>JAGSMX010000008.1:0-10000000 GCA_029286785.1 Meandrusa payeni | reverse complement strand
AATTTGTTACCTCCTAATACTGACAGTGAGCTTCGTCGGATCATACACTCCATGGAGAATGTGACATGCTAGCTCCCATAACATGCTATAAAATATTCTATTTGGGGTATAATTGTAAGTGATGGTAGCTACAGTTACAATGGATTGGATTTCATCATCACCAGCCTGCAACAGTCTACTACCGGACATAGACCTCTGCAAAATGCCATGAAGCACGATCCTCGGCCACTCTCATTCAGCTTCACTGCCGTACATAGGCCTCTCCAAAAGCATGCCACTGAACACGATCCTCGGCCACACTCATCCAGCTCCTGCCAACCGTCTTGCGAAGATAGTCCATCTATTCTTAGGGATGGGATTGAATATGACTGTTTTAATTTGAGTCCAATTTCACTTACAAGGACATTGGAATCGTTTATTTACAATTGTTTAATCTCCAGCTGAACCACGTTTGAATTGTCAGCTGTCTTTAGATAACACGTAATCAGCTTATAATTTATTGTATGGGATAATATGATTAGTGAAAAATATTACGAAATAACTATTTATCTATGTGTGTTCATATTTTTATGTAGTGGTAACTAGACGGAATTGACTTTCAAAGAGCAAAACTTATGAGATAAGTGATCAACGACGCTAATGTAATTACTTGTAGGTTTTGTAGAATGAAATAGTCCAATAACTAGGACACTCGCTTTATTGAGACATCCTTACGTTGTTTTTTATATGCGTGTAAACTAGCGCTTGACCATGATGGGATCATGGTGTTAAGTAGTTATATAGTCGAAAGATGGTACGCGCTAGTTTAGTAAGTGCCTATTCACTCTACTCTTGAAGGCTCCCACGTCGTACTTGGACGGAAAGACTGACGCCAGCAACTTATTCCACTCCTTTGCTGTACGCACGATGAACGATGACTCAAATCGCTTCGTTCGGACGCGCGGAACATCCACTATAAAAGGGTGGAGACCCGCCGAATGTCTAAACGTCCGAAGGTAGAATGGGGATGGGGAAATTAACTCGTGTAATTCCTGTGCACACTCTCCAAAATGTAATCTGTAAAACACCGAAAGGCTGGCCACCTTGCGCCTGTTCTCAAGACCTTCTAGGCTATCAAGACTATCTGTACAAAGAATTATTTTAACGAATACCGTCACAATTGCGCGTCCTCACAATCTTTATACAAAATTAATTAGGAGTCGGATTACAAACTAAAAAAGTTAAATTATTGTTTACAATACTACGTTAATGTTATGTTCGACTAAATTATTAATTATGAGTTAAAGATACAATAAGGTTCAGGTAAATCACTAAGATATCATTGGAAGTAGTTATTATGCATAACAATCGCTGGGTATGTGTTGCCAGCTAACACTAACGAATACACACTTGGAGTTGCGTTGCTTTATAAAGAGACTTCGGTCACCTTCCTCACTAGGCGAAACAGACGTACATCGTAGGCGTCGGTATCTGGAGTCAATACAATATTATTATTGCTTTGATCTTAAACTTTAATAAAATCATTTTGTTAAATGAATAATTGTTCGTAGGTTTATGCTTATCCAAGACTATGATATGGTAAGTACTTCCCAATGAAAAGGAGCATGAATATGGAAGAAGAAAGAGAATGGCACCAGAACTGCATTATATAATTGTGATAGTGTGAGATTTATTGACAGATTTTAGCAAAACATCAATCGTTTTAGATGTAATTTAATAACTTTCCTTCAGAGGTTAACTTGTAAAAGGCTTTTCCTTCAACGTAACATACTTATTCTAAACTGTGTACTGATCGTGTACAGAAAGAGTCATCCCCTTTTTATCCTAAGTATACTATATTAGTATATTATATAATAAGTATACTATATATAGTATACTAGACAGTATAGGCAACTCTTCCAATAATGGAGGCGGACGATCGTAACACGATTGGACTTATTTTGCAGATTATAATATTTATTTATGCATTTAAACTAAATTAGCATATAGTAGAACTAACTGTTGCCGACAGTAGTATTTGAGAAAAAAATCAATTTTTTAACACAAAATGTTATTAGTCTTACGGCAACAAAATTTTGATACTAGTTCCTAAAATAATCTCCAAAATAAACATCAAGTGTCGAAAATCATTCCTAGCTTGTTTTTGAATAAATAAAACAATTTTCATGACAATTTGTCAGTATTTAAAAAGTAAACAAATATACGAAACCGAATTGACCGATACAAGTGTTCAATTGACCTCTCAAAATACCAACGTGATATATAAATTGGAAGTATATAATTTTGCCCATAAAATAGCTACCGAGCGAGTCGTGGTTCGACCCTCTCGGGCGCACTCGAATCGGACTGCTAACGCGTAAAAATAGTAACCGGCCAAGCCGAGGCCTCTCCGGGGGGACCCTTGAGTTACTACCTAATAGATGTTCAGGCTAACCGACCTAAGAGCTATGCCACCCCTAAATCCGGTAAACAGTAAAGGCCAGCTTCTCTGGCCAACTGTGTTAGTTCGTCCAAAAAAAATGGAAGTATATAGTATAGTACGTATATGTACTAATCATTCTTCAAGTTCTACTAGAACAAAGGTTTGTCAAGTAAGTCTAACCCCCACAGTGTTCCACTACTTTACACGCTACCGTAGTTCCAACGGCGTTGGCTCTGGACAAACATCGTCTTTTGGTTGGGGTGGAGTTAGAGCTCTCCACTTTGAAAGCTTCTCGAACGAAAGCGCATAGGAGCATTTCACGCGCCTTCCCGAGGCCTTTACAACAGATAGCGGAATCCCTTAAATCCGCTTTCTAGGCCACAGTTAAGTTCTCCCGCGTTACTGCTATCCAGCTGCGGGATTGGAAATCGGAGGTTCTCTTTCTTTCCGTAGCCACCTTCTAGGACAATACTTCGTCACAGAAGGCAACACCACTAACAGCCAGCCAGGCCATTAATAAGGACAGAGAGCGAGAGATCGTCCACTTCTAATATGCTGTACCGTGTCCTCGTAATGTTGATGTGCACAGTGATGGCATATGGTGGTCTGCTCTCTTCCGGCAATGCGGCACATTCATTTTTGTTAGGTAGGCCTATCGTAATAATAGTAAAGATTAAGTTAATTTATATTAACGTCACATATTAATAATATCATAAATATGATAATATCTAACGATAAATTTGATATAAATACGCTGTTTCAAATTTCAATGGTATATAGTAAGTTGTAAGCGCAACACTAAGACGTAAGTAAATCATAACCTTATTTTTTTTACTTTAGTATTCTTAATTTGACGCCAACAAAAGCTGTGTCCGAGCGGCCGACTCAATTTGTGTGATGCGCTAGCAACCCGTCTTAGATCCACGGTGCGGGCACCAATGAAATTATTTGTTAAAATATTGATTTTTTTTTATCGTGGCGGACTATGCTCTTCTATTCTCTTCACAAAGAAGGCCTGTAGCGAGCAGTAGGACACATGTACATATAGGCTGTTCCTTTACTTAACTTTGACAACCCTTTGTCTGATTTTTTTAAAACGAAAGATTCTTTGACAACTTCACCAGATTTGTGATGGCTGAACTTTTTAAATGTTTAGAAAACGGAATAGTTCATAAGAAGGCAAAGATTACTTCGATCAGATACTTCAATATCATGCAGCTAATTGCAATTTAACAGAATATTATATAGCGATTAAATTTGGACGCGTCACTAATACTTACTTGTTACTAAGTAATATTTGTCATTCCAGATTTAACATGAAATTCTTCATCGCAATCGCTCTTATTGCTGCCGTGGCCTCGGCCAGCATTATCCCGCCGGCCGTCATCGCCAGCGACAACCCCGAAATCCAAGAAATCTTGGCCGCCATTCAGAGCCCCAGCACCGACCCCGCAACCGCTGCCGCTCTAGAGCAGCTGCTTCTCGAAGTTCTTGGACTTGCTAAACCTGAGCCCATCGCTATTGGACCCGCAATTGTTGACCAATACGAGCCTATCGCTATCGGACCCGCTATTGTCGACCAATACGAGCCAATCGCCATTGGACCTGCAATCGTCGACCAGTACGAGCCAATCGCTATTGGACCCGCAATCGTTGACCAGTACGAGCCAATCTCCATCGGACCCGCTATCATTGACTTCCCCCTACCCGATGGTGGCGCAGTGACTGAGGTGCAACCCGCTCCCGTTATGCCCGCTCCCGTTGGCCCAGCTGCCAGCAGTCCCCTTGTTCAAATCATCTTGAACATCAACTCTCCAACCAACGTTCCCGGGTCTCCCGTCGTCGTTGACACCATGCCCCCTGCCCCTGCACCTACCCCAGTGCACGTTGTTGAACAGGCTGAGGTCCCTGAGCCCATCATCGTTGTAGACAAGCCTATCGTCGTTGATCCCGTTAGTGTAGTGGAGCAGCCCCTCGTGCCCGTTATCGTTGTTGAGGAAGCCGAAAAACCCGAGTCCGTCATCGTTGCTCAGCCCATCCTTCCTGCCCCCGCTATTGTTCTGCCTGACATCCTCAACTAAATCAAGATAAAAAACTGTATATTATATTTTATACATGTAATTGTGTGACAATTTGTCAATAATAACTAAATGGTGAAGAACACAATAAAGGTATTACTAAAAACTTATTTTTTTATCATTTTCTAAATCAAAGCACTTTACCTAGCTGTGTGATAACAATTTGTCTAATGGTTTTAGCTTTTGCTATTTACAGAAACATGATGATAATTGTATTATAGCTATAATCCTTTATATTTTATAGATGAATTAGTAATTTATTATTAATTATTACGATTATGGATTAATATTTTTTTTCTAACAAGACAAAACAACCCGATTTAAAAATGGTTTTTTCCTTACGGTTGACTTCATGCACATGTCGGAATGACAGTAACCGCCGTACAAATTCCCGCCTCCTCCGCCTGACGGCCGTCAATCGGGCATTCGGATGTATCGATATATCAAAATCTATCGAATACGGCAAGCTTAAAATATTATAAACAAACATTTTATTGCATTATATAATATTATCTCATTATTAAATAATCAGTAAAATGCTGATTTCACTTGATAAAATTGGGAAATTTGTTAATTTTGTCAAATCGTCTCGAGATGACAAAATATTATAATTTAGATGTTTACTTATTATCTCGTCGACTCATGCGAAGCATTGAAATTGAAAAATACTCTACGATTAACACATTTTAAACCCACATTCCTTGTTTCTTAAGTTTTAGAAACTATATATTCTCACTATAGACATTATAGGTCACTTACATGTGAACAATAAAATAACTAATATTATAAAACAATAAGTTCGCTGTCACATGGAAGAACTCCTAACGCATTCATTTGCGTTGGGACGATTTTGAATGCGAAGTATGTACACCCTCTTGACATGTGGTGGTATTTTGTTGTACAGTTCATTGTTTCTGGAACTTTCATTGTTTAAACATGTTCGTTTTTTCACAATTTAATGAAGGTTAACTTTCAAGAAGCGATTTCTTATAATAGAGTTGACAAAATAACAAAGTAAAGCAAAACAATTTTGCGATCGTATTATGAAAATCTTTGTATATTGAAGGCATTGTTACTTGGGAAAATACATTATTTTTGACAGACTCGTATTGACACAGAAGGGTTTTTAGTATGTATTTCAAATAATAAATAAGTATCGTTTAACTATAGTTAATGAAAAACTAAACTGGCCCACCCCTTACAGCCTTACAAATAAACGTGGTATAAAGATAAACTTAGGAATAAATTAAGAATAAGTGAAATTTGTACTAATAAATCAAGATTTTTTTTAATGACGAACTACACAGATTGGCCAGAGAAGCTGCTTAGCCTGGACCTCTATCGCAAGTAACTCGACACAAGGGTCAGGTTCAGACTAAGCGACCTAAGAGCTATGCCACCTCTCAATCCGGTGAAGCAGTCACGGCCAGCTTTTCTGGCCAATCTGTGTAGGTCGTCATTAAAAAAAAACTAAACTAGTATTTTTTGCCATTTTTCGGTGTGTTATAGTACATAACAGCTCGCTAACCAGAATCAGAATGTGTCTCATATGGAAGCACAGAGGACAGAATATATAAGTGACATTTGACTTTAATGTGCATTTAGTTTCTTTCAGAAATCACAAGCTTTTAATAAAATGACAAATTATAGGAAGTAATGCTGATAATTATAAATACAAGTCAATCGATTATAGGGGTAAGTCTAAAAGCCCTTTTAAAAATAATGTTTCCTAATTGCGTCTTAGCTATGTACACACATCGTATATATGTCCCAAGTCTACTGTTACGAATGAAAGATTAATGAGTAGACACTACGATATTGTTTCAATAGTTAGTATTTGGTCCATATTGACATCTTTCTATTATGCCGTTACTCAATTAAATCAATTAAATAATGTTTAATAATCGTATTATAACCAAAAATCCAACTCATAATGATCGAAAATAGTTGAATAAAGAGAAGTGATTATTCTTGGAGGATGTTCAAAATATTGAAATGTCACTCGAAGAAGAATCGGAATGAAATAGTAATGCATCGGTTTATAACTCCTTTAAAGACTAATGTAATATAATTTGTTGCTTACAGGTACTGCATTAGAAGAAATATGTTTATTTTTAAATTCGATTACTCGACGATTAATCACGATTATTACTCAACGCCTCTCATAAATACATAGCAAATTTCGATTCTTGCAATTTCTAGTTGGCGAACGCAAGTCGCCACACCACCCCCCTACGGAGTGGTTTAAGCTACTTAAATCACTATAACTTAAAAGAACAAAATTGTCAATATGCTAAAACTTATATACTAAACAAATTATTTAAAAAAAAACGAAACAATGCATATAATATACAACATAGCACAACAACAATATTAAACAAAATCATCAAAATTTTTAAATTTAACCCGTCTACCAGTACGAGTAGTATATGAACGTGACGGTACTGTAGGTGCATCGGTAGACGGCGGAGTTAATTGTGAAAACTCCGAGGGCGCAGTTAAACGATCAGCGACCTGCGCGTCGGAGTCAGTACGCTCGATGTACGCAGGCTTGATCCTATCGACACTGACAACCACTGTCCGACCCTTGACGTCGATGGTGATGGTTTTACCATCACTGGACCGATCGACCACTTTGTGGGGGCCAGTGTAAGGTGGTTGAAGTGGGCGCCGTACTGCATCATCGCGTAGGAATACGTGGGATGCTGTAGCCAAATCTTTAAAACCAAAAACAGCCGGAGTAGAGTGTCGTGAAGCAGGTACAGGACGTATGGATTCCATGTGGCGTCGTAATTTAACGACGAAGTCGTTGGGATCCTCGAACTTAGTCACGTCTTGCGATGAAATTAAAAGTTCTCCGGGAAGACGTAATGTTGTACCATACAACATCTCAGAGGCAGTTGCTTTCAAATCCTCTTTATATGCTGAGCGCATGCCCAGTAGCACGAGTGGGAGAGCTTTGGTCCAAGAGTCACCGTGACACATAAGAGATGCCTATAAAGTACGGTGGACACGCTCTATCATCCCATTCGCACTCGGGTGATAAGCCGTTGTGCGAATGCGCTTCGTGGCGAATCTGTGCGTCAAACGTTGGAACAGATCGGACTCAAACTGTGAGCCACGATCGGTCGTTATGACTGAAGGCACGCCAAAACGTGGGACCCATTCTCTCGTGAAAACGTCAGCCACTTCTTCGGCAGTGACGGTGCGCATAGGCCAGACTTCAGGCCATCTGGTCACCCTATCGATTGCCGTCAAACAGTAACGATATTCGTTACAAAATGGGCAAGGACCAACAATGTCCATATGAACATGGAGAAATCGACCGGATGGAGTGTCGAAAGTACCAAGAGGGGCAGAAATATGTCTCGACACTTTACTGCGCTGGCAAGCTGCGCAAGTAGTACACCACTCTTTACAGTCCTTGTTCATCGAGGGCCATACGTACCTTTCGGAGATAAGACGCAAGGTTGCCCGTACGCCAGGGTGGCTTAAACTGTGAAGTTTATTGAACACCGTACGGCGAAGGTTCTGGGTAACCAATGGACGAGGTTTGCCAGTTGAAGTGTCACAGGTCAGAGAAATGTCAGTACCAGGAATAGGTATTTTAGACAATTTCAGGCTAGAGCCTTTGGAAACCAGCTCTGCTAATTCCGCGTCTGAATTTTGTGACTTGGCAAGTACTTCGTACTCTTGCTCTAATGTAATGGCATCGATGCGAGACAAGGCGTCGGCCACGACGTTGTCTTCGCCTTTGATATACCTAACATCAGTAGTGTATTGACTGATGAATGACAGTTGGTTGAGTTGAGGAGAGGGAAGCTTTTCTCGACGTTGCACGAAAGCATACAGTAAAGGTTTGTGGTCAGTAAAAATCGTAACGTGCTGAACCTCGAGTATATGACGGAAATGTTGTACACTTTCGTACACCGCCAAGAGCTCTCGGTAATAAGCAGGCCATTCAGACTGGCGTGGAGTAAGTTTCTTACTAAAAAAACGCCAGTGGATGCCACTGACCGTTGACTTCATGTTGAAGACAAGAACCGATATGCACACTAGAAGCGTCTGTAAAGAGACCTAATCGTGCGTCGCTCACAGGATGCTGTAGAAGCGTTGCATCGGATAAATTATCCTTGCAGGCTTCGAATGCCTTGTGGAGATCGGGTGTCCAGGGAAAAGGTTTTGCACCTTTACTTTTGGTGGACACAACAGCATCAATCAAAGGAGCCTGGAATTTAGCTGCATGCGGAATAAAACGCCTGTAGAAATTGAGCATGCCGAGGAAACGTCTCATGCCCTGAACTGTCTGAGGAGGAGGGAAATCACGAAGATTTTGGACTCGCTCCTGTGGGGGACGTGTACCTTCGGCATTGATCAAATATCCCAGAAATACTATTTCACTGGCACCAAAAACGCACTTCGATGTATTTAACACAACTCCATAGTCTTGCAAACGTTTGAAGAGTATACGGAGGTGTTGTCGATGAGTGGATTCATCGGGAGAAAAAATTAGGATATCGTCAAGGTAGGGAAAACAAAAATCGAGACCCCGTGTGACCTCGTCGATAAAACGCTGGAAAGTTTGTCCAGCATTACGCAAACCGAAGGTCATGAAAGGAAACTCGAAGAGACCAAATGGAGTTACAATGGCGGTCTTCGAGATATCTTCTTCAAAGACAGGGATCTGATGGTATGCCTTGACAAGGTCCAAAGTGCTAAAAATTTTGAAGCCAGAAAGACTGTTAGCAAAGTCATTGATATTCCTAATAGGATATCGGTCTGGGATAGTCCTAGCATTTAAAAAACGATAGTCACCGCATGGACGCCAAGAGTCATTTTTCTTAGGTGCCATGTGCAGTGGGGAAGCCCAAGAACTTTCAGAAGGCCTGGCAGTGCCGGAACGAACCATGTCTTCGAATTCTCGTTTGGCAGCAATAAGTTTTTGAGGTGCCAAACGACGTGGTCGACAAAAAACCGGAGGCCCTTCAGTAGTCCTTATAAAATGTACGGTATTGTGCTTAACAACTCTGGGTAACCCGGGTGGGCGGGTTATATTTGGAAACTCAGCGAGCACTTGTGAGAAAGGTGAGTCGACACAAGAAAGAGTTTTAACACTAACCTGAGAAATTTCAGCAACTGTGGTGGAAATGGATAGTTTGGTACAGCCATCAATAAGACGCTTGTGTCGGCAATCAGGCAAGAGATTATAGTGACTAAGGAAGTCAGAGCCTATGATTGGAATACCAACGTCTGCTATCACGAAATTCCACTGGAAATCCCGGCGGAGACCTAAATTAAGGTGTAGACAAATAGTGCCATACGTTCGGATAGAACTGCCATTAGCGGCGCTGAGGTGGTAGTCATTAACTATGGACCTACCCTTTAACAAACGCCGAGGATAGCAACATAAATCAAATCCAGTATCAATTAAGAACTGGATTTTTGAAGCTTTATCCGTGACAAATAGTCGGCGGCCGGGATGGTGACAATCAGTAACCGCCGTACAACTTCCGCCTCCTCCGCCTGACGGCCGTCAATCGGCATTCGGATGTATCGATATATCAAAATCTATCGAATACGGCAAGCTTAAAATATTATAAACAAACATTTTATTGCATTATATAATATTATGTCATTATTAAATAATCAGTAAAATGCTGATTTCACTTGATAAAATTGGGAAATTTGTTAATTTTGTCAAATCGTCTCGAGATGACAAAATATTATAATTTAGATGTTTATTTATTATCTAGTGGTAAATTGAAAAATACTCTAAGATTAACACATTTTAAACCCACATTCCTTGTTTCTTAGGTTTTAGAAACTATATATTCTCACTATAGACATTATAGGTCACTTACATGTGAACAATAAAATAACTAATATTATAAAACAATAAGTTCGCTGTCACATGGAAGAACTCCTAACGCATTCATTTGCGTTGGGACGATTTTGAATGCGCTAAGTATGTACACCCTCTTGACATGTGGTGGTATTTTGTTGTACAGTTCATTGTTTCTGGAACTTTCATTGTTTAAACATGTTCGTTTTTTCACAATTTAATGAGGTTAACTTTCAAGAAGCGATTTCTTATAATAGAGTTGACAAAATAACAAAGTAAAGCAAAACAATTTTGCGATCGTATTATGAAAATCTTTGTATATTGAAGGCATTGTTACTTGGGAAAAATCCATTATTTTTGACAGACTCGTATTGACACAGAAAGGTTTTTAGTATGTATTTCAAATAATAAATAAGTATCGTTTAACTATAGTTAATGAAAAACTAAACTGGCCCACCCTTACAAATAAACGTGGTATAAAGATAAACTTAGAAATAAATTAAGAATAAGTGAAATTTGTACTAATAAATCAAGATTTTTTTTAATGACGAACTACACAGATTGGCCAGAGAAGCTGCTTAGCCTGGACCTCTATCGCAAGTAACTCGACACAAGGGTCAGGTTCAGACTAAGCGACCTAAGAGCTATGCCACCTCTCAATCCGGTGAAGCAGTCACGGCCAGCTTTTCTGGCCAATCTGTGTAGGTCGTTATTAAAAAAAAAAAAACTAAACTAGTATTTTTTGCCATTTTTCGGTGTGTTATAGTACATAACAGCTCGCTAACCAGAATCAGAATGTGTCTCATATGGAAGCACAGAGGACAGAATATATAAGTGACATTTGACTTTAATGTGCATTTAGTTTCTTTCAGAAATCACTAGCTTTTAATAAAATTACAAATTATAGGAAGTAATGCTGATAATTATAAATACAAGTCAATCGATTATAGGGGTAAGCGTCTAAAAGCCCTTTTAAAAATAATGTTTCCTAATTGCGTCTTAGCTATGTACACACATGGTATAATTGGTACAATTAAAGAATGTTTAATAATCGTATTATAACCAAAAATCCAACTCATAATGATCGAAAATAGTTGAATAAAGAGAAGTGATTATTCTTGGAGGATGTTCAAAATATTGAAATGTCACTCGAAGAAGAATCGGAATGATATAGTAATGCATCGGTTTATAACTCCTTTAAAGACTAATATAATATAATTTGTTGCTTACGGGTACTGCATTAGAAGAAATATGTTTATTTTTAAATTCGTTTACTCGACGATTAATCACGATTATTACTCAACGCCTTTCATAAATACATAGCAAATTTCGATTCTTGCAATTTTAGACTACAATAAATATAGGTGCAAGCCAAACTTTAAATATATTATGCATAATATTATGGTCCAAACAAAAAGCCGCTCATCAACATGGGCCGTCTGCATCTCCATCTACTGCAGCACATAAAGCACCGTTGTGACCCCAAGGTGCCCGTAGAAGCAGGTCACCACATTGAAGTTGCTTTTTTGGTTTTAAAAGACATCTTCATAATTATATAATTAATAGACGAGAATATTATGATTTATTTTTTAAGCAATTTGATCAAACAGCACGCATTAATTTATCACATTATAAATTTCATATCCTACCGGAAGGCGAAAATACTACGAGGGCGGCACTGAAAATTTCGGGAATCAAGGAAGTGACACAACATTACCATTTAAAAATGTATTTATTGCTTTTCGAAGTAATCTCCGCGAAATTTGACACATTTTTTCATACGATGGAACCAACATTGAAGCAACTATTCCATTCGGAAGATTCGGTCTCCAAAATGGCCGTTTTGTGAGCGTCCACAGCTTCTTCAGGTGATGAAAATCTCTGACCACGCAATTTATTCTTTATTTAAGGGAAAGTATAGAAGTCATTAGAGCTCAGGTCGGGGCTGTACGGGGGATGGTCTAATAATTCTGTTTTCTTTGTTCACTCAATAACTTGCTTATTTGTATTCTTATGCACATAATTGTTCTGATTCTCCAACATATAATTAAAATATTTGAGTGTTGTAATTATTGTAATTATACAAATCATTATCAGAATACAAAATAAAATCATCATATCAAATTGAATATTTTATTAAATGTATATTTGATTAAGTAGCATTGATCAATAATTGTTTGTTGTGTAAAATGCAGAAGTTATTTATTTCATAAGTTTAGTTGATGATGTCGGGAATAGTCAATTTTCAACAATGGTGATAGGTTCAGGAACATCAGCTACTTCAACAACCTGGACAGGAGTAGGCGCAGGAGAGGCAGTGGGCTCAGCAACATTAGATGCTGACTGAATGTTGAAGACGATTTGAACTAGAGGAGCGCTAGAGGAAGGTCCAACGGGAGCCGGCATGACGATGTCTGGTATGACGGGGATGGGGTCTACAATAGCGGGTCCAATGGAGATAGGTTCATAGTGGTCAACGATAGCAGGTCCAATGGAGATTGGTTCATAGTGGTCAACGATAGCAGGTCCAATGGAGATTGGTTCATATTGGTCAACGATAGCGGGTCCAATGGAGATTGGTTCATAGTGGTCTACAATAGCGGGTCCAATGGAGATTGGTTGATAATTGTCAACGATAGCAGGTCCAATGGAGATTGGTTCATAGTGGTCAACGATGGCGGGTCCAATGGAGATTGGTTGATAATTGTCAACAATAGCGGGTCCAATGGAGATTGGTTGATAATTGTCAACGATAGCAGGTCCAATGGAGATTGGTTCATAGTGGTCAACGATGGCGGGTCCAATGGAGATTGGTTGATAATTGTCAACAATAGCGGGTCCAATGGAGATTGGTTCATAGTGGTCAACGATAGCGGGTCCAATGGAGATTGGTGCATAATTGTCAACGATAGCAGGTCCAATGGAGATTGGTTCATAGTGGTCAACAATAGCGGGTCCAATGGAGATTGGTTGATAATTGTCAACGATAGCAGGTCCAATGGAGATTGGTTCATAGTGGTCAACGATGGCGGGTCCAATGGAGATTGGTTGATAATTGTCAACAATAGCGGGTCCAATGGAGATTGGTTGATAATTGTCAACGATAGCAGGTCCAATGGAAATAGGTTCATATTTGTCAACGAGTGCAGGTCCAATGGAAATAGGTTCATATTTGTCAACGATGGCAGGTCCATGGAAATAGGTTCATATTTGTCAACGATGGCAGGTCCAATGAAATAGGTTCATATTTGTCAACGATGGCAGGTCAATGGAAATAGGTTCATATTTGTCAACGATGGCAGGTCCAATGGAAATAGGTTCATATTTATCTACGAGTGCAGGTCCAATGGAAATAGGTTCATATTTGTCAACGATGGCAGGTCCGATGGAAATAGGTTCATATTTGTCAACGAGTGCAGGTCCAATGGAAATAGGTTCATATTTGTCAACGATGGCAGGTCCAATGGAAATAGGTTCATATTTATCGACGAGTGCAGGTCCAATGGATATAGGTTCATATTTATCTACGAGTGCAGGTCCAATGGAAATAGGTTCATATTTGTCAACGAGTGCAGGTCCAATGGAAATAGGTTCATATTTGTCAACGAGTGCAGGTCCAATGGAAATAGGTTCATATTTGTCAACGATGGCAGGTCCAATGGAAATAGGTTCATATTTATCTACGAGTGCAGGTCCAATGGAAATAGGTTCATATTTGTCAACGAGTGCAGGTCCAATGGAAATAGGTTCATATTTATCTACGAGTGCAGGTCCAATGGAAATAGGTTCATATTTATCGACGAGTGCAGGTCCAATGGAAATAGGTTCATATTTGTCAACGAGTGCAGGTCCAATGGAAATAGGTTCATATTTATCTACGAGCGCAGGTCCAATGGAAATAGGTTCATATTTGTCAACGATGGCAGGTCCAATGGAAATAGGTTCATATTTATCTACGAGTGCAGGTCCAATGGAAATAGGTTCATATTTGTCAACGATGGCAGGTCCAATGGAAATCGGCTCATATCCGTCGACTATGGCTGGTCCAATTTGAATAGGCTCAGGCTTGACGATGCCGAGAAATTTGAGAAGTATCTGCTCGAGAATATCGGAAGATTCTGGGTTCTGGATGGCGGCTACGATCTGCTGAATCTCGGGATTATTTCTGGCCGACGGTGGGATCGTGCCAGCCGAGGCCACGGCTACAAGCACGAAAGCAATAAGGAGCTTCATCATCCTTATCTAAAAATAGAAAAAAATTGTATTAACTAATTTTTTCTGCAATAAAACAAATTTGCAATTTTTCTGCAAACCAATTTCATTGTTATAGGTTTTCATTGCCATGTTTTATTTCCCTTAACAACCCAAATCACCACGTAATATTTCAATTAACTAATTTATAAATAAAAGTTATTGATATCCTAAAAGCTTTTACTGCTTCATTGGATTGTGAGGCGGCCAAGTTCTGTGTTTAATCTGAATTTCTTAAAAGAACAACTTGGCACAGATTCCCGAAAGGGAACCTTGGTTGGGCAGTTGTTCTAGGTGCGAGGGTACTCAATCAGATACTTCGGAATTACAAAATAGTATCGAGTATCAACTTATGATTGCTCCGTTATTTTATTATTGCCTCGGGAGGCCGTTAGGTGAAACTTATTTGTGTCCTATATAGATCTTCTGTCTAAAACTAAAATTTCGCCACAGTGTGCTGTAATATAACAGCGGAGATCGGCAGATTTCAGAAAAACAGTTCTAGGATATCTCAACGGCTTTTGATGTCCATGACTGCATACACAAGGGATTTCACAATACAAGCATAAAGATAAAGGTATTTATGCTACTATATATGTTTCCCGTAGTGAGATGACCCGAGACCAAATCCTTCTAACGTGTCATTCCATTTGTATTATTAAGCAATTGTATTTTCTCTTATATTATGTTTTTATTCAACTTTATTCTATATCCTCTTATATATGTAAAGTTTTAGTTTGCCTCTACTTAGCCAGTCACAGTTTATAAGCCATATGTTTGTATTAATAATTTTATATATTCTCTATTACTAGGTGAAAACATACCAAACAGAGAGAGGGGAAAACCCCGTTAACAAACAAAAAATCACGTTAACATGTACAAATATCTCAATAATTGGTGCTGATTTCAGTTTTTTACTAATTAATTCGTGTCGTTTCATGCTGTGTCATATTATTTTTATTTAAGTTTATGTATATATATAAACTTAAACAAATATATATATGTTATTATATAGTATTTTATATCCATCCCCCATATATATATATATATATATATATATATATATATATCGACTAATGGTTTAGGGTACGGCCTGCGAATCGTAAGGACGTGGGTTCGAATCCACCATTCGACTATTGCCGTGACCCATGTCCTAGCACAAGCTTAAGCTTAGTTGGAATGGTTAACAAGATTGTTAGTAATATCTCTGAAAAAAAAAAGAAATATTACTAGCTTTCTTTTTTTTAAAAATAAATAAAAAATATATATATATTACACTTTATATTTATTTTTACTATCAACCCTTGGCAATTTATTCCCAACTTATCGAATAAGCAATCGGAGGTCATCGAGCATTGTATTCAATAGCAAAAGCTCGATGATCCCCTTCTCCACCCAAGGCGAAATCTAAAAAATCTTGTAACCAACCAAAATAGAAAAAAAAACCTTCTAACTGCCGGCAATACACCTCCAAATTTTCTGATGTTTGCGCGGTTGTAATCACTTAAGATCAGGTGGTCACATTCTCGTTTCACCCTTTTACGATAGAAGAATAATTTCTGAAATATTTGGCACGTTTTCCAACGTTGAACGCGCGGAAAAGGAAATAATAGTAAATGAAAACTTACTCAAGCTTGGATTTGATTTCTATGCCGAATGGTTATTTCTCAGTTGTATTTATACTCAATTTTTTTATCTTTAATTTTAATTAATCTTATTAGGTAGATTACTAAGGAATTATGTGTGCTTTGTTGATTGAGCGCGTCAAACTACCTGTATTGCGCACCAGTATCGACCGTCAACACCCTTACACTTAAACAGCGATTTTAATAGCTGTCATAGCTAGTCAGTCCATTAACTAGGAGACAAGGCGTTTTTGAAACGTGTTCAGTTATCTCAGATGAAATCTCTGAATCGTAGGAACGATAATCGTTGCTACACCCGCTGCAGGCAAATTATGGATTGGGATATCTGGTATCGTTAAAAGTTGTGTCTTTTTTAAGGTTGTAAACCATTGTTAGCTCGTGAACTATTCAAGTTCAGCAGATTGAGGAATGATCAAGGTTTTAAAGCGGTCAGTCTAAATTTGTGTTCTCAGTAACATAGCGCAAAGGCCCCAAGGGAGTAAATCGGCTTTAGATGGTTTAATATCACGGCTGGGAGATACCTGAGAGGGACGAGGATCACATTGGTTTCATTCCACTTTTTCGAATTCTTATTTCTAACACATTTCAAGTATCTCTAGCCTACGGTCTGTATGGTAAACAATTTAGGTACGGTCTGCGAAACAGAGGTAACACGACTATTGAATTGAACCATTTTAATGGTTAAAAATGATAGCTTAATTTGCAAGCTTTGTTAAACATTACAGTAGTAGAACGGCGTTCACTGTTTAAGAATGGCCATCATGATATACCGTCTTTGAAGTAGCTTGATTTCCGCTACTCTACGTGCAATAGCTTTCTGCCTTGTAGTTCTGGGCTCGTAGCATAAGGCTTCGGTATACCCTGCCTGTCGTAGAAAGTGATTAAAAGGGATCTCGGATTCGCTGGGCGACAAGGGTGGGGGCCTTTGTCGTCCGCTGAAGTGGACCCGGGAAAAAGGCGACATCGGCTTACCCGTGACGCCTTGCACTGCAAGAGCATTGAGAAGGGAGGGATTAATCCCTCCCCACCGGGACGTGCTTCTCCGAGAGCACAATGCAGAGGGCCTCTGGGGTGTTCCATTTGAGATGCCCTCACAATCCACGCCGTCAAAAAAAAGTGCAAGAGCTTTCTGACTTTTGAGACTACGCAAGATGACTGAACTGAAATTTTCTCCTGATGCGCAGAGTGAAAGATAGTAAAATAAACAAGGAATTTCCACCACCGGTCATGAGGTTATTGAGAACGAGGTATTTTTAGACATTTGACCCCAAATTAAGTTATCGCGTCATAAATTATTTCATATCCTTTCGGAAGGCGGAATTAATAGATAAGATATTGACAGAAGTCAATAAAAAAATGGGAAAGTAAATTTTAGATTTTTTAAAGTAGATAATAAAATAATGGAAAATCAATTAGACCTAACCGGTTTCAGCCTAAGTGACTTTGAGTCAATGACATGAAATGACATGTATTTTGAAAGACGTACCAGAATGTATTCGAAATGCTTACAATGAACTTTGATTTTTTTCTGTTTCCAATGTTAGGCACAGAGATGAGAGCCAAGAAAGCCTAAAATGAATCGAATGTTTTAGCAGCATGAACCATAAACACGTATACAATCTTTTTTATAACTTATATAGATATCATTGTACAGTTTGTTTTCAGTACATTATAAACTTAGTTATCAATGGTTAAAAATGAATAATTCAGACCATTAAGAAGGTTGAAGCTAATTAAATCGATCGTTATAATATATAAAAAACTTACAGAAATCTTGGTTTTATCCTCAGGCAGTTGTAGCCTCAGCTTCCCACTGATGTACCCGAGCTTATTTGTACTGGGCATGGTGGGCAGCAGGCTGCAGGTGAGGAGAGACGTTGCACTGGTTAAATATGTGTGGAGGGTGCTGCGGGGCTGGGTTCATCACCCAGAAGTGCTGGCCGCGCTACAGTTGTGGACGCCTGACAGTTACGTGTACATGCGTCGTCGTCCGCCATTGTTCCTACTGCCTGTCTCCAGGACTAACTTGACCCGGAACTCTCCGCGGTCGCGCGCGGTTGGGTTTGTTAATACCATCTCACTGCACATTGACATATTTTGTTGAACTCAGTCTGTGTTTATCGAAGCTGCCTACAAATGCGTAGAAGGTGTTTGACTCTATTATATTATATATTATTGTCAATACATCAAGCAGCTTTTTATTTATTTTAATTTTAATAATATATATTTAACTAAGTTTTTATAACATCATATTGATATTATCTGTAACGGTTTTATAATTTTTGTTGATTTAAATAAATAAATAAATCTCTAAGAAATTTGTGATATTGTCGTATAATTTTTACTTAGTAGGTAAATGTACCATGGTAGCATGTAATAGTACCATACAGGACTGCATTTCCACTTAACACAGGTAGGATCGTAGTCAAGCACTTACTTAGAAATTTAAAAAAAAATGCTCAGTGTACTGTGTTTAGGCCTTTTTGTCTATACACAGACAAGGCTTTGCTTCGTAGTGGCCACCCGCGTAGTCCGTGGCTTTCTAGTTTCGTTGAACCATTTTCATCTTCTCAAATCTCCTATTTCATTCATGCTTTTTTCAATCAACTTGCCGATAACCCTCCATAAGCGGACGAGCAAATCGAGCGATCCATAACGTAATCCTAACTCTCTGTCAAGTCATAATACGACATAATCGGTTTGTACACGGCCATTCAAACAGATAGCGGCAGGCCTATGTTAATATACAATACACTTATTCTATGATAGTTTCTACCATTCTTTTGTGAAGCTTACCTTTTAGTAGCGATGAACAGTTTCGCACTAGACAACTTCTCTAGTACGTATATATAAAAGAAGCATTAGCTAACAACCCATTTCTTTATTTTTCTACCCGCTACTCAATAACTCTTTTTCAACCGACTTCAAAAAAGGAGATTCTCAATTCGTCTGGTTATTTTTTTGGTTTGTTACCATTTAAATTTGGTCCAGTAGTGATATGGACATCCATGAGAAAACCATATAAGCCCTTAATTTGTATTAAGTAAATGTAGGCGACAAATATTGCGCGATGAACGCCTACTGATTTCGATGATTAGATTTTTTATTGGAAAGGACTTCAAGGGTAGTTTGATGAGAGTTTGGTTAGGTTATACGATAATTCGGAAAAACATAGAGGTCGTCTGCGCGTAGATGCTTCTAATTCGATTTCAAGTCGGTTTTTGTTTTTAATATTAAATACAATGATTGACAATGATTGTTCTTAATCGGCCTTTAACGATACTTTGCGTTCATTATAATATAATAATATTATAAACCTTCTTTCAACGTTCCCTCTTCAACCTGGCGGCTTTGCTTAAACAATAAGTAATGTATTACAATAATAATTTTAACATATTTAGTTACATATTAAGGTTCTGAGATTCGTGTAATTTGGTATAAGTAAAACTTAATCTCAGGTGATGTAATGCATTTTTATTTCTTTTAAAACTAATTGAAAATGTGAGACAATAAATCATTATTTAAAACTGCCATTGAATCTCATTAAAATTTACAATGTTTAGATAATTAGTTTATCTATTTTAAATTAATCCTTTTAGTTTATCTTTGCTGATTAAAGCTATAGATTATATGAAAACCATAAATTAAACCTGCAAATTCGCTAAACAAACTTAAACCCACTTTAGCGAGTTTAGTCTGGTATTCATTGCACAGATTAAAAAAAAGCAATTTACATTATTTTCTTTGTTCACGTAAACGTGAAAACTTACAGAACAAAATAACACGCTTTGTATTTCAAACAATGTCATTGACATGTCCTATTTCCTTATTTTATTGCATTAGTGGATTTATCGAAAAGTGCCCGTAACTCAAAAATCGTATCAAAATGAATCGCTATTTCCCTTGGTCATCCCATCACTTTTTTTGACGAACCTATGCATGTCGGCCAGAGAAGTTGGTCGCGACTGCTCCACCGGATTGTGAGGTGGCTAAAGCTCCTAGGTCGCTTAGCCCGAACCTTTATGGTTGGTAAGTCAACAACACAAGGGTCCAAACTTCGGCTTGGGCGTTACTTTTACGCGTAACGTTACATTCCGATGTGTCCGAAAGGACCGGATCAAAGCTTGGCCGGTTAATTTCAAAAAACGTGAATCGTTGGCGCTGGTAGAAGTGGCCGAAGAAACTCGAGTAATGTTTCTAACATTTAACGGGTAAAAATTAAATATAGGCCCCGGCGAGATTCAATCACGATCCTTCTCTTGTTTATTAAACATGCGCTTTAACCAAGCCACTGCTCCTTGTCGCATCACGCGTGAACGTAAGGAACAAGTTCGATATATTTTTGTGTTTATTATTGTCAGACGAAGGTTGTTCTGAAAAAAATGTATAAAGTTCAGCGAAACATTATAAAATTTAGAAAAACCTAATGACTGTATTACCTAATTATGCATTTTTTTGGAATTTCTATTAAATATAATTATTTATTAAGAATCCATGGATTTCTTTGATTCCAAACGACACGCCATTCCAATGTCCATTAGCAAAGTAGATAACGGCAGTCGATATGTGTTCGTGGCATAAATTTTGAAAAATCATGTTTTTCACTTAGCCAGTTGTATGTCGCGTGTTACCATGTTGGCATGTTGGCATAATAACAAATACGTACCAGAAAATAAAACGAAGAATATCGTGTATCCACCATTTTATTATCATTGTAGTACTCTAGTATTACTATGATAAAAAAAAGTTTTTTTTAATAATTATACCAATTAGAATTTGCTATTCATTTAGATAAGACGAAACAACGTCTGTCGTGTTTTTCACATTTCTTGAGTAAGAACACAGCTTTATAGTTACGTATCATTAATTTTATTCTTAAATATTTATTTAATTTTTACATTAAGATTTCAGAATGGGTCCTTTGACGCAAGTTAACTAATACCTCCCCACAGTGCTGACACTGATGTACAAACAAAATAAGGTAAAATCATCGTAGCATCAAAACTACTAAAGGAATTAATTGGTCCTCAGTCTTCAGTAGGTCTGGGTACCTCTACCACTATTGAATTTGTTTTTTAAAATTTTTTTTCTGTCTTAAACTCAAATACCAATCGTCAGAAATTTATAAAAACTATTTTTTAAAAACCTTAGAGTGGTTTATAAAATTTTATATTGTATAATATTTTAATTCATTTTATAGCTTAAAATATTTTTTTTTATAATATAAATTTCTATCAGATGAAGACCTAATAAATGCTAACTTTTCTCCAGAAACTGTCGCAATCAACACCTTAAACTTATAATAGACCATATTCATTTTAGACGTAAGAAATAAGTGTATGTGTTTTAAAAAAGGACTTGGCTTAAAGGTCTTGTTACCAAGCCATAAAAAATTCATCATCATACTTATAATATGACATAAGAGTTGTCACTGTAAGTAAATTTAAAGAATAGACTAAATATAACCTATACGACGCAGAAGTATTTAAAATAGACCTTTAACTTATAAAATAGTGCAAGAAAAAAATATAAAAATGAGATTGAATACCATATTATTCTCGGCGCCAGTCAGAAAAACTGCTAGAAAACCACAAAAAGAGCCTGTTCCTTTTCAAATGCTATTACCACTGAAGCTAAAGAAAACAGTATCTGGTAAAGGGGACAAGTTAAAAGAAGCTGCTTGCATGCAAGAAATTTCCATGATGTTTGCGTGCTTTAAGA
This sequence comes from Meandrusa payeni, assembly GCA_029286785.1. Lineage (NCBI taxonomy): Eukaryota > Metazoa > Arthropoda > Insecta > Lepidoptera > Papilionidae > Meandrusa > Meandrusa payeni. Next base: position 9,978,040 of record JAGSMX010000008.1, on the reverse strand, counting down.
AAACCGATTTTAATCAACAAGAATGCTTGAAGGAAATAACTGCCTTCCAGGGTTGTTATCGCGATTACAACGAGAAAATGACAACGCAAAGGGAGCAAGGTAGAAAGGGCATTTTAGTTCCAGGAGAAAAAAAATTAACGCATAGACAACTGAATCAACTCTTGAAATCTTTTCCCCCAAGGCAATAGATATGTTGCTTGTTAGTTAAATTTAATGTTATTATTATGTATTAAATTAGTTTAGTATAAATAAAATTGTTATTATTAACGACTTTTTAGACGAAATTTCATTAACCTTAAATGCTTGGAAGGAAAACATACCCCCAAAAAGCAAATGTTTAACACTTCAAATATGAATATAGCACTGCATACTTGTAACCAACTCAACACTATGTTTTTCCAACCTAAGCACAAGTTTTTACACTTGATAGTAACTGCACTGTCATCTGCCTGCCGACATATATTATTATATGAAATGCATAAGTACAATTTATTTCCATTACAAATCTATATTTTGCAAGGTCTTAGTACTTCCTTGTTCATGCAACAGTGAGACGTCAATGAATATCCAAGGAATCTAGGGGGGAGGAAGGGCAGGGAAGCCATGAACTTATGAATTAGATTCAATTACAGAAGTACAGTATTTTTTCGATACATATTACATGGGATGTTTATGAATTTGAAATAAAATACTAATAAATTCTGTATTTAATATATTAAAAGAAATATCAATAATGTCACATCTTAGCAATTTAGGTAAAAAATATAAAATAACTTTCAGTTATCACTTTGCCGCAGTGTGAATCCATTGTGGGGAGGATACTTGAAGCTCGATACGTCTCACTGTTATCAATTCATCATCAATTTCATGGACATTGTAGAATCTTTCCAATTCCTCTATGGCCTTATCTTCAAGCTATAAACACGTGCAATAAAAAGACATAAATATTAACAACTAATAAAGTATAGTTAAAATATAACTCTATGTTAACATATTACAATATATGAGAAATTAAGTAAAAAGTTGAATAAAAATTTATTTAGTCCCCGCACTGACCATATTGTACTTGAAATGTAGGGATGTACATTGAATAGTATAGTACAATAATGCCTGTGGCTTAATTAGTGTTGGATTTTAGATGGTCAGGTGCCAAATATAGTCAACTTACATTTGCATTATTTTCCATGTTGGATTTTTTAAGTGTTAAATTGTAATTACTGTTAAAACCTTTCATACCTGTGTCATAACCAATGGCTTTGTTGTGATCCTAGAAAAGTCATCTCTTTGCTTCCTTTGATCAGCCAAAATCTGATTGAACTCAAGGGGTTTAGCTTTCGGGCTACTATGAGCGGCTGGTGGTTCACAAATTTTCCATGGATTCTTGGGTTTCTCCGGGGGACTGCCCAAGTTCAACTTATTAGAGAAGTAGTTATCCAAATTTTGGGGACCAGATACATTAGTACCTTGCATGGCCAACTTTTTTCGTTGCTTTTGTGAGAGCTTGGGTCCAAAATGATTCACAATTAAACTACATTGTGGGCTCCAATTTAATTCGGAGAGTGGCGATTCTTGTGGAGATTCTGACATACAGGAAGTACTGGGGCCATAATTGTCTCTAGCCGGAGGGCTCATGCCAATTGAATTGCTTTTGGTTAGTTTTATATATGATTCAGTTAGGGGTTCATTTAGAATATCTTTAGCAGATGTGATAGCCTTCAGTCTGGCTTGGTGGATTTTTTGTTGCTTCTGTTGTGACGAGGACACTTCTATCCATTTATCCTTTTTCTCACTTGCCTTTTCTATAAAACTCAAAGATAAGGTTACATCTTCAGAGTTATCATAAGACAGGTCCAAGGACGTCACAGTGCTGACAGATTCGTATCTCATTCTAGCCTTCTCATTCTCAGTATAATCAATTTTTTTCGAATGTTTAGCTTTCTTTTTACTGATCTCTATGATGCTGTCGTCTTTTTTTAAATCTTCATCAATAATTTTCAGATCAACAGGTGAATTCTTTACAAATAATTCAATAACTTCATCCTCTGGGCAATTAAAGAAAGGTGTGATGACTCTAGATGACATAATTGGATTGAATTTGCAATAATACTTCGATATATCTTCTAGTAGAGTTTCCTCTAACAGATCAAGGGAGCGGTTTTCAAGTATATTGCAAATGTTAAGTGAAATAAATTCCATACAACATTGTTTGAGTTGTGAGGCATTGTATGTGTGGGCGAACTGACAAAGTTCAGCGCAGTTTTTCAGCGTTACTAGACTTCCTAGTGTGACTTCACACATTTCCCTGAGTCGACTTATGAACAGTTGGTCAGCGACTATGAGCATACTGCAGATAAAATCAATGCTGTCAGAATTTTCAATCTCCAGACAACAGTCTGTGTAAAGGAAATTAATAACTAGCAATAGTATGGCATAGTTAATTGGTAGTGTTACGGTCGACATCACTTTACTCTGTAAGAAAGATTATGTGCATTAGCATTTCGTTACTTACTTCAAAAAAGAGGATGTTCTAAATTAGTCTGTATTTTGTATGAAAGAGTTTAGTTTCAATTATGATGTGTATTAATTTTGCTGGCTTGTTCCAAGGATATATCAGTGAACTCGTAGCATCACAACTCAAAGCGCCTAGCCTGAACCGCTATTGCTAGTCAAGAGTCCCCCGGTGAGGAGTTACCTCGGCTTGGGCTGTTACTATGTTACGCGTAAGCATTACGATCCGAGGGCGCCCGACAGGATCGAACCACAACTCGGTCGGTTGCTATTTCACGGAAAATCTAAGGGACATTCAAAACCTAAACTAACTTTGAGTTCCACTTCGGAAAGCGTTGACGCTGGGAGAATAAGGGGCCGAAGAAACTCCAGCAACGCTCCTAACATGTAAGAAGTGGGATGGACAAACGGTCACGAATGGACGCTTTGTGAATTTGTAAATATCTAGCCTGTGCAATGGTTATCGCGTCGTCCAGATCGTCAAGAACGTGTCTCGGTCTCCGGGCGACGCACCAGAATTTAGTAGAGAAAGTGGCGGCACTTACAAGAAGTTTGTTAGAATGATTGATGATGACGATTGATGGCAGTCTCGAAAAACCGACGAGATGATGATATTGGAGAAATGAATAATTGCGTGCGCGACTGTACACATGCGTAGTATTTGCCGAAAACTATACCTCGGTCCAAGAATGCATAAACATTCCATTAAAATATTCAAGTCGTGCCGCCAGTACACATTTGTGGGCAGGTATCAGCGTGCCGTCTTTGGAGCATACATTGGTATCTACCAGCTCCGGAAAGGATTCACGTTCCCGGCATATAGGAGGGTTCTTTGTGTTGGTAGCGCTTTCTTTTAAGTATACCGTGCCGTCTCTGTAACTAAAACAAATATGTCACGTCTTATTTCAAACGGGGTAGACAAATATAGCAATCTATTCCCAACTCCAGGACAATGTCATGGTAACACATTTTTCTCAAATTAGGATTTCTCTTTAGTAAAACTTAATTCTCTTAAAATTAAAAATATCAATTCAATCATGTTTTTGAAACTTATTTAAAAAAAAAAATACTTGGGATCCTGTAATTTTTTTAATAGAATAATGGTTTAAACGACCTCTTTGGATGTAGAGCTACGGCTCTTTAGTACTAACTTTATTTGTGCAAGTACTATTTATGTTTTTATTTATTTACTGTTGGAGTGAAAAAAAAATTGTGGCTCTTTAAAAAGTTTGAAATTTTGCAAATTGTAATTTTTGACTCTTCCAATTCAAAAGGTTGCCGACCCCTGGTTTAGGGTACGGTTTGGGAAACATAAGGTCGTACATTCATATTTACCATTAGACTATTGACGTGACATCCAACCATCTCCTAACAAAGCCTGAGCTTAGTTGGAGTAGATCACAAGAATTTTTAATAATAGTAAACATTTTAGCATTCTTGTTTTTTAATTCTGTGCATTTTTATGAGTGTCTTTAATAATAGTTGTGAAAAAAAATTGGTACAATTCTTTTTTTAATTCATCGTTTTTTCCTATGAGTGTCTTTAGTAATAATTGTGAAAAAAAATGGTAGCATTCTTTTTTTAATTCTGCCTTTTTTTTCTATGAGATGTCTTTAATATTTGCAATCTTTTTATTTATTGTGTCTAAAGACATAGGAATATTTAAAAAAATAGCATTTTTTACGTTTTCTTTCTGTGAGTGAAGTATGTTCAAAGAATGTCACTAACTAGTATTTATCAAGAAGTTTGTGAAGATTCCTAACATGCAGCCTCTTGGCAGTTGCTTGCACCATCTTCACTGGGTCGCAGTACAGTTGTGTCCTAGGCGGGGTGTCAGTGCTGCGCCGGTTCCTGCCACCGCGCTTGCTCTTCACATTCTGTCTGTATACTTCGAACGCGGTCACTTCCATTGGATTTTCTGCAGGAAATTAGTGTGGAAAAAGATAGGTAACGACAGTTTTAGTCATTTAAGGAAATAATATTTTTATTTGACTTCTATTAAATTGGAATGTTGCTCAATCTAAAGTTCAACATGTCTGTCCACTGCTGGAAATAGGCCTTCCCCAATGCCTTCCACCATATACGATCGTCCGATTTCCGCATTCAGCCACTTCCGGCTATCCTTATAAGGTCGTCGGTCCATCTGGAGAGGGCGCCCTACGCTCCCTCCCATCATTAAAGGTGTCGTTAGTACTATCGTCTGTCTTAGTTTTTTTTTAATACTTTCTAAGCAAGTGCTTGTCTACGCAATCCCACCTGAGGCGCACTAGCTTGGTAAATGCCTATTCACTCTACTCTTAAAAATACCCACATTGTAATCGGAGGGAAAGACAGAAGCGGGCGAACTATTCCAGTACTTTGCTTTCAATTCGGTGAAGCAGTCAAGACCAGCCTCTCTGGCCAATATGTGTAGTTCGTCATAAAAAAAAGTCCTTTGCTGTACGAATAATGAAAGACGAAGCAAAGCGCTTCGTTCGGGTTTGAGGGATGTTTACAACAAAAGGATGAAATCCTGCAGTGCGTCTTGAAGTCGGATGGTGGAAAGGGGATGGGGGAATTAGATCATGTAGTTCCTGAGCACACTCTCCAAAATGCAATCTGTAGAAAACCGAAAGGCTAGCTACCTTACGTCTGTGCTCAAGACTAAGCAGATTGGTTTCAGCTGCGTCATCAAATAGCCTCTTAGCCCGCCTTTCCACCGAGTCCAAAGCTGCGAGATGGCATTTAGCAGCGCCTGGCCTAATGTGACAGCAGTATTCACAGGACCGGACTTGAGCTTTATTAAGTGTTAAAAGCTGTCCCGCAGAGAAGTACAGTTTTTTTGCATCTATATTAGCCTTAGACTCGATGAATCGTCCATAGCTAAGGGTCGATTTAATTTCAATACCCAATAACTAAAGTCGATCAGAAAGTTGTATTAGTCTTGATAGACGATAATAATTCAGACAGTTTTCTAGCGGCGTGAATTGTGTATACAAATATTTTCTTACCAACAGCTTCAATTTCAACATCATCCTCATTCTCTTTCTTGGCCGCGGCATTCAAATCTTCCTTCCTGATCTTAAGGCCGCAAGGTCCAAGTTCAGCCACGTCGCACGTACCCGTGTACATATACCTCAAGATCCTCTCAAATACTTCAGGATGTACCTTGTCTAATGTGACTATTGGTTTCCCATCGGTATTTACGTTCGACTCCTGGTATAACTTGTACAGGTGTTCGCTGCTGGAAGCCACTATGAATATGTGTGCTGGATACGACTTTGTGCCAACCTAATAGTAAATTTATTAATTATTATCAATAAGGAACAACAACAGAAAATAAAAGAAAACATATAAAGTAAACAATAAACAAAATTGTAGTAGTATTTATAATATTCAAATATATCCATAATATTTTTATATGGATAAAAGACACTAAGAAATTAAACGTGAAGCTTAATAGATGTCGCAAGAAAGTGTCTTTCCACATAAAAATATTGTTAACAGTAGACTCTTTTTAGTAATAATCTAATTTGCCGAAAATTTTGATAGATGTATTTTTTCTATTTAATCTACGATATGTATATAAGCTGTACATTTTCCTAAAATAAATAATTAAATTATGAACGTACTTTGTGTAATACTGTTGGTGTTTAGTTGTCTAAAAAAATGGCCGCTTATTCAAGGCACAGTCCCATCTGTCAATGTTGGATGTTTTAATCATGGGAAAAGATTCTCACCTTAAATATGACGTCGTGCAATAAGTCATCTTGTGTTGCGGTCTCTAACAGAGCCTCCATGTGCTTGGACAAGCTCGACGGTGACAGTTCTGGCAACGATGTCAGACCACAAGTGGGTTTAATCTATGAAACGAAACAATATATAGGAATAAATTTAAACATCAATAGCCTTATGGCTTAGGGTACGGTCTGTGAATCGTAAGATTCGCAGTTCACGTCAATAGTCGAATCCACCATTCGACTATTGACGTGAACCATCTCTTTTTTTGTTGACAGGCGGGAAATCTTCAACATGATACCCCGCCTGGGAGGAAGGCGGGGTTATGTGGAGTTTTTTCTCACTAAAACCCACCACCGATGGCCCTTGATCGGTGCATCTTGAAGGGCTTCGGAATCTCCAGAGGAACACACCGGAGCTCCTCTGCAAAGTGCTCTTCGGAGACACGTCCCGGTGGGGAAGGTTCCTCCCCCCTGTGCACTCGACAATAAATAAGGAAAAGAAAAGACAAAGAAGAAAGGACTCTGTCTACCGTTATTGTTAATAAGGCGTGACGGCTTAAATTTATTTTCATTAGAGGATTCGAAGCAAGCTTCTGGACACCACATACATTCGTCATGGTTGTTCCAATGACGTGTCTCACGCTACCAAAACTTACTTGCAAACAGGCGAAGTTCAATCCCTCGTTGTCTACCGCAATAGACACAGCCCTTTGAATATTAGGTATTTTGATTATCTTAACGGATGTACAATCGTCCTTCTCTAAGAACTTAACAAGGGCGGATTTATTGGAATCCTTCTCCTTCTTCATTGAGGGTTGTGCTGCAGTTGTCTTCCGCGATATACTACCAACGAACGCCTCCCCGTACTTCGTTACGAAATACATGGCATCGTGGGTCAGAGCTACGTGGGATATCGAAGTTTGATGACTGAGACCGAATACACATCTGAAAGAGTACTATTGTAATAAATTTAAGGGCAATATTAATTTTATGTTTAGTTGTGCCAGTATGGTTTTCCGATGACGTACAACTGGCACTCGAATATTGTTTCAATTGTTGCTATTTGGTGATCGCGACATCATCTAAATACTATACATTTCATTCAATATCGAATGATCATAGGAAATTAAAAATTCAATTGAAAACTACATGTTAAAAAACTGGTAGAATACTGCTGGCATAGTGACAATTTAATTGTAATACATTGTTTTCATAGTGATATGTCATTGGCAAATAGCTATCTCGGGGACCTGGTCATAACATCCATGATCATCTGTAATATCAGAGGAATCGCAGATATGAGAAATAGTTGATGGATTGTCTATCTTACTCTTTAAGCGAAATGCAATAAGTATATTTACTGTGCTCTTGTTTTGAGGAATGAGTGTCAAAAGCAGTTGTGAAGTTCTAACACTATTATAATTATAACAATAAACCGATTTTTATATTAATTAAAAAAAATCTACAAAATTTAAAATCAAACTTTATTGGTCCTTCGAGCAGGATCCTAGTGAATTCATTTGATCAGAAGTCCCAAAATATCTATAGCAATGGGATCACGTCCCTACCTACAAGATGGCAAAAAGTTATCAAACAAAATGGTACCTACATACTTTATTTAAATATAAATAAATTAATTTAAAATATGTTTTGAATTTTCTTAAAAAATGCAAAGAAACTTTTTCCCCGACCTAATATTGCACTTGCTTACCTGGTTAGCCGGTTGGTAGTATCTTGCCAAATATGCACTTGTCCCACATTGTTGAGTAAGAGCACTGTTACTCGTGAGTACACACCTTGTTCGCTCACCTTGCTTTCCACGCATACTTGACGTAAGTTAATTTGCCTGTGAAGAGTATATGAACATTAGTTATTAAGTATCTAAGATGGTCTGACGACCTCATAAGGGTCGCAGGACGCAGCTGGATACGGGCCGCTTATAACCGGTTGTTTTGGAAATCGTTGGGGGAGGCCTATGTCCAGCAGTGGATGTTTTACGGCTGATATGATGATGATGATGAAGTATCTTACTAACAAAATGATGAGCATAATATTTGAGCTTGGGACCTAATTTGCCATTGGTGATATGCGGGCAACAAAAGCTTTCCCTGTCTACCCCACTAGAGTTAAAAGAACATAAGAGCTCAATTATCATTTCGTAATAGAAAATTACTCTTATTATCAGGTGTTATTTGAGTAGCAGTATTTTAACCGACTTCAAAGAGGAGTTGATTGAGATTTTGATATTTTTTATTTGATAACTGGTGGTTCGCGTGTGGTCCCATTTAATTTTGTCCAGTTCTGGCAGTGGCACCATATGAGAAAACCATATAAGTCTAAAATTTTCGTCAAGTATGTGCGCCACAAATGGACGAATCACTCAATATCACGCCAACCGATTTTGACCGATTCATTTTTTATTGGAAAGGATGAACTTCGTGAGAATTTTAATGAGTTTGGTTAGGTTCTAATTTTCTAATATTTCGTAATATTCCTACGATAATTCGGAAATACAAAGAGGGTTTTCGCGTAATAGCGTTTGATTTAAAGTTGGTTTTTATTTATGATCGTAAATACACTTGTGAACATGAAATATATCTTCTTATCTTCCTGAAATCACCATTGAACTGTTGCTGTGCACCTTATCTTCATTCAAACAGTTACACAAACGCACACATCACATGACAGGCATAATAATAATTATTCACGTATAATATTATTTTTAATAATAGACGATGAGCGTCTATTATTTTTAAATATTTTTTTCTCAATAATATTATTAACATTCTTTTTAACGTTCCAACTAAGCTTAAGCTTGTAGACTATAAGCTGGTTCACGTCAATGTTTGAATGGTGGATTCGAACCTACGACCTTGCGTTTTGGAGACCGTGCCCATGGCATTAGACTTTTCTAGACTCTTCAAAAATTATTTTAAAGTTATTTTTTTTTAAGTTTAGTGTTAGTAGAATAACTATATCTACTAACTACATACTTGATGACGATCTTCTTGCACATATGCTTATGTAAAAGATAAACATCACCACGACTGGTAGTAAAAAGGGTGGCGGCATCAGAAGCTGCTACCAGTTGGATCTCCGCCTGGTCCTTTGTATTAATTGATACAGCCACCTGTAATAACATATTTTGGTAAAAACATAATCTTTGTGTCTTTTCTTAAAAAAGGGTGAAGTTACCAGTCCCACTGCTGGGCACAGGCCTTCTCTGTAAAGAGAGTATAAGGGCATAGTCCGCCACGCGGCCCTAGTGCGGATTGGTAGGCTTCCACATGTCTTAGAATTTTTTTCTAGAACATGTAGATTTCCTCACGATGTTTTCCTTCACCGACGAGCGCGTCGTAAATCAGCTCATAAAATTGCAACAACAAATTTATTGGTGTCGGCACCGGGGATCGAACTTAGGTTGCTAGCGTACTACGCAACTTGAGGCGACCGCCCGGACTCTGAGCTACCAGGGCTCTCTCAAAAAAGGTTAATATAATACATATTCCATGGATGCCGTAGGGTCCCTTTTCAGAACATTAAGGGTAAAAAAAAGAAACTGCCTTGAGCTAGAACGAGATCAGATTCCTTAAGAGCTTATGTTTATTTGGACTCTGGTGTTAACTTCCAAAATTAGAGTCTGCACATAATGCACACAGGATCGAACAATAACTTTTTAAGACAATTTCGATTTCTGATCTGATCGCGGTTTTCTATATTAACGGTAACCATGAGAAATTTATCGAAAAAATCGAGATTAAATTCGCGTAGCCCAGATAGCCACGAGCTTTTAAAGAGATATGACTAATGTCAATCTTTCTACACTATTATCCTCAACTTACTCGTTTCGGGGCTGGTACAACTTTATCCTCTTGGGGATGCCCCAGTTGCCCCAAATTGGTGCCCCAAGTGTACACAGCCCTAGGGTTCCACGCAACGGCGTGTATACGACTCGAGCAAATCCCAAGTGGGTCAGCTAGCTTCAGCAGCGGCTTGGTGGATGCCAATTTGATTACAATTGGTGTTTTGGCTGTTGATGAATTTATGTTATCTGCCGAGTTTAGACCATATTGTACAACCTGAAAAAGAAATTGTCACGTTTTTATTTAGGCATATGTATATTTGGGAATTCGATCGGACCTTCCAACTGTAAACCGTGATTCTGACATCTGGACGTAAGAATCAAAAATACTGCAATGCAATATTTCTCACAGCTTTACCACACTCGGGAATGAAATAATTCTTTTACCCACAGTAGGATTTTAACATGCATATTTACGAGTAAAAATATAATCCTGTAATGAAGGACATCCCTCAAACCCGAAAGAAGACCCTTGCTTCTTTCATTCTTAAAATAAAAAGAACTGGAATAACTACCCCGCTTTTTGTTTTTTAATGACGAACTACACAGATTGGCCAGAGAAGCCTTGATTGCTTCACCGGATTGAGAGGTGGCATAGCTCTTAGGTCGCTTAGCCTGAACCTCTATCGCTAGTAACTCGACACAAGGGTCCCTCGGCAAGGACGGTTACTATGTTACATGTAAGCATTCCGATCCGAGGGCGCCCGAGAAGGCCGAACCACGACTCGGTCGGTAGCTATTTCACGGATATTCTAAGGGACATTCGAAAAGCTAAACTAACTTTGAGTGCCACTTCGAGAAGCGTTGGCGCTCGGAGAACAAGTGATCGAAGAAACTCCAGCAACGCTCCTAGCATCTAAGGGATGGGGCCTGCCCATAAAATAGCGGTAACGCGCGAGGATTATTCGCAACCTCCGACGGTCGCGAATGGACGCTTTGTAAATTTGTAAAGATCTAGCCTGTGCAATGGTAATCGCGTCGTCCGGATCGTCAAGAAACTATCCCGCGTCTGATTTACAACTGTCCTCCGATTACAATGTGTAATAGTGTCTTCAAGGGTAGAGTGAATAGGCATTTAGTAAGCTAGTGCACCTTACCATCCAGGACTGCACTTGGTTAAAAAAATATTTTAAAACAAATTCACACTAAAATATGAACATAGATGTAAACGTTTTAACGCTTTTTTTTACTATAACAGTTATAGTACGAAGTTCTAGAGCCTGCATTTTCTTTCTTCTTCCACATTCATGCTCGCTGTCACTAACCTAGTCTTGAATTGTCATGAACCTCCCAATATGTCAATCAAACAGCATTCTGCTATACTATATATGTATCTTAGGTCCAATGCCAGCAAAATTAACATGGGACTTAATTAAAAATAAACTCTACCAAACAAAAAATGTACAGACGATTTAGGAACTTGCTAGGAATCTTTTCTTGAAGTCCAACAATCTAAAAGGTAGATTTTTTTACTCACCACGCCACTTTGTAGCAGGAAGACAGTGGATGTGAGAGTGATGGCTGCAGCTATACAGGGCTCTGGTAACCTCAAGGGTGTCGGACGTAGCGCGGTACAATGAGGTCCCCCCGCGCGTGAGGTCTGACCCCCGCACCACACTTCACCCCCGTTCGCCTCACACACCCACACACTGTGGAACTTTCCCAGGCACACCTGTGGATGAAACGATCAGATAATATTGCTTTTACGATAGTCACAACCGACCATTCTCAAGATAAACAGTTATAGCTGATGTAACTAACTGCGAATTGGTATGAACATATATAAGACATTGCAAGTACTTTAAATAACTAACACTATACAATAGAAGGCTTCTATTACATATGGGTCTGCTTTATGATATCTTGCACAATATACCCACCACCACCCTACAACATTTATAGCTCGTCGAGACGTACTAGAAATACAGGATTCAGGTTCCATATCACCATACAAATTATGACAAAAAATCCATTTTAACAAGATTACCACGTCTGTAGAATGAAAAATTCAGTGATGTAGATATTTTTCATCTATCAAAAAGTGACTTTAAAAATAAAATTATCGATGTACTTAGTGTTTTAATTTTAATAAACACTAAAATGTATAAGAACGAAATTGTGTTTGACGCTTCATAATTTAAGTAGGTACTTACCTAACTTAGTAAACTTAACTCATAAATTGTTAAATTTAACGGTTTTGTGTCTAATTATTTTCTATTTTCCTATGTAACTTTGTGATTAAATTTAGCTGTATTGTATACTATATGTATATATATATATATATATATATATATATATATATAATTAAGCATGATATCTTATTAATAATAGCGTAGATCATTGCGCAAAACCCAGATGTACAGTATTATACTACGTTTCGCCCGATGACTGACTCTATTAACGGCGTAAATCATTTCACAAAGATATGCAATTTGATAGCGTTACATTACCTCCAGTGAAGTATGCGATACTTTGGTATATATATATATATCTATATAAATATCTAAGCCGTGTCAGTTTACTTGACTAAGGAATAATTTAAGGATTCAGCTCAGTAGTTCTGGAATCGTAGAATAAGACTACGGTATCCCCTGCCTGTCGTAGAAGGCAACTAAAAGGGGCATCGGTTTCACTCGGCGATAAGGGTGGGGGGCCTTGCACTGCAACGGCACAGGGGGGAGAGGGGAGGGACGTGCTCTCCGAAGAGCACAGTGCAGACGGGCTCCTGTTGTTCCTCTGGAGATTCCGTAGCCCCTCACCATGCACCGAGGAAGGGCCACCGGGGAGTTTTAGTGAGCAAAAACCCCACATAACCCCGCCTTTCTCCCAGAACGCGGGGTATCTTCTTGAAGATTTCCCCCGGTCAGCAAAAAAAAGGAATAAATTAATGATTAGTTACAATAATCTTGTCTCAAATGTAGGATATTATGGTTTTAATATCTATAAAGTCATGATAATACGGCGGTTAGGAGGTTTATCAACAAATCTGGAGACCCAGGATCTAATATAAAATTCAATAGCACTAATAAATTTTTACAATCAAAAAAGTGCCGGAAGACCTCAATGATAAAAGTATTGGTGGTAAAGATATTAATGTGTAATAGATTTAAAAAATGCATATTACGAACGTCGTGTAGATATACTTATTGAATATTTATGAGACATTTGTGCACTCAAGTGACTTCCGCGATGGTATGTTTTTATCGAAATAACCTCTTTTTTAGTCTGTCTGAACATTAGTCTACAATTTCAGAACAACGTAACAGAGATTAACGTTTTTTTGTCCTTTATGTATATAATCCTTTTCAACACTTTTTAATGGCCAATGGCCGTTAAACTTCACATGATCAGATACTGTCAGAGTTTTTGTTTAAATTAGCGTAATGACTCCTGATATGCACTTATCAATCCCAGGCCTTGAGGCAGGCACAAAAAAGATTAAAAAAAAGATTATATTTTATTTTAATATGAAAATAATATGTTTACTATATAATCAATCATCTTTTTTATGATTATACCATATTTATTTAATTTCATAAATTAAAGAAAGTATGCAAATTATATTTATATTACATGGTTCCCTTTTTTATATTTATAAATATTTATTGATCTACAGAAAAAGAAATTGTTTTCTACAGATCTATAAATATTTATGAATTTAATATTTTTTTTAAATGAAGAATAAAAATTAAAAGGTGATAGGAATTTTTTTAAAAAGAAAGCTAGCAATATTTCTTTTTTTTTCAGTAATATTACTAACATTCTTGCTAACCATTCCAACTAACCTTAAGCTTGAGCTAGGAGTTCACGTCGATCCCAGCCCTGTAGTTCTGGGCTCTCAAGAATAAGACTACGGTATCCCCTGCCTGTCGTACAAGGCGACTAAAAGGGGCCTCGGGTTCACTGGGCGACAAGGGTGGGGGCCTGAGTCGTCCACCAAAGTGGACCCGGGAAGAAGGCAACATCGGCTGGCCCGAGTCGCCTTGCGAGCGCACAGGGGGGGAGGGAGTAACCTCCCCCCCGGGGACGTGCTCTCCTTGAGCACAGTGCAGAGGGGCTCCGGTGCGTTCCACTGGAGATCCCGGAGCCCCTCGTCATGCACCGAGGAAAGGGCCACCGGGGAGGTTTTAGTGGGTAAGAACCCCACATAACCGCCGCCTTCCCCCCAGAAGGCGGGGTATCTTTCTGAAGATTTCCTCCCCGTCAACAAAAAAAAAAAGGAGTTCACGTCGATAGTCGAATGGTGGATTCGAATCTACTACCTTACGGTGTGCAGACCGTACCCTAAACCATTAGGCTACTGACGCTTCTGATATAGATATAATGATTGGTAGTCAGGGAAGATCTAACCTAACCATATGAGAGGAACGAAAATGTTTCAAGTGACAACTATCTCAACCACAGAAGACGTAGGACAAAGAATAATATGACGGCTCCGTTGAACTATAGCCTAGAACGAATAGTCTTTGTGATATTTATAAAAAGTGATATCCATAGGTAAGTAAAAAGAAATCAATAAATATATCTAAAAATGTTCTTTATTTTATCTGACGATTCGTGCGAAACGGTCTTGCTTCACTTGGTCGGTAAATATTTGGATCAAACTTATAGGTCTGAGTTGGATTAATTGCAGAGATTACTCGAACAATCTTCTTCGGTGGTTCTTCTGCATATATTGTGTTATTCACATCTGTTCTTCTCGGCACCACTAGTTTAACCTCTTTATTTGTTGGCAGACGAGTTTGGGATTTGGATGGAGTCGGCTTGATAGGTGCCCATCTATTTGGGTCTAATAAAGGCCCACCTTTGAGTAGGCAAAACGAAAACGAAACAATGAAAAAATACGAAAGCGATAGAAAAACTGCGTATGATATGAAAGATCGCTTGTTTTTTTTAATTGTTGCCCTCAATGCGTCGAAGCAGCCGTAATTTTTATAGTTGAACGCGCTGTTTGCGCCAATTCTCGTGCATCCTGGGTCCAAAGGTACAACACTGGTTTTGTTTTTAAGCACACAACACTGAACAGGAATCAGCGATTTGGGGTTTCTCTTCTGCCAATACGATTTATCGAAATCTTCGTAATCATTAGCGCCGCAACATTCAAACCTAACCATTACGTAATCCCATAAGAACGACATAAAATCATTTTCCTTTCCGTAGTAGTTCCGTATCGTTGATTGTAAGTAGTGTCTTGTTGTGGGGTTATTAGAATAGATGTTGTAAACACCAGAAATGAAGAACAACCAGAAGGCAATAGCGGATGCAATGGTAACGAGAAGCACATAAATTTTCACGGCGCATTTGAACTTACAGCACGCCCCTATAATACCACAGCATGACGTCAACATTGCAGTCAAAGATATTCCTAAGAAAACCGACGTCAAAGGTGTTACCCATAATTTCAAGTTAATGACATTCGCCACGATGTTGACTAAGTTGCTTTTGGTAACAGTATAATTAACTTGACGGAACACCTCGGTGTTGAAGATACACCATACGCAAACAGCGGTACACATAGAGGCAAACATGAAGAAAGCGATGTTAGTGAAACTAAGACAGGTGCGTGGCAAACCGTTTGATTGCATTGTATTAAATAACCATACTCCGATTCAAATAAACATATAAAAATTGAAACACATTTTAACTGTCACTATTAGACAAATGATACAAATAATCTATGAAATTCAAATGAGAAGAGTATAAATAAAAACTCTTTGGATGATTATTGACATTTGCCTTGTTAAGTAAAAATGTATAGCAGGCACCACCATTCTGTATTCTACCAGCCTACACTTTTAGAGTAGGCCCCCCAATCTGTTTCTATGTATATACATATGTTGCTTATAATATATGTTAGATATTTCACCCTGAAAGTTTTACCCTTCAATTTTCGTCACAACAATATCATTCAGACCATATTTTACTATTGTTCACATGTTTATTTAGGAAAGGAATATTGAACATGAACGCAAGAAGAAACCTACATCTGGCCTGCTGTGTACATAAAATTGTAAAATATAAAAAACACACTACCTATATACTAAGTTGGACTGGTTCAACGACGTTTACAACAGCAATACTCGCCGGAGGAAAGGAAATTTCCTGGCAATACCGAAATATAGAACGGCGGGATACAGGCCTCAACAAAAATATGGAACGATTTACCCCCACCGTTGCGTATGCCTGTATCAGACACTGGCTTTAAAACAAGATACAAAAAATTTCTACTGTCGCTGCAGGCTGCGGGCCTGTTCTGACGCGGCGCGCGAGTACCGAAGGGGTAGGCTGAAAACCAGCACTGTGACATTATGTCACGCAGTACACGCTGAGCCTATTGCCTTTTACCATTCTTCTAAGAGATTTTATTTTTTATTTTATTCTTTGTTTTTTTTTTCTTTCTTTATTTTTTTTTGTATCTTATTATTCTATGTAATGTATTTTTTTTCTCTTCAAAGGATAAGGATGGTAATAAATGAGTTTTATTTATTTATTATATTATTTATTTATCATACTAAACATGAACTACCCTACAGTTACTTCCATCCTATTACGTAAGTATCGGATGTAGACAAAGATATAATTGTTGATAAAAGTATAAATGTTTACTGATTATGGATAAAACCAGAACAAATTTGACAACCGGACAGATAATAAAACAACTATTTCCGAATAGAGTCCGCCCTGGACGTGGACAACCTATATTAGTGACACGACGATGCCTTTAATAATAAATGTTTTAAAATAGTAATTATGCCAAGTGTTTACGTTTAGAATACCGAATTAAATTACTTAATTCCAAGATTTGTTTAATGTCACGTCTTTACATTTCGTTCATACTTTTTAATCAATCACAAGAAAGGGGTTAATTCATCAAAATTTTATTGTTTGATATACCTTATGTGTTCGGTTTTGTAACTTGGCCTCCGAAGATTTAAATATTATCTTAGCAATTATATGAAAGAATATTAAGTAATATAGTATAGCTCGAAAGAGGATGCAGTGATCAGAATTGATAATGGTCAGAGTATATTGACAGAAAAATCTAGGAATGATTTTTTTTATGACGAACTACACAGATTGGCCAGAGAAGCTGGCCTTGACTGCTTCACCGGATTGAGAGGTGGCATAGCTCTTAGGTCGCTTAGCCTGAACCTCTATTGCTAGTAACTCGACACAAGGGTCCCCCCGGTGAGAGGTAACCTCGGCTTGGACGGTTACTATGTTACGCGTAAGCATGCCGATCCGAGGGCGCCCGAGAGGGCCGAACTACGACTCGGTCGGTTGCTATTTCACGGATAATCTAAGAGACATTCAAAAGCTAAACTAACTTTGAGTGTCACTTCGGGAAGCGTTGGCGCTGTGAGAAGAAGTGGCTGAAGAAACTCCAGCAACGCTCCTAACATCTAAGGGGTGGGGCCTGCCCATAAAATAGCGGTAACGCGCAAGGATTATTCGCAACCTCCGACGGTCGCGAATGGACGCTTTGTGGATTTGTAGAGATCTAGCCTGTGCAATGGCAATCGCGTCGTCCGCATCGTCAAGAACGTGTCTCGGCCTCCGGGCGACGCGACGGAATTTATTATAGGAAGGCTTATAAGTGGCAAACTAGGAATGAGTGACACAGAAAATGTATAATGTCACGCCTTTATACCTCTCTACTCTCTATACTCTGGCTGAGAAAACGGATTTCCATTCTGCACGCAAAAATGCCTACGAGTTACGCAGCTTTTATATCACCACTCTTATTTTTTTGATAATTTTGTGAATATAATTATGTATATTGGCATAGGTCATCTCTCAAAAAGTACACTTTAAGACGCGCGCGGGATTGCCGTTGTTCACCAGACAAGATAGTCTTCACCATAATTTAATACATGATTCATCATTTCGACATAAATAAATTATATAGCGCATAAAACTGAAGTAGGTACGAAGGTAAGCTTTGCTACCCATACATACATTAACCCATCGATAAATATATTTTTCGAAAAAAAAATTCAAAATATTATTTTTATAATAATTATTAATAACTGATAAATATATAGTAGATAAAAATAGAAAAGGTATAGGTAATAAGAAATAGTAACCGCAAATAAGGCAGATACTTATTAACACTTGAAAATCTTACAAAATATATAAGAAAAATTAAGTTTTTCAGTTTTTTTTACCAAATCGTGTTTTTAATATTTTGGATAGTGTACTCGTATAATGGAGACACAATGTGTGTATAATAAAAAAATATTTTTTTTTACCTGTTTTACAGAATTGTTCGTCCGACTGAAACATGTAAGTAACTCGGGAGTATTGCGTTGCTGCTGGGTACCAGTTCCAAGAGTATAGTTGGAATTGGTTCCCCATACATAGACATCGCTTGGCTGGTTACCTATGTGTTTGTAAATGTAATGGCGATCAAGCATAGCATGCTCTAACGCTTTATAATCGTCCTTGTCAACTATATCGGTGTTTACACCTAAAATTGTGGGTGTTTATTAGTAAAAGTAAGTAGTACCAACTACAAGCAATGTAAACCACTATTAGTTTGGGGTGGTTTTCACATGTGGACCTCACCAAATCGATCTTAAATGGTAAAAAATAAACATTAGATTTTTTTTACTATTTTGCTCAGAAACAAGATTGCATGCCAGTGATGGCAAATGGCCTGAAAATGCAATTTGGCTCATCATCCACATGATATCAACACAAACTAATAGAACATCTAACAGTATGGGTATACTCTTTTAAATTAAAATCATAACATGACAGAAAAACTAAAATCTCGAATTAAAAAAATTATATGCTTATCTGGTATTATGGTAACTGTCATATAAATTATGGTTTGTCTGTCTTAAAATTACGTTTATAATGCAAAATGTTTTTTTTTCATTATTTTTTTTATTTTTATACTTATTAAGCAAGAGCTTGAACACAATCATATGGCAATTGATGGTAATTCTGCTGATGAATTTTTTGCTTTTGTGTTTTAGTATATAACATGCCACTGCTTAACATTTATAAATCGTACAAGTGATCCTAGAGATTGTATTTGTTCTCCCCAATTCAAATGTTTTCTAAATTGGAGGTAGTATCAGTGTGAACGGGCTTGGATATCACATAAAAAAAAATGTTAAATTTCTTTTTTTTATATTTCAATTTTTTTTAATGACGATCTACACAGATTGGCCAGAGAGGTTGGCCTTGACTGCTTCACCGGATTGAGAGGTGGCATAGCTCTTAGATTTCCTAGCTTGTACCTCTATTGCTAGTAACTCGACACAAGGGTCCCCCCGGTGAGGGGTAGCTTATTACAAAGATTCACATCGAATAAACACACCCATAAATTATTTATCGATACAACAATAAGTATATAAATATGTTCATTAGAAATATTTAGAAAATTCATAACTCCATACCCAGTTTCATAAGCACAACTGCCGAATGTATCTGGCCATAGAAAATACATCTATGTAGTGGTGTATATCCCGATTCACAATCTTGAGCATTAACAAATGCTTCTATCGAGTGGTGTACTAACCATTCCATTAATTTGCTTCTACCACGGGATGCTGTCATATGCAGAGCAGTACGTCCCTGTAATTATGATTCATGGCTACTTAAAAATATATTACTTATGATTGAGAAAAATAGATCGTTTTATTGCAATAATGAACATAATTAAAATTATAACCTTTATAGTTGTGCTAAAATTTTTGGGTCCCCTAAGAATGTTTTGCCCACCAATATTTTGCCTAATCAATCTTTTTGCCGAATTTGTAAGACGGACTATAGTTCCATCCATAAGTAGTACAAAGTTATATTCTTCAAAACTGAATGGTCATAAAAGCAAGTATCTTACCTCAAAATCAAAAGCTTTGGTGAAATTGGCGCATGTTGCTTTAATAAAGCTTGCCAAGGATTCATCACTAACAGACCTCTTGGTTATGGCACTAGTTATAGCTTGTCCATGGCTTCTAGACCTACACCTTCTTGTGCAGTCTACATCTGTATTTATTTTACTCATTTTTTTTTTGAATGTCACAAAACTTTATTCTATATTTAAAAATTTATCCACCTTTTTGTACTTTATGTATGTACTATATTACATGTATATTGATATAAAGTACTCATATGTAAGTACCAGGTTTGATATGCAAAGTAAATTATAATTTTATATTAACTTAAAAGTAAACTAGAGCTAAAAGCTCTAATGCTCCAAAAGGAGCTACAATGTTTTCTTTAAACGTTCATAATGTTTGTGTGAGACAACTGAAAGGAAAAATATACCATTAAAAACAAATAAAAATAAAATGATCATTGTTATAATTGCCAAAATTGGATTGCTTATAATTGTTTAAAACACTTTTTAAATTGTTTTTTGCATCACAATTAATGTTGATATAAAACTTAACATTTATGTAATATTATATTTTGGTTTATAAAATAAACACCCTAACTTTTTTTCTTCAGCTATGCAAATGCTAAGCACATTTTTCTGTTGTATAAAAATTAAATTAGTGAATGATCTCATGTTCTTCTCATGTCAAAATATAGTTAATGTTAACATCATCTACCTATATACTATAAACGAGTAATAGTTACCTTATGTTTGAAAATTTACTATAACTCAGACATCTATTTATCATTACACTAGACACTCTTTCATCCAACCTATTAGATAATATTGTTGTACAATTATTTAAAAAATAATTAAATGATTTAACTTAACTAAGATTATTATAAAACCAAAGGAAACAAATTAAAAATATAAATTGAATCTAACTACAATTAAACAAACTTACTGATAATACTAACTTAAAACAATAATATTAAATTAAAAACTACACTTTAAAAACTAAAAATTATCCATTTCACTATCGATAACTAAAAAATAAAAATAAATAAATAATTTTAATATTTAAAAACTAAATATAATAGGTAAAACTATAAACCAAACTAAAAATAAAACTAAATTATGTAAAAATAGACCCCAAATCACTGCGCTCGTAGGGCAGGGTGCCCAAGAGGCTAGCGGCATTTCCCGTTGAATGGCCAGGCTCAACCTTTGCCCGAAATGCGCGCCAGCCCTTGGATCCCCTGAGGCGTCGATGAGGCGTGCGGAAATCTCCTTGAATAGCTGACGGGCTTCCGCACCCCAAGGTCCTGTCTCACGGCAAAGGCACAAATATATACGGCTCTCCCAAGGCCGCATATTTATGCCTTTTATTAGTTCGGCAGTCGCCGCAGCGGCGCCGGCTTTGCGAGCGATCGCTCTCACGTGGGATGGGGCAACAGTGTCCACGCATGTGGCATCCCACAAAAGTGACCGCCCGTTTTTTCACGGGATGAGCGTTATACCATCGGGCCTCTTGCCATCGTCCCATTCGATGCCATTAGATTCAAGCACTGCTGGCACCCCGGAAGAGGCAAGGGCGCGACGGATGACGTCATTTACGGCAGCACGGCGCGGAATACGTCCTGCACTGCAACGACATGCTAAACCGTGATGACCTAGAGGATCAACGTCTACCCCACAACGACAACGATGAGGTTCGTTCGTCCAGGCCCCTAGCCGTAAGCTCACCGCTAAACTAAATGTTGTCTTCTCCAAAAGGGTACCTACACTAAATGATGGAATTGCATTTAACCAGTATCCTGACTCTGGCTCACAACTGGCTAAGAGACGAGACCGCTCCGCTTCGTTTTCTGAAGATTCTAACAGCTGATTACGGGTCTTCATGCAGAGTGGCTCATCCCACTGTCGCTGCGAAGCCAGGTTCAGGGGTAGGTCTGGACCGGTTGCACTGAGCCAGGTATCCCTGGCCTCGGCCAAACAGGCAACCTCTACGCCGCAGAGCGACGGGCCTAGTATGCTACCAACGAGGTTGTTGTTAGCATCCTTTTTTTCAATTTATTAAACCATTGCTAAGCAACTAAATAACAATCAATGTTTTTTTTTAAATCAGAGAAAGATTTTATTTACATATCATATTTATTTTGTGAACATTTTTAAAGCTTTCTACTTTCCACCTACACAACCTTAGTTTCCGTTTTTCTTTTATCATAACAATTACTGATTTCACAACATGACGTATGAGCCGAAATTTAATATCGCTAATCGGGCAAATAGACGAAAATAAGTCAAAGATTATAGTAGGTAGTCAAATAGTAGTGTAACAATATAGTTTAAATTGTATTTTTAGGAGTAAAGTGAAGCTAAATGTGAAAATAGCAGTACCTTTAGATGTAAACAGATGCACGGACAATTTCGGCGACTGAGACAAAAATACAACACTTAGTTTACGTAATGCAAACAGTTAATAGGCACATAAGATGTAGGCAGTCCTTTATTACATAAAATAAAGATAGTATCGAATAAATTAAAGTTTTTGTCAATGAACTAGGCAACTTCCTCACATAACACCACTAGCGCTAAACTGCCAATGTTAAATGTCAAAAAGAAATGTCAAAATGATAAGCCGTGATGCTATAATGTATATGTAATTATCAATATAAAAGATAAAAACGTGCCTAGGTAAGTAATATTGAGTAATATCTTATAGTTAATGAATCAAAAGTTATTAAATAAATAATAAAATGATTTTGTAGTATTATTCTGATTTTTAATACCATTTGATATTCTTTACACATCTTATTTATAATAGTTGACCTAAGATTATTGCAGTTAGAAAATGACTATGTCTAATTATTGTTGTAGGGATTCGATGATATCTTAAAAGCTTGCAGTGAATAAAATTGGGAAAAGTATGAGTCATCTTGGCTTAAAACGAACTAAATACTAAATACCAATGCATTGCAGTCTTACAGTTTTTTTTAATGTATGCCCGGTGCATGGCGATGGACACACCACCTGTCACACATGGGACCTAACAAAAGTCTAATAAAGGACGTACTTATTGTTATTTATTTTCACATGTTAACCTATTCGATGAAGTTTTAAAAGACTGCGTACTATCAGTTTATAGTCTATTCTAAAAAAACTATCGTGTCTTTCAGAAATCTGTCAAAATATCAAGTGACAGATGATGGAATGTATATTGTGTAATCAAAAGTCGTAATCGGGAATAAATAATTATTAATTTAAATATTGTAACCACAATGTTTAAAATCTTGAATCATACTTCTCGATTGTCTTGCGGGTCAATATCAAGGTAAATATTTAATATAAGATTAATAATTAACTCTAATTTTTAAGAAGATAAATTAATTTCTTGATGAAGTAACCAATGGATTGTACCTTTTTTGTAGATCTCTTTCAATATGTAATACACGATTCGCTTCAACCGATGATCCTACGGGTCGTAAAGAGGCCCCGATAATCGATAATGAAGCAGTTTTAGCGTTGCCTGAGGAAGCACGAGAGAAAAGAGCCCTTGAGTCAACCATTAATGTCCCTAAGAAGGCAAGTGTATTATACATAAGTTCCTATATTAGGAGTACTCATTAACATGTCGAAATTTTACTTACAAGTAAATACACTCGCGTTAGTGCCTTCCAGAATCCAATAATGTACAAAAGCTTACAACAAAAAAATTGTAGGAAGACATTAGCTGAAATGAATTTTGTCATTTCCAGGTGGATATTACACCAATTTCCGGAGTCCCAGAAGAACATATTAAAACCCGTCGTGTGCGCATTTACCAGCCACCCAAAAATGCTATGCAGAGTGGTACCAGCAACATTCACCACTGGGAAATGGAGTTTGACAACCGCCAACGGTGGGAAAACCCATTAATGGGTTGGACATCAACTGGTGATCCATTGTCCAACATGAAGGTTCAATTCTCAAGTCCAGATGAGGCCATAGAGCACTGCGAAAAGAATGGTTGGATTTGGTATTTGGATTGCCCCAAAACTGAAAAAGAGTTTAAACCCAAGAACTATGGTATTAATTTCTCATGGAATCGCCGCACTAGGGTGTCAACCAAGTAATGTTGTAGCAATTTATAGATCTATGTAGAAATACAGTGCTATGTGTAAATTTGATAATGTCCTTTATTTTGAACCTTTAACAAAATTATTGTTTTAAATAAAAATTATGTTATTTAATTTTATCCTTTAATAAAATTTCAAATATAACTTAATGATATTGTGATATTGAATAGAACTTTTTTGTCTAATTACTTTTCCAATTAATCTACAGTTAGTATGTTATAAATCTGTGATCCATTTATTACCTGAACAATTTAACACCTATTGCAATGTAGGTGTCTTTAAGAGAAGGGGGCGCATCGCTATGAAAGATTTTTATTTTAGAAATTGACTTGTGTAAGAATACTCATTAATGATGGTCATATACATAGATTTATGAATATAGATAGGATGAGCAAGTTGTGTCAGAATTATGCAATATTGAAATCTAATGTCTATTTATCCCCCATGATCACCAACTTCAGTTCTCTTTACATGGGATGTTATGTAATACATTGGTCGAAAGTACCCCCTTTTACCACTCAATCTTAAAATGTCAATAGAGAACTTTTGGAGACCAAGGTTACTTGTAATAGAATTCCAGGTTGAACATGCTTCGACCTGTTAAGTTCTAAAAGCTAAATTGCTAAAGATGAAAATTGCTAAAAGCTAAATTGAAAAAGGCTAACAATGGCAACGAACCAAAAAAAAAACGATCCAGGTTCCATGGTAGAGATATAACGGGACAACCTAACAAATTGATTAAGGCAAGTAAATAAGTCACCCACTTATTCACACTAGAATATTGATTGAATTATTTTCTTTTCATGAAACAAAGACTTCATGCTTTATAAATAAATTACTTTTTACAAAGGCAAATGTCCTGTAATTAATTAATTCTTGCAAACTAAAAGTTGAACGGCGTGCATAATGCTATAATATTAAATGCTCGCTATTTTAATAATTAATATGTACACGTTAAGTTCACGATGTGCTCAATGAAATTAATATTTTAATATACAAAATGAAATTTAAATTTTGCAAACTGTGTTAATGTTTTTTTTGACTAACTGCACAGATAGGTCGGAGAAACTGGCGTTGACTGCTTCACCGGATAGAGAGGTGGCATAGCTCTTAGGTCGCCTATCGCTTCGATAGTTACTATGTTACGCATAAGCATTACGATCCGAGGGCGACCGAGAAAGCTGAACTACGACTCGATTTGTTGCTATTTCACGGATAATCTAAGGGACTTTGTCAAACTAAACTAACTTTGAATGCCATTTCGGGAAGCGCTGGCGCTGGGAAAAGAAGTGGCCGAAGAAACTCTAACATGGGTGGGGCCTACTCATAAAATAGTGGTTACGCACGAGGATTTTTCACAACCTCCGGCGGTCGCCAATATACGCTTTGAGAATTTGTAAAGATCTAGCCTGTGCAATGGTAATCGCGTCGTCCGGATCGTCGACAACGTGTCTCGGTCTCCGGGCGACGCGACGGCATTTTGCAGAGGAAGGCTCATAAGTGGCGGCACTTACAAGAAGTTTGTTAGAACGTTTGGTAGCAGTCTCGAAAAACCGTCGAAATGCCTACTTGAAGAATTGGGCTATTGTCGGTAACCCTGTACCGACGTCGAGCTCGCGACTATGTACGAACCTCGGCGCACCCGTGGCTCGTCATAGGAAAAGATTCTGAATTACTTGGTATCGGATATGTTTATGGGCGGTATGAGCGAAGACCGGGTTCGCATACGTCATAACGAGACGCATAACTGCTTTGTAAAGTGTCACCTTATTAGGAAGGGACATTTTACTTTTATTATTAATGAGGTGATATGGGCGACCCATAACGTTAATTATATACAAATGTTATTGAGGTATTATGGTAAGATGTGTGATAGAGACAGTCAATCTACAATTGAAATTTATTTTATTATTAGAAAACAATATTACGATAAGAAGGAAACTCTTGTGGCTTGCTTTTAAATTATAGTTTAAATAAAATTAAGTTAAATATTTACTCGTCTTACAAGGCAAGATAATAAATAACATTACATGCCTGCGCTCAACAACTTACCAGCGCCGTAGCCGAGAACTCGAAGAGCCGCGGGTTGTCAACCACTGGGCTAGTGCATTAACTGAATGGACATTCGTGTCTAAGTCTTTCTGTCGTAGAACAATACGCTCGTATTGTCTGTTACACTCATTACAGAACAGCTTGCTAACGACGGCCTCGCGTGAGTTTGCGTTCGCGGATAAATTATGCGCCTAATGAATCACGGACCGACCGCATGCAAACAGCGTTAATTTCAATTTTGCAACGTACACATCGTTTCTCGTTACCGGCGAAGATTAAGTATTAATAAATCTCAAAAAACCACCACTGCTTCATTTTACCTTGCGAAATTTGTGAAATATGTGTGTATAATCTTTGTTAAGTTTTCTTAAATTTAATCTTTGTTAATATTAAAACAACAGAAATCGTATTTCCATTTAACGTCAGGTGGGATCGTATATCCCTCACCGGAGGGACCCTTGTGTCGAGTTACTAGCGATAGAGGTTCAGGCTAAGCGATCTAAGAGCTATGCCACCACTCAATCCGGTGAAGCAGTCATAAATAAAAGTTGGGATCGTGGTCAAGCATATCCTTAGAAAGTAAATGAAATGAATAAGGTCCATATACGTATATACTTTTTCTAGTAATATATTCGTACTACTATATAAATAGTCTATTTCTTTACTATATGTTAAACGGAATGTATATGTAAAATTTAATTGAACGACTTGACTTTTACATATTTTGTTAAGTCCTTTATGCTTAAGCTCTGTCGGTGCTACTTTACGGCTTTAAAGGTTACAATGCATATTTAATGTCGGCGCTTTAGATTTTACGAGTCCCCCATATACTCGTAGCTATTTGGGCTGAGTGCTTATACAGTAAGGCTTTGACGTTCTATTCAGTTTCGGTGCTGTTGAACATTTGAGTATTCAGCTTTGAGAGTTATTCATGGCCAAAAAAAATTGTTAGCTTTAATAGCAGATACATGAACATACCAATTTAAGGTTTTTTTTTTTAAATTTATTATACATATATTCAAAAACATTTAGTTAAATTATTTCGCCAAATTGCCAGGGCAGTTTATTGGCGAAAACTGCACCCATAAATCTATACACTAATTTATTTACAATATTCGGCAGCGTAGGTACTTAGTAGCTGCGTTTTAATTTTTTTCTTTTTGTTGTTTTTCGGCACGTAGTCTTCTGCTAGTTTAAATGAATTGTAATAATTTAATAATCTATTTTTTTATTTATTTATTTAATACATTTTACAAATAATATTATACACATTGAAGCGCATCCTAAAAACCTATTTTAGGTTTGTCTGGATGTTCAGCATTCAGTTCTCCTACAATTTCACATTATTAGTAATATATAATAAAGTTAGTTAAATTAAGTTATAATAAATAAAAAAGTTACAGCCTTTATATATACGAGTATGTCCCACTGCTGGGCACAGGCCTTCTCTGTAAAGAGAGTATAAGGGCATAGTCCACCACGCAGCCCTAGTGCGGATTGGTAGACTTCACATGCCTTAGAAAATTTTTCTAAGACGCGTAGGTTTCCTCACGATGTTTTCCTTCACCGCTAAGCGCGTGGTTAATCAGCACATAAAATTGCAACAGCAAATTTATTGGTGCCGGCACCGGGGATCGAACTCGGGTTGCTAGCGTACTATGCAACAAGAGCCAACCGCCCGGACACTGAGCTACCGCGGCTCAGTGTCCGGACCACCATAAATAAAAAAAGAAATAAATTAATAAAAGGTGAGATTACATGTTATAGTTATGTATGATATTACTAGCGTAACCAGCCTGCTTCGCCCGGCCAGATTTTGCTTTATTTTATTTAAACGATAAACATACAACATTAAATATTTAATTTAACTCTCCGATCATTTTCTTCTATTCTCTTCTCGAGCGGGTGAAGAGAACAGAAGAGAATACACAGATGTACATAGCAGCATCAGTAATTCCTATAATAGAATCCCTAATTATTATTTTTAATATACTTCAGCATTCTTTATTACACTTCATTATACATGACATGACATATACAATACAGTGAAATATATACACAACACATGTGTTAATACGTGTTTGGGTTATAAAACAATAGAATATCATCATAGTAAATAAAAGTTGAATTTGGTAGTTCAAAAAGAGGAGGGCTCCGATCACCAAACTTTACAGGATTACTCATCAAGTCAATCTGAAGATTCCCTGAAAGTTTCATTGAAATCGGTCCAGCTGTTTCGCAGCCTATACGGATCAAACCCACACACTTTCTCTTTTATATATAATTATATATAGATTAGCTTGTACCAATGAGTAAACGATTGTGAACACTAGTAACACAACTAAATTTTCAGAGAGATTCGATAAATAGCTCTGTTAAAAGTAAATTCTAAATGATAATATATGTTTTTCTGTTTTCGACGTTTGGCATAAAATCTTACTATTAATATACATAAATATTAATAGTAAGATTTTAATTAACCATAGTTATAAATATTCACATAATATATATAATAAGTAAATAGTGCTCATCTCCTAAACCTTTTTTGATGGCGATGTGTAACATTTCAATGTATATATTAAACAATTTACCTCTAGCTTCATTATTTTTTTATTTATTTTTTTAAAAAGAAAGCTAGCAATATTTCTTTTTTTTTCAGCAATATTACTAACAATCTTGTTAACCATTCCAACTAAGCTTAAGCTTGTGCTAGGATATGGTTCACGGCAATAGTCGAATGGTGGATACGAACCCACGACCTTACGATTCGCAGGCCGTACCCTAAACTATTAGGCTATTGACGCTTTTATTTAATTAATCTTGATAAAATTTCATATATAATATATAAGTGATAGGACTTTCACCTATCGCACGGGAAATTCCTAGTTTATGTGGCAGCGAAACATAAAAAAAACTATTATAACAATAATACATTTTTTTATATGCTATGAGTTAATAATATTAAACTCATAGCATATAAAAATTGTAATTAGTACTTCTACTGTTATAATTTCGATATTTAATAAAGAATATTCTAATTATTATTTTCATATTAATATATGATATTAATATCAGAAACAAATCCTAATGTTGAATTTCAATCTTAGCAAGACTTAAACAGCATCGTCTGTTATTAAATCAAATTGCTTTATTACGATCGTATTAGAATTTGCGGTAAAACGTTTACTGGCGTAATGAAATACTTGGGGCTTAAAGTTGATAACAGTGTCTAAACATTTTATTATAGCGATAAAGCACCGTCGTATATGAACTGATTTAGAATTATTTTTTAGGTTTTATTATGTGCCCATATGAATTTTTTTGGCTAAGGACCGTATGATCCGAAAACATCGTACTCGTAGAGTTTGTGGACTAAAGAATTCTTGTTTGACTGTGGTATTGGTAGGTTGTATCCTTAAAATCCTAATCCAAAACTAGGTAAGTACTCCATAACGCCAACGGGCACGAATGTAGAAGAAGAAACAGAATACAAGCGCCAGAATTTCGTAATATTACTATGATAGTTTGGAAGTAAGTATAAGTAGATTTACTATTAAAAACAAAACTGACTTTAAACCGAATATTTCGAAATAGAATTAATCAGAACCTAACCAAAATCTCATCGAACTACCCTTGAAGTACATCCTTTCCAATAAAAAAAATAATCATCGAAATCGGTTCTCGTGATATTGAGTTATTCGTCGATTTGTGGCGCACATACTTAATGCAAATTTAAGACTTATATGGTTTTCTCATGGATGCCATTGTCAGAATTGGACCAATTAAGAATGGGACTGCAATGGAAGCACCAGCTTCCAAATAAAAAAAGAATCATCAAAATCGGTTCACCCAGTCCAAAGTTATGAGGCAAAAATACAGACGAATTAAGAACTTCCTCCATTTTTGAAGTCCGTTGAAAAAGCGCGGCCGCGCCTAGTTGATCTGTCATGTATGGTTCGATTTGAAGATTTTTTGTTTTAAATATGTTACCTAAAATAATATAATTTTGTTCTGCAACTCTTGTTCAGTAGACAATTGCGCAGATCCGCGAACAAAGTGGTCGTCTCACGACACTTCACAAACTTTAAGTGTCTAAGTACTTGCTTGTTTCGCGAGAGTATTATAACTTTGTCATAGCACACCTGTGTCCATTCATTTATAACTACTCTCCCGCAATGTTAATGATACAAACGCTTACCACTTTAATAACGTTGTAAACATTTTCATTAGTATAACGATGAATTTTTATAGAAGAAGAGATTTTTAGTTAAAATGTTCGATGTGAAAAAGTTATATTTTATTGCATTTAACTTGTCATCACTTATTATAGAGATCCGTAATATTGATTAAGAAACCCATATTTGTGAACAAAAAGTTTCGGTTAATCTTCAACAAAGTTTAATGAACAGAGAAGTATATTTACGAGTAAAAACAAAAACCGACTTTCTTCTTTGTATTTCCGAATTATCGTAGTTATATTATGAAACAGAAATTGCCCTGCAGCGTGAAATTTTTAGGAAATCTCCATATTGTACTGGTTTGTGATCCTGTTAAGGTAGTTGGTACAGGAACCCGTGCTGATCGGACAAGATGCCGCTGCAGTTTTATCGGGTTTTTGAGGGGCAGAGTTCTCCGGGGCGTTGAAACCTCCTTAGGAATACCATTATGATTCCCACGATTAATTAGAGTAACGGCTTGGACTTGGCGTTAATCACTGCTGCATTCAGCGCCCAATAGAACGGAACCATTGCTCGGCAATTGGTTCAGTCAATAGTCTCTTACTTATAATCTTCACGGTAATTTACTGCATAATTGAAGAAGATTCTCCTTAGCAAGGAATTTAATTAATTTAGCTAACAAAAGATCTTATTTGCTTATATCTCTTTTGTACATGATTACAGACCGCGTTTAACTTTTCAAGTTTTAAGACGGAACTCAGTTTGGTCTTAAAATTAAGTAATAAATCATAAGCATATATCAAAACGTGGTAGCTGTGTCCTGGCGGTCAACTCAAATTGTGTAGTACGCTAGCACCATACCCGAGTTCGATCCCCGGTGTCGGAAAAATAAGTAATAAAAAAAGTTAGTTGAAATTTTTAGTGTTGATTTACCACGTGTTGGCACATCGTACCAACGTGTCCATCCTGAGGGAACTTAAAATCGAAGCTAGGCTGTCCACTATATGCCTACGCAGGATGCTGGAATACTTTGGTCACATTGCCAGAATAAACAGCAATAACCTACAAAGGCTTGTTGAGACTGGTAAAATTAACGGGACAAGACCGCGAGGTCGAAGCCCGACACGTTGGACTGACCAGATCCGCACCACTCTAGGCACGTCGGTTAGCGATGCTCTGCGCACGGCTGCAGATAGAGGAAAATGGCGACGGATCACTAAAACCAAACTGTTCCCACGAGATGGTCACGACCCTCAGCATTGATGAAACCGACGCGAGGAGGAGGACCACGTGTTCGATGGTGAAGGAAAACATCATGAAACCTACATGTATTGGAAAATTTTCTAAGACGTGATGTCTGTTAATTCGCACTAGGGCCGTGTGGCGGGCTATGCCCCAATACTCTCTACAGAGAAAGGCCTTTTATATATGAAAAAGTACAGTGAAGGTCTATGACCTATAATAAATAGATCTAAATGAAAAGTGGCTTTAGATGAACATATACGTACTAAGCTCATGGGCGACATGAATAATGAATAATTATAGATAACTTATTCACCAGGCGTTGGTTAATTTTGTTGTAAGTGAAGTAACACCTATGTACATAATATACTACTGACTACTGGTACATCTTGCAGTTGTGTGCCTGGTTTTAGATTTATTTGAGTTTTCGGTTTACCGGTTTAGTCCTCACTTGAGTTAATTGGCCAGGTGTATTGTGATAGGATCACCACCAGGCTTAATAAGCTTAGAGGAAAGCGGATAGCGATTGCTGATCCTTTCTACTTCCCTAAAAGGGTTAAATTGAGAGCTTATTATATAAAGACCGTGACGTGAATGATTTAATAATCTGTTAATTAATAAATTATTAAATCGTTGAAGCGTCATTTGTTTCATTCATCATTCAAAAGGGAAATTGGTTTCGGTAATAAAGTTCATTTACAATTCGCAATTAATTAATATAGCCGTTTAGGTAGCTATAAAGAGTATTCATTTCTACGTAACTCGTATATCAACAGGATTCTTTCTGTGTACCAACAATTTCATATTATCTACGAGAATTTCTTTTACGATCCCGGTTGACATAATGTCTTCTTCTCGAACTTTTAGTCGCCGTATTTTATCGCTTGAACTTCGATCGGTCGGTAGCACTCCACTTCTTAGCTATTAAATCGAGTCTAACTACTAGTCTACTAGTCATTAGGTTAATACTATTTTATGTTTATGCTTATGTTGAATGTATGGACACCCGCACTAAATTTATTATCTATGTGCATGATGCACATTTGTTGCATCTAGTCTGTGGTCTTCCTGTTCTCACTCAAAGCGCTAGAATAAAATGTCCAATTTTTGTAAAATAGTTTTAATTTTCCTTTGAAAGAATAATAAAAAGACACGATACACACACAGAATCTAGACTTCCAAATTTGAGTTAAACTTAGCATATTGCATTACTTACATGCTGTCGCATCCTTGCGACGGCATATGCTGAGACGGTGTCCAATATTGGCATCATGTCTGTACATTTATTTATTTAAATCAACAAAAATTATAAAACCGTTACAGATAATACCAATATGATGTTATAAAAACTTAGTTAAATATATTTTATTAAAATTAAAACAAATAAAAAGCTGCTTGATGTGTTGACAATAATAAATACATGTACATGTCTCATGTACTATTTGTCCTTTTTATATAACTGTATCTTTTTATTTTATTTATTTTTTTCTATCTTTTTGATGTGTTTATTTTGATGGCCAATCAAGAATATGTCTGTCTATGTCTACTATTTTGTGACGTCATAGTATTTATTTTACTAACGTGCCGGTTCTGCTACCCAAGCCTCTAAAAAAAACAATTCAAATTTAAAGTGGGTATCAATGTATGATGGTGTGCCTAAACGTTATTTCGTTGGCACCTTTTGCATCTTTTAATAAAACATGATATAGTGTCATGGGACACCAGATAGAAACGAAGTTCTTTCGGATAAAATAGATGCAAAACAATTAGCAATACAAAAATTGCTTAATTATATATATTTTCTTATTTTTTTTAAGTATATCAAAGTATGTAGGCGCCACCAGTGATCAGAGAGTTGAATAACGTGCTTAATAGTCCAAGTGCTAAATAGCACTTCCGTTATATATTTTTCTTACTTTTTAGTTTCACATATTTTCAGTTCGGTCGCGTAGCAAAAACGCTATTTTTTTCGAGCCAGGCAAGCTTGAAAGGAACTTCATTCCAATAAAAAAGCAAAGTCACCCTGCGTGGCAACACAATTCTATTTACATTTAAATCTGTAGTTACAAATAACATTTTACAATTCTTCGTGAATGTCTCGTGCAAATTAAATGAATGAATTGCCTGTGCTATGTAATGGTAATTAGCAATTTAGTTCACGAGCGAGTGGAGTCAAATAAGTTAGTACCTGGCTGGGATGAAGTCGTCAAGTGAGAGTTTACTTTTAAACGTAGAATTTAGTTCAATTTGCTTGAAGCATTTTTTCGTTTCAGAAGCTGTAGTTTAGCATTTAAATATCAATATAAAAATATCAAATCCTCTTTAAAATTAAAAAAAAAAAATCGCATCGTCTCGTATTTATAAGTACAGATAGTCACATGTCTAAGAGAGACAGTAAATAATTTCGTAACCTCAAATTTAGGTCAACACTTTTGCTCCATTTTAAGCACTGAAATGCAAAAATTCTGTGATATATTCTTATGATCTCTTTAAGACGGGACACGTCTGCAAATTTACTTAGGGCAGTCGGTAAAGAAAAATGTAAACACACTAAGGGGTGGCTTGCTTCATTTTTTAAGCTGTCACCTTAGTGGCATTTGGGTTAATGTTTTGGGCATGCCGTTATTCAGTAGAGCGATTTTTATTCTTGAGGAAATTTTTTTGGATATAAGAGTACACTCACTTCAGCAACCAACAACTTCAGCCGTTGTACGAATAGCTAGTTCCAAATCTTACACAAAACGTGGCATACTTGCTCGATCTTTCCTCCAGATTTTTAACCAACTTCAAAAAAGGGAGGTTTTAATTTTACTGTATTTTTTTTGTTAGGTACGTCATAACTTTCGACTGGACTTAATAAAAAACTTTTTTCAACTGACTTTAAAAGAAGGACCTAACTGTCGACTGGGCGATTTTGATGATTCTTTTTTTATTTCAAAACTGGTGCTTCCCGTGTGGTCCCATTTCAATTTAGTATAGTTCTGATAACGGCATCCATGTGAAAACGGTAAAGTCTAATATTTAATTACATTTGATTCTATTTGAAGTGAAGTTTTTGTTTCAATAGCACAACTTGGAAAATAACGTTATTAAACTGTCAATTCAAAATGTTTGTGGCATGAGATATAAATAAGTAATTGCTTTGATCCAGTGTACTCCCTTTTTTTGACAGGGGGAAAATCTTCAACAAGATATCTATGTGAGGTTCTTACTAAATAAAACCCCCCCGGTGGCCCTTCCTCAGTGAATGGCGAGGGTCTTTGGGATCTCCAGTGGAACGCACCGGAGCACTGTGCTGTTAAGCTTGTCTCGGGGATGTTACTCTCTCCCCTCGCACCCGCGCAGTGCTAAGGTGACACGGGCCATCCGATGTCGCCTTCTTCCCGGGTCCATTGTCCTTTTAGTCGCCTTTTACGACAGGCAGCGGATACCGTAGCCTTATTCTACGAACCCAGGATCACGGGGCTGACCAGTTTAGTTACTAAGTCAGCCGTGCATTAAGAGGTAATTCAGAAAGATACTTCTGTACCGAGTTGATACCAAACATAAAGCTTGAAGCTAGAAAATATTTAACAGACGTGTTAGGAGTTATTGGGGAACACGATATATACATATAATAGTAGTGATTGATGATATGTGTGTACATTTTTCTCGTTCAACACTCAAGTAGCACTCACTGCGGAAGATTAATCGAGCGGGAATACTTTCAACCGACTTCAAAAAAGGAGGAAGTTATCAATTCGTTTGCATGTTTTTTTTTATGTTTTTTATCTCTTAACTTTCGCCTGAATGAACCAATTTAAATGATTCTTTATTTAAAATAAATGGCTGGTGCTTCCTATGTCATCTAATTCTGCCAATGGCATCCATGAGAAAATCATATTAGTCTTTATTGCGTTAATTATATGCCCGACAAATGGACGTATAAATCATTATCACGCCAAGAGATTTCGATGATTATTTTTATTAATAAGGATTTACTTCAAGTAGTTTGATGAGAGTTTGGTTAGGTTCTGATTAATTCTATTGTGTAATTTTCCTATAAACAACAACGAAAATACAAAGAAAACATCTGTGGGTAGTAACGTTTGACATTTGACTTGATTTGAAGTCGGTTTTAGTTTTTACTTAAATATACCTGTTATGTACTTTTGCGTAGAAGGACCATTAAACACTTAATTTTTAATTTGAAAAAAAGAGATAAAGTGTTGTATTTTTTAATAAGAGTAAAATTATCGACGGGTGCGAGCATCTTTGTAAATGTGTCCGTATAAAATTCGACTGAAGCAACTGGCCGAGTCATGGTTCGGTTTTATTGGGCGCTGAATGCCGTAGTGATTTGAGTAACGCTAAGTCCAAGCCGTTACTCTAATTACTCGTGAGAATTTTAATGTTACTCCTAAGGAGGTTTAAACGCCCCGAGCAACTGCAACTGCACGACAGCGTCCAACATGCTGTAGTGGCGATATCCCGACACACCGTCAGCTGTGTCTATTATACAGATGACTGTGACGACGCCACAGGAAGACTGATGACAAAGGCAATGGCCGCATCAAGGGAGAGGATAGTGGACTACAACCTGAAAATGGCCATGAGAAGCAGGGACACAGCGGTCGCGGAGAAGCTAATAGCAGCTAATAGAAGTGGCACTTTTTAACAAACGCAGAGTAAATAATTTAAGTGTATTGGAAAAGAGCACGGACACAGGTCTGTGGTTGCAATATAAGAATAAAAAAAATAAAAAAAAAACGCCCCGAGAGCTCTGACACCTCTCAAAAAATGGTAAAACTGTAGCGGCCTCTTGTCCGTTCAGCACGGGTTCCTTTGCAGGATCACAAACTAGTACAATTTGAAGATTTCCCAAAGAATGCACGGTGTAGATTCAAATCGATGCAGACATATGGATACATACACAACGCCAATATAGACGAGATGAAATTGCATAATATTACATATGAAATTTAAATTAACGTTGTGTGGTAAATGTAATTCATTAGAGGAACCGACCCGGCTTAAGCACACATTGAAGTTGTTAGCACGGTCCCCGCGATAAACAGGGTAACACGAGCTAACCATATTAAAGGAGCGTAATATCAAACACCCTTAATCTTAATCATACATCTATTTAAAATAGTATAAGATGCAACTAAAACATGGTTTAGTTCCTTGACCTTCAATTTTTATAGTGAAAACTTTGTTAGTGTTCGAAGTGGTCAACCCGACACTTTTTTGTAGAGAAAATCTTATCTTATTTTATATATATCATCTTCTATCTATTAGTATATATATATAATATAAGATATATTTATCTCTACTACTAACTTTTTGCTTCTAGCGCATACTGCAATATTTTGGGCACGTTACTCGTAGAACTTTCTCCCGCGCACTGTCAACTTGTGGAATCAACTGTCGCCAGCGGTGTTTCCGAACGTTTACGATTTAGGGACCTTCAAGAAACGAGCCTATTCCTATCTCAAAGATCGGCTACGCACCTACAGCTCCTCTGGTGGTGTGGATGTTCATAGGCGACGGTGATCACTTAAGATCAGGTGAGCCGTATGCTCGTTTGCCACTTTTCATATAAAAAAAAAGAAAGCGGCAAACCAGAGAGACGCAAAGGATCGATGCATTCGAGATGTGGTGCTGGAGGCGTATATTAAGGTTACCCTGGACTGCGAAACGCACCAATGCATCTATCCTAAGCCAATTACAAATTAAGACTCGTTTGTCTACCATATACCGACAACGAATCCTAACGTATTTCGGCCACACAATACGCAGAGGCGACGAAAGTCTAGATAAACTGATCGTAGTTGGAACACCGCAGGTAAAAGATCTCGCGGCCGTTCACCAACAAAGTGGTCCGATCAGGTAAAAGACTCGTCGTCCTCCAAATTTTACACTGCTGCAAGAGACGCGCTGGACAGAAGCCGATGGAGGCAAATCATCCGCTCCAGGTGCAACCCTGATGGTGACCACGATCCTCAGACATGAGGGACCGACACTAGAGAGAGAAACTCATAGAAATCCTGATAAACTCGAAAAGCTAATGGTTGTTGGCCAGGTAGACAGAAAAAGAGCACGCGGTCGCTCACCTACACGGTGGGCAGACGCAGTTAAGACGCTCACAGGCCTCCCAATAACCAAAGCCATGAAGACAGCTGAGGGCAGGGACACGTGGAAGTTAGTCGCTAAGCGAGCGGTCAACACTTTGTGCTAGACACGACCTTCAGTAATGAAGGAAACGACTAAGAAGAAGATTACTATATATATATATATATCTATAGCCGGAGCTGGTGATTTGATACCAGGCTGGCGCATGTACGGCATGTGTACACGATATTGAGCGGATGTTGTCCGTTTTTACACCGTTGTGTAAATGCAAGAAGG
The DNA here is from genome assembly GCA_029286785.1 of Meandrusa payeni. Taxonomy (NCBI): domain Eukaryota; kingdom Metazoa; phylum Arthropoda; class Insecta; order Lepidoptera; family Papilionidae; genus Meandrusa; species Meandrusa payeni. Next base: position 9,940,139 of record JAGSMX010000008.1, on the reverse strand, counting down.
TTGGGTGTAATCTTGTAAGTTCGCATTACCGACATGAGTAATATTACATCTGTCGACGTATTTTGCAACATTAGTGCCGTGTATATATGTACAAATAAAATTAAATGGTTTTAGCAAAAAGTTTAATGTACGTACAATGTACATTGCTTAAATACTGTACTAAAATTTAAAGTTATAAGATTTCACTTCTATCGGCAGTCCCTATGGCTTCCCTTTTTTGTGTAGGATGTATTCATTAAATATTCGACTTACTTGATTTTCTCCCGACTTTAAAAAGGAAAAGGTTCTCAATTCGTCTGCATGTTTGAACTTAAAATTCATATTTGACAAAAGTTTTTAGTAGTACTTACGTTTGTGATGATCACACCTTCTGTGCTTTCTGTATTGTACATGTTGAATAAAGTTTATATCTACTAAATATGTCCGTTAGATGTTTTGTGGTAAATGCGGTTTTGTAAAGGATAAATATTTGAATACATATTATTTCTGTCCAATCATCGTGTTATGCGAGGCATGTATTGCGGATTGGTGACAGCTTACAACGAGAGCCCCGTGTCGATTATGTCGAGTCGTAATTTTGCTTTATGGAAACGAGGTCCCATTTAAATAATTTGTGCTAACGTCCATTAATGTAATGCGTTTAATTTTTTAAAAGTAAAGAATTTCTTTGTACTATGTTTGTTTTTTGTTATGTTTATAATGTGAATAACATAAATTTGTGTAGTAAAATGTGATTGCGAATGTAAATTGAAACAATTAATTATTAAAATTGTTAAAAGAAAACAAAGTAATAGACAGAGACGAAGTATTCGGACGGATGTATTGATGTGAAAAATATGTGAAGAAATTTTAAATGTTATTTCCGATGCTTTAAAACAAACACTAAAATAGATTAAATAATACAACGAGAAAAATCATGGAACGCAATTTTGTGATCTTTGTCTACATTTCGGCGTCAAAGGTTTTTAATATTTTTAATATTATTTAAAGAACGAATGTATTACTTTCATATTCACTTAATATACGTCAAAAATGTTAGGATGCAGAGAAAATGTAAAACTTGGAGGAAAAGGCAACCGACTTCAGGTCACGCGTCAAGTAGGTTATAGAGCATTATGATTTCAAATGAGGTGAAATGAAAACGCTCGGGTACGTGCCTGTTTATCCCGCTTTATCGCTAAATGGCCTTTTGGGGTACACATTTTATTCTCATATAATATGTATACAGGGTGTCCCTTAAGTAGTACGACAAAATGAAAGGTAAGATATGTTAAGGGGTCACCTATTGGAAAAAAAAATTTGCGTTTGATGCTGTATGTACAAAGATATTTTTGTTACTTTTTTCTGAAGTACTCTCGAACCAATTTTCGTCCATGTTCACTTACTATTTTTTAAAATTTTATTATAAAACAGAGTAGGCAGGGATCATGGGCTTGGACACAGGGACCTGACATACTTCTTCCGCTTCATTCACATCCATACATCTGCGCATATATCGTTCAAGAGAACCCCGTACGCAGATAGGCTTTTCAACCGACTTAAAAAATGGAGGAGGTTCTCAATTCGTCTGTAAGTTTTTTATTTAAACTTCTGCTTCCCGTATGGTCCCATTTCAATTTGGTCCAATTCTGACAGTGGCATCCATGAGAAAATCATGTCTTAAATTTACATTAAGCATTTACGCGACAAATGGAAGAATAAGTCAATATCACGCCAACCGATTTCCATGTATCATTTTTTATTGGCAAGGATGCGCTTCAAGAGTAGATTGATGAGAATTTGGTTAAGTTCTGACTCTTTCTATTTCCTAATATTCTTACGGTAATTCGGACATAGTAAAAGGGCATCCGCGTATATTAGCGTAAGGGGCCGTCCATATATTACGTCATTCTAAATTAGGGGGGGGGGGGGTGGGATGACGGTAAATGATAGATAGTAGGGGGGGGGGGTTTCGAAATTGACGTCATTCTTATTTATTTACTTATAGTTTATTGTTCATGTACAAAAAGATTATTTCTAAAAAGAAATTTCTACCAGCACACCTAGTGAGACTGCAAATGTGAGGCGGCTTTCTCAAATCTGCAATGTTTTAATTTCGTCAATTTTGGGAGAAGGGGGGGGGGGGTCATTAAGAAATGACGATAGGATGATTGTAGGGATTGAAAAATCGATGACGTAATTTATGGACGGCCTCTAACTTGGTTTTTTGTATTATATCGCAAATCTTGATGATATTCCACCAGCTATATATCTGTTTATGGTTTACTTTCAACTTATGCTTAAAGCCTTATTTGTTTTAAGAAAAGAAAGTTATTAGATAACAAAGCTAACAATACATACATAATAACTTTACATGACTAACTTGGTGGCAGACAGCGTCAATAGCCTAATAGTTTAGGGTACGGACTGCGAATCGTAAGGTCGTGGGTTCCAATCCACCATTGGACTATTGCCGTGAACCATGTTCTAGCACAAGCTTAAGCTTAGTTGAAATGGTTAACAAGATTGTTAGTAATATTTCTGAAAAAAAAAGAAATATTACCAGCTTTCTTTTTTTTTAAAAAAAAAGTTAGTCATGTTATGGCAATGTACAGAACATTAAATATGATAACATATAATAAGATAGATTTTATTATCTGATCATTTTCTTAAATAACCTTACGATCAGGTCTTTTAGAAACTTTAATTCAATTTTTGGCTTACTTCCAAAGTATCGAATAAGGTGCAATTTAACTATTTCTAGGTGGCTTGTGAAACTTGCTGACATCGACGATGTCGCTGTAAGTCGGTCTTTCAATAAATTCGCTGAAAGATTACAAGAGGAAATTCAAATTGAATTCTCCAGCAATATGGCTGAAACGAGGTCATTTAAATTTATCTTAGGTATCTATTGACTGTATTCATTGATCCTTTGCTTATGTTTTGAATGTTAAATAAAAATATTTTAAAGGACGTTATCTTGGTTTAATCTCATTTTTATATTCCTGACGTTTCTAACTGATGCGGACGTTCTTACGTCTTAATGTTTGCAGCCTACGTATTTAAAAAAAAAACACCTAGTTCTATCTCAACGGTCTAGTAACGTTCATGGCGATGAAATCGTCTTCATGAATTCAATAACTTGATGATGATGATGATGATTTACCCTCAATTTACGCGACTATTACTTATTGAATTGCCTTACTCCCAACTACTCCCTTCACTGTAAAAAATACCACTGTAAAGTGTAAGATGTTTCTTAAAATAAAATAAAATATTTAATACTTAGTATAATCAATTAATGTAAATCGCTTAGTTCTAGTTCTGCACTAATTCTGTGTCCGTCCATAGAAACAGTTTTATTCAATCACTAAGTCGTTCTGACTAGAATGCATCAGCTTCTGATTGACACACGATACATTACTTAGTTAATGTACTAGTGCAAGTTCAGTGATCTGTGCCTACCTGCCCGCGTGACGAGCGTGATATACGTGTATATCTATTAGGTCATTATTATAGGTGTGTACTCTTGTACAAATATAATAAGACATTATAGCTGAGAAAATAGCTAGAAAATAACGCATCAAATACAATAAGGTATGATGGCGTTATTCATTTCAAAGCAGCGTTGGAATATTAAAGCTAAGAAGCTCCATTTCAATTGCAATATGAGGATTTCGTGCGCGTATTTCTAAGTCAAACTTTCCACACATCTGCATTCCCGTGACCCAGTGAGACCAAAGGAACTTTATGAATAGAGACCAAGCAAGCTAGCGGAACCAAAGGAATTGTAGATGTGGTAGCTTCGCGATTTAAGTTGGTATTTCACGTAGATATCTCTAGTTAATTTTACTTATTAGGTGTAGAATATGTGGTTGTTTATATCCTAAAATTAGAAATTGGATTACCTTTATTTCCACAAACAGCATGGACGATCTTGAATTTTGATCTTGAGTTTTCGGTTTCTTAAGCACAATAAGTCAATTTGTTCCCAGTAAATCCAAGATAGCTTAGCAGACCAGCACCAGAGCCGTGGTGGCTCAGTGTACGGGCGGGAATTATATATGTCCCACTTCTGGGCAAATGCTTCCTCTGTAAAGAGAGTATAAGGGCATAGTCTAGTGAGGATCATAGACTAGTGCGGATTGGCAGACTTCACATGTCTTAGAAAAATGTGCAAAGAAATGTAGGTTTCTTCACGATGTTTTCCTTTACAGCCAACCGCGTGGTAAATCAGCACATAAAATTGCAACAACAAATTTATTGGTAACTTGAGACGACCGCCCGGACACTTAAAATTATGTGATATTATTTTATTATATTCACGTGGTTAGCAAGCAATTGTAATTATCTAGCGATTGTAAGAGTGATTAAGACCTATTCTAATTAATCTGTATTTAAATAAAGCATCGTTTCTAAAAATTTGAAGTATTCCGCTTTCCTTATCTTGTTAATGTCTCAATGGTATAAAAATAAACAGTCCATAAAATCGTAAAAGCATGTCCACTTTTATTTCCGCCTGTTGCCTACGTAGCGAGGCGACGGCGGCATCGACTTCCGGCGGTTTCTGCCCACTAATCAATAACCTGTTGAAACGCGGCGATACCAGGCGCCTACCTGTCTACACAGATACCAATCTACATCCATATTATCAAAGCTGACGTAATATTTTTATACCCCCTGTTGTTTTCTCTTTTAGGTAAAACTTTTCTATCTTAACGTAGTTTTTGGACAATGTTTGGATAACTCTATTGTCAATTCCCAATGGCTATACAAATGAAATTGCATGTTGCTGTGTTACGTCCTTCGCGGGGAATGAAAAACATCGTGAGGAAACCAGCATATTAATTTTTTTTTTAAGACATGAGAAGTCTGCCAATACGCACTGATTCTATGCTGACATTATTTTAAGAGAGAAGTTCTGTGCTGATATAATACATGTTAAAATAAAATAAATAAATTTATTGTTATTCAATTGTTTTCACCCAAAAAGTACCCAGCTAGCCCTTGGGTTTTATCAGGTAAGTCAGCGTTTTCCTACTAATTTTGAGACCATATAATTTGAGAAGTATTTATATATATATATATCTTCTTCTTCTTAGTCGTCTCCTTCATTGCTGAAGGTCGTCTAGCACAAAGTGTTGTTCGCTTGCTTAACGATTAATTTCCACGTGTCCCTGTCCTCGGCGGTCTTCATGGCTTTGGTTATTGGCAGGCCTGTGAGCGTCTTAACTGCGTCTGCCCACCGTGTGGGTGAGCGACCGCGTGCTCTTTTTCCGTCCAGTTGGCCAGGTGGCCAACAACCATTAGCTTTTCGAGGTTATCCGGATTTCTGCGAGCAACGTGTCCAAAATATTGCAGTATGTGCTGAAAGCAAAGAGTTGATAGCCTTGTCGTTATTCCGAGTGTCGTAAGAATGATACGTTGGTTCGGCGAGCGGTCCATGGGATACGCAACATCCGCCTCCAACACCACATTTCAAAAGCGTCGATTTTCGCTCTTTCTTTTTGTCTTATCGTCCAGGATTCGGCGCCGTAGAAGAAAATTGAGAAAACCAATATACGCACAAGCCTTACTTTGGTTTTACGGGAAATATTGCGATCTTTCCATATCCTTGTGAGTTTAGTCATCATATCTAGCTACTATTATATTATTTGCGAGCATTCACAAATCCTGTTTATTGAAACAATTAAGGTCAATATGATTAATTAATAATAAACCTGTCAAAACCATTTACCCTTTAAGGAATGTTTTGACAGCATAAATGTAAAGTGTAAAGACCGATCACAAGTTAAATGATGTAAAACAAACTTTGGGCGTATTTTCTTAATTCGTATAAAGTTGTTGTAAATTATTTTTTATGACGAACCACACAGATTGGCCAGAGAACGGGATTGAGAGGTGGCATAGCTCTTGGGTCGCTTAGCCTGAACCTCTATCGCTAGTAACTCGATACAAGGGACCCCCCGTGAGGAGTCGAGGTTGGCTTGGACGGTTACTATGTTACGCGCCGAACAACGGCTCAGTCGGTTTCTATTTAACGGATAATCTAACGGACATTCAAAAGCTAAACTAACTTTGAGTGCCACTTTGGGTAGCTTTGGTACTCAGAGAAGAAATGGTCGAAGAAACTCCAGCAACGCACCTAACATCTGAGGCCTGCCCATAAAATAACGGTAACGCACGAGGACATTGTAACGCCAGTCCTAAGCAAATAACCGTGAAGAGTAAGTAACACCTACCTATATACTAATCTATATATATATAAAAGAGAATATGTGTGTGTTTGATCCGTATAGGCTCCGAAACGGCTGGACCGATTACAATGAAACTTTCAGGGAATCTTCAGATTGACCTGACGTGTAATCGTGTAAAGTTACGTGACGATCGGAGTACTCCTCTTTTTGAACTGTCAAATACAACTTTTGTTTAAGAATGATATTCTCTTGTTTTATAACACAAGTTTGTATTGGCCCATGCGTTGTGTATATTTATGTCATTGTGAACGATATTGAAGTACAATTTACTCCATATTGCATGTACATGGGTGTAGGTAATGATCTTGACCCGCTCTAGAAGAGAATGAATACGGAGAGAAATTAATCTTTTAATATATTGCGAAAGTTAACTTAAATATTTAATGATGTAAGTTTATTGTTTAAATGAAATAAACCAAAATCTAGCCCGGCTGGGTATCATAGTGTTGAATAAATTCTAAATTCCAAAGTATGTAAGATATAACAGCTGTGCTGCTTACAAAATATAAACTTGGCAAACTAAGGATGAATACTGCTGATGTCAAGTGGGTCAAGATGATTATAACGACCTCGCCGCCTCAATTTCAAAGGTGACTGCGGCGCTCGTCACGCTTTTATTTTATATTAAAATTTAACTGAAGGCAAACTTAAGTACCTGAGTGAGGAATTTTAAAAAGAGACCATCTTTGTGTGTATATTGACGGGTAACTGTTCGACTTTGCGAACTTTTGTTCGGGAGTTCTAATCCCAATTTTCAGCCGATTTCAAAAAGCAGGAGGTTCTCAATTCGTCGGTATGTTTTTTTTATTAGTATCTCATAGCTTTCGACTGAGTAAAACAATTTTGATGATTCTTGTTTTATTTGAAAGCTGGTACTTCCCGTGTGATCCCATTTTGGTCCAATTTTGGTAATAGCATCCATGAGAAAACCATATATGTTTTAAATTCGCATCAAGAATTTGCGCCACAAATGGACGGACAACTCAATATCACGCCAACCGATTTCGATGATTTATTTTTTTTATTGGAAAGGATTTACTTCAAGAGTAGTTTGATGAGTAATTTCTTAGGTTCTGATTAATTCTATTCGTAATAATAGGATAATTCGGAGAAAAGAGTGCGTCAGCGAGTGATAGTGTTTAACGTTCGATTTGATTTGAAGTCGGTTTTTGTTTTTGCTCGTAAATATACTTGTTTTTTAGGTTTCTTAAGTAGAAAAGATCAAGTGTTAAAAACATCTAATAAGCTCGATGAAAAGCGGAGAGCGATTGTCGTCTCTATCTATCCTGCCAGGGTGAAAGGACATGAATTTTATTAACGCTAAATCTTAAAGACTATCACTTGAAATACATATTGAATCGCGCCAATTGTCGGAAAAATGCCAAGCAATATAAATAATTTTCTGTATTGACTTATTATAAATAATAATATTATACAAATGTATGTATTCTCTCCCAGCTCGCCATAAAGACCAGGTTGTCCACTACGTGTCTACAGCGCGTACTGTCATATTTCGGGCATATAATGCGTAGAGGGGATGGCAACCTTGAAAAGCTGGTCATCGTTGGCAATACAGAAGGCAAGAGAACAAGAGGCCGGTCGCCAACACGATGGTCTGACCAAGTAAAAGGTGCCATCTCTTCTCCTAATCTCTACCTGGTGAGGGCTGCCTCGGACCGAAACCGATGGAGGCAGATTGTTCATTTGAGGGGCTCTAGTGACCACGATTCTCAGAAATGAGGGAACGAAGAAGAAATGAAGGGGAAAGAAGAAGAAATAATAATATTATTCAAATAGTAATTTCATCGTCTCTTAGATATGGGATACTCTATAAGTCGTAGTATTATTGCACGTTGGAGCCAACCAACAGACGCCCGGGGCAAAGTTTAATTAAACCACATTGTGGAACAGTCTATCCCGGTCGATTTAACTCATTCTTGGGATGAGTGCAACGCATGATTTCAGCTGTACTTGGCATTTTATATTGCATAAAAAGCATACAATTTTTTGTTAAACAAAAGCAATTTTTAACTAAAAATGTTTACAAATTGTCGTGCTACTAGAGTTCATTATTTTGAAGTGTCTATAGTCTATTTACGAAACGTAAGGTTGTATTTTATTCGAATCCATCATTCGATTTTTGATATGAATCATCTCCTAGCACAAGCTTAAAGCTGGAATCGTTAACAAGAATGCTAGTTATATTTGTGTTATAATTAGAAATAGGATACATGTTAGCATTCTTTAAAAAAAATATTAAAAAAAAACATTGTTTCTATGAGTATCATGAGATGATGATTCACCCCCAAGTAGTAGCGAATAGAAAAGAAAGAAGCAATAAATAAAAAAACTGGAGATCTATCTCAAAGGTCGGCAATGCACCTGCAGGTCCTCCGTTGTTTTTTTTAATATGAATGTGGAAAACGAGCATAAAACTCACCTAATCTTAAGTGATTACAACCACAGTACATCCACAGCATCAGCAGATGATTTTCCGGCCTTTGAGATGGAGTAGGCTCGTTTCTTGAAGGTCCCCAAATCGTAAACGTTCGGAAACACTACTGGTGACAGTTGATTACACAGGTGACAGTAGTCGTGAAACGCCAAACATCAAGCCGTGGCGGTGGAATTTGGAATTCTCTTGTAGATGTTTATGGACGATAGTGATCACTTAAGATCACGTAAGCTTGTTTTTCTCTTTTCCTATACCAAAAAATCTTCATCAATATAACCTACGATCTAGTCCCAGCCACGTTAGATCAATGAGTTTTCGTTTCTTAATTAAAAAAAAAAACGCCTGGTGTATCGCGATTGCTTCATATCCTATCAAATAAGGGATTACCTCCATTTACCCTGTTAGGCTTAAAAAAAGGACCTCGGAGCTTTTGTTAAATAAAACAAGTGTGTGTTGTATTTTCCTTTAATCATAATTTTCAACATGGTTAATTATTATTTTGTACCTTGGAAGAAAATCATATTTCACCGTTCTTCGTCTTACTTGATAATTATTTACACATTTTACAATTTTTCATACATCATATTAAATCTATGCATGAACCATGCTCGAGACGATCTTGTCTATATTCTCTCGCTACCTTTATTACGTAATGTACATTGTACATTGTTAGTTTTAAAATTCATCTAACAATTCATCTTTACTACGTTAAATTACGAAAAAAATTATTGCATTTTCTCCCATCTATATACAAAGTCCAACTGTATGGACATATTTAACACTGTAAATAGATTATAAGGTTTTAAAAGTGAACGTTTTTGAGCTTGTGGTTTGAGTTTTATGTGGTGAATTATAAGCTTTTGTGTACACGAAATATATATGCACAGATATAACATTTATTGAACACAGGAGGAGAAAACAAAACAAGTATAAAAATTAAAAACAAAAAATCGAGTGTGCTTTAGGTCACACAACTAAAGTAAAACATCTTTAGGCTTCATCTATAGGTATGTATAATAAATACACAAAATATATTGTATACCAGATTGTTCAAGAGAGAAAGAAAATGTGCGTGCGGATCGCTCTCTCTTGACAGTGTGATACAGACAATATTTTTATCTTCACTAAACTATATCTCCTTCTCAACTTCTATTCACCTCGACCGATCACACTTTTCGTAATACGAGTACGTTCACTGGCTTACTCACCAGTTCAAGCGTGCTTAAAGAAGTTTTACTCCAGAATTAGAACAAAATTAAAAGAAATAAAATTAACAAAAGTTGAAAAATAAAAATCTTGTAATGAAAAGGAGTTGGCTCAGCATGTGCTGTGCTACCATTGTGTTACACAGCGGTGATTTCCGTTCAAAAAATCTAAAAACCTATCGAAATGCGGGCGCTATTCTGTTGTGTGTACAAACATGAATATGGAAAAATATATGGTGATAAAGTATTTGTGGTTCAGATGTTTGGTCGAGCTTATAAAAATATTGGTCCTTATTTAGAACTACCATCTACATACCAAACAAATCTAATTAACAAAACGTAGAAGAGCCAAACCTTTTAACGTGCTATAAAACATTTAAGGAGAACCCTTATTGTATTTTCAAAAAAACGTTAGAGCTTGTTTTCAAATCTTGAGAGAAATATAATTTCTTTGTATCACGATAATCGGTTTGGCTCGGCTGCTATATTATTGAATAATGCGATACTTAGCTACAAACAGATTTTGTATTTAACATCTATGTATCATATTTAAAAGATTTTAAATTACATAATAAAATAATAAATGGTAGCCCCGATCTTGCAGAAGAAAGCCAATATATATTTATATGCTTTTTACAGTTTAAGTAATAAGAGATTTATTCTGACAACGTAAATGACGTCACAGACATGTTTTATATGAAAAATTAGAGATGATATCGTTAACACATTATTACTGTACAATACAGAAAAATATGCAATTTTGAAATTAAACTAATTTTACGGATTTTAACGATGCTTAATTTTGTTACTGGATATTTTTACGTCACAGTTCCATGAGCTATAGTGGTGCGTCTAATGTTTTTGACGTCTAAATGTCATAATGCTTTTGCATAAGGTTTTGTAGGCACAGCCCTGTAGTTCTGGGCTCTCAAGAATAAGACTACGGTATCCCCTGGCTGTCGTAGAAGGCGGCTAAGAGGGGCGGGTTCACTGGGCGACAAGGGTGGGGGCCTTTGTCGTCCGCCAAGGTGGGCCCGGGAAGAAGGCGACATTGGCTGTCCCGTGTCGCCTTGCACTGCGAGGGCACAGGGGGAAGGGGGTAACCTTCCATCGGAAATCTTCCCAGGAGGGGTATCTTGTTGAAGATTTCCCCCTCGTTAACAAAAAAAAAATATATAAATAAGGTTTTGTATGCAAATTTAAGAAAAAAATAAAATAAAATTTAGTTGCCAGTTGCTCTAGAGCAGCTCCAGTTTAGAAGTTTGCAGTATGCGATTATATTTTAGACAGCTTACCATTACATCGAATAAAATCAAGTAAAATTAGTTTTATTTCCACATTGTAAAATTCGCATAAAGGTAAGAAATCATTATATTTACTTAAAATTGTGCATTCACCTAAGCATGTATTAAGGCAATCGTGAAAGTTCCACTTAACGAGTTTGAGTTTCGGCTTATAAAACATTGTAAAATTATTTTATAAGCAATATATTTTCGTGTTCAATTAATTAGATCCAATAAGTAGCAATAGAACAGAAAATCGCTACAATATCATGTATTGTTTAATTTTAACTATTTTCAGTATAATTTGTATTGCTTTAGCTTCATCTGTACCTTTTTTATTAATTAATAAAATCATAATAACTGGTATGAAACAACTTGTTGTGTAATTCGCAATGTTATATAATTTGCGTTATATTTCTATCTATATTAGGAAATATTTTATGATTGTAAATCATATTCTTGTCAAAACCTAATGAAAAATCTTTCGCCTAAGAAAGTATGCATATAGCCCGGTTGAATTGAAATGGCGCGTGAACCTATTGTAAAATAATTAATCTAAATTTTTAACTACGCCCGCTTGCTGTGTTAGTTAAACACAATTCTATGGCAGAACTTTGTAAGAAATTAACCGAAAACATGAAGTAATGGAACGCCATTGATCTATGTACATAATAAGCTCTTATATGCAACCAAAGGGATAGCAAGTGAGGATAATTGTACATGCAATTCTACGTCTTTTGATGTTATCCTAAACAATTCTTTGGTAAACTCTCCGTTATTTACGACAGACTGCTAATATATGATTGCAGATTAAAGACAAGCTAAACAAGCCGACCGTTATGTAACTTGGTTGTCGATGATTCGAAGTGATCTCCGTTGAAAGCTGTCTATATGCATTTCCGATCGAATAAAAGATGCACTCACATGAATTGAATCGGCGAATTATATCAAGAAACACAATTTTAAGTAGCTGTTGTAACGTGATATAATTGTGTCCGCATACCCCGTCATCAGGAAAATGGATTTAGATCCATTAACAGTGCACATCCTGACAGGGCACGGAGGGTTCTCTGAGTATCTTAACAGGTTTCGATGCAAGGAGAGCATGAGTCAGTGCTGCACATACTAACAGAATGTCTGGAGTTTAATCTTAAAAGATATGAGTGTGAAAGCCAGATGGATGACAGAATAACTTTAGATAATATTAGAAATTTAATTAGCAATAAGAAAAAGATAGACATAATTATAAGGTTCTGTAGAGATATAGTGAAAAAAGTAATAGCAAGGAATAAAACATAGTGTAAATAGGTAGAAAATTAGATAATAAAAAACAGAATTGTAAATAGAAATAAGTTATAGAAACAAATAGATAATCAAGAAATATAAATATAGAAATAAGTAATAGAAATATATATGAGCCGTGGTAGCTCAGTGTCCGGGCGGTTGGCTCAAGTTGCATAGTACGCTAGCAACCCGAGTTCGATCCCCGGTGCCGGCACCAATAAATTTGCTGTTGCAATTTTATGTGCTGATTAACCACGCGCTCGGCGGTGCAGGAAAACATCGTGAGGAAACCTACATATCTTAGAAAAATTTTCTACGACATGTGAAGTCTGCCAATCCGCATTAGGGCCGCGTGGCGGACTATGCCCTTATACTCTCTTTACAGAGAAGGCCTCTGCCCAGCAGTAGGACATATATATTATATATATAAAGGCTGTAACTTTAATAGAAATATTAGAAAAATTAAGGAAAATGTATAAGTAGAAATAAAGTAATTAGAAATTAGTTTTATATAAAGTAGATAAATTATAAGTAGCAAATTAATGTAAAAGATAAAAATACCCCCACAGCCAAACACGATGGGGAATAAAACATTGTAAGTAATCATCAATAAAAAAAGTGATATATTGTATAATAGATGTCTGAATGGTTTTTATTTTAACAGTGATTCAACCAAGACAATTTAGAACTATTATATTATATTTAAATTGCAAAGATTTGTATTAAAACGTCTTTGCTTGTTTGTTTTTAGATTTTGAAATTTTTTACGAGCACCATTTTAATTCAATTGAGATATACATATTTGTAGTTAGAATGTAATAAGAGTAAAGCTAGTTACAGAGAAAATACTTGTAATGTGTTGTATGGCCAAAAAGCCCATGAAAAAAGTGTTACTATTATGCTATTTTCGAATATTGTCTTTTATAATAATATAATTGTAACGCTACACCTAATTATATTTGTATCATAATTTCAAAAAGCTTATAACGCAGTTTGTGCGGACCAACAGTATCTAAGAATTATCTTATATTTTATCATTATGTTCGTGGACTCTTAAAAATGTGACAAAATTGAGATCTCTTTTAGATAAATTTCTTTTCTATGTTTATACTACATTATCACCATTCAATTAGGCATAGACATTTATTTTTTTTTATTTCTCAACCTTCTCAGTCATTACTTTTAATGTTCTAGGTACCAATGAACACGTGAATCTCTCTAGAACTCAAATGGATTTAACATCATATAAAATCTTACGATAAAAACGAAAAAATCTGAGCGACTGTATTATGGTTGAACTAATGTTGCCAGAGTGCATAATTAAAGTGTGTCTATACGTGATACATGATTCATTCGATTGGAGGAAAGATTCATTGTCTACAATTCGATACATATTCTGTATAATATTAATATTTAATTGCTTGTATATTTTTTTTATTTTAAAATATCTTTCGGAATATATTGACTGATATTTATTTTCAATTAGCATAAAAGTGGTTATGGTATAAAGAGCAATTTAAATAAAATATTATTAGAAATTAAAAGCGAAAAACGTCTTTATTTATAACACAAATTGATTCTATTTATACAGGATACTCTCACCACATTTCGATACTCTGAGTATAAAACTTCCAGGTTAAGCCGTAAGACTCAGCTAAGTTCGTAGAGTTCTCGCGTCCGCAATTATCATATTTCCTGTGTATATTTTTACTAATATATTTTCCAATTTTAAAGTAAAGTTCTTAATTAAAAACGAAAGGAACATTGGCGTTTCTATATTTATCTAGCGGAACACTAGCCCTAATCGGCGTAATAAAATCGCATCACCAAATCTATAATTATATAACAATATTTACACGTCAAAGTAATTAACAAACATTACCTATATATAAAAACGTTTAAATATCGAATTTAAATTTAAGCTGTTATTTAAAACGAATAACGTCTATTCAAGCTTTAAGCTGGAAAGAAAACTGACACGTTACTGGAAGCGTGTTTCAAAAGTCGCGCAGAAATATTATTAAATATTATTTAAAATTTTATAATAATTTATTTTCATGTTTTTTTTTTAATAAACTCGATGAAAAAATGAATGCGACAGTTTGGAAGTTCACAGCTATATTTAATTTTAAGGGTAGCACTTACTAGAACTTACTAGGTTTACGCTATAAACAAATAAAATATCTAGATTTATATCACGTACGAACATGTGTGAACACAATCTTCGACTTTAAAAATTAGTCACTCACTATGCTAATTAGTTTTAACTGGTCAGAGCCCGATCTTCGGGCTCGTTGATCGTGGATCAGCTTGGCTGCTCGTCACTTTCCCGGTGGACTAGCACCCTGACGACAGTGGGGGGTGCAGCGGGCGGTGGAGCCGTGTCCGGGGAGGCCTCTGTCACCAGTATACTGACGGAGCTGGTCGCATGCGGCGAAGGGGTCCGCGCACGAACCGGCGTCGTCGGTCTACGAGCTGAACTCTGCCTTGACATTAGGCGAAGTGAACCTACGAGACATGTCACTATTTTAATTTTGCAACAGCCTTAAACAGTTTCAAATTGCGTGAAATATAAGCAACCTCAAAAAGAGCAAATTAAAAATAATATATCAAAATCTTGCGTAGTGTGGAAAGTGAAGGAAGCTTAAATTTATATGCCATTTTTGTGTTATTTAACATAAAATAAATTATAAAAAGATTTATTGTGATTGTGTATATTAATTATCTGTAGTATGTTTAAACTGTCAGTGTTGAGTTTTTCTCGAAGAGGCAATGGAACAAAACCATACAGCCAAATATCAGGTTTTACATTTTCATATTTCATATATTTAAAGGCAAGAAAAGCTAATTAAAGATTTCTTTAGTATTTTTCGTCTGTTTTCAAATAGTGACACAGATTAGTAAGTCATGAAGATTAGAAAATGTTGCAAGCAAACATTTGTTGATAGGTTGATTAAATGAGTTTTGAATTGAGATTTTAGGTATTTTAAAAGATCTTATATGTAGATAGGGTAACTCATTAGACATTTTTAAGCATATTGTATTATCAGAAATAAAAAAATTGTCCAAATTAATATCTAAAATGTGATAGTAATAAAACATATAACTCTTCAAACAGTGTCTTTCCTGTGTTTAAAATATATTTTACTTAAAAAAACTTTCGGTTTTCTAAAAATTGCAATTTGGAGTGTGCTCAAGAACTACCTGATCTAATTCCCTCGTCCCTGTTCCACCTTCGGACTTCAAGACGCACTGAAGGACTTTATCCTTTTGTTGTTAACATCCCTCAAAACCAAAGGAAACGCTTTGTTTCTACAGCGGTGTCTTTCATTGTTTGTAGAGCAAGGGATTGGAATACTTTACCCGCGTCTGTTTTTCCCTCCAATTACAATGTATGGTATTTTCAAGAGTAGTGTGAATAAGTATTTACTCAGTTAGTTCGCCTTACTATCCAGGACTGCATTTCCACTTAACATCAGGTGGGATCGTAGTCAAGCATTTGCTTAGAAAGTATACAAAAAATAAGTTCAAAGATTTAATAAAGAAAGAGCATGTATAAGAAGCAATGAGATAATTAAAATACATAGAGCGAAAAATACAATCTAAGGACCACTCACTAAGAAACAGAGCTGGCGGTTGTCGATCCTCCCTTACTCTGCGCTCATTTTGCTTTTCTGGGATATGGCAGATTAGATCATAGTCAGAAAAAACACTTACCAAAAATATTTCAACCAAATAAAATGCATCTACATATATCTATAGCTTATATTATGTAAGAAATATCATGCAGCACACGTTAGTCTATTAAGGCTGCTAACTTTTAAACCACCGTTAATACCATCTACTTAACACGTAAAGGACAGTTAACACATGCAAAGCACTAAACACATAACCCTGGAAATTTCAATACATCATTTTAGAAAACGTTCAAGACAATACAATTTGTAGGGACACTTTCAGCGGGTTCTAAATATTAAAATAAATTTATTTGAACAACAGCCAAACACAGAATGAACATTGTTTTCGTCTCGCTGACAGTTCAAATGAATTTATTCATGAGAAGCTTTCCACTAAGTAGCCTGAAAAATATTGAAGATATTTATGAATTCTTTCAAATTGTCTTATGAAATACTTTATCGTAGACTTGTTGTAGTTTTCATCTATGTTGTTATCATTTGAATTTTACGTTTTAATTAAATAAATATTTTTTAATAAAAACCTCCTTATTATTGATATATGAGAATAAAATTAACATTGGATATGATCGTATAACTGACCACTAAACTTTTTTATTGGTCATTTATAAAAAAAGCTATAGTGGCGGAATAACCCTAATCTTTTGGTGATAATTTAATCGTTTCACGGTTATAATTTTAGCATTTTATTCTATGGTTGATTTTTTTTGTTGGTCGTTGCCATTTGCGTTTTTAAGCCACCAAATGAATACAGACGCATAACTTTAAAAAATTATCATGCATCGCCAGGAGGGATATTTAATTGTTGTTTACCCACCAAACTCGCTGTAGAGTAATATACTAAAAATAGATATAATCACAGACCCATTTAAAATCTTTCTAGAATAAAAATTTCTGTCCATCCAAAGGTTGCCTGGAAGAGATCGCTCTTAGCGATAAGAGTCATACATCGCGATGCATCAATATGTATTTATTAATTGTAATATAATAAAGTATATTCATTCGTTCCAACTTGCTGCAGAGTAAATTCTATTTTAAAAATTATGTCTTTGGACTTCACAATTAATAACTGACTTTGATGATGTTTTTAATGCAATTAGATCAGCAAAACCCAATGTGGTTTTATAGCGTAGTTTTTTTGTTTTTTTTGGCAACTATAAATAAGACAATAAACACTACGCGAAGCCGGATCGTAAGGTTTTAATAAAATCAAATATATTCCTATTCAAATTTGATCTCTATAATATCATCATGTCAATTAACATATTTCCCGCAAATAAACGTATTATTATTATCAAGTACCTATGTAACAATTTTGCAAGTGTGCAAGTATATTTACGAGCCAAAAACAAACTTCGACTTCAAATCGAATCAAACGTTAAACGTTATTACGCACGTGGCTTTTTAATATTTCCAAATTATTGTAAGAATATTACGAAATCAGAACCTAATCAAACTTTTAATAAACGACTCTTGAAGTATGTACCTTTCCAATAAAAAAATGAATCATCGAAATCGGGTGGCGTGATATCGTCCCTTTGTGGCCCACATACTTGATGCAAATTTAAAACTTTTATGGTTTTCTCATGGCAACAAACATAAAAAACAGACGAATTGAGAAACTCCTCGTTTTGAAATCGGTTGAAAATGACTGACATCAATGTTTTGTAGAAGTAAGTAATGCAACTTATTGTAAAGCTCCGACAGGCGTACGTACAAGACTAACTACTATAGGAAGAGACACAAAAAGCAAAACATTACATATGAACCTGCACGTTTCGGCCCCGCATCTTCATCAACAGCGTCCTGGTGACGAAGGAACAGGGGCAGACCGTAAGCGGATCTTCGCCGTGGAGGCGCCCCATCCGACCCGCTTGCCTACAATTAGTACATTTTGTACATAATACGATTGCACTAAAATACTCTATGTATGTTACGTGTTAGCCGTCACTACACCATATTGTTTAAAAGCATAAATGACAGTTACATTTTTAGCCGACAAACTTTTAAAGTAAAACGTGTTTATGCAGGCTTGACTTGGGGAGATGGCTGGTGCGTGACGAGATTGTTACGAAAAGTGTAATTGGGCAAAAGGCAGTTGAGAGGCTGATATTTGTTATGTTGTGAAGATAGAAAGAGAGAGAGAGAGAGAGAGAGTGGAAGCACACTTTTTCTTTCCCGGCCTTTTGTCCTTATCACACTGTATGAGTGAGAGAGAGCATTTCCTTTGTTTCTCTTGAACAATCGTGTATATTGCAAATAGATGGAGCTAAAGAAGTTTTATTACAGTCGTGTGGTTTAAAGCACACAACACACACAATTGATTACCTGTTCACCAGGAGCAGCGCCTGGTAGTAATAGGAGAGGTAAGTTAAGCCAAGCTCCCCTAACTCGCTTATGTCTGAAGCATCAGACGCTCTAGAAGATTTTCTACTTGATGCATGTGACCCTCTTCTAACATGTAGTAAGGCGCTTAGACGCCCTCCCCAGCCTCCTCCAGGAGACCACTTAGTACTCTCTTCCTCATTAGAAGGACTACGATTTTTGTGCCTATAAATGTATGCAATTTAATGTTAAGTTAAAGTTTCAGTATTTATATTATATATATGTTCCACTGTTGGGCCTCGCCTTCTCTGAAAAGAGAGTACAGGGGCATAGTCCACCACACTTACATCCAGGACTGCATTTCCACTTAACATCAGGTGGGATCGTAGTCAAGCACTTGCTTAGAAATTATAAAAAAAAAAAACATGGCCCTAGTGTGGATTGGCAGACTTGACATGCCTTAGAAAAAAATTCTAAGCCATGTAGGTTTCCTCACGATGTTTTCCGCACATAAAATTGCAACAGCAAATTTATTGGTGCCGGCACCGGTGATCGAACTCTGATTGTTAGCGTACTATGCAACTTGAGCCAACCGCCCGGACAGTGAGCTACCACGGGTCTTTTGTCTGGTGGGAATTTAACATGACGGGTAGTAAGATATACAGTTGTGGTAGTTCAGTATCCGCGCGGTGGTCACAAGTTGCGTTGTACGCTAACAACCCAATTCGATCCTCTGTGCCGGCACCAATGAGATTATTTGATGCAATTTTAGGTGTTGATTTACCACGCCCTCGCTGTATCGATGAACGAAACCATCGTGAGGAAACTTACATGTACTAGAAAATTGACATGTGAAGTTTACAAAGTTTTTGCGGACTATGCTCTTGTATTAACAGGGAAAACCTGTACCCAGCAGTGGGACATGTAAAAGCTGTAGAATTAACTTTTATATATAGTAAGTATTCAAAAATACTTTTAAGGTTTTATCTTACTTTATATATTCCCTCCACGTCCGCTGTATAGTTCGTGCTGCTTTGTCTTCTCTCTTCCATATCCTAGTGGAAGACACTATCTCCAACTCCTTTCTCGTTGGAAACTGTTTCTTAAACTTTATATCCATTTGCTCTTGAAGTTGTCTAAACGTTTCCGTTTCTTCTACATGACCTAGGACATGCTTTACCAACGCATGGAGGATATCTAGACAATGTATTTTATTACCTCTCGCAATGGGAAGATTAAAACTAACTAACGCCACTGTATTTGGCTTGGATATACCTAAGGGTGGATCTAGAGACGCTATAAAATCTGATAATTGAGCAAAACTAATAAATTGTGTTGCATGCGGATCGTATCTGTAAAGAAATTAGTTAATTAACCATCAATTTTGCAAAATTATGGTACCTTTGTAACACCGAAGATACTTACTTAGACCATCTTATGTAGAACATTTCAAGATCGTCTTCCACAATGCCAATCTCTTCCTCCTGATGGGCCTGGTTGAAATTCTCCAGGATAATAGCAATGTACATGTTTATTACAATCATATAACTTATAATGATGAAAGACGTAAAATATGTTATTGCTAAAAGTGGACTACCACAGTTCCCGTTGCTATGACCTATATCTCCCAATTCACAATCAGGGGCTGAATCATTAGCGATTCGAGTACATCATTCCAACCAGCTGAGGTCATAAGGCTAGAAAAAAATAGTACTCTTATTGATTTATATTTCTTGTTACACTTTAAACCAAGGTTCACAAAGGCGGACTTTATGCCTTAGTGGCTCTAATGGAGGGTGAGAGGAAAATACATATCGGCAGGCATAGCCATCAAGAAAAAGAAAATAATAACGAATTCATAGATAGATAATAACTGCTAAAATAAGTACAAACGTAACACTAAACATAACCTAAAAGCTGGCAAGGGCAGTCTAATCGCTATAAGCTATCTCTTGTCTACCCTGTAGAACAGGAGAGGTAAAATAAATATTAGAGTAATAATAAAAGTTGTAAAAAATTAAAATAATAATTCTTGCTATGTTATATCTTTAAACGAGCAATCCTTTTATTTATATATATATATAATAGGTTGTCAAATATCTCCCTTCCGCCTTTTTGTCTTTTGAATTTCGCGGCTATGTACAAAGCGCTACAGAGCTCGTATCTAGCAATACTATACATAATTTGAAAGGTCTTGACATAACCTACAAAACGACGCTATGCATAATTAGTTTGGATATTGCGTTCAACAGTTATAGACGTGTAAACATGGAGTTCACTAACGCCGAAATTCGCGCTATTTTAAAGTTTTCCTTCGTTAAAGGCAAATCCGCTAGAGAAACGTTCCGTGAGATTAATGGTGTTTTGGGGGATGGTACTCTATCACTTCGAACCACGGAGGAATGGTTTCGACGATTCAGAGCCGGTGAAAACGACACCATGGATAAGCCAGCCGGCGGAAGACCTGTGACGACAAATACCGATCAAATCATGGACTACATTGAGTTAGACCGGCATGTGGCATCTCGTGACATCGCCCAGGAGATGGGAGTTAGTCACCAAACCATTTTAAACCATCTGCAGAAGGCTGGATACAAAAAAAAGCTTGATGTTTGGGTGCCGCATGATTTGACGCAAAAACCTTCTGGACCGAATCAACGCCTGCGATATGCTGCTGAAACGGAACGAACTCGACCCATTCTTGAAGCGGATGGTGACTGGCGACGAAAAATGGATCACATACGACAATATCAAGCGAAAACGGTCGTGGTCGAAGGCCGGTGAATCGTCCCAAACAGTGGCCAAGCCGCGAATTTCGGCGTTAGTGAACTCCATGTTTACACGTCTATAACTGTTGAACGCAATATCCAAACTAATTATGCATAGCGTCGTTTTGTAGGTTATGTCAAGACCTTTCAAATTATGTATAGTATTGCTAGATACGAGCTCTGTAGCGCTTTGTACATAGCCGCGAAATTCAAAAGACAAAAAGGCGGAAGGGAGATATTTGACAACCTATATAAGACGAATACGGAGTATCAATAAAAAACAAGAATAACTATGTGTTGCTCTATATTTCAAGGAAACCACATTAAAAGTTTATTCCTGCTTCTGCTAAACTATATAAATTAAATTATGACATCTTCTATTCTATTTGTATTTGACATCACTGAGCCTTCAAGAGTAGAGTGAAGTAGGCACTTACTAAACTAGCGCGTACCATCTTTCGACTATATCACCACGTAACACCAGGTGGGATCGTGGTCTAGCACTAGTTTATACCCATAAAAAAATGATGTTAATGATTTTTTTTTAATCTGCATCTCTTTGTTTCAAACATAAAGTTTGTTGCGGTTAAGGCCAGAATATTAACGGGTTCGAAGAGCGAGTTGAGTCTAGACTTACATGAGCCGGTCATCCAGGTCCTTATATTTACATACGTAATGAAATATCAATATAATTTTTTTTTTTTAAATAAGAAAGCTAGCACTATTTCTTTTTTTTTTTCAGAAATATTACTAACAATCTTGTCAACCATTTCAACTAAGCTTAAGCTTGTGCTAGGACATGGTTCACGGCAATAGTCCAATGGTGGATTCGAACCCACGACCTTACGATTCGCAGGCTGTACCCTAAACCATTAGGCTATTGACGCTTCAAAAAAAATTATTAAATTTAATTTCTTAAATATAAATATTTAACAAAGACACTATTAGTAAGTAAATATTAATACATATTGCGCATGTATTTCTTATATTGTAAAACATAAAATAGTTATATATAAATAGGGTTCTTACCGAAAAAGTAGCTGCATACTCCTACCGAAGGTTTGAAAATTGACAATATCGTCTAATGCACCCTGCTCTTTGACGTGTCCAAACACCGACATACCGATAATGGCGTATATGAATGTAATTAAAGCGAGCAAGGCACCTATGTTAAATAGAGCTGGCAGAGATACGACTAGTGCGAATAGAAGTTTCCTAATACCCTTAGCGGCCTGAAAATATATGGAAGTCATTTAAAAACAGAAAAAAAAATAGTTTTGATATCAATATATATTACATAAAATTGTTGGGTAATGTTATAGAAGAAGAGACATAAGCCGTGAGTAAACAATATCAATATCCGAAGTCGAACTTCAGTCATTTCCTTTCCCTGGTAAAATAATGGGGTTTCACTAAGGTTTGTTTTTTTATTCACGCGGGGGAATTTTTTATAGACCATCCTCCGGTACCCTGGGTGGGCCCGGAGGGATGTGTGGGACTCGGCCTGGGCAGCCCCTACCCACTAAACCTTCCGCGAATGCCATCAGCCGTTATGAGCGGGGTGCCCCGGATCTGTCAGCGACAGGACACAATAATATATTCCACGTATTAACACGGGAATATTAGACAAAAATACTAAAGCGAAACGCAGATAGCAATTGCTTGCTATGGGTTTCACTAAGGTGCCCCAAACATAATTAAAGCATAGTTCAATTTTGTTAATTTTTTTTCTCAAAATTGTAAAATGATCACCATATTTTAAGGTATATATCATGACTTTCTATAAAGAATACTTTTATGAAGCTACTTAGTGGGACTTTTTGCTAATACTGGCAGGTTTTGACGTACTAAAACAACAATTTTACACTTACCTTAATCAGTCTTAAGATTCTCCCAATTCTAAAAACGCGAACTACTCGCAGTAATGTGGGAGATATGGGAAGATCAATCATAATGTCCTCCATTACAATTCCTAAGATAGAAGCTAAAACTAGAAGAAAATCGAAAACGTTCCACGGTACCGTGAAATAATGATATCGTAGACCGACAATTTTAACTATGGCCTCTGAAATAAAATGTACAATGTTATTATAAAATTCGATTTATATTAAATAACGATTGTTTTTGGCATAGTTAATTAAAAGTCCTTGTATACTGACGCATTGATAACTTAATGCTTAAGCATTCAACACCATATAATAACCATACAACATAACATATCATAACCAGTTTCTAGTTTTCAGTTTACAAGTACAAAAAATTACTACAGTGATTGGCTCACCACCTGTCGTATATAGGACTAATAGCTTCGGTGCATATTGGACAGCAATTGCTTCCTCTGTCTACCTTAGCTAGGTTAGTTAAGCTAGATTTAAAAAGATGTGGGTGATACATATTTCTAAACAAAAAATATCCAATTATACTTACCTAAGCCGAAAACAGTCGTAAAAAACGCATTACTAACTTCTAGAACAAAGAAAACAGAATGCGGTTGATCGTAATGCTCAATACCCATTGTGAGCATGTTAAGAAATATGAGCACGAATATTGCTATTTCAAAACGTCGAGAATTCGATAGGTCGTAGAACATAGCTAGAAACTGATTTCTTGGTCTTTTTATTACTTTTTGTGGTTTTTTTCTTCCCAATTTTTTCATAGCGGTGTAATAATGCTTTTGACTCTCTGTCAGAAACATCTCTAGAACACCACCTTCATACTAAAACAGAAGTAATATTAACTTTTGTAGTAGCAATTTAGGTAATGCCAATAAATTAGAATACATGTTTAAGTAAAGGAACATACCTTTTTCTTGAGCATGTTAAAATTATCTATGATTACTCCTATGAATAAGTTTAGAGTAAAAAAAGAACCGCATACAATAAATATAACAAAATAAATATATGCGTATATATTGGCTTCTCTGGCTGGCTGTAAATCAACACCTCTTGCGTCTACAGCATCGGCCATTACTTCCATCCAACCTTCGAATGTCGCTACTTGAAAAAGTGCTAAGTATGCTATACCCACGTGGTCGAAAGATATCTTAGAATTTATCCAAGAAAAGTTATTGTAATAACATTCCAATTTATCGTTAACTACCTGAAATATGAAATATAATCAATGACTTTGTAAATATAAAGCAATAATTACATTTTATGATTTTTACCTCTAAAGGTAGTAATTCCCCTTCGTCGTCGACACATTTGTAGAATTTTCCGCCAAAAAATTGAACGCCCATTATGGAGAAAATTAACCAAAACACTAAACACACTAACAACACATTGAAAATACTTGGAATAGCGTACATTAGAGCATTTACAACTATTCGCATTCCTTGCCACCGAGATATCGCACGAAGTGGTCTCAATGCTCGTAAAGTTCTCAGAGATCTTAGCACTTTAAGGTTTTCATTTTCTTCTATCAACAAACTGAATACTGAAACCTTGAAAAAGAAACAAAAACATAATTTATTTCGTTCACGAATATCACTAAATTGTTAGATGAGCAAATACTTACGAATACTATAGTAAAATCCAAAAGTGTCCAAAAACTTGTGAAGTATCTAAAAAAGCCTAGGGCTATCCATTTTAGAAACATTTCAATCACGAAGATCATGCAAAAGCCCAAGTTAGTCCAGTAAAGTATTTTCTTTAACGGTATGTTCTTTTCCAAATGGATATCTTCAAAGCACAGCGTTATACTGGACGCAAAAATCAGAACTAGCACGAACCATTCGAACGCTGGCGTATCGACGTATCGTAAAATAAAAGTACGTATTAACATCCATCGCTGGCCTAGTTCAGTTTGGATACAAGCATCCCAGCAAGAACATCTGATGGGAAAAAAACATGTTCTTTTAAGTATGTATTCGCTTTTAATATGAATACATTTTAAAATGAATACTTTATATGTCCCACTGTTGGGCGCAAGCCTTGACGGTAGAGAGAGTATAAGGGCATAGTCCGCCACGCGGCCTTAGTGCGGATTGGCAATGTCTGCCTTAAACTGTCTTAAATTTTTCCAAGACATGTAGGTTTCCTCACAATGTTTTTCTTCACCGCTGAGCCCATGTGTGGTAAATCAACACATAAAATTGCAATAGCAAATTTATTGGTGCCGGCACCGGGAATCGAACTCGGATTGCTAGGGATACTATGCAACTTGAGCCAACCGCCCGGACACTGAGCTACCGCAACTCAAACCGACCGAGACAAATATTATATAATTAAATTACATATTTAAGAATCTGTAGCTTCTGCTTCCTTGGATAATGAGTTTACCCTCTTTGGTCTACAAATAGTACAAAATGACACATGTATTTGTAAAATCTTTAATCTCTCATAAATAGCACCTAATAAGCTTGATAAAAATCGATTGCTAGCATTGTCCACGCAGCTAAGGTTGAAAGAATGGAAGCATATTTTAATCTTTTTTCTTAAATCTAAAAATTCGCATACATACGCTGTGTAGCAGTGACGAGGAAAGCAGTCTTGAGGAACTTTTGGCTCTTTTCTCTTTCCGAAACCTGGAAAGTTTCCCATGGCATCCATGTATTGCCCCTTAGAATTTTTTCTACCACCAATCGTCAGTTCGTCTACGTACGATACTAATGTTTGCCATGGATGTTTCATATCTTCTTCATCAGGTCTCTTTATTGTTTCTCTACTCAAAATATTTGGCAAATCTTTTCCCTGGCGTCTAGATTTATCGGGCGTAGTTCTACTAGACATTTGAGCCATTTCATACTGTTCATTTTCATCTAAAATCAATAACATAAACCTATTAACATGCTTTACCTTATGTACCAAATCAATTCAATAAATAATATAATAAATTTCATCTACCTTTCGCATCTGAAGGTTGTGTGTGGTAGCCAGACGACGTCTGATTCAATAAACGTTGAGCCACTACTTGATCCGTTATTGAAGTGGTATCGTCTAAATTTTCTTTGGAATCCTCTCTAATGCTTGTAATTTTATGTTCATTTGCTAAATCACGAACATCTTTTAAAGTTTCTTGGCTACCATGACTTAAATTGTTTCCCGCCTGATATAGTTGTGGAAATGCAAAATCTGAGCCTACTGAAATTGGCCTAAAAATAATTTAATCATAGTATTGTTATATTTTTACTCTATGAATAAATGTACTTTACTACCAATTATATATACCTATTTAACGCTTCTTGATAACTATGACTGTATATATTGTCGTGAGGAAAGAGTATAGTTTCTTGTACTGACGAGGAATACCTTTGCTCGCTAGTTATGGATGCCTTTTTCTCTTTCATAGCTCGTTGTTGTATCATAAATTCATTAACTAGCTCTTCTAATTTAGTTTTTTTTTCAGTCTCTTTACTCCTTGAAATGAGGAAACCTTTTTTTCTTACTATAGAACGTATTCTATCAAAACTTTTTGCTAATTTCGAATCCTCACCAACCTCCTGTAATTGTTACATATGCTGTACAAAAAGGATTTAATACCGTTCTATATTTAACGACACAGTTTAAAAGAACAAAAATAAAAAACAATATATATGCAACTAACCTCTTTTCTGTTTTTAAGCTCCTCACTGTTAAAGCTGTTGAGGAGCAACGCAAGGAAGAGATTGAGCACCATAAAGTTTCCCATAACGAGCGCAGGTAAGAAAATGAAAAAACAACTCTCCGCACCGGTAGCGCTTTCGGCGCGCATACAATCCCATAGAGGTTCAATCCATTCGCCACACAGAATACGAAATATCATCATGAAGGAATGAAAGAAATCATTGAAGTTCCACCTTAAAAATAGTTTATAAATTGTCTCATTATCACATTTTCAATACATGTCGTCTATTATAATGTCTACTTATATATTCCGTCTATAATAGCTAAGAGTGTTATATAAATTAATTAATATTGTTGTTATTACCTAGGCACAGGATCAGGATCAAATTTCTCTGGAGTGTATGACTTAGAAAATAACTGCATACCGATAACAGCAAATATGTATATAACTATTACTAAAACGAACGTCAAATTACCAAGAGCACCTATAGTAGATATAATAATACTCAACAACACTTTCATCGTTGTCCATGACTGAGCTAACTTCAACACTCGTAACTGCAATAAAACAAATATTTTAAAAGTAATTGATTATAATAATAAATAATAATAAAATATTTATTATTCTTACGATTACATAGTATAGTTTTAGAACAATCACATGAGACATGGTTAACAGGTGGGTGTGGGAGTTAGGAGCTCAAACTAAGTAAACTTGTGCTGGAGAGAGATTGGACACTTAAACTTGGCATAAAAAAATATTTTTATCTTTGTAATTGTAGGAATTGTTCTGTTTCATCGTAATCAGTTTCCAATAGCCGTTTTATATTTTTTTTATTTGAAATTGAATTTTGAAAAGTTAGAACTAAGTAGCTGTATTTATTAATTTATTTATTTTATTATACAATCTATTTATTTAAAAGTATAAAAGTTTTGTGCAAAGAAGGTTGGTTGATACAAGCTTGCTTCGAAGTGTCTCCTATTACTAATGGTAGTTTGTAGAAGGGTGAATGTAAAATTTTTGAACGCTAAGAACTTTTGCTTCATCTTAAATACAAGAAGTGAATAACATTCTAGGTTTATTGGAGGCAATTTTAAATATCATTCTCTGAGCTCTTTCGAATTCTAGCAAGAGAGTTTTTCTAGACTTACACCACACTGAGATGATTGTTAGAATAAAGAAATTTAGTGAAGCAATGATCTTACCAAACGGAGGCCTCTTAAGACAGATAAACCATCGACAAGCTCAAATACAAGATCCAGTAGACTCGCTGAGACGATTATTAAATCGAAAATGTTCCAGCCGCAAGAAAAAAAATCCTTACTCATAGCCATGACTTTCATCACACACTCGAATGTAAATATAGACGTGAAAACCTAAAAATTTGAAATGCTGTCACAAATAAGTTTTACCATTTACAATAAAGCTAAAAAACATAAGGAAGCGATTATAGCTCAATGGTTTGGGGAACGGTGTGCAAATTTTTATGTGACGTCAGTCTCCCCGTCATCTTCCCGTTCACCTTGCTTTGGAATAGTTAAAATAGTATTTATAAAATTTGTAAAATTTTAGTAGCATCCTTAATTAAATCTGTTTGTAATTTTAGTGGTCTGAAACGATTGAGACATACATAATATAAACATGAAGTGGAGGTCCTTATTAATTTTCGCCTGATGGTTGAGGTGCCGATAGTCTAACTCTTAATAAAAAGTTTGCGAAGCAGCAGGTATTCCTCTCGTATTGATAGTCACCATTTAAAATCAGGTAAGCATGCTCGTATACCTTCTCTCGTTGAAAAAATACAAAAAGTACCTTGTTTCCTATATCTAAAGCTTGTCTAACATTTTCACTCATTCCGTGATGTTCCAGAGCGAGAAAAAGTGTATTTAACACGATGCAAGTAGTTATGAATAATTCAAACAAAGGATCTTTCACAATTCCATATAAGCAATTTTGGTATCGAAGCCATTTCTCGTAGTTTGTACAGCATGTGGCGCAGCACTCGCAATTCCTATCCATCAGCTCGTCTGAGAAAATTTGAAAAGTATCAGTATTTTGAGAGCGATTGTAATTCATGATACAACATTTAGAAATTTACATGAGAAGTTTGAAGAAAGAATAGATAAATGAACAATGGCAGAAGCATTATGAAGCATGTACCATATATGTAAATTCGTTCAATTGCAAGCTTTATTTTGCAGTCATTCTAAAGTAACGTTATACATAGATAAAAGTAGTCATGCATTAGAAAGCAGGTATAAGGAGCTAAGTAGGGAAGACGCAGGACGTTGATCTACTAACTCAAAATAACGAATATTATTAATCCTGTCTTTAGGTTTTAGATTTTTATATTAATATTTTATAATGATGAATCGCATAAAAGTAGTTATGAATTCGTATTTAAAACAGAATATTTTAATACTTAAATGCGATTTTAAGCCAAAAAGTAGATAGTGGAGATCAAATAATTGCAATTTTACCCTGCAGTCTTTCCGATAGGAACAGGGGTGGACTGGGGGGCAGAAGCGTTGGCATCTGTAGTGTTTTACTAACCTGTGAAGTAAGTGCAATTTTGCTCGTAATTGCCCATATGAGTTTTGTGCGTGGCTGCCAATAAACTGAGCTCATTAATTTTCGTCGTTTCCGCTTGGGGGAGGTCGGGCGCGTGCTTGTATGGCCAGTCCGCCCCTGACGATATTAATGAGGGTAGAAGCGGATTTGCAATAGTGTTATATTAAAAGTGATCTATGGGGTATTGTTCCATAGAATTGTGAAACTAAATGTGATTTTGTCAGCCACTATTCTTTAGTTACGTTCTTATCAATATCGTGAATAAACTAGGAAATTAAAATTATAACAGTAACTGTTACCCTCAGACCAGTAATAAAATTTACTCATAATTAGTAGAATACTTTAAATCATACTTACATAGCAAAAACTTGTGGACAACTTTTTCAGTAGCAAGGTATGTTGCAAATTTTGTCTCGAAATCAATAAAGTATTCTACCATCTCATTGTTGTATTAAATACTTAATAAGTTTTAGATAATTTAAAGTTACAAAGGCACCTGCATGAAATGAATTCACGTAATAAACAAAGTCCATTTTAAAAATTGGTTTTGAATTTTTTATGATGCATGATGACTTCAAATAAATTTGATAATACAGTTCTAAATTACTACAAATGTTTTTAATTAAAAAAAATGATTAGGAAAAGATGACGAATAAAGGTCAAATCCAAATAAATCAGAAAGTATCACCTGCAACAAGTTTAATTTGAACTACATTAGTACGTAAAGAAGAATTGAAGATTGTATGAAATTTTTTATATACTTAAATTAATTGCCATTGTGCAAAGAATACAAGCACCGGTCAGTAATGATACAACGTAAAATGTTATTGATGTCCTTGAATTTGCAAATTTAATAAAATATGAAAGAGCGAATCATGCATATTTTTTAGATATTCATTCATAATTTACATTTTTATAAGATTCTAATTCTACTATACCAAACAAAACTGTACATTTTATTAGTCTATCAAGTTATTGTTTCGGTTTGGTTCTCAGGAGCTTTTGTGTTTGCAAAGCATTCATTGTTTATCTCGTGGAGCTTTTATTGTGCTTCCTTATTCTAAAGCGTGCTTAAAGACTCGACAGTAATGCAATCAAATATTTCTTAAACATTTCACCCTATGTTAATGGTATTCAATTGTAACACAAAATTTGATGGCATTACCCAAATTTTGTCATTTAAGAATGTGCAATAAAGATGTAGAAATTTATTTTACCTAGTACCACAATTTGATTGAGGTAGTCTGGATTTAAGGGGTATTTCTCCTGCATACTGCCTTTTTCAACCTTCTTTTTTGTCTTCTCTGAGCGTTTTTCTGTTTTGGAAGGTTTTTGTTGCGTCGTCTCCTGAATTTGACTTTCCTGCAAAAGTCAGTCTATAAATTTACTTTTCGCATTATTAAAAAATTAAATAACATAATCAAATGCCTGTAAAACTAATGACTAATGTACGTCGGGCGTTTTTTAAAATAATTTTTAAGCAAGTGCTTGACCACGATCTGATGTTAGGTTCGTAGGTTATGTTAGGTTAGGTGGAAACGCAGACCTGCGTCAATGAACTAAAGAACCGTCATAGCAGACTACCGAAAGAGATGCCGATGAACTCACAATGGGTAAGAGACTACCAAATATGTTTAATTGCTACGAACCGACACACAATTGGCATGCAGATGGTACGCCCAACGGTAAACCATAGTGTTACCACTGAACTAGTAGACTAACAAAAATCAACCGATGAACGTTAATTTTAACAATAATTAGTTTAGCAGACTCGAGGCTCTGGATAATATAGCATACTAGTTTAATAAATAAATTAGTTTGACTAAATAAAACAAATTTAATACCAGATATTATAGATATATTTATTATTTTAACTTACTTGCTGAATTTGTGGGATTTGTGGCAGTGGTGTTGGTGGATGGGGAGGGGGTGGCGGTGGTGGCAGCAACAGTGCGCGCCGTGGATTTGGATGTGGCGCTTGATCATCAGACGTATGTTCACCTTCGTCGTGGTCATCAACAACACCGGAGTCATCGAGTGATGATTCTCGATTGTTGCTGTGATCGCTTAACTGACGACCAGCTATGCTTAGTGCTCCACGACCTGGTAATTTATACGAGTATTACAAAAATTGATATTGAATGTTCCTGGCGCTCAATACTTTCACTGTATTTCGTGTAACCTAATTATAATCATAGTTAGTCCTCAAAGGGTAAATACGCATATAAAGTACTTATACCGTGGTACGTCGATATACGAGGTTAATTCGTTCCGTAACCTTGTTCGTATATCGAAGCAATTATCCTCATTGAAATTAATTGAAATGCCATTGCCACAAAAAGCAAATAACACGAATCCAACTTATCTAAAATGCTTCGAAAACGCTGCAGGCGACGGTGTAATTGTGATTCCTCGTATGTCAAATCTTGTCCGCATCTCGAAATACGTATTGCTCTCGTGTGTCGAAGTACCACTGTAAATGTAATCTCACATATAAATGTGAAACTTTGGATGGATCTTTGTAAGTCAATCACCCCTGAACGACTAACCATTTCTGGTTGGAATTTGGTATAGTGATAGATTTTAGACTAGAATAACACATAAGCTTCTAAATTTGATTGAATAGTGGCATAGCTCTTGGGTCGATAAACCTGAACCTCAATCATGCAGTATTGTATTATTTTTCCTTTTATATAAATTCGTATTACCTAAAGCGTTGTCAGGGTGCAATGTATGTGGTGGCGGCGGGGGAGGGGGCGGTGGAATCGACGTAGGTGGCGACCCACTCGGGGTCACTGACCGCGACCTTGATCTTGATCTATATATAACAATAATAATTGAATATCAATAAATAAAATTGCTAAACAACAAATTATTTTTAAACAATATCAACAATTCAGTGTTTGTGCACTTGTTGCACCATAATTTGCCTCTCTAAAACTCCTAGCATCCTTGTGTTAACACGTCATAAATCATATTGGACGTCAATAAAGTAATGGTGGATTTGAAATTACGGCTTTCTTGCATTTGGTGCCTTGCTATATAGTATCTATTTGATGTTAACCATTGCAATTATTCCAATTGCCAGTATAATTCAAATGAAAAATTTGATGCGGACTTCTAAGCATTTTAACCTTGGCATGCTTAAATATTTCCATTGTAAATGCCGTTAATACGTAAATTTCTCTTCGCTTGATGTGGGCTATTTAGCTACGATGCTTGAATTATTTCGTTAAAGTGTCGTGCCAAGTTTTCACTGACACGGCAAAGATATTTTGTGCAGCTAATAAAAAAATGTTTAAAATTTTGATTTTTATTCTTTAAACCCTATTTGTCATTATAATAATAATATATTTATATAATATTATTCGTATTTATTTAATAAATTGTTTTTTTTTTTAAATTTATTAAGTAACTCTTAATAAATTATACGAGTATAAAACAATTTTTTGTAAGACGTATAATAAATGTTATATTAAATTAATAAGTTGTACATACTAGTATGATACGCTAATATGTTGTTTTTAGGATATAAAGTAAAATAAAATTAATAGTCAAAGTTAATTTTGGTAATATTGTATTTGCAACTATAAATCCTCAATAAACTTTTTTAATTAAATATAACTCACCTTTCTAAAACAGCACCAACTACTGGCACGTGATGTATGGCACTTCTTCCTCTTTTGCGTCTCCTTGTCCTTTTTCTGGAGTAAGAAGCCAGTAAGAGTCCCTTTCGAGCGTCTATGCGCTTCTTGGAATCCTTGGCGAGGGTCCTCACAGATAGCGACGTTGGGTCGAAGCTGAAGGTGGAATCGTCACGATGCTCGTTTAGGTCCTTTTTGCGTTCCTAATTCAGTAAAACTGATATTAGTTAATTTATTTTCAAATTATCTTTACATATAACAAAAGCGTAAGAAATAGATAGAATTGAATACCTCCTGCGTAATCTGCGATTCTTCTTCGTAGCTTAAGGCTACGACAGCGAGCATCAAGTTTATGAGGTAGAACGACCCAAAGAAAACGACCACAGTGAAAAAAGACACTGACATAGGACCACACGACGATAGGACCTGAACACAAAAGAATAAAAGACATTAAGATATTAATTATGTTCATCATCAGCCTGCGTCTGCTGGCGTCTGTCACTGCTGGACATAGGCCTTCCCCAATGCCTTTCAAAATACACATTTTAACACAAATTTAATCCGTAAGGCTCAAAACATAATTTAAAATACTGTCAATTAACACATTAAAATCACGTCGGAACTAAGTACAATTAAGTAAAACGTGAGTAAATTATTTCGTAAACGGCATTTAACGAGCGCAGTTTCGCGTGGACATTTCCATGCCTACGTTTCCCAACTAACTGACATGGGCATAATTTGATTAACGTCCAGCCAGACCTGCGTATCATTTTCCTTTGACATTTATCGTTAAAGTTACTCGTGTCTTTCTGTTATAAAATTTATTGTTGTAAAATATCTTATTGCATTTTGACATCTGTAATTTCTAATCAAGGGTTCTCTTAAAGTAATTGGAAAAAAATTAATTGTTTTAACAAAAACTCATAGGAACAAGCCAGCCGGGATTTAAAACCCGAATTTCAAAGGAAATTCGTATGTCTCGCAAAAGTAGAACGGCACAAAATAACATATATTTTTTTTACACAAAATAAAAATGTACAAAGAGAAGGACTTACTACCAAAAGACATTCTTTGCCAGTCTACTTTGGGGTTGTAGGGACAAACGAGTGCAAATTTAGAAACAAAAAATAGATGTACATAAACAAACATACAAATATATATATATATACATATATATATATATATACATATATATATATATATATATATATATAGCCGTGAGCAAAAATAAAGGGTTGGTTAAGAAAGTTTGAATATCTCGGAAAATAAAGACGCTAGCTAACTGAAATAAATTGTGCATAATAGACAATTAAATATATTTAAATTAATTAATAAAATAAAACGAAAATGAACATCTTAAGTTAATTTGGATGACACGGTATTTTTCTTTAAATTTTATTTTTATTTCTTAGTGTTGCCTCCATATGGCGACACTAAGTATTAAAATTTTAGCTAGCGTCTTTATCTTCCGAGATATTCAAACTTTCTTAACCGACTCTTTATTTTTGCTCACGAGTGTACATAACAATTAATTAAAAATAACTTCAATATGTTTTAACACGTTGCATACTCACTCGTATAAATATGTTTATATATGTATTAACGTATGTTAACATAGCCGTCGGTAAGCGAATAGTCATAAAACATTTGAGCAAACCTTGTTAGTTCTACGACGTGGTATTTAGTTTCAGAGGTTTATAAGGGATAAGACAGATTCTATCTAGTACGTTGACGTAACAAAGGGGCCTAAGTTAACACGGGGTAATTGTTTCGCGTGCGTTATCATAATAGAGTTTCCAGTCGCAAATAATTATAGAATAACACTCACAATCACACACTCACACACACATCACATTAATTACAGCAATTGGTAGTACGATTTTCATAGACTTTTATTGTTCTTTACTCATAAATTTAATTAACACTACTATTTGATGTATTTTTATATAATATAAACTAGTCCTTGAGCATGATCCCACCTGATGTTAAGTGGTTATATAGTCGAAAGATGGTACGCGCTAGTCGCTTCCCGAAGTGGCATATAAGTTAGTTTAGCTTAGATTGTCCCAATAGATTTTATTAATAAAATAGCTACCGACCTAGTCGTGGTTCGGCCTTCTCGGGCGCCCTCGGATCGGACTGCTAACGCGTAATAATGGTAACCGTCCAAGCCGAGGTTACCCCTCACCGGGGGGGACCCTTGTGTCGAGTTACCACCTAATAGAGGTTCAGGCTAAGCGATCTAAGAGCTGTGCCACCTCTCAAATCCGGTGAAGCAGTAAAGGCCAGCTTCTCTGTGCCGACTGTGTTAGTTCGTCCAAAACCCGCTAGTTTAGTAAGTCGTTTAGTAGTTTTGTACGTCGTACTTGGACGGAAAGACTGACGCCGGCAACTTGTTCCACTCCTTTGCTGCACGCACGATGGACGATGACTCAAATCGCGTCGTATGTTTTGAAAAATATCTGTTACTATTTCATTAATTGTAAGTTCCTTTATCATGATTTAAATCCGTTATTGGTACTTAACTTCTATATACAACTATGTTTTTCAACACAAAATTCGTTATTATGGCTTATTCGTAAGGGATATTTCTTTTTATCGTAAGAGTTGCGTTGCGTATGTAATGTTGCCTACATTCAAGTAGGTATCCCGAAACGGATTCATGCAACCAAAAAGTATTTTTATCTATATATTTAACCGACTTCAAAATTAATCAAAGGATATGGTTCTCAATTCTTTTGCGAATTATATAACCAATTTTGAAGTAACATTGATTGATAAATCAAATATGAGGTAAAATGGTACAAAAGCGTTTTACCGTTTATGTATATTTGTCAAATGTTATATGAAAACATACCATGTTATATACGTTCTCCCAATAGTCCAATGTGATTAATTGAAAGGTCGTGAGCATAGACCAGAGAAAGTTGTCGAAGTTTGTGTACCCATGGTTGGGATTGGGCCCCACGCACAAACAAGTGTACTCCGATGGACAGTGTCTTGCCCCGGTTAGGTTTCCACAAATGATAGGTATTTCTTCTTCGGTCACCATCCAGTTAGATGGCTCTCTGATCCACCTGCGGGGTTAAAGTTAATATATTTTTAATTTGATTTCTTAAGTAATGCTAAATATATTTGGCTACATGTTTACCTTTAAATACATTATACATATGTACATTATATGT
This sequence comes from Meandrusa payeni, assembly GCA_029286785.1. Classification (NCBI taxonomy): domain Eukaryota; kingdom Metazoa; phylum Arthropoda; class Insecta; order Lepidoptera; family Papilionidae; genus Meandrusa; species Meandrusa payeni. The sequence goes on along the minus strand of JAGSMX010000008.1, from coordinate 9,903,944 downwards.
ACATATACATTTAAACATTAAGTTGCATTTTAAAACCAAACACACCTCTTTTTTGAAGTTGGTTAAAAGGAATGCGTCACTTCACATATCTCTAATTGACTTGAAATTTACCATAGTTTCAAGATATAAATAAATTGTCTACATTGTAGACGCTGGACGGACAAACGAGGAGAACAGATTTTGCGCAAATCCTATCTGAAATGGATTTTTCTGGAGCCACATAAATAAATACATCAATATCAAATATTAAAAAATATACGTAAATAACATGACTTACCAAGCGCTCGGCGGTAAAGGAAACATCATTCAACAGGAAACTTACACGTGAAGTCCGCTAATGAATGCTTAATACATGGGTAACGCTACGGCGAATGCTATGCTTTGGCAGTAACTTATATATATTTGAAATATTTCGAAAAATGTGGTAAGCATATTCCTAATTTTCTCGTACTTACTGCAACCATAGCTCGTCGGAAAAGTTCTCTCCGGGCTTAACAACAAGATTCTTGACACATTTGTTCCTCAGCTCCCCCATGTAGACCTGCAGGGCGAACAGCGCGAATACCATCAGGCAGAAGATGGTCAAAGTCATGACCTCTGCTAGTTGCTTGAACGAGTGCAGGAGCGCGTTGATGATGGTCTTTAATCCTAAGAGGGAAAAATAGAATTCCATTTTGTTTTTTATAATATATGAGTTAATATATGAATATATGAGCAGCATTGAAATTAGTATTTTTACTTGCAGAATTTAAGTGACTACCTGGTGGACGAGTATTTAAACCTGCTACCACCAGATCGTAAATCCAAAAGTAGTTTGAATAGTTTATCGAAAGTGGTTTGAATACTGGCGTTATTAACAGTTCACATTACCCATTTCTTAAAAAACAAACCATTTTTTTAATGACGAACTACACAGATTGGCCAGAGAAGCTGGCCTTGACTGTTTCACCGGATTGACAGGTGGCATAGCTCCACTTCTAAAATGTATTTGTTTTAATATTTTTAATCTAAAATTTGTGCATCGCATTAGTCTCAGGCAGACGAGACCTCATAAACTATATGTATATTTATAAATAAAATCTTTGATGCGGTGGTCTATAATGTTTTTTATGACTTAATTCGTTATTGCAAATTAAATTAGGAATAACTCTGAATAAATCTTATTATAGTTACAAATTATAGATATAGATATAAAATATGATAAGGAAAGAGAAAAGAAGAAAGTTCATGATCTAAAAGCGAGTGGTAGTGGTAGTAGAATTTGGTGATATTCTAAATAAAGGTGTTAAATGTAATGGAATCTGAGTAACATATTACATGTGAATATTGTGGTTTTATAAGACGTATACGAAATAAGTATAAAAACAAGAATAACTTTGTGTTGCTCTGTTATTTATAAACTACATTTAAAGTTTATTCCTGCTTTTGCTAAACTGTAAAAATTAAATAATGACATCTTCTATTCTAATGATTTTTTCTTTGATATCACAACAAAACCTCCATAGACTCCACTATGGAGGTTTCCTACAAGAAAATAAATATTATTATTTTTAACATGTATGTTAATCGGGTAAGACAGGACTGTGCAAAATGGTTAGGGTACAGTCTACGAGACGTAAGGTAGGTTCGAATCCATAATTCGACTATTGACGTGAACCATCTCATCGCACAAACAACTTAAGTTGTGATGATTAACAAGAATGTAAGCATATAATATTTGTGAAAAAAATGTTAGCATTCTTTTTTTTTAATGGATCCCCAATTTTTGTACTTCAAGTCAAGGGAGCAAGTGCATATATATTTTTCATACGTTTTAAAGAGTACTTGTGATCTAATTTCCATCTTGTACACATCAACAAGCCAACGAATTGTCGGTGTTTCTGTATTCATAATGTATGTATAAAAACACTAAGAGACAAATAAAAAAAGGAAGATTTCTTTTGATAAGGAATTTTGATAGAGTTTAAAGCGTTTATGTGCGTGGCTAATACATATTATATTGTTTCTTATGTGATAATTAAAATAAAATTTTTATAGTTTAGTAGTTTTTGTTATTAGTGTAATAATCAAAGAAAATAAATTTTAATTAAATTGAATTCTTTAAGTTCATTTATATAAATTGTTAATTATTCTTTTTATTAAGAGATACTTTACCAGGCATTATAGAAACAGTCTTCAATGCTCTTAGTACCCTGAAGGTCCTTAACCCGGCAAGGTTTCCCACTTCCATGCCTATGGTGGCGTACCCTGACGTGATTACAACGAAGTCCAGCCAATTCCAAGGGTTCCGCAGATACGTATACTTATTAAGGATGAAACCCTTGGCTATGCATTTGATTATCATCTCCGCCGTGTATATCGCCAGAAAAATGTACCTGAGAAGAAGAAAATAGAAAATTAAATATAAAAATAGATGGTTTTATGATGTTGTATACACTGAAATTCTCAAAATACTATTAACGGAATCCTACCACCGAGCATGCCATTTTAAACGTCACTACGCGCGGACGCTTTTATTTCTGAAGTATCATAGTTATATAACAAATGTCTGGCGTCTATAGGTAGGTAGGTAGCCTTTCGGTTTTCTACAGATTGCATTTTAGAGAGTGTGCTCAGGAACTACATGATCTAATGCCCCCATCCCCTTTCCACCATCGGACTTCTAGACGCACTGCGGGATTTCATCCTTTTGTTGTGAACATCCCTCAAACCCGAACGAAGCGATTTGCTTCGTCTTTCATTCTTCGTACAGCAAAGGACTGGAATAGTTTGCCCGCGTCTGTCTTTCCTTCCGATTACAATGTGGGTATTTTCAAGAGTAGAGTGAATAGGCATTTACTAAGCTAGTGCGCCTTACCATCCAGGACTGCATTTCCACTTAACATCAGGTGGGATCGTAGTCAAGCACTTGCTTAGAAATTATAAAAAAAAAAATATTCTCTTTATTATTTCAAATTTGTGTTCTTTGTCATTATGGTGTACTTACCTAGTCTTAGATTGTCATAAACCTACCGATATTTCAATCAATAAGCACGCTTCCTAGGATTTTTCGTAGTTCCCTGGTACATCATCGATCTCCAAGATCAAATGCCAACAAAATTGATATGCGACATAATAGAAACAAAATTCTAAAAAAAAAATACAAAATTGGTTCATAAATGAATTCGCTACGAGTGCATAAACACAAAAGAATACAGACAGACGGAGAATTTTCTCCTTTAATCATGTTAGTTAAAAATTTAAATTTTACACCGTTTAAATTATATACTAGAAATATAAAAGAATGAAAGTCGCTTCACTCATTCAAACGTCTACTTAAATCTCACATTCTTAATCATGAAAAATTTAAAGGGTAGTATTCACAAAGAACATTGGTTTTTTTTTATATGAAAAGTGGCAAACGAGCATACGGCCCACCTGATCTTAAGTGATCACCGTCGCCCATGAACATCCACAGCACCAGAGGAGCTGTAGGTGCGTTGCCGACCTTTGAGATAGGAATAGGCTCGTTTCTTGAAGGTCCCTAAATCGTAAACGTTCGGAAACACCGCTGGCGACAATTGATTCCACAAGGGGGTACGTTATTGTTTTGTTTACTTTTAGTGCTTAAAGACTAAAATTAAAACTCGATATGTAAATTTGTATCTCTCGTAAGTGAATTGTAATTCTTAGAGAATTAAAGATATTCTAAACTGAAAAAAAATATTAGTTCGATATCTTTTTTTTTCTCGTTTCTGATTATACGTTCGTAAATCTACTGGATGTTTTAAAAATTCTCAGTCGGTGTTCATAATCAAGTGATCTTCCACAAATCCCCACATCTGGGTCACAGAGTGCGATTGTGTTTTATTAGTGCTGAGGTATCAACGTAATGACGTCATTCATTCCGATCACTGCTTATTGAGTAGACTTCAATATCGTTAAAGCATGTTCTTGCGACACGTTTTAGGTCAAATTTATTTTATATTTTCCAATATGTGTTACGTAAGTATAAATTATAGATATCCAGTAATTTCTTGTTTTATGGGAGATGAGATATGCGCATAATTTGTTTGATTTATTACATTGATGTTGGCAAAATGGATGTCAGACGGGTTAAGGAAAGGGCGCCTACAAAATGGTCTCACACAATCACGGAGGCGGTAGGAAACAACATGTAGCGTGCGGTTCATTCGTAATATAGTCATGATCCTCAGCATCTAGTACCCTATCCTAGGGAATTTATTGAATAATAAATTCCCCCTTCTTCGCCCCTCGACCTCTATCTCTCTCTCAGCCGAGACCGAGTGGTCGACAGGGCTTTGAGGATGGATTCGTCTTGGTTAACGCTTAAGGGATTGATAGCCTTGGCGTAAAAAATATTCCTAAGAATCCATGCAGATGTTCAGTTGAGCTGTGGCCAAATCATGCGTTGGTCTCGTCGTTAATTGGCATTAATATATGCAATGTAAGGGAGTAACGAGTGCATAGCTGTCTTTAAATAAGAACTACCAATGAACAAAACTGTTGCCGCTTTCTTAACAATTTGCAGTGAAAATGCAACCAACAGTAGCAAATTTTCGTTTGCTTTATTTCGTGCCTCAAAAGCGACAATGCATTCTTAACCTTAATTCTAGATCCGTTACCGTTTAGATCACATCGTAATGGGAAAGTAAAAGCTAGTCATGAAACTATGTATCGGTCTTGTGAATGCTACGAATAAATATTTTTAAGTGCCTTCAAAAACGAGAGTAGTTTTCAATTCGTCTCTTGATATCACTTGGGATTTTGGGTTCCAAAGATATATCAGGGAAATCCTAAGATGTACAGAAAAATGTTAGTTTATTGATGATATTGGTAAGTTTATGACAAACACAGACGTGGTCAATATTCCTTACCGAACTCCTTAACGATAATGAGTTGGATTGTGGAAGAAGAAAGAGAATTTAGACGGCAGATGTAATATAACTATAATACGAGTACTTTGGAAACAAAAGAGAGCGTTCGTGCTTAGTATTAAGCTTAAGATGTTTATAAATATAGTTTTTTTGTACTCTCAGAATTTTTTAAACTAAACCGTATTAAAAAAATCTTTGAACCAAAACAGTTAATTTTTAGCGTAAATTTGATTTCTAGTCGGTTGAAGTATTTATTACTTTTTGTAATAAAAAAAATAATTTTTGTTGTAATTTCTATCATAAACCATTTAATGATGGATGTGTTTTTTTTGTTTTAAATAATAAATGCTGCGTAATAACTTTTACGATCAACTTGAGTAGTGTTATAGTAATCTTCAGAAGGTCTGTTTGTATGTGTCTGAAAGACGAATGTGCACGATTTCACGAGATGCAAGCGTGTACTCGATTTATTTGCACCCAACATTGCACTGACAAGATAAATGAGACCGGATGAAGTTGCCGCGAAACATGACAAACCACTCTCACAATAATATACCGCACGTGGAACTGGTTCTACGTATTCTAGGTGCAATTGTTGTCTACGCTTGTTGGATCTTAATCCTTAGGCTTATTGGTTCGAAAATACGTCTGACGACAACTGACTTTACAGGATGGTCGCGTGCGATACTAGGTATATTACGCAAAAATGCCCATTACTGTATAGTAGCAGCTTATGCATGTCCCACTATTGCCCGCATTCTTCCTGATAGATAGCAAACAGTCTGCTAGATTCTTCGTAGAAACTTCATGAGCATTAGAAAATTTTGTCTAGTTCATGCAAGTTTCTTCACGAAGTTCTTTTCTTTACCGCCGAGCAAGTAGTATAAAGGCAGTAATGTAATGCTACGAGCACTGGTAGCTCAGTGTCCGGGCGGTTGGCTCAAGTTGCTAGTAAATTTGTTGTTGCAATTTTATATGCTGCTTTACCATGCGCTCGGCAGTGAAGGAAAACATCGTGAGGAAATCTACATGTCTTGGAATTTTTTTAAGGCATGTGAAGTCTGTCAATCCGCACTAGGGCCACATGGGAGGGTGTAACCTCCCCCCCCCGGGAAGTGCTCTCCTTGAGCACAGTGCAGAGGGGCTCCGGTGCGTTCCACTGGAGATCCCGGAGCCCCTCACCATGCACCGAGGAAGGGCCACCGGGGGGTTTTAGTGGGTAAAAACCCCACATAACCGCCGCCTTCCCCCCAGAAGGCGGGGTATCTTTCTGAAGATTTATACTCTCTTTACAGAGAAGGCCTGCGCATATATATATATATATATGTGTATATATATATATATATGTGTATATATATATATATATATTTATAGACTTGCTAACCATTTAAATGATCTGGATGGTTCCCGACAGTTAGTATTTCTAGCTGTTGATGGATTTCACTAAAGAGGTAACACTTATTCCTTCATCGTATGGAAAAATTTTCTTTTACGTAATGATTCGCATTTTTGGCAAATATACGAAAAAAAAGATAGGTTCCAAGTAAAGTAGTTATCCCTCTCTGCCCTGTTTAGGTTAAAAAGAATTTTAGACGAATATAATGGTGAATAATGATTGTCTCTATGTATACCGAGTATAAAATTGCAAAATACATTGTGATAATAAAATTAACAAGTTTCTACAAACTGCGGTATCGGATTTATAGTCACGTAATCCGCTTTGTCGCGCGTTCACAGCTAACGGTAAGTTGCATTAATATAAAATATACACACATTGTTACACAGTTTTATTTAATTTACCCGTTGTAATAGTATATATTTTATAATTTATTATCTTTTAATGTGTAAATTATATTGAATCTGCAAAAAATAAGACATCAGCCATCAATCAAATCTGGATTCTTCCTTTAAGACCCTTATACACTGTTTACAGAGAAGGGTTGTGCCGAACAGTGCGACATATATATATGGGCGGGAACTTTTACTTTTTAAGCAAGTCGATTTAAAGTTACCTATATCAATAAATTAATTAATAAATACTTACTCAGCCTCTTCGATGGTCTCCGACATGGCGAGGAAGACACAGTTGAGCAGGATAGTTGCCATGACGAAGTAATCGAAGTACTGGTTTGTTGAGAGGTAGACACAGGCGCGCCGCACCGGAGACCAGGGCGACCACCAGAATAAAGACCTGGTCGCCGTGAACCGGTGGATGTAGTTCTTGCGAAATCTCTTCGACACCACACAGAAAGTCTGTAACAAAAAAGTTGCAGTCCATTTATCGCCTAACACTTAGACCTAAACGAGGAAAAGTTTTAACTATATTGAGATCTATGTAGTTATATATGTGTCCATCTATTGCTATTTATGATTATTGTGTTTATGTTATTAATTTATTTATATGTATGTATGTATTCTTGTATTTATGTACATAAATATATACTTTTATTTATCTAAGCCTGCATTTATTTAAGCCGCCTTTTTGCGTTTTATTGTTTTGCATAATTCTACGTTGAGTTTTCATAGAAGACTGTATTTGTTTTAAATAATTTTGAATTGTTTTCTTTTCATCGCAAAAGTGATCACCATCGCCTACAATTTTATTCTTCGTATATTTAAATTTATGCACTAAACCATCTACTAGTTTGTTTGGGGATAGTTAAAAAGAAATCATGTGAAATTAACATTATTTAGAATTCAATCAGGACGTATCTTCCCACTACTGGGTATAGGCCTCCCTTTTTTCACGTCATTTACTTCTTCTGTGTTGTTCTGTGCTGCCCGAAACCACTGTGGCTCTGCTGCCCTGCTGCCCTGACGTGATGTCATGCGATCAGCGGGCTGGTGGTCTGCCCATTGATCGGCGTCCCTGTTTTGGCCACCATTCGGTTACTGCCCTGGTCCACCGACTGTCTTATCCTAGCCAGGTGTCCCGCCCATTGCCATTTTAGTTTCATGATCCGCATACCCGTCTTCGACTTTGGTTCTCTGGCGAATTTCGACGTTGGTTCGCGGTCCATCAGAGTGATGTCTAGCATGGCGTACTTGAAAATCAATAGTGAAACAGAAATGAGGAAGTGATGCCGTTTCTGCAGTAACATGAAGACCGCAGTATACCGGAAGTACTACGGTCTCACAGAGTATAAAAGTATTTTATGCTTCTGCATGTTAGTGAGTGAGGAATCTGTTCTTTTGTTAAAAGAAAACGCAGCGATTAGGTGATGTGTGTCTACGTGGACGGCGTTTGCCTGTTATTATAAAAAAAAAAAATTATATTTACTATCAACTTAATCTTAATTTATACTAAATAAATTGCATTAAATCCTCACTAGACCCCGTGTGATTGTAGTCGAAAGCTAAAACACTGTCGAGTCTTTACTTAAAAAATCAACAATAAACCACGTCTTTACAATAACACTGCGAATAACGTTTCCATTATATTTAATAATGCATAAAACTCCATTCTATTGCAGTTTTAATGTAGTTTTAGTGTTTCGTTCCCGCAATAAATTTTAAACTCGTGAAGTCAGCGTGTTTTAAACTTTGAAGTTTTGTGTAGCGCAAAACTCATCTTTGCATAATGTACAGATTTTTAAAGATACAATAGAAGTTGAACCACGGCTATGGATAAATTACTTTGAATTGTTTATTAAGTTATTTTAAAAGATTTATACCTAATTATTTATGGGTCAGCACTGTTTTACTCTTGATTTGTCATTTTATATCATACCAGAGGTTTCACTTCGGTTGAATTTGTAATAGAAAATTATTGTGCCGTGGAAGCTCAGTGTAAGGGCGAGGCGATACCCATTGGTAGTCGGTAGTAATGAATTTGTTTGTTGCAATTTTAACTGCTGATTTACCAAGCCCGGTGAAGGATAGCATCGTGAGGAAATCTACATGTCTACGACATGTGAAGTCTGCCAATCCTCGCTAGAGCCGCGTGGCGGACTATGCTCTTACACTATCTTTACATAGAAGGCCTGTGACCAATAGTGGAAAATATACATATATGATGTAACTTTAACTAAAGGTTTCAGATGAATATTTAATAGTAAGTTGTATACAAAATGAGCCGTAGACAACATCGTGAGAAAACCTGCATCTCTTAGAACATTTTCTAAGACATGAAGCCAACATGCACGGAAAGAGTTTTAGCACATAAAATACAAATAACTCTTCCGAAACAAGCTGCATCTTTTGGCTAAGTATCATATCTATCCTTTCTGTAGGTTTGGCGCTAAAAGGTAACAAAAGAAACGTCTAAATAGGGCATTTATTCGTATAGAAGAGAAGGAAATTAATAATTTGAAAATAGTAATCGGCTTCTTCTCCCAAAGCCGACGTATGCTCAAGTGATACTTTAGACCAGTTTACTATTTTACTGTCGAGGATTGAAGGAGTCGTAATCGGTCTGTATGTCAACGCGATTAGAATAACCGCCCAAGCCGAGGTCTCCGCTCGGAGGCCTTTCCACCGAGTTGTTCCTAAGTTAGGGGTGAACGATTTCTCAAATCCCGATGAAATTATCAAAGACTTTTCTGGCCAATCTGCGTAGATTTGTCAAAAAAAAAGGCTTTCATTGAGTCGACTGATAGCTTCATAAAGGCATTTTATAATTTATAACTCTCACATTTGAATCGAAACCGTTTAGCAGTTCAGGGGCGAATAAATACACATATAACAAAGTTTGGTAATGTATAACAAAAACGAGTACGTTGGAGCAAAGGGAGTCCTAAACAAATACATCTACGTACGTTTGTGTATCGTTGGAGGCGGCTTAGTGTTTTCTGTGCCTCCTATTTATAAATCATTTGTGAAATAAATGATTAGCCTGTGCTTTTAGTATATATGCTTCTAATTACGAACTTTTGCCTTAAATTTATTCTATATTTCAATACGTGACTTTGTACCCATTTTAGGGAATTAATGAGGTATTTTTTAAAGTGATTACAGGTGCGTTATTTCGTATAGAGTTGGTTCCGGCAATTAATTAATGGGTCTTACATAGTATTTAGTAGAAAAAATCTTAGCATTCTAGTAAAAAATATATATATATATAATCTATATATTTTTACATAAAATTATTATAGTTATAAATTTAATTTATTTGTATGTATTTATGTTTTATGTATATATCCATTTATTTATATTCCTATAGTTTTCTACTGGCTTGCGCCCCTTTGTCTCTCCACATCCCTAGGTAGTCTGGTAGAGAATGCTCTTTGGCATTAAGTCCGCATTTTTATTGTGATTTTTACTGATTTTTAGAGTGAGAAATTTATTTTTAAATATTATACATTTAATTATAAATGCATATAAATAAGCATTTCATATCAGAAGATTTAAAGGCTGTGAAGTCATGTTTTTAACGCAACCGTTATAACTTTTTTATACTAAGTTTAATAAGTTTATAATATCGAAAACGGTGAACGTATCGCCATAAATTTTACCTAATGATTGTATTAATTTGAAGCGAAAAATGGTATCTCAATGTTACGGTCAGTTCGTAAGTTATATCTTCTTTACTTTCATCAAATTAAATTAATCTTGTTAAGCCAGTCTTTAAGTTAAGGAATTCAGTTTATTGAATCTGTCTAATTGATAGAGCCTATTAATTAATCAGATAAGCGGGTGATTGATATCCGTGGCAAGACAACAACTTTACTCTGAATTAACGTAACAATTTAACGGCTCCACTCCAATATCAGTAAGTCTTCTACTAACTAAAACCTCAACAGAAATAAATTAACTAGTAGAGTGAATAGACATTTATTAAGCTGGATTGCATTAAGGTGGGGTTGTAGTCAAGCAGTTACTTAGAAAGTATAAAAAAACAAAGTCAATGTTAATTAGAAACATTTAACGTTTAGAGGATGCAAATTAGAATTCTATTTATTAATCTAACTAAATTCGACCCAGAAAATTTGACTGCCGGTAAAGGCAAAGGGATTTCAGGTATAATTACTTTTGTAAAAGGTTTATGTGTTAGGGGGTCGACTAGACCTTGCCATGGAATGTTTAATTAAACCGCATTAACTTGTGGCCTCATGTGTGGGCATTTACGGTTAAATAGTAAGTCTTAACGTGTTTGAAAATTTTAACTCATCTAAAAATTTAAAAGTTCGTGCTTAAAATAATTGAATATCGATCAACTAGTATCAGACAGACATGTGAGCTCGTCGTTTGACGATTGGAGTTTACGTTAGCGGATTCTTACGAATAAAAAAATCTATCGCTGAAGTACTTCGGATTCCATTTATAGATTAGGATATCCATTATTTTAGAATACGAAAGCTTTAAAGCACGGAGCTACTAAAGGAATAAAGACATTCTCGTGTAATTAAGCTAACAAATTTTGATTAATAGACACTAACTTAATAGGATGGTCAGGGTTAATGATTTTTCTACAAAAAAGTTTAAATGTTATTTATTATTTATGAATCCCCGACGTTTCGAACAATTAATGTCGGTCATTTTCACAGAGGGACTTTTGATATTATCCCTACCCTACTCTACCCTTATTATCACCATAGTTGTTGTAGGTCTCCATTTGACTTGGTTGGTCTATTCTTAATTATTTGATTGTTAATCTATGATTTGATTCCCTGCAGATTGAGTTCACAGTGTTTTGAAGTCTCACGGTGGCGTGCTTGGTTGAAATTGGAGATAATTAACTCTGTAATTTTTTCAAATGTCGTAAATTCAAAACTAAAATACAAATAAATTTAATTATATTTTGTTTTACTTAAAAAATGCTAACAATTTGTTATTCACAAGTATTATTACCACTCTTGTTAACCATGTGAAAGAAGCTTATGCTTGTGTTAGGAGATGGTTAACGGCAATAGTCAAATGGTGGATTCAAACCCACAACCTTTTCATTCGCAGACTGTACCCTCAACTATTAGGCTATTGACGCTTCAAAGGTAGCTATAGTAAATACGAAAAGCCGCTATAAAAAACCGTAATGTAATATAACATTGTCCGTTCCAATTGGGATAAGACACGTGAAATATTAAAATTATCGAAATACCCCGCCGGAAAGGCGAAGCGTAATATTATAATTGCACGTGCTCGCCGCCCGCCCATCGAGCGAACGACCTGACGTGACGTCACGGCCCGTGCCGCATTGCCGCGTCGCCGCCCAGCCGTGTGTAGACGCGGCAAATAGGAAAATTGAGTACGCCGCTAACAAGTCTCTATTTATAGGCCGCATTTATAAATACGCTTGACCTACTATCACAATCACCCATTGTTGAAGGAAGGGAAAGTTGGTAAGACGTATAAATGTCTTATTGTCCACTATAATGCTATTGGGCGGTTTAGGAATACAATACGCGTATCGAAATACATATTTTCCGACTATATCACCACATAACACCAAAAAATGCTCATGGGCGGAGTTTTGTAATTATTATTATATTGGAACAAAGTAAAATCATTTGCTAAAATTTATGACCGGTTTATGTTGATGGGTTCGCCCCCTGTCACGTGTCACATAGACTTGATAAAACCCAGTAAAAAGGGTCAAATGGTGAAGTCAAGAAGTTTTTATTTATTTATATGAATAAACACAACTTTATTGTTTATTTAAATAAATATTTTATCACGATTTGATGATTTTGATTTTATCATGTCTACATACGCTATGTCAAGAAGTTTATTCTCGTGGAATAGATCGAGGAACATCGAGTCATCAATGCCAAAGCAAATTTAAATGAATACTTCACGTGACACCACACCACGTGTGATAGCATGTTGTTTATCATTAAAAAAGAATGAAAAATAGACAAAACACAGTTAAAGTTACACGGACAAATAATACAAAACATATGATGTCAATATCGGACACCGTCTCAGCATATGCTGTCGCAAGGATGCGACAGCGCTGTTTTTAAGCGGTGCCCGGGACTACCTAAAGACTTGCGCGCGCAATTCTACTTTTATATGGAATTTATACAGACAGTAAGAGTATAATAAATATGATACATGAATAAAACAGTTATGAGATTTAAATATATTTTATACAATAAAATAATACATGAAAAAAATTCATAAATATTATTGAGTCAAAAATAAACTAAAATTAATAATATGATAATTAAATATATAAAGTTTAAATTATATAATTAAATATTGAAAATATTGGAAACAACAAGCCACCGATATCAAGGGAATATTATCTTTTTGTATCTTTAACATCAGGTGTTTTAATTTATTTTTAAATGCGTTTACAGATTTACTTAACTCAAACGAATCAAATGAGTTTTTTCATATTCGTTTACAAATATATAAACAAAGAATGAAATAAAAGCCCGGTCACAGCCACAGTGGTGGCATTGCGCGGTCAGCTCGCGCCCTATCCTGTTCAGGTACGTGCCCGGTGAGATCGACGACTAATATGACTTATTCTTACGGATCCATATACGGAAAAATTAAGGATAAACAACCACCTGGAAAAAGACGTATTCTATGACTCAAGAATCTCCGGACATGGTTCTTGTACCGTGCCGTTGTATCAAAGAAACAATAAGAATAAGATATAAAAGATTATATGTTGGTAGCGAGTCCGAATCGCAGTTGGCTTGTGCCAATGATTTGCCTTTCTTCGGTTTTATAAGTACAAGTTAGATAATTTTAGAAACTTTTTTCTAAATTTTTTTTTACTCCTTCCTTAATTCTACCCATTATAAATGATATATTTTAAAGGAAGTCAAGGCTTTATTATTAATTTGTATATTTTAGAATTTTGTTTGTATCAAAGTCATGTTGTAATTTAAAAACTGGTTGGGATAAAAATATCCATAATCTTGCACAGGCCAGCACTATGTGTACGAACGAACGAACGAAAACGGTATAAAGAGCAACAGTCGGTTCCAGCGCTTACATATCAAGTGGGTCAAGAAGCCTCCTTTGGGCTGGGTCATTTCGAATATAAAACGAACGTACTTGCTCGTGAATACTTGAATACACACTGACGGAGCGAAATGGCTGAGTTTGTTTTCCTTAAGTTCTTCCGTTTTTAAATCCAAAAGCGGAGCGAGCGTTTTAAAACAAGATTTGTATACCAAAAACTAAGATGAATATTGAATTGATGACAGGACAATTTGTACCCAGAGTAATGCGATGTTCTTATCATTTGTCACTATTGAGACGTGATACCAAATTACAAAAGCATAGCAAGTGTTTTACAACAAGATTTGCATTTCTAAAATAAGTAAAAAGATGGATTTAGAATTAAGCATAGGAGAATTTGTGCCCAGTGTAATATGATAAGCTTATCGTTTGTCACGATTGAGTCCTAATACTAAATTACAATTGAATCCAAAAGCAGAGCAAGCGTTTTACAGTAAAATCTGCTTTACGAAAGTAAATAAAAGAAAACTAAGATGTTGTGACAGACTTAAAAGTTATCGACTCATCATTTGTCACTATTGTGACTAAACAATACGTATACAAAAGTAATAGTTTCTGTGTATGTTTGGCGTAAAGTGCTCATACATGTAGCGTTGGGAATTTAAAAAATAAATATACTTTTACAAGTATATACTTTTTAATAAGCTAAAGCTAAAAGCATTCAAGATGAAAATGACAAGATCGAGTTACAATTGAAAGCCCTTATAACAATCGAATGCTCTAGAATGAAATGGTATTAAAGTTTATTTATAGAGATAACACTACGTAAGACATAAGTACTAAGATAACAATTGTCTGATGCCATTAAAACAGAACATAAAGCTGTAACCATTGAAAGTTATAGGAATATTTAATATAAGCTCTCACGTTCTTTTAACCCTTACAGCTTTAGCTGTCCGCTATACACCAAAATTATCCGGTTCCCATATAATACAGGGTGAGCCCATCCCATTCGCTACTGAATGACGTGTACATGATCATATATAACAAAAAACAGCGGACAGCCATATTAACAAAACTAAATGAGACCAGATCTCGCTAGATTAAAGCGCTGGAGCCGCTATAGCGACAAACGTTTAATTAATCCGCATTGAATTGTGGTTTCATCTGTGGGAGATCCGCTGACGTTACGGAACAATTTACTCGACACATTTCGACGCATTTTTTTTTCAGATTCGTTAGAATATTTCTTAATGATATACACCATTAATGAACACGTTTTTAATATGAATAGAAACACAAACTTTTTTATTCTCAATTGTAGAAACTTAATTCAATGTTTACGACCACGTGTACAAGTATCAATATTTCACAGTGTGCGAAGTATTAATATTGTAGATCGAAATATCAAACCATAAGGGAAACGTGGGGAGGTTTCTCCTCCCCCTGTGCCCTCATAGTGCAAGGCTACACGGGCCAGCCGATGTCGCCTTCTTCCCGGGTCCACCTTAGCGGACGACAAAGGCCCCCACCCTTGTCGCCCAGTGAACCCGAGGCCCCTTTTACGACAGGCAGGGGATACCGTAGTCTTATTCTTGAGAGCCCAGAACTACAGGAACTAGAAATAGCATAGGCATACTATATACTATACTTAGATTAAAAAGGACAAGGGGCAATAAAACTCTGAATTTTAGAATATAAGTCAGTAGTTATGCCTATTGTTACAAAAAAAAAACCCTTACAGCTTTTGCTGTCCGCTATACACCAAAATTATCCGGTTCCCATATAATACAGGGTGAGCCCATCCCATTCGCTACTGAATGACATGTACATGATCATATATGACAAAAAACAGCGGACAGCCATATTAACAAAACTATATGAGACCAGATCTCGCTAGATTAAAGCGCTGGAGCCGCTATAGCGACAAACGTTTAATTAATTCGCATTGGATTGTGGTTTCATCTGTGGGAGATCCGCTGACGTTACGGAACAATTTACTCGACACATTTCGACGCATTTTTTTTTCAGATTCGTTAGAATATTTCTTAATGATATACACCATTAATGAACACGTTTTTAATATGAATAGAAACACAAACTTTTTTATTCTCAATTGTAGAAACTTAATTCAATGTTTACGACCACGTGTACAAGTATCAATATTTCACAGTGTGCGAAGTATTAATATTGTAGATCGAAATATCAAACCATAAGGGAAACGTGGGGGAGGTTTATTGGAAAGCTGCTCCGAATTTCAATTTATCGAATGTTGTTCAAGTTTTTTTTGTTCTATGAGAAGGGTTGGGTAAGAAAAGTGTTGCATATGCTACGAGTATGTCAGCCCCATTTTTGTCGTAATATTTATATTTTATTTATATAAAAATATATATTGAATAAGGACAATAAATGTCATTTCTCAAAAAAATATAAATTAACGTAGTATTTTATTTTATTTACAATAATTACATATAATTTTTTTTTAAATAAAGTGCAAGGAAACTAAATGTTATTAACATTATAATTGTATTTAAATCATTAATTATTACAAACAAATATTACTATAGTACGTTCAGGGAATCATAGTTTGCCAATTGTTGTATCTTTCTATTCTATTTAAAAAAATCGGGGAAATGAAGGGACTCTACCGACGTGCACCGAATTAATACATCCATTCTCGGTACGTAAATGAGATGTATGTCTTGAAAGTAATGCAAGAGGAATTGCAATCATCAATAATTATCCCATTGCTTTTAAGTAAATCACAAGGTGTATCTCAGAGCAGAATTATACAAGATGTGATGCTACGCCGATTCAATTCGTACTTTAAACTTGAATGGCTATAGCACTCGAGTACGTAAACCTAATAAAGTCTCCAACTACTACGTAATAAATGAAAAAATATATAATAGAGCTTAAAATTTTGTGCACGTTACTTTATGAAGTCCAGCATACAATGTAACAAGTGCAACAATAGAATGATACCCACTATTGTAGAGGCGCTACGAATGTGCTACGACTCGAGGCAGTTCAAAGAGTGGAACGTCATGTCGCGACCGCACTTAAGAGCTTTAGTAGCGTGATAAAGTTACATAAGAGAAACACTTGCATTCTTTCTTTCTTAAAAAAATCACAAGTTTTTTTTACCGCAGGGTAATAGACAGAGACAACTATCGTTTTCGTTAAGATTATTAAGGCCCAAATATGAGGGGTTGTGCGTCAAGTATTAAGGCACAAATTTATTGGTATAGGCCGACAGGGATTCAAATTCTCGACCATCTTATCATATGTCTAACACATATACATATCAGTCGAAACTTGGAAGGATCTAGCAATCGTGCCGGCCACAAAATTATTGCAATCATTTTGTGGTTTCAATCCCAGTTGGCTTGTTTACAATAAAAATCACCTAAATTTTTAGACAGGAGTATAAGGCAAAGGGAAATAAAAATAACTAAAAATTTTGTTCCACAAACTAGAAAATAAAATGTCATGATTCAGGTAATGGAGCAACACGTTTGTAGAATATTGCTGTGATATAAGTCCTTTTCTTTATTTGCACCTCTATTTGTGAACGAAACCGAAAATCCAATTAGGGTCGACGACTCATTCCTCAGCCCTCTCTAGCTCAGGGATAACAAGGTTTCTGTATCTCGTTTCCTTATAGAAAGGTTCACATAATGGTGATTCATTCTCGTTTGTTACCTTTATTGCGTGAAAAATAAAAAGTCGTCGGTATAGAGTATATTAAACTAGGAAAATGAAAACTTCTTTGATTATATATTTTATCTGTATATCATTTATAATAATGTTAAAAAGTATATTTACAATTACAAAAACCGACTTCAAATTGAATGAAACGTTAAAAGCGTTAAAACGCGCGGCCGCCGGATTGAAATCGGTTTGCGTAATATTGAGTTATTCGTCCATATCTGGGGCATAAACGTAATGGAAATTTAAGACTATGGTTTTCATAGATGCCATTGTCAGTATAATATCATAAAGTCCAAGCTATTATGGTTTTTTTTTTAATAGAATGATACATTAAAGCTACAGTTACAACCTATACATTTGTCCCACTGCTGGGCCCAGGCACATCTTCTGTGTAAAGTACGAGGGATAGTCCGCCACAGGGCCTTAGTGCGGATTGGGAGGCTGTTACATTACGGTGAATTAGGGCGATTATTCCACAATGAATTCAACTAATTTAATGGGATTGTACTTTTCTAAAGTAATCAAGAGGAGGCAGGAATGACATTATTTTTTTAAGATTAAATAAACTCTTGTATCTTTTTAGCCTTTCTCCGATAAATGGCTAATTCTTTCTTTCGAAAATTTATTCGACGAGTTTAACGACAAATATCTTTAGAAGTAGTCCGGTTCATGGAAATGCAAAAGAATATATCCATACATATTTTTAGTCGTACTCTCCAATAGAATATTACCGAATGTAGAGAAGAAATGCTTTATTATTTTATGAACAAAGGCATTGGTAGTCTTTAAAAGTGTTTCCGCCAGATTCGACAACAGCGATGCTTCGGAACTCTGGTAAATAGTACCGGAGTTCTATATCGGAAACAGGTCAGTGAAATATATTATATTTAAGTGCACAAGTGTACGCGTGAAACGCATACCCGCCTCTGCCCTTTTGAGTTCAGTGGAACGGAAACCGCTTTTGGTTGAAAAATCATTGATAAATCAATATATTTGTTAATAGAACGACCAAATATTATTACTATGCGTTGGGCAGACCAAATTAGCACCAACACGAACAGGAGAGTCCACGAGGCATTTCACACCGCCAAAGACCGCAACAGGTGGAAAGCAATCGTCGGCCACATAATTGGTGGAGGTCACGACCCTCAGCAATGAGGAAAACGACGCAAGGAGGAGGAGGATAGAACGACCGTGATAGAAGTTGACAAACGAAAACAAGAGGCAAGAGAAGGGTTGTTACTATCACAATTTCGACGCAGATGTTCAATGTATGATCTAAAATTAACGTCTTATGTCTACACTTATTTTAGCACCATTTGTGTGTTACTATTTATAGAGCTGTATGTTAAATCTGTTGTGTGTAAATTGTTAAATCCATGCACCAACTATTGTATTTCAAAGTATAAAGATATTTCAATTGATACCCAGTTTTTAGATATTTATACAGCGGAACCGATATTTAAAAAAATCGTTGTAGAGGCCATTGGCAGTACATACTACAAACAAACAAAAACGAATTAACATCACTAAATCACTGACGACCCGTTTCAATTATTAAATATTAAGTATATATAAATATAACTGTAAATCAATCTGTTGGATTGTACAGTATAAGCTGATAAGTATATAATATACCTTATGCACTGTGGTTTTTGTAAAAACGAAATAAATACAAGCTTATGTTCAAGACCCAAATCATTTTCTCGTCTGCTATGTTATTTATTTCAATTTACTAGCTCGTGAGAATACTTGTTCAGTAGACGTGCAGATAAAGTAGATAGCAATTTATATTTCAGGCAACCTATGGAATAACTTTCATCCTCCTCTGTGGCAAAGATTATGTGCTGTGATTGAATAGTCAGGGCATAGGACTTAAGACTGATGACTATATATTTTTCCCAATTGTGTTTCCTTGCTTAATAACAAATTAAATCAACTATATGTTTTGTGTTCTTTTTACAAGAATGCCAACAAATGTCCTCAAATTTTAGAAGAATTGTTATTAGCGATCTCGAATGAGGTAGAACTTTGATTTAGTTAACAACAATAGTCTAATTGATGAACGATCTAAAGCTATTGGTGCCTAAAATTTATTCAGACAAACAGAGCCGAAGTACATCAATTCCCAACGATTTTCAAAAGTACCAGTTGTAAAAAAATATTTAAAAATAAAATAATTTAACATTTATATATCATCATCATTATTATTTCAGCCGTAAAACATCCACTGCTGGACATAGGCCTCCCCCAATTGCATGCCGCTTACAAGCGGTCCGATTTCCAAAAGGACCGCTTGTAAGCGGCCCGCATCCAGCTGCGTCCTGCGGCTGCCATGCGGTCGTCAGACCACCTTGCCGTCGCGGCGCAGGACGTCCTACGCTGCGCTTGCGCTATATGCCCTTTTTAATTATAAAATACTTAAATATTGAACCAATAGCAAACAAGTTGTATAAACATCCCGCAGGTCTTTTCTATAAAGAGATTATAAGAGCATAGTACGCCACGCGGCCTTAGTGCGGATTCAACGCCGAGCGCGTAAATCAACACATGTAATTGATCGAACTCAGCTGGTTGAACGGATTACTAACGTACTATGTAACTTAAGATCACCCGAATGCTGAGGTATCACGGCTATATCGTGTATACTTATGTCTTCTTATTTATACCAAAAATATAGCGTATGAAGTCGCAAATCAATGGCCGTTCTAAGTCCGTTTATACGTTCACAATCTCACAATATATTGCGCTAACAATGTCAAACTACGGCAACGCTCATGGCACAGCCTCCAAAAGCTATTAATTAACGAATCCATTAAGGAAGTTATGCGCCGGACAGATAGCGTCGCAATTTCCTTAAGTGAAAATACTTGAGAATCGTGTTAATTTAATGTTAAGAGAGCAATGGCACCTATTGTAAATGTCATTCTCTACATTAATCAACGTACAAAAGGCATAAATTTCAGTGCCAAATGTTTTTCGAACATATTGAATCGACGAAACCTATTGCCAGGAAACACGTTCACATCTTGATGGTAGGAAACACGTTCACATCGTTCAACGACTGTACGTTTTTCGCGTAACTTTCTCCCACGCACTGCCAACTTGTGGAATCAACTGTTGCCAGCGGTGTTTCCGAACGTTTACGATTTAGGGACCTTCAAGAAACGAGCCTATTCCTATCTCAAAGGTCGGCAACGCACCTACAGCTCCTCTGGTGCTGTGGATGTTCATGGGCGACGGTGATCACTTAAGATCAGGTGAGCCGTATGCTCGTTTGCCACTTTTCATATAAAAAAAAAACGTGGACGCATAGAAATATCGGCCGGATACATTTAGTTTCGATACGCCTTTACTTTCTAAGCTGTGATAATACATATTTGCTATTTATAATTAGGCTCTGTTTGAATACCATTGGGTACTCCTAGGCACGGCAGAAAGTCGGCGCTGTGGCAGCCTTGTGATAGCTAATGATGAGACGGCGTCTACGTTCGCATCACGTCCTATTTGTTTTTCTTTCTTTGTTCAACTGTATTTTTATTTCATTTTTAATGTGTTTCATATTTTGTTTGTAATATGCTTGTATGATGCTAAAAATTGATTCTACAATATCCTAGATGATGATATAGATACGATATGATATATGATACGAGATCGTTTGATTTCGTTTTTTTAATTCGACCGCAAAGGAATACTTATAAATCGATCAAATTTGTAAAGGCTTTGACATTCTTTTAATCCCAACGATATAGACAGAGACTGCTTTCGCTGTCAGCTTCTTAGGTTTCATATGTAACAAGGGGTTAGACCATTGCCATAAATTTTAGCAAGTGATTTTTTGTACATTAACAATCGAAAATCGGCAATTCATTAATACAAGTAGACTGGGATTCGAAATTGTGATCATCAAATCGCTAGTGAAACCGCTTCACTACGAAGCCACTAGGCTTTCACTGATTTTTTTGTAATTTGTAATAGAAAATATAATATTTTTAAACCAAAAAATATAGTTAATGATAGAGATTTAAAAAAAAACTGTTTTAAAAATACAAAAACGTTAGTTGCAGTTAAATGAAGTGATCGTAAACATGTGAATTAATTCATTTACCACTACATAGAATTTAATATCTCGATAGCTTTATGCCATGTTTTTGGAAGGTCTTTGGTTAAAAGCTTTAAAGCATTGAAAATTGAATGCAAGTAAATAAAAACATATAGAAGTTTTAATTGGGGATTGTACACAGCGGTTGGAGCTATCTGAAAAATTCTGCTACATTATGTAAAATTAGGTGCTCGGAACAAAAACTCCGATCCAGGTCGGGCATTGTTTACGCGTAGCATTGTGTGCACCTGGCCATCCGTACCTGTATTTTAATACGAGATATTCCGCTGATATTACTCATTATTGTAAACTTTTTTAAGCTTCGTCTACCTTCCCACTAAACTACAATATTAGTATTTAATTAGGCGTACATCACAGTTTGGAATGTATAATCCGCGTTCCTTCCCTCCATTACAAAAGTGCCTTTAAGACAAGAGTTAATTAATAAATAATAATAATTCTTTATTAAAAATAAAAAAAACGGAAGAACAGAAATGCTACTCAAAATTATTATTTGCTATTAGTAATACGAGTAAAACATAAAATTTCGCTGCTACCTACACTAGGAACTATCTGTGCAATAGGCAACAGTCCTTCCTCTCGGGACTAAATATGTATTTAGTGATTTAGCTAGAGCGCTATACCATTGAAAGCTACATCTCCTACTAACATTGTGAGGTAAGAGTTTGTGCTTGTCTACGCAATATATTTCAATAATATTTCCCGTAATGACCGTTCTCGATGTAATCACATTTTTCCCTTACTATAGAGTTGACTATACATTCCGAGTTTTTTTTTTATTATTGTTAGATCGTAACCACAGACCCGTATCCGTGCTCTTTTCCAATACACATAAATTGTTCACTCTGCATTTATTAAAAGAGTGCCACCTCTACAGTTACTATTTTCCTAATTCCTGAATTTGGAGGTGGCCAGAGAACTCTCTGGTTCACGCGTCGCAGACGCCCCGCTGCATTGCTATTAGCTTCTCCGCGACCGCTGTGTCCCTGATACATTCCGAGTTATAAGCCATAAGCGATAGATATATTTTCCAATAATTATAGACGTGACAATATCATTGTACAAACGTTAGAATATCAATTGTTTTAAAGACCACGACCACGAAACGAGATGACATCATTCCATCTCCCTCCAACGAAATAATTCTGAAAAACGAGCCTTTGTCCGTTTTATTCATTCCATTGTTCTAATATTAACCAAGGCTGTTCGAGAGTGGGCTTAAATCTGCCACGCGCGTGTTCAGTATAATGCGTGGATCACGCGATGGAAACACCTCCGGTCAGAATTTTATTGACTTTTCACCGTACCTTACATTTGGTTGAGTGTACTAAATAGAGCGATTTCACCTTCTCCTAGGTAATTGACTAATTTTAATTTTCTATTCAAACTTTAGTGATATTATTCTGTTGACTGCGAATGAGGAAATCAAAGCACTAGCAGAAGAAATCCAACAGGGGTGATTCTAGTTCAATGTTCAACTCATCATCAATCAGAATCATCGAATTTGATTTGATCAGAATATTGAATGAATTATTGATTTTACTTTAAAGTTAAAGTTACAGCCTTTATATAAACAATATATATGTGGCCTGCGCTCACTGTTGGGCGCAGGCCTTCTCTGTAAAGAGAGTATAAGGGCATAGTCCGCCACGCGGTTCTAGTGCGGATTGGCAGACTTGACATGCCTTAGAATTTTTTTCTAAGATATATAGGTTTCCTCACAATATTTTCCTTCACCGCCGAGGGCGTGGTAAATCAGCACATAAAATTGCATTAACAAATTTATTGGTGCCGGCACCGGGGATCGAACTTTGGTTGCTACAGTACTATGCATCTTGGGCTACCACGATTCTTATATATATGTATATATATTATTTATTCTTTATTACTAAAAAATTAACATATTGATAATTACATATTGATATCATCATCATTTAGGCCGTAGATCATCCACTGCTGGCAAAGGCCTCGCCGAAGGATTTCCAAAAGGACCGGTTGTAAGCGGCTTGCATCCAACTCCGTCCTCCGGTCTTTATGAGGTCATGAGACCACCTTGTAATTACATGCTCAATGGGCGGTCTTTCCACTAAGAGCGATCACTTCTAAACAACTTTTGAATGGACAGAAATTTGTTTCTAAAAAGGTTATTTATTACTAGGTTTTATAGTTGATAACAAAATGTGAAATCCCTTTTGTGATGATGTCACCAACTCTGGCATAACGGAAGCCGTGACCACGAACATGTTACAAACAACTTTGTCGCCTCGTCGACTCGATTTACGACGAGAAGGATGTGACAATTTCGTGTATTAAACACGCAATGTACACCGAAAGTGTCGTGACGAATGTGGAATGTATGGAATGGTTATGGGTATAACTTTCCGAGTATTGTACTAATTAAGTTTGAGGTTATATCAGATTCATTGCTTAAAGCACCTTGAATGGTAATATCGTTATTTGGATTTTTTTTGTTTTAAACAAATTTGTCTTTCAATAATATTTTATTACTTTTTTGGTATTACTTGATGGTTGGCGTTCTACAACTTTACGTTTCTCGCGTAACTTTCTTCCACTTTTCTTCAACCTATGGAATCAACTGTCACCAGCAGTGTTCCGAACCTTTTCGATTTGGAGATCTTCAAGAAACAAGCCTATTCCTATTTCAACGGCAAACGCACCTGCAGCTCCTCTGGTGCTGTATATGTAAGCTCGTTGGCCACTTTTCCTTTTAAAGAGCTAGTTTTAAGAATTTTATCCCGGTTTATTTATGATTTTAAATTCTGTCATCAATAGTTATTCACTTTACATTGAGTATGGTACTATTATCGGGTGCATATCGAAACATTTTTTCGGACTTTAATAAAAGACGACCTTTTTATGATTGTGAACACAAGCGCCGTCACTTATGAACCGATTACGTAATTTTTTTTTTGTTTAAAATGCTTCAGTTTCAATTAGGTCTCATATTAATTTTGTTGGCATAATACATCGGATTCCGAAGACCAATGAACTCCTAAAAATCATATAAAAGTATGCTTTTTGTTAACTTAGCGTTGATGAACATCCAACGTTAGTTAAGTTTTTTTTTAAAGAAATGCTAACAATATTTTTTTTTCTGAAACATCACTAACATTCTTGTTAACCATTCCAACTAAGCTTAAGCTTGTGCTAGGAGATGGTTCACGTCAATAGTCGAATGGTGGATTTGAAACTACGACCTTACCGTGCCAACCGCGCCCCAACCATTAGGCTACTGATGCTTAACACGATTTTTTTCCGCACATAGTATCGTTTTATATTTGATCCATCTCTTTATCGGAAGCGGAAGCTTATCCGCTATCACTAGTTAATAATTAAATTAAGTGGAAAAACGAAAAGTGAAAAGGAACCATGAGAAAGAAACGCGAAGTCGGAATAAATTTAATGTAAAATTATTCGCAGTTATCATTTACATTCAACAATAAGACAGAGTCGGAACATTAATCCCAGATTAACGCGACCACATCGCTTTGCTTTTTGTATCTCTTATTATATCTCTCTCTCGAGTTTCGTACGCTCAATTTAATCTTGATTAATTGAATTTTGGTGTGAAATGAGTGTTATTATGAAACTCGACAAAGATTTGGGCGTTGATTTTTGTTAAATTAACGTTAATTTATATATGTTATAACAATAAATAAGTAATTATATAGTAAATAGTATATTAGATTTATTACATAGTTTTCTAATAGCGATATGTTTGAGATTGCTATGGCGCGATTTTCTTGCACAAACATCTAGCAGCTGAAACCAATCTGAAGCGCTTTGCTTCGTCTTTTCGGGAAGGTTGTCAATACGTTCGTATTTTTTTATGTTTGTTACCTCATAACTGGGTTATCCAATTTTGGATTTTACTAGCTAATGTTAGTAACCGGCGGGTTTGGACCTACGACGTTATGTTTCCCAGACCATACCACACCTATTAGGCTATCGACGCATAAAATTGTATGTAGCATGAGAATAAATAGAGAGAGAGAGAAAGAGAGTGTACTTACATACGTACAAGTATAGCTAAAGCTATCTTTTTAACGAAGACTGCTAGAAAATGGCGGACAATTTTATCCGACAAGCGCTTTTTACGGTAAAAGATTTTGAATGCTGTACAGAAAGGTTTCAAATGCCTACAGAGTCGCATGGCTGTTTTAATTCAGAGAGCTTCAAGTATAAAAAAATATAGTTAATGATAGAAATTAAAAAAAAAACTGTTTTCAAATACAAAAACGTTAGTTGCAGTTAAATGAAGTGATCGTAAACATGTGGATTAATTCATTTACCACTACATAGAATTTAATATCTCGATAGCTTTATGCCATGTTTTTGGAAGGTCTTTGGTTAAAAGCTTTAAAGCATTGAATGCAAGTAAATAAAAACATATAGAAGTTTTAATTGGGGATTGTACACAGCGGTTGGAGCTCTCTGAAAAATTCTGCTACATTATGTAAAATTAGGTGCTCGGAACAAAAACTCCGATCCAGGTCGGGCATTGTTTACGCGTAGCATTGTGTGCACCTGGCCATCCGTACCTGTATTTTAATACGAGATATTCCGCTGGTATTACTCATTACTGGTAACTTTTTTAAGCTTCGTCTACCTTCCTACTAAACTACAATACGTATTTAATTAGGCGTACATCACGGTTTGGAAAGTATAATCCGCGTTCCTTTCCTCCATTACAAAAGTGCCTTTAAGACAAGAGTTAATTAATAAATAATAATAATTCTTTATTAAAAATAAAAAAACGGAAGAACAGAAATGCTACTCAAAATTATTATTTGCTATTAGTAATACGAGTAAAACATAAAATTTCGCTGCTACCTACACTAGGAACTATCTGTGCAATAGGCAACAGTCCTTGCTCTCGGGACTATATATGTATTTAGTGATTTAGCTAGAGCGCTATACCATTGCAAGCTACATCTCCTACTAACATTGTGAGGTAAGAGTTTGTGCTTGTCTACGCAATATATTTCAATAATATTTCCCGTAATGACCGTTCTCGATGTAATCACATTTTTCCCTTACTATAGAGTTGACTATACATTCCGAGTTTTTTTATTATTATTGTTAGATCGTAACCACAGACCCGTATCCGTGCTCTTTTCCAATACACATAAATTGTTCACTCTGCATTTATTAAAAGAGTGCCACCTCTACAGTTACTATTTTCCTAATGCCTGAATTTGGAGGTGGCCAGAGAACGCTTCGGTTCACACGTCGCAGACGCCCCGCTGCATTGCTATTAGCTTCTCCGCGACCGCTGTGTCCCTGATACATTCCGAGTTATAAGCCATAAGCGATAGACATATTTTCCAAATATTATAGACGTGACAATATCATTGCACAAACATTGTTAGAATATCAATTGTTTTAAAGCTCAACGACCACGAAACGAGATGACATCATTCCATCTCTCTCCAACGAAATAATTCTGAAAAACGAGCCTTTGTCCGTTTTATTCATTCCATTGTTCTAATATTAACCAAGGCTGTTCGAGAGTGGGCTTAAATCTGCCACGCGCGTGTTCAGTGTAATGCGTGGATCACGCGATGGAAACACCTCCGGTCAGAATTTTATTGACTTTTCACCGTACCTTACATGTGGTTGAGTGTACTAAATACAGCGATTTCACCTTTTCCTAGGTAATTGACTAATTTTAATTTTCTATTCAAACTTTAGTGATATTATTCTGTTGACTGCGAATGAGGAAAGTGAAGCACTAGCAGAAGAAATCCAACAGGGGTGATTCAAGTTCAATATTCAACTCATCATCAATCATAATTATCGAATTTGATTTGATCAGAATATTGAATGAATTATTGATTTTACTTTAAAGTTAAAGTTACAGCCTTTATATAAACAATATATATGTGGCCTGCGCTCACTGTTGGGCGCAGGCCTTCTCTGTAAAGAGAGTATAAGGGCATAGTCCGCCACGCGGTCCTATTGCAGATTGGCAGACTTTACATGCCTTAGATTTTTTTTCTAAGATATTTAGGTTTCCTCACAATATTTTCCTTCACCGCCGAGCGCATGGTAAATCAGCACATAAAATTGCATCAACAAATTTATTGGTGCCGGCACCGGGGATCGAACTTTGGTTGCTACAGTACTATGCATCTTGAGCTACCACGACTCTTATATATATCTTTATTTATATTATTTATACTTTATTACTAAATAATTAACATATTGATATCATCAACATCATTTAGGCCGTAGATCATCCACTGGCAAAGGCCTCCCCGTAGGATTTCCAAAAGGACCGGTTGTAAGCGGCTTGCATCCAGCTCTGTCCTCTTTCTGAGGTCTTTATGAGGTCATGAGACCACCTTGTATATTGATGTAATACGACATAATTACATGCTCAATGGGCGGTCTTTCCACTAAGAGCGATCACTTCTAAACAACTTTTGAATGGACAGAAATTTGTTTCTAAAAAGGTTATTTATTACTTGGTTTTATAGTTGATAACAAAATGTGAAATCTCTTTTGTGATGATGTCACCAACGCTGGCATAACGGAAACCGTGACCACGAACATGTTACAAACAACTTTGTCGCCTCGTCGACTCGATTTACGACGAGAAGGATGTGACAATTTCGTGTATTAAACACGCAATGTACACCGAAAGTGTCGTGACGAATGTGGAATGTATGGAATGGTTATGGGTATAACTTTCCGAGTATTGTACTAATTAAGTTTGAGGTTATATCAGATTCATTGCTTAAAGCACCTTGAATGGTAATATCGTTATTTGGATTTTTTTTGTTTTAAACAAATTCGTCTTTCTATAATATTTTATTACTTTTTTGGTATTACTTGATGGTTGGCGTTCTACAACTGTACGTTTATCGCGTAACTTTCTTCCACGCATTGTCAACCTATGGAATCAACTGTCACCAGCAGTGTTTCCGAACCTTTTCGATTTGGGGATCTTCAAGAAACGAGCCTACTCCTATTTCAACGGCAACGCCAGGTGCGTTATATGCTCCTCTGGTGCTGTATATGTAAGCTCGTTGGCCACTTTTCCTTTTAAAGAGCTAGTTTTAAGAATTTTATCCCGGTTTATTTATGATTTTAAATTCTGTCATCAATAGTTATTCACTTTACATTGAGTATGGTACTATTATCGGGTGCATATCGAAACATTTTTTCGGACTTTAATAAAAGACGACCTTTTTATGATTGTGAACACATAGCGCCGTCACTTATGAACCGATTACGTATTTTTTTTTGTTTAAAATGCTTCAGTTTCAATTAGGTCTCATATTAATTTTGTTGGCATAATACATCGGATTCCGAAGACCAATGAACTCCTAAAAATCATATAAAAGTATGCTTTTTGTTTACTATACTGAGCGTTGATGAACATCCAACGCTAGTTAAGTTTTTTTTTTTAAAGAAATGCCAACAATTTTTTTTTTCTGAAACATCACTAACATTCTTGTTAACCATTCCAACTAAGCTTAAGCTTGTGCTAGGAGATGGTTCACGTCAATAGTCGAATGGTGGATTCGAACCTACGACCTTACCATTCGCAAACCGTGCCCCAACCATTAGGCTACTGATGCTTAACACGATTTTTTTCCGGACATAGTATCGTTTTATATTTGATCCACCCATGTTTAGAAGGTTTCGATTTGTGTTTAAGTAAACTCTTTGGTATAAATAGACTGGGTTTCCGCCCCTGACCCTCGTCGTAAGGCGGAAGCTTATCCGCTATCACTTGTTAATAATTAAATTAAGTGGAAAAACGAAAAGTGAAAAGGAACCATGAGAAAGAAACGCGAAGTCGGAATAAATTTAATGTAAAATTATTCGCAGTTATCATTTACATTCAACAATAAGACAGAGTCGGAACATTAATCCCAGATTAACGCGACCACATCGCTTTGCTTTTTGTATCTCTTATTATATCTCTCTCTCTCGAGTCTCGTACGCTCAATTTAATCTTGATTAATTGAATTTTGGTGTGAAATGAGTGTTATTATGAAACTCGACAAAGATTTGGGCGTTGATTTTTGTTGAATTAACGTTAATTTATATATGTTATAACAATAAATAAATAAATAATTATATAGTAAAATAGTATATTTGATTTATAACAGTTTTCTAATAACGATATGTTTGAGATTGCTATGGCGCGATTTTCTTGCACAAACATCTAGCAGCTGAAACCAATCTGAAGCGCTTTGCTTCGTCTTTTCGGGAAGGTTGTCAATACGTTCGTATTTTTTTATGTTTGTTACCTCATAACTTTTTTTTTTTTTGTTGACGGGTAGGAAATCTTCACAAAGATACCCCGCCTTCTGGGGGGAAGGCGGCGGTTATGTGGGGATCTTACCCACTAAAACCTCCCCGGTGGCCCTTTCCTCGGTGCATGACGAGGGGCTCCGGGATCTCACGTGGAACGCACCGGAGCCCCTCTGCACTGTGCTCAAGGAGAGCACGTCCCGGGGGGTGTTACCTCATAACTGGGTTAACCAATTTTGGATTTTACTAGCATTTAATGTTAGTAACCGGCAGGTTTGGACCTACGACGTTATGTTTCCCAGACCATACCACACCTATTAGGCTATCGACGCATAAAATTGTATGTAGCATGAGAATAAATAGAGAGAGAGAAAGAGAGTGTACTTACATACGTACAAGTATAGCTGAAGCTATCTTTTAAACGAAGACTGCTAGAAAATGGCGGACAATTTTATCCGACAAGCGCTTTTTACGGTAAAAGATTTTGAATGCTGTACAGAAAGGTTTCAAATGCCTACAGAGTCGCATGGCTGCTTTAATTCAGAGAGCTTCAAGTATAAAAAAAATGTAGCTAAGAGCTATGAGAGTAATTTAAGTATCTTACAAACTTACTGTTTTTTGAATATTTAACTGAATAGAAGTTAAAATCTATTCATTGCAAATGTTTTAAGATTCGATTTCATTCATATTGCAGCTGTAAATTAGCTATTTTAAAAGTTTCACAGGAATCTCCTAGAGAAAACCGGACTTTAATTACGTTGCTTTTTTATTTAATTTTTATCGCTAATTTCAAATGGAGATGTTGACTTCCATAACAAAACGCAATTGCTTAGTAAAAACCTATTTATAATCTGGTCGGCATTACTAATTAAAATACGTTATCTTGGTTATCTTGAGTTCACTGTAATAGGAGGAGGGAAATAATGCGGACAGTTTATACAAAACCTTTACTTGCTTCGTTTTGCTTCGGGAGATGTCCATAAAGATGGATTGAAACCGCAAAGAAAACATTTTTTATGAAACCCCTAATCAGTCTCCGCTATCTTTGTATAATTGCTAGAGTGAGAGAACTACATAAGCATGTTTATTAGTACACGAGTTAAGATAGTTATTAGTGCACGAGGCCCAAGGCCTCACGTACGGATCAGTGGTGGTCATCAGAACAGTGACAAGAAAAATGCAACTGCACGACAGCGTCCAACATGCTGTAGTGGCGATATCCCGACACACCGTCAGCTGTGTATATTATACAGATGACTGTGACGACACCTCAGGAAGACTGATGATAAAGGCAATGGCCGCATCAAAGGAGAGGATAGTGGACTACAACCTAAAAAGGGCCATGAGAAGCAGGGACACAGCGGTCGCGGAGAAGCTAATAGCAATGCAGAGGGGCGTCTGCGACGCGTGAACCGGAGCGATCTCTGGCCACCTCCAAATTCAGGCATTATATATATATATATAAAAAAAAGGAAAATAGTAACTGTAGAAGTGGCACTCTTTTAATAAATGCAGAGTGAAAAATTTAAGTGTATTGGAAAAGAGCACGGACACAGGTCTGTGGTTGCACTTTAACAACAAAAAAAAAGCATGTTTATTGTCTTGTGCGTTTTTCGTTTATGAAGAATAATGTGTCATTGATTTCTATATATCTATATTGATACACAATTATTTTACCTTTAACACATAAAGGCTCTGGAAAGCGTTACCGTACGTACAGCTTGAACTAGAGCTACATTCAAATACTACTGAATATACACTCGTAAGCAAAAATAAAGGGTCGGTTAAGAAAGTTTGAATATCTCGGAAGATAAAGTCGCTTGCTAACTGAAATAAATTGTGCCTTGTGGACAATTAAATTTCCTTAGAATAAACTAAAACATTTTTATTAAGGTAATTTAGTACTTAGTATCGCTACATGAAGGCAACACTAAGTACTAAAATTTAAATAAATATTTCAGTTAGTTATCGTCATTATCTTCCGAGATATTCAAACTTTCTTAACCAAACCCTTTATTCCGACTCATTATTTTTAATTTTATTTTCTCTAAGCTTGCGCTTGCACGTAAACTGATATAGAATTTTGACATTAAGTCCGCCATCTTGTACACATATATTTTATGCCAATAAAACATTAATTCAATAATAATATAAAAGCGTTACCAGTTAATCTGGATCGTTTTGAAACTACAAAAATGCACACAGCAAAATCAGGAAGACGGTTTTCCCGTACGACCGCTTAAAGCAAGAGTCTCGTAAGAAGATGAAAAAGTTTAAAAAAGATCACCCACATTTACAGCCCTATTAATGAGGCTTCGGTATCTGGGTCGTGCAGCCAAGATGAATAGTAGTATCTGTTTAATATTCCGCAGTGCTCGCACGGCGCCACGGGATGAATTAAAACTGGATCTAACAACCTTCCGGCTTCGCTTCAACGCGCTTTTGTGTTTCAAAATTGCTTATTTAGTCGATGTTTCTACCGTTTAGCTCTAAGCTGTAAACAACTATCAAAAGGACAGGCAAATTTGAATGCGCTTATCACACAATCGACAGTTTCTTATCCATGTAATTTTACTTAAATTGAACTTTTTCTCCAACGTGATATAATGTGGTATACTACTTTATTGTAGCAAATTAAGCCAAGCGGTCCTAGTGTGGATTGGCGGACTGTACATATCTTCAAACCATCAGCAGGTTTCCTCACGATGATGTCCTTCACAGCCGAGTACGTAATTTGGCATTTAAAACTGTAATACACAATTTAATCGGCACCGAGGATAGAACTCCGTTTACTAGCCTATATAATATATATAAAATAGAAAGTGTGTGGGTATTTTCCATATAGGCTCCGAAACGGCAGGACTGATTCCTATGAAACTTTCAGAGAATCTTCAGATTGACCTGGCGAGTAATTCTGTAAAGTTTGGTGACGATCGGAGCACTCCTCTTTTTGAACTGACAAATGTAGCTTTTATTTGCTATGATACTACTACTATGGGTATGATGTTGTATTCAGTGATATGTACATGGGTGTAGGTAACGATCTTCAACCGCTCGAGAAGAGAATAGAAGAGAACGAATACGGAGAGAAATTAAAAAATTGTGAGTTATTATTATTACTTAAATTAATTTTTAATGATGTAAGTTTATTGTTTAAATAAAATAAAGCAAAATCTAGGCCGGTGAAGTGGGCTGGGTAAGCTAGACGGAATTATTCTCGTTCACTCCCAAAAGTCATTGAAGAATATAAAATCGGAAATAGAAAAAAATAAGCTTTCCATTCTTTTAACCTTAGTGGGCTTTCTTAGAAATCGCTGTCCGCTTTTCAGCAAGCTAATTAGGTGGTGAGCTCATTCCAAATTTTTACGAAGTAATCGAAGATATGAAATAGTAAGCTGTATAATTATTTCGTATACTATATTTAAAACATTATACTCGTATAATGCAACACGCGTATCAAAACTACATTTATGATCACGAATTGCTAGCAATAAAAAAAAACTATTAATGGGGGGCTATTAGACTGTGTAACAAGACACAGAAACCAGTTTTCCAAAGATTTATGTAATCATGTCTACATAAAACCACACGATAAGTAAGAACCGTACTCATTTGTGAAAGATAAATATATAAAAATTTGTTATTATTATAATTTCCAACTTGCAATTGAAAACTATAAATTAGTTTGACTATGAACAAGCCGGTAAGACACTGCGGCATATCATAACACGAAATTCAATTTAGCAGAGTAACTACAATTTCTTGTTATTCAATATCCCCGTATTTGTTTATGAAAAGCAAGGGAACAAAGTTTAAATTAAAAGAAAACTTTGCGTAGACGTCGAATGAAGACAGCTCATGAATAATACCGCATTACAGCTGGAATATGGGGTAGTGAACTTGTTGAGCTACTTACGGCCGGACTAAATCCAATACTCACGGTGTCTTGAAACCTCGCTGTGTGCTTGGTTTTAGATATAATTTTCAACCGACTTCAGAAGGTGAGGAGGATTTCAATTTGTCTGTATGTTTTTTTATGTTTGTTATCTCATAACTTTCCTTTCGACTGGGTGAACCGATTTGGACGATTCTTTTTTTGTTTGAAAGCTGGTGATATGTTAACATGTAACAGAATTGGACCAACTGGGTGGGACCATGAGATATAATATAAGTGTTATATGCATTAAGACTGTTAGCGACAAATGGACGAATAACTCAATTTCACACTAACCGATTTCGATAATTCATTTTATTGGAAAGGATGTACTTCAAAGGACTATTTGATTTGAAATCGGTTTTGGTTTTTACTCGTATATATACTTGTTGTACTTATTAACCGGAAAACGAAAATTAATGGTACAAGCCGACTAGTATTCAAACTCGTGACCATCAGATGGTAGGTCGGACTGCTAAGCCACTATTCTACCACTGCTTTTATTAACAAATATTCATAATTAGGTTTATATTGCTGCATTTCAAATAATGTTATAAAATTCATAACTAAACTTCCAACTTGTTATTTAATGTCCTAGAATAAAATAGGTAACAATTGGTTAGAGGTGATTAATGTGTGAAATCTTTTAATATAATTTAGTAATGGTAGACTTATTAACTCTCGGGCGTCTTGTACCAATGATTAGAAGGTTTCTAACGTCGATAAAACCAAATTAAAATACCAGCTAGGATGCAGCAGTTGTATAAAATAATTTTAAAGTTTTTCGTATTCGCGAATATCTGTTATTGGCAGTCTGTTTCTTAATTATTACTGTATCTTTTTTGTAAATTTTATTGATGTTAATATTCCTGTAAATAAATAAATATACCATGCCAATGGGCTTCTACTGGTTACTAATTTGTATGCTGTTTGAAAATATTCAGCTTAAAAAGTTCGCTTCAAACGACGAAAGCTCTCACTCTGAACGTACTGTAATTACGTAGTCATGGGAGCTGTTTTAATTTTTTATAAAATTTCGGCGCACATTAAGAATCCGTAGAAGAAATTTAATATACCTTACATTACAAAGTTTCTTCTGGTAGACGCTAGCTTACACAATGAAAGCGAAGAACAATGATAAGGACAAAGGTGGGTTGTTTTCTTTCGCACGTGTAACAAGGCGGAGGTATTTGTACAAAAACAAACATTGTAATACCTTGCCCTGCTTACTGTGCAATACACTTTGTTACAATCTCGGTTCATGCTTCAGATATTTAATTTTCATTACTACAAAGTGTAAATAGAAGAATGGGTAATATATTTTTTTTATTGTACATTTAAAATTATGAATTCTAAGTTTATGGTTCATACAACAATGGTTATGTTACTGCAAGGTTATAATGTTGCACACCACAACCTTCAAAAATCAGGTATTATAAAAAATGTAGTCACTGTAGAGGTAGCAACTTTAATAAAAAAAAGACAAAGTAACCAATTCAAGAACATTACAAAAGAGCACGGACACAAGTCTGTGGTTGCGATTTATTTAAAAAAAATAAATAAAAAGAATCTTCATAAGAGACTCATGGATCATCTAGCTTACATTTTCATTTTCATCTTAGACGTAAGAATTAAGTGTGTTTTAAAAAAGACTTGGCTTAAAGGTCTTGTTACTAAGCCATAAAATATTCAACGACAGAAAGAAAAAAAAAATATTGCACACATGGCACGATATGATTGAGAAAGTGCTCCGACCTTGCACAATACTGACATGAACTTGAATACTATAAAAAAACTAATATATTGTATTGAGTGTACAAATAAGTTGCCCGCAGTTTTGAGAAAGATGGCGTCACACGTTGTTTACGCATAATTCGCAGATGGTAACCGGTTTGAAAATTAGTTTGCTCATTCCAACCCTATCGTAATATTAGTATTACAATCATATATTTTTCTTCATATAAAAATATCTATATATGAGCCAACTGTGACATTACTTTTATTTCTTTAATTTGAAAAAAATCTGCCGCTGAGACGCATCGATTGCTCGAAAAATAATATGATGAGGGGGTGCTTTTAAATTTAAAAAAACTGGTGATTTAGACGTTAAAAACAAAGATCGCAGTAGCAGGCCAAATATTTAGGAAGATTTGGAAAAATTATTAGATGAAGATTCGTCTCAAAGACAAAAGTAACTTATACATCGGATAATTAAAATCGGGTGAACTGCTTACCCCTTCTCCAATAAAAATAAGATTCGTTATTTTGTAATGCCAAACCCTACCACTTTTAAGATATGATAAAAAATACTTTTATCATATCTTACTTTGTTTCAATTGATGATATATATTTAATACCTATATCAAAATCATCTATTTAATTTTTCACGTCCTCGACCCGTAAATTATTAACATATCCCATGTGCAAAGAGTACATTAAAGGGCCATAAATCAAAACTTGGTAATTGACTATCTTAAATGCGCGCTCCCTCGGCGTTCCGTGCGGTCGGGTCAGTTCCTGCAATTAGCATTTCGCAAGTTATAACTATAGATTGCCTATATCATATTTGAATTCGAAATCAAGGTGACGAGAAGTAGAGTATTATATATAAGCATCAACAGTTATAGTTTGTTCAAAAATCTATCATCTATAAGATTTTTAAAACGCTATTTTGTTTACTGTCTATTGGCACTACTGTTAGCTGGCAACACATGGCACCCAGCGATTGTTATGCATAATAACTACTTCCAATGATATCTTAGTGATTTATCTAAACCTTATATTAATTCATAATTAAGTTGAACATCACATAAACTTAATTAGTTTGTAATTTGACTTCTAATTAATTTTGTATAAAGATTGTGAGGATGCGCTATTGTGACGGTATTCGTTAAAATAATTCTTTGTACAACGTTACGCTGTCTCAATAAAGCGTGTGTACTAATTATTGGACTATATCATTCCATAAAACCTACAATTATAACACCACCCTTAGTCTGCTCTTGACACCCGGAGGTTAGCTAAAAGGTACATTAAAGGATTTATCTATCATCATGTCATCATCGCTAAGGTCCTAGCTGTCAGACAATTATTCATTCATCAAATGATTTTGCGTAAACACATTCAATTACCTTTTGTGAACCTGACTTGTAACACTCGGCGAGCTGGACGGATTTGTGAGGTAGCAATCTGTCCGTCTGCACTTGCTAGGAGACATTATGTTTACCTAGCTTCTACTGTTTATAACAAAATTAATAAAGTATTGAATTTGTATCCTCTCTCGCACCGGGAATGTAAAACTAAAGTCTAACTACTAACTACTTGCAAAATTTAACCTATAAAGACACTGAAGCAATTATGTCTGGATGCTTGTGATGCACACACATACTCACACACACATGCACAATAATGTATCTATATCTTTTGTCTTCTAATAATATGTACATAATTATAAGTTTAATTTGTATTAATATTGTTTGTGTCTCGCGGTGGGCGTAAACTGCTGCGACACAGTTGCCAACTACTGTAGCGGTTTACGTACTTTTTGTATTGTAATATTTCTTTTTCTTTTGTCAAAATAAAATTTTATTATTATTTATTTTATTTATTTTGATACCTTAAGTTAAGTTTTTATAATATTTCTAAAAAAAGTTATTATTATTATTATGGATTAACAATTATAGAACTCTTTTAAAATATGGCGTAAGGAAAGGTTATATCCTCCTTAAGAAATTCTACTTGGGCGCATTATCACGCACAAAATACGACTTAAGCACGGCAAAAGACAAGAATTTAAACCACAAAGAATAATAAGAAATAATACATTTATACATATAGAGAAAGACAAAATGAGTCACGCACTTCTTCGCTTCAGTGTCACGGCGGCACTACTCACTTCAGAAGAATAACGGTTTTACTGCTTGAAGACAATTGCCCTCTGCTCCGCCAGGAGCGCCATTTTTATCTCTGCGTCGATTCTCTGAACTCGACCATAGATTAGGACGCACGCACACGCATGTAAAGACACGCACAGAGGCAGACGCACGGCTGGCTGAGGCCATAGACAAAGTGCCCGTATTGCCGGTATAAACCTAATGTTGCCCCACGAATAATATTGTTACCTTACAATGGTAATATATTTGTATCAGATTATTTAGTATAAAGGTGTTATGTACGCCCACGAACAAGGCATGATTCTGCAGCCACATTCTCAAATTAGGTACAGGTAAGATATATTAGTAATTGTGATGAAGAACTATTCGGAATTATTCCAGCTGTCGATAATCACGGCAAAATTCCAAATTATATCGTCTTTCAATTTTTCTTATGTTAAGTGCCTAAGACCTTGAGTTCT
This sequence comes from Meandrusa payeni, assembly GCA_029286785.1. Taxonomy (NCBI): domain Eukaryota; kingdom Metazoa; phylum Arthropoda; class Insecta; order Lepidoptera; family Papilionidae; genus Meandrusa; species Meandrusa payeni. The sequence goes on along the minus strand of JAGSMX010000008.1, from coordinate 9,865,791 downwards.
AAAGATATAAGATATATAACTCCTAAAACTCCTAAAAAAGAAGAAACAAAGAAGGCGGCAGAACTTCGCATCATAATTAGCAAGTAGACCGAACGCTACTAGCGGCTAAAGTTTGATTTATCTTGTTTGCTTGATATAATTTATACCAGATAATTTACCATTTAGTCTGAGGATATTAAGTGGGCCACGACGAGGCACATTCTTTAATTGGTAGGATATATTAGTATTATGAGGGAAGAACTTACTGAGGGGCGATGTTAGTCCCGTAAGAAAACTGCGATGCTTAGAATAAAATACAAACACATTTCTGATTCAAATAACAATTTCGATACATAATCGAGCGTCAGATAGAAGTTTCGAATGAGTTTTAAAAGTAAATACATTCAATACAAATGTCACAGCGGTGGCGTATTCACGTCCGATAAGGGTTTTACTTCTTTTAATTTCAATATCGTATTATAAACGTATTTCGGTAAACAACAGGGAACAGGCGTCCGCGTCGCCCGGGAGGATCGAAACTTTAGAAAGTTCTTTTACATATTCTCATAGCCCGTAATCCGTTTCATCCGGTTAAACTGTTATGATCAGCTTCTCTGGCCAATCAGTGTAGGTTCGTCACAAAAAAATAGCAATAACATATTTTTAACGGTGTTGATTAAACAAACTTGGCGTCGTTCCAGATCATTCGATCCGTTATTCAACAAGCTATGTAACAGTTGCCATTGTGTATTTCACGACAACATTCACCTAGTTCTAATTAAACCTCATTGATCGAAATCTGGTCAGTCATTCGCTATAGTAGTCATCACACTAGTATGGTTAAGTATCTTTTAAAGTATAGGCGCAAAAAGATTTTTACTAACCAAAAAATAGATATTTGAGATCAAAGTGGCCAGTACGACAAAACGACAATTTCATTTTTAAGAACCTAATATAAAGTGTAGGTATATTAATTGAAATTTGTAATTGAAATTGAAAAAAACATTTATTCGGCACAAGAACACAGAAACAACAGGTAAAACAAGACAAAAAACAACATAAACAAATGTTAACAGAAACACATAAAAAAAGAACAAAAAAGAAATTGTGCCGAAAAGGGATTGGCTCAGCGTATGCTGTGCTCACACATGTAGCACAGCGCTGGTTTTCAGCCAAAAAACCGGACGGACGGACGGTAAGGCGGACACCATTCGGTTGTGTATTATTATAGTCTATAATACATAAACTTTCATAAATATTATATATAAATGTATATATTAAAAAAGCAGCTATAGATACATATATATATATATATATATATATATAAATATATAGTTATAAACATATATATATAAACAAATTACATAATAAATAACATAAATATATTGTTATATAAACGATTTGTCGTACTTGATGTTGCCGTGGTTACGTTGAGACTCGGTTAAGAAACTTTTCAATTTTTTTTTAAATATAAGTAATGTTAAATAGACAATAGAAAAGCAATTTAAATATAAGTAATTTAAATGTAGTAATAAACGTGTAGGTATATTACATTAATATACCTACACGTTTATGAATATGCATTCTTATAAAATAAATGAACAAACACGTCATCCGGGAGGCCAGGCGGAGATGCGATGACAGTATTCTACTATGCAATATCCTGGAGAAATCTCCGCGCTTCCTTTACATTCGTCGCACACATCTATATAGAACACTTGTACTCATGATATAAGTTGTAACTTTAAATCCGCTATTTAATTCTTGGCGTGAACCATCTCCTAATAGGCGAACGGTTAAAAAGAATTTCAATGAAATTTTCAATAAAATTTTATAAACATTCTTAATAAAAAGATTATTTTGATTAAATACGATTATTGTCCCTCTAACAATTCTGTTAAATACGAACAGTTATGTATTTATCAGACAATTTCAAATCTCTATTCTCAATTTCGTTTCGTACTCTTTCTAAGTCTATTCTATCGAAACAAAGGACATACAACATCTTTCCTTTTTATATTATCTATACAATTTGATGGTATCCAGCCACACCTGACTCCTACCATAACGTTTTGTCTTACTGAACTACTGCTGTCTGCTGCCCAATCCACTGGTGATGACCACGAACACTCTGACAAGAGTGAGGCGATCAAGAACAACGTTCGCGTAAATATAAGGAGTCAATTTCAGACTTATATCAGCAATTTACTTTGTTTACTTACCGTTTACATATGTTAAGATTAACTAGAATTAGTTTTAGCACGTCGTTTTTAACATTACTTCATGTTAACATTCTGTGCGCGAACTGCCATAGAGCAAGAGTCTATTGTTTCAGCTCTGTAGTTTTGGGCTCTCAAGAATAAGACTACGGTATCCCCTGCCTGTCGTAGAAGGCGACTAAAACGGGCCTCGGGTTCACTGGGCGACAAGGGTGGGGGCCTTTGTCGTCCGCTAAAGTGGACCCGGGAAGAAGGCGACATCGGCTGGCCCGTGTAGCCTTGCACTGCGAGGGCACAGGGGGGAAGGGAATAACCTCCCCCCCCGGGACGTGCTCTCCTTGAGCACAGTGCAGAGGGGTCCGGTGCGTTCCACTGGAGATCCCGGAGCCCCTCGTCATGCACCGAGGAAAGGGCCAACATAACCGCCGCCTTCCCCCCAGAAAGCGGGGTATCTTTTTGAAAATTTCCTCCCCGTTAACAAAAAAAAAAGAGTCTATTGTTTATTATTCGTCCGAATCAATACGACGTGATATAATGGTATCGTAAACTGTATCCGAGTTGGATCCCGTTTCGGGTCGTGAAACCGACGTTACGCGTTACCATACCAAATGTACGGATTTGACTAATTTACGAGATACTTATTTATAATATTGCTAATGTACGCGAAATTCGACCTTCCAGCGATGTTATTTATTTAAAAGGCGATTGAAAATAGCATGACGATTAATCACCCGCTGTACACGTGAACCATCGCTTAAACAAAAATGATATACATATGTTATTAATAGTTATTCTTATTTTTGTTTCATTCTATGAAAACTCTAATGTTCTGTCGGTAATTCATTTCAGAACGTACAAATTTTTTTTAAGTCAAGTGTATTTACAAGAGGACTGGCTGTATCACATGATGTAAAATCTATTTTTCCTTTAAATTTGGAACATAAATATAGGTTATACAATCGTGATCAAAAATAAAGGGTCGTTTTATAAGTTCGAATATCTCAGAAGATAAAGACGCTAACTAGCTGAAATAAATTGTGCATGATAGACAATTAAATATCCTTAAAATAAAATAAAATATTTTTGTTATATGTTATAATTTGTAGGTCTCGTAGAATAAAATAGTCCAACAACTAACACACTCGCTTTATTGAGACAGCGTAACGTTGTACAAAGAATTAGTTATAACGAGTAACGTCACAACTGCGCGTCCTCACAATCTTTATACAAAATTAATTAGAAGTCAGATTAGGAACTAATAAGGTTAAACTATTGTTTACAATGCCGAGTTCATGTGACGATCAACTAAATTATTAATTATGAATTAAAGATACAATAAGGTTCAGGTAAATCATTAAGATATCATTGAAAGTAGTTATTATGCATAACAATCGCTGGCTGTCAGGTGTTGCCAGCTAACATATATTATTTATATTTCAATAAAAATCATAAACTTAAACGATAAAGGATATCTTACGTGAGCCTGGATAATACAGTATTTTTCTCCACGGCAATAATAAGTAATAAATTTAAATAAAAATAAAATTTAATCAAACATACTGTATTATCCAAGTTTGATACTCATTGCCGGCACCGTTGAAATTGTTAATTGTTATTGGTACTGATTTACCAGACGCTCGGCGTTGAAGGAAAACATCGTGAAAAAATTTGCATGTGTTGGAAAATTTTCTGAGACTTGTAAAGTCTGTCTGTCTGTCGTTTTGAATCCATATGTCACTTTACAGAAAACGCCTGTGTCCAACTGAGGGGCATACATATATATAATTTTAGCTTAAAAATTTATTACTTATTATTAAAAAGCTAGATTCAATTGTTGAATACGATTTCATTCTAATGACAGGTTTGATACAAAACGAAAAATTTAACTATAGATACACTTCCATGCGACCATGAATTTTGGAACGAATCCAATGTTGATTCCAAGCCCTCTTAGGAATATTTAGCTCATAGTTGTTCAAAGACCACTTTAAACCTCAACCGCCACTTGAATAGCAATAGCGGTCTTGATAAATCTCCATCAATTAAACGACATAGCCTTCGTTAAATTATAATGTTGGAATATTATCTTATCGTAGTACGGATCAGTTATAAAATTTGAATTTAAACTTGTTTTAAAATAATCAATTTAAATAAGAAAGTCAAATTGTTGTTGTCATATATGTATGATGCATTAGGCCATAGGATCTAGTTGAAAGGATTATTAACAAATTTGTTACCACCAAATATTATTAATGAGCAGTAAACGGTTACTGGTTTGATGAAAATCCTTTTATTTTTAATAAAAATAATAACATTCAAATATCGAACACTTTTTTTGCTCATGGTCACGAGGAATGTTGTAGACGATTTAAAAGTGAAACTAGATTTATGAACAATGTCATCAACTCAATATTTTTGAACTAAAACAAATTGTAATTATGATATAACTTTTAAGGATTTTATACCGGTCTAAGCTATATTTAAAAGTCATTACGATTCGAACAATTGTAAAAATGGAATTATTGGAGAAAATATAATATTTATATCTGAAATTAATGGTAATAATGAATCATTTACAATCATGGATTACTCCCGTTTAATTAATTGAAACTCAGTGCGCCGGAAGCTTATAGACTGACAGTCGTGGTCGCTATATTTTTGTATTAAGTACAGTTAATATTTATTTATTTATTTAAATAAAAAAAAACAGTGATAAAGAAAATTAATTCGGTTGTCAAACGAGCACAAGAATACAAATAACACCAGTGGATCTTGTATAGTTATAACTTCGACGTCTACTTGTCTATGATATTTCCCACTAAGATTTTTAATAAAAAGTAAAAAATATGAAGTAGAAAAAATGTTAAGTCTTCTGTCATAGCTCTAAAAGAGAAAGAATAAATGTAGGTTACATAAGCAGGTGATTATCTGGAATTAAAAACGGAATGAAGTATTCAGTGGGAAAGTAATTGCAGATGCATTAATTTCCGAGTAAATGCGGGCGCAGTAATCATTTTCAACATATTCAGTGTTTACGTAACGCATCTTATATCCGGACAGAAACTCTATAGTAATTTCTTTTTATTCAATAAAGCGCAACCAAACAGACAAACAGACTTGTGTCCGTGGTCTTTTCTAATGTACTTTAATTATTTAATTTGTTTTGTTAAGAAGAGTGTTACCTCTACAGTTACTACAATTTTTTTTAAGCCTGACTTTGGAAGGTGGTGTTGGGAATGCTCTGGTTCAGGTCCAAGTTGCGTTGTTATTAGTTTCTCCGTAACCGCTACGTCCCCGTCTCTCACGGCCATTTTTAGGTTGTACTCTATTATTTTCTATTTTTCATGTCTTTGACTTTGTGTTGTGGCGTCATCACAGTCATCTGTAATATAGACACAGCTGACTGTGGTAATTTTAGAAGTATATGAAACTAAATAGATGAAGCGAAAGATTTGTATCAGAATTGAACTAAATAGACGTGATCTCTGCCTACCCCTCTGGTTGACGAAAGTATTTATACAAATACAAACACACAAGCCCGTCACCCGGACTTCCATTTAGTACGATCCTAACACATGTCTTTCATTTAATTCACAGCTATACATCTGCATTCATACATAATCAATAATAGAGGGTACTGATTACTTGTCCCTTTTTTAATATATCAATCTGGTCAACATAACCCCTTCTAGGGGCACCTTTACTGCCCCTACTACTCGCTTTGCCGTTATAAAATCATTCTTCCCTCATTCATTCTTTTATAAGTCGGAACCACCGCACATACCTTTCTCGATTCAAGTCACAAAATTCTCTACATATTGTTTATATATGTATGTATAATAACCAAGAATATAACATTATTCGCAAGTACCTCAACGCCTAAAGACAAAAGTCTTCAACCAGTGCATCCTCCTAGCTATGACGTACCGTCGAGCTAGTCCACAAGCTAATAGTCACACAACGAGCGACGGAAAGAGCTATGCTCGGCATTTATGTAAGGGATAAAATCCGAAGAAATTCGACGGAGAACAAAGGTAATCAACATAGCTCTTACAGTCAGCAAGTTGAAGTGGTAGGGGGCCGTCCACATCTGCCGAGTCAGTGACGGCAAATGGGGGAGGAAAGTCTTGGAATGGAGGCCTCGCGTGGGTCCGAGAAGCGTAGGGCCCAGATCGACCGAAGACTTTACAAGGATAGCCGGAAGTGGCTGGATGCGGAAAGCGCAGGATCGTACGTGGTGGAAGGCATTGGAGAAGGCCTATTTCCAGCAGTGGCTAGACACAGGCCGATGATGATGATATAATATTATACTTTATATTCGATTAACCCTAAACATAGCAATGTATATTAATAATATGCATGTAAAGGTGAGATATAAAATCTATTTACTTAAATTAATTCGTTAATTGTATTATATAACAATTATTCCAATGTTTAATGTCACAATTGTCAGTGTCGTGACATTTATAATTATAAAAGAGATAGGAGTTGGAATGAGGACTTTTTTTTAGAATGCTAACAATATATATTTTTTTGCAAATATATTTAAAATTCTTGTTAACCATTCCAAATAAGCTTAGGCTTGTTAGTACGTACGTTACGTACTTAGTACGTATGTGCTATACGTACTAAGTACGTAATGTACGTGTATAACGTGTATAGAATAGTGTACATCTTGGTTTTCCAAAATACGTATTTTTATTGTTTTTTTTGATATTTTTTGAGTATACATTTTTTTACTGTTCTTCAAAAACAATCTTGCCACGATAAGGGTTAAAGCAATTACCCAAGAACGCAATGGCGACAAGCTAGGTAACATAATCGGTGATCATTTTTTATAGCACGAATTCAATATAAGAACTGCGAAATGGCGGAAGTTAACGCTTGGTAGTAAAACTTTCTGTTCCTTTTTTATTACAGATCATATCTACGAGTTCCCCTTTGTTACCTTCAAAGCGTTTTCGGAAATGAACAAAAATTTTTCATTTGATTTTGTTCTCGCTATTTCATTAATTTTTAGCGTAGTGTCCATTATTTAATCTTAATAAATTATAAAAGTTGACCATATTATAAAATGTTTTATTTTTGTGATAGTTCTTTAAATCTATACATGTAAATAAATTGGATTGTCTGTTTTTAACATTAAAATAACAATTTTTATTACATGCACTTAAATGTATTTTCGGTACATATTCCAAAATATTATTTTTTTTACAACTTTCGTCTTTCTATCTGTGTGTTTGTTCCCGTTCCCGATCCGATTTTGACGGGACCTTCAATGATAGATAGCTGATGTGACAAGGAGTAAGTTAGACTTTTTATTTAACCGACTTTAAAAACGGAGGTTATAGATTAGGTATATACTGTAAATTATTCATTAGTTGATAGTCTAGTTCATCCAACCAATTCCTCTAAAATTAAGCTAGTAGGCTAGTTTAGGTACACAACAAAAACCGGATGGACGATTATATTAATGACGAAAATATTTTATTTGTGATAATAAAAATTCACACGATCGGAATTATTGATCCACAACTACCAAATACTATAACAGTATACATATGTAGTAATTGTTAACTGTACTAGCAGTGAACATGAATTAGTATTTTATAACAGTTTACTGCCACAACATTAAATTTGATTAAAAATAGAATAATGCCTTATACTTGCGATAAAGTCTAACATAAAAGCTTATTTACGTCACAAGCTTCGCATGTAAAATCATTAAAAGCGTTTTATAAGAGACCGTTACCCCATTGCTTAACAGAACAACCTTCGTTATATGTCGTTGTATATCGACTTATGACTTATGGTACACACACACACACAATATAATATATATAATTATTATGTTAAACAAATGTATATTTGTAATATGTGCACAATTGCAACATAATGGGTGGGTTAAAGTTACAGCCTTTATATATATAATATATATGTCCCACTGCTGGGCACAGGCCTTCTCTGTAAAGAGAGTATAAGGGCATAGTCCACCACACGGCCCTAGTGCGGATTGGTAGACTTCACATGCCTTAGGAATTTTTTCTAAGACATGTAGGTTTCCTCACGATGTTTTCCTTCACCGCCGAGCGCGTGGTTAATCGGCACATAAAATTGCAACAGCAAATTTATTGGTGCCGGCACCGGGGATCGAACTCGGGTTGCTAGCGTACTATGCAACACGAGCCAACCGCCTGGACACTGAGCTACCACGGCTCAATGGGTGGGTACTGTCTCCTAAAACACAGGTTTTCCTAGTTTAGGAGACAGGACGACAATATATATTTATATAATTACACGCTACGATTGCGTGTCTGAATGAATTGCAATCGCAAATTAAATTAGTTAAAGAAGTAATTTTGTACATACGCACTTAGAAATTTTATTAGGAATAGTTTTATTACTAGCATTACCATATTTATCTTAATTACAATAAAAAAATACTTTAAATAAATGAATTATGAAAATAAACATTGAAACTGACCTCATCATAAATGAAATTGTCGATTTCCTCAAGCGGCCGGCCATAGAGCTTGGGCGGGAAGGGCTCGTACTTCCGCGGGAGACGCGCGCCGTCCTCCACGCTGAGCCGGCGTCGCGGCATGAAGCCAAACTCCCGGACGAGCTGCGCGCCCCGCGAGCCAGCGCGCTTCGCCGACTCGCGGGTGAACGGCGTGACAACGGCCCGCGGCTCGTCACGCCCGCCCACCGTCTCGCTCGCGAACGTGACGTCGAGCGGAATCCGCAGCTCGTCCCGGCGCGGCCTCTCGCACTCCTCGTCCAGTGCATCGCGCGACTGCGAGGCCACCAGAGGCGCGGCCGCCTCCGGGTTGGTGGCCTCTAGCGTGCGCACGATCTCGCCCAGGAGACGCGACCCGTCGATCTCCTCCCCGGGCGAGTTCAGCGGCGCTGGCGGCGGGAAAGATAACCGCCGCTCGTCCTCCTCCATGCCGATGCCGGCGGCGGCGTGTGCCCCCGGTGGCTGCGTGTGCCCCCGGCGGCTACGTGTGCCCTCGGCCCATCGCCGCGCCCCACACTCTACGCACTATTTGCAGACCGCTGACGCCATTCTCAATTAATACTGCCACCTGTAACAGACGGACAATGCTTAGTATTATTTAACACGTGGCGCACTAAAGATTGAAAAGACGCTGTTTATTTACAAAACGCGCGCGTTACGTAAACACGCTCATGGTTAAAAATCTGCAACTCATAAAACTGACGAGATTCATGCAACAATGAACGTGTGATTTATTAACTCTTGTACGAAAATATTTTACAATATGATTGAGAAATAGACATTTTAGGACCATGAAATTGCTTGACCTTGTTAAGACTAAAGCACAATTTCCATGCTATTAACTTTGTTCATTATTCTTTCGATAAGCGTCCGTTCTACACACCACACTTGATACATTACATTTGGCACCAGTACAGAATTGAGTACTAGGCATACTTTTATTGTTTCAATTTTTGATGCATTGAAATAAAATAAAATAAGAATTTAAATAAAAATCTATTCAGGAGATCTATTATAAAATCAAAGGAATACTTCATATCAAAGACTTTTCAGTTACGTTACAAGAATACATGATGGTATGTCTTAGCGGCGAGCATATTTGCAGAGGACGAATTTATGAAATTATGACGAATATTATTTATTCTACGAAACGTAATGATGGTGGTTAGAGGCAGCTTTGGAAAGAGGTATTTTGATCTAATTAGTTATTTATTAAAACGGCCCAAAAACGGAATATCATTTTATTTATATAGAATCTATATAAGACTGTTAAAATGCTATTTTAGCCGCACTTCCCTTAACTAAAGGATAGCTTAAAAGAAAATGCTACATCGTAAATTTTTGACGAACAAGCTGACTGCAACAGTTTTATTGGATTTGAGAGGTAGCAGAGCTCTTAAGTCACACAAGGGCCCCAAAGGGAGACCCCGACATGGACGGTTACTCTAATCGTTTTAGCAATCCGAACCGTAAACCGAAGGCACCCGTGACGGTCGAACCTCGACTCGGTCGGATGCTTTAATGTAAAGACTATAACTTCGCCTCTCGTAAACACATTTTAGTACAATAAAAGATTTATCGATCTATATACGTATTTAAGACAAATGGATTCGTTAGGAATATAACAATATAGCGAAATCTGTCTCTGTCTACCACGTATTTCCCAAACAACACGCATGAGTGCTTATGATATATTATTAATAATTTTCTCTATAAATATTTATGCGACTTCATTTACACTAAGCCCGCAGTTAATTCGGTGTAAAATAAAAGCATGGCTGGCAATAACGAATCTTTTATCTATCTGCACGTAAACAACTGAGTCAAAGAAATGTTTAGTCATTTCATCATATACGTTTTACTAAACTTATACAACACGAGCTAGATAGCAATAGGAAATCACAATGTACGTAAATAGATCCATTTAATGATGATAGTGTAAGATGGAAACTACTATTGAACATACCGCGCTCTCCACGTTCATTGTGCTATTGTCATTAACTCGCAGGGGAGATGCGACGGACAGCCAGAAATAAACGAGCCGGATAAAGTTCCAATGGAACTGGTAATATAACGAAGCGTTATCCGCTTTCAAGAATCTAATAAGGTCCCCTACGTCAGGTGTACAAAGTGACTATTTTATTATCTGTAAATACGTTATATAATGTATAGAATTATTATTCTAATGAAATCTATTTCATTAGAAATATATATATATATATATATATATATATATATATATATAAATATAAATTATGATACCACAATAATAAAATATAATAAAATAAAATTTGTACAATTTTTTTCTGTCTGTGTGGTTCGGCTAATCTCTAGAACGGTATTACCGATTTGGACGGGACTTTTACTGGCAGAGAAGTGTAAAAAGGAACAACTAAGGCTACTTTTATTATAGAATTTTTTTAAGAAATAGTTTTAATCGCGGGTAATACCGCGGGGCGCAACTAGTATCATATAATAATATAAGACACAGACTATAAAGTAGTATAAATTTCACAATATAAGATAAATCAAGTATAAACAAACCGCTCGCTAACGCCTAAATTCAATTTATGGCTCGGCAACTTCCAGAATCAATGCCCTAGGCATTTCCGGACCAATGAACGAGAAACAAATGTACACTATATACGAAAAATAAACTTTTAATTTTTCTTTCTATATCTACAAAACGCTTCATATATTCAAATACATTTACATTCTACATTTAAAAACGATGATTTATGCTACATAAAATACGTTGCTCAATCTTAAGTCTTCGTATTCAGTACAATACGCCTCGTTCCACTAAAACTTCCCGTATACGTTGTAATTGTGTCACTACCAGAGACAAGATGAAACCACAATGGAATAAGACATCTGTGCAATACGCTGACAGCGCAACGCGGAGCTCGTAAGAACATGTGGAATCATATATGTATTTATAAAGCAAATTCTCTATCAAATAGCTGGTTTAATGATGCATTGACGGCTGTACCGATTTCAATGAAACTTTCAAGGAATCTTCAGATTGACCTGGCGAGTAATCCTGTAAAGTTTAGTGACGATCGGAGCACTCCTCTTTTTGGACTGTCAAATACAGCTTTTATTTACTGTGATGATATTCTATTGTTTTAAAAGCCAAATTTGTATTGGCATATGCGTTGTGTATATTTATGTCATTATGAACTATATTGAAGTATTCAAGGTAAGTCGCGCGAATGTATCCGTTTACTGATGCTGCTGATATGTACATGGGTGTATGTTAACGTATTCGAGTTGGTTGCATAATCTCCTCCATAGACGCCACTGGCAAATTATATATAAAAAAAAAATTACAATTAGGTTATTAACGCAGACATCTTAGATGGGAATGTATGAGTTACCTGGGTGTAAATTTAGGCAATAGTTGAACAAAAGATTTCGCACATAATTTTTACCCTTCACATATATAGGAGCTAAATCTACCACATAAAATTGAAAATAAAAGGTACAAAATGTTAGAGCATCGGCCTCTTGTAACTAACAAAGGCTTTGAAACTCTAGTCTCGAGCGAGAGCCCGACAGATTTGAATCTCGAACGTGTCGCCGACGGCGGTCTCTTACAACGAAACCTCTTTAATGACGCCTTTTTGTAAAGAGCTTTATTTACAGTTATTTTTCACATTTTCAGATTTTTTAAATTTTTTGAGGATTTTTTCTATTAGAAAATATCGTCAATCTACAAACGATGTTATACAAACAAAGACCTAACTAATTGCTTAAAAAAACAATGTCTTACAATTTTATCCTATCTTCGTCCATAGCTGGAGAAGCTAGGATACTGTTACAGAACCCAGCGACTAATCTTAAATTTAACTAACAATTCAGCTCTCAGAGCTTAGTTCCTGACACATTCTACCATTATGTGATGGACGTCCTCTACAACTCCGCGCTTAATGCAGTTTGGTGAAGGTGTTATTTTCAGATTTTGCGAAAAAATCTTACGTTAACAAAAAAAAGGCGTCGAATTCTAGAGCGCCCGATAGAGGGAACCATGACTCGAACGGTAGCTTAACCTCGGAAGGGCCAATGTATGCCTTATACCGATTCCTTTTATATTTTTATGTATATTGTATACACTCGTGAGCAAAAATAAAGGGTCGCAATAAAAGGTCGGTTAAGAAAGCTTGAATATCTCAGAAGATAAAAACGCTAGCTAACTGAAATAAATTGTACAAGATAGACTGTTAAATATCCTTAAAATAGAATAAAATATTTTTATCAATTTATTTATAACACATTTAGGGAACAGTAAGTTCTAAAATTTAAATAAAAATAAAATTTAATGACAAATACCGTATTATCCAAGTTTACGTAAGATATCCTATTTCGTTTAAGTTTATGTTTTTAATGAAATATAAATAAATTAACTAAAATATTTTATTTTATTTTTATCTTACGAGATATTCAAACTTTCTTAGCCGACCTTTTATTTTTGCTCACGACTATATTTTGATAGTAATATGGTAACTCGTTTTCAACTACTTCAAGTTCAACATTCGTTACATTTGGGTAATGTTATCACAAAATCCTAACGGAATACACAAATACAGCAATCGTTAACTACTTTTCACCAAGTGTATTGTGTATTTATACGTCTAACGCGAATAAAGAGCTTTGCTTCGTCTTTCATTATTCGTACAGCAAAGGACTGAAATAGTTTGCCCGCGTCTGTCTTACCCTCCGATTACAATGTGGATTTCTAGAGAAGAGTGAATAGGCATTTACTAAGCTAATGCGCCTTACCATCCACGACTCCATTTCTACTTAACCTCGGGTATGATCGCAGTCAGGCACTTGCTTTTAAAATTTAATATTTATATGAAATATATTTTAATATATGTGATAGGCAACAATCCCATCTATAGACTATTAGATTTTTTAGCTAGTATTTTAGTTTTGTGCATAGGAATCCAAAAAAGATATAAATTAAAATAAAGAGGATATAGGATTCGAAGTCCACCAGACATTCAGATAAGTGGAATGCTCAGACTGTTACTGATAATGCTACGGGGGCAGACAGAGAGAGCTGTCGCAGTTCTCTTCACGCATAAGGCTGAAATTACTAGCGAGTGATTTTGTGTATTCAAAAAATCGATTTCATTAGTACCAAGAATCGAACACGCGACTCACAGATTGTAAATCGAAACGCTTATCCACTAGGTCACTACTACACATCATTCGATATATTTTCCTGAAAAATAACCCACATGCATCATTTACCACATTCCTATAGAATTGGTTTATCTATTCCTGGATACTGTGGAATTTGTCCCAGAATAGTTTCATTCCAAATTCCTCGACGTGTAATTAAAATTCTCCACCCATTCTACGCCTTCCTATAACTAATTTGACGGCGATCGGTTTGATTCAAATCAAGTCAAAATGTGAAGCAGACAATGGGATTCTTTCTCTTGCTAATTTGTCGTCTCCATTAGCAAAAGCGTAGCGTCAATAGCCTTAGGGCTTGAGATACGTTTTGAGAAACGTAAGATCGTTATTTCAAAACGACTTCATTCCTTCCATTGCCTACTGACGTGAATTATCTCCTAACAAATTTTTTGTATGCTTTCAAAGCAAGTCTCCACTATTCCACCTGACGTTAAATAGAAATGCACTCCTGGACTTAGAAATAGACGTTTTATTTATTGGAATTGTATACAAAATATAACATATATTTAAAAAGAAGTAGAGATGGAGAGACGTTGTGCGGCGGATGCTCTGCTGCCCAACTCACCGGATCATGATGGCCATGAGCAATCTGACAAGAGTGAGGCGACCAAGAAGAAAAAAATACAACTGAAGAAATATCGGACAAATAAGACATAATTTTATGTGCCACAGCGCTGATTTTCAAAGGTGCCCAGGACAACCCCAATGTCGTGCGCGTGCAATACTAACTTTACATGTATATATATGTACAATATATGTAAAAATACCTCTTTTTTATCACTAAAAGAGCTTTTTATTTATTACTTATATGTATAATAGTACAGTATAGTTGTTAAGAAAGGTATTCACAGTAATGTTTATTAATGATTAGTAGATTTTAGAAACAATTTCTAGAGAAAAGCATACATTCAACTACTTGTAGTTGAGCTTAAAGCATATACACAATGGATTTCGTATGTAGAGATAAATTAAGTGTAATGGCGATCGAGTTACGGGCTTGCTCTCGAACACCTAAATCCAATTTGTGCCCCGATGCGAAACTTCCAGATTGAATTTCAAGCACACTTCTTGTGTAGTGAGTAGAATATTTATTTCTTTTATCCGAATAAGCAATAGTCTAGAGGCATTCGACGTACTATCTGATTGTTGGGTATTACGTCCTTTTAAACCCTAGGGAGGTAGATAAAGAATAATTGCAGTGAACTGTTCACTACGATTATCGGGTTACTTGAAATACAACATTTTTTTTGACGGGGAGGAAATCTTTACAAAGATACCCCGCCTTCTGGGGGGAAGGCGGCGGTTATGTGGGGATCTTACCCACTAAAACCTCCCCGGTGGCCCTTTCCTCGGTGCATGATGAGGGGCTCCGGGATCTCACGTGGAACGCACCGGAGCCCCTCTGCACTGTGCTCAAGGAGAGCACGTCCCAGGGGGAGGTTACTCCCTCCCCCCCTGTGCCCTCGCAGCGCAAGGCGACACGGGCCAGCCGATGTCGCCTTCTTCCCGGGTCCACTTTGGTGGACGACGCAGGCCCCCACCCTTGTCGCCCAGTGAACCCGAGGCCCCTTTTAGTCACCTTGTGCGACAGGCAGGGGATACCGTAGTCTTATTCTTGAGAGCCCAAAACTACGGGGCGCCATCTCCGAACGGGTGAAATACAACATCTGTCAAGTAACCTGTTTTGTAATAAAAAAAGGTGGTTTAACGATATTTACCGCAGCCGGATGAAAGCCTCTTACAATTAATCCTTTTGGAAATCGTTGGGGGAGACTAAAGTCCAGCAGTGGAGGTCATAACTTCTGAAGTGATGATAGTTCATGTTGAATTTCCATTCACTGCTTTGAGTTAGTATTTGCAAGAAATAACTTATTGCTGGTCCATACTTTTCTTTTTTATCGTGTTCTTCATTTCTCAAGGTTTGCTTATTTTTAAGCGCCGTTAACGAAACGTCGACGAGCTGTCTCCGCACCGCTCTGCCCTCGGCTTTTCTCATGGCGGTCGACTGGTCCATTCACGCAATATGAAAAGCCGCTGCATTTAAGTTAAAAGTTAGAGTTACATTTGTCCCACTGCTGGGCTCAGGCCTTCTCTGTAAAGAGAGTATAAGAGCGTAGTGCCACGCGGCCCTAGTGCGGATTAGAAGACTTCACATGTCTTAGAAAAATTCTAGGACATGTAGGTTTCGTCACGATGTTTTTCTTCACTGCCGAGCGTCTGGTAAGTCAGCACATAAAATTTATTGGTGCCGGCACCGGGGATAGAACTCGTTGCAAGCGTACTATGCAACTTGAGGCGACCGGCCCGGACACTGAGCTACCACGGTTTACTGCATTAGACTCTAGTGAATTGTTTCAAATACTGATAATGAATGTACTTCAATACCATCCTTTATAACCGTTGCAAAATACTTATGTAATAATATAATTCACGTTTATACGACGACCTTATGGTCCGCATCCCGTGCCCTCCGTACGTCTTCAATGCTCAAAAACTGCACATTTTTCAATTCCAGAACATACTGTTTGAAGCGACACTTTTCCCTTTGTTTCTATTTTTTATAAATTCTAATAAGAACAAAGGAAGAACTCTTCGCAAGCCCTCCACGAAACAATAAAAGATACCTTTGTCCTGTGGAAAGATGAAATTAGACTCGTCCGTTCTTGACCCAATGTTGAAAATGTCAGAGTCTACACGACGAATTAGGCTCGAGTGTATGAATGCTTAAAGAGGGTTTCCAACAGGGACTTGTAATAACACTAAGCAAATTACACCCGAGCTCGTGGAAATGCCCTCTATTCTTTTCCACGGCGCTTATGAAATGCGAGCTTGTGATTGCGGTAAACTATTTCGTTTGAGGTCAAAAATTCTACAGAACTTACACTTCTAGTGGTACAATTTATTTTTTTAACTAATTTAAATTTTTATTTAATAACTGACATATTTTAACTTTCATATGTAAAATCTTATTTTATTTAAAAAATTGAGTGGTGCCATGGGACACTCCATAGGAACGAAGTTCCTTATTACAGGTATAAAAAAAAAAATATTCGGACATTTTTATTACGATTTTTTTATCGCGATATCACGGTCCTTTATCTTAATCTTCAAAATGTTTACTAACTACCCGGATAGACATCGTTTTAAATTTAATCTATAAATATAGAAGAGAATGTGTGTGTGTTTGATCCGTACAGACTCTGAAACGGCTGGGCCGATTTTAATGAAACTTTCAGGGAATCTTCAGATTGACCTGAGGAGTAATCGTGTAAAGTTTGGTGACGATAGAGCACTTCTCTTTTTGAACTGTCAAATACAACTCTTATTTACTATGATGATATTCTATTGTTTCGACATTGGTATTGACACATTCGTTGTTAATATTATGAACCATATTGAGTACAAATATATTATTAAGTATTCAAGGTAAGTTACGAAAATTTGTGTTCTCCTTCACCAATCATGTTTCTGCACAGAATCATTGTAATTAATAAAAATGCCACCCAAAAAAGCAAGAATAGCAGTAAACAAACCTCCAAATCGAAGAAGCTTTTTTTTTAATGACGAACTACACAGATTGGCCAGAGAAGCTGGCCTTGACTCCTTCACCGGATTGAGAGGTCGCTTAGTCTGAACCTCTATCGCTTGTAACTCGACACAAGGGTCCCCCCGGTGGGGGGTAAAAAAAAATAAAAAATATCGAAGAAGCGTGACAAAGAATCTTCATCGCGAGCTAACGAGAGAACTCAAAAACGTACCCAAAGACTTGATACCAACCGTATGTGTATATTTATGTCATTATGAAGCATATTGTAGTACAATGGAGTATATTGAAGTACAATGAAGTGTATCCCTAAATGATAACAATGATATTATATTTAGTGATATGCACATGGGTGTAGGTAATGATCATCACCCGCTCGCGAAGAGAATGAATACGGAGAGAAATGAATAATTTAATTTATTGTGACAGTTAAATAAAATATTTAATGATGTAAGTTTATTGTTTAAATAAAATAAAGCATATAACGTTTTTTAGAGTGATCACGTTATTTATTTGTCAACTATTTGTGAATAAATAATTGTTTCTCACATCACTATTAATAATTTTTAATAATAATATGATTTTATTTCAAACCAAAAATTCATGTACAAACCAGTTCGATAATAGCCGCAGTAGTAAAAACTGTGTCGCAGCTATTAACGCCCATCTCCAAACAATTAAATACAAATACAAATTTAGTAAAATTAAAAACTTGTAATGTAATTTAGTTTAATCGTTTTGTGTGTGTGAGTGTGTTTGTGTGTAAAAGGTTGCGTGTGGTGAAGAGTCACTGTATGTGTAGGGATGAGTATGAAGGGAGTGAGTTACTCTGACTGTTTATTATGGTTTTAAAAGATCTTCTGTAAATTCATACGAGAGGGTTTGGAGCCATTCAGTAATATGTGTCTTACATTCTTTTAGTGGTAATGGGTATATATGTAATAATTTATTTACTTTATTGTACAAAAAGACACTTAGGACGTAAAATTGATGTCTAGCGAAATCAGTTCAATGGTGCAAACCCTGTCATGTCTGCGCTGTGTATTATAAAGTATCAATCAACATTACATTATTAATTTCGATATTTTGTGATTTACTCGTACTCTTACAAGTGTTAATCTTCCATTGTCTGCAGTCGATCGGAGACGATAGAACGCGTAGGCATCGTCCCGGGTAATTATTTCTGTTACTAATTCCATACACAGTGAATTTGGAAGATTTCTACATGGGCCATGAAGTGAAAAGAAAAATGTTGATGAAAAATATTGACGCAATTTCTATTATTTAAAACCTTCCATGTGGCTTAAGGTAAATGCAAAAAATGCCCAATTGGTGGCTCGTCCAATTCTTCTCGCCTAATTCTCGAGTTGTGCGCTTAGCGACATTCATTTTTATACATTACAAAGTCGTTAACCTGACTAGCTACTAAGCTATAATAATGTCGTTGACATCTATAATAAATAAGATAATTACATACAACTCTATCATATAATTTATACGCCAGGTTCAGTATATGCCGCCGTATTATCGGAATTAACTTGTTCGCTTATCATGACGTTAATTGTTACGTACTACGGGGACTAATGCATCAAATTTATGCAGCCCCCGACAACTGTGACAACTATTTGCAACGTCCAAACATGTTATTATGTTAGTTAGAACATAATTTTAGATTATTTATGGAAATTATGTGCAATCTTCTCCATTGTAAAATTTACATAAGTTACAGCCCATGTACAGGGAAAACGACCAAGAGGGTGGAGTCCTATGCATTGGACAGACCAAATTAGCACCAACACTAACAGGAGAGTCCACGAGGCATTTCACACTATAGATCGCAACAGGTGGAAAGCGATCGTCCGCCACATAATTCATGAAAGTCACGACGCTCAGCAATGAGGAAAATGACGCAAGGAGGAGGAGTAGGACAGCCCATGTTTGTCACAATGTAGGACATAGCAGTTTTTATAATAAGAGATCGTATAAGAAATGGAAACCCATATTCCTATACGGATAATATCAAGTTAACTAAAAAATAAATGTATCTACTATTTATAGTCTTTGTGTAAAATTTAGTCGTGAGCAAAACTAAAGGGTCGGTTAAAAAAGTTTGAATATCTCGGAAGATAAAGACGCTAGCTAACTGAAATATATTGTGCATGATAGACAATTAAATATCCTTAAAATCATTATAATTAATTTGACTTATTTTTTATTTCATTAAAAAACATAAACTTAAACGAAAAAGGATATCTTACGTAAACTTGGATAATACATTTTTTTTCATTAAAATTTATTAAAATTTTACAATTTTTTTTAAGTACTACCCTTTATTCAGACCCTTTATTTTGCTCACGAGTGTATTTTGATTATTTGATTGAAGAAATAACTTTCACATATTTTCAACCGTGTGGCGACTAGCGTTCGCCAACTACCAAAGAGGATTTTAGACGACAAAATTATTTATATTGGATTTGGAATTTGAAAATTTTTATAAAACATATGTCATAATTTTTCATTACATTTTTTGCTAAGACACTTTTCGATTGTAAATATTATATTTTAATTATGTATTGTTACAAAATGTATAAAATATAATTTCCGTTTCCCTCATAATTTCTGTGATATTTTTATTTACCGGCGGCATACCAGAAGGTTAAGATCACGTGCAAAAGTAGTAATGGGATTGGCATTCCGCTCTGATGCCACATTACCCAAAATCGCACGTAGCCCTGCAATATCTAAATAGCTAAAACTGATAATCTCTACCAACAAACACAATGAATAGGAATGTGATAAAGAAACAAAGTTTACACAAAAGCTTAAAAGCTTTAAAATAACTCAAAATGTAAACATTTTTTTCTAATAATTCCAATAGCACCATGTTTATCTTGTTATTTTTATTATTGTAAACAAGGAATTATTTTAAGCGTAACAGATTTGCGAAACTACCGTTGTAATAAATAAATTGTGTGAACGGTGGAAATAAAACAATGTCGGTACGTAATGAATTGTGTAGTGGTCATGTTTACATATCATAAATAGAAAATAGTAAAATAGAATAAACATTTATTTGACACAAGAGGTGAAAACAAAACAAGCATAACAATGTAAAACAGAATTATCAAAAAAAAAATCAAATTAAGCAAAATTTAAGAAAATCTTGTTTTAACAAATTAATCGTATCCGATGATTTTGGTTGATTTAAATGAAAATTCACGATGAATCGTTGGTTTAAAATATTAATAAAGAAAAAAAAACTATTATAAAATTATTACAATCGTTAATAATATACCATTTTATAGAGAAAGTAAGGTATCCTTAATATACCGCTGAAAAACAGCGCTGTCGCATCCTTGCGACAGCATATGCAGAGACGGTGTCCGATATTTGCATCATATGTTATGTACTATTTGTCCGTGTAACTTTAACTGTATTTTATTTATTTTTATTCCTTTTAATGTTTGTTATATTCTGTCTGCAATGTGTTTTTGTATTATGATGCCAATAAATAAAATGTCTATGTCTATATATGTCCCACTGCTGGGCACAGGCCTTCTCTATAAAGAGTTTATGTCAGGGCATAGTCCGCGACGCAGGCCTAGTGCGGATTGGCAGACTTCACATGTCTCAGAAAAAAAATTCTAGGACATGTAGGTTTCCTCATGATGATTTCCTTTAACACCGAGCGCGTGGTAAATCAGCACTTAAAATTGACACTGAGCTGCCACGGCTCTTGTCATCTCATAGAGTAAGTAAAACCGGGAAATTGAAGTAAAATATATAATTTTTAACATAGAATTTATATTGTTTTCTGTATAATCTCCACACATTTTAATATACACTAATTGATTATTCAAAATATTTTAACTACAATGTTAAATATCAATCAAGGAGCTACAAATTCATGCATCATCACCATTTCAGTCGCAGAACATCCACTGCTGGACACAGGCCTTTTTTTTTTGTTAACGCACAATACGGAGCACGTCCCGGGGGGAGGTTATTCCCTCCCCCCCTGTGCCCTCGCAGCGCAAGGCGACACGAGCCAGCCGATGTCGCCTTCTTCCCGGGTCCACTTTGGTGGACGACGCAGGCCCCCACCCTTGTCGCCCAGTGAACCCGAGGCCCCTTTTAGTCGTCTTGTACGACAGGCAGGGGATACCGTAGTCTTATTCTTGAGAGCCCAGAACTACAGAGCTGGGACATAGGCCTCCCTCAACGATTTCCAAAAGGACCGGTTGAGAGCAGGTTTCATTCAAATGCATCCCGCGACCGTTATGAGGTCGTCAGATCACCTTCCGTAGTCTCCAACCGAGAACATTTCGGCCCAATCTTTTCTACGCGGTTTTGCTCTGCCTCTGGCACTTCAATTTGTTTACACGGTGGGCTATGTTGGTTACCTTCATGTATTATTCTTTTTTGTTCCTAAAGTAATCCCGGCTCGAGCCTGTATAGTTTTTCTTTGATTTTGTCCACCGTTTTTCCCGGTCTTTGGCATACTGTACGCTTACATTGATAGAAGTCATGTCCCTATGACATCCAACCAGCGCATTTTTGTACGGTTTCGTATATATTATTTTAAACTTATATGTCCACATATATATTGTGGCCAATAGAATCCAATAATTGGATGCAATGGCAAGGAGATGGCAAGTAACAACAGCATTCCCTGCATATTAATGGTCACATTACTGTTGACAGATCGATCGTAATAAATAACGTTGTATCTGAAATGGTCAATTGCTTACTAATTGGTCCCCTAGTTTATTGTACAATATGCGAGATATGATTTGTTATTTTGAGAGAAAATTAGTTGTTAGTTACCAGCTTCTTAAGATTTTTCTTTTCAACCGACTTCGCAAAAGGAGAAGGTCTCAATTCCAGACGAATTGAGACCTCCTCCTTTTGCTGTTTTTGTGTTTTTTACCTCATAACTTTTGACTGATTGACCCGATTTTGGATGATTATTTTTTTATTTAAATGCGGGTGTCTACTATGGTAGTGGTGGTGTATTTGATCCAATTCTGACAAAACAATTGTGCACCACAAATGGACGAATGTCAATATTACGTCAACCAATTTCGATGATTCATTTTTATTGAAAAAAAATAGATTTACTATAATACAGAAACTTATCATTGGTATACGTTATCTAGACTATCTGATGATACGCAAACTCAAATAACATGTCGTAAGAATACGGCATATTGGGTATGACAATATTGTAGCATGGCATTAGCAAATAGCAAAGAAGTCATAGGTAAGTAATATTCCAGAACAGGCTTATCTAGCGTAGATGAACTGTTGTTCCACCGAACTAAAATGTAAATCTATGTTGTTCTAATTTTAAAATTACCCCAGCAGAGCTTGACAGAGTTTTACCTATGTCATATAATGTATTATTATAAATGTGCTCTAGTTTCTCCACGTCCAGTCCTCAGCGGACCACAGAGACATAAATTGGAAATTCCTCCTCATTTTAAACAAAACGCAAACTGGCCACAACATTATTTTTAATTTATTATTCGTATTAAACACTGGCTACACGACCTCCGTGTTATACGAACATTAAAACAAACTCCACGGGCTTACTTGCTTCATTTTGTTTATGAAGTTTCCTAATTTAAAGTTTAAATTATGACATTGTATACTTTAGCGTCTTAATTGATAGTATTTTTGAATTCTCAAGCGGAATAAATCAACAGCATCTATATTATTTTCTTTCGACGCAAACAGGGTAAACGAAAACAATAGCTTTTCAACGCGATCAAAAATAAAGGGTCGGTTAAGAAAGTTTGAATATCTCGGAAGATAAAGACACTAGCTAACTGAAATAAATTGTCCTGCATAATAGACAATTAAATATCCTTAAAATATTTAACAGGGTATCTCGATATTTACATCTTATGGTTAAAGAAAATCAGAGAATTCGTGTCCCTCTTTTATCTGGGCTTGGGACCGGCAGCGCAAAATTCTACCCTATTGCTCTGCCAGAGTTAAAATAGAGTAAGTGTTGCATATGGTACGCTTAGTCACCACAACAAAATATAAAGATAATAATAACAAATAACTTACGTGGGTTTGATACAGTTCAGCGTTATAGCTCGTACAAGTCATTCCAGAAGAGCTTTAAAGCGTCGTTGTGGTCTTTTTAGCTCAAAGAAAATCCACACATTTTGAATGCCCAAAAACAACTATTACAAGTTTTGTCAGGCATACCATATTTATTCTCATTATTGTTCTCTCAAGTGTAAAATCCCAACTCCCAGGCCATAGATTGAGACATAAGTAAAGCCATAGACAAAGTCTGTTATTGATTGCTGTATTCTAAGATGGCACTTATATTATTTTTTTACTTTGGGATTGTTTAGTACAAAACATAAAATATTGTGTGGTGTTTTTGTTATTATTATAGCAACATTATCTGACACAGTAAAATTTGTTCTATTTTTAATTAAAAGCTACACACTTTCTCTTCTATTGCTCCATCTATTGTGCCAGCACCATCTTTATCTTGTTCGGTTTCAATAAATAGCAATTATCAATAAGTTCAAGCCTTTTACTATACATAAGGCTTTGATGATTTGATATACATAGGTCGCTGGTTCATATCCGGCTCGAAGGACCACAAAGCCTTATGTATAGTAAAAGGCTTGAAATTATTTATAATTGCTAACTTGTTCGAGGTTCAAATACCGTCTTTGCGCCGACATATATATTCCAATTATGTTATTTCCTTCCAAGTACTCCTACGGTACTGTACGGCAGAAGCGAAGCGAAAACAAAACATATGCCACATAAATGTAACCGTAAATAATATATGATTTATAAGTAGCCGAAGTAGTGAGTAAAGGTCAGCGGAAAGAAGATAAAACAAGCATCTAAAAAAGTAAACATCGGATGATATATTGTAGTTACGGAGAAATCAAGGACGTAAGTTCCCAAACAGTGCCAAGAAATATTTGCTAAATGATCTAGTACGTATATGACGTCATGTTGAACTTTCTGAACTAATAAAAGAACTTTGTATCTTTCATAGGATAAAACAGTTGATAAATTTAAACAAAAGAATTACTTGTACGTCGATCTGAAATAAAAAAATGATAATTTCTTATCAGTACAAACATGAAAATGGTTACTTTTAATTTTGTATAAAATATTGATTATTTGTTCAAATATTACTAATATTCTTGTCAAAATAATCAATTCCATTTTAGCTAAAGTTTTGTTCAGGGAGATGGGTGATAAATGGAATTTTGCGGCATCTCCCTTAAAGTTCAATTTCAGATATTTTACTATATACTGCATTGTAGAAGTTCGATCAATCCCATGTAGCCTTTAGCAATAATATTATCATTTTATTTCGTCAAATCGTCAAAAAAAGTCGTAGGTTCGAATCCAACATTCAACTATTGATCATCATCTCCTAGTACAAGCTTACGCTTTGTTGGAATGGTTAACAAGAACGCTAATAATATTTCTTTCTTTTTCAGAAATATTACTGATATTCTTATTATAAAAGTCCGTCCATCTAGATGTATATAAGTACTTGTCCATAGAGGTAGATATATATAATATACAAATATGCATCCCTAATAACATGCTACAATTAAAATTTGATAATCGACAGTTAAGTGACCCTACGATAAATAGAAAAAAAGGGAATAAAAAATTAATTAAAAAAATTAAAAATATTAATCAATTTCGTATATTTAATGTAGGTACTTATTTTTATAACTGGAGGTCATGCAATAAACAAGACGATGTGCTACATTTATAGTTGACGTATGTTAACAACAGACAAAAAGGGAATGGCTACTTAGCGATTTATGGTTAACGCGCTGTTTAATTTACGGCGGTGGAATATTTTATGTGGTCCAGTACCGGATGCTGTAGTAACGAGTACCGACTCTACAGCTACGTTATTTTTTCATCTCATAAAAGTTAAAGTTAGCCTTTATTTATGTCCCACTGCTGGAAACATGCTTTCACATGCCTTAGAATATTTTTCTAAGACGTGTAGGTTTCCTCACGATGTTTTCCTTCACCGCCGAGCGCGTGGTAAATCAACACATATAATTAAAACAAACAAATTTTATTGGTGCTGGCACCGGTGATGGAACTCGGGTTCCTAGCGTATTATGCAACTTGAGGCGACCGCCCGGACACTGAGCTTTCATCTTATGCTTAGTAATAATTATTATTTACTATTGACCCTCTTTTAATACCTACCACCGAATGTGGCTGTCCTTCTTTCACAATTTGCCACCTAAAACAATCCGTATTATTGTCAACAACCAAATTCTACTTTTAATTATAACAATAATCGCTAGATGGCTGGGTCAAGGGCCTGATACAAAAGGCGGTACTCCTGAATACGGCACTTTAGGATTTAGAAAGAAACCTCTTGACGATCCTAACCACCGGTTGCTTGGAACCTGCTTCGCTGTCGGTGGCACTAGGTTAGGTTTTTATAATGCTTTTATATTTTTTCTTGGTGTTCCAACGCTTCCGGACATTTAACTGAGGTCATCGATTAATCCCTTGTGATCCTGGCTGATGTAAAGTGTTTGGGACTTCGTGAACATAATAAACAAATTAAATTTAGAAAAAAAAAGACATCATTAAATAATATTAACATATGTTAATGTGTAGGTGTTGTCTGTGTGTGTACGTGGCTTTGTGTTTGATTGCGTGTCCGTGTGTGTATCAGCGTAGAAAAATAGATTAACAGACGCGATATCTTATAATATATTTCTGATTTATTTTTTCTATTTTATTGTTTTAATTCTCGATATTCCGTACACTTCCGAATCAGTCAATAATGTCAGGAACATAAAAATAAGTAATAATCACGTCATCAATATTAAGAAATCAGTATTGTAGTAATTTATTAAATTTCTCTATCGTTCACTACAGTTATATTATAGCCACAGTCTGGTGAAACTGATTTACAACAACGCGGAGAACTATCCGAACGTTGAATTCCAAACAATCGGCCTGCACAGTACGAGTTGAACGATCGCTCTCCTATAATAGCAAGGGAACGTGGCACTTTAACCAAATTCAAAACCACAAACGTTTCGACAGACTTCACGTTACATTTTTGATATTCCAATAGGAAATATCTAATGGAGCAATTTCCTGGCACACGCTATATATATATACTTGCTTAAATTTTGTGATAAAATTAGCATATATGGCATTAGTTAGTCGTGCGTTTTGCATGATCCTACATAAGGTATACCTCTTTTGGTTGCTATGACACGCAGATTTATCTGACCGTTAATATTAATAATAATAATCCAGCCCTGTAGTTCTGGGCTCTCAAGAATAAGACTACGGTATCCCCTGCCTGTCGTAGAAGGCGACTAAAAGGGGCCTCGGGTTCACTGGGCGACAAGGGTGGGGGCCTTTGTCGTCCGCTAAGGTGGACCCAGGAAGAAGGCGACATCGGCTGGCCCGTGTCGCCTTGAAGGGCTCCGGTGCGTTCCATTGGAGATCCCGGAGCCCCTCACCATGCACCGAGGAAGGGCCACTGGGGGGGTTTTAGTGGGTAAAAACCCCACATAACCGCAACCAATATAATACATCGAATCTAATCTACAATTTAAATACTACACTTGTACAAATTTAACACTTAAAAATCACTTCACGCACTAACGTCACTTTACGGTTTAAACGTGTAAAATTCTTTAAGAGAATAAAAACTGTTATGAATTAGCCACTGTTTGAGTGTCTTTGTTGTTATTTGTTTCGTTGTTCGATCTTTTCTAATGTTTTCGAATAAGCAGTTGTGTTAATTAACGCAATCACTTGTAAATATCTTGTAATAATAACAATAAATGATAATAAATAAGGACGTGATGCGTACTTATTTAAATACGTATTCCGTTGACCGCCATCTTTAACACATTTTATATTCTCTGCTGACAAACACAAACAATATAATATAATTTCTTATTTTTCTCGGCATATTACACAAAAATATACTTTCCCCAGAACACGCATAATGAGATTATTAAGCCGGACAATTCATTGAGCAATCAAATCGAAGAGCGTAAAATACGTAATAAATATCGCAGGGCATAATATTACCAATAAAATAACATAACATTGAACATGACATGCTCGATGTTTGTTCCTAGGTAATGTAATGGAGAATACATCAACATAGAACATATATATCTGAAATATTCTATTTGATATTATAGCTGTTGTTTATATAAATATACTATTTCTAAACGAGGCCAAATAAATTACTTGCATATCGGTATTGTTTTGGTATTTTGAACTTAGATAAAGATTTGCATTTTTAGTTAACGGTATTGAATACATTTTTTTCGCCCTTTCCAAGATCTCACATGTACATATATAAATTTAAAAATAATATGTAGAAATTTACAAATTCGTTTAATCACTTTCCATTTAAAAAGTATCAACTTTTTGTAAACCTACAGTTACGAGAATCATTTATAACTATTTCAGCCATCTAGCGGTATTTTTTTGCATTAAATTCATTTTTAAATAGTTTTAATACGGCGCCAAAAATTACAATTGCGAGCGCACTTGCATCACATTTCTCTATTATTCTGAAGTCCCTATGGTTTGTTGCAGACTTCAATTCGTTCAATTCGGACCACTAAAATTGTTTTTTTTTGTTGACGAGGAGCACCGGACCGGAGCCTCTGTACTGTGCCCGTCGGAAGTACGTCCTGGAGGATGTTCCCCCCAGCACCCTCGCAGTGCTAAGGCGACACGGGGCCAATTAGTTGATAAAGTTTAATATCATAAGCCAATTCATCACATCACGACAACATCTGCCCCTCCTGTAAAATACAACACAGCCCGTCACTATACAAGTGGCACTAATTTTTATTAATAATTTGATGTATATTGTACCGAAAAACGGCAATTTGGTACATGCCGACTGAGATCCTAACTTGCAGCCATCAGATCGTAAGTCGAACAGCTTTTAAATTATTGATTCATTCATAGAGAAAAATATAAAATATGACGGTATGACCTCTTTTCCTTTGAAATTCGCCACCAAAAGACTTGTGCACTGCAGTGGAGATTACAAATTCATATTTAGCCGCCTGCTATAAACTACAATTAAGCACAGAGCAACTTTTATGCGGCTCACGTACTCCCGCTACTTATAAATATTCTGATGAGCGTTTCAAGTTTCCTTACTTTTAGACAGACATTAATGGTTTTATAAAATGCACTGTATGTGATTTTCATCATTATACTTAGAAGAAATACGTGAATAATGGATTAAGAATAGGTTAGCTAAAGCAGATTCGTATTTCTCAATCGCAAGTCTATCACTTCTACTAAAGATAACCATTTATTGACCATTTAAACCAGTGGTGGGCAAACTTTTGGTTGGCGGGCCACCAATTGTAAAAAAAAAATTAAACGGGCCAAAATTTTATCGAAAAAACTTTTAATTTATTAAATCTTTTTAACAAAAAAATTAATGGCTAATTTAGCAAATTATACAAATTGCTGGTGGCAATTTTTTTTGTCTTTTTACGTAAAAATTTACAACGTTTTTTAAACAAACCAAAAATGTTAAACACTACTGATATAACTAAAAACAGAACAAATTATACAATACCTATTGCAACACATCAAAAATATTAACTCAAAAAACACTTGGCGGGCCGGATGAAACGCTTTAACGGGCCAGATTTGGCCCGCGGGCCGTAGTTTGCCCACCACTGATTTAAACTATACACAGCCAGACAAATGCTTAATGAAAATTAAACACTAACAGGAGAAATTATCACAGCTCTGTTTACTCGTACACACTGTTCCCCTTTTGATTAATGACGTTATACAGAAAGCTAATGCAGTTAGGTATCCCAAAACGAAACAAGGAGATATTAACAAAGTTTTAGCCGCTTCTAACTTAACACTGGATTCAAATCTACAAAGGATTTCCGTCGCTTTGTTAAGTCATCGTGAATCTTCTGTTTAAATATTTTATTAGTGAATTTGTTCGCTAAGACCCGACTTTTCTTTGTAAATATTTCCATAGAATTAATCTAAATTAACTAAAGTAGCTTTTTGATCAAATGGTATGGTGGGCGACGTTCTTTTTTTTTCTAAAATAGGAATTTTTAAAGTTCACAGTTAAAAGGTAGGTGACGAAATTCTTCTTATGGGTGCTAGCTTTCGGTATTTGATATTAAAGAGTCAGTCAATCACGCCCTAGCACATAAAAAACGTCTAAAAAACATGTAAACATCCTCTCGTATCGCCACTTTATCTTGTTTTTATGTAAAAATGTATGTTTGGTTGCATATAACCACACAGGCACAACATTTTCGTTATTGATAGAATTGGTACAAGCTGCTTGGAAACCAACGACCGTCAAATGAAAGATCGAACACTTAACCATCACTTTACAAACTTAGTGTTCTATTATTTTCTAACAAAAATGACTAAACTATATTACCATAAAAAATACGAAACAACTGCAGATATTATTCACAATTTAGGGTATTGGCGTCTCACCAAGAGACAGTATCAAATACATGTTTTCCGTTGTATTGAATAACCGTTTCCAAACTGCTTTTTCAACATGCGAATTTTTTGCATAGTTTTATATGGAGGTCGGTGTTTTCAACCTTGATAAACATTTCTGGTGCACTGCAGTGTTGAAAAAGTTCCAACATAATCCTGAATTGGCTATAAGCATGTATAACAATAAAACGGCAACTGCGTAGAAGGAATCGAAGATACGTGTTGCTAGATGTGGCAAGGGAGTTTTAAACAACCATTTTTAACAACAATTGGGCTGGCAAGACAAAGTGAGCTTACCTCATTTTAAGCAAGGAAGACGGAGACAGCTAGAAGTAAGATTTATAATTTATTAGGTTTATGATACAGAGAGTAGGAATGAAAAATGGAAATGTTTTCTATATAACCCGTCTGAAATTAAATATGAACACATATAAGCTAATCATGACGTTCGTTATCAACATGGCTACTAGTACGACGACGCGGAATAGAGAAAACGGACAGTTATTTGTTCTTCTGCTGTTCCTCATTTTCTCTTCTTGATATCTAGTTGTACCTCTGTATCTTTCTTCTTCTTTTGTCCTCTCCAATTAAAAAAAAATTGCACGCTAACTAATTTTCGCTGTCGAGTTCGTTTTTACTTCAAACATGTTCTCTTCATCGTTACAGATGTTGTCTTAGGAACAATGCAAATTCCGTGAATGTTTAGTCGTAGGCCGGTTGAAGAGTGTTGGCTCTTGTACTGGCGGAGGGCTCTACAGTTAAGGGTGCGGTGTCAAGGGGCCTACGTGCCCGAAGCATGCGTCGTAGGAGACACAGTCGGTTTCTGTGTCACTGAGCTTTTGGACGAGTATCGTCGAAACATATTCACATTTTGACACAAATAATGTAATATAATAGCCGTGAGCAAAAATTAAGGGTCGGTTAAGAAAGTTTGAATATCTCGAAAGATAATAAAGACGCTAACTAACTGAAATAAACTGTGCACGATAGACAGTTAAATATACTTAGAAAAAAAAATATTTTTATTAGTTTATTTAGATTTTAGAGCTAGAGCTTAGAAATTAGAGCTTTTATTTACTATGATGATATTCTATTGTTTTATACCCCAAATTTGTATTGACACATGGCATGTGTCAATACAAAGTATAATGAAGTATACTGAAGTATATTAAAGATAATAATTAAGGATTTTGAAGTATTCAAGGTAAGTTATAACGCCGAGAATGTATCCGTTTATTGCTGCTGCTTATATGTACATGGGTGTTGGTGATGATCTTCACCCGCTCAAAAAGAGAATAGAAGAGAATGAATAGGGAGAGAAATGAATAATTTAATATATTGTGAGAGGTAAATTAAATATTTAATGATGTAAGTTTATTGTTTAAATAAAATAAAGCAAAATCTAGCCCGGCGGCGCGGTTACGCTGGGTTTACATAGAAACTGAAAGAAGCAAACTCAACGATAGTGCAGTGAATATGCTGATTCACTGGGGATCGATTGAAAGGTCCAGATGTTTGAAATCATTTGCAAACGTAGTAGTTTCATCATAGCTACCTCTACGTGGCTTGCTCTTTACTAAATGTTTAGTATTTTCTCTTGTGTTTTTTTTTTCGAAAATCTTAAATGCAAAAGCAAAATAGCGTAATTTTTTTCATATTTGTTACCACATAACTTTTGACTGGGTGAAGATTTGATTGATGATCGATTTTGAAGATTCTTTTTTCTTAATGCAATTTTTTTAGCGAAACTGCCCTTAGCCTGCTCTTAACCAACAAAGCTTAGTTGGAAGAAAATGCTAAAAAGCATTAAGTTCGCCTTTTTACATACATTTTTTTGCAATTATCTGTCTAACTCTATCTATAACATATGAAATGTCGTTTATTTTACTACTAAATTTATGTGTTTAAAAAATAATTACACAATAATGACTGAATCCCTTGAAATCTTATTACGGTGTAACGTTCGGGTAGCATAAAATTACAGGTCAAATACATCGGGGCCCTGCCCACTTATGGTAATTTAAGCTTCGCTGAATACCAGCATAGTGAGTATTTGCCACATATGCTGAACTCAGACCTTTTTCTGTAATTTAGATAGAAATTAAGTTTATAATTATTTTTATTGTAGTTATTTTTCATAAGGTTTTCTAATTTATTTTCTTATTGGTTATTAGGGCAATTTTTTTTTCCAATTTTGTTATCGTAAAATAAATTGTAATTATTTTTACAATTATATTATGATTTATTTTACGACAAGTTTCAAGATAGTTACAAATTTTCAGATATGGCTAGCATAAATAGAAAATCCTGATATCATCAATTGGAAAATCACATCTTGGCCTACCGTAGAACAATTGCTTTTTATTAACCAACTTCAAAAAAGAAGGCGTCTGATCACATAAATGTTACTTAAAAATTAGATGGATAGTTTAGAAGTGTGCTTTTGCCATGAAATTATTTTAAGGTAAGTTAAATTTTCTATGCGTACAGGTTTAATTGGTTGGTAAAGTTTGTTCTTTGGTTATCTAATAACATGAATTTTTAAATACCCTTTATTTTTGTACGAGTTTGATTACTTTAGACTTGAGATTTGACGTTTGACAGGAGACGTATGAAATTTACGTGAACGTAACGTAGACGTAGATGTAATCGTGGACGTAAAAGTAGACGTTAACGTAGACGTAGGCGTCGACGTAGCCGAAGACGAGGATATAGACATGACGCATGACCTCTTCGGCTATTAGAGAATTAAAGTTGAAGTTACAGCATAAAAATAGTTATTTAGTTATATATTATATATAAGGCCTGTTGGGTTCTGTATTTTTTTCTGATACATGTAGATTTCCTCACGATGTTTTCCTTCACCGCCGAGCGCGTGGTAAATCAGCACATATAATTGCAACAACAAATTTATTGACGTCGGCACCGGGGATCGAACTCGAGTTGCTAGCGTACTATGTAACTTGAGCGAACCGCCCGAACACAGCTACCACGCCTGTGGTAAATGAACACTTAAAATCTCTCACTCTAATAAACTAGCTCACTGATAAAAAATATGTCAACATAATTATATTTCTTACAAAGAATATTAAATTAATAACAAGCTGTTATGTGAAGCTATTATCAAGACACCAAGCTGACCGCTCTTCTATAGATCATCATGAGAAGATATAAGTTGTTTCCCTCTCCACCTAATTATGGTAATACATTCGCGAGAATATTTGTAAGACAATGCTCTCCTTACATTTTCTCAATTTGCTCGAGAATGAGACAGCGTGGCCTAAGGCTGTTTTTTCGCCTTGGAAAATTTTAATATTTTCGCTTCATTATACTAGTCAACAAAACAACACCTCATTCGAGCGGTTTTAATTCTGCCTACGTTTCTACACATTCAGAATTTCATTTTGTAATATTTTTAAT
The DNA here is from genome assembly GCA_029286785.1 of Meandrusa payeni. NCBI lineage: Eukaryota > Metazoa > Arthropoda > Insecta > Lepidoptera > Papilionidae > Meandrusa > Meandrusa payeni. The sequence goes on along the minus strand of JAGSMX010000008.1, from coordinate 9,832,361 downwards.
TATTTAACTTGGTGCTCGAATTCATCCATCACTATGAACATAATAAAGAAAAGACATAAACGCGCCAATTTTTTTAAGTACAATAAATCACTTGCTAAAAATTTGTGCCCCGTGTTAGCGATGGGCTCACCACCATATTATGTTTTTGTCCATCTCTTACTCATTTTTATTTTGATCGATGTGCTAATTTGCTGTATTTTAAGCATTGCCGCTATAACTATTATGCCAAATAAATAAACGGGGCAATCAATCTATCTATCTGTCCACTTATGATAACCATATTCATTTTCTTCTTCCACATTCGTGTTTGTTGTCGTTATTGAGTACTTAACTAATCTTGATTGTCAAAACCTACCAATAAAAAATCAATAAGCATTCTTCCGTACGATTTTAAGGAACTCTCTGCTATACGATACGAGTAAATGTATGCCCAATGGGATATCTGATATATACCCAAGGTCATATGCTAACAAAATAAATATTATACTTAATAGGAAGCAAACTCTTTGAAAAAAATCTAAATCTTACCGATTACTACCGATTTTATATGACGGCGTTTTTATGGCACAAACATTAAAAAAAATGAATTAAGAACCGGCTCCTTTTTGTAAGTTGGTTAAGAAATAGTGATTAATGCATCGCTTATTTGACTTCACCTTTTTGTTTTTACTCGTAAATATATTACATCCATACTGGTAAAGCGTAAGGAAAAATTTACAATTTCAAGTCGCTCGTAGATTATCTCTATTTGACATTTACTTACACGCGATCACATCTTTCACGCTGGAATCGGGTTCCGATCTGACGCGAGCTAAACCGCATTCCAATATCGCAAGAAAGTGAAAAAGCCATTTCAGTATACGACTTGAAAATTTGAACACACCATCGACGTATTATATAACAGTATTGAAGCATTTCCATTAGTAATACGTAGATACCGGTGAAATATGAAAATTTTACCTTAAAATAACAATAGTGTTACGGTCTCCGGTATAACAGAGAAACCTCATATCATATACTGGGCACAAATTTTGTTACCAGTGAATTCTTTTACCAAATACGGAAACTTCAATGAAACGATACCATTTATGATAATTCAAATGCCTGGCCAATTAAGCTTTCAATGTTTTTTCTTACATATATCGTATAATTTAATTTTAAAACTTACAAATATTGTACAAAAGTATTTTTAAAATCTATATAATTATGTAGTACAGTAATGGTTACCGTCTCACAGGTATTGTGATACTGTTATTTTTGTAAATGGTCTCTACGTCCGGGTCACTTCAAGTTGCATAGTACGCTAGCAAGCCGAGTTCGATTCCCGGTGTCAGCACTAATTAAATTGTTAATTGAAGTTATCTCTCAGCGGTGAGATTTAAATTTTATATAATTCATCATTTTTAAAACTGCATGGTTTAGTAAATTTTCTAAGACATTTGTGAAGCTCGCTAATCTGCCTGTGTGCTTGGCGGACTGATACTTTTTTACATAGAAGGCATGTGCTTAACAGTGGGTTATATATAGACTATTACTTTACTTATGTACATAATGAATTTATAATTTTGTAATATAAACAAAGCTGAATGGTAAAAAAGTGACTTTGACTATTTCACCGGATCCAGAGGTTGCTTAGCTCTTAGGTCGCTTGGCTTGATCATCTGTTTTTCAGAGCATCTGTAATTTACAAAACCATTCAAAAATAAACATTCTCACAGTACAATAAAGCTCAAAGTAGGTCCGATGCAACGGGTCGCAAAAAATCCAATTGCGCATGAAGTAATTACAAAAACCTCGGCGGAGGCCTAAACATTTAGCCTAATTTGAAAGGAAAGAGTTAAGCCAAAGCGGCTGATTAGGTGCTCAAAGATAAATGTTACCCTTAGGGAAACCTTTCCGAAAGTTGTCCGGTTTTCCCTAATTATAATATTAATAATTTAAATTCAAATTCCCCCGGTTCCAATTGCGCTTCGTTAAATAAGCTCTCAGTTTCACAAGTCTAATTAACGTATTTAAGCTAAAAATAAAATAAATATTAACATTCTCGATCTTAACCTAGAGGGGCAGGCAAAGCTTAAAAAGTTTTCAAAATTACCATATCCAAGGTCCAGTCATACCTCTCCTTCTCCTTTCACGTCTACATGTCGGCATATATCTTTTTCGTTTTCTTAAACTTTTGGCATAAAATTTTTAAACAAGGGCTTCTTCAGCAAGACTCCAATCCCATCTAAATATTATGTCTACGTTTCTAGAAAGTCTACTGCTAACACTAAAACTGCTTTCGCACTACACAAATTAAATTCTTTTATTTAAATTTATACTTGAATTTAGTTTTTTTATCTGTCATAGTTTCTGTCTATATTACTTTATTATAAATCTAAATCTTCACTTTTATGACAAACTGTGTCCGGAGAAGCTGGCCTTGACTGCTTCACAGGATTGAGAGGTGGCTCTTAGGTCGCTTGGCTTGATCATCTGTTTTCAGAGCATCTGTAATTTACAAAACCATTCAAAAATAAACATTCTCACAGTACAATAAAGCTCAAAGTAGGTCCGATGCAACGGGTCGCAAAAAATCCAATTGCGCATGAAGTAATTACAAAAACCTCGGCGGAGGCCTAAACATTTAGCCTAATTTGAAAGGAAAGAGTTAAGCCAAAGCGGCTGATTAGGTGCTCAAAGATAAATGTTACCCTTAGGGAAACCTTTCCGAAAGTTGTCCGGTTTTCCCTAATTATAATATTAATAATTTAAATTCAAATTCCCCCGGTTCCAATTGCGCTTCGTTAAATAAGCTCTCAGTTTCACAAGTCTAATTAACGTATTTAAGCTAAAAATAAAATAAATATTAACATTCTCGATCTTAACCTAGAGGGGCAGGCAAAGCTTAAAAAGTTTTCAAAATTACCATATCCAAGGTCCAGTCATACCTCTCCTTCTCCTTTCACGTCTACATGTCGGCATATATCTTTTTCGTTTTCTTAAACTTTTGGCATAAAATTTTTAAACAAGGGCTTCTTCAGCAAGACTCCAATCCCATCTAAATATTATGTCTACGTTTCTAGAAAGTCTACTGCTAACACTAAAACTGCTTTCGCACTACACAAATTAAATTCTTTTATTTAAATTTATACTTGAATTTAGTTTTTTTATCTGTCATAGTTTCTGTCTATATTACTTTATTATAAATCTAAATCTTCACTTTTATGACAAACTGTGTCCGGAGAAGCTGGCCTTGACTGCTTCACAGGATTGAGAGGTGGCTCTTAGGTCGCTTGGCTTGATCATCTGTTTTCAGAGCATCTGTAATTTACAAAACCATTCAAAAATAAACATTCTCACAGTACAATAAAGCTCAAAGTAGGTCCGATGCAACGGGTCGCAAAAAATCCAATTGCGCATGAAGTAATTACAAAAACCTCGGCGGAGGCCTAAACATTTAGCCTAATTTGAAAGGAAAGAGTTAAGCCAAAGCGGCTGATTAGGTGCTCAAAGATAAATGTTACCCTTAGGGAAACCTTTCCGAAAGTTGTCCGGTTTTCCCTAATTATAATATTAATAATTTAAATTCAAATTCCCCCGGTTCCAATTGCGCTTCGTTAAATAAGCTCTCAGTTTCACAAGTCTAATTAACGTATTTAAGCTAAAAATAAAATAAATATTAACATTCTCGATCTTAACCTAGAGGGGCAGGCAAAGCTTAAAAAGTTTTCAAAATTACCATATCCAAGGTCCAGTCATACCTCTCCTTCTCCTTTCACGTCTACATGTCGGCATATATCTTTTTCGTTTTCTTAAACTTTTGGCATAAAATTTTTAAACAAGGGCTTCTTCAGCAAGACTTCAATCCCATCTATATATTATGTCTACGTTTCTAGAAAGTCTACTGCTAACACTAAAACTGCTTTTGCACTACACAAATTAAATTCTTTTATTTAAATTTATACTTGAATTTAGTTTTTTTATCTGTCATAGTTTTTGTCTATATTACTTCATTATAAATCTAAATCTTCACTTTTATGACAAACTGTGTCCGGAGAAGCTGGCCTTGACTGCTTCACAGGATTGAGAGGTGGCTCTTAGTTCGTTTAGCCTGAACCTCTATTCGTAGCAATTATTTTTTAATTACCCCTCACAAGGGTCCCCTGGTGAGGGGTAACCTCGGCTTGGACGGTTACTATATTACGCGCAAACATTCCTTTCCAAGGGCGTCCGAGAGGGCCGAATCACGACTCGGTCGGTTGCTATTTCACGGATAATCTTAACAAACACATAATTTGTGATGTTGATGGCAATGGCAACAAAATCAAAGAGAGAGGTCAGATTTTAAACTCTTAAATTAAATAAATATTTTAAAATTGCTCCAGAAATTATGACGCTATGAGTGCACGGATATTAAAAAACTAACTAATTCGTCAAAACGTTCCAAAACGTCCTCCATTTTGATGTCCTTACAAAAGAAAAATAATTTTAATATTGGGCCCATTTTATACTGTTTTTGCGTCGTTCCAGATTGCAATGCTTAAACATTAGTAAAAATACTAACTAATTGAAAACATTCTTTTTTATAGTTGGTTAATAAATATTTGAAAAATAACTAGTAAAATGAACAACGAAGATTCGACGTGGTAAAAATAGAAACTGTAATTTCAATATCGCCCTCCGTTGTCGCGTGATTTTAAAATTTCATAGCACTATGTGGGTTAGTGATCCGGTACGATCAATAAAACAGGTACATTGGCACCCATTTTATTGCCCTATTATTTGCACCTATTTGTTTTGTGTCTGTACTCTTCGCAATAGAACCAAATGTTGGTTTTGATTTTGGAAACGTGTTCAAACATTCAACAGTACTTTTGATTTGGCGAAAATTAGATTGTACATTTCGCGTTTTATCAATTGATTTAACGAGTGTTTTTAATGTGTTATTTTGTCACCTTTTGCAATATTAAATACAAAATAGCTTAATACAACTAATAACCACTATTATATTATAATAAAATTTTAACCCCTTAGTTTCTTGTCATGACATAAGGCCGGTGTAATGGAATTATGGTAATGTCATCAGCTCCTAACGTGTTAGATTTTTTTTCGCAAGACACGTGAAGTCTGCCAATCCGCACTAGAGTAGCTGTATGATCTTGTACTCTCTTCACAGAGATGGCATGTGCCCAACAGCGGGACATATAATATAAAGGCTGTAATTTTAATTTTAATTATCAGTAAGGCTAGGTAATTTTTCCATCTGCCAATTTCCACGCACAACTAAGACGTCCAACCAATCTAAAAATTGTGCTTATGAATATTCTCTTCAATAACTGAACACTATTAGCATTTATAGATATTTCTGTATAAAATTCCCGCTTTTATACTGCTCTTTTATGAAATTCAATTTTCTCGTCTTCTAAATTACATATTTAATTATTTATTTATTCTTTATTTGCACACAATACAAAAAAAAGGTACAAATTGGCGGACTTAATGCCAGATGGCATTCTCTGCCAGTCTACTTTGAGGTTGTGTAGAGACAAAGTAACGGGCAACGACGGTGCAAGCTATGTGAGAAAATAATAAATAAAAGAAAACTATAATAAATGCATGCATTAATAATGTACATACCTACTTACAAATAAATTAAATATATAAAAATAACATGTTTATATATTTAATACATAATTAAACATAAATGCCATCTCGCAGCTTTGGACTCGGTGGAGAGGCGGGCTAAGAGGCTATTTGGTGACGCAGCTGAAACCAATCTGCTCAGTCTTGAGCACAGGCGTAAGGTAGCTAGCCTTTCGGTTTTCTACAGATTGCATTTTGAAGAGTGTGCTCAGGAACTACATGATCTAATTCCCCCATCCCCTTTCCACCATCGGACTTCTAGACGCACTGCGGGATTTCATCCTTTTGTTGTGAACATCCCTCAAACCCGAACGAAGCGATTTGCTTCGTCTTTCATTCTTCGTACAGCAAAGGACTGGAATAGTCCGCGTCTGTCTTTCGATTACAACGTGGGTATTTTCAAGAGTAGAGTGAATAGGCATTTACTAAGCTAGTGCGCCTTACCATCCAGGACTGCATTTCCACTTAACATCAGGTGGGATCGTAGTCAAGCACTTGCTTAGAAATTATAAAAAAAATATATATATATATAATAATAAATAGATACATATATATATAATTATAGATGGATAGGGACAGCAATTGTCAAACTATTCCTTGCTTAGGTAAAGGTTCCATAGTAAATGTTTGAAAGTAGATTTAGTTCCAGCTGTACGTAGATTTGTTGGCAGCGCATATATACTACTTTTATTCAAGAAAGTGCAGCAAAATTTATTGCTGAACACTTGGCGGTAGATGTGCTGGGAAAGTGTTTCACTCTACAGCTATTTACTCGTTATTGCCCCTAGACAGAGAGTTATATGTCTCTTCCAGTATACATCGATCTAAGCGCGCTATAAATTGATGTTTTTTCTTAAGTAATAAACAACTTCTATAATAAAAATTATCCTCATAAATTATTATTATTACAAGGACATTTGAAAAATCATGTTCAAAAAAATTAAATAGAAACCAAAAATGATATCATATTTTAACCGACTTCTAACAGGACGTCATCAATTGAATCAATGAAAGACATGTTATGTTATGTGACCAAGGTGTGCTAAACGGAAGTCTGTGGTCTTTGCCCACTTCGCTGGGTGATGGGCGGGAGATTTTGTACTTGTACGAATATTTTTATAACTATAAGCTACACGGAAAAATACCAAATATCAGAACTTTCAGCGCTTGCAAGGTCGGCCTATATTAATCTCGAATTAGGTCCTATATATGATAGAGTAATACCTTTAATTTTATACACTAGACCATATGCTTTAAGTAATGATAATTCCAACGACGGCTGTACGGTCGAATAAATCAAATCAGAGCAGTCAGCACGCCTGTCGTTGCGGACATTGACTCTGATTGTATAACGTGGTTTGCTCGATTACAAGCGTGAGTAGACAATCTAATACTACCGTTTAGCCAACGATATCATTTGCTTCATCGAGTGTCCTATATCATTGCAGATGCGGTAAACTCCAGTGGTTTATCCAAATCCTGGTGTATAGAGAAAATGATCGCATTTCATCGAGTTTAATAAGATTCAAGCGTGACAATAAGCCAGCCAACTTTCAACCGACTTCAAAAGAGGAGGTTCTCAATTCGTTTGTATGTTTTTTTTAATTTTGTAACCTCATTACTTTCGACTGGGTGAACCGATTTCGATGGTTCTTTTTTTATTTGAAAGCTGATGTTTCCCGTGTGGCACAAACTATATAAGTCATAAATTTTCATTAAGTATCTAAATAATATGTTATAGACGATTAACTCAATATCACAGCAACCGATTTCATTGATTCATTCCGATGATTAATTCTATTTCGTAATATTCCTTTTCTATTTGAAATCGGTTTTTGTTTTTACTATAAATATACTTTTAAAGTAGTAATTTCTTTACTCTGTCACATTTTAACTAGGCGATAATAATACGGTTCGAAAAACGCATACTCAATTATGTTATTTCATGTTATATCATCGACATTTTTAGTTACGTATCATCGATATCAAATTTTATTTCTAATTTTAATACAGTCATAACTAATTTGCTGATAGACTGTAAAGATAGAAAAGGTTTTTGTGTGTGTGTGCAGCCCTGTAGTTCTGGGCTCTCAAGAATAAGACTACGGTATCCCCTGCCTGTCGTACAAGGCGACTAAAAGGGGCCTCGGGTTCACTGGGGGCCTGAGTCGTCCACCAAAGTGGACCCGGGAAGAAGGCGACATCGGCTGGCCGGTATCGCCTTTCGCTGCGAGGGCACAGGGGAGGAGGGAGTAACCTCCCCCCGGGACGTGCTCTCCTTGAGCACAGTGCAGAGGGGCTCTGGTGCGTTCCACGTGAGATCCCGGAGCCCCTCGTCATGCACTGAGGAAAGGGCCACCGGGGAGGTTTTAGTGGGTAAGATCCCCACATAACCGCCGCCTTACCCCCAGAAGGCGGGGTATCTTTGTGAAGATTTCCTCACCGTCAACAAAAAAAAAAAAGGTTTTTGTGTATAGTTCAAGAGACCGACAAGCCTTTATACGTAGAACTAAAGCGTCGAATACAGGGAAGGAGGCGTGTCCGTATTCTTTGATGCCGTGATGCGCCTACAATTCTAGCTCTAGCAAGTGTTACAATTCACAGACCTATAGACAACACCGCAACTCTCCTATTCACAAATAAGTAAAGAAAATTGTGAGTTTGCTGAAAAATGTGTAACGACGAACGAAATAATGTATCCAATTAAAGTGAATATGCTCGAACAAGTAAGATTATACATTAAAGTGCTTCAATCTTTATTCCTTAGCGTAGAGAAAAATAGTTAATGTCTCCTTAAAAAAAAGATTAATGATAGAAGGACGAAGGAATACCCTTCTTTATTTAAATTGGTTCTTCAAATATTTAAGAAAAAAATCTTTAGTCATGTTTTCTTATCGTGTTTGTTTATCGAATCCTTAAAAAAAAAGACCTAAAAATATTCCACGTTGCCTTCATCAGCAAAGTAATCGACATATCTTTTTTTTTGATGACGTGGTTCCTCCCCCCCTCCGGCCCCCCTCGTCTTCATCTTCAACCAGATACCTCGTATTCTGGTGGGAAAGCGGCGGTTATTTGGGGCTTTACCCACTAAAATACCCCCGGTGGCCCTACTTCTGTGCATGGTGAGAAGCTCCAGGCTCCGGGTCCCTTATTACCGACGATTTGCCTAATGCTACCCGCTTCATTGATACTCAATTTTGCTTCAGAGATTATTTTGTCGTTTATTTTTTGTATTGGAAATCACAATAACAATCATGCATGGAATTTGAATTGATCATAAGGTGAAGAATGTCATAGGAATAACGGAGAACTAGTTTAAAGAATTTGCATAAAGCAAACATTTCAAAATATTATACCTATAAAAACATACATAATATAGAAACTCACACACATGCATACGCGGATACCCATCACTAAATCACTGACGACCTAAAATAAAATTTAACACTGAGTACAGTTTATTCATATATATATTGTTAATGCCTTTGTTGGCAGTCAGTATAGTTGAGATTTAATATACTAGGTGCGCCCCGTGGTGTTACTTGCGATTAAGAACTACTGATTTAATTATTTTTTTAAAATCTTATCAAAATTGGCCTAGCTGTTCCAGAGATTAGATTATGTTTTTTTGGAATGTGAACCGTTTATACATTCATATGTAGTTAAAAGCGATTCTCTTAATATTATAAACCGACAAGCCCATTGTATTTATTTGTATAGACAATAAACCCAAGTCTGTAAAAATAAATAACTTTATAACAGCCCTTGTCAGTAGGTAACAATACACAAAGAGTAATATCCTCGGGCAGTTTTAGACTACACTCGATTTGACGTGGGCCTTAAAACGACGTGCCTTTGAACCTTCAATGATCGAGTTGTCGATGCTAACAGACGCATCTTTTATTCTGGCCCGCCCAGAGAACTGATCATGAACTTATGACAGGTTACGCGATATTGAACGTTATTTTAACTTCAATAGCTTAATGATTACGAAGTTACTAATATGTAAAAATAAATAAATCATTAATTTCATAAAACTTTTTTTTTTTGTTAACGAAGAGGAAATCTTCAGAAAGATACCCCGCCTTCTGGGGGGAAGGCGGCGGTTATGTGGGGTTTTTACCCACTAAAACCTCCCCGGTGGCCCTTCCTCGGTGCATGGTGAGGTGCATCTCCAGTGGAACGCACCAGAGCCCCTCTGCACTGTGCTTATAGAGAGCACTTCCCGGGGGAGGTTACTCCCTCCTCCCCTGTGCCCTCGCAGTGCAAGGCGACACGGGCCAGCCGATGTCGCCTTCTTCCCGGGTCCACTGCTGCTCCTCTCTCTGCCCCCGGCCCGCTTGTGCCATTTCCGAACGGGATCGGCCCTCTCCCGATCCCGTTCGGCGGTCTCCTTCTGCGTCATTACTGACTCACAGAAGGAGACCAGCGCCTTCCATTTGGATTTCCCCGCCAGTGCAGCCGCTACTGTCGCTGGCGGGGAGAGGTCTTGCCCGATCTGATTTTGAATTTCATAAAACTCAGCCTGAATGTACAGATCTCTTATATCTACGCAAGTATCTTATATCTATAAACATTATTTTGCAAGTATTTTTAGACTAGATTTGCAATATCAGATAACTAACCACCCTCCGTACTAGTTACAAGAACTGTACTGTGTTAATGTCGCAGTACAGACAAAATCAGCACAGCAATATCCTTTTTATGGGTGTATTTGTGCGCTATGCTTTTAGATAGATAAATTTAAATTAACAATAAATTATAATACGCTTGATACAGTCCCGGTCACAGGAAAAGTACAAGGAAGACGACCAAGAAAGAGTAGCCGTGACATGTGCGTACCTGCTAGACAGACCATATCCGACTTACACCGACAAGAAAGTGGATGGTAGGTGACCAAGATCTAATGATTGTTGATTGTGATATTGATAGATTGATGATCGGTACTCCATAATGATAACGAACTAAATGCCGACAGAGAAAGAGAATATAGGTAGTTGCTAGAAGTTCGTAATATAATATAGACGTGAGCAAAAATAAAGAGTCGGTTAAGAAAGTTTGAATATATCGGAAGATAAAGACGCTAGCTAACTGAAATAAATTGTGCATGATAGACAATTAAATATCCTTATAATAAAATATTATAATTTATTTGTTATCTGTAAAACATCGAAAGGCTAGCTGAAAATTATAATTTGTTATTGTATACCTGTAAGCTTTCCTATAATAAATAAAAAAAATATTTAATACATTTTTCAGCCTTCTATATTACTTATAGCCATTTGACTAAAGCTAAAGCGATTTGTATAGCTTGGGCGCCATTTTAGGCAATTATAATCATTCATATTTGTAATAACAGAATCGCCTCCATACTCCGAGACTTGAAATGTATGGGCGTAAACGTTTAACGTTCCTACTTCACATAAATGTGTCTCAATTGTGGTATGAATTACTGAAGCTTTTATTGGCCCTTAGCTCCTCCGCACGATTTATGCCTTCCTGGTGACGGAAAAATATATGGAGATGGAATATATATGGGCTTTTGGGACTGTAATAATCTAATGGAAGAGAGAAAGACAATATTATAACTCAATCAAAAAGTTAGTCTAATTTTTAACCAAAACTTTTTTGGATTAGTCAACAAATATCGTTACCATGTAGTCTAGTCTCTATTGTTTAAAGGATTAAGAATAAAAAAAATATACATAATTTTATATAATTCCATATAATTTTACGTAGGTAAGTTGTCCATCTGAATCATGGATGGAATCGTCAATAGTATATATAGTATATGAACAGACTTTAAATGATAAGACCCTAAGTTTGAATCCAATCGACTATTGATGTGACCCATCTTCTAGTTCAAGCTTAACCTTAGCTGAATTAACAAAAATTTTAGTAATATTTATAAAAAAATATAGTGTTAACATACTTTTAAAAAAATCTTGCCTTATATTTCGTTTTGGAATCCATCTGGTTTTAAATTTAAAAAATATAGTATGCAATTGCCAACACAATGCAAGAGAGTAGACTGCGATGGTAGGGGCACGTTAAAAGGAGACTTCTCGACAACGTAAGGAACTTGACGCTACAACTGTCCTAAGCACCAAGTAGGATCATTGCAAAGAAGAGAGTAGTATTTGGTAAGCGTATAACGATAACAAAAATATATATAATATTCTTTAACACATCAGTAGAATTCACATTCAGAAAACACTCATAACGATCAAAACATAACTATTCATTCAATTCATTCAGAGATGTAACTAGAGATTTATTACAAAAAAATTACAAACAATATTATAACTTCAAAGACATTTTCGGCTTCCTTATATCAAAACACTTATAATATCTCCGTCTCGCAATGGGATCTAAACAAAACGAGAAACGACCTAATTCGGCGTGCAATCCTTAGTAATTAGAAAGAACCCGGCGGATTTGCAAATTAGCATCATTATCCGCTTACAATGCGAGAGACGTCGACTTAATTGAATTTTGATTATCACCGTCTCATTGTTTATGATTTAAATAAATTATTCACTCAAATTCATTTCCAGTGTTATAAAGAAGTTAAGCGTACATGGGGTCAGACACGGTGAGTGGAAAAAAGAATGAATGGGGATAAAGACCGCCAAAGAACTATTTCCTCTTGCATGAAATTCATGCGTCATCAACCTAATGGTTTGTGTAAACGTATTGCCGTAGGTTATCAAAAATGTTTAATAAAGTTAGCATTATTTTTTACTTAAAATTGAATAAGTAATAAAATAATAAGAAATAATATCATCTGTGGAAGTAGAGTTCTTAACATTAAGTGCCGCTACGCAGCATAGGCCCGTTTAAAGCACCGGATCCAGCTGTGATTCAGCCCTCTCGGGCACCCTCGAGTCTATGTTATCGCAGAATAACGGTCCAAGGCAAGATTCCTTCTTTGAGATTATAGTTGTAAACATTCGAGGACCAAGGCATGAGACACTGGTAAAGGTCCTGATAAAGAATCGAACTAAAATATCTGACCAAGTAATTTTTTTTTGGAATAGCATTAACAATTATTCTGGTGTTGTTTATTCGTGCCCGGAAGTGAGGTGTTCACTTAATGACAAGTGAGTGGAATGCTTGATTGTTCTCCCTCATATAAAAGTCTTCAAAACAAATATAAACGAGTGACACGTCTATTTTTAAAGTCTAATTTTGGTAATTCGCGTGCAAATTGGAACAACAAATCCACTTTAACAGGCGCACACAATGTCAAAGAAATGTTCGTTATTATTTTTAGCTGGCAATCAATCAATTGTTTTAATGGAATTTACATGCAGAAAAATAATTGCAACCATCATCCAATCTACTGAATCATTATTACACAAATGCACAAAAAAATCCCTTTCGTTCTTACTTACTGTTACTTATGTTGTACGTTACCGTATATTTTTTAATATATATTCAAAAAAATATACAGTGATAATAAGAGCTTAAATACTTTTTATATTTAATAAACGCTGGCCATCTTTTTTACCTTAGTGGGGTAGGCAAATATGACAAGAGTTAACGGCTTCTAATCAAGACTATTCTGTTAAGTTCACTATAAGAGAACAAAAAGACAGATGTAATGCCTAAAGACATCCTCTGCCAGTTACCCTTGGGGTTGTATAAAAATAAAGGATGAAAAATAAAAAGAAAGCTACAAAACCATCAATAAGGGCATAGGCAGCCACGCGGCCCTAGTGTGGATTGGCAGACTTCTCATGACTTAGAAAATTTTGTAATACATGTAGGTTTCCTCACGATGTTTTCCTTCACCACCGAGCGCGTAGTAAATCATCACAAAAAATTGCAAAAAAAATTTTTTTGGTGCCGGCACCGGGGGTCGCACTTGGGTTGCTAGCGTAATACGCAACTTGAGGCGACCGTCGGACACTGAGCTACCACGGCTCGTAACTCGTCCATTGTCCGTAAGTGAAAAAAATATAAAAGATTCCTTATAGATAAAAGTCAAGTTAATAAAACATACCTTAATTGTCACAAAAATGTGATAAAAAATCCATTATTACTCTAGAGCAGTCGTGGGGATGTATTAAATGGAGAACGTCATAAATCTTGGTGACAATATTGAATTCTGACAGAATTGAGATAAATGATTGTCAAACGATGGCATCTAACGGTTTTTTTATTACATTCTTGTTATAAAAACTTTATGCTCTTGTTCTGTACCTCTATCAAAATTTATCGTAATAAAAACTTCTGTCTGTTGCTCTTTGTTAGAATTAGGGTATATGAAGTTATAAAACCATATTGCTTTCCTGAGAAATTTATGAATTTAAAAAATATATTAAAATTACTTAGTGGTAATAAAATCCGGTGAGCCGAAGCTTCTTTGGATAAATAAAATTATATGTATATCCTATTTAAAACAAACAAACATTTTTTTTATCCCACATTAATATTATTATAATTATAAGCGAATTGGACTGGTGTCCAAACTAGGTACAAACCTGTGAGATGGATCACCAGGCCTAAACCTCACGGATGTGCACTGCTTTTAAAATTATTGGAGAGAGGAGATAATTAAATTTAAAAGGAAGGTTTCTTAGCTTGAGATATTTCATTAGTCGAGTTCTATGAGAGAAACAATAATTTTTTTTTATTTATATTTATAATGCCTGATTTTAAATTATAAATTAATAAAAAAATAAATAAACAAAAAAAATATGCAGTAACTGTAGAGTTAGCATTCATATTAAAATAAACCAAAGTAACCAATTCAAGAACATTGCAAAATAGCACGGACACAAGTCTGTGGTTGCGCTTTATTGAAAGAAAAAAAAACAATAAAATATTACACAAGTTGAAAAAAAAAGTCGTAAACGAACGTAGCACATTAGACTGGGTGTAATGCAATTTTTGTGAGTTAGTATTGCGAATATAGTAATAGTATATTACATATTATATATAATAATATGATTTTATACATAATATATATAATATTTACAAATATAAAAAGCTAAAATGCATTGTATATACGGTTGTTGAAACTTTTTTCATCGTGTTTACATAAAAAGTAACTGTTGGTGTTATCTCGGTGGCCAGTAACAAAGAGGTTTAAATTTTAAATATCTACTGCGGCGAAATAACCGAATACAATAACGAAAATTCACCATCGCTTTAAGCGAAATACCGACAAACATTGTAAGTAACTTGTAAACACGGAAATAAATGCGGCCATTTTGAAAACTTTGCCGAGGCAGCTTTGTTGGCACAAACCTCCTCCATTGATATAAATATATAGAAGGGGTGATAGCCTATTGGCTTAGTGGTTCGAGTTTGAGGCCTAGTAAGCTTTTATAAAAATATATAAAACTACAGTTTTTAGGGTTTTAAATTGCAAAAATTCAATTCCTTAAAATTTGTTGCGTGTATGGCGATAGGCTCTATCACGTGAGATCTTATTCCACTTTTTATATTTATATATATTATTAATGCGAGCGCTAGTTTTCAGGAGATTGCAGTAAAGCCACAGAATGACTTAATAAGCATTGATCTGGATCTCATTACATCTCTAGTAAAAGTCGCTGACAAAAAAAGTGTTGGTCGTAGAAGGAGATTACGGCTATATAACATCAGAGAGTGGACGGGAATAGCAATTGAGAAGTGCCGCCCATCTGTTCCCCAAAAGATAGAAAGAACTGACTGCCAAACTTAGCTAGTCATAGAGGCTCTTTAAGAAAAATAAGAAATCGTGAAGGTACGGCACGGCCTTTGGTTGACGTGTAAGGTTATATTTCAAATAACTCCGCGGACATAAGCACACCTGGCTCCCAATGTTTACCTAGACCACGGCTGTAGCAGCTGTATACCGAACAATTAACGAAGCACGATGTGGCTTGGCCTCTAGCCAAACCATCAGCCGCAATAGTCATTATACCAGTTGATATACAAATACCGTATAATAAACTACACCTAATTCATTTACTTTGACTTAATTCAAATGTAAAATCTATGGTTAGTCTTATTTAGGCATTTACCTATTAAATGATTTTTTTTGTTACTTAATCCAATGCAGATGTCGCAAAATGCCCTAATTACAAATCCCTTTATTCAGAATTCTCTCAGAGTTTTATACGTAACGACCAAACGCGGTTTTTATGACACCACCCCGCACATTGAAAGATAGCAGTTTGAAAACATTTTGTTTGTCCAAACGAAAGCAAAACCGTTGGCGACGAGATATGGCAGCGTGCCAACCAATGCATGTGGAGTACCTGTGTGTTTTGTGTAACACAAGTTCTGGATTTGTGGTCATTAGCAATGGCTTATTAACTTTAATGAGACTGAAATATAATATAATATACATAAATTAAAGCGTTTTAGCTTAGTGGTTTAGGGCACGGTCTGCGAATTGTCAGGTCGTAGATTCGATTCCACCATTCGACTATTGACGTGAACCATGTCCTAGCACAAAATTAAGCTTAGTTGGAATGATTAACAAGAATGTTAATGATATTTCTGAAAAAAAAGAAATATTGTTAGCATATTTCTTAATAAAAAAAACGCCGCGTTAGTTTTAGTATTGACAGTACGTGTGGAAAAAAAGACAGTTTGAATTTTCATCTTCATTTATTCCACTTATATTAATTTTCCTAATAATAGCATAAATAAATACAAATAAACCCCCACGGCCTTATATGCTTAGCAGAGGAGACAGAGTTATCTTTCGGTGTCCACTTTTCACCAAGTTTATTAGGTCCCATGCTATTGAAAAAAACTACAAGTCATTAGTCGTACGTCACCATCAAATCGTATATCGAACCGTTTAGCCATTCGGCTAGGCTTTATCACTTGTACTCAATAGCAGTGATGACTTAATGATTACAGGATTTATCACAGTCATAGAAAAATCTACACCTATATTTGATATACGACATATATAATGATAATGAATAACAAATATGTAGATAATATATTTTACAATATTCTTTATTTCCTTTAAACCATCCCGGGGTAGACATCAATCGCTGTCCGCTTTTGAACAAGCTTTGAGAAGGTCACACATGTGATAGGAAGTGGGTCAATGGACATACACGGGACGGCATGCTCGTTTGCCTCCTTCTGCCATAAAATATAATTCCTTTCATTATTAAAATACAGTTATCTTAACTATAGCGCTCGTCAAACCAGAAGATAATAATGTATGGTGACTAGTGCTTGGTGATATGGAAGTAAGTAACTATTTAATGTGATGACAGGTTTTCACTAAGATGAAACGACCTAGAAGTAGTAAATTTTTAGCTGGGCCAGCCATCTAAGGTTTTCTAAGCATTTTAGATTTTATTGGTAATTATAATAAGAAATTACTGGTACATTTTTACAAATTACGAAATTAAATTAAAGATTTGAACAAGAAAAAATAATTAAAAAATACTGCATTAAAAAAAGTGCAATTCATTTATATTTTGATTTCTCCAATCCATCTCCACCTGACGACCAGTTATGGCTTATTTTTAAACATTAATAAATTAAGAGCTTCAGTTACGTGCTTTGAAAGTCGATTGTAATCTGCGGGTTCCGGTGACGAGCCATGTCGAATTTCTCGAGATAATGAGCAATGAGGGTTAGTTTATTAGCACCGCGGGTGTTCACTTTGTGTGAATTGCCCAATTCATTTCGTGTCATTACAGATGAAGCTTTAATATTCGCCTCGTAGTAGTACAACGACAAAAATAAATAGAGCGTCAACACGGCTTTCAAGAAAACCAAAGCCAAAAGCTCGTCTCAAAGTTGTTGCTAGAGCTTACAAACTGATTCGGAACAAGGCCTCCGTCGATATCGGCGAATATTGAGAGATGCTCGGTCGAGGCTCGGTCTACAAGCGATTAAGCTCATCACTAAAACTTTTCCGACGTGTCTTTACACTTAAATAGTCGGAAGGTAAACTTTGGTAAAACGTTTCAAAGCTTACATCCCATTACTACTAATATTTACATGGTTACGGTTTTTAGTAAGTATTTACTGTAATTAATTAGAACTAAATATAGCCGTGTGCTATATTTAGTTCTCATTAATTATTATTTTATTTTTACGATATTTAATTGTCTATCATGCACAATTTATATGTTTTTTATCTTCCGAGATAGTCAAACTTTTTTAACCGACCCTTTATTTTTGCTCGAGTGTATATGTTATAGTACGGTAGAAAATAAACCAACAGCCCGATATAAATAGAAATAATCGCTATTTTAATAATAATATTAGGATTATTCGTTAGATGGGTTATTGTAATATTTTAATATTTTGTAAGGTATTTTTATGTATTTTACTTTTTTTATAAATATTGTAAAACTTTATGTAAAAAAATGTAAATGAATAGTAAGTAGAAAAGTTATAAAAAGTAATAAATAAATGAGGAGAGTGAGAAATGATAACAGATATCAGGGCAGTTAGAAATTTACTATTATTTATTTTTATATTGAATACTATGTTTCTTTTTGTTTGTAGAAAGAGGGAAATAAAGTCATGGCGGATTTAAATCTCACCTATATAAACGAAAAAGTCAACATTTTTAACATGGGTACATCGAAACGCGGTGTGACGTGTTATGGGGACGTAACAGTAGGCACGCGTAGCTTCAAGGTCGCAGGCGATCGATGTCTGGACAATGGACGGAGAATCGTCACGACCAGGTTCGCTACACCCATTTCTTGAATGAAGAAATAACGAGAGTCAGAAAAAATGAAAACAATTATTGTTGTTCTAGTAGAAGATTAGTTCTTCAGTGACTTATTTACCTCGCCTAACCTAATAATGGCTTGAAATACGATCTAGAAAACTAATCCACACCTAGCTTTTATTTTAAACAATTAGAAGAAAATTTAATAGCATGAATGAGACGACATCTTGTAGAATTCCAGTGCCACAGTCAGCTGTGTCTATTACACAGATGACTGTGACGACGCCACAGGAAGACTGTTGACAAGGGGAACGGCCGCGTCAAAAGAAAAAAATAATAGAGTGCAACTTAAAAATCGCCATAAGAAATAGGGACGCAGCGGTCGCGAGAAACTACCAACAATGCAACGGGGCGTCTACGATGTGTGAACCAGAGCATTCTCCAACACCACCTTCCAAGGGCATTAGGCATTAAAAAAAGATAGTAACTGTAGGTAGCACTCTTCTTAACAAAACAAAGTAAACATATAAAGTACATTAGAAGATTAGAGCATCTGTGGTTGCGCTTTATTGTAGAAAACTAAAAAAAGAATTCCAGTGTGACTTAGCGGTGTATTCTCTTCTTCAGAATCACTTCCTCATTGTTAAGGATCGTGACTCCATCTTAATTTGTCGGTGAGCTGCCTTTTTCGATTATGTTCCGTCCGTGGATATTTATTACACTGCTGGGTTTAGCCCGGTGAGTGCGATGCCGACGTCATAATACTTCTTGAAAAGGTAGATACACCAACAATTCTTTAGGTATTGGTTGGATGCAGGTGATCTCTCAACATCGGAAAGACGCTTGAGAAGTCTCCCAGATACGTAAAATATAGATCACTGATTACCCTTTCTAAATGACGACGGCGACACTTTTTCGCCATGGCGAGGTAAAGTTATAGTTTCCCCGCGTCTGTCTTTCCTTCCGATTACAAAAACAAGAGTAGAGTGAATCCACTAATCTTGTGCGCTTTACCATCCAGGACTGCATTTCTACTTAACATCAGGTGGGATCGCTGTCAAGCACTTGCTTAGAAAATATAAAAAAAATCTTAGTATCATCATCTCAAAATATCACTGACAGGAAATATTTACAACGCAATAAATTTCATCTGGCTACAAATCAATTGGCTCTATAATATTGAACGCAGTCATATGATATTTACTCAGTGGATTGGATGACGAGCTAAAATACTCGGACGTTAAGCGGCTCCATTGCGATAGTCCACAAATATACGTTGAATTGAACCACGTGAAGAAAACACAATTCGATACTATATTTTATTAATATTGTAAAATATTGACCAATATCAATGTAATATATTATTATTATACTTTGAATAATATGTTAGCTAGCAACACATGGCACCCAGCGATTGTTATGCATAATAACTACTTCCAATGATATCTTAGTGATTTACCTGAACCTTATTGTATCTTTAATTCATAATTAATAAAATAGTTGAACATCACATAAACTTGGCATTGTAAACAATAAAATAACTTTATTAGTTTGTAATCTGACTTCTAATTAATTTTGTATACGTTAAAATAATTCTTTGTACAACGCAATGTACGTCAATAAATCGAGTATACTAGTTATTAGTCTATTTCTAACTATTGCATAAAACCTACAAATTATTCCAAATATTAATTTGTTGTTTACAAATTTTTTTTTACATAGTTGTAATGTAAATTATCCACTTATCCAGGTACCACTGCGGCTAAACTTCACGGTCATAGTTTCAAACTCACAACTCCTTTCTATATAGGAAGCCTCTCCTAGTTTATATGTAAAGTAAAGATATGAAACCTCCTTTACTTAAATTTATTTCTTTTTGTATTTTTATAATTTTAAATGTAAAATGTCAATGAAATGTGTGACATTTATATTTAATAGATAGAATTGAAATACGGACATTAAATTTTGTTTCTCTAAATATTATAAAGAAACGCAATTTAGTCTTTTATTTCAAACAAATATATAGACTTTATCCATCTAGTGATTTGACGGTTTGGGATCCATCCCAAACAGTCAAATCACTAGAAGACAGTTGTTGCAACTGCTTTGAAAGTCCATATATATTTCAGAATAAAGTAACACTCATGAATGCCACTGAATGTTCAAAGTGAAATATCTGAAGCACAACTTGACTCCTTGATGAAACTTTGGCAGAGTGCCTTTGGATTTGAAGTTAAAGTTTAAAGCCGTATCTGCCCTGAATCACGTTAAGAAATCATTTTGAAGTTTAGACTAACTTAAGTTATTATTATAATATGAAAATATACTACTACTATAAAGAATATATTGGCAAGAGTTGTAAACTTTAGTTTTGTGCGATTCTTTAAACAAATTCACTGAAAATATTTTTTTAATTAAATGTAAGAAGAGTGGCGCGGTTATAGCACGTTGTTGCCAGATTCCCTATTAGGCTCATACGACGGAAGTATATATTATATATATATCGGCGCAAAGACGGCATTCAAACCTCAAACAATTAATAAATATCGCAAAGTAGGGTACAAAAATAATATCAGTGACATCTTAGTATAGATTAATCAATAACTGACATTTGACTGTGGCCATTATATGTGACTTCTATTTTGCTCTATGACCCTATCCGACATGTCTTCTCCGGGCTGACAAGAACACAACGACTTCTCGAAGCTCTCCCGGAATTACTTGTTGTAACTTAACTACCGCCGCGCCACGTAAGGTATTTATTATCGTCACCTCCTATACTCCTTTGTTGTGTTGACTTAACGTTAACTTAGGTCAACCATTTTTAACTTTAACTCTGCCAGAGCAATAGAAAAACCTATTGCCTTGCTGGTACCAAGCCCGTATATAGATGAGGGTGAACTACTTGACATTAATTTTAAATATCGATTTACTCACATTCTATTCGACATGCCGTAATGTTAATAATTATAATTCTACCCTCATTAATCGCTCGCATTTATTTGTGTATTCCGTCGCACACTACGTATTTCGATCTATCTACATATCTACCCCGTCATATATATTTATAAAAAAAACTTTGAAATGCGGAAAATGGAAAATCTGCCAATATATATCATCAATAATGAACCAAATTTAGTGGAATACTCGAATCTATAGTTTACAATTGCACCGTCATAGCACTATTTAGAAAAAGATAATAGCGTGCATGTGTAATCAATGGAAATAAAGAGTAACACAATTCTCAGGTAATAAGCACTTCGAACAACATGTCGTGACGTGTGGTAAGAGGTCACGTAGCTTGAAGGTCCCCATAAATCGATGGTACACGGGTGACGGCCGCCGCGTTTTAACATAAGCCATATATTACTAATTCCTGCATCGGCCTGTGACTGCAACTCTGTAAAATAGCTAGAACGAAACGAACCTTGCATTTATAATGACTTATGCAAGTCTTACGACAAGCTCCATTAGCTTAGGGATACCACAAAAAAAACAAATAGTAGTGAAACTGGAAGGTAGCCGGTGCTTATAGTACAGGATTTGCAATTTTTAAGCACCGGCTGCAACACTTTTAAATAAACTAATAAAAAAAAAGCCTTGCCATGCAGAAAACGTTTAGAAACAATTTAAAAAAATATTATACCTTTAGTCTATTTAATGCAATACTATATTGAAGTATTTTATGATAAACTATTGGAAACACGGATTAGTTTGATATAAATATAGATGTGTGGCCTGGCGTATTTCGGACACACAATGCGCAGAGGCGACGAAAGTCTGGATAAACTGATCGTAGTTGGGAACACCGCAGGAAAAAGATCTCGCGGCCGTTCACCAACAAGGTGGTCCGATCAAGTAAAAGACTCGTCGTCCTCCAAATTTTACAGTGCTGTAAGAGACGCACTGGACAGAAGCCGGTGGAAGCAAATCATCCGCTCCAGGTGCAACCCTGATGGTGACCACGATCCTCAGACATGAGGGACCGACACTAGAGAGAGAGTGTGATAATTATTTAACATTGTGACTCAAAATAAGGATAAATGTTACGTTATCTTGTATTGGAAAGCATTAATATGTGTTCATGTACTCGTATATTGACTTAAAATGTATGTATCAATGTTTTCAAAAAATCTTTCAAATCTTTTAATAAAAAGAAAGTGTAGCGTAATAGTTTAGGGTCTGCGAATCGTAAGGTAGACATAGATGAGCCGTGGTAGCTCAGTGTCGGGGCGGTCGCCTCAAGTTGCGTAGTACGTTAACAACCCGAGTTTGATCCCCTGTGCCGGCACCAATAAATTTGTTTTTGCAATTTTATGTACTGATTTACCACGCGCTCAGCGTGAAGGAAAACATCGTGAGGAAACCTACATTTCCTAGATTTTTTTTCTTAGATATGTGAAATCTGCCAATTCGTACTAGGGCCGCTTGGCGGACTATGCCCTTAAACTCTCTTTACAGGCCTGTCCGCAGCAGTGGGACATATATAATAATAATAGTACTAACTAAAATTTCAAACTTTTAGTCAAATACCAGATTACGATATAACATTTCACAAAACACAATACTATATAAAATAAATAAAATGGGCGAGTAACAATCTTGCTACGGTTATTTTTCACAAACACGATCTGTTACCTGAAATTTATAACTAGGCCATAGAAAATTCTTCCATATTTAAATCTTATTGCAGCCTTTCAAATAACTCGTAATCTAAGCAGCGAAAGCCTTATGTTGTAGTCATGAAATGAGATGCGTTATTCGGTAAAGATATGTACTCAATCAAGAAAAATAAGCTTGGTGAAAAAAGCGTGGAGAAGCATCAATAATAGTCATAATTAATACACACACACTCACTTATATACGAGTATACACTATTGTTAATGTTTTTATTTTATTTTCAAAATAGGAGAAGACACTGACTAATGAAACATAGGTCCAACAGCACCTACCTCAGGAGTTAAGGACTTCACATTTTACTCTTGAATAATTTTATGGTGACCAATAAATTTATTTATTTATTAAAATTTATTATTAATAGTTTAATGGTTTAGAATACGATCAGCAAATCGTAAGGTCGTGGGTTCGTATCCACCATTCGACTATTGACGTGACCATCATCTAACACAAGCCTTGGCTTAGTCGGAATGATTAACAAGAACGTTAAAAATATTTTTGTATAGTGGAAAAAATAACGAAATGGTACGGTCAATGCATCGCAGTACAGTGAAAAAGTAAAGCACACGGCTTCTATCGAAAACAGGCAATGATACTGTGCTAACTAATTTGACCATATCAATTTGCAAGCAACAAAAAAACAAATTTATTTTTAAAACCATCAAGTAAATGTACAATTATGCAAATTGCGATAAATATTCAGAGCAACTTTTCAACGTTTTATTTTTAAATTCGTTAGAATAAATATTTGATATGAAAGCCGGCTTGCTAAAGTGTTGATTTCACGACTGTACAAAAAGTGATGTATGGCGAGGCGTTCTGGCGGTGTTCCAAATATATTGCAATTAGAAAAGAGTGATGTGATGCACGACTGACAAGGGGTGGATACACGAACGCCGTTACCACTGCCTGTGATAGCTAGTGCTGCTAAACGTATGCATAATTAACATCAAAAACTAGATTCAAATTAAAACAATCAATTCAAATTGAAACTAAAAACTACAGTTGGTTAGTTAACACAAACAAGTTCCACATTCAGAACTCAATGGTTAATAATACGATTTCGGGAATATTATATAGTCTAATGCGCATTAATCCTTTCCTTTAAGCGATTGATAGCAATGTCTCAATGATCCACCATACAAGGCTATAGAGATGAGCACTTTAACTACCAGATTATAACTATCTAAGGCTATCTAGGGCTTTTTTCATACTTGGGAAAACTTCTAACACTCCACTCCAGTTGAAGGACGAGTCGTATCTTGCTTGAAACAGCTAAACACCAAATAGAGGATGCACTGTGCCATTGTAAGAATTATCGCAGGAGTGTAGTTTGCAATGCTATCTTCCTTACACTTCACACGCTTGGCTGATGCAATTTGTTTTTTTAGTTTAAAAAACCGGCCGAGATTAAAAACTGAAATTATGAGTCGAAACTTAACTACTTAAAAAGAAAAAAAACAAATGAATAATACGATCCGGGAGTCACTAAGTCCTGTATGAACTTACAATGAATCGAAATACACTAATAAGCTAAACAATGATGTCATTTAAGCTTTGTAAATAAAACCAACGCGATGTTTTGTTCGTCTGTTTTTTAATGAGAAAATTTTCGATTACTGTTTCACTCAACTTTTTTCATTTGCAAGCTTCGAATATCTCTCGAAAGTAGCTTTTATGGTACCACGCTGAGCGGGTGGAACTCCACTGTTTTGTTTTAGTTATTAGTTTGATTAAAATGTACTTCATTCAATGTTCTAAAAGAAAAATAATCCTAATATTGTTTGGACTACTTATACGGATTAACATGTATAAAGTCATTATATTTTTTTATGAAGGGGGAAATCTTCAAAAGATACAGAGCGATTTCTACTACTAAAACCCCTCCGGTACTCTGGGATCTGCAGCAGAATGCACCAGTGTCCCTCTTCACCGAAACACGTCCCAGGGGAGAAGGTTCTCCTCCAACACCCTTGCTGTGCCAAAACAACAAGGGAGCACTGAGTAGTGCTTTCCTCCCAGTCCACTTTTACGGCGACAGGAGCCTTTTGTCATCGATAACCCCGACGGCCAATGTCAGGTAGTAGATACCAAAGTCTAATTCTAGACGACTAAAGTGCCGAGAGACAGAAATTATACTAATTCTTAAATTGTCAAGTATCAATAGCCTAATAGTTTAGGATACGGTCTGCAAAACGTAAGGTAGGTTCGAATACATCATTCGACGTGAACCATCTCCTAACACAAACCCAATTTTATATGGAATTATTAACAAATAATATTTGTGTAAAAAAAATATGCTATTATTTAGAAAAAAAAAATCTACACTTCTTATCGATTACTTTCACAGAACCTCGGAGATACTGTGGCGACTTGCATTCGCCAGCCACAAAAGAGGTTTTTAGATGACAAAATTATTTATTTTTGAATTAGGAATTAGAAAATTTTTATATAAAACATATGTCATAATTTTTCATTACACACACTTTTTGCTTAGACTTTTCGAATGTATATATTTCTAATGTAACAAAACGTATCAAATATAATTTCAATATCCTCAACATTTCTGTGATATTTTTATTTACCGGCGGACTATACTAGAAGGTCAAGAACACGTACAAAAGTAAATATTGGGAGTGGCATTCCGCCCTGATGCCACATTACCCAAAATACTTTTGTACAATAATTTTCAGATAGTTATTTCTATAAATTCAGAAAAAACTAAACATCTATTAAAATTAAATTTCACGATGTTTTGTACCGCCATCTTGGAGAGGTTGCATCAATAATCAACAATAGTAGTACCTCAAAGGTTAACAAGGTTATTGTATTATACATTGTAAAAAAATAGCACGCTCTTATGGAGAAAAAAGAAAGTGTAGGTTAAATATAACGCGTATATTATGTGCATACTTTAGTGCTGTTGCATGAACTCATTGATGCAAGCTTAGATTCCCCCTAGAAGCTCCCTAGATCACCAGATCGTAAATATAATGCTTTAGCCAATAGTACTTTATTTTATAAAGAGCAATATATGTTTGAAATGATATAACTAAATCCGTTAATTTTCCTAAACTATGTTAGCGACATCATTTCTTATGTAAATCTAGTCTCCACTGTTATAAATGAAAGGGCCGGATAACGTCCTTTGTCTGTCAACAAAACGATCACGATGAAAGCTCTAATACCAAAAAGGCTTATTGTTCAAAGCGCGATGGACCTTTTTATGACGCGTATATTAATGGTGTTTTTTGTACAATTACTGTTGTACTGAATTCATAACCGTTTTATAATGTTTATTCGACGTATGGGGATACGGTACTGGCGTTTGGCAATCGGCCAGAATCGTATGTGACACTTATGAGAGTAATAAAGCCTGTGTATCAATTATTTATTAATTTATTTGGTTACTTCGAATCAGTCGGCTTGTATAAATATGTATGTATTTCTTAGTATATTAATACATTTGAACAATCCAGTAAATGTCCATTTACCAGTACAATTGTGTGATATGCTGTATACGAGATGTTTAATACTTTTTATAAGCAAAACTATTTGGTTTGTGACAGTAACAGTCAATACGTAGTGATTCAGCCAAGGAAGATTGGGGCGTTCGGCTTTACGATCAAAAGCAATGAAGACGTGGCCTTTAAAACTACCAAATATTAAACTAAATATTCAAGATATGTGCTGTATGAACTAAAGCCTTTTTGCCTTTCCCATTAGGGATAAACCAATTGACTTAACTTGATACGTAGTGTAATGGTGTTTCTTAGCAACGTATCAATAAAGCAGTCAATAGTCATGTCATGTATATTTTAATTTATATAAATATAAATATTTATAACACGTACTTTTCTTAACTGTTAAATATTTATAATCCGATTCTCTGATCTACTGAAAACGCATATAAAATTTCATAAAAATTGATCAAGACGTTTCAGAGGTGTATAGTAACTAACATTGTGACACGAGAATTTTATATATAAGATAACAAATATTGTTCCTAAGCAAATATATATTTATGTAATTTTTCCTTTAACATAGACATTACGAACAAACTTGAAGATTACAGACAACATGTACTAATGCCTCTTTTGTTGGGACCAATCAACATTGTAGCCGAATGGAAGACTAAGCCCTAAAACCCTCCTACCCTCCTAGAGGCGTGGCCTATGTCCAGTCTATGAATATATATAGGTGAGTATATATTATTGTGTATATTATAATTTTCTCGTATTTAAAGTTCAGAAATATTTTTTATGATAGTTGTATTTTAATAAATAAAAAAAATAATACCTATTCCAGGACTAAAGCATATTCTCTTAAGTAAGTAAATACTGTTATTTAATGCTTTGTTGTATTAACGATATTTACAAAACAATGGAGTAACTGTATCTCATTATTGTGTTAAAACTTCTTATAAGACATTGACTTGTTAAACAGTGTAGCAAAGCTTTTGGAAAACAAATGGGCATTTAAAATTTTACAATAATGCTTTTAAGTTAAACCATTGAAATATAAAGCTACTAAATACGATTCCTGTTTCGTAGGCGCAATAACACGGCTACGCCGTAGCAATTAGCAAAGTTTATTATGCGAAAAGCAAAAGAATCGCAAATTTAATTGTTAAGTACTTTTGAAAGCAAAGCCAAGTACATATTACGTAAAATCTTGGTATAAGTATATAAAAAAGATAAAGAAATTGAGGCTTAAAACAGTAAAAATTCTCGCGTCTATGTAATGTCTACAAATTCTTAATATTAAAAAACATTAAGACTATGTTCTTTCGGAGATTCCGTTTGCAAAACATGAAGAAAAAAGGATAGAAAACGCCCTCCTAAGTACGTCAAACTCTACTTACACCACGTAACTAGCACTTACGTAACGGTTATGTTATTAATGTTTTATAACTGTCCCGATACGCACTCATACTGTGGAAGAAGCAACGGTACACAGCTTATTCGTAATAATTTTAAAACACGTATTGTTTATTCGTGCGTGGATGCCCTCTTTGTATTATATGGTTTTCTCATGGGTCTCATTGTCAGAATTGGCCTCTAGCATACCCAGCTAGCTTCGCCGATAGCTAGATTTTGGTTTATTTCATTTAAACAATAAACTTACATTATTAAATATTCAATTAAACTCTCACAATATATTAAATTATTCATTTCTCTCCGTATTCGTTCTCTTCTATTCACTTTTCGAGCGGGTGAAGATCATTACCTACACCCATGTACATATAAGTAAATACAATATCATTCTTATCATTTATACAACAACATAACGTGCTCAAGTTAATGTCAGAATTAAAAGTACGACGTATGGCTTATTGGACAGTTCAAAACAGAAGTGCTCCGATCGTCACCAAACTTTACAGGATTACTCGTCAAGTAAATCTGAAGATTCCCTGAAAGTTTCATTGAAATCGGTCTAGTCTTTTCGGATCCTATAGAGAACATACCCACCCACTTTCTCTTTTATATATATAGATTATATAAACAACGTTTGTTAGATGCGGAAACGCAGGTCGTTGTAATACTTATAACTTTTCTTAAAATAGAAAGAGTTGATCTGAAGTTGGTTTTACTACCCATCAACGCTGTTATAAATTGTGTCGATTCAGATAATATTATTTTATAAACACACGTATATTAGTCACAAAAAATCTTGCTTTATAAAACAATTTATCTTCAGTATTCTTAACATTTGATATTAAATTTCAGTTGATCTTTTGACAAATTAACAAAACGGGCGGAAACAAATTGTCGTAACAAGTTTGTTGGCCTTGACATGATCCCTAAGGGATTTACTAGGTGACCTTTTAAATTGTACTTTGTTTTCAATGCTGCGTTTTGTTTTAAATATGTTACAGAACAAGATTTATTAGGGTTATGACAATTATTTTATTTCCAGGCAATTCATTTATTGTATCACAATTAACTAGAATAGCTTGCCGATTGGGAAAGGAAGGTTTCGTCAACTAATCTTTTCAAATCGCGTGTATCTGAATACTTTCTACTCAAATGACGAACTGCTATAAATAGGATCGTTTATTCATACTTTTGTTATTTATTAATCTATATAAGATTCTTAAAATAGTCTTTTTAGCTCTTACTCTTAACCACCAAAAGTTAGTTGAAAAAAAATGCAGCATTAAGTTTGCCTTTATACATATATTTTGGTGCAATAAAGAATCTATCTGTTTCGAGAATCTGTCTGTTTAACAATTTGCCGAATATATTTTTATGTACACACATTTGCGATTTGCCTATTGTATGGTATGGTAGAACATATCAAAGAAATAGATCACAAAGTTTGATATAAATTGATGGGTGTAGCCACTCGGTTAAAACCAGGAATCACTAACGGGATGAAAGAGCGAGTTGAATCCAGAGTTAGACGAGCTATACACGAGTATAATCTGGAGGTAATTTAAGTTTTTAAACGTTTACGAAATTTACGGCAGCATTTTTTATTATTATGTTGGTAAGATCGAAAAAAATTATTCATATTTCATCATTATGAAATTCGTATCTAAATGTAATTACCAAAAAACATGATTTACAAAAAAAATACCGAGCAAAGGTCGGTTTCCAGGTCCTATATATTATATTTAACAAGTGGGTTTTATCGACGTACAAAACAAAAAAAAAATTGATACAAGCTGACTAAGGATTTGAATTAGCGACAGTCAAGTCGATAGCTAAGACAAGAGGTTATAAATATATCACTGATGTACATACAATACACTTGAATTTAATATATTTCACTTCTTATCTAGCAGCGATAGCCTAGTGATTGAGCGGTTCGACTTACGATCTAATGGTTGCGAGTTCGATTCCCAGTTAGTTTGCACCAATAAAGTACTTCGGTTTTTTAAGGCAAAAATCACTTTCTAAAAATTAGAGTCCGGTATATAGGTAATGGACCCACCTCCATCACATATAAGGCCAAGCTTGGTGAAAAGCGTACCACCACAATACGCTTTTCATTCTATGCCGTTAAGGTTAAAGGACGTGTATTTATATTTTATTTAATGTAATATATATTAAACCGGTCTTGTAAATTACGAGCGATTTGAAACGTTTTAAGATCTTAAATCTTAAAACATTTCAAATCGCTTTGTTAAGTCAATCAAAGTCTTCCAGGCGATTGACGTTTCTTTTGACAAATTTCAAAGTACACGTAACTTTTTCCTTAAATCCGATCGCAGTTTAAAAGTCTCTTTTCGAATAGCTACTTACAACAAAGGTCCTGGCTTAAGTGGTTTTAATTATAATGACTTTATGGATTTATTCACCGTAGCGGTAGCAAGTGGCGTATCGATCGTGTCACTAAGCCACGCGCTCATACGGAAAGTTTATCTACTGAACGGGTTATAATGGCAAAGCACGTCTGTGGCTTGATATCCTGTTATTTTATGACATCCTAGTACCTTCAAAAACTTCACTCTATGTAATAATTAAAGAAGTGGAAAAGATCTTTGGCTATAGTAGGATCATCATGAGAAGTATAGAATATGAAATTTAGTTAAGCATGGATGAAATCGTAGAATCAATGAAAAGTATAAAAGTGTAAGTAAAGAACACAATAGGTTTTAGTTTAGTTATATATAATATAGTATAAATTTAAAATGCTGAAGGTGGAAAAGTTTTATTTAAATGAGCTTTTTAGGTAGGAGGCCTTGTATCATGGGCTAGTGCATTACTGTCACCATCATCGACTATTTACATAAGGGAAACGTGTAGCAGCAAAACTGTCAAATCTAACGTAAATCATGTAAGTCGAGTATTCTTTCCTTTTCTCAGTCGGATTAGGCAAGAATTATATACCGTGTGGTCAAAGTGGATCGCAGGGACTCAGATGAATCAAACTTGTATTATACTACACTTTTACTATTTAGTTACTATTCTATACAAGTAACGTATTTATGTAAAGATTCTGATCATAGTGATATAATCAGCTTTTAACAATAAGGGAAATTTATGCTACAGTTCTGATTTAAATAATTCTAAATGAAACAAATGCAAGAATATCGAATTTAGGACGGATTAGACTATAGTTAATAATCCGATAAATTACTCAATAACCTCTGGCAAAGGTAAAGTAAATCCAAAACTCAATACAACAACAAAGGACTGAGTTATACTATCAGCCATCCAAATGTTTACAAATCCGCTTCACTAAGCCAATAGTCAATGAATTCGTTTGTGACTGAAGTTTATACCGCCGACCGCGAAGCTATCGCCGACGGCTTATTATGTTGTTTTGGGGTTTTGTTATAGTAACGTGATGGCAGCGAAATTCGGCATATGGTAATAATACTGCCACAACACATGTTGTGCGTGAAAGTGTTATTACTACGTCGCATTTTTACCTGCTGCAAGTTGTTCTATACATTATCCGAACAGGGTTAGTAAATAGTATGTTGGTAACATGTGTTGCCGACTTGCTGTTGGGAGATGTAAGAGAAAGAGAAAAGTGTGAGAAAGAAGAGAATTGTGGGTGTCTATAACACAATTAAGAAGAGTATCTATAATACGAATTTTATTTATGTTCAACCAAAGGAATCAGCAAAAGAAAACTGTTGTGGTTTACATAAAAAGTGGTCCTTCGAGCCGGATTTGAACCAGCGACCTATAGATGTTGTTTCCAATATTAATTTGTAATGCCTAGAAAGATTTTAAATACAATAACATACATTTCAAAACTCGAAAACTGTTGTTAAAAAAACTAAAGAAACCTCAAATGCGGGGACAAGGTATTATTTTAAAGAATCGCCTCTGCACCAAACCAAACCACACTCATCAGAAGATACGAAGAAGTATAATTTATCTTTAAGAAAGAAGGAGGAAGAGTCCAAAATCGTTTAAAACATTAAAAATTGTTTTTATTAAAAAGGCTTACTTATTAAGACAATGAAATATTAACGGACTTATGAAATTATTAAGTAAAATACATATGGTATGTATGTATTTCAAAATATATGAATGAATGAATTAATCACTGAATGAAAATATACTTTATTGCATATCAATTAGCACTTACACAGCACAGTAACAATTTGATATAGTTTGATATAATTGTATACGCAATAGACGGTCTTATCGCTAAGAACAGTCTCGTTAAGATAACCTTTGGATGGACCGAAATTGGTGTCAGTAACTTTTAAGTGTGAAACATTACGTCGATTTAATATTTATTAGTAATACTAACGGCTCGTATCTAACAATAATGTCGTACAGTACAATAAATATGAAAATTATAAACAAAGTAAATAAAAACAAACACAAACAAAACAAAACTTCAACATGACTTCCCGGACATTACCATAAAAATCCGATCCATTACTCGCGCTTGCTTCCACAACATCAAATAACTCATCCATCGCTGTCAGAAGCTGTACCTCAAATAATAATGTAGTTACTGATTTAAAAGAGAAAATTTACTCTGTGAAAAAAACCTTATTAATAAAAAGAAATAGCCTCGACTTCTTTCTAAGCATTCCGGCTTTCTAAGTACTCGTATTTTTTTTTTATATGAAAAGTGGCAAACGAGCATACGGCTCACCTGATCTTAAGTGATCACCGTCGCCCATGAACATCCACAGCACCAGAGGAGCTGTAGGTGCGTTGCCGACCTTTGAGATAGGAATAGGCTCGTTTCTTGAAGGTCCCTAAATCGTAAACGTTCGGAAACACCGCTGGCGACAGTTGATTCCACAAGTTGACAGCTTTTTGCTGCTGTACGAATGGGTCGGCACAATCGGGGAAGTACCACGACCTCACAGAATACTGGCGTAAAGTGGAGGATTTTATGCCTCCGCGTTTCGCAAGGTGAGTGAGTGTGCCGGCGGCCCAACTCCCTCCCCCTCAGCAACATGGCAGCGGCAATTCAAAATCGTATGTTCTACGTATGTTTGTACGTATGTACTTTCTATGTTCGGAAATTGAAATTCCATTCGCCTCGTTTGAAATTCCGTTTGTTTCGATATAAGAACAAACAAACCACTTTTTATAATTTGTTAACAGTGTAAATTTGCTTCGCTCTACATCAACACACTAACCGTATAATCTAATGGTCGGAGGTCTGAGCAATTTGATAACGATGTTAACATAAAGATTTTTTATAATTTTTTTAAGTGTTTGTGTGTCTGTTTTGAAGTACAAAGAAATCACTTGTATAGGTACGTAGTATATGGTAATGGGCGCACCATTTGCCACCCATCTATACAAACAAAACATACTGGCATAGCAATAGAAAAAACAATTAGATATAAGGACAAAATTTAATAGCTACAATATCAATTTAAGCTAAAAACTAAAATATTGTTCAAGACAAATATGAAATAAAAGAGATCTCAAGATACGAAAGGGATGAGAATAATGAAAAAATATGTATCTAACCAGGAATATAAAAGGTATAAATAGAAAATATAAAATAAGGTATAACATGACAAAAATTATCTGAGTTGTTCTCAGATTTTAACTTATTGAAATTAACTTATATAGAAGTAAAAAAAGTTTTGTACCTTCTTTCATCTTCATATTCCTTGTGATACTTTACCAAAACGTCTATCGATTCGGGTAACAGAAAAAAGCCAATGCCAGTGGACTGGCCAATTTTTAATGTACAAAATTTAACCTTTTTGAATGAAAGAGGAAAATTTTTGAGCGTTTTATTAGTATATTAAAACAATACACCAAAATTTTCCTCCATGACGTAACAAAAGCCGGGCAGTTCATAAATCAAAGCAATTTTGTCACTACCACAACGCGACTTTCAAATATGCCAAGCCTTTCTACCATGCAACCTCGAAAATTCTTCATATTTTCCTAACATACTGTCGCGAAAAAGCTTTACTGAATATTTTTCGATGACAACAATTCGCGATGTTTTCATTCTCTTAGTAATTTTCGAGCAGCATTTTTGTTGTTACGATATTATTATTATTTTATTTACAAATAATTTTACGTTACTTAAATTAAATAGGTGTATTTACTCGTATTAAGCATAAAGGGTGCGTTTAAATCATGCTAATTGTGTTAGAAGAAATTATTTCTTTCTTGTCTTATTCCACTTGCTACGTATCATGCAAAATTAATGACGCTAGCACAGCTAATACCAAAATATTTTAACGTTAATAAAATAATTCACGCAATTCTCCTCTCCTTCAGTGTGACGGCTACATCAATATCTTCAGAAGAACTTTGAAGGGTTTAACTGTTTGAGACAACTGAGACAAGCTCCGCTAGGAGCGGCATTCCCCACTGGGTATCGTCACGACCCCGCACCCGACCCGACCATAGATCAAGACATAGAAGTAGGCATGACCGGCTGGGGCCATAGACAAAGCATCAGTATTGCCATATAAATAATATTTTTCCCTAAAACTTGTTTGAGTAAAACATTACAATATGAAAGTATAATCGAAACAAACAATATCAAAAATATAAATAGCATATTCTTATATTTTTTTATTAAGTATTAGGTCCTTACATATGAAATTGGCGTTTTGTTGTACGATTTTGTCGCCACTTTGATCTTAAGTTTCTCCTCTTAGGTTAGGAATTCCAATTTCAAATTTCTACAGCTATGTACTCATGCATTTTTTTTTTCGAAACCGTAATCCATATGTTTTTTCCGATGTCGCCTTTTAGTCGCCTTCTACGACAGGCAGGGAATACCCTAGTCTTATACTACGAAGCTCAGAACTACAGGGCTGAACAGGGCAAAAATTTATGGCTTATGGCGCTGGGCTCACCCCCCATTTGGTAACTTATAAACATGATTAAAAGTGCACAGTAATAGCTATCTTTGTCTTTAGCCATAAAATAGGCTTAAATGGACGTGACGTTCAACAAAACAAACTTTGAATCTGATTTTTTTACTAAAACTAAAAAGGACGTTATCGAGTACTGAAATTAGGGTGACTGCAAAAGTCAACAGACCCATTCAATAGCACAATTCCGGTATAACGATATTCCATACGCATAAAAAACTCGGCTGTGCCCGGAAATTTCTCCTTCAAGAATAACAATATTAAAGGAAATCTAACGGGCACGCGACCAGGGTCTTGATATAAATCGGCGCGAAACGATTAATCTTTCAAAAGCGTTCGAGTCCTAACAGTCCACGTTAAAGGACAAGAATATAGATAGAAATATTTAAAAAATCCGATTCATACGAGATTTTATAAAAAATATTTTTTTAAATAATCGACATTATTGTCGATTATATATCTTCGAGTTTCCTGCTCATCATTTTTCCTTACAATTGCTTACGAACGAGTTTTTTTTTCATATTTTTTTACCATCACAATCTAACCCGATCCTAAACACATTTGTGATTATGACGGTCCTTCATTGCTTGCATAGTTTGGTTCATTTTCAATTGTAAAGTCTTTTTTTTCTGTGTTGTCATCTCAACTTGACGTTAAGTGTGTGTTTATTTATTTAGATAATTTGCTTAATATAAAAGTGTACAAAAAGGCGGACTTAATTCCAAAAGGCATTTTCAGTGTACCTTGAGATTGTAATATATAACAATAAATTAAAAACATAACCGTAACAGCTATATGTTATAGTTAGATACATGTAAAAATACATAGATCTAGATATAGATAAACAGAAACAGAAAAAGGTAAATATTTATAAATACTATTTCTGATTTAGATATAGATTCCAGAGAAGGCGTTTGAATGTAACCTTAGCTGTACGTACATTTGGTGGTAGCGCATTCGAGCCTTTATTGGCAATGTATGACGTAATAACGCGTAAAGAATTTGCAAATATTTATTAAAAAGCCACCATCATTCTCAAACACAATAACGCAGTTGATGTTTTCAAGTCCGTCGCCAAAGAGAAGAACAATGACAAATCTAATGCGGCAAAAACTAGTCGCACGAATTCAATTCGTTATATCGAATGCGTTGAGTTGAATCAATCCAGATATGGATCCAATTAATGAAGCGTCAGTCCGTAAGTGACGTATCTACGAACGTGAGAGCTTTGCGGGAAATCGTATTATTTACTGACAACGCAAATATTATTTGTTACTATTCGTAATAAGGTAAAAGGGTGCTACGTTTTCTAGAGATAAACTAATTTTGTTACAACTTAATATATTTGCTTTGGCCGATTGCGTACAGTAGTAACGAACTTCCGGTTAATGGTTAACACATTTAAATTAGTTATGTGCGTTTGTGAAAGTTCTGTACAGCAAAAATAACACGAGATCAAGATTAATGGCGTTAAAACACGGCCATGCGAAATGAGTCTGAATGTCTATGTTCCGGTGGTTCGGATGTATGGAAAGGATGAATGGAGAAAAAACACAAAGAAAATTTGTACCCCGGAAGTGTGTGGTGAGGTCGGTAAAGCGGTCGACCAGATTGGAGTTATATTAAAAAAGGCCGTTGGGAGTATCCTTATCCGACAGATGTATGCAAAAGAGGTGCGCCAGGTTCGTGCTAAGTGGAAGTATGGAAGTACGTGATCTCTCCGTATCTCCGGGTGTGTATTGTATTATGCATATTTAAACACTTCAATCACATTTTCAACTGACTTCAAAAAAGGAGGATGTTCTCAATTCTAATGTTTGTGTTATGTTTGTTACTTCATAACTTTTGATTGGGTGAACCGTTTTGATGATTCTTTATTTAATTTGAAAGCTGGTGCTTTCTGTGTGGTGTATATCTGCACAATTTTCATAGTCGGATTATTGACAATCCACATTTTATACGTGTAGATAAATCATTTTATGTTTAGGCTAACAAAATATAACATAAGTCTGTTGAAAATTAATAATTTATCATAAACTTTGACGTGTTTCACAAAAACATTTTTTTTTAAAGTTACTACAAAATGTGGAAGGTGTTATACCATTTTGGAATAATGAATAGTAGTGCCAACTTTTTAAATTACTTGCCATTATGGTTTTTTTTTTTTGTTAACGAGGAGGAAATCTTCAGAAAGATACCCCGCCTTCTGGGGGGAAGGAGGCGGTTATGTGGGGTTTTTACCCACTAAAACCTCCCCGGTGGCCCTTCCTCGGTGCATGGTGAGGGGCTCCGGGATCTCCAGTGGAACGCACCGGAGCCCCTCTGCACTGTGCTCATAGAGAGCACTTCCCGGGGGAGGTTACTCCCTCCCCCCCTGTGCCCTCGCAGTGCAAGGCGACACGGGCCAGCCGATGTCGCCTTCTTCCCGGGTCCACCTTGGCGGACGACAAAGGCCCCCACCCTTGTCGCCCAGTGAACCCGAGGCCCCTTTTAGTCGCCTTCTACGACATGCAGGGGATACCGTATTCTTATTCTTGAGAGCCCAGAACTACAGGGTGCCATTATGGTTACCGTATATTTCTTTATACCATGGTTTGTCAAAGAGGACTAATGATTTTCTTACAAAAATTTAAAGATTAAATAACATATTTTATTTTATTTTATTGTAACATGTCTGGTTTTCAATGTACTTGTGGTCGATAGCACAGTTTCGTTTCCTACTAAAAATATTCGTCGCCAAAAAGTTTGACAAAAGGTCTGATTTTTTCACAGTTTTTAGTTAAATATATCAAAAACATAAGTAACAAAGATTTTTTTTATTACTTTTGTCGAGGCCCTCATACGGTCCCGTAGCACACATTTATAGTTAAACGTTGAAATACGGGACCTGTATACTTGTAACTAATTAACGTTTATAATTAAAAATACAAAATCTTGGTTTAATTATGTTTCATATTTATAATCTACTATTTTATTTAAACTGTTTAAAATCAGAGTTTAAGAAGAACATTGGTGATTAAATCCTTTCTATTATGTGTCCTATCCGTTATGCTATGTGTCTACATAATAAAGAAAAAATATTAATGGCCAGTAATACAGTGTAAAGGTTATAAAAAGCGTTTTTCTCCTTTACGTTTTGTAATAAATATAGCTTATTACTTTAGTAAAATTATGTAATCGAGATTTTTTACGCATGAAAGATTTCCTACTTTACAAATCCTCCATTTTTGTGAATATGAATAATGCTTAAGGGGCGCTTTTACTAAGGCTTGTTTACCAAGCCGTGCCCTACAAATCCTTACGAGAAAAATACATTACACATTTCGGGCACGGGACCTCAATAAAGCCAGATTTGTTGGAGTTCGTTACGAGGTTTAAAAGCCCGCTTGTATTGTAACTCAGCGCTTATGTAGTCGGTAGGCGTAATGGGAGTCGATTCGGGATATCGGAAGGGAAATCAAATTGTAATCGCGTCTACACGCTAATACTGAAGTCCCTAATCAATGCCAGGCAATTACAACCCTAATTACCATAGTTTTTGGAACTAAACTAGCATGTCGGGTTTCTTTAATGTTACAGCCGTCATGGGAAGAGTTTCAAATGGAACTGTCAGTAAGTTTTACTATGAAAATTGTGTTGGTTAACTTAACGTTTCGTGTCCCACGTATTGTAAAGGAATGGGAGAGCATTCTTTTTAAGAAAATGAATATTTCAAAGTTGTTATTGTAGCAATGAGTTTTGTAAGCTATTAATTTATATTAAGCCGCGTTATTTAAAAGTTGTAGACAGATACTGTCCCGTCGAACGCGACAAGACCGCGAAGTCGAAGCACGCTGGACTAATCAGATCCACACCACTCTCGGCACGTCAGTTAGCGATGCTCTGCGCAAGGCTGCAGACAGAGGAAAATGGCGACAGATCACCAAAAACAGACTGTTCCCACAAGATGGTCACGAACCTCAGCATTGACGAAACCGACGCGACTCGATGTATCTTTCCGTGCGCTCGCGGTACCGTTTTTTGCGCCTATAGTATTAAGCTGGTTTAGCGATATTGTTTGAGTAACTTATGTTGCAGTGACGCTTTTATCGTAAGACAGGATAGCAGTGGTTTTTTTCTGTGCTGAAACCACATCCTTCTTGTGTGTATTGTGTCTAGGAAATGGAGAAAGACACTGGCTTGTAAAATGCAACATTGTAAATATAGTAAAATCGCTTTGTAATATTATAGTGTACTATACATTAATATAAAATCCACGGCGATATCTTTCCAGATATATAAAGTTTATCGTCCCATCCATTTTACAGCCAATGCACTAATGGATCAACACGTAAATGCATTTGAACAATGACAACTTTATATACGTTTTTGTATAACAATGTAAGCCATATACATATTTCAAATGATTGAAAATTATACAAAACGATAGACATATTTTGAAATTCTCATAATTTTAGATAAGTAAATTTCTTTACGTCTTTGATTTCTTTATTAAAACACAAACAACTTGTGCAATAAAAATAATCACCAAAGATGTTTCCGAAATTGTACTATTTGGGGACCTTCAAGAAACGTACTCCTTTCTAAAAGGCCGGTAACCGGCATCTGCAGCTCCTGCGGTGTTTTAAATGTTCATGGGCGACGGTCACTTAAATCTGGTGAGTCGTAAGCTCGTTTGCCCCTTTTCCTACAAAAAAAAAACTGAAACAGTTTTTTTGTTTTTTTTTTATACTAGTTTAAGTGCTTGACTACGATCCCACCGGATGTTAAGTGGTTTTCTTATTGCGTCTGTTTTCGTGCTTATTATTTTAATATACTTTTATGGTGTACAACCTTGTGTATAACCTTTGGATAAATCGTCCACTGTCCCGCATGCCAACAACGGGAATAGATAAGTATCAGCAGCTGGTAAGCATTGTCTTCACAGCTAACTCTTGCTGTACAGATATTTAGTCGATCCAGCTTCGCAACTAATAGATTTAGTTATTGTACTTTTCCAATCGACTTGAATCGGGTGAATCGATTTTGATGATTTTTTTATTTAAAAGTTGGCGCTTTAAACCCCATTCAATTTGGTCCGATTATGATGATGGCATCCAAGAGAAAGGACCTTTTAAGACTTAAATTGGCATAAAAGACTTTTTAATTCATTAATAGTAGATAATTACAATACACATTAATGAGCATCTTATTAATAATTTAACTACATTTATAAAACAAAATATATTACCAACTAAAAAAAAAAGAAATATTTACAATATAATGGGTATTTTACAATATATTCACAAAAAATATAACTGTGCCAAATCGTCGTCGCTTGGCAGCGTGCTCAGAAGGAAGAAGTCCACGATGTATGGCAATACTTAGCCTCTGTGCAAGGTATAAGGCAGCCCTCTGGTGACCAGATGATCAATTTGCATTAAGTATGTGAGCGACAAATAAACGAATAACTCGAATAACACGCCAACCAATTTCGATGATACATTTTTAATGGGAAAAGATAATATTTAAAAGTAAAGATATCAAACCTCATTTCTTAAAATTTTAAGGAAGATTTCAAATTGAATTTATGAGGTTGATACCGGACATTAGAAGGTGGAATCAAATTTATACCACATTACAAAACTTTCCCCAGTGATTGTCCGCAAATAAACAATTACAATATATGTAATTGTTCATTTGCAATATATGTAATTGTTTCTCTTTAAGGGGGGAGATGTAAAGATATCAAACTTCTTTACTTAAATTTATATCTTTTTTTCTATTTTTATAATTTTAAATGTATTGTATATGTATTTTAAAATGTAATGTGTCATGACATTTATATATAATAGATAGAATTGAAATACTAACATTAAATGTTGTTTCTCTAAATATTATAAAGAAACGCAATTTAGTCTTTTATTTCAAACAAATATATAGACTTTATTATATATATAAAACAATAAATAAAATGCTAATAAGCTACGAATATATTTTTATAAATAGCAAAATACTTTTATAAAGTTCTAAAATAGTTTAAAACCGTAAAAGGTTTTCACGACCCAACCAGTCTATCCATTGGGTAAGCTACGGAATCAAGCACTTATCTCTAGTGCTCTCGTCTCTATTAAACCTCACTGAACTGTCTTTTGAACGCTATCAAATTTTATTATTTTTTATTAAATTTTAAAGCTTCATTTAATTTAAGATATCAGTCAATATTTTTATATGTTGTAAAAAGATTCTTCATCAGTAAAATGTTTCGTGAAAGGCGTGGGCGTTTAAAAAATTATAAAAATATCATTTGTTTTATTATCATGTATTATTATCATTTCAAAGTTTTGTTTTAGTATGTAAGTTTGTATTTTTTATGTATTGCTAATGTTTATTCCTATATAAACATATAATAATTCTTGCAGTTTTTATTTATTTCTAGACTTTTCTTATTAGCCCACTATGTTATTTTACCTCTTCTGTTCTACAGGATTGCCTGGAATGCATCGTTCATAGCAATAAGGCCGCTCTTTCTCACTTTTAGGTTTACCTAAGTTGTGTCCGCCCTTTAGTTCTGGGCTCGTAGAATCAGGCTACGGTATCGGCTACCTGTCGTAGAAGGCGACTAAAAGGGGCCTCGAGTTTCCTGGGCGGCAAGGGTGGGGTTTTTGTCGTTTGCTGTGTTAATTCTATTTAGTTCTGTCCAAGAATTCTCATTTAAAGTGACAGTGATTTTTTTTTAATATTTCATTTCTTAATATCCTTATTTTCTATGTTTTACGGTAAAGAACACTATTCACTAAGTCACGTAACTGAATTCGATGTAAGCCAACCCAAATCTGGATTATTTATTTTCCCGCCCGTCGCGCGCTTTGCCCCTGTCAGTGCT
Organism: Meandrusa payeni; assembly: GCA_029286785.1. Taxonomy (NCBI): domain Eukaryota; kingdom Metazoa; phylum Arthropoda; class Insecta; order Lepidoptera; family Papilionidae; genus Meandrusa; species Meandrusa payeni. The sequence continues at coordinate 9,790,745 of JAGSMX010000008.1, read as the reverse complement.
CCAGTCAAGCCAGTAACTTATCAACGGCTTTAAAAGTAGGAACAACCCCTTAGATATCAAAAACAGCAGGCGATACTACACACATGAAATATGCTCAGCTCACATATTTAACGTCGTTAATAAATTCAACGTGTATGTGAGATATTTATATTTTACGTAAAGAAAGTGTGTTTGTTGAAGTAAATTTTCTTTACGCAAGCTTAACTTGGGGAGTAAGCTAGTGAATGCGTTACGAAAAGTGTGATCCAGCAAGGCGAAGTTACGTTTCGTCTAATATAATAGGTGCAAAAGGGAGAGGTGCGAGCAGACATTTATTTTTGTTTACTTAAAAATTAATGACATCAAACATAAAATTCTGAATGAATAAGTTAATAGCCTTGATTATATTGGTTTGGGATACGGTCTGCGAATCGTATGATCGTCGGTTCGAATCCACCATTAGACTATTGACGTGAACCATATCCTAGCATAAGCTTCAGCTAAGTTGAAATGGTTAACAAGAATGTTAGTCATTTTTGTAAAAAGTTAGGAAAAAAAATCAGTAATAGCTAATACAATCAAAAGTTATAAGCTTTAAAAGCAAACTTACCTAATACTTAATTCAGAGCTTTAAACTCATCTCTTTCATAAAACGTTCAAGAACAAACTCCAGGTGTGGTAAGAGGTAATAATATAATGCATTATGAACTTAGTGTAAGAATATGACGATACTACAAAGTGGGCGGTATAAGTAAATTAATATACTCGTCGACAAAGTTCAATAAACCCATCTCGTAACGTTAAGAATATTATAAAGATACATACAGAGGCTGCTTATAGATACATCGAGATGATGAATGTTTGAGTTGTCACTTGTGTTAAATTATTTTTTATGTTGTGATGTTAACTATTATTGTATTGTTATTATTTTGATTGATTATTTGTGTTGACTACAGCACCGAATTGGTTTAGCTGTAATGGTGCTGTAAGTTCTGTCTAATAAATAAATAAAAAAATAAATTAAAAAAATTTTCACCTTAAACGGTACGGTACATTTGCTTTCTACGAGTATAACAGCTGCCGTAGATGGTAGATATATAATAGGTTGTCAAATATCTCCCTTCCGCCTTTTGTCTTTTGAATTTCGCGGCTATGTACAAAGCGCTACAGAGCTCGTATCTAGCAATACTATACATAATTTGAAAGGTCTTGACATAACCTACAAAACGACGCTATGCATAATTAGTTTGGATATTGCGTTCAACAGTTATAGACGTGTAAACATGGAGTTCACTAACGCCGAAATTCGCGCTATTTTAAAGTTTTCCTTCGTTAAAGGCAAATCCGCTAGAGAAACGTTCCGTGAGATTAATGATGTTTTGGGGGATGGTACTCTATCACTTCGAACCACGGAGGAATGGTTTCGACGGTTCAGAGCCGGTGAAAACGACACCATGGATAAGCCAGCCGGCGGAAGACCTGTGACGACAAATACCGATCAAATCATGGACTACATCGAGTTAGACCGGCATGTGGCATCTCGTGACATCGCCCAGGAGATGGGAGTTAGTCACCAAACCATTTTAAACCATCTGCAGAAGGCTGGATACAAAAAAAAGCTTGATGTTTGGGTGCCGCATGACACAAAAGGCGGAAGGGAGATATTTGACAACCTAATATATAACTTACATTTTAAATTCAACCTGTCATCGATTACTATGCATGTGCGATGATAAGCTTTAATATGTTTACTCAATACCAACACTATAGTTTTAATTAAAATACAAAAATGTTATAAATTCATCATTCATAAAAAGATTTATCAATCAATAGCCACGATAGCTTAGTGTCCGCGAGGTCGTCTCAAGTTGCATCGTACGTTAGCAATTTTAAGTACTGATATACCAAGCGCTCGGCGTTGACGGAAAACATCGTGGGGAAACTTGAGACTAGAATAGATTGTTTTAGGACATGTGTTGTCTGCTAGTGCTAATTGGCACTAGCGTCGTGTGGACTTTGCCATTATATTTACTTCACAGAAAAGGTTTGTGTCCAGCAGTGGGAATACAGAAATATCTAAACTGGTTCTTATTCATTAATATGTAGATATTTTAATAAATTTATAGAACGAGTCGGGTTGTACAAAGAGAAACCATGATAATACCAAAAATAATTCAATAACAAATAATTATAATTTATTTTTGTTTGCATGTAATAGATTGGTTACCAATATAAGTTGATAAAAATAACATTAATAAGTTTTCAAAACATCAGTCTTATTGTCTGCTATCGACCGTTAGAATTACGATAGTTAGCATTCTCTATATTATAGTAAAGGATAACTGAAAAACTCGTATCATTTTACGTTATACCGTTGAATAACGTCAAGTTTTGGTTAAGTAAATAGTTAATTACAATTGGAAACAGCTCGGTTTGTCGCCGCCGGATGTGGGTGGTTCCGCGGCGGATATCATTTCCGCTTTTTGTCGTATTCAAACGGGCTCGTTGAAAACAGACAAATATTATTATGGAAAAGTTATTTCGCCGCCTTTTCGGCCTTCAACTGTTTCACTAAAAATGAAAAACAAAATTATTTTGTATACTTCGATGACTTCTTATACTATTTCTAAATAAAGAAATTTAATTGATTGTGGAACAAATGCATAATAAATACAAATTTAAAAGTTGTGTAATATTTCACAGCTATTAAAGTTCATAAGTAAAAAGCTGTGTAGGCTAAGCCTCCTATATTAGAGAAGGTCACCTAAGATGAGATGAGCTAAGCCGTTTGTTGGCACTCTGCTGTTAGCTGTATTTGGATGTTTGCAATGAGCATCTTAGGTGATTTCCGCCACCCGCAAATACCTACGAAAAGGCTTACGACCTAACGCACTTGTTAGTAAGTGTAATTATAAAGAAAGCTAGCAATTTTTTTCAGAAAATATTACTAACATTCTAGTTAACCATTCCAACTAAGCTTGTGCTAGGAGATGGTTCACGTCAATAGTCGAATAGTCGATTCGAACCTAGGACCTTACGATTCGCAGACCATATCCTAAACCATTAGGCTGTCGACGCTTCATGTCGGTATTCTGCGAGGTCGTACTTATTTTCTTGTAGTTATTACTGTTAAAATAATTAATATATTTTATAAATAATAAAACCTAACTACCTCCTGTGTTAGACTTTTACACGAATCATTGTCTGTTATACGAAGTAGGTTAAATGAAGCATTGTGTTCTAGTAAATTCAGGTCAGAACAAATGAGAGTTATGTCGATTATAAAGCGTGTCATCAGAAGGACTTGCTACCATTATGTGTTTCACTTAATCTGCTGTATTAAAAAAAAACGATTACTAGCAATATTTTTTTTCTACAAATATTACTAACATTCTTGTTAAACATTCCAACTAAGCTTGTGCTAGGAGATGGTTCACGTCAATAGTCGAATGGTGGATTCAAACCTACGACCTTACGATTCGCAGACCATATCCTAAACCATTAGGCTGTCGACGCTTCATGTCGGTATTCTGCGAGGTCGTAATTAATTTCTCGTAGTTATTACTGTTAAAATAATTAATTAATTAATTTTATAAATAATAAAACCTAACTACCTCCTGTGTTAGACTTTTATACGAATCATTGTCTGTTATACGAAGTAGGTTAAATGAAGCATTGTGTACTAGTAAATTCAGGTCAGAACAAATGAGAGTTATGTCGATTATACAGTATGTCATCAGAAGGACTTGCTACCATTATGTGCATAACTTAATCTGCTGTATTTAAAAAAAACGATTACTAGCAATTTTTTTTTCTACAAATAGGACTAACATTCTTGTTAACCATTCCAACTAAGTTTAGCTTGTGAATATTAAGGTGTTCTATCTCCTAGAGATAGTGTGGTGGATTCGAACCTACGACATTATGTTTCACAGACCGTACCCTAGACCTTTTGACGCTTCATTGATTTGCGATGACATTTACAACAAACAATGTTTGTGCACTAATAGTGCCGTTACGTATTTACCGATTTTGATTTTTTGTCTTTGAAATATTCTGGTTTCAATTAAGATCCATAAGGATTGGAATTTCAAGGAGAATTCGCACCATATTCTTATCGAAGAACAGTTATTATATAATATTAACTCTTTAACCTTCTCTCGATTTGTCAAGTTCAATTCTTCAAAGACTTGATATAAGCGACAAAAATCCCTAACTAAGCCTTAACCTATAAATATGCCAGAAAAAGTAAAACATTTTTTTATTATGAAGTAAGTTTTGACTATTTCTGTTTTAAAAGCCATATCACTTAACAAGTTCTTCCTAAAAAATGTATTTCTAATAATGCTGGAAACGTGGTGGCGGGTAAAGTTAAAAGTTATTAAGATGCATTTTTCATACACATATACATTACATTTTTCAACATACACGTACAAGTTATCGGGCAATTTTAGAAAACCTTTTCGTTCAAAAGTCCGCACTCGAGAGACACGATCCAGATTTTACGATGCAATGTCTATTGTTTAAAATTTAAAGCTTTCGGTAAGCTATAACATGCCATTACAATGCAAATATTCAATAGCTTACGTTCGGCAATACAACAAATAATAACGATATATTACCAACAGTTTACTTGATTACCTTACTCCTTTAGACAGCCAATAGCACTTCGAAACTTGGTGAATAGCTTGAAACTCTCAAAGTTGGCGTTCCTCAAGCGTTGTTTTATTAATAGCAAGATGGAAGTAACGAAACGAAAAGTTTGATTCATCGCGATTGGCCTCTAGAGAGAAATAGTCAAAGAATTTTTCCACGGAACTTTGAAAGTTTCTTAAAGCATTTCATTTTGAGGCAGGAGCTATCCGATCGGCCAGAAGGCCTGTCAGCCTGAACCTTTATCAGAGTTACACATCGCAAGGGAATCCCTGATAATTGGCTTCTATAACTAACCGGCCAAACTGTTAGAAGCAAATTGTCTATCTGCTTGGAACACGGCGACAGCGCAAATACATACGTAAGTCGCACATGACTGCGAAAGCGGTAGTACGCTAATATTGCCCATACGTTCTTATAAGTTTTCGCCAATGTTCTGGTAGTTTGGCGAAACTATTTATTTGTAATTTAACTTAATAAATAAAATAGCGTTGTAATAATGGTAGCCGTACATTAAAGCCGAGAATCAGCATAGCGTCAATGTTTTGTTTTTATTTTATTTTACGTATTAAAAGATGGCAATAAATAAGCTTAATTAATAGCATTTGAATAATTTTGCCCTTCTTTAATTATTCTTTTAGCATCAATAAATTTATTATTTTTCTTTTTATTATTTGCACATAATTATTTAATTTACGTAGCTAAAGATGACAATCATTAAACGTTATAATATATTAATGAATAATTAGCTGTGGCGCTGTATTACCCGCGATTAAAAACTATTTATTTTTCTAACGTAAAAGTAACGTTAGTTACTTTAAAAAAAAGTGAGACACTTTAAAATCGGTTTAGCCATTCCAGAGATTAGCTGGAACAAACAGAGGAAAAATTGTAAAAAATGTCAATTTGGTATATACCGTATATAACAATACATTCATAAGCATGTAGTAATAGCTATTATTTTAATATGACAAACCGACAATCCAACTTTATTCATTTGTAAAGATAGGTATAGGGGGCAAACAGATTCGCTTCCATGAAGCTTTTTTCTCATGGGAACAATACAGTTGTAAAGTTAAATTGATGGAAGGAATTCTGGTAAACACCTCATTACTTCTTCTAGCGTGGGGGTATTACACCAAAGTTAATAATCCATTTAGTTAGCAAACAAATTACATAACGTTGTTGATAATACGATCATTCACTGGTGACCTCTGCTCTTACTCATTCCTCTACTTCGGTAAAGAAAAAGACAATAAATAAAATGAATATCATCTTAGATAGACATAACGAATTGCTTGGTTTCTGTGACCCAAAAATATAATAGTTATCCAGTGACATTGATAAAGCAATCTTAGGTTATCTTATGTCTTTGAAACAAATCAAATCAAATAAAATAAGTATTTTAAATAGGCTCAAAAGGAACTCATAAAAATTAAAATATAAAATAACAATCTTTATCGATTTTCATTATTGACCAATAATTTCGAATATAGCACAGATTCTTTTCGGTTTAGAATGGGCATAGATTGACTAAAACCAATATAAAACGAAAATGTCTGACCTTTCGGACCGCGTCTGCTGGGACTTTCGGGCTGAGCCATTTGTGAATATTTAAACAGCGTGAAAAATATCTTACACGAAACAGCAATGCCTTACGCGAGAAATCAAGATGTTTGTTGTGTAAATAATATATTTACACCTACATCAAACACTGCGGAACAAAATTGAAATACCTACATCTACTTAAAACAAACCATTCTATTGTTGGTGTAAATGAAATATCGTTTTTAACTTTAACTGGAGAAACATCGTTTTTAGTCATATGTGATCAACAATTATAATTTTCTCTAAAAGAACAACAGCGCTATCTAAACTTAAACACACAAGGAATGTACTTCGAATGTCTACACTAAACTTCCCACCAATAAATATATGATATGAACATAAAACGAGTATACGCAGGAAATAGTTTGAATGGGGTTCTACGCTGGACTGGAATATATATGGATCTAGAATTATGAAGAAGGAATTAAAAGCTAGAATCTGTCAAGAATCGCGCGTCTGGCATCCACAATGTTGTATTTAACACCCTTATGTCTGATAGTGAAGGTTTAATTTGACAGAAACAATGAGAGTTTTTATCACGAACCTACACAGATCAGCCAGAAAAGGTGTATTTTACTGTTTCATCGGATTGAGAGGTGGCATAGCTCTTAGTTCGCTTAGCCTGCACCTCCTCAATTCTTAGTAATTCGAGACCAGGGTACCCCCGGTGATTAATATCCTCAGCTGGCATTATTACGCTTAAGTAAGCTTAAGCTGCAGTGGAAGTGGGCTGGCCCATAACTCTAAAGTCAAATAAATTCGACCCGTGAGCGCCCAAGTGGGCCAAGTGGGCCTGTCGGTTGCTTTATCACGGATAAGCTAAACTAACTTTGAGTGCCACTTCGAGAAGCGTTGGCGGTTGGAAACTCCAGCAACGTTTCTAACATCTAGCGGGTGGCTAACCCATAAAACGGCAGTTATGCGAAAAAATGATTCCTAACCTCCGACAGTCACTTATGGACGGTTTATGTGCGTGCTTGTTGCGATCTAGGCTAAAGTGATAGTGGCGTCCGGATCGTCGAGAACTTGTCCTCGAGTCGACGCGATGGAATTTAATAGAGAATGGCTTTTAAGTGGCGGCACTTACAAGAACTTTGTTAGAATGTTTAGTTGTAGTATTGAAAAACCGTCGAGATGCTTGCTTAAAAAAATGGACAAGAGTTTAAGATCAACGCCGTTTAAATAGGCAGTGATAGCGTAAAGGCAGAGAGGTCGACTTAATGATCTTATCGTCGTAGAGTCGAATCCGAATCACCTTTAACTATGGATGTCCGTTTTTTGGCCTCTTATATACAATAAAATCTCATCATCACTTGCTAAAATTTATGCTGTAATAAGCCTATGTAAAACTCACAGCCATTGCTGAATTGGTCTACCCGAAAAAAAAAGTTTTAAATGAACGTGAAAACTTATAAATGGATTTTTTTTTTGAAAATTCAAAGGACCGTTATTCCAAATATCTAAAAATTTGGTAAAAATAAATAAATATCTCTGACCCGTTACGATTGAAAGACACCGAGAGCTTCGTAAACACATTTTTATCAAGAGACACTAGTAACCTGATGGATGGAGTTACAAATAGTGCAGAAATTCAGAAGCACTATGGACAGATTGGAAACGACCCAAATGACACGTCAGTGAGGTATTCTATAAAACTGCACATGTAGGCTCAACGTTCAACGTCGATTCATTTGATGATAATAGAAACGAATATAGACCGTTACAAAGCAGAGATAGCAGTTACAAATAACATTCCAATTTTAACACCTATAGCTGAAAACGCAATAAAATTGGATTAAAACTGACTATGTCTTTTATAGAACCGGTCAAATTGGAATTTAAAGCGACAAACTGGCAACCCAGTTTCAGACTAATAGACAGCTTCAATATCACGCTTGGCACGGGTAGCCAATAAAAAGAACACCGAGCATTCTCCGACACACCCCTAGAACACCTTTCGTGATATTACGTGCTCTGGAATATATTTTCGGACGCCTTCCATTACGTTCCCGGTCAAAGAACTAATGCATTTACAAAGATATTTTGAGCGAGTCCATTTATGAAGTAAAATTCTTTTGTGTTATTTGTGAGTTCTTTATTCCGTTGTAAATTTCGAATAAATTCCTATGCTGGCGGTTGAAATAGAAAAGGAATTATTTGGAACGACACTTTAATAATTTTGCTGACAACGTAATCAAACACTTTTAAACGAACAATACTTATACATAAATAATAATCTGAATCTCGGACACGGCTCCAACGATTCTTATGAAATTTTGTATGAAGCAGGTTTCAGCGGCGATAAATCGATCTGGCTAGGAATCATTTAAAAAAATGTATTTTTATCCGTGTATAATTTAAATAAAATTTAAAGTGTTGCACGTTAAAATAATAATGATAATAATTTGCGGATAATGTAGTTGGTAGTGCAGTTACATATTTTATTTCTATTATGTCTTTTATAATTTCATTTGTGCTATTGTTTATTGTCCCAAGAGAAAAAAAAATATTTTTTAAGGATATTTAATTGTCTATCATGCACAATTTATTGCAGTTAGCTATCGTCTTTATCTTCCGAGATATTTAATCTTTCTTAACCGATCCTTTATTTAAGTTCACGAGTGTATAATGTTATCAGCTATCTCCATTTGACCGAATCCAACGTAGGGCATCTCGAATTGTCGACGATCCTGAACTTGCCGATCGGCTAGATCCTTTGGCACTGCGTAAGGATCTATCTTCCCTATGCATATTTACATATACCGAGTCTACAATGGAGAATGTTCCGAGGAATTGTTCAATTTAATAGAAGCCGCTGATTTTCGCAACCGATCGTCTCGCCGGAACTATCATCCGCACCATCTGGATGTTTGGTGTTCCACTACAATGCGTTTTAAAAACAGTTTTCAGCCACGCACAGTAAATATCTGGAACTCGTTGCCATCAGCGGTCTTCCCCAACAACTGCGACATTGGGTTATTCAAGAAAAGAGCATATTCTTACCTGAAGGGTAGGCAACGCACTGGCGCCGCTGGTGACATGGGCGGCGGTGAATCATTTACCATCAGGTGACCCGTCTTGCTCGTTTGCCGCTTATATTACATTAAAAAAAAAAGTTAAAACAAGTTTCTTGTTCCAGATTAGCACACAACTTTACTAAGAGGTACATGATGCATCTCCACCCTTTCCCTATAAAATATGAATATGCAAACGTATTGTTAGCCCTCTGGAATAAAATGAAATGCTTCGTTCTAGTAGAATTGGGTTAATTGGGCCTCCGCTTACCTTCACTAATTACAACAAACATAACAACGATAGGCAGCTATTTAAAGGACAATGCCTTCATATGCTAATGGTATGTGAACGCATTGTCTTACTCCCGCCGTTGATTGTATTCAGTTTTCAACCGACTTCAAGAAAGGAGGTTATCAAATCGTCTATATTTTAATTGTTTTGTTACCTCATAACTGTCGACTGGGTGAACCGATTTTGATAATTCTTTTTTATTTGGAAGCTGATGCTTCTCATTTATTTCTATTTCAAGTTGGTCAAATCTGACATAGGCATGAGAAAACCTTTTAAGTCTTGAAATTGCATGATTCATTTTTTTTTAAAGGAGTTTGGTGAGAGTTTGGTTAGGTTCTGATTAGATACTATTTTATAATATACTTACGATAAATAGAAATAGTTTAAATTTTAAGAATCGATTTTAAGTACGGTTTTTGAGTTTACTCTTGAGTACTTTAGAAACCGAAGTCATTGGTACAAACCACCTGGGATTCATACCCCGACCATAAGATCGTCGATGGTCTCTAGGCTACCACTGATTTGGTTATCTATTGTGAACAATCATTCTTTCTTTCTACTTTTCTCGCTTCATCCACATCTGTATGTCTGCTTACATTTTAGTCAGTTACTGGTAGTACCAAGACTCTTTTGCGGTTAATTAAAGCAATCTAGTTACTTCAAACGTGTATCTGGAACGACGAATTTTCACAGCATGGATTGAAAAGTCTTCAGCCTACTATCACTCAATTAAAATCATACATACGTACTATAAATATAATAGTACGTATGTACAGTATTTTTATTAAAGGACCTCTTATATTTATTACCTTAGTGCCAAAATCACTGTCTATACTAAGCCGTAGACAAAGTGAAAGAATGTTCTACACATTGCAAAATATAAAAACGAAAAATCTGTTTCTCTTTAGTTCCGGCCCGTTCCGAGTAATGTGACCTAAAATCTTTGGCCGGGAAAGAGGGAGGCCGGCATTCGCTAAGCACGTGATTCCAGTCAGAATATGCGCCGCATCACAAGAACCCATTAAGGCAAATTCTTACAGAACACCGGCGATACTGAAAACTGTGTCATAACCGTGCAGATAGTCTTTTGTTTACATTCGAATAAAACTACCTACGAACGCAGATCGTGGCCATTGTTGCCTTTACAGACAATCACAGCTATGTATTATATAAATTTCGCAAACAAAAAAGGCATTTTTTCACTTTTACAATTATTTTTTTAATTACCCTCTTGAGCTGCTATCATTCGTCTCGTTTGCTTTAAACAAATGAATACCAAATATTACACTGACCTTTTTTAAGAAGCGTAGTAGGCCATATAAAGATTGAAGTGGTCCATTGCCTAGTGGAGCATCTGGTTCTTAATATGACCTATAGCATCGCAGATTTAAAACTTAATTCGTAGCCGAAATATTAATTTTTACGCTTATATTTTAAAACAATACGTCGTTTAAGGGGCCATACATTATATTTTAGGAGAAAAGCCTAGGACTGTTTACGAAGATGATCCTTAGGAGGGTAATGTTTGCACCTCACCATTTGAATATTGACGTGAAGCAACACTTGTTCGCAATAGTTAAATATGAATGGTAATGATTTTTTAAACTTTCTAAGCAAGTGCTTGACTACGATTCCACCTGTTCAATGAATTAATGTCATCATCATCATTTTAGCGATATTAGCAATTATCAGAAGGACTAGTCGTAACCGGATTGCATCCAGCGTCCTCCACCAGCCATTATGAGGTCGTAAGACCTACTGCGCTCCTTTGATAGAGCTATTTTTTGCATTCATAAATTAAAAATCCACCAGTGGTGACTCGAGTAACACTGCAAAGACAAGGTCTCTACAGAGAAAATCATCAATAGCCTAATGGTTTAGAGTAGAGTCTGCGAATCGTTCGTAAGTTCGTAGGTTCGAATCCACCATTCGACTATTGACGTGAACCATCTCCTAGCACAAGCTTAAGCTTAGTTGGAATGGTTAACAAGAATGTTAGTAATATTTATGAAAAGAAAAGAAATATTGCTAGCTTTCTTCATAAAAAAAATATAAAGAGAAGACCTGTACCTAACAAGCAGGACATATGCTTAACTTTCCGTCAAGTAGAAAACACGGATGAATATTTAATTTTTTTTAAAAAATCGTCCATTACCCGCAATTATAACTTAGGATAAAATTTAAAAGTAACATTGCTAGCTTTAAAAAATTAATCGTAGAAAGCAAGTTATTTAAAATGCAACCCTAATTAGTCTGCGAACAATAATTTTCGCTTTGATATATATCAAATTCAAAGAACTTTTACAGTCGAAAGTTCAGGTAAAATTTGATAATATTTCCAAAGTTAAGTTATTAAATTTTCCACCAATTAACTGCTGAGTGAAGCCATTAGCAAGAAAATAAAACATTTACATCTGATTCTTAAATGAAAAAATTAAACGTTGCGCTAATTTTAACAACCAGATTAAATGAAGTTCATTAACACTACTTTTTTATTTGGATCAATTTATTTGACAAAATTACAGCATAATTATAGTAAAACCAATTCGATGCTATAAATAACTAATATTTGTATACAAGAATATAATAAAAATAATAAGTCGTCGATAATATATGATGCATGCCAGTTTAAATAATTAATATACATAAAAAAATATTTCAATGGTGTGTGTTAATAACAGCGCGATGAAATATCTTTTATGTATTCTATTACAGAACAGGTCGATGTCGAAATTAGTTTTAAGAATGTATGTATGTATGCTTGTATCTCTAATTACGAAATAAAACCAAGAGCAGAAAACATTGTCGTAATTATTGCCAGTGTTAAATTTAATACCTGATTTCGAAATACCTCATATTTTCTATTACCATTCTTGAGTATCTTATATAAAAATGATAAGAAAACCATTTAGAAAGTGGAACAGACCATTTGTGCGATTCTATTGCCTTTTGAAGGTGAAATCGAACGGCAGTTTACTTCGAGAAAACATAATGAACGAAGCGGAGGGTACGTTCTAAAATATGTAATGAATTTTTTTTTCCTTAATATGAAACATATATTTTTTCCTTACACCCCTCCTCCCCCCCTCCGTGCGGTAGTCGACATTTTGATTATTTCTACTTGAGTGGTAAGCTCCCGTTCCCGCCCAAACAAACAGCACACATAGGGGGCAAGCCTTTTTTAAGAACAGTTGAAAAGTAAATGACTTGGAATATTGTTCTATTTTACAAACATAGATACAATGTATTTATGTTATGACATCATTAATAAGATTAAAAAAATATTGATTAAATGCACATGAACACCCTAGGGAATTGGCAAGGAAAAATAGTTGCCACATACACCCAAATTTCAAAATGGCGGCCGCCATATAAGCATTTTTTTTACTCCCGGAACGGGATTTTGCCATTTGAAAGAGACCCATGTAATTCATTATTAAATACTAGAAAAAGAATGCGTCTCTTATATCCAGTTGACACTAAAGAATATATTCCAGCTTAGTTGGCTAAGATTTGAACTATCGACCGTCTGTCGAAAGTCCAACGCCACGTAATGTGGCTGTCACTGTTTTAAAATAAATAAAAATAAATATAATATATAATTATTATAACGATTGTGTTTGCTTATAATATAGTTATAATATTTAAAATAATCGATTTGTCGATGTGTGTTATTTTAATTTCATAATCATCTTAAATTAAAATGAATGAAGCATAACAATTCTATAATAACTAGCGAAAAAAACCGTCTCTTATACATGTAAAATTAAACAGAAATTCCATTTAATAGAAAATCGTTTTGACTGTCCATATTTTATACATGATAATATATTTATATAAATAACATTTTATTATAAAAGTTTATCAATTAAACATTTAAAATTCTTCTAGTAATTCGTAACGTAATAAATAATTAATCTTCCACGGCAAAACAGTACAAGTAGAACATACATTAATAGAAGCTAAAATAAATTTAAATACTTTCTTTAATCATTAAATATTTTACTTAGAATACTCATTTTAGTATAGCGTCCCTTTTGGTTATTTTTAGCGCGCGTAAGTTAAACGGGTAAAGCAATTTGGTAGATGTATTTATGAACAGCAACTGAATTGAGTTAATTCAGAAACAAAGGGTAAACGTAACGGTCAACGGCGGAAAATCAACCCCCAAAACGAATTAATTCGTTATAAATAATGTTTATATTACTACAATTATAAATTTGTATGTCAAGTATCACCAGTTCCAGACCGATGTCACATTAAAATAGGACAGCATAAGTATCCCAACCCTCATCACCATAGCGAAGCTTTATTAAAAATTAAAGCTACGCAACAAGCGCATAGAGTAACAAGGCCTAATAAAAACAATAAATCTGTAAAGCGTCGTAACTAACCTGTCTTCGCGCCACAGTGTAACTCCTGACATGTTCCAACGAGTGGTTACAAGCGCGGTGCGCGCCGCTACGGCACGACACGGTACGGCGTAGCACAGTACGGCGTAGCACGTAACGTCACGGTCCGGCACGACACAGCACGGTTCGTCAGTCAAACGAAGCTCCTCGCTCGGCACACGGGCGGCCAGCGCGGGGCGCGAGGCTGACTGGCCCGGGCGGGCTCCGCGGCGGCGCGTTTCATTGCCCTAAATTCGCGCTACACAGCGGCACAATAATTGTCGTAGCGCTGCAGCCACGACGGCCGCACAGCCTATCGATTCACCAGTACGTTTCGTGAAAGTAAAAAGTTAACTCGATCGAATACAATGCGGTCAAAACTGCTCTGTGAGTAACGCAACGCGATCCTTTAGTTTTCTAGGTCACAAAATAGCTTTTAAAGTCATTATAGATTATATTTTCGTGACGCTACGAGCTAATGAATAAACTTCGTAAACGATAAACGAAGAGTTTCGAAAAACTTTGTAAATATTACTTACTACCTTCGTAACTACTGTTGTAAATTATAGTGGATTCAAAATTTTGCCTAAAATAATGTTTTTCAAAAAATATTAGTAAAAGTAATAGAAAAATAATACTAAAGTTTAAACCAAGACCTATAGAGTACAAATACGGCGTAAGATAAGCTTTGTGATGTCTACGTGTGTCGAGCCATCTACGGACGTGCGTCAGCAGCGCCATGCTACGAACTTCGCCGCGCTACGAGAATATTACTATAACACAAGTTTACAACACATTGCGATAATGAAGATTTGTAATGCTCGCAATTGTAATGGACAATTTGTATTAAATAGTGAATCTTAAATTAAACCATATTTTTGTACAACAATTTAACATGATGGATTGTAAATATATTATTTTTCATCATCTAAATAACACTTTTATTTTTACGTGTCAACCGTGTCCCAAACTAACAATAAATTTTAAATTGAGCAGAATATTGCCAGACAATTGCTTCGTTTTACCATCGATTTTCGATTCTATGTGGGACGTATTCTACAAGATAAGGTAATAGTAGTATTTAAATATTATTTTAACCACGAGTTACTTCCCTAAATCCCTGTTTTATTGATGTGTAGTAACATTTGGCTTATATTATAACTTGGCTACTAAAGCTCGACTATACTACCGCAGAAAATTTGTTAGAAACTCATCATAAATTAAACAACATATAAAGCACACTACACACACATACATGACATTCAACAAAACACACCACACATTCACACACACACCACACACTTTCTTGCTCGCATGCTAATTCTTAAGTTAATATTAATAATAAAATTACAGAATTATCACAAGTATGGTGGGGGGCTGGTGATCTGTCTTACAAGGTACCCTAGTTCAGACACCAAGCTTTCACAAATTTAAGAACTACGTAAACTGTAAACGTATAAGTAAACTGTAAATTTAAATTTGTAAAATATGAAGAAATAAATTTATTATTTATTATTATTATTTAAATATCAAGCTTATTATGTTACGGCGTATTAAAATGAAAGGTAGGTAAAGCTAAGAAGGCCTTTGGGGTAAATAGAAACGATATGATTTTAAGGCAAGGGAACACAATTGTTCTCACAAACATATCGTAATGTATGCACAATAAAAACCATTTTTTCAAATAGCAGATTAATAATAAGTGATCTTTATGATAATTTAACATGGTTTTGTGACAAATAGTAAGTATTACTATTTATAATATTAAATAAATTCTTTTTTTATTTCATGAATTTTATTTATATTATTAAATTTCCACATTTGAGCATTTGACAGTGCTTATTAAATTAGTTCCTTCATGAAGATGATTCCGTATTTAATAAATAATATTATCGTAAATATAAGAAGTCAATAGTAAGAAGAAAATTTATGAGTGCATTGTAAGTTTCTTATAATTATTTTCCTTTTTAAAATAAGAAAATCATCAGCAAATTTCACACACTTGCTGTAGCTTATTACTGCAATATTGTTTAACAAATGCTCAGGGATAGTTGACGATTAAACAATGATATTGTTGTGTGACAATAAACAAATAGTCCAAGAATACTAAGAGTTAGGAAAGTAATTTACTTATTAATACCAATTTGTTAAATTAAGAAAATTACGATAAAATGCCCGTCTTAGAAATATATATATATATAATTATAGTTCATTCCACAACCTTGAGTCCTATGTGTTCCTAGTAACTTAATTACCAAAATATCAGTGACAATGGCGAGCTAGGTGCAAATGGTAATCGAGCGGGCGAGCACTGCGGCTTAATCGACCACGAGTGGCGTGCTAACACGTCGCGTGACAGCCGAGCGTGCTGCCCGCTTTGTTTGTGATTCTTAAAAAACTTATTAAAACTACAACAACTTATGTACAATGCTGCGTTGTTCAACTGTTAGGTCTAGATGACCTAAGTGTTTGTATCCAATTAAACTAAAGTTGCACAGAGCTATCGGAGTTGTGGGTAGAGTGAAATTTCCAGTGCTAAATATATGTACACGTTTATTCCATAGACAATGGGTCTTATGCCAATTTTAAGCGTCGTGAAGTTCTAGATAGAACTTCTCTGCGTAGATACGCAGGCATAGATAATAGACATAACACTAATTAATTTGTAGATTTATTTTATTTCATCGAAATAGGCAAACGAACCTAGTCCACAAAGTGAAACTCTCAGTCCTATCTATACAATTATGAATAACGCATTCTAAAACAGCCCATTTGACTGAAACAAGACGTTACAGCTTTTATATTTAGATACTATTAAAACTAAACCATGAACGATAATTGCGGGATGTAACAGAACCCTAAGAAGTCTTTTAATGACAGAAATTTAGATAAAATGTTTGTAAAGATGATAGGAGTAAGGAAACAGGTCACAAGTTGATCCCTGAGGGGCTTGTATACACATTGAGGTCTCAGAAGGACTTGTTGAAAACTCTTTACACGTTCTTGACACATATTAAATTTCCTAGCTACTACGTTGTCTATAGCTTATATTACTACGTAGTAAACTTATTACCATATTTTTCTCGAAGTACGCCAATATACATTCAACATTCTATGTACTATATCTGCAATGATTTACAAAAGTATTGTGTTACATATACAATAGTCAGACGGACAATGATTAAAACATATATCTCAATATAATAATCAAATTACGATAAAGATAATTTATACCATAGCTCGGTTATTATAAAGATTATAGATTTATGAGTGCTTATAATTAACAAGCAATAAAAACATTAAGCTGTCACAACTATATCGCCTAATCTTAGATCAGAGGTGGACACTGAGATCAAAGGCAGTTTAAATTATGATGAGAATTCGTGATTTAACCGTATCGATGATTTAACCCTCATTTAATGAACTCTCGATTTAACGATTACACCGAAAATATTAACGGATTATGTTCAAGGTAGTTTACGACCTAACACGTAATGCAAGGAATATGGGGAGCAAATGTCTGTAGACACAAATAAATAAAAACTTGAGTGTCTGTTTGTGATTTGAAATTTACCGCTTTTTACTACATTCATATGAATGTATGTAGGGTAAATACATCAAATTAATATTCTTTACTATTTTTGTGTCTGTTTGTTCCGGCTAATCTCTGGAACGACTGGACCAAACTTGAAGGAATTTTAATAGCAGATAGCTGATGTATTAAGGAGTTGTAGCAGATACTTACAAAAAAACAGTGTTATTTGACGTATGTTATATGAGGTAAAAGAAATGTTGGTCGACAAATAAAACGGTGGGCAGATGATATCAGACACGTCGCAGGAAATGACTGGATAATGTCAGGTAAAGACAGGCAGACATGGAAAAAGATAGACCTTTACCCGATCAGGAGTCCAAATCGGATAAATAATAATACTAACACTAATTATAAGTTATTTCTTTTAAGTCTTTAACCTTAATATTACTAACAAACATCACGATGTAAAACGGAAACGCCGATTTGGAATAAATGCCTTTTTTATTTTATTTTTTTTTATTATTTATATGACGTATGATCTGTTTGAAGCTTTCCTTAGTTGGCTGAACAATTAAACGTCATTCTGTCTCATTTTTATTTACAAACCTTGTCCTAAAAATAATAAACACAAAAAAGTAAGAATTTGGTGTCATTCGATAGTTATGAACATACATATTAATCGTGCGATTCATTTTTAATGATATAGATTTAGTTACACATTTTTTTTTCCCTTTATTTTGCCAACAAATAGTCCTTATTGTCTATTATGTTACATCAAAGATTTTTTGCGAGTTGTTATCGACCAACAGTGCCGAGAAAAATTAATTTATAATTTACAGCCGCGTACAAACTTGAAGAGAAGTAAACAAGAAGCCAGTCAGGAGAATTTGCTTATAATTAAAATTTCGATAGCGAAATTTAGCGTCCATTCGCGACCGTCGGAGGTTGCGAAAAATCCTTGCGCGATACAAGTATTTTATGGGAAAACCCCACCCCCTTGATAAGATTAGGAGCGTTGCAAGAGTTTCTTCGGCCACTTCTTCTCCCAGCGCTAACGCTTCCCGAAGTCGCATACAAGTTAGTTTAGCTTAGATTGTCCTAATAGATTTTTTGTTAATAAAATAGCTACCGACCGAATCATGGTGCGGCCCTCCGGGCGCCCTCGGATCGGACTGCTGACGCGTAATGATGGTAAACGTCCAAGCCGAGGTTACCCCTCACCGGGGGGACCCTTGTATCAAGTTACCACCTAATAAAGGTTCTGCCTAAGCGACCTAAGAGCTATGCCACGTTTCAATCCGGTAAAGCAGTAAAGGCCAGCTTCTCTGGCCAACTGTGTTAGTTCGTCCAAAAAAAACACTAGCGAAGCGGCGTGTGTGGTGCCGGCCTTTCTCATCTGTACCTTTTCTGCTGTTATTTCATTAAAAATAGGTTTACATAATTGTCATTAAAATACCTAATAGTTAATATTAAAATGTACTTAAAATATAAGAAGAGAAAGTTCGATATTATCAATTTAGGGTGGCGATCACTTCGCCGGAAGTTTGTTGACTTAAAGAGTTCCTCGCTAACGAGCTAAGTAGCTGAAATGGGGCAAACTTATTTGATAATATGCCAAACCGAAGCCCATTACGCTAGCCCTGTGAAATAGTTTATGTTCTGAGATATTTCGGACCACAATCCAAACATATTCGCATTAGACTTTCTACATAAAAGACGATGTGTGTATGTAGCAATGTGTGAAGCTAACCAATAAATATGGAACGAATAATTAGTAGAAAGGGTATTAAAATATAATTATATTAAGATAAATAACACAGGATAGAAATGAGGACAATCGTATTTAAGAAAAGTGTAAATTACACGTATATTTACGAGTAAAAACAAAAATCGAATCAAACGTTAAACGTTATTACGCGCGGACGCCCTTTTTGTATTTCCGAATTATCGTAGGAATATTACGAAATCAAACTTAATCCGAACCAAACCAAAATATCACCAAACTTAGTATCTTAAAGTACATCCTTTCCAATAAAAAATGAATCATAGTAATCCGTTGGCGTGATTTTAAAATATTCGCCCAATTGTGACATAATATACTTAATCCAAATTTAAGACTACATGTTTTTCTCATGGATTCCACTGTTAGAATAAAACCAATTAAATGGGATCAGCTTCAAAAGCACCAGCTTTAAAAAAAAGAATCCTCAAAATCGGTTCACCAGTCGAAATTTATGCGGTAAGAAACGTAAAAGAAAATACAGACAAATAGAAAACCTCCTTTTGAAGTCAGTTGAAAATAAATTACATTAAGACTATACCTACCATAGGATATATAAATATTAAATAATATACAGACAAAAGAATAATGTAATTTTAAATAGAGGTACGAATAATAGAATATAAGACAACCCTATAATTTTGAAATTGAAATTTTTAACAACAATGAATATAAAAAGCTATGGTTCAATAATAAATAAATAGTGAAATGACTGCGATAACTGGCTGAATCGAACAAGCCAGAGAGTAAACGTCCCTGAATCGCACACCTCAGGGGAACAGGAATAAAAAAATTATGTGTATGTATGTTCCCCAGAGACTCCGAAATGGCTGAATCGATTTTGATGAGATTTTCGTATCGGTCTAACGGGTGATCTTGTAAAGTTTTGCAGCGATTGGATCGAAAAATTTATTTTTATTTCAATCTATGTACACAAAAATCGATAAATATGCATATGTACTCCAAAATAGTCGGACCGATTTAGACGAAAGTTTTATTAAATATTCAGTTAAAAGGATTATCCAGTGGAATTCGGTAGCTATCGACTCCACTTAATTTTGTTTTTGGTTTCTTGGAAAATACATATTTATGATAATAACTAGTGCTACTAATTGTCGGTAGAAGATTACTTTTAAACTATAAATACCGTCTCAGTTTTAGAGGAAAATAAAAACATTAGTGTAATATCTGTTTAATGAAATTTAACGAATCATGTGTATAGTTGGATCAAAGCAGCTGTTGAATTTCTTTATATATGTCAATGTTTACATAAGAAATAATAAAACAGGCTTAGAATTTAACTTCATAATTATATTATCTGTTGAGTAGTTTGAACGCCGTTGCTGAAATAATTCAAAAACATTTGAACCCAGTTTTGAAGCGTCGATAGTACACCAGGTTGTTCGGGTCCATTCAATAAGACTTGCACGTTGCCATCATTGAAAATTTCACCATTGGGGATCTGCGATGCGGGTTCTTCGATTACTTCTGGTTCAGCTTCAACTTCTGGCACAATAGGCATTGGTATAACTATAGGACCTGGAACATTATCCTCTGGAAGAGATGGCTCGGGCGATTCAGGTTCGGGGAGTACTTCGGGCTGAACCTGCTCAGGTGACAGCTCCGGTGCCAATTCGGGTATAACTTCAGGCTCAACTGGCGTCAGTTCAGGAATAGGTGCTGGGAGAACTGGGAAGATCTCATCTTCTATACCGGGATTGCTTTCTGCTGCAGCGGCAGCTTCTGCCAGGCCTTGTGCGGTTAATGGATGCAATAGATCGGATGAGGAAGCCAATTGTCCATCGACGTGTGTCTTTAGTTTAATGCCGACGATGTCTCCGATTTCTAATGGTTCTCCTTCAGGTACGCCATTTACGATTAACTCCACCGGTTCTCCAATTTCCTCATCTAAAGGTAACGGCGTGGCATTGGCCAATGCCACCAATAAACCCAACAGAAACACTTTCATTTTCTTCGCACTTTTGTTTATCTATAACATAATTCAAATATTATTATAGGAATAAATACAACTAAACTTCAAGGTACATTTCAAAATACTGATTTTATTTCCAGTCCCTTACCTGCTATACTATTGGGAGTTTATAGTAGTATACCCAGCGGCGGATTTGACGCGAATTTATTAAAAAGGAGCTATCAAAGAGATAACAAATTATATATCGTAAGATTTCGCCAAGACCATTATAAAGATTATTAAGTAACGAGCAATGATTACAACAAAATATTTTCATAGCATTTTGGCGCGCTACTTATATATTCTCAAAGATAATACTAATTTTTTTATTACTTAATTAAGTCATAAAACAATTGTTACTAGATACGAACAGTTCAATGATTCGTTATCTAAACTTTGCGTTTATCAATTGTTTTATTGCGTACCTTCTATGAACAAGGACGGTGTAATATCGAATTGGATAATCGAGGAAAAGTTTTATTTTTATTTATAAAAAATAGTATTTGATAATAAAAATGTCACCATAGCTCGGTATTTTTTTAACAGCATCAACGCCTTTTGGAAAGAAAATTCGCTGATAAACCAGGAGTAACACATCACGAACTATTTTTTTCGCAAGGAGGACAAATCCATTATGGTCCCAGGACATCCTGTGCTGTCAAGGAGTCTCCGGCTCGCAGGAACTAAACCCCTCTACTCCAACACGACAATGTTCCTTTTGTCTTTTGTTTCTCCTTGTCTTTGTTTCGTCTCTTCCTGTCTTTGTTGGTTTGTGTCTATGTAGGTTTTGCTTTAATCTTTTTTCATCTTTACATAGCCAGTCTGTCTCTTTTTCTCGTCTTTTTTCCTTCTGCTCTATAGATATTTCAAACAAAAAACCCACTTTAAAATTGGGGTTATTGCCAGTTAATTTATATCGGGGTGATTTTTTTTATGTAAAAAGATCTGTAATCTGGAAATTGTAATTGAATGTTGAAATTGTGTATGTAAAATTTATGTTTAAGATAAATATCAGTTTTATTTTCGTTTCATTCTGCTTTTAATTCACGTTCCATTCTGCTTTCATTTTAATTTCACTCTCGTTTTGTTCTCTTTTCATTCTCGATTAATTTACTTCTAGCAATAGTAGTAGTTTTTCTCTGCATATCGTCTATCATAAATCGATTATTGGAACTTTATATTATCTTTGTCTTTTTAAAGCATATTATAATAAAGCAGCCAACAAGACAATGATAACTGATAAGATATGGCGGATTTCTGTCAACACTTTCGTTGGGCCACTGCATTTCTAGTAGAGATCTTTATACGGTCTGGAGTCGGCTTTAAATTTTCAGCAAGTTTATAATAGTCGGCCTGCCCCAGTGAATCTATCTTGGATGAGCTAAAATCAAGACTCGTCTCTCCGCGATCTGCTTGCGCCAAATGCTTTCCTTCTTCGGCCACATAGCTCGCCGCCCACCGGACAGCCTTGAAAAGCTAAATTCTAAAAAAGTTCTCGGTTCTTCTTATTTGACTAGAAAACTTTTATTTATATGAAGTTGGCCCACGTTTGGCTTCAATGTCTAAAAATCAAATAAACTGAGAATAGGCAGACTTCACATGTCATAGAAATACATTTCAGATATTCTAATTTCCCAACGATATTTTTCATTATGGACTCCCGGAGCCCAAGCTACCACAGACGCCTATTTTCATTATTTTCTTCTTCTATGTCGTAACTTCATGACTGAGGGACGTGACTATGGTGCGTTGCCCTGGCCACCATTTCTTCCCAGACATTTCTGTCTTGCGCCATTTGGATGGATGATTGTAGGGTAGCGTCCTGAGTTGTGTGTTCCATCTTGTAGGAGACCACCCTCTCGCTCTCTTCCTCTTTTCCTTCCACACAACCAGTAATAATCAGCCATTCCAGACTGTCTGGGTCTCACCTGAACGTGTGCACGAAGAACTTGAGGACTCTCTGTCTAAAGATTATTGACAGCTGTATTGTTATATCCAATTCTTTGAGAATTGACTCATTTGTGCGACGTTCCGTCCAGGATATTCTCAGCATTCTTTTTTTTTTGTTGACGGGGAGGAAATCTTTACAAAGATACCCCGCCTTCTGGGGGGAAGGCGGCGGTTATGTGGGGATCTTACCCACTAAAACCTCCCCGGTGGCCCTTTCCTTGGTGCATGACGAGGGGCTCCGGGATCTTACGTGGAACGCACCGGAGCCCCTCTGCACTGTGCTCAAGGAGAGCACGTCCCGGGGGGAGGTTACTCGCTCCTCCCCTGTGCCCTCGCAGCGCAAGGCGACACGGGCCAGCCGATGTCGCCTTCTTCCCGGGTCCACTTTGGTGGACGACGCAGGCCCCCACCCTTATCGCCCAGTGAACCCGAGGCCCCTTTTAGTCGCCTTGTACGACAGGCAGGGGATTCTCAGCATTCTGCGCCAGCACCACATTTTGAACGCGTAAATCCTCGATCTCGATTATTTTACTAATATTATATTAGTTGCCACTTTACAACAGCCTTAAACCTTTGTACTGGTAGATTAAATACTAGGATTAAAACTGGTTAAAAAGCTATTCAAAAGTTCCAAAGCTTTATTCGAACACAAAGTTTTTACCCACAGATATTCCTTACAGAACAGATAAAGGATAAGTTTAAATAAGTGAAAGCGTGGAACAAGATTATTCCAACGTAAAATACAAAAGAAACATTTTGCAGAAGGTTGGAAAATTGCTTTACTTAATATCATTCTTACTACCAAAGGACCAAATATTACTCACAGACGGCTCGCGTAGACTTTTTACCTGTCCCTTGGGCTTTGATATATGCTTTCTATGAGAAAAAGTAAGATCGTAGTATTCGGCATAAATAGATTTCTTGTAAGTTATCTATTACTTGGAATGAATGATTTAGTTATAAATAAACTTTTTATGCAAAGAAATGTTGATTATTTGATGCGTTTATTTTAGTTGTTGAATAAGTTATTGCTGCAAAAAGAATATTAACTAGCAAAAACAAAACCGACTTCAAATATAGTCAAACGTAAAACGCTATTAAACTAGGATGCCCTCTTTGTATTTCCGAATTATCGTAGCAATATTACGAAATAAAATATAATCAGCTAACCTTTTTTGTTGACGGGGGAATGAGAGTTGGCGGGGGGCAAATCTACAAGAATATACCCCGACTTCTGAGGGGAAGGCGGGGTTATGTGGGGTTACTAAAACCCTATTTTACTTTATAGATATTTGATTGGTAAACAGGTCAATATTTTCACTTTCGTTTTATTATAGCTTCTTCTTGCTTTCATACTGATTACATTAGTTCTAGCATAAGTAGCAGTTATCTCTCTACATGTCGATTAGGCAATTTGACGAGCGATCATAAATCGATTAATCTAAGTTCATATTATCTTTTTGAAGCATATTAAAATAATTCAGCCGCCGTGACGATGATAACTTGTATGACGTGTCTGGCAACACTTTCGTACTATGTAGATACTTGTTTGAAATTTTATATTGTAAGTTTAGTAATCTCATTAACAATATCACTGCTGCTATCCGTGCGCGGCATTTATTGACATATCTAGAAACCATCCGTCATGTATGTCGATAATACTATTCCGGCCTGTGTCAATTTCTTTTTTATAATGTCTGCCCGGTGATATCAGAGAACTCAGGCGATTTATGTCTCCTTACCCTATGCACAGAAATGCGTAACGTAGATTTTTTTGTATTCATGAGTGGAACATAATGATAACCGTTTGGCAGTAATATTTGTAATAATTCAATTACAGAAAGTACACAATCGTACCAGTTATCTACACCGCCAGATAAGTAATATCTTCATGGAAAAAGGGTTGTTAGTTATACGTAAATGTCGACATCATAAATACTTTTCAATCAATAATTTAAATCAAGCGGAAGCATAAGAATCAAGGAAGAGTCTACCTGGCTACATTCAAAAGAAGTATGGGCTATATTTAAAAATATTTAGTTATTTGTATATTTTGAAAGTACCTTAACATAAATCCCGGCAATTACTTACTAGTTAGTGAAACCGTCTATAAAGCAACACGGAGAATAAATGCCTAAAAATATAATGCTACATATTAATTACAAAAATTGCTTACAAAAAAAAAGAGGTTTAAGATAATCGAGTAATTCTTTTCAAGCGTCCTTATCCTAATAATTAGGGTACCGTCTGAGAGACATTGTAACTTATTTGGAATTGTTAAAAATAAAGTTATTGATTAACTTTCTTTTTGTTGTTTGTATAAATTTAATAACGTTTTTAATTAATAAAAAATCTAACAGTGGCAAAACCTCAGCAGCTTTTCAAAACCAGCACGAATGGGCAGCACGACACCAACGTGAATTTAAATATTAAAAGTGAATCGCCTTCCACCAAGCGAGATAGAAGCCAAACGTGAGCCTATTTTGTATATAAAAAGCGAAAATTATTAGCTTCGCCTTAATTATCGATATCATTACTTCTTCAATTAGTTATCGACGGAAACTTTCCCAACACTGTGCACTGATAAGGACATAGATTACGATTAACATATATATCATACACTATTGATACGCGAATACAATTTCCCATATTTTTTTATCAAATCAAGAACGTTGTTTGTTTGTGATAAGAAGCACTAATACACGGAAACGTAATTTCCAATTTACAATCAATATAACAGCTACACGTACATTTGCACGTGTCACATGCACATTTCTCATGTGATAATAAAAGTATAGCTCATATTATTTTTCCGTAAATTAATAATGTGAACAACGGTGCTTATATAATTCTTTGGTCCTAGGTTCCCTCAAGGTCTGCCGAAGCAACAAAACCATATTCCAAACTCGCGATAAACAGAAGAATAACGAATGGAATTCTATGTCTATGTATGAATGTATATACGAGTATATTAATTTCACCATAATTACATGGTTGGGTGATGCGGAGCTTAGTTAATCGCGGTAATATAAAATTTAACATATTGATATATTGATTTTGTAAATCCTAACGGTTAAAGTTACGGTCTGATATTGATGTGAACCATCTCTTAACACAAGTCTTTTTTTTTGGTTAACGAGGAGGAAATCTTCAGAAAGATACCCCGCTTTCTGGGGGGAAGGCAGCGGTTATGTGGGGTTTTTACCCACTAAAACCTCCCCGGTGGCCCTTCCTCGGTGCATGGTGAGGGGCTCCGGGATCTCCAGTGGAACGCACCGGAGCCCCTCTGCACTGTACTCAAGGAGAACACTTCCCGGGGGAGAGGTTACTCCCTCCCCCCCTGTGCCCTCGCAGTGCAAGGCGACACGGGCCAGCCAATGTCGCCTTCTTCCCGGGTCCACCTTGGCGGACGACAAAGGCCGCCACCCTTGTCGCCCAGTGAACCCGAGGCCCGTTTTAGTCGCCTTCTACGACAGGCAGGGGATACCGTAGTCTTATTCTTGACAGCCCAGAACTACAGGGCTGAAACACAAGTCTATATCCAAGCTATATGGAATAGTTAATAATATTTATCTGCGAGAGTGCTGAGCGAAGGATTAACCGGGAGCTAAGTCGATCTTAAGTTGTAGTATGAGTCATTCAATCTTTGTCAAAATCAGTCATCCTGTTTCGTACCAAATTATTCATTTAAACTCTTTCTCAAAATTAAATTGATGCATGTCAGATATTCTTACTCTGTATAAAACAATTTTATAAGTTCAGTCTATGCATAAAACGGCAATAAGATGGAAGACTTGAAACTACCGGAAGTATACACATAATACATAAATGTATTTCAATTTCACAAGTTAAATCGTTTCCCGGTTAGGTAATCGAAAACTACTTTGAATCTCAAGAACTACTTTAATATATCTTGGAAAGATTTTCGCCAACTTTGATTTTATTCGAAACTTAAATTTCTAAATTTCAAATTAGGAATCATTCGTTCTCATCCACGGCTCATAATATTCATTGCTCACATTTAAAAGAAACTTTAGAGTCTATTCTATAGAACATTCTGATGATCTTTCTCGATTAGCACATTAAATAAAGATGTAATTAAAGGGTGTTAGGTTACACCGAGAGGGATAGGCACCAGCCCTGTAGTTTTGGGCTCTCAAGAATAAGACTACGGTATCCCGTGCCTGTCGTAGAAGGCGACTAACAGGGGCTTCGGGTTCACTGGGCGACAAGGGCCTTTGTCGTCCGCTAAGGTGGACCCGGGAAGAAGGCGAAATCTGCTGGTCCGTTAGCCTTGCACTGCGAGGGCACAGGGGGGAGGTAGTAACCTCCCCCCCCTGGGACGTGCTCTCCTTGAGCACAGTGCAGAGGGGCTCCGGTGCGTTCCACTGGAGATCCCGGAGCCCCTCGTCATGCACCGAGGAAAGGGCCACCGGGGAGGTTTTAGTGGGTAAAAACCCAACATAACCGCCGCCTTAAAAAAAAAAGAGGGATAGGCAGAGATAATGGTTTTGAACGCTTCTCAAACACCTCTCTCGCTTCTTTGCATGCACCTAGGTTTCAAGTACTTTTGAAGGCACCCTCTTCAGTTTGTCAATCTTCTTCTTCAATCTGAACTTTGATTCTTTTACTCTACTCTTTCCTTATTCTTCCATAAACCACAAAAGATATCGTACTCAAGTCACAACACCCTCTTTCAAAAAACATTGCGTAACACATCCACAGGTATCGTAAATAACCAATCGAGCACGACGTGCTACTAAGTTGAGAATAAGATAAAAAAAAAATGAGCTTATCGTCCGTCATCACATCGTCTTACTTAACAGTACTTAAACATTATTTGTTTCTTATTTTCTTACTTATTTTATTGATATTAATTTTAGCTGTTTATTTTAACTGTATGTACGCTACGTATGTATGTTTTAACGCCTTGACTAACCTCTGCGGTTTTTTTGTATGAAGAAATATTTTGCACTGACTTCAAAAAGGAGTCCATTTTTTGTTTGTTACCTCAGAATTTTTTACTGAGTGAACCGATTTTGACGATACTTTTTTTATTTGAAATCTGGTGCTTGCCATGTGATCCCATTTGAATTTGGTCCAGTTCCAACGATGGCATCCATGAGAAAACCGACACCTATATGTGTTAGAAAATTTTCTAACACATATGACGTCTGCGAATCCCCACTAGGGCCGTGTGGCAGACCATGCTCTTATACTCTTTTTACAGAAAAGGCTTGTGTCCAACTGTGGGACAATATAACTAAAGAATTAACTTACTAACTTTAATAAGCCAAAGTGGATCAAAGGTGGATCTTAAGTACACAATAAAATATAGATAATATTAAAACAAATGTATTCTTTATTACTTAAATATTACAATCATAAACGATTAAAGTATACTTTAGTCATAAAAACGAACTTAAAAACTTATTTCTTAGGAGTAATAAGCACGAGAACGGGCGTGAACTTGGGATCCCAACCGCCATCGTTGCTCTGTGGTGTTAAATCCCCGCTTTTGTATGTGTCGGAGATTTTGCCGAAGACATCTTTGAACTTTTTCTCCGTGCTATCATCGTCGATGGCATTCTCTACGTCATCGATTGAGCTACCACTTGGGATAACTTGCTTGCCGGTGGTGTACGGCGTTTCCTTTCCGTATTGCAAGTCCATGAAGTCATTGAGCATGCCTTCTAGAACTTTCTTCGCGCTGACTGTCGTAGTCGGATCCTGGATGCCGTCGGAGACCTCGTCGATTGTAACGGTTGGGAGCGACATGTTTGTTGGTCTGAAAAGAGAATTTTTTTAATAGATTAATTGTATATTTCATTGTAAGTAAACGTATATGTGTGAATATCTACTACGTCATGGTATCACTAAAGAAATGTGACAAATATGTCAGGTAAGTTTTATAGGCATCAACTAATATTTATTACGTTCAATAATAATAAGGCGGTACTGTTGGACACGTCACGGATCGTCAGGAGATTTCTATCTATATCGGTTTCCATCCTTCCATTCATATTCATACATTCCATCCATATCGGTTTGGTTGCCGGTGGCACACGGGGTTGGGTTTTTATATACTATGTATGGTATTTTTATGTTATTATTGTAAAAACTTAATCTTAATTTGAAAAATAAATAAACAAAGTATATAAATATATATATATGTATATATTAAAGACTAAATCATGCAACTTCTTGCTTGAGGATTTGTGACGTCTATTTTTTCTAGCAGGGTGTAACATAATGCATATTACTCATTTTTTACCGGTATTATTAGGTTACTAATTAATAACGTGATCGTTTTAGAACTAGCATAAATCTAAGCAAGTGTAATTTTTGGATTTAAGATCCTTAAAAACTTATAGCCTACTGCTACAATTTGAAACCATCGTAAGTCGACGTTAGCGATGAAATAATAATTAAAAATTAATACGTGAACTACATAATATTACAATATAGATATATATTTATTAAGTTCCATCCTGTAGAAATAGAGCTTTTTGTTTTTTGCCATTTTTATAACAATTTTACCTAGATATCGATTCCGATCCATTGGCTCGACCCGACTTTTGTATCTTCCTTAGGAAATCTTGATTATTTACTAATACAATTCTTATATCTATTAATCTATTGTTTTAATGACGTGAAAATTATTTTTATAGCAAATAAATGATAGCAGAGAAGTTATACTACAAAATACCAGCTGCACTGCTGCAATGTTTGAATAAACCTTACAGACTGTTTAAAAATTCTGAGGTAACTAAATGTATAATTTGGTTCTCCTTTTAGAACCATCGCTTCACTAAATAAGGCAACCTCATTAAATAAGTGCGAAACTGCGAATAGCTAGCTTTCTCGTTGTTTTGTTTATGTTATTTTGAACCAAAAATTGTAATTTTACGGTTCAGAATTCATTACGTCGCCCATTTAAGTTGAACAAGAAATTGTAAACATTTTTTTCGGCGAGTGAGGCACGTTTTTATATTACTTCTTTATTTATTTACGAAATTATGCTTCAAAGTTTATATTTAAAATATACGTATAAATTCGAATACATTATAAAACAATAACAACTCCGATAATTAATATATTATAGGGATACCCAGAGATCAATTCCTGCCTCCTCCAAATATGTATAATTGTATATATAAATTTTTATCGTTTCATTCTATAAACTCTCTCTCTCTCTTTCTTTGTCTCTCGTCGTCTCTCTTTCTATATCACTTCAATACGCGCAAAACAACAAAGCAAACATTTCTTGATTCTAGTCACAATGTACTTTTTCACTTTTCCTTTATATTCATTGACTTTCTAGGTAATTTTCTGCAGTCACCCTTTTTTAAATATCCGTATTCAATATATCACACTCATATGTGTTATTGTAATTCTTTTTCTTCTGCTGTGTCCTTTCCCTTTATTTGAGGTCGGCCCTCCTCGTATTGCGGCACCGAGACAGACGGTCTTGGGTTGTCTGTACCTCTATGTTATCTCGTTGCGCGTCTTTGGCAACGGGTTTCCACCACATGGCCTGCGGTCGTTCTCTGTCTTTCTTCCCATTTAATCCTGTGATCGTGTGATCATTAGTCTATACAATCTACATCTTAGGATGTTATGTATATAAATGTAATGTTATTGTAATTAAGCAAGTATATTTACGATCAAAACAAAAATCGACTAAAATACCTATTACATTGTAAATTTTTCTCTTTTTAGTTAGTATTAAATAATTTAGAATAAGTGTATATTAAATTAATTAAAAATTAAATATAAATTGAAATTGAGAATTTAAATTGAAATGATTTTACCAGAGAACCTGAAACCTACTTGGAAATGTAGTGACGTTAATTATTAAAATCGACTTCAAATCAAATATTAAAACATGGACAAGTGGACGCTCTCAGTTATAAAATTCTGGCGCTTACATTCTCATCAAGACATAAAACCTTATTGAAATGCCTTTAATGTAATCTAGTCTATACCTAAATCTGTGCACTTGCTAATTAGAGCTATATCTAACCGATAACAGTATCTTGATTAATACCATCCAAGTAACAACACAAAGCATTATACAAGCGATGTTATTGTAGTCAATATCTCTGATATAGATGACAATGAAAATTAATTACGTAAGTAAAGTTCGCGTCACATAGAAGTTGAATGCAAATTGTAAGCATTTAGGACACGTATTTTATCCGTGATCTGTTTTTTCACATAGTATCTAGGTGATTATTAGGCATTATAGAGATAGTCTAAAACTAAGAGAGCAACATGTAGTGTCTTCTTAATGCTGCTGTCTGACCCGACCTCAGAGGGAGCTAGGAAGCTGGTGGCTATGGCCATACAACATTGATAATTTTCTTTCTCGCCTCATGCGACCAATGTGTGTGTGCGTATGTTAGATGTATGATGTATGTAAATGAGTATGATGAGGCTGACATGCCCAAAAGGGCAAAAGTCTCCAATAAATAAAGAAAAAAGATATAGGATTTTTTGGTAAGTCTTTGAGATGAATTAGGAAGCGTACGTAGTAACTTTGCGTCCAGATAGCAAACCAAGGCTGCTAAAATGTAGTCAATAAAATATATCTGATATAGAAGACATCGATAATGAATTTTAGTAAATTAACATCACATCAAAGCAATCCTTGATGCCACGGTAGCCAAGTGAATGCCGTACTCATATGAGTATGGGCAACGCCATATAATTACGATATCTTCATTCATTCCATTCGAGTCACAAGACAAATTATTAAAGCATAAAAACGTTGTTAAATGTAATCCATGTATCCGTAACGAGGATGAAAACAAAAATAAATTACCTAAATAAAGTTAACGTTACATAAAAATCGAATGCGAACAATAGACATATATACGAGTAAGCGTCAATAGCCTGATCGTTTAGGGTTGGGACTGGGAATCTTAGGGTCAAAGATTCGAATTCACCATTCCACTATTGACATGTACCATATCCTTTATTTAACCATATCAGAAGACAAAGTTAAGCTTAGTTGGAATGGTTAACAAGAATATTAGTGTTATTTGTGAAAAAAAATTGTTGGGATTCTTTAAAAAAAATCTTTAAGAGATATTTTAATCTTATTCTCTTTCATACTAAGGTAACTAAATAATTAGATGAATATGCTAAACGTGGAACCAGCATATGGTCGGGAAATTTTACTAATTTCAACATAGTTGTTTAGGAAACATCGCGACGGAATTGTCACCAGTGTGATACGAGGTTTAGCTACAATTTATGAAAGGTGGGTTTAGCCGTCTCTCCTCTAGGGATGCGCGAGGAAATTATACAATGAGTAATGTAAGGCTTAACTTAACAAGATATTATTTCGACACCAACGCTAAGGTTTAGAGCGGAACGAACAAAATGTATAATAATGTGCTTCGCAAGATAACTGTGTGGACTTTAAGGAAAGCGTTAAACTTGGCGATGCATGCACACACTTACATCTACCCAGTTTTACTACGTAGTTAACATATATCAGGAGCATAGTAACTTGGCGTGCCAAATTAAAATTACTTGTTTTTTATGGCATACAAGCGTACCCGCTTCGTTAACGACAGTAAACATACATCATTAAATATTTAATTTAACTCTCACAATATTTTAAATTAATCATTTCTCTCCGTATTCATTCACTTCTATTCTCTTCTCGAGCCCTTCTCGAAAGATAAATACCTACACCCATGTACCAGTCAGTAAATACAATATCGTTCCTATCATTTATACAATAACATATCGGGCTCAAGTAAAAGTCAGAAATATAAATACGACCTATGGCTTGTTTGACAGTTCAAAAAGCGGTGTGCTCCGACTGTCACCAAACTTTACAGATTACTCGTCAGATCAATCTGAAGATTCCTTGAAAGTTTCATTGAAATCGGTCCAGACGTATCGGAGCCTATACGGATCAAACCCACACACATTCTGTTTTATATATATAGATACCATTGTCATCGCTAACTGTTTAATAACTGCATTCAATTAAGAGGTAGCTTTAATCTTCGATCTCTTGAGCTGAACAGATTGTTTGTATTTTGTATCTTTTTTTTTAAGGAATCGCAACTGCCTACAGACACCTAGCAAAGTTACGTTAGTCAAGTAACTTGTTGCAGATAATAACAAATTACATTGTTATGTATTTAAATACTTTATCTTCTAACTAATGTTGATCGATTACTTTTAATTTACGTATCACACGTAATTACATAATTCGTATATCCCTTCCAATCCGATGATTGTCTCGTATTAAAACTTTTTCCTTGTCCTCGTCGTGAACATATTTTTATAATCGTGTATTAATTTAGATCGAATGATTTAATTTGTTTTATTAAATAAGTTAGTATTGTTTTTAAAATTTAATATGAAAACAAATGAAATCCGTAAAGCTGACCCCACTACGACGTGGGACCAATAGCAATGAAGAGAGATATTTACGTTACGAATTCATCAACAAATTAGGTTTACGTTATGAATTAACTTAAACGTAACTTATCCTCAGCGAAGAAATACTTCCACCAATACCATATCCTATGCACGTACGCCCCTTTTTTATTTCCTAATTATTACAGTAATATTATGAAGTTCGTAGGCGTCTACGTTATTTTTCTTCTTCCACTTACACTTCTTATTTTTTACTTCACTGACTTAGTATTAACATAAACCTACCAAAATACCAATCAACTAATACTTTTCATTATTTCGAGAGTTTGTTTTTATTTAAAAGAGCGCCCTGATATAGTTTCGAAACCCAACGTTGCTATTGAGGCGACAAAATTGACACGGGAGCTAAAATCCCTCCAAAAAATTTGTTTCAATCAGTTTATAAATGACGATGCTATGAATACAGAAAATACAATAAGTACAGACTATTTGTATGCTTTCACCTTGTTCTAACTCGAACTGAACTGAAATACACAATAAATTATGTCTTAGGTCTGTTAGCCTGGACCTTTTTAGAGCGTAACTCTGCTCATGGGCTCCCGAGAAGGGACCTCGGCTTGAAAGGTGACTCGACTCTATTTGCGATGCCTCCATTTCGATTAGAGGTTGCCCGAGTGGACCGAACCACGACTCGGTCGGTAGCCTTTATCGGAAAACAATTACTGAATGATAATGTCACTAAATGATTTTGCTTTGAAAAAGTTACTGGTAAATAGGAGTAACCTACTACATGTATCACAAAGTGCTGCGTAATTGTAATATCATCAGTCAATCGGTGCGGTCAGAAATTGCAATCGCAATTCATGTTTCACCGAGCTTCTTTGGTGTCAAACATAACGAGGTGACCCGCACGCCGTACATCGGGTAAAAATTTTAACGAGTTTTTCTTCACGTAATAAACAGAACAAACTGGCAGTCAATCCTACCGTTATATTCTTTAAACTTTAATTCTGTCGCCTCTTCCGTAACGTTATTTTAAATTAAAATAAAAAGCTTTCTAATTAGTTATTTTTTACGTGGATATGACGAATTAATAAGTAGACGTGGCCCGCACGCAATACATCGGGTACGAATTTTAACGAGTATAGCTGTACGTAATAAAAACTCTCTCGCAGTCAATCCTGCCGTCAAATCCTTTAAACTTAAATTCTGTCGCCTGTTACTTAACGTTATTTCAAGTTAAAATAAATAAGCTTTTTAATTATTTACTTTTACGTGGATAAGACAAATTTTATTAAGTAAAACTTAATAACGATACCTAGTAACCTGTATTATATTGATAGTTTTTCGCAAACAATGGCCTTTTATACAATCGGAGTCAATGTTTTATATAAATAAAAATGTCTAACATGTTAAAAATAATTCTAGTGGAAATAGCTGTTATAATTTAATAAATATAACCTATTTAATTGCATAAAATATTTTTTAAGGTATATTGAAAAATATATTTTATATTATTAACATAATACTAAATTTACAATAGCATAAAATAATTGATTTAAAATATTGTATGTTTGTATCGAATAAATTGATAGAACTTACTTTTTGTATACGATGCAGGTGTTGTAATGTCTCCTGAAGCTTAGCTGCGTACTGATATCGCGTTGTATCTTCCCGGTTTTATAAATCACAGACGATCGAAGCCCTCTAGATAACAGAGGGCTTGGCTTGTCACCATATCTATGACTACACCGCACTTTATCTGTCGATACCGAATATCCCACATCGCGGATAATTTTTCGCATGAACTCATTTAATTTAAGATGTATGTGTAACAATTTTATGACAAATGGTATAGTGACGACATTTTTAATTTTTTTTCACGAAAAAATGCGTCATATTTCAATTTATCGGAGATAACGTAGATCTAATGCACGAATGATATCATGCCGAATCCGTGGAATTTTTGTCATCGATGAAATGGTAAATGGTGACTGGTTGAATCATGAAAACTGCACTCGTGAGCAAAAATAAAAGGTCGGTTAAGAAAGTTTGAATATCTTGGAAGATAAAGACTAACTGAAATAAATTGTAAAATAAAATATTTTTATTAATTTATTTATATTTCATTAAAAAAACAATTTTATTTGTATTTTAATTTAAATAAAAATAAATGTTATTGAAAAATATTGTATTATCAAGTGTACATACAGTAATTATACAAGTTTACGTAAGAGATACTTTTCGTTCATGTTTATGTTTTTTAATGAAATATAAATAAATTAATAAAAATATTTTATTTTACAATTTATTTTTAGTCTTTATCTTCCAAGATATTCAAACTTTCTTAACCGACCATTTATTTTTGCTTACGGCTATATATTCGAAGGTGACTGAATATTGCACGCAATGGTATTTTTCGGACATCCACAGATTACAATGTGAACATCAAAATGTCAGGAGCTGTGTGAGAGTCCTTCTTGTTAGTTATTCATAATAAAGAATGAAGATGAGCCACCTAAAACCTGTACAAGTTATACAAAGACCTCTAATTATAAAAAGTTAGGGGCATTCTATAACATCTAATAAAACCAGCTATTATAAGCAGTAACCAATCTTAGTTATAAAAGGTCATATAGTTTAGAACAATCGTTCAGATTGCAATCATTATTTTCCATGAATTTATTCAGTTCGATACGAGTATATCGATAGAATTGCCCTAAAAATCAGGTCACCATAAGTGTCGTTACTATCATTTGCCATTTTTTTTGCGAAATGTGTACTTTAGATATGGTTTTTAGGGCATAACGGCTCCGGTGTTATCTTTATAACTAGAACTTGGGTGTCGAGCGTTTTTTATATCCAATAGCGACTAAGGCAAGTATACTATTCGTATTTTAATCATTTTAAAACGAAATATCGCAGGTTAAGAAACCAGCATGCCTATATTCAATAGCAACAATGCAAGTACCTCAAAGATTTACTAGATGGCGATGTTAAAAAATGTTTATTCACGAAATATACCTATACACTTAAAAACTACAACAAATTTGATTAATGGATTTGAAAAACAAAATTATATTAAATAAAAACTGTCGCATCCTTTAACCTTTTAGCGGGGTAGATAGAGAAAGATAGTATTCGCTTACAAATAAACTTATTAGGTCCCTTAAAATTTAATTAATTTTTATTTACTACCCATCGCCAAACACTGAGTACAAACTTTAGCTAGACGTGATTTTTGTACGTAAGAAACTGAAAAACAGAAACTCATTTCAGTACATGCGATAAAGTCTAAATTTAAACATGTCTATGATATACATCCGTCTTGTTTTTTGTTAGTTTTTGTCCTTTTATTGTGGACATCCTTTCAGCTCTTAAGAAGCACTTAACTTTGTCTTTCGTTATATCTACATGATTGGTGAGTTGTCCATGATCCTGAACTTCCTATACTAAATGGAATAGAGAATGGAATGAGATCCGGCGAACTTTTTCAGACCCAGACGGTCAAGTCCATCGGAAAGAAATTCGATGATACGACTAACTCGTCAGTGAAATGGAAGGACTTAATATTCTTTATCCTCTTCTATTGAACTCTTTCGTCGAAAACATAAGTATAGACATATTTGTATTAAATATTTTACATGGACCTTTAATAGTTAATAATAATAGCCACGATTTTTTTTTACTCGCAAAACATTTTAAAAATGGGCAATGACTAATGAATTTTGTGTTTATTACACAAAATCATCCAGAAAATGTTGAAAACATAAAATAAACTTTGCTCATTCTAAAATTAAACGACCTTCGTTTCTTCTTGAACTGTGGTCCAATACCCAAAAGATTCCATGGCTGATAAGATAATATTGACAGTTCGATAATAGGGGGGGGAATCTATTACTTGTTTTCGCAATTGGCTTTATCTTACCGTCGCAAGTATAAGGATGTAACCATACTTTGCTTTGTTTTTAAAATTATAAGAAAATCAAAATCTATTGGGAATTGATTTAAGATAACGTCTACCGTAAGAAAGTCATACTGACTTATATATGGATTGTTTTATTAATAATGTATGTTTATCTAATGCTATTGTTGTACCCTATTAAATAATTAAAATAAAGGTTAAACACAATTTTTTTTTTGTAACAATAGGCATAACTACTGACTTATATTCTAAAATTCCGAGTTTTATTGCCCCTTGTCCTTTTTAATCTAAGTATAGTATATAGTATGCCTATGCTATTTCTAGTTCCCCTAACGTGGATAGGTTAGGGCAGTTTTTCTCCCATCAGCCCTGTAGTTCTGGGCTCTCAAGAATAAGACTACGGTATCCCCTGCCTGTCGTACAAGGCGACTAAAGGGGCCTCGGGTTCACTGGGCGACAAGGGTGGGGCCTGAGTCGTCCACCAAAGAGGACCCGGGAAGAAGGCGACATCGCCTGGCCCGTGTCGCCTTGCGCTGCGAGGGCACAGGAGGGGAGGGAGTAACCTCTGCCCCTAGACGCGCTCTCCTTGAGCACAGTGCAGAGGGGCTCCGGTGCGTTCCACTGGAGATCCCGGAGCCCCTCGTCATGCACCGAGGAAAGGGCCACCGGGGAGGTTTTAGTGGGTAAGAACCCCACATAACCGCCGCCTTCCCCCCAGAAGGCGGGGTATCTTTCTGAAGATTTCCTCCCCGTGAACAAAAAAAAAAAAAGTTTTTCTCCCATGCCTTTCCTCTCATTCATTCATCCTTCTTGTTAGTATTTATGTTTATTACAGTCTAATATTACACTTATTATTATTACACAATTTATTTCTACTTCTATTATAATGACGTAATACGTTACTTATCTGTATTTGTTTAAGAGATCACGAAATGTTTATTGATTTACAGAAAAAAAACATTTAAAAAAGTCGCTGAAACAGTCCGCTGTTCTTTAATTTGTTTATTTCTATATATACATTTTCTTTTCATATTTAAACTGAACTTTATGGATCCTATTCTCTCCAGTGTCTTTAATATTTTATTGTTAATAATTATTTGTATACAATTAAAAACGAATTTTAACTATACCAAAGAAGTATAACTTCTCATGAGTTTTAGTGTCTAATCAAGAGATGAATGAGAGCGTAGAATAAATAACATCTCTAACCACCCCCGTTGGGGGAACCAGATATAGCATAGGCAGACTATGCTTACAGGAAAAATGACAAGGGGCAATAAACTCTGATTCTAGCATATAAGTCAGTAGTCATGCCTCATGTTACAAAAAAAAAAACTTCTCATGAGCGTACGTGAGTACACGCACACGTTTTTTTGTGCTAGATTAAATGGATTAATATTATTATATTATATATCCGACTTTTTAACATTCATAAATATGACGTACGACATACATTCACGAATGATTTTGCAAGCAATGCACGGTAAATGTTAACCATCTTGATCAATAACTCACAAGAACAACAATTGATGACACAACAGGTTAAGGTATTGCATCAGATTGTAAAGAGAATCAATATGACTAAATTTATCAATGGTGATAAATATTTCAATTGTATGACATCCTTCTGATCAATTTTCGACCGCAGCGATATCTTTTCCGTCGTATGATTCATTACAGTTCCGTATTTAATCTTAAGCACAGAAATAACCACTCGTAGCGAGAACTCAGAGTTAAGTTACATTTATTTTAACTGCTTTTCATCTTATTTTTTTTCTGAAGCAAGAAAGTTGACTTTGACTGTTGCTATCGGATTAGCTTAAGTTGCATGGTACGCTAGCAACCCGAATGCGATGCAAACTATGAGACATATATTCAACATAAAGTATTATCAATTTCCTTTGGTCTTAATTCCTGAATGAGACGCACGTAATGGGGACTTTCAAAAGAGAAACAACCCCAAAATAAAATATTATATATATATATATCTTAACTCTTCTTCTGCCTAGCGTTTTCCCCGGCCTACAGCCAGGAAGCTCAGTGTCCAGGCGGTTGGCTCTTGTTGCATGGTACGCTAGCAACCCGAATGCGGCAATCCCCGGTGCCAGCACCAATAAATTTGTTGTTGCAATTTTATGTGCTGATTCACAACATGCTCGGCAATGAAGAAAAACATCGTTAGGAAACCTACATGTCCTACAAAATTTTTCTAAGACATGTGAAGTCTGGCAATCCGCACTAGGGCCGCGTGGCGGACTATGCTTTTATCCTCTCTTTACAGAGAAGCCTGTGCCCAGTAGTGAGACATATATAAAGGCTGTTATGTTACTTATAGCTCTTAGGTCCTAGTCAAGCGAGAAGTTGGGTCACTACAATAATAATTGAATGACAGACCATCTACTAAATTGTTTTAAACCAGATGCGTTAGTTAATTAATTAAACTATGGTAAAAAAAATAGAAGATTTCTTAAATTCAATAGTTTATTTCCAGTTGCTGTAAACTTTAACAATTATTGTATAATAGCCACACGCGCAATACAATTAAGTATTACTCTAGCGCGAGCTATTTATTGATATATTTGTACTATTTTTTTGAGCAAGAGGTGGTCGTTGTGTTTCACGTTATCTTAAGCCTTGATCATGGGCTGGATAGCGATGACGTCAACGGGGTTGACGCTGATGTTCTCTGCCTCCTCAACAACAGTCACGGGAGTAGGGGCGATCTCGGGCTTAGAGGGGATAAGAGCAGGCCCGGGAGTTACCTTAAATAATTTGAAATATAATGTAGACACATATAAATAAACAGAAGTAAATTCGTAGCGTAGGCACTTAGAAAAAAGGGGCTATGGTAGCTCAGTTCGGGCGGAAGCATGCTAGCAATCCGAGTTTTAACTTGATGCCGACACTACTGGAATTGTTTGTTGATATTTTAGAAGCTGATTTACCACTTATTTACTTAGAGAAGACATCTGAAGTATGTCATTTCGCAGTTTCGCTCAAGAACTATGCCCTAATACTAATCTCTATACAGAGAATAGGAACAAGAATGTGTCCAAAATTAAGACAAATTTAGTCTGTTTCTCTAAAAAAGCATTTAAGGTTTGGTCAATGACACTGCTCACAATTGTTTTGTTGATAACAATTTTGTTTTATAAATATTATTATTTCTTTTTAACCATTCGAACTAAGCAAACCATCTCCTAGCAAAGTTAAGCTTTATGTTAAGTTATGGTTCATGTCAATAGTCGAATGGTGAATTCGAACCTACAATCTTACGGTAAACGGTAAATCTACTAATCTTCGGTAGGAAAGAAAAACATCAACAAACTTCACTGAAGGAAATAATCGTGAGAAAACCTCCATGTCTTCATGAATTAAATTTCTAAGACATGTGAAGTCTGCCATTCCGCACTAGGGCCGCGTGGGCGGATTATGCCCTTATATTCTCTTTACAAAGAAAGCCTGTGGCCAAAAGTGGAATAAATATATATAAAGGTTGTAACTTTATATAAACTTCTCATAATAAAACGTACTCTTACCTGTTGTTGCTGGTTAATGTTAACGACGATCTGGACCAGAGGACTGGAAACAGGGGTGGCAGGGGCAGCAGGGAGTTCGGGAGCGGGGATTTCAGGTGCGGGGACTTCGGGGGAGGGGAGGACCGGTGCAGGGAGCACTGGTGCGGGGACCACGGGGGTTGGGACCACGGGCACAGCAATTACGGGAGTGGGAACAGGGACGGCCGGGTTGACGGCGTGCACGGGCTCCAGACCGACGGGAATGATAACCGGGATCGATTCCTGAAAAAAATTGTCCTTGATGATTGATAATTCTAAGAAAAAAAATTATTTCCGTGATTAGAAACGTGTTATAATCATTGATAATAATAACAACCCTCCACATCTAACCTCTTTTTAAACTCGAAACTTTCACACAAAAATGAATTATAAAAAAATAACCTGTAACGTACTTTTAACATTTTTTTTTAAATTCAAGAAGTTTTAATTTTTTTACTCATTTCTGACATTTAAAAAGTACTCGACATACACTGAATAAGAAACAGACCAAGTTGTCCGTCAACTTGGTCTGATTATTCTGTGCCCAATCTACCCAAGACAACAAAAGTTAATTCACTATTACAATAAACTGCCTCGAATATATCAAATGAATTTCGCTAACGCTAAGCTTCTAGGCTATCAAAACATAAAAAATAGTCAAATGATACAGTCCACTAAGACGGCGTTCATATACACGAACAAATGGACGAAGTATGATGGCTTACGATTTGGTTTCCGTTGTGGAGGGCAGACATCATTGCGTTAAGAGCATCTACGAGGTAAGGCGTAAGAGCGGGATCGGTATTGGGGTTTTCGAGGGCAGCCGACAATTGCTGGAGGGTCCAGTCAGAGGAAGTAGGCACAATAACGGCTGATGGAGTCTGGAATGAGAAGAGATGTATAATTAAAATTTGTAACAACGCTAATATTTCGTTTGGTTAAGAGTTATTGTAATCATAAGATCGTATTCGACTACTGATGTAAACAATCTACTAGCACAAGCTTAAGCTTATGTAAAACCATTTCTACCACTAATGATTTAAAAAAGAATATTAGTAGTGTACAGAAAATAATATAAAAACATACAAATAATAAACATATTTATTTTCAATCTTGAATTCTCTCACACGCTAACATTATATAAAATCCTCCTTTGTTAGTTTTTTTATTATTATTAGATTTATTTGTTATGGTAATATTGCGTTGCACTCTTTGATAGTAACATGTAAAACTACTGTAGTAAACTAAAATTATAATATACCGTAAGGACTTCTACCAATTTACAAAGAAAGGCTGCAGGGGGAGTCTTATATTGTAAGCGTGAGAATAGACGAAATTAATCGACCGGAATCAGTACTGTGGATGGAAACTAGCCGTGCGCCTTTGTTCTAGCACGCGGACGTATAACTGATACATTACTGTAAATTTACTTAACTTAGTCGTAAAGTTTAAAATATTGAACAATTTCATACCACAGGTTTGCCGGCGTGGAGGTCGGCCATCATTTGATTAAGGGCACCCTCGAGGTATGGC
The DNA here is from genome assembly GCA_029286785.1 of Meandrusa payeni. NCBI lineage: Eukaryota > Metazoa > Arthropoda > Insecta > Lepidoptera > Papilionidae > Meandrusa > Meandrusa payeni. The sequence goes on along the minus strand of JAGSMX010000008.1, from coordinate 9,748,149 downwards.
AGGTATTCGGGATTTGTGCTGGGGTTCTGGATGGCATCGGAAAGCTCCTGGAGGGTCCACACATACGGGCTCCCAGCGGCCAGCGCCAACACGGCAGCGAATACAGCGAAGAATTTCATTTTTTTTTATCTGAAAAACGTTTTATTGGAACCTATAATGATATAAACATGTTCATTTGTTGTCTAGGGGTCTGGTGTCATAACTAGGAACAAAACTGACAGATGATGAGAAGGTTGTAGATTAATAATAAGTGATAATATATTAAAGTCGTGATAGCTTAGTGTCCGGGCGGTCGTCTAAAGTTGCATATTACACTAGCAACCCGAGTTCGATCCCTGGTGTCGACATAAATGAATTTTTGTTTTTAGGTGCTGACGTACCACGCGCTCGGCGGTGAAATAAAACATCGTGAGGAAACCTACATGTCTTAGAAAAATTTCTATGATGTGAAGTCTGCCAATCCGCACTATGGCCGCGTGAAGGACTGTATACTCTTTTTGTCGGAGGGAGAGTCAGACAAACTATTCCAGTCCTTTGATACAAATCTAATTAATGCTGCCTGCTATCACTTATTTTTAATCGACAGCAAATTAACTTCACCATCTCAGACAATACACTATTAGCACCATTTTGTTTTTATTTATGTTATTTTAGTTGAGTGTTTTTGGAAAATTATTCAAAAAGAAATTTCAAATATTTATGATGCTTCCTAGTTTTCTTACCTTGCTCGTTGACAATATGACAGTTAATCAATTACATACAATATATATATACTCAAAAAATTGATAAAAATCACAATTATATCTCACAAATGTTATTGCGCTAGGATTATGTTCTCATATCTAAAGAAAGTCATAAATTTTATAACTGAATTGTAAATAAGAATTACCGCTACACAGTAGTTCTTGTTATGTCACAAACCTTCTTGTGTTAAATTTTGAATTCTATGTTAAAAGACTTTAGATCGTTTCCAATTAGTAGTTTTCTAATAGTATATTTTATGTTAATTCGTTCCACTATAATTATTTTTATCTTTGACTTATACTCACGTTGTAAGATATAACACGCCTCTAAAGCGATGAAACAGATCATCTCATTTTTAACCGACATCAAAAAAAGTAAGAGGTTTTCCATCAATTTACCTTATTTCCTTTATATTTATGTCACGAAATTCAGGCACCTGTATTTTCTTTCTCTTACGATATTCGCGCTTATTATCGTTAGGAAGTACTTAGCTAGCTTTAGATTGGCATAACCTACCAATATTTAGATCGAAATACATTCTACTATTTAAGAGTTCCCTGATATACCTTTTTTTTTGCCTGTGGGGAACGTACCTAGCCGCGTAAACACCCCCCGGGTGAGGGACGGATTATGTCGGCCCTCACCGACTAAACCCTACAGGGTGTTCCTCCACGGTCGCGTAAGGTGGCAGAGCCACGGGAACAGAAAGACCTCCTCCTAAGCCCCCCCGGCACGACAAGTCGAGAACCCTTCGAGGGGGTCCCTGATATACCTCTGGAAACCAAGGTTAACCTTAAAATATTACGTATATACTAGCTAAAATTACAAATAGCGCTTTAAATGCACATATATTAAAATAGTCCAGATGAATTGATAACCTGCTTATTTGAAGTCGATTAATAAAGTAAAGTAATAAAAGTTGAATACAATACAAGCACGAACCTCAGTTGTGATTCAAATTGATCCGACTTACAATATTGTGACAGAAGACTGTACAAAAACATCGATTCTGTAGTAGCATCAAAATATAATCAATGTATGCAGTCATATATATTTTATTTTGTTTTACTGATAAATTTATATCTAGATGCATTGCCAAGCGTATATGAACTGCAATTCTCAAAATCATGTCCATAAGCCGTGGTATCTCAATGTCCGGGAGGTCACCTTAAGTTGCGTAGTACGCTCACTACTCGAGATCGATCTCCGGATCACCAATGTATTTGTTTGATGCTATTTTAGGCACAGATTTACCACGCGTCCGGTATAGGAAAACATCGTGAGAAAACGTGTATATCTTTTAAAAAAAATCTGAAAAAAAATATTTTTCTAAACAGCTTTTTTAAAGAATGTTTACAATATATATATATATATATATATATATATATATATATATATATATATATATATATATATATATATATATATATATATATATATATATATATATATATATATATATATATATATATATATATATATATATATATATATATATATATATATATATATATATATATATATATATATATATATATATATATATATATATATATATATATATATATATATATATATATATATATATATATATATATATATATATATATATATATATATATATATATATATATATATATATATATATATATATATATATATATATATATATATATATATATATATATATATATATATATATATATATATATATATATATATATATATATATATATATATATATATATATATATATATATATATATATATATATATATATATATATATATATATATATATATATATATATATATATATATATATATATATATATATATATATATATATATATATATATATATATATATATATATATATATATATATATATATATATATATATATATATATATATATATATATATATATATATATATATATATATATATATATATATATATATATATATATATATATATATATATATATATATATATATATATATATATATATATATATATATATATATATATATATATATATATATATATATATATATATATATATATATATATATATATATATATATATATATATATATATATATATATATATATATATATATATATATATATATATATATATATATATATATATATATATATATATATATATATATATATATATATATATATATATATATATATATATATATATATATATATATATATATATATATATATATATATATATATATATATATATATATATATATATATATATATATATATATATATATATATATATATATATATATATATATATATATATATATATATATATATATATATATATATATATATATATATATATATATATATATATATATATATATATATATATATATATATATATATATATATATATATATATATATATATATATATATATATATATATATATATATATATATATATATATATATATATATATATATATATATATATATATATATATATATATATATATATATATATATATATATATATATATATATATATATATATATATATATATATATATATATATATATATATATATATATATATATATATATATATATATATATATATATATATATATATATATATATATATATATATATATATATATATATATATATATATATATATATATATATATATATATATATATATATATATATATATATATATATATATATATATATATATATATATATATATATATATATATATATATATATATATATATATATATATATATATATATATATATATATATATATATATATATATATATATATATATATATATATATATATATATATATATATATATATATATATATATATATATATATATATATATATATATATATATATATATATATATATATATATATATATATATATATATATATATATATATATATATATATATATATATATATATATATATATATATATATATATATATATATATATATATATATATATATATATATATATATATATATATATATATATATATATATATATATATATATATACTCAAAAAATTGATAAAAATCACAATTATATCTCACAAATGTTATTGCGCTAGGATTATGTTCTCATATCTAAAGAAAGTCATAAATTTTATAACTGAATTGTAAATAAGAATTACCGCTACAGTAGTTCTTGTTATGTCACAAACCTTCGTGTGTTAAATTTTGAATTCTATGTTAAAAGTCTTTAGATCGTTTCCAATTGGTAGTTTTCTAATAGTATATTTTATGTTAATTCGTTCCACTGTAATTATTTTTATCTTTGACTTATACTCACGTTGTAAGATATAACACGCCTCTAAAGCGATGAAACAGATCATCTCATTTTTAACCGACATCAAAAAAAGTAAGAGGTTTTCCATCAATCTACCTTATTTCCTTTATATTTATGTCACGAAATTCAGGCACCTGTATTTTCTTTCTCTTACGATATTCGCGCTTATTATCGTTAGGAAGTACTTAGCTAGCTTTAGATTGGCATAACCTACCAATATTTAGATCGAAATACATTCTACTATTTAAGAGTTCCCTGATATACCTTTTTTGCCTGTGGGGAACGTAACGAAGCCGCGTAAACTACCCCCGGGAGGGACGAGTTATGTCGGCCCTCACCGACTAAACCCTACAGGGTGTTCCTCCACGGTCGCGTAAGGTGGCAGAGCCACGGGAACAGAAAGACCTCCTCCTAAGCCCCCCCGGCACGACAAGTCGAGAACCCTTCGAAGGGGTCCCTGATATACCTCTGGAAACCAAGGTTAACCTTAAAATATTACGTATATACTAGCTAAAATTACAAATAGCGCTTTAAATGCACATATATTAAAATAGTCCAGATGAATTGATATCCTGCTTATTTGAAGTCGATTAATAAAGTAAAGTAATAAAAGTTGAATACAATACAAGCACGAACCTCAGTTGTGATTCAAATTGATCCGACTTACAATATTGTGACAGAAGACTGTACAAAAACATCGATTCTGTAGTAGCATCAAAATATAATCAATGTATGGAGTCATATATATTTTATTTTCTTTTACTGATAAATTTATATCTAGATGCATTGCCAAGCGTATATGAACTGCAATTCTCAAAATCATGTCCATAAGCCGTGGTATCTCAATGTCCGGGAGGTCACCTTAAGTTGCGTAATACGCTCACTACTCGAGATCGATCTCCGGATCACCAATGTATTTGTTTGATGATATTTTAAGCACAGATTTACCACGCGTCCGGCGTTAAAGGAAAACATTGTGAGAAAACGTGTATATCTTTTAAAAAAAAATCTGAAAAAAAATCTTTTTCTAAACAGCTTTTTTTAAAGAATGATTACAATATATATTTTTTCACAATTATTACTTCTTGTTAACTATACTAAATTAGCTAAAGCTTGTGCCGAACCTACGACCGCACGATTTGCAGACCGTACCCATTAGGTTATTAACCCTTGTTAAAAGCACAGTGGGATATATGTAGACCGTTACATTAAATTGACTTTTAAAACACTTCATAAAGAAGAAAGTTATCAATTCTTAAAGGTGGTAAGGAAATTGGAAAACAACTTAAGAATAACAAACTTAACCAGAGAAATAAGGGACCGTCGAAATAGAATAGTTTCTAAAGTCGCTATCTGAATAGAGTAGAGGGAATAGGCACTTACTATACTAGCGCGTACCATCTTTCGACTAAATCACCACTTAACGTCAGGTGATATCGTGGTCAAGCACTAGTTTAAACCCTAAAACTCCTAAGGCTCCTAGACATAATAATGTACTAAACTGTGTTCACGTTATTTATCTTAAATAATAATAATAATAAAAATAAATTGGAGAACATCATCGTGAATTAAAGAGCGACAATTTAAAAACCTCGATGATATCATGTATGGATCATATGCGATGTACACGTAATTTATCCTTATATTACGAAAAAGAGATGAACTAAACAACCGGCTATTTAAGACCCCTAGTTGTCTTTTCATGTCAAGCAGCGGACTTTTGAAATTATCAGTGAGATTATTAAGTATTTGACGGCAATATAAATTATTATGCATTTCGGTGACATTAAATAATATTTAATACCAGTCATAAAAAAAATTATACGGCCTCCTTATCGAAAACTATGATATGATATAAAACTACGTTTGTTATTTTTAATTACGTCACGTGGACTACGGCTTTTGAACAGAAGTGAAGATTTTTTATTTTTGTTATAGGACAAAAAACAATACACGAAGGCTTAAATTGTTAAATGCACAATTTCTTAAAGGTTTCAGCTTAATTTATCTAAAATATAAATTTAAAATAAAAATAAATTAAAATTATGTTAGTTTGAAATGCGGTTCTTTTAAATCCGCTGGTGCTTGAATTATTTTTACTTTGTCCAAAAGTACCTTGATCACCGGTGTCGCCACCAATAAATTTCTTTATACTACTTTATTTTATACTGATTTATCATCATCATACCCTCGGCGGTGAAGGAAAACATCGTGAGGAAACTTACATGTGGTAGAAAATTTTCTATAACATGTAAAGTCTGCCAACCCTCACTAGGGCCGCGTGAGGGATTAAGTCCTTATACTCTCTATATACAAAAAGCCCAATGGCCAGCATTGGGACAAATATACAGGTGTACCGTAATTCAACGTCCAGCAGTGACTGTATGACAGCCTCGAACAAAATAAAAAAAAATCTATGTAAATTTTTTGATATGAGCATTTGCTGAAAACCGTGAAGAAATGGCCTGGTTTTGGCGACGTATATTTTTAATTGGAAGCACAGGTAAGTATCGACCACGAGTATAATTAAAACCAGACATGCTACAATAACATAAAAAAATATGTATTTGTTATGACTATTCTATAATTTCTTGCAAGAAAATCATCAATTAGTCATCTGATTTTGACACGCCATGCAAGAAGTTGACACTATACCCTATTCTATTTATTATTCATTATTCCAAATTATATAACACCTTCCACAATTTAAACTTTTTCAAAAAAAATAATGTTTTTGTGAAACACGTTGAAGTTTGATTTTATTAAGCTAAGTAAAAAAATTATTTACACGCATTTTTTTTTGTTAACGAGGAGGAAATCTTCAGAAAGATACCCCGCCTTCTGGGGGGAAGGCGGCGGTTATGTGGGGTTTTTACCCACTAAAACCTCCCGGTGGCCCCTTCCTCGGTGCATGGTGAGGGGCTCCGGGATCTCCAGTGGAACGCACCGGAGCCCCTCTGCACTGTGCTCATAGAGAGCACTTCCCGGGAAGTTACTCCTCCCCTGTGCTCCTCAGAGTGGCAAGGCGACACGGGCCAGCCGATGTCGCCTTCTTCCCGGGTCCACCTTGGCGGACGACAAAGACCCCTATACTTGTCGCCCAGTGAACCCGAGGCCCCTTTTAGTCGCCTTCTACGACAGGCAGGGGATACCGTAGTCTTATTCTTGAGAGCCCAGAACTACAGGGTTACACGCATACGATGTGGATTCTATATAGGACCCACTTACCGTTGGACGATCAATTACGGAACAGCCTGTATATAGACTGTAACTTTTTTTAACATGTTGTACCATTAGGTCAGTTACCTTCGTCGCTGTATGACTTTATAATATGTTATCGTCTCTGTCCACTTATCACCAAGCCTATCAAGTCCCATATGTGACATATGGTGGTTTGAATCCGCGACATCAGATCGTCATTTAGACCGCTTAGCCACTAGGCTATCACTGTATAGCCAGGCATAAGACATGCGGTTCTGGTAAATAAGTAAAACAATAATTAATTCAATAAATTCATTTAATTAAACTTACCAAGATTGGAAAAGTCACAAAACTTATCAATGACAGTCTAAACTTGAACTTGAAGCGTCAATAGCCTAATGGTTTAGGGTACGGACTGCGAATCGTAAGGTCGTGGGTTCGAATCCACCATTCGACTATTGCCGTGAACCATGTCCCAGCACAAGCTTAAGCTTAGTTGGAATGGTTAACAAGATTGTTAGTAATATTTCTGAAAAAAAAAAGAAATATTGCTAGCTTTCTTTTTAAAAAAAAAAAAAAAAAAAACATAACATACTAAATTGTTATGTATACAAAATAAGTTTCCGCCGTTTTGAGAAAGATGGCTGTTCAGGCTCCTGCCGGAACGGTGGTGCGATTCCGCACCGCGCGCGCCGATCGCCGTTTGATGGTTGTGTGCGTTGTGTGGTGTGGCGGGTGCTACGTCGGTGCAGTGCCGCCAATACTGAGTCACTTGCCAAACTACCGCGATACTATTAACATCGTTTTGACAATATACTTATTTTAAAGAATTTTGGGCTTTGATTTACACCGTTCTATACGCTAAAGATAGAACATGGTGGCCCATGAGGGGAACTAAAGAAGAATCCGCGAAATATCAAGAAATTTAACAAAAACTGGACGAGACATCGGCGGGCCGCTACCTACAACTTCAACATTTTTATCAAAATTTCTATCGAAGATGCCTTGCAGTGGATGAAGAAGATACAAAGAAGATTCGATCAGTGAAGCAGCTAAAGTTTCACATCGAGCAATTACGTGTTTGTCCGCCAAGATAAGTGTCCATCCTTAAATATTCAAATCCTATAAAACCTAATTACCAATAATATAATTATTCAGAATTGTACTTCATTCGTGTAAATCAAGTGTTTCTATACCAATATTCAATTAATTTATACGTAAATTTACGTAAAATCGTAAAATAGCCAGAAATTGCATCATCTTACATACCTACCCGCACGTGCAATAAAGTGAACAAAGGAATTAACATCGTAACTATTTAACGTAATTTCTTTAGATTTCAATTTTGAACATTTAAATCATTGTTTATATTTGTCAGAACAGGTTAGTTGCAAGTATTTTAGTTGTAAAATTTCTTTAATTTCGAAATAAAGGTTAAATTATTTTACGTAGTAAACTAGTCAGTTCCTTTTAGGGTTCCGTTATTCCGTATAGTTTATTTATAAAATATTTAGCGTATTCTGCCGACTATTCCAGGCCAAATTCTAACATCGCCGGACGCCGATTTCGCCGCTTGCAAGTACGTATTCATTACGAGCACGGCTCGAGCACCAGCCAGGAGCGGTTTGCTGAGCGTGCGCAGCCAGAAAGGTTTCCTCGAGCGGCAAGTACCACTACCATCAAAACGAGGAACGTGAGCCATTTCAATAGAATTACATTATCTTACAATTTACTACGTACAACTATAGATTCAAATTGCATTGCTATTTAAATAAACCATTATATTTTAATTACCCGATTTCAAAAAAGGAATTAAATTGAATTCAGTGTTAGCTTAATTGGTTTTAACTATTAACATGTCAGAAGAAATTGACAAATTACGTTTGCGAGATTTAATTACAAGACGGGTGTCCGCCAAAGGACAAATTACTAAATTTAAAAATTATTTAAGTAGCATTGCTATATGCACGGAATTAAATGACTATCAATTAACAGAGTTAATTTTAAAACTCACCAAATTCGAGGCATTGGCCGTTAAGGTTGATGATTTGCAAAGTGAAATAGAGGTTTTAAATCATGCAAGTATATCGATTGAAATTGAGGAACGCGACAAAATCGAGCAAGATATTATAATGAATATAGCGAAGGCAAAAGTTTTTATCGAAAAATTCTCTAAAAGGATGGAATGTGAAAAACGGCGCAATTCGGTTCACAATGCATCATGTTGTATGGAAGATCCCAATTCCCACCAAGAAATAGGGTTAAAATTACCTCAAATTCAAATCGCCAAATTTGATGGCGCATATTTCCGTTGGCTGGAGTTTAGGGATACCTTTGAAAGTTTGATACATAAGAATGATCGTATTTCGGATATCAATAAATTTCATTACCTTGTATCTTATTTACAAGGCGACGCAGCAAGAATTATTTCAAATTTAGAAGTGTCACACAATAATTATGTCGAGGCCTGGAAAATGATTTGTAATAGATATAATAATAAGCGTATGTTGATTAATCATCATTTATCATCATTATTTAATATTAAGCCACTTCTACGGGAATCCGAGCGATCTTTGCGATTTTAGTGGACCACGTGACTAAAAATCTTCGCGCCTTAAACAGCCTAGGGCAGCCCACTGATAAATGGGATGTTTTAATAATATTCATGTTTTCGTGTAAGCTAGATAGCAACACATTGTTAAAATGGGAGGAATACCGCAACAATTTAGACGGTGACGTACCTACCCTCGAACAATTTTATAAATTTATGATAGACCGTGCTGATGTGCTCGAGTCTTTGAATCGTAATAATCGATCCGATGTTGTTGGCCTGTCTAAAGTGCCAACTGGTTCTACTCGCTCAGTACCTAACAGTAATTATCACCAAAGGCAGAGCCAGTATCAAAACAACGTCGTGAAATCGTTTGCAAGTACCAGCAATCATTATAACAAGAAGTCAAATACATTCATGTGTATTATTTGCAATGAGCGGCATAGAATTTATAATTGTCCTACTTTTAGGGCAAAGGGTATTGAAGAGCGAATGATGGAAGTAACGAAATATAAATTATGCATTAATTGCCTGAGGCAAGGTCATTCTGCAAGTGATTGTCGCATGGGGCCCTGTCGCGAGCACGGCTGCACCGAACGCCACAACAGCTTACTCCACCGTCCATCTACACCTTCGAACCACCTCGCCGTTATTTATGAGCCAGAAGAGTTAGTTGTCAACTACTCTAATCATAGTGCGAATCAAGTTTTATTATCGACAGCTATTATTGAGGTATCGAATCCAGTTGATCATCAAAAGGTCAACATTCGAGCTCTTTTAGATTGCGGCAGCCAATCATCTTTCATCACTGAGTCCCTAAAGACCAGGTTATCATTAAAGTCCCGCCACATTGACACACTAAAGGTCATTGGCATAGGCAACACATCTTCAAAAAATATAATCGAAAGTTGTGACGTTCAAATTAAATCTACAAATAGTAAGTTTAATGCGATGTTATCGTGTTTCGTGTTAGACGAGCTTACCGGTCGGTTGCCAAAGACGCTAGTTGACATAAATTCCTTAAAACTACCAAAAACATTTTATTAGCTGATCCAATGTTCTATCAGCCAGCCCCTATCGATATGCTAATAGGAGCAGATCTCTTTGGGACATTCTAGGTAACGAGCAGCGTTCCTAGGACCTAGCAATCCAAAGTTGAGAAGTTCTCAGTTAGGTTGGATAGTATCCGGCCCTATCTCTTCAGATGTATCTGGCAAAGGATACACTGTAATCATGCTAGAATCTCTGCATCGCAGAACGAGAGTATAGAATACACAAAGACACTTTCTCACTCACACAACGAGAGACGAGGAAGGTAGATTTTGCATTATCGCTCAAACTCAATCCTTTTCAACTGAATATCATCTGTTAGCGAAAAATGAATCTTTAAATAGTAAAAGTAAAATCTTGTGTTTGTCTCCATTTTTGGACAATAAATTGATGCGTGTTGGAGGTCGGTTAGACGCAGCAGATTATTATTCATATGAGAAGAAGCAACCTATTCTTCTTCATGCCTCACATCGGTTGACAAAATTACATTTTGAAAGGGAGCACATTAAAAACATGCACGCTGGTCCACAACTTTTATTTGCAATGATCCGGGAAACAGTGTGGCCAGTAAACGGTCGTCACCTCGCAAGGCGCGTAGTCAATAACTGCGTTAGATGTAGACGCGTACGAGGAGATAGGTTGCAACCTAAAATGGGCAATTTGCCAGTCCAGCGCATTACCCCAGGACATCCGTTTTTATCAGTGGGTTTAGATTTCGCGGGACCTTTCACTATCGTGAATCGCAAGGGCCGTGGCAGTCGCCTTATTAAATGTTATTTGTGATTGTTTGTCTGCTTGCGTTATAAATGTATTCATCTCTAAGCCGTGAGTGATTTAACAAAGGATGCATTCATAATGACTCTCCGACGTTTTATAGCGTCGAGGCAAGCCGATGGAGATCTCCTGTGATAATGGGACCAACTTTGCAGCCACAGCAAGGGAATTCGGATCATTCATAAAACAAAATCGAGAACCTCTATTTGACTTTGCCAGTCAAAATGCAATTGAGTTTAGGTTCAGTCCGGCTTATTCTCCTCATTTTGGTGGGCTCTGGGAGGCCGGCGTTAAATCGGCAAAATTTCATGTAAAACGTGTCATTGGCAATTGCCATCTCACGTTTGAGGAACTTGCTACTTTGTTTGCACAAGTGGAGGCAATTTTGAATAGTCGTCCCTTGTGTCCATTGTCCTCTTGTCCCAACGACCTCCTCTCCCTCACTCCCGGACACTTTCTTATAGGAAGACCATTAACTGCTCAGCCATCGCAGTACTTAGGCGAATTCAAGGAAAGCCAACTGCAACGTTATAATCGAATAGAAAAAATGCAGCAACATTTCTGGCAACGGTGGCAACAAGAATATTTGACGGAGTTGCAACAAAGAACAAATTGGAAGAGCAATACATCTAAGCTTAGCATAGGAGATATGGTGCTCTTGACAGATGACAGCGCTCCGCCACTGTCGTGGAAACTTGGCAGGGTGCTTCGTCTCATAACAGGATCCGACGGGATAGCCAGAGTTGCAGACATCTCCACTACCAAAGGCTGTGTTCGACGGTCCCTGGTACGGCTGTGCAAACTACCGACGGCCGAGGATCTTCGAGGTTGAAAGGAATCTTTCAACGGCCGGGAGGATGTTCAGGCTCCTGCCGGAACGGTGGTGCGATTCCGCACCGCGCGCGCCGATCGCCGTTTGATGGTTGTGTGCGTTGTGTGGTGTGGCGGGTGCTACGTCGGTGCAGTGCCGCCAATACTGAGTCACTTGCCAAACTACCGCTATACTATTAACATCGTTTTGACAATATACTTAGTTTAAAGAATTTTTGGGCTTTGATTTACACCGTTCTATACGCTAAAGATAGAACAATGGCGTTGAACTAGTTTTAAGTTAGAATTTGCAGATAATAACCGGCTTGAAAGACAGTAAGTTCATTCCAGAATAACAAAACTCTATCATATTATTAAGTTCGCATTAGCATCATATATTTTTCTTCATCTAAAAATGTCGAAATTTTAACCAACTAAATGTCGTATGCGGGAACTTTTATTTCTTTAACTAGCGTACCCAGTCTACTTCGCCGGGCTAGATTTTGCTTTATTTTATTTAAACAATAAACTTACATCATTAAATATTTAATTTAACTCTCACAATATATTAAATTATTCATTTCACTCCATATTAATTCTCTTCTATTCTCTTCTCGAGCGGGTGAAGATACCTACACCCATATACATATCAGTAAATACAATATCATTCTTATCATTTATACAAAAACATATCGGGCTCAAGTTAATGTCAGAAATAAAAGTACGACGTATGGCTTGTTTGAAACAGTTCAAAAAAGAAGTGCTCCGATCGTCACCAAACTTTCCAGGATTACTCGCCAGGTCAATCAGAAGATACCCTGAACCCGTTTAAATAAATTAAAAAATGATGGATGCGTCATTGCTACCTATTTTTTTATCTATACATATAAAAGATAAAGTAATAATAAAAATATAGTAATGTGTGGTTTGTTTCTTATAGGCTCCGAAACGGTTGTACGATTTAAATGAAACTTTCAGGGTATCTTCAGAGTCCATCGGCAAGCAGTTTCATATCGTTTTAAATCACTTTCACAATAAATAACATTTTTTTTGACAAAAATCGGCGGAAACTTATTTGTACTCCTATTATAAATAAAACTTGGCTTGTTTGACACAGTCCAAAAAAGAAGTGCTCCGATCGTTACCAAACTTTCCAGGATTACTCGCCAGGTCAATCAGAAGATACCCTGAAAGTTTCATTGAAATCGATCCAACCGTTTCGGAGCCTATATGGAACAAACCACACACTTTCTCTTTTATATGTATAGATTTAAAAAAATCGGTAGCAATGCTAGTAGCTATTATAAATAAAACATAAATAACCTTTAAAGTTGTTAACCCTAGCGGAGTAGACAGAGACAACTTTCGCTGTCTGCATTTCGCTGAGATGTTGCCAAATGTTACAACAGGTCGGGAGCCCATCGTCATACACCGGGCACAAAATATAGCAAATGATTTTTTGTACTAAAAAAAAAACAGAAAAAACGGATTCGAGCCCTCGATAAAATTATAACAATTTTTTTTGACTAACTACACTTATTGGCCAGAGAAGCTGGCCTTGACTGCTTCACCGGATTAGGTAGCATAGCTCTTAGGTCGCTTAGTCTGGACCTCTATTGCTAGTAACTCGACACAAGGGTGGGGACCCTTGACCGGTGAATTATAACAAAACCATATTAATTCACTTAGACCATATACATTCAATATTTTTATTCATAAACTATTTCATACAAACTATGAGACATATATTTAACATAAAGTATTATCAATATCTTTTTTGTTTTAATTCCTGGAATGAGACGCACGTAATGGAGACTTTCAAAAGAGAAACGACCCCAACATAAAATATTATATATATATATATATCTTAACTCTTCTTCTGCCTAGCGTTTTCCCGGCCTACAGCCAGGGTAGCTCAGTGTCCAGGCGGTTGGCTCTTGTTGCATAGTACGCTAGCAACCCGAGTTCGATCCCCGGTGCCGGAACCAATAAATTTGCTGTTGCAATTTTATGTGCTGATTATCCACGCGCTCGGCGGTGATGGAAAACATCGTGAGGAAACCTACATGTCTTAGAAAAATTTTCTAAGGCATGGTAAGTCTACCAATCCGCACTAGGGCCGCGTGGTGGACTATGCCCTTATACTCTCTTTACAGAGAAGGCCTGTGCCCAGCAGTGGGACATGTATATTATATATATAAAGGCTGTAACTTTAACAGCCAGGGTCCGCTTTCATACTTAGTCTCCTCCACTTTGCCCGGTCTTCGACATCCTCGTTTGTTAGGTGGTTCACTAACATGTCCGCTTTAACGACGTCCAGCCAGCGTTTCTTGGGCCTTGTACATTGAGGGCTAGGCATCTATTGCCGACAAAGTCAGACGGCCTGCGGTATATGTGGCCATACCATCGGAGACGACTATATATGACGAGACGACGATATATATATCTTAACTAATAACATATATTTATTTTGTATATGTGTATATTACAATAAACTTCTTTCGAAAGTAACAATTGTTGCCTGAAACAAAGAAAAAGAAAAGTTATCATTCATCGCACAAGCGTTTAATGCGTCAATAGCCGAATTATTTAAGGTAAGGTCATAAGTTCGAATCCACCATTCGACTATTGATATATATAGATAGTTCACCTATCTACTAGCACAAGGTTAAACTTAGTTGGAATGGTTAACAAAGAATGTTAGTAATATTTGTGAAAATAAATATTTCTAGGAATTAGATATGCGTCGAATGTTCGGCCGAATATTCGTATTCGGCATGTTTGTAATATTATAAAAATATAATTAAAAAAATTAAAAACTGGCTGTTGTCGCTCGATTATCAGCAGACAGAAGAAATTATGCTTCCACTTATTTTAGATTATAATATAAATACCACACTTATCACACACACACACACGCGCACATTCAAACTACAACACGTCCACATTTATTTATATATATACGAATATTTATTTAAATTCTTTTTTAACTAAACTATTTTTTATATCTTTGTTAAAACAAAAAATGAAATTGATGTATGGCAGTGGGAGAGGGCACTGATTCCTGAGATATGGGTTTAACTCCTAGTTCAAGAGTCAGGAGTTCGTGTATTTGTAAAGCAATTTTTAATAAAGTATTTGTATTTGTAATATACGGTAAATTAGCCGAATATTTTTACAGTTTCATTTTAAGATTTGATACGTTAAAAACTTTATGTTAAGAACCATAGATAATTTTTATAAGAAAATAAAATAATCGTGAACGCTAACTTGTGCATCATTTATTAAAAATAAATGTTTTCGATACGCCATTATTAAGCACAGCGCCTCGTTGACATGTACGAGCCTGTTTACAACGCAGTAAGCCGAATAATTCGGCCGGATAATCGGTTCGATACATTTTAAACCAAATGTTCGGCTTAATGTTTGTATTCGGTTTAACTTATATTCGGGGCATCTCTAATAACAATAATTTTCATTTCAAACCAAATATTCATGTACAAACTGGTTCGATAATAGCCACCGTTGTTAAAACTGTGTCGCAACTATTAACGCCCATCTCCAAACAATTACATACAAATACAAATTAAGTACGAACGAAGGTAACCGACACAGCTCGCCAGTTAAGCAAGTTGAAGTGGCAATGGGCAAGGCACATAGTGCGTAGAACAGATGGCCGATGGGGCCGAAAAGTTCTTGAAAGACCACGGACCAGTAAGCGCAGTGTGGGACGTCAAAGCAAGGTGGTCTGACGACCTCATAAGGATCGCAGGACGCAGCTCGATGCGGGCCGCTTACAACCGGTCCCATTGGAAATCGGTGGGGGAGGCCTATGCGCAGCAGTGGATGTTTTACGACTGAAATGATGATGATGACGATGATGACAAATTTAGTAATCTAGTAAATCTCTACTAGGAATTCATAAAAAAACCCACTTCAAAACAAATCAAACGTAATAAAATATTAAACGCTACGTGCGAAAGCTCTTTGTGACAAACAGCGCTCGGATAACGAACGATCACAATATTGAGTTATTATCAACGGAAATTACGAATTAAAACTGTGTAATCAATGAATCGATACGAGATAAGAGCCAAACGATAACTTACGTAGCTGATAAGATCCATGATTCCATTAACTTTGTGCGTGAAGTTTAAGTTTCCGCCGCGGAGATGGCGAGCAAGGATTTGTATGAGCCGGCCAGAGAGCGCGCAGCCAGAGACAAGATGTCCCTTCTGCCCACACCAGTTGACGCCTCTTGCCAGTTAGTATGTGCCACCTGCGATATTCCAAAGCATTAAACACATAAATAAATAATAAATAAATAAATTAAAATGTATATTTTCAAAAACAAAACAAGAATACAATGTTTGGATCTTCTTTAAGTAAGTATAAAATATACTTGTACCACCATTTTTTTTTAAAGTTAATTAATATAAAATAATAATTATTATATATATGCGTGAGTGTGTGCGAGTGTGTATATGTGTTACCCCTCAACGGGGGGACCTTTGTGTCGAGTTACTAGGTAATAGAGGTTCAGGCTAAACGACCTAAGAGCTATGCCACTTCCCAATCCGGTGAAGCAGTCAAGGCCAGCTTCTCTGGCCAATCTGTGTAGCTCGTCATTAAAAAAAAAGTATGAATGTGTGTATTTTTGCGATTTATGTACCAAAGAAGTGTTAATAGTAGAAGAAATCTGATGTTGCCAAGTTGACCACTATCCCACCAAAATGTTAAGTGGCAATGTAGTCCTGGATGTTAAGGCACAATAGCTTAGTAAATGCCTATTCACTCTACTCTTGAAAACACCCACATTATAATCTGAGGGAAAGACAGACGTGGCCAAACTATTCCAGTCCTTTGCTGTACGTGTAATTAAACAAAGCAATTTCGATCGGTTTTAACGTGTGTCCACGAGAATAGATTAGAGTGAAATGCATAGATTACCTGTAAGCTAGGGCCCATTACAGATCCAACGGTGACCGCGTACCCGGTCTGCTTGTGAGGGTAGTCGGGCGCAGTCGCCGCGGCCATGGCAGCCACCGCCGCCGCTGGAACCGGAGTACCCTGAGACTGCAACTGGAGCTCAATGCCTAGGGATGGCTGCGATAGTACGAACAAGGAGACTTCGTACCATCTAAGAAAACAAAAAATAATTATATTAATCCTTATCTATACAAATAAATAAAATTGCAATATATGTGTCTTATTAAAATAACTTCTTTGTACTACATGCAAATGAATGTATATAAGTTATATACATAAACAGTAATAAAGCAAAGGACTGGAGAGAGTCTGGTATTTTCAAGAGTAGAGCGAATAGGCTTTTACTAAGCTAGTCCGCTTTACCATCCAGGACTGCATATTTTTTTAATGACGAATCACACAGATTTGCCATAGAAGCTGGCCTTGACTGCTTCACCAGATTGAGAGGTGACATAGCTCTTAGGTCGTTTGGCCTGAACCTTTATCGCTAGTAACTCGACACAAGGGTCTCCCCGGTGAGGTAACCTCGGCTTGGACGATTTCTATGTTACGCGTAAGCATTCCGATCCGAGTGGGCGAAAAGGCCCAACTTATTGTTACCTATCAAAATAAATAACAATATGATGTGTACAAGACTCTCTGATGACTGTACTGTTTTTTATTATACTGGGAAATGCCTACGCCAAGCTCTTGAGCTAACGGGAACAATTCGAGCGTCACCTCGATGCCTCATACTTAAGGCCTTCTGCCAAGTTTTCTACATGTGCAGTCTGTGGTCGAGCTATACGCAGCGTACAATCAGCGCCTTACGGGTCCAATATAATAACGGCTTTAGGATGCTCATAGGGCTGCCCAAGTTCCGTGTATCCGAAATGTTCGCCAAGGCACATACTGATGGATTTTGTGTCATCATCAGGAAAAGAGCTGCCTCCTTTCTCTGCAGAATGAGGGACAGTTCCAACGTCATCATGAGAACTGTTGCAGAGCGGTATGACTCGCGGCTTATAAAGCACCTCATTGGCTTGTCCCTGATGGACAACGCATTAGTTTTTAAGTTTTAATTTTAATTGTATATACTAATATAATTATTAAGTTATTTTGTTACTAACAAATTCTATGGATTAAGTTATCTGAAAATAAATATTCTATTATTGTTATTATAACTAGGCGGTAAACTGTGTTATACTAACCTGTCACTAACCGTCTCTTGAAGAAAGCTCTCGATGGCGACCACTGGCACGTTGTTGGTGAGCTCCGCGCACGTGGAGCGCACGTGTGCGATGCGCTGTTTCGCCGCTGCGTACGCGGCCGCGTATCCCACAGGCTGCTCGGCGGTCACGTCGCTCTGTGCCGGTTGACCCCTTTCAAATATAATCAATATTTAAAGACGTTTCAAGTTTGGAATGAAACTTGGAAGTCCGAGTATACATTTTCATTACGATAAAATAAGTCAATCTATATATATAAAAGAGATAGTGTGTGGGTTTGTTCCTTATAGGCTCCGAAACTGCAGGACCGAGTACAATAAAACTTTCAGGGAATCTTCAGATTGACCTGACGAGTAATCCTGTAAGTGATCGGAGCACTCCTCTTTTTTAATTGTCAAACAAGCCATTCGTCGTACTTTTATTTCTGATGTTAATTTGAGCCCGATATGTTTTTGTATAAATGATAAAAATGATATTGTATTTACTGATATGTACATGAGTCATATATTCACCCGATCGAGAAGAGAATGAACATGGAGAGAAATGAATAATTTAATATATTGTGAGAGTTAAATTAAATATTTAATGATGTAAGTTTAATGTTTAAATAAAATAAAGCAAAACCTAGACTAGTGAGCTAGGTACGCTAGTAAACATTAAAAACAGATTAAAGATTTTGGCTTCTAATTATGTCTACTAAGTTGCAGTCGTTGTTTTTCAAGGATGCTAGCGCTAAGCTACTCATATTAATCCCAATTGGCCATAATACAATTGACAATATTTTCTCTACCTCTAATTAATTAAAATGAGAGGCAAAACCAGAGCTTATATATCTACTCACACTACAGTCGCTTTGCCAAAAGCTGTTTGGAATGCTTCACGGATCGGCGATACTTTAACTTCCTTATCTGACGCCACTACCACGTATAAGTCACCACCGCTTTCTGAAATAAATAGCGATTGTTTTTGTTAATAATATATTAGTATTGAAAAAGTACAAAGCGTAAAGCTGCCAAGAGATGTCAGATTTCTTTGCATTCTGTATCTCATTTACTATAAGAATTGTTCTCATATACTATAATAAGTGTTTTCTAAAATTGTCGTAGTCATCCCCACCTCCAAATTTCCTTTTTGCACTTTATAACAGTATTCCAAATCCTGTTGATATCATCTTGATGTTTGCCATTGCAGAACTGGCACCTAGCATAGCCGATCTTTGGAATCAGCTGTCACCAGCGGTTTTGTGAAGTCAATTTTGTGAAACCATTGGACTATTGCCGTGAACCATTTCCTAGCCCAACCTTAAGCTTAGTTGGAATGGTTAACAAGATTGTTAGTAATATTTCTGACAAAAAAAAAGAAATATTGCTAGCTTTCTTTTTAAAAAAAAAATATGACTTTGGAACCTTAAGGAAACGAGCCTACTCCTTTCTCAAAACCCGCTAAAATACCTGCATCTCTATTGGAGTTGTCGATTTTCAAGGGTGATGACTTAAGATCAAGTGAAATACTAAGCTATTTGGCCACAAGTCTATGGATTTATGCACAGTTTTTATAAAAAAATTTAGCCAACAAGATTTCTCAAAGATGACATAAAATAGGTTAAAACATACTTAAGTACTCTTTCATCTGTGGATCAAGTGTTGTGATCATCGAATCAACAGAGCTTTTGGCTTTCTCCGCCACACGTTGTAAAATGCCGCCTGTAGAAACTGCTCCCTTCATCCATGTTAAAAGACCACTTCCTGGCATTATATCACCTGGAAACAATTTTTTTTACTTTACACATATTTTATATATAAATTAATTGGTTAAATAAATGTGAGGGCTTCATTATGGTCCAACTTATAATATTGTTATGGTCCTGCCGTTTTGGGAGTGTACATATATATTTAGCACTGGAAATTTCCTCTACCCACATCTCCGATAGCTCTGCGCAACTTTAGTTTAATTGGATACAAACACTTTTTTTTTTTTGTTTACGGGGAGGAAATCTTCAGAAAGATACCCCGCCCTCTGGGGGGAAGGCGGCGGTTATGTGGGGTTCTTACCCACTAAAATCTCCCTGGTGGCCCTTTCCTCGGTGCATGAGTAACAACCCCAGCTAAGCTAACCTTCTGAGTACTCTTGTGCTCTGTTCCTCACTGAGGGTTCAGTTATGCTCAGTAAGTATTCATACACATTACAATCATGTCAAGTTGTAAGAGCTTTCAGGCTAACAATGTGTATTAAAACAAAAAATAATTTTACTACATTTAATTAAATAATTAGGTAGATTAAATGTAGGACAAAGAAATTTACAGAAATATACTGGGGTCATGGGAGACCCTTTCAAGAGTGATGATTAACAGAAAGAAGTTAAAAGAAATCCACACCAATTTTATCTATTTCTGGTGTAGCAGGTAGTGATTCTGGGGTCTGTGTTGTCTGTGAATCCTCTGGAGACCTTATTGACAGTGTTGGTTCGCCTTTGCTGAGTGGTATTGCAGGACTGCAACAGAAACATTTTCTTTATATATTTAACTATTAAATAAATTGTAATAATATCATTAGTCAATTGTCAATATTTTGACTGCAATAATCTCTAATGCTCTTAAAGATTTATCTCTTTTTTTTTGACAAACTACACAGATTGACCAGAGAAGCTGTCTAACTTACATAGGCAAAAAATGATTTAACAAATTTCAACAAAAGAGTTCAGAAAATTAGAAATTTCTCACTTTAAATTTCAATAATTTCTATTATTTTTAATTCTTTAAAAATGCAATGTTTTGTAATAATATATATCTATATCTCCCACAATTTATTTTCCTATTATTCATATTGATCTCCTAAAAGTGACACTTAAGTGATATCAAATCACTAGCATTTTATATAAATATACCTAAAGTTTTCCTGGCTTGGCTGCAAGGAGTCTGCAGCAACATGGCTACTGGCCACTGTCGGTTGTACTGGTTGTGGCACAGGTACAATAACATTGGGCTTCTGAAACAATTATACTTTTAAAGCCATATTAAACAAAGCCACACAAAATCAAACACCATATTAATTCAATCACCATGTTTAGTAGTTATATATAGGAGAATAAGCTTAGTAAAAATGAATAGGGTTGATAGCTCTGCTCAAGGTAAAAGGATATCAGAGGTTTTATTCGATTTACTATTGAATTAATATATACATCAACTAAATAGTAATTATACAAAACTTTTATGCAATTTACCATTGACATATAAATTGCTAGCGCAGTAAGAAAGTTTCGTTTGCTAAATATAAAATTGAAATTAAACTTTAAATAAAAATTTGATTTCGTAGTTAGATACAAAATTAGGCAAATGTAAAACAATAAATCATACGGCGGCAACTGGGGACGCAGTTACGAAGTTAGGCAGCTCAGTAGGCGGTGCTACACTTGATAATAAATTGCCTGGGACACCTGCTGGAGGCACCGGAGCTGTAGGTATTGATCTCTTTTTCTCTGCATTACTCATCTACAAAACATTAAGATAAGTTAAACTGTATTGCATATTCCTCTAATTATTACAAAAAGCTTGCTGAATACTTTAATTAGTAGTGATAATCACTAACATTTAACATACACTCCTTAGATAACAAAGTTATAAAACAACTGTTGACCTTTCTTTTTTTTTAAATACTTGGAATCCGGCTTTATTTTTATTTTGTTGACACGATACTTTATTTTGATTTTGAGTTTTGACAATGACAACTGAGATCGAGATGACATGTTAACGTCGGAATATTACGTGGAAAATATTAATATATAACCGTAGAACTATTAAAAAAAACAAAACCTTTTGACCTGAGATATGTATTACTTGTTTATAAAATCAAATTGAATATTTTTTACTAAAAATACAATACCTATTGTGATAATTTTGTAATAATTATCTGTTTTGATGACACGAATATCTGTCATTATTGGTAGTGACAAGCAATCAACTTAACGCATCACTAAAGTTTTATCTTCCCTTTTCGAACCATTGATTTATAAACATCATTATACGCCGACATTATCAAGTACGTGGTGCTGTAAAAATTATTAAATATGTCGGAGGGGACAGATGCACCGCTCTTTAGCACTGTAGATATCAACAATGACAATAGAGATGATGAAGATTTATTCGCTTCTGCGGTTCAGGTATCTTATTGGAATCTCTTTCAGATTACTTTTGTGTCCTTCCCAACGTCCTTCTACAGTTCGTTGACGCCCCTTTTTATTTTTCATTTCAATATCTTATTTACAAACACTTCCTTTCTACTTGCTAAATAATTGGAATGCACTTAGCAAGGTAGTACTATTTATTCTTAGGATATTGATTCATATGTCCATTAATCATGTTTTACAATGATAAATTCTTTTGAACTATTCTTGAGTTCATGTGGTATTTTTCCATTCGTAATTTATTGAATTCAAATTCTCTTTATATAAAACAATTCTATTGTTATAATGATGTTGACCCCTCGCAATTTCCAGTCCATCGGCTTAAAAACATCTTCCAGTGCAGCTATGAATAGTTTGAGGGATTACATTCCCCATTTCACACCCCGCTGCAACTGGATAGGGTCAGACTGCTGGTTCTGGATGCACCTTCGATTTGCCGATGCAGTGGCAGATTAATGGCGGAATCGTTGGGAATCTCAGTCTGATGCTAAACAATCTCAATACTGCTACTCAATGATCAAGATTTATTCTCAATGCCCCATGCATTGAGAATCTTGACAGGACAAAAGTCATGTTCGATGATCTCACAATTCGCAGTCCCATTTCTATTGAGAATGCAGTAATTGAAGTAGTTAAATACTATGTCTACCTGAGACGAATGATTCAGGTCGGCCCGGGTGACTTCAACAAAGATATACAATAGATAGACGCATTCGACTGGGTTCGGCGGCATTCGGAACGTAATTCCTCAGTTAGCAAATATTTCAATGCCTGAAGACTTAAAGCAGTGCCTCAACTATAATCTATGCAGAGACTTGGACTCTGACTGTTGGGCTGATCCACAAATTTAAAGTCGTACAACGAATGATGGAAAAAGTTATGCTCGGCATTTCTGTAAGGAATAGAATCTGAAATAAAGTAATTCAATGGAAAACAAAGGTAGTTGACATACTTCTTAAAGTCAGCAAGTTGAATGCGCAGTGGGCCTGCCACATCTGCCGAGTCGGTAATGGCAGATGGGGAGGAAAGTCTTAGAATGCACACCGCGCAAGGGTGGGAGAAAGGTCCCTCCCTCCACCGGTGGACCGACAATCTTATATGTATATGGTGGAAGGCCAGGGAACGCCTATTTCCAGCAGTAAATAGGCATAGGCTGATGATTGTTAAAAATGAAATCCTTGCATGATATGTAAAATTGCCTCAAAACATCAGCACTCATCATATGCTTTACAATATTTATTTTGCAGGAAGTAAGTCTGGATCCTGAAGTAAACGGAACGGAAGAGGGCTTGGAAAAGGTTTCAATTAGTGACATCTCATCTATGCCAGCTATTGTTGGGAGCCCTATTATGGAAGAAGTATGTCATATTTTATTCAACAATATTTAATACTTCTGGTAGTTTTTTATTGGAAAACTATCAAGTTAAATGTCATTTACTAGTGTTGGTGCTGAGAGAAGTGGTCAGCGATAGTGTTCACTGTATCAACATTATTAATAGTCAACATTACCAATAAATGTAGACAGTATTCTATTATTTATGAAGAGTTTTTTAAAATCACAATTCCTTTAACTATCTTTGCATGCATACATAGTTATTAACGGTTACAATGTTCTCATATGATAAGTCAGAAGAGAACAACAACATATTAAACTATACATAGAAGAATAGACCCTATATCATCCATTCATTACAGCAAGTAATGTGTTATCTATAAACATTTCTCCATCTATTATTTTATGATTGTATTATCAGAGAGTTAAAAATGTAACGACTAAAACTTTATGACTCAATACAACACCAATAACAGATTAATTACCTAAAGATTTAGTTTTTTGATTGTCCTTTATGCTTAGTTTCACTTTTGTTTGAAGAAATTTTATTTTGATAATTCTTCATCCTCTTTATCATTTCTATCTCATCTTTTTCCTACTCTAAGGCTGGTAAACACACCATTTGTTATTGTGGATCTTGATGGGGTACAATAAGCACCAGTGTAGCATAATTTATGAATATCTGGGTGTAATAAAATTATAATAATATATTTATTTATTCATCTATCACAAATTTACAGCAACAATAACTTATAGTACCGTTTTGCAACATTCTTAAATTTGTAAACAAGTGGTGTCTATACTAGGGTACCCTGTAAGACAGATCACCAGCTCTTCCCACCATAGTTATAATAATAGTGTAATTTTATTATGTAATTTATAAATAAAGATTAACATTTGTGAGAGAATGTGTGTGGTGTGTTTGTAAGTTCATGTATGTGTGTGTAGTTTGGTTTTATGTGCTTTATATGTTGTTTTAAATATAAGTTAGTAACAACTAATTAGTCTTTTAGGGAAGAGAGTTTTTATTTTAAAATGATCATTTATTATTTCTCATTATGTTTACTAATTTATTTTGCAGATTGCAACAGAAAGAGCCAATAACATAATAATCACAGTAACAGAGCCCCAAAAGATAGGCGAAGGGATGAGTTCATATGTCGCTTATCATGTTTTAACCAAAACAAACATGCCTATATTCAGCAGACATGAGTTTACAGTGCTTAGACGTTTTAGCGATTTCCTGGGACTTCACGAAAAATTAACTGAAAAATATCTTCGCTCTGGTAGGATCATTCCACCTGCTCCGGAAAAAAGTATTGTTGGTAAGTTATTTTAATTTGTAATCAGTCCTAATTCAAACCCAAAATATAGTATCTTTAGGAGGTTCTGTAAGAACCAAAGCCTTACCTCAACTCTAAATATATTTAAAAGTAAACTATTTCTTTTGAATATAATTTGTTCTTTTTATTATTTGTTTTTTCTAATTATTAATAAAATGAATAATTAGAAAAAAATTGTAAACAAATAACACCTGAACCTTAGAAGCAAAACGCACATGGGGATAGGATAGGGGACATCAGTTTGAGTCTTGTGCCTTGGCTCGTTAACAATCCAATCAGAGAGTCCGAGAGGAAACTACAACTCTATTGGTAGGTTCGATCAGAAAACTGGTGTTGATAAATAATTATATTTCAGGAACAACAAAGTTGAAGATGACATCGACACCATCAACAGAGAACGCCAATGGCACCAACTCCTCTGCTAGCCTGCAATCCCAGTTTGTGGAGAGACGTCGAGCAGCCTTAGAACGCTTCCTAAACCGTGTCGCCCAACATCCCGTACTTTGTATCGACCCTGATTTCAGGGAATTTCTCGAATCTGGTAAGCAAAAGTGTCGTTGTAGTGTTATAGCTTAAGCTGTTACTCTAAGCATAATAGCATTATTTAAGCATAACAGTAAGTTCTACGAGAGAGACCTATCTTAAATTATTTTGAAAACATGTATTTTATTGCAATGTGCATTGGTTAACTATAAGGTGTACTATGTTTGCCCTATTCTATAAAAAAAAGTTGTTTCAAGTTGCCCAGTGCACTAGCAACCCGAGTTCGATCCCTTGTGAATTAGTTCATCGCAGTTTTAAGTGGTGATTTATCACATGTTCGGTGGTGAAGGAATACATCGTGAGGAAAACTACATGACTTGAAGATTTTCTAAGATATGTGAAGTCAGCCAATCCGTACTAGGTGTGCATGCATATGAGAAGATAGTATCCCGTATACTATATACTCTGTTTAAAGCTGAGCTGTAACTTTACTATTTTATTATGTAAACTTAAATTTTACTTAACTTATCTGTTTGTTTATTTTGTAACAGACACTGAACTACCAAAAGCCACGAGTACATCGGCACTCAGCGGCGCGGGAATGTTGCGTCTCTTTAACAAAGTGGGTGAGACTGTCAACAAGATCACATACAGAATGGACGAGTCTGATCCTGTAAGTATTAATCATTACAAATTGTAATATTAACTCCATCGTCATTTAGCGCTTAACACTAACCAGCATGAGGGGTCACTCTAGCCAAAACAAATTGGTAAAGGGCATCAAAAATAAAGGAACATACCCAAATAGTGATATTGTTTTACATAACTATTCTCTATTCGCGTCAAAAAAACGACCTAGCCTTGCCCCCGACCAATTAGGTCACAACAAAAAAAGTTAAATTCACAGTGTTGTCTCTTGTGCGTTACCTACATAAAATAATAAAAATTGGCAGTAATAGCGACTTTAGCAGAAATGGAACAGAACCTGAGTTATCTTCTACTTCTAAATTATTTAAAACTAAATAAAGGGATTCTGAAGACCTATGAGTGACATTTTATTGAAAAAAATTATAGAGCCAAAAATAGGATTTGGTGAGATTGTGATTTCACGAGAAGATCATATTTCTTCTTGTATTTTTGATGATGGATGAATCAGATAACGTCGAAAGAATTTGCACGATTGTATACAAAATGCCGCGGTGTCTTAACCCTGCCAACCTCGGGAACTCGTGGCCACAGTGGCAAAGATTTAAGGAGTTGTTTCGCACATTTCTGCTTGCGTGAATTTGAACGTGAAAAGCAGCTGTACTGCAAAATTGCATTGGGCAAAATTCTCAAGAATTATATTTTAAGATTAGAAAGCTGGATGACATGAAATTATTCCATGAACACTTCAAGCCTAAGCAGAATGAGTTACAACATTGCAGCAAATTAATAGATGGAATCAAGAAGGTGACAAATCATTTGAACCATTATACACGGCCTTACTATGAAGTAAAGGATAGAATGTGACGAGACGGGATAGTGAAAGGTGTGCAGGATCAGTGAGTCAAACAGATGCTGCTGGAAACGAAGGATCTTACATTGGAAAAAGTTGATGAAGTTTACCGCTCCGCGGAATAGTCCGTAGGCGCTGAACAACCAAGAGATGGATGCAGTCCGGACAACTGGCCCACGGCACCAATCACAGACAACTGCAGACCTAAAAGATAAGTACAATATAAGATTCACACATAAAAAAATAATAATTTATACATACTAATATATAAGTATACAAAAATAGTTTATTCTATAGATTTAACCAAGAATTTTTAATGATGATTGTAAAATACATTTATCTGAGAGAATAACTTTAAATGAGATCTTCAGAGGTGGTAATAATTTAATGCAACTAGGTAAAATAAAAATTACGTAGAAACGTTTGAAATTGAGTACACAATTATTAATGAAAATGTAAAACCAATATTAGGACTAAAACTATAATTTGCAACCTGTTATATATTAAAATTGCAAGGGGCATGGCTTTAAGCCAGACTAAGGAATATATTGTTGATTAACATTTTGAATTATTCCAGGCTGTAGGGGAGTATAAGCAGCCATTGGAGTTGTGCATCCAACCTGGTACACAGACAGTAGTGCAACCGCCAAGGGGATTACCCCAAGCATTGATGTCGAAATTAGCAGACAAACTGAAGACACGAATGAAACACAAAGTTTTAGCCGTGACCAAGCCCCCAAAGACATCTGTAAGCAATGATGTATGATTATTATTGGTAAAAAGATGGTTCTTTAGGAATTTGTCTGAATCCTAAGGACCTTAATAAACTATTATAAAAGAGCATCACTTCATTCTTACATTAAATTAAATAATACCAAAGTTATGGAATAAGAAATTCTTCTTAGTACTTGGTATGGCTGATGGATTCTATTATATTATATTCAGTTAACTGAGGAACCCAGCACATTATGTACTTCCAATATCATATTTAACTGTTATAGATTTTTAGGTGTCCGTTTGGAATCTATGTAGCACCGGAAGTGTGTGTTAGTTACAGTGAAACCAGGTGTAATTGTGTATGGTGATGATTTACTAATATGTGGGTATACTGAATATTAAAGAAAGTCTTTGAAAGCTCAAATTAAAAGAAGTTGTGGAGAATTCATACGACCATACGTTCGGGAGAAGACACGAGGGGCGGAAGGGGCGGCCTGACGTCGAGGTGCGGCCTGACGTCACGGGCCAGTAACAGTCAGGGCAGCGGCCGACCGGTCATCAGACTCGGCGACGCGACCACACCGGCGACGGATGGCCCCACAATCACCATCTTATTCTTGGCAATCATTTGTTGCTTTAGACGGCATTACACCAGCCCTTAGTAATACAGTCCGCCTTTTATTTTACGTCCTGTAGGACTCTTTCAGAAGTAAAGAACTTTACACATGTTTTCCGAACGAGGCATGAATATCGACCGTGACAGGGTAGATTCAATCATTATATACGAAAAGCCCAAGTAATTAAAAAGAATTGCAAATTTTTCTGGGAATGGTCTATTACTTTAGGAAATGTATACCTAATCTTGCAAATATTGCATTATCGCTACCGTTATTATTAAAAAAGGATGTGGACTGGTTATGAATGGAAACTCATGAAAATGTTTATAATGATATTAAAAAGAAATGAACAGAAGCCCTCCCTATATAAAATTTCAACCATAAACTCCTGGCAGTGACTCAGTTCGACGATCTTGGCTGTTCTTCTTTTTTGTCGTTTCCTCATTTCTGAGGATCCCGGTCACTACAGCCCCTCAAGTGGACAATCTGCCTTCATCGGTCCGAGGCAGCCCTCACCAGCTGTTAGAGATTAGGAGAGGGGATTGCACCTTTTACTTAATCAGACCATCGTGTTTTCGACCGACCTCTTGTTCTCTTGCCTTCTGTATTGCCAACGATGACCAGCTTTTCAAGATTGCCATCCTCACTACGAATTACATGCTTGAAATATGAAAATACGCACTGTAGACACGCAGGCTGTTGATAGATGCAAAATAAGAATCCAACGTTTAACATCAGCCGAACAGAATTTATCGCAAATTGAAGAAGAATTACTTACTGTGTCCGAAACAAACATTTATGGACATAAAAGTATTATTCTGAATGACTGTAAACCATTGGAAACTTTGCTTAGAACACATAATTATGAAGTTCCATCTCCAAGTCTACAAAGAATGAAATTGAAACTATGAAATAAGACATAGAATTGAAATACTTAAAAGGAAAATTAATAAATATCTGATTTTCTGTCGCGTGCATGCATTATGTTGTAAGTAAAGATTAGTCGTATTTAAACGACGTTATACAATGTGAAGAACTCGCGGGTCACAATGCATTGAGAGAAAAAATTGAAACTTTTTGTAGAAACCAGTAAAAATAACATGTTTTCGACATTTTAAAATATTACTTAGCCAATATATCTATAGATATGAACCCGCCCGGGGTGGGCCCCTTCCCCCGGCACCTTGCATATCGAGTGACTAGCATTAATACTGTTCTTAAAACCTAATAAAAGATTAAAGGATTCTGAATCTATTAGTGGCGTATTATTTAAAAACACAAAGCAGGGACAGCAGATAAAAGGAAACATAACTTTACAATGATCAATACCAATCTGGTTTTCACATCTCTCACATGTTTTACGTTACGGGCTGTACAAAATATAAATACTTTAACATGTCGTTGATGTGAATGGGTCCGCCATTAGATTTTCCCCTACCAAAAGGTGCTTAATACGGCTCAAAAAGTTTTCACTTCAAAAATAAATATTTCTCCTGTTCGTGTGTAACAAGTGGCTCGGTAATTCATAATGCAGAAAGGAGAGTAATTTTATCTTAACCTTTTAAAATATGAATTGTTTGATTTTTGACTCCATTGTGAAAACACCATTTGCTAATGCGGTGATTCTCAACAACTGCGCCGCATTTTCGTGTGTCACAAAATTCTATGTGTGTGTAATAATGTGTAATCTTCATCATCAGCCTGTGTCTATCCACTGCTGGAAATAGGCCTTCCCCAATGCCTTCCACCACATACGGTCCTACGCTTTCCGCATCCAGCCACTTCTGACTATCCTTATAAAGTAGTCCGTCCATCTGGAGGAAGGGCGCCCTACGCTTCTACCTACAATGTTAATAACATCATAATAATATCAACTTGTAATTAATCCCTTAATAAACTTAGTAGATGGATAGTTAGATATTTTTTTTATTGTTCATATTTACATTAAGTATAATCAATTTAAATAATATCTTACTTATTATCTAACTTACTTAACCTAAATGTGGGTAGAGCGGCCATATCGCTATGAGCGATCTCTTCCAGGCAACCTTCATAGGACAGGAGAGGTAAAATAAATTGATAGGATAATATAATATAACATTTTATTCTATTTCGCACATTTAAAATGATTATCATGAACTATTTTACGTAGTGTATTATAGGTAAGTAAATAATTTCTTTTTCTTTGTAAGGCGGTAACAAAAAAAGGTTGAGGTTCACTGTGCCAATGTTACATAACCTTTTTAATTGTTTTTTGCGGTTGATAGTGGTTCGAGGATCGGTGCGCACGTGTCGAGGCGCTGGAGGGACAGTTGCGTCGACTGTGCGGTGTGTGCGAGGCGCTGGCGGGGAGCGGCGCGAGTTGGCCGCACGCTCTCACGACGCAGCGCGCGCCGCCGCCGCCCTCTCCGCTGCCGACCCCCACCCGCCGCTTTCAAGGGCGCTGTCTCACCTCTCCGATCTGCACGAGAAGGTTTTTATACAAAATTATCTATAATTAATAACTAGCCAGTCTTCATATCTTAAACCCGTGGTATTTCCGGACAGATATGTGCTTATCTGACTTAGTTAAGTGTCATCGCAAAAAGCTATCACAATATTGATTTCGGTATAGATAAAATGCCTACATACTTTAGCCATTATTTCCGTTACAAATGAAAATGCTTTTGTTTTTTACAAAATAACACAACGTTAATAAAACTGATATGTACATAATTAATTAAATTTTCATAATAAATAAAAAGCCGAGCAAGCAACAGCCATAGCAGCTCAGTTTGCGGGCGGTTACCTCAAGCTTAGTAGACTAGCAAACTGAATTCGAACTTCTGTGCAATGAATTTGTTATTTGCAATTTACTACGCCCTTGTTGGTGAAGGAAAACATCGTGGGGAAACCTCCATGTGTTATACAATTTTCTATGACATAAGACAACTGTATCCCCTGCCTGCCGTAGAAGGCGACTAAAAGGGGCCTCGGGTTCACTGGGCGACATGGGTGGGACCTTTGTCGTCCGCCAAGGTGGACCCGGGAAGAAGGCGACATCGGCTGGCCCGTGTCGCCTTGCACTGCGAGGGCACAGGGGGGAGGGAGTAACCTCCCTCCCGGGAAGTGCTCTCCTTGAACACAGTGCAGAGGGGCTCCGGTGCGTTCCACTGGAGATTCCGGAGCCCCTCACCATGCACGGAGGAAGGACCACCGGGGAGGTTTTAGTGGGTAAAAACCCCTCATAACCGCCGCCTTCCCCCCAGAAGGCGGGGTATCTTTTTGAAGATTTCCTCGTCGTAAACAAAAAAAAAAGGGCCGCATGTCGGATTATGCCCTTGTACTCTCTTTACAGAGAATACCTGCACCCAATATATAGTTTGTAACTTTAATAAATAAAAAAATAATTCTAAATTTTTTCTATGTGAAATTTCAGTCTCAAGTTGTAGCAACACTTATGGTCGGAACAAATTATGGCAACAGTTTTGTTTACAGATTGAACACCTGAGAATGGAGCAGTCCAACACAGACTTTTATGTCTTGGCTGAGCACATCAAAGACTACCTCGGCTTGATCGGTGCTATCAAGGATGTTTTCCACGAGAGAGTCAAGGTATTATCATAGTCTGATATCTAAACGTTTAAAAAGATCTTTTGGAACGCCTTGAAACAGATTTGGCTGATGTCAAAAGAGTACCTAATAAGTTTATACAAAAGAGACCTAACCTAACATCCTGTATATCAATTAATAAATTAAATTTAGAAAAAAAATTGACATAGATAATATTAAGTTTATATTAGTAGGTGTTGTCTGTGTGTGTGTATGTCTCTGTACGTGTGTGTACGGGTGTGAATGAGTGTGGTATTTATATAAGGGGATGCATGAAGAATCTTAAATCTATTATTTACTCTAAAACACTGGTCGGGAAATAGCCAAAGAGCCAAATATGAACATTACATTAATTAAAAAAAATTGGGAGCCAAATCCGCTTGATTAGTAAACTTTTATTACACTAAATAATTAGATATATATAATAATTTCATTCTTAATAAATATTTATTACTGCTAACTATTGTAAACTTATTTGCTTGCATCTCCTTGGAATGTGTCAGTAAAGTCAGGTTTGTATAATGTGTCTGACACACTCTACAGACCTGACCGCACATAAGGAGCCAAAGAGTCACATGCGGCTCTGGGGACCACTGATCTAAAAGGCCCAGTGTAAGCGGCTTGTCAATCATGCGGCCTTTATAAGGTCGTCAAACCACCATATGCATGGACTTGTTGACATGCCGGTTCGTGGTATTTTATCAATTTCTCCCATCAGGTATTCCAAAACTGGCAACACGCTCAGATGCAATTGACCAAGCGGAGAGAGAACAAGGCTAAAGCGGAGCTCGCTAACAGACCAGAGAAGATAGAACAGGCATCCAATGAGATCATTGAGGTAATTACAGTATTATTTGATGTATATACCACTGTAATGATTTTCGCTTTTACAACATTTAAACAACATAGAAAATTGTCTAAAATTTGTATAGTCCACACATCAGCTAATATCGTTATTTAAATCGATGTATTTCATTCGATAAAATATACAATCGTTCCTTTCAAAATATATTAGGTTGTCAAATATCTCCCTTCCGCCTTTTGTGTCATGCGGCACCCAAACATCAAGCTTTTTTGTATCCAGCCTTCTGCAGATGGTTTAAAATGGTTTGGTGACTAACTCCCATCTCCTGGGCGATGTCAGGTTATGTCAAGACCTTTCAAATTATGTATAGTATTGCTAGATACGAGCTCTGTAGCGCTTTGTACATAGCCGCGAAATTCAAAAGACAAAAGGCGGAAGGGAGATATTTGACAACCTATTAGATATATTTTTGCATGAACATCCCTAGGGCCGCGTAATAGACTATGCCCAACTAACAGTTAAATTTCAATCTGATCATACCTTTATTATTGATAATGGTATTGTTATTAACTCAGTGGGAATCCAAAGTGGAAAGAGGACAGCAAGAGTTCGATACCATCTCGCGTGTGATCAAGAAAGAACTGGAGAGATGGGAGGAGACGAGGGTGACAGAGCTTCGCTCCACCATTCTACGTTATCTCGAAGAGCACATGAAACACCAGGCTCAGGTAAGGATTTTGTTCAAACTAATCAGACGCAGCTTTTTAATGATTTCAAAAATTGTAATTCCAATTCCATCAGATTTGTATGTTTTACACATAAGCACTACAAAATCTAACACACATTAAAAAAAAGAAAATACACTGTGGCACCTGCTGCCACAGCGCTGATTTTCAGCGATACCCAGGACTACCCAATGTTATGAAATTTTATAGTTTAGTGTAGGGGTCGGCAACCTGCGGCTCGCCAGCCACATGCGAGAGTATTCTTCAAATGTTAATAACATTCTTGCTAACCATTCTAACTAATCTTAAGCTTGTACTACGAAATGTCAATAGTAGAACTGTGGATTCGAACCTACTACCTTACGTGACGCTGACCTACACCATTAGGCTATTGACGCTTCAATATTCGCTTGCTTATTTATGCAAGTACTATTTATTTGTGGCAAGACAAATTGTGGCTCTATAAAAATTTTGTAAATTGTGTTTTGACTCTTCCTCCTCTTTTTTTTACGAGGCGAAATCTTCAAAAAGATACCCTGCCTTCTGGGTGGCTCCGGAATCTCCAGTAGAATGCACCGGAGCCACTATGCTTTCGGACAGCACTTCCCGGGCGGGAGTTTATTCCCTTCCCCCTGTGCCCTCGCATTGCAAGGCGACACAGGCCAGCCGATGTCGCTTTTCCGGGTCTTCAGCGGACTACAAAGGCCTCTACCCCTGTCGCCCAGTGAACCCGAGGCCCCTTTAGTTGCCTCCTACGACAGGCAGGGGATACCGTAGCCTTATTCTACGAGCCCAGAACTACAGGGCTGGGAAGTATTGTTATTTGATATTTGAAAACATGAATCGTCATTAATCTTTTTTTTTGCAGTCCATCCGCTACTGGGACGCCTTCCTACCAGAAGCACGCGCCATCAAATGAGTCGGGGACTAAGGTCGGCTCCGTCTATATCACCTAGTCCGCGCCAACCCCGACCTTAGCATCGAATACATTCTTCCATAACCCGTGGCACATTGTAAATGGTACATAGATATTTAGATAGTCGATGTATAGCTTAGATACCAATTGTCTACGTTATAAAATGTTACGTACCTCTGACCATCCATCATAACGCGGTGCAACGCGGAAATGTATTTTGAAAATTGTCTTTAATGACATATTGCTCAAAAATGCGCCTATGTGTTGACCGAAGAAGCAACCTTTACAAAAACGCAAAAAGCCTCGTGGAATTGTCTAAATTTAGGTACCACTGAAAATAATGATCTTTTCAATCGCCGCCCCATTGCTGAGGATCGTAACTCCTGTCTCGGCAATTAATTACTTATCCCCAGGCATTTTGGTCCATGGCCCTGTTGAGGGCGTCGCTGGTAGATGACTCCAGTTCTTCGGAAATCTGGTCCGACCATCTTTTCGGAATCGGCCTCTTGGTCATTTTCCTTCGATCTTTCTTCACTACCAATCTTTCCAGATTGTTTGCATTCCTTCGTGCGATGTGGCCCAAAAATCTCATTACACAGTGCAAACATGTAGAGGACAGGCGTTGGGTGTTTTTATATGTAGCCGAAAATAATGATAAAGCATTGAATTTACTCTAGTTTTTGGGCTCTGGTGTAAAATTGCACATTTTGAGATCATTTCCGCTATCTACCGTCGATATATTGTAACTTAAAGATGTATGCATATATAAGCCCTTGATAGTTTTCATACACCGAAACACGCTGTATAAGTCACGTACTCAAACTTGTTCCATTTTAAAATGTGGGATTTCTTTTTTAATACTTTCTAAGCAAGTGCTTAACTACGATCTCACCTGATGTTAAATGGAAATGCAGTACTGGATGGTGAGGCGCACTTGTTTAGTAAATGCCTATTCACTCTACTTTCCAAAATACCCACATTGTAAGCGGAGGGACAGACGCGGGCAAGCTATTCCAGTCCTTTGCTGTACGAAGAATGAATGCAAATCTCTTCGATCGGGTTTGAGGGATGTTCACAACAGTATCTATCTGAATCAATACTTGTTCTATATTAAAATGTGGGTAGCATAACATTTTTTTACCTCAACATAAATTACAGCATTTACGATATGTCCCATTACGGTTTCGAACGCCCAGATTAACTTACCCACTGTTAGAAGTTTAATAATACATTATAGCGGGGTAGACATAGACAGCTTTCACTATCTTTTCACCAAGCTTATTAGATCCCATATGTGACAGTTAGTGAGCCCATCGCCATGCACTGGGTCTCAACTTTTTCGAAAATAATTATTGTACTTAAAAAACGGATAAATACATTATATAGGGCGAGTGGAAGTCGAATTCGTAACCATCAGAACATAAGTCGAATCGCTTATCCCGTAGGCTATCATTGCCCATTTCAAAGCCGTGACCAATCTGTTTATCCACTATGGACGTGGTGGTCTATGCTTACTCCCTTTGGAGAAAAAGCTTGTTTGGAGCTTTCGAAACAAACAAGGGTCTATCTATGTATTCAATTCTTTAATCTAAGCTATATATGTCGATAGATCAAAACGTGTCACTTACGTTAGTTCTCTTAATGCCATTAAAATCAGATTTTGGTTAAAAACAATCGATTCCATCCATCTTCTCTGATGGGGTGTTTTAAAAATTGTAGATAAATTGGTACCTATTATGAACCTTTAAAAAGGACAATGTATATAATGTAGATTGTTGCGTCTATGTTTGTAAGGCTGACCACAGACGGCCGCTTTAAGTTAAAACTTATTTGTCGGATTATCTCGAAGATCCTCTTTCTGTTGCATTTAGGTTACTATGTCTATTACGCGTATTATTTTAATGACACAACGGAAATAAAATATTGTGCTTATTAAATATAAGTAGGTACACATAAAATATTTATTCGCGACGCCATGAAACTTGTTTATTTATTTATTTTATTTATTTAAATCAACAAAAATTATAACACCGTTACAGATAATACCAATATGATGTTATAAAAACTTAGTTAAATGTATATTATTAAAATTAAAACAAATAAAAAGCTGCTTGATGTATTGACAATAATGTCTGCTGTCGCTTTGAATAAAAGGCTGAGTGCCGCCGTCCTACGCGATTTATCCGTATAAAAGCATCCGACCAAGCCTTCTGCCTTCTCACGCGTGACATAGTAACCGTCCAAGCTGATGTAACCCCTCACCGAGGAACCACTGTATCGTAACTGTAACCAATAGAAGTTCAGCTCAAGCGACCTAAAAGCTATGCCACCTCTCAATCCGGTGAAGCAGTAAAAGTTATCTTTTCTGATTAATCAAAAAAAAAGTCCTGCGCGATCTTTCGTAACGCTCAAAAATTGTTAGCCCCTCAGCAAAGGTTTCAAAAAGGGTCCTCTTGATAAGATTCGGTCAAATTATTTTGATTTTTAAATTAAACGCCTTAAATTAGTCAAAGATGTTATTATATTCTCAAACTTTTGTCGAACAGCCATTATAGGTCGTCTGCGGTAAGCCTAAAGTTATCTAGTATCGTATTATTTTTCTTTTCAAAATTTATATACATATATTTGTACATAATAAATGAATATTGGTGTTAACAAAATTAGCTAGTTTGCATTATGTATCATTTACAATCTTCTATTAACAAAACCTGTAGTAAATATGGTCATTCATTCCAACAAAATACCACCGCGAGCTTTCCAACCATCCTTCATAGTTTTTCATTTATGATAATAGAATAGTGTTTGTGTAGACATTGCCAGAATAATAATTAATCTGTCGGGTGCAAAGTTTTATAGGCTGTGGGTTTAAGGAAAGAAAGTCTGTCTTATTTGATTATTAAACAATAAAATTTCTGAACAGGGTTCATTTAAATATATATAGGATTTATCTAGATCCTGAGTCTGCTAAAACAATTGTGTCAAAATGAACATTCTTTTTTTAAAAAAAAAAAGTTAGCAATATTTTTTTTTTCAGAAATTTTACTAACAATCTTGTTAACCATTTCAACTAAGCTTAAGCTTGTGTTCTAGGACATGTAATAGTCGAATGGTGGATTCGAACCCACGACCTTACGATTCGCAGGCCGTACCCTTAGGCTATTGACGCTCCGCGTTCAGTGACATCTCAGTTGTCTGCTATTATTTAGCTAATATTTGGTAATCTTGTAAACAATAATATCTTCTAAATTATCTGTTACATTTCAATAAATAATGGAATATCATATAAAAGAATTGGAATTATATATAATAATCATCACCAGCCTATGTCTAATCACTGCTGGAAATAGGCTTTCCCCAATAAAATTCCACGGTTTTTGACTATAAGAATCACTTGCTAAAAAGTCCGTTGGAAAAGTCCAGCTGGGGATGTTGTTCCTCTACGGTCAGAGACTTGTGTCAGACCTTGTTTCTTTATATTAACACTAACGTAATATAATATGATTTAATTTACTTATATGTAATGTATAATATATATTGCTATGTATACATTAAAGCGGTAGGCGATTGGGGTCACCTGTCACATATAGGACATAATACACTTGGTGAAAAGTGGGGAGCGGAAGTTGTACGTCTACCCGAGTTAAAAGTACGTTCGTTTTTCAGTCAATGCAAAGAAATCCTTTGATAAAATTTGTGTCCGGTATATGGTGATACACTCACCTCCTTGTAACACGGCCACGATTATCATATTTGGTAGTACTTATTGGAATTTAACTCTTGTTTTATTTCTCGTTATCTTTCGCATATCTGTTTCCACTTTGATATTGGTCACTATATTCAGTGTTATTTAAAAAAAAAGTAGAAGTTTAAGAATAAAATTATTTGTTTTTACACGTAATAAAGATACAATTTTTTTTATTATATATGTATTCGCTTCGCTTGAGCTACAGTGAGCTAAGGAGATTTTGTTACTTTAGGCCAGTGGTGGGCAAACTACGGCCCGCGGGCCAAATCTGGTCCGTTAAAGCATTTCATCCGGCCCGCCAAGACTTTGTTTTGTTAATATTTTTGATGTGTTATTGTAAAATTGTTTATAAGGTTTAAAACCTTTAAAAATTCACGGTTTGTTTAAAAACATTTTTTTACGTAAAAAGCCAAAAAAATAATTGCCATTAACAATTTGCTTAATTAGCTTTTAATTATTTCGTTAATTTGATTTTATAAATCAAAATATTTTTTTCGGTAAAATTTTGGCCCCTTTTAAAGTATTTCTTACATTTTGTGACCCGCAAACCAAAAAGTTTGCACACCACTGCTTTAGGCTATTATTTTAAGCTAATTGTTTTATTATAAAATAATTTGTATTATATTTAATAAAAAAAATATATTCCAGATAAGTCTGAAAGTCTTGTTACAGTCAGAGGATTGTTCAAATACAATATCACCAACTTTGTTTATATTAGAACCCGTAATAATAATTGAGTGAATCTAATCGTAAAAATAGTGTAATGTATGTGCTTATATATACGTAAGTACTTTTTACTTATTGTAGCAAATTATGAGTACTGTGGTTGGAATTACTACGATAGCAAACCAGGTGCGACAATTTAAAGTACTAACGTGTTATAGAAAATTTTCGGAAGCATAAGAGATGAGACGTGATAGCTCAGTGTCCGTGCGGTGCGCCTCAAGTTGCATCGTACGCTAGCAACTCGAGTTCGATTCCCAAATAATTTGTTGCAATTTTATGTGCTAATACCTCGCGCCCGTCTGAGAAGGCAAACATTTTATTTATTTATTTATTTAAATCAACAAAAATTATAACACCGTTACAGATAATACCAATATGATGTTATAAAAACTTAGTTAAATATATATTATTAAAATTAAAACAAATAAAAAGCTGCTTGATGTATTGACAATAATATATAAATATAATAAAGTCAAACACCTTCTACGCATTTGTAGGCAGCTTCGATAAATGTTCAAATTTCACAAACCATTTGGCAAAAGAACTGAATTAGATCTCCTCGAGCCTCCTATGGGCTAATCCGAAAGAGGCTTTATAATAATAATATTATAAAGGTATTGCTAAATTTAGTTTTTGTGACCACCTGTAAAATTATTAAACTATATAGGCAATTGGTTACTCTCGTTTGTTCATGGAAATTAACAATCAGATCGATTCCGTATACACTCAACCTATTATTAGTTGTAAAGTAGATTTATACTCTCTGGTTTTTACGTAATCTGATGACTTATCTAGTGAGGTCTCTGTATATAGTAAAATTTCAATTTCATATAGAATTTCAATTGAGATAATTTAAAAAAACGTGTATCGTTATGATCCCACTGACAAGAGACTAACGACTAAAACCTATGTTACCTAAGTAGAAATTTAGATATATTCATCGTAAATAAAAATTAATGAACATTAGATCAAAGCTCAAATGGTATTTCAGTTCCTTTATCATAGTTTTGACTGACGAATTAGCAATGTTTTAAACTGGTTATGTCAAATATAGAGGCGGAATCGTATTAAAGACTGACAGACATAAGACAACTTTTAGGGCCGAAATTATTCTTCAAATTGTTCTCAACAATTTAAATAATTAAAACTGAACATTTTTTTTCTACTCGGTCTAAAATTGTAAAAACTTTTAACCTTTTTTTTAAGAAAAACGCGCACGGACACAGTTCTCATAAGATTATTATATATGATTAAGATATATGAATTTATTGTAAAGTTGATGTCCTAATCGTTTTAGTAACTGGCTGCTACGTTAATTCGTATTATATATGTAATCCACATTTGTTTTCATATCGTTTAACGTATCTGTCATGTGATAACAATTTGAAAAATCACCAATTTTCAGTTTCAAAGCTCTAACGTCACATAGTCATGGAAGATTGTGTTACTTCCAATGATATCTTAGTGATCTACCTGAACCTTATGGTATCTTTAATTCATAATTAATAAAATATTTGAACATCACATAAACTTGGCATTGTAAACAATAATTTATCCTTATTAGTTTGTAATCTGAATTCTAATTAATTTTGTATAATGATTGTGAGGACGCTCCGTTGAATGGAATTCGT
Organism: Meandrusa payeni; assembly: GCA_029286785.1. Classification (NCBI taxonomy): domain Eukaryota; kingdom Metazoa; phylum Arthropoda; class Insecta; order Lepidoptera; family Papilionidae; genus Meandrusa; species Meandrusa payeni. Next base: position 9,707,152 of record JAGSMX010000008.1, on the reverse strand, counting down.
TAAAATAATTCCTTGTACGAACGTTACGCCGTCTAAATAAAGCGAGTGTATTAGTCATTGGACTATTTCATTCCACAAGACCTACAAGTAATTACAATTGATAAAAAGATTAATACGTAGTATTTATAGATATGTCTATCTATTATTTACATTTCTTGGTATAAAAATATTAAATTATTTCGTAAGGAGGGCAAGTGGATTGCAAAGAAAGTACTTGTCATATGCGTATATATTTACATGAGCTATCAATACGAGAGTAAATAAAAATTACACCAACTCTGACTGTAACATAATATTCACGTTAGATATATGTATATTAGTTAGGTACCATTTAAAAATCTCGAGTCTAATGTATTCATTATTTTTTATATTGCCAAATATATTAAGAGGTAATTCGGTGTAAAGGGAGATATGATTATAGGTAAAATATAAATAATGTTGGTTTAAAATTCTAGAAAGTGTACTTTATTCCGATTATAATTATTACTTCAATGAACTGTACTTTTATTTGTATATCCTTGTAATAGCAGCTTACCGCTGCTATGATTCGTGTATCCATAGCTTATGATGCTGCTACACGCTTGTCCATGGCCTCCAAGTCGTGGCGTAGAACATCTTGTGGGGTTTAGTCGGTGAGGGCCGACATAACTCGTCCTTCCCGCGGTGGACGAGTACGCGGTTTGGTACGTTCCAAGTAAAACAAAAGAAAATGGTGCTGTAACATCTTAAATCTCAGATATTTCAACGCAATTATGTTACGGGAATGAGAATATATGATAACCATGGCATGGTTAACTAATATTAATTGGCTAGATATAGGCAAACCAATCAGAGCAAAATAATATCAAATTAACAACTTTGGCATCTATATGCCAGAGGAATACAAATGTAGATTTTACTATACGAATAAAATTCAAGTTGTACGAATAAACGATTTTAGATTTTGGTTTCAACTTAAAAGAAAACAGTTGTCATCACTGACATTATTTTCCGAGATGTATCAAGTCTACTTCTCATATTACTCATTGAATCAAACTAATAAAAGAAAAAAAATGTTATTTTATACCGAAAATGCGTAAACGAATCCTGGATTTTTTTTTGACGAACTACACAGATTGGCCAGAGAAGCTGGCCTTGAGCGGATTGAGAGGTGGCACAGCTCTTAGGTCGCTTAGCCTGAACCTCTATTGCTAGTAACTCGACGAAAGGGTCCCCCCCGTGAAGGGTAACCTCGGCTTGGACGTTTACTATGTTACGCTTAAGCATTCCGATCCGAGAGTGCCGAACCACGATTGTGTCGGTTGCTATTTCACAGATAATCTAAGAGACATTCAAAAACTAAACTATCTTTGAGTGCCCCTTCGGGAAGCTAATTACCTGGAATGGTTTAGAAAGTATATGTATACAAGTATTATGTTTATAAAAAAATAATAGTTTTCCTCAATCTGTAAGTTCATTGCGATATTACTGGAAATTAATGTTCTAGAACTTCGATTGGTGTAACGAAAATAAGTACACAAAAACAAACGGAATAAATACCATTGCAAATTACACAATAAGAGTTTGTATGACTATTGGGATTAAAATCCAATCAGAATATACGTGGACAAATCAAGCTTCGGTGATAAGTGTCTATCATTTACTTGTATACGATAAACACGTATTGATTAGCTATATAAGAAGAAACGTTATCAAATTGTGATTTGTTGAATAATAAAGCCGCCAGGTAAGCTGTTAAAGTAATTAATATATCACTGATTTTTTTTTCCACTAATCGCAATTCATTTCGAAGCAGGATTTTTTTTAATATAACACAAAAATCAATTATATATTTTTTCTAAAATAGGTTTATTTCTTTATGTTACAGATAAAATGAAAGTGATCGTAGCCATTGCATTGTTATCTGTGGCGTCGGCGCTGCCGATGCCTGATGCCCCTTCTCCAGTTGACTTGATGGCTCTGCTAGCGCCTAAAGAAGCCATCAATGATGTTGAAGTAAGTCAAGATGACTCGGGCCTCGCTGTGAACTTTGTAGACTCCCCAGTGGAAGAGGAAGCCGGAACCGCTGTTCAGTTTGTCGATTCACCAATCGATGATGGATCCGCCGTTAACTTCGTCGACTCTCCTGTGGATGTTGAAGATGGAATCGCTGTCCACTTCGTCGACAACAACGAAGAAGCGATCGCTGAAGATGGTAGCATTGTTAACTTTGTCGACTCTCCAGTGAATGAGGTGGCTGACGATGGACTCGCCGTCCGCTTCGTCGATAACAACGAAGAAACCGTTGCTGAAGACGGTAGCGCTGTTAATTTCGTAGACTCTGCCGACGATGGTCTCGCCGTACATTTCGTAGATTCCCCAGTGAACGGAGTATCAGAGGATTCTTACGCAGTCCACTTTGTGGACACTCCTATTGAAAGCCAGGGAGCTGATATCGTTATAATCGGCCACATTTTTGAGCCCATCAGCGCTTCAGAGTTGGAGACTATCAGAATTGTCGATATCCCAGACTTCGAAAGTTTCCGTTACCCACCCAAGGTATACGACAACCCGTTACTTCGCTAAACACCACTAAATTTAATCAAGTTATCATCTTTAAACGCTATTTATTGAGATAGCTTTGTACATACAATAAAAACTTTCTATCTTTTTAATCTTGTTTTTTATTTGCTAGACCCTTCTGAGATTTTTTTGCTGTTTTATATTAGAAATCGTGGTAAGTTAGTATTAAATGACCGACCTTAAAAATTAACCACTGTAGGATTTTCAGGTGAGTTTTAGTTGGACAAAAAATTGAAGCGAAGGGTTAACAGGCGAAATGCAGAAATATGATCTCTACTTCACACCGGTCTACCTATGTCGGTGATAGTACTGTTTTAGCTGGCAACACATGACACCCATCGATTGTTATGCATAACTACTTCCAATGATATCTTAGTTATTTACCTGAACCTTATTGTATCTTTAATTCATGATTGATAATTTAGTTGATCGTCACATGAACTTGGCATTGTAAACAATAGTTTAACTTTATTAGTTCCTAATCTGACTTCTAATTAATTTTGTATAAAGATTGTGAGGACGCGCAGTTGTGACGGTATTCGTTATAAATAATTCTTTGTACAACGTTACGCTGTCTCAATAAAGCGAGTGTATTAGTTGTTGGACTATTTTATTCCACGAGACCAAATATAATACAAATTATAACAACTGTCACGTTTAAGCCGCATGTATTCAACAATAGCTGCTTCGAAGCTTTATTACGGGCCACGTTTCGAGTTATTTCGTTTACTTGTTACTTACTCGAGGAAAAACAGTAAAAGCTCTCAAATACAGTTGGTTGAACAGTGGCCTGGTCACATCTTTAGACTCAGTGATGACATATTGATAAAAATCTTAGAAAAGATCGATTTGAGATTGAAGAAACGTGGGACCCTCCACCCAGTTGTACCGATGATTTCATAACGATGGCCGGATGATACAGCAGTGAATTGTTACAGGCTGCTAATAATGGTGAAATAGGCAGACTAATAAGGTCTTTGAATAAAATGTTACAGATAATCTTATAAAATGAATGACGCAAGTGGAGTGTGTGTACAATGAGTCATTATTTTAATAATCTATGTCAAAAAGACAGTAGCACGTGATTGATAATTTATACGGTTCTCAGACAATTTAGTCCACAATGAAAAAACAGGTGAAGATAACAGGATGATGCGCCATATTTATTAATCTAGATATAGGAAACCTAAATATATTAATACAAAAAAATACAGACTATTTTTTTAACTTGATTCTTTTCTAAAATCGATTAATAATTTTACCATGGTCGCTATTCACCAGTAGCGCAATCATTTAATTGTGATATGATAAGGGTATGTAATGATAAACACATAACACATAGTCTTTCGTTAATTTAATAACAACGGATATCTACATTTGCACTGCAATAATCTAGTTAATCAATCTGTACTAACAGTGACTTATCATTTAAGCACATAATCGTTTGGATATTCCATAACTTTTGGATATTTCTGTACTTCATCCTCTGGTATATGGTCGAGTCTGGTCGGCACTAGACGAATTTGACGAATTTGATTAGTAATATTTTGCTTCACATCCTCTGGTATATTATCGCCAGGGTAAATTAATAATCGCTCCATTGTGTGACGCCTTTGGAGATTGCCTTTCATAGCTCTGTAAACTGCCTTTTTAATTATCTGTAAAAAAAATATAATTTATCATGTATCCTTTCAATGTAATATGCTAGTTGTTGTGTGACCAGATGATATATATATTTTATTTAATGGAAACTACTATAGAAGGCATAACCCTAACTGACAGGACTAGAAACAGCATATCAGAAGTGATACCTGAATAAGAATGTTCTACAGGGTCTAGGTCTAAGTCTAGAATTTTGAAAGTTAAGCTTTAATTATTTCCTTTACATGTTGAAGTCAGTGAGTAAAGCATTTTTGGTGCCACCACCAGTGTATGTGGACAGCTCCATAACTTCCCACAAGTGGCCACTCGATATTTGAAGAATACCACATACTTCTGCAGTCCTACAGTCGCCGTATCAACAATGCAACCACAATTACTAGCGGAGGGTAGGTAGGGTGGCAATGGTAATTCTAATTTATGAACAAATAAAAAATCTCACACCATCCATTCAGAGGGGAAGTTATGGGTTTCTATTTCTCACAGTCCTGGCAAATTTCCCAAGGTTCTTCAATATATATTTGCATAATTAATAAAACATATTAATTTCCCCTGTTTAATGCACTCGGAATTAATTTTAAAATATTTTGTAATTACTTCCACCGCATATAAAAATTAATTTATGAAAACATATTTGCCATAAGTAAGCTGAAAACACAGTTAAAATGTTTATTTTGGTGTCAAATGGCCTTCTCCTTATATTGCTTTGTAGAAAAAAAAGTAAAACTTGGTAGTATTTTTGAAGAATTTGTATATGCAAATTGCTGCAAGTCACCTAAAATGTATTGTTGACACTTGCATTTGTACACATTACATGCACACAAATTTTAGATCGTTTTGTGGCCAAACAGAGTTATAGCTACCCATAAATACTAACCTACATTATTAGAAAAAAACCTATTTTAAGGTTTGTAATGATAGAAATGAATGTCATTTTTAGGTTCCTACAGTGCGAGCTGCACATTTAAAGATATGACAATAAACAATAATGATAATGAATTGAAAAACCAGTAGGGTAAAACCATGACCAAAACAATTACCATGAAACTACAAAACAAATTAAACTAAATACACTGTGTTATTTATTAATTCAGACAAGATAATTATATATCATGATTATTATCTCACCATAGTTGGATCCTTTGTATGCACTTCCCATGCTAATGTCCAAGATGCCCCGCCTGGGTATCCGGTGTGGTGGAAATATGCTCGCTGCCTCCATTCGTCGCCTCTTAACGCAATCTCACGGCTGTTAATGCACACTACAACGTCCCCACAATCGTTCATGGGATGATATATGGGTTTGTGTAAACCTTGCAAATATTTCTTAATAGTATTTGCAGACTCATATGGATCTTGCCACTTACAATCGAAAACATGCCATGTTCGAGCAAAAGTAGCCCATTGCTGGAATAATAATATTCCCTAATTATTGGAACTAAAAATAATAACCTAATTGTTAAGTAGATAATAGGAGTAATTAACCATACCTGGACTCTTTTCACCGCCGACATATTTATAAATTAATTTCTCCTTTATTTAAATGATTTCAGTTCTAATACCAAGTGTTTTTCCCTAAAAAAAATTGTTTTAAATTAAATGAAAACAAAAAGGTAAGGTTATATCTATTTTGGCAGTAAATGTCATTATATCTCAATGTTTTCATCTTATGATACATTAAAAATGCCCGTACTAGTGTTGCCTAACATTAGAACCAAGAATTATGTAACCTCAAAGGAGAGCGAAACAAATCACGCCACGTGACAGACGCTAAATATTGTAAAATTCAAAGAAATTTGATATTTTATCGTGTTTAGGCTCGCAAATTATATAACTCCAATACCTGTTTGCTTACCGTCACCCTCAGCTTATTCCTCCAGAATAAAATATCACAAAGGCAAAATAAAAAGGAACAATACAATTAGAGTTTATTACATATATATATTACACACTTATTCTTAACTAAATAAAAAAAGTGTGAAAAAGAATTAAAGAATTCCAAAGATAATTATTTTGGTATATCTTTTGGCAGTGGAAGAGTGTAGGGTATAATTTGTTCGCCTTTAGTTGTATCTAATTCCCGGTAGTCCATTTGATGGTCGACATCAATATGTTCAGTCCAATAATTGACCAATGCAGGCTTCAAAGAACCATTCCAGTGCTGGAACAAAAGTACAAGTTATCATTTCCCTTTTAAAGCACAATACAAACAATCAGGAATTTTATATTAAATAATTTCTTCAATCTTCAATTACATTCAAGTAAATCTTGAGGTTGAAATTGTATTTATTTTACATTAGCATACTACAATAGTGATATACTAACACTTCGGGTGTGCTCAATCCAAATAAGGAGTGTTGCATTCTCATGCTGCGTACAAAGTTCTGTTGCCTTGCTTAAGTTGTTAAAAGCTCTCGACTTTTTATCACTTATACAGTTGTAGTACGCTAACAGCAAATAATATCTAAAATAATAAAAATAATTGTGAATTCATTCAGTACTTGCATAATAAATCTATTATTGCTTACGACATTACTAACAAATATTGTGAGATCTTATTTAATTGTAAACGTAAAACAAGATCTCGCAACATACTCAAAGGGGGAGTCCAATGCTACGCAGTAAGCCGGTTGTGGCGGGGAGCCAGTCTAATTCTCCGCCATCTGAATATGTCGCCTTACGAAAGTCGTCATGTATGGGTATCATAATGAAAACTATGGAATATAAAATAAACAATTCTTAAAACATACTCAAAGGACGGTAGCCCACCTGCAAATCTCGCATTAGAGCCACATTTTTTTTATAAATATTTTAAATTAAATTACAAACTTAATTGTTATTTCCAGTATCCATTAAATTGAATAAAAAATAATAATAGAAATAACTAAGTTATAAATATACCTTGGTTGATACATGCGAGCTCGTTTGCAAGCATCGTCCAAATTACGAAAAAGAGACTTTACAAGTTTAACATATATTTGCATTTTTCTGACGTTCCGACTGTCAATCTAAAAAAACTCACAGATTAAATAAATTGCTACTCTTCAATTTACTGTCATAAACCTAATAAACAAAAGAACGATGTAGATAACAACAAATAAGAATTCATAATACCTCTTGCACCATACTTATTAGCAGTCCTTCAACCAATCTTACCAAGATCATGGCACAGAATTCATGAGTTTCGTATTTCATTGCCACCAACTGTTTAATTTTTTCTTCCCACATTATAGACTTCTCCCATATACCTACTCGTATAGTCCTAAAAATATTACACCAAGTATTAAACAGAATAGAGCTAGTCGACTGCTAATAGCTTATCGATTCGACATTTGATCGGTCGGGGTCCGATTCCAAGTGGCTTGTACCAATCAGTTACCTAATAAGATAAAAACAGATAGTCTACCTAATCAGTAAAATAGGGACGAAATCGAAGATGTGAAATCTTATTGTTATAATGGGAAATTAGCAAGTTAGTCACTAGATGTTAAGTGTTTTTGGGTAAGGTTGTCACTTAACATCAGGTAACCCGTATGGTCGATTGCTCCTTCACATATAAAAGATATTGGAATGTACAAATGAAACGGCACTGATCGTAACCAACTAACGGAGAATTTAGTTATAAAAGCCACCGGCTAGAACTCGTTACTATGTTACTAGCTCTGAGCTAAGATATAAAGGATAATAAAATAAACCAACACAAGCCACATGCACACAAAGAAGTTCCAAGCAGCTTCCGACGTCTTAGAGCGAAGTATTGCGTCACCTTTCTTTAAATAAAATCTTTCGCAAGTTTTGTACGACTCAACGCTGTAACCTGTGTCCAGTAAAATCACCATCGCGTAATAATAGTACCAGGTTTCAGCTGAAAATACGTAAATGAAGTAAAATTGTAGCCCATATACTCCAACATATAATTTAAATTAAGTTACCGTCGAACTATAAATGTTAGGATGTCCTATGTTCTCACATAGGGGACATTTTCTAAATGAAATGAAACCTAGCTAGATCGATTTATCGCTAACGAAACCCTCTCACGCAAAATTTCATGAAAATCGTTAAAGCCGTTTCCGAGATATATACAAGAATTGCTCGTTTGAAGATAAAAGTTAAATTAAAACGAAGGTAACTAACTCGTATATACCAAAATACAGATGACAAAATATAAATCTTTTGATTAATAAGATTGTTATGATTAACTTACAGCTCAAGTCGTAATGATCAGTCATATAAAAAAATTCTCGCATTATTGAGACCATGTCGTATATTCGTGTTTCAGAAAGTAGAAGCTTGAGTATCCATAGCACCAACACGTGCCTGGTGGTGAGCTCCATGATGCTGGTCATCATACGCATCACTTGTAAACCTAACTCAATGCTCTCGGCTCTTTTGCCACTTTCCACACTGAAAAACATTTAAAATGAAACGAGTATACTCGCGTTTTTCGTGCATTTTAGTTTCCACGAAATACATTTATATCGATTGAATTAATATGATCCAAGCATATAAAGCTATGGAAATAACTTAAAATCAAACTTCAAACGCTATTTTTTTTTAAGACGAACTACACATATTGGCCAGAGAAGCTGGCCTTGACTGCTTCACCGAATTGAGGGGTGGCATAGCTCTTAGGTCGCTTAGCCTGAACCTCTATCGCTAGTAACTCGACACAAGGGTCCCCCCGGTGAGGGGTAACCTCGGCTTGGACGGTTACTATTTTACGCGTAAGCATTCCGATCCGAGGGCGCCCGAGAGGGCCGAACTACGACTCGGTCGGTAGCTATTTCACGGATAAACTAAGGGACATTCAAAAAGCTAAACTAACTTTGAGTGCCACTTCGGAAAGTCAAACGCTATTCCGCGGGACGCTCTTTATGTAATTTTAATTTGTAATATTTGGATTTCTGAAAGTTTTGTTTTTGCAGCAGTATATTTTGATGAGATATAGTAGGTGCGGTTTAATTCAGCCCTGTAGTTCTGGGCTCGTAGAATAAGACTACGGTATCCCCTCCCTGTCGTAGAAGGCGACTAAAAGGGGCCTCGGGTTGTCTGGGCGACAGGAGTAGGCGCATTTATAGTCCGCTGAAGTGGACCCGGGAAGAAGCGACATTGGCTGGCCTGTGTCGCCTTGCAATGCGAGGGCACAGGGGGGAAGGGAATAAACTCCCGCCCGGGACGTGCTGTCCGAAAGCATACTATAATTAATACTAACTGGAAGAGGAATATGGTAGTGTAAAGGTAGCCCGCGGCTTGCACTTCAGTTACGTCGATTTTTCCAAGTTTCCGATTGCACAAATCCATTGAACGTCGCTCCAGCATTTCGCATTTAGAGAACTAAAAGGACAAAAGATCTAATTTAATATTATTAACATATTATACCCAGTCAACAGTTTCACTGGGCCGTTTACTATTGCATTAAAGAAAATACCCATTTAGATAACTTTGCAAAAACGTTTTACGTAAAAGTTGTTCATTCGAATCGAAACATATTTGATGAAAATATTTGATGCTTCGGAGGTTTGTTGTTTTGTTATGTAACGTTGTCGTGTACTTTGAAGTATCGGTAAGTTACTTTACACTGGTCATGATATTTCTCTTTCGCCTTTTTTTGGAATGAACTACGCAAAAGCCTCTGTAGGTTGACCGGGTTTTGGAAGTGGAAATTAACTCGGAGCGAAGCCTGAACTTCTTTAGAGAGTAACCCTCGAGTTAACCTCGATTTGGGTGGTTAAAATAGCACGCGGATTAAGCGGATCATCTTTCCCCAGTTAACCCTTAGAAAGATCACCTTTTTCGCTTCTATCTCATCTCACGTATAAATTAATAAGATAAAAATGTCTATTACATACATTTCGTTCTTGAGCATACAGCGTTATCATATTTCCATAGCAGATGCACAGTAGCCGGAAATTGGAGTCAGTGCGTAGTGCGTAATTCATGGCCCACTTTACAGCTAAATTAGCATTAGATTTCTCCTTACATTCCTGAAATATATTAATATAGGAATACAAATTAAACCTTAATACAATCAATCCGTGTGCACAGCATAAAAACTCCCACGTAGCGCTGATTTTCAGCAGCAGTGGCTTTATCCCTAAGGTGTCGTACCTCTATAGAGTTAATTGCTTTGAAATTACATATATTATTATAAATTCATTCATTATTTCATTTACAAACCGAACCGTTACAAAAGAATAGTAAGCTAAACAGCAGCAAAAAAATAAATAGACAATAATAAGCTTAGAAGAAAATGGGAATATTTGTTAACAGCTAAGAATTTACACAAGATAAATGAATGAACGAAAACACGAAAACAGACATGAAAGTAAAAAAATCACAGAAAATAGTACACAATACGGAAAAGAGCAGATTAGAACGGAGGACATAAAGTTAAAGTTACAGCCTTTATATATATAATATATATGTCCCACTGCTGGGCAGAGGCCTTCTCTGTAAAGAGAGTATAAGGGCATAGTCCGCCACGCGGCCCTAATGCGGATTGGCAGACTTCACATGTCGTAGAAAATTTTTCTAAGACCTGTAGGTTTCCTCACGATGTTTTCCTTCACCGCCGAGCGCGTGGTTAATCAGCACATAAAATTGCAACAACAAATTTATTGGTGCCGGCAACGGGGATCGAACTCGGGTTGCTAGCGTACTATGCAACTTGAGGCGACCGCCCGGACACTGAGCTACCACGGCTCATCGAACGGAGGACATACAACGGATGAAAAGTCCCTGATACACAAAGAGCCAGGGGTACGAACAGTAGAAGTTAAAAAGAAACAAACCGTTACTTGCTTTTGAACGCATTTTGGTTAGCACTGTATTATTTTAAATGACCAGTAATAATGTATCAATTTTGTGTTGATAAAAAATTTATTTTATACTAACAATAAAAACTTTATGCAGATTTAGAAGTGTCCAGGCAATACACTCATAGAATTGACCAGATATGCCTTTGTCTCTGGCTACGTAAAACTGAGGAGCGACGTAGAAGGTCATCAATTGGTTAAAAGACACGTACAAGTATCGTATACGTCTCGCGTGCCTGTAACAACAATTTAAGTTTATTTTTATACAGCATTTTTTAATATAGGAATAGATACAAAAAAGCTTGCCGCCCACAAACATACAGAACACCAGAATAAAAGTGCGTGTGTTGCCAGACTTTAAAAGGCATTATCAAAGCCTATGCAGTAAACTACTTACACAGTTATTCATGTGTCGGCACAAAGTCAGTGCTCGAACCTCAAACAATTAATAAATATCACAAAGTAAGGTACAAAATTAATATACGTGATATATTAGTATAGAGTCAATAACTGACTTTGTCTACGGCTCGTGTCCCTGTCCACCAACCGATCCGACATAATCTACGTCATAAATAATAGTTATATTTCACGCAGTAATTTTAACAGAGCTGATTATGACAATGTTAATAAAGTCTTCAAGGAAGTAGACTGGAAACCTTACACACTTCCACAGTTGACGACATCATCGAAAACTTATAGAAACACATGCTCCGTATTATCACAGAGTAAACGATGAGAAATATCCCAGTTGGTATATAAGAGTATATAAAAAAAATTAAAAATGTTATTACTTAGACGTTGGAAATGGATCAGAGAAGAACGTCAAGGCTTGAAGTAAAAGCTTCCTCGCTTCATCCAGGTCACCGGACTCCAAGAGGCAACCTCCGCGATGCAGCAGGATCCGCGCAACACGGAAGTCATTCATCCATTTCAGATCAGACTTGTTTTTGGTACAAAACTTCTCAGTCTGTAGTTAAATTAGAATAGGTTTAAACAAATTTTTGCTGACGGGGAGATCTAAATGGAAGGCGCTGGTCTCCTTCTGCGAGTCAGTAATGGCCCAGAAGGAGACCGCAGAACGGGATCGGGAGAGGGCCGATCCCGTTCGGAGATGGCGCAGGCGGGCCGGTGGCAGACCGGCCCGCAGCCCTGTAGTTCTGGGCTCTCAAGAATAAGACTACGGTATCCCCTGCCTGTCGTACAAGGCGACTAAAAGGGGCCTCGGGTTCACTGGGCGACAAGGGTGGGGGCCTACGTCGTCCACCAAACTGGACCCGGGAAGAAGGCGACATCGGCTGGCCCGTGTCGCCTTGCACTCCGAGGGCACTTTTTTAGCAACTTTTTTCACTGCAGCCTTAACTTGATTCTGTCATCATATTTTCATAACGCGCCTAAAGAAGTATAACTTTAAAAATATTTAAATGTTAAAAATGTTGTCACAGCAGCAATAAAGTAACATGAAAGCACAAAAGTAAATTTATTATTGATAATTTTATCATCTCACTTTAATCAAAGTGGCCACATCAAACAACAGGCGTATCGCTTGCGGCATGTTCAAATTGATGACACTTAGGTCTGTGAATTCTAAGTAAGCTTCAAATAGTTTCTCATATTCTTCTGAAAAGTGAGAAAATTTCATTTTTTATTTATGAATAAATAGTATAAAGAAGATATCACTGAAATGATTAGGAGCGTTGCTGGAGTTTCTTCGGCCACTTCTCCCAGCGCCAACGCTTCCCGAAGTGGCATATACGTTAGTTTAGCTTAGATTGTCTCATTTAGGTTTAATCAATAAAATAGCTATCGACCGAGTCGTGGTTCAGCCTGGAGCACTCGGATCCGAATGCTTACGCTTAACAAAGTAACCGTCCTTTTTTTTTCTGTTAACGGGGAGGAAATCTTCAAAAAGATACCCCGCCTTCTGGGGGGAAGGCGGCGGTTATGTGGGGTTTTTACCCACTAAAACCTCCCCGGTGGCCCTTTCCTCGGTGCATGACGAGGGGCTCCGGGATCTCCAGTGGAACGCACCGGAGCCCCTCTGCACTGTGCTCAAGGAGAGCACGTCCCGGGGGGAGGTTACTCCCTCCCCATGTGCCCTCATAGTGCAAGGCTACACGGGCCAGCCGATGTCGCCTTCTTCCCGGGTCCACCTTAGCGGACGACAAAGGCCCCTACCCTTGTCGCCCAGTGAACCCGAGGCCCCTTTTAGTCGCTTTATACGACAGGCAGGGGATACCGTAGTCTTATTCTTGAGAGCCCAGAATTACAGGGCTGGAAAAAAAAAGTAACCGTCCAAGCCGAGGTTACCCCTCACCGTGGGGACCCTTTTATAGAATTACTAATAAAGTTTCAGGCTAAGCGACCTAAGAGCTATGCCACCTCTCAATCCAGTGAATCATTAAAGGCCAGCCTCTCTGGCCAACTGTATAATTCGTCCATAGAAAAAATCATTGAAATGACCACCCACAAGCGGGACTGACGACCTCATAAAGGTTGCAGGACGTAGCTGGATGCAAGCATAGCATCGGTCCTGTTCGAAATCTCAAAGCTTGATTATAACTGAGCTATGTACAAACACTTTAAGCTTTTTTCTTTCGTACAAAAACAAGTTCAACACAATAATCATCATTGACTTTTTTTAAAGAAAGCTAACAATATTTCGTTTATTTTCAGAAATATTGCTTTTAACTTATTAACCATTCCAACTAATCTAAGCCTGTGCTAGGAGGTGGTTCACGTCAATAGTCGAATGGTGGATTCGAACCTGACCTTACGGTTCACAAACCGTTCCCTAAGCATTAGGCTATTGACGCTTCAAAGATACAATTTAATTAATTAAATATAATGAAATTTACCAGCACCAAAACAATGTTCTATTGCTTGAGAGTACGCAGACAGGAGAATCGGCAAACATTCACAACTACTGAAGTCATAGGAGAAGAACGGGCCTGCATCTCTGTTCCCAGAATAATCCCCCGTGATACGATGGATACGCCTCTCATTGTCTGCTATTCCTGAATATTATTTTAAGTCTAAATTTCCGTGCCGTTGCTTATCTGCGTTGAAAACGCATTTGTCAATACATATTTGGATTAGAAAACAATAGAATATCATCATAGTAAATTAAAGCTGTATTTGACAGTTCAATAAGAGGAGTGCTCCGATCATCACCAAACTTTACAGGATTACTCGCCAGGTCAATCTGAAGATTCCCTGAAAGTTTCATTGACATCGGTCCAGCCTTTCGGAGACTATACGGATGAAACCCACACACTTTCTCTTTTATATATGTAGATTGTTACATGTCGTTAGATATTTAGGATACAATGCCAAATTTTTCGATCTACTACCAGGATCCGCTTTCCTGCCGACTCCTTTTTAAGATTGTGGAAATGGTGTACCATTTCCGCTAGTTTACTCTAATTTCCTAAGTAAATTATATTTACATTAAATTGCAAATTACCTTCCGATTCAGTCAGGATGGTTGAATTAGTGTTTCTGCGAACGTTTATCTACAAAATGGATTCATTTAAAATATCTGAAAGTAAAAAAACTAAAACATAGACCAATGTTTGTATAAAATAAATCACGATATAATACTTGATTGTAATTTTGTGTACTCATTTTCAAAGCAGAGAGAATTATCTAGTGGCTAAGCTAGTAAGAGCGTTCGAAACCCAGTCAGCTTGAATTAATAAATTGCCGTTTTTCGGTTTTTTAAGAACACACTACACACACACATACCTGAACTACACACACACCACGCATACACCACAGAGACACCACACAAACCCACCACACATTCACACGCACACTTTCTTTCTTGCATGCTAATTCTTAAGTTACTCCTAATATTAATAATAAAAATACAGAGCTATCATAAGTATGGTGGGGGCTGGTGATCTGTCTTACAGGGTACCCTAGTTCAGACACCAGTCTTTCACAAATTTAAGATCTACGTAAACTGTAAACGTATAAGTATACTGTGCATTTAAATTTGTGAAAGATGAATAAATAAATTTATTATTATTATTATTTGTAAGGCTGAAAGAGATTAAAACCAAGCCATAAATTCCAAAAAAAAGAAAACAAATAGATAAAAAAAAACAAAAGTTTGTCATCCTTCCAAACAAGACATAGATTAAAAAAATATATAATAATTAAAAAAGATATGTAATAAAAAATAAAAACCATGAGCTCCATATCTGGGTCAGTGTAAGAAGGATGTTGATACTGCTCTCCGGCTGTTTTTGTTTCGGCACTAAATCTAGATATCTGCTCCCGGACACGTTTTAATTCTTCACTTTCGCGAATTAATCCCTACAATTGGAAATAATCGTAACTTATTATAAATCCTTAGTCCACGGCCCAACCTATCCTTAGGTCATACGAACCGAATTACATAAGGGTGCCCTTCGACTTGGACCCTACATCGGCTATGCGCATGTTTTTTTAAATTAGGCAGCTATAAATATAATTTTAAATAAAGTTGCAATGTTAGATGATTGTAAGCTACATAACCATTCATCTCAGCAAAGTCGCTAGCTAAATTGCCTTTTTTTCTTATTTAATATCTCTAGTATCTAATATCTAAGGAAGTACAGTAAAGTCATATGGGCAAAGAAAATATTGCTTGAAGAGGATCTGCATTTTCAGTAGTTATAGTCATAGACATTGGCTTAAATGTCTTGTAACCAAGCCATAAATTCCAAAAAAAAGAAAAATAGATAAAAAAAACAAAAGTTTGTCATCGTTCCAAACAAGACATAAATTAAAAAAAATATATAATAATTAAAAAAGATATGTAATAAAAAATAAAAACCATGAGCTCCATATCTGGGTCAGTGTAAGAAGGATGTTGATACTGCTCTCCGGCTGTTTTTGTTTCGGCACTAAATCTAGATATCTGCTCCCGGACACGTTTTAATTCTTCACTTTCGCGAATTAATCCCTACAATTGGAAATAATCGTAACTTATTATAAATCCTTAGTCCACGGCCCAACCTATCCTTAGGTCATACGAACCGAATTACGTAAGGGTGCCCTTCGACTTGGACCCTACATCGGCTATGCGCATGTTTTTTAAATTAGGCAGCTATAAATATAATTATGTTTGCAAATAAAGTTGCAATGTTAGATGATTTTAAGCTACATAACCATTCATCTCAGCAAAGTCGCTAGCTAAATTGCCTTTTTTTCTTATTTAATATCTCTAGTATCTAATATCTAATAATCTAATATCAAAGGAAGTACAGTAAAGTCATATCGACAAAGAAAATATTGCTTGAAGAGGATCTGTATTTTCAGTAGTTATAGTCATAGACATTGGCTTAAAGGTCTTGTAACCAAGCCATAAATTCCAAAAAAAAAAATAGCCATAGACATTTTATTTATTGGTGTCATATACACATTAGAAAGTATGACATGCATTTAAAAAAGAAAGAAAAATAATATAACTTACATCATTACATCTAAGTCCCAAGAACTTGACAAAGCAACCACCGCCGCAAGAAACACATCTTCTAGTGTACCGTTCCAAGTACAGTAAAGCTTTTGTGTGCATAGTTCTCTGGAATGCCATCAAATTGTTTACTGAAGGATATACAACAAAAATAATTTGTTAAAACGCCATCTAAATATGTGTGGAGGGTACTACGACGCTGGGTTCATCACCCAGAAGTACTGGCCGCATTACAGCAGCGGACGCCTAACAGTTACATGTACATGCGCCGTTGTCCGCCATTGTTCCTACTGCCTGTCTCCAGGACTAACTTGTCCAGGAACTCTGCGCTGTCGCGCGCGGTTGGGTTTGTTAATGCCATATCCCTGCACAGAGATATATTTGATTTTACTCAGTCGGCCTTTATCGAAGCTGCCTACAAATGTGTAGAAGGTGTTTGATTCTTTAAATATTTATTGTCAATGCATCAATCTGTTTTTTATTTGTTTAAATTTTAATAATATATATTTAACTTAGTTTTTATAACATCATATTAGATTATCTGTAACGTTGTTATAATTTTTGTTGATATAAATAAATAAATAAAATCTGTGATCAGAAAGAGCATTAGACAATTAATATTCCTAATCTTTCTGTATGGAGTCGAGACGTGGACAATTCGAGCAAGAGAGAGACAGAGAATAGATGCATTCGAGATGTGGTGCTGAAGGCGAATGCTACGAATACCGTGGACTGCCAAGCGCACAAATGAATCTATTCTCTCAAAGCTCAACATAAAGACCAGATTGTCCACTACGTTTCTACAGCTCGTACTGTCATATAATGCGTAGAGGGGATTGCAACCTTGAAAAGCTGGTCATCGTTTGGCAATACAGGAGGCAAGAGAACAAGAGGCCGGTCGCCAACACAATGGTCTGACCAAGTAAAAGGTGCCATCTCCTCTCCTAATCTCTACCAGCTGGTAAGGGCTGCCTCGGACCGAAACCGATAGAGGCAGATTGTTCATTTGAGGGGCTCTAGTGACCACGATCCTCAGAAATGAGGGAACGACAAAGAAGAAGTGATCAGAAAATTGAACTACATGCTAAAAGGAAAAAAAAAATCTTCCGCTTTTCATTAACGTTACGGACATTTCTTTGTAAGTTAGACCGCATGGCCCCTTAAGGAATTTTGTTACAAAACATGTATTTAACTTACATCAAAAATTCAATTCGACTCCTCCATACTTCAGCTCCATATTGTGGTCAGTGATATTGATTTTAATTTGAGTGATATTGATTTAATTTTTAATTTTGTGGAATCAACTGTCGCCAGCGGTGTTTCCGAACGTTTACGATTTAGGGACCTTCAAGAAACGAGCCTATTCCTATCTCAAAGGTCGGCAACGCATCTACAGCTCCTCTGGTGCTGTGGATGTTCATGGGCGACGGTGATCACTTAAGATCAGGTGAGCCGTATGCTCGTTTGCCACTTTTCATATAAAAAAAAAAGATTAAAACAAAGAAGATGAAAAGGTGCATTTTTATTTCCAAATCCGTAGCCCACATGTGTATGTACGTATGTTTGTATTTCTTATCATATTTAATGTTTACCTTTTGATTTTCAGTAAGTAATTCGTAAGTCGTCGTTCGAAACAACAGATGTTTAAATTTCATGTACCCACAGAATGCGTACGCGGGAAGATCTTGGCAGTTGGCTATATATATGAAAATAACATGTTAGATTAATAATAATTACAACACTATGTTATAGACACTTTATGCATTTTTTAAGTACAATCCGTTGTTCAATTTCTATTCCAGATGAAAGATTTCATATATAGATTTTTTTATGTTTCAATATTTTATATCATATTAATTTTGTTAGCCATGAGTGCCTTATGTTGGGCCAGTAAATCTTACTGAAAGCCCTGTAGTTCTGGGCTCTCAAGAATAAGACTACGGTATCCCCTGCCTGTCGTAGAAGGCGACTAAAAGGGGCCTCGGGTTCACTGGGCGACAAGAGACCCGGAAAGAAGGCGACATCGGCTGGCCCGTGTCGCCTTGCACGGTGATGGCGCAGGGGGAGAGGGAGTAACCTCCTCTCCCCCTCCCGGGACGTGCTCTCTTTGAGCACAGTGCAGAGGGGCTCCGGTGTGTTCCACTGGAGGTCCCGGAGCCCCTCGTCATGCACCGAGTAAAGGGCCACCGAGGAGGTTTTAGGGGGTAAAAACCTCACATAACCGCCGCCTTCCAAAAGGCAGATTATAGGGGTCTTGTTGAAGATCTCCCCCCGTCAACAAAAAAAAGATACTGGAATAAAAGTAGTCAAGTTTGGGAACTTCTGATCTGACACAAGGGTTCCCTCGGAGGGCTCCCTTGGGCGGTTACTTTATTACGCATAAGCATTTCGTTCTGATGATCGGTCGGTTGCTTTTCCACAGATAAACTAAGGACAAATGGAAGATAATTAGGGTAAGCGTTGGCGCTAGGAGAAGTGACCGAAGAAACTCCTGCAACGCTCCAAACAAATATAACAAGTGGAATATTCCCATGAAGCGTCAGTAATGAGACAAAAGCAACACACGACGGTCGCGACAGGACCTTTGATTTGTGTGAGAGTTATTTCAAATGTACACTTACGAGGTGGTCGTATACCCAAACAGCCACAATATGGCGGCTTGCAGTCGTAAGGCACGGGCGCCGGGTGCACCAGAACAAGGGAGCTGTCACTAGTGAAGTCTCCGCCCTCGCACTCAAGAACACGAATAGAGAACAGCTTCGCTACAGCTTTAAAGAGAAAAATGCACTATGAAATATATCTTGACAAAAACACTCACCTTTATGACCCAATCGGCGTGGACAGAGAAAATTTATATAGCAACGTGCTCACTACCTGTGACATTTAGGTCCCAAGAAGCTTGAGGAGACGCGAGAGAACACAACCCGGAGGAGAGGTTTATCCATCCCCCAGCGCCCTCGCTGTGCAAGGCGACACAGGCCAGCCGATGTTGTCTTCTTCCCGAGTCCACATTAGCGGACGACAAAGGCCCCCAGTGAAGACCCTTGTCGCCCAGTTTACCCGAGGCCCCATTTAGGCTGAATGAATTATACATACCTTGTGCAACCTTCCGTGGAGAGTCACTTTGAAGTAGATGCAGGAGCATTCGTCTAGAGAACACCTCTCCCAGCACCGAACTGCACTTTAAAAGCATTTTTTCAAACGGAGACAGCGAATCATATGTCTTCAAAATTAGCACTTAAAAGAGTAATAATTATAATAAGTACTAAATAATATTAAGATAATTTTAAAGACTCAACAAAATAGGAGGAAATTCTCAATTCTTCTGTATTTTTTTTAATATTCTGCATTCATAATAAGGAAAAGCGTCAATAGCCTAATGGTATACGGTACGGTCTGCGAATCGGAAGGTCGTGGGTTCGAATCCAACATTCGACTATTGACGTGAACCATCTCCTAGCACAAGCGTAGGCTTAGTTGGAATGGTTAACAAGAATCATTCCATCATTACCGAATATGTGTCAATGGTACACCATCGGTAAACATCAATTATAACACTACTAAAATTCGCAAATTTTCACCATTATAATGCCAATGAACATTCCTTTTTTACACGTCTGTCTGTTTAGCAGAGTCAGGGACCTGGATCGATTATGATATTTTGTTTAAGAGGGTGCGCTTTCAATAAGGTCCTCTATTAAATTTGTTCGCATAGTCTTTAGTTTCGAATATATACCAGAGAACTTTTTAAACTCTAGTGATGATTTGAAGTGGGTTTTTTTCTCGCAAATTCACTTGTTTCTAATAACATTTAAAAAAACTGTTTTTATACTTTCGAACCTATGAAAAATGAAAGCTTTTAAGAATTTTTAAACACCCACGGTGCGAACTCTATTAAAGACAATTGGGATGCTAACACACCGTGATTTAAATTACGATACATAGAGCACTAACAAATACAACAGCAATCATCAAGCTAGTCCGTCCGGTGTAATACCACAACGACAAATAAATAAGAGTACTCATGTATCCCCATAAATCCGGCCCTGAAGCTTGTACCATGTAACTAACACACATCATAAAAGTTGTGTCTAAGTTCTCAACTTCTAAGACTTCTCAACTTGGTGATAACTGAAGATGTATTGATGTGGTTGTATAGCCTTATACATTAAGTAATGAATAAAACTTTCTCCTTATAAATTCCACTGCTGGACATAGACTTGCACAACACAGCTTGCTTCCAGCTGCGTCGTTGGACCACTTAGCAGGTAGTATCAAATTAATAATAATAATTACCATCCATCTTAACGTCGCCTTTTATATCTTCAAACGTGTAAGAATCGGCCAGGACCGCCATTTGAATTAAATCTGATTCTTGCATGTTCTCTTGTTTGTTGACAATACTCAAGTTGAGGCTATAAATACTCGCCTGATTGAAAATTATATTATTATGTTAATAAGAAAACTTTATAAGCCAACAAGAAAAAGCAAATACAACCCGAACATTTAATTATTTAATGCCCTACACTTTTGGTATCGTAAACAAAAATTTTTCTCTACCGCCTAAATTAAGATAAAGTTCTGTATGATAGATATCATCTCTACCATGACAATTTATTACTTAACCTATAAAGAAGAAATTCAAATAGTGTGTATCTATCTATATATATATATATATTTATATATCCTCTGCTCCGAAACGGCTGAACCGATTTCAATGAAACTTTCAGGGAATCTTCAGACCTGGCGAGTAATCCTGTAAAGTTTGGTGCTGGATGATTGATCGGAGAACTCCTCTTTTAAACTGTCAAATACAGCTTTTATTTACTATGATGATATTCTATTGTTTTATAACCTAAATTTGTATTGACACATGCGTTGCGTATATTTAATGTCATTATGAACCATATTGAAGTACATTGGAGTATATTG
This sequence comes from Meandrusa payeni, assembly GCA_029286785.1. Classification (NCBI taxonomy): domain Eukaryota; kingdom Metazoa; phylum Arthropoda; class Insecta; order Lepidoptera; family Papilionidae; genus Meandrusa; species Meandrusa payeni. The sequence continues at coordinate 9,685,723 of JAGSMX010000008.1, read as the reverse complement.
AAGTATAATAAATCCCTAAATGATAAGAATGATATTATTTTTCCTGATATGTACATGGGGGTAGGTAATGATCTTCACCCGCTCGAGAAGAGAATAAATAAGGAGAGAAATGAATAATTTAATATATTGTGAGAGTTAAATTAAATAGTTAATAACGTAAGTTTATTGTTTAAATAAAATAAAATCTAGCCCGTCGAAGCGGGCTGGGTACGCTAGTAATTTATAAAAGTGAAGTAACACTCACTGACTAACAAGAGATCTTTAAAATTACGCACTGGATTGACTTAAAATTTAGATTGGATTTTTCATCTATCTATATTTCAGTATTTGCGGAGCAAATTTGTAGTTGTATTATATGTAAAAGATTAATAGAATACAGATGAATTCACCGACTTCATAAATAAACAGACCTGCGCTCCAAGTGATTCATCATACAAGGACACGTCATGGTCTGGTCGCTGGAGTAATGATGTCGCAGGAATGACCGCACCACACTCCCGAGCTTCGCTTCTCGTCACTGTGGCGATGGTGATCTCACCACGTTGCACCAGCGATATGACAAAGTTCTGAATCCAGCCGGGCATTCCATTGCTCGCACTCTCTATCACCCTGATATTAAAATAACATTCTAAAAAGCTGATTATCCGCGCCCTCGAATCGGCATGTTTACGTGTAACATATTAACCGCCCAAGCCGCGGTTAGCCCTCACCGGAAGGACCCTTGTGTCGAGTTACTAGCGATAGAGGTTCGAGCTAAGCGACATAAGAGTTATGCCACCTCTCAATCCGGTGAAGCAGTCAAGGCCAGCTTCTCTAGCCAGTCTGTGTAGTTCGTCAAAAAAATTCTTAAAACTTTTTCACAAAGAAAACGCTTTTGGAACTATGTATATTCATTGTCATGCTTAGTCATCTACTGTAGAATTGTGATGTGAAACTAATGGGGCGGGACAGACCGATTGCAATGGCGACGCGTCACCATGTATTAATACGATGTGATGGTGCGTCGCCATAAACAAGTGACTGTTCCATTCTCTACTCCAGTCGGCTCGGCAATCTCTCGCCACACTGAGCTTGTATAAAAAGCTTATGTACCTACCTATAGTATATACAGAGTAAATACAGTGATTAAGAGCCAATTAAACCTAACTATAATCTAATGACAAAAAGTGAATTACTTCTCCAAGTCAGCCGGAATAGCCTGAACGTCTAGCATTTGGCAGACCAGAGCCGCATGATACCAGCGGCCGATACCTGATATTTCGATTTTCACTATCATATCGTTCTCCAAACAAGTGCTGGCCACAGCTGCAAATGGAAAACAGGCATTGAATTAAAACGATAGAGTACGAGACAGAAATTGACTTATATAAATTATAACGATTATGAAAATGTGTAAAGAAGAGTTTATAAAACAAACGAATAGTGAACTCTGACTACATCCATTGACGTCTAGCGTCGCATGCTGTTATACAGGTTATTTACTTATGAAATATATGTTGTTACAAGCTTCAGGGCCGGATTTATAGGCGAGGGGGTGTCCGGGGCTCCACATATCCACATCGAGCACATGTTTCAAGTGTTATCTTTATTCACTGAACTAATTGGATGATTCATACACTCACCCGTATTTATTCCCCGGGCCTGCAGACCTCTGAATCCGGCCCTGACATGCTTACAATAGATACACAAGATTTATATTATTATCACAAAATCTCATTTAACCTTAATTACATAGTAAGGCTTAACACCCGCAAATGTAATGGAATATTACTAAAATGGCTGCAGGATCCAAAGTCTACCCAAATTGAACAAATATTACTATCATAATACACACAAACAAATAAACACATTACACACTCGCATCAATTCTTGTATATTAATAAAATTTATTATTATTTATGTGGCTTGCGTACTCCCATAACATTAGTACATGACACGAATGTTATGGGAGTACGCAAACGTAACGCTCGTGGCTTCATCTTCACCTGAAATATAACTAGTACTGTTTATAGTAAAGAGCACGAAGACTTTCTTAATGGTGAGCAGCAACAGTATCGCACGCCAGGATTCATCATCAGCATGTTGGGCCTCCATGATTGCAACCAGGCGTAAGCTTGGTATATTCTGTTAACAAATATATTAATGGATATTCGACAGAAGTAGACATCTTTAACACTTCAGCTTTAGCAATAAGACGGGCATTCTATCAAAAGTTCTTTAATTAAAAAATTGTTAGTAGGCTTTTATTATTGTTTTTGCTCACACAGTAAAATAATTGTAAAGTTTTTCGCAATCGCAAAGATATGTTATTGGCAATCTATTTCTTAATTATTATTATATATTTTCTATTAATTATATTGCTGTTGATCTTCCTATAAATAAATAAATAAATTATTAAAACATCATAAACAAACACAGTTATACGTATAATAATCAATAGAATAAACAAAAGAGAATCGTAATTTGTGTCTTCTTATTTTTAAAAAGTTCCGCCCGAATATCAGCCAAGTCGCGCCATAAGCCGCTGCGTCCAAACATTGTAAATAGATGTAGCGGTGCGTAACAAAATAATTATTTACGAATCAAAAACCTTCAAATCGAATAAAATTGAAATGTCGTCCAAATGATAAGCATCAGGTTTCACATAAAAAAAGAATCATCAAAATCGATTCACCCAGTCGGAAGTTCTGAGGTAACTAACATAAAAAGTCGAATTGAGAACCTCCTCCTTTTTAGAAGTCGGTTAAGTAGTTTTGGCGCATTTTGTTGTCTTTTGTGTCTTGGATTGTCAATAAACTATTTCTCAATAAAACTTCCATACGATTTTTAGGAGTAAACACAAATTGTGTATATTACCAACACTAACAATTTTTCTGAAATATAAGATTCAATAGAATAAAAAAATGGTATACAATATATTTATTGCTACGTTCAATATTTATCTATTTACCTTCAAAAATATTTCTTTAATTATCTTCTTTATATCGAATACGCCAAGAAAGTCACCAGTGTAGGAAAACTTTTCAGGTAACGGGAAACGGCAGTCGAATATAGTATTAACGGCGTAAATTTCTAGAGCTTTTAGGAAGTGACATCGATACTAAAATATAACATCACATTCATTAGCGCATACAGTACCGTATAGAAGCACAACTTTATCAACTAGTGTACGAGTACTTTGTTGTTAAGTGTTGCATTACCTCAGCCTTATTCGATTTTCTCGGCTCTCCCGTGCAGGTCGCATATGGCTTGAGAAGACCGTCGCAACGATTTTTTTCATTAAATTATATGGCGTCTACAAATTACACTTAAGACATTAATTTTTTTTATGGTTTTAAGTGATAAACAGTATGCTCTTTGCTAATCATAAACATTATATTATTTGAATCAACAATGTTTATCACATTAGGAGTAAAAACAAAAACCGACTGAATTCGAATCAGACATTATTGCGCGTGGACGCCCTCTGTGTATTTATCAATCGTAAGAATATTACGTGATAGAATTAATCAGAACCTAAACAAAGTACCTTTGAAGTGAATCCTTTCCAATTAAAAATGAATTATAGAAATCGGTTAGCGTGATATTGACTTTTTCGCCGCGCAAATAATGCAAATAAATAAAAGAATCATCGAAATCGGTTCACCCAGTTGTTAACATAAAAAAAAACATACAAACGAATTGAAAAAAAAGGGGGAGGTCCTTTTTTGAAGTCGCTTGAAAATGCATATGTTGTTAGAAAAAGAAACAGTAGCGATAGTGATTACTCATTGAGGATCTAGTGGATAATCTTAGTACTTAGACAGTATAAAAATAAACTTTAACAGACTCCATGAATCTGGTCAATGAAATCTATTACGAATATTAAAATGAAGTAAAGTAGAATCTTAAATATTAAAGTTACAGCCTTTATATATATATATGTCCCACTGTTGGGCACAGGCCTTCTCTGTAAATAGAGTAAAGGGCATAATCTGCCACGCGGCCCTATTGCGAATTGGCAGACTTCTTTTTACAAAAGGTTTCTAAGACGTCTAGGTTTCCTCACGATGTTTTCCTTCGCCGCTGAGCGCGTGATAAATCAGCACATAAAATTGCAAGAGCAAATTTATTGGTGCCGGCACAGGGGATCGAACTCGGGTTGTGTACTGTACAACTAGCGGCAACCGACCGGACACTGGGCTAGCACGGCTCATTTTAAACATTATTTAAAAAAAATTGTCTTGAATATTTAGAACTTTGGCTCATTTACGAATAAAATGATTCACAAAACAGATTAATAAAGTTAAGATTGCACACCTTATCGCTCTCCTTCAAGTAAATTCTGTCAACGAGCACGAATTTCGGAGTTATATACAGGCATTCCTCCAACAACCTGGTCTTGCCTGCTTGTTGCGGGCCCTACAATAGAAGTTTCTTTAGTCATTTCAAAACAATCTGGTTGGTATACTGTAAAATGGGCTTCAACTCATGACCTTTTGTTTCGTAGTACATAACCCATCCCATTAGGCTATTGATGTTATATCATTTATCTTATTTATTTCATTGGCTTATAGTTTATCATTTCCCATTATTAATGGGGATGATAACACCATCAATATTTTTGTTTTTCTTCTGTTGGTGTGTCGTCGGAAAAAAATTAAAACCATTATAAATTTGCTGTAAAGCTTTTAAGATAAACAACATTAATAGCTGGCTATAATGATGTCATTTCACATGTTTTTATTAATGGCTATGAGGATTTGGTATAAATTAAATTTAGAACCCTTTTTACGTTCATACTTTTTAACCGTAGTTTTTTTAACCGTTATTACGTATTATATGAAAGCTTACTATAATCGCCATTGCATATTTATGGTCACGAAATCTGGTGAACTTGTAATTCTGTTGTTCTAGGGCGTTGTGAAGAGTAGTCTTGTAAAGGTTGAGTTCCAAGTTACGACCTAGTATTGGATGTCTGCAGCAGCCGTAGTGGTCTGATCGCCTGTACAGGAAATTAAAGAAACCATAACTTGAGACAATTTGTTCACAACGCTTAAGCCCGATCGTGTGTATTACCCTGTCTGTTACATTTGGGCAGACGTTGCTAAATGCCTCTAGCTTTAAAGCGGGTTAAGAGGTTAATTGGTGACGCAATCTGCTCAACCTTGAGCACAGATATTTTACAGATTGCATTTTGGTGAAAGTGCTCAGGAATGACATGATCCAATGTCCGGTCACCGTTCCACCATAGGACTTCAAGACGCACTGCTTTTATCCTTTTGTTCATGCGTCTGTCCTTTCCTCCGATTACAAGTTTTCAAATCATTTGCTAACCTAATTCGCCTTAACATGTAGTCCTACTTTTAATTAGATATAGCCTTTTCACTTAAGAACTGGTAGGATCGTAACCAAGCACTTGCTTGGAACGTTTACAATGCGACTTGGGGACCTTCAAGAAACGAGTCTCCTACTTACTCAAAGCACGGCTAATGCAACTCCACTCCTCTTGTAAAGATATTTATGGGTGACGGTGATCGCTAAGGCCAAACCGTAAGCTTATGTGCCCCTTTTCAGAAAAAATCAAAGCACATTTAGTTTTGATTTTTTTGATAAATCTAAGCAATTTAACGGATTGAGCTGACTGTCTTAAAACACAATCTTACATATATAAATACAATATAAAAATACTTGCTGTAGTTTATTGTATTCGTAAATAGGGCCAGGCTTAACAAAACCCTTTAGAGGTCTCTCTTCCATCAATTTAAAATGATCGTGATCAAGTTTACTCTTTAAAAATGTTTCTTTATCGCACGTCACTACGTCCAGATATGTCATCATCAGTCTTGCGGCCTTAAACAATAAGATACCTAATAAATGATATCATTTAATATTGAGCGCTGTACGCACGAACTATATTCCTATTGGTCTCATATTGTGATGGGGACAGCTTTCCTGATATTGGCTTCGCATTGTCTCCGAAAACATCTTGGGAAATCTGGCACTACCTCATGTCTCTTCATACTATACTTTTCGACCTTGTCTCCCTTTGGATGTTCGTCCGGGGAGGGAAAGTCAAAAATCAAACATTTCTCTATACTATTTTCAGGAGTTACCTAGTTTATCCAAAACGGTTTAAGTATAGATCCTTATTGACGGAGGGGGAAATCTTCAAAAAGATGCCCTGCCTTCTGGGGGAAGGCGGCGGTTATGTGGGGCTTTTACCCACTAAAACCTCCCTGTGGCCGCTCTTCGGTGCATGGTGAGGGGCTCCGGGATCTCCAGTGGAACGCACCGGAGCCCCCGTGCACTGTGCCCTTGAAGTGCAAGGCGACACAGGCCAGCCGATGTCGCCTTCTTCCCGGGTCCACTTTAGCGGACGACAAAGGCCCCCGCTCTTGTCGCCCAGTAAACCCGAAGCACCTGTTAGTCTCCTTCTACGACAGGCAGGGGATACCGTAGCCTTATTCTACGAGCCCAGAATTACAGGGCTGAAGACAACTATAGATCCTCTGCCAACAAAATTAACATGGAATCGAATTTAAAGTAACACCTTTAAAGTAAACGAAGATAACATTCATAATCGGTCCAGAAATAACGGCGCTAACTATAAAAAAATGGAGGCGCAAAAAAAACTACTCTTTTTTATATCGGTTAAAACACAATCCTTTGAAGCTGCTCGCGTTGCTTTTTTTTTTTAAGAAAAAGAAAGCTAGCAATATTTCTTTTTTTTACAAATATTACTAACAATCTTGTTAACCATTCCAACTAAGCTTAAGCTTGTGCTAGGACATGGTTCACGGCAATAGTCGAATGGAGGATTCGAACCTACGACCTTACGATTCACAGACCGTACCCTAAACCATTAGGCTATTGACGCTTCGCTTTGTGTAAGCAGTATACAGAACTTGTGACAGACTAAGTTAGTGTAGCTAAGAGCGACCTAAAGATCTTACGGTCGCGGGTTCGAATGCTAACTTGTCGCCAATGGGTTCCGAGTCATAGTTTCATGTACACAAAAAATCACTTCCTAAAATTTATTTTCGATGTATGATGATGGGATGAAGTCTAATAAGATTCGAGCGAACACCGTTTGGAGTCTCTTGTTTTCTCTTGTCTAAAGTTGTTCCCTTTACCTTGTTAACAGCTGATCCTATAACGGTATATTCCCGGCGCAATACATGACCGACGACCCCGCAATAAGTTGAGCCTGTTACAAATATACACTGGTTATATTATAATACAATTACATACGTACTATATTTGGACGCAGTGTACCAGAGATTAAACAAATATTGTACTAATTTAATACACTGTTAATACGTTAAAATCCATCATAACCTAGAGCGGGGATTCCCAAAGTGTTCGATAGCGATTGGGGATTTCCGGGCGTCGATGCGGTCTAAAAGTCGAGTATTAATTTACACAATTTTATTTCACAAATTTCTTTTTTTAAATCATAATGATACAGTATAATAAGTTACTTCTTTACTTCTACCAACTTATACGAATGAATAATATTTTAGTAGGGACTACCATTGCTGTTGACACTTAACCAACCGCAAAGTTTTTGGAAATTTAATTTTGGAAAAATAACTTGGGAATCCCTATATCTAGAAGACATCGAACTCATGACATTATAGGTCATACCTTAGCAATTCCAAAACATTTCAGCTTGTAGAGCATAACGGGAGTATTCTGCACTGATAATGATATGATTTAATCGTTCTTAGTATTATACAGGACACAGTGCTGTCATGCAGAAGCTACCGTTTAATGTAGGCTGGCGACAGAGTTTCTTAGAGTCACTTGACTATGGAACTCTATTTATAATAAAATTTGAGGTGCATTCGACCTCAAAAACAAAGTTAAATAGAACTAACCAGACGTAACACCAATACTGACACTCGTGATGTGAGAATTTTTAATTCTCTCCTTAAGCGTCAAAGCGCATTCCAGCGCTTTTCTAGCTTCATCCTCATGCTTCAATCCACGAAGACCGAACACCACCAAAATCATCATATCCTTATCGAACATGGACACCTTGTTCACAAGACCACCGGCTTCCATTGTTACACTGGGAAAAAAATATTTTTAAAGTTTCTTAAAAAAATCTTTATGACGTTGAGGATTTTTAGTAGGGGAAAATCTTTGATTTCGCTACACCTACATGCTTATCTACACGTCTGCACAAATAAATAAAGATGGGGTATCTGTTTTAATATTAAAATAACCATTTTTTGTGTCTGTCTGTCGGGATCTGATTGACGGGACTTTCACTGACAGATAGCTGCAAGGAGTAACTTAGGCTTATTTTAGGAAAAAATAAATCGTTTTTAATCGCAGGTAACACCGCGGGGCGCAGCTAGTGAATAATATTTACGTAATTACAAGAACTCACTTAATTTGCTAACTAAATAAGTACAAATCGACTGCCGACCTGCAAACGCGTTTATATACGGTATCCACAACGCTGATGAGCACGTCATTGGTGACAGAAGTCGTGATGATGTTTATAAAGACGATGAGGACACGGCGCACTTCGGCGAGGAAGTTCATGGGCTCGTCGTTGTCCACGGCGCGTAGTATCGGCCTCATCATAAACCGACGAAGGGCTGAACCCCACGAGCCTCGTATAGCGGCTACAACCGCTGGACGCACTGCCAAAAAGAATTTTCATATATAGAAAGAAATAGTAGTTGGCCGTGAAATCGTTAGGCTGAGCATAGAAAAAGCACAAACGAGTTTACAGCTCACCTGATTTTAAATGATCACCGTCACCCATCAACATCCATAACAGCGGAGGTGGTGCAGGTGCCTTACCGGACTTTGAGAAAGGAGTTTCATGAAGGTCCCGAAGTCATATCTGTTTGGAATCTAATAGAGACCAAATTCTTTGAAACAAGGAATAAAATTAAGAAAGACTGCACAAACATTAAAACAAAATTCGTATCATTTATTTATTTAATAAAGTATCCCAACAGCATTACACAAAAATACGTAAGTGATAAAAATTTTTCTTAAAACTTATTACGGTTATATTACGAATTTCTGGTGTCTGTATTCTCTTTGTTGCACATTCTTATTCTTTTTTTTTATGACTAACTACACAGATTGACCGGAGAGGCTGGCCTTGACTGCTTCACTTCGGGAAGCGCTGGCAATGGGAGAAGAAGTGGACAAAGAAACTCCAGCAATGCTCCTAACATCCAATGGGTGGGGCCTGCCCCTAAAATAGCGGTAACGAGCGAAGATCATTCGTTGTCATTAAGACTAAAAGGATTACACACGTTTTTTTTTGTTTGACGGAGAGGAAATCTTCAGAAAGATACCTTACCCCACATTACCGCCGCCTTCTGGGGGGAAGGCGGCAGTTATGTGGGGGTTCTTACCCACTAAAATCTCCCCGGTGGCCCTTTCCTCGGTGCATGACGGTGGGCTCCAGGATCTCAACGTGGAACGCACCGGAGCCCCTCTGCACTGTGCTCAAGGAGAGCACGTCCCGGGAGGCAGGTTACTCCCTCCCCCCTGTGCCCTCGCAGCGCAAGGCGACGAGCCTGCCGATGTCGCGTTCTTCCCGGGTCCACTTTGGTGGACGACGCAGGCCCCTACCCTTGTTGCCCAGTGAACCCGAAGCCCCTTTTAGTCGCTTTGTACGTCAGGCAGGGGATACCGTAGTCTTGTGTCTAGTCCGTGCTGAGGATTACATACCTAGTCTATGATTGCCATAAAACTAGCGATATCTCATCAACAAACATTATTCTCCTACATATTTTTATGTACAGCAATCACCTAATAAATCTTGTATTAAGCAGAACTTACACAAAAACTCCCGTAAGTTGATACCGGAATCCTCGGACCATTGCTTGCGTTCGGGACATTCATATTCTTCTTGAAACAGATAATAAATTGTTTTTAATTAAATGTCATGGCGACGATCTGATGGCAGCTTTTCTATCCCTGCGCCAGTCATTTAATTGGTATTGTGTTAGTATAGCTTATTTACACAAATTAAAACAGATGAAAAAATAATGCACAGCATACAAATGGCATAAAGAGTTTGCAATGTCTTTAATGTTAAACAAGTTTTAAAGAGTATTGTTACATAAACAAAATGAAAAATTATGATTACAGTTAGAGTACAGAATTTAATTGTAACAGTAAGCAAAAAGTTCCGTAAAGTTCTTTCAATAATGAACTTTTCGCCGATATTCTCGAAGGTTCTATGAGTGAATGTAGAATACACAGTGGAAAATGAAATATCTAATTTTTCTAATAATAACATTAACAACTTACCAACCCCTATTCCAATTGAGGAATGTAACTTCTCTACTCTCTTCCATGTTGCGCCAATACCAAGTACCTATAATATTTAATAAATTTTATTTACATACTAGATGCGCTCCGCAGTGTTATCCGCAATTAAAAACTATTTTAAAAAAAGTAGCTTAATTAATACCTTATTACACTAGTTATCTGCCAGTAAAAGTCCGTACATCAGCACTTAAAATTGCAGCAAACAAATTCAGTGATTTTATTTCATTCATTGCACCAGGGCAACCGCAGGCGACCGCCCGGACACTGAATTACCACGGCTTACATGCTATACATGTATGTATTATATGTAATAATATATTATTTATTACAGAATTCTGACCATCCAAAGGTTGTCTGGAAGAGATCGCTCTTTCCAATAAAACCGCCCACTATTAGTGCAATAATATGGTAGCATATAATTAATATGTAAAATGGATTTCTTAAAATAAAAATAATTTTGAAAGTTACGTATTAGTGTACGTGCGTGTGTTTGCGTGGGCCGATAACCAGCTAATATTGTAACCCTGATGGCTACGCTTGTCTCTCAATCTCCTACCTTCGTATGTCTCCCGTCCCCGCAAGGCTGGGTGCAATAGTCAGCTTCGTTAACGTATATCCAGGCGCTGGCAGTAGTGATGACATCGCCGGCAGTGCTCATATATTCCGCAGTCTTAACGTCCCAAACCGGCTGGCCCACGATCACGTAGTGTGCTAATGACATCTCTCCACCGCCGATGATAGCGAAATGGGAAACGCCAGCTGATATTGCTACTTTAACTGAAAATTTTATTACACGACGACCATCGATGGCAGTGTCTTTAAGCGCGTATTAGACACGGTTAATCTTTAGTAGTTAGTATAATTAAAGTTATACACAGAAAAGAAATAAGAAGGGAGAAAAAAAAGTATATGTAGAGTATAGGTAGAGTTAGAGAAGCCGACTTTAGCTGTTTTACCGGATTCAGAGGTGGCTTAGCTCTAAGGTCGCTTAGCCTGAACCTCCATTGTAGTAACTCAACATAAGTGTGAGGGATAACCTCGATTATTACTTTTTAAGTAAGCATTCCATCCATTCCGAGAGGGCAGAACGAGGTCGGTTGCTTTTCCACGGACAAAACCTTTAACAGCTAAAACTGATACAACGGCCTTTAACTAACTTAAAAATGATATAAGTTCTAGTTAGGTTAGATCATAGCTAATAGTTTACAAATTGCAACATAGACGTTTCTATATAGCCAAAAATTATTAAAATGAACATTTTATATTTGAACCTTTGAGAGCTACGCCAACGTCCGTCATGTATCGCCCATAGTTCTTTTGTATAAGAAGACCGCAATCGATCGCGTTATGGACAACATCCTGCATGTTGCCACTGGCTGTCTTCTTCCACATTGAGAGGAAAGCATCACCGGAGAATTTCAGGATGTCGCCATTATGTGTCAAGATCTCCTGCACCATGGCACCAATATAAAAATTGAGGACTTGCGTTAACCTCGACGGCCCACCTCGACCAGTTTTTGTATATGCCTCGCATAAGTCCGTGAATCCTTAAATTGAGATAAAGGAAGCAGATAACACAATAAAACAAAGTTATACTGCGAAAAAGTCCAAAACGAAAGGATTTGTCTGTCATTATTTTTACAGCAAAAGACTGGAATAGATTTCCCTCATCTGCCTTTCCCTCCGATTACAACGTTTTCAAGAGAAGAGTGAATAGGCATTTATTCAATTATTGAGCCTTACCATCCAAGTCTGCATTTCCACTTAGTGCATCTCAACTTTGGCATTAAATTACTAATTAACTGACGCATTTAAATCTTACCTAATCAAATGCAGCTTCGAAACTTTTATCCTTTTTATTTGTCGTAGTAGCATAATAAACTAATTTCACACGGCGGGAGGATTTTTACATGTCCCGAGAAAGCGCTATTACAATTAGTAAAACTATTTGAAAGTACATGAAATCCTGTTGTTTCACATTTTTATATAAATTGGATTGTGATTTTTTGTTGTATTATATTTATAACAGTTTTTTTGATTTATTTTAATTTACTTTAACAATCCGAATAAGCATGTCGGCAAACTACAATGTGTAGCAAACGGACCTATACGGCTGTATGCCCGCTCGCTATACCTAGTTTTATTTTGTTATCTGTATCCGCCTTTTTGACAATTGACTAGAGTTTTTCTCCTGTTCCAATAGTAAGTTACGTGAGCCCGTGTCTTTTATTATTTTTTTCTGTTTTGTTGAGAATTAGATTTTTGATATTCAGCGACCTAACCCATCGTTTTATTTTACAATACCCCTGACTATAAATGTAATTTGATGGTGTCAAAAACTACTCATTAAGTTGTTTAACCTACACAATACATATGAGCACTATTAAACACAATTTTGTGCATTGCTTACTTACTCTGAAATTGGTGTTCATAGGTAATAATGTTTTGATTATTTATATTTTCAAAATAATTTAAATGTATGACAAGCTGACGTACCTAAAACCTCTAGAAATAAGTAACTTATTACATATTCATGCTAGAAGGCTGTACTGTAAAAATATTTACCGGAAACATCAATAAACATGAGAGCAGTCTCGTATGTCCGTACAGAGTGGTCAGAATGCTTGTATACTATCTCATCTGGAACTAGAGACGCCATGGTGCTGATGCTCTTTGCCTGTTGCACGTCGTTCCAGTTGTCCGTCGTGATATTTCTGATTAAGTAATACAAATAGAAAACAATATGACTAAGCAAACCGCATCTAGTTCGAAATTATTTATTGTTATATTAATTTCCAACATCAAAGATTTTTTATCAAATTAACGATAGATATTTTAATGTTTACTACAAAGTTGGTAAGTTACGGTCAAAGTCAAAGCAGTTACAATATTTGCATACACTTCAAAACAAGTTTCGTTCGTAGGCTCGTTTGGAAACACAACTGGTGACAATTGATTCCACAGGTAGATATTGCGTGGAAGAATGTTACGCGAGAAAGGCATGGTTGTGGAACGCCAACCATCAAGATGATCTCGATGGAATTTGGAATTCTGACCAGATGTGCGGTAAAAATGAGACGAATGAGATATTAGGAATATGATTATTGTAGTGTTTACTTACAATGTACAATATTATTACAATTTTTTATATGCTAAAGTTATGTTTACACACTAGCTTAGACATATTTTCCAAGGACTTTTCTTTTTCAATACGCATGATACGTTAGCAACCCGAATTTGATCCCCAGCACCACCAATAAATTTGTCGTTGTAATTTTATGTACTGATTTACCACCCTGAACGAAAACATTGTGAGTAGATGTCTACTTACAATCTTCCTACAAAATTTTCTAAGACATGTGAAGTCTACGAATCCGCACTAGAACCGTGTGGCGGCCTATGCCCTTGTATTCTCTTTGCAGAGAAGGCCTGTGCACAGCATGGGACATATATATAAATTAAATAAAACACTTAACATCAGGTAACAAATTCACTAGCTTCAGATTCATGGGCTCAAATATAGTATGTATACAATACGTAGACTGTTTTCTTCCATCGCTTCTCCGTCGGCGCTCGCGTGGTGATAAGGTCACAGGCGCTGTACTCCTGTAAATAGACTCCCGTTGCACTCGTTTCATGGCCGTTAAATATTCATCGTATCTCTCCTCCATTTTCTTAGCTGAATTATAAAAATATATTTTCACTATCCAAATAAAAATGGATCGCTGTTGTTTTATTGACGAACCTGTAGCCTGTAGTAGTGTGCTTTGTGAAACAAGTTTATAAAATACAACTTCAATCAGAAATATATGGTGCTTTCACATGCCGGCATACGTAAGAATACTTGATATTGTCACCATATTTAAATAATATTAACGATAGACCGAACAGAACGATAGAAGCAGATATTATAAACAGCAAAGATGTGTAACATGTGTTATAGATGTAAATTGCATTGCTCACGTTCCATAAATCCTGGTATGTTTGTATTACTCGGTTTCGCTAGCTTTATCCTTGCGTAATTCAGAGTTATTACAAATTGAAATCACTTCTTCCTTGACTTAAGTGGCAGAAAGCTTTTAATGTAGTAAAGTAGTAAATATTCTTATATTCTTTTTATGTAATAAAATCTTTAAAAAGTTTTTATGTCAACGTACATAACTCACTAAAAATTTAGAATCAATAATTACTTAGTATAAAGTTCTTGTAAAAAAACAACTATATTTATCGTTACAAAAATACATTTTTTAATATTATTTTTAATAAGTTAATCAACTTAATGGGTTACAGAATAAGTAGAGTAAAGATAGCTACTACATACTCTATTATAGACCAGAGCTGAAAGTACAAAGAATTAAGAATTCTATGTAATTCGGAATGGACTTATTTTCGACTTAGTCCTGCGATCTCTATTTGTGAACTGACCTTGATGGCCTTTTAAATTCGTAATTGCCATTTAGGAAATAATTGTGTTACGCACCGCTACATATACCTAGTGTTTGGACGCAGCGGTATAAGCCGCGTCCTGGTTGATATTCGGGCGAGAATTTTTTTAAATAACAAGACACTAATTAAGACTCTTTTTTGTTTCTTTCTATTCATTATTATTTTTTCTGTAAACTGGATTTCACGATTTATCTGTACAATAAACGTATAACTGTGTTTGATGTTTTAACAATTATTTTAATCAAAGGACATATGGTTAATTGTTTGAAGTGTGTCAATTCTTGGCGGTCTACCAATGGATGTCCCTATAATGAATAGGTAGTACCTATTAATTATAGGGATCATTCTGATCACTCATTCAAGACACAATGTTCATCAGAAAGGTTTTTCTATAAGTGTTTGCACATATTATAATAAAACTAAGGCATTTCAGGTAAGCATTTGGAAAATAGTTTTTAAGGGAGAAAAATAGTTTTTTTTCCCATGAGTAATATTCCCGTAAAATTGAAAAGTCATACTGACTTCGCATATTCTCGCGCATGCGTATGCACATTTAGATGTATTTTATATATATAAAAGAGGTAGTGTGTGGGTATGTTCTAAATAGGCTCCGAAACGGCTGGACCGATTTCAATGAATATGTCAGAGAATCGTCAGATTTACCTGGCGAGTAATCCTGTAAAATTTGGTGACGATCGGAGCACTCCTCTTTGAACTGTCAAACAAGCCATACGTCGTATTTTTATTTCTGACATTAACTTGAGCCCTATATGTTTTTGTATAAATGATAAAAATGATATTGTATTTACTGATATGTACATGGGTGTAGGTTATGATGGACTTCACCCGCTCGAGAAGTTAATAATTTAATATATTGTGAGAGTTAAATTAAATATTAAATGACGTAAGTTTATTGTTTAAATAAAATAAAGCAAAGTCTAGCCCGGCGAAGCGGGCTGGTTATGCCGTGCCAGTCTTCTATAACGCTGAACGACATGTCTGTGTTTATCGAAGCTGCTTAAAAATGCGTAGAAGGTGTTTGACTCTATTATATTTATATATTATTGTCAATACATAAAGCAGCTTTTTATTTATTTTAATAATATATATTTAACTAAGTTTTTATAACATCATATTGGTATTATCTGTAACATTGTTATAATTTTTGTTGATTTAAATAAATAAATAAATGTTGGCTTCCTCCCGGTTTTTACGAACACAAGACCCTGACTAATGTCAAACGAGAACCCATTGGCCCCTGTTACCTTTTACGATAGGTGGGCTTTTTTATTTTAAAAAGAAAAGCAGATGCAAAATATTTTTATTGAATATAAATAAATCTTCACACGACCTCATGTACTTATACTCCTCAAAACGAATTCTTTAATCCAAGCACTAATAAAAAGTTTCATAAAAGCATAATCGATACAGATCTGCAATCTACATTACATTTCATTTATTCGATTTTTCAATGTCGTTATTCTAATTATCAATATTATAAGAAACACATACATATGTATAATATATACAAGCAGATACATTAATAATTACTACGTCTTTTAACGCAGACAGCTAAGATCTTAGCGTCTTACTGCCATTGTCAATCGAACGCTTGCTACAATTGCTTATTACAATATAATGTCCAAACCATATTTATATACATGACCTTCTTTTTCTTTTCCTTAGACCCTTCCCTATATACTTGGTCTCAGCCTTCCTTGTTCGTTCAACATGTACTCATTTTAAAATCACTCATCAACGTGTACGATGCGTACGGTCTCGTCCTTCATAGCGCAGACACCATTCAGTCCTATTAATGTGTTTAAACGAGCCACAGTTCGAAACCCTTGGACACCCTCGAGAAAAAATGCTATCGCATAGAGTTACGGCGAAAGCTAAAGTTCCCTCTTGGAAGCCCCCACGCTAAGTAATAGCAATAAAAACGATCACAACAGCTAAAAGAAAGAGGACATCCGTAGCTGTGCATGTGATCATTCCCTAACCAATATAAAGCTACAAGAGTTGGTGGTTCAGCAATAAGATCTGTTTATTGGAATTAATTTTTTTTTAATGGTAAACGAGAAAGCATTAAAACAAATGAGAGAAAAGAAGGATACGCCTACCTCCCTCCACTTTTTTTTTATGGACGAACTACACAGTTGGCCAAAGAGGCTGGCCTTTACTGCTTCACCGGATTGAGAGGTGGCATAGCTCTTAGGTCGCTTAGCCTGAACAGAGGTTATATATATAACATATACAACACATGGGCCCCAAGTGTGCACTTACAATTGTGTATTAATAAACGTCATATCATAACTGTCCATTTTATTAATGGCGTTCCACTGATACTCGAATATTATTTCAATTGTAAGTGCTTGGTGTTCTCGTACTTTGAATCAAAAAATCTGTTGATATATTAACAATGACAATTTAATTGTGGTTGGCCGGTTGCCATAGTGACTATCCCCTCGTGGTTCTGTAAGAGCTTGGGTGAAAATCTTACATCTCAATACATAAAACTATTGTACATAGTATAAAATTACGACTAAAAACTTATAGTAGGAGAATTCCATTATATAGATAGAAATTACTTTCATGATTATACAAATGAACAATTTACATTCACCTTAATTGTATAAATATATTAAAACCATAACCTTTACCTTGGACATTTTAAAGGTTGACAATGATTTAAAACGAACACCGACATTACACAACATATAAATTGTATTTCAAAAACAACGTATTTCTCAAAGGGCAAGGCAAGGCACATGCCGTTAACAATACGTGTGCACTAGTTGAATTAATTTTAGTTTTATTTTTAAATTCCCGACCTTTCTAAAATTGTATTGCGTCGTCACGGTGGTGTTGTCAAACGTCTTGGGAATTAAAAAATCAATCAATCAGGAATATTTGCGTAATAGTACAATAATTTTTTTTTCATTTGATGCTCTAATGTAAGGTATTTTTTTTTAATTTACTTCGAAATATTATCGGAATCGCCAGTATCAAATTTACTACCATTCAAATCTTGTATCCGTGTAAATCTATCCTTTCGAATAGGTGGGGTAAATATAGCAAATACATATATATGAGAACTTTTTGAATAGACTAAATTCGAAGTCAGATTTAGTACAATAATAAATATGCCTCAGTAGCTGCAAATCAAAGGAATCCAAGTATGCAGTTGCCATATGTGAATTTATTAAGCAAAGATAATTCATTATGTTTGGAGTAATCAAAAATGTAAAACAAAATCTTTATATCAGACTAAAATTGTCTTTAAAGTGAATTCTATCAAAGTGCAGATGCGACTTTCTTTTTTTAAATTTTCTTTTACTTCCATTGCTAACAGACAACAAATTATACATTATTTGAAGACTCTATCTCAATAATACCTAAATGGAATGGAACTCAAAATTTATCATATCATAAATCACAGGTTAAGGATTAAACAACAAAAAACTCAACACCATCTGTGAGGGTAAATAAGGTATAGAAATTGCTATACCTATTTAATTAGCAATAATTAGATAATAATAATAAGCAGCAATAAATTAGAAACTCTACCCACAAATTAACCCAGAAGAGTAAATAGGTCAGCCTTTTATATGTACTATATGTCCCACAGCACAGGACTTCTCTATACAGACAGTATACGGGCATAGTCCACCATGCAGTCCTAGTGCAGATTGGCAGACTTCACACATATAAAATTATAAATTTATCCCATGGCTACTACTCAGTTTAGTCAGTTCATATACTATACAAAAACATTGTATATTCTGTTTCCACTTATTATCAATCTCATGGCCACATTATGAGGGCCATATAAGTTGTTTAAATCTCATCATGTTGATATTCAGCAAATAAAATAGTAATTTGACATTAAAATATAGGATATTTGATTAATTGAATGTGGCGTGGCCAATTTGAAATTAAAAGTTTAACAATAAATAAATTATGTCTATGTTCCTCGAAACAAAAGTTATTGTATTTGATATAAGAATGAATCACCAGTTAATAATATGGATTTATGATAATTCTATCTTTTCTTAAAACATTCCTCTTTTTTACAACATAAAAACATATGCCTTAGAATGTGTTTTTATATTTAATGTTTAAAATAGAATATGATATACATATGTACTTTTAATTAGAATCCAAAATTAATCCAAATGTAATTTGAATTTTTTGATATTAATTATGAATCTATGGTTTTATACAGTAACTTTTGATACTCTCTGGTTTCCCTTCAAAACAATTTTTAACCTTGATGGCAGCCATAGACTGGTCCTCGGGTTATCAGTAAAAATTTTTCAAATGCCTATTGAAAAGTGATAAATGTTTTGTAAAATCACATTATTTAAGTAATTAATTTAACAAAGTACTCTATTACAGCATTCTATTCATTATTATACCATAATGTACATTAAAAATAAGCATGAATAATAAAATAAATTGTTAACATGTGAAAAGTATAAGTTGCATATAAACAGTCTTGTTATCATCTTAAAATGATGTTATGATCGTCAAATCTATGAGAGTAGGAAATCTTTTAAACACTTTGGCAATGGCAATGCTTTAACTGATCCATTATTCGTGCATACTGGAGTATAGCATCACGGCAGACAAGTTGTAGTGTTTTTACTGAAATAAAAATGTAATGGTTATTACACACATCAAAATTAACACTTGTAGTATACATTTGAAATATTTATACTGTTATAAAACCATATCTATGTACACTTTGAGCAAAATAGATATGTTATTAGATCCAAGTACAACCATGCTACAACTAACTCGGATGGATGTTCCATTAACCATGTCTCAAAGCTGCACACTAAAAGCTGTACTATGTAATGTGGAAGTAAGACAAAAAAAAACATATATTGGATGTGAACTAAAAATTAGTAGCCTTTAAAGTTTTAACCAAGGAACACTTTAGCTCAGTAAGATTATTTAAATGTCCCAATATTTCAAGGTCTTTACAGTGTTCTCAATCATCTAAAACTAAGATTAATGTTCTAGTATTATAGTTACCATAGCTCAGACACCAGTCTGCCATGCTTCTGTCTTAGAAGGTGACTAAAAGACGCGGGTGAGAGTGGCGGGTTCACTGGGCAACAAGGGTGGGGTCTTTGTCGTCCGCCAAAGTGGACCCAGGAAGAAGGCGACACGGGTCTACTGATATCACGCGAGAACGTGAGCGCCCCTAACCATACACAGAGAACCGACGAAGGGCCGCCGGGGAGGTTTTAGTGGGTAAAACCTTTTTGTTTACGGGAGGAAATCTTCAAGAAGATACCCCGCCTTCTGGGGAAGGCGGCGGTTATGTGGGGTTCTACCCACTAAAACCTCCCCGTGGCCCTTTCCTCGGTGCATGACGAGGGGCTCCGGGATCTCCAGTGGAACGCACCGGAGCCCTCTGCACTGTGCGCTCGCTAAGGAGACAACCTGGGGAGGTTAATTCTCCCCTGTGCCTCGTAGCGCAAGGCGACACGGGCCAGCCGGTGTCGCCTTCTTCCCGGTCCACTTTGGTGGACGACTCAGGCCCCCACCCTTGTCGCCCAGTGAACCCGAGGCCCCTTTTAGTCGCCTCCTACGACAGGCAGGGGATACCGTAGTCTTATTCTTGAGAGCCCAGAACTACAGGGCTGCGGGCCGGTCTCCCACCGGCCCGCCTGCGTTATTTTCCGAACGGGATCGGCCCTCCCGATCCCGTTCTGCGGTCTCCTTTGGGTCATTACTGACTCGCAGAAGGAGACCAGCGCCTTCCATTTAGATCTCCCCGCCAGCGCAGCTGCCACTGCCGCCGGCGGGGAGAGGTCTTGCCCGATATGCTGGACCAGGATCCGCCGCTCCGCCTCCCACGCGGAGCACACGGCTAGCGTGTGCTGCGCGGAATCCCGGTCACAGCCACAATGGTGGCATTGCGCGGTCGGTTCGCGCCCTATCCTGTTCAGGTACTCACGAAGCACCGTGCCGGTGAGTACCTGTGTCAGGCGGTATGTGACGTGCGCGTCATTCCTCCTTTAAGCCAGGCTTCGAAGTTCGGCAGGAAGGCACAGACGATGCGTTGGCGCGAGCAACGACGCTCGAGCCGCCAAGGCCAGACCTCCATCGCCCGCCTGTGGATGGGTAAAACCTCACATAACTTCGCCTTTCCTCTAGAAGGCGGGGTATCTGGTTGAAGATTTCCTCCGTGAACAAAAAAAAAGATACCAGGCTGCCTTGAGTTTTTTGTTTAAAACAAAAATCAAAATGAATAGCAAAAAGTAACAGAGCAGAATATACTCATATTATCTATTTCATTTTGAGGTTTTTCTATTTTTTGGTAATTTTGTCCCTATAACTATGGTTTATAATATAAAATAAACATAATATTTCTTTTAATAAAAAAATATAACAAACACAACTCACCTCCATATAATTGTACAATTTTAACTTGTTTTGTTGTGCCATATACATCAACAACAGCATGAAGTGGCCCACTAGTATAAGGTATGGCCTTAGTACAAGGCCCATGGTCTTCGCCATTAATTATAAAATGCATTTCAGCCATGTCTGGCTCATCCCTACTTGTTTTTGGGCATGGAACATACATGACGCCAATTCGACTACCAGCATCCATGGGTAGAATACCTTGTGGTGTTCCATTCTTTGATAATATTTGAGGCTTTAACAGCATCTTCGAAACGTGGCCACGAGGTGTGCGCACACTATGTCCATCTCCTAAAACAGATACCCTTGCCTCACTTTCACGTTGACCGCCTGCTCCTTGATTCACAAGTTCAATCAGTACATTATTTTGAGACTTTGAAATCGGAAAAATCCATGACATACCAGTGCTAGCTAAATCAGGTAGTGCATACTGTGGAAGTAATTTATCTCCAAGGGAAGAGCTTTGGGGGTCAATTAGTGTTAGACCTAATCGCATATGGCCACTCCATCCGCGCTCCGTTTTCTCTATTTCCACTAAAAATATTTCACCTGGCAGTAAAGGCTTCTCGCTAAAAGTCAATCCATGCGCAAAACTTGCCTTTCTATACGCAACCGTGTTATCCTCGAAAAGAATAATATTTGATCCATGATAATTATGAAACCTGGACAACATGTTTTCAATCACTACACAAACATTGATGTCACTTGATTAAAACGTTTTAGCTCAAATCCTGTTAAAAGATTTTTAAAAACCTAACTTTCAAGACATAAAATATGGATATTGACATTGACACCAATAGAATATTTCTTTGCTTTAAAATTGTACTATTAGTACATTTTTCATACAAGTTATGCCACTTACTGTCACACTTGACAGTTCCTAAACCTTATACGAAATTATTCACAAAAGCTGCACTAAGAAATAAGAAACGAAGAAATTCTCTTTGAGTCATTCTGCAGTTGATAGATGATAGATGGAATAGCTAGTCCTAAACATTTATATAAACTTTGCCACAATTTATTATCTACTACTAGCCTACTATACTTATTTATAACTTGAAATCTCAAATAGCATTAAATTAAAATTTGCTATATATAAATTAGTCAATATAGATGTTTATATTTGCTGTAAGAGGCTTTGAAAAAAATATTAAGTAAAATATCCTTATCTAGAGGAACTGTAGAAATTTATCACCAATTTAAACTTGGAATTTTATATACTTAAAAGCGCAAATCTTTTGGCCAAACCTTATCTAAAATCGTAAAAAATACTGATAATTATAATCTAATGGCAAAGAATGATTAGTAGTCAACATGATCTCCGTGAACTGAGCAGAGATATCATGGGAGCCTAATAAAATGTCTTAATATTTATTACAGGAGTTCTGATATAATCAAAACAACAACTTTGCGGTTAAATGTATGTTTTGACGGTCGGATTTTGAATCTCTATCATTGAGTTTCCTTTTTCGGTCTCTGAAACAAAAAACAATTACTTGCCCGGTGAGTTAACTCTTCTTTAATGACGACTAAGTTATTTTTGTGTAATCCAAAGCAGCACTAGCCAAACTAATAATTTCGCGGGAAGCGCGTAAGATTCCAGTTTTGAAAGAAGTGCTTTGTTCCAACAACGCCTTCGTAAATGGGTCCTCCCATAGCATATCACCCTTCCGTTGCTGCTAATTGTTTTTGCTCATATTACGTTTAATCACGAATTATCTGTATCTGTTAATTGTATACGCACATTGCATTGGGCAAATAACTGTCAATCAGTTATTTACCAAATACAATATTTATTTATTTTGGTAAATTCGTAGTAATAACTGGTTGATGAATATTACTTTTAATAAAAAAAATATAACAAAACGACTCACCTCCATATAATTGTACAATTTTAACTTGTTTTGTTGTGCCATACACATCAACAACAGCATGAAGTGGCCCACTAGTATAAGGTATGGCCTTAGTACAAGGCCCATGGTCTTCGCCATTAATTATAAAATGCATTTCAGCCATGTCTGGCTCATCCCTACTTGTTTTTTGGGCATGGAACATACATGACGCCAATTCGACTACCAGCATCCATGGGTAGAATACCTTGTGGTGTTCCATTCTTTGATAATATTTGAGGCTTTAACAGCATCTTCGAAACGTGGCCACGAGGTGTGCGCACACTATGTCCATCTCCTAAAACAGATACCCTCGCCTCACTTTCACGTTGACCGCCTGCTCCTTGATTCACAAGTTCAATCAGTACATTATTTTGAGACTTTGAAATCGGAAAAATCCATGACATACCAGTGCTAGCTAAATCAGGTAGTGCATACTGTGGAAGTAATTTATCTCCAAGGGAAGAGCTTTGGGGGTCAATTAGTGTAAGACCTAATCGCATATGGCCACTCCATCCGCGCTCCGTTTTCTCTATTTCCACTAAAAATATTTCACCTGGCAGTAAAGGCTTCTCGCTAAAAGTCAATCCATGCGCAAAACTTGCCTTTCTATACGCAACCGTGTTATCCTCGAAAAGAATAATATTTGATCCATGATAATTATGAAACCTGGACAACATGTTTTCAATCACTACACAAACATTGATGTCACTTGATTAAAACGTCTTAGCTCAAATCCTGTTAAAAGATTTTTAAAAACCTAACTTTCAAGACATAAAATATGGATATTGACATTGACACCAATAGAATATTTCTTTGCTTTAAAATTGTACTATTAGTACATTTTTCATACAAATTATGCCACTTACTGTCACACTTGACAGTTCCTAAACCTTATACGAAATTATTCACAAAAGCTGCACTAAGAAATAAGAAACGAAGAAATTCTCTTTGAGTCATTCTGCAGTTGATAGATGATAGATGGAATAGCTAGTCCTAAACATTAATATAAACTTTGCCACAATGTATTATCTACTACTAGCCTACTATATTTATTTATAACTTGAAATCTCAAATAGCATTAAATTAAAATTTGCTATATATAAATTAGTCAATATAGATGTTTATATTTGCTGTAAGAGGCTTTGAAAAAAAATGTTAAATAAAATACCCTTATCTAGAGGAACTGTAGAAATTTATCACCAATTTAGACTTGGCATTTTATATACTTAAAAGCGCAAATCTTTTGGCCAAACCTTATCTAAAATCGTAGAAAATACTGATAATTATAACCTAATGACAAGGAATGATTAGTAGTCAACATGACCTCCGTGAACTGAACAGAAATATCATGGGAGCGCAATAAAATGTCTTAATATTTATTACAGGAGTTCTGAAATAATCAAAACAACAACTTTGCGGTTAAATGTTTGTTTTGACGGTCGGATTTTGAATCTCTATCATTGAGTTTCCTTTTTCGGTCTCTGAAATAAAAAACAATTACTTTCCCGGTGAGTTAACTCTTCTTTAATGACGACTAAGTTATTTTTGTGTAATCCAAAGCGGCACTAGCCAAACTCATCATTTTGCGGAAAGCGCGTAAGATTCCAGTTTTGAAAGAAGTGCTTTGTTCCAACAACGCCTTCGTAAATGGGTCCTCCCATAGCTTATCACCCTTCCGTTGCTGCTAATTGTTTTTGCTCATATTACGTTTAATCACGAATTATCTGTATCTGTTAATTGTATACGCACATTGCATTGGGCAAATAACTGTCAATCAGTTATTTACCAAATACAATATTTATTTATTTTGGTAAATTCGTAGTAATAACTGGTTGATGAATATTACTTTTTAATTATCTGTTAAAAATGGCTGTCATCTGCATAAAGGCTATCAAGCGGTGTTTTGGCTTGGCTTTGCAGAAAAGTCCTGTAATATATGGCCATACAAGAGCCTGCGTCACGATATTGTCCAAACGATTAAATTTTTATACTCCAAAAATATATAATTTTAAGAACGTTTCAAAATCCTATAGTACATATTTCGCAATAACCAAGTAAGTGAACCGTTATCAAGTATCAACACTTATGATTATCTTTGCGAAAAATTATGTATAATAGGTACAGTACAATCAACTATAAAAGCGCTGACAAATTTTCTATATCCTATAACTGCTACAAGATTAACTGTGACTATAATTTAGCCATTTAAATCACGGTAATAACATAGATATTTGATACTTTATAAAATACAATGTAGATGGTTACTATATTATATTTACGTTATCTTTGCCTTGATCAATTTGAGATTTTCTTGTCGCTGAGATGTTGCGAAACTATCAACTTTCAATTTAATCTTGAGATGTAATGTTCATTGTTGAATTGTATTCAGTTAGTGAAGCACATAAAAGTTGTGATAATGTATAACTATATTTATTATTGGACTTACTTCATGATAAGTTTTTGTTGTTGCAGTCAAGCTAAAGTCATGGGTGCATTAAGTCCTGAGGATCCTTCCTCCTATTCACGGCCAGGTAGTTTTCAGACATTTTTTTTATTTTTAATGTTTTTAATATGTTATTTTTATATTTATTTAAATACAAAATTACGATTACTTATATATATATATATATATATATATATAATAATAATATTATACCCATTAGCTTTTCATATGATTTACCATTAGTAAATTGTAATATACTAATATGTTATTTTCTCACTATAGAAATAGCAGTTATAAAACATATTTCTCTGAAATGGGATGTGGATTTCCAAAATAAAATGCTATCTGGAGTTGCTGATCTTAACTTTGATGTACTGCAAACAACTGATGAAATAGTATGAGTACCATTTTATTTTATTATAAAAATATTGTGTTAAGTTGTATAGTATATGGGTAAGATGTTTTTTTTATGTATAATTTAGTAATAGATAAGCTTAAATAAATTACTCCTGCTGTGAATTCTTATTTTTACATAAATGCTGAATTATGAATATTGGAATAAGTTCCAATTTTGATATTCGGGAAAATTAATTGTAATACAATCCATCAAATTAACATTATTTTTTTATAATTATTTATTCAAACTTTTGTAACATTAATTATTAGTAAAAAAAAATACTTTTTTATACCTTCTTATTCTTCAATTCATTGGTGTAATTGATTAATGATAAGTGAACTGCTAGCTTCATAGTCCCTATAAAAAAATTAATGAGATGGATCACAACAATGCTCCCTCGAATGGTAGATTAAAACCTAAAACCTTATATTGCACTAGCTACCCAGCACTACCCTAAAGCATTGCTATATCAAACTGTTTACAGTTTTTTCTTCATTTCTGCACTGAGGATTGTTTCACTTTTTTACAACCATTGTTTTATATATAGATTTAAAACAAGAAGTTATAAATTGCGTAAATTATGATGTACTTTAGAACATAAACAGGAATCCATAAGATATTCATTATTTTTTTTAAGAATAATATCTGAATATGTGTTGGATAATGTTGTGCTATGCATTCATGAACATTGTTTTTGTTTTATATTTGCATACCTAATAACAATTATTTCCTAACGATGTAAACATTTCAGTTTTTAGATATCAATAATCTGACCATTCAAAGCATAGAATTGTGTGATGGCAGTTCCTTACAATATTCCATTGATGGACATGTTCCTAATTTTGGCTCCAGACTAACCGTCAGATTGCCATATTCATTGCAGCCACCACAAAAGTAAGCTGATTTACTTTATACTCAATAAGGTTGTTAATATGTTATTGCAGTGTTTTTTGAAGAAACAGCCATAATGTAGGGGAGATGGTCACATTATTCAGTAAAACTCCTATTTTCAAGTACAACAAATTATGCAAAACTTACTATAAACAATGAAGCTTTTCGATAGTACCCAATAATGTTTCGGAACATATGACGTAATTCATTTGTTGGTACCATATCAACTTGATTTAATCAAAAAATAAATAATAATAAAATATCTTAGACATAAGGAGAAATGTGTTTTTAGAATTCCTACAAAGGGAAATGTCAGCTTGTGTCACAATTATCATATTATTTCAATACAGTCAACAGCCTTATTCGTTAATTGTTCAATATGTTTGTATTTGTAATCAAATTCATAGTATCAAACCTGAAATAATTTTCTGTACAGCAGAGTAAATCGAAATGTTGAAACATTTACAATGCCATTACAACAAGAGCATAAAGATAATATTTATAAACCACATATGAATACATATCGTAAAGAAATAAAAGAGACGGGAAGGAAGATCCAAGAAGAGAGGTGTATTTGTCATGTGTGTAGGTTAGATTTTGATACTTGAGTACCTTGTAGACTTTGTTCTGTAATAGTAGTTATATTTGAACTTATAAATGAGTGATAAGTACACACTAGATGTGAACAGTTATTCTTCTTTATAATGTATACATAGCTTACCAAGTACTACTTTGCAATTTTTAATAGACATATAATTAGTCAAGCTCACTTGTAGATATTTCATGGACTCACACATTCCATGAAATATCTCTAGTAATTATAGGCAGTTTTTTGTACCTTTCACCGCATTGCCCTTCTGATTAAAACCACTGACTGACTCCTCTCCTCTCTCTTGCGATCCCTCTGGTCGGAATACTAACTCATTAGATTAGAGTATCCATTAAAGCGAAGGTCTCCTTTCTGAGGTCCGTGCGCAGCTCAGGTTAATCGACCTAAGCATTGTGAAACCGTAGAGGCCTCCTGACTGAACAACGTAGTTCAGTTAAAAAAACCTTTTACTACAAAGACTATAAAAGGAATAGACATGATATGAATCTCACTGGGGCGCATAGTGGACTGTGGACTAATAATATTTTTGGAGTATATAGCTATATATATTGGTATTTTTCCAGGTTACTTGTAAGGATTAAGTATAAAACCATGCCAACGGCTTCGGCGTTGCAATGGCTGGAACCCAATCAGACTTCTGGAAAAATGTTTCCATACATGTTCAGCCAATGTCAGGTACATTTTTTTTATTCTTTTACTTTTGACATAGTTAAGTCAAAGGCGAGTCTAGACATCTAGTGCCTTTAAATATTAAAAAAGATGTATGATTATATAGGGCCCTGATAAAGTATAATTAATAATGCATATCCTAGCTGTCAGTTCATTGTGGGTCCTATATTTTATTTTTGACCTAGATTACCCAGCGAGATCATATTTGGATTTGGATCGAAATTTAAAATATTTTAATTAATATCAGGTGGGTCAACCAAACGTGGCCAGGCGAGCCACAGCTTGCAGCGGGAAGTAAAGCTCTTAGAGAAACCGGACCATTTACATAGACGAGTAACATTAGTACTGAAAATTATGTTTCCTTTCCAGCCCATACACGCCCGTTCGATCTTACCTTGCCAAGATACACCGGCTGTTAAGTTCACTTATGACGCCGAGGTAAAGGCGCCTGAGGAGTTTACAGTTCTAATGAGTGCAATCCGTCGTGATAACGTAACCATTATGACGAAATTCCACCAGCCAGTACCAATCCCATCCTATTTACTCGCTATTGCTGTGGGGGTTTTAGAAAATAGGCGACTTGGACCTAGGTGAGTCTTACTTCTTATTAAATACTACTTATAATTATTTGTTTCAATACCGCTGCACTGGCTCCACAAGCATAAAGGCAATACCAGCGCTGATTTACCCTTCTTGGGTAGTCAGCATTATGCTGAATGTGAACCCTGTCGGTTCGGCTTGCACCGTATAGCCTTAGTATTGGACCTTTTCGGTTTTTAATTTTTTTTTTCTTTTTTTATATTATCTAATTTTTAACTGTGTTCTTAATTTATGTCTTGTAATCTGTTTAGCCGATTAAATGGCTCATGATTATTATTATAATTAATATAGACCAGAGTATGTATATAGTATGTAAGCATTCTGGCATGATTTTTTTTTATAGTAACTGCTTTTTTTGACTAACTACCTTGACTGCTTTACGGGATTCAGAGGTCGCACAGCTCTTGGGTCACTTAGCCTTAACCTTTATGATTAATAACTCGACACAAGGTCCCCAGGTGGGAGGTGACCTCGACTTGGACGATTATTATGTTATGCGTATTTTATTCCGATTTAAGGGCGCTCGAGACACCCGAATTACTGCTCGAGCGGTTGCTATTTCAAGGATAATATAGAATCTGAAAATCAGAAGCTTATTAATACAGGCTTTTTAGATACAAATCCTTTACCATCAGATTAATTGTACCCCTCAGATATCACTGCTATTTTAAACGTACCTCCCAGCTAAATACGAATAAACAGCTGGCTCTATCTAAGATATTATCGGTACCTCTAATGTCATCGAACTATGATAAATATTACATCATATGGTATCGATAATGTATACTATAAGATAGTGGTGGGTAACTTCGGCCCGCGGGCCAAATCGGGCCCGTTAAAGCATTTCATCCGGCCCGCCAAAAGTTTTTGAGTTAATATTTTGATGTGTTGTAAAAGTTTAAAATTTTCTGTTTTAATTTTTATCAGTAGTGTTTATAAGGTTGAAAATCTTTAAAAATTCTTGGTTTGTTTAAAAAAAAACTTATAACGTCGTAAATTTTTACGTAAAAAGTCAAAAAAAAAATTGCCACCAACAATTTGCTAAATTAGCTTTTAATTATTTTATTAAGTTGGTTTTATAAATCAAAATATTTTTTTCGGACAAATTTTGGCCCGTTTAAAGTATTTTTTACAATTTGTGGCCCGACAACCAAAAAGTTTGCACACCACTGGTATAAAACATATATGATAACCTTGCCTCGTGTTATGATAATTATTACAGTAAAGGAAAATGGTATAGGAAATGCAAAATATTATGCGTATAGTTTATCTGTGTTTTATTAATAATAAATAAACATTCTCAAAGAAATGAAATTTCCTTATCGCCAGACCTAATAGTTCAACGAAAAAAAAATTGTATCATACAGTTTTACCGTACTTGGTATTTTATTTATAATTAAATAAAAAAGTTTATTCAATTGTATATATTATGCTTATTTTATCGCATTTATTTTTTAATTAAAAATTCTCGGTGTTTTGACGATCTTAGGTTCATGAACTTCGGAAGGAGATAAGAGTATTAAACTTATAATCATTATCAAATCAAATTCTGCTCATCAATGCATATAAATAAAATTGGAGTGTCTGTTTTTAATATTGAAATAACCACTTTTTACTACATGCATATTAATGCACCATATGATAAGTAACGTAAAACGATATATATGCCAAAATAACATTTCTTACAATTTTTGTCTGTCTGTTTATTCCGGCTAGATATCTGGAATTATTTTGACGGGACTTTCACTAAGAGATAGCTGATTAAATAAGGAGTAACATAGGCTACTTTTATTTTAGAAAAAAAAAATGTTTTGATCGCCGATAACACCGCGGGACGCAGCTAGTCATAAGTATATTATAACAGATGTGACATATCCACTTTGGATATGTGACAGCTAAAGCCCAGGCATAAGATAAGTAATAATATACTCGCAGAAGTGTTTATAAAACTGATATCGTTACATACGACACTGATTACACAACAAAGATATAAAGTAGTGATATCTTTAGGTGGAAATAAATTCGCTTCAAATTAATTCTTACAAAACGTATAATTCGGTAAAACTATTTTTTTTTTTATAATTTCTAGGCAAGTGCTTAACTACGATCCCACCTGATGTTAAGTGGAAATGCAGTCCTGGATGGTAAGGCGGACTAGCTTAGTAAATGCCTATTCACTCTACTCTTGAAAATACCCATATTGTAATCGGAAGGAAAGACAGACGCGGGCAAACTACTCCAGCCCTTTGCTGTACGAAGAATGAAAGACGAAGCAAATCGCTTCGTTCGGGTTTGAGGGATGTTCACAACAAAAGGATATATTATAGACCCTTATGTCATATAATTAAAATTATATCATCAGAATTGCACATAACATCACGAAATATTGTGCAACAATTTCATTTTTCAGGAATATTTAAATAGTAGCATTATATATTATACTTTGATTATTTATTTTTATTGGTTCAATATTCATTCCAAATCCAGACAATATAAAACTTGATATAATAAAAATAATAACTGAATCGTAAGATTTTAATCACTTACATTAACGGAATTTTGGTACAATCCATAAATGTTGTAAAAAAAAGTATTGGGAATATAGTGGTGCATGTTATACTAAAATATATTTATTATTGGGACCACCACCACACACCCACCTTAACACACACCTTTACAACGCGCTCGGCGGTAAAGGAAAACATCGTGAGGAAACCTACATGTCTTAAAAAAATTCTAAGACATGTGAAGTCTGCGAATCAACACTAGAGCCGCGTGGCGGACTATGCCCTTATACTCTCTTTACAGAGAAGGCCTGTGCCCAGCAGTGGGACATATATAAAAGGCTGTAACGTACTATTAAAACCTTCTAGGGTTTCTGAGGTAAACGATTAAACAAAATGAACATACTTGATTACAGATCCTTAGTGTGGTCCGAGAAAGAAGAAATAGAGCGAAGCGCGTGGGAATTCGCTGAAACGGAGAAGTACCTTGAAGCCGCTGAAAACCTTTGCGGCCCTTACCAGTGGAGCCAATATGACCTGTTAGTGCTGCCACCTTCCTTCCCATATGGCGGCATGGAAAACCCTTGTCTCACTTTCGTCACACCGACTTTGCTGGTAAGCATTTCACATACATAAGTATAATATCTGGGTATGAGATATTATCTATATATATATATAAAAGAGAAAGGGTGTGGGTGTAGAAGAAACCTATAGAATAATAAATACATGCATAGTACATAGTTCTTTCCTTCCCGTTAGTTCCTTTATACTCTCGCGGGAATTATTCTTATAAGATGGTCCTTTAAGAGGCCGTGGGAGTTATTTTTCTGAATATCTCCGGGTATAGAATCATAGCCCAAGAGCCTCTAGCGACGGCTAAATTATTTCGTGATGCTGTATATACATACAAAGTTGGATCCCCGTGTTCTCGTTGGGCAGGGAAATAATTACAGTGGTATTAATAAAAGAGGTGATTTTGTCATAGTCTATATGAACTGTGCTGAATACATATATTTTGTTTCCCCAAGCAAGCAAGTGTACCAGTATGTTTATTTGTTACTAAAATTACATTAAAAATACTATAGGCGGGAGACAGAAGCCAGGCGGATGTAATAGTCCACGAAATTATGCACAGTTGGACTGGAAACCTTGTGACCAATAAGAACTTTGAACATTTCTGGCTTAACGAGGGCTTCACTGTGTTCCTCGAGAGGAAAGTTGGTGCCTCGCTGATCGCTAACCCAGCGGAAGCCAAGCGTAGCAGAGATTTCCATAGTCTACTTGGACTGCAGGAGCTGAGTGAAACAGTAAGTTGCAATGATCACGACAGAGATTGATTGCTTCAATAGTGATATATATGGTCTGCGAATCGTAAGGTCGTGGATTCGTATCCACCATTCGACTATTGACGTGAACCATCTCCTAATAATTCAAGCTTATGCTTATTTGGATTTGTTAACAATAATGTTAATAATATTTTGAAAAAATGTTAGCATTCTTTAAAAAAAATTATTTGTGATCATAGATCTGGAAATAATATATTTAATTTATGCATTAAGAAATAATTGCTAATAAGTGGAGTAGGCAGAGGTAGAAACCACTGTCTACTTTATAAGATCGCATAACAGACTTCTTTATATATATCGACGCTGGAAAGTAAAAGCGTAGTAAATGACACATGTGGCCATTTTCACTTTTTTAAGTCGTTGGAATCGGAAAAAAAAGACGCGTCAAATGATATATGACTTGAAAAATAGTGAAAATCGGATTTTCAACATTGACACTTCTCTTTTATTTTTTGTACTGTAAAACGATTTTCTTTTAGGGAAATTCTAGGTTAATGCCGAGGTACAATACTTATTCACCAAAAAATAATAAATATTATGTCCAAAAACGACAGCTCTAGGTCCACAAACACGAGTTATAATTTTTTCGGCTCTCGTGAACAATTTCATTTTTGTGGGTTACTACGTTTTTGTTTTCCAGCGTTGATATACAGAAACAGTAATTTTTCCCTCTTATTGTAGGTAAACGACCACTTTGGTCCGTCGAGCCCCTTGACGAAATTGGTGCCAGACCTTAACGGAATACATCCAGACGACGCATTCTCCCGAGTCCCATATGAAAAGGGCTCACTCTTCCTTAGGTATTTAGAAGACCTTGTAGGGGGGCCTGGTAAGATTTTTTAATAATTTGCTTTGTAGATAAACCAAACAAAAGTAAGCAAGCATAACCTACTAATAAAGCGTTTCGACCTAGAATCTCAGTCGGCGTGCACTTTGTGCACTAATTTTATACCTGGTTTATGGTGATTGGCTCCGTACTCTCACATATGACTTGGGGAAAACTTAACAGCGAAAGGTGTCTCTGTCTACCCTGATAGGGTTAAAAGAATGTGATAGCTTATAAACCAAAAATTGAGACATAATGCTGTCCTCTTGGAGTGTTCAATGAACCTGTATTTTGAGTAATGTAGCGCAAGCAACAAGGATTGGAACGTTAATCAGTCTTGGTACCATTATACATATTTGCATAAACAAGTCGACTTTTCTTTGTCTGCTGGAACTGCAAAAACTACAGGAGATATAGACATGATACTTGTACAAAAAGATGCAGCGTATTTTGTATCACTGATCTGGAACCGACATATTTTTGATTGAAAAAAAATTGTAATTCTTTATTGCAAATTCCTTCCAATAAGTTTACAGGTTAAACATTGCAGTTACAGCCTTTATATAAGTCCCACTTGCTGGGCTCATGGCTTCTCTATAAAGAGAATATAAGGGCATAGTCCGCCACGCGGCCCTGGTGCGGATTGGCAGACTTCACATGTCTTAGCAAAATTTTCTAAGACATGTAGGTTTCCTCACGATGTTTTCCTTCACCGCCGAGCACGTGGTAAATCAGCACATAAAATTGCAACATCAAATTTATTGGTGCCGGCACTGGAGATCGAACTCGGGTTGCTAGCGTACTATGCAATTTGAGGCGACCGCCCGGACAGTGAGCTACCACGGTTCTAACAGTCTAGTTTTTTGAATAATTTACATGCATTCTATTGTTTATTATCTTATGTTTATATTATTTTATTATTACAACAGTTTATATTATTACAAGGTAAATTAGGCCGAAATAAAGCAAGGGCTTATCACTAGTAACTAATAAACTAAATGTTTTTTGCAGAGGTTTTTGATGACTTCATCCGGTCGTACTTGAGACATTTCCAGAAGCGCTCTTTGGACACCAATCAGTTCAAAGAGTATCTGTTAGATTACTTCAACGACAATAAGCATCTGGCCAATGTGAATTGGGATGCTTGGTTATACGACATTGGCATGCCTCCCATCATTCCTAAGTTAGTGGCCATTTTATATTCATATTTAGTTACTTAAGCTTAGTGTCTGCATCATCTATATATATAAAATTTTCTTATCTCAAAGGCCGGCAACGCACCTGCAGCTCCTCTGGGGCTGTGGATGTTCATGGGCGACGGTGATCACTTAAGATCAGATGAGCCGTATGCTCGTTTGCCACTTTTCAATTAAAAAAATAAAAGATAAAGTGTGTGGGTATGTTCCATATAGGCTCCGAAACGACTGGACTGATTTCAATGAAACTTTCAGGAAATCTTCAGATTAACCTGGCGAGTAATCCTGTAAATTTTGTTGACGATCGGAGCACTTCTCCTTTTGAACTGTCAGCATATACGGACACAAAGCCTATATGGAACAAACCCATACACTTTCTCTTTTATATATATAGTTTGGTGGCGTTAAACCTTAGACATATTTACACATTACCCAACAGGTAACCGACGCTTGTTTTATGATTAAATTAAGAAATCTGTTGCAGCTACGATACGTCCATGACGAAAGCTGTCACTGCACTAGTCAGTAAGATTGGGGAAGATGGCAACGTGACTTACGACGACATCAAGGGCTTTACTCCGCACCAGATGATAAACTTGCTCCAGGAGCTCATCGACAAGTACACTCTGCCGGTCGGGAAACTGCGCAACATGGGCGGCATCTACAAAATCAGTGACAGCAAGAATTCGGAGATCGTCTACAGGTGGCTACGATTGTGCGTGAGGAGCAAAGACCGCTCGAAACTGGACGAGGTGTTCACATTTGTGAATGAGCAAGGACGTATGAAATATGTCCGTCCAATATACAGAGACCTGTATGCCTGGGAGGACGTGAGACAGTTGGCTATAGACAACTTCCTTAAGCACGAGTCCAACATGATGCACGTCTCTGCTTACACTCTCAGGAAGGACTTGCATCTCAGTGAATAACTTAGCATAAGACTATCTTACATGTACCTTTACATACATTATTGAGCTTCTTGAATGTCAGATACATTGGATAAAACATTGAAAGTATGAATATGGTGACTATGTAATATATTTATCTACTTTATGGTATTATCGGTAAATTATATTTATTTACTGTTATATATTTAATTGACTACAAAAGATCAAGTACTCTGACTTGTTATTTATAAAGATGCCTTTTTTCTTTATTTCCAAGAGGAGGAGATATAATTTTCGATGGCAATAGCTTACTAAAAACCTGTTCACTATTCTCAAGGGAATATTGTGGCAGACAATGAATTCCAAGTATTGTCTATAAACATAATGCAACACCGTAGTAAAGCACTTCCGCTCCGGTTTACGTAGAATTTTTTTTAAAGACGAACACAGATTGATCAGAGAAGCTGGCCTTGACTGCTTAACCGGATTGAGAGGTGGCATTGCTCTTAGGTCTCTTAGTATTAGTTCGTAGAATGTCTGATGAAGAAGCAGGTTGTGAGAATTCGGTAGTGTTACTCTTAACACACATCAAAATGGAATTTATAAGGTATAAGATTTCGAGACTCATACACTGCATCTCAGTCAGATTTTAGAAGCATTGCTGCTCACCACTTCTCTTCAATATTACTGCCACTTAGTAATGTACATTTTCTAATACTTCTGAAATTCAACGTGTGGTTCAGTGTCATGAATCAGGATATTATTGTGGTCGGAACTAGACGTTCGTGATTGGAATTCCATCCTGCATTGCTAACGAAGCACCGTAATACTTTTAGAGAAAACAATCCAGTAATATGACAGTAAATCGTTTGTTAGTATTTTAGTCGTTTCATATGCTTTGTATGGTTGGCATTACACTACTATACGTTGAAGTATTGCAATCTAAGTATAACAGTTTTGTGCAATAACCTGTAGTCAGTCTTGGACTTCCAAAATAACTTGCACTTTACTCAAAGTTCATGTGGATAAAACATTGAAAGTATGAATATGGTGACTATGTAATATATTTATCTACTTTATAGTATTATCGGTAAATTATATTTATTTACTGTTATATATTTAATTCACTACAAAAGATCAAGTACTCTGACTTATTATTTATAAAGATGCCTTTTTTCTTTATTTCCAAGAGGACGAGATATAATTTTCGATGGCAATAGCTTACTAAAACCTGTTCACTATTCTCAAGGGAATATTGTGGCAGACAATGAATTCCAATTATTGTCTATAAACATAATGCAACACCGTAGTAAAGCACTACCGCTCGGGTTTACGTAGAATTTTTTTTAAAGACGAACACAGATTGGCCAGAGAAGCTGGCCTTGACTGCTTAACCGGAATGAGAGGTGGCATAGCTCTTAGGTCTCTTAGTATTAGTTCGTAGAATGTCTGATGAAGAAGCAGGTTGTGAGAATTCGGTAGTGTTACTCTTAACACACATCAAAATGCAATTTATAAGGTATAAGATTTCGAGACTCATACACTGCATCTCGTTCAGATTTTAGAAGCATTGCTGCTCACCACTTCTCTTCAATATTACTGCCACTTAGTAATGTACATTTTCTAATACTTCTGAAATTCAACGTGTGATTCAGTGTCATGAATCAGGATATTTGTGGTCGGAACTAGACGTTCGTGATTGGAATTCCATCCTGCATTGCTAAGGAAGCACCGTAATACTTTTAGAGAGAACAATCTAGTAATATGACAGTAAATCGTTAGTTAGTATTTTAGTCGTTTCATATGCTTTGTATGGTTGGCATTACACTACTATACGTTGAAGTATTGCAATCTAAGTACAGGGTGGCCCATAAGTCCTTTGATATGAAAAAAATTATTAAAAATTATTTTTTTCAATTTTTTTTCCAAATATAGTCAGGACGTTAAAAGCACATTTCAAGCTCTCCTAATATTCTCTAACTTCCTGTAACGAGAGTAAAGGCATAATCCCACTCATGCACACACAATGAGGGTTGGCATTAAGGCCGCGGATCCATGCAAGCATAACATTTATAGAGGCCCGAATTCACCAATAGACGGACATCTGGAGCCAATAAGTTTGCCCACTGTACCGATGGGTTGTTTGTCTCTCACTAGTAGCTTTGTATGTTATTCTAACCGCTATTATAGCTTGATTAGACGCAAAATTAACGATCTGATGGTCGCAGTATGAACATCAGCCGGCGTACTCCACTCACAAAATCACTTGCTAATTTTTATGTTATCTTAGTTAATATTTGCGCTCTCTGTCACATATTGGACCTAAACGTACCTGTACGGATATTTGATGGACAGGGCACAGAATGATAAATTTAAAAAATATACAAACCACAGGATGAACAACAAAGATTTTCTCATTCTTCATACTTACTTAGGAAACCACCAGTACCTGTAATTGCATGTTGAATACTTACTAACAAGAATCTTATTAAATGAAAATTCATTAAGAATAGAGCTATAAATACAAATAACAAGGAATGTTGCCACATTGAATCATGCTATACAAAAACAATTTCGAATATGTATATTCTAGAATGTCGCATTAATAAGCTATTTGGGGAATAAACTTTGAGTGATTGATGACGCGGGATTCATGGGGGGGGGAGGAATCATGTAACTTACATTTTCATCTTGGACGTAAGAAATAAGTGTATGTGTTTTAAAAAACACTTGGCTTAAAGGTCTTGTTACCAAGCCATAAAATATTCATCAAAAGCTATTTGGGGGACTCCAAATATCCGACATCTTTACCGTTCAACAAGTGATATTCTCTTGATGTGTGTAATCAGTAAAATATTACATTGTGGAACACCGACACTTATGGCAAATTATGATAACATATGAACACCCGTATATGCGCCTTAAGAGAGAGATGATTAATTTATGCTTTTCGGTTTTAAAGCGGGTGATTTAAACCGAAGGGTAAATAGGCATTTGAACAGTAGTGCTTATTGCCATTAATTACTGAAGCTATAAATTAACATCAGTTGTAATTGTGGTAAAAAAACATAAAACAATCAAGGGCTTAAAATTTTAACAGAAAACAGTAAAGTGCGTAAAAATTTATGTAAGTGTACATGCAAATGAAAACCATCACAAAGGCAACCTAAAAGCACAATAGTGCTTATTCGTGGATGGAATGAAATGGAATACTTAAAAATATGTCACTGTAAGAAACATACAAATTTTGCTATTAACAAATTTTAACGTAAATTTAACACAAACTGTGTAAATAATTTTTACGTTTTTCTTGTATATATTCGAGGTGCGACGGCCCGTTCATAAAATATTAAATTATTTTCATAATTATATAGTGATGAAAATTATATTGTAAACATCGAAGAAGTTCAGAAGTCTCTGGGTAAGACTAAAGTGGATATAGCGATGAAAAAATTTTAAGCGCTGACAGCAATCCCATACAAAAAAACGTCTAACAGTAGAAACATGTGAAATTTGTGTACTGTATAATTGAGATCATCAGCACAAGTGGCTTAACCCAAAATTTTTCAAATCTATGGAAAATTATAAAACTACTATAATTTTCTTAATTATAATTGAACAAGATTATAATTGAGAAAATTATATTGATTATAATTGAGAAACAAGAGATAAATAACTTGTTGTAGATAAGTCATTTGAAACATTTAAGCCTCAATTATATGCTGTTTCAAACCACAAATTCGTTACCACATTACCTATATTTGTTTTGAAATATCTTTAATATTTTTTATTATGACACTTATTGAGTTTTGTTGATCTGGCAATTTTTATTTGAAATATTTCAAAAACCCAGATGCAAGAATGTAGAAAAATAGAATGTTTTTATTTCAGCAAAATCGGAAAAATGGGAGCAAATTGAACAACACAACTCCAATTATTTATTATCATCAGCTATAGAATAATTATTTGCCAGGGAAACACCAAGCATAAATCATTCATTACCTATATAATAGCGTAGTCTATTTCTTATGCAGCTCAGCAAACGGGATGAATCGAGAAGGTTGTATTAAGAAGGAAATTCTCATACCACATTTTCAAATATTTTAAGAACTTTTTGACAATTTTGTCATACTTTTAGTGCTTTTTAGAGCACTGCAACTGTAAAACATATTATAAATTCATTCAATGTGTTGCCAAGGCCAAAATTGACCCTGGCCAAAATTATTCCTGTGATGTCAGAAAACTTCTTATCAGCTCAAGAAAGATTACTCTGCCAGTATTTTTAAAGGATGTTAGCTTATGTCTTTACAGAAAGCACAGTTATTTGTGATATAACCTTGCATATATATATCATCAAAAACACTAAAATATATAGGCTTTTCACACTTCAAAAAGGTTTGTTTAAGGCGTTGGATGTACCAAGTGTTTATAAAATGTGTCATAGTATTGCTACTTACAGATTTTTTTTGCACAATAACCACAGGTTATAAATAAGACTTGTCAGTCTTTAAATCTCATATGACCACATACACAACACTTCAGCTATCACAGAACCCCACAAAACTGTGCGTTTATTTAACAATCACTAATATGCACAAAGTATTCCCAGTCTCAATTATATTCCAGTCCCAAATGTAGAATATATTTAGCACCTCAGATGACCACAAAATATTCACAGATACAAAGAAACTGCACTTTAAGCTTGACACTAACTCACAAGGTGTAAAAAAACTACAACATCAGATTTAATATTCTATTTGTGTATTCACACACAACACAATCACCTAACTTACACTGAATAAATTTACACTAAACTTGGCTTTAATTGCCAAAATAAATACACATAAATTCAGTATTTGTCCAATGTTAATCCTAGCAAAACTAATTTAAATGAAACCTATTTATGTGCAACAATTATTGGTTTTCCACTTGTGACTACTCTCACAGCACTACACAATAAAGATTGAATTTGAATATTCACAAAATAAGATGTAAGCACCTCACAACTGCACTACACGCCACAAAAATTACATAATAAAGTAACTTTATAATCAAAAAATATTAAAGTGACTTAAAAAAGACTTATACTAAATATGTAAACTTGTCTAAGTTATTTAGATAAACTGTATGTAATTATGCAGAGCCTCCTCTGACAACTACAATGACAAGGTGATCTTCTTTCAAACTTTCCTCGGTTAAATTGTGACAAGTCCTTTTCAGAAGCTCAGTTGAAAATTCACACGGAGGAAAAGAATAAAGTACACCAGTGGCCTCAGTCTCTTTATTCAACAGTGATATTACACCTGCAGCCTCTTTCTGCTTTAGGTACGACACCAAATTTCGCATTGGCCTTGTCTGAATACTTGTGTCTTCATTAATTATAGATGCTGTTGAACCTGCCACTCCTAAGAATATAGCATGGGAACTAGATGTAGCTATACGTTTTTGCACATCGTCCAGTTTTGGCTGATCCAATCTAAGTCTTTGAGTGATCCTTAACTGATTTTTACCATCTTCATCTTTCATAAGACTGTCAATTATTTCAGAGTCACCATCAGTTAAGTGAAATTTGGTCGGGAATAGTGAGTTTTTGAGAATAAGAGCTCCATTCCAAATTGTTGCTGCTTTACGGACTACTTCGGGTAGAGTTCTCGCTGACGACAACATACCACTACTACGCCGTGGAGAGCCATCAGAGTCGCTATCTGGTGAACGGCGACGAGGCGATCGAGACCTCGAGCGATCTACTCCTGGCTCTCGTGATCCAGAGCGACGGACGCGACTTTCATATTCCCCTTCTACTGGTGCTCTTCTCCACTCTTCATCTCGATAATCCCCTGCACCATGATATGCACCACGATACATACCTCGGCCACGACCACGATGACCACCGCGGCCTCTGTAACCAGATCCATACCCATACCCATCTTCCCAAGTACCACCTTCATAACCCTCATATCCTTCTACAGGTCTACCATCTTCGCCAACAGGCGGTACATATGGCTTTGGTCTGTAAGGACCTCCAGTACCTACATCGGCAAAGTCAATACGTAAACGTCTGTCTGGGCCTCCTAAAGGAAAACCTCTCATTTCTTTAACAGCAGCTTGAGCTGCATCTATTGAATCATACAGAATGTAAGCATGCGCCTCTCCCTTGGCATATTCAATCTTTTTGATAGCTCCAAATCTGTCAAATTCTCTTTCTAATTGAGCTACAGATGTCCATGGCCCTAAACCACCAACCCAAACTCGAGTGGTGGGTGTTGCTTTCCCATACCCAATCTTACATTGGAATTTTCCAATATACTGACCAGATAGTTCTACTTTAGCTCTATGAGCCATATCAAGTGTCTGATATCTTACAAATGCAAAAGCATTACCAGTGCCCGGAGGTGGACGCTTAATATCAATATCTTCCACAATACCATACCGGCCAAATATACGTCTGAGTTCCTCATCAGATATATTTATTTCTAAATTGCCTGCAAAAAGTGTTCTGGTTGCCAAGGGGTCATCTTCAGGTTGGACATGATGCAAATAGTTGGGGAATTTATCTTTTTTGTTTTCCATCTTCTCAAAAGGTGGATGATGGGGCCTAGGCATGTATGGTCGAGGCATATAATGCG
The DNA here is from genome assembly GCA_029286785.1 of Meandrusa payeni. Taxonomy (NCBI): domain Eukaryota; kingdom Metazoa; phylum Arthropoda; class Insecta; order Lepidoptera; family Papilionidae; genus Meandrusa; species Meandrusa payeni. The sequence goes on along the minus strand of JAGSMX010000008.1, from coordinate 9,643,650 downwards.
GATGTGGAGGGTGATGCATTGGGGGCCTGTGGTGCATAGGCGGTCCATGAGGTCCTGCCATTGGATATTCATGCATTGGTGGTCTAAAATCTCTGTGGTGTGGGGGAACTGTAGGTGGAATTCCATATGCCCTGTCATCTGGCGGAGGCCTTCTTCTATCAGGCACAGGTGACCAAGCATATGAATATGGACGGTCATAATCAGGAGGGGTAATACTTCTTGGCCTGCTTCTATATTCTGATCTCAAAGGTTCATACACTGGATCAACGATAGCTACTTTATCATATAAAATGATTCTCGGCTTTGCATGTTTCGCATCCCTTGCGTCTTCTGCACTTCGGAAGCATACATAAGCAACGCGTTCATCCAATTCATGGGATATTTTAATTGTAAACTCACCAAACTTTTTATATTCCCTATACAGAGTGTCTTTAACGATTTCATCAGAGGCTTTAGGATGCAGTGCGCTGACGCACAGCACTTTATAGTAAGGCCTTACGGGGTCTTCACGGATTTCTCTAGAACGAACATAGTCATCACGATGCGGCGAGACATACCGACCACGGGGACTCGGTGACCGGACGCGACGACGTACCCGTTCCGGTGTCACGCGCTCGTCAGAACTATCGTCGTAGCGGCCTATGCTACCACGCGTCCTTTTCGAACGCGGCATACTATCTCTTGAAGAGCTTCGCTTCATATTACGTATTTTCACCGTTATACGATCTCTATCTCTATCGCTACGCGGTAATCCAATCATGAAAGCTCAGTTTGGTGAACCACTATCTGAAATGCACAACATTACACGTCACTTCAAAATGTCGTCTTGCTCCAAATTGTATAACACTGCACGGAAATAAGTTATCAAGTCTTACCACAAACTTAAGCGATCAATTTAAGCTTAAATTACAAAATCCCTATTCAACGAAAATAGATAATTTCATAAAAACACTGAATTGTGTATTAACATAAACCGATCCACTGCAAGCGAACTGAATCACACAAAAGAAGACAATTTCTAAACTCAAAATGGACGCCGCGTCTGACGGCCGGGGTCAAAGATCGTAATATGATTGGGTGGAAGTGGAACTCAAATGAATCTACTCATCAGGGTTACCAACTAATTTATAGTTTGTCCCCTATAACGTTACATAAGAAAAATATATATATCTTTAGATGCAAAGGACATTAGGCCAAACCATTGCAAAAAAGAATTTATTACTGAAATAATTTATAAATAAAATAATTACAAGTCTTCTTGATTTGTTTAAATTTAATTTAGGCAAATTTTCCCTTTGATCTTGAAATTCAAATTTCGAAAACTTGATCTGGAAACACTGTCAAACATCCGTAGAAAAATTATCTTAGTATGGGTCATAGACAATCACTCAATATTAGCCAAAATAGATGTTTGATTTACGAGTAGGTATTTCTTTGCTCTACGTCCAATGGCATTTGTTAGCCCGATAGCGATAGCGCTGAACCTCAAAACTAGTTTAATATCGGGGGAGAAATCTTAGAAAAAGGCTTCTGGGTGGGAGGTAGTGGTTAAATCATCCTCGATGCATGGTTCTCCAGCGGGACGCACTAGCACCGAGGACACTGCGTCTACACATCTGCGTCGGCACGTCCCAGGAGAAACATTCCTCCCCAACACCGTCGAAGTGCTTAGGCAATACATAACCATTCCGTTTTACCTTCCTCCTTTGTCGCCCGTAACCGTTTTACGATAGGCAGGGGATACCGCAGCCTAATTATGTAAGTTTAAGACTACAGGGCTGGAGCCTGTAACTCATCAGGAGCTTAGGGCAGATTGGCGTTCTAAGTCATGGGTGTTTCAGTAAATAGAACCACAGTTAAAGATCATTTCATTCAATCGGATTACTAAACATTCTAGAGCGAAAATCAATCTGAATCGATTTGTTAGGTCGGCATCCACGCACGCTCTCATGGGTTTTAGAAAAAACCCATGGGCGCGTGCGCGTAACAATATATTCGAAATAGCAACGTGACACAGCCTTTGGTTTGATGGAAGGCACTGACCGATATGATGTGTATTTTGTACATGTACCTATTTTGAATTATTTGAAACCGTTGTTAATTAACTAGAGACGTTAATAAATCGGATGCGCGAAAATCATGACAGGGGCTTATGACAAGTCGATTTTGATATATTATTGTTTGACTTTAAATAGATTTAAGACTTATTACAATTTTGTTGTAATACATTTACCAACGTTATCAGAAGTACAAAAGTCCAAGGGAATTCAGTAATTTATTAATCAATTCCATTTCAATTGTATATAATTTCATAGATTTCCGATATTAAGAATATCTCTTTCCTGTTACTTATTCATTATGAAATAAAACGACGTCCATGTATGAATGTGATGTACGTATAGTATAGCTTGTAAAATAAATTTTAAAACAAATCTTGCTATTATTAAAAAGTGGTGTTAAAATTGTTTTTTTAGCAGTAATAATCATTTTTTAATATTTACAGATTGTATCAATTTGATATAATTATGTGCATAACATTGCTATGATAAGAAAACTATAAATTGACAATAAACAAGATGGACATTATTATAAGAGTAAATAACCAGTCAGTGGGACGTGACAAATTAGCCAGGTTGGTAAAATTATTGATTACAATTAGTTAAACAATAAATTGTATGAGTTCCAATTCAAATTGCTATAAATGATTAAATGTAAGATTGGCAAATTTTTTATATAATTTTATTTAATATTGCACAGGTAAAATAGATAAATTATTGAACAATTATTGAAAATTTAATTTCAGCAAAAACTACATAGTTATGGCACTAAGAAAATATCCTATGTAAAGTTTAAAATTTTCCATAATTTTAAGCTAAGTGGACAGATTGAAAGTTCCATTAGTTGTTATTAGAAAGAGAGTTTAAATAAACAAAAATTCAGTGAAGAACAATTTTTAGATTTAAAGTTGTCTTTTTCCATATATCACTGTGTAACATTGTCTATCTATGATCTTCAAACTTATAGGTTGTTGCAATACACTAGTCGTTTGATCTGGCATCAATTGGAATCAAGGAATGCAAATAAATACTCTGTCGATAGAGTAAAAAGTTTGGAAAATACTTTAAGCTCATTTAGAAAAGGTAAGTTAATATTAAAAAAAATATATTACTATATCTTAATTGATTTGCTAAAAGACTACATTCACTGGTTTTATTTTCTTACAGTTCTAAGACTCGGAAGATGCATAGATATTTTTTATACAGCACTGACCACCATAAATATTGAAGACCCGATCTTAAGATTTACTCTAACAGCAAGTAAATTAGCACATGCCTTGTATCTGTATGCAGACCACATAGTGTGGATGTCAAAAAGTGGATTCCTTAAATCTGATTCAGATAGCTGGAGTCAGACTGCTAATAGATTTTGGTTATTATCAATTATTGCTAATCTAGCAAGGGACATCTATGAGATACTCCATGTGTTAGAGCTAAAAAAAACTATGTTTCTTAATCCTTCAGATTTAATCAATGTTAGAAAATGCAATTTAAATTCTAGTATGAGACATCTTTATGCAATTTTAAAATGTCATAAAGATATATTTATAGATACAGCAAAAAATTCTTGTGATTTGTTCATTCCTTTGACTGCATTAGGATATACTAAGTTAAGCCCAAGTGCAGTGGGGATACTGGGTGCTGTATCATCATTAGCTGCCCTGGTTACTCTTGTAAAACCTATCACCAAACTTGTGCCAGCCTAAGTTATAATAAAAAAATGTGGTGAATAATTTTTTTTTCTAGAAGTAACTTAAGACTTCAAATGATTGAAATAATAAATCCAATAGCCTAATTGTTTGAGAGTATATGTCATGTTTGAACAAGTTTTCAATCATGTGATGTTTTTTAGATCTGGAAAAGTGATATAGTACTTCCCTTTTCTGTGGTTCGTCGTGGATTTAGAACAACATATTTAGAATCAATTGTAAGACACAAAAAAGTGTCAGAAGTTTAAATCCGTTTAAGTATTGTCTAAATTTGGTTGGTGCCTTTAGACTCGGCGTAAGCGATAAATTCAAACGATGTTCGGAATTAATCGACTTAGTTTAGATAGTCAAGAAGCGTGCGAAAGGTGGTATAAATGTTCTGTGAACACGAGAAGGCGAGGGCAATCCGGCCATCTCGTACATGAATAATGATTATGTTACATGAATAAATTTGTTGTATATATTTCATATATAATATAATACCCCTTGAAATAAACGGGTAAGTGCGAAATTTTGCCCTATGCAATTCCGACATCAAAATCCAACGATCGAAAAAAGGTTGTGTGTCAGTTTGAACGTAAAAAGAAGTACTTTATATCTTTATTTATTGTTACAAGAATTTTTTTATTGTTACAAGGGCGAACTCCAACATTTCTGAAACAATGTGCAAATAATGATATAAATGTAACGAATAATGACGTTCTCTCCGTCACGAATTATTAATGTATATTAGAATATTTTCTATGTTTTTTATTACATATCTATAGATCATATCATATCGTAGAATGATTATACACAGTAATATACTACCCATAAAAGTAATAAAATCCTAATGATTAGACAAAAAATAAAAATAAGAGCATCAGAATATTGTGTTTATTAACTATATACTACTGTATTATCATCTGCAGATTTACCGTACTGCTTTTTTAGCAGAGCTATTGTACCATTCACGTAAGAATTATTTAGTAGGTTTGTTTTATAACCAGATGAGTGACAAGTATAAATAAAGATGGATAAAAAATTCTACGTAATGAGAATCATAGCAGTTATAGATATATGATAGAAATACTAAGAAGTTGGAACATTGGTTGCGATCATCAGCTTCTTTAGTATTATTCTAATTAAGACTGTATGACAGTCTGTAAAATTGTGTAATAGGATAAAAAAGTGTCGACAGCCATCAAATAAGGTTTGCTTCATTAGTTCATGCAATCAGAAGAATAAACAAATATGATGAATAAATTTTTGCAGCGGCATGTAAATGTTTGGGTCGAAGACAAATGTGATTGTATGTAGAGAAATTGATTGTTGGAGTTGGTAGACGACCAGACGAAGAAGTGTTTCGGCTACATAAATGACTTAATTAAAAATGGGCAAAGAGTGGCAGAATCGTGGTAAATGGAAATACATAAATAAACTTGCTATTTACTGGCTGTTTTTTTATTGATTTTAAGATAGTTAATAACGATTTGTGGAGGCTTATCATATTAAAAAAGTAATCGCAGTTTTTTATGAGTGTCGGGAACAATCTTATCGCGATATCGCTACTTTATGGACAGCCTCGGACACTTCTCCTTGCGGCAGCGCTTCCCGAAATGGCACTTGGAAAGTTTTGCTTTTGAATGTCCCTTAGATATCCATGAAATAGCAACCGTCCAAACCGAGGTTACCCATTACCCTTCCGGGGACCCATATGTCGAGTTATCAGCGATAAAGGTTCAGGCTTAGCGACCTAAGAGCTATTCCATGTCTCAAACCGGTGAAGCTGTTAAAGAAAAGAAGCCAGCTTTTTTCGGCTAATCTTGTCCTCACAAAAAAGTTTTTTTTTAAAAAAGAGTTAGAATATATTTTTTTAATATATTCAACCTCCAACAGCAACATTCTTGATAACCATTCCAACTAAGTTTATGCTTATGCTAGAAGATGGTGGAAGTGTATCCAATGCTGGTTTCGAACCTACGACCTTATGATTCGCAGATCGTACCCTAAACGCTATTTGGCTATAGACGTTTAATTTTTAAAAAAAGGTTTGTGCCTAATGTACATTATTTCTGGACAAAGAAAGTTGTGTACGAGCAAGCATGTACATTTCATACATTAATACGCTTTTTATAATTTGAGTAAGAGTCTACGTTTGGCCTTCCAACAAGCTACACATGCAACACGCAAAATAAGGAGGGCTTCAGATGAACATTGGCAACTTTAGGTTTGTTATGTCATCACAAGTTTCTAACCTAATAAATTATTCCAAATAACATTTTTTGCCTTAAAGCTAATAATGGCTCGCAATATAGCCGAGAATGTACGGAAACTGTTACTACTAGGTCAGTGTGTACCTACGGTTAAACAGAATGCTGCTAAAATAAGGGTTAAGAGGTTAGAATTGGATGAAAATCTATTAATGGTCAGTATAATTTGTTTTTTATTTTATGAAACACAAATATTTTTTTTAGCAAATTCGGCATTAACTTTAGTGACCAAAGTATGCATCCATTACTATAAATAAGCTCTTGCTTGTATTTTAATTAACACTTAACAAAGCGTCTGTAGCCATATAGGGTTTCTAATTTCGATAATACTATATTCGATATATATTATTCGATAATACTCTCCTCGCGTTCCACACCATTTCTCAGGTTGGGTTCCTTTTAATATTTCTGGTTCAGACCGTCAAGATGTTTTTAAAAGATAGAATAGATAAATATGACATAGGACTAGATTAGCTATTAGGTGATAAACCATTCAGACAACTTGAAGTAGTTCAACACTATTCCACCCACTTTTATATTCAAGTACTTCCATAGTAAGGAATATGATTATGAAATATTTTTTCTATTGTTTTATTTTCAGTATTTCCGAAAAGATGAATTCTACTACTGTTTTGATCCTGATAAGAAATGCAAAACAGGGGATATTGTGCTTATAGAGGCATTGCCAAGTAAACTAACAAAACTAATCACCCATCAAGTTAAAGAAATTGTATATCCATTTGGTGATATTACTGACCCAGTAACCGGTAAGAAGGTAGCAAAAGAAAGGTATAGAGAAGATATTGATAAGCAATCAGAAATCTATGGAAAGTTGAAATCGGCATTTAATTATAAAGAGGCTCCACCTAGAGGATGGCAAGACGGAAAGAAAGACTTCACCTCCAAACCAACATACACTAAATTTCATGTATTTGATAAGAATGATCCTTATGCTATTTAATAATATATATATGTAAATTGTAGTTGTTAATAATTATAATGTAGTGAAATATCTTATTGGTTTAAAATAATTTATTTTCACCTGAAGCAATTAGTCACTGCTGTCTGTGTTACATCAAGTGTCTGCACCTGCAATTTCTGTTATTGTTTGTGTTTCTGGAATGATCAAATAACATCAGGTGGCCTAACATGTTTTTTTATATAAAATGTATGCTCAGAAAATAACATTGACTTGATTCAAGTCATGCAATTTAAAACCTAGCCAACCATTTATAGATAAGTTATTATTTTAATAAATAAAAAACGCATAAACCAAAAAAAAATTATTAAGTCATAGGTTCTTATGATAATCTTTAAGTATAATACATGGATAATGGCGTAATTTAGTCTTGCGCCAAGAATTCTCTTTCAAGAGCAGCTCCCATGAGATTCCACGAGCTGTCATCGTCATCTGGTGGTTCCTCGTCTGATGGTGGTGACCTTCGCGGTCGCTTGCGTGGTCGTGGCGTATCTGCAGGAAAAACATAATTTTAAATACAATTACCATTACTATTGAATATAATATATATAAAGTAAATGTTTTCAACACAAGACCATCGGCTAAACTTTTTTTTATAGTGTCATTATTTGAAGGAAAAGTGAGCTATAGACATGTAAAATTTTTGCTAGGGTTGCACAGCGGAGTACGTCTCTATACTCTATTTACAGAGATGGCCTGTGCCGTATGGTAATAAATATAGTACATAAAAAGGCTGAAACTTTAACTAAGACATTATTAACTTCTAATAATACCTTTAACAAATTGAATGTTTTTGATATTCTAGTTAAATTTTTATATATATTCTAAATGTAAGATATACCCATGGTCTAAGAAACTGTCTCATTCTTGTTTCATGTTATAAAGAAACACAGTTGCTTATTGCCTGCCTGTTGTCTCTGTAATCTCCAATTTATGGTCTTTGTTGTTAAAATTTAGAGCACCTTTCAATTAATAAAATAAAACAATTTACCTCCATCTGAGTCAGTGGAACCATCCTGGTCTCGTAATCTCTCTTGGGAGCTGTCTTCCGATTCCAAAACAAGCAATCTATTCTCGGGAGGATTTTCTTCGTCGTCAAGATCATCCTCTTTAGTTTTTGCCTCCTCATCTGATGCACTTTCATCAGATTCATTGAAGATATCTTCCACCTACATGTAATATGTATGTAAAATGTGTATGAAATATGTTACAATTTGTTTTTATATATAGAAGCTAGATCTCTTAATATATACTATCCATCCATCTTTCCAATAAAAAATGAATCAACGAAATTAGTTAAGTATGTTCGCGACAAATTTATCCACTAGTCGCGTACGTGCTTAATGCAAATTTAAAACAGCCTGTCAGCCTCTCGGGTGCCCTGGATCCAAGGTCCAAGTCGAGGTTGCCCTTCACCGGGGACCGTTGTTACGGGTTAGTAGCAATAAAGGTTCAGGCTAAGCGACCTAAGAGCTATACCAACTGTCAATCCGCTGAAGCAGTCAAGGCTAGCTTCTCTGGCCAATGTGTGCAGTTTGTCATAAAAAAGAAAAAAAACACTGTCAGAATTGGACTTAAATGGGACCACACAGGAAGCAACACCTTTTAAATATAATTATCAAAATCGGTTCACCCAGTTGATAGTTATGAGGTAACAAACTTAAAATAATCATATAGACGAAATAAGAACCTCTTTTTTTTAATTTTGATGGTTGAAAATGGAGGCAATATGTTAAATTACCTCTCGGTCCATGTCTGCGATGTCGTCGCTGGAGAAAGACAGGAGCGGGTTTATGGTGTCCATGAATCGACCTGAAGGGGTGCGCTTGCGTAACGCGGGGACGGGCGGCGGCGGCGGTGCGGGGGGCGGGCTGCTACAGTGCGCCGGGGGCCGACGCGAGCTACTCTGTGGACAATTTTGTCGTTAAGACACAAATATAAGGACAACTATACAATCGGTTTTATCATGAAGGACCATTATTATTTTAGTCTTTTTTTTAGCAAATAAACTGAAAATTGGCTGCTAGCACCTACGAAACATACAGAGGAATAGCTCACTGTACACCAAAATCATTGTACACAAGAACAAAATATAGAAATAAGGTACAATTTTCAATTTGATTATTAAAACAAATCAAAGATAACTTTCCCTTAGATTCCAACAGTACAAGGCATGTACTTATTAATCACTTATCACTACTGTGGTACATTTTTTTACTCTGCAATATATTGCAATTGAAATAGCATTAATATTATAATATTAATAGCAAATTTGAATCTTTAACAATGCGAAAAATAGAGTAATATTTACCTGGCCACCCCTCTGCAATGGATATAGTCTTTCGTCCACTCTCTCCCACCTCTCAGCGCATGTCCACAACCACTCTGGTGTAACCACAAAGAATTCCTTTGGGTTATCCTCAGCCATGCGCCTACCTGCGTTGACTTTTGCCGTACCTAAAAAAAAAGCTTAAAACATTCATGTCTGTTATCTGGGAAACTTTGGGTGAAATATAGTATTTCCTTCTGAAACCTTGACAAACATTCCACTACATCAGTGATTCTCAACTACTGTACCGCCAAATTTTGCAAATATATAATAATGTTAATATTATTAAATTATATCATTTAAAAAGAAAAATATTTTAAACATGAATATATATTGTTATTTCGTATATTTTAAATTTTTGTCATAAACTATTTATGCAGTGTGTTGTAAGTAAAAAATTTTTATCTTTTTCTTTGAGTGCCGCCAAATTTTTGAATCGTTAAATATGCAACAAAAAAAGGTTGAGAATTACTGCACTACATCTTTACGCATATATGCAGAAGTCAAAGACGATTTCAAATGGCGAAAACAGTCAACTAGAAACATCTTCCATAGGACAAAAGCGGATCCGAATCTTCTCAATTTTCTCAGATACTTATGAAATCTGGCATGGAGGTCTTTTCTGAGAGTAGATACGACGCATTCGAGCGGTGGTGTTGACCCAAATGTTAGGAAACTCTTGGACCAAATGCCATACTGAGTCTATTCTGGAAGAGCTAAACATTCTGGATGTTCTCAACTCTCATCGATTTGCTTCACCGACTGCTTTATTTCTCCGGCAAAATAGCTTTGGAAAGCTAATTCTGATTATGTAGATTTTTTAACTAAAGCAGTCATTTCAGACAGATGAAAGAGAAAAAATCATCCATACAAATAAATACAATTGGAGTGTCTGTTTGTAATTTTAAAATAATAGCTTTTTACTAGATGCGTATACGGTACATATACCAAAATAATACTTTTTACAAGTTTTGTCTGTTAGTGCTGGCTGGCTTCTGACGGGACTTTCACTGGAAGATAGCGAATTTAATAAGGAGTAACTTAGCCTATTTTTAATTTAAATGCTTTGTAATCGCAGGTAACACCGCGAGGCTCAGTTAGTTATATACCTGAACGGACCGCCACCAGGTGAGTTGAGTTCTGCTTAAGATCTTGAGTGACTTCTGCTCCCAAACTTTTAGCCACTAAATAGGCTCGGGATGTTTCTAATCTCTGATGTGTTGGCACTAGTCCGCTGAAAACCAACCTGACTCCCTTCAGTACCTTGCCCTTGACATCTGGTATTACTGTTTTCAAGTCCGGAATTTGCTTACGACCCGTGTTTTCATATAGATCATAGAAATTACTGAAAGAAAAATAATAAATTAATTATTAAACACATTATACACGACCCATTATAGCCGTAAATATTGTCGTGCCGTGGTAGCTCATTGTCCGGACGGTTGCCTCAAGTTGGTTAGTATGCTAGCCCTGTACTTCTGGGCTCGTAGAATAAGGCCAGCTGGACCGCGTCGCCTTGCACTGCGAAGGCGCTGAGGGAGGGATCAACGTCCTCGGCGTGCTCTTCGAGAATGTTGCAGAGCGGCTTCGGTGCGTCCCACTGGAGATCCCGGAGCCCCTCACCATGCACCGAGGAAGGGCCACCTGGTGGGTTTTAGTGGGTAAGAACTCCACATAACCTCGCCTTCCCCCCCAAAAGGCAGGGTATCTTGTTGAAGATTTCTCCCACGTCAACAAAAAATGGGTACACTAACAGCCCGAGTTCGGTCTTTGGTGCTGGCACCAATAAATGATAGAAAATTTTGTCTGACATGTGAAGTCTTCCAATCCGCAATAAGGCCTCGTGGCAGACTATGCCCTTGTATTCTCTCATGATTTCAGTCCCTAGAGTACTTATAGCATAATATACAATATTGAGATCCCTGCAACTGAAGCGGTACACGGACTCGGCAATACCAAAACCCTCGAGAAAACCCTCTACTTGGTGCGAACCCAAGCCGAGAAAGAGAATTTAAAGAGCGAGGGCTACGGCAACGGAGACGGATCGAGGATCCTGACTATACATGAGGCGCAGGGACTAACGTACGAGACAGTAGAGATCGTGCGCACGTCAACACAGCATCTACAACTGCACAACAGTGTCCCTCATGCAGTCGTGGTAATATCTCGTCACACGATCAGCTGTACATACTACGCAGACAGCAGCAATGACGCCATAGCCCAGTTCATCCATAGGGCTTTGAATGCCACCAACGAGAGACTGTAAGACTATAACATCGCAAGGGACCCGAAGTCGATAGACCACGCCAATCAAGTAAAGGCATTGGCGGCCACTGCGAAGGCGAAGTGTTGAAGTTTTAAGTAAACTCTTTTATAAACGGAGCAAATGTGACAAATAAAAATCCAAATAAAAAAAGGCACGGACGATCAGTCCGTGGAAAAGCAGTTTAAAAAAAAAAATACAATATTGGGATTCAAATGAAATAAAACTCTCAACGGCTAGGTTATATAGTGGTAATGTTAATACACTTACGCATGTATCCTATTGAGAATATCTTCTAAATAAATAAGATAATCATCTGGATCTTCTATTTCAATCTGTCCGTCTTTTTCCTCTGGCCACTGTGGCTCCTGTGTATCAGTAGTGACATTGTTCACATTCTTGTCATTGTCTTTTTTCTCTGATTTAACTTCTTCGCCGTTCTCAGTTGTTTCGCTCGGTACGATCTTACCATTGCAAGTGTCATTGGTTTTCTCACTATCGTTGTTCATTTCTTTTGTTACTTCACTTTTTTCCAATTCAGCATCTAGGGTTGGCATCTCTTGGTCAGGGTTTTGTTCGCCATTTTTTACATTTAACGGTTTAGGTTTTTCATTATCTGTAATTATATTGTTCACATTAATTAATTTCGCTGACATTGACTCATGGGGGGGATCTCTAATTTACATTTTCATCTTAGACGTAAGAAATAAGTGTATGTGTTTTAAAAAAGACTTGGCTAAAGGTCTTGTTACCAAGCCATAAAATATTCATCAAAAAAAAATCATTAATTAATTTCTCATAAAGAATTAGTCGACATTTACACCGACACGGTTTTCGGTAGCAGTAGAGCGTCAATCAGCATATTATAGATAGATATAACTTTATTGTACACAAAAATCAAACAATAAAATTACATAACTAAGGCACATTTTATAAATCCTTGAACAATGAACGACCTTATCGCGATCTCTTCCAGCTGCATGGACAGGAAATATAATATATGAACAAAACAGGACGATACGATAGTGTACGGATACAAATATTAACAAATCTATACATATAATTAATAATCTACGTTGAATATACCTACATAAATAACTTATAAATAACTATACTAATACATAGTTCCAACGATATTGATTAATAATGCTGCGTTAACAGATTTGTGTTGTATTGAACTGTATCCAAGTCATCACACAGTTTATTTACAACACATGTCTATTCTGAGAAAGATTTGCTTTGTAAGTAGCATTTTGGTCTGATGGAGTTGAAGTGTCATTGTATTGTAATAAATTTAAAAGTATATGCTTATATAATGTATTAGAACCACAGCCATGAAACAAAAATTAAAGGATATTTTTTTTTATACTAAGAGTTTTAGTTAGTATGTAATGTTTGAACTTTTTTTTTTAATGACGAACTACATAGATTGGCCAGAGAGGCTGGCCTTGACTACTTCACCGGATTGAGCATACATAGCTCTTAGGTCGCTTAGCCTGAACCTCTATTAGCTAGTAACTCGACACAAGGGTCACCTCCGTGAGGGGTTGCCTCTGCTTGGACGGTTACTATATTACGCGTAACCATTCCAAACAGAGCCGAACTACGACTCGGTCGATAGCTATTTTGTTAATTAAACCAAATGGGACAATTTAAGTTAAGCTAACTCTGAGATAATTGATACATTAAGCTCTTATACTACGGTGCTAATTTTCATTTACCGCGTTTACATATCAACAAAGCGACATTTGCGTTAGGTTAAACAGCTCTATTGAAGACGCTTTAATTTGTCTGTCTTTTAACTAACTTATGTATGTACTGTGTATGTTTCTATTGTTTTAGACATATCAACAGTAAGCATCGTCCGGAATTGTCTCAGCAGTATTTTATTTGATAGTTTCGTTTCTCGTCCGTCACGAAGCCCGCTTATTACTGCAGTTTAACGTCCACACTTGGACATTGGCGAAATCTAAATGGAAATGCCATCAACAAAAACAATTGTATTGTAATAAAAAATTATTACAATACAATTGCTTTTGTTGATGGCGTTTCCATTTAGGATTTACCTACGCCACGAACCCATCTATGTTACATAGATAATGGAATATTTCGTAGAATAGAAATGCAGTAAAAAGAGTGTGAGTGGTATATTAGGTATACCAGAATAATATGATGAAAATTTTGCATCAATAGCAGTAGTGTAGTCCTCGTATCTGTTTTTCTTAAAAGGCTTAAAATAAAGAAAATCTTCCAAAGGACCGATATATTCTTGGATTGTTTGTGAAGTAACAAAAATGATTAATTTGTTACTTGTATCTAAATCCATTTGGTAACCGACTTCAGGTTAACTTTCTTATTTTATTTGGCAGCAGGTGCTTCCAGTATGGCCCAATTTGTTAATTAAACCAAATGGGACAATTTAAGTTAAACTAACTCTGAGATAATTGATACATTAAGCTCTTATACTACGGTGCTAATTTTCATTTACCGCGTTTACATATCAACAAAGCGACATTTGCGTTAGGTTAAACAGCTCTATTGAAGACGCTTTAATTTGTCTGTCTTTTAACTAACTTATGTATGTACTGTGTATGTTTCTATTGTTTTAGACATATCAACAGTAAGCATCGTCCGGAATTGTATCAGCAGTATTTTATTTGATAGTTTCGTTTCTCGTCCGTCACGAAGCCCGCTTATTACTGCAGTTTAACGTACACACTTCGACATTGGCGAAATCTAAATGGAAATGCCATCAACAAAACAATTGTAATAAATTTAAAAGTATATGCTTATATAATATAGTAGAACCACGGCCATGAAACAAAAATTAAAGGATATTTTTTTTATACTAAGAGTTTTAGTTAGTATGTAATGTTTGAACTTTTTTTTTAATGACGAACTACACAGATTGGCCAGAGAGGCTGGCCTTGACTACTTCACCGGATTGAGCATACATAGCTCTTAGGTCGCTTAGCCTGAACCACTATTAGCTAGTAACTCGACACAAGGGTCACCTCCGTGAGGGGTTACCTCTGCTTGAACGATTACTATATTACGCGTAACCATTCCAAACAGAGCCGAACTACGACTCGGTCGGTAGCTATTTTGTTAATTAAACCAAATGGGACAATTTAAGTTAAACTAACTCTGAGATAATTGATACATTAAGCTCTTATACTACGGTGCTAATTTTCAATTACCGTGTTTACATATCAACAAAGCGACATCTGTCATCGAAAGGTTAAATTATCAAATATTGACGTCGTTACGTCAAACAGTTCTACTAAAGACGCTTTAATTTGTCTGTCTTTTAACTAACTTATGTATGTACTGTGTATGTTTCTATTGTTTTAGACATATCAACAGTAAGCATCGTCCGGAATTGTATCAGCAGTATTTTATTTGATAGTTTCGTTTCTCGTCCGTCACGAAGCCCGCTTATTACTGCAGTTTAACGTCCACACTTGGACATTGGCGAAATCTAAATGGAAATGCCATCAACAAAAACAATTGTAATAAATTTTTTTCAATTGCCCCTTATTATCTTCTTCCCTCTACGACCTCCTTCCTAATGATATCCCGCGCCCCATAGACTTCAAATCCCTACTATCTCTTGTTAACTCTCCTTTTGTTTATATTTTATGTTCATTCCTTAACAAAAATAACATTAGACTCTAGTTTGTCTGTCTTTTAAACAACTAACCCTATGTATATGTTGTGTTTGTTTCTACTGTTTTAGACTTATCAACAGTGAGCATAGCGCGGAATTGTCTCAGCAGTAACCACACATACTTCCTTATAGTTTAGATCCTTGTCCGTCACGAAGCCCGCTTTTTACAGCAGTTTAACGTACACACTTCGACATTGGCGAAATCTATATGGAAACGCCATAAACAAAAACAATCAATCAATTGTTATAAAAATTGGATTTACCTATGCCATCCCAACCCATCTATGTTACATAGATAATGGAATATTTCGTAGAATAGAAATGCAGTAAAAAGAGTGTGAGTGGTATATTAGGTATACCAGAATAATATGATGAAAATTTTGCATCAATAGCAGTAGTGTAGTCCTCGTATCTGTTTTTCTTAAAAGGCTTAAAATAAAGAAAATCTTCCAAAGGACCGATATATTCTTGGATTGTTTGTGAAGTAACAAAAATGATTAATTTGTTACTTGTATCTAAATCCATTTGGTAACCGACTTCAGGTTAACTTTCTTATTTTATTTGGCAGCAGGTGCTTCCAGTATGGCCCAATTTGTTAACAGTTCTTACAATGGCGTCTATGAGAAAACTATATAAGTCTTAAATTTGATTTGATTTGAAGTGGGTTTTTGTTTTTACTAGTAAATATAATTGTTTTGTATTGGAAACAAATGTGTTTTTGATTGCAGCTTTATTTCTTGTAGAAAACACATATTATTACATTGATGATTTTGTTCTAATAATATTAATTTTGTTTTCTCTTTGATAAAAAAGCTCTACACATACTATTATCCCTAACGGGATAGGCAGAGACAGTCCATGTGATAAGTGGTACAAACTTTTAGCAAGTGATTTTTTTTATAAATAAGCTGACTAGGATTTGGACTACCTTGCTACTAATAATATATTAAGTTAAAGTCACAGCCTTTATATATGTCCCACGATCTCTGTTGTGAGCACAAATGAATTTTGTTTTTGCAATTGTAAGAGCTGATTAACCACATGCCCTGCGGTGAATGAAACATAATGAGACAACTTATATTAGGAAATTGAAAGACATATGAAGTATAAGAATGAAGACAGCCAATCCTCACTAAGGTCGCATGGCGGATTATGCTGGTATACTCTCTTTACAGAGACTTGTGCCCAACAGTGGGACATATAGGCTGTAACTTTATATAATAAAACCAAACCAACTTTATGATACAACTCACCTACTGGAGGTGCATTGATATCACCCGTAGACTGGAAAAACGAGTACGGTCTGACATGGATTAAGTTGGATGCATGGCGCCAGACATCTTCTCGGTCGTCTATAATGCATACCATGTTGTCGCCGCATGGAAATAAAGCCCTAAAATATGTTACAACATTATTAATACACTACTAATACTCCAATATTATATAATAGCTAACTATTCTACATAGTGTAAGTAGCAATAGCTGAAATTGATTGGCATCTAGATCTAAGGATTCGGAACATTGTTTTTTCGTGACATAGCGAGATATTAAATTTTATTTTTATGGATAAGCATATACAATGAAGAGTGAGTCTAGGGAATAGAATGAATACTGCATTCAATCATAAAATTATGGGCATTCAGAGAAGCAAAACTGTCCAGAATTGAATGGTAGTCTTGATCCTCAAAGCAAACAAAGCTTTAGGAGATTGTATACATATTAGAATTACTAGAATAGTACATACAAAATAGGACGACTTTATAAGAATGCATAAAGCTTCTAATCCATTCCAATTCTTATACTAATATATATTGTTAGCTGGCAACACCTGACACCCAGCGATTGTTATACATAATAACTACTTCCAATGATATCTTAATAATTTACCTGAACCTTATTGTATCTTTAATTCATAATTAATAATTTAGTTGATCGTCACATGAACTTGGCATTGTAAACAATAGTTTAACCTTATTAGTTCCTAATCTGGCTTCTAATTAATTTTGTATAAAGATGGCGAGGACGCGCAGTTGTGACGTCTTGACTCGATATAAATAATTCTTTGTACAACGTTACGCTGTCTCAATAAAGCGAGTGTATTAGTTGTTGGACTATTTTATTCTACGAGACCTACAGATTATAACAATATATAAAGGTGTGGAAAAGTGAAACATGCTTAGACTATGTAAAACGAAAATATTTTCTTAATAAAGGTCACGAATTTCTCCATGTGCATGGCTTTATTCATTGCAATGAATTGCCTCAAATAGTAGTAGAAGTTGTTAGAACTAAAGTAGTCAGAACTTACTTTAAATTAGCAGATTTTGTTCTGGCGTCAAAACATTCATCTCTAGACAGTATCCTATGTGAAAAATATTTCTTCTCAGGGTCCAACAACTCAGCCACCGCATGCGCATACTGCCTAGCACCAAATGTACAAACGTGTAACTCATAGTTTTTGGAAGCTGATTCCAGAAAAATTTTAGTCCTTGGCCTTAATCTTGTGTGACACCATCGCCCCGTATTCGCCGGCCCACGGAGAAAAAAGTGAAGGACATCCTTAAAAACAAAAAAAAGAAATTAATAACACAAAAATTGCAAGATAATATGCAGATATGATAGAGTACCATCTAACAAAGGAGGATACCGAAGACCGGGCAAAGTCAAGTGGATTAAGCAGGAAAGCGAGAAGGAAATAGAGAAGAAGATATTGCAAGATAATGTATAATTATTATTCCAAAAAGATTGTAATTAATTATTTTTTACCTTTAAGTTAGGAGGAATATTGTCATTTGTTGTATGCACTAAAGTTTGATCTAAATCAACAAGGAGAACCAGTTTCTTATCTTTTAAAAGACGTTCGGCATCTTCACGGCCTAGCTTTTGAGCCAGTTCTTCAGACACCTGAAATGCAGAAATTATGGCAATGATGCTAAATTAAAATTTCTAAAAACTATAAACTTACATTATTTTTATATCAATGTGTAAGAAAAGTTATATCAGATTAAAAATTGTAACACACAATTTTTTTTAATCTGGACATGTCAATAAGTTCATTTGATAAATTTCTTCATATATAAAAGGTTGCTTTTGTAGTGACATGTGTTAAGCCTGGCAAGTGAGGTGCCATCATAGTTTAATGTTGCACAAAATTCCTTTAGTGAGCTGAACACTTGTACTCATCTTCCATATATTTTTTAAATAGAATAAAACTGCTGAAGTTTATACCAAATATTATTACATAGCTAGCTTGAACAGCTACTTACTAATTTACTTCCGAGTTGTGAATTTATGGGGATTTTAATGAGTACATTAAATTGCCACCGAATTTTCATCTCAAGGTTTTCTGACTAGAGAATGTCAGGTATTCCAGTACCATTAAAAAATATAAGTAAATAAAAACATATAAATATAGTTTTTAGATAGAGCAAATCTACTAATAAGCTAACAAACTGACTTTTAATTGTTGTTGTTGAATATTTTATGGCTTGGTAACAAGACCTTTAAGCCAAGTCTTTTTTAAAACACACAATTCTTACGTCTAGGATAAAAATGAAAATATAAGTTAGATGATCCCCCTATGAGTCACCACGCCATTTTTTTTTCTCTCCAATTGACATTTAATTTGATTAATAAATATAGAAATATGTAAGAGTTAAAAGTCAGGCAATTGTTATTTGATAAATTTCATGATGAGCCTGATTACTGTAACTTAATACAGTTGTTCGTAAGGATTACTTTGATATTTTAAATAAGATAATAAAATAATAAACCTGAATATAAAAAATAATATAATAATAATGGGACTAAGGCATTATGGGTAGGTCTCATTGGGCAGTGCAATTTGAAGAGTTTAAATTTATGATACCTTTAATTCAGGTACAGAGTGTACCATTGGAACGCTAGCAATATCGCATTTCACGCCTTCATCTTTACGGAGGTCGGCGCCGCATTCTGCGCACATCTCTTTCATTACAGTTGGATGCCTGCATTCTTCCAAGTCAGCTACACAACCTCTGGAGATTTAATGAAAAACAATAAAATAAAAAATCATAATACACATACAACTTACTATATCTATACCAACAAATTAAGAGCTTAATATAAAAAAAAAAACATTAGTTTATCTTTACCAAGCTTTTATT
The DNA here is from genome assembly GCA_029286785.1 of Meandrusa payeni. Classification (NCBI taxonomy): domain Eukaryota; kingdom Metazoa; phylum Arthropoda; class Insecta; order Lepidoptera; family Papilionidae; genus Meandrusa; species Meandrusa payeni. The sequence goes on along the minus strand of JAGSMX010000008.1, from coordinate 9,624,246 downwards.
GTAAAGGAAGGAATCTTCAAAGCTGAATAATAAAGTATAATTTTAGAATGTTAGCTTTGTTTGTAATAATAATAATATTTATTGGACGTTAATCTACCTTTAAGTACATAATTATCAGGTAAAAATGTTTTCAAGTTTCTACAAAACATACATTTTAAATTTTGGCGCGTAAATTTGTAATGAAGACTGTCCTGTTTAATCATAGTAAAACACATTTTTTTAACACTAAAATCCGATACAGCAATCTCTAAAGTTCATACTGATAATATACATAGTATAAATATATTAATAGATAAAATAAGAACAAAACGTGTACTAAATGATGTGACGTCACTTACCCAGGTTCTGCGATGTCTCCTTCTTTCACCTTGATGGACAAGATAGTACCAGCGCGGACAGCTTTAAATTTCTTTGTTTCATTAGTTTCTCCCGAAGAATCGCTGTATAAAAATAATATTTGACCATGTGACACAAATGCACCTTGTTTAACTTTCCATTTTATCACTTTCAGAGGCTTTTCTGAAGGAACAGAAATAGGCATAGTTTTGTCCGCCATCTTGAACGGAAATAGCGCTTTAAAACTTAGATGAGGGTTTTTCATTGGTTGTTGTTGTGCAGTTTTGGCGCTTAGTAGGTATAAACCAATCAGGTTTAATCTCAGAAAAATCAATGGAGTCATAGATAATATGCGTCATGCGCATTAGTGTGGACGTATAAAAACCTCGTATCATCACATGTACTAGGAATGTTGCAAAATCAAAATTCCGAATTTCCGAATTTATTTGAGTATTATTTAATTCTGAATTTACTTGCATATTTATGTTGCTACCACAATTTTGACAAAGTGATGTTGCGAACATAAATAATAAAATTAACTACATTGCAACCTATCATTAACATAGATTCTTCCATGTATGAATCTTGCGTTGCGCTGAAATAGATTTATGCCTTTAGTCTTTTTGAAAAGAACCATTATTTACAGTTAATTTTAGTCTTTTTAAATATAGCACACCCTTGATAATAAAAATTACATTCTGTGACATAGTTCAATTTAATTTATGTTATGTGATATCTGTCATATCAAATTATCAACAGCAACAAGCAACAATATAATATCTATAGTAGGTGTAACGACATTGTGTATTTAGTTATATTTTGTTTTGTTATAAATTTGATTTTATATCCCTTCTAAAATGCTCGATGAAAATATAACAGTGAGTGATAATTCAGATATAGATGAAGGTGGTAATGCAGAACTTCGTGGTTACTTAAGTAAATGGACGAATTATATTCATGGTTGGCAAGATCGGTTCATCGTTTTAAAGGATTCTACTTTGTCATACTATAAAAGCGAATTGGAGAGCAATCTGGGATGTCGGGGTGCTCTATGCTTGAAAAAAGCTAAAGTGAAGGTAATTATTACAGTATTCACTCGAGAAAAATATGAATTTGTCCTTGTAGTCATCTTCCTCAATAAAACAAACAACATCAAATCAACTTCAATGGAAGACTGCGTTTGTTTTTATTACCTTTAACGACCCTCATTTTTTCTGGTGCTACAGCACGTGATATGATTTTTCTTATATATATATTGATATACAATATTAATTAATTTATCAGCAACATGATGTTATTTTGTATAAGTAGAAAAAAATAAATGATATCATTGTTAATAATGACTGTTTGATTATCATATATAGCTACAATTAAGTAAAACAGCCAACAAAAAGAATATCAGGAGGTTTTTGGCTTTTGTGTAGGAATGAAGTTGTTTGTAAAGGAGAGAAAGAGAGCCAAATAGTTTTAGTATTGTGTATTATTATTAAACATACCCTAAATATGTGAAATCTTAAATCATTGTTTCTTATTACATTCCAGCCACATGAATTTGATGACTGCAGATTTGATGTGTCAGTTAATGATTGTGTTTGGTACTTAAGAGCATCTAATCCTGAAGAGAAGCAACAATGGATAGACATTTTGGAGTCTTTTAAAGTAAGATAAACTATAAACATGTTTATATATATAATAGATAAATCTCACTTCCTTTTATACCCAGCAAGGTGAACAGATACTTTCCACCAAGCATATTAAGTTTCATATTCATCAAGCGAACAGCCCATACACTGTAATATATTAGTTTTTGTACCTAAGAAACCAAAACGAAATAATGTCAATAGCCTATTTGTTTAGGGTACAATACATAAGGTAGGTTCAAATCCACTATTTGACTATAGATATGAACCATCTAGATCAAGCTTCAGCTTCGTTGGAATGGTTAACAAGAATGTTAAATGTTGCTATCTTCCGAGCTGAAACTAGCAATTCTAACCAGTTAGTGAAGCTTAGTTTATTATTTATGGTTAGAAACAATGAGAATGTTGATGGAAATTCTCTATTTGTCTGCTGTTTTAAAAGGTTTTTACATTTAATTAGGTCTTTATTATTTTGGTTGATTTATTTTGTTGATATTTGACCTCTTGTTCTGAAGTTATGATAGGAAAATAACAATAATATAGTAAAATGTTCATTGATTGACATATTCATAGGTCTATCCAGGATAAAATTACTACATCTTAACAAACTTTTTTTACAGTAGAATTCATCACTGACAGATGTTTTTATATTAATTTCTAGGATACATTTGATTTGAAGTTTGTTATTGTTCTTTCTCGTAAATATACATATTACTACAGGTTTTATTGTTTGCAGAAAATTGTTCCAATTTATTTAATACTAGTGTACCCAGCCTGCTTCGCCAAGCTAGATTTTGCTTTATTTTATTTAAACAATAAACTTACATCATTAAATATTTAATTTAACTCTCACAATACATTAAATTATTCATTTCTCTCTGTATTCATTCTCTTCTCGAGCAGATAAAGATCATTACCTACCCATGTACTTATCAGTAAATACAATATCATTCTTATCATTTATACAAAAGTGTATCAGGCTCAAGTTGAAGGTAATGAAATAGAAGTTCTAAAAGAGGGGTGCTCCAACATCACCAAACTTTACAGGATTACTTGCCAGGTCAATCTGAAGATTCTCTCAAAGTTTAATTGAAATCGGTCCAGACATTTTGGAGCCTATATGGAACATACTCATTCAATTTCTCTTTTATATATATAGATAATATAGTAATATATAAATATCACAAATGTTTATACTTGTAGGAAATATAGCTTCTGGAATGCATTTAATGATTCAATGCAATAAAATTCAAGTGATAAAATCATAATCACTTATTCTATAAATAATTCATGAATAATAGTTTTACATTGGCATTTCCTGTATTATCTTATTACATTTATGTTAGTTGAAAACAGGCAAATGAAATATTAAATTATCTTTTTTTTACATTCACATGTTTGCAATATCTATATTGTATTTTTTTTAAAACTTCAAAGGCTAAGTTTTTTTCATATGGTAGTATAAGAAAATAAGTCACAACAAGATGGAAAGAGATAATGTTGTCTTTGAACTCTCTTCCTCTCTCTCAATGGTATAATTTACTATCAGACCTGATATGATAGTGTGATAAATGTCTAATTGTAAGATATTAAAGAAACTGTAAGAATAATACTGCTTTTCCATTTTTTAACTGAGATTAATGTGTGAAATGGATTGTAGCCATAGAACTTGTAGGTAAATATTTACGTAAAACAGATTTATTTCTTGCTGAAATTATAAAATTCATAGAAATAACATTGGGCTTGGGAATGTCCTAAGTGATTACTCCTGACACCGTAAATAAATAAGTGTCTTTGATGTCATCTCAGATTGGAACATGTTACCATATTTTTAATTGGAAGGAGTAAAATTGTAGTGCCAATTTTAATATTTCCTGTCGTAATCACACTATTTGTTTATCAAAGCATGTTAGGATTATCCACTTATCGTTATCTATTAAACTTGCAAAAATATCATATGTTATGATAAGAATTGTGATACCAGATAAACATATGAAATAATAGTTCTTATTTCTTCATTCTTTGATTTAAAATAACTTTTTAACCCAACTGAGGTAGATAGGGGTGCTTGATCAAGCATGTTTAGTGTGCCTATCAACAATACCTTATACCAAACCGCCGAACACGAGCTGTGTTGGTTACCTAGTTTGTAATGGCAATTGTCACAATTGCTTTATCCTTTCATTACACACTTTACGTAATCTGTTTTGGTGGTCAGAAGTTAGTGAATCAAAAAACTAGTTAGTTAAGTTAGCTACCAATACAAATATTTAATTAGTATTGGTTATTGTATTTATTGTATTGCTATCTAACTAAACAAACTAGTTTGTTGATTTGGAATGTAATTTAACTATATATATATATATAGGCTTAAACACTGTTTTGATAAATAACATAAAAGTAATAAAAAATGTTTTGTATTATATTTATGTCCTCTTTGGTTATAAATATTAGTTGCATTGTGTACACTGCTATTAATTGACACCTAAGAGCACCATATTAGAAACATAATTATTCGGTTCTTGTAACATTTTCATTTAACATTTAATTGCAAGAGTTTTCTTTTTGCTCTTGGGTGGATGATCTGACAATCGGAAGGTAGTGATCTTATTAACTTATTTTTATTTATCTACAACAATACAAATTTTCTGCTCATAACTGTTAAATATTTTAAACTCATCGTTACATTTATAGTTGGAGTCAGGATATGGGACGAGTTCAGATAGCAGTTCTAATGGAGGTGGTCTTCGAAGACATGGCTCGGTTACATCACTACAATCAACTGGCTCACATGGTAATATTTTACATAATTTTTTTATAAGAATTTATTTAATAGGAAGAGAACATACTATTTACTTAACAATATATTTTAAACAGATTGTAGGAAGTTTAACTCAGTACATATTACACTAAAAACCTTTTTTTTTGTTGACGGGGGGGATGGGGGGGGGGGAAATCTTCAACAAGTTACTCCGATATGTGGGGGGAAGGCGATGTTATGTGGGGTTCTCACCCACTAAAACCCCGTGGCCGTTCGTTGGTACATGTTGAGGGGATCTGGGATCTCCAGAGGAACACACCAGAATCCTCTGCACTGTGCCTTAAAAAAGATAAGTTTTTTTAACCCTTAAAAATCTAACTTAAGATGCAAAAATATGTAATAAGATAACAAAGAAATTGTAATAGTAAAATATAAAGGAAGACAACAACACATTAGCAGGTGCAATTAACGATATAAAATGTTTTTTTTTTATTTTATTTTTAAAAATTATTACAGTATCCATATAGCATATGACAGATATAACGGATTTATGGGGTATAAACTAGTGCTTGACCACGATCCTACCTGATGTTAAGTGGTGATCTAGTCGAAAGATTGTACGCGCTAGTTTAGTAAGTGCCTATTCACTCTACTCTAGAAGGCTCACGTCGTACTTGGACGAAAAGACTGCAGCTGGTTTTAAAGCAGAATTTGTTATATATAGTTGTCTTAATATTTAATTGCTTGTAACACCACAGATCCAGTCAGAACTGATTTAAAAAGGCAACCTATGCAATATAGGGTCTGTTGTGTCTTAGCCATTAATGTCGAATGAAAATTGATGGCCACATTGATTTTAAAATATTTAAATAAACAATGCTGACTTTCCTGTTTCTCTATTTCTACGAAATTTACGATTTAGAAATGTAAAATAAGAGATAACAGAAAGAATCTGGTCATTATTCACGGATTGAGTCTGACATTGCTGATTAGAGAAAGGGACATAGAGATTATTTTCATATTACATTGCCATATTATCCAGTGGCCCTCTCGGGCGCCCTCGGATCGGAATGCTTACGCGGAACATAGTAACCGTCCAAGCCGAGGTTACCCCTCACCGAGGGACCTATGTGTCGAGTTACTAGCGATAGAGGTTCAGGCTAAGCGACCTAAGAGCTATGCCACCTCTAAATCCGGTGAGACAGTCAAGACCAGCTTCACTGGCCAATCTGTGTAGTTCGTCAAAAAGAAACTATACAGTGGTACCTCGACATGCGAGTTTAATTCGATCCGTGACCTTGCTCGTATGTTAAATTACTTCATTGAAATGCTTATGCCACAAATGTGAGCAAAAACGCAAACCTAACAATAAGGGCGATACGGTAACAAACTGAGAAACGGTTAGTCTGTTAGTGTAGTGCAATTTTCGAAACAAATCTTGCTCTCATCTCAAAGCAAAATATCGTTCGCTCGGCGGCTCGCATCTCAAAACACTCGTATATTAGAGCACTCGTATATCGAGATACCTCTGTATATTTAAACAACTTTGTCTGGTGTTCGTAATAATACCGGTCTGGTATCTTATATATAGCGTGTGATAAGAGTATACTACTTTTATCACACGCTGTATATAAGATACCTATAATTCACTATCACTATAATTCAACACGTCACGCGTGTTGTATCTACATAAGTTCATGGTTTATCTTTATTTCCTTTGTTATCAAAACTATAATTTAGAATTTACTTTTTTTTTTCTAATTCCTTACTTAATAATTGTAACATTTTTATAGAGTGAATAAATTTAATATATGATGTAATTTATATCTGGAGCCTAAAACTGCTAAACCAATTGTGTCAAAGTTAACATTCATATACATCACATTTGTCGATTTTTTGCTAGTTTGGTAATTTGCTAGTTAGTTGAAATGTTGTGTGATATTTCAACTAATTAATCAATATCAAATATTCATAAAAAAATCAATTAAAAATTACACATAAACAATTTTATTAGATTACAATTTTTGCAATAGTTGAATACAAATCACAATAGGTGGGTTTCATAGTGAAATGTAGTAAGTAATTAGTCCAGTAATGAACTTTTAAATCGATTTTAAAATATTTTTTTGTTGGATTTGCTTTTAATTAGGTCATATGTCAACTTTGTTGGCATATTATGTGTAACAAACGCAATATTCCGATCACAATTCGGTAATAGAAAGAGATCGACTGCAGGTAATTTAACGTTTGATTAGTTATTATCCATGAAATAGCAACGGAGCGGATCGTGGTTCGGCCGTCTCGGGTGCCCTCGGATTGGAATGCTTACGCGTAACATAGTAACCGCCCAAGCCAGGTTACCCCTCACCGGAGGGACCCTTGTGTCGAGTTACTAGCGATAGAGGTTCAGGATAAGCGACCTAAGAGCTATGCCACCTCTCAATCCGGTGAAGCAGTCAAGGCTTCTCTGGCCAATTTGTGTAGTTCGTCATAAAAAAAAAGTTTGATTAGATTTATAGTCTATTTTTGTTTATGCTCGTAAATATATTTGTGTATACATAATTTAAATACTATAAGTGTAGTAAATTTCGTGCTTCATATGCTTATAATGATAACATTACTTGTATGTTATGTTAAAGATGTTAGAGCTTTAAGACAATATACTTACACCTTAACAACATATCGTCACAATTATGTTTTTCATTTCATAGGACGTACATCCCGCCGGCTTACGGAGAAGATTGCCGAGTTGGACACGTACAGCGACTTGCTGTCCAAACAGTCTGCCCAGCTGCAGCAGTACTTCGAGAAGTGCGTCGCGTCATGCCCGCAGATTAGCGATGATATTGTAGAAGCTATTGATGCTGTCAAACTGGCTGAAGGTGAAATGTTTTGTTTATATAGGCTCGCCGCCGCCCTCCAATATACGTATAATGATTGTTAAGTGCCATGTGTGCGCGAATGTGTGTGTGGAAATGTGGGTGTGTGAATGTGTTTGTAAGCGCATATGTATACAAATTTGTTTAATGTAATTATACACACAAAAATATGCCTATTTTATTTTTTAAGAATGTTAACCATTCTAACCAGTGGCACATAGCGCGTCGAACAGATGGCTGATGGGGCCGATAAGTTCTTGATTGGAGACCACCGACCAGTAAGCGCAGTGTGGTACGTCCTCCCGCAAGGTGGTCTGACGACCTCATGAAGGTCGCAGGACGCAGCTTTATGCGGGCCGCTTACAACCGGTCCTTTTGGAAATCGTTCGAGGCCTATGTCCAGCAGTGGATGTTTTACGGCTAAAATAATGATGAATGATGAACCATTCCAACTAAGCTTAAGATTGTGCTAGGAGATGGTCGAATGGTGGATTCGAAACTACGACCTTACGATTCGCAGATCGTATCCTAAACCATTAGACTATTGACGCTTTTTATATGTATAAATATTTTAATATTCAATTGCATTATATTTTCCTTATTCATTATAATTGAAGGATTCTAACCAATCAGATCAAAGTCGTGAGTGTCTCTATTCATAAAACTCTTAAAAAAAACATGCTATCAGGTGTAGACATGCGTGCGTATACGGGCGAAGTGCGCGCAACGAGCACGTCGTTTCGGGCGACGTGTGGCGCTACACTAGCGACACTACAACATTGCGTCGAACTCTTACGTCGCCGAGAGAAGCAGGCGCGGCAGGCGGAGGAGCTTTACATGTAAGTGCTGTTTATCCTTCACTGGGAAACTCCTTGCGACAAGATAGACTCTAAAATCAGAGAACCATTCAAGTCGTATTATACGACAAAGGAAAATAAAGCACTTGTTATTAGACATTCTGGATCAATTCTTTGAGTATTGTAATCATAATCGAGAATTTTCTTCTTTTGCGTCGTCGTGCTAGTCGTAGTTATTTAAATAAACGAGATTAATTCGTACGTGAGGTACGTACCTTGGAATTGTACAACCCAGCCATAGTTAGCTGGGAATCATGCTACGTCAATTCCAAACAAAAAAGGACTAAGAATACTGGACTTATGTTGGAAATATATTTTCATCAACCTCTTTTGTCTGTAATACGAGTAAAAGTTTGACGTTAAAAGTGCGTCTGAAAATAAAAAACCCTGTGAAGCATATATAGCCCAACTGTTTCACAAAGTTGTCACACAGTGTAATCAACGGAAATGACAGTAAGTACTTTGATTTCGGACAGGATGCTTTTAGAAATACGATACGTCGATTCCTAGTATATATGATATAGTTATTAGATCTTATAAGTTTGTTATTTTATTCTATTTATTAACTTTATCTCCTTACATTAATACTATTATTATATTTAATTTATCTCGTTTATGTATTATATTTACAACTCTTTGTGAAAAAAACTATCAAATCATTTGATATAGTAAATAGGGGTCATCGGACATTGTATCCAATAGCAGCAGTCCGATGACCCATTCCTGACCCAATGCTAAAAAACTTATAAATATTGAAAACCAAATCAAACTAAAAAAAACCATACAACGTACTATGATTTAAAAATCCAACATACCTTCAAATGTGTATAATTCAACATTCATTGTTGATCTATGTTTCCTTGTTAACGTTATTTAGATAACAATACTATGTAGAGGAAAAAATATAGTAATCTACATTTTGGAGAGTGTGGTCAGGTATTACAAAATCTAATTCTCCCATCTCCTATGTTTGTCTGTCTCTAAGAATATAATACTGGTATATTATCATTTCGTAGATGTGTTACATATTCTAACAAAGCGTTTTGTACATATGTACAATAAGTCTTTACACGTTACATTTGTAATAATGGTTGTAGTAATAGCAAATACCTATGTATGTAAAGAAAATATATTAATTTAATTGTTCACTTGAAAGATAAAACAGTAGGAGCTCAAGATGATTTACCCTTTTTTTTTTGTTAACGGGGAGGAAATCTTCAAAAAGATACCCCGCCTTCTGGGGAAAGGCGGCGGTTATGTGGGGTTTTTACCCACTAAAACCTCCCGGTGGCCCTTTCCTCGGTGCATGACGAGGGGCTCCGGGATCTCTAGTGGAACGCACCGGAGCCCCTCTGCACTGTGCTCAAGGAGAGCACGTCCCGGGGAGGTTACTCCCTCCCCCCCTGTGCCCTCGCAGCGCAAGGCGACACGGGCCAGCCGATGTCGCCTTCTTCCCGGGTCCACTTTGGTGGACGACTCAGGCCCCCACCCTTGTCGCCCAGTGATCCCGAGGCCCCTTTTAGTCGCCTTATACGACAGGCAGGGGATACCGTAGTCTTATTCTTGAGAGCCCACAACTACAGGGCTGAAGATTTACCCACATCAACGTGTCATTGCTACTTTTTCTACGTCATATCGGTTTATAATTAATTAAAAAAAAACAAAATTAGTTATGACCACAGCACAATGAAACTTAATTAAATATATTAAGTCTACGAAATTAAAAAAAAACGTATCTCTGTATTATTCAAATAAATTTTCGATAGACATTGATTAAAACAAAACGTCTGTCAAAATTAATTCGAATATGTGAGATTTTTCCTTAAAGTTGTTTTTGATAGACGTTTTGTTTCAGGGCCTTAAAGAATCAATTGACAGAAGCAAGATTGGCGTCAAAGCCTGGACCTGATCATGAGGTTAGTTCTTTATAAATAAACTAGCGTACCCAGCCCACTTCGCCGGGCTAGATTTTGCTTTATTTTATTTAAACAATAAACTTATATCTTTAAAATATTATTTTAATGACATAAGTTTATTCATTATTGTTTATTATATTTATCTGGATTCATTCTCTTCTCGAGCGGGTGCAAAACATTACCTTTTTTTTTTTTTTTTTTGTTAACGCGGGGAATCGAGTTATTAACCATCCTCCGGTACCCTGGGTGGGCCCGAGGGATGTGTGGACTCGGCCTGGGCAGCCCATACCCACTAAACCTACCGCGAATGCCATCAGCCGTTATGAGCGGGGTGCCCCGGATCTGTCAGCGACAGGACACCCCAACGACCGGCCGGTCTCGGCAAGACCGGACTTCACCCTCGAAGGGGACTCCTCCGGCACTCAGAGAAGTCCTGACGACGCCGAAGCATGCTGGGGCCAGGTTCCCATCCTGGCCCCGCTTCGATTACGGGGCAGCGAGAGGAGGCGTTTAACGCAAAACATTACCTACACCAATGTTCTTCAATATATTTCATAATGACATAAATATACACAACCCATGTGTCAATACAAATTTGTGTTATAAAACAATAGAATATCATCCTAGTAAATAAAAGCTGTATTTGACAGTTCAAAAAAGAGTGCTCTGATCATCACAAAACTTTACAGGATTACTTGCCAGGTCTGAAGATTCTCTGAAACTTACATTGGCAACGGTTCAGCCGTTTCGTAGCCTATGTGGAACATACCCACACACTTTCTCTTTTATATATATAGATAATTATTAGGTGTACGTCGGTTAAAACTTTTATCGTAAGAAACCAGCCATAATACCTGCTAATTAGACTATGGGGAAAAGGGAAAAATTATTCAGTGCCATCTATCGTTAAGTTACCCAGCTACGGACAAGGTACTATCACTGTGGGAAATCTATTCAGCGCCATCTACCGATAAGTTACCGGCCTACTGACAATAAACCAATTGAATAGTTATGCTATCCATACATAAATAGACATAATTATGATACATATAAAAATACATATTCTTAATATTTATGCATTTAGAATTTATCGGGCACAAGGCCTTTTTGAACCTCTACTAGACAATCACCGCTTTATCTTATAAGCTTGAAGTAAAACGGCCAACGATTGTTGTTGTTGTAAGAAAAAGGGGTAGGTATCTCCCTAAAAGAGTTAAAATATTTCATTGGTACGGTATTCAACTAATCTCGGTCTGCTAGTGTTTTATGAGAACCAATACGAACGCCTGTTCACTGAGCTAATGTTCAATGAGCTAGTAACGGTACAGACACAAAGACAGTATAACCTTATTTAAAGCATAACTCGCTGTAATCCACGCATCAATTAATTTAAATACAAAAATAAGCTCCCACGTCACGCATATCAATTTTAATGCCGTCTATTTTAAGCGACTTCGAGACAAGACTAGGTCATTTTTTTTATTAGGGATTTTTTGTGACGACCCTAGACAGATGATCTCAGCTGCTCTATACTGTTTTACCGTATTTGAAATATATTTCTTTAGAATAAGGCTATTAAATCATTTTTGAAGTTATAGGCGCGTTATGAAAAAATGATGGGTTTGAAATTTTAAGTCTGTAACTGTAACAGGTTGAAGCTGCATATTTCTTTAAGCACGTTATATAGTATCAGTGTCAACTGGTTTAGATAGATGTCGCTATTATTAATTTATTAGTTATCCAACGCAAAGCTACCGCGGTTCAATCTTCGAAAATAAAGTTGTCCATATCATTTTTAATTCTCAAATTCATACGTGGGTCCTTCCACTGGCCTTAAAAACCTATTCTTAACCGACTTCAAAAAAGAAGGTAGTTTTCAATACGTTTGTGATTTTTTTAATTATGCCAAAGAAGTACAACTTCTCACGCGCGTACATAAGTACACGCACCCATTTTATGCGTTTTAATGAGGTTCTGAGCTAATCATAAAATTTCAACGCGTCGTTCAAAAATTAACTAACAACAATTTATTATGAATATAATTATGAAAATTAAGAAAAAAACGTATAATAAAAAAAGTTATAGTTCAGTTTAGTTTTCCAAACTACTTAATGGGGCCAGCAGTCCCACAAGTCTGAGGGATAGCCTTGTAAGCACAGCTCTCCACTGGCAGACCCGGCTTTTCTAGGACGGAAAACGAGAGGGACTAACGCGATCCCATCTTTTTTTTTTTCGTTGTCTGGGGGAAATCGTTAACAGGATACCCTGCCTTCAGGGGGCCAGCCGATGTCGCCTTTTTTCCCGGGTCTACTGTAATGGACGACAAAGGCCCTCACCCTTCTCGCCCCGTTAACTCAAGACCCCTTTTAGTCGCCTTCTGCAACAGGCAGGGAATACCGTAGCTTTTTCTACTAGCCCAGGACTACGGGGCTGACCGATCTTGCCCCATCATGGCGGAGGATGACTCACCAAGGGGGCTTTAAGTCGTTAGGCACCTCTTGTAGGCCGAGCAAGAAAAAAAATTCTCTTCACAGAAAAAGCGTGCAGTGGGACGTATTGTCGATCAAATAGAAAAAAATAGATTATTACTAAAAAGAGCCTACTGTTAACAATATTTTTATATGGGGATAAAAAACACTTTCTTGTGACATCTAGTGCGCTTCACGTTTAATATCTTAAAGTGTCTGTCAGTTCTATGTCGTACTGTTGGGCGCAGGCTTTCTCTGTGAAGATAATTTTTTTTTCTTGCTCGGCCTACGAGAGGTGCATAACGACTTAAAACCCCCTTGGTGAGCCATCCTCCGCCATGATGGGACAAGATCGGGTCAGCCCCGTAGTCCCGGGCTAGTAGAAAAGGCTATGATATTCCCTGCCTGTTGTGGGAGACAAAAAGGGGTCTCTTTTTAGTAATAATCTAATTTTCCGAAAAATGTTTTGAAAAATGTCTTTTTTACTTAATCGACGATATGTAGTATTTACTTTTATTTTATTTACCTTGCAAATAATAAAATAAAATATTTAATAATACACTTCGTATAATTGAGTGAAAACTGTGGCACGTGAATTGCACTTTATCTATATTAGATTGGTGCTGGCCAGTTTGAATTTTCAAGTATTTTCAGCGAGGTTACGATTATGAATCATTGATAAAAAAAATTTAGCGGGAAGTATCGCTGTTTCCTTGGTATTTTTATGTTGAATTTTATATGAGTTTTTTTCTATTCTTATATCACTTTAGCGATATGGATTTCTGATGCAATGTTTAAATTTAGTAGTGTATTAAGTAGATATATATATATATATATATATATATATATATATATATATATATATTTTAATGAACCCTTCTACTTTTTTCATAAATATTACTAACACTCAGAGATGTAAGTAATATCGAATGATTGATTCCAGACGACCTTATGTTTCGCAGTTACAGCCTTATATAAGTCCCACTGTTGGCCACAGGCCTCTGTAAAGAGAGTATAAGGGCATAGTCCGTCATGCGGCCCTAATGCGGATAGGCAGACTTCACATGTCTTAGAAAAATTTTCTACGACATATCGATTTCCTCACTATATTTTCCTTCACCGCCGAGCGCGTAAATCAGCACATAAAATAGCAACAACAAATTTATATTTATTGGTGCCGCCACCGGGGTTCGAACTCGGATTGCTATGCTTGAGGCGACCGCCCAGACACTGAGCTCCCAGGGCTTTTTATTATGTTTCGCAGACCGTACCTTAACAATTATGGTCTAGTGTGTTTCACTATAGACCAGGATATATTTGTCTACGTACAAATATAGCCTAGTGTGTACCAGGCTTTAGTAATTTCTCCTCGCACTGTGGAGGCGGCCGCGCCGCGAGACGGACGCGTCCGTACGTTTTGTTTTTTTCGCTCGTCTCTTGTTTATGTTCCATTATCGACACCCTTCAGTTGTTTCCTGTTCCCGCTATTTTGTGCGTGCGATTGTCTCTGGTTTCCGCGCGCTCGGCTATTTTCGTGCCTTTATCTGTGGCCTCGCGTTGCGAATTAGTGCCAGTGTTGTGATGTTCGTTTGGTTTCGTGTTAATACATTGTTTTTATTTTTTTTTATTTTGCCTGAAATCCGAGAATGAAGTTTAAGCTTTTTAAGAAAATACTTAGACAGGTTAGTGTTTTTTTTTAATTTTGCATACTTTATCTGTTTAATATTGGTAGCAATATATGGATCTTTAAACAGTATAAAGGAATTGTAACAATTCATATTATACGTGTTTACGAAAATTATTTAAGCGGTAGTAGCATAATGGTTTGTGGTGCGGGCTTGTAACACATGCGGTCGTTACTACAAAACCTGCCATTTGACTGTGAAGTAGATTGCGTGAAGGGTTGCCGACAGACCAACTCTTAATAGAGATAACTCATAATAGACGGTCTTTTAAGAGCTCGGCCACCTTTCAAATCGCCGAAGTTGTGGTAGCCTCCGGGCTGACAACGGTAATATACCATAAAAATATACAACTAGGAGTTATGCGTACAAGAAACCATCATCTCATAAACAAACACAATTTTATCTCTTTATAAGTATATTATGATTTCTAGGATTATTTGCCTAAGCACCGTGGCATCATGTTTGGTTCAGTTTCATATTGTAGAAGGGCGATGAATTCTATTACTAGTGGGGATTATTGGGGAAAATTCTCGAACAAATATATGTTTCCTGTAAATACGCACTTAAAATTACAACAAACAAATTCATTGTTGCCGGCACTGGACATCAAACTCGGATTGCCGGCGTACTATGCAATTTAAACGAAACTGATATTTGTTAATTGATCAAAATAACGACGATAATTGGAACATATCACAATTTACGATATTACTACAATTATTACAATAACCAGGCAATCTATAATGTCTGTGATATTAAATTTCTAGGCATTATTATCGACCAACACTGTAACTGGAAACAACATGCAAATGTAGTGGGTGAAAAATTGAACAAATTTATCTTGAAGAAGACTTGGTAAGCTAGTTCACGTTGAAGCAGCTATTATAGCATCAGCCCTGTAGTTCTGGGCTCTCAAGAATAAGACTACGGTATCCCCTGCATGTCGTAGAAGGCGACTAAGGGGCGTTGGGTTCACTGGGCGACAAGGGTGGGGGCCTTTGTCGTCCGCTAAGGTGGACCCAGGAAGAAGGCGACACCGGCTGGCCTGTGTCGCCTTGCACTGCGAGGGCACAGGGGGGGAGGGAGTAACCCCGGGACGTGCTCTTCTTGAGCAGGTGCGTTCCACTGGAGATCCCGGAGCCTCTCGTCATGCACCGAGGAAAGGGCCACCGGTGAGGTTTTAGTGGGTAAAAACCTCGCATAACCGCCGCCCTCCCCCCAAGAAGGCGGGGTATCTTTTTGAAGATTTCCTCCCCGTTAACAAAAAAAAACTATTAAATTGTAGAATAGAATCAATGTATTGTATTTGCATGCCGGTTGGGCGAAATATGCTAGCGCCTACCTAATAATTATCATCATGTCAGTTACCATATTTCCCGCAAATAAACGTTATTATTATTATTATTAAATAACAATTGAAACGAAATTGTTGTTTTTGTGGTAACAGATCGGAAAACCATAGGAGCTCAACTCAACTAGTAGATTACCATTACTAACTAAAATCGACAACTATGATGTCACTAGACGATTATTTTAAAACAATTGCAATACACTTGGGGCGTTATCGCGTCTACAGTCATGGCCGGGTGAAGGTTTTTCCGTAGTCCTTGCGATAAAACATTGCCCTTTCATTATGTTACTCTTAATCAACAATAATTGAACCAACTAACTAGTCTGTAAATTTTAAGTTAATTATAATAACTCTCTCTGTGAAATCATATTAGAGGGTTAGCTGGGTTGATATAAAAGGCGTATATTTCGTTTGAGTACTATATAATTTAATTTTATTTTCTATTGTCTTCTTCTTAGTCGTCTCCTTCATTGCTGAAGGTCGTGTCTAGCACAAAGTGTTAATCGCTCGCTTAACGATTAACTTCCACATGTCCCTGTCCTCGGCGGTCTTCATGGCTTTGGTTATTGACAAGCCTGTGAGCGTCTTAACTGCGTCTGCTCGCCGTGTGGGTGAGCGACCGCGTGCTCTTTTTCCGTCCACCTGGCCAACAACCATTAGCTTTTCGAGGTTATCAGGATTTCTGCGAGCAACGTGTCCAAAATATTGCAGTATGCGCTGGAAGCAAAGAGTTGATAGCCTTGTCGTTATTCCGAGTGGCGTAAGAATGGATAAGTATTTTCTATTGTAGGGTTTGGTAACTAGTAAAAAATAGCGGTAAGCAAAAATAAAGGATCGGTTAAGAAAGTTTGAATATCTCGTAAGATAATTACGCTAGCTAACTGAAATAAATTGTGCATGATAGACAATTAAATATCCTTAAAATAAAATAAAATATTTTTATTAATTTATTTACGTAAACTTGGATAACACAGTATTTTTCATTAAATTTTATTTTAATTTTAGTACATAGTGTTGCCTGCATGTGGCGAAAAAATAAAATGAAATTAATAAAACTTTTAATTAAATTTGATTAAAATTAAAACGCGATAAAAAAATTATTTCTTTCAAATTTTCTAACACAAGTCAAAGCTACTACTTATGTCATCAGCTATCTGCCAATGCAACCCCAAAATCGATCCAGCCGTTCTAGTGATTAACCGGAACAAATAGGCAGATATACAGACAAAAATTATAAAAATATGTTTTGGTATCTGTACCGTGTATACATTCATATGCATGTCTTCTTCTTTAAGTGCCATCTCCTACCGGAGGTCGGCTATCATTAAGGCTATTCTAATTTTTGATGCAGCGGCATGGAACAAGGACCGTGTGATCATGTTAAACCATGTCCGGAGATTTCTGAGCCACGAAATACGTCTTCTGCCAGGTGGTCGTTTACCCTGCATTTTTCCTTGGATGATGAGTTGGAGTAGTTCGTATTTGTTATAACGCATCATATGACCAAAGTACTGGAGCTCGTGTTTTTTCACGGTATTAAAGACCTTCGCGTTCTTGCTCACCATTTGTAATACTGTTTTGTTTGATATCTTATCTGTCTATGATATTTTAAGGATTCTTCTGTATACCCACATTTCCAAGGTTTCTAGGCCATTACTCATATTCTGGATTCAGGTCCATGACTCTACGCCATACAGAAGAACAGAAACCACATAGCAACGTGCCAAACGCACCCTGATAGATATCTTCAAAGATCGATTGCAGAGAAGGTGAGCTAACTTAAGAAATGCGTTATTTGCATGTAGTAAAATCATTTTAATATTGCAAAAAGACTTTTCAATGTAATTTATTTACATAGATATGTCTCCAATGTTAGCGCGGGCAGGTTTGCGTGACGCGTTTTGTTTATCGTAACGGAAATACGTAGCACGAATGGTGAATTTTCGACAAAGTCGAGTTTAAATTGTGTCATTATCAACCAACTTGAAAACTTGTTCAATTATTTGTATTTTTTTATATTTTTATTAATGTTTGTGCATCTTTATTGGTGGTGAAGAAGTGAAGGGATTGGTGATAATTAGGTCTCATACTAATTTAGCTGTCTAAGCCTAACCTTGTGTTCCGAAGTTATACCAGGAAAACCCTAATCGAATTGAAGAATGATTTTTATAGATACGGAAGGTGTAGTAGGTAGGGGTCGCCCAGATCGAGACCCACATCCCTCTGGGCCCACCCAGGGTTTCGGAGGATGGTTTGTAAAGAAAATTCCCCCGCGTTAACACCTAGACAAAAACAAGAGACAAAACCTCTTAAAATCCAGAAAATTACAGCGTTTTCAAGTTACAGCCCATATACGTTTATGTAGTATGTCCCATTGTTGGGTCTCTGTAAAGAGAGTACAAGGGCATAATCCGCAACGCGGACTTCATAGGGTTTAAAAACAATCTAACTAAAGGTTTCCTCATAATGTTTTCCTTCACCGCCGAGCACGTCGACGTCGAAGTTCGACTTACCGAAGTTCTAATGTAATAGTGTGGCGCAATTTCGATTATCGGATATGTAATAAGATTATGAGCAAGTCGGGAGCAGCCCTACAATGCAGCGGCTAGGTCGTCCATCGTACAGGTGCTTGCGGCGACTCAGCAGGTTCGTTGCACTCTCTTATCATTGAACGAGCGCCAACTCTAACATTGCTCGGTTTCCTTTGCGTTAAACTCGATACGCTGTCACTTCGGAAACTGTTAGTGAGGCCAATTACCGTCTTCCTTTGTTATATTCAATGACAAATAAAATAAACATATATAAAAGAAATAATAAGTCTCATATTTAAAAAAAAATTGTATTGCTTCCACACGCGATGAAAACGATCACCGACACGATTATCCTGACCCGTCATCGTGTCGGACATGACGTATAAATAGTTACGTGATAAGCATTAAAACGACACAAGCAATATACGAAATCATCGCCTTTGTTTTTTTACAGGTATAGGGAATGTTAGCTAGCAACACATGGCACCCTGCGATTGTTATGTATAATAATTACTTCTTTAATTATTTTTTTTTCACGGGGAGGAAATCTTCAACAAGGTAACCCGCTTTCTGGGGTGAAGGCGAGGATATGTGGGGTTTTTACCCACTAAATACTCCCCGTCGGCCCTGCTCTTAGGAGAGCCCTCGCAGTGCAAGGCGACACGGGCCTGCCGATGTCGCCTTCTTCCCAGGTCCACCTTGGCGGACGACAAAGGCCCCCACCCTTTTGTGATCCTGAGGCCCCTTTTAGTCGCCTTCTACGACAGGCAGGGGATACCGTAGTCTTATTCATGAGAGCCCATAACTAGAGGGCTATGTATAATAATTCTTTAAAATAATTCCTTGTTCAACGTAACGCCGTATGAAAAAACGAGTTTATTTTCCACAACACCTACAAGTTATTACAGGAACGTTAATTTAACAAGAAAGTTATAACCGGCTAGTAATTACTAATAGAAAATTCCCTGGATGGTTAATCTTCCATTCAACATGGCTTAGTCATAGTAGTTGTTATTCATCATTGTATTCCAATCAGATCGGCCGTAAAACCAACTTCACAGAAATATTCCCCGGCGTATTAATAGAACTACGGAATGGTGTGAGCGTTCGCTAATAAATCGATAGGGTTTCGTTCATTATCGAACTACACCGCTAATGGAGTAATCGTGGAGCTTCATTTTGTTTTAAAAATAGAACTTAGTAATAAAAAACGTGTGTGCTTTATACCACACGAAATAAACATAAATAAATAAATGGATAATATATACACGTATGTTCAAGAGAGAGAAAGAAAATGGTGCTCGCCCCTCTTTCTCTCTAAGATAGAAACATCTACTCTTTCTATGTTCACTAAGTTGTATCTTCCTATCAACTTCCGTTCGGCTTGCCCGATCACACTTTTCGTAACGCATTCACCAGCTTCATCCCGGAGTTAAGCGTGCGTAAAGAATTTTACTTCAAATAATGTACCTCACATCGGCTTACTTTATAACTGAGTTTTTCTTTGTTCGGTATTTTTTTTCTTGGAAATTATGTTTAGATACGAATAACGTAATGATGAAATATTAATAATATTTTTCTTTTATATAATAAAATAAAATATCGTTAGGCACATAATACCTAGAATAATATATCGTTGATTCGAACCTCCGACCGGTGACATCGTAAGTCGAACCGCTGAGCCACTATGACGCAATAAATTCGCCCCTCCCCGCTACGCTCTACTTAGCGTTTTTTTTTATATGCCTTGCAACCCTTCTTCATAGAAACGGAGTAGTCTAGCCACAGTATTTTAATAAGCGTATTATACCTATCGTGTGAGGGTGCGTCGTGTCGCCTTTCGTAATCGGAGCGAAGGCTCGCATATCGATTTACAGTATACAAGTTGAATTAATTGCATGCTCAGGCACTGAGCTATACATAATAACGATATATAATTTAGGTCATGTATTTCTAATTTCAGATATTACAGAACTTTATTAGGTCCCAAACACCGTCAAATTTATTAGCAATTGATTTTATGCCTTTGAAAACTGGAAAACGACCATTTACATACTATACAAGGTTATGGGGTAAATACTGGGTTTCGAATCCGCGTTCATTATATCGTAAGTCGAACCGCCTCGCACTACTACTCTATTTTTTTAAAAGAAAGCTATCAATGTTTTTTTACAAGAAATTTTACTAACATTCTTGTTAACCATTCCAAGTAAGCTCAAGCTTGTGCTGGGAGATGGTTCACAACAATAGTCGAATGGTGGATTCGAACCTACGATCTTACGATTCACAGACCGTTCCCTATTCCACTAGGCTATTGACGCTTCAAATACTTTTAAGTATTTGTATTTTGGTTACAGATATGATTATAAATTGTAGAGAATTTTAAGCGTTGAACATTTCAACATTTGAAATCCGTCATTATACGAATATTTACGAGCAAAAACAAAAACCGACTTCAAACCGAAATAAACGTTAAACGCTATTACACGTGGACACCATCTTTGTATTAACGAATTATCGTAGGAATATTACTAAATAAAATTAAACAGAACCCAACGAAATTCTCATCAAACTACTCTTGAAGTCCATCCATACTACATACTAGTTATTTTACAGCCGTGTTCAATAACAGAACCTTTACCATGACAAAGGTGTAATTTATTTTTAAGCCAGTTAATTTCGCTTTCCAACTGGCCTGTTGCCTCTGGCACAAATAGCTTCCCGTAATCAGTCTTCGCTCTTTCACTTTTGCTTTCATGCTCTAGAAACGTGTGCGTGAATCGGCACAAATAGTCCAGCACAAATAATTTGAGTTTGTCGTGATGTAACACGCTTATTGACTTCTAGTTTTACGACTTTTATTAATTCCCTTTAATAACTGTAAGTCTATTAAATAATAACTGTAAGTCTATTAAATAATAACACTTCTTTTTTATTATGAGTCCAATTATCGCTTGATGAGTAGTTAGGTTTCTTTGTGTTAATTATCGCGTTTACCATGCCGTATGCCATTGGCCACTACTACACACATATTTAAAATATAATCAAAGAGCCGTTGTTTTAATTAAACTTTTGGTTTAGTTTTTTTATTGACGAACTACACAGATTGGCCAGAAAAGCTGGCCTTGACTTGACTTGACTTTGTTACGCGTAAGCATTCCGATCCGAGGGCGCCCGAGAGGGCCGAACCACGACTCGGTCGGTTGCTATTTCACGGATACTATATATGATAGTAAATGAATTTTATCAACTATAAAAAAAGTATCTCGGAATCCAAAAACAGTTTTGGCAATGACGGTAAAATAAATTAAAAAACGAGTGTGCTTTAGACCACACTACTGAAGTAAAACTTCTTTAGCTCCGTCTAAATGTATGTATATATACATATATATGTTTATATGTGTAAGGTATAAACGATTGTTCAAGAGAGAAAGAAAATGTGTGCTCGTACTTCTTTCTCTTGCCCCTACAGTAATATACGAAACGTAACTCTCTCTACCTATATTCATTAAATTATATTTTGCTCTCAACTTCCCTTGGCCTTGCCCGATCACAATTTTCGTAACACATTCACCAGCTTACTCCCCAAGTCAAGCGTGCGTAAAGAAGTTTTGCATCAAAAAGGTTTTATGGTAACTATGTAGAACGAATATGCGAAAGGCCGCACAATTTTCATTAGGGGCACTAAAGATAAATCGGTTGCTAGGCACAGTTTGAAATATAGGGGAGTGACAAAGGCTGCGTATTGCGTCACCGCCATTATAGTATATTGGTGGAGACATTCGACGGCACCCGGCTTGTGGCTCCAATGGACAACCCTCTGGTGTGACGTCAGCGTTTTATTTATCCTAACGCAAACAGCGTTCTGTTGCCACGGGGTACAGTTGCCGAGAGCTTTTGTCATGTGATATCGGTGAGTACTTCTTCTTTTGGCCTTTATTGGCCAACATTTTTCGCTGTTTTTTTAAGCAAGGTTAATAGTAGTTGTGAAATATGTGTAGAAAGAGTGCTGCTTATTTTTTTCCGATTAGTAAGTCGCTATCATTGTAAAATATAAGAGTATGTTTTATATATATTTATTTTATTTAAAATATAATAAAAAAAAACAATAAACTTACGTCCTTAAATATTTACATCGCGATTCGCAATCTCAAGATACAAACACGAATCTGTCTTCCGCACAACATACATCCATACAAATTAACATCTATCGCCACAAAGGAACAGACTTCCAACACCTTCACTGAACATGTCAACTACATCATATACAACATAAAACAATTCAATAACACGTAATATAAAATAATTAAACAAACCTGAAAAAAAGGTAACCAAATAAAACAAAACCAACTCAATCACCTAAACATTAAAATTAAATAAACGTAATCATCCTAAAATATATACAAGCAACAAACTTAAAAAATAGTGAAACCAACTTGCAAAAACCAAATCAAAGGCGACGTATAAATCGTGAGACAAACATATAGACTCATAGTTCACTATGGATCATATAAAAAAAACGTATTAAAACGGTAAAGTTATCAAATTATTTGCGTATTTGGTAAAGCCATCGTCAACATATTTGGTAAAGTTACCAAATATCATCTAGAAATACAACCTGTATTACTAGAAACACCCATACAGTCGTTGTATTACGTCACAACAGCTTTCAGGTGCTAATTCTTTCTTTACGTCCAGAACAAAGAATCTGTTTGTATTCAGTTGTGTTTGCTTTATTTTATGATAGTCAATAATTCACCTTGAATGTAAGCATATCATCATTACCGTAGATAAAACCACGACCATTCTGTGTTGGCGTTGAGATCTGGGATTTAAATTCCAATTACCTTGTACCTATTACCTTCTGGTTTTTGGTTTCGTACCCAAAATGACTTAAAATCTGTGCTTCTCCACTATCTGTGCTGTCTGTCTCACATGGAACTTTTAAATAAGGCTACCAACGTAATTCTAGACATTCTCTGTTAAGCTAACCTTTTGTTTTATGATGCAGTTTAAAATCCCTTTATTTAGTCAGTCACTGTTAGCATACTCTATAAAGACGCCATTGTATTTGATTTGAGATTTTTTATTCATTTATTTAAAATATCAAAAGTCAAACGCAGTATACACGATACCAAAGTAATATATCAAATACAAATACAATAGGATGTTACCCTTACCGCCAACTATAGTCGCCGTGCTAGCTCATAAACTTGTGTTACAACAGCTAAGGTCTTACTGCAATCATATATCACCCCCCTAACACTTTAATCATCATCATCATTTCAGCCGCAAAACATTCACTGCTGGACATAGGCCTCCAGCTGCGTCCTGCGAACTTTATGAGGTCGTCAGACCACCTTGCGGGTGGACGTCCTCCACTGCGCTTGCTGGTCCGTGGTCTCCAATCGAGAACTTTTTGGCCCCATCGGCCATCTGTTCTGCACGCTATGCCCTGCCCATTGCCACTTCAACTTGCTTATCCGTCATATTAACGCTTTAATACTAGAGATTAATTATATATAAAACTAGCTGACGGGACAGATTTCGTCCTGTCAAAAGATAATAGTAAAATTTAAATAAATATAACGTTTTTCCGAGTGATCGCGTTATTAACATCACAACAGTTAGTGAATTAAGAACAATCCAACGATTATCAATTTGGATATTTTGTTATTTTCTTTAACAACTGTTAATCTTCCATCTGTATTTTTTTTATGACGAAGTACACAGATTGGCCAGAGAGGCTGGCCTTGACTGCTTCACCGGGTTGAGAGGTGGCACAGCTCTTAGGTCGCTTAGCCTGAACCTCTATTGCTAGTAACTCGACACAAGCGTCAATCTTCTTCCATCTGTATGCGAACGGCGACGATATGGCGGGTAGCCATCGTTTCCGGAAATTATTTCTGCTACTAATTCCATACACGGTGAATTTGAATTAAGATTTCTACGCGGGTCCTGATTTGAAAAGAAAAATGTTTTTACTATTGTCCACGAAATATTTTTATTATAAATCTTTCGTGTGCCTTAAGGAACATACATAAAAAAATTGTTGAATTGGTCGAGCCATTTTCGAGTTTTGCGCTTAGAAATTCATTATTATTTATATAGATTTCTTCGCGGTATTAAATTACTGATAATTAATCATCAATCATCAAATTATCTAGTACTATTCTACTGTGTGTACTGATTCCAGTTAGTAAGTCAGTAAGCGACCTACTTGTTCGGACCGAATGTTAAAGCGATCCAAAGATGTTACGTATGCAACAATTAATTGGCTTCGTTTGCTTACTAGCGTGACAATGGCTTTATGTAATTCTATGATAGCCAGATTCAGCGCTTTGCTTCGTCTTTCACTGTTCGTACAAAATTGAAATAGTTTACCCGAGTCCGTCTTTCTCTCCGATTACAATATCTTCTCTAGAGTAGAGTGAATAGACATTTACTAAGTTAGTGCGCTGTATCATCCGAGACTGCTTTTCCACTGAACATCAAGTGGAATCGTAGTCAAGCACTTGCTTTGAAAGTTTAAAAAAAATCTCTGCTTTTTTTTCTACAAATAATTGGCGAATTTTCATGTGTGATTCGTGTCGGTGGTGGTATGCAACTCTGTGAAGCGAAATTGTCATTTTAAGTACTAGGAAAAATATTTCGTAGTAGTAAATTGAAAGAGTTAAGATCCACTCAGGCTCAAATCTTATCGCATTTAATTATACCCCATATAAATTTAAAAAGTTTATGAATGTGTGTTTATTTAGTGTTAGGATTTGATGATGTTTGCAAGATCTGATTTTAAGCTGAGTCGGAAAAACCAACTAAACGTTTTGTATCAATAGTAAAAATATATATACATTTGAAACATTTGAAGTCAAAAATCTCCACAAGTCGAAAATAATATTTCGTCTCTACATTACTCTAAATCTCAATTCTCTTTAAGTCGAAAACAATACGTCCCTATAAACCATTTCAGTAGAAATTTTCGCTCCATTTCTCGAAAAAATAAATTGGATTACGTTATCTTCATCATTTACTATGTTTGGAAAAATAACAACTAACAATTTTCTGACAATGTACGTCATCGTTTGATTTTTTTTGTGATGAACCAACGCTGGTTGGCCAGAGAAACTGACGGCAACAGTTTCATCGGGTCTAAGAGGTGGCAGAGCTCTTAGGTCGCTTAGCCTGAACATCTATTAGGACCAACACGGCGCAAGGGCTCCGAGAGGGGACTTCGGCTCGGACGGTTACTCTTGGCGCGTTAGCAATCCCATTCGAGGGCGCCCGTTTTGATTGAATTTTATTCATTTCAAGCAGTAAACTTTCATTGGTGCAAACAGCTATAGCTCTATTTTTTGTCCTTTACCTTGAAGTTTCAACTTACATTGGCCCTATTGTATTAGCTTACTGAATATTTTCAGACATACCTTTAGGCGACACGAAACATTCGTTTTGATATTTTATATTATTAACGTTCTTGCCATATAATTAACAGTTTACGATATCGTTACTATATAATTAAGCGTCGAAAGAGTTTGATTGTGATCTGTGAGAGTTCCATAATTCAGGTTTAATGGAAAACGGTGAAAATTAAGAATTTATTCGTTAATTGGTTGTTAGTTAGGTTGACGAACTCTGTCGTTGGGACTTCTCTGATTGCCGGAGAAGTCCCCTTTGAGGATGAAGTCCGGTCTTTGCCGGGACCGGCCGGTAGTTGGGGTGTCCTGTCGCTGACAGATCCGGGGCGCCCCGCTAATAACGGCTGATGACATTCGCGGTAGGTTTAGTGGGTATGGGCTGCCCAGGCCGAGTCCCACACATCCCTCCGGGCCCACCCAGGGTACCGGAGTATGGTCTATAAACAGATTCCCCCGCGTTAACAAAAAAAAAGGTTGACGAACTCTCTTCCTGTTTGTTAGAAGATTAGACATTTTCATGGTAATGGTTTTTTAATATTTACATTTTCTTATCACAAGCTGTTTATAAGATCTTTGTTTATGTAGAAAATATTTGCTGAATGTTTGACGCGTAGCGTAATCTCATATTTTATCATGTAATGCTTATATAATGCAGACAGACAATTACCCGTTCAGACATAGCATGCTATATTATTATTACTAGTAGTTGCTCTATAGTCAAAATTGAAATCTAATCCAGAAATGGGATCATTGAAATCACTAGTTATATAACTGTCAATAACTGTTTATTATAGTTACTTAAGTGTAATATTCGCGTGTATGTTTACTAAACGCATGGTAGTGTAATGTTTTTTTATTGATCTAATTCATTTTGTATGCATAGTTTTAAAAAATAGCAATCTGCTCTCGTGTAAATTATAAGTGCGGGAAATTTCATTATCCTTTGTCCGCGCAATTTTCGGTAGAAGTGGTACAAAGTTTTTGTTTCACGTATTAATATAATGATGATGATGATATCGTGCCTGAAAAACTGTGAGGTGTTATAAAATAAGTTACATATACTAAAACTTACCTAATAACTAACTTACACTTTACCTAATAACTATAAACTACTTGGGTTAATGCCGTTAGATTTAAACCTAGTGATACTGGCTACCTCATTATAATTTGAGATGGATTTATAAGATAAAGCCGTTCCTGTCTACCCCGCTGGGGTTAAAAGGACCTCAGAGGTTATTCTTATCCTCATAAGGTGATCCGAATACGTTGGGTTAACATAGCACAACATCAGCCCTGTAGTTCTGGGCTCTCAAGAATAAGACTACGGTATCCCCTGCCTGTCGTATAAGGCGAATAAAAGGGGCCTCGGGTTCACTGGGGTACAAGGGTGGGGCCTTTGTCATCTGCTGAAGTGGATTCAGTAAGAAGGCGACATCGGCTGGCCCGTGTAGCCTTGCACTATGAGGGCACAGGGGGGGAGGGAGAATCCTACAACATCTCACAGCCCTGTAGTTCTGTGCTCGTAGAATAAGACTAAAAGGGGCCTCGGATCGGCCCCCACCCCTGTCACCCAGTGAGGGTGACAGGGGTGGGGGCCTTTGTCATCTGCTGAAGTGGATTCAGTAAGAAGGCGACATCGGCTGGCCCGTGTCGCTTTGCCCTGCGAGGGCACAGGGGGAGAGATTAACCTCCCCCGGGACTCTCTCCGAAGAGAACAGTGCATTCCTCTGGAGATCCCGGAGCCCCTCACCATGGACCGAGGAAGGGCCACCGGGGCGGTTTTAGTGGGTAAAATCCCCACATAACCGCCGCCTTCCCCCTTGAAGATTCTTTTTGAAGATTTCCTCCCATAAACAAAAAAAAGCCCCACATCTCAAATGCATCAATTCGAGATCTGTCTGATTCGAGATCTGCAACGTAAGTGAGGATCGAAGATTGACCTCACCAGGTCAATCTTGCCTTTAGTGCGATTGATCTATCTGTCCAAGTGCGGTTTAATCTGGTCATCGCGCTCTGTCAAGTTAATTCGCTTCCGTAAGTTTGCGGGTCATTGTTGTATTTGGTTATAATTTGTTATGAACAATAAGAGTTGATATGAAAGATACATTCCAATGCATTAATTAAAGTCACCTTGGAGTATACACTTCAGTAGTAATTGCGTCAATTGCTTTATTGAAACAAATGTTTGCCTACGTTTGTAATTACATTTTAATTTCGACACGAATTCACTGAAGAGGTTAAAGGAAACGTGTGAATTAGAAATTGTACGTGTGCATTAATCCTTTATGCGAACGAAAATTTTGCAACTACAATCCATAATCCTACAATGTAAATTATTGTTCAATTTTTTTTATGAATTGTGATACTAAATAGATGGACTAAAGAAGTTTTCTCAGATTGATAGGAAACGATAGTGTGATAGAATAACGCGTTCACATCTCGTGTCAGTATGGCGGGGAGACCTATGGGAGGTTTTAGTCGGTAGAGGTCTCTTCTAAGCCCGACATAACCCACCCGCTAAACTGTCGGCTCTGTATAAGTTAATAATTACTTCCACGTGGATACAAAAAAATATGTATATGGGAGTATATTTTCTTCTTTTGTTATTTTTAGTTAACAGAATTTTCAGTCAACTTTGTGTTCGATTGGTTTCGAATCCCAGTCCTCTTGTACCAATTAGTTTCTTTTCAACCGACTTCAAAAAGAGGAAGTTCTCAAGTAGTCTGTTTTTGTATTTTTTATGCTAGTCAGCGTATAACTTTCGCCTGGGTGCACCGATTTTGAGGATTCTTATTTTTATGTGAAATACCAGCTTTCAGGTAACCGTGTCCCATATTATAAATTTCGTAATAAACCTACGATTCGGAAATACAAAGGGGGCGTCCGCGTGTAATAGCGTTTAACATTTGATTTGATTTGAAGTCGGGTTTTGTATTTTTCGTCAATATACTTGTGTTCAAACGTGTAAGGCTATTCGCTAGATATGATATACTTGGCTTGGGTGGAAAAGGACGCGAATGCTTACGTTTTAATGCTTGTAACATTATTTTGTTTCTTGTATTTAATCTGTTGTTTGCCGATGAAGCATTTGACTTAAGCGTAATTAAAACATACCAAACAAAAAAAGTACTAGTTCTAACATATAACTGACGTTTCATTTGTTTTTATTTAAAATTAAGAAAATAAATTGCCATGGCACTTCTATCTGCCTGACCTAGATTTCATCTACGCTCTATGTATAGAAATAAGAGATAAAAGCCTTACGCGCTCCGGGGAAATATTACGGTGAAAGTATTTCCAGATAATGCTAGGGCTGCCAACTGTATTGTTGTAAAAAAACAGTATAGTTGAAACGATATTTTCGTCTGTAGATTGATCTTATCTATATAATTTTTTTTTTTAAAAAAAAAGATAGCTAGTAATATTTTTTTTTTTTTTTTTACAAATATTACTAACAATCTTGTTAACCATTCCAACTAAGCTTAAGCTTGTGCTAGGACATGGTTCACGGCAATAGTCGAATGGTGGATTCGAACCCACGACCTTACGATTCGCAGGCCGTACCCTAAACCATTAGGCTATTGACGCTTCAAATAATATTAATTAATATTTATTTAATATCTATAATGAATAAATTACTCTTAAGTAAGTGAAAAATGGGCTATTTAATGACCAACTGCGCAGAAGATGTTAACTGCAGGCCTTATAGCACGTTAGGTTTCCCTTGCAGAAATCCGCAGTAGAATGTATACATAACTATGTACCAATTTAAAAGATCCTGATAGCTTAGTTTAAAATTATAAGGCTAACGACATGTAACATTTTGTGCATGTAGAGACTAGCACAAAAGTGCCATTTTGTATTATTACGTACCATCGACCTTCAACGCTACTAAGGGGCACAGAATTCATTTCAGAGGTATCAAATTTTTGGCACCTATTTTCTCTGCGATCGTCCACTTTAGTGCTCATTGACGTTAAGGAGTACTTACCTTTTTTTGTTAACGAGGGGAAAGGAGGTTCTTACTCACTAAAACCGAAGGCGAAGGCTTCCGGTATCCTCAGTGGAAAGCATCAGAGCCGCTCTGCACTGTGTTGTTAAGCACGCCATTCAGGGATTGTTATGAATCAACTTATGTTTGCATGTAATTTTTAGGAGTTCCCTGGTATATCTACTGGTCCAGTTCTATCGAAATTAATATGACCTAATTAAAACCAAACGCATGCAAAAAAAAAAGAAATCAAAATCGGTCCATAACAGACGGCGCAATAAGTTCAAAAACATTGAAAAGATAGACTTGAATTGTGGACCTCCTTCTTTGAAGTCGTTTAAAAAGTGCAGCATGTATCTTTTAAAGCGACAGTCCAGTTCCATGGACTATTGAAATTAAACATCTAGGTGACATCCTTAGATTTGAAGCCGGTTTTTGTTTTTACTCGTAAATATACTTGTTGTAGGAAAACAATATTCATTACGTACGTATTCGCAGTGCAATTTGATATTAAAAAGATGGCCTTTTTATTTAATGAGGTTCTTTCAATCCGATTTTCTAGTACGTTTTATTCAAGTGTCCTAAATAGTTCCGTGTATAGATGTTAACCTGACCTACATACGGGGACGTGGTTCATTGTTATTCTACGTTCTGTTCAGTAAAATCGTGCATGGCATGCGCGCCTCTGTTCATGCAATCGGCGAAATTCGTTACCAAACCCCTTCATGTTTAACCATTCTCACTGCAGATCGACTAATTAGTGGAACCTGTGTTCTTGAGACGTTGGTCTTCTCGAAACTAAGCAATCTGTATATATACAACAACCCAGAGACTTTGTCAACTAATGTCTTTAAATCGCGTGTATCTAAATACTTATATATATGATTTGAAAGTGTATTATTATATTTATATAGACGTCTGTATATGTAAATGTATATTTATTTATCTATATAAGATTCTTTAAACGCTACTTAGCGGCACCCTAGCGGGCGCCTAGTATGCTATGAAATAAAACTTGATCATTATTTCATAGTATAGTTTTGGCGCCTGAATGATTAGTTGTTTAGAGATGAGAAATTTGTAGATTAGCTCAATGAGTCAAGCGTTCAAGCGTCAATAGCTTAATGGTTTAGGGTACGGTCTGCGAATCGTAAGGTCGTGGGTTCGAATCCACCATTTGACTATTGCCGTGAACCATGTCCTAGCACAAGCTTAAGCTGGAATGGTTAACAAGATTGTTAGTAATATTTCTGAAAAAAAAAACAAAGAAATATTGCTAGTTTTCTTAAAAAAAAAATTGAAAAAAGCTTGAATGAAAAACCTAAACTCCATTCTTTCTCTTTAAAATTATAGCAAATATTAAAGTTAGTACCCTGAATTATATATAGATATTATCCGAAGTTGTTAACAGCGAGTTGTGACGCCGTGCGAAACACAATCCAGTGGGAAGGTCAGAAGACATACATACATTATTAGTACATTACATATCTATTTCCATAGTGCGAGTAAATTTACTTTGTTAGAATTGAACCGGAGCGTTCTCCGGCCACCACCAAATTCAGGCATTATATATATATAAATAAAAGGAAAATAGTAACTGTAAAGGTGACAGTCTAATAAATCCAGAGTGAACAATTAAAGTGCATTGGAAAAGAACACGGACACGGGTCTGTGGTTGCGATTTAACAATAATAAAAAAAATACTTTGTTTTAAGAGTTCATATTCCCAATAAAATTTTGCACCTAGTCCCTAATATAGCATAATCTTCTTTTGCTTTCTCTTTGTATTGGAGCATTCAAATCGCACATAATTTGCAGTAATTCGCGTAATAATAGGTTGTCAAATATCTCCCTTCCGCCTTTTTGTCTTTTGAATTTCGCGGCTATGTACAAAGCGCTACAGAGCTCGTATCTAGCAATACTATACATAATTTGAAAGGTCTTGACATAACCTACAAAACGACGCTATGCATAATTAGTTTGGATATTGCGTTCAACAGTTATAGACGTGTAAACATGGAGTTCACTAACGCCGAAATTCGCGCTATTTAAAGTTTTCCTTCGTTAAAGGCAAATCCGCTAGAGAAACGTTCCGTGAGATTAATGGTGTTTTGGGGGATGGTACTCTATCACTTCGAACCACGGAGGAATGGTTTCGACGATTCAGAGCCGGTGAAAACGACACCATGGATAAGCCAGCCGGCGGAAGACCTGTGACGACAAATACCGATCAAATCATGGACTACATCGAGTTAGACCGGCATGTGGCATCTCGTGACATCGCCCAGGAGATGGGAGTTAGTCACCAAACCATTTTAAACCATCTGCAGAAGGCTGGATACAAAAAAAAGCTTGATGTTTGGGTGCCGCATGATTTGACGCAAAAAAACCTTCTGGACCGAATCAACGCCTGCGATATGCTGCTGAAACGGAACGAACTCGACCCATTCTTGAAGCGGATGGTGACTGGCGACGAAAAATGGATCACATACGACAATATCAAGCGAAAACGGTCGTGGTCGAAGGCCGGTGAATCGTCCCAAACAGTGGCCAAGTCGCAAATTTCGGCGTTAGTGAACTCCATGTTTACACGTCTATAACTGTTGAACGCAATATCCAAACTAATTATGCATAGTGTCGTTTTGTAGGTTATGTCAAGACCTTTCAAATTATGTATAGTATTGCTAGATACGAGCTCTGTAGCGCTTTGTACATAGCCGCGAAATTCAAAAGACAAAAAGGCGGAAGGGAGATATTTGACAACCTTATATATTCAGCTAATCTGTCATTATTTATCATAGTTACTTAACCGTTGCCAAGCAACCGTATAATACCTGCGTGTATGTGTATCAAACGCATAATAGTTTTTGTAATATTGTTTTCAAACGATTTCAAAAAAGGAGGTTCTCAATTCGTCCGTTTTTTGTTGTACGTTACATCATACTTAGACCGGGTGAATCGATTTTGATGATTCTTTTTATTTGAAAGCTGGTGCTTCTGACAATGGCATCCTCGAGAAAACCATATCGTCGATTGAAAAATGACATTTTTCAAAATTTTCGGAAAATTAGATTTTTTAAAAAGTTTACAATATTTTTATATGGATAAAATATTTTATAAGTCTTTATCCATATAAAAATATTGTAAACAGTAGGCTCTTTTTAGTAATAATCTAATTTTCCGAAAATTTTGAAAAATGTCATTTTTCTATTTAATCGACGATATGTCTTAAATTTGCATTAAGTATGTGCGTGACAAACGGACGAATAACTAAGTATCGCGCCAACCGAATTCGATGATTCATTCAAGCTTTCTGATTAATTGGATTTCGTAATATTCCTACGATAATTCAGAAACCAAAGGGGCGGCCGTATGTGTAATAGCGTTTAAAGTTTGATTGGATTTCATTTTTTAACATTATGCATAATGTCATACTATCTGGGGGGGTACATTATTTTTCTTTCACGTATTAATAATAACATCATTCCACAGGAGGGACCGCACTCGACGTTGCCCGACGACGAGTTCTACGATGCGGTTGAGACCGGCTTCGACAAGATGGAGGAGGAGAGGTGCGCGCGTGTTGTGCCCCCGGCGGAGCGCACCAGGGACGAGGTCGAGCTGCCGCCACCCGCTATCGACAACCGTCTCACTGTACACACTCTGTGGCCTGAGGTAAACTAAAGCAACACCATATATTCTTCTTTGTCGTTAGTCACTAGAGCCCCTCAAATGAACAATTGCCTCCATCGGTTTTGGTCCGAGGCTGCCCTCACCAGCAGGTAGAGATTAGGAGAGGAGACGGCACCTTTTACTTGGTCAGACCATCGTATTGGCGACCGGCCTCTTGTTCTCTTGCCTGCTGTATTGCCAACGATGCGATGTACAGCTTTTCAAGGTCGCCATCCCTTCTATGCATTATTTGCCCGCAACAACCTATATATGTATCAATTTTGGATAGTATGACCGTAATAACAATAACTTCTATTAATATATAAGCAAACATACAGGATAAAACATACAGCAATATACAGGAGCTCTGTCTCCTGAACTAGGTATAGACTACCTGTATCTCAGAAGACAGTACCTCTCATGAGGCACAAAATTGTGCGAACATATTGGGCGTTCATTTTAGTTTTTATATATTAATATAAATAAAAAGAAAATAACAAAGTAGGGTACAAAACGAAAAACAAAAGGGAGAAGAAGAACTAAGAAAAACAAGAATTGGGACGGGTGTATAATCTGTTTTGTATGTGTGGGTTTGTGTGTGTTTGTGCATGTGATGTTATTAATAATATATTTTTAATTTGGATATATGTTTGATCCTGCAGCCATTTTAGTGAGAATCGCTTGAACTTAAGGGTGTTGCCTTGTGAGGTAATTCAGATCGAATGGGATTTTGTTTAATAACCGTGGTGCAATAGAGTTGTAGTGGTGTTGTCTTTGCGCCGTGCTTCCGTGTTTCCGGGAGTGGACTTTGGGTATTAAAAGAGGGGTAGATAAGGAGTATTGTTAACCGAGGATTAGCGAAATAGTTCCCAAAACATCGGTGAAAATATCAAGTTATATATATATAATGAAGCAAACAGGATACCTAGCATTTACGTTTTAAACTGGCACGACTGTAAAGAATCCTTTAAATGGCTTGAAAGTTCCAATTACAAGGCTACGGAGGCACTATTACGATCCAAATTACTGTAATATCACATTCAAGTACATTTTAATACACATACAAACACATATGCAGGCACTCACACACGCACACATAAGCCCTCACACACACATCTCTCGTGAATAATTCGACTCTAGTGCGTTTTTTTTCTGACTTCTTTCATTTATCGTCTTAGCAAGGTTCTCTCATGAACACGTGGTAAATCAGCAGCTAATGTTTGAAACGAGCAATTTCATTGCTGCCTGCACCGCTAATTTAACTCAGCTAGCTAACGTACTACGCTATTTGAAGCGGCCGCTTGGACACTGAGTTACTACGACTTTATTGTCTGTGGTGTCTTTTAAATTGGTGCCTTTAGGTTTTTACTAAAGAAATAGAAACGTTAATGAGCATTCGAGGATGTGTGTTGGCTGCAAATTTTCGGGTCCTTACTGCATACGTGACAGATTTTACAACATACGAATCGGTCGTTCCGTTAACCTTATCTACTATGTAGAAACACTAGATTGTATAACACGCTGTAGCGGAGACCTGCCATACATGTTTTGTATGCCTCATAAATGGCAGTCTCGACGCGATGTGAACTCTAATTACCATAGACAAACGAAGATCCTACATAAGTGAATCTAAACGCGATACGCAATAAAGTAGTCACCAATTCCTTATCCTCAGAAAGATTTATTTTCATCTACTGATTTAGAAAAAATAAATAGATGTAGAAATTATACGTACATAAGTAACAGATAGAATGTTTTTTTTTTGTAATTTCTAAGCAAGTGCTTGACTACGATCCCACCTGATGTTAAGTGGAAATGCAGTCCTGGATGGTAAGGCGCACTAGCTTAGTAAATGCCTATTCACTCTACTTATGAAAACACCCACATTGTAATCGGAAGGAAAGACAGACGCGGGCAAACTATTCCAGTCCTTTGCTGTATGAAGAATGAAAGACGAAGCAAATCGCTTCATTCGGGTTTAAGGGATGTTCACAACAAAAGGATGATCACGCAGTCCACCAGTCCAGTTACCAATCGTAAACGGAATAGCGTTGATATTATTAACAAGAGATTGACTTGTAGATTTTCTTTAATACAAAGTTAAGTAAAGTTTGATTTTAGCAAGTTTGTGGTAGAGTAGACAGTTATAATTTGGGCTACTTTTGCGCTGATGGTCTCAAATTTGATCAAGATTGAAAAAGATATTCGAGGTGCGATTCTTAGGCTAAATAAAACAATTTATAAACTAGCTCCCTGGGCAGACTTTGTTCTGTCTAAAGATTATAGTGAAAATTAAATAAATACTTTTTTCCGTGTGATCACGTTATTAAAAAGTTACAGTTACAGACTTTATATATGTCCCACTGCTGGGCACAGGCCTTCTCTGTAAAGAGAGTATAAGGGCATAGTCCGTCACGCGACCCTAGTGCACATTAGCAAACTTCACATGTCTTAGAAAGTATTTTTCTAAGACATGTAGGCTTCCTCACGATATTTTCCTTCACTGCAGTGCACGTGGTAAATCAGCACATAAAATTGCAACAGAAAATTTATTAAGGAAGGGAGGAAGATAAGGAACAATCCAACCGATAATCAATTTAAAATTTTGTTGATTTACTTTTACAACTGAAGATCTTCCATCTGTGGCCGGTCGGCCACGATTTAGCGGGTAGCCATCATTCCCGGTAATTATTTCTACTACTGATTCCATACACCGTGAACTTGGATTAGGATTTCTACACGGGTCTTGAAGTGAAAAGAAAAATGTTATTTTTACAATTGTCCACGCATTTTTTAATTATTAAAACCTTCCGTGTCCCTTAAGGAACATATGAAAAACAAATTAGGCGAATTAGTCAAGCGATTCTTGAGTATTGTGCTTACCAACATTCATTTTTATTTATATAGATTCAAAACATACTAGTTTACGATATGTATATATGGAAACATGAACGGACTAACGATCCGTGACGTCACGGTTCTCTGAACTCTTATCATTATATTCCCATCAAATGCAACATGCAATCATACATTTGTACACATACATTTCATGTGTTCGCGCCAGAGTGACTGTAGCCAACGCGTTAATTTATTGCGTACAGGCCTTTTGGTGACTTGAAATATTATGTAAATATTTAGTAAGAAAATAACACTGAATTAATATTTCCACGTAAGTTTAAAAAGCCGTGGTAGCTCAGTATCCAGGCGCCTCAAGCTATGGTACTTTGAACCCCTCGGGTTCACTGGGCGACAAGGGGGCCTTTATCGTCCGCTAAGGTGGACCCGGGAAAAAGGCGACATCGGCTGGCCCGTGTAGCCTTGCACTATGAGGGCACAGGGGGGGAAGGAGTAACCTCCCCCCCCGGGACGTGCTCTCCTTGAGCACAGTGCAGAGGGGCTCCGGTGCGTTCCACTGGAGATCCCGGAGCCCCTCGTCATGCACCGAGGAAAAGGCCACCGGGGAGGTTTTAGTGGGTAAAAACCCCACATAACCGCCGCCTTCCGCCCAGAAGGCGGGGTATCTTTTTGAAGATTTCCTCCCCGTTAACAAAAAAAAGTGGTACTTTGAACCAGCCCTGTAGTTCTGGGCCCATAGAATAAGACTACGGTATCCCCTACAAGAGGACCCTACACTAAAACGAGCCCCGGGTTCACTGGGCGACAAGGGCGGGGGCCTTTGTCGTGCGCCGTAGTGGACCCGGGCAGAAGGCGTCATCAACTGGCTCGTGTCGCCTTGCACTGCGACGTGCACTCCGAAGAGCACAGCGCCATGCACCATGCACCAAGAAAGGGCCACCGGGGGTTTTAGTGGGTAAAATCCCACATAACGCCGCCTTCCCCTCAGAAGGCAGTGTATCTTGTTGAAGATTTCCCCGCCCGTCAACAAAAAGGTACTTTGAACAGTACACAAGCCAGTTCGATATCCCCAGTGCTGGAATGAATTTGTTTGTTGTATGTAGGAATTTTCTTCTTACAGATAGACCGGATATCCACAGAACAGATACAGGCAGCTTTCGAAGAGGTCGGAGGTGGTATCGGTTGGCAACTTTTCGCGGAAGAGGGCGATATGAGGATGTACAGGAGGTGAGGATCACGTGTTCATATTATTTTAAAGATTTTTTTTGATTTATGTTTGTATCCCATCATCAAAGGTGTCGTTAGTACTATCGTCTGTCTTCGTTTTCGGAAGTGGTCTCCTAATACCCTGTGTAAAACCCTCGAAACCTCCGGCAGGCAACGTTTCACGAAAATCGTTGGAATTAGATATACGTAGGTGACGGGTAATCTAGTACATTTAACTGTAAAATATATAATGGAAATTTAGTCTTCTATCTGTTCGTACTGTTACAGGAATCCAAATACTGAATGGTAAGTATTGGATTTTATTGTGGTATGAATGGTGTTATTATATTATATATGTCAAATCTAAAAGCAATCATTTTATAAGATCGCTAACTACTATCTACGATATAGCTTGATGATCGAGGAATTAGGTAGGCTTCCTTAATTAATGTCTTTAAATACCTTGTATGTAATTTCTACCCGAAATGTGAACATGACAAATTGATACCCAATATATTTCTAACCTGTAAATAGGACGACAAAGTGAAAGGGAAGATAAGTGAAGGGGCAACCTTCTAGACAGAAAAAATGATCTTAACAAAAATATATGTATCTTTAGTCCGATCAAATTACACCAAAAAAGAATTCTTATACCTAAATTCCCACCAAGCTGAAAATCGGTAAGATTGTTTAAAATAACATTAAAAACAAAATCTGAAAGTTCCCCATCTTTCCCCTGTAAGGAAAAAATTTTTATTCAAGGTCAAAGGTCAAAAAAATTGAGTATTTCGCGATTTTCAGCAAAACGGTAAGTTTTATCATAAAAATACCTCAGACAAAAATTGTAGATCATAAAATTATCTACAAAAAATTTATAAATACTTTTTGCTACGAGCCACCGTTTTTGAGATATAACGATTCAAAAATTTGTAATCGTCATAATATTCATGAGTACGCCACGTATATATACATCTCTAAAGTTTTAATATATGTTAAAAAAAAATTCTATCGGTTATTGTAACTTACACTACTAATATATAATATACATAAGTTATAACTATAAGAATATCAGGTAAAATGAACCAGTCGCTTAATTTGTACGCCATTGTAACCTTGAGAAAACGCGCTAAGTACACTACATCATAGGTGGCGAGGAAACGTGTGCATATTATGACGATTACAACTTTTACAACTTTTTGAATCGTTATATCTCAAAAACGGTGGCTCGTAGAGAAAAAAGTATTAATACATTTTTTGTAGATAATTTTATGATCTACAATTTTTGTCTGAGGTATTTTTTTGACCTTCGACCTTAAATAAAATTTTTCCTTACAGGGGATTTTCAAATTTTGTTTTTAATGATATTTTAAACAATCTTACCGATTTTCAGCTTGATAGGAATTAAGGTAACTTCGAATGCCTAAATTGACCGGACTACCTATACTAGACTAGACTAGAATTTCTTAAAATGCTATTTTTAAAGGCACTAGTCGGCCTGTTCTTAACCAAAGGTAAGGTGGAAGAAAATGCTAGATAGCATTAAGTTCGCCTTTGTACATATATTTTTGTGCAATAAAGGAGACTCACGGACTACGCTCGCGTCTTAAACAAAAGTACACAGAAGCGGAGTTCTACTCGAAAAGTACGAAAAGGCATATCTATATTTAAATTTTAGTACTTAGTGTTGCCTCCATGTGGCGATATAATAAAATTTAATTAAAAATACT
The DNA here is from genome assembly GCA_029286785.1 of Meandrusa payeni. Lineage (NCBI taxonomy): Eukaryota > Metazoa > Arthropoda > Insecta > Lepidoptera > Papilionidae > Meandrusa > Meandrusa payeni. Next base: position 9,584,955 of record JAGSMX010000008.1, on the reverse strand, counting down.
GTATTATACAAGTTTACATAAGATATCCTTTTTCTTTTAAGTTTGTTTTTTTTTAATGAAATATAAGTAAATTAATAAAAATATATTTTTTTTTATTTGAAGGATATATAATTGTCTATCATATGCACAATTTATTTCAGTTAGGTAGCGTCTTTATCTTCCGAGATATTCTAACTTTCTTAATCGACCCTTTATTATCCGACCCTATATTTTTGCTCACGAGCGTACATACATATTGTACAGAATTATACATATAATAGCTATATATTGATATGTAATGTAATTATATTGTCTATAATCCAATTTTACAGTAAATCAGTTATTAGGTGAATTATTATTAAAATAAAAGGGGGTTATTAAATATTAACTGTTTTTGTTATTAACATATTTATCGTATTTATTGTTTCGTTGAGTATTATATTTTATTTTGTATTACTTTCCTTGTCTAAAAGGGAGGTGGAGGTGGACGGTATGGTGATGGACCCGCTAAAAGCGATGCACAAAGTCCGCGGGGTGTCCGCCCGTGAGATGTGCCATTACTTCTTCAACCCGCGCTACCGCTACGAGTGGGAGAGTGAGTTCTAGTGTTTTCACATTTATTGTAATTATTTATGGTAATTGATTATATTATTTTTTTAAATTAAATGGTCATGGAGTACAGCGACCATTAGCCAATAGGTTACCGCTATAATCGCTACAAAAAAGTCATTTTTTAAATATATTTTATCTTTTTTTTTCAATGAAAACGATATATTTATTATTTTAAAACACATTAATATAACTTTCACCCTAGCGGGGTAGACAGTAGTTTTGGTGAAAAGCTGTCTCAGTTGTTTTGTCTCAAATTATAACGGGTGGCCCATAAGTCCTTTGATATGAAAAAAATTATTAAAATAAAACTAATTACATTATGAATAAAATTTTATTTACAAAAAAAGCTTAAAAAACGGGAATTATTTTTTGAAAATAACATCTTCTAAATGTAATCCGTTGCGATCACGGCACTCTTGCAAACGACGTCTAAAATTGTCGATGACTGCGCGGCACGTCACTGCTGAAATGCTTGTCATTTCTCTGCGGATGTTTTCTTTTAGGGCCTCAATTGACCGCGGGTTTGTGTCGTATACTTTAGCCTTAAGGTAGCCCCACAAAAAAAAATCCATCGGGGTCAGATCTGGACTACGTGGAGGCCAGGAAATGTCTCCTCTCTTAGAGATCACTTTGCCAGGAAAAAGTTGACGGATAACGGGCATAGCAGTGTTAGAGGTGTGAGAAGTGGCCCCATCCTGTTGAAACCACGTCCTGGCATTAAAGCCTGAAAAGTTTTGCAATTCTGGTATGAAAAACTCTTCGATCATAGCCACATATCGCTCCGACGTAACAGTAACTGCGCGCCCTCTGCCATCCTCAAAGAAGTAAGGCCCTAGGATACCATGGGCTGACATAGCGGCCCAAACAGTCACTTTCGGACTATGTAAGGGCTTCTGATGCTTAAGTTTTGGATTGATGGGGCTCCAATAGCGGCAATTTTGTTTACTAACATGCCCGTCAAGATGGAAATGAGCCTCGTCAGAGAACATTATGTTATTAAAGGAAGTAAACCGATTCAACATTTCATTCGCATAATTTTGTCTTTGAATACCGTCAGTTTCCTTTAATTCTTGAACCAACTGAATTTTGTAAGGGTGCATATGTAAATCTTTCTTCAAAATCCGTTGTAACGATGTCCTGGATACGTTTAATGCTCTGGCGCGCTTACGAGTTGACTGTGTCGGATTTTCGCGAATAGACTGTGTCACTGTGTCTATGTTTTGTTCCGTACGTGACGTCCTTGGCGACCCAACCGCGGTTTATCTAACGTTGAACCGGTCTCCTCGAACTTAGCAACCCAGTTTTTAATCGTTTGAAGAGTTGGAGTGTCGTCAAAGTTGTGTAAACCTTTGTGTTCTCGAAATTTACGCCGCGCAACCGTTGCCGAATTGTCGTTTTTATAAAACTCGCGCACACAAAACGCACGGTCCGCTCCGGTAAAACGCTCCATCGCGACTAAATTCCCAGAAACCGAAGATACTCCCGCCGCTTCCCCCGCACCGCTCACGCGCGCCCTGTTCGTTTTATTCAAATTTTACTTTTCAAAGGACTTATGGGCCACCCTGTACAAGCATAAATTGTTTCAATTAATTGCTTATTAGTAAAAAAATCCAAAAAAGGAAATTCATTGCTTTCTTCCAATCTGACTACTGAATTCGAACCCGCGATCCGTAGATCGTAAATGGAACCGCTTAGGCACTAAGTATATTACTGCTTTTTGATCTACGCGTATTACTATAAATGCAATATTAACAGTAAATTACTAAATATCAATTATTCTTATTACAGCAACACTGGAAACGATGACAATAGTGGAGGAGGTGTCATCCGATGCGCTGGTATTCCACCAAACTTTCAAACGCATCTGGCCAGCCTCGCAGCGCGACGCGCTCTTCTGGTCGCACGTGCGCGCCTCTGACGCGAACACGTACGCAGTCACCAACCACTCCACTGTCAACGGTGATTACCCGGTCAGTGCTACCATGTTATTATAACGATTTATTTAATCTTTGTTTGCACAAAATGGAGCAGCTAGTACAGTAGTGGGCAAACTACGGCCCGCGGGCCAAATCTGGCCCGTTAAAGCATTTCATCCGGCCCGCCAAGACTTTGTTTTGTTAATATTTTTGATGTGTTATTGTAAAATTGTTTCTGTTTTATTTATAACAGTAGTGTTTATAAGGTTTAAAATCTTTTAATTAAATTAAATTAATTTAAAAATAAATTCTCGGTTTGTTTAAAAAAAAATTATAACATCGTAAATTTTTACGTAAAAAGCCAAAAAAATAATTGCCATCAACAATTTGGGTAATTTGCCTAATTATCTTTTAATTATTATGTTAAGCAGATTTTATAAATCAAAATATTTTTTTCGGTCAAATTTTGGCCCCTTTTAAAGTATTTTTTACAATTTGTGGCCCGCCAACCAAAAAGTTTGCACACCACTGAGCTAGTATATAATCGCAACCTAATTAATTGAATGTAATTCGCATCGTCGAGAGCCGTGGTAGCTCAGTTTCCGTGCGGTCGCCAAAGTTGCATATTACGCTAGCAACCCAAGCTCGATCCCCGGTGCTAGCACCAATAAATTTGCAGTTGCAATTTTATGTGCTGACTTACCACGCGCTCGGCGGTGAAGAAAAACATCGTGAGGAAACCTACAATGTCCTAGAAAAATTTTCTTAGGCATGTATGCCAACGGACTCTCTTTACAGAGAAGGTCTGCGCCCAGCAGTGGGACATATATAAAGGCTGTTACTTTTACTTTAATCGCTTGTTTGCTTTAAAGGGGTTTTGTTGAATTTCCACTAGCCTTGCTAAAGCGATAATCTTGATTTTCGTGTGTCGCGTGCAGGCGAACGCGGGGGCCTGCATCCGTCTGTTCGTGACGGTGTGCCTCGCGTGCCGCAGCACGTGGCCGCCCGGCGAAGCGCCCACGCGCGACAACATCACCACCAGCATCGCGTACTGCAGCACAGGTAACTGTACCAAAACTATTTTCTATACAGTAGTAGAACAGCTTTGAGTCTAACCTATAAAAGTACCTATATTAAAAGTCTACAAATTTAGGCTAAAAATTAACTAACCGGTGTACAAAAAAGTTTCCGACGTCTTGAGAAACATCTCGTTGCACGAGTTTTACGATAGAAATCGCAGATAATGTCCGGCTTAAAACATTGGTTTTGTTCATTCCAGAACGATATAACTCTTACATATTAAGTTCCCATTAGCATTCATCATACATGGTATCAGGAGATTGCTTTAGAAAACAAGGACAGACGATACTACTAATGACACCTTTGATGAAACGAAAAAAAAATATTTTTCGTTCTATTAGCATTATTTACGCGCCATGAAAGAAGCGGCAAGAATTCTATTAAGGCGCGGTATCAGCGCCGCGCCGCATCGTTCGTTGCTGTTTTTTTTATGTATTTTATATAAAACTGTCGTTTCTTTTAACTATATTAATTATGATGGAGCGTAATCTTCGGTGCATGGCGAGCAGCTCTTGGATCTCCAAAAGCCGAATTGAAGCCCCTCTGCACTATGGTCTAAAGCACGTTCCGGGGAGGTTACTCCATCCCCAGTACCCGCGCAGTAAAGTGACACGGGGCCACCAGTATCGCCTTCTTCCCGGGTCCACCGTAGCGGACGACAAAGGCCCACCCCGTGAACCCGAGGCCCCTATTACGACAGGCAGGGAGTACCATAGCCTCATTCTATAAACCTATGACTACGTGGCCCTACCCTAAGCCATTAGGCTTCTTGACGTTGACTTCAAAAGATATATGTTTAAAGATTTTTTAATGAAATATTTTTTTTGTTCCAGTCAACCCCGGTGGTTGGGCCCCCGCTGGAGTCCTGCGCGCGGTATACAAGCGCGAGTACCCCAAGTTCCTGAAGCGCTTTACGGGCTACGTCGTAGACCAATGTCGCGGGAAACCGCTCGCCATCTAGCGGCAGGCGTGTGCCTTACTCTGAATGTATCTCTAAATGTTGGCGATTGTGAAGTGATGTACACCTGAATATGCGATTATCGACCATAACCTCTTATATTCTCAGTTGTAAATACAGTGTCAATGTCTTGGGCACTTAAAACAAATTGTTTTATAACATTATTAATTTCAATAACATCTCAAGTTTACATACGTGGCGTCCCTCATAAGATGGACCGACGACCTTATAAGGGTATCCGGAATTAGTTTAATACGGAAATAGGAGCACCGTTACTACAATATATTTGGGAAAATTTAGTCAACTACAAACACTACACAATTAAAAGAAGAGAGAAAAGAAAAGAGAGAGAGAGAGAGAAAATTTAGTCAACTACAAACACATGACGTGACGAAATGAGCAACCACACGTAATGCCTCGTGAGCCCAGTGATTTCATTAACGCCGTTACAACTGATTGGCAGCCACGTAGACTTTTTGCATAAACACAATAAGAAGTTATGGAAATCATATCATGAACTTTTAAAATCTCTTATGACACTTCATTAAGTAGTGTTGCAAATAAATCTGTGTTGCCACATACATAAAATGTTGTCCTTCATAATCGCCCATTACTAGGTCTCTCACTCACTCATTATCTGCTCTTTCAAGGGCACGGTTGGGCGGAGTTATTTATTGTTAATACTGTATTTATTTGGCAATGAATGGTAATAATTGAAAACACTGAATCCAGTAAATAAAGGTTTATTACCAACTACCTAATTAGTAGTTAGTATCAAAAGAAATAAAAATAGCGGTGATAGCTTCGTGTCTAAACTAGATTACTCTCGACTGCCGATCTGATGATCTCGGGCTAGAATCCAAGTCGGCTTGTAACCAATGTTGCGGCGTTTTTTAGGTTTTAAAAAAAATCACTCCTAGAAATTGGTGACAGTGTTTAGCGATGGGCTTATCACCTGTCACATGTGAGACCTAATCAGGTTAACAGGACGTGAAAGTCTTGCATTTCTATATTTAAATATCCTATGGGCTAAAAATTTCATATATGAAATATGCTTATAGTATATATTTCCTTAATCCGAATTTACAGGATGAAGTGTTTTCAAAAATTATCCAATATATGACGGTATTTAAGGTCAATGTTCACAGACACGGTGATGGGGTGGCATTGGCTGCTACAACCAAATCTGGGCCTCGAGTTTGCTATTGGCACTTTACCAGTGGCGTTTCATTATGAAACCAATCTATTACAGTCATATAAACTATCATTGCATCATTACTAAATGCTAAGACACATTTGGCGTATCCATCGGTGAACCATAGTGGAACCAATTAAAATACTACTAGAATTTGTAAATATCGACCATTACTATGCCAATGAACGTTCATTTTGTATACTGGTTTAGCAGAGTCGAGGTCGTATTTCCGTATCTTCCCACCAAGAGTTAACAGTGTATTATAGTGATGTATACAATATTTTTTATCTGTACCTAATGGAGGAGGAAATACTGGTGTAAAATATTAGTAAGATAATTCTTGCACGTTAAAACTTGGCTTCATAATTTGTTTTTATTTTTGTTATTGTATTATAGAGAGATATATTATAATGTAACTTGTCTTTCAGGCTATATAAGGGCTCTTATACACAGGGGGATAAATGTTTAATACAGTTAATTGTTATTACCATTTATAATGTTGAGTTGGAAAATGATGGCTAGACCGATAATTCACTATTAGGGTCTCTCATTTCTTACGATACATACTTCGAGAACAGGTTACAGAATGTTTTTTTAAGACTTTCTAAGCAAGACCTTGACCACAATCTTGATACTATTGAAAACATATTGTAGTCGGAGAGAAAGACAGATGAGGGCAAAGTATTCATGTCCTGCGCTTCGTTCAGTTTTGAGGGATGTTCAGAACAAAAGGTTGAAATAGTAGTGCGTCTTTCTCTTATCTTTATTTATTCAATGTTTATTTAAATCAATCACTACCTTGTCACATCGGCGTGGAAATTCGGGGACTTTATTGTTCTTCCCTTTTCTCTTCCTTTTAACTTTATTTATTGTATTTTTAAACCAATGTTCCTTCCTAGTTACTCCGGCGTGGAAATTAGGGGACTTTGTTGTTCTTCTATTTTCTCTTCCTCCTAACTTTATTTATTCTATTTTTAAACCAATGCTCCTTCCTAGTTACTCCGGCGTGGAAATTTGTGGACTTTGTCGTTCTTCTCTTTTCTCTTCCTTTTAACTTTATTTATTCTGTTTTTAAACCAACGCTCCTTCCTAGTTACTCCGGCGTGGAAATTAGGAGACTTTGTTGTTCTTCTCTTTTCTCTTCCTCCTAAATTTATTTATTCTATTTTTAAACCAATGCTCCTAAATCGGGCACAATTTGTTTTTGTAGTGATTTGTTGTGACTTAAAAAAAATGTATTTCATTTCATCCATAATGTAAAGTAGACTAATATTCGAACCTGCGACCATCAGAAGGTAGTTTCCCTTTACCCTTTCTCTTATATTTTTAATAATCTATGTATGTCAACTTCCATGTGATTATGAGAGACCCTAATCGAGTGTTTGTTTTCTGAATCGTTTTCACGGAGCTTGACTTCATTCCAGACTTGTATTTGTGAGTGAGTGTAGATTATATCAGAAGAATTATATATGTCGACGTTTTTTTTTAAGAATTTTGACGATGTCTACGTTTTTTATGTTAATTTATGTCTTACATACTATGTCGGGAAGTCTATTCTGATTGCATTTATATTAAGGCAATTTGGAAATTGTAATTCGACATTATAGATGAGGTCTGGAAACAGTTGCGTTTTATGTGTACCGTTTCTATTGTTGAACGGGCGGGACCTGACGCTTCTTCGAAGGTATATAGTATTCGCCATAGAAGACTGTTATTGGATTGTCTGTATATAATATAAAAATATGTTTTTTAATTATTGTTTATAATAAAAATGTTTTATCATATAATATGTTTCAATCTGCGACCTTTTTTTTGAGATGGGGGATGGGAGATACTTTTCCTCCCATGTTTTTTTTTTTTTTTCAGAAATGTTACTAACAATCTTGTTAACCATTCCAACTAAGTTTAAGCATTAAGGACATGGTTCACGTCAATAGTTGAATGGTGGATTCGAACCCACGACCTTACGATTCGCAGTCCGTACCCTAAACCATTAGGCTATTGACGCTTAAACGCATGTCGAAGACCCAACACAATGCGGGAGAGTACAATAGATTTTCTTCCTTTGACTGTATTTGTTAGTAGTTACTCGTATGTCAGTAAAAATACAGATAAAATGAAAATCTCCTTTTATTAAGTTGGTTAAAAAATTTACAGGCAAACTAACCTTTTTAAAGTCGGTTAAAGCTACATGTACATGTGTGTTTTGGGTGTTAATGCGTTTATAGGATCGTGTAGTCTACGCATTTACTGTTACACAGATTCCACGCAGGATCCTCAAATGCTGTATACAACATCATATCAGGTGACGAATCCTCGATATACGCGTACGAACCCGAAACAAAAAACCAGTCACGAGTGTGGGTGTTCCAAAATGAGTTGAAGCTAAACAAAAATAGTTCGTTCACGGAGTGTTGCAAAAAAAATGGTGGCCTCGTTTGTCTCCAAAGAACGGTTAATGCAGAATGGTATGCTAACATTTGTTTGCCACAGGTCATTTCTGAACTCCGTAAAGAGAACTGCAATCGCCGCATCATCGCACAGAACAAAAGAGTTTTTGGAGCAAGAAAACATAGAATTATTAGACCATCCCCCGTACAGCCTCGGGGCTTTGAGCCCTAATGATTTCTATACTTTCCTTAAAATAAAGAATAAATTGCATGATCAGAGATTTTCATCACTTGAAGAAGCTGTGGACACCTACAAAACGGCCATTTTGGAGACCGAAACTTCCGAATGGAATGGTTGCTTCAATGATTGGTTCCATCGTATGAAAAAATGTGTCAAATTTCCCGGAGATTACTGCGAAAAGCAATAAATACATTTTTAAATAGTAATGTTGTGTCACTTCCTTGATTCCCGAAATTTTCAGTGCCGCCCTCGTATTTACGCTTTCTCCTGTACATTTAATCTACTTAAATAATAAACGAGTCTTCCGCCACTTTACCCGTTCATTTGACGTTATATAATGTTGTTATGGATTTTACTCGTTTATTACACAGAGTCGTATCGTACGAGGAATAAATTATATCTAAGGCGAAAAATAGAATAAAGAAACTACCGAATTGATGACGGTGGTCAATGGATTTTCAATTGAAAAACCATCAATGTAAATATGGCCTAATACAAGATTTTTTATATGATTAATTATGAAAACTTGCTACAATTGAATACAAAACTGGCCTATTTCTTGTTTTTAATTGCAACGGTATTCTGTTAACATTTTGGTGAAGTTTTGAAAATAATTTGTAGTCAAAAATTTATATCTGTTTTGAAACTTAAGACAAAAAAATTAATTGTAAACACTTTATCGGGTAAAGTTTTCCCTTAATTCAAAGGAATGTTTTCCTTTTATAAATATTATCTCGTAATCTCTCCTCCACTAGGAAACTATGTCAGGTATTCATGAAATAATTCCGTAAACACTTGAACAAAGAGTTTGTTGCTGAATAGAGAGCGAATTTTGCTCCTTTACAGCTTTGACCTTAAGCAGAATGAAGATTTATTTATAACAAGGCCTCAGGGCGGTGGTTAATGGATAACAATTTTTTTGAGTCAATTTTGTGACAGCTTTAGATACTTCTGTAAGTATAGAAGTTAAAAGACTTTACCAGTCATTAACAACATTATGTCCACTAACATTGGGTTAATAAAAAGATTACATACTAAAATAGATTTAGATAGATAGTTAAAGTCTTAGTTCCAATAGAACTACTGGAAACTTGAAGGACGTAAACTGTTTGGAATTTCACCAAAATTAGTAGTAGTATAAAGTTAATATTACGTAAATAAACGAAATAATTATCTTATTACAGAAGATGCACATTGGACAGCATTACAGAGTCTCGATAAAATCCACCAACTTTTGATAAAACTTGCCTGCTGAGTTTAGTGTATTTTTCTTATAGCACGAGTAATCAAAGTGATAGTAAATTTTGAGTGAATTTGTCAATGATAGTTATTTTTCTTTAAATATAAATATGATCCCGATATGTTCGATTGGGTGGACAAGTAGTAAAACCTCCCCGGTGGCCCTTCCTCGGTGCATGGTGAGGGGCTCCGGTGCGTTCCGCTGGAGATCCCGGAGCCCCTCTGCACTGTGCTCAAGGAGAGCACTTGTTCTTGAGGGCCCAGATCTACAGGGCTGAAACTGAATTAAAACCTTCAAACAATTGAAAACAAACTCTAAACATAATGTCAAAAAATTCCACTGCCTCTAGTATGTTTCTAGTTTTTTTAATAAAATGGTTGCTACTCGAGTACTACTTGGTGCAGAACGCAGATTTTTTTCCTTCGCTGCTCATAGGAACGTCTTTTCCCGGGTGCGACGTGCGACTTTTGTGACACCTGTATATGAAGATATTTTTTCGATATAATATATTTTTTTAAATTGGTAGGTCCAGTACAAATTTTGTTAGCATAGGACCTTTTGCTCAGCCTTGTTGCTCGTAGAATAAGGCTACGGTATCCCCTGCCTGTCGTAGAAGGCGACTAAAAGTGGCCACGGGTTCACTGGGCGACAAGGGTGGGGGCCTTTGTCGTCGCCGATGCCGCCATGCATTGCGAGAGCTCAGGTGGGGAGGGATTAATCCCCATAAACATAAAAAAGGACTTTGTGTTCCAAAGATATACCAGTGAACTAGGACTCGTATGGAAGCGTGGCTGTTGATTGAGATATTGGTACAAAACATCTAAGACTAGGTTACAAATAAGTGGATAGCAAGTACTACCTCCGATTATTCCTATATAAATATAGAATAGATATAAAACGGCGAACTGTTACTGAATGTGCGATTTCATTGAATATTAATTTATTTAATGTTCTCGTATCATTACGACCAGAGATCTCGCGTAGGTAAACAGCGTAAATTTTATATTCCACGGTGTATCAAAAATTTATTACCTGTCATAAAAATTTTAGTGACAAATGGTTATTACGTTTGGCTGTGAAATATAAGATATTTTATTTGTGTATAAATTAGAATACAATGACGTTCAACAACATCAAGTTAGACTACTTATGCCGAAAGTTATAAAGCGTACCTGGCTTAGGTTATTAGGGGGGTCGAGGGTTACTGCCAAAGGTGACAGCAGCAGGAGCCAGAGGCCCTGTCTCAGTGACATCGCTCTCGGAAGCAGAGCTGTGTCACGGTAAACTATACTCGGAGGTGTCGGCTGGCTCGGCTCCGGACACCGAAACTGGGGAGGATCGGGGAAAAGGAAGGGGAAGGGGAAGGTGTCCTCCCAAAGGGAGTTCGCGGGTCGCAGACACCCTTGCGAAAGCAAGGGTGGCTTTGCGAGATAAAAGGGTGGAGGAAACGGAGGCTATCTTCGCGGCTGCTCTCGAGAGCAGATTCAAGAAAGGGGAAGCTGCGAGGGAGAAAGAGGAGGGAGGTAGAACTCCCCTCTGATCTGGGGCAATGGGTCCGGAGGACCTCTTGTTGGCAGCAGAGGGTCAGCTCAGGGTTATCCTGGGCGGCCGGGAAGAATACTGCCGCAGGGGTACTCGAATAAAATTAAGAGGGCGTCCTCCTTCGTGAAGGACGTCCTTGACAACCTTGTGGTGCGCACGGAGGCCGAAGAAACCCGCCGTCTGAGAGCCGATAATAATCGGCTCCAGCGGGAGGTGGCTAACCTGCGGGAGGAGGTCCGTGCGCACCGCAGAGGCTGAGGAGAGCCGAAAGACGGCCAAACAGGACGGTCCTATGAGCCGGGACCAACTCCAAGTTCTGGAGAGGAACATCGCCAGGTTGGTTGGCAACCTGGTGGATGGCCGCCTCTCCGAACTGGAGTCCCGGCTCCCGCAACAGGTCTGCCGCCCACCCCTAGCGGGTGATGAAAGGCCCTTGGCGAGGGCGACGAGGGCCGCCATTGAGGTGCACCGTGCAGCAGAGAAATCTGCTGCACGCTCAGTGGTGGAGCCTTCCGTCCAGCCACAGGAGGGCGCAGGTGGAGGTTCCGGCCCTTCCCCTACCCCAGGACACCAAGGAAGGGGAAGGGTAAGGGAAAGAGTGGAGGTGCGTCGGGGGTTGAGTGGACTGCATTCGGTCCCTCAACCTCAAAGGCGACGGCGGTGACCTCAGAGGGTCCGTCTGCTCCATCGGGGAGTAACCCGATGGAGTGGACGGAGGTGGTCCGCCGCAAGGCACCCGTCAAGAAGACGGTAGCCGGGGCGGCGGCACCACCGGCGAAGGAGGGCCTGAGGAAGCCGCAAATCGTCCTCCCTCGCTCTCAGGCCGTAGTCATTAAGCTACGGCCTGAAGCAGCAACAAAGGGAGTGACATATGCCTCGGCCCTATTAAAGGCTGAACGAGCGGTGGACCTGGCAGAGCTGGGCATTGGGCCGCTCCGGATCCGCCAATCGGCGACCGGAGCGCGCCTAATTGAGGTGCCAGGCTCCACCAGCTCGGAGAAGGCCGATGCCCTGGCGGACCGTTTGAGGACGGTCCTCACAGAGGAGGTGGAGGTCAGCAGGCCCGTGAAAAACGCCGACATGCGCGTCACGGGCCTCAATGACACCACCACTGTGGACCGCCTCACGGCCGCGTTGGCGAAGGAAGGGGGGTGCACTGCCGCGCAGGTCATTGTCCGGAGCATGCGCACCGGCAATGGCCGCGAGATGGGCTCCGCCCTCGTGGAGTGCCCGGCTGTAGCGGCGAAAAGCTGCTGCAGCTGGGTAGCATCGCGGTGGGTGGAGCCGAGTGCACCTCCACTTCCTGGAGCCAAGACCCAGGCATTGTTACAGATGCCTGGGTCTGGGGGCGTGGCTGGCACGTGCCCCACCAGTCGACCACCCAGCGATCTATGTTATCGCTGCGGTCAGAAGGCACAAGGCGGCTGCCTGCTCCGCGCCACCGCACTGTGCGGTCTGCGCCGATGCAGGCAGGCCTGCCGGCCACGTGATGGGGGCATGTCATGCCACCCCCATCCACCCGTGGAAAGCTCCCCGCCCAACCCCAACGGGCCGGGAGCTCGAGGGACGTTGAGATGTCTGGTTGATGGCCAGACATCTCAACCTACTTCCAGGCGAACGCCAACCACCGCCGCGGCGCAGGATCTCTTCCTGCAGTCCATGGCGGAGTGGGGCGTCGATCTCGCGGTGATGGCGGAGCCGTACTTCGTCCCTCCCTTCCTCATTGGGTGGGGATCTGGACGGCTCCGTTGCCATCACCGTGAGGCCTGGAGTAGGCCCGCCCTCGTCCCAAAGCGAGGGCCACGGGTACGTGGCGGCGGTTCGGGGAGAGGTGGCTCTGGTCGGAGTCTACTTCTCCCCGAACCGCGACCTATAACCCTCGAGCGCTTTCTCGACGCTCTTGGGCCGGTGGTGGGCAGCTAGCGCCCTCCAGGTGTTCGTGTTGGGGGACTTCAATGCCAAGTCCACGGCTTGGGGCAACCCCCGCACGAACCCTAAAGGAGGAGGTGGAGGAGTGGGCGCTGGCGGCCGGGCTGTCCCTTCTCAATGTTGGGACAGCCCACACATGCGTGCGGCGGTCGGGAGGTTCAGTGGTGGACTTGTCGTTCGCCACTCCGGCCGTCGCACGGCAAGTGGAGGTTGGAGAGTGGAGACGGAGGTGGAGACACTATCGGACCACAAATATATAAGGTTCGAGTGTCTCCAGCCTCCGGACGTCCGGCGTCGAATTCCTGGGGTCGTAGCCGGTTCCCGCGTTAGGCGCTCACAAAGCTCAACCGGGAACTGGCATTAGAGGCGGCCATTGTCGGCCGCTGGGGCCTCCCGCCAACAGAAGACGGGGTGGACGATGCGGCTGGCCGCTTCTGCGACGTTTTACACAACGTCTGCAGAGCGGCCATGCCCCGCGTTGGGCGTCCCCTGGGCGGAGGCGGTCTTCTGGTGGTCGACAGAGATTGCCGACCTCCGCGTCGCCTGCAACGGGGCCCGTAGGGCGTACACCCGAAGCAGGCGGCGCCGACCCCAGGATGTGGAGAGAGATGGTCGGCTGTACAGGGTCTACGTGGAGAAAAGAAGATCCTGCAGCTGGCCATCTGCCGAGCCAAGGAGACTGCCTGGCTGGAGATGGTGAAGGGTCTCGAGAGAGACCTTGGGAGCCGACAAATAAAGGGTGCGGGAGAAATTCCGCACCCGGTCGGCCCTCTCACCGGAGTGCTCCAGCCAGAGCTCCTGGGGAGGATAGTCGGGGAACTCTTCCCCGACGCCCCTGCGGGTTTCACTCCCCAGGATGGCTCGGCAGACGCCGGACGTCGAAGACGTCCCGCCACCACCCGTCACGGATACCGAAATGGAGGCAGTTCTGACCTGCCTCCAGAGTAGGCGGAGGGCACCGGGTCCGGACGGGGTGCACGGAAGGTTCCCTTTCCCTCGTGCACCTCGGTGAACCCGCCAGGGAGCTGTTCGACCGCTGTCTGCGGTCGGGCAGTTCCCGAGGGCCTGGAAAGAGGGTCGGCTGTGCCTTCTTCCGAAAGACAGTCATTTGAACTTCCTTCGGCGGTTCGACCGGTCGTGTTGCTGGACGAGGCTGGCAAGGCCCTGGAGAGGGTCGTGGCTCGCCGCCTCGTCCGGCATATGGAGGGTCCGGGCCCGAAACTCTATGAGTTTCAGTTCGGGTTCCGGGCCCGCCGGTCGACCGTCGACGCCCTCCGACGCCTGCGGGCGGTGACGGAAGAGGCGGGGCGTCAGGGAGAGGTAGTGTTGGCGGTGTCACTGGACATCGCCAATGCCTTCAACAGTCTCCCGCATGCGGTGATACAGGCGGCACTCGTATATTTCGGAGTGCCCCTGTATCTCAGGAAGGCTGTTGAACCTACACCTCTCCCAGAGGAGGGTGGCATTCGAGGACCGGAGGGGTCAGTCAGGTGGAGAAAAGTCGAGCGCGGTGTCCCACAAGGATCGGTGTTGGGGCCGATTCTGTGGGACATCGGCTGACTAGGTCCTGCGAGCCGTCTCCTCCCGGGATGGGTGTCATCTGCTATGCAGATGACACCCTCGTATTCCAGGGAAAGGCGTATAAGGAGGCGGCGCGGCTGGCCGAGGTCGGTGTAGGCCTCGTGGTCAGCCGCATAGAGAGGTTAGGGCTTCGGGTAAAGCTGGAGAAGACCGAAGCCCTCCTCTTCCGCAGGACCGGACGTAAAGGACCCTCCGGGTGCCACCCTCCTCATTGGAGAAGACTCAGAGTGGTGAGTTCCCAGATGAAGTACCTGGGACTCACCCTCGATGGAAGAGATGGACCTTCGGACCCCACTTCGAACAGTTGGGGCCGAAGGTCCTGAGGACGGCAGCCGCGCTGGGAAGTCTCCTCCCGAACCTCGGAGGACCCAGCGCGGTGTGCAGGAGGCTGTACTCTGGGGTCTGTCAGGTATGGCCACGTACGGTGCCCCCATCTGGGCGGGTGACCTGTCTCGCGGCAATCGCTCACAGTTGCGCAGGGCGCAGCGGATTGCCGCGATCAGGGTCATCCGGGGTACCGTACGGTCTCGTGGGCGGCAGCTACAGCGCTTGCCGGCGATCCGCCGTGGGAGCTCGTGGCGGGGTTCTGGCCGAGGTGTCCGACTATGTCTCGGATAGGAGGGCCCTCGGAGAGAACCTCTGCCAGAAGAGGTCCGGCGGATCCGCCGGTTAGGCGAGGTAGCACTATGCCGGAGGTGGGAGGAGGACCTGGCGCATCACCCGTACGGGAAACGTACAACGGGTGCTCTGCGCCCGGTCCTGAGCGTTGGATGCGCAGGAAGCGCAAACCTCTCACCTTCCGTCTGACGCAGGTGTTCACGGGGCATGGCTGCTTCGGGGACTACCTGTGTCCGGACGGCCCGACGGGAGGCTGATGAGCGGTGCCATGATTGTGGCGCTGCGGTGGACTCTGCCCAGCACACCCTGGAGGTGTGCCCGAGATGGGCAGCGCAGCGTTGCGACTTGGCATCCGCCATCGGTGGAAGTAGACCTGTCGCTTCCGAGCCTCGCTCTTGCGATGGTCTCGAGCGACAGGTCTTAGACGGCGGTCGCCTCATTCTGTGAGACGGTCATGTCCCAGAAGGAGGCCGACGAGCGGGTCAGGAGGGAGCCGTGGGGCTCCCTCCCTCCGCAGGCGACGAGTCGGGGTGCGCAGGAGGCGTTTCAAACGCCTCCTCTCGCTGCCCCCGTAATCCGAAGCGGGGCCAGGATGGGAACCTGGCCCCAGCATGCTTCGGCGTCGTCGGGACTTCTCTGAGTGCCGGAGGAGTCCCCTTCGAGGGTGAAGTCCGGTCTTGCCGAGACCGGCCGGTCGTTGGGGTGTCCTGTCGCTGACAGATCCGGGGCACCCCGCTCATAACGGCTGATGGCATTCGCGGTAGGTTTAGTGGGTATGGGCTGCCCAGGCCGAGTCCCACACATCCCTCCGGGCCCACCCAGGGTACCGGAGGATGGTTAATAACTCGATTCCCCCGCGTTAACAAAAAAAAAAAAGGTTATTAGTTAAATGGTGTAGACCTGTCGCTTCCGAGCCTCGCTCTTGCGATGGTCTCGAGCGACAGGTCTTAGACGGCGGTCGCCTCATTCTGTGAGACGGTCATGTCCCAGAAGGAGGCTGACGAGCGGGTCAGGGAGGGGAGCGCAGAGGCTCCCCCCCTCCGCAGGCGACGTCTCGGGGTGCGCAGGAGGCGTTACGAACGCCTCCTCTTGCACGCCCCGTAATCCCGAAGCAGGGCCAGGATGGGTACCTGGCCCCAGCATGCTTCGGCGTCGTCGGGACTTCTCTGGATGCCGGAGAAGTCCCCTTTGAGGTTGAAGTCCGGTCTTTACCGGGACCGGCCGGTCGTTGGGGTGTCCTGTCGCTGACAGATCCGGGGCACCCCGCTCATAACGGCTGATGGCATTCGCGGAAGGTTTAGTGGGTATGGGCTGCCCAGGCCGAGTCCCACATATCCCTCCGGGCCCACCCAGGGTACCGGAGGATGGTCTGTAAAAAGATTCCCCCGCGTGAACAAAAAAAAAAGGTTATTAGTTAAGTCTAAATTGAAATTTATAGTCATTTGCTGGGTATATGCTGAACAAATGCTTAGCTAAGTGTAAGTCACGAAAATCGTCGACTTAACCAATACATAGTTCTAGTATATTTTAGAGATGTTTAAATTTAGAATTTATTGAACGTAATTACTACAAATTAGACTTGACTATGTTCTTTTGCTTGTTTTGTAAGGTTTTATATTAAATAAGAGGTTTTTGAACGGGAAACGATGTGTTTAAATTAATAGTAATTCTATTTTGCCATAAGGTTCTTGAACGAAAACGTTAACTTAGTCAGTTACGTTACGTTTACGTTAGCAGGACAGGAGAATTATCGAGTGATTTATCCCTGCGACAAAAACTCGATGAAAGTTCACTCAGTTCTTGAGTTTATTTTTGTCTGCAAATATAATCTGAGACTATTTACGATTTCAGTAAACTTGTTTTATTAAGGAATTTATTCGAAATTAAATTCGACGAGAATATCTGGAGCTCGCAAACACACTGTATTATGCTCGAGGCAAAGGCATTCGTTTACGTGTTTACCGAAACTATTTCGTGACTACGTGACATATTTCGTTCGTAGAGATGAGTTACAGACACACTAAAGTGTTCTCTAGGTCTGTTGTATATTATATTTATTTTATTATACATTATAATAAATAATATAAAATTTACAGTTACCATGTGCTCGGCGATAAAGAAAAACGTGAAACGACGTTTAGTCGTGAAGTCCGTTAATCCATACTATGGCCCCGTGGACTATCGATACATATTTATCTATGGTTATTTCACGGGTATTTATTTATTTTATGGGTGCTCTGCGCCTCAGCGGTCTCGGGCCGAAGCCCGAATGTGCCGGCCGGTGGCACCAGCGCCTCCGCCTCCTGCAGCGCGCAGCGCGCCACCGCCGGTGGCAGGGCTTCTCATCTCGGAACCGGCACCTGCCTCAATGGATCATCTGGAAACGACTGCAACTGAAGTGGGACCAGAAGAAGCAGGGATTAAAGACTATTCCAAAATTGAGCTATTGAACAGAGCAGAGCGAAGCCTTAAGGCCATAATGACCATTGTCACTAGCCAGCAATCAAGGTTGAATAAAGCGGATTCAAATGCACTAGGCACGCATGTTTATGACACGTTGGCGGTAGTGGCTGCACTTAATCTGAAGCTCAGTGATATGGAATTGGAGCTGTGTGAGGCCAATCTTAGGGCTACCAAAGCCGAGCACGAAACATTAAAGGCTCAATCTAAAGCGTTAATTCAGCCAACCTCCTCGTACACAGGAACATCTTACGCGGCAGCGTTAAAGTTAACGAGAGGTGGAAGTCCTGTTCCAATCCCAACAGCTTGTAGCGGTCCGGTGCTAGCCTTTTACCCAGCACCTGAACATGTTGACAATTTAAAGACCGCGGAGGATACAAAAGCGGAACTTAAGAAGTGTATCAGACCTCAGACGATTGAATTACAGGTGGATAGGGTACGTAAAGTTGGCAACGCAGGGGTTGTCGTGCAAACAACTTCAGAAAAGGCCGCCCAAAAACTAAAGAACGCAACACCTTCGACCCTAAGGGTAGAGGAACCACGCCGTAAGTCGCCACAACTATGTCTGAGGAATATAGACGGTGACCCAGGGACTGAGGAGATAATTGCTGCGTTGTTCGACCAAAACTTTAAGGACACGCAGTGGACGTTAAAGAGCATTAGAGAGCAATGCAAGGTCTTCAAGAGAAGAGGATACAGAGGGGGTACAACCACGGCTATATTAGAGTGCTCACCTAAGCTGAGGGAATCCTTACTGGCCAAAGGGAGGATATACGTGGGTTGGCAGGTCATCGAGGCATGTGACTATATATCCGTGACATGCTGCAACAAATGCCAACAATATGGACACCCAGAAAAATACTGCCGGGCATCGGTAGTAACCTGTGGTAAATGTGGAGGAAATGGCCACAGGAACGGGGAATGCAAAGCGCTGTCAGCTATTTGTGCCACATGCAATAAATTTGGAAAACCTGCAGATACGCACGTGACTGCAGCACGAATCTGTCCTGCAAGAATATATGCGGAACAACGGGCAGTCTCTATAACTAATTATGGCTTTAAATAACCTAATAAAAGTAGGACAGATCAATTTGGGGGGCTCGGCGGCGGCGACAAGGGAGGTACCATCCATCGCCCGCGAAATGGGCCTCGACATAGTGCTTCTTCAGGAACATTATTCGCAGGCGCAATCAGAGCTTCCCATATTGCAATTTGGGAACAAGCCAAAGGCTGGAATATACGTCGCCAACAGTTGCATCGGTGTAGCTGCCCTGCACCACCTATCAACCAGACATTGCGCTACAGTCTCTGTGCGGCACCCACATGAACAGGAAGAAATTGTGATGGTATCCGCATACTTCCAATACTCTGAGGATATTAACCCACACATTCGTCAGCTAGACATGGTATTAGACCAACTACATGGCCGACAAATACTTGTAGGGGCGGACGTTAATGCTCACTCGCCAATGTGGCACAGTCACCCACGACATTTTACTGGCAAGGGGGCAGAAGCCGAGCGGCGAAGGAATTTAGTAGAGAATTTCATCAGTGCCAGGGGTTTAATTCTCTGGAATAGGGCAGACCAGCCGTACACATTCAGCGGCCCTAATGGTGAATCTAACATAGATCTGACGGTCTCTACGAGAGGAATCAAAGTGGAGTGTTGGAGGGTGCACCCTGAAGCGTCGGATAGTGATCATCGGCTTATCTCGTACACAACTGCCAGTTCAGTAGTAAGAGGACCACACCCTGGGCTCGTGGAGGGGCCGCCAAGGTTTCGGGAAAGTGGGATATGCTGGGACGGATTTCGTGCAGTGATCAGTATGAAAATGGGGAACATAAACGTGTACAAGCCATCCTCTGAACTTGCAAGGGATTTCTCGGAAGTGATAGTAAGAACAGCATATGAATGCCTGGGTACCAGGGGTAAGCGGAAAGATGGTGGCTATGAATGGTG
Organism: Meandrusa payeni; assembly: GCA_029286785.1. NCBI lineage: Eukaryota > Metazoa > Arthropoda > Insecta > Lepidoptera > Papilionidae > Meandrusa > Meandrusa payeni. The sequence continues at coordinate 9,565,254 of JAGSMX010000008.1, read as the reverse complement.
GAATGGTAGGCTTGAGGCTGCGCGTAAGAAGACGTTTCGATTGCGGACGGCATGGCAGAAGGCAAAAAAGGCCGAAGGGCACAGAGAGGTGTTAGCAGGGGACGCATTTCGTGCGGCCCGCCGTGCTATAGAACCATGATGAGGGAGGCAGAAAATAGTCATTTTGTGCGATTGATTGAGCGTGGCAATACTGACCCATGGGGTCAGTCATACAGGATTGCCAGTGGTAGAATCCATCCACCTACCAATGTCATCAATGGCACAAGATATGCCCGGGGCCATGCGGAAAGTGTAGGGAGGCCGCTAAGGCGCTCGTGGAAGCTCTTTGTCCCGACGATGATCCATCTAGGGATAACATTTACCACAGAAGCGTCCGACTGGCGGCCTCTGCTATTCCGAGTGGGCCTGACGCGCCTGCCCTTAACCGTGATGCGTTGGGGGCTATAGTGAGGTTGCTTCGAACACTTCTCCGGGAATTGATGGAGTCACAGCGCGAATGGTGAAGGAAGTGTGGGCTGTTGCCGCAGCGGAATTCCAGATGGTGTATGCAAAGTGTGTGATAGAAGGTGTGTTTCCAGATGTATGGAAGGAAGGCCGACTGATCATTTTGCCTAAAAACAATGACAAGCCGCTCTCTGACCCTAAAGCATACCGCCCGATTACTCTGCTACCGGTACTAGGCAAAATTCTCGAACGTGTCATACTTGCGTGTGCGCCTCAGGTCTTCTCGAATATATCAAGCGCACAGCACGGGTTCACAAGGGGACGCTCGACCGTCTCGGCGATACGCACGATTCTGGACGTGGCAAGGGATACTAATCGAAAATATGTCCAAGCATTGTATCTCGACATATCCGGAGCATTCGATAACGCGTGGTGGCCTATGGTTCTGTTGAAAGTAAAGAATGGAGGCTGTCCTCCCAACGTTTATCGGATGCTGTCGGGTTATTTTGTTGGGCGACGTGTTGGACTGTTTTTGGGAAATATTGTTACGTGGAAGGTATCCACAATGGGATGCCCACAGGGTTCGGTCCTTGGGCCGAACTTGTGGAACATCCTCATGGATGACCTTCTTCGCCTTCCGGTTGAAAATGGTGTTAAGATGGTGGCATATGCAGATGACGTCACAGTTTTGATCGAGGCCGACTCCCGAGCGCAAATCGAACGCCTTGCAACGGACACAGTGAGTAAAATATTAGAATGGGGATTCAGGAATCGGCTGGACTTTGCGCCCAACAAGTCAAAACAATGACCTTAAAGGGCAGGTTTCAACGCCCTCCTGTTATGAGGATGGCAGGAGTCTCGATTAAAGCCGTGACGTCCGCAATAGTTCTTGGTGTATGTATAGATTCCTGCCTTTCGTTCGGTGAGCATGGGAGAATGATTGCTGGCCGCGCGGCAAGATGCTTTGGCAAAATGTCGCGCGTGTCAGCTTCGTCATGGGGCTTAAAATATCCTGCGCTTCGTATCTTATATACCGGGACGTTCGTATCGACATTAACGTATGCGGCTGCATGCTGGTGGGAGCGGGCACGTGTCCATGGTGTCCGCTTGATCCTATTAAGAGCCCAAAGAGGACCCCTAGTACTGCTGACAAAGGCGTACAGATCCGTAAGCACTCCGGCTCTGCCTGTGCTAGCCGGGGTGCTGCCCGCGGATCTGGAGCTTATCCGTGCTGGTAGGGGTGAGCAGGAGAGTAGGGACTTACCAAGACCTGAGGTAAACGCACGCAAACGGGCAATAAGAATGGACGTAATGAAGGAATGGGAGGAAAGATGGCAGAGGGAAACGCGAGGCAGAGAACTTCATCAATTCTTCCCGGCGGTTGCAGACCGCCTAAAAGCAACTTGGATCGCACCGGATTATGTGACTTCGCAGCCCTAACTGGTCACGGAAATTTTCGTAAAAGGCTGCACGAGATGCGTTTATGTGATGTGAGTGCGTGTGATTGTGGACAGGATGCAGAGGATCGCTACCATGTGCTGTGGTCGTGCCCACTGTATGATGATTTGCGCGCTAGGCTACTGAACGGTCTGACACGTACGTGTCCGGGTCCGGTCTACTTCCACGATCTGGTCTCCTCGGAGGGCAACTTCCTGAAGTTCAGGGAATTTGCACACGCCTGGCATAAACGAAGGACCCGTTAAAAAGCTCGTCGTCTGGCGCCGTCGAGCGAGCTCTTGTGTTGCGTGCCGTGGAGCCCCTTAAGGGGTTGAGCTCCGAATGGTGGAGAAAGGCCCTGATAAAGAACTTGTAGGGAGTCAAGAAGGTGCGTGTGGGGCCACACGGCCAGACCATGCGTACCCTCCCGCGTTTCGGCCCATATAACCGCGAGGTTGGTGGGGCCATGGGAGGTGGTGGGTAGGTATATATGGTTATTTCACACATTGAGCTAAGGTTCACAAAGGTCGGTAGCTATTATATTAATATTAAAATTAAGTTAATAATAAGACATGAACAGTGCTATACGATATTTGCCTATATAAATATAGGCAAATATATATATATAAATATATAGCTATACTTTATTAATCATCGAAATCGATTGGCGTGATATTAAGTTATTCGTTCATTTGTCACGCACCTTGAAAATTTTAGACTTATATGGTTTTCATATGGATGCCTTTGTCAGAATTGGACCATTGAAATGGAACCACATGAAAGCACAAGCTTTTAAATGAAAACATACAGAGGAATTGAAAACCTCCTCCTTTTTTGAAGTCGATTAAAGCCTTTACGCCCATTATTCTCTTTATAGGGATGGTCTATGCCTAACTGCGGGACATTTATATAACAAATATTCATGAGCGAGTGATCATTTTTTTTTCTTATTCTTTTATTTATATATATATAACATAGTTAAAGCATAAAAACCATATGTCATCGCTTTTATTTTTGAGGTATGAGCTTTTGAACACAAGACGAGCATCAAAACGCCCTACTTCTAAGTTCAGCACAGCATAACTCTACACCAAAGTCGTAATTTGATAAACAAAAGATAACATTGTTTAGCTAGTTTCATAATAAACATAAATATATATAACACTTGACGTTTTTTTAACGGCGGCGCTATAAGTGGCGGGGCAAAGTAGGGTCCTTAAGTTTTTAGCGTGGGACATTTTAGGTAGGCGCGCGCTGAGAGCCGGGGCATAGACGCGTTGCGCGCGCCCGACCCATGGGCAAGCGAGCGGATATAGGAGTTACTTAATAAAGTAACTCCTATATCCATGTAATATATGTAAATATACCGACAGATATCTTGCCTTAATTTATTGATACTACTTTCCTTTTCTCGAAATGCTATCTCCAACAGGAGGTCCCCTATCATTGAGGCTATTTAAGTTTTTGATGTAGCGGCACGGTACATGTATCGTGTGCTCATGTTGAACCGTGTCCGGAGATTTCTGAGCCACGAAATACGTCTTCTTCCAGGTGGTGATGATGAGTTGGAGTTGTTCGTATTTGTTATTACGCATCATATGACCAAAGTACTGGAGCTTGCGTTCAATTCCAAATTCACGGTATTAAGCATCTCCGCGTTCTTGCAATACTCACATTTGCAATACTCTTTTGTTTGGTATCTTATCTGGCCATGATTTTTTGATAATTCTTCTGTATACCCGCATTTCCAAGGCTTCTAGGCGATTACTCATATTCTGAGTTGAGGTCCATGACTCTACGCCATATAGAAGAACAGAAAATACATAGCAACGTGCCAAACGCATCCTAGTAGATATCTTCAAAGATCGATTGTATTGAAGGTGAGCTAACTTTAGAAATACGCTTGCTCTATACGACATTTGATCTCCACGCTGTGATGACATCGATTTTTTTATGTAAATCAATGTAAGCGTAGTTATTACATAGACTAAATTTATATTGTCATAGTTTATTTATAACTAAATTATAGAATGGCTATAATGGCCGTTAGCTATAATGGTTAAATATGTTTTAACTTTAACAACGAGTGGTAATTACGATGTTGGACTTGGAAGTTTGCTCTCAAGCTTTGCTCACAAGTCCGCAGAGTAAACTTAGTAACTTAAAGCCTTTATTTATCTTGTAAAGCAACTTTGTTTTTAAGTTAAATGAATAAAGAATAGACGTTAAGTAATAATGGCATTGATTAATTAAAATATTAGAGGGATAACGTTTTACTTTAGAATTGTAAAGAAATTGATAGACTCTCAAGTATTACTAATTCTGTTCGACCTGCTGATTGCACCAGCTTTTCAACGATACATTATTGAACATTATAGTCAGACTATGATATAAGTATTTTTGTATTAGTTAAACTTAGTTATTAGTTAACTTATCTATATAATAAAAAGGTAAAGTGTGTGCGTATGTTCTATATAGGCTCCGAAACGGCTGGACCGATTTCAATGAAACTTTCAAGGAATCTTAAGATTGACCGTCGTTCAGATTGAGCACTCCTCTTTTTGAACTGTGGAACAAGCGTACTTTCATTTCTGATAAATTGATCTTGATCTGATTAACTTGAGCCCGATATGTTTTTGTATAAATGATAAGACTGGTATTATATTTACTGATATGTATATGAGTGTAGGTCTTCTTCACACGCTCGAGAAGAGAATAAATATGGAGAGAAATTAACAATTTAATATATTGTGAGAATTAAATATTTAATGATGTAAGTTTATTGTTTAAATAAAATAAAGCAAAATCTAACCACAGTAGGGGCTGGGTACACTAGTATAGAATATTTAGTGTAAATTATTTAGTATAAGTATAGGTTAGTTATAATATTTTTATCTGTATGACATCGTCTTGTTTTGTTCAAATAATTCCTATCCGAACAAAACAGATTGTTCTGAAAAGCTCTTAACGAAACGATTTAAGAAGCCCATTGTACTTGTAGAATGAAATATACCATTTTTCTGTAATTTGCTTCTCGTTTGATTTTAGTGTAGAATAAATCTTTATCTATTTATCTTTCTTACCTAATCAGGGTAGATGGATATAACAATAATCATAGAATTAGAAAACTAACTTATATTTTCAAAACTCTTCGAAAAGTCGCTATGACCGATCTTGTTCTAAAAATATATATAGCTTTAGGTCAGCCTGTTATGACGTATTGCATTTGTGTGGGGGAGGGGCTTATAAGACAAAATTTATCGACGTGGAAATGGCTCAACGTTTTCAGATTAAACTAATCCATTTTAAACCATTCAGATTCCCAACAAACCTTTTATATCCCATTAGTAAAGTTTTAACTGTAAGACAATTATATATCCTATTTATAATTTTAAGAACACATAAAAATCTACAATATGACTCAAGCACCCTACATATATGTTTACGACGCAGAGACAATGTTGTTACATTATACCCCATTAAAACTAATTTTGCTACACAACAGTTTGCGAAACAATCATGTCACTTATACAACAAAATAAATAAGAAACTTAAGATTTACCCCATGAATAATTGGCCATAAGAAGGCCTTGACTGCTTCACCGGATTGAAATGTGGCATAACTCTTAGGTCACTTACCCTGAACCTCTTGAAAAAAAATTCTTTTCAACCGACTTCAAAAAAGGAGGAGGTTCTCAATTCGCCTATAACCTATTAACCTTAGACTGGGCGAAACGATTTATGATTCATATATATTATATTATTGGAAAGGATGTACTTCAAAAATATTTGATGAGAGTTTGCTTTGGTTCTGGTTAATTCTATTTCGTAATATTCCTACGATAATTTGGAAATACAAAGAAGGCATACGCTCGTAATAACGTGAAGTTTGATTCGATTTGCATCCGATTCCTTTTTTACACGTAAATATACTTGTAAATGGATAGCATATATCGGTCACAAATTGTAAAGATTTTTTTTATACATAACGTGTTTCAATAACTTATCTTCTATTGTGTTTTTGCCATCTAAGTTTGCATTTCTACGAGTAACTTAAAAGTGCGAAAATATAACTGGATTTATACACAAAAGACAACTAGCACACATTACGTTAAAACACAAACCTCAGACAATGAAAAGGATCCTTTCTAGACAGAAATATACGCATGTAAGCCTTGCCCATTAACGGTAATTCCTGGCCTAAGACAAGGATTCCGGACCACTCCGGCCGGGTCATCGGCTGCGATCCGATAATGCGGTCTCGCTTAATTATAAGTGCTCGCTGAGTGCCACAGACATAGAACTTAATTATGTTTCGTATATGTATTTATAACCGACAGAAAAAGGAAGAGGTGATCTTTATTTTTTTGTCCTTGCCCTTGTAGCTTTGTTTATATTTTTTTCCGTCCCATCATCAAAGGTAGCCATTAGTACTATCGTCTGTCATCGTTTTTGGAAGCGGTCTCCTAATACCATGTATATACATGATGTGTTGAGAAATCATTTTCCTTGGAGAAAACTCGGATCTTTATCGGAATACGGTGACACCCGGACTGTCAATGTATGATCGTATTAAATGAGTGACATTTTCAAATCATATTAATATGGAACTTTATTGTTTAGTGTCATATGTCAAAATGAATAATGTCATTTTGTAATTCTCTCTGTCTACTTTCCAATCTCGTAAGTCCGTTACTTAATTAATCAAAAATGACATCTGTCCTAATTTGCTCCCAGAGAACACATTCACGCGCTAATTCCATTACGTAGTGAGACACGCACAATCCAATGAATTACTTTCGTGATAAGCGTATCTAAATAATTTGTCTTAGCGTAGAGCGATTATTAAGTGGACTGATTGGGTTAAATGAAGTTTATAGAAAACCTGGCCCGTGTCGCCTTGCGCTGCGAGGGCACAGGGGGGAGGGAGTAACCTCCCCCCCCGGGACGTGCTCTCCTTGAGCACAGTGCAGAGGGGCTCCGGTGCGTTCCACTGGAGATCCCAGAGCCCCTCGTCATGCACCGAGGAAAGGGCCACCGGGAAGGTTTTAGTGGGTAAGAACCCCACATAACAGCCGCCTTCCCCCCAGATTTCCTCCCCGTCAACAAAAAAAAAAGTTTATAGAAAACTTTACATATTATTTACAAGAATATTTACGAGTAATTGGGTGGATGCCCTTTTTGTGTTTCCGAATTGTCGTAGGAATATTACGAAATCAACCTTAATCAAAACCTAATCGAACTTCCATCAAACTAGTCTGAAAGAACATCCTTTCTAATAAAAAATGAATCTTCGAAATCCGTTGGCGTGATATTGAGTTATTTTTCCGTATCAAAAAGTGCTCAGGCGGCTAAAGAAATCTTATCACGGTTTTCTTGACACATTACGTATTTAAAATTGATTTTAAAATTCAATGAAAGAAGATGCAGTGTTTAAGTATAATATTAAAAATTAATTAATGTCTTTGTTTAGTATTACGTCTGTACCTAGACGCACGCATTAATTGCTAGAATGCTAGCATTGCTAAAATGTCAATTGTTAATATAATAATCGTAATGGGCATGTATCAAGACGTACGCATTAATTGCTAGAATGCTAGCATTGCTAAAATGTCAATTGTTAGTATAATAATCGTAATGGGCATGTATCAAGACGTACGCATTAATTGCTAGAATGCTAGCATTGCTAAAATGTCAATTGTTAATATAATAATCGTAATGGGCATGTATCAAGACGCACGCATTAATTGCTAGAATGCTAGCATTGCTAAAATGTCAATTGTTAGTATAATAATCGTAATGGGTATGTATCAAGACGTACGCATTAATTGCTAGAATGCTAGCATTGCTAAAATGTCAATTGTTAATATAATAATCGTAATGGGCATGTATCAAGACGCACGCATTAATTGCTAGAATGCTAGCATTGCTAAAATGTCAATTGTTAATATAATAATCGTAATGGGCATGAATCAAGACGCACACATTAATTGCTAGAATGCTAGCATTGCTAAAATGTCAATTGTTAGTATAATAATCGTAATGGGCATGTATCAAGACGTACGCATTAATTGCTAGAATGCTAGCATTGCTAAAATGTCAATTGTTAGTATAATAATCGTAATGGGCATGTATCAAGACGTACGCATTAATTACAGAATGCTAGCATTGCTAAAATGTCAATTGTTAGTATAATAATCGTAATGGGCATGTATCAAGACGTACGCATTAATTGCTAGAATGCTAGCATTGCTAAAATGTCAATTGTTAATATAATAATCGTAATGGGCATGTATCAAGACGCACGCATTAATTGCTAGAATGCTAGCATTGCTAAAATGTCAATTGTTAGTATAATAATCGTAATGGGCATGTATCAAGACGTACGCATTAATTGCTAGAATGCTAGCATTGCTAAAATGTCAATTGTTAATATAATAATCGTAATGGGCATGTATCAAGACGCACGCATTAATTGCTAGAATGCTAGCATTGCTAAAATGTCAATTGTTAATATAATAATCGTAATGGGCATGAATCAAGACGCACACATTAATTGCTAGAATGCTAGCATTGCTAAAATGTCAATTGTTAGTATAATAATCGTAATGGGCATGTATCAAGACGTACGCATTAATTGCTAGAATGCTAGCATTGCTAAAATGTCAATTGTTAGTATAATAATCGTAATGGGCATGTATCAAGACGTACGCATTAATTGCTAGAATGCTAGCATTGCTAAAATGTCAATTGTTAATATAATAATCGTAATGGGCATGTGTCAAGACGCACGCATTAATTGCTAGAATGCTAGCATTGCTAAAATGTCAATTGTTAGTATAATAATCGTAATGGGCATGTATCAAGACGTACGCATTAATTGCTAGAATGCTAGCATTGTTAAAATGTCGATTGTTAATATAATAATCGTAATGGGCATGTATCAAGACGCATGCATTAATTGCTAGAATGCTAGCATTGCTAAAATGTCAATTTTTAATATAATAATCGTAATGGGCATGTATCAAGACGCATGCAATAATTGCTAGAATGCTAGCATTGCTAAAATGTCAATTTTTAATATAATAATCGTAATGGGCATGTATCAAGACGCATGCAATAATTGCTAGAATGCTAGCATTACTAAAATGTCAATTGTTAATATAATAATCGTGACATCTATTAGAAACTCTTTGAAAAATAAAAAAAAGAATAAACTTAATAAAAAGGAATAAATTAAGAAAAGTGTTTCTTTTGTGTTATACCATAATATAGTAGTAAGAGGGGTTGAATTGTACTTGATCCTTTCTCAAAAGATTTGAGTTGAAGAGGAAGGATGCTCGGGATCATATGTCTACAATATTACTATTTACGACAACAAGTTATTCAATTTGTTTTAGAAAACGAAAACATATTAGTTACTTACCACTGATGTTTTTGATCTTCTGATTCGAAACACATTGAATTTTATTCTCGATATTTCAATAATTTATTACATTCACTTACTGTAACACTTTAGTTCATAAGTTTACGTTTAAAAAGGTTTGTTATTACGTATTGTCTGTTGCAAGTGCAATATTTCCTAGGAGTGGGCGGATAACGAGTAGACACATATTTGTCCAATCGATCAATGTCGTCTGCCCACTTAGGCTTTCGATGATACTCAGATCATTCATCCAGAGTAAGTAGAGTGACTCGGATACTAGACTGGGTTGAAAATGGAATCGTTTGTCACAAAAGAGTATACTAAAGTCCCTTAGCAACTCTCATTAATCAAGTTGAAGAAAACAATCCGCTAATTTTTACGTTTTCCGTCTTCATATAATTAATAAATTGAAGCCGATTTACGCACTAAAACATACGTATAAAGTTTCTTTTTATGTTCTCAGCTTTCATCCCACTTTTGTTTTGTGCTTGTAGCATGTTCGGACGTGGCTGTGAAACACTCTTAACTAAGACTTCTGACGCCTACCATAAGATATTGACTTCATAGGAAGAACAGAATAATTTACAAAGATAAGTAATAATAAGTACAGAAATTGTAATAAGCATAGAAATAAGAGAGAAGTAAGAAAGAGGATGAATGTTTTTCTTAAAAGATAGAAGGACGACAATTAAAAACAGATGCTAGGAGCGTTGCTGGAGTTTCTTCGGCCACTTCTTCTCCCAACGCCAACGCTTCCCAAAGTGGCACTCAAAGTTAGTTTAGCTTTTCGAATGTCCCTTAGAATATCCGTGAAATAGCTACCGACCGAGTCGTGGTACGGCCCTCTCGGGCGCCCTCGGATCGGAATGCTTACGCATAACATAGTAACCGTCCAAGCCGAGGTTATCCCCCACCGGGGGGACCCTTGTATCGAGTTACTAGCGATAGAGGTTCAGGCTAAGCGACTTAAGAGCTATGCCACCTCTCAATCCGGTGAAGCAGTCAAGGCCAGCTTCTCTGGCCAATCTGTGTAGTTCGTCATTAAAAAAAAAAGTCATTATAAATCTATTTAAAACATCCTACCGTTTCTACCTAAACATTACTGAAATTAATTGGTTTAATTAATAATTATTCGGAGAATTTCATAATTGTAATCTTGTATTCATTATTTGTTAGAAATTTGAAGAATCGGTACTTAAAATTGGGTTCGGTAATAAAATGTTTATTGAACGTTAAAATTTGTTTCGTTGTAATTTATTTCTCCTATAAGCAACACTGGACAGTAAACCTTACTAACATTTCATTCATTGTTATGCGAAGCCGAGTGGACTTTCGACTTACAGTCTACTAGATGAGAGCACGACAACAGTCAGTTCATATCAATAATATTACGTTTTTTCTGTATCTTCAGTAGACATTATCTCTTGCTTAATTTCGCATCTGATATAAACCAAGCAGTGGACTCATTCCTACACACTTAGACATAAGACAGCTTAATGTACATAGACTAAAGAAAACGGTATCAAAATGGTTGCTTGGCTTCAACTATTATGAGATCGAAAAGACCCTCGGGTAGACTCAAACCAAAAAAAAAAAACAGGTCGAAGGTTGCGAAAAATCCTTGCGCGATAGAAGTATTTTATGGGAAAACCCCACCCCTGATTAGGAGCGTTGCTGGAGTTTCCTCGGCCACTTCTTCTCCCAGCGCTAACGCTTTCCGGAGTGGCATATAAGTTAGTTTAGCTTAGATTGTCCCAATAGATTTTGCTAATAAAATAGCTACCGACCGAGTCGTGGTTCGGCCCTCTCAGGCGCCCTTAGGATCGGACTACTAACGCGTAATAATGGTAACCGTCCAAGCCGAGGTTACCCCTCACAAGGGGGACACTTGTGTCGAGTTAGCACCTAATAGAGGTTCAGGCTAAGCGACCTAAGCGCTATGCCACCTCTCAATCCGGTGAAGCAGTCAAGGCCAGCTTCTCTGTGTCAAGTGTGTTAGTTCGTCCAAAAAAAAAAGTTAGTAGTTATTTTCTATTTCTATTCCCTTTCACATATAGGATCTTATGAGCTTGTTGGAAGGGGATAGCATAATTAGATTAGCACTGTCTAGTGTCCTAGTCCACGCTTATGACGTTAAGAAAGTAATTCTTTTTCAACGTAATATTATTAGAAGGAAGAATGAGGCATCCTAGAACAATATAGGACAGGGTAGCATCATTCTCCCGAGGGATGCGTCTACATAACGCGACGAGAATACGTTGGATATTGCTCATCGCAAAAATTATTTATAGCTTAATAACAAGTTTATTTACTGGTTTAATACTGCGTGCTGACGTTCTCTTTTATTTAATTTTGTGAAATGTAGCGTATCAAAGTTATCCCGGTTTTCCATAATGAGAGAGAACCCATGGCCGATCCATGGAATGAGCGAGTATTTATCGCAGATTGAGCAGAGACACAGCGGCATGGCTGAGGTTTTATGAACTTCTCTCCTACTGCAGTCGAACATGTGGCAATCACTTCGAAAAGTGAGGAAGTACCTCATCACCTTCGCTTGGTACCGCCAGCGCCGTAAACGGCATAAGAGTGATTACTTAGATCTACTTCAACTACCTTAACTGAGGCCCAGACAGCGGATATAGGCGATTTCGTTGTCTCGTATTGTGAAGAACGCCTCGTGAAGGTGCTTTCAGTGTTGCAAAGAGTGGGAGCTGCAGCTCCTCCCCAAGCAATAGAAGTGGTTCGTAAGACCTGACGAGAGTAGTTGATGTGAAGACCGTGGGGTTACAGTCGGTACGAATCCGACACATTCCTTCAGTCCTTGGTTCCGCAAGGGCTGATATGCTGGACTTTTCCCCACGTATAAAAATGATATCGCCGGAGCAAGGTGTTAAAACTAATGCCATACTACCATAGCGGAATAACTTGCCACAGAGCGTTTGAAATTAAGTTTAGTTATATATTGGTATTACAATTATTATTGATGCGTAAAAAAATATAGCGAGCATAGAAAGAGCAGGAAACGGTAGTCACGTGGCCGGAAATGTGATCATTATATTTCTATGAAAGATTCGAAAGAAATGTCCTATTTTTTCAAGCGATATGATTAGGTATCTTGTTTCTATTTTTTTGTATTAAAATGACAAGGACAAAGTTAGTACGCAAACATCGGACAACCCGGTGATTTTATGACAATGAATAACAGTACTAAAAACGATTTTTGTTTTTGATTCTGAAATTGTAAATGCATACAAAACTGTTTTAACTGTTTTGTATGTGAAGCTTTAACAGCGTTAACAATTACTGTGTTAAAAGAAAATCTCTGTAAAGCAGTACAGTGAGGGTCTGTGCCCTACAGTGAAACATATACAGGCCGTTACTTTAACCTTTAATAAAGCTTTTATTGAATTGATTTCATAAAAATATACAAATTTGCACTCTATATGTTGGTGCTAGGTATTCCAACCCACTCAATCAATGTCAGCTGAGCACTTAGTGACTCGATGTCCGAGCGTATTGACTGAGCAACTCGCTAGATTGGATTGAAAATTGAATTGTGCGAAATTATACAGGATTTACCAGAATAGAGTTCGTTCCGGCTTCATACGTATTTTAGAATGTGAATTGTATGTACTTATTAAATAAATGTATAGCATATCGTATACAATATGACTTGAAAAGTCATTACTACATATAGATGCATATTTTGGAAGGCATGTGGTCCAAGGATGTTCACGTAAAAACATATAGATATATTTTTTGATATAATATATCGTAATGTTGTATCGATACAATGCGATGTATTGTTTATTTTACATATATCGTAATTTGTTTCTAATTATGTATCTCAAAAAAAAAATACCAAAACCACGGGACATTATATAATTTACTACAAAAAAGAAAGAATGGAATTATTTTTATTTAATTTCTTAAGATATTTTAATAATTATAACCTTAATTTTTCGTTTTATAATATAACATATTTATAAATAAAACAATAATTCTAATATTTAAAAACTCTAAATAATAGGTAAAACTACTAAATAAACTATAAACCTATACCAAACTAAAAATAAAACTAGATAATGTAAAAATCGACTCCAAATCACTGCGCTCGCAGGACAGGATCCCCAAGAGGCTAGCGGCATTTCCGCGTTGAATGGCCAGGCTCAATTTTTGTCCAAATGCGTGCCAGCCCTTGGATCCTCTGAGGCGTCGATGAGGCGTGCGGAAATCTCCTTGATTTGAAAAGCAGAGGGGCTACCAAACCCCAAGGCCCCAAGGTCTCCACGGCAATTGGCGCAAATATATACGGCTCTCCCAAGGCCACATATTTACGCCTTTTATTGATTTCAGCAGTCGCCGAAGGGGCACGTGGGATGGGGCAACAGTGTCCACGCATGCGGCATCCCACACAAGTGACCGCATACAATAATATACAATAACAAAAATAACTCCTAATAAGGCCTGTGTGTGTAACTAGTAGTGGAATGATGTAGTTTGTGGACGGCGATGTGACGGTAGTAGATCCCAAAGTTTTGAAGAAACTTATAAATAAATAATAGGTGGCAAGGACGTAAGCAGTCACCTCATAATGGAAAATTAATCAGTTCGACAGCTGTCCGCACCGGTACAAGGGGTTGATTATTAGTGTTGACAAACACCCTCCGTTAACACCTTTGTTCAGTCAATATAAATTGACTTGACGTTTTGATTTGAAACATAAATGGCTTTTGAAGGTTGCTTATCAAACTTGTCAGCTGCGTAGCCACAAGGTAAGTTACTGATTTCCGTGATATGGGTTGTAATTCTAAAAATTACTCCATTGCGATATTTATTAATTGCTTGACGTTTCAATACAGTCTTTACACGGACATATATGTTTAAATATATGCGTACTCACCGCAGCGTATATAATTAGAACAGTGCAAAATGGATAGCTGATACTTCTAACATCGTAAAGTAAGAAGTTCATAAACAATAGCGTTTGAGGTAACTCGTATTTAACAGCCGAACGTGATACTGTTTCTCGTTAAACATTTTATGCGGCTCGAAATAACCTTTTTGATATCCACATTGCCAGATATTACATTTTTACGCGATACCTCGCGTTATATCTAATCGTATCGATTGCGAAACGTTAAGGAACTAGAAAACAATGCTTCACCCATATACATATTGTTACAGTCACATTCCACACAATGTCCTCATTATATCTACGTTTCGCAGATTGTATCCTAAACTATTGACGCATATTACTGAATATGCTTGCTGAGCCGTGGTAGCTCAGTGTCCGGGCGGTCACCTCAAGTTGCATAGTACGCTAGCACCCAGAGTTCGATCCCCGGTGCCGGTAACAAGGAATTTGTTGTTGCAATTTTATGTGCTGATTTACAACGCGCTCGGCGGTGAAGGACATCATCGCGAGGAAACCTACATGTCTTAGAAAAATTTTCTAAGACACGTGAAGTCTGCCAATCCGCACTATGGCCGTGTGGCGGACTACGCCCTTATACTTTCTTTACTGAGAAGGCCTGTGCCCAACAGTGGGACATATATAAAGGCTTTAACTTTAACTAACTTTTATGCTAGCTGAAAATAGTTTTGTTAACACTGAAAAAAAACAAAACATATATCTCATCATATATTTTATAAATTCGATAATCTGTAGAATTTGGGTGAATTATAAAAAAAAACAGGATTATATCTCTCTCCTCTACACTAGGATGAAAGAAAAATAAGTGTCTTTTTTTCTATTATCTAATATCTATAACCGGAGCAAGATTCCGAAACTATAACAAGTATATTTAAGAAAAACAAAAATCGACTTCAATTTAACATCTGAAGTTAGCGTCTAAACAATTTTTTTCTTTCATATGATTTTAGTAGTTCTTTGGTATGTCTTAGGAACCCCAAATTCAAAGTCAATAAAATTATTACGGGTCCTTAATTGAAACCACCCCTATTCAAATAAAACATGTGACTGCACTACGAGTGCACAAAAATTAAAAAACACATTAACACGGACTTAAAAACTTACCCCAAATTTTTAAAATTTAAAGACAAAGACTATATTTTGCCAAATACAAAAAGATTGGTGATAAGCGGTCACTAAAAGCTGTCTCTATCTACACCGCTAGAGTTAAAATGGCGTGAGAGCTTATGAATATATTATGTATAATATATAGATAGAGTTTCAAATACGAGTATATCCAACGCGGACAAATTGTTCTACAAAGAAAAGATTTCGTCCGGATCGGAACTTCCGTATATTTCATCTTTTATGTCATCATTTAGTTATCGCTCTATTGCTTCTGTATTAAAGTCGAACAATATGATTGATATTGTAAAAGGGACCGGACCTTATTGTGTAACTTTCTTTTCTTTACTAACAATCCTAATCAAATAATAGGTTTTATCAAATTATAGTTATCAAACGGATGACTAATGGAAAGAACTACTAAACTTTTCTAGATATAATTACCAAATCATTTTAAGTACATCTATCTATATATATATATAAGAGAAAGTGTGTGGGCATGTTCCATACAGGCTCCGAAGGACCGATTTCAATGGACCTTCCAGGGAATCTTCAGATTTACCTGTAAAGTTTGGTGACGACCGGAGCACTCCTCTTTTTGAACTGTCAAACAAGCCATACGTCGTACTTTTATTTCTGACATTAACTTTATCCCGATATGTTTGTGTATTAACTGATATGTACATGGGTGTAGCTAATGATGACCCGCTCGAGAAGAGAATAAAAGAAAATGAATACGGAGAGAAATGAATAATTTAATTTATTGTGAGAGTTAAATTAAATTTTTAATTATATACGTTTATTGTTAAATAAATATAATAATAATATATAATTGAATAAAATAAAGCAAAATTTTGCACGGCCAAGCGGCCTGGGTACGCTAGTTATCTATACAAATAACTAAGAAATTAGACTGTCTGTTTGTAATATTAAAATAACCTCTTTTTACTATATGTATAGCAAAATAACATTTTTTACAATATTTATCTGTCTGTTCGTTGCGATTAACTCTGGAACAGCTGGACCGATTTGACGAGACTTTCATTGGTAGAAAGCTGGTGTAATAAGAGGTAACTTCCTACTTTTATTTAAAAATTAAAGAAGCTTTTAAACTCGGGCAACAACGCGGTGCGATCCTAGCTAGATCACCCCCGTAACCCGTGGAAATGTTTCCCGGATGCAGATTATATAACTATACGAGTACATATAAGAATTGCTCGTTCAAAGGTATTAGGTATGTGGCGTTCTTTACAAATACTAAGAAGAGTGAGGGAAAAGGACTAATTCTGAACAACAGTTCCATTGAGAACATCGACGAAAGTAAACAGTTATTTTCAGAACTAACTCTAAAAACGCCATAGGCAGATAGATAAGACAGTTATTAGGTATTCCTTTATTTACAACACTAAACAATGTCAACCTTATTATTTCGAATATAGACATTGATTTAAAATGCTTATCGGTTGTTTATTGTTTTAATTGTAACATAAAACTAATTTGGTTATAGGTACGTAATACACGACAATATATTAGTAACATTTTTAACTGCACCCTTGTGTACATTAACAACTGAAGCAATAAACAACCCATACATTAATAAAATATTTCAATGCAAAACTACACATTACAATATATATGGTTCGTCGCTTTAAGTCTCATCAAATTAACGCATCTACATAATGAAAGTATATGTCGTATGTGTGTCAATATAGCCTACGTTTGAAATACAAAAACATTGGTGAAAACAATTTATCATTTCTTATATTATATTACCTACACACTTAATAGCAATCAGCCCTATAGTTCTGGGCTCGTAGAATAAGACTACGGTATCCCCTGCCTGTCGTAGAAGGCGACTAAAAGGGCCTTCAGGTTTATTGGGCGACAAGGGTCCTCCAAAGTGGACGCGGGAAGAAGGCAACATCGGCTAGCCCGTATCGCCTTGCTCTGTGAGGGCACAGAGGAGGAGGGATTACTCTCCCAGGGACGTGCTCTCCGAGCACAGTGCATAGGGGCTCCGGTGCGTTCCTCTGGAGATATCGGAGCCCCTCACCATGCATCGAGGAAGGGCCACCGGGTGGGTTTTAGTGGGTAAAATCCCACATAACCCCGCCTTCCTCCTAGATTATCTCCTAGGCATCTTAAGGGTATCTTCCTGAAGATTTCTCCCCCGTCAAAAAAAGTTTTGACGTTATGTTATGTTGTAAAAAAAGTTGCGTTCGTAAAATCAGCGTGAATTCGATGATGTTTCTACTTCTGTGTATAACTAATATTTTGGATTTATGATTAGACCGGAGGTTTTTACAATGTGTGGTTTGACAAGTTGACTTCATGAGTAACTTAGCTCGAGGGCTCTGAGAAGGAACTTTATTAATCACTTGAATTGTTATAAGTTGTAATTAAGTAAATAAATAGACAATTTAAAATATTATAGACTTAAAGCGACGATTGTAGACGAAGAGAGTTTTATACAAATTGAAAATATTATGTTTCAATACAACATCCATTTAACGCGTACAATTTTCGCGTACAGAACACATAACGTATTTTGTAACTCCACAATTACATTTGGGGACCAGCCCCCGTCGTGTTTCACGACTACTTCATCATTATTATCATATTAATATTATATAAACATTGAATAGCGTAGGACTGGGTTTTTTTCCAACCATCACATTGGCTGGTATATTTCATGTTTGTGCTAAAGACGCAAAGCAATTGGACAACTAATAAAATACATCTTAATTACATCAAAACTAACACATAATGAACTATTCAAAAATTGAGCTATTTAGCATATTTTTTGTTCAATATTTTTAATAAATTTCTTGCCACAATTATTTCTCAAATTACTGTAGAATGTCATTTAGAATTAAGTCCGACTTTTATTAAGTTAAATATTATTTCGCGCCTTTACAATTTCCATATGATATAAACTTATATACCTTCTGAATTTACGCGCGTATATTTGATAGACAGTACATATATATGACGGTAAAACTTCAACACAATTGGGTATTTGAACATTTTTTTTAAATTAAAGATCATCTATAAATTTTAGAGTAAAACAATTTTTTGTTTTCCTTTGCAACCACAAAAAAGTTGTATCAATTTTTTTTTTTAAATTCTGTGTGAATGAAGTCATAATGTTAGTTTCCACTCATTAAGTCATAGAGAGATAGTAAATCATTTTGACTTTGAATCAGCCGTGAACGTTGTACTGTCATGAAATTATTTTAACATTATGACGTCACCAATCGTAGCGTATTCGTACGCGTTTCTCAAAATTTTATCAATTTTTAATCATGTATAAGTAATTTTTATTCAAGTTTTTCACATTGAATATATTGATAGATTAAAAATATTAAAAAAAAATTGTTTTTCAAAATCCCAATTGTTATTTAAGATAATACATTTTAAAAATATGAGATTGAACACACTGATCTACAATAAGATATATATTACTTAATAGTTAACTTACCACACAAAATATAGGTAGTAGGTTACGTGTATAATAGTTTTGTACAAATATTGAAGTTGTTTTTTTTTTTAATTTTAGACCGTTTCTATTGACATTGAGCACAAGAAAGCGTATTCATAAAATTTCAAAATCCTTTTTTTCATTTTTTTAAAGTTACTACTTAATAAACATCACTTATACGTACCAGCGTCATAAAGACGAATGAATAAATGTCAATTATAATAAAATCTACAGACATACAATATACCTTATTCGAATACAATAAATTATCTATGGGTACACATAGAGTTGAAGCGATTAGTAAGTGTCACCTTAACGATAGATATATATTAAGAGTACAGTGTACCGGGTCCCGAGTCTGATAAACCAATAGTCTGCAAAATGAACGTTCATTGGCATCATAGTGGTCGATATTTTCTACTTTTAGCAAACTTTTAGTTAATTGGTAAGACTACGCTTTACCGATGGCGTACCACAGGAATGCCAATCATGTGTTTACTGGCATCAGTGTCGGCGTTTGAGGGGGCTAGATTGGGCAAAGGCCCAGGTCGCCAAATTTAGATAGATTGCTGATGTGAGATGCTTCCCAAAAAAACTAAAGTATCAAAAATAATACGAGTACATTAGCTACAAAACTTATAATGTCCACGTCGTCGGTTCTGGGTAACGCTGAAGAAAATATAAAATTACTAATCCATGTTTCACACCGATTCACAACATAATTAAGACTTGATTTGGATTTCCTTAAGTGGGCGACACAATATACTTGCACGGGATGACAGCGGTCATAACGCCGGTACTGATTGGCATTTCAAGTGTTTGGTAATATGACTTTATTATATCGTTTTCATAATGAAAAGTCACTGGCATATAGGAGACTCGGGGCTCGTTAAGTATCAAATGTAAATACGATTCATAAAAGAACTTAAAAAAAACTGTAGGTAAGATCACTGCGTCAGAGTTTTTTTTTCATTAAATCGTTTCGAAAACTTGAAATTTTGATATGACGTCGCCGAAAGAGTCGGTAAATAGGTACTATAAAAGTCAGTATAAAAATAGGAATTCTCTGAAAGAAGCTCTCTAGTATAAAAGTGGACCAATTTATTCAGTATTAGGAAAAAGAACTCTAGTATCACATAGGGAAATTGAATTAAACGTCTGATATTAAATGGTACTGTCATGGAAGGCGCTAAGAGAGGACCGCCTCTTCCGCTTGGCAATTGGATGCTTTGCCAACCTGCCCTTTCTATGGCACTCTAATCACGGATTCTACAAGATCAAGAGTTTAACACAAAATAAATACCCGTCTTAAAGGCATCATTCATTCTACTCAACGCGACAAATCAAATCATCAATAAACATACACTAATATGACACATTGTTAATATGAAACACATATGTAATCGATAATTTTCTAATACTATACGAATAAGTAGATAACAACGATAAACTGTAATGTTACTTATACTACCACGGTTACAATTAGTATAAAATAAGCGTATATTCGGACACATCCGTTAGGCACCGTACGTGCCTATGATCCAATTCAGACTTATTACGTTGACACCCAAATGCGTACAGTGCTTATACTTTCCATACACTTCCTAATTCCGCTCACTTACATTCCATAGTAGAAGGCGGAAATGTCGTATATCAGAGTTGAAAAACTATTTCAAAAATTCAATGCTACAATCATTATTCGAATATTCTAGACTAGACGAGACATAGACAATTCGACGCGGGGTTTTGCTGTGAACAATTCTATTAACAATAAGTAATCTAAGACAATTTTCAAGAAACGACATTTTCGCTTTTTACCGTCGGTGAAAGTATACAAACCATAGAAGCGAACATAAGAATTGCTGATAGCAACAGGAAGAGCGTCTTTTAAAAATTTAAGAACCGTCTTTGGGAATGCTCGACGTAAATTATTATATCAATACTACAAAATATTCTTAGAATATTACCACGCGTAAGAATGTACGCAGTGCGTGTATCCAAAACATTTATTCGAGTGTGCGTAAGCGACGTGTATATGATTCAGCTAGCGCACACATATGTCAGTATAGCGATTTTTAATCATGTCAGGATTGCAGTACATGCGTAGATTGCATGTATATATTAATATTAACTAATAAGTATTCATCGTACGTTAGTCCTCACTTCATCGATAATCGAAGGTTTCCTTTCATTGTAATATATGCACGCGACTGTACGTTGAAGTTGAATAACATCAAAGTATTCGTAAGCGACTGTACCATATAAGATCGGTACCACAATCACGACGGGTCGCTCACATGTGGTTGTTTCGTATTGTGCGCTGTCCATTACCAGCTCACTCCTCGGCGGTGGGCTGCGAGGTGGAGGTCGGCGGTGCTTGTATGGCTTGCTGGCGTTGGGCTCGCTTCACGTCGGCCAGAGAGCTTACTCCGGCTTCGTCGAGTTCTCGCCAGCGCGTGTGATTGTTGCGCGCGTGGTTCACTAATTCCGGCATGTCGATGAATGCTATAGGGTGTAAAGGGTTTAATTAGATAGGATTTATTATATTTATTTGACTATTAAGAATAAACTAGCGAACATAAGCTTTCAAAATAGACGAAAGAAAAACAAAATTCGATTTTAATACTGACATTCTACTCCGACATATCATAGTTATGTTATAAAATTCCGATGCATACGTTATATTTCTTCTTCCACAACTTTTTCAATGCTCATTGTCGTTAAAGTCTTGGATTTTCATATACCTCACAATATCCTAAATCAGACATTTTCCTATACGATTTTTAAGTATCCCGTGAAATACCAATATTGGAAGCTTAAGCACAGTGCAAACAAAAATTAACACGGGACCTAATTAAAATCAAATCCTTAAAATCAATATCGATTCATAAATGATGCTACCACAAAATATAAAGACAAATTGAGAAATTCCCTTTTTTTTCGAAGTCGTTTAGCGAGCCTGGCATTTCTCTGGTAGATAAGATTCACAACGAAGAAATTCGTCATACGGTCAATGTCACATACATTTTTTTATGGGGTATAAACTAGCGCTTGACCACGATTCCACCTGGTATTAAGTGGTGATATAGTCGAAAGATGGTACGCGCTAGTTTAGTAAGTCCGGACATGGTTCAACATGAGCACACGATCCTTGTTCCGTGACGCTGCAAAAATTATAATAGCCTTAATAATAGCCGACCTCCGGTAGGAGATGGCACTTCAAGAAGAAGGAGATAAGATATATTCTGCCAATAGGTACAGTTACAGCCACAAGAATGGAATGCGAAGTTAATAGCCTAATGGTTTAGGGTCTGCGAATCGTAAGGTGGTGGGTTCGAATCCGCCATTCGATTATTGTCGTGAACTATCTCCTAACACAAGCCTATTAATATATTTTTTAAATACGAACCAGCCCAAGCCTCCATCATATCGATGATGATGTAGTCGATGAAGCCGATCTGCGAACGAGGCACGGAGCAGGACGCGCGGTCGAACATAGGCATCACCACCGGCAGCTCGCGGGCCTTCTCCTCATCTGTCTGCAGGAAGTACTCCTCAGCGATCCTGGACACGAAACAACCAGCTATCATTGTCAACTTGATTAGGGAGCCAACCAAAAGCCATTTATATGAGAACGTAATAACTTAATTTTTTAATAGAATAACTTAATTAATAATTACTTGAACCGACTATATTAACGAGTAAAAACAAAAAAAAACTGTCTTCATTTTACGCATTTTACGAAATAGAATTAAACCGAACCAAACTCTCGTCAATGTAGTTTTGAAGCTACATACTTTCCAATAAAAAAATAATCATCAAAATCGGTGGGGTGTCCTAATTTTATTGATTGGTAGTGTTAGATATGACATGAGTGTAAATTTATAACTCGGGGGCACACTCTCCTCGTTATGTCAATGTTGAGAGCATTTAAAGGAATTCCAGTCTTAAAAGTTGAAAAGAAGTTTATGTTTCCTGTTGGAAATCCGCATTTAATGGAATTAGGGCTTGCTCGGTGATGGTTTTAGTACTTTACTATTATTAATGTTGTTTGTAAACGCTAAGATTAAATGCACAAAAAACTTTATAAAAATTTTAAATTTAATTATTATTTTTTTACCTCCTAGCCCATTCAAAAGCGAACTTCTGCGGTCTAGACGCGTTAGACACGTCAGCACACTTAATCATCATCCTTTTAACCAGGATAACGTTCTCCGGGAGCGACAATGCTGTGGTGTCCAGCGACAATGGCTCCTATTACAAAAAAATCATAAATATAAACAACATTAAAGATAAAAACATTATTTTTCAACACAGTGCAGGGGGCTCTGGTACGTTCCACTGGAGATCCCGGTGCGCCTCACAATGGAACGAGGAAGGGCCACTGGCGAGGTTTTAGTGGGTAAGAACCCCACATAACCCCGCTTTCCTTCCATAAGGCGGGGTATGTGGACAACAAAAATAAAAGGATACAGGTCACGTCAATACTCGAATGGTGAATTACAAACCTTTAGTACAAGTTCACGGTATTAAGAGTTGGTCAGATCCTTCGTGTTTACCTGAGCCTTTATTATTAATAACATAACACGAGCTACCGCTTCTCCGTTACTCTAGACGCGATAAAATCTTGAAATTGGACATATATCTATCGGAATATTTACGTCAGTCTGCATGCCGTCCTCCTTGCTTCCGCTGGATTTAGCGTAAAAGACGTTGACAAACTTGGCCAGGTGCTCGAAGTGTTTGGTCATCTCTGTTGCGAGGACCATGTCGATCACGTTGTGCCGAACTGTCTTGTACGTGTCGCGGTCGAGATTCTTGAATATGTTGATACGATCATCATCTGTCATGGCAGATATTATTTGTGATTAAATTAACAATTGAATCTGATTATATAGACCTCATGTCTAGACAGTTGAAGGTCAAGTGGTGTGTGTAGTAATGGTAGATACAAGTGATATTATCCAAGGGGTAAAACTTAGTAAAATGGCATTATTGTCTCCAAGTATCGCGAACTCTGCAGATGCGAGCGTTTCAGCTCGGAATATATAGCCATTTGAACGTGGTCAAATAAGTTAAGGTAGGGTAGATAGAGCTATAGCCCTGTAGTTCTGGGCTCGTAGAATAAGACTACGGTATCCCCTGCCTGTCGTAGAATTCGACTAAAAGGGGCCACTCACTGAGCGACAAGGGCGGGCCTTGTCGTCCGCCAAAATGGACCCGGGAAGAAGACGACACGGGCGAGCCGATGTCGCCTTGCACTGCGAGGGCACAGAGGGAGGGATTAACCTACCGGCGTGCTCTCCGAAGAGTGCAGAGGGTCTCCGGTGCGTTCCTCTGGAGATCCCGGAGTCCCTCACCATGCACCATGATCCGAGTAGATAGATCAGAAAATACTATATATATATATATTGCATATATAAAATACTATAGTATCAACTTACTGAGTGTCAATTTGAAGGTGAGAGCGGCGTGATGAGACTCAAGGACGCAAACGTCGTTATAGAGGATGGCGAGTGGATGGCGCGAGTTGCAGAGGAAGGCAGATGAGGTGCCAGGATGGTCGATGTCGTGCACCGCCGCTGCGATCAGCGCTGCAGCCGCTTCCAATGGCTCTAGCATAGTCTTCAGGCGGTCTTTCTCAAGGAAGTACGCCACTGCCTGTTCAGGTAAACATTAACACTACATTACATGAGACTAAGAACAGCAAACACTATTAAGATTATAAACCGATCCGCTCCGATGTTTCAACATCGGTCGTGTTTCAGCTGTTTTAAAAAAATATGTAAGCTTATATTACACTGAAAAAACTTTTTGTTTTCCACAGCTGTACAGGCAGATTTTCTACCACCCATTATATAAGCGTTCCTAGAGTGTTGTTCTGACACCTCCAATCGGCGACAACGATTTGGGAACGGGGAACGAACGGGAACAATTGGGATTGCATCGAGGCAGCATCGCAATAAGACAGTATTCAGGCTCGAGATTGACTTACTGACTGGACTGTGACTTGACAGAGCGTTCCAGGTGTAAGTGAAGATCAGGACATCGAGACGGTAAATCGTCTTTTTCATTAAGCGACGCGTAGTTCGTAAGCGACAAGCCGTTCGTCAACTCTGAGAACAGTCGATTGTTAATATGTTAGGTGAATTATCTATTTGTGTTTTACCTGAAGCACATCCGCAGCGTGGGTTGAATTGTGGTAAGTGTTAACGGCGTGGTAGTTGGTCTCGATGACGGTGAGCCAGTGTAGAAGAGTTCGCTCGTCACACTCTAGCGCTGCGC
Source organism: Meandrusa payeni (assembly GCA_029286785.1). Lineage (NCBI taxonomy): Eukaryota > Metazoa > Arthropoda > Insecta > Lepidoptera > Papilionidae > Meandrusa > Meandrusa payeni. The sequence goes on along the minus strand of JAGSMX010000008.1, from coordinate 9,540,141 downwards.
ACACGTCGAAGCGGCCGCCCATTAAAGCCAGCCCTAAGTGAGCTAGCGGACGTCCACGGGTCAGATCCTCAAGGCGGAAGATCTCAAACTCCCAGCTCAGTGCTGTGTCCAGGAGTTCGCGGAGCTGACCTGATGTCTATAATTGAAATGACATTTTTGAGTTCGTTAATGGAAATGAAACGATGAAATAATTCACGCCTCGGAGAGATTTAGGACAATTGCTGTGGTTTAAAATCAATCTATATTTAATCAAATACGTATTTATTAATAAACGCTCACATCAGATAAATTGCAGGTGTGTTTGTGGACTCTCCGATAATGCCTTTTGGCTTTCCGTCTTTCTATACTTTTTTGTATGGACGAATTACATACTTGGCCAGAGAGGCTGGCTGTTACTATTTCACTGGATTGAGAGGCGGATAGACTGGACCACAGGGGCTCTTAGGTCGCTTAGCCTGAACCTCTATTAGCTAGTAACTCGACACAAGGGTCCCTCTGGTGAGGGATAACCTCGGCTTAGACAGTTACTATGTCACGCGTAAGATACCAATCCGAGGGTTCCCGAGAGGGCAGAACCACGACTCGGTCGGTAGCTATTATATTAATAAAAATACTATATGGGACAATCTAAGCTAAACTAACTTATATGCCACTTCGGGAAGCGTTGGTGCTGGGAGTAGAAGTGGCAGAAGAAACTCCAGCAACGCTTCTAATCCTATCTAAGGGGAATTTTTTAAGTATTTATTGTACTTACCTTGTGTTTTATATTTGTCCTGTTCGTCTGAGACCTGACAACCGTAGAGTCGTTGCTGCTCCTTCGCGACGACAGCACGTTAGTTGGCCCTTGCTAAAGTTGTTATAAAATTATCAGTCGTATTTCTTAACACTTCAAATGAATAACTCCAATTCTACTTAGCTCTAAGAACTATGACTAATACGAAAGATTCTGTTCGTGTTGCATTAGTATGTGTTCATGTTATTACGTGCGTCGTACGTAGCGTTAATAGTGATACTAATCAGAATGTCGGAAAGATTGAAGATATGTTTATAGAAATCAACTATAAATAAAGGATAAATAATAGGTAAAATAGATTTACGATAGAAATAGTATGTGTATGTATAATTTTATATCTACAATAGATGAGGACTGTTTGTTTAAGCAGAGGACATTATTAAATATTATATATTACTATTAAATATCAGTATATGGCAAAGTAAAACTATACAACATCTCCCAACGTTGGGCATCTCTAAGGAGATATCATATTACGCCGCGCGGTCATAGCATGGATTGACAGACTTCACATGTCTTAGGAATTTCTTCTCATATGGCAAATCATAATTCAAAATTGTAACTAACGATTTCATTGACGTCGCCGAAACGAATTCGGATTTTTTTTCGTCGCGAACCTACGCTGGTTGGTCAGAGAAGTGGACAGCAACAGTTTAACCGGATTTAAAAGGTGGCAGAGCTCATAGGTCGCTGAACCTGAACCTCTATTGGCGATACAGCGCAAGGGCCTTAGAGGGTATCCTATCGGCTTGGGCGGTCATTCCGATAAGAGTGTTCCCGAGTGGGCTAAATCACGACTCCATCAGTTTTCAATTTTTACTTTTAAATTATGATTTTTCTAATTATAATACTAAAATTCTAAGTTGGAAGTTTTCACTTCTATTGGTTACTGACAATGTTTTTTTCTATATTGACCAGATCGTTAGAAAATTTAACAAAACTTTTTTTTATACTTTCTAAGCAATTGCTTGACTACGATCCCACCTGATGTTAAGTGGAAATGTAGTCCTGGATGGTAAGGCGCACTAGCTTAGTAAATGCCTATTCACTCTACTCTTGAAAATACCCACATTGTAATCGGAGGGAAAGACAGACACGGGCAAACTATTCCAGTCCCTTGCTGTACGAATAATGAAAGACGAACTTCGGGTTAACTACACTCTGCTTAAACAAAATTGGATTATTATCTCCGTGACACGCTACAAATGAACCAAATCAGGTGATTCAGGCAAGACGGGAAGGTGTACAAGGGCAGGCCGTGTAATGTAAAACTTCCTACCATGAAGAACAAATTCGTGTTCACTTGCTCCCGCTGCCAGGTTCAACAGGAACGTAAAACAAATAAATATTAATATTAGTTTCCTATATTAAAATACATATATAAATAACAATATACCTTGCAATTATATCATAGTACATATAGAATACAGTTGTATATGTCGGTATGTTAGCAATAATACTAAGGGAACGTGTTCTAACAGGCTCTTCAAATTTTGTATATATATATATATATTTATAATCACCCACATACGTTCACGCATCCACAAATTTATGTATACTCGTGAGCAAAAATAAAGGGTCCGTTAAGACATCGGAAGATAAAGACGCTAGCTAACTGAAATAAATTGTGCATGATAGACAATTAAATATCCTTAAAATAAAATAAAATATTTTTATTAATTTATTTATATTTCATTAAAAAAACATAAACCACTAAGTACTAAAATTTTAATAAAAATAAATTTATTGATAAATACTGTACTATCCAAGTTAACGTAAGTAAAATAATAACTGATTCTTGAGAGACATCGTTAATTCCTAGTTCTGGAGTCAGGGACTTCGTGTATTGATAAGTTAAAGTTGATTAAAGTTATTATTACTTATATGATGTTCACATATTAAGACCTCAAAACTCTAAGTAACGGCGTTGTGACGAATGGCGAATACCGAAGAAATGAAAATTATCAACTTTCATTTTAGTGTTATTTGACTTTTCGTTCAATTATTATTCAATGACGTTTTTCAACTTTATCTAAATAACTTTATTCCCTGAAAAATAGAATTTAAAAATATACAATCGTCAATAAAAGCAATTTCTTCCATTCACATCGCAGTTCTTGATCGAAATAGCAGCGTGTAAAAGAAGCGGCGGTATAATTGAGGTACAAATGCTTTTGCAGCTTTCTAGTTGAGATTATCGATGAAAAAACAAATGACATTAAAGTATCTCTTACCGACAATAATGCCCCAATCAGGTCGGTGGCTATAGGGTCTTCGGCCCTGAGCTTAGGGTCCTCCTTCATCTGTGGGGAGTAGAGCTCGGAGGTCCTTAGCATATCGACTGCCCGCTCGATACAAGCGACAGTAGACGGTGGGGCTCCCTCAGTAGCGGCGGACAGTAGAGATATCACCTGATACAAATTAAATAAATATATTTATAGATGTGAAACATATTTTTTAAATGTAGGAACTACTAAACTTTCTTATACTGCATATAGATATGCCATATATGTTATATATTTACATATCGTCATATAGATATGCACATGCTAGTCACTAGAAGGCACAAGAGCTCCAAAGCGTCGCTATGCCGATAGATGTAATATGCTATCATCAGCCCGACGCGTCAGCGAGCATAAAGCCGGCAGCGTTACGACTACTGACGCCTCGGGGAAGAATACTGTGGCGCCCACTTAAGGAAATCGTAATCTGTTATTTTTTGCTGAATCAATGAGAATGTGGTTTCAGTTTATCATTTGTTTAGCGTTAGCCAGACCTGTTGACGTGTACGTAGAAAGTTTAGTAGTTTCTACGTTTTTTATTATTTTTTGGTATTTTTTGAAAGTAGCCCCACCCGCCGATTGCCCTCCGGTTGTTGCCCCATCTAACCTTCCGTTAACGGCGGCACTAAAACCATCATCCAACATAACTTTTTCTTTCTTTTTTTTATTTCTTGTAGAATAATGCTAACAAAACTTTTGCCATTAGGTTATTGACGCTTACTTTGTTTATAATATTTTCTTTGACATGCATGTTAAGCATGATTGTTTCGAGTACCTTAGTAATGGGTGCTTCTAGAGGCAAGCCCTGCAGCTTCGCCAGGGAAGTTCGTCGCAGTCCGTCCGACGCCACAGAGCGCACGTCCAGCGACCCTCGCCTGATGGAGTGGAGCGAGCCACGAGCTCTCTCGCCGTCACCAGCCGTTCCGGGCTCGCATACGAACACAACGTGAGATGTGCTCCTAGTAATTGAACGGGCAACATTATAATTTGATTAGGAATATTGAGTTACTTATTTTAGTACACAAAACAGAATAGCATCAAAACATAGGTCATGTATAAAATCTATTTGAGACATTAATTAATTTCTTAATTAATCTTCTTAATTAATTAACCCGAACGAAGCGATTTGCTTCGTCTTTCACTCTTCGTACAGCAAAGGACTGGAATAGTTTGCCGGCGTCTGTCTTTCCTTCCGATTACAATGTGGGTATTTTCAAGAGTAGAGTGAATAGGCATTTACTAAGCTAGTGCACCTTACCATCCAGGACTGCATTTCCACTTAACATCAGGTGGGATCGTAGTCAAGCACTTACTTAGAAATTATAAAAAAATTCTCTGTTGCGATAAAATGAAACAGGCATATGTAAGCTCTTCGACAAGCTATTTATATAATGACAAATATATCTAAAAGCAAACTATATAGCATCTAATGAAACATGTAGTATTTGAAAGAATTCTTTTGAATATCAATAGAAAGAGAAATATCATTTAGAATAGATCTATCAAAGCTTTCTGCCGATTTATATAAACTTGTGGTCGCCCTAACGTCGAAGTTCGACTTTAACCCAGCAATTGGAGCATTGAAATCACACATAATTCGCTGCTCGTAACTTAATCCGTAAAGGCAGAGTATGCATAACTATATGTTATAGTATCATACTATCAATACGCATCGGTTCAGACAAACCAATGTTCGTAGCTCAGCTGAAGATGTTACCTGGCTAAAGCAACTGAAGCGCCTCGACAGGGAAGCAAGATGGGGTCGGGAGCGGCCCGACGGCGCAGCATCACTGGACCTTCCCAGTCTCTCGCCCCGCTCGCCGCCAACCGGAGAGCTTCACCCCCGACCGTCTCAGCTAGAGGCCGCGGTCCCTCATCAGGACGCCAGCCAAGCAAACGGCCCCAGGACTTATTAGTAAGCTGAAGAAAATTAATTGAAGAATTAAGAAAATAAATTGATTTATCTACATATCTATAGCCATGAGCAAAAATAAAGGGTCGGTTAAGAAAGTTTGAAAATCTCAGAAGATAAATACGCTAGCTAACTGAAATAAATTGTGCATGACAGACAATTAAATATACTTAAAATAAAATAAAATATTTTTATTAATGTATTTATATTTCATTAAAAAACATTAACTTAAACGAAAAAGGATATCTTACGTAAGCTTGGATAATACAGTATTATTCATTAAATTTTATTTTAATTTAAATTTTGCCGCCATATAGAGGCAACACTAAGTACTAAAATTATATATTTATTTTATTTTAAGGATATTTAATTGTCTATCATGCACAATTTATTTCAGTTAGCTGGAGTCTTTATCTTCCCAGATATTCAAACTTTCTTAACGGACTTTATATTTGCTATCACGGCTATATATATGTAGATAAATATATACGATACAGATATGATTTATATACATATATTATATGTAAGCAAAATATCACTCTCCGACACGTTACGAGATCTCTAAAACTAAAACTATCCAGATCCTTGTTTAAACTCCTCTTTTTAACCGACCTTAAAAAAGGGGATATTCAAGTCGTCTGTATTTTTTTTTTAAATTCTTAATTTTTTTTTTAAAAGGTTTTGATTTGAATTACGCCTCATTTTTTAGCGTAAGACTTTGAGTTCTGAAGATATATCAGGAAACATCTAAAAATCGTATAGAAACTACAATGTTTGCATTGTGTAAAGTAACTCGATGAATGAAGTAGTTACCAGGATCCTCTGTTGGTCGTCAGTGATGGCGACGAGGTCCCGGCAGCGGTCGGCGGCGGCTGAGAGCGCGGCGACAGCTCCGATCTGAGCTCGCGCCGTAGCTGCAGCAGCCCGCGCCTGCAACACCTCGCCGCACCATGCCGTCCCTCCCACTGTCTCCACCATCACCTACAAGCGTATAGGTATTAATATGTGTCTGCTGATAGCAATGTATGTTAAAATACAGACTGTATATGACTCACTGCAAAACTAAAGTCACCAATTGCAAAATTTAACATATAAAGACACTGAAGCAATTATCTCTGGATGCTTGTGATGCACACGGATACTCATGCTCACACACACACTATCTCTCTCTCTCTCACACACACACACACACGCGTACACAATAATTTATTCAACCCTTTTCTTCTATTGATGTCTACATAGTTATAAGTTTGATTTATTTTTATATGTTTGTGTCTCTAAGAGGGCGTAAACTGCTGCGACACAGTTATCAACTACTGTAGCAGTTTACAAACGTTTTGTCCCTTTTTTGATAGCAATAGTAAATAAATACAATATTTTCCTGGTAAGAAGTTTAGGCTAAGCAAACTTTTTAATCCGGTGAAACAGTCAAAGCCAACTTTTCTGACTAATCTATGTAAATTAGTTCAAATAAAAACCATGATGTTTTTTCTGCTTCAAGCAACAAATTTATAATCATGTCAATCATCTCCTCGATATAGTGATGCTGCGTGGAGTATATAACAATATTATTAATTGCACCGATCTTGTATTATCTATATAATAATATATATAACTTTGGTCAGGCCATTTAATAAAATTGCTGTGTATCATAAAGATTCTAAATGTTTCTATTACATAGATAACTAAAAGTTAAGTTAGCTTGTATAAAGAAATAATAAACTATCTATCTAAAGATATCCTAAAATTTTGAACTCAAAAATGGAGGGGCACGTAATAATTCTTTAGAATTATTCGAAAAGCAGACACTGGCTGTATACTTCTATGTTGATTCATAACAAACAGCTTGTACACGTAACGCTGTCTAAAATTATTGTACAGTGTGCAGGTGTTTTCAATTTAAACCTTACGATGATCTCAAACGTCTTTCTCGTGAATCATTCAAATCGTAAACGATTGTTATGATAATAAGTTTAAAAAGGAATCAATAATAAATGAATTGGGAATACAATCTTTTTTTTTACTACTATAGAAATAGACATACATTCAATTCGCTCTTGAGCATTTTTCCAATTCAGATTTGGCACGGCTTTAGAACCATATTTATTTTAATTTAGTACTTTATTTTTACTTTAGTTTACTTTTACTTTTTACACACACTTACATTTTAAATTACCGACATGCACACACACAAAAATATTGGATACATATTATCAAATGTTATTATACATATTATATAACAAATTCTACAAATATTTTCTTAGTATTCGTCCTTCGGTACACATCTCCCAGCTAGACTAATATATAGCCTGTATTAGGGAGATGTTGTACCTAACTCCGAATTTACGAACTAAAGTTTGTTATATAGCTTTTGTGGTATTTGTATGTTTTTGCAAAGAATAGTGTGCGTGGGTGTATGTGAGAGTGAGTACATGAGAGTGAGGATAACTTATTTTATGCTATGAAGAAATATAACAATTTGTTGATGAGTCATTTTGTGAATTGTCAGAGATTTTTTACAAAGAATGCTAACATTCTTGTTAACCTTTCGCACTACTTGTGCTAGGAGATGGTTCACGTCAATAGTCGAATGGTACTCTAAATCATTTGGCATAATATATACTTTTTGATTATCCGTGAAATAGCAACCGACCGAGTCGTGGTTCGGCCCTCTCGGGCGCCCTCGGATCGGAATGCTTACGCGCAACGTAGTAACCGTCCAAGCCGAGGTTACCCTCCAACAGGGGGACCCTTGTGTTGAGTTACTAGCGATAGAGGTTCAGGCTAAGCGACCTAAGAGCTATGCCACCTCTCAATCCGGTGAAGCAGTCAAGGCCAGTTTCTCTGGCCAATCTGTGTAGTTCGTTATAAAAAAAATCATTTGGCTATTGACACTTTTTGAAACTCAAAGGGGGCACATATATTCTTTCCCCAGCATAGCCTTTTTAAAATACATATGTATAGGGTAAATCGAGAAAATCTAATCTAAAGTTAAATTATCAACGCCGCCCACAGATATCGACTCGGAAAATTCCAGAGGAATTGCAACTTATTTTCTACTTAATTGACTTATAAACAAGAGAATCTCGATTTTTTAATGTTTGTGCACTCATAGCATTTTGTTTGGTCTGAAAGGACTTGGTTTCAATTAGGTCCCGAAGTTGAATTTTCGAAGATATACCAGGAAACACATAAAAATTGTGTGTAAGAAAGCTTGTTGATTGTGATATTGGTAGGTTAATGATATTCCAGGATTGTGTAAATACTCCATAACGACAACGAGCACAAATGTGGAAGACTTTCTCTTCTACACTATAGGCGCCAGGACTTCGTAATATAACTTATGATATTTCGGGAATAAAAGAGGGCGTCCGTGCGAATAGCGTTTAATGTTTGATTGGTTTTGAAGTCGGGTTTTGTATTTACTCGTAAATATTCTAGTTAATAATAGTCAGTCTTTAATATTGTAATGTACGAAACGTAATGGCGCAGGTTCAAATCCGCTATTCGATTATTGACGTCATTTTCCCATAACAATTTTGACGCGTATTCGGAATGGTTATCAAGGATGATAGAAACATTTGTGAGAAAAACCTTTACCTATCAGGCGTGTATTACGACGTCGTGATTTTTTCCCAATTATGATAACCATTTTTTTCTGAATCATCTACACTGATCAACTAAACGGCCTCTACAGTTTCATGGCATTTCTGAGAGGTGGCTCTTAGGTCAGCCTGAACCTCTATAGGGAGTAACTAGGCAAGGACTAGGAGTAACAACATCGGCAGGCCCGTGTCGCCGTGCACTGAGAGGGCACAGGGGGAGGGAGTAAACTCTCCCCCCCCCCGACGTGCTCTCCTAAGAGCACGGTGCAGAGGGGCTCCGGTGCGTTCCTCTGAAAATCACGGAGCTCCTCACCATGCACTGAGGAAAGGCCGCTAGGGAGGTTTTAGTGGGTAAAAACTCCACATAACCTCACCTTCCCCCCAGAAGGCGGGGTATCTTGTTGAAGATTTTCTCCCCGTGAAAAAAAAAGATTACTCTATTTGATCAATAGCATTCCTCTATCCATTCCTGTGTATTAACTCCAAGTATCTTATTCTTTGGATTGTATACAGTGTTACTATAGTAAAGAACGCAGCTGTTGTAAGGGACCCAATAAATGTGCTTTAAATAGAAATCGAAAGCTGCGCTGTGATCTAAAATGATATGCTTCTGTCTGTTGCAGTTTATGATATTCGCACGTGTATTAAACTAGATGGAATGAGTATAAGCAGCTGGCGCGTCTGTACTGTGTGATCTTTATTATTGCTTTAGAGTTGTGAAACTATCTTTCAATATTTGCTGGAAATAAAATGGCGAAAATAATAGTGCTTCATTTTATACGAGAGATCGTATTATGCTTGAAATTCGATCGTAGTTCATAAAAGTAACACATAATTCCAACCTAAACTCGATTAAGCCAACACTCTCTGGCAATATTTTATTAGTTCCATTGGTCACCTTGTTGTTGTAATCCATTAATAGCAACATTAAAGTGGTAGAAAATTCGAAGGCCGACAGTTGCGTCAATGACGTCTCCAATTATTTGTCCTTAGTTATTTACCCGTTGCCAAGCAACCGTATGACAAACTCAAAATATTAATGTATTTATGTCAAACGCATTTTAATTTAATGTATCAATCAATCAGCCCGTATCTTCCCACTGCTGGGTATAGGCCTCCCTTTTTTCGCGCCATTCACTTTGATCCTGTGCTGCCCGACCAGCGGGCTAGTGATCTGCCCACTGATCGGCGTCCCTGTCTTGGTCACCATTCGGTTACTGTCCTGGACCACAGACCGTCTTCTCTCATGTCCAGGAGCCTATTGCCATTTTAGTCTCATGGGGGGGAACGCACTGGAGCCCCTCTGCACTCCCTCCCCCGTGTGCCTTCGTAGTGCAAGGCGACAGAGGCCAGCCGATGTCCCCTTCTTCCCGGGTCCCCTTTGGCGGACGACAAAGGCCCTTTGTCGCCTAGTGAACCCGAGGCCCCTTTTAGTTGCCTTCTACAGCAGGCAGGGGATGCAGTCTTATTCTACGAGCTACCATATCCTACCACACTGATGTGGTAGGATATGGCACTTGCTTAAGTGGGTATGCAAGCCATACGAGGGCACACTTATGAGCTACGTGACCTGGCTCATGACTTGGTTGTCCTGAAGCGTCACCGTAGCTAAAACTGGCACAACGTAATCATCATTTTACTATTATTTTATTTTATTACTATTATGGGAAGATTGACATATTGTATTTTGATTTGGATATATTCTAAAATTTTATTTTTTAAAAACTTCGTATTTTTCGATTACTACCACAAATTTGTATTAAAATACATATAGCACTACCTTCTGTGGTTCGTCCACATTTAATTTTAATTTTGTTTAATTTTGTACATAAGCTTAAGGACACATACACAAAATGTATTTGCCGTTGATCAATTATAAATGAATAAAACTTACCCGGTTGAAGCCTGCTTCCAGATATTGTAGAACTGCGAAATCATCTTTGAGGTAAGCACTGCAACAAAGAAAGAATTTTACAAACATGTTTTTAAAGGGAAAACGAGCTTACGGCTCATGGAACATTCGCAACTGTAGAGAAACCGCTGGTGTGTTGCCAGCCTTTGAGAAAATGTGTAGGCTCGTTTATTGATTAAACTCAATTATATATTTCACATTTAACTTCTGAAAAGCTTGGCACATGCCGTTCGAGACTAATGACCCGAAGTGGCACTCAAAGTTAGTTTAGCTTTTCGAATGTCCCTTAGATTATCCGTGAAATAGCTACCGACCGAGTCGTGGTTCGGCCCTCTCGGGCGCCCTCGGATCGGAATGCTTACGCGTAACATAGTAACCGTCCAAGCCGAGGTTACCTCCCACCGGGGGGACCCTTGCGTCGAGTTACTAGCGATAGAGGTTCAGGCTAAGCGACCTAAGAGCTACGTGACCTGGCTCATGACTTGGTTGTCCTGAAGCGTCACCGTAGCTAAAACTGGCACAACGTAATCATCATTTTACTATTATTTTATTTTATTACTATTATGGGAAGATTGACATATTGTATTTTGATTTGGATAGATTCTAAAATTTTATTTTTTAAAACTTCTACAGGTTTCCCCGCCCGAGGTTGATGTATTTTCGATTACTACCACAAATTTGTATTAAAATACATATAGAACTACCTTCTGTTGTTCGTCCACATTCAATTTTAATGATGTTTAATTTTGTATATAAGCTTAAGGACACATACACAAAATGTATTTACCGTTGGTTGATCAATTATAAATGAATAAAACTTACCCGGTTGAAGCCTGCTTCCAGATATTGTAGAACTGCGAAGTCATCTTTGAGGTAAGCACTGCAACAAAGAAAGAATTTTACAAACATGTTTTTAAAGGGAAAACGAGCTTAACTCATGGAACATTCGCAACAGTAGAGAAACCGCTGGTGTGTTGCCAGCCTTTGTGAAAATGTGTAGGCTCGTTTATTGATTAATCTCAATTATATTTTTCACATTTAACTTGTGAAAAGCTTGGCACATGCCGTTCGAGACTAATGACCCGAAGTGGCACTCAAAGTTAGTTTAGCTTTTCGAATGTCCCTTAGATTATCCGTGAAATAGCTACCGACCGAGTCGTGGTTCGGCCCTCTCGGGCGCCCTCGGATCGGAATGCTTACGCGTAACATAGTAACCGTCCAAGCCGAGGTTACCTCCCACCGGGGGGACCCTTGCGTCGAGTTACTAGCGATAGAGGTTCAGGCTAAGCGACCTAAGAGCTATGCCGCCTCTCAATCCGGTGAAGCAGTCAAGGCCAGCTGTGTCATTAAAAAAAAACGAGACTAATTTTGAAAGCGTACTATCCAACAACTTTGCTGTCGGAATTTGAATATACTTGTGAGCATATATCAATTCTTTCATGTAACTTCTCGACTTTTAAAGGTTGAAAGTTAACTCTGCATTGTGAGAGGTGCACACAAAGTTGGTTGGCACTTCAAGCTTGGTTGTGATCTTTCTACCTTATAAGCCATTGATTGATGAGTGATTTTTTATTTAAATAACCAGTTCATTTTTTATGTTGGTAACATCGAAAAACATTATTCATATTTCATCATGTAATGGCATACCCTCAGCGATTTTAAAACTCAAAAAGAATTGGGCGGTTCCTACAAAGCGAACACCCGCGGGGCTAATAAATTAGCCCTTGTTACTCATCATCTCGCGAAATCGGACAAGATGACACACGTCACAGGCCCCGAGATCTACAATCGACTCCCTAAGCATGTAACTGAAGCTCCCAGTCAAGCAATGTTTAAAAATAGGTTGAAGTCATGGCTGGTTGAGAGGGCATTTTATAGTGTGGAGGAATTTACAAATGAAATTACAAATTAAAATCATTTTATTTCTTCGATGTACTATTTTTTCATTATTTTTTTTCTATTCAATAATCTAATGTAATTTGTAATACTAATAATTTGTAGTAAATAATTGACTTGTAATTTATTATGTCACCAATAAAATCGGAATCTGAATCTGAATCTAATGAGTATTTTTTACACACACCCACATATTTTGCACACATGTATGTACATACACAAATATATTACATACATATATTTTTTCAATCTTTCGGCACACATGTTCTAGACTAATACATATAGCCTGTATTATATAATTTCCTAAAATAACGATTTAACATAAAAAACCCAACGCTCGATCAGTTTTGTAGATTCAGTTACTGAATATAGATGATTAATTTTGCATAAATTTTAATTGCTCAGTGACAACCGCCGATTGTTTACCGTAAGGGTAGTTGTGTGCCGTGACGTTTACGAACTTTTGATCTCTCGGTTTGTGGACAAACAAGCTGCTCGCAAATCATGCCGGTGCGGGAAAGTTGTTGATGGAGGGTCGCACTAAAGTCCGGTCTTTTGTTTAATGAAGCTAAATGTAGTCACATAATTTTGTGGGCAATTTAAACTTCCCTCAAGGCTTTTTACGATAATTGCTCAATAAGATATTAGGAACCAATTTGTGGGCGTACCCGGCTTAATTGTAATTAATGCAGCCTATAAATCAGGCCTTCTATGTGAACACAGTATAAGGGTATAATCCGCCAAGCGGTTCTTGTGTGGATTAGCGGGCTTCACATGTCTTAAAAGATTTCCTGAGATACGTAGGATTTCTCCTTTTTTGCCTTCCATCTCCCTTTACCGTCGGGCACTACAACAAGAACTTGGTAGTTGCTACTTTACTGTGCAATCCGAGGCGATCGTACATTGAACTAGCACAGCTGTTAATTTTATTGTAATACTAGGTGCGCCCCGCGGTGTTACCCCGATTAAAAACTATTTATTAGTAGCCTAAACTACTCCTTATTATATCAGCTATGTGCTAGTGAAAGTCCCATCCAAATCTGCCGAGCCGTTCCAGAGACCAAAAAGACAGATAAATTTGTAAAAAATATTATTTTGGTATATGTACCATAAATACATTTATATACAATAACAAATACAGACATTCCTATTTTATTTGTTTGCATAGATATGTAAATAAATAAATAGAAGTGCCGTGGTCCCTAAAACGGAGAGAGCAACATGTGGGTGCCTTCTTAATGTTGCTGTCTGACCCGACCTTAGAGAGAGCGAGGAAGCTGGTGGCTATGGCTATGCAACATTGATGACTTTCTTTCTCGCTTCATGCGTCCGATGTGTGTGAACTTAGGTTAGGGTATGATGGGCTGACCTACCCAAAAGGGCAAAAGTCCTCAAAAAAAGAAAAATAATCCTTTGGAAAAGGGCTCTCTCATAAATATAGTATGAGGGCTTAAAAACTAAAGCGCCGCAACAACATACATAACAAATAGTAAATGCTCACCACTTTCTTCGACAGGAATCGAACTGGAGTGACTAACGTACTATTAAAGCGACCGCCCGACCCCTGAACTAACACTATGGTTAACATATTTCACGCTAAAAGCCGTAGGGTCAGAATATCGTACGTGGCAAGATCAAACTTATACTCCTTGACTCAGTAAAGTTGTGAGATATTGTCGAAACACGATACGGGCCCCATTACAAATGTTAAAATGATGTTGCGTAATTTTTAACCGACATTCAAAAAAGGAGGTTATTAATTCGTTTGTGTTTTTTTAATGTTTCGAACCGATTTAAAGCAAAAACAGACGAATTGAAAACCTCCTCTTTGTTAAAGTCGGTTAAAAGGCGACGTGATGGGTTCAATCGTATAGTAATGAAGACAAAAAATGTAACAAAATTGTGCAAAGAAAGCAAAAGCTATAAGACTGTTTTGTAGTCTTGTATTTACGTTGGTAGATGTCGTTACAACTTCACCAGCTTTTGAGGGTTATCCAAACTCATAGGGGTCTGCCTTATTCTATTTGAGAAGGAGAGCCTGATAGGGACAGATAAGATGAAGGTCTTAGAGATCCTTCCGCAGTAAGAATCTGACCCGAGAGCGGCCGTATCATTACTAGATCAATTGCTTTAGATCCTAAGTTCTACGAGAAGTACGGCTGGTCATTCCTGTTTGAAAGCCTGTTGAAAAATACACATAACAAATTTTCATTTAACATTGTTTCTGAAATCATTAAGAAAAGTCAAAGGAAAGGAAATTATTCTGTCAAAGAATGTTTCGCATGTAACCTTAATACGTTAACACAAGTGAAAAGCCCTAAAGCTTTTTAGTGTCCGTTGGCAAGGGATCACTTTGTTGGCTCTTTATGGGCCGTAAAAGGGATTGCTTCATTAAATGGATTGTGGGGCGCAAGATATTGCTGCAACGCATTTCTTAAGAAACTTAAATTTGTTAGAGTTAAAGTTACAGCTCTTTTAAATATAATACATATGTCCCACTGCTGGGCAGCTGGCCTTCTCCGTATAGAGAGTGTTAGGGCATAGACCACCACGCGGCCCTAGTGCGGATTGGCAGACTTCACATGTCTTAGAAAAATGTTCAAAGACATGTAGGTTTCACGATGTTTTCCTTCACCGCCGAGCGCGTGGTAAATCAGCTCATAAAATTTCAACAACAAATTTATTGGTGCCGGCACCGGGGATCAAATTCGGATTGCTAACGTACTATGCATATATTATAGGAGGAGGTTCTCAATTCGACTCTATTTTTTTCTGTTTGATGCACGATTCATTTTTATTGGAAAGAAAGCAGTAATAAACATAGGTATATATCTTGAATATTGGTAAATCTATTGAAAATCATACAGATATTATATAGATCATAGACAACGAAGGTAACCTGTTGAAAGTTATAAGATGAACATGTTTGAATAGAATATTCTAGTTTAAGTATTGAACATTTTGTACCGGGTTTGTACACCCCTGTGTTCCCGTTTCTGTATCTTTTAGAACGTTCCAGATTGCATTTACCTCCCAGCGAGCATGCATTGTTGCGATGTTTATAGATTCAACACGATATTTCCACGCAATGTACTTAAGCATTATGGATTTCTGATAGCATTTTCTTATTTTACAAGATTTAAAGGCTACTAGGTTTTGTTTTAAAATAGTGGTCATTTGTTTTAGAGGTAACGTGAACCAATGATGCGTGTTTGATTCATTGCATGACGCAAGAAGGGAGTTTTTGTTTTACATATATTATATTGCACATAAATATATGTATTCCTATATTATATTTAGTAATAGTATTTACATATATGTAATGGAATATATGTCATAATCTTTTTCTTGTATTCAACTAAAATTATATTGAGAGGTTGACGAGGAAGAGATCGCTCTTAGCGGTAACACTCCACATTGCGTATGTAATTATATCTTATTATAATTTTAATATGAATTTATTATTACTATGATGTACATGTTTCCAACCAAGGAATAAAGTATATTCATTCTTTCATTCATTCATGAAAAAGCTCGAATAAATTTAAAGAGCAGTAATTGTGATAAATACAGAGAATAAAGATAAACATAAATTATATTTATACCATAAGATACAGCGAGTTTTAAGCACTACCAATTCACTTAAAGTTAGTAAATTGTTAGCGCTATTTCTACCTTTCGATCATTAAAAAAACTTTAAAAAAGTCATTTAAAAAGGATCCTTCAAATGTGCGATGTGATTTTTATTTAAAAAACGAATTATCGAAATCGGTTGGCATGTTATTGACAGCCCTGTAGTTCTGGGCTCTCAAGAATAAGACTACGGTATCCCCTGCCTGTCGTAGAAGGCGACTAAAAGGGGCCTTGGGTTCACTGGGCGACAAGGGTGGGGGCCTTTGTCGTCCGCCAAGTTGGACCCGGGAAGAAGGCGACATCGGCTGGCCCGTGTTGCCTTGCACTGCGAGGGTAGAGGGGGGGAGGGTGTAACCTCCCCCCCGGGAAGAGCTCTCCTTGAGTACAGTGCAGAGGGGCTCCGGTGCGTTCCACTGGAGATCCCGGAGCCCCTCACTATGCACCGAGGAAGGGCCACCGGGGAGGTTTTAGTGGGTAAAAACCCCACATAACCGCCGCCTTCCCCCCAGAAGGCAGGGTATCATTTTGAAGATTTCCCCTCGTTAACAAAAAAAAAATGTTATTGAGTTATTTGTCCATTTGTCGCGCACATACTTAATTCAAATGTAAGACTTATTATATGGTTTTCACATGGATGCCATTATTAGAAATGGACCACGCGGGAAGAACCACCATTTAAATAAAAAATAAATGATTAAAAACCGTTCATCCAGTCCAAAGTTATGACGTAACAAACATAAAAAAACAGATGAATTTTGAACCTTCTACTTTTTGAAGTCGGTTGAACTAATATTTAATATTTTTAATATCAAATATAAAAGAAATATATATATATCTAAGCACAAGCATCTCTACAATTGCTTTGTATCATGAAATACTTGGTCTTTTGTTGTCTCCAACAAAACCCATTCAGTATGCGAGAGGGTCGAGTTAGGGCCGATCGTAATTAAAAGCAACCTATTCAAGAGGGATCGAATCAATTGTGATTTGATCAACTGAATAGATCAACGTATATGAGTGATATCTGAAGAGGAACAAAACGTAATGGGACATCTGCACAATAGCGTAGGTTTAGATTAGTCTAGAATCATTTTGAGTACAATAGAGTATGATGGCGTTCATACTAGAAATTATATTTTTTTTTATATGGCAACATTTCCAAATAAGTTGAAAATAAATGTGGGTGCTTACATGAGTAGAGTAAATGGACATTTACTTAGCTTGTAAGTCTTAGGAGCTCATTGTCCGGGTGGTTGCTTCAAGAAAATATCGTGAGGTAACCTACATGTCTTAGAAAATGTTTTCTAAGACGTGTGAAGTCTGCCAATCCGCACTAGGGTCGTGTTGCGGACTATGCCCTTATTCTCTTTTTATAGAGAAGTCCTGTGTCTAAAAGTAGGACATACAGCAATATATAGGATGTAACTTTAACTTTTTTTTAAGCTAGTGTGCCTTACCGATTAGAAGTGCATTTCCACTTAACATCAGGTAGGATCGTCGCACTTGTCTAGAAAACTTGCATACTTTTAACGACAGGAGACAAGACTTACCCCATTTTGAAAAAGTATTACCATATACTCGTATGATTACATAATACTAATTACCAAATATGACAGGGGTGATGTACTCCCCTATTACATAGAAAAACGCCTAGCCGTCACAGGCCGGCTGATCTCAGATCGTTAGATCCTAGTCGAAACTAACGAATGTAGATGAACGCTTAACCATTAGGCTGTTAATGATGAAAACTTGGTAATTACACACACAGGCAAAATATAATACGCTTATTGTATAGCTTGAAGAATAGAAAAAATACTTAAGCGTTTTACAGTTGAGGGTTAATTCGAAATAAATGTTTCCTTTTAAAACAATAACTGCAATTCCTTGTAAATACCTATACATTTTTTGAATACGGCCATTAAAATCGGGGTAACGTCTTTTGCCTTGTTAAAGCAGGCAAATTATCCCTCCTTCCTTCACTTCTTTGCTGTTCGCATAATGAAAGACGAGGCAAAGTGCTTCGTCCGAATCCTTGTGCACAACAAAAGGATGAAAGCGCACCGTCTTGGTATCCGACGTAAAAATGGAGCAATAAAGAAAAGACTAGGAGTAAGTCAAAATACTTTGATTCTGATAATTTTCTCCGTCTATTCCTCCGCTGAACCAAGATTGATCTGGTGAGATCTCTGGTGTTTCTAATTTTCACATACGGAGCGGAAACTTGGACCCTCAAGAAGGCAGATAGATCTCGTATTGACGCATTTGAGATGTGGTGCTGGAGGAGAATGTTGCGAGTACCTCGGACAGCCCACCGCACAAATGTGTCAATTCTCCGGGAAGTGGGTGTCACTGTCAAATTTTCAATGGTCTGTCTCCGAAGGGTTTTCGAATTCTTCGGTCACATAGCCATGAAAACCGATACCTTGGAAGGGGAAGTACAGGGAAAACGACCAAGAGGGAGGAGCCCTATGCGTTGGACAGACCAAATTAGCACCAACACCAACAGGAGAGTCTACGAGGCATTTCACACCGCCAAAGACCGCAACAGGTGGAAAGCGATCGTCCGCCACTAAATTCGTGGAGGTCACGACCCTGAGGAAAACGACGCAAGGAGGAGGAGGATACCTCCGCTGACGTAAGGCGGTATGCTTAGATTTTCATGAATGCATTCGCCTTAAGCTTAAGCCAATTCTCTACTGTAATAAGAATATGTCTTTTCTTTTCAACCGATTTCAAAAAAGGTGGAAGCTCTCAATTCGCCTGTATTTTTTGTTATGTTTTTTATCCTCATAATTTTCGACTGGGTCATCCGATTTTGATGCATCTTTATTTTATTTGAAAACTTATTCCCATGTGGTCCAATTCTGACAATGTCATTCATGAGAAAACCATATGTGTTAAATTTGCATCAAGTATGTGCGCGACAAATGGACGAATAACTCAATATCATACCAACCAATTTCGATGATTCATTTCTTATTGGAAAGGTTGTAAGAACTTAAACTTCAAGACTAGTTTGATGAGAGTTTGTTTAGGTTGTGATTAGAAAATAGTCGGTTTTTGTTTTTATTCTCGTAAATATTCTTGTGACTGTGCTACTTTCATTTTATTCGTAAGTATAATTGTGATATAATTTACATAAAAGCCAACCTCTTGAAAGCATTATGCGGCGTGCATTTTAAAATATGCACAGTATTATCGCCGTCGCATTGCAAACATAACGATAAGTGTTAATCGATCAACAAGCGGCCCGGCGCCACATGCAGACTTCTTTATTACGTTACACGTCGTCGAGCCGTGCATCGCCACGGTGGAGGGGAGTTTCCATTTAGAAACAACTTGTATACTGTCGTATACCTTATCCTTGACAATGCATTCGAATCTCATTCTCTCAGATTACATTTTGGACAGTGGGCACGGGAATTACACGAGTTAAATCCTCTATCCCCATTCTACCTTCGGATGTTTAGATATTCAGCGGGTCTCCACCCTTTCATAGTCGATGTTCCGCGCGTCCGAACAAAACGATTTGAGTTATCGTTCATCGTGCGTACAGCAAAGGAGTGGAACAAGTTGTCGGCGTCAGTCTTTCCGTCCAAGTACGACGTGGGAGCCTTCAAGAGTAGAGTGAATAGGCAGTTCCTAAACTAGCGTGTACCATCTTTCGACTATATCACCACTTAACATCAGGTGGGATCGTGGTCAAGTACTAGTTTATACCCCATAAAAAAAAGATTACATCGTAGTAAGGAACATAAGGGATACAAGACTGGATTCATGTCTGTATCAAGGGTCTTTTTATCTCGAACCTTAATACAACAGACTCCCCTACCGTCTGAACTCTCCTACAGTTAGCGACGAAACGCAGATATAAAAGTTTGAAAGAAACAAGAGACATCGTCACATCTTTCACATCTGATGTTATGTTATTCTGGTGTTATGCGTTTCTTATTATTGTTTCGTTGTTATAAGCTTATCTCATGTTCACTTTATAAATAAAGAAGTTATTTCCTTTAAATCTATTATTTAAAGGATGTGAGTAATTATTTATTTTTACGTAAACTCAACCGTCACTCAACTCACTTTAATTATTACGTTTTTAGTTTCCATTAATTAAATGACGGGTTATGAGCCCGTTGCCATACATCGAGCATTTACTATTACAAACATTTTAACTGAAGAAACTAAAAAACGTATACGAATTGGTACAAGCTGATTGGAATTCGGACCACGATCGTTAAGTCGAAAACGGCTAGTTGAGCTACAATTGTCATTATTTAATTTATTAACAAATGCTACCTTTAAATAATCTAAATACAAATGAACTATCCAAATTACTGCCTTCGTTGATGTTTTAAATTGTTATTTATTTTTGCCGCAGTGAATTAATGCAATCGATCTGACATTACTGCCTTGGTATCTCAATACCCTCGTTCGAGTAAATACAAGAGATTTAAGTAGCCTTATCTCCATGCTTATATTTGATTGAAGTTAAATTGTTCAAGTACATCGAGTGGGCTATTTAGATACTGACGTAGATAAGGCTGTGACGCGCGAGACATTCGGTTCACGTTGACGTTATTATAATTCACCTTTCAATGTATAATCAAGCAGCTATCTTTAGACGTAGTTAAAAAGATACGCGCTGATGGGACCACTGACGTCACAGCTAACCAAATTATACCCATATCAAACGACGGCTTACGAACTCCGGACACATTTAAACATAATTGTGTTAGGTAAACAACTCATATGTCAACATTCAGTTTAATGACAATACTAGTGTTTTGTCTATGGCATTTATTTATATGGTCTATGACTATGGTCGGGCCAGGAGTGGGGTTGTGACGACACCGAATGGGGAATAATTCATGGGGAATGAACTTTTCGAAGTTTTTCTGATGAAATTGGTGCTGGTGTATTGTTTTCTTAGGATAGAAGCGCGTGAGTCATTATTGTTTTTCTCTCCCTCTATAAATATTTTATTAAATGCTTTGCCATAGTTTAACTATGCTATCGTCACAATTTTTACGTGTACTCATCATGAGCACAAAGTAGAATAACTTAAAGAAATATATGATCTTCCATTAAATTGGTATTATCTTAAATATCAAATAAATCAATTTAAAAAGCTTTGTAATGTTATAAGACACTATGCGATCCTTTACATTACTAACGATTTCCGCTTTTGGGTTTCGTATGTACAAAAAAATAATTTCATTTGAACCCGGGCTCACCCCAGTGCACACGAACCTAATAAGCTTGTTGAGACGCTAAGGTTAACAGTGAGAGCTATTTTTTAAATTTATTATAGGTCATTTCATCATCATGGTGAATTGACATATTGTATAGAAAAAAATGAATGTTGCAGTATTTAATAATGACTTATTTAATGTATAATATATACGTAAATATATGTCTCACTGTGTATTTATTTTTGTCCTTTTCGGAGCCTATATGTTGATCAAAATTACTTTTTTTTTACAAAAATTTTAGTAAAAAGAAACAGAGTAAATTCAGCTAAAGGTCCAAGTTTTTTAGTAAGCTAGTCAAACGCTACTTAAGATTTACCACGTGCTCATAGGTGAAGGAATACATCGAGAGTCTGTAAGTGTAAGATATTTTTTCTAGATTTTTCTTAAGTAAACAGTCGGCCATCGCAGTCAATAAAAGTAATCTACTGCCGATATAAAACTTGGTCGTTCGAGCAGCAACGAAATATGAAGAAACTTTCCCCGAGTTATTGTCGGAGACAATACAAGCCCCGCACCAAACGGCTACCATTTCATCCGCTGTCATCATTTTAATTACATCTTTTGTTATTTCAAAGTCTACAGGATGGATAATTAATTATTTCTAAATAATTTCGGGCAAAGTTAACAGTTTTGTTTACCTTAAGAATTTGTTATAACTTTATCTTTTATTAAAAGAGAGCCTAAAGTTTTGGTTTGT
The DNA here is from genome assembly GCA_029286785.1 of Meandrusa payeni. Lineage (NCBI taxonomy): Eukaryota > Metazoa > Arthropoda > Insecta > Lepidoptera > Papilionidae > Meandrusa > Meandrusa payeni. The sequence continues at coordinate 9,518,156 of JAGSMX010000008.1, read as the reverse complement.
TTTGTATTTTCTGCATGCTTTAAAATAGGTATAGATATAGTGAGAAAAGATTTTTCCTTCGTAATTTTTCGGAAAACTTCGTATTTATCGTGATCTCTCAAATAGCTCCATATGAAAATGTCACTCATTTAATACGATCATTCCATTCATTACCAATATGGGTGTCATCGTCTTCCAATCAAGATTCGACTTTGCCCGAAGGAAAATAATTTCTCACTACATCTATAATAAAAACACTGGCTTCCGAATAACTCGTGTTAATGTGTAATCGATATTCCTTTCTTGGGTTCTTACCTTACGTAGATACGGAATCCAATTAAATTCCAAATCTAATCTATTTAGAAATTTATTCATTCCATTTTAAGAAATGAGACACAATGCCATGCCAACAATCGATAGGACAAAAATATAGTAATTATACATAATTTCTTACCTTTTCTTGACAACAGCCACGAGCACGACGTGTTGAGTGTTCTTCATTCCTCGAATGGCTCTGAAACAATACCCATACGTTATTTACCTAAATAAATGAAATTCACATCGCTATTGGCTTCAGCCAATGCCTTCTCCTCCATTTTGTCCCGGTACTTGGCATCCTGTCATTCACACCACTATAATAGTACAAGTAAAATTCTTCAAAAGTTAAACGTCTTATCGTCAGCGACAATAAAACGCTGGCAGAGTTAAAACGTGTTTTCAACAAAAGCGTCAATAGCGTAATTGTCAAGGGGGTAGGCGAAACGATATATGTAATTTTATAATCGATAAAGACAGCAATTACCAACCGTCTTTTATGAATACTTTGAAGTATATTTTTATGTGATTAGTTGAGATTATATATTTTTTTAGTTATTGACATATTAAAATAACATTTCTATTTATTGACCACTAGCGTACCCAGCCCGCTTGGCCGGGCTAGATTTTGTTTTATTTTATTTAAACAATAAACTTACATCATAAAGTATTTAATTTAACTCTCAAAATATATTAAATTATTAATTTCTCTCCGTATTCATTCTCTTCTCGAGCGGGTGAAGATTACCTACACCCATATACATATCAGTAAATACAATATCATTCTTATCATTTATACAAAATATATCGGGCTCAAGTTAATGTCAGAAATAAAAGTACGACGTATAGCTTGTTTGACAGTTCAAAAAAGGATGCTCGGATTGTCACCAAACAGGATACAGGATTACTCGCCAGGTCAATCTGAAGGTTCCCTGAAAGTTTCATTGAAATCGGTCTAGCCGTTTTAGAGCCTATATGGAACATACCCACACACTTTCTTTTTTATATATATATTGTACTCCCTACTTTATAAAAATAACATTATTTTAAAACGGTTTCAAGCTAAGGTCATTTGCTGACTAAAGGATAACAACGGAATTAAATTAAAATCTTAGAACAAGAAATGCACAGTATAAAATTGAACAAAGCGAAAAATATATTCTCATATCGTCGTGCTATTATAACTTATCTCAGTTTTCTTGCAATAACCAGTTTATTTCTCATTGTCGACGTTGAAAGGAATTTTCTTTGACAGTAATTCTCTTCAATGTCTTAGTGGACGAGACATAATTAACGAGTTTCAAGTGTAGTTATGAACTTCGCGTATATAGAAATTTACAGAGCTTTGGGCTTTCTTTCTATCTTTTAAAGTGGAAAACTCTAAACTACTTTTAAGAACTTTTTTCATAAAAGTAGCGTAAAATAGCAATCATATATATCCTACTACTGATATCTTTTCTCTAAAAAGACTACGCCACAGACAAACTTATCATAGAGCAATTCCTTAAACGAGGAAAGAAATGGAACATGTTGCCGGCGTCAGTCTTTCCGCCCAAGTACGACACGGGAGCTTTCAAGAGACTGAATAGGCACTTGCTAAACTAGCGCCTACCATCTTTCGACTATATCATCACTTAACATCGATGGGATCGTGGTCTAGCACTAGTTTACACCCCATAAAAAAACATGCCATTGGAGAGACAGAGTGTATTAATGAGGTTAAGGTACCCTTAACCAAGTATTATGTATGCGCAAATCTATTCGATTGATCTAAATGAAATAATTTTTGTAGCTTGTAACAAAAAAGCAACGTAATCGTAAGCATGACACATGTTTTAATATACTTGATATATACGCTTATTATTAAAAAAAAGTAAAACAGTCTATACATCTCTCACTGTTGGCTATGGACGTTCTCATTATAAGGGTATCTTCCACGCCGTCCTAGTGCGGACTGGTGGACTTTACCCACGATGTTTTTCTTAAACGCTAAGCGCGTGGTCAAAGCACTTTAATTTTTTTTAAAACAAAGCTAGCAGTGCTTTTTTTCATAAATATTACTAACATTCTTGTTAACCATTCCTACTAAGCTTAAACTTGAGTTAGGAGACGGTTCACGTCAATCGTCGAATGGTGGATCGAATCCACACCCACGACCTTACGATTCGCAGGCCGTCCCTTAAACCATTGAGCTATTGACGCTTCGTAATTGGAATAAAGAAACTTGGTGGTGGCGCCGTGGGTCGAATTCGGGAAAACAACCGCCCGTACACTGAACTACCACGGTTCATTTATTTACCAAGTGTCAAATTTGATAATAAACAATAGCTTTTATTAAAAAATGCTAACAATATTTTTGTCACAAATATTATTAACATTTTTGTTAACCATTCTAAATAAGGCTTGTGTTGCTTAGGCTTGTGTTAGGAGATGGTTCACGCCAATAGTCGAATGGTGGATTTTAACCTACGACCTTACAATTCGCAGACCATACCCTAAACAATTAGGCTATTGACGCACGAATTGAACGAACAAGTCTATCCCATAGAATGGAAAAAAACATTTCCTAATTTATTAGTACAGATAGACGACGAGTTTTCAAAACTCGGGTCCGGAAATACAAAGAACTACATCGTTATAAATCTCGAAATATTTCCGTAAACTTCCAAAGACGAGTAAAAGCCGTACAACTTTTACAATGTTCAGTGTATATATAATGATACGGCTATAAAGATTCCTGAACATTCGTAATTGGCATCGACTCTCAGTTGAAGCGAAGTATTTGACAGTAGAAAATATTTCTGCATGAGATATGATTTCGAGAAAAATATTCAGCTTTCTTAATCAAATAACTTCATGAATCTTAACAATGAAACAATATAAAATGGTTGCTAAAATATAATAATTATATCAGATGTATAAATCAGAAGAAAAAGACGCGTCGAATGATTTATGACTTGTAACAATTAGATGAAAAATAGCGAAAATAGGATTTTCAAGATTGACACTTCTCTTTTATTTTTTGTACTGGAAAACGATTTTCTTTTAGGAAAACTCTAGGTTAATGCCATACAATACTTATTCAGCAAAAAATAATAAATATTGTGTCCAAAAACGACAGCTCTAGGTCCACAAACACGAAAGTTATAATTTTTTTTTAAAAAGCTGAAATGTTTTTCGGCTGTCGGTGAGCAATTTCATTTTGTCGATTAGGTTTTTGTTTTCCAACGTCGATAATGAGTTTAAAATGTAATATTTTTTAATTTTATTTACAATAAATTTTATTTGTTTATAATATTTTTGTATTTTTCATTAAACATTTAATTTATGTTGAACAACAATAAGTTGTTAACTTGTGAGATCGTCGTTTAATTTAGTAATTCCATATAGTACACTGCAATTTACATATGCACGCATTTGTATGGCGTAGACATCGTATATTTATGTCAGGCGGTGACCACATCTCCCTCGGGGTATTATGTGGAGAGCTTAGTGAATAAGCAAGGAATTAAATGGAAATGGGGCAATCTCCATAGCACAGTGGTCGCACTTAATGCATCTAAACTTTCAAAAGGAAATTTTTTATTGGTTGTAAAAGTCTTAGTGAAACCTATTAAATCTATGTTTATTTGTTGGAATAATTTGCCACCGCCCGTAAGAGACAGTAAATCTGTAAACGCATTTAAAATAAATTAAAACACCTGATGTTAAAGTTACAAAAAGATAATATCTCCGTGATATCGGTGGCTTGTTGTTTCCAATATTTTCAATATTTTATTATATAATTTAAACTTTATACGTTTAATTATCATACTATTTATTTTATTTTATTTTTTGACTTAATAATATATTTATTTATGATTTTTTTTTCATCTATTATTTTATTGTATAAAATATATTTTAATCTCTTAACTGTTTTATTCATGTATCATATTTATTATACTCTTATTGCCTGTATAAATTCCATATAAAGGTAGTATTGCGCGCGCACGTCTTTAGGTAGGTACCGCTGAAAATCAGCACTGTCGGATCCTAGCGACAGCTTATGCTGAGACCGATATTGGCCCGATATTGTGTCCGATATTGGCGTCATATGTTTTGTATTATTTGTCCGTGTATCTTTAACTGTGTTTTGTCTATTTTTCATTCTTTTTTAATGTGTCTTATATTCTGTCTGTGTTGTTTTGTATTGTGATGCCAATAAATAAATGTCTATGTCTATGTCTATTACACTAAATTTATATTGACTATTTAAGTAAAATGAATGAATTTTTTTCCACTCTTTTCATCCAACAAGAGTAAATATATATATATATATGTCTATTGTCCTTTGGTAAGTTCACCTTGCTCAAATCATCGACAAGAAAATACTGCACCCGTAGGCATTTTTTATCTTAAAATTGTTCCGGAGATTTTGTCTGTCCACTGAATTTTACGTTCGTTCGCGACCGGACTATAAATTCCATGAACGTCATTTCAATGTTTAAATTTAAATTCTACAAGTTTATCGCGTATATAAAAAAAACTAACAGCCTATGTATCCCTCTGTTAGGCATAGCTTTTCCCGGTAAAGAGAGTAAGGGTATAAATAGCAAGGGTCTACCACGATGTCCTGGTGCTGATTGGCAGAATTTACGTGACTGAAAATTTTCGAACATACGCAGGACTCACGATGTTTTCCTTTACCACTGAGCACATGGTAAATCGGTACTTAAAATTGGAACAAACGTACTGTGCAACTGGAAGCGACCGCCTAGTTTACTACACACTAAGCTACCACGGCTCTGGTTTTTTCGTACATACCACGTTTTATATTTAATGGGAGAATTCGTCAAACGCGCATGGAATTCACCTGATCTAAGTGATTTTGCACCTCACCAATACAACATGCAATAGTTCCTTATGGGGCTTTGCGGTGGCGTACCCTAGCCGGCAAAAAACGTCCGTAACGTTAAATAAAAGCGTAAGATTTTTAGTGACAAATGGTTTAGTTAGATTGATGACGCTATTATTCATTATATATCTTTATAATCATTGTAATTATAATAAAGGTGTTTAGATAATTTTATAAAGTAGTTTTTTTTTATTTTTATCGATAAAAAAATTGTAATTAAAAATTTATAACCGAATAATTATTTTCTTTCTAGCATCAGTCAGGCCACCTGTATGAGTAATGGGTTGTTATCTTAGTTTAGTGTTTTTTTTTTTATTTTCTTTGTTGTTTTGTTACCTCTTTTTGTAATAAATATTTTAAAATAAAAGCTTTTTCTATGGTGTCTGGTGTCCCACGACAACACACGGTTTTTTTTTATGTATTTTTTATCAAGCTATCGTTTAATTTTGCTATACTAACACGGATGGATCGTAAATAATGCTAATAAAACATTTCAAAAATATGACTTTTTTTCCGTCCCATCATCAGAGGTGCTATTCGTTTTCGGAAGCGGTCTCCTAATACCCTGTATATTCGTCGAGAATTTGGTTATGATAAATTACGATTTACATCACTGAGTTATAAGTCATTGAAACTATGAAATGAAATCTCAATTTCGAAGTAAATTTTATTCCAAGATTTAACATTGTAGACTAAGTAACGTTCGATGTATGTGATCATAAACCTTCATCAAAGTCAACACTAACATCGTTTTACGTCGGTTACATTATGTTGTAGTGAAATTTAAATGATCGAAAATCAGAATGATAAGTTAAATTGATTGATTGATTTTATTTATAATGCATTATCTGTGGATACAAATAGAATTTAATCTGTTGGAATATAGCCGTTGTGATTAACAGAGAGAAGTTCGGACCTTTAACCTTTTTTGTAGTGTGACAACACTTGTGACCGCTTGCTATCTGTTTCCGTCAATGCAGTCTGTCACAATCATAGTTCAAGGGGTCACAATTACATTCTCTCTGTACACTCATATCACAATTAAAATGTTGTTCCACTACTCTAGTTGTAGACCTTCTATTGTCTCTGTTGTTTTATGAGTTATATTAGGCTTTTGAATGTCTCTTAGATTATCCGTGAAATAGCAACCGACCGAGTCGTGGTTCGGCCCTCTCGGGCGCCCTCGGATCGGAATGCTTACGCGTAACATAGTAACCGTCCAAGCCGAGGTTACCCCTCACTGGGGGGGTAACCTCGGCTTGGACGGTTACTATACCCTTGCGTCGAGTTACTGGCAATAGAGGTTCAGCCTAAGCGACCTAAGAGCTATGCTACCTCTCAATCCGGTGAAGCAGTCAAGGCCAGCTTCTCGGGCGTAGTGTGGGCGTACTGTGTAGTTCGTCATAAAAAAAAATAAAGTTGTAACTAAAGAGCCATAGCGATACATCCAAAAAGCCGCATGTGGCAACCCGCGGGATAACGACCCATGCTCTAAACCATTCAATATGAATTATTTAATAGTAGTAAGGCATGAATGGGTTTGCACTATTGTTTGGAAATTAGTTGTTCGTAGACAGTATGAAAATTCACTTGAGTTTTTTGTTTTTGACTTTGAAAATGGTTGTTGGCGTGTCCCGGTGCAAACATTTCTTTAAAAAGTCGAATTATTCCTTTTTAATTATGAACCTAATAACAAATTCCACGAAACAGATATTAAATAATTGCTATAAACTTTTCGTTCTTTATGTAAGAAATGCTTTAACAATTTCTTGAAGATAAATTACTGTAACGGGAAATATTTAAAAACAAGCAGCCAAGCCGGCAAAGTAATAACGTGATTAATGCTTTTCCTCTGGTTTGTTTCCGTAATGTTTAGTTAAAATTATGAAATGTGCATTTATTTTTCATCGTTTACTTATGCGCGTCAATAATTGTCGACTTCGAAGAAAACTAAACTTACTTAAGAAATTAAACTTACTTTTGAGAACTTAAGATATCAATAAATTGTCTATAAAGATATGGACACATAAATAGGGTAGATTGATCATTATTAACATTAATACCTAATGTTGAATAGAATGGGGGTACATCGATATTTCCCGCTGATGATTATTACTTAGAGAAGATAGATGTTAACCAACTAATTCGTTTTCCACTACCCTTATCTACTAAATGTCCTTTAAATAGAAAATAGGAACACAACTGTTATTAGTTGCTTGGCGACAAGAATACGACTATGCGTAGAAGTGAGCCGTTACCTAGTCGACCAATTAGCGTAATTTTCCTGTTACCAGCGATGTATCCGAATCTGTAAGACTTGACTTAGAAATAAATCTTCTCCATCCTTAAAGACGGTTGCGTATGTTCTTGGGCGATATTGATTTTTTTCTGAGGAATTGCCTACACATCCCTGCTCTCGCGGGAGCGATAAGAATTTAGGTGGCTACCGTGGTTCCGACGGCAGTGGCTCGGTGAATTCCATCTCAGGTGGGGTGAACCTGGAGTAATTCCCTCCAACACCTTGAAGGTACGCACGCGAACACTGCGCGCGACACCTCGCATATAACTCGGCTAGGCGATGGTGATCCCTTAACATCAGATAACCCGTAAGTTTGTTTGTCCTTACAACAACAACAACCTAGACGACCAAAATAAGGATATGCCATCGGTTAGAGTGGTGCCGTATATACCAAATCCCTCATAAATTGTCATAAAAAATTGTATGTACATTTCAGTAAAGTGAAAAAGAGTTAGGGTAACTTGTGTGCCCAGGTGTACGCGATATATCCGAAAAAATACAGCAGAGTCGGCTGTAATAGGCAAGTTAAGAGGGGGCCTCCCGACTACGTGGGGAACCAGGCGCTATAAAAAATTCCCTGGCGCTGCTGGCGTTATAAAGAGTATAGTGTCTAATGTCGAGAGACAAGAGGGAGTGCAAAATTTGGAAATCGGATCCCGAGAGCTGACTCCACTACGATGTGTGACCAATAGCACGGAAGAGAGAGAGTTACCTTGCTAACAAAGTAGCGTCAAGCGTCTGCGGTTGACGCGCGTCTACCACGACGACGTGCGGTAAACGCGCGTCTGTGTCGCGGCGGAATGCGTCGAGAGCTTCCCTCGCGCCGCGGACAGCACGCGCCTCGCCACCGGCCCGCGCGGCCGCCGCGCACGCCGCCGCACAAACCCGCGAGGCTCGCTCCGGGAACACGCATAGCAGCTGTGGACAAGTGGAACTTATTGTAATACTGATACTGTGTAAAAACAAAAAATCGAGTTTAAATCGTAGAAGATTATTACGAAAAAGAATTAATCAGAACCTAATAAACTGAGTGACGCAAAGAAAAAACCAAAGATAGAAAAACATATGGATTACGGTTTTCGAAAAAGAAATTTATGAGTATGAATTCCTAACCAAGGTGGAGAAATTTGAGATCAAATTGACCAGTACGACAAAACGCCAATTTCATATGTTAGGACTTAATTAATATATGGTCTTGGATTGTCAAAAACTCCCATACAGAAGTTTAGAAGTTCAAAGAAATGTACCAATGTATCATGGAGTAAAGTCGAAAATGTTCGTAAAGCATTGTTTTGATTCTCAGGGTCCACAGTGCTCAAACTATTTGTTATTTGGAAGTTTTAGTTGACGACGCATTTTCCTGGAAACCTTTCCGTGACACGAGTTGGAAAGTTAATTTGGGTTACTAAGTAGCGTAGTGATATAACTTCGCAATATAGTCAACCATAATTTCTTATATCTTTCTATTAATGAGTGAAGATCTTTAAACAGAAATACAAAAACCACAAAAAAGAAATCATTTTCATTTAAAAAATCGTTTAATTTCTTGGTGAATATTTTTTTTTTCATTTTCATCCAGTACTTATTAGTTATAAACCTAGCGGGGCAGAGACACAGCTTTCACAGTCCGCTATTCAACTAGCTTATTAGGTCCCACATGGAACAGGTGATGAAACTATCTCCTTATTCCGGTTATTCATTTTTTATTGGAAAGGATGTACTTTATGGGTAGGTAAATGATATTTTGGTTAGGTTACCAAACTACTCTACTCCCACGCACTGTCAACTTGTGGAATCAACTGTCGCCAGCGGTGTTTCCGAACGTTTACGATTTAGGGACCTTCAAGAAACGAGCCTATTCCTATCTCAAAGGTCGGCAACGCACCTACAGCTCCTCTGGTGCTGTGGATGTTCATGGGCGACGGTGATCACTTAAGATCAGGTGAGCCGTATGCTCGTTTGCCACTTTTCATACAAAAAAAGGTTCTGATTAATTCTATTTTGTACTCGTAATATTCGTATTCGATTTGTAGTCGGTTTTTGTTTTTTCTCGTAAATATACTTGTACGGACATGTTTTGTTAAATTCGTTGCTTTATCTTTGATATCGGAACTAATTAGATATGGATGTTTAGATCTTTTAAAAGATAAAAATTATAATTATAGTTATAGTACATGTATGTACCACGTGTACAAGTAGCAGTTGTAGTTTATAGTATTTCATTATTTCTAGATAAGCACGGATATATTTAAGTAATAATTGGTAAGGAAGAAAATGTGATTTTAGTAACATTTTTAATATTATTAAAACATGTACAATATGTGGTGTCTTGTCATTGGGAACTCACTTCCTCACTCACTTCGCAAATACCTCAATGCCTAAAGGAAAAGACTTCAACCAGTGCGTCCTCCCAGCCATGACCTACGGTGCGGAGACTTGGACTCCGACCGTTGGGCTGGTCCACAAGCTGAAAGTCGCACAACGAGCGATGGAAAGAGCTATACTCGGCATTCTAAGGGATAGAATCCGAAACGAAGAAATTCGACAGAGAACGAAGGTAGTCGATATAGCTCTGACTCAAGTGGAAGTGGCAGTGGGCTGGCCACATCTGCCGAGTAAGCGACGGTAGATGGGGGAGGAAAGTCTTGGAACGGAGGCCGCGCATAGGTCGGAGAAGCGTGGGGCGCCCTCCCTCCAGATGGACCGACGACCTTGTTAGGATAGCCGGAAGTGGCTGGATGCGGAAAGCTGAGGATCACATGTGAAGGCATTGGGGAAGGCCTATTTCCAGCAGTGGATAGATACAGGCTGATGATGATGATGATGATGATGATGATGATGATGATGATGATGATGATGATGATGATGATGATGATGATGATGATGATGATGATGATGATGATGATGATGATGATGATGATGATGATGACGTAAGTAAAGGTAAGACACATTGCAAACAGTACACAAGTACGCATATAGGAAGTTATACTTTCTTATTTTATTTAAGCAAATATAACCTGATTACGTTTTAGGTTTGAATATTGTAATGATAAATTGTTATTAAATAATGTTAAGATTTATTATTATTATTATGCCGATTATTAATTTTTAATGAAAATGCAATAATGTTCATATGTCGTCAATTAAATATATGCATTAATTATACTATAAATTTCATTTAATCTTTCGAGTTTAAATGTACATATTGAAACTTCAATTGAAATATAATTTTAAATTAAATGTTTTATTTGATTAATTGTTTATATAGATAAATTAATAAGGCTGCTACACTTACCGTAGTAGCAGACTTTTAAAACCTAATAAGTCACATTAGTAGATAGGTACAAAGTTATTCGTACAACGTATTCCCTTTCGGCGGTAATAGAAGCGACTTTTTGCACTAATTCCTACCCCGATATGCATTATGCAAAAGTTAATCATTTTTGAGTTATTATGTTTTTTTAGCTTTTTTTCAAGATAAGTCAAAAATGTAACATCAAAAATTTATAAAACAAAGTAACAATTTAAATCTCATTTTTTCTTCGGAGTTTATAAAATCGATAAAACCTGGTTATTTATCAATATTGAAACAGCAAGGATTGGTCCTAATTTAGAAATATGAAACATGACAACTCAAATAATTGTTCGGAATCATCCTCCATTAGAATTCCAAATTCCACCGCCACCATCTTGATGGTAGGCGTTCCACGACCGTACGTTTTTCGCGTAACATTCGCCCACGCACTGTCAACTTGTCGAATCAACTGTCACCAGCGGTGTTTCCGAATTTAGGGACCTTCAAGAAACGAGCCCATTCCTATCTCAAAGGTCGGCACCGCATCTGCAACTCCTCTGGTGCTGTGGATGTTCATGAGCGACGGTGATCACTTATAATCAAGTGAGCTGTATGCTCGTATGCCACTGTTCATAAAAAATAAATAGAAAATAAGGTATATTTCCATAATGCATATGTGGGTTAAAATTATCTCAAATGGTTACCCCTGTACCGTCTAACGGGAATAACCTTGTATATTGATATTATTTGACAGTGACATTCCCAGTTAACTTCGACACGCGGAAATAACTTGATCTTGTCGCACTTCCGTTTCCGGCGTGAGCGCGGCTCTCACAGTTTCTATTGGATGCGCTAAAATATTAGTATCAGAAGTTATATAAAACGAAACATTTTTGAAATGAATACTTCTTTAGCTATTAATACTTTTTGCTAGGGAAAAGCTTGCAGGTTCGTGTCACCGACACGCCAATGTTAATTGTATTTTTATATATATTAGTACCCGTAGTCGCCCTACAGGTACATTCATCTTTAATCCAGAAATGAAAGCTATTTAACTATTTATATATGAACTCCCTGTAATTTTTTATCATAGTTATATAACCGTTGACCAGCAACCATATTGCATATGTATGGTACGCACGGTGAGTGCTATGTTTTGTTTATCGATATCGACAAAGTTATAAAGTTTTGATTTCTATCGATAGTCTCTATGACTGACAATTTTTTTTTAATTTATGATTACCTACCCTTTTTTGTTAACGGGGAGGAAATCTTCAAAAGATACCCCGCCTTCTGGGGAAGGCGGCGGTTATGTGGGTTTTACCCACTAAAACCTCCTCGGTGCATGACGAGGGGCTCCAGGATCTCCAGTGGAACGCACCGGAGCCCCTCTGCACTGTGCTCAAGGAGAGCACGTCCCGGGGGGAGGCGTTTCTCCCTCCGCCCCTGTGCCCTCATAGTGCAAGGCTACACGGGCCAGTCCCATGATGTCACATGATTACCTACCCACCACATCCCATGGCCCCACCAATCTCGCAGTTATATGGGCCGAAACGCGGGAGGGTACGCGTGGTTTGGCCGTGTGGCCCCACACGCATCTTCTTGACTACCTACAAGTTCTTTATCAAGGCCTTTCTCCACCATTCGGAGCTCTCCCCCTTAAGGGGCTCTACGACACGCAACATAGAGACACGCTCGACACGCCAGACGATTTTTCTAGCGGGTCCTTCTTTTATGATTAACGCGATAAGAAGATAAATCAATAAGCTTACCTCGAGAGGTTCAGGCGGGGCGTAGAGCAATGCTGCGGGGATGTAGGACGGCGGCGGCGATCTGTTCTGCAAAGAGATAATATCTGTGTCACACCCATCGCAAAGATACATTTTGTTTTGTTTTATAAATAATAATAATAAATAATCATCACCGCCCACAAACGCTAACAAAACCAGAGTTCTTTTTCCAGAGATCTTACGGTATATGTCTTTTACAATTGTACCGTAAGATAACTCACCCGGCAAAAATGGTAATCATTATGGTAAACAGCGCCATCTATTGGTAATTAACATTTCTTATATTGAAAAATCAATTGAAATACTTCCTAAGTGAAACTATATATACATACAGAAACATATGTATACATGTAAACAAAGTATAAATATATTTATTATAAAAGTGTATGTAAAACCTTATTAATACACAACCGATTCGTGTCCAATACGGTTTAAGGTTTCCGGATACGCACGAAAAAACCTTTGACAATATTAAATGAAAAATGTCAAACCACACACTATAACAATGACTTTGTAGTTCTGTGATCCGAAGTATGATTAACGTTTATATACTGTGGGCATAAATAACTTCCCAGATGTTTCCTTTGTTCGGTTCCTTTATGATTTTCTGCTGTGGACAATAAACTGAACGTAAAAAATAATAAACCCGTAGTAATAAAAAAGGGACTGATGCGAGTTGGTGTCCCAAGTCTTCGGTACTGAATTCACAAAGGTATATCTATAACCGAACCGAGGTTCTGCTTACATTTATAAATAACCTTATTATAAAATATTTTGAAACTTAAAAGATATTGCCATTTTCTACTATGGCAAGCTTATAAAAATGGCTTCTTGAAAATGATGAAAGAAAATTTTCAGTTGAAGTGCTCAGGCAACGGGGCGTTATAATGCGAATTTCTTTTGACGTGTCGATGAAGGCAGTCTCTAATTTCGAATAATCGCGTAAGAAATTTGGGAAAAATGTTAAATAAAATTCCACCCATATATTATATTTTGATGGTTCGATTCTCCGGTTGCAGATACTAATTAAATACCGTTTTAGATTCTTACGTATTTAGAGCCGTGGTTGCAGTGTACGGGCAGTCGTCTCGAGATACATTACGCTAACAACCGGAGTTCGATCCCCGGTGTCGACGTCAATCAAATTTGTGTGTTGGAATTAAAAGAGCTTACGACCTGCGCACCCTTATTACCCGCTATTAAAAGCTATTTATTTACCCCTTATTACATCAGCTATCTCTCAGATAGAGTCTCGTCAAAAATCGGTCTAGTCAATAACCATTCCAATCTAGCTTAGGTTGTGCTAGAACGCCCCCGTAATCCGAAGCGGGGCCAGGATGGGTACCTGGCCCCAGCATGCTTCGGCTTCGTCGGGAGTTCTCTGAGTGCCGGAGAAGTCCCCTTTGAGGATGAAGTCCGGTCTTTGCCGGGACCGGCCGGTCGTTGGGGTGTCCTGTCGCTGACAGATCCGGGGCACCCCGCTCATAACGGCTGATGGCATTCGCGGAAGGTTTAGTGGGTAGGGGCTGCCCAGGCCGACTCCCACACATCCCTCCGGGCCCACCCAGGGTACCGGAGGATGGTCTATAAAAAGATTCCCCCGCGTGAACAAAAAAAAAAGGGTTGTGCTAGAAGATAAAGCTAGTTTGTCCTCGTAGAATAAGGCTATGGTAGCCCCTGCCTATCGTAGAAGGCGACTAAAAGGGGCCTCGGGTTCACTGGGCGACAAGGGTGTGCGCCTTTGTCCGCGTGCGTCCGCTGAAGTGGGTCCGAGAAGAAGGCTGGCCCATGTCGCCGTGCACTGCGACACACACGACACACGATTGCGTGGCACAAGGATGAGGGACCGAGACGTGCCCCGAGAGCACAGTGCAGAGGGACTTCGGTGCGTTTTACTAGAGATCCCGAAGCACCTGACCATGCACCGAGGAAGGGCCACCGGGGTGGTTTTTAGTGGGTAAGAATCCCTCATAACCCCGCCTTTCCCTCAAAAGGCGGGGTATCTTGTTCGAGATTTCCCCCTCGTCAAAAAAAAAAGATGATAAATGGTGACGTAAAAGTCGAATGGGGGCTTTGAAAGTTTTAATATTTGGCAGTCCATACTCAATATCATGATAGGATGCTATTGAGGTATTAAATTGTGCTTAAGCTTTAGACTGTTTTTTAAAGGAGAAGGCACATACTGCGTACCTGATGGTAAATTACTTTCGATATCAATTACTACCGACATTACTAGAGAAGTTAAGCTTTTAAGGTGATAAAATAACTTTTAATTTGTCACCAGTGAAATAATATTAATAATACCGAAAAATTAACCATTCCAACAAGCTCTAGGAGATGGTTTAGGATAATAGTCGAATGGTGAGTTTTAACCATATCTTTTGCATAGCGTACCCAAAACGACTGCACATTATATGTTATATTTTATAACCAAAAAGGGTTTTAACCATATCTTTTGCATAGCGCACCCAAAACGACTGCACATTATATGTTATATTTTATAACCAAAAGGGTTTTAACCATATCTTTGCACTGCACATTATATGTTATATTTTATAACCAAAAGGGTTTTAACCATATCTTTGCATAGCGTACCCAAAACGACTGCACATTATATGTTATATTTTATAACCAAAAGGGTTTTAACCATATCTTTGCACTGCACATTATATGTTATATTTTATAACCAAAAGGGTTTTAACCATATCTTTGCACTGCACATTATATGTTATATTTTATAACCAAAAGGGTTTTAACCATATCTTTGCATAGCGTACCCAAAACGACTGCACATTATATGTTATATTTTATAACCAAAAGGGTTTTAACCATATCTTTGCACTGCACATTATATGTTATATTTTATAACCAAAAGGGTTTTAACCATATCTTTGCATAGCGTACCCAAAACGACTGCACATTATATGTTATATTTTATAACCAAAAGGGTTTTAACCATATCTTTGCACTGCACATTATATGTTATATTTTATAACCAAAAGGGTTTTAACCATATCTTTGCATAGCGTACCCAAAACGACTGCACATTATATGTTATATTTTATAACCAAAAGGGTTTTAACCATATCTTTGCATAGCGTACCCAAAACGACTGCACATTATATGTTATATTTTATAACCAAAAGGGTTTTAACCATATCTTTGCACTGCACATTATATGTTATATTTTATAACCAAAAGGGTTTTAACCATATCTTTGCATAGCGTACCCAAAACGACTGCACATTATATGTTATATTTTATAACCAAAAGGGTTTTAACCATATCTTTGCACTGCACATTATATGTTATATTTTATAACCAAAAGGGTTTTAACCATATCTTTGCACTGCACATTATATGTTATATTTTATAACCAAAAGGGTTTTAACCATATCTTTGCACTGCACATTATATGTTATATTTTATAACCAAAAGGGTTTTAACCATATCTTTGCACTGCACATTATATGTTATATTTTATAACCAAAAGGGTTTTAACCATATCTTTGCATAGCGTACCCAAAACGACTGCACATTATATGTTATATTTTATAACCAAAAGGGTTTTAACCATATCTTTGCACTGCACATTATATGTTATATTTTATAACCAAAAGGGTTTTAACCATATCTTTGCATAGCGTACCCAAAACGACTGCACATTATATGTTATATTTTATAACCAAAAGGGTTTTAACCATATCTTTGCACTGCACATTATATGTTATATTTTATAACCAAAAGGGTTTTAACCATATCTTTGCATAGCGTACCCAAAACGACTGCACATTATATGTTATATTTTATAACCAAAAGGGTTTTAACCATATCTTTGCACTGCACATTATATGTTATATTTTATAACCAAAAGGGTTTTAACCATATCTTTGCATAGCGTACCCAAAACGACTGCACATTATATGTTATATTTTATAACCAAAAGGGTTTTAACCATATCTTTGCACTGCACATTATATGTTATATTTTATAACCAAAAGGGTTTTAACCATATCTTTGCATAGCGTACCCAAAACGACTGCACATTATATGTTATATTTTATAACCAAAAGGGTTTTAACCATATCTTTGCACTGCACATTATATGTTATATTTTATAACCAAAAGGGTTTTAACCATATCTTTGCACTGCACATTATATGTTATATTTTATAACCAAAAGGGTTTTAACCATATCTTTGCACTGCACATTATATGTTATATTTTATAACCAAAAGGGTTTAATATCGACACGAATTGCGTTCGATTATGACATTAGGTTGGTGATAAAAGCATCCATTAGTGGCGGTAATAGACACAAGGTTGTTGCGTTAATTATTTTCACTGAAACTCTACTGGGGAGTTGCTTAGTTAATAACTAATACACGTGAAGTCGGCTCACATTGCAAAGTACAGATAGTTTTAGATCACCAGAAATCTATTTATTATTTTTAATTTATGATTACCTACCCACCACATCCCATGGCCCCACCAACCTCGCAGTTATACGGGCCGAAACGCGGGAGGGTACGCGTGGTCTGGCCGTGTGGCCCCACACGCATCTTCTTGACTCCCTACAAGTTCTTTATCAAGGCCTTACTCCACCATTCGGAGCTCTCCTTAAGGGGCTCTCTAATGACACGCAACATAACAACTCGCTCGACACGCCAGACTATTTTTCTAGCGGGTCCTTCTTTATGATTAACGCGATAAGAAGATAAATCAATAAGCTTACCTCGAGAGGTTCAGGCGGGGCGTAGAGTAATGCTGCGGGATGTAGGACGGCGGCGGCGATCTGTTCTGCAAAGAGATAATATCTGTGTCACACCCATCGCAAAGATACATTTTGTTATATTTTATAACCAAAAGGGTTTTAACCATATCTTTTGCATAGCGCACCCAAAACGACTGCACATTATATGTTATATTTTATAACCAAAAAGGGTTTTAACCATATCTTTTGCATAGCGCACCCAAAACGACTGCACATTATATGTTATATTTTATAACCAAAAAGGGTTTTAACCATATCTTTTGCATAGCGTACCCAAAACGACTGCACATTATATGTTATATTTTATAACCAAAAAGGGTTTTAACCATATCTTTTGCATAGCGTACCCAAAACGACTGCACATTATATGTTATATTTTATAACCAAAAAGGGTTTTAACCATATCTTTTGCATAGCGTACCCAAAACGACTGCACATTAATATGTTATATTTTATAACCAAAAGGGTTTTAACCATATCTTTTGCATAGCGTACCCAAAACGACTGCACATTAATATGTTATATTTTATAACCAAAAGGGTTTTAAATCCATATCTTTTGCATAGCGTACCCAAAACGACTGCACATTATATGTTATATTTTATAACCAAAAAGGGTTTTAACCATATCTTTTGCATAGCGTACCCAAAACGACTGCACATTATATGTTATATTTTATAACCAAAAGGGCTTAATATCGACACGAATTGCGTTCGATTATGACATTAGGTTGGTAATAAAAGCATCCATTAGTGGCGGTAATAGACACAAGGTTGTTGCGTTAATTATTTTCACTGAAACTCTACTCGGGGGAGTTGCTTAATAAATAACTAATACACGTGGAGTCGGCTCACATTGCAAAGTACAGATAGTTTTAGATCACCAGAAATCTATTTATTATTTTTAGGAAGACCAACTATTTTTGTGACGTATCTATGTATCGCAGATGTTTCACTGGATTTTTTTTTATATCTTCTAAGCAAGTGCTTGACTACGATCCCACCTGATGTTAAATGGAAATGCAGTCCTGGATGGTAAGGCGCACTAGCTCAGTAAATGCCTATTCACTCTACTCTTGAAAACACCCACATTGTAATCGGAAGGAAAGACAGACGCGGGCAAACTATTCCAGTCCTTTGCTGTACGAATGAAAGACGAAGCAAATCGCTTCGTTCGGGTTTGAGGGATGTTCACAACAAAAGGATGAAATCCCGCAGTGCGTCTAGAAGTCCAATGGTGGAAAGGGGATCTAATTCCCCCAGAATTAGATCATGTAGTTCCTGAGCACACTCTCCAAAATGCAATCTGTAGAAAACCGAAAGGCTAGCTACCTTACGCCTGTGCTCAAGACTGAGCAGATTGGTTTCAGCTGCGTCACAAAATTTGAGATGTGGTATTGAAAAATTTTAAATTTGGGTTTGGAATGAACATGGAATGTAATGACATCCGTCGGAAGACGTTCCTTGCGTATGTAACTTGATGCGAGCCGATAAATAGCGGCGACGGCACTTTCTCGCCATTGACTAAGATCAAAGTGGCCTATACTTACGAAGTGGTAATGCAGTTATGATCTTGTCTGCTATTACATGCAGTATTATTTGTGAATGTGTGAAAAGAAGTCGACGACTGGTTATAATGTCATAAATTTTATATTTTGTTGCTTAAGTTAGCTTGGTAAGAAAAACAGAGATTAAAACTGCGATTTTTTAAATAACGAACTACACAGATTGGCCAGAGAAGCTGGCCTTGACAGCTTCACCGGATTGAGAGGTCTATCGATAGGAACTCGACACAAAGGTCCCCGGCGAGCGGTAACCTCGGCGGACGGTTATTATGGTAAACAGCGCCATCTATTGGTAATTAACATTTCTTATATTGAAAAATCAATTGAAATACTTCCTAAGTGAAACTATATATACATACAGAAATATATGTATACATGTAAACAAAGTATAAATATATTTATTTTAAAAGTGTATGTAAAACCTTATTAATACACAACCGATTCGTGTCCGTCCTAAGGCGGATACGGTTTAAGGTTTCCGGATACGCACGAAATAACCTTTGAAAATATTAAATGAAAAATGTCAAACCACACACTATAACAATGACTTTGTAGTTCTGTGATCCGAAGTATGATTAACGTTTATATACTGTGGGCATAAATAACTTCCCAGATGTTTCCTTTGTTCGGTTCCTTTATGATTTTCTGCTGTGGAGAATAAACTGAACGTAAAAAATAATAAACCCGTAGTAATAAAAAAGGGACTGATGCGAGTTGGTGTCCCAAGTCTTCGGTACTGAATTCACAAAGGTATTTCTATAACCGAACCGAGGTTCTGCTTACATTTATAAATAACCTTATTATAAAATATTTTTAAACTTAAAAGATATTGCCATTTTCTACTATGGCAAGCTTATAAAAATGGCTTCTTGAAAATGATGAAAGAAAATGTTCAGTTGAAGTGCTCAGGCAACGGGGCGTTATAATGCGAATTTCTTTTGACGTGTCGATGAAGGCAGTCTCTAATTTCGAATAATCGCGTAAGAAATTTGGGAAAAATGTTAAATAAAATTCCACCCATATATTATATTTTGATGGTTCGATTCTCCGGTTGCAGATACTAATTAAATACCGTTTTAGATTCTTTAGTATTTAGAGCCGTGGTTGCAGTGTACGGGCAGTCGTCTCGAGATACATTACGCTAACAACCGGAGTTCGATCCCCGGTGTCGACGTCAATCAAATTTGTGTGTTGGAATTAAAAGAGCTTACGAGCTGCGCACCCTTATTACCCGCTATTAAAAGCTATTTATTTACCCCTTATTATATCAGCTATCTCTCAGATAGAGTCTCGTCAAAAATCGGTCTAGTCAATAACCATTCCAATCTAGCTTAGGTTGTGCTAGAAGATAAAGCTAGTTTGTCCTCGTAGAATAAGGCTATGGTAGCCCCTGCCTGTCGTAGAAGGCGACTAAAAGGGGCCTCGGGTTCACTGGGCGACAAGGGTGTGCGCATTTGTCGTCCGCTGAAGTGGGTCCGGGAAGAAGGCTGGCCCATGTCGCCGTGCACTGCGACACACACGACACACGATTGCGTGGCACAATGAGGGACCGAGACGTGCCCCGAGAGCACAGTGCAGAGGGACTTCGGTGCGTTTTACTAGAGATCCCGAAGCACCTTACCATGCACCGAGGAAGGGCCACCGGGGTGGTTTTTAGTGGGTAAGAATCCCACATAACCCCGCCTTTCTCTCAGAAGGCGTGGTATCTTGTTCGAGATTTCCCCCCCGTCAAAAAAAAGATGATAAATGGTGACGTAAAAGTCGAATGGTGGCTTGGAATGTTTTATATTTGGCAGTCCATACTCAATATCATGATAGGATGCTATTGAGGTATTAAATTGTGCTTAAGCTTTAGACTGTTTCTTAAAGGAGAAGGCACATACTGCTTACCTGATGGTAAATTACTATCGATATCGATTATTACCAATATTACTAGAGAAGTTAAGCTTTTAAGGTGATAAACTAACTTTTACTTTGTCACCAGGTGCAGAAATAATATTAATAATACCGAAAAATTAACCATTCCAACAAGCTCTAGGAGATGAATTAGGATAACAATCGAATGGTGAGTTTTAACCATATCTTTTGCACTGCACATTATATGTTATATTTTATAACCAAAAGGGTTTAATATCGACACGAATTGCGTTCGATTATGACATTAGGTTGGTGATAAAAGCATCCATTAGTGGCGGTAATAGACACAAGGTTGTTGCGTTAATTATTTTCACTGAAACTCTACTCGGGGGAGTTGCTTAGTTAATAACTAATACACGTGAAGTCGGCTCACATTGCAAAGTACAGATAGTTTTAGATCACCAGAAATCTATTTATTATTTTTAGGAAGACCAACTATTTTTGTGACGTATCTATGTATCGCAGATGTTTCACTGGATTTTTTTTATAACTTCTAAGCAAGTGTTTGTCAACGATCCCACCTGATGTTAAGTGGAAATGCAGCCCTGGATAGTAAGGCGCACTAGCGTATTTGGCATCCATTGTAATGCATTTAACGAATTTTATAGAGGTGAAATATTTCGACGTTTCGAGCACTTTGCAGTGGACATAATCACGGGAAAACTAAGATATTTGATGGTTAGTGTCATAATATTCTTAATCTAGAGAAGCTGTAAAAGCCTCCGATGTACTCACAGCAATTAGGTATATTATAATAAAAAGATATTGCTATACATATTAACTAGCTGTGTCCCGCGGTGTTACCCGCGATTAAAAAGTATGTCCCTTTTGTACCTTATTTACTTTAAATAACAGATGAACAGATTTATAGACAGGCGAGACGTCGTGCTGCCCAACCCACCGAATGATCGTAACCACGACCACTCTGAAAAGAGTTAGGGGACCAAGAAGAATATTCTTTAGAGATAAAATTCAAAAAATAAAAAAGGTATAGTAATAAATAGTCTATATATGTCCAGTGTTAGGGCATAGACCACCACGCGGCCTTAATGAATTGAAGGACTTTTCTAAGGTATGTATCCTCACGATGTTTTCCTTCACTACCGAGCACTTAGAATATTAAAATGAAGTCGGGGATCAAACTCCGGTTGCTGTGTACTATGCAACATCAAGCCCGTGCACTGAGCTACCACGGCACAAATGGTAAAGCAGTGGACAAATAAACTTTCTTATTACTTTAAAAATGTCAAATTTAATAGAATAACAATAAAATCATAATAAGTGGAACATACATAAAAACAAATATTAAACACAATCAAGAAAAATACGGTCGTAAGAAAATCAAATCAAACTGGGGTCATTAAGCTATCAATCTTTCATCTGCCCGTGTACTTTGGCGTATATATGTATGAATTGTATTTACAGTAGACAATTAAATCTGGAACCTAATCCAGCTTAAGGGGAATGAAACTATACTATTACTATATGACACTTAAATCATCAAAATCCATTCAGAAATTTTTTCAACAAACTTTCGCGTTTCTAATATTAGTAGGATTATAGAGTTAGGCATTGATTTCCCATAGTTTTAGTAGTAACGCTTAGGCTATTATGAGATAATATGCGTTGAAGGTGGAACCGTCTTGGTGTTTTAGTCGGAAAGTCCGACATAGCTCTCTATACCCTCAGAGGGCTTAGACACGTAAGGAATTTCTCCGAGTAAAAAATAGTATATAATCGAAAGCGATAAAATAGGGATGATCATGTTCTTTAGGGCTCATCATGGGGCATGTAAAAAAGGAAAAAAAATCGATCCCGATATAAATATAATATAATCAAATAAAAATATTCTATATAAAGGTCTTCCGCACCTTAGTGTTAAAAATTGTGCAGTGATTTTGACTAATTTAATTAATTTAGTAGTTATATTCCTATTACTTTGTCATTTAATAAAATATTTTTGTAAAATCGTTACGTTTCTTTATAGCGAATGTTGTGTACACCTGTAATTGGCATACACAACAGGACTTAGTTTGTAAACTTGATTATTACAACAATGTATGCTTGTGTAATGCTGTTGGTGATTAAATAAATAAATAAATAAATAAAATAAATTCAGTCATGAACGCTCTAAAGTGAAAGTCAAAGTTGTACATTTTTACAAGCGAATTATAAAATATCTTATCGATTCGCGGTGCTATCCTCTCTGACATGTTGTCTGGATACTCTCTCGGATACTGTCGTGGAATCTCACATGCCGTGAGCAAAAATAAAGGGTCGGTTAAGAAAGTTTGAATATCTCGTAAAATAAAGACGCTAGCTAACTGAAATTAATTGCCACCATGTGGCGACACTACTCGTAAGTACAAAAATTTAAATAAAAATAAAATTTAATACAAAATACTGTATTATCCATGTTTACGTAAGATATCGTTTTTCGTTTAAGTTTGTTTTTTAATGAAATATAAATAAATTAATAAAAATATTTTATTTTATTTTATGGACTGATTGTCTATCATGCACAATTTTTTTCAGTTAGCTAGCGTCTTTATCTTCCGAGATATAATATATTTATAACTTTCTTAACCGACCCTTTATTTTTGCTTACGAGTTTATTTTCAGCAGCAGCGCTATGCAACGAAATATTAATGTCACAACGTCACCCAGTTCCGGCCAAACGGCGTGCTAATCTATCTATTCTGAAGTTGTTTTTATAGACCATGAATAAAATACTAAAATCATGATGGGTAACGTCTACGTATACTAGACGTCATATCCAGTCTGCTGCTGTAAATAAGATCTAATAAAATATGATTTCAAGTTGATCTCTGATCACGATAAACGTGTATATATGTAAAGATTATATATAAGGGTACATAACTTTGACTGCCCTATCCTAATCATTTAATATCCGTATAAAGGTAATACATATCCTACCTTATTTGATGGATTCATATTTTACCCATTCCTGAGAAAGGGTCCAGCCCCGTGTTTGAGTTACTAAACATTAATAAAGGCTTTGACCAAATAGTTTGCAATAGGGTTGTCAATAACACTTCCAAGCATAGAAAAAACACTTCCTTCTTATGGAAAAAATAACTCATCTCATTTTAACCATAGCGGATTAATTTGGAGACATAAATCGTATCCACTCAATTAGGTCTAATATGTCTGTCACATACAGTGGTGTGAACCTTTCGTCATAGACCTGGTCATGAATTTTGACATGTCATATTTTTTTAAAATAGGACAGTGGCAATCGACCCTAAGCGATTACCGTCGCCCCTGAATATCCACAGCACGGGAGGAGCTGCAGGTGCGTTGCCAGCCTATGAAATAGGAGTAAGCTCGGTTTTTGAAGATCCCCAAATCGTATACGTAATTATTTTTTAAAGAAAATTTAAAAAAAAAAGATATTTCAAATATTTCTTTTCTTTTTCATTAATATTACTAACATTCTTGTTAAACATTCCAACTAACCTTAAGCTTGTGCTAGAAGATGGTTCACGTCAATAGTCGAATGGTGGATTCTAACCCACGACCTTACGATTCGCAGACCGTACCCGAAACCATTAGTCTATTGAAGCTTTATATAATACACAGATAGAGACTACATTTATAAGCAAAAGGGTAACAGAAGCAAGTGTGTGTAAGTGGACTGGCCATAATGCTAAATCGAAGACTGCTAAATCCGTAGGCTTTTGCTGTCTTACTGCTTTGTGTAAAAATGTATAATACATTTTTACACAAACACTTTAACTCGCGTATAAATTGTGCTTACATCTAACACTAACTACTTTGGATAATTATGTTGAAAATATTAATACAACTAGTTTTATGTCATTTAAATATGATTATTAAGATTAATTGACATATATAATTAAGTTATAATATGTAAGTGATAAGATATAATATGTAAGTGAATTTAAAAAATATGCTTTCACGTCCATTACCATACACCGGGCACAAATATATAGCATGTGAATTGTTTGTACTTAAAACCTGCAGTTCATTGGTATCAGCCGACCAGGATCCGAACCCTCGATCACCAGATCGCAAACTTAAACCGCTAGCCGCTAGGCTACAACTGGGCTCACTAAGATATTAAAGAATAATCATAATCATATTCTTCCTCCATTTATTCGTCACCAGGCAGCAGACATAACCTTTTTTCTGAATATTACCAACGGTAGCATTGACTGTCCCTCTCCTCTCTCGAAAATAAAACTGAACGTGCCCAAGAAATCAGCGCGCTACCATATTCTTGTACATCTCCCTCCGGCATCTTCCAACTATCGTTAAATTTCATTTATGTGGCGCGCTGGTTACTCGCTCAATAAATATTCGAAAACGACCGAAGTAATAATTAATACTACAACTGTAGCAATAAGACGGGAATTCTATCGAAATTTCTTTAATTGAGAAATTGTTAGTAGGCGTCTTTATTATTAATATTTTTGCTCACACAATAAAATAATTGTAAAGTATTTCGTATTCGCAAAGATCTGTTATTGTCAGTCCGTTTCTTAAGTATTATTATATATTTTTTGAAAATTTTATTGCTGTTGACCTTCCTATAAATAAATAAATATTGTGGTAACCCTAATTTTGAATAACATATTAAAACTAAAAGCTAATTGACGGGCTCGTAAGTTATACTTATATCTACAGATATACACCATCGTTAAATTTTGTTTGACAACTTATTAGCCGCGTTCGAATCCTGACTGGTGTTGCGTTGTTATCGCTGAGGACTAAGATATAATGTAGAATGTATAATGTATAATGTAGTATGTATAATGTAGAATGTATAATATATAATGTATAATGTTTTTCTAGATACCAGCAGTTCCCAATATACAATACATACGATATCATTTTGGCAGTCTATATTAATGACTCATATCTGACATCGCAATTGTATATCTCTGTACCTAGTAAATTGCCTAGAACTAAAATTACAAACCATTTAAAGTGAAATTAGCGCGAACGAACTTGGGGTAATATTCTTCAATAAATAGATTGGTGATAACTTATAATTCTATACATAATTCAAGTGTTACCAGTTCAGAAAATCGCCAAGAACCTGACGTGGACATTTTCTTATACTCGTATATGTTACATAATTTTAAAACAAACATACAACAGGCTTTTAATAATATATATTTTAGGATATAGTTTTATATTATGTTTCTGGTTGTTTTCTTTTATGATTTTGTATGGCTTTAGTTTACACCTGTAATTGAGGTTACACTTGTCTTTGTTTTTCTAAAATCTTTTGTATTTTTTTAACTGTAATGGTATTTACTTTGTTGGTGTGACTAATAAATAAATAAATAAATAAATAAATATTTATTCATATTAGAAATCAGAGGCTGAATTTCAGCTTGATTAAAATAAACACTTCAGTGCCTGGATGTACTGGGAAATAGAAACAGGAAGCGTGCTGCAATTATGAACGTCAGCTCTCTATTTTTGTTGTAACTTCATTGCTTTATTTTCCTTTCTACCTTTTCGTTACTAATTAGTAGCTTATTTTTAAACGGTCTCATTCTTATTTATGATTTTCCGTTTTAAATTAATATTCTATTTGTAAAATATACAGTGCTTTAATATTGCAATCATTTTTTACTTTAAAGAAATTATAGTAAATTATTTTAAATATTATTGCGAATGTTTTATATGGCAATAAATATACTTTCACAGATTTTTATCGCAGTTTAATTATGATTTTAAATATCCGAGCACCTTTGCAGAGCTCCTTTTTTTTGTTTACGCGGGGGAATCTGTTTATAGACCATCCTCCGGTACCATGGGTGGGCCCGGACGGATGTGTGGGACTCGGCCTGGGCAGCCCATACCCACTAAACATACCGCGAATGCCATCAGCCGTTACGAGCGGGGTGCCTCGGATCTGACCTTTGCAGAGCTCATGGTCAAGTGAAATAGGGACGTATTTAAGTTCTAATGTGAATTAATTTGAAAGCCAGTAAAATGGAGTGTCTAATCAATTTAATCATGACATCAAAATAGGAGGTTTTCAATGTGTTTGTAGTGTATTCAAAACGTCGTCATATGAACTGTTTCGAATTTCTTTTTTGTTTGTACGGTTTGCTTTCAATAGTGATTCCTATATTATTTTTTTTGGCCTTATATATATTATTAATTTTCCTTGGGTTCCGAAGATATACCCGGGAACTGCAACAACCATTTGGAAGAATGTTTGTTGATTAAGATATTAGAAAGTTTACAATCTAAAACTAGATACGTGCCTTATCGGTAAAGCGCAAGAATATGGAGCAAGACTGAGACTATACACGCCAGAACGCCCAAATAATATGCCCACTTTACTATGGAAATAAAAAGAGCATTCACTCTGTTTAATACGTTACAGGTTTGATTATAAATTTAGATATAAGTAGTTTATGGGAAAACCCTACCCCCTGGATAGGATTAGAAGCGTTGCTGGAGTTTCTTCGGCCACTTCTTCTCCCAGCGCCAACGCTTCCCAAAGTGGCATATAAATTAGTTTAGCTTATATTGTCCCATTTAGTTTAATTAATGAAATAGCTACCGAACGAGTCGCGGTTTGGCCCTCTCGGGTTCCTTTGGATCGGACTGCTAACGCGTAAAATATTAACCGTCCAAGCTGGGGTTACCCTCGCTGGGGGGACCCTTATGTAGAGTTACTAGCTAATAGAGGTTCAGGCTAAGCGACCTAAGAGCTATGCCACCTTTCAATCCGGTGAAGCAGTAGAGGCCAGCCTCTCTGGCTGTGTTAGTTCGCCCAAAAAAAAAATTATAAATTTCGTTTTATGTTTACTCGTAATTACACTTTTAGTTTGCTAAATTCATTCGAAATCTGATACTAGAGTTTAAGAAAAACCCAGTATTACCCTTCTTTTTTTCTAATTAAGCGGCAAGATTTAGTGGCTTCGCAATATTATACGCTTAATTTACGGTGAAATAAATTGTCCGGCGGGTGTGCCGGACGTCACGGCCTCTGTACACACCGCACCGAGCGTTTGCCGGACAATAAATTACAATTTAGTACACACGGCCCGTGGATTTGTTTAGGCTGCTGTATTCGCATCACGTACGCCGTACGGCGCCGAGTTAGATTAATTCGACTTACGTCGATGGTTTAATCTGCTTAAACACAAACAACGCAATTTCCAAACATTGACATGATATAATGTCTGTTACATGGTAGAAAATAAAAGTATGCGATATTTTAGTTTTGTTTTTATAGGAAAAGTTACCCGCTATACGTTATCACTGTTCATCTACAAATATATGGCCTATATATAATACGTTATTGATATGATAATATATTTGTTAAGATAATGTATTTAGAGAGCTCCTAGGTATATGGCCCTCTGTGTGACAGGCGAGACAGTTTTGTACTTTGTATATTCTATACCGGACGTACCTTTTGAATTGGGACCAGGAAATGTATTATGTACATAAATTATTCATGCACGAACGGATTTAAGACACAAATTGCAAAAGTTATTCGCATAAAATCTGCATATATTAAACAAAATTGTATATGCTTCTAGATCTATTTGCATATTTTAGAACAATGATGTAAGATAACTGACAGATTATTAATAGTTTAAATAAAACATATACTTTGTATGAGCTATTCACACAAGGCAGAAGTGAAACAAGAGTCCATTGAACGCAGGCGAAACTAGATTATTCAACGCGGTTTGCTCAGCTGATCAGCTCTATGTCAATAAGTCAATTAAGATAGGCGCGTAGGGGTGACAGTAGAGACAAGTATGGCTGACATCAGAGTATTGCGTAACTCGTCGGCACTTCGGTACAGACGCTAGTTAACCGCAGAGGCTGAAGTGATAAGACGAAAAAGTTGTCCGGTTTCTTATGGGGGTTAAGTGGGTTTCTTACCCACTAAAACCCTCCCGGTGGCCTTCCTAGGTGCATGGTGCAGGCATCGGGATCTGCAGTGGAACGCACCTCTGCACTATGCTTGAAGAGCACGTCCCGGGGAGGTTAATCTCTCCCACAGCGCCCGCAGTGCAAGGGGACACGGGCCAGCCGATGTCGCCTTCTTCCCGGGTCTACTTTACCGGACGAAAAAGCCCACCCTTTTGGCCCCGTGAACCCGAGGCCTCTTTTAGTCGCCTCTACGACAGGAAGAGGATACCGAAGCCTTATTCTACGAGCCCAGCACTACAGACATTTTCTTCCAGCTAACCTTTGTTGGTTAAGAGCAGGCTAATTTTTATATAGATAATATACATTACGATTTATACTACGTCTATAACATAATATAAATAAACGATAATCTACCCATGTAATATTATTTCGTATATTCTATACCGGACGTACCTTTGAATTGGGACCTGAAATGTATTATGTACATAAATTATTCATGCACGAACGGATTTAAGACACAAATTGCAAAAGTTATTCGCATAAAATCTGCATATATTAAACGAATTGTATATGCTTCTAGATCTATTTGCATATTTTAAAACTATGATGTAAGATAACTGACAGCTTATTGATAGTTAAAATAAAACATTTGACTGGTATGAATAGTGTCATATACTTTATATGAGCTATTCACACAAGGCAGAAGTGAAACAAGAGTCCATTGAACGCAGGCGAAACTAGATTATTCAACGCGGTTTGCTCAGCTGATCAGCTCTATGTCATAAGTCAATAAAGGTAGGCGCATAGTGGGTGACGATAGAGACAAGTATGGCTGACATCAGAGTAACGTAACTCGTCGGCACTTTGGTACAGACGCTAGTTAACCGCAGAAGCTGAAGTGATAAGACGAAAAAGTTGTCCAATTCCTAATGGGGGTTAAGTGGGGTTTTTACCCACTAAAACTCTCCCGGTGGCCCTTCCTCGGTGCACCGGAGCCCCTCTGCACTGTGCTCAAGGAGAGCACTTCCGGGGAGGGGTGGAAGGTTACTCTTAGGCCCTCGCAGTGCACGGCGATG
The DNA here is from genome assembly GCA_029286785.1 of Meandrusa payeni. Taxonomy (NCBI): domain Eukaryota; kingdom Metazoa; phylum Arthropoda; class Insecta; order Lepidoptera; family Papilionidae; genus Meandrusa; species Meandrusa payeni. The sequence continues at coordinate 9,488,348 of JAGSMX010000008.1, read as the reverse complement.
TCACCTTCTTCCCGGGTCCACCTTGGCGGACGACAAAGGCCCACCCTTGTCGCCAAGTGAACCCGAAGCCTCTTTTAATCGCCTTCTACGACAGGCAGGGGATACCGTATTCTTATTCTTGAGAGCCCAGAACTACAGGGCTGTGATAGTGATAATCTAGTATTAAATAAATCACACTCGCGAGTTTGAATACCAATTGGGCCGTTGTTAGGTTTTTTTAAGTACAAAAAAATCACTTACTAATAAATGGATTGTGCATGATAGACAATTAAATATCTATAAATAAAATAAAATGTAAGTACTTAGTGTGGCCACATGGAGGCAACACTAAATACTAAAATTTAAATAAAAATAAAATTTAATGAAAAATACTGTATTATCCAAGTTTACGTAAGATATCCTTTTTCGTTTAAGTTTATGTTTTTAGTGAAATATAAATAAATTAATAAAAATATTTTATTTTATTTTAAGGACATTTAATTGTCTATCATGCACAATTTATTTCAGCTAGCTAGCGTCTTTATCTTTCGAGATATTCAAACTTTCTTAACCGACCCTGTATTTTTGCTCGCGAGTGTAGAGCCCAATTAGGTTGTCTACCCGACTAGGGTTACAAGGACGAAAAAGCTTATATATTTGAATTACTAAAAAATAAATCAACAATGCGTGACATCCACGGCGGTCGAGATTGCAATAAACTTATCCTCTTTATAAACAATTCATTCATGATCACTAATAAGAAGCGTTACTTGAGTTACTTCGACCTCTTACGCCAGCGTTAACGTTTCCCGAAGTGGCGTTTAAAGCTAGTTAGGTACTTGATAGTTTTCAAAGCTATCAACCGAGAGAGGCCTCACATTTTCACGTAAAAAGTGAAATTTGCATTAAGAAGTTGCGTAACTCGAACAAGAGATGGTAGCAGATCGCACGGTATAACTAAGGTACATTTTACAATTTGTTGTACAATGGGCGACTTTATCGCTAAGAGCGATCTCTTCTATGTACGTACTTTTGAGGACGGAAAGATTGCATACCTGCATTTTTGTCACTGCCCAGTTGGTACAATAGACATTATATTTTTTGTAATAAGCTAAGGATATAAATTGGTACAACAAATCTGTTAAATGATAAAGCGCTGATTACCACAGTAATGATTATTGATATGGGTCCTATTAGTACCAGTCCACAGAAGTAGTTTTAATGTCAATCTACTGGATATATGCCCAGTAATGTCACGCTTATCTATACAATTTTTTTTTTTTTTTTTTTATTTAAATCAAAGAAACAGTGAATTACTAATAGCTAATGATTATAACATATACTAACTAATAAAGAAATATTTACAATTTAAAAGATTTTACAAAATATTTACAAAAATATAACTGTGCTAAAACCGTCATCGTTATAGCGTGCCCAGAAGGCTGGTAGCATTGCCACGTTGTATGGCAATGCTTAGCCTCTGTGCAAGGTATAAGCCAGCCCTCTGGTCACCAGATGTGTCGACCAACATCTTAGCTAACACATTAAAAAGGTGATGTGCACTAGGACCCCACGGACCTTAAAGCATTCTAAACGGCTCAAATATGAAACCCGTATCGAGGTTACTATATTTGCGCCGCTTGAGGTTTTCAGAAGTTGCAGCGGCCGCTCCAGCCTCAACAGAAGATTCTGGAAGATGTGACGGCACCAAAGCATCGACGCATGTAGCATCCCATACTAAAGGCCGTCCCATCTTCCAGGGTATAAGAATCATACCGTCTGGTCTCTTACCATCACTACGCAATAGTCCATTTGGCTCCAAATTTGATGGAACATTAGTGGTGGAAAGAGCCCGACGAATGATGTCGTTGAGTTTGAGGTGCCGGAAATGCGTCCTGCACTACGCTGGCATGATAGCCTGTGAGGTCCCAGCTGGTCGACCATTTCGCCACAGCGACAACGATGTGGCATAAAACATGCAGCGCCCAGCCTAATACATACTGCTAATCGGAACGAAGTGGAATCCATTAAGATCCCAGTGTTAGGGGATGGAAGAGCCTGCAGCCACAGACCTGACTCCCAAGCACTGACAGCGATGAGACGAGCACGCTCTGCAGTATTTTGGGCCGTATCAACGAGATTCTCCCGGACCAAACTGCAAAGCGGTACATCCCATTGCTTCTGCGAGGACAGGTCTGTGGGTAGATCAAAATGAGGGCAGGCCATCGACCAAGCATTCCTCCCTTCGATCCGGCCAACTATATCGATTTTTGCAAATGCGTTACCTAAAATTTCCCGAATTAAAATTTCATTAGCATGGACCGAACTCAAAAATGCTGGTAATGAAACACTAGAAATTTTGCGAATACCTAATCCGCCCAACCTGATGGGTAAGGTAGTTTGCATCCAAACACGATCTTCTAAATGTATATTCAAAATGGACGTAAGTGTATCCTCACGATGTTATCCAAACTTTGTAATAACTCTGGATGCTTCCAAAGTGGACAACACCTAAGGAAATACGTAAATTTTGGGACAAAAGGCAGTAACGAATAATATAAATAGCCATATGAGTGTTAATTTTGAAGACGGTCTAAGCAATTACGATAATTTAGAATTTTTCTTCAATAAAAGTTGGCACTGCTTCATCTAAAATTGGAGAACCTAGAAGGCGAAGGAATCTTTTTCTATAGTTTTGATACCTGGAGCAACACTACTAAATTTTGAATAATTGTAATCATTGTTTAAAGACTGATTAAGAAAAATAATTCACATTTGGAAAAGTTCAATTCTAAACCAATTAGTGCGAATTCTGTCTGTAAATAAATTAGATCTTTTAAAACTGTTTCTATGTCGCCTCCTAGGTGCCATCGTCTAGATACCATGTATTAAATTTGGATTCTAATTTTGTAAAATGGGATGAATGGCAAGACTGAAGATAACCGGCCCTAAGGGTCTCCCCTGCTGACACCCTACCGAAGACAGAATTAAATTATTTTTATATATTAATTTGGAAGATGAGCTATAGCATTGCCAAAGAAACCCAAAAATGTCTGGAAAATTTTGTTTCACTTGAGTCAAAAAGGCGCCTCTATCGATAGTATTAAAGGCGTTCCCTATGTCCACTTTCAGCAACACTTCTCCGCCGTCATTGCCCAGGAAAGTTCTTAATGCGTGGACAGCTGCTTCACATCCCCCGGGTGAACCAAAACCTAGTTGAATTGGTTTCAGATAGCTACCGACAATGTCTTTTTTGTTAGCGCAGCAAACTTTGGCGGCGAGGCGTCGATATGTACAGCCGACTGCGATTGGTCTGATACCACCATCTTTTTTAGTGAGGGCGCATAAATTGGCTCCGTATAAGGTATCGATAACTTCGATATTCACACGACCTGAGAGCATTAGATTTATGAGCCCAGTTAACCCAGTTAGAAGTGCTTCCCCTGCGTTGCCACTGCCACAGCCTATTAGATCTTTTAGGTGTTGTGGAGTTAGGGCATCAAATCCTCCAGCGGACCCGCTCTGGAAAGACATAACTGCGCGACAGACATCCTCAGTTGTGACTTGAAGAACTGAGTCAGGAGGTAATGGTGGATCGGGTAAAAGTAGATTGGCTGCTGAAAGTGGATGTTTATCCTTTAGACTTGATAAAGTTTCCGGTGTATTCGGAGCTAATACGTCACTAGTAAAAAGCATCCGAGCTGCCCCTCTGACGTCACCATCAGCAAGCTTGTTCTCTATACGACGATGGTTACTATACTCGCTGATAGGCTTGCCAGAAGTGTGATGAGTGTTTGTATCCCCACACTGTAAATTTTGAAATCGAATGCAATTATTTTTGATTTCCGCAGTCAAACTAGTGTTATTGATGGTTTTTTGCCTACTAATATGGAGCGTCTTAAAAGGAAAAGTCAGCAGCTGTTCCCAGGCATGCTTAGTATTTTCAGAAGTTACCTTTTTAATAGAGTCTGTTAAAGCCTGAGCTACAGTAAAACGAGCGCCGCGTGGAATTCGTTTTAAAACTGGGGTACTACTTTCAAGTTACTCAAAAGCTCCCACAAAGGTGGATTAGGTATAGGAAGATGGATGTTGGGTGTACTCTGTGTAGGGCTATAAATTATGGATTGAGACTTGTGAATCTTACAAATGTAAGATACATTAATTGCTAAAACAATAAAAGTACCGCTACCGATCGTTACTATTACTGGGCAATACCTTCGAATAAAATATAAGTAATTGTTTCATAAAGAAATTGAGTTTTGTTAAGTATTATATTTTCAGCCCTGTAGTTCTGGGCTCTCAAGAATAAGACTACGGTATCGCCTGCCTGTCGTAGAAGGCTTTATTTTTATTTTTTTATTTCAAATATATAAACTTTTACGTCCTTGTAACCCTTGTCGGGTAGACAGAGAGAGACTGTCAACTTTTCACCAACCTAATTGAGTTCTACACTCGTGAGCAAAAATAAAGGGTCGGTTAAGAAAGTTTGAATATCTCGGAAGATAAAGACGCTAGCTGAAATAAATTGAACATGATAGACAATTAAATGTCCTTAAAATAAAATAAAATATTTTTATTAATTTATTTATATTTCATTAAAAAACACATCCCCTGCCTGTCGTAGAAGGCGACTAAAAGGGGCCTCGGGTTCACTGGGCGACAAGGGTGGGGGTCTTTGTCGTCCGCCAAGGTGGACCCGGGAAGAAGGCGACATCGGCTGGCCCGTGTCACCTTGCACTGCGAGGGCACAGGGGGAGGGAGTAACCTCCCCCCCGGGAAGTGCACAGTGCAGAGGGGCTGCGCTGCGTTCCACTGAATATCCCGGAGCCCCTCACCATCCACCGAGGAAGAGCAACCGGGGAGGTTTTAGTGGGTAACAACCTCACTTAACCGCCGCCTTCCCCTCAGAAGGCGGGGTATCTTTCTGAAGATTTCCTCCTCGTTAACAAAAAAATTACCCACTGTTTGACATAGGCTTTCACTGTAAGGGGTAACGGCATACAACGAGGCCCTTAAGAAAATTTTCTAAGACATGCAAGTTTCCTCACGATGTTTTCCGTCACCGCCAAGTCGTTTGTAGCAATTTTGAGTACTGACACGTGGTAAATCAGCACTTAAGATTGCAACAAACTCTTAGAGTACATAATTTCGAATAAAAAATGACTCATCGAAATCCGTTAACGTGATATTGAGTTATTCGTCCATTTGTGGCACACATACTTGTTGAAAATTTAAGACTTCTATGTTTTTCTGCCATGCCTTTGCCAGAATTGGACCAAATTTAAACGGGACCACAATCACTAGCTTTCAAAAAAGAATCATCAAAATTGGGACCACCCAGTCGAAAGTTATGCGGTAACAAACATAAAAAAAACACAGACGAATAAGATACAGACCTCTTTATGATAGTCGGTTGTAAATCAGAGATAACATTCTCACCATTTCCATCGTAGTTTCAAGTATTACTAAATCGAACTAACTAAATATAACCTAATCTTTTTTTTTTAAAAAAAGCTAGCAATAATTTTTTTCACACACATTATTAACATTCTTGTTAACCATCCCAACTATGCTTAAGCTTGTGCTAGGAGATGGTTCACGTCAATAGTCGAATGGTGGATTCGAAACTACGACCTTAGGATTCGCAGACCGTACCCTAAATCTATTGCTATTAACGCTTCAAATACTAATCTTCAGTAATAATCCGCTAGCAGAATTAGGTTGCGATAAAAATATTTGATCATGATCGATTACTCCTGACAATTATTTATAGATATAACATATAAGTTACATAAGTTAATAAATGAAAACAACTCGTGAGTCACTAATTTACTATATTCACTTACCTCTTCCACGTCTTCCATTTCTATATCGCCCATAATTTCTTCAACAATTTTAGTCAGAGATACACTAGGTCTCACAGACACCCTGGGTCTATTCACTGATGATCTTTTCTTTACATCGTTTTCCGCTTTCGTATCATCGTTTGAACTAGCAAGTTGGTCGTAAAAGTTTACTATACCAGAAATATCACCGTCCAATTTGGCAACGGTTCGCGATAGACGTCTTTGGTCTCAATTATCTTTCTATTCAATTCGTCTATCTGTCTGTAACCATTTGAAATGTTTGGTATTTCAACAACAGTGTGAATAGAATGCACATTGTTATATTCACATTCTAAATCAAAACCTCGGTCGTCGAAAAATCTTTTGAATTTTGCCCAGCAACTCAACTTGTCTCCTAAGACACCTTCGCTCTTAGCAGCAGAACACGCCTTACTGTCTTTCATGGTTGCTTCCAAATTATTTCAAATCAAAATGGTTTTCAATGATTAGATCTAATGAAGATAAATAAAAGGAACTGTTAGTAATCGTATCGCAATCGCTTGATAGGAACGATAATCATTCAGTGTATATCTGCAATGGCTACTAAATCGTTTTTATTGACTCTAATATGAACCAATTAATATAGTTTATTATTCATTGTCTGCATCGATTAGGATTCATATCCGAGCAACTAGCTTATTGATCTAGCTGTTTTTTTATTAGACAACACAACAAATGTTGGTTTGCAATTAAACGAATAAACTGGAGATACTTTGAATTGACATATCAAAAGTTTTACACCATGCAATATTTTAAATTAGCTTTTTATATAAAAGGGTCTATTTTAAAACAAGTATTGAGTTATTCATGCTTGGTAAAATTTGTGCATTGGATGTACATTCCTAGTTAAAATGTCATTACCAATTACTTCTTTATTTTATTTTGGTCATTAGTATTAATTTTTATAATTTTACTGAGATTTACCAGTTTAAAACACTTGAAATAATTGGAATACTATTGTATTTCCATTACACTGACACTAAATTTTATAAAACACAGACAAAATTAACAGTCATAGATTCTAGATTCAAATATATCACAGAGTTCTGTCCACTTGAGTATTTATTGGAGATCTTTAATGATATTTTGCTTTACACACAATCGTTTAAGACGTTGTTAGTAAAAGATTTTGTATTATTAAAAATCGATTTCACGGTCGCTTTGCACGTAGTCTTTTGTTGCACTGAGACATCTCGACAACTAGCTACAGTACTGATAACATTGATATTTTCATATATTATCAGACCCAGTGACGCGTGCAGATAATAATCAACTTGCTTTAATCAAACATTATTCATTAATTTTGCGAGAAAAGTGATAAATTGCTGTTCATTTATTATATGGATGATGACTATTATTAGTGGAGAGATGGCCAAACTTTCCAGTCTCATAACTAAAAATAACTTTAAATCCATTGATAATGGTCTTTTGAATAAAAAAAAATTATAAATTATTCAAGAGCGATTAAATAATTTGATTCTATGTCGAGCTACGTTTATTTTAGTACTGTCTGTCGTTATTATTGCACAACGACAACGCTATTTTTTTGTGAAAGACGTAGTCTAAACTATTTTAACAGTGATAAGGTCACTACAACTTCTTCTGCGTTGCATTTATGAATCGGTGAGGTAAGATAAATATTTCTGCGTTTCATACGATAACTGAGAAAGTTACCGACGGTCAAACTCTTCATAAAAATATTAAAAGTTGTTTGTGCGAACTCAACTGCAATTCTTGTGGCTTAACCGCTGCGGTGATCTTTTGATATAGAAGCGAATAGCTTGGTCATTTATGCTTTCTCCAATAAACATGAATTATTTTAACAAAATTATTTATGTATACAAATAAATAAAATTGGAGTGTCTGTTTGTAATGTTAAAATAACCTATTTTTTTATTTAGTATATGCATATAAATGTATACAGAGTACATATACCAAAATAACATTTTTTACAATTTTTTATCTATCTGTCCATTTGTTCCAGCTTATCTCTGCAACGGCTCGATCGTTTTTTACTGGCAGATACTTTTAAAAAATATTTTTTTTTTATCGCGGGTAACACCGCAGGGCGAACTAGTTAATAAACAAACAAGGAACCATTTATCAAAGGAGAAATAAAACAGCGTAATTAGCTAATTGTTTTACGAAACACGTGATACACATCAAATGATCGAAATCTGATGAATTTTCATTTAATACCTACATGTAATCAGCTTATATACAATCGTAAACATCTAAATCTGATAAAGCTCCAACATACGGTACAAAAAATAACACATTGATCCTTTGATAGATTAGGCTGCACTACGGTACGGTGATTATTGCTGGGCTGGGACTATAGATATACGTATGCGTAAATGTTTCAAATCGTGAAAAATAAAATCTTTGTACACTTTTCACAAAGTTTATTTGATCTCATACGTGACAGGGGATGTGCCAATCGCCATACGGTGGAGACAAACTTTACGTAAGTAACCGAAATACGGAAAGTCATTTTTAAAATGGGGGTATAATGCGAACCGTCGGTTATAAGAGCCAGGCTTATCATTGCTTGTCTATATTATTTTGATTATGTTTTTACTTCATTTGCATTCAAACAATTTTAGACCCAATATTAGATGGATATCCAGCTGGCTGGCAAGAAGTTTTTAGGATTTATACTTACAAAAAAATTCTATTGAAGTTGTGTACAGTACGCAACTAATTTTATACATCGAAGCTAATAAGTTCGGTGAAAGTTATACGTCATATCCGAATACACGCTGATAATGACCGAAGTCTTGTCATAATGTGTCGCCGACGCGCAAAAATTGCTTCCGGTCTGCAGAGTGCCGTGGGCAACTGTCAAACCTACGTCACATTACGGTTTATGAGAAAATGTGGATAAATTTAACTTCTCGAACATTCTAATATACATCTGTAGCTAGCAACTCACAAATAGGATTAATGGTTCTAGATTATGTGAATCACATGAGTTTTGTTTTTCGGATTTTAAAATAAATATTTTTTATTTTATACTTTTTAAGCCAGTGCTTGACCACGATCCCACCTGATGTTAAGTGGAAAGGCAGACTAGTTTAGTAGACCTATTCACTCTATTCTTGAAAACACCTACATTGTATTCGGAGGGAAACACAGACGTGGGCAATTAATTCCAATCTTTTACTGTAAGTATAATAAAAAGATAAAGACGAATTTAGAATCTCCTGCTTATTAGTCAGTTAAAACGAAACACACATTTTCAATTCCTGTCGTATTGGAAGTAGGGTAAGGAAAAACAGACACGGGCAAACTATTCCAGTCGTCCTTCGATCTCAGCTTGACGGGTCGAGGGGCTGAGTAGCCGTGACTTGTGCCACATGGTCGCGATGAAGCCAAGAGGAACCCACGTTGGCCTACAGAGTAGCGCTGGCCCGTGCCGTCTCCTCTGAACTCATCATTGGCTGGCTGCGGGGAGCTATGTATTTGTTCTCCGCATTCGAGGAAGAGTCGTGGAGGGAGAGGAGTGTTGGTGTGTCGTTGCCACTCTCTTCATCCATCCCGTTAATCATGAACTAAACGGGGCAGCAGTGCTGCCACATGCTGTTGAATATACCTTGGTTTTAGTCGGTGCAAACCCGACATAATTGCCCTTCCACCGCGCGTAGATCGCGTACGCGTAAAAAATGGCTATTGGTAAATCTAGTGTCGGATTGTAAACTATAATATTTTAAAAATATATGTAAATAAATATCGCTTTCTTTGCGTGTCATATAAAGTGTATGATCATATACAAAATTAAGTATAAAAAACACGCATGCGATTAGAAAAAACAACACCATCCATCAAGTAGACGCAAAATATATCGCGATAAGTGATGTACGTGTACCGCTGACGTAGTATCGATCCGATAACTCGTTTCTATTCGTCGTGTTTTATGACGTCGCCACGCGATCCGTATAATTTACATGTTGAATTTAAATAAGAACTTACGGAAGCTCTGTCTATTCGATTTCCAATCTACGTTTTAACCGCGACAACCTTAAGTTGATGCATTGTCATATATTAAACGATGTAACGTAAACATTCACACCGTACTAACCTGATACGTATTTTCACATCCTATATATAGCCTTGAGCAAAAATAATGGGACGGTTAAGAAAGTTTGAATATCTCGGAAGATAAAGACGCTAGCTAACTGAAATAAATTATGCATGATAGACAATTAAATATCCATAAAATATTTTTATTTATAAAAAAACATAAACTTCGAAAAAGGATAACTTACGCAACTTAATACAATATTTTTCATAAAATTTTATTTTTATTTAAATTTTAGTACTTAGTGTTGCCACCATGTGGCATTATAGTTTATGTTTCAAACTATGTTTATTCAAACTTTCTTAACCGACCCTTTATTCCGACCCTTTATTTTTGCTGACGTGTGTATATACATCACGTAATGGTCGGGAATTCCTCACCCGTAAAGTACCTAATAGCTTCGTCTACTAATTATCAGGTTGTATTGTCAACCCTCTCCTTGTAGTGGTAGTAAAATTATAAAAAAATCTTGAATTATTCAAAAACGAAAATCTGGTAAGGATAAATACCTTAATCGATTTTTTAAACTTCTTCTCCTAGCCGAAGTGAAAGAGATGTGTCAGGATCGTACGAAATGGAAGTCCCTATTAAGTAGAACTCTCCGTCTTCCCCTCTCTGTTACCAGAGTGAGTGATTATGTTATGTATACTCTTTGAGGAAAAAGCTTGTAAATAAGCTTATATACCATTTTAAACTCACAGAGCTTATTAAGTCCTATAACAGGAGGCGAGTCATACATTTTAGCAAGAAATTTTATCCGAAAAACAGACATCTACTAGGCTATTACTGATCTTTTAATAACATACAGCTGTGTAAAGAATTATGAGCACTTGACATTATTTAATATCAACAAAGAGGTTACGAAAATGAGGAAAGTAGCGGTATCTCTACTTACAGTGACGTCGACTAAGGGCTCGTCCTCCGGAGTGAGGGCCAGGGAGGACCGACGCCCCGCCCGAGCTCCTGGAGAGCCACTCGAACTTCCTGCGAACAAATTATATTACCGTTAAATTCTAAAAGTGACCAGGGGTTGTTTTATAAAATTCTAACGAAGCCGGGGCGGCTTTGCATGGGTAGCACTAATTATTAGTATTAATATATAGTTTTCAAATAAACAAATCTGTTGATCCGATCGATACTAAAGTTCACAGGATCACCCACTAAGAAATAAATTGGATATTTCTTAAAAATTTCATAAAAATCCAGTTTTGGAGTCCATCAGTAATATACATACATAACTTCTCTTTTACGTTGGTAAACATTTTAAAAGATCAAAATTATTATTACGCGATTCATTAAACATTTTTTGTCCGTTATTATGGAAAGTTTTCCCAACCAATACGGATTAGGAATTCAACAAAACTGTATTCGAAGATCGACAAGGCAATTGTAACCGTTCTGGTTTTATATACGTTAATGGGTCAGCTATACGAGCCGTGGTAGCTCTGTTTCCGGGCAGTCGCCTCAAGTTGCATGGTACGCTAGCAACCCGAGTTCGATCCCTGGTACCGCCACCAATAAATTTGTTGTTGCAATTTTATGTGTTGATTTACCACGCGCTCGGTGGTGAAGGAAAACATCGTCAGGAAACCTGCATTTACTACAAATTTTTTCTAAGACATGTGAAGTCTGCCAATCACTGGGGCCCTTATACTACCTGCTGTTTAGATTAAGACTTTAATGGGTCATGTAATCACTTAACATAAAATAAGGCATTTTCCCGTTCACAGGTATAAAGAATAAGTTAAGAGTAGTCGAATATGTTAAAATATTACGTTGAATGATAGATAAAAGCAAAAAGTTTAAACATGTGCGCAGGCGCCGCGAGGTCGTCTACTCGTCTAGGGCAGCCGGACGATCGAAATGCCGCTACACGATAACTGATTATAAAGCTAAATAACAAGTGTATTTACAAGCAAAAACTAAAAACCAAGTGAGTTATAATCAGATATAATCTAGCTGGTCGACTCAAGGCTGCTTGGGTCGTTCCGGAACATGTAACTTCGCAGATTTTAACTGGATATTGGCGTGTGTGATCCTATGAAAGTCGGTGCCCGGTGCGTAAAATGGCACTCTTTGCCCTCCTTTTTTACAGGAGAGGAATTTTATTCATACGTGCACGGTAAGCGCTCGTCCTACAGAAAACACTTTTTCTCTTCCGACTCAAAAGATTGTCGACCCCTGTCCTATACCGATAGCGTCAATATTTTATTATTTTACCGTACTAAAGTGATGAACGAAAGGGTGGGCAAAATACTCTGTTAGTTCTTTTGTTTTTTTTCCTTTGTTCAGTGATAGCGTAGTGGGTAAGCGGTTTGATTTATTATCTGACGGTTGCCGGTTCGTTTCGGCTTGTACCAATGAAGTGCCACTTTTAATTTAAGTGCAAAAATCACTTGCTTAAAATATTTACCGTTGATCACCCACCTGTCACACATATGACTCTATCCACAACGGTAAGATTAAGAGGACTTGAGAGCTTACTTATCCTTTTAAACGCATTGTAATAGTGCCGTTATATATAATATAATATTTTTTATAAGATGCCATATTGGGAAAAATTACAGTCTAGGACATAAGCAGCAACATGTTCCCAGCGATGTGTATTTGCTATATATATTATTATATATTTTAAATGGCCAGGTTCACATATATGGCAGTCCCGCGTAATACCGTTGATTTCATCGAACAGACTAAAGCTCTCGGAAATCTATTCAACGGGGGGGAACCATTAACTTTCTAGCTGTACCAGATTCACGGTCTGCGTCTCGCGAGCGTTGCTACACAATTTGCGTTTCAAACTAATGGTCGACCGCCAATGGAGTTTTAGCTGTGATGCAACTATTATATATTGATCGCGAGCTTTCGTAATGAAGTTGCATGTCAATATCCTTCTATTTCACGGTTTAAAGACATTTTAAGTCCTTATTTCATGGTATTTATTTTCCAGACTAGCAAGAGCTAAGTAAGTAATTTTGAATACTTTTGTGTTTAGAATAGACTAGAGTACCCAGCCTAGATAATGCTTTATTTTATTTAAACAATAAACTTACATCATTAAATATTTAATTTAACCCTCACAATATATTAAATTATTCATCGTTATTCATTCTCTTCTATTCTCTACTACACCCATGTACATATTAGTAAATACAATATCATTCTTATCATTTAAACAAAAATATATCGGTCTCAAGTTAAGGTCAGAATTAAAAGTACGACGTATGGCTATAGTTCAAAAAGGGGAGTACTCCGAACGTCACCAAACTTACAGGATTACTCGTCAAGTCAATGTGAAGATTCTCTGAAAGTTTCATCGAAATCAGTCCAGCCGTTTCGGAGCCTATATGGAACATACCCACATACTTTCTCTTTTTTAAATATATTTACGAGTAAAATCAAAATCCGATCAAATTAAATCAGTAACGGATTTAACAATAAACGCTCGTACGCTCTTTTTTATTTACGATGTATTATAGTTAAATATATATATATATATATATATATATATATATATATATATTTATAATTCTGACTTTCGTGATCATTGTTGCTCAGGAGAAAATAAAGTAGATATAGAATCTCAAACAGATTTTTCAGAATTCTCAGACACAAAATTCTGAACCTTTTCATTTTTTAAGTCGGTTGACAAAATAACTATAAAACCATTGTAAAAGTATCAACGTGGGTATGTACCAACCTGTTGTTGACTGAGGTATCAAGTAACGACTCCGGTATCACTTCTACCTACATATTTCATTACAATTTCATGTTAAAACACTAAGCAGTTTAACTGCTTCGTACTGTGTAAGCGTACTCCTCATAACATGATATCTTTGTTAAAACGCAAGTATAATTACGAAGCAGACGACACTAACCTTTTGTACAATTATTAAGTCACAAACAGCGGGCTTTTAATTACATTAAATAAATTTGTAAACACATGCACATACACACATTCACGCAAACACATGACACTCAACAATTATATATATATATATATATATATATATATATATATATATATATTCTTTACCCTTCTCTCTCCAACAGTTTTAAAACATTTGTGCACATCCGTGGGGTTAAGGCCTGGTGATCCATCTCACAGGTTTGTTCCTAGTTTGGACACCAGTCCCCCGCTCATAATTGTAATTTAATTAGTTGCTATTGATATTATTCCAATAAGAGCACACGTTCTTTATTTCGTGCTGCTGTGTCGAGGGTCCAAATCGCCATGATGGTCGCCAACCTTCGATAGAAGATGGCACCAAAAGAAGAAGAAGAAGATTGAAATTATTGTGGGATAATAAAAATGTTTGTTTCTTTGTTTTGAATTAGATACAATAGTTATTTTAAGTATAGATATAGTGAGAAAAGATTTTCTTTCGTAATTTTTAGAAAAAGTTCGTATTTATCGTGCTCTCTAAATAGCTTCATATTAATGAATATGAAAATCACTCACTCATTTAATACGATCATTCATTGACAGATCAGGTGCCATTATGTTCTGATAAAGATCAGAGTTTTCCCGAAGGAAAATAATTTCTCACTACATCTGAATTTACAAGTCAAAACAAAAGCCAACTTCAAATGCAATCCAATGTTAAACGCTACTACACGCGAACGCTCTCTTTGTATTTTCGAAATCAAATTAATCAACACCTACCCAAATTGTTATTAAACTACCCTTGAGGTACATCCCTTCCAATAAAAAAATTAATCATCGAAGTCGGTTTGTGTGATATTGAGTTATTCGACCATTTGTCGCGCTCATACTTGATGCAAATTTATGACTTATACGGTTTTCTCATGGATGCCATTGTCGTTATTGGACCACACGGGAAACATCAGTTTTCGAATAATTAAAGAATCATCAAAATTGGTTCACCCAGTCGAAAGTTATGACATAAGAAACATGCAGACGAATTGAGAACTTCCTCATTTTTTGAACTCGTTTGAAAAGAGGGAATAATGCTTCTAAACCTTCTCTTCTTTTTAAATATCTTACTTTTTAAACTTTATTTAATAGTATTTTAATATTTACTTTGTCCGCTACAGTTTTACTTACAAAATATAAAGCGGTAAATTATTAAAATGATTATTATATGATAAAATTATACTGTGTGTGGTCGGAGCTGCGGTAGATAATGGTTTTATCAGAGAAAAGTGTGCCGTCATAGTAAAATTTGTGTGAAGCATTTCCTAGAACATTATCGGATGAGTTTGTGTTGTATGCATTTCTATTTGAGTTCTAGTTTTTAATTAGATAGATAGATAAATATTTTATTGCTCACATTTTTAATATGAAATTATACAATCAATTTAAGTAAAACAAAACTAAACCTAAAAGTATGCAAGGGCCGCCTATAAGCGATCTCGTCCAAGTAACCCTGTATTGTAGAAGTGGTAAAATAAATACATAACAGCAAGAATTGTTTGTAATTAAAGAACTCTATTTATATTAGAAATAAACATAAGCAATACATACAAAAATATAAATTTACATCGTATAAATATCTTAAATTATACATTTTTTTTCATATAATTTCAGTGGTACATATGAGGTTAATTCGTTCCGTAACCTTGCTCAAATCTCAAAGCAATTCTCACAATTGAAATTAATGAAATGCCATAGCTTCCGGCATTTCACTTTGTAAATGTACAAAATGAAAAAAAAACGCGGAGCCAACTTATGAAAAATGATTAGAAAACGAGGTAAACATGCACACAGACAGAGGTCTAGTCTGAGGTGGGAGAAACTGAGAGTGGTATGCGATTACTCGTTTGTTTTTTTAATGACGAACTACACAGATTGGCCAGAGAAGCCAATCCTTGCCTGCTTCACCGGATTGAAAGGTGGTATAGCTCTTAGCTCGCTTAGCCTGAACCTCTATCGCTAGTAACTCCACACAAGGAAAAGTGTAAAGCGATTACTCGATCTTACTCTCATTTCAAAGCGAAACATCGCTTGCTCAGCGGCTCGTATCTCATAACACTTATTTTATTATACTTCAATTTACTCCATTGTACTTCAATATGGTTCATAATGACATAAATATACACAACGCGTGTGTCAATACAAGTTTGGGTTATTAAACAATAGAATATCATATGTATTTGACAGTTTAAATAGAGGAGTGCTCCGATCACTAAACCTTACAGGATTAGTTGCCAGGTCAATCTGAAGATTCCCTTGAAAGTTCTCTTTTTTTTTAAAGAAAGCTAGCAATATTTCTTATTTTTTTTTTAGAAAAATTACTAACAATCGTGTTAACCATTCCAACTAAGCTTAAGCTTGTGCTAGGACATGGTTCACCAGCCCTGTAGTTCTGGGCTCTCAAGAATAAGACTACGGTATCCCCTGCCTGTCGTATAAGGCGACTAAAAGGGGCCTCGGGTTCACTGGGCGACAAGGGTGGGGGCCTGAGTCGTCCACCAAAGTGGACCCGGGAAGAAGGCGACATCGGCTGGCCCGTGCCGCCTTGCGCTGCGAGGGCACAGGGGGGGAGGGAGTAACCTCCCCCCCCGGGACGTGCTCTCCTTGAGCACAGTGCAGAGGGGCTCCGGTGCGTTCCACTGGAGATCCCGGAGCCCCTCGTCATGCACCGAGGAAAGGGCCACCGGGGAGGTTTTAGTGGGTAAGAACCCCACATAACCGCCGCCTTCCCCCCAGAAGGCGGGGTATCTTTCTGAAGATTTCCTCCCCGTAAACAAAAAAAAAAAAAAAAAAAAAGGACATGGTTCACGGCAATAGTCGAATGGTGGATTCGAACCCACGACCTTACGATTGGCAGGCCGTACCCTAAACCATTTGCCTATTGACATTGAAATCGGTCCAGCCGTTTCGGAGCCTATATTGAACATACCCACACACTCTTTCTTTTAGATATATATAGATTATAAATTTACAACAATTTATTAAACGAATATATTGTTTTATTAGTAAATTTATCAAGTTTATTATTTATGTACATGAAAACAGGTAAGTAGCTGTCATCAATAATTATTTAAGCGAACGAAATGTTTGTTGATGCAAGGTATCAACCGGCCAGTATCCAGAGATCGTATTTCATGAAATTTAATTTCCGGGATTCGTTAAACCTGTAGGACCGGTCAGTGTCATGTCGATAATGCTTTATTAAACAGTTAATCAGTACTATTGGGATTCAATTTACAATTCAAACAAATCAAACCATAGACAAAAACGATTTTTTTTGTCTATAGTTTTTTTTTGTGTTCTAATGCTTTTACATTTGGAATGGTAAAATTGTTACCTTTAGAAACTCTAATAAGTCGGCAGTAATAGTTTAGATTAATGAAAACACTTACATCCTCGACACAGATTAAAATTTATATACATCTGGGGTGGGCCAAAATTACGAATTTCTATTGGGATTTAATTTACAATGAAAACAAATGAAACAATAGACTAAAACGAGGGTTTTTTGTATGTGGTTTGTTTTTTTCTTGTATCATATTTCTTTTACATTTGTAATGGTAAAATTGGTACATTGAGATACTCTAATAATTCGGCAGTAGCAGTTTTAATTAAGTAAATGATGATGAGACCCTTAACTGAAATTAAGATTGATAAATTTTTGGAGTGGGCAGAACTTACGAATTTCTGATTCGCCCGGTCTTAAGATCGTATGAGATACTTCGAATTTTTTACCCCGTCATTTATTAACGGAAGTTTGAAAAAAACTTCAAAAATTTATTTCTTCGGTTGAAATGATTTGGTTTCAATTAGGTCCCATAAAAATCTTGTTAGCATAGGACCTAGGGTTTTGAAGAAATACCAAGGAAACTCCTAAAAATCGTATGCTTCTTAATTAATATATTGGTAGTTTTATGACAATCGAAGACAACGTAAGTACTTCAAAACGGTAACGGGGATTAATGTGGAATATGATAGAGAATATAGATGCCAGAAAATTCCTAATACAACTATGATACTTCAACAAAAAAGAGCGACTGCGTAGTAGTTTCTCTCATATGCTGCCGTCAACCATGGTTCACAGCACGCGTGCACCCGTCGGATGCTGGCAGCAACCATGGCAGCTAAGGGGTGTTTCATATCTCGACAATAACTTGGGATACAAGGATCAATGGGCTCGCTATGGGCCTCATAAGCAAGCTCAAAGTCGCACACCGAGCTATGGAGAGGTCTACTCGTATGCTCAGAGTATCTCTACGAGATCAAATCAGGAATGAGGAGATCCGTAGATGAACGAAGGTAACCGATAAGCAAGTTGAAGTGGCAATGGGCAGGGCACATAGCGCGTGGAACAGATGGCCGATGGGGCCGAAAAGTTCTCGATTGGAGACCACGGACCAGCAAGCGCAGTGTGGGACATATACACGCAAGGTGGTCTGACGACCTAAAGGTCGCAGGACGCAGATAGATGAGGGCCGCTTACAACCGGTCTTTTTGGAAATCGTTGGGGGAGGCCTATGTCCAGCAGTGGATGTTTTACGGCTGAAATGATGATGATGATGATGACAAGGCTGAAAGACTTTTGTTCTACGTCAAGGATTATTGCAGGATAGTATCTAGACAAATACAATAGTGTCTAAGCCGGTAGAGCGCGGCGGTGGGCGCAGCATACCAGCGGTTAATCAGACACATTTTATTTCATATTAATTTTTGGTTTCTACTCGTAAAAATAATTATGTTTAGCGCTGTCTAAAGTACATAATGTATAGGGCTTCCAGATATATTGATAGAGGAATACCTGTCTCAGTATCATCGCTGTTACGTCTTTGTAGCCAACGCTGCACCAGCTCAATACTGGCCTCTTCGCTAGCCAACATCTTAACATCACATCCTTATATATTAACTTCCATTGAACCAATAATTTTAATAACACACCACATAACCACTAATTTAATAACCGTCAACACCATTTGACATTTTTAAGTCGAGTTGTTAAACCTCTATCAAAAAGAATACACAAAACAAGTAAATTAATCCACTTTTAACAATTTAAAAAAATCAAATGATACCATAAAGTTTATCGCCGCAATAAACTATAAACAAATGATATATTTAAGGCACATACACACGTTAGCACGCACGTCGAATGACCACAGGCGGGCCCGGCATTTAAAAATAAAATGAAGCAAACCGCAGAAATGACATGACAGGTCTTTGCCGCGTTCAAATATCGTATTAATTAAATGATGATCGTCGACAGTGGAGTGTAAACAGCGAGTAGTAGGCGAAAACAAGGCTCCATTGTCACTCGTAATAGTTGATTGTAACAAATTTAGCCTTTATTTGTATTACACTAAGGCGAGGTTTAATTTCACCGCGGGTAAAGTTACTTGGTATTACAACGAGGAGTTTGTAAGGCGGCCGGTTAGGTAATGGCCGTCACGTCAGTTTATCGAAGGGGTGAATGTGGGACGATAGTTTGCCATATAAGCATTATATTCACTGGAAGAGATACATCGACTTTATTCAGTGTTACAAAACATATTAATTTAAAATCTAATTCGCTCTTATAAGATAAAACGTTATTTCTGTCGTATTTTTTACAAAAAAAGTATAGACTTGAGTTATTTTTTTTAAATTTACTATACCTAAAACATAGTTGATTGCTGTTTGTTGATAGCGGTAATTAGTGCGTCAATCGAGCGTAATCTATTATTTAACGTTTCTTTTATGTGTCTAAAATTGTAGAGTCATTGTATTGTGATAAGTGATGTATAAGTTATACTAGACTCGTCTTGTAATCTTGTCATCTAGTAGACTTTCCCATACCCCTTTCGATTGGTCACTAGCAAACAACAAATTCTAGCGATATTTTATATAGAATATCGTATATGTTTTCTTTTTTAGATCATTGATATAATAACTCAATTAAATAGACAAAGACATTTATTTATTGGCATCACAATACAAAGACACATCACAGACAGAATATAACACACATTAAAAAATAATGAAAAATAGACAAAACACAGTTAAAGTTACACGGACAAATAATACAAAACATATGATGCCAATATCGGACACCGTTTGAGTATATGCTGTCGCTAGGATGCGACAGCGCTGATTTTCAGTGATGCCCGGGACTAACTTAAGACCTAAAGACGTGCGCGCGTTATACTACTTTTATATGGAATTTATACAGACAATAAGAGTATAATAAATATAATACAAGGATAAAACAGTTATGAGATTAAAATATATTTTATACAATAAAATAATAGATGAAAAAATTTCATAAATAAATATATTATTAAGTCAAAAATAAACTATAATAAATTATATAATAATTAAACGTATAAAGTTTAAATTATATAATGTCACTTCTTGCGATGTAGCATTTTCTATTGGTGTTACGCCATATAGAGGTGTTTGTCGCAACTAGTCTACCCCCTTTTGTGCACTAACCAGTTTGTATTTAGTCATTGCACGCCGCGCGTTACATTGTCCTCTAACACTTAAGAAAGGCTGTACACATAATAAATAATGTACACACAGCTTAATCGAAACGAATCACCGCAATCATATCGCGTACAAACATTTGGACTAGTGAAATATATGCATGCATGCTTATGCATGATACAAATTCTGATGGGGCACGGAGGGTTCTCCGAGTATCTTAATAAGTTTCGGTGCAAGGAGAGCCCTTCGTGCATCTGCGATCCGGATGTGCATGAGTCGGTGCTACATGTTTTGACAGAATGTCCGGAGTTTAATGTTAGAAGATTTGAGTGTGAAAGCGAGATGAATGAAAGAATAACTGTAGATAATATTAGAAATTTAATTAGTGATAAGAACAAGATAGATATATTTTTAAGATTCTGTAAATATGTAGTAAATAAAGTAATAACTAGAAATAAAACATAATGTAAATAGATAGATATAAAAATTAGGATATAAAACAGAATATAAATAGAAATAAGTTGTGTAAATTAGAAATAAAAATAAGAAATTTGTGTATTTTTTTTTAGAAATAATAGATATGTACGGAATTGGTAAAAAGTAGAAATAAGAAATTTAGAAATTAGTATTGTATAAAGTAGACAAATAAGTTAGTAGTAAATTAATGTTATGATAAAAATACCCCCAGCCAAACATGCTGGGGAACAAAAATTAGTAATAAATCATCTTAAAAAAAAAGTAATTGATACATATTTGTAACCTCAAAAAAGAGAGTCTTTTTTTTAGATAATTTAAGACTTGGTAAATATTGTTTAAGCTAATGTAAAGCTATGCTAGACAACGGGCACAAATCTGTAAGAAGAAAAATAATTTAGGGGCCAAAATTTGGTTCTAAAACTCTGATACTTCGGTAAAAAAACCTCCACACGTGATAAAGCTCGATTTCATTTGAAGTAAATTTTCCTTGTCACTTGAATATCAACCGAATATACCATAAGGTACGCAATATCCCTTTTTAACCAACTTCAAAAAAGGAAGAGGCACTCAATTCGTGTGTATGTTTTTGCAAGTTTCATAACTTTGGACTGGGTGAGACGATTTTGATGATTCTTTTTGTGCTGGTACTTCCACATGATTTCCCAAAATTGAAAAGGGGACCACATCAAGGATATTTAATTGTCTATCATGCACAATTTATTTCAGTTAGCTAGCGTCTTTATCTGCCGAGATATTCAAACTTTCTTAACCGACCCATTATTTTTGCGCACGGCTATATTTGTTGTATACCGATAGTATTTAATTTAATCAAAGTCATAAGTTAGAGATGGGAATATAACTTAATTAAAGAGCTTCGTGACTCGTGCAGGTCTCAGGTTGGAAGTTGAGCGTAACTCGCATGCAGGCAGATAGCAATACTTAATTGAATTACGGAAACTGTAGCCTTGCTCCGGAGATACTGGAGATCACTTCAGTTGATATATTACTGAGGACGGGGTTAGATCGAATTACGAACTGCACATGCATTGTTTTGATAAGCGTATCTGATTCTTGAAGGATCTCTCAGACTCTCAGGTCCGTGTTATGTAAGTAATGTATGTAACTTTATATTTCTGTATGTATTGCTTATGTTTATTTCTTATATAAATAAAACTCTGTCTTGTATTTTAAATAATTCATGCTATTTTTCATATACCTTTTACTTATTACCCTAGTATGTATTTATTTTACTTCTCCTGTCCTACAGGATTGTCTATATAGCGAAAGATGTTTCTGTCTATCCTGTAAGGGTTAAAGTATAGATGGCAGGCATTATTAAAAAAAATGTAACAGTAGAGGTAGCACTCTATTAATAAATCTAAAGTAAACAATTAAGTACATCAGAAAAGAGCACGGACACAAGTCTGTGGTTGAGCTTTAATAATAATAATTTTGCTGCTTTGCAACAATCAATTAAAGTAATAACTGCACTTAACCGTTTTTTGGTAACGGGGAGGAAATCTTCAAAAAGATACTCCGCCTTCTGGAGGGAAGGCGGCGGTTATGTGGGGTTTTTACCCACTTAAACCTCCCCGGTGGCCCTTCCTCGGTGAGCACTTGCCGGGGGGAGGTTACTGCCTTCCCCCCTGTGCCCTCGCAGTGCAAGGCGACACGGGCCAGCCGATGTCGCCTTCCTCCCGGGTCCATCTTGACCTCACCACCCATCCTTGTTGCCCAGTGAACCCGAAGTTCCCTTTTAGTCGCCTTCTACGAAGTCAGGGGATACCGTAGTCTTATTATTGAGAGCCCATAACTACAGGGCTGCGGGCCGGTTTGCGTCCGGCCCGCCTGCGCCATCTCCTAACGGGGCCCTCTCCCGATCCCGTTTGGCGGTCTCCTTCTGCGTCATTACTGACTCACAGGAGGAGACCAGCGCCTTCCATTTAGATTTCCCCGCCAGCGCAGCTACTGCGGCCGGCGGGGAGAGGTCTCGCCCGATCTGCTGGACCAGGATCCATCGCTCCGCCTCCCACGCGGGGCACACGGCTAGCGGGTTAACTACACAACCTAACAGGTATATTTAAGAGTTATAAGAAAACCGACTTCAAATCGAATCAAAGTTAAACGCTGTTATGCCCTTTTTATATTTCTGAATTATTATTAATATTATTATACTCGGTTAAGGCCAAGAATCACTAACGGAATCGAAGAGCGAGTTGAATATAGAGAGAGACGGGCCGACAATCTGGAGGTAATGTAACTTTTATGAATTAAGTTTACAAGATTAACGGCAGCATATTTTTATTACTATGTCGGTTTGATCGAAAGATGAAATTTTTATTTCATCATAATGTAATTTGTATCTAAATATCATAATTTAAGAAAACTTTTTTTTTTTTTATAAAAGAAAGCTAGCAATATTTCTTTTTTTTTTCGTGAAATATTACTAATAATCTTGTTAACCATTCCAACTAAGCTTAAGCTTGTGCTAGGACATAGTTCACGGCAATAGTCGAATGGTGGATTCGAACCCACGACCTTACGATTCGCAGGCCGTACCCTAAACCATTAGGCTATTGACGCTTCTTTGTTTTACACAATAAAATACTATCCAGGTCTTATTTTAATATTTTAGTATTATTTATCAATTCCGTACTGTATTAAATTGATATACAGAAGTAGAATAAAGCTTAAGTGCTGCGGATTTTGTAAAAATAAATATAAATTGACATCGTATGTATGTTATTATCTATTAACAGTACTTACGGAAGCCGTAAACTGCTATTTTCTCTTTGGGTGTTCTACCAGAAAAGCCGGCCCTTTTGTACCACAAACCGTGTTTTAACGAGTTTGTTAAATAAAAATATTTTGTCGTCGTATTGGATATTATTTGCGTGTGCTCCATGCGTCAATATATTATATTAGCCGGCGATATTACGGTTGAATATTCAAGCGGTATCGGCGAATTCGTGATTTATATGAAAGCACCATGCAAATATATTCAAAGTGCCGTGTCCTTTCGCGGGCACAACCTACCATACTGTGCGCCGTATATACCGCTAATTGTCCTGCAAATTTAGATCTTGTGGATGATTTGCTTTTTGTATTTTTATGAGATTTCTCGCTTTTTTCGCCTTGACTTAGCAGATGGAATTAAGTTCGTATGGTCGCGAGTTCAATTCAATACAATTTTTATTCATATGAATACACAAACACAGTATAATAGTCGAAGTAAATATCGAATACAAGGACATGTTCGAGTAAAAATAAAAACCGACTTCAAATCGAATCAAGCGTTAAACGATATTGCGCGCGAACGATCTATTTGTATATCTGAATTATGGTAGAAATATAACTGAATAGAATTAATCAGAACCATGGTAGCTTAGTTTCTGGGCGGTTGGCTCATGTTGGAAAGTACGCTAGCAACCCAAATTCGATCCCCGGTGCCGGTACCAACGAATTTGTTGTTGCAATTTTATGTGCCGATTTACCACGCTCTCGGCGGTGAAGCAAAAACATCATGAGGAAACTTTTTTTTGTGGGTTCTTACCCACTAAAACCTTCCCGGTGGCCCTTTCCTCGGTGCATGACGAGGGGCTCCGGGATCTCCAGTGGAACGCACCGGAGCCCCTCTGCTCAAGGAGAGCACGTCCCGGTGGGGGGGGGGGAGGTTACTCCCTCCCCCCCTGTGCCCTCGCAGCGCAAGGCGACACGGGCCAGCCGACGTCGCCTTCTTCCCGGGTCCACTTTGGTGGACGACTCAGGCCCCCATCCTTGTCGCCCAGTGAACCCGAGGCCCCTTTAGTCGCCTTGTACGACAGGCAGGGGATACCGTAGTCTTATTCTTGAGAGCCCAGAACTACAGGGCAGAATCATGAGGAAACCTACATGTTTTAGAAAAATTGTCCAAGGCATGTGAAGTCTACCAATCCGCACTAGGGCCACGTGGCGGACTATGCCCTTATATTCTCTTTACTGAGAAGGCCTGCGCCCAACAGAGAGACATATATATTATACATATAAAGGCTATAACTTTAACTAAACTCTCATCAAACTACCCTTAAAGTACATCCTTTCGAATAAAAAATGAATCGTCAAAATCGATTGAGGTGATATTGACTTATTCCATTGTCGTTCACAAACTAAATGCAAATTTAAGATATGGTTTTGAAAAATGAATCGTGATCGGATATCTAGTAACAATATAAACGGAGTACTTTATGTAATAAAATGAAAACCTTTTCAACCTAACGTTCACGAAAGTATTGAAGGAAAACATTGAAAAAATATCAATTGGGTATGTAAACCCAGAGAGGGTGAGATCACCGCTTTTACATATCGTCAGAGAAATTGGTTCCCGAGTTTATTGACATCAATATAAAAAGGTAGCGACGCATTTAGGACGCTGACAGGTAATTCAAATTGCCAACGTGTGCCAAATTAATTTATAAACACAGCCATATTGAAATTTAACATGATTGTAAACGGAAACAGCTTAATGAAAGTTTTTTTATGGTTTATGTTTTTATGAGTTCGAAGTCTGAACTTTATAAAATTGTTTAGGGGCTCGACAATCGGCGTGAACCAATAATAATAGTAGGCCGAAAGGAAAATCACTAAGTACCTCGACTTGGCTCACGAGGTGACGATGTGGGATGTGGATTCGACGATCATTGTCCCGATAGTCGTTTCTGCAAACGGTCTTATAGCGAGAAGTCTTGATCAAACAGGTCAGATCTCATCTCAAGAGACTTTCGCTAGATGGCTGGGTCAAGGTATACAGAAGGCAGTACTCCTGGACACGGCACGCATCGTAATGTTTATCTCTATGTCGCCCTAACCACCGGTTGCTTGCGCCCCGCTACGTTGCCGGTAATTTTTTAATATTGTTTTTGATATTTTTGTGTATTTTATTTATAATTATAGTAACAGACAGACGTAGACAGTGCTATTTACTTATTCGATGCCCTTATAACATAGTAATGGTTCTATTATTTTACGATATAGCCTACTGTTAAATAAGTGTCCCTAAAAGGTATACATGTCAGTTACAAACGTACTAATGTGCTAAATTAGCACGAGGCTGTGACTTGTCACATCGACCAGTGACAAATGTCACCACATGTCTAGAAAAGCAAATAACATTTAATTTTTACACTGTAACATCTGTCGATTACATTAGACATAGAAAAATATAGCCGTGAGCAAAACTAACGGGTCCGTTAAAAAGTTTGATTTTTTTTTAATGACGAACTACACAGATTGGCCAGAGAAGCTGGCCTTGACTGCTTCACCGGATTGAGAGGTGGCATAGCTCTTAGGTCGCTTAGTCTGAACCTCTATAGCTAGTAACTCGACACAAGGGTCTTCCGGTGGGGAGTAACCTCGGCTTGGACGGTTACTATGTTACGCGTAAGCATTCCGATCCGAGGGCGCCCGAGAGGGCCGAACCACGATTCGGTCGGTAACTATTTCACGGATAATCTAAGGGACATTCGAAAAGCTAAACTAACTTTGAGTGCCACTTTGGAAGAAAGTTTGAATATCCCGGAAGATAAAGACGCTAGCTAACTGAAATAAATTGTGAATGATAGACAATTACACCACATGGAGGCAACACTAACTACCAAAATTTAATGAAAAATACTATATTATCCAAGTTAACTTAAGATATCCTTTTTCTAAAGCAAGAGTTATGACGTTTATTTTTGAGAAGACTATAAAAAAAATTGTTCTAAACTTTTTTGTACGTTTTTCTTTTAAACTACGCACGAGAGAAATGATTTGTCTTCGCCTTATTTCAAGTTAAATAAAAGCGGGGGGAAAAGTTGGTGAGTTTGCATGACAAACATGGAGAAGTTAATAATGATAAAGTACGGAGGGATAACTTTCCATTGGGTTCGTCTGCCCTTTTGTGTTTCTTAAATTAACATCGTTATTTATATAATTTTTAGTTACAAACGAATATATTATACACATTTTTAAATTACACAAACATGTTCACAATCATATATGAATAACTAGCGTACGTACGTTTGCTTTATTTTATTTAAACAATAAACTTACATCATTAAATATTTAATTGAACTCTCACAATATATTAAATTATTCATTTCTCTTCGTATTTATTCTCTTCTATTCTCTTCTCGAGCGGGTTTCTATTAGGGGAAAGATGTAATGTTGACGGTACTTGAATAATAAAACCGTTTTAACTCACATCTCGCAGTATCATTACACTATTTAACTCGCTAGAGTAAAAAGAACGTGAGAGCTTATATATTTCTATATTTCTTTCCACCAAGTTATTCACAAGAATCCATCAAGATATCACTTGTTCTTATGTTGTGACGACTGTTCACCTTTGCATATCTACACTTCATACCAAGAGGTACTTATATTACGTGTAACTAACAACAAGTGTTTCAACATTATACCTATTCAGTAATGTACAAACATATTTATACGCGAAACTAGATTGACAAGGAAACAATGGAGTCGCTAACACGTGACATTACTGTTAACAGACAAAGGACACAAAGGTAACGTCACTCCGACGTCACGACACGGCAGCGGAATGTCTAGCCACTGTGTCGACGAAGCATTTCAATGGAAAATATAGTTTTCTTTGATACAAACAAACGTCACTATATATATAAACATTTTATAACGCTGCAGTTCTGTATGTGAATATTTTATTTAACTAACTGTGCCCCGCGGTGTTACTCTCAATTAAAAACTATTTATTTAAAATAAGTTAGGTAGTAGTCTAAGTTATTATTTTTTATACTTTCAAAGTTTATTACATCAGCTATCTGCCAGTGAAAGTCCCGTCTAAATCGGTCTAGCCGTTCCAGAGATTAATCGGAACAAACATATGAACAGACGGACAAAAATTGTAAAAAATGTTATTTTGGTATAGTATGTACCGTAGTAGTGTAGTCTCATATTTTTGGGACTGGGTGAACCAATTTTGATGATTCTTTTTTATTTGTGGTTGTGGTGGGATTTTAATTTGGTTCAATTCTGTAAATCGCAATCATGACAAAAGCATATAAGTCTTAAATTTGCATTAAGTATGGGCGCGACAAATGGACGAATAACTCGATGATGATACTAGCTTTTTAAATAGAGCTAAAAACTGTATTTTACAAATTCCGCTACACCGATCTGCTGCGTTCCGCGGCAGTTTCAGACACTTGGCCACCAAGTGTTGGAATAATTTGCCACCGCTCATAAGAGACAGTAAATCTGTAAACGCATTTAAAAATATATTAAAACACCTGATGTTAAAGTTACAAAAAGATAATATCCCCGCGATATCGGTGGCTTGTTGTTTCCAATATTTTCAATATTTTATTATATAATTTAAACTTTATACGTTTAATTATCATATTATTTATTTTATTTTATTTTTTGACTTAATAATATATTTATTTATGATTTTTTTTTCATCTATTATTTTATTGTATAAAATATATTTTAATCTCTTAACTGTTTTATTCATGTATCATATTTATTATACTCTTATTGTCTGTATAAATTCCATATAAAGTAGTATTGCGCGCGCACGTCTTTAGGTAGACCCGGGCACCGCTGAAAATCAGCGCTGTCGGATCCTTGCGGCAGCAAATGCCGAGACGGTGTCCGATATTGGCATCATATGTTTTGTATTATTTGTCCGTGTAACTTTAACTGTGTTTTGTCTATTTTTCATTCTTTTTTAATGTGTGTTATCCTATGTGCTGTCTGTGGTGTGTTTTTGTATTGTGATGCCATTAAATAAATGTCTATGTCTATATCACGTCAACCGATTTCGATGATTATTTTTTTACTGGAAAGGATGTTTGATGAGAGTTTGGTTAGGTTCTGATTAATGCGATTTCGTAATTCTTACGCTAATTCTAAAATACAAAGAATTGAATCAAACGTTATTACGCGCGGACGTAATAACGTTTGTTTCAATGCTTTACGAATGCTACACGGAAGCAAAAATATTTTTTTTACAGGGAAAGGTGCAAGCGACATTAGACAGTCGCCCAGCAACATCCATAACAGAGACGCTGCGGGAGCGTTTCCCGCCTTTGAAAAAAAATTAGGCTTGCTTCTTGAAGGTCCGTAAGTA
The DNA here is from genome assembly GCA_029286785.1 of Meandrusa payeni. Taxonomy (NCBI): domain Eukaryota; kingdom Metazoa; phylum Arthropoda; class Insecta; order Lepidoptera; family Papilionidae; genus Meandrusa; species Meandrusa payeni. Next base: position 9,459,405 of record JAGSMX010000008.1, on the reverse strand, counting down.
GTATTGATATAAAAATAAGGTCAAATTTTACAGTATTTCGAAACCCTAATCTATTTTAATTTGATGTTTAACACACATTAAGGAAATTTCCAAATCGATATTTTAAAATTATTACATAAATCATTTATAATGGATGCAATAAAAACATTTGAAAATAACTACGCTATGGTTGCGCAAAAGGCCCGGTTCGCTTGCAACCGGTACGACAGGGCAAAATTAATCACTAGGCAATTACTTAAATAAGCTCTCTATTGAGACATGCTTAAAGTGACATAGATTAGCTTTGTATTATTATACGCTAAACGTCATAGATAATATATATCATTTGATTGGCATACCATATCACTCCGCTAAAAATAAAACAGAAACTTGCACATAATCCTGAAAAACTATTAAAATTCTGCGGAGTAATTCCTGTAAACAAAAAGTCCAATACAACCTCCTAGCAGAACAATATTTTCGAACCGAGATTCAAATACCCATTGATCACCCATCCGGTACAAGAAATATAACCAATAAAAACTGAAAATACCGTCTTATTGTAACATATACGGTAAGCGGACATCGCAATACCTAATACCGACACTAATAAATAAACTCCCATTACAAACAAAAAAAGACATTAACAACAAAAACATTAAAAGTATTTTTAAAAATATCTTTTGTAACGTTTTGTATGGTGTGTAAAAAATATTAAGAACAGCCTTTTTTTTTTGACGAACTACACAGATTGGCCAGATTAGCTGGCCTTGACTGCTTCACCGGATTGAGAGGTGACATAGCTCTTAGGTCGCTTAGCCTGAACCTCTAAAACGCATTGAGGAGTATTCGCTTACTATGGGTATGTGCGTTCGTTTACAAAAATGCTCACAACAACTCGTGACGACATGTTGCAGTGTTCACTGTCGATGTTACTAATTTTGTGAAATTGTACGAGAACTAAATGCTGAGCATCCAGATGAACCTTAAATAGGTTTTTAGGGTGCGGTTTAATATGTATAATCTTATATGTACATTTTTTTAAATAAATAAATTAAATATATATATATATACATATTGATAAATAAATATATAAAAATAAATTGTAAAAAATGTTATTTTGGTATAGTATGTACCGTGGTAGAGTAGTGTAGTCTCATAACTTTCGACGGGGTGAACCGATTTGGATAATTCTTTTTTATTTGAAAGCAAGTCCCATATGGTCCCATTTCTTTTTGTTTCTATTCTAACACACACAACCATATTTGTAAGTCTTAAATTTGCATCAAGTATGTGCGCGACAAATGGACGAACAACTCAGTATCATACCAATCGATTTCGATGATTATTTTTTTATTGGAATGGAAAGCATTAACGCTATTTCATAATTCCTGCAATTATTCTCTTAAATAAGCTCTCTATTGAGACATGTTTAAAGTGCCATAGATTAGCTTTTCTCTATTTATTATACTTTAAACGTCATAGATATTATCATTAGTGTAATATATAAAAATCAGTGAGGTCTAATATATATGTACCATACAATTTACCAAGAAATTCAACATTAAGACCCCCCGCGTTCCACTAGTCACACAAACATTGTTATGTTTATCCCTATCCCTGTTGTGCACAGGCCTTATCTGTAAAGAGAGTATAGATGCACGCAACCCGATCCTAGTACGGATTTCACATGTCTTAGAATATTTTCTAAGACATGGAGGTTTCTTCGCGATGTCTTCCTTCACCACCGAGCGCGTGGTAAATCAGCACATAAGTTTGTAACAACAAATTTACTGGTGCCGGCACCGGGGATCGAACTCGGGTTGCTAGCGTACTATACAATGAGGCAACTGCCCGGGCATTGAGCTACCACAGCTCTGCTTTGTACATATAGTTTGGTGCAAAGGGTTTATCTATCTATCTAGTTAGGTCATTAATTAATAAATTAATTATACATAAGATAAAGTAATGTAAGCGTCAACTATTTCGATATTAGATATGAAACAAGTTATTTGTGGAGTAGTCGAGGCCGATACAATTAATTTTGAACAGGTTCTATTAGTAGTGGCCGAGCTTTATCGAGTTAATGAGAATTTAATACGCGCCAAGATCGGACCGGATTGTCTGTACTTACATTTTGTCGGATAAGATCTAACTAAAAGGTCTCGCATGATTACTCTAATAAATCCTCGACCGACTGTCTTAAATGCTCCGACCACTTGTCGCGGACTCGTGTTACGTAGGCCAGTGTGTGACATTTATGAGGTATTTTGTTTTTTTTTACCCACTTTCCATTAAAATATGTATATTTATTACCATTTATTACCAACCGACATCAAAAAAGGAGGTTCCCAATTGGTTGTTTTTTCATTATTATCTTAACTTTGGACTGGGTGAAGCGATTTTGCTGATTCTTTTTTTATTTTAAATCCGATGCTTCCCGTGTGTATATTTCAGTCAGTCAATTTTGTCCAATTATAACAATGCCGTTCATTATAAGACCAAGTCTTAAATTTGCATTGTGTATGTGCGCGACAAATGGACGTATGAAACAATATCACGTCTAGCGATTTCGATGATTATTTTTAATTGGAAAGCATGTACTTCAAGGGTAGTCGAATAGGAGTTTGGTTAGGTTCTGATTAATATTATCAGGATAATCCAGAATTACAAAGAAGAAAGTCGAATTTGAAAACGATTTTTGTTTTTATTCGTAACAAAAATATACATATATAACAAGTAAATTTACTAGACATCTTTCTTTTTTCTACTTTCACTTCCGTTTACTTCACATAATAATTGATTTACCAAATGTCAGTGTTTTTTTAAAGAATGTTAAGATAATTTTTCGCTTTCAACGATAAGGCCCCCCATTGTTTACAAGTTTCTACTTATTTTTGTGTCCTTTTTTTATTTTTTTTTGATTATAAGTGTAAAGAATAAAGAGTTTATAAATAAATAAATAATTATTTTCACAAACATTACTATAATTCTTGAAATGTATTTCAAATAACCTCATGCTTGTGCTAAGAGATAGTTCACGTCAATAGTCGAATGGCGGATTTGAACCTACGCTAATTACAAGCTTAAACTTACCCAATTCTTTAAGCAGGCATCTCGACAGTTTTTCGAGACTGCCACCAAACATTCTAACAAACTTCTTGTAAGTGCCGCCACTTATAAGCCTTCCTATAATAAATTCCGTCGCGTCGCCCGGAGGCCGAGACACGTTCTTGACGATCCGGACGACGCGATTACCATTGCACAGGCTAGATCTCTACAAATCAACAAAGCGTCCATTCGCGACCGTCGGAGGTTGCGAATAATCCTTGCGCGTTACCGCTATTTTAAGGGCAGGCCCCACCCCTTAGATGTTAGGAGCGTTGCTGGAGTTTCTTCGGCCACTTCTTCTCCCAGCGCCAACGCTTCCCGAAGTGGCACTCAAAGTTAGTTTAGCTTTTGAATGTTTTGAATGTATGGCCGGTGGGAGACCGGCCCGCAGCCCTGTAGTTCTGGGCTCTCAAGAATAAGACTACGGTATCCCCTGCCTGTCGTAGGAGGCGACTAAAGGGGCCTCGGGTTCACTGGGCGACAAGGGTGGGGCCTGAGTCGTCCACCAAAGTGGACCTGGGAAGAAGGCGACACCGGCTGGCCCGTGTCGCCTTGCGCTGCGAGGGCACAGGGGGGGAGGGAGTAACCTCCCCGGGACGTGCTCTCCTTGAGCACAGTGCAGAGGGGCTCCGGTGCGTTCCACTGGAGATCCCGGAGCCCCTCGTCATGCACCGAGGAAAGGGCCACCGGGGAGGTTTTAGTGGGTAAGAACCCCACATAACCGCCGCCTTCCCCCCAGAAGGCGGGGTATCTTTCTGAAGATTTCCTCCCCGTAAACAAAAAAAAAAAAAAAAGCTTTTGAATGTCCCTTAGATTATCCGTGAAATAGCAACCGACCGAGTCGTGGTTCGGCCCTCTCGGGCGCCCTCGGATCGGAATGCTTACGCGTAACATAGTAACCGTCCGCCGAGGTTACCACCGGGGGACCCTTGTGTCGAGTTACTAGCAATAGAGGTTCAGGCTAAGCGACCTAAGAGCTATGCCACCTCTCAATCCGGTGAAGCAGTCAAGGCCAGCTTCTCTGGCCAATCTGTGTAGTTAGTCATAAAAGAAAAAAAAAAGCTTAAACGAATATATTATTACGTATATAAACAGTAGATAGATTTTTTCTTGCATGTTGGTCGAACGGATCCAAATATATTTCTGAAAAGTAATCGATAATGTGTTATATACTAAAACCTTCTCCGAAACAACCTACATAGTTTAAGTAGCACGGTAAGTAGCATCTCTCATCTCTCTTCATTCGTTTGCGTCACGAGAATGATGGTAACTCAGTGTCGTATTGCATAGTATACTACAAAGCCGAGAAATTAACACGTGCTCGGCGAAGAAGGAAAATATCCCGAGTGAACTTACACGTCTTAGAAAATTTCCTATGGCATGTGCAGTATACCAGACCGCATTAGGGCGGCGTGGCGGACTAATATTCTATTTACAGTTTTATTAGACGAACTACACAAATTGGCCAGAAGCTGACCTAGACTGCTTCACCGGTTTGAGAGGTGGCATACCTCTTAGGTCGCTTAGCCTGAACCTCTATCGCTAGTAACTTGACTCAGATGTCCCCGGGTGAGGATACTAGCTGTAATTCAGAATCCACATCGTGGAATAGCAGAAATCCTACATAAATGGATGGAATATCTTTTGAAGATGTTTCCCAGGTAGATAAAGGCCCGAAAGTGGTACATACGAGGCCGAGCTAGGCCGAGTCCTACATAACTTGCCCGCTTCCAACTGGCACGTATAAATGACAGCATTTCCTCTCATGGAAAAAAAGGCACACACTTTTACTTTCTTTAATCTTTCGTCATTCTTACACGTCTTATCGAAGCATACATTCTTAATTCTGATCACATCTTTTTAACCAACAAAATATAATGTGTTAATAAGTTTCTGAATAGATAGAATGAATTTAAAATGAATGTCGGCCGTTAAATGTACTCGTATATCGTATTTGATCTGTGGCAAATTGCTTTAAAACAAATTACAGTTGACGCAATAAACAAGTTAATCTCTGGTCATTTTTAACAGCAACTCCCTGGTGCGATACCGTGCGGTGTAATGTTCTTTAACTTAAAAGCCGCCCGGTGAAGTTACGGTCACAAGTCATTGAGTTACCGCCAATTGCCCGCAACTTGCTAGTTGTGCCATTTGCATCAAGTTAAATGACTTAGCAAGTTTTATTGGCCAGCGTAGACGGTCGTACTGCATTTAATATATATACATAGCCGTGAGCAAAAATAATGAGTCGGTTAAGAAAGTTTGAATATATCGGAAGATAAAGACGCTAGCTAACTGAAATAAATTGTGCATGATAGACAATTTAATATCCTTAAAATAAAATAAAATATTTTTCTTAAATTTTATTTTTATATAAATTTTAATACTTAGTGTTGCTTCCATGTGGCTTCTACCACGGCTCTTATAAGAGATTATTTCGATATTAATCGGTGTTTTTGTCCCCTATTTTACATTTGTGTACACCACGGCCACCAATTAAAGAATTCTATCGTATTTTTATTGTAATAGTATTTTTTTTTGACGGGGGCCCTTCCTCGGTGCATGGTGAGGGGCTCCGGGATCAGACCTGTGCTCTTCGGAGAGCACGTCCCCGGGGGGGAGGTTAATCCCTTCCCCCTGTGCCCTCGCAGTGCAAGGTGACACGGGCCAGCCGATGTCGTCTTCTTCCCAGGTTGTTATAGTAATCTATGTTAACTGACCTGATAGGTAAGGTAAGGTCATAAATATATACTATTTCAATGTTATTTAGCGCCTTGAATGTTTGTTTTGTGGAACAATTTGTGAAAAATATTATGTTTCACAAAGTTTAAGCACACGTACTTAAAAAAAGGACTTAATTATAAACGACCAATTATTTTCAAATAATATGCGCTTAAATAAGATTCCAAAATGGTATTATTTATTATTGTATCATTATTACAACAAAATTTTAAATTCTTCCTGTTCTTCAACTACGTTCTTCTTCTACGATAGTTTAAGTGGAAGAAAATCCTAAATAGCATATCGCCTTTCTTCATACATTGAGGTGTGGTGGTGTTAGAGTAAAGGATTTATCTATCGAATATTTAAAAAAAACATTCTATTTGTCATTGGTAATTATGCAAATTATATATATGTCTCAATAAATCTGTTAATTTGATGGATCGTTTGCATTTTTGAACAACGAGACTAAGGTTGTCAATTATCTTGATAACTTATTTACGTTAGACATAACACATGCCTGAATATATTAAACCGCACCCAGCTAGTGGATCGACTAGTTAGTAACATGTTAAAAGAGTCAGTGGGAATGTTACGGTTTAGGTCATTTTCAACCGACTTCAAAAAGGAGGACGTTCTCAATTCATCTGTATTTTTATATTAATTTTGGACTGATTATAGCGATTTTAATGATTTTTCTTTGGAAGCTAGTTCAATTCTGATAGTGGCATCCATGCGACAAATGGAAGAATGACTTAATATCACGGCAACCGATTTCGATGCTTCATTTTTTATTGGAAAGGATGTACTTCAAGAGTAGTTTGATAAGAGTTAGGTTAGGCTCTTAGGGTTAAGGTTCAATGGGCGACAAGGGTGGGGGCCTTTGTCGTCAGACGACATCGGCTGGCCCATGTCGCTTTGCACTGCGAGGGCACAGGGGAGGAGGGAGTAACCTCTCCCCCCGGGACGTGCTCTTGAGCACAGTGCAGAGGGGCTCCGGTACGTTCCTCACCATGCGCCGAGGAAGGGCCACCGGGGAGGTTTTAGTGGGTAAAAACCCCACATAACCGCCGCCCCAGAAGGCGGGGTATCTTTTTGAAGATTTCCTCCCCGTTAACAAAAAAAATATAACGATTTGAAGTCGGTTTTTGTTTTTACTCGTCAATATACTTGTTCTATTCATATTCCTATTAACTACGATGACATCTGATGTTCACGCATTTAATTGGCAAATACTCTTCAAGATAGCCATTGAAACGGTAAAGATTAACACCGACAATTTATTTCAATTCCTTGCATGCATTGAAAAGAGATTTATACTTTCATAGTAAGTCCTTGAACACGATCCCATCAAACGTTAAGTGGAAATGCTGTCCTGGATGGTAAGACGCATTAGAACACTCACATTGTAGGAAGGAAATAGGGCAGACTCTAGTCTTTGCTGTACTCATAATAACAGACGAAACAAAGAGCGCTTCAAACCGACCGGCCGAAACACGGCTCGGTCGGTTTCTTTTACATGAAAAACGCCTATCGTTTCACACGAGCTTCTGTACCAGCTGGCTAGAATACCAAGTCATGACGTCAAATGGCAAATCATAGTTCGAAAAGCTTTAGTACTATGCAAGATGAATATAAAACAGTGTCCCCCAAATTCACAAATCTAGAACGAACGTGAATAGACTCATCTTTGCTGTTGCGCGGAGCTCTAACACGGTTAAGGAGCATTAGTATTGAATCGATTGACACCTAAGTGATATTGATGATCCGGTCTAAGTTGGATCTGAAATACTTAACTATTATTGGACAACTGTTAATAAAAAATTGACCTCTGTTTATGGTAGGTTCACCACCTGTTAAATATAAGTATATCTCAAATGCCAAGTAATTATAACCGTTCATGAAAATCCACAACTCGATTGGACTTTACTGGTTTTTAAGTTAGAAATAAGAAGGAAATAATAAGGCAAATGGTCATATGGCGCCCTCTATGTGTACAGTGAAACGCACTCTGTTTCAAAGCCGTGGTCTGAACGTTACGTATTCAATATTCATTATATTAATACGCGAAGCAAAAACTTTATCCCTTCTGCACCCCGGAGATGTATAATATTTCACACATATATTTTTATAGAGAATGTTTGCAGAATGTTAATTTTTTAAATTGCGCATACAAAATGCATCAAATCAATAAAAAAAACATTACACGCACTACCGTAGGTTTTGATAAATACGCGGATATTACACGTTTGCTTGGCAACGGCTAAGTAACTATACAAATAAAAGAAAAAGTGTGTGGATTTGTTCCATATAGGCGGCTGGACCAATTTCAATGAAACTTTCAGAGAATCTTAAGATTGACCTGACGAGTAATCCTGTAAAGTTTTGTGACGATCGGAACACTTCTCTTTTTGAACTGTCAAACAAGCCATACGTCGTACTTTTATTTCTGACATTAACTCGAGCCTGATATGTTTTTGTATAACTATAACAATGATATTGTATTTACTCATATGTTGATGGGTGTAGGTTTAATATATTGTGAGAGTTAAATTAAATATTTAATGATGTAAGTTTATTGTATGAATAAAATAAAGCAAAATCTAGCCCGGCGAAGCGGCCTGGGTACGCTAGTAATGACTAAAAGATTCACAGAATAAGTTACGAACTGCGAATTATGTGTGACTTTACGGCGACCACTCGTATAAACGAAGTTGTATATAGTATAGATATCGAAGAAGAAAATTGATCCAGATACATACATATTTAGATACAAATTACATAATGAAATAATCATAATATTTTTGGACAATACTGTCATATTTGACCTACTTTTTGTTACATATATATATTACCTCCAGATTGTATGGTTCGTCTAACTCTAGATTCAACCCGCACTTCGAACCAGTTAACTTTTCTCTTTTTTTCTTATCTTTTGTTTCAAATATTGTAATGTATTTCTTCTGTATGTTACACCATTGTCTGTTGCAAACAAATAAGACCAAATAAGACACAAATAAGCAACCATAATACACATGCATTTTATAAATAACCTATGTAAACAATTGATTTTCTTGGTCTAACGTCATATCACTCTTTGACTTACTGTTGCTTGTCAACGCCATCTACTGAACTAATAATTGTATTTCAACTAATAGTTTATACGTGGATAACACGACACTTTCTACACAAAATCCTAGTTAGATTGATTTATCGCCCTCGAAACACCCTTCATACAAAAATTCATGAAAATCGTTGCAGCCCTTTCGGATATTAATATTATACAAACCTCTCACCTTCCGTCTGACGCAGGTGTTCACGGGGCATGGGTGCTTCGGGGACTACCTGTGTCGGACGGTCCATCGGGAGGCCGATGAGCGGTGCCATGATTGTGGTGCTGCGGTGGAATCTGCCCAGCATACCCTCGAGGTGTGCCCGAGATGGGCAGCGCAGCGCCATGACATGGTATCTGCCATCGGTGGTGTAGACCTGTCGCTTCCGAGCCTCGCTCTTGCGATGGTCTCGAGCGACAGGTCTTGATGGTCGCCCCTTCTGTGAGACGGTCATGTCCCAGAAGGAGGCTGACGAGCGGGTCAGGAGGGAGCGCAGAGGCTCCCTCTCCGCAGGCGACGTATCGGGTGCGCAGGAGGCGTTACGAACGCCTCCTCTTGCCGCTCCCTGTATCCGGAAGCGGGGCCAGGATGGGTACCTGGCCCCAGCATGCTTCGAAGTCGTCGGGACTCTCTGAGTGACGGAGAAGTCCCCTTTGAGGATGAAGTCCGGTCTTTGCCGGGACCGGCCGGTCGTTGGGGTGTCCTGTCGCTGACAGATCCGGGGCACCCCGCTCATAACGGCTGATGGCATTCGCGGAAGGTTTAGTGGGTAGAGGCTGCCCAGGCCGAGTCCCACACATCCCTCCGGGCCCACCCAGGGTATCGGAGGATGGTCTATAAAAAGATTCCCCCGCGTGAACAAAAAAAAAATTAATATTATACAAAAATATACACAAGAATTGCTCGTTTAAAGATATAAGCTTATCTCGTGTAAAATGTTTTTATTTATCGTGAATTTTAGGCCTTGTGTGTAGTCATGAGATCGTGATTACAATTGATAATGCATATCGAAGAAGAAAATTGATCCAGATACATACATATTTAGATACAAATTACATAATGATGAAATAATCATAATATTTTTGGACAATACTGTCACATTTGACCTACTTTTTGTTATATATAAATTACCTCCAGATTGTATGGTTCGTCTAACTCTAGATTCAACCCGCACTTCGAACCGGTTAACTTTTCTCTTTTTTTCTCAGATTTTTGTTTGAAATATTGTAATGTATTTCTTCTGTATGTTATACCATTGTCTGTTGCAAACAAATAAGACCAAATAAGACGCAAATAAGCAACCATAATACACATGCATTTTATAAATAACCTATGTAAACAATTGATTTTCTTGGTCTAACGTCATATCACTCTTTGACTTACTGTTGCTTGACAACGCCATCTACTGAATTAATAATTGTATTTCAACTAATAGTTTATACGTGGATAACACGACACTTTCTACACAAAATCCTAGTTAGATTGATTTATCGCCCTCGAAACACCCTTCATACAAAATTTCATGAAAATCGTTGCAGCCCTTTCGGATATTAATATTATACAAACCTCTCACCTTCCGTCTGACGCAGGTGTTCATGGGGCATGGGTGCTTCGGGGACTACCTGTGTCGGACGGTCCATCGGGAGGCCGATGAGCGGTGCCATGATTGTGGTGCTGCGGTGGATCTCCTGCCCAGCACACCCTCGAGGTGTGCCTGAGATGGGCAGCGCAGCGCCATGACATGGTATCTGCCATCGGTGGTGTAGACCTGTCGCTTCCGAGCCTCGCTCTTGCGATGGTCTCGAGCGACAGGTCTTGATGGTCGCCCCTTCTGTGAGACGGTCATGTCCCAGAAGGAGGCTGACGAGCGGGTCAGGAGGGAGCGCAGAGGCTCCCTCTCCGCAGGCGACGTATCGGGTGCGCAGGAGGCGTTACGAACGCCTCCTCTTGCCGCTCCCTGTATCCGGAAGCGGGGCCAGGATGGGTACCTGGCCCCAGCATGCTTCGAAGTCGTCGGGACTCTCTGAGTGACGGAGAAGTCCCCTTTGAGGATGAAGTCCGGTTTTTGCCGGGACCGGCCGGTCGTTGGGGTGTCCTGTCGCTGACAGATCCGGGGCACCCTGCTCATAACGGCTGATGGCATTCGCGGAAGGTTTAGTGGGTAGGGGCTGCCCAGGCCGAGTCCCACACATCCCTCCGGGCCCACCCAGGGTATCGGAGGATGGTCTATAAAAAGACTCCACCGCGTGAACAAAAAAAAAATTAATATTATACAAAAATATACACAAGAATTGCTCGTTTAAAGATATAAGCTTATCTCGTGTAAAATGTTTTTATTTATCGTGAATTTTAGGCCTTGTGTGTAGTCATGAGATCGTGATTACAATTGATAATGCATGTCGAAAGTTGAATTGGGATCAATTGATACACATTGTCTGCGAGCCGTGACTCGATGATTACAATCGAAATGTCCCCCCAAAGGTTTAGCTCAGTGAAATAATGATACTTTGATAAAGATCGCGTACGGCGTTTTATTTGACGATCGAAAGAGTACTTAAAAAAATTGAACCATTATTCTTTTAAATCGTTATATCGAACGCATGTTATTTTTTATCATATAAATACAATAAAACTATCATAAACTCTAAACTGGAATATGTTTCTTTTTAATTTGCTGCACTGTCAATTGTTTTTGGCTAATTTAATTAATTTAGTAGTGATATTTCTATTACTTTATAATTTATTTAAATATTTTTGTAACTATTAATAATAAAATCGTTACGTTTCTTTATAGCGAATGTTGTGTACAACTGTAATTGGCATACACAACAGGAATTAGTTTGTTAACTTGATTATTACAACAATTTATGCTTGTGTAATGCTGTTGGTGTATCTTATTAAATAAATAAATAAATTGTTTTTTCATTGTGGCCAGTTTATTTTTGCATTAAAAGTAAACAATAACGAAAAAGCTACCTACTGAATCGTGGTTCGGTCTTGTCGCTTGTCCTCGGAGCGGATTGCGCTGAGTCACTTCTTTATTTTTTTCGTTTTGTTCTATTTATACAAATAAATTCAAATGTAACTAATTATTTATATATAGATAATTTAATACTAAACAATTACAATTCTAAATTTAAAAAAAAAGATAGCGGCAGACCTGTGACAAGTGGATTAAGTCGACTAATAATAATTTTTATTTCAAATAACATGTGTGAAAAAGATGCTAAGTGTAATACATAGATGATAGCATAGGTTACAAGTTAACTAGATCATATTTTTACATACATTTATATATATATAGCTTGTCATTGCTGAAATATATTTACTACATCTCAGATTAAAAACTTTTCCAATAAAAGTCAACATAAATTTTACAAGTTAGGAATAATGTAACAATTCACAACGAGCAAAAACCTCTTTCGTCATAAAATCGATAGATAAGAACATAGTGTACACGTAGATACTATTCTTTGATAAAATATATCGGTTATCTCATCTAGAATGTTTTAGAAATTTTGAATATGGAACGATTTTTAAAAACTAACACTCACCTCGCCAGACTTCACTAGGCCTGTACATGTTCACCCTAGCACCAATATTCACAAACACATCTCGAAACATGCGAGCACTGTACCCGGCACGAGCGTCTCGGAACACCGTATATACTGAAAAAATACTCTAAGACGAGTCTCCTTGGCTTACATCTTATCAACAACCATCTGACGCAAACAAGTGATAATGTGATAGGAGACTTCCAGGTGTCGCGTGTCAATTTCATTGACTTTTACGACCAGAGAATATTGATAAATTGAAGAGGCTCCACACGTTTTCGTTATTCGCATGTTTTCTTGTAAAACACTGTACGATATAATTTAGCAGCGTTACCAAGCGTATCTATTGTTATAAGTTTGTATACAGAATATAATATATCAGCATGAGAACACTCGGTAGACGTACGCCGTCTAATTTCGAGACACATTAAACAGACTTTTTTCTTTTTTTTTACGTACCTATCAAAAAGTATGACAGCAACATTTTCATCGGATTTGAGAGGTGAAACAGCTTTTAGGTCGCTTAGCCGGATCCTCCATGTATGTATGGAAGTAACCCTGGCGACTGTAATCGCGTTAACATTATTGCTGAGTAGTGACTTCCTATTAAAACACTTTGTTTTAGTAAAACTCCCCGACACAAAGAAAAAACTTGTTCAAACAACTAAACAAATTTCATAATGTCACGTCACGTTATTACTTATAAATTGGAGCTTGACCGAAATTTTTAAAAGCGATTTGTCAGTAGCAATTAAAATCAAAGCCATGTCGAACTGTCTCTTACCGTGCCAGACATGGAAGTATACAGTAAGCAAAAGACAAAATATCCACGTGTCAACGAGGCCTTGAGCTAAGCATGCTAAAAATTAAAAAATTACAAAAAATTCGCCACTCAAAAATAAGAAACATCACTCACGCCACTGATGCCTTAACACAAGCTCAAAAGCTAAAATTGAATTGAGCATATAGCAAGATTGGAAGACGACGTTGGACCTGTAGAGTGAACTCGTCGAGAGGTCCAATAGGAAAAAAAAAAAAAAAAAAAAAAAAAAAAAAAAAAAAAAAAAAAAAAAAAAAAAAAAAAAAAAAAAAAAAAAAAAAAAAAAAAAAAAAAAAAAAAAAAAAAAAAAAAAAAAAAAAAAAAAAAAAAAAAAAAAAAAAAAAAAAAAAAAAAAAAAAAAAAAAAAAAAAAAAAAAAAAAAAAAAAAAAAAAAAAAAAAAAAAAAAAAAAAAAAAAAAAAAAAAAAAAAAAAAAAAAAAAAAAAAAAAAAAAAAAAAAAAAAAAAAAAAAAAAAAAAAAAAAAAAAAAAAAAAAAAAAAAAAAAAAAAAAAAAAAAAAAAAAAAAAAAAAAAAAAAAAAAAAAAAAAAAAAAAAAAAAAAAAAAAAAAAAAAAAAAAAAAAAAAAAAAAAAAAAAAAAAAAAAAAAAAAAAAAAAAAAAAAAAAAAAAAAAAAAAAAAAAAAAAAAAAAAAAAAAAAAAAAAAAAAAAAAAAAAAAAAAAAAAAAAAAAAAAAAAAAAAAAAAAAAAAAAAAAAAAAAAAAAAAAAAAAAAAAAAAAAAAAAAAAAAAAAAAAAAAAAAAAAAAAAAAAAAAAAAAAAAAAAAAAAAAAAAAAAAAAAAAAAAAAAAAAAAAAAAAAAAAAAAAAAAAAAAAAAAAAAAAAAAAAAAAAAAAAAAAAAAAAAAAAAAAAAAAAAAAAAAAAAAAAAAAAAAAAAAAAAAAAAAAAAAAAAAAAAAAAAAAAAAAAAAAAAAAAAAAAAAAAAAAAAAAAAAAAAAAAAAAAAAAAAAAAAAAAAAAAAAAAAAAAAAAAAAAAAAAAAAAAAAAAAAAAAAAAAAAAAAAAAAAAAAAAAAAAAAAAAAAAAAAAAAAAAAAAAAAAAAAAAAAAAAAAAAAAAAAAAAAAAAAAAAAAAAAAAAAAAAAAAAAAAAAAAAAAAAAAAAAAAAAAAAAAAAAAAAAAAAAAAAGATAGCGGCACACCTGTGACTGAAGTAGATTAAGTCCACTAATAATATTTTTTTTCGAATAACATGTGTGAAAAAGATGCTTAAGTGTAATACATAGATGATAGCATAGGTTACAAGTTAACTAGATCATATTTTTACATACATTTATATATATATATATATATATATATATATATATATATATATATATATATATATATATATATATATATATATATATATATATATATATATATATATATATATATATATATATATATATATATATATATATATATATATATATATATATATATATATATATATATATATATATATATATATATATATAGCTTGTCATTGCTGAAATATATTTACTACATCTCAGATTAAAAACTTTTCCAATAAAAGTCAACATAAATTTTACAAGTTAGGAATAATGTAACAATTCACAACGAGCAAAAACCTCTTTCGTCATAAAATCGATAGATAAGAACATAGTGTACACGTAGATACTATTCTTTGATAAAATATATCGGTTATCTCATCTAGAATGTTTTAGAAATTTTGAATATGGAACGATTTTTAAAAACTAACACTCACCTCGCCAGACTTCACTAGGCCTGTACATGTTCACCCTAGCACCAATATTCACAAACACATCTCGAAACATGCGAGCACTGTACCCGGCACGAGCGTCTCGGAACACCGTTTATACTGAAAAAACTCTAAGACGAGTCTCCTTGGCTTACATGTTATCAACAACCATCTGACGCAAACAAGTGATAATGTGATAGGAGACTTCCAGGTGTCGCGTGTCAATTTCATTGACTTTTACGACGAGAGAATATTGATAAATTGGAGAGGCTCCACACGTTTTCGTCATTCGCATGTTTTCTTGTAAAACACTGTACGATATAATTTAGCAGCGTTACCAAGCGTATCTATTGTTATAAGTTTGTATACAGAATATAATATATCAGCATGAGAACACTCGGTAGACGTACGCCGTCTAATTTCGAGACACATTAAACAGACTTTTTTTTTTTACGTACCTATCAAAAAGTATGACAGCAACATTTTCATCGGATTTGAGAGGTGAAACAGCTTTAGGTCGCTTAGCCTGAACCTCTATCGCTAGTAACTCGACACAAGGGTCCCCCCGGTTACTAGTAAATATACATCATTGTATGTGTCTGTAGAAAGCACATTCGTAAGAGTCCGATATATGATTTTGAGCCTATATTAGTCTTTCCGCAGAGGTCATTAATCTAACCACGATAGTGTTTATATGTGATAAGGATTAATACGACTCCAATATAGCAGTAAATAACGGAGGCGGTGTGATTGTTTGAAGTTATTTTAGGCGAGTTCAATGGATACGTGGCCGAGCGCCAGGCCACGTTAGGTGGTAAATGAATCTTATTATCGCTTTATTTGTTTGTTCGTTGTCAGATCTCCGATATGACATATTTGTCTGATAAATTTTAATTTTGATTAGAATTCCATTAATTTGAATAATTTTATATTATTTGACCCCTTCGGTATATCGCCGAATGAACGTTGCGTAGTTTATTTGGTCACTCCCAGCGCCAATGCTTTTGAAGTGGTAAAGCTAGTCGCCCTCGGATCGGAATGCTACGATTAGAGTACCCGCAAAATCCGAGGTCATTTCTCGCGAGCTTTGAGCATTGGCGTTGAGTTCTTTCCAATAGAGGTTCATACTAAGCAATCTTATAACTTTTTTACTTTTAAAACTCCGCTGAAACAGCAGTTGTAGTAGAGTAGTGGCTGATTTAAATACCACGATACTTGTTAAAGAAAAAAAAAGAGAATGTAAGCCTCAGAAATAAGTATTATAACTAAGATAATTAGTGCATTTGAGCATTTAAACCGCCGCATTTTCACACTGTGGTTGCCATAAAACCAGAAAAAGGTCATGCTATGTTTTGATTTTTCATTGGTCAGAAACAACCAAATTAAAGTTAAATGGAAATACATGAAAACAAATTTTTTTACAATTATAGTAAATAAAAAAGTCATCAAGCATGTTTATGTTAAAATAAAGAAACAACACGGTATAACATAGTGTGGTGACATCAATGGGCTGTCGAAAATATTAGGCGATGGGAATGCGTTATAATAATAGATTCGCCGGTCAATCGCTGGTGGCGTGCCAAATGTCGGAGGAGTGGCGACAGTGATTTGAGTGACAAGTCGCACATTTTCTTCGCATTTAGATTGTATAGTATTTAGATTAAGTGTCTGCCGAAGTTTTCATAGGTACAGAAACTCGGCGTAGTATTTGTATATTTACGAGCAAAAACTAAAAACCGACTTCAAATCGAATCAAACGTTAATCGATATTAGACACTTTGTACCGAATTATCGTAGTTACAGCCTTTCTGTAAGTCCCACTGCTGGGCACAGGCCTTCTCTGTATAAGAGTATAAGGGCATACAGCGCCACTCGGCCCTAGTGCAAATATGCCTCCGTGTGTGCCAGCGGCAAAAAAGCAGGGCCTAAGCAACCGGTGGTTAGGGCGACATAGAGAGAAACCTCCTGACGATGCATACCGTGTTTAGGTGTACTGCCTTCTGCATCTGATGCTTGACCCAGCAATCTAACAAAAGTCTCTTAAGATATAGATCGCTGCTAATTGGCGACTACAACCAACTTCCCTACATCGACCGCGAGAATCTCTTCCCAATGCAGTACAGTCGACCAAGTCTTGTGACCACCATCAGCCAGAAATTGCTGTGCACCCACAGGAATCCAATGGTTGTAGCATATGCCCTCAACGAAGTGTGGCCGGTGGCAGACCGGCCCGCAGCCCTGTAGTTCTGGGCTCTCAAGAATAAGACTACGGTATCCCCTGCCTATCGTAAAAGGGGCCTCGGGTTCTCTGGGCGACAGGGGTGGGGGCATTCGTCGTCCACCAAAATGGATCCGGGAAGAAGGCGACATCGGCTGGCCCGTGTCGCCTTGCGCTGCGAGGGCACAGGGGATAACCAAAAAAAAGGTACTAAAGTAGAACGCTTAGCCATTAGACTATATAACTATTAATTGATGTAGTATCAAGTTGCCTAATATTAGATTCCATAATAAATTAATGCTTAGAAAATTATAGAGGGCTAATCACGAAACATTCATGTAACAAGGCCGGAGACATTTCACAATTCAAAGCTAACTGTTTGCTCACTCCCCGAGGTCGTTTTGAGAGCGAGATGCTTAAGCAAGAGCTTCTTACGTCATTTCCCGAAGGGTTTGACAAAATTTAATATTGTAACAAGACGTTTTCATTAAAAACAGTCTATTAAAAGATATACGCCGTACCGGATGATGTCAAAAGAGCAACGAATAAGCATATTTTTAAGAGATTAGTCGTTGAGAGTTAATAGTAGCACTGTTCATGTCTACTTACACCTTCGGTTTAAAGAATCCTACCTACCTCATTGTTTCGCGAAATCGGACAAGATGACACACGTCACAGGTCCCGCGATCTACAATCGACTCCCTAAGCATGTAACTGAAGCTCCCAGTCTAGCAATGTTTAAAAATAGGTTGAAGTCATGGCTGGTTGAGAGGGCGTTTTACAGTGTGGAGGAATTAACAAATGAAATTACAAATTAAAATCAATTTATTTCTTCGATGTACTTATTTTTTTTTAATTATTTAATAATGTAATGTAATTTGTAATACTAATAATATGTAATAATTTGTAGTAAATAATTGACTTGTAATTTATTATGTTACCAATAAAATCTAAATCTGAAGAAATTTATTTCTTAAAAAAAGAATAAACAATATTCACTCAAACATTTGAGAAAACAAAAACTTACATATCACTACTTAAAATTACTTTCTTAATATTATTGGAAAAACTAAAGTTGAGAATTTAGTTGTTTAAAAAATATGACTTAAGACTATTTTTAAAAGTTAGTATAGCGGAACAGTTTCTAACATCCTGAGGCAGCTTGTTGTACAGCTAGGCTCCTTCGTATTGTAATTTATTTTACCATATAATGTTCTAATCATAGGCAACTGTATGTCATCTTTACGTCTCGTGTGATATATGTGATATTGTGCCAATATTTTTCAAATTAGCATACATGTTGTGTAAACATACGAGTACAGCTTATTTATGTTAAGTATTTCTGTATCTTTGTAATTTGTTGTAGTTGGTGTGAGGAAGTTATAATGAAATAAATTTTTAACGACTTTATTTTGTGCCTGTCTATATTTAGAATATTTAAATTAACGATTCTAAATGTGGTTAAACTTCGTATACTCTTTAAAATTAAAAAGTTAATGTTACAGCCTATATATTCTATATATGTCCCACTATTGGGCACAGGCTTTCTCTGTAAATATCTATTATAGTGATATCACAACGTTCTGGCGACTATATTATCTTTCTTTTTCCACATATTTCGACCTATGTTGTTCCCGGAGCCCACTTCTAGGACCAACCTGACCACGAATGCTCCCATGTCGTGAGCTGTTAGGATTATTAATTTTGTTTCACAGCATACGACATGAAATATGTAAATTGTATTATTTTTTTATTTATTTTTAGACCTTAGGCTAAGTTTTTACAATAATTCTATATAAAGTAAAATACACAAAAATATCATACAAAATATAAAAACATTATAAAAACCTAACCTAGTGTGTGCCACCGGCAACGAAGCAGTGCCCAAGAAAACCGGTGGTTAGGGCGACATAGAGAGAAACCTCCTGATGATGCGTGCCGTGTCCAGAAGTTACTGCCTTCTGTATCTGACCCTTGATCCAGCCATCTAGCGAAAGTCTCTTAAGATGTTGATCGAGGCTTTTCGCTATGAGACAGTTTGCAGAAACGACTATCGGGACAATGATCGTCGAATCCACATCCCAAATGGCGGTCAGCTCGTGAGCCAATAAATACATATTATTATTATTTTTATTAAGGATTTGTGTAGATTATAGCATCGAATTGGTTAAGCTGTAATGATGTTGCAATTTTCCCAATAAATAATAATATTTGATCGTCGTCTTTCAGTAGTAATTACCTTTTTTTTTGTTAACGGGGAGGAAATCTTCAAAAAGATAGGTTTTTACCCACTAAAACCTCCCCGGTCGCCCTTTACTCGGTGCACGACGAGGGGCTCCGGGATCTCCAGTGGACCGCGCCGGAGCCCCTCTGCACTGTGCTCACGTCCCGGAGGGGGAGGTTACACCCTCCCACCTGTGCCCTCGCAGTGCAAGGCGACACGGGCCAGCCGATCTTCGATCGATCGCCTTCTTCCCGGGTCCACCTTAGCGGACGACAAAGCCCACTACCCTTGTCGCCCAGTGAACCCGAAGCCCCTTTGAGTCGCCTCTACGACAGGCAGGGGATTCTAAGAGCCAAGAACTACAGGGCTCAGTAGTAATTACCTAGTCTTACATTGTTATGAATAAACTAATATCTCAATCAACGAACATTTTTAATCTCTACTAGATTGTTAGTAGTCTTGTATTGGAATCCAAGGTTATATGCAAACAATTTTTTTCAAAGTTGATTAAAAACACTTCAATTGCTACTCGGAGGTAACTTCCACGCACGACTACGGAGCCGGTGCATTCATAAAATGTTATAAAGAATTGAAATATGCATTTTATTACATTGAACTGCACTCGAGTATGAAGAAACATTTCAACTGAAACAAATTCCCCGCTTCTTGCAAATGTAATTTCACAATTCTAAGTTGCTTTTAAGTTACCGTGCTTCCCTTAAGTGAATGGTCCTAAGTAATATAGTTCGCTATACGTGCAGTATGAAAATGATACAGGAAAATAAATATTTTATTTTTACGGAAAACGTGTTTGGCACAGGCCTAGTTCGCCACGCGGGCCGTAGTTTTAAACATTTTCAAGGACATGTAGGCTTCCTCACGATGTTACTTTTTTCAGTTTACTTCACCGACGAGCGCGTGGTAAATCAGCATCTACAAATTTATTAGTGCCGGCACCGTGGTTCCAACTCTGGTTGCTCCCGACATCACTCATCAGTCCGTACACTTAGCTACCACAGCTCTCTCTATGTTTGTAATGTTAAATATAAAATAATCGCTTTTTACTACATGTACTCGTATGTATACATATACGGTACATATTACCAAAATAACATTTAGTACAATTTTTGTATGTTTCCATCTGTTTGTTTCGGCTAATCTCGGGAACAGCTGGACTGATTTGGACGAAACTGGCAAATAGCTGATGTAATATGGAGTAACTATTGCTACTTGAATTTTAGAAAAATTTAAATAAATAGTTTTGTTATAAATATGTATAGTAAATAGTACATATATTTAGATCTAAAATAATACAGTACCGATATAATAGGTTGTCAAATATCTCCCTTCCGCCTTTTTGTCTTTTGAATTTCGCGGCTATGTACAAAGCGCTACAGAGCTCGTATCTAGCAATACTATACATAATTTGAAAGGTCTTGACATAAACTACAAAACGACGCTATGCATAATTAGTTTGGATATTGCGTTCAACAGTTATAGACGTGTAAACATGGAGTTCACTAACGCCGAAATTCGCGCTATTTTAAAGTTTTCCTTCGTTAAAGGCAAATCCGCTAGAGAAACGTTCCGTGAGATTAATGGTGTTTTGGGGATGGTACTCTATCACTTCGAACCACGGAGGAATGGTTTCGACGATTCAGAGCCGGTGAAAACGACACCATGGATAAGCCAGCCGGCGGAAGACTCCAGACGACAAATACCGATCAAATCATGGACTACATCGAGTTAGACCGGCATGTGGCATCTCGTGACATCGCCCAGGAGATGGGAGTTAGTCACCAAACCATTTAAAACCATCTGCAGAAGGCTGGATACAAAAAGCTTGATGTTTGGGTGCCGCATGACACAAAAGGCGGAAGGGAGATATTTGACAACCTATTATGTATATTAAGCTTAAAATGTTAGATTTAACATAGGAGTAACTTACCTTAAGTTATACCTTAGAATTTTCTATCAGATTTCGTAGCACATTATTAGTAAGATCCAGTCCCCGGTATATTAAATCCGTAAAATTGATTCCGTATCCCCTTACATTATAATCTCCTGTCACGCTTGATACCTAATAAATTCCCGTGATACGAATATATCGATTGCTATCTCACTCTACTCAACGGTAAATGACGTGAAAGAGTAGATATAAAAAAATCCCTAAGACTTTTTTTTGCTCATAACTCAGTAATCAGATTACACGGAAATAATTTAAAGGCGACTACACACCGGTGTGTCGGGAGCAACCAGAGTTGGAACCACGGTGCCGGCATAAATTTGTAGATGCAATTTGATGTGCTAATTTACCACGCGCTCGTCGGTGAAGTAAAACATCGTGAAGCCTACATGTCCTAGAAAATGTTTCTAACTACGGCCCGCGTGGCGGACTATATGCCAAAAACGTTTTCCGTAAAAATAAAATATTTATTTTCCTTTATCATTTTCATACTGCACGTATAGCGAACTATATTACTTAGGAACATTCACTTAAGGGAAGCACGGTAACTTGAAAGCAACTTAGAATTGTGAAATTACATTTGCAGGAAGCGGGGAATTTGTTTCTGTTGAAATGCGTATTCATACCCGAGTGCAGTTCAATGTAATAAGATGCATTTTTCAATTCTTTATAACATTTTATGAATGCTCCGGCTCCGTAGTCGTGCGTGGAAGTTCCTTCCAGTAGCAATTGAAATGTTTTTAATCAGCTTTGAAAAAAAAATCTTAGCATATGACCTTGGATTCCAATACTTGACTACTAAAAATCTAGTAGAGATTAAAAATGTTCGTTGATTGAGATATTAGTTTATTTATAACAATGTAAGACTAGGTAATTACTACTCAGCTTGGCTCTTAAGAATCCCCTGCCTGTCGTAGAAGGCGACTCAAAGGCTTCGGGTTCACTGGGCGACAAGGGTAGTGGGCTTTGTCGTCCGCTAAGGTGGACCTGAAGAAGGCGATCGATCGAAGATCGGCTGGCCCGTGTCGCCTTGCACTGCGAGGGCACAGGTGGGAGGGTGTAACCTCCCCGCCCGGGGACGTGAACACAGTGCAGAGGGGCTCCGGTGCGTTCCACTGGAGTTCCCGGAGCCCCTCGTCGTGCACCGAGGAAAGGGCGACTGGGAGGTTTTAGTGGGTAAACCCCACATAACCGCCGCCTTCCCCAGAAGGCGGGGTATCTTTTGAAGATTTCCTCCCGTTAACAAAAAAAAGGTAATTACTACTCAAAGACGACGATCAAATATTATTATTTATTGGGAAAATTACAATCATTACAATCAATCATTACAAATCATAACAGCTTAACCAATTCGATGCTATAGTCTACAGAAATCCTTAATTAAAATAATAGTAATACTTAATTATTGGCTCACGAGGTGACCGCCATTTGGGATGTGGATTCGACGATCATTGTCCCGATAGTTTCTGTAACTGTCTCCTTAGCGAAAGCCTCGATCAACATATTAAGAGACTTTCGCTAGATGGCTGGATCAAGGATCAGATACAGAAGGCAGTAACTTCTGACACGGCACGCATCATCAGGAGGTTTCTCTCTATGTCGCCCTAACCACCGGTTTTCTTGGCTCTGCTTCGTTGCCGGTGGCAAACACTAGGTTAGGTTTTATAATGTTTTGTTGTAAAAACTTAGCCTAAGGTCTAAAAATAAAAAAAATAATACCATAACAGTTAACAAAACAATTTGATTAAATTAAATAAAATTCAAGTGACAACACCTCACACATTCATCACCTCAATACATGTATAAACAGCCTCTAAGAACGTCGGCTGGCCACACCAAAATATATCATGTCATATGCTGTGAAACAAAATTAATAATCCTAACAGCTCACGACATGGGAGCATTCGTGGTCAGGTTGGTCCTAGAAGTGGGCTCCGGGAACAACATAGGTCGAAATATGTGGAAAAAGAAAGATAATATAGTCGCCAGAACGTTGTGATATCACTATAATACTCGCCTCGGCCTGTAGGCCCAACAGTGGGACATATATAGAATATATAGGCTGTAACATTAACTTTTTAATTTTAAAGAGTATACGAAGTTTAACCTCATTTAGAATCGTCAATTCAAATATTCTAAATGTAGACAGGCACAAAATAAAGTCGTTAAAGTTTTATTTAATTATAACTTCCTCACACCAACTACAACAAATTACGAAGATACAAAAATATTTAACATAAATAGACATAGACATTTATTTATTAGCATCACAATACAAAAAAGATCTCGAGACGCTGTGGTGATGCTTGGCAATTTAAGTGCAGCTTGACCTTTATTTGAGCCTTCAATTAAGAGTTAATTGTTAACAAAGAGCTTTCAAAATGGCGACAGCGCCGTACAATTTCACAAAAGAAGGTTTATACTGACATTAATGCCTTTATACATATAATTTGTTGCTCTGGCATTACTCAGAATGTTATGAATGTTACACAATAATATCATCAGTGTATAAATAATTATAATTTGTACGAAAGATATTTTATTTTATTCGAAAACTGCCACGTGTTTGTCGGAACATCGTGAGAGAACCTGAATGTGTTAGAAACATTTCTGAAATATGTGAAGGTCTCCCCAATCGGCACAAGGACCGCATGACGGACTTATACTTTATACCTTATACGCTGTTACCGAATGGGGATTCTAAAGTGGGACAGATATAAATTATCGCGAAATAGCGAGCGAAATATTCAAGCTGCGTTAACAAAACATTTTTTACCACATTTGGTGACGTACTAAAAAGATATATATTGAATTCATAACATTAGTAGTCCTAAACATATAATAACTATCTTCTTCTTTTTCGTTCCCTCACTGCTGAGGATCGCGACCACGTACAAGCAGCCTCCATTGAGTGCGGTCATAGGCGGAGTGGACCGCACGCTGCATGCTGCCTCCCACCGTCTTCATGATCATATGCGACCATTTTGTAGGCGCCCTACCCTGAGCACGTTTGCCGTCCATTTTGCCTAAAATTATCTGCATCGCCAGACAGTGCTTTGAAGACCGCATGATGTGTCTAAAGAAGCTGAGGGCTCTTTGGCATAATAACTATAGCGGTGAGCAAAAATAAAGGGTCAGAATAAAGGAAGGCTTAAGAAAGTTTAAATATCTCGTAAGATAACGCTAGTTAACTGAAATAAATTGTGCATGATAGACAATTAAATATCCTGAAAATAAAATAAATGTGTATACATTAGGCGAACTCTCTGCCGAGATCAATCTTTCCATACGAGTACAATCTGGACACATTTAAGTCTAACGTGAACAGACACCTTATAGGCTCAGAACATCCCTAGGCTTCATATTCGCCTTCCATCAAGCAATATAGAAGCCAAACGTCAACCTATTTTGTATAAAAATTGTATTAAAGATTACGTAAATGTTTACTATTTCTGTGTGAGGTAACGTGGTCACGAATTTACCTGTGCATCTAGTATATTACATGCGATAATGCGTAAATATTTATCACAAATTCCGAAGCTCGCTGGATACGAAAATAAACAGCGCACAAATCGCTATGGTGGCATGAACTTGCTCAATAAATATAGCTTGTTTGTGGAAATGCTGATTAGCTGCCGGGGCTGCTCGGTGAAGAGCGCCGGGATAAATACTGTCGAGATGGAAAACACACAGTTAACAAATATCCCCTCGTGCGGCAGTCGTCGTTTTAATCACCTATTTTAAGAACCGTTGAAAAATATTTGACTGGGTGAAATATTTAAAAGATACACCGGGGAAGGTGGCCGTTATAATGGTTATAAAAGCTTAAAAACTTATTTTCTAAAAGCCCCTGGTCATCGCTTGGGGCGCTGGCCAGGGGTGATTCAAATATACATCATAAACATGTGGTGACGCACTTTTTCAGTAATCAAAAATTCCCGTAACAAATTCTAAACCAAACTCCAATCGCTTGTATCCTAAAAGTAATTGCGTTGTCACGGGGTTATCATAAGCCAATAGAACCGCCGTGTGTGACTGCATCCAATTTCACAGTAAATTCCCGCCTAATACACTCTAATCTTCCAGCGATTACATTGGAATGACATTTAAAATGTGTTCGATCGGAACAACTAATACGAAATCAATGAATGCGGACGTAAACGTTTTAATACAGACTGAAAATAAGCTTTGAGCTCCGTTCGTATATTTCAATGTTTATTTTTATAACGGTGTATTTTATTTTGACTCTGGAGTCGATATTACTGGCTATCTTGACATTGATATTATTTAAAAATAAATGCATATCGTGTTCAGTAAAGAACGTAAATAAGATGTAAGTTGGGCAGAAGCCCCTTCTCTCTGTGGAGAATATTTTCAATTTAACTATATAGCTTTAAAGATCTATTAGACCTTAAGTACCCGCTTTACACATGTACGCGAAAATTCTTATGAAAACAAGGTAGATGTCAATTTTAAAATTAACAAAATTTTTAAAATAAATATGAAATATATGCAACTTGTTTGACACCAATTGCCGTGTTAAATGTCTGCTTCCTCGTATTTATCAACGATCGGGTTAATTAACGTTTAAGAAGCGACAGCGTATTCGTAAGGCAACTAAGGGCCTGTTTACATTAGGTGTTTTTTGCTTCTGAAAACATAATTCTACACAAAGTATGTTACAAGTAAAGCAGTAACCGACTTCAAATGGGAATAAAGAATATTATGACTATTTGAGACATCATTACTATAAAATGAATCATCGAAATTTGATTGATTGTGTATTCGTCTATTTGTCGCGCACGTACTTAAGTAACAGCCTTTATATATGTGTCCCTGCTGGGCCTTCTCTGTAAAGAGAGTATGGGCATAATCCGCCACGCGGCCCTAGTGCGGATTGGCAGACTCCACATGCCTTAGAAAATTTTCTAAGACATGGTGGCTTTTTTTTGTTCATGGGGAATCTTTTATAGACCATCCCTCCGGCACTCCTGTGGCCTGAGGGATGTGGACTCGGTCTGGGCAGCCCTGCATCTACTAAACCTTCCGCGAATGCCATCAGCCGTTATGAGCGGGGTGCCCTGATCTGTCAGCGAGAGGACACCCCAACGACCGGCCGGTCCGCAAAGACCGACTTCATCCCCTCGTAAGGAATTCTCCGACACTCAGAGAAGCATTGACGACGCCGAAGCTTTTACGCTAGCCAGGTACTATCCTGGCCCCGCTTCGATTACGGGGGCGAAGACATGTAGGTTTCCTTGCACGTACTTACTACAAATATAAGACATATGGTTTTCTCATGGATTTTATTATCAGAACTGGACAAAATTTAAATAATAGACTACACGGGAAGCACTGGCTTTCGAATTATATATAATAAATAAGAATCATCAAAATCGGCTCACCCAGTCGAAAGTTATTTTAAATCATAAAATAGAAAAAAACATACAGACAGATTGGGAACTTCTCCTTTTGAAGTCAGTGGTGACAATAGATATAACTATAGACGCACATAAAGCCTTTCAACAAATTTCTTTGTCCTTCCAAAGGTTATCTGAAGATCACTTTAAGTGATTACACGGCTATTGCTTTCACATTAATATGTAACACATATTATTTATTACGTGTCATGTGCTTGTTAATTGTTATGCAATATTTTATTTTCACAATTCATAATGCTTTTAACCTAATCCAAAGAATAATCTATAAATCTTCTAAAAAGGAGTGGTTCGAATTGATATGAACCATCTCTAGCTTATAGCTTAGTTGGAATGGTTAACCAAGAACAATAGCAATATTTGCGATAAAATAGCATCTTTTTAAAAATGAACCTGATATCATTGCATAAAATTTCACTTAAACAGTGGTTCATCGCCTAACTGGCGGCAGCACAGGTGTTCATATGGAATGGTCGTTCGTATCTGAATGCCAATACCGTCTTTCCTGATCGCGTATTAACGGCTGCCGAATAATGACGATCGGGTATTGTTGACGCCTCGATTCTCTGAGGTTAGATTTGTTTTGCATCCGTATCGCATTTTCAGCCATGGGAGCGTTCTGGTGAATTGAATCATTCACAATGATTTCATTGCACATCTCGGTAGTTCAATTTTGTCAACATCTGGATGGCGTTAATGATATCAGTATGCTGCGTAATCTTCACGCATCAGGAATCACGCCAGCGCTTCGAACGTTTGAAGATTTAGGGATTCAGAATGCCTGATTCCATTCAGTATAACGCATTCCAGTTTCCTTCTGGTGATAATTATGTTTATCACTTATCACTTTTCATATAAAGCAAAGATAATGGTTAATAAAACTAATCATTACTTTTTTTTTTATATGAAAAGTGGCAAACGAGCATACGGCTCACCTGATCTTAAGTGATCACCGTCGCCCATGAACATCCACAGCACCAGAGGAGCTGTAGGTGCGTTGCCGACCTATCTCAAATAGGAATAGGCTCGTTTCTTGAAGGTCCCTAAATCGTAAACGTTCGGAAACACCGCTGGCGACAGTTGATTCCACAAGTTGGCAGTGCGTGGGAGAAAGTTACGCGAAAACTGTACAGTCGTTGAACGCCAACCATCAAGATGGTGGCGGTGGAATTATTCTGCCGAGATGTGCGGTAATGGAAATCGGTAGCTGGAATGATTCCGAACAATTCCTCAGAACACTCCCCATGGTAAATGCGATACAGGATGCAAAGAGAACCGACATCTCTTTGCAGACTCAGAGGGTCGAGTCGATCGGAAATACCCTGATCGTCGACTATTCGAGCAGCTCTACGTTGTACACGGTCAAACGGAAGAAGTTGGTATTGGCGAGCCCCGGCCCAGAGATGCGAACAGTATTCCATATGAGGCCGCACCTGTGCCTTATACAGTTTAAGGCGTTGAGCCGGCTTGAAGTACTGTTTAAAATTAAATTTTTTATGCAATGATATCAGGTTCATTTTTTAAAAAGATGTTATTTTTTTATCGCAAATATTGCTATTGTTCTTGGTTACCCATTCCAACTAAGCTATAAGCTAGAGATGGTTCATATCAATTTCGAACCACTCCTTTTTAGAAGATTTATAGATTATTCTTTGAATTAGGTTAAAAGCATTATGAATTGATAAATATAAATATTGCATAACAATTAACAAGCACATGACACGTAATAAATAATATGTGTTACATATTAATGTAAGCAATAGCCGTGTAATCACTTAAAGTGATCACTTCCAGACAACCTTTGGAAGGACAAAAATTGTTGAAAGGCTTTATGTGGGTCTATGATTTAATCTATTGTCACTTGACTTCAAAAAAGGAGAAGTTTCCCAATCCGTCTGTATGTTTTTTTTTCTATTTTATGATTTAAAAATAACTTTCGACTGGGTGAGCCGATTTTGATGATTCTTATTTATTATATAATTCGAAAGCCAGCGCTTCCCGTGTAGTCCTATTATTTAAATTTTGTCCAGTTCTGATAATAAAATCCATGAGAAAACCATATGTCTTATATTTGTATTAAGTACGTGCAAGGAAACCTACATGTCTTCGCCTCCGTAATCCGAAGCGGGCCAGGATGGGTACCTGTCCCCAGCATGCTTCGGCGTCGTCGGGACTTCTCTGAGTGCCAGAGAATTCCCCTTTGACGATGAAGTCCGTTCTTTGCCGGGACCGGCCGGTCGTTGGGGTGTCCTGTCGCTGACAGATCCGGGGCACCCCGCTCATAACGGCTGATGGCATTCGCGGAAGGTTTAGTGGGTAGGGGCTGCCCAGACCGAGTCCACACATCCCTCCGGGCCCACCCAGGGTACCGGAGGATGGTCTATAAAAAGATTCCCCCGCGTGAACAAAAAAAAAAACCTACATGTCTTAGAAAATTTTCTAAGGCATGTGAAGTCTGCCAATCCGCACTAGGGCCGCGTGGCGGACTATGCCCTTATACTCTCTTTACAGAGAAGGCCTGCGCCCAGCAGTGGGACATATATAAAGGCTGTAACTTAAGTACGTGCGCGACAAATAGACGAATACACAATCAATCAAATTTCGATGATTCATTTTTTATAGGTAATGAGGTTCTGAATAGTCATAATATTATTATTCTATTTCAAGTCGGTTATTGTTTTCACTTGTAAATATACTTGTGTAGAATTATGTTTCAGAAGCAAAAAACACCTAATGTAAACAGGCCCTTAGTTGCCTTACGAATACGCTGTCGCTTCTTAAACGTTAATTAACCCGATCGTTGATAAATACGAGGTAAGCAGACACTTAACAGGGCAATTGGTGTCCAAACAAGTTGCACATATTTTATATTTATTTTGAAAACTTTGTTAATTTTAAAAATTGACATCTACCTTGTAATAATAAGAATTTTCGCGTGTACGTGTGTAAAGGGTACTTAAGATCTATTTAATCCTTTAAAGCTATAAAGTTGTTTAGTTAAATTAAAAATATTCTCTACAGAGAAGGCTTCTGCCCAACTTACTGAACACGAGATACGCATTATTTTTTAAATAATATGTTAATGTCAAGATAGCCAGTAATATCGACTACAGAGTCAAAATAAAAATACACCGTTATAAAATAAACATTGAAATATACGAACGGAGCTCAAAGCTTATTTTCAGTCTGTATTAAAAACGTTTACGTCCGCATTCATTGATTTCGTATTAGTTGTTCCGACGGAACACATTTTAAATGTCATTCCAATGTAATCGCTGGAAGATTAGAGTGTATTAGGCGGGAATTTACTGTGAAATTGGATGCAGTCACACACGGCGGTTCTATTGGCTTATGATAACTTCGTGACAACGCAATTATTTTTAGGATACAAGCGATTGGGGTTTGGTTTAGAGGAATTTGTTACGGGGAATTTTTGAGCACTGAAAAAGTGTCACTGACATGTTAATGATGTATATTTGAATTACTCTCACAGTGCCAAGCGATGACCAGGGGGCTTTTAGTAAATAAGTTTTTTTAAGCTTTTATAACCATTATAACGGCCACCTTCCCCCCTGTGTATCTCTTAAATATTTCACCCAGTCAAATATTTTCCAACTGTTCTTAAAAATAGGTGTACTCTCGTGGCAGGAACGGGAGCTTGCCACTCAGGCAGAAATAATCAAAATGACGACTGCCGCACGAGGGGATATTTGTTAACTGTGTGCGTGTTTTTCCATCTCGACAATATTTATCCCGGCGCTCTTCACCGAGCAGCCCTGGCAGCTAATCAAAGCATTTCCACAAACAAGCTATATTTATTGAGCAAGTTCATGCCACCATAGCGATTTGTGCGCTGTTTATTTTCGTATCAGCGAGCTTCGGAATTTGTGATAAATATTTACGCATTATCGTGTGTATGCAATATACTAGATGCACAGGTAAATTCGTGACCACGTTACCTCACAGAAATAGTAAACATTTACGTAATCTCTTAATACAATTTTTTTTATACAAAATAGGCTCACGTTTGGCTTCTATATCGCTTGATGGAAGGCGAATATGAAGCCTAGGATGAAACACGTGAGCCTATAAGGTGTCTGTTCATGTTAGACTTAAATGTGTCCAGATTGTACTCGTATGGAAAGATTGATCTCGGCAGAGAGTTCGCCTAATGTACACATTTATTTTATTTTCAGGATATTTAATTGTCTATCATGCACAATTTATTTCAGTTAGCTAGCGTTATCTTACGAGATATTTAAACTTTCTTAACCGTCCCTTTATTCTGACCCTTTATTTTTGCTCACCGCTATAGTTATTATGCCAAAGAGCCCTCAGCTTCTTTAGACACATCATGCGGTCTTCAAAGCACTGTCTGGAGAACCAGATCATCTTAGGCAAAATGGACGGCAAACGTGCTCAGGGTAAGGCGCCTACAAAATGGTCGCACATGATTATGAAGACGGTGGGAGGCAGCATGCAGCGTGCGGTCCACTCTGCCTATGACCGCACTCAATGGAGGCTACTTGTACGTGGTCGCGATCCTCAGCAGTGAGGGAACGAACAAGAAGAAGAAGAAGATAGTTATTATATGTTTCGGACTACTAATTTTATGAATTCAATATATATCTTTTTAATACGTCACTAAATGTGGTAAAAAATGTTTTGTTAACGCAGCTTGAATATTTCGCTCGCTATTTCGCGATAATTTATATCTGTCCCATTTTAGAATCCCCTATTCTGTAAATAAAGTATAAGGGCATAGTCCGTCATGCGGCCCTTGTGCCGATTGGGAGACCTTCACATATTTCAGAAATGTTTCTAACACATTCAGGTTCTCTCACGATGTTCCGACAAACACGTGGAAGTTTTTCGAATAAAATAAAATATCTTTCGTACAAATTATAATTATTTATACGCTGATGATATTATTGTGTAACATTCATAACATTCTGAGTAATGCCAGAGCAACAAATTATATGTATAAAGGCATTAATGTCAGTATAAACCTTCTTTGTGAAATTGTACGGCGCTGTCGCCATTTTGAAAGCTCTTTTGTTAACAATTAACTCTTAATTGAAGGCTCAAATAAAGGTCAAGCTGCACTTTAAATTGCTACATCAATTATTGTGCGTCTCGAGATCTTTTTAAATTGTAGTAATTATTGTTAATTCATTGTGTCACGAGCGCTATAACTTAATGCATAAATGAAATCATCTCAATCTTTTTCATAAACAACTGAGATTAATAAATAAAAAACAAATGCGCTTTACAACCCCATAACGTAAGTAAAACTTTTTAGCTCCATCTACATGTATGTATATGTACATATCTAAAGATCGCGTATATATATATTTATATATATGTATACATTCATTTCAAGAGAGAAAGAAAATGTGCGCGCGCATTCATTCTCATGCCCCTACTCTCGTATAATACTCTCGTTCTATCTTTACTAACTTAAATGACTCCCTCAACTTCACTAACGTAACGCATTCAACTTACTCGCCAAGTCAAGCATGCGTAAAGAAGTTTTACATCAGTAAAATGTAAAAGTCACGCTCTCTTTCCGGAGGAGTAGGCAGAGATTGTCGATTTAAATTTACCACACCACTCTAGAACTTCTCATAGTCGCCGGTTTCTAGTGGAGTAGTTCTAATGTCGGTTCTTCCGATCGAGATTCTTACTCACCGGAGGGACTCTTGTGTCGAGTTACTAGCTATAGAAGTTCACCTCTCAATCCGCGAAAACGCCAAATCAGCTTGTGCCGCTAATCTGTGCAGGTTCGTCAGAAAAACTGACTATTTCTTGACAGAAAAAGTGGCCGTTTTTTTTATCTTAACATAAAATGATTCATTAATATTATGAAGTATATATGAAACGACTTATCAACTTTTTCATTAACTGTTAGATAGGCCATATTAAACACGTCTCTAATAATGTAATATTTTATATAGCTCCATAATGATAAACACTTGATAACGGTTTACAGCGGGTCGCAGCCACTGGGAATCCCTTTTGTAATGGGTTGGTTTTATCCAAGCGCCTCATAATAGTGAATTAATATCGAATAGTTATTTATTGCTTAATAATCTAACTTTATGTTTTTCCCGTTACAATCAAGATTTTCATCAGTCGTGAGTTCATCATCGTTTTAGCGTTCTCTTTTGCTTCAAACTTATTTTTTGACTTTGAATACAAGATCGGTCGAGCCGTAAGCTTGTTTGTCCGTTTTCACAGAATATATATAAATAGCCTTGAGCGAAAATTAACGGTTAAGAAAATTTGAAAATTTCGGAAGATAAAGACGCTAGCTAACTGAAATAAATTGTACATGATAGACAATTGAATATCCTTAAAATGAAATAAAATATTGTTATTAATTAATTTATATTTCATTAACTTAAACGAAAAAGGATATCTTACGTTAACTTGGATAATACAGTATTTTTCATTAATTTTTTTTGGATTTTATTATATATTTATTTTTTATATGAAAAGTGGCAAACGAGCATACGGCTCACCTGATCTTAATTGATCACCGTCGCCCATGAACATCCACAGCACCAGAGGAGCTGAAGGTGCTTTGCCGACCTTTGAGATAGGAATAGGCTCGTTTCTTGAAGGTCCCTAAATCGTAAACGTTCGGAAACACCGCTGGCGACAGTTGATTCCACAAGTTGACAGTGCGTGGGAGAAAGTTACGCGAAAAACGTACAGTCGTTGAACGCCAACCATCAGGTTGGTGGCGGTGGAATTTGGAATTCTGCCGAGATGTGCGGTAATGGAAATCGGTAGCTGGGATGATTCCGATTGAGGGATTGCTCAATTTCGCCACATGGAGGCAACACTTAGTACTAAAATCGAAATAAAAGTGTCAGGTGTCCAGGACTTCTCTGTAAAGAGTATATAGTCCGCCATGCGGCCTTAGTGCGGATTGGCAGACTTCACATTGCTTAGAAAATTTTCTCAAACATGCACGTGTCTTCCTGATGTTTTCCTTTCCCGCATGGTGAATCGGCTCTTAAAATTATAACAAACAAATCCATTGGTGCCATCACCGTGTATCGAACTGGTTGCAAGTATACAATGCAACTTGTGGCAACCGCTTGGACACTGAGCTACCATGACTTCAATGCCTTCAAGGCTAGTGTAATTTCCTTTATTAAAACCATATACTCGTATAATCGGTTATTATCTATTTTTGGATAAGAATCAAAAATATTTCGCATATTGTTCATACCATCTACTGTGAAAGGTACATGTTTCCTACTCGTAAGCTACTTGAGAACTTTCCTTCCTTGTTCATTATCGGAGTACGTAAATACCAGTTCAATAGACATTCAATTCAAAGCAGCGATAAAGGCTTTCAAACAGTATTGTATTATGAGCAAATACACGTGTTAAGTTTATGAAACAATTATTATTACTAACGATAACTAGTGGACCGTGACACGAAACCATCGTTCAATCTATATATATATATATATATATATATATATATATAGACATAGACATAGACATTTATTTATTGGCATTACAAAAACACATCACAGACTGAATATAACACACTTTAAAAAAGAATGAAAAATAGACAAAACACAGTTAAAGTTACACGGACAAATAATACAAAACATATGATGCCAATATCGGACACCGTCTCAGCATATGCTGTCACAAGGATGCGACAGCGCTGATTTTCAGCAGTGCCCGGGACTACCTAAAGACGTGCGCGCGCAATACTACTTTTATATGGAATATTATTATACAGACAGTAAGAGTATAATAAATATGATATATATATATATATATATATATATATATATATAAAAGAGAAGGTGTGTGGGTATGTTCCATTTAGGCTCCGAAATAGCTGGACTTATTCCTTTTTTTCAATGAAACTTTCAGGGAATCTTCAGATTGACCTGGCGAGGAATTCTGTAAATTTTGGTGACGATCGGAGCAATCGTCTTTTTGAACTGTCAAATACAACATTTATTTACTATGATGATATTCAATTGTTTTATAACATAAATTTGTATTGACATATGCGTTGTGTATATTTATGTCATTATGAACCAGAGTTCAAAACAGGAGGAGTTCCGATAATTCGTCTGTATGTTTATTTATGTATGAACCGAGTTTTGATGATTCTTTATCTATTTGAATGCTGGTGCTTTATGTGTGGTACCAATTTCTCACTTTGGTCCGATGTTGGCAATGACATCCATGAGAAAAACAAGTCTTAAATTTTCATTAAGTATGTACGCGACAAATGGACGAATAACTCAGTATTACGCCACCCGATTTCGATTATTAATTTTCTACTGGAAAGGATGTACTCCAAGAGATAGATTGATGAGAATTTAGTTAGGTTCTGATTAATTCTATTACGTAATATTCCTACGACAATACGTAAATACAGAGCACGTAAATATACTTTTTCTTGTACGTTAATTAGGTATTAAGATGAACAAAGACTAACCTATCCAGGAACTCTCCGCTGTCGCGCGCGGTTGGGTTTGTTAATACCATCTCACTGCACATTGATATATTTTGTTGCACAGAGTCTGTGTTTATCGAAGCTGCCTACAAATGCGTAGAAGGTGTTTGACTTTTTTTATATTTATATATTATTGTCAATACATCAAGCAGCTTTTTATTTGTTTTAATTTTAATAATATATATTTAACTAAGTTTTTATAACATCATATTGGTATTATCTGTAACGGTGTTATAATTTTTGTTGATTTAAATAAATAAATAAAAAAAAATCTCTGCTTATGAAAGTCGTGAATAATATATGAAAGGCAGGTCATAAATTATATAGACAGCCTCCATTTTCAAGGAAAGATCAAAGGGATTTATCACGTTTTCAGTTCCTCGTAAAAGACATGTTGGCAATATGAGATCGCACCGCTCTTTGTATGTATGTACACGTCAGATAGCGTATTGAAATTGATAGTAACTAGGGCTAGTAAGCGAAAATCCGTGTAACGTCAATCGAATTCATCTCTTCATTCGATTCATTCTTCATTTGATTAGCAAATGGCATTTGCAGGTATATTAGTACAATGGACCCGTGGTAGTTCAGTGTTCGGGCGGTTGTCTCAAGTTGTATAGTACGCTATCAACCCGAGTTCGATTCCCAATGAATTTGTTTGTTGCAATTATATATGCTGATTCACCACGGGCAAAACACAGTGAGGAAACAAACATGTTTTAAAAAAAAGACATGTGAAGTCTGCTAATCCGCACTATGGACGTGGCGGACTATGCCCTTGTACTCTGAGGGACAAGTAGCTATTTGCTATGACACAAGAGATTATTTTGTAAGTTAAATACCGATAAACCGAAACTTATTTATTGGAAGCGGGCTGTGAACCCTGATGGAAGTCGCAAGCCACTGGAGCATTACTGGTTTCATTTTCTTTTATAACCTACTGATAAATTATCTCCTAAACCAAATGCGTGCAAAAGAAACGTTAAATGACATCATAGTAGGTGCGGTAGTGGCGTTTGGGGTGTCCTGTCGCTGTCAGATGCGGGGCACCCCGCTCATAACGGCTGATGGCATTCGCGGAAGGTTTAGTGGGTAGGGGCTGCCCAGGCCGAGTCCCACACATCCCTCCGGGCTCACCCAGGGTACTGAAAGATGGTCTGTAAAAAGATTCCTCCGCGTTAACAAAAAAAAAAGGTGCCGTAGCGGCACCAATGATATAAATGTGATCACCAGTGGCGTATAACTGGAACGAAAGTGTTGTGTATTAGTATTTGAGATGGAATGGTTATTGAAATGGCTATTCGGAACGGTTACATAATGAAACGGTAATAGTAAACTCGGGGCCCAGAAATATGTTTTGTATGTAGCAAAAGTGTCAATTTGAATTTTTTGTTCACGAGTAGGAAATCTTCAAAAAGATACCCCGCCATCTGCGGCCCTTCCACGGTGTACGGTGAGGGGCTCCGGGATCTCCAGAAGAGCACGGTGCAGAGGAGCTCCCTGCCTCAGATGCTCTCACAGTGCAAGGCGACACGGGTCAGCCGATGTCGCCTTCTTCCGGGTCCACCTTGGGCGACAAAGGCCCCCACCCTTGTCGCCCAGTAAACCCTAGGCCCCTTTTAGTCGCCTTCTATGACAGGCAGGGGATACCGTAGTCTTATTCTACTAGCCTAGAATTATAGGACTGAATTGTAATAAATCTCTGTTATCATTACCTGAAGTATCTTCGATGTCTATATCCATCTCTATTCGATAGAGCAATATACATTTTCGTCACTCGTTCATGTCACTACACGGTCGCACTTATCTTGCCATATTTATTAATACACAATTACTGCTTCATAAAGATACCGCTCTATATAGATGTAAATGGATGATGAATATTAGTAACGTTTTGATTCGTTCGATAAATGTTGACACACTATTTAGTTTCAGATACGCAGTCACATTTTTCTAATTGTTTCAAAGCAAATTGTATTACTGACTCGATATTGTTTCGAGATTGTTATCGATAAATTATTAATCGATAAGGCACTAGGATAACCTTTTAATCGAAACATTAAACGTTAAATTAGCAATAAAATATTTTTTTGCACAATGACGCTTTAAAAATATTCTACTACCTACAAAAACCATTTAGATATGTTGTTTATGTTTTATATCAATTCACAGAAAAGTTTTTACCGTGACTCATTAAGAAACACAAACATATTTTTATTACCACATTTGTCAATATTTAAGTGACTATATACGACTATGAAATTCAGGTGATTATTAAAATATATATTTAATGTCACTGGCAGGAAGATTTTCGCACGAATATTAGTTTTTTTTTATATAGTTTGCTGTATTGATATACGTCGCGTTATCAATGTAGTACGCTGCGGCATGCCAGGCATGCTCGAGGCTGGAGGTCGACTGATAAGCGCGAACGCATGTCCCAGTGCGCAGTAGCTGGTGTGTTGTTAATGATACGTGCACACATTTTATAACATCGTGGATTCCCTCTCGTGTGCTAAACATTACTCTGTTTGATTTACCATGTCGACTGCTATGGCCGTTCGAAAATTAATGGCGATTATTAAATTGTTTTACTTTTCAACGGACTTCAAAGGAGGTTCTCTATTCGTCTGTATTTTTTCGACCCGTGAACAGATTTGGATGATTCTTTTTTTAAATTTGAAAGCTGGTCTCGTGTGATACCATTTCAGATTCAATTTTGATGAACGGCATCCTTAATAAAACCATATAAGTCTTAAATTTGAATTAAGTATGTGCGCTTATAGTGTTGGGACTAAGGTTGGAAGACAACATCACCAAACTAGCAGATATTAAAGTAAAAACGCGAACCCTGAAATGGAAATGGACTGGTCACATGATAAGAACAAAAACAGAAAGAAGCATCAATAGCCTAATGGTTTAGGGTACGGCCTGCGAATCGTAAGGTCGTGGGTTCGGTACCACCATTCTACTATTGCCGTGAACCATGTCCTAGCACAAGCTTAAGCTTAGTTGGAATGGTTAACAAGATTGTTAGTAATATTTCTGAAAAAAAAAGAAATATTGCTAGCTTTCTTTTTTTTTAAAAGTGGGCAAAAAAAGTAACGGAATGGTACTCAAGGGACGGTACAAGAAATAGAGGAAGGTACAAAAATGATGGGAAGACGGTTTACCCAAAGGTTGGCGAAGGACGTCTATGAATAGGCAGAGGTGGAGGGAACTGGTGGAGGCCTACTCGTATGTCGCAGGACAGTCTGATCTTGATGGATAAATAAATGTCAATGTTTAGAAATTATAAAAAAAATAACATACCGAAAAATAAAATAGAATTAAGTATAGTTAGAATAGAAGTAAATTTAGAATATAGTTACAGTACAATTAAGTATAGAATAAAAGTATACTTAAGTATGTTTGGTTAGTATAGTATTATGTTATTCAGTCCTATAGTTTTGGGCTCTCAAGAATAAGACTACGGTATCCCCTGCTTGTCGTAGAAGGCGACTAAAAGGGGCCTCGGGTTCACTGGGCGACAAGGGGCCTTTGTCGTCCGCTAACCCGGGAAGAAGGCGAAATCGGCTGGCCCGTGTAGAACAATAGTTATTCACAATATTTACGGGCACGCTATACCTTACTAACAATTAGTAAGATGGATTTTACGCACTTCACCGTGGTTTTCAATTATAATTTGTTTTTTTACTAACAATAGCGATATTGTATATATATTTATTTATATGTGTGGTAGCTCTGTGTCAACAACGTTAAGGCGTCTTGCTCTACGTAGTACATAATACTTTGACGTTTGCCAGCAGAAAATAGAATAGTAGAAAATCAACATAATTTTATCGTCGATAACGATCTTAATGCCAGTCGTAACGTGACGTCACCGCGCACTGTATTACAGTCTGATTGTTGCCAATTAAATAAAAGATAATACTTGATTATTTTATATAAAGACGGATGCTTTATTGATTTTCCTGACAAACACATTATAACACTTTGATTTACACATACGATAAGAGGAAAATTGTGTTACAATGGAACATTGCTGCGTACTGAAATTACTAAATATTATTAACCGACTTCAAAAAAGAATTTTCCCAATTATTATCTGCACTTATAGCACCGTCATTTATAACCCGATTTCACAGTTATGTTATAATTTGAAAGGATTTTGTTTTAATTACGTCCAATATGAATTTTGGCATAGGACCTTCGTTTCCCGAAACGTAGTGTTCTCTTTTTTATGGGATATAAACTTGACCACAGGCCCACCTGATGTTAAGTGATTTTTTTAGAATTAATTTGTAAGTTGTATGTATTTGTGAATGCTGTGTTTTCCCATAATTAGTGAGGCAATCACAAAGTATTTGTTGGTATATTAAATTAGTATCGTATAATTGTAGTCACTAGTGGAAAACCTTATTAAATAAATAAAAATAAAATAAAAAAGTGGTGGGGCTCAATAGCCGTGGCTTAGTCGCCCACCGTGAAACCAAGAGAAATCTACATGCCCCGCGGGAGGGTGGAATGCACTACAAATTACACTCTACAGCCGAACCATGAACAGGTGTGGCACTTGGGCTTTGCAGATGAGTCCCGGCACTCAGGGCAGGAGTACGGATTTTTTGTTTTATAAAACTGAAAATACATAGTTATAACTCGACTGGGATTCGAGCTCGCGATCACCAGACCATAAGTCGACCTGCTTAGCCACTAAGCTAGCACTGTTTCTATCACAATTTCTTAAATACAATCTGAAAACTACAATTATATTGTCCACGTTGAGTTTGTGCATCGAATGACAAGTACAGTCACGAACAGAACGTTTCAACATATAGTTTATTCCGTGTTGTTTATGAGTAGTGGTTAATCCGATTAGATATAGTATGACATCACAGAGTGATACGCGAGCGTCGGACAATCGTGTCAAGGTAATCGAATGTCATAAATTGTGTTCCGTAGGCTTCTCGTCTTGTTTGAGATAGCTGTTATCCATGTTTCATACGTCACGCGTTGCCGACCGGGGTGTTTTAGTAATTTTTAGCCGATTTCAAAAATTGAGAAAAATTCCCCTGCAATTTTTGCACATCGAATGCGGAAGGCTGACTCACCGAACTGTGATATTTGCCAATTGGTGGATGATGTGCACCACATAATGATGGAATGTGCCAAATATGAAGCGGAAAGAAAGTCATTAATACATAGTCTAAGACTGAGTTAGCAAAATGTGGGTGTTTTCTTATTGCTGCCCCCTGACCCGAGGCGACCCGAGCGAGGAAGCTGGTGGCTATGGCCATACAACATTGATGACTTTCTTTCTCTCTTCATGCACGATGTGTGTGCGTAGGGTTAGGGTATGTCAATAAATTAGGTCCCGGGAAGAAGGCGACATCGGCTGGCCCGTGTAGCCTTGCACTGCGAGGGCACAGGGGAGGTGGCTCCCCAGGACGTGCTCTCCTTGAGCACAGTGCAGAGGGGCTCCGGTGCGTTCCACTGGAGATCCCGGAGCCCCTCGTCATGCACCGAGGAAATGGCCACCGGGGAGGTTTTAGTGGGTAAAAACCCCACATAACCGCCGCCTTCCCCCCAGAAGGCGGGGTATCTTTTTGAAGATTTCCTCCCCGTTAACAAAAAAAAAATGTCAATAAATTAAGAAAAAAAATGGAGAAAATTTTTCTGTATTCGATCATCGGTCAAAAGCAAATCTTACCAAGAGACATAGTCTTTATTGTCGTAAATACATCTATACTAATAAATAGCAAGACGTTATATAAGTGAAAACTTCTTTAGTGTTGATCACTTTTTGTCAAGGGAAAATGTTATGGCTTTGCGTCACCGACAAGCTAATGTTATATTTTGTCATGATCTTGTACTAAATATAAAACATATCCAACAAGAATACAGTGTTTGGATCTTTTAAGTATAAAATATACTTGTGCCAGAAGATCCAGCTCTTCCTTAATCATTTCATTTTTTTAAGTTAATGTAAAATAATTATATGTATTTTGTGCGAGTGTGTCAGTGTGTATTTATGTGAGAATACGATAACAATGTACAAGAAAGATATTATTGTTATTTGGATCGTAATATTGCCTCTGTATCCTCGTAGTCCAAACCTTCCGGCCACTTTAGCAAAGATGCTTAACAGTCGTGCCAGTTTAAAATATTAATGCATAATTTCTTGTTAATATATTTATAATAGATAAACAATATGAACATGTATATTTTTGCTCGGAATGTCAACGGATTTTTTAACCAATTTGATTAATTTTAATATAAACACGATGAAATTTCAAATTTTAATACTAAAATTAATAAGTTTTGACTTCTATGGACTTTTATAATTGAATTTTTTTATTTAATTTTGAATAAATATAATAGTAAAATAAGAAGAACGGTTCTCTAATATGTGTCAAAGGAAGTAATGCAGCTTTTTATTGTTAACACGCAGATATTACAATTACTGGCATATTAAAGGCGTCGATATTCACGGGATTTCACAGTCAATGGAGCGTGTTCGGTGGGGTAATATATCCGTGTAGAAGTATTGGAGGTGTCCGCTATCCGTGCGTCATTGCCGTGATAATGGTGGCGGTGGGAGTGATAAAGGATGTTGGTCGCAGCGTGACGCACGTTGTCGCCATGCCAACAAGTTATTTTCGAAGCGAAAGGGCTCCGCGCGTGAAAAATTAAAGGGACACGCTCAAGATTATCACGCGTGACTTGCGCGACGTGTTACCGGAGATATATATTTTTTAAGCGAATGAGGCGTACGAACAAATTGCTTAACTTACGTTAAGCAATATATTTTTTTTAATAAAATGACTTTACGGGCAGAATCTCATTGTAAGTAATAAGAGACATCTATATTGACGAGTAAAAACGAACAACATTGCGTTAAAAAATTATCTAAATGTATACTGCCTATTGTCAGGGATGGACAACTTATGTACGGAAGGTAGCTTTTGTTTCCAAAATATTTTAGTTATGATAGAAAGTTCTGTCTTAACGTTATTATTCTAATTACGTATTTCTGTCTTGGTCGTTAAGTTGTATTTACTAAATCTGGATCGTAAACCAACCATTATCTAAATCAACAAACATCGTTCTATTCGACATTAAGGAGTCTCCAAAGTCCAAAGCCAACAAAATTTGAAAATTAATTCAAATTAAACCAAAAAAAGGTCAAAATCAGATTATAAATGACGGTGTCATGAGTACATGAATATTAAAAAAAATTATAAGTCTTTTCCTCTTTTTAGAGTGGGTTAAAGTAGGTAAAATTCTGCCAGCCCTGTAGTTCTGGGCTCTCAAGAATAAGACTACGGTATCCCTGCATGTTGTACAAGGCGATAAAAAGGGGTCTCGGGTTCACTGGGCGACAAGGGTGGGGACCTGCGTCGTCCACCAAAGTGGACCCGGGACGAAGGCGACATCGGCTGGCCCGTGTCGTCTTGCGCTGCGAGGGCACAGGGGAGGAGGGAGCAACCTCCCTCCCGGGACGTGCTCTCCTTGAGCACAGTGCAGAGGGGCTCCAGTGCGTTCCACGTTGAGATCCCGGAGCCCCTCGTCATGCACCGAGGAAAGGGCCACCGGGGGGGTTTTAGTGGGTAAGAACCCCATATAACCGCCGCCTTCCCCCCAGAAGGCGGGGTATCTTTCTGAAGATTTCCTCCCCGTAAACAAAAAAAAAAAAAAGGTAACATTTTGCCAGCTCTGTAGTTCTGGGCTCTCAAGAATAAGACTAAGGTATCCCCTGCCTGTTGTACAAGGCGATAAAAAGGGGTCTCGGGTTCACTGGGCGACAAGGGTGGGGGC
The DNA here is from genome assembly GCA_029286785.1 of Meandrusa payeni. Lineage (NCBI taxonomy): Eukaryota > Metazoa > Arthropoda > Insecta > Lepidoptera > Papilionidae > Meandrusa > Meandrusa payeni. The sequence goes on along the minus strand of JAGSMX010000008.1, from coordinate 9,416,220 downwards.
CTGCGCCGTCCACTAAATTGGACCCGGGAAGAAGGTGACATCGGCTGGCCCGTGTCGCCTTGCGCTGCGAGGGCACAGGGGGATGGGAGCAACCTCCCCCCCGGGACGTGCTCTCCTTGAGCACAGTGCAGAGGGGCTCCAGTGCGTTCCACGTTGAGATCCCGGAGCTCCTCGTCATGCACCGAGGAAAGGGCCACCGGGGAGGTTTTAGTGGGTAAGAACCCCATATAACCGCCGCCTTCGCCCCAGAAGGTGGGTGGAAGATTTCGTCGCCATAAAAAAAAAGGTAAAATTCTGCCGATGTTACTAACATGATTGTCACTGGGAGAAGAAGTGGCAGAACAAATTTTAACATGTTAATCTTAGGAGAAAAAGATGGCCGGGGGCTCAGCGATCACGGTTGACTCAAGTTGCATACTACCCTAACAACCCGGGTTCGATCCCGGTGCTGGCGCTAATGATTTTGTTGCAATAATTTATACGGCGGAGAGTGAAAACATCGTGACTAAATAGATAGTATTCTAGTACATGTAATTTGTATTAGGATACTTTTTAAGACATGTTCAATCTGCCAAACTATGCAGATGGTAAGGCGGACTAGCTTAGTAAATGCCTATTCACTCTACTCTTGAAAACACCTACATTGTAATCGGAGGGAAAGACAGATTCTCCCAATCCTTTTGCTGTACGTATAATGAAAGTTTGGCAAAAATGCCTCGCTGTGTAAGAATAAATGCTTCAAGAAATCTTATAAGACAAATTTAAGTACAGTTTACCGCAACGTTTAGTATTTAGTAGTTAGTATTTAAGCCTTGGAATATTAAAAAAATTAAAACAGCTACGAAGCTACGGAGTTCGCGTTGAAATCCTAATCGTAGAATCGCGTCAGCTAAATTATTTAAGAGGATTTCGGAGCACCTCTTAAGCTGTCATCCGTCACTTGCAGCGTTAAGTCGGAGCAAGACGTAGATAATATTAAAAAAAAAACAGTTTTAATCTGTGAACAAGGTAATTAAATGAACAATAAAAAATAACTGTAAAAAGATCTATTATATTAAAAGCGTTAATTGGGACATATTGTCCCATTGGCCTGGGGCCCGGAAAGCAGTAGTTCAGCCTTTACGAAGAAGTGCCATCGGGGGGTTTTAGTGGGTAAGGATCCCATATAACCCCTCCTTCTCTCCAGAAAGCAGGGTATCTTGTTGAAGATTTCCTCCCGTCAACAAAAAAAAGCTCTTCGGTCGCTAAGCCTGAACCTCTACTCGTAGTAACTCTATATAAGGGCCGGTTACGGTTATTACGCGTTATTACGCGTATGCATTCCGATTCTACAGCGTCGGCGACGGCCAACTCACGGCTCTGTTTCACGGATAATCAATTATAAACAAATGTCTTTCTCGATGAATTACAATATGTATGGATCTAGTGTGTCTTGCTACTCTTTTGTAACTATAGGTTGGCTGGAGATTGGAATATCTGATATTCCCACACCCCCTATTAAACTAGCAACCGATTTACTACGATTGAGAAGGTTTAATCTAAGCGACCTAAGAGCTATGTCACCTATCAATTCGATGAAATAATCAAAATCAGCTTCTCTGACTAAGCCGTGTAGACTCGTCAAAAAAAAACTTTTTTACATTATAAGGGGTACTATATCTGTCTTGTTGATAATGTTGTGATGTTGTGAATGTATTTTACATTTTTTGACGAACTAACACAGTTGGCCAGAGAAGCTGGCCTTTGCTGCTTCACTGGATTGAGACGTGGCATAGCTCTTAGGTCGCTTAGCCTGAACCTCTATTAGGTAGTAACTTCGACACAAGGGTCCCCCCGGTGAGGGGTAAACTCGGCTTGGACGGTTACTATGTTACGCGTTAGCAGTCCCATCCTAGGGCGCCCGAGAGGGCCGACCCCGACTCGGTCGGTAGCTATTTAATTGACTTGTATTTTACAAATAGATATTTTATTTATATAGTTACGTAATATCATTATTGGTAAGCACGCGCTTCCAGTTCCATTCGTAGATAGATAACTCGTTATACTAATTAATGTAAGCTTATTACACGTAGTTTTAACACCGTAGCATAATATTAACTTCAATTGTTTCAGTTGATTTGAATAAATTAATCCAAGATTATTATATCATGGCTGTATAACGCCTTCCATTAAGAAAAGACTACGTATTATAAGTGTATTTACGAATTAAAACACAAACATCAAGTTAGATAAAACAACTAATGGTTTAGGGTTCGGTCTGCGAAAGGTAAGATCGTAAATATTACTAATATGCTTAAAGTTAAAGTTACAGCATTTTTATATATACTCGTATACTATATATGTCCCATTGTTGAGCGCAGGCCTTCTCCGTAAAAAGAGTATAAGGGCATAGTCCGCCACGCAGCCCTAGTGTGGATTACCAGACTTTACATGTCTTAGAAAATTTTTCTAAGACATGTAGGTTTCCACACGATGTTTTCCTTCACCGCCAAGCGCGTGGTGAATTAGCACATAAAATTACAACAATAAATTTATTGATGCCAGCACCGGGGATTTTCTAACGTCTAAACTAGGCCGAGCCTGTATCTCAGACGTTAGCCTCTTCCAAAAATGATCCATACAGTTGTAAGTTTCGGACGTGTGCTCAAATTAATGAGGGTATATTATAAAAAGATTATAAGTATTCACCGTCACTCACTTGAAATCGAGTACGTAGACTGGGTGACCACTGTACGTAAGAACTTAAGAAATATAATATAACAATTTTGTATTTGTGCGTCGTTACAAAATATTAATTTATAATATATATATATATGTAAATATATAAACATTATGTGAATAAAAGTAATGTAAAATATATGTATTTTTAATTTATATAAATTTTGATGCTACTAATTTATCTACATCATCTGGTGTTTGGTTTTTTAGCCATGTTAGAAGTTTTTTTTACACTGGAAGTTGTTCAAAGGATAAATTTTAAGGATTTTATTTATTCTATTGTAAATTGTAGGGCCAAGATAACAATTACTACTATAACTAAATAATAAAAATGACTAACGAATTATCATCCTTTTTTCGAAGTCGGTGAAAAGTACGACGTAGCTAGTGATTACTGGAGAAACGAGTCGCATGATTACTGAAAAGCGAAAAACGCGTACCCTATGCTGCTTAGTATTTTAAATTGATATCTACCCAGAACTGTCTGTTTAGTGACCTGAGTCACGAGTCTGTTAAACCTACTATGTACAAAAATAACGTTCATTGGTATCATAGTGACCGATATTTGCTTATTTTTATTATCATTTCGATTTGTTTTGAAAGAGCACAACTGTACAACAAATTACCCGCACACGTCAAGAGGGTGTACACACTTACCGCATTCAGAATGCAACTTGCTAAATTCCCCAACGATAGCTAATCGCTTCCAAGCAAATGAAAGCGTTAGGTGACTCCTTCTTTTTAAAACGCGGGGCGTTACGTCAGAAATGACGTAATACACCGCGATTTAGGCATCGAATCGATCCACGAATTTGTCACGAGACTAGCTCGTAACCTATTCGACCGCGCGGACAACGGTCCGCACGAACACCTGCGCGGGTTCGCCCCGCAACACGCGCGTCCTCCCGACGTGCCCCGTAGGTTCAAATTCCCCTATTCTAGGGAGATTTTGAAGTCATAGGCCCCCCTCTCGACCTCCGTCTCAATCGAGACCCAGAGGTCGAGAGGGCGTAGAAGATAGATTCGTCGCGGCTGACGCTTGAGCCACGACGCAAAAATAGTTATACCTAAAAAATCCGTGTTAAAACGGAACCCAAGACCAGGGGAGCAGTCGCCCCCTGCGCTGATAACCCGGGTAATGGGGTAACACCCCGAGGCCCGTACCTGCGAGGTTCCCGTGAACCTTGTAGATGACTCGACTGACTGACTTCTTTTGAGTGACAGCGATCTTGTTGTTTTATAATATTAGTTATTTATTGTTCTCATGCAAGTGACCTGTAATGTCTAACGTGATGATAAAGCTTCATAAACGTAAACTTAAATCTTTGAACCTACCTATAGCTTACGACTGGCTTGCTAATCGTGTGTGTGTTTTTATGACAGTGTATTCATATAATACATGGAATTATAAATAATATTACTGTAAAAAATGTCGATTTCATAATGAAACGTCAATGGGAATCAGTAGACTCAAGGAAAAATCCTTAAGTGAAATATTCATAAAATATATCTTTACAGCCTATAAAACAGTACATAGTAATTTATAACATACAAAACCTTCCAACACAACAATAAGTATTATGACAGGGCTCGCAAACAATGCAGTACGTGACTCGAAACCCGTCGATCGATTAAGATAAGGAAGACACTGCTGACACCTTTTCTTAAAGGACTTCTCTGGCCTCTTAAACTAGAGAAGCACTTAGCCGCGACCCTTCACTCTGTTCCATACAATTTTGTACGGAACATTACTTCCGCGTGTGCACGAAGTTTTACTACGCCAAGTGTCCTCAGGCGAATTTGCGTTTGACAGATAAAACGTTGTTTCGGACTAGTTTAGGATCTACGAAGTTATGGATGTGACATTGAAGGTTTTTGAAGTGAAAACTTCTTTAGTGCCGTGATTTTAAAGTCGATGATAAAACAAGCAAACTTTTATTTACGAGTAAAACAAAATTATAAGTTAAGTTAAAGTTACAGCTTTTTATATAGGGTCAATAGCCTAATGGTTTAGGGTACGGCCTGCGAATCGTAAGGTCGTGGGTGTGAATCCACCATTCCACTATTGCCGTGAACCATGTCCTAGCACAAGCTTAAGCTTAGTTGGAATGGATAACAAGATTGTTAGTAATATTTTTGAAGAAAAAAAAAATTTGCTAGCTTTCTTTAAAAAAAAATTAAAAAACTATACACTCGTTTTATTGAAACGGCGTGACGTTGTACAAAGAATTATTTTAACGAATACCGTCACAACTGCGCGTCCTCACAAACTTTATACAAAATTAAAAGTCAGATTACGAATTTATAAAGTTTAGTTATTGTTTACAATGTCAAGTTAATATGATCTAAAACTAAATTATTGCTGGGTGACGGTGTTGCTAGCTAACACAACCGAACTGTTAACCAATGATCATATTAAACGAGTGACATTTTCATATCCATTGATATGGAACTATTTGAGAGAGCACGATAAATACGAACTTATCCGAAAAAGTACGAAGAAAAATATTTTCTCACAATATCGGTAAAAGCGTTTAACGTTTGGTTCGATTTAAAGTCGGTTTTTGTTTTTAATCGTAAATATATATTATGGCTCATTGTTATTAACTTACGTAGTCTTAGATTGTCATAAACTTGAAAACATTTCAATCAACAATCAATTTTCAATACGATTTCTATGAGTCGAGCGCAATCGTGTGGATTAAAAAAATCACTATGTCAAATGTAATTTTAAATGTTATGTCTTTTTTATGAGCACATTTCCAAGTTAACCGGTAAGAAGAAAGGACTTCGTTGTAAACCTTCGGTATCGATATTGTCGATCATCGAATTTACAACCAATATTCTTTATACTATATATATATATTTATGAGCCGTGGTAGCTCAGTGTCCGGGCGGTTGGCTCAAGTTGCATAGTACGCTAGCAACCCGAGTTCGATCCCGGTGCCGGCACCAATAAATTTGTTGTTGCAATTTTATGTGCTGATTAACCACGCGCTCGGCGGTGAAGGGAAACATCGTGAGGAAACCTACATGTCTTAAAAAATTTTTCTACGACATGTGAAGTCTGGCAATACGCATTAGGGCCGCGTGGCGGACTATGCCCTTATACTCTCTTTACAGAGAAGGCCTCTGCCCAGCAGTGGGACATATATATTATATATATAAAGGCTGTAACTTTAACTTTAACTTTTATTTTTTTATTTTATTTTTTTATTTATTTAATAAGGTTTTCCAACAGTAAGTACAATTATACATTGCTTATTTAATATATCCACAAATACCTTGTAATTGCCTTACTAATTATAGGAAAACACAGCATTCACAAATACATACAACGTAGACAACACTACTTACTAACAAAGGAAATAAATAGTTATGATTTTGTTTTAAAAGTAAAAAGTAGAAAAATAAAACGTTAAATTTTAAGGCCTAGGTTAGTTACATATTTTATTATTTTGGTGAAGTTTGCTTTTTAATCCTATTTACAGACGTTACCGCTAAATCAATGTCACTGTAATCCCTGTAAACAGAGTACATCCGGTACAAAGGACAGTGTGCCTTCAGGTTCGTTCTATGTTTAGGTTTTAAGAAGAGCTTAATATTTTTAAGTCTTTGTCGTCTATTGGGAACGTTAAACTGTACTTTAGACAACAGATCAGGGCAGTCTAGTGTACCTGATATTAATTTTATTCTTTATACACTCAATAAATTACTTAAGATCTACAAAATTTCAATATTTCACAGAGTAAAACTTGATTAATTCGTTTTACTTATTCAGAAGCCGCATTCGTAAATATCAAATTATGAATATTGAAGGTTCGAAGTTTCAGAAACGCATTCTGAAATTAATTAAAAATGTTCGTGCCTAGTGAATCGAATGCCTCGATAATAAACGTTGAATTAACCGTTGGCCGGGAGAAAATATACTCGCTTATTTTTAAAACTCGCAAGGAGGCCGTAATGTTATGTTAACGTGAGTTTGTTTGCACAATGAAGATTATTTTAATTGTAAGTTTACATCTAATCGAATTTTATTATAACATTATTAGTAAAAAAATACTTATAGCTTAATTACCACGTGCTCGGCGTTAAAGGAAAACCTCGTGAGGAAACTAACATGTCGTAGAAATTTTTTGTAAAAAACATGTGAAGTCTGTCTATCCGCACTAAAGCCTTGTGGCAAACTATGCCCGTATACTTCTACTACTTAAACTACGAAATATTAATGCAACATAATTTAGTATTTAAGTTATTCAATCAATTTACCAATTTATTACAGGTAACGACTATATGTTGGTGTATGAACCCAATTCTCTGTTCTGACTCGTCGAAGAAGGATAATAAAAAAACTAAAAAGAAATCTGAAGCCACGTATTATGTGAATAATTGGAAAGAATTTGACATGCCCGGAGAAATAACAGAGAGCAATCTTAAGAATATTTTAACAAAGATTGCTGCGTTTCAGCGATTTGAAATATGTCCATTCGACAAAAAGCAATTTCGCTATTGCGAAAATTTAGTTATGAATAAAGTTTACGCTAAGATCATTTCAAATGTTATTCAATCTGAGGACTCTAAGAACAATAGTCCAGTTACCGAGAGCAATTGCGGACAGAACAATACAAATGGCAACTGTACAACAGATGCGATTGATGTAACAACTCCAGCAAAGAAAAGAAGGAAAGATAAATCAAGAAGATCTAAATATACTAAATTTTTCGAGTAAAAACAAAAACCGAATCGAATCGAGTCAAATGTTAATCGCTATACACGCGCTTTTTAATTATCGTATCTATATATATAAAATAGAAAGTGTGTGGGTATGTTCCATATAGGCTCTGAAACGGCTGTACCGATACCAATGAAACTTTCAGGGAATCTTCAGATTGACCTGGCGAGTAATCTTATAAAGTTTGGTGACAATCGGAGCACTCACTTGAGACATTAACTTGAGCCCGATATGTTTTTGTGCAAATGATAAGAATGATATTGTATTTACTGATATGTACATGGGTAAGGGTAAGGTATGATCTTCACCCGCTCGAGAAGAGAATAGACGAGAATGAATAATTTAATATATTGTGAGGGTAAAATTAAACATTTAATGATATAAGTTTATTGTTTAAATAAAATAAAGCATAATCTAGCCCGGCGAAGCGGGCGGGGTACGCTGGTGCGAAATGATTTATAAAAATATAACATTAATAATAGCGCCATCCATCTAAACCAGTTGACACTAAAAATCTTATTATTATAATCGCTATTATTTAACGTTACGGAAGTTTTTTTCCGGCTAGGGGCAACAGGCCTTGTAAGGTTTCTTCGTTCCAAGAACCGAATGAAACGGAGATCGTAAGTCAGCCACCAGGCTATCATTGTGGTATATACACAATATAGATTACACGTGTATGACTGTTTTTAATTTATTTGATTAATCTGAAATGGTACCTGACAATAAAGCGCACAACTTTTTTCATGTAATTAGTACCTGACTTGCAACTCCGCTGTCGATGCCAATCAAACGGCTAATTGGAATTTTTATTTTCACCGTGAGGTAAAAACATGGTAGGGAAATTTTCATTTCTGAGAAATATTTTTTTACTTCACTATTTCTCCTCTCTGTTAGACATTTTTCTTGCCATTAAAATATTAAGTTAAAGCGAGATGATATAATTAATAAACAAAAAAGAGAAAGATATTTTTTCTTGGACTACCTATCTTCTAATTTATACACTTTTTAAATGTTGCCTGAAGAAAAGTTTTGTCAGCCAGCCTACAACCTTACGATTCTAGCACTATTGAAGCCATTAGACTATTGATTCATTATTATTTAAGATATCGTACAAGAAATTTATAAAAATATGTGTTTTATTCTCATCAAGGGAGACAAAATGTCTCCTGAGTTTGTTACCTTCCGAAATACCGCCATTCCAAAGCGGGCTTCGTGTGGTTGACATTATTATAATAAGAATTTCCCTCACCTCGTTTTGTTATCGTTGTGTACTTCCAAATTTAGGAAATATATAAATGACAGCTCACTTTATACAACAGACTTTTCGTAATTCAACTTAACCCCCAAGTCAAGCGTGCGTTAAGAAGATTATTTCTATTTTTTATTTTTACAGTTTTCGAAAAACTTACAGCTAGAATACAATTACGATGTGATAAAACTACCCTTAGACCAATTAGAAGTTTTACTCTAAGTAACACAAAAATATGGTGGACTGGTTAGAAATACGAATTATTGTTATCTGTAACCAGTCTACAAAGTGTATATTTAAAAAAAGAACATTGGTTACTCACCAGAGATCCTTTTAATGTGGAGCTGCGTTGCGAAATTGTTTCCCATTTGGGAGACATAGCTATCCTTCTTGCTTGACAACTGGATGCTGAAGCCGTCCGACTCCAGGGAGGCTCTGGGCGCCCTAGCAGCCTGCACCGCCTTGTTCTGGCATACGGGCGTGGGCGCTACCTTGGCCAACGCAGCCTCCTGGGAACCCGTGCTGTCGCGGCGACGGCTTTTGTGGTCAAGCAGCATGCTCGGGGTGCACCCCATTCTGTCACATTGGCACTACACTTTGGCACTAACACTGATTAACTGCATTACCGTCGGTATCTGTTACCTGTAATAATAGAAGTTTCATTTACAATATAATAGGTACTTTACAAAAAATATAACTGTGCCAAACCGTCGTCGCTTGGCACCGTGCCCAGAAGACCGGCAGCATTGCCACGTTGTATGTCAATGCTTAGCCTCTGTGCAAGGTATAAGACAGCCCTCTAGTCACCAGATGTGTAGACCAACTTCTTAGCTATCACATTATAAATGTGTTCCCACGTACCCAAAGTTTCTTCAAAACACACACAACAACCTAAGTATATTACAAGGAAAAAATGTTAATAGATTAAAGAATTGTTTTTCTAAGACATACGATGTTTTTCTTCACCGTCGAACGCGTGGTAAATAAACACTTAAAATTACAACAAAAAAAATAATTGTTTTTTTTTAATGACGAACGCAGATTGGCCAGAGAAGCTGTCCTTGACTGCTTCACCGGATTGAGAGGTGGCATAGCTCTTAGGTCGCTTAGCCTGAACCTCTATCGCTAGTAACTCGACACAAGGGTCCCCTTGTTGGGGAGTAACCTCGGCTTGGACGGTTACTATGTTACGTGTAAGCATTCCGATTCAAGGGCGCCCGAGAGGGCCGTACCACGACTCGGTCGGTAGTTATTTCACGGATAATCTAAGGGAAATTCAAAAAGCTAAACTAACTTTGAGTGCCACTTCGGGAAGCGTTGGCGCTGGGAGAAGAAGTGGCCGAAGAAACTCCAGCAACGCTCCTAGCATCTAAGGGTGGGGCCTGCCTATAAAAGATTAATTGATGCCGATCTCGGGTTCGTACTCGGGTTGCAAGCGTACTATGCAACTTGAAGCCACCGCCCGTGCATTGAAGAAGGTAACGAGGCTTCAAAAATGATAAAAACTGGTGAATAAGTATAAACAGTACCAATGCGCGTTCAATTGTGAAAACACATTGAATCCGTATAAACCTCTTTTATATATTCAATATGAATTGCTTGTTCCTTAAGTAGTTTATTCCCTCTAGCACTAAGGGACTGACGGATATTCTATTATTCAACGTACCCAAATATCACGTCAGAAAATTCTTTTTTTATTTGTCAATTTCAATAAATAGTCAACTTACAATTTAGCTAGATAGGCAAAAATAAATGGTAATGACATACAGATATATACGAGTACATTAATAACGGCGATCAATTTGTTGATCGAAAGCGTTGTCACTCTATTTCGAAACGTAAATTCCATTGCGTCACCCGACAACCGAGGTACGGTCTCCCATAAAAATATAGATGATAGATTTTTGTTTAACCCCTCACCGGGGAGACCCTTGTGTCGAGTTACTAGCGATAGAGGTTCAGGCTAAGCGACCTAAGAGCTATGCCACCTCTCAATCCGGTGTAGCAGTCAAGGCCATCTTCTCTGGCCAATCTGTTTAGATCGTCATTAAAAAAAGTTTTTTTTGTAACGAATCTACGCTGATTGGTCCTAAATTGCTCTTAAATTGTTAACCTGAACTTTTATTAGGAGCAACACGGCACAAAAACCTTCGAGGATGGACTTGAGGTTGAAAAGTTTCTCTAATGGATCCAAGGGCGCCCGAGAAGGCCGAATCGACTTGGATGTATATAAATGGGTATTAGGTGATAGTATGACAGCCTAGAAAAAAATATCTTTCAGCCGTTAACCAACAAGATGGATCGATCAAGTTAAACACTATCCTCTAAAGTTATCACGTTCGCACGAGACACGCTAAACTAATACCTCCTCTTCCTGATGACTCCTCATGATGAAACCCTCAAGATGCCTACGATCCCAGATATGAGGGACCGATCCTAGAGAGAGAATGAAAAAAATCTTCCTCATCTCAATAATTATATCCTTTTAATAGTCAACAAAAATTCGTAGAACCAACCTTTTTGGTATCTTTTTACGAATTAAAGAAACTTGTATTTTAGAACAAATCTTCATGGATTTCACGTTTAGAAACTTTGTGGCAAAGCTAACTTTCGAGATAAAGGAGTCCACAGTTCTCCACTCGGCTATTTCAATTCATTTTACTACACGGTTGTATCGGTGATAACTTCCGGCTTACGATTGCCTCCAGGGTTTTAAGCTTTGTACAGTGAAATTTTATTTATAACTCAGTACTGAAACATGACTGGGTAACTTCATCATTTATTTCAAAGGCAAATGGATTGTCTGTTACGTCCATTGTCATTTTTTATTACTAAGAAATGTTTGGCTACGGTGAGGGGCCGGCTTCGAAACGTAGAGACTATGCATCATAAGTCTACTTATATCATCGACTGTTGCGTTAAATTAGAACGAATTTGGGGCCAGCCTTGTAGTTCTGGGCTCTCAAGAATGAGAGTACGGTATCCCCTGCCTGTCGTAGAAGGCGACTAAAAGGGGCCTCGGGTTCACTACGCGACAAGGTGGACCCGGGAAGAAGACGACTTCGGCAGGCCCGTGTCGCCTTGTACTGCGAGGGCACAGGGGGGGAGGGAGTAACGTACCCAGTTTATTACAACCTACATGTGTTAGAAAATTTTCTAAGACATGTGAAATCTGCCAGCCGCACTAAGGCCTCGTGACAGATTATGCCCTTATACTTTCTTAACAGAGAAGGCTTGTCCCCAGCAGCGGGACCTATATAGGCTGTTACTTTTTATATTGTATTAATAACTAATTTTAACAGTCTCTTAAATGTTTTGTATATGTCGCAGTCTTATATATATATATATATAAGTAAGATTTTCAGAATTAAGATTAAAAGATCTAATAAAATAAAGATTTGTACAACAGAGCTATAATATTTACCATAAAAGTACATTTACTTTTATGACCGACTAGTCTACGAATGTCGTGAAAATATATGAAGGATAAGAAAATGAAAGTAACTACGAATATAAAAATTATAGTTTAGGAAAACTACTAAATTATTCTAATATGAGAATGTGAAGCAAAAAGAAATCTGACAATTTTTACTTTTTCATAGCACTTATTATATTTAATAATAAAATTAAGGATTTTTTTATTCTGAATATGCTAGATATATATATTTTGTATTGCCGTCGGTTCTTAACTTATTTATACTTTTTTTTTGTTGACGGGGACGGAAGGCGGCGGTTCTTCTTCTTCTTAATCGTCTCCTTCATTGCTGAAGGTTGTGTCTAGCACAAAGTGTTGATCGCTCGCTTCACGATTAACTTCCACGTGTCCCTGTCCTAGGCGGCGGTTATGTGGGGTTTTTACCCACTAAAACCTCCCCCGTGGCCCTTTCCTCGGTGCATGACGAGGGGCTCCGGGATCTCAACGTGGAACGCACCGGAGCCCCACTGCACTGTGCTCAAGGAGAGCACGTCCCGGGGAGGAGGTTACTCCCTCCCCCTGTGCCCTCGCAGCGCAAGGCGACACGGGCCAGCCGATGTCGCCTTCTTCCCGGGTCCACCTTGGTGGACGACTCAGGTCCCCACCCTCGTCGCCCAGTGAACCCGAAGCCCCTTTTAGTCGCCTTCTACGACAGGCATGGGATACCGTAGTCTTATTCTTGAGAGCCCAGAACTACAGGGCTGAACTTATTTATACTTATTCCAACAACACCTTAAATCTTTCACAAAGTCTGACTTAATGGCATTCTTTTGCAGGCGATCTATCGATATTTAAAAAATATGCGAACCAAGATTTATAGTATTTTTTTTTATTTGAGCCATTTTATTCGAGATAAATTAAAAAGATACTTGAATATTATCGTTTTTGCATAATTGCTGTTTTACTCGTAATATTTATAAATAACCAGTGTTAAATTATTTTTTTTTATCAATCAGAAGAGAAAATGAGATTTAAATTGAAACTTTTTTTTTAAATAAATGAATCTTCAATAGCCTAATGATTTAGGGTACGGCCTGCGAAGCGTAAAGTCGTGGGTTCGAATCCTCCATTCGACTATTGCCGTGAACCATGTCCTAGCACAAGCCTAAGCTTAGTTGGAATGGTTAACAAGATTGTTAGTAATACGTCGGAACCTAACGGAAATACGTCGAATAACCAATAACCCTGTATATTGTTGCATTTACATAATTACTATAAAGGTTAGCCTTTTGGTTTTCTACAGATAGCATTTTGGAGACTGTGCTCAGGAACTACATAATCTAATTCCCCCATCCCCTTTCCACCATCGGACTTCTACACGCACTGCGGGATTTCATCCTTTTGTTGCGAACATCCCTCAAACCCGAACGAAGCGATTTGCTTCGTCTTTCATTCTTCGTACAACAAAGGACTGGAATAGTTTGCCCGCGTTTGTCTTTCCTTCCGATTACAATGTGGGTATTTTCAAGAGTAGAGTGAATAGGCATTTACTAAGCTAGTGCGCCTTACCATCCAGGACTGCATTTCCACTTAACATCAAGTGGTAGTCAAGCACTTGCTTAGAAATTATAAAAAAACAACACTAGATGTCTGCTGGAATAAAAATGGTATTTAAAAGAGAGATATAATTTACTTATATTAAAATATTTCTGCTACAGATGTGCAGTATTAATTCTTTGACGTCTAGACACATGTATAATGTTATAGTCCACCCCGACTAAGTGCCACGATAAAATTTTCATGTTTATCACTTTTGGGACGACGTCTACGATTAATGGATTCGGAACTTCGCTAATTCAGTATAACCTATTTAAATTCCACTAGTGGTAATGCACCAGAGGGACGAAATCGATTAAGGTGCTTACGTTACTACACAAATTGAGCTCTGTCAGTACCTATGATATTGTGTACAGATACAAAAACATATAAATATATTAAGCATATAAAAATTAGCTATCACGTCATTTTAATTCTATCTGGGTAGACAGAGATCAGTCGCATTTGTGGGCCCATGGCCTTACACAGGTCACAAATTTTTAACAAGTGATTTTTTTACTTATAAAACCGAAAAAACGGCAATTCGTTGTTAAAATCCGACTTGGATTCGAATCCTCAGATCGGAAGTCCCCGTCGATCATCATCGTCTCTTAGCCATTACATAATTTATTTAGTAAACAGTTTTGAGGTCGAGTGTTCGTTGCCTCAGGAAAGGCAACCAACGTAAATGAAGCTGAAACAACGGTAAGGTTGATGATAAAACGTAAGGACGAATTCGAGGATAAATTCCTTTAGGGTAGGAGAGATCATTAGATTGTATACACCCTTGTTATCTCCAAGTATTACGTGATATTTATGTTTAGTTCAAAGAAGTAACGAGTAACAAAGGAGGATTTAGTCTGAAAATAATACGACGTTTATTTCTGTGTTCATAAACAGTCTTAGGCATTATGAATTCAGTAGAAAAAGATTCACGCGGTAATAAAAGTAAATAAGGCATACAGCATATAGACTATTTGTTAACGTGGCGAAAATAAATATTTTTAGAAATTTAGAAGCGTCAATAGCCTAATGGTTTAGGGTACGGACTGCGAATAGTAAGGTCGTGGGTTCGAATCCACCATTCGACTATTGCCGTGAACCATGTCCTAGCACAAGCTTAAGCTTAGTTGGAATGGTTAACAAGATTGTTAGTAATATTTCTGAAAAAAAAATATTGCTAGCTTTCTTAAAAAAATAGTCTTGTATGCGTTCTTGCAGTCGAATGATAGGAATTCGAATCCCGGTCGGCTGGGTACATATTTTTTCTATGTCAGAATCCGAAGTTCAATTAAAATTTGCCAACGTGTAAACGTTGTAAAAAGTTCAGCAGCTTGATTTACGGTTTAAAATAAGAAATATGTAGCTAACTTTAGACATATTCTATCCAATCTACTTTAAAGACATGTCGTGGGTCAATGACGTCTAGACGTCGTATTTCACCCTAAAGATGCACCCTCCTGGAAATGGGAATGAAAACTAAATAGCTGACTAGTGCGAGTACAATCTAAGGTGATTCAACATTCGATCCAACTACCCACACAATCCGCCATCTTGGAGAAAACTGTACGCGTCACAAACAAGTTCGTTGAACTAAAAAAGTGGGGGTAGTTTATATAATGCTTAAATAATAAAATATTATATAGCATTATTAGATATAACAGGAGCAGACCTTTATAATCTGTACTAATAATGAGACACGTGTTTTTTTTAATGCCTTTTAGTGCAAAAACTAGTAGTAGTACTAGTAGCGTGTTTCGTTTTAGCTTATAATATATGCTGACTCCTCATATTTTCATATTTTGTAGTTAACCGTCGGTTCGGATAAAAACTGGACAGTAAAAGAATGAAGTAGTAAACCGGTAGAGAAATCTCGCTTTTCTCTGCGGGATAGAATCTGAAAGGAAAAAATCTCGACTTAGCTCTTAAACTCGGCACGTCGTGTGCAGTGAGCCGGCCACATCTGTCGAGTTTGTGATCAGAAAAGTTTTGGTCAGAGAAGCGTACCGCTCTCTCTCCAGATGGATCGACGATTAGGATAGAGACGGAGGATCGTGTATAGTGGAAGACATTGAGCAAGGCTTATTACCACTATTCCATTCTTAATCCGATGGTTTGATGTGGGCTGAGGTTAGAATAGCATAATAGAAAAAGAAAACATTCGACATAAGAACACAGCATCCAAACAGTTATAAAAAGACAAGATATATAACCAAATGTAATTTTTTTTTTATAATTTCTAAGCAAGTGCTTGACTACGATCCCACCTGATGTTAAGTGGAAATGCAGTCCTGGATGGTAAGGCGCACTAGCTTAGTAAATGCCTATTCACTCTACTCTTGAAAATACCCACGTTGTAATCGGAAGGAAAGACAGACGCGGGCAAACTATTCCAGTCCTTTGCTGTACGAAGAATGAAAGACGAAGCAAATCGCTTCGTTCGGGTTTTAAAAAAAAAACCCTTGTGCGGATGAGTGGTTAGCGCATCATTTGGTGTGCTACAACATGTAACACAGCGCTGATTTTCAGCCAAAAACCTGATCATCATCTTATTACGAAGCGCACTAATAATCATAATGACGATAAAGTATTTATGTTAATTAACGTAGCAATCTTATATTGAATAGACCACTTAAATTTGAAAACACCAACCAAATGAAAATATTTTTCCCTTTAATTTGTCGTCTTTATTAAAATATGGCAACATAAATAGACTCGTCTAAAGAAACCTAGTTGAATTTTATTAAGCCAAGTCCGAGATAAATTTAGCCGTAATAAGCGAGGAGAGATATAAACTGTGGACGTGTCGGCTATTGTACCGTCCTAAGGCGCAAGTAATTAAAATATCCGCCCAAGACGCCCCGCGGCCGGCCGCCGCCCACCTTGGTACTGAAACATAATTAATTTAGCGAGATACGATTTTTTCTAAAAACTTTTAGTCGTCATAGAATATACATATATATTTATAAGTAAAAACAAAACCGACTTAAAATCGATTCATACGTTAAACGCTATTACGCGCGGACGACTTCTTATTATATCTGAATTACCGTAGGAATATTACGAAATAGATTTAATCAGTACTTCACCTCCTCCTCCTCCTCGCGTCGGTTTCCTCAATGCTGAGGGTCGTGACCATCTCGTGGGAACAGTTTGGTTTTAGTGATCCGTCGCCATTTTCCTCTATCTGCAGCCGTGCGCAGAGCATCGCTAACCGACGTGCCTAGAGTGGTGCGGATCTGGTCAGTCCAGCATGTCGGGCTTCGACCTTGCGGTCTTGTTCCGTCAATTTTACCAGTCACAACTAGCCTTTCTAAGTTATTGCTGTTTTTTCTGGCAATGTGACCAAAGTATTCCAGCATCCTGCGTAGGCATATGGTGGACAGCCTAGCTTCGATTTTAAGTTCCCTCAGGATGGACACGTTGGTACGATGTGCTATCCATGGGATCCGTAACATCCTTCGCCAGCACCACATCTCGAAGGCATCAATGCGATCACGATCGGCTTTCTTCAGGGTCCATGTCTCAGCTCCGTAGGTGAATATGGAAAACACAAGTGTGCGCACAAAGTACTTCACCAAACTCTCATCAAACTACCCTTGAAGTTAATCCTTTGCAATATAAATTGAACCATCGAAATCGGTTGACGTAATATTGAGGTATTCTTTCATTTGTCGCGCACATACTTAGTACAAATTTAAGACCATGGTATGTATATGGTTTTCTCATGTATGCGACGACACGGGAAACACCAGCTTTAAAATAAAAACCGAATCATAAAAATCGGCGCACCCAGTTGACAGTCCTCAGGTAACAAACATTTTTTTTTATTTTTTAATACAGACGAATTGAGAACCTCCTCATTTTTTGAAGTCGGTTAATAAGGTACTAAAGAATTGCCGTTGGTGCACTTCGACTTATTTTATCTTATTAACCAAGTGACAAATTGGATATTATTACTATATACGAATTTGTGATAGAATATTTTGATTTAAATGTTTGTATCTGCAGAAATATAAGAAATGGTTACGTTCAAGTTTATGTTTGGTCGTCGGGCTGACATTAAATCGAACGTTGCTTTTAATGGCGTTCAAATTAAAAGCTTTGTTTGAACGAGAGCCGCCATCGCCACCTGTCTCGCGGAGCACAATGAAACACCACTATTCCATTAATTTACATACACTCTGAAGCGAACACTTCATTTCCTGAACTTTGATGTTCTTGCCGAGAACGGTAGTGAATATTAACCTTTATATTTAGTTATAGTTTTGAATACCTAGATAGTACTCGTCTTTTCGAGAGCCGTGGTTGTTTAGTGTCCGTGCGGGCACCTAAGTTCGGTGCCAGGTGCCGGCACCAACGAAATTGTTTGTGATGACATTTTAAGTGCCGATTTGCCACGTGCTCAGCGATGAAAACTTGAATACCTTTAAATTTTCTAAAGCATGTGAAGTCTGCCAACTCTCTGCCCGCACTGAAACTGCGTCGTAGCGGACAATGCCCTTATACTCTGGTCAGAGAGAGAAGGTGTGTGACACAGCGTAGCGGACAATACCCTTATACTCTGGTTAGAGAGACGGTGTGTGACACAGAAAGGTATTAAATAAAACCTTTTCTATTATGCGTACAGCCGAGGGAAAAACTTACCTGCGCCAATGTTCAAGAGAACGGTAGATAGACTTTTACTAAGCTGGTGGAGCTTACCGTTAAAGGCAATAGTTATCGTATATATTTCGAGTCCCAATATGATTACTGAACATCATGCTGTTACACGAAAGATGTAAATTGTGATCACTTACTTAAAAAATATTAAAAAGACAACGGTATCTCACTTAGTATACAGACTAAATTAGTGTTATTTTAAGGGTACTAATCGAAGAACTTGTTTGAGTAGTTGTATGGATTTGGGAAAAATTAGAGATGTGTGCCACGGCACTGTGTTTATTTTTTAAATCTTTCTAATTTCCTACACCGGTCTGGTTTTAAAACATTAGATGAGTCGATCGAGATTAGTTTAGATTTAGACGTATCGACGTTGTCCTCGATAGAAATTACAAAAAAATTACGTAGTTAAAATTGTCTATGGCTCAGGTATACACAATTTAACTTCGACACGACAATATTTAAATTACAAGCAGACCTCTTCATTATTAATTAGTTGCTTATTAATTCAAAATTCAAGGTTACTTTTAAAAGCCTCACGGACAATTTCACAAAAGGTGTCAGACCTTTTTCAACATGTCAATGTTTGGTCAGATCCTTAGCATATTAACTCAACGAGAAAAAATGGATATTTTGCGAGACCTTCGAATATTTAAGATACTTAATTCTATTTACTGGTACGTCATATCGAGGTGCGTATCGGACAACTAACTTGTGGACTTCTACAAAGTTTTCGACCGGTCAATCCTTGGAGAATTTGTGACCCTCTATCGTAAATAATGACTTGTGATGTCAATGTTAAATTACTGTTACGCATCACCTCTTAGAAACTTCGACACGTCCAATCTGATGGGGGCATCTCAGTTAGTCAATTAATGTTCAGGCGCTCTCCGGTACCCTCGAATTACGAATTTTATTGTTTTTAAATTACTGACGTGTCCTTACACTTTGAAAGTCGCCTCGACACATGAAGGACTCTGGTCGGTTCAAATTTCATGGAACTATAACTTTTATATCGGAAAGGACCATCACTCCAACGAGCAATCAATAGATTCCTAAGGAAATGTAGCGTCCTAGCCTTTTTCTAATAAAAATAGGATGCTGTAGTAATTAATTTAATTTATAAAATCACATCATAAAATCGTCTTTCTTTAGTTGTTTTAAAATCACATTTTCACCGTGTATCTTTCGTTGCTTACTGGTATCGAGATATTGAAACGAACATTTATTGTCAAGTAAAATAAAAAATATTTTTTATATTATTATTATGTCTTCTTCTAGCTTATAATCTTGAAAATCGTCTTAGTGTCTCAAGAGATTACCCAACGTATAAACAAACGTACACTTTTACCCGTTTACTGTATAAACAGTATATAGTGCCGGATTACCTGTGTAGCGAGTGTAGCAAATGCTACGAAAGTCGCATGTATGTATGTTTTCAACCGACTTCAAAAAAGGAGGAGGTTCTTAATCCGTCTGTGTGTTTTGTTTTTTAGTTTTTAATTGAAGTCAGTTTTTGTTTACTACTTGAACAACTGCTAAATTGTAATAAATCGATATCAACACTATCTGGACGGTTGACGTTCCACGATCGTGCGTTTCTGGCGTAACTCTCTGCCACGCACTATTAACCTGTAGTATCAGCTGTCAACGATTTGGGGACCTTCGATGTGCCGACTCCTTTCTAGACTGTCAATGTACCTGCAGCTCCAGTGTTATGGATGGTCGTGGGCAACGGTGATCACTCAACAAGACTAGGTGTAATAAGCTCGTTTGCCACTTTTCCATTCATTTTCTTTACAACTGAATACTTTTATGTTTGCTACAGGCCTCGCGCTTGCTTAACCCGGTACTGTCACTATAAAGATCATGTCACACAGCGAGCGTTACAATTGTAATGTACTAGTTAATATAGAGCACCACACACATACCCGGCGCTCGACTGGCTGCGGCGACTGGCGAGAATACAGATTCGTGCGGTGGAGCGGGGCGTACTTATTGTCTTACAATTGTCAAATTCCTACTAACGCTACGCGTCGCTAGTGGTGTGGCTTGATCTTAATACGTTTAGCGAAAAAAAAACGCCTTCGCCCTATTTTAGGGTAGATAGAAAACTAGTAAAACTAGATACTTTTCCATTTCTTGCAAACCATAGTACAAACCAACGGATTCTGTAGGAACTAACTATTAACTCGTGAAACCGTTGATTAGATGTACTTTTAGTATTTGTACATTACACATATCCTTGAGGATTCCAACTATTACCTTTAGTCGTTGTTAGCTTTCAACTTCAAATATGCTATTATTGTTGACGCTGGAATAGCTCTGAGCTATTTATTCAATTCCCTGTGGAATTGTCTCAAGAAACTTCTGCACCTCTTAATATTATGCAAACTTATTAACTTCGTCACGCCTTCCTTGTGGATTTGAGAATAATACAGACGAAACAATTTGAATTGTGTAGAATACCTTATTGTTAATTTAAGAAATGAATCGGTCTTTCTTGTTTAAACAATTTGTATATTTAGTAGAATTTTAATTGAGTAAATGAAATATATAATAAAAAAAAACGAAACGAAATATTCAAATTTTCAAAACTAATACCGTGTATTTAGCCAAAAATCCAAGTGACAGTCTTACATATTATCCGCAGTCCACTTCATAGAACTTATTAAGTTTCATATATATAGTGTGTACGTGTGTCAGGGATCTGGGAGTTGAGATGGTACAAGACCTTAACTTTCGTAGACACATCACTAACGTTTGCAAAAAAACATACAGAAATCTTGGTTTTATTCTCAGACAGTGCAAGGAATTCTCGAATTTATTAGTGGTTAAATCTTTATTTAACGCATTGGTAAGAAGCCATTTAGAGACGAACGCTTACATATGGAATCCTCATAAAGACAAATATTGTCTCATGGTGGAGAAGATACAAAATAAATTTTGTAGATTTCTATATTATAAGCAGTACGGGGTGTATCCTTGCTTCCCACTGATGTAACCGAGCCTATTTGTACTGGGCATGGTCGGGTACAGCAGGTTGCAGGTGAGGAGAGACGTCGCACTGGTTAAATATGTGTGGAGGTTGCTGCGGGGCTGGGTTCATCACCCAGAAGTGCTGGCCGCACTACAGTTGCGGACGCCTGACAATTACGTGTGCATGCGCCGTCGTCCGCCATTGTTCCTACTACCTGTCTCCAGGACTAACTTGTCCAGAAACTCTCCGCTGTCGCGCGCGGTTGGGTTTGTTAATACCATCTCACTGCACATTGATATATTTTGTTGCACAGAGTCTGTGTTTATCGAAGCTGCCTACAAATGCGTAGAAGGTGTTTGACTTTTTTATATTTATATATTATTGTCAATACATCAAGCAGCTTTTTATTTGTTTTAATTTTAATAATATATATTTAACTAAGTTTTTATAACATCATATTGGTATTATCTGTAACGGTGTTATAATTTTTGTTGATTTAAATAAATAAATAAATAAATGACAGGTAGAATGTTTTTTATTGTAAATAAGAATACCAAAAATAGAAATTCTTTGGTACAATGGGATTCGAACGTTCGACCATTAAGTCAAACGCTTAGCCCTAGTCCACCACTGATACCAGACTGCTAATATAATAAAGTAATTAACAGAAAAATTACAATTTAATGAAAATACAGGCATAGATGAAAAGGCGAAGAAATTTGTTTGACTTCATAAACCTCTTATTGGCTTATAGCGTCCAATTAATTTGCAATTATTTTTTGACCTTACGGTATTATTATTTTCAACGAACAAAGGCTGATGATATAAACTCTCACGACCTTCTAACACTAGTGAGGTAGACAGCTATCTCTGACTTCTTTTTGTTATGCTTAGGTCCCGTATGTCATAGAGGATGCGTCAATTAGTATACCAGTACGTTAAAAATATTTTTAGATAATTTTACATGATTTACTAGAACGGTGGAGGTGAGAATCATATTTGAACACTATTTCGCAAGCATTTCTAGCGACAACAGTTAAAGTTGGCATGCCAGGTTTATAACAGATAAGAAGATATTGAAGATGAACGCATGGCATTATGTGCATGTCCCACTGTTGGGCACAGGCCTCCTCTACAGTGTAAGGGCATAGTGCGCCATATGGACCTACCGACTGGAAGACTTCACATGCCTTAGAATAATTTGTAAGACATGTAGGTTTCCTAACTATGTTTTCCTTCACCACCGCGCGCGTGGCATATCAACACAAACAAATTCACTAGAGCCGCGATCGGGAATCAAACTCGCCCTTAATGTCATTAAGCTACCATGGCTTGTATACCATATACTTAAATAAGAAAACGGAAAGGTTATTGATCGTAAGTACACAGTTATTAACGACCTTACCGGTTTCCTGGCACTCTGAGTTAAGTTATTTTATTGCAGCCCCGTAGTTCTGGGCATATATATATAAGGCTACGGAATCCCATGCCTGTCGTAGAAGTCGACTAAAGGGGCGGGGCTTTGTCGCTACAGTGGACCCGAGAAGAAAGCGACACAGCATGCTCCGGTGTCGCCTTAGCACTGCGTGAGTGGGACGGGAGGAATTACCCCCCCCGGGACGTGCCCCTGCACAGTGCACAGGGGTTCCGGTGCGGTCCACTGGATATCCCGGACCCACTCGCTATGCACCGACGAGGGTCAAAGAAATAGTTTTAGTAAGAATCTCACATAACACCGCTTTCCTCCTAGAAGGCGGGTTATTTTGTAAAGATTACTCAAACTAATATACATTTTTAAAATAAATAATATATAATGTTTTAAATTAGCTTAGTGCATTATTCAATAATGGTTGAGCCACCTGCTAATTTTGCTGCGATTCTTATAAAATATAAAAATATATATATAAGATCTAACATATAAACCTGAGCCTCAGTTCAATTTACGAGACGACGGTTACATTTACGTGTCGGGTTCGAAAATGCGGCCGTCGTAGCTGACATGTTTATAGCGACGTAGCACACGTACTCAATAATGTCTTCTGTTGATTACTGCGTAGCCTATAAATAGAGAAATGCACTTACGCTCTTGACCCGGAGAGATAGGCAGAGATAAGGGATGTCTATTTTTCAACCGACTTCAAAAATGAGGAGGTTTTCAATTCATCTATATGTTTTAAGTAAGTTGGTGCTACCCGTGTATGTCCCATTTAAGTTTGGTCCAGTTTTCATAACAGCATCCATGAGAGAACCAAATAAATCGTAAATTTGCATTAAGTATATGCGCGACAAATAGACGAATAACTCAATATCACTCCAATCGGTGTTGATTATTATTTTTTATTGGAAAGAATGTATTTCCTTTTTTTTTGTTCACGGGGAGGAAATCTTCAACAAGATACCCCGCCTTCTGGGGGGAAGGCGGCAGTTATGTGGAGTTTTACCCACTAAAACCTCCCCGGCTACCTATCCTCGGTTCATAGTGAGGGGCTCCGGGATCTCCAGAGGAACGCACCAGAGCCCCTCTCCTCTCTTTGAGTTCCTTGGTTACTCCCTCCCCGCCCTGTGCCCTCGCAGTGCAAGGCGACACGGGCCAGCCGATGATGCCTCCTTCCCGGGTCCACCTTGGCGGACGACATAGGCCCCACCCTTATCGCCCAGTGAACCCGCGGCCCCTTTTAGTCGCCTTCTACGACAGGAACCCAGAACTACAGGGCTGAAAAATGAACTTCCTAACCTAACCAAAAACTTATCAAACTAAAGCTATATTATGTTCTGATTAATTCTATTACGTAATATTCCTATCCTATTTGAAGTTCGGTTTTGTTTTTACTCATAAATATTATATTATATATGAGCTTTCATTCTATTTTCAATAATTTATAAATATAAATAAAATCATTCGTTAAAATTTGTGCCTGGTTTGCGGCGATAGTCTCACGTCCTGTCATTTCAGGTATCTATAAAGAAATTGAAATTGAAATTGAAAAAACATTTATTCGGCACAAGAACACAGAAACAAAAGGTAAAACAAGACAAAAAACAACATAAACAAAAGTAAACAGAAACAACATAAAAAAAAGAACAAAAAAAAAATTGTGCCGAAAAGGGGTTGGCTCAGCATGTGCTGTGCTCACACATGTAGCACAGCGCTGGTTTTCAGCCAAAAAACCTGTGAAGACGGGCGGACAGACGGTAAGGCGGACACCATTCGGTTGTGTATTATTATAGTGTACAATACATAAACTTTCATAAATATTATATATAAATGTATATATTAAAAAAAGCAGCTATAGATACATATATATATATAAATATATAGTTATAAACATATATATATATAAACAAATTACATAATAAATAACATAAATATAGTGTTATATAAACGATTTAGACATAGACTTTTTTTCAATTAACATTAAAACATTACTATTATAACAGAATTAATATTTCTATACAGAATATATACATAATTTATAACTGAAATAAATATAATATGAGTGAGTATAAATGAAAAATATTTTTATGAATACAATAAAAATAATCTTATAATAAATGTAAATAAATTGAGAGTGGGTACAATAATTGCTATATATTTTCATATTTTACATACAAAAATACTAGTTTAAAATATTTGACCTAGAGGAGAAATTCCAGATTTACTTTTATTACTTCCCCAGATCCATGTATAAATTAATTGTGGGTTCGTTTAAAGATTTAATAAAAATATTAAACATAAAATGGAATTTCAACAAAGCGTTGTATGTCGTAGTCCACTACAAATTAACATACATACGGCCACTTAAAGGCTTGAAGTATCCTGCAATGAAGATTGCAGGATACTTCGATGGATTCGGTTCAATTGTACGTAATAACAAAATTACATGCAATCAACTGCAATATTCTATTCGTTGTAATTGATACACTCCATTCCACACAACTAAACAGCATCGTAACAGAACCTCGTAGCAGAAACTTTCGAACCGAGATTCAAACCCTTTGATCACCATTACAAGAAGTATATTCAATAAAAAAAACTGAAATAAATATCTCATTGCAACATATATGGTAAACGAACATCGCAATACCTAATACCGACACTAATTAATAAACTCCATTACAAATAAAAAAGGACAATAACAAAAACATTAAAACGATTTAAAAAAAAATCTTTCGAACATATACAACAAACAAGAATAGTAGGAACAGCCTATATTGAACACACACACGTTGAGGCGTACTATGTGTGTGCGTTCGTTTGCAAAAAATGCTCACAACTCGTGACGACGTATTACGGATTTTTCACTGTAAATATTACCAATAGTATGAGAACTGACTGTTGGGCATATAGACTAACCTAAAATAGGTTTTTAAGACGCTCCTTAATTTGTATTGTAATCTTATGTATCTCTCTCTAGTGTCAGTCCCTCATGTCTGAGGATCGTGGTCACCATCAGGGTTGCATTTGGAGCGGATGATTTGCCTCCAGCAGCTTCTTTTCAGCGCGGACGACGAGTCTTTTACCTGATCGGACCACCTTGTTGGTGAACGG
The DNA here is from genome assembly GCA_029286785.1 of Meandrusa payeni. Classification (NCBI taxonomy): domain Eukaryota; kingdom Metazoa; phylum Arthropoda; class Insecta; order Lepidoptera; family Papilionidae; genus Meandrusa; species Meandrusa payeni. The sequence goes on along the minus strand of JAGSMX010000008.1, from coordinate 9,390,316 downwards.
CCGCGAGGTCTTTTCCCTGCGGTGTTCCCAACTACGATCAGTTTTTCTAGACTTTCGTCGCCTCTGCGCATTGTGTGTCCGAAATACTCCAGGAGTCGTTATCGGCATATGGTAGAGTCATGGAATCTTATGTGTAAAATCTGCATCTTTCATAGCTTTTTAATCTAGATTGTCTTTGTTATTCCGAAAGCTTTAAAAACTTTAGCTATGAAATCCAAGCGCTTGAAACGCTTATCTAGAATTTTAATTATGAACAAATTAGCGTAAATGTTCTCGTCATAACGCTACCACGTTTAGAGTTACGAGCCGGGCTAACAATAGGGAACTAGTGTCGGTAGCATTCTGTTAACTAGCAACACATGGCACCCAGGGATTGTTATACATAATAACTACTTCCAATTATATCTTAGTTATTTACCTGAACCTTATTGTATCTTTAATTCATAATTAATAATTTACACGGTGACGGTATAGAAAAAGCTAGGGCGGTTATATAGCTATATATTCCATTTGAATTTGGAAGCCACGAATTTCTAATTGCGAGAAAGATTATTGTCATCTACTAGGCAACTAATGAAAATGTCTAATTAATTAGTAAAGTGAAACGGAAGCAATTTATAGCGGATCAAGAGCGTGTCATACAATACTATAATTGAAAACAAAGCGTATACACGCTCTTGTGCGCCCATTTCTATTTGCGTTGCAAATTGTAAGCCATCCGAAAGTGTTATAATTGTAGGTTTTGTGGAATGAAATAGTCCAATAACTAGTACACTCGCTTTATTGAGACAGCGTAACGTTGTACCAGGAATTATTTTATTGACAACTGCACGACCTCGCCATCTTTTTTACAACATTAATTATAAGTCAGATTAGAATAGAATAGAATAGAATAGCCTTTTATTTCGAATGCGTGAGTCTAGATTACATAAGATTGGTATCAATTAGTTATTTCATTGCAAAATAAATTTGATTTCATTACATTAAATTTGAATACATTAAATAAAATTAACATTTAAAAATAATTGTGTAGATTACAAGAAATAAAAAGAAATTAAATTAGATATAACAAATAAAATTAAGATTAAAAATAATATATTAAAAATAACATTAAAAATTGCATGCATTGGATGCCCATAATTGGACATAGGCCTCCTCCAGCCAGTCTCGTCCACGTGGTGCCCGCCAGCGGCACGAGATCGTCGTTGGAGAGACGATAAGTTAGATTACGAACTAATAAATTTAAGTTATTGCTTACAATGCTAAGTTAATGTGATAACAACTAAATTATTAATTATGAATTAAAGATACAATAAGGTTCAGGTAAATCACTAAGATATCATTGGAAGTAGTTATTATGCATAACAATCGCTGGGTGCCATGTGTTGATGGCTAACAGAGGCTATAAATTAGACTGTAAAATTGGTACATTAAAAAAAGGTGTGTTGACATGGGACATCAGGTAAGAACGATAATATAGAATTCCTTCGGATAATATACAATAGAATTTGCAAAAAAAAATATTGCTTAAAATGATTTAGATAAAATTTAGTATTTTTAAAAAACAAATAACGTAAAATAAAAAGAAATCAAACAAAAATTTTTTTTTATTTTTTCGACAATATAAAATTACATAAATTAATAACTCGTTTAAGCGCCACCTGTGATCAGAGCCAAGAACACCCTTAATAGCACACAGACTATAGCACTTCCGTTATATATTTTTCTTACGGTTTTAATCTTAATTTTTTTTGGTTCGGTCGCGCAAATAAACCACTATCTTCTCCAAGACTGCTGTAAAGAATTTCGATCCAAAAATAGAGTCCTACGTAGGAGAGCGCTTATGCTCTCCTACGTGTGTTAGAACAATTACCAAGAGTTGTGAAGTCTGCCACTACAAATTAGGGCTGCGTGGCCGAATGCCTTTATACTCTCTTTACAGAGAAAGTCTGTGTCCAACATTGTGACATATACATAGCCTATAAATGTAACTTTAAATTTGAATTAATTTGTAATGTTAATTTGAAGCGTCAATTTGAATCGTAAGGTTCGAATCCACCATTCGATTTTTGATGTAAACCATTTCCTAAAGGAAGCTTAAGCTTATTTGAAATGGTTAACAAGAATGTGAATAATAGATGCGAAAAAAAATTGATAGCTTTTAATTGAGATTGTATGTAATTGTATTTAGCGATTTAGTGAGAAAATACAATTTGCCTGAGTATATCTCCATGGGCTTTCGGAAGAATATTGTCTGGGATAATTTGGTCGCTGTTCGAGCGCCGGCGCCATGTAATTAGACTCAATAAACCGCGTCTGTTTGTTAACAAAATCCTTTAACCACAACAAAGTTAAATTACACCTATTTAATTTCACAAATGAAGCTGTAACGGCCAATATGTTTATTACACCGTCACGATTTTACGACGAAAGAAACCAGAATAGAACTTTGTGTACATCGTACGAGTGTATAAACGTAAAAACTGATGTAGCTAACTTCAAAGAATCTGTAAATATGGACGTAAATCTAATTAGACGGACATTAATTGAAAGAAGTACTAAATTAACTGTTTATAAATCCGTTTTATTACTCATCTTCGTTGGCCTAAAAAAGTTAATTCAATATACTCTTTCATTCGCATACCCGATTCTGTTGCTTGAAGATTTTCGAAGTGGAAACTTTTTTAGACAAATATATAGGTTGTCAAATATCTCCCTTCCGCCTTTTGTTCATGTTTACACGTCTATAACTGTTGAACGCAATATCCAAACTAATTATGCATAGCGTCGTTTTGTAGGTTATGTCAAGACCTTCAAATTATGTATAGTATTGCTAGATACGAGCTCTGTAGCGCTTTGTACATAGCCGCGAAATTCAAAAGACAAAAAGGCGGAAGGGAGATATTTGACAACCTTATAAAAAAGATAATGTATGTACGACGAAAGAAAAAGCTATGAAGGCTGTTTCATTCGTCAAGCGACTCATACGGATGGGGTAGCTAGGCGAATGGAAGAGGCGGTACATAGAGGGAAAAACGGCGTTCACAAACAAATTGTTCTTCCCGGAGCTTGACCACATATTGGTACAAATGATGACGGGACAAGGCGGATTCTCCGAATACCTACATCGGTTCAAGGGCAAGGATATTCCATCATGTACCTGTGATCCTAGTAGGGCAGAAAGTGTACTTACAGAATGTCCTATTTACGGAGGAGTAAGAAAGAAGAGACGGAAATAGAACTATAAATGGACAAAAAATTATATTACATAAAAAGTAGGAAATTAGATAAAAAAAGGAATAGATAGAACTTTTTTAAATTTAATATGTAGCAAAAAAGATATTAAATAAAGATGTGAACTAGCAATGAAGATCAATCTGGTTTTCACATTTACTGACACTCTGCACAACATTTTGTTATTTTTTTTTCTTTTTTTTAAAAGAAAGCTAGCAATATTTCTATTTTTTCTTCAGAATTATTACTAACAATCTTGTTAACCATTCCAACTAAGCTTAAGCTTGTGCTAGGACATGGTTCACGGCAATAGTAGGTGGATTCGAACCCACGACCTTATGATTCACAGGCCGTACCCTAAACTATTAGGCTATTGATGCTTCATTTACATACACGTTTAAATTATTTATTTATTATTCAAATGTATTACAGGCTGTACAAGATCATAACAAAATATACGAGTAAATACAACATTAGCAGATCTGTGACGTGAATCCACAAGATTTTTATCATAGTGTTCAGCGCGGCCAAAAAAGTTTTCACTTCAAAAAAACATGTCTATGCAATTTGGAGTTCTTACTTGACGGGCAGCAGTGAAAATTGGTAGCTGGCTTGAGAATTAGTTTCCACTTTGTAACTAGACGCGTGTCTAAAGTTTTCCTTTAAACTTTATCTAAACACTTTTCAGTAAAGTTTCACGAACACGAAACGTTAACGACGGCTTTTCATTGTTTTATGTGTGTATTGGTAGACGACTTACCAGGATAATCAACTTAATAGTAAACTTTTATTGCATTGTCCATAATAATTGTCTATTCCACTATCATCGTTGTGATTTTAATATAATTATAATATTATTTAATAATAATTAAACACTAATGTTAATGCATAATTCTAATAAATAATTCTAGAAACAGTATTTGTTATTCAAAAGACTGATAATAACCTTCCACGACAAACAAATTAAAGTATCTTTGTAGGAATTGTAATGTAAATTTAAAAAGATTACTAATATGGTTTCTGCAGTACAGTTGATGACGACATTGTTTGGTATTTATAAATTATTATTTTTATCTTTAATTATAGTTTGTTATTTAACTGTTAACTAAATCTAAATGTTTAACAATACGTTCTAAAATGATGGGGGAAGACAATAAACATGCAGCTTACGCTAGTTCGGGAGTAAAGGGACTCATCGTTTTACATATAGTATATTTTTTTGATGCAAATAAACTATATTATCAAATTAACAAATAATAATTAAATATTTTTATTAAAAAAATATATAAATATAAATGGAGAGCACCAGAGGTACAATATATTCCCGGTTCATGTCCCAAAGTCATTTTATTATTGTTATTGTGACGGCAGTTAGGAAAGAAAAGTCTTGGAATGGAAGTCAGAGAAGCATAGGGAGTTCCCCACCTAGATGGACCCTTTGGCCTTAACTGCACGCTGAAAAAATCGTATATCGGCAAAATGAAAGGCGTATTTCCAGCAAAGAATGACGGGCAATGATGACAATGATGTAGAAATTGAGCCATGCACTTTTGACATGATCAATAATAGCGCTGTCAACACTGATCAATAAAAAGGGCTTCGCGAAAAGGCAATTGGTTTTCATAGTTTAATACAGTGAAGTGAAGTTGAAATTTATACTTGGCGAGACTTACATTTCAGAAATACGTTCAAATCTTTAAAAAAATACTGCGGTAAATTTTCTGCGAAAACATATTTGCAAACACGGCAAACTCTGTTAGTGTAATTACATTCAGTTACGCCCCAGGGCAAATTAGCGAAGGGAATATTGTCGCCAGAAAACAGGGACTTCGTCATGACAACAGTGGATTAACGTCCAAATGTATATTATAAGAAATGTAAATATTTTTTCGTAATAGTGCAAATAATATAGACGGATTAACGACATACTGAAGACGGGTGACGTCAGAAGTATTCAAAATTATGCAAAATTATAGAATATACATATGCGAAGATATATGTGACATACATACATCATTCACTCTTTTGAATTGAGAGAAAAAGGACGTGAAAAATGAAAACCCGTAATTTGCGCCTCCGGCTCGATGGCCTGAATGATATCTATTATGATGTATATATGAATGTATTTATTTATTTTTCACCAGTTTGTGCGCGTTGCTTTGTCTCTACACAACCACGTGGTGGACTGGCGGACTGCCTTTTGGTATTAAATCCGCCCTTTTGTATATTTTTAAATCATACAAACAAAAATCAAATAACACAGCGGTGACCTAATCGCTGCCTTTTCAACTTACGATGACTCACTCATTTATGGGTTGAATCAGGTGGTAAAAGTAAGGCGTTTATTAGTGATCATTGCGCGAGATATGTTGCTTTTCCCATCCTTCTTTTTTCTAAATGATATTTTTTTTAATTTACAAATTATACCATTATACGCCTGTATGTTGAAAGGCAAGTGGTATCCTATAGTTCATTTGATACGCTCATTATCATCTACCAACAAAAGACTACTCCTTACACGAAGTGGAATATATAATAAAAAAATAAATAAAAAAATCTGTCCGTGTGTATTTATCATCATCATCATTTCAGCCGTATAACATCCACTGCTGGACATAGGCCTCCTGCAACGATTTCCAAAAGGACCGGTTGTAAGCGGCTTGCATCAAGCTGCCTACTGCGGTCTTTATGAGGTCGTCAGACCACCTTGCGGGTGGACGTCCTATGCTGCGCTTGCCGGTCCGTGGTCTCCAATCGAGAACTTTTCGGCGCCATCGGTCATCTGTTCTACGCGCTATAAGCATATGTATCAATAAATATTAAAACAAATAAAAACACTGCGTTCGATGTGATTGAGCGCAATCTAATTCCAATACAATTCCTACGCTGATGCTAGTAATTTGTTACAATTTGTAGCATTTTTATAGGATCCCGCAGTATGTGACGAGTAACACTAAACCCGATTATTTTGCCGTCAGACGCCTGGCGCCGATTATGTTCCAAATCAGGAGGACAGCGCCACTGACGTCACATCTTAATAAAACGCTTACATTTAAAAGGGTATAGTAAATTTAAGAGTATAAATAAAAATCGACTTCAAAACGCATCAAATGATAACCGTTAGATACGATGCGATAGACGCTCTCTTTATATTTCCGAATTATCGTAAGAATATTACGAAATCAAACTTTATTAGAGCGTTATCAAACTTTCATCAAACTACTCTTAAAGTCCTTTCCAATAAAAATGAATCATCAAAAGCCGTTGGCGTGATATTGAGTTATTCGTCCATTTGTAGCGCACATACGTTATGCAAATTTAGACTTATGTGTATATGGTTTTCTCATGGATGCCATTACCAGAATTGGGCCAAATGCTTTCTTTTCCACTCACAAGCTTTCAAATGAAAAAAGAATAATCAAAATAGGTTCATCTGATCACTACGCAATAGGCCATTTGACTCTAAAGTAGATGAAATATTAGCGGTGGAAAGAGCTCGACGGATGATGTCGATGAGGTTGGAGTGCCGGGAAATGCCTGCACTAAGCTGGCGTCAAAGTCTGTGGTGTCCCAGCTGGTCGACGATACATAATATTAAAAAATCAAATACGTGGTCGTATCGTCGGCCTAGTTTTTAAATAAAGAGTGTTTACTAAAACGAACGCCCTAAAATGCGGTTACGAAACAACTTCCAATAACTTCAACTCAGTTCTCAGATGTTCCACATGCAACGATTCACGAAATTCGTGTTTATACACAATGTGGTACCACGGAAGTTTATCAGTTGTTATCCAAATTTCAACTTTAAACGTTCAAATAGAGGTGCTAAATTTAATTGTATAGGTACACAATTTCTCAACTGAGTTAGTGCAAAATGGTATACAAACATCGTCACACAGTGTTAAGTTATATTCTCGGATGCTGACACACATAATTTGGTGTCCTCCAGTTTCTTTTAATTACCAAGTGTTCATTGTAATACTTAAAATTGCAGCAAACAATCCTATTAGTGCCGACACCGTGTAATGAACTCGGCTTACTAGCGTACTATGCAACTTGGAACGACCTACACGTCTATGAAAATTTTCTAAGGCATGTAAAATCTACCAACCGACAGCATACCACATCAATGGCGGACAATGCCTTTATACTTTTTTTTTTTAAAGAAAGCTAGTAATATTTCTTTTTTTTTTCAGTAATATTACTAACAATCTTGTTAACCATTCCAACTAAGTTTAAGCTTGTGCTAGGACATGGTTCACGGCAATAGTCGAATGGTGGATTCGAACCCACGACCCTACGGTTCGCAGGCCGTACCCTAAACCATTAGGCTATTGACGCTTCAAAATACTCTCTTTACGTAGAAGGCGTGAGCCATCAGTGGGACATATATAGGCTGTTACTTTACCATTTTATTAATAGCAATATACGAACGATAAGTGCTATAGTCGATAGTCGATAGTCGGAGATAAGCATGAAAGCATGTGATATCATAATAAAAGGGGATAGAACCTGATAGCAGAGAAGATGCAACGCCATTAGTCGAATTGGTAAGCTTTGTAATTAACAATTAGTAAATTATATATGTCCCACTGCTGGGCAGAGGCCTTCTCTGTAAAGAGAGTATAAGGGCACAGTCGGCCACGCAGCCCTAATGCGGATTGGCAGACTTCACATGTCGTAGAAAAATTTTCTAAGACATGTAGGTTTCGATCTACTACGATTTCTAGGTCACGATGTTTTCCTTCACCGCCGAGCGCGTGGTTAATCAGCACATAAAATTGCAACAACAAATTTATTGGTGCCGGCACCGGGGATCGAACTCGGGTTGCTAGCGTATTATGCAACTTGAGCCAACCGCCCGGACACTGAGCTACCACGGCTCTCGTGAAAGTCGTGTGTGCATTACGAAAGATGTGAAGTAATATAATGTAACAAGATGGAGTTTAAATGTGTATCTTTTTCTCTTCTACTTTACTTACATTGTAATCTGATCAAAGACTCTGCAGCACTCTCAAACCTTATATTTTTAATTTTATATCATTAACAGACATGAATGAAATTTAAGGACACATACATCCTTAATAGCCCGCAGACACCAAGCAATCACCACATAATGTTATTTTTAGGTATATTCAGCCCTGTAATTCTGGGCTCGTAGAATAAGGCTATGGTATCCCTTGCCTTTTGTAGAAGGCGACTAAAAGGGGCCTCGGGTAAACTGAGCGACAAGGGTGGGCCTTTGTCGTCCGCTGAAGGCTGCATCGGATGGTCCGTGTCGCCTTGCAATGCGAGGGAATAATTAGGGGATTATTCTCCCCCCGGGACGTGCTCTCCGAGAGCAAAGTGCTGGGGAGCTCCGGTGCGTTTCACTGGAGATCCCGGAGCACCTCACCATGCACCGAGCAATGGCCAGGGGGGGTTTTTAAGTGGGCAAGAACCCCACATAACTATGTATCTTATTGAAGTTTCCTTCCCCTCCCCTGTGAAAAAAAAAGGTGTATTTGCCCGTTTCGGGCATGTCAGCCTAATCGTAACCTAACCTTATTAAATAAGCAAAGACAAATAAGATCACTAAAAGCAAGATAAAATGTCATCAATGTTGATGCCATCAGCTTCTCCGTTCCCTCTGAGGTAGGATCGGATAACAACATAAATAAGGCATCCACGCATATATATTTAAACGGACAGGGAATGAAATCGAAGATCCGTAACCCCCACGCAACCGTCTGCTCAGTAATTAACACGTAGAAATCGACAGTTTCGAGTGACTACATATTACTGGGGTCGCAAATCCAAGCCAGAATATGGGTCCACTTGTTGCTAGCTGGCGGGGTCCAAGTTTACAAACGACCAATGAGACTTGACCTGTTCATAGAACCGTCAAAATAGCTTAACTCATTTTATGAGACGACGAACACACAAAGGTGTGTATTGGGAAAACAGGCGCGGGCTGTGACGCGAGCAGTGTTTTGTTTGTATGTAATACTTTGCTTGTACTATAATTTTACATACGCTTACACTGGTAGTAGATCTCTTGCACGGGACTTTTGAGTACCACCGCTGCACCTCTAAGCTATTTTCATATTCAACTATATCATCGTCCTTATACTCGTGTTAATAATACGTGAAGCAAAAACTTTGTACCCCTTCTTATGAAAGTATGAAATTTCCCATGTATAATTTTTATAAAGAAATAGCGCAATATGCTAAAATTATTTGCAAATAAATAAAATTTATTATACAAGTGCTCCAATATAATTGACATTAAGTATACGTAAGTATTATTTATTGATATAAATTAAAATTTTATTATTTAATATAATCATTATTTATTTAATATTGCATTATTGACTGTTATTGATATAATATATTGATATATTAAATATTGATATAAATTAATTTTTTTAAATATAAACTGAACTTGATTTTTTATTGACTTGATTATTTTTTTTGAATTGACTACACATTTCCAGTCCTTTTATTATTTTATTGTATGCAATTAAAAACTATTTTCATGATGCCACAGAAGTATAACTTCTCACACGCGTACACGCATCCTTTTTTAACATTTCTCTCCCATTACAATACAAAGGTTGTTTGATAGAAGCATCAGATTTTTTTTAAAGAAAGCTAGCAATATTTATTTTTTTTTTTTATCTGAAATATTTCTAACATTCTTGTTAACCATTCCAACTAAGCTTAAGCTTGTGCTAGGAGATGGTTCACATCAATAGTCGAATGGTGAATTCCAACCTACGACCTTACGATTACCGCACACGACGCAGACCGCAAACCATTAGGCTATTGAAGCTCCAAATTTGAAGTATCGTTACCATGCAAAAGCAAAGCAGTAATATCTGTCGTTAACTTTATAAACTGTTTATTAATCCAACATTTTTTCCTATAACATTTACCCTCCTAGACGGGAGAGTTCAAGCTGGTCGAGTGTAAACGGCGCCTCCTCGCACGCCGGCGCTCCGACGTGACGGGAATCACGACCTCACCCGTCTTAATAAAGCGCCTTTGATCCTTGCTTCGTTTAATAGTATGGAAATATCTTCTAAGTTTTAAAATCTTTTTATATCTATTTATATAAATCTTTGGACGATTCTAGACGCACAGTCAACTGCTATTTTAAAGTCTAAGCTGCATAAACATCTCCTAAACAAAGTCTTACGCTAACAAACAAAAAATAAAAACAAAATTGGTCTTTAAATCAATAATAAAAAGTGCATAAATATTAAGAAAAATACAGAATAATCTTGAACCTCTTAAATTCTTTGTGTCATTTTAGAATGAACGTTCAGTGCCATCGTAATTGTCGAATTTTGCCAAGTTCGATAATATGCTAGTTCAGTACTGTAACTATGGTTTTCTGATGGGGTACCTCTATAACATTAGAAGAGTTTCCATTATTTATATAAGCAATTGATGCAAATTAATGCCTTTTAGTTAAGATGATAATTGCAAGAGTTCACTTTTTCACCAGTAGTTGTTTCACCAATGGTTATTCATTGGTGTTTCTGCTGTATCAATACAAAAAGTAGCTTCGTAGTAGTATATTCATAAACACATACATTCGTGTTAGCAGTCAGGTTATATATTCGTGATCCACAAATTCTCGCTCCTCAATCCTCGAAGTCCTTAAGATAAAATAAAAGGAGAAAAAAATATAAAAAGACAGAACAAATGGCACACTTTGGGTAAAAAGGGACCAACAGAATTAATGTGTGCCAACCCTTTTTAAGACAAGCACTTTATCACATTACATGTATATCACGTACGAAGATTGTGATACGTGTGAAGAGGCGACACGACGTGTGAGCAAGCTTAGAGTCACTCAGTGACCTAAGAGGGCTAAGCTTGGATTTTGACCTCGGAAATACGCTAGAAGCGGATGGTACAGAGATGAAAATTCTAAAGTCCATATTGTCGGTTATTTTCTCGCCGCTCTATACCGCTAATATTATTCCTAAAGCGGAAGGAAGACGATTTTTTCTATAATTGTATATATATTATATTATTTACACTATCAACCATTGTCTACTAAACCATACCATAAAACCCTAAAATTGTTTCCATTTTTAGTATTATTATCATAATCTCATTCATAATGCCATTCAAAATTTGTCATTTTAAAATCGTTAAATCAATATCAAATAATCGAAAAATCTATTCAAGACTATTGACTATTATGAACTCCATAATGGTTGATTACGGTTTTTTGAATTACAACTATTGTATTGTGGTTGTTATAAGGAAGACCAGCTGCCCGGTGGACAGACGATATTATATACAAGAAGCTGACAGACAGTGTATAACAACAGCATAGAACAAGGATACTTGAAAATCATCAGAGGACGCCTTTACCTTTGAGAACGAGGGGTTCTTCAGGGGTTTTTCAGAAATAGCTTAATTAATCTATATATATATGTATAAAAGAGAAAGAGGCTCCGAAACGGCTGGATCGATTTCAATGAAAATTTCAAGGAATCTACAGAATGACCTGACGAGTATTCGTGTAAAGTTTGGTGACGATCGGAGCACTCCACTTTTTGGACTGTCGAACAAGCCATACGTCGTACTTTTATTTCTGACATCAACTTGAGCCTGATATGTTTTTGTATGAATGATAATAATGATATTGTATTTACTGATATGTACATGAGTGTAGGTAATGATCTTCACCCGCTCGAGATGAGAATAGTAGAGAATAAATAAGGAGAGAAATGAATAATTTAATATAATGTGAGAGTTAAATTAAATATTTAATGATGTAAGTTAATTGTTTAAATAAAATAAAGCAAAATCTAGCCCGGCGAAGCGGGATGGATACGCTAGTATTATATACATATATACATCTAGAAATATAAGAAATAACTTTACTTTACTAGTAGAAGATAATTAGGAATTCATATTATATTTGTATTTTTTCTTCGTCGCTTGAGTCTTTACAGACTCGTCGTGGTTATCACGTATTAGGTATCAGTGACCCGCTTCACAAGCCGCCGCCACTCCTCCCTGTACGCTGCTTTTTTCGCACATTGATGCAACGGTACATCCATAGCCGCTCTTATCTGGTCGGTCCATCTCATAGGAGATCTTCCCCTAGGTCTGGTGCCCTCCACCTTACCCTGTACTACCAGGCGTTCGATCCATTCGTCATTACGCCTGCAGACATGACCAAAAAATGTCAGTATCCGAGCCCGAACAATGGAAGACAGACGCTGCTTGATGCCGAGTTCTTCAAGTATTGACTGGTTAGTTCGGAATGCAGTCCAAGGTATCCTCAGCATTCTTCTCCAGCACCACATCTCGAGCACATCTATCCTCTGTTTCTCGCTCTCTCGTAGGGTCCATGTTTCAGAGGCGTACAAGAAAATGGAGAACACAAGTGATCTTACAAGCCGGGTTTTAGTTGCTTTGGTGATGTCACGGTTTTTCCATATTTTCTGCATTTTGTCCATCGCTGATCGAGTGATTGCCATTCTTCGCTTTATCTCATCGATGCAACCGCCGCTGTTCGAGATCAACGCACCAAGGTAAATATAAGAATTGACAACTGAACAGTTCGCGATTTTTGCGATGTCTGGTAAGTTGTTGTTAATGCGGTCAATAATCATAATCTTAGTCTTGCTGCGATTGATCTTCAGGCCAAACTCGACACTGACTCTCTCCATCCTCAAGAGAAGCTCCTCCATGAGGCAAGCACTGGTTGTAAAAAGGGTGGTGTCATCCGCGTAGCGCAAGTTAGATATCTTGCGGCCTCCGATTGTGACTCCATCAGTCCAAGAATCAAGAGTACGTCTCATTATTAGCTCTGTGTAGGTATTGAAGAGCAGTGGAGATATAATGCATCCCTGACGAACGCCTGCACTAGGATGAAAGGTACTTGACAATTGATCGTCTGTCCTGACCGACGCAGTACCATCCTCATACAGACGTCTAAGCAGATGAACGAGGTGTTTAGGTGCGCCCATTTCTAGCAGGGTTTTCCAGAGCTTAGGCCATTTCACGGAGTCGAATGCTTTTGAGAAATCCACAAAGCAGATGTATGCAGCTTTATTAAACTCGCGGGATTTCTCAATGATTTGGCGCACTATAAGTATTTGCTCCCTTGTGCCTTTACCCTTTACAAAACCCGCTTGCTCAGGAGCCACTTCTTTAGACAGAAACGCCTTTAATCGCTCATTCAATATATGCAGTAAGATTTTGCTAGCATGCGAGATAAGTGCAATGAGCCGGTAGTTACTGCATAATTTTGTTGAACCTTTTTTATGTAGCGGAACGAAGATAGTGTGCGTCCATTCTTGAGGCCATTGTCCAGTTTTCCAGATCCTGTTGCAAAGTCCATGAAAGATTTCTACTCCGAATTCGCCTGAGGCTTTCACAGTCTCAATGGGAATAGAATCTGACCCTGTGGCCTTCCCATTTTTTAGGTGTTTTATTGCAGCTCTGATTTCGTCTTTAAGAATGTCCGGCTCCTTTTCTTCCTCCATGGGTTCTGTTGGTGCAAAGCATTGTGACTGTGGATCTTCAACAATGACTGACAGTAACTTCTCCAGGTATCCGAGATCTTCTCTATCTCAGTCACTGTTTGTCCTTGACTATTCTCTATGGCCCATGTTTTTGAGGATAGCGATTTGGTTATTAGCCGGATTTTCTGATGAAGATCCTTTGTCTCATTCTTATCTGCATGGGCCTCTATTTCTCCACAAATATTTTGTAGGTGATTATTATAGTCACGTCTACATGCTGCTTGGATTTGTGCGGACTTTTTATTTATGGTTCTTATATCAAATCCTAAAGTCTTCATCTTCCGTCTTTCTTCGACCAGTGTTAGGGTATCATCGCTCATCCAGTGCTGCTTTTTGCATGTGACAGGTGTTGTTGTCTGTTTCACCGCCAAACTGAGAAGATCTTTTGCGCGCTCCCACAATTTATCCGGACATTCTGTTCTCGAGTCCGTCGTCAACCACTGTTGCCAGTTCTGTCCTATTATTTCTGTAAATTTTGGAGCGTCTCTTATTTCCAGTCTTTTGGGTTTATACAGCGTTCTAGACGCCTTAAGCTTTAACTGGATTTTTGCGATCAGTAGCTGATGATCTGATCCACAGTCAGCTCCTGGCAACGTGTGCGCGTTCCGTATGGATGTTCTCCATCGTGACCGAATCATAATGTAGTCGATTTGGTTGCTATAGTTGCCATCTGGTGATATCAGGTATAAAGCCTTCGCGGGTGGTTTTGGAAGAAAGTGTTTGATATCACCAGGTTGTTTTCTGTGGCAAATTGTACGAGACGTTCTCCTCTCTCGTTGCGTTGTCCAAGACCGAATTTTCCTACACAAGAGCTGAGTATATGTGCGTCCGAACCTATTTTTGAGTTAAAATCACCCATGATTAGTAGAAGCTCTCTTTTTGGCATCCTAGAGGTTATTGTTTCCAGATCAGAGAAGAACTTTTCAACATCTTCACACGTGGCAGTGCTAGTGGGGGCATAAACCTGCACGATATTTATATTTACGGGCGATGACTTCAGATTACACATTTAGAGACATTTTTTGGAATCACAAAGCCAACTCCGTTTCTACTGTTGTCGTCGTTACCGGAGAAGTACACTGTGTTGGTCTCGGTGAGAAGATGGCCACTACCCTTCCAATGCGTTTCACTGATACCACAAATGTTTATATTACATCGTGATAACTCATTTTCTAAAATTTTGAGTTTTCCTGGTTGTAGTAATCCGCGAATATTCCAAGTCCCTACATTTTGTATAATTCGTAATTTCATAGATGTTCCAGTAGCAGCGTGTCCATGAGATGCCTGGTCACCTACACCACCATGGCCGGTAGCACACTTCACACCATTCGTCCCGGACACGGCATGGCGCCGCCTACGCGGGTCGCATGGGCATTCTTGTTTCTTTGATTCCGACATATACATGATAACTATCTTGGGACAGTAGATGCAGTGGTTTCCCCTTGCCTTCTGCACCAGCACTTTTTGGGATCATTTATATCCCAAGGCTTGCTGTAGCCTTCTATTTGTATTAGTTAGTAAGAAATATAAAGCTTTTTTATTATTATTACTTATTGTAGTTGATCGGTTGTCATAGTTAAAATTCAATTACAATAGCAGAGACATGTTCCATCACGATGTTTTTCCTTCATCGCTGGAGCTTTTGATTGGAAACGATTTCATTGCTACCGTCATCAGCGAACGATTGATCAGACTCAAGTTATAAGACAAATATCAGACTAAAGACATAAGCGTCTAATTAATCTAACGACGACCTTAATTAAACATTTATTAAATAATTTGATACGTTACCAAATACACCTTGAAAATGTTTACTCCATCTTTTAACTTACTTTATTTCAACTCCCAACTAGTAATAACCTGCAAGGTTACTTCACCTAAAAGCTTTTATGAAACTTCCTTAATTAGTTTATAAACGTGCCAGTCTGTTGCAACCTTGTTCCCGGTAGTACAAACTTTTCATAACGAATATGGCCAGTTCTTGGAAAAATTTGCAAGGCATTCTGCTACTTAGTATATTTCGTACTTAGTACAGTCGAATCCGTACTGAAGTAGGAGTGCGAGATAGATATTGTTAGCGACAGTTGGTCCTACTGAATTCCAATTTAGTTTTAAATATTATAATCTGTAAAGTTTAGTCAACTAAAGTACTTTTATCGGTTGTCGGCAACCAAGGCCGTTTCCGTTTCCGTCTTTGAAAGAGATGCAAATACTAGAAATTTAGGATAAAAAGGAGAGGACTCTCTCTCTGTAGAGTGAGTCTGAGAGTACAGTTTAGAACAAGTGAGTTATGCTGGAGGAAAAGCCCTTTAAAAGTGAATCTTGTGAAACAAAGTGAGTGAGTCTTTAATAAATTACCTCTAAGGCTCTTGTTGTATTGCTGTTAATAATATGATAAAATATAAAATATGTTGTGTGCGATGTTGAGCAAAGTAGCTCACAATATCGATATTACATAAAATATCGATATATGCTTGCGATATATCGCTTCAATCCGATATTATCGAATCATCTGATATCAATGTTTATATCGATATATTTCATCCGATTTACGAAATATCGTAAAAAATAAAAAAGCATTCCATTCTTTCTTTTATATGTAGTTGACAACCTGAATAAAATAAAACCCTTACTTGCGCTGCCATCACAAAGAGTGTAGTGTAGTATGTTACTACACTCCAACTCTTCAAGGTGGCAGGACTCGTTGTATAAATTTTCTAATCTATGCATGTAGTATGTACTGGTAGCAGAATCAAATCAAATAGTCTGACTGGTATACGAAGCGAGAACCTCTCAGTTACACGCCGAGTACTCTATTAGTACAAAACTTTTATAATATTTAATATTAAGCACCAATTAGTTATAAACAAATTTTGTTATATGAAAAATATCGATATATTTGTACAATACATGGCGTAGTATCGATACAACCTCACGATATATTATATCGAAAAATATATCGATATATTTTTGGCATGAACATCATGTACTATACTGAAGGGGCTTCTGATCCACTACACGGCAATCAGAAATCTGCCGCCAAAGAGCTGTCAGCATTTTTGGACACATTGTTCGCACGTCAAAGAATTGTTTTGAGAAGCAGATCATTTTAGACCAAATGGACCGCAGATAAGCTTCGGTAAGGATGCCTACAAAATGGTCTCACACCGTCATGAAGGCAGTGGGAGGTCTATATATGTCCCAATGCGCAGGCCTTCTCTGTAAATAGAGTATAAAGACATAGCCCGATACGCGGCCCTAGATCGAATTGACATGTCTTAGAATATTTTCTAAGACATATGGATTTCCTATTAATGTACACGGTGTACATTACATAGTACACAAATTTTGTACTTATATATATATATATAATGCTTAGCCGTTACGCTTTCACGGTCATAATATTAGGGACTTATTAAATATTCGTACCCGAAAATAGGGAACGGCCGTCGCCCGCCATTAAGAGACATTTCATCCCGAACAAACATAACCTTTTAAACAGTAGCAAAAAAAAGGTTATTTCATAGACCCCGGATACAAAACATTCAGTAAATTATTTACTATTAAGAAAAATAAATCTCATGAGCACTTTTTATAATTTTTTTCAGGAAAAAATATCATAGTTTTTTTAATATATTTTACAACAAGTATATTTAGGAGTAAAAACAAAAACCTACTTCAAATCTAATCAAATTTCCATTGAATATTATAAAATAGAATTAATCTAACACTCATCAAACTTTCCTTAAAGTACATCCTTTCCAATAAAACAATAATAATCGAAATCGGTCAGCGCGATATCGAGTTATTCGTATATTTGTAGCGCACATAGTTTTTTTTTGTTAACGAGGAGAAAATCTTCATAAAGATACCCCGCCTTCAGAGCACTTCCCGGGGGGGGAAGGTTACTCCCTCCCCCCCTGTGCCCTCGCAGTGCAAGGCGACACGGGCCAGCCGATGTCGCCTTCTTCCTGGGTCCACCTTGGCGGACGACAAAGGCCCCCACCCTTGTCGCCCAGTGAACCCGAGGCCCCTTCTTGAGAGCCCAGAACTACAGGGCTGAGCGCACATAGTTATTGAACATTTAGGTCTTTATAGTTACTCATGAATGGCATTACATAGAATCACCGATTTTGAATCGGTTGGCGTGTTATTCAGTTAGACGTACATATGTGGTGCAGATTCATCACTTATATGGTTTTCTCATGGATGCCATTGTCAGAATGGAACTAACTTAATTGGGATCACATACTCCCCATGTGATCCCAATTAAGTTATCAGCTATCAGCTTTCAAACAAAAAAAGAATCATCAAAATCCGTTAGTTATGAGGTTACAAACAAAATAAATACAGACGAATTGAGAACTTTCTCCTTTTAAAGTCGGTTGAAAAGTTGCAGCTTAGCTACTACGCTATAAGTCTCACAAAATCTCTTATGTATTCATATCATGTATATAGATATATTTGTCATTTTATATATAATTCAAATGCAATGCAAATTTTCAAGCGTTCTAATTTGCATATATGTGCTTCAGTTCAGTTGAGCGACCTTTCAACTTCAATGAGTTTCAAGAAAAGCGACGATCATGTAAAGTGAGCCGTGAAGCAGTGGTAAAATATATTCTTAAATTTGAAACTTTATTACAACCACGTAAAGTTAGAACTTGACTATAAAATGCAAGAGCGTACCTATAATAACTTAGTATGTATGGTTATATATAGCTTACTTAATGTTATGTAAAACTTGTGTTAGAAATTTATACCGTATGTTATCATTATCGTATTTTGTTCGTCATTTTTTGCAAGCGACAGCTGAACAGTTAAAAAGGACCACTTTTGAATTTCTAACTCACTCTCCCTTTTAAACCAAACGGGCTGAATGTCCCTTTATATTATCCGTGAAATAGCTACCGACCGTGGTTCGACCCCTCGGGCGCCCTCGGATCGGAATGCTTACGCGTAACATAGTAACCGTCCAAGCCGAGGTTACTCTGCACTGTGCTTAAGGTTGTGTCGAGTTACTAGCGATAGAGGTTCAGGCTAAGCGACCTAAGAGCTATGCCACCTCTCAATCCGGTGAAGCAGTCAAGGCCACCTTCTCTGGCCAATCTGTGTAGTTCGTCATTAAAAAAAATGAATGTAACAGCCTTTATATAAATCCCACTACCGGGCACATGCCTTCTCTGTAAAGAGAGTATAATAAGGGCATAGTCCGCCACGCGGCCCTAGTGCGGATTGGCAGACTTCACGTGTCTTCGAAAAATTTCTAGGACATGTAGGTTTTGTCACCATGTTTTCCTTCACCGCCGGTAATTCAGTGCGTGGTAATTCAGCACATAAAATTGCAACAACAAATTTATTTGTGCCGGCAACGGGGATCGAACTCGGGTTGCTAGCGTACTGTACTGTATGTAGCAGACATTGAGCTACCACGGTTCTACGACGAACGCAAGATGAAATGCAAATGAAAGCGAACAATATACTGGGTTATGTATAGTATAGATGGATAGGGACAGTAAATGTCAAACTATTCCTTGGTTAGGTAAAATTAATACGTAGTCCAATTATTATCAATGTCAAATAATATAGTTTTATACTTGGCTCTTTACGAGATTGCTTACCACTGTACTACACATATAATCGTTTATGTTATCTGTGCGCACGCTGAGAATATTGCGTGCGTTAATATGGGACGGTATCGTTAAAATCAACAATAACTTTATTACATGGGTCACGGAGATTTTTCGTCGGTAAATCAGCATCACGTTGGCACCTTGGCACAGCCGAGATTGACGTCACTCTATCAGTATTGCGTTGATACCGAGGCCGGAGTAACGAGTGTTTAGTTACGTCTTTGCCCTAAAATGTTGAACGGAATTACGTTGAAACGAGTCCCGAAATAATTTGGTTCCACATCGAACCTCCATTTGTGTTAGACTTTATATTTTTTAAAATTAAAATAGGCTCACGTTTGGCTTCAATCTCGGTTGATGGGAGACGAAGATGAAGCTTAGGATGGGAGTCGAGAGCCTATAAGGTGTCTGTTCACATTAGCCTTGAAGGTAGCCAGATTGTATTGATTCGGAAAGACTCCAATCCTTCCGTCAGCATAATGAATGAAGAGGCAAACCGCTTCGTGCGTAATGCAGGAATGTTTACGACGTAAGAGTGGAGCTACTCGCCGCGCTTGATAGTTCGGTGATAGAAAGGGGAAGGTGATATTAGGTTATGCCAGTGACGGGCAAACTTTTTGGTTGGCGGGCCGCAGATGTAAAAAAAAACTTAAACGGGCCAAAATTTGACCGAAAAAGAATCTTATGATTTATAAAAAAGGTTTATAAAATTTATTTAAATTTATTTATTTACAATTAAAGGCTAATTTCGATAATTACCCAAATTGCTGGTGGCAACTTTTTTGCCTTTTTACGTAAAAATTGTCGACTTAAGCTTTTTTAAACTAACCAACCCTAAAGCAACCTTATAAACACTACTGATATAAATAAAAGAGAAAAAAAATTACAATACCATTTGCAACACATTAAAAGTATTAACTCAAATAAACTCTTAGCGGGCCGAATGAAAGGCTTTAACGGGCCAGATTTGGCCCGCAGGTCGTAGTTTGCCTACCACTGGGTTATACAAAATAAAGTTAAAGTTACAGCCTAAATGTATATGGACTTCTCTGTAAAGAGAGTATTAGGGCATTGCCTGTTCTATCTAGTGCGGATTGGCAGACATCACATATCTTAGAAAAACTCTAAGACAGCTTTTCTTAATGTAGGTTTCCTCACGATGTTTATCTTCACTGCCGTGCTAACTCAGTATTTAAAATTGCTACGAACAATTCCATTGGTGCCGGCACCGGGAATCGAACTGGGGTTTCTAGAGTCCTACGCCACTTTAGACGACAGCCCGGACACTGAGGTACCACGGCTTAAGTAAATCAAAATTAAATGTGATATAAAATTTAGGAGGAATCTTAACTTTCACCTATACTCCTAGATACACACGTAGTGCACTTTACACATAAATAAAAATTGAAGGTCCCTAAGTACGTATACCTATAAACTGACCCTGGTAATTTTATTTAATGTAAAAAAAATGGCATAAACAAAGTAAATAATTATGTGAAATTATCTTCAAAATATTTGGCTTCGCGTCAAATACAAAAATACTTGCATTATTTTTACAACCAGCAGTGCCTTGACCGACATCATAAAATTAAAATAACTCGATGTTTATCTTTATCGATATTATTAGTTGACTTCAAAAAGGAGGTTTTATGTTTGTACAGTCTTTGTCTCTGATTTTGAATATTATTGTAGAACATTAATATTATTTTAGCAAACGTTGTTTTGCCATAATTTATGTTTCTATTAATATAATTAAAACAATTAAAAAAGACCTTTTAACGCAAACACCATTTTTCTGATGTTAAAGAATCAGTAATTCTATATGATTGACATCTATGATTTGACGATATGACATTTGTTGGCAACAACTGAACGTCATTCTGTCTCAAAACAAACGTAGAATTAAAAATAACAAGCAAAAAAATAAGAATGATTCTTACATTCTTTTTAAAATTGTTGCAGTAGTTCGGAAGTTATGTGCATAAATACATTTTTATTAATTTTTTTCTAAGCAAGTGCTTGACTACGATCCCACCTGATGTTAAGTGGAAATGCAGTCCTGGATGGTAAGGGCACTGGCTTAGTAAATGCCTATTCACTCTACTCTTGAAAAAACCGACATTGTAATCGGTAGGAAAGACAGACGCGGGCAAACTATTCCAGTCCTTTGCTGTACGAAGAATGAAAGACGAAACTCGATGCTGAATGAAGAGAAAAAGGATGAAATCCCGCAGTGCGTCTAGAAGACCGATGGTGGAAAGGGGATGGGGGAATTAGATCATGTAGTTCCTGAGCACACTCACCAAAATGCAATCTGTAGAAAACCGAAAGGCTAGCTACCTTACGCCTGTGCTCAAGACTGAGCAGATTGGTTTCAGCTGCGTCATCAAATAGCCTCTTAGCCCGCCTCTAAATGCAAATGCCATCTTGCAGCTTTGGACTCCCACCGAGTCCAAAGCAAGATGGCATTTAGCAGCGCCTGCCCAAATGTGACAGCAGTATTCTACACACGACCGGACTTAAGCTTTATAAAGTGTTAAAAGATGTCCCGCAGAGAAGTACGGTTGCACTTTGACCAAGATCCCAAGTTTTTTTGCAGCTTTCTTAGCCTTAGATTCGATGAATCGTCTATAGTTTAGGGTCGATGAGATTTCATTACCCAATAACTGAAGACGATCAGTGAATTCCACAGATAGATCCTAGAAAGTAGGAGCCAAGGTGTACTGGCTCCTTTTAGCGGAAAAGAGACACGCCTGTATTTTGGCGGCGTTGAATCTCACAAGATTGGCATCGCCCCAAATTTATTTCTATAGATAATGTATTTTATAGGGGCCGTGGATCTAATTGAAATTAAACCCTTTAAGAAAAAAGACGAAACTATATATAGATAAATCCTGTATTGCACCAACATGTACAAAGGCAAGCTTAATGCTGTTTAGTGAATTTTCTTCCAGCTAACTTTTGGTTGTTACGACCAGGCTAAAGTTAGTGCCGCTTAAAATAGCGTTTCAAGAATCTTATATTTATAAATATACCTTAAAATATACATCATTATAAATATAATAGTATACATATAGTATAAATAAACAATAATATTAATTTCAGTAACTATAACTGCTTCGTGAGAAATTATTCCGTTCTATAATAATACGTTAGATGAAAATCATCGACGTGATACACAGTTAAGTTTATTTAAGCGTAAGTGATATGGTAAAGTTACGTAAATAACAGGATCTCACTTGGGAGCAAATGTGTAAATCAATGTCAACAGGTTATGACGTAATACCTACGTCGTACGGCCTTGATAGATGTATGGTATTGGTAAATATCTGTCATGTGACTTCATGAAAAGCATTTTCCATGATATCAGACTTCAGGGAAACTATTTAGTTTGTGCATCAAAACAAGAATGAACACGAAACAGTCGAGGTTAGTTCTACAAGTTTTATTTAGAAGAGACAGCTGAGGAAACGAGGAGAATACGGGAGAATACGCATCAACTATCATCGGAAACACAGTTGCAGAGAATAGGGCGCCACAAATAGCAGCCTATATATACACAATGTATATCTTTGCTTGGGTGCAGGCCTTCTCTGTAAAGAGAGTACGAGTATAAGGGCATAGTCCGCTACGCGGCCCTAGTGCGTATTGACAAACTCTCTCACTTCTATTATAAAACATGTTGGTTGCACGATATTTTCCTTAACCACCGAGCACGTGGTAAAACAGCGCTTAAAATTGCAACGAAGGAATCAGTGCCGGCGTCGGGGTTCTTGGGTTTCTAGCGTATTGCGCAACTTGAGGCGATCGCCCCGTGACTGAGTTACTACAACTAAATCAGAACGAGATTTTCGACTTTCTTGTCGTTGGTAGGAATAGAAAACAACAAAAAAAAGGTACTACGCCTCACATACATCAAAATTAAATGTAAGTTGAAAGTCAGGCGGGAAAAATAAGCTTATGAGCAAGGGCTGTAAAATCTATTTGTATTTATTATTGTTTTAGATTTTGTCTTTCTCGAAACCAGAGAGTTTCGGTTTTAATGAAAACCACGTGCCTGCGCCTAGTGGGTTTCATATTAAGAGTTGTCTACTGTAGCAAATTCATCCTGCAAAAACTTCCGAACAATTCGACATATATTAAGTACGATATTTATTAAATAAGTATACATTCTATTTTAAATACATCTCCCATAATCCCAGGCGGCTTGTACACAAGATGACTGGGATTCGATCTAGCGACCATCATATCGTTTGAGGTATCAATTAACATTTATTAGTTAAAGGTCTTTTGGTACAAATGATTTTGTGTATACTGACCTAAATAGCCGTACTCGAACACGCGTAATTACATATACGTAAAATTATCCATTGTCATCTCTTACAACACACGCTCTTAATGTTATTGTTGACGCGCTGTAACTGCTAAATTTCAAAACCAATTCATCAAGTGGAATTGTCACCAGGGTTGCCAGAAGTTTATATACGAGTAGTTATCGACACCGCCAGTTGTACAAAATTTTATTTTCAATACATACGAACAGCAGAATAAATTAATTTATAATAAATAATAGAATAGAAACAAATAAATAAATAAGCTCTCACGTCCTTTTAATTCAAGGTAGACATAGGCAGCCTTTGTTATCTGCTTTTAATTAAGCTTATTAGGGGTCATAAATACAGCCCTGTAGTTCTGGGCTCTCAAGAATAAGACTACGGTATCTCCTGCCTGTCGTAAAAGGCAACTAAAAGGGGTCTCGGGTTCACTGGGCAACAAGGGTGGGGGCCTTTGTTGTCCGCCAAGGTGGACCCAGGCAGAAGGCGACATCGACTGGCCCATGTCGTCTTGCACTGCGAGGGCACAGGAGTAACCTCCCCTTCGGAAGTGCTCTCCTTGAGCACAGTGGAGAGGGGCTCCGATGCTTTCCACTGGAAGTCCCGGAGCCCCTCACCATGCACGTGGAAGGGCCACCGGGGAGGTTTTAATGGGTAAAAACCCCACATAACCGCCGCCTTCCCCCCAGAAGGCGGGGTATCTTTTTGAAGATTTCCTCCCCATTTAAAAAAAGGGGTCATAAGTAACAGGGAGACAATATGATAATTTTATTTCCTTGCTGTAAGGTCCTTATAAGGTATAAAAAGAGATAATTTTATAAGATTTTTTTTTAATGACCGACAAAAATAGTGTTTTTTTTTATAAATGTTACTAAAATTCTTGTCAACCGTTCCAAGTAAACTTAAAATTAGGAGATGGCTCACGTCAATAATCGAATGGTGGATACCAACCTTATAATTATAGTATCAAGTAGCAATGTACCAAGTAAATATTTTTGGATAAAAGACATAGTTCCACCGAATTATACACAACCCTGACGGTCACCTTGCTTCTAAAATACTAACTATGTGACCATTTGTCACGCTAAAGTGACAAAGTATTTCGGTAAGACGGATTTGCTTCATTATTTTCATAAATAATGACTTGTTTTTTCTCCGGAGAAAATAAAGCGTGAAGCGATGATAATTCGGCCTCGTAATTTGCATAGCTGTTAGATAAATTAAATGACCATCGAGTTGACTTCTGTCATTGATGTTTATTGTCCATTTACTGTACGCCTTGCTCTATGGAGTCTCCTTGTTAAAAAATAAAAAAAAATGAGTCATCAGTCTTTATTGGTAGTCTGATGCACATAAGACTCACGATTTAACAGCATCACATAATAAATCCACTCGGTTTATGTCTATTAATTTCACCGTTATTAACCGACTTCAAAAAAGGGGTTTTGTATTTGATCTATTTTAATAAGGTCGCTTTTTTTTCACACACAGATTGGCAAGAGAAGCTGGCCTTGACTGCTTTACCTTCTCACGTCAGCTTTTCTGACCGACCAGTGTAGGTTCATCACCAAAAAATTAGGGTAGGTCATTAAGACAAAAAAATAATATATCACCTAGAGGCAAAATTAAAGTTAGTTAAACTAACAGCCTTTATATATGTCCCACTGCTGGGCACACGCCTTCTCCGTAAAGAGAGTATATTCCGCCACGCGGCCCTAGTGCAGATTGTCAAACTTCACATGTCTTACAATTTTTAAGACATGTAGATTTCCTCACGACGTTTTTCTTCACAGCCGAGCGCGTGGTAAATCAACACATATAATTGCAACAACAAATTTAATACCGACACGGGGGATCCAACTCGGTTTTGCTAACGTACCATGCAACTTGAGACGACCGCCCGGACACTGAGCTGCCACGGCTCAATTAGCCTGTTCTAACATGTTTTCTAATAATTAATACGTATAAAAATCATCTGAGACCAATTTAAGGTTAAGAATCACGTGTAATCTATCTGAAACAGGTTTTATACTTGACATCATTGTATAGCACTGGTCAGTCTGCGTGAAGATCCTTCACCTGAAAACCGTTTAATATGTATTCAATGGGAGTGCGTCGCAAGGCACAGCGACAGCTCTTGTAGAATAAATTTAAAAGCGTCGTGCTTAAGTCGTATTGAAATCTGGACGGATCATTAGCAAACCTTGCAATAGGTCGTTGCTTAGCGTTACGTTTTCCTGCATCTTTATTCAAAACATGTATAAAAAGCACTAAGTAAGAAACTTTTCCCTTTTTGTATTGCACCTCTGGCAGAACCTCCACCGTTTTTGTAGTCGGTTAAAAAGTAAAGGGATATATCCCACTCTTGGGCACAGGCCTGTGGATAGAGTACGTTGTATGTACAATAGGCCAGGAATGCAAAAATAAGATAAAAACTGAAGAAATATAAGCTTTCACGTACTTTTAACCTCAGCGGGATAGACAGTTTTCGCCAAGCTTATTAGGCCACAAATGATAAGTGGTGAACCTATTGCCATACACCAAGCATTAATAAAAGTAAGATCATAAGCCGAACCACTTAGTCGCTGCGCTATCACTGCTAAAAAATCCCTAAAATTTGTGGTTCTACATTCTACATAGTAATTGTTGTCCTTGTCTACCCCAGTTAAGAGAAAGGATATGTAAATTTATGTTTTGAGGCAATACGTCTACTACAATATCGCAAAATGTTAAGTAGATGTCGTCATAGTTTTAAATCAGACGCGTCCTGCTTGCTAAACAAAACGCAACAGTTGATACAATCTCGAACAACACGGCAACTCTGCCTAAGAAAACGTCCTACAATAGTTAACGGGTCGTAGCAACGACCTCAAGCGGTAACCTCAAGTGAAAGGCGCAAGGCGATTCCGAAATAATTTCTATATAAGCCAAACTTATAATGGATGTAAAATTAGGTGAAGTCGGTATTGAGGAATTTACGAGTGAGTCCGGTTCTGTCTGTTTAAAAGTTTAAGGTCAATGCAAAATATAAACACATTATAAAAACCTATACCAAAGAGCCGTGGTAGCTCAGTGTCCAAGTTGAATAGTACGCTAGCAACTCGAGTTCGATCCCGGTGACACCAATAAATTTTCTATTGCAATTTTATATGCTGATTTAACACGCGCTTGGCGGTAAAGGAAAACAGATATGTCCTAGAAATAAAACATCGTGAGGAAACCCACATGTCCTAGAAAATGTTTCTAAGACATGTGAAGTCTGCCAATCCGCACTAGGGTCACGTGGCCGACTATGCGCTTAAACTCTTTGCAGAGAAGGCCTGTGCCCAGCAGTGGGAGATGTATGAAGGCTGTTACTAAACTAAACTACTAAAACCAGGGTGCCGCAGGGTGGATGATGTCTAGGGGGACATAGAGAGAAACCTGACGATGCGTTCCGTATCCAGGAGTAAAGCCTTCTGTGTCTGACCCTTGAACCAGCTTTAGCGAAAATCTCTTGAGGTGTTATCAGAGACTTTTCGCCAGAGGACAGTCCGCAGAAACAACTATCGGGACAAGGAGCGTCCTGATTATTATTATTATTATAATTATAATATTACGTTAGATTCTTTTATTAAAAATGATATACCGCTATTAACTATCGCTTGCTCCAAACAACATGCCTTGACACGTGACAGTGAAACAAAAGCTGATAACATCAAACAGTTACGAGCTCTTTAAGAAATGCTAAGAGGGCAGGGTGAGCATATTAACTATGTTCTGATGTCGCTAACATTGCCTTTATGTTGTACGATAAGCGGGAAATGAAATTTAATGCAGTCGAACGACCTATATACACAGAAACATAGCAGCCGCGACTTCCCTACGCACGCTTGACTTTAGGAGTAATCTGCTGAATGCGTTACGAATGATGTGATGGTGTAAACGAAAATTGAGAGTCAGGTCTTAGTAAAGATAGAAAGAGTTACATTTTGTTACGTCATTTTTATGTGTAATCTTATATATGTACTCTTGTTAGTAAAAGCAAGTGTCCAGGTTCTATCGACATAGGGAATGGAGAAGGGGTCGCGCTAAAAATCAGAGTTATGGGATTCCATAACATTACGCTGAACGCCGTCCCGTTTGCGTCACACTAAGTTATTGTTACTTTTATTTTGTTTCTGTTCTCTTTTTTTTCTCTCTTTTAGGCGTTTGTTTTGTTTCATTATAGTCATATGTGACCAAAGAAATATACTTCTATTCTATTCCATTTCGTATATTACTGTAGGGTCAAGAGCACACATTTCTTCTTCTCTTTCTCCTATAGCCATAACATGTAAATATTATACATATAAATACATACAGATGGAGTTGAAGATGTGAGCTGAGTTCTGAGGAATTGTTCGGAATTATCCCAGGTACCGATTTCCATTACCGCACATCTCTTCAGACTTCCAAATTCCACCGCCACCATCTTGATGGTTGGCGTTCCACGACTGTGTTTCTTGCATAACTTTCTTTCCAAACACTGTCAACCTGTGGAATCAACTGTCACCAGCGGTGTTTCCGAACGTTTACGATTTGGGGACCTTCAAGAAACGAGCCTACCTCTATCTTAAAGGCCGGCAACACACCTGCAGCTCGTCTGGTGCTGTGGATGTTCATGGGCAACGGTGTACACTTCAGATCAGGTAAGCCGTAAGCTCCTTTGCCTTTTTCCTATAAAAAAGCCAAAGAAGTTTTTCTTCAGTCGTGTGGTCTAAAACACTCGGTTTTTTTTCGATAATTTAGTCTTAGTACAGGTGTACTTTGAAATATAATTGTGAGAAACAAATTTCTTAGAATCGAAATCGAGCACTCAAACACTAAGCTTCGAAGATGTTCTCGCAACACTGTTATAAAATAGTAGTTTTCCGTTGTTATGTTACTTAAGTATTTACGCGGAACGTGTCACACGGATCATTTACCATTATGAGAATTTTACGTTTGTTTGTTCCCAGTTCAGTTTGGCAAACTTCATATTGTGTTTTCGTAATTTTTCTTATACTCTTACCATGTTTTCCTTATCCACGTGATTTTTATCTTCCATCACCTTCTTCCACTTTGCCCGATCTTTGTTTGGCGTCTTCTTCGATTAGATTGATGTAAAGACATGACGTCATTCGATACGACATCCAGCCATTCCTCTCCAAGCGTCACCGCTTCCCGAAATGATATTAAAGCTATTTAGCTATTTGAACGTCTTGATAGTCTTCTGGCCGAGACGTGCCTCTGATTTGGCCTTCTCACAGAGCCTTCTAATCAGAATTTCTAGTTTATCAGTCTTTGTAGTGTCTGCGTGCGCAAGAAGAATACCGATTATAACCTTGGTGGCCAATTTATATATAGAAAATCGATGAGTTTATATCCGTTCCTTATGTACTCCAAAACGGCCGAACCGGTTTTGTTGTAAATTCTTACATATCCTTTCAGATTAGCCCTTCGGGTGATCCTGTTAAGTTTGCTGGCGTTCGAATCAACAGAATTTTATTTTTGGTGTTTTGGAAATTATAATATTTTTAAATTACCTTCGCCCCGCTGTATTATCCGCGATTTAAAAAAAAATATTTATTTTTTCTAAAAAAGTAGCATAAATTACTCCTAATTACATAAGCTATCCCCCAGTGAAACTCCCGTCAAATTCGGCCCAGGCATTCCAGAGTTTAACCGGAATAAACAGGAAGACAGACAAAAATTATAAAAAGAAATATTTTAGTATATGTACCGTATAAACATACATTCATAGGCATGTAGTAAAAAGCGGTTGTTGCATATTACAAACAGACACACCAATTTTACTTATTTATGTACAGATAATAATTAGTGTTACCAGTACGCAGCCGGGGTGAGATGGTAATAATTTATTATTATAACAGAAATAAAATCAAACATAAAAGATGTCGACGAAAGGAAATGATTAGAGTACAGAAATATAATAATATTTTAGAAGCCGTCGCGCCTACGTTCTGTCGTAAATTAAAGAGCTCGCAGTCATTTTATGTTCGAACGACGGTCAGTATAGTAATGTTCATGACAGAATTTATCATTTGCGGCGCATTCAATCATAAAATTTTAAATTTAGACTCTAGAAACAGATCAAACATGTTTCGAACTATAGCCGTGAGCAAAAATAAAGGGTCGGTTAAGAAAGTTTGAACATCTCGAAAGATAAAGACGCTAGCTAACTGAAATTAATTGTGCAATATAGACAATTAAATATCCTTAAAATCAAATAAAATATTTTTATTTTTATATCATTAAAAAACATAAACTTAAACGAAAAATACAGACAATACAGTATTTTTCATTAAATTTTATTTTTATTTTATATTTTAGTATTTAATGTTGCCTCCATGTGGCGACACTAAGTTCTATTTTTTTTATTTTAAAGATAATTAATTGCCTATCATTGCGTATAATAGCGCCAGCAAGACGAAGAAATTTATTGAAAAACACAAAACAATGTAGAAGTATAAAAAAAACAAAATCTTCCTAATTCGAATGCGTTTTCCAATAACTTTAAATTGCTGCTAGGGGCAAATATTCTCTATTCTAAGTATTTCTCTTCGTTCTTTGTTCTCCTTCTGCTCGACAGCATATGAAAACTGAGTAAGTTTACGCCAGTGAAATGGTATTTTCCCACTGGAAAAGTGTTTCATCTCGAGTGTGTTATGTTAAAAATAACCCAGTGAGAATTATATATTTTTAAAAACAACCTGCTCTTATATTTACGACCACGTTCACAAACTCAGACGCGTGGGAAAACGATCTATATAAATAAAATAACACGTGATTGCTTGTTACATATCCGATAAGCGCATATGCCTCACATTTTATTAACTTTTTTTTAATTGACGCACTAAAAAAATTAAATAAAAAAGTCAAAAGAGTCACGCTTCTAAGCTAACAGATACGCATACTTATCAACGCAATCTTAACGGCATTTTACAAAAATATAAGTTTAGCTTTAGTAAAAATAATGCTCTCAACCCTTAAGTCCTTAACATTTAATAATTTTCTATAAATTTCTTATAAGAATACATTTTTATGGGAAAAGGGGTAAACGAACGGCCTACCTGATCGTAAGTGATCACCGTCGTCCATGAACATCTACGGATATAATTTAATCTAACGAGTCTTACTTCCTTACAAATAAATACTATTCTAAGAGTAAGTACTCACACCCTAGCGCGTAAGACAGAGGACAGACAGAGAGACGCAAACTGTTGGCTTTGCACTTAACTTATGGTACCTACCTACCTTTTTGTTGTTGACGGGGAGGAAATCTTCAGAAAGATACCCCGCCTTCTAGGGGGAAGGCGGCGGTTTTGTGGGGTACTTACCCACTAAAACCTCCCCGGAACGTGTAATCTCAACTTGGAACGCACCGGAGCCCCGCTGCGCTGTGGTCAAGGAGAGCATGTCCCGGGAGGGAGGTTACTCCCCCCCCCCCTGTGCCCTCGCAGCGCAAGGCGACACAGGCCTGTCGCCTTCTTCCCGGGTCCACTGGTGGACGACGCAGGCCCCCACCCTTGTCGCCCAGTGAGCTCGAGGTCCTTTTTAGTCACCTTCTACGACAGGCAGGGGATACCGTAGTCTTATTCTTGAGAGCCCAGAACTACAGGGCTGATGGTACCTACCTACCTAAGTCAAGTGGTGAGCTCATAAGCGTACAACTAGTACAAATTATAGCAAATTATTTTTTTTACCTATGGGATTGAAAAAGGGAACTGATTATTACAAGCTGGTTCTTCGAACCTTACACTAATATTTTAGCTACTAGGCTATGTTAAAAACATACAATTTCAATTTTCTTCAAAAAAGGAAAAAACAGATCAATCTAGTTTGTATACGCAAAAACTTCAGCTTTATTTAATTCGAAATCGGTATTTTCAACATATTTTGTGGGGTCTTTATATAAAATGGTCCTTCGAGCCGGCACATCAAGATATGACTGCTATTGGATACTCTATACTACAATTATCTACCATTTCGAGTAATTCTTATAAGGTCCATCATTTTAGAGGGAGGGCGCCTGAATAAAATAAGAAAGAATTCGACATCACAACGCTTCAGTTACAGAAACTTTTTTAGTTTCTGTGTGTCTGTCTTAAAACGTATTCGACCCATTTCGTTTAAAACCGTACAAAATAATTTCAAAGAACAGATGTTGTAAGCAATAAAAGACGATAAAAACGTTTGCACCGAACAAAATAAAACTCGACTTACGTGCTTATAAAAGCATTCGCTGAAAATTCAACTTTCCACTCGACAGTGCAATTTGTAACACAAACGTAATTCTGAAAACTAATTAAACTTTTTTTTATTTTACAATTCTATTCCAATTTTTAGCGTCACTGTTTTGAATTTTTTGTATAAAGTACCACCTACACAAAACGTAGGCGTTAAGTACCACTTACAACGGCATTCGTATAAGTTTTCGTATTATTACCTTATAGAGTATTGCATACGTTACGGAGAAGGCCTATGCCCAACAGTGGGACATATATAGGTTGTAACTTTAGGTAATCACCTCCGTCTACTTTTTAAAGTTACCTAAACCAATTGTGTCAAAATGAACGTCCAGTGACATAATGGTAGTCAATTTTTACTAGCATTTGTAATCTCCTAGTTTAGTTTTATTTTTATTTCAATTTTTGTTAATCTTATGCATAATGAAGTCTTCCCAACACACCGAAACATTTCAATCAATTTATCAATATTTTTAATAATTCCAAGAAGTGATTCCTAATAAAGCGTTAGTCTTATAGCCGATTTTATAGTCGGGCGTACGACGACAGCCTGTGCTTTCGGTTTCCGTGCTTCGGTTTCTTACGTAAAACAAATCACAAACTAAATAGTATAATTTGTAGCTGTTGTGTGGCTTTGGGCTAATCACCCTGACACATATGAAACATAACAAGCTTGGGGAAAAGTGGATAGTCTAACCGCGAAATGACTTGAGAGCTCTTTTTTTCAACTTTCTAACTCGTTTTTGAATTGCCGGCTAAGAATTGTTATATATATAGTACTAGTTGCCATCAGCCTAATAAGCTTAATTCAGGGGTCCATGCGTCGAGTTAACTAAAGCATTTCAGGCCAGCTCTCCAAAACCAGGTGAAACTGTTGAGGCTTCCTGGTTGTTCACTGCGAAATTACTGTAAAGCCAAGTCAGCGACCATCAATGCGGTTGCCCTGTTTTGGTTCATCGCCTACAACGTAAAATCATACGTCATCAGCCGGCGTAATGACGCAAACGCATTGCGAATCGACTCTGCATTAACATCGCGTTGTGCATTACTCGGCTATAGTACGAAATAAGATTCCACCACAAGATTCACTGTTTAGCGTGAGAACACAATTAATTTGATCAGTACCACGAAATATAACGTTCCCTAACAACATATTTTTTTGTAAGTTTACACAAGAAACCATTTTATCTAGTAAAGATATAATTATATATATATAGATAGAAAAAGCGTGTGGGTATGTTCCATATAGGCTCTGAAATGGCTGGACCGATTTCAATGAAACTTTCAGGGAATCTTCAGATTGACCTAGCAAGTAATCTTGTAAAGTTTGGTGACGATCGGAACACTCCTCTTTTTGAACTGTCAGAACGAGTACAGAACAAGTTTTTAAAACCTTGAACTACAGGTGCCACAAAAATCGTACTCCTTACAATGATATAATATTTATATTAATATTGATATAAATTATATTAAGGGAACACAAAATTTTACCCTTGAAATCAAGGCGCATGCTTCTTCAAACCATGTTTCTACATGGATTGTGTAACAACAAATTTGACTGTCCTTATTTAGTAAATAATTTATGTTACGTTGTACCCAGAACAGTTTATCGGCGAGAGGTTAGGATATATAATTTATTTTCTTTAAACTCCTGTCGTTCCAATGCTGGTGTGCGTTCACCTCTCCGTCGTGTGGTGGATATATACAATAAGTACTTCGCAGATGTTGATTTGTTTTCATTGCCTACTACTAAATTTAGAAAATGTATTAAAGACAGCTTATTTAGTTAATTTAGTTAACAAGTATTTATTAGTTTATTTATTTCTGTATTCTTTTTCTTAGTATAAACTTTGTTTTTGTTTTTTTAAGTGTTGCACGATAAAATAATAATGATAATAATTTGCGGATAATGTTGTTGGTAGTGCAGTTACATATCTTATTTCTATTATGTCTTTTATAATATCAATTTTGCTATTGTTTATTGTCCCAAA
Organism: Meandrusa payeni; assembly: GCA_029286785.1. Lineage (NCBI taxonomy): Eukaryota > Metazoa > Arthropoda > Insecta > Lepidoptera > Papilionidae > Meandrusa > Meandrusa payeni. The sequence goes on along the minus strand of JAGSMX010000008.1, from coordinate 9,356,313 downwards.
TAAAGAGAAAAAAAAACTGTCGAATACAGCTTTTATTTACTATGATGATATTCTATTGTTTTATAACCCAAATTTGTATTGACACATGCCTTGCAAATATTTATGTCATTATGAACCATGTTGAAGTACAACGGAGTATATTGATGTATGATAAAGTATATTACAGATAATAATTAAGAATTTTGAAGTATTTAAGATAAGGTATAGCGCCGCGAATGTATCCGTTTACTGATGCTGCTGATATGTACATGGGTATAGGTAATGATATTCACCCGCTTGAGAAAAGAATGAATACGGAGAAAAATTAATAATTTAATATATTTTAAGAGTTAAATTAAATATTTATTGATGCAAGTTTATCCACTTCACTATTGATAACTAAAACAAAAATTTTAATATTTAAAACTAAAAATAATAGGTAAAACTATAAACCAAACTAAAAATAAAACTAAATGATGTAAAAAATGGACCCCAAATCACTGCGCTCGCAGGGCAGGGTGCCCAAGAGGCTAGCGGCATTTCCCCGTTGAATGGCCAGGCTCAACCTTTGCCCGAAATGCGCGCCAGCCCTTGGGTCCCCTGAGGCGTCGATGAGGCGTGCGGAAATCTCCTTGAACAGTTTATTGTTTAAATAAAATAAAGCAAAATCTAGCCCAGCGGAGCGGGCTGGGTACGCTAGTATATTAAATATATTATATATTATATAATTATCAGGTTAATTGATATACATATATATATTAGGGGATTATAGAATTTACATTAATCCCACTTATGATGTCGGGGTATTTTAGAGTAAGACTAGAGCGGTTCATATGAATAGGATAAATTGATCATTATCAACGTTAACACAGGCTGAATAGAATGTGGGTACGTCGACATTTACAACCGATGTCTTTGTTTAAAGTAGATACATTACTATTATCTAATTTGTGTCCCTTCTTTTTTATTCGGCGTAGGGACCGATAGCGCAATAGGTTTTCCCGTTGCTCTGGCAGAGATCCAATAAAGTGACGTTAGCATATGGTACGCTACGTCAAGACAACAAAATAAGAGAGCGACAATGAAAACCATTCATTCATTATTCAGCATTACGGCTTCAACGACTAACACGACAGCTTCGACGTGTTCAACTACACAACTATCGACCCAGACGGGGCACACTTCAACTATTCAAACGCAGCCACCACAAGTTCTTCCGGGAACGCCCATTTATGCTCACTCAAACTTCATATTTATTCAAGTATGAAAGCTACACACCCGACTCGACATAGATTAGGTCATAGACAGAGACATAACTGAACCCATAGACTAATCCATAGTCACAGTTCGTCACAATCACAAGTCAGTCTCTGTGACTGATTACTCTATACTATCGGAGAGATGTCACTAATGACTTCCTCATATTATTTTTGTACCTTCTTTTTATTGTTTTTCATTGTTTGAAATAGGTATACCGTCTATATATCTACCTATATTTAAGAAAATATTCAGACTTATTATTAAGAGAATATTTAAAGAGAACAGGATTCCGAGTCCGATATTTGCCAATGAAATTTCACGATAAAACCAACTTATTACAATTCAATTTTCACTACAAATTCACTTGTCACGCCTTAATCTACTTTTTGATATGTAATATGAATTTAATTACTATTTTATAATTATTTAATATTAATTAAGTGAACGAAAAGTTACGACATATATTATGGAATATGTCATTATGAACTTGATTATCAAATACTAACAAATGAAACAAATGGAATGTCAGTGGCATGCCGTCGTGCTACAACTGAACAAGCAGATTACTAAAACTAGCAAAAGTCGACAACTTTATAGTCACTGAACGTTCATTTTGACATACTTAGGGTCCAGAAGACGTTTTCAGAAGGGTTTCTCACGCTATTTTTCTTCACCGCTGAGTATGTGGCAGTTTTCTTTTTGATATTGTATTATGTGTAAAAAACATTTGAACTCGAGAAATACGTTGGCTTAGCCGCATTTCTCTAGTTCGTTCCAGTTTTACTTGTATTTTCAGTAAAATAATACTGTAATGGTTAAGTTTGTTTTACTTGGAAAACAATCGTGCAAAGTGAAATTGTAAGGTAAATTAGAAATTGTTTCTTTATTTAACTGAGAACAATTCAGTGCTTTATGTAAATTGTTTCTACGCCAATTGTTAGTACAGGCTTAGAAGTGAAAGCACTGGATCAATAAAGGTTAAATAAATTATTCATAATATTGAATCACTGAAATTCACTTATTTCTTTATTCACAACACAGCCTCGACCCTCCAGTCAAGCGAAATATGAAGCGGGACATTTACTTTGTTCTAAACTATTAAACGAAGTTGGTGTTTTTGCAATAGATATCATAGGATATGATGTCGTTTGCGACTGGGATGGTTTCTGATCGTTGGACTAGGTGATAAGAAGTCACCTCTGATCTTCCGTCTCGCAACCGGAGAGCAAGGCGTAGGAGAAGAGCGTACCCCCTGACGCCTGGATAGCGGACATGGCGGAGTTGACTGTCCAGTAGTGAAATGGCCTCGAAGGTGTGCGCAGTACTCCTGTGCGCGTATGTAAGAGTGGTGAACAGTTCCAGAGACAAGGTTCGCCAAGAGCCATCGCAGTTGGTAGTAAGGTAATGTGCGAATGCGTTACCGTAGTTCCGAGGAAAAGCGTGGGGTTTTAGTCGGTGCGAGTCCGACATAATCCGCCCTTGCCCCCGCTAGGAAGGATATGCGTACACATATCCCCATGTTGCGTAGTTCCCCGAGGTGATAAGAAGCCGAAAACCGGAGAATCTAATATGCATAAACCAGTTATGATTTTAAGTCCCTATTAATCATGAGGGCATTACTGCTTTTTCAATCATTTTAGAAAGAACTATGTTTCAATTTTTTTTCGTGACGATCCTACGCTGGTTGGCCAGAGAAGCTGACCGAGCAGAGCTCTTAGGTCGCTTACCTCGCGCCGAAAGCGGATCTTAACTCGGACAGACTGTAATCGTGTTACCATTCCGAGGGCGCCCGAGGGGGCCGAACTACGACTCGGTCGTTAGCTTTTATCGCAATTAATATTTCAGATACTACAAAACAACGATACAACACTTTTAGGTATTATTTATTTTTATTTAATAGGGTACACAAACATCATTACACAAAGCATATCTAACCATCATACTAAACATCTAACAGCATATCTAAACATCATTACACAAAGCAAAACTCACCGACCCTAAACTATGGACGATTCATCGAGTCTAAGACTAAGATAGCTGCAAAAACTTGGGATCTTGGTCAAAGTACAACCGTACTTCTCTGCGGGACAGCTTTTAACACTTAATAAAGCTCAAGTCCGGTCGTGTGTAGAATACTGCTGTCACATTTGGGCAAGCGCTGTTAAATGCCATTTCGCAGCTTTGGACTCGTGGTAGAGGCGGGCTAAGAGGCTATTTGGTGACGCAGCTGAAACCAATCTGCTCAGTCTTGAGCACAGGCGTAAGCCTTTCGGTTTTCTATAGATTGCTTTTTGGAGAGTGTGCTCAGGAACTACATGATCTAATTCCCCATCCCCTTTCCACCATCGGACTTCTAGACGCACTGCGGGATTTCATCCTTTGTTGTTAACATCGCTCAAACCCGAACGAAGCGATTTGCTTCGTCTTTCATTCTTCGTACAGCAAAGGACTGGAATAGTTTGCCCGCGTCTGTCTTTCCTTCCGATTACAATGTGGGTATTTTCAAGAGTGGAGTGAATAGGCATTTACTAAGCTAGTGCGCCTTACCATCCAGGACTGCATTTCCACTTAACATCAGGTGGGATCGTAGTCAAGCACTTGCTTAGAAATTATAAAAAAATATATAGTTTACTTAAAAATATGTCCTGTTGTGTATGCCAATTACAGACGCACACAACATTCACTATTAGAAGAACGTAACCTTTTATTAAATAAGGATAACTTAAATTTCTAACTTATAAATAAAACAATAACTAATTAATTAAATTAGCCAATTAATTTTGGGTAATTCGCCCATTCAATAAAAAATACAAATAATATTGAATTTGTTGAGATAAGATGTTTTGCTAAATAATATTTACTTCGTACAGTTGAAGAATTTTCCTTAGGACAGAAGAAATTACATTAAGTTAACAGACAATCAAATTGAGGAAATAAAATGCCGCGTCTGCTGAAAACTCAATTCGTACCGTACAAGATTTATTTAAACAAGCCAAATTTGATTCATTATCCAAATTGTTTCCCGAGAAAATTTGTTATTAGGAGCCATTAGAACAAAAGGAAAGTGGAAGGAGCGTAAAATATTTAAAATTTCTTTTGACTTGAAAAGTTTCGAATTTAGTTCATAAAGCTACTTTTGATTTTGCAACCGTAAATAGCTTAGTTATTTGTGGTGCGGTTTGCGAAACGCAAGCACGCAGGTTCAAACCCACTCTTTCGACCATCTCCTAGCTTTTTTAAATATATGTTCTAAGCAAGTGCCTAAGGTTAAGTAAAAATTCAGCCCTGGGTAGTAAGGCGCACTAGTGTTATAACGAGATTTTTAATAATTATTTTTGCGTCGGCAGTCATAAGAATGGGAGGGCATGATCACGCTACCAGGGTACCACGACCGTCTAATAACAGTGGCCCCAAAAAAAAGTGGTACCGTGTCGTGATAGTTCGTGAGGGTTTTCGGGCCAGTCCACCAAAGCGCGGAAGGATTGTAGATTCCACAACCACTTGGTAACGCTTATACGACCGATGTTTTAGTCAGTGCTAGTCCGACATAACACGACTCCGCGAGGGTGTTTATGAATACGTATATGTACATATATTTCCTCTACGGAAAAAAATTAGGTCGACCTAGCGTGAAATAGAGATACAACACATCATATCAAAGCAAACGTGTTCATGTCAATTAATGTAGCATGACAGGAACACAATAAACACATCTTTCGTACCATTGACATTTTATGCCTAAGCGTATGACAGCCACCATACGCGGGGATGCCAGGCTACATTACCCGCTATCTTATCTAAAATTATATCAGTGACAGACACTGAATTGGAACTGCGTATTTAATTAGAAACGCCAAATTTACATAAACAACAAATATTTTGATATACATTTTATCGCTACTCAAATACAAATAAGCTAGCCTACGGAGGCTGTACAATGACGATTTTCCGGGTGTAGTATGATTATTAATGCCCCGTAATCAAGTTTTTACAGGTCGCGTATTTGTTCTATAAAAAAACAACGCAAACCGTCTTACAGAGCGGTGGCATCTATTAGGATTTTTTTACCGAATTTTGAATTAGGTCCTGTGTTAATAGTGTTGGAATAGGTATGAGGGAACTCCGAAAAATACTACAGTAAAATCTTTATTGATTGCGATATTGGTAGGCAATCCAAGACTATCGCCGTAACAACAACGACAATGTGGAAGAAGAAAAACATCAAAACTTTGTCAGGTTTTTTTTTTAAAGAAGCTAGCAATGTTTCTTTTTTTTTCAGAAAACATTACTTACATTCTTGTTAACCATTCCAACTAAGCTTAAGCTTGTGCTAGGAGATAGTTCACGTCAATGGTTGAATGGTGGATTCGAACCTATGACCTTACGATTCGCAGACCGTAAACTAAACCATTCGGCTATTGACGCTTTTAATTTGATATTTCGTTAGTTCTTACGAGACAAAAGCAGTACTGCGTCCTGAGTGGAGGCGTCTTGTCCACCAAGGAGGTAAGGTTGATCATTTTGAAGTTGAGCGGCGTGAAGAACTCGACACAAATCAAGATGAAGACCCGCCAACTAGTGTCCATCCACTATAATTATTTTGGTGGAACCTTGACCTGTGAGAAGTGCTCTCGTGCTTTTAGCATCAAGCTCGGGTACGTGAGCCAATAAAGAGCACACGAGAGTGCAGAAAACCTAAACCCTACCTAATTACTACCTAAATGAAGCGCCCTAAATTTAAATGCCTTTCCAGTGACACAGTCGCCATGGCCGACATCGGCCTGGACATCATCATCATCAGTTCTTACTAACGAAATATCACAGTAGTTAACAGTTTTTTTTTATTTATTATAAATACAATTTTACAATAAGGAAAGGTTTATAAACCTCAGTGGTTTGTCACTAGCGCTAAAGTGACCGTACCCAAATAATATTTAACTTGTGTTTAATGTTTTTTTGAGTTATACGTGAAAACAATGAGTTAAAACAAACATTGACTTCAAATAAAATCAGCGAGGCATTAAGCGCTACATAAAGATAATAAAAAATACAGAAGAATTGATAATTTTTCATCTCATCCTCTTCATCCTTTAATTGTGAATAACCCTCAACCTGTACGAAGTGCTTTGCTTTGTCTTTCTTTATTCGTACAGCAAAGGATTGGAATAGATTACCCGTGTCTGTCTTTCCCTCCGATTACAATGTGGGTATTTTCAAAAGTAGAGTGAATAGGCATTTACTAAGCTAGTGCGCCTTACCATCCAGCATTTCCACATTGAAGGTATTAAAAGTTGTCCACTTCGTCCGCTGTGTTTAAGGAAGTGAACTGATATGCAGCATAATAATTTGTTTAGGTACGTGACGGTTGTGTTCATCGGTAATTGTCTCCGTGATGTGAATCAATAATGTCAACTTCAATAATAAAATTATTAATAATCAGTAATTTTTCTAAGAAGTGTCTTAAGGTTGTATCAACGTTATACAGCTCTAAGACCATCTCCAGCCATGAATGCCTTCTTGTAGTCGATCCAGGCCGTGGAGATGGCACCTCCTTTTCGTGGGACTTGTTACAAAAAAGTAAATTAGAAACTACTAATATTCCATTTCGTCAATAATAAATATTGTGACGACACCTCTAGATCCACAAACACGAAAGTTATAATTTTTTTTTTAATGTTAAAATGATTTTTGGTTCTGGTGAACAATTTCATTTTTGTCGGTTACTACGTTTTTGTTTTCCAGCGTCCATATGCAAATTAATTAATGAATCGTTGTATATTTCGTCTAATCGATAAGCGAACGGGCCATTGTTCAAATTCTTTAGTAGGTATGAGGTCTGTTATAGATAAGCGGTCTCATCATCCACCTTATCAGAGCGATAAACAATGATAAGAGGCCGCCGAGCACTTAACGGGAGCTATCTCCGCTCGTCTTAAAATAGTTGGGCAATTTGTGAGTCGCTCGTGTACAGTGATGTCCACAGAGGATGCATTAGTTACAATCTGCCAGAATTCGTACCTAATGACTTTGTTTGTTATGCATTGTACGACTTTAGTTCCTAGGATCTGGATGAACAACTTTTGCTCCGTATTTTTTTTTTGTAAATCATGTTTTCGGTAATAAATAATAAATATATTAGATACGAATTACATTATGATGAAATATGAATAATATTTTTCGATCATACCGACGACAAAATAAAAAAAAAAAATGCTGCCGTAAATCTCGTAAACGTAAAGTTAAATTACTTCCAGATTTTATAACTCGTCTAACTGTAGATCAAAATCGCTCTTCGATCCCGTTAGTGCTTCCTGGCCTTAGTCGACTGGCTGCACCGTCTTTTGTTTCAAACTTTGCGATCTATTTCTTCCGTATGTTCTACCATTGTCTCTTGCAGGCCAATAAAACCTGTCTGCTATATCTTTTTCTGACATGGATATCGACTTCTTTATTGATTCATTACTAAGAAACCATATGACACACTATCACACACGTATTTAATAAATAATTTTGATTAAAATTGATTTTTTGGTCTAACGTCAAACGCATTGACTTACTGTTGCTTAACATAAGTTAGACCATTGTGTCGAGTTACTAGCGATAGAGGTTCAGGCTAAACGACCTAAGAGCTATGCCACCTCTCAATCCAGTGAAGCAGTTAAAGCCAGCTTCTCTGTCCAATCTGTGTAGTTCGTCCAAAAAAAAGCGACAAACGACGCCGACTAATGACGAATAACTCAATGTCACGTAAATTGATTTCGATTGTTCATTTTTTAATAAATCTATTTTATAATAATTTTATTCGATTTAACCCGAACGAAGCGATTTGCTTCGTCTTTCATTCTTCGTACAGCAAAGGACTGGAATAGTTTGCCCGCGTCTGTCTTTCCTTCCGATTACAATGTGGGTATTTTCAAGAGTAGAGTGAATAGGCATTTACTAAGCTAGTGCGCCTTACCATCCAGGACTGCATTTCCGCTTAACATCAGGTGGGATCGTAGTCAAGCACTTGCTTAGAAATTATAAAAAAAAAAATCGATTTGTTGTCGGTTTTTGTTCTTATTAGTAAATATACTTTTGATATTAAAAATAAGAAATGTCTTCGAATAATGTTGTGTTAATTTCGTACATAGTAACTTCCAAATCTGCCTAGACAGTAATCCTATTGATAATAGATTATATAAATAGTCACACATTCAATGGAAAAATTACGTATCAAAAAATGTAGATTACGATTTTTGTTATAATAGGAATTGAATTGTAATGGGTTAGTTTCATAGTGAATTGTCATTGACAAATAGAAGATTCGGGAAGGAACAATTATCGAATAACATTGCGAAATTCCAAACAAGACGTCGTAAGTAATCCTTTAGTATTTTTTCTCTGTTCTATTTATATAAAATAAATATCTTGGCCACTCTTATCAAATAGCTTTCTAATGGACTATAGAGTATATTGCCACTTAGGTCATTGACGTCACGGCAAACGGTTCTCGGAGTGCTCCGGTATCCACTATCACAGTTGAAGCGTTCTCCAGACTCCTCGCAACTGCGTCATCCAATGCACGTCTTTGTATTGCTATACTTAATCTACAAAATGGGCCAGTGCAGTTCAGTAACCGGGTGAGGATATTGTTTCACGGCGTTCTAGTAAGTTCCGGTGTCGATAAGAATAATATTAAATCGACTTGAAATCTAACCTTATGTACCGGTACATACAACTACAATGTTTGGACGCAGTAGTATAAGTCGCGTCCTGGCTGATATTCGGACGGAACTTTTTAAAAATAAGAAGACACTAATTACGACTCTCTTTTGTTTATTTTATTCATTTTAATGTAGCTGTAAACTGTATTTAATGATTTATCTGTACCATAACTAATCAAACGATAAAGTCAGGGGGCACGTTGGGCTTTACGATCAAGAACAATGAAGACGTGGCTTCGGATTTTAAAACTACCAAAATTCTTCTATTCAAGACATGTGCTGCATGGACTAAAGTCTTTTTGCCTTTCCCATTAGGGATAATCCAATAAACAAACTAATCAAACGTTAAACACTATTACGCGCGGACGCCCTCTTTGTGTTTAATTATCATAGGAAATAGTATTAACGAGAACTTAACCAAACTCTCATCAAACTACTCTTGAAGTATATACTTGTGGTGTGGATCGTGGAAGTAATTACGAACACACGAACACACTTAATAATGGTCACCAGTTTATTAACTTTACGAACAATTTTAATATAGTGTTTAACCTAAGAAGCAAAGCACAGAATAGCGGAAGAAATAAAGCACAGAACAGAATAGTTAACAGAAGAATTGGCGGGAAGTATTTTGTGAGCAAAAGTGACGCGTAGTTGTGCGAATATAGCGATCAACTGACGCAAGACAGTCGATAGGAGTGCACGATATATATCGATATTACGTAAAATATCGATATATGGCCGCGATATACGAAATTAAATAAAAAAGCATCCCATTCTTTCTTTTATTTGTGGTTGACAACTTTAATAAATTAAAACCCTTACCTGTCTGTCATCTCGAAGAGTGTAGTGTAGTATGTTACTACACTACTACTCTTCACGATGCCAGAACTCGTATAAATTTTATTATCTATGCATGTAGTCTGTACTGCTTGCAGAATCAAATAGTCTGGACTGGTCTGCGAGAAACTCTCAGTTACGCGCCGTGTCTATTAGTACTTTTCTAATATTTAATATTAAGAGCTAATTAATTTTAAAGAAAAAATTTGAAAAATATTGATATATTTGTACAATATATCGCGTAGTATCGATACAACCTCACGATATATTATATCGAAAAATATATCTATATATATTTTTGGCATCAAAGTCGATGTGTGCGCAGCGATTGTTCTCGCTCCCGAACAGCGTGGACGTTGCTAAATCTATTTCGCTATGATTAGGATTTTATATAAATTAATTTCAACATAATAAAAGAATAAAATAATCTCTCACAGCTTCTACATTCTTTCCAATAAATAATGAATCATTGTTATCGGTTGGCGTTATGTTGGGTTATTCGTCCATTCGTCGCACATACACTTGTTGCAAATTTAAGACATATGGAACTCTAGTTCTGACAATGGCATCCATGAGATTCCCATTCCCATTTCCCACTTTAGTCTACTAAAATAAAGTAGGAAATGGGAAGCACCAGCGTTGTAATAAAAATCATCAAAATCGGTACACTCAGTCTTAAGTTACTAAGTGACAAACATAAAAAGAACATAAAAACGTTTTTTTTTAAAAAAACAATGTTAACAAATTTTTTTTTTGCATTCCAGATTTCCAGATTTTCAGCTTAGGCTTGTGTTAGGTTGTTATTCACGTCAATAGTCGATTGGCGGCTTCAAACCCACGACCTTACGATTCCTAGCCGGTATCCTAAACCGTTAGGCTATTAGAGCTTTGAATTTAAAACCTCCTCCTTTTTTGAAGTCGGTTGAAAAATAATATTAACCGACTTCAGAAAACGAAGTGCACAAGCAAACGTAGGTTACGTTAATGTATTGCTGCATTTTTTATTATTTAAAGAGGAAAGTTTGTTTAAAAAAAATATCTTTTTAATTCAAAAACTAAAAATTTGTGCCCGGTGTATGGGCTCGTCACATGTCACGTATGGTGTGTAATAAACTTGATGAAAATTGGACAACGTAAGTTGACTCTGTCTACCCAGCTAGGGTTAAAGGGTAATAAGGTAGTAAAAGATTTTGAAAATAAAAATAAAAACCTCAAAAAATCATAGCACAAATTAAACAAAACTTCCATCTCTGCGTCTGCGTCGGTGATAATTAAGGAATCCGTGTTAGAATGAGATGACTCGCGAACCGTTTTTGCAAATTGATAATCTCCGTGGCGTTTGTAACAAGATTGTTTCGGAAAATAAACACCACTTCTCACAGATTTTCCAGCGATCAACATCAAAGGAGACCACACTATAAAATGTTTTGTAAACATCAAACGACATGCCGTATAAACAAAATCCCCTCGCTGTGGATTTTATCCGACGCATTGACATTTTGCACACATGCATTTGCACATCACAATTTTTTTTGTATACATATTATTTTTTCGTATACATTTTTCTTTTCTCCATTTTCGGTACACATCTCTCTACTAGACTAACACATAGCCTGTATTTTTATCCGTGAAATAGCAACCGACCGAGTCGTGGTTCGGCCCTCTCGGGCGCCCTCGGATCGGCATGCTTACGCGTAACATAGTAACCGTCCAAGCCGAGGTTACCCCTCACCGGGGGGACCCTTGTGTCGAGTTACTAGCAATAGAGGTTCAGGCTAAGCGACCTAAGAGCCACCTCTCAATCCGGTGAAGCAGTCAAGGCCAGCTTCTCTGGCCAATCTGTGTAATTCGTCATAAAAAAAGCCTGTATTAGGGAGATATTGTACCTAACTCCGAGTTTATCTTAGGAACTGAAAATGCCCTGCTATCTCTTGCACCTACAGTGTGATACAAATAATAGGCCTGTACTGTGTCTACGAAACGTTGGCTGTGAGAGAAATGTAGAAGGAAAATTAATGCTCGCGCCTATCTCTCTCTCGACTCTACGGTAACATACAAGACGTAACTCTCTCTTTCTTGACCAACTGATATCTTCCTCTCAACTTCCACTCGCCTCTCCCGATCACACATTAAAGTCAAGCATTCAGCTTACTCCCCAAGTCAAGAGCATGCGTAAAGAAGTTTTACTTCAAAATGCCTATGACCAGCAATGAATACCCTACGGTTGAAATGATTGTTATGATGAGAAATACTAGGCGTCAGCCCTATAGTTCTGGGCTCTCAAGAATAAGACTACGGTATCCCCTGCCTGTCGTACAAGGCGACTAAAAGGGGCCTCGGGTTCACTGGGCGACAAGGGTGGGGGCCTGCGTCGTCCGTCAAAGTGGAACCAGGAAGAAGGCGACATCGGCTGGCCCGTGTCGCCTTTCGCTGCGAGGGCACAGGGAGGAGGGAGTAACCTCCCCGGGACGTGCTCTCCTCCACAGTGCAGAGGGGCTCCGGTGCGTTCTACGTGAGATCCCGGAGCCCCTCGTCATGCACCGAGGAAAGGGCCACCGGGGAGGTTTTAGAGGGTAAGATCCCCACATAACCGCCGCCTTCCCCCCAGAAGGCGGGGTATCTTTGTGAAGATTTCCTCCCCGTCAACAAAAAAAAAATACTAGGCGTACCGCGACGGCTCACTTTTATTAATACTTGTTGTAATAATTATGGTTAACTAAACCATAGCATGACTTAACACTAATCAGTGACAGACTTGTCCATGTGCAGATAATGTCATTATCTATTGATTCGCTTTTCGCAGGCAAATGCGATCAACGTCACGCTCCGCCGCCCTCCCTTCACAAGCTTCACACTCGTTATTTTTAAACCAAGTTCCAAAAGAGTATCTTAATTCGTCTCTATCTTTATTTTCGAACTCATAGCTCCGTCATTTATGGAGCGATATTCAAAATTTACTGAAAACCAAACAGACAATCTGGACAAACTGGTTTTAGAAGGGTAAATTGAGATCAGCCCTGTAGTTCTGGGCTTTATAGAATAAGGCTACGGTATAACCTACCTGCCGTAGAAGGCGACTGGACGTGGCCTCGGGTTCACGGCCGGCAAGGGTCTTTGTCGTCCGCTATAGCGCACCCGGGAAGAAGCGATATCGGCTGGCCCGTGTCGCCTAAGCCCTGCGATATGAACCTCTACTGGGACGTGCTGTATAGCATAGTGCGAGGCGCTCTGGTGCGGTCTACTGGAGATCCCGGACTTAAACGGAGGGGAACAAGTTGCTGTCGTCAGTCTTTCTGTCCAAGTACGACGTGGGAGCCTTCTAGGGTACAGTGAATAGGCATACATCGATCATGGTCAAACGATATACCATAAAAAAAAGCTTTCGATAATTGAAAAAAAAAACGTTCAAATAATATGTGGACACGCTTACTCAGAACACATATATAACATTCGTAAGCAATAGAGAACGCAAGAGTCGTAAAATCGTTTAATTTCATAAACAATCTGCCGTTAACGATAAACAAGAAGTAAAACGATTTAAAGAATAAAAACGATTCTCGATTATTTATCTCCGATAGCATCCGGCGTACGGCTTGGAATAATGCAATGAAAATTTTGCACAAAACAATTCCGTACGACTGTTACAATACTGCACGCGTGTAGAAAATGCAAATTTAACACTTCACGGTATTTATTTGTATTCATTCTGTGCTCTGTCAGGGTCGTTCCATCTTTCAATACCTAGAATATGAAACAGGCAATAAGAATACAGAAAAATGAGTGGAGTCGCTTTGAATGCGTTATTTTATTTGAAATCAATGTAATTCTTAGTAATGAAGTGAAAATTTGCAAGCAAATAATAATCTCTCGCGTCCTTTTAACTTTAGTCCTTTTTACTTGGAATACAGAGACAGTTCTCGTCAAGTGGAACCTGCTTTTAATTGTTTTTTTTAAAGAAGAACTACACAGATTGGCCAGAGAAGCTGGCCTTGACTGCTTCACCGGATTGAGAGATTAGGTCGCTTAGCCTGAACCTCTATCGCTAGTAACTCGACACAAGGTTACCCCTCACCGGGTGGACGGTTACTATGTTACCCGCAAGTATTCCGATCCGAGGGCGCCCGAGAGGACCGAACAACGACTCTGTCGGTAGCTATTTCACGGATAATGAAAATAATAAGAATAAAGCCCTTTTTGTTTCTCCATAACTACGAAAGCAAGGAAAACCATCTACAAGATATATAGTACAATCTCATTTTTCCATGATGATTACATCTACCAATATATTTCTCTTTACACAGGGTTGACTGGCAGAGAATGCTATAAAGTTATTAAATCCGCCTTTGCGAACCTCAGTGTAAAATGATTGTAACATAAATATAAATAAATGTTACATATCAGCTTAGGGAATGAATTGTTTTACGTCTAAAGTTTCAAAGCAGTACTTGTATTAAGCTATAATCAAGATAATTTAACTGGCTTTGAGTTTCAAACACACGTGAGACACCTAAAACTCAGGTAGGGGATCGACGAAATTGGTAATTAATATAATGGAATTTACCACAGGAACCATTGACAAGGTAAATATCGAGAGGGAACCTGCATGTTTGATAATATTATAGAGAGAATTTTATTTCCTTAATAAGAATTACAAAAAATATATTATAAATATACATACTTGTATTTATTTTTATCCGTATCCATAACAACGTCAACAAGTCCTTAATAAATAAAATTCCAAATATCCCTCGGAACATCCCTATTATATTTCATATACATATACTTAAAATAAATTAATTAACTGTCGTATCCTTTTGCCGCTTCCATAAGATAGAGATAGGAATTACTGTTTAGCTTTTTACCTTTTTTTTTGTTTTCGGGGGGAAATCTTCAACAAGATAACAAAATACCCACTAAAACCGGTGGCCCTTTCTCGGTGCGTTGTGAGGGGCTCTGAGATCGCTGGAACGCACCGGTGGGCCTCTGCATTGTGCTCTCGGAAAGCACTCCCGGGGGGGGAGATTAATCCGTCCCCCCCTGTGCCCTCGCAGAGCAAGTCGACACGGGCCAGCCGATGTCGTCTTCCCTTGTCCACTTTAGCCAACGACAGAGGCTCCCACCCTTTTCGCCCAGTGAACCCGAGGCCCCTTTTAATCGCCTTGCACGACAGGCAGGGGATACCGCAGCCTTATTCTACGAGACTACTACAGGGATGAGCTTATATCTGTGACAAGACGTCAACCCATCGCCAACATCGTGAACAGATTTCACTCAGAAAACTTCTGGGATTCGAATCTGCGGCTGCAAAATCGAAAGTTACTTAAACCACTTCTCCAATATGTAATGTACAAAATGATACGCCTATTTAACACCGCATTTGTATTACTATTATACTATAGTATTATTTGTATACAAGTGTCTCTATAGTTGTAGGAACAATAACGATATAATAATGTATCCGAGGTAGGATTCCCGTGTAATAGCTTGCCGATAACGCCCTCTTTGTAACCAGGGCGTAAACATTATCAATTGACGCAAAGAGTGTAACCTATAAGCACCCATTTCACTACATCCAATCTTGATAAGTAATCAGTATGCAAATGTGTTCTCATATGGGCGACAATCTAATAACATGTCACTTTTACGTTGACCCACGAGTTGCGAGTATACATGTCCCAGTGTTGGGCTTCCTTCTCTGTAAAGAGAGTATAATACATAGTCCCTATGCGGTATTGTGTAGCTTGGAAGACTTCATATATGTTAGAAAATTCTATAATTCATATATGTTTCTACACGATGTTTTCCTTCAACCCCGGGAGAGTGGTAAATCGGCTCTTAAAATTGCTAAATAAATCCATTGGTGCCAGCACCGGGGATCGCAGTAATATGCAATTTGACCGCCTAGATACTGAGCTACTACGACTGCATTCTTACAATTTTGTTTTCAAAATTATTACTAACACTCTTATCAACCATTCCAACTAAGCTTAAGCTTGTGCTAGGAGATGGCTCACGGCAATAGTCCAAAGTTCGAACCTACGACCTTACGATTAGCAGACCATACCCTAAACCATTAGGCTATTGAGGCTTCATAAAAATATCTCTTATATGTTTAAATGAGTATGCAGTCGAAACAAGGGGAATCGCTGGTGCGTTGCCAACGTTTTTATGAAGAGTTCATAAACTCAATTTTAAATTGTACCGATGTTCTAATAAGTCTTGGTACTTCCTCTTCGTTTATTTGTGACAAACTGACGGCATTGGATTAAACACAACAATTTCCCCTAATTTAATTTAAGACGGCATACCTCTCAGGTCGCTTAGTCTAAACCTATATCAATTTCCTGTTCGTGGTGCTCATATACATTCATGTATATATCTTTATAGACATTTAGATATAGACGTTACAAAAAATCATTAACTACATTTTTTTGTCACATGTAACACCTAATAAGTACAGCGAAACACGGATCGCGCCAGACACACGCAGACCAAGAAATATCAATCAAAACATCTTACCTGCCTATAATATTAGTATAATATATAAAAGTCACCATGACTGTATCATCCTATATATCCCATTTTCCTATACACCGAGAGCCTGTCTCGGGCGCCCTTGTCCAGGCTAGGCGACGTAAGAGCTATGCCACGTCTCTCTCACTGCTATGAAACTGTTAAAGCCAGCTTCTCTGACTAATTTGTGTACGTTCGTCAAAAAAAAAACTGCCACTGTTTACCCCAAGGAACGTGGGAGCCTATTGTTTTTAATATTTTTGCATTTGGTTATTGATAACAGATCGTTAATTAAAAGATTCGCCATAAAGCCTAAAGTCAAATAGCCAAATATAAGACTAAAGTAAACGTGTTTGAAAAATGTCCAATTTTGGTAGTAGAACTAAATAAATTCCTTTTTAAAAATTAGATACAAGTGGTGTGACTTACTGAATTAATAAATACGGTATCATCCATTATCTAAGGTTTTACTAGTACAAAAATGATATCGACAAAGAATACATGTTCTCTATGTTATCAATGACGCCAGGGTGAGGGCCAGCCAGTTCTGTGCGTCGATACAGGAAGTCTGCGTATGTCTGTCAACATAGCTGAGTGATGGCACGTCGGAGTCATTAGCACTCAGCCTCTAACGTCATATTTACTCTGTAAGATGCCTTACTTGTGCACTCGAGAATTGGGACGTACGCTGCAACACGCTCGGTTACGCTACAATTTATAATGTGATAACAAATATTCGTCATTACGTTCTCGAGGCATCATTAATATATTATGTCTGGTGTAAGATAGTCGTAGATTTCGTAATATTTAATTATGGTAATTTAATTTAAATTGATTTATAAATAGGTATAATATTTTCTAAAATTATTTGTGTGTTTAATTGAAATTTAATCTCTGAATAAAAAAAAATCTAGTTGTAACTAGTAAAATACTAGACCACTAATAAGGCTAAGTGGTTAAAAATGTGATAAATTTACATACCCTTAAGCCTAGCAACCCACTATAATAAAATGGTAATCATAATGTCTTAATTAATTATAACAAAACAAATGATTAAACAGTACAAAACTTACTTTAAAGAAGACGCCGCTCTAAACGCACTAATACTATTTCATATAAACATAACACAATCACTGAACTTAGTTCTAAAAAAGGTATTTTCGTTTTAAAACAAAAATTACGCGGACGCAATATTGACACTGGGTCTTTGGCAACCCTCTCTGACCTGTTTACGAAACGTTAAAGCGACGGGGCCGTTAGCCGATAATACCGAAGCGCTGCGGAGAAGCGACACACACGTCCAGCACCTTCGCGGGACGCATCGCGACTGAAGTGATCGTCAAGTCCCCGCCGCCCGCCCTAACTTCGCCGCCGCCCAAGCGAAAAATGTTTATACCCCACGGGCGATTTTTGATACAGTTGTTTCGTTAATGTGGGAACGCGTTACCATTTGATCATTATATTTGCCATGTGCATTGTATCGCTATACGATATATTTATAACTGGCAGGTGTTGCCATGTTTATTTTGAAATGACACACCGATTGTTTAAGATGTTTTTGCTTTGTTGTTTTCAATAGTTGATGTATTTCAATAGTTAGACGATGGGTAAATGTTTCTGAAGCAATTATATAATCAATTAAACGAGCTACAAGAGCCACACAGTTCGGGTACGTTTGATATCGTAAGACCTCTCCACCACCGTTAAATAACAATAATGTATTTTCTAAAAATAAAGAAATAATATATGTGTAAACGGTTGATGCAAGAGCCGTGGTAACTCAGTGTCCGGGCGGTCGCCTCAAGTTCCCGAGTACGCTAGCAACCCGAGTTCGATCCCCAGTGCTGGCACCAATAAAATTTGCTGTTGCAATTTGATGTGCTGGTAAATCAGCAACGTAAACGTGCTCGGCGGTAAAGGTAAACATCGTGAAGAAACCTTAGAATTTTTTTCTAAGACATATGAAGTCTGCAATCCACACTAGGGCCGCGTGGCGGTCTATGCCCTTGTACTCTCTTTACAGAGAAGGCCTGTGTCCAGCAGTGGGACATAAATAAAGGCTGTTACTTTAACTTTAAGCGGTCAATTACATTATATTTTTTGGTATCGTCAATAGCCTATCGGATACGATCTGCAAATCGCAAGGTTCTAGATTCGAATCCATCTTACGACTATTGACGTAAAACATCTCCTCGCACAAGCTTAAGCTTATTTGTAATGGTTAACAAGAATGTTAGTAATATTTCTGAAAAAAAAAAAGAAATTTTACTAGCTTTTTTTTTTAAATTAGTTTTGCTATTTTTTTAAGCACCGAGTCTACAAGAACTTATTACAATAGGAGAATACTTACGAGTAAAAACAGAAATGGACTTCTAATCAAATCAAACGAGACGGATCTCTAACATTAGAGAAGTTACTACGAGGGGACGCTCTCGTATATTCCCGAAGTATCCTAATTATATTACAAAGTTTTGGCGCCTCAATTCGCTTTTTTCTTCCACAGTTATTTACGTTGTCGTTAAGAAGTACTTACTTTGTCAAATATCGCAATCAATAGGCATTTTTGGAAGTGCCCTGGTACATCTTCACAACTTCTGCGCCAACCAATTATAGGTAAATAGTTGAACCCACACCCTTTCAAAAATAAAAAGTAAAAAAAAAACTATAAAAAACGTCGCAATGAGTGCGCTAACATAAACAATACATTGAGAACTTCCCTTTTTTTGAAGTCGGTTAAAGACAAAAATTATTTACATAAAGAAGAACTATTAAGCCTATCTCAAATGCAAAATAGGGGTCCGTAATATCTCTCTCCCTCAGGACTTATACACGCATGTATGTTCATATTGTTTTTAAGCCTACTTAATAGGCTTTAGGACCTATTAATTTCCGATTAAAGTTTCATAGAGTTTGCAAACTTCATTAACTCAGTTGGGGTTGAAGGATGAATAGTAAAAAGTCATTTATGAACCGATTTTTGTTTTTATTAATAATAATAATTTTCTATCTTATTATTTCTTTTAATTATTTTGATACCTTAAGTTAAGTTTTTATAATATTTCTATAAAAAGTAAAATACAGAAAAATATCATACAAAATACAAAAACCTAACCTAGTGTGTGCCACCGGCAATGAAGCATAGCCCAAGCAACCGGTGGTTAGGGCGACATAGAGAGAAACCTCCTGACGATGCGTGCCGTGTCCAGGGGTACTGCCTTCTGTATCCGACCCTTGATCCAGCCATCCAGCGAAAGTCTCTTAAGATGTCGATCAAGACTTTTCGCTATGAGACCGTTTGCGGAAACGACTATCGGGACAATGATCGTCGAATCCACATGCCACATGGCGGTCACCTCGTGAGCCAAGTCGAGGTACTTAGTGATTTTTTCCCTTTCTTTATTATTATTAGGTAAAATAAGTAAAGCGGGAGCGTATAGCTAGTTATAATATAACACAGAAACGACTAATTGATATTAAAACATATCTAACGGGCGAAGGCAGCGAGAAACCACACATAAAGTCTAATAACACAATGAAATTTAACTTTATAGTGTAATTAATGCAAATTACGACACTTAAGGCTACTTAAGCTCAGCTTACACGAAACTTATCGCTGTACTATAGTATATTAAATATTTATATTTTAATGTAAACATAACTTGATGTGTGGTTCTTTTAAAAAATTTAATAATAATAGATGTAACCAGTAAAATTCGCCGTTTTTTGTCAAAAACAAACATATTTGTTCTGTGTTTTAATGGACGTAAGACTGCTTGCTAAGTGACTTCTAAAAGAAGCAAATCTGCATCCTTGCAAATTTTTGGTCTTCCACTACGATCTTTATCTTTTAATTCAAAAATACCGTTTTTAAATCACTCAAAGAATCCTCATTAAATGCTTTGCACAACATAAATGAAAAACACTTTCTCATTAATACACGCTCTTTCACACTCATACACAAACTCGCGCATGCATCCACACACACTATTCTTTACACAAACACGCTCAATCATAAATTATTAATATTTAGTTCCTAAGATAAACTTGGAGTTAGGTACAATATCTACCTAATACAGGCTATGGATTAGTCTAACAGAAAGATATGTACGGAAAATCTGAGAAAGAAAAATGTTTATGTAAAAATAAATATGTGTGTATGTAAAAAAACAAATTTCATTTCTCAGAGCATTCGATACATCTCAACATGCAGATTCTTATAAAGTTAAAAAAATTCCCGCATATGACACTTACTTGGTTCATATTTAGACATTTTTACAAGAAAAAAAATATATGATGCTAATTTGAAATCAATAATATGTTATATATTATAAATTTAGTATAAGTAATTTAGTTATATATAATAATTATATGTTATCAATATTATGGGTTTGTTGTTCTAACATTATTTTTTTTTTGAAACCGGTTACCATTTGTAAATTCTAACGTAAACCTCGTGCCACGCCTTTCTGCAAACGTATTTAAACATGTAATATAACTTTAGTCTGTGATCTCCTAATCGAAAATTTTGGGCCAATTTTTTCCTGAATCAGCTAAAATTATCAACCAGGCGGCCTCTACAGTTTCAACGGGTTTTTGAGAAGTACCACAGCTTTTAGGTCGCTTAGCCTGAACCTCTTTAGGGAGTAACTGAGACCACGACCAACTCTCAGAAAACCGGTGAAGCTGAGGCCTTCTGGCTGGTCAGCGAAGCTCATTACCCTAGTAAAAAGAAATCACAAAGCAAAGTAAATAGAGCCAAATATAATATTTTTAATCATATATTACTATATACTACATAATTCTAAATCAAAAGTCATGTACGTATCTACACATTCTCTATTCACAAACCATTGGACAATTATTCAAATTCCTTCTCTAAATTTACTTTGGACTTTGCGATCGCTAAACTAAAATCATTCAGCTACATTTGAATTCTTTCAAAAAGATTTTGCGATGCTAAGACATCGTGTTCAATATTAGCAAGGTCATTATTTTTTTTAATTTATCATAAATACAATTTTACAATAAAGAAAAAATACCGCAGTGGTTTGTCACTGGCGCTAAAGTGTCAGTAATTATTTAACATGTGCTTTAAGGTTTTTTTTAGTTATTAATTTTATTATATCTGGCGGTAGTCGATTAATTAACCGAGGCACGATGTATCTTCAGCCCTGTAATTCTGGGCTCTCTAGAATAAGACTACGGTATCCCCTGCCTGTCGTAGAAGGCGACTAAAAGGGGCCTCGGGCTCACTGGGTGACAAGGGTGGGAGGCATTTGTCGTCCGCCAAGGTGGACCCGGGGTGAAGCCCTACCAGCCCTCGGTGTGTGCTCTCCTTGAGCACAGTAAATAGGGGCTCCGGTGCGTTCCTCTGGAGATCCTGGAGCCCCTCACCATGCACAGAGGAGGCTGGGTTAGCTAGGTACATAAATGACGGGCCACAATTATTTAAAAAATATAGACAAATTTAGAACGTTTTTTAAGGTAAACAAATTTTACATTATGACATCATATCATCTAAGAAAGTAGTTCCCGTGGGAACTGTCGCACGTACCTTCGAGTTAATAAAGCATCCAGCGTAATGTCTTTAATTTGAACTATAAAAACTATGAAAATAGGTGCCGAGGGTGCCATTGCGAATTGAAAGAAGGCAAACGATTTTCATTTTTAATTACAAAAGCAAAAATTAACAAGGACCAACTCCAACGGTAATGCCAAAAAGCACGACGTCGTAAAAGTAGTAAAGTTGGACTATTTTATTCCACAAGACCTTACTCCAAGTAATTACGTACCGGTAACCTATAATCGTGATGAATTAATTGAATTATTTCATCTCATTACGTTTTACTCAATGTGACAACCCTATAGTTCCACGTCGTCACGTGAAACGCCGTGTTAACAAAGTATCGCTAATTAATGTTGATACATGTAAGTACAGTGCACACACCACCGCCTCTCACTGTGTCTGTTTGTATGTGTGCAGTATTAACAGTATCTGTTGTAATTTAAGGAAATCCGCCAAGCTATAAAGCTATTTGATTTTTTTTCGCTTACTAACAGTCACATGAGTCGAGCTGGAAACTGACCATAATCTTATTTGAATTGTATTTATGTAGTTTTAGTTGACTTAGGGTTGATAGTACAGCTCTGGTAGTACAAAATCTGGGCTCGTAGAATAAGACTACAGTATCCCCTGCCTGTCGTAAAAGGCGACTAAAAGGGGCCAGGTTCATTGGGCGACAAGGGTGGGGGCCTTTGTCGTCCGCCAAAGTGGACCCGGGAAAAAGGCGACATCGGCTGGCCCGTATCGCCTTGCACTGCGAGGGCACAGAGGGCTGGGATTAACCTCCCCCCGAAACGTCTCCGAAGAGCACATTGCAGAGGGGCTCAGGTGCGTTCCTCTGGAGATCCCGGAGCCCCTCACCATGCACCGAGGAGGTTTTAGTGGCTAAGAACCCCACATTGCCTTCCCTTCCCCCCCTGTCTATCTTGTTGAAGATTTCCCCTCCATCAACAAAAAAAAGGGTTGATAGTAAAGACGTTTTCAACCGACTTCAAAAAAGAAGGAGGCTCTCTATTCGTCTCTATGTTGTTTTCTTATGTTTATTACCTCATAACTTTCGATCAACTTTCTTAAGTTATTTGAAAGCTGCTGCTTCTTATGTGGTCTCATTTATAGATCGTTTAAATTTTCTTTCTTCATTTCCATTCACGCTCTATGTCTAGGAAGAAGTACTTGTCTAATATTATCTTTTTCTACCAATATCTTAATCAACACACATTTTTCTAAATGCTTTTTAACAATTACCTGGTATTTTTTGCTTTATCTATCATGAATATCATTGATTTATGTCCATTAATAGAAAATTACAAAAAGTCACTTGATAAAAAATTCTGCTCGGTGTATGGTAATTGGCTGAAAAACCGACAGCCGTTTATGTATGGGTCACAAGGGCTTAAAGGGCGTGAGAGCTTGGTTTTCTTTATCATTGTTATAAATATTAAAATTACCATCTATCGCTACATATCGAAACAAGAATCTATTCACTTGATACGCTAGTATACTTAGTTCCAATGTATTACTAGTAGATGGCGCTATACTTCAATAAATGTTTTGTAGTGATAAAAATTACCGCATTTCACCAAGATGTGATAAGAACTATGAAAATAACGAGAATGGGACGGTAGGGACTTATTGCCTTCCTCTCATAATACATGCAGTAATTTTTAAATACGTGAAACGCCATCTATCGGAAGCTATATTCACCAGCGTTTTTCATTTTTAGTGACACCTAGTGGTCAATTTTAATAGCGTACGTGAAGTATTAATTTGGAGTAATCAAAAAGATTCTAGCTTGAAACAGCAGATGTCACTGTTCAACCTTTCTTTAACTGAGGATTACAATAACATAATTTAGGTCAAATTCCAGCTGCTTTATATATGTCCTATATATGACAATTCATGCTACACTTTTCCTAAATAGATCAGATCAGGCTCCGGAATCTCCAGAGGAACGCACCGGAGCCCCTCTGCACTGTGCTCATGGAGAGCACTTCCCGGGAGGGGCAACTTACTCCGGAACGGCTGGACCGATTTTGACGGGACTTTCACTGACAGATAGTTGATATTATGAGTAACTTGGCAACTTTATAGTAAAACTAGCGTACCCAGCCCGCTTCGCCGGGCTAGATTTTGCTTTATTTTATAAAAACAATAAACTTACATCATTAAATATTTAATTTAACTCTCACAATATATTAAATTATTAATTTCTCTACGTATTCATTCTTTTCTCGAGCGGGTTAAGATCATTACCTACACCCATGTACATATCAGTAAATACAATATCATTCTTATCATTTATAGAAAAACATATCGGGCTCAAGTTCATGTCAGAAATAAAAGTACGACGTATGACTTGATTGACAGTTCAAAAAAAGGAGTGCTCCGATCGTCACCAAACAGGATTACTCGCCAGGTCAATTTAAAGATTCCCTGAAAGTTTCATTAAAATTGGTCCAGCCGTTTCGTAGCCTATATGGAACATACACACCCTTTCTCTTTTATACATAGATTGAAGTAAATATGTTTTAATGGCGTGTAACACCGCGAAGCGTAAATAAGAAAACATCCAAGTTGTCATAATTAAAATTATTTATTCATGTATATTTTATTTGAATACATCAAAAATTTTTGGTGTAAAACGAAAATAGCTAACGCAACCCCTCCTGGCCATAGCCCCCTGTGTATATGTAGGCCAGTGCTTGTTCGTATATTGTCGTACATCGTCAGGAATGTACCAAACCCTACGTCTACTTAGCTCGAATAATGTGTCTCTAAAAATTGTAAATTAATAATACAAGTTAATGTTTAAAATTAAATACATTAAATAAACTAATTATAAAATATTAAATCAGTCATTTACAAAGCACTTTATTATTTTTACAAGTACTACGAATACTAATTTTGTGATGGGATTTTTTTTTTCTAATTTGAACTGGGCATATTGCACTATCGGGTAAATACAGCCCATATCGACCGGATATATGAATTCACTCCAGGTCTTGTAAAAATTAAAATCTCTATAATCGTACTGTTAAGAGCTAAGTTTATCTATTTACCTTATTCGATAGTAAGTGATTAATATCTCAAATATCATTTTAATATATTTAAACAATTATTTTTCCCTACCATTTTTATTTGATACAAGCTCCAAACACGAGCGTTACATCATTTTCAATATTGCTGTCGTTTAATTGCACGCCTAATATTATTTTGTCTAATACAATCACTTTGAATCTAACACTAAATCTATGTTCCTACTAACCTAAGGAAATGGCATATATTGAAACTTCTTAACTGTATGTGCATCGGCCGAGACCGTATATTTATTTTTAAGTAGTCCGAAGTCTCCTCATTTGACATTGATTGGTATAAAAACAATGGCGTCGGTTATTTTTTCTCTCTGTTCTGTATTATCTTAATAGACTGAGACAAAAGATGGCCAAAGAAAACATGGCGGATTAGGCAATTGAAATGAAAAATATTTTTAGACATTTTTCTATAGCTACAAAAATGTCTTTATAATTATATAAATTGATTGGAATTTCTTTGAATAATAAAAATTTAATTTATGGTTTATTTTATCGAATACCTAATGATGCGTCGTAATATTTTATGTTTTCTTATCTTTGGTCTCACGCTATTATGACACAGTAGTTCGAAATTGACGGATAAGTTTTACCTACATTTACTAATCGATTTTAAAATAATTATTCGAGAATGAATTTGTACAAGTTATAATTTTAACAAATAGAGCACTAAAAATCTTACATTTGATTTGAACATTTCACACGTTACAACAAATCACTGATTTTTCACATTCCTAATACAACATTATCAAACATTTTTGCGACGCGGGAAACACTACTTAGACGACTAACTATAAATAACTAAACTCTAATAAAATACTGACAGTCCACAGTAGAAAATATACACCTCCTAAAAGAATTAGGTACCCAATAATCACAAGCATACACGGTGTACTAAAATAATGCTACGGTTTATTTTACACGAGATACGGCTATTTACAAAAATTTACATAGCAAACATAAAAAAATCAAACGAGCACACTATCAAGATAACACGCATCTTTCGAACAAATATCAAAATTATAAATAAGTAACATAGCGTAATATGAAACTATATTTACAGTAATTGTCATATCGTGACCAATTAAACGTAAACCATTCTTTTTTTACAAGACTTCTACTAAACAGCAAAGGTATTCAAAATGTAATGAAACTTTTACAGGCAGTGAATAATGCATGTGTATTTAGAATTTAATTGCACATATCTGAGTACAGATTAAAATTGGAAACTCAAGCAACAATTTATCTGTATAAACGATCAGTATTTAAATTTGTTTTGATTTTATTTTTACTTTCCTTTATACAGATTTGATTAAATATAGAATAAAAAAGAAATTGCAAAACAAATTTCTAAAAGGTTTTATTATCTGTTGTTAAAGTTTTTAATTATCTATATTTTTGGTTCAGATTTTAAATAAGTGGGATTGGGAAGTAATTTTGAGATCTACTTGGAATAATTATGAAAAAATTAATTTACAATCTTAGTTATTTATGTGTTTCTTTATATGAAAAGGAAAATTACAATGACGTAAAACGAGAATGGCGGGAAATTGTATGTGACAACATTGTATCGGGTTGACGTATGCGACTAAAACTCTATTTCTATTGAGCAGTTTTTAAACAATAACAGTCCTAATGAAAATATTAACAAATCAAAGTAATTATGAAATGTTAAATTCATCGTTTGGACATAGAAGACGTTATAATTTGATTGTGAACATAAAAACTACTAATAGAGACTTGTTTTTCCTATAACGCGATTACAAAGATGGTACGCCGCCTCAAGTTTCAAGCCAATATAATCCAGATTCTATTACGTAAGTATGAGACATAGAAACATTACAAAACCTCTTTTGCATTTAGTTTCATATAATTAAATAAACAATCGTGTTACAATAACACTAAATACTCTTTTCATTTGGCTCTGTTTCCAGCCAGTTTATTTCGAGGCCTGAATATGGCAACGTAAACGACCTGCTTTTTTTTTAAGAAACCATTTGCCTGTGACCATTCTGACCGTTTCCGTTTTGTGAGGGGAATAGCACGCCTTCATACGTGACTCCGTTGAGCTCGATTGAGACAACTAGCTGTTGGTCTCCAGTTGTTGCGTCGCCTGCGAACAATTTAAACAATACTATAAATAAATTGATAGCACTTTGTCTATCTTATTAACGTAATTGATTTGTTGTCTACTTTTTTTGGATTTATAAATAAAATTGCAGTCATAATTTCTACTAGGTTATCACTGCTGTATCAAGTCGTTCGACTAGACTATTTTTTTGGAAAGAATTTACTTTCAATTATGTCCCATGTTAATTTTATTGGCATATATGTATACCAGGGGACTCCTCATTGTATTATTTAAAAATGTTTGTTGATAGAGACATGTTGTAGGTATAGCTTTATAACAATCCAAAATTAATAATAGATAAAAAGTTTATTCCATTTTGTAACAAAGACAGTATTTCTTGTCAAGAGCAGGCGGTATTTAAGAATTAAAAGAGAGCGTCTCCGACGAAAAGACGTTTACAATTTTTGTTACATGTTTAATGAAGTATAGATTCTCACCTCTAGTGGTTATCTTGAATGCGGCTCCATTGACGCCGTTGTTGACTCCATTGGAGTTGCCGTTGAGCTGAGGCGCGTGCGCATGGGCGGCGTGCACGGCGTGTGTGGCGTGGGAGAGCGCGGCGTGGGTAGCGTGCGCGAGGGGGTGGCGGGGCGGCGTGTCGCGCGGGGAGGGCGGCCGCGGCGTGCGGCGCTTCGCTGGCGGCGGCGGTGAGCGACACGCTTCTCTCTTGCCCCCGCTTATGCTGGAGTTGGGACTCTCGCTAAGATTCAACGCCTCACTGTTGGAGATAACATTCAAATAAATATTCTTATCTAATATATAAAATTATCATGTCACAGTGTACGTAACAAAACTCCTTGGCCGATTTTTATTATTTTATTTGTGTTAAAGAGAATTAAGGGTAGGATGTATATACGAAGATGTACATAAAAATACCTCCAATTACCATCATTCTACCATCAACTTCCATTTTTAATTGATGGCACAGAACAATGAAATAAACAACTTATTTATATATTTTGACTACTAAAATATTTACTAGAAATAATATACATGGCAGCACAACGTTTTCCAGGTTAAAAAGCATTATTACAGAGGTTCAGGTGATGCTACCTAAGAGCTATGATATAGTATGGGACCTGTATAAGTTGTCACAAAATACAAAAAACAAAGGAACAAAAAAGTCATATGGTTTAGTTTACGATCTGCTATAACGATATGCGTAAAATTGTAGAAAATCCCACCATTACAGCAACCTTCTAGCTGGTATCTAAAAATGATTACATATTGATATATGATAGCTGTAGCTGTAACTTCAAACTAAAAATAAATAAAATAGAATAGAATACAGACTCGTACCGCTGCGGCTCGAGGTCTGGCTGCGGGCTGTTGTTGTTGTTGTTGTTGTAGAGAGACCAGAGCGTGAGGCGCGACACGTCGATAGCGCTCAGCGCCGCTTCCCGGGGCGACATCATGGTACCGCCACTGCCCGGCGGTGACTCCGACCCTGTAACACGTACACCTAATTAATTACTGATTATACATATTTACAAGCATATCAAATTTTATGTGACGAACCTTCGCTGATTGGCCAGAAAAGCAACAGTTCGCCCGCAGTCGCAAAAGCCCCGAAAGGAAACCCCAGCTTGGACGGTTGCTTTAGCCGCGTTAGCTTACCAGTTCAAGGGTACCCGAAAAGGCCGAACCGTTACTCAAACGGTAGCTTCACCGTGGAAAAGCTAAAGATATGCTAACTTAAATACCGTCGGAAAACGTTGACGTTGAGAGAAGAGGGTGGAGAAACTTCAGCAACGCTCTTAATATCTAACAAGTGGGCATTGTAGGCAAAATGATCAGACGTGGTCAGGGAAGGGCGCTATTAAAGTGGTTTCACACAATCACAAAGACGGTGGGAGGGCATGAGGATCTACTTCGCTTATGACTGCACTCCTGCTGAGGCTGCTAATACGTTGTTACGATCTTCAACACTGTGGGGACGTAGAACTTTCAGATCAAAATAAACAGACACCTTCTACGCTCACGTGTACCATTCCAGACTTCATTTTCGCCTTCCAATGAGAATAAAGTCAAATGTAAACCTATTTCATATAAAAAAGACGGTACTTAAACTTGTGCAAACAGAATTCGACTTCAAAATTTAACCAAACGTCACGGAACTGATATTAAAGGCTATCTTTTATTTCTATAGTGACATGACAGTTATATTACAGTTCTGGAGCCTCGTATACACATGGACTGTCATAAGACTACCAAAATTATTCTTCAAAACGTTTTAAGGAGTGTATCTTCAAATCCCATGGTCTTATGCCAACAAAAATAATAGTGGATCTTTTTCATCACTTGCCTCTCTGTCACTGAAGGTCGGCAGTCAGTCTTCTAAATTTTTTCATGGCTAAGAGGAATAGTTCACTTACTGTTTTTTGTTTTTTTCAGTCCATCCCCTGATTTTATATGGGACTTTATTGAACGTTATTGTTTGAAGTCGATTAAAAGTAACAAGTACGAACCGTTCCGAATAAGGTCTCGTTGCTGTTGGATCATCTTCATGTACTCCCGCACTCGGAACTCTATGTCGTGGTTGTGCAGGTGGGGCGCGTGCATGGGCAGGCGTGGTACTCCGCCCAACGGCAGCGCCAGGGGCTGCGCCAGCGGCATCGACAGAGACACGCCGCGGTTCAGCGACGGCTGCGCAACAAACAGCTAGTCAGTGAGAAAAGTACATCTAATTTTATATACTGCTATTAATAACGTCTATAGACTAAAGGTTTAAGGAACGGTCTGACAAAGGTCGTCAATGCGAATCCGTTATTCGACTATTGACTGTCTCCTGTAGGACAAATTGATGATGACTTAATAGGAATGGTTACTAAGAATATTAATAAAGTCTGTGGGAAAAAAAAAATAGTTTTCTTAAAAAAAAGGACGTCATCGATGTTTTTGCTGTTCTTGGTTTTCACAATCTTCTCCACTATTCCTTATCGTACAATCTATAATCCTGCCATCAAGAGTCATAGCCAGGGTACTTCTTTATTACCGCATCTATAAGGCATTTTACACACATGCCTTTTCTACCATAGGCAACTCTCACTGTACACCGTCAGCCGTACATTGTAGACCTTAACAAGTAGACACAGTGATGATTTGAAGCGTCAATAGCCAAATTTAGGGTACGGTCTACGTAATCCACCATTCGATTATTGACGTGAACCATCTCCTAGCACAAGCATAAGCTTAGTTGGAATGGTTAACAAGAATGTTAGTAATATTTCTGAAAAAAAAAAGAAATATTGGTAGGTTTCTTTTAAAAAAAAGGGGATGTGTGTCCGTTTCCTATCGGAGCAGGCTGTGACCGGGTGCGGCGTGGCGTTGGCGATACGCCTTGACATTGTCAACGGATTCTCGCAAAATTCGTATTCAATTAGGCGGGGGGGGGGGAGGAGGAGGATATAGGATCCGTAGAGAGATCCAGTGTGGGGTCACTCTTGGGCCTGTTACTGTGGAATCCTACTACTATGTCTTATGCATCGATCTCCTGGGGTGAACGTTGTCTGTTATGCGGACGATACATTAGTGGTCGCCCGCGGGGATTCCTTCGAGAGGACGAAAGAGCTCCCCGAGCTTGATGCTAATAATTGCTTGCTGATAATATTATGACTCACCATAGCGAGCGCCGCCTGGGCGTCGTACTGGCCGGAGGCGCGGCGGCCCTCCCGCTTATTTCCTTCTATAGCCGCGTCCAGTTCGCTCCGTGTGGAGAGGTTTTTCTTCTCGCACTCGTAGTCGTACAAATATTTCATATATCTGGACAACAAAAAATTAATACATTTAGTATATGATAGCGATGTTTAATCTTTTTGTGCTCGTAATTACATAGGATAGTTCATTATGTCCATAATTTCATTATATACGGCGCTTTTCAAACAACAAAACAATGTATGCACACACATTATCATTGGAGAAATAGTACCATGTGTGTCTTAAATTGTACACAATAAATAGGCCCTATTTTAGTTTTAAATTTGCGTACATGGCGGATTAATTTTTAAAGTTGTCCGTTTGTGAGCAGAAGGAATGACAACAAGAATGTATGTATGTCATCCTGTTTGTCTTACAAATCCTTAAATACAATAAAATTAAACATAAATTGTTTACGCTCGTTACATTATTAAGAAACGAATAATAGATTGAATGAATAATAGATGATGATGAATGAATAATAGATTTATTGAATAAGTTACTAGCTGTCAATTTTCTGTGACTTTTAAGTTGCTTTTTTGTATCAACCACAAAGCGAGCACTGGTAATTACAGAAACAGGGCGGTAATAGTCGTGAGCATAGAGATTTTAATAGAAATTCTCCTAAAACATGTAATTTCCTCCAATCCCTTTGTTATTTTTTTAATAATTACTCATTTATTTTATAACTACTCTCATTACACAGAAGATTCGTGCCCAGCAGTGGGACCTATATAGGCTGTTACTTTAACATTTAGTATATCTATGACAATTGAGCATTCAAAAAGAAACGTGGCATTCCGACAAAAGCCGACCATGGTTTTATTACATAAAATACTAAAGAAGCATCGTATTTCTGTAATAAATAACAGGATCACCTCAATATATTATTATATAGAATGTATACGGAATGAATGTGTGCGGCTTCAATGTACCTCAGCGCACCAAGTGACAAGCCTGTAAATCATATCTACATACTAAATTAAGATCAAACGCATATCCTTCATTAGTATAATAGAACAACCCATTACATCCCTAATCCCATTCAGACTAGAGTCAATTTTATAAGAGCACATTGTCGACCGTTCGTTACCATCAGTCATATGAAACGCTCAAATATATTTAATGCATCAACACAATGGCAATCTTTGAGAGGACCGACGCTCAGTAAAAAACTGGCTACCTTTTCATAAACTGTCATATAGACGAGTTGACACACATTCGTCATTAATGCTCCTCTGAATTAGAGCTGGGACGACGATATTATTTAACGCAATTATTTTCTAAGTGGCAATATTTAACATCTTAAATGGTTTAAGACTTATGGATGGACTAATAAGAGGAATATAATCTCTCAAGTCTGTATTTTTTATCTTATTGGAGAAGATTTGATTAGATTTTAGATTAGACAAGAAATTAGTAGAGGATTTACATTAGGTCCTAAATAACAAATGGCGGACCTATTACCATATGGTATTGTTTGCTGCCTTTTCATAACTTAATAGATTATAAAATTGAAAATTGATTTATTCTTCAAAAAATTCATCAAAATTAACATCACTGAAGAAGTGTTGACACGAACGCTAAAGTAATTTCTGACGTAACTGTAAACAGTAGTGGCAGAGCTATTGCGCTTAAAGAAGTACCAATGGCAACATAAGTCGGACTCAAAATCCACACGTCATGCGTAACGGGCCCACTTAGAATTCTTAATGTAATGCACCTTTATGTTGGACCGACAATAGGGGACGAGGTGAAGGAACTGTGTTGAATGATAAATGGGAAATTATATCGGCCGAGATGAGTTAGAGGATATTAATTATGAAGTTGTCATATTGTCGCGATGGACGTTCACGTACGGGCCATTGTGGACGACGCTTTGTCTCCAGCTCGTGAGAATTTGAATGAAGGTACGCCACAATGAGACACTGTCGAATATGGAGCGACCGGCTTCGGCTCCTGACTTGTTTTAAGACCACACAGATAATGTAGAACCTTTTTTTATGGATATTAGATACTCATGTGAAACTCAAAGGGAACAAAACGACTAATAAATTTATACGCTCTAATGGCGTAAAACGAATTCAGGATACATGGAAACATTAATGTCAAGTGTGTAGTTAATGTTTACGTTCTAGATCTATTTTGAGGCGAGTAAGTTGGTAACGCATGTGAAAGTCCATTTCGTACAGCTTGGAATAAGTAAACGCAATCCATACAAGATAGGATAAACAATATTTTAAAAGTTACGATATGAAAATTACACAACACAACTAATTTTAAGTTGGATATTTTGAATAATAGTGTTTCTTTAAACACTTGTAATCAAATTTGCTAATAGCGTGGAAGGGAATTATCTAATATTTCATGTAGATAAGTCACAAAAAAAAATGATTTCACCCATTTGAAAGTTATGAATTGAGAATCTTAAAAAAATATCAAGAACCTTCCTTTTTTGAAGTTGAAAATGGGCAACTTGTACAGAACCCAGTAAATAATTATTACCCATCAATGCCCTCCAGGTTTAACAATCACCAAGCGCAGTATAACCCGAACAATGGTAACTTTGTTAAAACAACTTACTGTGTGCGGAGTGTGAACGCGGCCGACGTGATAGAGGACGGCAGTCGTAGGCCCTTGATGATCTCTTGCCATAGCTTCTTATTGATGACCTCCACGAGCCCCCCGCGGGCTATCACCAGGTTGTATAGCTCGTACAGATCCAGTACCGACTTCGCCATTATTGGCAGCCGGTTTATGGGAGTGCCTGGAACAATGAAGCGTAAGTATCGTAAGTATATAAAAATAAATAAGTGAAGGTACAACTTGACTACAAGATAAAATAACATCGCCTCAGCTTCGTTATAGGTAATTTAGAATTTGTTTTATTTTTCGAACGAAAAACGAGCGTGCCGTACGTTTTAAATATAAAGCTAAGAATAATTGAAAGATTTGATGATCCTTTTTTCATTTGAAAGTTGGTGCTCCCAGCGGTCTCATTTCAAATGGTCCAATTCTGACAATGGCATCAATGAAAAAACGAAATATGCCTTAAATTTACATTAAGTATGTGTGCGACAAATGGACGTATATCTCAAATCACGCCAACCGATTTCGATTATTATTTTTTTTAAGTGATGGTTCTGGTTAATTATATTTCGAAGTGCCTACGATAATTAGGAAATACAATGAAGGTGTCCGAGCATATAAGCGTTTAACTAGCAAGATCACAGCCTGATTTTGATATTGTATACATGTGTACTCGTTTAAACAGTACGCACGTTTTAGCCCACCAGCAAGGCGAGCGAGTGGACATCAAAGCGACAGGAACGACGAGGAAACGAGCCGCGTTCGCAACGAGTGAGATCGTTGCGCCCGCTCTATCCGCGGCTGTAAAACCCTTTACAGCGCACTTGGTAAGGGCCGTAAAGCCGGGAGAGCGTGCCAAACGTGGCCCGAACGGCATCGCATCGCGGGATCGATGATTTACGAGGGCACGGACTCGTCAGATCGCGGATTTACGAGGCGCGTTGCCGGCGCGGATATCGCGCGGCCGCGGATGCTTTGCGCCACTTAACACCCGATTTACATTAATTTGGCGGTTAAATAACGCTAAGATTACATGACGTGGAAACGTCGAGCGGAGATTTACTCCTTTTCTAGTAGTTAGGTGAATTCATCTTACATGGAAATTTGCATGAGAGCTGAATAAAGTACGGCAAAAGAATGATTTCATTCGAATGGGAACAACTTTACAATACACTTGTGATACACACGTTTGTACTCGTTATTTATTTTGATATCTTAAGTTAAGTTTTTATTATATTTCTATAAAAAGTAAAATACACAAAAATATCATACAAAATACAAAAACATTATAAAATAGGTTACTAGTGTGTGCCACCGGCAACGAAGCCGAGCTCAAGCAACCGGCGGTAAGGGCGACATAGAGAGAAACCTCCTGACGATGCGTGCCGTGTCCAAGAGTACTGCCTTCTGTATCTGACCCTTGACCCAGCCATCCAGCGAAAGTCTCTTAAGATGTTGATCGAAACTTTTCGCTATGAGACCGTTTTCGGAAACGACTATCGGGACAATGATTGTCGAATCCACATCTGTGTTGTGTGTGATTTTTTCCCTTTCGGCCTTCACAAGGTTCTCGTCATGCGGAATGGTAATATCCACGAGCACCGCCTGTCGCGATCTGTCGGCACAATATCAGGCTTATTGGCAACATAGTCCTGTCTGTGATGGCAAATCGATCCCAATAGAGCATTGCATGACCATTTTCGAGAACTGGCGCCTGTGTGCATGTATAGTACAGCACCTCGGACTCCACAAGACAATATCGATGAGCAATTTGCTGGTGAATAATTCTGGCTACGAGATTATGTCTGTGCAAGTACTCACCATTAGCTAGATGAGAACAACCGGAAATAATATGCGTATTATTATTTGAAATACATTGTTTTCAATAAAAAATTGGTCATCGAAATTTATTTATTTATTTATTTAATAAGATACACCAACAGCATTACACAAGCATACATTGTAGTAATAATCAAGTTTACAAACTAATTCCTGTTGTGTATGCCAATTACAGTTGTACACAACATTCGCTATAAAGAAACGTAACAATTTTATTATTAATACTCACAAAAATATTTTAATAAATGATAAAGTACTAGAAATATCACTACTAAATTATTGAATTAGCCAAAATTACTGCACAATTTTTAACACTAAGGTGCGGAAGACATTGCGAGAATTAGAAAAAATGTCAACCGACGTGGACTTAGTGTTAAGGAGGTTATACTCGTATGTAGCGGAAATCCTTGGCAAGGGCGAGTGTGACAGAAGGTTGGTTTTAGATTGCGGCACATCAAAAATCCTACAACAACGACTCCTTGGATATTTGAATGGCACTCTAATGAATCGGTTAGCATGGGGTATTGAGTTATTAGTCTACCTGTAGCGCAGATAATTAATGCAAATTTAAGACCAATAACAATTGCACACAGCTTTTAAATGAAATATCTTTTCATCAAAATAGGTTCACCCAGTCCAAAGATATGAGCTAAAAACAAATCGTCGTGTGATTTATTGTTCTTATGATATTGATAGAAATAATTTACATAGCAAAACAACGTTTGCGAGGTCATCCAGTAGTTCAAAAATATAAAATCTGTTAGGGAAACAATGGTTGACAATCCGAGGTTCGCAAGACAACGAGTTAAAATTTAATTTACTTTTATAAAAGAATACTATGACTTATTTCATAAATTCAAGTTCAAGTTCAGGCTGTGCCTTTGAGGTGACATGTCCCGTTACGCTCGAGCCGAGAGTTCTCGAGAATTGCCAATAGGCAAATGCCGCATCGTGCGATAGAGTGCGGCATGAAAGAGAGCGGGAAGCGCCGACAGTAACCGAGTGAGAGCGCGGAGATATAATGACCGAAAATTTATAAATTAAAAAAAAAGCGACCAGCGCTACTCGGTCGTGCGAATTTTTAAATAAATTTTAATTTTGTAGTACATGTATATTGTTACTCCGTGCCAAGTGTTGATCTAGGTGTCGTTGTCACAAATTAAACGTCAGAGCGCCTTGCGCCCAGACACCTGGGATTTTTATATCGCAATATGTTTATAATGGCTCTTTTTGACGAAAGTATTTTGGACGAAAAAGACGTTTGCAGACCATTGTCCTAAACCAATATTAAAATTTGACGCAATATAATACTGCAAGTCATTCGTTCATTAAAATCAATAAGGCTCCGTACTCATGACAGATAACGAGCAGGTTGTACACGAAGGGGGAAGCTTCCCCCCTCCACTCGCTTCGACGGGATCGTTTATTGATGAGCGCGGAGCATTAACGAATGCCTAAACGCCTATTTGTCAGTACGTCTTCCTGTCTGTACTTAATCATGGAGCTGGTTATCTGAACCGAGTAGGGGTGGGGGTGGAGGGGTGGTAGGGTGTTGTTGATGGACGCCGAACGTCGCCTCTCCCGAGATTAATTGCCGCTTTCACGTCTGAAGGGAGCTTCGGATGATGCGATGGAAATGGTGAAAATATAATGAGGAAAATAGACAGACATATATAGTCATTGGAGTGTAGGT
Source organism: Meandrusa payeni (assembly GCA_029286785.1). Classification (NCBI taxonomy): domain Eukaryota; kingdom Metazoa; phylum Arthropoda; class Insecta; order Lepidoptera; family Papilionidae; genus Meandrusa; species Meandrusa payeni. The sequence continues at coordinate 9,319,415 of JAGSMX010000008.1, read as the reverse complement.
ATTTGCCATTTATTATGTTATACACTCTCAGACGTGTAATTATTTTAAAGTGTTATATAATTTTTGTTTACAATGAAATGTTTCAACAACAACGCTCTAAAAATACGAAATATCCCGTAATATTTAAATCAAATCAACAATCTATTGTTTACCCAATATATATTATATTTCTCTATAAGAGATAGGCACATAAACATTTGAAGATCAAACTCCACATAGCTCTCAAAGTCAGCAAGTTGAAGGAATAACGGGCAAAATATGGCCCGGTCAGTAAGGTCAGATAGGGGACGTAAATCTTTGAATGGAGGCCACTCTTAAGATGGACTGACGATGATAAAAAGATAGCCGGGCGTGCTTGATGCGGGAAGCGGAGGATCGTATATGTGGTGCGTAATGGTGGAAGGTATTGGGGATGGCTCGAGAGAATGCCAGCAGTGAATCAAAGTTGACGATCGTGATTCTAACATTTCTTAGCTAACGTAAACGCTAAAACATTGTATCTATCTAATTAAAGGAAAACAAAGGATCCACAATTGTTTCACAACAAGAAGAGAGATGCCAAAAAATTCCGAATTATACAGGGAGAATTTGTCCCGTAAGGACTAAGTACTTGACCCATCAGCCTTGTAGTTCTGGGCTCTCAAGAATAAGACTACGGTATCCCCTGCCTATCGTATAAGGCGACTGAAAGGGGCCTCGGGTTCAGTGGGCGTCAAGCGTGGGGCCTTTGTCGTCTGCCAAGGTGGACCCGGGAGGAAGGCGACATCGGCTGACCCGTGTCGCCTTGCACTGCGAGGGCACAGGGGGGGAGGGAGCAACCCCGGGAAGTCCAGTGCACACTCCTTGAGCACAGTGCAGAGCGGCTTCGGTGCGTTCCACTGGAGATCCCGGAGCCCCTCACCATGCACCGAGGAAGGGCCGCCGGGGCGGTTTTAGTAGGTAAAAACCCCATATAACCGCCACCTTCCCCCCAGAAGGCGGGGTATCTTTTTGAAGATTTCCGTCTTCTTTACTTTAGTACTTAACCCATAGAGGGTTCGTTTTTATTTATAGATGTTCTACTGTATTTGTATAGAAATGTATTTGCACGGAAGGAAACATGAACAAAGGGCAAATCAGTGATCGCGTGTCGATCGAACCGTCTAATGATAAAGCACGTCCCGCGGGCACACAGCTACGAGCCTTAATAGTTTCTAAACTGAATTGCATAAACGCGAAACGTGTTATCAGACACGGAGCCAGCGCCAGGGGACCCGTTATCCGGATAAATAACAACTCAGTTGCGAGAAGCGACGGACAAAAGCTATTGTTTATGAAAGCAATCAGCCCAATAACGATTTCCACAAACCGCGGGCCCGGCGCGCCGGCGGAAAACGCGCGATTCGACGCGCGTGCGTCCGACCGCCCGGCCGCGCTATTTGCATCACCCCCACCGTTTCCACGGCCCGAGAGGCGACGTGCAAGCCGACAGTACCAACAATTCATCCGGTTAGACCGTAATTTACGATGTATGCCAAATCGCCGCCAGAGCCAATCTAATCGCGCCCAATTGTGACAAATTATTGCTTTTCCTACGAAAACCTTACGCTAAATTTGTATTATGAATTTCACTTTATGACGAGAGCGCAGTTTATGACGTAGCCCCACAATTCTTTGCCCGCACCGCAATAGTTACAGTGTTGCATTTCAGCGATTATTCTCACCTCGCACGATATTTATTGGCAATCGATGTCGCTTAGAGAGGTTAACTCTTTTGTGCAACAAATGCCCAACTGTCATAAATCCTCTGCCGGTACGCCTCCCAATTGTTGATAAAGGGTTGTAAATTACAACGATTAGCTTCTTTAATTTTGTTTGAAATATTATCGAATGAAAATTTGATTGGGTTTCACATTTTACAACCAGATTAGGGTTTCGGTCGGTAAATTTTGGACGGTCTCATGAGTCTTATTTCGAAGAAGATGTTAAAAATTGTTAAAAGCAATATCTCCTGAAGACTCTTTTGATTCTCTTCTCTTGAGCGCTCTCGGATTAAAGTTACCGCCTGAGTCACTCCCAATAGAGCTTCAGACTAAGTAAGACCTCTGCAAGAAATCTACAACTGTACGTTTACGTACTGTAACGTTGTAAGTCAAATAATCTCTTGAAGTCGAGTCACTATATAGCGCGACATCGGCTAATTGAAACTTGCTATCGGTATGTTTGGTAGGGGCAATGCGAGCGATAATCGATTGAGCCGAGATCAACGCCTACCGCTTATCGGGAGCTGTATCAAGGCCCTTTATTCCCCTCAACCCTGCGTCCGGCCAATCCGAGGCGGGCATGAGACGCCGCTGGTCGCTCATTGGTTTGATACGCTTTTGATTGCGCCGCCCAACTCGATTCACGACTTGATCAATTTCAATTACTCGCTCATATTGGTGATGCCATATCTAGTTAGTTTCGCGTCTGTATCGCGGCAATTCAACCTCTACTGCTAAGCAAATACCGCTACTTGTCTTTTCAAAGCGAAGTATACGGTACATTAATTATGTATGTGTTATTTTAGTATGTAAAATGTGAATTCAAAATGAGAACGTTAGCTATACGATCCAGCGTTGATAATCGATACGGCACGGTATTAATCAATACGAGAGACGTTATCTTTGTAACCTTTTACGGTAACTACAAAAGGGTTAGATATGAAATGTAATGACTTGTAGGTTTTGTGGAATGAAATAGTCCAATAATAACAGAGACAGCGTAAAGATTTACAGAGAATTATTTTAACGAATACCGTCACAACTGCGCATCCTCACAACCTCTATACAAAATTAATTAGAAGTCATATTACAAACTAATAAAGTTAAGTTATTGTTTACAATGCCAAGTTAATGTGATCATCAACTAAATTATTAATTATGAATTAAAAATACAATAAGGTTCAGGTAAATCACTAAGATATCATTGGAAGAAGTTATTATGCATAATAATCGCTGGGTGCCATGTGTTACTAGCTAACAGATACGCTATAAAATCTTTTTTTTTTTGTTAACGAGGAGGAAATCTTCAAAAAAGATACATGGCCATCTTGGGGAAGGCGGCGGTTATGTGGGGTTTTTGGGTTTTTATCCACTAAAACCTCCCCGGTGGCCCTTCCTCGGTGCACGGTGAGGGGCTCCGGGGTCTCCAGTGGAACGCACCGGAGCCCCTCTGCACCTTGCTCAAGGAGAGCACGTCCCGGGGGGGGGGGTTTACTACCTCCCCCCTTGTGCCCTCGCAGCGCAAGGCGACACGGGCCAGCCGATGTCGCCTTCTTCCCGGGTCCACCTTGGTGGACGACTCAGGCCCCCTTTGTCGCCTTCTACGACAGGCGAGGGATACCGTAGCCTTATTTTTGAGAGCCCAGAACTACAGGGCTGACGCTATAAAGTCTAGCGTGATTTGGAGAAGGTATTTATAATACGTGGGGCGTATATTTTTTATGTAGTCGTAGGTTTATTATTACACTTGATTACTGACTTATTATGACACTCGGTAAATAAAACGATCCGTGGTAGCTCGCTCAGTGCCGCCTCATATTGTATCGTATTGTGCTGATTTACCACGTGCTCGACGGTGGTGAAAAACATCATGAGGACTCCTATGTGTTAGAATACTTCTTATGACATGATTACTATGCCCAACAGTTGGTCATATATATAGGCTATAACTAAAAATCAAAAAGGCGGAATTGAAACGACTAGAAATCCGTTCTGGACTTCTAGTTGTCATATAAATAGAAATAAGAGTGAATGTGTTGGAAATGTGAAACGTATGGAAAATTATGTGGCCGTAAAATGTTTACGATTCGAAATATAAACTAATGTTAACGCGACAAACGCAACCAAATAGAATACGACTCTAAATATTCCTATATTATTTCAACGCTGATTAATTTTGAGAAGCTTATAAATTCTCCGTTACGCATGTGATTGTTATAATATCTTGTACTTCACTTATTATATCGAATACTAAACAATAACAAGGAAGATATGAACATTTTAAATGTCAATGGACATCTAATAATAAAATGGTGTAATTATACGACACTATAATTTCTCTATGTATTTTCTTCAATGCCCATGTAGCATCAAGAAGACAAAAAAATAAGCTAACGCACCCTTTTTTGCGGGGTATGCAGAGACATTAATCGCTGTATACATTTCACTAAGCTTATTAAATTCCCTAACATAGTAACCGTCCAAGCCGAGGTTACCCCTCACCGGGGGGACCCTTGTGTCGAGTAACTAGCAATAGAGGTTCAGGCTAAGCGACCTAAGAGCTATGCCAACTCTCGATTCGGTGAAGCAGTTAAGGCCAGCTTCTCTGGGCAATCTGTGTAATTCGTCATAAAAAAAATTAAATTCCATTGGTGATTGGTGAATGAGCACGTTGTCGTATTAATGGATCGAATTTTAGCATTTCTTTATATTCAAACTCAGAACCAGGCAGGCTATGTTTGCCTAAAAATATTATTTGTATATTTTTATTAATATCATATGCTCAGTCTTTGGCACAGGCGTTTTTTTTTCGTCTTATATTATAGTTACATACACCAGAGGATTGGAATAGACTATTCTATCACTTCTGTAGTTTTTGCAGATATTATAAAAATACATCTTATATATTAACGCTTCCCGAAGTGGCACTCAAACTTAGTTTAGCTTTTTAATGTACCTAAGATTATCCGTGAAATAGCAACCGACAGAGTCTTGGTTCGGCTCTCTAGGACGCCCTCGGATCGGAATGCTTACGCGTAATATACTAACTGTTAAAGCCGAGGTTACCCTACACCGGGGGGAACCCTTGTGTCGAGTTACTAGCGATAGAGATTCAGGCTAAGCTATTTAAGAGCTATACCGCATCTCAATCCGGTAAAGCAGTCAAGGACAGCTTCTCTGAGAGATCTGTGTAGTTCGTCAAAAAAAAATCTAATTTATATTATAAATGCGAATGTTTGGATGTTTGGTGCTAAATCACGCTAGAACGGCTATGATCTGGATGATATTTGCCCACAAAGATAGATTATAGCCTGAAATAGCACATAGGCTACTTTTTATTTAATCTACTTAAAAAAAAAAGGCTATTGATCAAGTACAAATGGCGGATAACGTCGCAGAACGCAGATAATATAATTATCTATTTAAAATTGCCATTGCTTAATATTGATGTTATAAACCAGATCAAACGTCCTGCAAATGATTGTATTTTAAATTCCTACATTAGACTTATAAATGACAGCGAGCCTCTGTTTAGACAGTCGTTACGAGTTTACGAGCGCAAGAATTTATTGCGGCTTCAAGTGGAGTTTTAATTTAGGCACATACACGGCCCCTCTAGTGTTAATTTCCACACGTCGAGTAATTGCAATTCGGACGGAGAACACAAAAAGTGTAGCATTAATGTATGATACGAAAAACGACTAAGTTTACGACTAAAAACGGACTTCAAAACGAATTAGAAATTATTACGCCCGGACGACCTCTTTGTATTTCTGAATTATTGTAGCAATATTATATAGAATTAATCAGAAACTAACCTAACATTCATCAAACTACCCTTGAAGTAAATCCTTTCCTCATTAATCACCGACAATGGTTGACGTAATATTAAGTAATTCGTCCATTTGTCGCGCTCATGCTTAAAGGAAATTGAAGAGTCATATGGTTTTCTCATGGATAATGGCATCCATCAGAAGTCAGAATTGGAACGAATTGGAAGCACCAATTTTGAAATAACCATCAAAATTAGTTAACCCAGTCTAAAGTTATGAGGTAACAAACAAAAAAGCATACAACCTAATTGAGAACCTCTCCTTTTTTGTAGTCGAATGAAAATAATATAACAATACGATGATAAAAATGTTTCTTAATGCCCCATACAACTTACACAATATACGCATGCACAGGCTCGAACGCAACAATTTCGTTCGCAAAGTTATCATAACTCAATATGTATTTATTGCTTGTAGTACAAATTCTGAAAGATACGGCGCGAGAATGACATAAGGCCGAGGATACGACGATCAATCATGGAGGGGAGCAGTAAAGTTGAGAACAATCCAGCGTAATTCCGTCTGAGAGACATTAAAATGGCGGCCGCCCTATCCGGTGCAACAATGTGGCGAACTGCGCGCTTACTATAACAATTTCTTATTAGGATCATCCTGCCGACTGACAACCTTATCAAGTCTACTTTAAAAATTTGAAAACAGAATTAAAAATAAAATATTATTTTAAACACTGTTATCAATGAATAAAAGAAATGAATGAGTAAAGAAACAAAACGTTCGTAAAGGCGTCACAATATATCGTTTAGTTTAATATGACATAAATCATTTATACTGACGCAAATCAAAACTGCAAGAGCTATTTAACTTTCGCATCTCTCAATGGAATTCAGGGGCCATTCGATGTAATTGGCAATCATTCTGAAAAGAATATTCTCTCGCTTCAACAATCAAGACAAAGGCGGCCGATAGTACCTACGGGCGAACCATTACAGGTCAATACCCATTATTATACGATATTTTCGCGAGCACAACCCTCCGATATCCCGTACACTCGCATGAGACGGCAAATATCTGTAATTAAAGGTTGTAAAGTTGATTTACAACTGGGGTCCGAGTATCGAACCTTGGAGAACGCCTCGACCAATGGCGTGTGTGGAGGCTCGTCCTACCTCGCCTCGTATCAATTTATTAGAAACGTATGAAATCCGCGGCTGCGGTGGCTTCGGTTCTCGATAATACGCGTCCTGCGGTCGCAGATCCCATCTGTACGCCGGCGGATCGTGGTGGATAGTATCGAATGCTGTTGCGTGGTTTATGATCTCCGCGGAGACGGTAACACTGGCAATAAAATTGCAACAATGGAAATGTCGGATGCGGCTGAAAAGCGACGCAACTATGGCAGATCATTGCGTTGAATGCAACAATGGAATCCTTGAAATGATGGTGGCAACTATCGACAACCATAAAGTTGTACAAAGTCCTAACAAAACCTAGCAAATTGTGAAAGTTAGTTCATATAAATAAGTGCAACACGGTATGTTCATATCATAATATTGATAAATATAATTTTAGTTTACGTAGACTGACTGAATATTTGTGATTAATAAACTTTATCCATTTTCATATTTCTGATAATAAAAAAATTACATAATAATAAACATAATTAGTAAAAAGTCTCGATCAACATCTTAAGAGACTTTCGCTGGATGGCTGGGTCAAGGGTCAGATACAGAAGGCAGTACTCCTGGACACGGCACGCATCGTCAGGAGATTTCTCTCTATGTCGCCCTAACCACCGGTTGCTTGAGCTCTGCTTTGTTGCCGGTGGCACACGCTAGGTTAGGTTTTTATAATGTTTTTGTATTTTGTATAATATTTTTCTGTATTTTACTTTTTTATAGAAATATTATAAAAACTTAACATAAGGTATCAAAATAAATAAAAGAAACATAATTAATTAATTTTGAATAAATTAATTTAAATAATTAATATAATAAACTTAACCTGAATATTATTTTGGAATTATCAAACAGTTTTCTCTTTATGAACCAGTTTATGAGCGTAATAAATACATACATAAATTACTCATAGCACACATTTTATGAGTACTATTACTATTGATATTCTAGTATGTGCTGTACTTAGCTTAAGCGTTACACATTATTTCGCAATTGAATATTTACATATTGGTGTAGAGTCAAACACAATAATAACACATAATTTCAGTAATAATACTACAAATATTATAAAATGTTTCTTCAGAAAACTCCTATGGTAGTTACTGCAGCACCGTCTATTATTTTTTACGAGCGGCTTTTGTCGCTTACGGGAATCGTAAAATATCATTGGAAACCTTTAATTTTGTTTATCATTTCTTTTGTTCGAGACACATTGTTGCTAATTGTTCACGTACAATGTGGATAAAAAGATACGTTAATATCAACATAAAGTTATGTTTATGTCAGATACACGCGTTCTCGTGTGGTTCACAATATTTATGATAATTAATTTTAATGTTAAATTATCTCAACATTGTGTTAAAATTGAGTGAAATCGTGACATCCGTAATAGTGGTGAAACACACATGACGATTTGTGTACGTATGAATCGATTTTGATTAAATTATCAGGCAATCTTCGGAAACTGTGACAGAGGAAAATACATTGTGTGGTGGGTATAATCATCAAGAAGATACGAGACAACGAAATATTACTATATATTATATACATGTACAATATAAATGCATACGAATATACACACATATAAATAATATAAATAGATAATTAGATACATTCTACGACCTGTTCCTATGGTTATCGAAATCGAATATCATTAATTTCCCTAAAAGATTTGATTTGGCTAGGTAACTAGAAACATTAACAGGACACAAAGACAACATAAAAGATAAGGGAACGAAGGTGAGGAAGCCGAGAGTGCCACCGTGGTCCTTGCCTGAGTGCATTTGAATGACAATTTGAATTACAATGGAAGACGGCGTCGCGGTCGTGACGAGGCGTTTTTGAAGGCGTCACTTCGAATTTATGATATTCCAAAATTGAACATGTTTTAAACTTGAGAAGGAAAGACTCTTTCATTGTTTGTCGTTCAATAATACAATGTGTTTGGATCTTTGACAATAGATAGACTATCTCGAATAAAGTAGTTATTTGAATTAAATATTTCCAATTCATTACTGTCAATTGTAATGCTATTTTATATTATATGAGGTTGAAATTGATAAAACAACGAGACGTCTGTGTTTAAATTTCAGATTCAACCTAGTAAGTTGCATGACACAACAAAGCGCTATAACACATAACGGAAATAAAATAATCCAGCGCAGTAGTGACAAAAAACTCACAATGGAGTCAAAGGGCACACTGTCTGACAATAGTTGGTGGGACAAATGAGGCGTTGGCCACAATGGGGCATTAGCATAAACGGGCCAGAGAGACGGGGTGACATACAGCAGAAAATGATTGTGAAAGGTAAACTAAAGGGTCAATCTGTGATTTCGTTGTTTATTATTACTATCTTTCAAACAATGGATTACGGTGGTAACGTAGCGTTGTGTTTAACTGACGAAAATTGAGGAGCTTTTTTACTTCTTACTTTCGATTAGGTCGATTCCGAAGATATACCATGGATTTCCTAAGCATCGTATGGACGTATGATTGTTGATTGAAGTATTGGTAAGTTTATGATAATCCTAGAATTAGTAAGTACTTATTAACGACAAGGATGTCGAAGAAGAAAGAGATTAGATCAGAACTTCCCATTAAAATATACTTAGTAAACAAAAAAGAGCTTGTATTCGTTTAGCATTCCATGTTTAATCCGTCATTGATTTGATTAGAAGTCATGTCTTTATGTTGTGTTTATGTTATGTGTTTAACTCGCAAATCTACTTGTACGAACATTTAACGTTCTGTACATATGTTAATTATTGTAACCATTTAAATTGAAGCCATAACGATTTTATTATGTAATATAATCATAAAGTAATTACGTTCAAATCTTTCGCGTTATCCTAAATACGAAGCGTTATTATTCAATGCACTTTGACATTAAAGATAATCAAATTAGAACCTAAATACGCTTTCGTAATCGATTTCAGATAAGAAATGCTTTGTTGGTGAGGATATAAGTTGTATTATACTTATCACTGTATTAATATCGTGCCGCTTCCCGTCTCCCGCCGCGCCTAGCTATGTCTACTTATACCGTAAAGATACATGACAAAGTATGATAACTGGGTAATTTTTACAAGTCGATAACAAATTATTGTAAAACAATTTTGGTATTGGATAATACACAATTTCCTTGATAACGTTACCTCTGTGATATTCGTGGTTTGTGAAAATTTTTCTATAAATAAATAAATTTTAATTATTTATTATTATTTAAAATCCAAAAAAACTGGACGTTCTGACTATGGCATCTATAAGAAAATCATATAAATATTAAATTTGCATTAAGTATATATGTTACAAATAGACGAATAACTCAATATCACGCCAACCGATTTCAATGATTCATTATTGGAAACGATGTCAGTTATGTTGTATTAGTTTACGTTATGTTAGTTTAATCCTGATAATTTAACCAGCCCTGTAGTTCTGGGCTCTCAAGAATAAGACTACGGTATCCCCTGCCTGTCGTAGAAGGCGACGAAAAGGGGCCTCGGGTTCACTGGGTGACAAGGGTGGGGGCCGGGAAGAAGGTGACATCGGCTGGCCCGTGTACCCTTGCACTGCGATGGCACAGGGGAGAGAGTAACCACAGAGGGGCTCCGGTGCGTTCCACTGGAGTTCCCCCTCGTCGCGCACCGAGAAAAGGGCCACCGGGGAGGTTTTAGTGGGTAAAAACCCCACATAACCTCCGCCTTCCCACCAGAAGGCGGGGTATCTTTTTGAAGATTTCCTCCCCGTTAACAAAAAAAAAAGTTTAATCATAGTTTGGTTAAGTTTTAATTAATTCTATTTCGTAATGTTCCTACGGTAACTTGGAAATACAAAGAAGAACTCGCGTAACAGCGTTTAACTTTGGATTCGATTTGAAGTCGGTTTTTGTGTTCAGTCGTAAATATAATTTTTTTTCTAATTATTCATGCTAATCACCGCCCCTCTACGACAATAATATACATGGTTATAATAAATTAAGTTATTAATAGTTTCATTCACCAGCGTGTTATTGTAGATTTAAATTTCATTAATAGTCAAACAAAATTTGGTTTAACTTCAAAATAATACAGATACAAATACAATAAGAATATTACTAAACGTATAACTTGAACCGTACCCGTACCAAGTTATCCGCCCGGGCGAGAGGGCGTGTGATATCTGCGAAGATGGGCGCCGCCTACTCCGCGCTTTTGATATACACCTCATTGTACTTAGCTTTCCAATATTTTTTGAATTATTAATAAAATAATAGAGAGACTTAAAGTCAAAGTCACAGCCTTTATATATATAATATATAGGACCCACTATTGGGCGCAGGCCTTCTCTGTAAAGAGAGTATAAGGGCATAGTCCGCTCAAGGCCCTAGTGCGGATAGGCAGACTTCACATGCCTTTTAAGTGCTGATTTACCACGCACGCGGTGAAGGAAAACATCGTGAGGAAACCTACATGTGATAACATTTTCTAAGATATATGAATCGAAATCACTTTACTACTTTTTTATAGGAAACAAGGCAAACACAGCTCACTCAATCATAATCGAGTCGCCCATGAACCTCAGCTTCAACAGAGCAGCGGGCGCATTGCCGGCCCTTTATAAAGAATTAAGCTTTTTTGAAGGTCAACACTAAAATATATAGGCTGTTTCAACCATTTTCTCCTCAGGTTCCATAATTTATAAGCTCTTCCATCACCACAAAGGTTAGTCGCATCGACGTGATGGTTTGAATTCTACCTTCAGCAACGTGTAACGGTGTTTCACCGTAATGAGTTTAAGTAAAGCTTTTCACATAACCGACGGGTTGATGTATAATATTTCCGTGGGAATAGTACACATAATTGATGTCGCATTGCGGATATGAGATAATGCAGGCACCTTGCTGAGATAACGTGTTTCCTGCGCTCCAAGATTTCTGACCTCGCGGATAAAATAAGCAAACATACGAGTGCTTATGTTGAGACCTTAAAAGGTATATGTTATGAAAGTACTGTTTGTGTACACTCTTTTGAGATGGATTTCATTATGGTCGATCTATTAAATATTGAGCCGTGGTAGCTCAGTGTCCAGGCGGTTGGCTCTTGTTGCATAGTACGCTAGCGACCCGAGTTCGATTCCCGGTGCCGGCACCAATAAATTTGCTGTTGCAATTTTATGTGCTGATTAACCACGCGCTCGGCGGTGAAGGAAAACATCGTGAGGAAACCTACATGTCTTAGAAAATTTTTCTAAGGCATGTGAAGTCTACCAATCCGCACTAGGGCCGCGTGGTGGACTATGCCCTTATACTCTCTTTACAGAGAAGGCCTGTGCCCAGCAGTGGGACATATATATTATATATATAAAGGCTATAACTTTTAACTTTAACTTATTAAATATTGTTAGCTAGCAACAACCCAGCGATTGTTATGTATGACAATCTACTTCCAATGATATCTTAGTAATTTACCTGAAATTTATTGTATCTTTAATACAGAATTAATAATTTAGTCATCATATTTTTTTTGACCCCATTTAGGGCCCTATGATCCTGTTGCTAAAATTTTTGCAACAACGTTGGTCCCTTTGTAAAATAAATATATATATATATTTTCCTCCTTTAAGGATATTTCTTCGTTCCTCTTCTTGCAACTATTGAGCCGTTAGCTTTTGCGACTAAGAACATAACTAGCTCACAGTATTCCAGGAAAAAGTAAGTAGTAACTTGGCATTGTAAACAATAATTTAACTTTATTAGTTTGTAATATGACTTCTTATTCATTTTGTATAAAAATTGTGTAATAAACGGTATTCGTTAAAATAATTCTTTGTACAACGTTGTTAGTGTGTGTATTAGTATTGGACTATTTCATTCCACAAGACCTACAAGATATTCCACTATCTATGCCCGTATTGTATTTATTATTAGGCTCTGTTTAAATAATAATAAAAGGATATCGCTGAAAACAACGTTAAAAAATAGCGTTCTGGCAGCCTTGCTGAGACGGTTTCCAGTGTTTGCATCGCGTCCTATTTGTCCGTTTCTTCTTTCTTCAACTGTATTTTTTTTTCTATTTTTAATGTTTTTTATTTGTTATGTGTGTTTATATGATGACAGTAAATAAAATGTCTGTGTCTGTTAGAGAACTCAACCTGAACCGCTATGATAATTAACTAACATAGGGATCCCTCTGGCTAGGTAGTTTTCTGACACGAGAGGGCGGAACCATTGGTCGGTCAGATACTTCAGTCGGGAAAATGAGAGGTAAGAGAAGAAGTGATCAAAGAAACTAAAGAAAGAAGGGAAGAACTAACGTGAACACGCGAATATGCTTGCTGGCAAGTGTGGTAGGTAACGTTTGTGTTTAAAGAGTCAATTCATCTGTATTTAGGATGTGCCTCTGTATATATGTAATTAAAAGCCAATATGAAAAGAGGTCGGGTCCCTAATAGACATAGACATTTATTTATTGGCATCACAATACAAAAACACATCACAGACTGAATATAACACACATTAAAAAAGAATGAAAATAGACAAAACACAGTTAAAGTTACACGGACAAATAATACAAAACATATGATGCCAATATCGGACAACGTCTTAGCATATGCTGTCGCAAAGATGCGACAGCGCTGATTTTCAGCGGTGCCCGGGACTACCTAAAGACGTGCGCGCGCTATACTACTTTTATATGGAATTTATACAGACAATAAGAGTATTATAAATATGATACATGAATAAAACAGTTAAGAGATTAAAATATATTTTATACAATAGAATAATAGATGAAAACTTTTCATAAATAACTAATTGTTGAGTCAAAAATAAACTAAATAAATAATATGATAATTAAACGTATAAAGTTTAAATTATATAATTAAATATTGAAAATATTGGAAAAGCCAAGCCACCGATATCGCGGGGATATTATCTTTTTATCACTTTAACATCAGGTGTTTTAATTTATTTAAATTTCATATCACCCATACAACATACAAATTTTTTTCAAATACATTAGTTATTATTGACTCATCACGTGACGACCTCTCAATTGTTTTGGCACGACCTCCTAATGAACATCTATTTCAGTAAAACGTTGCTTTTTGTCGAGAAAAAATTCATTGGCATGTTCATTTAGATTATTTTACCAACTCCATTCATATATCATACGATGATTTCCAAAAGCTAGAGGAGAATCATTGCGAAATGATCTACACGTAACCCGTTTTCCATAGAAATCTCTCAAATGACAGGTAAAAAAAAGTCGGATGTGTTGTCATCGCTCTGTATAAATAATCACTTTTGGCCAAGCAATCGTTAACGGGGCCCGGCCGGGATAGCCGAGGCAATTTAGCCGCTCATCCATCAAACCCACCTCCTCGACCTGGATGCCGCAACAATTAAACGATCCAAACAAAACGTCTCTAATTGTTGTTTGTTTACAAGCACTTCTGTTCTTTGTCAAATGAGTGACGTTTTAATTTAATTTCAAATTTCCTATTATAATTGTAGATTTTGTGCAATGAAATAGTCCAATAACTAGTACACTCGCTTTATTGAGACAGCGTAACGTTGTACAAGGAATTATTTTAACGAATGCTGTGACAACTGCGTGTCCTCCGATCTTCTTTTTAAAAAAATTAATTAGATGTCATATTACAAACTAATAAAGTTAAGTTATTGTTTACAATACCAAGTTAATGTGATGAACAATATGGTTCAGGTAAATCATTAAGATATCATTGGAAGTAGTTATTATGCATAACAATCGCACGGTGTCATGTGCTGCTTGATGACATATGTTTGCGTTAATTTTAAGATTTGATTTGATTTTTTTATTTATTATGGAGGGTTTGATCAAAATTGATCATATCATCTTATAATCTTATAATAATTTTTTACATAACAGCAAATCAATACAATATTAAATACATAATACACAACGCACAACATCAAAACAGGAATACTAAATATGACTATTACCTGCGTTTCAGGCCCGCTCTAACAAGTTATAGCATTTGTGGTATAAGATTTGATTTGAAGTGGGTTTTTGTTTCTCTCGTACGTAACTTTATACTCATTTCTTATAGTTGCCCTCGAAACCAACAAAACATTAGCGAATAACACTCCCGTGTATTACGATGCCCCATTCACCGCGCTATAAATTATTCCGAGCGTATTGAAATAGACGCCGCTGAGTGATCCGTGAGCTAATTACCTCCTAACGAGCGGCAATCTGTGACATCTCGCCGGTATAACCTGATGGCTGTCGCACGACGAGTGATGCCTTTTATTTCATAGCGAACGGAGGTGGCGACTATTCTGGTCTTAGGAAATGGATACGCGTCAATCGTCCAGTGGAAAAAATGGACGCCGTGAACAATGGCGACGTCTTCCGCGGACGGGACTATCTTTGGACGGTGGCGTATCAATTTCATAACAGTCCCGGGATCAAAACAAAATGTCATGTTTGCGGTGCTGGTTGACAGAAATGGATTTATTTTAATGAATGATGCTTAACCGGAAATGGGGAAAAGGTCTCCACATTTGGAAAAATTAATTTAAAATGAAAACTAGCCTTGATTCTCAAGCAACGTGTTGCATTAATCGAGATCACCCCTCGAAACCTGGTACGCTAGTCAGTTAATTCTGTGAAGTTGAAATGGTCCCGGTGAAGTTATAAAATTCGTAACGAAAAAAAAACGATTAATAGGTTCATAGTGTAGACAAGGATTCTGCGAAAATCAGTCGATAGAAAAATGTTCCTTGATAAAAATAGTGTTGTCAGCCAACTCATAAATCGATATATCGAGAACAGTCTGTTTCAAGTATCGATTCAGGTCCAACGGGCGAAGGTGTCGGGCCCTTGTTAGCGCCTCCGACAACCCGACACGATCGATTAAGCCCGCGGCCACTCACATTCAATTATTTATTTATTTATTCGTAATTAAGGCCCGCGAGTTATGTACGCTCCGATTTACGAGACGTACGGCTTATCGCTCGCCGATTGCGTTTTGTATCCAATTACTTTAAAATATTTCGCCAATAAGTGAGATTTGATACTACATTTACATAACGATAGATATCCAACACTAGTACTACAATCGATATCGATATCAACCGACTTCAATAGCAGGAGGATCTCAATAAGTGTTTTTGTATGTTTGGTTTTTATGTTCCCCTGTGGTCCCATTTAAATTTGGTCCAATTCTAACAATGAGATTCATGACAAAACCAAGTCTTAAATTGGCATCGTAATATTCCTACTATAAATCTGAAATACAAAATGGGGTTCCGTTGAACGTTTGGTTCGATTTAAAGTTGGTTTTTATTTTTACTTTAAAAATATACAAGTATGTTTGAAAACAAAAACCGACTTGAAATTAACTTAACGCTAAAATGAACGTCAACGTTAACCGTAAAACGTAACGTAACATAATAATGTTAGCAGAAATATAGTAGTCCCAGATTTTATAGTTAGATAAGAGTGGCTCATTCTACAAACATTACTTGACACTCGGAAAATTAAAAAAAAAAAAATTAGCAAAATCAATCCCTTGCGGACAGCGAAAGCTACATCTATCTGTCTCCCTTGCTAGAGTTTAAAGAATGGAAGAGTTTATTTCTTATAATTTTGTTTTGGTCAATACAATGTGATGAATGAATGAATGAAATAAATATATATATATTTTATACGGTATTTGTATGAATATATATTTATATATATATATACATGTATATTGTTGGTTTGTATTAAAATACATATCATCACAGACCCACTAAAATATTTTTAGACGAAAGTTTCTGTCCATACAAAGGTTGTCTGGAAGAGATCGCTCTTAGCGGTAAGACCGCCCATTGCGCATGCAATGACCTTGTCTAATGTAAAAACTGTATTTACTATTTCTGTGATGTATTTTGTTTTTAATTGTTGCGCAATAAAGAATATTCATTCATTCATTCATTCGTTCAATGTGAATTTTTTTTAAGAAAACTAGCAATTTTTTTTATTGCTTGTGCTAGGATCCACGTCAATATTCGAATGGTGGATTCGAACCTTGCGATTCGTAGACCGTACCCTAAACCATTAGGCTATTGACGATTATTATTAACTTAAGAATAATTCACATTGATTATTCTTTAAGCTAAAATTTCCTGCAATATAAACCTACAATATATCTGTAGAGTGCACTAGAGTGGGCAGATGTACCGAGGTATCTCATTAAAAGGTACAATAAGTTCACCATTAATAACGCACAGATATCGACGTATCGACATCGGGCTTTATCGAGTGTCGATACTCGATAAGCGTACCCGACGAGGCCAATTTGTTTGGGCCCCATAAATTACTTTATTAAAATAAATCAACCGGTTTATTGTTCTCTTCTCGCCTTGTCGAGTATTGTTGTTTCGGCCGACCATACACAGCTGTGAAGACAGATCTCTCGCCGCGTATAAAATACAATCTCTTTCGACGCCTCGCGATTTACTAATGCGTATTTGTTAGTGATAAATCGGTGTAATTGTTGGAGGATTGCGGTAAGATATGTTTGTACAAATATCAAAATAAATCGACCGACAATTTGACATAATTAATTATTGCTTTGTACTAGAAATAACATCTTGTACCTCGTCGTAATTTTTTAATAACGTAATCACATATAAAGCGAATGTGTTGCCTTATTCCCGTTTGCATTTCTGTTGCCACTGCTTACTGTGATGGAAATTGATTTATTATTTCGTTATAAACTACAGATGTAGTGAGAAATTATTGATCTTTATCGAAATACGAGGACACCCGTACTATTAATGAATGATCGTAATAGATAAGTGACACTTTCATATCCATTTATATGGAGCTATTAGAGAAAGAACGATAAATACGAACTTTTCTGAAAAAGAAACCTAGCTAGATTATATATATATATATATATATATATCTATGTATATATATATATATATATATATACTCGTTTAGAGATATTAAATATAGACTGAAACTTTTACACCGGGTCCGGTACGTGTAATGTTTTGTATATAATCTGTCGGTCCAAAACATCGTATTGTTTTGGTTTGCAGAACGACTTGTGAGTAATGTCTCACAGTGCATACTTCAGTGTTAAGATTTTAACCTCAGGCCTCAGGTAAGCCTGTTCTACTCGTAATTTAAGCATTGTTGGTGTAGGATCGAAATAATGTGGTAACGCTTCTATTCCTCTCGATGCTGGGGATAATTTACGAAGCCGCACCAATTTATCTTACCCGAAACGCGGTAACTCAATCATAAACAAAAATGCTTACGTGTTGGAAAACCTGTTGTCTGTCAACAGTAAAAGATTCGATCATTTATGGTTTAAGTTACAGCCTTTATATTTGTCCCACTGCTGGGCTTCCTTCTCTGTAAAGAGACCATAAAGGCATAATCCGCCACGCGGCCCTATTATAGATTGGCAGACTTCACATGTCTTAGAAATTTTTTTCTAGGACATGTAGGTTTCTTCACGATGTTTTCTTTCACCGCGTGGTAAAAAGATACTGAGCTACCACTTTGAATGTTTGCTTTTGTATTCATAACAATGAATTATGAAGCGTCAATAGCCTAATGGCTTAGGGTACGGCCTTCGAATCATAAGGTCGTGGGTTCGAATCCACCATTCGACTATTGCCGTGAACTATGTCCTAGCACGAGCTTAAGCTTAGTTAGAATGGTTAACAAGATTTTTGGTAATATTTCTGAAAAAAAAAGAAATATTCCTAGCTTTCTTTTTTTTAAAAAAAAAATCATTTGAGATAATTTTGATGGGGCAAATAAAGACACAATTGCTAGTATTTAGCCATAGCGGGCACAATGCCACAGTTTTGATAGGAGGGGATCGTAGAAAATTTTATAATAGAAGGAAGGGGGAGATTGGTGTCTATAGAAGTAAAAATTTTCGTCATATACTTGAACAATTCCCTTGATACGTCAGCACTGTGACGACCGCGGAGTCGGGCAAAATTTTGGATTGGAAGGTTGTTTTGAAGATGGTGACCGATATTCAAATTAAACATTTTATAACGACTGTGTGAGTTTATTACACACAGATGTATGTGATGTGCCCGCAGTAATTCATTTTACAAGTGGCAGCAAGCGGCGCGAGGCGCGAAACCCGCCAGGATTAATAAACAATTATTAATAAGTTATGTTTTTAATTACGAGTCGATCTCTCGATTATTTATTCGAATAATTTTATAGGGCCCCGCGGCGATCCCGGCGCGCCCGCCACAACAATAAAATATATGTGTCCAATGAATAAATTCGATCCGTAACGAGAATTATTACGCATTCCGTTCCCGACTGACGTCCCAACCTGGATCCCGCTAAGGTATTCGTGCCAGGGCGACTGCTAAATATGAGAGAATCGCTCGCAGTATGCTTGCTAAGTAGTACACAAACTTTCATTGACATATAAACGTCAGTTTAGTTAGTCTGTCTGTCAGTTTATTGCTTTAATACGAGTTGATAGCACTAATGTGAACAGACACCTTATGGGCTCACTTGTTCCATCCTAGAGTTGATCTCCGCCTTTCATAAAGCGAGTAAAGTACATCTTTTCCAATAAAAAAATATTAATCAAAATCCGTTAGCGTGATATTGTTAATTTATTTGTAAGTAGTAAGTTTTCTTTTATTTATTATTTTCTCATATAGCTTGCACCCGTGACTTTGTCTCTTCACAACCCCAAGGTAGACTGGCAGAGAATGCCTACTGGCATTAAGTCCGCCTATTTGTACCTTTTTTTTTTGTATTGTGTGCAAATAAAGAATAAATAAAATAAATATTGATTTATTCGTCCATTTATGACGCACATACTTGATGCAAATATATATGGTTTTCTCATGGATCCCATTGTCAGAATTGGACCAATTGGGACGACGCGGCAAGCACCAGCATTCAAATAAATCATCAAAATCACCACCCAGGTTCATCCAGCCAAGTTATACCGTAACAAACATAAAAAAATATACAGACGAATTGAGAAGTCGGTTGAAAATACAGTGAATTGAAGGCCTCTTTGAAGTATGTTAACTAGCAAAAGTCAATATCAGTAATTTCACTGAACTTTCATTTTGTCACAATTGTCATAGTAAGCGGACTTTATGCCTTTTTCTCATAAAAAAAAATTATATAACATTACTAGTACGGCAATGTAAAAACTATAGGACGCGACACGACGTCAGCCAGTAGACACTGGCCGAATTACAAGAAAAGAAAAGAATTTCGACGAATCGTTTCGGACAAAATTCCGCCGGCCTGACGTGACAGACAGGCGGTCTTAATAATATAGAACACATTGTTCCACATTCATCGCATTGCACAACGGATGCTTATTCCAAATCGATGAATTCAATAGCGATATCATGTGATAGCAATGCAACCAGGAAAATTAATCTCTCATTATCTGAATAACTGGAACTTAACAATTGCAGTTAAAAGAACGAGTTAAAACAAAACCGACTTCAAATCGAATCAAACGTAAAACGCTATTACGTCCGCGCACCATTTGATGTTTCCTAAGCCTGTATCAATGAAAACTTTCTTTGCACAAAACTTTTATACCTTCAGAATTAATGAATTTTATAATAAAGTAAATAAATTATTAAATATTTATAACCTATCTAAATTTTATTGTAAAAAAAAATATATTGAATGGTTTTTGGAAATTGTCTTTTTGAATCTACAAAGATAGATACATAATTTGTTGTGCCTATAAAATTAAAAGAAAAAATGGCGCGGGGACTCATGGGGGTGATCATCTAACTTACATTTTCATCTTAGACGTAAGAAATAAGTGAACTTAAAAAAGACTTGGCTTAAAGGTCTTGTTACCAAGCCATATAATATTCATCATCATCAATTTGTTATGCCTAATTGTCCAAGGGGAGGGGGATAGCCAGGAGACTCATAACACAAGTTTTACTTAGTTTGAGCTTCTGACTCCCACATCCACTTATTGTATGTAATTGTATCAAAAATGTACTATATAATGTGGGAGAGAGACAAATAAAGATTATTATTATTATTTCCAAATTATATATTTATATTATGTACATTTCTTTATATAGATCTGTATGAATATATGTTTTTTTTTTCTCCGAGCTAGTACTCGTTACTTGGTCTCTGCACAACTCCAGTGAATGCTTTTTTGTACACTTTTAATTTGTGCAAATAAACAAGTATTATTATATATATTACTAATAATAAAGAATATATTTGGATAACACATAAACTATTGAATATTAATAATGTCTCGATTACATTTTTTAAGGTTATTTTAAGTTAAACTTGCATGAGTAAAATGGCGGGATTGTTTCAATTTAATCGTCGTTGATTGAGGCAAAGGTCTTATTACGTCTGCCACAGCCGTCAAAATATCGCAACAGCACGTCCCCGTTGTACTCGTATATGGGTCAACGCAACATTGTGCGACCTCTAGCGGCCAGTAACAAATACACCGCTTGGCATTATTAATCAAGTTTTATACGCTCGTAAAACCGCGGCGGGATTAAAAACCCACTCGAAATCATATTTTTATGGCGTTTAGATCCGTGGTTATTATTTGGGAGGGCTTTTTTTATAGTCGCGAGATGTAAGCGGGCGCCCGATTTGTGGGGCGTTTGATTTACGGCTGTCCTTAGACGCGGGACAGACGGGTAGCGTTCGCACAAAAGCGGCGTTGTGTCAACGCCTAATAATTATAAATATAGCAATTAACGGTATCGACGTTTTATACCGACGTTAACAATTGATTCGTTAAAAAAAGATGGACTAAATTTTACTTGCGTAGAAGTCAGCCGGAAGAACATAATTCAATATTAACAAATTACGCTCTTACGTTCTATCCGTTTCCCCCTAGCAGGGTAGACAGAGAGGATAATTGCTATCCGATATTCATAACATCGAATAATTTTAGGAAGTGATTTTTTTACTGACTGATAAATACTCTTTCTCCAAATGCTTCACTTCTCTGCTTCTACAACTTTAAAATAATTCCACTGTATCAATATTGGCCAGTACAGAATTAAAACAATAAAAATTAAAAAGAATTAATACGTTCTTGTGCATGCATCACTTGTCACTGAAACGGTAAAACGTAGGACGTAAGTTCAAATATACCATTAGACTATCAAAGTGAATCATCAAGCTAAAGCTTATGTGGAACGGTTAACAATAAAGTAATAGTTGAAGCGTCAATAGCCTGATGGTTTAGGGCCTGCAAATCGTAAGGTCGTGGGTTCGAATCCACCATTCAACTATTGACGTGAACCATGTCCTTAATGCTTAAGCTTAGTTGGAATAGTTAACAAGATTGTTAGTAATTTTTCTGAAAAAATAAAATAAAAGAAATTTTACTAGCTTTCTTTTTTAAAAAAAAAAGTTAAAGCTGGTAGCACTTTTTAAAATGAAGGTTTAGGATAACTATACCAAAACATAATGTATATCAAATATATTTGATGATGTCGAAGGGTAGTTCATCAAAATTAATCCAAGTCTCAAGTGACTAAATGGATCTAACGTAACCGCAGATCTTGGACGATATCCCAGCGGGAGTCGGAATACGACAGTTGATTTCCGTTCCGTCTAGAAATAACGAGAGCATTAGCTATTCCTAAATTAGACAGTTCATTGACGAGGCTGACGATCCTCGAACTCGACTTGATTGATTACCTTTCGGATGTAACAATAGTCTAACATTATGCTTATCAATAAATAGCAACTTGTAGGGAAACCCTTCCGCAATATTAACTGCAAAGTATCCACACCATGTAATGAGATATAGAGAACGTAAATCGAGTTACTAGCGATAGAGGTTCAGACTAAGCGACCTAAGAGCTTTCATCATCATCATCAGCCTGTGTCTATCCACTGCTGGAAATAGGCCTTCCCCAATGCCTTCCACCACATAAGATCCTCCGCTTACCGCATCCAGCCACTTCTGGCTATCCTTACAAGGTCGTCGGTCCATCTGGAGGGAGGGCGCCCTACGCTTCGATGCGCGGCCTCCATTCCAAGACTTTCCTCCCCCATCTGCCGTCACTGACTCGGCAAATGTGGCCGGCCCACTGCCACTTCAACTTGCTGACTTTAAGAGCTATGTCAACTTCCTTTGTTCTCCGTCGAATTTCTTCGTTTCGGATTCTATCCCTTAGAGAAATGCCGATAGCTTTTTCCATCGCTCATTGTGCTTGAGAGCTTCGCCACCTCTTAATCCGGTGAAGCAGTCAAAGCCAGCTTCTCTGGCCAATCTGTGTAGAACAGTCGAAGACAAAAACCTACAGGTCAAAGTCCGAGATGATCGGACCAGATCTCCGAACAATTTGAATCATCTAACAGCAATGCCCTCCACCGGGGCATAGAACGGAGGGCCTTGGGCAGCTAATTGATCGTCTATACAGGAGTCACGATCCTCAACAATGAAGGAGTGATTGACGATTTAAAATTTTCATTTTTTATAATAAGGATTTCCGTTGATAGCCTGAAGAGTTTTTCTCATTACCGCGTTGAGAGTTGGCAGAGCTTTTAAAGTGTTGAAAAAGAACTCACTCTAGGGTAGTGCTCATCATAGAGTGCCCGAGAGAGCAGAATCTTGACCTGATGAAACATTTAATAGTAATAATAATGGAGCCCATTAGAATTGCGATTGGCTTACCATCAGTCAAAATTTAGACCTATTTGGTCTATATTTGGTTTAGTATTTTCTTATAGTTAGCAAACTAATTGATGAGTATTTGATAAAACTGAATCTACTACTAATAACGATACTTATTAAAATCTAGATAATCCAAGAAACTAGATTTAAATAATTGTAATATTATTAGTAAAATCGAGGTAACATTACAATGTTACTAACGAAAAATTAACAACCCCTTTGCGGCACAAGGTCAATTTTGTTCTTTTTTTTAATTTTCACAATTGATAATTACTTTTGTGTATGTCGTCTTTTGTCTTGTTTTACCTGTTGTTTCTGTGTTATTGTGTCGAATAAATGTTTATTCGATTCTATTCTCCATATTTGGGAAAAATTGAATTTATATGATCGATCAAAAGGAATGATTAAACGACAATGAAATAATGAATGAACGAATGATTGAGTCGATGAAACTGACCGGATTGGCAGAGAACGGCACTGCGCTCCGCCGCCCGCCACACAACACGAACATAAAATCTTTGATACGCGGCACCGATGGAATCGAAATCCGATATCCGACTCAGAACTTTATTCATCGCGAAATGCGACGATATTTTAGTCCGTCCGTCATTCGGACAGTTCACAGAAGCGCGTAAGATTAATTGTATTTCGTTTGAGTCATCAAAATAATTAGAATGACGCTATTTTCGTTTGTGATGCTAATTTGACAGACGTCGCGGGATATTTCGTGTCTCCTTGTCCGCCGGCCTGCACTTTGATCGCCTCTTTGTTATTCGTTTTAATATCGAGACACTGATGGTCTGCACGTGTTGATAAGCAATAAAGGGTCCAATCGACGGACGAAAAAAAGAACGGTCCAGCTTGTTTATTTAGTCTTGCAATAACAAATGTTCATTAAACATTGGCGGGTGTCCAGGAATATTATGTCGCGAATCATCGTGGTCCGCTTTCAGATGGTAGCAGAACGAAGGAACAGTAATAACAGTCTTGTCTGGTTTATTATAGGAAATATTTGATAGCCGTGCCGTTCTTGGAACTTGCATTTAATCTACGGCAGTTAATTTCGTTGCGACCGCTATAAACGTGTTTGATTAATATCATTTGGACGAAATAAATGTAGCGGGAACGGGGCCGCTGCGATCAAAGGATTCGTTTAATCACTGTGAAACAATGCCTGAGCTAGGCACAAGGCTCATTGAGTGGTATGGCGAATTAACCGCTTCAAGTCTGCCGTATTTAGACTGGCGGCTTTTGTATTGAACACTAGCCGTGCGTTGTGTTACCGCAATTAAAAACTATTTTTTTTAAATAAAAGTATCCTAAGTTTACACATCTATCTTACCGTGAAAGTCCTGTCAAAATCGTTCCAGCTGTTCCAAAGATTAGCCCTAAATTAATAAACAGACAAAAATTGTATAATAATTAAAATCAGTTATTTTAATATCACAAATAGACACTCCAATTTTATTTATTTGTAAATTATATTATTATTTATTTATTTTATTCATATTAGTTGTCTAGATTTAAAACATACTCGTATCCTATCTATAGAATCAAGGGGAATTTTTTATTCCCCATAAAAACGAAGCAACGTTTTTTACGTTGCTTCATTTTTATGTAATTTAGAGAAACAACATTTTGTTTTTATTTTACAAGAGCAAGAAATCAAAGCAAAAATTCATACGTTCCTCGGCAATTGTTTCGATTGTCAGTCATGACACGTAATTAAAATAATTCAAAATCAGAAAAAAAACATACATAACAAAAGCGGTCCTATATGTTTTTCTTTCGTATTTTTATTCTTTTTTTTTTCATTCTTTATTTAAATTCATTAAATTTAATTCAATTAGGAAATCAGAAAATCGGGTATGGTGAAATGCATTGGGGAAGGCCTATTTCCAATAGAAAATTCCTGCTAGTCCCACTCAACTTTAAGTAATACTTAAAGTCTGCTCAGTTTGGAGGTGTGTACCAATAATATGTGCTGCAATGGTTACATGGATGTTCGTTTAATTTGTGTAATGTTTATAATTGTAACCAAATCTGTGTGTGTTAATAAATATATTCTATATTATATTCTAGTTGACTGGGACTAGCACTCGCTAAGTCACTAGACTACTAAATCATAATTAATAATAAATATACACAGACATATTCTTTATTGCCACAAAATATGAAACACATCAAAAAGACAAAAAAAATGTAGTTAAAAAAAACGGCTCTCAGCATATGCCGTCGCAAGGATGCGACAGCGCTGATTTTCAGCGGTGCCCAGGACTACCCAAAGTCGTGCGCGCGCAATACTACGTTTACATGGAATTTATACAGACGAATAAAAAGAAAAATATATATATATGTGGGATGATGGGGAGTGAAAACGTTTTAAATTGAATATATTTCTTTATTTTTAACCGTGCCAAAATTAATACATCTTACACTGTCAAATTCGTTGTTCAACTTTTTTTTGTGTTGCCACTACAAACCTTATTCGCTAATTCGGTATTATACAAGATATATACATATAATTTAATAAATATAATTGGCAATTACCTCGTGCGATACCGATTTTAAACAAGTAACACGTTAATCATTGATAAAAACCACTCGCATTGATTTATATAACCGTAAAACACATTCCAATGATCTTTACAATCAACGCGCTGGCTCACGTCCAACATCATTCCGCATCCGACAATAAATATCCTTCGTTTATTATTATTTCTACAAATTGACGACGTTTGATTAATGTCGTAAAGTTGTCGCGTCATGAACAAATGTTTTTCATCTGTATCAGTGATACGATCAAGACGTTCACCCGTTGACACGTGGATTTCCCTATCTGTAATGTACACCCGGCAGAATGGGGGTTAATCTTGGAAATGAGGCCATGTATGACTCGGAGAAGCGTAGGGCGCCTTTCTAGGCCGTTCCAGAAGGAGGGACGACTTTATAAGGATAGCCGGAAGGAGCTGGTTACTGATGAAAGGCATTGGGGAAGACCTATTTCCAGCAGTGAATAGACACAGGCTGGTGATGACGAAGAATGTACACCCGGCGCTTCTCTCGAAAGAGATTCAGGATAAGCGACCTAAGAGCTATACCGCCTCTCAAATTGCAGTGAAACTGTCGCAGCCAAATTCCCTAACAGCGCAAGTTCGGTCGTAGAAAAAACACATATTAGTCACAATTCACTGTACAACTAAATGCACGTATATTTATAAGTTAAACCGAAAAAAATCAAATCAACGATAAAAATGAACTAACATTGTAAATTGAAGTTACGCTACTACGCACGGACGTTGTCGTATATTTCAGAATTATCATAGTTATTTTACTAACTGACGTCTACATTCTCCTTTCTTCTTTCAATTAAGTATATGAGTATTTTAACGAGTAGAGTGAAGCTAATGCACCTTACCATCCTGGACTGCATTTCCACTTAACACCAGGTGAGATCATGGTCAAGCACTTGCTTAGAAAGTATAAAAAAAAATTGTGTATTAAATTGTAATTAACATTTTTTCGGAACAGATTTTCGGAACCCAAGGTCCAATGCCAAGAAAATTAATATGACACCTAATTGAAAGTAAAACCTTTTACACAAAAACAAAATTCAAAATCAGTTGATAAACGACCTGAATAGAACCTCTTCCTCTTTTGAAGTCGTTTAAAGAAAGACACTGGTCTAATTCAATTTAAAAAAGAAAAGAAATTTAAACAACTCTAAAGCAATTAGTACCAAGTAGAGCACGTAACGTCAAGAGGACTGTGGAAAGTGTAATTTCAATGCGATGCGGAGATCAGAGCGCTAGTGGATGTGTTGTGACATACACACTCAGTGATTAATGAACGGGAATTCTAATCGCGAATATAGCTTCTTTTAATGCCACGACCTCGACGAAAAATATCATTTGTTAATGATTTAAATAGACCAGTAGGTTATCTTGAATAATACCGTCTATACTCATGTAATATTACCTTATAAGCTTGGTGAAAGGCGGATAGCGAAGGCTGTCCTTCCTATCATATATTATACATTAACATGTATATACTTATCTATCTATGTATCTATTAATACATAATTCTGTATGTGTATTTTTATATACATGTTGTGCATTAATTTAAATTAAAGCGTCAATAGCCTAATTGTTTAGGGTACGGCCTGCGAATCGTAAGGTCGTGGATTCGAATCCACCATTGACGTGAACCATATCGTAGCACAAGCTTAAGCTTAGTTGGAATGGTTAACAAGAATGTTAGTAATATTTGTGAAAAAAAAAAAGAAATATTCCTAGCTTTCTTAAAAAAAATAATAGATATAACTTTATCTTACACCAAAAACGAAAAGCAAATTACAAATCTAAGATTTTACAATTAGTTGTACAATGACCTTATCCCTAAAAGTGACCTCTCCTAGGCAACCTCTGTATGAACAGGCAATATTTGAACTAAACAGGACGATGGCATACAAATACAAATGATATAACTAAAGTAAGCTAGTATTATTTCTTTTTTTTTTCAGAAATATTGCATTCCAACTAAAATAAGCTTGTGCTAGGAGATAGTTCACGTATAGTGAAGAACTTACGACCTTACGATTCCGTACTCTAAACCATTAGGCTATTGACGCTTATATAATATATAAACTATACATATAGACATAGACACTTATTTATTGGCATCACAATACCAAAAACACATCAGACAGAATATAACACATTAAAAAAAGAATGAAAAATAGACAAAACACAGTTAAAGTTACACGGACAAATATTACAAAACATATAACGTCAATATCGGACACCGTCTCAGCATATGCTGTCGCAAGGATACGACAGCGCTGACTTTCAGCGGTGCCCGGGACTACCTAAAGACGTGCGCTAAAGCTATATGTATAAGTATGTATAATTATTTTAATATAATGTAATTATAATTTCCTTGTTGATTAATCCTGCCAATATGGTTCTTCCGCTTACCGAGGGTTGACTGATATATGATAGGAATGGCTTTTATGAACCTGGGTTTAAGGTGTTATAGTAAGTGTAAATAAATAAATATTCATACCCGAAGTTGCGATCATCCCTTTTTAATGATTCTGTACTTATAGCGCGGAAAACAAGATAAACTGTTAGAAAATAAATAAATGACATCTAGTTAGTGGATATTATACAGCTAATATAATAAATTTTGTTTACATTTTGAAAGATGCTGACTGATGATATTTGAATGCGGTAATAAAATGTTTTCATCTGAGCCACGGCTCCACAATCCACATTAATAACGCTTAAGCGGATCGAAAACTTAACGGAGTCAACATCCTGTCTTTAACTGTATGAGGAATTAGAAATTGTTCAAATAACTTTATGTTACAGATCGGACAGAATAGTTGTCTTCTTTTTTTGACACAAAAATATTTGTTTTTATTTTAACAAGCTAGAAGTATGGTTTAATCAACTGATTTCGCATAGGGAGAAAATCACGGAAGAAATAGATGTGATAGCTGTTTAATTAGAGCTAAAAACTGCATTTTACAAATTCCGCTACACTGATCTGCTGCGTTCCGCGGCAGTTTCAGATACTTGGCCACCAAGTGTTGGAATAATTTGCCACCGCCCATAAGAGACAGTAAATCTGTAAACGCTTTTAAAAATAAATTAAAACACCTGATGTTAAAGTTACAAAAAGATAATATCCCCGCGATATCGGCGGCTTGTTGTTTCCAATATTTCCAATATATGAATATGTAATTTAAACTTTATACGTTTAATTATCATATTTTTATTTTAGTTTATTTTTGACTCAATAATATATTTACGAGTATTTACGAAATTTTTTCATCTATTATTTTATTGTATCAAATATATTTTAATCTCTTAACTGTTTTATTCATGTATCATATTTACTATACTCTTATTGTCTGTATAAATTCCATATAAAATTTGCGCGCGCACGTCTTTAGGTAGTCCCGTGCACCGCTGAAAATCAGCGCTGTCGCATCTTTGCGACAACATATGCTGAGACGGTGTCCGATATTGGCTTCATATGTTTTATATTATTTGTCCGTGTAACTTTAACTGTGTTTTGTCTATTTTTCATTCTGTCATATGTGTTATATTCTGTCTGTGATGTGTTTTTGTATTGTGATGCCAATAAATAAATGTCTATGTCTATATTTACACTATAAGATGTAGTTTCTATGGAGATGGTTTTAGTATATTCTCTTCCCGTGTGTAGTGTACCGTACCGAGGCAAAGGGAGTCTTCCTTATGGGCGGTAAATTTTTAGCGGTAGGTTTGTTCTGTATTTTGCGTAGTGGGGAGAATCGAATGTCGCACTATGTGAAGCGTAGCTTTACCACGTTGTCAGTTTCGTTACTAGGCTCATACGACAGCTTCTAGTCATATACATATTTTGATCTAAAACTTTTTCTTTATTTTAAAAATCATTAATTTATACTTGGTTGCCATACAAGATACATTAGTAGTGGACATACCAATATGCGTTCGATAAAGGAATGATGCTATAATCTCCTTTGTCCGTCCTTCTTTCCTACCATAATGAATTGAGCTCAAAGAAATCTACTAGCTCAAAGTCTTCAGGCTGACAAAGGCCATGGAAAAGCCATAAAATACTGAGATAAAAAAATAATGATAAATCCATTAACGTCGTTCTATTTCCCGATAAATTTCAATTATATCAGTTCAAACGTTCAATAATAGCGAACCGTGTTTCCGTGTCGTCTTACCATCACATTCGCCGTGTCACATTACCCCGGCGAGGCCAACCTGCGTGGCCATTATTCTATTTCTCTGGAATTAGACGATTACAACATTCGCCTATTTCGATGCGCAGTTTTTACAACGAGTTTATAAATCCGAGCGCCGTTTGTATAATAAGCTTCGTTTGTATTTAAAACAAAGACGTTTCAGCCGGTTTCACCTTCGCGATATATTTGTCATCGTCGAATACTATATGTAATGCGGAATTGGTTACACTCACTTATATAATGCAATCGCCGGTTGGCTGACGAGTTGATACTCCTAAGCCAAGCACCTTAAAAAGAGGTAGTTAGCAAATAGGTTGTATTATTTTGTTTGTTACGTCATAACTCCATCGCTTGTTTTCGAAAGGTTTTACAATCAATTATATTCCATGTTCATTTTGTTGTTATCGTCGTAAACATTCTAATGGGATACCCCATCTAGGAATCGTTATTTCGAATTCGAAGTTTTCGACTAATAACGTGTAAGTAAACATCTCTTAGCATAATTTAAACTTAGTTGGAATGGTTAACAAGAATGTTAGTAATTTTGGAAAAATAATTTCGCATTATTTTTTTACAAATAAAAGAGAAATTCGTCTTTTATTGATCATGTCTCGTTCGCGACGGGAACTGCTTCTGACATTACCAGAATAGTCCTTTGTTGTACGAGTGTTCTTTCTGCAATATACCATAAATGCTATCGCTAACTTTATTTAGCTTTAGTGAATAATAAATACATTTTTGAGGTTATAATATTACAATACGTAGGTATATATTTAATACCCATTTAGCACGTTCAATGTAACAAAGTTATATAATTAATATATACATTTTTTTGTATTATCTGTGGATACGGAAAGTCTCTTAGCACAATTTAAACTTGGAATGGGTGGCAAGAATAGAAGTAATTTTCGAAAAATTATTCCTTAGCTTTATTTTTACAGATAAGACAAATTCACCTTTTATTGATAAGTGTTTCTTTGCAATTAGTTCCTATATTAATTAATTGGCATTGGACCTTAGGTTCGAAACAAATACCAGAGAATTCCTAGAAATCGTTCGGAAGAATACGTGATGATTGAGATATTGGTAGTTTTACTCGTATTACAATCTAAGACTAGGTCTCTCGTAACGATAACGAACACAAATTGGAAGAGAAGAAAAAGAATATAGGCGTTAGAATTTCGTAAAACTATACTAATACCCTGGAAATAGAAAGAGAGTTCGCGCGCAGAAGCTAATGTTTGAAACGTCATGTTTGATTTGATTTGAAGTTGGTTTTGGTTTTTACTCGTAAATATACTTGGTACATAAATCGTATCTTATATGGAGATAACAATATATATATCATGTCTAGGTGTAACCGTAAAGGTTGCTTAAAAGCGGATAATGAACCAAAGAAAACACCAGTAGTTGCCACGTACGTGTAAACTATTCGTAAATTAACACAGAACCCAGTCCAATATTGGATTTATCAACGATCACATCACAAATAGAAAGTCCACGATCGGTACAATTAAGAACCGGCCCGGAGCGACATCTGCCCGTGTTTGCGGAGACTCGCGGTTAAGTACCGTGACGTCCACTTAATTACGTTGCAGGCTTGTTGGATCGCTCCTCTCACCGGCTAACTGTGTGTCAATACCGATAATCAACCAGTGGCCCGGCTAAGTAATGTTAACGATATTATCTAAATGTACAAATTGATGTATTTCATATTTTACACCAACGCGAATTTAACTGATTTCCATTTTTTGTGTAAAAAAAATGTTATGAGGCCCTGTACTTATAAATTTGTATTTCTCGTAAGTGAATGTAAATTTATAGAGTATAATAGTGTAGTTAATTATAGTGACCTCGATAGAGGTTTTATATTTGAGCCGTTTGGGGTAGAAACTTTGGGTCCTAGTGCACACCACCTTTTTAATATGATAGCTTAGAAGTTGGTTGACACATCTGGTGACCAGAGGGCTGGCTTATACCTTCCACAGAGGCTGAGCATTGCCATACAACGTGGCAATGCAAACAGCCTTCTGGGCACGCTGCCAAGCGACGACAGTTATATTTTTTTGGAAAATGTCTATTACATTGTAAATATTTCTTTTTTTAGTTAGTATTATCTGTAAGTTTGTATTATTGTAATTAGATTCTTGTCTTAATTTTAAAAGTATTGTTATTTACAGAGATAAATATATCTCAACTGATTTTATTACGTATATATATCTTTATTTCAGTTTTTTTAAAGGATCCCCCCGTAGTAAGGTTAATGTGATGCGATTTTTACTACTAGATTTTTACGACTGCGCTTGCACGCCTTCGCGATCAGAGTATTATAGAGGGCCCTTTCCCAGAGTAACACCTGAAAGAGGACTAGCTTGAGCGACCTACGAGCTGTGCCAACGACGAAAAAAGCGTACTTCATTTAACAGATCTGTTTTACTTTACTTTTTAGATTTGCAGGAACACGTGAACTATCACTAATATTAAACGCGGACTTAGTTGCTAGCACGCCAAGTACTAGAAACATTTAGTGTGAGGGGCGGCTAGGGTACAATTACAGCGAAATAAGCAATAAATTACATAGGGAGTGCTCTAGCGCCGCGTGACGCCGCGCGCTGTTTCCACGAAACGCCATCTAGCGGCCGCCGCAAATTGCAGCGCCATCACGATCGATATCGGCGTAAAGCATCGAACGTATGTTAGGAGGCAGAGAGGATACCATGAACAATTTACGAAGTAAATCTCGATAGTTACATTCAACTGCTAAAAAAACTGTTCTTAAATGAAAAAAATCGATTTTAGCTTTTTTTACAGTACGCAAACGCGCATGCGTCTCACTGATTCTTAAGCAATGCCACCGTCCACTAAAATACAGGTGCGTTGCCAACCTATTACGAATAGTTTGGTCACCGGCAACTCGCTAAATTCTGCGAGGTCTCGGTAAATAAGAGGTTCAGGCTAAGCGACCTAAGAGCTATGCCACCACTCAATCCAATCAAAAAGTCGCGGTAATCCCTCGATCGTGCAACAGCAAATTTTTTTTGCATAGCTTTTAGGTCGCTTAGCCTGAACCTCTATCACTGGTAACTCGATACAAGGGTCCCTCGGGTGAGGAGTCGGTAACCTTGGCTTGGACGGTTGCTATGTTACGCGTAAGCATTCCGGTCCGAGAGGGCCGAACCACGACTCGGTCGGTAGCTATTTCACGGCTAATTCAAAAAGCTAAACTAAGTTTGAGTGCCACTTCGAGGAGCGTTGACGCTGGGAGAAGAAGTGGCCGAAGAAACTCCAGCAACGCTCCTAACATCTAAGGGGTACAGCAGCAAAAGCATCGCAGTGGCTCTAACACCGTCTGTTCGTGAGAAGGTGAAATAACACATTCTTCATGATACCTTTAGTACAAACGAACTCTTACACAAACAGAAATAAAATATTTATTATTTTTTTTATATATTTATTATTTACTATTTTTATATAAATTTTTATAGAATGAAGTAGTACTAGTTCGTACTAGTAGAACATAATATATGATGCCAATATTGGACACCGTCTCAACATATGCGACGGATGTAACAGCGCTGATTTTCAGCGGTAACCAGAACTACCCAAAAAAGTGTGCGCGCAATACTACATTTTCTTGAAATTTATACAGGCAACAGGCAATAAGAGTACAATAAATATGATACTTGTATAAATAGTTATGAGATTTATATATTATATACAATACAATAATAGCAAAAAAATAATAGGAACAAATTTTCATAAATAAATATATTATTAGGTTCTATCTACTGCTGAATGTAAGACTCCCCAACGATTTCCAAAAGGCCAGGTTGTTCGGTTTGCATCCAGCTGCCTCTTGCGGCCGTTGTGACGTCATTAGACTACCGCGTCATTAGCCTGAAGGCGTTATCTACTTCTAGATTGAGGATTTTGAGCTCTTAAACTGCTCAGTCTAGATCACTATGAGTAACTTAGTATATTAGCGGTCAATTGAAAGCCCTGGCTTAGTTCACTCAGGCGTAATAGCATTTTGAAAAGCGCCTGCGCCGGGCCGCATCACGGCTTAACCAGTTGCTTCAATCGGATTACATGCCTGACGTTTATGTGACAGGTTTAGTACAGGAAATATCTACACCAAACTTAAGTTTAAAAGTATGAAAATACCAAAGGAATTTATTAATGGTTATTTAAGATGGCTCAAAATTATTGCATTATAAGTAATATTTTAGCGAGAACAAAAATTTAAATCACAGTGTCGGATTAAACACTAAAACGCTATTACACACGGAATTTATTTCTGAAGTATCATAGTTATATTACGAATTTTTAGGCGCCTGTATTATTTTTCCTTGTACATCTTCGTATTCATTGTCGTCAAAAAAGTATTTACCTAGTTTTAGATGGGCAAAAAACCTACATCCCAACCGACAATCTTCCCTCCGATTTATAGATGATCCCTGGTATATCTTCGGAACCTTTTTTTTTTTTGTTAACGAGGAGGAAATCTTCAGAAAGATACCCCGCCTTCTGGGGGGAAGGCGGCGGTTATGTGGGGTTTCTACCCACTAAAACCTACCCGGTGGCCCTTCCTCGGTGCATGGTGAGGGGCTCCGGGATCTCCAGTGGGACGCACCGGAACCCCGCTGCACTGTGCTCATAGAGAGCAATTCCCGGGGGAGGTTACTCCCTCCCCCCCTGTGCCCTCGCAGTGCAAGGCGACACGGGCCAGCCGATGTCGCCTTCCTTTTGTGCATAACGCGTTTAAAGAAATTTTCACTTCCAAAATCTTTAAAATCACACACAAATGTGGCATAAATATTTATAAAAAATGAATTGAGAGAGAAAAATAAGAACCTTCAGGTTTTTCAAAAAAATAACCATAAATTAAGACGCTGTCAAAATGTTTAAAAGCGCGCGAAAGGCGATTGTTGGTTGCGCCGCTATCGATATACGCTCTAACTCGATCGCAATTCGTACAGCTTCATAAATCGGACACATTGTTGCCAACCGTTTGTTTTACTTCCTTTGCGTTTCCTCATGCCTCGTTCGCGACGGAAACGGCTGTTGACATTTCCAGAATAGTCCTTTGTTGTACGCGTGTTCTTTCTGCTTTATAACGTGACCGTTGGGTTTTATTTAAAAACAACAAATACCATAAATATTTTCGCTAATTTTACATATCTTAAGAAAATAATAAGTACCTTTTTTTTGAGGTTATTAAATTATAAAATGTATTCTTTTGGTATGTTACATGTAACAAAGTTAACTTAATTTATATGTACAAATTTTTGTATTATATGTGATTACGGAAAGTCATTGAACAAATACCTCACTAATTTTTAATCTGTGGCTTTCAATTTCATTGTCTTAATCCACATATTTTTCAAAGCAAGTATTTACCTATGATCATATTGCGAGTTGGAATGCAGTCCTGGATGATAGGGCGCACACTAGCTTGGTAAATGCCTATTTACTTCTTTCTCGAAAACACCCACATTGGAAAGAGAGATACGGGCAAACTATTTCAATCATTTGTCATATAAATGAAGGACAAAGCAGAGCGCTTCGTTCGGGTTTAAGGGATGTTCATAATAAAAAGATTACATTAATTTAAATATATAAAAAGTATCTAATTCTAAAATGTGTAAATAAGTACAAGTAATTTATTTTGTTTCAAATTGTATAAATGTAAATACGAATGAACTGTTTAATTATTAAAGGATGTATTTACTGATCTTATACTAACACATCGTGAACGCTTTTGCGATCAAAGATAACATTCTTTAAGCGGTTATTATCGTCACTTTATCGACACTAATCGAATTCTAACTACGAAACAGAACAAACAATGCAAGTAGCTTCGAGGTAAATAACATTTTTGGCTTGTGATTCAGCTACGAGTCGACTTATTGGGTACATTGAGTATTGTCTCTTATACAGGTAGACAAAGTACAATAAAACATCTCCCAGACTATATAAAAAATACATTTCTATGCAATTAACTTGGCGTAAGCTCTATGGCGTCAGAAAGATTACAAAGGACTTATAACTTTTTTTACCGAATTTAATTGTGACAACGCAAATTTAACCCTAAATCTATTTGTTGAAGATTTTATTTAGCAAATAACTTTCCCAAATAACCTTTCTGTGTCCTTGAATAAATGGTTATCAATTAGTTAGTACGGGCTAACAAATTGGTCATAACTTTTGGACCTCCGGTATAGAGGTGTTCAAGAGTTGACAATAGATTTTTTTTATTAGTCTATGACAAATCGGAACAGACAGGACTATATAAAAGTTGTCGCTATAGAATAGTTACTTATTTATTTTCACATAATCTACAATTGCCAATGTTAAAATAAAATAAATAAAACAGCCTTTATTGCCTTTAAAGTTGCTTTATAATAAATTAGAAAAAACGCTTTGCCTAATTACTACTAACTAGATTTATTTGATAATTCTTATTTTAATACTCGGCTACTGGTTGTGGTACGGCTTGTCTATCGACAAAGGCCTCCTCTAAACATTTCCACAAATTTCTATTTTTTGTTAACCAGCTCCACAGTGGACCAGCTTTTCTTTTAAATTCGTCTTCCCATCTTTTACTTTGTCTACCTTTACTTCTCTTGCTATCTCTTGGATACCATTCAGTTATTCATTTCGTCTATTTCTGCAATGCAATGCTGCCAATGTTATTTACTCTTAATTACAATTTTGTACACAAGTGCCTTTTTGTACAATAAAGTAAAAAAAATATTACATATATACCCATTACCACTAAAATAATGTAAGACACGTATTACTGAATGGCTCCAAACCATCTCGTATGAATTTACAGAAGATCTTTTAAAACCATAATAAACAGTCAGAGTAACCCACTCCCTTCACACTCATCCCTACACATATAAGCACTCTTCAACACACGCAACCTTTTACACACAAACACACTCACACACACAAAACGATTAAACTAAATTACATTATAAGTTTTTAATTGTACTAAATTTGTATTTGTATTTATTTGTTTGGAGATGGGCGTTTATAGCTGCGACACAGTTTTTACTACTGCGGCTATTATCGAACTGGTTTGTACATGAATTTTTGGGTTGAAATAAAAAAAAAAATTTTTTTTTTTAGATAATACTAAAAAAGTTTGAGATTTAATCATAATCAAATCAGTATTTTAACGATGTGAATAATTGAGTGATAATTCTGTGTGTCTAATAGTGTATCTAATGTTCTCCTATTTAAATATTATAATTTATTTTCTTAATTTTCGTTTCTTTCGTGGAAAACATCTATGTACCAGTTTATCAATTAATTCCGGCTTATGTTTTACATTGTTAAATAGCTCTGAACAGATTTGGTCCTACGTCTTATACTATGGATAAATGAAGTGATTTTCAAGTGGAATTAATTTTCAAAAAGATTATTTAAATTTTAATGCCAATTGGGCGAAATATGCTAGTGCTTACTTAGAAATTGTCAGCATGTCAGGTACCATATTTCCCGCCTTTAAATTTTATTATTTTTTTTTAATTTATTTTGAAGCCTTAGGTTAAGTTTTTAAAATATTTAAATAAAAACTAAAATACACAAAAATATCATACAAAACATAAAAACATTATGAAACCCTAACCTAGTGTGTGCCACCGGCAACGAAGCAGAGCCCAAGCAACCGGTGGTTAGGGCGACATAGAAACCTCCTGACGATGCATTTCATGTCCAGTTATTATTATCATTATTATCTTTATAGGTATGGCCTGTGCCCAACAGTGGGACAAAAAATAATAGCCGTAACTTTAACGATTCTGATCATAACTTTTTAACCAACTTCAAAATAGGACAAGATGTCTAATTTATTTTTATTGATAATGGCCGTGTTGACTACGCCCTTATACTATAGAAATGGCCATATCCCGACAGCAGGCCCTATATACGTAGATACAGATTGTAACTTTAACTACAAACAAACCAAAAGAACTAACGCGAACCTTGACAATGTTTAATCTAAATAAAGATCTAATAAAATAAGCTTCACACGTTGATTTCGAAATTAGACGGCTTTCGAGCGTTTTTTTTTTATTAATACAACTTGTTAAACAATAGTAGCCTCTAAGCTCTAGCAATAAGCACTAAGTGCGTCGCAAATGGGATTGTTAAATTTGCACAACAGATGTCGCGCGACAAAGTAGAACGTACGTGCTTGTCGCGTAAACAGTCGTTGTGTGTGGGGCCCGCAACAATAACTAGAACAATTTGTGATTCAGCTATATAATGCGCCATAATTACCACGCTGGTGAAAAGCCCTTTATTTTTGCTAATTTGGTAACCGAGAAAGGTGGTCCCGCGTGGAAATAGCCCCATTCTTAACATCGTTCGCTACATTGTAATCGATAATCATTCGTAATTATTTACGAACCGCTCATGTTGTTTGGTGTTTATATATAGCAAAATGTGCACTCCGCTTTTGTTATAACTATATATATAACTTTAAATGATATAGCCCCATGCCAGTCGTTCATTATACGTATACACAATGTATTCGACGACTTTTTCGTATTATCGACCCTTAGATATTGATACTCAAGTTATAATACTGAGAAAAAATACTACGTGTATTGTTCGATATAGCGAATATATAATTAAATTATGTATAATTATTACAAAAAATTGTAGTGTGTTTGTAATATTTATATACCCGCTTTTTACTAAATAATAAATAGCATTTTTTACAATTTTTGTCTGCCTTTTTGTTCGTTCCGGCTGATATCTAAAACGGTCAGACCGATATTAATAGACCTTTTACTAGTTAATATGATGTTATAAGGAGTAAGCTTGTATTTTTGAAAAAATTTTAAAAAAATAATTTTGTTTTCTATCGCGGATAACACCACAAGTGTCCGTCAGTTTATAAATAGATATATATTACAATGGTACTTTGACGAATTTGATTCGTTCCGTAACGTTGCTCATATTTTTTTTTAATCGTCAAACAATTTCTCACATTGAAAATGATTGAAATGCCATTGCCGCAATTGTTTTGTAAAGCGCCACCTGTGTTCAGAGAGTGGAACTACATAATAGTCACGCTATCGGCCGCCGTGTATACGACTATAGCACTTCCGTTATATATTTTTCTTACGGTTTACGTTTTCGTCTTTTCTCCCTTATCTCCAAGATTGACATACGGAACCTTGTTCCAATATACGCCAGTTATTCTGCGTATTCATGTAGCAGCAGAATCCGCATACCACAGTTGATGATTAACTTCTTTGTGCTGTCGTTGGTTTAAAAAAAAGGCTTGAAACCATTTAAGTTCTTGTAACCATATCCTTTTTATACACTATTAAAAAGAGTTATATGTCACAGACGAATTTCTCAAATTCAAATAAGAACAGATCTCTCATTGTAACACGCATCGAATTTACGACGAATATGATTTATGGGCGTGTTTGATGCGGACGGACACGCGGACAACAATAGGCTCATACAAACTGGCGGCCGGAGAATCGCCGGGCCGTGTTTTTAGTATTATAATGCGGTCGTAGCCCCCCCTCCACGTCCGAACGCCTTCGAGATAAATAAGTTTTTATTGCACATGCTACGAGGAAATAAAAGTTCCATCTATTACAAGATATGTATATAGCATAGTAAAGTTTAGTTAAGTAAGGCTCGCTGTTGTGATCTAGAGGTTCATCTTAAGCGACCTAAGAGCTATGCCATCTCTCAATCCGGTGAAGCAGTCAAGGCCAGATTCTCTAGCCAATCTGTGTAGTTTGTCGTTTTAAAAATAAGCAGGCATCCCGACTATTTTTCGCAACCGTCACCAAACACTAATAAACTTCTTACAAGTGCCGCCACTTACAGGACTTTCTCCGTTAAATTCCATCGCATCGTCCGACGGCGGAAACACGTTCTCGACGATCCGGACGATGCGATTACAGTCGACTGCCGGTGGTTGTGAATCATTTTATCGCTTTACCGCTATTTTACGGACAGGCCTGATGTTAGGAACGTTACTGGAGTTTCTTTCGATCACTTCTTCTCCCAACTTCAACGCTTCCCGAAGTGGCACTCAAAGTTAGTTTAGCTGTGCCAGTGATAAGTTAAATGTAAACCGTAGTACCACCGATGAACTAGAAGATTACTAGAAGTACTAAATATCAACTACTATGATGCTATTGAACGTTCATTTTTTACACAATTTGCTAAATCGGGATGCTGTTTGATGGAATATGCACACAACCAAATGAGAGCTGATGAATTGTTGCTTTTGAATAAATCTATTTTTTTTATTTATTCGGGACTTTTGCCCTTTTGGGCATGTCAGCCCCATCATACCCTAAACTACGCACACACACCTTGGTCGCATGAAGAAAGAAAGTCATCAATGTTGTATGGCCATAGCCTCCAGCTTCCTCGCTCTGAGGTCGGGTCAGACAGCAGCATTAAGAAGACCCCCACATGTTGCTCCCTCTCTATCTAATTTTTTATCTTTTTTTTTAACGGGGAGGAAATCTTCAGAAAGATACCCCGCCCTCTGGGGGGAAGGCGGCGGTTATGTGGGGTTCTTACCCACTAAAACCTCCCTGGTGGCCCTTTCCTCAGTGCATGACGAGGGGCTCCGGGATCTCCAGTGGAACGCACCGGAACCCGGAACTGTGCTCAAGGAGAGCACGTCCCGGGGGGAGGTGACTCCCTCCCCCCCTGTGCCCTCGCAGCGCAAGGCGACACGGGCCAGCCGATGTCGCCTTCTTCCCGGGTCCACTTTGGTGGATGACTCAGGAAAAAAAAAATCGACCTTTAACACTTCCAAAACCAAGCAATACCTATTTATACTTACTGAAACAAAATCTCCGAATCACATTGCAAATATGAATAAAACCTCGAGACGCGTTGGTCGAAATCGACACCTAAGCAAAATCGATTAAACACGCGTGCGAATATCGAACAATACATTTTCGGGCGCGAATTAAATTTGAACATCGAATTCGTTAGGTCAACGACCCCACCGACATGAGAACGTATAAAAATAATTTGTACAAGAATCGCACTTTCTAATGTTTTTCAAGTCTCGACACATTTCCCATCCATCCGACGATATCCCTCGAGAATCTCTTTTATTTAGAATTTCCAATGTAGTTTTAAGCCCACGTTATTAAATTCCATCCTACGTAGCTCTTAACTCTTTTGACTTTTTTAAAGATGTTACGGTATGGTAACGTATTCTTTTCGCGAAATTATACTTAGCCAATATTTAATCTATTTTCATATATTCGTTTTATTTTATGTTACGTTACGTATTATTGTACTATTTATGTAAGCGGATTGCATTCAGCTGCGTCCTGTGGCCTTTATGAGGTCGTCAGACCATCTTGTAGGTTGATGTCCGTCGCTGCTGTTGTTATTCTTACTGTTTCGTGGTCTCCAATCACCCCATATGCCAACTCTTCTACGGGCTATGCCTGCTGGGCTATGTTGGTTACATTTATCCGTCTACGGATCTATTGATTTCTCTCGTATGATTATAATTCGTATGATTGTTATGTATTGTATTTTTTCTTTTGTTTGTACTTTTGTTTGTACAGTTGGTACTTTTGCAAATTTAAGACACCTCCCACAAATATAGTTATATTTAAGCTTATTTATACGAAAACTTAACAAATTCTATACTTAAACCTACCTTGCGAATCGTTCTATACATTGGTGACACAGCATGAAAGTGAGTGTACTATGTAATATAAACATAAGTTGCTTCCTGCTGTCTGTTTATTCGCGATAAACTGAAAAGCTAATACATGCAGTGATGTGTTGTTGGCGTTCCAAAATTTAGCATAAATGTTTAAAACACACGGTGGCAAGACATTTCTATAAAGCGAGCATAAGGACATAATGCGCCACGTGGCCTTAGTGCGGATTGGCGGATTTCACACGATCATTTATGATTATATAAATCTAGAGAATTTCGTTTTAAATGATTTAATGTCAATAAGAAGGAATAACAAGAAGATTTAACAGAAAAGTTGCGCACCTTAATCACGGAAAGTCCCGTGAAATAATATTTAATTAAAGCATTAAGCAACGCTCCATATAAAATGGCCGCAGTAAATGTTCGGACACCTTCTACAACACTAATTTGTGCGCAATAAAAACTAAACAAATGGTCCGTCGCATGTCGTGTATTAAAAACATTTCGTTCAGATCAATGGCGCGTTTTAAGCTTTATTAAATAGCGGCCAAACTCTTATGCCGCGATAAAGAATATTAATAGAGATGTAAACGTTCGCTGTGTGGTTTGTTTAAATTAAAAATCTAGCATCGAGATACGTCCGGGCTTTGATATATTAATAAAATACGCATTTCGTCGAGAGATTAACATCGAAAAACGCGACCGCAACTGGAGACATGCGACGGATACATCGCGATACAACTAGTGTTGTGCTACGTGTAAATTAATCGACTTATAACTTATCGATAATGTTTGTCGATAGATTCTTACTTTTTATGCTTTATAGCGCTTCACCACTATCCCAACTGATGTTAAGTCTTAATGCAATATTAGTCTTATCGTACTATAGATCAAATAAATAAGAAAACAGTGATAGTGGCTTAAGAGGTTAACGTACGAGGGGTGGTGGTGGGTTCGAATTATTTAGTCTTTTTTTTTCATTTATTAATGAGGGTGTGATCAAAATTGATCATATCACCCTCATAAAAATCTTACAATAAATTTTCACGTAACAACAAAACAATACAATATTAAATACACATCAAAACAAGAATACTAAATATAACTATAATTATCTAGGCCCGTTTTAGATTTTTTTTAGGTTAAAAATCACAAAAAAACTTCTTTAAAATTTGTGCCTGGTGCATGGCGACGAGCTCACCTCGTATCATATATACCCTAATAAGCATTGAAAATCAAATAACATTAGCTGTCTCTATCTATCCTGCTACCCACAGATTATTTTTTATACAAATAAATAAATGTACTACACAGATAAAGAAAAAATAATTTTGAAATAAAAAAAAAAATTTATTAAATTACTTTACGTTAAAGTGGAAGAGTAAGACAGATAAATAAATTTATTGAGATAACTACCGATAAGACCTTTTATCGTGTAGGAAGCAGTGTAACTGAAGATATCTATACCATTGAAGTGTTAAGTTGCAGAAGAGAAGAAGAAAAAAATGGCGCGGGGACTCATGGGAGGGATCGTCTAATTTACATTTTCATCTTAGACGTAAGAAATAATTGTATGTGTTTAAAAAAAAACTTGACTTAAAGGTCTTGTGTTTTTTTTTTCTTTATTTTTTCGTGACTTTTGCCCTTTTGGGCATGTCAGCCCCAAAGGTCTTGTTACCAAGCCATAAAATATTCATCAAATCAAAATCAAAATTGCAGAAGAAAATTTATTTTATTTTCCTATTATATGGCAATATTGGGCAATATTATACAATATTATGGCATTTAACAACAATTATTGTGGTAATAAAAATAGATGGCCAATAAAGATTCGTAAATCAAATGTAAATTGTAATTAAAATAAAATAAAAACTTAAAGCGTTATTCCAATACTATGTTGTATTTCATAATCACTATTCTTAATAATAAAAAAATATTTATTGCAAAAAACTTATTATAAATGAAACGAGCTGTAAATCCTTTAATGTATGAAAAAACTATAAAATAATTAATAAGCAATCGCATGTCTCTGTAAATTACTGTGTCCATTTACAAAGTAATTGATACTTACTCGTCCAAGCCGAGGTTACCCCTCACTGGGGGACCCTTGTGTCGAGTTACTAGCAATAGAGATTCAGGCTAAGCGACCTAAGAGCTGTGCCACCTCTCAATCCGGTGAAGCAGTCAAGGCCAGCTTCTCTGGCCAATCTGTGTAGTTCGTAAAAAAAAAAATCGAACTTTCGACTTTATGATACCCAGACCGTACCATAAACCATTAGTATACGTTCCATACTACCGCTTAAACAAAACTCACAGGTGAAATATAATTTGCCACGGAAGCCATTTTAGAACGAGCAGAAGCAATGGCGTACCAAACATTGTTTTTATTCTATAAATGAAATACACGTTTGAACTGTAAATTAGTATAATGAATAATGCACAAAATATTTAATAATGAAATTGTCTTTGATTATGTATAGTAATTTAATATTCTTAGGTAAAATTTTAAGTGTTATTAATATTTCTATATTCATATACATCGATTATTTGTGAATTTAATTTTTTACTAAATATTAATGTAGGTAGGTAAATTAGGAATAATATATTTGAATGCCATTTGAACAAAATATGCAAGTACCTATTTATAAATTGTCAATATGTTAATTACTATATTTTCCGAAAATATATCTATATAATATATTTAAAAGAGAAAGTGTGTGTGTTTGTTCATTATAGGCTCCGAAACGACTGGACCGATTTCAATAAAACTTTCAGAGAATCTTCAAATTGACATGGCGAGTAATCCTGTAAAGCGTGGTGACTGAACTGTCAAATACAGCTTTTATCTACTTACCACTACTACGGGTATGATATAGTTTTTACTGATATGTACATGTCGGTAATGATCTACACCCGCTCGAGACGAGAAT
This sequence comes from Meandrusa payeni, assembly GCA_029286785.1. Classification (NCBI taxonomy): domain Eukaryota; kingdom Metazoa; phylum Arthropoda; class Insecta; order Lepidoptera; family Papilionidae; genus Meandrusa; species Meandrusa payeni. Next base: position 9,274,639 of record JAGSMX010000008.1, on the reverse strand, counting down.
AGAAGAGAATTAATACGGAGAGAAATGAAATAGTTTAATATATTATGAGAGTTAAATTAAATATCTAATGATGTAAGTTTATTGTTTAAATAAAATAAACCCGGCGAAGCGAGCTGGGTTTTTTTTTTGGACGAACTAACACAGTTGGCATAGAGAAGCTGGCCTTTACTGCTTCACCGGATTGAGAGGTGGCGTAGCTCTTAGGTCGCTTAGCCTGAACATCTATTAGGTGGTAACTCGACACAAGGGTCCCAATGGTGAGGGAGCTGGCCTTTACTGCTTCACCGGATTGAGAGGTGGCGTAGCTCTTAGGTCGCTTAGCCTGAACATCTATTAGGTGGTAACTCGACACAAGGGTCCCAATGGTGAGGGGTAACCTCAACTTGGACGGTTACCAATATTACGCGTTAGCAGTCCGATCCGAGGGTGCCCGAGAGGGCCGAACCACGACTCAGTCGGTAGCTATTTTATTAAAAAAAATTGAGCTGGGTACGCTAGTTATCATATAAATATATCGTGATCACATTTAAAACGTTCAAAATTCTAGTTACATCACTACACTCAAGTTGATTAATTCCTTTTTATTTGTATAAGTATCAAGCAGCTGTGAGCGGGCGTTTGATCCCGATACGCTGCCTACACCGCGACGACAAAGTGTCTCGGGCATTTTTCACGAAACCGTGAAAACACGACGAAAATAATAGATCATAATCTTAAAAGAGACCGTTGAAATCAGTTGGTAACATCGCACCTGTATTGCGAGACGTTATATACAACTAAAATGGAAATTAGACTGAAGTTTAATATTGATATGTAATACGGGATACCCTAAAACAATTATTATTACGATTAACAATATTAAGATTTTATGATATTTTTTTTGGACGAACTACACAGATTGACCAGTGAAGGCCTCGACTGCTCGTCTCTCAAAGCAAATTTTCCCATTGAAATTAATTGTAATGCCATTGCCATTGATAATGTAAGGGACATTCAAAAACTAGTAAATTTACGAGCAATAGCAAACTTACTTCGAATCAAACGTTAAACTATTAACCGTAAAGCTATTACGCGCAGACGCCTTCTTTGTATTTCCGAATTTTACGTTAAATTCATTATATTTCGTAGTTAGTAATATTACGAAATAGAATGTCACCTTCGGTAAGTGAATACCATTAAAGGTATAATAATAAACCGAAGGTTACTATGAGAACAGCCCTGTAGTTCTGGGCTCTCAAGAATAAGACTACGGTATCCCCTGCCTGTCGTAGAAGGCGACTAAAAGGGGCCTCGGGTTCACTGGGCGACAAGGGTGGGGGCCTGAGTCGTCCACCAAGGTGGACCCGGGAAGAGAGCGACAGCGGCTGGCCCGTGTCGCCTTCGAGGGCACAGTGGTGGAGGGAGTAACCTCCCTCCCCCCCCCCCGGACGTGCTCTCCTTGAGCACAGTGCGTTCCACGTTGAGATCCCGGAGCCCCTCGTCATGCACCGAGGAAAGGGCCACCGCGGAGGTTTAAGTGGGTAAGAACCCCACATAACCGCCGCCTTCCCCTCAGAAGGCGGGGTATCTTTCTGAAGATTTCCTCCCCGTAAACAAAAAAAAAAGGTAACTATGAGAAACTATTTATTGCATAAACAAACATTTCAACGTCTATTGGAGGATTGTGTTTAATCTGCATAATTAAATTGAACCGAGAATGTCCGCCGATAATGTTAACCGGGATACTTTTCCGATTTCTATTTGATTAAAAACTTTACAAGCTATTCACACTGCGGCGACAAGAAGTCGTATCAAACCGTTTACCATTAAGCGGGGCGGTGACTTCTTCCCGACTCATTCATTCATTGTACGTAAACATCGATAGACGCGCTCGGTGCTTCTGTCACTATGGTCTAACTCATAAGAGAATGGCGATTACTATCTCATATAATAAAATAAATTTCGTACCTATAATACTATCCCAAGTTACTTTTATATAGCCCCTTAATGACAAGGGTCTTGCTGATGCTGATGCTTTTGTTGATGCAGTGACTTTCTTTGATATATAAATTTCTTCTAACTGCATGTCGCAATGATGACTTTCATCTTGTTGTCGGGAACATCCCTCAAACCTGCTAGTCGTACAGAAAAGGTTTTGAATAGTTTGCCGAAGTCTGTCTTTCTCTCCGATAACATTTTGTTTGTTTTCGAGAGTAAAGTGAATAGGCACTACGCTAATATACCTTACCATCGAGGATCGATGCATTTTCACTTAACATCCGGTGAGATCGTGTATTAACTTTATTTAGCTCTTTTTGATAGAAAAGATTTGCGATCATTGTTCTATTTACTTAACGTTGGTACTCATTTTCTCTTTTTAATCTCTTATAGAACTACCGTTGTTCCCGAACTCATAAGAATTGGGCACTTTCCACAACCGTACCTACTCCTTTCTATAAGACACTTAGGCTACGTAGACAGTAGGCAGCTCGTCTTGTGTTGTGGATGCTCATGGGCAATGGTGATCATTTAAGATCAGGTTGCGGTGTTCGCTGTCGATATTACAAATATTGTGAAATTGTACGGGAACTAAATGCAGAGCAGACAAACCTAAAATAGGTTTTTATGATGCGCTTTAATGTGTATAATATTATTTGTAAAATGTATTAAATTAATAATTTAAAAAAAGGTGATTCGTGATTTATCCCTCTTCCTTTAAAAGACTTAGACAGCAATTAAATAGGTATATATGTAACCGCTGCGACCTTCTTGCTTGGACCGGTGTCGGGGCGGGTCGCCTGCATGACTGGCGCTATTCGGACCGTTATTGGTGCGAGATGACCGTCACAATGTTGTTAGTACTGCCTACCGTCGTGTGCCTTTGTGAGAATGAAAAAACCTTTACACAAACTGCCCTTGTAAAAATCTAAGGGGACATTCGAGCACTCCCGCCCTTATTTCTGTGACAAGAAGAATTCTTCAGTGGAATAATAAATATCGAAGACCCTCACCGACCCTTGTGTTGAGTTAGTACAAGAAGAGATCCAGGCTCAGCCCTGTAGTGCTGGGCTCTCAAGGATAAGACTACGGTATCCCCTGCCTGTCGTAGAAGGCGACTAAAAGGGGCTTCGGGTTCACTGGGCGACATTGGTAGGGGAGCCTTTGTCGTCCGCTAAGGTGGACCCGGGAAGAAGGTGACATCGACTGGCCCGTGTCGCCTTAAACTGCGAGGGCACAGGGGGGAGGGAGTAAGCTTAAGTGTTTCGACTTCCAATCTGACGTTGCGAAGTCAAATCTCAGTCGCTTTATACCTATAAATTGACGTTTGTTTAGGTTATTTACGTACATAAAACCACTTATTAAAATTTTGTTTTGAATGGAGATAGACTCATTCCCTCATATATAGGATTAGGTGAAAACAGCACAGCACAAACAGCGACAGCTATCTCTGTACACATCGCTAGGGTTAAAAGAACGTGAAGGTTTTTTTTGTTTGAATTGCATGCAGCAATCCTAGTGCACCTCCTCTAACGAATGCGATACATGACAAGCTTCTCAACATTAGAAGCATTAATTAAAACAGTCGCACGCGATGCAATTGTAACGCACCGCGACACAATTCCCGAACGTCTCCGCTCGACGTCATTAATCTTTGCCCTTGTTCTAATCGCATAGCGAGCGCTCACACCATCAATTCAGTGTTATTTAAAGCGCGGACACGGATGACTTTGACAATCAAATGTTTACGCCATTTGCAGAGTTGGGCAGCAAAAGTTTTCTCAGTTTAATTCGTTCTTGTCTTCCTAGAGATACCTTTTTATTTTCAAATCAATTGTTTACACTACAATACAATATTGTTTGGAATTAAACAGCACGTAATACGTAAAATTATGTATACATTTGCATCGCTATATAGTTATCGAACGAGTCGTGATTCGGCCCTTTTGGGCGCCCCTCGGATCGGAATGCTAACGCGTAACATAGTAACCGACCAAGCCGAGGTTATCTCTCACCGGGGGCACCCTTGTGACGAGTTAATAGGTAATAGAGGCTATGCCACCTATCAAATCGGTGAAACAGTAAAGGCCAGCTTCTCTGGCCAACTGTGTAGTTCGTCCATAAAAAAAGCGAGCTAGCGATATTTTGCTTTGAGATCAGACCGAGATTTGAGTCACGAGAAATCGCGCCTACACCGCTATAGTTATTCCTTAGGTTCGTAAAACGATTTTCTTTTAGGAAATTTCTAGGTTAATGCCGTGTTACAATACTTATTGAGCAAAAAATAATTAATATTGTATCGAAAAACGACAGCCCTGGGTCCAAAAATACGAAAGTTATAATTTTTTTTTAAAAATTGAAATTTTTTTCGTCTGGTGAACAATTTAATTTTTTTGTGTTACTACGTTTTTGTTTTCCACAGTCGATATGTATACACACACACTCTTTTACATTTAATGAATGTATAATTTGGTTTTGTTTTACACTTTTATACAATTACATGTGAATGAGCCTAATCAATCAAGTTTAAATGAACACTCGTCGCAACTAAGAGATAAAACGACGAAAACAAATGGACACAGGTAAAGCTCGCTTCAAAATCGAATTAACCGAGAGCCAGTTTAAGACACCAATTAAACCTCCAACAAAGGCTATCTTCAATGAAACGACGAAAAAAATATATGATAGATCAACTCTTTAATCTAATCTATGTTCGAAAACCACCAAAAGAAAGTAAACTTTAAAGTAACGGAATAGATTTTAATATTGTGTAATCGATTGGCAGTGGAAACCCGAGTAGACTGTTGGCACAACATCTCATATCGATTAAACAGATAATTAATCACAGGAAATGAATCCGAATGAGATGTTATTAGTTATAGCGAAGTCGCCATTAACAAGTGAAACAATGGCCACGCACTTACAGGCTGATCGTTTAGATTCAACTCAATACAAATTGGTGATTCACGATTTGGTGATTAATTGTCTACCATCTAATTATGATTATGTTACTCTTTGACGCCGATCTCTGTTAACGAGACTGGCCGTTTTTTTGTTTTTAATAAATAAGTAATGATTGAAGAATTTAAATTTCGAATATGTGCCTATACGTTCCTCTTATCTTTACTAATAAATGTTTTTTTTCATTTTATACAAAAACTAGATAATAAATAGCCACGATACTTATACCATTAGCTGCAGCTTTCGAAGAAGTTGTTACTATGTAAGTGTGGTATGTTATATTATCTGGAACCCATTTCTTTTTTGGATTAAAAAATAAAACTGTTTATGGTAACATTTTATTTTTCCTTTAAGATAAAGTTGGATTCACAAACTCAACATTTAATTATGTTTATGTTACTCTTGACACCCATCTCTGTTAACGAGACTAGCTGTTTGTGTTTTTAATAAATAAGTAATGATTGAAGAATTTAAATTTCTAAAAAGGACAGACATGATTCTTATACTATGGCAAATGCAGCGTGTTTCAGAGAAGACATTAGTAAATTATAAATGGTAGATAACTCATCTGGCGCCTATTTTTTTGGTTTCAAAAATCATCACATTTTATTTTTCCTTTAAGATAAGGTATGTGAAAGTATTTATCGTTCTAATAAATATCTAACCGTTTAATATCACACTGTATATGAGAAAGAACGGGGTCGGAATGATAACCAATCAATCAGTCACTAACAAGGCGGTCACGTGGAAACATAAGCTACACTTGTGCTTTCTATTTTGTCCGAGCAAATGATATGAATTTAGAAGATTATATACGATATTAGAAGTGATAGCTTAATGGTTAAGTAATTGACTTTATGAACTTATAGTCGAAGATTCGAATCCCAGGCGGACAACGTCATTAGGATTCCGTTTTTCGGTTTCTACCTGAGATGATATGAGACCTAATGAGCTTTATGAAAAACTTACAGTGATTTTATTTTATGTCTCTAAAAATATGGGTTAAAATAACGTGACAATATATTATAAATGAGAAGACTGCAATAGGCAAAGTTTTATTGCAATGTTACATTTCAATAAACATTTAATTATTGACAATATTAGGTATCTGGTTATTACTTTTAACAATAAATTATATGTACAAACAATGCATTCGCCAATCTTAATCGTTAATCAAAGATTCAAATCGATATGTCGTGAAGAACTATAGCTAATCGATAATACAACCACCCACAAAGTTAGGTATCCTGTGCCTTAATTAGAATTTACATAATCGTTTGTCGCTGTCTTTAAATAAAACGCTTGTGTCCGTGATTGATTAAAAAGAAAGAAATAAAAAAAAGACGAGCTATATTATTTTTAATCTGTTTTTTTCAAACCGAGACGAAGACGGAGTGTGGTGAAGGCGCGGGGCGTGGCGGGCTAACTTTCATTACTCATGAGCAATAATAAATGATAAAACATTATTAATACGCGGAGATCGGACGGATTGATGGCGGCTCACATATGCGAGAATTAACCTACCACGAATAAATTAATTCTAACTAATTAAAACTTGATGTTTGCTATGACATGAGGGTATATAATTGTAATTATCTCGGAGTGCCTCAAGCTAGGCACGATTCTCTAACCTCTGAACGATTACTTCCCTCTACATAAACTGGACACGTATCTCACTAGAATAAAGTCAGATACACTGTCTCCCAGAGAGATTTGTTATATAATTAAATAAATCTTTTATTTCAACAAAAACTTTTTTTTTTGTTAACGGGGAGGAAATCTTCAAAATGAGACCGAAGATAGGAAGGCGGCGGTTATGTGGGGTTTTTGAACCCGAGGCCCCTTTTAGTCGCCTTCTACAACAGGCAGTCTTATTCTACGAGCCCAGAACTACAGGGCTGGTTCATCTAAAACTAAGTCTAAATGTTCAGATCTCTTATATCTACGCAAATATCTCTTATGTCTATAAACATTATTTTGCTGGTATTTTTAATTAATGTGTGGCTAATTTTGCAATAATAACTAACTACCCTACGTACTAATTACAAGACCTGTACGGCGATGAGCCGTGGTAGCTCAGTGTCCGGGCGGTTGGCTCTTGTTGCATAGTACGCTAGCAACCCGAGTTCGATCCCCGGTGCCGGCACCAATTAATTTGCTGTTGCAATTTTATGTGCTGATTAACCACGCGCTCGGCGGTGAAGGAAAACATCGTGAGGAAACCTACATGTCTTAGAAAATTTTTCTAAGGCATGTGAAGTCTACCAATCCGCACTAGGGCCGCGTGGTGGACTATGCCCTTATACTCTCTTTACAGAGAAGGCCTGTGCCCAGCTGTGGGACATATATATTATATATATAAAGGCTGTAACTTTAACTTTAACTTTATGGCGATGGAGTAATACGGCCAGTTTGTTGTTTACGTTAAAATACTATATTCAGCGGGGTAGGCAGACGTGATAAAGACATAGAATGAAAGGTGATTAAATGAATAGAGCTATATACTCAATCGGAAGTCAGAATCTTTTGTGACACAGATCATCTAGAGAAGCTGACTTTTATTGCTTCATCGAATTGAGAGATGGCATAGCTCTTCGGTCGATGATCCTGAACCTCTATTCGTAGTTACTTGAAACGAGGGTCCGCCCTGTGAAGCATATCGTCGGCTTGAATGGACAGAATGTAACAACAAACAGCGTCAGGTACACAATCATGCGTTAATATGTCTTTTATGTGTACGAGAAAGAGTTGTGTATAGCAATATAAGAGGAGGAGTTAGCTTACAATATCAGTCATTAAAGAGTAGATACAGAAGATAGGATTTGAAACCTATGTTCGGCGTTTAATGCACGTAGAGCGGAAGACCGAGGAAAGGGAGATGAAGAAACTATATGGCACAGAAGTGAGAGCCACCAGATACAAATATTTATCACATAATTGGGTTCTCTGCTATATACATAACAACAATTCTGCCATTCGTTCACAGAATAACGTGAACATGAGCTGTCTCAATAACATAATGAAACAACAATATAGCGTTAAAACTCAAGATTAATTTTTTAATCAATGCAATCCACATAAATCGATATTAATCAGATCTAGATAGCGTTAAAACACAAATCGATATACAAAAACGTAAAACAATCGATTAATTCTCGACGTTATCGCGTTGCGCGTAATAATAACCAGAAGTTTGTTAGGCCACGACCGGGGGTGATAAATTGAATAATAATTTATTACGACCAAGATAAGCCGGACCCGTTCTGATCGCGAACCTCCACACTCAACATTTGAGGGCTGCTTTACACCGTTGCGAAACATGATCGAATCAATAAAATTTACGCGTCAATAGCGTTCATTGGCATCATAGTGGTCGATATTTACTAGTTTTAGTGGTCGTTTTCGTTCATTGTTGCTACTATGGTTGCATGGACACACAACGATGACACACAGCCAATTTTGTGTGTGTTAGTTTTTGAAGTATTTGGTATTGATAGAGTATAAATTGAAACATCGGTTTCATAATAAAACAATCCTGGCGAATAGCTGAGTCGGGATCTACATAGTGAAGTAGCTGTAGTGACACATCTTTTCGTAGAAATCGAGGCTAAGCCCTTTTGTTAACTAAGAATTTTGACTCGAAAGAGCTTTAAACAGTGTACATAGCTTGTAATTTTGATTCACGAGACATTGATACTTCTAAATATTCAACAAGGATTAGTAAAAGCCGTTTGAAATTTAATTCGTAAACTCCAGTATGTTGAACTTAAACTCAACCTTGCAATAATTAGTCGTAACATCAACAACAGCTCCCAGAAAAAAATACTAAAATAATAGTAATTTTTGAGCTACGCGTGTGAAAGTGCCAAAATAAGTGCAGAAGTGTTCAACTCAGTGCAGTTATTGTGGGTGGCTTCTCATCTCCACTGGTTTGAGTCCAGGAGGAACTGGACTTTGGCGAGCTACAGTCGGGTGAGTACCCAGGAAAAAAGCAAAGCTAATTTACACATCAGGAAGGGGCTTACGGCTGCTGTTAGACGCTGAAAAAATCATCAAGATCGGCCTTATCAGGAGTATCGTCGCTAGTAAATAGAATAACTAGAGCCATAAATGCGGTTTGTAATTGAAATGCAGTAATTGTTAAATAACAACAGCGGCAATAAAATGTGATTGAAGCCAAACGGAAAATCCTATTTCTATTACAGAGCATACAATACGCATAATAAGACATTCATCCATGTAACGCGATAAAACCATAGTTCTTATCATGTACCATCATAACAAAAGCGATGGTTTTGATATGTGAAAGTATTAAAAATAAATTACAAGTCGATAATTCTTGTGTATTTAGTAAGGATCTAACCATTTTTAATTAAAGACTTAGCACACCTCTACTGTGAGAACTTTTGTGAGCTTTCTTGCTCAACATCACACACAATAGTTATCATTGACAGATATTAGAAAAACGTTAAAAGTTTTAGATGTAATTTTATAAAGATTTGCTGACTTTCCTTTAGACGTTCACTTATAGAGGGCTTTTCCTCCAGCGTAACATAATTATTCTAAACTGTGCGCTCATAGTCTAACTGAGAGAAAGAGAGAGAGAGTCCTCCCTTTTTATCCTAAATTTCTAGTATTGGCATCTCTTTCAGAAATGGAAGCGCACAATCGGACCTAGTCAATCAAAGTACTTTTATATTAGTCAGTCAATTTACTTATTCTAATTGATAAGTATATTTTAGAGATTATAATATTTATTTATTTTGAAGCGTCAATAGCCTAATGGTTTAGGGTATGGCCTGCGAATCCGAAGGTCGTGGGTTCCAATCCACCATTGGACCATTGCTATGAACCATGTCCTAGCACAAGCTTAAGCTTAGTTGGAATGGTTAACAAGATTGTTAGTCTTTTAAAAAAAATTATGTTGCTACCACATTCTACGTAATCTTGACAACAAAAATAATGATGAAGAGAGACAACAACTGTGACAAAGAATGTCAAACACCTCACCGAAAAATGACCACTATCCAAGTCTGTCGACCATAAAATCCAAAAAAGTCGTTTTATTCAAAGAGAACAAGAAACATGCTGTATACGATATGACGATATACGACCATTTTTAGTTAATAATAATTATAAAGCCATTTATTCTAAATCAATATTACCCTTTTATATGGCAATTTTTGTTAGTAAGAATAAGGTTAAGTAAGACTTATAAGAAATGACTGATAATTAGTAATATTTATGCGATTTGTACTCTTGATCGGGTAAAGGCTTTCTCCATCCTTTTCCATGGCTGTCTGTCCTCGCCTGACATTATCTAGTGATTTCCTGCGACGTGTATCATCAGCCCACTGTGTTATTGCCGTCCAACATTTCCTTTTCCCTTTGGTCCTTTCCATCGTATGGCTTCAATGGTCCATCTGTCCGGTTATCGTGATATATGTCAGGCATTTTTAGTTAGTTTGCATTTATTATTCTATTTTCATTGAGTGTATCTTTGAGGGAAATGTAATCGAAAAGAAGGTTCTATAATCTCGGCCTACGCTTTTGATTGATGCCTTTATGTGTATGTTCAATTATTATTTTCCTAGCGTATATGATTTCTCTGTTCTAATACAATTACGTAGTTTTTTTATAATTTTAAATAAGACATAAACTTATCAATTATTTTTTATGTAACGGTGTGACACGCATCCAGAGCCGCATTCTGATTCAATTACTCGTACGCAATAAACATTGGCGCGTGGACAGTGGCACCGCCTCACTCCCTATTGGACGGATTAAGCAATTGGTACACTTTCACACCATATTCGCAAACAATGGAACATTAATTTAAGCCTAGATTACATATAAAGTAAGTATCCACCTTATATTGACACTCCAATTATATATCTGCCGATTATTAAAAATCTATTGTTCTGACTGCAAACAATTTAATAGAATTTTTTTAGCAATACATAATTTTTTTTCGTCGTTGATCGGCCAGGAGTTTTGGTCGTTGCAGTTTTACCGGCTTTTTGTATAATAGCATAATGACATCTTTCAATTATGCAGAAACATTTCAAATGACAGACCAATAAATAGTAGATCGATGAATACTTGAAATGTAAATTTCAGTATCCGCTTGAATCATACGATCGTTGTCTTCGTTCCACTGATAGTAATTCTCTTCTTAATTCTTCTTGGCACATTGATTTGATGCATAATTATTTTATTTAACGTGATAAGGCTCTAGAGTGCGCTGTCAATAATACGTACAGCTGGAACTAAAGCTCAAACAGTTATTGGTGAAGATTTATCTAAACAAGGAATAGTTTGACATTTACTATTTCTATCCATCTAAACTTACTATTATTTGTATGTATGTTTGTCTTATTATGTATATTTGTATGTTAATATATATGTACTTATAGTTTCTTTCTAAATATCGACGTGACGTAAGTGACACACATGGCCATTTTCACTTTTTTACATCGTTAGAATTAGAAAAAAAAAGACGCGTCGAATGATATATGACTTGTAACAATTAGATGAAAAATAGTGCTAATAGGATTTTCAAAATTGACACTTTTATGTTTTGTACCGTAAAACGCTATAAATAACAAGAAAACTCTAGGTTTATGCCGTGGTACAATAGTCATTTAGCAAAAAATAATAAATATTGTGTCCAAAACGCGTGGTTTTGGACACGAAATATATATAATCGACAAACACGAAATATATAATTTCTTTTAAAAAGTTGAAATCTTTTTCAGCTCTGGTGAACAATTTCATTTTTGTGGGTTACCACATTTTTGTTTTCCAGCGTCGATGTGTTATTTTTTATCTACATACCAGTTATGTCTTTAAATAACGCCAAAGCGGGCTGCCAGACCTTTTGACATTAAGTCCGCCATTTTGTACACTTTTTTTTTGGGAATTTATGGCTTGGTTACCAGACCTTTAAGCCAAATCTTTATTTCACATTACGTTACAATTAATAATTATTTTTTATCCAGTTTTCAATTCTAAGCCTTCGTATTTTTAGTTTTCAAATCTTAGTCAAATCTTAGTTTTTAAATCTTAGTCACGTCTTTGCTTTCAAATCTTCACGTCTTTGTAAGTGTATGTCTTAATTACATCAGCAACACGTCATCATTTGTACGCTTTTATTTTGTGCAAATAAATATTAAATAAATCAAATTAAGTGTCATAGCAGGCTTAGGTCACAGATGAGCTGTATGCTCGTTAGCAGCTTTAAAAATAGAAATGGATGCGTAATACTATTTCGATCTCATATCAATACAACAATAACTATTGATTTGACAGAAAGGCCGTGGATCAGCTAGATGTGAGAGCTACATTGATGGCGCCATTTGCAACGGAGATCAATTAATGCGGAACTGAGACGGTATAACATACTTTCTGTAGATAAGACAAGGCCGGTTGTACGGTTATCAATCACGCGCCCGCGCACGATCTCAATGCCCGAAGCGATCGACCGATCTCCCGCTTAATTATTTCTATTATGATATTTAAAACACAATGATTATCTGTGCAGATAAGGTTCTCGCGTCGAATTCTCACACTAGGGCATGCGAAATTCTACAATCTGAATTGTTCCACGTTAGCGTAATGGATGACTTTCGTGATTAATGTAAATACATTTACAATGATGCTAATAAATGAGAAAACATTTTGTTTGATTTTTTTTTTTTATGACGAACTACACAGATTGGCCAGAGAAGCTGGCCTTGACTGCTTCACCGGATTGAGAGGTGGCATAGCTCTTAGGTCGCTTAGCCTGAACCTCTATTGCTAGTAACTCGACACAAGGGTCCCCTCGGTGAGGGGTAGTATTTTGTTTGATAGCTTTAAAACTTCATAAACAACAGAAATGATAGACATGATATAAGATGTAGCGTGTGTTGTTGATTATACAACTAAAGCAGTGAGCAAAAATAAAGGGTCGGTTAAGTAAGTTTGAATATCACGGAAGACATGGCGGCAACAATAAAAATAAAACTTTATGAAAATTACTGTATTACTAAAGTTTACGTAAGATATCCTTTTTCGTTTAAGTTTATGTTTTTTAATGAAATATAAATAAATTAATAAAAAAAAAATATTTTAAGTATAATTAAAGCCAAGTTACTCTCTAACATCCCTGTAGTTCTGGTCTCGTAAAATAAGGTGAGCCTTTTAGTAGGTTTAGGTTATGGTATCCACTGCCTATCGTTGAAGGCGACCAAAAGGGGCCTCGGGTTCACGGGACAAGGGCTATGTCGTCCGCTAAATTGAATCCGTGTCGCCTTGCACTGCGAGAGCGCTGGGGGAGGCACTAGCCTCCCCGGGACGTGGTCTCCCAGTTTAGTCCAGATGGCCAACGGTGCGTTCCACTAGAGATTTCGGAGCTCCTCACCATGCACCGAGATAGGAACCCCACATAACCCCGCCTTAACTTAGCGACTGGGATATACTGTTTATTATTAAAAAGAACATCGTCTAATTACGCTTCTTAAGTTCGTGGAGCTATAAACAGCGATCGTTAATCATTCACGGGACTATCTCGAGCCTGATCATCTCAATATAAAACCGTTTATACAAGCAATGATACCAACAAATTTTTGATTCATATCTAAACGACCAGAATATACAAACCGCAATAGACAACTGAAGACACTCTCCCGGCAGATCACTGTGTATTGGACAATATCGAAGGACCAATGACCGTGAATGGAGTTCTAGAGGTCGGTGATAAATTACAAGACGTATCAATTGTAAGGGGAATCAATCAAAGCATAATAAGGTGTGGGAACTTACCGCGCTTCTGCATGAACGAGAACAGGTCATCGAGGAACTCCTTCCGCTGGGGATCGTCGCTGATCTCGTACAACTAGAACAATTTAAGTTATTTAATTTTATAACAAGTGTTAGCTGGCAACACATGGCACCCAGCGATTGGTATGCATAGTAACTACTTCCAATGATATCTTAGTGATTTACCTGAACATTATTGTATCTTTATTTCATTATTAATAATTTAGTTGATCGTCACATTAACTTGGCATTGTAAACAATAATTTAACTGTATTAGTTAGTAATCTGACTTCTTATTAATTTTGTATAAAGATTGTGAGGACGCGCAGTTGTGACGGTATTCGTTAAAATAATTCTTTGTACAACGTTACGATGTCTAAATAAATCGAGTGTATTAGTTATCGGACTTTTCATTCCACAAAACTTACTATTGCACAAGGTTAAGCAGATATATGTGTGATCGCATGTGATCGTAGCCAACAGTCGTAAGTCCGAAAGATTTCACTTTTCAACCGACTTCAAAAATTAAGGAGGTTCTCAATTCGGTTAATGTTTTTTATGGTTCTCATAATTTTCGACTGAGTGAACCGATATTGATGATTATTTTCATATTTGAAAGTTGTTGCTTCCAGTGTGGTCCCATTTTTTCCCATCCCATAATTTGACCAGAAGTAACTGTTTCTTGTTAGCCCGATAAATAGCCCCTAGTAAAGTTCATCGTATCGAAAGTTACTCAATCAGAGGTGAAAAAATTAGCGTTTTATTAGAGTTTTAAGTGGCACCACTGACAACCAATAAATTGCTTTATGAAATCAGAGGAGAGGGAGACATTATGACTAAGGCTCTTGATGTATTGTTGTTAATAATATGATAAAATATAAAATATCTTGTGTGCGATGTTGAGCAAGGTAGCTCACAGTGTGTCTATTAAAAGGAGAGACGGTTAGCACTCCCCTTGACAAGGATGGAACACATTAAATGGTTAAGGCACAACTTGGCCACATTTTTAGACCTGTCGCTTCCGAGCCTCGCACTTGCGATGGTAAGGAGCGACAGGTCTTGGTCGGCGGTCGCCTCTCTGCGAGACGGTCATGTCTCAGAAGGAGGCCGACGAGCGGGTCAGGGAGGGGAGCTGTGGGGCTCCCTCCTTTCGCAGGCGACGAATCGGGGTGCGCAGGAGACGTTTCATACGTCTCCTTTCGCCGCCCCCGTAATCCGAAGCGGGGTCAGGATGGGAACCTGGCCCCAGCATGCTTCGGCGTCGCCGGGACTTCTCTGAGTGCCGCAGGAGTCCCCTTTGAGGGTGAAGTCCGGTCTTTGCCGAGACCGGCCGGTCGTTGGGGTGTCCTGTCGCTGACAGATCCGGGACACCCCGCTCACAACGGCTGATGGCATTCGCGGTAGGTTTAGTGGGTAGTGGCTGCCCAGGCCGAGTCCCACACATCCCTCCGGGCCCACCCAGGGTACCGGAGGATGGTTAATAAAATGATTCCCCCGCTTTAACAAAAAAAAAAGGTAGCTCACAGTATTTACTATCAAAACAATAACGTACTCATCGGATTGGATTGGGTGGATATCCAATTCGTAACGTCCAATAAAACGAAGGAAAAATACTGTACCAAATTTAAAAATACCTGTTCAAATTCTCTAATATTACATCAGTATGAAGTTATTTTTAACCGTAACAGGATCAACAATGAAGAAATTAATATTCCATCTAGGAAGCGAAGTGTAACGGCGCGGGAACACGTGCGCCCGCATGTCCGGAAAAACATAACCGCTTTACAAAAACTAACGATTTTCTCATACATACGCTCATGAATTAACCAGCAGCCATTAAAATAAATTGTACCACCTATTAGCGATTAAAAGCCTCTGTTACCGTACGGAATAGCGATGCGACGATTTAACTCACCTCGGGTATTGTTTAAATCGTTTTAGTACAGTATCTTACTATACGTTGAGTTTTTCTTGACAAACCTACGTTGATTGGCGAGAGAAGCTGACAGTAATAGTTTGACCGGGTTTGAGAGATGGCAGAACTTAGCCTGAACCTCGGAAACAGTAACACGGTGCAAAAGGGTCCTAGAGACGACCTGGGCTTGTACGATCACTGTAATTCGAGATGATGAATCTGTGCCGAGAGGGCAGAATCACGACTTAGTCTCTAATATCACTATGGAAAGCATTGGCGCTGAGAAATACGTAGAAATTTCAATAGTTTTAGAATTAGCAGAGTAATGTTCGAATAATTTGCAAAATAAATTAAACATAACATTACACATTTTAATTTTTTTTTTGTTGACGGGGAGGAAATCTTCACAAAGATACCCCGCCTTCTGGGGGGAAGGCGGCGGTTATGTGGGGTTTTTACCCACTAAAACCTCCCCGGTAGCCCTTTCCTCGGTGCATGACGATGGGCTCCGGGATCTCCAGTGGAACGCACCGGAGCCCCTCTGCACTGTGCTCAAGGAGAGCACGTCCCGAGGGGGGGAGGTTACCCCCTTCCCCCCTGTGCCCTCGCAGCGGAAGGCGACACGGGCCAGCCAATGTCGCCTTCTTCCCGGGTTCACTTTGGTGGATGACTCAGGCCCCCACCCTTGTCGCCCAGTGCACCCGAGGCCCCTTTTAGTCACCTTGTACGACAGGCAGGGGATACCGTAGTCTGATTCTTAAGAGCCCAGAACTATAGGGCTGACATTACACATAACGTAACATTACGCAGACATATTTAGGGTATGTTCAAGCTAGAGAGCCCTTAAAGCTTGAATACCTTTCAAAAACCCAGTCAAACTGTTGTGGCCTCCTTGACTGATCAGTGTAAACCCTTTCTCAAAAAATAAACAATTTTTATGACCTATAATTTATATAATTTTATACAATTTTTGTCACTCTTATTTCCAAAATGGAAACATTGAGACATTTTTATAACATAATCTATGGTTGCAAATGTTCATATAGGATCTAAATTAGAGATTCAGCGACCTAAGAGCTACGCCACCTCTCAATCCGGTGAAGCAGTAAAAGCCAGCCTCTCTGCCCAAGTGTGAAAAGAAGAAGAGGATGGGAAAGGATCTAAATTAAACATAAAACGAAGTATTCAAGCAACCCTGTGTATTATGTTACTTCACACGTGAATGAGGTAATCGGCCGCCCCATCGTGCATAAACTAACGCGACATTGGAAGCGAATTGTACAATATCCGGTCTTTGAACGCACTTTGCAATTTAAAAAGTAGATAGAGTGCTTTATCAGTTGCACGCAGCGACAAAGCGCTTGATTGGTCTGAAGTGAAGTGACGGGAAGGCCTACTGTGTTATGGTAAATATATGTGCATATTGAATATTATATATGTTATTATTATATATATTATATTTTATAAACGTAAATAAAAACGAATTTAACATTATTTGACTAACATTGTACCCTGAACAGCTCGTTGCTCGTAGATGGTTTAACATTTAACACTAACTATAACCTTTAATTCTCGCGCGTTACCGCTATTTTATGGGCAGGCCCCACCCCTTAGATGCTGTGTTGCTGGAGTTTCTTCGGCCACTTCTTCTCCCAGCGCCAACGCTTCCCGAAGTGGCACTCAAAGTTAGTTTAGCTTTCCGAATGTCCCTTGGAATATTCGTGAAATAGCTACCGACCGAGTCGTGGTTCGGCCCTCTTGGGCGTCCTCGGATCGGAATGCTTACGCGTAACATAGTAACCATCCAAGCCGAGGTTACCCCCCGCCGGAGGGGCCCTTGTGTCGAGTTACTAGCGATAGTGGTTCAGGCTAAGCTACCTAAGTGATGCCACCTCTCAATCCAGTGAAGCAGTAGAGGACAGACTCTCTGGCCAACTGTGTAGTTTCAGTTTAACATTTCCTAAAGATAAAATACAGAGATAAAGATTAAACAAAAGATGAGCTAATCTCGTGGTCTGACGTCATAAATAGGAAATTCCGCTAAGCAATGCGGCCAAGTCCGTCCGGCCCCATTCAGAATGGCCAAATGTGTTCAAACGTGGTGTCTTAGTGACGATGTGGACGATCAAACAGCGGACTATTTGCATTGGCCGGACAATTACATCGGAGCACTTAACGCTAAGGAACTGGGCCGTGGAAACAACGAAACGCCATTTGACGCTTCCTGTTTCCGTCTGATATATTTGTATAACGCCTCATTAAAGAGTCTAGGCGTTGGACTCATTTGGAGCGTGCGAAATGTACGTTTCGCGTTTCAGCGGAAAGAAAACAATGTTCATACGAATTATCAATTCTTTTTCATGTATGATAGTCTCGGCCTGAATTTGCTTTGGACCTTTGCGATATGTTAATAAAATTGGTTCAGACTGAACGACTCGTTATTAAAGCCATTAAAAGAAATCGATGGTAGTACCAACACACACAATTGGCCTGCCAGTGGGACGCCATCAGAAAACCTTAAAGCCACAGAACTAAAAGATTACAGGCCGACAGGCAGATTGAAGTCAGATATAAAGAAGTTGAAGTGAGAAAGTAAATGAGAAATTTTATAACGTAAATAACTCAAATCTATCTAATATACTTGAATAAAAATCCTTGATTTTTTTCCCGTAAAAACTGGAGTTTTATGCCGTGAGATGAAGAGAAAGTACATATCAATTCATTTTCTTACCTTGGATGTGTGACGGATGTTTTCGCTATTCTAATAATATCTTACGGTTTATTTTATTTACTACTATATGTAACACTAAAGGGGTTCCGCGTTTTACTTCCAGACACATGAGTTATTAGGTGATCGGTGTCAATATCCAGCTCTTAGTGTGAAGGCAAGTTATAGACTAAAATGACGGCAACAGGCGTTCGTCTCACGCATCAATCTTCGCGATCGTCACTGTCAGCCCGGTCTCGCCCCCCGCGATTAATCACTGGCCAGAACGTTTTCGATTAGCGCCGGATAACGCACACGAATAAAAAACGGAACGTTCCAATTACGAACGATCGGTTCTTACCATTTGTTTAAGCTTGGACACAAAGGGTTATAATTTAGCGTACATACATTTATTAAACTTAAAAATTTTATTCTTTTTGATGGAGAATGCTTCATTAAGTCTTAAATTTTCTATTTCGTCCACCCTTTTCCTTAAGGTCTGTCTACCAAACCAAAGCAAATATCAAGGAAAAAGTCCTCTTTCAGCATTCTCACTGTGCTAAGACACGCGGGTCCACTCCGAGTTGCCTTCCCTCCAAGTCCAGTTTTCCTACGACAAGAAACTCTAACTTTTTCCCATGTGAGACTCTTTATGTCGCCTTTTACGACAAGCAGAGCTTAGTATAACCTAATTCTGTAAACTGGAATACAGAGGTGTGCGTTAAGTTCTATACTAGCCCAACCTTTAGGGCATCTAATGTAGATTCTAATTAAGAAGAAAATGTTTGTATTAATCTAATAATTAATAAATAAAGAATTAGCTACTACGGGTTGCATGTAGTTCTATATACCACCGGTCTAGTAAGTAAGAAAGTATAGTATATAGATATAATAAGATTAGTAGAATAGATAAATTAAGAGTAAAATTAATATTAGTAAGAGAGGATTTGAAGGAAAGAGAAGATTGAAAGTAAGAGATTTAAAATGACGTCAGACAAAGTCGTACTAGATAAAAAAATGAGATTTAGTGTAGGTAACTTTAGAAAAGTTACAATGCGTCGTCTTAAATTTGGGTATAATAAGTTTATACGTCAGCTATTGAGAAGACAATTTTTTTATTAAAATATCTGACGAAACAATCACCAATTACAAAGGTATTGCTTAAACATTAATATGTGAACGAGAACGTATGCTTCAATAAACTTAAAAAACCAAAAAGATTAAGAAGTTAAACACAATAGACGTGTAACATTCGAATTTTTCTCCAAGGTGACTTGATATATTATGCATTCCATTAGCACACGAACGGCGACAGAGATATAAAGGAATTTCAACGGCCACTCGATGCGAACAGTTTGCGGACAAATTATTGTACGAAACTACAGGAATATTATCATAACAGGCCCAGTTATTGTCACCCACCGGGCCGTCGATATTTGAATGACAAAACTCCACGCTAAGCCGCGTAATCTCCCATTGTCGTGTGCCAATTACGGACTCTCCCCTTCCGCTTGAATAAATAAATAAATATTGTAAAACGTCACACTGTTTAGTAATAATTCACGGTACACGCAACAACAGTTCTATAGAAAGCGTCGCAGCTAACATTGGTCTGGATCATAAATGTTTTCCCAGGAATAACGATGGAATTGGAACAATACATTGCATCTACCGTACTAAATTTGAACAGTGTTTGGCGATGGGTTAAATTTGGGACCAAATAAACTTGGAAAAAAGGAATGGCGATTGTTGTCCCTGTCTACCCTTCTAAAAATGTTAAAAGTAAGACCTTCTTCCTATTTAGGTTTGGAGAAAAGACTTAATATTACAATAACTTGACTCAATCATTAAAATAATTTCAATATCAGCTTTTATTTCATTATTTCTACAAAACTATTGACAAAATGACACGGGAACCACTATCAATGGTAATGTCAAACCGAGTTAAACATTATGCTAAAGTATTTACAGTTGTGTTAGCTATCTAACTAAAAGAGAAAGTGTGTGAGAATGTTCAATATAGGCTCTGAAACGACTAGACGGATTTCAATGAAACACTCTAGGATCTTTAGATTAAGCTGGCGAGTAATCCTGTAA
Source organism: Meandrusa payeni (assembly GCA_029286785.1). Classification (NCBI taxonomy): domain Eukaryota; kingdom Metazoa; phylum Arthropoda; class Insecta; order Lepidoptera; family Papilionidae; genus Meandrusa; species Meandrusa payeni. Next base: position 9,254,180 of record JAGSMX010000008.1, on the reverse strand, counting down.
AGTTTTGTGACGATCGGAGCACTCCTCTTTTTGGACTGTCCAATACAGATTTTAATTACTATGATGATATTCTATTGTTTCATAAACCAAATACAATGGAGTATATTGAAGTATAATAAATCCCTAAATGATAAGAATTATATTGTTTGTACTGATATGTACATGGGTGTAGGTAATGATCTTCACCCCCTCGAGAATTTAATAGAAGAGAATGAATATGGAGAGAAATGAATAATTTAATATATTGTCAAAGTGAAATTACAAATTTTATGATGTAAGTTTATTGTTTAAATAAAATAAAATCTAGCCCAGCAGGCTGAGTACGCTAGTATTTAATAAATAGGTCGTGTTAGTTATACAATAGACGAGTCAAGGTTCAATCGACATCATAAGATGTATCACGTATGATTTAAATCTAACGTCTTATTGTAAGACGCTTGCAGGTCAAGGAGTTCTAGACACTAAAATTGAATTTGACACAGATGCAGATGACGTTAGTAGTCTGATAGACTATTGTATTCGAGGCTTAGATAGTGGGTATATCTAAGCCTATCCTATAAATTAAGAATAAGCTGAGAATAGTTTACCACAAATAAATCCGGAATAACTATGGTTTATCTATTCTTCCTTTACGTCTAAATGCACGAGTTGGCAACAGCGCAATCAAAGATCAACCATACTAAAAAAATAATTTCAGTCTATTTTGTAGTGTAGTAATGTATCTCTCAATGTGTAGCGGTTATAAAAATATTCTATACTCTATATATAGATAGAAGATAATTCCACGCTTGTCCACAGTAAGAGACCTTTCAAATAAATGGTCTAGAAATATTATACCACTTTTAGAAAACCGATATTTTAATCGAAACTAATTATAGACATATAAATCAAAAGAGTTTTCCTATCTTTTTAATATTTTTGGAGTCTGAATGATATTTATTAAGTCATTTACTGTTTCTACTTCCTCCATTGCCCTTAATTCCATAATAAGTTAATTTAAATGAGCGAACACAAACACAAATCGTGGTATTTTAAATGTTATACTGGACTTAAACAAGGGTGTACGTCGTTATAACTTCGGAATAAGGATTGTATGAACAAAACGTCAACATTATACCAGGTATAACGTATTCTTGGTTTATTAGTACAAATTGTGCTTATTCTTAATTTATTCCTAAGTTTATCTTTATACCACGTTTATTTGTTATATCTGTAAGTGTCAATAACGAATAAAGATTTTAAAATAAAGGAAATAAGGAAGTGTATCATGCACACAAACACTTATCACATCGCACAGCTTTGCTGTTGAGACCATAGAGGTTTATCTTTTGTTTTTTTTTTTAATTGTATTTTTATACAAATATAAAAATATGAACAAGAAAAACGAAAAATCAACTAAGGTTTTGTTGACATTAGGCGTTTATGTAAATTAAACTCTTTAATGAAGCATTAGTAGCCTAATAAAGGTTAAGGGGACGATTTGTCAAACATAAGGTCGTATGTTCAAATGCACGTCCAAGCCGAGGTTACCCCTCACCGGGGGGACCCTTGTGTCTAGTTACTAGCGATAGAGGTTCAGCCTAAGCGACCTAAGAGCTATGCTACCTCTCAATCCGGTAAAGCCGTCAAGCTTCTCTGGCCAATCTGTGTAGTTCGTCATTAAAAAAAAAATCAAATGCACCGTCGACTGTTGACGAGAAATCAGAGATGTCAGGATCTGTGTAACTTTGTTTTGATGGAAACTCCACTTAATTTGTTGCAGACTATAAGAGATTCGCATAGGAAAGCATATCACAGCGTTAAATAACATCTCAGACGTCCCCACAAACTCTTGTATAGATGCTAAACTGCGAGCGCCCCGCCGCAAGACAATTTCAAATTGCAAACGATAATTCACACTTGTAATATAAGGATGGATTTATAAATAAACCACTCCACTTGGGCCCCCATAGGAACAAGTGAGACGGCGTTTATGGAAATACCGCAGATTTACACTTATTGAGTTTACATCTAAATGCGGTGTGATGAATTCTCCGGCTACGGGTGGGATTTATCGGTTTATTCATTACTAGTCGATTCATTCATTGTATTAACACGATTTGATTTATTTTTGAGTTTTGTTTCATTCCCCATTTTTTATATACAATTTATTTGATATATTTTTTCCTTCGTTTTTACTCGCTTTTTATGATATTCTTATTTTTGTCAAAATTCTGCAGCTGACGTGTTTCTTAGAAAAGGTTTCTGCAGAATATCAGCACTGATTTACCTTTCTTGGGTAGTCAGTATTATGCTGAGCAGTGAACCCTGTCGGTTCGGCGTTACAACGGATAGCCTAAGTATTGGACGATGGATTTTAAGTGATATATATTTTTGTTATTTTTTATTATCTCATTTTTAACTGTGTGCTTAATTTGTATATATGTTGTAATTTGTCTACGTGTAGCGAAAACTTTGTACCAACTTCTTATAAACATTGCGCGGACGGAGTATGAAATATTTCACACCTATAGATTTATGCATGTCTTCCGGATAAATGCAGTGTTACAATTTGAAATGTCATGTTTTTATTAAAATTATCACCATCAATGGCCGTTCATATATATAGTGACACTTCGAGCAACGATATATGTTTATAATGTTTATTTATTGTTCAAATATATAACGGTTTGTGGAAGATTATGATGTGACACAATAAAAAAAGATTAGCATGTCCTTCCCTTACTTACCAAAAAGGTCTTAACGCACTTTTTCAACCAACTTCAAAACGATAAAATTCTCAAATCGTCTGCATGTGTTTTTTTTTCTTTTATATACATTGCCTCCTTGTCGCGACACTAAGTAACTTTTAAATATTAATAAAATTAAAAAAAACTATATTATTGAAGTCTACGTAAGAAATACTTTTTCGTTTAAGTTTATGTTTTTTTAATGAAATATAAATAAATTCATAAAAATGTTTTATTTTATTTTAAGGATATTTAATTGTCTATTACGCATTATTTATTGAAGCGTCAATAAGTTAATGGTTGAGGGTACGGCCTGCGAATGGTAAGGTCGTGGGTTCGAATCCACCATTCGACTATTGCCGTGAACCATATCCTAGCACAAGCTTAAGCTTAGTTGGAATGGTTAACAAAAATGTGTGTAATGTAAATGAAAAAAAATAAGAAATATAGCTTTCTGAAAAAAAAAATGAAATATAAATAAAGTCATAAAAATGTTTTATTTTATTTTAAGGATATTTAATTGTCTATCATGCACAATTTATTTCAGTTAACTAGCGTATTTATCTTCAAACGGTTAAGAACTGACCATATTCCGACTCTTTATTTTTGCTCACAAGTGTATGTGCGCCACAAATGTACGAATAACTCAATATCACGCCAACCGATTTCGATTATTCATTTTTTATTGGAAAGGATGTACTTCAGTATTAGTTTATATTCGATTTAGTAATATTTCTACATCGGAAATTATATCGGAAATTCAAAGAAGACGTCCGCGCGTAATAGGGTTGTAAATATGAGCTTGTAAATATTGTAACTTGTTCATTTAAAAAATACAATCGAATTTAGAATCTCGCTCTAATTCAATTTAATTAAAAACAGTGAAATCGTGCTTTTAGTATACATAGAAACAGTTATGTTCGTCGCAAACATAATTATTTCCATACCGCGTCGCTTTCCGACATTTGACTACCTCAACAATGTAACAATTCCATCAATGCAGTCGTAAAAGCGACCCACCTTAATGTCTAATCGTGTGTTCGCGACGTCACATCGATAAGTCGACCTATTTCCGAAGCAATCGCTATGTATATCGCATATTGTAATTACAACGACCAACATTAGTGAACGGTGGCGGCGTTTTCGCATGATAATATTACTGGCGTGTACATTTATTTACGTTTGCGGAGTAAGGAAATCATAATGTCTCATGTCACGACTACACGCGTGTAACTGTGAACGTGATTACCGTTCACGTCGCACTTCATAACTGAAAATGTTTACCCCATATTACGTTATCGGTGGGAGTTTAATGACCTTATCAACTTTAGATATGGCAGAACGTGCAAATACGTTCTTTATGCGAACCTACGCAGATTGGCCAGAGAGGCTGATCCCACATTTCATCGGATTTGAGAGGCTTTAGAGCTCTTTTATTTACACGTGAGACAATATTATTCATACGTGCCCGTCGGGAAAGCGAGCAAGTTACGAAGGAGTACCGAATAAAACCATGATGAGCCGTCCTCCCACGTGATTCGCCCCGACAATACTTCTGCGAGACACTAAGCCTGTACTTCTAATGGGCGCACCACGGTGCAAGGACCCCTCAACCTGGATAGTTACTCTAATAGAATTAGCATTTCGATGTGATGGCGCCCAAGAAATCCAAAGAAGCCTAGAAGGGTAGGCACAACAAGCCTTTGATTAAAAAAGAAGTTTTGGTGGTTTCGCCACTAATGAGATTAAAAAGAGATTTTATATTTGTCGGCTGGACGACGGTCGTAAATTTTATTTAAAACATAAGAAAATATCTCTAAAACTATCATAGCCAGTGCTATACCACTATTTTATCTTATGTTAAGTAGATATGTAGCCCTGGAAGTTGAGGTACACTGGCTTAGTATAAAATGTAATCGGAGGAAAAGACAGAAGCGAGCAAACTTTTCGTGTGATTTGCTGTTCGAATAACAGAACGCTTTATTATCAATGAATCATAATTTGATTCCGAATAAGCATTTAACGTCAATAGCCTAATGGTTTAGGGTACGGTCTGCGAATCGCAAGGTCGTGGGTTCGAATTTACCATTACACTATTGACAAGAACCATCTCCTAGCACAACCTTCAACTTAGTTGGAATGGTTAACAAGAATGTTAGTAATATTTATGAAAAACAAAATAATATTAAATAAAAGAAGCACACAATCATGCGAAGAGCGCAATATGTAATTTTCCCTGTCGACGCACAATTACTTGAACTTTCGCGGAAAGGTCCCGAAATCGATTTCATTGAAGAATGAAATGACGTTTCAAAGAATCGATGTGAAGTGCGGGCGTTTAATTGTCGAGTGAGGGCAGCAGGTGGTTGTCCCACACAGTTGCAGCACAGTTTTAACCGAACTTGTAATGAGGTAAACAAACATGTCGATATTGTGGCCCAAGCTATACGATATAGCGGGTATACCTCTACCAAGTAATCAAAGTTATAGGGTTAAATTTAAATTCAAACATAGTCTAATGAGACACATAGAATTAAATATGTTTATGGAAATTTAAGAAAAACAGCACGCAATATTTACGAAGAACCAAGCGCTCTAGTACCGCGAATATACAATTCGTATGAACTTACAGAAGACTACCTACACAAAAACAACAATTTGAAAAAATTTAAAACGCAGCTACTAAGTACCTACGCTGCCGAATATTGTAAATAAATTAGATATTATATGTATAGCATTAATTATTATTGTATAGTACTACAACTGTAGCAATAAGACGGGCATTCTGTCGAAATTTCTTCAATTGAAAAATTGTTAGTAGGCTTTTGTGTTATTAATGTTTTTGCTCACACAATTAAATAATTTTAAAGTTTTTCGTATTCGCGAAGATCTGTTATTGGCAGTCTGTTTCATAATTATTACTGTATATAGTATCTTTTTTGTAAACTTTATTGCTGTTGATCTTCCTGTAAATTAAATAAATAAATAAAAATGTGTTAGTATTTATTGTATATGCTTTCTTTATTGTATTTTATGGGTACATAGTGTATAGATTTATGGGTGCAGTTTTCGCCAATAAAGCGCCCTGGCAGTTTGGCGAAATAATTTAAGTAAATGTTATAGAATATATGTATAATAAATTAAAAAAAAATGTAATTAACCATTTGAATGCATAGATCCTAATGCAGTAACAAATTAAGAGTAGTGTTAGCTAGTAACACATGGCAACCCGCGATTGTTATACATGATAACTACTTCCAATGATATCTTAGTGATTTATCTAAACCTTATTGTATCTTTAATTCATAATAAATAACTTAGTTAATCATCGTATTAACCTGGCATTGTAAACCAATAATTTTACTTTATTAGTTCGTAATCTGACTTCATATTAATTTTGTATAAAGATTATGAGGACGCGCAATTGTCTAGGTATTCGTTAAAATAATTCCTTGTTCAACGTAACGTCGTCCGTATAAAGCCAGTTTATTAGTTATTGGACTATTTCATTCTACAAGACCTACAAGTTATTAGAGTAATTTGTCCAAAACATGCCGAAGACGAATCTAAACGTAATTAGACCACACAATGCCTCAGAGGCAGGGAAAGTATGGAAAAGTTGATCGTTATTGGAAATACCAAAGGCAAAATATCTCGCGGCCTTTCACCGACAAGATGTTCCGATCAAACATTAGACTCGTTTTCCTCCTTTTTTCCTCTATAAGAGACGTGTTAGACAGAAACTGGTGGAGGATGTATCCGCTTCAGATGATGATGTGACCCAGATGGTGATCACTATCCTCAGACAAGAGGGACCAACCCCAGGAAGAGAGCCATTTGAATGTCTAGATAAACTTCCTATAAAAGCAACAGTGGTTTGGCCCTCTCAGACGCCCTTAGTTCTGAATGCTCACGAGATTAGTAGGTACAACCGTCTAAGCCGAGTTCTCTTCTAGGGGGCCCTTACGCCGTATTACTTCTAATAAAGGTTAAGCTAAGCGAGGTAAGAGCTCTGCTACGGTCGGTAGCTTTTATCGGAAGACAGAAAATGATGATGTGGTCGAATATACATTTTCATCTTCTATAGAAAGGACCATTGTACCTAACATATACTTCTGCCTTTAGCTAACACAGGGATGAACTTAACTTTGTAAATATGATTGCATCTTAATTATTTATAAAGGTTCCGAGTCAATAAATAAAACCAAAAAAAATCCGCTGTCTCTTATATCTATACGTTCAACAAGTTAATTGTTATACGAGGCAAAAAAAACGGTGAGGGCGTTGGCCGTAGGAACAAAGCCTCAATTGATACGAGGAAAGCAATGTCGAAATTTAAGTGCGTTCGACGGATTTCAGCCAAGAACTCCATTAAGGGGCATAAACTACGAATTACTTATCATTAATTGTGCTTAAATTTCGTAACTACTTTAGTACTAATGGCTGATATCGGTTAACCTTTTTAGGTTTAACGAAAGCAATGACAAAATAAGCTTCATCTGTTTTTTACTCATCGTCGTTGACAGAGATGGAAGTGTTATTAAGCAGCTTTCTTTAAAGCTCAATAAGATGCCAGGATTGGTTGACAATTTTTTCTATATAAAGTTGTTATAGAAATCTATATATATAAAAGAGAAAGTGTGTGGGTATATTCCATTAGATTACAATGAAACTCTCGGGGAATCTTCAGATTGATCTGGCGAGTAATTCTGTAGAGTTTAGTAACGATCGGAGCACTCCATGTAGATGGTTGTAGGTAATCTTCACCCGCCCAAGAAGATAATGAATACGGAGAGAAATTATTAATTTAATAAATCGTGAGAGTTAAATTAAATATTTAATGATGTCATTTTATTGTTTAAATAAATTAAAGCAAAATCTCTCAGAGTCTAAAATAAAATCGGTCAGATTCGTCTATACATTGACACGTATATACTCGAATGTTTCTGTTAGATTATAAAATGCGATGTACAATGTGATGATGATGATGTTATTAATTTTCAAAGGCCTTCTTATTTGTGCAAAAAGCTCACTATGGTTTCGGAGACAATCCGCTATAACAACCGGCAGCGCTCGCACCAGTTAAAAATACAAACCCACAAGTCTACTGCATTCCGTGCTAGTTTTCGATATGCGGCGTCAAAATGTTGGAATAACATCACCCCGCCTATTAGGACGTCTAAAACATTACTTATTTAAAAAAAAAAAAAAGTTTCTTAACCGAGTCTCAACGTAACCACGCCAACATCAATTACGACAAATCGTTTAAATAACACTATATTTATGTTATTTATTATGTAATTTGTTTATATATATATATGTTTATAACTATATATTTATATATATATATATATGTATCTATAGCTGCTTTTTTTAATATACACATTTATATATAATATTTATGAAAGTTTATGTATTGTACACTATAATAATACACAACCGAATGGTGTCCGCCTTAGTCTTCACAGGTTTTTTGGCTGAAAACCAGCGCTGTGCTACATGTGTGAGCACAGCACATGCTGAGCCAACCCCTTTTCGGCACAATTTCTTTTTGTTCTTTTTTTATGTTGTTTCTGTTTACTTTTGTTTATGTTGTTTTTTGTCTTGTTTTACCTGTTGTTTCTGTGTTCTTGTGCCGAATAAATGTTTTTTCAATTTCAATTTCAATTTCAAAATGTCTTGTCTTTGAATGAAAGAAAAATTCATTTATTCAAAGACAAGACATTGCACAACAATTAATATAGTATAACGAATTCATCACACAAACAGTAAATTTATAAATTGAATTATGTTTATACCTAGAATGAAAATTAAACCCGATGAAAATCGGATAGCACGGTTGTACACGTGTTGAGTAATTATATTTTTTTTTTATTTAATTATATTTTCTTTTTAAATATTATTTAATATACAATAAAAGATGCATTAACAAAAATAAATATAAGTTACATAGTATAAACAAAATTTCTTATTCTTAATTCTTATGTTTAAAGGTGTGTGTCGACCGTTTATTTGCCCGCATGGAATTGTAATCAAATGGTGATATGCAAGCTGTTAATAATATCTTGACGAATAAGAATGAAGAAATAAAATATACAATTTTTTTGGAAACACAGAAACCGGGATGATTTGTTATTTAATTTAGTTTATTTGTTTATAACAAGAGTTGTTTATAACAAGAGGCGAAAGCAAATACGATTTGTTACAGCTTATTATCCAAGGAGAAGAACATCTTGGCTTAAAAATCTACGCCAATGGTACAATAAGAGCACACGTTCTTTATTTCGTGCTGCTGTGTCGAGGGTCCAAATCGCCATGATGGTCGCCAACCTTCGATTGAAGATGGCACCAAAAGAAGAAGAAGAATAACAAGAGTCAATTAAGTAAAAAAAAAACAGACGAATTAATACTAGCTGTATTCAAAAATCGCAATTCCTTCTTTTAAGGTAAAAATAATCACTGATTTTCTGTTATGCCTGTACCGTACTACATACATTTTCTCACATTTTTGTTCAGGTCATTGCTCGTATCTCACTAAAAACGATTTAACTTGCGAGAAAGCGATTTCATTAATGACATCGCACGGCACTAAATTACAGTGGAACCGACGGAGGTGCTAAACGGGCTCCGTCCTGAAATGTTTACACAAAATTATAGTTAATTTTGACCTCAACGGCCACATTCTATGATTGATCGACAACGGAGCCATCAAGCACGACTGCGAACTAACTGTATTGTCAGAATGATAAGTGAAATTGAATGTAAAACATGTAATAGTCGAATTTATAAATTATATATTGGTGAGGAAGCTGAAACCAATCTGCTCAGCCTTGAGCACAGGCGTAAGGTTTTTTTTTTTTGTTGACGGGGAGGAAATCTTCACAAAGATACCCCGCCTTCTGGGGGGAAGGCGGCGGTTATGTGGGGATCTTACCCACTAAAACCTCCCCGTGACCCTTTCCTCGGTGCATGGTGAGGGGCTCCGGGATCTCCAGTGAAACCCAGAAAACTCAAGGAGAGCACTCCACTTCCACTGGAGATCCCGGAGCCCCTTACCATGCACCGAGGAAGGGCCACACGGGGGGGTGTCTTAGTGGGTAAAAATCCTCTTAACCCCGCTTTCCCCTCAGAAAGCGGGGTATCTTATTGCAGGCACGGATTCCAAACACTTGCTTGGACACACACAAAAGCAATATTAAACTGCAACCACAAAGATCTTTATTAAACATTATTTACCGTCATATGAGAATATAAACAGATGTTATATTGCCTAAGTACCGTTAGCACGTTGGTGAGCAGTACCGTCTGCATTGTCGACCATTGTTTTAATCGAATATCTTTAATAAAATATGTTTGTTAAACGATGTTTTCAAGTTTCTTCATCTTGTATACAGCAAGCATTTTATTGTTCAATCTCCCGCAATTCAATCTTGCTAACGTATTTGCATAAGACGTTAAATATACACTTTACATTGAAATTGTATTGGAATATACGGCCGAAACAAATTAGCATTGTCTTCTATTAAACACCAACGGTAAAGATAGACTTATGGTTTGGTGTACCGGCTGCGAAATTTATTGTCGTAGGTTTAGATCTATCTTGGCGTTTTTTGGAATTGAACAGTAAGACGTTGGTCGTTGATGATTATACAGCTTTCCCGTAAAGAAAACATTTATTTCAAAGTTACTTGGTTTAATATCTAACTTAACGTATAATTTTTAGTGCTTTAAGGAACTTGCATCAATTTGAATTAAGAAATAAATTCACTAATGAAATATTTAATCGTCTTTTTAAAAGGGTTTGGGTTTTCTTTAATATGTATTGCAATATAAGCTTCTGCGCTTTTTAATTAGCAGTGCACATAATAGGAAGTGAGATCATCACCATACACCAGGCCCAAGGAAGTTAAGTCCTTTCAACTCTAGCGTGGTAATAGAGACAACTTTCGCAGTCGTCTTTTTTTTATTACAAAGCTATTGCATATTTAAAAGTAGTGAACCCAATGCGATTTACCTCAATATTGCTTACGGCAAATAATTCCAAACGACTGGAATAGAGAAGTGGACGAAGAAGAATCGTATGGTAAGGTTAAGTTAAGAATTAAGGATCAGCCCTGTAGCTCTGGGCTCTCAAGAATAAGACTGCGGTATCCCCTGCCTGTCGTACAAGGCGACTAAAATGGGCCTCGGGTTCACTGGGCGACACGGGTGGGGGGGGCCTGAGTCGTCCACCAAAGTGGACCCGGGAAGAAGGCGACATCGGCTGGCCCGTGTAGCCTTGCACTGCGAGGGCATAGGGGGGGAGGGAGTAACCTCCCCCCCCCCCGGGACGTGCTCTCCTTGAGCACAGCGCAGATGGGCTTCGGTGCGTTCCACTGGAGATCCCGGAGCCCCTCGTCATGCACCGAGGAAAGGGCCACCGGGGAGGTTTTTAGTGGGTAAAAACCCCACATAACCGCCGCCTTCCCCCCAGAAGGCGGGGTATCTTTTTGAAGATTTCCTCCCCGTTAACAAAAAAAATTAAGGATTTGTCCATAGCCATGTTGGTTTCACATATAATTATATTTTAATACGATGTATGTAGGTATATCTACCGCCACGTCCCCACTGCTTACAAACAACGAGTGTCCGGTGGCGGGTTTATTCCGGATAAGCAATCACGTAATCGACAAAAACAATAGTCAGTGGCGGTCACCAACGCGTGCTCATTACACGGCCATAGGATTACTGGAAGTGACATAACAATTTTATTACTTGTTATCTATATATATAAAAGAGAAAGTGTGTATATTTGTTCCATATAGGCTCCGAAACGGCTGGACCATTTCCAATGTAACTTTCAGGGAATCTTCAGATTGACCTGATGAGTTATCCTATAAAGTTTGGTGACTATCGCAGCACTCCTCTTTTTGTACTGTCAAACAAGCCATACGTCGTACTTTTATTTCTGACATGAACTTGAGCCTGATATGTTTTTCTATAAATGATAAGAATGATATTGTATATCTTCACCCGCTCGAGAAGGGAATGAATACGGAGAGAAATTAATAATTTAAGACGTGAGAGTGAAATCAAATATTTAATGATGTAAGTTTATTGTTTAAATAGAATAAAGCAAAATCTAGCCCGGCGAAGGGGGCGGGGGACGCTAGTCCTTTATAAAAAAAGATATCTTATGTTGATATCTTATGTATCAACGAATAACACTTGTGAATTATGCTGTGCAAATGAGTTTTTCTTTTGCCTAGATATTTCCCGGCATAATATCAATGTTCAATATATATTCAATATATATCATAAAAATAACAAACTCAGCTATCAGCATCACTGACCATATTACTCGCTACATACTTGAGTATCTTAACATTTGTCTTTGCTTAACATTGCTAAAAAAAGAACATTAGCTAATATTTTAAGCCTACTTATGGTTGATGAAGATAATATAAGACCCGATAATTGGTAATTGAGGTCCTAACTCTCACTGGTAACAACGTGTATGCATTTTGAATTGATTACTATAGTGCAAATTCGTCTATTATTTGTAAGAAAAAGGTATGTTTTGATTTGATGTGTAAGCGCAGTTTAGTTTAGTCACTTCTAGTGACTCTAATTCATAACATAGCACCACTATCGAGTAATCACGGAGTATACACGATTACACGCCCTCTCTTTGATCTCCAATTAGATGAACATTTTGGGGCAGCGCATTATCTGCCCCGTGCGCGGTGCGATAGGGTGAGGGTGACGATTGTTCGTAAATATGTTACGTGTTGACGTGCGCCCGCTGTGGCGTAGAATGTTCTAGCCCCTGCCATTATGAATTAATAGGAGTACAAACAAGTTTTCGCCATTTAAAAATAATAAATATTTATTGTGAAAGTGTAATTTTAAACGATGTAAGACTGCTTCCCTATTACGAGAGACGAATCTCTCCAAATCTGTATCGTAGTAAATTTTTGGCCTTTTACGTCAAGATCACCGTTTTTAAACCACTCGTGGCATCCTCATTATATACATTAACGAGCTTTTTTTAAATATAGACATAAAAGTGAAAGTAGTTCTAGTTCCCGACACTTATCTGTCTCAGGTAAGTGTCGGGAACTAGAACTACTTTAACTAGGGAATTTATTATTTATTTATTTAAGATAATGTCGATTGACTCATCAGATTGTTATAGAATTATCCCTTACGATTGACTTTCAATAAGAACTCACGTTCTTTATTTCGAGCGGCTGTGCCGAGGGTCTAAATAGCCATGATGGTCGTCTACCTACTATAGAAGATTGCACCAAGAGAAGAAGTTGACTATATTGTTGACATGCTTAATCAATTATAATGTAATATACGCCAAAGTTTCGAGGTTGTATCTCTGGTAGTCACTTAATGAGAACAATTAACAAAGAGACAAGATTTTATTAAGATTATTTGTATTAAGAAGGCGCGCTAGGGCGGGCGGCGTAGGGCGGCGAACTAATCCTCTAGAAAAGCCTCTATTGCAGACAGCAATTATCTGGCGAGGATTAAGCCCCCTCGTATACAATATTGTCAACTTCCAATCAGCTAAAATCACAACTAATCTTATTTTATAAATGACTTAACAAGGAACTAAATATAATGTATTTAATCATAACTTAAGTTGAATTAAGTTTTAAACATGGCTTACAAAAAGTATTCACTCACGCCGTGGCAGTGGTAAAGTGAGATGGCCGAAGACCTTTATAAGGTCGACATCACTCCTTCTATTCCTCCAGTGTTGTGCCCGCGAGTGAATAAAGTTGAAGTTACAGAGAGTTATAATATATGTCCCATTATTGGGCACAGGCCTTCTCTGCGAAGAGAATAGAAGTCTACTAACTGCTGTCTGCCACGCAGCCCTAGTGCGGAATGGCCTCACATGCCTTAATAAAAATTCTAAGACATCTATGTTTCCTCACGATGTTTTCCTTCACCGCTGAGCGCGTGGTGAATCAGCATATTTAATTGCCACACCAAATTTATTGGCGCCGGCACGGTAGCGTACTATGCAATTTGAGCAAACCACACGGACACTGAGCTACCACGGCTCTTAACGAAACATAAATGGTACTAATTTAAAAACTGTAATTAATTGTCCTGTTTTCGTTATTTAATATAAGAATATTATCAAAGTCCAACAACAAACCTGCAGATATGATGCTATGCTATATATGCTGTAAGGACGATGACAAAAACCTGTTTTCCTGACAAGTCAACAGAGTAGATACTAACTGAAATCTTCTTCATGCGATAGTATATTTTTAAAGCTGTCAAACAAACTCGATGTTGGCAAGCGGAACTAAATAGTCACTGGATAATGTACAACTGAAATGAGGTTACTGTGGTAAAAGAAGATAGGATTTCAAGGTTCCTTTCAAACGAGCTTGACCGATAAATTGCAAATCTAAAAGTGCTTTTCACTGTACGGATTACTTGTTAAAATGTCTGAATGTGTCTTTAAGAACTTCGTGTATTATAAATGGGTCCTCGGCACATATCCGAATCGAAATTGATAGATTAGTAAATACAATCGTTTTTAACGTCATAAAACTATGTATATACTAATATTTTTACGAATTTCTGTTAGACGATCGAAATTTCGGTACTCTGAAGATAAGTAAATCTTAATAAAAGCTGAAAAAGTAGACGACTACATAACTTAAAAATATCAATATTTGTAACTTATTTGTTAGTAGTTGTCAGTAAATCCTTTCGTGGACAGTCTGCACGGTAAATATTTTATATACAGTGTATAATAAACCTGAAATGCTTTAACTGTAGAAGTGGCACTTTTAACAAATGCAGAGTAAACAATTTAAGTGTATTGGAAAAGTGCACGGACACAGGTCTGTGGTTGCAATATAATAATAATAAAAAAAACCCTACATGCAATTTTGTAAAAATAAATTAATTATTTTTTTAATTTCATTAATAAATCATTTTATTAATTAATTTATTATCAATAATGTTTTAAACAGTGAGGCCATAAGGGTCAATAAAAAAGAAAAAGTAATTTTATAGGTGCCATGTCGTTCATGTTTACCTACATTGACCAACAGCTAAAAAAAACATAGTAAAATGTTGCCATTCACTGTGTATTATTCGCTAGTGCACTTTTTTTTAATTCGCACAGTGACAAAGGCAATATGTCAATACGTGTCGCGAGATCTGCACGCAAGTTCGGTCGGTCAACGCGTGTCGAAAGCATTAGCGTTAACCCGACATCTTCACACGAGCACGCTTAGAGCACTTTCACACAATCAATGTACGTATGAATATAATTACATAACAACACTATCAATTGAAATGATTCAATTTTGTTGTTTTGTACAACAAATCTTTTCTAAAATGAAATACATAATATATTGATGTCATGCTTTTTGCGACAATGCGCAAGAGCCATCCAACAGCATCCTGAGCATGATTGCTCAAAGGCTTGACTGTGTTTATGTAAACAGATGCTGCGCCGTCTCACATGGGGTAAGGTATTCATAAGCATAGTTAAGCCTTTAGTATAATATTATATTTCTTTATTTTATATTATAATCCAATAGTTATAATAATAATTTTATATTTTTATCTTATAATTTAGTTTAAGGTTGTTATTTGGTAGTTGTTTGAAGTAGTGATGAGTCTTGGTTACTTTTGAATAAATGAATTATTATTATTATTATTATTATTGAAACCGACTTTAAAAAGGTATTAAAATTTGTTTTATATGTTTGTACAATTATAGCTCAGTGACATTGACTGATTTTATTTTTTTTTTGTTTAAAAGGAATACATTCAGGTAGGTCCAATAATATTTTGTTATATTCGAGCGTGAGTTTTAGATTTCTATTCCAATAGGAAAATGTTTAGTGATTAATATATGGGCTGGATTATAATAATTCAAGACCAGGAAAGTATTTCTTATCAAGAAAGTACGTGGAAGGAGAAAGAATTAGAGCGCCAAAACTAATTAGATATCCCGACACACCGTCAGCTGTGTCTATTATACAGATGACTGTGACGACGCCACAGGGACTGATGACAAAGGCAATGGCCGCATCAAGGGAGAGGATAGTGGACTACAACCTGAAAATGGCCATGAGAAGCAGGGACACAGCGGTCGCGGAGAAGCTAATAGCAATGCAGCGGGGCGTCTGCGACGCGTGAACCCCGAACGATCTCTGGCCACCTCCAAATTCAGGCATTATAAAAAAAAAAGAAAATAGTAACTGTAGAAGTGGCACTTTTTTTAATTAATACAAAGTGAACAATTTAAGTGTATTGGAAAAGAGCACGGACACAGGTCTGTGGTTGCAATCTAACAATAAAAAAAACTAATTAGTAATTATGATACTACGGAAATATAGATAAGAGAGCGTATCCGAACATAAACTAAACTCTTACAAAAAAAATTAAATCGATTTATTATATACGCACATTAAAAATACAGACTAATGGAAACCTCTTCTTTGGAGTCGGTTAAAAAGGGTTAACATCTCGATAACGTGAACAACCGCACAGCGCTAAGGTCCGTTCAATTAGCGGGCATCTGCGTCCAGTTGAAAACGCGACGCATTTCCTCGCCACACGCACACATCGCGGTAGATATGCACAAGGATTTCCACCGCGCGCTAGCGTACGCCAAACGTAGCGTACGCTGCGACACGGATTCACGTACGTGTGTGCGAGCGCTGTACGCAGGTGTCGCGGCGCTGCGGTCAACGCACCCCGCTGCCCGCACGCACACGAGTGCAACGCTCACACAACGGGCATATGCTAATTCCTCAGTCCGCGCAACAAACCTTCTCCTTTGTGCAAGTTTGCGTTCGAGTGACGACCGACGACCGATATTTGCATTACTTACAAATGTTACGAATTAGCTGAAAGTCGCGATAATATTTAGCTTACATCGGAGTTAGCGCTGCAAATACACTTTCGTCGTGAGAACTACGGCAAACTATACTAACGATGATCTTGGTGGTAAGCTCGTACCGCGCGGTCACACACCACGTTGAAAGCTCCATGTCTATTATTGTCATTGATTTTTTTATTTTCTTATTTACTATAGCCGTGGGCAAAATAAGGGTCGGTTATCAAAGTATAAATATCTCTATAGATAGAGATGCTAGCTAACTGAAATAAATTGTGCATGATAGACAATCAGTCCTTAAAAAAATATATTTTATTAATTTATTTATATTTCATTAAAAAACATAAACTTAAAAAAGAATATCTTCTGTGAATTTGGATAATACAGTATTTTTTATAAAATTTTAGTACTTGCCTCCATGCGACATTCAATAAAAATATTTTATTTTATTTTAGTTATAAATAATACACAGATTGACCAGAGAGGCTGACTGCTTCACTGGATTGAGAAGTGGCATAGCTCTTAGGTCGCTTATCCTGGACCTCTAAATTAGCTAGCGTCTTTATCTTCCGAGATATTCAAACTTTCTTAACCGACCTTTTATTTTTGCTCATATATTTCATAGTACTCGTTAAAAATAATCAAAATAACTAAAAAAACCGACTTAATTAATCTGCTAAATATCCTAATATTTATATAAGACTTTTAGGCTCCGGCCTTTTCATAAGAATAAATAAGAAATAAAATTTACTACAGGAAATTGACCACTTTGGCCATAAAAATATTCAAAGGTTGTGTAATCAAATGCGATATTTATATATACAAAGTATTAAAATCCTATTCCAATAAAAGAAGTCGGATCACATTTCTATACGGTTTCGTAACTTTGGTTTCTCTAATAAAATCGTTTGCGGTAAATACCTTAAAGCGTAGACGTCTGATAAATCAACACGGATAAAAAGGCCCCTAATCCGATCGTTACAATAGCGGCCGGTTATAAAATCATACGTTTCACGCATTATCCGGCAGTAAAACGGAGGCGGCTCGTAAAAATAATCGGTGCCCGCGTAATTGACCACCCCTGACATTACCAAGTGCCACAATAAAATACGCCACTAGTAACATCACCATATTACAGAGACCAACAATTGAAACAATTGTTAGCTAGCAATACATTTTTTTTTGTTGACGGGGAGGAAATCTTCAGAAAGATACCCCGTCTTCTGGGGGGAAGACGGTGGTTATGTAGGGTTCTTATCCACTAAAACCTCCCCAGTGGCCCTTACCTCGGTGCATGACGAGGGCCTCCGGGATCTCAACGTGGAACGCACCGGAGCCCCTCTGCACTGTGCTCAAGGAGAGCACGTCCCGGGGGGTCAATGGGCCAGCCGATGTCGCCTTCCCGGGTCCGCCTTGGTGGACGACTCAGGCCCCCACCGTTGTCGCCTAATGAACCCGAGGCCCCTTTTAGTCGCCTTCTACGACAGGCAGAGGATACCGTCTTATTCTTGAGAGCCCAGAACTATAGGGCTGCGGGCCGGTCTGCCGCTGGCCCACGTCATACTTAACCTGTAGTAGCATAACTAGATCGTTTTGACACAATCGGTTTAGCAGAATCAAGGCTATAATACCAGAGCAACTGGCTACGATCCCGCTTATTCCTTCCTCAATACCAGTAACCATTAGTTTTTGACATTATAGTCGTCTTTTCTTACGACAAATATTCTAGCGCTATGCTTTTTCACAAATATATTCTTCCACCATTAAATACGAGCTGATTTTAATAACCATTAAAGGTAAGCAGTGAATAAAAAAGATACCATCCATCATAAAGTATCCCGAGCTTTACCCACCTAACGGCTCAACTAAACTAGTATAAAATGCATCATAAATATTCCAGATTTACAACGAATCCATTCCACTTTAATCCGTCCGTATGACAGTATTAATTTCGTATCGCTTTATATTAAACCTATAATTAACAATCACATAAAAAGGACCCTTAAACAGATCGAGCGAGCTTTTTATTCCAAGATTTAATATTCATAAATCAATTAGAGGTCAGTTCTACTTTTTAAAAAACGAGTTCTCCGTCCGACTCCGAAACGATAATAAAGTTTACGTGGCGAGATATATGAAGAAAAAAAATTCGCGATTTGTATCGATAATGATGTTGAATTACTTGTCTGGAATTTTATTAAATTTCTTTTCCGAATAAAATTCTCATTAAAAATTAATCGATATTTGCATATGTCAGCCATTATTAATTAATTTTGAATTATTTAATTTCTATAAAGCCTTGCACTAAACGACTTGTTTTCACTTTTAATATAATTATTTTTCAAATGAATCATTTTCGAATTCACATTTGAAATAATGACATTAAAGAATTTGAAATTATTTGAACAAATACGAGTAATTTCATACAACACGAAATAAAAGCTTTCGTGTTCTATTAACCCTTTTACATCGGGATAGACAGTGTCATATGTGACAGGTAGCGCACCTATCGCAGCAGACCGGGCACATAATTTAGCATGTGTTCTTTTTTGTAGAAGTTAACCGAAAAATACTGGCACAAACCAGCTGTGATTCAAACCCGTAAACAAGATCGTAAAGTCAAACACTCAGTCACTTATCACTGGTCTGTGGTAGTGAGAATTTATTTCTTTATTTGTAATATATATAATATTTCTTATTTCTGATTAAACCGGGCCCCTATACTGCTATTTGCCAATGGCATTTCACTACGAAACTAACCAATTACAATTGTCATTGAGCCAATAAACGTAATCTACTAATTTAGTTTTTTGATATGTAATTTTTAATTGATTTTTTTTTTAATTTTATAATTATTTGATTGTTATTAATTGATTGAAATATATCGGCTTATTCGAAAAATTATAGTCAACAATATTGGAGTGTCAACTGGATTGTATTAATTGTTTTTACAGTTAATAGCCGTGGACAGAGTTCGATCCCCGGTGCCGGCACCAATAAATTTGTTGTCGTAATTTTATGTGCTGATTTACCACGAGCTCGGCGGTGAAGGAAAACATCGTAAGGAAAACTACATGCCTAAGAAAATTTTTCTAAGAAAGGCTGCCAATCCGCACTAGGGATACGTGGTTGACTATGCTCTTATTCTTTCTTTACAGAGAAGCTTGCGTCATGAACAGTCTGATGTCACTTAACGTTCATTCTGACACAATTTGTTTAGCAGAATCTGGAGTCTTGGCCGGTTAATCTGCAAGTTCAGTTGTCTCATTATAGTTTTTTAAAATGGCGTACCACAGACATTCCAATATTCTTTCAAATGTTGCTATTTCTTAATCTCGTACGTAATAACATCTTCCAATTATGCTGTTATATTTTAGTTAAATTAATCAATATCAAAACAATTGATTAGTGGCTTACGGTTTTTGTCACACTGATACTTGAATTGTAATAAGTAGGTTTCGTAATGAAATGCCATTGGCAAATAGCAGACTCGGTCATCCTTTTTATTTACGTAAACATATGGTATTACTTTAAATACCTTCTATTGTTTTATAACTTTTGCTGGCATGCTTTGTACAAGGATTAAAAAGGGTTCAATGATTAGACAATATAGAATTCAACTATGATTTGTTAAATCTTCAAATTTATTGTTCGGAGCTTATTGTTTCATATACAAAAGACGTAGAGAAGATTAGCAGAAGGGAAAATAGAATTGTTTAAATTTACGAGCCAACATCTTTTGTGCTTTGGTATATAAAGTTAAATACTATTAGTTATTTGATAATTAACTACAGTTTGTGAGCTAATAATTGTCAGTTAAGTACTTAAATTTTAATAAATAATTATTTTATATTTTCATTAATATTAACGCATTGTATTAACACATTGTATTCAACTACGTTTACGGGTTTTGTCGTAGTTGAAGTGCATTTTTTTAATATTTCATTTAGATTTTAGCGCAAATGACATCATCGGAGAGCGCGGGAAATGTATTAGCGTTATCGCCACTTTACAGACAATTTTCCTATTATCTCTCACACTGTTAGGCCCAGGCCTTTGAAGTTTACCTTTGGATCTATCTGTGGAATTCACTGATCGTCTTCAGTTATTGGGTATTGAAATCTCATCGACCCTAAACTATGGACGATTCATCGAGTCTAAGGCTAAGATAGCTGCAAAAAAACTTGGGATCTTGGTCAAAGTGCAACCGTATTTCTCTGCGGGACAGCTTTTAACTTTATAAAGCTCAAGTCCGGTCGTGTGTAGAATACTGCTGTCACATTTGGGCAGGCGCAGCTAAATGCCATCTCGCAGCTTTGGACTCGGTGGAGAGGCGGGGTAAGAGGCTATTTGCTGATGCAGCTGAAACCAATCTGCTCAGTCTTGAGCACAGGCGTAAGATAGCTAGCCTTTCGGTTTTCTACAGATTGCATTTTGGAGAGTGTGCTCAGGAACTACATGATCCCCTTTCCACCATCGGACTTCTAGACGCACTGCGGTATTTCATCCTTTTGTTGTGAACATCTCTCAAACCCGAACGAAGCGATTTGCTTCGTCTTTCATTCTTCGTACAGCAAAGGACTGGAATAGTTTGCCCGCGTCTGTCTTTCCTTCCGATTACAATGTGGGTATTTTTAAGAGTAGAGTGAATAAGCATTTACTAAGCTAGTGCGCCTTACCATCCAGGGCAGCATTTCCACTTAACATCAGGTGGGATCGTGGTCAAGCACTTGCTTAGAAATTAAATTAAAAAAAAGTATAAGGGCGTAGTCCTCTACGCGGCCCTTGTGTAATTCTATTTCTTCAAAAAAGGTTTTCAATTCGTCTGTATGTATACTTTGTTAGCAGGTAGCAAACTTAAAGCATAACTTTGACTGAGTAGACAGATTTTGATGTTACTATTTTATTCGAAAGCTGTTGCTTCCAGTGTTATGTGCACGACAAATATTCGATTAACTCAATATCTCGCCAACAGATTTCGATTATTCATTTTTTATTGTAAAAAATGTACTTCAAGAGATGTTTGAAGAGAGTTTGGTTTGGGTCTGATTAATACTATTTCGTAATATCTCTAAGATAATTCGGAAATACAAAGAGCGTACGCTTGATGCGTTTTGTAGTCGGTTTTTGTTTTTTTTTTTACACAGACACGTTTCCCCACAATGATTTCCTTCACCGATGAGCCTATATATCAGCACTTGCAACAAATTCATTGTGACATTCACCGGGGATCGAACTCGGACTCTAGCAGTCCTCGTAACTCGCACAACCGACCGACATTAACACCAACACCGACATAAGTAGTTGTTAACTTAGAAACGCTTTAATTACGTATGCACAGACAAAAGCAAATAAATTCTATAATCACCATCAATTTGATTGAAAACCATTATCAACGTTCCAAGAAACCATTCTCGTTTCATTGGTGTATAAATATAAATTGTTTATGTTACAATTAATTAATAACCATTGAATTGTATAGGATGTTTAATTTGAAAATAAATAATATATTAACATTTGTAATAAATAAACCGTAAATTGTTAAATATAACAATATAATAACAACAATAAATAACGTGAAGATATAACTCTTAAGGCAAAAACCGTTTTTTTGTAAGAAGAAAAGTTGTATATGATTTAAATTTGTGATATGATATATGATGATATTTAATAATAATAATAATAAGTCCTTGAAAACTCAAATATTAAGCTATATTGGGATAGAACTATAATAACAGATAAAACCATTTAAAACAACAGACCGAATATAACTTTATTAGATAAACAGAACAAAACAGTATCCCTCATCGACATTGCAGTATGTAATACACATAATTTATTAACGACCCACTCTGAGAAAATTGCAAAATATACAGAACTTTCCATAGAGATCAAAACACAGTGGCAAGTCTGTCATGTCCGAACAATCCCAATAGTGCTGTCTACTACAGCTGTCATACCAAAAACCCTCCATACAAACATAAAATTACTTGACATTAATCCATCCACATACTTGCAGTTACAGAAAGCCGTGATCCTCAATACATGCCGTCTCAAACGTAAATTCCTTAATTCTGACCTTATCTAATGTTATATAATTCTATTACAAGTACTTGGCTTCGGCCCGTACCTACATTTTCACCCTCAAAAAAGAGGAGATACAAGAAGGTTGTAAACACCATAATAATAATAAGCCATTTAATCGGTTAGACAGATTACAACACATATACAAATTAACACAAAAGTTAAGCGCACAGTTAAAAATGAAAATATATATATATATATATCACTAAAGACCCAAAAGGTCCGATACATAAGTCTATGCGTTGCAACGCCGAACCGACCGGGTTCACTGCTCAGCATAATGCTGATTATCCGAGGAGGGTATTTATTAATATTATTTTCTAAGCTTGCACCCGTGACTTTGTTTCTACACAACCCTAAGGTAGACTGGCAGAGAATGCCTTATGGCATTAAGTCCGCCTTTTTGTACTCTCTTATTTTCTGCAAATAAAGATTAAATAAATAAATAAAATATGACGTATGGTCTATAAGTTGTCATTCATTTGCTGAACAACTAAAAGTCATTCTGTCTCATTCACTCTCTGTTCCTTAATTATAAAATTTGATTTTAAGAAAAAAAGAAATCTTTAACAAATCTTGTCCTAAAAATAACAAACACAAAAAGGAGTCATCCAATTTGGTGCTTTAGTTGGAAAGTTATACACGTACATAAGGCGATTCATTATTTACATACCTATATATATACCTAATGTAAACACTAAGCAATAATAGCCTAGTGGCTAACTTTTTAACTTCTATACGCCTTGCATTTTAAGACTTGTGTAAACTTTTATAGAAATGTAAAATGCAAAAATTAATTTGGTAAAATTTTTCTTAAGAAATACGAGTAATTTTATAAAGCATGAATCGAAAGTGGTAAAGCATTGATAAACTATTGAATAAGTGGTTAGACTTTTGATCTGATGATCGAGTTCGAATCCTAGGATGATAGACTATTTAGATCTATATGAGTGTTCATGCAAAAAATTCGTGCCCTGTGTATGGCGATAGACTTGTCGGCTATCACAGGGCGACCTGAAAAGCGAACCGCGAAAGCTATCTTTACCCCGCTAATGGTTAAAAGAACGTAAGTATTTATTTGTTCATTAATGTAGACCTTGTAATATTTTCTATTCACTAAAAAAGAATATTAAAACAAACAAAAAGCAAGTAACAGCTATATTACAGAACATAGTATCGCATAATTAAGGATATATGTATATAACCATGAGCTTACAACCAGACAACCTGTAACGTTCGAGACTTAAGAATGTAATAAAAACTATCTCTGCTAACCCCACTATGATTAAAGGGGTGTACATTTTTTTTTACAAATACATAATGGAGGGTAATCTGTAAGATGCTTGAATTCGCACAACACGCGTACATCTTTTTTTGTGTAAGTATTATATGCTTGCAGGTATGTATAATATAACGTATTTCTAATTTATATTAATTAATTATCAGCTAATATAAAATGTTAAGTTTGTTTATGTATTTCCTGACTACCATAGATAAATAGACGACGAACATAGAGAGCAAAGATTAAAGAGGAAAGGGTATAATCTGTAATAAGCCATTAACGTTGGTTCTAATTTTAGTATATTAAAGTTTAATAGTTCAGAAGAAAATTCTGCACTATCTATAGCTTATGTGTTACTACCAATTCTGCCACACTGGCTTTGAACGTAATTTTTAGCAATAAAATTTAAAACAAAATAAATTAATACAATATAATTGATCTAATTAACCATTAATAGTCAATATAAATTAATTATTAATATAACAAACAAACATAATCACTTCATAATTCCAAGAATGGTCTCTGTTTAATGGCCTTACGATGCCTTCATAAACTTACTATAAGACTAAATAACACGAAGTCTTTTGTTTCAATTTTATTTCTAGGTTTTCAGGACTACCTGTATATATTCGTAATCTAAGCTCCAACGCTATTAAAACTTCTAAAATATCCGCCTTTCAGTAAAATATAATCCTTAAAATTGATTATTGACGCAGTTGTTAGGTAAAAAGTTAAAAAAATACAATCGAAATTAAAAGCATGTCCCATTGAAGTTGGTTATTGTAATATACGAGGTGAACGTTAAAATCAAAAGCTTAAAATAAAAGAAGTTATTATTTAATGATGCTGTTTATTTTGTTAACATATATATATATATATATGGTTTATTGTTGTTGTAATTTTATAACATACCTTTTTCTTATCAACTTCAAAAAAATTGGGCATTTTCGGGGGCTCATGATGCGAGTTCTGCCGCTGTTCCTCCATAAGGGTATTGAAGAAATCCATGAATTCCATTTAAATGATAATCACTGTCCAATAAGTCACATAAATATCGTCCACAATTTTCACCGCAAACAGGTAATAATTGGAAAATGTCAAAATTCTAGCGCGCGACGTAAACACGTGGAGAAGGCCCGATGGCGCGTCGCCAGACGTCTTGTTCGTGCCAACATCCGATATAAACTAAATTGAAAATTGGAAACAAAATGCAATGTTCGAATCTTGATATGACAATAATAGGCGAGACAAAGATAAAAGGAATGGCTGCGTGCGAGCGGGACGGAACGTTTCGCTAGACAGTTCTGCTCCACCCCATCGACATCGACATCGGTGGCGCAGGGGTTGTCGCCAGACGAGATCGCTTCGAAATTTAAAATTCTTACCTGCTCTCCAAACGGTATTATATCAAAGAATCGTTTAATCTATTTTCAACTCTATAGTAACAAAATAAGTTTAATTTTCGAATAACGGAAAACACTCCGATAGATTTTACGTTCGGAAACTTATAATAAGTTGTAATTATAAATAGCAAACGTGTGGATACAATACGCAAGGCTATTCCGAGAATTGGGTTTTGTTTTATAATCTATGTGCATAGTTCGATGATTGAAAGATATGTATTGTTTAAAATATTGCAGTACAAGCGTACAGCGTGACTCGTAAAAATAACGGCAAATATGTTGGGGGATCTTGGAAATAAATATGCATGTTTTGAAACCGCATCTGGGTTAAGAGAATCGTAATTCACAGCCCGCTGTATTGAAAATTAATGAAAACGTACGTACGCGAGGTGTTTAAAAGATAATTGTCGGACCGCAGGTTTGTTGCGCAACGCACGCTAAAGTGATGGGGCAAATTGGACCCACCTGACGCGTCCAAGTTGCGCGCTAAATTACATCAGGGTTTCCGAGAGCTTCCACCCCGTCATTACCCCAAATTGAAGGGTGACCTGTAAGTTTTAGTATAGGCAGAAAATAATTTCATATTTCACAAATAATTAAATCCGGCTATTGAATGCGACGGGATTGCATGGGGTCTGTTCATCTCGTTATTGATATCTTTATAATGGGGTAAAGTGGATAGATTCTGCGATACGGGTGTTTACATTGATACGGGTGTATTTGCCGGTTAGTCTATTGTGACAGGTCCATAGACAAACGAAAGGGTTATGGACATTTTGACAACTGGCAATTATATCTAACACAATATTGATTTTTTTGCTTAAGTCTAGATTTTTTTTGGACAAACTAAAACACAGTTGGCCATAGAAGCTGGCCTAGCTCTTAGTCGATTAGCCTGAACCTCTAAGTATAGAATACGTTGTGGTTAGTTTGGAAAAGTTGCGACTCGTTTACGATTAGGGACAAATCGGTTTAGTCTAATAAGCCTTTTTTATCAACTTGTGGAGTCAGTGTTTTTGTTAGTAATAAACTACGATGATAGGCCATGAGATCTTTAGAGCTTCACTGAGTTTTGTATGTTATTGATATTCTTCTTAAGCATTACAAATAAGCGTAAGCTTGTGCTATGGTTAAGTGTATGTTCAGCCCTGTAGTTCTGGGCTCTCAAGAATAAGACTACGGTATCCCCTGCCTGTCGTATAAGACGACTAAAAGGGACCTCGGGTTACCTGGGCGACAAGGGTGGGGGCCGTCGTCCGCTAATGTGGACCCGGGAAGAAGGCGACATCGGCTGGCCCATGTAGCCTTGCACTATGAGGGCACAGGGGGGGAGGGAGAAACCTCCCCCCCCGGGACGTGCTCTCCTTGAGCACAGTGCAGAGGGTCTCCGGTGCGTTCCACTGGAGATCCCGGAGCCCCTCGTCATGCACCGAGGAGAGGGATACCGGGGAGGTTCTAGTGGGTAACAACCCCACATAACCGCCGCCTTCCCACATTTCCCCCAGAAGGCGGGGTATCTTTTTGAAGATTTCCTCCCCGTTAACAAAAAAAAAATGGTTAAGTGTATGTTAATAACCGAATATATGAATACAAACAAAAAAATATAATCTCATAATTCAATAAAGAAATTAAAATACAGAATTAATATTTTTTTGTATGTCTTTATCTGCATTGTTAAATGAGTTCGTATTCGGGGAAATTCCCGGGAGCATTTATTCTACGAATAACTTCGAGATCTATGACGTCATGGCATCTTTAGTTAAGTTACATTTAACATTAAGTTGAGAGAAATTAAATTGAACCTTAATTATATTTACATAAAATACGTTTTCATAAATAACCGTAAATTAATAAGTAATTATTATTTGGTCAAATATTTCGCTGTACTTTTATTAGAATACTATGCAAATATACGATAGTTCATAATTTTTTAATATTTCTCATGAAATGTAGACGTATTAGAAGAATCCATTTTATTCATAATTTTACCATATTTGCGGATAAATGAAAATTGTTAATAGCCGTCTAAAAGACATCCTTTACAACCCCACCCCTTAGATGTTAGGAGTGTTGCTGGAGTTTCTTCGGCCACTTCTTCTCCCAGCGCCAACGCTTCCCGAAGTGGCACTCAATGTTAGTTTATCTTTTGAATATCTCTTAGATTATCCGTGAAATAGCAACCGACCGAGTCGTGGTTCCCTCTCGGGCGCCTTCGGATCGGCATGCTTACGCGTAACAAAGTAACCGTCCAAGCCGAGGTTACCCCTCACCGGGGGGACCCTTGTGTCGAGTTACTAGTAATAGAGGTTCAGGCTAAGCGACCTAAGAGCTATGCCACCTCTCAATCCGGTGAAGCAGTCAAGCCCAGCTTCTCTGGCCAATCTGTGTAGTTAGTCATAAAAAAAATCCTTTACAAATCCCAAAAAATTAAAAAGACATGACACCAATATATTTTTTAAAAAATAATAATATTTATTTTATTTTTTAATTTGTTTCATATTTTAATTTGTACGAAACCTCCATAGTGAAGTCTATGGAGGTTTGTTGTGACATAATTGAAAAAGATATATCAGTGATGTCAAATAGAAATAGACTAGATGTCATTATATAATTTATAAAACATAGTTTCGCAAAAACAGGAATAAACTTTTAATATGGTTTCCTTAAAATACAGAGCAACACATAGTTATTCCTGTTTTTTATTGATATTCCGTATTCGTCTTATAAATATTTCAGATCAATAAGGGAATATTTAAGCCAGTAATAACACCATTAAAATAATTCCTTATCTACAAAAAAACAAGACGCAGCGAAGACCTCATTTATTTTATTCATTCCAAACCATTTTTTTTATGTAGCAATAAAATTTCTAGTAAAGTCCAATTTAATAGTCATACCTAACAAAAGTCCGACAAACGATAATTCGTAAAATAATACTAGTGCAATAAAATTTACAATGGAATGAGCGAGGCCCTTTCAAATGACGAATTAAAATGTTATTTTTGTAATGCACGAGAACAATGGGCGAAAGAATCTTTACTATCAGGGGAAGTGAACAGATACGGAGCATTATTGACTACGGTTCGGGGAATACGCCTGTGAAACTGTGAAACAATGGCGTGGACACAAATGGTCGGTCGCCATGTGGATTCAATAAACGCGGGATTTAATAAAAGCCATTTTGTTGTGAGCTTTCATTTGTTTTTAACCGACTTTAACTAAACCGAGGTTAACAATTCGTCTTTGCAATTGAAGTGAAAAGTTCTTTAGCCGAGTAGAGCACTTTTCCACCGACTTCAAAAGGATGAAAGTTCTCAATTCGTCTGTACTTTTTTTTATACTAAAGAGAATCACATTTGGCTTTTATCTCGTTTAAGTTTTTACCGCTAACTTTCGACTGGGTGAACCGATTTTGATAATTCTTTGATTTGAAGAGAGAGCCCTGGTAGCTCAGTGTTGTGCGCCTCGTGTTGCGTAGTACGCTAGCAACACCGGTGACGGCACCAATAAATTTATTGTTAGATTTTATATGCTGATTTACCACGCGCTCGGCGTTGAAGGAAAACATCGTAAGGCAACCTACTTCTCAATCCGGTGAAGCAGTCAAGGCCAGTTTCTCTGGCCAATCTGTGTAGTTCGTCATTAAAAAAAAGCAACGTACATGTCTCAGAACATTTTTCTAAAGCACGTAAAGCCAATTCGCAATAGGGCCGCGTGGTGGACTATGCCCTTATACTCTATTTACAGAGAAGGACTGCGCCCAACAATGGGATTTATATATTATATATATAAAAAGGCTGTGTAACTTTATATGCTTGTGCTGGTGCTTCCCGTGTGTTCCCATTCAAATTTGGTCCAATTCTGATAATGGTATCCATGAGAAAACCATATAAGTCTTAAATTTTCATCAATTTTTGCGCCACAAATGGACGAATAACTCAATATCATGCCAACAGATTTCGACAATTTTTATTGGTAAGGATTGTACTCTTAGAGTAGTTTAATGAAAATTTGGTTAGGTTCTGATTTTGATTTCGTAATATTCCTACGATAAAACGGAAATACAAAGAAAAGATCCGCGCTCAATAGCGTTTGACGTTTGATTCTATGTAAGTTGGTTGTTTTATTATTCCTATAAATAATAGGTTGTCAAATATCTCCCTTCCGCTTTTTTGTCTTTTGAATTTCGCGGCTATGTACAAAGCGCTACAGAGCTCGTATTTAGCAATACTATACATAATTTGAAAGGTCTTGACATAACCTACAAAACGACGCTATGCATAATTAGTTTGGATATTGCGTTCAACAGTTATAGACGTGTAAACATGGAGTTATACTTGTATACTTGTTGGTAGGGAAAATCTTATCAGCCCGTGTCCCTGAAATGCTAATGTCAATTATAAATTTATATTTGTTAGTACATATATCTACATTATAGTATAGTAATGCTTTGCATGAGAAATGTTATACGTGTACGCGAATACATATGTTTATGCGTCAATAGCCTAATGGTTTAGGTTACGGCCTGCGAATCGTAAGGTCGTGGGTTCGAATCCACCATTCGACTATTGCCGTCAACCATGTCCTAGCACAAGTTTAAGCTTAGTTGGAATGGTTAACAAGATTGTTAGTAATATTTTTGATAAAAAAAGAAATATTGCTTGCTTTCTTCAAAAAAAAAATGTTTATGTCTGACTTTTATGTCTAGCGTCTGTATTTCCCACTGATTACAATATGGGTGTTTTCAATGCTTAGCATTTACTGATCTAGTGCGCCTTCCAGGACTGCATTCAATCCATTTAACATCAGGTGGATCCTGGCCAAGGACTTAATTACATATTAAACATGAATGATGTGTTAGTTCCGTCGTAATAATTTCACTGCTATAGTATGTTCGAAATGTATGGAATTCAAAAATAAGGTTTATCTATATATATATATATAAAAGTGTGTGGGTATGTTCCATATAGGCTCTGAAACGGCTAGACCGATTTCAATTAAGCTTTTAAGGAATCTTCAGATTGACCTGGCGAGTAATGCTGTAAAATTTGGTGACAATCGGAGCACTCCTCTTTTTGAAATGTCAAATACAGCTTTCATTTACTATACTACTACAACGGTTATGATATTTTATAACTGTTATGTACGTGGGTGTAGGTAATGATCTTCACCCGCTCGAGAAGAAAATAGGAGAGAAATGAATAATTTAATATATTTTGAGAGTTAAATTAAGTATTTAATAATGTAAGTTTATTGTTTAAATAAAATAAATCAAAATCTAGCACGGCGAACCGATAGGATGGGATGGTACGTTAGTACGCAATAAAATCCGTAAAAGTACTTTGATTTTCTTTTTCTTAGTCGTCTCCTTCATTGCTGTAAGTCGTGTCTAGCACAAAGTGTTGATCGCTCACTTAACAATTAACTTCCACGTGTCCCTGTCCTCGGCGGTCTTCATCTCTTTGGTTATTGACAGGCATGTGAGCGTCTTAACTGCGTCTGCCCACCGTGTAAGTGAGCGACCGCGTGCTCTTTTTCCGTCCACCTGGCCAACAACCATTAGCTTTTCGAGGCTATCAGGATTTCTACGAGTACTTTGATTACAAGAGTGTAAATGAGTCACATGTCAGTTTCTCTCTCTCCAACAATAAGTCCCTTAGGATGATATTAAAGACAGGATGTCCCTTTTTTTAAGGACAACAATGAATACAAAAAGGCAGTAATAAACATTTTTATTAGGAATCAATACGGGAAAGTGGGCAGTAGTTCTTAGTAGCTGAGATTAGAACTTTAAGCCTATTACGGTCTCTTGCTTATCACCGTATTCGTAAAGACTTTTGTAATTAACATTCTTATAGTCAGGATGTATATTTGTACAGAAGGCAATAATTACATCGCCCGTAATGTACCTAGGGTATATGCGACTATTGTGAAACTATTCCGTAATGACTTTTTATCTAGCTTAATAATAATACAGTGTAAACTCCACTTAACACTTAATAAATTTCGAGATATGAAGAAACAAGCATGCATACTGAGGAACTCCTTTTGTAAACTCAAATAAAGTACAATTTCAACAAATTGTACTTTGACAATCCTTCCCCATAATTAGATAACATGTCATCTAACTTTTAATATGGAAAAATCCCACCCCTAGGATAGGATTAGGAGCAATGCTGGAGTTTCTTTAGCCAGTTCTTCTCCCAGGCATATAAGTTAGTTTAGTTTACATTGTCCCATATAGTTTTTATTACTAAAATAGCAACCGACCGAGTCGTGATTCGGCCCTCTCGGGCGCCCTCGGATCGGAATGCTCACGCGTAACATAATAACCGTCCAAGCCGAGGTTACCTCACCGGTTCAGTGGTTCAGTCTAAGCGATCTAAGAGCTATGCCAACTCTCAATCCGGTGAAGCAATAAAAGCCAGCCTCTCTGGCTTACTGTGTTAGTTCGTCCAATAATAAAAAACAATTTAACTTTTCGTTGTCCAAATATCAAACTCGTATAAGGCTCATTGCAAATAATATTTTTTTGTGCTTAAACTACGCACGTAAGTAAACACGACCAAAAAGACCAACTATATCTACGGATACTGCGTGAATCATCGACAAAACAAATCGATTGTTTAAGAAATCTATGTGCTTATGTACATAATGACGAATACCTCTTGACTTAGTTAAAAAAAAATAATACGCATAATTTCTCGCTTAATTTGAATTAAACTTCTTTACGAACACTTGACTTGTAGAGGCGTTACGAAAAATGTGATCGGTTGAGGCGGAGGTAAATTAGTGAAGTTAGAAAGAAAGAGTTACGTTTCGTATATGTAAGATACAGTGGCTATTATATCACATTGTAAGAGGAAGTGAGTGCTGTGCACGCGCACATTTTCTTTCTCTCTCTCTATACACATACATAAAGATTGAGGTAAAGAAGTTTTACTTCAGTCGTGTGGTCTTAAGAATACTTTTTTTTATACTTTAATGATGTTATTTGAAAATAAAGTCGTCAATGTAAGGCACGCAAGCTTAATAAATGCCTCTTCACTCGAGTCGTAAAACACCAACATTGGTATAAATGAAAAAAATTCCAAACCTATCATTAAAAATAAATTTATACTTACATAAATAAAAAAAAGTTCGTACACAACAATAGCGGCCAGATTATTCGAACTCATCTCAATTACTCGAGGCGCCATTATCGATGTAACACTCGATGTTTCGCACGGCCCGGGGAGATTTATCGACGTGCGATTTTAATTATCGGATGATAGTCAATAGTCCCCGATGACCCCCCGAACTACCCTCCGACGCTATAATTACATCATCATTCACTATTTGTACACGTAATGTCTTCATTTCGCACGTTCACAATTGTTATCGATAATTAAATATTTTAGTCCCCGGATGACTGAGCTTTGCTCGGTATTTCTTTGGTAGAGCGTTATATGGCTCGTCTAAGTCTAAATTCAACTCTCTCTTCGAACCAGTCGGAGATTGGTCTAACCAATACTCATCTACATAATAATAGCGCGTTTTATAAAAACAAACCTAGCTAGATCAATTTATCGCTCTCAAAACTCTCTGCATATAAAATGGCACGCAAATCGTTCCCGCCCTTTCCGAGATTCATATTATATAAAAACAAGAATTGCTAGTTCAAAGATAAATAGAATAATGTTGCCCGTTGGAAAAAAAACAATTATTAAATTGCTTACGTAAAGTGAGCAATTTTTAAGAGCAAAAATTTCTAGACAACCTAAGCTGTCTTTATCTTAGTAGCCAGGTGAGGTTAAGTTGTCTGCAACCGTCCTACCCTTAATCTCCTATGGGTTATTAAAATATTGTCGTTCCGGGGTAACTTACCGTGGCTTGGTCGCCCAAGGTGAAGCTAAGAGGAAATCACAAGACAATTTAAGATACCGGGTAGTCGTCCAGGTAGTAGATATTGAACATAGTTACCCATTTTGAGATGTAGACGAGTACAGTTGGCTGGTGAGTGAAAAATTCATTTTCATCCACCATATATATAAATATATATTTTCATTTTAATTGTTCAAGTAACAAGTAATAATTTGAGCTAACCGTGTGAAGCCGGTGTACGCTTTCATTTGGTAAATTATAAAACAGTTGTGTTGTAAAGAGTTGTGTGTGTTGTCCCTTAAATTTTTTTCTTTAGTCTTGGCTATCTGTTAAAAATTAAATAAATAAATATATCCAGTTCCAAGAAACATATTCCACAAATTGAAGTGCCTGAAGAGTAATCGATAGACATTTTCTGAAATATTTAACAAGAGCCTGTAACTGGCCATTGGAACACAGCCGTCGGCATAGTAACGAAGTAAACCCAGGTCATCATTCACTAGATGTAATACATGTTTTACAATAATTAAAGCAGTCTTTAAAGGACCTATAAAACGCCAGTAAAGAGGTAATGGACTGCCTTCATTATTGTACCACGCCTTACCCCTAGGTGGCGCGCCTGCAGCCCCATTTTATAACCATGTTTCATTCAAACACTACTTGATTGATTACACGCGACATTGAATGTGTCCTCATGACTACGATTTTACGAAGTAGGCAGATATCAATTTAAAAATTTGATCTTTTTATTAATGAACTACTCTGATCGACGTCTACACCAATTTAAGTGGTCGCTTAGCCTAAATCTTTTTGGGAATACTACTAGGCGTAAGGGCTTCTAAGACCTCGGCTTTGGCGTTTATTAATGTGAATGTACTCTAATTTTTTTCTTTATTTATTTTTTGGGGACTTTGCCCTTTTGCGCATGTACACACATCGGTCGCATGAAGCGAGAAAGAAAGTCATCAATGTTGCATGGCCATAGCCACCAGCTTCCTCGCTCTCTCTGAGGTCGGGTCAGACAACATTAATAAGGCACCCACATGTTGCTCCCTCAGCTTAAGTCTATCTATTACTGACTATCTTCCCGCTTCATGTTTACCACATTCCACCATTATGTGGCGCACATAATCCACCACTTGGCAAGTCTCGCAGTACTTTAGTTGTTGGTGGTTTGGTGGTTATTGTACAAAGGTTGGCCAGGAAAAGCTGGCCTTAACTTCTTCACCGGAGTGAGAGGTAGCTTAGGTCGCTTAGCCTGAACCGGTGAGGGGTAACCTCGGCTTGGACGGTTAATATGTTACGCGTAAGCATTCCGATCCGAGGGCGTCCGATAGGGCCGAACCACGACTCGGTTATTTGCTATTTCACAGATAATCTAAGGAACATTCGAAAGCTAAGCTAACTTGTAAATTGTCGTTAAGGAGTACCGTAATTACTTTTAGATTTGTCATAAATCTACCAATATATCAATGAACAATCATTTATGTATACGATTTTTAAAGGGTTTTCTACTTATATTCGGAATCCAAGGTCCGGGTTAAGTCAGATTGAAATTAAATCATTTCAAACAAGAAAACACAAACTGATTTATAAATTACGGAATGTACTTATAGGTACACGAACATTAAAAAAAAATTGGATAAATTGAAAATCTCCTGCTATTTTTAGCGCTAGTTTCGATCTAATGATCGGCGGCTCGAATTTGTCATTACTAGCCTTTACGCCTGTTAAACGTGACTGATAACACAACAGTTTGTGAAAGTACATTAAACATTGTTTAATTTGACATTTTCATATATTAAAGATTTAGTTAGTACATAAATAGACTAGCTTGAACAAACTATTGAAGTTGGTGGCCATTACAGTCTTTCAGTCTACCCGCGTTTATAATAAGTAAAGTAAATATAATTACTCTGTGAATCACAACAACCGGACATCGCATAGATGGAAATAGAAAGAGCCACGAATGTTATGTTTACTTCTTGGAAAAATCAAGAATCACGCGATATTTTATGTGCGGAGAGACGCGTTCCGTTCTCGCTTAAGTGATAAATTATTGAAATTGATAAAACAATGGATAACGATACAAAGTGTTCCACAGTTGGGGAGGTCGTAAAGAGGAAATGTTGCAGGCCGGGCTTTGTGATCGCCGCTGTCTAAACAAATCAAGCGTGCACGTAGTGATGTGCGCCGGCGCTCGGCAGCGCTTCAAGCGCTATCGTGCGTCCGCTGGATGTGTCAAATGTACTGCGTAAAAGATGACTGGCACAAAAATAAGTCCATTAATGTTTTAGAAATATTAAAAAAAAAACGTTGTGTTAGAGATAATTATTAATATACACATTACTTGTATCCTTATTAAGTTAATAATATTTTTTTCAAGCATATGCTTCATAAGGTATGTTGCATATGCTTAAAAATATTAATGTTTATATACTAAGATTAGTATACTAAATATTTGCGATCTATTAAAATGTATTTATTTAAACATGTGTCGTATTTAATCGATTATAGCAAACGTATTTGGAATTATGACTTATGTAATTACACTAGCGTGCCCAGATTTTAGATTAACCTAGATTTTGCTTATTTAAATTATTCATTTCTCTCCGTATTCGTTATCTTCTATTCTCTTCTCGAGCGGGTGAAGATGATTACCTACACCCATGCACATATCAGTAAATACAATATCATTCTTATCATTTATACAAAAACATATCGGGCTCAAGTTAATGTCAGAAATAAAAGTACGATAATGAGGAGTGCTCCGATCGTCATCAAACCAAACTTTACAGGATTAATCGACAGGTCAATTTGATGATTCCCTGAAAGTTTCATTGAAATCGGTCCAGTCGTTTCGGAGCCTATATGGAACAAACACACTTTCTATATATATATATATATATATATATATATATATATATATATATATATATATATATATATATATATATTAAAAAGATAAGTTTTATTTAATTTCCGTTGTCCGCCCGAAGGTATTGTACAACATCATTGGATTGAATTTTAATATATAATTTGATTTGAATATAATATTTTGATTATTTACGTATACGAGAATAGAATCGAAATGATGCAATGTGGCCGCAGTGATAACAATCCTCGCCAAGTCTTAATACACGGAATCCTAACAATCGAAATGTCAAAACATTCCGGGCCCCTTTGATCGGGCCATAATTACAAGTGTTCTTAGAAATCACTTAATGAGTTACACGCTAACAAGTAACTTACTGACGATTCAGAAATACGTTGTAGATTAGTCCTTTGTAGCTATTCCTTAGTATTTTTGTACCTTGTACTATTTTAATTTCAAAAATTATTACTTTATTCTATTTGTGTTATATTTAAATAACATGGCCTAATAAATATATTTATTTATGAAATTTTTTTGTTTCATCTATTATTTTATTATATATTATATATATATATATATATATATATAGAAACGTGGGCCTCATAAGCAAGCTCAAAGTCGCACAACGATATATGGAGAGGCCTATGCTCTACGAGATCAAATCGGGAATGAGGAGATCCGTAGACGAACGAAGGTAACCGACATAGCTCGCCGGATAAGTTGAAGTGGCAATGGGCAGGGCACATAGCGCGTAGAACAGATGGCCGATGGGGCCGAAAAGTTCTCGATTGGAGACCACGGACCAGCAAGCGCAGTGTGGGACGTCCACCCGCAGGTGGTCTGACGACCTCATTAAGGTCGCAGGACGTAGCTAGATGCGGGCCGCTTACAACCGGTCCTTTTGGAAATCGTTTGGAAGGCCTATGTCCAGCAGTGGATGTTTTACGGTTGAAATGATGATGATCATGATGATGATGATGATGAATATACATAAATCTAATAACTATTTATACACGTATTATATTTATTGTATTAAATATTTTTTTTCTCTTTATTCAACTGTATAAATGCGATGTTAAAGTAATATTGCGCGCGCACAACATTGGGTAGTCTTGGGCACCGCTGAAAATCAGCACATGCTGAAACGGTGTCCAGTGTTGTGCATCATGTCCTATATCCTGTTTTTTTTTCAATAACTGTATTTATTTTGCCTTTTTACTGTGTTTCATATTTTGTTTGTAATGTATTCAAATGATACCAATAAAAAGAATATGTCAATATCTATATGTCTATGTCTAAAATAATAAATCTATAAACGCATTATGTTATATCCAAACTATATGGGCTTACCCGCGATACAAAGAAATAATTTAAAATTTCAGCTATCTGTCAGTGAAAGCCCCGTCAAAATCGGTCCAGTTGTTCCAGAGATTAACCGGAACAAACAGACAAAAATATTTTGTATATATACCTTATATCCATTAATTACCATGTAGCAAATAGCAGTTATTTTTTCATTACAAAGAGACACTCCAATTTTATTAATTTCTATAGATGTAGTTACGGGTGAGTTTTTATATACAGGGTCAAACCTTGAATGAAGCAAGTCTTCGACGTGGATTTGATTCTCTTGGGCGAAAAAGTTAAAAATAATTTAGTGTGTTGATTGTCCAGTGAGGAGACGATGATGATGATGACGAGAGATGTAATAGATTTTCTAAGGCATGTGAAGTCAGCCAATACGGTATTTTTTTGGACAAACTACTTAGATTGGTTAGAGAAGCTGGCCTTGACTGCTTTACCGGATTGAGAGGTGGCATAGCTCTTAGGTCGCTTAGCCTGAAACTCGATCGCTAGTAACTCAACACAAGGGTCCTAACTACTAAGGGACTGTACTAACTTGTACTCTCTTTACCCCCTAAAGCCTGAGTCCAATGATGGAATACTCATGGCTGTAAACTTTTACTTGGTATCGTATTGCTGGCTATAAAACAGTAGTGTCGCCGACAAAGCCCCACACGGCGCGACCCGACCTAATAAACAATTACGCATATAAAAATTGAAATCGTCGTTCGATATTTTATAGCCCGTGAAGCTTGCAGGTTGCGACCCGTGCGCGCCGGTTAAATAAAAACAATAAGTCAATTTGCACAGCAATAACATCGTGTGGAACAACTTCAACAACACATCGCCGACAATTTCCTTTTGTACTTTTAATATATTCTATCTTACAGCGCTCTCGGTGTTCAATATAACAACGCGTTCAGGGTTCTGTTGGGGTTGCCCCGTTTCTGTAGTGCATCGGGGATGTTCGCGGATACACAGATGGCATGCTTTTGCATCTCTAGTGCGCAGGGTGCGGACCAGCTCCAACAGCATACTGAGCATGATCGCTCAAAGGCTTGACTGTGTTTATGTAAACAGATGCTGCGCCGTCTCACATGGGGTAAGATATTCATAAACATAGTCAAGCCGTTAGTATATTATATTATATTTTTTATTTTATTTTTATAATCAAATAATTATAATAATAATTTTATATTATAATCTTATAATTTGGTCTAAGGTTGTTATTTAATAGTTATTTAAAATAATGATGAGTCTTAGTTAGTTAATTGAATAAATTAATTATTATTTATTATTATTATATAGTTCTATTTATCTGGGGTTCGACTTTTCAATAAGAGCGATTTATAATAATAATTTTTATTTCAAACATGTACAAAGTAGTTCTTTTTTTTTTTTTTTTTTTTTAATGACGAACTACACAGATTGGCCAGAGAAGCTGGCCTTGACTGCTTCACCGGATTGAGAGGTGGCATAGCTCTTAGGTCGCTTAGCCTGAACCTCTATTGCTAGTAACTCGACACAAGGGTCCCCCCGGTGAGGGGTAACCTCGGCTTGGACGGTTACTATGTTACGCGTAAGCATGCCGATCCGAGGGCGCCCGAGAGGGCCGAACCACGACTCGGTCGGTTGCTATTTCACGGATAATCTAAGAGACATTCAAAAGCTAAACTAACTTTGAGTGCCACTTCGGGAAGCGTTGGCGCTGGGAGAAGAAGTGGCCGAAGAAACTCCAGCAACGCTCCTAACATCTAAGGGGACAAAGTAGTTCAATAATGGCCGCAGTAGTGAGAACTAAATCGCAGCTATTAACGCCCATCTCCAAACAATTAAATACAAAATTCCTTTTTACTAAAATTAAAAACATATCATATGTAATTCAGTTTGATCGAGTCTGTATACGTGTGTTGTGTGTACAAGGTTGCGTGTGTTGAACTATGCGTATGTGAGAGTGTGTAGGTGTGAGTATGAAGTACGGGGTGAGTTTTTCTGACAGCTTTATTGAGCTTTTAGAAGATCTTCTGTATATTCATACTATTACAGTCATCATCATCAATAGCCAATCTCTAATACACTGCTAAAAATAGGCCTTCCCTAATGCCTTCCACCATATACTATCCTTCGCTTTCCGCATTCAGACACATCCAGCTATCCTTGTCAGGTCGTAGGACCTATCTGGACGGAGGACCATTGACAAGTTTTTTGTTAGTCATTTTTTGTATGAAATGAACGTTCCTTAGCTTTATCTTAGTTTGTATCAAACTACCTTTAAAGTATATCCTTTACGATAAAAAAATGAATCTTCGAAATCGGTTGGCGAGTTATTTGTCCATTTGTAGCACAGAAACTTAAGACATATATGGTTTTCTACGTTACAATTATTAGAAGTCAATAGCCTAATGGTTTAGGGTTTGGCCTGCGAATCGTAATGTCATGGGTTCGAATCCACCATTGGACTATTGCCGTGAACCATGTCCTAGCACAAGCATGAGCTTAGTTGGAATGGTTAACAAGATTGTTAGTAATATTTCTGAAAAAAAAATAAAAGAAATTTTGCTAGCTTTCTTTTTTTAAAAAAAAAGAAAAAAACCATTGCAATGGGATCACATGGAAAGCATCAGCATTAAAAAAGAGAATCATCAAATTCGGATCTCCCAGTTGTATGTTGTTAGTTAACAAACATAATATATAAACAATAAAAATACAGTCGAATTGAGCTCCTTTCTTTAAGTCGGTTAAAAATCAACGTAATTTATGCGTAAAATATTAGGTAGGGTAACATCGGCCGCCCAAAAGCGCTATATTCAGGAGATACGGTGTAATAATAAAACTTCAGCTTCCCGGGTGCGGGCAAAAAAATATTATGTTGTAAATTTAAAATGAGAACAGGAAATGATAACCCGCGGGTAGACAGCGCCTGCGCCACCCCCGGCTGCAGTGCTCGCACACACACAACGAACGTGATTAACGAGATCATATAGTAACTGCAGCGCTGTGTGTGCACAAACCATAACAATATAGAATATTTATTAATTAACACAGATTTGATTACAATTAACGGACATCGATGTAACCATTGCAGCACACATTTTTCATAAACAGTGACTCCCAAACTAAGCAGATGCTTGTATCTAGCCCGGCGAGGCTAAATTTTGCTTTATTTTATTTAAACAAACTTACACCATTAAATATTTACTATAACACTTACAATATATTAAATTATTCATTTCTCTCCGTATTCATTCTCTTCTCGAGCGGGTGAAGATCATTACCTACACCCATGTACATATCAGCAGCATTAATAAACGGATACATTCGCGGCTCCAAACTTACCTTGAATACTTCAAAATCCCTAATTATTGTCTTTAATATACTTCAGTATACTTTATTATACTTCAATTTACTCCATTGTACTTCAATATGGTTCATAATGACATACACAACGCATGTGTCAATACAAATTTGGGTTATAAAACAATATAATCATAGTAAATAAAAGCTGTATTTGGCAGTTTATAAAAGGAGTGCTCCGATCGTCCGAACCAAACCTTACAGGATTACTCGCCAGGTCAATCTGAAGATTCCCTGAAAGTTTCATCGCATTTATTATTTTTTACAATAAATCAGAAGGATACTACTTTCTAGTGTTTATTTTATGAAAGCGATCAATACAGTTGTTATATCAATTCTTTCATTACCAAATTCGTCAAATACTAACACAGACGATTCGTGCGCCAGTGGTACGCCATTGTTTAACAGGCATCAATTAACTGAAAGTCTACTAAAACTAGCAAATATCGACCACTGGAATGCCAATGAACGTTCATTTTGCACACAGTTAGATTAGCAGAGTCGGGTCCCAGTTTAACAAATAAATTAATTTAATTATATAAAAACGTGAATACTAGACCTATACTTTCGCATGTCTGAATACTTTGTACTCAGTGAAAATGACTAAGTAATATAAATTATCGTTAATTTATACCATGTATATCATTATATTTATTAAGATGTTATCTG
Organism: Meandrusa payeni; assembly: GCA_029286785.1. Lineage (NCBI taxonomy): Eukaryota > Metazoa > Arthropoda > Insecta > Lepidoptera > Papilionidae > Meandrusa > Meandrusa payeni. The sequence continues at coordinate 9,212,701 of JAGSMX010000008.1, read as the reverse complement.
TGTATATGTTTATTTATTGATCTATATAGGATTCCTAAAACACTTTTTAGCAGCACTACCGCTAGTCTCTTAATTACCAAAGGTTAGCATTAAATTCGTCTTTGTCCATGTATTTTTTTTTCTTTATTTGGGACAATAAACAATAGCACAATTGATATTATAAAAGACATAATAGAAATAAGATATGTAACTGCACTACCAGCAACATTATCCGCAAATTATTATCATTATTATTTTAACGTGCAACACTTAAAAACAACGAAAACAAAAACTAAGAAGAAGAATACGGAAATAAATGAACTAATAAATACTTGTTAACTAAATTAACTAAATAAGCTGTCTTTAATACATTTTCTAAATTTAGTAGTAGGCAATGAAAACAAATCAACATCTGCGAAGTACTTATTGTATATATCCACCACACGACGGAGAGGTGAACGCACACCAGCATTGGAACGACAGGGGTTTTAAGAAAATAAATTATATATCCTAACCTCTTTTACTAAATAAGAACAGTCAAATTTATTGTTACACAATCCAAATAAATTAATCTGTCTATCAATACTAAAACAACGATTAGAAATGATAGTTAGCATGATTCATTAAAGAACATAATTAGAGTTACCCCATTGGTTGGTTGTATAACTGTAAATCGTAGTTTCAAGGGGATCTCGAGTATTCGGGAGAAGTTTTTGTACTAGGTCCTGGATTTATTTATTTTTTGCCCGGTGTGGCAATCTGGAAATTTTAGAATAATCTCCACTGAAGAGGCTGGTGCCACATGTGTTGCGGGCGTCTCGGTGATAAACATTTTATTGGAATGTTTGGGACAAAAACTGCCAGCCAAATGTTGGCTCCAATTTGGGGGTTTCACGTAAAGGAAGTTGTTATTTAAATATTAAGACGATATACTATTTAATGCAAGATTCTAGAACTTTGTCTATTATTCGTTGTATTTAATTTTAGAAAATAAACCTATACTTGCACGACTAAATCCATGATGTTAACGAATTCTTCTATCAAGTTATTCGATCGATTTGAAGCATCAATGACCTAATGGTTTTTTTTATTTGGTTTAAGGTCCCAATGCCCAAAGAGACCTTATATTTTTGGTGTGCAAGTTAAATATATTCGTTGATACAAAATAAAAATATAAATAATCAAAACTGGTAAGAAAGGAAATAATTACTGGTAATTATGTAAATATAAAGTGAGGCAACAGCCTAACTGTTTAGGATACGGAAGATCGTAGGATCGAATTCGCTATTCGACTATTGACGAGAATCATTATCTCCTAGTGCAAGCTTAAGCTCAGTTGGATGGTTGTTGAAAAAAATAGTTTTTGCAAGTTACGAAACCATAGATTAAAGTTCTGTTTACTATGGTGTGCGTCACGTATAATAAAACACTTGCTAAAATTGGTGCACGGTGAATGGGGATGAGCTCACTACCTGTCTTCTACGAGACTTAATAAGATTGGCGAACATCAATTGCTTGCGCCGTCTACTCCGTTAAAAATATGAGAGATTATTTATAAATGAAACGTTATATAACCTGTAACCATAGATTTAACGCCAGATTCAAACAATGACATAAACATTGGCGTCCTTGATACTACATCGAGGGTGCTATTTATAGCTTAACAGATGGTTGTCTTGTCCCGTGCGGCGGTTATTTCAGTCGCCCTCCCCTTCCCTCTGAGGGCCCGGCCAAGCACTGACAGCTAACCTCTCGCGTGGCCCTCCCATTCGAGTAATACGAAACTTCTTATCATATTAACTTTTGTTTTGACTGCTTATGACAAATATCAAATTAGCACATACACATCGAAGATTTTATTACATTGCTTTGTTTCAAAATCTTTTGTCGTCTCTATTAATTAATTCAATAAGCTAATTATTATAATTATTAATTGGTAATATAGTAATTTATTTGTGTTATAAATTATAATATAGATTCTCCTAATTTAATGATCAAATATTCCATGTAATCCAAATAGAGATGATTATAGATTGGCCATATTAGCCTGGAGCTAATACGCGTAGATACTGCGTTGTTAGTGTTTTCTTTTAGTGCTATAATATAGATTGGAACGCTGTATCACTATATGAGCACTAGTGTTATAAGACAAGGGTTGCTAGTCTGCCATTCTCAATATATTTTCATGAAGATATCCGATCTATAATTGAAAGAGAGAAAAAAATAACATTATCTGTTACCACTCCATACACACATGTAACATTAATCAATAATAACGTCAACCATCTACTAACACAAGCATAAGCTTATTTGAAATAGTTAACAAGCTATTTGTTAGTTAAGTTCAAGTTATTTGTGAAAAAATATATTATTAGCACCCTTTAAAAAAACTACTTTTAAATTATTGAAAAAAAAAATCAGTTTTTTTAAACTATGACTTGCTAAACATTTGTGTCTGGAGATGTGCTCACCTCCTGTCACATAAGGGACCTAAGATGGAAAAAAGCTGTCTGTCTACCCCACTTTTATATAAAAATAATATATTCGTGAATATTTTTTATTAAAATAATTTACAGACGAGCTTCAATGCTATATATATTTTTTGTTAACTTTCGGTCAATTAAATGATATAAGTCTTATATCATTTCGAGATAAGTCATTGGCAACCTTGAATTAATTCAATTACTTTTTATTAATATACTGGCCACTTTACTTATGTGTATATATTCATTATGTATATGTATATCTATTATGTATGTATATTAGATATTATATGTAGATATATTATGTATATCATTGTGAATTGTTGAATGTCAAATACAGCTTTTATTTCCTATGATAATATTCTATTGTTTTATAACCCAAATTTGTATTGACATGCGTTGTGTATATTTATGTCACTATGAACCATATTGAAATACAATGGAGTATATTGAAGTATAATAAATCCCTAAATGAGAAGAATGATGTTGTATTTACTGATATGTACATGGGTGTGGGTAATGATCGTCACCCGATCGAGATGACAATAAAACAGAATGAATACGAAGAGAAATGAATAATTTAATAAATTGTGAGAGTTAAATTATATATTTAATGATGTAAGTTTATTGTTTAAATAAAATAAAGCAGTATCTAGCCCGGAGAAACGGGCTGGGTACGCTAGTAAATACATAAGAAAAGGCTATCACCTTTCTATTATTACCACGAACTGTCTGATTATGATATTAATATTGAATCAATTAGTAGATTTCGAATCCATTCCGAGTCATATAAATAGAGTTGCATAGTGCGTCGTAGCAGGAGTGACGGCTCGTCGGGCCACCCGACACTATAATGCGCGCTGAGTCGATACACATGGCAACATATCGGATTAGGATGGCCATTTTGAAATATTCACAATACTCTCATCAGCAGAATTTGTTTTAACGGCTATTATTTAAAAAAAAATTATAAGCTTTGCCATACATTCAACTTACTGAAGCAAGTCTCGTGCGCCGAATTTCTGGATGTTTCTGATATACCTAGGATTACGCTTACGTTATCTCTAGGCACTTTTAAAGGATAACAACAGATATAGATATAGTGAGAAAAGATTTTCCTGCGTAATTTTTCGGAAAAGTTCATAGTTATCGTGCTCTCCCAAATAGCTCCATATATGGATATGAAAATGTCACTCATTTAATACGATCATTCATTGACTGTTCTGGTGTCATCGTAATTCCATAAAGATTCGAGTTTCCCGTAAGGAAAATAATTTCTCACTACATCTGTAAAGGTATACTTGGGAATATAACCTACGTACCTATTTGATATATGAGCTAAGGGTATAAAAATGTACTAGGGTTACTTGCATACACACAATTATATTTTTTTTCGCGTATTATTAAAAAATATGTGATATTAATGTAATAACAGTAAACGATAGTTGGCATTTTATAGCTGTTCTTATGCTTTGTATGCAAGTAAATATAGTTCGCCATATTTTGGAATATAATGGCATTCACTTTGTAATTATTATTTTATTCATGTTTTTTTTTAGAGGTGGCCGGCTTTATTAATAGTATCACAGTAAGAGCCCCAGAGAGGACGCCTCGGCTTGGACGGTTACTATAATCATAGCACGTACGAGTAATATTATTCCTGGTCCTTCGAGCCGGACATGAATAATTATTTAAACGGTTTTATGGTAGCACAGACAGATACATCTGATGGTTATATTTTAATAAGTTTTATTGTTAAATATAGTCAGTTGACGTAAGTAAACATCATCGCAATATTCAATGGAATATGCGATATTTGATGTTGCGTAGGCGACATAGAATTACAACTTTAAGTACCTAATAAACTCTTTTATATTGTATGTTTGTTATAGTAAACAAATAATTTTGATTCTCCGTAAATGGTTAAAAACATATAAAGCAATAACAATAAAATGACGTTACCAGAACAATTAGAAACAATCTCCGTCTATTTTAAAAACAACATCACATTTAACAAAAAAACGTCGACTTCTCTAACGATAACCATATCCTAGCGACCCGTTAATTATTGTGGAAATTAAAAATAAATTACAAAAATAGCATACGACGTAGATAACGCGTGAATGTTGTCATATTGGTATCGCACATAAGTTGCATAGAAATAACGACCCCCGTGCACTGTCTGCCAGGAATAGCCAGTCAGCTGGGGTGCGTCACAGCGCTCGCGATATGGCACGCTGCGTGCGCCACCGCCCGCGAAACGATAACCAATAAAAAGCTATTTTACGCATCCTTGCTACATCTAACAATCGAATCTGCTAAACTAATTGTTGTTTAGTGGACAACAATTAGTTTAGTTTCATTGGTAACACTATAATTTGCTGTAGATCATGTCAATTGTATGTCGGTTCTTAGCATTTGACGTATTCGGTAGACGCTTATTTATTGTGTGCCGTGGTAGCTCAGTTTCCGGTCGGTCGGCTCAAGTTCCATAGTACGCTAGCAATCCGAGTTCGATCCCCGGTGCCGGCACCAATAAATTTGCTGTTGCAATTTTATGTGCTGATTTACCACGTGCTCGGCGGTGAAGGAAAACATCGCTGAGGAAACATACATGTCTTGGGAATTTTTCTAAAGCAGGTGAAGTCTGCCAATCCGCACTAGGGCCGCGTGGTGGACTATGCCCTTATACTTTCTTTACAGAGAAGGCCTGCGCCCAACAGTGGGATATATATATTATAATATATAAAGGCTGTAACTTAAGTTTACTTATTGTGAGTTCATCAGTTGAAGTTGAGTTTATAATGGTACTTTGTGTAAATGTAGCTGTTTGACACTGGCACGTCAATTAAGCTCTTTAAAACGTTCGAAATTTAAAATGATCCCGATACAAAAGTAATCAAATTGTTAAAAAATCTCCCCCGTAAATATTAGGAGCGTTGCTGGAGTCTCTTCGGCCACTTCTCTCAGCGCCACTGCTTCCCGAAGTTGCACTCAAAGTTAGATTAATTTTGGAATGTCTTTTAGATAATCCGTGAAATAGCAACTGATCGAGTCGTGATTCGGCCCTCTCGGTCGCCCTCGGATCGGATTGCTTACGTGTAACAGTAAACGTGCAAGTCGAGGTTACCCCTTACCGCGGAGACCCTAGTGTCAAGTTACGATAGAGGTTCAGGCTAAGCGACCTAAGGGCTATGCCACCTCTCAATCCGGTGAAGCAGTCAGGGCCAGTTTCTCAGGCCAAAATGTGCAGTTCGTCAAAAACAAATGCAATCAAATCAGTGATTAGACGCTACTGCGCGCGGACGCACGTTTTATAACCGAAGTATCATTTATTTATTGATTTATTTCTTGATCCTATATTATCATAGTTAATCTAAGTTCTGGTGCCTATATCGGTTTTTTATTATATAATATAGAGCCTATTTTATATACAATCGTGCTCATTGTCGTTAAGGAGTACTTACTTAATTTTAGATCGCTATAAATATACCAATATCTTAAACAACAAGTAAATCTTTTCATACGATTTTTAAAAGTTTACTGCCTATATATTAGGAACCAACGGTATGCAAAGAAAATGATATAAAAACGCAAAATATCTTGACCAATTTCCGTCTTACCTATTTAAAATGTTGGCACATTTATTTTTCTTTTAAAAGCGTTATTCTACCAATTACTGGCAAACTGTGTCTAATTTTAATAAGTAGCTTAGTTAATACAAGTTAGTCGCATGTATTTATTATTGGCAGTTTCTTATACCGATATATACATGAAACTTAACGGCCAGTTAAATGGAACGCTGTTTGCGGCGCGACGTCTTTGTGATAAGAATGCGAATAGCATAAACAAATCTGTAATGGTCTAATCGACTTCACCGTACCTACTTTCACGTAAACATACACGCATAAAACAATAATGGAGCGAACAAACAAATTAGTGAGACATTAAAAAGCATTCTAAACTTCCGGACGTAATTAAGCTGCGTTTCTATTGTTCAAATTTAAGGTGCAAATGTTCCTTTGAACGGAAAGTGTCCTATGGCAAATTAACTCTTGATAAAGCAGCAGACCGAGCGTTGATTTAGCCATCTAGGACACCCCTTGGGCTTTGAATCGCCTATTTGACAATGAAATTTCATTATGAAACCTATCTACAATACACTCGTATCAATTACCCTTTCGAAATATGTTAAATGTTCATCACACACAATTGTCGTGCCAAGGGTACGCCATCGATAAACCGTCATATAAGTAGTGGCACCAACGAAATGTATGACTATTAAATTAGCGATTTCGACCAATATGATGTCAAGGACCGTTCATATTGTGCACAATTGGTTTAGCAGACTCGGGGTCCTGTTAGAATGCTATCTTGTCGAACCAAGGCAAGCTGACACCTAATCGAATCGCTCGTCTTTCCTTATTCGTAGAGGACTGGAATATTTTAACTTTAAAGAGTAGATGTATAGGCTTTTTAAATTAGTGCGCCACACCATCCAGGATCGCATTTCCATTTAACATCAATTGGGACCGTGATCAAGCACCTGGTTAAAAATGGTCCTCCTTGGGAGCCTCATGGCCAGTTACTCAAAACAGTTCATATTGTACAGGCCGCACGGCCGAACTTAATTATTTGGAAACGTATCATAATTTAAAAAAAAAAACAAAGAAAGCTAGAAGTCTTTTAGTTTATCAGAAATATTACTTGTTAACCATTCCAACTAAGCTTAGGCTTGTGCTAGGAGATGGTTCACGTCAATAGTCGAATGGTGGATTCGAACCTAGGACCTTACGATTCGCAGACCGTATCATCCTAAACCATTAGGCTATTGACGCTTCACAATATATCTCCTTGATGATTCTTAAGGTAAGTGCATCAAGTGCTTCTCTGAGTGCCGGAGAAGTCTTCTTTGAGGATGAAGTCCGGTCTTTGCCGGGACCGGCCGGTCGTTGGGTTGTCCTGTCGCTGACAGATCCGGGGCACCCCGCTCATAACGGCTGATGGCATTCGCGGAAGGTTTAGTGGGTAGGGGCTGCCCAGGCCGAGTCCCACACATCCCTCCTGGCCCACCCAGGGTACCGGAGGATGGTCTATAAAAAGAACCGCGTGAACAAAAAAAAGTGCATCAAACTACCGTATTGTCGGAGAAATTCCTGAAGCAGCATTCGAAAGATACCGTTGTAATCCTAAGTCAAGTGTATAAAACATTCCACCCCACGATAAACCTATCGAAAGCGCCCAAACTGATAACGCGTCTAGACGAAATAAATATTCGAAACACTCGAATGCCAGTACGATGGCTCACTTGGCTAATCGTTTGGGTTGCCAGTTGAAAAAAACATTTGTTTTTTTCTCTCTTCACCGAACGCACCCATAACCTACTGCCACTTTAAAAGGTTGAAGGCGAATCTAATAGGACACGTGCATTTGTGGCATTTAAAACGAGCTCGTCTCGAGATTAAGGGGCTCTGGGTGTGGTAATGTTTTGTCACCTGTTTTATGAGCTTCTTATTGTGTAAGTCGAAGATAATGGCCTCCCGGACTGTTCAAGTAGTAGTCAACACGCTACTGTAGTAAAACATTTGAAGACAATTGTGTCATTATAGAAAGTGTGACGTCATATCACCATAGTCGCCCGTTATCAACTTCTACCTTGTAAATTAAATTGTTATTTTTTTCTTGTTAGTATGTCCAACTGTTTATTTTATCCGTAATAATTTGTGGCATATTTATCTTCTAAACATAATTAACAGCTTGAAATTGATCGATCTGTAACGATATAATAATTGTTTAAAATTTAAAAAATGTCGTGTAAGTAGGTAACGTAAACATAAAAGTATAGTAAATATTTAGCAGATTTTTTTCACAAGATCTTCTAATATTCTTGTTAACCATTTCAAATAAGTTAAGGCTTGTACTATAATAATATTAATAGATAGACTATAGATACGAGTCAATAGTCGAATTATAGAAACTTATGTTTCGCAGATCCAAATTGAGGCTATTGACGCTTCGTACGTAATTGGTTTCTGTACGTAAGATTTTTCTTAAATTGCATAAATTTGTGTTCATGCTAAATCTTGTTTCATACCATTGTCATAGTGCCATACATTGTAGATATATGATATAAATGATTACATGATTACAAAAACCCATAAGCCTGCCGGTATGAGCAACGATGACAGCGCTGATTTTCAGTTGGAACCACACCCACAGGTACAACTAATTTAATCAGTACTTGTATTAAAACTTATATAAGAAATTACTTGCTAAAAAAAATTAGAAAGAGTCCTTCTTTCTTCCTTCTTGAGTTTTATTTTATTTGTGACTATCTGCGCTCCGAGGTGTGCTTAAAAATTATGTCTTTTTCATTATTGTATGTACAATTGCAATGAAAAATTTAATGATTTTATCTATTTATGTAGATCATTTTAATTTTTTCTAAAATAAAAGTAGCTTAAGTTACTTCTTATTACATCAGCTATCTGCCAGTGAAAGTCTAAATCTGTCCAGCTGCTCCAGAGATTAGCCGGAACAAACACACAGTCAGATAAAAATGTTATTTTGGTATTTATACCGTATATGCATTCATATGCATGTAGTAAAGGTTATTTTCATGTTACGAACAGACAGAATTTTATTTATTTGTATTGATTGGCAGTAAGACGTCATGGATTTATTTATCAATAGGAAGTCAATTTATGAAGTTAAATTATGAAACAAATTAATTATGGAGTGATTCATTTTAGATTTTTTTTGTAAAGAGTCCTAACATAAAAATGGTAGTTTTTCTTTTTTTTGGAATTATTTGCTAAAATATCTCTCTCTCATCTGTAAAATCAGAAGTGATGTAAGAAATAAAAGGCAATGTTCCAATTTATTTATAAAAAAGACAAATTGCATGCATCAAGCGGTCGCGAAGCAAACATGGCCGCCCCCTAGCGAGTTGAGCGGGTGACAAACGAGAGGGCGACGTGTCCGACCATCGAGCTACGTGACAAAATTGAATCACAACATTTCTGAAAAGGTGTTTGCTTGTGAATCTCACGGGTAACCTAAAATATAGATCCGATTTCAACTACAGAACATTGAATTAATCTTGCTACAAAATGTCCGTTATAACAGGTAGATAAAACATAAAACTCAACATGGCGGATGCTTGATTTCAAAAATGTAAAACTGGCGATTAAAAATAATTTATTTAAATTTTCTGAAATATCAGTTATTCCTAATTACATCAGTTATCTTTCAGTGAATGTTACGTTAAAATCGGTCCAGCCGTTTTAGAGATAAGCCGAAGCAGACAGACAAAAATATTATTTTGGTATATGTACCGTATATACATTCATATATTATATACGGTACATACACTATAATAAATAGCGGTTATTTTAATAGTATGAACAGACACTCCAATTTTATTTATGTGTTTAGATTGGCAGTAAAACATCATGGATTTATTTATTAATAGGAAGTCAATTTATGTACTTAAATTATCGAACAAATTAATTATGTAGTGATCATTTTCGAATTATTTTGACAACGCACTAATGTGATGTAAGCGTCGCCGATTTTTTTTAGAGTCCTAACTCCTTTCAAATATAAAATTTTTGGCGGACTACACAGATTGGCCAGAGAAGGTGGCTTTGACTGCTTCACCGGATTGAGAGGTGGCATAGCTCTTAGGTCGCTTAGCCTGAACCTCTATCGCTAGTAACTCGACACAAGGGTCCTCCCGGTGAGGGGTAACATAGGCTTGGACGGTTAGTATGTTACGCGTAAGCATACGATCCGACGGCACTCGAGAGGGCCGAACCAGGAATCGGTCAGTTGCTATTTCACGGATAATCTAAGGCATTCAAATTTAAATCGTATTAGGTTCATAAACTACGGCGTAATGAATGTACAAAACATTAAAAAATATAACTTTTCATGTTTTAAAATCAATCAACTGAAAACTCGTTGAAACTGTTGCGGCTACCTGGCCGATCAGTGTAAGTTTTAAAAAAACATTTACTTATATAGCTAAGTGTAATTTCAACGTTAAAATAGTCAATATCCCTTTTGCATACATTATGTATCTACGATACTCGCTTGTGCGTGTGCACCTTCGGTCGTATAAAGATATTAAAATTGCTTCCAATTATCTACTATCTGACAATTTAACAACAACGTAATGACAGCTAATAAAAGGACAGGACAACAATAATTCGCTACGATGATTTAGGGTCGAGAAACAAGAAGTCCACAACAGCGTTTATAGACTATCGTTTCTGCATAACGTAATAATGCTCTTGACAATCTAACTTAAAGCTTTGTTACAAACAAATAAGGTACATAGTAGTGTATAATTCAATTTGTAGTTACATTCAGTAGTTGGTTACAAAAAGCCATTGCCAGTGATTATGACAGGACATAGGAATTTCATAACATTTTATTTCAAAGACTTTGTGGGGACTTTTAATAATAAAATGCAATATATAACGATTGTGTTTTTAAAGTATTTTTAATGATTATCCTTAGTAGTATAGTCATCTCTATGAATATCTCCATGCCTTCTCTGTAAAGAGAGTATAATAGGACAGTCCGGTAATCGGCGCTAGCGCGGGTTGATGGACTTCACATGGCGTTACCCTCTCCGGGTTACAAGCGATAGAGGTTAAGGCTAAGCGACCTCAGAGCTATGCTACCTCTCAATCCGGTGAAGCAGTCAAGGCCAGCTTCTCTGGCTAATCTGTGTAGTTCGTCATTAAAAAAAAAACTTCACATGGCTTAAAACCGTTTCGCATTTCCCGTTTTTTTCGGTTTCCTGGCGTTGTTTTCCCCTCCGACCATGTAGTAAATTAGAATATAAAATTTTGGAAACAATGGAATTTCATTGGTGCCATCACCAGGGATGGCTAGTTTGATCCCTGGCCTCGTATAGCTTAAGGTGACCGCCCCGAGGTATCACAGCTTGTACCCGTACTGCTATATAATTTAATTTCACACAATAAAATCACACAAGTTAAACGACATGAGACCTTAATTGGGCGATACTCACACCTCCACAATGTTGCTTAGAACCGTTTCGCATATTACTTTACAGCCGACATTGTGACCGCTTCTCCATTGTCTGGCACGGTACGAGTACGTCATGCGGACGGCATTAACGCGTGCCAACCTCTCGACGAAAGCCTGGTACAAAGAGCTCGTGAGCCACGCCGTATGGCGCCGGTGAAAGGGGCCGAATGTAAGACGCATTAAACACGAACAAACATCGCTTTGAACTCTTTAAATTAACCATATTTGCGAAATGCTATATAGAGTACAATGCACCGGAGGTCTGTATGGACTCGTAGCTTGCGAATAAACACCGGTTATTGTGTGAAAATTTAAAATTGCTTGTAAATTATCTTTACATCTGTCAATCCGTACAAAAAACGATCGTATTTAACAAATAGGTGGTGGTGTTTGTTTTAAATCTTTTAAGTGTTATATAATTTATATGAAGACAATATACTTTTAAAATTCAGAAAGAGAGGAAGACGAAATCTAAAAACATCGAAGAACATAGAATATGGGAGAGAGACAAGCAGAGGAGGGAATGAGGAAGAGAATTTAAATTACGGAAGTAATCCAGTGATTTCTAACATGCAAATTTCACTTAATAAAACATTTTCCCAGGCAATGTACTACTATAATTATTTTGGTGGAACCTGGACCTGTGCGAAGTGCTCTCGTGCTTTAAGCATCAGGCTCGGGTATGCCAGCCACCAAAGAGCACACGTGAGGGCAGAAAACCTAAGTCCTCCGTTACTTACGTAACTTCAGTTATGAACCTGCCGGTAGTTTTTTTTAGTAACTACGATATCGGCCAGAAGGCTTCTACAATTACAGTTCCTGAGAGGTGGCGCAGCCGCTCGAATTTTTATCGTTCATTTACGTAATAGTCTCCTTGTATTTCAACGATTTCAAATGAGGTCTATAGCCTATATATTTGATACTTATTGCCTATCTATGGTAAGATGAAGGTCGCTGCCAAACTTATGTTAAAACATCAAACAAAAAACAAAAGAGAGTCGTAATTAGTGTCTTCTTACTTTTAAAAAGTCCCGCCCAAATATCAGCCAGGACGCGACTTATACCGCTGCGTCCAAACACTAGGTATATGTAGCGGTCAGCCCTGTAGTTTTGGGCTCTCAAGAATAAGACTATGGTATCCCCTGCCTGCCGTAGAAGGCGACTAAAAGGGACCTCGGGTTCACTGGGCGACAAGGGTGGGGGCCTTTGTCGTCCGCTAAAGTGGACCCGGGAAGAAGGCGACATCGGCTGGCCCGTGTAGCCTTGCACTGCGAGGGCACAGGGGGGGAGGGAGTAACCTCTCCCCCGGGACGTGCTCTCCTTGAGCACAGTGCAGAGGGGCTCCGGTGCGTTCCACTGGAGATCCCGGAGCCCCTCGTCATGCACCGAGGAAAGGGCCACCGGGGAGGTTTTAGTGGGTAAAAACCCCACATAAGCGTCGCCTTCCCCCCAGAAGGCGGGGTATCTTTTTGAAGATTTCCTCCCCGTTAACAAAAAAAAAAGGTGTATGTAGCGGTGCGTAACACTTAATATGATTACCAACTAAGGAAACATGACTTCCTGAAAATTTAATTAAAACCGTCACAGCCAGAGTCTATAGGGAATAGTCATACACACGTCGCTCTTTACATACTTAGATTCTAAAAATTCTACCTTTTGTGGAAATAAGTCAAAACTCAATGGGAAGGACAATAACTTAAGGCCATGGTCATGTATTCAACGTACAACAAATCGCCACTTTCATTTATTTAGTCATCGTTCATCGTGCGTACAGCACAGGAGTGGAATAAGTTGCCGGCGTCAGTCTTTCCGTCCAAGTACGACGTGGGAGCCTTCGAGAGTAGAGTGAATAGCACTTACTAAACTAGCGCGTACCATCTTCCGACATATCACCACTTAACACCAGGTGGTATCATGGTCAAGCGCTAGTTTACAGGCATAAAAAAAATTTAGATGGTAGGTTGACTGCAAATATAATTTAACATAAAAAATCGTACCGTCTATAGCGAGCTTTAGGCTTAAGCGTAAAGAATTTTCGCACAGCCGTGTTCGTTTCAACGCTAAGTTACAAAGCAAAGAAGCGTGATCATAGGCATCGATTTATCATATTCGTTCTTTTGACGAATAAGTTAACAGCTTGTTAGGTTGCACCGGCACGGTGTGATGGAAATTTGAAGCCGGTAAATGGCTGTTCACGATACGATTCACTTTGTTGTTATTTTGGTAAAACGCGAGATTATTTTTATAAGAAATTCTATGTCGAGGTGAACAGGTTGTGCCACGACAAGTAAACAATAAGCTCCTTATACCATAATAATGCGGTAATGCCCAGGATTTAAAAATATTTCAATCGTTGTTTAAAAAAGTGGTAGGTGTGACTGTAAATGACGATAACATGATTAGAAAGGTAAGCCTAGAAAGAGGATGTTGTAATCAGAATTAAATACAATATACGTTTGGACATAGAATTATATCTGATATAGAATATGAATGTAGAATGCGTGAAGAAGAATATTTTATGCTGAAGAAGTAAGAGTCCTGTATACAAATCTAAATATATATATATATATGTATAAAAGAGAAAGTGTGTGGGTATGTTCCATACAGGCTCGGAAACCGCTGGACTGATTTCAATGAAACTTTTAGGGGGATCTTCAGATTGACCTGGCAAGTAATCCTGTAAAGTTTAGTGACGGTCGGACTACTCCTCTTTTTGAACTGTCAAACAAGACGTCGTACTTTTATTTCTGACATTAACTTGAGCCCTATATTTGTATAACTGATAAGTATGATATTGTATTTACTGATTTGTACATGGGTGTAGGTAATGATCTTCACCCGCTCGAGAGAATGAATACGGAGAGAAATTAATTATTTAATATATTGTGAGAGTTAAATATTTAATGATATAAGTTCCTTGATAAAATTGAACAACAAACAAACGCTTACAACCCTCACCCAGAAAGGTAGACAGAGATCACGGACTTCCAATGAATACGGCCCTAGCATACCTCTTTCGCTTTCAAATCCACACATCGGCTCATACACAATCGTCGGTTAAAGGAAGGTGTAATACGTTTGATGTTTGAATAACTTAAACGTATTTTATCGCGGTCCAATCTTATTTTAAATTTCGAACGCTTTACCAAGTTTGAAGTTTAAAGTGATACTGAGAAAAAAAATTGTTTTTGAAATGTATGCTAGTAAAAAATGTTTTGTATTATATTTCAGGCAACAATTTAAAATATAACGTTTAAACTATTTGAATATGCAATCAATATATTCATCTATCTCCTTGCAACCTCCAATGGAACCGGAATGCGAGCCCTAAAATTTGACACGTTATTCATTGCACACACGGATGTACCCTCCGTTTGAAATCCCTTCACCAAATCAATGAGATATGGAATAAAGGGGAAACGGGTTATGATGTACGAAATATGTGAATAGAGAGAGCTTATTGGCTACACCTTGTCCCCATGTAAAAGTGGATTTGTTAAGTTACGAGGGGATTTCAAAAAGGGTTGATTTCGATTTTGCATGATTATGTTGTTTGAAGTTAATATTTACGGTTATTATTATTTAATTTAGTGCTTACATTTATCAAGCTTGAAAGCTTAGGACTTTGAACTAGGGCATGTAGGTATTTTGTAAATATTGTATTAATTTTAAATAATCTTAGGTTTAGCTCCTGTCTCCCACATCCACTTAAATACCATGTCTCACTTGATTCTAAAAACACTGTATACTGTTTTGAAGAGTAAACCAAATTAATGGTAATAAAAACAGAGAAACTTACCTGACGGACCTGCTTGTACTGCTCCTCGAAACTCCAGCCAGCGGCGCTGCCTTCTGATGATGAAGAGGACGCGGAGCCGGCTGGCTGGGCGGGGGGCGGTGGTGCAGGTGCGAGGAAGGCAGGGGGCGCGTATGGAAAGCCCCCTGTTGCCCCCGCGCCCGCCAGCGCGAATACGCTGCTAGGGGCCGACAGGGGCGCACCCTGAGCCAACGATGCCAGCGATGAAAGGTGCGGGTGGAGCGAAGTCTTCAGCGACTCGAAGTCATCTCGAACCTGGGAATTAGAATAAATTTTCAACAAATGTTTTAAAGATAGGACAACTCAAAAACATTATCAAGTTAAAGTTACAACCTTTATATATATATGTCCCACTGTTGGGCATAGGCGTCTCTGTAAAAAGAGTCTAAGGGTCATAGCATAGTAATTTTTAGTAATGTATAGGAAAAGGTTTTGTTCTGTTACCTTTAGTTCCCTTTCAAGCGGTCGCGGCGAGTTTCTCTGATGCGGATTGATTTGGTTATTGATCGGCTGGTGATTGATCGCGTGGTTCATATTGTGGCTTAAGTTGTGCTGCAGCTGGTGGGGGAGCGACTGGAGCGGCTGGTGCTGTAGCTGGTGGGGTTGGTGCGGCTGGTGAGCTGGCGCGTCCCGCCCCACACCCTCGTCGGAGCTCTCGCAGGACTGCTCCCCGGAGGATTCACCTTCTGACCGTGCCGACTGTGAATTAAACGATACATTATACCCTTCATTCGGAAAAAAATTGGCAATCAAAGGGACTGCCAAAGTTAAAAACTTATAGCTTGAAATTTTATAAATATAATATGAATTAACATGTCGGTGACACGAAACGATGAGATTTTCCTCTACCCATAATAGGTCGATGCGGCTAAAGAAATTTTCACTTCAAAATAAAAAGTATATTGACGAGTAAAAACAAAACCGGACCGGACGAATAAGTGACGGATCAATTGTTAAACGCTTCTACGACAGAGGGCTCCACAAAACCTAAGGTCCTATGACCAACAAAATTAATATGGGACTTGCTCGGTACCAAACTCTTTCAAACATAATAAAATAAAATCGATTCATAAATTACGTAGTTATTGATACACTTCGTGTGAAAAAAAAATCCTGTTTTTTAAATAATTATTTTACGTAGAACAAACTTCATATATATTAACTCAATAAATTAACAGTCGTAAAAAAATATTACCGATTCGGTAACCTCCATTTCTTCTTCTTCTTGAAGCACCATCTCCTACCGGAGGTCGGCTATTATTAAGGCTATTCTAATTTTTAATGTCCCGGCACGGAACAATGAACGTGTGCTCATGTTAAACCATGTCCGGAGATTTCTGAGCCACGAAATACGTCTTCTGCCAGTTGGTCGTTTACCCTGGATTTTTCCTTGGATGATGAGTTGGAGTAGTTCGTATTTGTTATTACGCATCATATGACCAAAGTACTGGAGCTTGTATTTCTTCACGGTATTCCTTCGCCTATAGCCTTCGCGCTCTTGCTCACCATTTGTAATACTGTTTTGTTTGATATCTTATCTGTCCATGATATTTTAAGGATTCTTCTGTATACCCACATTTCCAAGGCTTCTAGGCGATTACTCATATTCTGGGTTAAGGTCCAGGACTCTACGCCATGCAGATAAACAGAAAACACATAGCAACGTGCCAAACGCACCCTGGTAGCTTAACTTAAGAAAAACCTCAATTTAAAGTCGGTCAATAATAACGTATTTTCTATCGCCATAAAGACGTATTATTGACGCCATTTTGATATAGAATTCATCGCAATTAAACAGCACTGCAAAGTGTAATTTAACCACACATAATGGTACAGTTTTAAATGTTTAGACACGTTTTATTTCAAAGTGTACCCTAGAGGCAGGTGTCGGTCGCGTGAAGAGCATCTACTGGAACCGACAATTACATAAAAATGTCGAGAAACCGTCTAGTGCGACAATAAAAACTTAATTATAGCGGCAACGTTAAATCAATAGTAATGAATGAAGACACTTTTTTTTACGTTTTACTGCAAAAACCATAGTCGGCGTGGAATATCACAGACATGATATTTATACCTTCAGATGCAGCGTGTGTTAAATAAAGATTTAGTATATAAAATATTGTTGAATGATTTCGAAAATAATACTTTTCTCTGGGCAATTTGTCATATTAAATTAAAACACAATGACGGCACTATGAGTAACCATAGACAAAACATAGACAAATTAAAAACCTTTTCTGAAGTCGTTAAGCATTAAATTTTATATTATTAGGTCTTCGTTTATTGTATGTTTAGCGGAGGTACCATACCAATTTTGTCTTTTTTTCGTTTCCGTTACTGACTAACGGTAGAATTTCAATTACTAACAATCTTGTTAACCATTCCAAGTAAGCTTAAGCTTGTGCTAGGACATGGTTCACGGCAATAGTCGAATGGTGGATTCGAACCCACGACCTTACGATTCGCAGGCCGTACCCTAAACCATTAGGCTATTATCGTTGTTTTTGAATTTGACCTTCATTTTCGAGGCCATAAGTAATTAATAAAAAACAATATGTAAACTTATAATACGAGTAGCATTACAGACCACCCGGATACTGATTTACCAATTTCTTAAGCATGTGAAGTCTGCCTACTAGATCCGCATGACAGACTGTGACCAAATACTCGCTTCACAGAGAAAGCTTGTGCCCAACAGTGGAACACATATAGGCTGTTACTTACTGTTACATGACAAGTTATTTGATTTGCTCTGAATTAGTGTCAGTTATATACTATTGCGGTGTTAGTAAATAATGGTTCAGTCTAAGCGACCTAAGAACCCTGCCACCTCTCTCATCCGGTGAAACTGTGGTCAGCTTCTCTGTTCCAGGTTGAATCTTATGTAAAGTTAAAGTATAAAATAAGCGCCTTGTCCGCTAATTAAATTCATTGATACAATTATCCCTTCATTAGTTCTCAGTCCGGATCTGTTTGTCGAACATGTTCCAATAATTGGTTCGTGGTTGCGTAGCGTCAATAAACATCGCCCGAGGATCAAACGTCCTCAATTACAATCCGCATTATTTGCGTGCAGGAGGTATGACTCTATAAACCTATATTATATTAAGTACATCGGCAGATGGCGGTATTTCCGCAGCCCGCCTCGGGGTCTCATTACAGTGGAAAATGTCGTATCCAAGAATACGTAAAAATTACAGCCACGCTGTAACTTTAGTCGGGATAGAATCGTTTATTTTGCGATTTTAATTTGTATAATTATATAATTTCTATTAATTTATTTCATTATAAGTCAGGTCAACAATGTAAACACCACTTCAATTTGAAAAAATACACAATATACATATATATTAAGAAAAAAAGATTTTTCACTTCAATCACAAGTGCAAAAAGAACAAACAATAAATATATAAGAATAATATAGTAAGAGTAATAAAGAAGATAAGTATTTAAAATTAGAAAAAGAAAATTAGAGAAAATATCTATGTAAGCTAATTTTTGCAAATTACACTCGTGAGAAAAAATAAAGAGTCGATTAAGAACATTTGAATATCTCGGAAGATAAAGATATACCTGAAATAAATTAATCTTGGATAATAC
The DNA here is from genome assembly GCA_029286785.1 of Meandrusa payeni. Classification (NCBI taxonomy): domain Eukaryota; kingdom Metazoa; phylum Arthropoda; class Insecta; order Lepidoptera; family Papilionidae; genus Meandrusa; species Meandrusa payeni. The sequence goes on along the minus strand of JAGSMX010000008.1, from coordinate 9,193,753 downwards.
AGTAATTGATTAAATAACGTAAACTATTTATTTCTTCTAAATTTTTTTATTAAATCTGTCGATTCACATTCATCGAAATGTAGCATCGACTGTCAATAAAAATGTAAGCAAATGAATAAAGCTTTCCTTAAGATTGATTGCCGTTTACCTCGCAGGCTTTTGCAATTTCATTGAATTTATAGGTATCCTTTTTTTTTTAACGAGGAAATCTTCAGAAAGATACCCCGCCTTCTGGGGGGAAGGCGGCGGTTATGTGGGGTTTTTACCCACTAAAATCTCCCCGGTGGCCTTTCCTCGGTGCATGGTGAGGGGCTCCGGGATCTCCAGTGGAACGCACCGGAGCCCCTCTGCACTGTGCTCAAGGAGAGCACTTCCCAGGGGCCCAGGACGGGGGCCAGGGACGACAAAGGCCCCCACCCTTGTCGCCCAGTGAACCCGAGGCCCCTTTTAGTCGCCTTTTACGACAGGCAGGGGATAACGTAGTCTTATTCTTGAGAGCTTAGCTTTTAGAGCGCTCAGGCAGAATCTGCAACAGCCTAAGTAAATACCCTCGCTTTCCGATCACCAAAAACATACCTCGATTGCCAGGGAACATGACGAAAGTTACGTTTTGATACAGAGTTGTAAGTGGTGGCTCTTACGTCCCAACAGATTGTATAAATTAACAAGCATTACGACTGTAGCTTTTTCCCTCGATTATATACTTGATACCTATTCCCTGATTACTAATACCCTAAATGATTGACCAATCTGGTTTACGATTTAGGTGAACGCCGAACGTATATCCTAATACGTCTATCCTAAGACGTTTCATACCGTCACTTCAGCGCTTGCATCTTTGACCAATGATGATACAGAATTTTGAAACGTGTTAGAATTCATCGTAATCGATTAATATTACAGTTACTCGATCATGCCTTAACTGCCTGCAGTAAACATCAATTAACTAAAATCGGTATAAAATCGGCTTAAATCAAAATCGATATTACAAAACTGCAGCCCAGTCGGCAACCGAATCATCAGTCGAAACGAGCGCATTTTGCCCCGCCGCCGGCCATCAATTACGACATGAAAATTATTATTTTATTTCCATTTTTATTTATTATTCGCATTATTATATTGTGTGGAGTTATTATCGGTGAAATGTTTCGTTCGGATAAACGTTCCGGGGCAGGCGACACGCAAGCCCTCCCTCGATCCAACCGGCACAGGGTACCGCGGCAAATAAACCCACAAATACTACCATATATACATACACACATCTATTGCTTCTCGCACATCCATACAACTTCGACTTCTTTAGTATGTAAGTATTTTACCAATCCGGGCGCCGAGTTTACTAAACCAATTGTACACTAAATGAACGATCTTTAGCATCATAGTGGTCCATATATGCTAGTTTTAGTGTAGAGTTTTAGTTTATTATGCGCCATTGATTTGACTCTCATGCTCTGCATACTCTTCCTTCCGCAAAATAGAATATTTTAGAGTATCTCACACACATTCAGCAAACATTATTAGTAATCAGTGACTCCCGAACTAAGCAGATGCTTGTATCTTGGGAGCGTGAGCGCGTTGTGATATTTGTAAATTAAGTATTTCTTGCGCGGTCTTGCATCTTTTAATGTAGTAAATATATATATATATATATATATATATATATATATATATATATATATATATATATATGTATATATATATATATATATATATATATACATATATATATATATATATATATATATACATATATATATATATACAGGTGCATGTGTGGGGACACCCCCCATTGTGTAGTTATATATATGTTCGTGTGTGTTTATTTTTTATTTTATTAAAATATATAAATAGAGTCAGCCACAACGTGTCTTAGGCACCATCCTGCCTTCTATTAAAATTTTATTTTATGTAGGAACAACAAACGAATCCATATTAAGAGTTAATTTCAAGAATATAATATAGCAAGTAATCAAAGTACTAAATATGTAAACAACACCATTCTTCATATAATAATAATGTCCAATATGCCTATACTATTTGACTACACAATTTCATTTATTTCCTTATAATTTAAGTCACACATCACACTTTTAAAGTATCCAAAGTCTATTTTTAAGTTTTTTTTATAATGGTTAAAGGAAAGAAATAACACGTCAATAATGGCGAATGTATTCTAGAATTTCTCAGTCATTATGCTGTATTTTAAAAAAAAATAATATATAATATGCTGGCAAGTGAGAAGGTTTTAAAATTGATTATATTTCTTTATTAAAAGTCAAAGTTAGCTGACCAACCTCTTTTTAGTGTTGCCACTACAAACGTTATACGCTAAAAGATAATTAAAACAAATAAACTTCAATACTTAAATATTATACCACATACGTTAAAAATCAAAAATAATTATTATAAAATATATTTTATTAGTCCAGTATACGGAACCCTTGGCATAAGTTTGTATCTGTCCGATTATTTCCCAATTTAACTTTCTCATGGTCCTCCCGTGTTGCTACTGGGTTCCGTTTCGTTTTTTTTTTTACGTTTGAAAATCGATCACGATTTTTTATAAGAATTCGATCAGAGCAGTTACTAAGACTTCAGATTTGCTTGTTTGAAAAGCCATGATTTCTCTTACTTTCAAATTCTATTGCACAGAAAACATGAGTTAAAATTAGCATCCAGTGGTTAACCAGCTTTCACGACCTCATCCTAATGGGATCGCCGAGGTAAATACACATTTACTTGGGGTACGACTAAGGTAATCTGACTAGTTTTACATTAATAATTATTAAAAATGTACCATGATAATAATAAATTGATAAGCTAGTTGAAATGAAAAAGCGATTGCTATCTTTATGGAGTACGGTTACGTTACATAAAGTTAACAGAATGTACGAGCTTACTATAAGCTCTTACGTATACGGAAAGTAAAACAATTATTTTAACTTTTAAATCGACTTCAAAAAGGAGGTTCTAAATTCGTCGGTATGTTTTTTTTTAAAGAAAGCTAGCAATATTTCTTTTTTTTCAGAAATATTACTAACAATCTTGTTAACCATTCCAACTAAGCTTAAGCTTGTGCTAGGACATGGTTCACGACAATAGTCTAATGGTGGATTCGAATCCACGACCTTACGATTCGCAGTAGCAGTACCAGACAGTACCCTAAACCATTAGGCTATTGACGCTTCAAATTCAGACTTTATGTTTGTTACCTCATATAACTTTCGACTGGGTAAACCAATTTTGATGATTCTTTTTTTATTTGAAAGCTGACACTTTCCGTGTGGTCCCATTTCTGATAATGGCATCCGTGAGAAAACCATATAAGTCTTAAATTTGCATTAAGTATTTGCGCCACAAATGGACGATTAACTCAATATCATGCCAATCGATTTCGATTATTCATTTTTTATTGGAAAGGATCTAGGTACTTCAAGAGTAGTTTGATGAGAGTTTGGTTAGGTTGGTATTTATTATATTTCGAAACATTCCTACTGCAATTCGTAAATACAAAGAGGGCGTTCGCGCTTAATACAGTTTAATGTATGATTCCATTTGAAGTCGGATTTTGTTTTTGCTAGTAATACTTGTAAATAATAAAAATTGAGTAAATTCAAATACAAAGAATTTTACAGAATAGTAAAATTTATAATTTCTGCTTCCCCAACTGGGCCGATTGTTTGAGCGTTTTATTTCCATTATAAAGTAAGAAATCTATTTTAGTATTGTAAATATTTTTGAGTAGTAGATTGTGCGAAAAATAAAGGGTTTTTTTAATTAGCCGTAGGGCATCCTCTGTCGGACATTTTTAAAAAGGACCTTCACCAAATTTTTATTCATGAACAATCGAATATATTTACGATTCTTGAATAAATAAATAAATCTGAACAAACAATTAAAATAAATCTTGTGTAAGCATGGTAAGGCACGCCTAAATTCAGCCGTTGACATAAATATACACGTACTAATATAATATTATTGAATTATCTAGCGTCGTATATCCAAAACCAACAGTGTCTCACATACTATAAGTAGAATAACGTTAGTAAAACCCACGCTAATGCCCGTGCAAACAGAATCGGGGACAGGGGCGTTGTGGACATCTCACGCGTGATTTTATAATATAATATTAACTGTACGTTATTTAGTGGAACGATAAAAAGGTGGGCGCTAGTAATCGACGTGTCAATACAGTTGACCGAAATTTCGCAGCGACTCAGCGCCTCATATCGTAATGTTACGTTTGCTCAATCATTTACGGTTTAGAGGAATCAAATGATTAATATAAACAAATATCTCTCACGGCCGTATTACACTAATGAGATGGTCAGAGGTGGTGTAGACGCCCGGATTTTGCTGTACGAACAGTGGTCGGGGAAGTACAGAATAGAATACCGAACTTATTAGATCCCATATACATATAGGCTTTAACTTCTACGAAATTTTAGAGATGGCCGTGAGCACTCAGCCACGGCACCAAGTCTGCTAAACCAATTGTGTACAAAACTAACTTTCATTAGCCTCGATATTTGCTAGTTTTAAGTAAAACATTTCTTTATTTCTCTAAGAACTGACATTCACTTACGAGAAATACATATATATGTAAATATATGAATAAATATTTGATAGTTTCAGTAGTCTTTCAGTTGGTCAGTTTCAATGGTGCCCCTATGATTTACCGGTGGCGTACCATTGGCACGACTATCGTGTGCGTTAGTATTTGACTTAGGTGTTGTAGAATAATAATTGATATGATTGTAATAGGCCGGTTTCATAATGAAATATTTTGAGTTACGAAGCACATGGGCACTGGCTAAGGCACACTGGCTTCTAACGATGCTGGATGCGGTCCTGGGCACCGCTGGAAATCAGTGCTGTCGCATCCGTATGCTGAGACAGTGTCCAATATTGGCATCATATGTTATGTCCTATTTTTCCGTTTTTTCTTTCTTTAACTTTTTTTTATTCCTTGTATTTTTGAATGTGTTTCATATTGTAAATTGTAATGTATACGAATGATGCCAATAGACAATATGTCTATGTCTAAGTACGATAGCATCCCGAACCTAGGATGCCCGAAAAAACCGAAGCACGAACCAATAGCAGCTATGCGTTGAACTTTACGATTTTTTTTTGAAAAGAAAGCTAGCAATATTTCTTTTTTTTTCAGAAATATTACTAACAATCTTGTTAACCATTCCAACTAAGCTTAAGCTTGTGCTAGGACATGGTTCACGGCAATAGTCGAATGGTGGATTCGAACCCACGACCTTACGATTCGCAGGCCGTACCCTAAACCATTAGGCTATTGACGCTTCAATTACCATTAAGTATTCGTTTTTCGGTTATGTACAGCGCACAAATTAATGACAGAATGAATTTGTGCCCGGTTTATGGATGGTCTAGCAACTTCTATAGCTGACCGTCTCATAGGAGACGCTAGTATTTAAAAATACGTATCACTGTGTTTCTTTAAAATCTGAACTAACAATTAAAAACGTGATAATCGTCAAATCCTTCATTGTTACACATTAAAACGGTTTTTACCGTGAAAGTGAAAATCGTCCATCGGAACCATTACACTACCGACATGCTTATATTTTGAATAAACACGGAGCGGCTTCGTAGATGTTCTCGGAAGAATCCCGAAGCGATATAAGTTGGGACACACCATTGATTAACGCCTTTAATAAATGCAAACTCAGCGTAAGATCGCCCCAGAACTGATACAGTTTTAATGAACTAAGCTTTTATAAATCAGCGATCAAAACAATGTTAGAGAGACGCATTCCGGTGGTTAGGCGTCCAACTTATGTATCAGATTTTGAGGATTTGTCAATCAAAGCTTTTCACTTTCCACACTTTTTTTTATTAATAATAATCTTTAGTAAAATAAATATACACAAAGAACTACGAAGTCCCTGTCAGGTAATACTAAGACCTGTGTTTTAGAAGTGTTTTCTTCCTTTTACTACGCACTATAATTCCTAAGTAATCTGTACTAGATAGCTTTATTTTGTCGTGTGTGTGTATCTTTTTTCTCTCATAGTATAGATATTATTAACATGCATACATACACACGTGAGCAAAAATAAAGGGTCGGTTAAGAAAGTTTGAATATCACGTTAGATAAAGATGTTAGCTACCTGAAATAAATTAAACATGGTAGACAAATAAATATCCTTAAAATAAAATAAATTATTTTTATTAATTTATTTATATTTCATTAAAAACAATAACTTATACTAAAAAGGATATCTTACGTAAACTTGGATAATTCAGTGTTTTTCATTAAATTTTATTTTAATTAAATTTTACTAATGTTCACCAATACATATAATACATACAATAATAATTATCGTCTTTATCTACCGAGATATTCAAACTTTTATAACCGACCCTTTATTTTTGCTTCCGGCTATATACACTTAAAAAAGCATACACTACTACATACATATTTTATTTCTAGTACTTGCTTCGTCGTACTAACCAATATCACAATCAACATCAACATTCTCCGAGACGATTTTTAAGACTTTTAGTTTTTTTTTTTTAATGACGAACTACACAGATTGGCCAGAGAAGCTGGCCTTGACTGCTTCACCGGATTGAGAGGTGGCATAGCTATTAGGGCGCTTAGCCTGAACCTCTATCGCTAGTAACTAGACACAAGGGTCTCCCCGGTGAGGGGTAACCTCGGCTTGGACGGGGAGTTTTGGTATATCTTCGGAACGTAAGGTACAAGGGCAACACGGGAAAAAGCATGCTCTTTCCAAAAAAAATCGATCCATATTTTACGGGGCTATAAGTGTACATTTATGAACACTAAATACAGGCGAATTAAGTAACTCATCTTATGAAGTCGATTAAGGTACTTAAAACTTTAGAATATGGAAAAAGTTCCATCTGTCTGTCGTAGGAGACATCCAAATGGACAGTCGGATTCACGGTCGACAAGGGTAGGGGAGGGGCTCTTGTCATCTTAAAAGTGGTCCCCGGAGGAACGCAAGATCCCGTGTTGTGTCTTGGAATTTTTTCCCTTGGACGTCCTTCGGTTTTAGTAACTAAAAATCTCACACAAAACTGTCTTCCTCTACAAGGCGGGGTATCTTTGAACATAACCTTACTACTACCTTTATAAAAAAGGTTATGGGTATAAATCGATCGAACTGTGAATGATGTGTAATTAACACGTGTCGATGTTTCGAGATCAGGCCGGCGCGATGTCTCCACCGCATTAACATCTAATATGTTATCGCGGCTCGTATTTGCCAGGCGCACACGCACGAGGCGGTGCGCGACATCTTTCATTACAAGTTTCTATTTGATTTAGCTCCATAAAAGATGCTAGCGGACAAGTGATTATGATTTCTATCACAAATATTACAATGCATCGAGAGCTGTTTTCACCGAATACTTTGGACGTGACAATTATACACAAATCTATAAGTTAACATGATAACGGTTACGCTTAGATTTTTTCAAGCAACACTTCTTTACGCACACTTGACTTGGGGACTAAGCTGTTGAACGCGCTACGAAAAGTGTGACGGGGCCAGGCGACGTCACTGTCAACTAGTACACTCGGGATGCTAATCGTTTCCCCCGTTTTCCAATAAATTAAAAATACGAATGCGCTACCGACTACACGACTTAAATAAAACATCTTTAACTCCATCCATATATATATATATATATATGTTATATATATATCAATATAAAAATGTGTGCTCGTACCTCTCTCTCTTGCCCTTACAGTAATATACGAAACGTCGCTCTCTCTATCCTCATTAACTTATATTTCCCTCTCAACTTCACTTCAGACTTTTCGTAACGCATTCAAGAGCTTAACCTCCAAGACAAGCGTGCGTAAAGAAGTTTACTTTAACAGGGCTGTTCGAGCATTTAACGACCGCTGCGGGCGGCGGTGAGGCGAGGTGCGCGGGGAGTCCGCTGTCGCCCCCTCTCGCACGCACGCACGCCGATCTTAAACACTACAGCCGCGGCCGAAAACTTTCCACTTGCCACAGAGAGACCGAACAACCATCACGTCGCAATAAAATCTCTCTCTGTACCTTTTAAAATATAAAGTTCCTAAGCAAGTCGCCTATTTTATTAATTTATTAAAAGCCCAAACATAACTGGCGACCGTGACAAATTAAAGAAAACCAATCTTCGGACTGCCGGCTACCGCCAACGGAACAAAGGAAGAAAGGAAGGCGCGTGTACTGACACGTGGTTTTCGGAACGTGCGAAAACTGGATAACCGAGGGCAGTACATGGCCTTATCTTTACTATTATTCCTCTATAACAGCCTCCAATTTGTGTGCAGCTTAGCGCTCCGATGTGTCAAGATAGTATCTAGCTTGTTACGCGTATTATCTTTCCATTTGCTGCACGTCGGCTATTGCTTAAGCCCATACAGTTTTTTTTTTTTTATTTATTTATTTTGTAAATTGCACTTATTTTTCTAACGGTATATTTTACCGCCATTTTATTTAAACTCTAAGCTTGAATTTAATACACCTTCTCTGCTTTAAATAAATCACTTCATTATAAAAGTCGCTAATAAGCCCATATTATATCTCCTACCTACAGCAAAGAATAAGCAATAAAAAAGGGGTGTGCTCTGCTTACCCTCTTATTTCCTATATATTATATTCGCAGTTTCTGCCGATTATTTCAGCTAAAACGACGAGTCTATTCGTTGCGTAACGAACTCGATCGCGCTGGCAAGGCCGGTGTTTCTTGGCGGGTCAAGCTGTCTCAGCAACGCCACGTTGACGACGACGGCTCATCATCAAGTACAATTAGCAATTTAAGGTCAGACCAATCAGTATTACTATCAGATTCATTGCTCAGTCATGGATGCCGATTTAAGGGACTTAATTAAAAAGCGGAGCATCATCAAGGGTAGGTTAACAAAATTCAAAGACCACATAAATGGTCTATACCAATTAGGTGCGAGTAAGATGTCGACTATCCAAGTTAAAGAATTATAAATAAATTCGGTCGATAAATTTCAAGAATTACTGACGGATTTCAACGCATTACAATCTGAGATTGAGTTACTTTCGCAAAATGTTGATGAACAAATAAACGAACGTGACACGTTGGAATCTCAGTTCTTTTCTCTTCTGTCCATGGCCCAAGAATTAATCGAGGCCACTAATTCAAACACACCCGTAAGTGGGAAAGACGATAGCGGCGAATCGTGCTCACACCTATTTAATTCGGTTAAACTTCCGACAATAAATCTAACAAAGTTTGATGGTAATTATTTAAATTGGTTAGAGTTCCGCGATACGTTTGACTCACTTATCAACGGAAATGACGCGATACCACCCATCAACAAATTCCATTATTTAAGGTCCAGTTTGGAGGGTGGTGCCGCGGTCGTAATTAGATCCATAGAATTTACTGCAAATAACTACAAAAACGTTTGGCAGTTACTGTGCGAAAGGTACAATAACAAAACCATTTTGATTAATAAGCACCTAAAATCTTTATTGAGTATTGAGCCTATAATGAAGGAATCTTTCAAGGCATTACGATATATGATCGATCACATTTCAAAAAACTTGAGATCTCTGCATGCGCTTGAACTCCCCACTGAGCAGTGGGATGTGCTATTAATTTTTATAGTCTCAGCAAAGTTAGATCCCATCACGAGCAGAAAGTGGGAAGAACACAAGAATGATCTTACAGAATTACCTACTTTAAATAATTTTTATACATTTTTACGTAATCGAGCAGACATTTTAGAAATGACATATTATAATAGATCGGATATTAAACATGAACAAAGACCAAACATGACTGGCGACCGTGACAAATTAAAGAAAACCAATCTTCGGACTGCCGGCTACCGCCAACGGAACAAAGGAAGAAAGGAAGGCGCGTGTACTGACACGTGGTTTTCGGAACGTGCGAAAACTGGATAACCGAGGGAAGTACATGGCCTTATCTTTACTATTAAATTCTCCTATAACAGCCTCCAATTTGTGTGCAGCTTAGCGCTCCGATGTGTAAGATAGTATCTAGCTGTTACGCGTATTATCTTTCCATTTGCTGCACGTCGGCTATTGCTTAAGCCCATACAGTTTTTTTTATTTATTTATTTTGTAAATTGCACTTATTTTCTAACGGTATATTTTACCGCCATTTTATTTAAACTCTAAGCTTGAATTTTAATACACCTTCTCTGCTTTAAATAAATCACTTCATTATAAAAGTCGCTAATAAGCCCAAACAGGGCAATCATTATTGAATCTGAATAATTCTAAAACTCGAAAGTCAAACAAATAAAACAAGTACAGTCATGTTCATAAAAAGGTGACACATTATTGTATCTGTAGATAGAGTTCCCTGCGGCGAGTGGGTGCGAATGTTCCTCCGCTCCCTGGAACGTTTATTAGCGGGATCCGTCACGACGAGCTTTGTCCACACATTAGCAGTGTTAGCGGCCGCGATCCTGCTACCTGCTTATTTGCCTAGACCGTCCTGTGTGTTTGACTAGATATCAACACGGCCGTATCTGGCTGCATTCACGACTTTATTGCAACACTCTGCGTGTGCAACACAAGGGAAATCTATTTGTCTAACATTCGAATGAATTGATTGTACAACGCCTGAGCAAATCCAACGCAGACACGGTTTCGCACATTAAAGTCTTTGCGTATTCGATAATCAATACTCACAGTATACCGCCATAAATGTTTACATGCCGTTGTATAGTTTTACTGGCAAACCCTTCGTCATGCAAACGTAATCAACAAGTATATTATATAGGTAAAATTAAAAACAAAAACCGACTTATAAACCAGTGAGGTTTTTTCTTACTTTCTAAGCAAGTGCTTGACTACGATCCCTCCTGATGTTAAATGGAAATACAGTCCTGGATGATAATCGCACTAGCTTATTTTGCCTATTCACTCTACTCTTCAAAATACCCACATTGTAATCGGAAGGAAAGACAAACGCGGGCAAATTATTCCAGTCCTTTGCTGTACGAAGAATGAAAGACGAAGAAGACGAAGCTTCGCTTTTAACATTAAGCTTTACTACGCACGGAAGTTATTTTATTTTTGAAGCTAAATTACATCTGGCGTCTATATTCTTTTTCTTCTTTCACATTATATCTCTTTGTAATAAATGAAATAAACTAGTCTTGTTGTATATCAATTAAAAATCTCTATCGCATTTACTATGGAGTTTACTTAGGAATTGTTCGGAACCATCCCAGTAACTGATTTCCAATACCGCACATGTCGGCAGAATTGCAAATTCCATGGACACCATCTCGATATTGGCGTTCCACGACTGTACGTTGCCCACGTAACTTTCTTCCACGCATTGTCAATCTGTGGAATCAACTGTCACCAGCGACGTTTCTGTACCTGTACGATTTAGGGTCGCTCAAGAAACGAGTCTACTCCTCAAAGGCGGGGAATGCACCTGCAGTTATCTGTTGTGGATGTTCATGGGCGACGGTGACCACTTAAGATCAGGTGAGCCGTAAGCTCGTTTGTCACTTTTCATATATAATAAGTTCTTACGTACGATAGTACGTAGTTGAAAGCAAAAATCTTTAGAGTAAAACCAATCAAAATCGTTTCAGAAATTACGGCGCTATTAGTGCAGTTACAAATACAGACAGAATTGAGGATCTCCTTTTTTGAAGTCGGTTAAAAATCTTAGCGCAATCTCCAATCAATACTTCTGGGAATCGCCATTAACGTTTGCATGCCGCGATATAGTTTTATTAGCGATGCATTAAACCGTTCGTCATCGAAACGCGATTTAAAAAGGAACAAAGGATTTGCCGGGATGTCTATGGCTGGACGGGGCGGCGTGTCACAATGTTGCCATTAAATGAGGTAACGTCCATATTAGCGGATGTGAAACAACCGCCAATAACCCGGGGCACGTCGACAAAGCAACAGGTTCTCGTCTGGACAAACACACGCGTGTTTACATTACGATCCTGGGGCTTCATTTAATAATTCTCGGGAACTAAAAGCCTTTGAACATTTCATCAGATGACCCTCGCTGTTTGCACACACTCCTGCCTCGAGATGCTAATGTGGACACAAGGACCTGTATCGCCGATCGGACCGCGATGCTTTTATTGTTAGCCATTCCAATAGCACGCCTTTCCTATATTCCAATGTTATCCTTTGCTATTCGATCTTCGATCCTACTCACATAACATCCGATGCGTTTTTAACTTATTTTTATTACGACATTTAACTTTTGAAGTAAAACTACGCACGCTTAACTTGGGGAGTAAGCTGGTGAATGCGTTATGACAAGTGTGAACGCGCCAAGAGGAGGGAAGTTAAGTGGGAGATATAAGTTACTGATAGATAGAAAGAGTATTTCGTATATTTTTTTTTATAATTTCTAAACAAGTGCTTGACTACGATCCCACCTGATGTTAAGTGGAAATGCAGTCCTGGATGATAAGGCGCACTAGCTTAGTAAATGCCTATTCACTCTACTCTTGAAGATACATTGTAATCGGAAGGAAAGACAGACGCGGGCAAACTATTCCAGTCTTTTGCTGTACGAAGAATGAAAGTATTTCTTTCTAACTATATTACTGTAGGGGCAAGACAGAGCCTTTCTTTCTTGAACAATCGGGTATATTTTATACATATATAAACATATATATCGATATCGATAATCTATAATAATCTACTTTTACTTTTCCATCTAAAATAGAAGAAGATCTTTCTTTAAATATTAAATGTTATTTTAGAGCTAACTAAACGAGGAGTATTACTAACACACTAATCTACATATACAGGGTTATTGGTAATCCGACGTAAATCCGTTAGGAGGTGATAGGGTTGACTGTTTGCGATAATTATAACCCCTAAATACATTATGCAAAAGTGTACCATTTCTAACGGATTTACGTCGAATATCCAATGACCCTGTATGTACATACATATAGATGTTCTGCTTCAGTTTTGTGGTCTAAGGCAGTGGATGATCCATGAAATAATGATGTTGAGAAAACAATAAACATTGTGATGATTAAATGATTCCACATATACGTATGTAAGGAAGCTGTTATGTTCTGAAATATGCCTTATTTGATCCAATTTTGACTTGGATCAAATTGGACTATATATATGGATATATGGATCAAGTTGTCTTAAATTTGCATTAACTATGTGCGCGACACTTGGTAGTTTAATGAGTTTACTTAGGTTCTTATTAATTCTGTTTTGTAATATTCCTACGATACGCGTCCGCGCGTGATAACGTTTGATTCGATTTGAAGTCGGTTCTTGGGAGCAATTAATTTACACTTTATATATATTTTGATGTGTAAGTTATATTGCTGCAACGACTCATCAACATCCAATAAGTAGTTTATGGGTAAAAAAATTGACAACTACACAATCTTACAAGCTTTCGCGTTTATGATATTAGTACGATGTACAGAAATACATAAATATTTATAATGTTATAGCTGTGCTTGCTTGTCTGAGAAAAAAATTAGAAGTCCGTTAATCCGCACTGATAGCGAAAAAAAAATCATAAAAAATCAATAAAGAAAAGGCTCGGACGAATCTCTGTTGACCTTATTAAATTAAATAAAACGCTGCGTCATCTGCGAATAACTGACACATTGCATAAATTTGTCGTTCACACCGCAAGGTTCATCTTTATTGACATTACTCAGATATGCCGTAAAACTGTAAATATCCATCATTGGATAAAAACCTTTGTGATACACTCTTATTTACCTTGACTCATGCGAGAGGAGGACACATCCGCGATTCAAGTGAATTTTGTCCAATTGTTTATCCTCGTTTCAATCTTACAACACAATTTATTATACAACAAAAAAAAATATCTTGAGGAATAAATTACATATTGAGGTGTTAAATTTAAGTACAGATGAAATGAAGGACATAAACATAACATACCTTATCCTCACTTTCAAGCACAAGGAGCAATAGGCAATAATAGATTCTGCGCATTTATAATCGTCGGTTAAAAGTAGTATTTGATCATTTTACTATAAGTCCCTTATCTGGTCGATATACCATCTCCCTCCAACTCTACACAGATTGGCCAGAGAAGCTGGTATTGACTGCATGTGGCATAGCTCTTAGATCGCTTAGCCTGAACCTCTATCTTTAGTAACTCGACACAAGGGTCCCCCCGGTGAGGGGTAACCTCGGCTTGGACGGTTACTATGTCACGCGTAAGCATTCCGATCCGAGAGGATCGAACCACGACTCGGTCGGTTGCTATTTCACGGATAATCTACGGGACATTCAAAAAGTTAAACTAACTTTGAGTGCCCCTTCGGAAGGAGCCGGCGCTGGGAGAAGAAGTGGCCGAAACATAATGACACCATTCCGATGATATCGGTAGTTAACATTTTTATCGTTTTTTATTTCCTCATGCGCCCACGCACACTATTCTGTCTACAAACACACTAACACGAATTATTAATCTCACATAAATTATTAATACTTAGTTCCTAAGATATACTCGGAGTTAAATACAATATCTCCCAAATACAGGCTATGTATTAGTCTAGCCGATGTGTGCCGAGGATCTGAGCAGGAAAAATGTATATGAAAAATAATATTTATTTAATAAATTTGTGTGTGTGCATTATGTGTGTGTGCGTGTGTGTGTGTAAAATATAAGTAAATATTTCAAATATAAATATATATATTTCATATTCACTTCGTAACCTATTCATATTCTTTTATGTATTCGTCTAAATTATATTATAATATAGTTTTTTTTTCTCATTTCAAAAATAATTATGGAACCCTAACATACTGGCCAATATGTTGTTTAGAATTTTAATCATTTCGCGCGCCGAACGGACGTCGTTTTCTCAGTATTTGTACAAAAGATGGCCGACTTATGTCATTTCCTTTGTGAAAAGCGTCGACTATGCAAGTACTAGGCAATGCACACATAACCACGTCGTTGAAAGGGTGTGACCGAACATTTCGCAACAAATTTAAACAGCATGCAAATGTGTTTTATATTAACGTGAATTTATAGAAGCGTATACAATATACATAGCAAATATATAAAAAAAGTATTTATATTGCTTTGTCTGTTTTTCGATCGACTTTAATTTTTTTTTAATTATGCCTTCGGAACTTCGTCAATAATTAACCGATTTTTATTTTTTTGTTGTTAGAAAGGCGTTACATTCATAATAAGCCTAATATACTCTTCTCTCGAAAATAATAGTTAACGTGCCTAAGAAATCAGTGCGCTACCATATTCCTATCCATCTCCCTTTGACATGTTCCAACTATCGTCAAATTTCATTTATGTGGCGCGCTGGTTACACGCTCAATAAATACTCGAAAAAGACGGAAGTAGACATCTTTATTATTACAACTGTAGCAATAAGACGGGGATTCTATCGAAATTTCTTTGATTGAAGATCTGTTATTGGCAGTCTGTTTCTTAATTATTAATATATATTTTATGTAAATTTTATTGCTGTTGATCTTCCTATTAATAAATAAATAAATTATAATTTTATTAACATAGACGTTGAGTTGCGAAGATCAATTCTAAATCCCATCAAGACCTTTACCATCGGACGATCATAAGTTATAAAAAAATACACATTGAATATAATCTGTGGATTATCTATTAATCGATTGTAAAGCGTCTACATTATCTGTTTACATTGTTGCCGATTTCGTAATACATCGAGACAATGGGCGCGTGACGATTGCAAACTGTATCGTTAAACGGAGCCTTAACCGCGTTTAATTACCGAAGGCTTGCGGCCGTCGTAAAAGCCGAACAGGAAACTAACGCCCTGACCGCAGATAGGTCAAACGAAACGGGTCTACACTTTGTAGCCACAATTATACCTTTATCTGTGCCCATTGCTATGTAACACGTGGCCATTTATTTATTTATTTTTTACAATATCTACAAAATATACATACATACATATTGTATTATATAATCAAATATATTTACGAGTAAAAACAAAAACCTTTTTTTTTGTTAACGGGGAGGATATTTTCAAAAAGATACCTCGCCTTCTGGCAGGAAGGCGGCGGTTATGTCAGTTTTATACCCACTAAAACCTCCCCGGTGGTCCTTCCTCCTCCTCCGGTCCTGGTGAGGGACTCTTCACAGGAACGCACCGGAGCCTCTCTGCACTGTGCTCAAGAAGAGTACTTCCCGGGGTGGAGGGGGGAGTTAACCTCTCTGTGCCCTCGCAATGCAAGGCGACACGGGCCAGCCGATGCCGCCTTCTTCCCGGTCCACCTTGGCGGACGACAAAGTTGTCGTCTTGTCGCCCAGTGAACGCGCAGAGGCCCTATTTTGTGCAGTGTATTTGTGCCCTATGAATTATCGTGAGTATATTAGGTAATAGAATTAATCAGAATCTAACCAAACTCTCATACCACCTTTGACACCTTTTCCAAGAAAAAAGAAACATCGGTATCACTTGGCGTTACATTAAGTTATTTGCCCATTTGTTGCACACATACTTAATGAAAATATAAGACTTACATAAATGGTTTTCTCATGGATGCCATTGTTAGAATTGGACCGAATTGAAATGGGACGACACTGGAAGCACTGGCCGCCTTAGTTTCACTGGATTTGACAAGTGGCATAGCTCTTAGGTCACTTAGTCTGAACTTCTAGGAGCAACATGGGGCAAGGGCGGCTGAGAGAATTTCGGCTTATACAGCCTGCCAACGAAGGGATATACAATTTCTTCTTCGACTCTTGTAATCTGTCACCATTTTGTAAGCAATCAGTTCGCAGGTTGCTAAGCAGTGGCAAGCACAAATACATCGATAAGTGAGATCAAAAATTATCATGTCATACATTATAAATAGAAGTGTAAGCGGTAGGACATTCAATTACACGTTCACATAAATCAAAACGCATATCCGATGAAGATCGGCTCGGTTATCAATCACAATGACCGTGGCCCACGGACCGCGCAATGTCACATATCGAACGTCGAGACCCATTAATTAAGTCCCGATACACTTGCCGATGGTATATTTATTTTATTTATATATCTATGTATAAAACAGAAAAAAAATTCTTTTTGTTTTCTAAAAATTTTAGCAAAAATTCCTAACATTAATGTTAAAGTCGCCAAGACGAATGGCCTCAATGGCTATCGAAGCCTCATACAAAAACAAAAAAAAAATATTAAATAAAAATATATTATAAATATTTTATCAAAACACCTATGCCCCACCTCTCAAAAACCCGTTGAAATTGCAGAGTATTTACGCTGTTCGTAAAAAAATCGTTTAAAAAAAAACACATATTTAAATTTATTTAAAATTTTGTAACTTTTAAATAAATATAAAATATAAAATTCTATAAAACCATCAATAATTGTAAATTTACGTAACCACGTTCACGAAGGACCATAACATAAAAAGCACGGAGGTTCCTAACTTTTTTCTTACGAGAACGTTCCAAAAGTCTCGCCCATCAAAACAAACATTCAAAAATCAATACGAACCCTTTCCGATAGCGTTCAAATAACGTCACGTTGATTTAAATAAAACAAATCAACAAAGACCTGTTTGAAATATTAAGGAATAGTGCCTAATCGAATGCGCCCGATCTGTCAAGCGACATTGTTATTTTGATAGTGTACGGAATAATTCAACATCGACATTGTTGATGCCGCGATTGTATTGATGCAATCTGTGTTTTTTTTTTAATAAAACTCGTTCACTTTTATCGCTGACAATCGATTTTGTAGCTGCGATAGTTCAATATCGATTCGTGAATTGGATTATCTTCTTTTTAAGCTTTGTACTTATAAGGCACTAATAAAATTTAAATAATGACGTTAAGCAAGTTAATCTAAAGTTAATGCTGTAACTTTAACTTTATGAAGTATCGCAGCATCATACAAAGTTCTGACGTCTATATTTCCTGTCTCCTTTCACATTCATGCTCGTAGTTATAAAGTAATTACTTAGTCTTTGATTGTCATAAACCTATCACATAATACTTCCATAAGATTTTTAGGAATTCCTTGGCACATCTTCGGTTCATAAGGTCCAATGCCAACAAAATTAACACGATCTAATTACATATTTTTTTAGGGACGGCCGGCTATCGATATCTTTGCAATCTTTATTTGCTTATTTTTATTTTTTTTATTGCTGTTAAAATTCTAGGTTTAAGAAACTTTATTCTCACTTTAGACATTACAGGTCACTTACACAAGAACAATAAATAACAAATATTATATAACAATAAGATCGCTGTCAGACGAAAGAAGGAGTCACCTAAAGCGTGCGTAACCGTCCAAGCCGAGGTTACCCCTCACCGGGAGGACCCTTGTGTCGAGTTGCGTTACCTCTCAATCCGGTGAAGCAGTCAAGGCCAGCTTCTCTGGCCAACCTGTGTAGTTCGTCAAAAAAAAAAACCTAACGCATTCATTTGCTTGGAGACGATTAGCTATTGTTGAGGATGTTAGCAAGTTGCATTTTGAATGCGCTAAGTGTGTATAAGCTCTTACTGTAAAATTCTGTTTATTCATTTCAAATTTATATTTACAGTGATTTACAGGTATTCTTATCTATTTTTTTTTTATTTCTACTTATATTAAAAACAACAAAAAAAATGAAAATCGTATACATAATAAAAAAGGGACAAATTGAGAACCACGTTCTTTTTTGATGTCGTTTAAAAAGAGTTATAAATCCCTGAATCTATATATATATAAAAGAGAAAGTGTGTGGTTTTGTTCCTTATAGGCTCCGAAACGGCTGGACCGATTTCAATGAAACTTTCAGGGAATCTTCAGATTGACCTGGCGAGTAATCCTGTAAAGTTTGGTGACGATCGGAGCACTCCTCTTTTTGAACTGTCGAACAAGCAATACGTCGTACTTTTATTTCTGACATTAATTTGAGCCCGATATGTTTTTGTATAAATGATAAGAATGATATTGTATTTAATGATTTTTACATAGGTGTAGGTAATCTTCACCCGCTCGAGAAGAGAATGAATAGGGAGAGAAATGAATAATTTAATATATTGTGAGAGTTAAATTAAATATTTAATGATGTAAGTTCATTGTTTAAATAAAGTAAAGCAAAATCTAGCACGGCGAAGCGGACTGGGTACGCTAGTATTCCATACAATGAGCGATCTGATAATTTCGTAGTTCATAGATCTATTATCAAACTCCATGCGAAAATACCATGCCAACGTAATCTGCAGGCACTATGATTGGGGAACGATGTTTTTATGGCACACGTTGAGTTCTTTAAAGCATATTAGGAGCATGGGATTAATAAGACGGCAAATGCGTGTGGTTTTGTTGTGCATTGTTTGTAAATCGGATGCGCCCCCACAGCGGGGTGCGGTCGCTTCATCGAAACGACGTGAAAGTGTGACACCAGTTGTTGGTGAAGTGTCATTTAAAAAAATATTGAGAGTTCCTTTTTTTAACCGACTTCAGAAAAGGAGGAGATTCTCAATTCACAATGAGAATATTTCATTGCACAACAATTAAAAAAGACATCATAGAAATAATATTGATATAATACGAGAAGCCGCGGTAGCTCAGTGTCCGGCTCAATTGGCTCAAGTTGCATAGTACGCTAGCAACCCGCTGGCACCAACAAATTTATTGTTGCAATTTATGTGCTGATTTACCACGCGCTCGGCGGTGAAAGAAAACATCGTGAGGAAACCTCCATATCTTAGAAAAGTTTTCTAAGACATGTGAAGTCTGCCAATCCGCACTAAGGCCGCGTGGTGGACTGCCCTTATACTCTGTTTACAAAGAAGGCCTGTGCCCAACAGTGGGACATGTATAAAGGCCGTAACTTTAACTTTAAAGATATTAATAATAGATTACATTTATAAATGTAAACTATTCCAGACAACTTGTGGATGAACAGAAATTTCAACATGAAAGGTTTCAAGTGAAGAAAAAAATAACAATAACATGTATTTTTTAATGTCTTTTCACTGATAGCGTTTCATTTACGAACCGATTTTAAATGTTTTTTATGTTGTTGTAATTAGTTCAAAAATGTGTTATTAAAGCATCATCAGTGTTTGTCAGTTTTGCAAACGACACTCACACTAGTACCACCCCACTAATCCCGACACTTATGAATTTACCGTTATGTTTTAAAACAAGAACACATATCGTATACGAGTACGTATACATTTCTCCGCCATCGAAGCAACAAAATTAATATTTCCAAATAACCTCAATCCAACACTTTATTAATATGTATGTATTGATGAATTTATTACTTGCCCCAATCAGATAATACAAAATAACATTGTTATTAATGATTAATCTCAAATAGAATGACATGAAAGTAAGATCGTGCTTTAAAAATACCACGCTGGCATACTTGAAATAATTGATAAATCAATGCAGTTCACAAAGCAAAGGGGTACTAAATCAAAAAGAATAAGCGAGTGCCCATCGCGATGTTTTGACGTAGAGAAACGCGCCCGATATTAAACTGTTCCCGCTAGATGGCGCGATAACTAGCTGTCAAACTGATCTGTCATTAGTTTATTAATGGCCGCCGGTCAGTGCATTAAAGGCAGATCATAGCCTAGAGTGGTGCGTTTTTGTTTTATTTAGTTATTAACGCAGAAGAACTATTAATAATCTATTGTAATTGCCTTCATATGTACATGCATAGACTGTGGAGCGACGATGTATATAGAAATTACATTACAATCACGTTACAACAGTGTATACAATGCATTGGAGTAATTTAAATTTTATAATCAAGAAATAGAGTAGCAATAGAAACTTCTTCCAAATTTAGAAACGCGGTTCGAAAGATTTTATCTGTATCTTAACTATTTTCCTTTTTGACAGTTTTTTCTTATTTTTTATTATTTATATTATTTTCTATCTGTGTATCTTTACTCTAGTAATTCATGGATGACTGTGTAATTTGTATAATAACCAACGATATGTTTATAGTTATTAATAATTTTTCTGTATACTTTTTCTGTGATTTTTTTTAATTGTACGTTTGTTGTCCTGAAAAAAGAGAAAAAAAAACACGAAATGTACAATGGCACTAATGAATGAGTTGGTAAACGTCTATGTGATAATGATACACTTATTGTTACATATAATTATTATTATAATGTTTTATACTTATTTATATGTATTTATGTTATTATTGCTTTTTCGTTCCTATAAACGCATAATTCGGGTCGGAGGCAACTTCCCCAGACGTTGTACGCAATATCATATTAACACTATGACATATTTCAAAGCGACCGATATTAAAAATGATTTATCGGAATTATCATTGTTACAGACACGTCATGATACAAGATGCGTTAATTGGTATATTGCGAAAAAACATTGGGTCATTTTGTTGGTCCGTTTTAAAGAAGTAAGCAAACAGCGGTTTGTAACCCATTGCCGGTATTATATTTGAAATCTTGCCAAGCAAAAAAGCGCCAAATTAGATGTCTGCATGCAATATTGGGTACGTAACCCGTGCATCAGTATTTCACGGAGCACAATGGATCCCCCCACGCAACGTCTGCGTTGATTCACATATATCCATTAGCAATTTTTAACAATCTGCATAAATACACCATCATGTACCACGAACCTGTATAGTAGCTTATCATTTTTTAGAATAATAATATATGTTTATTTACGTGTAAGAACAAAAACCGATATCAAATCGAATAGAATGATACGAAATATAATTAATCAGAACTTAACCAATCTCATCAAACTACTATTGAAGTATTCTTGAAATTGAGTTATTCGTGCATTTGCCGCGGATATAATGCAAATTTTAGACTTAAATGGTTTTCTCTGTCACTTTTGTTCCGCGTAAGCATTCCGATCCGAGGGCGCCCGAGAGGGCCGAACGACGACTCGGTCGGTTGCTATTTCACGGATAATCTTCGGATGTCATCTAGTCAAAAGTAATTAGGTAACAAACATAAAAAACATACAGATGAATTGAAAAGTCGATTTATTGAAGTCGGTTGAAAAGAATAGCAACAATTTTTAAAGAAGCTTAAGCTTCTGCTTGGAGATGTGTTAATTATTCCCCGATTATTCTTTCCCGATGCATAACCATGGATTCACAGGTATATAGGACCTAATAAGCTCGATGAATAGCGACTTTTACACTATCTTAGTAGATATTTTACCAAGGATGCTAGAGTTAAAGATACGTAAGAACTTTTTTACTACAACTGTGTCCGGACTGTCGCTTCAAGTTACGTTCTACGTTAACAACTTATGTCCGATTCCAGGTGCCGGCACTAATAAATTTGATTGATGCAATTTTATGTGCTGATACCGTGACAGTGAAGGAAAACATCGTGATGAAATCTACATGTGTTAGAACATTTTCTAAGACATGAGAAGTCTGCCAATGCGCACTACTCTTTGCATAGAGAAGGCGTGTGCCCAATAGTGGAACATATATAACGTATACAATATTTAGTATCGTCTATGTTTGTTTGCATTATAATATGTAGTTCGCAAAATTTCAAGTGTATAAACCCGTTTAGAATGTGGGATGATAAATCAATCGTTCAGTTTCTCCTTCAATACAAATATACACGTATGGATTTTCGTCTCTGAGCCGAAAATAAACAAAGCTGCATTAACACTTTCGCTATTGCGTTTTTTAAGAAAAAAAAACTTCACCTTATTTAAACGAATCACTCCGACGTGTTAGATTGGCAATTATCAAATTTGAATCGTACATGTATGGTTTATAAGGTTAAGAATTCCCGATGTATAAGATCAAAGTTACGGCGTTACGTTACTACAGCATCCGGCCAATGGACCACACACGGTCGCCTGTAAACATTCGGTCTTTGGAACAACACAATATCACTTAGTATACTTTACAGGTAAACCGAGTAGCTTTTGAAGATGTCAAGGGGCTGATCATAATTTGCCCTTGTTTTTTAAACGTCAAAAATCAATTAAGCTCTCACGTTTGTTCAAATCGGAGACAGTGTTATTAATTAAGAACCACGCGAGTATATTAGAACTCAATCGTGACAGGTTTCAAGAGCTAAAGCATCGCAACGGCTTTTGATTTTTAACCGACATCAAAAAAAGAAGGTTCTCAATTCGTTTATATTTTTTTATGTTTGTTACTAGTAAATACTCGGCAGAATGATATACAAGTTGCACTTCGTATTCCATGTATGAGAGACTGACACAAAAATATGTATTATTATGACGGTGCCAGACAAATATCGACATAACACCTCCCAAACAATTTAATGATAAAACCCACAAAAAAAAAACAAAATAATAAGAAAATAATAAATGAAAAGAAATAAACACTAACATAACAATATGGGTAACAGCTAGGTTTTTGTTTTTCACTTCGTATTCCGCGTAAGAGACTGGCACAAAAATATGTATAATGACGATGTCAGACAAATATCGACATAACTCCTCCCAACCAATTTTGCAATAACCCTCACAAAAAATAATAACAAAAATAAGAAAAGAGAAACAAAATAAACACTAACATAACAATATGGGTAACAGCTAGGTTATTTTTTCACTTCGTATTCAGCGTAAGAGACTGGCACAAAAATATGTATAATGACGATGTCAAACAAATATCGACATAACACCTCCCAACCAATTTTGCAATAACCCTCACAAAAATAATAACAAAAATAAGAAAAAGAAAAGAGAAACAAAATAAACACTAACATAACAATATGGGTAACAGCTAGGTTATTTTTTTTTCACTTCGTATTCCGCGTAAGAGACTGGCACAAAAATATGTATAATGACGATGTCAGACAAATATCGAGGTTCCAACATAACAGTTACCATTTGATCAACTATTTGGTCCAATTCTGACAATAACGTCCATGAGAAAACAATATGAGTCTTAAATTTGCATAACACGCCACTCGATGTCCATGATTCATTTTAATGCAAAAGATACCTCAAAGGTACTTCAAGAGTCATTTGATGAGAGTTTGGTTAGCTTCTGATTAATTCTATATATAGTATTCCTACGATAATTCAAAGATAAAAAGACGCCCTCGTTTAATATGGTTTAAATTTTGATTCGATTTGAAGCGGGTTTTTGTTTTTACACGTAAATATACTTGTACTATACAACCGGAGCCCATGATGAAAAATTTTGTATAATGCTTTAGTTTTATACCGCCCAAGCCGAGGGACCCTTGTGTCGAGTTACTAGCAATAGAGGTTCAGGCTAAGCGACCTAAGAGCTATGCCACCTCTCAATCCGGTGAAGCAGTCAAGGCCAATCTGTGTAGTTCGTCATAAAAAAAGTGCTTTAGTTTTGTCTAAATTTGCATGATTTCAACAAATTACTGTTAAATCACAGTGACTTACTATATTTCATAAGTTCTTAACACGTTTCGAATAACAAAGATGAAAATAGATTAAAGTTACAGCCTTTATATATATAATATATATGTCCCACTGCTGGGCAGAGGCCTTCTCTGTAAAGAGAGTATAAGGGCATAGTCCGCCACGCGGCCCTAATACGGATTGGCAGACTTCACATGTCGTAGAAAAAATTTTCTAAGACATGTAGGTTTCCTCACGATGTTTTCCTTCACCGCCGAGCGCGTGGTTAATCAGCACATAAAATTGCAACAACAAATTTATTGGTGCCGGCACCGGGGATCGAACTCGGGTTGCTAGCGTACTATGCAACTTGAGGCGACCGCCCGGACACTGAGCTACCACGGCTCACGGAAAATAGATTGGATCAACAATTTTATTTCATGTAGATATTTATGAATATTTTAATACTATACAAATTATTTACTCAATTGTTCACTTCACACAAAATTAACAATATCAAACGTTATAGTAAAAGAGGATAATATTGATTAAAGGTAGGCGTAAATTATAATATAGGTTAAATAAGGGGCAAACGAGCTTACGGCTTGCCCTTGAGTTGGGAGTAGGCTCGTTTCTTAAAGGTCCCACTATCGTAAAGGTCCTGTGGCTAGTTAGTACCACAGGTCGATATTATACTGTCAACATTTACCTATAAACATACTAGGTCATTGAACTAAAAATTGAGTGTTGTAAATAATTTATTTAAAATTTTATAAGTACAGAGAATTGTTACAGAATACGGTGGCGCGCGTTCGGGGCAGAATTCGTCGAAGAGTCGCCGAAGTGCCGCGACACGCCCCTTCCTGTCGCGCGCCCGCCACGCTGCCTTGCGCACTACTTTGTGTATCACTTATGTTTGTTTGATTTATAAATAGACTATCCATGTTAAAACTTAATTGTAACTTATATCCTCTACACAACTTCGGTAAGACAATTGTACACCATTTATATTCTACCGGAGCTCCAAGGCTTATTACAATTGTATTAAGCTAGAGTTAGCTTTTCCGCTTGATTCCATTGTTACTATTTGACGATCTCGTAAACATTTTCCAAATATACAATTAAATTTCAATCAATTGATCAACATCAAATAATCATAGAATTATTTTTAAAATAATTTCATAATGGCAGACCGTTGGTTGATTTTTTATGCTATAACTGGTCTAAAATAGTATTTTTTGACAAACCTAACCATATCAGTCAGAGAAGCCGACATTGACTGTTTCACTGGAATGAGAGAGAGGTGGCATAACTCTTAGATCTCTTAGTCTGAGCCTCGGACCTAAAATAATATAATTCTGTGACAATATATGACATGATTTTGGATTTGTTTTAAAGGGTTCCTATTCCGACCAATATTAATTATTGGTTAATAAAACATATTAAGTTAATAATTTCCTTGGGTTCCCAAAGATGTAGGTCTAAAAGCGTAAATATTTATAGGGATTCCAGGTATTACTGACATTATGCTACATACGTTATGTTAAAGTAACTTATTATGAAATAATCGTTTGCCGAGGCTTAAGCTTTAGCAATATAACAAATTTATCGAAGTTGTTCCCGGTGCTTACTAAGCGCTTGAAAGTTGATTATCAGATTATCTGTGTTGATTATACAATAACATACAATTCATTCACACCTGTTACAAGAATTCAAATCTTATCTTGTTGTTTGTATAGATACACGATAGAGTTCGGTGATATACCAGGATAGGTGGGAGAAATTTATATAACATATTTTCCATAACACGAGCCGTTTAGTTATTTACACAAATTTACATCAAGTTTGTGCGCCACAAATGGACGAATAACTCAATATCACGCCAACCGATTTCGATGTTTAATTTTTTAGTGGAAAGGGTTTTCTTTAACAGTAGTTTGATGAAAGTTTGGTTATGTTCTGTGAAGTTTGAAAGCGAGGTATGTGGGGTTCTTGCCAATTTAAACTTCCACGGTGGCCCTTCCTCGGTGCATGGTGAGGGGCTCCGGGATCTCTAGTAGAACGCACCGGAGGCTCTCCAGCATTCTTCTTATCTTAATCAACCCTTGTCAGAGTGGTTTTATAAAAATTAGTTGGAGTTTTTAAGTTAATAATGTTTTTAATTTGAAAACGAATTTTATATTAACTGGTATACACTTGTTATGTTTTAGATTAACAATATCAACTTGGCCGTGAAAGTCAGTCTCCGAAGGGACTGTACAAACAGCAAGCTCGGCAGCCTTCACCGAACCAACAAGCTACTGTCATTACGGGACCACACCAGGAGGTAAGTAAAGGCAATTATGTGACAACATTAAACGTCCCAAGTGAACTTGAGAGGGCAAACATGGGACGCGGGGGCGGATACACTGATCCAGACGTAGCACGGTAGCAGGATGACCCTCCAGGGAAGTGATGCTCGACACTAGAGCTACATGGGAGGCCGAATTTTATGTTATCGTAGACTATTAATGATTTGTCATACATCAATCTATACAGGCGATAAAATAGGAAAGTATTTTGTTCGTCATTGATTCTTTTATTATATAATGCTAAGAATTTACAATAACATTCTAGTTAGATATTACTAAGAAAAGACTTGGTACAAAAATATGGTTAACCTAAATAGTCGAATGGCGGATTTGAACCTAAGACCTTTTTTTTAGGAAAAGTGGCGAGCGAGCAACGGCTCACCTGATCACCGTTGCCCATAAAATTACACAGCCATACCAGGAGCCAACCATAGGAGCTGCATATGCGTTCTTTGAGATAGGAGTAGGCTCGTTTTTTGAAGGTCCCCACATCGAAAAGGATCATAGATATAATCAATTTTACATTGTACATGTACTTCCATGAGACTCATTAAGCTTGGTGAAAAGCACACAGCGATGCTAACTCTGTCCACCCTGTTTATGGTTCACATACTGTATTAATTTTATTTCTATAAAATATATAATTACGATTGCTTCGCAGACCGTGCCCTAGATCAATTAGACTTTTGATACGTAACAGATTGGCAGGAACGTAATTGAGAATTTTAGGTAAACTCAGACATTTCACTATGAAACCAACCTATTACAATACAACTGTCATTGTGATAAAGCCATAATCTATTTTATTAATTTTAAACATGATTTAATTGTTTTTTTTTGCGATTATTTCATATTGATTAATTTGGAAGACGTCATACTGTACGAGATTTACAAATAATAACAAT
Organism: Meandrusa payeni; assembly: GCA_029286785.1. NCBI lineage: Eukaryota > Metazoa > Arthropoda > Insecta > Lepidoptera > Papilionidae > Meandrusa > Meandrusa payeni. The sequence goes on along the minus strand of JAGSMX010000008.1, from coordinate 9,166,145 downwards.
TGAAACATTATTGGAAAATCATAGTGGCAGAACTGTACTAACAGATAGGCATTGTGTGAGATGTCAACCTTTATTTTGATACATTTGGTTAAGCAGATTCAGGACTCTGGTCTTTTTTTTAATGCCCAGAGTAGTATATGTTATAATTTGTAGGTTTCGTGGAATAAAATAGTCCAACAACTAATACACTCGCTTTATTGAGCCAGCGTTACGTTGTACAAAGAATTATTTATAACAAATACCGTCACAACTGCGCGTCCTCACAATCTTTATACAAAATTAATTAGAAGTCAGATTACGAACTAATAAAATTACAACTATTGTTTACAATGCCAAGTTCATGTGACGATCAACTAAATTATTAATTATGAATTAAAGATACAATAAGGTTCAGGTAAATCATTAAGATATCATTGGAAGTAGTAATTATGCATTACAATCGCTGGGTGTCATGTGTTGCTAGCTAACATATATTAAATTTTTTAATATATAAAATATAGAAAAAAACAATTAGTTTTACCTAGGGGTCTACTGCAATTTAAACAAAAATGACGTGAGAACTTAGAAATGGTATACTCATTTGTACAAGGGGCCTAAGATTCGAATTTTCGACCGTTACATCGTAAGACAAAAGGTTTTTTTATAAATTTTTTTTTATATATTTTCCATTCCCCCAACATGTTTGGTTAGGGACCTTATTATCGAAATGTACATTTACGTGCTTATATTATTCCCTATTTATACAAGTCAAAAGCTTGACTTGTGAAGTTAGAAATGAAACATGACAATAATTAGAAACAATACATTTAAGATTCTAAATGTTGGATACATCATCTGGGCGTATACATTAAATTAATGAACAACATGTAAATTATAAAGTGTAACAAAAAATAGATAGCGTGATGGAATTAACATAATTAGATGCATGCCGTCTAATACCGACGCCCGCGGGGCCGCATTAACAAATAGAAGAGGTAGAGAAATACAGAGACGTGATCCCGACCACCGGTGGTAGCATCACAAAGTCAAATTGAGCGTGAAAAGTGCGCGTCACTTTAGGGTTGTTTACATAAACACGATCATAATTTCTACAATTCGATTAAATCGATTTTTGAAATTCAAATTCGGAACAATACATTTTATAGCATACATTACGGATCTATAATTACTAGCATCTATTATAAACCTGTTGATTCAGTAGACTTTAAATTACAAATTGGTTTTCTCAATCGTAGCCTCTTTGTCCTCGTAAGGTTTAACCAGCTTCTTCTCGACGAGCTTATAAACAAACCTACATCTTGGGGACCCAAGGAAATAATTAACTTAATATGTTTGACTAAATTCTGACTTTAAATTACGGATCTATAATTCCTAATATATATCTATGTATGTATCATGATCGCTCAAAGGCTTGACTGTGTATGAGTTATTTACAATGTCCCAAATCTGTGCATTGGACTCAAATTTTATCGATTACTAGTTTGCCTTACATGTGGATTTATCGCTTTAATACTTTTAAGTACAAATGACAATAAATACGATCCACATAAGAGCTAACACACCGTTATAACGAATTAGTGTGACTGTGTTAATAAAAGACGCTAAATATATAAAATGTGTGTAAATTTCCGTCCGTGGATATTCCAGATCGATGACTACACAAATGAGTACATGTTTATTTTAATATTTTTCCTTTTCGCAAAAAAACACATTTAACGTTGTATATTGTAGTATCAGCATTATCAGCCAGTGTTAATACAATATTTGATTTCTTTTTTCAAACGAACATACGAAACTAGCAGCTATAGCTTCACCGGAATTTCCACCTCTTATGCTGCTTAACCTGAACTTGTGTTGGGATTAACTTAAAGGCGAACTCGGCAATTGCGGTTAGTCTAATAGCGAAACCATTTCGAGGGCGCCTGAGGCAGCCGAACAACGACTCGTTTGGCAATGGATTTAGCATGATCCTCCGCCACCTTCATCCAGACTGACAAAGAACTTCGTACGAACAAAAAACATAGCACAACACTTTTTTATAGAGGTAGACAAATGCAGTAATCACTGGCCGCTTTCCTTTCCGTACTATGTTCCACATGTACTTTTAATTTTTGAAGCGTCAATAGCCTAATGGTTTAGGGTACGGCCTGCGAATCGTAAGGTCGTGGGTTCAAATCCATTCGACTATTGCCGTGAACCATGTCCTAGCACAAGCTTAAGCTTAGTTGGAATGGTTAACAAGATTGTTAGTAAGATTTCTGAAAAAAAAAAGAAATATTGCTAGCTTTCTTTAAAAAAAATATTGTATTCAAATACTTTAGTCGAGGAAGACGTCAAAAAGTCTATTTATTCAGTTACAAACCTGACTGGCTGATGATTTCCATTTTTAGAAGAATATGATTTTATAAATTATTTATTATAATTCTTATTAGGTTTTACTGTATTCGTACATAATCGAATAAAATACATTATTTAAATAGGAAATTGAAGAAATTCGTATTAAACTGAAGCCTATGTGTTCAATAATTAATCATTTCAATAGTTGAAAATTAATTATGAACAAACATTGCATATAAATATATTTCGACACAAAGATGCTCTTTGTAAATTAACATTCAATAATCTAATATTTATATAATAATTAAGCATTACATTACATACAATAGTATAATTGAATTTGTCCCTGGCCGAGCATTGCTCATAAACATATTTACGTTATTAAAGGGCGAATCTCTCCGACGCCACTTCCACAAAAAGCCTCGCACGAAAGCACGCTAAACGACTTGTTTTAATGCCCCATTCGCACTTCTATACAGTTCGAGTCGTCGTGAAATACCTTCGAAGCGAGAATCGATACTTATTTGCATACGCTATAAAAGAGACCAGTCGACGTGCATGATATATTAAAATCACGTCCCCGGAACAATTAACAGAAACGAGTGAGGTATCAAATAATAAAAAAAAGTGCCTTTGTCATTACAAACAGCTCGAGCGTACATTTTCTTAGAAACGCCATAACGTCAAGAATAATAATAAGTAAGTAATATGTGGATGAATCGGTTTTCAGACGGCCGGAGCGACGAAGCCAATCGGGCGGTGCGCGCGCAAATTACCAATATGGCGGATTATAATTGTTGCGTTCGCACGCGTTAATAATGTAGCTTTTGTGAGACTTGTGGATATTTAATGAGCCTATTTTACACTCAAGATTATTTTTCGACAAAGCACTATTTTGGTCATCTCGAGCGACAATACTTCTAATAGTAATGATGTTTCACGTATACCTTGCGACATGATTGCCAAAAATAAATAATAATAAATATTTGCTTTCGTAAATATGCTTGCATGATGTATTACAAAACTTTAGACAACAAAAGGAACTAATAATAATGCAGGACGTCTGATGTTAGGAGATCGTTCGCAAACATGTACCATAACACTTAAAGGTTCATATATTGAATAGATATAACCCTCACTCACCGAGCGTAACTCAGAAGTACTAAATCCTCCTGCACATCTTGATACTTTATCGTTCTTCCATAAATACATTTAAATTGATACAACAAACCGATTCGTACTTATAACAACAACCTATCACTGGTCATATAATTTATAATATTTTTAAACCATGAAACTAGTAGGCAGTTATGCTAATAACGAATAAAAACAATGAAACCAAAAACGTGCGAAGTACTTCTATTGAAACATCGGTACAAGTTAAAAATAAGACATTTAAATAATTAGGAAAACAACCTTGTCTATTGTTAAGTGTTAAAATATTAAATATTGATAATTTGTTAATTTTCCCACTTGTCACTCATCATTATTACCATCATACAATGACATTAGACACGTCAGAGCAATATCAAATGAATGACAACGCGCGCGCTGCCGACAGAACTATTCACACTTTATTGAAAAAAAAAAAATTGTTATTCAAATACTTTAGTCGAGGAAGACGTCAAAAAGTCTAGTTATTCAGTTACAAACCTGACTGGCTGATTATTTCCATTTTTAGAAGAACATGATTTTATAAATTATTTATTATATTTCTTATTAGGTTTTACTGTATTCGTACATAATCGAATAAAATACATTATTTAAATAGAAAATTGAAGAAATTCGTATTAAACTGAAGCCTATGTGTTCAATAATTAATCATTTCAATAGTTGAAAATTAATATGATAATTATTTATGAACAAACATTGCATATAAATATATTTCGACACAAAGATGCTCTTTGTAAATTAACATTCAATAATCTAATATTTATATAATATTTAAGCATTACATTACATACGATAGTATAATTGAATTTGTCCCAGGCCGAGCATTGCTCATAAACATATTTACGTTATTAAAGGGCGAATCTCTCCGACGCCACTTCAACAAAAAGCCTCGCACGAAAGCACGCTAAACGACTTGTTTTAATGCCCCATTCGCACTTCTATACAGTTCGAGTCGTCGTGAAATACCTTCGAAGCGAGAATCGATACTTATTTGCATACGCTATAAAAGAGACCAGTCGACGCGCATGATATATTAAAATCACGTCCCCGGAACAATTAACAGAAACGAGTGAGGTATCAAATAATAAAAAAAGTGCCTTTGTCATTACAAACAGCTCGAGCGTACATTTTCTTAGAGACGCCATAACGTCAAGAATAATAATAAGTAAGTAATATGTGGATGAATCGGTTTTCAGACGGCCGGAGCGACGAAGCCAATCGGGCGGTGCGCGCGCAAATTACCAATATGGCGGATTATAATTGTTGCGTTCGCACGCGTTAATAATGTAGCTTTTGTGAGACTTGTGGATATTTAATGAGCCTATTTTACACTCAAGATTATTTTTCGACAAAGCACTATTTTGGTCATCTCGAGCGACAATACTTCTAATAGTAATGATGTTTCACGTATACCTTGCGACATGATTGCCAAAAATAAATAATAATAAATATTTGCTTTCGTAAATATGCTTGCATGATGTATTACAAAACTTTAGACAACAAAAGGAACTAATAATAATGCAGGACGTCTGATGTTAGGAGATCGTTCGCAAACATGTACCATAACACTTAAAGGTTCATATATTGAATAGATAAAAACCTCACTCACCGAGCGTAACTCAGAAGTACTAAATCCTCCTGCACATCTTGATACTTTATCGTTCTTCCATAAATACATTTAAATTGATACAACAAACCGATTCGTACTTATGACAAAAAGCTACTAACCTATCACTGGTCATATAATTTATAATATTTTCAAACCATGAAACTAGTAGGCAGTTATGCTAATAACGAATAAAAACAATGAAACCAAAAACGTGCGAAGTACTTCTATTGAAACATCGGTACAAGTTAAAAATAAGACATTTAAATAATTAGGAAAACAACCTTGTCTATTGTTAAGTGTTAAAATATTAAATATTGATAATTTGTTAATTTTCCCACTTGTCACTCATCATTATTACCATCATACAATGACATTAGACACGTCAGAGCAATATCAAATGAATGACAACGCGCGCGCTGCCGACAGAACTATTCACACTTTATTGAAAAAAAATCCGTCATAGAAAATGCGCATTAGTCAACCACGAAAACCTTACGAGGACAAAGAGGCTACGATTGAGAAACCCAATTTAAATAACAATCAATAAATTAATGTACGGCGTTAATGTATGCACGGGCGGGAGCGAGGAGCACGCCGGCCGCACGAGCGCTGAATCCAAATGACATTTTATAAGAAATACTCCTTTTCAACAGAGTTGTATGCTTGTGGACAGAATGTAATACTTTTCTTAACTTATCATCATTATCGGTCGCCATCACAATGCCCCTTTGACTGTGTCGTTAAAGTGGACTAATCTCTCTTTACACATGAAAACGTACAGCGTCCAATGAGTTTCTCGTGTCGGCATAATTACTCTGCAATTGTATGCGCGCTTTATTTCAAGAGACCGGACCGAGCGGACCCGACACGGTTAGCCAACGGTGAAACACTTTCACGTATACAATGAATTACTTCAAACGGTTGTGATTCGGAAACACTAAGTGTCATTAGGTCGGACAAACAAAGTGACATAGAACGCGATACGCTTTCCACAGACCATATAAGGTCTCAAGAGAGGGTGAGTGTTGCCATAAATTCGAACAAATTCTAGTATGTAATTAATTTCGAGAAATTTTTGTGATTAAGATCAGCGTCCGGGTGGTTGTCTTAAGTTGCGTAGTATGCTAGCAACCAGATTTTGGTCGCCGGTGTCGGCACCAATGGATTTGTTAGTCGCAGTTTTAAGAGCGGCGAATGAAAACATCGTGAGGAAACCTACAAGTCTTAGAAAAATTTCTAACACATGGGAAGTCTGCCAATCCCCACTACGGCCGCGTGGCGGATTTTGCCTTTATAGTCCCTTTATAGAAAAGGCCTGTGCCCAGCAGTGAGACACATAATATAATGGATGGGTTGTAATTTTAACTTATAATTTTTGTTTGATAGATTTACGTTACATTTTTTAATGTGTATAACACAAAAGTCGGCAACCTTATTAGATGATTATGTATACGCGGATGAATGGATATGTATGATTGTGAAGTGGAAGTCCGTGATCTCTGCCTCCAGGTGACGGGCGTGAGTATTTTTATTTGTATTTTTTGTGTTGTTATTGGACGAATTTATCTATTAACTCTATAGATTGTTTGTCTTCATTAATAATATTGCAAAATTTCGTTAGTCCGTGGCCCTAAGAAATAAGTAAAATATTAAGTTATTGAACTTTCGAACTGTGAGCATACATTAACAATAGACAAAGCTAATAAATAACAAGTTATAAATAATTTAAAATTTTATTTCAAATATATTAAAGAATGAGAAATAAATTAAAAATACAATAGCTGTAACTTATAATATCGACTGCTTATATAAGTACATTATCTGTGGCTCATTACTTTGTCTGTGCTCAAAATGAAAATATTTAAATTGTCGTCGGGCGCCGACATAAATAGCAGCTCGTTAATTACCGACTGTAATCACATTTCGCCAAACGCGTTACGACACACATGTCCCATCCCTTCGCCGTTCTAAATTTAAATATTATTTAGGCGGGAGCTCGCGCTACGCGCCCTGTCTCGATAGAGTCGAAAATAATTTATGAATCTTTGTTAGGCGTCTCTTGATAAAAATAAAAATCAGACGCTACGTATGTTTAAAAATAGGTTATTTAACAAAGAAAAATGACGAAAGATTTATTAGAATTAAATAAACTATCAAAACAGCAATTTTATTTGTCTATTGTCATTATCAATTAGCATGTCTTTTTGTTACGTTTAAATTTTTAAATTTTGGACTAGATGTCGGCGTAATCTATATAGTAATAAATATCTTATCTAAATAAGTATCCTTTCTATTATTTATTTACACTTATTATAACACCTTAAAATAAGTAATTAAGGCCCGTAGTCGGTATATTATAATTGCCTTTAATATAATAAATAAAAAATATGATATAGTATTAGTTGGTAAAAGCTACAGCTCGGAGAATGACTCGCTCTGAGAGGGACTCTAAATTAACATAAGTATTTAGATAAATATAATGGCAACAATTTTCCTTATACGTATTGATGTAAAATAAATAGTAAATATGTACATTAAACATGATCGAAACGTGATGGATCTCAGAACGCTTTACATATTTACTGTAAGTTGTCTGTTAATAGGATCAAATTGATTATCGTTTATTGAAATAAAATATATCTGAATTTAAATGAATGAATGAATGAACAATTAATTTACGAGTAAAAACAAAAACCGACTTCAAATCCGATTTTCATCGTTGTATTTTCGTTGGATTATTACGAAATAGAATTAAACAGAACCTAACCAAACTCTCATCACTCTATTCTTGAAGTACAATCTTTCCAATAAAAAATTAATAATAGAAATCGGTTGGCGTGATATTGAGTTATTTGACCATTTGTTGCGCATTTGTACTTATTTCAAATTTAGGACTTATATGATTTTCTCATGGATGCCATTTTCAGCATTAGAACAAATTCAAATTGGACCACATGAGAAGCACCAGCTTTCAAATTTATAAAAAAACATACAGATGAAAAGAGAAATTTCTCCTTTTTTGAAGTCAGTTGAAATATATCGATGAACGTGGTAAGGATTTTGTAAAGTCAGTTGAAAGAGCCTTAATAGCTGGGCCCCGCGCCCGTGCTTTTTGCCAATGACATTTTCGTATGAAACTAATCTATTACAATTCAATTGTCATTGTGCTAAAAACCTACTAATAAAATTTTCTGAGACGCAATTTTATTTTAACTTTTTGATTATTTTATGATTATTCAATATTTATTGATTTGTATCGGCATATTTGAAAGATAACGTTATTAACAAATAGCGCCAATTGAAAAAAAATGTATGTATGTAATTTGTGTCAGTAGTACGCCATTGGAAAATCGTAATGATTTTTTTTTTTTATTTATTTATTACACAGAACTTACAGCACCATTACAGCTAAACCAATTCGGTGCTGTAGTCAACACAAATAATTAATCAAAATAACAATACAATAATAGTTAACATCACAACATAAAAAATAATTTAACACAAGTGACAACTCAAACATTCATCATCTCGATGTATCTGTAAGCAGCCTCTCTGAACCGCGGCTGGTCACAATGAAATATATCAATATGCTGTGAGAGAAAATTGACAATCCTAACATCCTGATATACCTGAACTAGCAGAAAGTAGACATCATCATAAGTATAGTATCACTGAACATTACTTTTGACTCAATTATCTTAGCCAACTCAGGGCCCTGGTCACGTTTCAAACGGGTAAAGTCGTAGAAGCCTTCACGCATAAAATCTATCCAAAAATATCTGCTAGAAGTCTAGATCGAACCTACTAGTATGTTTAAAGTATCGAAAATCCTTTACGCATTACGTTTGATATGAACAAGTTATGCTAAGCAAGTAATTAAGTTGAGCTATCCCATGTTTCGAGTTATATTAAATAATAATTTCTTAAAACATATTTACATGAATATATATTTCGTATGTTTTTTTGTAATTTTTGGATAAACGTCTAAAAATTGTTTCAAAGAATTCAGTCACTGCGTTCAAAAAGTTAAAATCAAAACCAATGAATCGATTTGCGTATCTCGATTCGCGCGGATATTCGCATGCCGACACGTCAGCCCGGGGCCGAATTCCGCGTCATTGAGTTTTCGTGAACGTATCAATATAAGCGATGCAGTTATATATGCTAATGCAGAGGTACCCAAAAGTTGCGCTTGCAGAATGTAATGTATTGTATATAATGAAATTTAATGCAACCATTGTTAGGCTCTCACTGGGCCCCTTGGTCACAATTCTACCGCTCCAGAGTGAAGACCAAAGCCAAACTTGTGCTAAATACAGAACTTATGATCTAACTTGTCCAAAAAGCACAAAACTGTTGCAGCGTCCAAACCTGTAAGGTTGCGAAACTCTCCGAACTGCCACAATTGCGTCAAAATCAGCATTCAGTGACATTACTACTTTTGACTCGTGATTGTGCCTATTGTTAATTTTTGCCAGTCTTGGTAACCTAGTTCAGTCGTGCCACTTTGGTTTTCCGATGGCATACCACTGAGAGTGTAACATCGTTTCAATTGTTAGCATTTCTTAATTTCAGACATAATTATATCCTACAAATATACATTTAAATCAATAACTAAGCAAATGAAATGACAGTATCATTATTGTTGCCTTAGTAAAACTTTAATGACACTAACCGATTTGTTGCCATAATAAAATCAATACCAAAAACAGAAAAATCAATCTTATAAATTTCAATGCGATTAAGGTTCAAATTATATTTGTCAGATATTGTTATTTAATGCTGCCTACACTTCTTTGTATATTGGACGTTTATAATGGGCCTCCTTAGATTTAACCCGAAGTCCCCTCGCGTGTCTAAATCATGGCCCCCGGGGAACAGTAGCTGAGATCGCGACTCCAAATTGCCTCCTGTCAGAGCCGCCACGACCGAGACCCGGTACACCGTCTCGATTTGGTTCGATTAAATATAACGTGGGAATTCTCTTATTGCTGTGCAATCGAATACTAAACCTAGATAGTTATCACGCACCTTAAATTTTTATTAAGAATAAATAAGATTTCAAAACACTACGAAGACAAGGACACCAAGAATGCTATAACAATTATCTAAATTAACATCGTAGTTGTTGATTTTTGCTAGATTCAGTAATGCCCATGGTGGTATTCCGATGACCTAACAATGACACTCCAAAATTAATTAAATTATTAATGTGTAATCTCGTATATAATTCTCGTCCAATATTAAATAATCGAAAATACAAGTCAATTACATCATCATTGTGCAATTAGTATGGTATTAAACAAGTATTTCATTAGAAAGACTTTTTTTGGTGCTATGACAGTTGATTCAAAGCTCTGACATGGGTCCTGGAGTAGCGTTCTTAACGAATGTGTGTACTTTTATAGAATTTATAGACTTTCAGATTCCTAATTTGACTGACAGGAGAAACTATTCTTTGATACTGAATTATTGAATGCTCTTAAACTCGATTTAAATCAGATAAGACATGTTAAGTCTATTAAAAAATAGGTTAATTTTAAGTCCCTCCTCCTCGCGTCGGTTTCCTCAATGCTGAGGGTCGAGGGGCTCCACGTCATTCCACTTCAGTCTTTTACAGGAGATTTAGTTACTTTCGTCTACCGGTTGCTGCTTATTTAAACTTGCGGAATTATAAAAGATTGGCTGCACAAATTAACCACACCTGCAACGTCCACGCCAATATACAGAATGCGATCGACCGTCAATCACAACATTACGATGTCTCGATTCTCGTCGATTCTCACGCGTTTAGTCTGTGGTAGCACGCCATCGCGCTCTCGTTGCTACGTTCAGGTTAAACGATCTCACTTCTTGGAATAATGCAACGGATAGACGTGATGATACCTTTCCAATTGTACCAACGCATCTACAAATCCTATAATTTAAATGATTTAATGTAAAGGATGCAGTGTACGGTCCTTATTTATCAATTTATTTGTGTAGAACGCTGCAATTAGGATGTCTTAGACTTTTTATTTTACATGCAAAAACTATAGTTAACTGCAATAGTTTTTGCAACATTAAAGATATCAAATAGGTTATCACTTAATTATTATAATCAATGTTTTTTTATAGTAAGCACTTAAAATAATACAATGTGTAATAGACGAGATTATTATTTACTATTAAGAAAAAAATCATACTTAACTAGTAAAAAGAGGATCTACCAAGCCAATTAAGTTTAAAATTTTCTTTTTATCCTGCAAGCGGATCAAGTGGCTACCGTTTAATAGCGGTTGATTTGATAACAAATTGCCGTAATTATATGCATCTGTATTATGGTGCGAGAGACGCGGGCAGGGCGTTGCGGTCGCGCACGCTAACATCCTGTGAGCGAATACATTCTTATTGATATAATCTGTGGTAACGCTACAGATAATCTTAATTAAAATTACTGCCAACACAATATTTTTGTAATCGAATAATTGTAATTTATGAATCGTTAACTTTAACATAATTGTAAAAAATATTGTTCTCTTTAACTTCATTTTGTACTCGTACATGTCATGAAAGCAATCGCTCCTACGAAATATTCAATGTGATTAATTAATTTTAAATGTAATTGAATGAATAAAATCCAAAATATCTAGTAAAACGAACAAAGCCATCATTTAATATATCGAAAGCATTGGAAACAAGCAACAACAATTTACCAGACAAAAATATTTTGTCAGTTATACAATATATAAACATCGTTGACAGAGCATTAAGTGTCCTGTATTAGGTCTTAGTTCCTTTATAATACCATGATCTTATTAACCATAGAGTTTGTAGTTTCGGCTGCAATATCTTTGACCATGCTTACAAAGCAATACGCATTAAAATTAACAAAATGCATTAATAGCATGATTATACTTTGACTTTATTAACTACAGGTATAAGATATGTACCATAAATTAAATTACACTTCAGATTTGATTGATTTATGATCATTCTTATCTGATAATGGGTGTGTTACAGCACTATTCCGAGAACTAGAGAAATATTATCGTATTTATTGAATTGTGCTGTTAAAAATTATTAATAGCTGTCTTTTAAGTAGAAATTAATATTACTTCTTCTGTACAAAGCTTGCATGCAACTTATATTTATCGAAGCAATCATAAGCAAGTAAATAGTTTATTTCCCGTGTTTAACGCCTCATGTAGCCTTAACGTCAACATCGCCTTTCCAGTTTATAATATGCGATATTATTGGCTTCTAGAGGGGAACAGCGGTTCGTAATTAGAGGATAGCGGGCAGGTCGCACGATAACTAGTCTTAATATTCGTAATGACGACGCAACCAGCGACGCCATTTTGAATAAAGTGTTGGAGGGAAAGCTCGCAATTAGCTATAACTGTTTAAACCGATCACGATATTTTACATTTAAAATCATTATCAGTAATTAATTACGCTTAAATTTTAATTGTTTATTATTAACATATTTTACACGCTATCGTAAAACAGAAAAAGTGTTGTCAGTAATAAAGCATATTCATTATTAATTAAATTATATATTGTATGTATTTTCGTACGTTCTTCGTTCGATCTTTAAATTGATGATTACATCTGCTAATATCTCTTTCTCTCTCACACAGGGTTGACTAGTAGAGAACGCCACTAATATATACCACTAGTAATACATTAAGTCTACTACTGTGGAACTTAGTTTAAGGTGTTACAATAAGTGTATATAAATTAATTAATTAATTAATCATAAAAATGGTTGCTTAAAAGGTAACGGTCTTAATTTTTAATGCTAGCAATACTGAATAGACTATCGTACATGAACGATAATTGAATGATAAATTAACTGTATAACGCATGCGCCACATCACTAGCGCCGCTCTCTGAATGCTACTCAAAAAGAAACATTCGAAAACTCAAAAGGCTTTTGTTAATCTTATTTCTTAATGCGCTTTATTATGCAGACTTAATTAATTATATTTAATGTGACCGACTCTTTTTGTATTTGCCATCTGTGGGACGATGACATCTAAAAGATGAAACCTAAAATGCGTTTGGAAGTTTACGGTTTTCTATTCATTTGTTTTGAGTGTTAAGAAAATAATGCTGTATTTTAATAATTAATTATAAATTTTATAAAATTAAATATAAATAATTTAATAATTCTTTTCGTGTATGAATTTTGATCAAATTCTGACAATGGATCCATGAGAAAACCATGTAAGCCTTAAATTAGCCTTAAGTATTTGCGCCACAAATGGACGAATAACTCAATATCATGCCAACCGATTTCGATAAATATTTTTTTATTGGAAAGTATGTACTTTAATAAATTTGATTAAAATTTGGTTAGGTTTTAAATAATTTTATTTCGTAATATTCTTAGGATAATTTAAAAATACAAAGATGGCGTCCGCGCGTAATGGCGTATGATTCGATTTAAAGACGGTTATTGTTTTTGTTCATAAATATACTTGTTTTTATCTGTATAATTAAATGGTTAGTGGGGTCGGAATATAAGTAATAGGGATACATGTAAATGGAGACGCGTAACGCACAGAGGGGGAGAATTATGCGCACGCGCCGGTGAGGACACTGCAATGATACCTTTATAAATAACTTAATACGGAGGGAAGGGCATCATTAAACCTTATATGTAGGCATATTGAAATGGTTATTTATATATTCTTTGTTACAATACAATTACAAAAAGTTTTATATCGATGTACTATCAACTTGTGGAACCAACTGTCGCCAGGGGTGTTTCCGAAGCAGTACGATTTGGGGACCTTCAAAAAACGAGCCTATCCTTTCTAAAACACCGGCAACGCACCTGCAGCTCTTCTAATGTTATGGATATGTTGGTGGATATTCATGAACGACGGTGATCACGTAAGATCAAGTTTTTTCCTATAAAAAAATACTAACATTAACTTTAAGTAAACATCGTTATTGATACATGTATGTAAGAAATTTTCTAAATAGAATATGCACTTACGTCCATTTAACATTTTTAGCAGGGCTTTATTGCTGCCTCCGTTTTCACCATGCTTATTTCGATTTATATATGACACGTGATCCCATTCCATCACCGGACACAAACTGAAGTAATATATATTATATATATATTTATATATATATTGAGGCTTATTAGGTGTGACAGGTGAACCCATTGCCGGGCATCATTTTTAGCAAGTGATTTTTTTAATATTTAACTAACCGAAAAACTAGCAATTCAACATGTACAAATCAGTAAATACAATATAATTCTTATCATTTAGGGATTTAGTATACTTCATTATACTATAATATACTCCATTGTATTTCAATATACACAACGCATGTGTCAGTACAAATTTGGGTTATAAAACAATAGAATATCATCATAGTAAATAAAAGCTGTAGACAGACTAGACAGTTCAAAAATAGGAGTACTCCGATCGTCACCAAACTTTACAGGATTAATCGCCAGGTCAATCTGAAGATTCTCTGAAAGGTCCAGCCCTTTCGGAGCCTATATGGAACAAACCCACACACTTTCTCTTCGTCGACTAGAAATAGATCGTTTTTATATGTTTAAATTAAATTTTGGATCTTTTATGATTTCACAGAAACAATATTGATTGTTTGGACTATAACGGTACCCGTACCCCAGCAAGAAACAGTACCGCTACCTCACCCGTCGAGCATCCGCGGTGACCTACATATCTTGATATTTGAAAATAAATTATACTGTAAAATTTGCATCAATTAAAACAAAATGTTAACGCGAATTGTTCCTTTCGTCTGTCAATCTAGTAAAGTTGTACGCCAGAAAAAAAAATATTTTAACATAAAAATTCTTGAGCATGTCTCATAGTAACAATCATACACACAAAAACCCGACGAAAGATATTTATGTAATATATAAACTGGTTTTTACATTGATATGTTTTCGGAATTCGCTTACCGTTGCAAATAACTATAGAATATTATTTGCTATGAGATGTTTAAGCTTTTTTATAAGCTAATATATTTCTAAAACATAAAACTTTTTTTTTAATGACGAACTACACAGATTGGCCAGAGAAGCTGGCCTTGACTGCTTCACCGGATTGAGAGGTGGCATAGCTCTTAGGTCGCTTAGCCTGATCCTCTATCGCTAGTAACTAGACACAAGGGTCCCCCCGGTGAGGGGTAACCTCGGCTTGGACGGTTACTATGTTACGCGTAAGCATTCCGATCCGAGGGCGCCCGAGAGGGCCGAACCACGACTCGAAGATAAAACTTAACTAACTATACATTAAGGTCTTTCTCACCAGATTACTTATATTATTCTTTTTAATCTTTATGTCCACAAAAAGCATACAATAAGGCGAAATGCGTCCATAGTTAATTTATCACTGATGGGATTTGAAGTTGGTGTTTGTTTTTTTATCGTTGACAAAATTACTAGTAGACCTTGCCTTCAGATTCCAGGGTGTTCGAGACAGTTCGATAATATATTTCATTAGGTATCATAAAATTAGTATGCGGGCTCATTTATACAGCGGCTACACACATTGTTATGCATTTGAATATTCAAGATAATCATTCAATTCGACACATAAATTAGCATAGAATTCAAAATTGACGCACTGCAAATTGTTACAAACAAGAATAAATTCGCAGTGTTTGATGAAAAACTGCGAATTTATTCGCAAATTGATGTATCAATCCTAGCATCCGTGAAACATACTACTTAGCACATGATTACGCAATTTTGTTTTTTTATTATACGTCTAATGTTGCAGGCCAGACCTCTTTCAAATATGAGTAACTCAACTGATACGGATTATGAATCACATTTTATTTAGAAAGCTCACAGCAGTATGCTAAATATTACAATGATCAAGACGTGTTGTTCACTCTGTACAAGAATGAGCAGTACCACTTACATATATTTTAACAATTGGTGGTAACAATTTATTATTACTATCACAGCAAGATCATAACAAAAAGATGTCAACGCGGCCATGGAAGTTTTCACTTCATAAAATTTTTTGACGTATTGAGAACTCCTCATTCGGTAAGTCGATTATTAAACAATTAATTATCGTTATCCGTTATTAGTTGGGCCAAGTCCCTAATCAGTCGCATCAGGGACTTGGTAAGCTCTCTAATTGGTAATGTTACCATTTTTAGTACGTGAAAATAAATGTGGCAGCACTTCTTCCAGCGCCGACGCTTCCCCAAGTGGCATTTAAAGCAAGTTAGTTATTGAATGTTTAGACACTTTTCCGATAAAAGCTGTCCAAGAAGTGGTTCAGCGATCTCAGACACCCTCGGATTGGTATTCTAGTGCGACGAAGGTAACCGCCCAAGTCGAGGTGCCGCTCGGCCGTGTTGCCTTCAACAGAGAAATTCAACCTTTGCGACCTAAGCTCTGCCTACTCCCAAACCCACTGAAACTATTACGGTCAATTTCTTCGGCCAATCATCATAGATTCATCACAAACAAAAAACGAATTAGAGAAGTAGATTTAGGGTTATACAATTTGGTGAGTGGAGCGGCGCCTTTGTGACGTGTGTCAATAACGAGACGCGGCCGTTCGCCGACACATCCACACTTGTGCTTCGACAAACAGATCCATATAATGCCCCGATACTATTTGCCCATGTTTCGACGCTTCGGTAACTGATTCAACTTTGCCGTCAAGTTATTGTTTATTTCTTAAAAGTTAACGATAATCGTTTTATATATGTCATCATCCAGGAACGGCTTGAACGAATTTCATGATATTTAGGTGGTTAAGTTAAATTTCATGTGGTTTCGTGGGCGAGAAATCGGTTAAGAAAAAATGTTGTTTTATCCGTATTTTGAGGCAACACGCTTTATAGCAAATATTTTAGTAAACCTGTTAGGTTACTGCCCGATTTCACAAATAAAACTGTGATCACTATAATATTTAAATATATATTTTATAATTAAAATAACATTAATAATTAAATATATATTTTATAATAATTGATGGATGAACTGTAAAAAAGTAAGTTTATAATAAAATGTTAAATTACTTGCACTCGTGATTATTTTATTTAAATAAATAGTTCCTTCTTTTATTATAATGTCGGTAAGAGCGAAAGATTTACGTACAGCAAAGGACTGGAATAGTTTGCCCGCGTCTGTCTTTCCTTCCGATTACAATGTGGGTATTTTCAAGTGTAGAGTGAATAGGCATTTACTAAGCTAGTGCGCCTTACATATCCAGGACTGCATTTCCACTTAACATCAGGTGGGGTCGTAGTCAAGCACTTGCTTAGTTTAAATTTAAAAAAAAAATATTTCATTATTATTTAATTCATATCAAAATATAATTTCCAAAAAACGGGATTTACCAATAACAATAAAATACGGAATACGGTACTTTGATATATATGAACTGCATTCCATTTCGTGTGCATAGTTAAGCCACAATTACGTTTATATTGATTACATAGTGTATCATCTCTATCATCATATTTCCCTCGAAGCTTTGCTCGTAGCTATCGCCACGACTCTGATGTACTACACAAGCAGTATCCTACCCAACTCAAAATGTGTCATTTGTAATGAATAAAAAGCACAAGCAGAGATTCCTGAATGACTTAATAGTTTTCCGATAAAACGACCGTGTCGTGGTTCTCTCCTCTCGGACGCCCGTGGGTCAAGATTAAAGTCCGAGGTCCGCTCTTTCCCTTGCGCTCATTTACTCCCTCAAGAGGTTTAAGCTAGGCGACCAAGTCCTGTGTCACCTGTCAAAAACCGGTGAAAATATAGACGCTTCCTGGCTGAACAGCGTAGTTTATATCAAAAAAGTAGTTTAATAATATCCTAATCTCCAACACCAATAAATATTGAAAGGGACACCTTTAATAAATAATATATATCCCCTTTGCAACAAAAATAAATTATAATTGATTTGACTTACGGAGTCATAGGGATGTAAATAAAATATATGTCTCTCGACACTGCAGTCCTACCTTGCCTTGGGTCTTCCTCTGGATTTTCGTCCAGGGAGGGAAAGCTGTAGCGCCAGGTTCCCTACGTAGTCGAGAGGCTTCCTCTTAACGTGTCCGTACCATAGGAGGTAAATAAAATAATACACTTATACTTAAATTGAAACCTGCTCCTTTCGAAGTCGGTCCAAAATAAATGAGAATACAAGTAAGACGAATTTGTAATTTACCTAGCTCCAGGTAAAATACACCTGCCCTGACGGACAGTTGTTCCACAACAGTTTTATTTCTTCCAACGGTTTAGTGTCGAAAAATGGCTACCGTAATTTGATCCCTCGGGCACCTTCATTTTACCCCTATGAGAACTGTTTTATTTGGTAACGAGGGGCATGAGGCAGGTCATTTAACATTACGCAGGGTTAACGTGGAGTTTTAGTGCTAGTAAATAATTAAGGGGGCTAATTTGATGCGCAAGAAGGTGCTCATGGCGGATGTTTATGCGACCTGGCCTCGATTGAAGGGTATTGGGACAGATGTAACCAACATTCAACTATATCCTTTGTCTCAGTATAGCAAATATTAATTTAAACCGTTATCAGACCTGGTAGTTTTACCCCAATACTTAGAATACCGAGCCGTGGTAGCTCAGTGTCCGGGCGGTCGCCTCAAGTTGCATAGTACGCTAACAACACGAGTTCGATCCCCGGTGCCGGCACCAATAAATTTGTTGTTGCAATTTTATGTGCTGATTAACCACGCGCTCGGCGGTGAAGGAAAACATCGTGAGGAAACCTACATGTCTCAGAAAATTTTTCTACGACATGTGAAGTCTGCCAATCCGCATTAGGGCCGCGTGGCGGACTATGCCCTTATACTCTCTTTACAAAGAAGGCCTCTGCCCAGCAGTGGGACATATATATTATATATATAAAGGCTGTAACTTTAACTTAACTTAGAAAAAAAATACATTTTTATCACAAACAAGACAATAACAATGTTAAATCAACATATCTAAAAGTTAAAAACAATTCTAAGTGACAAAAATTTTATACGTCTAATCGCTAGTGACGCTACAACGTATACATCGAATATCTTTCGCTAAATGATAACATGGCTATCCTGCTGTCCATCTTTACAATAAAATATAAATATTAAATAAATACAAAATGAAAGCTAAAATTAAAAACTGCCTGTTGTTGCTTGATTACAAGCAAACAGAAGACATTATGCTTCCACGTATAATATAAATACCACACTCATCACAAACACACACACACACAAACGCACTTTCAACCTACAACACGTACACATTTATTTATTTAAATATTAATATTTATTTTATTTATTTAAATAAAATTATCTTTGTTAGATTAAATTTTTAAATCAATTTAATGTATTGCAGTGGAAGAAGGCGATGATTCCTGAATGAGGTACAGGTGTAACTCCTGGTTCAAGAGTCAGGGACTTCGTGTATTTGTAGATAAACTGTTGAATAAATATATTATTATTATAGACGATCTTAATTTTTATCGAAGTATTATACTGTATTATATTACATTTTCTCTTACGTAAGTTCTAGGGAATACTATACAATTTTTTGAAGTTGGATGAAGAACAACGCGTTGCCGAACGCGTCCGGCTATCTCTTTTCTGAAGGTACCAGGAATAACCTATATGCTATTTTCAAAGCTTGATCACGATCCCATCAGAGTCAAGTGGAGCCCTAGATGGAAAGGCGAACTAGCTAAGTAAAATGCCTATTAACTGTACTTTTCAAAATACCCACATTGTAATCGGAAAGAAAGACGCGGGCAAACTATTCCAGCCCTTTGCTGTAATTTTATTCTATATCATGTTCTTATTTGGGATTAATCTGAATTATGCTTTGTGTGTGAGCCGTGGTAGCTCAGTGTCCAGGCGGTTGGCTCTTGTTGCATAGTACGCTAGCAACCCGAGTTCGATTCTCGGTGCCGGCACCAATAAATTTGCTGTTGTAATTTTATGTGCTGATTAATCACGCGCTCGGCGGTGAAGGAAAACATCGTGAGGAAACCTACATGTCTTGGAAAATTTTTCTAAGTCATGTGAAGTCTACCAATCCGCACTAGGGCCGCGTGGTGGACTATGCCCTTATACTCTCTTTACAGAGAAGGCCTGTGCCCAGCAGTGGGACATATATATTATATATATAAAGGCTGTAACTTTGCTTTTAACTTTTAACTAACTATGCTTTGTGAACATAAAACGTTTCTGTAGAACGCAATATTAATGTGGTAGTTAAATAATTTATGTATTTTAATAAGGCTGTACGCCGTTCTACTTCAACGGATTGAGGATTGAAAGAATTGAATGGACGACTTAGCATATCGGACGATGAGAGGAACCTCGCCTTGAGCTCCAACACCGATAGCATTCTGAAGGTCCTGTGGTCCTTCTATAAAGTCATTAAACATTGTAGAGTTACAGCTAACATTGTCACTTTATGGATAATTTGAATAAGAAGAAATACGTCTCGTGTTATTTTTTATTTCTTAACGTGAGCAAATGATTTAATATTTTTCGCATCATAACACAGTTTATAATGTTTCAAAGCAATAATTGTGCAAGAAAAGTTAGCGAAGTAACGTTTAATCGTAAACTTGCGTTTAACGATCAATAAATCGACGCAAATTTTATCTTCATAGTAATCAAAGTTGGACATAAACCTGCAAAGGTCCAAATCCGCCTAAGATGCTTTATTGGGACTGACGCCGCATCGGTATCATGTCATTTTTTAAACATTTTTTATGAGTCAATAGCATAATGGTTTCAGATTCTATTCGAGAAACACAAGTTCGCATTTAAACAAATATTTATGTACAGTATATATGAAAGTGTATGTAATTTAACACCATATGAATACACAACCGAATCGTGTCCACCTTAGTATTCACAGGTTTTTTGGCTGGCTTGAAAACCAACGCTGTGCTACATGTCTGATGCTGAGCCAACCCCTTTTCGGCATAATTTCTATTTTATTCTTTTATTTTGTTGTTTTCTGTCTTGTTTTACCTGTTGTTTCTGTATTCTTGTGTCGAATAAATGTTTATTCTATTCTAATTTGACCGCTGACGTTGTTTAGTAATAGTTTTTGGAATATTTATTTTTCCTTTTGCAAAGTATATTGATCGATAAAACAAAATCGATTTCGAGATGATCGATCTAAACGTATTGCTACTTTTTATTTGATAAGTTAAAAGTAAAAGTAACAGCCTATATAATATTATGTCTCACTAACCTTCTCTGTCTGCCACACGGTTCTAGTGCGGATTGGCACACTTCACATGTCTTTCTAACACGTGTAGGTTTCCTCATGATGCTTTCCTTCACCGCCGAGCGCGTAATAGTTAGATATCAAGACAGTATTTCTATCGATGCTTATACATTCGATGCAATATCGGGTATGCTATCGGATTACGGTAGCGGTCTCAAGACGGGAAACCTCACAAAAGTTGATGCGATGTAATCACTACCTCATCGAATCGATTTTCTACTAATACGTACAATCATAAAAATAGATTTGTATGGAGTGTAAATTTAAATTAAATTTCTTTTATGGATTTTATCGCTTTCAAATCATATTCCTGAAGTTTCGTTAACATTTTATGGCGATCATTTTTTACGGTGTGTAGAGTCTTGATTATTTGATTGCCAAATTTTGATACAGATTTTAGATATAATCAGCCCTGTAGTTCTGGGCTCCCAAGAATAAGACTACGGTATCCCCTGCCTGTCGTAGAAGGCGATTAAAAGGGGCCTCGGGTTCACTAGGCGACAAGGGTGGGGGCCTTTGTCGCCCGCCAAGGTGGACCCGGGAAGAAGGCGACATTGGCTGGCCCGTGTAAGTAAAGAGTAACCTCCCCCCCCGGGAAGTGCTCTCCTTGAGCACAGTGCAGAGGGGCTCCGGTGCGTTCCATTGGAGATCCCGGAGCCCCTCACCATGCACCGAGGAAGGGCCACCGGGGAGGTTTTAGTGGGTAAAAACCCCACATAACCGCCGCCTTCCCCCCAGAAGGCGGTGTATCTTCTTGAAGATTTCCTCCCCGTTAACAAAAAAAAAAAAAGGACGGTTGATAAACAAATAAAATCGTATAGTAGAAAACGTTTGTTTTAATATTACAAGCAGACACTCCAATATAATTTTTTTTTGTATAGATTCACATTCTAAAACCCGAATTTAGTTAATGTTTGAGAAGTTACGGAACGGACGTCTGAAAGTTGACAATATATCGTTTGCTAACAGTACAATGGGTACCAAGTATTTTAACCCCGATAGAACAATGTAGCGAACGCTTCAGCATAATGCTATCAACACTGTGGTTCTTAGAAATTGCGAAATGGAGACTTAGTTCTATTGGATTAGTGACAGACGAGTATTTAATTGTCATCCGAGGCTTCTTTGTAAGAAAATCTAATCTTTACCTAAACAGAGGAAACACCTCGATATAGGACTTTCTTCGTTAATTCCACAAGTGAACAAAAGTTGTACAAAAAGGACGTCTTAAGGCCACAGTTTGAGTTCTACTCTTGTGCTAGAAAAGCTCTTAAGCTTGAAAATTTAATTGTTAATAGAGAAAAAAACTCGACCAATATGTAAAACATTTAACCATAATGATTATATGCAAAAATAAAGATATATAATAGGTTGTCAAATATCTCCCTTCCGCCTTTTGTCTTTTGAATTTCGCGGCTATGTACAAAGCGCTACAGAGCTCGTATCTAGCAATACTATACATAATTTGAAAGGTCTTGACATAACCTACAAAACGACGCTATGCATAATTAGTTTGATATTGCGTTCAACAGTTATAGACGTGTAAACATGGAGTTCACTAACGCCGAAATTCGCGCTATTTTAAAGTTTTCCTTCGTTGAAGGCAAATCCGCTAGAGAAACGTTCCGTGAGATTAATGGTGTTTTGGGGATGGTACTCTATCACTTCGAACCACGGAGGAATGGTTTCGACGATTCAGAGCCGGTGAAAACGACACCATGGATAAGCCAGCCGGCGGAAGACCTGTGACGACAAATACCGATCAAATCATGGACTACATCGAGTTAGACCGGCATGTGGCATCTCGTGACATCGCCCAGGAGATGGGAGTTAGTCACCAAACCATTTTAAACCATCTGCAGAAGGCTGGATACAAAAAAAAGCTTGATGTTTGGGTGCCGCATGACACAAAAGGCGGAAGGGAGATATTTGACATCCTATTATATATATCTTTTTAACGTTCATCTTCAATAAAAGCAGTGTTTTTGGCATTTGTTAATATTCTTAATGACGCCAAATTTAAAAAAAAGTCAAAACCAAATTTTAGGAATTACATACATTTCCTAGGAATCGTATACAATGACGGATTACATACATTTCCGTTAAAATATATATATATATTTAAATATATTTATTTTTCATTATGGTTAGATTTTATACATATTTGTAGAGTTTTTTTCTTGTATGTAATCCGTCATTGTATACAATTCCTAGGAAATGTAAGTAATTCCTAAAATTTGGCCTTGGACTTTTTTTTATTTGACTTTAGCGTCATTAAGAATATTAACAAACGCTAAAAACAATGCTTTTATTAAAGATGAACGTTATAAAGAGTTAATTGAAGAAGTTTCTACGGCAAAAACAACTGCTAGAAAGACTTCTCGTGATTATTGGTTATTGCGGCGATACGACGTGCTATTATTTTATATAATAATAATGCATATTATTATTATTTTACGGTATGATTGTTACCCGATTGTCTCAGTAAGTGGTTACAATAAAAAAAAATGTTATTACACATTTCCTAGAATTTGTAAACAATTCCTTGATTTCATACATTTCCGGTAACATATATAACAACAAACATCTAGATATAAATGGATGAAGACATAAAAGGTAAATTTGAAAACTCTTCCTTGTTTAGTTGAAGATTCATTAATTTATTGAAATATAACGTGATATCACCGCTGAAAATCAGCGCTGTCGCATCCTTGAGACGGCATATGCTGAGACGGTGTCCAATATTGGTATCATATCTTGTATCCTATTTGTCCGTTTTTTTCTTTAACTGTATTTTTTTTATTTTTTTCCTGTCTTTTCGATGTGTTTCATATTTTGTGCCTGTCTATTTAAAGATGTTATTATGCACAAGATTACGAAAATACTAACAATTGTAACAATATTGAAGTGTCAGTGGTTCGCGATCGGAAAACCTTACTAGAGTAAAAAGCGGACTAATAAAACTCGACTGGACGTTCATTTTTAAGCAATTGTAACAGCAGACTTCTTCAATACCAAGGTACAATACAAGTTGCTATGGTACTTAAGAATAGAAATAGGAGTAGGTTAATGGTAACAAGGGGAGATCGGAAGGGCTAGAATCAAATTAAAAAGTTTTAAAATGATTTAAATTTAGAAATAGATTCAAATAAGCCTGTATCAATATGCAATTTAATTCGAATTTGCAACAATAACGAATTAATGGCTGCCGGTCGTGTGCACGACCGCCCCGCTTGTATCTTCGCCTTGCTCTCGGTATCAATCATACCTCCTCCGCCCACCAGATGGAGCTGAACGTAGCCCGCAATAATAACCGCCCGCCATTTATTGTTTTCCAAGGAACAATCAGCCATGTAAGAAACCATTAGCGTTCTTTACTAATGGTAATATGCATCATGTTTAAAAGATAGGTAATTCTAAATTCGAATTAAGTTGTTTTCTTTTCTACTTAATGTCGTCGTTTATAGTGTATGGCTTCGATGATTTTAAATATAAAGTAACTGGCCAGAAGGTAAGACATTTAATCAAGAGTTACCGACTGCTCCGCCAGATTCCTGGACCCCTTAGTACAAACCTCATTCCTCATCACCATCAACTGCTGCCTTCCCAATACCTTCTACCATCCAGCCTATTCCGGCTATCCTTATTCTGTCGTCCGTCCATCTGGAGTCTTCGCTTCTCCATCACACGCACGGTCTCCATTGCAGGACCTTTCCCATCTCCTCTCTCAGACTCGCCATATGTGGCTCACTGTCACTTCTTGATGACTTTTAAAAACTAAGTCGAATACCTTTGTCCTTCATCGGATATCTTCTATCCCTTAGATAAATGCTAAGCACAGCTCTTTCCATCACTCATTGCGTCACTTTGTCGATCAGCCCAACGGTCAGAGTCCAAATCTGATCCGCATAGCAGTCGCGACAAACCTAGTTAAGTAAAATCAATTTCAAATTTTACTAAGCCGTAGTAATATTGTGAAAGCGCATATGTTAATACAATATCGTAACGCAATACTACTGGTTACGAATAAGACAGTCACCCTTATCGATTGGCAGCAACCCGATAGTCTTAAGTCGTCGACTGGTGCCTACTTACATTGATATCAGAGGATTATACGTGTTTATGGTCTGCGCTGTCGCTTCTTAATCAGCTTATCTTTCCAATATTCCGCCACTGCTTTCTTTTGATAATTGTTATGTCTAGATATAAATCATTTACACATACATTTATAAATGTAACCCAGAGTAATGAGAACTTATTCTAATCAAAATTCAAAAATAAGTGATTAGAAACATAAAATTATTGTAAAGACTAAAAATATCGAAACACATAAAATAAACTTACAGATAATAACTAACTAAAAAAAGAAATATTTACAACATAATAGGCATCCCACAAAATATTTACAGACATGAAAAAAAAAATGGCGCGGGGACTCATGGGGATCATCTAACTTACATTTTACCATTTTCATCTTAGACGTAAGAAATAAGTGTGTGTTTTAAAAAAAGACTTGGCTTAAAGGTCTTGTTACCAAGCCATAAAATATTCATCAACAACAAAATATTCACAAAAGATTTAAATGTGCCAAACTGTCATTGCTTCGCAGGCTGGTAGCATTGCCACGTTGTATGGCAATGCTTAGCCTCTGTGAAAGGTATAAGCCAGCCCTCTGGTCACCGGATGTGTCAACCAACTTGTTAGCTATCACATTAAAAAGGTGGTGTGCACTAGGACCACACGGACCCAAAATTTCTACCCCAAACGGCTCAAATTTTAAACCTCTATCGAGGTCACTATATTTGCGTCGCTTGTAGATATTTATTAACATTTGATCAAAACACGGTTGACTGTGTTGGTCGTAACAGTGTGTGAAATCGCCTTAAATTCCTTCCTAATCTGATTTCTCGTTTTGTTTTAAGTAATTTTTTTATACAAGTATATTTTTATTTTTAAAATGTTTATTCTTTATATTTAACTGCCGGTATTGTTTGCGCGATTTGTCTGCATAATACCAGCACTAAAAACTCCTTGTATTACACATTTGGTTTTGAACCTTTTGAGCAATTTTTCTGTGTCATTCTTTCTGGTTTCCTCTTTTTTCTTTGCTATTATTATTGACATTATTTTATTTGTACGTGTAGTAATTTTTCTAACCGATTACATGGCTTTTTATTAACATATATTTATAGAAATAGAATTCCACATAAAACTAAAAAACTGCGCGGTGTATAGCGGTTCATATTTGATTTAAGATTTTCGACTTTGTGGTATTTTACGTTATTTTTTCTAGAACGATGCTATGCCATCGATCACGGAAGCTGGCCGCTGCAGTGTTAGCGAGAGTGGAGACGTGTTAATGCTCTTAGAGCGCTTAGCCTGGACGTCATTCGGGATGAAACGTCTAGAATTTCAAATATGGTAGTTTTATTTATCGACAAATATTCGCGTAAATATGAAAAGCCAATAATTTTTTATATCTATCGAAAGATGATAACAATAAAAGTTTTGTTTAATTAGCGTATATATGTACAATTGTTATTTTAAAGTCGATTGCATATGCATATAAGAGCGAAGTCGTCAACTGCAGCGGTTAAGGGTGAGTCGTGCTAAGCCACGTTTAATTAAGGGCAGTCCTGCGCCGATCGGAATATCGGAACGCGATTATAATGTTCATATGACTTCGTGAAGACCCATCGGTGCCGTCGTGATACAGCGGTGTCCGTTTACATAACTCCACACATTGTTTGCTATTTGTCCATTGCTACGAACATCTGTGCCCATTGATTAAAATAATATTTAGCCGTGTTAGAGTTGGCGCGGCGACATCGATTTCAAAATCGATTACACAACGTTGTCTCGTTGGAGGAACACAACTGTTGCGTACGTATGGCATATATTGACAATCGTTATTGGATATAATAGGCTGTAACATCCTTTAAGCCCTCGCTAAGCGGGGCAGACAGAGTCTGTAATCGCTGCCCGAGTTTCACCAATTTATAGCTATTGTATATCGTATAGTGAACCCAACAATGGACACGTAAGGTGATACATACATACATGGTGAGTAAATGTCCGATCACAATCACGTCATATAGTAGGGAAGGGGATCCTTTTGGAAATCGTATCTTGTCCAGCAGTGGAAGTTCTGCGTCTAATACGATTATCATGATGATGAAATATGCATGATCCCATGTACAACAAACTTTCGTCGTCACCATGAATATTGGAAAAATACAGACGAATTCATCCTCATCTCTTCATCCCGCCGCGATCGTCAGAGGTTGCGGGTAATCTTATCTCACACGGGCGTTTCATGGATAAAGTGTGGCCGATAGATAGGAGCGTTGCTGGAGTTTTCTCTTCCACATCTTTCTGCCATCTCTCACGGGCAACACTGTTGCGGTCAGCTTCTCAACCCAAACTGCGTAGATTCAACACAAAACAAACCAGATGAATTGCGGCACACCTTTTTTGAATTTGGTTAAAGAACATCACGTGTTAGTTATCTTATCAATTGTAAAGCCTCGACCATTAGCGGCGCGATGCGGTGGTAAGTATGCGTGTAAACAAACACATTCGCCCATCTCATTACCGTTTTTTACCGTCTGTACGAATTGACTGTTACGTGCGTGAGATTGCTTCTATTAAAATGTTCCACGGGGCAAACAAATCATCCCATAACGTCGATACACTAAATTAGAACTATCGTACTAAAATCAAATACCAAGCTACCGCAATTAGAAAAGAGGTCTGTCATGACAGCATTACCCTATGGTGTAGTCAAAGATTTAAAAAAAATATCGCATAAGCGTAACTTTGAATAAACTCAGATATAATAAATATATATATAGAAGAGAAATTGTGTGGGTATGTTCCATACAGGCTCCGAAACGGCTGGAACGATTTCAATATAACTTTCAGGGAATCTTCAGATTGACCTGGCGAGTAATCCTGTAAAGTTTGGCGATCGGAGCACTCCTCTGTTTGAATTGTCAAATACAGCTTTTATTTACTATGATAATATTCTATTGTTTTATAACCCAAATTTGTATTGACACATGCGTTGTGTATATTTATGTCATCATGAACCATATTGAAGTACAATAAAGTATACTGAAGTATATTAAAGATAATAATTAAGTATGATTAAGTATTCAAGGTAAGTTACAGCGCCGCGAATGTATCCGTTTACTGATGTAAGTTTATTGTTTAACTAAAATAAAGCAAAATCTAGCCAAGCTAAGCGGGCTGTGTAAGCTAGTAGTTAATATAATTTTTTGTTGACTGGTAGTAGAGAATGCCATTAAAGCATTACGGCCAGCTCTCTGAACCTTACTTTAAAGCTTTACATAAGTGTAAATAAATAAATATTATATTATATAAAAATGGTAAAAAAAAAACAGAATGAAAAATGCTGTAAAACCATTGCAACAGTAGCACAGCAGCCCAAATAGACCTTGCGTACACGATGAATAATACGATGAAATTGTAATCGATTACAATAATTCAAGTGTAGGGAACACGTCACACCTGTCATGAATACTGTAATGAAATGACTAATAATCTTAGTCACAAACTTTTAGATGAGATGTATAAAACGATTGCACCTGTTCAATTCGGTATGTGATTAATCGTATTTGTCATTGCTATTTATAGCAACACCAATTCCAATACTAGATTTTCATCTTCATTTAAAGTTTGTACAAATGTCACGAAAAAACATATAAGACCGTATTTCAACCGAGTACAAAAAAAGGAAAGGGTTCTCAATTCGTCTGTACGTTTTTTATGTTAATTACAAGAGGTACTTACGAATTGATATTGGTGACTTTTTTTCATTTTAATGCTGGTGGTATGATTACAAATGATCCAATCCCGACAATAGCATCCTGCTGGGGCTGGCTTTTACTGCTTCGCGGGATTGAGAGGTGGCATAGCTCTTTTTTTTCACACCCAACATGTTTGGTTAGGGTCGTTTATTATCTAAATTTTACAAGTGTAACCTTGGCTTGGACGGTTACTATGTTACGCGTGAGCATTCCGATCCGATGGTGGCCGAGAGGGCCGAACCACGACTCGGTCGGTAGCTATTTCACGGATAATCTAAGGGACTTTCAAAAAGCTAAACTAACTTTGAACCACTTCGGGAAAATAGTATGTATTTTTTTTAATTTGTCATGGCGGCATCAATGAAATAGGTATAAAAAATTTCATGACATAATGCGCTATCACGCCTCTTTCTAAAAACAAAAACCATGTAGATATAATGTCTTACCGTCTGCGACAGATTAAATTCTACTACACTAATAGACTAAAATTCCTCTTAAGTATATAAAAAAGTTAGAAACTGCTCAACCGTCAAGCATGTTAAATCACACTATATAGGACAGCTTAAGCAAAACTTTGAACAACTATATGTACCTGTATAGTTCAAATTAATACATGTTGTAATTCCATTTCCTTGTCATTAGTAACACCGCCGCCATATTTACATGTCGACAATTACGCGCCATTCTGTTGGTATACGCCATAAATAACAGCGCGGCTAGATCACAAGACATTTTATTTAAATTTAATGACAAATCCAAGCGTGCCGTATTCATTTACACGCCATGCCTTGTATTTCACTTTGCACGAGACCTTTCTAGAAAGTTGGCGCAAATACGCTTTCATAATTATTTATATGGGCATGTTAGAAAATGCATGTGGAAATTAATTGAAGATTTTTATATATATTAGAAAGAATTTCTTAAAGTGAAGTAAATAGTGATTTTTTTTTAAAGTTTACACGTTTTAATGTCAGTTGTTGTAATTTACTGTCGTATTTAAATTATATTGAACCGTCTTTAAAATAGGGGGAGGTTGTCATTTAGTATTTGTCATGTAATTTTCAATAGAATTTTCGATCGTTAAATTCGATATTGATTAATTGATATGAATGTAACGGCAGATATGTAAGATTATATAAGAGATTAACAAATAGAAAAATTGAAACATTGTTAGAGTACCAGGGTAAGCCATTGGAAAACTATAGTTAACCAAAACTAGAGAAATCGACATTTTTTTTTTCATGACGAACTACACAGATTGGCCAGAGAAGCTGGCCTTGACTGCTTCACCGGATTGAGAGGTGGCATAGCTCTTAGGTCGCTTAGCCTGAACCTCTATCGCTAGTAACTCGATACAAGGGTCCCCCCGGTGAGGGGTAACCTCGGCTTGGACGGTTACTATGTTACGCGTAAGCATTCTGATCCGAGGGCGCCCGAGAGGGCCGAACCACGACTCGGTCGGTAGCTATTTCAAGGATAATCTAAGGGACATTCGAAAGCTAAACTAACTTTGAGTGCCACTTCGGGAAGCGTTGGGGAGAAATCGATAATTGCGATGACACTGTACGCTCATTTTAACACAATCGGTTTACCTGACTCGAGGGCCGGTATTTAGTCCGAGATTCGATTTCAAAACGGTTTTTGTTAATAGTCATAAATATCCTACGCGTAGTTTTCATTAGAACTCAAACGACACGTTAATCAAAGCAATTAAATTCACAATTACACACCTACAAAACCGTTAACCAACATATTTTTTTTTCCTGGTAATCAACAATATTAATAGGAATGCGATATTAACCAATAGGGAAGGTATTAACAAATAAATTGTTTCCATTCTTATGCGGGTACCCGCGGAACCGTATCGCAAACTATCTGCCTGCAACGGAACGTAACGTAATAACTAAATTATTAATCAATCTAAAACAAACTATATCATAACGCAATTATGTTCAATTTTGATTGGAGAAACCGGTGGTGTTGGTCAAATTTTATAATCACAATACGTTAGTATAATTTAATAGTTGATAGAAAAATGTCGTGAACGATAAGGCTTGCTTACAATTGCTACGGGTTAATGTCGAGTCACGTGTTCGCATTGTGTAGTGAATTTACTCGATTATGAAAATTAATGTT
Organism: Meandrusa payeni; assembly: GCA_029286785.1. Taxonomy (NCBI): domain Eukaryota; kingdom Metazoa; phylum Arthropoda; class Insecta; order Lepidoptera; family Papilionidae; genus Meandrusa; species Meandrusa payeni. The sequence goes on along the minus strand of JAGSMX010000008.1, from coordinate 9,134,797 downwards.
GTCGAATCGATTATTTGAAACTTACAGGCAGGTTGAATTGTGTTCAATTCGTTCTAATTTTACTATAACATATCATATATCTTGGTTATCATAGATTAACCAGAGAAGCTGACTGAATATTACACCGGATTGAGTATATTGGCGTAGCTCATATGTCGACGAGTTCGGCCCTCTCGGGGGGACCCTTGTCCCATAGGGCCAAATCACGACTCAATCGGTTGTTCATTACGGCTATCCCGTGTTGGTGCTATTGCACTGCGAATATGTCCTAGTAGCTCTTAACAGAGTTCAAAAACCAGGAGGATCTGATCTCAATTCGTTTGTTTTTATTATGCATACATATCGCCGTCCGTAACACTTGTTATTGTATATAATATATCTTCGCATACCTTATATACGATACTTTACATCTACTATATTATAGTTATATAATAGTATATATTGATCACATGTCCTAGTAGCTCTTAACCGAGTTCAAAAACCAGGAGGATCTGATCTCAATTCGTTTGTTTTTATTGTGCATACATATCGCCGTCCGTAACACTTGTTATTGTATATAATATATCTTCGCATACCTTATATACGATACTTTACATCTACTATATTATGGTTATATAATAGTATATATTGGATCACGACGATTTACATATGAGACCCTAATGATGGTGACGGTGTTAAGTAATCCCGCCGATCAAAATCACCTTCTAGTAAGGAGTTGACATAAATTATTCGCAGGTAAAATAATCTTTACGCTTCCCGAAGTGGCACTCAAAGTTAGTTTAGCTTTTGAATGTCCCTTGGATTATCCGTAAAATAGCAACCGTAACATAGTAACCGTCCAAGCCGAGGTTACCCCTCACCGGGGACCCTTGTTTCGAGTTACTAGCAATAGAGGTTCAGGCTAAGCGACCTAAGAGCTATGCTATGCTAAGCAGTCAAGGCCAGCCTCTCTGGCCAATCTGTATAGTTCGTAAAAAAAAATATCGTAGGTAAAGATCCGAAAAACGGTAACGTTAGTAGTTAAGAAGATTTACAAACAGCAGTAAGCATTTCTGCCAAACAAAACATAAAAATGAATGAAATATCTCATATCTTTATTAACACAAATATTGCCAATATTACGAAACAATGCGTTAATCAAGTCGTTTTATAAGTAACCCCATCGTGAAACGGATGTCAAGACACGTCGTCCATCATTTCTGACTATCCCGGATTCTACAGTAAGCATTTCTGCCAAACAAAACTTAAAAATGAATGATTTATCTCATAGCTTTATTAAACAAATATTGGCAAATATTACGGAACAATGCGTTAATCAACTTGTTTTATAAGTAACCCCATCGTGAAACGGATGTCAAGACACGTCGTCCATCACTTCTAATTGTCCCGGATTCTACAGTAAACATTTATTTGTGTGGGAATGTAAAAACAAAACTACAAATAATTTTTACGTAGTATTTGACCTGTAATGATGATGAATTTCGTATAAAGATTTTTTATTTTCAAAAAGACAATTTACAAATTCACTTACATGACAATAATATTAACTTATAACTATAACTAGTCGCCGGTATTCATTATTTGCTAATTTTAACAGCTTGCTAACTAGGGTCATACGGTGCGGACATGTCTCTCGTATGTCGGAGAGTCGAGTGGCAAAGCGCATCTTTTATTCAGAACTGCAGTACGGCAAGCGGAAACGCGGTGGCCAGTACCTAAGATATAAGGACGTTCTGAATAGACATATGAAGAGATGCAAAATAGAGCCAAAAACTGGGAGACAAAAACAGCACTGCGTCCTGAGTCCTCCACTCAGTTCAACAAGAAATTATGAACCTGTTGTAGTGAGTTGTCAACAGGTTGATAATTTCGAAGTTGAGCGGCGTGAAGAACTCGACACAAATCGAGATAAACTGAAGACCCGCCAACTAGTGTCCATCCACTATAATTATGTCGGTGGAACCTTGGGCTGTGAGAAGTGCTCTCGTGCTTTTAGCAACAGGCTCGGGTAAGTGAGCCACCAAAGAGCACACGAGAGCGCAGAAAACCTAAGCCTTACCTACTACCTGAATGAAGCGTCCTAATTAAAACGCATTTCCAGTGACACAGTCGCCATGGCCAACATCGGCCTGGACATCATCATCAATTATCTACATTTATTTTATGATTGCATTATAAATAAAACTTGATAAAGTACCTTCGACTACACAAGACGTTACGCATCAGCGATACCGCGTCAGTGTTAACCCACGCAACCTTCCTTTATAAATATTGTATGTCAATACGATTATTTACGACAGATATATTGAATATAAATGAAAGATAAAAGATCAAGCTCGATTCCCGTGTAAAGATCGGTGACAAAGGCGCTTTTGTCGAGTCAGCCATTTTATTTGTATGCAAATTATACTTTCAACAAAGGCAAGGTAACGTTCTCCGAAATAAACGATGCTCAAATCGTTTTGATAGAATATCAAATTGTTAATAAGGTTTTATATATTCTATATAAATCATATTCTTCCTACAATGAAATGCCAGTTTTTCGATTTTTAAGTACAAAAATCACACGTAAAAAAATTATGCCAGCTCTGTGGACTTGAACTATGTATATATATAAATATGGGACCTAAGGTAAAAAGCAGATAGCGAAAACTGCCCCTAACCCGCTTCAGTTATAAGGGAATCTTGTACAATTGTATCCAACAACATACAACTTCATCAATAAGTCTATTATCAATTTAAAAATAAAACCAACTTTCTCAAATCTATGATAAAAAAGAATATTCTCATTCTCTTCCCTCTTCCACAATCGCGCTCGAATTCCGTCTTCTTACCATATCCTGCATTGTCATAAACCTACCTACTCCTATCACTCAATCAACAAACATTTTTCTGTGCAATTTTTTAGTAATGTATATTTTCAGATCCCGAGGTATGCCAACAAAATTAACATGAGAACTAATTAAAACCCTTTCAAACATAATAAACATAATCAGTTAATATATAACAGAACTATGGATGAAGCTACAACTGCTTACAAATAAATGCATACGAATCTTCAAATAATCTTCCGAACAAATCTCCCTTTTTAAAGCCGTTTAAAATAACACGAAAGTAATTTTTGTTTAAGATAAATATATTCTAAATACTTTTAATTAAAAACAATTGAAAAATATAGCACACACTGCGAAATTACCTATTACACAAATAATGGTGACATTTACAAGTAGGGTGTTGGGAAACGTATACCATCGTAGTAGGCACGCGCCCAGGTAGCCAGCTTATAAGGGTACGACACCTGCCGAAATTTTTGACAGAACACGTCACACCCCTTTGGTAACAGATAACAGTAATTGGTCGAATGTTTTGAATGTCTTTGCCTTTTTTTCAATAAGCAAAAAACGAAATACAAACATAAAAAAAAAGATTAAAATAAAAATAGAAACAATTAAATAGTGAGAAAATATTTTTAAGTGTTTCTCATTTTAAATAAAAAGGCAAGATTAATGTGTCCTTTTTTATTTTGAATATAGAATTCATATCAGTGGCCAGCTACACAGGTGTGAGTTGTTGAAAAGTGTTGTCAGAGGGAAAGAAATAATATGAGAAACTCGCCAATTATTTCAATTAATGAAATGTCGCGACGACAGGAAAAGGAAGCTGGCGGACGGCTGAGAGCTCCGGTTCTATGTTTAGTCCGATTGTGCACTGAGTGACGGAGTTTGATTAATTAATTTGTGAGCTATTCGCCGAGTGGGGATAATAAATTGTGCGTGCTTTGGCCTCCCGTGAGATGTCGCCGGTGGACGGCACGCCGTTGAATAAATGATATACTCAAACGCTAACATTAAATCTGTCTAGACCGAAATAACTTGCTAACGATGTCGTATACAGGTAAATGAAGTCCTCAGAGAGATGGATCATTAAAAATTTTAACCTAAAATAACTTATAAGGTAAATGCCTGCCTCAGTCTTTAGATTAGACATAAGATGATTTACTGCTACTAACAATGACGGTGAATTGATATTGCCAGTGGGAAAAAAATCTTGGCTTCTGAATATTCGCCAGCAGACTGATGAGAGTCCTGACCATCAGTGATAGAAGATGTACCAGGAGAAGATGAAATTAAAAACTTCAACGACGCAGAGGCACGCGAACAATAGAACGAATTTAAGAATCATAACATAAGCATTATCCGTGAAATAGCAACCGACCGAGTCGTGGTTCGGCCCTCTCGGGAGCCCTCGGATCGGAATGCGCGTAACATAGTAACTGTCCAGGCCGAGGTTACCCCTCACTGGGCGGACCCTTGTGTCGAGTTACTAGCGATAGAGGTTTAGGCTAAGCGACCTAAGAGTCATGCCACCTCTCAATGTGAAGCAGTCAAGGCTAGTTTCTCTAGCCAATCTGTATAGTTCGTCATAAAAATAATCATAACATAAATATATGTACCTATTGCTTGGCGGAAATAAAATTGAACCTTCCGATTTACCCGTGATTCAGCAATGTCGGCCACACTCGAGTGAGAAGACTTTCGCGCTAAAGTGACACGTCAAGTGCCTTTGCGGTACGTTATTCATGTTGTAGGATCAGGTGGAGCGATCCAAATTGGTATTATAATACAGTAATGTTACAAAGGTACCTCGGTGCTACCATCCTTTTACTAACTACTGTCAGTTCGTTTTTAAACCGTTACAATAAACCGAAGTCATATCATTTAATATGAATTAAAAAAAAACAAGCAATATGAAAACCAAAATAGCCGATAAACTGGACTATTCAAATTTTTTACATTAGATTTAATTATCAACTACATATTTATATTGTTTAAATACGTTTTTTTTATATATTAAGGAGGGTTTAATCGTTAATACGTAAGAATAAACACCAACACTAACAGAAGTTTTTTGTCGAGCCAATATTCTTGGAATTACAAATTAACGCAGTTTATCGACTTGGTTCATTTTTTTTTATGTTAAAATTATGAATAGCAACAGAAATGGTTCCGCTAAATAAACAATGCTCAGTCAAATGCCCTAAGTCGGCACAGATGTTAGAAGGGACGTCCTTCATCCCACATTATAAAACCCAAGCCGATTTTTGTTATTAATAATCATATCGGCGCCATTTTAAAAGTGTCGCCAAAGCGAAGACGCACATGTTGCCGCAGACAATATTAGGATGCATTCGTTTATTGGCATTTGATGCGTTCAAATTACTTTCGCGTATATCAATAAGTAGTTTTGTTAAGTAAATTTTCTAGATTAGATCATTTGCATTGCGAGCTTTAGTAAAATCTATACAAATAAATAAAATTGAAGGGTCTTTTTACCACATGAATTATGTTAAATATACAAAAATAACATTTTTTACAATTTTTGTAAGCCCGTCGTGACGATTTTGACCGGAAAGTCCCATCAAAATCTGGCACTGGCAATTAGCTGATGTAATAAGGAGTAATTTAGAAACATTTAATAATAAGTTTTTAATCGCGGGTAACACTGCTAGGTGTAGCTAGTATAATATTAAAATAATAAAGTGTCATGCATTTGAATTACCACAACTGTTGAAGAGTGACTTTATGACAACAGTTGCGTATAAGATTATATATTGGCGATTGCTTTACAGCATTTTCGCTAGTTTACAATTTGATACTATATAGTATGGGTTTTGCGATGTGTTATCTATTATCTAGTAAATTTGGTAAAAAGCAGCGTTCGCTAGGAAAATAGTAAGAAGGACGTGATTATCATTTTTCCTTTATCGTAAATTGCACGTATTAATGAATTGAGGATTAAATGACCAACATTTAATAATAAAAGCGTAACCAGATGGAAAAAAAAAACATTTTTAATTCGTATTTCCCTATTACCAGCAACTTTTTGACCATCCCAAACATGTTTCAAGTAAAGAACAATGTTATCTATAAAACAATTGAATACGTAGGTAGGATTTTTTTGAGGGTAAGCAATAAAAGTAAGGTTCCTACGTCAGGTACTTTTTAGAATTTAAATAAATATCTCACAGACTTGTTAAAGACAAATAAAAAGTGGTAAATTTTTTAAATGCATAAATTCAATGCGGATCTAAGATATTTACCCCATGCTAAATAATAATAACGTATCATTTTAATTTTAAAATATGTATTATTATGATGTAGATTTTTTTTTAATGACGAACTACACAGATTGTCTAGATAATCTGGCTTTGACTTCTCCACCTTGAAGATTGAGATTTGGCATAGTCCTTAGGTCGCTTAACGTGAACCTCTATTGCTAGTAACTCGACACAAGGATCCCCCCGAAAATATATATATGTAGATAAAATCTTAAATAAAACCTATCTTATTGACGTTACAGTACCTTCAGACTACAACATCGGTGCAAAAGAAATAGAAAAATTAAGTAAATATTATGTACTAAAAAATGAAATAAAAAGAGTATGGAACACACACACATCCATAATCCCCATTGTGGTAGGTGCAACAGGGGTAGTGGCAAAAAATTTAATAACATATTGTGAAAACCTTGACGCACAAATAAACATCAGCATCCTACAGAAACAGGCGGCCATACTCACGTCAACAATAATGAGCTAAGTCCTAGGAGATGACATTTATAATAGTAATAGTTTAGACACAGCAGACCAACCGAACTATTAATGGGTATAATATTATATGTATTTATTATTATGTATATTGCTATATATTTATATTGTAATTGGGAAGTGTCATTCTTATTCTTGAAGTCTCAAGATGGAAAGCACACATAAGACAGGCTATAAGCCGACCAGCCCCGTAGTTCTGGGCTCTCAAGACTACGTTATCCCTTGCCTGTCGTAGAAGGCGACTAAAAGGCGACTAAGCCTCGGGTTCACTGGGCGACAAGGGAGGGGGCCTTTGTCGTCCGCTAAGGTGGACTCGGGAAGAAGGCGACATCAGCTGTCCCTTCTGCTGGGGGGTTACTCCCCCCCTTCGGGACGCGCTCTCACAGTGCAGAGGGGTTCGGTGCATTCCACTGGAGATCTGGGATTCAGAGCCTCTCGTCATGCACCGGGGAAAGGGCCACCGGGGAGGTTTTAGTGGGTAAAAACCCAACATAATCGCCGCTTTCCCCCCAGAAGGCGGGGTATCATTTTAAAGATTTCCTCCCCGTTTACAAAAAAAAAATGCAATAAGCCGAGAAAAAGGGTAACCTACACATTTAATAACTAATTAATATACTGTAAAGTGATATTTTTCTTGATTTTTCAAGACAAAATTTATAAACACAGACTAGTGTCGAATAATAGGAAGCCAAAATGGAATAAATTTTTTATAATCGAAATTCTGTAACCATATTTATTTACTTTAACAATATATATAAATACACTTAAAGGATTGAACAAGTCTTAAAAAAACATTAGCTATAAATACATCAGAGTCTAGAACATTTTTCAATCCGACATTGATTAAATTCTCATGAGACAATCTCATTAACAACTTGCCATGTTGTATTAGCAATATAACTTTAAATAAGTTTAACGTACCGTTAAGTTGTTTTATTTAAATACAACCATCAGGTCAGCCCTGTAGTCCTGAGCTCGTAGAATAAGGCTTCGGTATCCCCTGCCTGTCATAGAAAGCGACTAAAAGGGGCCTCGGGCGACTAGGATGGAGGCCTTTGTCACCCGGGAGGAAGGCGATATCGGCTGGCCCGTGTCGCCCTGTACTGCGAGGGCACAGTGGAGGAGGAATTAACCCCGGGACGTGCTCTCCGAGAGCACAGTGCAGAGGGGCTCCGGTGCGTTCCACTGGAGATCCCGGAGCCCCTCACCATGCACTGAGGAAGGGTCACCGGGGATGGTTTAGTGGATAAGAACCCCACATAATTCCGCCTTCTCCCCAGAAAATAAATTGGTTAAATTCGATAAGTCGGAGAGATGAAACACCATCCACTATCCACCGATGTTAATAAGTTGAAACATTACAAACACAACAACACAAACAAAACATCTCATCGGTACAATAGACTGGGATTCAAATGCAGGTCTTGGGCTGAAAAAACCTCTTCCATCCTTGAAGAGTTCTCTTGTATGTTTTCGGAATACAAGGTCTTATTTCTACAAAATTCATATCGGACCTAATTAAGTTAAACTCTTTCGAACAATAAAACATTTCGAAAACGGTTGACGATTCGGAGTGATGACGCTCTCGGTGCACAAAGAAGTGCTCTTCTCTTTTTGAAGTCGGTTAAAAAAGATGCACATAATAGTAGTCAATTAAGCTTAAGTAGATTTACAACACTAAGTGAAACTTACAAATGGTTAGCGAAAGTAGTAACGTCAAATGAATTTATTTATTTAAAAATAATTAATTAATCTGGACTCATTATACGTACATCGGTAAAGAAGGTATTAATAAAAAGACGGTAGTTTGCAAAAAAACAATGATCACAAAATAATCGTCAACGACACTGACGTTAAACAATTCAAAGTCAGTTAAAGAATTATTTTATTTCAAAGTCTAACACTTTAAGTAACTATCTTACTAAGTTTTCATATTACATTTAAATAATGTCGAATTTTTATACCACCTGCAAAAACGCTGCACTCAGATATAGTAACAACGATTTCCAATTGAATATTTGTCATTACCATTTCATTCAATCCGTCCATCAAAGTTAAAAACATGTCGGTGCTCTAAATAAATGCAAAAAATCATCAACTTCTTAGGCCGCTCAATCTGAATTACCATTATGAATAACTTCACACAAGAATCGAAAGGTAAATGTTAAATGAAGTCATCATTCTGTTTCAAGAGTGTCATCACTTCGAAGTGTTACAGTACATTGACTAGAAAATAAAACAGCAATAGAGGCCATATTATTGTTTATATAGTAGGAGGCAAACTAGAATGCGGTTCACTTGATCTATGTCCTCACAAGCATCTGAAAGGATTTACAGACGTTGACCTATTCTGAAGAGTTGGGTTGTCAGGCTAGACGCAGAGGTATAAAATACCTACACTTCACGTATTCTGCAAAGTCGTGGTATTACTACAGAAGTTCAGCGGCTGTACTACTAATAGTTTTTTATTAATTTTGAACTAGCTGCGCCCTGCGGTGTTACCCGCGATGAAAATTATTTAATTAAACTTTTCTTAAAAAAAGTAGTCAAGTCCTTATTATATCAGCGATCTGCCAGTAAAAGTCCCGATGTTCAAATTGTAAAAAATGGCCCAGACGTTCCAGAGATTAGCAGGAACAAACAGACCGGCAGACATAAAATTTAAAAACAAAATATTGTTGTATAAGTATAAGTGTACCGTAATTAAATTCATATGCAACAGTCAATCCTATTTTATTTGCAAGCCACTTCAGTCTTTTGAAATACAGGTAGACTATATCTAGTTTTGTAGACAGAGCTCTTGTGTATTGTGATAGATGCACCAAAACTTACCACAGGACTGTCGTCGCCAAGGTCAGAATCACGGTCGGCGTCGGCCATGGCGTACGCCGGCACCGGCTCACGATTCTTCACCCGAATCTTGGCGGTTGTCTGCTGCACGGGCAATAACACGCCACAAGAGGGCACGTGTTCACACGGCACACACGCGCACGGACATACAACGTGACGGAGCTCTCGGGGTACGACCGTTGCCGCAGCACGCACGGAGTGGTATGGCGTGACGCTGCACCAGCGCCCCCTCTGAGGCGAGGCCCCGCCTTAAGGCGTCCCGCGTCACGGCGAATCAAACCGCGCGATATCAAACTGATATTTCAGTTATACGGCTCCGCCCGTTTCGTTTATATTGTTTTTATTCCGGCTATAAAATGATCGCGTCGTCGCGATAGCGGTATAGCTCTGCGATTTTTAGCTGTAACGCAATTATAGCGCGGCGTTGCTAATCGATTTATACAAATGATTTTGTTAATGCTAATGCTATTTTTTTAAACACTTAAAAGCATTACATGCTCGCGATCGCCCTAGTCTTCTATACTCGCAGTCTAATTCAACTTTAATCCAGAAATGGAAGCATAGAAACCACTATTATATTAACTATCTGTAAGTATTGATTTATCGAACTTAACCGTTGCTAAGCAACCATATAACAATCGTATTTGATATGTATCATAAACAATGTTAGTGTGTGTAACGTTTTTTTTTATTGATTTAATGCATTTTAAATGTATAATTAAAAAAAAAACATTCCGCACTCCTGCTCTATATAAGTATTGGAAATTTCGTTTTCATAAGTTTTTGCATCACTTATTAATATAATAATACTGTAATTTCATAATGTGTACTGTATAATTATTGAACGTAAATTGGAACGAACACAGCCCAAACAATGAGCACTATTAATTACGTTAAATAGTTTAAAAAGTTTATTTAAATTTATAATTACGAGTATAATACAAAAACTAGATGATACTCACCCGTCCGACCTCAATCACATCTCAGGGTAAATTTCGTCAAACACGTCTTAGAGACCGCGATAGCATTGATGTAAAATGGCTATAAAATGAATATTTATAGCTAGCTAGACTCTGACCATTGCGCTGGTCCACAAGCTGAAAGTCGAACGAGCGATGGAAAGAGCTATGCTCAGCATTTCTCTAAGGGATAGAATCCGAAACGAAGAAATTAGACGGAGAACAATAGACATAGCTCTTAAAGTCAGAAAGTTGAAATAGCAGTGGGCCGGCCACATCTGCCAAGTCAGTGACGGCAGATGACGGAGGAAAGTCTTGGAATGGAGGCCGAGCGTGGGTCGGACAAGCGTAGGGCGCCTTCCCTCCAGATCGACCGACGATCTTATAAGGATAACCGGAAGTGGCTGGATGTGGAAAGCAGAGGATCGTTTATGGTGGAAGGCCTATTTTTAGCAGTGGATAGACACAGGCTGGTTATAATGACGATGACATAGCTAGAAAGTTATAACTTTATTGTCAAGAAAAGGCATACAAGAAACAAATTATAGAAGTAAAGTACATTTTTTGACATAGACATAGACTTTTATTTATTGGCATCACAATACAAAACACATCACAGACAGAATATAACACACATTAAAAAGAATGAAAAATAGACAAAACACAGTTAGTTACACCGTCTCAGCATATGCTGTCGCTAGGATCCGACAACGCTGATTTTTTTATACTTTGTTTCTGCAAAATCCCTGTTAACTCAGACGCACAAAAAACCATAAAGCAAAAACCGTTTTAATAAACCCCGATGACGTATTTGACAAATTATATTTTTGTTATTCTAACAAATTATATGATGAAAAATACAGAATGTCAATAGATAAAGTTCATAGACAATAAGAAAACATGCAAATTATTTTTTTTTAATGTCATCATAGAATCTTTGTTTATTATTCATGAATACATTATCGCTAGTAAAAGTTATTCTCATAAAAATGCAAAAATTAAAACGCAAACGGCATCCGTCTGCGAAACACAATATAATTTCCAATCCACCAATCAGCTGTAGAGGGGAAATGTCTTCTTTCAGGAATTGTCTTAAAATAATATAGAATGGAACAAGAATATGACAAAAATTTGTTGTGACATTTTTTGTGACGAATCTTTTCTGGCGGTCAACCAGTCAGCTGACGGCAATAGTTGTGTTTGAGTGGTGGCAGAGCTCATAGATCGATAAGCCTGAACCTCTATTTGGCACAAGGGGACTTAAGACCTGTAGAAGATTTCCTCCCCGTCAAAAAAACAGCATTCCGATTCGCGGCAAGATCTTTCCCTCATGCCTTTCGGCACTATACTCTTCCCACCTTGTCTTGGATCTCTCTCTGATTCTTCGACCGGGGAGAGAAAGTTATAGTGCCAAGATCCCTGCGTATACGGGAACCCTCTTTACGAGCCTCATCGCAATCTAAGTCCAGGTGATCTTGTAAACGAAAACTCAGTGGATCATAAAGTCGAAAGCTTAGTCATTCAGTTATTTTTGTCACGACGGCTTTTTGCTGACCGCAATAGTTTCACCGGACTGAGGTTTGGCACAACTCTTAGCCTGAAATTTTATCGGCTGCGACTCGGCGCACGAACTCAGAGAGGGCCAAACACGACTCTATCAGTAGCTTTAACCCACCTATAACGACCGATCTTTATTTATTTATTCTTTATTTGCACACAACAAAAAGGGACAAATAAGCGGACTTAATGCCAAACGGTATTTTCTGCCAGTCTACTTTGGGGTTGTGAAGTAACGGATGCAAGTCATGTGAGTAAAATAATAATAAAAACGTTAACGCACGCATACATTATACACATATTTACATAGAAATAAATTAAATATATAAACATAATAATAAATACATACATACATAAATACATATAAGTATAGATGGATAGGGACAGTAATTGTCAAATAATTCCTTGCTTAGTTAAAGCTTCCATAGTGACTGTTTGAAAGTAGATTTAGTTCCAGCTGTACGTACATTTATTATACTTACCTGGCGTAGGGGATACCGTGATCAAGAAGGCGGTTCCCCTAGGGCGAGACTCTTCCATTGCACTGCGGCAGAGTTGACCCCTGCGATTATCCCTTATGCGGATAACTCGAAACGCATTATTTTTGTATTAAAGATTAATAAAATTTAAAAATATTTACAAACACATTAATTATGTGTATTGTTGATCAATTGTTGTAGTAATGTTTGATACTGTTTCGGGGCATACATAGTTATCATAACAACACAGTTATAAAGATAATTTAAATTTTTATTTGCTTTTGAAGATTTCATTTTGTAAGGTCTTCAAAACGGTAAGATTTTTTACTAATACTTGGTATTAATAGATATGTAATAGATATGTCAAAGTCAAAGTCAAAGTCAAAATATCTTTATTCAATAGAGATCGAGAATCTACTTTGAATCGTCCAATATTTTTTCCCTACCGTGCAATTTCGGACGGCAATCCACTAAGAAAAATTTCACAAAAAAACTTAGTAGAGCTTTTTTTAACGTCTTTAAAATTATTTACAATATTCGTTTACTTTTACAATAATGATTAATTATTCATGTTGTGTTAGAGCAACTTGATCCCAAGCTTTGTTATCGTGTACACAATCCGAAAGTTTGTAATAAGCCTTACAACAAAGATTGGGTTTAACGATCGTTTTAAACTTGTTCAAAGACAGATCCTTAACATTATTTGGAAGTTTGTTGTAGAAACGTATACATTGCCCCATATAAGTGTTATGTGTTTGTGTTTTTTTACTAGTATAGTTCCACTTTTTTTCTCTCGAGAGCAAAGGCGAAATCCGTTATGGACCTTGGGCAGCCCGTGCTGTCAAGGAGTGACCGGCTCTCACGGATTAAAATCCTTCCTCTTCCACCACGTCAATGTTCCACCTTGCGGCCTACCATTGACGCTTTTAGTCCTACGTAACCATTTTTTATTTTTTTTTTATGACGAACTACACAGATTGGCCAGAGAGGCTGGCCTTGACTGCTTCACCGGATTGAGAGGTGGCACAGCTCTTAGGTCGCTTAGCCTGAACCTCTATTGCATGTATAACGAGTACTTATAGTTTAGTACCTGGGCATAAATTTTAGAAATAAAAACTCAAAATACAGTTTTAGTAATAAGTGGGTTAATCGAAAAGCTATCGAGACATTTGAATTACTATAACTAGTTCTAACGCCACTTGCGTGCGTTAGGTTATCGAGTTGGTGTATTATGTTATGTGTAAAGTGTAAATATCTGTTACATTTAGCACAATAGTCGTACAAAACACGAAACCGGAGACACGGGGCACATAGGTTCAGACAGCAACAATTAATACGGCCGGCAGATCAATCGCTTGTCGAACACTGCACACTGGACCCGTTCGCCTTGGACTCCAGGTCGTAAGCGACAGCGGAAACTCAAATATTATTTACACATTAACATACAGAATTAAGCCGTGGTAGCTCAGTGTTCGGGCAGTTGACTCAAGTTGCATAGTACGCTAGCAACCCGAGTTCGATCCCCGGTGCCGGCACCAATAAATTTGTTGTTGTAATTTTATGTGCTGATTAACCACGCGCTCGGCGGTGAAGGAAAACATTGTGAAGAAACCGACATGTCTTAGAAAATTTTTCTAAGGCATGTGAAGTCTACGAATCCGCACTAGGGCCGCGTGGTGGACTATGCCCTTATACTCTCTTTACAGAGAAGGCCTGTGCTGTGCCCAGCAGTGGGACATATATTATATATATAAAGGCTGTAACTTTAACTTTTAACTTTATACAGAATTAAAGCAACAATACAAATCACACTTTATAATAATATAATGATTTATTCACCGACATCAAAGAGAATTGAAAAAAGTAACAATAAATAGAACTAGTATATTTACGAGTATAAACAAAGAAAGAGCAAGAAAAGCAGACTTCAAATCGAATCATACGTTGAAAGCTATTACGCGCGGACGCCCTTTCTATATATTAGAAGAATTATTAAAAGAAGGGCTTTTTGTTTCCGAATTATCGAAAGAATACAACGAAATAGAATTAACTCAAACCTAACCAAACTACCTACAGGCTACATCCTATCGAATAAAAAAAATATTATCCAAATCCGTTTGTGTGACATTGAGTTATTCGTCCATTTGTGGCGTACATTATCAGGCGATTACATTGTCAGAATTTGACCAAATTTAAATGGGACCACGGGGGAAGCACCAACTTTACAATAAAAAAGAATCATCAATATCGGTTCACCCAGTCCAATGTTATAAAATGGATGGTTACTTTTTTGAAGTTGGCAGAAAACCCGTGTAGTCCTAAGTACGTGTGGAGGGTGCTGTGGGCTAGTTGCAAAACCCAGAAGTACTGGCCGCGTTGCAGCTAAGAGTGCCTAATGGATAAATTTACATGCGCCAGGACTAACTTGTCGAAGAACTCTCTGATGTCACGCGCGGTTGGGTTTATTAATACAAAAAAAAATTAAAAACACCTTTTAACCCTATGCCACATCCAAATTTAACTATTCCTTGAACAATTTAGAAACATACCCGCGCTTTCAAAGTCTTACTTACTTTTATTTCTTCTTTTTCTACCTTTATTTTTATTTCCACTTATAATGTATATGTATACTGTACCGAATATTGTATCGCGGCAAGTGGATGTCTTTTGTTGCAACCAGTCGCTATTTCTAGAGGCTTGTTGTACAAGTGCGTGGAAGGCATTTTTAACCATTTTCTTTTTGTGTTTTTTTCTTATTTTTATTTTATTTTTATGACATGTTAATTTTTATAATGTTTTCTTGTTGTGGTTCGATTGTAATGATGCTGTAATTTTGTTCAATAAAAAAATAAATCTTTAAACCAAGAGAAGTTAACCTCTATAGTCTCGTAACTCGGACCACACGGCCCTGTAATCGCTCCGGGCTGATTGATGAAGCTGCCTCCCTCCCCCCGGCCCGCGCCCGACCGCCGCCGTTTACACCGAGTGATCCATTGCTATGAGATCTATTACCCTGACTACATTACTGCAATGCTTTTATTTTAAACATTAACTAATGCGAATTATACGCTCGTACAGCTCTCCGTACGTATTTTATTTAGGTAAAATATGCACCGACACGTATGTACTAAACTTCTTTTTTTCAAAGTTATTTTCTTCTTCTTCTTCGTCGATTGAGTCTTTACAGACTAGTCGTGGTTATCACGTATTAGGTATCAGTGACCCGCTTCACAAGCCGCCGCCACTCCTCCCTGTATGCTGCTTTTTTCGCACATTGATGCAACGGTACATCCATAGCCGTTCTTATCTGGTCGGTCCATCTCATAGGAGATCTGCCCCTTGGTCTGGTGCCCTCCACCTTACCCTGTAGGCGTTCGATGGATTCGTCATTACGCCTGCAGACATGACCAAAAAATGTCAGTATCCGAGCCCGAACAATGGAAGACAGACGCCGCTTGATGCCGAGTTCTTCAAGTATTGACTGGTTAGTTCGGAATGCAGTCCAAGGTATCCTCAGCATTCTTCTCCAGCACCACATCTCGAGCGCATCTATCCTCTGTTTCTCGCTCTCTCACGAAGTTATTTTATCCTCAGGAAAAAGTTTGTTTGAAGGTCGGGCGTTAATAGCGGCGACACAAAATCCTTTTATTAATGTTGCTATTATCGAACACTAGAATTGTACTGTACGAAACTTTGTTCTGGTTTTAAATAAAGATTTTTATTATTATTAATATCGAAGCTGCATTATTCGAATAGCTCCATACTTCGAAATCTCAACCAATACATGTCAAAATAGTCTATTTTATCGTGAGGTGTATAGGACGTCAGCAATTTAGTCGCGAACTGCTGGCACTGTTGTGACGTCATCAAAGGGACCTGAGATGATTTCTATACTTTCCTAAAATAAAGAATTAATTGCGTGGTCAGAGATTTTCATCACCTGAAGAAGCTGTGGACGCTTACAAAACGGCCATTATGGAGACCGAAACTTCCGAATGGAATGGTTGCTTCAATGTTGTTTTCATCGTGTGAAAAAATGTGTCAAATTTCGCGTTTATAACTTCGAAAAGTAATAAATACATTTTTAAATAGTAATGTTGTGTCACTTCCTTGATTCCCGAAATTTTCAGTGGCGCCCTCGTATCACGTTTCGTCAAACATATTCACATCAATATCACATTATTATCTGCAGACATTTGTATTGTATCTCGATTACGTTATGGAAATTATTTTAAGATATTGCTATGCATTGGCTTGTTTCCATCAACTTCTCGACTGTTTCTGTATTAAATAAATGTATATAATAATACAATATATATTTGTCATGACTATGGAGAATATAAATAAAAACCGCAATGTCTTTTTATGAAACAAATCTTGATTTATTAAACGTGTAACAACACCGATAGATGGCACTATCAGTGTTTATAAAGCAATTATTAATTAAGAATTTCATCATTAGATGGCGCTTATCATGTAGTTGAATTATATTTGTAATATTATGCATAACCTGTGTGAAAATCTAGTTACGTATTATTTACAAAATCTTATTTTTCTATAGAATTTGAATCGTGAAGTTTGATGGATTATGTCTTTAAAATTAGTAATGTAGTAGTAAAGGTGCTGTTAATCTAGGAACATTATCAATGAGAATATATATAACAGTATAAAACTAATTACATTAACTGCTTCATGGGCGACGGTAATTATTAAAGATGAGGTGAGCCGTAAGATCGTCAGCCCTTTTTCCTATAAAAAAATTACAATTGTGCGTTTAAAATGAACTTTCCGCCAATTGATTAATGTACCACGTACAGAGCTGAAGTGCAAAAACAATCATCAACAAGTATACATATTGCAGAGCATCGGCATTCCTCACGCCCCAACCCTCCGGGACAATGATAAATTAACAATATTATTGAATAGCGAGACTCAGCGAGAAAATTAAATTAGTCAAACACCTCCTTTATTACTGTGTAACACAATTTACCATGTTAAATTATAGAAAGTTTGTCAGAGCTCTCTGACATTTTTACACATGTTTCGTGCACCGCGGTTTGTCTTTTGCGTTAACTAGTCAAGGAATTATTATTCATTATTTACTCCTTTGTCGCACAGGGACGCGTTTCTCTACCTGTGTTGCCATATAAAAGAAATTTTCCCCTATTCTTTGCTAGTTGTTATTTATGAATTACATTTACAATATAATCGGTATTTTACAAAATATTTATAAAAAATATAACTGTGCCAGACCGTCGTTGCTTGGCAGCGTTCCCAGAAGGCTGGTAGCAATGCTTAGCCTCCGTGCAAGGTATAAGCCAGCCCTCTGGTCACCGGATGTGTCGACCAACTTCTTAGCTATCACATTAAAAAGGTGGTGTGCACCAGGACCCTACGGACCCAAAGTTTCTACCCCAAACGACTCAAATATTTTCATATTTACCTCTATCAAGGTTACTATATTTGCGCTGCTTGAGGTTTTCTGCTGTTATAATATAATTATTTTGATTACCTACGCTTAAATTTGATTAAGCATCAATTTCTGTTTTTTTTTTAGTTCTTTTTCATTTGGAATAGGAGCAAATGAACATCCGGCTCATCCGATAATAGACAATCACCATCGCCCATGAACATCCACTATATCAGAGGAGATGCAGGTGCGTTTCTTAAGATGAGAACGATCTTTTGAAAATGATTCAGTCTTGATACATGGATGGTTGTGCGTGGAAGGTTCTCTTAAGTCGCTTAATCTGAACCTCTATCGCTAGTAACTCGACACAAGGGTCCCCCCGGTGAGGGGTAACCTCAACTTGAATGGTTACTATGTTATGCCACTTCTCAATCCAGTGAAGCAGTCAAGGTCAAGCTTCTCTGGCCAATCTGTGTTCGTCATAAAAAAAAGTGGGATGTTCTTATTTTTAAAAAAAGATGAAGTCTATTTAATTTTGTTTTGTATCGTATTTTGTTGATAGTGTTTAGACAATTAAACAAGTGAATATTTAAAACAACTTATGTCACATTGTCAACTATTATGAGGTAACCCTATCTCTTATTGCTTTTTGCGGCATTTCACATTAATGTACGGTCGCGGTTTGCTCGTTCAACTAAGAGTATGGTTAAGTGTTTCCCAGTAATGCGTCCTGCGAAGGTGCAAATGAACAGTTTCTGCGCGTACACATTTGACATACATTTTTCAATTTGTTACCTCAACTTTTATTATTCAGTATTTTGCAGCGCTTAGATTTTAAAAATAGAATATCCTGCCTTTTTTTTATGACGAACTACACAGATTGGCCAGAGAAGCTTGGACGGTTACTATGTTACGCGTAAGCATGCCGATCCGAGGGCGCCCGAGAGGGCCGAACCACAACTCGGTCGGTTGCTATTTCACGGATAATCTAAGAGACATTCTAAAAGCTAAACTAACTTTGAGTGCCACTTCGGGAAGCGTTGGCGCTGGGAGAAGAAGTGGCCGAAGAAACTCCAGCAACGCTCCTAACATCTAAGGGGTGGGGCCTGCCCATAAAATAGCGGTAACGCGCAAGGATTATTCGCAACCTCCGACGGTCGCGAATGGCATTGTTTTGTTCATCTATGCAGAAAAAATGTTATTTTGGTATATGTACCATAAATATTCATAAAGAGGTGGTAAATTTTAATATTTAGAGCAGACACTCCTACTTTATTTATAGGTATAATAGATACCAAATACCAAAAAAAAGAAAACAAAATACTAACCTATGTAATTAAAATAAAGACGAAATATTTTTTATTAAAATTTCTTATAATTAACCTATTAATCACAAAAAAAAATACTTTTTAGTGGTTCCAAGAAATCGTTAGTAGGTACCTTGAAAATTCACATTACTAACACGACCGTCTACGACGGCTGCCCTGACGCGTTTGACACTGATCGGGAATCGGCCGCTCTCACCCACGATACTTGATCCACGTTATTTACAATAAAACAACTAAGTACAAAATATTACAACATCGTTTATTACATTTTATGTTTCTTTACAGTTTTAAGTGATGTTTAACATTACATTGTTAGCTAATTCGTTTATTTCGAATCGATACCCGTTGCTGGCCAACAGCGGGTTATTTAAATAAATGCTATTTATGATTCGATCGTTGCATCGATTTTTTTGCATCGATGTCTCGTGGCACATGACTAAGGTCTTAAGGGGACGTGACGATTGGAACTGTCTGCTCTCTGGGCTGTTCCGTTTTGGAAGGTTCCGGCTGCTTGACTGGCCCGGTCTTCATGATGGGAACGATTCTTTCACCGCTGTTAGGCGGGGCGCGTTTGGGGGCCGCGATTGTGAGCACACCGTCTGACGACAGGGAGCTGACGACGTCGGATATATCGTATCCTGTGGGGAGGATGTACCGGCGCGTGAACTGCCGGGAGACGAAGCCGTGCTCGTCTTGCTTCTCCTCGTGCTTGCCTTCGACTACTACGCAGTTGTTAGACGCTTTGACTGTGATCTCTTCTGGAGCGAATTGTTGTACGTCCAGGATGACCTGAAAAAGCGAAATACTCTTTAACACAGGTGCAAACAAATGAGTAGACTATACAGGCGAGTCTACGGCTGCTATTAAACCCCTATGCTATGGAAACCCCCTATTTCTCCTGATAATTTCTGATGACGTACACCAAAAGAATAAATTAAATTAAATTTTGTTAATTAGTGGTTTAACAGATTTTTTTTTTTATAGAGAAGGGGTAGGTATAGAATAGAGAATAACATTAAATCAACATAAGAAAAGTGTGAGTACAGTATATAGACATTATCACTGTGTTTAAACGTTGTCTCAGCGTAATAAATATTCGTCACCCAAAAAGATAGTGTTATAATTTGTAGGTCTCGTAGAATAAAATAGTCCAACAACTAGTACACTCGCTTTTTGAGACAGCGTAACGTTGTACAAAGAATCATTTATAATGAATACCGTTACGACTGCCCGTCCTCACAATCTTTATACAAAATTAATTAGAAGTCACATTAGGAACTAATATAGTTACAACTATTGTTTACAATCCCAAGTTCATGTGACGATCAACTTAATTATTGATTAAAGATACAATAAGGTTCAGGTAAATCATTAAGATATCACTGGAAGTAGTTATTATGCATAACAATCGCTGGGTGTCATGTGTTGCTAGCTAACAGTAGGTAGTACGGAACTCCACTCCTATACCATTCCTGACACACTACACGCTTTATTAACAATAAATCATCTGCGCAAAGATATTTGTAGAAGTTATCTGAAGTATTCTGCCTTTCCGTCTTGGTTTAATATATCCTGGGACGCTCTCCACCGTTGGGTTCCAGGATATGTGGCCACTGGGGGGTTTTAGTGAGTAGAAATCTCAAATAATCGTTTCTTCCCCCAAGAGGCGGATAATGTCACTGTCTGTCTGTGTGGAGAGAAGGCCTGTGCTCAACAATGAGACATATATAAGCTGTTAAAATGTATATTTTTACTTTAATAACCTTCACCTCACCCCTTGTCTAGAGTTACCAATCATAGAGGTTCAGGCTAAGCGTCCTAAGATCTTAAAGCCGTGGCCTGCTTCTCAGGCCGACACAAATAGGTTCGTCAAAAAAATGTGACTTTAAACAATCATTCGTATCATTTAGACTAAGAAGAATATAGGTAATTAAAAAAAGTACAAACACACCTCAAATTTCTCCTTAGTCAGGTTAATAGTCGAGGCGGACTCTTGTCTGGCGAGACTCGTTCTCCAAGGCCTGAAGTAAGAGTTCCTGAAGATCGAACTGGAAGGTAGGGATGACAGGGAGGAAAGCAGGTCGTCTTTGCGGAGGCCCATGCCGAAGTGCTGGTCCAATAGCCGGGAGGGGCGGTCCCAGTCATCCCACCAGTCGCGGAACATCATTGGGACTATCGACATCTGAAATTTTTAACATTAAAATGTTTTAAAATGCCAAATAACAATCTGTCAGTTCACACTGACATACTTCCTTCAATGCCTAATATCTAAAAATAACCTTTACTAATTTGAATTATATTACTAAAGCGTGGCGTAAGTTTCTAATTGGTGTTGATAATCTAGTAACTAGGTAGGTGTGGTTACTTATAGATGTACTTGAACATTGTCTAAATGCGAAGCATTTAATAATGATAAATCAGCAATAATTTTATTTATTTACGCTGTTAACCTAGAGGCTTTTAAAAAGGTGACCATGATCTAAGAGGTCCCCTAGAGGGAAGCTAAGCTTGGCCGGACTCTAGGCTAAAAAGAGTCCAAGACGGCCGTACCACGACTCGGTCAGTTACTCCAATTGGAATACGTGACCAGAGCGAGTATAAAACTTTAAACGTTGATATTTATAATAGGTACAAATATATTTACCCTTTTTAAAAGATATATTACAAATAACGTTCCAAGAACAAAATTAACTCCGTCCAACTAAAGTTTTGCATCAACGCCACAATCAGCGACTGGCTTGAGATAAACAAAACGTAGGGTATTTTTAGATGTTACTGTTCAATCTAAATGACGATGCAATGCTAGAAAGATCGCAAAGCTTAAAAAAATTACTCGTAAAATCTTTAGAAAATGTTTTCATACAAATGTAAGCTAAACAAATTGAAGAGACGTCCGTCCAAGTACGACGTGGGAGCCTTCAAGAGTACAGTGATTGAGCGCTTACTAAACTAGCGCGAACCATCTTTCGACTATATCACCACATCAGGTGGGATCGTGGGTAAGCACTAGTTTATACCCCATAAAAAAAGGACATAATATTATCGTTTATGAATTTATAGTATATAGTGCGTGATCTTACGGCCGATCTTAACGATTGCCCGATTTTAGGATCCCCCTAGTACAAAACACTAGACCCTTAGTACAAAAAATCATTGTTAATAAAAACTAAGTGACCTAATAAGTTTACGCAATTTAGTCGGTTCGTTGTTTGGCGTCTGTTCAGGAATCAATATAGGCGAATTGTAAATGCTAGAATTATTCTGGAACTATTCCACGTATGATTCATCTGTAACGTTTTTAGATCTGATGCAACTACTCGCTATGAATTTTGACACTCCAAGAATGTTGCCACTCCAATGTCTAAGTTTAGTAGACGATCATTATTTAGAAGTGACCTAGATATCGGAAAGTGCACCATAACTCTATTCAATGACACAACATATATATATTAATTATGGGTTGGGTCAATTCACATAATTTTAATAAATTTTAATAATAGTAGATTGAAAATTTTTATAAAGACACGTCAAAAGCATACACGTTAAAACATTGTTACAATAATTAAAAACATAAGTGATACGGTATCTTTAAAATTATTTAAGACAAATTGTAAGTTAAATAATAGAGAGTGTGATTTCTATTTGGTTTATAAAAAAAAAAAAAAAATAACTACACATTCTAAACAAATTAAAACAAAAAATTAAAAAAATCTTATTGTTCTGGATAACATGTGTGCCACAAAGCAAAATTTTAGATTAGATTTCTATAATTAAAGAGAGCCAATTTATTCCTGTAAAGGCAACATTTACAAGAAGTGACGTAGCTATATATATAATTTAAAAAATAGAAAGATTTTTTAAAAAACAGACGTAAGAAATTACTGCCAACTAAAAATAACTATTCACTTTTTAACTTAATAAAACTTATGAAAATATTTTTCTAAATTTAGACAAAAACACAAACATTATTAAATTCGGATCGTACCTTTGCGTTGGTATTTATTCGTTGCAGGCGCGCGCTGCTCTGTGCTCGTGAGACTACGGTGGCCACGACTCTTCGAAGATTTAAATAGAAATTTCAGCAGCCCACACCATGTGACTCAACGGGAAAGCACCTTGAACTAGCGACTACATTATTCCCGTCTTAATTGGGATTGGACTAGATTAACAATTGATTTAAAACATTCCTATTAAAATTCTCTTATTATTTATAACTTTTTTTATTGCTGATTGCAGTTATTAAGCAATTAACTTAGTTACCACTTCTTAGGATTGAGAGATGGATAGATCTTACCCCCAAGATTTCTCTAAATTACTTAGAATTCATTCTTTCTTGATGAATTCTTTCTTTACATTCTTGACTCGAAGGTGATTTTTAGTAACACTAATTAATAACCAATCTATTTCTGTTTTAAAATAAGAATGGAACTCGCATTGTATACTAAACAAATCTACAATTGCCGTCACCAGAATGAGACTGGACAGGAGGGAGGACAGGCAAGTACCCTTAAGATAAATATTTTTTTTCCTTTTTAATCGTTTGATCTCAGGTGAAGTGTCGTAATAGATCTATTTTAACAAAGTATTATAACATTCTTGCCTTATTCGACTGGGAATAGGTAAGAAAGAATACTATTGAGTTTAGAATATCATTTTTTCGCTAAGAATTACAATCCACTTACGTGAAATACAAATTTACATATGTCTAGTTTTTAGTCCGTGAGCACTAAAATGTACGTGACACACAAAAAGTAAACTAAATAATAACGTATCCCATCAATGTCCTTTGTGAATTCTTCACTTTATCAATTATTTTTTATCATTACTTTTTTACTTTTATATATTCTTTAAATGACTATTTTCTTAAATTATTTTTTAGAATGTGAGATTTAAGTAAACTCCTGAATGAGTGGAGCGACTTGCATTCTTTTACATTTCTAGGAAGCTTACTAAACATTTGTGCATCTTCATAAAGTATGGTTCTAGCACCGTAATTAGTCCTTGGTAGATATAGATAGATATTATTACCTCGCCTAGATGTGCGGGTAGTTACGTTACACTTTTTAGTAAAAGTGATACGCGTATTTATATCTCGATTTAGTATTTTTCGGACAAGTACGCAGGTGCTGTATTTATAGCTTTGCATTATTTTTGTTTCTGAGTAAATTTTAATAGTTTCCGTTAAGATAAATATCTTAACAGGTAACCGGTTACCGGTACGTAACCGGTAACCGGTGAAGCAGTCCGGCCAGCTACAAAGAAAGGCCAGCTTCTCTGGCCAATCTGTGTAGTTCGTCAATAAAAGCAAAATCAGACAAATTAGCATTGTATTTGGAATTTCCGACATAAACATAACACAAGAATAACAGCGAAATAATACCCAAGATGTGGAAATAAACAGTAACCATAGCTCCTCATTACTTGAGGTATCTTCATAATGTTTGATGTTTATTTATTTATTAGTTACAACGCCCTTCCAACGGAGATAAAATATAGAAAATTCTACTTGGATACACAAATATGCTTCTTTTTATTCCAAAATTCAGACGCATAATGATTTATCGAACTTATTATGCGTTTGAATTCGAAGTGAATTCTGAATTACTTAACATTCCATTCCATAGCATATTGCATTTAACATGTAATATTATAACAATCGATATTTAGTATCGAGGACTTTCATTAAACACAATCAATATGGGCATCATAGTAAAGAAAAGCAATTGAAAATGTCTTGCGTATAAAAAGTACTTACGTAGGTGTTGTTCCAGAACAATTGTCTTATTGAATGCAGTCCAATTCCTAAATATGAAACGGTGGCTAAATTTATTTTTTTTATTAAGACGCGTAGGAGTATATAGTGGGTTGTTTTTGTGCCTCATTACTAAATGTCCACTCGATGAATGAATGTGCGTATACCAAAATAGATTTAAAACACGTACGGTTCCCTTGATCTTGAAAACGAATGAGTTTGAGATGTAAATATAGAATTGCAAATTTTAATAACCGGTTTTTAGCTACCACGGTTCTAACACTGTGTATACATATATTTTAATCCGCCTTACCGACCAAACCGTGGTACAGACTTCCAGGCAGGTTATAATTTGTCTTGTCTACTAAGCTTAGGGGCTGACTGCCCAAAACGGGAAAACTGACAAGCAAAAGCCCAAAACGTCCCATTTCGGCTTGCCAAACACCACACCCAATGCGCTGAGATTCTTTTTTGGTGTATTAGACACCCGAAGCGCATTTCCACCTTACAACCTTGTGTTGTCGTTAAAGTATCCTGGTAAATAATTGAGTACAATATATATAACGTATAACGATAAAATTACTGTGAATGTGTTAAGGTAACAATTATCCTTAATGAAGGAAGTGAAAAGATGAAGTTACACAGATAAAACTAAAGCTTTGAACGTTGAACATTTTAGACATAAATCTCCTTACAGCGGTCCAAGCGACCATAAAAACAATGACCTCTACAACTCTGTAAACACACTGTTGTGTTCTTGCCAAATAATATAAATCAGTGCGTTATAATAGAATGATGTACACCCAGTCCAGTAGGGTCTGGGTGTACATCATTGTCACAAGATGTCCTTCTCCTTCCCGGATTTCTTTTTCTTTGTATCTTTCCTTGGATTATGAGCTGTAACAAATCGTATTTGGGATTGCGCATTATATGTCCTACGTATTCCAGCTATCGTCTCTTAATAGCATTAAGAACTTCAATTTTATTCTTATATAACCTATACATTTGCACCCATAGAATCCATTAATTTTGATACAAATAAAATGCATAATTTTCGAACTAAAGTAATCTTAATAAGACCTGTATGTACTACTATAATAATGAAAGCTAAAAATAATCCTTTGGTTTTGATTCAAATTAATTGTGTCAATGAAACCAAAATAATTTTTTTTTACTGTTTGTAGAATCTATGTTAATCACAATCGATTGATAGAAGTATGGGGAAAAAATTAATTTATTCTATCGGTAAAAAATTAATTGATTAAAATATCTTAGTATATATTATATAATTGAAAACAACACGTCGTCTGTATATTTGCAAATAGATACTTTTTAGTAGTTGTAGGTTACCCCAGCCGATGTGTGCTCAAGAATCTCATATTTGTCCACTTGACTACTTGGCTGTATAGTCTTTAAAATCACAGTCTACCTAAATAGCCAAAAAATATTAGCTCGGAAGTGTCAATGTCAATAGCATTATTTAATTTTTCTTTAAACATCAAAAGCACGTTAACGGGAGAAATGACGGAATGTTGTTGTTTTTTATTTTCAGAATTCAAGGTGTTTTTTTAGTTATTCGATACATGATTATGATTGTCATAATATATTTATTGTTTTAACTGCATTTGAAAAAACTTATAATAGAGCAGGAAAGTACACACTGTGATATTTATTGCCCAATCTGATAAGTTTACGATACTGTTGAAGCATGAATGAAAAACCTAACCTCGTCCATTAATTGCCCAGTGCAATATCTGGTGGAAGTGATTGCGTACATATGGTACACACGGACCGGTACTTAAGCGAAAGTTATTGTTTAGACGTATATTACGCACATAAAATAATAAGTCGAAGAAAGATAAAAACGCCGGTTTGCTCCCTAAATCAGTCGTCATGTTGTCTTGGCTCCAACATCGATGGACAGGTCTCTGGTTGCTGATACTGGCATTGGGAGCCCTAACACTGTTTTTATTTGGATTTTTTCCATTAAAATATCATTCAGGAAAGTTGGCTCATATGGATGATTTGCCTAACTTCATAGACGGTGTCAGGTTAGTGGTGCCAACCAAGTGGTGGTTGATTGAAGTTTATCTTTTATCTGATATAACACATGACATTGGCTAAATAGTCTTAAAACTCTTTTAGCATTGATGGGCAGGTAGTTTATAATGCTGGTGAGCATAGTGTTATACTCATGGTAATTGATGGTTTGAGGTATGATTTTGCTACTGAAGAATATATGCCGTTCATGGGAGAACTGCTGAGGAACAAGTCTGCCTGTATCTATGTGTCTGTTGCTGAACCACCTACTGTGACAATGCCTAGAATAAAAGTGAGTTACAATTTATAGTTGGTGTCTCTAATACCATTTGCACCTAAACTTGAAATAAATACTATGTTTAGTCACTGAATTTTTTCTTAATGATGCCAATCATGAGCCTATTACAAATACTTAATATTAATTCATAAAAATAAAGAAAAGTGTGACTATATCCTAAACAGTTGACATGCTTTAAAATCTGAAGATCCTGTCTGAATCCTACTAAAGCCATACATTTTATATAATCATGATTTAACTTTACTTCTGAAAATATATTTGAATTATTTAGACTTTTCTCAGGATAAAATATATTTAAAATGTCAGTTTGGACAGTCCCATTCTCTGCCAATTGGCAGCAACTACTTGGAGTTTTTTGTAGTGTTGTCAATAAATACACATTACAGTGGCAATCACTTCTGATATGTTTGACATTATAACTTTGAGTAATACTCACAATGCCAAAGAAAATATTTGCAGTTCTGAATAAATACTGTTGTACTCTTTTTATTTTACATTATATTGTTAATCTACTACACATTTATCCCTTGTTACTTATGTACAGTCACCAGAGAGGAAAAAGGAGAGAGCACAATGGAGACGCACCATAAACTTCTGGAGGGATATATTCGCAAGTGTCACTTTTTTAAACATTTGCCTTGGCCTATTGTAGGATTGTAATTAGACTTATTACCAAATTTTCCATCAACTTTTCTAAAAAAAAAGTACTTATAGTCTTAGGTAATTTTGCCTAATAGTCTTTTAAATTAACTAATAAAATAATATTAATGATGAACAAGACTACCTTTATCATATTCAAAAATATATGAGAAACATGACAAATGAAAGAAAAAGACTGATATTTTAGTTTGTTATTGGCTTACACATTTCCTTATATACATAATATCAAAATTATTGTGATATCAGCTGTCCACGTTTTTGCTATAAATATTTTTGGTAATTTGGCCTTTCAATCCCTAAGTGGTGTATAAGTAAGTTTAGCTTACATTGTCCTAAATAGTTTTTATTAATAATATAGTTGCCGACCGAGTTGTGGTTCGGCACTCTCGGGCGCCCTCTTATCGGAATGCGTAACATAGTAACGGTGCAAGCTAAGGTTACCCCTCACCGGGGTGATCCTAGCTAATAGTTCAGGCTAATCGACCTAAGAGCTATGCCACCTCTCAATCCGGTGAAGCAGTAAAGGCCAGCCTCTATGGCCAACTGTTTAGTTTGTCATTAAAAAAAATGGCTTTTCAAGTAACTGTGACATTGATTTTGCTCTATATGTCAATTCTGATACTCACAGTTGTGAATAAAGAACTGTAAATGTTATGTTTGTAGGTTTCAATTGGAGTAGACTTATTTCAATCTAATCAGCAAATATCTACATTCTTGTTCGTAGACACAAGTTTTTCCTGACTTTCTTCAACACATTTTTTTATATCATAGCAATAAAGGGTTGTATAGTTTATCATTATAGTTACCTTAACACAAGGGACATGAAAATCTAGGATATCTTATAAAGAAAGTCCTTCATAATGCAACTCTCCAAGATCATAAAGATTAGTAAAGGAAATGATTTATGGTAGGGTACACCTAGTTTATTTGATTTCACTAATACTTTTAGATATTCTATTTCAATATATACCTTTGGTAAAAATATTTATCCTTTATAGTTATTTTTATTAAATCTACTAAAGATAGAGCTATCTTATACTATATAAAAATTACCTTTCATATGATTAAAAGTCATGTACTATAAAATATATCTTATCTGTAGAAATATAAACATGCCCGTTAATTACAATCCTACATGAGTTTTATCCAAAGAAAAAACCTTATTTATTTGAAAATCCTAGTTTTCGGTTTTGATATAATCATTTATTATATTTAAATTAACAATTTTAAAAAATCTTAGTTTTTTCTTTGGTATTGTGAGCTGTGTTTATGTTGCTTGAAATGTTTTGTTTAAAATTTTCACATATATTACAGTTAATGCATGTTTCTGCACTTTACATAACTTCATTATCACCTTAATATTTGAAAAAAAAAAGAATAAACATAACTAACATGTTAACCATTCTAAGGTTAAGCTTGTGCTACCATATGGTTCAAGATACAGTCAATAATCAAATATTGGGTTTAAACAAATGACCTTATATCTCACAGACGCTTGTTATGGTTGCATGGTACCAATATTTTTAGTGATTATTGTCAACTAGCCTATAGTTAATATTTTATTGTTGTGATAGAACTAGATAAATTTACAAGTAGTAGTACCACCTTAACTGTCTGCTGTTGTCGCACGAATAGATCTGCATGACGGTCAAGTATCACTTCTAAAAATACCAGAGCTAAATGGAGACATTGGTAATCACTTAACCGTATACTCTGTAGTTCCTTCTATAAAATAAGAAATTCAAATGGCCAATTAGCTATGTTTATATACAGATATATATGTGGTTAGTTCTTCAGTTATTTTGTAAAATATCACTTTACAATTTGCAATAGGGAAAATAACACAAGCGCGAATTTACATTCGTATCCGTCTTTGTGATTACCCGATATACCATCAAAGCATTTTGTACTTAAACGCAAACACGCATCGCATTGTGATTGTCTCTCATGAACTCTATGGTCAATAGATTAAGGTTTAATATTATTCAATAAGTTCAACGAGAATTTTTATTGATTTCCGCAATTAATTTATCGTTACAGTTTTTCACGCTCACCACTCGTGTTACACGCAAATTTTTCCGTACAATACATATATTTGGAATGATGGATGCATTTGAAAAAATATTATTTAGTATTTGACATTTTTAACCGACTTCAAAAAAGGGGAAGCTTCTTTTATGAACTGATCTTGAATTTTTGTTTTTATTTTAAAGGGTTTGCTTTATAATTGCCATATTAATTTTGTTGATATAGGATTTAGTGTTCGAAAGATATACTAGGACAGTCCTAAAAAGCATGAATGATTGTTGATACATTGGTAGGTTTATGACAATGTAAGACGACGTTAGTATTCCTTAGTGAGAAAGACCACGAATGTGGAAGAAGACATTTGATAGGCACTAGAAGTTCGTAATTTTACAATGATACTTAAGAGACAGCGTAGTAGTGAATAGAGCGTGTGGTTTCACTGATTTTATTCAAAGTCTGTAGTTTGTTTTACTTCGGTTTTACATTAGTTTATTAAATTCATAACCAGGCTATGATGACGGGCAGTATATCAACGTTCGCCGATGTTGCCCTTAACTTCGGAGCGCCCGCGGTGCGCGGGGACAGCGTGCTGAGGATTGCGGCAGCCCGGGGTCGCCACTCCGTCATGTACGGAGATGATACCTGGCTGCGACTCTTCCCAGGCCTTTGGGCGGAGCACGACGGCACCACGTCCTTCTACGTCACAGACTATACTGAGGTACGTAATATTACTAGTTTAAATCCTCATTTCTATCCTCCTTTCCAAAAAATCCAGGATTTTCTTTTGAAATTGTATTCAAACAACTAAGTGTTCACACTTTTTTTAGGTGGACTACAACGTGACTCGCCATTTGGACAGAATCCTCGGGCCTGGCGAAGATATGAAGCCTATTTTCGATTTCCTTGTCCTTCACTACTTAGGATTGGATCACATAGGGCATCTGGAGGGCGCACGCAGTCCAAAAATTAAACCTAAACTGATAGAAATGGACCTTGTCGTAAAGAAATTGTACACAGCTATGCAACAGTGGGTAAGAATTATAATTATTGCATTTAATTCCTTTGAATACACAAAACTTTACTAAATTCCATTCTTAAAGATCCCGGAGCCCCTCACCATGCACCGAGGAAGGGCTACAGGGGGGTTTTAGTGGGTAAGAATCCCACATAACACCGCCGGTCCCATCCGTTAAAAAAAACAAAAACAGTTACCAGCCATGGAAGTTCATGACACAA
Source organism: Meandrusa payeni (assembly GCA_029286785.1). Lineage (NCBI taxonomy): Eukaryota > Metazoa > Arthropoda > Insecta > Lepidoptera > Papilionidae > Meandrusa > Meandrusa payeni. Next base: position 9,103,593 of record JAGSMX010000008.1, on the reverse strand, counting down.
TATCCGACTCGGTTGGTTGCTATTTTATTGAAAAAAGACTATCGCGACAATCTAAGCTAAACTAACTAATAAAACTTACATAACACATAAATTATTTATAGACTTTGCTCTGCTTTGGTTATACAGCTTAAACGCAAACACGCATCGCATTGTGATTGTCCCTCTTGAACTCTATGTTCAATAGATTAAGGTTTAATATTATTCAATAAGTTCAACGAGAAGTTCCGCAATTAATTTATCGTTACAGTTTTTCACGCTCACCACTCGTGTTACACGCAATTTTTTCAGTACAATACATATATTTGGAATGATGGATGCATTTGAAAAAATATTATTTAGTATTTGACATTTTTAACCGACTTCAAAAAAGGGGAAGCTTCTTTTATGAACTGATCTTGAATTTTTGTTTTTATTTTAAAGGGTTTGCTTTATAATTGCCATATTCATTTTGTTGATATAGGATTTAGTGTTCGAAAGATATACTAGGACAGTCCTAAAAAGCATGAATGATTGTTGATTACATTGGTAGGTTTATGACAATGTAAGACGAGGTTAGTATTCCTTAGTGAGAAAGACCACGAATGTGGAAGAAGACATTTGATAGGCACTAGAAGTTCGTAATTTTACAATGATACTTAGGAGACAGCGTAGTAGTGAATAGAGCGTGTGGTTTCACTGATTTTATTCAAAGTCTGTAGTTTGTTTTACTTCGTTTTACGTTAGTTTACAATTAAATTCATAACCAGGCTATGATGACGGGCAGTATATCAACGTTCGCCGATGTTGCCCTCAACTTCGGAGCGCCCGCGGTGCGCGGGGACAGCGTGCTGAGGATTGCGGCAGCCCGGGGTCGCCACTCCGTCATGTACGGAGATGACACCTGGCTGCGACTCTTCCCAGGCCTTTGGGCGGAGCACGACGGCACCACGTCCTTCTATGTCACAGACTATACAGAGGTACGTAGTATTACTAGTTTAAATCCTCATTTCTATCCCTCCTTTCCAAAAAAATCCAGGATTTTCTTTTGAAAATTGTATTCAAACAACTAAGTGTTCACACTTTTTTTAGGTGGACTACAACGTGACTCGCCATTTGGACAGAATCCTCGGGCCTGGCGAAGATATGAAGCCTATTTTCGATTTCCTTGTCCTTCACTACTTAGGATTGGATCACATAGGGCATCTGGAGGGCGCACGCAGTCCAAAAATTAAACCTAAACTGATAGAAATGGACCTTGTCGTAAAGAAATTGTACACAGCTATGCAACAGTGGGTAAGAATCCCACATAACACCGCCGGTCCCATCCGTTAAAAAAACAAAAACAGTTACCAGCCATGGAGGTTCATGACACAATATCCGACTCGGTTGGTTGCTATTTTATTGAAAAAAGACTATTGGGACAATCTAAGCTAAACTAACTAACAAAACTTACATAACACATAAATTATTTATAGAATTTGCTCTGCTTTGGTTATACAGCTTAAATTTAAAAATAGCAAGTGATTTTGTATCTTGAATACTATTTGGTAGACCATTCCACAGGTGCAAAGCCTTCACAGCGAAATAATCATTAAATTAGTCTGACTAAAATTAGTAAATATAACTTTTACAGGATCGTACGGGGGTGTTGATAATATGCGGTGACCATGGAATGCGGGACGCGGGCGGGCACGGCGGCGCCACGCCCGCTGAAGTCCTGGTGCCGATGGTCGTGGTGAAGGCCGACGGCTTTCAGTGTCCCCATCCGTAAGTTATTTGCCATAGATATACGAAAATAAAATATTCCGTTACAAATTAAATGTATGTGTTGGCTAGAAGCTATGAAAGTATCATATCATGTTTATAAATATGTTGTATATTTCCTACACGCCGCCAGACCGTGGCTCCATCTGCGGTTCACAACTCGACACGGCGTCAAGTGCGTAAGACTACACACGTACACTGCCTATAGAGCACAATTCATATAAGCTCTCACGCCCTTTCAACCCTAACGGGGTAGATCGAGCCAAGACCCGTTGTCCGCTTTTCACCAAACTTATCAGTTTCATATGTGACAGGTGGTAAACCTATCGCCATACGCCAGGCACAAAATTTGCAAGTTGCTATCAAGTGTTTTGTACTTAAAAACCAAAATAACTGCTATGCATAAGAACTAATTTATAAGATTCTGTAACATGGTATAGCCACTAGTAGAATTAACTGCATTACTTAGCAAAAATACTCATTTCTTTATCTGCTTTATAGGCTTGTTGTATTAACTAGTTGTTATGTATTTATAAGTTATAACGAGTATATAGTTTATGTCGGATAGATTGCATCTAAATGGACCATCACAGTGAGATCGCGCAGGCGTTGATAAAATCTAAATAATCAGGGACTCGGGAAGGTCTCGACTAATCGAGTTTTATGCGAGAAAGCAGTATCGAACAACAGCGCCTTGTGAATGTGAACTCTTTCAGCTTATTAACTGACTTCAAAACAGGAGACTTGAGACCTTACAAATATTTGATCGCCAGAAGCGGTCCAGGCCCGACTGTGGGGCAAGTGGATGTGGCACCAACGGTGGCGTGGCTCCTGCGTGTGCCCCCGCCCGGGGACAGTGCTGGGAGAATCCTGCCCGCGCTGATGCCGGCCGACACGAGACAGCATCTCTACTTGCTGCACACCCTCGCCAGCCACAACGCGAAGCAAGGGCTGCCTACTGACACCGGTATCGTACAATCTAATGAAAACCCTAATAATACTTGTTACGACCAGATTACGCGAGATATAGTATATTGTCGTGATGTCAAGAGTTATTACAGAAGGTTATAAAAAACTTAGAAATAAAGCTGTCACGTCCTTTCGACTCTAGCGGGTCAGACAGAGGCAGTTTTTTGCCAAGCTTATTAGGTCCCATTTGTGACAGGTGGTAAGCCAATCGCCATGCACCGGGCACAAATTTATAGCAAGTGAATTTAATTTTACTTAAAAAACCGATAAAAAGGCAATTCATTGGTACAAGTAGACTGGAATTTGAACGCGATCGTATCAACATATCAATGTCATAAGATATTTATCTAATATTAAACGAACAATTCTTGTATATATATATAGTCTGAATCGAGATTCAGATTATATATTTATATAATAATGACTCCATCGATTTTCATAATATTTTGTATGGGCGATAAATCAATCGAGCTAGTATTTTTTTTAGAAAATGCCGTTTTATTCGCGTATACCTTTTAGTATTAGTTAAGTAGATGGCGTTGCTAAGCTACAGTAATTCAAAGAGTGTTTGGTATGACGTTAAACCAAGGAAACCAACTGTTTACATGAATTAATTCTAAAATACATGTGTCATATGGTTAAAAGTTAAAGTTACAGCCTTTATATACATAATATGCTCCACTGTTGGACTCAGGCCTTCTCTGTAAAGAGAGTATAAGGGCATAGTCCGCCACGCGTCCTTAGTGCGGATCGGCAAACTTCACATGCCTTAAAAAAAATTTCTAAGTCATGTGGGTTTCCAGCACAGGAAATCAGCACATAAAATTGCATCAGCAAATTTATTGGTGCCGGCACCGGGGATCGAGTTGCTAGCGTACTATGCAACTAGCGCCAACCGCCCGGACACAGAGCTACCACCGCCCCTTTTAGTCGCCTTCTACGACAGACAGGGAATACCGTGGCCTTATGCTACGAGCCTATAACTACACGGCTGGATTGAAATATCTTAGGCCATCTAGCACTTTCACCAGTATTTCATCTTATTAGTAATTTATTTGTACAAATTAGTATAACGTTACAGAGTTCTATAAACAATACAAAAGAGCGGAGAAGCAGTTCGCTCAGTACCTGACCACGGGTCAGCAGAGTGCCGCTAAAATTGCCAAGGAGTTCTATGACGAGTCGTTGGAGGCGATGGCGAAATATCTCACCGAGACCACCGCCGAGTTCGACCTCTTTGCCATCAACTTCGCCACGGTTCTGCTCTACATTGTAAGTTTTTTTTATGGGGTATAAAATAGTGCTTGACCACGATCCCACCTGATGCTAAATGGTGATATAGTCGAAAGATGGTACGCGCTAGTCTAGTAAATGCCTATTCACTCTACTCTTGAAGGAAGCAAAAGACTGACGCCGACATCCATTATCCGTGAAATAGCAACCGACAGAGTCGTGATTCAGCCCTCTCGGGCGCTGTTTGATCGGAATGCTTACGCGTAACATATTAACCGTCCAAGCCGAGGTTACACCTCACAGGGGAGCCATGTGTCGAGTTACTAGCGATAGAGGTTCAGGCTAACGGACCTAAGAACTATGCCACCTCTGTGTAGTTCGTCATTTCTAGACTTTCCTGTTTACAACTCCCTAAAAGAGCTTTAAGGCACAACACAACGCTCGCTCGACGGTGCCAGGCGACTCTTAGGTGCGGGTCCTTCTATCCTACCACGAGTGTGCGAACTCTCTGAACTTGGGGAAGCTGCCCGCCGAGTAGACCAAATCACGGAAGTAAACCGGACCTGGACACGCACGTGTCAGACCATTTAGTAAGCTGGCGCGCAAATCATCGTACAGTGGGCATGGCCATAGCAAATTGTCACTTATGCTGCCGCTGTATTTACACCCTACCCACCACCTCCCATGGCCCCACCAACCTCGCGGTTATATGGTCCGAAACGCGGGACGTGTGGTCTGGCCGTGTGGCCCCACGGACATTCTTGACTCCCTGCAAGTTCTTTGTCAAGGCCTGTTCATTCGTAGCTCTCCCCCTCAAGCGGCTCATCGCTGTATGTACAGTTGGACGAGTGCTATGTTATGGGTAATGTCCATTAGTTGATATAAAAAAATTACTGTTTTCAGATCGCCGCATCAGCTCTATGCACGACTCTCTACGCCTTACAGCTGGAAACCCCCAAGCCAAACTTCCACGTTCACAGGCCTTCTACGGCCAGCTTGCTTGTCGCCTTCGCGATAATGCTCATAATCTTCTCCATCGTTCTTGTCATCTCCTGTTTCATCACGGAAACTAAGAGCTCCTTTTGCTCCTTCACACCTCTCTGGTCGATCGCATTCTTCGTATCCGCATTAGTTTTGGCGATCACATACTTCATCATAAAACTGGAATTGAAAAGATAAAAGATATGTCCGCGTTGAGAGATTTGAATGCGATCGACTATCTACTGATCATTGGAACATTGTTCCATTCGTGGTCGTTCTTCGGAACTAGCTTCATAGAAGAGGAGCACATGACGTGGTACTTCTTCTGGAACACGTTGATGTTCTTTGTGCTGATGCGCACGATCGTTGTGATAGTGACGTACTTCAGCAAGAGACGGTCCGGCGCCACGGAGATACAGGAGAAGCCGGAACTTCAGCAGAGAATGAATACGGTCGGGATCAGCATCCTGCCACAGTGGGTGTTGTTGATCGCGTTACATAGGTACGTTGTATATGTGTGTATTGTCTACACTTATATCTGTAGTACCAAGATAATTGTATTTTTTTGTGATAATTTTTTTGGTAAATCGAGTTTTTATTCTAAGAAGGTTGCTATTAATATTTTTTTTTCAAAAAAATTTAACATTCTTGTTAACCATTCCAACTAAGTTTAAGCTAGTGATAGAACATTGTTCAAGTCAATATTACTTCCGTAGGAATCCACTATTCGAAAATTTTCTGGAAATTATTCTTATAAATAATCCTAATAAAACTGTAATTTATTAAATAACAATATCATTTCGCAATACCTAATACCGACACTTATCAATAAACTCCCATTACAAACAAAAAAAGACATTAACAACAAAAACATTAAAACTATTTTAAAAAAATATTTTATATAACATTTGCGTATGGTGTGTAAAAAAATATAAATTAAGAACAGCCTGTATCGAACGCTCACATGCATTGAGGCGTCTTACGATGGGTGTGTGCGTTCGTTTGCAAAGGATGCTCGCAACGGCTCGTGACGAGGTGTTGCGGTGTTCTCTTTTCATATTACTAATATTGTAAAAATGGACGAGAACTGAATGCTGAGCATCCAGACAAACCTGGGATAGGTTTTTGGGATGCGCTTTAATGTGTAAAATATTATATGTAAAATGTATTAAATAAATAAATTAAAAAAAAATTAAATAAGGATCGATTTTTCCGTCCCATCAATAATTTTGTATATATGTATACAAAAATTACTCGTCCATCTAAATTGCTCTACTATTTTTATATCGCTTTACTATAAAACAACCAAATTGTTTATCTTTTGCCATTTCAACGCCGATTTGAGTTTTCACTTTCTGTTGTTTGAATTGAAGGTATCTTCGAACAATGAATCAGACGGGCGACAGATGGCTATTTCTACCAGACACGGCGGACTGGCTTAATGCACCCGAAAATGGTTTCTACCTCCAAGCACATTTAATAATAGGTAATACACATTCAATTATTTTATTTACAATAGCATTAGGTTCAAACGCTTACAGCATAGGTAGCGTTTTGAAACGTCAATAGCCTAATGGTTTAGGGTACGGCCTGAGAATCGCAAGGTCGTGGGTTCGAATCCACCATTCGACTATTGCCGTGAACCATGTCCTAGCACAAGCTTAAGCTTTGTTGGAATGGTTAACAAGATTGTTAGTAATATTTCAGGAAAAAAAAAGAAATATTGCTAGCTTTCTTTAAAAAAAAAAAAATAGGTTGTTTTTAAAGATTAACTGAATGTTTCTATAAACAAAACATACATTTTCTAGACTAAAATTTGTTTCCGAACGAAATTCCCTACGGTAAACCGTAAGAAAAATATATAACGGAAATGCTATAGTCGTATACACGGCGACCAATAGCATGACGATTAAGCATAATTATTGTCGAAAAAAATTAACAGACATTTTTTTATTTTACATTATTTTCTAAAATACTAAATTTTAAAATGACGGATTTTTTAAATTATTTTTCTTGAGGCTGTCATACCATTACCTACCTAACGCCCACTTATCGTTGGAAATTGAATTACGGGACAACCTGTATATAAAATTAAGCAATATTTTTTTGAAAATTGTGTTTTGAAACTTCGTTCCTATCTGGTGTCCCATAAACCACATAATTTTTAAAAAGTATCAATTATTATGTACTTAAAATGCACTTACGTATTTTCCCACGACTTTGGATAGTCCTGGGCACCGCTGAAAATCAGCGCTGTCGCATCCTTGCAACGGCATATGCTGAGACGGTGTCCAACATTAGCATCATAATTTATGTCCGTTTTTTCTATAACTGTGTTTTTTATTTTTTTTTTCTTTTTAATGTGTTTCATATTTTGTGCCAATAAAGAATTTGTCTTTATTTCAGGAACTCTGGCAACACTGGGAATATGTCTGTGGAATGTACGACATATGAATAACTGCATGTATATACACTCTACACTTACAACAGTAGCGACTGGCTGCATACTGTGCTACCGGGTCGCGGCTGGAGCCTTACAATCTCCACTGCCAGATATAAAGACATGGGACACGATCACAATAGTCAACGTATTCTGGGCAATCCTAATTATACAATTCCTATACGAAATAGTTATATACGCTGGCATATTCAAGAGTTGCGGATGCAGACCTGGAGAGAGGAAGTTTGATTATAGCAAACCTAAAGTTAAATCAGAGGATTACTTCTACGAGCCGGCCGAAGAACCTTGGAATGTGGAAAGTGTGAAACTCAATCTAGCGTGCTCTCTGTCGCACATAATGTTGAACGATTTGATGTTAATAGTGACGCTTCTCATGAGGCCCCACAACGTTGTGATGGTGCCGAGTGTGATCGCGACCAGTTGGTTGACTTCCAAATGTTTGGATCACAAATTGTTGGATGGCAGAGTAGGAAAGGGCAAGGAGGTAGCTGATTTGATCAGCCAATCACTTGTCCATATCTGGATAGGAATGGTGTTCTTCTTTTATCAGGTGAGGTTTCTCTGCATTAACTTTTTTTTGTTGATTAGGGCGGAAATTTTCAACAAAATACTCCATGTGAGGTTCTTGCTAAAACACCCCAGTGGCCCTCTTGGGTGCATGGCGAGGGACTGGGATTTCCAGGACGCACCGGAGCCCCTCTGTCCCGGGAGGTTAGTGCCTCCCAAAGCACCCTCACTATGCTAAGGCTACACAGGACCAGCCGTGTCGTCTTCTTCCCGGTCCAAAGGTTTCCTTCGGTGGATCTGACATATTGTAAGGATGTATGAAGAAAGATTGGCAAATAAAATTTTTACCGCGCTAGTGTGAAATAGGATTGATAGAGGTCCCCTAGAAGTAGATATATGAGCGATATGATATCAACCAGATGAGCGATATATTTAAAAAGGACGAAGGTACCGGTGATTATGTACATGTGAGCATATGTATGGACGTGAATAAAGAATGATCTCTGCCTTCGCCTAAGATTGACGGGCGTGTATTGTATTATTGTACTCGAGAGATAGCTTTTTAACAGTAAAATAATTATTCTTCTCACAGGGTAACTCGAACAGCCTCGCGTCTGTGGACCTCGGCTCGGGGTACGTGGGTCTACGCGAGTACAGCCCCTTTCGCGTGGCGCTACGCATGGGGCTCCACGCGTACGCGGGGCCCGCGCTGGCCGGCGCCGCGCTCTACTGTCGCGTGGCGGCCACCAGCGACATATGGCAACGGTAAGTTGCGCCTTCAATATTTTATAAAAAAGGTATATTTCATTTTTCTTCTTAATTCTTTCTAGGCTGCCCGCACTTCTGCCTAGCCGGGGAATCTCCACTCTAAAACGCTTTATTTCCCTTATCAATATAGTGTTTAGGAAAAAAATTGCAAGATTTTAATACGTATATGGGCGCTACGCCACGCCGGGCCACGCCTACTCGTAACCCCACACGATATTACTACACAAAGCGCAATTTAATAACATGTAGCGTTGGCGGCAAATAACTCTAGCGCTCAGCGAATCCTAGAAGAGATAGCTGCACTTGTATACGCTCGCAATTATTCATTTCTACAAATAAAAATACAATACAATGCAACACAACTTAATAAAATAAAAACAAACTAAACAAAAAATTTAGAACGCGACTGTACACCAGGAACGAGCGGCGTATCGGCGCGCGGGGCAAAATACGACAGGAGAGCTATTGGCTCTCCTGTCGTAGCGCTCGCGCATGGACGTCCGCGATCCCCTGATTGCCCTGTGATTATTTTCGACTTTTGCCTTTTTACGGTCAGCGCTAAAGTTATATACGAATCCCTACAAGTAATATTCGAGTAAATATAACAAGTCGGCATATAACCACGGAGTGTTTTCAGGTACCTGCAATCAGTGTGGCGAGTGTCGAACGTGTACGCGCTGCATCGTGTGTACGCACTGGCCGTGTACTGCGCAGTGGCGGTGACTTTCCGGCACCACCTGTTCGTGTGGTCGGTCTTCTCGCCCAAGCTGTTGTACGACTTCGTGGCGACCGTGTTCACCGTGCAGGCGCTGGTCACCATCGCGGAGATTGTGCTACTAACCAACCTCACCAGCTGGGTCGCGAGCCTTCGCTTCTAAACATTAAGTTTCAAACTACGAAGTGACAGGTGAACAAGTATTTACTAGTGAAAACAAAAACAGACTTCAAAGCAAACGTGACAGAACAAATTAAACGGTACTACGTGCGGTCGCGCTATTTAATTTCCAAAGTATACATAGTTATACTAAATTAGTATATATAGTTATACTACCAAAATCTTAATCAATAAACTTTTTTCCATACGAATTTTAGGACCTATATACTCAAAACTCATTGTCCAATACTAAGTAAATGAATGCGAGACCTAGTAAAAAAAAACAAAACCAGTACTTAAATCACAAAGTTATGAGTGCAAAAATTAAAAAAAAATACAGACCAATTGAGAAAGTCCTTCCTTTTTTGAAGTCAAATAAAACTGGCAATATTTCTTTTTTTTTTCACAAATTTTAATAAGATTCTTGTTAACCATTCCAACTAAGCTTAAGCTTGTGCTAGGACATGGTTCACGTCAATAGTTGAATCGTGGATTCGAACCCACGACCTTACGAGTCGCAGACCGAACCATTTATTAATATATTATTAATTATATTAGTTTATTAATTGTATTAAGGCTATTTTAAATAAGTTCATCCTCTTATCGATTATTGGTTGATGGCTGTAGCAATCTTTTCTACTGGTATAAAATCGTAAATGTAATATAATACTTGCACTGCCGCTGAAGCTGTATAACTAATGCTTTAGACACATTCTTTTAAAGCTATAAAAGAATGTGGTGTTCTAAAATTTTTATGTTTTTTTTTATTATAACTAGCCTAACATTAAGTAACCATTCCAATGACTATGTAATATATTTAATATATAACTTTTATTTTTGAGGTTAATATATTACATTACGGGCTAGTCATAGTATTTTGTTAATGTCTATGGTATGAAACACATGACACCAAATGTACCATTGTTTGTTAGTTTTTACAGTTACAGCCTTTATATATATATGTCCCACTGTTGGGCGCAGGCCTTCTCCGTAAAGAGAGTATAAGGGCACAGTCACACAGTTCACTTGCCTTAGAAATTTTTTCTAAGACATGTAGGTTTCCTCACGATGTTTTCCTTTACCGCCGAGCGCGTGGTCAATCAGCACATAAAATTGCAACAACAAATTTATTGATGCCGGCACCGGGGATCGAACTCGGGTTGCTAGAGTACTATGCAACTTGAGGCAACTGCTCGGACACTGAGCTACCACGGCTCCTTGTTAGTTTTTATAATGGACAGAATAAAAATATTTTGTTATATCCTGTTTTCAGAGTACATAACCTAAGACCAATGTTAGAACCAGAGAAGTACATTATACATTCATATGCATGTAGTAAAGTTAAACATGTATAAGAATGTATGTAATTTTGTTTTTAAATAAAAAACAATATGCTTTCAACAATTTATTAGTTTATATGAATACCATTCTATTACAGGTATATTTTAAGACCCAATACCTAACATATAACTAAAATTATTGCTCGTTCGTTTCAAGCACATAAATTTCTATTTACAGTCTATCTACAATTATTTTTATATCACGCCCGGAATAAAAACGATCCACTTTCGAGTTGTACATAAATACCAAAACTAAATTACAAATATCTAACTTGTTACCATCGGCGCAGTACTCAAGAAAGTTAATCAGAGGCAAAAAAAAAAGTTTGAAGGGAAATTATCCACTATATTTATTCATTAATTTATATTAAAAATAAGATAATTCTGTATATATTTTTATATACAAATAAAAAACAACAAATACGAAATATCGTGTTATTTTTGTAAGTGTATCCAAGTTTTAAATGGATATAAATATTTATGAATTATTAATGACGATTTATTATTAGGGGGTAACCACCCACTGAAGGAATTCAAGGTGTGTCGCCAACGGTAAATAAACTTTACCATAAACAATTTGAGTCGCCCAATTTTTTTTATTTCACATTCAACTTTCGATACACTTATAAAAATAATTTTATACATAAAGTTCTTGCCTTCAGGCCTTCTCTGTAAAGAGAGAATAAATAAAATATACAATAATATATAAGAATTTAATATAATTGATCTATATTGAAATAATATTTTCACCTTGATATATATTAAATGATCGCTTGGCTGACACATTAAAGCATTTAAATGCGATACAATCAAATTATAAACATACTGCACTAATATAACTTTTTTTATAGAAAAGTAGTGAAATCCGGAAGACTAATATTGGAATGCAGTTACCAAAAATATTCTGAAAAATAGACTGGTCGGTAAGTAGTAAAAATTCGAAAAATATATAATCTTGTTTATGGCGCCTACTTAACTTCATCACAGAGATAGATTTAGATGTAGCAATACGACATAATATCACCTTGTTTAAGAAATGACAAGGTACATATATCAAATATTTAACATTTTAAGGACGAAAGGATTGGCGCATAGCGAAGGTTAAAATTTTCAACTTAAATCCACAACGCGTACATAAACCTTACAAATCACCATACCCTAATTAGAACCCCCCGTTCTTTGATAACTAAAGGACCAGAGAATGCAAGTGACGGAATGTGTCGGCATCCGTGGTGGTCAAAATCACTGAATGGATGATATTTTATATAGGATAATAGTGTTCAAAATTGAGAATACAATCAAATCATCAAAAAATTGTGGCCATGTGTAGGCGTTAGGTACAGATATCTCGCATACAGAATCTAATAAACTTGATGAAAAGTAAAAAGGTAGACTCACATGTATAACCCTATCGAGGTAGACAGAGACAGCTTTCTCTTTTTCAAAAACGTAAAAAAATCTCACAATTTTTTACAAAAACTCCCCAAGTCCGAACGATTCAGAGACTTTAAATGAATTTATATCTTTTACAACAAGTCGATATTTCTACTTGAAAAAGACAGATTTATTTTAATTCACTACTTAAAAAATAAATGGACGAGTTTTTGTGAAAAATAAAAAAAAAAAACTTTATTAAATTTTCCTTCAATTGTACCAATGGACTTAAATCTAGGAAGCCCATACTCAATGGCCCGCAAAAAGGAATTTATTAAAAAATTATATTAGAATTAACTAATGCGCACCATTCCCCTGATATTGTCCCATGAATCTTGTTTACCTGAAACAAACAATTTATTTTAATATTCAATGATAGATAAACTACTAGGGTTAATTTTATAAAATAACACCCTTAATTAAGCTATCAACAGGTTACTAGTCTAGCTTTGTTATCAATGCTAATGCATTAAAAATGAAAATCAGAAAACATGAAAATCAGCGCTGTCGCATCCTTGCGACAGCATATGCTGAGACGGTGTCCGATATTGACATGATATATTATGTGCTATTTGTCCGTGTAACTTTAACTGTATTTTATTTATTTTTCATTCTTTTTTAATGTGTGTTATATATTGTCTGTAATGTGTTTTTGTATTATATAATGCATTTTGGAGTTCAGATCTGAACTCTCCCTCCACCAAACTATTAATTTGTGGAACCAAAAATAGCCGCCAAAATTAACAGTCGAAGCATTAAAATTTGATAAAATGTTTTATCAAAATAGTTACCTTCACAGAATCCACTAATTTATTTTATTGATATACAAAATCATCAATGTGACTGAATTTTGTATCTATAGACTAGAACACTAGCAACACCGACAAGCAGGCTCAATAGAAGAGATCCCCACATCAGCATCTGAAAATAAAACAAAAAACTAAGACACATTACTTTGTTCTTGTAAATGTTACTCACGATCACTTGGACTATATACCTCCTAACCATAACCACTGTACATAATGTACTACTATGTTAGATACTAATGATAAAGTTTAAAAACACCCTATAAAAACATTTTTTTTCTCAAAATCCCAATTAGATTAAGGACATACATGTATTTGTTATGTGTATGCCCCATTGCTAGTTTCAATTAATAATAAGGCAATATTAGTTAATCGTCTGGAAAGTTCTGGAGATAATCCACCTATTTTTGAAGCTTAAGCTATTTAAAAGTTACTATAACTACCTACTATTGAGTTACTTAGTCCGATATTAAGGAAGCGAAATAACATCTAGAATATTAACTCTCACAATATATTAAATTATTCATTTCTCTCCCTATTCATTCTCTTCTCGAGCGGGTGAAGGTCATTACCTACACCCATGTACATATCAGTAAATACAATATCATTCTTATTATTTATACAAAAACATATAGGGTTCAAGTTTATGTCAGAAATAAAAGTACGACGTATGGCTTGTTTGACAGTTCAAAAAGAGGAGTGCTCAAATCGTCACCAAACTTTACAGGATTACTCGCCAGGTCAGGCTGAAGATTCCCATGAACATCCAAATCACCAGTCCCTCCGGTGCAGTGCGGTACAGGTGCGCTGCCGCCATTAGAGATAGAAGTGGGCCGTTTCTTGAAGGTCTCCAAATCGTAAAGGTTCGGAAACTACTGGTGACAATTGATTCTACAGGTTGACAGCGCGCGGTAGACAGTCACGCGAGAAACGTACAGTTATGAAACGCCAACCATCAAGATGATGTCGATGAATGATGACGAGAATTCTCTCTAACCTTAGCCCTGGAAGGTTTCTTATCAGGGGTTCCCGATTTAGGCTGACTGGCGGTCCCCAACATCCGCTTCGCAAGACGTCTCTCAACAGATCTGTCCCTTGTAGCCTTCAGTTCACAGCGCTGGAGCTCCTTGCGAGTGCCGGAGTCGTCGGGGGCGCAGCCGCTGCAGCGCGCGCCGCTTCCAACGCCTCGGCGTTCTTACCCATCGCTGATAATATCCGAGACTTGCGGTATAGTGCCTTTGCGTTCTTCGGTTGGCAAGATAGAACTCTAGTCACAGCCTGGAACATTCGTTAGTTATTGAATAATGCTACTTTTATGGATTTGAAGTCACTCGATTAAGGTTAGAAATTATTAACGAGCTCGAAGAGCGGGTAGAATCTAAAGTTAGAAGACGCATACAATCAGGATGTAAATTCTTCTCTAGAAGTGGGCGACATGTCATACATCAAAAAATTAATTGTTATTTTAAGTTTAGTTAAGTGATATTTTTTATTCTCATTTTATATAAGTTTAATCTTAAAGACCAGGCTAGGAGAAAAGAGAAACCATTCAGTTACTACCCTAGTCCAACAACCGGGTGGACTAGGGTTTTTGTTGTTCTTTAGATGTCTTGTTTTATTGGTTGTTGTGTTTGTGAGATTGTTTATATGTGTACATATAGTGCCAATATACTTTACAAGCGCAATAGTGGATCTTTATATACTTTTTTTACATAGTTTTATGGTCTGTTAAAACAACACTTTTTAGTACACACTAAAGATTAGAGGTTCAAGGTAAGCGCTCTGAATAGTTAATGTAATTTTTGTTGCCAGCAATTATCTTCATGTGAAATGGAGCAGGATCATTATAAAACAGATTTCTCTGATGGTGACTGTAACAGTTTCAATCTTATACCATATATTATAACATGGTACCTGTAAAGCAGCATCAAAAGCTCCTGCCTTCAATTGAGCGGCAGCCATGTTGTTATGCACTCTGAGACGTTCTTCTAACAGCTCTTGTAGGGCGTCAGATGTTTGGGGCATTTCTCCAGTAGGGGTAGGCTCTGTTATCCCTCCCTCGCTCTCGTCTAGGGCGTCCAGGGCCCGACGGTACAGCTGTATGGCCAGCTGAGGCTCGCCTCGTCCGTACCACCAATTGCCTCGGGTACGACGACGAAGTCTAGATTAAAAAATACAGGGTATTTACATTGCTAATTTTGCTCGCCTTATAGTGTGGATGAATCTCAAAGTGTCCGTATTTTTGCACCCATACCTGTGATTTATGAACCGATTTTAATTTCTTTTTGTTTGACATGATTTGCTATCAATTAGGTCCAATTTTAAATATTGTTGACATTTGATCTTGGAAAGATATGCTAAGGAACTTATAAAAATTGTATAGAAGAATGTTTATAGAATGTGATATTGGTAGGTTAATGACTAAAAAAATATGATATGATTAAGGAAGAGCTGGATCTTCTGGCACAAGTATATTTTATACTTAAAAGAAGATTGAATAATTGTATATTTGTTTTATATGCTTTTGCTTTTTGAAAATAAACATTTTATTTATTTATGTAATGTTAGTAACATAATGAATACTAAGTTTATAAAGTCAAGATGTGCAAGTAAAATTTAAATTCAAGACAATCAAACATACCTATTTGTTAATCAAATGACAATGACCCATGAAATAAATAAAACAACCCTGACACATTTTACAATATCTTTACATAACAACAAAACAAATGATATATTTAACAAATTGTATACGCACCCAATTTCCATCCTCTCAGCGATAGACAGTGTCTCATGCTCCGGCTCTTCTGACCAATCATGTAGTTCAAGTTTCGCTTCCAACCAAGTCTCAGGTCCTATAACTGGACCTTGATACTTTGTCCCGTCAACTTCACCTATCAATCCAAGGCTCTCGCCAGGCTTTAAGCCAGATTCTCCATAGCCAAAACGTGGAGCCATATGGAGATAACATGCTTCGCCTTTATACATAAGAGTCAATGCTAAGTCTAGACCTTGCAGGACCTGAAATTTTTAACCATAATGTCATCAGTAAAATTATGTGTGTTGTACACCTGGCTATAAGAGTCAGCTATTCTTACTAAAAACACACTTTCACTAAATTCCAAAAAGAAGTAGTCCAAACAGAAAAGGATGCCAACATTTAAGTTATAAAGTATTTATAACTAAAGTATTTCTTAGGTAAAGAATGTACTTTTAAAATAGCTTTTATCATAATAGCAAACTTAAGCTCTGCTAAAATACTTTGCTGAATCAAATTAGAGATGTTAAGTATAGACAGATAAATTTAAACAATTACAAATCCATTATTCACTGGATGACTCCTTGAACGTTTCTTAAAACCCCAAAATGTCAGAAACAAAGACCTAAGCAAATATGCATGTATGGGTTTATTACACTTTGGCATTATTTTTGGAGTATTAGTTATATAGTTCTTATTCTTACTGTAAAATGGTTTCATTCATATTTTCCTTCTAAACACTACCAGCTTGTATAGTTGTCACTTGCAGTGTTTCTAACCCAATATGAACAACTTACAAGAAATTAGATTATTTTTTTTTATACTATGTAGGCTCACATTTGGCTTCTATCTTGCTTGATGGAAGGCGAAGATGAAGCCTAGGATGGAGCATGTGAGCCTATAAGGTGTCTGTTCACATTGGACTTAAAGGTGTCCAGATTGTACCCGTGAGGAAAGACTGAACACGGCAGAGTTCCATTCCATAGCCGTCCGCATAAGAAAGGTGGAGGCAAACCGCTTCGTGCGTATTGCGTATGCTTATTTCTCCAAGGACTTAAGAGATCCTCTGATGACATAAACATTAATGGGCAGCAATAATCACTTATCAGGTGAGCCTTAAGCTTATTTCCCCCTTTTCCTTAAAAAAATATTTGAGATCTTAGAAAATAAATTAATCAATTAGATACATTTATTTAACCCATATAATCTAAGAAAATATAGAAGAAACCTTCTAAAATCATTACATGAAAGACAAAGGTAAGTTGAGACAATATCACTGCTAAGTAGATAAGATAACACTATTATTATTCACTTTATTTGGATAACAGCATACATTTATTATAGTAGAATAATAATATATATAAAAAAAATGTTTCAAAAATAAACATTTACTAACTTCATTATCCCCTAGATATATCTTAATCTGATCTCTCTTTTCAAACACTCCAGTGTCATCCTTGATTTTGATTTCATAACTTATTCTGCATATATCACTTCTGTGCGGCCTCAAACCTTCCGATTCATCGCCTGATTTTATTTTCTGCAAAAAATTAAGAAAATAAAACAATGAAACAACAAAAGATTTTTTGGTATTACTTACTTATTCACCTTTTTTAGTAGTGCACCTGATCCTAAAAGGTCCTGCCATTCATCTTTTTGCGTCTCGGCAGACTTATCTTTCTCCGCAGCCACAGCTTCCGCCAACTTCGCTTCTTCAATCTCATGAGCTGCAGCGGACGCTAGATCCTCAAATGAACTACTCTCCGACTTGTCCACCATAGCCTTTTCTCCCTCACTCATCTAAAAAGAAGTCTCGTGATTTGCGTGTTAATTAAACGACTTGAAATGTTGATGATTTTAGCAATCACCGTACCAAATATTATCAAACCACTTCAAATATTGCAACATAAGACAAAAGCGTACCTTTAGAATTTATATCACAAGTAAAATAATTTTTAATCTCAAGAAATCGATAAATTTAACACATAACAATATTTATATAAAGAAAAATACGTGTACAATAAGATGACACTTCAACTTTCTGAATTGACTTTTTGTTGACGAACTGTGAGATGAATGAAATTATAAATGAATGGATTTGAAAATCAAAAACAACTGTTTTATTTTCAAATAATATATGGAGGCTAAACATTAACAAAGATGGAGCCATCTATGCAGTAATTAAAGATATTTAAGGAAAAACCCATCTATCGTCTCGTAATATGCATAATATTTCAAGTTTTTCATACATGTTGAAAAGAACTTTGAGAAGAAAGACTTATTGAAAAAGCGATAGGTAAAGAGTACCTATTTCATTACCGACGATTATGTGTGCTCGGTGTGTGAATGAAACGAAAGAAATATGTCAGATTGGTTTTAGCGTATTTATATATAAATATAAAAATTGTGCCCAATAACTTTCACCGGCTTATACTGTTACCTGCGGCAGAATTTCCAGCCCTTACTGCTAACAGCAAAATACAAAACCAACTACAAATACACAAAAACCTAAACAACTATCAAATACAAATAAACAAAAACCAAGAATACCTGCGTTTACGATTAGCAGAATCTAAACAAGGTTTGTATGTAAGTATTGTACATCAAGGTGCGTATAATTTCAAAGCATAAGGCTAGGTAAAAATAATTATTGGGTCAGTTAGGCAAAAGTGTAATTATAGAAACCACAACTAAAAAAGGAAACTTATCGTCATCTATATTTTTACTTGACTTTGAATATTTTTTTATTTATGTTGACTAAGCGCTATTGTAGCCATTTTTTATCTGTGTTGCATTCATATCAGAAAAAAAACAAAATAAAGTTTTGGCTTATAGGTCTAGTAACCAAGCCATAAATTCCAAAAAGAAAAATACATCACAGACAGAGAGTGTTTTATATATACTGCAAATATACTGGTTAACATATTCAATATAGCGTACAAGAATTTAAGTTAAATAATCTTTGCAAGAGAAATAAATTAATCAAGCGCCTTGATCTAAATCGATATGCAGAAATATGAAAAACTTGAAAAAATTGGTGAAGGGACATATGGAACTGTATTTAAAGCAAAAAATAAAGAAACTCACGAAATAGTAGCTCTAAAACGCGTGAGGTTAGACGACGACGATGAGGGTGTTCCATCATCTGCTTTACGTGAAATATGCCTTCTAAAGAGCTTAAACATAAAAATATTGTTCGCCTATATGATGTGCTTCATAGCGAAAAGAAATTGACATTAGTATTTGAACATTGTGATCAAGATCTAAAAAAGTATTTTGATAGTCTTAATGGCGAAATAGATCTGGACGTGGTTAAATCGTTTATGTATCAACTTCTCAGAGGGCTAGCCTTTTGCCACAGTCATAATGTGTTACACCGTGATTTAAAACCACAGAACTTGTTGATCAATAAAAATGGCGAGCTTAAATTAGCTGATTTTGGTTTAGCGAGAGCTTTTGGTATTCCCGTTAAATGTTATTCAGCAGAAGTAGTGACTTTGTGGTATCGACCTCCTGATGTGTTGTTTGGAGCTAAGCTTTATACCACTAGTATTGATATGTGGTCAGCTGGATGCATATTTGCAGAGTTGGCCAATTCTGGACGACCTTTATTTCCAGGTTCAGACGTTGATGATCAACTGAAGAGGATCTTCAAATTGCTTGGTAAGGGTTTATAATAGTTGTTACATACATGTATACATAACCTTCATCCCTAATAGGAGGCATTAATAATGCACTATTAATTTGTATAATTCTTTCCCTTCTTACATACCCCTAAATAAGGATAATAAATAAAAAATGTATACGGCTCATTTTTTTATTTGAAGTACTACAAAGCGTACCCAGCCTGCTACGCTTAGGCTAGGTTTTGCTTTATTTTAATAATAAATTATAAACTTACATCATTAAATATTTAATTTAACTCTCACAATATATTAAATTATACATTTCTCTCCATATTCATTCTCTTCTCGAATGGGTGACGATCATTACCTACACCCATGTAAATATCAGTAAATACAATATCATTCTTCTTCTTTTTTTTTATATATGAAAAGTTGCAAACGATCATATGGCTCACCTGATCTTAAGTGATCACAGTCGCCCATGAACATCCTCTGCACCAGAGGAGCTGTAGGTGCGTTGCTGACCTTTGAGATAGGAATAGGCTCGTTTCTTGAAGGTCCCTAAATCGTAAACATTCGGAAACACCGCTGGCGACAGTTGATTCCACCAGTTGACAGTGCGTGGGAGAAAGTTACGCGAAAAACGTACAGTCGTTGAACGCCAACCAACAAGATGGTGGCTGTGGAATTTGGAATTCTTCTAATTCCTTCCTACTTCAAAATCCTTAAATATACTTAAATATATTCCATTGTACTTCAAAATGGTTCATAATGACATAAATATACACAACACATGTGTCAATACAAATTTGGCTTACAATAGAATATCATCATAGTAAATCAAGCAAAAAGCTGTGCTCTGATTGTCACCAAACAGGATTACAGGATAGCTTGCCAGGTCAATCTGAAGATTCTTTGAAACTTACATTGAAATCGGTCCAGCTGTTTCGGAGCCTATATGGAACAAACCCACACACTTTCGCTTTTATATATAGATTTCTCATGATTATATACATACCATATTTATAACAGTTTAGTATACTTATATCATGCCTTTTTAAATCTACTAGGAACCCCAAATGAAGATACATGGCCCGGAGTCACGCAGTTGCCCGATTACAAGCCTTTGCCAGTATATCAACCTAGCTTGGGCATCCCGCAAGTTGTTCCAAGACTGCCAGCCAGAGGAAGAGACCTCTTGGCCCGACTATTAACCTGTAATCCAGCTTTAAGAATGCCCGCTGATGATGCTATGGCGCATGCTTACTTCCATGACCTCAATCCTTCTGTGAAGAATGACAGATGTTAACAATTAATACACCCGTACAAGTGTACCTCAGAACTATTATTTTGTGATAAGGACAAAGTGGAGGTACAGGACAATTGTGATGAAGATACTTAAAATTATATGTTTTATAGACAGTGTTCTTAATGATAAATGTTTGATGAGCAATGATACAATTATTCCTTTATTTATTAATAATGTATCATTAATATCTTTCATCATACTCAATTCAATTGTTTTTGTTGATGACATTTGCATGTAGATTTCGCCAATGTCGAAGTGCGTATGTTAAACTGCTGTAAAAAGCGGACTTCATAGATGGACAAGGATCGAAACTGCCTAAGAAGTACAGTAGTTACTGCTGAGACAATTCCATGTAAAGCTCACTGTTGATATATCAAAAATAATCACAATATATACATAAGGTTAGTTGGTTAAAAGACAGACAAACTAAAGTCTAATGTTATTTTCATGAATGAATGAACATAAAATATAAACTAAAGGAGAGTGGGGATTAGAGTCTATGGCGCGCAGATTATTATGAGGAAGGAGGTCCTAGAGGGATGAAAATAGTAAGGGACAACTGAAAAAGGTGATTTAGAGTCCCTTTGTCAAGTCCACATTCACAAAGGGAGCGTCTCTAATGTGTAGCTTAGCCAGACTTATTGTCACTCGACATCTTTGCTAGACTGTCATTTGACTACAATAATTTTACTTATAATATGAGCATGCTTAAAAGTATGTATTGAAAGAATTAAGACTTAAGATTTCTGTGTAACAATGGATTGGCGGAAGCAATATGTAAACTTGCCACATAATGGTGTAATTGGAGAGATACAGACAAATTGTTATACATTCTCTATAAATATAATTTTAAAACATTTTGTATATTGTTGTTGAAATTAATTTTAATAACTGCATCATTAGCATTTGTTTTGAAATTATTTAATATCTACTTGTATGTCAGTTGAAAGCAACATTATCATAGTACTTCTGTAAAGCAAGTGTAGTGTTTATAATATTCCTTGTTGAAACTGCTTCCAAGTTTATATCTTAGGCACTACATATAAGATAGTCCGCATAATGGAGATATTAGTGACTTATTTTGCTCTTAGCACTTCAGTAATTGAGTTCATTATTTGATAAATATAATAGTAATTTGCTCATAGTTGTGATCTCACTACAGTTTTAATTTTTGAATTGTTGTTCTTTAAATGATTAAATCATGACTATTGATTTAGATACCTGTTATTTTACATAAAGTTCAGGTTATTGTAAGGATAGCGGTTAAATAGTTGTATTTGATGTGCAATAAATATTTATTACTCTTGTGTGTAAATTTTCTAATTTTATTCCAGTAGGACAATAAATCTTTGTGTAAAACCCTTTACGCTACACGCTATAAGTGTTACATGTACACGTAAAACTGTTGTAGTCCATATTTTTCATGACTCATTGCCATTCAATCCTTTGGTTTTAGCAAGTATACCAGGAGATGGCTTCTTCTAGCAGGAGTTTTTTATGATATTTCTTTTGAGTGCAGAAACAAAAGCATCATAGAGGTCACCATTGGGTTATGAACCCTAGAAAGATGATCATATTTTTTAGGATGTAAAAGATAATCATGCAGTCTTTATAACTCGAAAATGGTAACACTTGAGTGACGAATTGTTACAGCAACATCTTGTATATCTTAAACACACAGCGACGGATTCGCGTTATTTTGGAAAAAAAATTCGAAAACGCATGCGTCAATTTTACGGAGACGTATCTTTCTAGGGTTAATATAAATGTGAAAGATTTGCAAAACAGGTGCATTTTGAATGGAGCTCTGCACTGGATTGTGTCAGTATAGCCAGCATAACAGATATGTTCAAGTATAAGATCTGTGCATAAATAATTACAGCAGTCTTAAATGAAAACAAATTGTTTATAAATATTATAGCTTTTATTTATATATTAATTAATTTTAACAACAAATCAAAACATTCTATATACATATATGCTATTTTTTTTATTCTAGCCATTATTAGAACATTTCCATTTCAGCCCTTTTTCGCTTCCGATGATTTGCTACCATGTTTGCGGTACTCAATGGACAGTCTCCTCTTTTTAGCCAAAGTGATAGAGCCCTTTCTGTCACAGCAGCACCTGCCGTTCTCTCTCTTTCGCTTTCTGACAGAGGCTGCAGTGAGTTTATTGAATCAGTGGATGTGCTAGCAGATAAAATCATTCGAAATCTTTGTCTGAAAGTCTGGAAACAAAAATTAAATGCATAAAAATACAAGGTAGCAATTGCATATCACCTATATGCCAAATAATAGTATAGAATTGTCACAATGAGTGATGCATACTAAGCAAATTGTATCAAGTGGTATTTGTATGTATGTATTCAATAAAAAAGGATATCCTGGTGCGAGTAAGCTAAAGATTGCTGAACTCAGCTACATATTTGCAATCTTATAGTTGTAGATGTATGTCTGCTGTTCAAACACTCTTCCAGTAGAATATTATAAGCAAATTATATATGGTAAGGCTTTCAAGAATCAAAGAGATAGTCATTCCTTAATTATGTCTACCTTGACTGTGTTTGTAAACTTCTGGCTCTATACTTTTACCACAAAGTATGGGCACATCATATTTAAATTATAATTTAATTATGATGTGCCCACTTGTTGTGTTGAATTGTTTAATCTTTTTTCAAATTTGAACAATTTTATAAACATCAAAAAACTATTTTATAAAATAGTTTGTTTATAAGTTAAGAAAAGATTTTAGTTAACACTGAAGATTATTTTAATAAAATATTTAATGAAAGTGTGTTGAACCAAAAAGCTCCTGACATTTCAAGTAAGCTCGAAAATGTTTTATGAGAATAGTCCAATGGAAAATTCTATTGTACAACCTTTATGTTCTTAAACAAACATACATAAATATTGTAATTAAACACTTGCTATCAATATATTATTATAATAGCTTGATTCATGAATAACATGATATATTTCTTAGAATTGTTTTAGAGCTAAAAATACTTACATTAACTAGTGTATTGGCAACTTCACCTTTTATATCATGCTTTGCTACATAACACCCAAGTTCATAAAAATGCTGTCCTAATTTGTGCAAGTCTACTGTACAAGCATCTGCATTTAGTATCTCTCTATATGCTTCCTTGTAAATTTTAGGCAAATCAACACTAACTAAAGGTGGTCTTCGAGAATATAAGGAATCCGCTAGCCACAGTGGTATTTCCACGTTTGTTCCAGTTTTCAAATCATCCTCTGTTGTTGACGGATCTATGAAACCTAATAAAGTAATAAAATTAAAGACCATGCATTTATTATATTAATTAAATTAATTACATTCTGTATTCCTACCCATTTTAGGTAAATCATGTAAAACTTTACAAGGTATTTTTTCGTTAGTTACTAATATATCTGATATCGACAAGTAATTCGATTGACTAGTCATTATAAAAAAAAAAGTAATTATATATTGAATTAGAATTGTCATACAATAATGTTATGCTATTTAAAAAAATTATGATAAAATAACGTAAATACATTTAAATATTGAATATCATTTATCAGTCACTGTCAACGTCAGATCAAATGTCCACCTATTTTTTTTTCTATTTCTAGCCGAGTTCGCGACCCCTAATTTTTTTTTTGAAAAACCACACTAGGTTGAGACATGGCTCTTGTCGAGTTACTAGCAATAGAGGTTCAGGCTAAGCGACCTAAGAACTATGCCACCTCTCACTCCAGTGAAGCAGTAAAATTCAGCTTCCCTGGCTAATCTGATCTATCTCAAAAAAAACCGTCGCGCTCGTCTTAATCGTACATTATACTCATTAGTATTAATTTTTTCCAATCAGTATGTTGAAAGTACTCTCTGAGCCCGTGTAACTTTGCAAAGCAAACCTACATAGGCCTGATTGACGTTTCACTAACGCTCCTATAATTACAAGGGAAAGAACCTGATGTTTGCAGAACCTTGTTTCTGTTGTTTGAAAAGAAAAGTGAATTCTTCTATCGAAAACGCTGTAGGTGATTGTTTTTTGACTATGATTTCGTTCGTGATTCGTGCCATTTTACACCAATGGAGTTGCAGGTGCCTTTGAAAAGGTTAGACTTGTTTCTAGAAGGTATTGAATTGTATCCTATCATGCATCCATCCTAAAGAAAGACTAAAAGTAGGAAGTGCGTCTAAACCGACGGTTGGAACGGAAGGTTTATTAGAGCCATAAGTAATAAAAATAACCAAATAAATAAAACAATTTTTTTCTCTGCTCCTCTGGAGTCTGGATCGATAGCGGGAATACTTTTTTAGGTGTTTAAATTTATTTATTTTCTCTCCGGATATTCGACCTAGTTATAACAAAGCAACAACTCTGCTGCCTTTCTGTCTGTTAATATGTGATATATACTCTACAATATTCATCTACTCTTTGAGTATTTAGTTTGGTACCTACAGTGCGTGCGTCACTTGTGTGTGCTACCGCCGAACTATCCAGTTTCCGTATTATCACTACTTCATTTTTATTTTGTTTAGGGTGATAAAGTTCATATATGTTCTCAGATCTTGCTTATTGTTATGTTTTTAATAGATATTAATATATTTTAGAAGTTTTCTTGCTGAGTTTTCATTTGTATCATGCAATTTTAAAAGGAACTGCATAATTAAGAATAAACAAGTAACCGGCGACGAGAAAGAACCCTCCAAAATGTCGGGGTGAGTTATTTCCAAACAAAAGGAAGTAAATATTTAATTAATGTTTTTATTCCAAAAAAATAAGCCATTATAGATTTTTTAATGTTTTATCTGATTATAGTTATTTATAAATCTCTTTTATATTTTGCTGATTGATTAAAAACCCATTTTTAAATACCCTATTATGTATTGTATTATGTCTCAAGGTAACGTACATATAATCTTATAGGTAATACATAGGTTTCTTATGCTCTTTAGAACATTTACATGTAGACGTGTTGTGATAGCTATAGATTTTGTATACAAACATTGTGTTTTAGGAAAGCATACACAATGAAAGAAATGAAAGCCATTGTAGATTATTTAATCTTAAAGAAGGCTTACGCTGAAATAAAGGGTAGAAAGATGTGGATGGAATTCGAAAAATCGGAGGTTAGTAGTATTTTAATTTAAAATCGTGATTTGTCTTATTTATCGATGGTGGAATAATTTTAAGTTATTCTACTCTGAAACTTTATATAGTTGATGAAGCGATTGTACTGCTAATGCATGTGTATTGTATTAATTTCCGCTGCGTTTTTTTGAGGAATTGACTTTTATATAATGAATACAGACAATATTGCCACAATAATATGCAGACACTATTGTACTGTGATAAAATAGATGCCATGGTGACATCCACCTAGGTCTCAGTGTGAGTACTTTTTACCTTTTTATTTTCTAGTTTACTGACAGAACTTGGCAGAGTTTAAAGGAAACCTTTTTAAAGCGCATCCTACCTGACATTCACAACCCCTACTATCAGTTGTCAGTTGCTCAGATCAGGAGCTTCAGAGAAGGGTAAGAAATTTCTAATATTTATGATTTAGGGGTCAATGAAAACTAATTTACAACTCCTTTTTACCATATATCACATATGTGTAAGGTGATATATGTGTCATGTTGTTTTAAACCCATGGTGTAGTTTTATCTAAGAAAAGTTATTTCTATTTAAGGTGTGATGTAGAAACAAAGCTCAGAAATAAACTAGAAATAAGAACTGTAAGTGAAGACTCAGGCACTGATGGTATGATTTGTTTATTTAAAATATTTTTCTATCATTTTTTATTATTATATCTAATTATTGATTATATTTATTTAGCTGAAAACCAAGTAACAACACAGCAGCCTAGTACAAGCAATGGTAAAGCAGGTGAAAAGATATCAGGTGAGGAACCAACAAAATCAAAATCTGTATCACATCATAGATCTTCAGCTGAAACTATAATTTTGGACCACTGTTATGATACTCAAAATGTTCAAAAAGGACAGGAATCACCAATGCAAAGTGCACAAAATGATAAGGAGAGTGATAACGATCCATCTACCGCTAAGTCATTGCGTGATTTTATTACTTATTCAGAACCACTAACACCAATGCTGCAAGAAGCGATGGAGGACTTTCCTTCTGATGAGGAACGTGAAGGTTCTGATACAGAAACCAAAATGATTATTCATGAAGATGTGAATGAAACAACGAAAAATGCCAGTACCTATACATCTGATCCTACTATTGAAATAAGCTCGGAGGCAGATGATATTGATAATAACATAGAAGCAGAGAATGAATCTCACATTGATAAAAACCAAAACAAAGATAATGAAAATGGAAATACAGAAGAAGAACAAACCAGTAAAACAGATAATATGGAAGTAGAAGAAGCTCAAGAAATTATAGCATCTGGAGATGCTAGTAAGGACAAGAGTCTGGGACCTCAACAGTGTGACCATAAGAAAGATGACAATACCAAAGACAAAAATTCAGGTGAGATTTTTTCTTCTAATATGGCAGACCAAAATATTAACAAAAATGCTTCACAAAACCAAATGCAAGAGGTTGACAATAAGAAAAAGATGTCTCAAAATATATCCACCCAAAATTTTACAAACACAACAGCTGATACTTTAATTCCAAACAATCAAGAGGCACTAAATACACAATCTGATTTGGTCAATCAAATCTCACATAAAGAGTCCCAGTCTAAACAAAATGATAAAAATGGAAGAAAGCGTGCCAATTCTCAAGGACCCACAAATACAAATGAAAAGAAAGCACATTTAGTTAAAAGGTCAAAACATATATCAATATCCGACACAGATGCTGGAATCAAACGTAATTTGAAACTGAAAGCAGGTACTAAATCACACTGTGTGTCATTCACCAACATTTGTAAACCTAAGCAAAAGAGAAGTCAAATCTCTATAAGTGAAAATAAAAAAGACATTCGCCCGCATCCGGACATAGAAGAATTGGCAAAAGTATCTGTGGTGGCCAATAAACCAGATACAGATACCTCTGTAGAGGCAGCTAGTAATACAGATAAAAAACATCTTAAAGATTTATCTATTACTGAAAATCCTTGTTTGAAAAGTGTTAGCCTTTATGATGAGCAATTTACTTCATTGAGATATAGTATGTCAAGTGACGAGGCTATCGCTAGCACAAACAAAAATCAACAGTTGATAAAAGACAAAGATGGTGGAAAAATTAATATGGAAACAAATGAAACATATACTTTAAAGTCAAGTTCGGAGATGGATGTCCAGGAAGTTAAGGAAAGAAAAAAAACTAGCCCAGTGCGCACCGCTGCTACTAAAGCTGAAAAGGATAAAGTTTTATCTAATGTATTTGGATTTTCTAGTGGTAAGTTATAGAATCTAAATGGGGCATGCCTCACTTGTGTAGTAAGTGTCATTCTTCACAAATCAATTATTCTTTCTTTTAGTCTTACCTATTTAGGGAATCACTCGCAAGGGCCTCAAAACGGGTAGCAGTGTTAGTATTTGGCTTATTTTCCCGCTACATATTCTAAATTTGAAAAATGATGGTTACTTAGTGCCATACCTAAGAGAACCACCCATTTTTTAGGACGCATTGTACCTTATTTGTGATTTACCAAATGTCAAATTGTATAATAATATCATTACATGTTAATTGAAAAGAATCAATTTGTAATAGAAAATTATAATTTTTAAAATCAGAACAAATATATTTTTCGGATGAACCTTATCCGAAACATGCTGCATCTTATGGTGATAAAATACGCTTCTCATATGTTAGAAAATTCATGAATAAATATCCCAAATGTCAATTTTTAGTACTTTTAGGTACTTACTGAATCTCTTATTACTGCGGCCAAGCTACAGTTTTTTTCTTTCAAGAAAGCGCAACCACAGACTTATGTCTGTGCTCTTTCATAATATTCTTGAATTGGTTGCTTCGGTTTTTTTAAAATAAGGGTGCTGCCTCTACAGTTACTACATTTTTTTTTTGACAAGAAGCTTATGCAGCTTAGACTTAAAAGTAGCAAGTGTTTTTGCCTCTCGAATATCACTTGGTAGACCATTCCACAGGTGCAAAATCTTCACAGCGAAAGAATCACTAAAGATTGTTTGATGATAATGTTTATAAAGTAAATATCTACAAGGAGCATTTGTTGTGACCTTCATGTGTGAAGACCGAGAAATGTATTCACATTTCCAAGTTTAACATAGATTATTTTCATCTTAAACAGTTATTATTGAAACAATTGTTGTTGTGAGACCTTTGTTAAGGAGCTTAAAATATCCTGTTATTATTTTAAGGTAAAGCACCTGGCAGCCGTAAGAGACATTGTAGTTATCAGAACAAAACTGCTCGTAGGGGATCACGGTAAGGAATCTCTTTGCTTATTATCTGTTTAATGGTACAAAACCATAACAAATATAGAATAATGTCAAATCTAGGTGTTGCATAAGTGAAAAAGGTGGATAGAATTTTTCTCTTTATCTTGCCAACAGTCAGACCTTATTGTCAAATCTATTTCATTAAAGGGTTTTAATATTTTCTTATCGACCTGCGGTAAATAATTAATTTAATGTAATTTATATCTGTGTACATAGTTTATGAAGTAAAGAGTAAATTGGCAAACAAAAACTAGTGAAATGAATTTTCTAATAATTAAAACTATAAACCTAATGAGTGAGTTGCTAAGACATCCACTTCTGAAGTAAATTACTTTGCAGAAAATGGCATTGTAATTTTGCTAACTTCTGACGAGGAAACTGTTATACGTGTATAGTTTTTTTCGCTGTTATTTATTTGAATATCGACGAGCACCGACTGTCGCGTTGAATATATTATTAGTATTAAAGTATAAGCATATGTTTCCTTAATTTAAGCTCACGTCGTTTCTGTTTTATCATTTCTTTCTAATAAAGAAATAAAAATTAAAATATGACGGAAGAGGAAAACGATGAGTAATATATTTTTATATTTAGAGCAAAAACGTGCTCCGAATCGAGCGAGTGGACTTCAGAAAGTGACGCCGAGTACGTTTCACCGCCGCGTGGCCGTCGGCACAAGTCATCGCGAAAGTATCTGTAAGTATGAAGGTTATGCTATGTGCTGTTATCTATGTCGTACTAAACTTGACAACTTTGCGATAGGCTCACCAACTCCCCGTATAGAACTACAGATATACCTGCACCCTGCCACGTCGTGCCAGAATACTTCTGTCAATAGAGTGACAGCCAAGGCTTCCTTTCGGAGACCCTGGCGCTGACATACTCCGATAGAGGTACAGGCCGAAGCGCTCGGCTACAAAAAATGGGTGGGTGTACGTCTACGCGCGTGGGAGTACGTATACGCGCGTGGGAGTACGTGTACGCGGGAAGTTAAACTTGTTTGACGTCATTAAAAATCGTATTTAATCACATGAAAATAATGAATTACAATAAAATAATAAAAGTACTTGAAAAACACACACCGTCAATAAAGTTCCGTTTAAATTTGTTTAAATATTTTAATTTATATCAATTCATATGGATCGTTAACCTAAATTATAGTGGAGCTCTTGAAAAAGTTTAAAAGCACAATTTTTTTCACTGTAGCGTCGACCTGTTACTGTCATGATATTTTCATAAAGAAGTATAAACTGCAAGGGGTCGGATGTTGAGTAGATATGCAGTCTTGATGGTAACACAATGTACACAGTATTGAATCAAATTTAAAATAAAAATTGTTTATTGCACAGAAAACCAAAATCGGCTCGTGTGTTTTCTTTGGAAGAAAATGGTGGCTTGTTCGTGATGCATAGAAAAAAAATATATCCCATGGTGAAGGATGGAAAAATCTTAAAGAAGTACGTCACTTTTATACCGGAACGTAAGTATCGGAGTTCGTAGATTTGCAGATAGACAAAATGGATGTTTTAACCGATTAAAACAAATATTTAAATGTAGTATATAATACATAAATATACAGAAAAGTATTAAAAGCAGAATTATTTAACCTAAGGATAATCTGCAAATTAAATGTTGTTATACTGCATAACGGTTTCGATCTTGCTGAGCGACAGCGCTGATTTTCAGTGAGCGTTCAATGTGTTTACTACAGTTGAAGATAATTTACATATCCGGTTTTTATAAGTTGTTATATAAATGATTTAGTAAATTTTAGATACCAGCCAGCGTATGCCAGCGTGCTATGCTAAGGCTCTATATTGATTTGCAAGATTATTTACAGGTTTTTATTTATATTTACAGGAGGACAGGATTCAGAAGGCGAAGATGAAGCGTACTGGAAACTAAAGTATATGGAGGAGAAGAAACGAACAGCTAAGTTGACAAAGTAATTATATCTTTAAATATATACTATTGGATACAGGTTGTTAGGATTTAAAATTTCACTGGTTTGAAAGGTGACTAAGGTGAGAGTGATTTTACATCATTTTATGTAAATTTGCAGATTGTTACGCCTAACTACTGCGGAAGAGCAGAATAACAAAGATTCTACAGTAGATCTGACGTCAGAACCAAGTTCACCTAAGTGAGTATATAACATTCATCATTTGTTTGTTAGCAAATAGTCGTAACGTAGTTACTACGCGGCTTGAGTTATAAGTTAATGATCGCAAATTCGAATCCCAGCAGACATATTTATTGACTTTATAGACATTGTGATACTAATGTACAGAAAAACGTATATGTATTTATTTTATAACCTTAAACCAGTAGTTCTTATATTTCCATTAAAATGCCATAATAAAAAAAACTGGAAACTATTTAGAGTTGTAGGAAGAGTACGGACATCAATTTTTAAATAACGTGGTTGTGAAATATTTGCGTTGACATATAAATTAAATTACTCTAACATGGCCTTTCTCTTACAAGCTAATGTATTAAAACTGTTCTCACATACTCTCCACCTCTCTTTTATTCTAAATATCATAGAATATAATTTTGCCTTGTTTCAGAAAACAAAAACTGGCTTCTCCGTGTCAAACGAAAACCAATCCTGAAATTCCAGGTATGTACCATACAATATAAAAATTTACAACCCAAATATAAACCTCATCTAAAATTACAATTGTACAGGAAAAAACCAAAAAAGGAAACGAGAAACAATAAAACATGATGCCAACCCATTTTTTTTGTATATATATATAGTAGCAAACCAGCTTACGGCTCACCTGATCTTAAGTGATAACTATCGCCCATGAATTCACAATACCGGAAGAGCTGCAGGTGCGTTTTCGGTCTTTGAGAAAGGAGTACACTCGTTTCTTGAAGGTCTCTAAATCGTAAAGGTTAACCGCTGGTGACAGTCGATTCTACAGGTTGTGAGTGCGTGGAAGAAAGCAAAAAACGTACTGGAACGGTAATTTGGAATTGGTGGACATTAATTGTGTTATATACATATATATTACTACTATATACCACTATATAAGTTAGCTTGACGATTTACTAAATAGCATATATTTGGTGCAATCGGGGATTTATCTTCCTATACTAAATTCCATCGCGTCGCCCGGACGCCGAGACACGTTCTTGACAATCCGGACGACGTGATTACTATTGCACAGGCTAGATCTCTACAAATCTACAAAGGAATGGATGGTTCGCGACCGTCGGAAGTTGCAAATAATCCTCGCGCGTTACCGCTATTTTATGGGCAGGCCCCACCCCTTAGATGTTAGGACGTTGCTGGAATTTCTTCGGCCACCCAAAGTTAATTTAGCTGTCCTCCCAAACCTCACTGCGGGCACCTTCAGGCTAAGCGACCTAAGAGCTATGTCACCTCTCAATCCGGTGAAGCAGTCAAGTACAGCTTCTCTGGCCAATCTGTGTAGTTTTTTATTTAAAAAAAAAATTATCTGTATACTATAATATAGACAAACATTTTTTAACTGCTTTCTTCCATACATGAAATAAGAATAATTCCATAATAAAATGATGACAATGATGGTAATTAATATATTTTATTGTATGTACGGTATGTTTTATAATTTTTTAAAATTATTTTTTAATTTTATTATTTGTTTAAGAATTTATGTTTTTATAGTTTTCTTTTATTTATAAGTTTTCTCACATAGCTTGCATCCATTACTTTTATTATGCAACCCCAAGGTAGAACAGACCTTACCTTTGCAGTCAATACCTAGCAGACAATACCTGGCAGACAATACCTTTTGGCATCAAGTGATTTTATCCTGTACATACATAGATAAAGAATAAATAAATAATTAATATGAAGTTGTTTAATTTTTTCATAATTTTCAGCACCACAAGAAGTAGTCCCAGTAGAACCTGCTCTACCTGTTCAACCTGAGCCTCAAGTGCAAAAGGAGCCAGTTGTCCAGAAGACGTTAAAAATTAAAATATCAAAAAACAATGAGGTATTTATTTGTAACTAGCATACTTAAACAATAAACTTACATCATTAAATATTTAATTTAACTCTCACAATATATTAAATTATTCATATCTCTCTGTATTCATTCCCTTCTCGAGCGGTTGAAGATCATTATGTACACCCATATACATATCAGTGAATACAATATCATTCTTGTCATTTATACAAAAATCGGGCTCAAGTTAATGTCAGAAATAAAAGTACGACATATGGTTTGTTTGACAGTTCAAAAATAGGAGTGCTCCGATCCACCACACTTTACAGGATTACTCGCTAGGGCAATCTGAAGATTCCCTGAAAGTTTCATTGACATCGGTCCAGACGTTTCGGCGCCTATATGGAACATGCCCACACATTTATTCTTTTATATATATAGATAATTTAGTGATATTATAATAATCTAGATTAGATATAGGCAAAATATCATTTAATTATTTTATTTTAATATTATATTGACCCAGTTGGTTGGAACTCTTGTGTTCTCCATATTTCTATACACTTTAGATACGTTAACTCTGCTGAGAGTGAGAATAGAGAATAAACGATTGAGCTATGGCACTGGACCTTTCTATCTAATATTTCTTAATACTTAAATAGTCTAGGGTTAAAAAAATATCGGTATATCGATATAATTTTTTAATATTTCTATGTATCGACAAGAAATTCCAAGTGTTGGAAAGGTATAACAGGACTATTCCATAAACATATTATGTTAAATATTTTTAATGTTTATTCTTGACTTATTAAAAATTATGTTTACTGATTAGTATTTATCTAGTAATGTAAGATGCTTGACATAGAATAGGCCAAAAAACAATAATTTTTGAGCAATTATATTCCGTGTCAAATCATATGCTATATATTAGTACTTTATTGCATTTTCAACATCCCTAGTCCAGAGTATCTAAAAATCCTATACAGAGAGTATAGGTATTAGGAATTAAGTTAAGAGGTTCAGGCTAAGCGACCTAAGAGCTATGCCACCTCTCAATCCGGTGAAGCAGTCAAAGCCAGCTTCTCTGGTCAATCTGTGTAGTTCGTCATTAAAAAAAATAGGAAATAAGCTAATATAATTAAGCTAAGCTATGGCCTTTATCATCTTAAATATCCACATAACAATAAATAAAGGAAATACTTATAACAGAAGTTAAGAGAAATTTGTATTTACTACCTTGATCTTTTCAACAATAAATTGTTGTATTGTTCATGATTATGTTTTCTAATGTACAGGAATTGGAAGTAGAAGGTCACTGGTCACAAATCCATCCAGTTTTGGACCATGTCGTTCAAATATTTCATAAAGAGGCTGAAACTAAACAGAACGCAAACTCACCGCTGCCATCAGAACATCAAACAATTTCTAGCGGGTTAACTACACCTCTGGTCACGCCCATCCAGGATCAAGGTATAGTTGAGCCTTTATTGAACAAACTTACAAAATTTAATTAGCATTTACTATCTATATTTTTATTAAGTGTGCCACCGCTAAGATCTTGTATCTTCCCAAAGACCTCTAAGTAACGCTAGATATTGCTTAGTACTACTATGATTGTTACATATATTGCCCATTTATCTTTACTCATCATACCTTTATTTTAGCTTCATATGAAGTGGTAAGTGATGGTGGTCGGGCCCATGCAAATAGATCTCTGAATGTATGTACTTAGTGTAATTTAATTTAAATAGCCACTAAACTGTACAAGAACTTAATCATGTTTGACGCGTTATAATTTAAGTACTTACCTAACTTAGTAAACTTAACTCGTAAATTGTTTCTGATAATGTAGTTATGCACCTGTTGGTTAATTTATCGGTTTTGTGTCTAATTGTTTTCTATTTTCCTATGTAACTATCTGATTAAATTTAGCTGTGGTCATCATCATCATCATTTCAGCCGTAAAACATCCACTACTGGACATAGGCCTCCCCCAACGATTTCCAAAAGGACCGGTTGTAAGCGGCCCGCATCCAGCTGCGTCCTGCGACCTTCACACTGTGCTTGCTGGTCAGTGTTCTCCAATCGATAACTTTTCGGCCCCATCGGCCATCTGTTCTACGCGCTATGTGCGCTGCCCATTGCCACTTCAACTTGCTTATCCGGAGAGCTATGTCGGTTACCTTCGTTCGTCTATGGATCTCCTCATTAGCTGTTGTAGATACTATTATATTAAATAAATAGACAAACCTACGCTGTTTTTTGCAGAGATACTAGGTCACATAAAATGAGCCTCAATAAGAGTTACTATTTAATTTAATTTTAAAATCACTGTTTCAGAAGTACATGCCAAAGTACATAAACTGGAGACTGAAATATTTCAAGAGATTGAAGCTCGTGACAAGCAGGAAGAACGCAGTGCCACTCCACTTTCGGTGTCCACTGAACGATCTAAATCTACCACCAGGTAATTTCCCAATATCTCTTCCTTGCTATTGATCCCACATTAAACCACGCTTCCCGAAGCGGCACTCAAAGTAATTTAACTATTGAATGTCCCTTAGATTATCCGTGAAATACCAACACTCACCTCACAGATAGGTAAATGAAGCAGGCCTTGACTTCACCGGATTGAGAGGTGGCATAGCTCTTGAGTCGCTTAGCCTGAACGTCTATCGATAGTAACTCGACACAAGGGTCCCCACGGTGAGGGGTAACCTCGGCTTAAACGGTTATACCACTGTATTTATTTGTGTTGTATTTGAAGGGGAAGGGGACGGGGACGTCCTCGATCAAGTCCTCGGTTAAGCGGAATGGCTAAACAGGCTCCTGAAAAACAAAAGAATGGCTTATCCGTCACCCCTGAGAGTGTGCAGGTTGAAGAAAATGTGGAGAAACCGGCCCAGGATATAGTGGACGAAGGACAAAATAATGTAACAAGACGCACAAGGACTCCTAAAAGAATTCTTCATGGTGAGCGAAACATATAGTTGATCATCTATCAGTGAAGGTAGCAATTTTTCTTTTTTTTAAAAAAAACGAGTGTGCTTTATCATCACACAACTAAAGTAAAACTTCTTTAGCTCCATCTATATTCTTATATACATGATGTCCCGTAATTCAACGTCCAACTGTATCTGAGTGGTAGGTGACAGCCTCAACAAAAATAATAAAAACAATCCATGTCACTTTTTTTATATGAGCTTTTTACTGAACACTGAAAAAATCAGTCTATACATATCTTTATGTTATTACAATAACATGTCTGGTTTTAATTGTACTTGTGGTCGATAGCGCAGTTATCTCCGCTTCCGATTAAAAATATTCAAAACTAGCCTATTCGACCTTATATGTATAAAAGAGAAAGTGTGTGGGTTTGATCCGTATAGGCTACGAAACGGCTGGACCAATTTCAATGAAACTTTCAGGGAATCTTCAGATTGACAGAGTTTGGTGACGATCAGAGGACTATTCTTTTTGAACTGTCAAACAAGCCATACATCGTACTTTTATTTCTGATATTAACTTGAGCCCAATATGTTTTTGTATAAATGATAAGAATGATATTGTATTTACTGATATATGTACATGGGAGTAGGTAATGTTCTTCACCCACTCGAGAAGATTATAGAAGAGGATAAATATGGAGAGAAATGAATAATTTAATATATTGTGGAGTTAGATTAAATATTGATTGATGTAAGTTTATTGTTTAAATACAATAAAGCAAAATCTAGCCCGGCAAAGAGGGCTGGATCTGCTAGTTGTACATAAAAATATTCTACTTTCAATTACGGGACACGTAAATATGTTTATATATCAGTGTCCGAGCGGTCGCCTCAAGTTGCATAATACGCTGGCAACCCGAGTTCGATCCCCGGTGCCGGCACCTATAAATTTGTTGCTGTACTACGCACTCGGCGGTGAAGGAAAGCATCGTGAGGAAACCTACATGTTTTAGAATATTTTTCTAAGGCATGTGAAGTCTGCCAATCCGCACTAGGGCCGCGTGGCGGACTATGCCCTTATACTAACTTTACAGAAACCCAGAGTCCAACACTGGGACATATATATTATTTATACAAAGTCTGTAACGATTGATTAAATATGAGTAATGTTTATGTAAGATAACTAGACATAATGGCACAACGCTTTATCATTGAGTCCACCGATTTTAACCGACTTTAAAAAATAGGAGATGGCTCTCATTTCAAATTAGGAGAAGGTTCTCATTTCGTCTTCTATTTTATTATGTTTGTTTACTCCTAGCGCCATAATATATGAACCAACTTATTTTGTTTAAAAGCATTTGCTTTCAAGTAAGTCCCATATGGATTTTGGGGTTCGAAATTGTATGGAACAATGCTTGTTGATCGTTATATTGGTAAGTTTATGATAATCCAAAACTAGGCAGGTAATCCTTAACGACAACGATAAAGAGAATTTAGTTGCCAGAACTATGTTACATTTAAAAAAAGTCCTTTTTTCCACAAACATTATTAACATTCTTAATAACAATTCCACATATGCTTTGGCTTATGTTAGGAGTTGGTTCAAGTCAATAGTCTAATAGTGGATTCAAACCCACGACCTTTCGCAGACTGTACCCTAAACCATTAGGCTATTGACGCTTCGATTTTTTTAAATTAATGTAGGATTTTTGATGTGCCGCCTTCTAAAACCAACTTACTGTCACATTCGCCCTTGCCAAGGATTTCCGCTACATATAACCTCCTTAACACTAAGTCCACGTTGGTTGACATTTTTTTTAATTCACGCAAGCTCTTCCGCACCTTAGTGTTAAAAATTGTGCAGTAATTTTGGCTAATTTATTTATTACTAATTTTGCTATTTCTTTATAATTTATTAAAATATTTTTGTAACTATTAATTATTAAATCGTTACGTTTCTTTATAGCGAATGTTGTTTACACCTGTAATTGGCATACACAACAGGACTTAATTTTTAAACTTGATTATTACAACAATGTATGCTTGTGTAATGCTGTCGGTGTATCTTTTTAAATAAATAAATAAATGTGCAGTCAGAGTATTTAATTTAATCCACTTTGTTTTAGAGAACGTCGATAAAAATAAGAGCAATGTTATAAACACAAGAACGAAGAAAGCAAAATCCCTTTCGGCTGAAGAAGTGGACGACGAAGCCGATGTCCGATATAGGTTCCCATCACCGCCACTATCTACAAAGATGTCCACGAGATCAGCTCCCAACAAAAATGCAAGAGAACAAAGACCTAAAGATAGATAGTGAGTAGTTATATATTTAAAAGAAATGTCTCCATATATGACGATTATAGTCTGTACATTTTAGCATAAGATTTTTTGGTGGCTTGGCACAATTTTTGCCAAAAATGTGTCGAATACCTGGCAATACATGTTGCTATGGTTCGTACACATTTTAATTATGGTAATGAAACTTGCAACCATATTTCTCCTTCCCATACACCCTGGAGTCTGAATTACATGTAAAACAGCATGGTCTGTCTCATAAACCCTTTAACTAAGTTACTTTTTAAGTTGGCCTTTTTACATGTGAAGAGGCATAAAGCTAATTTTATTTAGGGCTTTAAAGTCACAAATCAATTATTTTAATATATACTTTAGTATTTAACTCCCATGATAAATTTATTCCACCACTCAAGTAATAGGAGTTTCGCATTCGCAACACATTGTTTATCAAGTAATATAAATCGGCAGAAAGTGATAAGAGGAAAATATTTTTTTAATATTAAGTATTTAAGAAATCAAATTGCTATCTACAATAAAAAATTATTTTAAATTAAAATATCAATTTTGACATGTAGTTGATTATCTATCAATAAAATTATATTTACTTATGGCTTATATTGCCTAGGAACATGAAGTCACAATACACTTGGTGGCCAGCATATTGTATTGTTTAAAATTTAACAATTTTCAATCTAGGTTAAAGTAAATATATCCTGTAATAATCTTATACCTGCATCTGCATTCCTTTTTATTCTAAGTCATCTTCTCTGTCTTATTTCTACTGTCTGTAAATAGCATTGTTATCATTCATAGGCCG
Organism: Meandrusa payeni; assembly: GCA_029286785.1. Taxonomy (NCBI): domain Eukaryota; kingdom Metazoa; phylum Arthropoda; class Insecta; order Lepidoptera; family Papilionidae; genus Meandrusa; species Meandrusa payeni. The sequence continues at coordinate 9,064,380 of JAGSMX010000008.1, read as the reverse complement.
CATACAATGCCTTTTAAAAGATCTTTAGCTTTCACCTATTTCCTGCAATAAATGATGACGATATGATGTCCAGGCCGATGTCGGCCATGGCGACTGTGTCACTGGAAAGGCATTTTAATTAGGACGCTTCATTCAGATAGTAATCAGGTAGGGCTTATGTTTTCTGTGCTCTTTGGTGGCTCATGTACCTGAGCTTGTTGCTAAAACTACGAGAGCACGTCTCACAGGTCAAGGTTCATAATTATAGTGAATGGATACTAGTTGGCGGGTCTTCAGTTTATCTCGATTTGTGTCGAGTTGCAATGAATACAAATACTGCATATAAAGTCATCGGTCGTCGCTCCATATAGATTTTTTTTTAATGACGAACTACACATATTGTCAGAGAAGCCGGCCTTGACTGTTTCACCTGATAGAGAGGTGACGTAGCTCTTAGGTCGCTTATCCTGAACCTCTATCGCTAGTAACTCAATACAAGGGTCCCCCGGTTGAGGGTTAACCTTGGACGGTTACTATGTTACGCGTAAGCATTGCGATCCGAGGGCGCCCGAGAGGGTGCTATTTCACGTAATCTAAGGGATATTCAAAATCCATATGGAATTGTGCGGCTCCAACCACGTTCAATCGTAAACATTATCAGACACAAATCGTATAATAAATAACAATATTGTAATTGGTTAAACACTATATTGGCAAAAAAAGATTTCACTACTACACTATTGTCAAAATAGGTGAAGGTATGTGACTTCTCGTGATTTGACGTGTAACCTCGTGGTAACGTAGAAATGTGATTATTATTAACAAATTTGGGTTGGTGTGCAGGATAAGACAAGTAATCGTAGTTTTGATTGCATTTTTACAAGTGTAATTAAGTCAGGATGAAAAGTTTGTTTAAATCTTGTGAACGTTAATTTCCGACCTACATAAATGTGTAATTGTTCTAATGATTGATATAAAATTAAAGTAAAAAGATCCAATGATCTGACAAGTGTCAGAAAATACGTGAATCGAAGATAGTGATGATGACAGATGATTCTTCATTCCGTATGTATTACATATATAGCTGTTAGTTAATTTTGCGTTGCATGCGTTATGAAAAGTGTGATCGTGCGAGGCTGGTGGAAGTTTAAGGGGAGATATAAGTTAGTGAAGATAGAAAGAGAGAGTATTAAATTTCTTATATTTAAGACAGTGCCGGCCTATTGTCTGTATCACATTGTAGAAGCAAGTGCATTGCATGTGCACATTTGCTTATTCTCTTGACAATTGAGTATATTGTATGCATATATATATACATATATGGAACTAAAGAGGTTTTACTTCGATCGTATGGGCTAGAGTACACACAGTTTTTTTTATTCTTTTACTTTAGTTTGTGTTTTGATGCGTGTGTGCCCTATTTGCTCATGTGTGTTTGTGAGAAACACGTACTTGACATGTTAGACCATTTCATAGCCTATTCAATAATTTAGTGATCAATTATAATACGAAATATTTAACTCCTATCACTTTCCAGCGCCATTGTAGTTTATCTACCCCGTTTGAAAATCAGTTCTTAAGTTTTTCTATAGTTAGAGTTAATATACTATTTATTTTTCCATGTCGAGTATTTGGTGTCTATCAATATATTTTAGTATAAGTGTGTTTATTCATGTTACAGAAGATGGTCTAGCCATTTATATTAAAATTATAACTCGTATGTCACAGTCATATGCTACTTGTATGTGCCGGGTCGAAAATAGTTTTTCTGTCATTGTTTGTGTACATAAAATCTTATGCCAAAGTGAATGGGTCATAGATCGCATCGTTAGTTCTATATGGACCATATTTGATCTAAATTTCTAGATTATTTTCTTAAAAATCAAATATAAATTTTCTAGTATTGACTGAATATTCATGTACATTTTATTTTAACTTTGAAGAACGCGTTTAGGGGTAAAATTGTAAAAAAAAAGTTTTTTAAAGCATGTAATATCATGAAATATATTTTTTAAGAAAGAGTACAAGAACATCTCAACACATTTTGACGTGATGGCCCAAATTATATTACATGTATTTTGTATTTTACTGTGCAATTATTTTTACATATATTGCGTAAGGTCTATTTATACTTACAGTTTTTCTTCAAAATGAACTTCTATCAGGTTTTTTGGTAATTTTAGAAAAATAAGTGTCCGTGTCGTTATAAGAGTTAGACATTAAGGAGTTTTAATTTTAAAATAAGTATGAAAGGATGGGACTATGTGTGTTTGTGTCAAATAAATAGTTTAGTGTGAAAATTGTATTATTTTATTAACACAACTATAATATAACATCTTTAATATAAGCGGTCATTGTAGCAAATCTATAGCTTGCTGAGACGGTTGCTTAGCTTTGCCAGTCTGAATATGAGTATTTCTCAATGATATTCGCTGCATATTTGCTTATTGAGGAATGTTAGTATTATAATTATACAATATGCCAAATGCCCGAATCAAATAATAATATATAATTTTTAACAACACAGCTGATTACAACTGCACGCATGTAATTTAAGAACTAAACCTGTTTATATTTTTATATGAATTTATCCAATTACTTAAAGATGATTTCTTTTTTATTATTTATATTTCGCTGTAAACCTGCTTCCGTTTACCTCGCATGGTCATTGTTTCACATTAAATTGATATTATGACACTCTGTGATGCACGTTCCCTGCTTGTTTGCATGCCATAACACGTTTTTTATATTTAACAGCTTCAAGAAATCAACGGGAAAACTTCCGTCACTGAATAATGTATCATTGAAATCTATAGAAGGTAGTCAAAGCTACATAGACTCTGATGTCAGTCCACCAAATTTCCATAAGAAAAGGAAAAGTATCACTTTACTATATAACAGAGGCAAAGTTTTAAGGCAAAAGAGTATACGCAGGAGAAGCCAATTAAAGTGTTTTAGAATATGTGATGAATCGAGCAACTCATGTCCTGAGATATTCAAAACTTCCCGTTCGAGCAATGAAGCGTGTAACTCTGAGCCCTTGACGTCACTAACGCCAGAAGTGAAAATTTACTTTAAACATTTGGATAATATTGATGAAGCAAATCCAAATGATAGAGGTGTACCTAAACTAACCATACAAGACTGTAACAGCGATTTGTGTAATACAGACAAAGATTTATTAACAACGGAGAGTATATCTGATGCCGATGCTAACTCTAGCAATGTTTCTTTACCACCATCGCCTGTTCTATCTGCTGTGGAAAATATATCCATTACCAAAGATGCCATTAATAGTTTTCATGCTTATGATGAGACCAGCGAGGAAACTGAGGAATGTAATAATAACAAGTATAAAATAATTAATATGGATGTTTCTATGCCTTTAATGCAACAGCATTGTGCCTTGCAGAATAGTAGACAAAATATAACAGCACCAAGCTCTAATGCAAATAGATCAAATACAGTTGTAACTGATTCATTGTTGAATGGAATTGGTACAGTTAATATTAATCAAGATAATCCTACTATATCGGACAGTTTACACCAAAAGTTACGTAACTTACTCTTGGAGAATGTCAAGACATTGGCAACGGATTCTCAAGTAACTGTTGATGGTGGTGATAGCGATCAAATGCAAGTAGATGCCAACATAACAAGCGTAAATAATAAAGGCAACTCAAAGAAACGATGTTCTACACCATTAAAACGTAGAAGCAATAAAAAGCTAAAATCAAAGAAACCTGATATTGAAACATTTGTTGAGGAAGAGCATACAGATTCATGTTCCCAAGGAGGAAGGAAGTCATTGCCACCCATTAATTACAAACCAAGTGACATCCAATCTCTTATATGCAGCGAAACTGCAACAACAGCCAAAAAACAAGGCGAAAAGAAAGGTGAAAAGAAAAAAGATATAATCAAAGTAAAAATTGTAAGACCTAAGGCCAAAAAGAATTCCAAAGAAAAAAATACAGAAGAAGAAACCAGTAATGGACAAGCCAAATCTATACAGACAGATAGTGGAATAAATGATACAGAATCGAGTATTTTATTTAAGGAACTTAACAGAAGTATTGAACTCATTCATAACCATTCTGAAACTTGCTTACAAGCAGATGATTGTGTGAACAGTGTGGAATATGTGGAAAATAGCACAACATCTGTCATAACCATAGATAATGGTTCTGAACTTTCCTCAGACTTCGGATACAATGGTCAATTGGAAAGTGAATATGTCACAAGTATAAAGCGCGATCTGTTCACAAGTAACGATAACATTTTTAATGCATGTACTGGTAAGTTTACTTGTCTATATGTATTTTTATTATATATCAACACTAATGTTTCATTATATTGCAGTTGCATGTACTTAAGCTGTTGTTAAGCGAGGTCAGGTTTTATAATTACCATTTATCATCTACAGTAATCGAAGCAAGTCAGAAGAATACAAAGAACCATGAATGCTCAACTTACCACACACCAATGGATAGTAATAATTCCCCTAACAGTCTTATAACAGAGGACTTATCGGAACCCGAGCCTAGAACGAGTTCCAATCAGCTCTCGAAATGGTACCTTTTTTCTGAAGATGAAAATACAAATACAAATTTCGCAAATCACCCAAATAGTGTTGTCGATTGTGGATCCAACTTAAATGATATATTTCCTATCGCTTGTGCTGTACCAGATTTGTCTACTATAACTGAAATGTCTAAGGAAACCGAAAATCCTCTGGATACGGATGGAGACACGAGGAATGATTTACTTTCACAAAGCATATTTAATAGTAATTTTTAATACTTCATCAATATATAGCTTATTATTTTGATATTATTGTAAGTGTAGTGTTACAGTGCTGGCACCTTTTTTAATTTAAATAACTTTCAAAATTAACGTATTATTATTTTTGGTAATTAAAAGTATGATATTTTTAATTCATCGTACTTTTTTAATAATAGAAATAAAATAATGATCAATTTCGTATAAATGTTTATTAATTTTATTTGTATGATATGATGAAGCGGTCAGGTGCGGAGGATATATCGTCGATTAAATAAAATAATGACATTTGTCAAAATTTTAATATCTAATTATTACTAAAAAGAGCCTACTACGTTAACAATATTTTTATATGGCAAGACACTTTCTTGTTACATCTAGTGAGCTTCACGTTTGATTTCTTTGTGTCTTTTATCCATTTTTCTATTTAATCGACTATATTTAAGTGGATTATTGTACGCGCGTTACACTGATGCACATACTCGTCTTTGTCCCTTTGATCCCAGTGTAACGGAGATTTGTCTATATATGTTACTATCTACACTTGATTAGTTCATAACATTTTCCAAGGAAATACAGTCCTGGGTGGCAAGGTGCATTAGCTTGGTAAATGTCTATTCACTCTGCTCTTGCAAGCACCTATATTTTAATCGGAGAAAAGACAGACGCAATCAAACTATTCCCGTCCTTGTACTAATATTTGACGGATATTCACAACAAAACGATGAAATTCAGCGGTGCGTCTTCTGAAGACAAATGGTGGAACAGGGAGCTCCATCCCCTCCCCAATTAGGTCATTTAATTCCTGAAACTTTTACATATTTACCAAATATTTCTTTTTTGAAGATACCTATATAAATAGTTATGTGGGGTTGTTACCCACTAAAACCCCCCAGGTGGCCCTTCCTCGGTGCATGGTAAGGGTCTCCGGGATCTCCAAAGGGACGCAACGGAGCCCTTCTTCACTGAGCTCTTCGGAGAGCACGTCCCGGGAAGGAGGTTACTCCCACCCCTCACTTTGGCGGGCGACAAAGGCTCCCACCCTTGTCGCCTTCTACGAGAGGCAGGGAATGCCGTAGTCTTTTTCTACGAGCCCAGAACTACAGGGCTGACCAATTAAAATCGTCACTGAAGTCGCCATCGGTGTTGCAAATGGTTACGATTTTCATATACAAAGCTCAACTACGGCCACTATAGCGATTTAATTCGATGCACGTTTTGGCTTACGATATATATAAATGTTCTAGAGGGACGAACAGAACTATGCAAAATCGTGCACTTGATTTTGTATCATCATGGTCACAAAAAATACTTGGATCATGTCCAATAGTGGAGAATTACAGGTAATTTCGAATTCGGCAATTACACGCGGCGACGTAACATACCATGCTTTGACAAAAGACACATCGTGTTCTATCGGTCGAACGATCCCGTTGTAAGCTTTACCGCCTTGTAAGTTACCAACGAACGTGCAAGTCGAAGAATAAAAGTGTGCTGGGACAGTGCAAAAAAGTTTTATGTGTGGAGTACAACCTGGCTGCTACCGTTTATACATCTCGACTTAATAATAGTGATAGAAAACAGAAAACATGTTTAAGTCTTAGTGACAGTTGTTTTCCGCACCCTGCGCTTCTTCTACTACTTCTAATTTTTTGAATTGCAGCTATCACGACGAAAAGATCTTATTGAGCACAAAGGTTATAAACATTATTTGCTCCGGTTACTCAAGTAATTAAGTTTCCACACTTGCCAATCCTTGTTGGTGGAAAGCGATTGAAAGGCTAAGCGACCTAAGAGCTATGTGCCACCTCTCAATCCGGTGACGCAGTCAAGGCCAGCTTCTCTGGCCAATCTGTGTAGTTCATTAAAAAAAGCGATTGATTTTATTTAATTCATCCGCAGGCAGAAAGCAACTTTCATTCCTACTCTTTCAAACCAAGACAGATTGACAGAGTTCGACTTATTGCATTTAAATATTCTTGTACAATGGCAACATTATGTTATACTAAACGTCAGTCATTTATCTGCTAATTTCTTCAAATTAAAAAAAAATACTATATATTTATATTGTGATTTTGAGCAATGTAAATTCGCTTAGAACAATGCGGAGGATTTTACCTCTTAGAATTACGATTAGGACTGTTTCATTTTAATATTATTAATAATTTTTAATACCATTCATGTGACAGATATGGGTAAGTACATTCATTATTACATTGCATTACCAATATGAAATGTTTAATGAATTTAAGAAAATCTAAGTAGTTATGAATATCTTGGAAGTAAACCAAAAATGAGTTACATGAGCTTTTCAGCTCGTAGTTAACGTAATTATTACATACTTATAAGTGAGATGAGGGACAAGTTAGATATTTATATATCTTGTTAAAAATTTGAGTTTGTTGACAATTCCATGTTATTATATTTTAGCAAATAACAATATGGATATACAGAGTAAAGAAAGTAAATTGAAAGAAGACACAGGTGACAAAGGTGTTAATTTCAGCGGCAATGATGATTACTTGAAAAGTTGTCCAATACTTGATCAAGAAGTTTCAGATTGTGCTATATTGAATCATCCATGCATAACTTGTGAAAGAAGTATAGACTGTCTTTATGGAAGCACATACAACTATACATGTTTTGTAAAACCAAATATTGTTTGTAATGTAAGTTTATTGTAATGTTTTAATAATAAGGACAAAGACTATTTAGTATCTTGCCTGTACTACACTACTTAACTGTACAGCCAAAAAAAAAGAGAAGGCAAAGGAAGGTCATTCTTTTGAGTCTAGGCATTATATATTATACCTCATTAAATCTTTAACCCTCTGAATATGTTGTCATATTTCTCTGATATTGCAATTCTACTCCTATAGTAGCAATTAATTTTGCTGTGTTGCTTAATCTCTTAAATTGTATCTATATTACTGTATGAACATTTCAATATTTGATCTCGAAAATAATTACATATCACTTATAATCTGTGGTAGCTTAATTTTTTACTTAGCGTAAAAAAATTAGAGCTAGTTTTTTTATATTTTTATTGAATCAAGTAAAAATATAAACTATTATATGGATTTCTAAATCATTGTAGTATTTTTTTGTAGAAATCAATATATCCTAATTAAAATTCTGACTGACCAATTATATGGCTCTCCCAGGGTTCCAGGACATTCAACAGAACTGCAATATGCCGCTTTTGTTATCAAACAGATAAATGGGAACATAGATGTGATCAAAAGGCTAATTGCAATTCCTTGGCATCACCAACAAAGTATTATCTGTAAGTAATATTGAAATAATAATGAATTTATACAAATTATGGGCTAATGAAGTAAACTTTTTTTTTGGTTTTAGGACAAACTGTACTGTTACCAATGATATTATTTGTTTGGGTAAACGAAGATTTTTGAAAAAAATAAGATGCACTTGGACAGCTGGTACAAGGTGGGGCACTGCTCTTTTACTGGCATTGACTCTTGGTGGCTTTGGCGCAGACCGATTTTACCTTGGTCATTGGCAAGAGGGTATTGGGAAACTTTTCAGTTTTGGTGGTTTAGGAGTGTGGACATTAGTTGATGCACTGTTGATTGGAATACATCACCTGGGCCCTGCTGATGGCTCATTGTATATCTAAGTGTATAGCTCTTAATTCAATATATTTAAGTTTAAATAAAATATAGACTATGAAAGTTAAGAACATTTTTATTTTAAATCCATAGATTCATGTTAATTTGAAGTTGGAATTTTAAGATATTTTCAATAAAAATAAAAACTGACTCTTCCAATTGATATATTTTGTAACCTTGTAAATCTTTGTAAAAGTTTAAATGTCTTAAATTGAAACTCCTTGAAAATTTTCCAAAACAAAAATTTTATTTTATAATTTTTTTGTTTCTAAATTACAGAGCAATGAGGTAACAAACATAAAGATACAGCAAATCAAATGTATGCATATTTGCAATTGATTTCAGACCGGGCCATTCTACGGAAAGCAGCAAATAATCACTATCAACTACATTATTATTGATAATCCGATACATTATCTAAATTAAATTTTAAAAACTACACTGTCTAATAAATGTTGATCTTAAATGTAACTACAGTAGAACCTCTGTAAATTGAACTTCAGGGGAAATAAAAAACTTTACGAATGGTGGGTAACTTGGACTGAAATGGCTGAGTTTTCTGTGGTTCTCCAAGTTTATACAAAAACAATAAAAATTACGTTAGAAAGGGATACACTACTAAAATATGAATTAAATATTCCAGTAAGCAACAGACAGTTTCCTAATAACTATGTATCTAAATTTTTTATTGGCTCATTATCACTTCAGCCATAGGCCTTCCCATTACATAAATGGAACCTCTCTTGCAACCTTTATAAGGTTGTCAGATCACCTTTTAGGTGATTATAGTATATTTGCTTACAAAGTACAATTTTTTTCAACAAGTCCATAGAGAAAGCTTTGCTATAGTAAAATGGTCACATTATTGGTTTATCATTTCGCCATAGTTGAGAGCTGACTGAGCTCCTTAATTTTTCACCATTAACTGTTATTAAAACCAAATTACACTTCCTCTCTGCCTCAAGAGAGGTATTGAATCACCGAAACTTGTCAACCAAAAATAGACAGAATGGATAAGTAACTTTAACTGAAAAAAATTTAAATGCAGGGTGGATAGTAATGCTGTGTAAATTGAACTTTCCGGCTATCACGAGGAAGCACAGTATTCATATATAAGATCACAGAGATCAGTTTTGTTTAAATTTGTTGATATGGATATATTTTTGTTCTTTAAAATATTCCTTAGCTGGACAACAGTTAGGTTTTTGACAGTTTTACTGCATATCAATTCCTGTAGCTTATCCTCATTAATGTCTTCCGTTTTTATTCTCTTGTTTTTGCTAACTGGATCACTATTTCCTGTTCTTTTTATTGATAGTACTCCAAACGGCCCAAACAATTCTTCAAACACATCATCCTCAATCTTGTGGAATTTTTCAGCATTTTGTAATGTTGTATCAACAAATGGTTCAAGACTGTCTTCTTGTAAAGCTTTTGCTTCTATTGCTCTATATTGTGATTGTAACTTAGGATTTTCGAACATATCAGCTTTGTATTCAAACAGTAAACTGTTCAAAATTTTTTTCATTTGCTCTTTTTGCTTTTTGTCATTTATTGGTGTTTCAATTTCATCATCCATAGGAGGTATGTCTCTTACATTTTCTGCAAATGGTATGTGAATTACATCAAAACCAATATCTATTTCCAAATCCAAAGGATTGGTGCAGGGTGCCAGAGCTACTATAGTCGGTCTAGAGTTGGCTCTTGTACACAACATACAAATAGCAATGGTATTCATTTCAACACATGCCGTGTGGAAAGCTTTAAATGCTACTGTTGAACCTTCAATAACAGTTTCATTTGGGAATAAAAAGTAACCAGTTTTCATAAACCATTTTTCTTTGCACAATTTACTAGCAGGCTTGAATCCCAGTAATTTCATCATGGGTGGCCCAAAGGGATTGCTCATTTCTCCCTTTTCCTTTTTTGTGAACTCTATTCTTTCACCACCATATTCTTGACAAAACAGCAATTCTTGGTCCAACAATGGGACTTCTTTATCTTCATGGGATGAATTTCCAGAACCAACAGTGACCTTCGTTCTTGTTGTTACTTTTGTAACAACTTCATCAGTTTTTGCATCTATGTTTACTGTTTTATGGAAAAATTGAGTGGATTTATGTAATAAACTGTAAATTCCTATTCCAATTGAAAAACCAGTGCCAATTTCAAAAGACAGTTTTGCAATAGCTAAATGCCGATGAGATTGTTTAAACATCATACTCTGAATTTCTTTGCTATCCCATACCGCTTTTGGCACAATGTACTCTTGTGATTTAAATGTATCAATTAACAATTCCTTATAGAACTGATGGATTGGATAATCTTCTAATGAAATATTTATAAACAAGATTTTTGTTGAGGTTCCAACTAAATTTATAACTCTGTCGAGGGTTTGTTTTTGGTCTTTCTTAACTGGTGGATTTAATAACTTCGTTAGTATAATAACCGTTTCTGACGAAAGTTTCTTTTTGTAGTTTTTAAATATTTTACTACAATGCCATAACACTTCAGAAAAAATAAATTCCTTTGCTTTTCCGTATGTTTCAATATTTGTTGCGCGTAATTTCTTATACCCTTCCAAAGTTGATACATCCATGGGCAATATATCAATTACATTATTTGTATTCAAATCTGTGTTTGTTTGTTCTGTTCCATAAAGTGAAACTCCTATGTTGTGAGAGCTCGACGTCCTTAGATATTGTTTTATCAAGAGACATGTCGCTTCATGTGCTACGCCAATAGAACTTGAGTCTTCCAAAGCATTAATAAGGATAATAGTGCCAGGGTTACCTTCCCATTTGGGAGTTTCATCAGTATCATCATCAGAATCCATAGTTTAAAACTGGGCTATGTGTTTTATTATAAAGTAATAAAAATTAGATTTTCGGAGGGATGCTTTACGTTTATTCCATACACAACGGACCAAACTCTACAGAAAAGGTACAATTTTTATACGAAATCGACAGATAACAAATTATACACAGCACAACAATCATTGACAATGTCAAGAACAACACCGTGGTCGAAAATCGAGACGAACTTCATTTGATGTCACTAGCAAGTTCAATCAATTAGTAAATATTATTCGTCTTGAAACGGAGGTCTGATTGTATATGATGGAGTATATTATGGTCCTCATTAACGTTTTCTCCTACTATATTATACTACTATTAGTATTACACATAATCACAGGCAAAGAATATAAAACTTTAGAAATGTCAACGTAGATAGGTCATTGCCGTAATTTTCAAAAAACGAATGTTTTTTTATCTATGATATTATGGCTTAGACAATAAGCCTTATTAGTGACCTGTACTATGTAATTTTGCTAATTTGATTGGTAAGGCCGTCTCTGTCTAATAAAGTGTCCGTCAAAAGAGTTTATATTAGCGTTTCGCTGCGTAATACTGAGTAATTAGGTAATATATGTTTCCACTCAGTATATAAGACACAAACTAAATTAAAACATAATCTCTGGTTACGCTAGCTCTATTCTGATAGGTACTTAATTATTATTAGTATTTTTAGTTTCTAAAGGGGTTCCCTTTTAACCGACTTCAAAAAAAGTGGAGGTTCGCAATTAATCTGTATGTTTTTCTTACGTTTGTTACCTAATAAATTTATCCGATTTTGATGGTTGATTTTTTCATTTGAAAGCTAGTCCTTTCCGTGTTTTGTTCATTCTAATTTATTCCAATTCTGACAATGGCATCCATGAGGAAACCATATAAGTCTTAAATTTGCTATAAGTATGTGCGCGACAAATGGACCAATTATTCAGTATCACGCAATAATCGATTTCGATGGTTCATTTTTATTAGAACGGATGTAATTCAAGGATAGTTTGATAAGAGTTTGGTTAGGTTCTGACTAATTCTATTTCGTTATATTCCTACGATAATTCGGAAATACAAAGAAGAAAGTCGAATATCAAGTCGGTTGTTGTTTTTACTCGTAAATGTACGTCCTCAAAATATTATTGATAACTTCATTAGGAGTATGGAAAATTTCATGCAGTTCAAAAATTTCCAGTGTCCAACTCTAATACTCAGATCATAGCCCATGTTACCGCCTTCTCGCAATATTTTTTTCTTATTAATATTTTACAGATTAATATTTTCTCGACATGCACGGTCCCTATACTTGAGACCGAGAACCACTGGCTTACATCTCTGGTATAATGTTACTTTGTAATAAAATGTGTACGTCTACGTAAAACTAATGTGATTTAAAAATAATAAAATTTTTATACAAATGTAAGGGTGAATAAAAATGTGTATGACTCTTATTTTTTTTATTCAATCTTTTACTCAAGTTTTTACACATTTTGATAGCTTTTATGTAGTTGTTATAATAAATATGGAATAACAATATTACTATTTCTCTAGTTTAAAATCTCATATATGTTTTAGTTTGTAAAGAAAAAAACATATCTAATATTGCTGTGGGGTGTAATAACTGTTTCGGTGCAAAGAGTACGAACGGCAGCGTGCATCGGTTATCCGGTGAAGGTGGGTGGAGGCGGAGAAGACACGAGCATGCGCAATGTTCCTTCCAGGAAATTAATGCGCCGCCCGTCATTCGTTCGTGGGTGCACAGTGCGAAGCCACCTCTATCTCGTAGAGGAAGGACTTGTGCCTTTGGGAAAGGAAGGACAGGGAGCAGTATAGAATCGCGCTAGAGCGCGAGCGAAAAACAGCGAAGCACGCGTGCGCGATCGAGCGCGTACGCGGCGCCACTTGCGCGCAACGACGAGCCGCGAGCATGCTAGGAGCACGGCGCTGCCGCGCGTAGCGAGCCACGCCGTGCGCGCCATCGCCATGGGTTGCGCTTCCTCCGCCGAAGAACGCGCTGCCTTAGCGCGCAGCAAGCAGATTGAGAAAAACCTCAAGGAAGATGGTATCCAAGCCGCCAAGGACATCAAGCTACTGCTCCTCGGTAATGGAGCCTGTTTTTATCTCTCTCTTTTGTTGCGCTGCGCGCGCAATCTGGCCGGAGCTCTATCGACTTCGGTTCTCATCGAACCGGCTAGAATGGACAACATTTGTGCTTGTTGATTCCTTAATTTAAATTTCATCTTTACCTTCACCATATTCTCGTCATAACAATGTAACAAATTTAAACAATGAGCAATTAGAAAAAAGTATATTCCAATTAATTGCGGGTGTTGATTACAGGCATTCAAAAGAGATTAAGTAATTTTATGGTATAAGTAGGTATTTACTTGGACTTTTAAAAAGTTCTATTATGAATATGACGTGTCATTTATTCAAATTCGCACAAACGTACATAACTATGTGTATAATTTAATCTTTGGACAATTTTGTATTTAATAGAAAACCCTATTCACACGAAAGAAACAGGCTTTGAAATGAGTGGTCAAAGAACTTGATATTTAATTATAAATCAGAAAATTATTAGTATTACTGTACTGGATACATTTTATCCTGTTGCTATTCAACACAAACTAAAATATTCCCTTCTATTTAACAAGATTCAATGACGGCACGTTTAAGTGAAGATTACTTTCTTTACCATCGTATCAACCGGCAATCCGAACCGTATTCAAATGCTGATTACTCATTAATTTCTTGGCAAAAATACAAAACAAAATTCGTTATTAAATATTTAATTGGAGTGTTTTGTGGGGGAAAAAAGGTTTATACATTCTGTTAAATTTGTTCTCTTGCTTGTGTGAATTGGGATTCACGCATGTGTGAGCGAGCCCGAGCGAATAGTTCCGAATGCAGCCGAACGTCAGTCGAGCGGGGCGCGGTCGCCGTCAGTCGTCACGGAGTGGAGCTGGTGCTTGTCATCCGGCCGCCATTATCTCATACGGATTCATAAAATCAATTAAAGTTACGCTGCCGTTACGCGTTTTAGTGTGAAGTGGAATAGAGAATTGTGAAAGTTCAAATTGTGCGGCCATATTACAATATTAGTGAGTTGTTAATCGGACAGTGTTAAGTGGTACGGTTAGGTTACTGTGTTGGGTGCTAACATTGTGTAGGGTGGCTCCGGTGAAGCCGGATCGGCAGGACGCGTGTGGAGCGTATGCAGAGGGAGCGGTGAGAAGTGCGCCCGGCTCGGGAGTCGGGGCGGACGGCGGCACAGGCACACGAATAGCTGCCAAAATGGGTTGCGCGCAGTCGGCAGAAGAGCGCGCGGCTGCTGCTCGGAGCAAGGCGATCGAAAAGACCCTCAAAGACGACGGGATCCAAGCATCGAAAGATATTAAACTGTTGCTGCTAGGTACGGCGCCATACCATTCAGTACTTGCCGCACATGGCCGCACCCATGTATTGAATTCGAAATCACAAACGTTGTTGCCGTATCGGAATCGTATTTAGGGACAATATTATAATGAATTCGTTTTCAAAACTGATTTATATTTATCATTTTAGACATACACTATGGTACATAGTTACTGTTTGCAAAAAAAAATCAAATTACCTGCTTTTATATCGTAACTTATCAGTATTCAGGCACGCACTTGTGTTGCCTGAGTAAACGAAAGTGGTAGTTTCATAATTAGAAAATTGTTAGTCAGTTTCAATCTCATTGCGTATTCCGTTATTCTTGTGTTTAAAATGAATACTGTCTTCCCAGGCTTCATTTTTATTCACACATATTGCTTATTAAATTTTAATCGATTAAAAACGAATTAGACGAACATAATTGAATCCTTATTTGTTCCTCAACATGGTTTTACATATTGGAGTATGTGTTGTGTGTACCAAACTGAGAGTTATTAACCATGCAAAGTTCAATTACCTCAGTTATCTGATTAACATACTCATGTTGGTAATACTGCAAGTATGTAACTGCTATTTATTTTGTTTTAATTTTATTATTCTCCATGGTCATATTTCAGATCCTTTGTCTATTTGATTTTCCCAATAAAAAAGAAGGGGAAAGCTATAATTTTCACTTAGAAATAATATTAAATAATTTACATTATGTAAACATAAAGTTGATAAATGATGTATTGCTGGAGACAATTTCCATTAGGATGCTCTAGAAAAAATAATTTAATAATTGAAAATAACACATCAATTTTGGAATAGATAGATATAACTTTATTGTACACTAAAATCAAACAAGAAGCATTATTTTACTAAGGTACATTATACAATTTGTTGAATTAATCACCAACAGCTTTCGAAAAGTTTTTGTTGTTTTTTTTGTAGCCACTCTTGCATTCTAATTACAATGACAAATATGTCTCAGTTACAGTAATAAAAAAATCATATAATATCAAAGGCTATTGTGGAAACTTGCCCTTTTTTTAATTCAAACTAGAATTGCAGTCTAGTGTTATTTGCAAGAGAGAAGTTGTCTTAAAAAAGTTATTTGCATGTGACCAGCACTGGACTGTTGCTTTAGTTTTGTGGAGAAAAATACGCAAGCCATCATTTCACCCAAAAATCTTAGTAATATATATTAGTTATCACTTGATAGTTTGGTAAATTGTTGATAGGTGATAGGTTTTTAAAAATTAATGTCATGATGTTTTAACCATCGACTCATTGATCTGCATAAAAATTAGAAATGATGTCATACATTCTTAATTCAATAACACCACCATGAGAGTTAAATTAATACAATTCAATTAATCAAGCTAGTGCCTTTAACATCAGGTGAGATCATAGTCAAGCACTTGCTTAGAAATTATAAAAAAAAAATCAAAATATACAAATATTAAAACTCATGTAGCCATTTTTACATGTAAAATTTTTTCATAACAAATTAGGATTGATATTAAAAGAAAAACTAAATAATTTTAAATGTAGAAAAGTCAGTTTTGTCTTATATAAACTTTTGTTTAGTTTTAAAACATTTATCTAAATAATAAATAATATGAAAATTTAATCTAGTTAGTTTTAACAATTATATTGTATGTGGCAAATAATTGCATTAATTGTTATAAATTGACAACTTTTACCCCTTTGAAATGCCTCTCTGGTCAAAATTAAAAATGGAATAAAAGTGTATTTTTCAATTAAAATAATTATATTTCTCAACTTGGTTAACATTTGATTAGTCATTGTATGTAATTAGTTTGGTAGGGATGAATCATGCTAAACAGTCATTGACATACCACATTGTAAGTTTTATGCCCTACAGTATGATAACATTTTACCAATAGTTGTATATGCTTTAAACATGAGCTATTCATTTTAATTAAATTTAGACAAACACTATAGAAATGTGAATATAGAAAGAAATTCCAAAAATATCCATAAAATGGAATTGTTCAATATATAATTTTTCATATAATTTTTCGTGTAAGTACTGAAAATTCGAAAAAATAATGAAAATCACTAAATCATTATGTTTGAAAGCAGTTTTTAGGTGTAATTTACTAGTTTCATCTCTTCTCTAATTCTTTATATCTGTCGGATAGATAAAAAATTAACAAAAGATTTAACACCTAATCTTTAATAAAACTACATTAAGAGAAATAGTTAGCAGGGCACATTTCTGGATTCTGGCCGCGCCGGATATGGAATTTAAATTTCTGACATACCGTTGTTCATAACTTAACATTGACTTGTGACTGTAAATTATTCTGCCTTTCATATTGTTTAATCAATATGATAGATGTTTTACACTTCTTATATTAAAAAGTGTGCTTTAGACCACACAAACTTGTAAAACTTTTTTAGATCCATCTATCTATTTTAATGTTCTATACATAATATGATTATATGTATAATATTTACACAATCGTTCAAGAGCGAAAAAACGGTAATAGACAATAGTGTTAGTAGTGTTGATATGCGAAACGTAACTGGCTATGAGAGAGACAGAAAATGCCTATTCGCATCTCTCTCTCTCTTGCCCATACAGTAATATTCAAAACAATTCTTGTCTTTCTTACATCTCTCAACTTCCAGTTGCCTCGACCGTATACATTTTTCGTAACGATCTTATCAGCCTTACGAC
Organism: Meandrusa payeni; assembly: GCA_029286785.1. Classification (NCBI taxonomy): domain Eukaryota; kingdom Metazoa; phylum Arthropoda; class Insecta; order Lepidoptera; family Papilionidae; genus Meandrusa; species Meandrusa payeni. Next base: position 9,047,035 of record JAGSMX010000008.1, on the reverse strand, counting down.
GCCCTCTTTGTATTTATGAATTATCGTAAGAATATTACGACACTTAATGTAAGTTAAAGACTTACATAGTTTTCTCTTCGATGCCATTCTCAGAATTGGACCAAATTTAAATGGGAAACGCCGGCTTTCAAACAAAAACGAATCATCAAAAGTGGATCACTCAGTCGAAAGCTATAACAACATAAGGGTACAAAGAAAAAAAAAGAAAAATTACTGTTAAATAGATAAACAAGTGACGACGTATCGTAGCGTTTATATGGTACAGTGGTTTTTCATATGAACTTGAATGTTCACGATTACGAAGCTAACGATCGAGCGGGTCGCGTTACCGTTGAAGTGGCGTCGGATGCAACAGACAGCTCTTGTGTCAGACAACACGCGATAGTTGATTTTATCACGATGATAGCTCGGGAATGGCGAACGGCCCCGTCGCCGACGATAAAGAAAATGTTCCTATGAAAATATTGTTGTCTCACGGTTCCGTGAATGTTGGTCCGCGGTACCGTTGTTCATGTGTTTTATGGAATCGAATTTGAGTAGTGTTTCGCAAGTCACTTTTTGAAGTAAAACTTCTTTACGCACGCTTACCTTCGGAAGTGAGTTAGTAAATACGTTACGAAGTGAGATTGATTCAAACAGCAATGACAAAATTATTTTGTGATATTCAGCTTTAGATTGTATACATATATGATTTATCAATTCGTCTTTACTATCATTTTGTTTGGTATTTAATTACGTGACCTCTTACCCACGAATAGATAGTACTGTTATAGCCCAGAAGAATGTACATAATATATAGATAAAATTAAAAAAATCACGATTTATTCCAACTTTGGGAAGTCGAATGTTCTCACTGGATTCGTTTCGTCATATTTTCGTAATATTATATAGAGTGACTTATTCATTTACTGAAAACAAACGATAAAAAACAAAAACCGACGTCAGATCCATTCCAATAAAACGGTTGGTGTAATATTGATTTTTTTTATGACGAACGCTACACAGATTGGCCAGAGATGCTGGCCTTGACTGCTTCACCAGATTGAGAGGTGGCATAGCTCTTAGGTTGCTTAGCCTGAACCTCTATCGCTCTATCTATCCTCTATCTATAGTAACTTGATACAAGGGTCCCTCCGATGAGGTGTAATCTCTGCTTGGCTACTATGTTACGCATAAGCATTCCGATCTGAGGGCGCATGAGAGGGCCGAACCACGACTTGGTCGGTTGCTATTTCATGGATAATCTAAGGGACAATTAAAAGCTAAACTAACGCACTAAAGATTTATGGTTTGACGCTATTGTCAGAATTGGACCACAATTTAAATAGGGCTACGCGGGAAGCACCAGCTTTCAAATAAAAAGAGATTCATCAAAATCGGTTGATCTAGTCGAAAGTTATGCGGTAAGAAACATGAAAAATGGACAGATAACTCAATGCGGCAATTGATTTCGGTGATTAATTTTTTATGGATGTACTACGAGAGTAGTTTTGTTAAAGTTTGAATAGGTTCTGATTAATTTTATTTCGTAGTATTCTTATAGTAATTCGGAAATACAAAGAGGGCGTGCGCTCGTTATTGCGTTTAAAGTTTGATTCGATCTATAGTCGTTTTTGGTTTTTGCTAGTAAGTTGTTCTATATGATTTTGGTTGTTCCCTGGTATATCTTCGGACTCCAAGACCTTATGCCAACAAAATGAACGTAAGAATTAATTGAAAGTGAATTTAGTAGTTTATGGTAAATAAAAAAACATTGTCTATAACCGTCATAAACGGGAGATTGTCTTCAATTCAGAGTAACATTAGCTATCTAGATCACGTCTTATGCTGCAACAGTTACATTGAATCAAGAATGACACTATATAGGTGATATGTGTATCAGACGGGTCAGGGGTCGGCCGTTAGCGCAGCCCGGCCAATTAGATACAACTGGAGGTCAGATTGTCGGGACCCGCATTTGACAGGCTTCGTTAGCAGCGCCTACGCACCTATGCCTCTGTATTCCTTTCCTAACAATTGTCTGGAATGCACCTGGGAGAAGCAGATAAAGGCATTAATGAGAGCATGTCAATTATCTTTAGGATCACGGATTTTTTAATTTTAGTTTAATGTGATAAACAGTTGTAATTTAATACGAAAAAAATTTAAACTGGACTCCATTGAAAGTAATCCCTTTCTACCAAAAAAAATTAACCGTTATAAAAGTAACGAGGGCACAAACATGAAAAAAAAATACAACTGAATTGAGAAAGAACCGTCTTCCTTATTTGAAGTTGGTTGAAAACGACTTGACCTTAAGTAACATTGGTCAAGTATAAGAGAAGAAGATAGAATTACGTACATAAGTATGTATAAATATATTAGTCATCTAGTATAACAACCAAGGATTCGTAATGTTATAACCCTTAATAGTATAGACACAAGGTCCACTCAGCACCTTACCAAGCGACACAGTTTTATGTTAATGTCAAGTCAGCACTTTTGCTCACATGTACGGTTTTTACATTATATTCGAAGCAGTCTAATTCCTAACAGTAAGAAAAGCTCGAACCTGAACAATTGTGGGTTTTATTAATATTTAAAATTAACAACGGAACGTTGGTAGAATGCTTTTATAATAATGTTAAATATAATTAAAGTTCGCGTAAAAGATTTACGTGTTCGAATGCTTTCTACACGCCGTTACACAGCTCCACCATTTTAATTTCTAACCTATTTTTATTCTAGCAGTGAGACATGCATTTAACGCGAGATGAACGGTTTACATTCGTTCGGTAATTAACCGTTTTTACATCACTGCCGTTTTATGTTAGTCGGGTTGGGCAAGCGTCTTTAATGGACTCACTTACTGCTTTTTATCGCTAAGCAAATCGCGCATATTGTTTGAAAATATTATTGTATTGTATTTAAATCGTTACCTTTAAATATAATTCTATAGTGTTGTTATTTTATAGTTCTGAGCTGAGGACATAAGCTAAGCTAAATCTGGCTGTACGATTCCTCGGGTCCATATTCATATTTAAACAAAATAACAGCAAACGTTACAAAATGTTTTGTTCCCTTTAAACCGTCGTAAAAAGCAGTCATAAGACGTCGATCATTACCCTGTTTGAAAAAATAAATTACCATTTATAGGTTTTTTTTTATTCAAACATAGGTAGAATTTTTTTTCAACATTGTTATCATAAGTATATATAATAAGCCGTGGTAGATCAGTAGTACACTAGCATCCCGAGTGCGATCCTCGCTGCCAGCACCACTAAATTTGTTTTTACAATTTAACGTAATGATTTACCACGTGCACAGCGGTGAAGAAAAAGTCGTGAGGAAGGCTTACATATCCAGAATTTTTTCTAAGACGTGAAGTCTGCTAATCCGCACTAGGGTGACTGACTACCCTTATACCTTCTTTACAGAGAAGGCCTGTGCCCAACAGTAGGATATATTATAGATTGTAACTTCAACTTTTATAAGGATTTGTCGACAATTTGTGTCATTATTTCTTAGAACCATCTCTATAATTTGAATATTTTCTTTAAAAATCTGCCAAGTCGGCAACTCGAAGTTTTCGACGTTTCCCTTGAAGTTCGATTTATCTACTAAACTGTTGTCCAAACTAAATACTACCCAATCCATTCTATAGAAATAATTTATAGCTTGGGTCGTGCGAACAGTCGGAATTGCATTCTGACTGAAGGGGCGGCGGCCCTCTATCAATTTCGGTAAAACTGTTGCGGCTTCAATCAACGTAAATTCGTCAAAAACAACAGATTATGATCATTGTATGCTCTATATGCAGTAATTGGCGAATAAATTTTATTAACAACTGTAATCAGCTCCAATTCACGTCAACTATTTGTGAAAAGTTAGTTCTCCGTTGATAACATATTAATAAAGTATATAAAAAGGAATTGATAACTTTCAGTTTTCTTTTTCACACAACACACACTTTGCTTTTTAATTTTTTTTCAATTGCAATAAACAAATTCGTTGGTGACGGCACAGGGGATGAAATCCATAGGGATTACACTAGCAATCCGTGCTATAGCTACCATGGCTTTCTAAGATCTTTGTGCAAGGCAATGGGAGACTTGCGACTGAAGGGTATTCAATTTTAAAAAACTTTACCATTTAAAAAATAATTAAATATTACATAAGTTAAAGTTACAGTTTTTTTTTACATGTATATGTCCCACTGGTGGGTTAAGAAGCGCTTAGTCCGCCTACTGCGGATTGGGGGACTTGACATGTTTTAGAAAATTTCCTAAGTCTTGTAGTTTTCCCCACAGTGTGTTTCCTTCATGCTTGGTAAATCAGCACATAAAATCGCAACAACAAAAGAATCGGTGCTAGCACGGTGCCAAGGATCGAACTCGGGTTTTTAGTGTACTATGCAACTTGAGGCAACCGTCCTAACACTGAGGTACCATAGCTCTATTAAATATTATATAATATATTCTTTTTTTAATCTATCAAATATTACAATCGACCAAAATTAAAGTAATTAATCAAAAAACTTAAGATTTAAAATACTATAGGATGTTTCTTTTACAGGTGCTGGGGAGTCGGGCAAGAGTACCATAGTCAAACAGATGAAGTAAGTGTTTGTTTTAGTTTTAATTTTAGTGTAGTATAATTACTAACATTACAAGTTTTTTTAAATAGTTTTAACAGTCGATTTTTCGTTAAGCCGTTAGAAACACTACTAATAACTTTTCTAAATTTGGTGTATGCATTTGTATCATCTTAATCGGATTGGGCCAATGAATTTTCCCTTTGTTTTTTTTTTACAAATTACAAAAAAGTCCTTTGTCGAAATCTTTACCTTTATGTAACATTGATAAATTTTCGGACTTTTTGTTTTTTTTTTGTTGACGGGGGGGAAATCTTCAACAAGATACGTGGAATTTTTACCCATTAAAACCCCCTTCGGTGGCCTTTCCTCGGTGTATGGAGAGGGGTTCCGGAATCTCCAGGGGAAAGCACCGGAGCCCGTCTGTACTATGCTCTTTGGAGAGCACGTCCCGGGGGGTGAGTTAATCTCTCCCCCCTGTGTCCTCGCAGTTCAAAGCGACACGGGCCAACCGATGTCTCCTTCCTCCCGGGTCAAATTTGGCGGACGACAAAGGCCTCTACCCTTGTCGCCCAGTGAACCCTAGGCTTTTTCTACGACAGGCAGGGGATACCGTAGTCTTATTCTACGAGTCCAGAACTACAGGGTTGAAATTTTCGGATTCTTCCATGTTGCATAAGTGTCTAGAGCAATAAAATTTCGGTACGTGACACACAGATCTATCGCTCCTTATCAGCTTATCTTTGTATCTACGACTTGTCAACAAGCGTTTTAACGTTTCGGCGATAACAGATTGCTTGTGATACGATAGCAAAGTCACTTGCAATGTCGAACTTTTTGTACGGGTGTTTCAATTTAATTGATAGCACGATAAAGTTATCGCCACTTTTCGGCTTCTTGTCTTTTATAATTTTCCGTGCAATAGCAACCGACCGAGTCGTTCGGCCCTCTCGGGCGCCCTCGGATAGGAATGCTTACGCGTAACATAGTAGCCGTCCAAGCCGAGGATACCCCTCACTCTTGTGTCGAGTTACTAGCGATAGAGGTTCAGGTTAAGCAACCTAAGAGCTATGCCACCTCTCAATCCGGTGAAGCAGTCAAGGCCTGTTTCTCAGGCCAATCTGTGTAGTTCGTCATAAAAAAAATCTTTTTCGGGAGAACGATACATTAGTCTAGAACGAACGAATTTAGGGTGACTCGAATAGTATAAACTATTTTCTACCGACTTTAAAAGAGAAGGTTTTCTCGACGCCGGTTTCGATTTTTTTTTTGTTTGAAGGGATTTAATTTCAAACAAGTACCTTATGAATTTTGTTTGCATATGACCTTGGAATACACATATTATGAATATGAAAAAAATTGCGTAAAAATATGGCATTAACATTGAAGCATGACTTATTTTTATGAATTAATTGTAGTTAGAAAGATATTTTCTCCATGGCTGTAAAGATGCTGCGTATTACATAGAAGCAGTGCTATCGAGACGTTTAAAACGTGGTCAGAAAATAAGAACCCTATTCCTTAATTAGTTAAAGTATAACCTAATTAACGATACTTTAAAGTTGTTTGTTAAAGATTTACTTTAAATATTACGTGTTGTAAAATTGTGCACTTTCCGTGTATCATTTTAGAAAACGTGTCATGTTTTCCTCTTCAATTCGTACCGCTACAATAGTCGACCAAGTATTGCTTATAATTCATACTGATGTACGCTTATATTATTATAGTGGCTTAGCGTTTCGACTTACGATCTGATAGTCGTGAGTTCTAAAACTAGTCGGCGTGTATCAATTAATTGCTTTTTTTAGTACAAACAAGAATAATTAAGACTAAAACTAAAATCGATTTTAAATCGAATAGGAATTAACGAAATAGAATAAGAACCTAACCAGACTGTCATCCTTCAACTTCACTGGAAATACAATTAAAAATGAATCAACGAAATCGGTGGGCGTGATATTGAGTTATTCGCACATATTTAATGCAAATTTAAGATATACGGTTTTCTCATGGATACCATTGTCAAAACTGGTCCAATTGAAATCAGACCACACGGGAATTACCAGCTTTCAAATTAAAGAAAGAATCATCAAAGTCGGGGTCGATCCAGTGTCAGCTGTCCAGGAATGGTATGTGGTAACAAAAATAAAACATACAGACAGATTGAGAACCTCCTTTTTTGAAATTGGTTGATAATGACTTGCTTAAAATTGTGGTTTGTTTCTAATAGCTTAGAGAAAAACGGACTGCAAAAGTCCACCCATCTGGATTTTTTTTTAAAAGAAAGCTTATATCTTTTTTTTCCAGAAATATTACTAACAATCTTGTTAACCATTCCAACTAAGCTTAAGCTTGTGCTAGGACATGGTTCACGGCGATAGTCGAATGGTGGATTCGAAACCACGACCTTACGATTCGCAGGCCGTACCCTAGACCATTAGGTTATTGACGCTTCAAAAGCTTCAATTGAAAAGACTTCAGAGTTTTTTTTAAATATCAACGTCTTCACCACAACAATACAAACAAAATGTTACATCCTGTAACTTAGTAATTTCCCTATCTACGCGCCTCAAACAGGAGCATAATAATGTGTACACACAACGCTTTACTGTACCTGGATTTTTTAACTTCAACTTAGCGGTCAGCTTGAAACACACATACCTTCTCTCCTTCAGTGGCACAAGACATTCTACTAGTGATGACTCAGACAATTAGTTCTCGTTAACTTATTGCTCCATTGACTGCTTAGTCACATTGATTATTACAGTAACTTATTGCCACTCGAAATTGAAACAATCATGATTCTATTCGCCTTAAAAGTTCCAAAACTGTGGTTAGCCCACATGTGGTTTTACCCGTTCGAGGAATTAGATCGAACATGGCACGAGGACAGAACAAATAAATGTCAATTGTTATTAACTATGACATTTCATGTTCTATTTATATTGATATAACGCTTTGTATATTGATGTACTACCAGTTATATATTTTTTGTTATTGTGTGAGACCATATTGTAGGCGCCATTCCCTAAGCACGTATGCTGTCCATTGTTTTGAAAACCGCATAATATGCCCAAAAGAGCTCGGCCCTCTCGGAATGCTTACCGTTCAAGCCGAGATTACCCCTCACCTGGGGGACCCTTGTGTCGAGTTACTAGCGATAGAGGTTCAGGCTAAGCGACCTAAGAGCTATGCCACCTCTCCATCCGGTGAAGCAGTCAAGGCCAACCTCTCTGGCCAATCTGTGTAGTTCGTCATAAAAAAAGCATAAATCCTAAATATGCATTTAATATGTCATGACTTTTTTTCGTTATAGCGTTGATCACTATAGCCATTTACGGTAATTAGTATAGTGTGTATGTAAGGAAGCCCACAATATATAGGTCACAAACATACCGAGAGCTAGATGGGGGTCGGGGCCATGTTTAACACAAGGCGGATTGCTTTGTCTTCCCAACATGGCAACCGAGTCTTTTGGCAGTCTGTCTGCGTGGCGCATCGCATACAATACATTATTATACGCCTAAAATATTTGTTCTTGATATTTTGTTCACGTTAGTCGTGTTCGATGTGACTACCGATACTTTGACTGAATTCTTACATACATAAAATCATATAGACATGTATTGCATGCACAGTTCTGTTAGAAAATGTGTTCTTTCACTAGCTATAGCAAAAAGATCTAACAATATAATTTGTCGAAAACCATATTTTAACATTATTCGCTTAAATTAATTTTCTCGGCGCTCATCTATTAACAAAATTAATAGAACAATAAAAAATATAATAAATTCGTATTCTAAATATAAATGCAAATTTGTTTTTTTTTACTGTCAGCTTGGTAACAGAATCTTAACTATGATGCCACTGAAAACCTATCAGATATAATTCTTTCGTTCACAGCTTAAAGCGTCAAGCAATGATTTTAGTAAAAGACAGACGTATATCAGACAGAAGAATTACAGTAATATTTCATTATCGTCTAGTAACGGCATGCGTAAACTCGCTGACCAACGGCGTCAATATTGCATGTCTAATCTTTGACGTTTTCGCTGACGTCACCTCTGTCCCGGATGCGGCTCCTTGTATCTATAGAATCTGTGTGACGTCTCACTTCTCTGAGGGATTGTTTTAATAGTACTCTTCCATGACTCCTTGATAATGTCACTGGACCATGAATAACTTAAAGACCGGAGAAAGTAAATTAATAAATAAAAAAAGCGAACATTGATCTCATATGGAACAACAACTCTGCTACTGTAAGCCAAACAAATAAACCTTTTCTCTATAAAGTTGGTATAGATAACATTTTAAGCGTTTATTAATTTGTCCATCTCGACAAACGTCCAAATTCTACCTGCACCATTTTGGTAGTTGGCAATTTCATCTTTTTTTTGACTGGCGGAAATCTTCAACAAGATACACCGCCTTCTGGGGGTTATATGGTGTCCCCACCCATTAAAACCCCCCGGTGGCCCTTCCTCGGTGCATGGTGAGGGGCTCCGGGATCTCCAGTGGAACGCACTAGAGCCGCTCTGCACTGTGCTCTCGCAGAGCACGTTCCGGGGGGAGGTTAATGCTCCACCTCAGACCCTCGCAGTGCAAGGCTACACGGGCCAACGGATGTCGCCTTCTTTCCGAGTCCCCTTGTCGGACGACAAAGTAGTTTTTAGTCGCCTTCCACGACAGGCAGGTGATACCGTAGCCTTATTCTACGACTACAGGGCTACAATTCTCGTGAAACCTATACGATATAACGAGCCTAACTCGTTTTACATGCAACAATATAATATAGAAATTTTTCCACAAAACGCGATACGGTGTTACCGTTGCTTTTAGTCTCGAAGCACTGTAATGGAGAGCAGTTCGATGATACCTAAGACTGGGATTAACATATGACGTCATCCATTGTTGGGATACCGCGTTTTTATAGCATGTTTATAAGTGGTAAATGTAGTCTAAATTTGGTACGCCGTCGATGGTAGTTTTATGGTGGTGTTGCCATAAATAATAAATTAAATACTTAACCCACTTTGCTCGTAACACGGAAAACATTTACCCTCTCTACTCGTGTAATTATCAGGCGTATTTTTGGCCGATTGCAGTTCGCTATTAAACTCTTAAAATTAGCTTTCTTATTCAAGATCCTTATAAGCATCAATGTTAAATGACTTTGTACTATTAACAATTCACTATAGATTCCTCTGGTAAAAATGGAGATTTTGACGAATCTAATATTAATAAACTAAATAAACAATAAAATGAAAAAAAAATGGTATTCTGGCAATTTTCTTTTTGTGACACTAAACTAAAACACTAAAAGACTTAAAAAAAACAGAGCATCCGATTGGTTAATGTTTAATCCGTCACATTTGATTTAATGTCTGTATTTGTTTTTACTCCTAAAAATACTTGTGTAAATCTGATTCGTAATTTAAAAAAAAAACATTCGAAATTTAAAATCTTAAAATTTAAAGAAGTTTTTTTTGTGACGCATGTCGGCCAGAGAGACTGACCGCGACTGCTTAGCGGGATTTAGCGGTGGCTAAACATCTTAGGGTAAAATAGACAGTCAGATTTACCATATTACCATATTTTTAAATTAAATTCAGAATCATTTGTTCCGCTTATAAATTGTTGCTTGCTTCTTAGACTGTGCGACTTCCATCGTTAAACATTTATAGAAATAGTTTCATCAAGAATTTTCTATAAACGAACAAGTTGGCGGTAATGCTGTAACACATTTTAGTGGCACTAACCGTCAAAAGAGCTCATTGATAGCGAAAGTGGCACGAATTAAACATGGCCGTCGTCGCTGACATTGTATTACTGTAGCAGCATCGCATCAATTTAAACAATTAATTGACGAATAACATCAACTAATTTGTAATATTCCAATAACATGTGTACCATAGAGTTGAACGTGCTAACGTTGTCTTTGCCTATATTTTAACCGACTTCAAAAAAGAGGAGGTTCTAAAACAAAGGTCAAATTATAGATAGATAAATAAATTATATAAAGCACCAAAATACGAACTTAACGCTATTTAGCATTTTCTTACAGCTAACTTTTGTTAGCGACAACGAGACAGGCTAAAGGGGTTAAATTAATAAATGTACCTTTACATATACATGATATAAATAAACGATAATTTATATATCAGATTGTTATTTTCACAGTTTTGAGTTAATAAAATCGCGAAGAGTGTTTTGATATAATATATAACATATTAATTATTATTAACTTGCCAACAGAATTATCCACGAGAGTGGATTTACAAATGAAGACTTTAAACAGTACCGGCCCGTGGTGTACAGCAACACCATTCAGTCGCTCGTCGCCATCTTGCGCGCCATGCCCAACCTGGGCATCACTTACGCAAACAAGGATCGCGAGGTAAGTTATTTTTATATAGCTGCGCCCCGCGGTATTACCCTTGATTAAAAATGTACTTCTTATTACTACAGCTATCTGCCAGTGAAAGTCCCGTCAAAATTGGTCTAGACCAGTGGTGGGCAAACTTTTTGGTCAGCGGGCCACAAATTGTAAAAAATAAAGTTAAGGGCCAAATTAATAGATTTTATCGAAATAAATTTTTTTGATGTATAAAAAGGTCTATATAATCTATTTAACACAAAAAAATTAAAGGCTAATTTAGCAAATTACACAAATTGCTGGTGACAATTTTTCATGGCTTTTTACGTAAAAATTTACGTTATATATTTTTTAAACTAACCAAGAATTTTTAAAGCTTTTAAACCTAATAAAAAACTACTGATATAAATACAGGAAAAAAATTACAACAAATCAAAAATATTAACTCAAAAAACTCTTGGCGGGCCGGATGAAGTGCTTTGACGGGCCAGATTTGGCCCGCGGGCCGTAGTTTGCCCACCACTGGTCTAGACGTTCCAGAGAGAAGCCAGAAGAAACATTAGTGATTGGCCAGAGAAGCTGGCCTAGACTACTTCCCTGGATTGAGAGGTGGCAAAGCTTTTAGGTCGCTAATTCTGAACCTCTATCGCTAGTAACTCGACACAAGGCTCCCCGGTGAGGGGTAACCTCGGCTTGATGGTTACTATGTTACGCGTAAGCATTCCGATCCGAGGGCGTTAAAGATTGCTATTTCACGGATCGCTACAGGTAAACCAAATTACTACCAATGAACTAAAAGTAGCAAATATTTACCACTATAATGCCACTGAAGGTAAGGTTGTACATAATCAGCCCTGTAGTTCTGGGCTCTCGAGAATAAGACTACCCTGCTCTGACTATCCCCTGCCTGTCGTACAAGGCGACTAAAAGGGGCCTCGGGTTCACTGGGCGACAAAGGTGGGGGCCTGAGTCGTCCACCAAAGTGGACCTGGCCTCGCAGCGAAAGGCGACATCGGTTGGCCCGTGTCGCCTTGCGCTGCGAGGGCACAGGGGGGGAGGTAGTAACCTCGTGCGTGCTCTCCTTGAGCACAGTGCAGAGGGAATCCGGTGCGTTGGTCCACTTGAGATCCCGGAGCCCCTCGTCATGCATCGCGGAAAGCGCCACCGGGGAGGTTTTAGTGGGTAAGAATACCGCCTCCTTCCCCCAGAAGGCGGGGTATCTTTGTGAAGATTTCCTCCCCGTTGGTCGAGTTGGGATCCTGGTCTTTAGGGTATGTATTCAAAGTTAATTGAGAATATGTATATTTTTATTATATGTGATCTAGAGTATGGCATGTAGTACAAACATATGAGAAATAATATGAATGTATGAGACACCATGTGGCCGTAAACGTTACGCAGTCAGTATAGACAAAATATACATGTCACAGTTTGTAGTGAACAAGTGTGGACTCGTTGCTAATTTAAGTATCAAAGCTCGTATGTTCCCGTTGCGCAAGCCATAACGGGATCGATTACGAGCTTCTCAATGTTCTATAAATAAGGAATTTGGTCGCGACTAAAAAAAATGTTGATTGCACTGCCATCGATGCGATACTTAATAGAGAGACTAGTAGGAACAACAGTTAATGATAGGTGTTCCATTTCTCTTTTATCGACTCTCTTTTTCCTTGTTATCTGGGACTAAGAGGTGGGGTCAGCTTTCTGGATTTTCGTTTATTCTTTCCATTCCCTCATCTTTTTGGACACTACTCTCCCAACTTGTCTTCGGCCTCTGGATCTTCGACCGTACCGAGTGCTGCCACAAATGAATTTGTTTGATACAATTGTGTCGATTTACCACACGCTCGGCGCTGTAGAAAAACATCGTAAGGAAACCTAGTGAAGTCTGCCAAACTTGACTATTGCCGCTTGGCGGACAAAGTCCTTATACTTTTTTTACAAAGAAGGTCTGTGTCCAACAGTAGGACATACATTTAGATATATAGAAAGACACTTTCTTGTGACATTTAGTGATCTTCACGTTTAATTCCTATAGTGTCTTTATTCCATATAAAAATATTCTTAACAGTGGGCTCTTTTTAGTAATAATCTAATTTTCCGAAAATTTTTAAAAATGAAATTTTTCTGTTTAATCGATGATGTTGCGCTTTGCAATTAAAAGTCGAGTGTTATATCATGAGATGTGATATGAGCAGCAATTAAGGCTCCAAATATCAGTATTGTTAGCGACAGTTGGTCCTACTGAATATTTTAATCTATAAAGCTAATGGACTGACTATAAAAATAAAGTAGTCAACTAAAGTACTTTTATCGGTTGTCGGCAACCAAGGCCGTTTCCGCTTCCGTCTTTGAAAGAGATGCATATACTAGAAATTTAGGATAAAAAGGAGAGGACTCTCTCTGTAGACAATCAGTGTACAGTTTAGAACAAGTGAGTTATGCTGGAGGAAAAGCCCTTTAAAAGTGAATCTCTGAAACAAAGTCAGTAAGTCTTTAATAAATTACCTCTTAGTCTCTTGATGTATTGCTGTTAATAATATGATAAAATATAAAATATGTCGTGTACGACGTTGAGCAAGGTAGCTCACAGTATATTTCTGTGACACATCGTATGACGTTTTAATTTGCAGAAAAAATTGCAATGTTTTTTTTTTAATTCTATACGAGTGCATTTCCAATTTAATTCTATACGTTCATTGTGTAATCGTATTAATTACAATGCTAATTGAGCGATATGCTGTGAATTGGAACGAAATATCATTTTCTATCGTAATTAGGTATTAGGTGTCGATAATAGTCATTATACGGCCAAATTTCCAGTTAAGAAAACGTAGAATTTGACTAAATGCTTCAGAGTTAACCGATTACTGCACGATGACAATTTAAAGAGGACAATTCGATTCTTTCTGCCACATTAGCTATATGTCAAGTTATAGATTTTCTATTCGTGTCAGTTTGTTCAGTTTTAGCGCAAACGTTCGATCGATTGCGCGCGTTTATTATTCATGAAAGTGTCTCGATGCATATTCAGAGTGCCGCGTTGCGGCTTAAGCAATATTTGCGCTTTGCGTTCGTTATGCATACACTATTTCGGTTTAATAAAAAGTATAGGAATAATTGTTGACTTTATTTCTCTATGACCAAAACCAGAGGTTCCCAACCTCGTGCCCGATTCGTATGTGCTGGCCACTATTCGACACACTGTTTTTTTTCTTTAATATTAATTAAAAATGTGAATTACTACTACGTTATGTAATAACATTTATCTGGGTGTATGCAATTTGAGTAATAATTTTATTATTTTGAAACATTTCTGTTTATTATTAATTAATAAATTATGAGGAGGAGTTGGTGAATTAAAAATAGATGGTGCCCGCCACTCGACCGATATTTTAGAAGAGCTTGTGCTCTAGAGTACAAAAAATTGGGAACCCCTGCCCTAAATCATTTTCGGGAGGTAAAACAAAAGGTCCTAAAATTTAATAAACAAACGGGCCTATTTATTCTTTATAATGTCATCCCCATTCTGTTAATAGTAAATAATTTGTTGATAAGTCATTAGAAAAAATTGGGTTTAAGCCACTTTTGCGCTGACGGTTAGCGACATAATATTTGGTACAAAAAGTCGTCCGGGTATAGATATAGTATAAAGCTATGCTAGCAAGTTGCTAGTTTACGTAAAAACACACAATAAAGATGTCAAAGTAACCCCCTCCCTACTTCATACTCATCCCTACACATACGAGTATAAGCACTCTTCAGCACACGCAACCTTTTACACACAAACACATTCACACACACACAACGATTAATTAAACTAAATTACATTATATGTTTTTTATAATTCAAAAAAGTATTTTTAAATTTGTATTTTATTTGTTTGGAGATAGGCGTTAATAGCTGCGACACAGTTTTACTACTGGGGCTATTATCGAACTAGTTTGTACATGAATTTTTGGCTTGAAATAAAAATTATTTATTTATTTATATTATTTTTACTAGTAATGTATACATCGACATTCTGCTTGACTCTGTGAATAGAAGAGCAGTGACATTAACTTTGTACATTCTCAGAAAGATTTTTATATGCTACGACAAATATCCTATGAGTTGCTGTAGACACGTTAAGCCTTCAGAGATGATTGATTTAAAAAGGATATTACTCTTAAAATGTTTCACAGAGAATGCTAAAAGTTTACAGTCATTTTTGGCACGTCTCCGGAGTGACAAAAAATATTTCAACCCACGTTTTTCAATTTGCCCGCTTGACATTAATTCGAAGGTACGTTTTGTTCAATGCTTCGCTTTTATTCGTGTAATTATTATGAGAGTTCTTCTTCGGTTTTATCATGTCGTTGTAATAATATACTTTTTAAAGTACTTTAAAATTGTGTATACACCTTTCGGAACGACATTATATATTCCGGTCAATGCTCGCAAATATGAAATCCAAAACATACATATTTTAATTTGTTTTGTTAAAACACTTGACCCAATCTTAATTTTTTTGTAAATTTTATTTTAAATTAAAATTGTCATAATAAACAAGTACTTACGGCTAACATCCAGTATCCGTCTCCCACATCATTTTGCCGTAAATTTAAGAACCTTTCAAGAACTTATGTGTAAACAATTTAACTGAGTAAAATGGGTTATCAAAAGTCGGGTAACTTGTTTTTTTTGTATAAAACTAACAAGTTTTGTACCATATTCGATTTCTGATCAAATGCGCCAACTTTTTATGCAACTTGCCATGACTTAAAAAAGTTATATATATATGATTTCTGTGCATAAAGGAATAACTTTTTGTTTCACGCAGTCGTGAAGTTTATTCTTTTATCTTTATAAGCAGTTACAGAGAAATCTTTACATCGTCGGTATTTTGAGATATACAAGATTTCGTTATTGCTATACTGTTCTTATAAAACTACAGGGCGTTGCCATTGACACGAGTTGGATTTACGCAACTGCGACTGAAAAAGGCCTCGTGAAACATGGTAATTAAATATTTTGTCACGTAGTGTTGACGCGCTACTACCAAGAAAACGAAGTCCTTCATTACTCCACTAATAAAAGTTTCACGATCCGAATTCCACGTAAGGAAAAAATATATAGCGTCAATAGATTTTTAATGTACCGTAACCCTAATGGTTTCGAATCGTAAGGTCGTAGGTTCGAATCCACCATTCGACTTTTGATGTGCTCTCCTAGCACAAGCTTAAGCTTAGTTGGAATGTTTAACAAGAATGTTAGTAATATTTCTGAAAAAAATTATTAGTCTTTAAATTGTAAGCTAGTGCTTCTCGTGTGGTCCCCTTTAAGTTTGGTCCAATTCTGAAAACCATATGAGTTAAATTCGCATCAAGTGTGCGCCACAAATTGTCGATTAACTCAATATCACTCCAAATGATTTCGATGATTCATTTTGGAAAGGATGCATTTCAAAAGTAGTCTGATGAGAGTTTGGTTAGGTTCTGATTAATTCTATTTCGTAATATTCCTACGATTCGGATATACAAAGAGGGCGTCCGCGCGTAACAGCGTTTAACGTTTGATACGATTTGAAGTACTGTTATAATTTGTAGGTTTCTTGGAATAAAATAGTCCAACAACTAATACACTCGCTTTATTGAGACAGCGTATCGTTGTACAAAGAATTATTATAACGAATACCGTGACAACTGCGTGTCGTCACAATCTTTATACAAAATTAATTAGAAGTCAGATTAGGAACTCTCTCTCTCTTCTCTTTTTCAGCCTCTTGCCACCCACTGCTGAGTGTAGGCCTCTTCCATAGAACTCCACTCTTTGCGGTCTTGTGCTTTCTGCATCCAACCCTTGCCAGCCACCTTTCTTAGGTCGTCCAGCCATCGTGTCGGTGGTCTGCCCACATTTCTGTGCCCAGTTCGAGGTCTCCATTCTAGGACCTTTCTCCCCCACCTGTTATCAAATCTACGGCATATGTGGCCCGCCCACTTCCACTTTCTTTTAGCGACTGCTACTGCTATGTCGGTCAACTTTGTCCTACGTATCTCAACATTGTTGATCCTATCACGGAGGGAAATTCCCAACATAGCCCGCTCCATGGCTCTTTGTGTGACCTGTGATTAGGAACTAATAAAGTTAAATTATTGTTTACAATGCCAAGTTCATGTGACAATCAACTATATTATTAATTATGAATTAACGATACAATAAGGTTCAGGTAAATCATTATACTCCTTCTCAACTTCCATTTAACTCGGCCGATCACTCTTTTAGTTACACATTCATCAGCTTACTTCCCAAGTCAAGCGTAAAGAAGTTTCACTTCAAATAAATACAGACAGAGAATTCTTGTAATTTGAAAAATAAAATTATCATGTCCAAAATTATGTTTGTAAAGTCTTCTACGATACATAAATCAACTGTTGTACCAACTGTAACAAAGATGTTGTTTCAGAGCGATGGCAAGATGGTGTTCGACGTGATCCAACGGATGGAGGATACGGAGCCGTTCAGCGAGGAGCTGCTGGTTGCGATGAAGAGGCTGTGGGCGGATGCCGGTGTGCAGGAGTGCTTCGGACGCTCCAATGAGTACCAGCTCAACGACTCCGCTAAATAGTAAGTGCCAGCATATTTTAAACTAAAAACACACTCTGATATGTTTCAAACGTGCCAGTTATGCTTTCTAATACTAATCCGTTTGCATTTCAAATACATGTCTTCTTTTTGAGGTGCCATCTCCTCCCGGAGGTTGGCTGTTATCAAGGCTATTTAAATCTTTGACACAATAGCACGGTACAAGGATCTTGTGCTCATTTTGAATCAGACCCGGTTATTCTGGAGCTACAAAATACGTCTTCATCCAGGTCGGTTACCCTGGCGGTTTAAAAGGCGTAAATTTTTCGCGTTTATTTATTTTCTTTAATAGTATTTACGTGGTCGTTTACCTTGGCGGTTAAGAAGTATCGTATGTGTTGTTTTAATTTTTCGCGTTTATTAATTTCCTCATAAGAATTTGCATTATGCATTACACCTGTGAAATTATTTGTATCTTTCCCACCATTCAACCATCTACGTAACCTTACAACTAAGTAATCGATCATTTTAAACCAAATTGTTTTTAGAAATGACCTGTGTCCATAAATATTTCCAAAGAATAATATTGTATCGTGTCCATAATATTGTATTGTAATAAAGTTGCAGAAATATGTGGTTTTATCAAAAATACCGTCGCTGTTTAAAGATCAAAGAGATAACGCTGGTAGGTAACGTCTGTGATGGAACGCAAACGTTATCGGCAACGAATAGCGTTGTTTTTATACAACGTTAAACCTCTTTTTTTGGAACTAAGAATTGAGTTTATTAACAAATTTAATTCGTTCATGATGTTTTATAAAATAATATAATAATAATAATCATTGGGAATACCACGACTCATATGCTGTCAATAATAGTGAATAGGCACTTGCTAAACTAGCGCGTACCATCTTTCGACTATATCACCACTTAACACCAGGTGGGATCATGGTCAAGCGCTAGTTTACAGGCATAAAAAAACAATCATGTTCTTAATATCTACGGTTATTAATAGTGACATATTCATTAAAAATAATTGACTGTCATATGCACTATACAGATAAGAAATAAAATGTAGGCAGGAGTGTTTGCAAGTGCAAGAGTTTTATTGTAAATATTTCTCAATAAGCTTTCTTTTGTTGTACTTTTAATTATGTTTTAAAGTGGAGATAATGTTTTATTTACTAATGAAAATAAAATTGAGTATTCTAAAGTACATAATGTACTTATGTACTTTAGAATACTCAATTTTCATAATTATGATTTTAAACTAACATGGCCACGAACCTAACAATATTTACTTAAAAATATCAGCAACTCATTTCGTATAATACACTTGTATTGGTAATATCCCGTTTTAAGTGGATTTTTTTTGACGTTTTAATGGATGTAACATCTCTATACTATACAATGACATTATTCATTTCACCATCCTCACTTCGCAAATACCTCAATGCCTGAAGGCAAAAGTCTTCAACCAGTGCGTCCTCCCAGCCATGACCTACGGTGCGGAGACTTGGACTATGACCGTTGGGCTGGTCCACAAGGTGAAAGTCGCACAACGAGCGATGGAGTCACATCTGCCGAGTCAGCGACGGTAGATGGGGGGGAAAGTTTTGGAATGGAGGCCGCGCATTGGTCGCAGAAGCGTGGAGTGCCCTCCCTCCAGATGGACCGACGACCTTGTTAGGATAGCCGGAAGTAGCTGGATGCGGAAAGCTGAGGATTGCATGTGGTGGAAGGCATTGGGGAAGGCCTATTTCCAGCAGTGGATAGATACAGGCTGATGATGATTATTCATTTTGACATTTGACAGTAAACAATAAAGTTACATATCTATGAATATGTCACTCATTTGATGCGATCATTCATTGACAGTTCGGAAGTCATCGTATTCCGATAAAGATCCGAGCTTTCCCGAAGGAAAATAATTTCTCATTGCATCTCTACTAGCTATCATCTTGTAAATTAATATTACATTTATTATCTATACCATACACCAGTCTTTATTATAAAGATTTAAAACATAAAATAAATCTCACACAAAATCAAACTTTAAAAACCGCCGATGCGGCCGATATGTTCTTTATTGGAGACAAATTCAGAAAGGTTGCAGAATGCAGTTAGAATAAGCCGCTTGCAACCAGTCCTTATAGAAATCTGTAGGGCTATGTGCAGTGGTTGTCCTACGACTGAAATGAAGATGTTGATTGTTGATCCTTCTAACAATGCAATTAGCCTAAAAAACTTTATTTATTTATTTATTTATTACACCAACACAATGAACATTTTTACAAACAATACATAAAACAGTGAAAAGTTGTGAAGTTAATGCCATCGCAGTTATAGGCGTAGACTGCAAGCAATTAATTGGCGAGTGACAATGTAAGATTAAAATGAAATTAAAACAAAAGTCAAAATAAAACTAAATTTGATATTAAAAATTAAAAATTTACTAATAAAGAATAAAAACTATTTGTAGTTTAGTGAATGTTTATACATACTTATACTAGGAAAAAGAGGTCGATATTGTCCGTTTTGAAAAGAGTTGAATTCAGTACTAATTCTATTTAAGGGCGCATTCTTACCTAGGTTCGATCTGAATAAACTTCTACGACCAACACTTCTTTAGCTGTGTAGAAGGGAATGGTTAGATTGGGCCGGAATTGCGAGTGCCGCCCATCTGTTTCGCCTCGCAAGAAACAGAGATATGGTCAACTGACTGCCAACCTTCGCTAGTCAGAGAGGCACTTTAATAAGAAAAAAATACCAAGCCAACTGTTATTACAAAATATATTTCAAAATCGTATCGATATATTTCGTCTGATATTATTTAGTCCCTTATCAATCTCTTATAGTAATTCATTTCAATAATAGATAAATAATGACATTATCTAGTTAGGTATTTTTATTGTTGTACAAAGTTATAGCCTAATCAGTTGTATATGTAATCTATATCTTAATATGTAATATTTGCCAATGAAATTACTACAAATATAGTCTACACCAGGGGTCGGTAACTCGCGGCTCTTTCGATGTAACGTTACGGCTCTTTAGTACTGACTTTATTTGTGCCAGTACTATATATTGTTAGAAAAAAATCCCATATGTCTAGGTGCAAGGTGGTTAGACGTTAAATTCGTGACAACAATCTTAGAACAATGAGCACTAGGCGCGGATTAACAATATACATGTATAACAAAATTAAAATTACACAATTTATTAAATCACAATTATTAATTAATTTACATTAATTCGCACGACCGGGTAGAGCTGGTCGCATATATTTTATTTTTACTTTATAAATTATTTATCTTGTTCGATCATTTTATTTCTCCGCGCTCTCGCTCACACACATTCGAACACGCAGCCGATCGTGAATGATCGGTTACTCTCGGCTCAAGCGCAGCGGGTCCCGACCGTAACGCTACATTTCTGCTATATTCAATTAATAAGACGTCACGTCAAAATCGTGGCTCTTTAAAAAGTTTGCAAATTGTAATTTTTGACTACTCCTACTCAAAAGATAGAGCGTAATTTCCCAAAGTGGTCCCAGTGAACCCCAAAGGTCGACTTAAGGGGAGTTCTATGTGGGCTGGACAAAAACATGGCGGTTCACAATTAGCGAACCCCCCGCTTGTTTCCATAGCTAGATCTTATCTTCACATTTTTTGTCGAGTTTTGGGAATATGGTAGAAATGTAACTGTAGGTCTCCCGAAATCAGCTACATTTTGAAAGTGGTAATGAAGAACAAAACTCCGCCTGATGATGCACTGTCAATGACCGCACTCAGTGGAGGTTGCTTATACGTGGTCACTATCCTCAGCAGTGAGGGAACGAAAAAGAAGTAGAATGAATAACAAAAGTCAGTGATCCTCGGCTTTAGACTACACTAGATACATTTACAAATCCTAAAAACTGGTAACACCAGCTATTCCCATTAATTGGAAGAGAAGAGCAAGCGCGTTACCAAATTATTATTCGAAATGCTATAGAAGTAGCGCGTAGGCAGAGTCATGGCAACGTTCTCCTCGACGAGGTACATTCTACGCCAATATTATGTGCTTCTGTATATACTTTACAACTCTAAAAGCTCCATAGCATAAGCCACAAATTGATACTCTAACCTAAGAACTGTGTCTCCTCTTAAATAACTTCTGTCTTCCCCGACCGAATAGGCGACCGCCCTGATCGGGCAATATGCGACAGCTCTAACGATTTCCAGCTCTAGCACTTCATATTAAACGTCTAACGGCGGATTGATGTTGAAGTATGAAATATTACAGATTTAGAAAAGTCGGCACAGCAACCGTTAGGATGCGTAAACACGGCGGGCTGTTAGTGTTTCCGCCGCGGCCTCAATGTAAACTGCAGGGGCTCGCACGGTATGTATGTCGGTGTGACGCTATACGTCAGCTCGCCGTGACGCCACGCCACCGTGTATTTGTGGAACGTCTGAAACAGATTTTGAAGGGAGTGAGCTGGTGAATGTTTTATAAAGTGGGACCGGCTGAGGCGAATGGAAATTAATAGGGAAGATGGAAAGAGAGAGAGTTCCGTTTCGTATCTGAGACACAGTGCAGGCATATTGTCACACTGTGAGAAGCAAGAGAGCAGTGCGTGCGTACATTTTCTTTCTCTCTTAAACAATCGTGTATACATATAAATATATGTATACATACATCCTACATATAGTTGGAGCTGTAACTTTTACGATACGTAATGTGTAACATTTAAGAATTATTGATTAGTTAAAGAATCGTGGTAGCTCAGTGTCCGAGCGGGTTGCAGTGCCGACACCAATAAATTTGTTGTTGCAATGTTATGTGCTGATTTACCACGCGCTCGGCGGTAAAGGAAAACATCGTGAGGAAACCTACATGTCTTAGAATTTTTTCTAAGGCATTTGAAGTCTGCCAATCTGCATGGCTACTAGGGCCGTCCGGTGGACTATGCCCTCTTTACAGAGAAGGCCTGTGCCCAGCAGTGAGACATATATGTTATATAAAGGCTGTAACTTTAACGATACGTAATGTGTAACATTTAAGAATTATTAATTAGTTAAAGAATCGTGGTAGCTCAGTGTCCGAGCGGGTTGCAGTGCCGACACCAATAAATTTGTTGTTGCAATGTTATGTGCTGATTTACCACGCGCTCGGCGGTAAAGGAAAACATCGTGAGGAAACTTACATGTCTTAGAATTTTTGTCTAAGGCATTTGAAGTCTGCCAATCTGCACTAGGGCCGGCCGGTGGACTATGCCCTCTTTACAGAGAAGGCCTGTGCCCAGCAGTGAGACATATATGTTATATAAAGGCTGTAACTTTAACGATACTTAATGTGTAACATTTAAGAATTATTAATTAGTTAAAGAATCGTGGTAGCTCAGTGTCTAGGCGGTCGCTTCGAGTTACGTAATACGCTAGCATCTCAAGTCGTGGTAAAACATCGTAAGGAAACCTGCATGTGTTAGAGAAAATTGTCTAAGACATGTGAAGTCTGCACATCCGCACATAGGGCCATGTGACGGTCTATGCCTTTATTCTCTCATTACAGAGAAGGCCTGTGCCCAGCAGTGAGACATATAAGTTATATAAAGGCTTTAACTTTAACGATACGTAATGTGTAACATTTAAGAATTATTGATTAGTTAAAGAATCGTGGTAGCTCAGTGTCTAGGCGGTCGCTTCGAGTTACGTAATACGCTAGCAACTCAAGTCGTGGTAAAACATCGTAAGGAAACCTGCATGTGTTAGAGAAAATTGTCTAAGACGTGTAAAGTCTGCACATCCGCACATAGGGCCATGTGACGGTCTATGCCTTTATTCTCTCATTACAGAGAAGGCCTGTGCCCAGCAGTGAGACATATAAGTTATATAAAGGCTTTAACTTTAACGATACGTAATGTGTAACATTTAAGAATTATTAATTAGTTAAAGAATCGTGGTAGCTCAGTGTCTAGGCGGTCGCTTCGAGTTACGTAATACGCTAGCAACTCAAGTCGTGGTAAAACATCGTAAGGAAACCTGCATGTGTTAGAGAAAATTGTCTAAGACGTGTAAAGTCTGCACATCCGCACATAGGGCCATGTGACGGTCTATGCCTTTATTCTCTCATTACAGAGAAGGCCTGTGCCCAGCAGTGAGATATATATGTTATATAAAGGCTTTAACTTTAACGATACGTAATGTGTAACATTTAAGAATTATTGATTAGTTAAAGAATCGTGGTAGCTCAGTGTCCGAGCGGGTTGCAGTGCCGACACCAATAAATTTGTTGTTGCAATGTTATGTGCTGATTTACCACGCGCTCGGCGGTAAAGGAAAACATCGTGAGGAAACCTACATGTCTTAGAATTTTGTCTAAGGCATTTGAAGTCTGCCAATCTGCATGGCTACTAGGGCCGTGTGGTGGACTATGCCCTCTTTACAGAGAAGGCCTGTGCCCAGCAGTGAGATATATATGTTATATAAAGGCTTTAACTTTAACGATACGTAATGTGTAACATTTAAGAATTATTAATTAGTTAAAGAATCGTGGTAGCTCAGTGTCCGAGCGGGTTGCAGTGCCGACACCAATAAATTTGTTGTTGCAATGTTATGTGCTGATTTACCACGCGCTCGGCGGTAAAGGAAAACATCGTGAGGAAACCTACATGTCTTAGAATTTTGTCTAAGGCATTTGAAGTCTGCCAATCTGCATGGCTACTAGGGCCGTGTGGTGGACTATGCCCTCTTTACAGAGAAGGCCTGTGCCCAGCAGTGAGATATATATGTTATATAAAGGCTTTAACTTTAACGATACGTAATGTGTAACATTTAAGAATTATTGATTAGTTAAAGAATCGTGGTAGCTCAGTGTCCGAGCGGGTTGCAGTGCCGACACCAATAAATTTGTTGTTGCAATGTTATGTGCTGATTTACCACGCGCTCGGCGGTAAAGGAAAACATCGTGAGGAAACCTACATGTCTTAGAATTTTGTCTAAGGCATTTGAAGTCTGCCAATCTGCATGGCTACTAGGGCCGTGTGGTGGACTATGCCCTCTTTACAGAGAAGGCCTGTGCCCAGCAGTGAGATATATATGTTATATAAAGGCTTTAACTTTAACGATACGTAATGTGTAACATTTAAGAATTATTGATTAGTTAAAGAATCGTGGTAGCTCAGTGTCCGAGCGGGTTGCAGTGCCGACACCAATAAATTTGTTGTTGCAATGTTATGTGCTGATTTACCACGCGCTCGGCGGTAAAGGAAAACATCGTGAGGAAACCTACATGTCTTAGAATTTTGTCTAAGGCATTTGAAGTCTGCCAATCTGCATGGCTACTAGGGCCGTGTGGTGGACTATGCCCTCTTTACAGAGAAGGCCTGTGCCCAGCAGTGAGATATATATGTTATATAAAGGCTTTAACTTTAACGATACGTAATGTGTAACATTTAAGAATTATTAATTAGTTAAAGAATCGTGGTAGCTCAGTGTCCGAGCGGGTTGCAGTGCCGACACCAATAAATTTGTTGTTGCAATGTTATGTGCTGATTTACCACGCGCTCGGCGGTAAAGGAAAACATCGTGAGGAAACCTACATGTCTTAGAATTTTTTTCTAAGGCATTTGAAGTCTGCCAATCTGCATGGCTACTAGGGCCGTGTGGTGGACTATGCCCTCTTTATAGAGAAGGCCTGTGCCCAGCAGTGAGACATATATGTTATATAAAGGCTGTAACTTAACGATACGTAATGTGTAACATTTAAGAATTATTAATTAGTTAAAGAATCGTGGTAGCTCAGTGTCTAGGCGGTCGCTTCAAGTTACGTAATACGCTAGCAACTCAAGTCGTGGTAAAACATCGTAAGGAAACCTGTGTGTTAGAGAGAATTGTCTAAGACGTGTAAAGTCTGCACATCCGCACATAGGGCCATGTGGCGGTCTATGCCTTTATTCTCTCATTACAGAGAAGGGCAGTAGTTTAGCTACATTTGCACATTTCAGTTCTATGATAGGTACATTGACATTTTAAAAAGCTTACATCTATTTCTTCATATTTTCATATAATAATTTCCTTATATTATTTACTTACTCCTTTGGGAACTTCATATCCAGATATTATGGCATCAGATTGGATGGATCTACCATTTCCCAATATTACAGGTTTTATTCTGTAATACATAAGAAATATTATTGCAATAGTTCCATGACCTTTCATAATTTGTTAATTCCGTTTTTTTGTAAGTATTACTAGCTAATTAGGTTCAGGCTAAGCGATCTAAGAGCGATGCCACCTTTCAATCCGGTGAATCAGTAACAGTCAGTTTCTCTGACTAATCTATCTAGTTCGTCAAAAAAAATACACTTGTGAGGAAAAATATAGGGTCGGTTGAGAAAGTTTGAATATCTCGGAAGATAAAGACGCTAGCTAATTGAAATAAATTGGCAAGTTAGTGTTGCCACCACATGGAGGCAACACTAACTACTAAAATTTAATTAAAAATACTGTTATTCAAGTTTACGTAAGATATCATTTTTCGTTTGTTTTTTGATGAATTATAAATAAATTAATAAAAATATTTTATTGTAATGATGTGTTACATTTATTTGATAATGTGATGACATTTATTTTAAGGATATTTAATTGTCTATCATGCACAATTTATTTCAGTTAGCTAAGCGGCTTCATCTTCCGAGATATTCAAACTTTCTTAACCGACCCTTTATTTTTGCTCACGGCTATTTATAATTTTCAAGAGGGGGGGCCAGCATTACGCAATTATGTTAAATTTTAATAACATACACATTATTTTATCTCGCCAAAAATAAATAAATAGCATAGTATTGGTCATGAGGAAAAAACCGCTTATTGCCAGCAATAAAATATGAGCAATTCTTTGCCCTTGGTTACTGGGATGACGTTCACTGATAATAACACTAGGTTAATAATACAAAATTGAATGTGAATATGTGTTCATTTGTTTTATTTTGTTTTCAATAAAGCGCAACCACAGACTTGGGTCCGTGCTTTTTTCTAATCTTCTTTATTTTTTGCTACAGTTTTTTCATGTTATTCTTTTTTTTAAAAAGAAAGCTAGCAATATTTCATTCTTTTCTTTTCAGAAATATTACTAACAATCTTGTTAACCATTCCAACTAAGCTTAAGCTTGTGCTAGGACATGGTTCACGGCAATAGTCCAATGGTGGATTCGAACCCACGACCTTACGATTCGCAGGCCGTACCCTAAACCATTAGGCTATTGACGCTTCATTATTATTATTGTTAATAGATTTTCTCCTTCTGGAAACCAGAGAGTTTCGGTTTTAATGAAAACCACGGGCCTACGCCAAGTGGGTTTCATTTTGAGGCTTGTCTAGGTTAGCGGATTCATCCTGCAAGAACTTCCGAACAATTCGACAAGTATTTAGTACGGCAGCTTTTTGCATGCTGATATACGTACTGCTGTGTAAGTCAATCTGTTGAATGTAATTATGGAGGTGTTTAGGGATAATACCAGTACTGGAGAGCACCAGAGGCACAATGTATACTCTGTTCATGTTCCAAAGTCTCATTATTTCCTCTTTAAGCTCTGTGTATTTGTGATTTTTTTCGGTAATAGTTTTTTGGATATTGTGTGTGTTAGTTACAGCTATGTCTAGTATAAAGGTCAATCTATTTAATTTATCTATTACAGTTATATCGGATCGGTTGTCATGTATTGTTTTGTCTGTTAAAATTGCTCTGTCAAAGTATAACTTATGGCTCTGGTTCTCCAGCACTGGCTTTGGGTTATATTGATAATATAGAACTGTTTTCGGGTGAATAAGTTTATGTTTGATATCTTTTGATAAATAATAATAATTATTATTATTCATTAATATATATTTTTTATGCCTGATTTTGGAAGGTGATATTAGAGAATTCTCTGCTTTACGAATCGTAGACGCCCCGTTGCATCGTTATTAGATTCTCTGCGACCGACACATCGACGAAAATTGTCCTCGTTCTCATATTAAAAAAAAATACAATTGGTTCAGCAGTGTAGATTGAATTTCTTAAGGGCATTTTAAATGTATATAAAAAATGTCATCATTGGATTGTACATTAGTAGTTCTGTTTCATTGAAGCATAACGAAACGTGAGCATTTCTGCGTAGGAGCATATTATAGACGTTATCGAGTGTACCGTACCACATTAACCGCAATGCAACCAGATATGACTTACGTTGTCCGCTGCGGTATAAAAATATACAAATCAGTCAGCTCTTAACACCTTTTTTATCTACCCAGCGCAGACGGACACAGACTTTTTGCGACTTTTTCATACTCGTGTTTTTTAATCTGAATACAATTCTAAACTCTGACCATGAAATCGTGAGTTAGATACGAAATCCACAGAGCGTCACTATTAACTTCATCAGAAAGATACCCCGCCTTCTGGGGGGAAGGCGGCCGTTATGTGGGGTTTTTACTCACTAAAACCTCCCCGGTGGCCCTTCCTCGGTGCATGGTGAGGGGCTCCGGGATCTCCAGTGGAACGCACCGGAGCCCCTCTGCACTGTGCTCAGAGAGAGCACTTCCCGGGGGGGAGATTACTCCCTCCCCCCTGTGCCCTCGCAGTGCAAGGCGACATGGGCCAGCCGATGTCGCCTTCTTCCCGGGTCCACCTTGGCGGACGACAAAGGCCCCCACCCTTGTCGCCCAATGAACCCGAGGCCCCTTTTAGTCGCCTTCACGACAGGCAGGGGATACCGTAGTCTTATTCTTGAGAGCCCAGAACTACAGGGCTGAAGTTACTGTTGTAACTGTTAACTTAATAAATTATACCATTAGACGCTCTTGTGATATCTTTTTCTTGGAGATAAAAACTTCAATTATTAAGTTAGTTATACCCAAGGCACATACGACGAGGGACTCCGAAGGTCCAAAAGGTCGAGCAAGACCAAAGCTCCGTTAGTTAGTGTCAATCGAGACGCCAAGGGAATTTGCATAGGAACCTGGAGGACTGCGATCATGGATAGACCGAGGTGGAGGAAGTTGCTTGACCAAGCCAAGGCCCACAAAGCTTATAGAAGAAGAAGAACAATCTTAGATAGAATAGAGACAGAAAGAGATATGGTGAACTGACTGCCAACCTCCGCTAGTCGGAGAGCCACTTTAAGAAGAAGTAAGATTCTTCTGTTAGTAAATCTTACCTATCTTGCGTAATAATTGATTCTTCTTTATTCTTCATATTAACACACCCACATTAACTGTGGTAACGCTTAATTTTCCAGTATTATTCTACACTTGTATTTTTTAAAGGAAAGCTAGCAATATTTCTTTTCTTTTTTTGACAAATACTACTATAATTCTTGTTAACCATTCCAACGAAGCTTAGGCTAGTCGTTAGTTCTTATAACAGTCGAATGGTAGATTCGAACCCACGACCTTACGATTCACAGACCGTACTATTATTATTTGACGCTTTGTATTATAATGAAGATTATTAGGCGATATGGGAAAGACTGAAATCGCTATCCGCTTTTCATCATCATATCAGATCCTATTTGTAACAGTAGCTCAGCCATTTTTCTCTTTACATCGGGCGCCAATTTTAACGGGTGATTTTTTTTCTCATCTTTTGAGAAAAAAAGAAAACTCTTTAGCACAAGCCAAATGGTATTTGAAATCCTATTGTGCTATCGTTAGTGGAACGTTTAACGATAAGTTATTAATGTTTAGTATTCTAGTTTAAAACACACTATGCTACATTATAAGGCAGAAAAGCCTTAGACTTTAAATCTATTAGCAACATTCATGTCAAATGTGAGTCTACGAAGCTATCGGTGAAATAGCTACCGACCGAGTCGTGGTTCGGCCCTCTCGGGCGGCCTCGGGTCGGAATGCTTACGCGTAACATAGTAACCGTCCAAAACGAGGTTAACCCTCACCGGGGAGCCTTGTGTCGAGTTACTAACGATAGAGGTTCAGGCTAAGCCTAAGAGCTATGCCACCTTTCAATCCGGTGAAGCAGTCAAGGCCAGCTTCTCTGGCCAATCCGTGTGAAGAGGTTAGAACAATAGTTTTATATTCCTGGTAACACAACACTATTGTTAATTCATATTTATCGTCTTAGTTTTAACAACACTAGATATATCTAAATATTATTAATATCCCTTTTATATAATAGCCATTGTCAGAAAGATCGTATGGTATAGCATGACATGATTATCACGTAATTCCTCACTTTGTTTTATCTAGGGTGTTGTACAAATATTCCTCGTCATTACATATGTTATTGATTAGGAACAATGGCAATTCCCAGATCATTAAATGTGCCTCTATCAACGGAATCTTAAAGTACATCAAATCTAAATAGAATACACCGTCCTGATTTACATCCGTACATATGTTTTTTCAAACTAGCGGTGTTTCCGAACATATACGATTTGGGAGGGAACGTGGTCCTTCACGGAACGATCCTACTCCCTTCTCAAAGGCAATGCACGTTTACTTAAGCTCGTTTGCCCTATGAATATAGTAATGAAAAAATTGAATGTGGAGTGACGTGTGTTAGTCAATGGAAGACAAGAAAGAAAGTGGAAAGACAATCATCGCGAGTCAAATCGATTAAGTTATGGAATAACCGATACATTGCACGAAAAAGAAAGCTTATCATCTGTTAATGGCGCTAAGGAATTTGGTGTCTGGTACAAAATTGGATGAATTATGTAGTAATTACTACAGTGTACTGCTAGATAAGGAGTTTTTAATCATTGGCGAGTGCAAGTCGTAACTTCTTTTTCTTTCTATTTCCAAAGTAAAGTGGTGTACTTGGTGGCATACTGTACTAACTGTGTTGGACTTTGCAAAGTGTGTATTCAGTTAGCAATGCTGATAGCCATTGCATAAAGTCGTATAGAAGAAGTCTTCTAGTTTTGTTCTTACTGTAAAAATATCTTGGGTCGCAATGTTCCGATAGGTTCCACACTTTATATTATAAAAAAAATTAAAAAAACTGACTAGTAAGCGAAAGGGAGGAAAATCAGATTATAACACTAGAAGTAAGTCGTATTTTAATCGGCTCAATTAAGTTGAAGGCATAATTGAGCCAATTAGTTCTTTTTTTTTAAATTAACTTATTTGGAAGTTATGTCTTACCTTAATGCTTCTTTTATACAAGCGCGTAAATACGGCAACCGATCCAAATCCTTGCTAGTCAGCACTCTATCGGTAACCAGATTACCGTCAAGTTCCTCTTGCAACCTCTTTTGGACCCATTCATTCGTGGCTAACAAGTACATAGTGCTGGCGGCTGCCGCTGCTGTGGTGTCCACACCAACTAACAATAAATCCAAAGCTAGTATCGTAGCAACTTTCCTGCCACAGGTTTCAGCGATATGAGCGCAAATTCCCTTGTCAGTCAGTCTTATTAAACAGAGCGATCTGAAGGCATCTAATGCGTCTACGTAGGTCTTGTAAGCAGTAGTTGGGTAGAGTCGCCATAGAGGGGCGGAGAGCTCGAGTTCCGGCACACTGTGGAAGAAGCCGTGGATGCTCCTGATAATTTGTCGTGCGTCGTCGTCATCGTCTTTCAAGCATCCCAGTCTTGTACCAAGAGCCCAGGCGCCGACCGCTTTAAAATATCAATTTATCTATGTTTGTAAAGAAAAACTTCTTTACGCATGCTTGACTTGGGTCTTGACAGTTAGCTATTGAATGTGTTACGTAAAAGTGGCATAGGGTGAGACGAAGTTAAGTTGAGAGGAAGATATAATTTAGTGAATATATAAAGAGAGTTAAGTTTTGCATGTCTATTGTCTGTACCACACTGTAGAAGCATTAGAGAGCAGAGAGATAATGCATGCGGCATTATCTTTCTCTCTTGAACAATCGTATATTTTGTGTATATATTATATATATGTATA
Organism: Meandrusa payeni; assembly: GCA_029286785.1. NCBI lineage: Eukaryota > Metazoa > Arthropoda > Insecta > Lepidoptera > Papilionidae > Meandrusa > Meandrusa payeni. Next base: position 9,015,625 of record JAGSMX010000008.1, on the reverse strand, counting down.
CATACATATAGATGGAACTAACCAAGTTTTACTTCAGTCGTGTAGGCTATGTTATTAGTTGTAGGTACAGTTTGCAGAGATTTATTTATATTTTGGGAGCGCTATGAAATCTGAATTCTACTCTATGTCTATTAATATTTAACATAATCAAATTAGCATCCGGTAGGAGTAAGCGAGGAAGCCATTGTTTCTGTCTCCTAGTTAGAATGCTACTTGGTCTAGAGTCCGAATTTCCTCTAGGGAGCCATTGCGGTAAGTTACTTGTAATAAAGAATTAAAAATTTACAAATATTTCCAATCTCTATAACTTTATAATGTAAGCATTGTGTTAAGTATATAAAGCTACTCACACTCAAGTGCCCACTTGTAGAGTTCTGTGAGGAAGTTTTTAGGCAGTTCACGATTATCATCAAGAATGTACTCCATTCTGGAAGAAGAGATACATTTCCTTAGGAATTTAATTTCAATACCATTATTAGAAATAATTATTTACTTATCACACTCACAGTTCCAATTTACATACATACATACATGTACGCAAACATAACCGTCTCTTAAAGGTACTCATTTCTTGTCCTGTAAATGTTCAATCCCATTCTTTTCTCATTCATCCATTCTGTATGTCCGAACCCCGAATAATAACCTCAAATGATAACATTTGTGCAGAATTTAATACAATATTTTATATAATGTAAATGGGGTTAAATTAGTAAATCTATGGCAGATAGGTAGATAGAAGTAGGGACGTCCATAATTGACCATTCCTACTTGGACATCAAATTTAAAAATCATTGTGATGCCCCATTGGACACAACGCAGTATTATTTATTGCCTATAATGCATAAATGTGTTTAATTGCCACTAACATCACAAACAAGTAATCACCGCACTTACGTATAAGAATTTGTTATAATTACGCAAAAACGTCTACTTCATCAACATTCTACTGTTTATGAGAAAATTAGGCTAATAAGTATTTGCTACGTCAAGCGGAGTGTAATCGTATGACGTGACTGCATTTATCAAATATTTGATATTGTTCTTACACGACGATACCTCCTTCAGACAAGATATTCTGATTTTGAGCCCCATTATTGCGAAACTTTAGCGTTACAGCTTAACTTCTATTATATGTACCTATGTGGGTGCGTTTATTATCATAGATAAAATGTTTGTTTTAGGTTCAGATGTGTTTTTAACTTGCATCCTTATTACTGCGTCCGAAATTTTCTCCGATCTCATATGTCATGTCTCACCTCCCTCGGAATGGTAACGCGAATAGAGTAACCGCCCAAGCCGAGTTGCGGTGAAAATTGTTGAGGTCAGCTTTTCGGAATTAGCGTAGGCTCGTAGCATCTGCCTTGACTACGGTATCCCCTACCTGTCGTAGAAGGCGACTAAAAGGGGCCTCGGGTTCACTGGGCGAGGGTGGGAGCCTATGTCGTCCGCCAAGGTGGACCCGGGAAGAAGGCTACATCGGCTGACCCGTGTCGCCTTGCCCTGCGAGGGCATAGGGGGGAGGGAGTAACCTCCTCCCGCCCCCCTTTGGAGATCCCGGAGCCACTCAGCGTGCACCGAGGAAGGGCCACCGGGGACGTTTTAGTGGGTAAAAACCCCACATAACCGCCGCCTTCCCCCCAGTAGGCGGGGCATTTTTTTGAAGATTTCTGCCCAATAAAAATTAGAATTATCTGTGAGTACTAATAATTTCTTGACATTCTTTATGGTATTTCTTATCAACACGAAGCTTTGTTCCCCTGAATAGGTGCTAAACGTTAAGCGTTGTGCAGTAGTCAAACCGCAACGGTGCGTTTCCATTGAACGAGCTGCGTTGTTTCCCGCTGTGAGTCACAACGCGTCAAACAAACGCGCGGACTCGTCCGGGAACGGGATGTGCTCGTTAAGCCGAGATTCTGCAGTCTGCATGTTGAACCCTGGGTAGGTTCACTATGATTGGCACCACTTACACAGGACAGACATATTATTGATAACGCATACCAATAACCGCGGAAATCTGATATTAGTTGTTGAACAATAAAATGTTATTTTGAGTATTTAGCATTTTTTAGTTATGTAAAAATCTTCGATATCAATGTAGGTGCTTTCGTAAGTAGCGTTTACTAAGCTAATACGCTTTACCTTTTTTTTACATGTAACCCTGGATGGGTTACATTGTAGTATAAACGTAGCGGAAGAAAGAGAATATCGACGCCACAACTTTGTAATATAACTATGATACTTTGGAAATAAAGAATAGTACAGTTGTAGTAGTATTTACGCTGAGAGCGTTAGTAACGTATCAATACTTCTTTTTTTTTGTTAACGGGGAGGAAATCTGACCCACTAAAACCTCCCGGTGGCCCTTTCCTCGGTGCATGACGAGGGGCTCCGGGATCTCCAGTGAAACGCACCGGAGCCCCTCTGCACTGGGAAGGCACTCAAGGAGAGCACGTCCGGGGGGTTACTCCTTCCCCCCTGTGCCTTCGCAGTGCAAGGCTACACGGGGCAAACGTATCAATACTACTACAACCTAAAAAATTTGGTCACTTTAATTTTTTACATTCTTTTACTTCTTAGTTCATTTTTTATTTTAGTATTCCATTTTGATCGTAGATTTAATTTTGTGGTTGATAATTAAGTAATGTCGTAGTTTGCAGAAGTTATCTTCTTAGTCGTTCCCTTATTTCTGAGGATCGTGGTCACTAGAGCTCCTCAAATGAACATTCTGCCTCCATCGGTTTCGGTCCGAGGCAGCCCTCAGCTGGTAGAGATTAGGAGAAGAGATGGCACCTTTCACTTGGTCACACCATCGTGTTGGTGACCGGCCTCTTGTTCTCTTGCCTTCTGTATTACTAACGATGACCAGCTTCTCAAGGTTGCCATCCCTCTACGCATTATATGCCCGAAATTTGACAGTACGCGCTGTAGACTCGTGGTGGACAGTCTTGTCTTTATGGCGAGTTGGGAGTTAATAGTAACATTTGTGCGCTTGGCAGTCCACGGTATTCGTAGCATTCGTCTCCAGCACCACATCTCGAATGCATCTATTCTCTGTCTTCTGCAGAAGTCATATTGTGCTTCTATGTGGGTGTAAATGACTTTTGGGACCTCGGAGTATCGTAGTTATTTCTAATATTTAACTGGCAACAAAACATTTAGGTACATAACAGCTTTTGCAAGGTTTGGTTTAAAAATAACTTATTTATCTATGGTAATTCTAGGTCACGCTTCAGTTGATGTAGTTAGTATACATTGCGTTTAATTTACTGATACATTTATTTTATATTTTTACTAACTTTTATGGCTATATATAAGAGCTTCTGCTATGTTACGGTGAATAACGTTAATATATTATTTATTTATAACACAGAATTGTAACATCATCACATATCATCCAATTCGATGCTTTATGTTTTATGCAAAATAAAAAAATAGTATTAGAATATGACTAAACAAAAAACAATTAATAAATACGGAATGCATAGTACCTACTGTCACTGAGCTTTGGTACAAGGTTCGCAGCAGTGTCCGGGCGGGTTGCCTCAAGTGGTACCCTGGCCGGTGCTCGTAGAATTAAGCTAGCCTACCTGTCGTAGAAGGTCACTAAATGGGGGCTAGGGTTCACTGGACGACAAGGGGCATTTGTCGTCCGCAAAATGTGATGAGTTATGATGATGCCCTTTATCATACATTGGCCATAAAATTTACTATGCCCACAAAAATAATTTTTTATGTGAAAATATAAATAACACAATGTTCAGACTATTTTATCAAAGTATTTTTTACTAAGTATGTTTTTGCTGCATTAGGCAAAGTACAAAAAGGCCCCGGAGGAGTCCCCTTTGAGGGTGAAGTCCGGTCTTTGCCGGGACCGGCCGGTCGTTGGGGTGTCCTGTCGCTGACAGATCCGGGACACCCCGCTCATAACGGCTGATGGCATTCGCGGTAGGTTTAGTGGGTAGGGGCTGCCCAGGCCGAGTCCCACATATCCCTCCGGGCCCACCCAGGGTACCGGAGGATGGTTAATAAAATGATTCCCCGCGTTGACAAAAAAAAAAGGTACAAAGAGGATCTATTTCCGTGCCAAGCTAATTTATATAATTGGCAGTCCTGAACATAAAATAAAATAGCTACTTCTATAGTTCACTTTAACAGTTATCCCTGCTATATAAAATATTTCACTTACCTAGTAATGAAATCTTCAGTCACGCAGTCTAAAATGGGCACCGCAGCCTTAGCGGCCTCAGGGGCTGCTAGTGCCTTCGAAACTTTTGATCGAAATTTCGACCACGGCATACCATGTCTGTAAAGATATATATTATGTTTACTATTTTATTTTATGATTCATGATTAAGCAAGTAATATTTTTGTATGTATGAACGAAAGACGGAATCTCATCGGTAGAAACTAGTTGCGATTCCAACCCTGACCGTCAGATACAGCTTAGATACATAAAGTACGTATGTTCTTAGTCTTTTTTCTTTTTTTTTATACAACCAGTGACATAGCCCAAAGATAATATAGTATAATTAAATTGCTCCTGTTAAATATCTACTGGCACACTCATGTACTTACTCATTACAATCACTACCATGTAATTAGTATACAAAGGGGTCAACTTACACACCAATCAATCCGGGTTCATCACCAAAGAAGTCTTTCCTCAACTCCTGCTTGTAATGTCTGAGACACGGCGCCACAGCCCGATGTGGCATAGCATCCTCTCTTCTATATATCCTTGCTGTTTCATCAGCGCAGAACGGGAACACTAGATCTGGATGACCGAACAGCTTGGCCACTCTAGCGGCTCCTCCCGATCCCGCGAGGCTTTTTAAATACCACAGCGTTTTATCCAAACTGAACGTTTCCCACGGCTTCTGTCCTATCGCGAATCGCCACGAGTTGCCCAGTAGGGGCAAAGGTCTCGGGCCAGGCATCATGGTGAAGCGTCGCGTGTTCATCACGGCTCAAGTACAAGTGTCGACTTCAGCTTCTAACCAAGAGCGTACTGCGGTGGGGGCTATTACGTGAACCTTTTCAGCTATCCGTTTCGTAACCAACGATGCACGTAAACAATAACGTAGAAACAAGAATTTCAAGTCTACTCAACAATTCGACCGGTGAACTAGGAGACCTGAACTAATCATATTTCATTGATATTAAGTTAGTAATTCAAACTACTTAGTATAACGTTTGTGAAATGTTTGATTAGTAGGTTCGAATCTCAGCCCTGTAGTTCTGGGCTCTCAAGAATAAGACTACGGTATCCCCTGCCTGTCGTACAAGGCGACTAAAAGGGGCCTTGGGCTCACTGGGCAGCAAGGGCCCCAGCCTTTGACGTCCGCCAAGGTGGACCCGGGAAGAAGGCGACATCGGCTGCCTCGTGTCGCCTTGCACTGCGAGGGCACCAGGGGGAGGGAGTAATCCCCCCTCGAGATGTGCTCTCTTTGAGCACAGTACAGAGAAGCTCCTCACCATGCACCAAGAAAGGGCCTTCGGGGAGGTTTTAGTGGTTCAAACCCCACATAACCGCGCCCGACAAAAACAAACCTACCTAGACTACCTTACTAGAAGTCTACCTTGTTGGGATATAAAACCTGAAAATTTGCTTTCAATAAATATTAGTTCAGTACTGAACATTAGTTATCTGTGCCATCAATTCCTATTCTTAGTTGCTTGTTCGTTGATATTTTGCCACAACTTAACGTGCCAGTGTTAATGTTAGTAGAAAATGCCAGTCATGGTTACGGGATCGATTTTTTTTTATGTAACATTTGTACAACGGCATTGTGTCATCGGCCACGCCTTTACAAGTAGTAAACGAAAAGGGACTAGCTTTTACACTATACCTATATATTTTTTTCGTTCCTATTATGCATTTTACCAATTCATATAGTCTGTAGTGTTGCTTATTAATTTTCACCTCAAAAAAGATTTCCAGCTTCACCCAAACCGAACATAGCCCTCAGTCTGGTAAACCAATTGTGTCAAAATGAAATGATGATGAATGAATCCCTGCCAGCATAGTGGTAGATATTTTGTCATGGTTTACCAATTACCGATTTATCAATGGTGTACCACAGACACGTCAGTCGCGTAATTTAGTATTTGACTCATTTGCTAAACATGGAATGACAATTCGATATTGCAGTAATAGATCGGTTTCATACTGACAATTCACTGGCAAATAGACGCGAAGAACGCATAATAATAAATACAAAGATATAGTAAAGAAAAACAGTGTAAAATAATTAATTTTCTAAAGAGTGCCTTGTATTGTACAAGGTGTTCCATTAAGGTATTCCGATACAACTGTCACTCCACTATTGTTTAAATTGTTAGTATTTGGTAATCTCGTAATTGCACATGACAGGTCCATGGGTCGGATATGAATTTACTAGATTACAATTTATATTACAATGACAATTGAATATGGTTGTCATAGTGAAAATTCAGGGACGATAGCAAACTCTGCTCCCCTGGCCTAATCGTTTGATATAAAAAAGGGTTATTATAGTTGTAAACATTAGCAAGCAGATAGTGTATTTATAAACCTTCCCAGTGAAATATTGACAATGATCATTGAATTAAATACATTTTGCGGATTTTTTGCCATTTAATATCACTGTAAACAGTTTGACATACGATCTGTTGGTCATGGCTTCAAATTCCAGTCGACTTGAACTCAAAAATTGTCGTATTTTTGGTTTTTTATATATAAAAAAACACTTGTTAAAAAAATTGCGCCCGGTATCGATGGGCTCACCACATGGTGGCATTAAGCCATCGTATAAGTTTGGAGAAAAGTGGACAGTAAAAGCTGTCTAGCCCGCTGGGGCTATAAGGAGGTCTGTCTGTTTATTCCGGCTAATCTCTAGTACGTCTGGACCGATTCTGACGGGTCATTGGCAGATAGCTGATATAATAAGAAGTAAGTGAGGTGACTTGTGTATTAGAAACATTTAACTTTTTTTAATCGCGGTTAACACCCCGAGGCGCAGCTAGTGGGGACATAGTATTTGCGCCTAGAACGTTATATGTGCTTCATGTTACGCCTACGCTATAGATATATACTTGACTGTGTAAATGTCTCTGTGTCGAGTGTACAGACGCATTGAGTGCGCGCGCAGATGACGTCATCGTGCGTTCAAACGATCCTGTCCCTCCGCGGAAGTGGGAGCGAGCGATTGGCTCGTCCGGTCGCTACGCCGCTTTGTTTGCACACCTTCCGCAATCTCGCCGTTTAAGATAGTTCTCACATCTGTCACAATGCTGTAATGTAGCGCACTACTTAATTCATGTGCGCGGGATAGTTCTGAATGAGTGGATCCAATGTTACTCGAAACATAATACAGTAGAATCTTTATAGGTCGAACATCAATGGAGAGCCTGAATTCGAGTTTAGGTATCGTTATGACTGATTTTTCTTCTATAGAGTATTATTCAGACAAAAAATATATCGATATTTTCCATGTATACTAATTTGTTTATATTTAAGTAGACTAAAAAAACCGCTTCACAGATAATAAAATTTATACAACTAGTGCTGCCATCGTGGAGAGGTTGAAGTACATACAATATTTGGTTATCGGATGAAATATATCGAAATAAATCGATTTTAGATGATTCGATAATATCGGATTGAATCGATATATCGGGCACTCCTACTATTGAGTTGACAGTTGGGATACACACACATTTTATTTTATTCTTTGATATTTGTTCAAATTAAGTAACAATATTGTGAATTGATGGGGGAAGACAATAATTCCTGTACTATACATAATGTGACATGTAATATACTATTACGAAATTAAGTTGACACCTTTTCCGATTACCATCTATATATATAAAAGAGAAAGTGTGTGGGTATGTTCCATAAAGGCTCCGAAACGACTGTACCAATTTAGATCAAACTTTCAGGGAATCTTCAGATTGACCTGGCGAGTAATCCTGGAAAGTTTGCTGACGATCGGAGCACTCCTCTTTTTGAACTGTCAAATACATCTTTTATTTACTACATACTAATACTACGGGTATGATATTGTATTAACTGATATGTACATGAGAGTAGGTGATCTTTACCCGCTCGAGAAGAGAATGAATACGGAGAGAAATAAATAATTTCATATATTAAATAAAAAATCTAGCACGGCGAAGCGGGCAGGGTACGTTAGTATTCTATAAATAAATGTTATTTTTGTTAATTAAAATTATACTGTAAGCTAAGGTCTGGTAAAGGTAGCGCTCAAAAGGCATTGTAATATTGTATTGAGAATTTGTTTCGCATAGACCCGGTACTATGACACCGTACGCAACGTATTAGCAAAGGAATTTGCACGTGTTGGTGAAACGGTCGGACAATTGACAAAGTGCGAAACGCTAATGAACACGTTCATTTGCTCTGGTGAAATTGCACATGGGCGTGGTCGCAATTCGCGTTTCCGATGCATACCAAGCAGATTCTCTCCCATTAATGGTCGACTTGTTGTAGTCCTTTCGATCACTACTTCTCCTACCCCTAGAACTTCTAGTAATCCGACTGAGGCTACTGATAAAGCTGATGTTCCCTGCCGTGGACCTTTGTACTGTGTTACGTGTTGTGAAGTTGAGGTTTAGGTCGTAACACCCTACGAGCTCGGTCACCTCTCAAACCGGTGAAACTGTAATGGCGTCCCGTCTTCCGGCGGGCCTCACCTGGTGTAAAACGGGGCCGAAGATTGGCATAGGCGCGGCCGCATATATCCTCGTTCGTAGCCCCGTCAATATACGACAACGGAGGTGGTCGAATTCCAAATAAAATCAAATTATCGTGCTTCCATTTAGCACAGATAAAACCATATAGCCTGTGGTATCAAATTTCACCAGTGGTGTTTCAGAACCCATACGTTTTGGGGACGACCTTTATCAAAGGCCTTCAATGGTATCGCACTTGCAGCGCCTTCGGTACTGTGAATGTTAATGGACGACGGTGCTGGTTTAAAATCAGGTGAGCCGTAAGCTCCTTTGCCCCTATTCGCATAAAAAAATTAAGAGTGCCAAGACTAAGCGGAACTGCGTGATCTCTGTTTATCAGGTGTGACAGCTGCTAGAATTTCATTGTTGCTGTAGTCTCTCACTATGCAATCCCAAAAGCAAGCTCCAAGTCGCACAACGAGCTATGTACAGGGCTCGGAGTATCTTTACGAGTTTTTATCAGGAATAACGAGATCTGTAAACGAACGAAGGTAGCCGACATAGCTCGTCTGTTAAGCAAGTTGAAATGGCAATGGGCAGGGCAATAGCGTAGAACAGATACCGATGGGGCCAAAAATTCTCGACGGGAGACCACGGGCCGGCAAGCGCAGCGTGGGATGTCCACCCCGCAAGGTGGTCTGACGACCTCATAAAGGTTACAGGACGCAGCTGGCCGCTTAAAATAGGTCCTTTTGGAAATCGTTGGGGGAGGCCTTAGTCCAGCAGTGGATATTTTGTGGTTAAACTGACGATAAAATGATGTAAAATTGATAATGAACAGTTACATTTTCTGGTAGTAAAGATTCATTTAAAATATTGATATTACACTGTTCACGCGTTCTTGCGTGCACCACCATCGGTAACCTGATAAGGAGTCGTGGTCGTTTTAGATTTGCTTCGCATGGAGGCGGGGCGGACCGGCGGGACGGATGCTCCCTCGCAGCCGGCACAAGGAGGCCTTTGTGCTCCTATCAATGTATCTACTTTGTTCGCTTTTGCTTTAAGATACAGAGCACTGTGTGGCTGGGAGTTTTGATCGAAGTAACAGCCAAATGGCTCACGATTATTACACATTTCAACACAACGGATAACAGATAGCAGGATTGATTAGGACGTTGATATTTTTTTATTATTAAACAAGTATATTTACGAGTCAAAACAAAAACGGTTATCAAATCGAATCAAAACTTCAACGTTATTACGCGCGGACGCCCTTTGTATTTTCGCAATGTACTCTAAGTTTATTATCTCTTAACTTTGATTACTCGTACTGTAAAAAAATACACTAAGCTGTGCAAGCAAGTTTTATCACAAGATGGTCGATTTTATCGGGATTCTAAAAATTCACATGCAATTTCTGTAATAAATTAATATTTTTTTCGTTTTCCTGCGATAGATGACTTATTAATGTGTGGTCCAAGTTAAGGTATAATAAACAATTCCAGTTATTTGAGTAAATTATGTTTTAGTGATGCTTTTATCGTTAGACAGATATGGATGTAGGTTTTCTTCGTGCTGAAACCGGCGTATATTAGTACATAGATCTAGATATAGATGGATAGGGACAGAAAAAGTTAAAAATATTACATGTTTAGATAGAGATTCCAGTGTTAGCGTTTGAATGTTTAACCGTCCAAGCCGAGGTTACCCCTAAACGATACCCTTGTGTCGAGTTACTAGCGATAGAGGTTCAGGCTAAGCGACATAAGAGCTATGCCACCTCTCAATCCGGTGAAGCAGTCAACGCCAGCTTCTCTGGCCAATCTGTGTAGTTCGTCATTAAAAAAAAAAAGCGCTTGAATGTTGCCTTAGTTCTATATAATGGAATGGGTACTTGTATGTCTTAGAAATAAAAATAATTGTCGACTTTTTTGAAGGAGCAATGGAACATATAGTCAACTCTTTGCAAGAGTGCTTTGGCGTTGTATATTATATCTATACGATTGAACAAATGTGTGTAAATTATTCCATACATTATCCGGAAACACCATGCATGACACTTAATTTGCTTACACAAAGCCAGTATATAGCTGTTCGGGTTATGAGTCCAGAAATTACCACCCATTGTGGTACAATTGCGCTTACATGATACGCTTCGTGTTACGCAAAGCGTATGTGTGTCAGTTCCAGATACCGATTGTCGTATCCATTGTAAGAAGTTATGTAATGTATTAATGTTCGTGTATTGTTTTTTATAAAATAAATTATTTTTTAATATATATTATTTATTTTTACAACTTGTAACAATACAGTTAAGATCAGAATTTCATTAACAAAAATCAATAAACGTACTACTCGATCAACTAGCTTGTCAAACCCGAATTTTTTTTAAAAAAGATGCCATTAGCAAGGGGCACAACTTTACAAAAGAACCTCAAATTTCAAGAAGGTATACATACTTACGCATTTAAAATTTATCTTGCTAAATTTGTCACCATTTTTTTTTGTTCACGCGCGGGAATCTTTTTATAGACCATCCTCCGGTACCCTTGGTGGGCCCGGAGGAATGTGTGGGACTCGGCCTGGGCAGCCCCTACCCACTAAACCTTCCGCGAATGCCATCAGCCGTTATGAGCGGGGTGCCCCGGATCTGTCAGCGACAGGACACCCCAACGACCGGCCGGTCCCGGCAAAGACCGGACTTCATCCTCAAAGGGGACTTCTCCGGCACTCAGAGAAGTCCCGACGACGCCGAAGCATGCTGGGGCCAGGTACCCATCCTGGCCCCGCTTCGGATTACGGGGGCGGCAAGAGGAGGCGTTCGTAACGCCTCCTGCGCACCCCAAATTTGTCACCATGCGTCAGTCACTTCTAGGCAAATGTTTTAGGCGATTTCTTATAAGTATTAATTTCCCTTATTATTTCCCTATGATTGAAATTTTTTTTTATTATAAAACGTTAAAGTATTTTTTTTTCAATTATTTTTAATATTCCAAATAAGGTTATTGTGCAGGGAGAATGGTTCACATTAATAGTCGTATTTTATTATTTCTTTTTTTAATACTAAAAAAAAGGTTTTATATAATGTAAATCTATAAAGGCTTAGATTTTGAATACGTGACCGAAATATTTATTATAATTCATTAGCTAATTTTGTAAAATAATAAATAATTAGGCGAATAGTTTTTGTATTTAAAATTGGGTAAAAATCTTTCAGGGTGCTAAGCTATTTAGTAGTATGTTTGTAGACATAAACATCCCTTAGTTACTCAGATAATTATTTTTCTTGTGTGTTGATTATGCATCCTTCACTACAACTTAAAATATAATAAAATTTAAAAATTAATGATTCCTTTTCAAAAGTACCGTGATTTATTTCTTCAGTTTGGCCATTTCGGGAACTCTCGCCACCGTGCTCAGAGTAGCAGACCCAGCTGCGATTCTCTCAAGAGCCCTTACGCTCAATGACTCTCTTAGGGTTAGTCTGAATGCCTTAAAACTAGCCACATCTCAGTGTGATAAATTTGGAATAGCGTTCTTAGTTAAAAGCCCCAGAACTACTTTTGGAAAATACCAAGTTATTATTAACAATTGAATGAATGATGAACGGTGCTCGCTATTATTACACTGGGATAAATAAGTCTGCGAACATATGGTCGACGGTTCGAATTCTAATCCGGTTTGCACTAATGCGTTTCCGTTTTAATGTTTCTTACGTAATAGACTATCACTTGCTGAAATTTGTGCCCGATGCTCCTCTCTGATCACATATGCGACAATAACCTGGGTGGAAAGTGGACAGTGGTTGCTGTTTCCATATTTATACCGTTTAAAATAAAGCGTTGCAATTCGAGCTCCCATGGCAATAAAATTTATACATGACATAAAACATTAAAAAACCAGACGAATTGAGAATTTTCTTTTTTGAAGTCGCTTAAAAATTCAAAACGTTCAAAGCTTGAAATTACACATTGTAATACATAGATGGATGCCGCGTATCCAATGTATTATTTCCTTAGTAAACAAACGACATCCATGGCACGTGATACGACAAACACGAGGCAATAATTCATTTTATTATACGCCTGCAAGAGTGCGTATGTGACATGTAAGTGATTCTACACAGAAGCTATTCAAATCATGGTTGCGAGGAAGCAAGGGCAATAAACTCATTAGCACTTAAAACACAATAAGTTTGCAATATATAAACATTCATTTACTAGTTAGTGGCTATGCGGCTAGCGGATGCCTTTGAATCCCAGTCGGCTTGTACCAATAAATTGCCGTTTTTGTCGGTTTTTAATGTACAACTAGTATATTTACGGGTAATGGCAGGTAAACGAATGTACTTAATACAGATTTAAGAGTTACATTGTTTTATCTTGGATGCCATTGTCAGAATTGGACCAGAAATGGGTTCACACTGGGAGCACTATGTTTCAAATAAAAAAAAGAATCATCAAAATTAATTCACCGAGTCGAAAGTTATGAGGGTAATGAAAAAAACATATAGACGAATTGAGAAACTCCTTTTTGAAGTCGGTTGAAAAGTTATTAGCAGGATCAGGCACATAACTTTTAAATTAGTTCACGATGTATAGCAATGGGCTCACCACCTGTTACATATGGGATCTATAGCTTGCCTATATATTTATTATTATATAAACATCTTGATGGTTGGCGTTCAACGACTGTATGTTTTTCGCGTAACTTTCTCCCACGCACTGTCTGGAATCAACTGTCGCCAGCGGTGTTTCCGAACGTTTACGATTTAGGGACCTTCAAGAAACGAGCCTAGTCCTATCTCAAAGGTCGGCAACGCACCTACAGCTCCTCTGGTGCTGTGGATGTTCATGGGAGACGGTGATCACTTAAGATCAGGTGAGCCGTTTGCTCGTTTGCCACTTTTCATATAAAAAAATTCTCACTTAGAACCTTTATGTTTGTTATGTTGGCAACATCGACAACAAGTCGGAACCAGTTGAACAAACATAAATACGTCACGCTAAGCACGAACGATATCTTGTCAGGCCGCGGCGATCTTTTAATGTTTTGGAACTCGGCCAGGGGACAGCGTCATAAACAATGATCTACAGCAAAATGACATCGTATATAAAAGAATGAATACATAAAGAATTTTGGAATATACCCGCTGCTTCAGGAAATAGAAAATTTATTTTTTTATTGTGGAATGGATTTTGAGTAATATTAACATACAAGTATGTATATAAATGAATGTTTTCTGTCTTTTACTAAAAACACTACTTGATGATGAATGATGTGATGCTTATGCTATAAGATGCATCGTGTTTCGGATAAAGTTTTAGTATGTAATATATTGTTCTAGTATTAAAATAAATTAAGTATATTTAGGCTACACTTTATTCATGGTTATATGCAGTTAAATTTTCATCATCAGAATTTTTAAATTTTTAATGAATTCATGATACCGTATGATCATTTTTAATATCCTGTATGCCGAAGTGGTACTTAAAGGTTAGCTGTTTGAATGTCTTGATAGTCTATCGAAAAAATACCTAGTCGTGGGTCAGCCCTCACGGCGCCGGCGTTTCGGAATGCCAATGTGATTAGAGTGACCAAGCCGAGGCCCATCTCGGGGCACTTGCTCCTTGTTGCTTCCATTACAGGGTCACGCAGGCGACCTAAGGCCAGAGGGCCACCTCTCAAATCTGGTGCGGTCAGCTTCTGTGTCCAATCGGCGTAGATTTTTTATTTTATTGAAAAAAAAAGCTGGCAATATTTCTTTTTTTTTTCAGAAAATATTACTAACATTCTTGGTAACCATTCCAACTATGCTAACCCTTGTGCTAGGAGATGATTCACATTAATAGTCGAATGGTGGATTCAAACCAAACGACCTTACGATTAACAAACCCTGCCGTCCTCAACTCTTCCCCCGGGAAGTGTTCTCCTTGAGCACAGTGCAGAGGGGCTCCGGTGCGTTCCAATGGAGATCCCGGAGCCCTTCACCATGCACCGAGGAAGGGCCACCGGGGAGGTTTTAGTGGGTAAAAACCTTACATAACCGCCGCCTTCCCCCCAGAACCCTTCTTTTTGAAGATTTCCTCCTCGTCAATAAAAAAAAAGTGTCCTTAGTACCATATTTGACATGATTATCAAAGTGTATTAATTCATAGATTTGTCTGAATAACTAAAAAAACATGCAAAAAAGCATCTGAAGTTGCTCATATGGCCCTTTAAATATGCAGCCTGAACTAGTACCAAATTAGAGTAGGCTCGTTGTCTCGATGACCGCATTTAAGTAAAGTTGCTCTCTGGCGAGTTAGCGCAATCGACCTGCGCAAGGCGGTCACCAAACTCAACGCAGTCGAATCTCGGGGCAACTAGTGCGCCAGATGGATGTAGGTAATAAGTGTATTTTACGCTTTTTTTAAGAGCCATATACGCACAATCCCGACCTATGCTGGATCCACATCGACCTTTACGTATGTTTATTGTTCACTAGTAACGAACACTTGAATATTCACTTCAAAGTACGATGTACGAGGGCGGCACTGAAAATTTCGGGAATCAAGGAAGTGACACAACATTACTATTTAAAAATGTATTTATTGCTTTTCGAAGTAATCTCCTCGAAATTTGACACATTTTTTCATACGATGGAACCAACATTGAAGCAACCATTCCATTCAGAAGTTTCCGTCTCCAAAATGGCCGTTTTGTAGACTTCCACAGCTTCTTCAGGTGATGAAAATATCTGACCACGCAATTTATTCTTTATTTTAGGGAAAAAGAATGCTGCTAATATATCATAGAAAGAGATGGTTTGATGAGCTCATAAATGGCGTAGGATGCAGCTGGATGCAATCCGTTTACAAACGATCCTTTCGGTAATCGTTGGGAGAGGTCTATATCCAGTAGTTGATGTTCTACGGCTGAAATGATTGTGAGATTAAAAGAGACAGCCGTTGATGTCTATAATCTAGTTCGAAGTCTCTTAGGCAGCCTCTAGTCTTAATGACATCGCCTTCATTAAAACGCTAGCAAAGATTCCCTTTCGGAAGTCTTTGTCCAAAGGTCGGTAGATCTCGGTCACAAATTCAGTTAAATTGTGATCAAATGATAAGGCTACGTCTCAAATAGATAACATGCAAAGTATGTCTTTTCTTTAAAAAAATACTGGATTTTATTATTTCTAGTAAGTAGCTGCCAAAATTATTTAGCTAAATGTATATACTTAAACTTGATTTATCCAATCTCTAATGGTTTGACCCTATTTTCTGTTAATTTCGTCTGTAATCCGTAGCACAGTAGGGGAAAGTTACTTATCGCTATTCTTTCGTGCGTGTTAGCCTAAAACGAATTTCTTTGCATGGGCTTGACTAATTTAGCGATTGCAAGCTTCTGATTAAAGGCCATTATGTTTTTTTTAAAGAATTGAAAGGTGAGGAATGAACTAACTGGCTGAACGTTTTAACAATATTTCCATTATTTATTCTACCATTTTTGGTTAAAATTGTACGATATTGTTAAAAACAAATATATATATATATAAAGGACCATAAATAATATAAAAACTATGTTTTTTTTGTTAACGGGGAGGAAATCTTCAAAAATACCTGGCCTGCAGGGGTGAAGGCGGGAGGTTATGTGGGGTTTTACCCACTAAAACCTCCCGGTGGCCCTTTCCTCGGTGCCTCCACGCACCAGAGCCCCTCTGCACTGTGCTCAAGGATTCCCTCCCCTGTGCCTTTGAAGTGCAAGGCGACACGGGCCAGCCGATGTCGCCTTCTTCCCGGGTCCACCATAGCGGACGACAAAGGCCCCCACCCTTGTCGCCCAGTGAACCCGAGGGAGGAGTCTGGTCATGTGGAATGGTAAAATCCATTATTATTATCCTCTACAAAATTGATTATAGCTTTAAGTGAAGGAACTCTGTGACTATAATCTTTGATACTGCACATTACAATTTAGATTCACTTAGCCCGGTAAAAGACGGGCGTTCTTGCACCAACTAAGAACACTCAGCGGAGGTCTCTCGGGGGCCCTTACTCTCAGAGGTTCTGGATGTGCCACCTGTTAAAAACCGAATGTAACTGTAGAAGCTTTCTCGCTGATCAGCGTAGTTCATTTAAAATAAAAAATATATGCACCAACACATTTTGGTTCCGTATTCAATTCCAAGAGTGTATAATATTCGGAATAGAGACGACCTCTCGTATTATCACTTAAGGCGGTTACATACGTTAGTTGGTCATATGCTTTAATGTGCAAAGTAACATAAATATAGCAACGGGCCAGCGATACCCCAATAAAGTGCGAAAAACAAATTAATCATGAAAACTTTTAGTCCTAACGGGGTAAACAGATACAACAATTGCTATCTGATTTTCACGAGTGTTAAGCACGAAAGTTTAGTGAAATTTTTTAAGTAAAAATCTGAGAACCAGGAATAGAGCTTCTAGGCTGTGCGATGAGCATTGGCCACCTCTTAATCTGGTGAGGCAGTAAAAAAAAAAGCAAAAATTCTTGGTACAAGCCGGCTGGTATTGGAATCTCACACCATAAGGTCGTAAATAGTCTCTTTAGCTTTGCATGTGATAGAATTTATCACGATCGAAACTTTTATTGAAATAAACAATATTTTTATTTCAATATTAAAGATTTTTTATTATCTGTGAAGAAAATCATATATTTGTCAAGAGACCGCTCTGCCAGTTTCCAATTGGCATTTAACTTCGGTCGCTGCCAAGCCGGCGTCCATTTGCTTGCGAAAATTTGTGAAACATTAGTTTCGTCGGATGCAATCGAAACGGCGCGGCGCAAACGTGGAAAACGAAGCCGGGGTGCGCGCGTGTGGCCGACGCAGCCGCGCCCGGGGCCAGGGGGCGAGGGCCGGGGCTGCGGGGGAGCCGCTGGGCGCCGTATTGATCGCCGACCTGTTGCCGGGCGCCGCCGCCGCCCCGCTCTCCATATCTACAAATATCACCCTTATCCCAAGGCATTTTAGACTACAGTTTTCGCTCCTTATATGGCTGCCATGCAATTCTATCGGTTGCCGGAACTTCGCCTGCATTACCAGGCCGCGGGGATTATGTTTATACCAATGTTTCGTGGCACTAATATATTTTTTAAACAAAATCCGACCATTTCCAATGGGCATTTTCAGGAGCTGTCCGATGATGAAACTAAGCTACCTGAAAGAATGGAAAATCATTAATTTCGAACAAAAACGATATTAACCTAAAGAAATCAAATAAAAATAAAATAAAAAATTGATATATGTTTATAAATGTGTTCAACTTCGAACAACATATATACTATGAATTTATTTCATAGACATATATTTTATCGTGAAAATAGTGACACATTTAGTGATGGAATTTCCTTAATATGGAGCGACTTAATATCATACCCAATTTTATTGGGTGACGTGAGACATTAAGTGTTAGTCCATTTTAGGACTTAGATAAAAATATCCTCAACGATAAGTCAATGATCAGCTATCTCGTTTGATACGTAATCCAAAAACACTTCAAAATTGGCTAGGTCAGTATTCTAGAATAAGTGTGCCTCCTGCCAAGATCAGACCATACGTGTATAATCTGAACACATTTAAGTGACACACAGACACCTTATTTGCTCACGTTTTCCACCCTAGGCTTCATCTTCGCCTTCGATCAAGCGAGATAGAAGCCAAACGTGAGGCTATTTTGTATAAAAAACTCAAGTTATTAGAGGCATTTCACAACTATCTTTACCTTAAGGTCCGATATTTTGTGTTCGTGTAAGTTACATAATATTTATATAACAAATTGTAACCTTGCTTGCGCTCTATCGTATCGATTCAGTCGTACAGTCGTATCATCGGATATGAGATGATAAGAATGAAAGAGAATGTAATTGCCGATAGCTGCAGAAATGCGCATTTTTTGATATAACTGCAGCTCAGATCAAAAAAAGATGTGATGAATATTTTTTATAAAGTTAAAGGATCGTTCCTTTAACTTTAGCGGGGGTAAACGGAGATGGTATATCTGTCCATTCTTCCGAGGATATGTGTTACTACGGTGAGCTCATCTCCATACACCGAGCACAAATTCTAGCGAGTGATTTTTTTGGTCTTAAGAAACCGACATTTCTTAAGTAGTGAAGTTGGTATATTTATTTGAATATTAGTTTTGAAATAATTTAAAGAAGCAAAGAGTCTTCAAGTTCTTCGGACACACGGTCCGGCGAGACCCAGGCAGTCTGGATAGGATCATTATTACTGATTGTGTGGAAAGAACGAGAGGGAGAGGGCGGTCTCCTTCAAGATGGACACACACAACTCAGGACGCTACGGGAGCTACCCTACAGTCATCCATCCAAATGGCTGGCAAGATAGAAATGTCTGGAATGAAATAGTGGCCAGGGCACCGCACCACAGTCACGTCCCTCAAACATGAGGTTGCGACATAGAAGAAGAATAGAATAATAATTTCAAAACATTTCTTAGATCGTCAAAGGAGAAAAAACAACTAAATCTAACATTACAACAAATTTGAGAAACAATGAATTTTCACGTACCTTTTCCTCAAGAAGGACGTCTATTTTTACTTTATAACTCGTGTTTTCTTTCCGCAAATAAAGCTATTAGCCGTCAACAGTGTGATAATTTCGAATGATCCGAATGTATCTTATCCTCGGCTGACCCATTTCACGTTGACAGCGTCTTGACGTCAGCGAAACCGTCCTGATCCCTCGCATCGGCTTAAAACATTCGTCGCCCTGCGTCGTACACATAAATTGAGTGTTTTTTCAACGCCAGAATAGCATAAACTCGATGGGCTTTTATTTGTAACCGATGTTACTACGTATCGGCTCTACTTTTGACTCACAAATGTCTAGTCAGCTTCAACAGCGTGTTGAATAATACATAAGCCCCTGCGTCTATCCACATTGAAACACTTGTTTTCGTTGTCGTGTGAAAGACAGGGGAGTATTCAATTTGAATTCGTTTGCCTTGCAAACTAGGTGCATAGATTTTAAATAGAATAACTTGCTTGTTAACAGGATTGCAAGTAAGTTTCCGCCGTGTTTTGTCAAAAAAATTATATTTTTAATGAAAGTGTGATTCTTCTAGATTTTTTTTTATGACGAACTACACAGATTGGCCAGAGAAGCTGGCCTTGACTGCTTCACCTGATTGTGAGGTGGCATAGCTCTTAGGTCGCTTAGCCTGAACCTCTATTGCTAGTAACTCGAAACAAGGGTCCCCCTGGTGAGGGGTAACCTCGGCTTGGACGGTTACAAATTCTTCTAGTATACTTCAAGAGTAGTTTGATGAGTATTTGGTTAAATTCTGATTAATTATATTTCGTAATATTCCTACGATAATTCGTGAATACAAAGAGAATTTATATAAGAAATAGAAATATTCGTAAGATTTGAATTCTGTTTTTGCTCGTAAATATACATGTTACACGTAAATTTTTCGCCTTCAAAATCACCGTTTTTTTTTATGACGAACTACACAGATTGGCCAGAGAAGCTGGCCTTGACTGCTTCACCGGATTGAGAGGTGGCATAGCTCTTAGGTCGCTTAGCCTGAACCTCTATTGCTAGTAACTCGAAACAAGGGTCCCCTGGTGAGGGGTAACCTCGGCGGACGGTTATAAATTCTTCTAGTATACTTCAAGAGTAGTTTGATGAGTATTTGGTTAAATTCTGATTAATTATATTTCGTAATATTCCTACGATAATTCGTGAATACAAAGAGAATTTATATAAGAAATAGAAATATTCGTAAGATTTGAATTCTGTTTTTGCTCGTAAATATACATGTTACGCGTAAATTTTTCGCCTTCAAAATCACCGTTTTTTTTTATGACGAACTACACAGATTGGCCAGAGAAGCTGGCCTTGACTGCTTCACCGGATTGAGAGGTGGCATAGCTCTTAGGTCGCTTAGCCTTAACCTTTATCGCTAGTAACTCGGCACAAGGGTCCCCCCGGTGAGGGGTTACCTCGGCTTGGACGGTTACTATGTCACGTATAAGATCCGAGAGGAGAGATCGAAGGCCGAAGCACGACTCGGTCGGTTGCTATTTCAAGGATAATCTAAGGGACATTCAAAAGCTAAACTGTATGTAGCTTATGTGTCATCCTAGAGTAATGTAAAAGGTGATAATGGTAGTGATATTTTAATACCCTACTCACCAATCTTACTGTCAAAGAGAGCTGTCTAAGTTCTTTTCCGATCCTAGCGGTTTCCGTTCCACTGGACTCTTAAGGGCAAAGGCGAATATATGCATCTTTTTTTCACCATCCATTTTATACCTACTACGATAACATGCAGAGGAATTGTGTGCAAGTACTTGCTTAAAAACAGAAGACTGCCTGTCTTTAGTCGAAACATTTACATATATAGATATATCTCTCTCACAGTCTAGTTGCATATTAAAATGTTGTATAAAGAAATGGTCCCGTGAAGTTGGACCGAAGCTTACTAATTTGCCTCGTTGTTCAGTTCTCGCGTTGAAGGGCCCTCGCGTAGCGGTATCTTCCCTGAACAAGGCACTATTGTACACTCGTCTCAGATGAAAATAAAACTGACTCTAAAGCCACTTGTTTATCATTTAAAACTACGAGTATCTTAATAGAACAAAGTTTGCTAAAATGTTCACGTTATATGTAGAATTCAATTTCGGATTTGCGGTTTTTTAATAGTCTGGTTTTTTTTAATCTAGTTCTGTCTTTGATCTTCGCTTTCGATTGCGTAATAAAGTAAGCTAACTTTCAAACAGTCTTGTCTTCATTACGAACGACTTCCTAATGAAATATCTACTGTACATTTAATGAAGACGGAGATCGTCTTTGTATAACAAATACGTTTGGAAGGATTTACGGCTTCTACTGATATAAATAAAAAAAACTATGCTCTTACTACCGTACTAATTTTATTGAGACGTCAGATGAAGAAATGAGTCACGTCGTCTGAGCCGACTTATCACCAGAACTGATGGGACCAACGTGTAATGGAAATGTCAAAACTAGTAACATCCTATGTCACACTGAGGTGTTGTTGGTCACATTTGTCGGTCTCAAGATGAAGTATCGCACCTCCACGCACCTGCACGTCACGTGCTTAGGCACGAAACTGATCTCTATTAACTTATCTTGAAGGGCAAAGTCGCTAGCAAATTAAGTATTGGAAATCGTGGCTGCGTCAATCAAAGAGTGGACTGGAATTGCGAGTGCCACCCATCTGTGTCACTTCGCAAGAGACAGAGAAATTTGGTGAACGGACTACCAACCTTCGCTAGTCGGAGAGGCACTTTTAGAAGAAGTTGGTCAGGTCTTCTCTGAAAAGGGAATATAAGGTATTGGTAATGAGAAACAACGATTTTCGCCTTACTTACGAAGAAGTTGGAAAAAGGTTTATAAATTAGCTGATGTTTGATTCTACCAAGTATTTGTGCACATCATACGAGGTCCTTATATGTTAGAAGCGTTGCTGGAGTTTCTTCGGCCACTTCTTCTCACAGCACCAACGCAGTGGTACTTAGTTTAGCTTTTGAATGTCCTTTAGATTATCCGTGAAATAGCAACCGACCGAGTCGTGGTTGGGCCCTCTCGGGCGACCTCGGAACGGAATGCTTAGCGTAACGTAGTAACCGTCCAAGCCGAGGTTACCCCTCACCGGGGGGACCCTTGTGGCGAGTTACTAGCGATAGAATTTCAGGCTAAGCGACCTAAGAGCTACGCCACCTCTCAATCAGGTGAAGCAGTTAAGGCCAGCTTCTCTGGCCATCTGTGTAGTTCGTCAAAAAGTTAAGTTACATACTTTTTACTTTTTTTTTCCCCGATTTCGTATAAAACACATCATCGCAATGATTTTTACCAAATTATAATTACAAAAATATTAAACATAACATTTTTGTCTTAAGATTTAAATAAATCCCATGAATAGAATTCCTTCATTGTATAATAGTCGTATTTTGCAGACAGTGAAGTATTTAGGATATCTCTTTAGACCCTTTGGCTACCGGGGACGGAAAGTGAAACAAGATTTAAACATCAAAGTGGAAATGAATTATCAGAATGTAATAAAGAGCTTTTGCGACTTAAAGCTGACGAGCCCTACCCTTGTCTTTTGAAGTCATTTACGCCATTAAAAGCTTATTTATTAAGTAATATAATGCAGTGAAGTACACTTACCGAAAGTTGAATTCCGGGTGTTGTACAAAATAACAATATTCACGCTTTTCACCCAGACAGGTAAGCAGAGATCACGGACTTTAACTAAATACCATAGGTACTGATTAATTCTATTTATTAATATTCCTACAATAATTCGAAAATATCAAGAGGGCGTCCGCGCGTAATAGCATTTGATTCGATTTGAAGTTGGTTGTTGTTGCTCGTAAATACATTAATTTTTGACTCAATAATATATTTATTTATGAAATTTTTTCATCTATTATTTTATTGTATAAAATATATTTTAATCTCATAACTGTTTTATTTATGTATCATATTTATTATACTCTTATTGTCTGTATAAATTCCATATAAAAGTAGTATTGCGCGCGCACGTCTTTAGGTAGTCCCGGGCACCGCTGAAAATCAGCGCTGTCGCATCCTTGCGACAGCATATGCTGAGACGGTGTCCGATATTGGCATCATATGTTTTGTATTATTTGTCCGTGTAACTTTAACTGTGTTTTGTCTATTTTTCATTCTTTTTTAATGTGTGTTATATTCTGTCTGTTATGTGTTTTTGTATTGTGATGCCAATAAATAAATGTCTAGGTCTAAATATACTGATATATAAGGTTTCTTTTTATCATGGCCTTAGCGTTTTAATAACCGTCGCAGAAAGCTAATTGTTACAGCGAGAGCAATATATTTTGCTAAGCTCGTGGACTGTTATATAAGTCCCCAGGCTATTCGTGCTGTGTAATGATTCAGAACTCGCCCGACCCGGGGGGATTTCCAATGACGCAGTTACTTATAATATTCATTTAAATCCAGTTAAATACATGTTAATTTGTATATTCATTATTAATAAGCGACTGATGTAAATATTTAAATACGTATTTTACTTAGTTTTGACAGACTCTATTCATATGTTTAACCAACTTTAATTATTTAGGAGGTTCTCAATTCGTCTGTATGTTATTTTTTTTGACATTTGTATTCATGAGAAAGCCATTTAAGTTATGCTTATAAGTTTAGCTTAAATTTGCATTAATTATGTGCGTGACGAACGGACGAATAACTCAATATCACCCGAACCGATTTCGATGTTTCATTTTTTATTTGACAGTCTAGATAGGTTCTGATTAATTCCTATGATAATTCGGAAATAAAAAAAGGCGTCCGCGCGTAATTACGTTTAACGTTTGGTTGGATTTGAAGTTGGTTTTTGTTTTTACATGTAATAGAAAACACAATGTCCATACCTCGTGGGGAGGTTGTAACGATAGTTTATTTTGTTTAAATTGCATTGAAATAAAATTAATAGGCATGTAATTAAAAAATATATAATCTAAAGCTTATTAGGTCTCAGGTGGATGGACTCACCACCAATTGTTAGGTGACAATATTATTCGTGAGGCAACTTTATCTCTGGCCCGATCTATGGTCGAGTTCGGAGCATCGACACAGAGATAAAAACGGAGGCGAAAGGCAGTTGTCTTAAAGCAGTTAAACCGTTATTCTTCTGAAGTGAGTAGTGCCGCGGTTACACTGAAACGGAGAAATGCGTGAGTCATTTTGTCTTTCTCTACTTCTATTAAATGTATTGTTATTTGTGTTCTAAATACTTGTCGTTTGCCGTGCTAAAGTTGGATTTTGTGCGTGATAATGCCCAAGTAGAATAACTTAAGGAATAACCTTACCTTACACTATACACCTAGCACAAATTTTTACTAAGTGATTTTCGACTAGGAATCGAACTCGCGCTTATCAGATCGTTAGAAGAACGGTTTAACTAAGCTAACACGGTTTAATTTGTGATATTTAATTAGATGGTGGATGTGGTGTCTGTACCGTAACTGTTACCCGCACGTAGAATCATAGCCATCATAGAATCATAAATCGAATGGTTCAAGGAGGCTCAATCAAAAACCTGTAACGCGAGATCGTAACTAAGACGCCAATTTGTGAAGCTGTCAATAAATTTTAATAGTTACCTCCGGCACTTACTCTTATTCAATATAAATTACTTCGAACGAGTGAAACGAAAACAAAACGACATGGAACAATTAATAAAGCATTAACCACTTGTAGCGTATCGGAGAATGTAGTGCCCTCTTTGGTTTCTACCGAGTGCTTACTATATTGTATAAGATGACGTTGGCGGACCGCCAGGCACTTGTCTCTTAATTTACAAAACTTAAATCCCCATCTGAGATACAGAATTCAAGCCATAAATTTATAAGTAAGCTATTTTGAAAATTTTCGTCGTAACAATAATAAAGCTTATCGCGATATCTGATTTCCCCATCCCCTTTCCACCATCGGACTTCTAGACGCACTGCGGGATTTCATCCTTTTGTTGAACATCTCTCAAACCCGAACGAAGCGATTTGCTTCGTCTTTCATTCTTCGTACAGCAAAGGACTGGAATAGTTTGCCCGCGTCTGTCTTTCCTTCCGATTACAATGTGGGTATTTTCAAGGCTAGAGTGAATAGGCGTTTACTAGGCTAGTGCGCCTTACCATCCAGGACTGCATTTCCACTTAACATCAGGTGGGATCGTAGTCAAGCATTTGCTTAGAAATTATAAAAAAAAAATACTGTAATTTCATGGGTTGGTCCTAGTCGATATTATCAAAGTATCTCCAGCCACTTCTCCCAGCGCCAATTCTTCGATTTGTGGGAAATATGGTAACGTAATGATAATTTTTAGGTATGCATGCCATATTTCGCCCAACCGTCATGCAAATACATTACATTAATTAAAAAATACAATTTCCAAAATTTCAAAGTTTTTTAATGGCTTTTTTATTGACAACAATAAATTGTTCTTACATAAATAAAGTTAGTACTAAAGTGCCGCAGTTTCACATACAAATAGCCGCATGTGTACCGCGCGCCGTAGGTTGCCGATTTCTGGTTTAGGGACTGCGAAACATAGGGCGTTAGGTTCAAACGCACCATTCGACTATTAATGTGAACCATTCACTACCACAAGCTTAAGCTTATTCGGAATGGTTAATAAAAAAGTTTTGGTGAAATACTTACCTGTTGCCCACCAATGTGAATATTTTGGGCAACTGTCCAACTAGTACTTCAAACGATTGCCCGTTTCACGGTAATTGGTAATAACGATAAACGTACTCCAATTGTATGAGATTGACAAGTAACATTGACGATGCACTTTTTTACAAAAAACCATGGTTTGATGAATCGATTATCGATTTTGGTAACCTAACAAATAGTTTATGAGTATATTAATAAGAATACTATTTCCACTGACTTCCAAGCGTCAATAGCCTAATGGTTTATGGTACGGCCTGCGAATCGTAAGGTCGTGGGTTCGAATCCACCGGCTATTGCCGTGAACCATATCCTAGCACAAGCTTAAGCTTAGTTGGAATGGTTAACTTAGATTGTTAGTAATATTTCAGGAAAAAAAAGAGAAATAAGAAATATTGCTAGCTTTGTTTTTTTTTTTAAAAAATGACGTTAGAAATTTATTTAATAATGTAATTATAGAAGTAAAAAACTACCAGTACCAAATGTCTTGAAGCACTGTTGAAGGGACATTTAGTGTGTCTTATAACAAGACAGTTTATAATATAAATCTATCTTTGTAGATGTTGGAATTTTTGAATCAATGCCACTATTTGGTTTACCGATGGCGTACCACTGGCTCGCTAATCGTGTTATTTGATTTATTTGGTAATGAGGGAATGATATTTCCCGATAATTAGGGAATGACTGTAATAAATCGGTTTCATATTGAAACGTCATTGGTGAATAGGAGACTCGGGGCGCAGATTTGATTGTACTTTGTTGAAAAGCGAACAGTGATTGCTGCCTCTGCTTAGAACCCTTACAACAAATGTTTATAAAAGTTTAATGCAGTTATAGCAGTATTTATAAAATATTACAAATTCCATTTTGCCACACCTTTTTCGTACCATAAAAGTCATCGTGTAAACGTGATATTCATTTAGGTGGTTAAGTACCGGTGTGACGATTCGACCGGATTTTTGCACGCACTATTCAAATACCAACGTGGTTTTAAAATTATAATGCAAACTGCATGGTGGTCTACATGGTCATCCTGTTCTGTTCTAGTGTGTTCTAGATTATGTTTGTGACCTTATTATAATTGTGATTATCAGTATGGTTTCGTTAAACTAGAAATCAGTGTTGCATAAAAGTTAAAGTTATCGAAGCTTATATATATATATACCACCCTTCTGGTGTGCCCCTTAGTGGGAAGGCGGCCACGCGGTCCTAGTGCGGATTGACAGGCTTCACATTTGGTTTCATTAATTAAGTAGAGAAGGAAAACAACAATTTTGCCGCCACATGGAGGAAAAATACTGTATTATCCAAGTTTACGTAAGTATCCTTTTTCGTTTAAGTTTGTTATTTGTTGTTTTTTAATGAAATATAAAAAAAATAATAAAAATATTTTATTTATATTGATATTAGATATCGGATATTTGTCTTTTTATCTTTTTATCGGATTATGCACTCTTTATTTTAGTTAGCTAGCGTATTTATTTTCCGAGATATTCAAACTTTCTTTACCGACCCTTTTGCCCACAGCTATATTTACGAGTAAAAAAACAAAGACTGTCTGTAAATCGAATAAGAATATTAGGAAACAGAATTAATCAGAACCTAACCAAACTCTTGTTAAACTTCTCTTTCAGTACATCTATTCCAGTAAAAAATAATCATCGAAATTGGTTGGCAAGATCACTAATTCATCCATTTGTCGCGCGCATACTAAATGCATATTTAAGACTTATATGGTTTTCTCAGATGCTATTCTTAGAATGTGGTCCACATTGGAAGCATCAGCTTTCAAATAAAAGGAGAATCATCAAAATCGGTTCACCCAGTCGAAAGTTATGAGGTAACAAACATTAAAAAAGACATACAGTCGAATTGAGAAGTTCCTTTCTTGAAATGGGCTGATGTCTTATGGACAACAAATTACTCAATTAGTCAGATTCCATCTCGTGTTCTGACGCCATCGAGCAAGTTTTTTTTATGTAATCGTGCGTAAATAATTACGAAGACAATTATAATGTTATTCGAGTATCGCGTGTTGTCTGAGGCCGGTCCGTAAACTCGTTAATATGTATGGGATGTCGTCGCCCCGCCGGCTTTCCGACTGCCTATTGCGACTAGCTACTAGCCTGCCAGGACAACTAGGTTGTCTGTGAATAATGGCCCCCTCCCTGTACGAGTGTTATAGCATAGCGCTTTTAAAAATGAAGTGTGACTCGAAATTCTACTAATATTATAAACGTGAAAATTTGCAAGAGTGTGTGGATGTATGGATGTAAACTTGTGGCTTATCCACCCCTTAGATGTTAGGAGCGTTGCTGGAGCTTAGCTTTTGAATGTCTCTTAGATTATCCGTGAAATAGCAACCGACCGAGTCGTGGATCGGCCCTCTCGGGCGCTCTCGGATCGGCATGCTTACGAGTAACATAGTAACCGTCCAAGCCGAGGTTACCCCTCACCGGGGGGACCCTTGTGTCGAGTTACAAACTTGTGGCTCCTTCACGCATAAACTTCACATTAATATATATATGTATATATCGACGCTGGAAAACAAAAACGTAGTAACCCACAAAAATGAAATTGTTCACCAGAGCCGAAAAAAATTTCAACTTTAAAAAATTATAACTTTCATTTTTGTTGACCTATAGCTGTCGTTTTTGGACACAATATTAATTATTTTTTGCTGAATAAGTATTGCCACGACATTAACCTAAAGTTTTCTTGTTATTAACATCGTTTTACGGTCGAAAAAATAAAAGAAGTGTCAATTTTGAAAATCCTATTTTCGCTATTTTTCATCTAATTGTTTCAATACAAGTCATATATCATTCGACGCGTCTATTTTTCTGATTCCAACGACGTAAAATTGGCCATGTGTCACTTACCACTTTTTGCTTAACAGCATCGATATATAATATATAGCGTCAATAGCCTAATGATTTAGGGTACGGTCTGCGAATCGTAAGGTCGTGGGTTCGGGATTTAATATTAATTATTTAATAAATAAACATCGTTTTATTATCAATATACAAAACATAATTTTAACAAACATTAAAATTAACGAATTTATCATGCAATCAACGCAAGCAAGTTATGTATTGCTTATTTAAAATAAGTTATTTTATATGACTATTAATAACCAGAGAAACAGAACTGTTCTCTGTGTAATTTCCTAGCTATGCCGGCTTAATAAACGATTTAAGGAAAATGTAAGTTATCGATTCTAAGTTATACAATCTATATATCCGTTCCCAGCAAAACATCTTAATATAACCGACTGTACACGACATATCGGTGGCGCAGAACTCTCGTTACTGTTTCCTTATAAGACTTCGATAAGAGAATGATTGCAGTATTATCAGACAAGTCGCTCTCCGTTCCAACATTTACTCTGCTATCTACAAGCAATGTACATGTTAGCGCAAATTGAATTGAAATACCAAGTATTTCCTTTCTAAGCGTCACATAAATCAAACAGACGTGTCTTTGCGTGCTTTATCATACGTTAACGACGACCTTTGTATGGACAGAAATTTGATTTTAGAATTTTTTTTATAAAAAAGAAAGCTAGAATTTTTTTTTCAGGAATATTACTAACAGTCTTGTTAACCATTCCAACTAAGCTTAGGCTTGTGCTAGGACATGGTTCACGGCAATAGTCGAATGGTGGATTCGAACCCACGATCTTACGATTCGCAGGCCGTACCCTAAACCATTATGCTATTGACGCTTCAAATATTTTAAGTGGGTCTGTAATTATCTTTTTTTATTATAATATAGAAAAAAAAAACAAAATATAATATGCTATACAAACAATAAATATACAAAATGCCGTTTACCCAATGAGTTTATATATGTGATATAAACATTGACTTAATTAAAGAACAGCATTATAAAGAAGTAATGACTATACCGGAGTTATTTAACGCCAGAGTCACCAATTTCTTCTCCTCCTAACTCTTTATATTTTCTTTATGACATGACAAATTAGGTTGGAATCCGGAATCTATATGCTTAACGCTAGTCGACCTTAAAAGGGCACGACGCGGATGACCGATGCCTCATATGTCCAGGTTTGATTACTTCGTCTCTAAGAGGAATGCTGCATGACGTGTACACAGACACGACCATTCGCTTTGATGTCTCATATTAGTCGTAATTAATTGGTCCTAATTGTCCTTGGTACGCTGCGATCAAAGAACACGTCAGGATTAATTTATTCTCTTACAAATGCTTCCACATAAAGCGTACAAAGTTAATCTTATAACTCAAAGTTTGCTTTATTATTTTCTTTACTAGTTTCCTAATATACCTCCGATCCGTGGTCTCCAATTGAATTTTTCAGCCCCATCGGCGTTTTTTAACGACAAGCGCGGGGTAGGATATCATTATCTATCTCCTTTTTTTTGTTGACGGGTGGGAAATCTTCAAAGAGGAACCCCACTTTGATTGGATTAACCTTCCACCGGGGGGATACCCCCCGCAGTGCAGGCGACACGGGCCAACACTGACGACAAGTCTTGTCGTCCAGTGAACCCGAGGCCCCTTTTAGTCGCCTTTTACAAAGGCAGGAAATCATACCTTATCCTACCAGCCCAAGCTGGTAGAATAAGGTATGGTTCGCAATAAATATGAGAAATCAGTGCTGACTGATTTCTCATATTTACGCGAATTTGACACGTGAATTAATTTTACTGATTTTATTGCGTTCAACATCGGCGACCATTTTCAAGATGCCCAACACTGAGGCGTTATTCTTTGTCGAATTACTTATAATATATATTACGTAAACACATCCTTTTTAATGGCCCACCCATTCGAAATAGAAGGAATAATATTTAGTTCACGCTTCATGATTAATATAAATAAAAACAGCATTTGGCATTTTATTTAGTCCTAAAGTATTTGCACATTAGATATTTCTGGTAAATCCAATAATATCTTGGGTCAACACTCTTTTCGTTTGCAGATCAATCTATGTTTATTTAAAAAATAATTAAACTGGAAAGTAGGCGATCGTAAAAAATATTTTCGTATGAGATCATAAAAAAGTTGATATACGATGTTTCTCTCCTTTCCCAGCTTCTTGGACGACCTCGACCGGTTAGGCGCAAGAGATTACCAGCCCACCGAGCAAGATATTCTAAGAACCAGAGTCAAAACCACCGGGATTGTCGAAGTGCATTTCTCCTTCAAAAACCTTAACTTCAAGTAAGTTAGTCCATGCATTTTGATTACAACAGACTACAGAGAGGAATTTCAATGTATCATGTGATCATTGCCGTTTGAAGTTCTTATCGATACTCGATAAAGAATGCTGATATGTGAAGATGCATGTTGCGATGCATGAGTGTCAGGTATTTAGCAGTCGCGTGACTCCACTGTCTTTTATATACTACAATTTAAATAAATTTAAAAGGCCAACACACTACAGGGCCGGGAGTCGGCTATTCGCTAATTATATTTCACTATGAATCCAACCTATTACAATTAAATTGTCATTGTGCCGAAACCGTAATCCACTAATTAATTTTTTATAAATTATTTATTGATTGACTAGCGCATACCCAGCGCTTCGCCCGGCTACATTTTGCTTACATCATTAAATATTTAATTTAACTCTCACAATATAATAAATTATTAATTTCTCTCAGTATTCATTCTCTTCTCGAGCGGTTGAAGATCATTACCTACACCCATGTAAATATCAATAAATACAATATCATACCCATAGCAGTTGTATCATAGTAAATAAAAACTGTATTAGACAGTTTAAAAAGAGGAGTTCTTCTTCTCACCAAACTTTACAGGATTACTCGCCAGGTCAGAGTTCCAGCCGTTTCAGAGCCTATATGGAACCCACACACCTGCTCTTTTATATATATATAGATTGAAATGTATCGGCATATTTGGAAGACGCCGGGACTAACAAATAGCAAAAATTAAAACAATATGAGTGAGTGAGTGTCAGTAGAAGTGACACAAATGTTAGTAGAAAAAGTCAGTATGTCATTGAAAAGCTAAACAACAGACAGGTAAGGAGGCACCCTTAACCAACTTGAATAAAAGAGGTGTGCCAGGATCGTACTAAGTGGAAGTCTGTGACCTCTACCTACCACTCTGGGTGACGGGCGTGAGTGTTTGTATTCGTATTTGAAACTGAACCAGAAGATTACCAAAATAATACAACAACTATGACGTTCACAGAGCATTGATTTGGACAAAACCACGGAAGGAAGGACTTTTGAAGGTGTGGTTGCGCGACTTGTGATGATGACCAATTATTTTGATTCCAGATTGTTCGACGTCGGTGGGCAGAGGTCTGAAAGAAAGAAATGGATCCACTGCTTCGAAGATGTGACCGCGATCATATTCTGCGTTGCTATGTCCGAGTACGATCAGGTGCTCCATGAGGACGAGACGACGGTAAGCAAAGATCAATAGCCTAATGGTCTCGACTGCGAATCGTAAGGACGTAGCATCGAATCCGTCGTTAGACAATTGACGTGAACCAACTCCTAGCACAAGATTAAGCTTATTTGCAATTTAACAAGAATGTGAAAAAAAACTATCGTTATCGTAAAGTAGTTTTTTTAAAAAAATAAATTAATCTCTTAATAACCATGATCTTTTTCTTTGGATAGTTTTTTTAAATATAATATAGGTCATATTGTCAGTCAGTGAAATCAATCAAGTTTGACAGGTGGCAGTGGTAGTAACTTATAGCAAGATTCTGTGAGAGGTCTATATAATAATATCTTTTAAATGAAGTAGATAGTTAAATAGTTAAATATGTCAAAAAAAATATTAGGAAGCCTAAAATTATTTTAATTTTGATTTATTTAAAACCCCCCAAGCTTAAATCAAAAAAGTTACTTGTGAGCGTTTGGAGGACCAATGTTCGAAATTTGGATAACTTTATGCAAGGGAAAAAATTCAACTTAACTTCAGTCCAAAGCGCCTTCATAGATTTTATTGATTCCTGTCCGAATGGTATTGTTTAGTAAAGTGATACCTATGAGATGGCAAAACTGCATAAATAGCAATGGTACATAATTTGATTATATAAATATATTATATTTTGAAAAATCGACTTTATGTTACTCCCTTATAATACGCAAATTTTTAAAATTATAATTTTAATTTTATAATTTTAAAAATTGCGCATATATTATGGTCTAACATATGAAATTAACATAAAGTCGATTTTTTTAAAATATAATATATTTATTTAATTGTCATTTATATCTAGAATATACCTTCCTAATTTGGAATAGTTACTATAAATTCCGGTACTTTAAAAACAGCGCAGTGACTCGTTCTAATTTCTTATTCATCACTCGCGACCCCATTTTGGTTTCGTTCAAAGGAACGTTCTAACCTATTTCCTTTAGGAATATCTTGCTGAAAAAGCAAAAAAATTGAATGAAAGAACTGAATTTCTAACACCACTGGTGGAAAATGTATTCTTGGAAATATTTTAGCAAATAATTAAAAAGATTTCTTTTTCATTCTTTAATCTTACTAGCTGTACCTACGAGCGTTGCTTACGCCACTAACTAAAATAAATTTGATGGAAACTAGGAGTGGACGATATACATCGATGTTTTAAAAATACTCGATGCATAGTAACGATGCATCGAATCAAACCGATGTTTTGTTAAGTTTTAAACATCGAGTATACATCGATGTTTTTTTTTCGATGCATCGAAAAGGCAAACAATCAAACCTACTCCTCTCTCTCGCTCTCTACGGTTAATAACTATTTTTTTGTCTTTTTCAATTACATTATTTAGCACTCGCAAGTGTTTCGTCAAAAAATGGTATCACTGGTTGAAAAGACAGCCAATAATATAGAGGTCGGAAGATAGGAGGTAGCAAAAGAAAAAGATTTGCTTAGGAATTCTATAGTATCCTCTAGCATTTATATACAGGGTATTAGGAGATCGCTTCCGAAAACCAAGACAGACCATAGTCCTAATGACACCTTTGATGATGGGACGGAAAAAAATCCCGATTTTAAAAAATCATATATTTTTTCCGTCCCGTCATCAAAGGCGTCATTAATACCATCTCTCCTAATCCCCTGTATAAAGTTTCATATTCTCCGATGATCTCATATATTGTTGTATTGCTATATGTTTATTATTTAGAATATTTCCGATAAGTGGTGGATTACCACTGTTTGATGACCGTGGCGTACATTTGTGATT
The DNA here is from genome assembly GCA_029286785.1 of Meandrusa payeni. Lineage (NCBI taxonomy): Eukaryota > Metazoa > Arthropoda > Insecta > Lepidoptera > Papilionidae > Meandrusa > Meandrusa payeni. The sequence continues at coordinate 8,981,507 of JAGSMX010000008.1, read as the reverse complement.
CTCTCTATTTCCAGAACCGCATGCAGGAGAGTTTGAAGCTATTCGACTCGATCTGCAACAACAAGTGGTTCACGGACACCAGCATCATACTGTTCCTCAACAAGAAGGATCTGTTCGAGGAGAAGATCCGCAAGTCGCCGCTCACCATTTGCTTCCCCGAATACACGGGTACGTTTTTTTTATAATTTGCCTGCCCTCTCACTCCTGACTCAACACCTGCCTAACTTTTATGTCATCGTCCCTTTCGTACCTAAGTAAATATCCTGTGTGTGAGAGGGATGCAAAAAATCTAAAATATTATTTGATTAAAACTATAGCAAAGTTTTACACTCTATATATGTATATATATGTTGGTCTGCTAATGCGACTTGCCCTTACGGCTCTAAGTTGGTTACTGAAGCTATTTGAGAGACCACGATAATTACGAACTTTTACGAAAAATTACGAAGGAATTTTTTTTCTCACTATATTTAATTCGATTTGAAGTCTTTTTTTGTTTTTACTCGTAAATATACATGTGTTACTATTTGTCGTTATCGTGCGAAACAGGTGCCCAGGAGTATGGCGAGGCGGCTGCCTACATCCAGGCGCAGTTTGAGGCGAAGAACAAGTCCACCACCAAGGAGATCTACTGCCACATGACCTGCGCCACCGACACCAACAACATTCAGTTCGTGTTCGACGCGGTCACCGACGTCATCATCGCCAACAACCTGCGCGGCTGCGGTCTCTACTAAACGGGAACGACGCGCCCCGGGGGGCTACTATGTAACTGTCGAGTGTATATCACCGTGAAAACTTTAACTTTGGATATGTATAGCCTGCAAGAGTTGTCTTGAGAATTCGGGTGACGTAACGACGTACTATCTGCAAATAATACGACGATTTTTTTATAGTTGATTGTATTAAAACAAAAAATTATATTATTTAATATTTTGGACCAAAAGTAAACTCACTCGTTCTAAGGGTATAATAATCACGATTCTTTTTTTCGTTTTCAAAAAAGGTTGGATATTAAAATTTCGTTCAACAATCCGGGATAGTCTTTCTCACATAAAACTATCAAAATGATACAATCAACTAAAGAAAAATGAAACCAAACTCTCGTACGTCGATAGTAAGATTGCGAATTAATGGTTGGGAGAGGTGGGCGCATTCTGCACAGGACACCGAGTCTACTAATTGCCACTGACGTTTCATTATTAAACCAATTATTAATTAATTAAAAAAGGAATTATTATTCCCTCATGACTAAATACGTGAAACGTGACACATGAGGCGTGTGGTAGTGAGGTACGTCATCGGTGGTTTAGCAGACTCGGGTCTCAAGGTAACTCTTGCGAGTAATAATCACAGTGTCTATCGTCGTTCTAATACATAAGCTTATCGATTCTTCCACAACGGCGGCCGAGGGTTACGTGTATGGCGATTGGATATGTACTATTTGTATGTCACGCAGCAATAGATCTCAATATTCTACGTAGTGTGTAAATCTTCGTTCAAAATTCACTTTGTAGTTACATAAAAGCCCCGCGGGGCGGCGCGGTGCCACCACCGATAATGTGAACATCACACTTGGATACACGACGCCGTTACGAGGGTACCTGGCAAATTTCTTCGCATCATTATTATTTTCCACGAAACGATTTGCGATACATTTTCTTAAGGTAAAGTTATCTGTGTATCAACGGTGGAAAGCGAAATGTTGTATCTCGAAATATCCAATTTGACACCAGAAACGACAAACGATTTAAAAAATCTGGAAATTTTTGATAAAAAAGCCAAAAAATTGAAAACTATCCAATGATTTTGTTCGACCTAGACCATTCGACGTGGCTTTTTGCTCTAATAAATCCTTGTTTTTTATTGACGGGAGGAAATCTTCAACAAATCAAATCTTCTGGGGGGAAGGCGGGGTTATGTGGAATTTTTATCCACTAAAACCCCCCCGGTGGCCCTTCCTCGGTGTATGGTGAGGGGCACCTGGATCGCCAGAGGAACACACCGGAGTCCCTCTGCACTGTGCTCTTCACGTCCCGGGGAGGTTAATCCGCCCCTCCCCTTGTGCCCTCGCAGTGCAAAGCGACACGGGCCAGCCGATGTCGCCTTCTTCCCGGGTCCACTTTGGCGGACGACAGAGGCCCCCACCCTTGTCGCCCAATGAACCCGAGGCCCCTTTTAGTCGCCTTCTAGGCAGGGGATACCGAAGTCTTATTGTACGAGCCCAGAAGTACAGGGCTCTGCTCTGATAAATCCTATACCAATAAGTCCGCTTTCTACCGTCGATATGGTTGTATTGATAATCAATTGTAAGTCTTTCATGTAACGAGGGGTGTATCATTATAGAAATGTGTTTCATATGTAATTGAGAAATGATAGTCAATGGCGAGAAAGTTTAGAAATCTTTTGTTCCTTATTCCCCATTATAGTTAAGCTCGAGTACCTCAAAACTGGACACCCTATAGAACGAAAGGCGTTTCATAAACTTACGTGACGTTACATCCAAATTAAACACGTGTTTGTGGTTGTGCCGGCGTTGTTCCCCACCGTTCACACCCTGGACGCATGGAGCGAAGTTTCTAGATACTTCTAGAATTCTTTGCCTTGAGCATATCATGGCCGTTCTGTCGCCGGGGTGTGATCGCAGCTAAGCATATAATATGTATTCTCATGGGAAGTAAGCTTACACTGGTTATGTCGCCGATGTGCAGTTATCAGCCGCATGGCTTCGAGGCGCCCTCTATGTATCAGTGCTGGCTCGCGACCGAACCTTCGTGACTAGATCCTTTATGTCTCTACCCACACTTTATGTGATTTCGTTGTTTCCAATTGCTTATAAATATTTCTAGTGGTTCTCCAGACCCCCAAATGATTTTTTGGGACATAAGCAGTATGAAAGCTATATTGCAAACTGAGCTTAGATAACTTTGACTTTCATCTTAACTGGGCTGTTATTAAAATAAGATTAATTTTGCAAAAGATCTACATATGACGTTTAAAAGATAATGTTGTTTTCCTAAACAAGTGGGATATCTTTTATTTATTTTTTAATTATAATATTTTTTAGAGACCTTTGTGGACAATCCTAGATAATTCGTATTCAATTCTAAATTTTGGTGCTAGGTGTTTGTACGATTAGTTCTCGCTGTGTGATCTAGTTGCGACGCTTCGGGCCCCCGGGGACCAGTCCTCAGCGGGGCGAAGGCCGCGGGCTCCGGACACAAACGTGCTTATATACTCACTCTCTTACGGACCAAACACAGAACGGAACCAATATTTAGAGCGCTGAAAACTCACTAGTGAAAACTTCACGGGTACGTCACAGGCCTACTTAACTGATACAAAATATCATTCCATTATTAGGTATTTATCACTTACGAGAAATTATTTTTGTAAACTTTTCGAATGCACAACTGTACCCGCACCGTCGGGATTAAGGAGATATCGTTTATTTTGCGTACACTTGATCCTATACTGAACTATCCTATCCCCCAATATACATTTTAAGTTAAGCCTCACTTTAAGCACAAAATGTTTAATTGTACTTGTAAGAGCATCGATTCGTTACGCCATATACTATCTTTAATAGTTTTGTGTTCATATTTTTTCTATATCACTTTACAATAACCTTAGATGTAGCCATATAAGAACTACTATTGTATTCAATTATAAAACCATGTTATTTATTTCATCTAGAGTATTTGTACTGAGAGATGATATAATGTGAACTTGTCACTTTTAATTTTATATTTAAGTGGAATAACCAATGTTTGTAATCATGTTATCTACGTGATTATTTGGAGACGGTGAGTGTCCAGCGGCCTGGCACCGTCTCGCTGTAGGTTCTATTTACATCATGTGTAAGATATGTGAGTATATAAACTTTGTATACACTCGCGATTTTGGCGTATTCAATATTATACATATATAACATAATTTATTATTAATAATAAAATAAAAAAAATCTTACTTTTAAGCATTAGTGCAGTAATTGTATCAATAACATTAATGGATAATGCAATTAGAAGGTAATCTTTGCTATTGTCATAGTTAGGTGGTTTATTTTCATTTTACGTTTATGGTGTATGTAAAAAGTGATTACTTAAATGAAAATGTAACGCCTACACTGACATCGCGCGGGCCACTTGTTCACCGAGCAACCCTGCTGCCGACCTGAGCGTCGAGCTTCACGATCACCACTACTTGTTTCCAATAAAGAAATATTCCAACACTCTGTACGTGTAAGAGCATTTCTCTGACCTTTAGTATGTACCTTGTGAAATTAGGAAAGATACATAAAACTAAGATTTTTCTTAAAACACTATCAAGTATTTTAATCACATCATAACATTTTCATCGTTTCAAAATTAATACCAGTTCTATATGGGTCGTTGTAATCTATAAATTTCATTACAATGTTGCCAGTATTAGGTTTATAATATTCCATTTAAAATTATTAAAATGTCACGTATAGTCGTTACCCGCAGTGGCCCGCGTCCCGAGCAATGCTCGCTTGTTGCTAGGTAGGTTTTTTACTGTTATGTAACAATATGTGTACGTAATATCGAACTAATAATTATATTAGCGCAGTTGTACACCCTACCGGGAATACATTTAAGCTTTTCACTACTTTAAAAGTTTCTTCGGAGGCGGTTGTTAGTTCGCCGACTCGAGTGATCTTGCTGACTTCATTGCCGTAGTTGGATATCTCATTATTACCAAATTGCATTTACGGACGACCTTTTTTTTAAAGCGAATCGATACAAATAGGTATTGATACTCAACACTAGCAATGGAAGTGCACTCAGATTGTCACAAGCTGATCCCTCGAGCGAGAAAAGTTAGCATTTCTATGTGTTCCTCCGCCGCTTGACTTTTAACTCGTATCGCTTTAATATTTCGAGTGAATGTGATGTAAATTTTGTACACTGCCGCATTGTTTATCGCTCGAAACACCTTTAGTTTATAAGATTTGTGACAGTGACCGGAACGCGCACACCGCACACGCACCGGATGCTAGTGATGTGCTTCACTGTATCCGGTATCGATATATCGTGCTGTTTGTCTTGAAGCTCAAAACGAACTATTAAATTATGAGTTACGTGGTATGTGCGAAGGCTTCTTTATTGAAGACTGAATTGTTGCGGCTCAAATGTTCTCGCGCTTTATTAGATGATTCACACGGGGGGGGGGGTTATTAGAGTGTTTTAAGGAAGTAAGTAATAGTCAAGACGGCATAGATCGGCATGGTTTCATTAAGTATAACGTGATTGTAACTTTACCCCCGGGCTGCATGTTAGCCGACGTTCAGTTGTAATGTTTTTATATTATTGTAAAAGCTGATTTGTCACGATTGTGTCTATTTAATGACGTCATCACCATGCTTCATTCGTATTTGCCAAAGTTAATACTAACCTCACTATTTATACCTTACTGTATGTACTTCAATGGCTAAATTGTGTCTGAGAATAGCGATAAAATAAGCTAACATAGTCGTCTGGGTACTGTTGAGTACAATATCGAGGAAAACTTATTTAGAATCGACGACATGTAACATTTGTTTCTAGCGCGTGCGAGGAACCGCCGGGATTTTTCTGACGTGACGGGAGTTGGTCAGTGACATACCCAGCGGTCCCCATTTTGAACAAACGTTTAAGATTTTAGTCACTAGTGGGTAATTTTTGAATGTGATTCAATCTTATCTTTATTTTTCTATATCGAGGTGACACTTTAAATTTTATTTCTATAATTTTCCAACGTATTTTTTGTAATGCATTTACTGAAAGCGAAGTATTTAACCAACGATGTAATTAAAACCAATATTTTTCTCTTTTTTGTATCTCGTCTGCACTGGTATTTTTATTGAATTTACTATAAATGTACTTTAAGTGTATAATTTTAAATAATTACTGAAAATGATTATATTCTAATTTTTATGTTCAAATAAAATAAATTGGTTTTATTTATCCCCATCCCTCCCTATATTTCCTTTTACACAATCTTTTACTTACAGTACTGAATGTACCTGAGGGATATTTTTTTAATTAATAATAGACTGATTGGAGATAAGAGAATTCAAAGTAAAATTCGATCGGACTCGCTCGTTGACATTTGTGCAGCAACGGAATTAATGTAATGGAAGAATGTTTCCTTGTCGCGGCGGCCTTGCAACCACATTTAGTAAGGTATATAACAGGTCAGGAAGCGCCTCATCTTCAATTACGCATAAAACAATTGTTATTTGTCATTCCAGATCGTTCATTCCAACTATATATCTGCATTACACAATCTGTAGATAAGTCTCATCAAAGTAAGTTTACTCATATATTCGCTAAGAATTAAAGGTCCTTTTTTTTGTTTACGGGGAGGAAATCTTCAGAAAGATACCCCGCCTTCTGGGGAAGGCGGCGGTTATGTGGGGTTCTTACCCACTAAAACCTCCCCGGTGGCCCTTTCCTCGGTGCATGACGAGGGGCTCCAGGATATTCAGAGGAACGCAACCTCTGCACTGAGCTCATTGGAGAGCACGTCCCGGAGGGAGGCTAATCCCTCCCCTGTGCCCTCGCAGCGCAAGGCGACACGGGCCAGCCGATGTCGCCTTCTTCCTGGTCCACTTTGGTGGACGACTCAGGCCCCCACCCTTGTCGCCCAGTGAACCTGAGGCCCCTTTTAGTCGCCTTGTACGACAGGCAGGGGATACCGTAGTCTTATTCTTGAGAGCCCAGAACTACAGGGCTGAAGAATTAAAGGTCCTGCAACAACTACGATGGTATATTAGACGATAATTGATGGCATTATGAAATAGATGTGCCGAAAAGTAACTGTAAAATACAACTTTCAATAATCTTGTTTTACTCTTTGATTGTAGTGATTTCATTTTATACTTAATATGATGTAAAAAATGATATAGGACGTTTACATAGGTTAATTTATATGGAACCCGGTAATAATTGAATTGGTTTGACTTTTACAAAGTGTGTTTTAGTGGGTAACATTTTAATGTGGGTTATGTTATCTGGCAGCATTAGTCTTAACTTCAAAGTCAAACGACAAAGTTTATAATAAAACATAAATTTTGAACGGCTTGTTTGGGCCAGGCTTGTTGTGTTTGTGGTTAACCTAAACAGTCACCATTACGGAATTAGATATGAAAGACGTAATAGATGTAATGGCTTTACAAAGCACTAGACGTGAAAGAAGATTACCGGACTACCGAAGTACATCAGGTCATACTATGGCTACAAACTTCATATTCGAGTGCGGTATTAAACTTGGTCTGCAACCAGCTACCGTTGCGACCGCTGCTATATTTTACCACAAGTTTTTCAAAGAAGCCGACAAAATGACTATGATTGCTATGTTATCTGTACAGCTTGCCTTTGTGCGGCAGGGAAGTCGCGAGATGAACCAGTACGTCTCCGTGATGCAGTTAACGTTGCACACAACTCTATCAATCGTGGAGCTGGCCCGTTAGAGTTAGGGGAAGAGTATTGGTCGATGAGAGGAGCTGTAGCACAAGCTGAACTATTAGTTCTCCGTTTGTTGGGCTTCAACTTAGATGCACCGTCTCCACATCGATATCTATTGCATTACCTACGTTCTCTGCAAGAATGGTTTCCTGCATCACAATGGCGTACCGCGCCGATTGCTCGAACAGCAATGGCGTTTTTACAAGACTTTCATCATTCCCCATCAATACTGGACTACAGAGCGCCTCACACGGCTGTGGCCTGTTTGACACTAGCACTACACGTTTTGGGAGTATCAGTGCCCTTGGCATCCACACTAGATGATGATGCAGCATGGTATTCCGTAAGTATTAAAACCACCTAATATCAATGTTTACATATGCAGGAAGTAACATATATTGCCTTTCCTGATAAATACATGCTTCCTTTACTGGTTGGTGGGTCATGTTTGACTACTTTAGGTACAATTTAAAATTTCCTGCCACTCCAACCCTAACGACATCATCCGTCGGGCTCTTTCCATAAGCTAATGTTCCATCAACGTTGGAGCTGAATGGACTATTGCATAGTGATGTAAAAGATCAGATGGTATGACTTTTATATCCTGGAAGATGGGACGGCCTTTAGTATGGGATGTACATGTGTCGATACTTCGGCACTGACACATCTTCCAGAATCTTCTGTTGAAGCTCCAGCCTCTGGCTGCTGGAACTGAAAGAAAATCTCAAGCGGCGCAAATATAGTACCCTCGATAGAGGTTTCATATTCGAGACGTTTGGGGTAGAAAATTTGGGTCCGTGGGTTCCTAGTGGATTCCACCTTTTTAATATGATAGCTAAAAAGTTGGTCGACACATCTGGTGACCAGAGGGCTGGCTTATACCTTGCACAGAGGCTAAGCATTGCCATATAATGTGGCAATGCTACTATGATATATTTTTGTAATTATTTTGTAAAATACCTGTTATATTGTAAATATTTCTTTATTTTAGTTAGTATTATTTAAAACGATTTGTTCTGTCCTGATGCGAAAATTATATAGATTAATTTTCACCTCTTCTTTGTCTTTCTGCAATTTAATTCTGAATTGAGGTTTAAAAAATCCTCTGTAAAAAAAATGTCCTGCAAATTTGAGCTGGTTTGAGCATGGTAGGTAGTGTAAATCAAAACTCAATCTGTTAAAAAGTGACTAAGTTTTTTATTTGCACTTTTTAGGTTTTCACCAAAGATTTGCAAAAAGAAAAGAACTGGGAAATAATGGAGAAAATTATGCAGGTGTACAGCAGGGAGCCTGAAGCTATCTAACTTTAATGTACCACTTCAGAATTTCTAGTGTGTTTTGTGTATTTGTTATAAGTTCAATAAATTGTGACAAAATAAACATTTCTTTGAATAAATTGTGTTTTCATTCAGGTAGTAGTGAAGCTCCTACCTGTTACCTGAACAACCTCACACCACACTAAAGTTATGTAACACAAATGGAAAGGCAGACAACAATTGAACACAATTGTTGTCTATAATCATCAATTAACGAACAGGTCTTATAATTATTCATGTGATATTATTGGTTTTTGATTGATTTAAAAATTACAAAAAAAAGGTTATCTTAGACAAAATTACTTGCTAACTATAGAGAACTATGACTGAACTGAATAGAAATTCATATTCTGCCATCATATATATTGATAATCTGCCAATATCATAATCACTCTGAAATATTACTCAGATAATAAATGGTAAATTTTCCAGCTATATAAAATTTATATGTGCAAAATTAAATAATAGAAAACCAAAGTACCTTAGAATGGACTATGAGAACTAATTTTTTGGGCTCGGGAGGTCAGGCAAGTAGAGTAAGTAGTTTTGCGACAGCTTTTTATTCCCATTGTCGTTATATATGTGGTATATATGTCGTTATATAAATTACACTTTAATTATACAATAGTGCAACGCCAAACATAAAGATCGCATGGATGGAAAAGAATTCATGGAAATCTCGAACTATCACAAAGAATAATCGTGAAATTCATCGAATATATTCATGAGACATTTCTTTAAAACCTGCGCGATCAGGATGATCGGTAAGAACATGAATTTAGCTTAGTTCGGTATACCGAGGTAAGATAACGATTAATTGTATGTTTTCGCATGCTTAAGGTTACTGTTTGACAAACTTTGTTTGACAAACATAAGCTTTGTTGGACAAACATTTCTTGAAATGCAAACGAACAGAAATGGGTGGGAGACGGGTTAAATAAACAACACAATTTTAGATCTACAAACAAATATAATTCAGTTTTCTAACATTTTACGATACATAATTTTTATAAATGTACAGGGTAAGCTCATGACGTGGGTAAAGCGGCGCTAGTACTCAATTGGCTATAGGATAAACGCTGTGCAAGTGATCAAGTAGAGCTGGGAGGCTGTGGACCGCTCTGATATGCTCATCAACTTTATGGACAGATATGACTTACATCTAACGTGAGGATACGCGGGATCGAAGTAACGTGCCGTCAGATTACATCTCTACGTTAGACACCAATGACTAGTAAATAAGAATACGCCAGTACAAGCGTATTTTAGTGTCCCATCGGAAACGCCTTAGCCAAACATCATCACCAAAAATCATTCTGTGCGTCCCATTGGAAGACAACAGAAATATACATTCAATTTAAACTTTGTGCATTGTTACAAGTAATTTTACACTAACATTTGATGAATAGAGTTAGTGAATGAGCTAAAGGAATTCAGCGGAGGGAGAGATTAATGTAATATTACATAGAGAAGAACATCTTACGCTATTACATTTTTAAAATAATTTCACATGAAAACGACATAATATGTAATTAGTTATTGCACAATACTATTTAACGACTACTGGGTTCAATATCAACACACCGGGGACACACAGACACATAGAATGGGTGGGCACGTGACACACCTCACCTGTACAATATAACAAACAAAATGTTACACACTTGAATATCAAATACATATGTATCATAGAAGGGAAAATTTAGTTCTCTATTCATATTCCACCCACTCATAGGCATATGAAAATGTTCAAAAATAAGCTCTCAAAAAAGTATTCAGGGGTCAGAGTTACTGGGAACTGTCTTGCCGAATGGTACTTCATTACACAAGTCATTTGTTGTCCCAATAGCTGCAAATTTGGAGGCGAATAGTAAGACAGAATAGATTAAATTTTTATAGTAATGTACTTTTTTTTATAACTTACAAAAAAGCTTTAGAAAACGAATTGGCAACATTCACAATTAAACTCGTTTACCATTCAAATGCACAAAATGCCATATTTCGCAATACATGACAGTAAATTCACATAGGAAAGGTCAGTTAGAAGGAAGTTAGGCTTAATGTTATTAGAAAAGAGGCAAGGATTTATGAAGTGAATAGAAGAGGTTTTAAAATAAATTTGTAAGCAAAATAATGTAATAAATAACGAAAATAAACTTTTAAAATTAAAGAGCGAATTATGACATGATAATAATGTGAAAATAACTTGCAAGTAAAACTGACTAACTATAGTCATTAAACTTAAATAGTTTAGTGACTATAGTCAGTCAGTTTTACTTATAAGACGAAAATAAATTTAACATTTTTATTATCTCTATAAATAAATAAAATCTTGTTATGGCAGCTGAAATTAAATTGTACACATTTTGTACATGACATCAAAATGAACACACCTCACACTCCAGGATTTCGACTATATACCATTAAAATTTCCTAATCTACCAATATTTAAATTACAATTAGAAGTGACAAAATCTAACGACTACGTAGTTAATATAGACTTAAATAGTTTAGTGCTACACATGATTTTTATGCAGTCATCTATTTGGCTGGATTCACAAATAAATATTGTAGATTATTTCACTTCAAATCAAAGATACCATAGACAAGCCCTTACATCTGAATGAGTGAACTGTCTTAAGAGCCATTCGTCGCACTCGAAAGCGACAGCTAACGTCAAATGTCGTTTGACAAGTAAATGTAATAATGTGACGCCCGCGTCCATTTAAAAACAGTAAAAATAATTCTTGTAACCATAAAGAAGTTACATTCCATAAATATATATAGTATTTACTACTGTAATATTAAAAACCTCATTTGAATAAATGACAATGCCAAATCTTATTAACAACGATGCGGTCAGTACTATTTAAAACACTTGTGTCAAAGATTTATATTTTGCGTGTATATTATGGCAGCTACTACACCAAGGTCTTAAAAGGTTTGAAAATCACTTCTAAGGGAACCTATTTTGAGCCTTGACTCTGGCCGCAATGGCATCCAAACGAAGAGATAAAGAAGAACCTTGGCTCAATTAGTTGCATCAGTCAAACACACACAAATTAAAAACTAAGCTACCGAATATAATTGCAAGGGTGCTTGTATCTTTGTTCTAATTAATACTGGGATTTTCTACCCGAAGGAGACCAGAATTATGCTGGTTTCTTGCACAAAGTCGGTGGTAAAGTTCTCTGAAAACGTTTGTCATAGAACAATTTGTTCACTGACCTAACTCTCAGTATACATTGTTTTGAGGAAATGTTGTGAATTTTGTGTTTGCGGTGATATAATTCAATTAAAATAAAAACATCAGATCTATAGAATGTAAAATTGTTAGAGCAAAACAAATAATAGGAACTCTCCGCAACATAAAACAAATCAAAACATAAATAATAAAAAGATAACACAACAACACATAACTCTTCTTTTAACAAAGCCACGAGTCAAGCAACTCTGCAGCTAAAATATATTAATATGTGAGAAACACAACAATTTAATATTAACTCTTGTCAGTACATTGAAATGTCTCTATAAAATGTGTATCTGAACTATATATTTCATATTAAATAACTAATTTTTGTTAATAGGATTCACCGTAAATATTATTGTATTTGTGTAATAAATAGTAGCTGAGTAGATTACATCTAATCACAATTAAATATATGCTTTTACTTAGTGGTACATAAAATTTTATCATCAGAAAAGCCTGCGTCAGGGAAAATATCTTATAAGAAGTAATGGGTATAGCGATTCGGAGAAACCTACACAGAGACAGCTGGGAGCGCTTTAAAACACTGTACCGACAACTTCACTACTAAAACATTTGTTATGATCATTTTAATGCCTCCTCAGGTCATAAATACAATCCATATCAAGTGTTTTTTTGTACTCCTGATTGTTGACCATGAACAACTATCAATTAAATTTTGGTGGACACAGGTAATTGCATTGAAATGCGTTCATATTCATATTTCTTGTGTAAAGAAAAATTACATTTATAATAAATTGAAAGAGAAATATTGTACACAGCGAGGGTAGAAATCGTAAATGTCGTATTTCGAAAATAGTCTACATGACTTATTGCCATAGAATTGTTGACCAAAGAACCTATACAAAAAGGCAAAGAGGCCGTATGTCTCCGTACCACTAAAAATAATGGTGAATGGTTTTCTAGTTTTTCGTCTCCGGTGTAAATTTGAATATTTCAAGATACGACATTTCCTCTTTCTACTGTCGAGATATATGTATAATAATAATATATAAAGCTCTCACGTGATTTAAACCCTAGTGGGGTAGACAGAGACAGCTTTTGCATTATTATTTAATTTAAAATGAAGTGAATGTAATTTTTTTTCTGCATTGCGTGTGATTGTGGGTATTTTAAACAATGCATGTAGTAATTTGTGTAATGAATATAGTTACATTAAAACTGTACGACAACATGATGTCATGTAGGAGTGTATCTTATATTAAAAAGGCTACTAAGGCATTCATCTATCTAAAATAAGCGTATTTTCCGTATCAGTACAGTATTGTAAAGCACTCCATAGCTGTCATCTCCCCTTCCATCCAACGTAATTGTTCTAACACTAAAATACTAACTACGACTATCCAATAAAGGGTATATATCCCTCGACATGGCACTGTCTCTTTGATAGTTGGATCATGGCCCTGCTTACATGAATTAGTTGCTGTTAAGTAAAAGCACAACAACATTAATATTAAGTAAGCGAACAGACAAACACAGAATGTTTTAGCCGGAGACTATGCTTAACTATGTATGACTTGTCTACATACTGAAGCTGTCATACACAGGGCAACTTCAAAGTAGTAACCGGAGAGATTTTAACAACAATCTGAACCTGGTTAGGGGAGTTATTGAAGGAGAAGTTATTAGAATTGTGTCAAAATATCCAGGCGGCAATACTCTGCATTAATTAGTCTGAAAAAAATATAGTGTTGGAAGAGGTTGTTGCTAATGAGAATTGTCTATTAAATATTGCCACCTTGGATATTATTTTGAAGTATTAAAAAGGGGCTAACAAACGTGAGCAACGTTGCGTGGAAGGGGTTGGGTTGTTGGAGCGTTCATCGCACGTCAGTCAGGTTGCTCTTGTCCCCAAAGAGTTTGACGAGCTGCTCCTCATAGTCGTCGATGTTGCGCTTCATTATCTCCATGCAAGGGCCCAGAAGCCTCTCGAAGGTCTCCACGTCCAAGACTGGAAGTTTCAATTGTTTTGTTAATTAATTTGTCTCTGAATGTTATTTAGAAATGGTCATATAGATACAATATATATTAACCATCACTTAAGGCCATACTTGACTAAATAGCCTTGATTTATTCTTCTTCTTTTTCGTTCGCTCACTACTGAGGATCGTGACCTTACATTGCCTTCTATGTTAACTCAAAAATAACTTTTCAATATTAAACATTTTGCCATATAATAAACAAATAATTTGGATCAAACTGCACACAGTGTGCTGAATTTGGTTAAGATTGTTACAGTAGTTGACTGGTTAAGCCAGATCGAAATTGGAGTTTGGGTCAGTGGCAAATTAGATTCAATTAAAACATAAATACTTACATGCCACCTTAGTGGGACCGACAGCATAGGCGGAGGCAGCACGCGGCTTGTGGGTGACCAGAGCCAACTCCCCAAAGTAACCTCCTTTTCCTGCACACAAGTGAGACGTTATTAATTAAGACACAGAGTAATCAATGGAGATCTATATCAGAGAAACATAAATGAACAATAGTTCTCTTCTCTTTCTTTTTGCTTTATATCTGCGTATTATGTATCCGGGTCAAGTGGCACAACGAGCTATAGAGAGTGCCATGCTAGGAATCACTCTGATGGTCGTCGAAATTCGCCAGAGAACCAAAGTGACAAGTGACCGAAGACGTGATTATGCGGATCATGAGATTAAAATGGCAATGGGCGGGACACCTGGCTAGGAGAGAAGACGATCGGTGGACCAGGGCCGTATCCGTGAGCAGACCACCAGCCCGCTCAGTGCGTTGCTCTGGAGATCGCGGAGCCCCTCACCATGCACCGAGTAAGGCCACAGGGGGGTGAAAATCCTACATAACCCTTTTCCTTCTTGAAGATTTCCCTCCCGTCAACAAAAAAAGGATTGGTTGTTTCGTAATATAATTTATTATGTAAAATTAATTGTTTCTATGATGCCCGTGTTAATTGTTGTTTAATAAAGTATATTCATTTATTTATCATCAAGAGAATCTTCTTTCACGTTCCCTCTCTGCTGAGGATCGTGATTACGTGGAGGGTCGATTGGGTGCTGTAATATGCGGAGTGGAACGGATAAGAAGTAGTACCGAGGCGTTTGATCTCATGCTCGTTGCCGTCGTCGCGCGTGATGCGGATGCTGACGGAGCCGTCCTCCACAAAGTACATGCCGTCGGCCGAGTCTCCCTGCAGGATGATCAGCTCGCCGTCGATCAGCGTGCGCGGGAGCAGTGCGTCGGCCAGGTTGGCGCGCTCGTACGACTGTCGCAGAAAACATTTAATATTGGACACCGTCCCAGCATATGCCGTCGCAAGGATGCGACAGCGTTGATTTTCAGAGGCGCGCGGAATACTACATTTCCGTGGAATTTTAACAGACAAAGACAATAAAAGTACAATAAATATGATACGTGTATAAACAGTTATGAGATTAATATATATTATATACAATAAAATAATGGATGAACAAATTTCCATAAATTAATATATTAAGTTAAAGAAATAAATAATAATTATTATAAAGTTTATATGATATAATGAAATATTAAAAATATTGGAAACAACAAGCCACCGATATCACGGGGATATTGTCTTTTTATTTTTATTAACTAATTTAATAGTTAATATACATACAACTTTAATCCGACCGAATAACCTACCGCTTCGACCACCTTCGCCTTGGGCCAAAATCAGCCGAACTTCTTGCGGAAACAGATGTCAAATATGTTTCTTTTGTGTCATATTTCGAGTGCAATCAAGAAACGGCTTACCTATATCTTATTTAAAAATCGCCTTTTGCGTCCTGGTGTAGGTGAAATTTAGATAATAGATAAGCGAAAATGAAACTCGGAGTATGAACTAACAGAAAACTTCTGGGGAATTATCTAGTCCGTGTAATAAGCGATAAAGAATACAGAGGGAACTAAGACGTCAATGATACTGGCCGCTTTCCGTTGCAATATCCCAAATATTTTTTATATACAGAGTTGGGTCTACTAAAGAGATTGCAGGTGCATTCGTGTTTTGGCCAATGGCGTGTGGCATATTGCTTATGATATAGTCAATGCATGATTCTCTTAGAGTGGGGCTTTTTAAATACGACTTAACGTTATAATTGGTTAAAATCCCATTTAATCCGTGCTCAATTTGTTCTCCATAAGTGCATTGATGTTTAGGTCACCTGCGATTAGCTTAGGTTACAAACAATCTCCCAGAAGGAGGCTGACGAGCGGGTCAGCGAGAGGAGCGCAGAGGCTCCTCCGCAGGCGACGTATCGGGGTGCGCAGGAGGCGTTGCGAACGCCTCCTCTTATACCCATAATCCAGAAAGCAGGGCCAGGATGGGAACCTGGCCCCAGCATGCTTCGGCGTCGTCGGGACTTCTCTGAGTGCCGGAGGAGTCCCCTTCGAGGGTGAAGTCCGGTCTTTGCCGAGACCGGCCGGTCGTTGGGGTGTCCTGTCGCTGATCAGATCCGGGGCACCCCGCTCATAACGGCTGATGGCATTCGCGGTAGGTTTAGTGGGTATGGGCTGCCCAGGCCGAGTCCCACACATCCCTCCGGCCCACCCAGGGTACCGGAGGATGGTTAATAACTCGATTCCCCGCGTTAACAAAAAAAAAGGTTACAAACAATCTAGATATATCAATCATCAAGTCCCAATACTGACTGACTCATCTTTCTATTAAATAACAAAACAAAAGCAACAAGCAGTTAAATGAATGTCCGCTCGCTAATAATACAGGCGACATATTGTAAATTACGAACGCATTAACGAGACTGACCCGCTACGTACGTACAAACGTATTGATTGATTGACCGTTACAGGCGTACGGGCGGCGGGGAGTTGGCACGACGCGCGCCGCCGTGGGACCTTCGCCCCCGCGGGCACTCTCTCCACGCGTGACGTATTCCACAGTTGTTAGTAGAATATTTCATTAGCGTGTTTATTCCTCAAATAACACAAGCAATATTTACGAGTAATAACAAAAACCGACTTGAAATGTGACCGATCAAACATTAAACGCGTATCATCGTTATATTACAGAACGAAGCGGCTATAGTCTTTCTTCTTCTACATTCGCAATCCTTTTCGTAACGCTAATATTCATACTGATATATTAAATGCAGAAGTAATTATGTCTGTGACACAATCACCCCTGAACTACTGAAGCGACTCAAATGAAATTGAGTACAGTAATAGTCTAGATCCCGAGAAAGAAAGGCTACTCTTTATGCACAAAAAGGGATGTAAGGGTTGAAATTTTGTATGGAAATTACGTCATTTTTAAAACTGGAAGCTTGTTATTTATGCTTCAATCTATTAACGTATGTATGTGTTTTATTTGCAAAATAATTAGCTTAAAAAATTAAAAATGCTGTTGAAAGTCACTATTCCGGATGAAGTCGCGGGCACAGCTAGTATAACAAGGATATTGCATTTGATGTAATAATCAATCGTATTTATTGCCGCTTGGTAGCTATATGACGACGGTCTAAAAATGCGTCGCGTGACTCGAGTGAGATGACGCCATCCTACGTCATGGAGCGTGATCTTCAAATAAATATAACGCGTACACTTTAATTTTTAGACTGAAATATGTTTTTCTGAACGACATTCAGTAGCGTATCAGAACGATAGGTAAAAATATATATAATTTATAATGAACAAGGGTGGTACCCAGTCCGCTTCGCCGACCTAGGTTGTGCCTTATTTAATTTAAACAATAAATAAATAAATTATTTAATTTAACTCAATATATTAAATTATTCATTTCTCTCCGTATTCATTCTCTTCTTGAGCGGATGAAGATCATTACCTACACCCATATATATATATCAGTAAATACAATATTATTTTTATTATTTATACAAAAACATATCGGGCTCAAGTAAATGTCAGAAATAAAAGTACGACGTATGGCTTGTTTGCCAGTTCAAAAAGAAGAGTGCTCCGATCGTCACCAAACACGATAACTAGTCAGGTCAATCTGAAGATTCCCTGAAAGTTTCATTGAAATCAGTCCAGCCGTTTCGGACCATATACGGATCAAACACACACACATCTCTTTTATATATATAAAGAAAAGTACCATATATTTAAGAATAAATAGAAATCCACACACAAAAAATAGAGATAGATTACCACACCACAGAAAAGGGTTTAAAAATCTCACCAACACATAAATAAAATTGGAATGTCTGTTTTTAATACTTAATCATGCGTATGAATGTATATACGGTCCATATATACCAAAATAACATTTTTTACAATTTTTGGCTGTCTCTTTGTTCCAGCTAATCTCAGGAACAGGCAGATAGCTGATGGAATGAGGAGTAACTTAGGCTGCTTTTATTTAAAAAAAATTAATTAAATAGTTATTACTTCCGGTTAACACCGCGGAACGCAGCTAGTAATTAAATAATACAGTAAAATTAATTATAGTGAGGGGCGGGTTATCCGTCTTATCGTAATATAAAAATTATTTCAACAATTAAAATGATTCATATTGAAAAAAGAAGCAAAAGAAGCCGCCACTTTCTTTGCCAGCTATAATCTAAATGTCATCGGTAAATAAGATTTAATCACTGATAGCGGCGTATGAAAAATTATTAGGTAGCATGTAAATAGTTACCGATGAATATTATATAAAATAATCTATATATAATATATACAGACGTGAATCTTGTAGAACATATCGTAACTATTGAGTTTTATAGTGATTAGTGTATGGTGGACGCCAATTACGGTTTACATATGAGGCTCGGTGAAAATCGATTACTCTCCCTGTCTACCCTGCTAGGGTTGAACATGAGTGATTATTTGAAAACATGCTTAGTTAATTGTTAGTTAAAACATTCTAACAAACTTCTTGTAAGTGCCGCCACTTATAAGCCTTCCTATACCAAATTCCGTCGCGTCGCCCGGAGGCCGAGACACATTCTTGACGATCCGGACGACGCGATTAGCATTGCACAGGCTAGATCTTTACAAATCCACAAAGCGTCCATTTGAGACCCTCGGAGGTTGCGAATAATCCTCGCGCGTTACCGCTATTTTATGGGCCCGCTTAGATGTTAGGAGCGCTGCTGGAGTTTCTTCGGCCACTTCTTCTCCTAGCGCCAACGCTTCCTGAAGTGTCACTCAAAGTTAGTTTAGCTTTTGAATGTCCGTTAGATTATCCGTGAAATAGCTACCGACCGAGGTTCGGCCCTCTTGGGCGCCCTCGGATCGGAATGCTTACGCGTAACATAGTAACCGTCCAAGCCGAGGTTACTCCTCACCGGTGTCGTTGTGTCGAGTTACTAGAGATAGAGGTTTAGGCTAAGCGACCTAAGAGATATGCCAACTCTCAATCCGGTGAAGCAGCAGCGTCATGAAAAAAAAATCGTATAATAGCTCATAATTGGATTTCGTAAGTAATAAACTGACGAAAAAAAAGGTTTCTACAAAAGTTTATTTTCATCACTAAGCTCGTATTCGCGGAATAGAATTAAGCGCGAAGTGGTTCTCAACAAAATTCAGAAATCTTCCCACGCTTTTAATTTCATAGAAACCTGGCAAATCGATATAAACAGATACGAAATATGAATTATACCGCTCACGCCGTTGAACCATGGGTATAGGTAGGCAGAGATACGGATTTTTACACACTTCTTATGTGTGTCAATTATACATACATTTTTTTTGTAATTCGTGATGGTAATCCTTAATGATTTCAGGAATCGAACTCAGGCCTGCTCGGTCACTTTGAGATCTAGGTTGAGTGCATGAACAATGAGCTAATATAGATCAGGAAACGCAAATTAGTAAAACATAGTTGGAGCGTATGTCATATAGTATTCGGCCGCGTTATGCCCTAATAACTTCTTTTATGAGAAGGCTTTTGATCAGAACTGGGTCATGTATAGACGGTTATATTCGATCTTTATTTATTAATTACCAGAAATCCAACCGCGTTTCACTTCGACATATTTTACCTGATAATTGATTTCTTAAGGGTCCAATGGGATGATAAACAATAGAATTACATGTCAACCGAACGAAATGAATTTGTAAACCAAACAAATATGATCAACCAGAGAAAGAGAAATAGAGAGAGCGAGACAGAGTGTGTATATTTGATCCAGTCAATATTGTCAATTCTTTATTTAGTAAACATGATAGAATGAATTGTATACGTGTAATCTATCTCATTCTCTCGCAGCCTAAATAATATTTATAATTATGTTTGTCTCTTTTTATGTCGCTTTTTCGTTTCATCAAACTTCCAAATCACAATGATTTTGAGGAAGGTTCACTTCAAAAAATAAAAATACCTTAAGAATTCTAAAATATATAAACATAACTTGCTTTTTATATCAAATGGAACTATAGTGTATTCAAAAATTTAAACAACAATTTAATTTTCATAGGATTACGTAGTCACAGGTAAGACGAGAGATACCGCAGTCGTCAAGAATTTGGTTCAATAAATCATCGTACGTATGACGTCACGGGATTACGTACGTGCATGTTTACGTTATCGATTAGATAATAAACTGATAGCGGATATTTTGATACTATCGCGGCTACTACGCGTTAATTGCAGGTTCGGAACTAGATTTTTAAGTCTATCATCGATAAAATCACACAAGCCACTAGAATCAGTTAAAAGTTTGGCGAATACCTAGATGATAAGTAAAGATTATAATAATATTTTAAATAATTACAACAGAAATACTAATTACAATTTTCGAATACTATAGCCACCACCTAAACTAGGAATTTCCTATGCGATAGGTGGCAGGCCTTCCACCCATGTCCTCCTATTTATACCTGTACTAAATATATTTTAATTATAGGCATATTGAACATTAAAACATATATAACTGAAAAGGATCATGGTAGTGCATGCCCGTGAGCGGTGTGCATGTACACGTAGCGTGGACGTGGATAAAGCTCGCAAGTGTGTCAGGGTCGTGTGATATGGAAATCCGCAATCCCTACCTATCTCGGTAAACGTAAGCAAGACATAGGCATGTTGTACATATTATAAGCGTATATAGAGATACGCTACGTAGATAGAGATACCGCAAAATAGTAAGTAAATAATTCGTTTAACTAGACACAAAAATTATATGAATTAGGTAGTATATCTAAATAGTCTCTAGTGTAATTTTTTCTTGTCTCATCCAATTAATTAAGACTTCTATTCAATGTCCCGAAAAACTTCTATTACTTTTTCCTTAATTACAAGTTCCTTTATTAAAAATTGAAATACGTTTTTGATTCTATATTTAACTTCTGAATATAATTACCTAATATGAACTGTGGGATTCATAGGATCATTTTAAAACTAGGTTCTTCACGAGCGAGTATGTAAGAATCATCAGTGGAAGCAACAAGTTGGCACCCGCGTGGTCCATTGATTAGATACCTGACCCTCAAGTCGCTGGTTCTGGCTTCCTATCCTGGCAGGCATATGTATATACAAATATTTGGTTAGAGTCCGAATACCGAATTCAAAGATACGTAAAAAAATCCTGTAAAACTAAGGATGAAAAAATGTGATAAGTCGGTCTTTTTAAACCAAACTTAATAAATATATAAAAGTGAAAGTGGGTATGTTTCATATAGGCTCCGAAACGGCTGGACCGATTGCAATGAAACTTTCAGCGAATCTTCAGATTGACCTGGCCAGTAATCCTGTAAAATGGTGATGATCGGAGCACTCCTCTTTTTGAACTGTCAAACAAGCCATACGTCGTAGTTTTATTTCTGACATTTACTTGAGCCCGATATGTTTTTGTATAAGTGACAAGAATGCTATTGTATTTACGGATATGTACATGGGTGTAGGTAATGATCTTCACCCGCTCGAGAAGAGAATAGAAGAGAAATGAATAATTCTATATATTATTGAATAATTCTATATATTATGAGATATCAATTAAATATTTAATGATATAAGTTTATTGTTTAAATAAAATAAAGCAAAATCTAGCGCAATTATTTTCAATAAGTTAATAATTATAGGAATAAGAAATATATAGGAGTAATCTAACCACGCAAGTGAGTCAAGCAAAAACTACAAACTATGTTTAGCAACAATGGGTGGGACTGATAAGGGAAAGGCCACACCTTTACAAGACGACGTAAGCCGATAGAACTGACAGCCGATA
Source organism: Meandrusa payeni (assembly GCA_029286785.1). Lineage (NCBI taxonomy): Eukaryota > Metazoa > Arthropoda > Insecta > Lepidoptera > Papilionidae > Meandrusa > Meandrusa payeni. The sequence goes on along the minus strand of JAGSMX010000008.1, from coordinate 8,959,312 downwards.
TGTGTATATTTTTTCCTCTCTCTTTCCCCCTCAGTCAACACACTACCTTTTTGTGACATATATCTACTTATTTTAATTTTATAGAAATATTTTTTTATGAAAAGACAATGCAATCCTTTTAGTCATCAGCCAGTGTACACAATAATGAAAGAGTCTTTCTAGGAAAGAATATTTTTTTAATTTATTTACAGGTAATTCTTGCTGCTATTTATTGTGCAGCAACCTTGTTTAGTATATATCTCAGTACATTTCATTTCATCAATATTAATAAAATAATAATACATTATGGGGAGAGTCACACAGTCACCTGAGCATGGCAAAGTGCCACCATACCATACTCTATGTTTCATACATAATGTACCGTGGCGATGCATTGAACAGCGGCGCATCGGCAAGCTCTGATCCGCATTAGATTTTTAAATATCAGTAAGAGAAACATGAGCCGTGGTAGCTCAGTGTCCGGGCGGTTGCCTCAAGTTGCACAGGCTAGATCTCTACAAAGCCACAAAGCGTCCATCCGCGACCGTCGGAGGTTGCGAATAATCCTTGCGCGATACAAGCACTTCATGGGGAACCCCACCCTCTCGATAGGATTAGGAGCGTTGCTGGAGTTTCTTCGGCCACTTCTTCTCCCAGCGCTAACGCTTCCCGAAGTGGCATATAAGTTAGTTTAGCTTAGATTGTCCCAATAGATTTCGTTAATAAAATAGCTACCGACCGAGTCGTGGTTCGGCCCTCTCGGGCGCCCTCGGACCGGACTGCTAACGCGTAATAATGGTAACCGTCCAAGCCGAGGTTACCCCTCACCGGGGGACCCTTGTGTCGAGTTACCATCTAATAGAGGTTCAGGCTAAGCGATCTAAGAGCTGTGCCACCTCTCAAATCCGGTGAAGCAGTAAAGGCCAGCTTCTCTGTGCCAACTGTGATAGTTCGTCAAAAAAAAAAACATTAAAACAAATATAACTGAAAAGGATCATGGTAGTGCATGCCCGTGAGCGGTGTGCATGTACACGTAGCGTGGACGTGGATAAAGCTCGCAAGTGTGTCAGGGTCGTGTGATATGGAAATCCGCAATCCCTACCTATCTCGGTAAACGTAAGCAAGACATAGGCATGTTGTACATATTATAAGCGTAGATAGAGATACGCTACGTAGATAGAGATACGCTACGTAGATAGAGATACGTTACGTAGATAGAGATACGTTACGTAGATAGAGATACGTTACGTAGATAGAGATACGCTACGTAGATAGAGATACGCTACGTAGATAGAGATACGTTACGTAGATAGAGATACGTTACGTAGATAGAGATACGTTACGTAGATAGAGATACGCTACGTAGATAGAGATACCGCAAAATAGTAAGCAAATGATTCGTTTAACTAGACACAAAAATTATATCAATTAGGTAGTATATCTAAATAGTCTCTAGTGTAATTTTTCTTGTCTCATCGAATTAATTAAGACTTCTATTCAATGTCCCGAAAAACTTCTATTACTTTTTCCTTAATTACAAGTTCCTTTATTAAAATTGAAATACGTTATTGATTCTATATTTAACTTCTGTATATAATTACCTAATATGAACTGTGGGATTCATAGGATCATTTTAAAACTAAACTAACTTTGAGTGCCACTTCCGAGAAGCGTTGGCGCTGGGAGAAGAAGTGGCCGAAGAAACTCCAGCAACGCTCCTAACACCTAAGGGGTGGTCTACCCATAAAATAGCGGTAACGCGCGAGTCGGACTGTAAAGAGATTACACAACCAAGGCTGCAAAATAAAAGTACTAGGATTCCATAACTAATTTACTAATCTTATGATTCTATTTTATCTGTACACAGTTCATATGACACGTGTAACGCTGAGCAGCTAACGGACCGAGCCCTCTGTTTACTTGAACAAGTTGATTGATGTTAACTGTTTGTTTAAACTTGCCCCTGCAATATTTTCGGTACACTGAACAGCCAGAGTCGTTTGTGCGAGAAACATCGAATCGGTTCCGTACTATAACACTCGCAGTATTCCCGATGTATAATTAGATTTGTGATTATTTTTGTTTTGCTTTGCGACCTTTGAGTGTTCTTTAAACGAAAATCACGTAATTGGGGAAAGTAATACGCAGTTTTTATCAGCTGAGACTGAACAATCTATCGTCAATGTCATAAAGGCTAATACTGAGACTAAACAATTTTGTCTATTAATAAGGGAGAAAGTGCAATTCGTTTAGTCGTAAGAGGTCGGGTCATCAGCACCTAAATAAACCTCGTCGCATCCACCGTAGACCAAGCTGAGGCTAGGAAACAATTTCTTAAAAATCATGACTCTTAGTGACGGCTAAGATGCCCGAAAGGTCAGGTCTTCGGCCCTACAGGCTAAAGACGCTAACAATGTGATTGAAAGGTAACTGAGCCAATAAACGATGATGGCGGGCTTCTATTGCGGATTACTTACAATGGCTCCTAAAATGGAACCCCGCCTTGGGTCGCTTCTTTAGACGTTATAGCTTTTTGAATTGAGTGTGCTCGAGAGTGCACGCCTTGTTCAGATACTTTCGGATTGAATACCAGTTGTTCGTACTTAGTAGATCATCGATTACTTTAAGTGTTAAGGCGTTCTAAAACTTGATTTAGTTGAGTTATATAAAAAGGACAGTGTAATGATTTCGTAGTCGACTTTAAATTTTAAAAAAACATATTTTATGTGACGAAAGCTTGAGTTTGTTTTTTATTTTCATTTAATCGGATTTTTTTAATACTTTAATCTTTTTTAAATATACATCTTTATTGTCACACAATATCTGTATTAACAAATAATAAAAGAAAAACACGCAGATAATGTGATTGGTAATGCAGCTATATATTTTATTGTGTGTATTTATGTTATCTGTGCTAAATAAAAATAAAAATCCATTGAACATAACCCAGCCAAAGATCTTTTAGGCGACATATCACAACTTCAACCCCGTAAATGTTTGTCACCCGTATAAATTAAACTGCAAAATCCATCCTACTAAAATTATAAACACGAAAGTTTGTAACAATGTATGGATGCATGTGAAGTGTTACTCTTTCACGCAAAAAGTAAATAATGGATTTTTATGAAACTTTACAATAATATATTTACAACATCAGAATGTTAGTAAACAAAGTGAGTTAGTACGTTTGTTTGTAACGCTTTCACGCCTTAAGTATTCAACCGATCATCATTAAATTTTAGCATAGAAGGGGTACATAAAAGGACGTACTTAATAGCGGTGTTACAACTAAATAATAATACCTACTTAGGTCTATCCTACTCCAGTAAAGCGACAACCCCGACCTCTGACACTTACGGTTCTGATCGTAAGTGATCACCATCGCCCATGAACATCCATCCCCTTTGAGAAAGTAGTAGGCTCGTTTCTTGATGGTCCACAAATCGTACAGTTTCGGTAACACCGCTGGTGACAGTTGATTCCACAGGTTGATAGTACGTGGAAATTTACGCGAAAAACATGCGGTCATGGGGCGCCAACCATCAAGATGGTGTCGGACTTTGGAATTCAACGGACAGAATTTGGACTCATGAAGGAAGGCAGATCTGGAATTGACGCATTCGAGATGGTGCTGGATGAGAATATTATGAGTACCTTGAACAGCCCACCGTTAAAATGCGTCAATTCTCCAAGAAGTGGGAGTCACCGTTAGGCTGTCAATAATCTGCCTCCGTAGAGCTTTCTAATTCTTCAGTCACAAAGCCAGGAAAAATTGATATACTGGTAACACTCCTGGTCAGTACAGGCGCAGTACAGGGCCGACGACCAAAAGGGAGGAACCCTATACGCTGGAAAGACTCCTGCGATAATCCTGATTTGCAGCCCTGTAGTTGTAGGCTCGTAAAATAAGACTACGATATCCCCTGCCCGTCATAGAAGGGTAGAGGAAGGACCCAGGAAGAAAGCGACATCGGCTGGCCCAGGACGTGCTCTCCGAAAAGCACAGTGCAGAGGGGCTCCGGTGCGTTCATCTGGAGATCCCGGAACCCCTAACCATGCACCGAGGAAGGCCCACGGGGAGGGGGGGGGGGGGTTAGTGGATAAAAACCCCACATAACCCCGCCTTCCAGCGGGGTATCATGTTGGGTTTCCCCCGTCAACATAAAAAAAGTGGAAAATGATCGAAGCGATCGTCAGTAACATAATTCGTGGAGATCACGACATGCAACAATGAGGAAGATGACACAAGGAAGACAACGGTGTATTATTTTCAAAGCACTGTTCCTTCTCCAATCAATTGGACGCATCCGACCTTTAAGCTCAAACGTGTGCCTTTTCATAGAGCTAATTGAAAAACGTTTATCTTTACCGACCTGTTGGTGTATTGGAGCGTTTACTTTTTATTTGAAACACGTACGAGTTGATTTAAGTACGTTATATAATAGTCTAGTATTAGTAACCTTGATTAATGCTATTTGAAACTGTTACAATTTAACTGATGTCCCGCAGCGGTAACTTTGAACTATGGCATATAACAAATTGGATTTGGCTCCGTAAATAGCATGTTAAGTCAGCTACGCCGCAGGAAATTAAAACATCAAATGCTAATCTTGTAATACATGTAATAGCAGACGGTTTTCGAATCCAAATTTTAAGGTGTTTTTCGGTACAAAAAATCATTTGGCGCAAAATTTGTTCCCCGTTAGTCATTACTAACATGTTGGACTTAATAAGCTTGGTGAAAACTGCCTCTGTCTACCCCGCTAGGGTTAAAAATAACGTGAGAGCTTATAATCCCTATGATAGTAAATAAGGTGACTCGAATTACTAGCCTTTAATTATATTTATATAAAGAACCGTATTGGGCGACGTCAAATATTTTCGAAGTTTTTTACTATAGGGCCGAGATAAATCAATTTCTTATATTATTTTTCATAATTAGCTAAATCCGCGATTATCCTATCGTGTTCCGTACGTGTTAAAATATCCCAGATCCATTGAAATTAAAAGTTTTTTCTCAAAATAATACAACCGCTAGAATTTTTCAGATACGTATTTTTCAGTGATCAGTCATAAACATCTTATCAACAAATCGGAGGAAGATAAACAGATGTTGTTTTCTAAAATCTCCTCACCCATTCGATAATTGACGTAAACCATTCCGCTACCACATTTTTAAATAAATTCCCTACTGCTCTTTTGAAGTCGGTTAAATACCGCAGTCACCGCAGTTGGTATCATGGTGGCTTTCAGAACAAAGGACAAATATTAATCAGAGATTATATGTGGTCGGCAATCGGTACTATATTATGAGCAAAGGCGAAAAGCAAATAAAACTTTTCCATTCAACGCGTGATTTGAAAACTAAAGTCTAATAATAAAGTTAGAAAACAATTCGCCTCAGTGCTTGTTTGATTAGTTTTGCTTATTAAACTGTAAAGAGTATAATTTGCAATATTACCTAAGGTTAACATAATATGGCATATATTATGTTAACTTTAGGTAATACTGTTTTCATTTCATTTGTTTCCATTATTTTTCTTCAAATGCCCCACTACTGGAGGTTGGGCGTCAGCTCAGCGAACTTTTTCCTGTCGTCTGCCAAGTGAAACAGTTATTCGACGCTGGCAATGCTGATAAACTCTCTGATGCTTCGCAACCACGACTTTTTCCTACGTCCAGCGTGTCTCTTCCCTGCTATTTTGCCCATCATAATTAGTTGGAGAAGTTGTTATCTTCCGTATCAAGACATGAACTTTCTCCGTTTGACGGTCTGCAACAATTCGAGGTTCTTCCTGACGCGCTGGAGTACTCGCTCGTTGGATATCTTCTGGGTCCAGCTAAGGCATAACATTCTACGGTAACACATCTCGAAGGCTTGGAGAAACTTCTGCGTATTGGCCTTCAGAGTCGAACGTTTCATTGTTGAAGTATATTTTTCTGGAATATCTGACAGTGGGAACACCAGAATCGAAAGTCCTGCGACCGTTCATCATTAAGTCTTATCAAGCTAAACACTTCTTGTTCCCTACATTATCCATGGTCGGAAAAGACGCACTTGACAAAACCCGGCGGAGATAGATCATACGCCCCATATGCAATGATAATGGTAACCACGAACGTAAGAAATGAGGGAACGATTCTAGAGACCGGTAGAGAACAGTTATGCCTAAACAGACGAAGGAGTCCCTGAGAGGTAGCCGTCCTTCTCTTATAGCTTAGGTAGCTTCTCCCAGCGCCAACGCTTCTCGAATTGGCATTCAAAATTAGTTTAGCTTTGAATGTCCCTTAGATTACCCGTGAAATAGCAACTGACTGAGTCGTTGTTGGGCCCTCTCGGGCGCCTTCGGATCGGAATGCTTACGCGTAGCATAGTAACCGTCCAAGCCGAGGTTACGGTTAACGGTCCCCCCTTGTAGGGTTACTAGCGATAGAGGTTCAAGCTAAGCGAAAAGCTATGCCACCTCTCAATCCGGTGAAGCAGTCAAGGCCAGTTTCTCTGGCCAATCTGTGTAGTTCGTCGTTCTTTGATTAGATTCTTCAATACAGATTCGGCTCTGAGAGAAGTGGCATATGAAAAAAATTAAAACTATTGGTAAGTAAAAGCTAACGCATTCTTGCCCCATTCTGACGAAGAACGGCTCTTGCGTCCTTGGCAGACACGTATGTATAAAAGTGTTTCTCTTCATGTAAAACCTAATATAAAAAAAGCTAAGTATAGGTCAAGATCACCGAGCAAGCGTGTAAGTCCTAAGGTGACTTATGTAATCTATGGACAATGTTACGATACAATTCGCCTTAACGGCAATTATGCTTGGGTTACATACAGGGAGAATATGTGTGTCACATGCTAAGATATTTTATCTCACACCGGATGATTCACACTTCACGCGTGAAACAAGATGCTAATACCTGCTTGTTCGTTTGATGATGTTTTTAATCCCGTAAACATAGAACAGAAGGTAATAACATGAGCTAAGAATATATTTGCTTTAAGACTCGAAGGGGCCTCGAAAAATTTTAACACTTTGTTATTAGTCTGAACAATGAAACGGAAACTTCAACGAACTTTTATTTTTTTAATAAAAAAGATTCACAATTTTTGATAAAAATTCTACAACCAGTCAACCGGCGTCAACCGGACTTCTTACAGGTCAGGGAATGCGTCCTTCTCGCCCTAACCAACGATAAGGAAAATGGTTATCGAGCTCACGCCTAACAATAACACCAAAACGAGCAGGACTTCCGCCATGCTGGTACATTTTTTTTGGAATTATTTTTTTTTATTTTATTAAAAAAAAGCTAGCAATTTTTTTTTTCAGAAATATTACTAACAATCTTGTTAACCATTCCAACTAAGCATAAGCTTGTGCTAGGACATGGTTCACGGCAATAGTCGAATGGTGGATTCGAATCCGTACCCGATTCGCAGACCGTACCCTAAACCATTAGGCTATTGACGCTTAAATCATGCATCGTTGGAAAACAAAGAAAACGGTTACGATTTTAAAATAATTTGCCAGCCAAATTTCATACATTTTTTTGCCTATAAGTTTATTGGAGATAAATCTCTAAAAATATTGAAATGTTATCGTTTTTCATCTCGCATTTTTAAATTTAGACCATTACATAGATTATTGTTGCTTTATATTATAAATTGATAAACCAGTTTTAAACGTTTTTTTAGAAATAAGAAAAAGAAATGAGGTTTAAATTTATACTTTTTTTATGTTGCATCTTCGACTTATTTGGAAAAAAGTTAAATAACACCAAAATGGTTCACTTTTGCATAATGCATATAGAATATATGTATGTCGAATTACCAATAACCCTGTATGGAGGCTGTAACTTTACCTAACTTTTTAAGTACAACATTGATTAACTCACTTTCAGACATTGGAATTGAGATTGAGATGGAAACACGATGATTGTTTTATTTAGGTCATATTTAGAATATCAAATGTTTAATTTCGCAGATTAAATAACATGAAAGTTATTATTGTCTAAAAAAATATGTTTTCGTATTTGCATGAATATCTACCATACTACATGTACGGAAAATTGTTATTGGATATTCCTGTCATACATCACAGAGCGTAGGGCGTGGGGCGTGGGGATAATAACCGCCCACCATACATGAATTATTCATCTAACATTTAATGTCGAGAATTAATATCTTGTCATAATTACTATGTGGTATTGCTTTTTACTGCCGGAGGCTTAGAAGTAAAAACTCTTTTCTGATATTATTGAACAAATACTAAATTGAAAAATTAACATATCAGGAGATCGGAATGAATATGTAATCTATATATAAATAAAAGAGAAAGTGTGTGGGTATGTTCCATATAGGCTCCGAAACGGCTGGACCGATCTTAATGAAACTTTCAGGAAATCTTCATTTCACCTGGCGAGTAATCCTGTAAAGTTTGGTGACACTCCTCTTTTTGAACTGTCACCCAAGCCATACGTCGTACTTTTATTTCTGACATTAACTTGAGCCCGATATGTTTTTGTATAAATGATAAGAAAGATATTGTATTTACTGATATGTACATGGGTGTAGGTAACGATCTTCACCCGCTCGAGAAGGGAATGAATACAGAGAGAAATTAATAATTTAATATATTTTGAGAGTTAAATTAAATATTTAATGATGTGAGTTTATTGTTTAAATAAAATAAAGCAAAATCTACCCTGGCGAAGCGGGCTGGGTACCTTAGTAATACATATAACATTATTTATGAAAAAATATTTTATGCTAAAATCTTTTCCGGAACTAGCCGTATCCTATGGTATGTCTATATACGTCTCCGTAGTTTTAAGGTTACACAGCTGAATCTGTTACAGTGGTCCTGTCTAGGATTGCGCGCCATGTACACGATATTTCATAAAATATCGATATAACGATTTCATGCGACAACCAAATATCGAATGTATATTCCTACACTTTTACTCTCCGCGATGGCAGTACTAGTTGTTGTTTATAATACAGGGTATTAGGCGATCGCTTCCGAAAACGAAGACGATAGTAATAATGACACTTTTAATGATGGAACGGAAAAAAATCTATCCTGATTAAAAAAAAAACATGTTTAAAGAAAACAGCAATGAAACACATAGTCAAAAGCAGCTGACGCCTCTCCGCGCCCCGGCGTTCGTTGACCCGAGCATTGACTTTGTGTTTCATTGCTGTTTTTTTTAGTAATGTTTTTTTTTTATGAAACTATCGTTGTGGTCCCATTTGAATTTAGTCCAGTTCTGACAATAGCATCCATTAAAAAACTATAAAGTCTTGAATTTGCGAAACGAATAACTCAATATCGAGTTCTAATTAATTATATTTCGTAATATTCTTATTAGATTTGAAGTCTATTATTTTTATTTGTAAATATAGTTGTTGTTGTTTTGTTTTCGTTATTTAATAAAGAATTATTATCAACATAGTCAAAGGATAGTCATTGGGATCTTACCTGCAGGGCCTTCAGCATGGGCACCTTGTCGAGCAGCTCCTCGTACAGCTTGCGCTTCTTGAAGGCGCTCTTGAGCAGGATCCGGCGGAAGGTGTGGCGATCCATGGCCCACAGCGCACCTGGTGACTGAGCGCGTACTGAGGCAGCACGGGGCATGTTGTACATCAACGCCAGCTCTCCGAACGAGCCCGAGCCCTCGTATGTATGCACCACCTGGTAGTGAACGCCTTCATAGTTACTAGCTGCGCCCCGCGGTGTTACCCGCGATCTTTCGACTTATTGAAATTTTGCACCGACTGAGAAGAGTAGGTTCTCAACTCGTCTGTTTTTGTTACCTCCGACTGAGTTTATAGATTTTGATGATTTCAAATATCTATACATATAAATAAAATTAGGTAGTCTGTTTTTAATATTAAAATAACAACTTTTTAATACGTGATGGTATAAACGGTACGAATGCAATAATATATTTGTATACAATTTTTGTCTGTCAGTCTGTTTGTTTGTTCCGGCTAATCTCTGGAACGGCTGGATCGATTTTGACGAGACTGGAGAAGCTGATGTAATAAGACTTAGGCTACTTTTTATTTAACCGAAATCAAAAAAGAGGTTATTGTGTATATAGTGTAAATTATTAATTAGTTTGACAATTGTGTTTAGCAAACTTTAAAGCTTCAAAATTATATATTTGATAGTTGGCCATGGATGGATGTCTATTACTTAATCACGCCAGAATAGCTAAACTGGAGTAGCACATAGGCTATGCTTTTTAACTTAACCGTGTTCAATATAATATAATATGGTAATCTCTTCAATTATAATTTATGTAAATTTGTCTATTATTTGGTAGTTTTTCGAATTTTTGGTAGATGTACAAAACATCAAAATAAGGAATGAACGCTTGAAATTAGAGATGAAACGGATATCCGGTAACTATCCGGTATCCGGGCTATCCGGCCTTGTTTTCACTATCCGGCCGGATACCGGATAGTAATCCAGTATCCGGCCGGATACCGGATAGTATAATTTTAAAAAATCTCATTATTTTACTCAAGGCAAATCAATCATACTCCAATAGGTTATGGACACCGTTTATTTTTAATTTTTATAATCGCACATCAAAAATGTTTGTTTTATTAATTATTAGTTTAATACTCAAAATTAACAAGTGGCAAATTGTGGTGAATAAATACCAAATTTTCCGCATTCGTTGGTAAGAGGCGACTCCGCTTACGTGCGATCCGAATGCTCCTGAATATATCCGATCTCGTTTACCGCGCCAATATTCTAATCAAACTGATCGCGTCAACGCAATAAAGGGCCGAATATCCGGCAGCCGGATATCCGGCGCTCCGGCCTAGTAGCTTGCCGAATATCCGGTATCCGGCCACACTACTATCCGTTTCATCTCTACTTGAAATACATAGCGTTTAATCAGACCAAGCTGCGAGCAGAGAGCTATATGCATTTACAGAATGAAGAAGCAATGGTAACGTCCACCCCAAAATAATCTTGCCCTCATTATTTTGTAAATAACCTAATGCCCTCCTTCTCTGTTTGTAAACAGGTGCAGTAAAATGATAACTTTACTGTGAAATTCCTTGCGGACCAAGTCGCGAGCACAGCCAGTATAGAATAAAAGTTTGACGCAATATTGCGACCGTCAGATAGGTCAGTGCATCGGATGTCCTAGATACAGTAGGGTGGATAGGGGAGCAACTGGCACTGGAGGCGCCGGGCCGAGAATCTCGGCGCGTAACGTCGCTATAGCAATTAGTATTATACGGCCTCACCGTAGAAAACGTCCTCTACCACTAATTTATTTAGGTCAATTTCTTATTATTTTATTATGTTATACTTTTTTCTTCCATAAAATCAAATCTGCTTACCCGCATACTGTTTGCAGTGGAAGTCTGAGCCCAACAGTAGGATATATATACAATTTTTGTCCGTTTTACCGCCACCCATGAATACAAATAACCCTAGAGGAATTTTGCAGGGCTTCATGTGCTGAGTTTGACAACACAGTTGTCGATTTTTGAAAATTCTAGATCTTTATTTCTTTATTTTTTCACAAATAGAACTAACATCAGGAATGTTCCAAACCATTGCAACTAAGCTTAAGCTTAGTGGATTCGAACTTACGACCTTACGATTCGCAAAACGTACCCTAAATCATTAGGCTATTGATTATTTTTAGTTTTGGTAATATGCTAGTTTAGTAGCCGCTATGGTTTACCGATGGCGTAGCGTAGCGCGGGTGGTCTACGAGGTTCTAGGGAACCCCGCAGGTATAGGGGTACCCAGGTACGCTACGCCCTCCGAACCTCTCGATCTCGGTCGAGACGGAGGTCGAGGGGGGGCGATGGTAAGCCTAACTGGTCACAGTGATGGCTTACCATTCATATTTGGTATAGATGGAATAATAATTAATGTGACTGTAATTTTTAATAATACGTAACTGGCAAATAACAGACTCGGCGCTCAGTTCTTATGAAACGTTTAGCGGAGCATTTACAATAAACACGGCATGTGTGTAATCTCATAACTAATAAACAATATGGCGGGATAATGACCGCTCCGTCGAAAGATGAGCGCGCGCCAACGGAATTCCTCGCGCTCTGCGTGGAACGTACAGCGTCGCCAACTTGTGTGCGTACACATACTGACTACCATATAACTGATTTCAATTTCATCATATTTTTGCGCGTGACATTCAAGAGAATTTTCATTTCCACTTTTAAAGAAATGAGACGATTTTATTATTCGTTATGGGGCAGTTAAAGATTTTACTGGCGCAAGTGTTGTTTGTGACCTATTAATTAAAATTTATTAAGCAGACACCAAAATGGGCCTCATTTCTGGAATAGATTTCCAGAAGTTCCCCGGTATATAGTCGGAGTATAAGAGTGTACATCAATAAAATTGAAATGTCCACCTATTCTCTTCCATTTTCCAAAAAAAAAAACGAGTGAGCTTTAGATCACACAACTGAAGTAAAACTTCTTTACCTTCGTCTACGTGCATCTATATATGTTTAAATATGTAAATACAAAATATAATACATTACCTCTCTCTAATGCCCCTACTGTAATATACGAAACGTAACTCTCTCTTTCTATCTCTCACTTTTCGTAACGCATTCATCCGCTTACTCCCCAAATCAAGCGTATAGAAGTTTTACTTCTAAAATATCACAGTCAAATTGTAAATAAATAACCTTGGTAATTTAAAATAGTGTCTTACCTTTTCGATGCCATCATCCCCGTTCACCAGCACGTCGAACATGCCGTTCTCGATGACGTAGAAGTTGTCGCCATCGTCACCCTGACGGATTACGTACTCGCCAGGCTCCGAGCGCTTTTCAAACATGGCGTCCAGCACCTGGTGACAATCATGACAATTTAACTACAGTCATAATCAAAGCTCGGCTCGTCAATCCAATCAACCAATTATGACACATGTTAAGGTATGCTCTATGCTTCTCTCGATGGATTGCTTTTCTTTTGGCCATCGACAATCGGCCAACAAAGTCTATGGCTGTTTATCGTAGTACCTTAAGGATTTTATAACTACGTGAAAAGATATACTCAACTCTACAAAGTCGAACTCCCACAGAGTTACAGCAGTGGAAATGCCGTTGGTATAGATGGAATTTGGAGTTCACTTGTGATGAACGAACATTTGGAAGTTCAGTCGACGGAATTATTCCAAACAATTCCAACCGTTGTAAAAGTTTCTCGGCTAATTATGCCAGCTATGCTGTCGACTATAGAGCCGTGGTAGTTCAGTGTTGCTCAAGTTGCACAGTACGCTAGCAACCCGAGTTCGATCCCCGGTGCTAGCACCAGAAAATTTGTTATTGCAATTTTATGTGCTGATTTACCACGCGCTCGGCGGTGAAGGAAAACATCGTGAGGAAATAATCTAAGACATGTGAAGTCCGCCAATCCGTACTAGGGCCGCGTGGAGGACTATGCCCTTATACTCTCTTAACAGAGAAGGCCTGCGTGCAGCCGTGCGACATATGTATATATATACATATATAAAAGCTTAACTTTTATGCTGCCGATTGCCTTATACTTTTAAAATTAATTTCTTAAAGAGTTTTGAGTGAAGTGTTTACGCAGTCATATATTTTTAAAACCTAACTGTCTAATGAGATTAGTGGCCGTTTTGAATACATTTTCGTTGAACATTTGTTAAATGTATATTTTCACACATAACCATACGTACATTATCTTTATGCGTTAAAAATGAATACGATGTTTATACAAAGTCATCCGTCTCGTTCTCCCATGATGTCATACGAGCGCGTGGCGTGTGAATATTTTTCAGATAAACAGGTCGCATTTCGCAGTGAACAATTGAAATAATCTCAATAGATTTAATCTCCACAAAGAAACTGCCAAGTTAACAAAAGGCTTGTAATAATAAAGCAGGCGCTGCCTTCAAGTTTCAAGTGTATTTACATAATCTATGTGAAACTGTAGCTCGTGTCAGCGTATGCCGGCTCTTTCCTTCACATACATTGAAATTCTATTATTCAGAAATCGAGCCAAACTGGTTCACCTGACACGTTATTACATGTTACACCGAAGGTTTATTGCAATATATTTGATAATGTAAAACGAGTACAAGGTAGTTAAATATAATTACGTAGCAACCCTTTTCTGACACATGACAAGGATAAACTAAGCATTACTCATGTAATTAGTTCACCGATAAAAACCACCGACCGAGTTGTGCTCTCGTAGCGAGAATAATAGTAATCGCTCAATCCTTGCGCTCAGTTACTTACTAAAGAGGTTCAGGCTAAGCGACCTAAGCTGTGCCACTTCTCAAAAACCCGGTGAAACTAGAAACCACCTGGCTCCGCCATTGCCATAGTTCATTAAAAAAAAACATGTCGACGCTGGAAAACAAAAACGTAGTAACCCACAAAAATGAAATTGTTCACCAGGACCGAAAAACATTTCAACTTTAAAAAAAAAATAATAACTTTCGAGTTTGTGGACCTAGAGCTGTAGTTTCTGGACACAATATTTATTATTTTTCTAAAAGAAAATCGTTTTACGGTACAAAAAATAAAAGAGAAGTGTCAATCTTGAAAATCCTATTTTCGCTATTTTTCATATGCTGCAAGTCATATATCATTCGACGCGTCTTTTTTTTCTGATTCCAACGACGTAAACAAATGGCCATATGTGTCACTTACTACGTTTTTGCTTTCCAGCGTCGACGTAATATTGTCGAACCGGGGTGAATAGAGATATCAATTGGTATCTTTTAGCTTTTTTACATAGCTTATTCAGTATCTTGTATAGCCACGAATGAAGCCGTAATTTTCCAGGGTGGAGCTAAGGGAAAACCACATGACCCGTGGTAGGTTTGAGGTAGGGCCGTCTGAGGCAATAGGTAAATAAAATTAACTCATAACACTTAAATGCTTTTCAAGACAGTAATGAAGGGATTGTTAGTATGCGCCCTTGAATTATGATTATTATGCGTAAAACTGAGCAACGGGCGAAAGTTATAACGAAAACACACGTGCGTTGCTTACTAAACGCCGGTGTAACTGTTACACAAGTCAATGGTAGAAAATGCTACTCTCGAATACACCATTGCATAAGTAAAGAATAGAAGACAAGAATATTAAACGTGCTATTTGTACTAGAACAGAGATTGGTAAACAAAAATTTACAGCCTAGTTTTTGTATACTTTCTAAGCAAGTGCTTGACTACGATCCCACCTGATATTAAGTGGAAATGCAGTACTGGATGGTAAGGCGCACTTTTTTTTTTGTTATCCAGGAGGAAATCTTCAGAAAGATACCCCGCCTTCTGGGGGTTTTTACCCACTAAAACCTCTCCTGTGGCCCTTCCTCGGTGCATGGTGAGGGGCTCCGGGATCTCCAGTGGAACGCACCCTCTGCACTGTGCTCTTTATTATGGTAAGGCGCACTAGCTTAATCATGCCAGAACGGCTGAACTGATTCGGATCATATTTGATGAATTTGGAAGTCGCTTCGTTCGGGTTTGTCTAAGACATGCCTCACGATTTTTTGTTTCACCGCTGAGCACGTGCTAATCATCACTTACAATTGCAAGAAACAATTTTATTGTTCGCTACGAATCGAACTCGGGTTGATAGCGTACTATGCAACATGAACCGACTACCCGAACTCTGAGCTACCGCGGCTCCTAGCTTAGCTTCTTAGGTAACCATGCATGATAATAATGACACGTATTATTTATCCGCTCAACTGCAAAAACTGCTAAGCATTATCTATACATATAAGAGAAAATGTGTGGCTATGTTCCATATAGGCTCCGAAACGGCTGGACCGATTTCAAATAAACTTTCAGGGAATCTTCACATTGACCTGGCCAGTAATCCTGTAAAGTTTGGTTGAAAAGACGGAATCGGAGCACTCTTATTGAACTGTCAAACAAGCTGTATGTCGTACTTTTATGTCTGACATTAACTTGAGCCCGATGTGTTTTTGTATAAATGATAAAAATTATATTGTATTTACTGATATGTACATGGGTGTAGGTGATCTTCACCCGCTCGAGAAGGGAATGAATTCGGAGAGAAATGAATAATTTAATATATTGCGAGTTAAATTAAATATTTAATGATGTAAGTTTATTATTTAAATAAAATAAAGCAAAATCTAGCTCGGCGAAGAGGGCTGGGTACGCTAGTACATCATAAGATGAAGCCTGTTTCGGGGAGGTTTAAGTATATAACATATTGTTCAGTACTCATCTAAAAACTATTTAATACGAATTCGATCCATTCGATAGACACGTCGTTCTGTTGGTTAATAAATAATACGACACAAAATAAGCGGAAGTGAGACAAGGGCGTATCTCTAGTTTTGAATAAATGAAGTGGTCACATTGACTATTCCAGAATTTCAAACGTGCCGTGACGTGATCTAAACTAGTTGCAGCTAGCCAAGCCAAATATATCTAAGCCGGGCGAGGCAACGAATTTCTATGCTATTTCATCTGCTGACCTAGTATGCAGGTTTGGTATTTTTTATTTATTATTGATATTGAAATTATTTTAATTGAATAACTTCTTTACATATATATATATATATAACAACCGACTTCAAAAAAGAAGGTTCTCAATAAGACTATATTTTTTTTATGTACTCGTATCTCTCAGAACTTTCGCCCGTGTGAGGCGATTTCGATGTTTCTTTTTATATTTGAGAGTTGGTGCTTTCCGTGTGGTGACATTTCAATTTTATTTGATTTGAATTCGTTTTTTGTTCTTACTCGTAAAAATACTTATTTGCATAAAAGTCTAATAAAAATACTTTTTTTAAACTAAAAGACATGTAACTTTTAATTGTAGTATTATTTGCCGCGGCCTAGCTCTTACATTGTACAGAGCCGCTACCATAAATAGTTTCCCAAATGCGGACCTTAATGCATTAGTGACATTCTCCACCAACCAACCCTGGGAGAGAGAGAAGAACATATTGGCAGGTGTAATTGGCCGTGCAAATGAACTTGTAAGTTTGATCTTAAAATAATAATACCTGTTGCATCTGCTGTGCGTCTAGTGAGCGGAACAGTAATATCCCGCGCACAGCCTCAGCGAGCCGGGCGCGCTGGGCGTCCGACTTGGGGAACACGGCCGGGGCTCCCTCGTCCGAGTCATCCTCCTCCGGGTCGTAGGTCTCTGCGAAGACCGACTTGCGACGGTTGTTGAAGCGCGCCACCGGCGGCTCTGGTGGAGATTATATTTGTTAGTTGAAGTTAAAATTACGTTACCCTATTTTAAGGAGTTGACAGACTCCGTCGACCGAGAGAGTGTGCTATTGGGCTGTCAAGCCCATTAAGAGAAAGAGTTGATTAACAAAGAAAGACCTTGATAAAGAACTTATAGGTATAGTCAAGAAGATGCATGTGAAGGCCCTCAGCCAGACCGTGTGCCCTGCTGCCTTTCGGCCTACATAAACGCGAAGTTGGTGGGGTCATGGAATGTGGTGGGATGTTCTCGTACCCTATTTTAATAGACTTTAAAAATGGTGGAGGTTCTAAATTCGACTATTTCCATTATTCACTGTGCATTCATCATGGGTTTCCTTTCAAGTAGATCAAGTAGATTTTTTTGGCATAGGACTTCGGATACCAGGATACCCGTAAATCGTATGAAAGAACACTAATTGATTGAGCGGTAAGTTTATGACTTCCAAATGTGGAAGGAGAAAGAGAATATAGGCGCTAGAACTTCGAAATGTACCTATACCTCGTCCGCGCGTTGTTTAATACATCACTGATTTGATATCGGTTTTCGTTTTTAATTATAAATATACTTGTAAAATATCTGTATGTCATCAAAATTCTGGCTATGGTAGTCGGATATGTGATCTGTGCGAAGCTTAAGCTTCGGGGGATTTTAACAGGCTTTTTTAATAATGTTAATAATTACACCCTACATAAGTGCCAATGCTCGATGAAAATGCTACTGCAAAAACGCGTTTATACTCTAGGACCTTGACATCATGCAACGTTTGTCGGCCGTAGTACAATGTATACTGCTTGGACATGTGTCAATGCATTATAACGACATCGTAGAGTTGAACAAGAGTGTACAGGTCAAATGACCGCAGTAGGAAATCGAATCTGACTGTATAGAAAACCTACTATCAGGGAGAGGATACAACAATGGGTTGTCTACAAGATTCACGAGAACCTCGCAGGTACAGACCTCGGGGTGTAGACCCCATTACCCGGGTAATCAGCGCAGGGGGCGACTGCTCCCCTCGGTCGTGGGTATCGTTTAGAACGGATTTTTTAGGAATAACACAAACAATAAAAGGGGAATTTGAACCTACGAAGGGAGAGAAGGCGAAAGGAAACTACAGTGATAAAGATACTAGTGTTCAGTGCTGACTATAAATCACAAAAGATTGGTATATTATTACTGACCTGACCCATTGCTTGCTATGCGAGTTTGGTCTCACTTATAATACTAACTTATTCCTATCACCAAGCTGAATTGATTTTAATCTTTTTAGGGGTGGTCTCAGTATGTAACAAAGTGTACATAGTAAGAAGATATCATTTAAAGGCATAATTCAATAAAGCAAATAGGGTTTTATTGAAAGATTTCTGATATTCTATTACTCTTAATAGGTAGGTTAGTCTGATTTTGAGACAAATTAAGACATTGGAATCCATTCGGGTTTTTTATGGCAATGAAATTTCATCAGGTACAAATAAGAAATATTTGTATACATAATGCATCCCAATAGACTTCGCTCAAATATGTATACACATATGAATAAATATATCAAACTAAATGGAATCAACAAACATAAATGTCTTATGTAAATATAGTACAAGGTCTAGTTAACACCTGTTTCTATTATTCTACAGACATTTCAGTATAACCAGTTTTAGGTGGTTTATTAAATCCTATCAGTTAGCTATTTGGACATTATTCCGTTAAGTTGCCGGCGTCAGTCTTTCCGTCCAAGTACGACGTGGGAGCCTTCAAGAGTAGAGTGAATAGGCACTTACTAAACTAGCGCGTACTATCTTTCGACTATGTCAGCACATAACACCAGGTGGGATCATGGTCAAGCGCTAGTTTACACGCATAAAAAAAAAAAAATTGAAATACTTGAAGATATTTTTTTAGGTCCAGAACAACCTACTTAGATTTTACCACATATACTTTTAATTTTTCTTTCATATAAAGGTAATAAATAACAGATATACTATCAGTTAGCTCTTTGGACATTATTCCATTTGAAATACTTGAAGATATTTTTTTAGGTCCAGAACAACCTACTAAGCTTTTACCACATATACTTTTAATTTTTCTTTCACATAAAGGTAATAAATAACAGATATATTTTAGGATTCAATGCTGCTAGGATTCAATTTTGACACTTTTGCATCTACAATTTAAGAGGTGGTCAAGAATTTACGATCGCTCAGATTAAACCTCTATTATGAGCAGGAAAAAGCCTTGGTATTCTAACCTTAGTAATGTGACAGAAGGGTACCGAAGGAATTGAACTGAGGCTTGGTCAGTTGTTTCAGATGTATTATAGTCACATATGATTTCATCCATTTATTTTATACTACTAGATTATATACATGTTTTTATCATTTGTATATCATAAATATGTTTATCCATCACCGATAAAGAAACAAGGTGCTATTGAGTACATTCACTTAGCTAAGATGGCATGCCTTGCGCATGGCTCCAGTACTTTGTGCTGAATTTTACAACCACATAAAACACAGCAGTAATGATCTGTTCTTTGGGAATGTTGTGTGGTATATTGTTGAAGTCAACCTTTGGTCTATCTCAAGGGTCGGCAACTTCCGGCTCTTTGGATGTAGCTACTCTTTAGTACTACCTTAATTTGATCAAGTACTATTTATTGTTGACGAGAAAAAAATTGTGGCTCTTTACAAAGTGTAATTTTTGACTCTTTCGAAAAGTTCAAAAGGTTGTCTGTCGACCCTGGTCTATCTCATCTATTTATGTTACATCTAATTTTAAGTTTTAACATGTCTAAACCATATTTTTACAGAATGGGCAAACAAATATGAAGGTCAAAAGTTATGAAATGATAATCATCATCCATAAACTTTTGCAACACCAAAGAAGTTCTAAGTGTATTTCCGATTTTGAAAAGAAGACAAATGCAAGAAGAAAGAATATGATTCAAACTCCACCTATTGCCAAAGTATGAAAGTCTACATTATTTTGGTATCCTGTAGGGTAATGGAAAAGAACAACTTTATGCCATCCTTCTACGTTCATTAATTAAAAAGTGCTGTATACTGTACTGTGAAATGTTGCTTATTTTGCATTATCTATATAAAAATGGAAGTATAATTTGAATAATTTCTATCATTGTTAAGTTAACTGATAAGTTGTAAAACCAGACGGTAAGCTCTAATCTCTATATAAAAATGGCTTAAAATGTACACAAAATTTCAATGTGTTAAAAGAACAAACACAGTTGCAGAATCAACATATCATAAACACTGACAATTTATGTCTTTACAAACACTTGCATGTTAGTTTGTTGAATTATGGTAGCATGCTCATAAAACAATGTCACTTATATTCTCTAACATTTTAAAATGTAAAAAAAAATGAATTCATTTTTTTTATAATTTTTAAATTGTTGGTAAATCGATTAAAAGAACCTAGCTCTTTTGTGATTTTTTACTATCAATTTTCGAGCTTCCAATTGAAACGGAGAAGACGGAGATAGCAATTCCTGTTGGTCGAGGTACAAATCCCCAAGTAGGTTGTAAGGCAACAGAGATTAAATAATATACCCACATTGGTTTATATGAATGGTATTTTATTCTGTACTTGGCACCAGTTACCTGCTTGCTAAAGTATTCTATAAAATATTTCAATATATGATCAACGGATAATGGGACAGTAATGGCATTTTGCCAAAATTTAAACTGAGTCCGATTGACTTTTAGCACTTACGTTACAATATGTATTTTTTAATAATTTTGCTCAAATTTATAGGAGGTGGTTGGGCATATAATAGAAAAGTTATATTCAACTTTTTGGGGACTGTGGTAGGGCCTATTATTGTGTATTTTTTTCACCAAGCATGTTAGAACTCATAACAGATGGTGACCTCAATGCCATGCATCAAGCACAAACTGTAACATATTATTTATATGTAATAAACAAACAGAAGCCAGCCGGTCGGAATTTGAACCCCGCAATCACAAAATCCTGAAGTTGAATGCTGAGTCCTTAGGCTATCACTGCTTAATATTAACTTAATTAATTTCTTAATTATTAACATATGAAAAAATTCTTTACAAAAGTTATTTCTTTATATAATTATTAAATAAGGAAAAGACAAGTCTTAAGTGTAAATTTATAGGTTGAAAATTATTGCTTTTACAAGCTTATCTAATTATTCTATGCATAATGTGCGTTCTTTTGACCAAAACAAAATCAAAATAAATTGGCAAAACTCAAGCATAAAGTGACTTCAAATTATTAAGTATATTAAACCTTAAAAATAATAACCCAAAAGATTATTTGTATACTTAATAATTTTAGAGACAATAATGTGGTAAATGATAAACAAAATAGAGTAATATTTAAAATTTACTTTTAAGCTTACTCTTTGATGATGTATTCAATTAGTTGATATAGATGTTGCTTTAGCTATTGCATTGTAAATCTACAAAAACCCACCTTCCTCTCAATTGTTTCAACAATTATCTCGAGTCTGTGTGTTTGTGTAAGGAAATCAGTAAATGAGTACCTTCTTCGTCTGATATTATGGATTCATCGGGCGTGCCGGCGGATGGACCCCTCACTATAGTCGTAGTCCTGTTGTTCTGTAACCTTGTGAAGAACTCGACGGCGTAGTTGATCACGTCGCCTGGCTGCTCCAGCAGATAGCTTATCGTAAATTCCAGTAAAATCTCTCTAAGGTCATCGGGGACTTGAATTCGACCGCCTTGAGGCCTGCTCATTTCTAACGGCGTCGCTTCGCTTTCTCGTTACTATCCCGTATGGAGAACACCAAAGCGACTCGTTTGATTAAAATTTCAACATCATAGCCATTGAATTAGCTGAAGCGACACACCAAAGAACAAATCTTACGATGGGGAAGTAGCACTACATACAAACGTTAGTAATAAATAAAACCACACTATTAAACTAAGACTTTCTCAAATAATAGTCTTCGCTACAGAAAATTAAATATAATGACACACTTTTCAGAAAAAAATCCTCGTCCTCCAGCCTGACAATTATAAAATCTCCTTTCACTGAAAAGTAAAAATGGCGAATTCTGGATTGCCCTACTTCACATCAGTAGGTATGGTAATCACTTCAATCGTTCAAAGTTCACGCCGTAGTTCATAGCTTATAGATTATTGCTACTAGTAAAAATACATCCCTATCATACACATTTATTTTGTGAAAATGTATGAAAATCAATATCTAATTAATTAATATTTCGAAGTATTTTAGAATCATTAAAAAATGTATTTGCTTGAAAATTTTTAAATGTTATGTCCATAATAAATGTTATTAAAGTGATTAAAGTAGTTGTAATACGGAACAAATACGAAATTAAAAACTATAGTAGTTGTAGTTTTTAATATTCATTGCAATTTTTTTTAATCACCAAAAAGTCGACGAGGGTGGTAGTTTATTAAATTCACTTCATTGATTACAGATTACCAAGCTTACGTTACGTTAGGTATCGATTTTGTGAGATAAGCATAGTCGTCGAATTACTATAGGTATTAAGTATTATTTTCTATGACTATTTATCTATATTGATATCTTAATTCAACTCTCCAAATAACTCTTCTATTATATTTATATGGATAAAAAACACATTATAGCATATATTATCTTAATTTTTTATCAAATATCCTAATATTTGTTATCAGTCTTTTCAAAACATGACAAGACGTACTGTATTTCCTTATTACAACATTATTTATTAGAATATTGTGAGGAATATAAGAATAAATAAGTGAAGAAATATCACTAAGTAATTGAACTGGGGTTCCACGATCATTCTTATTGACCGTAATAAACAGGAAGCCAGTTCCATTTACTATTGCCCCTTCGTTCGGGCAGCATTTCTACCAATCTCCCTCGCCTGTACTACTGCTTTATTTAAGGTACGATCAAGTCGATTCAGTCTTGATACACTCATATGTAATTCATACATCATTTTCACTATTGCACAGTGAGTCCCCTGAAAACTTTGTACTGATTATGTTAAAGTAGACTAGCCTAGAATTAGCATTATTTTCATAATTCGTACACTCCCATTCTCTATTCTGCTCAGTTCAAAACCCTTTAGTTTCTAGTTCATCTGATCGCTATAAAAGGCTCAGTTGATAATATCTTGATGTATCGACATTGACAGGGTCTGGCACGCTAGCCTCATCAGCAAACTTCCAATGTATGGCATCTATCCTGGCTTGGTCACCTGGACAGCTGACTTCCTGAAGGAACGGTCTCTACGTGTAGTCATAGACGGCTGCTCGTCTGAGATAATGGCCATAAATGCCGGAGTTCCTCAGGGTCTGTTCTCTCGGCAACTCTGTTTCTGCTGCATATAAACGATCTGCTCAAACCCGGTATCTTTGGGTATGCAGACGACAGCACAGTTGTAGAGAGTTACCAATTGGGTGCTAACGCCACAAAGGATCAGGTACAGTCCCAAAGGAGAGCCATGGTAGAGCGAATGAATCTCAAACTACAGGAAGTCTCCACTTGGGGCGATGCCAATCTTGTGAGATTCAACGCCGCCAAAACACAGGCGTGTTTCTTTTCCGCTAAAAGGAGCCAGTACACCTTGGCTCCTACTTTCCAGGATCTATCTGTGGAATTCACTGATCGTCTTCAGTTATTGGGTATTGAAATCTCACCGACCCTAAACTATGGACGATTCATCGAGTCTAAGGCTAAGATAGCTGCAAAAACTTGGGATCTTGATCAAAGTGCAACCGTACTTCTCTGCGGGACAGCTTTTAACACTTTATAAAGCTCAAGTCCCGTCGTGTGTAGAATACTGCTGTCACATTTGGGCAGGCGCAGCTAAATGCCATCTCGCAGCTTTGGACTCGGTGGAGAGGCGGGCTAAGAGGCTATTTGGTGACGCAGCTGAAACCAATCTGCTCAGTCTTGAGCACAGGCGTAAGGTAGCTAGCCTTTCGGTTTTCTACAGATTGCATTTTGGAGAGTGTGCTCAGGAACTACATGATCTAAGTCCCCACTCCCCTTTCCACCATCGGACTTCTAGACGCGAACGAAGCGATTTGCTTCGTCTTTCATTCTTCGTACAGCAAAGGACTGGAATAGTTTGCCCGCGTCTGTCTTTCCTTCCGATTACAATGT
The DNA here is from genome assembly GCA_029286785.1 of Meandrusa payeni. Classification (NCBI taxonomy): domain Eukaryota; kingdom Metazoa; phylum Arthropoda; class Insecta; order Lepidoptera; family Papilionidae; genus Meandrusa; species Meandrusa payeni. Next base: position 8,934,949 of record JAGSMX010000008.1, on the reverse strand, counting down.
GGGTATTTTCAAGAGTAGAGTGAATAGGCATTTACTAAGCTAGTGCGCCTTACCATCCAAGACTGCATTTCCGCTTAACATCAGGTGGGATCGTAGTCAAGCACTTGCTTAGAAATTATAAAAAAAAAAAAATATCTCATGCGAGAACGTATGAGTCGAGATACGTTCTCGGCTATAAAGTATTGCATTATCATCAGCTTTTTGTTCTTCAGAATGATAGAATCATTATTGACTGTTGCGCCAGAGATATCTAAAGAGGATAAATTTATTATTCTAAATAAAGTAGCTTTATTGCTAAGTTATCCGATTAATTACTGTACATAGATGAAATTAAACGATATGAAGAAATTGTTAATTTTTTAATGCATGTTTACTATATATAGATGTTAAGAGTGTTGATGGTGTTTCTTCGGTCACTTTTTCCCCAGCGCCAACGCTTCCCGAAGTGGCACTTAAATTTAGTTTAGGTTTTGAATATCCCTTAGATATCTATGAAATGGCAACCGACCGAGCCGATGTTACCTCTCACCCAGTGGACCCTTGTGTCGTGTTACTAGCAATAGAAGTTCAGGCTAAGCGACCTAAGAGCTATGATGCTATATATGAAAAATCTCAATCCGGTGAAGTAAAAGTCTGCTTCGTTGGCTAATCTGTGTAGTTCGTCACACAAAAACCATTGACAAATGTTTTTTTTAAAGGAAAACATTAACTGTGTCGTAATAAAGGAAACAATATAAGAAACAAAATTTGAATAACAATTGTTTAAATAATCCTGTCAGCTTTAGTAGCAATAGATTGAGACTGCTATCCACTTTAAAATGATCTTACTCCCACATGCGATTTTTGTAAATAGAAACGACGGAAGCAACAAAGACAATTTTTTTGAGACTGGCCAGGATGCTTAAGCAGTTTCAGGGCTACACACTTTTTTAGTCTATGACAATATCGTAATACATTGTCTGCATGGCGTTTATAAATTGCCATGATTGTAAAAAAATGAAATACAAAAGCTTTCTGTTATTTTCAAATACATGTATCCATAATCTTTTTTCTTATGTACGCATATTTAGTTAATGAATTTTTTGTTGGAAATACCAGAATATTGTCATGTGATTCAAACTGGTTAAAGTCCATTAATTCGTTAGGAGGTAAGTTGTCCGAAAATAAATCAGGTTCTGGTATTTCAATACAGTAGAGTTTTATACATGTGCATTTCTCCAGAAACATGCAAATGTCTTGAATAGCTTTATAAGAGAGTGTTTCACAGTTGTCTGATAATAGAGCTATCGAACATCCCGGAGACTCGAAGATTTTGTTCACAATTATGCCGGCCCATTTAAAAAATATTTCAAATCTTATTTCAAAATCTAAGGTCAGCCATGGCACTGGTATGATACTTATTTGTTTGTCCGCACATAACGACCAAGTGCAATAATACTCTGTTAATATGATTCGGTTTTCATAATAACCTACTCTTTTTATTACATTTTTGGTCTCGAATTCAATTAGTTTATCATACAATGTTTTGGTGTCATAGGAGAACTTTGCCTGAAAGAGATATAAGAAGGTTACAAGCATACCATAAAACTAATTAAAGGTCTATAAATTGTTCAATGTAAGCCAATTATCAAGTAATTTTAAGACAAATATGAAGGGTATGGTCGTTAAAGAATAAATCAGTCATTAGTACATATATCCCTAACATGCCAGTGTTCAGGGAAGGTGATTTATTAATACTATTGTCTCCTTTTTTTAACTTGTGGCATCGCGAACGCGCCCTCAGGACCTTAAGATGCCGGATTCGGGGAAGTCCGTTACCCGTGGAACCTGCTGACAGTGGTCGTGGAGGAAGGCGCTTCGCAAGTTCCGGCGCGCCTTGCCTGTAGTGGTATTGGAAAAGCTCGCTCGCTCCTGGGTGGAGCAGGCTTTCAGCCTTATAGTTATGGGCTCGTAGAATAAGACTACGGTAACCCCTACCTGTCGTATAAGGCTAGGACATCGGCTGGCCCGTGTCGTCTTGCACTGCGAGGGTGCAGGAATAACCTCCCCTCCGGGACCCCTTCGAGGAGCGACGAGCCTTCAACAAGATACTCCGCCTTCCCCCCAGCAGGCGGGGTATCTTGTTGTGTCCCCGTCAACAAAAAAAAGGCTGGGCCTCGGCTGTGTGCGAAAGTGTGGTTTTTAGTCGGCGTAGGCGTCCTTTTCCCGGAGGGCGCGTGCATGTTAGGCGTTTCCAAGTAAAGGGGCAGTGACATTGGAAATATCAAAATACATACATCATACACAACATAAATATATACATGTACTACAGTACATATACTATAGTATTATATAGATGAATATCATTTATAATACATACCTTTAATTCACGAAAAGAACATCCTTTTCAGCTTTCCATTGTAAATGAGTTATTATTTTGTCATCTACAATTTCTATAATATTGTTATGATCAACAATATTGTAGCTGAAATTAATAATGAAGTTTATAACACAAAATGTAAAAAAAAAATAAAACAAAATATCTATTGTGTTTTGTCTATGATTAGGTTATTACCTCCGTAGTTCGTTTATACTCGACGCTAGTTCAATGTCTTCAAATAAATCTGAAAACTTGTTAATATCGCCTTTATTTTTACATCCGGCCACACCGGATTTTAGCGAATATTTGTTTTCTATATCAATAACATTGAGTTGTTCCTCCTGCATTATTGAACCAGAGTAACCAGTTATAGCTGGAGTCGTGAGTGAGATGACGTCCAAAATATCACAGGTGAGTAGTTCACAAAATATACAATTCATCTCTGGAGAGCCTTTAATGCCATCTTCGGGTATTGAAAGTTCTAAACTGTCCCCTAAGTTGTCTATAAATTCTGAATTGAGTCTACACAGCCATCTACGTTGGTAAAATGCTGATATTTTGTATGACGATTGAACAATGTCCTCCACTTGAATCCTATGCAAGTGGTTGTTCAAAATTTTGTCTCTCGCAGATATAGCACCGCTTTTACGTAGCTGCTCTAAAGCAGTTCGCAGTAGAAGCTCCGGATACTTTTTAAAGATGGCATAAATCTTTGAAGCAGTATCAGAATTTATCGTATTTTCAAACGATAACATGGTGGTCATAATAATACCTTCTTTCACTGACGCGAGTGCAATATCACCTGTAATAGGCGTTCGGTATATGCTATACGATTTGTTAGTTGATGATGCAGTTATGGTGAAATTTTTGTTGAAATCCTCAAGGTCAATTGCAACACAAGGAACTCTCTTTGTGAACGTATGGCTTCTAGATATGAGACACATCGTCCATACCAACTCTAACATGGGCAGCTTACATTCCTTTAATAATCTGCCTAGATTTGCGGAGTAACGGTTTCTTAGCCTCCTCAACAATCCTTCGTACTTTTGGATAATATCTCGCCGCCGCCGCACTTCGTTTAATATGCATTCCTTTTCGTGCATTAAAATTGAATTAGATTCAATAGCTGCGGCTCTTTTATGACAAGCGGTCGCGGTCTTCTTCTCATCATCCATAAACAATATCTCCTTTGCTACAGTATTTCTCACTCTTAGGCAATCGGGATGAGACGTAGGACTCATAATTGTAATGGCGGCTTTACACAGCATTATTATCCGATCCTCCCATTTAGACCATTTGATTATTGAATCCGGTTGCTTTCTTCTTCTACGTCTATTAAATGTTAGCTCATTGACAGTTGTTTTTATGGGCTTTTTCTTCAGTCTTTGTTTCATTTTGGGTTTCTTCACTACGTCCACCTTAATTTTTTTAACCTTCTTCTTCCTGCGTATTGGCGGTTGGCTAATTTTAGCACTGCGTACATAAAATGTGCGCCACAAACGAGGAATGTCCATAAAGAAAGAGGAGTCAAAGGCACAAGGTCCAAGCCCATCACCGTATCGTTCACCGTTGTCATACAACAGCACTTCATCAGATTTTCTTACGGGAGGCTTTATCTTTTTCCGATCTCGTTTTATTACTATTTCAACATTTGTACTCGTACTAATATTAAAAATATCGCTCCAAAATGTTGTTACATCTTCGAGTGTTTCGAAATAGTACGACTTTTCTAGTTTCTGAATGTCTATGTTTTGTTTAGGCCAAACACCAGTAGTGTCCAATATTTTTGCTCGACGATTGACGTAGAATAAGTAGCTTAAAAGATTGCCTTCATAACCAGTGGCGGGAAGCGAAGCCGTCTCAGAGACTAGCTGGATCAGGCCCAGCATAGCAAGCGCCTTCAGATTAAATCTTATTGAATTTTGCAGGCTCTTTGATTGTAACAATCTTTCATATAAGTCAGATGGCGCATCTTTAAGCTTGATATCCAGCAAATTATCGTTTATCTTCATGTGTGAGATATCTGATATAGCCACATTGCTTATGTTGCCGACAGCAAACCCGATTGTCATTTGAGGTACAATACTTAGAACAGATGCAAACCCTTCGGGTAAATCACTTGCGATATCATTAAAATAAACCACACTGATAACAAGTTCATGTAATTTTTGTATTTTCATATATCTAGGATATGCGAACTGTGATAGTGGACGGGAAACACTTTCTGTCAATGCCCTTTTAACTTTTGTCTTCTTGCTAGTAAGTGCTTTCATGCTAATCTCCTTATGTTTAGCGACCATGACTGGATCGGTTCTTTTCATAAGTGGATCACAAACTAGAGTTGTGTATTTCTGGTGGAATCCCGGCCATCTTATTTGGTAAATTTTAACTTGTCCATCTCTAACTAATTTTTGGACAAACAATTTCAAAGCCTTCGTATCCATTGGCGGCTCACCTGTTTCCTTTGAAACATACGTGCTCAAAGTTTGATATCCAGAAACTGCACGCTTGTCCCTGAGAACTTTTAGAAGCCCGTTTGCAAATTTTAGTTGTCTTAATGTTGGATTTTTTTTGGCATTAAGTAATGACTCATTTGACATATTTTCTAGGCCATCAATAACTTTTATTTCAGTTATGTCTGTATCTACGTTATCAGATACTTCAACTTTTTTATTTACTTCTTCATCTTCTTTTTCTTTGACCCTCTTTTTCTTTGCAGGTACTGCAAGTTCTCTCTCGTTCTCATCAGTGCCAGTGGTGTTTAGAAATTCTAACAATTTGTTTTTTTCTGCAGCATACTGTTTATCTATTTCAGTAGTAGCAGCTACAGCAATGTATCTGAAATTATATTAATAGCATGTAACAATAATATTGTTTTGTAATAAAAGATTAATATTGTAAGATACTTGCTATGAAAGAGTCCATGCACTCAGTCAAATTAAATAGGTGGCATATCTTTTGAGTGTCCATTGGGATGATATAATATATAGTGACTGGCGTAGGCCAGTAGGTTATTACGGTATTTATCTGCGTTCCCAGTCCCGAAATAAACAAAGTAAAAAAATGTTTGCTCATTGAGATATTGATAGTGTGGAAAGTATCTTGTGCGTTTGTCAGTGAGTTTCTCCTTTATAATTATTTAAAACACAAATTTAAGTTTATATAGCTAATAAAGCTGTTGTGAAATATACCTTGCTGTCCGTTGTCTGCCTTTATCTTCTAGAAATTCCTTCACAATGTTCTTGGATTTAAGAGTTCTGCAAATTGTTCTGCTAGTGTAAAATTCCACACCTAATATCTGCGCCAGCTCAATCTGTGTCAATCCATTAAGACCCGCATCTAGGAACCTTTCATATGCCTGTCTCAATAAACTGATTCCAACTTTGTACTCGCATTCTAATGGATGAGCAATCGTTTCATCTTCCGAGTGATCAGATTCTTCGCTTGACATTTCTAAAGTAATAAATTTTTTCTTTACAATGACCTTCTGCTTTTTATTCTTGGATATTTCATCCACCTTTATCTGTCTCTCTTCCTATATAAAATATATATTTTTATTACAACAATTATAATTTATTTTCTATAGCATTTATATAACGGAATTAAATTGTTAAATAAATTTTTATTGTACTATATGCAACTGGAGTCAATTAACAGTTATTTACAAACATATGAGGAAGTGAAATTAAAAAGAAAGGACTTAAATGTTATGGTAGGATCCCTGACAGATGCCGGCGGCAGTAGCGGCTGCGCTGGCGGGGAGTTCTAAATGGAAGGCGCTGGTCTCCTTCTGCGAGTCAGTAATGGCCCAGAAGGAGACCGCAGAACGGGATCGGGAGAGGGCCGATCCCGTTCGGAGATGGCGCAGGCGGGCCGGTGGCAGACCGGCCCGCAGCCCTGTAGTTCTGGGCTCTCAAGAATAAGACTACGGTATCCCCTGCCTGTCGTACAAGGCGACTAAAAGGGGCCTCGGGTTCACTGGGCGACAAGGGTGGGGCCTGCGTCGTCCACCAAAGTGGACCCGGGAAAAGGCGACATCGGCTGGCCCGTGTCGCCTTTCGCTGCGAGGGCACAGGGGAGGAGGGAGTAACCTCCCCCCGGGACGTGCTCTCCTTGAGCACAGTGCAGAGGGGCTCTGGTGCGTTCCACGTGAGATCCCGGAGCCCCTCGTCATGCACCGAGGAAAGGGCCACCGGGGAGGTTTTAGTGGGTAAGATCCCCACATAACCGCCGCCTTCCCCCCAGAAGGCGGGGTATCTTTGTGAAGATTTCCCGTCAACAAAAAAAAAAAAAGGATCCCTGACAGATAGATTGACGCCAGCTGACTTCTACTACTGAGTTACCTTTTTTTGGTTATATAAAAATATACAAAAAATTACTTTGCTTAAAGGTAAAAACATTTAGATGACCAATTTCTAAGTTTATAATTAATAGGTAACAATTAATAGGTTTCATAGTAATATTTAGTATGTTCACCAAAATATTAATTTATATTTAAAAATCAGTAACTGAAATTGTACAAACACTAGAAATAAGAATACATTGATCAAGATTTATTTTCAAAAAGTTAGTATATCATTTATGTAAACATTCTCCAATATAATCAGTAATTTAAAGCTTGGGTAAGTAACTTGTTATTTGTGGACCTATTTGTCTCTGTTATTTTATTATCTTCGCATGTGTAAGTAATTATATAATGAATAGAAATTAATAGTGACAATTGTTTAGGTCACATATATAGTAGTTTCTATAAAATTTGCTAATACTTACAAAATGAAATACATTAATAGTTTTCTGTAGTCTTTTACTCTGCTGCTGGTTTAAATAGCCAGTTTTAATCAACAGGTCAACCTTTTCGGAGTGATCTGGTTTATATTTTAAATATTCTATAAGGTTGTGCAGCTTTCCCACTCTGGGTGAAGAAAGAAGAACTGGTTGATGGAATCTCTTCAATCTGAGCAAAATACTTTTCATTCCTCTACCTTGCACAATTTGTGTGTGACACTGTGTTTTGACTAATCCTAAATCTTGTAAATGTTTTCTTATGTAAAACAAATGTTTTGGATCTCTCATTATTTTAGTTAGATTTGTATTTCCCACAGTCATTTGTCCCTGAAATTAAATGGGAACTTTGAATATAGGCTATTAAATATAGATTTTCATGAAGCATTAGAGGAAGTCAACTACAAGCATAGGCTGGAATTGATGTTGTTGGATAATTCCTAATGTGTGTGATCACCCTGTGGCGGTAACCTCACACTTCACAGTTTGATGGCGATTTTTGATCAAGGAATGGGGTGCATATTTCTTCAATACTAAAATATCTATTCTATATTATAAAACCATTACAGTTAAACCAATTTGATGTTATAAAAACTAAGTAGGAACCATATATACACAGGATCAGACGGGATAGCCAGAGTTGCAGACGCCTCCACTACTACTAAAGTAACTAAAGGCTGTGCGACGGTCCCTGGTACGGCTGTGCAAACTACCGACGGCCGAGGATCTTCGAGGTTGAAAGGAATCTTTCAACGGCCGGGAGGATGTTCAGGCTCCTGCCGGAGAAGTAATGCAATTCCGCACCGCGCGCGCCGATCACCGTTTAATTATTGTAGGCGTTATGTGGTGTAACAAGTGCTATACCGGTACAATACCGATACTGAGTCACTTGCCAAACTACCGCGATACTATTAACATCGTTTTGACAATATACTTATTTTAAAGAATTTTGGGCTTTGATTTACACCGTTCTATACGCTAAAGATAGAACATATATATATATATATACATATATATGTCGTAACTGATGCGATACTAGCGCTATCACACTAGCGACATTGACGGCATTTCAAAGACGGAACGGTAGCGCCCTCTGTCGCCGTTCGATGGAGTCAACGTTTTACCATCCGGTCGAGCGAAGTGACACACTTCTACGGTGGGGAGTGGATAGAGAGGTTGAACCATCGCGCGTAATCTGTTATCTGTAAATCAGTGTATCTGTAAATAAGCCAATGACATTGTTGGCTCATTTTATCTCAATTATGGCTACGTGCTGACATATATATATATCTACTATACTAAAATTAAAAGAAAAACCAGTTTGATGCACTGACAACAAATATTAAAATATATATATGTGCATCCTATTCATTCACACATTATTATATGCTCTGCCACAACAAAATTTGAACAAAATCAATATAAATTACTTTAATTTGTATTGATTTTGTTCAAATTTTGTATGTGTAATGAGTGATGATAGTAGTGTTTCTCTTAAAGGTAACAAAAGTACAATTTTTTTGACGTGACAACGTCTTATAAATTAGATAGATAGATAAATCCTTTATTGCACGAAATAAAATGTACAAAGGCGAACTTAATGCTAATTAGCATTTTCTTCCAGCTAACCTTTAGTGGTTAAGAGCAGGCTAAGGGTAGTGCCGCTAAAAATAGTGTTTTAAAACTATTATATAAATAAATAAATATACATTTACATATACATAAATAGATACTACTATATAAATATAATAATATACATACACATGGAATATATACAACGACAATAAATATATGAATGAAGAAATATGAATACGGGATGTCATTCGCGCAAAATGTCTCGTTACGCTCTAGCCGAGACTTCCCGTCAACAAGTGTAAGCGAGAGCACGGTATGAGAGAGATAGAGAACGCAAATTTGTGCTTCTCTGGTACGTCAATTTGTCGGAATAACGTTTGTACCTAGGATACATTGTCACGAGTGCCTTGCGCCCAGACACTTGTATTTTTTTTTAATAATAATAAACCAATCAATTTTGTAAACAATAGAATAACTTTCACTTAAAGGATTAATACTTACATTGGCTCTAGCTTTACCAACTAACTCCAATATACAGTAATGTGCTGTGGAAAGTTGTGATAAATATGAAATGGGAACATGGCCAGCTAGAGCATTCCATCGTTCTTCTTTTTTGGCAACAATAGTAAAGCAGTCACCATATTTCAACACTAAATCATCATATGACATTTCCCGTATTACATCCAACTCAATTTGCACTCTTTTATGAAAATGAATTGATGAGCCATGTTCATTTTCCACTGGAGTATAATCATAGGGACCATCTAAATAATCAACCTGGAAAATAATCAGTATGTAATATTTAACAGTAATTAAAGACAGCATTAGAGGTTCAGGCTAAGCAAACTAAGAGCTTTAACCAACTCTCAAACTGTTGAAGCAGTCTCGCGGCTAGCTTCTCTAGTCAATGTGTGCAGGTTTGTCAAAACAAATAATATTATATAAAGCATGATAGACCGCTAAGCATTTGACCTTGATTTGATGGTTGGAAGTTTCAACCTGCTATGGTTTGCAAAAATAATTCTACAGTTTTACTGGTTTCTTACATACAACAAAATTACTACTTACAATTTCTGTGTTTAGTTACGGGTTTACTCTCTGTGACATACCTCTGTCTACATACTTGTAGTACATAGTAGTAGATAAGGGTTAAAAGGACATTAAAGTAATTTATATCAAATGTTCCAAAGTACATAACTTTTTGCAAGTCCCTTCTAAAAACTCTTTAGGGCAGAAGATCAAGATTGTAGTGTTATTCTTAGCAGATACTGAGTAATAACTAGAAAGTCACAGATATCACAGTATTTTATTAATATTACTAAATCATAATAGACATGCATCAAAAAATTATGTTGCTCATTAAACATTCAGGCACCCGCTAATAAAGTAGGATAATAGCAATAAATCTGAATAAGTGTCATTAGGATGGACTTACAGGATCAAGGAGTTGCCCTGATTCTTCGTGTACGATCATAAATCTATCACTGATTTCTATATCTGGCATTGGTTCTGGTGTTTCATAAAATGATACATTATGAAAATTTACTATAAATTTCCAAAAACGTATAATCATTTTATAGGTCACCGGCGATGAAATCCTTTTTTCTATTCTTCGCCATAATAGCTTTAAACCAATTCCTTCAAGCCCTTCTAAAGCTATTTCGTCTATAATTATTTCTTTAAAATTAAACGTGAACTTATTTCGGAAATTATTATCCATTATTAATCAAATGGTGGTACTACAACTAATTGTTTAACCTATGAAGTTAAATCTTATGATAGAAAATATAAACATAATTTTTGTTCTGTTTTAGACACATTTTGACATTTGACCATTTTTTTTTTGGAATTTTATGACCTGGTATTTACAACCTTTAGGTCAACTTTTATTTTTCATAGACATATTACGCCTATGAGCACATTCAATTAAATTGCTTTAATTGTATTCTTTATGTATTTGTAGATGTGCTTGTAAGTCAGTTCGTCTTGTAGCAATTGTTTTAATGGCGGCGGGCGGGACAATAAATCACACTTATTTTCAACATCACTAAGTTCACTGGCCAACACTAGTCTGTCGATTAAAAATTTTTGACAAAGTTTTTTTTTTTAATGACGAACTACACAGATTGGCCAGAGAGGCTGGCCTTGACTGTTTCACCGGATTGAGAGGTGGCACAGCTCTTAGGTCGCTTAGCCTGAATCTCTATTACTAGTAACTCGACACAAGGGTCCCCCCGGTGAGGGGTAACCTCGGCTTGGACGGTTACTATGTTACGCGTAAGCATGCCGATCCGAGGGCGCCCGAGAGGGCCGAACCACGACTCGGTCGGTTGCTATTTCACGGATAATCTAAGAGACATTCAAAAGCTAAACTAACTTTGAGTGCCACTTCGGGAAGCGTTGGCGCTGGGAGAAGAAGTGGCCGAAGAAACTCCAGCAACGCTCCTAACATCTAAGGGTGGGGCCTGCCCATAAAATAGCGGTAACGCGCAAGGATAATTCGCAACCTCCGACGATATATATTTATGATATAGACGACGATATAGATGATATATTTTAGTGCATTATATGAAACATTTAACCATAAACATGACATGAAGATAAAAGATTATATAAAGGCTATAGATTAAATCACTGAAAATTACTGTCAGCAACTATCCTGTCAGATTTCGTTGAACTAAGTATTGTTTGATGGTAATTTCTAATAGAGATTAATAATGGTTCGAGGAATGATGGTAACAAATTGTGATGACAGGCGAGTCTCGCAAGACATGACAAAAGCTCAAGATTTGGCGTAATGGACATAAACCGCATGGTCCTATTCGTTATCACAATTGCAAATTAGACTTACCAAATCTAAATCACCACTGCAGGTGTATTACAAAGTGTAGTACATTTTCAATCATGGACATTGGTCCGGTTAGGTATTTTTTTTAGACAAAGTTTGAACATATTACTGAAAACCAAACATAAATATAAAACGAATTCTGCTGAATAGTAAGCAGTTTATTCTGACTTATAAACATTCTTTCGATTTGTTTTACTCAATGAGTAATGACAACGTGAGAGTCCATTGTCAATGACCGAAAAGAAAATTATATATAGTTCTGCTATCGGCAGTATAAATAATACCTTTAAGAAAATAAGTCAGGTTTAATGTTCAGATCCGATCTCTGAACATTAATCCTAACTCTTGCAAATATCTTTGGCTTTGTCATGGACATTAGACGGAGGTATACATATATAGGTGCTGCTTTACATGGTGAACATTCAAAACAGGCAAAGTAAGGTGTGTATATCTTTGAAAGGTCTATATCAATTTGATATCTTATTTCATTTGTCAAAACAAGTAATGCACGAAAATATTTCTTTCCGCTATAAAACCACAGCTGTTGCACATTCGCCATAATATAGTTTTGTTATAGTTTACTTAAAAAGAAAAAAAGTAATATCTATAAAAAGAAATAAAAATTTGTGGAGTAAGTATGGTGACAGTCGGTAGGTTCAATTTTATTTTAAATTTTATAATAAAAAATACTTAGAGCAGTTCAAGCGGAATTTTTTTTTAGCTTTTGATCCTGTTAAGTTTCCCGAGAGGCTCCTCGCCCTGAGCTTCACCACCTCTTTAAGCAATAAAAAAATTATTATAATGATACTATACAATACAAAAGAAAGGTTTCATAAAAAGGTTTAATAAAAAGATATAATCAAATTTCAATATTTTATTTACTAAAGAAAAGGAATACATTTTATCCTTTGCTAAAATATTTAGCATATATTAATATTTAATGAGAAAATGATCATAACATTTGAAACAATGTAAAGTGAAATATGCAACATTTGGGTTACAAAGTAGATTTTAAAGTTTCATATTTCACTGATTACTTGTTCAACAATCTATTTGTTTCTAGATATAAAAAAATTGCACTCTATAAATACGGGCAGCGGATACGGTGTAACATTTCTATCACTGCATTTGCATTATTATATAAAACCCCTACTTAATCCTATGGAGTGTCTAAAAAGCAAACCAAGGCGATCTTATCAACGTAAGAGATTAAATATTAAAATTTAAAGTTAGTCTATGTTGATGGAAGGTAACTTATTTTATTATGTGATATTTTGTTCTTCAAGTTATCATCAAAATCGGGCGTGGAATGAGTGACAGTCAATTATGATTCAAGTACTGGAATTTGGATTCAATAGTAAATGGATTGAAATATTGTGATGTTAGTGTTGCCCTTTAATTCTTTAAGAGCTTATGGGTAGAAATATATTTTGTCATCAATGTCATTGGTAGGATTTGTAATAAATGCAGCAAAAGTGTAGAAATGTAGTTTTTTAATGAAAGTAGGCTATTAGATTACTAGTTTGTATTGTGATAGAATTATTACTTTAATTTAATTATATAGACCTGTTCCAATGACATATACTTTTATATTTGTAAACCTCGATAAAATTGGGTTTCTAAGGCGGTATGCAGCCAATATAATATTCAAAAGGCACGCTAAAGAAACTCATGAAGATTGAGATTAAGGAATTAGCATCGAGACCTTGTTAATATTAATTTAAGTAAATTTACTCAGGCACTTCCCGTAGTTACAATCCTCGCCCTCTATCATTGCAGCTTCGTGTTCTTTGGCAGAGCACAACATTCAAACTGAACCCACATTTCTAACGACAAATTATAAATATGATCATAATCGCCGGCAGCTTTTTGTGAATTCGTTGTATATCTTTATTAAAAACACAATCTTAAACATTGGCAGTGATCGAATCAACGGCTTAGTATTTAACAAGAATTGGTTATAAAATATTTTTTATACAAAGTATGCAAAGTTTATTAAAACAAAATAAGTTTAAATAATTTTTGGATGCTCTCGCGTTAAAAAAAAATGTGTTTTGAAGGCTCGCACCTGTACCTGTGATGTAAACAATTTAAAGTAGAATATATTTGTGGAATTTTTAGAAAGATTGACGAAAGAGTAAGGTAGAAGTAGAAAAATATTGCACATATTACTGTATTTCTTTTCTTCCTTTTTCGAATGATCATGAAACGATTGCTACCATCAAATATTTATAATTAACCTTAAATTAATATTAGATAAGCGTTCTTAAATTAATTATCATTCGAATGCATAAAGCAATATAGAAGTAAACTAGTAAACAACAGCTTTCTTGAAATTTGTCACTTATGGCGTCGGAAATACTTCCATCGTTGCGACTACACAGATACATAACTAAAATCTCAATTCAATAAATATATATGTACATAAATAAACGATACCAAAGTGAGGGTAAGTTTGAGAATAACGTGACGTAAACGCGTTTCATTTGAACGCTATATTTTAATAAAAGTTGCAGCTTCATTTAAATGGTATCCATTATAATTTAAAATACTATTTTTTTTAATAAAAGTCTTCAATTTCTAACGCTAAGGCTTCAAGTCTCAAGAAAATTAAGCTGTCTATATAATATAAATCTACGTACATATGATACGTTCTAATATAATTCTCAATATTTTATAAATTAATAATTTACGCTTATTACACGAGACTTTCTAGGCGTGGTACTGATTACAATTAACTTTACGAGTATAAAAAGGTGGTACAGTAATTTAAACGTAGAAATGGTTATTGTACATTTCTTCAATAGTATTATTTTTAATTAATACAAAAAAAAAACAATTCTTAACAATTCATCATCAAAAACTTTTTGCGCTTAGTCACTAGTGCTTAAATCTATTTACTCGACGAAAAGTATGAGTTACATAACAGAACTCACTATTTACACGTATACTCTAGCATTTCTTACGTATAGCTGTAAGTGTTCTGTACCTTTGCCTTCACAGATTAAAAATAGTAAACCAATTTAAACTGTTGCTGTTATATTTTATTCAATTTTTTTCAGATTCAACAACTTTTATTCATTAATAAATATTTAAATATGGAATACCATTCTTAATATCTGTTATTATCTCTATTTCGCATTAACTCTGGCCGTATACTAAAGCTTCTACTTATCAAATAATTTTGTATGGAATAAACCAATACATGTGCGTTTATTTTTCAAAATATACGAATTGGCAGTTAAATTCACAATAAAAAAAAAACTATCGTCGTTACTAATTAATAATGTAATTACAGATTACAACTATAAATAAATAATTTACCTTAAACTTCATGGTATCTTTGGTACGTGTTAGAAAATAAAAAAAAAATATTTACGATTATTGTTAAAAAGGCAATCTTGAGAATGCCTTTACGCTCTATCGTAAGAATCTTAAGGTTATTCGGTTGTAACTTCTCTATTGTAATCGCTACTCTAATGGCGATCTAATGTCCACGCTAACATCAGTCCGAAAAACAACTCGTTGTAATATATATTACAAACTTGCCACACACACTTAGGCACTAGGACATTATTACAAATAGAATTGACATTTTCTTTACACACATTCAATTGTCAACAAAGAGCGCTGGTTTTGAACACTAACCGTTATCAATAAAACGTTTGAAATATAGCAGACTAGTTATTGAAAGCGCTATATTAATAACAACTTTTATTCCATCGCGATTATAAAATAGCAACAGGAACGATTTTAGAAGAGAGTTTCAAAGTTTGGCCCACTTGTATGGATTGTTCAAAATTTAGAAACGACCGTCGGGTATAACAGTATGTGACGTGTTACCAGAATGTATGTACATAATATAATGTATATGATCAATGGATCACAGTAACTTTACAATGGCGCACCAACAATCTAAATTGGCAATGTGGCAACACAGTGCCCCCTTATGCTCTATATCTATGTATACGTAATTGCTAACACTATAACATTATTGAATAATTATCAAAACGACCTCCTATTAATCTAGATACACCCATAAGAAGCACTTTAATGAATGAATAAGTATCAGAACTTTACATTTATAATTTATACATGGTAAATATAATTCATATCATTTGTGTTTAATAATGTCAGTGGTGTCAATCCTAAAGTTACACACACATTGTTTTTATGTAACATAACAACTTTAATGATAGCAGTCTATAAAGCGTTTCGAAAGCACTTAGATATAGTTTCAAGCTTGGAGTTTATGTTGAAAAGTTTAAATAATAATAAACATTACGAAAGGAAGCGAACATTTGTGTTACAAATGGTAATAACATTTTTATATGAAAATTAAAAGTCAAACATTATTACAATCGTTACGAATGGCACTATCGTTAATGTTGCCGTGTTACATTCATCATTCGCATCCAAGAGAAACTCACCATTAATTAATGACGTATTACTAAGAATAATAGTGAAAAGAGAATTGTGAAAGTCATTGCATATTTTTACAAGTCGTCTAACATTGCGTACGAAAAGGCGTGAAGTACAGAATTTGCAATGATATTCACAATATCACATTATCTATTCATCAACATTTTACCAACAAAACTTATATTTTCCCCTAAAATATTAGTAAACTATGTATATCTAAACAATCTACAAATTTGTTACAATATTCGTCATACATTCATCAATCGTTAATATTGTTCCTTCTTTTAAAAAAAATACATTATTTTTGACAACACTTAAAGATCATCGTGATCTATTGAGATTAGATAATCACGTACGTATATTCTTTTATAATCATGGAAGTAAGTTTTAGACACTATCCTTTAACAACGGCATCAAATTTTACATCCACAATGCAACATTTTTAATTCACGTTTATTATCACGTTTTATTTTTATTCTCGGCCGAGTTATTCTTTACGAAATGCACGAGTAAAAACATCAAAGGGTTTTAACAGACAGACTTGTACGTATTCGTATTCGGGAAACTTTCCAAAACATTATTAGGATTTTATATTTAGCAAAAGAAAAGTTTTTTTTTTAAAACGTATAGAACAACAACATGGAATGTCTTTCGTCGTCGAACTGGCCGAAAATAGCAGTCTCTTTTTTTAATTTGAACCGTTTAGCGTTCGTTTTCGTTAAGTGCGATCAGGACGCACGGGGGGGCGGGGCGGGGCGCTAGTTGCGATAGATGTACGCGCAGGGCTGCGGCGCTGGCGGCGGGGGAGTGGGCGGCCGTTCGCCGGACGGCGACGGCGAGGATGACGGCGGGGACGGCGACGACGACGAACCGCCGCCACTCGCTGACCCGGAGCCCGACCCGCTGCTGCGCTGCGACACTGTTAATCATAATTCGTGATTTTAAGTCGTGTTTCAGGATTATCCGTGAAATAGCAACCGACCGAGCCGTGGTTCGGTTCTCTCAGGCGCCCGCAGAACGGAATGCTTACGCGTAACATAGTAACCGTTCAAGTTACTAGCAATAGAGGTTCAGGCTAAGCGACCTAAGAGCTATGCCACCTCTCAATCCGGTGAAGATTCTCTGGGCAACTGTGTAGTTCGTTCTAAAAAAATCGAATTCGAGTTGCTAGCATACTATGCAACATGAGGCAACCGCGCGGACACTGAGCTACCATGGCTTAGACCTTGTAGGTTTCAAATTTCTTCGGACCCATATCCGGTTATTTTGTTAGAATAAAACAATGTTAGTAAAAAGAAAATAAAAAAAAAAGTTGTCAAAAATATTCGCTTACCCAAGGTGTGGTGGTGGTGCGTATTATGCTTATGATGGTGCATTTGGTCGCGCGCATCCGCCCCGCTTGTTTCTCAGAGATACACCTTCTTCACTGAACGCGTGGTCGAGAAGCCATTGTCGTTGCCGCGCCGGTAGCCGTCGCCCTGCGGTCCGAATACTCCTGCGTTAACTGACATGCCGCAGTCAATATGAGTGCGATGATACATGAAAATCAAAATGGCGTGTTAATGGCGCGAAATGAATTTTTTTAATCAAGACAAAATACAGTACGAATATCTTTTATTTGCTCCATTTAATATTTGCACCTTGTTACGGCTTACAGGCGTCAAAAATCATCAATTTCAGCATAAAAACATATGTATGTTATATATCAATCATTACAATATAGATGTTACCAAAATATTATCTTAATATAATTATAATATATAATGAGAATAGGAAGTTAAAAATTTATAACTGTATAAATCAAAAATTATATCATTTACTGTTACAAAATTTGTCGTATAAATTTTTGGTTGGTACTCTTGACTTCTTGACATATCATTAGCAATGGCCGTTTAGAACAGCTGAGATAGTTCGTACTGTAAATTATCTTTATTTTGTTGAACTCGTGATAGTCTCTCTAATGATAAATGTAATACAGAAGTATGAATAATGAGTTAAATGGAAAAAAGCGAACAAATGAGGTTGTTATGACATTAAAAGTTGCGGTGTTAGTAATAACTTATGTTAGTAATTAAAATAAAAATATTTCTTATCTATGGAATGACATAGATTACATATTCTCGAAGAAATCATAAACATGCAAAATGGATGACATGACAAATGGTTAATTTTTAATTTACCGTATTTTTTAAACTATGACATTCTTGTTCTGACACCTGCTTGTTTTCTGAAATGCTAAGAGTAATATCATGCGGAAACACATAAAATTTTCACGACTACGATAGAGTCTAAAAATTACACAACATTTATATAGGGATAGTAGTCTAGACTGCTTTACTGCTAGTGAAGAGACATCTTAAAATAGTTGTTAAGCAAAAAATAATAAACGTATATAAATGAAAATCTTGAATAAAATATATTTTTGCTAAGAAAAGAATATCTAATAGATTTAACGATCGTATTTTATCAATAAATTTACTTTTTACGCCGTATATTTCTCTGTACATATTGATAATTTAAGTTTTGCAATCATAAAATAATTCAGCATTATAAACTTATCACTCTAAAGCCATGCAAAAGAAGAGAAACAGAGCGCAACTGACATTGACCTGGTGAGAGCGGAGAGTTCCGAAGTTGTCACGACGATAGGCGTCCGGTTGGAACTGAAACAGGGTCTCGTGGTGAGGGTGATACGGAGGGTGCTTGCGGAGCGTGGCCCGTGGGGATGCAGGTTTAGGCTGAGGCGCTAATACTGGTTCCGCATATGTCACTTCTTCCACTTGCTGGAGGAGCTTTGGTTCGGCTTGGATCCTAGAATCGGTTTTTTTTAATGAAATTCGGATTGCGAAAGTTCTAGACTCCAGAACTCTTCCAACAGCTGTCCTTAAATTTTTGATCATCCACATGACCATTTTCTTACTGTAACTTTGTGGCGCTTAAGATTTGCTTCACAAGCTTAAGCTTAGTTGGAATGGGTAACAATAATTTTAGTAATATTACTGAAAAAAAAATATTGCTAGCTTTATTTAAAAAAATATATATTTGTTGCATATATAGCATTTTATATTTATTTACTACTTGCGAACACAGCCCGCTTCGCCGGGAAAGATTTTGCTTTATTTTATTTAAACAATAAACTCACATCATTAAATATTTAATTTAACTCTCACAATATAATAATTTATTCATTTCTCTACGTATTCATTTTCTTCTATTCTCTTCTCGAGCGGGTGAAGATCATTACCTACATCCATGTAAATATCAGTAAATACAATATCATATCAGTAGAAATAGTATCATAGTAAATAAAAGCTGTATTTGACAGTTCAAAAAAATGAGTGCTCCGATCGTCACCAAACTTTACAGGATTACTCGCCAGGTCAATCTGAAGATTATCTGAAAGTTTCATTGACATCGGTCCAGCCGTTTCGGAGCCTATATAGAACATACCCACACACTTTCTCTTATATATATATATATATATATGTACTAATAGTATTGGTAATAATATATTTTTATATTCAAATAAAAAAAAGATATAATCGCAGACCCACTTGAAACTTTTCCAGAAATAAAAATTATAATTTAACTAAATTTCTGTCCATACAAACGTTGTCTGAGAGAGATGGCTCTTACGGATAAGACCGCCCAACTAGATCGTTATACATATGTAACATACGGACCTGTTAATATTCTGTCTCTGTTCAAAGTATTCGTATTCCGTATCGGGGTATGGCATATTGTCATCTTCGTCCTTCTTGCAGCGTCGTCCGCAGATGTAGCCGGCAGCAAAGCCAGCGCCCAGCGCTGCTAGAGCTCCCGCCGCCACCGCCAACGCTAGCGTTTCCACTGAATACGCCGCTGGGGGAGGATCAGCCGCTAAGACTTCTGGACCTGGTGTGTATATATGATGATAATGTTACGATGTGAATCTACGCAGCAACTTATGCCGTCATGTGGAATGTCGCGTAGGAAAAGAGACCTTATAGATGACTAGCATAACTAACAAATATTAGTGGTACACAGCCATACTTCTCATTTGTCTCCCTATCTACCTCTTTTTTTATAATACTTGAAGGTAGGTAAAACGTAAATATAAAAGTCAGCTGTGTCTATTACACATTGTGACGACGCCACAGGAAGACTGGTGACAAGGGCAATGGCCGCATCAAAAAAGAAAATAATTTATTTATTTATTTAAATCAACAAAAATTATAATACCGTTACAGATAATACCAATATGATGTTATAAAAACTTAGTTACGTTACTATGTTATGCGTAAGCATTCCGATCCGAGGGCGCCCGAGACGGCCGAACCACGACTCGGTCGGTTGCTGTTTCACGGATAATCTAAGGGACATTCAAAAGCTAAACTAACTTTGAGTGCCACTTCGGGAAGCGTTGGCGCTGGGAGAAGAAGTGGCCGAAGAAAATCCAGCAATGCTCCTAACATCTAAGGGGTGGGGCCTGCCCATAAAATTGCGGTAACGCGGTCGCGAATGGACGCTTTGTTGTATATGTAAAGATCTAGCCTGTGCAATGGTAATCGCTTCGTCCGGATCATCAAGAACGTGTCTCGGCCTCCGGGCGACGCGACGGAATTTACAATAGGAGAGCTTATGTACCCCGCGTTGCTTATCATCAGGTTTGTTGCTTGGTCAGTTGCCCCTTCAAAAATAATTATAATATAAACGTCTTACTGCATCTGATTACATACATGGATTTAGCACAATTCTGCTTATTAGTTTCCTGCATGAGACAGATCAGGTTTTTTTTTTTTTATTTAATTAAATATAAAAAAGATACTTTTGAACAAAAGATAGTTGAATGAAATGAGTTGATAAAAGTCAATTGTTGTTGTTGAAGTTTACCTTCGTTATTGATATTATTTCCCTTGCCATCTTTATCCTGTACGATGTTGATAACTTCGCCTTTATTTTCACCGCGGGCATCGTCGTATAGTCCAGAACTGAGACCACCAACTGCCCCAGCATCTTTACCTAGAAAAAAAGTTTTTTTTTAGAAAAAGGTAGCAATTTTTTTTTCAGAAAACATTACTAACATTCTTGTTAACCATTCCAAATAAGCGTAAGCTTGTACTAAGTGATGGTTCACGTCAATAGTCGAATGGTGGATTCGAACCTACGACCTAACGATTCGCAGACCGTACCCTAAACCATTAGGCTGCTGACGCTTCAAAGTTATCACTTTTTCATTTTTCATTCTTTATCACTACAAAAAGATTCAATAACTCATTATTTTCCAATTTTATATTTCTAAAATAATGCATAACAAATCATAGTTTTAGTAACGGTATCTAACATTTGAAACTTGTCTATATAAATGTCATTATAAAATATTATTAGTTTTTTTTCTGAATTTGAGTAGACTATGTAAGTATTACTTTATATTATTACTAATAATTTTAAAAGAATGTTTTCTCTGGCAATTGAAGTACGTAGTCAGGACTCAGACCTTTGACACACAGTCCCTTGATATCCCTGGACTGAAGGCCATCCTAAAATGCGCTGCCTGGATGTAGTACGCAGGTATATGACTTCCACCAATCTAACCGAAGAGGATACTAAGACTGGGCAAATGGAGGAAGAGATCAAAGAAAACGACCCTCGCTCTAACCGAGGTCAGGCTAAGTAGAAGTAGAAATACAAATAGAAATAGAAAAAACATTTATTCGGCACAAGAACACAGAAACAACAGGTAAAACAAGACAAAAAACAACATAAACAAAAGTAAACAGAAACAACATAAAAAAAGAACAAAATAGAAATTGTGCCGAAAAGGGCTCAGCATGTGCTGTGCTCACACATGTAGCACAGCGCTGGTTTTCAGCCAAAAAACCTGTGAAGACTAAGGCGGACACGATTCGGTTGTGTATTATAATAGTGTACAATTTTCAAATTTTCTTTACGTATATATATAAACAAATTACATAATAAATAACATAAATATAGTGTTATATAAACGATTTGTCGTAATTGATGTTGGCGTGGTTACGTTGAGACTCGGTTAAGAAGCTTTTCAATTTTTTTTTAAATACAAGTAATGTTTTAGACGTCCTAATAGGCGGGGGGATGTTATTCCAACAAGTGACACATCGTTCATTAAAACAGAACATAAGTTCTTCGCGTTCGTTTAAATATGACCAGGCATGGCCTGTAATTCACTGTAATTCAATATCACAGAGCCGTGGTAGCTCAGTGTCCGGGCGGTTGGCTCAAGTTGCATAGTACGCTAACAACCCGAGTTCGATCCCCGGTGCCGGCACCAATGAATTTGTTGTTGCAATTTTATGTGCTGATTAACCACGCGCTCGGCGGTGAAGGAAAACATCGTGAGGAAACCTACATGTCTTAGAAAATTTTTCTACGACATGTGAAGTCTGCCAATCCGCATTAGGGCCGCGTGGTGGACTGTGCCCTCATACTCTCTTTACAGAGAAGGCCTCTGCCCAGCAGTGGGACATATATATTATATATATAAAGGCTGTAACTTTAACTTTAACTTTATGGCCTGTAATTAAAATGTAACAGTGCCACTTACTGTGTGGGCACGCAGCATGACTTCCAGTGCTGACACTTTGGTAGAATGAGTTCTCGTCCAGCCAACGACTGACTCCATGCGAGAATGCACGACAACGGCCCGCCTGCTTGTCCCACGCGCAGTATGGGTCTTGAAGTGCCACACATTCACTGCAAAGGATATTTAGTAATATAATTATATTTACGAGTAAAAACAAAAACCGACTTGTTAAACATAAAACGCTATTAAAGATGTAATAAGAAATTATTTTAGTTCGGGAAAACTGGGATCTTTATCAGAATATGATGACACCCGAACTGGCAATGAATGATCGTATTAAATGAGTGACATTTTTATGGAGCTAATTGAGAGAGGACGGTAACTACGAACTTTTCTGAAAAATTATGAATGAAAATCTTTCCTCACTATATATACGCGGACGCTGTCTTTAATACCGAAGTATCATCGATATTTTACGAAGTTCTGTGTATATTCTTTCACCAAGAGTTCCGTGTTGATTATGTTACCTTGGTAGACGCTTTTTTTATTGCGTCGGAAATGAATACAAATAGCCGCTCTCGGCTATAATGTTTCAACAATATTTTTTCACAAATATTACTAACGTTCTTGTTGACCATTCCAACTTCACGTTGTCTACCAGTTTGCTAGCCGTATATAGCCACAAATTGTTTCATGCTGGCACGGAATACTACATGTTACCTTGTCTTATGAGACGAATATAAAATATTTTTACTGTTATCCCATTAACTCCTCTAAAATTATAAATGTGAAAGTTGGATGGATAGATGGATGTTTGTTACTTAATAACGCCAGAACGGCTGAACGGATCTGGATGAAATTTGGCACAGAGGTAGATTATAGTCTGAAATAACACATAGGCTACTTTTTATTTAACCGACTTCACAAAGAAGGTTATTAGTTTGGTTAGAATTTGCGTGATTTGTCTATTATTTGGTAGTTTTTTGAATTTATGATGGACATGTAAGTCAAAATGGAGAATGAGCGCTTGAGATACATAGCGCCTGATCAAACCAGGCTGCGAGCAGAGAGCTAGCTATATATATTTGCAGGATGTCATAAAAACGATGGTAACGTCGATCTCGACAATCGAGGACGAATGGTCGAAGTCGTGGGCACAGCTAGCATTATATAACTAGTTGTAATAAGTGTATGCTTACGAGCAAGAGCTAATCTTGTCACTGGAGCATCTGTGGAGTCTGAGACTGAGCACCTCTCTGTCGGAGACGGCGATGAGACGTGCAGCATCCCTGCCAGCCCGGGCCACTCGTAGAGCCCGCACCGGGGACCCTGCCGCGAAAGCCTGCAATTCCTCGATCACCACCGGCACCGCGCGCTTGTTCGAGTCGTACGATACCGCGTTTATTGCTTTGATGATTTTGCCATTGTCTGCCAAAGTTATTACGTTTCCTTATTTCTGCTATTGGTAATAATAGTATACATAATTGGTAAGTATAGTTAATGTTACTACATACATATACCATATAAACAACACACACGTATTCACATCACGATATCACTGACTACTTCATTTAAAATTCATGATATATAAATATGACAACTTAAGTGATGTGGATTCTTTAATACACAAATAAAATAAAAAATAAATCACAAGGATGGATTTGGACGGTTACTATGTTACGCGTAAGCATTCCGATCCGAGGGCGCCCGAGAGGGCCGAACCACGACTCGGTCGGTAGCTATTTCACGGATAATCTAAGGGACATTCGAAAAGCTAAACTAATTTTGAGTGCCACTTCGGGAAGCGTTTGCGCTGGAAGAAGAAGTGTTTGTTTCCCTAGTTTTCGAAGCATTCTTGATTAGTTGGATTCGCGTTTTTTGCTATTTCTACTGTGTTAATTGCTTTGAGATACGAGTAAGGTTACTGAACGAAGTAAACTCGTATGTCGAATACATTAATGAATACAGAATGATATAAAAAGGTTTTATTTAAATACAAATGAAAGTATGAGTAAGATATTATACCTGTGCCGATAAATAACACGTCATACGCCTTCCCGCCTGGCGTTTTCACTTGAGGATCCACGGCTATTTGTGTAAATCGATAGCTGAAATAAGATATATTTGTGTTATATAAATTAAATTTCATCTTTATCATCAGCTCGTGTCAATACACAGCTGGAAATAGGTCTTCCCAAAAGCCTTCCACCGTTAAACGATCATTTTTTTTAACGTGCGTACCTAGACGCAATTGTTAGGGATAACAGGTGCGCTAAAGACCTTCAACGGTGAGCCGTCCTCCGCCATGATAGGGCGAGATGGGATCGCGTTACCATTTCACCACCTCGCCCCGGCGACAGGCTCAGTTAAGAAAACCGGGCCTCCGGCGCCTTTGGAAGGGTTACCGCGGGCCAGTGCAAACCAAAAAGTTCCCCAACTCCCCGCCAGTGGTACCGTTAAAAGATCATCCGTTATCCGCATCTATCCACATTCGGTTAACCATCTGGAGGGAGGGTATGTAATGTGCGGCGTCTAATCCAAGACTTCTATGATCCCCGACCTGTCAGAACTTGCCGCTATATCGTGTACCTTTTTCTTCGTCGAATACTTTTATGACTGTCATTATGCTATACTACGAGTACAGTATGTTACAAATAGTTTTCATATACGAATGGACTTACTGAAAACTAGTTCTAATGACTATCGGCTCGCCAAAGAACGTCGGGACGGATTCGTCCATCAGAGCGTGGGTCTTGATAAAGTTGAGGGTTTGGTCTGGCAGCTGTCTTGAGTCGTTGTTACATGTTCCAGGCCGGGGTTCCGGCACCTGTTCAAATAATTATTGTAATGAATGAAATCTTTGTGACAGTGTTTTGGATTTAGAACCTTTTATGATGCTGCTCTCAGACGTGGATATTAAACGATTATTTAACGTAACTATGATAAATAAAGACTGACAGATTCACCACATAAGTGACAAGCTTTGAATCATGTGTGATTTCAATGGTCCAATTCATATTGTAACATGTTTGTATATTAATAGAGTATTTAACGTGACATAGCATAGCGGACACCACTTATATTGTTGATGATGGATTTCTGTAGAAAAGACATGTAAATCAACTGTTGAATTATAGCAATATATTATTAGAATAAGACCACATCTACTCGTAGGACATCCTAGGATGTGTGATGCCGAGAGTATTATATTATATAGTATTATATTCTATAACTTATTTATGAGGGAAAGACAGGCCGCAGGCAGTGGCTCCGGTTTAGCGGGGGAGAGTGTGGTATCACTGCTTAGCATACTATGTAGGGCAGCCGAGCTCTCTCTCTCTGTCTCTCGCTCACTGCTCACTCAGCAAGATGGCGCACGCGCATTGTAAAATTGTGAGTCGTTGTTTATGCCAAGTAAATTTTAAACAAAAGTCATTAATGACACAGCTTAGTTCATAGCAATTCCTCAATTAAAATAAATGAAGACTAGATGTGCAATGCTTTCTTCGTAATCCGTCTTTTGTCTTACCTTAGCACTATTAACCGGTAGCCAATTGGAGTTGAGAGCACTTTGTTCTTTAAAAGTGCCTTCGAATGTGTCAGCGATATCCTGCATGCTGTATGCACACACAGCGCTCCCCGATATACTGTTAGGTGGAGTTGTAAAGGTCCCGTATATCAGTTGAGCGTTAAGACCACCGTAGACGCCCTCTATCAACTCGGTTGTGGATTCTGAAACGGGAGAGTACAGTATGAGAATGAAGAATAGAAAATAGAAAAGGTAGATATGGAATTTAACTGTTATATACCACTATAGCGGTATTTTTTTTAAAAGAAAGCTAGTAATATTACTTTTTTTTTCATAAATACGAGTATTACTAAAATTCTTGATAACCAATCCAACTAAGCTTAAGCTTGTGCTAGGAGATGGTACACGTCAATAGTCGAATCGTGGATTTTTTATGACGAACTACACAGATTGGCCAGAGAGGCTGGCCTTGACTGCTTCACCACCGGATTGAGAGGTGGCACAGCTCTTAGGTCGCTTAGCCTGAACCTCTATTGCTAGTAACTCGACATAAGGATCCCCCGGTGAGGGGTAACTCGGCTTGACGGTAACTATGTTACGCGTAAGCATTCCGATCCGAGGGTGCCCGAGACACGACACGGGCCGAACCACGACTCGGTCGGCTGCTATTTCACGGATAATCCAAGGGACATTCAAAACTTTAAAAACTGATACATTTAATAAATTTAGGTTGGACAAATATGTACACAGTTAATAAAAAACGTGATTCACTTACGTATTTCGTTGAAGTAGAACGGGAAGTCGCCAGCTACGGAGCAGTTGAGCCGCGACTTGAGGAAAGACGTCCAGCGTTGCTTGAAGCGGTGCGGTCCACCGCGGTCGTCCCGGCACACTCGCGCCACCCGCGAGAAGACCGCCTGAAATAGTAAGTTTTATTTCTATAACCAGTATATTTACGAGTAAAAACAAAAAGCCGTCTTTAAATCGGATCTACGCTAACCATAAACGTAAAAATGTATAGATATAGTGAAAAAATCCATATAAATGGATATTAAAATGTCAAAAGACTCGTCGTCCTCCAAATTTTACGTTAATCTTTTAATATAGATAGTTTTATATTTATAATTAGTTTTAGTATAGTTTGGCAGAGATGGCAATCCTCTTTTTACACATCAAAGTTTACTAAGATTTTTTTGTACTCCCATCGTTTTTTTTTAAAAAAAAGGATTTCTTTTGTTAGATTGATAGACAAGCCGATTGGGATTCGAATTCCCGACTATTGAAATCTAAGCAGTTAATAATAAAGCGGCAGTCATTTTTTAGTAACGAGGCTATCATAATATATTAAAAAAAAACAACTACCCGACACCTTTTTAAACATTTTTTTTTAAAATAATAACCATAGATAATTAGCTAAGGATGTATTTTTTAAGAATAAAAGTTTTATTTCGCGGCTAAGAATGAACGCAGTATCAAAGTTTTACTCCGACCTCTAAGTTTCAAGAACAAAAACAAAGTCGTCTGAGGTCTAACTTTTAGACCTCAGCATTAAACTTTTTTGCTTATATTTCAATACATTTTTTAAAATGGATTTCTCCCTTCAATGGAACTTTTTTCGGTTTATAATTCAAGAGAATAAAACCAATGAATAGTGAATACGAAAAAAAATCATGGCGTAGTTTAATGTTACAAAGAACATTGGTTGGGTATAGTTATGTTTACTTTTTTATTGTTTTCTAAAATTCCAATATTAATTTATAATAAGTGCTCAAGGACTACAATAAAAATAAGATATATGTAAATTTGTATTTCACGTGCGTCAATTGTAATTCTTAGAGAAATAATATATTTTAGTTACCGTATATACCATTCATATACATGTAGCATAAAGCAGTTAGTTTAATATTACAAAGAGACACTCCAGTTTTATTTTTTTGCATAGATGGACAAACGGACATTTCGTTTTAATTCGTAATTACATTCATTAAAAGTTGCATATACATAAAATTCATATATACAATATCCATCATACACTCTATATAAAATTGTTTAAATGCTATATGATACACGGCACACGGGGCCATAAAATTGCGCTAATCCTCGATATGAGATACTGCAGCTGGCTAAGCGCGGTCTGGTGTAGTGTTCCCGCGGGCGTCGCTTTCCTTAATTGGACGAGATCAATAGGAGATAACTAAGCGTGGCCGCTGTAATGGACTCCGCGGACGTTGGACGACGTGTGAATATATTGTGCTTTGATATTCAACTCTCAGCTTTAATGGTATGTGATAAGGTTCAAAGTTTGGTGGGCTTTTAATCGGTTTCCACGACGGTAGAACATCCTTGTCTCTCAGTGTATTGCTCATATCCAATGCATAGGACGATAACTACTTAGCGTCATCTTTATTGACTTTACATTAATTAGTTAACTAAAGACTCACCCTAGATTCGTTCGCGTAGTAGCAAGATGACGCGCAGCCCTGTAGTTCTGGGCTCATAGAATAAGACTACGGTATTCACTGGGCGATTGGGTGGGAGCCGTGGACCCGGGAAGAAGTCGAGATCGGCAGGCCCGTGTCGCCTTGCACTGCGAGGGCACAGGAAGGGAGTAATCTCTCTCCCGGAACGTGCTCTCCTTGAGCACAGTGCGTTCCTCTGAAGATCCCCGAGCCCATGCACCGATGAAGGGCCACCGGGGAGGTTTTAATGGGTAAAAACCCCACATAACCTCGCCTTCCCCCGAGTAGGCGGGCTATTTTGTTAAAGATTTCCTCCCCGTGAACAAAAAAAAAGGACCCACCCCGGTCAACTTCAAGCTGATTTTAGGTTTGTTGGAAAATATCAAAATCGGATCTGTATTACAGTTCACAGAGAATGTCGGTCATCGCTTTTAACCGGCTTCAAATAAGTAGGAGGTTCTCAATTATCTTCTGTTAATTCTATTTTTCTCTTCTTAATTTTATTTGCATAGGACCTTGGACCCGAAGATATCGTGATAGATACCAGGCAACTCGTATAGGAACTAATCGAAGAACGTTTATTGATTGACATATTAGTAGGTTTATGACAATCCAAGACTAGTCTATATTCCTATGTACTTTTAGTAAAGCCGAACGAGAAATAAGTCTTGGGACTAAAGTTTTCAAAAAAGCCACGTATAAGAGCTTAAAGTTCAAAGGTATTCAATTACCTGCCCGTAAAATCTATTAATTAACGATTGAAAAGCTTCCACCAGTGTCGTTAAAGGGAGTAAATCGACTTAGAACCAGGTTGTTCCCAAGTCCACTTATTTGAAAAAGTAAAATTTCACAGAACTTGTCTTTACGGTCGTCTGTTGCTCGTACATTGTATAACTTAGCTTAAAACTTTCAAATTATACAAATTATTATATTAATAGTTCACGGTGTATTATTAAAATGCCTAAAGTGAAATGGAATTTTCGTCGAAGTTTTCGTAAAATGAAATAAATAAAAAAAACAGACCTATAACGATTAATCTTAGCGTTCTAATTTAATGAGTCAACAATCTAGGCGATTTATCATAATTTACTACCTTCTACGACTCTCGTAGGCATACCTTTTAACCGACTTCAAAAAGAGGGGATGACTTTTTGTTATGTTTGTGCACTGAAAGCGCTGTCATTTCTGAATCGATTTTGATTTTTTTTATTGAAAGTAATTGAGATATACGATAGGGATGAAAATCCAAAAATAGAAAAGATCACGTTAAGTACTGTGTATCACTATGATTTTGTGGAAGTAGAAAGAGAGCATTTCGGCGTTTATCCGTAATTGATTTGATGTCGGTATTAGATACTTGTAACTCTAGAAGAGTGTACTGTCCACTAAGCGAATGTATAGGTATGTCTCTATATACATATCTATCTAAATACATACATGGGGCTAAAATTTTAACGGAAATTAATTACGAACTAAAAAAATATTTGAATTTATTTCATTATTATTTCTCAACAATTATTTAAACTTTTCAATATGAATAAAGGTACCATTAATTGAAGATTAACATAGAATAACATAGTTATATTACAAATTTCTAGAGCCTACATGAATGAATTCAAAGTTGGTAAAGTTCAGTAAAAACATTTTTAACCATGTTAAAGTATAGTTAAGAAAAAAAGTTCTTCGTAGTGAATTTTTTAAGTAAATAATAATTGCTTACCTTTCCGCAATTGATGTATTCGACAGCTGTTTCTCGGAAGAAGAAATACACGAAGTTCCCGTGCACTAAGGAGTTCACAAAGTCAGGAGCTGCGAACAAGAGTAAACTTGCAGATGTAAAAAGTTTCGAGGGAGCCTTGACGTTTGGAGGTACAGTTACTGCTAACTGCTTGCATTATTTTGACCTCATCAGGTATGCAAGTTGCTGAACTTACTGAAATTTACCAAATTTCAGTTCCTTACAATCATGCTCTTGTGGTAGTCGGTTTTAACATCATAATACAGACTGCTGATGTAATTAAAGATTAGAAATATGCAAAAAAAAACTAAATAACATTTCTGTTAAATTTCACGCGGACTAAGTCGCGAGTACATTATATAACATAATGATACAGTAAAAGAGAAGTGAAAATTCTAAACACTTGTATTAAGTGTATAGAATTTAAGCAAAAAAGTGCCGCTATGTCATAAAATTATCTTATATCTTTATAATTATCCCAGGAAGAAAATTTGAAACGACCACTGCAGTTTATATTGATACACAAAGGGTCCGAATACACGTCCAAATAAACTGGGATAGCATTGCATCAGCCCTGTACTTCTGGGCTCTCAAGAATAAGACTACGGTATCCCCTGCCTGTCGTAGAAGGCGACAAAAAGGGGCACAGGGCAGGGGAGAGCACGGGAAGTGCTTTCCTTGAGCACAGTGCAGAGGGGCTTCGGTGCGTTCCATTGAGATCCCAGAGCACCATGCACGGAGGAAAGGCCACCGGGAAGGCGGAGTATTTTGTTGAAGATTTCCCCGTCAACAAAAACACCTCTATCGCCGTAATGTCAAGGTATATTTATTTATAAATGTCAGGATACGAAAAGGAAGTAACACAAGTATACCACTTCTGATGTCGCAATTATCAAAACGGTATATGGATATATATATGGATATATACTGTTTTGACAGTATATTTCAATCTCTTAGTAACAAGAAAACTAAACGAATTGCTCCTCGAAATTTATTTGTGTAAACAAAGCTGTAGTATTTGTTGATAATACTAGAGCCGTAGTATTATTTACATGGATAATTTGAATGCGATCCTAATCGGATCTACGTCTGTAGTCGCATCAAATGTCAGTCGCGAGACTGTCGGCTCGTCGGCGCTCCGTTCCAAATTCAATTAACTTGACGGATGTCTGTTTGACAGTAGTGTTCGAAGGCAATCGACCGTAGTAATGTACACATAGATAGAATGAAGTTCAGTGTACACGAGGATAAACGGTATTTACTGAGTATACCATAATGGCCAATGGCCAGTTTGCTATAGTTGAACTATTTTGTATAACTGGAATTTCAATAATATATACTTATATATTGAAATAATTTGTTCATCTATTATTTCATTGTAATATATAATATACATAAATCTATACTCTGTATAAATTCCATGTAAAGATAGTATTGCGCTCCCAAAGTAATGGCATGGCTAAGGAATGGAACTCTCTGCCGCGTTCAGTCTTTCCTCACGGGTACAATCTGGACACCTTTAAGTCCAATGTGAACTTAAAGGTGTCCAGATTGTAGACACCTTATAGGCTCACGGGCTCCATCCTTGACTTCATCTTCGCCTTCCATCAAGCAAGATAGAAGCCAAACGTGAGCCTATTTAGTATAAAAAAAATTAAAAATAAAAAAAAAGTCGTGCACTTTGGGTAGTCCCGGGCACCGCTGAAAATCAGCGCTGTCGCATCATTGCGACAGCATATACTGAGACGATGTCCAATGTTGGCATCATATCCTATTTGTCTGTTCCTTCCTTTAATTGTATTGTGCTTCTGTTCTTCGGTTCTGTCTAAGAGTCGAACAGTTTGACTTATGATTTGATAGCCGTTGCGAATCCCTATCGGCTTAGTCATTATTATAATCTTAGGGAATTTTGAAATGGATATTATGAAAGATTACATTTGCATGTCACACCTTAAATACACGTGACTCTTATTGTATAAAAACTATAACACCAATGCCCCGAGTCTGCCCTAGGGAAGTTTAAGCAAAAATATCGATATAGTTACAGACTTTATATATGTCCCACTACTGGGCACAGGCCTTCTCTGTAAAGAGAGTATAAGGGCATAGTCCGCCTCACGGCCCTAGTGCGGATTGGCAGACTTCACAAGTTTTAGAAAGGTCTAGGTCATGCAGGTTTCCTCACGATGTTTTCTTTCACCACCGAGCGCGTGGTAAATCAGCACATAAAATCGCAATAACAAATTTATTGGTGCCGGCACTGGTGATCAAACTCAGTTTGCTAGCATATGCAACTTGAGGCGACCGCCCGGACACTGAGCTAGCACGGCTCTATAAAAATATCGATAGAATATATCGTAATATATCGATACTATACGATACGTTTTCGTTTGTTTTTTTTTAAATTTAAGTAGCCGAAACCGCAGCACAGATTACAAAGTTAATACAATTAGTACTGACATCGCAGAGACTAGGAGTGTACTATGATGTTTCGATTTCGCATGAAATATATCGATGATTCGATAATATCGGATGGAAGCAAAAGGTAGCGTTCATATATCGATATATATCATGCACTACTAGTATGATACTTTTTTTTTTGTTAACGCGGGGAATCGAGTTATTAACCATCCTCCGGTACCCTGGGTGGGCCCGGAGGGATGTGTGGGACTCGGCCTGGGCAGCCCATACCCACTAAACCTACCGCGAATGCCATCAGCCGTTATGAGCGGGTGCCCCGGATCTGTCAGCGACAGGACACCCCAACGACCGGCCGGTCTCGGCAAGACCGGACTTCACCCTCGAAGGGGACTCCTCCGGCACTCAGAGAAGTCCCGACGACGCCGAAGCATGCTGGGGCCAGGTTCCCATCCTGGCCCTGCTTCGATTAACATGGGCAGCGAGAGGAGGCGTTTGAAACGCCTCCTGCGCACCCTGCCTGCCTGGTGGAGGGAGGGAGCCCCACGGCTCCCCTCCCTGACCCGCTCGTCGGCCTCCTTCTGGGACATGACTGTCTCGCAGAAGGAGGCGACCGCCGACCAAGACCTGTCGCTCCGTACCATCGCAAGTGCGAGGCTCGGAAGCGACAGGTCTACTCCACCGATGGCGGATGCCAAGTCGCAACGCTGCGCTGCCCATCTCGGGCACACCTCCAGGGTGTGCTGGGCAGAGTCCACCGCAGCGCCACAATCATGGCACCGCTCATCAGCCTCCCGTCGGGCCGTCCGACACAGGTAGTCCCCGAAGCAGCCATGCCCCGTGAACACCTGCGTCAGACGGAAGGTGAGAGGTTTGCGCTTTCTGCGCATCCACCGCTCCAGGACCGGGCGCAGAGCACCCGTTGTACGTAAACCGTACGGGTGATGCGCCAGGTCCTCCTCCCACCTCCGGCAGAGTGCTACCTCACCTAACCGACGGATCCGCCGGACCTCTTCTGGCAGAGGGTTCTCTCCGAGGGCCCTCCTATCCGAGACATAGTCGGACACCTCGGCTAGAACCCCCGCCACGAGCTCCCACGGCGGATCGCCGGCAAGCGCAGTAGCTGCCGCCCACGAGATCGTACGGTACCCCCGGATGACCCTGATCGCGGCAATCCGCTGCGCCCTGCGCAGCTGTGCGCGATTGCCGCGAGACAGGTCACCCGCCCAGATGGGGGCACCGTACGTGGCCATACTCCGACAGACCCCAGAGTACAGCCTCCTGCACACCGCGCTGGGTCCTCCGAGGTTCGGGAGGAGACTTCCCAGCGCGGCTGCCGTCCTCAGGACCTTCGGCCCCAACTGTTCGAAGTGGGGTCCGAAGGTCCATCTCTTCATCGAGGGTGAGTCCCAGGTACTTCATCTGGGAACTCACCCTCACTCTTTCACCTCCAATGAGGAGAGTGGCACCCGGAGGGGGTCCTTTACGCCCGGTCCTGCGGAAGAGGAGGGCTTCGGTCTTCTCCAGTTTTACCCGAAGCCCTAACCTCTTTATGCGGCTGACCACGAGGCCTACTCCGACCTCGGCCAGCCGCGCCGCCTCCTTATACGCCTTTCCCCGGGAATATACGAGGGTGTCATCTGCATAGCAGATGACACCCATCCCGGGGAGGAGACGGCTCCGCAGGACCCAGTCGTAGCCGATGTCCCACAGAATCGGCCCCAACACCGATCCTTGTGGGACACCGCGCTCGACTTTCCTCCACCTGACTGACCCTCCGGTCCTCGAATGCCACCCTCCTCTGGGAGAGGTAGGCGCCCAACAGCCTCCTGAGATACAGGGCACTCCGAAATATACGAGTGCCGCCTGTATCACCGCATGAGGGAGGCTGTTGAAGGCATTGGCGATGTCCAGTGACACCGCCAACACTACCTCTCCCTGACGCCCCGCCTCTTCCGTCACCGCCCGCAGGCGTCGGAGGGCGTCGACGGTCGACCGGCGGGCCCGGAACCCGAATTGAAACTCATAGAGTTTCGGGCCCGACCTTCCTCCATATGCCGGACGAGGCGGCGAGCCACGACCCTCTCCAGGGCCTTGCCAGCCTCGTCCAGCAACACAACCGGTCGAACCGCCGAAGCCGAGTCCGGGGGCCGACTGTCCTTCGGGAGAAGGCACAGCCGGCCCTCTTTCCAGGCCCCCGGGAACTGCCCCGACCGCAGACAGCGGTCGAACAGTTCCCTAAGGGCCTGACCGAGGTGCACGAGGGAAAGGGCCAGAACCTTTCCGTGCACCCCGTCCGGACCCGGTGCCCTCCGCCTACTCTGGAGGCAGGTCAGAACTGCCTCCATTTCGGTATCCGTGACGGGTGGTGGCGGGACGTCTTCGACGTCCGGCGTCTGCCGAGCCATCCTGGGGGGAGTGAACCCCGCAGGGGCGTCGGGGAAGAGTTCCCCGACTATCCTCCCCAGGAGCTCTGGCTGGAGCACTCCGGTGAGAGGGGCCGACCGGGTGCGGAATTTCTCCCGCACCCTTTATACGGTCGGCCCCAAGGGTCTCTCTCGAGACCCTTCACCATCTCCAGCCAGGCAGTCTCCTTGGCTCGGCAGATGGCCAGCTGCAGGATCTTCTTTTTCTCCACGTAGACCCTGTACAGCCGACCATCTCTCTCCACATCCTGGGGTCGGCGCCGCCTGCTTCGGGTGTACGCCCTACGGGCCCCGTTGCAGGCGACGCGGAGGTCGGCAATCTCTGTCGACCACCAGAAGACCGCCTGCCCAGGGGACGCCCAACGCGGGGCATGGCCGCTCTGCAGACGTTGTGCAAAACGTCGCAGAAGCGGCCAGCCGCATCGTCCACCCCCCCGTCTTCTGTTGGCGGGAGGCCCCAGCGGCCGACAATGGCCGCCTCTAATGCCAGTTCCCGGTTGAGCTTTGTGAGCGCCCAACGCGGGAACCGGCTTCGACCCCAGGAATTCGACGCCGGACGTCCGGAGGCTGGAGACACCTCGAACCTTATATATTTGTGGTCCGAAAGTGTCTCCACCTCCGTCTCAACTCTCCAACCTCCACTTGCCGTGCGACGGCCGGAGTGGCGAACGACAAGTCCACCACTGAACCTCCCGACCGCCGCACGCATGTGTGGGCTGTTCCAACATTGAGAAGGGACAGCCCGGCAGCTAGCGCCCACCTCCACCTCCCTCCCTTTAGGGTTCGTGCGGGGTTGCCCTGCCGTGGACTTGGCATTGAAGTCCCCAGCACGAACACCTGGAGGGGCGCTAGCTGCCCCACCACCGGCCCAAGAGCGTCGAGAAACCGCTCGAGGGCCGGCAGGTCGCGGTTCGGGGAGAAGTAGACTCCGACCAGAGCCACCTCTCCCCGAACCGCCGCCACGTACCCGTGGCCCCTCGCTTTGGGGACGAGGGGCGGGCCTACTCAGGCCTCACGGTGATGGCAACGGAGCCGTCCAGATCCCCCACCCAATGAGGAAGGGAGGGGACGGGAAGTACGGCTCCGCCATCACCGCGAGATCGACGCCCCACTCCGCCATGGACTGCAGGAAGAGATCCTGCGCCGCGGCGGAGTGGTTGGCGTTCGCCTGGAGTAGGCCAACGCATCGTCTGTGCCTTCCTGCCGAACTTCGAAGCCTGGCTACGTAGAAGGAATGACGCGCACGTCACCTACCGCCTGACACAGGTACTCACCGGGCACGGGTGCTTCGGTGAGTACCTGAACAGGATAGGGCGCGAACCGACCGCGCAATGCCACCATTGTGGCTGTGACCGGGATTCCGCGCAGCACACGCTAGCCGTGTGCCCCGCGTGGGAGGCGGAGCGGCGGATCCTGGTCCAGCATATCGGGCAAGACCTCTCCCGCCGGCGGCAGTAGCGGCTGCGCTGGCGGGGAGATCTAAATGGAAGGCGCTGGTCTCCTTCTGCGAGTCAGTAATGACCCAGAAGGAGACCGCAGAACGGGATCGGGAGAGGGCCGATCCCGTTCGGAGGCAGGCGGGCCGGTGGCAGACCGGCCCGCAGCCCTGTAGTTCTGGGCTCTCAAGAATAAGACTACGGTATCCCCTGCCTGTCGTACAAGGCGACTAAAAGGGCCCCGGGTTCACTGGGCGACAAGGGTGGGGGCCTGAGTCGTCCACCAAAGTGGACCCGGGAAGAAGGCGACATCGGCTGGCCCGTGTCGCCTTGCGCTGCGAGGGCACAGGGGAGGGAGTAACCTCCCCGGGA
Source organism: Meandrusa payeni (assembly GCA_029286785.1). NCBI lineage: Eukaryota > Metazoa > Arthropoda > Insecta > Lepidoptera > Papilionidae > Meandrusa > Meandrusa payeni. The sequence goes on along the minus strand of JAGSMX010000008.1, from coordinate 8,898,044 downwards.
CGTGCTCTCCTTGAGCACAGTGCAGAGGGGCTCCGGTGCGTTCCACTGGAGATCCCGGAGCCCCTCGTCATGCACCGAGGAAAGGGCCACCGGGGAGGTTTTAGTGGGTAAGAACCCCACATAACCACCGCCTTCCCCCCAGAAGGCGGGGTATCTTTCTGAAGATTTCCTCCCGTAAACAAAAAAAAAAAAAGGTTGAGATGTCTGGCCATCAACCAGACATCTCAACGTCCCTCGAGCTCCCGGCCCGTTGGGGTTGGGCGGGGAGCTTCCACGGGTGGATGGGGGTGGCATGACATGCCCCCCATCACGTGGCCGGCAGGCCTGCCTGCATCGGCGCAGACCGCACAGTGCGGTGGCGCCGAGCAGGCAGCAGCCTTGTGCCCCTTCTCACCGCAGCGATAGCACAAGTCGCTGCGGTCGACCTGGTGGGGGCACGTGCCAGCCACGTGCCCCAGACCCAGGCATCTGTAACAATGCCTGGGTCTTGGCTCCAGGAAGTGGAGGTGCACTCGGCTCCACCCCACCGCGATGCTTCCCAGCTGCAGCAGCTTTTTCGCCGCTACAGCCGGGCACTCCACGAGGGCGGAGCCCATCCCTTGCGGGCCATTGCCGGTGCGCATGCTCCGGACAATGACCTGCGCGGCAGTGCACCCCTTCCTGCGCCAGTGCGGCCGTGAGGCGGTCCACAGTGGTGGTGTCATTGAGGCCCGTGACTCGCATGTCGGCGTTTTTCACGGGCCTCGACACCTCCACCTCCTCTGTGAGGACCGTCCTCAAACGGTCCGCCAGGGCATCGGCCTTCTCCGAGCTGGTGGAGCCTGGCACCTCAATTAGGCGCGCTCCGGTCGCCGATTGGCGGATCCGGAGCGGCCCAATGCCCAGCTCTGCCAGGTCCACCGCTCGTTCAGCCTTTAATAGGCCGAGGCATATGTCACCCCCTTTGTTGCTGCCTCAGGCCGTAGTTTAATAACCACGGCCTGAGAGCGAGGGAGGACGACTTGCGGCTTCCTAGCCTCCTTCGCCGGTGGTGCCGCCGCCCCGGCTACCGTCTTCCTGACGGGTGCCTTGCGGCGGACCACCTCCGTCCACTCCATCGGGTTACTCCCCGATGGAGCGGACGGGCCCCCTGAGGCCACCGCCGTCGCCTTTGAGGTTGAGGGACCGAATGCAGTCCACTCAACCCCCGACGCACCTCCACTCTTTCCCTTACCCTTCCCCTTTCCCTTGGGTGTCCTGGAAGGGGGAAGGGCCGGAAACTCCTCCACCTCGCGCCCTCCCTGTGGCTGGACGGAAGGCTCCACCACTGAGCGTGCAGCAGGTTTCTCTGCTGCACGGTGCACCTCAATGGCGGCCCTCGTCGCCCTCGCCAAGGGCCTTTCATCACCCGCTAGGGGTGGGCGGCAGACCTGCTGCGGGAGCCGGGACTCCAGTTCGGAGAGGCGGCCATCCACCAGGTTGCCAACCAACCTGGCGATGTTCCTCTCCAGAACTTGGAGTTGGTCCCGGCTCATAGGACCGTCCTGTTTGGCCGTCTTTCGGCTCTCCTCAAACTCCCTGCGGTGCGCACGGACCTCCTCCCGCAGGTTAGCCACCTCCCGCTGGAGCCGATTATTATCGGCTCTCAGACGGCGGGTTTCTTCGGCCTCCGTGCGCACCACAAGGTTGTCAAGGACGTCCTTCACGAAGGAGGACGCCCTCTTGATTTTACTGGAGTACCCCTTGAGGGCGGTATTTTCCCGGTCAGCTCCAGGATAACCCCGAGCTGACCCTCTGCTGCCAACAAGAGGTCCTCCGGACCCATTGCCCCAGATCAGAGGGGAGTTCTACCTCCTCCCCTCTTTCTCCCTCCCAGCTTCCCTTTCCTAAACCTGTTTTCGAGGGCAGCCGCGAAACAGCCTCAGTCTCCTCCACCCTTTTTCTCGCAAAGCCACCCTTGCTTTCGCAAGGGTGTCTGCGACCCGCGAGCTCCCCCTTTTGGGAGGACACCTTTCCCTTCGCCTTCCTTTTCCCCGATCCTCCCCGTTTCGGTGTCGGAGCCGGAGACGGCCGACATCTCCGAGAACAATCTCTTTCCGTGGCCCAGATCCGACTCCGACAGCGACGTCACCGACAACTGCCCAGAGGCCTCCGGCCCCGATGTCTCCCCAACAGCGACCTTCGACCCCCCGCGAGTGGTTCGTCGTCCGAGTCGCTCACGCCCTCGTCCGACGGAAGCACCCTTCCTCATCATAAATTCCCCTCGACGAGCGACCCCGCCCGGATCCCCCTTTCCCGATCTCCTACTCATTCTACACGCCGGACAAAACAATCACCAATTAACAAAACAACACAACAATATCAGAACAAAATAACAAAGTAACAAGATAAAAACAACCAACAAGATAAAAAACAACCCCAAAATAAAACAACCCCCAGATAAAACAAACAACCCCAAGCTACAAAGAACAACCCCAAGACCATAAAACCCACCGACTACAAAAAACACACCGACTACTCAAAACCCTCCCACACGTGCTCGCCTCAAATTTTGAAAAAATGTGGAACGCTTCACGATTTTGCGTGTCATCCTTGCGCAGGGGCCATGCTAATCTTCCTAGTATGATACTACTAGCAATATTGTCAATAGTATTTTCGTATACCATTAAAATTGTATTAAATTACAACAAACTTTAGTCCAACCGTAACGGTTGCGTTGTAAATGCAAGGCAATAATTCATTCTAGAATCCTGCATTGCATTCCAATTGTCGGTTACAACTAAATGGTAGACTGTTTAGCTTTCCGAAACATCGAACATTCTCTGGATATACAGAAACCGAGCTTCAATATATAATGCTTAACAAACTAAACAATTGAATCAAATTCTATTTAATAAATTGCATATACATTTAAACGATTTTAATTGAAGTTTATAGTGATAGAAATGTTAAGGATCTTGTGACGAATTCAATTTTGTATTTTATTTATTTATTCATAAACAACGAGCTATGGAGAGGGCTATGCTCGGAGTATCTCTACGAGATCAAATCAGGAATGAGGAGATCCGTAGACGAACGAAGGTAACCGACATAGCTCGCCGGATAAACAAGTTGAAGTGGCAATGGGCAGGTGCCCTGCCCATTGCTACTTCAACTTGCGTCGAACATATCGCGTCGAACAGATGGCCGATGGAGCCGAAAAGTTCTCGATTGGAGACCACGGACCAGCAAGCGCAGTGTGGGACGTCCACCCGCAAGGTGGTCTGACGACCTCATAAAGATCGCAGGAGGCAGCTGGATGCGGGCCGCTTACAACCGGTCCCTTTGGAAATCGTTGGGGGAGGCCTATGTCCAGCAGTGGATGTTTTACGGCTGAAATGATGATGATGATGATTCATAAACAGTGGCTAAGCGATTTGAGTCCCAGTCCCAGAATCCCAGTCAACCCAATTATAATTCAATTGCATTGTGCCAAAAACCGTAATTTTCTACTTCTTCATGTGCCTCTCCATCACTGAAAGTCGACAGTCAGTCTCCTTATGGCCATGGCTAAGAGGAATATTGCTTCGCCTGTTTTTATTCCAGTCCATTCCCTGATGTTCCTTAACCATGACTTCTTCCTTCTTCCCATCCCTCTTTCTCTTTTAGCCTTTAGTTCACAGATTACATTTACCACGCCTAAGCCATACGTCGTACTTTTATTTCTGACATTAACTCGGGGCCCGGTATGTTTTTGTATAAATGATAAGAATTATATTGTATTTATTGTTATGTACGTGGATGTAGGTAATGATCTTCAACCGCTCGAGAAGAGAATAGAAGAGTATGAATACGGAGAGAAATGAATAATTTAATATATTGTGAGAGTTAAATTAAATATTTAATGATATAAGTTTATTGTTCAAATGAAATACAGTAAAATCTAGCTCCAAGAAAGCGGGCTGGGTACGCTAGTACATACATATAGATGGAGCTAAAGAAATTTTACTTTAGTCGTGTGGTTTTTCACCTTTATGGCCACACACCTTTTTGTATTTCTAATCATAATAGAACTGATGATGATTTATGGTTAATATAAACAGCCGAATTGCGGGAATCACAGCTTTGTATTATCATTGCCTTACTATTCAAACAGGACAGATGGCGAAGACACAACCTCCAATACAGCTAATGAATTAAATTCTATATCTACCTGCTGTCTTAGTGTATACTCTTATGTAAATACAAAGTTGATGGCTTAACATCGTCGTTCCATTAAATACGTGTTAATTTGTGTCACCTTATACGTTGAGTAAATTAATATTGTAAAGTTTACGGCAGCGTTTTAGAGTCAATTAGTTGATAGAATCGTGTACATTTAGTTTGTGAATTATCGCACGTTATATATATAATAATATAGTTTTTTTATTTCGCTTCCACAAAGGTTACATATTGAGTTACATTATATAGAATACATTATTAAGTCTCCTTTGTGAGAGACTGGTATCTGTACTAGGTTGCCCTGTCAGACAGAATACCAGGCCCTCTGCCGCGCGTAATACTTATATCTAGTTTATGTGGTTAAATAAATAAAGCTAGTTACTTGAATGTAGTATAAATAAATCAGAATCAGAATGGTGTTTGCCTTTTATGTGTGTGGGTGTTTCAGAATTAGGATATTGTATCTAGAAGGTTTTCAGTATCATTGTAATTAAGAGTCTCTAACCAAGCTGACAGTTCCAATTTGCATTTGTATTTAGAAAGCGAATATATACTTATTTTATTTATTAATATTGTTATACATGTGAGCGCCTAGAAAACAGAAGAATTTATGCGAGCTGATCTTAAAAAGTGGTTTTCGACTAATTATATTGATAGAACTTTTTACCGTAGCTAGTGAAGGATCAAATTTAGTAACAGAGTGTTGTTTGAGGACAGTATAGAGAATATAAAGCTGTCTAACAGTAAGGACATATGAAAGACGATGAATGATTTAGACTAATAATTTATGAAAATTTGTTAGCATTCTTAATTAAAAAATTTAACCTGTTAAGTTTAACGTTTTCTTTTTAAAAAGACTGTCAACTATATATTTTCTTAATAAATGTTACTAAAATTCTTGTTCTCCGTTTCGACATAGTTTAAGCTTGTGCTAGGAGTTTCAAATTAATAGTCGAATAGTGGATTTGAACCTACGATCTTACGTTCCGCAAACGGCAATTAAAACCATTAAGCTATTGATGCTTCAATTAAAATATTCAAAATATGTATATATGGAGAGTTATTTCAATTACATGAGTTAATTCCCTCATCCCAAGTCCACCTTCGGACGTTTAGACATTCGGCGGATGTCCACCCTTTCATAGACGACGTTCCGCGCGTCCGAACGAAGCGATTTGAGTCATCGTTCATCGTGCGTACGGCAAAGGAGTGGAACAAGTTGCCGGCGTCAGTCTTTCCGTCCAAGTACGCCGTGGGAGCCTTCAAAAGTAGAGTGAATTGGCACTTACTAAACTACCGCGTACCATGTTAACACTATATCACCACTTAACAGGTGGGATAGTGGTCAAGCACTAGTTAATACCCCATAACAAAAAAACTCACCGTTTAGTGTCATCGAGTCGTAAGGTTCGGTCTGTAACGGTTCCCTGTATATGATAGGCTCCATCCCACTGAAGTCTGCTACTGTACCCGAATACAACTCGCCATCTGGAAACAAGTAGAAAATGACTTTATTTTAATACTTACGTTTTGTAGCTACATACATATGTCGACGCACAGACTGTATTGTCATTGCAAATATAGTATTCGAACTATTAACATTTTTTTTTTGGAATTTATGGCTTGGTTACAAGACCTTTAAGCCATTAACAAATAATAAATACCGCAAAGTAGGGTACAAAAATATAATAAGTGACATTTTAGTATAGAGTAATCAATTAATGTCTTTGTCTGTGAATTCACTTATGTCCATGACCTAATCTATGTCGGATTGGGAGTAGAGATTTCACGCTTGAGCGAACAATATTAAAAATAAATACAGACAGAATTTGTGATAGTTATGTTTGGGCAGTTAGAGTGGATCACCTCGGGAAAATTGTAAGCGATCAGCTTCATATTTAATTATTTCTTATTATAGTTAAGGACTGAATTAGTTTTCCCGCGTCTGTCTTTCCTCCAAGTTACAATGTCGGTGATTTCAACATAAGAGTGAATGTATATGAGTATGAGTGAAGTAATAAAAGTGAATGCACCTTACCAAGTAGGACTGCATTTACACTTAACATCAGGATCGTGGTCAAACATTTGCTTAGAAATGATAACAAATATAAATGATCGTGTGGAAAAGGAACTTCAGACCGTTTCATACCGGACACAATTGTGACATATCCATCGTCTTAGACCTACTATTGTATCTTTTTACAATTCCGTATATATGTAAGGCCAAGTTTTTTATGTAGATTAATTAACTTATGAAGAAGCCCACCTTCGAAATATGCCCAACGAGTATAATTTTTAGGTCTTACACCGTTACGCGTGATGACATAAAAGCCATTAATAACGGATATCACCACGAAACTATTGGAAAAATACGCTATTAATAAATTTGAGCATTAACAAAATGCGGGTTAAACTCTTTAAACATTTCCCTACATAAGTTGATAAATAGGGCGTATGAAAGGGGGCGTACAGAAAAATATTGAATGAGGAAATATTGAAAATTTGAATTGAAGTGTAATTGAAACTTATTTTAAACTCGGGCAAAAAGTAACTGTTACAACCGTTAACAAACATAGTTTTATTTATTTATTTAATCTTTATTTGCACAAAATAAGAGAGTACAAAAAGGCGGACTTAATGCCAGAAGGCATTCTCTGTCAGTCTACCTTAGGGTTGTGTAGAAACAACCTGGCCCCAGCATGCTTCGGCGTCCTCGGGACTTCTCTGAGTGCCGGAGAAGTCCCCTTTGAGGATGAAGTCCGGTCTTTGCCGGGACCGGCCGGTCGTTGGGGTGTCCTGTCGCTGACAGATCCGGCCGAGGCCGAGTCCCACACATCCCTCCGGGCCCACCCAGAGTACCGGAGGATGGTCTATAAAAAGATTCCCCAAAGTGAACAAAAAAAAAAAGGGTTGTGTAGAAACAAAGTCACGGGTGCAAGCTTAGTTTAGTTTTATGTGTTACTAGCTGACCGCAGACGTTGTTTTGCCATATTAATTATTTCAAGTCAATATTTTGGTGGACAAATTAAAAAATAACTAATTGTATTATGATGAGTAAGTTGTCAGTTGATTACTTATCGACCTCCAAAGATTGAAAATTACGAAGTACTAATCGACATTAAAAAAGACGGTTGGTGGTAAGGTGCAAAATTTGGGGTTGGTTTTATTTTTTTAATGCCAAATCATTAAAAAATAAAAATATTTAAAAAATAAAAATAAAAAAATTGGGGTGGACCACCATATCACTCACATATCACTTAGAGATATGAAAAATAACAACCAAATAAGGAGCATTTATTATTATTGGACCGTTTATTGCACTAGCTGGGTTGGCAGAGATGGCAATCCTCTTTTTACACATCAAAGTTTACTAAGATTTTTTTGTACTCCCATCGTTTTTTTTAAAAAAAAAGGATTTCTTCTGTAGATTGATAGACAAGCCGATTGGGATTCGAAGTCCCGACTATTGAAATCTAAGCAGTTAATAATAAAGCAGCAATATTTTTTTAGTAACGAGGCTATCATAATATATTAAAAAAAAGAACTACCCTGCACCTTTTTAAAATTTTTTTTTATATAATAACCATAGATAATTAGCTAAGGATGTATTTCTTAAGAATAAAAATTTTATTTCGCGGCTAAGAATGAACGCAGTATCAAAGTTTTACTCCGACCTCTAAGTTTCAAGAACAAAAACAAAGTCGTCTGAGGTCTAACTTTTAGACCTCAGCATTAAACTTTTTTGCTTATATTTCAATACATTTTTGAAAATGGATTTCTCCCTTCAATGGAACTTTTTTCGGTTTATAATTCAAGAGAATAAAACCAATGAACAGTGAATACGAAAAAAAAATCATGCCGTAGTTTAATGTAATGTATTTACAAAGAACATTGGTTGGGTATAGTTATGTTTTCTTTTTTATTGTTTCCTAAATTCCAATATTAATTTATAATAAGTGCTCACGGACTACAATTAAAATAAGATATTTGTAAATTTGTATTTCACGTGCGTCAATTGGAATTCTTAGAGAAATAATATATTTTAGTTACCGTATATACCATTCATATACATGTAGAATAAAGCAGTTAGTTTAATATTAAAAACAGACACTCTAATTTTATTTATTTGCATAGATGGACAAACGGACATTTCGTTTTAACTCGTAATTACATTCATTAAAAGTTGCATCTACATAAAATTCATATATACAATATCAATTATACACTCTATATAAAATTGTTTAAATGCTATATGATACACGGCACACGGGGCCATAAAATTGCGCTAATCCTCGATATGAGATACTGCAGCTGGCTAAGCGCGGTCTGGTGTAGTGTTCCCGCGGGCGTCGCTTTCCTTAATTGGACGAGATCAATAGGAGATAACTAAGCGTGGCCGCTGTAATGGACTCCGCGGACGTTGGACGACGTGTGAATATATTGTGCTTTGATATTCAACTCTCCGCTTTAATGGTATGTGATAAGGTTCAAAGTTTGGTGAGCTTTTAATCGGTTTCCACGACGGTAGAACATCCTTGTCTCTCAGTGTATTGCTCATATCCAATGCATAGGACGATAACTACTTAGCGTCATCTTTATTGACTTTACATTAATTAGTTAACTAAAGACTCACCCTAGATTCGTTCGCGTAGTAGCAAGATGAAGTGCAGCCCTGTAGTTCTAGGCTCATAGAATAAGACTACGGTATTCACTGTGCGATTGGGTGGGGGCCTTTGTCGTCCGCCAAGGTGGACCCGGGAAGAAGTCGACATTGGCAGGCCCGCCCGAGGGCACAGGGAGGGAGTAACCTCCCTCCCGGAACTTGCTCTCTTTGAGCACAGTGCAGAGGGACTCCGGTGCGTTCCTCTGAAGATCCCCGAGCCCATGCACCGATGAAGGGCCACCGGGGAGGTTTTAATGGGTAAAAACCCCACATAACCTCGCCTTCCCCCGAGTAGGCGGGGTATTTTGTTAAAGATTTCCTCCCCGTGAACAAAAAAAAAGGACCCACCCCGGTCAACTTCAATCTGATTTTAGGTTTGTTAGAAAATATCAAAATCGGATCGGTATTACAGTTTACAGAGAATGTCGGTCATCGATTTTTAACCGGCTTCAAATAAGTAGGAGGTTCTCAATTATCTTCTGTTAATTCTATTTTTCTCTTCTTAATTTTATTTGCATAGGACCTTGGACCCGAAGATATCGAGATAGATACCAGGCAACTCGTATAGGAACTAATCGAAGAACGTTTGTTGATTGACATATTGGTAGGTTTATGACAATCCAAGACTAGACTATATTCCCTTTTTACTTTTAGTAAAGCCGAACGAGAAATAAGTCTTGGGACTAAATTTTTCAAAAAAGCCACGTATAAGAGCTTAAAGTTCAAAGGTATTTAATTACCTACCCGTAAAATCTATTAATTAACGATTGAAAAGTTTCCACCAGTGTCGTTAAAGGGAGTAAATCGACTTAGAACCAGGTTGTTCCCAAGTCCACTTATTTGAAAAAAGTAAAATTTCACAGAACTTGTCTTTACGGTCGTCTGTTGCTCGTACATTGTATAACTTAGCTTAAAACTTTCAAATTATACAAATTATTATATTAATAGTTCACGGTGTCTTATTAAAATGCCTAAAGTGAAATGGAATTTTCGTCGAAGTTTTCGTAAAATGAAATAAATAAAAACACAGATCTATAATGATTAATCTTAACGTTCTAATTTAAAGAGTCAACAATCTAGGCGATTTATCATAATCTACTACCTTCTACGACTCTCGTACGCATACCACCGATGCATATCTTTTTAACCGACTTCAAAAAAGAGGGGATGACTTTTTGTTATGTTTGTGCACTGAAAGCGCTGTCATTTCTGAATCGATTTTGATTTTTTTTATTGAAAGTAATTGAGATATACGATAGGGATGAAAATCCAAAAATAGAAAAGATCACGTTAAGTACTATGTATAACTATGATTTTGTGGAAGTAGAAAGAGAGCATTTCGGCGTAGTAGCGTTTATCCGTAATTGATTTGATGTCGGTATTCGATACTTGTAACTCTAGAAGAGTGTACTGTCCACTAAGCGAATGTGTAGGTATGTCTCTATATACATATAGATAATATACATACATGGGGCTAAAATTTTAACGGAAATTAATTACGAACTAAAAAAATATTTGAATTTATTTCATTATTATTTCTCAACAATTATTTAAACTTTTCAATATGAATAAAGGTACCATTAATAGAAAATTGATGAAAAAAATAATATTCCAGCCAGTGTCAATTTCGGGTTCGTATAGCGGTGATAAATGAGTATAAATTTGTAAGGGGATGCGTTAACGCAAAGAAAATTGCACAAAGGGGGCAGCGTGACGATAATTGATGATATATCTTGCCGTTGCATTGCCAAGTTAGGGGGTCACACATCAGGACGTGCACACGAATATAGTTCCAAAAACTGTTCCTTTTAAGACTAAAATCGAATTGAGGAAATTTTATGACACAGGTCTATTTACTAAAAACAACAAAAACGCTTCATATCGAATAGAAATATTACAATATATAATTAATCAGATATCAGATATCCTTGGCGCTTTATGACCTCTACCAGGAACTGCACGTGGCTGGGTACATCAAATTAAACAGATGGGCTGGTCATGTGCAGAGAATGGATGAGGCCAGGATACTCAAGGCAATTATGACGAGGGACCACAAAGGTCGAAGAGGTCGGGAAAGACCAAGGCTCCGCTGATTAGACGGTGTCAATCGAGTGGCCAAAGAAATTGGCATAGAAACCTGGAGCACTGCGGCCATGCATAGACCGAGGTGGAGGAAGTGGCTTGAACAAGCCAAGGCCCACAAAGTGCTGAAGAGCTTATTGAAGAAGAAGAATTATACAGAACTAAGTCAAACTCCCATCACTACCCTTAGACATCCCTTAAAAAATGAATAATCAACTTTTTTTAATTTTTTGACGGTCTACACAGATTGGCCAGAAATCGAATTATCGAAGTCGTTTGTCTTGATATTGAGTTATTGGTTCATATATCGCGCACATACTTACTGCAAATTTAAAATTTGGTTATCTCATGGATACCATTGTCTGGACCAAATTAAAATGGGACCAAACAGGTAACAGCTTTCAAATAAAAAGTTATGAGGTAACAAACCTAAAAAAATATAGAGACGAATTGAGAACCACGTCCTTTTTTGAATTCGGTTGAAAATACATAGACAAACATCTAAAATTACTAATTCGACTGACCGAGTGCGTAGGATCCCGGCTTCCAAAAGAACGTTGGAATAAAAAGGCTTTCTACCACAAAGGTAAGTAGGAAAGTAAATTATGTTTGTTTGTTTGGGATAATCTTTTTTCTATCCAACTTGTTTACTCCGGCGGCCGAAATAAAGAGCTACGGGGCCGAGCAAGGCACACATCTGTCGTCATAGAAACGAATAATGTAGTACATTGCGTTTCAGAGGGCTTTTGTTGTTACATTTCCTGTTCCTCGTTTGAAAAATATTTACAAGAAAAGTATAACATTAAAATCTTTATGAAGCTTCAAAAGATATTACTATTATTTGTTACAACAAAAATCGACTTTAAATCGCTATTTCGCGCGAACCCTCTTTTTGTATTTGCGAATAGCTTTATTTGTCCATTTTTCACGCATATACTTAATGGAAATTTAAGATTTATTTTGAGAGATTATATTGTTTTCTCATGGATGCCACTATAAGATTGGGAGCAAATTGCGACCACACGCACCAGCTTATAAATAATAATACACCAGCTTAAAAACAATCATCAAAATCGGTTTACCCAGCCAAAAGTTCTAAGGTAGCAAACATAAAAAAAATAGATTCTAATTGAGACATCCTTTATTGAAGTCGTTTAAAAAATATTTTACACGAGTCTACATCGAACGTAATCTTTTGTCCCCGTAGCTGATGTCTACGGCCGACCCCGTAGCCCGCCGTCTGAAGCGTGTATCGAACAAGGAGGGAGCCAATTTTAGCCATTGTCTTGGCACGTAGCGGTACACGTAGCGACGTTAATATTATGTATAGTAGTCACGTTGAAAAACGTACTCGCATTGCCATTCAGCGGGGGCTCTTTTCAACGCAACAATGAGTGGCCATTGTGCGCCACTAGACTGTGAAAGTGGGTCCAATCGATACGGAAAAGATTTCTCTTTTCCCTAATTTCCTGACAATGGAAAGAGCAGGTACAACCCGAGCCAGCACATGTGTCTTCGTGCATTTAGTAAAGTAATTTTATTCGTTAAAGTTGTAACTTTTACAGCCTTTATATATGTCCCAATGTTGGGCGCAGAGAGCACGTCCCGGAGGTTAAACCCTCTAAGGAGTTAAACCCTCCCCCCTGTGCCCTCGCACTGCAAGGCCGCACGGGCCAGCCGATGTCGCCTTCTTCCCGGGTCCACCTTAGCGGACGACAAAGGCCCCCACCTTGTCATCCGCTAAGGTGGAGTGAACCCGAGGCCCCTTTTAGTCGCCTTCTACGACGGCAGGGGATACCGTAGTCTTATTATTGAGAGCCCAGAACTACAGGGCTGTATGAGAGTCACAACTACGCTAGCATAGCTATATATGAAAAACTGAAAACGTTATGCTATTAATAAGAGTAAATTATAAAAAAATGCTTTCTATTTGCTGAAATTTCACGAGCAAAATACATTTTTCAGGCATCAAAATTATTATTAAATCTACCTTTCTTCCAAACTCGCTCCTAAACATTTCAACTGATCCCCATAAAGCTCCGAAAGTGCTCTAAAAATTCTTATCTAATTCGGGACCAAAATTTATTTAAGTTTAACCGTTTATGAAAATTCAATATTTAAATAAAAACTCAACAGTTGAGAAAACATTTTATCTCATCTATAAATACTTGTAGTTGACGTCAAACTAGGTGATCTGGCGATGGGTAGTACAGACAACTTATAGCGCTTTCCGAAGAGCGGAGACAGCATTAAGTGGCACTAAAGCGGGCACCAGCCAAGGGCAGACTAAACAACACACGCCCCTCGACTCTTTCGTATGAAGTACTTAAAGTCGATGGGACTTGTAGATGACGTCTAGATAAAGTCGTTTTTAATCAGTGCATATTAATGTAACGTAACGTGTACATTTATTCGGATTAATAAAAACTTTATTTATCTACGTGCAAACTCTCCTGAACTAGATATAGTCTACCTGTATCGCAGGCAGGAGACAGGGTGTTCCAAGAGACCAATTAGTAAATCGTGCGTACATATTGGGCGTTCATTAAGTTTTTAAGTTACAAGTATACATACGAACAAAAACAAAAACCGACTTCAAATCGAACCAAACTTCAAATGCAATTACGCGTGGAAGCCCTCTTTGTATATTCAAATTATCGTAAGAATATTACGAAATATACTTAATGGAAATTTAAGATTTATTTTGAGAGATTATATTGTTTTCTCATGGATGCCACTATAAGATTGGGAGCAAATTGCGACCACACGCACCAGCTTACAAATAATAATACACCAGCTTAAAAACAATCATCAAAATCGGTTTACCCAGCCAAAAGTTCTAAGGTAGCAAACAAAAAAAATTGATTCTAATTGAGACATCCTTTATTGAAGTCGTTTAAAAAATATTTCACACGAGTCTACATCGAACGTAATCTTTTGTCCCCGTAGCTGATGTCTACGGCCGACCCCGTAGCCCGCCGTCTGAAGCGTGTATCGAACAAGGAGGGAGCCAATTTTAGCCATTGTCTTGGCACGTAGCGGTACACGTAGCGACGTTAATATTATGTATAGTAGTCACGTTGAAAAACGTACTCGCATTGCCATTCAGCGGGGGCTCTTTTCAACGCAACAATGAGTGGCCATTGTGCGCCACTAGACTGTGAAAGTGGGTCCAATCGATACGGAAAAGATTTCTCTTTTCCCTAATTTCCTGACAATGGAAAGAGCAGGTACAACCCGAGCCAGCACATGTGTCTTCGTGCATTTAGTAAAGTAATTTTATTCGTTAAAGTTGTAACTTTTACAGCCTTTATATATGTCCCAATGTTGGGCGCAGAGAGCACGTCCCGCAGGGGGAGGTTACACCCTCCCCCTGTGCCCTCGCAGTGCAAGGCCGCACGGGCCAGCCGATGTCGCCTTCTTCCCGGGTCCACCTTAGCGGACGACAAAGGCCCCCACCTTGTCATCCGCTAAGGTGGAGTGAACCCGAGGCCCCTTTTAGTCGCCTTCTACGACGGCAGGGGATACCGTAGTCTTATTATTGAGAGCCCAGAACTACGGGGCCGAGCAAGGCACACATCTGTCGTCATAGAAACGAATAATGTAGTACATTGCGTTTCAGAGGGCTTTGTTGTTACATTTCCTGTTCCTCGTTTGAAAAATATTTACAAGAAAAGTATAAGATTAAAATCTTTATGAAGCTTCAAAAGATATTACTATTATTTGTTACAACAAAATCGACTTTAAATCGCTATTTCACGCGAACCCCTTTGTATTTGCGAATAGCTTTATTTGTCCATTTTTCACGCATATACTTAATGAGAACCTAAACAAATTCCTGAAGTGCATTCCTTCCAATAAAAAATAATCATCGAAATCGATTGGCGTGATATTGAGTTATTTGTCCGTTTGTGGCGCACAAACTTGATGCAAATTTATGACTTATATGGTTCTCTCATAAATTCCATTGTCAGAATTGGACTAAATATAAATGGGACTACACCGAAAGCATCGGCTTTCAAATAATCATCAAGATCGGTTCACACAGTCGAAAGTTATGTGGTAACAAACTTAATAAAAAAAACTGATTGACAACCTCTAACTTTTCGAAGTCGGTTAAAAATAAAAAGTAGTGTAGAAAAAGAAAGAATTAACGAAAATTATGTTTCTCATTGATACGTGAACATACCATCAGCGCAAATGTTAGGCAGCGATTACTCAAAAAGTCTCCCTCTCTCATCATCTATTAGTGGAGTTTTTTTTAATCTAAGCAAGCGCTTGATTACGATCTCAGATAAATGGAATGTAATCCTGGATGCTATGACACACTTTTCTTGAAAACACCTCCTATTTGAAGTTGGTTAATAACTTCTTGAATCAATACAAGCCCGCATGTGATTCGATCCCACGACTACCACGAACGAAAGACGATCGTTCAGTCACTAGGAGTGGTCTTGATTTATCGTTAATATTCATAACATATCAAGGCTGCATCAATAGCATTTATAATTATTCAATGAAAGCAAAGTTAATGTGTGCCGATATGCATTAAGCGGTAAGTGTCTATCCCTGTCTCTATTAGACTCGAGCTCGGAGAGTGTATCTAGGCTCGGATTGCATTAGTGACTCAATCAATGCAAATCTACTTCGTGCTGTACCACCATTAGGGCTCACCTCAATACCCAATACAACATGTAAGTCACCGCCAAACTAGCATGTGTTAGTAGATGTCTGTATAATGTATTTAACGTGTAAAACAATTGTACTGATTTTAGTAGTATTGCGTGCAATTTTAACAGATTTAAACTGGCAGTTTTAATTCAAAAAAGCTGTGATAGCCTAGTGGCTAAGCAGTTTGACTAATAGTCATGAATCACAGTCAACTTGTACCAAATTGCTATTATTTTTCCCCTTTTAAACCGACTTAAAAATATGGAGGAGGTTTTCAATTCATCTATACGTTTTCTTTGTTTGTTATCTCATAACTTAATGTCTCTAATTTAACGGCAAAAAACAATTGAATGTGAAGGTGTCAAATTCTATAATAAACTTCCTAATGGCATAAAAATATTAAGTCTACATATATATTTTTAAGAGAACATTAAAAAAACATATCAGTAATAAATGGGAAGCCAGAATGAAGAAATAAAAAAAAATCTCTATGTAAAAATAATAATTAAAACGCTCATAGTATACCACATCTAGTATGGGCGCAACGCACCTATTCTCTAAATCTTTTGGTTGCAAACATGAACACCGTCAATAGCCTAATGGTTTAGGGTACGGCCTGAGAATCGTAAGGTCGTGGGTTCGAATCCACCATTCGACTATTGCCGTGAACCATGTCCTAGCACAAGCTTAAGCTTAGTTGGAATGGTTAACAAGATTGTTAGTAATATTTCTCAAAAAAAAAATAAGAAATATTACTAGCTTTCTTTTTAAAAAAAAAAAATTATTTACAAAATGTAGTTTGCCTTAATTACTTTGCAATTCCCAATAACCCACAACTCAAAACAAAACTGTAACGCTTAGCTTAATTCTGCATTTCCTTAAGTAAGTGATTTTTTTGTTATTCTTATTATGGAAATAAATTTCTCTGAAACCGTAACTTTAGATTGGGTGAACCGATTTGAATGATTATTTTTTACCTAAAAGCTGGTGATTCCAGTCCATTTGCAGATGCAGGACTTAAATAACAACCAGGTTCATTCAATTCCACCACATAATTATTCTTGTACCAACTGTGTTTTAAATGTAAGTGTACAGATATCTGTACTGTAGAATCGCTGACTTAAAAGTAAACACAGATGTGTATTCCAACTTACCCGCATAAACAGCAGTGGAGTTGTGTTCCGGGTCGTACGGACAGACAGCTTGTCCAGACTTTTCCCTCTCCATGTGATAAGAGTCGCGCTGCACGCTGTACTCCCTGCAGAACGGCTTGAAGCTGTTGGTGCCGCAGACGAGCAGCCGCCCGGGTCCGAGAGAAACAAGGACCCGGATGTAGTTCTGACAGCTCTCCTGTTATGAGAAATGGATGAATTTTATATCATGTAAATAGCTGCGCCCCGCTGTGATATCCTCAATAACAAACTATTTATTTAATCTATATATTATATAAAAGAGAAAGTGTGTGGGTATGTTCCATATACAAACTATAGTACACCCAGCCCGCTTCGCCGGGATAATTTATATTTATATTAATCAATTTACAACATTAAATATTTAATTTAACTCTCACAAAATATATAATCATTATTTCTCTCTGTATTCATTCTCTTCTATTCTCTTGAGCGAGTGAAGACCATTACCTACACATATGTACATATCAGTAAATACAATATCATTCTTATCATTAATAAAAACATATCAGGCTCAAGTTAATATCAGAAATAAAAGTATTACGTATGGCTTGTATGACAGTTCAAAAGAGGAGTGCTAGGTCAATCTGAAGATTCCCTAAAAGTTTCATTGAAAACGGTCCAGCCGTTTCGGAGGCTATATGGAACATACCCCACACTACTACAATAGGTAGTAGATTCAAGTCTGCAGTTCGCTGTAGCACGTAGGTGGGCAGGATCGACCGGTGAAACACTACCCTCTCACAGAAAACCAGCGTGAAGTGAGGGCCTCCTAGAGGCCACCGCGTTTCGACTGGTAAGTGAGAGTCCTGGCGCCCGTATCCCTCTACCTCGGGGCCCAATAGCAACTGGCACTTTCATTATACTACACGTATCGCGACAGATTTTCTAGGGACTGTTGCGTTGCGTGTGGGAATGAGTATCAGTTGGCCCCTTCCTGTCTTTTTATTCCCTGTCCCACAATTCCTCACCCTCTGTGACCTTTCTCCTTCCCTTTCCTTCCCCACCCCTTATGCTCTCCTATTCCTATCTCAAAGGTCGGCAACGCACCTGCAGCTCCTCTGGTGCTGTGGATGTTCATGGGCGACGGTGATCACTTAAGATCAGGTGAGCCGTATGCTCGTTTGCCACTTTTCATATAAAAAAAAAAAAAAACACACTTTCTCTTTTATTTATATAGGTAACTAACATATGGCCGCGTTTTTATTTGTCTTTTTATAGCAACTTTGGTTCCAACCTCTTTTATTGCAGAAAGGTGATCAGTGTCCTAGTCGCCTCAATTAGTATAGTATGCCATCAACCGGACTTCGATCCGGCACTTGACATTGTACTTGACGGTGAAAGAAACATCGTGAGGAAAATTGCATGTCTCTGTCTGTTAGTACTAGGGCCTAGGGTCTATGCCCTTATACACTGTTCTCAGGGAAGGTCTGTGCCCAACAGTGGGACTTATGTAGGTTTGCTTTTATAGCAACTTTGATTCCAACCTCTTTATTGCAGAAAGGTGATCAGTGTCCTAGTCGCCTCAATTAGTATAGTATGCCATCAACCGGACTTCGATCCGGCACTTGACATTGTAATTTCAACAGATTTACCACCGGGTCTGCGGTGAAAGAAACATCGTGAGGAAACCTGCATGTCTCTGTCTATTAGTACTATGCCCTTACACACTGCTCTCATTAAAGGTCTGTGCCCAACAGTGGGACTTATGTAGGTTTGCTTTTATAGCAACTTTGATTCCAACCTCTTTATTGCAGAAAGGTGATCAGTGTCCTAGTCGCCTCAATTAGTATAGTATGCCATCAACCGGACTTCGATCCGGCACTTGACATTGTAATTTCAACAGATTTACCACCGGGTCTGCGGTGAAAGAAACATCGTGAGGAAACCTGCATGTCTCTGTCTATTAGTACTATGCCCTTACACACTGCTCTCATTAAAGGTCTGTGCCCAACAGTGGGACTTATGTAGGTTTGCTTTTATAGCAACTTTGATTCCAACCTCTTTATTGCAGAAAGGTGATCAGTGTCCTAGTCGCCTCAATTAGTATAGTATGCCATCAACCGGACTTCGATCCGGCACTTGACATTGTAATTTCAACAGATTTACCACCGGGTCTGCGGTGAAAGAAACATCGTGAGGAAACCTGCATGTCTCTGTCTATTAGTACTATGCCCTTACACACTGCTCTCATTAAAGGTCTGTGCCCAACAGTGGGACTTATGTAGGTTTGCTTTTATAGCAACTTTGATTCCAACCTCTTTATTGCAGAAAGGTGATCAGTGTCCTAGTCGCCTCAATTAGTATAGTATGCCATCAACCGGACTTCGATCCGGCACTTGACATTGTTGACACTTGACGGTGAAAGAAACATCGTGAGGAAACCTGCATGTCTCTGTCTATTAGTACTAGGGCCTAGGGACTATGCCCTTATACACTGTTCTCAGGGAAGGTCTGTGCCCAACAGTGGGACTTATGTAGGTTGTTACTTTGCTTTTTATAGCAACACGATTCGTCTATCGGGACTGTGACAAGACAACAAGCATAAACAGTGTTCGTGTTTAGGCATCACAGTATTTCACCTTTGAAGTCGGATACATACCATTGTTTACAAAGTAATTCTTGGCGGCAAAATTGCCCTAGCAGTTGAACTTAGTCGGCTAGGCTATTAAGAGCTCTTTCAACTAGTAGATTCCCATTCATTTCTGATAGATCAAAGCTTATATTTCTTCCACCTAACACACTACAAATTTCATGGTCATTTCAAATTCATGGTCTCCAGGATTAAAGACAGGGTTCCCACAAAAACTCCCTTGGTTTTGAGTGGCGCGTGTATCCCTTTAATGATGCTGCTGATATGTACATGGATGTAGGTAATGATCTTCATCCGCTCGAGAAGAAAATAGAAGAGTTTGAATCTAGCCCAGCGAAGCGGGCTGGGTACGCTAGTATAATATAATTACAAAAAAAAAATACCGACCAAAGATCGGTCAACCAGGTCCTGTTAAATATAGAATCTTCAACAACAAGTGATGATATCAACATCAAAGTATTAAAGTCAAACAAATAGCAGTGAGAATGATCGTCGTACAAAAGATGACCTAAAAACCTCGAGCACTGGCATACAAGGAAAACATGAAAGCACTTTGTTTTTGTAGGAGCTCATGTCACTAGCAATTTAGCCTGTTTTTACGAGAAGTCAAGCTACTAAGCGAAAGATGCTGCGGACAAATTGATATATTTCGTACGCTCTTTATAGCCGTCTGAACATTTTTCGAACATTCCGTCGGCTTGCCTTAAGCAATTTTCAGTTTTTCGGTAGAAATTTGTTAAAGATAACATGTAATTACATACAACCAAAATAGTTATACATAATTTCGCCAATTTATACAGGGTAATTGGTTATTCGGCGTATGTCCGTTAGGCACCTGGATGATTTGCAATAATTTAACCCCTATTATGCTAAACTGAAGCATTTTTGTAGTATCAAATAAAATCTCATTTTTCTTTTGATTTATAAAAACGATTAAACACTGGTTATAATAAAATGCCTTATAGTAAAAAAAAATGTATGAAATTTGGCTAGCAGGTTTTTTAAAACAGGTACAATGGTATTTATAGGTATTCAAACGTCACATTATGGGACCTAATTATTTCGGTAAAAATTAGACATTGGACGCTGACACCGTTTAGCCAGCTAGGATTAAAAGGAAGTGAGAGTATATATAAATAATTTCATACAAAAAAACGAGTGGAACATAAAAAAAAGAAAAATACAGACGTGTTGATAACCTCCTTTCTTGATGTCGGTTAGATACGTTTAAATTGTTTGTAACCTCCTTAGGAAAGTATTTCCAATGGAGGATATAGCATTAGTGAACATAGGCATTATTGTAAATGTACGTTCGCCCGGCGACCATGTCTACGATTACATTTGCATCTCGCACGCTCCTCTAGAACGCTCCAGATGTCCGTTCAGTAATCCAGTTTGAGTACAGTGGGCTTCGTAAAGCTTGATTGGATTTATGCATTCCCGTTTTACTTGCGATTGGCGCATAGATCTCGATAGTAGACCTTAAGTTGTTCACCCTATTGATATCGATGGTATGATGTTATAATATGCTAAAGTTGCCGTTTATATTGGTAAGACAAGTATATTTACGACTTCAAATCCGACTTTCTTCGTTGTATTTCCAATTATCGTAGGAATATTATTCTTCTTATACACACACATGGTTGGATAAGGTGCGGAGTATGGTGGGTGCTCCCCTCCACGAATGTGCCCGATTGACGACCAGCAGGCGGAGGTGGAGAGACGTCGTGCGGCGGGTGCTGTCTGCTGCCCAACCCACCGGATCATGATGACCACGACCACTCTGACAAGAGTGAAGCGACCAAGAAGAATACACACACAGGCACACAACATATACACTTTTGTTAATGCTTTTATTGAGTTTTCAAAGTGGGAGAAGACACTGACTGCTGAAACACAGGTCCAATAGTACCTTTTTTTTTTTTTTTGTTAACGCGGGGAATCGAGTTATTAACAGGTCCAATAGTACCTACTCCAGGAGTCACGGACTTCACATTTCGTTCTTGAGTTATTATTTTTTGGACCAATAAAGATTTATTATAATTATTAGGGAAAATAATTAATCAGAACCTAACCAAACTCTTAACCAACCCATGACGAAATTGCTCGATAGCGTGATATCCAGTTATTCTTACATTTGTAACGAACATAAAAAAATACACATACACACACAAAAACACACATACAATTTTGAAGTCTGTTGAAAAACAAACGAACAAGCAAATTGAAAAAAGCACGGGAGACGGCATGAACTACTTAAACTTATCTTGAAGGGCAAAATCTCTGTCAATAGAAGTGTTGGTCTTAGAAGGAAATCATGGCTGCGTAACATCAGAGAGTGGACCGGAATAGCAAGTATCGCCCATCTGTTCCACCTCACAAGAGACAGAGAGAAGTATGGTGAACTGACTGCCTTTGCTATTCCAAGGGGCACTTTAATAAGATACAGGTGATAATAAGTATCCTTTTATACAACACAGAGCACGGAAAATCGGTTAGTTAGCTACAAGATCATTGTATAATACACAATATAACTAATGTAAAGGGCTTTGTACGGATTATCACGTCAAGTCTAACACCTTTATGGCATTAATCGTTAACAATGAAGACGCCTGTAGTATATTAAATGATAATGGAGATTGTGACAGCCTAGTGTGGGCGTATGCTTTGAACAATAGCCATTCGGTTGGCTTAAGTCTAGCTTAATAAGTCATTGACTCGACCCGAATGACATATCGAATTATCGCTTTTATTCGGTGTATTCTAGAAAGAATACTTAGAATTACTTATTAATTTTTCTATCATAAAATATTTTTTTTATGGTAGAAAAATTATATATAATTGTTTTACCTACTTGTAACGAATTTCTGATTTCCCTCGTCTTGTACTTTGTACAAAAAAATCACGTGCCTCAGGTCTTCCACGATAGGGTTAAAACACGTTAGTTCTAACAACAAAAAAATAAGGCTTTATTTTTCGCGTAAATTGTATAATTTTGCGTCGCTTTATTGTTGGTCTTAACAGCTCGTATTCATTGCTTTGAATAACAGTGAATACATTATTATTCTATGAAAAAACAGATTTTAATGAATATACGAGTAAAGCGCTGTTCAGAACCAGAGTCAAACTAGGATAGAAATATTCATAGTAATATAGATTAATTATTCTCTCTATAATACAAACAAAGCAACGTTGTGAACGCTTCCGTTGTATACTCTGTGGCAATATTTCAATATTTCAAAGTTTACACATATATGCACAGACCTTAGGAGATATATACGGCTGTTCGGAATATGTCGATAGTGAAACGATGTTCCCACTCGAACGCCGTCAGCTGCGGTTGTTACGCAAGCCCATAGAACGCATCTCCCAATTCCTCCCCCATTATGCCATTTACCGTTCCCAATGTTCCACGGCCCGTACACTCCTTCCTATTCGTAGCTCTCCCGCGGCACATTCGGCCGTTGGGTTACAACTTTCGAACACGGACGGCTACTTTGCCGAAATTCAAATGGAATTCGAAAATTCTATTTTCGATTCCTTAGCGTGGAATTGTATTTTCGAATACTTATCAATTGCCGTATTCAAACCAGAATTTAGAGGTACATTTTCTGCAAAAACGATTAAAACAGTAAGATATAAGAATAGAAGAATTTTATTAAGTATGTGATCTAAGACATTTTTGCTTCTGTGTTTGGCAATATCAATCAAGTGGGATATTTAGAGGCATTAATAATGAAATTTAAGTCGACTTTTAATAGAAGTTTATCGAGGTGATATCTTATTCCACGTTTTTTCGATTAATGTAATGTAGACGCTTAGATAGAAAAGGAGGGATCAGAAACTTTACAACCCATTCCTTTCTTAAAGTCAAATCAAATCCTTCTGGTGTTTAGGTTCGTAGAAATTGCTACGCTTGCAACCAGGTTGCTAAGCCGGTTCCTCTATATAAATTGTGTTGAAGTATGAAACTGCTGGTATAAGGCAATTTTATGCTGAGCCCTGTAGTTCTGGGATCGTAGAATAAGACTACGGTATCCCCTGCCTGTCGTAGAAGGCGACTAAAACGGCCCCCGGGTTCACTCGGCGACAAGGGCCCTTTGTCGTTCACTGAAGTGGACCGGGGAAGGAGACGACATCGGCTGGCCCGGATTATCCTGACACGTGCCCCGGGACGTGCTCTCCGAACAGCACAGTGCAGAGGGGCTCCGATGCGTTCCTCTGGAGATCCCGGAGCCCCTCACCATGCACTGACGAAGTGCCACCGGGGGTTTTAGTGGGTAAAACCCAACATTACCCCGCCTTCCCCAAAAGGCGGGGTTATGTGAGGTTTATCTTGTTGAATATTTACCCCCCCCCTGTCAACAAAAAAAATATTTATGCTAGCCGAAAGCTACGCAGCAGATAACAGATTTTGTCATAGACACACTTTTACAGTGACACTTTTGTTAGAATGTAGAATTCGCTACTGAAATGGCAATAGAAAGAGCGCCTCAAACATTTTGTAAGCTATGGTAACTGCATAAATCAGCTCGGAAGTCCGATGCAGTCAGTGCACGTCTGCCGGTTGTTTAAGGAAGGATAGAATGACGGCACGGATTAGGGTCCCCACAATTTTTTATGTGATATGTGGATTTAGCATAGAATTGTGTAAATGAGTAGTTATATATAATGGGATCGTATTTAAAATAATAATACAATAAAGAGGAACAGGTTTGTATTTTAGTCTTTTTCTAATATGTTTCTAACATATACTAAGGTTTAACAACTCGTAACTAACAGGAAGAGCCGTGGTAGCCTAATAACTCGAGTTCGATCCCCGGTGCCGGCACCAATATGAAATTTGTTGTTGCAATTTTATGTGCCGATTTATTACGCGCTCAGCGGTGAAGGAAAACATCGTAAGAAAACCTACATGTCTTAGAAAATTTTTCTAAGTCATGTGAAGTCTGCCAAGCCCCATTAGAGCCGCGTGGTAGACTATGCCCTTATATTTTCTTTACAGAGAAGGTCTGCGCCCAACAGTGGGACATATATATTATATTTATAAAGGCTTATAACTTTATCTTTAACTAACAGATACACCAAAAATATGACACTTCACCAATCTGGCAAGTAGTGGGTTAATCTTTTAGGTAAGAAGGTAAGCATTTTAATGAAAAACATTTATTCTTATTATCTCCCATCTGAACTAATAAACGGGAAAACTTTATTATGTCAGCTTTTACTGTAAAAACTAAAGAAGCTATAAACATGATTCTTTGATAATAGAAATGAGGCTTTAGAAAATAATATATTGTTAATTAGTGATACTGACCTTTTTGTCAATTATAAAATTCGTTCCATTCTATTGATATGTAATTATTTTATCATTATTCAATGTATATTAGTAGTAAATTAATTATAAGAAAAATAAGCTGAAATAAATGAAATAATAATGGATGTTTAGTAGATTATAAAAGGCGTCTTACTCGATTCACGATGTCCCGTATAATTTCAGTCTAGCTATGTCACCCTAATGAAGTCCAAACTTGTCTACTATTGAAGCATGAATTCCGTCCCTCGAGCACACAGCAATCAGCTGGTACGAAACGATGGACGGCACAAAGGACGATGCGCGGAGTTCCATGACCGCTTTGGCAAAAATCATTTGTTTTTACCAAAGCGAAAATACTGCTTTTGCAGCGGTACAGCGTGCAGATGAATTCAGCGTTTTTTGTCTTTGTTTGTTTAAATAATTACAAATTTTAACTCTTTCATACGAACCATGTTCGTGGAATTGACTTTCGAGAGATATTTCAATAAAGACCTTTGACATTCTCTGACATGCTATTATGTAATTATTGTGTAGTAGCATATTGGAATGTTTTCTGTTTTTTTCACACATATTCACATAATTCATAAATATTTTAAAATTAAAGAGGTGGCCTCTCGACTACGTAGGGAACCTGGTGCTACATCTTTTCCTCCCCGAACAAAAATCCAGAGGAAGACCCAAGACAAGGTGGGAGACTGTAGTGTAGAGAGACTTAAGAGAGTGCAAGATTTGCCAAAACGATGTGGGGACAGAGCGAAGAGGAAAATGAAAAGCAGGAAAGCTGACCCCACCACCATGTCAGATCAATAGCAAGGAAGAGATCAGGCGAAATCGAGGTTCAGGGAACTTGCTTTGGACGTACAAAAAAAAAAAACCAACTATTCTATCGACACATAAAATCCATTACAGGCATCACAATTGCGCGAGTCTTTTCCAAAGCTCCATTCTCTCAAGCGAGCCCTCGCCAAGGGAACGAACCCGCTTTTGACGTTTGGTTTGCGGATGCGGAGCGATTTTCATTTTCAAAGTTTTATTCACAATTATTATAAATCAAATGAACAATTAAAATTTCTCCAAAAATAATGTTTTAATTTATCTCAAAAGTAATGAACAGACGATGTATCGTTGCGTTTTAAGCCCAACAGTCTAGATATAAAAGCTTTAATATCGCGGTATTCGGTGGATAGACATTCTGGCGTAAGAGTCAGATTAATACGGCGGGCCGTTTCCTCTGAATTCAATTAACCGCTACAAGATGGCGGTAGGTGACATTAAGCGTCACCAATATCCCTGTATGACTTCACTGCTCTATTCCTGAGACTCGTTATCGGAGTTAATTTCAAAAGTATTTCGTATTATGCGCAATTGTAATTTCATATACGGAAATATGTTGGTAAAAACGAAAATCCATGTTATATAATTTGGTCATGGTAAGCTTTAGACAAATGATTCATAGCTTGTGGTTCACTGGATACAACGGAGATTTAATAATTATTATTAGAAGATGTGAGAATATAAAACAAATGAGCAACTTCTCTGAAGTGATCTTCTCAATTTTTTTCAAGGTTTTTTTTTATGACGAACTACACAGATTGGCCAGAGAAGTGGCCTTCACTGCTTTATCGGATCGAGAGATGGCATAGGCTCTTTGATTTTGTTAAATCTCTTAAGGTATTTCTTTAATTTGCATGGTGTAATGGGAGAAAATAATATTCATAAAATTCTCAAGCTGCTTATACGCTTTATAATTGTCCAATTTTTAAAATATTAATATGAATATAGTATGTTATTCTTAAGAGATAGACATCCCATTGTGACTTTTCTGTAGACCTAAATAAGCTAAACAATTCCATCGTACATTATATTGTTATTTCTCAAAGGATTTAGGCAGCGTTGTCGTTGAAAACTTGGCTGATATTTTTCCAAAATATCGTTATATTTTTGCTAATGTAAATGAACATTTAATAAATTATATACTAAAACCATCCTCGAAAAACATTTTACCATTGGTGAGCACAGCATGAAAATCAGTGTAGTATTTTTTGAGTTTATCGCAAACAGACAGAAAGACAGCGGCAAGCTACTTTGTTTTATATTATGTAAGGGTTATGTTTCGTTGTTAGTAATGTTTATTGTTATTATTACCTCGTCCTTGCCTTTGACGACACACATCTGGACATCGTTGGCCGGTGAGTACCAGACGAGCCGCCGCTGCTCCGTAAGGTCTGTTAGGCTGAGATTATACACCACATTTCTGTAACAAACAGAATAATTTATTTAATTACATTTATACTACGCCACTCTATATAACGCCTTAGTACGTTCACACCTTGAATTCGCCAGTGCCTCTTGGAATCCAGTATATAGTTCACATTCTCAGCGAATAGAAAATGTCCAACGTGCATTTACACGACATCTTGCGTTCGTCTCGCGTAATACATATCGCAGATATCCTTATAGTGACAGATTAAATTATTTTCATATGCATACTTTGTGTAATCGCCGCAAAATGTTAGATGTAGTTTTTCTTCACAAAGCCATCAATGGCGAAATAAAAAGTAGAGTGGTACTTGAAAACATTCACATTAGAGTGCCATTCAAATATCCAAGGAGTCGTTGTTGTAGGATTTTTGATGTGCCGCAATCTAAAACCAACCTTCTGTCATACTCGCCCTTGCCAAGGATTTCCGCTACATATAACCTCCTTAACACTAAGACGTCGGTTGACATTTTTTCTAATTCACGCAAGGTCTTCCGCACCTTAGTGTTAAAAATTGTGCAGTAATTTTGGCTGATTTAAATAATTTAGTAGTTATATTCCTATTACTTTATCATTTAATAAAATATTTTTGTAAGTATTAATAATAAAATCGTTACGTTTCTTTATAGCGAATGTTGTGTACACCTGTAATTGGCATACACAACAGGACTTCGTTTGTAAACTTGATTATTACAACAATGTATGCTTGTGTAATGCTGTTGGTGTATCTTATTAAATAAATAAATAAATAAATACTAAACGTTTACGAAGGCGCACGTAATGTTGCAGTCTTCAGGCAACTTTATATACCAGGGGATAAATTTGGGTAAATTACACGGACGTTACGTCGGACGTTAAATTCGTGACAACGAATCCTACAACAATGAGCACTCGGCGCGGATAAACAATATACAACATGTATTACAAAATTAAAATGAATAATCAATTTATTAAATCACAAGTATTAAAGGATTTTATTTCTCATTGATCAATAATTACATATAAAATATTTAATATGTCACAATTTGTGTTATCTTGTTAAACCGACGCGACCTTACGGCTGGGTTTCGTTTCGTGCGCGATCGGCGCGCTCCTGTATGACCGCCGTTCAACGGTCAGCTCAGAACTGGCACGGACAAGGGGAATCCGACTATCTAATTAAAACAAAGCATTGCGATGGCCCTCGCGGGTGTTGACGCAATGTGATTTCTGCCCAGTGCTCTGAATGTCAACGTGAAGAATTTCATGAAAGAACAGGTCGATGTGAGAAGGTGCGTGAGAAGCCGGAACACGCGTGTCCTACTGCGTTTCCGCACATAATCACGAGGTCTATGGGGCTTTGATTGAGAGACGTTTATATTTGCATGTATTGGAGTTTTATCATTTTTATTGTAAAATGGAAATACAAGGGAAATTACGTCGGGGCGATAAATTAAATAGCGGTGCAAAATGACTGACGTCCTAATTGCTAAGCAACAATGTACGCGGGATGGCAACTGCAGTGCCAATTACTGCACAATGGTAACGAAAATTAGCTACGGCTGTATTGTGAAGATTACATCCCCATTGCTAATGCTTCACTACTTATCATGTACGGAAGGAGGGTTGGTGTAAATGGCGTAGGCTGTCCCTCAACACCCCATCGCTAATAGACTTTTAAATATATGGCATGTATATAAGGCTTAAAGCACAATTCATTCTACGATTTGCGCAGGAAAGTAATCTCAATGCATACTAATGAACTCGACTAAAGAATGAATGTCGTAGGGCCTTAAAAATTTAGAAATAAATTTATAAGGACGTACGACTATTTATAATTCAATTTTTAATTACTGTAATGAAGTTTCCTATCACATGCATCTTTCCTATTAATTATATTGTATACATCATATATTATTTTTGTATATCATAGTGTTCGTTACACAACTTTTATGGATTTAAAATAACAAGTCGCCGTCCTATAGTCGAATTTTGACTTTAATCGAGATATATGACCATTGAAATCACTATTTGTGTATTAACTATATCATTGACTAATGACTATAGTCATCATCACCATTCTAGCCTTAAAACATCCACTGCTGGACAAAGGCCTCCCCAAGGATTTCAAAAAGGACCGGTTGTAAGCGGCCCGCATCCAGCTGCGTCCTGGGACCTTTACGAGGTCGTCAGACATGCCGGAGATTCTTAGCACCCCTGCTCCACCGTTACCATAGCGGCTAACATCGCCAGGAATAACGGAGCTGCCGGGTTCTGGGGGCCGGTTATATTTGTACTTTTCATTTGGGGGGATGTTGCCAATACTCACCACGATTGCGAGCGCAATAGAGGATTAGAGAGATATAGATAGTAGAGTATATAGAGTAGTAAGATGCTGCTGCCCATCTTCCGGATTTTGTCCCTTAGCCGGCTTTTACGGCTACCATGGGAAGATGGTGGTGTACTATTCTTTATTGGTGAAATAATTTTTTGGATTATTTTTAATTCCTTTTTTTAGTATTCTGCACTCCTTCGCTATATAGACTATAAATTATAAATATTATCATAATATAAAATGTATTGATATAATGATAATATTTATAAGTTGTGATAGTGTAATTAAGCTTTATCTTCCAAATATTATGTAATTTTTCGAAATCGCGAAAATCTGTTATTGACAGTCAGTTAACTATTTTACGTATTTGTTGATTTTCCTATAAGTAAATAAACAAATATGAGACCTAAGTAACTAAGTAATTTTTTTATGGGGTACTAACTAGTGCTTGACCACGATCCCATCTGGTGATATAGTCGAAAGATAGAAGGTGCTAGTTTAGTAAGTGCCTATTCACTCTACTCTTGAAGGCTCCCACTTGGACGATAAGACTGACACCGGCAACTTGTTCCACTCCTTTGTTGTACGCACGATGAACGAAGACTCAAATCGAAAATTCGAAGGGCGGAACATCGACCATGAAAGGTAGAATGGGGATGGTGGAATTAACTTGTGTAATTGCTCTGCACACTTTTCAAAATGTAATCTGAAAACACCGACACACCTTGTACCGGTGTTCAAGACTATCTAAATATAGATTTTGGTCACCTATCAACTTTGGTGGAAGGCGGAACGCGTTCGCTGTTTACCCCTAGAATAAAAGGGGTAAGTATAAATCGTAAGTTAAGTTTTAAACTATAATTTTATTCATATTAATCGTAGTTTTGAATTAAAAAAAAATCCAAACAATGGCGGAACAAATTCTATTCGCCCGTAGCCCGACATATTTGTTTTCGTACGCCGGTAAAGTGCTCTTTTATTTAAAACGATAAAAGGCGCCCAAGTTGGACGGTTCATTTTAAATTGAAGCGGGTAGACCTGCAGTTGTTAGCGGAATGTTTGTTCGTGGTTTTAATCGCTCCACTCCGAGTTAGAGATTTCAGGTGAAGTTTGCCGGAACGACTGTTGGCTGAGCGTTTGTCCCGTGGCAGGACTGTTCAGCGCTGTGCCGACACACACGAGCGTTTAGATATAAACCTAGTGCACGGGGAACTATTGTTTGGCAAATGTGCGGCTGTTCAAACAATGCTGACTTTGTTTTACTTAACATACATACATGTTGCATATTCCGTTATATACTGTTTTGTTTAATGTGCTTTGAGAGTAAATTGCATATATACAGATAGATACTGACACGTCCGTTGCCTATAGGAGTAGGCATAGATAACGGATTTCCACTTAGTACGCTTGCTTAAGTCTTCCTGGCCTCATAGTCTTCATAGTATGAATGTATGTAAATGTATTTCCTCCCATTTATGTATATCCCTCTTATTTAATGTTATTTCTCATCAATTAATCAATTAAAACAAATTTAAGATAACGGTAATTTAAAGAACATATAAAAAGTGAAAAAGTGATAATAAATAAGTAATTTAAAGTGAAGTGTTTACAAATAATTGGTGGGGTACGTTATTGTTTTGTTTACCTTTTGTGTGTCGCGTACATTAAAGTGTTCACAGACTAAATTTAAAACTAAATATGTAAATTTGTATTTCTCGTAAGTAAATTGTAATTCTTAGAGAAATAAAGATATTCTAAATTTAAACTTATTTATCACAGATTGTAGAGCATTTCCACAATTATCTCTATATATAATTGTCAAAATAAAACGTTTGGTTTGCGCATCGTAAGGTCTTAGGTTCGAATCCACCATTGATGTTCATGAATCGTCTCCTAGCACAAGCGTCAATTTATTTGAAATGGTTTTACAACTGTTAATAATATTTTTGAAGTTAGTATTTAAAAAAAAAGTTAATTGGTGAACGTGTTACGTGAGCATGAGTGAGTGAGTTTTACACCGGTGTAGAAACATTTCGTTCCGCGACAAGTACAAGGTGTGGCAAGTTGCTACAATTCATTAAGTTTTCCCGAAGCATAGCTGCTTCATAACGTAATTGCGAAAGTCTTCTCACCCGTTAATTAAGGTGTTTGAGATGAAAATTTCATAAAGAAAATTATGGAGTAAACTTTCTCAATTACAACATTGAATAGCCGGTAAGACTAACCTACGTAATGTCTTTGAAATTCAGCAGATTCTATTTGGGCCCTCGAAATATTATGACATAAATAGCTTCAATAAAATTATTATAGGATTTATTGCGTCATTTCATTTGGACAATGGGTTGTTTTAAAAGTTTGACTAGCTGCGACCCGTGGTGCTACGTGCGATTAAAAATTATTTATTTAAATTTAGCATAAGTTACTCCTTATTACATCAGCTATCTCTGCCAGTGAAAGTCCCGTCGAAATCGATCCAGCCGTTCCAGAGATTAGCCCACAGACAGACAGAAAAATTGTAAAAAATGTTACTTTGGTATTACAAAAGACACTCTAATGTTTATTTATTTTTATAGATACATAATTCTTTTGTTTAAGATAACATTATATACATTAAAATAAAATACAATTTTAGCGATTTTTTAGTACGGGCAATCGTTGTCCGCTTTTCAACGCTAAGCTTTTTAGGCTCTATAAGTGACAGGCCATGGCATGGCAAGACCAAAGCCCATCACCATACACCTAGCAGAAATCTAACAAATGTTTAAGCTGGCTAAGTGTTCGACTTTGAGTGTAAATTTTATTTCAAGCTTTCACCAAAAAAAAAAGGAAAATTTCAGTGTTAAATTTCAAAGTTAAAAATACATTATTTGTTGAAAAGCAATGACTAAATTAAAATACTGAATGTGTCTAGGATAAGAGGTTATCATTATATCAAAATTTTAACAAACAATGAAATCTTTAATATTATGATTATATTATAATTGATGACCATGGACGTTTTAATAATCTGGACTCTATATAAATATGGAAAAGGAGACAAAAACATGCTTGAACAATTTTAATTTCTACTTCTGAAATATGATAAATATCCTTTGTAACCACAAAAACATACAAACATTTCTGATTATTTTCTTTTAATATTACGGTGGACAGTTAGCGAGGAACATCACAAAGATGTATCTTTTGTCAATTACGCGGTCCAATGGTTCCCGCCAAAAGGCGTCCGCCATCTTGGGTTTCGTTAGACCATTCGTCAGCGCCATCTATTGTTCGGACATTCGGTAAACGTTTTTTTCCTCTTTATTCGAGTTAGCGACTGATTGATGATCTGATTCACAATTATTTTTATGTTAACGTTTGTAATTATTGCCCTTCCCGGAGTTGTATTTTTGTTTTCGAAAATTAAAAATTTATCGTTTCATTTGCACAAATTAATTATTTTGTCGTATCAAAACAACACATCTGCCAATCAGTGTCTCACTCATCAATAAACATGACGGGTATACGTTCATTGAACGAAACGAAATGAAAATATCAAATACGTTGGGTGGCGCTTTTAAAGCGAGATTTACATATGAATTATGAATGTTATAGATTTAATTTCTGTGACTATTTTTGGAATTGCCGCCACATTTTCAGCAAATGAAATTCTTTATGTGCTCTTAAATGCGATATTTTAATAAAAACTTTTTAAATTGATTACGCGTAATTTAATGATTAACAAATTCATTTTTTAAGTTTTAAAGAAGTGAAAATAGGTCAATGAAACCATCAAAGGCTGATAGTCTAATATTGAGCTAACTTCTTGACGACACCCATTGATGTATAAATTGGGAACAACGTTTACTATCTGGGATAGCGATATACTGGGTACGATTGGTAAGTGGTTTATTGTATTTGAAATCCGAAAAACTGCAATTCATTTGTGCAATCGGAATGCGATTCGAACTCACACACATTTTTTTATATTGTATTTATTAGGTAGGTTGGTTAGGTCGACTTCTAAGCCACTATTCTTGTACGTGTTATGTGTTTTTTAAGTGGTAAAATTGAATTTAATCTATACATGTATTAGAACAAAAAGTGTGCCAACCCTAATGTAGGAGTGCACGATAGATATCGATATTACATAAAATATCGATATATGGACACGATATATCGCTTCAATCCGATATTATCGAATCATCTAATATCGATATTCATATCAATATAATTCATCAAATATACGAAATATCGTAAGAAACTAAATAAAAAAGGATTCCATTCTTTTTATTTGTGCTTGACAACTTACAATGATATAAAATAAAACTCTTACTTGCGCTGCCATCACGAAGAGTGTAGTGCAGTATAAATATAAATAAATGAAATATAAATTTTATAATCTATGCATGTAGCCTGTACTGTTATCAGAATCAAATCAAATAGTCTGGACAGGTATCCGAAGCGAGAACCTCTCAGTTACGCGCCGAGTACTCTATTAGTACAAAACTTTTCTAATATTTAATATTAAGCGCTAATTTATTATTAGAAACAAATTTAGATATATGAAAAACATCGATATATTTGTACAATATATCGCGTAGTATCGATACTACCTCACGATATGTTTATCGAAAAATATATAGATCTATTTTTGGAATGAACATCCCTACCCTAATGACACCGATATAGCAATGTATTTTTTGTTCTGAAGGCACCAAATCTTGTAAAGGGATCCTAAGGATGCCATGGGATTACTGTGCTCTATAAAATGTAGCATGTGCAGTAAACAAGCGAGGACAAACAGTGGGGTAGACGAGGGTTCGACCGGCGAACGAATATATTATCAGTGGTATCAGGTCTAACGAAATGACTTTATCTTGTTACGGAAAAATCCCCCCACGATCTGTTGTTTTTAATTCGTAATAAGGATAAAACTACAGTGAGTTTTTGGCCATGTCGACCCTCCTGTGTGACTTGACAGAAGGGAGACTAATCTAATAACAATTGTCAAGCGTTCTATGGACAATTGCGTTAATGAATGACATTTGTTTATGGGCGACCGTTTTTTTGACGAACTACACAGATAGGCCAGATAAGCTGGCCTTGACTGCTTCACCAGATTGATAGGCATATCTCTCAGGTCGCTTAGCCTGAACTTCTATCGCTAGTAACTCGACACAAGGGTCCCCGGTGATTGGTTACCACGGCTTGGACGGTTACTATGTTACGCGTAAGCATTCCGATCCGAGAGCGCCCGAGAGGGCCGAACCACGACTCGGTCGGATGCTATTTCACGGATGACACTATATCAATGGAATTGCGTTTATAAGTAATATGATTTATACGCATTATGCTAATATCTATTTTCAACCGACTTCAAAAAAGGAGAAGGTTCTCAATTCGTCTGTATTTTTTTAATGTTTGTTAACTCGAAAACGTTCGACTGGGTAAACCGATTTTGACAATGTTTCAAAACAGATTCTTACTTACACGATCCCGTCTTACCACCTAATAGAGGTTCAGGCTAAGCGATCTAAGAGCTGTGCCACCTCTCAAATCCGGTGAAGCGGTAAAGGCCAGCTTCTCTGCCAACTGTGTTAGTTCGTCCAAAAAACGATCCCGCCTGATGTTAAGTAGAGAATTTCCACTGTCCTGTCCTGGATGGTAAGGCGCACTAGCTAAGCCTTTACTCTCTCTCTCTCTCTATTCACTCTATTCTTGAAAATACCCATAGTAATCGAACGGAAGATGCGGGATAGACGCGGGCAAACAATTCCAGTCCTTTGCTGTACGAATAATGAAAGACGAAGCAAATCCTATCATTCGGGTCTGATGGATGTCAAGCTACAGTGAGAGAAGGGCGTACTTTATGCAATAAATAATATCGTTGAACAAATTGTAATATGAAATTGTGTAATCTACCACCGAATTTCAACAGCGGCGCATGCAATTTGTTTGCCTGCACTCGACACGGTCCCGATATTGGAAAACTTACGAGTGCCGCTTAGAACAATATCAATGCCACATTGTGCTATGTACACTGTGTACAGAGTCGCAGTTTCCGCCGGATGCAAACACTAATAAATATATTCAAAACGTGACTTCATTACCGTTTCCCCCGACGGCGCTGCGTCAAATTGTTATTGAACAGGCAAAAGTCGCACAAACTTTTCGCATCGAGGCTCATTCGGTTTACTCCCGTCGATTATACACTGTACGTGGATTTAACTTTCTATCTCCATACGAAGAACTATAAAACGATGGGATTAAAGGGAGATTGATTAAACTTTAGTAATTGACGTCCCGATCGTTTCTCTTCCTAACGCACCGTCGGATTTGCATAAAACAACACTAACTTTATCTCTGCCTTTCCGTATTCTAGTTGAAAGGAACAATTACGGAAAAAGGTATACTATGCTGACGGATTTAGAATGTTTATTTATTTATTTAAATCAACAAAAATTATAAAACCGTTACAGATGATACCAATATGATGTTATAAAAACTTTGTTAAAAATAAAACAAATAAAAAGCTGCTGATGTATTGACAATAATATATAAATATAATAGAGTCAAACACCTTCTACGCATTTGTAGGCAGCTTCGATAAACACAGACTCTGTGCGACAAAATATATTATCCTTTATCATCAACATAATTATTAACCTGTCCACGTCTAGAGGTCGCAGTGGATGTAGGACTCCCCCAATGCTTTCCACTATAATCCAATTGGACCAATTTTGAAAATGGCATCCATGAGAAAACCGTATAAGCCTTAAATTTCCATTAAGTATAATGTGCTGATTTACCACGCGCTCGGCGGTGAAGGAAAACATCGTGAGGAAACCTACATGTCCTAGAAAAAAATTCTAAGACATGTGAAGTCTGCCAATCCGCACTAGGGCCGCGTGGCGGATTACGCCCTTATACTCTCCTTTCAGAGAAGGCCTGTGCCCAGCAGTGGGGCACATATATAAAGGCTGTCACTTTAACTTTAACATGAAAATGCAAATGGACGAATAACTTGTTAGCGACAGTTGGTCCTACTAAATGCCAATTTAGTTTTAAATATTATTGTTAGCGACAGTTGGTCCTACTAAATGCCAATTTAGTTTTAAATATTATTGTTAGTGACAGTTGGTCCTACTGAATATTATAATCTATAAAGTTAATGGACTGACTACAAAAGTAGTTTAGTTTCGTCAACTAAAGTACTTTTATCGGTTGTCGGCAACCAAGGCCGTTTCCGCTTCAGTTTTTGAAAGAGATGCATATACTAGAAATTTAGGATAAGAAGGAGAGGACTCTCTCTGTAGACAATTGGTGTACAGTTTAGAACAAATGAGTTATGCTGGAGGAAAAGCCCTTTAAAAGTGAATCTCTGAAACAAAGTCTTTAGTAATAGTAGTCTTTAATAAATTACCTCTAACGCTCTTGATGTACTGCTGTTAATAATATGATAAAATATAAAATATGCTGTGTACGATGTTGAGCAAGGTAGCTCACAAACTGAATATCACGCCAACCGATTTCGATGATTCATTTTTTTGCGGGCGAATTCAAGGGTAGTTTGATGAGAGTTTGGTTAGATTCTGATTAATTCGTAATATTTCTACGGTAATTCGGAAATACAAAAAAGGCTCAATGTTTGATTCGATTTGAGATCGATTTTGGTTTATTTGCATACATAGTAAAGTCGGTTGAAAATGACAAAAGTTTATCTATAAAGTAAGTGTATTTATTATGTCTATATTTATTGTGTGTAGATTCAAACGGAATTACCGTATATTATTCGACTGCAATGCAGCAAGATTGCGCCGAAGCCCGCGCTCGTCATCGTCATTTGACTGTCAAATGGGCATTCACATGGGATTGTTTGAGGCAAGCGTACGGCAGCCATCTTGGCACCGTTTTTACATGGCGGTCGGACGCTGGCGCCAATATTGGAAAAGTTCAGGCGAGCCACGGCACCAGCCCACCGAGGTATTGCTCCGCATATTCCGAGATTTATTGCGATTGTTTCTCAACAACATTCATCGTTTATTTCATTCAATAAAACCCGTTTTCGTCGTCCACGTTTACATATTGCGCTCATTCGATTTAACTTTAATACCAATTTATTCTGTTCAAACATGACATGTTGACAAAAATAAATTGAATTTTTTTTTAAAAAGTTAAATGCTTTTCTATTGTTGATTGATTCTTGATTGGCCTACATAAACTACAATTCCTGGGAAAATCTTTCTCAGTTGAAGTCCGCCTCTGGTATGCTCCGCCACATAAAATAAGGTGCTGAAAATCCTTGTCTGCTTTTAAGTATCTAATATATAAGTACCTTATTTTAATAAATAATAACTAACAGCAACTGAACAACTGACAACCTAATAGCGTCTTTATTTATATCGCGTCTAATGGCGGTTTTTTAAATCCGAAATATTAATAAGAATGAATATTTTCGAAGCATAAACAACAGAAATATGTTCAGGTAAACAACAAGAATATATCACATCTCTTTGACATGTTAATAACATGTTGGCATACAAAATAATATGGACAGACATTGTTTACTATAAATCGTAATGTGTCCCGGGTAAAAATAAATTGCAATTTATTATCCCGGGAAAAATAACCTTTAACCTTATAAGATATTCTTTAAATTTATAAATTTTTGTGCGTATTGTTAGCGACACTTGGCCCTACTGAATACCAGTTTAGTTTTAAATATTATTGTTAGCGACAGTTGGTCCTACTGAATGCCAATTTAGTTTTAAATATTATAATCTATAAAGTTAATGGACTGACTAATATAAGTACTTTAGTTTAGTCAACTAAAGTACTTTTATCGGTAGTCCTTGTCTGCTTTTAGGTATCTAATATATAAGTACCTTATTTTAAGTAATTTTTTAGTATATTATAGGTATGAATATATAGATAATTATATTTATTGTATCTAAAAAGTGAATCATCGAGTTCGTGTCGTGATATTGAGTTATCCGTCCATTTTTGGCGCATATACTTGCACAATTAAGGCTTATAGGGCTTTCGCATGGATTCCATTGTCAGAATTGGACCAAATAAAAATAAGAATCATCAAAATTGGTTCACCCAGTCGAAAGTTATGTTGTAACAAACATAAAAATACATACAGACGAATTGAGAACCTATATTTTTTTGAAGTCGGTTGATAAAAGTAGATCTCATAAACCTTAGCATAACTTAAAACCTCACACACATTACCTAGAATTTACAAACAAAACATAAACCATTTATTAGTTGCATTATGAATGTGGAAGAACTTTGCATAGTCCTTTCATAAATCTGTCCGACTTAAAACTATTTTTCTTCCCATGAGATAAGGCTCACTGGCGTTTCGTAATTTTAATTTAAAATTGAATTACGCCAAGATTTATGTAGTTCATATTATTTTAACAAAACCAACATGAATTGCATGGAATTATATAGTGGCATAAAATGTTCTTGTTTGATGTTCTTCAATTGGAACTGGTCTATAAAGGACAGTGGGTGGGTTGGAGTTAAGCCCGGAAGAATTTTCCAATAACTAGACAGTAAACAAAACAATGACTTCTTTTAATTACTTAGACATAGACATTTATTTATTGGCATCACAATACAAAAACACATCACAGACAGAATATAACACTAAAAAGAATGAACAATAGACAAAACACAGTTAAAGTTACACGCACAAATAATACAAAACATATGATGCCAATATCGGACACCGTCTCAGCATATCCAGTCGCGAGTATTGATGCTGATTTTTAGCGGTGCCCGGGACTGCCTAAAGACGTGCGCGCGCTATACTACTTTTATATGGAATTTATACAGACAATAAGAGTATAATAAATATGATACATGAATAAAACAGTTAAGAGATTTAAATATATTTTATACAATAATAATAATAGATGAAAAAAAATCATAAATAAATATTAATTTATGAAGTCAAAAAATAAAAAAAATAAAATCTTCAATACTAACAATAGAATTTGCAATGTGCATTTATCCTATGGCATTTTATTACAATTGAAGGATAATTATGTTGTTTATGTGGGTCCTAAACTTTTGGCCAGCAGTGTATACGTCCGACTATTGTGCACAGGCCCTTTTAAAAAGTATAAGAGTTCGGGCGTTCACCTCAAATTGCGTGGTATCGTTCCGCAACCCGAGTTCGTTCCCGGGTTCCAATGAATTTGTTCGCAATTTTAAGCGCTGAATTACCACGCGCTCGGTGAAGCAATACATCGTGAGGGGTTTCCTCATCCATGACTCATTTTGTAAGAAATGTGTACTTTCCTTACAGAGAAGACCCTACAGTGGGATATATATAGCTTTAACTTTTTTTAAGATTTTGAGAGAAACAAGTCAAGTCAAGAGTTTAATACTGGGTCTAATACAATAACAACCTTGGTTAGTTTTAAAATGAACAAATATTGGTATACACAGATTCTTTAACATTTTTAATTCCGTTACAAAATATTTGCAAGCTTTTTTTATGATTGAGGGCATACGAAATAAAACGAGAGGAAAGGACTACGCCGCTTTATTTACCTAACGAACTGAATGGAATACAGAGTAAAACATTGTATTGACCGTTGTGTATATCTTCAGTATTTATATAGAGGGAGAGGCCTTTTATTGTGAGTGGGTCACCTCTCAAGAGAGGAGACCGGCACGGCACGTACAGTGTTTTATTTTATCTTTTTTTAAATTTTACATCCGCATTAAATTTGTTTTAAAATTAAAATTTAAGACAGTGTTTGGTCAATTGTTCTATGGTCACGTTTGGAATAGATTAAAATAATTATACGATAACCTTTTCCTTTCATCCCTCGCAGGGTAGATAGAGATAACAATCGCTATCAACTTTTCGTCGAATTTAGGCTTCATATTTGACATGACGGCAAGTGAAATCTGTAGAGTGTGTTTGTACTATTAAAATAATCGCTTTTTAAATAAAATGCATATGAACATACGGTACAAATACTAAAATATTATTTTTTACAATTATTGTCTGTGTTTGTCCCGGCTAATCTCAGGAACGGCTGGACCGATTATGAAGGGACTATCACTGGCAGATAGCTAATGTAATAGGGAGTAATTTTATACGAAAAAAAATATATGAAATAGGCATTTATACTAATAGGTTTTAATCGGTAACACCGCGGGGCGCAGATAGTAATAAATAAAATATACGTATGGATCCAAAAAAAAAGGTAAACCAGTCTTCTTGAATCTTATTGAAATCTGTCATTTATTTCACAGCTACATCGCTTTTCTGAGTATAAAACTATAGCAACTATTAAACTATTACTAGAAAACTAAGCAACTATTCAGCCATATTGAATGTCGGCAGAAAGCCCTAGACCTTGACTTCCAAGGACCAACCACACGTTTTGAGTAATATATACATACAGTTATTTATAAATTTGCTCTAATAGTACATCTATGTCAAGTTTTATCCTTTCCCACAACAATCTATTCAATAAAATACCAACCAGTTTAACGTGATCTTTCAACACTTTGAATTCTTAGGTTACAGTGTTCAAAGCAGGTCTCCACAATTTGGACGCTCTTTCCCATACAGAAAACAAATTCTCAACATTTTAATTAAAGCACCCGAAATACCTAGCATATTGGACTCTATTGTTATCTTCTGACATTCGTCTGATTAATGACAGTGGAACGTGAAGGGTTTGGTTGTTTCGACTATAAAATTAATGTTGTATTTGAAGGACGATGGAGTGTGAAGAGGGTTTTATAGAATAATGGAAATATGGACCATCATAGAAATAGATTTTATAAACATAATTAAGTAACAATTAGATAGATAAACATAAAGTTAAGGTTCAGCTCTGTAGTTCTGGGCTCGTAGAATAAGACTACGGTATCCCCTGCCTGTCGTAGAAGGCGACTAAAAGGTATTTGTCGTCTGCTAAAGTGGACCCGGGAAGAGGGCGACATCGCCTTGCACTGCAAGGGCACAGAGGGGAAGGATTAACCTCCCCGACGACGTGCTGTCCGAGTGCAGAGGGGCTCCGGTGCGTTCCGCTTGAGATCCCGGAGCGGTATTGGGTAAAAAACCCCCATAACCTCGCCTTCCCCCCTGAAGGCGGGGTATCTTGTTGAAGATTCCCCCCCGTCAACAAAAAAAGGTAAACATAAGGGTCTCTTATCGCATGGATACGGAATGATTCAGATCATACTTATAGAAGTGCCCTCTGTTTCACTTCGGTTCATTTTACGTTATATTTTTTGAAGTAAAACTACTTTACTCACTGACTTGGCAAGTAGGCCGATGATGCGTTACGAAAATTGTAATTGTAATTGTCGAAGGGAAGTTTAGAGGGAGTTATATGTTATTGAAGATAGAAACAGAGAGTTACGTTTTGTATATTACTGTAGCGGCACTTTCGTTCTTTCTCTTTTAGCCCGATACGTTACAGTGCAAGTCTATTGCCTGTATTTGATATAGACATACTGTAGCAGCAAGAGAGAGCAGCGCACATTTTCTTTCTCTCTTGGACAATCGTGTATACACACCAACACACATACATACAAACAGATATAGATGGAGCTAAAGAAGTTTTACTTCAGTCGTGTTATCTAAAGCGCATTCGTTTTTTTTAAAGAATGCCGTCATTTTTTTGTTCACATTGCTTTCCATTTTTTCTTATTACTTACTTTCTTATTATTATTGCACAAAGCCTAATAGCGTCTTTATTTATGTCGCGTCTAATGGCGGTTTTTTAAATCCGAAATATTAATAAGAATGAATATTTTCGAAGCATAAACAACAGAAATATGTTCAGGTAAACAACAAGAATATATCACATCTCTTTGACATGTTAATAACATGTTGGCAAACAAAAATAACATGGACAGACATTGTTTACTATAAATCGTAATGTGTCCCGGGTAAAAATAAATTGCAATTTATTATCCCGGGAAAAAAACCTTTAATCTTATAAGATATTCTCTTATTATATAAGTTTTTGTGCGTATTGTTAGCGACAGTTGGCCCTACTGAATACCAGTTTAGTTTTAAATATTATTGTTAGCGACAGTTGGTCCTACTGAATGCCGATTTAGTTTTAAATATTATAATCTATAAAGTTAATGGACTGACTAATATAAGTACTTTAGTTTAGTCAACTAAAGTACTTTTATCGGTTGTCGGCAACCAAGGCCGTTACCGCTTCCGTCTTTGAAAGAGATGCATATACTAGAAATTTAGGATAAAAAGGAGAGGACTCTCTTTGTAGACAATTAGACAGTTTAGAACAAGTGAGTTATGCTGGAGGAAAAGCCCTTTAAAAGTGAATCTCTGAAACAAAGTCAGTAAGTCTTTAATAAATTACTTCTAAGGCTCTTGATGTATTGTTGTTAATAATATGATAAAATATAAAATATGTTGTGTGCGATGTTGAGCAAAGTAGCTTACAGTATTTTAAATTTTTTCAGTTATATAACCATTTTTAGAAGTTTTATATGTATAGTCACTCTCTCATTCAAACACACACACACTACACTACACATTCACATCATTTCTCGTCTTTGACTGTAGTTCTTTTTCTTTTGCAATAATTTTTTGTATTGTTATTATTTTTCATTTAATATTTTAAAAAGTTAATGTACGCAGGATTTACTAATTGTGACTCATAGAAGGCACTGTCTCCTGAGAAACAGGTACACTGTATCTAGTTCAAGAGACGGAGCTCCTGTATATTGTAACATGTTTGCTTGCATATTAATAATAAAGTTATAATATAGTCGGAATTTGAGTAAGTAGTAATCAAATATTAAATTGAAATATTTTTCATTAAATTTCGTTTTGTAATATAATTATAAAAAGATGAAAAATGTAATGGTAAATTTAAGTGTCAATAGTCTAATAGCTCAGGATACAATCTACGAAACGTGAGGTCGTAGGTACGAATCGACCAATTGTTGTTGGAATGGTTAACAAGAATGTTACCAAAATTTATAAAAAAAACCCTGTGTGGTATTGTGGGACGCTAGATAGGAACAGAGTGCGTTATTATAAAAATAATAATTACAAGTTTTATTCGATGTACAAAAAGATAAAAATAATTCGGGTATACATTTTTAATTACGATTCTTTAACGATAAAAATAAAAACTGCTCTTTTATTTACAATGATTTATAAAAAATACATAATTATTTATAGCGCCGTCTATGCAAAACCATTTGAC
The DNA here is from genome assembly GCA_029286785.1 of Meandrusa payeni. Classification (NCBI taxonomy): domain Eukaryota; kingdom Metazoa; phylum Arthropoda; class Insecta; order Lepidoptera; family Papilionidae; genus Meandrusa; species Meandrusa payeni. The sequence continues at coordinate 8,854,556 of JAGSMX010000008.1, read as the reverse complement.
ACTAAAAATCTTACGCTTTTATTTAACGTTACGGATGTTTTTTGACGGCTAAGGTACCCATTCATAGGCTCCATTCATTATAAAAAAATTACTATTGTTTAAAAATATATGTTAACGTATATAATAGGTTGTCAAATATCTCCTTCCGCCTTTTGTCTTTTGAATTTCGCGGATATGTACAAAGCGCTACAGAGCTCGTATCTAGCAATACTATACATAATTTCAAAGGTCTTGACATAACCTACAAAACGACGCTATGCATAATTAGTTTGGATATTGCGTTCAACAGTTATAGACGTGTAAACATGAAGTTCACTAACGCCGAAATTCGCGGCTTGGCCACTGTTTGGGACGATTTACCGGCCTTCGACCACGACCGTTTTCGCTTGATATTGCCGTATGTGATCCATTTTCGTCGCCAGTCACCATCCGCTCCAAGAATGGGTCGAGTTCGTTCCGTTTCAGCAGCATATCGCAGGCGTTGATCCGGTCCAGAAGGTTTTGCGTCAAATCATGCGGCACCCAAACATCAAGCTTTTTGTATCCAGCCTTCTGCAGATGGTTTAAAATGGTTTGGTGACTAACTCCCATCTCCTGGGCGATGTCACGAGATGCCACATGCCGGTCTAACTCGATGTAGTCCATGATTTGATCGGTATTTGTCGTCACAGGTCTTCCGCCGGCTGGCTTATCCATGGTGTCGTTTTCACCGGCTCTGAATCGTCGAAACCATTCCTCCGTGGTTCGAAGTGATAGAGTACCATCCCCAAAACACCATTAATCTCACGGAACGTTTCTCTAGCGGATTTGCCTTTAACGAAGGAAAACTTTAAAATAGCGCGAATTTCGGCGTTAGTGAACTTCATGTTTACACGTCTATAACTGTTGAACGCAATATCCAAACTAATTATGCATAGCGTCGTTTTGTAGGTTATGTCAAGATCTTTCAAATTATGTATAGTATTGCTAGATACGAGCTCTGTAGCGCTTTGTACATAGCCGCGAAATTCAAAAGACAAAAAGGCGGAAGGGAGATATTTGACAACCTATTATTTAAATAAGTTCTCAAGTCGATTTAAGATTTCACTGATTCGCTTTTCCCCAACCTTATTACTACCGAATACATCGAATGAGATTGTGAATTTAGACTTTAATGTTACTATAACTGGATTAGATTTTGAATTTCGAAAGCAAGGAGGCCACTAGTTATAATGAATCCAACACAAAATGTTACCTATTACACCATCAGCGAATCAAACCGCATCTAACAAACGAAACAGTTCCAGGGGCAATTCCCTAAACGTAAACAACACAAAAGTTAATCACCGCACTCAGTTGTACGTAACAACACAGATAGCGGGCGCACAAACAGATTAGAAGTCACGTAATCAATCTACGACGTAAGCTCGCACTACAGCGAAAATAAAATGGCGCATCCATTCCACGGAGCTCCGCGTATATCGAGAACATTATCTCTGCGTGCCTTTTCTGGGGGAGCCCCCCGATAACGGAGACTCGAAAAAAGATAGTTCAAGGGTATTTTCTCACGATTTATTACTCTTTGCGGTTTTCACAGATATCCATGGAAACTCCGTCGGTCTTGTACAAAGGCGATTTGAGAGCATTTCGATAAAAAAATATTTTGAATTCGTTTAATTTGAAGCAATATCAATTTTTCTGAATTTATTTGTCTTTATGTCAAAATATTCATTGTTCATTTTTAAAAGATATCAGAGGTAAGGGCTATATATCGGTTGTATTTTTTAAGCTTACTTCTATTAAACCATTATCGGGACATACAGAAATCGGAATCTTATAAGGGAAATCTCATAATATTAAAAACACGTGTTGAGGAATTAAAAAACAAGACATTTTGTCAAGTTCCGAGTTTCCGTTAATCGATTTCTTTCGTATATAAAAGCCACTCTGTGTCTAATACGTACGGTAACATCACGGAGTTGACAATCAAAGCATTAACTCTGTGTTTAGTGTTTGAACGCCCTTAGATTATCCGTGAAATAGCAATCGACCGAGTCATGGTTCGGCCCGCTCGGGCGCCCTCGGATCGGAATGGTTTAGCGTAACATAGTAACCGTCCGCCGAGGTTACCCCTGACCGGGGGGACCCTTGTGTCGAGTTACTAGCGATAGAGGTGCTAAGCGACCTAAGTGTTATGCCACCTCTCAATCCGGTGAAGCAATCAAGGCCAGGTTCTCTAGCCAATGCAAATAGTCAAAAAAGCATTAATTCCGCCTTTGTAAAAGTAAGTTAATAAATAAATAAACTTACGCCTACGATCTAGCCCAGCCTTACCGACACTGCCACCCATTTTTGCTTTTTAAAAATCGGAATTTAATATTACATTTTTATAACATTGTTTCACTAAAACAATAACAAACCTTTAAGTAAAACAGATTGAAAGAATGACGCAATAAAGAACAGCTACTAGCTGTATGTTCAAATATTTATATCTAGATACACGCGAACCAAATCCCCGAGCTAATTTAGAAGCATTACAGCTGGTGTCGAGGGGTCGCATAAAATGTACCGAACCCTGAAGCAATATGAAATATAAGAGTATAAAACATACATGAAGGGAAAACATCTCAAGGTCGTCACTGGAAACATCCTCGATGTCGGGCGCAATATAAAATTATTATTAGATTGATATTATAAAAGTCACGATGTTTCTGATTTATGATATTTTCGTGTCCAACAGAAAGCGAGTTAGTAGCTCGTGTTATATTAAAAACGCTATATGAACATTTTGATGCGTGCCCGGATTCGTTAGTTTTTTCCTCTCCATTCAAGTTTAGGGTTTTGTACATTCTATAACTATAATATTTTTATATAGATACATCAGTGGTAGCTTTCGGTTGTTCACAAAGGAGGACTTAATGCCTTAGTGACATTTTCCACCAGTTAACCCTCGGTGGGAGAGAAACATATTGGCAGGTGTTATCGTGATAAATAAAAGAGACAACAAAATATCACAGCGTACTGTAAAAATGGTACGTAAGTAATTATAAAAAGCGGAGTAATATATTCTCAACCAATTTCAAAGGAGGAGGTTCTAAATTTGTGTGTGTTTTTAATGTGTCTTTTGGTTTGGTTTAAGTTTGGTCATGTATTAATTTTGTTGGTATTGGACTTGAGTTCCGAATGTATTCTGTAATTCCTAAAATGCTTGCATTTTTACAATTAATTGTTCAAATATATATATATTAAATAATCAAGTATCTAAAAATTGATAAATTCAAAAATATATTTCTATTTATTTTTAATCCAACGTATCTATTTTTTGGGTTTTAAACAATAGAATATCATCAAAGTACATAAAAGTTGTATTTGACAGTTCAAAGAGTGCTCGGATCGTCACCAAACTTTACACGATTACTCCTCAGGTCAATCTGAAGATTTCCTGAAAGTTTCATTGAAATCGGTCCAGCCGTTTCAGAGCCTATACGGAACAAACACACACATTCTCTTTTATATATATAGATTCTTCGAGAGCGTGTCTAGTAGCGTTTACTTTAGTGAAGTTTGATTTGAAGGCAGTTTTGCTTTTTACTGGTAAATATCCTTTATTATTTTATGTACTTGCTAGACTGTGTCATATCATAGCTTATTTTGACTATCGTAAGAAAACTTGTTATCTCACTGATCAAGCTACGAAACATTTAATACATAAAAGGCCATTCTGTGATCTGAGCTGTGGTTACCACTTTCCAAAGCGAAGTGCCAAGTCTGCTGGCGGTCGTAACCCAACAATAAACGTGTTTACAAACATTCACTGTAAGGTAAATATGTTCATAAGTAATTTAGCTGTCTATCTGGAACATTCCGTCGTTGTTTGTGCGAAGGCGGCCGCAATTTGTAACATGGCGGCGGCCTTCAGAGGTGCTACTTACACACTACGCAACTTAACTGATCTGTTTCCCGTGGAACTACTTTATTTGTTTAGGCCACAACAAATAGGCGCCTCGCTCAAACTTTCTAAGGGAAAGCTTCGAATTGCAGCTACAACTCTTGTATTGTTTGGTCAAAAGAGATGCGGAGAAAATGTCTAATAAAGTTTCTCCTTTTGTTTATAACTGGTAAAATAAAAAAAACTGATATTATAATTTATCATACTACAATAACAATCCCATTGCTTTTAAATATCTATTGCAAATAAATAAAATTGAAGTGTCTGTTTGTAATATTAAAATAACTTTTCACTACATGCATATGAATGTAGTATATACGGTAGATATAACAAAAGATCATGTTTTAACCCGCTTTAATAAATAAAAACAACATCAGGTGGCATGAAAACCATCGACCTTCGCTCTGCTTAAAAGATAAAGTTACAGCCTTTATACATATAAAACATATATGTCCCACTGTTGGGCGCAGTACCAGTAACAGTAGGCAAAGTACCTGCAATCCTTTAATTAGTGTACGAAATTGAAAAAATATACGTTGCAACTGAACTACTGATGTGATAGTTAATGTTTTTTTCTTTTAATTTCAATTGTTAATAAAGGTCGTATTACAGCAATAATCTACCCAAATATCGGGCCAAGAAGTGAAATGTTAAACAATGTTTCTTGAGCGTGGTAGAAAATAAATGAAGGCAATAATAGCATTCATCAAGAGTGCCGGAGTGTTCCCCGGAGTGCGGCGCCTCGCGACTTGATTTCCTCCCATTTCCTTCACCGTCTCTTACGAATGTCACACGATATCTGAGTGATACTTACTACGCTTTTATCCTTCGCGTGAAAATTCTCGATGTCTTAATTTTCATTACGAAAAAAAATGTATACTTACAAAAATATTCTTAATTTATATTAAACAAACAGAGTGATAAGCCGTAGTAGCTCACTGAGCTACGCGGTGAACATCGTGAGGAAACCTACATGTGAAGTCTGCCAATCCGCACTAGGGTCGCGTGGTGGGGAATGGTTTTCCACTGGAGATCCCGGAGCCCCTCGTCATGCACCGAGGAAAGGGCCACCGGGGAGGTTTTAGTGGGTAAAAACCCCACATAACCGCCGCCTTCCCCCCAGAAGGCGGGGTATCTTTTTGAAGATTTCCTCCCCGTTAACAAAAAAAAAAAGAAGTAAGAGATAGGAAAACCAGTAGAGACTTGGTCTAATTTAATTTAAATAAACACTAAGTGTATAAGAATATAATTATGTTTGACATTTCATAATTTGAGAACTTACGTATATTCAACTTAACTATCATAAATTGTCTCTGATAATGTAGTTATCCACCTGTTGGCTAATTTATCATATGTTTTGTGTCTACTTATTTTATGTAACTATGTGATTAAATTAGCTATTATGTATACTATTATATTTATATATTATTGTCAATACATAAAACAGCTTTTTATTTGTTTTAATTTTAATAATAAATATTTAACTAAGTTTTTATAACATCATATTGGTATTATCTGTAACGGTGTTATACTTTTTGATATTTCCATCATGCGTAGAATTGGGAGTTAAGAAACAAGAAATATGACAATGAAAGAAAGCTTTTATTGAGTAAAAATTCCTACGATAAACACAAATTTTACAAAGCCAGAAAAGTTACGTGTTTCAATAAAAATTAAAAACATGATAAAAAGGGTAACCCCTCCATTAGGCCGTGCCTCTTTTTTTCATTCATTACGCAAGTAGGTTACCTGCATAGTTGTGTAAAGAACCAACGTCCCACTGCTGAGAGCAGGTCTTTTCTCTGGAGAGTGCAGTAAAGAATGGCTCATACAGTGGAATAAGATAATGTAAAAAACATTATAATAAGCCCGGCGCATTGCTAACGAAAAAGCAGACTGTATTTTTCCATATTCATTCTGAGTACTTTAAAGGTCATCCCTAGGGGTGTCCCGTAAAGAAATTTCAAAATAATAGCAGCCGTTCAGTAGTACCCTAAGGGTTCGAGAATTTCACAGGTCATTTATTGTAACGTGTCAAAATAATTTAAATGCATTAGAATCAAGTCACAAGTATATTTAGAGTTTTAAAACCGACTTCAAATCAAATCAAATGTTAAACGCTATTACGCTCGGACGCTCTCTTTATATTTCCGATTCATTATAGGAATATTAGTAGGTTCAAATTCCCCTATTCTAGGGAGCTTTTGAACTCATAGGCCCCCCTCTCGACCTCCGTCTCAATCGAGACCGAGAGGTAGGGAGGGCGTAGAAGATAGATTCGTCGCGGCTGACGCTTGAGGGATTAGCCTCAACGCAAAAATAGTTATTTCTAAAAAATCCGTTCTAAAACGGTACCCAAGACCAGGGGAGCAGACGCCTCCTGCGCTGATAACCCGGGTAATGGGGTAACACCCCGAGACCCGTACCTGCGAGGTTCCCGTGAACCTTGTAGATGACTCGACTGGACTGGAGGAATATTACGAAATAGATTTAATTATAACTTAACCAAACTCTCATCAACTTTGTACGTCTCTTGTACCATTGTAAAGTAACCCTATTGAAATGCCTGGAAAGTTTAGATTACGAGGTTGTGGAGTTTTACAATTTTACTAAATTTTATTACAGTTACCTATATATCAACGCTGGAAAACAAAAACGTAGTAAACCACATAAAAGAAATTGTTCACCAGAGCCGAAAAACATTACAACTTTAAAAAAATAATTATAACTTTCCTGTGTGTGGACCTAGAGCTGTCTGAATGATAAGTAGGAATCATTAGGGCTATGCTCGAAGTATCTCTACGAGATCAAATCAGGAATGAGGAGATCCGTAGACGAACGAAGGTAACCGACATAGCTCGCCGGATAAGCAAGTTGAAGTGGCAATGGGCAGGGCACATAGCGCGTAGAACAGATGGTCGATGGGGCCGAAAAGTTCTCGATTGGAGACCACGGACCAGCAAGCGCAGTGTGGGACGTCCACCCGCAAGGTGGTCTGACGACCTCATAAAGGTCGCAGGGCGCAGCTGGATGCGGGCCGCTTACAACCGGTCCTTTTGGAAATCGTTGGGGGAGGCCTATGTCCAGCAGTGGATGTCTTACGGCTGAGATGATGATGATGATGAGGAATCATTTCGTGTATTTTCAATTGAAAGCTTTCTTATAAGGAAACCTTATATCTTCTTGCTTTCGACTCTGTTTTTTCTTCAAGTACGTGAAAATGATTAATTAGAGAAAATTTATTCAGTTCCTCGTACTCACTGTGTTATTATTAAGCAGGATAAAAATGACGGACGCGAAATTGGATGAATGGTAAAAAAGGGAGGCTCTCCGTGAATATTTCCTAGAGGTTTTTTGTTATTCATGAATGCCGCGTAAAGATTTTCCCAAGTAAATTAATATAGGAGTATATATTTTATACTCAATATAGCTGGGCAGATATTTTGATAGAATAGAATTTGAAGCGCCAATAACCTAATGGTTTCGGGCACGGTCTGCGAATCGTAATGTCGTAACGATAATTTTGATGGCATAACAACGTTTGCCGAGTCAGCTAGTACGATATATATGATAGAGTAAACTTATGAACATTTTACAACACACCGTCAGCTGTGTCTATTATACAGATGACTGTGAAGACTGATGACAAAGGCAATGGCCGCATCAAGGGAGAGGATAGTGGACTAAAACCTAAAAATGGCCATGAGAAGCAGGGACACAGCGGTCGTGGAGAAGCTAATAGCAATGCAGCGGGGCGTCTGCGACGCGTGAACCGGACCGATCTCTGGCCACCTCCAAATTCAGGCATTATATATATAAAAAAAAAAAAAAGGAAAATAGTAACTGTAGAAGTGGCACTCTTTTAATAAATGCAGAGTGAACAATTTAAGTGTATTGGAAAAGAGCACGGACACAGGTCTGTGGTTGCGATCTAAAAACAATAAAAAAACACCATAATACAACGTGCTTCACATTTGCATTCACACACAGAAACATATGATGAACTCAATGAAACCATGTGATATAACTCGCATTGTATTTGCCACGCATACTCAAATTTCACAATATATTTAACGGTACAAATCGGTGATATCCATTCTCGAATCTGACAATTTGGAAAATTTACTGTGCCATTATTGCCAGGCGGCTTCAGATTAGCGCTCACTTAAAATATATATGAAATATCAACATGACGTATACGATAACCTTTTAACGACCGCTTTTTGGGGCAATTTTTAATATCGCGTTTTAGAATCTTTATTTGCATATAGCATGCATATATCCTTCTGAACAGATAAAACAAGCTGTTACGCGTTTAAGGTTAAACGTAGATAGATTCCTATCGCTATTTTAACTTAAGGTTTAGGTCTCACATGGCCTATAAAAAAAAAAGTTATTATTTTATGGTTTGCAAAATTATGTTCATGTTGAGCTTTAGTAGATCAGTGTCCAGGAGGTCGCCTCAAGTTGTATTGTACGATAGCAACCCAAGTATAAATTTGCCTAGAAAAAATTTCTAAGACATGACAAGTTTGCCAATCGGCCTCAGGCCTATGCCCAGCAGTGGGATATATAAATATAAAGACTCTAACTTTAACTAACTTTAAATTTATGTAAAATTAAAACTCAAGTTAACTGGGATGTTTTTTTTTTCAAAGGACTTGGTTCCAATTAGGTTTCATATGAATTTTGTCGAGTTAGTACCTTGGGTTCCAAAGATATAGCAGGAAACTTCTAAATATTGTATAAAATAATGCTCGTTGATTGTGATATTTGTTGGTTCACGTTAATCCTAGACTAAAAAAGAGAATAGAGACAGAACTTCATATTATAACCATGAGAGTGAGTATCCGCAGGTACGTCGAACGAAGTCGTTGTGTAATGAAACGTTGGTTTTGTAAACAAATTGCTTTAGATCGCTGATAACTAATTACAATAGAGAGTATGCGTCCCCACATTATCCGAGTACAGCTGGCGCATGGCCGAAGCAACATTAATTTAGTTAAAAGGGCACAAAAGCATCTCGCACCCTCTATACCGGAATAACATTACATGGAACGCCGTCCGAATAACGTTTCCGCGAAGTAAACGAACTAACAAAATTAACGTGGGCCAGGAAAACAGATACGAATATAAGCATTTACGAATCGGCACATATTAGATTTTCCTTCTTCGACATGAAATGTACATATTTCTCATCGTTTAGTTATTTTTTGAGAGAAGTAGCTTAATTGGCCAAATGTTCAAGTATAGACAAGTAGAAAAATATGTAGATTTAGGTTGTGATAGGTTCCTCTGGTTATTTTTCGCCAATAAAAATAAAAACCCCTTAAAATGGTCCATTGAATTTCAAAAATCGTCCATAAACAGCGACTACGATACTATTGTATAAACATTAAAAAAAAAAAAACAAAAATATCATTTTATACTTTAATGTTAAAAAAGCAGTGACTGTATCTAGGCTAGTTAGAAGACAGCTAGTGGATTAGTGATTCGAATCCAAGTCGGCTTTTTGGTACAGAAAAAATCACTCGCTGGTTGGTTCGTCGGAGGTGGTTCTCAGTTCGTCTTTATGTTTTTTTTTTGTTTGTTACCCCATAACTTTCAACTGGGACCACCGATCTGGAAGATTTTTTTTGTTGTTAGCTGGGACCTCTCGTGAGTTCCGGTTTCAGTTTGGTCCCTTTCTGATAATACCATCCATGAGAAAACCATTAAAGTGTTATATTTGCATCAAGTATTTGTGCCACATATGGACAAATAACTTAATATCACTCCAAACGATTTCGATGATATATTTTTTATGGAAAGGATGTTCTTCAAGAGTAGTTTGATGACAGTTTGGTTAGGTTCTGATTCATTCTGACCGCGCAATGCCACCACTGTGGCTGTGACCGGGATTCCGCCCAGCACACGCTAGCCGTGTGCTCCGCATGGGAGGCGGAGCGACGGATCCTGGTCCAGCAGATCGGGCAAGACCTCTCCCCGCCAGCGACAGTAGCGGCTGCACTGGCGGGGAAATCCAAATGGAAGGCGCTGGTCTCCTTCTGTGAGTCAGTATTGACGCAGAAGGAGACCGCCGATCGGGATCGGGAGAGGGCCGATTCCGTTCGGAGATGGCGCAGGCGGGCCGGGGGCAGACCGGCCCGCAACCCTGTAGTTCTGGGCTCTCAAGAATAAGACTATGGTATCCCCTGCCTGTCGTAGAAGGCGACTAAAAGGGGCCTCGGGTTCACAGGGCGACAAGGGTGGGGGCCTTTGTCGTCCGCCAAGGTGGATCCGGGAAGAAGGCGACACGGGCCAGCCGATGTCGCCTTCTTCCCGGATCCTGCGAGGGCACAGTGGGGGAGAGAGTAACCCCCCCGGGATCTGCTCTCCTTGAGCACAGTGCAGAGGGGCTCCGGTGCGTTCCTCTGGAGATCCCGAAGCCCCTCATCATGCACCGAGGAAGGGCCACCGGGGAGGTTTTAGTGGGTAAAACCCCACATAACCGCCGCCTTCCCCAGAAGGCGGGGTATCTTCTGAAGATTTCCTCCTCGTTAACAAAAAAAAGGTTCTGATTAATTCTATTTTGTAATAGGGATATTCAGAAATACTGAAAGAGCGTCGTCGCGTAATACCGTTTAACGTTTGATTCGATTTGAAGTCGCTTTTGTTTTGCTCGTAAATATATAATACTTGTTGTTTTAACGTGTAGCGTTTGCAAATACATATAAAAGGAATCATTATTGTATTGAAAATGTTAAAATTCTCTTTCCTATTCTCATCAAAATAAATCAGCTCTTGCTAAATATTAATTAACCAGAGCGATATGGGACCTTTTGTTCAAATTTATATTTAGTACCTCTTATATTTCATGGCCACAAAAGCTTTTATTTACACAGTAACAAGGTTCTGTATAAATAGTCATATTATGTGACATGAAAATTTAATCTGAATTTTCCAGATTGTGTGTCAGAGGTTCCCAACCTCGTGCCCGATATATGGTCGCCACTATTCGACACAGACTGATTTTTTTCCTTAAACATTAATTAAAAATGCTCTGGGTGTATGCAATTTGAAAAATAATGTTATTATTTTGAAACATTTTTGTTTTTTATTTATTAATAATAAGAAAATAAATGATGGGAAAATGAGAAGTTATGGAAGGAGTTGGTCGATTAAAAATTGGTGGTTCCCGCCATTCGACAGATATTTTAAAATGTGCTCTAGAGTAGAAAAAGGTTGGGAACCCCTGTTCTAGAGAATTGTTTGCACAGACTGTCGTAAATTTCAATATAAAAGTTAAAGAGAATAAAAAAGTTTGTAAATAAAGTCTCGAGAGTTAGACACAGTTTTATTAATGTAGGCCCGTCACAACAAAAGGGGTCGTCTGAAGATCGCTCAAGGTGTGCATGAGTGGAAGTGATATTCAATTGTTCTTTTTCAAAAGTCTCCCTCCCCCCGCTTACGACGTCAAGTCTACCCCCGGTATTATTTAAGTCATTTTTCTCCTGTTAACAAATCCCTGGTAGAATGCAATGAAAAATCCACAGGACGATCGCGTGACCATTGTCATGTAAATTTCGTTTCTAAAGAAATGCAAACTTAGCAAGAACGGATGAATATTTCAAATTATTCGACGCCAGTTGGCTCATTGCGGGGAAATATTGTTCAATTTGTATCTCCTTTTCGTGCTCTTTCTTTGTGAATTTAATATCGATTCATTAATAATTTGTTAATGGAATGTTCTTCCTATTCACAGTTCATTTTATGCCATTACTTCGGTTTCAAGTTTGTCTAATAATAGTAAGTAATATCTTTTTTTATGTGGTATAAACTAGTGCTTGACCACGATCCCACCTGATGTTAAGTGGTGATACAGTCAAAAGACGGTATGCGCTAGTTTAGTAAGTGCCTATACACTCTACTCTTGAAGACCCCCGCGGTATTTGGTCGTTTGTTGATGAAAACAGCACGCTTTTAACCGACTTCAAAAAAGGAGGTTCTCAATTAGTCTGTACGAATTTTATTTACTATTTTTTTATTTATAATTACTCCTGTATTACTCTATCTTCCCCTTGCCTATTCACACAACGGTAAAATAAGTTTTTATTTGTTTATCCAGCAGAGATGTGTCTGCAGATAAGTTTTAATACTTGGAAACACAATGCGGGGATAGGAGGATTGAAGATATTTGTAGCTAGAATTAAGTATATGAAACTACAAATCGGTTCTATTACAAATTGTAAGGTAAAATATCTAAAATATGCAACGTAAGGATGAACTAAATTCGGGCCATGTAAATACAAGAGTTCACTCCGCAACGTAACGCGGGGAGCAGATGTCACGGCATGCTTTTACGTGTAAATAGGGATGTGCCTACACAAGGATATAGTAAATATCGATATCAAGTTAACAGTGCGAAAGTCAAAATAATGTAATCCATTTTTTTTTTTTATAATGTTAAAATAAAATATTTTCAAGCGTCAATAGCCTTAGGTTTAGGGTACTGTCCGCGAAACGTAAGGTCGCCGAATGCGCCATTAGACTATTGAACATCACACAACATCACCAGCTTAAGCTTATTTGAAATGGTTACAAGAATGCTAGTAAAATTGGAGAAAAAACAAAACATTTCCCGTATTTAAAAAAAATAATATCTTCTCACCGACTAGCAAGCGAACTGCTCCTAACCAGCACTACCCACTCAGCACTATCCCGTTCTAGTCTGCATTTAAAGAACACAGTATGAAGGTATTTGTTGAATTTTAACAGCACAATTATGCCAATGCAAAACCTAAAGAGCCTGCATCAAATCTTAACGTACCAACATCGAATGTACATATACGATTAAGATATTGTTCAAATTCAATTCCGTCATCTAAAGTTTTAAAACTATCATTCTATTAATTTACATATATACTTAATAGTTTAGTGTCAGTTAAAGATATAACGATATAATAGTAGCAAATTGACTTCCGCCATAAAAGTACATGTATTTTTAAAAATCCTAGGCATAAATGAAAAGATGAAACCATGGCTTTTGTAGTGTTTATGGCTGCTTTTTTAAAAATAGTTTTTTTGTAGTAATTTTTTTTCTCTATTATTATTATTGATTACTAAGTAGTTTCGTATTAGTTATTTGCACTGTCAACTTGTGGAATCAACATGCACCAGCGGTGTTTCCGAACGATTTGGGGACTTTCAAGAAACGAGCCTACTATCTCAAAGGTCGGCAACGCACCTGCAGCTTCTCTGGTACTGTGGATGTTCATGGGCCACGGTGATCACTTATATAAAAAAGCATTTTTGAATATTGTGTTTTCATTTAATTAGTGAGACAATTACAGTGTTAGCGTTTAAATTAAATAAACCTAATATAATTGTAGTTACTTGGAATACCTTAATAAATGAATATTCTTCAAGAAAAATAGTATCGATATTATTTTTACTAAAGGCTCATCACTAAAGTGTTATAAGATGGCGACTGTAGGCCGGCGGGCGCGTGGGGTGTTTTTAAGTCGTCTTCCCTCCATCCAAACACAAGCCAAAAATCTTTACAAATGCAAATGGGATGGCACTATTAAGCCACGTAGCGAGAAGGAAAGGGATGGAGCAGGTGCATCCTTGTTGGCTTTGCGGTCTTAGTAGATACAGCACGTTCTTGCCGCTTCAGACGCTGCGGTTAGGGGCGCCTAAACTTTTCTATGAATTGGAGTGGAGTTGAAAAACAAATAAGTAAGTATCTCATTTGAATGTACACCCTGGCTTTAAAACGAAATAGGTGTTACTTTGGAGATGTGTGCTGGCGATATGTTGAAATTAAAACGAAAAAATTTACTGCAAAATATTTCGCAAGAGACGGTATCGATAGCGGTTTTCGGATGTTATACAGTATTTACAGTATTATAATTGGCTATTAGCACAGAGATGAGCTTGCCACCGGTAAATTAAAGGGATTTTATTACATTTATAATATTCCATGCTATTTAGATACATAGAAGCGAAGATAGCCTAATGGTTTAGGGTACGGTCTGCGAATCGTAAGGTCGTAGGTTCGAATCCACCATTCGACTATTGACGTGAACCATCTCCTAGCACAAGCATAAGCTTAGTTGGAATGGTTAACAAGAATGTTAGTAATATTTCTGAAAAACAAAAAAAATATTGCTAGTTTTTTTTTAATAAAAAGGATTATTTATTTCAAAGAAAAGATTTTATCATAACAAATTGTTTGTTCTATCTCGTAATAAGGAAAGAATATACTGTTAGATAGGGTTTTAATTAGTAAGTCATTGTACATACCTGCCGCCGACTAATAAGTAATTTCCATCTCTCAATAACAATCTGAAGAAGTCTGTGTGAGTTTCATTTCCCAGGAACTTGTGTGTGTCATCGATTCCTGTAACAAAAAACAAATAATCGTTAATAATTAAAATAGAGCTGCGGTAGCGGTTTTTATTTCAATTTTAGTTCTTAGTGTTGCCTCCATGTGGCGATATAATAAAATCCAAATAAAATTTAATGCAAAATACTGTATTATCAAAGTTTACGCAAGATATCTTTTTTTCGTTTAAGTTTTTTGTGAAATATAAATAAATTAATAAAAGTATTTTATTTTAAGGATATTTAATTGTCTATCATGCACAATTTATTTCAGTTATCCAGCGTCTTCATCTTCCGAGATATTCAAACTTTCACCAAATCAAACTCAATCAATCAATCAAACCCTTTATTTTTGCTTACGGGTGTATAATATGTACGTATTTCTTATGTTTATTTCTAATTTACTTCACCTGTCATACAGGGTTGCCTGGACGAGGTCTGTTATAGCGATAAGGCTGCCCTTGGCAACATTTAATTGATTGTACCTGCTTCAATGTGTAATGTAAGCAAAAATGAGTATATAGCAATAAAGTTGAAATGGCGGAATGAAGATACTAGCTGTTTAAAGTTAAAGTTACAGCCTTTATATATATAATATATATGTCCCACTGCTGGGCAGAGGCCTTCTGTAAAGAGAGTATAAGGGCATAGTCTGCCACGCGGCCCTAATGCGGATTGGCAGACTTCACATGTCGTAGAAAAATTTTCTAAGACATGTAGGTTTCCTCACGATGTTTTCCTTCACCGCCGAGCGCGTGGTTAATCAGCACATAAAATTGCAACAGCAAATTTATTGGTGCCGGCACCGGGGATCGAACTCGGGTTGCTAGCGTACTATGCAACTTGAGCCAACCGCCCGGACGCTGAGCTACCACGGCTCAAGCTGTTTAATTAGAGCTAAAACTGCATTTTACAAATTCCGCTACACCGATATGCTGCAGTTTCAGATACTTGGCCACCTTGGAATAATTTGCCACCGCCCGTAAGAGACAGTAAATCTGTAAACGCATTTAAAAATAAATTAAAACACCTGATGTTAAACTTGCAAAAGATAATATCCCCGTGATATCGGTGGCTTGTTGTTTCCAATATTTTCAATATTTTATTATATAATTTAAACTTAATACGTTTAATTATCATATTATTTATTTTATTTTATTTTAAGGATATTTAATTACCTATCATGCACAATTTATTTCAGTTAGCCAGCGTCTTTATCTTCCGAGATATTCAAACTTTCACCAAATCAAACCCTTTATTCCGACCCTTTATTTTTGCTCACGGGTGTATAATATGTACGTATTGCTTATGTTTATTTCTAATTTACTTCACCTGTCATACAGGGTTGCCTGGACGAGGTCTGTTATTACAATAAGGCTGCCCTTAGCAAAATTTAATTGATTGTACCTGCTTCAATGTGTAATGTAAGCAATAATGAGTATATAGCAATAAAGTTGAAATGGCGGAATTAAGATACTAGCTGTTTAAAGTTAAAGTTACAGCCTTTATATATATAATATATATGTCCCACTGCTGGGCAGAGGCCTTCTGTAAAGAGAGTATAAGGGCATAGTCTGCCACGCGGCCCTAATGCGGATTGGCAGACTTCACATGTCGTAGAAAAATTTTCTAAGACATGTAGGTTTCCTCACGATGTTTTCCTTCACCGCCGAGCGCGTGGTTAATCAGCACATAAAATTGCAACAGCAAATTTATTGGTGCCGGCACCGGGGATCGAACTCGGGTTGCTAGCGTACTATGCAACTTGAGCCAACCGCCCGGACGCTGAGATACCACGGCTCAAGCTGTTTAATTAGAGCTAAAACTGCATTTTACAAATTCCGCTACACCGATATGCTGCAGTTTCAGATACTTGGCCACCAAGTCTTGGAATAATTTGCCACCGCTCATAAGAGACAGTAAATCTGTAAACGCATTTAAAAATAAATTAAAACACCTGATCCCCTTGATATCGGTGGCTTGTTGTTTCCAATATTTTCAATATTTTATTATATAATTTAAACTTTATACGTTTAATTATCATATTATTTATTTTATTTTTGACTTAATAATATATTTATTTATGATTTTTTTTCATCTATTATTTTATTGTATAAAATATATTTTAATCTCATAACTGTTTTATTCATGTATCATATTTATTATACTCTTATTGTCTGTATAAATTCCATATAAAAGTAGTATTGCGCGCGCACGTCTTTAGGTAGTCCCGGCACCGCTGAAAATCAGCGCTGTCGGATCCTAGCGACAGCATATGCTGAGACGGTGTCCGATATTGGCGTCATATGTTTTGTATTATTTGTCCGTGTAACTTTAACTGTGTTTTGTCTATTTTTCATTCTTTTTTAATGTGTGTTATATTCTGTCTGTGATGGGTTTTGTATTATGATGCCAATAAATAAATGTCTATGTCTATACCTTACGTCCGTACGGCCTTAGTGGTCGGTTTCCTCTCTTTTTAAAGTCGGTTAAAAGAGGGACAAACGATAATCCAGTTAATTGATCGTTAGTCAAATGATAAACGTCGCTATGAATCGCAACTAAATTGCCAGACTTTAAAAGGTAAGAAGTGGGGATGGAGGAGGAGGATTAAAAAGGAAATTCTTATTTAACAAGGAAAGATATACAACTTTTTAATTGTGTTTACGAAGTTAAAAATAAGGCAGTTCCCTTGTTAGTAAACTATTTGATACTCTCTAAGCTTCGAAGCTTCCGAATAATTATTGTAACCATTATCGGCTTTTGTGGTTCACTGTAATCGAGTGCGTGTTGCGGTTAAATTAATAGGCGAGATATTAATACCCATCGGTTGTATATTAATTGTTCGACAATTATATTAATAAAGTTTAAAATTAACTATTCCTGAATATAGATTGTATTTAAAACTTTGTATTCACTTCCTTTTTAATCTACGACCGCTGTGAGCATGTAGGTTTTATTTGACTGCGAGGATTCACTCATTTATTTCATTATAAACAATACCATTCACATATTATCGTAGCTTTTTGAAAAAAATGTTTTGTGAAACACGTCCAAGTTTTTTCTTTATGCCTGTAAACTAGCGCTTGACCATGATCCCACCTGGTGTTAAGTGGTGATATAGTCGAAAGATGGTACGCGCTAGTTTAGTAAGTGCCTATATACTCTACTCTTGAAGGCTCCCACATAGTACTTGGACGGAAAGAAAGTTTACAATAAATGTTTATTTTTCAACAAAAGTATTTGTTATATTCTATTAGCCTAAATAAAAAAATTACAGATTTAAGCTTAAAATAAATTAATTGGCGGAAATGCTAAATATATTTTCAATTTCTAGCAAAACCACTGCATCGACGTTTACTCTAGGTCTACCTTTTTTTGTTGAGGGGGGGGGAAACCTTCAACAAGATACCCCGCCTTCCGAGGTTATGTGGGGTTCTTACTCATTAAAAACCCCCGGTGGCTCTTCCTCGGTGAGTGGTGAGCGCGTCCAAGATCTCAAGTGGAACGCACCGGAGCTCCTCCGCACTGTGCTTTCACTAGCACATCTCGGGGGAAGTTAATCCTGCCCCCCCCTTGTCCTCGCGGTATAAGGAGACACAGAGCTAGCCGATGTTGTCTTCATCTCGGGTCCACTTTAGCGGAAGACAAAGACCCCCACCCTTGTCTCTCAGTGAACCAGAGGCTTGACTGGCAGGGAATACCGTAACCTTATTCTACGAGTCCAGAACGGCAGGGCTGGCTCAAGGTCTACCTGCGTTTAAGCGGCCACTAGGTTAATGTCCCTCCGAGTATGCTCTATGGACATTCATGAGCATTCGATGGTCTGGGTATCGCTCACGATACAATCTCCACCACTTCACCATCGATGCTATACATCTAATATTTTACCGGCGTTACCCTTAGACTGCTCTCAATACCGAAGTTAAGCTGGAAAAAATTGCTAAATAGAATTAACTTAGCCTTTGTGTCTGATTTGTGGTTCTGAGAAAACATATACGCGCCCCTTTCTCTTGCCAGTAATATACGAAACGTAATTCCCATTCTACCTTCATTAACTTCTATCCCTCAACTTCCGTTCGACTCGCCCGATCACACTTTTCGTAAAGCACCGAGCCAAGCATGCGTAAAGAAGTTTTACTTCAAAAATACAAATAACTTGAGAACCTCCACTAATTTTTTTTATATCGATTAAAATAAGTGGAAGGATTTTTTTTTAACTTTTTCTTTTTGTGTGTTTTTTTTTAAAACATGTTAATTATTTTCCATGTAAGTATTAGTACGTTACGGCATTACATTGGTTGATGTTGTGTAATTTTGTCTAATAAATAAATAAAATATATTTGAATCTCTTAACTGTTTTATTCATGTATCATATTTATTATACTCTTATTGTCTGTATAAATTCCATATAAAGGTAGTATTGCGCGCGCACGTCTTTAGGTAGTCCCGGGCACCGCTGAAAATCAGCGCTGTCGGATCCTAACGACAGCATATGATGAGACGGTGTTCGATATTGGCGTCAAATGTTTTGTATTATTTGTCCGTGTAACTTTAACTGTGTTTTATCTATTTTTCGTTCTTTTTTAATGTGTGTTATTATTCTGTCTGTGATTCGTTTTGTATTGTGATGCCAATAAATAAATTGACCTTACGTCCGTACGGCCTTAGTGGTCGGTTTCCTCCATTTTTTAAGTCGGTTAAAAGAGGGGCAAACGATAATCCAGTTAATTGATCGTTAGTCAAATGATAAACGTCGCTATGAATCGCAACTAAATTGCCAGACTTTAAAAGGTAAGAAGTGGGGATGGAAGAGGGAGGATTAAAAACGAAATTCTTATTTAACAAGGAAAGATATATAACTTTTTAATTGTGTTTAGGAAGTTGAAAATAAGGCAGTTCCCTTGTTAGTAAACTATTTGATACTCTCTAAGCTTCGAAGCTTCCGAATAATTATTGTAACCATTATCGGCTTTTGTGGTTCACTGTAATCGAGTGCGTGTTGCGGTTAAATTAATAGGCGAGATATTAATACCCATCGGTTGTATTTTAATTGTTCAACAATTATATTAATAAAGTTTAAAATTAACTATTCCTGAATATAGATTGTATTTGATACTTTGTATTCACTTCCTTTTTTCCTTTTTAACCTACGACCGCTGTAAGCATGTAGGTTTTATTTGACTGCGAGGATTCACTCTTTTATTTCATTATATACAATACCTTTCACATATTATCGTAGGTTTTGAAAAAAAATGTTTTGTGAAACACGTCGAAGTTTACAATGAATGTTTATTTTTCAACAAAAGTATTTGTTATATTCTATTAGCCTAAATAAAAAAATTACAGATTTAAGCTTAAAATAAATTAATTGGCGGAAATGCTAAATATATTTTCAATTTCTAGCAAAACCATTGCATCGACGTTTACTCAAGGTCTACCTTAGGAAACCTTCAACAAGATACCCCGCCTTTCGAGGTTATGTGGGGTTCTTACTCATTAAAAACCCGGTGGCTCTTCCTCGGTGACTGGTGAGCGCGTCCAAGATCTCTAGTGGAACGCACCGGAGCTTCTCCGTACTGTGCTTTCACTAGCACATCTCGGGGGAAGTTAATCCTGCCCCCCCCTTGTCCTCGCGGTATAAGGAGACACAGAGCCAGCCGATGTCATCTTCATGTCGGGTCCACTTTAGCGGAAGACAAAGACCCCCACCCTTGTCTCTCAGTGAACCAGAGGCTTGACTGGCAGGGAATACCGTAACCTTATTCTACGAGTCCAGAACGGCAGGGCTGGCTCAAGGTCTACCTGCGTTTAAGCGGCCACTAGGTTAATGTCCCTCCGAGTATGCTCTATGGACATTCATGAGCATTCGATGGTCTGGGTATCGCTCACGATACAATCTCCACCACTTCACCATCGATGCTATACATCTAATATTTTACCGGCGTTACCCTTAGACTGCTCTCAATACCGAAGTTAAGCTGGAAAAAATTGCTAAATAGAATTAACTTAGCCTTTGTGTCTGATTTGTGGTTCTGAGAAAACATATACGCGCCCCTTTCTCTTGCCAGTAATATACGAAACGTAATTATCATTCTACCTTCATTAACTTCTATCCCTCAACTTCCGTTCGACTCGCCCGATCACACTTTTCGTAAAGCATTCACCGAGTCAAGCATGCGTAAAGAAGTTTTACTTCAAAAATACAAATAACTTGAGAACCTCCACCAATTTTTTAAGCCGATAAAAATAAGTGGAAGGCATTTTTTTTAACTTTTTCTTTTTGTGTGTTTTTTTTTAAAACATGTTAATTATTTTCCATGTAAGTATTAGTAAGTTACGGCATTACATTGGTTGATGTTGTGTAATTTTGTCTAATAAATAAATAAAATATATTTCTTTCATTTCAATTTCAAACATTTTACCTGACGTGTGATACAAAGGATAAAGAAATTTGCTAACGTGCGTTAAAGCATCACGTACCACCTTCCCGAGCGAGTGAGCTTAGGAAATTGCTACCGACTGCGTAATGGAAAGGCGAATTCCTCCGTCCGTTGAATATTGTAACAAAATACTAATAACATCAAATTGAAACTTCTCACGCGGCTTTTAACATAATTGATACAGCGCGAATGTGCTCTCGCTTCACTGGATCTCGCATACAAACATACAATTCTTCGTGAATTGATTGTGAAATGAACGTAACTAAATGAACAATGCTAGAACTAAACTTAAAACACACCATTGTAACTCTTCTAAGTCCTCTCCTCCTTATTCTGAGAATCTTACATACAAAAATAACAAATGCTTAAAAATTGAGCCCGATGTTTGGCGATGCACCCGCCATTAAAATGAATTTGATTCGTTTTTATCAAAAGCAGACAGCAAAGGCTGTCTGTGTCAGCCCCGTCAGAGGAAGCTCCTCGCTTATATATCTAATCTAATATATACGAGCAATTATTATGTATATATATATATATATATATAAGAATTGAATTCGAAACTATCCAGTCCGATGGTGGAACGGGGATTGGGGAATTAGGCTAGCTACCTTACGCCTGTGCTCAAATCTGAGCAGGTCGGTTTCAGCTGCGCCACCAAATAGCCTCTTAGCCCGCCTTTCCACTTGCCTTTGGACTTGCCAAAGCTGCAAGATGGCATTTAGCAGCGCCTACCCAAATATGACATCAGTATTCTACATACGACCGGACTTGAGCTTTATAAAGTGTTAAAAGCTGTCGCGCAGAGAAGTACGGTTGCACTTTGACCAAGATCTCAAGTTTTGTCTGCAGCTATCTTAGCTTAGACTCGCTTAATCGTCCGTAGTAAAACTATATATTGTCTAATTTTTATTACACAAATCATAACCGAAATCATAGGAAATAAATATATAGGTAAAATCTACTCGTACACACAATGTTTCAAATCGCTATTGACGGATTGAGTCGATAAATCACACTTGCAAATAGCCTCTTAGCCCGCCTTTCCACTTGCCTTTGGACTTGCCAAAGCTGCAAGATGGCATTTAGCAGCGCCTACCCAAATATGACATCAGTATTCTACACACGACCGGACTTGAGCTTTATAAAGTGTTAAAAGCTGTCGCGCAGAGAAGTACGGTTGCACTTTGACCAAGATCTCTCGAAGATTTGTTTGCAGCTATCTTAGCTTAGACTCGCTTAATCGTCCGTAGTAAAACTATATATTGTCTAATTTTTATTACACAAATCATAACCGAAATCATAGGAAATAAATATATAGGTAAAATCTACCTACAATGTTTCAAATCGCTATTGACGGATTGAGTCGATAAATCACACTTGCAAATAAGCAAATGCGCATTGAAATATCACTGGATTCCCGCAATGAAATAATACGGTTGTTTATTATTTCTAAAATATGCAATATATTTTGCGGGAAATATGTAAAATATTATACCGACGTTAACGTTTTGAGTATACTTAAGCGAGCACGTTAAGTGAAGCTTAACGGAGTTACGGTTTGACGAATTCGCCATTTAGGGAACGAGTTGAGAAGTCTTCGATAAATTCTTATAAGTTCAAATTTTATCGATGAGAGCTGTTGTTAGATGATTGAGAGGTGGCACAGATTTTGGAGAGCTTAGCCTGAACCTATATCATAGACGACTTAGTGCGAGTAGGCTCCAGAGAGGATGCCTTAACTCTTTTTGCAACGGACTTTAAAATGAGGAGGTTCTAAATTAGTCTGTATTTTTCTTTAAGTATGTGAGCCATAAATGGACGAATAACTCAATATCACGCCAACCGATTTTGATGATTAATTTTTTATTGGAAAGGATGTACTTTAAGAGTAGTTTGATGACAGTTTAGCTAGCTCCTGATTAATTTAATTTCGTAATATTATTATAATAATACAGAAATACAACGTTTGATTCGATTTGAAATCGGTTTATATTTCCTATGCAAGTGCTTGAATACGATCGCACCTGATGTTAAGTGGATAAACAATACTAGGTATATATAATATATATGTCCCACTGTTGGCAATTTGCTAAGATATGTAGGTCCTCCTCACGATGTTTTCCGTCACCGCCGAGCGCGTGGTAAATCAGGACATAAAATTGCAACAACAAATTGATTGGTACCGGTACCGGGGATCGTACTTGGGTTGCTAGCGTACTATACAACTTGAGCTAACCGCCCGGACACAGAACTAACACGGCTCATCATTACTAGATTAGTAAATGCTTATTCATATCACATTGATATCGGAAGTAAAGATAGACGGGACGCAATCTATTAAAATCCTTTACTGTAAGAACAATGAAAGAAGATTCAAAAAGCTGCTCTTGATGCCAACAGCAGTTTTTTGACATATATTTGACGACTGACGCAGTAAAGCTTTTCTGACAAGTCCGAAGGATGTCCACAGTAAAAGGATAAAAACCCGCCTTGAAGTTCGATGGTGAAAAGGGAAAGAAGAAGTAGATATTTCCTGTGCTCATTCAACAAAATGTGTTATATATGTGACAGGGGATGAATGAAAACCAATGACTAAGTGTTTGGATGGTTGAAACTTGTTGGTACGCGCTACGCTGAGCTATGATTTAAACCCCCAATCATCAGATCGTAAGCTTAGTCTCAGCTTTCACAAACATTAACAACTGTCACGCAGAGTTGGGGGTCACAAAGTACTCCTTAATCAGTGTGGGACCTCGTTGGTCGTTGTAATGCACACTTTACCTTACTTGCCCCCTTTAGTACATCACCAATGTGTTCTAATAATAAAACGAAGTTAAAGAAAGCACGTAAGAATATATTGTATCACACAGAGGTGGATAATAAACACACAATGTGAAACTAAAATAAATTTTCGCGAGAACATTTGACGTGGCATTATTTATTCAAAAAATTTTCTAGTGCTACGTGACTGGGGAACAAATGAGGCGCACAGTCGCGATGATATGCAAACATTCCGGCAGCTTACACACGTGTGCATATCAACAGAACGTCGGGGCAACATGACCTGGAAACGAAGCTAAGTTGCCCCTATACTGTAAACTGAAGTCTCTGTTAACAACACCTTCAAAACCCAAGATACCTGCTTATTTCAGGCTACAAAAGTATAGCTGTAAGATAAATAATCTTAAAAAATAGCATTGTATTAAAGAATATTTTAAAAGTTATTGTTCTTTAGGCTCGTTATAAAAGAATATGAGAGTGAAATTTTAAGATCGCGTCACTGTAACACAAAAGTTACGTTAAAACTACACACTTTTTGGAGCGTTTTAAAAAAAATGATGATAGTAACAGATTGAAGCTGCAGTGAAAAAAATTGTCCTTATATATTTTTTTAGTGCTCCAATATAATTGAGGTCAACTATCCGCATGTATTGTTTGAAATACTTATTTGACAAATTGACAATATTTATTATATTGAAATTAAAATATTATTATATAATATTAATGTAACGGAAGGAATGGTGAGGAGCGGATATGGGAGCGAATAACGCGGTGGAGGGGAGAGGTGGGAGCGCAGATGATGTGGCGAGGTATATATAACTATATATAACATAGTTAGTCGTTATATATATAAATAGTGAGTCGTTATATTAATTTATTTAATAGTTCAAATTTAAACTGACTTCTATTGACTGTGTTGACTATCCTTTTCCAGTCCTTTCATTATTTTATTGTAATTATTTGCCGAGTGCAAATTTTAATACTCAGCAAGTGGTTGACCATACGAGCGGGTCAGGGAGGGGAGCGCTGAGGCTCCCTCCCTCCGCAGGCGACGAGTCGGGGTGGGCAGGAGGCGTTTCAGACGTCTCCTCTCGCGCCCCCGTAATCCGAAGCGGGGCCAGGATGGGTACCTGGCCCCAGCATGCTTCGGCGTTTTCGGGACTTCTCGGAGTGCCGGAGAAGTCCCCTTTGAGGGTGAAGTCCGGTTTTTGCCGGGACCGGCCGGTCGTTGGGGTGTCCTGTCGCTGACAGATCCGGGACACCCCGCTCATAACGGCTGATGGCATTCGCGGTAGGTTTAGTGGGTATGGGCTGCCCAGGCCGAGTCCCACACATCCCTCCGGGCCCACCCAGGGTACCGGAGGATGGTCTATAAACAGATTCCCCCGCGTTAACAAAAAAAAAAGTTGACCATGGTCCCACGAGAAGTTAAGTGAAAAGTAGATGTAGATGTCGTGCCCGGGGGGAAGGTATCACCGTTAAGTCCCGAGATGCTTATGCACTGCGAGGGTGCTGGGGGAACTTTACTCCCCTCGGGACGTGCTCCGCGGACAGTGCAGAGATGCACCGGTGCATTGGAGATCCCGGAGGCCCTCAGTCATGTACCAAGGAAAATCTGCCAGGGAAATCTTCAACAAAACACCATCAGACAACAAAATGCAGTCCTGGATGGTAAGGCACACTAGCTTAATGCCTATTTACTCTACTCTTGAAGCTCTTGCAGCAGAACATTGTAATTGAAGGGATAAACAGACGCGAGCAAACTAGTCTTTCCTATCAAAAATCAATCCTTTAATACGAAACCATTCTTATATTAACGCCAACGGTAACCTAATTATCTTGTAAGATTTATTCTAAACAATAAACTTTGGTTTTAAAGTATTTGTAGCTTATAACGATTTCACATCAATTAGATTCTCAATGATTCCTCGGAGTACGGTTAGTGAAACCATGCTTAACTTTATCCGTTTTTGTATCTTCATTGTATTATTTGAAAAGATGGCTCTGTTTAATCTTACACCGTATTTTTATGGTAATTAAGACAATTTTAGTTTGCTCCGAAAAGGATACAATTGTTCCCAGTGCACCAATTAAAGTCTGTTATTCCAGTTTTAAAATATATAAAACTTCTGTTAACTGCGCAAAGAATTCTTTTTATAATGCTGTCTCTTCCTCTCCAGATCCCTAATCTACAATAAGCAGTACCCTTTTGATTACCTTTATATACATGAACATTTATATATTAATGTTTTACAATAATCAGAGCACTATATACACGATAGCCCAGTGGTTTTTTAAACTAAGCTTTTTTTTGACGGGGGAAATCTTCAACTAGATACCTCGCCTTCTGGGGGGAAAGGGGTGGGAGGCTTATCCCTCCCCCCATGTACACTCGCACTCCAAGGCGACACGGGCCAAAGGCCCCCACCCTTGTCGCCCACTGAACCCGAGGCTCCTTTTAGTCGCCTTCTACGATAGGCAGGGGATACCGTAATCTTATTCTACGAGCCCAGAACTACTAAGCCTGTGCTAAGACAATACGGGCTATTCCGTGTTGCGGTCTGTTATCATCATCATTCATTAGCTTGTGTCACCGCCGAAATAGGCCTTTCCCAATGCCTTCCACTATATACGATCCCCCGCTTCAAGCCACTTCCGGCTATCCTTACAAGGTCATCAGTCTATCTGGATGGTGGGCGCTTTACACTTCTCTGATCTATGTACGGACTTCATTCCAAGATTTTCTCCACCATTTGCCATCCCAATGCCACTTCACTTTACTGTCTTTAAGAGCAATGTACTTTAGTTCACCGTCGAATTCTTTTAGTAATTACAATAATTCTAACCATTGCATAAATGACACTATACCATAGCCCAACTCCTGAACTCAAACAGATACTAACTACTACTACCAACCACCATTCGACTATTGACGTGAACCATCTCCTAGCACAAGTTTAAGCTTAGTTGGATTAGTTAACAAGAATGTTAGTAATCTTTTCTGAAAAAAAAAGAAATATTGCTAGCTTTCTGTCTTTTTTTTAATAAAAAAATCTAATATAACTAATGTCGATAGTCGATATTAAAGAGACATAAAACCTTATATGGCTGTTTGAATATCGTGTAAATTATCCACGCCGTCGTTTCGTTCACTTCCATACTTTAAGCCGATACGTATCCCATAGGAGCCATTCGATGGGTAATTCGGGTCGTTATCGTCGACGACTTAATACCGCTCGTTCACTGTTACTACTACGTACAGCGCGTTACAGCATTAACCTAATTATATGCTCGTTAAATAATCATAGACATGTATGAAGGCGGTAAAGTAGATGCATCTTGCATAAGCTTGCCGATTGAGATTATGCAGACTGTGTTAAGTAATATATTTATATCGCATGTATCGGGATACTTTCTAGTCAATAAGTTAGTCAAACAGCGAGAATGCTAAACTGATTTTTTTTTTACGAACCTATGCAAGTCAGAAGCTGGCCGCGACTGCTTCACCGGATTGAGAGCTGGCTAAAGCTCTTAGATCGATTAGCCTGAACTTCTGTAGTTGGTGATTCGATACAACGGTTCTTCCGTTGAGGGGTTACTCAGCTTGGAAGGTTAGCATTCCGATCCCAGAGCGCCCGAAAGAGTCGGACCAAGGCTCGCTCGGATGCTTTTCAAGGAAGGTAACTGGTATTACATTAGACATTTTCTATATATATTTACGTATTATATGTGTATGTGATTGTATTTATCTATATGATATCTAGATTTTATAAATAAGTGACGCCACCAAAGGTTACCTGGAAGAAAATGGTACATATAGCATCACCTTTTAATATATATTTAAGGATTTATCTATGTTTTTAATTTTCACAATGACACAATGGTGAGATTAGCTATGACTGAAGGCAATTCGCAACTAAGGGGCTTTAACTAAACCCTTTCCAAAAAAAAATGACAGGGATATGAGTACACAAAAAAAAATACAAACAAGTCTCTCTTTTTTGGAAGTTGGTTAAAAAGAGCTAAACAGAGTTATTCTATAACATATATATGTATATATATATATTTTTTAATTCGAAATAATAAAACAATAAATATTTTATATATTTATATATAATACTGAATGTACGAAACATAATCTTAGCTTGAATACCAATTTAAAAAAATACAGTTCCAAATTTAAATACGACACATATAAGGCAACGTTGGATAAAGTAGTAGCGTTCCCAGTTACACAAACGTATTTTCATAATCCACAAAAGGAGATACGGCTCGGCTTCGCAGATCCCCAGTTGAGAGAGCGATATAATCTGTCAGCAAAACGAACTTATCACGGAGCGAAAAAAAAGCGTCCGGAGAACTTGTCTCCGGCAGGATCTTCGGCTTATACAAGTTTTCAATCCACAGGCCCGATTGATAACAGAGATAAGTTACGAGGCTTTATTATATCTGCGGGATACTTTTCTGATCGCATTTTTTCTGCAACCATTTAATGTGGTCGAAGCGTTTTACCACATTTATATATATTTGTTTTAACTTTTCTCACTTTATCTGAGATCATAGAGTCATCTCCTATTGGATTAAGAGTTTTTATGGACATCTTTATTTTGGAGACAGTATTTTTTTCCTCCAGCCACACTTTTTAATACTGTAGATCTTGTCTTGAAGAGTAAAGTGAAAGTACTTTTTTGGAAGTATGTGATGGCTAACGGACATGAGACTCAATTCTTTTGTTATCGAGGGAGAAACCTTCAAAAGATACCTGTTTTCTTGGATGCTGAAGTTATGTGAAATTTCTACTCAAAAACCCTCCCTTCAGTGGCCATCATCAGGGCATTACGAGGTGATCCGAGAGAACAGCGGTACGCTCTGGTAAGTTTTTATTTCCGTGGTTGTAGAATGTTCAATTAAATTTATTTGTGTTCGTTAACACATTGTTTGTATTAAGTAATAACAAAATGGCGGAATTAGCTTATACAACTCCAGGAATAAATTCATTTGTAAAACACTGTTTTAAACATGTGAAATTAAGCCGGCGGAGAATTTGCTTTCTGCTGTAAAATTATCTCGTATTTAGCGTTTTCAAATAACAAGTATTATTTCACGTTTTTTTCTCACGTTCTGAAAACAAAAAAAAAGAAGGTTCACATCAATAGTCGAATGGTGGATTTGAACCTACTGTCTTACGTTTCACAGACCGTATCTTAAACCATTAGGCTATTGGCAGAGCTCACAGTTTAGTTGCTTTTGTTTTGTCTGTCGATGTGTATGAAATGTGCTGTATGTGAAATAAGCTATAGCTTTAGAAATGAAGATTAATTTTACTGTTCTTGTATAAGTATCTATATAATAATTCATTACTATTTATACAGAGACTTTAAGAAAACTAATAATTTATACGAATTACGAATAAAGCTCTTCATAAATGATAAAGATAATTCGCGACTATAAGACCGCATCTAGTTCTCGGTCGGCAGAGACGGCTGCAATGTGCAACAAATTAGATCGGGCGCAGTTTAGCAGCTTCCTCATAATGCATGTGGACCGCTCCCGGATATTAACTTAACTGCCTTTCTAGGTCGGGGAAATAAGTGAAGTTGCCTCAAGTGACGGCCCACTTTAACTTTGCCCAGAGGCACCGATAAAACTCGGCTTAAGATGTGAGATCTTATTACAGATTATAGAAAAATACTGGCTCCTTTGCTTGGCGGCTTTAAAATTATGGGTATACAGTTTCCAGAATATTATGTTGTAAATGAAATAAACAGCCGCGGGTACATTTGATTCTTTGAAAGATGTTCTTCCGAACCATAGATATCTTATACCGTAAACAGTCTGACTTCATGTCGTAAATAACAAACTGGCCGCACTACTCTGCTGTCGTACAGTTTTTACAACTAGTACGGAGGGTAGTTAATTATCTGATATTGCAAAACTTTAATAAAAATACTTGCAAAATAATGTTTATAGCTAAAAGATATAAGAAACATTTGCGTAGATATAAAAGATTTGTACATTTAGTTAAGTTTTTGATGTAATAAAAAAAATATAGTAAGCGATGTTTTTTAATCTACTTTTACTGCAAAAACTATATAGGATGATACAAGATGTACATGTTATACATATTATTATACCATTAAATACAGTGTGTTTCTGGGAGATTTCAAAATCGGTAAATAAATGACAGCACTATGAGTGCACGAACATGAAAAAAACATTACAGAGAATTCTTCTTTTTTAATGTTGGTTAATGATGCTATATCTGTCACATATCCCCCAGGACTACATTTTCACTTAACATTAGTTGAGATTGTGGTAAAGCACTTGCTTAGAGCGTATATAAAATGTTTATATACGAAAGAATTTGTAAAGGTACCTTATTATAATTTACCTTCAAGTGTTGCATTAAATACGTATAACTTCAACTTTAACATAAGTATATAACTTCACTATTGTATTAGTTACTACGTATTATGTCAATAAACAGATTAACTTTTTTATTGCACATTAAATTCGTACAAACGTAGATTAATTAACTGGCAAAAGACTAAATACCAAAGGGGAAATGTTGGAAACCCAACTCGGAACAAAGGAACTAACATTGAAGAGTAACGCTACAAACTCTAAAAGCAATTCAATTAACTGTGAAAATGAAATTGTTAATAAAACAATACAGTACAAGTTTACCATATTCCCTCGTAGAATGAACGTCACAGAGAATAAACAAATGAGCCGACATTACGTCGTTAGTCGTCAAATAAGAATAATGGTCTGTACACAGGGGACTGCGTTCGCTTCACTTTACTGAGCAAAGGCGGACAGTACTGAATTAAAAAAAAAAAACAGTAAAAATATTATTTTACGTCTGTGCTAGTTATAAAATCCGTGTTTCAATGGTTACGATAAGAGTAGACAAGGGTGGGTAGAGATAGCAAACATATAGTGTCTTCTATCACTATCTACAGAGTGTAGGTAGTGATAGAAGATACGCTGACACTGTCCATTTTTAGCAATTCTTCCATGCGGCTACTACTAAAGGCAAAGAAGTGACATCTACAAATCGATTGGATATTTTGTAATTACAACTAATTAGATTATTCAAGCATTATATAGCCGTGAGCAAAAATAAAGGGTCGGTTAAGAAAGTTTGAATATCTCGGAAGATGAAGACGCTAGCTAACTGAAATAAATTGCGCATGGCAGAAGTTCTAAAAATGGAACGTGTCAGCGTAGAGTTTGGTTTGCAGATAAATCGCAGTAAAACCAAAATGATGATTGTCGGCAGAGCTAATAGCAACCCGCTGGACATAACCCAAATAGCAAAAAGCGATGTCGTTCAATCCTACATATTTTGGGGATTTCATATCAAATCAAGGAAGCTACACAGATGAAGTTGAGAGACGCATGGTTTATGCGCAGAAGTACAATGGCCAAGCTCAAGAAAATATGGAAGAATCGCAATATAACAAAAATTGTAAAACCCAATTGTGTCCCATATTTCTCCACTCGGCCGAAACATGGGCCCGACGCCAAACCGAAACACATAAAATAGACGCTCTGGAGATGTGTATTTGAAGAAAGATGCTCGGGATTTCGTGAACCGAATTCCGAACAAATACCTTCATCCTTGAAGAGCTTGGTATCAACCACAGTATTGAGTTGATGCATAAAAGACCTTTAATTCCACAGAAGCAGCACCCAAGACCGGAGGAGCAGTTGTCCCCGTGCTGATACCCGGGTAATGGGGGATCACCCCAAGGCCCGCACCTGACGGATGATGCGCTTGCTTACTTGACAGAGAATAAAATTTGTCAACATAAAATTAAAGTTAAAGTAACAGTCTTTACATATGTCCCACTGCAGGGCACATGCCGTCTCTGTAAAGAGAGAATAAGGGCATAATCCGCCCCATTGCTAATTGGCAAACTTTACATGTGTTACAAAAATTTTCCAGGACATGTAGGTTTCCTCACGATGTTTTCCTTCACGCGTTGTAAATCAGACATAAAATTTATTGCTAATTTACTGGTGCCGGCACCGGGGATCGAACTCGGATTGCTGCTACCACGGCTCTTTTGAATACAATTTTTCCGTTTCCTTTAAATCGTGGGCGCATTAAATTTCCATCCAATTTCCTTCACTTTCACGCCATATGAAATCATTGTGTTTCAAATAACAAAGAGAACTGAACCCATTATATTTTATCCTTGAAATCTTGTTACGCGAGCGAGTAGTTTCTCGGGGAGGCGTTATAAAAACGTGAAGGCGGATGTATCTGTCTTCATTACAATGCGACCGATGTTTCAGTTCCGACCACGACTGGGTAACGTAAGAAATAGATACGGAGATACCAACAATACAAATGGCGACAAAAAAATTCTATTGTATATTTCTTTCAGTGAAGTTGGAAGACACGTGTTTCAGATTGGAATGTTCAAAATTTAATTGCTGTGTCTCTTTGTACAATAAACAAACAAAAGAACTCACGCCGTTTACTCAGAGGGTTAGGCAGAGATGACGGATTTTCCATTACGGTCCTTTATCGAGGCGGATTTTGGTTTACGATTCAATTTAAGATATATAATAGTCTTCTTGTACCGATGAATTTGACTTGTTTTTAGGATTTTAAGTACAAATAATCGCTTTTGCGACCTTAATGGGGACAGGCTCACCAAAAATCATATGGGACTTAATCAGCTTAGTGCAAAGTGAAAAGCAAAAGCTCAGTCTCTGTCTACCCCGCTAGTGTCAAAGGGGCGTGAGAATATTATACAAAATGAAATTGATCGTCTATTATGTAATTTATATCTCGTTTAATATAATTCGTTACAATGAGGGCATAACAGTTGTGGTCGGTGGTGAAGCTATCTCGCCGTGTCGTATGACCTCAACCATTTATATTGCGAAGCTTACGAAACACAGAGTCAACCGCACGCCAGTAAATTGCACTGCAGCTTCTACGCACTCCAATCTACGCCATGTTTACCAACTGCAATAGACTAGAACATGGGTCCCCTTATTATTTTAACGAAATAGTTCTTGATACTTTTTTTCAATTGACAGACAATGAACAGATTAATACTAGATTAATCTCGTTTTAACCGATTTACTAAAAGGAGGTGGTTTTCAAATCGTCTGTATGTTTTTATTTATTTTTTCTTTGTCTTTCGACTGAAACCTTCAGATGAACCCATTTTTGTGTCCCATCGTGTGTCCCAGACAATTTGGTTCAATTCTGACATTGGCACTTATAAGAAAACCATATGAGTCTTAAATTTGCAACAAGTATGTGCGCGCGAAATGGACTAGTAAGTCAATACGCCAACCGATTTCCATGATTCATTTTATATTAGAAAGGATGTACTGAAATCAAACTATGATGTGAGTTTGGTTAGGTTGTGATATACTTTAATATTCCTAAGATAATTTGGAAACACAAAAGGGGCGCTCACACGTAATATTGTAAAACGTCAATAACCTAATGATTTAGGATACGGTCTGCGAATCGTAAAGTCGTAGGAACGAATTCACCATTCTATTAACATGAACCACAACTCCTAGCACAAGCTTAAAATATTATTTGGACAGTGCTCCTAAATGATATAGTTACAATAATCAGACGTTAGAACACAAGCGCTCTAACAATCGCAACGATGTAAGAGATAATTTTGAAGCGTGTGAATATTTTTCTAACCGTATTGTGTAAAAAGAAACGGCTTGATAAGGTGAGTGTCGTCGAGGGCGGAACCGTCGTGGCCATTAGAGCTAACGAGCCGGTACACGACGACAAAATACGCTGACCCCCCGACTATGCCCTGTTCGGCCTCACCTATCTGCGTTATGCAGGGACGCGTTTCCCATCCGTAGACTTCCATACTTAACCTCGTTACATGTCCTTTTGTTCTTGTTCTATGTCTGCTATTAACCGACTTCAAAATAGGAAGAGATTATCAGTTTGTCTACATTTGAAGTATAACTTCTTCACGCACGGTTTTGGTGAGTAAGGTGGTGTGTTATAGTTTACGAAAGTTAGTTAATGTATTACGAAGAGTAAGATCTGGCGGGGCAAACTGATTTTTTTTTATACTTTCCAAGCAAGTGCTTGACCACTAACCCGCCTGATGTTATGTTAAATGACCAGACTTAAGCTTTATAAAATGTTAGAAGCTGTCTCGCAGATATACGGTTGCACTTTGTCCAAAATGCTAAGATTAAACAAATTACATCATAAATAAAATGGTAAATAAACGATTTGTTTGTTCAATTCGTTTAATTGTTTCGCAATTGATGTTGGAGTGCTTACGGCGAGATTCAGTTGGGAAGTATTTAAATTTGTTTTTGAATGTTAGTAATGTTTTTGGCGCCCTAATAGGCGGGGGTAAGGGGGTGTTATTCCAATATTTTGACGCCGCATATCGAAAACTACCACGAAATTTAGTAGACTTGTGGGTTTGTATTACTATTATACACATAACTTATTTTCCCTGAAAATGCTTCAGCAACCACACCTCGGTTAATTTGACTTATTAGAGTTAATTACAAAGGCGCGAAAAACCAACTCTCCCCGACACATTATACCTGCTATACACCCAGACGGAAAAGAATCCCTTTCCAACTAGAGATACGGATAGGGGGCAGGTTCGCGCATCCTTACCGTGCACGAGGCCCAAGGCCTCACGTACGGATCAGTGGTGGTCATCAGAACAGTGACGAAAAAACTGCAACTGCACGACAGCGTCCAACATGCTGTAGTGGCGATATCCCGACACACCGTCAGCTGTCAGGAAAATAGTAACTGCAGAGGTGGCACTCTATTAATAAATGCAGAGTGACACAGTTAAGTGTATTGGAAAAGAGCAGGACAACGGGTCTGTGGTTGCGATCTAACAATAAAAAAAAACTTGACTTATTATTAAGAAGCTTATTAGACCTTTTAGAAAAATTTAAGAACAGATAAAATTAATAAATATATAGATAAAAATGTTAAATGTCGTCCTTGTAAGGATAGCCCTGGTTTCGAGACGAGTTTGAACCTCGTTTAATTATTCAGAGCATTATCAAAGGGTACAAAATATCGTAACGAGCTTGTAAGTTAATATCTAACGCTTAATTAGTTTCAAGTTACCGCACCTATACTGATAGTGGTGTATAACGTTGTGCTACAGTGCCCTCAGGCTTTTTAATTAAAATATAGTTTAATATAACTGATAATAATATTATTCGCATTAGTTATAGTTACGAGTCGACTACGTAGGCAACCTGGCGTTACAGCTTTCCCTCCCCGGATAAAGATCCAGAGGAAGATCCAAGACAAGGTGAGAGATTGTAGTGTCAAGAGACATGAGGGAGTGCAAGATTATCCATGACGATGTCGGCGACAGAGTGAAGTGGAAAGCGAAAAGCAGGAAAGCTGACCACCTTGAGCCAGCAAGGAAGAAAAAGAGAGAGTTAAAATTATAATATTTACAAAGTCGACTTCAAATCGAATCAAATAATAATAATAATAGTTTATTTTTATTTCTTTAAGGTCACAAATTGACCAATACATTATATATAACACAATATTTATCTCTCCTTTGCGAGAGACTGGTATCTGTACTAGATTACCAAGCCCTCTGCCGCGCGTATTACTTAATTCTAATTTCAATAAAAATGTTAAACGTTATTTTACGTCGACTAATAAAGTAATAAATATCATATCTAAATAAGTATCCTTTCTATTATTTATTTACACTTATTGTAACTTCTTAAAATAAGTTATTAAGACCCGTAGTCGGTATATTATAATTGCCTTTAATATAATAAATAAAAAATATGATATAGTATTAGTTGGTAAAAGCTACAGCTCGGAGAATGACTCGCACTGAGAGCGACTCTAAATTAGCATAAGTATCTAAATAAATATAATGGCAACAATTTTTCATATACGTATTGATGTAAAATAAATAGTAAATATGTACATTAAACATGATCGAAACGTGATGGATCTCTGAATGCTTTACATATTTACTATAAGTTGTCTGTTAATAGGATCATATTGATCATCGTTTATTGAAATAAAATATATCTCCATTTAAATGAATGAATGAACAATTAATTTACGAGTAAAAACAAAACCGACTTCAAATCGAATCAAATAATGATAATAATAGTTTATTTTATTTCTTTAAGGTCACAAATTGAACAATACATTATATATAACACAATATATATCTCTTCTTTGCGAGAGACTGATATCTGCACTAGATTACTAAGCCCTCTGCCGCGCGTATTACTTAATTCTAATTTCAATAAAAATGTTAAACGTTATTTTACGTCGACTAAAAAAGTAATAAATATCATATCTAAATAAGTATCCTTTCTATTATTTATTTACACTTATTGTAACACCTTAAAATAATTTATTAAGACCCGTAGTCGGTATATTATAATTGCCTTTAATATAATAAATAAAAAATATGATATAGTATTAGTTGGTAAAAGCTACAGCTCGGAGAATGACTCGCACTGAGAGCGACTCTAAATTAGCATAAGTATCTAAATAAATATAATGGCAACAATTTTTCATATACGTATTGATGTAAAATAAATAGTAAATATGTACATTAAACATGATCGAAACGTGATGGATCTCAGAACGCTTTACATATTTACTGTAAGTTGTCTGTTAATAGGATCATATTGATCATCGTTTATTGAAATAAAATATATCTGAATTTAAATGAATGAATGAACAATTAATTTACGAGTAAAAACAAAAACCGACTTCAAATCCGATTTTCATCTTTGTATTTTCGAATTATCGTAGGAATATTACGAAATAGAATTAATCAGAACTGTTAGCTGGCAACACATGACACCCAGCGATTGTTATGCATAATAACTACTTCCAATGATATCTTAGTGATTTACCTGAACCTTATTGTATCTTTAATTCATAATTAATAATTTAGTTGATCGTCACATGAACTTGGCATTGTAAACAATAGTTTAACTTTATTAGTTCCTAATCTGACTTCTAATTAATTTTGTATAAAGATTGTGAGGACGCGCAGTTGTGACGTTATTCGTTATAAATAATTCTTTGTACAACGTTACGCTGTCTCAATAAAGCGAGCATATTAGTTGTTGGACTATTTTATTCTACGAGACCTAAAAATTATAACAGACCTAACCAAACACTCATCTTGAAGTACAATCTTTATAAAAAAAAAAATCTAAATCGGTTGCCGTAATATTGAATTATTCATGCATTTGTCACACATACTTAATGCAAATTTAAGACTCACTTAGATTTCTCATGGATGTAATTTTCTGAATTGGACTAAATTGAAATAGGGCCAAATGGGAAGCACCAGCTTTAAAAAAAAGAATTTTCAAAATCGCTTCACCCATTCGAAAATTATAGTACGTAACAAACATAACAGACCCTTAGCCGTGGTAGCTCAGTGTCCGGGCGGTTGGCTCAAGTTACATAGTACGCTCTCCTTCTGCGACTCCGTAATTGCCCAGAAGGAGACCGCCGAATGGGATCGGGAGAGGGCCGGTCCCGTTCGGAGATGGCGCAGGCAGGCTGGTGGCAGACCGGCCCGCAGCCCTGTAGTTCTGGGCTCTCAAGAATAAGACTACGGTATCCCCTGCCTGTCGTATAAGGCGACTAAAAGGGGCCTCGGGTTCACTGGGCGACAAGGGTGGGGGCCTGAGTCGTCCACCAAAGTGGACCCGGGAAGAAGGCGACATCGGCTGGCCCGTGTAGCCTTGCACTATGAGGGCACAGGGGGGGAGGGAGAATCCTCCCCCCCCGGGACGTGCTCTCCTTGAGCACAGTGCAGAGGGGCTCCGGTGCGTTCCACTGGAGATCCCGGAGCTCCTCGACATGCACCGAGGAAAGGGCCACCGGGGAGGTTTTAGTGGGTAAAAACCCCACATAACCGCCGCCTTCCCCCCAGAAGGCGGGGTATCTTTCTGAAGATTTCCTCCCCGTTAACAAAAAAGTTGCATGGTACGCTAGCAACCCGAGCTCAATCCCCGGTGCCGGTACCAATAAATATTTTGTTGCAATTTTATAAAAAAATAATCTAAATCGGTTGGCGTAATATTGCATTATTCATGCATTTGTCACACATACTTAATGCAAATTTAAGACTCACATAGATTTCTCATGGATGTAATTTTCTGAATTGGACTAAATTGAAATAGGGCCAAATGGGAAGCACCAGCTTTAAAAAAAAGAATTTTCAAAATCGCTTCACCCATTCGAAAATTATGGCAGGTAACAAACATAACAGACCCTTAGCCGTGGTAGCTCAGTGTCCGGGCGGTTGCCTCAAGTTGCATGGTACGCTAGCAACCCGAGCTCAATCCCCGGTGCCGGCACCAATAAATATTTTGTTGCAATTTTATGTGCCGATTTACCACGCGCTCGACGGTGAAGGAAAAGATCGTGAGGAAACATATACTACATGTCCTAGATTTTTTTTCTAAGACATGTGAAATCTGCACTCCGCACTAGGGCTGCGTGGCGGACTGTGTGCCCAACAGAGGGACATATATAAAGGCTGCAGTACTTTAACTTTTAATGAACATAAAAAATGAGCACTGTTTGAGAGACTAATTGAGCACTGCCTTATTTTTTCAAGTCGGTTGACAATACAATCCGGATAAAACGATTTGCTGTATACTTATTATAATACTAACAAGCAAATTGCAATTATTGTGATTACTTAGACAAAGCAATAAATCATTATTAACTTTGACACAAATCACTTTCAACTAAATTAATCACTTAAACTTTACGAGCAACTTAATTGATGTCTAAACTATTAAGTGGGCCTAAATTAATAATCAGTTCATTTCCTATGGAGTTCCGGTCGGGACAGATTAGAAAACGGCTACAAAATTGTGTGAAATTAAAAGACAAAATGTTTTATCGTACTTTCGTTGTCACTATAACGCCATCAGTTACACCATCTCATATATCATATATATCATGTATTTATCATATATGTTATGTATATTGCAATTTTGTAATAGAAATGCAAGCAATAGAAAATGTAGCAAGCATGTGTAATACAAAATTTATAATTTATATTTTAATACAATTACTGTTTATTTATTTATTTACAAGTCTCACCAACAAAGTGAACATCATTACAGTTAAAAACCTCTGTGAATTTGTGAGATGCGAATTACGCGTGAGTTCAGTACTCTAATTCCTAGGTTAAAGTCAACTACGATTATAAGGCAACCACTAGTATCTATAAATTGATTAAAACTCGTCACTCTTCTACTCACAGCACCGTCGGAAGTGCAAATGGGGTGGGATTATACAGGTAAGTAAGGTGGCACTAATTTAATTTCCCGCGCACCGCTGCGCCGAATCGCTTTACCCTGTTTTCCTTCAAAGAAAGCAAGTTAAAAATCTCCTAAAGGAAGCCGAAAAGAAATCTCTTGAGTATGTTGGAAATTTGAAATGTTTTTTGATCCACCGTGAGAAAATGAAATTGTTTTTTAGTGGAATTTTTGATATTTTAAAAAATTTAAGGCGTTTTGTATAATACCAAATAAGTGTTTTTTTTTTTAAGTAGAAAGATAATAGTTATCACTATATAATAAAAGAATAAAAATTGACCTGATAAGCGATGTATTAAAAAAGGGTAAGGGTTTTTAACGGAGGTTTATAGGCACAGATATATGGATGTGATTGAAGTGAAAGAGGTGTGCCAAGATCTGACTAAGTCAGTGATCGCTGCCTACCCCTTCGGGTGTCGGGCGTAAGTGTTTATATTAAAATATATTTAACATTGTTATAATGATTTTGTAAAACAGTTTATGTGTAAAATACAGTTTCATTGGTTTTCCGTAGATTATATTTTGGACTTCTAGTCGCACTGCTGGAATTCATTCTTATGTTGTGAACATCTCTCAAAGTCGAACGCAGCGTTTTGCTTCGTCTTTCTTCATTCGTACAGGAAACGACCGGAATAATTTGCCTCCGATTATATTGTGGGTATTTTTAAGAGTAGAGTGAATAGGCATTTACTAAGCCAGTGCGCTTTACCATCCAGGATTGTATTTTCACTTAACATCAGGTGAGATGGTGGTCAAGCACTTGCTTGGAAGGAAAAAAATGAATAAAATAACGGTTTTGTAAAAAGTTAAACAATTTATGTGTAAAATACATAATTTTATCGATACTTATTCATACATGTATAAATTATAATGAAATATTTAACTGGCTGACCCGGCAAACGTTATTTGGCCATATAAATAATTTCTAGTATTATTTTTATAGTCGAAGTAATTGTAGGTTCTAGTATTTCA
This sequence comes from Meandrusa payeni, assembly GCA_029286785.1. Taxonomy (NCBI): domain Eukaryota; kingdom Metazoa; phylum Arthropoda; class Insecta; order Lepidoptera; family Papilionidae; genus Meandrusa; species Meandrusa payeni. Next base: position 8,814,713 of record JAGSMX010000008.1, on the reverse strand, counting down.
AAAGGTTATTGAACCAGTTTCTACCTTTTACTATCAATATTATATTCCGTTCCAGTGTATCTTCAAAGGTCTACTCTTACAGTAGATTACTCATTAAGGGTGTAATCGCGTCAGTGGCACGCTTGGTTAGTGAGATGGCAACCCTAGCAGAAATCTTTACACAAGTGCACTGTGACCTAACTTATCTGTTAAGTGAAAACGTATAAAAAGTTTTTACGTAATTTTAGAAAAAAGATTTTGATAAGGATAAATATAGCTTTATAGAACTTAGGTACATTTGACAATTTTATAACAAATGGTCAATGGGTGACCCTATTGCTTAAAGGAATCTCTTCCATACTATGGATGGACAGAAATTCGTTTGGAGTATGTTTTATCTCATTTTAGTCTATTTTTATGAAGTATAAACTAGTGCTTGACCACGATCCCACCTGATGTTAAGTAAGTAAGTTATAGTCGAAAGACGGTACGCGCTAGTTTAGTAAGTGCCTATACACTCTACTCTTGAAGGCTCCCACGTCGTACTTGGACGGAAAGACTGACGCCGGCAACTTGTTCGGTTCGGACGCGCGGAACATTGACTATGAAAGGGAGACCCGCCAAATGTCTAAACATCCGAAGGTAGGACTGGGGGATTCAACTCGTGAAATTCCTGTTCACCAAGCTAGTCATCTTGCGCCGGTGCTCAAGACTATCTTAATGTAGATCTTGATCAGCTATCAACTATTATTTTAGTAGTCAACATAATTGGGAGTCAAACACAGAAAAGAAATAAACATTTAGAAACATGGGCCGTGACGCCGAATAAAGTGCATAAAAGTGCCAAGTTGCTGAAAACAAAATGCTTAGATGGATGGCACGAGGGAGCCTAGGTGTACGCGACATTGCCGACAAGATGCAGGAGAGTAGGCTGCGATGGTATGGACACGTTAAGAGGAGGCCCTCGACTACGTAGGGAACCTGGCGCTACAACTTTCCCTTCCCGGCCGAAGATCCAGGGGTAGACCCAAGACAAGGTGGGAGAGTGTAGTGTCGAGAGACATGGGAGTGCAAGATTCAACCACCAAAGACGATGTCGGGGATATAGTGAAGTGGAAAGCGAAAATCCGGAAAGCTGACCCCACCACCATGTGGTACCAATAGCAAGGAAGAGAGAGAGATACTATTATATAATATGATATTTATACAGGGTTACAGGAAAAGTCGTGCTAGATCCGTTAAGGGCGTGGAGTAACCATCATTTCTGACTCATTTCACTATGAAACACCCTACCCTAAACTTAACCCTTTTCGAGATATTCGACTTTTAATTTTTTTATTTAAAATTGCCGATTTTTATCCTAATATTTTTTTAATTTTTTATTTGTGTGTCTTATGATTGTTATTATTACATTTTTACATGTGTAATAAGATGCTTGTGAACATTAAACACTAACATTGTACATAGGTTACTTTAATAGGCCGTAGTAGACAAGTGAAAGGTAAGAAATTAAAAAAGATATTAGAAAGTTTATTTTTCTCTAATGGATATCTAAAAATTTATGGCAGTTGTTCGGCAGATATGTTTTAAAATATCTACGTTTCATCAGCTATCTAACGAGGTATAACAATCTAGGATTTGTATTACATTTCAAGAGAAAAAGTATTTGGGACGCTTCAGGTATTAATCCCAGTCCCAGGTAACGGTCCCGAGCCTATTGTTCTTTAAGTTATGACGTAGGTACCGTATTATTTTTTCGGCAAAATGGCGGTTTTAGTTCTTTGGGGTTGACACTTATTGATTGTTTTGATTATCAGTCTGCTTTTGTGCTTCGTACATAGTAGATGTGATATCGTTTTGCTCTTTTTCTCGACTTGGCTGTAATACTGGACTGTTTCTTCTAATTTGTGACTACTGTGCTTGTGAACTGGACTCTGATTTGTACTTGTAATACGGAAGTGTTGAAGATGTCGGCCTACACACCTGAGGAATATGCTGATATGCTTATTTGTTACGGATACTGCGATTGTGTGTCTGCGCAAGCTCGCAACGAATACGTAATTCGCTACCCCGCTATTATGCTATATTCGCTATCTCATTGTCCTGTTCTTCGTCGTCATTAATTCGTGGTCTTCCCATGTCTGTATTTCGTCTCAAACGGAGCCAGTTTCTCGAAGTCTTCGATAAACTCTGTCAAAACAGCCACATCCGGCACTCGACGATCGGGGTAGCGAATTATGTATTCGTTGCGAGCTTGCGCAGACACACAATCGCAGTATCCGTAACAAATAAGCATATCAGCATATTCCTCAGGTGTGTAGGCCGACATCTTCAACACTTCCGTATTACAAGTACAAATCAGAGTCCAGTTCACAAGCACAGTAGTTACAAATTAGAAGAAACAGTCCAGTATTACAGCCAAGTCGAGAAAAAGAGCAAAACGATATCACATCTACTATGTACGAAGCACAAAAGCAGACTGATAATCAAAACAATCAATAAGTGTCAACCCCAAAGAACTAAAAACCGCCATTTTGCCGAAAAAAATAATACGGTACCTACGTCATAACTTAAAGAACAATAGGCTCGGGACCGTTACCTGGGACTGGGATTAATACCTGAAGCGTCCCAAATACTTTTTTCTCTTGAAATGTAATACAAATCCTAGATTGTTATACCTCGTTAGATAGCTGATGAAACGTAGATATTTTAAAACATATCTGCCGAACAACTGCCATAAATTTTTTTAGATATCCATTAGAGAAAATAAACTTTCTAATATCTTTTAATTTCTTACCTTTCACTTGTCTACTACGGCCTATTAAAGTAACCTATGTACAATGTTAGTGTTTAATGTTCACAAGCATCTTATTACACATGTAAAATGTAATAATAACAATCATAAGACACACAAATAAAAATAAAAAATATTAGGATAAAAATCGGCAATTTTAAATAAAAATTAAAAGTCGAATATCTCGAAAAGGGTTAAGTTTAGGGTAGGGTGTTTCATAGTGAAATGAGTCAGAAATGATGGGTACTCCACGCCCTTAACGGATCTAGCACGACTTTTCCTGTAACCCTGTATAAAAAATTATAATAGATTTATATACCAAATGATAACATATTCAAAAGGAAACATGGCGTTTAAGTATTAGGTTTCTAAAAGCAGACAAAGGTTTTGTCACTCTGTGACTCCTTATTTGATATAAAATAGTTAATTCAGCTGTGGTTTAGTAATAAACAAAGCGATCGATTGTCGGAACGAATGCAGCGCACATTTCTCTATATCGTGTACCGCGTAAGTGCTGGGCGCACAAACTAAATACATATTTACTGGCAGACGGAAACGTTGGATAGCCGGTAGTGGACAGATATGGATGCGTTTCCGGTGCCAAGGCATGGACCACTGTCGATTAATCTTCCCAACAGAGTACCTTTGTTGCTTAGACGCAGTTCGAATACTATTATACCGCCCGAGCGAATTGTAAGATGGGTTTACATTACATGGAATAGATGGCGTAGATCAAACTGAGCGCCTCTAATTGGAACAGTATGGTTTGAATATCTTTACAATAGGAATAGATGAAATATCTTAGCTTTTAATGGCAAAGAAAGCGTAACTGTACAGCCATGTGTCATGATTTAAACGCTTTTGTTGTCCGCTTTTTACACATTTTTTCACGTCCTATATATGGTAACATGTATATGCTACTGTATTCCCATTGACACACAGAATCAATCGCCACCGGGCACAATTTTTTAGCAAAGATTTTTTTTAATAAAATACCGAAAAAAAGGCAATTCATTGTTACAAGCCCATTGGGATTCGAACTGGCGACTATCGGAAAGTAAGGCGAACCGCTTAGCCACTAGGCTATCAATCTATTAAAAGATAATATCCGAAAACAAATGCTCCTTACTCCATTTGCAGTAAGCATAGTGTAATGTTACGAGTTAGTAATACGCATACGCTGTCACAAATTTAAGTTGCACCGCACTAGATGGCGCTGTTCTCTGTTGTTTAATTACTAAGTCTTTACGAATTCCGGGGGGAAGTTTCAGCGTGTTAAAACATGGATCGTATATTATGCAACGTTACTAATTCGTTATTCCACAGTTTGTGTGAAGTTGAACTCTTGTTCTCTGCAAGATAAGAAAAGATGATATCGGAGTCCGATGGAATGTCGTTGTATGCATTCCCGCTGGTCGGTGTTGCCATAATTACAATAAATCATTATATAAAATCTTGACACAACTTTTCATTCGTCATCTATATGGTAGTACATTTATACATAACTACCACATTAACTTTATGTTTTTTAAATAGTTCGCCAAACACAGTAAACACATTTCCAACATATAATCACAAACCCACAGAGAACTCCTGACACAAAATGTCTGTCCGTCCAAAGGTTGTCAGGTTGTTGCTTTCAGTGATAAGACCATTGCGCATGCAATATTAATAGATAATAATCGGTAACGGCATAACATCGTGAGGAATCCATGTACATGTGTTAGAAAATTTTCTAAGACTTGTGAAGTCTGGCAATTCGCAGTAGGGCTGCGTCTTTTCTCTTATTCTTTATTTACAGAAAAGGCCTTTGCAGCAGGCCAGCAGTAGGACATATGTTTATAGTCTGTAAATTTTAATGAATGAGATATATGTCTCAATTGTTATTTAATAAAATTAAATAAAAGGTTGCCTGGAAGAGATCGCTTTTAGCGATAAGGCCGCCCATTGTTTATGTATTTTAATTATATTTTCTCTTTTTTTTAAATTTTATTTCATAAGTGTAAACAATAAAGAGTTTATAAATAAAAAATAAATAAATAATAATGTACACATAATGTTTTTCTTTATCAATTCTTTTACACAATTTACGGAATCAAAAACATTGCTGCTACATTATTCTACGAAAATAATATAATATTGTTTTTATTTCATCCGTTATTCAATTTACAAGAGATCACAAGAAAGAATAGCGGTTTTATATTTTTTATGTATACTTACTCATTTATTATGTCCGTAACGAATGATGCATCCATTTTACATTCACGTTACGGAACTGGTATAAAAAATAGAATAAAATTTGTAAGTTATCATTTCTTAATGGCCAGAGCAAATGTAATTACAGCACAGCACAGCGCTGGAATAAAATCTCCTCTGAGAAAGTTAACTTTTAATACTCCAGATATGATTTAGAATGTAAGGTTGAGAAATTAAAATAACTTGGAAAGGAGGTTTTTTATACAATCTGATTTTAAACTTGGAAAACTTACAAGATGGTTTTTAAAAAGCCAAAAAAAAAATTGAGACTGTATTACGAGGAAATGGTGTACTCGGTTTGCGGGGTTGTTACAATCTTGACGGTTACAGTTCCCGTACAGGGTAGGCTGTCACTTGCAAGAGATTCACTGGCGCAGTGCCGAGTTTGACTTGTCACCGATCTTTATCTTATTTCTGTAATATTTTTGTACCTCAGCGAGCTAGTAGCAAGTATTCTTGATTGGCTTAGAGCCCTCCGGGCTTTAGTTTAATGCCGCTTAATTCGATTTATAACATCGATCCTGTGAAAAGTTGCGGGTAAGAGATTCTGGAAGACGCCTGTAATTGTTTCTGTAATTTTAATTAAACAAGGGTTTCGTTTAAGGTGATAATTTGTAAGTATATTTCAATTACAATAGTGGCAATGCATGCAATATTGGGAATTTTATTACTTTTAGAGATTTGTTAAAATCAATAATCTATATGCAAACGCATTTAACGTAAAAAGTTATTTTGCGTAGTCCTACACATCTTTGCAAACATATTCCTTAGATTTTTTTTTCTAGTACCCCCAACATGTCAGGTGACTGTTTGTGCTTAACCAATCATCGCGTAATTATATCTCTTTTGCTCTTCATTTCTCCTCTCTTTTTCCTTTCTCTACGTTTGTACATTTGTCTTATTTATTGCAACAAATTCATAAATCAATATCTAAGATTCGAATATCTAGAAGACATTAAATAAATTTGGAGTTAACCAATATAAGCACTGTAATAAATTTTATAGTCACGCCTGTCGAAACCCTAAATATATGGTTCACATTTTGTAGTTTAAAAAGATATTGAAGTATTATAACGGTAAATCATATTAAGAGCGGTTCTTACGTACGTATTAGAAGATGGGGTTATCGGGGGTCTTAAACAGCATATCGCTATCTCTGTGCAGAACGAGTGTCCCTTCCTGATTGGTAGTTATTTACCATGAGAGTGAGCGAGAGGTGATTTTCTCTGTCACACATCTTGCGCGTTCCGCACAGACATAGCGATATGCTGTTTAAGACCCCGATAGGGTGATATCTATTGTCGATAGATCAAGTACCCTCACTAACTATCGTGTCTTGCACCGGAAGTACAAAATGGCGCCGAGTGGCCGGCATGGTTGCGCTTCCGCTATGCCGTTGTACGCTGGGGACAATTAATCTTGTGTACTTATTTTGTTCTCACTCAGGCGTAACCAAGCGAGCTACTGCAACTTAATACATGCTTGATTTAGGAGTAAACTTGACGTAAGTTAGTGAAGATAGAGAGAGAATTACATTTTGTATATTACTGTAGCGGCAGGAGAGAGAGGTGTTAGCAGACATTTCTTTCTGTCTTTAAAGTAATAACTGAAGGTAAACTAAAAGTGGACAAGGGTCGATTCTCGCTATGACCGATCTCTTCCAGGCAAGTCTGTAGGACAGGAGAGATACAATAAGTAAATAGTAGGATTATAAGAAAAATCAAGAAATAAATAAATAATAATGTACATATAATGTTTTTCTTTATCAATTCTCTTACACAATATACGAAATCAAAACATTGCTGCTACATTATTCTACGAAAATAATATATTGTTTTTATTTCATCCGTTATTCAATTTACAAGAGATCACAAGAAAGAATAGCGGTTTTATATTTTTATATATATTTACTCATTTATTATGTTCGTAACGAATGATGCATCCATTTTACATTCACGTTACGGAACTGGTATAAAAATAGAATAAAATTTGTAAGTTATCATTTTAATGGCCAGAGCAAATGTAATTACAGCACAGCACAGCGCTGGAATAAAATCTCCTCTGAGAAAGTTAACTTTTAATACTCCAGATATGATTTAGAATGTAAGGTTGAGAAATTAAAATAACTTGGAAAGGAGGTTTTTATACAATATACGAAATCAAAACATTGCTGCTACATTATTCTACGAAAATAATATATTGTTTTTATTTCATCCGTTATTCAATTTACAAGAGATCACAAGAAAGAATAGCGGTTTTATATTTTTATATATATTTACTCATTTATTATGTTCGTAACGAATGATGCATCCATTTTACATTCACGTTACGGAACTGGTATAAAAATAGAATAAAATTTGTAAGTTATCATTTTAATGGCCAGAGCAAATGTAATTACAGCACAGCACAGCGCTGGAATAAAATCTCCTCTGAGAAAGTTAACTTTTAATACTCCAGATATGATTTAGAATGTAAGGTTGAGAAATTAAAATAACTTGGAAAGGAGGTTTTTATACAATCTGATTTTAAACTTACAAGATGGTTTTAAAAAAGCCAAAAAAAATTGAGACTGTATTACGAGGAAATGGTGTACTCGGTTTGCGGGGTTGTTACAATCTTGACGGTTACAGTTCCCGTACAGGGTAGGCTGTCACTTGCAAGAGATTCACTGGCGCAGTGCCGAGTTTGACTTGTCACCGATCTTTATCTTATTTCTGTAATATTTTTGTACCTCAGCGAGCTAGTAGCAAGTATTCTTGATTGGCTTAGAGCCCTCCGGGCTTTAGTTTAATGCCGCTTAATTCGATTTATAACATCGATCCTGTGAAAAGTTGCGGGTAAGAGATTCTGGAAGACGCCTGTAATTGTTTCGTAATTTTAATTAAACAAGGATTTCGTTTAAGGTGACAATTTGTTGGCAATGCATGCAATATTGGGATTTCTTTTAGAGATTTGTTAAAATCAATAATCTATATGCAAACGCATTTAACGTAAAAAGTTATTTTGCGTAGTCCTACACATATTTGCAAACATATTCCTTAGTTTTTTTTTCTAGTACCCCCAACATGTCGGGTGACTGTTTGTGCTTAACCAATCATCGCGTAATTATATCTCTTTCGCTCTTCATTCCTCCTCTCTTTTTCCTTTCTCTACATTTGTACATTTTTCTTATTTATTGCAACAAATTCATAAATCAATATCTAAGATTCGAATATCTAGAAGACATTAAATAAATTTGGAGTTAACCAATATAAGCACTGTAATAAATTTTATAGTCACTCCTGTCGAAACCCTAAATATATGGTTCACATTTTGTAGTTTAAAAAGATATTGAAGTATTATAACGGTAAATCATATTAAGAGCGGTTCTTACGTACGTATTAGAAGATGGGGTTATCGGGGGTCTTAAACAGCATATCGCTATCTGATTGGTAGTTATTTACCATGAGAGTGAGCGAGAGGTAATTTTCTCTGTCACACATCTTGCGCGTTCCGCACAGAGATAGCGATATGCTGTTTAAGACCCCCGATAGGGTGATATCTATTGTCGATAGATCAAGTACCCTCACTAACTATCGTGTCTTGCACCGGAAGTACAAAATGGCGGCGAGTGGCCGGCATGGATGCGCTTCCGCTATGCCGTTGTACGCTGGGGGACAATTAATCTTGTGTACTTATTTTGTTCTCACTCAGGCGTAGCCAAGCGAGCTACTGCAGCCTTACTGTGGGACCTTGTCGAACTATATCTACGCAGTAAATGTTTGTAACTGCCTGTTAACTCATTAGTCTCTGAGTAAAGTTTTCTTTCATTATTTTTGTATTATAGCGAAGGTGGTATTTGAACTTCGAACAATTAATAAATGCCCCAAAGTAAGGTACACCTTAAGGACCTTTTTTGAAGTCGATTGATAAAAGAGGACGTCCGCGCGATTTTAATGTTTGATTCGATTTGAATTCGGTTTTTGATTTTACTCGTAAATATACCTGTTCTATTCTACACACAAACATTGATCACTTTACAAAGGCATTTTCAGACAATCAAAATAATGAAGTGTTAGCAGTTTGCTGGCGCGTCCGATTGAGTTTTCTATCACACAAATGGAAAGGTCGTTCACTGTCCTATATCTTAGAGGAATATATCGCGGCGACTACATCGGTTTCCGTAATAGGACCGTCGTTAATTCTCGCCGAGGTCCGTTTCCCCCGTTCCGCAGTGGGGTGGGAGGCGCGTTGGTTTCGTTTTGTTTCTGATTCTTGTATTGCGATCGCGAATCGGCCGTATCGAGCAAAGTGGAACTTGGGGAGTGTTTTTGTCGGGGCGTTACACAAATCACTGTTGCTTACAGTTCGTTACGCTCGCTGATAGTGTTTAATTGTTCTTAGCGACCAATGGTATACGTTATTCTAGACGTTATCTTTTGCCCGACAGATATGCGAGTGGTTTATCACAAATTAATTATTGAAGTAAAACTTCATACATGCTTGACTAAGGGAGTAAGCTTGATGTAAGTTAGTGAAGATAGAGAGAGAATTACATTTTGTATATTACTGGAGCGGCAGGAGAGAGAGGTGCTAGCAGACATTTCTTACTGTCTTTAAAGTAATAACTGAAGGTAAACTAAAAGTGGATAAGGGCGGCTTTCTCGCTATGACCGATCTCTTCCAGGCAAGTCTGTAGGACAGGAGAGATACAATAAGTAAATAGTAGGATTAGAAGAAAAATCAAGAAATAAATAAATAACAGCTAGAATTATTGATGACAATTAAGAGCTACTTACATTAGAAATAACATTATGTGTACATTGTGTTCTTTTAATTTAAAAAAAACCCCTGTCACTTATGGGACCGAGCTTGGTTAAAAAATGACAACTGTCTCTGTCCACCACGCTAGAATTAAAAGGAAGTGACAAGTTTTTTTTAAATTGATTTAATTGCAAATATTGCGATAAGATTAAGTTCACATTCTCAGATCATCCATAAACTATCAAGTGCTACAATTCCCACTATACAACATAACGTCTTTGGTGATAATTCAGAGCAAAGTTTTAATGGAACAAGGCACCAAATCCACGATTAGAATAGCAACTTTAGGAACCATGTCATATTTATGCACTTGGAACCTGCTATGTAGCAGTGCGGGCTTATTACACGCTGGTGAAGTTGTATAATCCATGAGATGCATTTCATGAGCTCAACAACAGCGCTCTTGTTATTTCATATAACTTTAATATAGAGGCTTAATACATTTTTCATTTCATTATAGATAATCAAACAGTTCGTCGGTCGCGAACACAACACTTTGTAATACAATTTTAACCTTCCCTAAATGTTACACAAATTTCTTTAACAAATCATGTATCTTACAGCAATTAAAATCTGGAATGTATCACATTATTTTAGCGGCTAAAAGGTTAAAGGCTTAGGGTTATCCGGAAGTATATGATTAAATTTATCTTTGTACATATATGTAGGTGCGTTAAATGATTTATATGTAAATGTACTAGCGTATCCAGCCCGCTTCGCCGGGTTAGATTTTGCTTTATTTTATTTAAACAATAATCTTACATCATTAAATATTTAATATAACTCTCACTATTTATTAAATTATTCATTTCTCTCCGTATTCATTCACCTACACCCATGTACATGTCAGTAAATACAATATAATTATTATCATTTATACAAAAACATATCTGGCTCAATATAATGTCAGACATAAAAGTATGACGCGTGGCTTGTTCGATAGTCCAAAAAGAGGAGTGCTCGTCACCAAACTTTTCACGATTACTCGGCAGGTCAATCTAAAGATTCTCTGAAAGTTTCATGAACCCACACACTTTCTCTTTTATATATATATATAGATAGATTAAAATGCAATCATATGCATAGAATACATGAATAATGTTGGTTTTCTTTTCCTACATTCCAATAGCATGCTTCCAATTTTGAATATTAGGTGGAAAACATGGCGTACAAAGTAACAAGGAAATACAGATACGTCAAAGTGTAGAGACGGATTTTCCTTTTGTTAACAACGCATTATGCTTACACAATGTCGGAACATGTCACTAGTTAGGTTGCGAGGGATAAAAAATCTTCGTTGATAATGCTTGCCAGGATAATGTGTGCTTTCAGCCAAATTGTCTGAGAGCGTAGCAGTCTACACAACTGACAGAGAAAAAAAAACACCGCAAGCCTGATGCGCACCATTATAATGCGAGGATGCTGACGTATCGGCTTAGAAAATCAACTTCGGCTATCTATCTATATATATATAAAAGAGAATGTGCGTGGGTTTGTTCCGAATAGGCTTCAAAAAGGCTGGACCGATTTCAATGAAACTTTCAGGGAATCTTCAGATTGATCTGGCGAGTAATTCTGTAAAGATTAAATGCTGAAAAAAATTGCTGACGATCGAAGCACTCCTCTTTTTGAACTTTCCAATACAGCTTTTATTTACTGTGGTGATATTCTATTGTTTTATAATCCAAACTTGCATTGACACATGCGTTGCCTATATTTATGTCATTATTAACCATATATAGTATGAGTATATTGAAGTATAATAAACCCCTAAATGATAAGAATGATATTGTATTTACTGATATGTACGTGGGTGTAGGTAATAATCTTCACCCGCGAGAAGAGAATAGAAGAGAATGAATAATTTAATATATTGTGAGAGTTAAATTAAATATTTAATGATATAAGTTTATTGTTTAAATAAAATAAAGCAAAACGAAGCGGGCTAGGTTCGCTAGTATATTTATATATGTATAGCTGCGTTTTTTCAATATATATATATTTATGTATAATATAAATAAAAGTGTATATATATAGTGTGTCCGCAATTTTGTTGTTTTTCTTTTTTTAATTTTTCACAATTTTAATTACGTTTGTTTATGTATGTATTGTTTTACCTGTTGTTTCTGTGTTCTTGTGTCGAATAAATGTTCTATTCTTATAGGAATTTTACCGCTGTTTAATTTTCCCTTCAGACAAAAAAAGAACTTGAAATTGAAATGCACTGTATGCATTTAAATTTCAAGATCCCTTTTATGCAAAAAGATTTAAAGTATAGTATTGCGCGGAATGTTCCAGAAGCGCGATTCCAGGCGGCCCCCGTTGGCTGGTGCTTAGTGTGGTGCTTAGCGCGAGTAATGCACGCTCCTAGCTGGATTTCTGCATCCGCAACGAGAATTATCACGGACTGCCTCCGAAACACTTACCGCTCATTCGTAAAGCTGTAAGTACAATGCGTTACAGCAGTTGTTTATGCTAAACACGGAATGTTTTATACGAGTAAAACATAACAGCGATTTGCGATAGCAATTGTTGTCCTTCTTTTTAAATCGACTTCAAAAAGGTTCTCAATTCGTCTGTATGGTTTTTTTATATTTGTATTATCGAAATGAGGTACATTTCGACTGGGTGAAGCGATTTTGATGATTCTATTTAAAAAGGCGGTGTTTCCAGTGAGGTCCAATTCTGAAAATGGCATCTAAGATAAAACTAAGTCTTAAATTCATTCAGTCATATGCGCGGCAAACGGACGAATAACTCAATATCACGCCAACCGATTTCAATGATTCATTTTCTATTGGAATTGATGTACTTCAAAGGTTGATGAGAAATTGGTTAAGTTCTGACTATACCCCTGTTGTTCTGGGCTCTCAATAATAAGACTACGGTATACCCTGCCTGTCGTAGAAGGCGACTAAAAGGGGCCTCGGGTTCACTGGGCGACAAGGGTGGGGGCCTTTGTCGTCCGCCAAGGTGGACCTGGGAAGAAGGCGACATCGGCTGGCCCGTGTCGCTTTGCACTGCGAGGGCACAGGGGGGAGGGAGTAACCTCCCCCGGGAAGTGCTCTCTATGAGCACAGTGCAGAGGGGCTCCGGTGCGTTCCACTGGAGATCCCGGAGCCCCTCACCATGCACCGAAGAAGGGCCACCGGGGAGGTTTTAGTGGGTAAAAACCCACATAACCGCCGCCTTCCCCCCAGAAGGCGGGGTATCTTTCTGAAGATTTCCTCCTCGTTAACAAAAAAGTTCTGACTAATTCTATTACTAAATATTCATACGAGAATTCGAAAATACAAAGATGGCGTCCGCGAGTCATAGCCTTAAACGTTTGATTCGTTCGATCGGTTTAAGTTTTTATTCAAATACATTTGTCGACAAATTTACGAGTATTAGGTCCTACCACCGCACAATGTTAATCATTTTGTGTCGACATTCCTCAACCCTGAATGAAACGCTTTGCTTCATATGCCATTATTCGTACAGAAAAGGACAACTTGGGTGTTTTCGAGAGTAGAGTTAATAGGGATTTACTAAGCGCCTTAACATCGAAGACTGCATTTCCACTTACTCAGGGGTCATGGTCAGGCACGTGCTTGGAAAGTATTGGTGTTTTTTTGCTTTCACGTCTTTTGTATGTGAAAAATATACTGTTAATAATCAAATAAGTTTCTGTCTTAAGTACAAAACAAAATCACTGGCTAAATTTTGTGGCCATTGTATGGCGATGGATTTTACCCCTGGTCATGTATTGGACCTAATAAGCTTGACAAAAGCGAATAGCGTTTGCTCTGTTTGTCTATTCCGGCAATGTTAAATAATAAGAGAAATTTTCTCATACAATTCGACATTTTTAGGTCGAACATTTACCGGGAAAGCCTCATTTACTTTAAGGAGCGAGTGCGAAAAACTCAGATAAATTTCTGGTTAAGGCGCATAACGTTAAAGCGGAATGAAAGATTTCTTAGATTGCCACATTAATTTAGCGAGAAATCTCGAGCAGGTAGGGCGAGTATGAGTAATGGGAATCTCGTTATTCTCAGGTGCCGCCAATTTTAATTTCCTGCGCTGGTGCCGACTGCACAGCCGGCTTGAAGACGTCGTTTATTTGTGTACAGAGAATGTTAAACCCATCAACACGCAGTTCTCAAACGTTTTACATAATTCATGTTCAAGATTGATAAATTGTATGAAGAAATAAACGGTTCGGGACATTTGTCAGAATTTATGTGTGTTATATACGAACAGACGCTGTTTCCAAAGAGACAGACCGTAAGCCAAACCACTTAGCCACTAGGGTATTTAAGTAAAAAAACATAATTCTAAGTACAGGTATGTAAAAAATATTTTTTATAGCCAATTGTTATATTACATACTCCGATTATTTAAGTAGTCACATTTCTAATGCTAAATTTGATGTTTGTATATATAACGTGGAAATAGTTTCGTCATTAGGTAGACTGGATTTACTCAGCGTTTAATAAGTAGTTAGAAACATGCGTACTGTTAGTTCAGAGCATGGACTAACGCGCAAATGTTGTTTGGCTGTCTGCCACGTATTCGTATAATGGATATTGAATCAATACAGGTTGCGTACATGAAAGTACGCTAGTCTGCATTTTAGATAGAGTAAATACTAAAAGAGAAATTCATGTGGGTTAGAAACGCCTCTAATTGGATCATATTTTGTACGTAGATATTTTTTCCATAGGTAATTATTCAGGTATCTATTGTTTTTTTTTTAAACGTGATTACAACAGTATTTTTATTTTATTTTTTGGGAAAAACTTACAGCTATTACTTCGTATCCCGTATCGCATTTACCATGGGGAGTGTTCTGAGGAATTGTTCGGAATCATCCCAGCTACCGATTTCCATTACCGCACATCTCGGCAGAATTCCAAATTCCACTGCCACCATCTTGATGGTTGGCGTTCAACGACTATACGTTTTTCGCGTAACTTTCTCCCACGCACTGCCAACTTGTGGAATCAACTGTCGCCAACGGTGTTTCCGAACGTTTACGATTTAGGGACCTTCAAGAAACGAGCCTATTCCTATCTCAAAGGTCGGCAACGCACCTACAGCTCCTCTGGTGCTGTGGATGTTCATGGGCGACGGTGATCACTTAAGATCAGGTGAGCCGTATGCTCGTTTGCCACTTTTCAAATAAAAAAAAATACAGCCAAGTAAAAGAATTTCAATATGTAGATTAATATCACCAAACAATGTAAATGTTATCTATAAATTATTACAATATAAATAGCGTAATGTTTTTTTTATACTTTCTAAGCAAGTGCTTGACTACAAACCCACCTGATGTTAAGCTTAGTAAATGCCTATTCACTGTACTCTTGAAAATACCCACATTGTAATCGGAAGGAAAGACAGACGCGGGCAAACTGTTCCAGTCCCTTGGTGTACGAAGAATAAAAGAGCGCTTTGTTCGGGTTTGAGGGATGTTCACAACAAAAGGGTGAAATCCTGCAGTGCGTCTTGAAGTCCGATGGTGGAATTAGATCATGTAGTTCCTGAGCACAATCTCCAAAATGTAATTATTTTTTTATTAAATATTATGACCTAAACATGTTATAAAAGTATTTTTTGCTTAATATGTTTTTTGCTGCATTTGATAAGATGCAAAAAGTATCTATGCCCGTACCAAGCTAATTATAATTGGTTATTTTTTTATTTGGATTAGCGGTTAACGTTTGATTCGATTTGAAGTCATTTTTTGTTTTTACTCGTAAATATATTCGTTAATATAAACGATTGGTAATTTCGACATAGAACATACCCGCGTTATTGTAAATTCTTCACAAACAACTGCCACTCGAAGTCAAAGTTTTAACAATATTGTACAAGAGTTAATATTTTTATCGTCGCAATTCCTCCACGGCCGCAAACTAAATCCGCGAAAGAAATAAAAACAACTCGCCGCAACTTGGAAACATTTCTCAATGGTTTATTGCGTCGTTGTATTTCTAAACTTTTAGTAGTCAAAGTAAATGTTAATGGGTATATACTTGTTCTCGTTTCGCACCGGAAATAGGTAAACAGTCCGTTACCTAACTGCAAGCGACTGGCTCGTAACGTTAACGTGGAAGTTACAGAGATCGAGCGGAGACAAGATGGATGACGTTCGCGCCGGAGAACTTTGGCTGGAACCGATGGTACCGATATTTCATTTCGAATAGGTTTCGAATATTTTACGCTTTGATTAGTGAAATGAGAATATTCATTAGCTTTAGATGATACAGATTAATCATCAATCATAGGTAGGTAATAAAAGAAATATTTTTCGATATCTACGTCTATAGTTCTCTTGGTAACAAGTAAATTTACGCGTACAAATAAAAACCTACTTCTTTTTGACTTGTAATTAAATACAAAAAATTTCAATAAATACTTTTTAATTGTGGGTAACACCGCGAGACCCGCTGGTTATTCATAAAATGTTATATACGCTCTTACCTCATGATAATCAAATTCCATCTCGCTAAATTGAGAGCTATGCTCTCGTCGTAGTTCTTGGCTTAACGACCTCTTGATAAACGAAATTTTAAGTAACCATTGTTTAATCGTTACTTTAACCATATTACAAGGTTTTGGGCCCATCATAGTCCAACAGACACAAATTTTAGTAATGTTACAGCCTATATGTATAAGTCCTACTGTTGGGCACAGAAGTCCTGTGTAAAATGGGCAAAAAAGCCTCACCATGTCTTCCTACACCTCCGAGCATGTGGTAAATCAGCACTACAAAATTGCAACAAACATATTTATTGGTGTAGGCACCGGGAATCGTAGAAGGCGTAGTCGTAGAAGGCGACTAAAAGGGGCCTCGGGTTCACTGGGTGACAAGGGTGGGGGCCTTTGTCGTCCGCCAAGGTGGACCCGGGAAGAAGGCGACATCGGCTGGCCTGTGTCGCCTTGCACTGCGAGGGCAGAGGGGGGGAGGGAGTAACCTCCCCCCCGGGAAGTGCTCTTCTTGAGTACAGTGCAGAGGGGCTCCGGTGCGTTCCACTGGAGATCCCGGAGCCCCTCACCATGCACCGAAGAAGGGCCACCGGGGAGGTTTTAGTGGGTAAAAACCCCACATAACCGCCGCCTTCCACCCAGAAGGCGGGGTATCTTTTTGAAGATTTCCTCCTCGTTAACAAAAAAAAAAGGCACCGGGATCGATCTCGGGTTGCTAGCGCACTATGCAACTTGAAGCGATTGTCCGGATATTGAGCTACCACTGTCCTGTCAATTATTACGAGACTTCAATGACAACTTATGATATGAAAGCTTCAGATCGATTATGTAAACTTAGCTCGATAACATAATACTGTAAAAAATTCCAGGCCAGGAATCTGAATATTAATTACGGTTTCCGTTATCAAAAGCTCGAGTGGGGACCGCCGCGAAGTTAACTCCAATATTGGCGCGGTAAGTTGCTCCTGCTTGTTGTTGATTTGCGGGGAAACTATTTTTAATTTCCCCTAGGGCTGCGCTCATTTATTAGTTTCGGTGGGCGACATCTGGGCCTCTGCGTCCGCTCGACAGATGGCGCTGAAATACATAAAACGTTGCCACAAAAAATATGACCGCCCATAGCAATCGAAAACGAGACGAGGTCATTTTTTATAGCTGAATTTAAATATTTACATTAGTTATATGTGTTGTGGGTAATACTTACGATCCTCTATCCTTACGATCCTCTGAAACCTTTAAACTTAAAACCCTACTCATTCCTCAAACTTTTATGGGAACTTTCACATTGCGGGCTACTAGACTGTGGAATGCCCTTCCAAATTCCATTCGGCTTGCTTAATCCCTACCTGCTTTTAAAATTTGCTAGCGCAACATTATCAATAGATTTCGTCGGAACTATGATATATGAATATTTTATGTATTAGTATATTTAATGATAAATTATTTATGTAGGTATATTTAGTGTAGGTTGTCAATTATATGTATAGATTTGTTATCTTATTTGTATTTTTAACGCCATCGTCCTGTTTTGTTCATATGTTTCCTGTCCATACACAGGTTGCCTGGACGAGATCGCTCTCAGCGATAAGGTCGCCCATTGTACAACAAACTGTAAAACCTTACTTATGTAATGCCTTTTGTTTGATTTTGGTGTACAATATAGTTATATCTATCTATCTATCTACTTATTACGGTATAGTATATCCTGAATTCAATCGTCACGCGGATATAGGATTGATATCTTCAATTATTATCACGCTGAAATAAATTTAAAAAGTCATTCGTAGCCTAATGCCTAAGTTATTCGACTTAATGACTGAGAGTCGTTTTTTCGGTTTTATAGGTACAAAACCACTTGATAAAAAATTGTGATACACTTGATAAAATATTATACACCAGTGTATGGCGATCGATTCACCTATCACATATACGCTTGGTGAAAAGCGGACAGTAAAAGCTGTCTCTGACTACATGCTTGATTTAAAGGACGGGAAAAGTTTGTACTGAATATAATGGAAATTGGAATAGATTTGACAATTGAAGAATTATCTGCACATATAAATAAGATAAAATAGCCTTTATTACCTTCAAGTTTCTTTACAATACAAAAAAAACGGTTTGTCTACGTCCTAAATTTTTAATACTCGGCAACTGGTTGGTAAACCTACCAATATTTCAATCAACAAGTATGGTGGATACTTGATAGAATATACGATTTACAGTAAGATTAATATGCGACATAATTGAGATCAACCCTTTTTAAACCATTTTTGTTTTAAATCGGTTCATAAATTACTTAAAAATATATAAGAAAAATACAAACAGAATTAAGAATCTCCTCTTTAAAGTCGGTTAATCAAATGAACAAAAGATGCCGATTAGCGTCGTTAATTGACGCTTATGTTTACGAAAATGAAAACTTTGCTCGGATGAAATCCGACCCTGTTACCTGTAAGCTGAGCCGCGAGGGCGTAATGAGTTTCGTTAGCCGCCGAAACAATTAGAAACTTTTATAATTTAATTTGTGCCCATAATAGACCGAGATACGTCGGCATGCGTAACGGCATTAAAACTTCGGCCCAACATAACTTTCTCAACGTACCCACAAGCTTTCCTTCTTTTAACCAAGCTAATTTCATTTAATATTCCAACATATTCTTATGCAATTAAAAGTTTAACACTGTTCATTTTTTGAAGCGCAAACGCAAAAGCAAAGCAGCGCCCAGGATGTACAGTAAACATTAAATTATCACCTCCCATAGCAAAGAGATTGCAAAGGTACATCTAATTTTTTAAGTTTATTTAATATTTTCTGTTATGACGGTACCTGAATGTTTGTCTGGCACCGTCATGATACGAATTATTGTGTCAGTCTCCGAATATATGTGATACGAAGTACAACCTATCTATTATTCTCCCGAGTATTTACCATTTTCAAAGTTCCTTATGATAAGAATTAAAAAAAAGGTATGCGATTGTTGAGGAAATAGCGATCAAGAAATTTTACGTTGCAAAAAGGCAGTGTAATTTTAAATAAACGTATTTTGACCGGAGTTAACATGCTAAACAAGAACGTTAAAACATATGCATTTAGAAACCTATGGACATGTATTATTTTTTAATGAGTTTAATTAAGGCGTTTTTTCGCGAAAATCAAAGTTGTAAGTTAACGGAACAATGTAAGGTGAATGTGGAGATTTTGCTACGGGATGCTGCATCCTTTCACATAGCTCGTATCAAGATCGTAAATAAATTAGTCGACGATGCTGTTTAAATAATTAAATATTTTATACATAACTAGCGTACTCAACCAGCTTCGCCGGTCTAGATTTTACTTTATTTTATTTAAACAATAAACTTACATTATTAAATATTTAATTTAACTATCATAATTTATTAAATTATTTATTTCTCTCCGTATTCATACTCTTCTATTCTCTTCTCGATCGGGTGGAGATCATTACCTACACCCATGTACACCATGTATTTAAATGTAGTATGTCCCATTATTGAGGTACCTCAATATAGTTAATAATGTCATAAATATACACAACGCATGTGTCAATACAAATTTGGGTTATAAAACAATAGAATATCATAATAGTAAATAAAAGCTGTATTTGACAGTTCAAAAAGAGGAGTGCTCAGATCCTCACCAAACTTTACAGGATTACTCGCTAGGTCAATCTGAAGATTCCCTGGAAGTTTCATTGAAATCGGTCCAGCCGTTTTGGAGCATACCCACACACTTTCTCTTTTATATATATATATAGATTTTTAGTCAGTTCTTATCAGTGTCTGCTACGAAAGTGCGTAGCATACGTAGCACAAACTAACACTATACGTAGTACGTGAAGTCCGTCGAGGTGACATTCTAAGCATGAACTCTTGATTGGTAATGGGAACGCTCCCATTAGCAATCAAGAACATGCTTGCGAAATATATTATCATCATCAGCCCGGGTTTGTCAATATTTGTAGAGGACAAGTCCTTCCTTCTCCAAACATTCTTTCATTCCCGCAGTCCCCAACCCGGCCTGTCCAGTGTGGCCACTTAATGGCAAATCTTCCTAATGGGAAGACACCGCATAACACGGCGAAATATGTGAGAGAATGTAATACCTAGGCTACCGACGCACCTGCATTTTTTTTGGAATTGCAAATGATGGCGTGATCTTACTTGTTAGTTTGTTAGTTTTCTCCAATAAAAAATATATCGAGACCGTAAAAAATATATCGATCGTAATTTAGATGCAAGGGAACACAAAAATATTTCTACTATTCGGTGTTTCCTAAAGCTTAACGTTCCATTTGTTCCAGGAATTTTTAATAAAATATTCTGTTAAAAAAATGAATATTTCGTTTTAAACTAAATACACTGTTAGATTTTTGGGAAAATAAATTGTTTAATACAATAGGGAACTAAAAATATGCTTAGCGTGGGAAAATGAATGGTAATAGAATAATAAATACATTGAAAAGGTGTATGCACACAAATAAATAATTTCAATATATTGTCATGCCTCGAACCTTCTATAACAAATTTAACGTTCCCCGTGAATCAACTGGTATATATATTGTCGTTTATGCATTCTATGTATGTGCATGTAATTATATTTTTTTATCTATATATTTGTCATTAATACATAGTCTAAAACTGAGGGAGCAACATGTGGGGGTCTTCTTAATGCTGCTGTCTGACCCGACCTCAGAGGGAGCGAGGAAGCTGGTGGCTGTGGCCATTCAACATTAATAACTTTCTTTCTCGCTTCATGCGACCAAGGTGTGTGTGCGTAGTTTAGGTATGATGGGCTGACATGCTCAAAAGGGCAAAAGTCCCGAAAAAAATTATATTTTTAAAACGCTATTTTTAGCACCACTACCCTTAATCTGCTCTTAACCACTGAAGGTTAGCTGGAAGAAAATGCTAAATAGCATTAAGTTCGCCTTTGTACATATACATTAGTGCAATAAAGAAATTATCTATCTATCTATCTATGTCTCTAATATTTTCCTTGATGATTGATTACACCTGCCAATATGTTTTTCTCTCTCACCCAGGTTGACTGGTAAACAATTCGACAAAGTCCACCTTTGTGAATGTTTATTGTGTTACAATAAGTATAAATACATAAATACAATAGACATGATTATTCATAAGCTTGAATATGACGACACACTGGCTCATTTGTGTGACAGGATGCGCCAACTATTATAGTAATGCATCAACCTTTGGTTTGATGTGACCGGATTGTGCACTCAAGGGTTTTCTTTTTACCTGTCTTCGTTTCTTGAAAAATCTACGATTAAAATATATTAATTTACTTTCTAAAAATAAATAAGCACAAAGCCCAGCCAGTCAAAAGTCCACAAGAATAAGATATATTCATTTGTTAACGGGGAGGAAATCTTTAAAAAGATACCCCGCCTTCTAGGGGGAAGGCGGCGGTTATATGGGGTTTTTACCCACTAAAACCTCTCCGGTAGCCTTTCCTCGGTGCATGGTGAGGGGCTCCGGGATCTCCAGTGGAACGCACCGGAGCCCAGAGAGAGCACTGCGCTCAAGGAGAGCACGTCTCGCACTGAACACGATGCACTTCGCATTAAACAACAATAAAAATAAGAATTAAAGAAATGAACAGAAAATAAAAATTGCATTACCTTTATAATTGTGTGTATATCCCTGTGTATCCTTTATGTATTATTAGTAAGAAAAGTACAGTCGTTTGAGATACATTAAAACAAAACTATGAAAGATAGGCAAACGACATTTGCAGATATACTAGACCATTATACGAAATACTATTTAAAGCAAAATTTCCACATGACGTTGCCAACTAAAGTCACATTAAGTGAATTCGATTTCAGTGATAGCCGTAGTACAGAAATACATACGCTAGTGTTAATATAAATTTCCGTTACATAGGATTTTCCTGGAATTAAATCAAAAATTTACTTTTAGCTTCTAGATATTTTGAGTTCATGAATATAATAAAAACTCATTCTCTTTTAAACTCTAATGGGGTGAAATAGAGCTAGAGGCCTATCAGCTGTTCATCGAACATAATTGGTTCGGTTGGAATGGTGAACCCAACACCACCCATAGGATACAAATTATTTATTTATTTATTCTTTATTTGCACACAATACAAAAAAGGTACAAATGGGCGGACTTAATGCCAGTAGGCATTCTCTGCCAGTCTACCTTGGGGTTGTGTAGAGACAAAGTAACGGGTGCAAGCTATGTGAGAAAATAATAAATAAAAGAAAACTATAATAAATGAATGCATATATAATATCCATACCTACTTACAAATAAATTAAATATTTACACATAATAATTATATCTAATAATAAATAGATATATATATATATATATTTAGGCTGGATAGGGACAGCAATTGTCAAACTATTCCTTGCTTAGGTAAAGCTTCCATAGTAAATGTTGAAAGTAGATTTAGTTCCAGCTGTACGTATATTTGTTGGCAGCGCATTCCAAATTTTTATTTATTTTTAATTATGTAGAAGCGTAAGTAATAGTAAAAAAAATGGAAACTCTGAAAGGGTTTCTGTTTTACGGTTTCTTATTAATTTAAACGCCCTTCATGGGTATATTACATATTTTACATTAACTTTAAATTTTCCAGCATATTCCAGCCAATGTCATTTTTTGTAGTGTATGGATTGACATGATTTGGTAATAATGATGGTATACACCATCGTTAATAAGGTAACTTATTAGAAAGTATATTGAAAGTAATATAATTCTCTAGTGACAGTCAGCTCTCATATCCTTTTGAAAGGAGTAGACATGAGATAGTTTTCGTTGTCCGCTATAATCAAGCTGAAGCTATTAGTTTAGTTTCAGCTAGTCAGTTATATCAGCTGTCACTTTATGTATTTATTATAAGACAATGTAGGTACATTACATAGTTTTATAAATAATAAATGAAAAATTAAATATTGACAAATAAAATTAAATAGTACTAATAAAAAATTCTGAGCGTATCTTATATTTCCTTAACAAGAAGTTATTAAAGTCGTGTGACGGAAACTAGAGGTCACTGCAATATTCGTTGTTCCGGATTTGTAATTTCACACTTGGCCACCCTACGCAACGTCACAGATATGACGCGGGCGGCCCGCCAAATGCTGCCTCATTTGGGTCAATGTGGCCCACTGATATCATCGTCGGGAACATACCGCACTCTAAACGAACTTTGTTATGTAGAGAGAAGCTTGAAGTCAGTATTTTTTATATGTTTGTTACCTTATAACTTTCTACTGGGTGAATCGATATTGTTATATTTTTAATTGAAGGCTGGCTTTAAGAGATCCTGGCTCAATTCTGACAATGGAATCCATGAGAAAACTATATGTCTTATTTTTAATTTATGTATGCGCAACAAATGCACGAATAACTCGGTATCACTCCAACCAATAACTATATAACGCCAAACGATTTCGATTTTTTTTAATAACGAACTAAACAGATTGGGCAGAGAAGCTGGCCTTGACTGGATTGAGAGGTGGCATAGCTCTTAGATCGCTTAGCCTGAACCTTTATTGCTAATAACTCGACACAAGGGTTACCCAGGTGAGGGGTAACCTCGGCTTGGACGGTTACTACATTACGCGTAAGCATTCCGATTTGAGGGCGCCCAAGAGGGCCGAACCACGACTCAGTCGGTTGCTATTTCACGGATAATCATCGTCGTCCGCCAAGGTGGACCCGGGAAGAAGGCGACATCGGCTGGCCCGTTTCGCCTTGCACTGCGAGGGCACAGGGGGGGAGGGAGTAACCTCCCCCGGGAAGTGCTCTCTATGAGCACAGTGCAGAGGGGCTCCGGTGCGTTCCACTGGAGATCCCGGAGCCCCTCACCATGCACCGAGGAAGGGCCACCGGGGAGGTTTTAGTTGGTAAAAACCCCACATAACCGCCGCCTTCCTCCCAGAAGGCGGGGTATCTTTCTGAAGATTTCCTCATCGTTAACAAAAAAAAGAAAAGGGACATTCAGAAGCTAAACTAACATTGAGTGCCACTTCGGGAAGCGTTGGCGGTGGGTCAAGAAGTGGCCGAAGAAACTCCAGCAACGCTCCTATTAGCTAAGGCAGTGACTCTCAATCACTGTGCCGCGGCACTTTTGTGTGCCGCCAAATTTTGCAAATATATAATAATAATTATTAAATTATATCATTAAAAAGAAAAATATTTTTAACATGAATCGTAAATTTTAAATTGTTGTCATAAACTATTTATGCAGTGTGTTGTAGTAAGTAAATAATTTTTATATTTTTCTTTGTGTGCCACCAAATTTTGAAATCGTTAAATATGTGACGCAACAAAAAAAGGTTGAGAATCACTGATCTAGGGGTGGGATATATTTGGATGATTATTTTTTTATTGGAATGAATGTATAAACTACCAGGGCTTTTTATGATACTTTAGTTGTGGTTCTGATTAATTCTGTTTCGTAATATTCCTACGATAATTCGAAAATAGTAGGTAGAATGGTCGTTGATTAAGATATTGGTAGGTTTATGTCAATACCAGCTTAAGAACTTCATAACGACAACGAGCAAGTATGTAAAAAGAAAGAATTATAAGCTCCAGAAGAAAGCTAGCAATATTTCTTTTTTTTCCAGAAATATTACTAACAATCTTGTTAACCATTCCAACTAAGCTTAAGCTTGTGCTAGGAGATGGTTCACGGCAATAGTCGAATGGATTTGAACCCACGACCTTACGATTCGCAGGCCGTACCCTAAACCATTAGGCTATTGACGCGCGCTAATTTTATAATATAACTATGATAATTCAATTATAATAGAGATTTGTTTTAACTCGTAACTATATTTTTGTTAATCTCAAAGAAAATTCTATGTTGATGTTATATTTTAGAAAAAGAAATATTGTCCATTATTATTTCTTTTCTATTTCTCTTCGTGAATTAGATTTTTCTTAGAGCTGTCAATTAGTCTACGAGAAATATGTCGACAGTATAACTTTACGAACATCCTCTAATTGACTTTGTTGTTAAATGAGATAAATATCTTTCAATTAAATGATTGTTTATGTTACGATTTATAAAGACAGCATTATCTATTGAAATAATTAGGGTAGAAAGCGAATACTTGTACTATAAATACTACAAGGTTATATATATATAATATATATCCCTTTCCATCTATAATTATATATAAATGTATTTATATATTTATCTATTTATTATTATATATAATTATATATTTAATTTATTTGTAAGTAGGTATGTATATTAGATATGCATGCATTTATTATAGTTTTAGTAGAGCGCACTCTCCAAAATGCAATCTATAGAATATACTATATGTGTCAAATAAACGAAACTGTTATAAATACAAAGTAACTGACAACTGCATTTGACATACATATCATTCGAAACGAATGATTCGATAGTCAAAAGAAAAACTATAATACAATTATCTAACACATACATGAGAAAATTCAAGTCTTGTCAAGTCGACAAATGGACGAATAATTCAATATCACGCCAACCGATTTCGATTATTCATTTTTTATTCGAAAGGATTTATTTCGAGGGTAATTTGATGAGAGTTTCGTTACTCGTATATATACTTAATAACACACTTGTAATTTAGAAGATATAAATCTTTCATTGTTAACTAAATACGATTAGAATTGCTTGGTAAATATTTCCGAGGGAGAGACAATTCGTTTTAAACAAAGGACCAGTTGCAGATCAAATAGTGGGAGTCGAAGCGAAAAGCAAGCGCCCGTGCTTACTTGTTGTAAGTCTTGTGAACGAGAGACGATCACGTTTCGTTTGGTCACTACATCGGGTGGTACTAAGGCTTACTATATTCGCAGATAAATTTGATTTCTGATGTAGTGTAGTCTACACTCTTTTAACTTCGCCTTATATAATTTTTAGCCTTAGTAAATTTACGAGTAAAATACCAACTTCAAATCAGACTTTCTTCTTTGTTTTTCCGAATAATTGATACTATGAAATAGAATTAATCAGAACTTAATCGAACTCTCATAAAAATACATTCTAATAAAAAAAATAATTGTCGAAACAGCTTAGAGTGAAATCGAGTTGTTCGTCCATTTGTCGCGCATAAACTTAATGCAAATTTAAGACTTATATGATTTACTCAAGGATACCACTGTCAGCATTGGACCAAATTACCAAAAGGGACGAAATGGTAAGCACCAGCTTTCAAATAGGAAAAGAATCATCAAAATCTGTTCATCCAGTCGAAAGTAATGCGGTAACAAACATAAAAAAAAAACATACTGACGAATTGAGAACCTCCTTTTTTTGAAGTCGGTTGAAAACTGGCTGGAGTACCCTAAACCGATGATTATGTAAGCGCAGATGTATGGATGAGAAGGTAATATAAGAGATGTGTCAGGATGCGTACTAAGTGAAGGACCGTGATCACTGATCACTACATGACGGGCGTGAGTGTTTGAAAATATTTTAATAAAATAGAAAGTAAATTAATATATTTTAAACGCAGATTTTTCAAGAAACGAAGACAGGTAAAGATGTTTTCCCTTGAGTGCACAATCCGATCACATCAAGCAAAAGGTTGATGCATTAATATAATAGTGGGCACATAACCTGTCACACAAATGCGCCAGGGTAGGCCAATAAGCAGACATTCACAAAGGCGGACTTAATGCCTTTGTCGCATTGTTTACCAGTCAACCCTGGGTGAGAGAGAAAACATATTGGCAGGTGTAATCAATCATCAAGGAAAATATAAGAGACATAGATAGATAGATAGATGGATAAATCCTTTATTGCACCAAATAAAATGTACAAAAGCGAACTTAATGCTAATTAGCATTTTCTTCCAGCTAACCTTTAGTGGTTGAGAGCAGGCTAAGAATAGTTCCGCTAAAAATCGTGTTTTAAAACTATTATATACATAAATAAATATACATTTACGTAAATATATACTTCAATAAAAATATAATAATAAACATACACATGGAATATCTAAACGACAATATATATACAAGTTTGTAATTTTTCATTGTTTGAATAAAAAGTATTCAAATACACGCGATTTAAAGACATTAGTTAATAATACCAACGCCGTATGATTGGCCAATGAAAAATATACTTTACCAGCAGATTGTAGCAATCTTTTTTTTTACAAATATTATTAACATTCTAGTAAACCAGTCCAGATAAGCTTAGGCTTGTCTTAGATGGCTCACGTCAGTAGTCTATTAGTAGATTCGGACCCACGACCTGACGATTCGCAGCACCCTAAACCATTAGACTATTGACGTTAACTCTACTTAGAGCGCGACGCCTTGAAGTGATAAATCGAATACAGGTGGATGACTAAAATAGAAAATCGATTCGCGATATTCACTCGGTAACTGAGACTTTACACTAAAGCCCGCAGTGCAGTGCAAACTCACTCTACGCCACTTCACCGCCCCCACAATGCTCTGTAACCGAGTTTCTTTGTTACAGCTTACGTAGAGTTAAGTAACATTATGCGTGCCTTTGTTATCGACTTGTTGCAAAATAAATTCCTATATCTCATTTGAGATCTCAGTAACTTGGAGTACGTATTCCTCTACATATTATCTATGGTGTTATCTTACAGTTATTCATATTCTTCGTAGGCAGTCAATTGTTTTTTTTAACCGACTTCATAAAAATGCCTGTCGTAGAAGGCGAATAAAAGGAGCCTTGGGTTCACAGGGCGACAAGGGGTTTTTGTCGTCTGCTGAAGTGGACCCGAGAAGGCGGCGTCGGCTGGCCCGTGTCGCCTTGCACTGCGAGGGGGGAGGAATCTTCGAGAGCACAGTGTAGAGGGGCTCTGGAGCGTGTAGTGTGTAGTGTGGGAATTGGGTATATACCCACTAAAACCCCCTCGGTGGCCCACATAACCCCGTCTTTCCCCCAGAAGGGTATCTTGTTGATTTTTGAGGACCCCCCAATCAACAAAAAAAGGTGTCATGTTTTTATGTTGTGTGTTTTAAGCGTCAATAACCTAATGGTTAAAGTTACGGTCTGCAAATCGTCAGGTCGTAGATTCGAATCCGTCATTTAACTATGTAACGTGTATCTCTTAGCACAGGCTTAAGCTTAGTTGGAATTCTTAACAAGAATGTTAGTAATAGTAAATATAACATAATATTGTGGCAATTTGTGGAAGCATTCGTACATTTTTTCTTTTACAGTGCGACGTCGGGAACCATAAAATATTCTGATCTACTGATGATGAGGTCGAAAGATTAACAATAGAACCCTTTGTAAATCGGAATAATGAACATTCATTAATGGGAGTTCGAATCCTAGACGGCTTGTTTCTATATTTAGAATTATGCACGGATAAGCACTTGCAATAGTTTACGCCCGATTTTTAGCGATAAACTTCAGGACCTAATAATGGATACGGGTTGCTATCTGTGTTTCGAAAAATTAAAAGGCATTTTCGATTTATTATAAAAAACGCACTTTGAGAGTTTGTGCCCCGTGAAAACAACATATTGGATGTCATAAGCACGGGGAAAGTTACAAACAGCAAGATTTGGCTTGTCGCTAAAAATGGGTTTGAAAGAAGTGGGAGCATATAAATATTACTAATAATCGCATTTAATAAAAACCGAATACCAATATGATATGCGAGGTTGATGGGGAGGGCAAGGGGTTGCGGAAACGGAAGTGGCGCCATAAATCTGCTGTTCGAGCCCGCCCAGTGGTACTTCCGGGTGGAAAATGGGCACCCGCCGAAACATAGATCCGGACAATTTTTAAACTGTTCGGACTATTAAATTATTAATTCATTTTATTAAAACTATATGAGATGGAAATTACCTCACATAACGTTACGTCGTATATAGATTTGGAATAAACATCGTAAAAGTTACATTATCATAATTGTTCTCTTTTAATTTGTGGACCAGTTCTATCTGGAATACCTAGGGCATATAATGCGCAATCCCAAATACGATTTGTTTCAGCTTATAATACAAGGAAAGATACATAGGAAAAGAAATTCGGGAAGGAGAAGAACATCATGGCTTAAAAATCTACGCCAATGGTACAATAAGAGCACACGTTCTTTATTTCGTGCTGCTGTGTCGAGGGTCCAAATCGCCATGATGGTCGCCAACCTTCGATAGAAGATGGCACCAAAAGAAGAAGAAGTTCTATCAAGGGAAAGTTTACGTTTCGAACTCATATGTCATATTAGGCGTACTAAAACATAACTTACATATTTCTACATAATAACACAAATATCCCTTCAAGTGGCAAAATCCCGCTCTGGGACTAAAACTGCTTGCACGGCGGCCGCCATTATGAATTTTTTATTATATGTGGCAAATACATTTCGTTGCCCATTCCTTAGGGTACTACATAATAGAGTAAAACTGCAATTTTTTTAATTTTTTGGAAGGAACATGTGCATATTTTTGAACTTTCATAATGATAAAAAGTTAACTCCCGGAGTAGTGCCGACTATTGGCGGGCAGGAACGGGAGCTTGCCACTCAAGCCGAAATAATTAAAATGGCTACTGCCGCACTTATAATAAAAAGCCTCTCCAAAAGTAAAATACAACATAATAGTTCAATAGCCGTGGTTTAGGTCTGTGAAACATTAGGTTCGAATCCATCAGTCGACTTTTAACGTGAACCATCTCCTAACATAAGTTTAATCTGAGTTGGACTATATGTTATATTTCTTTTCTTACATTTAATGACGACGTAAATTACAATTAACATAATTGTAATGTTATACAATTACGACATAAAGACAGATTGTTTTCTCTTGTATTTAACAGAAACGCAGTGATGTGTTTTATTTTATTATAAATATTTAGAAAGAACAGAAATTATTATGTGTATATAAAATGAAAGTTCTTTTATTTATTGTACCTTTCATATTTCTTGTTTCATGGTACCAGGATCGTTCGTTACGTACAAGGTTTACCTTCTGGTCCTATTTATTTTCAAGTCATGTAATTCATTGGTTCAAATTGACAGAGGGTCGCTACGGGATCCCGATCGGAGATGATTCAATGAAAATTCCCAGTGGCTGGCTCACGAAGTCTAAAGCGAATATATTGAGTTTCTTTTTAAATATGGTCTTGTAAATTGTTCGACGTTGTTTCAAATTTGATTATGTTCATTAATTTATGAGAAGAACCTTGGGATATGTTTTCTTTATAAGTAATAATAATCAGCTTTGTTTATCTGTCGTACGTTTAGCGTAGCCATGTTTTTGAGAGAGATGTTTAATATGTAGCAATATTATTTCTACGGGTTTTTTTACGAATGTACATCGGAATTCGACGTTCGAAATAAAATCTATAACGCCCTTGAACCAAGACGGCGTCCTGGTAGAGATTACGTATTTTGAACCGACTTTTTTTCGAAATTTACTTCAATTGGTCGCATGTGGATGTGTGTGATAGCATTCTTGCCTTTCCGCAGTCGGATCAGGCAAGCATGCTATACCACCTCGTTAGAGCGGGTCTGAAACGCAGGTAATTATAGTTATATTTTTCTTGTTTTGAGGGTGAAATGATCACTTTGATCAAACTCTCCCTAATAGATTAAAAAAAATAATAATAATATTTGAGAATAAAAAATTATTGTAAGCTTTTTTTTTAAATTAGTTATAGTATATCCATACAAAGGTTGCCTGGAAGAGATCGATCTTAGCGACAAAATCACCTATAGTAACAAATCAAGAATGTATTTTATTTTTGTTATTTGTTGTTGTTGCCATACAATAAATTTTTAAATATGTTGGCGGTTTTTATGTAATATAATGAGCGCGAAATTCTAAGTAACATTGTTCTGAAAAATATTTCAAACATTCCCTGTTATGTATTTAACCTTCTGTTTTAGGGCGCGTAAAGAATTTTCCCAACGAAAATATCTCTTTGCCGAGGCACGTTGTTCGAATGTGCATGACATATGTGTTCTATTTACTTTGTGCCTCTTTGATATTAGCGACACCAAATATTCATGTGAAACGTTCTCGACCCATTGTACTTGTTATGTTTACTAATATCATAGCCTACGCTCGGTTTCTGTGTAACTTCTCGCCTTGGCCGTTTGATATCATTTTGGCTGAACGAAGATTGATTCGGCCCCGATGTCGTATCATCTATCACTCGCTCCGTAAACATGTCTCCGTCTTGACAATACCAATAAGTGTCAACGTGCTATAACTAGCTAAGACGTTATGAGTTACGGAGTTTCGATCGCTTCGAGATAAAGGGGATAGTGTGTGGTTCCATTCGGCACAGGGATTTAGTGTTATATAAATGTAGCCAAAGAATAAATTATCACAGAACAAGTGTATCTCACGGAAAAAATCAACCAAGTACCTTGACTTGGCTCACGTGGAGACCGCCATGTGGGATGTGGATTCGACGATCATTGTCCCGATAGTCATTTCTGCGAACGGTCCTAGGTGAGAGACGTTCGTTAGATGGCTGGGTCAATGATCAGATACAGAAGGCGGTACTCCTGGACATGGCAGGCATCTTCAAGAGGTTTCTCTTTATGTCGCCCTAAGCACCGGCTGCTTGGGCTCGGCTTCTCTACTGGCGGGCTAAAAACCTAACCCAGGGTGGTTTTTATATTTTGTATCGTCCTTTTATGTATTTTACTTTTTATATTAATTTAGTACACCTAAGTTGAGATTAGAAACAAAAAAAAATCGACTTCAAATTGAATCTGTGACGGAATTGAATGTAGTATACGCGCGGACTTTGTCATAGCTATACAGCGTAGTACTGGCGACTTAATTTCTTTATTTCTTCTGCATTAGTTCTCGTTAGATTTGATATCTCAATCAACGACCATTCTTCCATACATTCATACATATTGGCTGGCTTCGAAGACCCACAGTTAAGTCGTAAGAGATACGCTTAGTCATTACATTATCTCTGCTTATGCCATAATATACAAATACTTTTATCTCCTTGCCCCGTTTATACTACTGCTTGTACAAAGTCCATCATTTTAAATGTGGAAGTGTAGGCACAAAGTGATAGTTTGAAACTAATGGAAAGAACAAAAGCCTTTCTGCTCGATGTGAAGCGGCAAAGGCGTGCGAACGAAATCAGTTCAAACACATGTGAGCCTTTGTGACTCGTTTACTATTGTACTATATACGCCATGTCACTGCACTTGGTGAATTTTTTTTTTAATTTTTCTGAAACTTCTTTTATAGGAGAAAGAACAAACTAAGATACGGTGAGCCGTATGTATATACCGTTGTTCATTGGTTCTCATGTGAATTAAGTCAAATTGATTGATCGATCGATCTTTCATGCAGTGTCACGTCGTCCTATAATATGCCTCTGCTTTACGCTGCGAGTTGTTTGGTACTTTTTCGATCGTTCCAACTCATTCATTACACAGCAGAAGTCAACGGAATAGCCCACCACTGCTTCAACTACAAATATGGAAACTCGTTGGTACAAGTCCAATTGAGGCAGAAACCAAATGATTTGCCACAGGGCGAATACAACCATTTTCATTAAAATATAGAAATAACATAGTATAGCGGTTATGTGGGGTTTTTACCCACTAAAACCTCTCCGGGGGCTCCGGGATCTCCAGAGAAACGCACCGGAGCCCCTCTGCACTGTGCTCAAGGAGAGGATTTCCCGGGAGGAGGTCACTCCCTCCCCCCCTGTGTACTCGCAGTGCAAGGCGACACGGTCCAGCCGATGTCTTTTTTTTTTAATATGAAAAGTGGCAAACGAGCATACGGCTCACCTGATCTTAAGTGATCACCGTCGCCCATGAACATCCACAGCACCAGAGGAGCTGTAGGTGCGTTGCCGACCTTTGAGATAGGAATAGGCTCGTTTCTTGAAGGTCCCTAAATCGTAAACGTTCGGAAACACCGCTGGCGACAGTTGCCTTCTACCTTGGCGGACGACAAAGGCCCCTTGTCGCCCATTGAACCCGAGGCCCCTTTTAGTCGCCTTCTACGACAGGCAGGGGGTTCCGTAGTCTTATTCTTGAGAGCCCAGAATTACAGGGCAGAAACTATTTAAAAACTTACTTTATTGCTATCGCGAAAGTAATTGTTCCATTGTACTCGCTCGAGTGCTGAGCCGGTGGCAACGGGCCCGCAGAGCCCAGGGCGTTCGGGTGCGTATCTATAATTCCCATCTCGTGGTACAAAGCTCCGTTGATTACATCGGCCGCCGCGGGCGACGCAGCCCGCTCGTCTGAACGCAGCCTAATGCGTTCCGCCCGCCCCTCTACGCCTTTTATTTCACGATCGATGACAGATTGCAGGGTTTATAAACAAACCTTATTTTGGCAACAAGAGTAGTCTTCTGAGATATGTAATTTTAATTTAACTTCTCTTTGAAGTGCCTAGCTTAACAATAATAATAAACACGGCACGCATCGTCAGGAGGTTTCTCTCTATGTCGCCCTAACCACCGGTCGCTTGGGTCCTGCTTCGTTGCCGGTGGCACACACTATGTTAAGTGCTTATAATGTTGTTCTATTTTGTATGATATTTTTATGCCAATAATAAAATCTTTATTTGTCTTAGTCCCACATTATATAGTAGAGTTTTTAATACAGTTACATGTAACTTAAGGTTAATAGGTGGATGTGGGAGTCAGTAGCGCAAACTAAGTAAACTTTTCCTCGTTTTCTAATTTTTTTTTTCAATAAATTTTCTATACCTTTGCTATATTTAATAATTTATTTACTTTATTATATCAAATTATAGTTTGGATTGTAGATCTCTGTTAGCAATTAAGGAATTTCTTATGATTACGAGTTTAGTTGTAACAATATTTTATTGTAATTAACTTATATATTCATAAGTATAAGTGTAAATTATGTATTCACCTGTGCCTTTTGGAGGTCAGTTGAAAAACAACTTATAGATAAGTGTAAATTGTGTTACACGTGTGAGTGATTTCATTATTCATCAGTAAACATTCTAAAATAACGTGAGTCGGATTTATCTCGGCGGTGGGTAACGCTAAAAGAAATATCATGTGTAGATACAATTTGACAGATGTCCTTAATCAACCCGCTCAGTCGGGGGATACGCCGCGGAACGATCGTACGCCAAGAAACGGGACGCAGACGACAATGAGACAGTACAGGACGAAGATTGATACAACGCGCCGCCATCCATCAAGATATAGCGCCTCCAACTTTAGCGCATTCAGCGAAACAATAACCCAGTAACAAGGCGATCGCTGCCTCCATTAATATTACAAAACAAAAAAAGAGCTTCGTAAAATGACTCTGCTTTTTATAATCATAAATAACATCAGGGCCAAATTTGATGGTTCTACTTTGATTTTCTTCAACTTTGTAACCTTCGCAATAGAATCAGTCTATGGCCTGCCGAAAGGTTGTTCACACGAACTTTTAACGTTCAATTTAAACAAATATTCTCTTGTAATGGGAAAGCATCTTATAAATCCAGCAGAGATAATAGGAAACACTATTATGTATCAAGTAGGATAGTTCTACTTCTAGTGTCTGTATGTGTGTTTTTCGTTTAATCGTGTTTCTAAACACAACTGTATTAAGTTTGCATTACAATAAAAATAATGATTTATTATGTTGATATAAGAAAAACGAAGTTATATAGAAAATAAATACATATGTCTACGGGATTTAGCCTATGTAATATACACTCGTGAGCAAAAATAAAAACACGGAATAAAGAAAAACAAAATTAACCGACGTCAAGAAAATTTGAATATCTCTGAAGATAAAGACGATAGCTAACTGAAATAAATTGTGCATGATAGACAATTAAATATCCTTAAAATATAATATTTTTTTTAATTTATTTATATTTCATTAAAAAAAATAAACTTTAACCAAAAATGGTTATCTTGCGTAAGCTTGGATAATACGGTATTATTCATTAATTTTTTTTTTAGTACTTAGTGTCGTCACACTCAATACTACAATTAAAATAAAAATAAAATGTAGTGAAAAATAGCGTCTTTATCTTCCGAGATTTTAAAACTTTTATAACCGACCCTTTATTTTTGCTCACGGCTATATAATAAAGTGTTTCGTATTATCTCGACCGCCTTTAAAAGGTGCTTTCCAATACAAAAGAAATATTTATCTAAATTGAACGTTTCGGCGAGACTAATAGGCTAAATTTTTTTTGTTTTTTTTTGCTTTATGGTCCAGGTAGGTGGTCATAATATAGAAAAATACATCCAAAACTGTTGTAGGTACTCACTGCCATTAGCTTCATTTTCTCTATCTCTATCTCCGATACATTTATTTATAGGAAGGTAAACAGCATATTTAATAAAATAGGTAAATTTTAATTATAGGTATAAATACGCAAATGGACAAACTATACAATTATATTGTTATATACGTTAAAACAAATACAAGTACACTGAGAAATTACCAAGCTAGTGAACCTAAGCATGGCAGACTTATCGTTGAGTGGGATCTTGGTCTTAGAAATTAGAAAAATGGAGAAAAAAAGACTTCTGTCTATTTATTTTACGGTTCACGTTTTTGATTCTATTTGCCAAATATAATAATAATTATTTGACCGATAATATTTTCATAAGGTTTATGGAAGAGTTGTTTTCTACGACGGAGAATTTAATTTTAAGGCTTTCGATTAACTGAGCTGAAACGTTTTCGTGGAAATCAAGGGTCGATTTTAAATTCATGACTTCTGTTAAACTATATTAATTCGAGAAACTAATTCGAACTTGTCGAACATTTCCTATTAAATATTCAATACCCAAATACTTGTCGAAGATTTATATAAAGATATGTATATTAAGTTATATTATTTAGTTTGCGGTTTGCTTTGTAGTCTAGGCGGTTACAACCATGCCTCGACACGAGGTACCAGAACGATTTATTTCTATATTTAAAAGAAAAGAATGCTAACCATGCACAAATAATACTAATATTCTTGTCATCTACTGCGCTTGAGCTTGCGCCAGGACATGGTTCGCATCAACAATGTTGGGTTTAAACCTAAGCCTTTAAAGGACCTTATATTACGCAGAACATACCATAACCTTTGGACTGTTGACATTTATATGTGTGCGAATCCTAGCTCCTTTTCGTTTTGCTGATTCTTACGTAGGAATTATCACTCGCTAAAACCTTACATGGACCCTACGACAAGCCGAAACTCAAAGGATAGACGCTCTGGAGATGTGGTATTGGAGAAAGATGCTCAGGATTTCCGAACCGGACCGAATTCCGAACAAATGCCTCCATCCTTGAAGAGCTGGTTTATTTTAATATTAGAAACGAATAAACCATTTTATTTATTTGTATAGATAATATTTTTAACTTGTGTATTTTAGTGTACTTCTAGTTAAAATTAGGCAGATGCTAATCAGCAACTGCATAATGGGTACGTACTTTACTAAAGCTATGTGTACACTGCGCGATATACATGAGTTTTCACTCAGCGCGCCGGAACACCGCGGGCAATATACACTGTAGCTACTTGCATAGCGTTATGTCCGCTATGTGGCCGTCTCGGTCAGAAAATGCTCCGGGTGTTTTCCAACGTCGAACAAAGCTTTGTATTACGAGACTCAAATGGAAGAAAGAGTGACACATGTTGTTTTTGTGAAGTTGATATTGGATTCAGCTGAGCGTATACCGCAGGTGTTTGTATGCGGGCTACAGCGCTAGGCTTTTTGGCAATATGTATTCTGTAAAATATATTCGTGTTCAAATATATCGTCAATAATCTTCTTCTTTCAAGGTTAATTCTGGCTCGAGTAAGGTCGGCTGTCTTCGACCGCCTCCATTTTGCCCTATCTTTGGCATCCTCTTCAGTTAGGGTTGTTGGAGGCCATGTCGTTCGACATCCAAGCATTTTAGAATGGCCGCGTGGCCGTGGTCCAAGAGTCTCAAGTGGCAGACATTTTTTCCAAGGTATTCCTTACGCTTTCGAAAGTCCGACATCTAACCATTTTAGGATGGCCGCGTGGCCGTGGTCCAAGAGTTTCAAGTGACAGATAATTTTTCCAACGTACACCTTAGGATTTCGAAATACGTGGCTCAGATTTATTCAGATAGCTCACTTAAAAAATGAAATCGTCAGAAAGTACTAGGCCGTCGGTAAATGTATTATGCTTTTGTGCTCCACCTGATGAGTAAGGTAACTGGCGATCTACTTACAATTCCGCAGTTGTTTGTGTTCGTGGGCGTTTCCTTCTCATCCTATAAATAAGTCACATACTTCGTTTAAAAGATTAACAAAGAAGTGTAGTACCCACATTTTTTTACATTAAAATGCCCAGGAACACTTTCTGTGCCTTCCTACACATACTACTTTTTGACTTAAGTGCACGCTCACAATAGTAACTTAACGAAAAAATTCTTGTCTATACAAAACATTCCTAACGATAACTGTATCAAAATTAATTCGCGTATGAGGACATTCATATTTATACTTTTAAATTTGAAGCAAAACTTAGTAATGAAATCATAATCATTGACTTATCATTAACGAGACAAGACAAGATGTAGTTAAAGAACGAAAAATAAATTGTTCATCGTATAATTTTGTCTGTAAAATTCGTAACTCCAGCAATAAAACCGCAAGAAAATATTTCCATTCCGAATTAGAATATCATTAAAATATTTTAACAGCCTTTCATTTCCTTGTTAAAATTTCAATGAGGCATCAGCCGAGTGCACCGATTTATTCACAAAGGTAGAATTTTCCGGCTAAACCAGACAAGCGATAATGTCATGCGACTGTTACTAGATTCGCTGCATTTGTAATGCACGGCCTCCCCCGCCCGCTACAACATCAGTCCGCCATTATACTTGCAGATATTTCGTAGCTGTCGTATGCTACGAACAAACTTCTGAAATATGGCCAGCCGTCTAATGTATTACTTTTGGGCCTTCAACAAAAGAACAAGTAACCAGACGCTTAAAAGTTTTCATTGCATAGTCTAATATTGCAAAGACTGTCAACCTTTTTATAGAGCTTTATAAATAAAATACATAAAAGCTCTCACGCCGTTTACTCAGGAAGGTGGACAGAGATTATTGTCCCTTTTTTATAGTCCTAATATACGTCCTTTGCGTCTTGAACATCCAAAAGAAATCATACACGTTGGTTTGGAGTTCTTCTGACCAATCCCCCCAATCTACTTAATATACTTTCGTCTAGGACATCCCATAATGATACTGCCATCCACTTTTGCTTCATATATTTTTGTCGTCTTTCTCATCTTACTTTCGCATTATACTAATTCGTAATAACTGTAAATATATTATTAAGGATTTAAAAATGAGCTAAGACTTCAACTGGTTTCCGTTAATCCGTTTATTGAAAAAAGAATATCAATTGGCATCTGTATCTATCCCCAAAATTAAAAAAGACTTGATAGCTTTTTTTTTATAAATTTTGTTTGAGTCTGCTACAACAATTTTGTACACGATCAACAGTCATTGGGATCATAGTGATCGATATTTCACTATGATCCCAATGACTGTTGATCGTTCAGTGGTGCCACTATGGTGTCTTGCCCACCATCAGTGTGTGTTAGTATTTGATGTATTTGGTAATGATTGCATGATAATTGATATGACTGTAATAGATCGGTCATAATGAAACGCCACTGGCAAGTAGCAGACTCGTGGCCCTATCATATCATACCAATAAGTTTTAGTTTATATACAAATCATTTTACTTACATTTGGAATCTAATAAGCTCAGTGAAAGTTGTATACCGAGTGAAAGCTCATACTTAGATACAGTCACAAAGTTGGGTTATTGAGTTTTTTCAAACACTTTCAACTTAATTGTTATTACAAGTTACACCGACAGTAGTCACTTGATTCCACCAAATTCGGTCAAGTCGGATGGAATCATAACACAACCAACACTAGAGTTTTGATTAAACGATAACAAACGTCAAAGTCAAAGTGGTTGGTCGGTGAACGAAACATAAAAGGGTACCACCATAAATTATTTTAATTCAATTTTAATATAATATAAGAACCTCAGTATAATAATAAGCTGGGAGATAAACGGATAGTGATTTCTGACTCTATCTGTATAGTGGTGGTTACTCTGATCGTGTTAGCATGCCTATGTGAATCACGACCCGGTCTGAAGCTTTTATCGTTAAAATATCAAACTAGTTCTAAATGTTTCTTTGCATGATTTCCCATTTTTCAAGCTATGTAAATAATAGTGTAAATACACTTCCAATCTTTTTTTCCAATAAATTTTCTAAAATTCTCCTTTTTCCAAAAGTTTTTATTCCAGCCCATTCCCTGATGTTTCTGAGCCATAACTTCTTCCTTCTACCCACCCCTCTTTTCTCTTCATTCCCATATATAGCATGAATGCGCAATATACAGTCAGGGTATTTTTATATTAAGCTATCAAATACTTTCAAAACACTGGCGATATTTTGCCAATAGACAGTCCTTCACAATGGTATTCAATAGACAAAAACCCATTACGTCGATCGTCATCGCCGCAAAGTATAAATCACAACGACACGCCAAACAAAAAGAGTCCGTGAACGTATACTTTTCCAATTAAATCGCCGCCTTTTTTAATTAAACGAGTGCTTAAAACCCTCACGGCTCATAGGGTTCAATGGGCTAGCGCTTTGCGCCTTTGCCTCTAATATCGATTGACATTTTTAAAACGGTGCAAACAGTAAATATATTTTCTTGAGCTCAATTCGTTATCTTAACGATGTATGAAATATTCCTTGGGCTCCTTCTTCTTTGAAAGATTATGTTTACGTTTACATATATTTGTAAATTTAGACAAAAGGCGTATAGATGTAGTGAGAGAAACTTGTAGTCAATAAAACCCCCCGGTTTTTTTTTCGACGAACTACACATATAGGCCAGAGAAGCTGGCGTTGACTGCTTCACCGGATTGAGAGGTGGCATAGCTCTTAGGTCGCTTAGCCTGAACCTCTAAAAAAACCCCCCCGGTGGCTATCCTCGGCGCATGGTGAGGAGCTCCGAGATCTCCAGCGGGTCGCACCCGTGCCACTCTACTTTGTCCGCGAGCACGTGCACTGCACTAGGGAAGATGTTTTTTTTTTTCAGAAATATTACTAACATTCTTAATAACCATTCCAAATAGCTTAATCTTGTGCTAGGAGATGGTTCACGTCAATAGTTGAATGGTGGATTCGAACCTACGACTTTACGATTTGCAGATTTGTACCCTAAACCATTAGGCTATTGAAACATCAGAATTTCAATTCAATTTATACTATGTATATGTAAATGTACATTTAACTATATATTTTTAAAAACGCTAGCCGCACTATCCTTAGCCTGCTCTTTAACGCAAAATGTTAGCTAGAAGAAAATGAATATGAACAATTATGTAAAATACCCGAACATATCAAGAGGTGCATACACACTTGGCAGGCAAGTGACTCCTTCTCTCTTGTGACAGCGAAGTTATTGTTTTATAATATTAGTTATTTATTGTTCTCATAAGTAATCTGTAATGTCTAAAGTAAGAATAAAGTTAAGCGTCAATAGCCTAACGGTTTAGGGTACGGTCTGCAGATCGTAAGGTCGTGGGTTCGAATCCACCATTCGACTATTGCCGTGAATCATGTTCTAGCACAAGCTTAAGCTTAATTGGAATGGTTAACAAGATTGTTAGTAATATTTCTGAAAAAAAAAAAGAAATATTGCTAGCATTCTTTAAAAAAAATAAAAAGTTTATTGACCGTAAGCTAAATAATGCTAAATAGCATTAAGTACCATTTAGTAGCACCTTTAGATATATATTGATGCTATCTTTGTATCTATCTAAATCTATCTGTCTAATAATGGATAGTGAATATATAAATATATATATACTTATATTTGTTGAGAGACCGTGTCCTGAATCATTATTTTTACCGCATATAATCGCGAGGGTTTGTTATTTCAAGTTATTTTTATAAAAATCTCCATTCATTAAATGGTAATTATACCCATTAAGCGGATTCAGAACCGGGTAATTTTAATCTCAATTTGAAACGATTGGACGCAATTTTTTTTGATAGGATCGCAGATTGGCGCGGAAGTGGTTAAAAACGATTGCGTCATTTCGTATCCACGCCACTCGGCGTCCACTTAAAATTAACGAACTCTCTAAAAGTCGATTGTGTCGAAAACTGTGCTCATGTGCTCTCGACACGGTACAAAATATTAATAATTGTTTACCGCGAACAAGTACGTGATGAGAATTTCGCTACTGAACTGTGATAATCAGTGTTTGCGAATGGCAAGATATAAATTCATAGCAGTGTTACTCGCAATGTATTTAATGTGTGATGTGTTCGGAATAAAGATGGTCATGTATCGATCCAATAAAGTTAACATATTTATTGACGTACCCGATAACTTGAAGCAAGACAATGGTGAATTGACAAGAAAATCGACAATTTAAATGGACGCGTTTTGAATAAATGAAATTATCTGTTAAATCTCTATAAAATAAACTTTAACAAAAATATTATCTTTAAAACAAATTTTATCTTAGATCTTAATTTTAATTAACATATTTTATTAAGAAAATCGATTTATTTTATTAAGATTAATTTTAGCATAATTATTTAGAGCAATTGCAATCAGTTTATCACCAAGATCTTTAGGTATCATAGATGATGGTTGTGTCGTGGTGAGGCCATATACATAAAAAGGAAACAAATTTAATAACACAGTAGACAGATATAGCATTTGCTATCAACTTATACCGAATTAGTTCTCATATGTGACAGATGTGTCCGGCTATACAAATGGCAAACAAATTTCAGCTATTTCTTTGTATTATAACAACCGAAGAACGGATAAATCTCGTAATATATTGACTTACATGCCGCCCTTGGGTTCGTCACCATCATCACTTCAGCCGTATAACATCCGCTGCTGGACACAGGCCTCCCCCAACGATTTCCAAAAGGACTGGTTGTAATCTTCTTGCATCCAGCTGCGTCCTGAGGCCTTTAGGAGGTCGTCAGACCACCTTGCGGGAACTACCCAGCGCTTGCTGGTTCATGGTCACCAATCGAGATCTTTTCGGCTCCATCGGCCATCTGTTCTACGCGCTATGTGCCCTGCCCATTGCCACTTCAACTTGCCTAACTGGCCCTTAGGTTAACACTGTTAAACACAAGCGTTCTCTTTGCATGTGTGCTAGTGCATTGGCATAATTCTTAACAAAAAAAATCCTTAGAAATTTTCTTGAATGCTGAGCATGTGGTAAATTAGTACTTAATATTGGAATATAATAAGACATGTTTGGATGTTGTGGACAAACAAAAACCGACTTCACTCCAATATATAATATATTTCCGAATTATCGTAGGAATATCACGAAATACAATTAATAGGAACCTAACTTTCTTTCTCTTTTCAATAAAAAAATAATCCAAATCGGTTGGCGTGATATTCGTTCATTTATCGCGCACATATTTAATGCAAATTAAAGTCATATGATTTTCTAATGGACGCCAATGTTAGAATTGGAATTGGGGCCTCATGAAAAGCGCCAGCTTTCAAATGAAAAAAGAATCGTCAAAATCGGTTCACCCAGTCCAAAGTAATGATAAAAAACCATTAGGACGAATTTAGGACCTCCTCCTTTTTTGAAGTCGGTTGAAAAATTAGTTGGTCGCAATTCATTGAATTGTAACATAAACTTTATATTATATTTATACTTCTAAAATGTTCAAATTAAACAATTGAAGATCACTTAAAATATGGTATGTGAGTCTTATCAGATAAAATCAGATTGAATCAATTGTTACGCAAACATCTCCGGTCACAGTTTGTTTTTGAATGGCTGCCGACTTGAATCCGGTTAGCCTAAAAAGCGCTGACAACAAATATACAAGTACCAGCATTCCGTTCGAATGCGCAGCGCTACAACCGCTGCGGATGCGGGAGCGCATGCGTTGCTCTTAATGGCACCCCACACCCCGATGTCAGCT
Source organism: Meandrusa payeni (assembly GCA_029286785.1). NCBI lineage: Eukaryota > Metazoa > Arthropoda > Insecta > Lepidoptera > Papilionidae > Meandrusa > Meandrusa payeni. The sequence goes on along the minus strand of JAGSMX010000008.1, from coordinate 8,771,406 downwards.
GACGCCCACTGAAATGGTTTTAATAGGACGTGTGTTGCTTGTATGTGTGCGTGGCTTACATAGCACTGAGCCAAACGGGCTTTGTCACACGATATGAATGAGTGAGAGGCACGATCAATATTTTAGGGTCCACATGCACAGGAATTTGTGAAATTTTTAGTAGTTCCATAATGCTCCGACCGTATAATTAAATTACCTTGCGTTTCTCTCGTACTATATTTTTTTAAAGGTCAGAACGCCATGTTGCAATTAGTGTAGCCAGACAAATGAGAAAACGTGCTCGAGTGTAATTGCTGCGGTCGTAGGAAATTGAATGAATCGCAAGGAATGTTAATATAGTGAAATGTGGGAGAAATGTGAAGAAGCTATGCAGTTGTGTATTGAAAGTTACAGTCTGTTTATTAAATAATAACGAACTAATAAACACGTTTCCCTTTCTAGATAATGACGGCTCGGATGGGACTATGAATAAAATTCTATCAATCTTAATACACGATAACAAGTAATCGATACAGTTTTCTTTTAGTCCTAGAGCCTTCAAATTATTAGAAAGACAACGTGTTATTCACTAAGTACACACATATGTATCTCTAAATCAATTAACTACATGACACATAGATGCAAGGTTACAAACAACTGCACGTTCAATAGAACATAGACAGAGAACCAGGCAATGACAGAAAGCTAGACATACGACAACAAATAAAGCGAATAATATATAGGTATAGCTAACAGTGATCGACATAGTTATGAAACATTTAAGGCAAAACAACATACAGTAAATCAAAATAAAATCCCAGGAGAAAGTGAGAAACATTAGATCTTGAAATAAAAAAAATACGAACGGCAAATAAAATACAGTAAAAGTAACGTAAAATGAATTCAATTTCGATAATTCGTTTTGTTTCTGGAAGGTTGAGCTAAGCTCAAGTTAATTGAAATCGATTAATGTAGGCTTCAAAAGATCGGATTTCATTTATATTTTCTGACAATTGGTTTATCTTTAGAATTGGTAAGTCAAATAGGAACCACTTTAATTGATTTTGATAAAGGTTTACGTCTAAAGCAGTTTACCGCGCGCGTGGTCACATCTGATTTTACAAATTTTCTTGTAAAGACAAAGACAAATACAGATATACACAGATTTCGATACCGTTTGACTTAACAGACTTTGACGTTTACTTATAAAATTAAATCTTTTTTTTTATTATTTCAAAGCAAGTACAACAACATCAAATCCGGAAACGTAGTTTTATTAGCTGAGACATTCAGGTAAATATAGTAGTTAAGAAATAGGAACCTCTGTTAGCTCCATTTGATAGTTAGTTTGACGGCTTTATTACTTTATTAATTTGTAATAAATTAATATAAATGAAATCCTTCTCTAATTACTTACATAAAATACTCAATTTTCAGCCAATTGAGAACTGAAAATAATAACTTCAGAAATCAATTCTTAATACAACAACCATTCCTATATTTGAATACTGTGTACCTTAGAGTCCTTCGCCAAGTGGCAAGACTCACCTGAAACTGAAGAAATTATTTTTATTTACATACTTGAAATCAAATAACAAAAAGCCTCTATATGCTAAGAGAAAGAAGGAAAGAAAGATAGAGATGTGTGATTAAGATATAAATGGCATTAAAACACACTATATATCATATAATATAAGAAGTCATATCATATAAGAAATCAAGGAGCTTAAATTTCAAGCTGTCGTTTGGATTAATGGCACAGATGTAAATGCCAATAAATAGTAATTAAAAAAACAATCACATTTTTGATTTTGGAATCCGTTCCGTTGAGTTTAAGACATCGGTTTCTCATTAGGATTCAATAAAATATGACTATGGAAGGATATTTAAAACAAAAAGGATGCTAACAGAAATGTTTTTTACAAATATTATTCATCTTAACATTCTTGTTAACAATTCCAAATAAGCTTTAGCTTGTGTTAGGAGATGGTTCACGTTAATAGTCGAATGGTTAGACCACGACCTTAGGATTCGCAGACCGTACCCTAAACCATTAAGCTATTACCGCTTCAAATTTCATACTTGACTGGGATGAAAGGAAAAATATGAAATGCACTACCTTGTTGAAGTTAAAAAAGAACTCTATCCCCTTTGCATTCATTACGCAATCCATATGCGATGTTACAATGTATGTAAGCCGTAATTAACATAATACAATTCTTCACAATCCCGTAATTATTATAGCAGCCGTTACATTTTTGTATAACAAAATACTGCATTAGACTTATTTAACTTAAGAAAGAAAATATAATAATTCTACTATTATCAAAAAAATCATCCCAATCGAGTATTATACATAAATATTTTTGTTATGACGAACTACACAGATTGGCCAGAGAAGCTGGCCTTGACTGCTTCACCGGATTGAGAGGTGGCATAGCTCTTAGGTCGCTTAGCCTGAATCTCTATCGCTAGTAGCTCGACACAAGGGTCCCCCCGGTGAGGGGTAACCTCAGCTTGGACTGTTACTATGTTACGCGTAAGCATTCCGATCCGAGGGCGCCCGAGAGTGCCGAACTTCGAGATCATTATGGTAGGCATCTTGTAAAGTTTTGCAGGCACTTAAGATATTTAGGATATCACAACGTCTTTTAGTAAAAAATATTTATCTATATATATATCTACGTCATTATAAAAGAGTATTTTTTTCGGCATTTCAAAGCACACTATTAAGGCTCACTTGATATACATTCAAATGCAGTAAATACCGGAGCGAAGAACATAATTTTAAATCGATTTTACCTCGGTTAAGCCAATTTTCTTCTATCTTTCCTCTCTGGCAAAATATAAGGCAATAAGTCGCTAAATGAATCCACTATGATACATTGCTATTATACTTTCAACACCAATATCGCGTCGATGTGAGATTTCTTCCTTAGATTTATCACCCTTAATGCAAATATTCTCTGTGATGGATATTGCGAGCGGGGGGAGTCAAGTTTACCAATGTGACGAAATTAATGTTTTTCTCGACGGTATCTGGTATGAGTTCTTGATGATTTATAAATGTATTTTTAATCTCCGACGAACCCGAATATTCTAGCATTATTATTAACCCACTTATTACTGAAACTCTATTATATTTTGGTTTTTATTTCTATAATTTCTGATTTCATTCTGTAGTTTAGTGGCTCAGGCACATAAAAACACGTATTGCACAACATGTATTTGTATAAAATCTTACTGTTTTTAAAACTCTACAAAGTTAATTCCAAAAAAGCATATAAAAACTTTAATTATTTTCAAAATCGTGTTCTTATGATGGCACCAAAAATGTTTAGCGACTACCACAACAACTGATATACAAATCACTGAAATAATATGTTTGTCAATGTTTTTAAATTGAAAGTAGGTAAACCACTTAGTTAATAAAATAATAGACGTTGAATAATATATGCAGTTAATATATTTCAACGCAACTGTTGCTGTTGTTGTTATATATTAAATTTCAATGTACTTGTAGTATTTGAAAGCAAAACGTTGTTCTAAATGGATAATGGCCGGTAAATCGTATAAAATGTAAAATGGAATTGGAGTCGTGCATTATCTGTGGAACAAATGCGGCCGAACTATTCTGGTATGATTGCAGATTGGTACATCAGAATTGTATTAAGCGGGAGTGAGCTGACCAAGCACCGGTGGGGTAATCAACCAGCTCCCGAATTAATCGGCATTATTGATTCTGGATTAATTGGGGCATTGCCGTAGGTTCGCAATCACTGCAGTCGCAACGCCGGGACAATCTGCGGCGTGGAAAGTTATGGCTTCGGGCGCAGAATTGGGGAACAAGGCAAAGTTTGTTCAACTGGCAATAATGGGTTGGAATAATCCTTTGAAGTCAGTTTATTACGATAATTTAGTCGCAAGATCTACGTAACAACTGATGAAGTTAAATGATATGGTAAATTTTGCTATAGTTTTGGTTTACGTTGGGAATTTATTAGAGGTCGAAATAATAGAAATAGTGTGTCATACTTCGCGGTGAGACATAATTTCAAACGATCACTAATACGTACTATTTTACAAATCTGATTTATTTCTTCGCTTTTTTAATTAACAGTAACAGTAACTTACAAGACAAATATCATTTAGTGTCTTCTGCATTAATGTTTCTTTTCTAACAATTTTTATAAACATGAATAAGAATAATAAAGCGGTAAGATTTATGGTGTCTGAAAAAAAATGGAATTAAATTCACTACGTATATACTTACTATTTCATTAGCATTCCAAAAGATCCAAGAAAAGTCGTATATTTAATGACAACGTTAATACTTCAGCTTCAGAGTAATAATATTCATTTAAGTTAAGAATTTAGAAGAAATAAACGCGTGGTATTAAAAATAAACAATTGTGTCAATTCACATTGTTTTGTTGGGGTCCAATTACTCACATTCCTAATATACGAAACTACACTCCTAATATACGAAAATGAGAGACAGGTACAGAACTATGTCTCGAAACTAAAAATGTTTATGAATGAAACCATAAAAATATATGTTAGACAAGACTGGACGACTTGGTTAGATAGAAACTTTGATAAAAATGGAATGCAAAAGAATTTAGGTTCGGAATTGTCCAAGTAATGAATGATGAAGGATGAACAAAGAACCATCGGTGGTGTAGACCTGTCGCTTCCGAGCCTCGCTCTTGCGATGGTCTCGAGCGACAGGTCTTGGACGGCGGTCGCCTCCTTCTGTGAGACGGTCATGTCCCAGAAGGACTTCGCTGAGTGCCGGAGAAGTCCCCTTTGAGGATAAAGTCCGGTCTTTGCCGGGACCGGCCGGTCGTTGGGGTGTCCTGTCGCTGACAGATCCAAGGCACCCCGCTCATAACGGCTGATGGCATTCGCGGAAGGTTTAGTGGGTAGGGGCTGCCCAGGCCGAGTCCCACACATCCCTCCGGGCCCACCCAGGGTACCGGAGGATGGTCTATAAAAAGACTCCCCGCGTGAACAAAAAAAAAAGGATGAACAAAGAAAGATAAAGACAATCTATGGTGCAAAAGTGCAACTCGCTTTTGCAATTTGTCTTAAACATATCGCATGTCGTATTTTTAATGGTGATACTGAGAATAAGTGAAGATATTAGTCGTAAGCGAAAATAATATATATGTATCGAAACGAAATGCGTGTGTGGTATACCGAATATATTTTTATTAGAGATTCGAGGTATTTAATAAGATAGACGTGGAAATAGATATTTAATTTATTACTGTTATATTTGCATCAAATATACCAAATTAATAACCATCAAATGAAATACTAGATGATCCAAATGTCTTTACAAATAAGTAAACTCACTCTGACAAAGACTTAGATAACTCTCTCTTAATAAGCCTTGTTGAAATTGCCTACAACTTCATAAAATGGCAAAATAAAGAAACTACACAGCAGTCACAAGCGGCCTGACGGACTGCGAATGTAACCTAATTACAAGGGTTCTACAGGCTGCATACGAGTAGACCTAACAAACGGTCCGGTAGCCCCTTTTTTTTATTTCAATGGAATTTGGTACGAGTGTTTGGTGAAAATTGGTCGTGTTGAAAGAAATTGTATGAAAACTCGTGTGTTATAAAAAGTGTAGGTATTCGTTATCTCCCGCCCGTTGGATATCTCCATCCGTCTCTATGATTAAGCGACTCTTGATACTATAACTGTTTTTTCCCCCCACTCCACGTTTTCGCAAGCAATTTATTTTAATACGATGACTGCGATTATACTTACAGATTGGGCTAGAGACGGGCTTTGAAAACAACTGACGTCACACAAATTAATTAGACAATTGTTAGTGTTAGTAACAAAGTAGATTGAGACTGGATTAAAAACGGTGCAATCTTCCAACTTTCATAAAGTAGGTAATAAAAATTACCCCAACCAACCCAAGTATTTAAGGTAGCCTTAAAATCTAGAGCTAACTGTTAGGGTTTAACTTATGTATGGAACTATTTGAGAGACCAGACTAATAAAAGGAAATTATACCATAAGAATCCTAAAAAATATAGAGATTATTTGAGATTAAAACTATTTACGGAAACTCTCAATTAAAAGTGGGAAAAGGCCGGAAGAAGAGATATAGCTACATAAGTAACGTATTGTTAGAGTTTTGACTTTGGTTATAGTACAAAGGCTTAAAGGAGGTGCTGTAATCAGAATCGATAAAAGTTTTTTATAACCAATTCCCGTTGTTAAGAATAATGCTTTTAAGATTGATAGGATGCCGACCATTACACCTTAGCACAAGGGTCTCCACGACCCATTTCTACTCTCTCTCTCCTTCAAGGGACTCGTTTTGGAGACCCTTGACTTTGACTAAGGCCAATAGACTGTTCAGACCCGTGCGCCGAACTACAGCTGGATTAGCATCATTAAAACATTATAATTGACGTATTTCCTGTTAACAAGCAAAACAAATAGAAAGGTTAATGCGTTAAGCAAAAACCAATATTTAATGAAAATGTATAAAACGTTTTGTATTATAAGTCTCACAACGTTGAAATATACATTTATTAAATAGCATACTCTATGTAATATGAAATTGTGTGACTCTACGTCGCAGTAATCGGCTTTGCAGACATCAGACGTATGACACAACAGGCGGGGAGTTGGCAATGGCACATTTTGTAGTGCTTAGTTGCCAGCTTTATAGTGTGATAATGTTTTAGGGAAATGGATTTTAGAAACGGAACGTCTTTTTTTAGAGCATTGATAAAATAAACGATAATTATGAATTTCGAGACGAAAGTACACAATTTTTCTGATTGCTTTCAACGATTATTTAGTAATGTAACTAAATCTTTCAACGTAATCTCTTGCCACGTATTTATTACACATTAATTTTATAACTTTGACCGGGAACATTAATATATAAAACGATCTACTGTTCGAGTTATAATTATGGTATGCTTTAAGAGTAAGTATTGTATATCAAAACAGTTTTTTTTAGATTATTTTTAAAAATATTTTTTTATTTTATATTGCCATGTTACACTTATTTAAACCTAAATATTATTTTAATCGTTTGCCTAAAGATAAAACAACTTTTAATATTGCTAAACAGATGTTATGATCAATATTTCTAAACTGTTAACAACCCCAGAACCGTGACCCCAACACGGCGATTGTGGTTTTATTTTATATTCGATTCTATTCATGACTAGAAATCACTAAAGTGAACAATATTCGAATCGTTTCACACGATTGGCTCATGCATGTGAATAGGCAGTAGAAATTGATTAAGTTGGCAACACTGGCGCGCCATCTGTCGGCTATTGCTCGAGTGCGATGACGTAATGGTTTGCTTCAAACAATGCATTAAGTTTAGGGTGTCATCAGAACGTTGTACTGCGAGAAGAGGAAACCGTTGTTTAAACTTGTGAGATGTTATTTAATCGCTTCACAGAGGGTGGACAAATAGCGTGTTTAGTTTTGATTTTTATGGCTTGTGTAAAGAAATGTGTCAAGAATAAGGGTTTGTTTTCGAAACTATTATATAATATTGAAAGTAACCTAAATAGAAAATTGTGAAAATCACTTTAGAGAAAGTTTGACAAAAACTTTTAAATATGACGATGATGTTACAATATTATGTAGTTTCCATCAACGTGAAAATTAACTTGGAAATTAGCATATGTCTGAAGAGCCGATGACAATACAACAATTCTACAAAATACTCGTAGTATCGTAACCAGAATCTTCAGGATGAAAAATGACTAATTTTATAAGCGATGACAATACTGTATTTTATTTAAAAGTTGAAGTTACAGTCCTTATCTATGTCCCACTGCTGGGCACAGGCCTTCTCTGTAAAATAATAAGGGTATATATAGTTCGCCATGCGGCTCTACTGCGGATTGGCAGACTTCACATGTCTCAGAAAAATTTTCTAGGACATGTAGGTTACATAAAATTTTTCTGAGACATGACATCTTCACGATGTTTTCCTTCACCGCCGCGTGGTCGAACAGTACTTAAAATTGCAACAACTTTATTGGTGCAGGCACCGGATTCGAAGTCGGGTTACTAGCGGACTATGCAACTAGAGGCGACCACTCGGACACTGAGCTACCACGGCTCATATAATTTATTGATTTAATATTTTAAATAATTAATTTCTGACCAAAAGGAAAAAAATTGAAATAGTTTATTTTGTTAATCGAAATTTCACTTCTTAGTTGCCATTGTCCTATTGCACGTAGCGTTAGCGTAGTTTAGTTACATAAATTATAGTTTTATTTGTTATGATTTTTAAACAAAAGATTTAATACAACATTTTTTGTACTGGTAACAATTTTATTGTGAATTTACTGCATGCTGTTTATATCAACTATTATATGCTTAAAGAGTCAGTAACTCATAATTTTTCATGTAAATATTATAAAAAATCGAATTTAGGTTAATATTTTACAAAACACCAATTTCATATGTATGTCCATGACACGAATGACATGACACATGAAAAAATACAGAAATTTAGTTAAGTCTGTTTTAAGAATAACAACAATAAGAAAGAATGTACATAGTTCTGTTCACTATATATTAAAACAAAAAGAAATCGGAATCCTAAATCGCGACAACGTTTTCTGGAGATAAAGCACCAAGGATGTGAGTGTTTCCCGCGGGGCAACGGGACAAATGAGGGAACATATCGCACGTGTCCCTTCCAGTTAAACTTACACATTTGTAGCGAGCATTCAGCGTCATCTGCAGCTAAGCCTTGGATTTCTAATGCAAATACATTCATCAGTGCTAATGCATAGGAAGTAATCAGAATGAGCAAACATGTCGCCACGGAGATAAATCAAACTGGATTAGACGGATTTAGGGAATTCATTTAAGGGAAGTAATCAATGCTTTCTATAGTTATTTTAACAGTGCTTGACACAATCATGTAATAATTTAATTTTGCTACACTAGATGACAGATATCTTATATGAAATGCGTTAAAATAGTATTATCGCCACATATTAAGACTTGTAACATTTCCGTGTGAACTGAAGATTAAAATATCAGTGTCCATGATTTATGAAATATCGCTAGGCTGATGATTCGTGTCAGTGACTTTTGTCGGTAAGAAAAAAATAGTTTTATTAGGAATAACCAAATAAAGATTGACTATTTAAAATTTTAAATATTGTGAACATTCAAAGTTAGAGGTAAACAATATTATTGATGCAACTATCAGTTTAACGGCAATACTGGCCTTTTGTCTATGGTCTGATCCATTGGGTCGGGAGTGGGGTCGTGACAACATTGAGACTGGCGTACCTATCGGAGCTAGGTCTCTATTGCTTTCACACAAACCCTTTGGAATAATTAGTGAAGCAGTAATACTGAAGTGGAGGTGAAGTGCAGTCATTATTCTCTACTTCATCTATAAATATTATTGCTTGTGTTGTAAATACTAATTGTGTAGCTACAGTAAATGGGATTGATTATAGTGAAAATGTAAGCTAATTTAGAAATCTTTTGTATGAATATTTTCACAAATAAATAACAGAAGCTTCATTGGACTTTATAAATAGATTGTTGGTGTCTTTGTATATAATGATACTGAGAAATCTAAATATTGTGCCAGAAAGTTGAAGCAAACTCTCAATAGAAGAGGGCACCAATTTAGCAGTGTTTTAGTACAAATAATGCTTGATGAATTTAACCGGGCTCTCGAGTAAAGTTGAGAACGTTCTGAAAGACTTTGGATCCGTCGTGGACTTTAAGTGCTGTTGTTTTGCATCGCATTGTCGTCGGCTGAGGGTTTGTTAAGAGCGGGAATAATTATTCATATTGTTACATATTTTTTTTGCTTAACAAAACATTTTTAACTAAAAGTGCGAGAGAGGAAATTCACCTAGTCATTGTTACAAAATGGTTGTGAGCAATCTTTTATTTTGTGTATTTACGTATATGCACAAGTGTTACAAGACGTAAAAAAAATAGTTTAAAACGCAACCGATAATGTTTGAAATTTTTTATTATTAAATTGACTTCTATTACGCGAAGGACCAGGCAAATTGATGTAGATTTAGTAGGAAAGCGGACTCTGGTAGTAGGCCGGGAAATCGCTAGACAGAAGAAGAAAGGAAAGATTTCTATTACGTAGTACCTACATAATTACAATAGTTTGAAAACATTGTTCTAAAGAACATAGAAATGGCATGGTAATAAATACACTAAGATATTTAGATGAGGCTGATGGAGGGGCGTGATCATCCGACGTCAAAAGCTTACTTAGAATTATTTGTCCGTTGAAATTGTTAAATATTTCAACAATCAGCCGCTCCACTCCTTTAGAGTGCGAAAGCTAGCTTCCATTGGGCAATTAACGGCATTTGCAAATCAAATTCGACGTCGTTAACGACTGAAAAATTTACCCGGGGTAGAATAAAAAAAATGAAGAAGCAGCGCAAAGTAAACATAAAACAACTGCCGAATAAGATAATGTTAAACTCCCGCCGCGTTCTAAAGAATGAGAATTTTCTGGAACTTTCCAAACTAATTTCTTGAAACGCGGCTTTAAATAGATGGTATTGTGGTTTCAGCTTTTAAAATATTAAAATAACGTCTAATTACGTTTATTCTTTGCCCCTCACTCTTCTATTAGGTTTTTGTGGGCATTTAATATTGTCTCTACGTTTTTAAGGTATTTACGTCTTAGAAATTAGTAGTTTATACGCGTAGATATATGCAGATTTACCTGGAACAAAGAAAGGAATATTTATTAAAAAAAATATACACCATTAAATTATTTAATAACAGATTAAGTAACTAACTTTAACATAACTAAAATACACGTATTCTATGTCTTATCAATCAAATCGTCAATATTCCAAAGATTTATGAAATCGTAATGTTTGAATAGTCGAATGGTTACTCCAAGCCTTCATTATTTCATCAATTAATGTTTTGAATTAACCTTTCGACTATTGATGTGACCCATCTCCTTTTTTTTATTTTTGACGGGAAGGAAATCTTCAAAAAGATACCCCGCCTTCTGGGGGAAAGGCGGCGGTTATGTGGAGTTCTTACCCACTAAAACCTCCCCGGTGGCCCTTTCCTCGGTGCATGACGAGGGGCGCCGGGATCTCACGTGGAACGCACCGGAGCCCCTCTGCACTGTGCTCAAGGAGAGCACGTCCCGGGGGGGGGGGAGGGACTTACTCCCTCCCCCCTCGCAGCGCAAGGCGACACAGGCCAGCTGATGTCGCCTTCTTCCCGGGTCCACTTTGGTGGACGACTCAGGCCCCCACCCTTGTCGCCCAGTGAACCCGAGGCCCCTTTTAGTCGCCTTGTACGACAGGCAGGGGATACCGTAGTCTTATTCTTGAGAGCCCAGAACTACAGGGCTGGTAACCCATCTCCTATCACAAGCCGAAGCTTAGTTGGAATAGTTAACGAAAATGTTAGATATGTGTAAAAAATATTGTTAGCATTCTTTAAAAATATCCTTGCATGCATGTGATTAGGAAAGGGGAACGAAAAAATAATGACGCAGCAATAAGTGGTTAATTTCAGTACAATCAAAATATTGCCTAGATTGGAGACGACTAAAGAAGTGACGTTCTGACGGACGCAAAAAAATTCACCGAGTCATAATAACATGTTGAGTCGAATACTCGTTTGTTGGTTTTTATGGGCAAATGCACTCACTCATGTTTGCTCAAAGTTGATAATTCGATCTATATATATATATAAAAGAGAAAGTGTGTGGTTATGTTCCATATAGGCTCCGAAACAGTTGGACCGATTTTAATGAAACTTTCAGGGAATCTTCAGATTGACCTGGCGAGTATTCCTGTACGTAACGTAAGTTTGACGATCGGAGCACTCCTCTTTTTGGACTGTCAAACAAGCCGTACGTCATACATTTATTTCTGACATTAACTTGAACTCGATACGTTTTTGTATAAATGTTAAGAATGATATTGTATTTACTGATATGTACATGGGTGTAGGTAATGATCTTCACTCGCTCGAGAAGAGAATGAATACGGAGAGAAATGAATAATTTAATATATCGTGAGAGTTAAATTATATATTTAGTTATGTAAGTTTATTGTTTAAATAAAATAAAGCAAAATCTAGTCCGGCGATATTTATTTCGTTTCGTTTTCTCATTCATTTGTTATTATTAATCACACTAAACATTACAAATCTAAGAATGTGTAGTGATTAATATCGATATAGAAATCCGCAATATCCGTCGCAGCGTGAGCAAATATAAGTCGCGGGCGACTCCACCGCGGAGCAAATATCACGGTCGCATTTTTATGTTCCGTAAGCGATTCAGACATTTCTCATAACATCGCCCGAGACGGCAGTGCCGGCGAACAGAATACAAGACACAGCCGATGGGACAGATTGAATGGGGAACGAATATTTCTGGCCGCGAAATATCTTAGATTGAAAATAATCGACGCCGACTCGATATCGGGCGTTATTTTTATTGAAATATCGTCCATGAATAACGGAAGATCGGAATCGAGTCAGTAATGCATTACAGATGTTTATTAAAATTTTGCTATTTGTTTTTAATTAAACCAATAAAAGAGTAAGAGTAAGCTAATGCAATGGATCGCAATGATGGGAGAAATACGTTTCGCTTGATAAGCTGTGTTATTGTGTCAAAATGAACGTTCAGTGACATCATCATTTCAGTCGCAGAACATGCACTGCTGGACATAGGAATCCCTCAACTATTTTAAGAAGGACCGGTTGTAAGCATTCAGCTGCGTCCTGCGGGCTTCATGAGGTCGTCAGTCCACGTCCTCCGCTGCTCTTGTTGGTCAGTGGTCTCCAATCGAGAATTTTTGAGCCCATCGGCCATCTGTTCTACCAGCTATGTGCCCTGCCCATTACCACTTCAACTTACACAGTGAGGTATGTCGGTTCCCGTCGTTCGTTTACGGATTTCTTCATTTCTAATACGATCTCTTAGAGAAACCCCGAGCATAGCCCTCTCTATAGCTGTGCGACTTTGAGCTTACTTCCATGGTAAGAGACCGCGTTGTAATGACATCACAGTTGTCAATTTTGCTAGTTTTGGTAAACTGCTAGTACAATTCTGGCGCTTTGGTTTCTCAAAAGCATACCACTGACACTCGAAAATAATAACATCTTCCAAATAAGCCGAAACATTTCGATCAATATCAAATAATTGAAAAAAAATAATAATAATTACATATCAAAAAATGTAATTAGCGGGTTACGGTTTTTGACAATGATAATTGAATTGTAATCGGTTGGTTGCATAGTGAAATGCCATTGGCAAATACATTTTCTTCATTTTCTAATAAAAAAATATTATATTGTAAATAATTCTTTTTATTTAGTATTATGTATTGTTGATACCAAAATTGGAATAAAAATCTATCTTTTATTTTACATACAAATTTTATCCTAAAAATAACAAACACAACAAAGAATTATCCAATTTTGTGCAGTAGTTTAGACAGACAAACATTCATTTTATATATAAGGATAATATTTTTATACAATAACTATTTAATTACGATTGTGAAAATTCAGCGACTTCAAAAATTATAAATTATATAAAGTTTTTTAAATGCGCAAATGCACTGCAAGTTGGATAATCAAGTTTGTTTCAAGTAAATAACATTTCGACTAAGTTCCTGAAGCTTATTTTAAAAAATACATTTCGTTAGTAAAGAGAACTCGGTACTTCCAATTGCATCGTCTCCGAGCCGAGTTGACCTTAATACAAGTCAGCGTAAGGAAATAATTACGAGTCGACAATGTTAAAGTAAGTGGTCAAGAAACACAACTTGATAAGAAACTACGACCCGTTTCCTTTGAACATCCCGCGACAACCACTTGACATGGGCCGTTGCAATTTATTTTCAGCACAAGTCCTTCAAAACTCGACGGAGCATCGAAATTTGAGCATAGCGGGCGAGATTAACGAGCTTCCACAAATAAAAATAACTGTTCCACAATACGAAATACAACCGACAAACTTGTGCACATTTAAGTATACTGTTTATTTTTAATTATAATAATATTCGTCAAGTCCGTACGTGCAGTGGTTACTCTGTATACGTGCGCGAGGATAATAGAGAGAACTAGCGTATCCAGCCCGCGTCGCTGGACTAGATTTTATAGCCTAATGGTTAAGGGTACGGCCTGCGAATCGTAAGGTCGTGGGTTCGAATCCACCATTCGTGAACCGTGAACCATGTCCTAGCACAAGCTTAAGCTTAGTTGGAATGGTTAACAAGATTGTTAGTAATAATTCTGAAAAAAAAGGAATATTGCTAGCTTTTTTTAAAAAAACAATAAACTTACATCATTAAATATTTAACTCTCACAATATATTAAATTATTCATTCTCTTCTCGAGCGGGTGAAGATCATTACCTTCCACCAATCCATGTATTTACAATATCTTTCTTATCATTTATACAAAAACATATTGGGCTCAAGTTAATGTCAGAAATTACAACGCATGGCTTGTTTGACAGTTCAAAAATAGGAGTGCTCCGATTGTCACCAAACTTTACAGGATTACTCGCCAGGTCAATCTGAAGATTTCCTGAAAGTTACATTGAAATCGGCCCAGACGTTTCCGTTTCCGTTTTAACTGCTTCACCGGATTGAGAAGTGGCATAGCTCTTAGATCACTTAGCCTGAACGTCTATCGCTAGTAACTCGACGCAAGGGTCCCCCCAGTGAGGGGTAACCTCGGCTTGGACGGTTACTATGTTACGCGTAAGCATTCCGATCCGAGAGCACCCGAGAGGGCCGCACCACGACTCGGTCGGTTGCTATTTCACAACTCTCACAACTTTTAGTGTCACTTCGGGAAGCGTAACAATACACGTATTAATATTTATTGTATGTACTAATACATCGGAGAAGGATACCGTCTAAGGTAAGCGCAGGCAGCTCAAAATTAGGTGATCTACAAGATGCGCTAAAAGAACTATATCATCGTATTGTTGTGCCGATTATTTCTTCTATTGAAATAAATAAAATTGGAGTGTCTGTTTGTTATTTTTCTCTTTACGTCTGTTTGTTCCAGCTAATCTCTGGAACGTCTGGACCGATTTCGACGGGAATTTTACTAGGCAGATAGCTGTTATAATAAGAAGTATCTTAGGCTAAAAATATATTACGAGTTTTTAATCGCGGTTAACACCGCGGGGCGCAGCTAGTACTAAATAAAAATAAAAAATACAACCCCTTTGCTGTTTTAGCATAAAATACAGATAGATACTAAATAATGTCCGACAGTGAAATTAATATTCCAAAACACCATTACGCCTTAGGTTTGCAATGTGATAGCCTCGCTTTTAATTAGTGTATATAAAGAAATAGCCCATTGGAATGATTAATTGGAAGCGATTCCCTTCCAGTTATGACTCGCCTTTTATTCATCAACAATAATGGTGCAGAAGAATATACATTAAATGTATTAGCAGTAGTGTTGTAATTTGTGTGAACGAAACTTCAACATTTTTGACTTGTGTTCCAAATGTTAACATTACGGGATTAAACTCGGCATTGGGATATTAATAGCCGAATGCCGTGATGTGGATATTAAAGGGCAATGTTTTTAATTCACACATCTGTCGCATTTGTGGGTCTATTGAGAATGGGGTTATTGCCCCCTAATAAGGTCAGTGCGGTGTACAGCCGTGAAACGGTCGGGGCTTAATAATATTTTTTTATCGTATTCATTTATCGTTACGGATTATGATTATTGTTTTGACACTTTGATAGTGTTTTAGATAACCAAATAAAATGGGGGTGAGTATTCGGGTATTAAGCGATAACGCGAGAAATAATCCGTACATACTAGAATACAAAGTCGCTTCCCGCAATCTGTCTGTTAGCGATACACTCAACTAGACTAATTTCTGTGCTGTGCTTACCAATGGATAAGGATGATGGATAGAGCGGTTCTCAAGGAAGGTTTTAGTATATAATTTAATAAGTTTGGCCCTCTCGGGCGCCCTCAGCCGAGGTTACCCCTCACCGGGGGGACCCTTGTATCGAGTTACTAGCGATAGAGATTCCGGCTAAGTGACCTAAGAGCTATGCCACCTCTCACCTTCTCTGGCCAATCTGTATAGTTCGTCCAAAATAATTAAGTTTTCGTATAAATTATTAAAAATATATTAAGTGACAATGGTCATATGTGTCACTTACTACGTTTTTGCTTTCCAGCGTCGATATACTTCTTAGTATATGTGATGTTCAAGAGGTAACGATGAGAGTCACAAGTGATACCGAACACGCTAGTCTGTTTCGCCATTATATGAAATCACGATACAGGTCAATTAAAACATGCAATAATTGCAATACAAAATGTGAAAGCAATTATCACTCTCATTATTCTCCTGTTCAGCCATTTGTATTTTGTATGAATCTGTATAATTGAATTATGCTTACACTAATTATTGTCTCGCTACTGATAATTAACGGGTATTTCACGCTATCGGTTTCATTTTTTCATCTTATCAGCAGATGTTTAATAGTTTACGGTGTTCATAGAATATTTCATCTTGTCACACTTCCTGCATAATTCTTTTATACTCAATCTGTTTCTGGAATGCGCTGCCAACAAATCTAAATACAGCTGTAACTAAAACTTTTTTTAAAAAGTTACTATGGAAGCTTTACCTAAACAAGGAGTATACTTTTTTTATATGAAAAGAGGCAAACGAGCCTACGACTCAACTGATCTTAAGTGATCACCGTCACAACCCACAGCACCAGAGGAGCTGCAGGTGCGTTGCCGACCTTTGAGATAGGAGTAGGCTCGTTTCTTGAAGGTCCCTAAATCGTAAACGTTTGGAAACACCGCTGGTGACAGTTGACCACAAGTTGACAGTGCGTGGGAGAAATTTATATATGTATCAATGTATTATTATATATAGTTATCAAGGTTATATATTTAATTCATTTGTATGTATGTATGTTTTATTGGCCGTGGTAGCTCAGTGTACGGTGAGCTCAAGTTGCATAGCACGCTAGCAACCCGAGTTCGATCACCGTTGCCGGCAGCAATAAATTTGCTGTTGCAACTTTATGTGCTGATTCACCACGCGCTCGGCGTAGAGAAAAACATCATGAGGAAACATTTATGTGTCAGAAAATTTTTCTAAGGCATGTGAACTCTGCCAATCCGCACTAGGGCCGCGTGCCGGACTATACCCTTATACTCTCTTTACAGAGAAGGCCTGCGCCCAACAGTGGGAAGTACATATTATATATGTATATATAAAGGCTGTAACTTTAACTTTTGTTTTATTATGTACGTAATTTTCTCATCTAGCTTGCATCCGATATTTTGTCTCTACACAAAGTAAACTGGCACAAAATGCCTTTTAGTATTAAGTTCGCCTTTTGGTACACTTCTTATTATGTGTAAGTAAATTAAATTGTGAAACTAGCTTTATCTGAAAATCAGCACCGTAACTTCTAGCACACAGCTGAGCAGGTTCAATGGCAGATTGTTTCATTTGTACCATTTTAAAATTGCTTATTTAATATGTCGCTTAATCCAGTACTGAATACTTTTGTTTATTTTATTTATTTATTTATTATTTTCCAAAAATAACGGCTTATGAATTATAATAAATATTTCGGTCACGTATTCAAAATCTAATCCTTTATAGATTTACATTATATAAAACATTTCTTTTTTTTTTTTAATTAACATCGACTACTAATGTTCTAGTCTGCAGTTCTAGTCATCGCTTTTGTGGCGATTTATTTAAGTAAGTCTTATTCAAGTAAAAAGCACGTTAGCAAAGTATATGGTGTCTTTGTAAATTTTGTGAAAAGCTACCTATTGGCTATCTCGCACGTTTTAAATGGGACGTTTTTTAAATCAAAATACATTTTAAAATGTTATAAATATGATAGATGGGATAATAATCGCATTTCACACTAGGATTAATGAAAAAACTTTCGTATTGTATTCATAGTATAGCGTAGAAAATTTAAAAATAATATAAAACTGCATAAGATCTCCTCTAACCACTTTACAAAATTGAAAGAAGCAAATTTCTCAAGTAATAATAGTGATTTCCAATTGTTTAATGGAACGGAATCCGATTGTGAGAGGGCAAAAAGTGAACGTAAACGAAAACGGTAATATACAAATTGAATTCGTAATCAGAAAAGAAAGTTGAGGTGTTGGCTGAAATCTCCGAAAATTCAAAAACTAATACCACGAAAAGCAAACATTGAATTTGTTCAATTTCAGCCAAGCAGCATTCTATGAGCGCAGTTTGAAAAGACTGCAATGCGACGGCCGTAGTCACTAATCTAATAATTTCACCGCACGCCCCCTACACACCTCGAAAATAGCATTCGCAATCTTCTTGATTTTTCGCCCGGGCCTTTCATATCCGCGAGATGCAATTAGTTGGCGCGATCCTTCATGCGGACACAGTTTCCTGTCTCGTGTGTTTGTTCACCTAATTTGGTATAACATATATTATTAACAGCATTTCAAAATGTCTTCAGAACCAACATAATTTGAATTCATTTTTATTGGAACTAAGTCGTTGGTTAGGGTATCCCTCAGCAGGGAAAGCCGGTAAAAATGTCCGTAACGTTAAATAAAAACATAAGATTTTTAATGTCAACCGCTATTATTAATTCATAAATCATTGTGAATAAATGAAAGGTGTTAAGATAATTTCGTAAAGCAGTTTTTTTAATTTTTATTGATAAAAAAATCGTAATAAAATATATATACCCGAATAATTATTTTCTTTGGGAACTTTGATCATATCTGATGTCCCACGATACCAAAAAAAATACGTTTTTACTTTTAATTTATCGTTAAGATATATTATTTTAATTATGTTAAATAGATGGGATATACTTTTGTATTCAACATTGTTACAAAATTGTCAAACATTTATTATTATTTGGTAAAATAAAATACAATACAGAACATTTATAAAAAGAAAAAAATATATGGTTATAAATATGTGTGAATACCTCATGCCGGAAAGTTCCGGGACGAAGCAATATCTATGTATTAAATATAATCTAATATATAGCCATAAGATTTTTTCTGCTGGTAGCTAAAGAAGTTTGTAAAGTAAAGAAAATTGACTAGCTTTTTTACAATAATCCTAATATTGCTAATTTAACTTTTAATTAATTAAGAAAAAAGTATGTGAATGCTTATTTAAAAAAATATATTTGTAACACTAGTAGTGTCATTTCATTGCAAGTAAATGTTAGTGTAAAGACAAACTTGTTCCAAATTTCAGCAATCATTTTCCGCCTCAGTAGACTGCACATAAAAACGGAATGTGCTCCGTTACATACTATTATGTACATTCTTGATCCAGGGTGGGACAGTAAATGGGGCATAACTAGGCATTAGACAAATTGGCTGAGAGCCAGGCGGGCGCCCCGTGGCGTGGCGGGCACTTGTCGTATATACTTCTACATAAGCTTACATAATAAAAGATATAATGATATTATGCCGAATCTATATAGCTTGTTAGCGTTGTAATTTCGACTGCAGTTTTATGTCTACACTTTTAGTCTACGTTCTTTTATAGAAGACAGCGTGGAAAGGTTTTCTGATGTTCAGTGATCAATTGTTTACTTTTGCTTATAATTAACAATTGTTTTTCTTCTTGTGTTTATGAATGCTTAGTTTTACAACTCTAATGGTGATGCGAATGTTCATGATAGTCAGTAACATTTTTTTATTAGAGATGAGGACAAAGGTGCATGTTTAACAAACACCTACTTAAAGGATTGCAGGCGCGTTGGCAACGTATTATGAAGAGTTAGGTCGCGAGCATATTGTGATGCGAAACACAGAAGTATAATATACTTCCACTTCACGTCGATATTCTGTGAGGTACTTCCCCGATTGTGCGGAACCATTTTTGCAACAGCAGAACCCGTCGCCATGGTCCTACCATTGTTGGGATTATAGGTAATAATAATAATAATAATTTTTATTTCAAACCAAAAATTCAAACATTTACAAACTAGTACTATAATAGCCGTAGTAGTAAGAACTGTATCGCAGCTATAAACGCCCTCTCCAAAAAAATAAATACAAATACAAATTTACTAAAATTAAAAACATATCATATGTAATTCTGTTGGATAGAGTACAGTCTGTTAGTGCGGAATGTGATCTTAGCATAAACATTAGGAAGACTAAGTATATGATTGTCTCTAAACTACCATGGACTGTCTCTAGCTTATATTGTGGCGGACAGTATTCAAAGACGGTCCAAAAATATAAGTACTTGGGTTGTTTTGTTGATGAACAGGCTGATCACAGCATTGAGGTACGATGCAGGATTGAATAGGCCCGCAACGCTTTCACTAAGCTGAAGAAACTCCTGTGTGACAGAAACTTGAGCATCAAACTTCGGAGTCGTCTTGCACGCTGCTTTGTATTCTCCATTCTTCTGTATGGCGTTGAAACTTGGAGTTTGACCGAGGCCATGTGCAAAAAAGTTGAAGTTTTCGAAATGTGGTTAGACAGAAGAATGTTAAGGATATCCTGGAGAGACAAAGTACGCAACGAAGTAGTGCTGCAAAGACTTGGAAAGAGGGTTGAAGTTCTTAACGCAATTAAGATGCGGAAGCTGGAATACCTAGGGCGCAATGCGCAATCTCAAATACGATTTGTTACAGCTTATAATCCAGGGAAAGATACAAGAAATCCGGGAAGGAGAACATCTTGGCTTAAAAATCTACGCCAATGGTACATTCAGAGCACACGTTCTTTATTTCGTGCTGCTATGTCGGGGGTCTAGATCGCTACGATGGTCGCCAACCTTCGATAGAAGATGGCACGAAGAGAAGAGAAGAAGATATATAATTCAGTTTGATCGAGTGTGTATGCGTGAGTGTGTTCGTGTACAAGGTTGCGTGGGTTAGGTAGAATATGTGTAGGTATGAGTATTGAGAAGAGGGTGGGTTACTCTGACATTTTATGGTATG
The DNA here is from genome assembly GCA_029286785.1 of Meandrusa payeni. Lineage (NCBI taxonomy): Eukaryota > Metazoa > Arthropoda > Insecta > Lepidoptera > Papilionidae > Meandrusa > Meandrusa payeni. The sequence goes on along the minus strand of JAGSMX010000008.1, from coordinate 8,750,407 downwards.
AATGGAGTTCCCTGGATCTGTCAGCGACACAGGCACAACAGGGCTTGAACCTGCATAACCTTTTTTAGGGAGGTAAATAATTTCCAATAGCACAAAAAGTTGATATAAAGACTGTAGATACAGATTTATTCTCTATCAAAATACATAAACCATTAAATTTGTTTATTTCACAAAGAAATAAGGTCGTCAGTGTGTGTGAAGCAACCATACAATATAATAATTCTTAAAGGCTTAAACAATAGAGGCATAAACGTAGGTAAGGGTGCAACGTTCCACGGCGCACTCGTTAATCTTAATGCAAATTCGTGCCAAGCGTCGTTAATACCGCCCCTATTTACTATTTACACGTCTTATTCTTCGCGTTGTATTACTCTATACGTGGCAAAGACCTCTTAAACTTGAATCTACTTTGTTCCTACGCTTTAACTTTTCGTTGTCTCTGTTATGCGTTAATTAATCTGTTTATAACTATGGTATGTTTTGATTAAGCGTTTTTATTTCTGTTGCTAATGGTACATCCATTCAGTATTAAGTTGAACGAAATCTAAATTCCTCTTTTTTTACGTCCACAAAAACTAATCATGGTATGTAAGCTCTTGAAAGAAGCTTTCAAAAAAGCACAATGCAATGTAATTTTATAAGACAGTAATCAGCGGTTTGTGTCAAGTTAAGTATGGAGTTCATTCTTCAAGGCATACACGTGTTCTTTACGTCAAAGTTTCACTCGGGTGAAAATTGCAATAAGAGTGTGGGTGGAGATTAACGCCGGCTGCAGACAGATTTGTAGTCGCAACTCGCAGCCACTATGATAACGTGTCGTCTACGTCCTGCGTCAACGATATATTATGTACATAACACCCGTGTGCTAATGTTCTATATTTATATATAAGTTCTTATGTACAAGATTTTAAATAAAAAGTAAAGTAATACAAGGGAAATATTGTGTAAAGTAGAAATATTACACAATATTTTCGTTGTATAGACATTACGTATTATTGAATGATAAAGTTTTCTCAATCTACCGTGGAAATACCAAGCTTATATAGATTGCATTTTTACCATCTTTGGACTATATCACCACTAAACATCAGGTGGGATTGTGGTCAAGCACTAGTTTGTACCTCATAAAAAAAAATTACATAAAAACATTTACACACGTGCTCATTTCCTACACACACCACACTGAATCAACAGATCTCAATTGTAATGAGAAGAAACAAGCGTATATACGACTTAAAACAAAAACAAACTTCAAATCTAATCAAACGAGAAACGCTATTACGCTCAGTCTTCCTCTTTATATTTCCAAATTATTGTAGGAATATTAGTACATAGAATTATACAGAACCAAACTCTCTTCAAACTACCCTTGACATCATTTCCAATTAAAAATCAATCATCGAAATCGGTTGGCTATTGAGTTATTCGTCCATTTGTCGCACACATAATGCAAATTTAATTATATGCATTCTTCATGGATGTCTTTGTCAGAACTGCTCTAAATTGATATGGCAAGCACCAAATTTTAAATAAAAAAACAATTGTCAAAATCGGTTCACGCACTCGAAAGCTCTAAGGTAATAAATAAAAAATACAGTAGAATGTAAGACCTTCTCCTTTTTTTTAAGTCGGTTAAAAATGACATATAACTGATCTAAGTTAGTGTAATATATATAACAATAACATAACCTATAAAACGTGGCGCGCGTTCGGCTTTACGATCAAGAACAATGAAGACGTGGTGGCTTCGGCCTTTAAAACTACCAACATTTTCCTATTCAAGACATGGCTGTATGGACTAAAGTCTTTTTGCCTTCTCCATTAGGGATAAATTAACATCATCATTAGTGTAATATAATGTACTGTCAAAAATTATTGTTTGAAGCAGCGAAAAAAAAAATGTTCATTCTTTTATTTCTTCTTTACAGTAGCACCATGGACCTTCAATATCTTCCTGTTTCTACATTTAAAATAATTATGTAACCGATTTTTAAAAAGCAGCAGGTCATTCGTCTGCTTTTTTAAATTTGTGTACTCATATGTAGCTAGATTAAATCAATTAATCTATCACTGCTTTGTCCTCACCGTAATAAAATACTTAAACTTTCAAATGTGAGCAACCTTTTTTTTCTGGGGGGAAGGGGTTCTTGCCCACTAAAACCTCCCCGGTGGCCCTTTCGTCGGTGCATGACGAGGGGCTCCGGGATCTCCAGCGGAACGCACCGGAGCCCCTCTGCACTGTGCTCAAGGAGAGCACGTCCCGGGGGGGCGAGGTACTCCCTCCCCCCCTTTGCCCTCGAGGCCCCTCTAATACTAAAAAGTCGCCTTGTACGAAAGGCAGGGGATACCGTAGTTCTTATTCTTGAGAGCCCAGAACTACAAGGCTAGAACCTTGCTCAACATCGCACACAACATATTTTAAATTTTATCACATTATTAACAGCAATACATCAAGAGCCTTAGAGGTAATTTATTAAAGACTTACTGACTTTGTTTCAGAGATTCACTTTTAAAGGGCTTTTCCTCCAGTATAACTCACTTGATCTAAACTGTACACTAATTGTCTACAGAGAGAGTTCTCTCCTTTTTATCCTAAATTTCTAGTATATGCATCTCTTTCAAAGACGGAAGCGGACACGACCTTGGTTGCTGTCAACCGATAAAACTCCTTTCGTTGACTAAACTAAAGTATTTATATTAGTCAGTCCATTGACTTTATAGATTATAATATTAAAAGCTAAATTGGTATTCAGTAGGACCAACTGTCGCTAACACAAAGAAATTATGTAATACACGTGTAATATAGCAGGAATTATGTATATACCAGTATTATATGTCTGAAGTTCTCCTTCATTGCAAATTAAAAAAATGCCTCGGCTGCAAAGTTCTAAAGCGTATAGTCTGGCTTGCGGAAACGGTGGCAGCCCTTGTGAGGGTGGATAAAATAAAAGTGGTCTCTGCAGCGTTACATGTGAAGGTGTGTCATATCTACGATAAAGGGAAATGTATGTACATATCGACGCTGGAATGCGAAAACGTAGTACTTGTAAGTGACACATATGTCCATTTTCACTTTTTTACGTTGTTGGAATCAGAAAAAAAAGACGCGTCTAATGATATATGACTTGTAACAATTCAATGAAAAATAGCGAAAATAGGATTTTCATGATTGACACTTCACTTTAATTTTTTGTACTGTAAAATGATTTTCTTTTAGGAAAACTCTAGGTTAATGCCGTGGCCCAATACTTATTCAGCAAAAGATAATAAATATTATATCCAAAAACGACAGCTCTAGGTCCGCAAACACGAAAGTTATAAATTAAAAAAAAAGTTGAAATGTTTTTCGGCTCTGGTGAACAATTTCATTTTTGTGGACTACTTCGTTTTGTTTTCCAGCGTCGATATGCAGAAATGTAGCGTAGATATATATATAGGCTTATACGTATACTGAAGGCTGTTAATTACATTTTTTAAATCGACTTCAAAAGTTAGTCATTTCCTTGATATTTCCAACCGACTTCAAAAAAGGAGGAGATTCCCAATTCGTCTGTGTGTTCATTTATGTTTGTTTCCTCATAAGTTTTGACTGGGTGAATCGATTTTGATGATTCTTTTTCATTTGAAAGCAGGTGCTTAGTCCAATTCTGATAATGGCATCCATGAGAAATTTGCATTAAGTACGTGCGCGATAAATGGACGCATGGACGCGAATAACGTTTGTAGGCACTGTCTAGTCTGTGGAATGATTATTGTAAGCATTGTTTAGTCTGTGGAGTGATTATATAGATTTGGGACTGCTAGTTATTGTCCCCACGATTTTATAATATTTTTGATTTAATAGACATTTAATATAGACTACGACAATCGTAGTGGATATTAGTAGTAGTACTACTAGTACTACGACAATCGTAGTCGAGATACCCGAGTCCTTCACCTATCTAATAGATAATCGAATTATGACGAAGCTTCGAAAAGTTACAATTCTAACGCTGATCGAAATAGTCCTAAAGTAAATATATATATCAATGAAATAATAAAGAAGTATTCATTCTATTTTTCTTACCTTTGACTGCGCATAAACTTCATAAAGAAAAGGTCTCCAGGTACACGTTACATACTAATACATAAGTGCTTTTAGAAATGTACAATGATATGTAATTTTTCATGACGGTAATCAGGGTTGTTCCCTTTTTACGTCAGGGCTGTGAGTTCTTTTTTTCAAAGTTCTACACACATATACGTTATAAGTGTGCGAGGAAAGATTAATGTCTACTCACGACAGATTTGAAAAGCGACCACTATAATTACAAATGTTGATGTTTCTATATAATTTGTCATAGATGGAAATAATGTACTATATTGAAAATAGATCCGTTCATTCTATCTATACAAATACAATTGTAGTATCGATTTGTAATATAAAAATAACCGCTTTTCAACCGGCTTCAAAATAGGAGAAGGTTCTCAATTCGTCTGTGTGTTTTTTATGTTCAATACCTCATAACTTTCGAATGAATGATCCGATTTTAATGATTTTTATATGTATTTGAAAGCTCTAGTGCTTCTCATGTGGTTCCATATAGTCCAATTCTGGCAATAGCATCAATGAGAAAACCATATAAGTTTAAATTTGCATTCAGTGTGTGTGCGACAAATTGACGAATAACTGATAATTGACAATGACAATATCACGGCGACCAATTTTGATGAATCATTTTTTATTGAAATAGTACTTCAAGAAGAGATTGATGAGAATTTGGTAAGGTTCTGATTAGTTTTATTTCTTAATATACCTGCGATCATTCAGAAATACAAAAAGGGCGTACGCGCGTGATATCGTTTAACGTTTGATACGATTTGAAGTAAATTTTTGTTTTTACTCGTAAATATACTTGGTACTAAATGAACTTTTATTTTAGAAAAATTTAAATAAATAGTTTTAAATCGCGATTAACACCTAAATTCATCTACACATATAAATGTGCATAATATCAAAATAACATTTTTTACAATTTTTGACTGTTTGTCTGTCTGTTTGTTTCGGCTTATCTCTGGAACGGATTTCTTTTGGAAGATAGCTGATGTAATAAGGAGTAACTTAGGCTTTAATTTTAGAAAAAACAAATAGTCTTTAATCGCGGGTAAAATCGCGCAGCTAGTATATATACGTAAGCATAGGCTATTGGTAAGAGATTGATTTACGATTATCGGAGATTTTAATCCTAGCTGGTTTGTAATGAAAATTCCGTTCTTAGATGTCAGAAATTAAAAAATCACTTGCTCTGAGTAACAATATAAGCCGTTGGGACTAAAAGTTTACAAACATTCTTTAAATCATTGTATTGTTTTAGAATTATGATATATTATTAGGTGTTAATAAAATGGTTCACGTCAATAGTCGATTACTAGGTACATCGTACCCATCGGAAACCATTTTATATTTTAATATTCGCGTTGTTGTCACATACATAAATCAACTTCGGGCTCGATTGGTATTTCTGTCGAAGAGCCATTTGATTGTATGCTCGAATTCATTGCAATAACCGCTAGCACGGTCGGATAATGGACGTAATGGAATCAGGGCGGTTCCGTTGCTACGGGCACGTTTCCGTCGCTTTTTGACTGGTTATCGTTGAGGGAATCTGTCGAATTATTCTCATGAATATTTATCCGTTCGTCTGCCGCCTCCGGGTCCGTGTAATGGCAACACTATGCCTCCTGCATTGCAATCCTGGTGCAAAGCATCCAGCGGCGCTTTTAGCAGATGCATCGCTACGGAATACCTAACACTAGAATTGTGTATTTTTTCAGAATTTAATTAGTTATGTACTAATTATATTTAATAAATATTATCATTTGACATCTTCGGAAATACGATTACTACAAAAATATGTACGTGTGTCTTTTGTTTGTATGTTATGTAGGTATATAGGAATATTTAGTACATGTATAGTTCAATTATAACATTTTCATGCTTCATATTTCATGTTGTTTTTATTATCTGTCCATACAAAGGTGGCCAGTAAGTTCGCGCTTAGCAATAAACTCGCCTATTGTACTACAAGCTGAAAAATGTACCTACGTTCTACGATTGGCTTCTTGTTTGATTTTAGTGCACAATATATCTGTCTAAATATTGCTGCAAATTGTTTGGACCGTTTCTGAGATATATTACCAGGCATAGTGAAGCGTCAAAAATGGGTTGCATTGTTGCGTGAGTTTTCACTGTCAACTTTCTCCAAGCAGTTTCTTATTCCGCGGTCTATACAACACTTTTCTGGCAAAGAAGATGTTCCCGAAAAGTTAGGTCATTTCGGCGATGTAATACCTCGAAACCTAAAGTTTTGGAGGCACAAAACATATACGAAAGCTTCTTTGGACTTTCTACCTTAGGCTGCTTGTTTCTATCTCATGTTCGTGTTTACTCATTCATACACCTATATAAAAGAGTTTTTTTTTATATTCTTTGTTCCTATTAAGCAATGTTTAAGATGAATATTATCACAATTAGACTTGTTAGTCAATTCTGCTACAAACCCAAACTGTAAAATTGACACCAACTTAAATTTCCGTTTAAAAACTACATCAAAAAATTTAAGGAAAAATAAATACACTCGTGAGCAAAAATAAAGGTAACCGACCCTTTATTTTAGAAAGTTTGAATATCTCGGAAGATAAAGAAGCTAACTAACTGAAAGACATTGTGCATGATAGATAATTAAATATCCTTAAAATAAAATATTTTTATTAATTATTTTATATTTCATTAAAAAATAAACTTAAACAAAAGGATATCTTACGTAAACTTGAATAATACAGTATTTTTTATAAAATTTAATTTTTATTTAAATTTTAGTACTTACTGTTACCTCATTGCCACATCATGTGGCATAATTTAATTATTAAAAATTAATATTATAATTTAATAAAGATATTTTATTTTAAGGATATTTAATTGTCTATCATGCACAATTTATTTCAGTTAGCTAGCGTCTTTATCTTCCGAGATATTCATACTTTCTTAACCGACCCTTTATTTTTTCACTTTAAGGTACACTTGTTACGAGTAGCTTAGTATAAATTGCGTTTGTCGATACATAAAAGAGTAACTTTTATTGTCTTCAAAGTAAAAGTTACAGTCATAATATATACGTCCCTTTCCTGGACACAGGTTGTAGACGACCGGCCAGCCGACCGAGCGAACCCGGGAACATAACATACTGTATTGCGAACCGAACTTCCGAACTTTTAATGCAGTCCACTGAACCTTTGAACCGAACTTATATTCGACTATATCACCACTTAACACCAGGTGGGATCATGGTCAAGCGCTAGTTTACACGCATAAAAAAAAATACAATCCACTGAGCTCTCAGAACGAGAGAGCGAGAGCACGCGCATATGTATGTATGCGTGTGCAACTGAGCTATCCAAGAGGACCACTGTTGTGCGAAGCCAACAAAGGTCTTGTTTATTTTGAAAAGGCGACCCTAGTACAGATTTTTTTTTAAAGAGTGCTAACAATATTTTTTTGTCACAAATATTATTAACATTCTTTTTAACCATTCCAAATAAGCTTAGGTTTGTGTTAGGAGATGGTTAGCGTCAATAGTCGAGTGGTGGATTGGAACCCACAAACTTGCGATTTAAAGAGTGTACCCTAAACCATTAGGCTATTAACGCTTCAAATTAGCTTTAATTTCTCTTATAGATGAAGGTTTGCAATGTTTCCTTCAATACCGAGCGCGTGATAAATGAGGACATAAAATTACAACAAATAATTGATGCATCGGGGATCGAACTCGGGAAGCTAACCTTATATTAATTTTTCTACACTGAAACTCCAAAAAGGATACATGTTTGACTACCTTTATAGAGGTTTCATATCACGAAGTATGCTAGATAGGTACAGTTGAAAGGTGAGAGGGGTGTATGACGATGCAAATGTTTTTTTTCGTTTCGCAGACAGTGAGAGTGCGGTGAAAATGTTCTTTTTTATGTTTTGCTTGCGTGAAAATCGCAATAAGTGTGTGAGGGGGCGATTAATGTCTGCAGCAGACAGATTCGGAGACGCAACCGCTGTCATTATGGATGTATACGTGTGTCTACGTCGTTTGTCACCGGGGATTATATTGCTTGTTTATCTGGGTAGTGTGATATATCACTAATATGGGGGCTGTTGGCGGTATAACGTGGTAAATGGGAACAATCTAATTAATTGATAACTTAAGCCTGTGTTAAATAAGTAGTCCTGTGTTGTTACAATCGCAAGGCATATACGTACAAAAAATTTATACGAGAAAAACAGATAAATCATGAAGTTCTAGCGACCATCTCTTTTTTCTTCTTCCACATCCGTGGTTATTGTCGCAGTACTAACATAGTATAATAAGCATTGTCATAAACTTGTCATAAACATATCAATACTTGAATCAACAAACAATTTTTTGTACGATTTTAGGAGTATGTAGGACCCAATTGAAATAACCCTTTCAAAAAAAAAAAAAAAGTATCAGATAAATGATTTATCTGATACTTAGAATAGATCTAATCTTCGGAATAAATAAGTTCTTGCGACCATATCTTTTTTCTTCTTCCACATCCGTGGTTATTGTCGCAGTACTTACATAGTACATAATAGGCACTGCGTATTGACTTGTCATAAACATATTAATACTTGAATCAACAAACATTTTTCTGTACGATTTTAGGAGTATGTAGGACCCAATTGAAATAACCCTTTCAAAACAAAAATCAAATCAAGGGTCATAAATAACTATGACAGCAAAGGCATACAATACAGACGAATTGATTATGTCCTCTTTATATTGTTGGATAAAAAATGCCCACTTTCATTATTCATTGCACATGAAACACCAATGATTTTTACTGCTAATTGCACTAAAATTGTGTTTTTGTGGGTAAAACAAGCTAAGGAGAAATCTTCCCAATTATTACTTACGAACGTTGCAGGAGTTTCTTCGGCTACTTCTCTCAGGGCTTAAGCTTCCCTGAGTGGTATTTAAGTTTTTGAAATTCTTGTAATACTCTGTGCAAAAGCTACCGACTGCCAAAATTCAGGCTCGCGGAAGCTCTTGGATCAGAATGCGCTTACGCGTAAATAATCAATCTACCAGGCCGTTCCCTTCTCTTACAGGCTTGTGGAGAGTTACTTCCAAATAGAGGTTCAGGGAGCCTAAAACCTATGGCACTTCTCAAATCCGGTAAAATATCATAAAAAAATGCTAAGGGTGGTGGCATTCAAATAGCAATATTATGCGTAGGCATGGTTCCCCTACAATCGAGATGCTGGGGTAGTGCTACGCTGCGTGTAGCTATTACGTAGCACAACCACAATTCGTTTATTAGGTTCAGTTTGTAAATTCTCCGTAGCTGACGAGTGCTACGCGATCTGATTCTAACGTGTCTATCGAATACCGGATTGGACCTATCCCTTCTCGAACCGAGATAATCCTATCGCGGCGTTGTCACTCCACGAATAAACGTTGCGGTTTGCGTCGCGTTGTTTGTCCTCCGATGTAATCTAGTTTGACTAAATAAAAAAAAATGCGCCAAAATTTTTTTGTGACACACAGACGAAATTTTTTTTTGAATTATACGCAGTACAGTATCGGTCTTAATGACAAGAAAAACCAAGAAAGATAACCGAATATGAAATTGTAGCTGTGTAGATTATTCAACGGGTTCGGAGATGGGTCGGCTCGAAGTACCTCGCAGAAAACAGAAGTGAAGTACCTCAGCATTTCATCAGGAGAGACTTTAGGTGCCGATGAACTAAATCCATGTTGTGATGGTGAATGGATAATGAACAGACTTCAAGGGTGAGGAGACCTGAATTTCTAGCCAGAGGGAGGAGGGGTGATTAATGCCAACACGACCCGGTTTCACCCTATCACGGTGTGATGGTAGGGCGGCTCACCGTGCGAGGTTTTAGTGAGGCCTTCTAAAGGCCAAGCTCGTCTGCTTCACCTGCGGGCGAGTATGAATAAACGCATTTATTATAGCGCTAGTGACAAAATATAAGCATATATATATACATGTGTGTAGCATGTGCTGTTGGCTGGTGCTGCTGACAAGTCTAATCGTATTTGACATATTTCAGTGCGGTGTCAGAAATTTAACATGTCGAGCACCGTGTTCAATGAATTTTAAATCGCGTTTCAATGAATATTTTATAAATGTTTTTTACGCTTCAGATAGCTTAGAATGGATTAATATTAATGTATATTTTATATTATTACTATATAATTTATATCTGCATTTAGTAAACAAGTAGTTTACAGATAATCTTTTTATTTTCTGTTAAGGATGACAAAACGTGAGATACATTTTTACCAACCTGAAATATGATTTATTCACATGATATACCTTACTAATATAATTGAATAAATTGATAAATATACTATGCACAATTTACTGGTAATATCAAAGTGATGGCTGTAGACATATCACCATATCAGAACTAATCAGGATCTCTATTAACAGTTAATCATGAACACGACAGAGTACTTCAACATACACTACAAGCAAACATAGTTACAGTACTACTAGTTCTCCATATCCGTACATCCAGATAAGCTAGAGCTGAGGCAATCTGCGCTTCCCGGCTCTTCATCCGACACCATCATTGCGAGCATAAATCGCTGATAAGGTGGTAGATCAACTTACAGTAGCTATTGCAAATCGGAACGTGGCTTTGACGCGTGCTTTGCGATAACGTAACAATGCAGCGTTCACTCCAGGACCGTTTATTCGATAGTGTTACCTCTTCGTGCACAAATGTTGCCAGTTTCAGCTTGAGGCACTCACTTGATATATAACATAAATAACTAACAGTGATATCTATGACATGTACAGTTGTGGCATTTAATGTACAATTCACTCCTTCGCAATATTAAAGATTAACCTTTTAGTTGGTCTTCCTTTCGTTTTTATTCTCTTTTAACTCCCACTCTGTTAAACGCTTTGTATATAGTTATACATCCTGCATACCTTCAGAGATGCAAAATGCACATGATAGATTTCTTTTCTTAATTAACTCTTTTTTGACATAATACGACTAAGTTATTTTTTTTTGTTACTAGCAGCAAATAAAAGCCATTCTATTTATTCTTCCATTGAAACACCTTTTCTTTGGTAAGGGGAGGAAATCTTTAACAAGGGTATCTTGTTAAAGATTTCCTCCCTTGCCCCCCGGTGGCCTCAGTACATGGTGAAGGGCTTCGGGATCTCCAGTAGAACGCACCAGAGCCCCCTGCACTATGCTCGGAGAGTTCGTTCCGGGGGAGGTTAATCCCTCTCCCAGCGTTTTTTATTTGAGTTTCTTCGGCCACTTCTTCTCCCAGTGCCAAACGCTTTCCGAATTTGAAATATTCCGATAAAAGCTACCGACCGAGTAGTGGTTGGAACCTCTCGGGCACCCTTGGATCGAGACGCTAACCCGATTAGAGTAACTATCCAAGTTAAGATTTCTCCGTGTTGTTCCCAATAGAGGTTCAGGCTAAGCGACGTAAGTCCTGTAATTAATCCGGTGAAACTATTGCGGTCAGATTCTCTGGCGATTGGCCAGCGTAGGTCCGTAAAAAAAACAAAATAGTTATTTATATATAAGGCAATTTAAGGTATACCTTTACATAATATTGAATTTATCATTAAGAGTTTTACACCTTACAGCACTGAGGCATAAATTTCAATCATAATTTGTGTGTGTCAGGTCTGGACCACTGCGGTCCAATGATTGATGGGCCCGGACCCGCGCGCTCATTCCAAATTCAAATCCCCCAACGAGCTGCCATCTTGCAAAATGGCCGACGCTAGGTAAAGAAATTGATTATAAATCTGTTCTTTACTTTTTATAAGATAATGAAGAGATAATTCAATATGTGTGGATTTGGGATACGGGAAAATGATGTTCTTTTTTGTTGAAATATCCCAGGAAGTAGCATTATTATTATAGAGCTACGGTAAGCGGATAATATGAGATCATCTCCGGTGCCGGCACCATTTAAACTGATTTTAACATGTGCCTGCCAGAGCACGAAAACATGAAACTGACTATCTATGAAATATTAAGAAGATGTGTTGATGTGTCGAGTTAACGATTAACACACGTGACGGAATATAAAACGTAGGGCTATTTTAAAAAGTAGGCCATATTTTACATATATTTTTATTACATATATTATAATTAGAACACACTTTTTGTGACATCTGATGAGCTTCACGTTTAATTTCTTAAAGTGTCTTTTATCCATATAAAAATATTGTTAACAGTAGGGTCTTTTTAGTAATAATCTAATTTTCCAAAAATTTTGAAAAATGTCATTTTGATATTTAATCGACGATATATACAGGTTGTCATTTTGTTTGATTAAGAATAATTATACAGAATAATATAATCTAGTAAACATTGGACATCGCACACTGTGAAATTACATTTTTGCATACTCCCGAAAATTCCAAGAAGGTCATTCTTTCAAATAGACGCAGCGGTGATTACGACCCTGGGGAAGCTCGGCTTTCATTTATTAATAGATGGTTTATAGGCTCACTGAGACCCTTCCGCGACCAAATAAATAGATCACCCTTAAAACAATAACGCGTTTCCGTCGCGAGACGCCGCATTAATAAATTTTACGAGATTAAAAGGGTGACGCCATGTCCTCACTTTACGATCTAATGGAAATTTTGCTAGTTATTTTTATGTGGGTGCGTATATTTTATTGCTTGGGCGAAGGTTTATTTGAATGTATCTTCCGTTTTATATTGCACTAGCTAGGCCCTGCGGTGTTACTCGCGATTAAAGGTATATAAAATAAAAATAGCCTGAGTTACTTCTTACTACATCCGCTATCTGTCATTGAAAGACTCGTCAAAATCGGTCCAGCTGTTCCAGAGATTAGTTGGAATAAACAGACAGACAAAAATTGTAAAACATGTTATTTTGATATATTCATATGCATTTAGTAAAAAGTGGTTATTTTATTATTACAAATAGACACTCCAATTTTATTTATTTGTGTAGATTTTTTTAGACGTTCGCCTTATTTCAGTTAAAATGTAGCAAAATATGTACAAAAGAGTTTTAGTGAATGATTTGTTTGGCACAAGCCGCCTGGAATTCGGATCTCGACAGTCTTTGACTGTGACTCGGCTGTATATGAAGCTCTTAGCCTATAGGTTACGAATAATAATGTGTATGTAGTCTAAATAATAAAAAAAAACAAAGTACTGCCTAGAAAAAAATTATCACGGTTAGCTCTTTCTACATCCACGTCGAATATCCTAGGGAATACCCTATCTCCTTTTTTCTCATCTCAACTGATACTTCGTTCACTCACATTCATTCACACGTTCGGATATACGTTTAATAATTACGAAGACTTATATTCGGATACAATGTTTTTATTCCTACATGTATATAACTTGTAAATTAAATAATGTACACTTGGGCAGTAGTTTGATAGTACTAGCAAGTGACACCTTCCATACAAACTCAGCGATTCCACCCGGGACCGGTTCGGGCGCCCTCGGATCGGATTGCTTACGCATAACATAGTATCCAAGCCGAGGTTACCTCTCACCGGGAGGACCCTTGTGTCAAGTTACTAGCAATAGAGGTTCAAGATAAGCGACCTAAGTGCTGTGCCATCTCTTAATCCGGTGAAGCAGTCAAGGTCAGCTTATCTGGCTAATCTGTGCAGTTCGTTAAAAACAAAATAAAATCCTAAAAAGCACGATGTATAATAGAAAGCTCACCAGTATCAAAGAAATAAGTGTATTCATTGAGAATGCATAATAATACAATTAATGACACAAAAATTATACAAAAGGAATCCATTATCTAAAAACTATGAACATGCTTCGTGAAGATTGACGAAAAGAATTATTAAGTGAACGTAGTATGTACACATTTTAATGTTTGACGTGAAAAGGGAATTCTAAAGACTTATGCAGTAAGTCTCGCCTCAAAGTGTGGCGGAAGAAATTATTTAAAATATTATTTCAATACAGCAAAAAGAACGTTATGCCTAAAGAAATAAGAACTGTTCGGGCAAAACATTGAGAGTACAAAATAGCCAAGTTTCTTAAGCCAATATACATATATCGAATGTTGGTCTATCGTGAACGATGCAGCGCGCGTAGAGCTTCAAGTGGCAAACTTCGTCGAATGTATTACTTTGTGACGTTCCCACTAGTTTCTAGTTCCGATCCAACAAATGTTGCTTACGCCCTGTGAATTGGATATAGCTTGGTGAATGTTTGATCAAACTTCGCCTCAAAACTGTATATTAATAGCTTTCGCTGATTGCCTCTGTGGCTTCCTGACTTTAATTCTGCTTTGAGGAAGTCAATTATTACGAAATTCAGGGCTCTAGTCTAGATATGGGTAGTATAAAATAAGCATTTTAATGTATGGGTAATACTTACTTTATTGGTTATGGCAATATAAGCATGAGAATAAAATAAAATGCCGTATGTTAGGCACAACTAGAATAGACATAACACAATAACGATCGAAAAATTTGAGTAACGATAGACCCAATTGGTGGAACCAACGAGGTTTTTTGGGGTTTGTTTTAGAACAGTTTCTTTTGGGTCGCATAAAGGTAGAGTCCTATTGGGCAGTTGCTATTGGATAATCTATCCAGCTTAGCCAAGATGAGGGTTAGCTCACTAAGCCTAAATTACTCATCGCGGTAGTGTAGGAGCTGTGCTACTGCCGTCTGCAGTTATGGAGGAATCTGTGGAATGGAATCGGGATAAGTGGAATGTTCCTCCTACCATAGGATTGCACGATCACGTCTATCTAACCCCCAGGCGATAGCCCCGGAGGAGCCCGTCGACTATTAATGGAGGCCGTGGACGAAGGCTCATATTCCGGCGCGTTATATCAATACAATATATCGCATAGTATCGGTACAACGTTACTGTATATTATATCGAAAAATATATCAATATATCCTTTGCTTGAAAATCCTCATCTCACCATTCTCCCAACTTTGCGCGACTACGCCATATTTGCTACCTTCATGTAATAAAATAGACAACACGTAGGTTAGTAAAGATTATTAAACTCCTATTGGTAGAAACAAAGAGAACCAAGTGGCCGCTTTAGAAGAAGAATAAAGTCTCAATGAGTGACCACCTCTGGAGTAGAAGCATTCTAAATAGAAGACCGCGTTTAGACAAGAGGCTCCACTTGCCTAAACGCAGCATCTTCTGGGCAGATGAAGCGTCAGTTTGCGTAAAGTGACTGGCAGGAACTGAATCCCAAAAGCCGAAAATAGCGTGCATTTAGGAGCAGCCTCTATTGGTTTAAGTGGAATGACGTAGGCTATTGATGATAATTTCAACGAAGGTCAGCTGTAAATCTACAACCCGAGAGATTAGATGAAGTATCCGGAATCATTAAGTCCTTGTGGTGTAACGTGGATGAAAATATTTAGAATTAATTAAACAAAAAAATAGCTTTTAACGCGAAAATGGCGGTGGAATGAACGGACGCCTTCTAATTAAGGGCGGGATTATGCCCCGTCATATCCGTTCGTTTGACCTTAATGCGGATTAGATGAAATATTTCACATTGGGACATTTCCATCTGAATGAGCCCCCGCACTCGGCGAAATAAATTATTATTCGTAACGTTATAACATAACTCGGTTTACAGCGGCCGCGATGCGATTCTGATACGGTGACCGCATTCAAAGCCGCTTGTATTGTATTATTTAGATAACTGAGTTGAGAGGTAAGGTTAAAAAGAACTTTTAATTCGATTGTATTTGATATATGTTTCTGTAGCACAGTGATTTCTAGATCGATTTTGATTTTGTTTGTTCCAAAGGGTTTGAATTTTAGTTAACTGCCATATTCATCTTTTTGGCATCAGACCTTGGGTCCGATATATGAATACTTTCGAATCGACGAAGATTTATGCACAGATTCACGATTTTAAGAAGTTAAAGTGGTGTGTTAGAATTATAGAAAGTGAGATAATAATTTCCGCCTACCCGCCTTTGTTATATTTACTTATTTACCGATATTTATTGGTTAACAAAATTAGTTGGTCCATTTTGTAAGAGTACAACCGATCAGTGGGTTTAATTAATAACAAAATTAGATAACGAAAGGGTCCAGGAATAGGGATGCGAGTTCCGATATATAATATTGTAGTAGCCTTAAATAACAAGATGAAGCGGCATAGCGAAACTGGCACATTTTTATCAAGTAAGTGTAAAATTTGAATTTGCAATAAAAAATTATGATTTTCAAAAATTTAGATTCTAGTTGAGTAGACGACTACGTATTATATACTTACACCTTCTCTGAAAGACGCAGCGTCTTGTGATGTATCTCTTCACGAAAATTACGCGGGCGTAGGATAACGAAAACTGGTCAATTTTTATAAGGGGAAGGTGCAGAAAGATAATATTTTATATGAAGAAATTAGAAATATTTTATATGAAGCGTTAGAAATACATTTAATGGAAAAAGACAATAAATACTACCATTTGTTTAATGCACACACATATCTACGTTTGTTTGCAATAATTAAACAACAAATGACAAATAATTACTAAGAGATTCGTTGCACACACATACACTACACATTCGCATAACTTCTCGACTATGACTGTAGTTCTTTCCCTTTTTTCTTCTTTTGCACACATTTTTGTTTTTTTCATATATTTTTAATTATTAATTATCGTATAATTTACTTAACTTATATTAAGACCTTATTGTACGCAGGACTTACTGTTTGTGACTCTGGAACTACAGGTACACTGTACCTAGTTCAGGAGACAGAGCTCCTGTATATGTAACATGTTTGTTTTTGTGATATTAATAAAGTTATTATTATTATTATTCCCCATCGGATAGTCAAGACTTAATGCTAAATTACATCCTTTTATTAAAGACATCTTTAAGACCCGAACAAAGTGCTTTATTCGCTATTCGTACGACAAAGTATAGGAAAATTACCACGTCAGTCTTTCTCTTCTATTTCGTTACACCTATAACTCACATGACTACCTAAAATACTGCGCTCAATTTCATATTCTTCCTCTATTTATTCGTCGCGAGGCGTTTTTAAGCGTTTGACTGTCCCTCTCTTCCCTCGAAAATAAAATTTAACGTGCCCAAGATTCAGCGCGCTATCATATACCTATCCATCTCCCTTTGGCATGTTCCAACTATAGTCAAATTTCATTTATGTGGCGCGCTGGTTACACGCTCAATAAATACTCGAAAACGACATAAGTAGACATCTTTAATACTATAACTGTAGCAAGGGAGGTCCGTAGCTACTCCGTAAGCCGGTATTGGGGAGGATCCGGTCTAACTCCTTTTTTTTGTTGACGGGGAGGAAATCTTCATAAAGATACCCCGCCTTCTGGGGGGAAGGCGGCGGTTATGTGGGGTTCTTACCCACTAAAACCTCCCCGGTGGCCCTTTCCTCGGTGCATGACGAGGGGCTCCGGGATCTCCAGTGGAACGCACCGGAGCCCCTCTGCACTGTGCTCAAGGAGAGCGCGTCCTGGGGAGGCTACTCCTCCCCCTGTGCCCTCACTGCGCAAGGCGACACGGGCCAGCCGATGTCGCCTTCTTCCCGGGTCCACTTTGGTGGACGACCCTTGTCGCCCAGTGAACCCGAGGCCCCTTTTAGTCGCCTTGTACGACAGGCAGGGGATACCGTAGTCTTATTCTTGAGAGCCCAGAACTACAGGGCTGGCCGGTCTAACTCCTTGCTCTATCCATACACAGAGAAAAATGACTTACAGTTGTTAAAAAACAACATCACGCAACAATATGGCATAAGAATTCTATCGAAATTTCTTTAATTGAAAAATTGTTAGTAGGATTTTTTTATTATTAATACAATGAAATAATTGTAAAGTTTTTCGTATTCGCGAAATACTGTTTTTTAATAATGATTATATCTTTTGTAAATTTTATTGCTGTTGATCTTCTTATTAAAAAATAAATAAACAAATTTCAATGTGGTTGTATTCAAGAGGTCAAGCATTTGCTTAGAAAGTATAGAAAGAAAAGATTTTCGAACTGTGTAATTGTGCTTTGTATCTGCGACCAATAGTATAGATAAAAGCATAGTAAATCTACCAAAGCATAGAGGTATAAAACAGAGTAGTTATATGAGCAGAATAAGAGGAAAATTGCATTCCGTTTTGCATGGCCCACGTTGCGCTTGTTAATTACACCAATTCATAACCGGCGAGGTTAACGAGACGGCAAATTCTGAAAAACAAGTGACCTCGATGAGGGTCAGAGATGGTAGGTACAATTAAAAAGCCGAATGTAAGCTCAGGATTAACTGACCCAGAAATAATGAAGCGATTCGTTGAATAATGAGATAACGTTTCAAGTTGACCGTGAGGGTAACTTGGATTATATCTAAAGTGAACCTGTTATAGATAACTTTATTTATTTAATATGTTGCGTTCAACATAATGTCTTAGAATAAATATTAGTTAAACAAGTTATCTTTAAAGGTCAGTACCGTATGCTTCAAATAGTATAAGCGTAGATAGATGATAGGCAATTTACTCACTTCACATATGGGACCTAATGCGTCAATAGCCTAATGATTTAGGGTACGGCCTGCGAATCTTAAGGTCGTGGGTTCGAATCCACCATTCGACTATTGCCGTGAACCATGTCCTAGCACAAACTTAAGCTTAGTAGGAATGTTGTATTGGAAAAAAGAAATGTTGCTAGCTTTCTTTAATATAATCATATAAAAAATAAGCCCGATGAAAACGACCAGCAAAAGTTGTCTCTGTACCACACCAACCATAATAAGGTTAAAAGAACCGCGAGAGCTTATATTTCTGTTACAACTTTAAGACAGTAGTAAAAATGTTGTACAGATAAAAGCTGCTGTTATTTCTAGGATCAATGTAAATCTATTATAAGTATCAATATACGTTTTGAAAACTTCTTTACACACCCTTGACTTGGTGAGTAAGCTGGTGAATGCGTGAAGAAAGCTTTGCGAAAAGTGTGACCGGGCGAGGCGAACGGAAGTTGAGAGGGACGTATAGGTTACTGAAGACAGAGAGGGAGAGTTTTGTAATTTCCAGACACAGTGCAGGCCTATTGTGCAAGAGAAAGAGAGCATAGCACATTTTCTCTTAAACAATAGTGTATATATAAGCTAAAGAAGTTTTACTTCAGTCGTTTGATCTAAAGCACACTTGTTTTTTTTCGATTTTATACTACGATTATAAAGAATCATTTTAATTATCGGTCGTCAGATAATTATAATTTAAATAAAGTCGTTAAGCGGTCTGCTGAAAAGCGGGTCTCGAGTGTCGCTTTGGCCGGTTCTTCGACTAACTTTCCACAATAAGAGCACCGGCTACAGAGTAACAAGTCGGAAAATTTCCCCCTGCTCGTTTTACCAGCGGCGTCGGGAATCAGGGCGGAAAGATCGACTTGAAAAATTCTAGTTTGTTAGTTCAGAATGTCATTGCGGTCGAGGATTGGATTGTGGAGACGCCTCCTGACCTGTTTATTGATGTCCTACTGATTTTATTAATTGATGAGGCACTATTACAAATAAAAAATATATATTTATTTCCGTGGAAATCATCAATTAAAAATTTCCGGGAAACATAGAAGGAATAGATCAGTAAATGTATATGGATATAGTCCCCAGTATCGCGAACTTGTTAATAACTAAGGACAACTCAGTGGATTTCCTGCTCGGCCGGCCACTCACGTCACTACCGGCGCCCTTCGCAGGGGGCAAGAGGTGCGCACCACATACCACCTGATCGAGAAATTTCGGTAGTGCTTCTGGGATCGTTGAAGAAAAGAGTATCTTAGCAACAATAACAAAGAATAAATGACCTAATCAAGAACTGAAACTGGGAGATCTAGTGCTCTTCAGAGAGGATAACCTTCCTCCCCTAAAATGGAGGCTTGGTAGAGTCCACCAGGTTTACTCTGGCAAGGATGGTGTAAGGAGTGGCGGATTTCATCATATACCGCGGCGCAGAGAGAAGAGTTCTAAACGGAGTGCTGCCATTAGAACAAGAGCCAGGATCGGGTGCCTATCGAGCTTTGGAAAAACGCCAGCCTGCTTCTTCCAAGGAAGGGGAGGTGCTTGACGCATCCATGAACGGGGCCATCAAAGCATGACGCATCCATGAACGGGGCCATCAAAAGAAATTGTTAGAAGAAAATATTTAGTACTAGCGTACCCAGCCCGCTTCGCCGGACTAGATTTTGCTGTATTTTTCTGTAAATTATTCATTTCTCTTCGTATTCATTCTCTTCTCGAGCGGGTGAAGATCATTACCTACACCTATGTACATAATTACCAATCAATACAAATTTGGGTTATAAAACAATAGCATTTCATCATAGCAAATAAAAGCTGTACTTGACAGTTCAAAAGAGGAATGCTCCGATCTGAAAGTTGCATTGAAATCGGGCCAGCCGTTTCGGAGCCTATATATATATATATAGGCTCCGAAACTTTCAGGGTATCTTCAGATTGACCTGGCGAGTAATCCTATAAAGTTTGTTGAAATATATATATACATATATATATATAGATTAACAAGACTAATGAAGATATGCTAATACTTTGTCAGTTTGTGTATCAGCAAATAATTAAGTCAACTCAATACGTAGAGGTAGGGGAGGTTGGTAATATAGAGACGTGTATGATACTGTAGGTAACTGAATTTTCAAAACTTCCGAGCTAGAATAGTTCGTGCTCTGATTTGCATAATGCCGCGTGTGACGCTCATATATTAGACTCAATATAGCCGCCACACCTGCGGCCAGCGAATGTAGTTTGGATATATATAGATTGGACAACAATTTGAATAATTTACTTGAATTTAATTACATCCTCATTATAACCGTATAGTCGACTGACAAACGTTCTGTTCTTTATAAGACAAAATGACTCGCTACTCGTAGAGAAGCTAAAATTTATAAAAGAAGATATTTTAAAAATCGATTTATAAATAATAGGATTATAAATTATAACATATTAATAAGTTGGAGAAGATATATTGAAGTCAGTTCAGCCCTGTAGTCCTGGGCTCATAGAAGACGACGCTATTCCCTGCCGGTCGTAGAAGGCGAATAAAAGGGGCTTCGGGTTCACTAGGCGACACGGCTGGGGGCCTTTGTCTTCCGCCAAAATGGACCCGGGAAGAAGGCGACATCGGCCGGCCCGTGTTACCTTGCACTTTTTTTTTTATGCGTGTAAACTAGCGCTTGACCATGATCCCACCTGGTGTTAAGTGGTGATATAGTCGAAAGATAGTACGCGCTAGTTTAGTAAGTGCCTATTCACTCTACTCTTGAAGGCTCCCACGTCGTAATTGGACGGAAAGACTGACGACTGCGACGGCACAGGAGGGGACCTAACCTACCTCCCACCGGGACGTGCTCTCCAAGAGCACAGTGCACTCACGATGCACCGAGGAAGGGCCACCGGAGGGTTTTAGTGGGTAAGAACCCCACATCACAGAGGGGTAACTTGTTGACAATTCCCACCGTTAACAAAAAAAAAGGTATATTGTAGTCAGTTGAAAATATGTGAACGAATACGATTATTGCCACCTACGAACATCCAAAAAATTTTAAAAATGTGTTGTTGATATACTGTGGGTATCCACAGACCACACATACACACCACATATACAAATGACATGAGATGAGAGGTATAAAGTAGGTTCCTAAATAGAATTAATCAGATTAACTCTATTTAGGAATATTTCTACGATTATTCGGAACGGAAATACAAAGAAGGAACTGGCACGTAATAGCGTCTAACGTTTGATTCGATTTGAAGTCGGTTTTTCTTTTTACTCGTAACTCGTAGTTTATACTTGTAACTTATCACAAAAAGTCGTGAACAATTCAAGTTTTCAACACAAAAGTTTCGTTTACACAAACTTAATAATAACGATAGCCGAGACATCGTGTCTGGTATTCAATTATAGTGATAAAATCACGCTATACCGCAATTATAATGGTAATCCGTCAAACGAGAGCGCGCACGCGGCCCAATTTCGACCCCACTTGTATTACAGTGTGACGAAACTACTTTTAAGGGCCTTGCACTCCTATCAGCGAGGGTTGATTTGAAAATTCGAGATCGATAAAGCCTTTGAAGTATAATATACTGCGTGGTAGATTGAAAATTATTTTAAAATCGTGGACGGACAACGCTGCGCTTGCTAATTCGTACTCTCCGATCGGATTTTTTTTGGCCCCATCAGCCATTTGTTACGCGTCATGTATGTCAGCTCATTACCACTTTAAGTTGCTCACACAGTGTTAATGAATGAATGAAGGAATGATTATATTTTATTGCATAACTAAAAAATACATTACTGACATAATCAATTTGGCATTTTGAAATATGTCGATATAATTGCATGGGCAATGGACGGTCGGATCGCTAAGAGCATACTCTTCGAGACAATCTTTGTATTTCTAGAAAGTTTTTACACAAACCTGCTCATTTCTTATATTATCTCGTAGAGAATTATTGACTAATGTTTTAACGTAATAAACCGTTACGCATTGAAAAGAAATTATTTAATAAAGGAGGTTCGATTGGAATGAAAAATGAAAAACAACAAAGCATTCGAATATAAGTCAAGAGTCGCACGAGTAAATGTAATTGAGTGATTACTCATGTGATTGTATAAAGTTTGCCAAGTATAAGCTCGCGTATCTAAAGTGGTATGTCTGGCAGTCGCGCCAACAGCCATTCCATATTCAATGGCATCAACTTAAGCGCAAAGTGGTCCGATCCTCCGTTATTGATATTTGACAAATAAAGTAATATATCAAGCTACATTAGGAGGGTCGCCTCGCAACGCCCCAGTGCTGGCATAATCTTGACCGATAAGGGAGGTACGACTGCCATTAGGTTTATTGGTAGCGTCGTGGGGATGCAGTAAATTGATCGAAGTAACCGGAGCAGTTGCAGATGCACGGATATCGTAAATAAACGTTATCCACTCTGTGTAATGATATTTTGTGCATGACTCATTTATTCCGCTTGTCTTTTTTTAATTTTATTTAAACGTTGGTTACAATTCTATACGTTTAATGATTTTTTTCGTTCAATGTGAATTTTCATATTTCATATTAAACGAAATGATTTTATTTTCACGGGATAAGTGATGGAGAGACGTCGATTTAGCCAGTAAAAAACAGTTGTAATGTATTCGAAACGTAGGAAATTCAATAGGGAAATTAAAACGCGATAAAATCCCTATATTTATATATTCTTATATATTCTTCGGCCACTTCTTCTCTCAGCGCCAACAGTAGTGGAAGTGGCGCTCAGTTAGTTTAGCTTTTCACCCCTGTAGTTCTAGGCTCTCAAGAATAAGACTACGGTATCCCCTGCCTGTCGTACGGCGGGTGACTAAAGGGGCCTCGGGTTCACTGGGCGACAAGGGTGGGGCCTTTGTTGTCCGCTACAGGACTCGGGGAAGTAGGCGACATCGGCTGGCCCGTGTCGCCTTGCACTGCGAGGGCACAAGGGGAGAGAGTAACCTCCTCCTCCGGGACATGCTCTCCTTGAGCACAGTGCAGAGGGTGCGTTCCACTGGAGATCGCTGAGTCCTTCGTCATGCACCGAGGAAAGGGCCACCGGGAAGGTTTTAGTGGGTAAAACCCCATATAGCGGTTATATGCCTTACCTCCAGAAGGCGGGGTATCTTTTGAAGATTTCCTCCCGTTAACGAAAAAAAAAAGCTTTTGAACGTCCCGTAGATTAGCCCCCTAGCTTACGCGTAACATAGTAACCGGACTCTTGTGTCGAGTTACTAGCTATACAGGTTCAGGGTAAGCGACCTAAGAGCTGTACTACCTCGCAATCCGGTGAAGCAGTCAAGTTCGTCGAAAAAAATTATAGAACAGTATATAATTAGTATGTAAAAATGTATATATTCAATATCTTATTTTATATACTTTAACTATCAGATGTGAAATAATTAGCCGCTCATGAATATCTGTAGGTACCATGCGTTGATGAACTTTAATTGGAATAATGGAGGAATTAGATAAAAAGTCAGCAGGGGTTTACCAAATCTAAGAACGTAACAAGTAGGCGTAGGCGACCAGTGTTTTCAATAATTGAGGATGAAATTTCATCGTGTATAAGTTTATGAACAAAAACATTGGATTCTTTATCATGAATTAAATGAATACTTTTAAATGAATACGAAATACGCTGCTCAAAGTAAAATTCTTACATTAGTTTAAATTACGGAGAATAAGAATGCATAGAATGGTATTAAAGTAATTCTTTAACGTTCTGTGTGAATCTTTTTCTAAGCTTTCCAAATCCGCAACGTATTACAGCGAGGGGGACTTCGGGAATGATCATCAATATTGTGTGCACTCTTTGTGTGGCTTAATATTAACGCTAGGATGTGTTATAGTGTCGATAGATCTGATTCTGAATTGAGATTAAAATATCTGCTCACCTCGCTTACGATGTACCTGTAAGATTAAGCTAAAATTTCCATAGATCTGATTATGTGGCATTCTAATCTTTTCTTACTATTTCATCGTCTTCATCATTTCCTGCAGACCTCTAATTGACCTCCGTGCTGGCACCAATGAAATTAATTATTAAAAATGTAAACAATGATTTACAACGTGCATGACGGTAAAGGGAAACGTCGCGAGGAAATTATCAATCGATCACGGACTTCTATTTAGAATGTACTTACATCCATGTACATAATACTAAACTACTACAATAGTAATCTACTGTTCCCGAAGCACTCAAAGTTAATTTAGCTTTCGAATGTCCCTTAGATCATCCGTGAAATAGCTACCGACCGAGTCGTGGTTCGGCCCTCTCGGGCGCCCTCGGATCGGAATGCTTGCGCGTAACATAGTAACAGTCCGCCGAGGTTACCCCACCGACCCTTGTGTCGAGTTACTAGCGATAGAGGTTATCTAAGAGCTTTTTTCTCGGAGCAACGTCGATCCGAGAGCCGCTCGCGCCACACCTCTCTCGCCCGCCTGTGCTCCTGCGACGCACCTCTCCTGCATCCAGGGTCGGCCCGGGCCCGCCGTCGACGGCCCGGATGCGCGTGTAAACGCGCGCGTCCAGCTCCGCCAAAATGTCGAGCGGCGGGAACCGAGCCAGGATAGCGGCCGCCTCGTAAGATACCGTACGGTATCCTCGTGCGATCCGAATGGCCATCTAAGAGCTATGCCACCTCTCAATCCGGTGAAGCAGTCAAGGCCAGCTTCCCTGGCCAATCTGTGTAGTTCGTCATTAAAAAAAAGTAATCTACATACTTGTAAATACAATATTTTCCTTTGTTTACGCGGTATGAGACTGGCAAAATGGCAGGCAATAGTCCTGCAGTTTCATTCATAAATAAAAGTCTAACATTTACCACGTAAGTGGTCATAAGTCACATCAAGATAGTACTTACGTATGAAATAAACAGTAGCACAGGGAGAAAATAAGTACCTGCAACAAATAAAAATGATTAATTTTACATTTACAGATAATCTAGCGTAAAATATGTACATTTCTTGTAAATGTATACACGTTATGCATTATTTTTTACTACTATACTAAGAGATGGTTCATATAGTCTTATTGCTTTAACCTTATTTTTAACCTACGATATAAGGCTAAACCTGAAACTCTTGCCGCCCCGTAATCGAAGCGGGGCCAGGATGGGTACCTGGCCCCAGCATGCTTCGGCGTCGTCGGGACTTCTCTGAGTGCCGGAGAAGTCCCCTTGAGGATGAAGTCCGGTCTTTGCCGGGACCGGCCGGTCGTTGGGGTGTCCTGTCGCTGACAGATCCGGGGCACCCTGCCCATAACGGCTGATGGCATTCGCGGAAGGTTTAGTGGGTAGGGGCTGCCCAGGCCGAGTCCCACACATCCTCCGGGCCCACTCCAGGGTACCGGAGGATGGTCTATAAAAAGATTCCCCGCGTGAACAAAAAAAAAACCTGAAACTTGATTGATGATGAAAATTGATCGTTCTTATTTTCTAAATAGTACTTATTTAAAAAAAAAATCATATGATTAGTAAACATCTTCGCCGTCTAAGGACGAATGACAAAAATACCTTCTTATTTTAAAATTGACCGAGTCTGTAAATATTTATTTATTTATTTACTCTTTATTTGCACCCAATAAAAAGTTACAAATAATGCTAATAAATGACTTAATGCTAGAAGGCATTCTCTGCCAGTCTATTTTGGGGTTGTGTAGAGATAAAGTAACGGGTCCAAGCTAGATGAAAAAATAATAAATAAAAGAAGACTATAAAAACAAAAATGCATGCATATATAATATACATACAAATAAATTAAATATATAAATATAATAATTATATATAATAATAAATAGATACATATATATAAAAGGTGTTCGATTATCGTAGATCCTTCCCAAAACCATGCTCTCAACAATAATGCATACAACACATATAAACTTAGGAAACGTATAATATTTTGCATTTAAATAAAATATTTTTTTAAATTCCCCATTTAATTAGATTACTTTGCTATAAGCAGAGGTTCTCTAGCTTTATTTTTATACTAGCGCTAATCGAGCGTCAAAGCTTTTGGGGATTGTTTATTTGGATTTATGATCTGGCTTCCTTTGGAATGCTTGGCCTGATGCCAACGTCTCTGTACCTTGACAAAGAATAGCCATCAATAGATTAGCATTACTTTTACCGCGAGTGGCCTTTTACGATTTATTATGTTGGACAATATTTAGGCCAAAGTTTTGCCGTTAAGGAAATGGCTGGCGCGTAATTTATTTTAGTCTCAGCCAAATTAATGCTATCGAATGTTCGATAAAAATGAGAACAAAAAGAAAACAGTACAATTAACTGGAATTTGGGTCAAGTTAGATAAACGGTGATTTACGACTCGCTCCATGAAGGGACAAAGACTAAATATCAACTTTATATAAAACCTAATTTCTCTATGTAATAACTTTAAACTATTCCAATAAGTAATCACTATTTACATGAAAACAAATCAGAAACAGTTGTCATCTATGATTTTTCCCTTTTTTAAAAAATGCGTAATACAAAAGAATAATACGTTACCGTTATAAAAATCGTAACAAAAATGGTGATAAATACGCTAAGAAAGTAAACTTCGGAAATTTTCGGTCGAGAAATTAAAACGAATGGCTGAACAATTTGAAGAGTGGTCAAATTGATTTTAACTAAAACGTGGTCAATAATTAATAGTTCGTCCCTTTTGCTGACGTAGTGGTCGGACTCTAAAATACATTAATGGGTACTTACATAAACGTAAGTTCGGTATAATTTCCAGCTACTTTAATTATCACAAACCAGTTTATAGCGTAATTTGATGTTACATCTCTTTCAACTGTTTTATTTCAAGATTTAGTATATCCAACACTTTTAAAAATCAGACAGCAGGCAGAGACCAAAATGAAATAAATGTAGATTTTTAAATGTTTGTTAAATGAAAGAATCGGATGATCCACTTGTTCACTTTCCTTATAAAAATATCCTTGAGAATAATCTTCTTCCGTGTCGTAAACACATGACTGAGGGACGTGACTATAGTGCGTTGCCATTCATTTCTTTCGAGACGTTTCTGTCTTGCGCCGTTTGGATGGATAAGTGTAGGGTAGCTCCCGTAGCTCCTGAGTTGTCTGTGTCCATCTTGTAGGAGATCGCTATCTCGCTCTTTTTCCTTCCACACAACCAGTAATTATCAGCCTTTCCAGACTGTCTAGGTCCCGCGTGTCCGAAGAACTTAAGGACTCTCTGCCTACAGATTGTTAAGAGCCGTGTTGTTATATCCAGCTCTTTGAGGACTGACTCGTTCAGGATATTCCACCACACATTCGACCACATCTCGAACGCGTCAATCCTCGATTTCACCTCCGTTTTTGGTGTTCTGGTTTCAGAAGCGTATAGAAAGATAGAAAATATGAGCGTCTGCATTAGCTTCTTTTTTTTGGGAATAATAAATACGAGGAATTATTCTTCCTACCGTTAATGGATGACACAGAAAATAGTTCACAAAAGACAAAATTTAAATTTTAAGAAACCCCATTTGTCGAAATTAAAATGGAAAACGATTAATGCAAGAAGGTAAGAACGGTCGCCTGTTAGGATAATCCACGCTGATGCAAGTTTTGTCAGCAGAAGTTTAAATAATCGGATTGCTTTTAATGACTCATATTTTATTTATAAGATCGTTTTCAAGATAAGAGAGATAAAACTGCAGTAATAAAGATTTGATTTTAAAAGCTTAAGCGGTTGTTTGTGTTAGTATGGATTTAAATTGCAGCCCTGTAGTTCTGGGCTCTCAAGAATAAGACTACGGTATCCCCTGCCTGTCGTATAAGGCGACTAAAAGTAGCCTCGGGTTCACTGGGCGACAAGGGTGGGGGCCTTTGTCGTCCGCTAAGGTGGACCCGGGAAGAAGGCGACATCGGCTGGCCCGTGTAGCCTTGCAATGTGAGGACACAGGGGGAGAACCTCCCCGGGACGTGCTCTCCTTGAGCACAGTGCAGAGGGGCTCCGGTGCGTTCCACTGGAGATCCCAGAGCCCCTCGTCATGCACCGAGCAAAGGACACCGGTATTAGTGGGTAAAACCCACATAACCGCCGCCTTCCCCAGAAGGCGGGGTATCTTTGAAGATTTTCTCCCCGTTAACAAAATAAAGGATTTAAAATAATAGTTAGTGCGTAAGATAACCTCACCGACGCAGAAATGTGTTGGTATTGTTATTGCCGTGGTATTTATCCTATCGTGTGTTAGTCCTTTATTTACATTACTACACACAACTATTGTATTATTTTTTTAGTATAGCAACTATTCTTGTAGATGTTGTAGAATATGAAATTACACTACTTAATAGCACATATTTGGTCACCGTTTAATTTTACTATTCCCATTCCGTTTTTAATTCCCAACGGTGTTTATCGAAGATGTTTCGTAAGGCTATTGAAATTAATAAATTTCCCAATTTTTCATAGATACGATAGCTGGTGCAAATTTTCAAAATGATGTAAGTTCATTTTGCGCATGTCGGAACGTAATCAATGAAAATAAACGACAACTTCAACATGAGATGTCCTCGGACAGGAATTCAAAAGAAAAAGTTAACCACAATATAAATAATATATTGGGTAATGTATAAAACCATAAGAAATATATGTAAAACGATGAGTAAGGGGAAGGTAACGGGTGGGTGAATTAAACACCCACGGTAATTTATTAAGCATCTCTGTGGATGCTTCATAATCCATAGATTGATAACATGGAAGACGCAAATTCACTCAAGAAATAACGACGGGATAAAGCAAGCAATTTCTGAGATATAAAAATAAATCTTAATCTATTTTTTTCGACAACTCCGAGGACAAAGTGCCCCCGACTCGCAATTCACAAAGTGTTTTTGTCGCAAACACACAATGTTGAGTGTTGGACCGCCTGCGTATTTGTACTTTTAAAACAGTCATAAATATTGCATGGGAATATTGCAGTTGTGAAATATGCATGGGACATGGTCACTGGTTGGAAAATATATACAAAGCATGTGACTGCTACAGCGAAATTTATTTTCAAATTTTAAATCTTTTATTACACTTCTTGATTGAAATTTCGATATAATTCAGATATAAGATTTTTAATAAATCCAACACTTTTAAAAATCAGACAGCAGGCAGAGACCAAAATGAAATAAATGTAGATTTTTGTTAAATGAAAGAATCGGATGATCCACTTGTTCACTTTCTTCATAAAAATATCCTTGAGAATAATCTTCTTCCATGTCGTAAACACATGACTGAGGGACGTGACTATAGTGCGTTGCCGTGGCCACCATTTCTTTTTAGATATTTCTGTCTTGCGCCGTTTGGATGGATAAGTGTAGGGTAGCTCCCGTAGCGGTCCTGAATTGTCTGTGTCCATCTTGTAGGCGATCGCTATCTCGCTCTTTTTCCTTCCACACAACCAGTAATTATCAGACTTTCCAGACTGTCTGGGTCCCGCGTGTCCGAAGAACTTAAGGACTATCTGCCTACAGGTTGTTAAGAGCCGTGTTGTTATATCCAGCTCTTTGAGGATTGACTCGTTCAGGATATTCCACCACACATTCGATCACATTTCGAACGCGTCAATCCTCGATCTCACCTTCGCTTTTGGTGTTCAGGTTTCAGAAGCGTATAGAAAGATAGAAAATATAAGCGTCTGCATTAGCTTCTTTTTTTTGGGAATAATAAATACGAGGAATTATTCTTCCTACCGTTAATGGATGACACAGAAAATAGTTCACAAAAGACAAAATTTAAATTTTAAGAAACCCCATTTGTCGAAATTAAAATGGAAAACGATTAATGCAAGAAGGTAAGAACGGTCGCCTGTTAGGATAATCCACGCTGATGCAAGTTTTGTCAGCAGAAGTTTAAATAATCGGATTGCTTTTAATGACTCATATTTTATTTATAAGATCGTTTTCAAGATAAGAGAGATAAAACTGCAGTAATAAAGATTTGATTTTAAAAGCTTAAGCGGTTCTTTGTGTTAGTATGGATTTAAATTGCAGCCCTATAGTTCTGGGCTCTCAAGAATAAGACTACGGTATCCCCTGCCTGTCGTACAAGGCGACTAAAAGGGGCCTCGGGTTCACTGGGCGACAAGGGTCGGGGCCTTTGTCGTCCGCTAAGGTGGACCCGGGAAGAAAGCGACATCGGCTGGCCCGTGTAGCCTTGCAATGTGAGGGCACAGTGGGGGAGGGAGTAACCTCCCCCCGGGACGTGCTCTCCTTGAGCACAGTGCAGAGGGGCTCCGGTGCGTTCCACTGGAGATCCCGGAGCCCCTCGTCATGCACCGAGCAAAGGACCACCGGAGAGGTATTAGTGGGTAAAACCCCACATAACCGCCGCCTTCCCCAGAAGGCGGGATATCTTTTTGAAGATTTCCTCGCCGTTAACAAAAAAAAAAGGATTTAAATTAATATTTAATGCCTAAGACAACCTCACCGACGCAGAAATGTGTTTACTCCGCGTGGTATTTATCCTATCGTGTGTTAGTCCTTTATGTACATTACTACACACTACTATTGTATTATTTTTTTAGTATGACAACTATTCTTGTGGATTTTGTAGAATATTAAATAACACCATTTAACTACATTTAAATTTGGTCAACGTATAATTTTACTATTCCCATTCCGTTTTTAATTCCCAACGGTGATTATCGAAGATGTTTCGTAAGGCTATTGAAATTAATAAATTTCCCAATTTTCATAGATACAATAGCTGTTGCAAATTTTTAAAATGATGTAAGTTCATTTTGCGTATGTCGGAACGTAATCAATGAAAAAAAAACGACAACTCCAAAATGAGATGTCCTCGGACAGGAATTCAAAAGAAAAAGTAAACCACAATATAAATAATATATTGGGTAATGTATAAAACCATAAGAAATATATGTAAAAACGATGAGTAAGGGGAAGGATAACGGGGGAATTAAACACCCACGGTAATTTGCGAAAGCATCTCACAATGGATGCTTCACATAATCCCTTAGATTGATAACATGGAAGACGCAAATTCACTCAAGAAATAACGACGGGATAAAGCAAGCAATTTCTGAGATATAAAAATAAATCTTAATCTATTTTTTTCGACAACTCCGAGGACAAAGTGCCCCCGACTCGCAATTCACAAAGTGTTTTTGTCGCAAACACACAATGTTGAGTGTTGGACCGCCTGCGTATTTGTACTTTTAAAACAGTCATAAATATTGCATGGGAATATTGCAGTTGTGAAATATGCATGGGACATGGTCACTGGTTGGAAAATATATACAAAGCATGTGACTGCGACAAAGAAATTTATTTTCAAATTTTAAATCTTTTATTACACTTCTTGATTGAAATTTCGATATAATTCAGATATAAGATTTTTAATAAATCCAACGCTAAATATTGACCATAATTCCACCATATGAAACCTGATGAAGACAGTCTATGATGGCGTAACTCTTCGGATTAGTAAATAGACTAAAATATTTTTATAATCGTTTGCATCCTGTCGTTCCTTGCTTACCTGAGGTTCGTCTGCCTTCAGCCCTGTAGTTCTGGGCTCTCAAGAATAAGACTACGGTATCCCCTGCCTGTCGAAGAAGGCGACATCGGCTGGCCCGTGTAGCCTTGCAATGTGAGGGCACAGGGGAGGGAGTAACCTCCCAGGACGTGCTCTCCTTGAGCACAGTGCAGAGGGGCTCCGGTGCGTTCCACTGGAGATCCCGGAGCCCCTCGTCATGCACCGAGCAAAGGACCACCGGAGAGGTATTAGTGGGTAAAACCCCACATAACCGCCGCCTTCCCCAGAAGGCGGGGTATCTTTTGAAGATTTTCTCCCCGTTAACAAAAATAAAAGGATTTAAAATAATAGTTAGTGCGTAAGATAACCTCACCGACGCAGAAATGTGTTTACTCCGCGCGGTATTTATCCTATCGTGTGTTAGTCCCTTATGTACATTACTACACACGACTATTGTAGTTTTAGTATAACAACTATTCTTGTGGATGTTGTAGAATATTAAATAACACCACTTAACTACTTTTAAATTTGGTCACCGCTTAATTTTACTATTCCCATTCCGTTTTAATTCCCAACGGTGTTTATCGAAGATGTTTCTGTAAGGCTATTGAAATTAATAAATTTCCCAATTTTCATAGATACGATAGCTGGTGCAAATTTTCAAATTGATGTAAGTTCATTTTGCGTATGTCGGAACGTAATCAATGAAAATAAACGACAACTTCAACATGAGATGTCCTCGGACAGGAATTCAAAAGAAAGTTAACCACAATATAAATAATATATTGGGTAATGTATAAAACCATAAGAAATATATGTAAAAACGATGAGTAAGGGAAGGATAACGGGTGAATTAAACACCCACGGTAATTTGTGAAAGCATCTCACAATGGATGCTTCACATAATCCCTTAGATTGATAACATGGAAGACGCAAATTCACTCAAGAAATAACGACGGATAAAGCAAGCAATTTCTGAGATATAAAATAAATCTTAATCTATTTTTTCGACAACTCCGAGGACAAAGTGCCCCGACTCGCAATTCACAAAGTGTTTTTGTCGCAAACACACAATGTTGAGTGTTGGACCGCCTGCGTATTTGTACTTTTAAAACAGTCATAAATATTGCATGGGAATATTGCAGTTGTGAAATATGCATGGGACATGGTCACTGGTTGGAAAATATATACAAAGCATGTGACTGCTACAGAGAAATTTATTTTCAAATTTTAAATCTACACTTCTTGATTGAAATTTCGATATAATTCAGATATAAGATTTTTAATAAATCCAACGCTAAATATTGACCGTAATTCCACCATATGAAACCTGATGAAGACAGTCTATGATGGCGTAACTCTTCGGATTAGTAAATTGACTAAAACATTTTTATATTCGTTTCATCCTGTCCTTCCTTGGTTACCTGAGGTTCGTCTGCCTTCAGCCCTGTAGTTTTGGGCTCTCAAGAATAAGACTACGGTATCCCCTGCCTGTCGAAGAAGGCGACATCGGCTGGCCCGTGTAGCCTTGCAATGAGGGCACAGGGGAGGGAGTAACCTCCCCGGGACGTGCTCTCCTTGAGCACAGTGCAGAGGGGCTCCGGTGCGTTCCACTGGAGATCCCGGAGCCCCTCGTCATGCACCGAGGAAAGGGCCACTGGGAGGTTTTAGTGGGTAAGAACCTCACTTAACTGCCGCCTTCCCGCAGAAGGAGGGGTATCTTTTAAGATTTCCTCCCCGTTAACAAAAATAAAAGGATTTAAAATAATAGTTAGTGCGTAAGATAACCTCACCGACGCAGAAATGTGTTGGTATTGCCGCGTGGTATTTATCCTATCGTGTGTTAGTCCTTTATTTACATTACTACACACAACTATTGTATTATTTTTTAGTATAGCAACTATTCTTGTGAATGTTGTAGAATATGAAATTACACTACTTAACTACTTTTATATTTGGTCACCGTTTAATTTTACTATTCCCATTCCGTTTTAATTCCCAACGGTGTTTATCGAAGATGTTTCGTAAGGCTATTGAAATTAATAAATTTCCCAATTTTCATAGATACGATAGCTGGTGCAAATTTTCAAATTGATGTAAGTTCATTTTGCGTATGTCGGAACGTAATCAATGAAAATAAACGACAACTCCAACATGAGATGTCCTCGGACAGGAATTCAAAAGAAAAAGTAAACCACAATATAAATAATATATTGTGTAATGTATAAAACCATAAGAAATATATGTAAAAACGATGAGTAAGGGGAAGGATAACGGCTGAATTAAACACCCACGGTAATTTGCGAAAGCATCTCACAATGGATGCTTCACATAATCCCTTAGATTGATAACATGGAAGACGCAAATTCACTCAAGAAATAACGACGGGATAAAGCAAGCAATTTCGCAGATATAAAAATAAATCTTAATCTATTTTTTTCGACAACTCCGAGGACAAAGTGCCCCCGACTCGCAATTCACAAAGTGTTTTTGTCGCAAACACACAATGTTGAGTGTTGGACCGCCTGCGTATTTGTACTTTTAAAACAGTCATAAATATTGCATGGGAATATTGCAGTTGTGAAATATGCATGGGACATGGTCACTGGTTGGAAAATATATACAAAGCATGTGACTGCTACAGCGAAATTTATTTTCAAATTTTAAATCTTTTATTACACTTCTTGATTGAAATTTCGATATAATTCAGATATAAGATTTTTAATAAATCCAACGCTAAATATTGACCGTAATTCCACCATATGAAACCTGATGAAGACAGTCTATGATGGCGTAACTCTTCGGATTAGTAAATTGACTAAAACATTTTTATATTCGTTTCATCCTGTCCTTCCTTGGTTACCTGAGGTTCGTCTGCCTTCAGCCCTGTAGTTTTGGGCTCTCAAGAATAAGACTACGGTATCCCCTGCCTGTCGAAGAAGGCGACATCGGCTGGCCCGTGTAGCCTTGCACTGCGAGGGCACAGGGGGGGAGGGAGTAACCTCCCCGGGACGTGCTCTCCTTGAGCACAGTGCAGAGGGGCTCCGGTGCGTTCCACTGGAGATCCCGGAGCCCCTCGTCATGCACCGAGGAAAGGGCCACCTGGGAGGTTTTACTGGGTTAGAACCCCACATAACCGCCGCCTTCCCCGCAGATGGAGGGATATCTTTTAAGATTTCCTCCCCGTTAACAAAAAAAAAAAAGGTTCGTTTGCCATGGGTATTCTGGCTGCAGATTAAGATATGAATGTTCTATTATAATTAATTTTCATTTCAGTAGCATGTGTTTGTATTGTATTATATGACATTACTAGCGTATATTAAGGTAAATTGCAATGTTATTATTTAGATTTCCCTACAATTCGTTTTTAAGCTTCAAACAGTCAATAATGTGTTTTCGATAATTGAACTTAATTAAAATAAATATTATAACAGAAATTCATTAATTAACGTTGAACAATCATTGTGCATGTTTGTTGTAGGCTTACAAGAATTTAGATTTTACAGTAGTGAATTTGCGAGTTTAGTGCCCAATTATTCGCCGAATATTACCTATATTGTTAACTAATAAAATTTTAACTCAATATCATATATTCATTGGGAAGCTGTGGCTAATCGTACATAAGGACAGAGCTTCCAACAGCTAATTCGTAGAGGATTCTAGACCGGACAGTTTGGAGAAGAAGAACGAGGAAAGCAGACGCTGGCTGAAGCCTAGATTAGGCTAAGAAAAAGCAGAGCGACACTAGATTCACCGATAGGGGCGAACCACACAAACAGATATAAGCTAGCTCATAAAATGTATTTTACAGTAGAAGCTTATACAGGGAATAAAAGACACAATAACGAGTAAAAAAATATCGAAAAAAAGTTAGTTACAAGTACAAAAAGAATGATCAAAATCCCTTCACTCAATCCAAAGTTATGAGGTGATTATGTTAGTCACAAAACATAATGATCAAACCTCCTTTTTTTTGGAAGTCGGTTGAAAACGTGATAAGCTTTTATATAATAATTGGTAAAAAAAGCTTCTCATAGCCATACCCCAATCATTGGTTTTGTCCGACATATCCCTGGCTTTCGCAAGGTAAGATATGTGTCAATTTAAAAATAAGATATAAATCTCACTGTTACTATTAACAGGTTAAAAAGTAACAAAAATGTATTAAAACTCGTGCCCGCAAAAAGTAAATGAACTTATCCAACTTTAAAGCTACTGTGGTTTCTTTATCTAAGTTGAAATGAAAAATTAAAAGAGCCAACGCCAGTGATCCACACGGTTCACTGCGTTCCAACTTGCTGTATCGGATTTCTATGGTCGCCGCTCATATCAAAAAGTTGTGAACTTCTGACATATCCCCCGGCCAACTCCCGCCAACCAACTTTTACATTAAAGATGAACTTTCACGCTAAACTTATCCTCTCGCTACTTGTGCGGAATCTTCACGCAATGAGCGGAACAAATCTTGTGAAAGAAACTAAATATCGTATATTTTCTTCTCTACCCACGTGTCGATGGTCAGTTTCAACAACTACGATGTAAAGCAACCCCTTTAGTATATCTATATTTGATATTTTATTTTTAACTGATAAAAAGAACAAACAGTTATATTTCCGAGTTATCGTAGGAATATTACGAAATAAACTAACTGAAATCTTATCAAACTACTAAATCCTTGCCTCGTCGACGTCTCAGTGAAAGCGCTTCAGGATAAGCACGACCTTCAGGAATGAAGAATACGATGAAGAAGAGAAATCCTTGCCGTTAAAAAATGAATCTTCGAAATCGGTTTGGCGTGATATTGAGTTAAATCCATTTGTCATGCACATACTTAATGCAAATTTAAGACTTATATGGATCTTTCATGGATCCTATTTATAATTAGAATTGGATCAAAACCCCGAAATCTACGAGCACCAGCTTTTTAATAAAAAAAGTAATTAAAATCGATTCCAACCAGTCGAAAATTAACAAATATAGAGACGAATTGAGAAAATCCTCCTTATTTGAAGTCGGTTGAAAAGGAATTGTTTGGTTTGGTTTCTTGAAATAACATGAAACATTATTTTTCAAGATTGCCGGAAATATGCTCCAACGTATGTATGGCAGCAGACGTTTTAAGTCGTTCTGATTGAATAAAAACATTAGACATTAGAAGTGTGCGGGTTTGTTATTCCAGATACGCGCATATTTTTGTTGGAACGAGTTAATTTGAACACGTTAAACCCATTAAGCTGGCCGTTTATATAGTTATTATATTGCGAATGGCATGAAAAGTAAATCTTACCGCAATAAAAAAAACAGAATTTGACATGAAATCATCAATTTTTTATAATACTGATAGCCAGTTATACTTAAAGCACTTTTTATGTTTGTTACGGCAAGATACATCGTGCCTTCAGCCCTGTAGTTCTGGGCTCTCAAGATTAAGACTACGGTATCCCCTGCCTGTCGTACAAGGCGACTAAAGGGCCTCGGGTTCACTGGGCGACAAGGGTGGCTCAAGGTCGTCCACCAAAGTGGACTCGGGAAGAGGGCGACATCGGCGGGCCCGTGTCGCCTTTCGCTGCGAGGGCACAGGGGAGGAGGGAGTAACCTCCCCAGGACGTGCTCTCCTTGAGCACAGTGCAGAGGGGCTCCGGTGCGTTCCACTGGAGATCCCGGAGCCCCTCGTCATGCACCGAGGAAAGGGCCACTGGGAGGTTTTAGTGGGTAAGATCCCCACATAACCACCGCCTTCCCCAGAAGGCGGGGTATCTTTGTGAAGATTTCCTCCCCGTTAACAAAAAAAAAAAGATACATCGTGCCTAGATTAATTAATGAACTACCCTCAGATATTAGGAATTGTATAACTCACAAAAACATTAAGAGTATATTAAAAAGTTATTTAGGAACGCAAGACGGACACTTTGGCGCTAGTGACAAACCATTGCGGTTTATATAGCGTTATATGTATATTCCCTTTACTGTAAAATTTTATTTGTAATAAATTAAAAAAAAAAACTTTTGACTGAGTGTTTGATTATGATAATTCTTCTTTTGTTTGAAAGCTGGTGCTTTCTGTGTTGTCACATCCAATTCTGACAAGGGCATCCATGAGAAAACCATCAAAAGTTTTTAATTTTCATCAAGTATGCGCGCCACAAATGACCGAATACCTCAATATCTCGCTAACCGATTTCGATGATTCATTTTTTATTGGAAAGGAAGTACTTCGAGTGTAGTTTGATGAAAGTTTAGTTAAGTTCACAGTTTGCTGACTACGTTTTATAGAGAATTAACCCATCAGCTCCTCACTCAACAGGGGCAAACCCGAATTATAATATATCTCTACTTCGCGACGGTACTGGGTTGTTCTGGGTTGGCGGTGCTCAGCCCTGTAGTTCTGGGCTCTCAAGAATAAGACTACGTTATCCCTTGCCTGTCGTACAAGGCGACTAAAGGAGGAGGGAGTAACCTCCCCAGGACGTGCTCTCCTTGAGCACAGTGCAGAGGGGCTCCGGTGCGTTCCACTGGAGATCCCGGAGCCCCTCGTCATGCACCGAGGAAAGGGCCACCGGGGAGGTTTTAGTGGGTAAAACCCCACATAACCGCCGCCTTCCCACCCCAGAAGGCGGGGAAGAAGATTTCCTCCCCGTTAACAAAAAAAGGGTTGACGGTGCTGAGTCGCACTCACTAATGTCAATATTTGGATTTCGATCGTGTAAATTGATAATCGAGGGTCCCATCCAATCCCAGCTGATCTGTGCAGGATGTGAAAAAGACTTACCAATGTGTTTCCGTTTTGTCGCTTCTTACGTAGAAAATAATTATTATGACTTCATCGTGCGTTCATCTTTGCTGTAGCAAAATAGAGTGAATAGGTACTTACTAAATTAGCGCTAAACATCAGGTGGGATCCTAGTCTAGCGCTAGTTTATACCCCATAGAAAAAAAACACTAGCTAAAATTTGCCTAATACGTTATGTGATATGCAATGGCGATTGTGAAATCTGTATACCTCATTTCTTAAGAAGAATCATAGCATGTAATTTGTGTAATCTTATCAAAAAGCTATTCCTTGTATTCTGAAGTTATATTGATTAATTACTAGAAGACATGAGAAATCACAAAGCCATCGGAATATTAAAGCGCTTCGGTATTTGTTTGCATTGTGTAGAAAAAAAAATTGTAAAACCGAATCGATATTGCGCGCAAAGCATTCAATTGCAAAAAGACCAGCTTCCTACGCAACGTAATTTCCGCCAGCAATGGAGCGTGAACTTTGCCGAAATTCCGTACGAATTCCAAAGCCCGTAGTTATTAAGCGAAGCGGGGAAGGCGTTTTGTAACGTGAAGGATGAACTGACGGACAGAGCACGTACGACAGTCAAATGATGGACGGCTCTCTACAATATACAATGTGTTCCGAAATGAGGTAAACTTATTGGACTGACCTTATATAACTGAACTTATAAAAGTATATCTACTAGTAAAACAAGAACGCACTAGGGATGTGTATGCAAAAAATATATCGATATAATATGTTGTATCGATACTATGCGATATATTTTTTTATGGGGTATATAAATTAGT
Source organism: Meandrusa payeni (assembly GCA_029286785.1). Taxonomy (NCBI): domain Eukaryota; kingdom Metazoa; phylum Arthropoda; class Insecta; order Lepidoptera; family Papilionidae; genus Meandrusa; species Meandrusa payeni. The sequence continues at coordinate 8,710,700 of JAGSMX010000008.1, read as the reverse complement.
GCTTGACCATGACCCCACCTGATGTTAAGTAGTGATATAGTCGAAAGACGCTACGCCCTAATTATATATTATTATAAGTATATCGATATTTTCCGTAAACCGTTAATTTGTTTGTATTTACGTAGCCCAAAAAATCTATTACAAAAATTAGCATATATATGTTATGTATTAATATATTTGTTGATAACTTTTTTATGCAGGTATATTTAGGGTAGAATATTAATAAATATTATTATATGTATAGATTAGTTATAATATTTGTATCTGTACGCCATCGTCCTGTTTTGTTCATATATAATGCATACTAAGGTTGTCTGGAAGAGATCGCTCTAACGATAAGTATATTTTACAACGAAATGTAGAATGTACTTTAGTTTCGTAATTTTCTTCATCTTTGTTTTTGATGGAGAATAAAGTTATATCTATCTATCCATATACCTAGTTTAGTATATAAAAAATAAAGTTATATAAAAAAAGAATTCAGAAAGCAGAATAAAAAAACTGACCCGGTACCGGATCGGGCTCTGTTTAAAAATGTAAAGCGGGGGCTCACGTCACTAAGACCTGAGAGGCAGGAAATGCATTTGCAAATTAGATTTCCAACCCCCCGCCGCCGTCGGCGTTATCGTGTCTTCGACCTTGCCATTTAACCCTCGGTCACATGCGCGGATTTTCGGAAGCTCCCCTTTGTCTACGTTTGCCAACTCGCAACGTCTTCCTTTTTCAAACGTTTAAAACATACGAATTGATTTACTGGTTGGATTCAATTTATTCCGTATACACTGATTGCAATCGGAAACAGACAATTTATCTCTGTTATGTTTTCCGATGTTTGTTATATTCCCTGTTGGGAACTATGCCATGGTTCCAATTTACTGTTTACATAGTACATAGAGTTGTTTTTATTACTTCCTATTTTATTGATAAACGTTTTTAAAATATAATACAAAAAAGAATCTATAGAATACGTTCGCATTTACTTCGGGGCGTGACAAAACGTGACGTTTGCAAAATTCTCTAAGCGTTTTTTTTTTGCAATCCAGTGACACAATAACGAATTCTACTGGCTTGTCTTTTTTAAAATAATGTAAATTAACTTTTTGACAATTAAATAATAGTACTCACGTTGCGGTTTCCATTATTGTGAATTGGAAGAATAATACCTGTCGGTATTCTAGTCTCTTACGAGTACGTATAATATAGTGTAGGGTAGTCTCTACAACTTTGTTTTTACTTTCTGAGCAAGTGCATAACGACGCTCCACGTGATATTAAGCGGAAATTTAGTCCTGGATGGTAAGGAGCAATAGCTTAGTAAATGCCAACATTGTAACCGGAAGGAAAGACAGACACGGGCAAACTATTCCCAGTCCTTTGCTGTACGAATAAAAAGACGAAGCATAGCACTTCATTCGGGTTTGAGGGATGTTCACAACAAAAGGATGGAATCCAACAGTTTGTCTTGAAATCCGATGGTGGAACGGAGATGGGGAAAAAGAGATATAAGCTGTGTTTAGCCTGTTGATTCAAATGGCGACGACCTGCAATACCTCAAGCAGATGTTTGTGGGCGGTTCTCTTATATAAAAAAACTGGAAATGTACTGTGGTAATTCAATTGATATTGCAGGTTTTAGTGAATCGAAAACACCAATATCTCCTATAGAAGACAAAAAAGATATCCGAATAGGACGGGCGCGTTTGAATCAGCAGTTCGCTTTTGTATTTTATGAAAAGGCAAAACAAAGTAACGGACCACGGGTGACCATAAAATAGTGCAGTTAAGGGAGCGTCGTGTTTTTCAATTCCACTGCTGTCGTATCGCCCCTGTGCCAGTAAACAACTGTACTATGTGTATTAGGGAAACAGCGGTGAAGCAACGGTTTAAAAACGGCGGTTCACACTCGATTTGGCAAGGAAATTGCGCCTCGTCTCGCCGACGAAATCGGGCTACCAGGCACACATAAGTGAGCGGGGCCGTGGCTTTCTCGATTAATTCACGATGAAACGTTAATAGGAGTTCCGCGGGGAATTTGTAAAACGACTTGGATTATTCTGTAGCAAGGAAAACTTGCTCGAAAGACCGTTCCGCTTTTAATTTTTTTTTCATAAAAGTTAAAGTTACAGTCTATATATATACTTTAACTTTACAGAGAAGGTCTGTGTCCCACAGTGGGACACGTCTTTTCTGTAAAGAAAATAAGGGCATAGTCTGCCACGCAGCCCCAGGTGCTGATTCGGCAGACTTCACATGCCTTAGAAAAATATCCTATAAAAATAGGTAGGCAGGTAATGTGATAGTACCTGGACCAGGGTACATGACATATGCCCAGCTTTAATTCAATAAAACCGACCCAAAATCGATATCAAATATGTGCTGTACAAAATAATAATAATAGTACAATAAGACAAAGAAAAAACTGAAATGTTAATAAATTTCTTAAGTACAAATGGGACAGTCCGCCACGCGGGCCGGGTACAGATTGGCAGACTTCACATGCCTTAGAAAAATTTTCTAAGACATGTGGGTTTCCTCACGATGTTTTATTCCTTCACCGCCGAACGCGTGGTAAATCAGCACATAAAATTGCAACAGCAAACTTATTGGCCCGCACCGGAGATCGAACTCGGGTTGCTAGCGCACTGTGTAACTTGAACCAACCGCCCGGGCACTGAGCTACAAGTTACTTTATATAATTAAGCCAATAAGTAATGAAAAAAAAATATCAAGGCATGTAACAACTGCGGCTAGGTTAAAAACTTAGTATAAATCCTTTATTGCACCGAAATATATGTACAAAGGAATTTAATACTATTTAGCATTTTCTTCCAGCTAACCATACTAGTACTTGTCATTATTGCAAAGAATACTCAGCCGTTATTCACAAGGATCATCCGAAAGTTAATTCTTTATGCAATAACCCCGCGCTCCATCTTGAATCTTCCCCGGGCTTGATTAGGTTGAAAAAACTTTATTAAAAACGTCTACCGCCTTTTTAAGTCTTGTGGCGTCGTTTCACCGTACCTTTGTAATATAATGAATATAACAAAAGTGGAGTTAAAGTGAGAAAAGAAAAACCTTCTCAGAATATTGTTATAATTTAAATATGTTGCCAGTATAAAATGATAACTCACACCGTATCGTATTACGTTTGTATCATATTATTATAACAATACTATTGTCTAAGGTCTTAGTTCATTTTCTTTTAATTCTATAAACCAAATCAATATATCAATTTACGATACCGCCACGCTCTTTTACACAATGAAGTTTCTTCAAACTCTGTAACTCATTCATTCGTTGTACATGTCCAAAACAATGAATACTTTTCTTCTGATCATAATATCCATTTTTCCCCAGAAAGTGACGACGGTTCGCCATCGACAAACAGTTCCCACGAGGTAGTCACAATGCTGAGTATTAAACTGATACGAGGAAGTCATAACTTCCTCTGTAAAGTGTTTCTTATCCTATTAATGACGGCTTATCTCTACTTATACGAATGACCGTCTCTTTTCGACATTCATTTTACTCTCTTGCATATTATATCATCGTTGGACTCGGTGAAAAGGCGGGCTAAGAGGCTATTTGGTGTAGCTGAAACCAATCTGCTCAGTCTTAAGCACAGGCGTAAGGTAGCTAGCCTTTCGGTTTTCTACAGATTGCATTTTGAAGAATGTGCTCAGGAACCTCATGATCTAATTCCCCCATCCCCGTTCCACCATCGGACTTCAAGTCGCACTGCAGGATTTCATCCTTTGTTGTGAACATCCCTCAAACCCGAACGAACGCTTTGCTTCGTTCTTTCATTGTTCGTTCAGCAAGGGACTGGAATAGTTTGCTCACGCCGATCTTTACTTCCGATTACAATGTGAGTATTTTCAACAGTAGAGTGAATAGGCATTTACTAAGCCAGTACGCCTTACCATCCAGGACTGCATTTCCTTGTAACACCAGGTGGAATCGTAGTTAAGCAATTGCTTTGAAAGTATAAAAAATCGCTGACCTTTTAATACTAGCATTGAAATCATCGCAAAACAATTAAATAGTAAACTAATTAATAATAGTTTACCGTACGGTGAAAATAACTAGAACGTTCATGAAAATTTTATAACGCAGATCGTCACGTATTGTTACCTGTCGAGCGCCACTCTAAAATTCGAAGTGTCATCAAGGAGCGTAAAAGGCGTGAAATAGGCTCGTGTAATTGCTTCATATTAACGCGATCCGGGCGCAGGCGGAGTGGAAAAATTGGCCAATTACATCGAAAAAGTAACGCACATACATGTTCTAGGTGCTAATTGGGCAAACGGGAGTCCCAGTCGTGAAGATGCTCGACGAATACAATGGCAGATATTTGAAAAGGTGTGTACTCTACATACGTAGATAACGGTTGTTAAGGAAAGGCACGAGGTGTCGTTATGGCAATAAGTCGTATCGATTTAGGGGACTTTATGGTTATAAAGGTGGATTTTTGATGTGCAAAAAGGAAATACGTGATACAAATGACATTCGTGTTTTCGAGTCAGTTATTATTGCTGCCGATTTTATTTTTTCCGTACTTTGAACCCTAAGGGAATGGATATACGATGGAAATCAAGAGATACATCCAAGTTTATAAGCGTACATTGTCTAATTAGTAATACTATATTACTATATAAATAAGCTGTCGTGTCAACCCCTCCTGAAGTAAATAGAACTTAGCTTTAATATGTGACAGGATTGTGGCCGAAATCCTAGACTAGATCTTAATTAATTCAGACAAACACCGAATGGAGACTACTGAGGCAAAAACATTCAAAGGAAGTGCCACGATCCCACCTGATGTTAAGTGGAATTATAGTCCTGGGAGGTTATACGCATTAACTTAAGTAAAACTCTAGTCTTAAGGAAACATCATCATCAGCAGAGACATTGATAAAGGTTGGAACAAAAATCTCTCTCTCTAGGCTAGACAAATAACACGTAATTTATATTTTATACATATTTACTAATAAGTACTCGTTATAACGAGTATATGTATATAAATTGAATGTGTCGCACTGTTATAACCCTTAATAGCATGGACATAAAGTACATTCAGCACAATTTCAAAACGACGCTGTTTTATGCCGTTGCAAGTCGGCACTGATGCTCACTTGTACAGTTTTTATCACATATTCAATGATAATTCAGAACCTGGCGGGGCTCAGTTCTCTTCAAAATTTAGGGATTCGGGAGACAGAGCTTTATTGTTACAAAATAAAGTGGTGTGCCACATAGTAGTTTTTTTTAAAGACAGCGACGGCCGCCTAACAGTACGTTGAAACAATAGCAAAATAACTAGTGGATATTGTCATTGGTAGTGCATGTCACACATTTTATTTGTATTAAGTCTTATTTTATAATTTCATTTGTACTATTGTTTATTGTCCCAAATAAAGTGAAAAAAAATGAATTTAGATTTTTTTTTTTTAGAATTGGGGTTAAAGAAACTTTATTAGGAACTCAAGAATTTTACAATTCACTTATGAGTCTAAATTATTTTTTTTATATGAAAAGTGGCAAACGAGCATACGGCTCACCTGATCTTAAGTGATCACCGTCGCCCATAAACATCCACAGCACCAGAGGAGCTGTAGGTGCGTTGCCGACCTTTGAGATAGGAATAGGCTCGTTTCTTGAAGGTCCCTAAATCGTAAACGTTCGGAAACACCGCTGGCGACAGTTGATTCCACAAGTTGACAGTGCGTGGGAGAAAGTTACGCGAAAAACGTACAGTCGTTGAACGCCAACCATCAAGATGGTGGCGGTGGAATTTGGAATTCTGCCGAGATGTGCGGTAATGGAAATCGGTAGCTGGGATGATTCCGAACAATTCCTCAGAACACTCCCCATGGTAAATGCGATACAGGATGCAAAGATATTTACATATTGTTATAAAATTGGGGGTAAACGTTAAAACTAAACAAAATCAGCAATATCTATTGCCGGCAGATAGCAAAAAACTCGCATAAATACAAAAGCAAACGCAACTGGATGTGGCTCAAGATCAATATTCAAAGTATTTTATTTTCTTTTTCTATTTTAATGTTGTTTTATAATGCTAATGTAATATGTATGTAAATTATTAATAATTAATATTAATTCGTTAGTTCATGTTGTTTGAGGAGTCTTTTATATATGTGCATCGATTTTGATTGTCTAATATTTTTAGGTAAATTATTATAAGAAGAGGAATTGTTTTTTTTATTGCGTGTATTAATGCTATTTATGTTTCGCTGCCACCTAAACTAGGAATTTCCTGTGCGATAGATGGCAGCACTTCCTTCCATTATGCTTGTGTGTGTGTAGGTGGATGTGTGTTTGTCAATCGAACACAATTAACGTATTCTCACAACCTTCATAGTTTAGTGTTTAAAGTCACTATAAAATTTCATGTTTGGTTTTATTTCTAATATTTAATATTCTATTAATTTTATTGTATACATAAGGTCCAAGAAAACAGAAATGTTTATTAACAAAAGCTGATTTAAAATTAGGCATTTGTACTTAGTTAAGTAAAAAATAACGCATACCAGTTTAAGTACTTTTACAGGACGCTATAAACATTAAAAGGGGATAGACAGAGTAAAGAGTAGTAGAGAAGTAACTAAACGGACGAATTCTGGAGAGACACCAATATAAATAACTTCAAGAGCAAAATATTGTCTCAAACACATCACTTATTACAGTAAACATTTGTTTTTAAGACACGAAATGTATTTATTGTATACACAAGAGATGCCCATTTCAAGTTATAACATACATTTTTAGTTAACTAAGACTAGTTTTTTTCTTTCTATCTATTTCATTTTTAAATAGACCTAAAAGACAGTTCTAGCTGTGTAATCAACTCTGAAATAACAGTTTCAGGTTCATTGACCCGTCCATATAGCAAGTCTCGTTGGTAAATCCAAACAAATGAACCGACCGCGTTAACGAGGGCCATCGGGAGGGAAGCCAGGGGCCGGATTGGAGCAACGGAATCGGCAATAAGTGCAAGGGTAAGTGCAGGCAATCTGCCGGAATGGTCCGGACCTCCCTGATTTATAGGGCCGGGTAATACGACGTGTAACACGAAGCCATTGTCTGCCGAGACGACGAATTTCCATAATTTATACTCGACCAATGAATACTTTCCAATTGTGCAAAACGGACAAATGCACAAAATTTATTCTTTTCAACCGAATTCAAAAGAGGAATTCAATTCGTTGTGTGGTTATTTTTAATGTTTATGCATTCTATTGGGCCCAATAAACTTTGTTGGCATAGCACCTAAGATTCCGAAGATATACCAGATATATTTTGGTATTGGTAGGTTTATGATAATACATGGCTAGGAATATACCAATGACGAGCATGAATACGGAAGGTTAAAGAAAATATAAGCGCCAGACAGCGAGCGGCTTCGTAACATAATACTTTGGAAAGAAGATATTTCCTTAGTTTCGATTGAAATCTTTCGACTAATTTACTGTCTCTGTTCACCCCGCTAGTATGTCTATGAAAAGTACCAAGCTTATTAGGTTCCATATGTGACAGATCGTGAGCCCATCGTCATACACTGGGCATTATTTTTTAAGCAAGTGATATTTTTGTACTTGAAAAACCGAAAAATAGCAACTCATTAGTAAAAGTGACTGGGATTCGAATCCGATCCCATCAGATCGTAAGTCGAACAGCTTAGTCACTAGGTTTTGAATACTCTATATATATATTTACAGTAAGATGGAATACGCGAGTATATGGTCATAGAACCACGACCACTCGCATTAGGTCACTATTCGCTAGGGTAAAAATTACAAGAGAGTGTTAGAATCAGGAACAGTTAAAAATATACTTATTATAAGTATTATCGTTTTATTCAACTTTGATACTTTCATATTCATTGTAACACATACATCAGATATATTTTAGTAAATAAATAACATATTAGCAACATCACCATAAATATAGGTATATCACCTTACTCATAGTACATGTACAATATATAAGACAAGGTAAATAACAGGAGTACTTAACTTATATACAGAGGCGCTACCGACGAATAACACTAACAACACTTAAGCGACGCCACCGAAGAACAACTCTAAGAGACTCTTTGGACTGTACCATTGCTCTTATACTATGTGGAGTCAACAACACGACTTCTCACAATGCTTTACATATTTAATACTCTTTGGTTGTAATAGCACATACATTAACAACTAATTATTCTTATTTTAACACATATATACTACATGTGTCGAATGAAATGAAACTGTTATAAACAAAGAGTAACTGACATTAACATTTGACAGAAATATAATCTAAAAATCGGAAACGATTCATTCGATAGTCAAAGCAGCAACTATACTACAATTATCTCACAAGAGCTTATTGGTTAATTTTTAGTTAGGTTTTTTTAATTGAAGCGTCAATAGCCTAATGGTTTAGGGTACGGCCTGCGAATCGTAAGGTCGTGGGTTCGAATCCTCCATTCGACTATTGCCGTGAACCATGTCCTAGCACAAGCTTAAGCTTAGTTGGAATGGTTAACAAGATTGTTAGTAATATTTGTGAAAAAAAAAGAAATATTGCTAGCTTTCTTTTTTTTAAAAAAAAAAAAAATATTAAAACAAAAATAAAATAAAAACACAACATTCATGAAAATTAATGCCATTAGCAGGCCACGAAGTCTATAAACAATGTATGATTTCAACGGCATCATTAATAAAATCTCGCCATAACTTTTCTAATTAAAATGACAAGTAATTTACGAGGTACCATAAATATCATTGTAAACGCGCGTCGGCCCATCAATACCGCGGTTGTACTAGTGAAATATTACTTGCCATCCGGTGAAATAATTTTGACACTCGTTTTCCGTATGTCGATATTAAAAAATGGCAGGACTGCTAATAGAAGTGAGAACTTTACCATATAAATTATAATAAATTAATAATATAATATATTAATATTAAAAATTGAAATTTCACAACGTTTAAAATTATAAACATCACCATTATACACATGTTTACACGGTTTATTTATTATTTTTTTTACATAGTCACACATACACGCAATGGGCGATCTTATAGGATTTGGATGGACATAAATTTGTTTGTAGAAAAGACTAAGTGAAACTGTGACTATATCTTATTTGATTTGAATACAGAAAAACAGTAATTAGCTAAAAGTAATCCAACAGAGAGTAAAAATATCGGTAAATCGCCATAAATTTCGTACTCACCGTGTGGAATTTATGGCGATATGTGTCACATGTTCGTTCATAAAAAAAAATATTTTGCTTCCATTCCCTTTTTAATCCCAGATACGAATCGTACACTATTCACACGTAAATTACTACAGCCCAGATGAAGACTCCGTATCGATAAAAAAAACATCCACGATAAATTCCCGCCGTCTCCAGGTCACCTATCCGGGGAAACAAGGAGGCGCCGTTCTGTAGTATCGATAAAAAATAAATGGGACGCCTAGCCGACGTGATATGTTGGGATTAAGAAACGAACATCAGTAAGTAGCTTTCAAAATTCCTCGCACACAGGTACGCGAGGCGCGGCGAAAAAATTGAAAGGAGACTCGAACATGTCCCCTGAATATTAACAGGCACAATGCTGAATAATGTAGCGGGCGACTCGCGAATGATATAAGGACCTAGCGACGGCTGCTTGCTATTTGGAAGCCATTAGTGCCAATGAAGCGTAACGAACATACCTGACACCGCTTTTAGCACGCGCCACAACCTTTGTTGTCTTATCGCCGACAAGTTTTTTTTTTGATTTACTATCTTTTCTAATAGAAGTTATAAGTAAAAATAAAAACAGATGAAATATAGCCGTGAGCAAAAATGAATTTTAGTAATAAAATTTAATGAAAAATAATGTATTATCCAAGCTGACGTAAGATATCCTTTTTCGTTTAAGTTTTGTTAATGAAATTAATAAAAATATTTTATTTTATTTTAAGGATATTTAATTGTCTATCATGCACAATTTATTCCAGTTAGCTAGCGTCTTTATCTTCCGCGATATTCAAACTTGAGAGGTGGCATAGCACACAAGGGTCCCCCCGGTAAGAGATAACCTCGGCTTGGACGGTTACTATGTTACGCGTAAGCATTCCGATCCGAGGGTGCCCGAGAGGGCCGAACCACGACTCGGTCGGTTGCTATTTCACGGATAATCTAAGAGACATTCAAAAGCTAAACTAACTTTGAGTGCCACTTCGGGAAGCGTTGGCGCTGGGAGAAGAAGTGGCCGAAGAAACTCCAGCAACGCTCCTAATATCTAAGGGGTGGGGCCTGTCCATAAAATAGCGGTAACGCGCAAGGATTACTCTTTATATGCTATATTATATATGCTGTACATATAACCTTTCAAGTTAGGTTCATTTGAAACAGAAAGTGAGCCCAACCCCACGCAATGGGTATTAATTTTTTCGAAAGCGATTTTTCGAACCCTTTGAATCTTTGAACATTCAACATCATAAAGAAATATTTGAACATTTCCTTACTAATCTAAACTAAACTCAAATAAGTTTTCTTTTTCGTAGTTAATGTATGGTTTAAGGAACGGCAATGGTACGTAAAATTTACAAAGCGGTCATTACTGGGGATAATCCGGATAAAGCGTGATGGCTAGCGGAAGGGGACTTAAAACTGTTTCGTAGTTTAAGTTACAGAGGTGCATATCTAACTGTGTATATAAATGTCGCTTGGAACGATTATATCCGTAAATTCGAATTAGAAAGGGGTCTACGTCCAGATAGCTTACAATACGATGATATCAACTTAAAAGTAGTAGAGTTGGAAAGGAGAGGCTATAACAAAAGTCATCAAGCCTGTCCTTTCCATTGTTTTGTTCATTTTCGTAGTAACACATTTATTTTTAAATCTTAAGCTTTTACATAAAAGTAAAATACATAAGAATATAAAACTTAACCTACCCTGGATCACCGGCAGAGAAGCAGGACCCAAGCAATCGAAGGTTAGAGCGACATAGAGAGAAACCTGACAATGCATGGCCTGTCCAGGAATACCGCTCTATATCTGACCCTTGCCCTAGCCCTCCACTTATTATACTTATTGTTAAACAAACGTTTTTGTTTCTCTCTTAAATGGGTTCGCAGATTTGTATTACCACGGACTATTGACCAAGTGTTACTAGAAGGAAATTCATCAGGTCAGGGGTTCCTAACGTTTTTGTACTCTAGAGCACATTTTTAAATATCGGTCGAGTGGCGGGCACCAACTATTTTTAATCGAAACTTCTCATTTTTCCATCATTTATTTTCTTATATTCATAATTTATTAATAAATGATAAACAAAAATGTATCAAAATAATAAAAGCATTATTCAAATTGCATACACCCAGATAAATGTTATTACAAGACGTAGTAATAATTCACATTTTTAATTAATGTTTAAGAAAAAAATCAGACTATGTCGAATAGTGGCGAGCACATACAAATCGGGCAGAAGAACCTCTGTATTAGGCGGTAAATGAAGGGTTCTGATACTATGATGGAGATGTTCTGGAATAACTCCAGTTGTGGTGAGTACTATTAACGTTTTATCTAGTTTTCATATCCTAGTCACTTCTTTTAACTCAGTGTATTTCGTCATTTTTTCTGTTATGGATTTTTGTATATTATTGGTGTTAGGTACAGTGTCGTCTATCATATATGATGTTTTGGTGGTTTTATTAACTAGTGTAAGATTAAGGCCTGTTGTAATGTACAGTTCTGTCTGTAAGTATGGCACGATCGTAATAAAATTTTACTTCGGTGTTTTCTAATATGGGATTTGGTGTGTATTTATAGTATGGCTTATTTTATATAAGATTATATTAATTGTTAGTTTGTGATGAATGTAATCTACTATTTGGTTATGACGGACTAGTTCTATACTTATTATTGCCGTTTTATTAATTTAGTTCTTATTCTATTTGGGCTCAAAATGATCTGTATAAATTCGTCACAAAAAAATATATGTATGTAATACTTTTAAAGGCAGAGCTAATTTACAAAATAACAGGAAAATCATAAAGCACATACACTTTTTATATTCATATGTATCGGAGTAACGTACTCAGGAGGCACTTAAATTGAAACAAAGACGACATTAAAGTAAGCAAGCGAAGGCCGAAGCGTTCAATAAACCTTAAGTGTGAATATAAAAGCGGTATAATAGCCCCGGCGGGGTGTTTACTGCCTCCACTTACTACCTCTAATGGACCATATGCACTTTATTGTCGAAAATTGCATTTGCCAGATGAAAATTCCTTGTCCTCCGTTTTGTCTTTACGATGGTGACGTGGTTGCGTAACGCTAGAGACAAGAGGGGGCGTGCTATGCGTTAAAGCGCGAACGCGATAAATAGGCTTAAATCTTTTAGGGTTTCGCATTAAAAGGAAACCCTCGAGATGAGATTACATTGTCTGGTACTACGTTTAATGCGCTTAGAATTTACTTTCAAAACGTAAATTGCACACACGATGTAAAAAATTTACGAAGTCAAATTAGCAACTATACTCCCGGACACTTCTTTTCTTTCTTCTAGTTGAAAATAAATGTGAGGTGGTGCAATAAGTTTTTATGCAGTTTTGAAGATGATTAACTCTTCGGCCAGTGGTACGGCTTAAATTCAGTTATGCACTCACATTTCTTTGGCCGTGCCCGGCCTGCAGAAGTGCTACAGCTTGAGCGGTAATTTCAGGCCGTGGATCCATGTTTTTTGGTTAAAACTGGCTCAAAGTTTAGAGTAACTTTCATCCATCCATGAGAAAGCCATATTAACCCTCGTGGAGTAAACAGAGAAAGCAATCCCTCCAATTTGCGGTTGAAATGGTGTTTTCAACAGACTTCAAAAAAGGAGCTTTTCAATTCGTCTGTGTTATTTTTATGTTTCCTACCTCATAACTTTCGACTGAGTGCACCGATTTTGATAATTCTTTTTGTTTGAAAGGTGGTGTTTCTCATGTGGTACCATATTAATTTGGTCCAATTTCGACAATGATATCCATGAGAAAACCATATGTGTTAAATTTGCATCAAGTATGTGCGCCACAAATAGAAGAATCACTCAATATCACGCCAACCGATTTCGAAGATTCATTTTTTAGATTCAGATACAGATTTTTATTGGTAATTATAATAAATTACAAGTCGATTTTTACAAATTAAATTACATACTTAAACAAAAAAATAATAATAAAATAGTACATCGAAGAAATGAAATGCTTTTGATTTGTAATTTGATTTGTCAATTATTCCACACTATAAAAAACACTCTCAACCAGCCATGACTTCAACCTATTTTTAAACATAGTTAGACTGGGAGCTTCAGTTACATGTCAACATGCTTAGGGAGTCGATTGTAGATCGTGGGGCCTGTGATGTCATCTTGTCCGATTTTGCGATTCAACCGATGTCATTTTATTGGAAAGGATGTACTTTAAGAGTAATATGATAAAAGTTTGGTTACGTTCTGATTAAGAGTGAATTCATACGAGTAGTTGCATTTAACGTATAATTCCATTTGAAATCCGTTTTTGTTTTTACTCATAAAAACTTGTTACGATTATTAAAATTAAAAGAATTTAATTAAAAACGATAATTCCTCCTCAGTCCTCAACAGAATTTCAAAGTTTGTTAAAAGATTCGTTAGTATTAAGATGAGAACTTTGGATAGAGAACAAAGGAGACATGGAATTATTAAAAAGCGGGTAATAGCTGAGAATTAACGAGCGTAATCCTATTAAAATGAGACCTATTCATATAACGAAACCCTTAGCACGAATCATTTAATCAACTAGCAATTAAACGACGGATTTCCTAGCGATCTTCACATGCCATTAACTTTTTACAGAGAGACGCGCCTCCCAACGAAATCCTTTATTCACGTTAATGATACAGGGGTAAGTAAATGGGGATATATGGTTTTTTGTAACAACCTGAACATAGCGTTACTCTTTTTTATACCTTGAGAACAAAATATATGCTATATTAGCTGATATTTTGGAATACAATATAACCTAGCCACGTAGTAATCTTAATGTTGTAAACATATATAGCATCTCTGATAAAAAAGCATATTCCTCTAAAACAACTCGCTTCCCTTTTTTTTTTGACGAACTATCACAGTTGGCACAGAGAAGCTGGCCTTTACTGCTTCACCGGATTTGAGAGGTGGCACAGCTCTTAGATCGCTGAGCCTGAACCTCTATTAGGTGGTAACTCGACACAAGGGTCCCCCCGGTGAGGGGTAACCTCGGCTTGGACGGTTACCATTATTACGCGTTAGCAGTCCGATCCGAGGGCGCCCGAGAGGGCCGAACCACGACTCGGTCGGTAGCTATTTTATTAACATAAATCTATTGGGACAATCTAAGCTAAACTAACTTATATGCCACTTCGGGAAGCGTTAGCGCTGGGAGAAGAAGTGGCCGAAGAAACTCCAGCAACGCTCCTAATCTTATCAAGGGGGTGGGGTTTTCCCATAAAATACTTGTATCGCGCAAGGATTATTCGCAACCTCCGACGGTCGCGGATGGACGCTTTGTAGATTTGTAAAGATGTAGCCTGTGCAACGGTGATCACATCGTCCGGATCGTCGAGAACATGTCTCGGCCTCCGGACGGCGTGTCTGAATTTACAAGTGGGGACAGTCTTGTAAGTGGCGGCACTCACAAGAAGTTTATTTGAATGTTTGGTGGCAGTCTCGAAAAACCGTCGAGATGCCTGCTTAAAGAATTGGGCTATCGTCGGTAGCCCAAAACTCATTTCTCCTGACTATGCGAGCTATGAAACGTTAAGAAATTAAAAATTTGTGGGTGTTTTCAAGAGTATAGTAGGCAATTTAGTAAGCTAGTGCGCTTTACCGCCCAGAAATGTATTTCCACTAAACATAATATGGAATCGTTCTGGCACTTGCCTAGAGAATATTAAAAATTATATTTACTACACATTAACCCATTATAAAAGTAGTTTCATTCATTACTTTATTCTGTATATAAAAAGAATATTGATTTTATTTAAAAAAGAAAATTATAGATGATTGTATACTGTTACTACTTAAAAAATTATAGCATAGAATATATAAAAATTATATTTACTACACATTAAGCCATTATAAAAGTAGTTTCATTCATTACTTTATACTGTATATAAAAAAATAGATTTTATTTAAAAAGAAAATTATAGATTATTAAATACTGTTACTACTTAAAAATTATAGCATAGAATATATAAAAATTTATTTTAACTACACATTAAGCCATTATAAAAGTATTTTCATTCATTACTTTATTCTGTATATAAATAAAATATAGATTTTATTTAAAAAGAAAATTATAGATGATTGTATACTGTTACTACTTAAAAAATTATAGCATAGAATATATAAAAATTATATTTACTACACATTAAGCCATTATAAAAGTAGTTTCATTCATTACTTTATTCTGTATGCTATAGCTTGTAATATAATATATTGTAATAGCTTGTAGGTTTTGTGGAATGAAATAGTCCAATAACTAGTACACTCGTTTTATTGAAATAGCATAACGTTGAACAAAGGATTATTTTAACGAATACCGTCACAACTGCGCGTCGTCGCCATCTTTTTTACAAAATTATTTAGAAGTCAGATTACGAACTAATAAAGTTAAGTTACTGTTTATAATGTCAAGTTAATGTGATGAACAGCTAAATTATTAATTATGAATTAAAGATACAATAAGATTCAGATAAATCACTAAGATATCATTGGAAGTAGTTGCTACACATAACAACGCTGGGTGCCATATGTTGCCAGCTAACATATAACAAAAATCTTTGTAAAGAACTATCAATTAATAAAACTTTATTATCTCTATATAAACTCTGCTTTAAAATATATGAGATTTAAATAATTAGTAAGCTTTTTATCATAATAAAATGAAAATTACTGTATTCATCATTGAAGTTTCTAATCCATCAAAAAACAAAGAAAACTAAAATAAACACACCAGTTTTCTTGCCTGATTATACCTCTATTAAATTAATAGCTTCATTTCGGGGAAACAACAGTTAGGAACGAGTAATATGTAATTTTCGACATGGTTTAGTAAGTTAACCATGAACACGCAATCTAGTCTGAATAAAATTTTATTTAGATTTGTTTTCACTCGATTTACTTTGATTTACTCCGTTGCTTAAGTCACTGTTTTTTTTCCGAACAATTAACGCTGGCAGTCCGAGGTATGAGTTACTATTGATTTAACTTTATCGCGCTTTGAGAGGTATTCGAGCTCATAGAAAACTCAACCGACCTTGACCTCTGGAGTAACCAAAGAGGAATCAACACAAGGAGTTCCATTACATTACACAAAAGTGCCACTGTCATATAAAATAGAGTCTATATAAATATAAAAGCTCAGAGACTCGGCACATTTCATCTTCCGTAGTACACCAGCTCTGTCGAGTTCGATCCCCGACGTCGGCACTAATTTAATTATTTTATACAATGCAAGTGTTGGTTTAACTTATCCTCGTTGGTGAAGAGAAACATCACGAGGAAACCTGACATCTATGAGAAAAAATTCGGCGATATGTCAAGTTTCCCGTCCTAGGGCCACGTGGCGGACTGTCATCTAACAGTGTTACAAATATACTCATATCTCGGAAGATGAAGAAACTGAAATAAATTGTGCATGATAGACAATTAAATATCCTTTAAATAAAATAAAATATTTTATTATTTTATTTATATTTCATTAAAAACATAAACTTAAACGAAAAAGGATATCTTACGTAAGTAAACTTGGATAGTGCAGTATTTTTCATTAAATTTTATTTTTATTTTATTTTCTAACCGACCCTTTATTTTTGCTGACAGCTTTATATAGCCTATATATTAATTATATCCAATTAAGAAAAAAACTCTTTTGTGTCTGATTTTAATTTAGAAGCTAGAACGCAACGTGATTAACAAGATAAGTATTTTATCTACTCGACCTCGAAAAATTGTTACCAAAAATATTTTGGTGCCAACCCTACCTAGCACTACAAAAAAAGCAATAAAAGTATCTTTACAATGATATGAAACTTTATTTTTATTATGTATTGGCACGAAACGAACTTACTCGCGGAATCTTGGCATGTTTTGTTGGAAGAGCCTGCTTATATTGTAAAGAAATCGTATTGCTTGAATCCAATTTATGTTTCAATAAATCTCAAAATGTAGTCCTTTTGGCAACTACAACAATAGAATGTTGGCTTTTTGTTCCTGTAAAATATCTTATGTTAACGTCAAGTTGATCTCGTAAATTCCATTGCGGTACTTTTTCAAAGCAAAGAATAATAACGCGGATTTCGTGGTCTCGAGTAAATGTTGCCCGTGATAGTAGTGTGGATAATATTAATCTTGTGGCGAGCGGTGAGTGATTTAACGGTCGAATAATCGAGCTTATTCGATATTTTCTTTCATAATTCCGCAACAATATCGATTTACTCGCGACCGGCGCGGCTCGGGACGTTTATTACAATTTATTCGATGTCGGCGGGGACAAACGGTGCCCTTGCGATCGACGTTTCAGATTTACGACAAACGATGGATTAAAAAGGGCTACGAGAGATGGGATATATGTCTTTATTCCGATGTGCTATCCGCCATGAAATGTAAACGCGTAAATGAAGCAGAATTGAGGGGCTTAAGTTTGCCGTATCCCCGGTCCGGTCGGCTGTTTGTTCTTATTTAACTAAATGCATTGGGCAGGCAGCATCGTTTCTCTCTAGTACGTGAGCTGACTTTTTAAAATGTAAGGCACTATGTTTGTAACATCACAAGACAAAAACAGACTGTACATGTTAAATTTATTGGTTCTTATTAATTGAGCGTCCATAACATCAAGAATTTTTTTTGACAAACTACACAGATTGGCAAGAGAAGCTGGCCTTGACTGCTTCACTGGGTTGAGAGGTGGCATAGCTATTAGGTCGCTTAGCTTGAACCTCTATCGCTAGTAATTTGACACCCCGGTGATGGGTAACATCGGCTTGGACGGTTACGAGGGCGCTCAAGAGGGTCGAACCACGACTCGGTCGGTTGCTATTTCATGGATAATCTAAGAGACATTAATAAACTTAACATCAAGTGTAAGAAGATATGAGAAGACGTTATATACGTCCTATAAACGCAGAACTATAATAAGTAGGACTTGGATTTGTGAAATCACTTACAAATTAATACTACATCAAAATTAAATAAGCAGCAAATTACAAAACTAAGGTACATTTTTCAATTTGTTTTACAATGGGCAACCTTTGTATGGACGAGAAATATAAGAACAAAACAGGATAGCATACAGATACAAATGTTTTTTTTGGGAGGACGAAATCCTCATGAATACTGCCTGGATTGTATTGCACTTCCGCAGTCCTTGAGTTAGAAGCTGGAGAAGATGCAAATAACATTCTAATTAACCATCCTAAAAGGAGCTAGGTTCACGTCGATACAGAATGGTAGATTTAAAGTGGACACGGGAACACGCCTTGCACTGCCATAGCACAGGGGGGGGGGGATTAACCTGCCCGCCCACAAAGAGCACAGTGCAGAGGCGCTCTGGAGCGTTCCTCTGGAGATCCCGGAGCCATGCTCCGAAGGGCCACCGGGAAGTTTTAGTGGATAAGAACCACACATAACCCCGCCTTCCACCAGCAGGCGGGATATTGAAGATGTCCCCCCCCCCCCGTCAACAAAAAAAATAAGAATGGTAGATTTGAACTTACCTTATTTCGTAAACTACACCTCAAACTACTACCCTGTTAATGCTTTTTTTTATAATATTGAATAAAACGCAACCACAGACTTGTGTCCGTGATCTTAGCTCTCTTAGGTCTCTTTAATTTTAAAAAAGTGGTACCTCTTCAGTTAATGCAATGCTTTTTTTATTACAGTTCTTATTTTTTTATGCCTGGTTTTGGAAGGTGGTGTTGGACAATGCTCTGGTTCACGCTACGTAGACGACCCGTTGCATTGTTATTAGTTTCTCCGCGACCGCTGCGTCCCTGTTTCTCACGGCCATTTTTAAATTGTATTTTTTTGACGCTATTGATGCTTGAAACCCTGACGGTACACGCCTAATTATATAATACAATAATAATTACCAAGAACACCTAAGTAATCCATTGAGCTCTCCACGAATTAAGAGATGCATTAGTATAAACAAAGAAACATATTTTTTCGCCTTTCTTAATGAACGAAATATTTTAGCTGTGTGTAGACGCGGGCGGGCGGCGTTTAATTATCCACATTCCAGCTGGACAAATTGTTCGCCGGCTACCAGGGCCGGATATTAATTTCGATACATTGTCCCAACCTCGACACTGAAGCGACGTCGATTATTTCCAGCCGGGGCAGAACACTGCTCAACCGCTTGCAAGAGCACAAAGTGACTATTTGGAATCAGCGCTATTAGAACTTAGTACTCCTCTATTTTGAAGAGCCGGGGTAGCTCAGTGCCCGGGCGGTTGGCTCAAGTTGCATAGTACGCTAGTAAACCGAGTTCGATACCCGGTGCCGGTACGAATTAATTTGTTGTTGCAATTTTATGTGCTGATTCACCACGCGCTCGGCGGTCAAGGAAAACATCGTGAAACCTACATGTCTTAGAAAAATTTTCTAAGGCATGTGAAGTCTGCCAATTCCAGTTGGGGACTATTCCCTTATACTGTCTTTACAGAGAAGGCCTGCGCCCAACGTTGGGACATAAATAGTATTCATATAAAAAAAGGCTGTAACTTTAAGCTACTCTATTTTATACCTATGACAGTTAACCCCGTGTGATAGATCGCAGTGAATACCAATAGAATAGAATAGAATTAAAACATCTTCGCATGATACCAACTTTTACAGCAAGTCATTTACTGTACGCGCTGTCCGTCTGTGGACTCTCTTCCTGTGTCCATTAGGAAATCTCAGACGATATATACATTCAAAATCAGAGTTAAAAATTTTTACTTAGACAAGTCCACCTAACATCATTTATATGTACTGGTTTGATAAATAAATATATCATATATATTCCTTAGTATACACGTTTTGTCTTTTACAATATATATTTTGATATGTATACATGTATATATTATATGTATTTATGTTTGTATCTAAATATTTATTATTACTATTTAAGTATATCTACTTATTATAAACTCTCGCCGATTCTTTTTCCATCCAAAGGTTGCCTGTAAATGATTGCTTTTAGCGATAATATATTAGCCCATTATATATGTATTTTTGTGTGTCTTTTTAATTTTATTTTATAAGTGTAAACAATAAAAATTTTTATAATAAATAAGGCCTCTAGGCAACGGATTCGGGAAAGTCCTCGACTAACCAGAAATGTTGTGTAGGAAGGCACGTCTCATGTTCCTGCGCTTCTTGTCTGGGGTGGCTGTGGCCAACGTTCCAGAGAAGTTCCCGTTCAACGTTCCCTAACATGGGAAGGTTGTGGAACATCTTCAGGTTTTAGTTGGTGTAAGCCGACATTTTAAGCTACTCCCTGGAGGGCGCGTAAGCGTTAGGGTTTTCCCCAAGTAAAAAAGTTTAGGACGCGGCTGGAAGTCTGAAAACGGGGTCATCTTTGTTGGCGTAGTGTGCGAGGAGAACCAATGGTGGAGTATTTTGTTTTTGGTTTATACGGATAACAAATATATTAACGAATGAAAACAAAAACCGACTTCAAATCGAACCAAAGGTTATTACGCGCGGGCACACTCTTTATACTTCTTTGTATTTGGGAATATTACGAAATAGAATTAATCAGAACCTAACCAAATTATTGTAAAACTACCTTTAAAATATATCTTTTGCAATAAAAAATATAATCATCGAAATCCGTTGGCGTTATATTGAGTTATTCGCCGTTATGGCGCAGATAACGCCATTGTTTGAATTGGACCAAATTGAAATGTGACCACATGGGAAACATCAGCTTTAAAATAAAAATAAATCATCAAAATCGGTTCTCTCAGTCCAAAGTTATAGTAATCATAAAAAAAAACAGGCGGATTGAGCACGTTTTTGAAGTCGGTTGAAAAATGTGCGTAAATATTTGTGCTCCTATTTTGTCGATGGGATCTCTCACAATGAACGAAATGAGGTGATCCGACAGAGAACTAAAGTGATCGACATAGCCCACCGATTAGCAAATTGGAGTGGCAATAATGGGCCAGCCATATTTGCCGTAGAACGGATAACCGTTGGGCGAAACGAGTTCTCGAGTAGAGACCGCGGAGAGGCAAACGCGGAGTGGGACGCCCTAAGACAAGGTGGAGCGACGACGGCTGGCAGAAGCTAGATGGGAGTGGCCGAGGATCGTGGACGGTGGCATGCCTATGGAGAGGCCTATGTCCAGCAGTGGACTGTGACAGGCTGATGATGATGATGATGATGATCTCTCACATAAACTACACTAAAGAAACTAATAAGCTTAGTATAGCGAGTGTTACGATTGCTATCACTGTTTACGCCGCTTGGGTTAAGCGGATGTGAACTATTTTTTACATATGCACACTGTTTCCGATTTATCTATCTTAACAATCTACAAACAGAACAATTCCATGCAAAATGTTGAAATTGAAAATAATACATTTAAAAAGTTACACGTAACCAGGTACGAGAAGACAAACGAGCCCAAAACACACGACACTAGCATAAAAGTCTACAGCAATGGGCGGCTCTGAGATATGTCTTAGATAAAGATTATATATACAGTGTCTTATTTTACAAATCCAATTTCCGCGCGAATACACGGGTTGGTTGTAAATAACGCAGACAAAGCTTTGCCCGAATCGCGTACCGTTCGATACATTATGCAGGCCACGCTCCGCTGCGCCGAGCAATGAGCTACGTAAATACACCGGGCACGACTGAAACCATTTTAGGGTTCCGCGGACATTGAATCTCACTAATTGTACCAACTATAACGATTACCATAAAATATTTATTAAGCTCCCATACACTAAAACGGTGAATATATTAAGCTGCTACAAAAATACCAATACTAGAATTTCGTAATTCCTTTGCGAGTACGTCGCGTCCAATGTATCTCATAATTTCCACATTCTCCTTGTTCGAGAAAATACTCGAGAAAGTTACCCATTTCACTGTATAAAAAAATCGTATTCTTATAGTTATTAAATTAGACCTATTTCTATGGATTTTCTAACGCCTAAGCTAGGCGAAGTCTATATCTTAGACGGCTCTTCCAATATATAATTTATACAAATGCAAGTAAATTAAAAAACCAAACCATGTGGTGTCGTGGGACACCAGATAGGAACAAAGTTGCTTATTATAAAAATATTAATTTTAAGTTCTGTTTTATTATGATTTTTTAATCGATAAAAATAAAAAAAACTACTTTACAAAATGATCTTCACACCTTTACTTTATTTACAATTTAAAATTTATGATTAATAACAGAGCCATCTAACTTAACCAGTTGACACTAAAAAATCTTACTCTTTTATTTAACGTTACAGATTTATTTTTCCGGCTAAGGTAAGCTAACCCCTCCGCAATGTACCAAATGGGACTTTGTTCCAAAAACATCGAGCACATTTTTAAGGAATAAGGTATATTAGAAAAAAAACACTTCCCAGTATATAAGTTAGCCTAGTGGCTAAGCGGTTTGTCGCGATTGTTATGTCGCGAGTTCGTACAAAAAAACCACTTGCTAAAAATTTGTGCCCGGTGTAAGGCGATAAGCACTACCATACTACATATGCGGTCTGAAAAGCACACAGCGAAAGCTGGGTCTTTCTACCCTTCTAGCATTAAAAAGAGGATGTGAAAGATTATACACTACCCAAAGTCACTGGAGACGGTTTAAAGAGCATAGAAATACAACAATGAGTGAATAACCGGCGTTAGAGAAGATTTCACGAGATACGAGGCAAAATGGGTAACGGTAGCCTAATGAGATCAAATAAAGCTTGTTGAAATAAGGACAGCGATTGCAGTGTCTACGTACTCTGCTAAAAGATGGGATGAAGAAACTATAGAACGTTTTTTTTAAAGTTATGATATAACGACAGAACCCTAAAGATAAATAAACGCAATACCTATGTAAACCGTGTACCAGAATTTCCGTCAAAAATAATTTTAATTATACCTATACATAAATATATACGCACATCTGTGTTTCGCCATAACCCTCTTTGTAATTAGAAAAAAGTGCGAAAGAGTTTCGAAACTCAAGACATGTCCCATAGAATTAACAGGTTCGTTGGTTTATTTACCATTTACACTGCGTTGCTCCGTATTCCAGAGAAGGCCTGTGAACGCGGATAGTGGGTCATATATAGGTTGTAACTCTACATATGTATTTAAACAATTTTTATTGGTTTTCTTCTTACTTTTTTCATTAAAAAATCGGAAGTAAGCACAATATTTTTTTTTTAAATAAAGCCAGCAATATTTTTTTTCGTAAATATTACTAACATTCTTGTTAACCATTCCATTAGCTTAGGCTTGTGCTATGAGATTCACGACGTGCAATCGTCTAATGGTGGATTCGAACCTACGACCTTACGATTCGCAGACCGTACCCAAAACCATTAGGCTTCAAAAGAAAATATGTATAAGTACTTTTTAACGAGTGAGTAATAAAGTGGTCAAACTTCTGTTTGCTCGTAGAGATTATTAATAAATAGTTATTAAATATTATTTTTAAATTCTGAAGACTATCTCTTTTGGAAATTCAAAGACAATATTGTTAAATTCTTTGCGCTTCGCCATTTTGTTTTACAGCTCAATGGCTCTGACTTTCGTTGAAACGTTTCGGTATTGATAAGAACCGTGAAACTGTTTAAAGTTAAATATAAAATAAATGAAAATATTTTTGCCGCTTTTGATCTGCGATACCATTGAGTTGCTTTTTTCAGTAACATGGATTCTGTAACGTGTAATTTAATATTGTTTTATAGAATATAATATAATTTTATTGCAATTTATGTATCTATTTTGTGTAATAAACGAACTTATGTCTCACATATTATCAAGTGATCAACGCCGATTACGAACTGACAACGTAAAATTACAAGGCCTTAAGTCCGCTGTTAAGTGACGTTTCATTATGAAACCCATCTATTACAGTCATATCAATTATCGTTCCATCGTTACCAAATACGTCAAACGTAACACACACAACTGTCGTGGTGGTGCACAGTGTTGCGCCAGGTTGACCGATGGTTACAGTCGTGATTGACACCAATGACTTCAAAGATTAATAAAACTAACAAATATTTACCACTTTGATGCCAATGAACGTTCATTTTGTATACAATTGGTTTAGCAGACACAGGACATTGTGTTACTTTAAGTTTTAATGTTTCTACTTCACGATGGTATTCAGCAGCCTCGTGATACGGTCGGAGATCGTGCCGACCCATTCATTTAAAGACAGAAGTGGCTACGATCCTACCTTTGTTAGATTTTAAATTACGAATGCTGACCAATCGTCAGAAAATTGTTAAATATTAATCCAAAACAATCTAGTATACTTGCTTTGCTACAGTTTGTGACTTTGACCTACAAAAATCTAAAAGACCAGCACCCCATTATAGGTTCTTTCTTCTCCTGGCGAATTCCTTCGTTTTGTTTTATTAAAAAAAAAATAAAGCAAAATAATGAAAGACTATTTTTATACTTAGAAAATATAAATAAATAAAATCGTTATAGTAAAATGTACAAAAATAGTTTTTGAATATAAGTATAATTACATTTGATATTTTTAGTTTTTTCCTGCCATAGCAATGTCAAATATTATTATGACATTAATTTGATACGTAGTAAGCAGTATCGTAAAAAATTGCGTCATACGTTCGCACAATTGATGGCTTTCTTTTCCGAAAACCGTTATCGCATTATCGGGCACACGTTTTCCACGTCATTAATTTTGAAAAATCGTTGCGATATCTTAACTGCACGACGCGGGGGCCCTGTACCCGGACATATAAAAAAGAACAGTGCTCAGAAAATGCCTACACGGGAAATAAGACCGATAGATTGTCTGCAACTAACGAATACATCAGTTGTTCCAAAATAGGGCTGCGGTATCAAACTATTATCAAAGTACTCGTATTCTTAGAGTAGACCGGATTATTTATGAATTCGTGTTGCTTGTTGTAAAAAAATCTCTATTTTTAAATTATTTTGTGGCTTCAATCAATACGTATTTGATTTTAAAACTTTGGAGTAATCTAATTTATTGAATTATATCGTCAGGATCTATGTATATTATATTAATCGCTCGAATCATGTTGGCTTGTGTTAGCTGGCAACACATGGCACCCAGCGATTGTTATGCACAATAACTACTTCCAATGATATCTTTGTGATTTACCTGAACCTTATTGTATCTTTAATTCATAATTAATAATTTAGTTGTTCATCACATTAACTTGGCATTGTAAACAACAACTTAACTTTATTAGTTTGTAATATGACTTCTAATTAATTTTTATAAAAACAAGATGGCGAGTACGCGCAGTTGTCACAGCATTCGTAAAAAAAATCCTTGTACAACGTTACGCTTTCTTAATAAAGCGAATGTACTAGTTATTGGACTATTTCATTCCACAAAACCTCCAATACTATTATATTAAATAAACATTTATAGAGCGTTCTCCCAATCTATTTACGTGAGCATGTCCTAGCACGGGCTTATTTGAAATGATCAACAAGAATGCATTTCGTAAAAAAAATTGTTGGCGTTATTTTAAAAAAATATATCATTAAGAACAGCTTGCACTCTCATACTTCTCAGCAATATAAAATTACAAGTTGGCAACCCTGTACGAGTTCTGTAACAACCATACGAACACGCCCGTGCACTACTTACCGCGACACTCAAAAGGCACTTTTTCATTTCCTCCGTCATGTTTTCCTGTCTTTAGTTTTTTGGCGCGCCACTGTCTCTGGGGCGACTAACATAAAAGAAAAGTCACGTGATTTAGAGATGACAAAAATGCTATTTTCGTTTCGGGCTGCGTGTGAACGTTGGGCTTGCGTGACATATTTTTCTAGTGTCGAGGATGACAAATGTGAAGATAAATCACGTGACAAGTCAGCTTTTTTCTTTTAAAAAACTTTTATTTATACGTATTCGTGAGAGACTTTCTGTTTATATCTGACAGGCTCGTTCATTTTGGAGGTTACGGAAATATACTTATATAATATATTCGATAATGAAATCGTACTAAATGGCTAAAGTAGTGAAACTTATATAACGAAATTGATTTAATGTTTTATAAGTCATTGAACGTAAACGAACGGCACAAAAGGGAGGTTTGGCATGAGCGCTAATTTCCGGCGGCGTCGCATTAAATGTGCTGTAGATATTCGAGGGTGCAACACCCCCACGCCCAAACAATTAAAGGTCGAATCGTTCAACAGAAAGATTTGTTCATTTATACAATCAAATTATTCAAATATCCAAGCAATGAACATCTTTATACGAAATTATCGCAGACATTTTTTTAAATTTCTTTAATTTCCTGCTGCTATTTATTGTGCAGCAGCATTTTTTACAGTATATACATGTCAGTACATTTAATTTCATCAATATTAATAAAACAATATATATAAAAGAGAAAGTGTGTAGGTTTGTTCTATCCCCAGGCCACATCCAAATTCAGGCATTATAAAAAAAAATAATAAAAAAAAGGAAAATAGTAACTGTAGAAGTGGCACTTTTTTAATAAATGCAGAGTGAACAATTTAAGTGTATTGGAAAAAAGCACGGACACAGGTTTGTGGTTGCGATCTAAGAATAAAAAAAAAATACAGCTTTTATTCCCTACTTTGATGATATTCTATTGTTTTAAAACCTGAATTTGTATTGACACATGCGTTGTGTATGTTTATGTCATTATGAACCATATTGATGTACGAGTACAATGGAGTATATTGAAGTATGATGAAGTATAATGAATCCCTAAATGGTAAGAATGATATTGTATTTCCTGATATGTATATGGGTGTAGGCAATGATCTTCACAGCTCGAGAAGAGATAGAAGAGAATAAATATGGAGAGAAATAAATAATTTAATATATTGTGAGTGTTAAATTAAATATTTAATGATGTATGTTTAATCTTTAAATAAAATAAAAAAATATTTATATAAATAAAATATATCTAGATTTTGCTTTTTTTATATAAACATAAATTTAAATAATTTATATATAAAAAAGCAAAATCTAGCCCGGCGATGCGGGCTGGGTACACTAGTATTGCATAAAAAAAGAAAGAATGATTTAAAAATAAGAATGAGTTAAACGTTAAAACTTTTTGCCATGGTTACTACTGCGATGGACCCATTGGCCAAGGCTGCCATAACATCTAAAATGGTTTTTTGTAGGAAAAATCGAGTGCAAAACACCCACTAGTCTGACCATATCTAAACCATACTGGGCTCGATATACAGTCATGAGAAAAGTCGAGGGTAGAGTGGAAGGTCGTAGACACCTCAGTAAAGGCGCTTCAAGATAAGCACGACCTTTATTAATGAAGAACACAAATTAGATGATTATCATATCAGATTTAAGATTTTAATTTTTGTTTTTTCGACCTTCAATTTAAAAAACATGATCAACTTTTACCTTACATTGTAAGAGGCTTAGCTTAATTTAGACTCTAGAAAATTTAATATTAATACTGTAAAAATATTTTTTTTTGTTAAAAAGTGGCCGAAACCGCTTCTGAGTTTTCGTTTTGCGGAAAAAATAGCTTACTAAATTATGCGTCCGCCCACATATGTAGCCTAACCTTAGTGAAAAGTATGTAAGACTTAGCTATCCGTGTCTTCAAGTACCTCGTGTAAAAAATGCGATTATGATGATGAGAGTCTTTTGTTAATTGATGTTTTTTTTTCTTAAATACGTAGAATCGACGTTATACCTGCTAAACCTTTTTATACGAGATACGATTTTATACGAGTCCCAAGGCCTCACGTCATCAGTGGTGGTCATCAGAACAGTGACGAAAAAACTGCAACTGCACGACAGCGTCCAACATGTTGTAGTGGCGATATCCCGACACACCGTCAGCTGTGTCTATTATACAGATGACTGTGACGACGCCACAGGAAGACTGGTGGCAAAGGCAATTGCCGCATCAAGGAGAGGATGTTAGACTACAACCTGAAAATGGCCATGAGAAGCAGGGACACAGCAGTCGCGGAGAAGCTAATAGCAATGCAGCGGGGCGACGCGTGAACCCAAAACGATCTCTGGCCACCTCCAAATTCAGGCATTATAAAAAAAAAGGAAAATAGTAGTGGCACTTTTTTAATAAATGCAGAGTAAACAATTTAAGTGTATTGGAAAGGAGCACGGACACAGGTCTGTGGTTGCAATCTAAGAATAAAAAATAAAATAAAAAAAACCTTTTTATAAAGAAGATGCCAGCATTTATTGTTCTATATTTTGACATGTAAGTTATTTCAACATTGTGGCAATTGACAGATCGTCAAACAACTGTTTTAAATAAATCTTTTGGAAAATACCATTGAATGGTAGAACGATGTACAGAAATAAATATCAACGAGGTTTTCTGACTATATTTTTTAGCGTCGGTTCAAAACCTTTGGAACTGTGGGAGACACATATTAAAGATGGTTGTATAAAAAGGTTTTTAGATCAGGATATAAAATCGATGGTCGTTGAAATAAGAGGCACTAACGTAAGTACAACATATATATCGTGTCCCAAAGGAAACCAGGTATTAGGTATTACCATGCCATTTTTGGTAATGATAGTTAAGAATCTTAAAAAGTATTTTACGTTTGAAATAACTATACTAGACGATACTAGAACTAGACGAAGATTTCGCGTGTCCAATTTCCAAAGTGCCACTCAAATACTGCCCTTGTGCACTGCTATGCCCATTGGATTGGCAGAAGATTGGAATCAGATTCAGTTCAACTTAGCCGAGTTCACTCGACGTGCTTACAATAAGCAGTTTGTAGAAGTCCAAAGAATGAAGATCAATGCAAATATTCGATTGAGACGAGTGTACTTTGCAGACAGACTTATACATACAGATGATTTACCAGATGAATACAAGTTATTTTTCCCCATAGACAAAAAAGAAATGAAAGAAGATAAGGCAATGAAAAAACCGTCACAAGTATATATTCCTAATGTTAACGTGTCTAATGCCAGTATCAAGGTGCCAGGGACTGAAACTTTAATTGATAAAAGTAACTCACCAATATCATCGATACATTCTACGAAAGTCATTGCTGTGAGGCCATCAAAAGAAAATGTCGAAGAATCTATACATGAGAATCCATACCAAAGCACGGATGATTTTATTGCTACTATATTGGAGGAGATCAATGAAAATGTATTTAAAAACTTATAAATGCGAAGTAATGTAAGGATTGCTGAAACGTTAAAAGTTAAGGCAGTTCAACTTAGAGTAATTTGTTTTTAAAGTAATACCACTGGTAGTATTTAATTATAAAAACATTTCAAGAAGAACGTAATGCTATATTATAATTATATCTTAATATATTGTAATATATAATGAATTTATTTCAAATGTTGTCATGTTGGAAATTAAAATAATAATTATTAAACTTCTGTAGTTTTAATGAGATATAGTTTCACCTCTTCCTTGGTTAATATACCTTACATGGTTTTAGCCAGATCTTTTGGTTTTTTTTTTATATGAAAAGTGGCAAACGAGCATACGGCTCACCTGATCTTAAGTGATCACCGTCGCCTATGCCGTCGCCCATGAACATCCACAGCACCAGAGGAGCTGTAGGTGCGTTGCCGACCTTTGAGATAGGAATAGGCTCGTTTCTTGAAGGTCCCTAAATCGTAAACGTTCGGAAACACCGCTGGCGACAGTTGATTCCACAAGTTGACAGTGCGTGGGAGAAAGTTACGCGAAAAACGTACAGTCGTTGAACGCCAACCATCAAGAGTTAATAAATAAAACTTTCTCCAGGGTGTCATAATTGTAAAGTATGGAAAATTCCCAATTATCTGTCGACGGTTGGCTAACCATAGCTAAAGGTCGACGCACAGGATGCCACAAGTATTCTGTGGTCAGCCAGAAGTCAGAAAAATCTGAAACGATACTGCTAATACCGCTTATATCGGATGTGCATTGGTCATATGACAGGCGAGCTTCAAGCTCGTTTACCCCTGACCTGTGGAACCTATTACAAGATTTAGTCTTCACTAACAGTAGCTTGCGATAGTTCTCTGACAGTGATATAGGCTTCTCCAAAGAACGCTCCGTATCCCTAAATATAATAATAAACAAGAAATTAATGATTTATAATATTACGGCAATTTAAGCATATTGAAATTTAACAACATATTTTTTTTTTACTAAATACAACGGTAGCCTGCCGACATTGGAATGCCAATTGACTGTATAGATGTATGTAGATTGTATAACGTAAAAGTGAATGGCGGTGTAAATCTGTGACCCTATACTATATTATATAGATAAATTGGGTTACGTAATAAGGGTGACGTCAAAGGAGTACTAGAGAGTATAATAGTCTAAGTAAGAGGAGCATGTATGCGTAATCGGATACATGTCACGGATATAGAAGCATTTAGAGAGATGTGCCATAATTGTGCAAAATGAAAAATCATAAATCTTCTGGCTATAGAATGTGTTAAAGTTTTATTTATTAGATGAGTTCGGTTAAAAGCAATATTTACAAATTAAATTATAATGCTGGTTGATCACATTTATCACCGTATAAAATAAATGATGTGTAATTGACATTAACTAGCTATTCAAGTGTCAAAAATTTTAATAATTAGAAATTATATTTTATACAATTTAACCATGTTTAAAAATACTTATCAAAGTGGACTCCTTACAATTTTTTACAGTTGTGGATCAAATCCATTAGCAATATGGGATATGGAAGTACAGAACGGTCATATAAAGAGACTTACCGACAGGGAAGTGAACTCCATAGTCCTTGAAATAGTGAGTACAAATGTTACAACGACGTATATAACGTGTCCCAAAAAAAATCAAGTATTAGGAATAAGATTACCTTTCCTAGTTATGATCGTTAAAAATTTAAAAAGATATTTCTCATTTGAAATTACCATTTTGGATGATAAAAACCTGAGAAGAAGATTTCGAATATCCAATTTTCAATCTACTACTAAGATAAAGCCTTTCTGTACTAGTATGCCCATTGGCCTATCCGGTGGATGGAACCAGATACAATTTAATCTATCTGATTTCACAAAAAGAGCATATGGCACGCAGTTTATAGAAACTCTTCGTGTTCAAGTACATGCAAATGCGCGATTGCGTCGAATATATTTCTGTGAACGTCTTTATACGGAAGAAGAATTGCCTCAAGATTACAAACTTTATTTACCGTTAGACCGCAAGCAAAAGAAGGGTACCAAGACTGTGGAGAAACCTGGAAAAGCTGCAGCAAAAAAAGCAGCTACCCCACCACCACCACCTACGCCTCCAGTTGAAGTTATGAAGCAATCTCAAGAACCAACACCACGAAGCATGAGTGATCAAAAGATTGATGAACCATTAGTGGCTTCTGATGTAACGGATGAGAAACCGCCATCAATTAAGGATGAAACAAATGAAGAACCCAATGATGAGGCGGATGTGCCTGCTGATGAGAATGCCACACTTGTCGAATCATCAACACCTGCGGAACCCACCGGAGATCAAGAAGAACAATTAGAGGAAGAGTCATAACATAAGAGTTAGTCAACATACAAGAATATATGAGTTTATTACAGTTCGTATTTGCATATGTTATTTTTACTTTATTTGTATTGTTAGTGATGTCATATTACACTTAAATATTTAATAAATATTGCCTTGAAATTAAAATCTTAGCATGAATATGATCGATTGATTTAAAAATTAGTAAAAAATATTTATTCAATTCTAAAGATGTTGTAAAGATGAATTTAGTAATATATGAAAAGTTATGAGAAAAGACAAAATTCTTTACTTGATTATCAGACTTCATTCTATTCTATCTGGTCGAGGTCATCGAGATCTAATTATAGCCATCTCAGGTATCGGGGGAGTTAGAACACGTATGTGACTAGAATTACAACCCAAGCTAAGGTTACTTAATAGAAAGCTATTAGGGATACGAAATACCAGCAGTTATTACTAAACGAAGACATCAATGGTAATCATTTATAACAATAATATAATAGGTTGTCAAATATCTCCCTTCCGCCTTTTGTGTCATGCGGCACCCAAACATCAAGCTTTTTTTTGTATCCAGCCTTCTGCAGATGGTTTAAAATGGTTTGGTGACTAACTCCCATCTCCTGGGCGATGTCACGAGATGCCACATGCCGGTCTAACTCGACGTAGTCCATGACTTGATCGGTATTTGTCGTCACAAGTCTTCCGCCGGCTGGCTTATCCATGGTGTCGTTTTCACCGGTTCTGAATCGTCGAAACCATTCCTCCGTGGTTCGAAGTGATAGAGTACCATCACCCAAAACACCATTAATCTCACGGAACGTTTCTCTAGCGGATTTGCCTTTAACGAAGGAAAACTTTAAAATAGCGCGAATTTCGGCGTTAGTGAACTCCATGTTTACACGTCTATAACTGTTGAACGCAATATCCAAACTAATTATGCATAGCGTCGTTTTGTAGGTTATGTCAAGACCTTTCAAATTATGTATAGTATTGCTAGATACGAGCTCTGTAGCGCTTTGTACATAGCCGCGAAATTCAAAAGACAAAAAGGCGGAAGGGAGATATTTGACAACCTATAGTAATATGGAAATTCTCACAGCTTTTTTGTAAGGTTTATTGTTGTTTACCTACCTTATATAATTGTTCAGATAATTGAATTAAGGTTTAGAAGAACAGGACACGTATAGGACAGTGATTTCAAAGTAACACTGTTCTATTTAAAGCCTTAGAGGTACTTAAATCCTAGTGTTGAATTGCTCGTGTAAAGTAATAAATTCATCGACAGGGTACAGTGGTTATGTAAAACTCGAAGAATGATATCGGCATTACTTTCAGATTCAGACTATAAGCTCACTTCAGTATTATATTGTATATCTATAAAGAAAATTTTTTGAAAATTTTTAAATATTTAATTGAAGCGTCAATAACCTAATGGTTTAGGGTACGGCCTGTGAATCGTAAGGTCGTGGGTTCGAATCCACCATTCGACTATTGCCGTGAACCATGTCCTAGCACAAGCTTAAGCTTAGTTGGAATGGTTAACAAGATTGTTAGTAATATTTCTCAAAAAAAAAAGAAATATTACTAGCTTTCTTTTTTATAAAAAAAAAAAAAAAAACATTTCTACTTGAATGGCGGGCCGTCTCGGTTTGAAAGTTGTGGAAAATTTCTCTGTACAAATAATTTTTCTGTATCATTTTGTAACTGGCTCTTCAACAGCATAATAAAAATATTTAACAATGCCATCTCGATTTAATAGCCAAATTTCATGTACAGGGCAATTTCTTGGATCTGCGAAATAAAACTGAAGCGCCTACTTTCACATTCAATATGCAAAAACCGGTCATTAAATTTCGCAGCAGTATGTAGGTGTGCCTTTTAATAGTTTTTTAATATTTAAGGGTTTAATCGTTATGTGCCATAACATAAACGACGGACACAGTGTTAAAGACAAACGCTGATCTCTAATCTATTGATGCAAAATGGTACAAGATGGTTTTAAAAGATATTTAGACTCTTAAAGGAAGCAGCGATATTTTACTATTATTTGAGATGTGGATATATTTTACCTTAATTTATAAATGATGTTTATCGATCAAAAATTGTGTAATAGTCTATATATAGAGGTTGTTATCCCAAGCTCAAGAGCTTAGAGATTGCCGACATCGTAGAACACGACTAACATCATCACAAGAGTGTTATGGTCGTAAGCTTAGGCCGTTACTCTTCGCGTAGCATTCTGATCTGAAGTTGATCCAAAAAGCCGATCCCCAGCTCGTTCACATAATTTATTCTAATTAAAAGAATTTATCTAATATTTATTACTGCCTTTTGAAAGTGCTGGGACAGTGAGAGGTCTATTACGACTAGGATACCTTTCTCAGATTTCCATTTAAATTCCTCGTAGTTAGGTGTTTCATCTTGTTTATTACCTGGAACCAAACAAAAAATAATTAGATATATTTAAAATAATTAGTTGCTAGGTCTCCTTATTTAAAGGTATAGATATATACAGAAAGCAAACGTCCTCTTATCACCAAGGTTATTAGATATATGAGATAAGTAGTTTAGTGAGATCACCGCCATAAACTCAAAAATTCGTATACTTAGGCATTTATTTTAATACTTTCTAATCCAGTGCTCGACCAATACCCCTCTGATGAAGGGTAATGCAGTCCTGGGTGATTAGGCGCACTAGCTTAGTAAATGCCTATTCATCCCACTTTGTCTTCTTTGTCGTTCCCTGATTTCTGAGGATCGTGGTCACTAGAGTCCCTCAAGTGGACAATCTGCCTCCATCGACTTCGGTCCGAGACAGCCCTCAACAGCTGGTAGAGATTAGGAGAACAGATGGCACCTTTTACTTGATCAGACCATCGTGTTGGCGACCGGCCTCTTGTTCTCTTGCCTCCTGTATTGCCAACGATGACCAGCTATTCAAGGTTGCCATCCCCTCTACGCATTATATGCCCGAAATATGAAAGTACGCACTGTGGACAGTCTGGTCTTTATGGCGAGTTGAGAGAGAACAGATACATTTGTGCGCGTGGCAGTCCACGTAGCATTCGCGTCCAGCACCACATCTCGAATGCGTCTATTCTCTGTCTTTCTCTTGGTCGAATTGTCCATGTCTCAATACAGAAAAGATTGGGAATATTAATGCTCTAACTTATCGAAGCCTTTGTTCTATAGCATATTTCTCTACTCCCACATTATAATCGGAGGGAAAGATTAGGGCATCACTACTTAAAATTACTATCATTAAAACAATCTATGTGATAGATGTACAATATATATCTTCATTATATAATTCAATAGGTATCCATGTAAAAAGAACGGTATCCCGAATAGCATTGAACGGGTCAATTGCTCACGGAATTGAATAAAAATATTGAAATGTGTACCGAGGGGCTCGCTACCAAAAATCTCGGGTCCCTATTTTCTCTTTTTATTACACTGAATAAGTTAGAGTGGATATCTTTAAATATGTAAACAAAATGCCCCAAGAGCAACTCCGGCCGCTCCAATGTACGCACCGTAAGTACTCAATTATAATGAATGTTTTAGGGAACTACAGAAAAACTATGATGAAAGGCAACGTGGGTCCGGACTTTTATGTAAGAAATTGAAATGTGGAATCGCTTCCAAGAAGTTTCGGGCTATCTCTTATGGAACTTTTTGGTTACATCCGTTTTTGTGGTACGAATTATCAAATATATTTCGTTTTTATAATACATATTGTGTATATTATGAAAGATATATATATTGTTAACGTATCGTGACGTCAGAGCTTAATTATATTGCATGATATAAGATTATTGTACATTACGCATATGCTAACGTATTAATTATATTTACAGTAAAAAAAGGAGTAAGTCTTTTTGAACAGTAATAAAATATATGCTGAGAGCTCAGTGTCGGGTGTTCTTTTTTTTATTATTGTAAATAGGCTCACGTTTGGCTTCTATCTTGCTTGATGGAAGGCGAAGATAAAGCCTAGGATGGAGCACGTGAGCCTATAAGGTGTCTGTTCACATTGGACTTAAAGGTGTCCAGATTGTACCCGTGAGGAAAGACTGAACGCGGCAGAGAGTTCCATTCCTTAGCCGTCCGCATAAGGAAGGTGGAGGCAAACCGCTTCGTGCGAATTGATGGAATGTCTACGACGTAAGGGTGGAACTGCTCGCCGCGCCTAGTCGTTCGGTGATGGAAAGGGGACGGGGGTATTAGGTCATGCAAAACCTCCGCACACTCGCCGAAATGCACCCGATAAAAAACCGAGAGGCAGGCCACTCGTCTACGGTGTGCAAGGCTCTGAAGATATGCCTCAACGAGCGAGTCACTGCCTATGATCTCCTTCGCTCGGCGCTCCAACGAATCTATCGGGGGTCTTAAACAGCATATCGCTATCTCTGTGCGGAACGCGCAAGATGTGTGACAGAGAAAATCACCTCTCGCTCACTCTCATTGTAAATAACTATTAATTAGTGTCCCTTCCGGATTGGTCGACAAACTTAGTTTCTAATTAGTGCCAGTAAGGACGTAGCACATAAGTTTGTATAAATAGTTAAGAAATTAGAAAATACAGTCATTACAAATCTGGACTCTTGACCAAGCCAAGGCTCACAAAGGGCTGTAGAGCTTATAGAAGAAGAAGAAGAACCAATACTCAATCTTATTCTTAAGCATATTATTTCTCAAGCGTCAATAGCCTAATGGTTTAGGGTACGCTCTGCGAATCGTAAGGTCGTGGGTTCGAATCCACCATTCGACTATTGCCGTGAACCATGTCCTAGCACAAGGTTAAGCTTAGTTGGAATGGTTAACAAGATTGTTAGTAATATTTCTTTAAAAAAAATGTGCTAGCTTTTTTTTTAAAAAAAAAATACCAATACAATCTTACCAATTTAAACAAAAATATGTTAAAAGAATATTTATTTCATGATTTTTTTAACCAAAATGAAACATCTATATGCACACGGTCGATATCGCTAAACCAGTTTAATATCATCGGCGTAAATAATGTGTACGACGAGCGCACAGCAAGATACATCGAGCGTAGGTTAATTAACGAACTACCCTCAGATATAATAAAATGTATAACTCAAAAAAACATTAAATCTGAAGTAAAAATATTATTTACGTACGCAAGATGGACACTTTATCGCCAGTGACAAACCACTGCGGTTTATATAGCATTAAGTTATAAATATTTTCTTTATTGCAATAAATTTTAATTTTTTTAATTTTGGTAAGAGGAGAAGGCTGAGTAGGAAAGCGGACACTAGTAGTAGACCGGGAAATCGCTAGGTTTTTGAACAAGAATCACATTAAGAACGACAACATAAGAATGTGTACAATGTGATCACACATTAACATTATTTGGGCGCGGTCTCATCTGCACCAAATACAGCATGCAGCGTTATTATAATATATCCGGAACAGCGAACAGCTATCTCTTATAATATTTTGCCGACAGAAGCGCCGGCAATAAGTTGGCGCGATGCGGTAAGCGATAAATTACCCGCCAGCGTGCGTACCGACTGCGAGCGGTGGAACTGGGGTACAACGTTTGACACTCGACGTTACTGTGTGACGTTTAACATTCGACGTTAGATTACAAGTTACGATAAAAGAAAAACCAACATAAATCTACTAAAAATCATTATATTAATGCGGTTTTCTACAGATAACATTTTCAGCCGACTTCAAAAAAGAAGGAAATTCTCAATTCTATAGACGAAATGAGAACCTCCTTCTCTTTTGAAGTTTTATTTATGTTTGTTACCTCATAACTTTAGACTGGGAGAACCGATTTTGATCATTCTAAATAATTTTTATTTGAAAGCTGGTGTTTCCCGTCTGGTTCGATTTATATTTGATTGAATTCTGACAATGACAACCTTGAGTAAAATCTTAAAATTGCATCAAGTAAATCTTTTTTAGACGTAAGTTTCTGTCTATACAAAGGTTGTCTGGAAGAAATCGCGGTTAGCGATATGACAGCCCATTGCGCAAGCAATTACATCGTCTAATGTGAAAATTGTATATTGATTATTTCTGTGATGTATTTTGTTTTTAATTGTTGCTCAATAAAGGATATTCATTCATTCAAGTATGTGCGCCACAAATGGACGAATAGCTCAATACCACGCCAAGGAATATTCGATGATTTTTTTTTGGATGTACTTAAATAGTAGTTTGATGATGAGAATTTGGTTAGGCTGTGATTAACTCTATTTCGTAATATTCCTACGATAATTCGTAAATACAAAGATGGCTTTCATGTGCAATAGCGTTTAACTTTCAAATTCCATTTGAAATCGATTTTTGTTTTTGCTCGTAAACATACTTGTGAGACATTAAAAAGTTAAAAATATGAAAAAGAAAAAATATCAAAAGCAATTTCTTTTATTT
This sequence comes from Meandrusa payeni, assembly GCA_029286785.1. Classification (NCBI taxonomy): domain Eukaryota; kingdom Metazoa; phylum Arthropoda; class Insecta; order Lepidoptera; family Papilionidae; genus Meandrusa; species Meandrusa payeni. The sequence continues at coordinate 8,672,523 of JAGSMX010000008.1, read as the reverse complement.
CAATTTAGAAAGATGTTATATATCGAAGTGAAAACGTTATAATGCAACTCCCGAGTGTGGAACTCCTGCCAACCGATTATAACTCGGGCCAAGTTATTTAGCGGAGTAAAGTTAAGCGGGCATTTCGCTGCGGTGACTGCTGGTTGTATTAAATCTTTAATTAAGTTCAACTTATGGCTAACATTGCTAAATATATGTACAAGAGCCTCTACTCTTTGTTAACCAAAACGGGATAGACAGGAACAACAGTTAAATTAAACCATGCTGTTTGGATGTCCAATATGCTGGACAGATTGAAACTGTCGTTTGTACATATTTGAGTGTCTGTGGTGGCTCGTGGAAGAAAATGCGAAACACTCACAAGTTTTTTTCGTGACGAACTACACAGTTAGCCAAAGTAGCTGACCTTGACTGCTTCACCGGATTGAGAGGTGGCATAGCTGTTAGGTCGCTTAGCCTGAACCTCTATGGCTAGTAACTAGACACAAGGCTTAAAATGATGTCGGTTCGGTCGGACAAAACGAAGAGCTACAAATACATCTAACTACCTCCTGTAGTCTGTGAGTTCTTAGTATTTCTTACAAAAGCAGGTCACCGCATCTGTCGCCATGATCACCATATCATCGACACAAACATAAGTGTAAACATACTACTTTTAAACAACCAATATACGAACATATATACTTAAAAGTAACTTAGTGACTATTATCGCTTGAAATACAATCAAGATTCCGTTGGCAAAACAAAATAGCGTTTCATTTACCTCAAGCGGGTATAGGCTTTAAAAGCAATTTATTGTATTTGGATCAGTCGTTATTTATATGTTGACTGTGCCGCAACACTTACCCAAATTAAAGGAGGCGTGTCGCACTTGTCGATGCAGATTCAATTACACGCGTCTGAGTGTGTAGTGTCGCAAAAAAATATATATATATTATACATAGTGCGCTATAAAGCGTCAATAGCCTAATGGTTTAGGGTAGCCCGAGGTGGGCAGCGCAGCGCCATGACATGGTATCTGGCATCGGTGGTGTAGACCTGTCGCTTCCGAGCCTCGCCCTTGCGATGGTCTCGAGCGACAGGTCTTGGACGGCGGTCGCCTCCTTCTGTGAGACGGTCATGTCCCAGAAGGAGGTTGACGAGCGGGTCAGGGAGGGGAGCGCAGAGGCTCCCCCCCTCCGCAGGCGACGTACCGGCGTGCGCAGGAGGCGTTACGAACGCCTCCTCTTGCCGCCCCCGTAATCCGAAGCGGGGCCAGAATGGGTACCTTGCCCCAGCATGCTTCGGCATCGTCGGGACTTCTCTGAGTGCCGGAGAAGTCCCCTTTGAGGATGAAGTCCGGCCTTTGCCGGGACCGGCCGGTCGTTGGGGTGTCCTGTCGCTGACAGATCCGGGGCACCCCGCACATAACGGCTGATGGCATTCGCGGAAGGTTTAGTGGGTAGGGGCTGCCCAGGCCGAGTCCCACACAGGGTACCGGAGGATGGTCTAAAAAAAGATTCCCTCGCGTGAACAAAAAAAAATGGTTTAGGGTACGGCTTGCGAATCGTAAGGTCGTGGGTACGAATCCACCATACGACTATTGCCGTGAACCATGTCCTAGCCCAAGCTTAAGCTTAGTTAGAATGGTTAACAAGATTGTTAGTAATATTTCTGAAAAAAAAAGAAATATTGCTAGCTTTCTTTACAAAAAAAACAAAAATAAAAAAAAATAAACTATTTATTATAGCGAAAGTTTATACGTGTGGACGAAATTGTGTTTACGTAACGTTAACGTAGTACGCCTCGAAACCCGGGTAGTTGAATCAAATTCTTCATCTTCATTTTTAACCGACTTAAAAAAAGGAGTTTTCATTTCATCTGTATGTTTTTTTAGGTTTGTCACTTCATAACTTTAGACCGGATGAACTTTTCGACTTAATTTAATGAAGTGAACCGGAAACGTGTTTCGGGAAACCGATCGACTTCGTAGAGGGCGCTTCTAATAATAGTTCGTTTCCTTTATTACATTGTCCGTAATAACATATATGTTATTAAATGCTGTTACATTGTTCGTAATGACATGCATGTTATTAAATCTGATATGTTCGTTATCTCTTTTCAACCGACTTCAAAGGAGGAGGTTCTCATCTGTATTTTTTTTATGTTTGTTACCGCATAACTTTGAGTGAACCGATTTTGACGATTCTTTATTTGAAAGCTTCCCACATTGTCCTATTCCAATTTAGTCTAATTCTGAAAATGGCATCGTTGAGTAAACCATATAAATCTTAAATTTGCTTAAGTATAGTCACGATAAATTGACTCATTGACTATCTAATTGAAATTTGGGGAACTGCATGTAAAACTGATCTAGAAAAAATACAAAGAACACAAAATAAATTAATAAAAACATTATTCAATCTACATTATCAAACTTCAACAAATAAATTATATATAGACACTATAATATTGAACATTAAACAAACATATAAATATTATACATGTATGCTCATACGCAAAATTATCAACAAAGACATTAATACAAAAATAACATTTTCAAAAAAAAACATCACCAACAGAAAATTAAACTAAGAAATGCTAATAACTTAATGTCTAAATTCCCAAGAACAAATTATGGCAAAAAAACAATTGAATGTGAAGGTGTAAATATCTTTAATAAACTTCCTAACTGACATAAAAAATATTAAGTATATATATACTTTTAAGAAAATATTAAAAAAGCATGTCATAAATAATAATTAAAACGCTCATAGTATGACACATCTAGCACGGCCGCAGCGCACATATTCTCTAAATCTTTGGTCATAAACACGAACACCCTCTTTTATAAATTTTATTTACAAAATGTAGTTAGTCTTAATCACCTTGCAATGTCCAATAACCCACTATTCAAAACAAAATGTTGATATTGTTCCTGGATATTTTAAACCTATTATTTTTTTATAAACATATTACTAGAACTGTAACGCTTAGCCTAAATACAATATTTGTGTATTTCCCTTAAGTAAGTGATTTTTTTGTAATTCTTATTAAGGAAATAAAATTCTCTCAAACCACATAAATGGATGAATAACTCGATATCACGCCAACCGATTCCGATGATTCATTTTTTAATAGAAAGGATGTACTTGGATAAGGTTCTGATTAATTTCATTGCGTAACACCGTTTAACATTTGATTCGAATTGAAGTCGGTTTTTGTTTTTACTTGTTTAAATTATTATAATAAAAATCAATCTATTTGTTTTTCCCGAGAAGCCTTTAAAAATATAAACAACGGGCGTTATCTTTACGCTACATAAAGCCGCTGATTTTTACGTGGTAAAGTGGAACGCTCATATTTTAAACGGTTTCAAGCGGACGCCACTGCGGTACCCTGATAACACGCCCTATCGGTTATTTACTGACCACGAACGAAACAATTTTTTCAAAATACCCACCACGCGATCAGGGTTAGGAGAAAATAAGATAACGCTTCAACGAAAAATGTTAAAAGTGCACTTAATAAATACATTTTCAACCGACTTTTCTTTTGTATTTCTATAAATGGTGTTTGTGCACTCAGACTGTCGTTTATCCGTGAAATAGCAATCGATAGAGTCGTGGTTCGGCCCTCTCAAGCGCCCTCGGATCGGAATGCTTGTTTGTATGGTTGTATGCCGGTGTATGGCTCATAACATATGGCATACGGTCAAAAGCTCAGCTTACTATCACAGCTTACTACGTTACAGTTAAAAGGACGTGAAAGATTTTTTTTCAGATGTAAGATTTGTAATCTCTAGTTTCAAATATCAGAAACTTTCATTAGACTAACAATACAATATTAACATGTTTTTCTGTTAACGAAATATATCAGTCATTCTATTCTAATATCAACGTTTTTCACGTAGAATAATAACGCTAAAAGAAATTTAGCGTAGCGAAGTAGAGGATAACTCATAGCTTTCTTTCAATTAATTGTGCTAACACTCTCAGACAGACAAATGCTATTTTCTCCCATCCGTTGTATGCGATAAAACACTTGCTGTGTTTATCATCAAAGCCAAGATAAATGCCGTTCTTAATACAACAAATAGCTCCTATTAACTAAGTGAGGGAGTAAAAATAGTGGAAGCGACTCGTGTTTTTTCAAGACAATTTAAGCAATGTTACGCTAAGTTGGACGGAAAATAATTGCAATATTATGGGGAATAGAAAAAATTTTTTTTTTTACTTTACTACAATCTGTCTCCTTTAATAGGGACAGCAGTATGTATGGCATTAGGATTTGTTGTCTTATTCGGTATGCAACCTGTGTTGCATCCGAATTTATTTTCAGCATATTACTGTTTCAGAAAGTCCTGTGGTAGTCTTCGTTTGAGACGTCTAGTTGGTTGTTCCATGTCCATCAATGCCTGTGCTATTACATTGGGGTGGTTTGCTGTACGGTCTTTGTGTGTCTTGACATATCGCACTATCTCCTGTTTAATTGTAGGGATATTGAGGTCCTTGTGTAACAATTCATTTGGGACAAAGCAAGCGTTGGTTATCACTCGTAATGTTTTGTTTTGGAACCTTCGCAGTATTTCAATATTGGAGTGGGAAGCCGTTTCCCAGAGTTGGATCCCATACGTCCGTATAGGTTTCAATATTGTTTTATAAAGTAATACTTTATTCTCAAGAGAGAGTTGGGATTTCCGTATAGAAAAGGTAGTTGTGAATATTGGAAATTTCTAAAACACAACTAATATAATTTTACGGATTATGTCGCAGTTTTATTTCTGACCGATTTCAAATAAGGAGGAGGTTCTCAATTCATTTTTCATATTTATATATATATATATTTTTATTTTTAAAATAAAGCTAGCAATATTTCTTTTTTTCCATAAATATTACTAACATTCTTGTAAACGATTCCAACTAAGCTTAAGCTTGTGGAGATGGTTCACGTCAAAAGTCGAATGGTGGATTCGAACCTACGACCTTACGATTTGCTGACCGTAAACCATTAAAAACACATGTCAATATTTTTTTATGTTTTGTTCAGGTTCACGGGCGAGTGAAGTTTGAAGGCCTTTGTCGTCCAATTCATTGGGACCGGGAAGAAGGCGACACCGTGGTGCTGTATTCCTGTATCGCCTTAGCACTGCGATTGTGCTGGGGTAGGAACTAACTTCTCTCGGCACCGTTGGAGACCCTCGGAGCCTCTGTGCACGTGCTTCATAGCATAGCACAGTGCAGTGTCACAGTGCCTCCGGATTTCCACTAGACATCCCGGAGCCCCTCCCCTTGCACCGAAGAGGGCCACCGGTGGGGTTTAAGCAAGTAAGAGCCTCACATCCTTAAAATATTGCATGATAAAAAAATATTATTTGGTTTTTGACCCAATAGGCAGCGTGATTTGAATTTTTTTCTATCACAAATTTTAAACTTAAAACCAGAACATTTTTATTTGTAGAATTTTTATAGGTAATAAAGAACGGAGTACATAGAAAACAGTATTTTGGGTCCACTAGTATAAGACATAAAGTAGCTTCTATTTTATTTTACAACAATACTGTTTCCAAGTTTAACAAAATCAAATAACTTCAATCTAAGAGATATTTTTTGGAATCGGAAATCAAATGCAGTGCGTATTTAAGCGCGGGTAACTTTCAATTGAACCTTTATTGCATAAATACAAAACCAAATGCTATTTACGAAGCCTGGCCGCAGGCGATTCGTTAATAAAACGATCAAACAATGGCTTTGTATCAACCGCTTTTTGTTTATATTTATAAGCATTTGTGTAACCAACAGTTTCACCGGATTTGAGAGCCGGCAGAGCTCTTAGGACGCTAAGTTTGAACCGCTACTGGGAGCAACAAGGCCCGAGGGTGGACGGTGGACCTCGTGTGGTCATTTTTTTTTTCTTTTTTTTTTTTAAAAAGAAAGCTGGCAAAATTTTTTTTTTTTTCAGAAATATTACTAACAATCTTGTCAACCATTCCAACTAAGCTTAAGCTTGTGCTAGGACATGGTTCACGGCAATAGTCGAATGGTGGATTCGAACCCACGATCTTACGATTCGCAGGCTGTACCCTAAACCATTAGGCTATTGACGCTTAAATCATATTCATTCCTAGATTCATGGCATTCAGAAGTCGAATATTTATAAAATCGTTGACATAGCATACGAAATATGAACGCGATCAAAACATTTATTAAATACGAAGAAATGATATTTTTATTTCGTACGTGAAACTACATTTATTTACGTAAGTGCGGTGCGGAATATTTTACATTAAAAAGTACACACGAGGGCCCGTGCCATCCCATGAATATTCATGGGGTGCCGGAGATTGTATCGCGTAATAAACAGCCTGTATACCGTTCTAGTCCACCCACGTGTTCTCCACTCGGACGGTATTACGGTTTTAATATATTAAAAAGTAAATTCTACGTGAAAATGAAATGTATACGCTAATGGATGTATTAATGATACGCAAATCGTATTTATTAATTCATTGTTTAATATGCGACACAATTAAATAAATTTTTCGAATCACGGAAGCTTACAAGTTTGTTGTTTGTACGTATATGTTGGCGTTACGCCAGGGGTTTCGTTGTCCGGAATCCATAATGAAGTACCCACTCCAGATTCCGCTTGCTAGCTTGCTTTATTGTATCACGACGGTCAGTACAAGAATGCTGGCTTGCTTTGTTGTATCACGACGGTCGGTACGATAATGTCACGTCATTACAAAATACAGTCGTTTTATATTGATCTCTCAATAAGTTAAACCGTTATGGAATAATTGACTTCCTTTGTAATAAACAAATAAAATAACTACAAATAATTAATGAAATATAGTTTAATATTCACAATAAATATGTAAATGAATTTAACACAACTTTCAATGATTTATTTAACATGATTACGTTAATTTCGTATGAACAAATATCGTTCTTACACAGTCCCATCACAGATGGCGCTGAACTTTTATTTAATGCGTAGTTATTCCAAATTTGATTAAAATGATAAATCAAAACAGTATTTTCGATACTAGGCCCATATATACTATCGAATTTAGTTGACAAATATTAAATACTTTACGAGTATTACAAATACAATTACTACACTTGTTAAATATTATATGCACCAGCACGGAAAACTTGGCTTCCAACATGAAACCATTATTCTATGTTCAATAACACAAACAACACGGAAAGAAGACGTCCTACGAATGTTATAACTCCATGTATGAAAGAAGAAAGAAAGAGATATATGCATTGTTAGAATATCTTTCTCCAAAAGACAGTAAGGCTTTCTTTCTGTCCATCTTTACAATAAAAATAACAAGATATTAAACTCTCATGTATTGTCTAACTATAAAATGAGAGCCTAATTTAAAAACTGGGTGTTGTCGCTCGATTGTAAGAAAACAAAGACATGCTATAAGCATACTTCCACACACGCACACACATACTCATCTATTTATTTAAATATTAATATTTATTTCACTACGTATTATTAATTTCCCTACTAATTATATTTCTTAATTACATTTGTTAATTTTATGTATAGCAATGGAATAGGGCACTGATTTCTGAGATACAATATAATATAATACGTAGTCAAGCACTTGCTTAGAAAGTATAAAAAAAATACAGGCCTAACTGCTAATACAGGCATAAGACAGGAGGGACTTCGTGTATTTATGTAATATTTGAAAAAAAAATTATATTACTAAAAAGGAGAAAAACAAGGATCACTCTCTGGTTAAGGTCATGCCAAAGTATCAGGAGTGTGGTTACTCTTTGAACTCGAGAAAATCGTCCACCGAAGATTTTATCAACTTTGGGAAAGTAACTACTGGACTCGGCCTGGTCTTCTTAATTACTTCAGACTTATTCTGAGCATTGCATTCAAGCACAATAGAAGACGACTTTCTCTTCGTACTAAGACCAATAATTACCTTCTTCTTCTCTTTTTCTTCAAGGGATTCAATTTGATTACCGCTTTACAGTAAGTTCTTCTTGTATTATGAATATCTTTGAAGATCACAGGAACGGTGTATGAATGGAACGGAAGTACCATAACCTCGCAGAATATCACAGTGAAGAGGTCGTTATGCTTCTGGTCTTCGTTTTGCGAGCGCCAAGCGTCGCACGAATTCTTAAAAATAGGTTGGAAAAGAAGCTACAAGCTGTCACCATTCATCAAATCAAGATGAGTCGCATTTTCGTTTGCCCAATTCAAACAAAAATGACGACATTAAATATTGTAGGTCATGCTCATTTAAAATAAATTCTTTTACAATTAAAAAACTTTATGTACTCTGACCACCATTTAATATATCAAAAGCTATTTTTTTCCACTACACCAGTATCGCGATGATTGTTAGACCATGCATCCTGCACGTTTGATCTCCCCATTAAACTCCGAATCAATAAACCATTGAACTCCACTAGACTGTGACTTACTCTTTTTTTTTCCTTTTCGAAAATAAACATCGACGTTGCCAGTGTTAATAGGCGGCTGTATACAGACTATAACGGGTTATTGTTTTTAGTTAATAATAGCAAACAAGTAAACAAACGACCTCTGGCGTGTGACAGATTAATTTCGCGAATGAATTGTTCTATATTTGAACGATGTCGACTCCGATCGGTCATTGGCAAGCGGGATTAATGACCCGTTGACGTTTAACCAAATTATAAGCGGAGGATGTTGAAGGGAGGGAAGTTGCAACATTTTTTTTATCGATTTCACGCACAAAAGTTGATTTATTATATAGACGCTTCGATTCAATTAAGGCTTTTCGTTAGTCATGTTGCTAAAAGTTAACAAATACTGTGTAGCATTACATGTGGGCTGAGATGCCATTCGTACATTGGGTAATTGTGTCTGGCAATAGACACCTGGATCTCGGCCTCGCACCGGTCCTTAAATGCCTCGATGTCGTATAAAAAGACATGACAGCTGATCCACTGAGGACGCTAAAGACTGAGAGCAATTTGGAAAAGCCAAACTAGAAACTGGCCCGAGCCGGGATTAGGCTGAGAAGAAAAAGACAACCGTGTGGCATTAAGTAAATTGTTTCTCTCTATTGACCTTAAAAATTATGCCTCTATATTAATTAATATAACCTAAGAAAATTAACCACGTGCTCTAATAACTATACTACGATATGTGAAGCTTTCCAATCCACACTAGAACTCGTGTAGTCCTGTGAATACAGAATTAAGCTAAGCTTACGGCTTCGTTAGAGCCGACTAAAAGTGGCTCAAGTGACCCGGATGTCGGAGGACATTAGAGGAAGCGTGATTGGTATAGTGTATGCTGTATATGTTACCGGAAATGTATGAAATCAAGGAATTGTATACAAATCCTCGGAAATGTGTAATAATATTTTTTATAACACTTATTGAGACAATCGGGTAACAGTCATACCGTAATATAATAATAATATGCATTATTTTTACAACCAATAATCACGAGAAGTCTTTCTAGCAGTTGTTTTTGCCGTAGAAACTTGTTCAATTAACTCATAATAACGTTCATCTTCAATAAAAGCAGTGATTTTAGCGTTCGTTAATATTCTTAATGACGCCAAAGTCAAATTTAAAAAGTCAAAGCCAAAATTTAGGAATTACATACATTTCCGTTAACATTATACAAAATTTATAATGATTTCCTATGTATGTCGGGATCATCACATGTCACAAATGGAACCCTAAGCTTGATAAAAGTAATATTTATATATATGTAACTGAAATCAAAAATATTCTTACAACAGATAAAAAACATGACTGTTTATCAACCTTGAATTAAGGTTCTAAATACCACTGTTTAAGTTACCTTAGAAATATATACTGGGTGAACCGATGATTCTTTTTTTTATTTTAGACCTTACTGTGTGCGCGTATATTAATTTGGTCAAGTTTTTTTTTTCAGAAAAATTACTGACATTCTTGTTGTACTTTCCAACTAAGCTTATGCTTGTGCTCGGAGATGGTACACGTCAATAGTCGAATGGTGGATTCGAATCCACGACCTTACGATTCGCACACCATACCCTAAACCATTAGGCTATTGATCTTATCTCTGCTAATAGAATCCATTAGAAGAGCATATAAATCTTTCAATAGATAAATGACTTGATTTGAAGTCGTAAAAGTCGTTTTTCTGTTTACCCGTAACTATGCTTGTTTTGTTATCAGTAAAACAATTAAAACACATTGATGGCGTTATATAACTGTAACAGTTCACGAATAATAACCCAAGTTATTACAAGGGTCATTGCGTGAACGATAACATTAGTCGGGGTGGCCAGATTCCGTAAAAACACGCATAAATCACGTGCGCACCGACTCTGACTAATTACGGTTTAATTTACAGTAACAAAGAACTCCACCAACACTATCCAGCCTGCAAACTCTTGTGATATATGTTCCACATGTGGGTTGTATGGCTTTTGATGTGTGAGTTAACTATTTTACTAGTTTAAATGATTTGAAGTGTTGTTCATTAATAATTCATACATAAAATTACAGCCTATGCAAGGTATTAGGAGACTTCCGAAAGGCTTCCGAAAACGAAGACAGACGATTGTACTGATGACACCTTTGATGATGGGACGGAAAAAAATCAATTCTGATTAAAAAAAATTAAGACTTATATGGTTCTCTCTAGGATGTTATTTTCCAATTGGACGAAATGGGATAACACGGGAAGCACTAGTAAAAAAAAGAATCATCAAAATCGGTTCACCCAGTCCAAAGTTAGGAGGGTACTAACAAAACAAAACATACAAATTTAAAATCTCTTTTTTTAAGTCGGTTAAAAATTAAACTATCACGACTTTTTAATTAATTTTGATTTGTCCAAGACGAATATATATTTAGATGCGAATTAAAAGAGAAAGGTGAAGGATGAGATAAAATTTGGAATCTTCGTGCACCGTCTTAAGTCTGACGCAAATCCGGTTTTATCATTAAATTTAGTTAGTCGTCAGTTTTAAATAACATTTATGCCTTGTACACAGCGCGGGCGCCTTATCGTGGATCAGGGTACAATTTAAATTTCACTTGAGTATAATTGAAAAAGTTCCCGTTTTATACCTACATCGCTATCAGAAAAGGCGAATTATTAAACCAATTAAAAGTTAGCAACATTAACTGAATCAACGCACAACAAATTTCCTCAGAAGTTTCCGCCTTTTATACAGGGATTTTATTTCGCTTGCGACTTTCGCTGCTTCAACTGAATTTCGTCTACATATAACTGGATCTCAAAGAAACGATACACGCAAATCCGTTCCGATGTAACTCGACTACGTTAGTTAAAGTTTCAGCCGCTATACATATATATATATATATATATAATATACACTCGTGAGCAAAAATAAAGGATCGGGTAAGAAAATTTGAATATCTCGGAAGATAAAGACGCTAGCTAACTGGAGGCCACACTGAGTACTAAAGTTTAAATTTAAATAAAATTTAATGAAAAATACTGTATTATCCAAGTCTAGGTAAGATATCCTTTTTTTTAAGTTTATGTTTTTTAATGAAATATAAATAATTTTCGTAACCGATCCTTTATTTTTGCTCACGGCTATATATGTCCCACTGTTAGCAGGCCTTCTCTGTAAAGAGTATAAGGGCATAGTCCGCCACGCGGCCCTAGGGCGGATTGGTAAACTTCACATGCCTAAGAAAACTTTTCTAAAACATGTGGGTTTCCTCACGATGCTTTCCTTCACCTCCGAGCGCGTGGTAAATCAGCACGTAAAATTGCAACAGCAAATTTATGGATGGCGGCACAAGGGATCGAACTCGTTTTTTTTTTGTTGACGGGGGGAAATCTTCAACAAGATACCCTGCCTTCTGGGGGTAAGGCGACGGTTATGTGGGGCTTTTACCCACTAAAACCCCCCCGGTGGCCCTTCCCCGTTGTATGGCAAGGGGCTCCGGGATCTCCAGTGAAACGCACTGGAGCCCCTCTGCACTGTGCTCATAGGAGAGCATGCGGGAGCAGGGAGGTTACTCCCTGTTTAGTTGTGTCTGTTAGTTCTGTTGAATTACTACACGGGCCTGCCAATGTCGCCTTCTCTCCGGGTCCACCTTGGCGAAAGAAAAGGCCCCCACCCTTGTCGCCCAGTGAATCGAGACCCCTTTTACTCGCCTTCTACGGCAGGCAGATACCGTAGTCTTATTCTACGAGCCTAGAGCTACAGGGATGTTACTATGCAACTTGAGCCAACCGCCCGGACACTGAGCTACCACGGCTCACTCGACTAAGTACTATGTATTATATAACCTTTTTAAGAATTTCTCAAGAATTCTGTTTGCGAGAACACAGATCGAGCCGTGGCTGTAGCTTAAATTACACGTATTATTGCAGCTAGTAGTAGCAGTAGGCTGAAAGTTTATAAAAAATTCATTACAAGACACCGTCTCGACAACTCAATGTGGAACTTATTACGTAAGCAAGTGAGTGGCAAATCGCTAAGTAGCAACATCCAACTCATTTTCCGTCGACATTGAATATTCTGCCATGTTTGAAGGAAAAACAAAGTGTTAAATTGCGTGGGGAGTCGCCTTTGAGAGATGGTGCACGTCGAGGCGGATTGAACTTTAAATGCTGGTGTTACGGTGTGCTTTACGTTGAAGTCGTTGCGGCATGGCGGAAGTTGAGGGGACGGGTGGGGGTGCAGCAACCGCTTCCTGGTACAGGAGACACGTAGAGGATGTAGGTCAAGTGGTAGAAACAAAAGTGTGGGTATTGTGAATATGCTTCTTAGGCGACCGTTACTAACCTCGCTGGACGTAGCTGGAGTTTAGTACTTAGTATTTATATTAAAATTAGTAAGAAAGACTGGTTAAGTATTTAACAATTCTTTAATATTGTTATTGTACGATACATTCTTTGCTTACATATAGCAAAACAAGACTTCTTTAATATAATCAAACATTCAACGTTATTACGCGCGGACGCTTTCTTTGTCTTTGTTTTTACGAATTATCATAAGAATATTGTGGCATGAAATTGATCAGAACCTAAGTAAACTCCTGAAATACATCGTAAGAGTTATTCGTACATTTGTGTTGCACATACTACTGTGATGAAAATTTAACACTTATATGGTTTTCTTATGGAAGCTATTGTCAGAATTGGACCAAATTTAAATGGTACCGCACTAGAAGCATCAGCTAGCAATAAAAAATGAATCATCAAAATCGGCTCACCCAGTTGAAAGTTATGAGGTAACAAACATAAAAACTAACAGACGAATTGAACCTTCTTTTTGTAGTCAGTTGAAAATAGATTAAGACTAGACCTATTAATATATTACACAAAGTTCGTCTTACGGTTGGGAGTTCGAATCTTAATCAGTTTTTATGAATGAGTGTTCCATTTTTTTAAGTACTAAAAAACGAAATGGCAATAAATCGGAAGAACCCCTGTGATTATATAGCTACACTTAAGTTAAAGTTACAGCCTGTATATGTACTGCGAGCAGTGGGACATGGCACAGGCCTTATCTGTTAAGAGAATATAAGGACATAGTCCCCCACGCAGCTTTACGCGGCCTTTTGAATGACTTTTCTTTTTAAAACATGTAGGTTTCCTCACGATGTTTTCCTTCACCGCTTTACGCGTAATACGACAGCTAATTGCGACAATTCATAGCGACCTTTCAGAGAAATAATGCAACCTCCTTTGTACAGGCGCATGTTGGAAGCACTTTATGAGCAATCGCGTGCAGTTGGCGCGACTTAAATACAATAGCTTAATGCAATTAGTGGTTTGTAGACGAACTTCTGTCGGCTGTAGCGTTCGAGTTAATTTCTGCAACTATTAACATATTAAAATTGCTGTGAAGACAATTGACATGGAATGACACTTTTAAGCGTTAATAAGTATAGCGCTCCTTTAAGCCATAGAGATAGACAAAGAAACCGACTTTAAAAGAGGAAAAGGTTCTCTTTTAATGTTGTTTGTGCACTCAGAGTATCGTCATTTATAAACATAGCATACCCAGACCGCTTCGCCAGGCTAGATTTTGCTTTATTTTATTTAAACAAAATGACATACATATACACAACGCATGTGTCAATACAAATTTGGGTTACAAAACAATAGAATATCATCATAGTAAATTATTGTTCGACCGCGTGCTCTTTTTCCGTCCCGGGTAGACGGAAGCACGCGGTCACCCACACGATTGGCAGACACAGTTAAGACGCTCACAGGCTTGCCAATAACCAAAGAAGAACAACGAGGACAGGGACACGTGGAAGTTAATAGTTAAGCGAACGATCGACCCTTGTTGTAGACACGACGTTCAGCAATGAAAGACACGACTAAGAAGAAGACCCGACCTACTTTTATACCCTGTTCCTACCTAATAACCCAAAAAAAATTCGTTATCACTTAAGTCATTTGAACGAAAACTCATTACGAGGTTTCTATTATATTCATACCGTAATAACAATTGTATATGGACAATGTATAAATAAATACGATCTTTAATATGGTTGTTTACTTAGTGACGACGTAGTGTTCGCATAGTGGTATTGTTTCGAAACACTACAGTGAAGCAAATAATGAAAGTGTTATTTATTCTCATTAAGCTGCAAGCTGCGTCTCCGTTGCTAAGAAATATGAAATTATTATGACAATAGTCAGCAATGAGTGTGTAATCTCAAGGGATATAATGGTATTACAGTGGAGCGACGCTCGCGCCTCGAGAGATACAAAAGGCAAACGGAAGGAAATGCAACTCGCATGTTCTTTTATTTTCTATTTTCACATTCAAGTGCGGAAATAAATAAGACAATAAATAAGATTCTCTCTACATGAGTTATGGGATTAGATAAAGGATATGTTGGGCTTTAAAAAGTTGAGAACGGTTTACTTCGGTTTTTAATAAAGGTATAGATTTGAACAAAAATTGATAACTTAAACAATTAAGTAAGGTAACTTCAAACAACGGATATAACAGAGGTACTCGTATGTCTCTCGCCTAAGTTTTCTAAGATCAAGGCCGTGTGTTAGAAACGTCGGAAATTAAAAAAAAAATGATTTAAAAAATCCATACAAGTAGTTTTATTTAATAATTAATATTTTCGTATCTGTCTAATAGTACTTACAATGTATGAGATATTGACTATCTTATATTTTAAACTTATATTTATTTTTTACATATACTATTAAAAAATGTGAACTCGGCGTTACTTTTGAAGGGTTAAAGGGCCATAAATTAGGGTGTATCTCGCGATCTCGACGTCATAATCACGTCGTTTATCTTATAACGGTACATTAACCACAAAAGCTCTAACATCTTGAAATATTCCCTCCACTGATATTAAGATTCATTAAACTTGGATTTAGTTTGCAGCTCACAGGGGAGGTCAGTCTACTTATTTTAAATTTAATATGAAGTATAAAGAAGCAGATTTATTTAGGAAATAATATCTTGATATCAGATCTTGTCCAAAGTTGTAAAGCCACAGATTTCAAGAGAATTTATTTTCAAGCATTGCCCACCTCACTAAGCGGGGAAAACAAAGAAGTATAAAATCCCTATAATGTAACTCAATGTTCTACAACATGGTATATCCTCAATTGTGTTTTTTTTAATATTTTTTTTTAAAGAATGCTAACAATATTTTTCACAAATATTATTAACATAACAACAAGAGTTGACCATTCCAAATAAGCGTAGGCTTGTACTAGGAGATGGTTCACGTCAATGGTTGAATGGTGAAATTACGAATCGCAGACCGTACACTAAATCTTAAGGCTATTGACGCTTCAAATAAGAATTTTCTTCTCTCATATCTATTATTATTTAATCTCTTAACTGTTTTATTCATGTATCATATTTATTATACTCTTAATGTCTGTATAAATTCCATATAAAAGTAGTATTGCGCGCGCACGTCTTTAGGTCGTCCCGGGCACCGCTGAGAAACAGCGCTGTTGGATCCTTGCGGCAGCATATGCTGAGACGGTGCCCGATATTGGCATTATATGTTTTGTATTATTTGTCCTTGTAACTTTAACTGTGTTTTGTCTATTTATCATTCTTTTTTAATGTGCGTTATATTCAGTCTGTGATGTGTTTTTGTATTGTGATGCCAATAAATAAATGTCTATGTTTTTAATTGTTAACCCATTTTATTACAATTTCACTTAAGGAGTTTATGTAATATGATGAAATACCTTTATTGTGCAATGCATACTAGATGTAAGTATATTTACGACTTGAAATCGAATTAGACATTAAAAGCTATTACGGGTGGACGCCCTTTTTGTATTTCCGAATTATGGTAGGAATATTACGAAATTAAACTTTATTTGAACGTAACCAAACAGTCATAGAACCAATCTTAAAGTATATCCTTATCAATGAAAAATTAATCATAGAAATCCGTTGGCGTGAAATTGAGATAATCGTCCATTTGTGGCGCACATACTTGGTGCAAATTTAAGACTTATAGCTTTTTCTCCTGGGTCCCATTGTCAGAACTGGACCACACACGATGCACCAGCTTTCAAATAAAAAAAGAATCCTTAAAATCGGTTCACCCAAAGTTATGCCCAAACATAAAAAATACAGATGAGGACCCCATCCTTTGAAGTCGGTCGAAAAGAGATGCCATCGACGCCACTGTGGTGTATCGAAATCAAAGACGCGGGTGTGTAGGTTATAGGACAGTTTATTGCAGACTGACTTGTGTCTGTTGCTATTTTTTTTTATACTTTCGAAGCAAGTGCTTGACTACGATCCCACCTGATGTAACCTGATGATGTTAACATAGTAAATGCCTATTCACTCTACTCTTGAAAATATCCACATTGTAATCGGAAGGAAAGACAGACGTGGGAAAACTATTCCAGTCCTTTGCTGTACGAAGAATGAAAGACGAACGCTTCGGTGCAAATCGATTTACTACGAGCGCTACCGGTGGGTACACACATAATTTGTGAATACCCTACACACATCAGATTTAATAACATGCATGTCACAAACAATATAACAGCATATAATAACGTATATGTTATTACGGACAATGTAATGAAGGGTATAAAACAAATTATAATTAGAAGCGCCCTCTACGTAGTCGATCGGTTTCCCGAAACACGTTCCCGGTTCACTTCATTAAATTTAGCAGAAAAGTTCATCGTGCTGATTTGATATTCAATTTGCCGCTCACAGGGACCGCCATAAATTTTTTATGATCGTATAAAAAGCTTCTGTTGGCAGTTTCAGTTTTTTTTTTTCAATCGCATGGTTACGACACCGAACGGATGCGCGGAATCGAACTCGACCTCCGAACGGTATTTAGAACTGATTGTTTTTCGAGTTGTAGTAAAAGTAGTGGTTGTTTTATAAATAAACAATTTTCATCAAATTGATTTTGGTCTGATCTCTACAAAAAAAAACTAATATCTCTAAATAAGCAATTCTTGTATTAACATATTATGAATCTCGGAAACGGCTCTAACCATTTTCATGAATTTGCAGGCAGCGGGTTTGGGGCGTGAAAAATCGATCTAGCTAGGAATTTTATTTAAGAAATATCATTTTATCCGCGTATACCCTAGTAATAGCTCATTACATTGTTCCTAAGCAACAGTAAATGAATGTTCGCTTTGACATTAGACCAACAAAATCAAATTATATATGTGTGACATAAAGCTGCTTAGATATGAAACAATAAAGTAGCCGATACGTCTTAATGGGTTTCAACAGCATGGTAGAACATACATAAGAAATTAATCACAAATTTTGAAACAAAAAGATGGTACATTCACAAGGTAAATGCTAGGAATC
Organism: Meandrusa payeni; assembly: GCA_029286785.1. NCBI lineage: Eukaryota > Metazoa > Arthropoda > Insecta > Lepidoptera > Papilionidae > Meandrusa > Meandrusa payeni. Next base: position 8,654,708 of record JAGSMX010000008.1, on the reverse strand, counting down.
ACTAACGGGATAGAAGAGCGAGTTGAATCTAGGCTTAGGCAACTTAGAACAAAAAAGTACTGAGTAATGCTCGGTCTCATCCAGGTACTAAGCATTAAAATGCGAAAATTGAACAAAATACAATCTGAATAGAGACTGGGGCATGAATCCACTTAGGTGCATTATATTCAGTGGGATTTTTATCTTCCACAGTCTAAATAATGGATAAGGGAAAATGTGGTTTAAAGTACGCTAAGAAATAAAAAAAATGTATTGTTTTGCAATTCTCGGGGGAGAAGCGTAAGTCCGGAAAGCGATAATGAGCGTTTTTTTTCCCGTCTACCGACGCTTGCTCGTGGAAATGAGGTCGGTTGAATTGTGCCCGCTTACATTACATAAGGCAATAAGGTTAAATTTATACCGTCCAATACATTACAATTCAATTTTATTTAAATGTGTTATAGAGGCCATTGGCAGTACATAGTACACACATGCATACGCACGCGTTCAAACCACGGCGTCACTGACGACCTCAAAAAAATTCAAACGATATATATCGAATAAATTAAATTGGAGTGACATTTTGTAGTATTAAAAAATGAAATAAAATAACTTTTTACTACATGCATATGAATATAAACATACAGCACGCATACTAAAATACTATATTTACACTTTTGTCTCTCTGTCTGTTCCGGTTAGACCGTTTTGACGGGAATTTCATTGTTAGCTGATGGAATAAGAAGTAGATTAGGCTACTTATATTTTAGAAAAAAAAAGTAGTTTACATCGTAATTTAATAGCAGGTAACACAGCGGGGCGCTGTTAGTTATGAATAAATTGTGAATCAGTGTTGGAAACCTTAATATACAACCTAAATGTTATGGTTTCTATAAACATAAATAGCACAATGGAGTCTTGACAGCATACCGGCTATCAAGGTTAACTTTGAATTATTTGGTTTCGTATCGTAAAACAAACACGTGCAGTGTTCCTGTGAAATAATCCTGCGTAATTTTTTAATTTGACACTATTCATCTGCGTATCCACCTCCTAAAAGACACCGGACCACCGGACACGGTTCAATATCAGCACACAGTCTTCTTTTTTTTTTTCATAGGAAAGGGGGCAAACAAGCTTACGGCTCATCTTAAGAGATCACCGTCGCCCATAAACATCGGCAATATCGGAGGAGCTGCCGGTGCCTTGTCGGCCTTTGACAAAGGAGTAAGCATTGTAGAGTTATAAATATACTATTTCGTCGTTTCTTTGCCGCTGTGTCACAGGGTTAAGTAGCCTTAATGTCGATCTCCGGTAGTTGATAGCGCTTTAAGAAGAAGAAGACAATTTAATATTATATTATTATACATATTCAAGTAAATATATTATTATTATAACTACTTGGATCCAAATAGAGATTCCGCAATTCCTCAGTACTGATGAAGATCAAGATAGAGTCTTAGTATGTACTAAATACGGCGTATTTGTATATGTATAATATTTATATATATATACATGGAACATATATACATGGTTTTTGAAAATTCAATGTCAAAATACTGCCGGTAATCCTGGAGGGCGGAAGTACCGGCGCGGAAGTTGGGGGACGAAATTCAACGTGCGAATTAATTGCGCGAAAACTGAAGCCCTTCACTTCAAATTTCGAATGATTTTACCTAAACCTCTGTTTACGAGAGTTCAGAAAAGAGTTCGAAACGAATTGCTTTGAATACGTTTGAACATAGCGGTAGATTTAAATTAATTAACCAAAAGTCTAGGCATATTATGACCAAGAACGTACAATTTTACTAATTATTATTGCATATTTGATGGCAGTATTAGTATTTTAGGATAGTCTGTACATGTACATTTCTGTAATAAGTACACTGCTGTGGTTTTTTGGCGATGTCTGTTGCAACGATCGGGGAATACTGGCGTGTACTGCAGGTATAATTTAGAAGCGTCAATAGCCTAATGGTTTAGGTTACAATATGCAAATCGTAAGGTTAGGTTACCATCTCCTAACATAAGCCTAAGCTTATTGTAAATGGTTAACAATATTTTTGTGTATTAATAACATTTGTAAAAAAAAAAATTGTTAGTATCAATTTTTTTAAGTATAGTGTCGTATCGGCCAGCGACTAAGGTATTAGCGGCAAATATTAAAAATAAAAAATATCGGCAATTTACTTGCAATTATTTTGTGTCAGTTAGCGGTGGTAAGCACTTGATGTAATTCGAACTGCATGCTCTTTCGAATAGACGAATTGAGAACTTTTTTGAAGTCAGTTGAAAAACAGGAAAGTATATTAATAGCTCTACCCCTTTTATGTCCGTATTGCGCTATCGTGAAACGCATTAAGTACTACGAGCTTGAGCTGAGTCGTCTGAAACCAATTTTCGCCAGGGCCCTAATTGGATCAAAAAATCATTTGTGCGCGCTCAAACGGAATCAAATCGGGGACTCAAGTTTTAGACTAGATTGACCACCCCATTCGGCAGTTCTTTAAGGAATAATTATTACTTATTAACAATTCACTATTATTGTTGAAAATAGAAATAACTACAGCACCTGGATGACCGAGCTATAACATATATAAAAAAACGTTGTTTAATTAAATTGATTTTCCAAAAATAATTCCACATTTGCATTTAATGTACTGACCACATGAAACTTAATTTAGAAATGAACAACGAACTATTAACACACATTTTCAAACATGTAACCATAGCCACAACTAGCCAAAACCAATTAGCCGGTCGAATTTAGACGTGACGTCACCTGGCGTGAAATTTCGGAAGTCAGCCGTCAACTGGCACTATTTCAAATTTCAATAAAGGTTGCAATTTGTCCACACGGTTCAACTCGTATAGAATATTGATGGAGGAATCAATCGATTGGCTACGTAGCGGTGTTATATGCATGCGGGATGCATTTGGCGCAGCTGCACGGACCCTGGCCCACCATAAAAGAGCCACCAAATTGCCTCTGAATATAAATTACCCGGTCGTCACAGAATAAATTGGGATAAATTCTAAAATAGTGCACGCGCTGCAAACCTATAAATGTCGCAAATGTTGCAGATATAATTTCTTTTCATCCGCGACGTCTCTGCTATGCGTGCCTTAAATGTGAGCCCATGAGCGACCTTAGTTCGACCCCTGGTAACGACTATGAAATTGTAAAACTGACATTTTTACCTTTACACAGAGCTGTAGGCAGATATCACGGACTTACATACAATCCGGGAACACCTCTTTCGCGTAATGTAAATCGACATTAATAGTCGAAAATACTTTTTTTCAATCGAATTCAAAACAGGAGAAGGGTCTTAATTCGTCTGTATGTTTTTTATGAGCTAAAATTTCTGCCATTGATAAAAAAGGGTAAGCGGTCTCGGGACGCCTGGTAGATGACAATCTATTTGGGATAATAGAAATTAAAATATAGTTTACGAAAGGAAATAAATATGGCATATGCAAAAAAAAAATTCTATTTTCTTAAAGAAAGAGATTATCGTTTATTTAATAACATCTACAGGGTATTTAGGAGACCGGTTCCGAAAACGAAGGCATATGATAGTACTACATCTTTGATGATAGGACGGAAAAAATCGGTCGTGATGAAAAATCTTATTTTTAAAACGTTTTATTAGCATTATTTATGCTCCATCGTGTTATTATAGCTACATGAATCGATAGTTTCGTAAAAATACATTACTTTATTATAAAAAAAATGTTTTTTTTTTCTCGTTATTGTGGCAACAAACAGTCCTTATAGTTTATTATGTTACATTATATATTTTTTTACATGTTCTTATCGACCAACAGTGCCGAGAATGATTAGTTTATTATAATTATATATATATATCATAAAAATATGAAATATAATTTCAAAACAGCTGATGCTCGGGTCAACGAACGCCGGAGCGCGGAGGGGCGTCGACACGGCGCTGATACCGCGCCATAAAAGAATTCTTGTCGCTTCTTTGGCGCTTGTGTTTCATTGCTGTTTTTTAAACATATGAGTTTTAATCAGGATCAATTTTTTTCCACTATCAAAGGTATCATTACTACTATCATCTGTCTTCGTTTTCGGAAGCGGACTCCTAATACCCTGTAGATGTTTATTAAATAAACGAAATACGGCTTATACAAAACACATAAATTTATGCATATGCCATTTTTATTTCCTTTCATAAACTATCTTTTAATTTCTATTATCCCATACACATTCTCATCTACCAGGCGTCCCATCCCGTATGACTATTAATGACCATTCGAAAATCATATTGATTTATTATAAGTAAAGCTAATAAGGCACTAGAGGCACATTTGTAGAGTGTATGTCGCATAATTTCAAAGAGGTCAAGAAATACAAAATATTATACCTGCGTACGTAGCATTAGCGAGTATGCCAAGTATGGATGCAAAAAAAGTTTAGTAAGTATTTATGTTATCGTTTTCGTTACACCTATAATTCACATGACTACCTGAAATTTTGCGGCAAATTTCATATTCTTGCTTTAGTTATTTGTCACGAAGCAACGAATAACCAAACGAACTAAAAGGTTACGTCAGCTACATAACCTTTTGATGAGTATTGTGGTATCACCCCACCCCCTCGATAGGATTAGGAGCGTTGCTGGAGTTTCTTCGGCCACTTCTTCTCCCAGCGCTAACGCTTCCCGAAGTGGCGTATAAGTTAGTTTAGCTTAGATTGTCCCAATAGATTTTTGTTAATAAAATAGCTACGGACCGAGTCGTGGTTCGGCCCTCTCGGGCGCCCTCGCCCTGCTAACGCGTAATAATGATAACCGTCCAAGCCGAGGTTACCCCTCACCGGGGGGACCCTTGTGTCGAGTTACCATCTAATAGAGGTTCAGGCTAAGCGATCTAAGAGCTGTGCCACCTCTCAAATCCGGTGAAGCAGTAAAGGCCAGCTTCTCTGTGCCAACTGTGTTAGTTCGTCCAAAAAAAAAAAATTGTGGTAGCATTGACTTTCCCCCTCTTCTCTCTAAAATTAAATGTATTGTACCCAAGAAATCAGCACGCTATCATATTCCTATCCATCTCCCTTTGGCATCTTCCAACTATCGCCAAAATTAATTTATGTGGAAAAGGACAGAAGTAGACATACAACTGTAGCTATAAGAGCATTCTATTGATTTTTTAAATTGTTAGTAGGCTTCTTTATTATTAATGTTGCTCTATTAATAAAATAATTGTAAAGTTTTTCGATATTGCGAACATCAGGCTCAATTTAATTATTTATTGTTTTATAAATTTTACTGCCGTTGATCTTCCTATAAATAAATAAATAAATGAATAAAAAGTTATAAAATATTTCCCAACTATAACTATACTCGTTGTCTACAATAATACAGCTAAATTAAAAAGAAGCTCATAGAATATAGTAAGTCAGCATATGTACGAAAAATTTCAAACTGTCTCTACGTAGTACGCTTGTTGGAACCATCCTTTAGGAGTGTTATCACGAAAATTCCAATTAATTTTGGAGCGCAACGAATTTATTACACGTTTGAGAAAACGTGATTAATGATAGAGAAAACTTGGCCATATTAATAGAGCCGTCTAGATTTTGTTCAGTGGCAGACTGCCCGACGGGGAGCTGGATGGAGGACAATTTTGATAAGTTACGTTCGTAGATTAATTTGTTAGAAACAAACTGGCTCTACAGTTTTATTGACTTGGCTTAGTAGAAGAGCGCTGTCTGCACGAATATTAGTAGTTACAAATAATTTAACGCCGTTTCTTGTCACAAAATAATATTTGTTGTGACACTGTGATTTTAAACGATGTAAGACTCCTTGCTATGTGACTTCTAAAGTTCAAGTTCCATACGTGATTCTTCCTCCAAATCTGCTTCCACGTCATTTTGGGCCATCCACCGCGATCTTTGTCTTTTACGTTAAAATAACCGTTTCAAACTTTTGAAATTAACAAAATAAAAGTTCCAGCATATGACAGTTGGCTCAATTTTAGACTTTTTTTAGATAAATATATACAATACTAATGCGAATTTAATACGATAGGGCCATGTTGTTCTAGAATAAACTAATTTTCACGCTGGTTATTATTAGCGAATTCTAACGTAAGCCTCATAACACGCTATCTTTCTCAAATCTTATATGTACACCTATTAAAAGTATAAGTTTTATAAATATTATATACAGATAGTTAGGTAAAAGACCATACATACTGAAGGACACGTTAGTCAATGGTTTCAAGTAACCATTAAATATATAATGCAAGAGTAATATAAATTATACGGCACAGTAAACGATACGAAATTATTGTAGCACAAATGCAGAAAATATGGACACCCTACATACATCGAGACTTGAACTAGCTAGGTACCTACCTCTTGGTGTATGCAGCGTCCACAATGGTAGAATATGTAGTATTTATTTACACCGATTCACTTACATTCACTAAGTATTTACAATTACATAAAATTAAACGTATTTTAATAATTGTTCAAAATGATCGCCTCCTCGCGCAACGCAGAGTTCGGCGCGTTTTCGCATATTGTTTTTCACCCGGCACAACACAACGACATACGGTATAACTACATAAACGACGGTAACGATAACGGTATAACGACATAAACGTATAAAACAAGAGGTTTCCGCAAATAATCAAATATTGCATCACGGGCGACTCGCGACCTTTGACTGGTGCGTGCCGCTTGCTTTCGGCCGGCGAGGCGGCGCACGGGCAGACAGGGCAAGCGCGGGGAGGGGTGCCGCTCTGTTTGTAAACAACTCATCGCCGATGACCGCACTTACGCTATACTTAGGATTTTTTTGGATAAATTATGTAAAAAATAAGGTACCTATTTTTTTACAAATTCGGGGTCAGAATTGAGTGCCTTATATTTGACTTCAGTATGTACGGTCTTTTACCTAACATACTGTATAAATAAATAAATGATAAAAATAAAAAAGCCTTATATGTCTCACTAACTAATACAAATATCATTACTAGTAGCAGATAACTAATTTCTACTTATCTATTACTAGTCATGTGAAGTTATTACTTATATTTCTAGATGTATATATATGAAATTAATTTAGCTATTTATGTAAGAACCCATCGTTCTCGAAGGTGAAGGCCTCCTCTAGAAATATTATGTACAAATATAATATTATGTATACGTATTGATTTTGATATTTCGTTATGTTTATGATCTTTTCCTTAATAAGTATACCTGCCAATATACTCTCCCAGGACTGACTGGTAGAGAATGCATCAGTCCTCTAAGGTATCAAGGCTGCCGTCGAATCTTATTATATTATATTGGATTTTGTTAATAATTTTTCAACTTTCACGAGATATTGGGAAGTGAAATAAGCCTCAATTAAATACGAATATTACTCGTATTTCAATTTGAAGCCTGATTGTATCTCTTCAATAGTGAAAATGATCGATAACAGATTTAATTTTTTTCAAGTTCGATTTTATTTTTGAAAAAGTAGTAGGCTCTTTTTTGGAGAAAAATTAGGAAAAGTTGTATTGATTCAGAAAAATCATTGATGAGAAGTAGCTCTACAAGCTATATATTTTATTTAATTATTATATAATATTGTATATTAGTTTGTATTCAAGCTTATGGTACATGTACATACCTATATCTATTTATCCTAATATTTCGTTATGTTTCTTATCTTTTACTTGATAATTACACATGGCAATATATTTATATTGTATGGCAGAGAATGCCTTTGTGAAACTTATTGGGTTAACCTGAAGGTGTTACAATTAGTAGAAATAAATAAAAAATAAATGACGAAAAAATAGAATGAGTACGAACAAAAGGAAGAAGAAAAAATGTTTGAATGCTATTAAAAATATGTTATAAAAAAACTCTCGTTGTAATAGAAGGTCTGAACTAAGTTTAATCTTCATAATCCAGCCACAAGGCAAGTTTCATAAGTAAACGAGTTAACTTAAACGATTTCCTTGCGGTGGGAAGTGGAAAAAAATGGACAGAAGTAACGGCATTCACTTGAGAACTTCCAGTCTATCTGTTGTAAAACGTGAACAAAGCGCACTTTTATCACTTTCGTATTACAGCGTGATGCTGCGTACTTTATGTTTGTCTTTGTAATCCTGCTTGAGAAAATTATTGCGCGTTTTTACAACAGAGCGCCAATGTCCGTCCCTCGAGTTGTAATAAATGTTTTTCTACAAAAAAGGATAAAGGAACAATTGTACTATGTACATATAAAATTCAGAAAGATATATAGAAAGTAGTGATATTCTTATGTCTAAGAGATGGCTTACGTTCTGATGTCGTCCACATTTGATTTTTTGTGGGGTATAAACTAGTACTTGACCAAGATCTAAATAAGAAAATACAAGCTCGCTCAATGAATTTCGCCTGCTTATAATAATTTCACAAAATTATTGTATCAGAGCACATGAAAATACCAATTTAATTTACCTGATGGCTATTGAAAAGAGAGCAGGTAGCCTTCATCGTAACTATACACGATTTTACTGCAGAGATCAAAGTGAATATTGCAATATTCGTAATAGCCACCGGTCTTTGTACATTTGGCAGATGGACTACAACTAAATTCTATTACGATAAAATAGCATATATGAATTTTAATACATCCTTTGGTCGTTATTTTAATGATGAATTAATATGAAAACAATATAAAATATGTTACTTGAACATATAACTTAGTTCTTAATTTTTCATAATGTAAATGATACAATAGTGGCACGATTGCGTAATTACCCCGAAACTCGCAGAATACCGACGTATAGTAGATGTATATTATTACTATTGCGTTACAAGGATTCTAACATCCAACTCTGGACGTAGACTTTTTTTTTTGTTAAATATTCAGAAAGATACCCCGCCTTCTGGGGGAAAGGCGTCGGTTATGTGGGGTTTTTACCCACTAAAACCTCCATAGTGGCCCTTTCCTCGGTGCATGACGAGGGGCTCCGGGATCTCAAGTGGAACTCTGCACTGTGCTCAAGGAGAGCACGTCCCGGGGGGGAGGTTACTCCCTCTCCCCCTGTGCCTTGCAGTGCAAGGCGACACGGGCCGGCCGATGTCGCCTTTTTCCCGGGTCCACCATAGCGGACGACAAAGGCCCCCACCCTTGTCGCCCAGTGAACCCGAGGCCCCTTTTAGTTGCCTTCTACGACAGGCAGGGGATATCGTAGTCTTATTCTTGAGAGCCCAGAACTACCTTCCCCAACGATTTCTATAAGGATTGTAAGCGTTGCCTCACACAATATTTTGTAAACAATGACTGAGATCAAGCAATCGGTTGTATATTGGTAGCCACTTTGGCTTCAAATACAACCGACTGCTTGATGCATGCATTATACAATTTGCAGATACTGTATTACTTGTGCAGTATGATATAAATAGAATGCGAAAATATTAATAATGTATAAATAGATACAGTTGTGTGTGGTAATGTGAAAATATTACAGATTTTTTAAATGGATCGAGTCACGTACGTTACAGTTTTGACGTTGAAAGATGATTTGATTCTCCGGACATACCTGAAACAGAAAATAAAAAATATTAATTTATATTAGCAGTGATAGCTTAGTGGCTAAGCGGTATTTACGATCGTAGTTTCGTCGGTTCGATTTTCAGTCGTAACCAATTAATTTAGAATAAATAGGGCTGTAAGGCGGATTATGCCTCTTTACAGAGAAGGCCTCTTGCCCAACAGTGGGGCATAAATATTTATTTATTTTTTTGAAAAGAAAGCTAGCAATATTTCTTTTTTTTTCACAAATATTACTAACAATCTTGTTAACCATTCCAACTAAGCTTAAGCTTGTGCTAGGACATGGTTCACGGCAATAGTCGAATGGTGGATTCGAACCCACGACCTTACGATTCGCAGACCGTACCCTAAACCATTAGGCTATTGACGCTTCAAAATATATAGACTATAACTCTAATGCTGGCATGCTTATTTGCCAATTGTTATGAAAAGTTTTAATTATCACCCAATATTGGTAACAAATTTTAAAAAGTCATATATGTGCATAATTGACAATAAATAAATACCAATATTATGAACCGACTTCAAAAGGAAGAGGTTCCCAATTCTTTTTTTATTTGTTAGCTGGTGCTTCATCTTTGCCTAATCTATGAGAAAGCCATATACGAGTAAGTCTTAAATTTGCATCTAGTATGTGCGCCACAAAGGGACGTATAACTCAATATCACGTCAATCGATTTCGATTATTCATTTTTGATTGGAAAGGATGTACTTCGAGGGTATTTTGATGAGTTTGGTTAGGTTCTGATTAATTTTATTTCGTAATATACCTACGATAATTCGGAAATACAAAGAGGTCGTCGACGTTTAATGTTTAATACGATTTGAAGTCGGTTTTTTTTTGCTCGTAAATATACCAGTGTTTATCATTTAAACTTTGCGGGTTTTGTGTTGAAATTAGAGATGTTATTCAAGAAATGAAAGTTATAATTTTAGAGCTCATACGAGCGAAGTGAAACTAGAGAGATTTGCGCCATCAAATTAGCTATGCAACTGGCTCTGTAAATTACACAGTTCGCAGTCAAAGGGAATTTTGTGCAACAAACTTTTCAGTTAATCTATAATTCATATTTTAATCAAGATTGCTTTATGAAAATTAAAATGGTACATTCATAAGCCCACCCAACTGGACAGGGTAAGAAGTTATTATCCGTTTTTACCAAGAAGAAACATTGAGTAGAGACTGTCTACACAGATTAGTCAGAGAAGCTGGATTTTACGAGTACTGTTTAGCTCTTAGTTCGCTTGGAAGGTGGCGGATATGGGGTTTTTACCCACTGAAACCACCTCGGTGGCCCTTCCTCGGTGCATAGTGAGGGGCAGTCGCAGTGCAAGGCGACACGGGCCAGCCGATGTCGCTTTCTTCCTAGGTCCACTTTGGTGGCCGACAGAGGCCCCCACCCTTGTCGCCCAGAACCCTAAACCTAAATAAGGCTATTAACGCTTGTTAAAAATGGTCACAATTGTGTAATCTTTGTGAACTAAATACATAATTTTGTTACGTGTAGATGACACTTTGATGATTTGAAAATATCTCTAATAATTTTGTAAAAACTTCCTGTTTCAGCTTGTAACGTTGTATTGGACGATGAAACTTATTATGTGATGGACTTAACTTAGGTATGTGATGACAGCCCTTGTAGTTCTGGGCTCTCAAGAATAAGACTACGGTATCCCCTGCCTGTCGTACAAGGCGACTAAAAGGGGCCTCGGGTTCACTGGGCGACAAGAGTCGTCCACCAAAGTGGACCCGAGAAGAAGGCGACATCGGCTGGCCCGTGTCGCCTTGCGCTGCCAGGGCACAGGGAGGGAGTTACCTCCCCCGGACGTGCTCTCCTTGAGCACAGTGCAGAGGGGCTCCGGTGCGTTCCACTGGAGATCCCGGAGCCTCTCGTCATGCACCGAGGAAAGGGCCACTGGCAGGTTTTGTGTTGAAATTAGAGATGTTATTCAAGAAATGAAAGTTATAATTTTAGAGCTCATACGAGCGAAGTGAAACTAGAGCCATCAAATTAGCTATGCAACTGGCTCTGTAAATTACACAGTTCGCAGTCAAAGGGAATTTTGTGCAACAAACTTTTCAGTTAATCTATAATTCATATTTTAATCAAGATTGCTTTATGAAAATTAAAATGGTACATTTATAAGCCCACCCAACTGGACAGGTTAAGAAGTTATTATCCGTTTTTACCAAGAAGAAACATTGAGTAGAGACCGTTTACACAGATTAGTCAGAGAAGCTGGATTTTACGAGTACTGTTTAGCACTTAGTTCGCTTGGAAGGTGGCGGATGTGGGGTTTTTACCCACTAAAACCCCCTCGGTGGCCCTTCCTCAGTGCATAGTGAGGGGCAGTCGCAGTGCAAGGCGACACGAGCCAGCCGATGTCGCTTTCTTTCTAGGTCCACTTTGGTGGCCGACAGAGGCCCCACCCTTGTCGCCCAGTGAACCCTAAACCTATTTTAGGCTATTAACGCTTGTAAAAATGCTCACAATTGCGTAATCTTAGGGAACTAAATACATAATTTTGTTACGTGTAGATGACACTTTGATGATTTAAAAATATCTCTAATAATTATGTAAAAACTTCCTGTTTCAGCTTGAAACGTTGTATTGGACGATGAAACTTAATATGTGATGGACTTAACTTAGGTATGTGATGAACATGCAATTAATACACTTGTTAATGCTGTATCCGTTGATGAAAGTAAAATGGTGCATATCACATAACCCTGCTTTCTGATGTTTTATTTATAGATGTTGGTATCCATGCCCGTTGATCATTTTTCCATCAAGTGAACTGTGTGCTCATTTGTCCCTCATAGGTAGACGGAAAAAAAAGAATTATACAACCATTTATTAACTAGCCTTCACGTTGTATTGAACAGAGTGATTTTTCAGCGTGTGACGAAATTGCGTGCGCCTATGTAACACATAATATGGTATGAACAAATGTTTCACTTTTAAATTATTTCATTGAAATCAAACAAAAGCGTCAATAGACTAATGGTTTAGGGTACGGTCAGCGAATCGAAAGGTGGTGGATTTGAATCCACCATTCGACTATTAACGTGAACCATCTCCAATCACAACCCTAAGCTTAATTGGAATGGTTAACAAGAATGTGGATTAAATTAGATAAAAAAACATTTTTAGGATTTAAAAAAAAGATAACAGAAACTATTTTTAAATAAATGGGTACGATTTTTTTACGACTAACTACACAGATTGGCCTTGACTGCTTCACCGGATTGAGAGGTCTCTTAGGTCGCTTTAAAAGTGGGTCCGAATGCCACTCGACTTGTATTAATGTGCTGTTTTTTTTCGGTTTTTCAAAAAATAACTTGCTAATAACTCTGTGTGTGGCGATAGGTTCATGCTATTGTCAAGAATTTCACATTTCACTAATTAACTGTAATTTTAAACCAGTCAATTCCAGCAGCTCTATATATTTGTCCACCGGTAAACATGTTTGTGTCTACTAATTCTCCTTTGATATTATCTTAATGTCAGTTGCTTTACCTGTTCTGTCAGCGAAATAAACTTAGCAGACAGTTTATGGCAGTTCCACATCGGAAACTTTGGTCAAACTTTAATTCTACGATGCATAGAGCGTTAACAAACATTGGCCAAACTATTAGATCCAGCACTTTGTTTTAACTCACATGATTTCTTTGAACACGACGCTGAGGCGAGTGTTTAGCGGCACGTTTTGCAACGGTTTTTATATCTCAACCGAGACTAAGTCTGTCTTAGTTTGCCAACTAAGTGATTTAAGAAACGCAAAGTTTTGTTCTTGGGAGTGTCGTGCCGAGCATTAAGTTAATTCAGTACGCGAAAATCTTTTCTTCAATTAATGGAAATTTGTATTGAAAATATACTTTAAAAATCATGCTTCTGTGAAATGCTAAGCAGTAATTTTCGTTCGTTCGACTCACGATGGAGGATACAATTTCCCGTCGACTTGTATTGTTGGCGGCAGATTATTCTAAGCGCTGGCCGTTAATGCGCAGAAGTACAAAAGTTATCACAGAGGAGTGAATAGGACACGGATGGTCATGCGTAGGCGCTTATCTCATGCTGTGGTACTCTGCCCAGCGCATTGATACGACACCCCGCTCCCTCCCGATTTACAGTAGCTTTCTTTTTACCTTAATTGGCTCTTGTTTTTTGTTAATTTTGAGTTTTTTATTAACTGCAGTAGTACGTTTTTTTAGTATATATTACGTTATTTTCGTAAGTTGTGTTGTATTATATTTTATTAATTTATTTGCGATATTAAATAGTGAATATGACAGTATAAAAATTACAAACAAAAAAAATATTCGTAATTTGTAGAAATTATTAATTGCGTGCGCGACTGTACACATGCGCTATCCTTTCCACGTTTCGCTTAGCGCTAGACTTATTTTCCGCCAACTCTAGCAATGATTTTGGCAGTTTTCAGTTTCTTAAATACAAAAAAACATTGTGCTCGGAGTATGGCCATGGGCTAGTTTATAGATTCTTAGATCAAGGAGTGACGAGCACAAACGTGGCAGAAGAATACACGTTCCACAAATACGTTAATAGTTAAGATACTTCGGAAATTTGTGCAAATTTTGAAGCGTTTACACCCTGACGGTTTAGGGTACGGTCTGCGAACGTAAGACCGTTGGTTCGATATCACGATCTCCTAACACTAGCTTAAGCTTAGGCTTAGAATAGTTGACAAGAATGTTAGTAACTTTTCTTTTAAGTTAGTAGTAGTCTTTTTAAAAACACAAAAAGTGCAACAGCCCGTAATAGCGTTTAATATTTGATCGGTTACGTTTGATTTGACTTCCAGCCTGTTTTTATTTATACTTGTTTTGATTTATCGGAACGTACGATAGTTGCATGGTAACTATTAAGATGGTACAGTTGGAGGATACCACATATATTAAACATATTAGTAATGGTGTGGCTTGTCAGAACATTCGTTTTCAATTATCGTCTACCGTGACGCTGCGCTGGAGGTATCGCTGACAAATGGGCCTTCCCTTCAATTACAAGCAATAAATATTCGGTAACGCTTATTGGGTTTCACTGCTATGCTCGTAATTTTAGTGACCCTCCCCTGCATCTCTAGAATAGTTGGAACTTACTGTTATTCATTCTCGTTAGTTTGTCGTAAGCGATATAGGGAAGTATTTTCACCATGTAAAATGGAGGTTTGTTTACAATTTACATGAAATAAAAAATATTAACATTAAGGTATTTTGTGATAGCAACACTTAATTCTTCTATATACTAATTTAGTTCTAATGAATATATAAATATTATAATCTCTGTAGACGGTCACAGGTAGATATTTCATTTTATTTCAGTTAGCGTCTTTATCTTCCGAGATATTCAAATTTTCTTAACCGACCCTTTATTCCGATTCTTCATTTTTACTCACGATTGTATTTGTGTTAATATTTACCAACCAATTTCGTAGTTTTAAGTTATATATTGACTAAAAACAATGACATCATAGTGGTTATCATAGTAGCGGAATATTACCAACTTATCGTATACAATATACCAAATCTCGTGACCCTTTACTAACTTTCAATATAGCCAGGAAAGCTAGTAAGCTACAAAAGTATTACGCTCCCAAGGTTATTACTATAACAATGATAAAGGTTAATGCAAATCTGATGATGCTCTTATAGCTGCCACTTTTCGACTATGTTCTGACAATGTTCGGCTACCCGCTCGTATCTAGCTCGGGTTGCTTTAATCCCGTTTTATCTGTATCTGAAATATTTTCTGGATCACCGATCGCGAAATACGATAAAATTAGTAAATTTACTTATATTTATTGGCAACGTTTAATCCGCAACGATTTTTTCGTAAAAATACTTAAAAGTTTCAGCACAATTTAAGATTTAACCCAAAAGCGATGAAGGGAATTATCAGCATTTACATGATCTTATTCCGCCTTGTTCCATCATCGGACTTCAAGAACGGATCTCGGAATGACTGCTTTATTCATCGTTTCATTGTGAACATATCTCAAACCCGAACGAAACGCTTTCCTTCATCTTTCATGTTTCGTTTAGCAAAGGATTGGAATAATTTGCCCGCGTCTGTCTTTCCCTCTGATTACAATGTGGGTGTTTTCAAGAGTAGAGTGAATAGGTATTTACTAAACTAGTGCGCCATCCAGGACTGTGTTTCCACTGTATTCATATTAATAATAGAAGATCAAGCACTTGCTTAGAAATAAATAAAAACTGTGAGCCATGGTAGATTTGTTAATAAAATAGCTACCGACCGAGCCGTGGTTAATGGTAACCGTCCAAGCCAAGGTTACACCTCATCGGGGACCCTTGTGTCGAGTTACCACCTAATAGAGGTTCAGGTTAAGCGACCTAAGAGCTATGCCACCTTTCAATCCGGGGAAGCAGTAAAGGGCAGCTTCTCTGGCCAACTGTGTTAGTTCGTCCAAAAAAGAAAAGACATGGTAGCTCAGTCTCGCCAGTGTCCGGGCGGTTGCCTCAAGTTGCACAGTATGCCCGTGCATATATATGAATATATGTCCCACAGGCGTTCTCTGTAAAGAGAACATAAAGGCATAGTACGCTACACGGCCCAACGGCAGATTGGTAGACTTTACATGTCTTAGAAAAAAATTCTAGGACATGAAAGTTTCCTCATGATGTTTTCCTTCACTGCCGATCGCGTGGTAAATCAGCACATATTGCAACACCGAAATTATTGGTGCCGGCACCGGGAATCGAGTTCATGTAGATTAAGGCGACTGCCCGTACACTTAGCTGCCAGAGTTCTTCTGAGCTACCAGGGCTCTGGTAAAAAATTAAAACATATAAATATATATCTCTTAGATTCATTTCAATATTTTTTCTGTATAATTAAGGAAAATTAAAAAAAAATAGTAATTTTAAATTAAGTTATGTAATAGTAAAAAATCACTAATACATATATTGTTTTAAATCGTCGTAATAAATTGGAAGGGATTAGAAATTTGCTAGTAACAATTTTAAACTTGTAATAGGAAAAAGAAATAATGGAAAAATTGATTGATAGTTGGATTCGTTGCCATCTGGATTGAATCCAACGTTTGGAAAACAATTTATTTTTTTTAGTAGTGCACTGTGATATCCATGAAACTAGCTAAGAGGATCAAAATTGTCTTGGCCTAGCGAACAGAGGGTAAGCTACAACAACTATGAACATCGACCAGGGATGTCAAACTGAAAAAAAATGAATTTAAATGAAAGAAATGATTTTATTCAGACCAACGATAGTTAAATAATGTATAATAAATTTTTTAATTGTGCACTGTGATGTCCATGAAACTAAAAATGATAAAAATCGTCTTGGCCTAGCGAACAGAGGGTAAGCTTTTTTTTTTTTTTGTTTACGGGGAGGAAATCTTCAGAAAGATACCCCGCCTTCTGGGGGGAAGGCGGTGGTTATGTGGGGTTCTTACCCACTAAAACCTCCCCGGTGGCCCTTTCCTCGGTGCATGACGAGGGGCTCCGGGATCTCCAGTGGAACGCACCGGAGCCCCTCTGCACTGTGCTCAAGGAGAGCACGTCCCGGGGGGAGGTTACTCCCTCCCCCCCTGTGCCCTCGCAGCGCAAGGCGACACGGGCCAGCCGATGTCGCCTTCTTCCCGGGTCCACTTTGGTGGACGACTCCAGGCCCCCACCCTCGTCGCCCAGTGAACCCGAGGCCCCTTTAGTCGCCTTGTATGACAGGCAGGGGATACCGTAGTCTTATTCTTGAGAGCCCAGAACTACAGGGCTGCGGGCCGGTCTGCCACCGGCCCGCCTGCGTCATCTCCGAACGGGATCGGCCCTCTCCCGATCCCATTCTGCGGTCTCCTTCTGGGTCATTACTGACTCGCAGAAGGAGACCAGCGCCTTCCATTTAGATCTCCCCGCCAGCGCAGCCGCTACTGCCGCCGGCGGGGAGAGGTCTTGCCCGATATGCTGGACCAGGATCCGCCGCTCCGCCTCCCACGCGGGGCACACGGCTAGCGTGTGCTGCGCGGAATCCCGGTCACAGCCACAATGGTGGCATTGCGCGGTCGGTTCGCGCCCTATCCTGTTCAGGTACTCACCGAAGCACCCGTGCCCGGTGAGTACCTGTGTCAGGCGGTAGGTGACGTGCGCGTCACTCCTTCTACGTAGCCAGGCTTCGAAGTTCGGCAGGAAGGCACAGACGATGCGTTGGCGCGAGCAGCGTCGCTCCGAGAGCCGCTCGCGCCACACCTCTATCGCCCGCCTGTGCTCCTGCCGACGCACCTCTCCCGCATCCAGGGGCGGCCCGGCCCCGCCACGCGCGTCCAGCTCCGCCAAAATGTCGAGCGGCGGGAACCGAGCCAGGATAGTGGCCGCCTCATATGATACCGTACGGTATCCTCGTGCGATCGAATGGCCATCTTGCGCTGCAGGCTAAGGAGCTTAGCTCTGCAGCGCCGGACGCCCGTGAAGCGGTTACACCACACGGGCGCCCCGTAGAGGGCCATGGATCGCACGAGACCTCCGTAGAGGCGGCGGACTCCCTCCTGGGGCCCCAAGATTAGGCAGCAGTCTATGCAGAGCACCCACTGCCTTATCGATCTTGGGGACCAAACGGTCGAAGTGCACTTCGAAGCCCCAGCGACTGTCCAGGGTGAGGCCGAGATATTTCATCTCCGACCCCACCCGGACCTGCACGTCACCTACGCGAACCGACCGGCTGGGCGGTTCCTTAGCTCTTGGGAGCTTGTGGAACCATAGCGCCTCAGTCTTGTGAGGCGCTACCCGTAGACCCAGCTCGTGGATTTCGTCCACGACGCATGCCACCCCAAGCTCGGCGAGCCGGATGGTGCTATCGAAATCCTCCCGTCGGACATGACTAGCGTGTCGTCTGCATAGCAGACAACACTCTAGTCATGTCCGACGGGGAGACCGGACCCTAAGGACCGCGTCATATGCGAGGTTCCATAGCAGGGGCCCCAACACAGACCCCTGCGGGACCCGCAGTTCACCTCCCTCCGATGGAACACGTCCCGACCCATGTACTGGATGCACCTGCCATGCAGGTACGCCCCGACGATGCGCTGCAGGTAGGAGGCACGTGGTGATACACCAATGCCTCCTAATCGCTCCCCAGGGCAGCGTGTTGAATGCGTTGACAACGTCAAGGTTGACGGCCAACGCCACGCCACCCCGGGTCACTACCTGCCCCGACCGTTGACGGACCCGGAGGATCGCGTCAACGGTCGACCGCGCCTGCCGGAAGCCATATTGGCATTCCGACAGGTCGGGGCCTACCTGCCGCAGGTGCGAGTTGAGGCGGGCGGCAATTATTCTTTCGAATAATTTGCCCGCCTCATCCAGCAGACATATGGGTCGGTACGCGGAGGGAGACTCCGCGGTCCTACCGTCCTTCTTGATCAGCACCATCCTAGCCTCCTTCCAGCCCGAAGGAAGACTCCGACTTCTAGACAGCTGGTGAACAGCCGTCTAAGTCTCCCTCAGGCCGGCGGCGAGAGCCAGCACCCAAGCCCTTCCGGGAATCCCGTCTGGGCCGGGTGCTGTATTGCGGGCCCTGAGGCGCCCCGTGGCTCGATCCAACTCCTCGGCGGTCACCCCAGCTCGTCGGACCAGATGGTACGGTCCGACGGCATCGCTGGGGTGTAGCTGGGTCCCTGGATCCTTGGGAAGAGTGTGTCTACCACACTCTCCACGAATGTAGGATCCAGGGTTTCCGTCACCGGAGGGACCCAAGGTCTGAGCTTGCCCAGTACAATCTTGTACGGGCGCCCCTATGGGTCCCTCTCCAGCCCCTCGAGGAGTTCGCTCCAGGATCGAGCCTTGGCTTCCTTGATCGCGCTTTGGAGCGATCGTGGCGCCTCTATACCCCGCATAAGCTCTCGCCGTTTCGTCGGCTGTGGCTCGCCTTCTTCTACGGGCTCTGGTGTACCGGCGTCGGGCCCGGGAGCAGTCCTCGCAAAGAGGGTAAGCTACAACAACTATGAACATCGACCAGGGATGTCAAACTGAAAAAAAATGAATTTAAATGAAAGAAATGATTTTATTCAGACCAACGATAGTTAAATAATGATTTATTTTTTTAACTGTACACTGTGATGTCCATGAAACTAAAAAAATGATAAAAATCGTCTTGGCCTAGCGAACAGAGGGTAAGCTACAACAACTATGAATATCGACCACGGATGTCAAACTGAAAAAAAATTGAATTAGAATTAATGAAATAATTTTATTTAGCTAACCATAGATAAATAATTATTCTGCAATTAAAAGTAAAGGCTATAGACAACTAAAAAAGTAATAAATATCTTTCATTGATAAATAATATATAGCTTTGCGTCTGACCATACTACTGATCGAAAATTAGATAATAAAAGTGTAACGCCATATAGAGGTGTTTGGACAGTATCAGCAACACATTTATTATATCATAACAAGATACCCTCTTATAACATTGTCCATCGTATTCTGGACGGAACAACGCTCGAGTTAGCGCGGACAAATACCGTATTCAACGAATGTTCCTATTTGTTTTCGTATCACGTCCACAAGGGGTAGGGGCGGTAAACAGCGGGGGTGAGGGGGACGTGGTAACGGGCGAAAAATTGCGTTCCTATTCCAAGTGAATTAGTATACCGCTGTAAATGAGACAAAAAGGTCGTTCTCGTTCACCGCCGAGATTCCTAACGCGTTCGAATGACGTTCGAACTGTAATGATAATTGGTGTTCTCAATGGAATACAATCAGATTAGAATGCATATGCAAACTTATGTATAAAGCCGTAATGAACATTCTTTCGAAAGTAACCGCCAAGCTGAGGTTACCTTACACTGGAGGGACCCTTGCGAGTGTCTCGCTAAGGAGGTTCAGATCGACCTAAGATATATGTCGCCTTTCAAACAGTCGAGGCTAGCTTCTCTATGCCGTATGTGTAGATTCGTCACGAAAAAATATGACCATATTTCCCAATGAGGTGGTTTAGGGAAGGAACAGTGTCAATTTTCCAATGTTTTTCTAGAAATTTAACACAAAACACGAGATGGTATTACAAAACTAGAGCTATTGTAGTTCATTGTCCGGGCGACCGCCTGTAGTTACATAGTACTCTAGCAACCCGAGTTCGTTCCCCGGTGCCGGCACCAATCAATTTGTTGTTGCAATTTTATGTGCTGATTTAGTGAAGGAAAACACTGTGAGGAAACCTACATGTCCTAGAAAAAATTTCTGACATGTGAAGTCTGTCAATCCGCACTATGGTCGCGTGGCGGACTATGCCCTTATACTCTTTTACAGCGAAGGCCTGTGTCCAGCAGTGGGGCATATATAAAAGCTGTAACTTATTACAAGACTACGTACGTACTATAAAGTATTTTTTGTAAAAAAATTACATAAAAAAATTGTATTAAAACTAAACGTTGGCTGTTTTAGCAAGAGTTTATTTGTACGTAAGTGTTAGCTAGCAACTCGTGGCACCCGGCGATTATTATGCATAATAAATACTTCCAATGATATCTTTGTGATTTACCTGAATCTTAGTGTATCTTTAATTCATAATTAATAATTTAGTTGAACATCACATTAACTTGATATTGTAAACAATAACTTAACTTTATTAGTTCGTAATCTGACTTCTATTAATTATGTAAAAAGATGGCGAGGACGCGCAGTTGTCACGGCATTCGTTAAAATAATTCCTTGTACAACGTAACGCTGTCTCAATAAAACGAGTGTACTTGTTATTGGACTATTTTATTCCACAAAACCAACAAGTCATTACAAAAGAGTGTCATAAATGACAGCGCAAAAATATCAAGGGAATCGAGTATCTCCTCATTTTTTGTAATCGGTTTAATAGAGGATCGATTTACAAAAAGATTATGTCTTTTGTATTTCAGTAAACTCAGTTATAAGATTAAAGTACTTTTGATCTCATTGCTAATTTCAGAAGAAATTTAGTTAATTAGTTTATTGCTTTAGTAAACAAGTTAAGGGTTATTCCAAAGAAAAAGCTCAGTATTCAATTTATTTTAATATAATGGATTCGCACAAAATCTATTTTACCCAAGAGGCTTTTTGTCTAGACACTTTTGAAATACAAATTATTTATAACCCTTTAAAAAATAGTAGCCTTTAAAATGCGTAGTAATTATTTCACTGAAAAAATGGTGATTGAATGCGTCGCTGTTATTGTACACGTTGCAAGTAGTATATGCTATTTAAAAACGGCTAAGCTTACGAGCTGAAGGTAAGCAGTAAAAAATCGATTGATAAATTTTGTGGCCGAACTGACTTTCAACCATGACGTTGAATACCGACGTAAAGATATATTAAATTCTGCGTTTCTTCATAAAACAGGTGTCTGGGCTCATGGCGCTCGTGTCCTAGGCTGTCATCACTGAGCACAAATTTGTGTTCTCTATCTCTCTCATACCACATTCTTGTCTACACACTTTAAACGCACTATTGGCAAGTCTCGGGAACTCTCGGCTCGAGCGTAACGGGACATTTTGCGCGAATGACATCCAGTATTCATCAATTTAAAAGACGTTGTCACGTCAAATGATCTTGTGAAAGTGGGTAGGATATCGCTTAACATCAGGTGAGTCGCCATATAAACCAGACATATTTTACCCAAGTTAATATATGATAGGGGAGAGAAGAAACTTCTCTCTGCTTTATTATTAGCGATTCACTTTAACCGAAAAAGTAAAAAGTGCATATAACTACGTTAACGATCAGTCTGGATATAGTGAAAAACACAAAGAGTAGCGTAGCCAAAATGCTAAACTTTCCCTCTAAGAACCGCTAGGGGACGCCAACAATGCGCCGCCATGTTTGATTTCTGAGGAACAAAGGCGGGAACACAATGGCCCACCGGCGACGGCTACAAGTCACACCACTTTCTCTATTGAGAACGTGTAACGTCACTGCATGGAATACTAGAAATATTCAAATCGTTATTTTTATGTCGCCCACATTGCATCGGATTCATATTTCTTTCTTTGAGATACACTTTGATATGACACTTTGTACTTGTAAACAAACGTCTTTGAACGGACGGCTTAGTGCAGCTTACATCATACACGATGAAGAAGTCATATGCCTAAGGTACGATACGGTAACAAGGATGATTACGACATGATTTTACCAATGATTAATCAAATAGACGATTGGTCTAAAAGAAATTTTGACCTTTATATCAGAAAGGGGAACAAGTACCTTTAATAAAAAAATATAATAATTATCTCTAATATCCTTTTAACCCTCTATAACGGGGTTGGCAGAGGACTTTCTGTCGACTTCTGACTAAGTTTAATTAGGGCTCATATACCATCACAAACTGTGAGCCAAAGCCGTACAGCATGTACAAATTGGATTTTTTTGTACGCAAGAAACGGAAAAAAAGAAACATACAAGCTCGCTGGATTGTAACCCCAACTATAATATAAAAAAAGCTTTAAATTATTTTTTTTTACGTGCTTGACCACAATCCCGTTTGTTGTTAAATGGAAATGCAGTCTTAGATGGTAAGGTGAACTAACTTAGTGAATACCTATTCACTCTACTCTTGAAAACACCCACACTGTAATCAAAAGAATTTGACAATTCAAAACAAAGTAGAACACTAGAATGCATAATAATAGAACAAGTCAATAGTGGTTCAATAGTGAACGTACACCCTTATGTTTTGCAAACCGCACCTCAAACCATTAGTCCATTATCGCATTGCATTTAAAGTGTTCGCACTTTTAGCACAAACGAGTAATACATAATAAAATACAAAATCAACGTAACAATGATACAATGCAGATATTCATCGCGTAACTTGACCCAGCCCGTTTTCAATTTGGGTTTTATCGTGATTTGTTTGCGTCAAATCCGTCCATCGATAATGAACTTTTCATTTGTCAAACTCAAGCCATTAAGAAAATAATAAATACAATTGAACTGTTTTCATTATGAAATATACACCTACATTATTCTGATACAGTAAAATTATGTGAGAAATATAATGTTTAACGATCACGAATAAAAATAATCTATAAAACCAACCAGATAACACATTAGAAATGAATAAAAGAAAAAATAACTAATTTTAAATGAAACTTCTTATCAACACAACAGTTTGCGAAACAATCATGTCAGTTAAACAACAAAATAAATAAGAAACTTAAGATTTACCCCATAAATAATTATGCAACTAAAAGAACGCTGTTGATATGGTTAAAAACACTCGATTACGACATCACGGAAGAATTAATAAAAGTCATTTAAGATTACATGCTTTAAAAATAGTTATACTAATATTATAGTAACAATAAATTAATAATTATATAAATATATATATATGTGTGTGTGTGTGTGAATATATATTTAATAAAAAAAAATAAATAAAAAAAACCTGTATAATATAATAAGTTTGATATGGAAGAGCGAGATCTTCTGACACAAGCATATTTCTTGCTTACTAGAAGGTCTCAGCCCAAATTTGTAAAAGAACTTATGTATCGAAATAAACATTTTTATTTTTTTTTATTTTTATTATCAAACGATTTACTTGGGAAGTAAGCGAGGAAAAAAGTAAGTGAAGATAGAAAGAGAGTCACGTTTCGTATATCTAAATGCAGACCTATTGTCTGTATCATATTGCAGGAGCAAGAGAGTGCGCGCACATTTTCATTCTTGAACAATCAGGTATATTATACATATTATATAAACATATGTGTGTGTGTGTGAATATATATTTAATAAAAAAATAAATAAAAAACCTGTATAATATAATAAGTTTGATATGGAAGAGCGAGATCTTCTGACACAAGCATATTTCTTGCTTACTAGAAGGTCTCAGCCCAAATTTGTAAAAGAACTTATGTATCGAAATAAACATTTTTATTTTTTTTTATTTTTATTATCAAACGATTTACTTGGGAAGTAAGCGAGGAAAAAGTAAGTGAAGATAGAAAGAGAGTCACGTTTCGTATATCTAAATGCAGACCTATTGTCTGTATCATATTGCAGGAGCAAGAGAGTGCGCGCACATTTTCATTCTTTAACAATCGGGTATATTAAACATATTATATAAACATATATACACACACATATTTATATATAGATGGGGCAAAGTTTTACTTGTCAGCTAGTCAGTTCTAGCATATACTTATTTAGTTTTAATAAATAAATATTATAATCTGTAAAATATACTCATGAATTAGAATAAGTAAATGGACTGACTAATATAAAAGTACGTTAATTGCGTAGCTCGGCAAACGTGTCCGATCGTGTTACGATCGTCTGCCTGTTTTTAAAAGAGATGCCTTTACTAGAAATTTAGGATAAAACGGGGAGGACTCTGTAGACCATACATAGTACACAGTTTAGAATAAGTGTGTTACGCTGGAGTGAAAATCCCTTCACAAGTGAACCTCTGAAGAAAAGTCACTTACGTCTTTTTAAATTACATCTAAAACTCTTTGATGATGATAATGATGTGATTGATTGATGTTTTGTTAAAATCGGTCAATAATAACTTTTATGTGCGATGTTGAGCAACGAATCTCACACATTTCAGTTGTGTGGTTGTGTCACGCACACTCGTTTTTTTATACTTTCTAAGCAAGTGCGTAAATAGATGGTGGTCACGAACCACTAGCTATTAAGATTACAAGTATATTTACGGGTAAAAACAAAAATCGACTTCAAATCGAATAGGAATATTACGAAATAGCATGAATTAGAACCTAACCAAACTCTAAAAACTACCATTGAACATCCTTGCCATTAAAAAATTAATCATCGAAATCGAAAATAAAACCAAATAATATTGTTATATTATATTCTTGCAGTAATTCGTAAATACAAAGAGGGCGTCTGCGTCTAACGTTTGATTTGATTTGCAGTCGGTTTTTTTGCTTGTTAAAAAATATAGTAGACTTGTGACCACCCCTTTCTTTTTTGAAGTAGGTAAAAAAATTCCAACTAGCTTCGCTATACAATCATCACAATAACGGCAGCAAATAATAGAAAATCATTTGGGAATATCTATTTTGCCACACATGCTTAATTGGATTTAATACCGTGTATGTGGAGCACGAAACAAAATTAACTACAGTTTGTGTGAAAACCTCAGAGGAATAAATCATAATATTTTGATAAATTGCACATCGCACTTTAATATTTATGCTCACAATATTTACTTTTGAACAAACAAAAACTTGCTAAATTGAGTTAACAGTCGCATTGCGATGTAATTTAAAGTTACAGCCTTTATATATATAATATATATGTCCCACTGCTGGGCACAGGCCTTCTCTGTAAAGAGAGTATAAGGGCATAGTCCACCACGCGGCTCTAGTGCGGATTGGTAGACTTCACATGCCTTAGAAAATTTTTCTAAGACATGTAGGTTTCCTCACGATGTTTTCCTTCACCGCCGAGCGCGTTATCCACGCGCTATATCCACGTTATCAGCACATAAAATTGCAACAGCAAATTTATTGGTGCCGGCACCGGGGATCGAACTCGGGTTGCTAGCGTACTATGCAACTTGAGCCAACCGCCCGGACACTGAGCTACCACGGCTCTGCGATTGCGATGTAATGAATGTTACAAATTTGAAATGAATAACAATAAAGGATTAAGTATACAACATCACCTCTCACTTCCTTTTAACTTGAATGGTGTAGGCAGAAATAGCATTTCCTATCCGATTATCAACGAGCGCATAAGTTCTCATAATAAGGCGCAAGTATTAGTAAATTATTTTTTAATTTAATAAATACTCTTTGTTGCAAACCGGCTGAGATTTGAACCCTTGATCCTAAAAATAAATCTATATGACTATAGATTTATTTTTAACCAACTACAAAAAAAGAGAAAAGGTTTTCAATATGCCTGTATTTTTTAATGTGTATGTATTCATAGCCAGTCTGTTTGTGCGAGTTGCGTCTACGAACGAATTATTCGTTAAAACGTCGCCAAAGCACCTGCTATTTTTCTGTTAGGTGTTTCTCCAATAAAACCGGTTAAATGTAAAAATCCAAGCACCAAATTATACGACAAAGTAGCAAATACAATAAATTACATTAAATTCGAACGCCAAAATAGAGGAATCCGAGATTCATTGGGCCAGAGAATTTAATCCTACAGACAGTTCGGGCGTATAATTGTATTCACGATTCGCCGTCGTGTGCACCGACCCTTACACTTGCATAGACCCTACGGTTTTAATGACCGAAGGCCCTTACAAGCCAGTATAGCGGAAATGACGCGAAGGCTAACGGGATTTTGCAACTGTATTAATATCCCTATATAATAACTCCGTCTGATGCGAGTTTATTTGTTTAAGCTTGGATAATTATAATATAGAGGAATAAAAACTATATTAGTATTTAAAAAAGAACTGTTTGAAACTTCGCTTCTACATATAGCCGTGAGCAAAAATAAAGGGTCGGTTAAGAAAGCTTGAATAGCTCGGAAGATAAAGACGCTGGCTAACTGAAATAAATTGTACATGATAAACAATTGAATATCCTCAAAATAAAATATTTTTATTATTTAATTCATATTTCATTAAAAAACATAAACTCAAACGAAAAAGGATATCTTACATAAACTTGGATAATACAGTATTTTTCATAAATTTTATTTTAATTTAAATTTTAGTACTCAGTGTTGCCTCCATGTGGCGTAAGGTATCTTATAATTAATTGTCTATCATGCACAATTTATTTCAGTTAGCTACCGTCTTTATCTTCCGAGATGCTCACGTCCGGTCGTGTGTAGAATACTGCTGTCACATTTGGGCAGGCGCAGCTAAATGCCATCTCGCAGCTTTGGACTCGGTGGAGAGGCGGGCTAAGAGGCTATTTGGTGACGCAGCTGAAACCAATCTGCTCAGTCTTGAGCACAGGCGCAAGGTAGCTAGTCTTTAATAAATTACATTAAATTCGAACGCCAAAATAGAGGAATCCGAGATTCATTGGGCCAGAGAATTTAATCCTACAGACAGTTCGGGCGTATAATTGTATTCACGATTCGCCGTCGTGTGCACTGACCTTACACTTGCATAGACCCTACGGTTTTAATGACCGAAGGCCCTTACAAGCCAGTATAGCGGAAATGACGCGAAGGCTAACGGGATTTTGCAACTGTATTAATATCCTATATAATAACTCCGTCTGATGCGAGTTTATTTGTTTAAGCTTGGATAATTATAATATAGAGGAATAAAAACTATATTAGTATTTAAAAAAGAACTGTTTGAAACTTCGCTTCTACATATAGCCGTGAGCAAAAATAAAGGGTCGGTTAAGAAAGCTATTCAAGCTCGGAAGATAAAGACGCTGGCTAACTGAAATAAATTGTACATGATAAACAATTGAATATCCTCAAAATAAAATATTTTTATTATTTAATTCATATTTCATTAAAAAACATAAACTCAAACGAAAAAGGATATCTTACATAAACTTGGATAATACAGTATTTTTCATAAATTTTATTTTAATTTAAATTTTAGTACTCAGTGTTGCCTCCATGTGGCGTAAGGTATCTTATATTTAATTGTCTATCATGCACAATTTATTTCAGTTAGCTACCGTCTTTATCTTCCGAGATGCTCAAGTCCGGTCGTGTGTAGAATACTGCTGTCACATTTGGGCAGGCGCAGCTAAATGCCATCTCGCAGCTTTGGACTCGGTGGAGAGGCGGGCTAAGAGGCTATTTGGTGACGCAGCTGAAACCAATCTGCTCAGTCTTGAGCACAGGCGCAAGGTAGCTAGTCTTTAATAAATTACATTAAATTCGAACGCCAAAATAGAGGAATCCGAGATTCATTGGGCCAGAGAATTTAATCCTACAGACAGTTCGGGCGTATAATTGTATTCACGATTCGCCGTCGTGTGCACTGACCTTACACTTGCATAGACCCTACGGTTTTAATGACCGAAGGCCCTTACAAGCCAGTATAGCGGAAATGACGCGAAAGCTAACGTGATTTTGCAACTGTATTAATATCCCTATATAATAACTCCGTCTGATGCGAGTTTATTTGTTTAAGCTTGGATAATTATAATATAGAGGAATAAAAACTATATTAGTATTTAAAAAAGAACTGTTTGAAACTTCGCTTCTACATATAGCCGTGAGCAAAAATAAAGGGTCGGTTAAGAAAGCTTGAATAGCTCGGAAGATAAAGACGCTAGCTAACTGAAATAAATTGTACATGATAAACAATTGAATATCCTCAAAATAAAATATTTTTATTATTTAATTCATATTTCATTAAAAAACATAAACTCAAACGAAAAAGGATATCTTACATAAACTTGGATAATACAGTATTTTTCATAAATTTTATTTTAATTTAAATTTTAGTACTCAGTGTTGCCTCCATGTGGCGTAAGGTATCTTATATTTAATTGTCTATCATGCACAATTTATTTCAGTTAGCTACCGTCTTTATCTTCCGAGATGCTCAAGTCCGGTCGTGTGTATAATACTGCTGTCACATTTGGGCAGGCGCAGCTAAATGCCATCTCGCAGCTTTGGACTCGGTGGAGAGGCGGGCTAAGAGGCTATTTGGTGACGCAGCTGAAACCAATCTGCTCAGTCTTGAGCACAGGCGTAAGGTAGCTAGTCTTTCGGTTTTCTACAGATTGCATTTTGGAGAGTGTGCTCAGGAACTACATGATCTAATTCCCCCATCCCCTTTCCACCATCGGACTTCTAGACGCACTGCGGGATTTCATCCTTTTGTTGTGAACATCCCTCAAACCCGAACGAAGCGATTTGCTTCGTCTTTCATTCTTCGTACAGCAAAGGACTGGAATAGTTTGCCCGCATCTGTCTTTCCTTCCGATTACAATGTGGGTATTTTCAAGAGTAGAGTGAATAGGCATTTACTAAGCTAGTGCGCCTTACCATCCAGGACTGCATTTCCACTTAACATCAGGTGGGATCGTAGTCAAGCACTTGCTTAGAAATTATAAAAAAAAAAATTTCTTAACCGACCCTTTATTTTTGCTCACGAGTGTATTATGTTTTTCTCTAATGGCTCATAATATATTTTTTTCCTTAATGAACTACGCTGATTGGCCAGGCAGTGTAAAATATAAGTACTTCCAGTGTTATTTCTTACGTGCTATTTCAAAGTGAATTTATTATCTGTATTGATTTATTTAAATTTTAGTACTCAGTGTTGCCTCCATGTGGCGTAAGGTATCTTATATTTAATTGTCTATCATGCACAATTTATTTCAGTTAGCTACCGTCTTTATCTTCCGAGATGCTCACGTCCGGTCGTGTGTAGAATACTGCTGTCACATTTGGGCAGGCGCAGCTAAATGCCATCTCGCAGCTTTGGACTCGGTGGAGAGGCGGGCTAAGAGGCTATTTGGTGACGCAGCTGAAACCAATCTGCTCAGTCTTGAGCACAGGCGCAAGGTAGCTAGTCTTTAATAAATTACATTAAATTCGAACGCCAAAATAGAGGAATCCGAGATTCATTGGGCCAGAGAATTTAATCCTACAGACAGTTCGGGCGTATAATTGTATTCACGATTCGCCGTCGTGTGCACTGACCTTACACTTGCATAGACCCTACGGTTTTAATGACCGAAGGCCCTTACAAGCCAGTATAGCGGAAATGACGCGAAGGCTAACGGGATTTTGCAACTGTATTAATATCCCTATATAATAACTCCGTCTGATGCGAGTTTATTTGTTTAAGCTTGGATAATTATAATATAGAGGAATAAAAACTATATTAGTATTTAAAAAAGAACTGTTTGAAACTTCGCTTCTACATATAGCCGTGAGCAAAAATAAAGGGTCGGTTAAGAAAGCTTGAATAGCTCGGAAGATAAAGACGCTAGCTAACTGAAATAAATTGTACATGATAAACAATTGAATATCCTCAAAATAAAATATTTTTATTATTTAATTCATATTTCATTAAAAAACATAAACTCAAACGAAAAAGGATATCTTACATAAACTTGGATAATACAGTATTTTTCATAAATTTTATTTTAATTTAAATTTTAGTACTCAGTGTTGCCTCCATGTGGCGTAAGGTATCTTATAATTAATTGTCTATCATGCACAATTTATTTCAGTTAGCTACCGTCTTTATCTTCCGAGATGCTCACGTCCGGTCGTGTGTAGAATACTGCTGTCACATTTGGGCAGGCGCAGCTAAATGCCATCTCGCAGCTTTGGACTCGGTGGAGAGGCGGGCTAAGAGGCTATTTGGTGACGCAGCTGAAACCAATCTGCTCAGTCTTGAGCACAGGCGCAAGGTAGCTAGTCTTTAATAAATTCATAGAACATCGACGAACAAATAGGTTACGTAGAAAACCGCTGACGGTAAAATTAACCAATCAATGTTTCAAATAATTATTTCAAGCAATCATTTACCACTTGAATATAAATTTAATCTGATGTCGTCGTTATAATTGGATTTAAAGATTTGGTTATATTGTGAGAGACATGTCTAATTTAATTTAGTCCTCTATGACCTGACTTTCTAAGCGTATCTATCTAATTTGAATGTCTACATTTCTTATCGTAGATTTTAATGGCTGTCATCGAGTATCGTGACCTTAGCTTCGTCTACGAATTTTCTTCATGTACCTTCTTTGTTACTGTACGCTAGGAACATGAAGTCGATCCCCGGCTTTGGTAACAATTAACGGCGGGTTTCTATATTCGATCTTCAGTCTAAGATTGTTTCCGATCCAGATTTTATTTGTTCCATCCATCGATCCGCAATCCGCATTTCAATATCCGATCTTGGCTTTGGAAGTGTTTGAAAAAGAACGGATTGGTCGTAAATGACAGTCCTCTCTCATAATCCGTTTAACGCTGTAAAAATAATATGTACAAACAATCCACCGAAAATTATAGATCGCAAATAAAGATCGATTACACGCAAAAACGAATATGTCAAAACAAGAGATTGAATTAAGAAACAGCTCAGCTGTCACTTCCATACAAATGTCTATCCGAAAATGCTTATCCATTCTTCAGAGATAGATTGTAAAATGGATCGATCTAACGATCCGCGGATTGCTTATTGAAACACAAAATGCAGAAAATGGATTGAAATATCAATCTTGGATAGCGATTTACGGATCGAGATTGAATATAGAAACCCGCCGTAAATCGTTTGATAAATTTTAAGTACTAATTTAATGTGTGGTAAACTGAACGTCTGAAAAAAATTTCTAAGACATGTGTTTTCTGGCAATACTCAATTTACAGAAGGCCTTGTTCCCAACTTTGAGACTTATAAGCTTCATTTTATAACAGCAAAGAAGTGGAATAGATTGCCTACGTGTATCTTTCCCTCTCATTACATTGTGGATGTTTTCAAGAGGAGAGTGAATAGGTATTTACTAAATCAGTGCGCTTTACCATCCAGGATTGCAATTCCACTTAATATCTGGTGGGATTGTGGTCAAGTACTTGCTTAGAAATAGAAAAAAAAAAACATTAATTGAAATGCTATCGAATATCTGTACAAATGAAAAAATTTGGAGTGTCTGTTTCTAGTATTTTAATATAACATACATACATACACAATTATTACAATTCTGTCTGTCTATTCGTTCCGGTTAATCTCTGGAAACATGGATGATGTAATAGGCTACTTTTATTTTTGAAAATATAAATAAATAATTTTCTAAAATAAATATTTAGCGCAAGTGACACCGCGGGGCGTAGCTAGTCTTTAATAAATTCATAGAACATCGACGAACAAATAGGTTACATAGAAAACCGCTGACGGCAAAATTAACCAATCAATGTTTCAAATACATATTTCAAGCAATCATTTGCCACTCGGTCAATCATGATTCTGTTAGCTTGGTTATTGTAGATCGATAGCAAATGTCATACTAATTAATTGCTCTTAGTTATTGAATCGCACGCAACGGTGACTGTAGGCTGTATATGTACAAAATGGCTGGCACATATTCTAATGTTGGCCAAACGCATTCAGATCAGTTAATTAGACAGATGAACGTACTAGCAATATATTTTAATGTACATAAGTTGGAAAGATAATTGGCGTTCTAATGAGGTAATTTCAAATGGGTATATACTTGAGGTAGACTTATCACAGACGAAGTGCTTCATAATTAAGATCTGTTAAACTAACCACTGCTCATATCAGAGGCGAAACTTGATAAGGTCATATTTTACATTATTAAAAAGATTACGTTGTATGTAGTCAGATATTTTACTTTAAGTTTTATATACTTGCGTGCGACGCAACTTTGCACGCGTCGCGCTATTTATTATGAATAGACGACTTCTGGTGGATACGAAATTTCAAAACATCACACGAATAATTCATAGCTGATTTTTGTTTTTATTTATTATTAAATAATTTATACATAATAAAGTGGATATTTCTTGATGCCATAAAAATCGCAGTGGTTTGTCTAGGCGTTGCACATTCGTCATTATTTACTAATGAGTTTTGTTATATTATTTAATATAATGAAAAAAAAAGAGTAATGTTCTTTTCTGTCTTATTTATAACAGAGAAACGAACAAAACCAAAAAATTATAATAAAAATAATAAGAATTTATCGAGTTAATATAATGATTGACGGTAGTTTCATTTTTAATTCTACACTTCTTCATTTTGCGTCACGTCAAAATCGATTGATTATTACAATAGTTTAATTATTATAGGGGTTCTATTTTTCGCGTGCTAAATAGAGAAAAATTGACTGACTGATTTGAAATTACTAAATTTTAAAATACTGTTTTATATTTTTTGTCATTTTAGTATTTATTCCTTATTTCCTTTGTGATCCTAATTTTGTAAAGAAATTTTTTATTAGTGAAGAATAAGACTACGGTATCCTCTGCCTGTCGTACCTCGGGTTCTCTGGGCGACAAGGGTGGGGGCCTGAGTCGTCCACCAAAGTGGACCCGGGAAGAAGGCGACATCGGCTGGCCCGTGTTGCCTTGCGCTGCGACGGCACAGGGGGGGAGGGAGTAACCTCCCCCCCGGGACGTGCTCTCCTTGAGCACAGTGCAGAGGGGCTCCGGTGCGTTTCACGTGAGATCCCGAAGCGCCTCGTCATGCACCGAGGAAAGGGCTACCGGGAAGTTTTTAGTGGGTAAGAACCCCACATAACCGCCGCCTTCCTTCCAGAAGGCGGGGTATCTTTGTGAAGATTTCCTCCCCGTTAACAAAAAAAAAGGATAAGCCTAAAAACTAAAACGAAATCAGTTAGTTCAAATCATCTTGAAATTTGATTTAGGTGTTCTTAGTAATAAGGGTGTGAGTTTTGAAGTAAATTTAAACTGGATCCTACTAATTTTGACTCAATACTGTCCTGAGTACATGATTCTTAAATTCTTAAGTTATCTATATGAGACATTTATCGAAAAAGACGAATAAGTTTTCAACCTGTCTAAGCAATCTTTATGTTTCATCAAATATGACAAATATCGTGAAATTCTTACCATGATTAAATAAAATTAACACGCAGTAACTACTTGAATTTTATTAGATTAATGCTTTTTGGTACGTGAACAAGTCATATTAGTTAACTCTGAGTATAACTAACAAGTTAAATAGCAGTAATTAAAGTAATTACGAAATTAAATTAACTTTGACGTTGATAGAACGAGGGCTTCGACCTTTAGTTTTTAATGGTCTTTTAAGATTATTTGTATTTTGACTGCATTGTGGTCTACAGCCATTTCTTCTCATTTGGCTTGGAATTGGTTTAGTAATTTAAGAGAAACGCTCGAAATCCAGGACCCTAGGGATACGGCAGGGACTTGGCAGGCATCAGACATGCTCACATTTATTCGGTCAGTGGCAGAGCCTTTTTTTTTTGTTCACGCGGGGGAATCTTTTTATAGACCATCCTCCGGTACCGTGGGTGGGCCCGGAGGGATGTGTGGGACTCGGCCTGGGCAGCCCCTACCCACTAAACCTTCCGCGAATGCCATCA
Organism: Meandrusa payeni; assembly: GCA_029286785.1. Taxonomy (NCBI): domain Eukaryota; kingdom Metazoa; phylum Arthropoda; class Insecta; order Lepidoptera; family Papilionidae; genus Meandrusa; species Meandrusa payeni. Next base: position 8,620,158 of record JAGSMX010000008.1, on the reverse strand, counting down.
GCCGTTATGAGCGGGGTGTCCCGGATCTGTCAGCGACAGGACACCGCAACGACGGGCCGGTCCCGGCAAAGACCTCACAAGGGACTTCTCTGGCACTCAGAGAAGTCCCGACGACGCCGAAGCAGAGCCTCAGATCAGACCATCGGAGCAATTGACGCAGTAAATAACTGTCATATGTTACGTTTATTTATTTTTAACGAAGATGCTTGCGAAAACCGAATTCGCAAGACTTCAGCGGTCTGATTACTGGAGCTCTCCGTTTGCTAACTGAATAAACTTCTCCGAAACTTTAGTGTTGGAAGTTTTCATTTAACGTTATTCAAAGTTGTATACACAATTTCTTCGGTGTTTACACTGATACATTAAGTTTTATTAAATAAAAAATATTTAAAATTGTAAATAAGTAAATCTCATACAAGCAAGTTGAAGTGGCAATGAGCAAGGCACATATCGTGTAGAACAGATGGTCGATGGGGCCGAAAAGTTCTCGATTGGAGATCACGCAGCGTAGGACATCCACCCGCAAGGTGGATGACCTCATAAAGGCCGCAGGACGCAGCTGTATGCTAGCCACTTACAACCGGTCCTTTTGGAAATCGTTTGGGGGAGGCATATGTCCAGCATTACGTACAAAACAATTAGCTATCAATTAAGCTATCGTCTAAAAATTTGTACCTTTTTTTTTTTTGTTCACGGGGAGGAAATCTTCAGAAAGATACCCCGCCTTCTGGGGGGAAGGCGGCGGTTATGTGGGGTTCTTACCCACTAAAACCTCCCCGGTGGCCCTTTCCTCGGTGCATGACGAGGGGCTCCGGGATCTCCAGTGGAACGCACCGGAGCCCCTCTGTACTGTGCTCAAGGAGAGCACGTCCCGGGGAGGTTACTCCCTCCCCCCCTGTGCCCTCGCAGCGCAAGGCGACACGGGCCAGCCGATGTCGCCTTCTTCCCGGGTCCACTTTGGTGGACGACTCAGGCCCCCACCCTTGTCGCCCAGTGAACCCGAGGCCCCTTTTAGTCGCCTTCTACGACAGGCAGGGGATACCATAGTCTTATTCTTGAGAGCCCAGAACTACAGGGCTAAAAATTTGAACCTAGTGTATGGCGATCGGAATTAAAAGTGAAAAACTGTTGCCTCTGTCTATCCCATTTAAAGTAACAATTTAAAGGACCCAAGGGTTTATTTATTTTGTATAAGGTAGCAAATCCTTTGATTTCTCGGTCATTATTGGCTAAGTTATCCTGTCACTCCCATGTTATGTTTATATTATTAACAAGCAAATGCTAATCAAACATTCTGAATATTAATAGCATCTCACGGTCACATGTCTCCAGATAGTAATCTCGTAGCAGGTAGCCTAGATCGGACGTAGCATCGAGATTTATTACTCTAGGGCGCAGTTTAGAACTGTCACTACTGTGGGTTGGGCAGACGTCACAGGCTGGCACGGGCGACATGGTTACGCCAAAATTATTCATAGCAGGCCTTGCTCAACCGAATTGGTTTGTGTACCCTTTCGTACTAGACACGGTACCCGACCGATACCATTCCACGACCGCGTCAGAAGTGCTACGATAACTGAGTTTTCGAATTTCCAACGTCCAGGTGTCGGAAACTTTGAAATAGCAAATTCATTTTTGGTGACGGAAATTTTAAAAAAAAGTTTCGGCAACAAGTTTTCGAATATGGAACGCCCATTAGCTTTTTAGTGCTTCGAAGTTTTAAATTGCCCTTCTACGAACGAATTCGTATTAGGCATTTTTTTAAAACCAATTTAATTTATAGTCGTGCCCCGTAGCTAAATTTCGAGTAGTGTTTAGACATAACGTCCGTCGAACCTTAACGTGAGTGAATTAAAAAAAAAGATTGTATTAATTATTGTGATTTATTGTAAATTATGTCATTGAATTAATAATGTTTATTTTCAAAAAAAAGGAGGTTCTCAATTCGTCTGTATAGTTTATTTAAATGTTTGTTACCTTCTAACTTTCGACTGGGTGAACGGATTTTGTTTTTACTTTGGAAGCTTTACCTAAGCAAGGAATAGTTTGACAATTGCTGTCCCTATCCATCTATAATATATATGTATTTATATATGTATCTATTTATTATTATATATAATTATTATGTTTATATATTTAATTCATTTGTAAGTAGGTATGTGTATCTGTTTTTTGTTTTACTCGTAATTATACATGTAAAAAAAAACAATTTTTGTTGAAGGTTTTTGCTTGGCTATGAATCTCTGTCATTTATGGAAGTAGAGAAAAGTAGATAACGAATTGTTATTCAAAAAAAGAATCCTGTTACAAAATGAAAACAAACATAAATTCAAATTTAATCAAAAAATGCGATGTTAAATATTATCCCGCCAAAAATGGCATTATATATGTTAGCTGGCAACACATGACACCCAGCGATTGTTATGCATAATAACTACTTCCAATGATATCTTAGTGATTTATCTGAACCTTATTGTATCTTTAATTCATAATTAATAATTTAGTTGATCGACACATGAACTTGGCATTGTAAACATTAGTTGTAACTTTATTAGTTCCTAATCTGACTTCAAATTCATTTTGTATAAAGATTGTGAGGACGCGCAGTTGTGACGGTATTCGTTATAAATAATTCTTTGTACAACGTTACGCTATCTCAATAAAGCGAGTGTATTAGTTGTTGGACTATTTTATTCCATGAAAGCTACAAATTATAACATATATTACTGCACCACAGTTGTGTTTATGAATGTTTCAGCAACAAGTTTTCGAATATGGAACGCCCATTAGCTTTTTAGTGCTTCGAAGTTTTAAATTGCCCTTCTACGAACGAATTCGTATTAGGCATTTTTAAAACCAATTTAATTTATAGTCGTGCCCTTAGCTAAATTTCGACTAGTGTTTAGACATAAATGTAATAAGTCACATATATAAACACTTATTATGTCGTTATTTTAATAATCTAATCTAATAAATAACTAATGCTTTAAACAATAAGAACCTTTACGTGAGTGAATTAAAAAAAAGTTTCAGCAACAAGTTTTCGAATATGGAACGCCCATTAGCTTTTTAGTGCTTCGAAGTTTTAAATTGCCCTTCTACGAACGAATTCGTATTAGGCATTTTTAAAACCAATTTAATTTATAGTCGTGCCCTTAGCTAAATTTCGACTAGTGTTTAGACATAAATGTAATAAGTCACATATATAAACACTTATTATGTCGTTATTTTAATAATCTAATCTAATAAATAACTAATGCTTTAAACAATAAGAACCTTTACGTGAGTGAATTAAAAAAGGTTGTATTAATTAGTGTGATTTATTGTAAATTATGTCATTGAATTAATAATGTTTATTTTCAAAAAAGGAGGTTCTCAATTCGTCTGTATAGTTTATTTAAATGTTTGTTACCTTCTAACTTTCGACTGGGTGAACGGATTTTGATGATTCTGTTTTGTATTTGAAAGCCTGTGCTTACGGTGTGGTCCCGTTTTGGTCAACTGCTGGCGGTGGAAATCCACGAGAAAACCATATAGGTCTTAGCATTAAGTATATGCGCGTCAAATGGACGATAACTCAATATCACGTCAACCGATTTTGACGTTTAATTGTTTTATTGGAAAGGATATTCTTTAAAGGTAGTTTGATGAGAGGTTGGTTAGGTTCTCATTAATTCTATTTCGTAATATTAGATTTGAAGTCTGTTTTTGTTTTACTCGTAATTATACATGAAGGTTTTGCTTGGCTATGAATCTCTGTCATTTATGGAAGTAGAGAAAAGTAGATAACGAATTTTATGTTGTTATTAAAAAGAATCCGGTTACAAAATGAAAACAAACATAAATTCAAATTTAATCAAAAATGCGATGTTAAATATTATCCCGCCAAAATGGCATTATATATGTTAGCTGGCAACACATGACAACAGCGATTGTTATGCATAATAACTACTTCCAATGATATCTTAGTGATTTATCTGAACCTTATTGTATCTTTAATTCATAATTAATAATTTAGTTGATCGTCACATGAACTTGGCATTGTAAACATTTGAATAGTTTTACACTAATTATGTTTAAGTCTTTTATATACGTTGATATTTGAGATAAAGATAAGTAATCTGCCCCCGTCAGAGATAGCGTGATTTTAAAACTACAATAAAAGTAATCATTGACAATGATTACTTCTATTTCAAACTAAACAAGGAGCATTTAATAGTAAGAGACCGTTTTCAACCAGAGATATAATTGAATGAACCACTATAGACAATTCAAGACATGTAATTAATTACACTTTGTGATTTCTGTCATATCATCAAAGATGGCTGCTAGTCCTAGATTAGACAAATTTAACAAATTAGAGGTATTCAAAATCATTACACCACATTGATTTTTGTCATTGTGTTAATAAATCGACTTTTATTTATATAAATACAAAATATCGCCCATAAACTATTTAAAAATAGACAACTTGTCCCTTCTACACTGTAACCGTTACTCAAGAAGGGGACGCACTTGAATAAATTCTAAATTTGTAACACCCCAAACACAACCCTATTTCTCCTAGATCTACGAGTATATTGTTTCTAACATAAATTGCTAGAATCGATGGATGTTAAACCATTGCGAGGACAAAGTTCAGGGTCGTATTTGAATTGGATTATAAATACATGGACGCATTTCCCACAAGTTGTAAAGTGTCTCATATTTTATTGATACTATATCGTGCAATATTCTATACATTTGTCTATGCTTATTTAAGTGTCAGTTAATAATGTATGTGCTATCGAAACCGAAGGGTATCTATAGATGTTAGATCATTGTGAGGACGTGTAGTTGACTTCAAAACTGTCTCCGATAGGTCCTCTAAGTTAAGTAATCTCTTATAACTTATTTCACTTTGATATGTTGTTTAAACGGTACATATAGTTCTTAAACCTACTTACCATAATTTATGTTATGTATCTACATTTATCATTGGTGTTGTGTATATTTATTATGAGTTATTGGTAGATTTATGACAATCTGGCGCTGGTCTCCTTCTGTGAGTCAGTAATGACGCAGAAGGAGACCGCCGAACGGGATCGGGAGGGGCGATTTCGTAGATGGCGCAGGCGGGCCGATGGCAGACCGGCCCGCAGCCCTGTAGTTCTGGGCTCTCAAGAATAAGACTACGGTATCCCCTGCCTGTCGTAGAAGGCAACTAAAAGGGGCCTCGGGTTCATTGGACGACAAGGGTGGAGGCCTTTGTCGTCCGCCAAGGTGGACCCGGGAAGAAGGCGACATCGGCTGGCCCGTGTCGCCTTGCACTGCAAGGGCTTAGGGGGGGAGTGAGTTCCCCCCCCCCCCGGGAAGTGCTCTCCTTGAGCACAGTGCAGAGGGGCTCCGGTGACTTCCACTGGAGATCCCGGAGCCCCTCACCATGCACCGAGGAAGGGCCATCGGGGAGGTTTTAGTGGGTAAAAACCCCACGTAACCGCCGCCTTCCCCAGAAGCCGGGGTATCTTTGTGAATATTTCTTCCTCGTTAACAACAACAAAAAGGGTTATTACTGTTTAACGACCACGTGCGCAAATACAAATGTGTAGGAAAAAGGAGAATGTAGGTGGCAGAACTTAGTAAAATAACTGGATTAAATATTTCGGAAATAAAAGCGAGCGTTCGTTTGTAGTAGCGTTTTATGGTTGGTCTGTGCTTTTTTTTCTTTTTTTTTGATTTGACGTTTTCAAACATTTCAATTTAGAAATAACAATAACACGGAAGAAAATAACTTCTATATAACATTAGGATATAACGTAGACATTTACCATGAAGCAAAGTATATCGTATTACCAAATAAAGGAAATAATGCCTGGTCTATACACACGTCTTATTATTCGCCGGGCGAGAGGTTTGTTCGTAATTCGGAGGCCATTTATCAAGATAAGGCGCCACAACGCGAGCCGTGATGGCGGCACGTGTTCTATACACAATTTGCACCTGCCTTTTATGAGGCCAGCGGAGTTACATTAAGTGACATAGAAATACCAGATTTGATTAAGAATTATTATCGTCATTATGACAACATTATGCTACACATGACAGAACATCTTGCTTTTAATATTCCTAATGTCTAAGTACCATAATCAATGTTAGGAGCATTGCTGGAGTTCTCATCGGTTACTTCTCTTAGCGCCAACGTTTCTCGGAGTGCTATTAGCTAGGCAGTTGTGTGTTATTGCGATTAGATTAAACGCCCGGGAAAAATGTACTGCCCTCTCCTAACGACTCCCAGAGGCGTATCTGGTCAGAAACATCTACAACCCATTAATCGCAGAGGATAAGGAAAGACGCTATGATATACCAACACTACTTTCCCTCCGCGACTCAATCAAAGAACTTATGGATCGGGAATCGAAACCTACAAAAGATCAAATGCTAAGATTTATGCGCAGTGTAAGACGTTGAGCTCACACACATACGACCGACGACTTAGAATTAAAAATTCTCTCTAACTCATCATGACGACTGGAAAACGCTGCAGAGGAAGACCTCTCACGAAATGAGTATAATAAGGGAGGCTGGCACAAATTATATAAAAATAGCCCTAGGTAGAAGTAACTGGACTTGTTTGGAGGAGGCCTTTACCGGCGGTTCTTGTTAAATAGTTATATATAAACTATTATTTTAGATTCATATGTAAAAAAAAAACAAGAAATTAAAAGGCTTATGTTTATTCTATGTGTAGATTGGATGGAAGTCACTGGGAGTTACAAAAGTGTCACTCAACTTTAAGTCATTATTAATTAAAATAAATATAATTTTCCATCTACAAATTGTAAGCTCGGAACATAATTAATATTGAAATACATCGTTAGCTGTTAAGAGGCGGTAAATTGTAGACACTCGATACCAACCCCAAGTTAGCCTTTTAAGGGTCAAGTCAATAATAATTAAAGAAAAATACTTTTTCATTTTCCCTCCGTGGGTCACAGGGAAGTATTTTTTGTCTCCGTTTTTATTCAATTTTCCCTTTCATTTCATTTGCTCGGTTGCTAAGCGGTCGACCTGTCGAGGTATTATCCTTTCTAACGGGTCGACACCTTTCTGTTAATTTATACTTTGACATTGGCAAAGGTGCAGAACTCTAGAGGCTTCGTTAAATTAAGATCAAAATAAATGTTCAATTGGAGAACGGCCATGAGTATGTAAATAAACGATTTTTTAGCGTGGCAGGAAATGCATTTACTTATACGTATAGTAAAAAACGGTTATTTTAATATTACAAACAGACACCAATTTATATTATATATTACTAGCGTATCCAGCCCTAGCTAGATTTTACTTTATTTTATTTAATCAATTAACTTAAATAATTAGATATTTAATTTAACTTTCACAATAAATAATTTATTTCTCTCCTTATTCATTCTGTTCTATTTTTTTATACTAAATAGGCTCTTTCTCAATTCTCTTCTCGAGCGGATGAAGATCATTACCTACACCCATGTACAAATCAGTAAATGTAATATAATTCTTGTTCCTACTTCAACATCCTTAATTATTATCTTTAATATACTTTGTTATACCACATTATACTTCAATATACTCCATTGTACTTCAATATGGTACATAATGACAAATATACACAACGCATGTGGCAATATCAATTTGGGTTATAAAACAATAGAATATCATCATAGTAAATAAAAGTTGTATTTGACAGTTCCAAATGAGGAGTGGCTCGATCGTCACCAAACTTTACAGGATTACTTGCCAGGTCAATTTGAAGATTCTCTGAAAGTTTCACTGCAATCATTTCAATGCATGGAATGGAATGGATGCAATTCATGTATGGAATGAAATCTGTCCAGCCATTTCGGAGCTTATATGGAACAACCCCACACACTTTCTCTTTTATGATTGCTAATGAATACAAAAAGCTAACTAAAATTATTATTTTTTTTAATAATATTTCATTGTTAGTGATAGCGTTAGATTCAAATGACTAACACTCGAGTTGATATAACCGCGTATAGCCGAAGAGCGAAATTAAAACAACTATATTTACGCGTAGAAACAAAAACCGACTTCAAATCGAATAAAAAATAAACATCAGAAATCATTCCACACAGTATAAATTCTACGAATTTTTCCAAACATCCGAAAAATATTGTCGAATTGAAAACCCCCTCCTTTTTTGAAGTCGGTTAAAAAAATAAAAGAAAAGAAAATTTGCTTAAATGTTCATTTTATAGTATACTAATTGTAATAAAAATAGAAAGGTGGTTGTATTCAGCTATTATTTGATACACACACAAACATTACATTCACATTGTATTTGTAACCCGCTCACGTATTTGGATATAACACTTCTACTTGCCTACAACTTAGAAGGGGTAACTTGATTATTAACGTAAACAAAGATAGTTTATTGACATAAGAACACACAACCGAATATAACATGAGCACTTAGTACAAGAATACAATACTATTTTGTCTGGCTGAAGGGAACATATGTTGCCTGCTAACTTTATGAAGTGTACAAATAAAATTAACGCTCAAATCATAGGGAAAAGCGTAGCATCGCGTAGCTCATCACATTCCGCGAACGTAAGCAAATAAAGTCGCAATAAATAACCAGACAAATAAAGCCCGCAATATCTAAGAGTCTGGAGCAACGCGTGTTGCGGCGCGCCTGACTTATGCGGAGAAAGAAATACTTAATCATATTATATGAGATGCTTTTTATGTATATTGTATATAATCTGTCAACTGGCTGTGTTTTTGTGGTAATTTAATAAATAAATAACATCGTGGAGTCCGAGGTGCCGTACTATAAATACACACCGGCGGACAGGATTATTGTTTAGAGTTCGGGCTAAGCCATCTAAGAGCTATGCCACTTCGCAATCCGGTGAAGCAGTAAAGGTCAGCTTCTCTGGCCAACTGTGTTAGTTCGTCAAAAAAAAAGGACTTTTGTTGTCAATAAACTTAATATTGTTCTGACAGATCGATCAACGCGACAGGCCGTGCTCGTCGATATTACTATCCCACATGACGAGAACCTCGTGAAGGCCGAAAGTGAAAAAATCACTAAGTACCTCGACTTGGCTCACGAGATGACCGCCATGTGGGATGTGGATTCGACGATCATTGTGCCGATAGTCGTTTCTGCAATCGGTCTCAACATCTTTAAAGACTTTCGCTAGATGGCTGGGTCAAGGGTCAGATACAGAAGGCATTACTCCTGGACACGAAACGCATCGTCATATTTCGCCCTATTATATTTTGTACGATATTGTGTATTTAACTTTTTGTATAAATATTGTAAAAACTTTTAAAATAAATAAAAATAAAATTAATTTCGCAAAAATATACACAAAGAAATGTGAACTCCCTGATTCCGGGCTAGGTACTTATAGACCTGTGATTTAGAAGTCAGTGTCTTCTCCCATTTACGCACAAATCTTTCAAAAAGAATCTATTATAAAATACATAATGAAAGCTCTTAATAATTTCATACTGCGTATGGATGACAATATAGGTAAAACAGATGTGACATACTCGTATAAAAATTCAATGCCTCAAATATGACATGTATTTGGTAAAATATTCAGATCGCTGGAAACTAAATCTATCACTCAAGTTGTATTGAACACTTTTCATAACAATTAGAATAAAAACAGTTATAAGGACTCACAATGTAGCAAATATTTTCCAGTCTGTAAAATAAGTAAAAGTTACACCGGATACAAAATTCACATTAAATCTTCCCGTCGTTCAACTAGTCGATTACTCAAAGGCTTAAAGGATTACGAGAAGATTAACCGTTCTTTAAACTTTGTTAAAAATAAGCTCAGCCAATGGAAAGCTATAAAAACGAATAAACCAAAAGGTAGTCATTAATTCTAGCATGAGCATCTACGCTTTTGCTACGTAGCTATATATAATATTATGAACGAGACGCACATATATTTTGATTAAATATTTTGTTTTTCTTTTCGTGTTTGATTAATAATTAAAGACCAATTCTCTTCGGACAAGAGTTTGGACTATCACAAGAGAAATTATCATTCCTGAGACTTGGAATCTTCAAGGATTTATTGTTTTTCGCTTTAGTTTCAACCGAAAACTCAATTTGTTCAATCTTGAGAGATAGCAAACGCTACCCACATAATGACCAAGTAGATTGGGTCCTACTTGTGACAGTATCTGAACCCATCACCATACACTAAGCACAAATTCTCACAGTCATTTCTATGCACTTAAGAAATTGAAAAATGGATTTTATTATAACCTTAGATCGACGGAACTTTCACTGCGTATACATATATTATACGATTAATAAAGAAAGGTGTTGAAAAATCGATCGCATGATCTGTAAACAAACTTATCTCACAGAGTTCAGGGCGTTGATAATGGTTCTAATACTCACACTATACCGAGCTAAGGCTAGAATAATATCCGACGGACAAATCGAAGTAATATTTACCTTTTTATCTGTCTAGAGCAGCCAATTAACCGGCAGGTTGTATACAATTACTAAACTAGACGAGCAAAAATATGTATATAACGCTTTATGGTTACCGAGCAACGATCACACATTAACTGATAATTCCCCGAAATTCGCCTCACGTCGCGTCAAATTGGCTGCCCTCGATTATTCGCGAGCCATGCATCAGCATAACATGTGGGATACGACTATGAATACATTACACGGCCTCGATCGAAAAGGATCGACTCGAAAACTCTATTTTTAAAGTAATTTCAGTTCGGATAACGGCCTCATACGGTTGTGATAACGTGGAAATACCGTTTGGAATTTACCTTGTTACTGTTTTATTAACTATCGATACACGGGACTTTTGATACGGGTTTTTAGACTTGTACCAAAATACCGTTATCTAAAATCCATTTTGAGGTAAACTGGTTTTTTAATATAAAGCCATGCCCCTGTATTTATATTTAAAAAAAATAAAGCACTCGCGACATCGATCCAGAGGAGTAGGCAGAGATTACGGATTTATCATCCAAATAACCTTAAGCCTGTGCTGGGGGATGGTTCACATCAATAATCGAATTGAGGTTTTGAACCTCTGACTTTATGATCGCCGATCGTAATTAATTGTAAAAGATGTTATTTTGGTATTTTTTTTTATTATTTCTAAGCAAGTGCTTGACTACGATCCAACCTGATGTTAAGTGGAAATGCAGTCCTGGATGGTAAGGCGCACTAGCTTAGTAAATGCCTATTCACTCTACCCTTGAAAATACCCACATTGTAATCGGAGGGAAAGACAGACGCGGGCAAACTATTCCAGTCCTTTGCTGTAAGAAGAATGAAAGACGAAGCAAATCGCTTCGTTCGGGTTTGAGGGATGTTCACAACAAAAGGATGAAATCCCGCAGTGCATCTAGAAGTCCGATGGTGGAAAGGGGATGGGGAATTAGATCATGTAGTTCTTCAGCACACTCTACTAGATGCATATACTCATATGCATCTAGTAAAAAGCGGTTATTTTAATATAAAAACCAAACACTCCAACTGTATTTATTCGTATAGATAAATAACAATATATTTTTTATCAAGAGACTTTTTTTAATTGCATTATTGATTGGATTTTATGATCTTAGTTCGCCGGCCGAACTGAGCGAATTGTTAGAAAGTCATCAACAACTAACTGCACTATGATAACTTTTTTTGCTAAACGTACGCGAACCTTATCAAATTAGTTTTTAACGTTCTCAAACATTTAATATTCTAATTTTAAATTCGCGAGCCGAGAGCGCCACCGCACGCTGCCACAACTTTTGAACAACACTGGGCATAAATTTCGCCAAATGGCAGTGACAGTTTTGCGCAGAAAAAAAATACTTCCTAGCTATTTTACTACAGAGCATAGTTTTCCAATCTAACTAGATGTGAAAATAAATATATACTCTAATGTAAATGAGCACTCGTTTATTATGACCTTAGTCAAAAATCTGCATTCCAAAAATTCGTATGTTTTAAACGCGTTCCGGATGTGGGTGTTAATTTCTTTTCTTAAGCCCTGTATTTCTGGGCTCTCAAGAATAAAACTACGGTATCCCCTGCCTGTCGTAGAAGGCGATTAAAAGGGGACTCGAATTCACTGGGCGACAAGGGTGGGGGCCTCTGTCACCCGCCAAGGTGGACGCGGGAAGAAGCTGACATCGGCTGGCCCGTGTCGCCTTACTCCGCGAGGGCACAGGGGGGAAGGAGTAACCTCCCCCTCCCCGGGATGTGCTCTACTAGGGCACGGTGCAGAGGGGCTCCGGTGCGTTCCACTTGAGATCCCGGAGCCCCTCGTCATGCACCGAGGAAGGGCCACCGGGTAGGTTTTGATGGGTCGAACCCCACATAACCGCCGCTTTCCCCCCAGAAGGCGAGGTATCTTTTTTTTAAGTTCTTTTCTTGAAATTTAAAGCAGCTAAGCGTTTCGATTTTCTATCTGATGGTCGTGGGTTCGAAACTAGTCAGCTTGTATCTATAAAATGCCGTTTTTGATGTGATAAGTACAAAAAAACACTCGCGAAAGATTTGTGTCTGGTGTGTGACGATGGGCTGGGTCCTAAGTGCATGGTGAAAAGTAGACAGTGAAAGCTGTCTTTGTTAACTCCACTAGATTTAAATATATATATATATATATATTATTATTATATAAAGCAACATAGCACATAGAACGTTTACTTGACGTTAAGTGATAGGCATTGCTCGTAACAAACAGACCTATAAAGGTATTTTAATTGAACAATTATTTACGAGTAAAAATAAAAGCCGAATCAAACGTTGAACGCTATTACGCGTGGATGCCCTTTATATTTCCGTAATATCGTTAGAATTACGAAATAGAATTAATAAGAAACTAACCAAACACTCAACAAACTACCTTTGAAGTACAGGAATCCAAAAAAATTTTTAAACGAAATCAGACGGCGTGATATACTAAATAGCGTCAATCAATAGCCTAATGGTTTAGGATACGGTCTGCGAATCGTAAGGTCGTAGGTTCGAATCCATCATTCGACTATTGACGTGAACTATCTCCCAGCACAAGCTTAAGTTCAGTTGGAATGGTTAAAAAGAATGTTAGTAATATTACTAAAAAAATACACAAAAATAAAAACGTTTTAAGTCGGTTATAAACTGACTTCAAATTATATCAAACAGAATCTGTCTATGGCATATTACGCTCCTTAGACCATTCAATTCAAAAGATAGTTGATCATCATTTGGTAGGTATTTGTACTAAAATATAAAATTTTAAGATTAATTCGAAGAGAAACAGTACTTGGAGGCTAACAAAGCAAACTGCGCAAAATATTTGTTGGGAATAGAGGCCATTTTTTCTTATCGTAGTCGCTTAGCTTGACAAATGGCGACTGCATTATTGCGGCCTACTCGCGAACTCGGGAAGCCTTCACCATACTTATTACATAAGTAATTTTTATCGTGTATATGTACTATGGTTGAGTTTAAATTTATTTTACAGGCAATAAGCGGCACCCAAGTAATGCGAACGAATATCGTGGGTTGACATGTGACAACATGGACAACATTTTTGATCTAACATTGAGAAATTTATACCCGGAGAAATATATATTTATATCGGGAGTGTGTGTCCGGGCGGTCGCCTGAAGTTGTGTTGTACACTAACAATCCGAGATCGATCCCCGGTGTGCACCAATGAATTTCATCATCATGAGGAAGCGTACATGAGTTAGAATATTTTTCTATATGTGAAGTGTGAATCCGCACCAGGGTCGTGTACTTATACTTTACAGAGAAGGCCTGTGCCCAGCAGTGGGATGTATATCTAGGCTGTAACTACTACTTCCACCCTTTTTGATTATATAAATAATAATTGTAAATTGTAATGTTCCTTGTTTTTTTTTTACGGTAAATAAGATCTTAAAGTTGCAGAAACAAAGTGCTAATTTGTACGCGAATATAACTCATTGAATAAAATTTCTTTTTTCTTTTTCTGTATTAAACTTGGGTAATTCAAAATTAAGATTAAAACACGATAATGGATTTTATCGTGAGGCCTGCACGTGTGATCGAATTCGAATTGCTAACTTACGATAAAACTATAGGCGAGTGTTTGGCCGCTGAGTTACCACGGTTCTATAACTGCAATGGAACCTCAGAAAAGTCTTCGTTAAAGCAAGTTCATTAGTATAAATGCAACCATTACAACAGTTACCATTCAGTAAATTAAACTGAAAGAAAATACTACTTGACAGCATCCACTTCTCACCACTCCATCTTAAGCAACTGATCCAAAGTTTATCCGCACTTAACACCTCTGCAGGAGTTGCGGGGCGCTGCAACAGAATGGAATTTAGCATAATACAGTGCATTTAAGCTAAATTTTATGCGAAATGGGAAAGCTCTGTTACGCCTTCACAGCGTTGCGAGCATCCATCAAGTGGAGTTATGGAAGAGAATAAACTTTGTTGGGATTTTTCAACCGCTACTTGAAAATGTTATAAACCGATAACGCTCGCACTCTAACCACTGTTTATGTTGAAACTTGTTAAAGTTTAAAGTTTCGTACGCGGTAACGCCACTCATTTGATTTGGAATGAGGCATAAATCATATATTATTGTGATTGTCTATGAAGAACGGAGCCCCGAGTCTGCACAACCAAATGCGTCAAACGTTCAGTGACATTACAGCGGTCGATCTATGCGACTTTTTTTAATCTGCTAATTCAGTTGTGCAACGACAGTTTTCAACTTCAACACTGACACTTCAATATTGTTTCAATTATTGGTGTTTGTTAATCTTGTTAAAAGTTTAAGTTATAGCCTATATGTCCCACTGCTGAGCACAGGCCTTTTCTGTAAAGAGAGTGTAAGAGCATAGCTAGCCACTCGGTCTTAAGGTGGATGATTACAAAATTTTCTAAAACATGTAGGTTTCCTCACCATGTTTTCTTTCAATAGCGTGAGCAAAAATTAAGGATTATATAATGGTTCGGTTAAGAAAGGTTGAATATTTATTTATTTATTTATTTGATAAAGGAAAACTTACAGCTATTCAATGCTTCTTATATAATTTACAAATATATCACTAGATTAGCAGGTAACAAGTTTTCACAAATAAGTTAAGGAAAAAAACACTAAAAATACGTAAACTTAGGTAACACAGTATTGGAAAAGAGTATCAAGGTCCCGCAGACAAAATTTCACTAAATGTACTTATAAAAAACTTACGTACTGAGGCATCACTGACGTGAAATAGGTCGACATTATTGAATTTCTCACAAAGGTTGTTAAATTCATTAGATGCTCTGGTAAAATAGCTATTAAGCATATAGTCTGAATATCTCAGAAGATAAATACGCTAGTTAACTGAAATAAATTGTGCATGATAGACAATTAAATATCCTTAAAATAAAATAAAATACTTTTATCAATTTGTTTATATTTCATTAAAAAACAATATATTTGCGACTACTACTAAAATTTAAATAAAAATACTCTATTAACCAAGTAATAAATAAATACGTAAGATATCCTCTTTCGTTTAAGTTTTTTAATAAAATATAAATTAATTGATAAAAATATTATATTTTAAGGATATTTAATTGTCTATCATGCACAATTTATTACAGTTAGCTATCGGTTTTATCTTCAGAGATATTCAAATTTTGTTAACCTACCCTTTATTTGCTCACGAGTGTAGATACAAAGAAATTCACTCGCGTTGCTTGTGTAGGCAACCGAAGGGACACTGGGCTATAACAAATCTACAACTCTCAATTACTTAAGCTAATAATAATTAATCATGTAGTGATTTTAACGCTATTTATTTTATTAGATGTATGCCTGTTCGGCCCTTCTATGAAAAAAAGGTACTGTCACAAGTATCTGATAGTGAAATTGCAATTTGATATGTACCCTTTTCCAGGGCTTATCTGGAATCCGGTTATTTCTCGCCGTGTTCACCCAAGCGGCTGACAATGGCTGACGTAATCTGTTTATCCGCAGGTCCGGTAGACGAGACGGATACGTCTGTGATGGTAATTAGATAAATTCAATGTAATTGTTTCCATCATATGTTATTTTAAACATGAAATCGACAGTGACTAGTTACTTCCATTCATTATTATTGACATAGCAGAAGCGTAGGTCTTTGTTTGACCTATAACGTGACACCCTGAATGCCCGGCCACTAGCTGTCTTATACAGCAACTTCAGCAATAGGGTGGTTCTCCGAACTTTGCAGGTACAGGGTATTGACTCTATCACAGGGGACAACTGGTCTCCTTAAAGAGTCATGGGTACCGGCGGCCTATTTACACATTATACAATATGAGCCAGCGTTGGCCATACGAGCTACTTGATTTTTTTTTGGACTATGCTAATCAGCCATCATCAGGCGATCAGCCTCTGCAGTTTCAACGGGTTTTTGAGTGGCGCAGCTCTTAGGTAGCTTTAACCTCTTTAGGGATTAACTGGGCTCAAAGGCCCGATAGCCACTGGAAGGCAGATATAAAAGCTGAATGACCTGGCTTTTGACATGGAAGGTACAAACGGTCGCTGTAGCCGGAACCAGTATGGTATTATCATCATCGTATTATTGACCTATGTAATTTACTAACGTGTTAACTTAATTTACCTGTGGGTGTGGATACACCTGGCATATTCGAGTCATAGTTTCAACCAGATGTTTTTTTAATAATGCTTATTGGCAAATACAGAAGCGCGGAAGAAGTAAGAAGCGATAGATAAGGAATGCTCTTAACCAACTATTATGTATGCTCAGATATCTGGTATCTATCTGAGCTGGTACCTATTCGATCCAGCATCGCAACCAAATAGATCAAGTTGTCGTATTTACTTAGTGTCTTTTTTTTATTTTATCTTTTATTTATTTCTTTTATTTTTTACCTATTTTAATTAGTATTTAAGAAAATGTTTTGTAATTAATACAATTTTTTTTATTGTTAGTAGATAAGTTCTAGTATATAACTAGTTATATCGTAGAGAAGTGTGTGAGGATCGTACTAATTGGAATTCGTGTCTCAGCCTACCCCTATTGGTGACGGACGATCGCAGCGTATTCCGTACCCAAAACCTATTGGAATATTAACGTTTAACTTTGAAACTATCAAAATTTCTATGCAAATTATTTTGCAACGGAAAAGTTTGAAAAGTCTAGAAAATTTGAAATGAGTTTTAGAATAGGGTCGTTAATTTAAATACTCTATCTGGGGTTCGACTTAGACAGGAGGTAAAGACGATGATAAAACTATTAAAGAAGCCAAGCTTACTAACGACATCCAATTCAAGCGAGAATTTATAATTTTATTTGCGACTCCAACTCCCACCGCAAATTGCGGCTCTCATCATTCTACGGTGTACGTTCACCAATATTAACGCCCCCTGGGGACGAGGGGAGCAAGTACTCAATACGTGCTATGTGTTTTAATTTGTACCAAACACGTCGAATGTGCTAAAATTTAATTTCCATGTTACATAATTTGCGGTCAATTTTATTGATGATATTTGCGTTGATTAATTCAATACCCATGAGTGATCACAGTCCAATGTACTAAATTCTAGCTGGCTGGCACTATATTCCTATATATATTTCACTATAGTCTTCTTTTTATTTTCGAATTAACGTAGGAATATTGCGAAATATAATTGAACGGAACCAAACCAAACTACGTTCATCACAAGTACATCCATTCCAATAAAAAATGTATCATCGAAATCGGTTGGCGTGATATGGAGTTATTCCAACATTTGTCGTAAACATACTAAATGTCAATTTATGAAATGATACGACCCTATAGTCCTGAGCTACGGAATTATGCTATGGTATCCCTGCATGTTGTAAAGACTATAACTGGCCAGAATTTCCGAATTATTTTAGGAATTACGATAGTTAGAACCAAACTCATTATTTAAACACAAATATTTAAGACATATACGATGTCTATGGATGCCACTGTCAGATCTAGACGGTAAATTGATATGAGCCCACACTGGAAGCACAAATAAAAATAAAAAAAGAATCATCCAAATCGGCTCATCCAGTCGAAGGTAACAAACATAAAAAAACATAGAGACGAATTGAGAACCTACCCCTTTTTTGAAGTCGTAAAAAAGTCGAAGTCGTCTAAATACTTGTATAGTTTCAATTTTTTTAATTCCCGACGTTTCCAAAACGTTAAAGGTCAGAAGGAACGTTTGACATCTGACTAACTGGCAATTTTACTTCTCGAAACAGCTATTAATTCTTAAAAACGATAATGTGAATTCTTTCCCGTGAAAGCTGCTATGTATGTATATATATATATATGAGTACACTTCCTTGTGACTTCATGTTATAGGACAAAGTACGCGTACAAAAAAATCAAACATTTCACAGAAATTACTTATAACATTCTATATTCTTATTGCAGACAATTTTGAAACAGCTTTTATACGCCTTTGGCCGTTTTAGTTGAAAATATACTTGAGAGCAATTGAAATTTTCAATTTAGTTATGAGGTGCTTACTGCCCGCCGGCGTTGTAAAATGCGGCCAGACAATTTTATTAATACAGCTCTCAATTCAGAATAGATAAAACATTGTAGCCGAGGCCCGTTGGCCATGAGCCTGCAGAATACCGCATCGAAACCACTGGCAGTCTGCCAACTACCTATAGCCTGGTTCAGGCTCTCAAAAATAGACTCTTAACGCAGACACCTTCAAAGCATCAAAACAAATTACACCCTATATCGTAGCACGAGGATATGCTTTCGAATGCGACTGCCGATGTCACTATCGACATTCTGAATTCAAATGTGCCGACGCCATTGTGTTTCCAATATTCTATACCAATAAAATACTACCCTTGTTCATAAGCGAAATAAGCCCGCAAGTTCCGATTTAGGGGAATAACCGTGTATAATGGAGATACAGGTGTGGCCTGCGGTGTTAAGTACATTTGTATTAGACGTTTTATGAGTGTACGTACACAATTTGTATGAGTTAAGGTCCTTAAGTTGGTAGACTTGTTTGTTTTGACCCGAGCGTGTTTGCAGCGAGTAATATAATTTAGTGGATGAATTAAACAAAGCTTAGTAATACTCGGGTTAGCGAAACATTTTTCTTTTACTCAGAGACATTTTACTTAGCTTCTCTTGGTACTTTAGTAAAATTTTCTTATATACATAAACCTCATTTTTTAATAGAAAAATGTATTTAAATTTAAACAGCGTGCATTTTATTTTTCGTTTTTATATATTTATTATTTATTTCGACTTAATAAGATGACTTTTGTCTGTTATCTTATAAAAAATTTTTTAATGTCAATTTTAATGTCTTATTTTATTTTATTAAGAAATGTTAGCTGGCAACACATGGCACCCAGCGATTGTTATGCATAATAACTATTTCCAATGATATCTTAATGATTTACCTGAACCTTATTGTATCTTTAATTCATAATTAATAATTTAGTTGATCGTCACATGAACTTGGCATTGTAAACAATAGCTGTAACTTTATTAGTTCCTAATCTGACTTCTAATTAATTTTGTATAAAGATTGTGAGGACACGAAGTTGTCACGGTATTAGTTTTAAATAATTCTTTGTACAACGTTACGCTGTCTCAACAAAGCGAGTGTATTAGTTGTTGGACTATGTTATTTTACGAAACCTACAAATTATAACAGAAACTTACAGCTATTACTAATAATAATATATCTAATACAGCCAATTAAATAATATGACCAAACAATGTAAATATTAACAAATATGTATAGCGTTATGTTTAAGCCATTTTTGCAAGTGTTTTTTTGCTTTGATAAGGTGTATAATGGTCTTAACATAATTTTCTCTCAGATTTCAGTCATGTTATATAATATTAATAGGGCATAAGATTCTATTTACAGAGTGGTAGCTCAGTGTACGGGCGGTCGCCTCAAGTTGCGTAGTACGCTAGAAACCCGAGTTCCATCCGCGGTGCCGGCATCAATAAATTTATTGTTGCAATTTTATGTGATTTACCTCGCGCTCTGCGGTAAAGGAAAAGATCGTGAGGAAACCTACATGTCCTAGAAAAAATTAGAAAAAAAACATGTGAAGTCTGCCAATCTGCACTAGGGCCACGTGGCGGACTACTTCCCTATACTATCTTTACAGAGAAGGCCTGTGTCCAGCAGTGGGATATATATAAAGGCTGTAACTTCACTTAAGCTTTTTCGCAGCCGAAGAAAGCAGCAGATTAGTAACGTACAAGGAATGCGAAACGAAAATCGAACCGAAAGTTGACTCTTTCTCACTTCTAATTACAGCTTCTACTACAAAGAGCTGCAGTTACAAAAGAGCTCTGTATTTATTACTGTCGCACGGCACAAGGAATAGTACTCATGTGGGGAGCGTTCTTTAAAAGAAATATAAGTACACTTCCCTATCCCTGCATTTTAGTAAGTCTAGAGTCAAACCTAGGTATCCGTATAAAAATTATGCGTTAAGTTACTCATTTCTTTAAAAAAAAAAGTTCTATAATTTTTTTTCGCAAGTATTATTAACATTCATGTTAAATATTCCAAATAAGTTTAGGTTTTTGTTAACAGATGGTTCACGTTAATAGTCGAATGGCGAATTCGAATCCCCCTTACGATTCGCAGACCGTACCCTAAACTATTACTATTGACGCTTCATTTAGAGGATTTGGATTCGGCCACTTCTCAACCTGATGAAGTTGTAAAAGCTTCCAATCTACAATTTCAAGAATAAAAGAAAATAAAATATTTTCCGTATTAAAATCAATGTTCTGTAAACATAAATAAAACCATAAATTTCCCAGCGCTGTGAACTTTTATTAGAAATATGAACAATTTGAGTGAAACCAAAATGCTCCACGTTTAACGCAATACTTAGAACATAAACACAAATACGATTCTATACTCAACGCAATAAAGTTTATTTCTGTAGCACTTTCATTTCCAGTTAGGCCGATAGAACAAGATAAAGTGTCTCTTTCAAAAATGGTTGAATGGGAGTGTTTTCGAAAAGGAAACTCGAACTTTTTCAGTTGTACACAAGGTTGATTTTCTATTGGCATTTGTGGATACTCCGGACGATGAGTCGTAGGCCATAACCCTCACCCTTGGCATTAAGCCAGCGCTCTTGTATGGTGACGGACGCGTCTGCAGGCTGGTCGTCCAGTTTTATGGCTTTTAGATAAATTATGTTGCTAAAAATAACATAGACGAAAGCAACGATGGTATATAATTGCATTTGATAAAATTAAATTAATGAAATAGATTTTTTGTGTCACAAAAAATTATTCACGGGTAGAAACGAAAACCCAAAATCAAATCAAACGGAAACAATAAAACATTAAAAGCAGCTTCGCCCGGTCGCTTTCGTTAATTTCCGATGTTTCGTAGTTATACAACAATATTTTCGCGCCTATATTCCTCTTCCACATTTATGCTTGTTGTCGTGATAAGGAATACTGACAGGGAATACCATAGTCTTATTCTAATGAGCCCAGAACTGCAGGGCTGGCGGAATACTTTTTTTTTGTTAACGGGGAGGAAATCTTCAAAAAGATACCCCGCCTTCTGGGGGGAAGGCAGCGGTTATGTGGGGTTTTTACCCACTAAAACCTCCCCGGTGGCCCTTTCCTCGGTGCATGACGAGGGGCTCCGGGATCTCCAGTGGAACGCACCGGAGCCCCTCTGCACTGTGCTCAAAGAGTAACCTCCCCCCCTGTGCACTCGCAGTGCACGGGCCAGCCGATGTCACCTTCTTCGCGGGTCCTTTTTAACGGACGACAAAGGCCCCCACCCTTGTCGCCCAGTGAACCCGAGCCCTTTTAGTCACCTTCTACGACAGGCAGGGGATACCGTAGCCTTATTCTTGAGAGCCCAAAACTACAGGGCTAAAGTAATAATTGACTCGATGAGTATAGTTGCATGTTTGCTTTAGTACAAAATAATACACTCGTGAGCATAAATTAAGGGTCGGTTAAGAAAGTTTGAATATCTCGGAAGATAAAGACGCTAGCTAACTGAAATAAATTGTGCATGATAGACAATTAAATATCCTTAAAATAAAATGAAATATTTTAATTAATTTATTATTTTTTTAATATATAATTATATTTCATTAAAAAACATAAACTTAAACGAAAAAGGATATCTTACGTAAACTTGGATAATACAGTATTTTTCATTAAATTTCATTTGGATTTTATTATATCGCCACATGGAGTAACAGTAACACTATGTACTAAAATTTAAATAAATATCTTCCGAGATATTCAAACTTTCTTACCGACCCTTTATTTTTGCTCACGGCTTTATAAATTCGTCTAGTGTGCAAGCTATTGTTAGCTGGCAACACATGACACCCGGCATTTGTTATACATAATAACTACTTCCAATAATATCTTAATGATTTACCTAAACGTTATTGTATCTTTAATTCATAATTAATTATTTAGTGATCATCACATTAACTTGGCATTGTAAACAATAGTTTAACTTTATTAGTTCCTAATCTGACTTCTTGTTCATTTTGTATAAAGATTGCGAGGACGTGCAGTTGTCACTGTATTCATTATAAATAATTCTTGTATAACGTTACGCTGCTGAATAAAGCGAGTTATTTAGTTGTTGGACTGTTTTACTCCACGAGACCGCCAGATCCTAACACTATCGATAAAAGAAAAGTTATAAAACAAAATTATACACTTACCAACAACACAAGACACGCGGACAGAAGCTGAATTCATACGATTCATATTCGAGTCGCCCCAAGTTTTATATGCGCTGAGCATGTTATTTGAACAAACAGAGCATTTCAGCAGTTGCACCACCTGTTCCAGAGATAGTTTTCTGACGAAAAATAATACCGCCTGAATTTCATACAGTTTTATTTTTACCCCTCGCATCTAAAGCGGGGATGTGCAATTGTAAAAAAAATAAAGACAACTGCAAGTAATAATATTATATGACTTAAGATTCAAGCATATTTTTGTACATGCAATACAATTTTTAATAAATCGAATGTTTAAAACGAGATTAACTAGAATACGTTAGGTAATCTGGGCAGGTGCAGCCAAATACGAACTCGCGGCACTGGATTCCATGGAGAGGCGGGCCAAAAAGTTGATAGGTGACCAAGATCTACACCTAGATAGTCTTGAGCACAGGCGCAAGGTGGCCAGCCTTTCGGTGTTTTACAGGTTACACTTTGGAGGGTGTGCACAGGAATTACACGAGTTAATTCCCCCATCCCCATTCTACCTTCGGACATTTAGACACTCGGCGGGTCTCCACCCTTTTATAGTCAATGTTCCGCGCGTCCGAACGAAGCGATTTGAGTCATCGTTCATCGTGCGTACAGCAAAGGAGTGGAATAAGTTGCCGGCATCAGTCTTTCCGTCCAAGTACGACGTGGGAGCCTTCAAGAGTAGAGTGAATAGGCGCGTACTACCTTTCGACTATATCACCACTTACCACCAGGTGGGATCATGGTCAAGCGCATAAAAAAAAGGTAATAAAATTATTAATTCCTTAAAAGAAATACACTGCTGATACTCGTTTGGTTTATGTATGAAACGTTAACTACCACAAAACGACGCTCGTTCATATCTCGTTAGCTGCGATTCATTTAATTACAGAGTCGAAATGGGGACGACGTCATGAAAAGTAATAAAATAATTCTAAAAACTAATATGATACTCGTCGTTGTACTACGACGATGCTGTAATAGGAAATGACCTCGAAATTAAGTCACTTAGTATTTTGTGATGTGCTCCAATTAAAAGAAAAACTGTGAAGTGATCTCTCTACAATTGCTCGAACGGGGGACTTCGACTTTAATTGTTGGCAACACAATGGCAGCGACTCGGCCTAGAACAATAAGGCTGTTCCTATTTAAATAAAAGAAAATAAGGTGTTTTAATTAATGAAGTTAAAGTTAAATTGCGTTTTGGAAAATGATCTCCGATGGGCCCAATTTTCTCCCTTGACATATTAAACGAATGTAGTAAGACTTAAATATGTATAAAAATGGGCGCTTGTAGATAAGTCTACGCGCATCGAAAAATAGTTTTTAAGGCATGCAAATGCCAAAAATTAATAACAATAACATAATGTCTGGAAAAAGATAATCATATACATACAATAAACAATACATACAATGGGTAGTTAACCTCAATTATATAGAAGCACTTGAAAAAGTACAATTTTTTTCACAGCAGCTTCAACCTTCTACTTTCATCATTTATTCAGAACTCGTTCAAAGAAGTATAACTTCAATAACCAGCCTTACGTACAAAGATCATCTGTGAAATAGCAACCGAACGAGCTGAGGTTATGTCTCAATGGGGATCATTGTGTCGAGTTACTAGCTATAGAGATTCAGGCGTAGCGACATAAGAGCTATGTCACCTCTCAATCCGGTAAAGTTAAGGTCAGCATCTCTGACCAACCTGTGTCTTTGGGCACAAAAAATGTTTATCAGTGCACAGAAACAAACAAATCTTCAGCTTAATAAATAATATATATAGGCGCAAATCGCCTAGTATCGAAAATACTGTTTTATAAGTTTAGCGCCATCTGAGATGGGACTGTGTAAGAACGATATTTGTTCATACGAAATTAACGTAATCATGTTAAATAAATCATTGAAAGTTGTGTTAAATTCATTTACATATTTATTGTGAATATTTAACTATATTTCATTAATTATTTGTAGTTATTTTATTTGTTTGTTACAAAGGAAGTCAAATATTCTGTAACGGTTTAACTTATTGAGAAATCAATATAAAAACGACTGTATTTTGTAATAACGTGACATTCTTGTACCGACCGTCGTGATACGACAAGCAAGCCAGCATTCTCGTACTGACCCTCGTGATACAACAAGCAAGCTAGCAAGCGGAATCTGGAGTGGGTACTTCATTATGGATTCCGACAACAAAACCCTGGCCTAGCGCCGACATATACATAGACGATACCAAAATATATTATATGACCCACATCATGATGTCAGCCACAAAACATCCACTGCTGGACATAAGCCTCCCCAACGATTTCCAAAAGGACCGGTTGTAAGCGGCTTGCATCCAGCTGCGTCCTGTGGCCTTTATGAAGTCGTCAGGCCACCATGCGGGTGGACGTCCTATGCTGCGCTTGCCGGTCCGTGGTTTCCAGTCGAGAACTTTTAGGCCCCATCGGCAATTTGTTCTACGCGCTATGTGCCCTGCCCATTGCCATTTCAACTTGCTTACCCGGCGACCTATGTCGATTACCTTCGTTCGTCTACGGATCTCCTCATTCCTGATATGATCTCGTAGAGATACTCCGAGCATAGTCTACTTCATAGCTCCGTATTGAATTGGGTAATTGCACCTAAATATATTATAGACAAATATTCTGTCCGCCGAGAATGATAGACATCCTATCGACACATGAGCCTCAAACGCAATTATGTTGGTCGCAAGTTAATTGCGACATTTGATCTGCTAAAGTACATTCAATAAACTCGAACCCGTGTCAAAGCAACAGGTTTCAGATTACGCGTTAATTTTAGGAGCAGGTTCGAGGTGAAAGAGTATATGAAATGTATAGGCTAGCATATCAACATAAATATTAATAGTATTGTAAAAAATATCACCACCGACAATACCAATAATTGATACTGGGCATCCTCCCCCGTTTCACTTAGGCTAAGTTTATCTTATAACTGATATGATATACGAATGTATATCACAAAAGTAAGAATAAACATCGATAAAAAATCGATTTTTTTAACCAAAAAGGAATTTTGATTCCACATTGATTAAACATAGACATATTCTTTATTAGCATCATTCGAATACATTCTCCAGCTTCCTCGCTCTCTCTGAGGTGGGGTCAGACACCAGCATTAAGAAAGTATCCACATGTTCTTCCCTCAGTTTTAGACTATGTATTAATGACTTTCTTTCCGCTCCATGTTTAGCCCATTCCCCCATTATGTGGTGCACATCACCACTTGGCAAATCTCAGTTCGGTGACTCAGCCTTCCGCATCCGATGTGCAAAAAATTTTGCAGGGAAATGTCCCGACCTCAATCTGTGCACCGTTGTGATATGTAAAGAAACAAATAGAATACTTTTTCTTTCGGGATAGTAAGTGTTTGTATTCGGCGTTAATCAATTAACGTTATGTGAGCCACTGGCACCTTTTGCCCTTCAACTATAAAACAATCAAAATACCCACTTTCAGCTTACCTACAAAAAATCAGTAGCTAAAATTTATGTAAAATACAATTCTCCAAGTGTTATAAATATACAGCAATTTAGTTGTCAATGCCGTATACATACATCTGCTCCCGCACTTAACAACTCCCGCGAATTTACCTTAATGGGTGTCAATTTTTCACAGGAGAGGCTTCAGGGTTGACAAATTCAATAAATGATAATAATATACGAGTTCGAGATGCTATTACTCGCAGACAACCCCTCAACCCCCAGAGATTAATGCAAACGACTTGCGAAAAATTTTAATAAATTATCCTACAGGATTTTCCCTAAAAAATAAGTTAAACATATTTAGAACTTTATGTTCTAATGTCACCGTATGTAAATTTTGAAGAAAATTCTGTTTATGATTTATTTAAAAAAAATTGAAAATAATTCACGAGTAATTTACCAAATTTACTTTATATAAGATTTAAGATAGAACACGCTTTTTAGTTATACTGCTATGTAATATCGAACAAAGTATTGCTACACTTATACTTGTATAAGTTATGTAACTCTGGGTTCTGTAGCTCTGGGCTCGTAGAATAAGACTACGGTATCCCCTGCCTGTCATAGAAGGCGACTAAAAGGGGCCTTGGGTTCACTGGGTGACAAGGGTGAGGGCCTTTGTCGACCGTCAAGGTGGACCCAAGAAGAAGGCGACATCGGCTGGCCCGTGTCGCATTGCACTGCGAGGTCACAGTGGGAGGGAGTAACCTCCCCCCCGGGACGTGCTCTCCTAAGTGCACAGTGCAGAGGGGTTCCGGTGCGTTCCTCTGGAGATCCCAGAGCCTCTCACCATGCACTGAGGAAGGGCCGTCGGGGAGGATTTAGTGGGTAAAAACACATCACCGCCGCCTTTCCCTAGAATGCGGGGTATCTTTTGAAGATTTCCTCCCCGATAACAATAAAAAATATTATGTAACCCACTTAATGCCGTAGTAACTCAGTGTCCGAGCGCCTTGAGTTGCATACTACAGAAGCAGAGTTCGAGAGTGTTTTTCGACGAATTTCTTTGTTGAAATTTTAAATGCTTATTTACCGCGCGCTCGGCGGAAGGAAAACATCGTGCGCACACCTGTACGTATTTCCTCAGATATGTAAAGTCTGCTTAGCCCCACTAAGGCCACGTGGTGCTCTACGTGGGGTAAATAAGTATATGGTGTAATTAAAATAATAATAAAATAATTACTTATTTATTTTATTCTATTATGTGTATAGTGTATGTAATTTGTATTTGATGTATTATATAGTTTATCTAAAAATATATAACATTATGTAAGTTTTGTACATTATGTATATATTTATATATAATAGCGTCAACCAGACAAAGAAACATGTTAAAATAATTAAATTACAGAGAGTTGATCGATACAGATCCAATATGGTCATTGAAAATAATTGTCAGAAATCATGTTAATAGTATTATTTGGTAACTAACAATGTATAATTGCAGTGAAAAATAAGTGTCGTTAGTGGGAAGCTATTTTACAAGTTGTCCATGGTTTATAGCCAAATATAAAAATAAGTGAACAATCGCTGTGCGCTTAGGCGAACTTCAAAATTGTGCAAAATTTGGCACGGTCAACGGTTGGCAGGTGTCAACTGTTGGAATAAGTTCATTTTCAACATCTGCGACCTTAAGATTGTTCGTAGAGATTGTTGAGTAATCTGTGTAGCGCTAGTGAAATTGTTAAAGCCGGTACATTTTATAGACTAGAATTATATATAGAACTAACTGTGCTCGCGACTTCGTCTGCGTTGAATTTAACAAAAAAGTTATTTAGTTTCTTTTTTGTATTTTATTATTGTTACGAGTACATACATTACAAATTGATGACACCTCCAACAAATAAAGTTATATTTTAGCCCATTCATACAAAAACTTATCAAATTATATACTAAAACCGTCTTCGAGAATCACTCTATCCATTGGTGAGTACAGCATGGAAATCAGTGTAGTAGCTTATGAGTTTATCGCGAAAAGACAGACAGACATCAGGAAGCGACTTTGTTTTATACTATGTAGTGATACAGTCACATCAAGTTTACGTTAGATTCCGTTATATGTAATGAAAGCATGCTAAAAAT
The DNA here is from genome assembly GCA_029286785.1 of Meandrusa payeni. Classification (NCBI taxonomy): domain Eukaryota; kingdom Metazoa; phylum Arthropoda; class Insecta; order Lepidoptera; family Papilionidae; genus Meandrusa; species Meandrusa payeni. Next base: position 8,591,805 of record JAGSMX010000008.1, on the reverse strand, counting down.
AAGAAAAAGATGAACATAATGTATATATGTACATATTATTCAGACCTCAACATATACAAAGGGCGTTAGTTTCCACGATTCGCACATAACAAAACGCATGTTCGCCAACATTGCATTGAGTTCTAATTTGTATTCAGTGAGGCTAACAATCTGGAATAGCAATCGGAAACCCCACATTCTTACGGCCGCTAAAGTGGTCAATAAGTACAGTAACAAGTGTGTGACGGAACCCTCCGACGTTGCACAATACGAATGACTCCATTTAAGAGAATCGTTCATCGATAGTCCCACAAAACGAACCAATATTTACAAATTCAACACTCAAACGGTACTCCAAACAGAGCTGTGACGTCACTCCCCTACACTACGTCTATTTACCTCTCCCTGTCGGGTTTAAAGTCGATAACAGCGGCTCTTTTTGCCGGGAATCTTAAAAGAGGCATCTATATTCCGCGCGACTACGGCGGGTTAGCTGTTTGATTCTTTCCGAGGACGAGATGCCGGACATAGATTGACGGCAATATTTCAGATGCTCATTGTTTTTATGTATGTATTTGTGTTTAACAAACAAATTGAATAGCTATTAAAAATCTTTAGCAAATATACATTAGCTTAACAAAACGTTTGAAAAAACGTATTTAACAATATTTACAAAAGACGCACCTTACATAACTAAGTTGTTATTAGATAACAATTTGTTGTCATATTATATAAACACTTAATCTGTTCAACGTGCTATAATTAAAAAAACATTTTAAAGTGTCGTAGTTTCAGATTTTTTATATTTCAAAACAAGTGCTTGACTACGATCGCATCTAACTATTAGAAACTAAAAAAATAAAAAAATGACTCTATCGGAGTAGTTATTGGACCGAAACTCCTAGACAGCTATACACCTGGAGGAAGTTAGAAGAGAGTGGAGAGTGCTAGTTGTGAGCAATTCTCTTAGGAAGTAGGATGATAGAGAAGGAAGGATACAAACACGTATTTTTTAGTTTACGCTAGTTTGCGAGCAAAATCAAAAACCGACTTCAAGTCGAATCAGACGTTTAATGCTATTCCACGCGGACGCCATCTTTGTATTTACGAATTATCGTAGAAATATTACGAAATAGAATTAATCAGAACCTAACCAAACTTTCATCAAAATACCATAGAAGTACATCCTTTCCAATAAAAATTAAATAGGACGCGGGCGACACGGGAAGCACTATCTATCAAATAAAAAAGAATCATCAAAATCGGTTCACCCAATCGAAAGTTATGCGGAAACAAACATAAAAAAAATACAGAATTTTTTGAAAAAATTGAAAACCTCCTTTTTTGAAGTCGGTTGAATATTCCAAAAGTTGGTCTACAATTTCAACGCGCAACTTTCAACTGCAAAAAATGTCCCCCTAACCATTTGCAGCTCGTCATGTTGTTGCTTAGGAGCGAACCAATTAGGTAATTGAGACGAATCGTGGCAAACGCGAACATTTTACAGCCAGACTGTGTTTGAAAAAATACTAATTATTAGCTATAGCTGTGTAGCTACGGAAAAATATCCGAGTTATAGGAGTAGTTTAAAAGATAATAAAAAAGACAGCAAAGTTCGTGGCACATTTGATCAATCAGTAAAGTTGTCGGGAGATAACTGTGACTGAAACCAAGAGAAGAAAATTATTAACTAATGTAATGTATTTGTTGTTGGATTACGAACCGTCAATAACCTAATGGTTAAGGGGGAGGTCTGCGAATCATAAGATCGTAGGTTCGAATTGGACTATTGACGTGAACCATCTCCTAGAAAAAGCTTAAGCTTAGTTGGAATGGTTAACATGAATGTTACGTAATATTTCTTGTAAAAAAAAAAGAAATATTGCTAGCATTAAAAAAAATCCAGGGTCATGTAATAAGCATATTTTATAAACAATTTAGTAAGCATTGTTTTCATGATTCCCGCGACCATTGCAATGCAGACCGCATAGTCTTTACCTAAAACCTAGCACTAGACATAGAGCTATCGTAAATCGGTTACGTGTACGTAAGCGTTGGGAAGATATACAATCCAGTTCGAATTGAAATCCACGGTTTATAGAAGATAAGAAGTTAAATATAAGTATCAGTTAACTTAAATTTAAATAAATGTAATTTAAAATAACCTGTTATCTAAGTGAATAATGTTTTATTTACATGAAAATAAGCTGTTTACATTTGAATGATTTATTTTTACACAAAAATACGCACCGATATTAAGAACGTAAAGGCTATCACTGAATAGATACATACTGGTATATCTAAGCTCACCCCTTATGTTCCCCCTCTGTCCTTCATCTTGTATTCTGGCTGCGACCAACAAAACATTCTCAATTCGTAATGACGATTTCATTGTAAGAAGCGGTTGGAAAGTTATCACAAAGGACTAGGGGGCTCGATTACTTTGATTACAATCTATAAAGCCGGCCCTGGATTTTAAACAGTTGAATTATTGTTGTAAGGTTTACAAATATAACCGTTATATATATCATATTATTTTGAATATAATACGTTTGAGTATATTAAAATTTGCATACATAACAATAAAGTTAAAGGTACTTTAGGTAATAAAGTATCAGACTAAATAAATATCGTTTTGTCTTTTAAGGTGACAAACGTAGAGATAATGCTACGCAGGTTTACGTAGCACTGTAACTACGTAGTACCGTTTTGGTAGCTTTTTTTTAAAAAAAGCTAGCAATATTTCCTTTTTTTTCAGAAATATAACTAGGAATCTTGTTAACCATTCCAACTAAGCTTAAGCTTGTGCTAGGACATGGTTCACGGCAATAGTCGAATGGTGGATTCGAACTCACGACCTTACGATTCGCAGGCAGTACCCTAAACTATTAGGCTATTGACGCTATATCCTTATTATAATACATACCATCGTTAAAGTAACACATATCTCCGTTGTTTCTTTATTCTACGTAACTTTATATCACATAGAACTGGTTTAACTATACATTTCGGAAACCCGATTAAGTACACTAAGTTTATGTGTATTTTTGTCTACTTTGGTCAAGGTGAAGTTTTTTTTGCATTGAATGTACCAATTATTCCAGGTCGTGGAATCGTATGCGAAAATAGAGATAATTTCTAATTATACTACCAAATTTATCCGTACAAAATAAAATATAAAAATGTGGACTTAATTTACTTAATATGGTAAAAATATTCACAGAACGAACTTCGCTTCGCGTTAGTGTATAAACAGAATGACCTTTTGTCGTGACCTACGCAAATCTAAAGGCCTATTCTTTCACGTTAATACCGTTCTTGGACCGAATAAAAGGAGAATAAAAAAATATATTTAGAACTATAAGAAGTTGCAGAAGTATGCCGAAGTACTTCCATTATGAATTCATTTCGAATTCGAGGGCAAAACTAAAACTCGGTCTTAAATAATAGTAAAAATGTTAGAGTATCGTAAATAAACGGTAGCCGAGTGAACATCTCATAAAACATTTTGATAGACTTTAATTCTGAAAAATGTAAGCGATGAATATTGAGTGGATTGTAAATATAAGACATTATTTTTTCATAAAATGATTTTATTTAAAAGAAAAGCACTTCGCTACACACTGGATAAGATAGTAAAATAAGTCTGAAGCGTACAAAATATTTTGTCTCTAATACTTGTTCAATTCTTTTCCAACAAACTTTTAACGTCTCTACATAAAATAATATCTTTTAACATTTATATCAGTGGCGAAAGCAGTCTAATGGCTATATACTCGTAGTTTGACTTATCAACCAACAAATTGCCCTTTTTTAAGGTTTTTCGGTTTTTAAGAATAAAACAAATCGCTAAAAATGTATTTTCAGGCGGACTGTAGCAAATAGGACCTAATAGGCATTGTGAAAAGTGCATAGATAGCAATAGCAGCCTCTGTCTACCCCGCTCGAGTTAAAAGGTGAGACCTTTTTTTTTAAATTGAAACTAAAATACTTTTATCGGGGTTTACTTATGGTTTTAAAATGCTCATAAGCGCTTTTGCGGGACCAATGATAATGGAAAGTCATATGACCAACGTTTAACTTTTTTTGAAGAATAGAGGGAATATTAAATGCAGTAAAATTAAATGTATACGTAACATACAAAGTAACTACTGTATTGTAATGTACTGTAATGATGATTATGATTCGAAACGTGAGCTAGGTTACTTATATGCAGCCCTGTAGTTCTGGGCTCTCAAGAATAAGACTACGGTATCCCCTGCCTGTCGTAGAAGGCAGTGTGTGGAAGGGCCAGCGGGGAGGTTTTAGTGGGTAAAACCCCACGTAACCGCCGCCGTACCTTTTGAAGATTTCCTCCTCGTTAACAAAAAAAAAAGGTTACTTATATAACCCTTCCAGTCAGCATAGCCACTAAATGAAAAACATCATGCAGTTTGATGTTTAATGTTTTCTACGCATAAACTAGACCAATAAGAACATCTACATAGACTCAATGTAAATAATAAGGTTCCAATAGAATAAAAAAAATAAATGAATTAAAATTTAAAACAATACTATACAAGTGGCTTAATGCTTTTTTTAAATATTTATAGTGTTTCCGAATTCTCATAGTTAGCAGTAGTTCAAGAATAGTAATTATGACTGAAACGATGACTTAAATATTGACTAATATACTAAAACTTATAATAAATTTTAATGTACATGCTTAATTATAATAATCGAAACATGTCGGCCTGTCAATAATGATACGAATAACATCAAATAATACCATATTATCAGCAAAATAAATAAATTTTATCTTATCTTAGACTTGATGTAAAACATCGATAAGTAACAATTAGAAACTGCTCTTAAAAACTCTATCACATTCGTAAATGGGAAGTAATATAGACAATGGGCGCCAAATGACAAGATCATCAAAAGATAAAATTGAGGGAAGAGCCCTCACAAAACCACGAATTCATAACCCCACACGATTAAAACGGGAAAGAGCATCGTCCCTCTAAATCAGTGGAAATCAATAGTCGTGGGCACAGTTGTGGAAAATCAAAGCGGCCGCCTTGTCCGCGCTCTTTCCGCCACACCCGCGCCGCAGATTAAAACTAACCCGTGTACCCGCGTCTTTCTTGCAAAAACAACACTTTTTTATCGATATTATTTGGAATATGTACAAAGCCGATGCTTATAAGCGCGTATACTTCTTTGGCATATAACAAACAAATATTTTTTATTATTCCACAATAATTTCAATAGAAACTAATTAAATTACAATTATGAGCTGGTGTCCAAGTAGAAACAAACCTGATATAAAAATAATTTTAATTGGTATAAATATAAACATAAAAATAAAAATATAAATATAAAAATAAAAATATTTAAAAATACAAATAATTAATTACAATAAAATAGTCCATACAGTTAATAAAGTTCAGTTTCCAATTTGGAAAAATTAAATAAATAAAGTATATTTTCATTTATTTCAATATATATAGTTATATTATATGATAGTTAACCTCAATTATATTGGAGCAATTGAAAAGTATATAAGCATATTTCACTGCAGCTTCAACCTGTTACTGTGTCATATTTTCAGAACGCGCCTAAAGAAACATAACTTCAAAAAAATGCCACAGACCGAAGCTCGGACTTCATACACAAACCCGGTCAAATCGTAGAGGCGTCTTGCCCAATCAGCGTCAGTCGTTCTCCAAAGAAAAGGCACCTCGATACCTTATTAGAATCCGATTAAGGCATATGATCGAGTATTGCCATCGTAACGCCTACAACAAGAACAAGTTGTAGCACGCTCTAGAGCAATGTCCATATTGAGTAGAAGTACAATGTGGCTTCCTCGTAGTAGTGTAGTGGGTTACGAAATCAGACTCGTAGAGGCCGCGCCGTCAAGATGTTGTATGTGCCAGAGTTCCCTTGTATGCGTTTAAATCGGTGTAAATTCGACATAAATAGACCATGCTGACCGTATAGGTAAGAAAAGGTTTTCACTTATAAATAAATAGTTAACTCCTCAGAGGAAATGTCTCCTTATTTTCTCCCATTACAACGGATTCAAACCCTCGTAATACGAACGCTTGCCCATTAGTGTTTCTTCTTTTCTATTATAAAAGACGATTAATGTATATTGAAATAAATGTAAAATATCATTAAGAGAAATAGTAAAATTTCCAAATAACATCCCACAATAACAATGAAATCTAATATCTAGTAAGGTCATGTTTATTTTTAATAACGCAAGGTTCGTAACGTGATAACACAGCAAATGAGCTTAGGTGAACGGGGGCTTAAATAAAAGGAAGAAATTCATAACAGCTATATAGCTTCGCTCTCGTGTATCGCAGGCCGTTAGCGCGCGAATGCTGTCGTTAACCGCTACCGTTGCCGCGTATCGGAATTGCCGTTATGATTGGTGGTTCAACGTTACGGCCGAAGATATGACGCCGGAACAATATTGCCGAGTTGGAGATTTAAGTTACAACGACTTTTTTTTTCTTCCTTTTATTATTATCGATACAACCACTTGTAAAACGACACATCGACGCCGCACAGCGAGACTTCGATTTCTAACCATGAAAAGTAACGATCGCGGACATAAACATTCCAAATGTACATTTCGTGTACTGACTTCGAAGAATGTAACGGAGGAACATGATTTCTGTGAACAGGTGCCTGTATAAAGTGTAATCCGATAGCAAGTTGTTTCGTAAGGTATTTATTGGTTGTGTGGATTGCATGCTTCAAGTGAATCCGCTTAGAACATAAAAACACAATTTCTAAGCATAAAAATGTACTGTCTACGTCATTTCTTAAAATAGCGATGTAGTAACTGCCGACTGTTCGAATGACAACTGGAATAATCTATGAGTATTTCATGTTTCGATTTTCATAAATATAAAAATCACTTGCCAAAATTTATGTGCGGTGTGCGGCAATGTACAATCATATTTGAGATCTAATAAGTTCAGTAGAAAGTAGATACTGATTATTTCTTATCTTCGTTTCACTGTGCTCAAGAAATACAAGATCTAATTCCACAATTCCCCTTCCACTATCGGACTTCAAAACGCACTACTGTATTTCATGCTTCTGTTGTGAACATCCCTCAAACCCTAACGAAGCGCATCGCTTCTTGTTTCGTTGTTCAAACGGCAAAACGATAGTTTGCCCGACTCTGTCTTTACCACCGTTTACAATGTAGTTGTTTTCAAGAGTAGAGTGAATAGGCATTTACTAAGCTAGTGCGCATTACCATGCTGTATTTCTACTTAAGATCTGGTGGGATCATGGTCAAGCACTTGCTAAGAATGTATCAAAAGGAGCAGAATTCCCGAATGATCGCGAGTCACACCAACAAAGTAAACATTATTACAGATTAAAGAATACAAAAGATTTAAGAATAACAAGGACAAGTCTTACCTTAGTTATAGGCGTAAACTAAAGCTTTAAAATACCATAAAAGAAAACAACCAGAAATATAAGAAAATGTTATTTTCTTCTATCTCCTAAACTAAATATTATGAAATGTATGTTGTGTGTTTGTTTTAAAACAGATTAGATTAAACTACGATAAAATCCGTAGAAGTTCAATAATTAATATTCGTGTTAATATGTCTACACTCCCCCAAATGCTACTAGAATTATAATAATTTTTATACAAAATAAATCAAAATAAACTAACAACAAATCCTATACGGACATAGTAAAACAAACAAGCGACATTTTAAAAGTCCTCAAAACTTTGTTAAAAAGCCCTTTTTACCATAACAAACAGAGGCGGCCAGTTATACGGGTGTCCATTATTTGCGGACGCGTCACCGTACTCCGTGGGCCGGATGTTGTTAATGGCGGAAAATGCGGAAAATTGGGCTATTCATTTCCACGGGCTCGACCGCAGTGGAATCGTCCAAATACGCACAGCCAGGTGAGGTACAAATACGACGACCTGGCGACCCATTTTAAGTGGAAATGTTTTTTTCTCGTTATGAATGTCAAGCGATATCAGCTTGATCTTTATAGCACGTATAGGCCTGGTACAGTCGAAACGCTTGAATTTGAAAACCTTTTATGTCCACTTAAAAACTGTAGATGTTTATAATAACACGTTTCTGAATACGAATGGACTTACGAATATATTATGTTAGTTTTTTTACTATATATAACATAAATATTTTAAAATATACTTTATTAAGAGTGTGACAAATTTGCGCGAGTTAGAACGTCAGTGTCAAATAACTATGATAGAAGTCTATGAATCGGTATACTTTTTATCTAATATATAACTTTTTATTCTATAATTGTGTAAAATTTGTTTAAATATATAAAAACTACTTATATAAGTACGCGCCAAACTAATTGTAACTGCGAACAAAGTGTGGTATGCGTCTTTAAATATAAGTTCTCACTGTTGCAACTATAAGCGGGGTAGACAGAAACAGTTATCACTATCTTCTTTTCACTTAGCTTATTAAATATAACACGTTGCAAGCTCAAAGTTTCATTGTTCGTACAGAAAAGGACAGAAGTATAATGTGGGTATTTTGAAAATAGAGTGAATTGGTCACTTTTCGACTTCGCTTTATGGGGGATCGTGATCAAGCACTTGCGTAGAAAGTATAAAAAATACCATTTAATGATCGTAAAGTTTGTCAAGAGTTTTTTGTAGATATCACATTTACCCGCTACTCTGTAAATACTGTATTATTGATCCATTTTTTTAACATCACTTGCAATTTTTATCATTATTATCGCTCTTTAGCAGTGATGTCCTGCAAAGTTTCACCTTAAATTTGGTTACTCGAGCCGCAGCTGTGTGCACGCTATCAACGCCGGTTTATTCGGCCCATCAACCGAAACGCGTCCCATTACCAGGGAATACGCCATTTAAACTAAATTAGAGTAAACTAAACGCGACTTTCTAATAAAAGCAATACAATTAAATATTGTCACTCGAATGTACTCGACCTAATTTAATTATTAACTTAAATTTTCAACCAACTTCAAAAAAGGTTAGAGGTTCTCAATTTGTCTGTATGTTTTAATTATATGTGTTACATAATAACTTTCGATTGGGTGAATCGATTTTGATGATGGTCCAATTCTGATGATAGCATTCATGACTATATAAGTCTTAAATTTACATTAAGATATATATATGTATATATATTTATACCTATATTATATGTATGTATGTATGTTTGTATGTATATATTTATTATCAGTAGTTAAGTATATCTACTTTTTATAAACTCCCGCCGCTTCTTTTTATTATTCCTCTCCATCCAAAGGTTGCCTGGAAGAGATCGCTTTTAGCGATAAGGCCGCCCATTGTTTATGTATTTTAATTATATTTTCTTTTTTTTTATTTTAGTTCATAAGTGTAAACAATAAAGAGTTTATAAATATATATAAATAAATAAAATAAGACTGTGCGCGATAAATGTACGAATAACTCAATATCACGCCAACGGAATACGATGATTCATTTTTCAATGGAAAGGATGTACTTCTAGGGTAATTGGATGAGTTGGTTCAGTTCTGAATAATTTAAAGTTAAAGTTACAGCCTTTATATATATAATATATATGTCCCACTGCTGGGCACAAGCCTTCTCTGTAAAGAGAGTATACGGGCATAGTCCACCACGCGGCCCTAGTGCGGATTGGTAGACTTCAAATGGCTTAGAATTTTTTTCTAAGACATGTAGGTTTCCTCACGATGTTTTCCTTCACCGCCGAGCGCGTGGATAATCAGCACATAAAATTGCAACAGCAAATTTATTGGTGCCGGCACCGGGGATCGAACTCGGGTTGCTAGCGTACTATGCAACAAGAGCCAACCGCCCGACACTGAGCTACCACGGCTCTAATCTATTTCTGAATAATTTCTTTCGTAATATTTCTATAATATATCGGTAATACAAATAGGGCGTCCGAATTCTATGGACTTCAGTTTTGCCATTTTAAAATAATAAGCCGACAGTTTTTTTTTTCAATCAAAATGGAGAACACAGAAAAAGAATTCAACGACAAACGATTCGGAGGAAATAGCACGCAATTAGTAACCTGTACCGAACAAATAACAGCGAAGGAATCCAGAATTGCGTTGTCATTCGATCGACTTCATTACGCGGAGAAACGTAGAGCGGGATCGACGGCGCTGTGGGATATTTATGTTTTACGGCATTCCTCATTTTAGCATTTCTCGATGTTAAATTTGATTCATGAATACTCTGAGAGCTGTGTTTATAAGAACAACTATTTGTTATAATTATTTTTGTTTATTTATCAATTATCTTATCAAGTCTTTTTCTTTATTTCTAATAGAGGGATTGATAAAAAGTTTATGATATGACCTTCATCAGAAACTTAGCATTTTGGAATTCGTTCCTTCCTTCGTTCCTTTAATAATACACAGAAACATATGGAACAAATAAAGTAAGTATCCGTGGAATCATCTGAATGTCAGACCCACTTTGACATCGCGGTATGCATTCTTGTCAAATTCAGCGTGAAATCTCACGAACCACAATTAAATAACCAATTAAGGACGAGAAGGTAACTTACAATAAATATGATAAGAATGTCAACCGCTGTACCCCCTGTTAAAATGACCATTGTATTATATGTGTAGTGTTTGTGTGTGTTCGGAACGTCAAGAATTCGTATAAGGAAAATATAGCCGTGAGCAAAAATAAAGGGTCTGTTAAGAAAGTTTGAATATCTCGGAAAATAAAGACGTAAAATGAAGACCCTTAAACCCTTAAAATGAAATATTTTTATTTATTTTTTATTTTTATATTTCATTAAAAACATGAACTTAAACGAAAAAGGATATCGTACGTACTTAGATAAATTCCTATCCAAAAGGCCGGCAACCCTTGCAGCACCTCTCGAGTTGTGCATGTCCGGGCAAGACGGTAATCTTGAAGAAGAATCTTAAAGAATAACGCTGGCAAGTTATTCCAGTTTTTTCTCCGCTTCTCTCTCACGTATTCCTTTCTAAAAGGCCGGCAGCCCCTGCAGTTCCTCCCGTGTTGTGCATGTCCGTGCAAGACGGTAATCCCATAGGATCAGGTAAGCCATAGGGTCGCTTGACCCTTTTCCAAAAAAAACTCTATCATCTAAGTATTTTGAAATTGTAAGCAAAGAATAACGCTGGCAAGTTATTCCAGTTTTTTCTCCGCCTCTCTCGCACGTGTGGCGGACTACTTCGTTCCACGACATTATACCCGTGCTTATATCGTTATGTATGTGAGTATCATTAATCTTGGTAATAAATATCGGTGTTCCTTCCCCTCGGAGCGGTACTTGTCTCAGTAGGCGGCTTCTCTGTTATGATCCCCTTTAATGGCCGACGTATAAAGCACTTAATAAAATGCGTTTTTTCAATTTATTAGTGTTCCTTTGCATTTATTTTGTGAGCATTTATTGTGCTGTAATAGTTCGCGTGGAAGTCTATTACACAGATGTCGTTTTTTGTATATGACGTATTACTTAGCTCACTTACGTTGAAGTTAAGAGTCAACTGTCACTTTGGTACGTAGTACAAGAACGCAATGAACTCAGTGTAATTTTATTATTTTAAAGCGGTAATCCCATGTAGTACGTTGTAAGTAGATACGGGTAATTTTTATGGTTATCGTTATGAAAAAATGATGACAGTATCAAATAGAAGCTGCAGTGAAAACAAGAGCTTATACTCGTAATTTTTTTCAAGTGCTCAAATAAAATTGAGGTTACCTATCAGTGTTATTATATATTGATATAAATTAAAATTAATTATTTAATATTATATTGATTTATTTAATTTTTCAAATTTAAACAGAACTTTTGTTTGTCTGTGACTTTTGGCTAACTTTTTCTAATACTTTTATTATTTAATAGTAATAAATTATTTTTATGCAATTATTAAAACTATTATTTAACGTCTGTTATAATTTGTAGGTCTCGTAGAATAAAATAGTCCAACAACTAATACACTCGCTTTATTTAGACAGCGTAACTGCGCGTCCTCACAATCTTTATACAAAATTAATTAGAAGTCAGATTACGAAGTGATAAAGTTAAACTATTGTTTACAATGCCAAGTTAATGTGACGATCAACTTAATTATTAATTATGAATTAAAGATACAATAAGGTTCAGGTAAATAACTAAGATATCATTGGAAGTAGTTATTATGCATAACAATCGCATGTGTTGCCAGCTAACACGTCAATGAAGTGTAACATCACACACTTAATGACTTGTGTGTACTTTTAAATTCATTTTTATCAGCTAAATCTTTTAGATTGATATTAACGTAAACAACAACAGACAATATATAATTTATCAATCAAAATTACAATTCAGCCATTCTTAGATCATTTCTTACGAAATTTGATACAGACACATTTTTTCCATTTGACGCAGTTATCAATGTATGTCATTACAAGTCACGTCATAATATCCTGCCCATGCTAACACGATGCTGCTGCTGTACTGTATCGATGATTTTCGAAAAACAAATTTGAAGGAAGCATTTGTAACAATTTTGATATACCGTAATTGTTAAAATATGTCTGTTATCTTTTGTTTCTGTTTGTCTGCAATAAATAAATAATAAGTATATCGATATATATATATATTTATATCGATTAACTTGGTCACTACATTGTCTATTCTCACAGCTTTCCTTTTAAATCCAATTCTTTCAACTTAGAAACAACCTCGCACTGAAGTGATGCCCCTTTATTATATTTACAAGTTGACTTTATTGCGAGATGTGTACCATTCGCTTTGTTTACGTCGAGACGGTGTCAACAGCCCTCCAGCGTCCCAGAGGAGTTGAGATAGTGGAGTGTGAAACTTCACTTGTATCAAACCTGAATTACTTTTTTAATTGAATACACTGGAATTCAAATGAATATACTCGTATACTTTTTCAAGTGCTCAAATAAAATTGAGGTTACCTATCAGTGTTATTAATATATATTGATATAAATTAAAATATAATTTAATTTTTCAAATTTTAACTGAACTTTTCTTTGTTTCGGACGGTGTTGGCTAACTTCTTCATTCATTCTAATACTTTTATTATTTAATAGTAATAAATTATTTTTATGCAATTATTAAAACTATTATTTAATGTCAATGAAGTGTAACATTACACGCGCGGATTTAAGTACACATGTAGCGAGTCGCTCACCACTTTAATAATTAATTTTAGAATACTATATTACATATGTATTACCTTTTATAATAATGTAATGTAAAATAAATAATATGTTACGGACATCAGGACGGTGCGGCATATATTGTACGTCATTACTAGAACCGGTTTAGGTACAGTGCGCCGTCCGCCCGCCACACATTTTTGCTAATGCACTCTGCAAATAACAGTGCGAAAACGGTCCCCACGCACAGTGCATGTCGCTCACGCTCTTGCGCCTTACCGTTTACGCTGACCGAATTTTAGTGCCGTATATTTATTGGTGTAATTCCTCTCCTCCATCAGTGCCTTCCCGAAACAAACATTTTTTTTTAAAGAAGTAGCACTTCATGACTTTTGTGTACTTTTTAAAATCATTTTTATCAGCTAAATCTTTTAGATTGATATTAACGTAAACAACAACAGACAATATATAATTTATCAATCAAAATTACAATTCAGCCATTCTTAGATCATTTCTTACGACATTTGATACAGACACATTTTTTTTTAAAGAAGTAGACTTTTGTGTACTTCTTAAATTCATTTTTATCAGCTAAATCTTTTAGATTGATATTAACGTAAACAACAACAGACAATATATAATTTATCAATCAAAATTACAATTCAGCCATTCTTAGATCATTTCTTACGACATTTGATACAGACACATTTTTTTTTAAAGAAGTAGCACTTAATGACTTGTGTGTACTTTTTAAATTCATTTTTATCAGCTAAATCTTTTAGATTGATATTAACGTAAACAACAACAGACAATATATAATTTAGCAATCAAAATTACAATTCAGCCATTCTTAGATCATTTCTTACGAAATTTGATACAGACACATTTTTTTCCATTCCATTTGACGCAGTTATCAATGTATGTCATTACAAGTCACGTCATAATATCCTGCCCATGCTAACACGATGCTGCTGCTGTACTGTATCGATGATTTTCGAAAAACAAATTTGTTCTCAGTGAGACAGCTTGAAGGAAGCATTTGTAATAATTTTTTATACCGTAATTGTTAACATATGTCTGTTATCTTTTATTTCTGTTTTTCTCCACTAAATAAATAAATAATAAGTACATCGATATATATATATTTATATCGATTAACTTGGTCACTACATTGTCTATTCTCACAGCTTTCCTTTTAAATCCAATTCTTTCAACTTAGAAACAACCTCGCACTGAAGTGATGCCCCTTTATTATATTTACAAGTTGACTTTATTGCGAGATGTGTACCATTCGCTTTGTTTACGTCGAGACGGTGTCAACAGCCCTCCAGCGTCCCAGAGGAGAGAGATAGTGGAGTGTGAAACTTCACTTGTATCAAACCTGAATTACTTTTTTAATTGAATACACTGGAATTCAAATGAATATACTCGTATTTAAATATTGGTGTCTATTCGTATATTACTTAACCGTTATTTGCAAAATCGTGATAAAAGTGTTTTTAGTCAATAATTCATATTTTTACATATACTTATATTTACGCGTATATTATTAAGTAAATTAATACAATTTTAACGCGTTTAGCGTGATAAAATCTGTTTAATTTCAAGTTATCGATTCCGTTTCGAACACTTTACAGCCGTCATTATCACGGACTGGTATGCTTAATTAGGTAGCTAAGTAGTAGTAGCGCCTTCCCCAGAAGGCGGGGTATCTTTGAAGATTTCCTCACCGTTAACAAAAAAAGTAACTCTTGAAAACACCCAAATTGTATCGACACAAGACAGACGCGAATAATTAAATTTTAACCGTAGCCTGTAACAACTACGATATGAGGACGTCTCTCTTAAAATAATCCTACATGAATATTTAAATCACTCTGTTCAAATATTTTTAAAAGAAACTGAAGTTAGACATACAATTATATACAAAAAAAAAAAAAAAGCTTTAAAAAAAATTCATGTGTAAACCATAAAAATTTGCAACGATTCGTTTATTTCAGAGATCCGTTCAGACATGAGCGGTGTTTTGTAGGCACACATCCGACACATAACTTCATTGTGTAACGCAACAAAATTGTTGTGAAAACTCGAAATGGCATTGGGCCCATTTTAATCCCGACACTCAGAAAAAAAAATCATTCAATTCTCATAGTTCCAACAACACGTTAGCTCTGAGCGACATAGAGCGAGCTTTTTGTTGTTTCAACGAATAAACCCTAAAAGCTTAGCGGTTTTCGGCCGGTTTGGTCGAGAATAAAATTTTGATAGAAATTTTTTATTTACAAAATTATTGTGTAACTTTGATTTACCCACACATCAACATACTAAGAAATATAGCGAAAACAAAAGTTCGCATGGAGATCTACCAATAAATAATACTGCGGGGTGTCGGCTGCAATACATAAATTGGAAGGACTTTTGACACCAGATCGGATAAGACCGGGGTGGGCAGGGGCCACGGGAAGGGGGATTCCTGGGGTTCTTATCATGATTATAATCGGCTTTGCTCGCTTGGACAGGGGCTTGTCCAGAATGGTGACACAACTGACGATAACTTTTAATTCCCTATTTCTACATCTCCAAATTAAGAAAAAAGCTGTTGTCGCATGAAGCCAAGAACACAATGGGAATTTTCTTTTAATAAAAAATAAATACACTCTATAGTTTAGTAGTTACATTTGCCAAATTTAAGGCATTTCATATCAATGCATGAATAACGCTACGAACTGAAACTGAACGCGAAAACTGAAGCACGGTTGACATAAACACAACAACGTGTTATATTAATTTATTTTAGCATTTTGATGGATATAAACTTTATACTACTAATTAAATTGACAGCTATTACACATTGAAAGCTCAAAGACAGTACCCACGAAAAAGTACTTTTTAAATACTACATAATATAAGTTATGTAATGGCAATACTAGTGCTTTGTCTATAGCCTCGGCTATGCCTTCGTCTATGGTCTGATCTATGTTCGGATCTAAGATCAAATGGAATAATTTGATGGGATATGATCCGCCCTTAAACTACATTAAGGCAATTTAATTACAAGAACTTCAGCTGTTGTTATTTCTTAGAGACCAACATCTTTTTAAAACTCAAAAACCATAAAATTTCATGTAACTTCCATAGTTATTATTCCATAGTCATTGCAGAAAACTCAGTTCAGCATAATTCCATGATATCACCGAAAGTATCAGTATTCGTAATGACGGGAGAAAATGTTAGAAAAAAATACATAAGCAAGGGTGCACGTTTCCGCACAATGGCGGATAAATATCGCCGAAAATAGAATGAGTGACGGGTCTTTTGTCATGCGAAATTTACCGACAGTCTTAGGGGAGCTATTATTAACAATTTAAGGAGACTATTCTGTCATTCCAACGGTCACTTTTTTTAATAACCAAGCCTTGTCGTGCGAAATAAATTGTACTGCGCTTTTATAATTTTTTGTTGAGAGTGACACATTATTATATATACTTAATATATTATCTAAAATATCTAAAAATGCACAAGGCCTTAATTATTATATGAAAATACAATATATTTTTTTATACTTTCTAAACTAGTGTTTAACCACGATCCCACCTGATGTTAAGCGGAAATGCAGTCCTAGATGGTAAGGCGCACTAGCTTAGCCAAATGCCTATCCACTCTACTCTTAAAAATACACATAATGTAATCGGAGGGAAAGACAGACGCATCTGTCTTTCCCTGCGATAGCAAAGCACTTGCTTAGAAATAATTAAAAAAAAGTATAAAGATGTGAGGACGCACAGTTGTGACGGTATTCGTTAAAATAATTCCTTATACAACGTTACGCTGTGTCAATAAAGCGAGTGTACTAGTTATTGGACTATTTCATTCCACAAGACCTACAAGTACACATTACACGTAATTTGTAACCATTTTCTCAAATATTCCAAATTAAAGAATTTTTAATTTTATTTCCAATCTGATGATGTGGTTCATGTCAATAGTCTACAAATGGATTTGAACCTTCGACTTATATATCTTATGTACCTCACCTTAACAACACAGTTAGCTTAACTCTTAAGAAATTAGTAGATAACGAATGTGTAAATATTTATTTGACCCTTTCATCCATTATATGTATAACCTTGCCACCTATTACCAGGCAAAATTTTCGAATTAATGAAGACAAATCGAAGGAATCGCTTGGTAACGCATCCATTCACGCATCAATTACCGAGATTCCACAGAGCGTGCTCCGCAGACGAGCAATAGGCAGCTACAATATCGCCGGATTATTTGCAAATTGATTTAATCTGCCGAACACGGCTATGCTTTTAGGTAACCATTTAATGTTGTAGCTCTTTTAACTTTGTTTATAGAGCGATACAGCCTTGCAATATTTAGGACACGCTTTAACGACGAATCGTTACGATCTTCCTGTCTGTCAACTGTCAGTAAAGACTCGCTTTGACAGGTCATAGACTAACGATGTGTAATACGGCTTTACAAAGCTTTTACAAAGATTAAAATAAATAGACACGTTACTTTTCGTAAATACTTCTAATTTAATAAAGGACAATGCCACAATTTACCTGAGAATACGCATCTCTGATTCGTAAATGAAATGGAGACTCGAAAATCATATGAAATGCCCGAAATAATTGCGTCCCAATTACTCCTAATGAGGACCAGAAATCGCAGCCACTATAACCACTAGAGGTCTAGAGGTAGATTGTAGACTGTTACCAAGATTCAATATAATATACAAAAAGGAAGCGAAATAGCATCTCTTTCCTTTAATTCATTCGTTTTTATATTTTTTATTCTTTTAATAAATTGAAAATAAAGAATGTGAAATAGTGAGTGTGTGCGTGTGTATGTGTTTGTGTGTATGTGTGTTCGCATGTGTGTGTCTGTGCGTGTGTGTGGGTGTGTGCGAATATAGATAAACATCATTATAAGTATATAAATAAAATAGATTCTATTTGTTCGCCATGTTGTCGAAGTCACGAGCAAAGCTGGTATGTTAAGATATTTATAGGAATAGAAAAAACAATATATCATCGAAACTATCTCTTGTATTTTACCATTTTTATTGAAATGTCGTGTGCTCCCTATTCGGCTCATATAATAAACTCTACGATCGTAACACTATCTGGATAGATAATAATAACTCCTCAACTTGGAGCGCTAACATAAATATAAGAGTAAAACCAGATTCTAAGATATACGTTCTTTTAGATGTTCTATAGGCTCAAGGGTAAAAATTTGTATAACGTTAAAACATTTTGCGCGATAATAAATGACAATAAATTAAATTAGCAATAGAGAAAGAGATAATAATTTTTGGTGTACCGCAAATATATTTGATAAAATCAATAGAAATCCGAATTATAAATATATTTTACAGTTGCAAAATAACCTCGGTCGTCATTTTTTTTTAAAAAAATCCCTTTATATCGTATGTGCAAAAGTGATCTTTTTCTACCTTCCTCTTGACGGGCAGTCAATGGACATACGACATTGTTGTCGTGCAAAATGGCAGGCAGACGGAACGTTATGTGTGGGTAATTCGTTAACAACCGACGATCACTTACACTCTCGTATGTGCTCCTTTGACTGCCGTTGATTGGATTCGATGTGCAATACCGTAGAGATTATTGTCGGCGTTTCATTATACCATTTGCTAAGGAAATCTAAGGTTAAAGTCGGACTAATCGATGACATGAATACTAAAATTTAGGCAAAGATCTGCTGACTTCTCATATATACGCGAATATTACTCACAGTAGTAAAGTAGAGTAGTAACTCTCTCCCGTCCCTCTTCCCCCATTAAAATGACCGCAGTAAAAATTCAAAATAAATTGATAAAGCGAGAAAATCCTTACAATTAGTTTTATTCTCACTTTCCAACTTTTCATTTCCTGGAATCCATGACTGACACTATCACTAAATCTCTAGTAATTTCATAACGATCGACCATTGTCATCGTCATTATGTGTGTGTCAATAATACTTCACTAATGAAATAGCCAAAAAATAGACTTCAAATCAAATTAAACGTGACGATAAGTCATTCAATGCTACAACACACAGCCGCTCTCTTTTGCTTACCAAGTATTAAATGAAGTATAGGTGTGCCTCAATTACTATGGCGCCTTTTTTTGTTGACGGGGAGGAAATCTTCACAAAGATCTGGGGGAAAGCGGCGGTTATGTGGGGATCCTACCCACTAAAACCTCCCCGGGGCCCTTTCCTCGGTGCATGACGAGGGCTCCGGATCTCACGTGGAACGCACCGGAGCCCCTCTGCACTGTGCTCAAGGAGAGCACGTCCTGGGGAGGTTACTCCCTCCTCCCTGTGCCCTCGCACCGCAAGGCGACACGGGCCAGCCGATGTCGCCTTCTTCCCGGGTCCACTTTGGTGGACGACGCAGGCCCCCACCCTTGTCGCCCAGTGAACCCGAGGCCCCTTTTAGTCGCCTTGTACGACAGGCAGGGGATACCGTAGTCTTATTCTTGAGAGCCTAGAACTACAGAGCTGCGGGCCGGTCTGCCACCGGCCCGCCTGCGCCATCTCCGAACGGGATCGGCCCTCTCCCGATCCCGTTCTATGGCGCCTGTATTATCTTTCACATATTTGTATTCTTTTTTATTTGGTTACAACCAAGTGATTGACTACGATCCCACCTGATGTTAAGTGGTGATATATTCGAAAGAGGTACGAGGTGTACTTGCACGGAAATACTGACGCCGGCAACTTCAACACTCCTTTGCTGTTCGCACGATGAACGATGACTCAAATCGCTTCGTTCGTGGAGACCCGCCGAATGTCTAAACGTCCAAAGGTAGAATAAGTAGGTAGTTAAAGTATTTCGATCAACAAGCAATCTTACATAATATCATAGAAGTTCCGTAGTATTTCCTAGAAAGGTCACTCAATAAAAAATAAACCTTTTTAAACAACAAAATAATTTTCAAAATATTTAAAAAAAATACAGACGAATTGAGAACCTCCTCTTTTTAAGCCGTCCATTCATATTGACATAAATGATAGCAGGATTGGGGCTCTGCTAGCCCCATTTGTAGGCCCGCATGCGGCGGTAGGGCGACCGCGCGGCATGCGGGCACATGCTCGTTTTCACGCTCCAGTGCGGCTCAGCATTAAACCAGTTCCAACCTGTCGCATAAAGACTACGTACAACTCGGCTAAATAAACAATCCGTTTGTCCGGGCAGGTTACATGGCACACGGTTAAAATGTCCTTTGATGACGTTCAAAAATAATTGCTTTGTGTATATTTTTGGAGTGTTCCCTTTTTTTTCTCCTTTGACATTTTTTTTAAATATGTCCATTAGGATTAAATAATTGCGTGCGGAAAATATTATTTCGAAAATTTCTTTCAAATATTTGCGTGATAAATGCTATCGCAAATATTACTAACGTTCCAAATAAGCTTGTGCTACGAGATGGTTTTCGTCCATAGTGGAATGGTGGATCGATTTTAAGTTTGGCAGACAAAAGTTAAGCATTAAGTGGTTACAATGCATTAAGGGATAATGTAATATATAATGCTGTAATAACATGTCGATCACAATAATGGCATACGAAAGAAAAACGACCTCAAAAATACTCGAAACCGCCGTGGTCGAATCTGTCTGAAAAGATTTTTTTTACGGACGCACCAACGATGTCAGTTAGAGAAGCTGGCCGCTACAGTTTCACCGGAATTAAGAGAGATACAACAGTTCTCAGGTCGCTAAGAACCTCTTACGATAGAAAGTAGTCCCGGAAGGTAACCGTTGCTTGAGGGTTAGTCTAATTGCGAAAGCATTGCACTCCTAGAGTACCTCAGAGGGCCGAGCCTCGACGGAAACGGCTTTTATCGAAAAAGACTACTACAAACAACTACAGTAAACTAAAACTATTCGTAGTTTGGCCGGATCTTGCAAAATGGAAACCCATAATTTCCTACTACCCTTTTTGGCAATGGCTTAGTGGGTATTTATAAATATTCTTAGTTCATTAACTGTTAAGGTACTTATCCACTGAGTTATATATGCACATGCGTCTTTTATTTTAATAACTGCAATTTAAAATTCTTAAATTACTTCTGTTAGTCTTTTATATTTTATAAATACCGATACCTGGACACTGCCCTTACAGTGCATTTTACATAATAATCGACTATATATTTGTTGACTCTCTTGCCAATTAATACCTAATTTCCCTTACCTAAGCTCTTATCTAGTGATGATAAATTACCCTTTAATTTAAATTAATTATTAAACAACATAATAATTAATTGTAACATCACTAAACATGACGCGGCCGCACTACCGAATAACAAAAACACGGTCTTGATTTTGATTACACAAGTAGAACAGCTATATCAACGATTGAATTAGAAAATGCATCAAAATAAACCGCCTACTACGCTTTCCGAACCAAGCCCGTTTCGATGGGGTTCCACCCCATAGTAGGGGTTGTTGACCCCTTCGTCCGACTCATTCTCATGTTACGTTCATTAGAAATTCCTCTATCTCTTTTATCCGGCACTTTGCCTCTCACTTCGTTAAAAAAACATGGCTGAAATTTCGGTATTAATCTCAGTAATGTAATATTCCTGATATTAAATAAGGCCACTTTCAGAGATTATCTCTGTTTAATTTTTTTATTTGAACATTTCTGAAGTTTGTAATACTTTACAGACACATGATCGCGGCGAGAGCTAATGGTGTTTAACGCCCAATATTATAGAATTACTATGACATTGGTAGGTAGGTTATCATTAGATCCTAACTATTAATTTTTAACTTTAAAAAAACGAGGAGATTTTCATTTACTCTGATTTTTTTAAATATTTGCACTCATAGCGCCACCATTTATAATCAGATTTTAATTTGTTTCCTTAAGATGGGTAATTATCAATAATGGGCCGTATTAGTTATGTTGTCATATTAGTTACGTGTCTCGCAGCTTTGGACTCGGTGGAAAGGCGGACTATTTGGTGACGCCGATGAAACCAATCTGCTCAGTCTTGAGCACAGGCGCAAGGTAGCAGTCCTTACGGTTTTCTACATGATCTAATTCTCCCATCCCCGTTCCACCACTGGACTTCAAGACGCACTGCAGGAGATTTCATCCTTTTGATGAACATCCCCCAAACCCGAACGAAGCGCTTTGTCTTTCATTGTTCGTTCAGCAAGGGACTGCGGGCAAACTGGAATAGTTTGCCCGCGTCTGTCTTTCCTTCCGATTACAATGAGGGTATTTTCAAGAGTAGAGTGAATAGGCATTTACTAAGCATGGATTGTAGTCAAGCACTTGTTTAGATTATATACTTTATATAAAAGAAACCTTGACTTCCATAGATATATCAGGAAACACCTAAAATCGTATTTTTTTATTATATTTATAATTTCTAAGCAAGTGCTTGACTACGATCCCACCTGATGTTAAGTGGAAATGCATTCCTGGATGGTAAGGCGCACTAGCTTAGTGAATGAATGAATATGGATGAATGATTGGTAAAATTGAAACAGCTATATAATCCGTAAAAGTAGTTGTATTAAAAGAATAACATTTACGAAGATAAAGTCATTATAATTGATATTTTAAAAATGTTATGTAACCGACATAAAATACGTATTCGATTTAAGATATTAGACTATACGCTGAACCCGTACAAGCAAAATTCAGGGATGCGCTCCCGGAATTTTAATTTATATATTCTTCCCTTTGATGTAGTATCGAATTGGTTTCCAAATTACTTCATAGTCAAATTGCTTTTTTTCTGTTTTTGTAAGCTTTCTTCTGAATTACGAGTATTAATATTATTATGGGAAGATGCCGCTTAGCTATTAGGTGACTACAGCCGTGCTTACACTTTCTTGAGTAATAACAGGTTCATTGCCATCCTATTGCAAGCCATATGAGAGCTCATGCCCGAAGCTAATTAGGGTCGCCGTCACCGGTCACGGTGTGGGTATAGGTATCCGCTTTTTTATAAGAAAAGGGGCAAACGAACCAGAGCTGCTGATGCTTTACCGACCTTTGAGAAAGGTGCAGACTCGTTTTTCTATAGACACCAAATCATAACAACGCATGTGACAATTGATTCCCCAAGTTGAACTTCTCACCAAAGTATCTGATTCACCCGTTCATTAGTGCTACAGTAGAAGACGCTACATTACAGGCGGATTTGTCTCTTAGACTGATAACACATTTTATTAACATTTTTAACCTTGCCAATAAAAAGCAGATACAGGTTCGCATCAATAGTTGAAAGGTGGGTTTGAATCTACCATCTTTGTTTTAGTAGATCGTACACCAAAAATCCATGGCGGAATTTACTTGTAGGGCGAAATACATCCTGTTTGCTTACGTTGACCGTTAGACCTTAGAGACTTGACGCAACCTATAATTTAGTTTTAAGACATTATATTTATTGACATCATAACATGCAAACACTACAGATAAAATATAACACGCATTAAAAAGAAACGAAAAAAAACAAAATATATTTAAAGCAAGAAGTAATGAAAAAATACGACATGATGCCAACAATGGACACAGTATCAGCATGTCCTTTTTTTTACGCGGGGGAATCTTTTTTACAGACCATCCTCCGGAACCCTGGGTGGGCCCGGAGGGATGTGTGGGAATCGGTCTGGGTAAAGCATCTCAGCATGTGCTGTCGCAAGGCTGCAATAGCGCTGATTTTCAACGATCCACAAGACACAATGTCGTTAT
Source organism: Meandrusa payeni (assembly GCA_029286785.1). Classification (NCBI taxonomy): domain Eukaryota; kingdom Metazoa; phylum Arthropoda; class Insecta; order Lepidoptera; family Papilionidae; genus Meandrusa; species Meandrusa payeni. The sequence goes on along the minus strand of JAGSMX010000008.1, from coordinate 8,567,923 downwards.
AGTAGCTGCTAAGATAACGAATTCCTAAATCATTTTGAACTTCGAAAACTAGCTAAAAAGTACACGATGAGATTGTCTAAAAATGCTCGTTAGCAGAGAAAGGTGGAAAAAATATTAGGCAGGAGGCAATTAATACGTAAGAGAAACGAGGTCGGCAGTACAGAATAATGAATATTTCAATATATTTCGAACTAACAATCGGTGTCTTCCTCGTCAAATTGCAATCAAACTTTTGAATGGTTGCCAGAATTTGACGAAAAAAGAATTTTTGGCACGTTATCGCGGAGACTACAGCCAAAAATTAATATTTCAAAAAGTTACAATCACTATATACACCATTTTACTTAAGAGGATTAAGAAAGCTAACGCAATAACATCGTGTGGTAGCAGTTGAAACAAAATTTACTAATAATAAACTCATTCGGTCAAAAATTATTATTTTTCCCCGAACGTAAATGGAACGAACATTCACAAGTCGCTTACATGAGAACAATAATAAATAATAAAAACTAAAAATATAAACTAATAAACTAAAAATAATATTTGCAAGAAATAAATAATAACAATTTATTTTTTATGACAGTGGTTGGTAGAACCTCAAAGAGGTTTCGATTTGAACCGGATGATTCTATGATTGACGTATCATAACAACATTGTGTTTGTTTTGTTGTTATGATGGGCATATCATAACAACAAAACAAACACAAAAAAGTAAGCATCATCAAATTTGGTGCAGTAGATCGGACGTTATGCGTGTACATGATCAACATGAACAGATCAACATGATCCACATATGAAGATTGTAAAGACTTAACTTGAGAATTGAAAATGAAATAAAGAATAATAATTTCTCTTACAAATACATTGAAATTTAGCCGTATTAAAAATCTATAAAAATAAGTTTAGTTTAGGATACGAAGGAAAGCAAACAAAGTCATGCAGAAATCTTAAGCCTTAAATGGATTGACCATAAGTCTCGCATGCTAGAGTTGGTTGTTGCCACTATTTTTGAAAGACAGTACATTTTAACATAAATAATGGAAGAAACGGCGTTGGAGCACTTTCGAAATAACCAACTGGGAGTTTGTTATTAGTATTTATTGTAACACCGCAACAATAAACTAGACATAAAAATATCTAGAAATGCGAATCATGGCTTGCGGTCCGAAGTGGTGTCCGTGGAATCACGACGCGGAAAATTAAATTCTGTCACTGGCCGCGTGTAGTAGCGGGGGAATAACTTCTGCTGTAATCATGTTCTCTTCTCTCTTTTAAAGGACTAGCTGCGCCCCGCCGTGTTACACGCTTTTAAAAACTATTTAATTTTGTTTCTAAAATATAACTTGCAAGTAAAAAGCCTATACTATTCCTTATTATTTCAGCTATCTGCCAGTAAAAGAACCGACAAAATCCGAAGTCTGCTATAATTCCAGAAATAGCCGGACCAAACACGCGGAAAAAGCCTTAATAAATAAACCATTGTAATAACCAACCGAGTTTGACGTGACGTTAAGAAATTTAAAATATAAATGAACCATATTCACTCGGCAAATTCTTATAATTTTATTTTTTGTTCCTTTCTCTGTTAATAAATTACTCTTTTTTCTTTTTTTAAAATAACTATAACAAAACTATTTATTAAATAATTGCGATTACTAACAGACACTCTAATTTTTATTTTAAAAGATAAGAAATGCAATAATTGTAATATATAAACAATCAAAAAGTAAAAAAAAGCACATGTTATTGCAGAAACGACATCGTTAGCCAAAGATTAAAAGGTTTTTTTTTTAAAAAATGCTACCAAATTTATTCATATTTTTTTTTTAAGAAAAAGAAAGCTAGCACTATTTTATTTTTTTTTCAGAAATATTACTAACAAACTTGTTAACCATCCCAACAAAGGTTAAGCTTGTGCTAGGACATGGTTCACGGCAATAGTCGACTGGTGGATTCGAACCCACGACCTTACGATTCGCAGTCCGTACCCTAAACCATTAGGCTATTGACGCTTTTGATACAATTACGCGCTTTGTTTTAAGGTGCCTCATATAAAAAAATAAAAAAGCCTTTTATTTCTTGTTTTTTTTTTTATGTGAATCTACTTTAACTTAATAACTTTTTTACAAGAACCCTTCGCGGGTGAAGGCCTCCTCCAAGGAAGTCCAGTTGCTACTATCTGGGGCTACAACAAAAAAGGTGCCTCATATCGTTTCGAAAAAACACAGAGCCCGAGTTTGCCATTGTCACTGAATTTTGACTATGACAACCGATCAACTAACTCAATTATCATTATTCCTAAAGCTGTAATCTATTGATGTACATATATCGTTAGTAAATCACCAAATACTAACATTGAAACAAAATAATAAATATTTACCTATAGAATTGTCGTTTTTTTTCAAAATTATTTATTTCTGTTATTCAAAATAAAATACTCATGTTCTTCTTCTTCTTTTGGTGCCATCTTCTATCGAAGGTTGGCGACCATCATGGCGATTTCGACCCTCGACACAGCAGCACGAATAACGAAAATAATGAACGTGTGCTCTTATTGTACCATTGGCGTAGATTTTTAAGGCACAGCCCTGTAGTTCTGGGCTCTCAAGAATAACACTACGGTATCCCCTGCCTGTCGTATAAGACGACTAAAAGGGGCCTCGGGTTCACTGGGCGCCAAGGGTGGGGGCCTTTGTCGTCCGCTAAGGTGGACCCGGGAAGAAGGCGACATCGCCTGGCCCGCGTAGCCTTGCACTATAAGGGCACAGAGGGGGGGGGAGTAACCTCCCCTCCCGGGACGTGCTCTCCTTGAGCACAGTGCAGAGGGGCTCCGGTGCGTTCCACTGGAGATCCCGGAGCCCCTGGTCATGCACCGAGGAAAGGGCCACCGGGGAGGTTTTAGTGGGTAAAAACCCCACATAACCGCCGCCTTATACCCAGAAGGCGGGGTATCTTTTTGAAGATTTCCTCCCCGTTAACAAAAAAAAAAGATTTTTAAGCCAAGATGTTCTTCTCCTTCCCGAATTTCTATTCCCTTGTGTCTTTACTTGTATTATAAGCTGTAACAAATCGTATTTGGGATTGCGCATTACATGCCCTAGGTATTCCAGCTTTGTAATGTACCCATGTAATGGTTGCATTTTTGCCAACACAGTATTTCTTTATTTATATTTCATTATTATATCTTTTTCGTTACACATTATTTATGAAAGCAAAAAGCCACACTGAAACAACTAAGGAGAAATACAAGAAGTACCCATCAAATATTAGGGCGGAAAAATTAAATCCGTCTCGGACCACTACGGTTAGAGGCGAGTTATTTCTTATTACATTGCCATGTTATATTAAACAATGGTAATTTATTATAATAATGGTAAAATACAACGGTATTAATTAATAAAATATTGCCATAAAATATCAAACCATAAAATTAATAATATTCCCGGCTCCTTTTATGTCCTTTTAATTATAATTATTTCCAGCAATATGAAATAGAATTACGTTGTATTTTAGAGCTGAATTTTCAACATGAATTTATGGTCTGTGTTACCAGTTCCAGCCAGCTGACACAAATGTTATTCAATATTAAATTAATTTTTTTTTATGCGTGTAAACTTGACCATGATCCCACCTGATGTTAAGTGGTGATATAGTCGAAAGATAGTACGCGCTAGTTTAGTAAGTGCCTATTCACTCTACTCTTGAAGGCTCCCACGTCGTACTTGGACGGAAAAAATTACTGTGTAGAGTACGGTCTGCGAATCGTTAGGTCGTGGGTTCGAATCACCATTTGACTATTGACGTGAATCATCTCTTATCACAAACTTAAACTTATTTGGAAAGATTAACAAGAATGTTGGTAGTATTTTTTTTAACCTATTAATATATTTATTTATGGAAATTTGTTTATATTATTATTTTAATGGTTTTATTTTATTTTGACTATAATTTTATTGTATACAATAAATATTAATCTCATAACTATTTATACACGTATCATATTTTATTGTATTCTTATTGCCTGTTGTCTGTAAAAATTCCATGCGACACCGCTGAAAATCAGGGCTGCCATCATATCTTAAGTTCTATTTGTCCGTTTTTTTTATTTCTTTTACTGTATTTTTTAAATGTATATTTAAAAAAAACTTATAGCTCCTAGTACATAAGACGTAGAATATTTTTTTTTAAATCATTCAGATAAAATAAGTGAAGATAGATAAAGAGGAAATGCGTGGGCACAGGTATAAAAAATACTTACAATATCAACAGGTACACTTGATAAGGAAGTCGTGTTTCGGATTTCAATACTGTTAGCCAGTATTCTGTAATTTGATTGGTACGTACCTGTAACAAATAAAAAGAATCTTTAAATATTATTATAACGATTTACAACAAACGGCAGAAGAATGAAGGCTATAATATTTATAACTAAATACACTCGTGAGCAAAAATAAATGGTCGATTAAGAAAGTTTTATTATCTCGGAAGATACAGACGCTTGCTAACTGAAATAAATTGTGCATAATAGATAATTAAATATCCTTAAAATAAAATAAAAAAAATTATTAATTTATTTATATTTCATTAAAAAACATAAACGTAAACGATAAAGGATATCTTACGTAAACTTGGATAATACAGTATTTTTATTTAAATTTTACCGCCACATGGAGGCAACACTAAGTACTATCGACCCTTTATTTTTGCTCACGGCTAAATATATTATAACAACTGGACACTTCAAGAGTTGTTCTCAAATTTGCTTCAGAACTCTGAGGCAACAACACTGACAATGCCTGTAGTTTTATTGTACTTAAAGAATCAACAAGTATATTTACAAGCATAAACAAAAAACGACTTCAAATGAAATCAAACTATAAACGCGATTACGCGCAGGCGCCCTCTTTGTAATTACGAATTATAGTAAGAATATTACGAAATAGAAGCAATCAAAACCTTTTTTTTTTGTTAACGGGGAGGAAATCTTCAAAAAGATACCCCGCATTCTGGGGGGAAGGCGGCGGTTATGTGGGGGGTTTTACCCACTAAAACCTCCTCGGTGCATGACGAAGGGCTCCGGGATATCCAGTGGAACGCACCGGAGCCCCTCTGCACTGTGCTCAAGGAAAGCACGTCTCGGGGGGTGGGGGGGGGTTACTCCCTCCCCCCTGTGCCCTCGCAGTACAAGGCTACACGGGCCATCCGATGTCGCCTTCCTCCCGGGTCCACCTTAGCGGACGGCAAAGGCCCCCACCCTTGTCGCCCAGTGAACCCGAGGCCCCTTTTAGTCGCCTTCTACGACAGGCAGAGGATACCGTAGTCTTATTCTTGAGAGCCCCGAACTACAGGGCTGAACAAGCAATCAGCAAGCTGAAAGCAATCAAAACCTAACCAAACTCTCATCAAAGTACTCTTGAAGTATATGCTTTCTAATAATAAATGATTCATTAAAATCGATTCACCCAGTTGAAAGTTAGGAGGTGATAAACAAAAGCCATATAGACGAATTGAGAACCTCCAACTTATTTGAAGTCCGTCGATATAGCTAAGTATACGCGAAATTGTTTTTTATACATATATATAAATCTTAAGTAACCTTTAGCAGTGCTTCTGTGCTATCGTAATCGTTAATTAGCCATGCTAAATGCTTTGGTTTAGTTGCGTAGTAGGTCATGGTATAATTCTAAATTAATTTATTTGCGTCTGTTTATATTACAGTTTTCTGTTAAAATAACACCAATAAAAATACATTCTATTTCAAAAACAAATATTCACACGGTTTTTAATTATAAAAAGTGCCACGTGAACGTGCAATGAAATGGCATATAATAGGCTAACAAAACGATAACGAGAACCACTGCGATGCTAAATACAGAGAATTCTGTTTTTTCTAGACTAAACGCGCACTGAAAACGAAAAACATCCAAAAGATCCGTTGGAGGGAAACGCTAACTCCCGTATGAATCCGTGGGAATGAATAAAAAATAACTCCCACAAAGGGCGTACGGGTCAAAAGCGAGATACTTCGGAGTGTAATAAACTCTCTTTTCCAACCAGATCCCGGCAACGTTTCAAATTAAAACGTAATGTGGTTTTCATCAATTGCAAAGGCGGCTCTTCGTTTATTGTTCTTGCAATAATAGATCCCGACAAGCTATTTAAAATTATTTTTAAGACCCCTCGCGTAAAGAGCCTGTGGCCACTAGTGTTGTAATGCAGTAATGCAGTTCGAAGTGATTCACCGTTCTCAATTTCTTCGTTTCTCAATTCCTATGAATTGAATACAATATTTTATTACTTTACTAGGGTACCCGCCCGCTTCGGCGGGCTTGATTTTGCTTTATTTTAATTAAAAAATTAACTTACATCATTAAATATTTAATTTAACTCTCACAATATATTAAATTATTCATTTCTCTCCGTATTTATTCTTTTCTCGAGCGGGTGAAGATCATTACCAATGTACCTATCAGTAAATACAATATAATTCTTATCATTTAAGGATTTATTATACTTCTATATACTCCATTGTACTTCAATATGGTTCATAATAGCATAAATATACACAACGCATGTGTCAATACAAATTTGGGTTATAAAACACTATAATATCATCATAGTAAATAAAAGCTGTATTTGACAGTTAAAAAATAGGAGTGCTCCGATCGTCGATTACTCGTCAAGTCAATCTGAAGATTCCCTGAAAGTTTCTTTGAAATCGGTCCAGCCGTTTCGGAGCCTATACGAATCAAACCCACACACATTCTCTTTTATATATATAGATTCCAGGCTCATATGAACAGATTTTCTATATATATATAAAAGGAGTTTGATGAGAGTTTGGTTAGGTTCTGACTAATTATATCGCAATTCCTAAGATTGACTCGTTCGAAATGTGGTGCTGGCGCAGAATGCTGAGAATGTCCTGGACGGAACGTCGCACAAACGAGTCAACCCCCAAAGAGTGTGATACACACGGCTCTTCAGTCTGCAGGCAGAGAGTCCACAAGTTCTTCGGACACACGGTCAGGCGAGACCCAGACAGTCTGGAAAGGCTGATGATTACTGGCTGTGTGGAAGGAAAGAGAGCGAGAGGGTGGTCTTCTACAAGATGGACACACACAACTCAGGACGCTACAGGAGCCTACAATCATCCATCTAAATGGCGCAAGACAGAAATGTCTGGAAAGAAATGGAGGCCAGGGAAACGCACCATAGTCATGAGGTTACGACATAGAAGAAGAACTCCTAAGATAATTTGCAAATAGAAAGAGAACGTTCGCAAGCAATAACATTTAATTCGATTTAAAGTCGGTTTTACTCGTAGATACACTTGTTTTTTGCTTGACAGTGTTTCCTGTTGTAAATTTGGTTTATGACAATCCAAGTCTAGATAAGCACTCCTTAAAGACAATGATTACGAATATGGACCGTTTTTTTTAATTTGTAAAACAAAACTTGTTGAAAAGTAGCTGATTAAATTGCGTTGTTGTTATTAAATTTCATGTTACGTAGAATGTTGCATCGCACGAAGTAGTTTGTGTTTACTTAAAGCAACACTTTGCCAAGTTACTAAAGAAATGAATTACGTGTAAGTGCACCGCTAAAACAAATAAGTACAAAGTTGAGAAGTAAGCACGTTCCACACCACAAGCGTCGCTTGAAAGTACGATTCCTTCTGTTAAAGTTACACGAATCTTTTTCCTATAGTTTTGAATGCGACAAACAGGCTTTTATACACGTTGCATTGTAAATCATACCATACTTTAATAATAATAATATAGTTTATTTGCTTCAGAAAAAGTTGAATACATATAAAGGTCCCTTTAAGTCCCTTTATATCTATACTATAATTTAATATTCACTTAGCACGTTGAAAGCTTTACATATTTTTTTTTCTTGTTAACCGTTCCAAGCTTAAGCTTGTTTTAGGAGATGGTTCACGTCAATAGTCGAATGGTGAATTCGAACCTACGACCTAACGATTCGCAGACCGCACCCTAAACGATTAGGCTATTGACGCTTCGAATTATATATATAATATTAAATATTTATTTAATTTTTTCCTTAAAGAAAAGTAACATAAGTTATCGTTCTTATTACATCAGCCTGTCTGCCAGTGAACGTCCCGTCAAAGTCCAAACCTTTGAATAAAGGAAGTGACACAACATTACCATTTAAAAATGTATTTATTGCTTTTCGAAGTAATCTCCGCGAAATTTGACAAACTTTTGTTGGGGCTTCAGCACCAAATGCAGATATCATCCGGTCAACACACTGTTTTTGTGTTAAATCACTTGGAAAGTCATAAATTACCGCTCTTGAATTTTCTCGAGTCAATTCCATTTTCTTAACGACTAAAAAAGTTTGCCAAGACCGAGAATCTTTTTATAAATAAATAAATGGTATTCGATTTTCAAAACCAAGGGGTTTGCAATTAAAATATTTTAATATGCTAGGAATAGTGGAAATATTCTATTCCCGATACAATTAGTGCAGCCTATGTATTAGCGAGAACAAACGGACAGGCAAAAATTGTAAAAAATAATATGTTTCTAGATGTACCGTATATATGTTAAATATAACACGCATATAATATAGACATAGACATTTATTTATTGGCATCACAATACAAAAACACACCACAGGCAGAATATAACACATTAAAAAAGAATGAAAAATAGACAAAACACAGTTAAAGTTACACGGACAAATAATACAAAACATATGATGCCAATATCGGACACCGTCTCAGCATATGCTGTCGCAAGGATGCGACAGCGCTGATTTTTAGCGGTGCCCGGGACTACCTAAAGACGTGCGCGCGCAATACTACTTTTATATGGAATTTATATAGACAAGGAAGACAAAGAGTATTATAAATATGATACATGAATAAAACAGTTATGAGATTAAAATATATTTTATACAATAAAATAATAGATGAAAAAAAAAATCATAAATAAATATATTATTAAGTCAAAAAATAAAATAAATAATATGATAATTAAACGCATAATAAAAGTATAAATTATATAATGAAATATTGATATCCATGTTTAATAAATTATAAAATGGTTATTTTAATATTACTCCTATTTTATTTATATCTATAGATATATTATAATTGGACGTATATAAATATAAGTACTTATCAAAAATAATGTTTTAAATACAAGCGGGAATCCGTAATACGAAAGGAGATAAGATATGGTTCCCAAATATAAAGTAGGAAACAGTAGGTAGATAAAGAAACAAGAGAATTTTACGTGGCTTTAGTAACACTGAAGTGACGCGTGTAAGGATTCCTATTACAAATTATTTCTAAGGATTCAAACAGCTCCATTCTTCCCAAAATAATACTTCAATAATATCAGATTGGTGACATAAAAAATGAAAGAATACGAAACCGCCTTGTTACCCAACATAAAAATCAGACACGAAATCCTCTTTAAAATAAATCCCAATACAAATAGCGCGTTTTATAATATTGTAAAAGTAAAATAAAATTAAAAAGAGCACTTCAATGTTTGCCCGTTAAAAACTGGGTCAACCCCTAGGTACGTTTTGCGAGTGAAAAAAAACACTGTGGGGCAAAGTATGGCGGGGCCGGGTTTCGTTTGACAGTTGCTTTTCATCTTCAACGAGCAATGGAAAAGTGTAATCCGACATTATCTATATTCTTGAACGATCAAACAATAACAGTGACGGCGGAATCGATCTTGTATTGTAAATACAAAGCTCCATTCTGATTTATTTTACTGCTTTTTTACTTGTGATTCCATTGGTGCCTTTAATAATATTTCCTTAGGATTGTGATAAATTGTGACAGTGTACTGAACGTGCAATCATTTGTACTGTTTATTATTAACTAGCGTACCCAGCCCGCTTCACCAGGCTAGATTTTACTTTATTTTATTTAAACAATAAATATTTAATTTAACTCTCACAAGCGTTTGAAGCGCCAATAGCCTAATGGTTTAGGGTACGGCCTAAGAATCGTAAGGTCGTGGGTTCGAATCCACCATTCGACTATTGCCGTGAACCATGTCCTAGCACAAGCTTAAGCTTAATTGGAATGGTTAACAAGATTGTTAGTAATATTTCAGGAAAAAAAAAGAAATATTGCTAGCTTTCTATTAAAAAATGTATTAAATTATTCATTCTCTTCTATTCTCTTCTCGAGCGGGTGAAAATTATTTATAAGATACCTACACCCATGTACACATCAGCAGCGTCAGTAAACGGATACATCGCGGCGCTATAACTTACCTTGAGTACTTCAAAATCCTTCATTATTATTTTTAATTTACTTCATTATACTTCATGATACTTCAATGGAGTATCCATTTTACTTCAATATTGTTCATAATGACATAAATATACACAACGCATGTTACATAATAAATGCACAACAAATTTGGGTTATAAAACAATAGAATATCATCATAGTAAATAAAAGCTGTATTTGACAGTTCAAAAAGAGGAGTGCTCCGATCGTCATCAAACTTTACACTTTACATTACAGGATTACTCACCAGGTCAATCGAAAGATTCCCTGAAAGTTTTATTGCATAGTATAGGCCTATACCATTATTCCCATTATTGAAAAAGTATCTGTCAGTTATTATGCAAAATATTATTAACATCATTGTTAGCCATTCCAAATAAGCTTAGGCTTGTGTTAGGAGATGGTTCACGTCGATAATCGAATGGCGGATTCGAAAACGCAACCTTACGATTCGCAGCCGTACGGCCTATTGACGCTTCAAAATTATATTACAGGTGTAAATAATTACTGTTTTATTTAGTGCAATTCAGATTTAAAAGTAACAACCTGTATATACTTACAATTACAAGAAACAAATTCATTGATGCTTGCACGGGGGATCAAATTCGGCTAGTCTACTATGCAATTTGGGACGACCCTCCGGTCACTAAGCCACGCTACCATGGCTTTTAGATTTTGGTGGGTATGTAATTCATCTCTCTGTTAGAAAACATATTCAAAATCGAGTAGCTTCATAGGCTAAAAGGTAAAGTTATCGATCTTATTTGGCCTACTTATAAAGTTGCTTCGAAAATGTCTACAATATCCACAAATCTTTCTAGAATAAATCCGTTTAAAGCAACTACTCGGGCTATGATTCGTTTATGTATCACCTTCGAATCATAAAGCTATCGCGGTAAATTACGAGTAGTAGTGGTTTCGCTGTAAAACCTCGACCACATTTCATTCAATCCGGTGAAAATTTAAACGCCTTCTGTCTAACAACGGGACTTACACAAAAGTTAAGACGTCAGTTACAAAATTACACACGCCAGGTATCCTCCTATAAAACGTCGTATTTGCTTATTTGTGAATCGTATGAAAGTGATTAGAACCGTCTTTGTACCATCATAACTGATATTGTATAGGGAAACGGAAGGAAGAAATGCTGCATTGCTCTAACGTTCGTTCTGCCGTTAAATATATTATTTAAAGAGCTGCCGATAGCTAGATCGAGCATTCAGTTGTTTGTGGTAATTTTTTCGAAGATTCTCGGAACGATATACGCCTTCAGTACTAAGTAGAATGCCACGCGTTTCAAACAGAAATAATAGGGAGAGATAACGACAGCACTGGGCCATTACCCAATTGGGTGAGTCGAGACTCCTTTCTTTTGTCTGAGTTTATCTCGCTCTGAAATATGATCTGTGGAACGGGAGCGCTGATTGTCGCAGGTCCCATTCAATTCCAAGGAAAACTCTGGCCTTCATTAAATAAAGGATATCAATTTTCTATACTCGCAAGTTCATTGGCAATGGGTTCGTAACGCCCCGAGTTATAAACTATACAAGAATGGGAGATATTGGTTTTGGTAAGCGTAGTAAGTTATTAACGCGGTTAGTTATTATTGTTTTGATGATACACTCAACGGTTTTGGTTGCAATTATAGAAATGTTACGCTGTTCTTTATATTTTTTTGGCAAGTGTTTTTAGATCGCAACCACAGACTTGTGTCCGTGCTCTTTTCCAATACACTTAAATTGTTCACTCTGCATTTATTAAAACAGTGCTACTTCTACAGTTACTATTTTCCTTTTTTTTTCTTTTTTTTATATATATAATGCCTGAATTTGGAGGTGTCCAGAGATCGCTTCGGTTCACGTGTCGCAGACGCCCCGCTGCATTGCTATTAGCTTCTCCGCGACCGCTGTGTCCCTGCTTCTCATGGCCATTTTCAGGTTGTAGTCCACTATCCTCTCCCTTGATGCGGCCATTGCAGGCAAGTGTTTACATATCTGTATTTTATTATATACAACCGCTTCCAACCAGTCCTTTTGGAAATGGTTGGAGGTCGCCTATGCCTGGCAGCGGATGTTCTACGGCAGAAAGGATGATTGAACTTCAGTGTCATAGTTATACAAAATAATAAAATAACAAGTTCTAGAACCTAAATTAATTTTAACTATTTTTTCTCGTTGTCATTAAAGAGTACTTAAGTTCTACTCTCCTCTAATAAAGATTGGCTGACAGCTCGTAGAACTAATCTCTTTCGTGTGCCAAGTACTAGCTAGTATTAAACATAGACATAGACATTATTTATTGGCATCACAATACAACACGTCACAGACAAAATTTAACGCACATTAAAAAAGAATGAAAAATAGACAAAACACAGTTAAATTTACACGGACAAATAATACAAAACATATGATGCCAATATCGGACACCGTCTCAGCATATGCTGTCGCAAGGATGCGACAGCGCTGATTTTCAGCGGTGCCGGGCACTGCCTAAAGACCTAAAGACCTGCGCGCGCTATACTACTTTTATATGGAATTTATACAGACAATAAGAGTATAATAAATAAGAGTATTAGATAATGATATGTGTCATAAACCTACCAATCTCAATCAAGAAGCATTTATTCACACGTTTTTGGGAGATCCCTGATATATATTCCGAACCCAAGGTCCAATATTAAAGTTAATATAACACAAAATTGCAACCAAAGACTTTCAACCAAAAAATATGAATTCCCAAATGACGATGCTCTCTAAAATATTACTGATGTTGGATGATAAGTCAAACAAATAAAAATGCGAATGGCGTGAACATAGATATACTACATACACAAGATGAGACAAGATGGTATTTACGAGTCCATACAACTAAAATGTTATCAGCACGGTTAAGAGTTGGTTGCGTGGCGGAAACAGCCTACACGCAAATTGTTCGCTCGCGCCGCGTCGCAAACAAGATACCGAAGTTCTTTATTAAAATTTATGAGTTTCCAGAAATCGGAAGTTTTTAGGACACATTATTTATAGAATTCGGGTACATTTTTTTTCCTTTTCAGCGTCTAATGGCATCGACCGTACATTTTCTGCGCAGTTTCCAAGGACACATTTATTCCAGCACCGGGGACCGCGTTAACATAATTTATCTTCAGCGTTGTAGCCACCGGGAGCATGTTATAATAAGTCGTGATTTCAAACATGATCATTTTTAACAAAGTTTATAATTTAATATAATTTTAGTGACTCTGTTGCCTTTTTTTATAGCGCAAAAAGTTTTACTAAAGTAAAAAATAATTCTGATGTAACTTCCAGTATTAAATGAGGTAATTTATGAGGCAGCTGAAATCAATCTGCTCAGTCTTGAGGACAGGCGTAAGGTGGCTAGCCTTTCTAGCGTTTTGTTACGTTTATTGGCATAACGAAACAAAAACCTTTCTAAATCTATGTAAATAAATGAACTATAAAATTATTACAAAAACATTTTAAAAAATAGAATAATTGAGCACCTGCTCGTTTTTTGAACTCGGTGAAGTCTTGTCAATTGAAGAATTAACGGTTACTTAAAGGAATTCCAACCAAAGCTTTACGGTAGTGGCAATCCATGAATGAAATACCGGGTTAGGTAAACTATGCGTTGATTGGGGATTAATTGCAATTCCTGGCAGAGGGTTAAGCCTTGCAGGCCGGTGATAAGAGCAACTTATTGGTCGTTGTGAATGCTGCAAACATCGAAGCGACATTGCCTCATTAATTCGAACACACTACAGAAAATTACTACTATGTCATTAATGTAATTACAAAAAGTCTCATAAGTAAAGTGAAAGTATAAGCAAGGAAGATCAACAGTAAGGAAGGTCGACTGTTATATAGATCGCTAGCAAACTGTTCGATCCTCGATGCCAGCAGTAATAAAATTAGCTTATGGAAAATATAAATAATATATCCTAAAAAACGTGTCCAAAAAATAATCTAAAACACCCGCTTTAAAACCCACGTGACCACTATGCCCTATTAATTTATTAGGAGTAGGTCGGTGTCCAGCATAGAGCCATATATTAACTAATACTTTACATATAAAATAACATAATATACTTGATATTTTTTTGATGACATTAATATACTTTTATATGTATAGATTTGTTATAATATTTGTATTTGAACGCCATCGTCCTGTTTTGTTCATATATTTCCTGTCTATACACAGGTTGCCGATAAGGTCTCCCATTGTACAACGAATTGTAAAATGTAACTTAGTTATGTAATGCCTTTTATTTTTGTGTACAATAAAGTTATATCTATCTATCTATCTTGACGGATTATTCGTTGAATTCCCAGCACGTCTAAATATTTTATTTTAATATAAAATAACTGTATACATATTCTGACAGTTATTACGATATCTGCAATTAAACACAGTCCTCGAGCATGACCGGTGTTGATCATTTATCTTCTGGAAGCCTGCTTTATTTATATATTTCCTAAAAATAACATATGCAATAATGGTAAATTTATAGTAGTAGAAATTGTGTGATGATCTTAAAGTGTGTTAAGACGAGATAGAATAGAGAAAGGTAAGCTTCAGTGATTTAAGCATGTTGAATGCATGAATAACGATAAAGAAACTATACAGTCTAAGGTATAATTACGTGGCAGTGTCGGTAAGGGAGAATTTATATCATTTAAATTGGATATCGTAAGTTGGTGATTTTGACACCACCGATGGAGACTCCGCCTTCCCAGCCCTCGAGTGTACGCCGCATGATATGTTCCCCGTACGCGTTGAACAGAATGGGGGATAGAATGCATCCCTGTCTCACTCCTTTGCCGAATTTAAATGGTTTTGAAAGGGTTTGGTTGACCCTCACAATTCCTCGGCTGTTGGTATACAATGACCGAAGAAGTGAGATTAGGTGTTGAGGTACGCCGAGTTCAGCTATCACGTTCCATAAGCTGTTCCAGTTGACGCAGTCGAAAGCCTTGCTATAGTCGATGAAGCACAGGATTAAGGGGGTGTTGAACTCGTAGGACTTTTCAATTAGCTGTCTGATGTTTAGAATTTGTTCTCTAGTACCCTTTCCCTTCACGAAGCCTGCTTGTTCCGGTGGAATTTGCCAATCCAGATAATGGCGGATCCTGTTATTTAATATATGCAGGAGAACTTTGCTTCCGTGAGATATCAGGGCTAGAGTTCGGTAGTTTTCACATGTCCTGGTGGACCCCTTTTTGTGCAGTGGTAGTACGGTCGACTCTGTCCAATCCTTCGGCCACTCACCGCTTGTCCAGATATAATTGCAGACTTTATGCAAAATATTTATACCCTGGTCACCTAGAGCTTTCAGAACTTCAGCCGTGATTTGGTCTAGGCCAGGAGCCTTTCTGTTCTTTAGGGCGTTAATGGCCGCTACAACCTCTGAGCGCAGAATAGATGGCTCCAGGCTAAGGTCAAAGTCCATGCTCTTGTCTTCCTGGTGAGTGGTGGTACCTTGATACAGCTCCGCACAGTATTCGCGCCATCTTTCGGCAACGCTTTCTAGCTCATGTAACGGATTGCCGTCTTTATCTTCTATGACCCACGTTTTCGGTTTGAATTCGCTACAGAGGAGGCGGACTTTCTTGAAAAGGTCATGTGTCTGGTACTTGATGGAGTGCTCTTCGATGTCCTTGCATATAGTCATAATAAAGCTGTTTTGGTGGTGCTGGAGGAGAATGTTGCGAGTACCTTGGACAGCCCACCGCACAAATTCGTCAATTCTCCGGGAAGTGGGTGTCACTGTCAAATTGTCAATGGTCTGTCTCCGTAGGGTTTTCGAATTCTTCGGTCACATAGCCAGGAAAACCGATACCTTAGAAACACTCCTGGTCACAGGCAAAGTACAGGAAAACGACCAAGAGGGAGGAGCCCTATGCGTTGGACAGACCAAATTAGCACCAACACCAGCAAGAGAGCCCACGAGGCTTTTCACACCGCCAAAGACCGCAACAGGTGGAAAGCGATCGTCCGCCACATAATTCGTGGAGGTCACGACCCTCAGCAATGAGGAAAACGACGCAAGGAGGAGGAGGAAATTGGATATGTTGAAAAATCAATACGTTGAAATTACTTGAAACAGGTATGCCCAGTTGCGTGAATGTGAAGGAAGCGAGTGTTGAGGTGGGATCGTGCAAGATTGAAATCCCTAAACACAAGATTTAAATGAAATCTTAGGTTCAAGGCATTAAAACTGGAACGTTTAATTTGAATCTCAAAACTTTAAATGAGAAACTAAGCTCAAGCCCGATTGCTAAGAACGGTATATCGAGCGACTCCCCACCATTCGGTATTAGCCGCGTCGGAAGGTGAACGTTATAATTTTCTACGCATCCGGCATTTGGCCCGATTAATGCCCGGGCAAAGACGGTCACGATGAATAACAACGCCGTAACAATAGCCCCGGGAACATCGTATATTTTGCATTAACTATTAAATTGGAATGTTACACAACAATGGAGTGTAAAGCTAAAATACACTAGCGTATTATTGTAGGGCGAGGTAGATTAGTTTTGGTTCTATAACACTACGTAGAATACATTTCAATTGTAGAAACGTCAGCTTCGAAATAAATGTACACTTGTGTTACAATTTCAACTATTGAGGAAGAGTTTGTAATAATATTTAAACTTGTATTTAGATAAAAAGACTAATGGATTAGATTGGTTATGGTCTGCAACAAGGTGGACCCGGGAAGAAGGCGACATCGGCTGGCCGTGTCGCCTTGCATTGCGAGGGCACAAAGGGGGAGGGAGCAACTCCCCGGGAAGTGCTCTCCTTGAGCACAGTGCAGAGGGGCTCCGGTGCGTTCCACTGGAGATCCCGGAGCCCCTCACCATGCACTGAGGAAGGGCCACCGGGGAAGTTTTAGTGGGTAAAAACCCCACATAACAGCCGCCTTCCCCCCCAGAAGGTGGGGTATCTTTTTGAAGATTTCCTCCTCATTAACAAAAAAAAAGGTTGTAGATTCAAACTCACGATTCGACTAACAATGGACAATATGAATTATATGACAATTGAATATGAATAGATATGACAATTGCAATAGACGTGATCCATCTCCTACAACGAGTTTATTGGGATTGGTTAAAATTATCTTTAAGCATTCTAGTAATACTCCTAGTATTTGAAAAACAGTTAACATCCTGTTACATAACATTAGATAAGTATACACAACGAAATAGCTTGAGGTTTTTTGACTGAAAAACAATGCTACATGTTTGTAGCACAGCACATGTTGAGGCACAAGGTCATTTTTGTTGTATTTTTTTAATTTTAATTATATATTTATGTTATTATTTTCGTACTTTTTATGTTTCTATGCTCTTGATCTTGCTCTTGATCGATATCTTAAGATACGATCTATACGATCCTATTTCAAGGTATAAGTCTTTGTTTGTACTCGTAAATAAACTTGTTTTAGATTAGTCTTTTAGATAAAAAATATTCCGGTATTATAAGAAAGCAATTTCCATTCCAAAAGTACGAATAATAATTACCATTTTACATGAGCGGTGAAATAGTCGGACACGTTAAATCAATGATGGATAGGACGAATTAAAGGAAATTGTACCAGCTGACGTCGCGTGCAGCGGTAATGAACGCAGCCGAGCAAAGGCGCCGCTCCTTTCGTGCACCAGTAATGGGGCTGGCCCGTTTAATGAAAAGCTAAGCTAAATACTTGATTCAACGAGCCCAATTGAAATAAGAATATGTTACGTAACCAAAAGAGAATTCTTAAGTCCGTAAGGCCTAAACGGGAATTCTAAATCATCTTATTTGTATTTCTAACGCCATCGTCCTGTTTTGTTCATATGTTTCCTGTCCATACACAGGTTGCCTGGACGAGATCGCTCTCAGCGATAAGGTCGCCCATTGTACAACAAACTGTAAAACCTTACTTATGTAATGCCTTTTGTTTGATTTTGGTGTACAATAAAGTTATATCTATCTATCTATCTATAGACAATGGTAAAAAATGAGGACAGATGCAAAAGCAAAGGTTACCAGTCAAGTTATTTTTAACCGACTTCGAAAAAGGTAGGTTTTTGTATGTCTGTGTACTAGCTAATACTAAACTTCGCTGATTTAATCATTTCGAAATTATACTTCTTAGGCATCATTAAAAAATGGCTTTTTATTCCATGCAAATAATTAAGTACAATAAAATAATAAGAGTACTGGAAAACGATAGTCAACACAGACATTAAAGTTTAGTTGAATTTTGAAGAATTAAATAAATAAATTTAGGAAATTGAATAAAGATCACATAAAAAAAAAACAATAAGGAAATTAGACTAAGTAACAATCATAATTGTCTCGAATGTACCCACTTAAAACACTAACACTTAGAGTCCTTGAATGTCACCACAACGAATGACAACCGACAAATGCGCACGCACCGGAGCTGCGCGCCGATTTTATACCCTTCTAGTAGGATTTCCTTACTATAAATATTATAATAATAATATTTAATTTTATATTAATTAACAATACATACGGATATTTCACCTCAATTATATTGGAGCACTTGAAAAAGTCTATAAGCACATTTTTTTTTACTGAAAATCAACTTTTGTGTCACAGTGATGCGCATCTCAAAATTTCACTCACATCATTTTTAACGCGTCTAAAAAAGTATAACTTCAAAAAGTTAACGTCAGTATTTGAATGCTGGTTCTAAACTCACGATCTAATGTTTTCAACGCAACGCAAACCGTAAAACCACACGCTGCAAGCCCATGCCAAAAAAGTCTGTGCGGTTCTTGCCACTTAGACTAGTGACTAAGAAAAAAACTTTGTACTCTTAAAATAATATATGACAATTTTATTTGTAATATTTTGCGCGCATTTTAGTAACAGGCAGGTAAGTTTTATTTGACAGTTTATGAAATATTTAATATAATTTCCTTTCCAATTAAAAAATAATCATCGAAATCGGTCGGCGTGATTCATCCATTTATCGCAGATATAATTAATGAAAATTTAAGATTTATATGGTTTTCACATGGATGGATTTCCCATTGTCAGAATTGGACATCAAGTGGGAAACACCGGCTTTCAAATAAAGAAAGAATCATTAAAATCGGTTCACCCGTTCCAAAATTATGAGGTAACAAACAACGAATTGAGAACCTGCTTTTTGAAATCGGTTGAAAATTGAGAAAAATAATAAATACTTTTCTGCGAGCATTTCTGCGAAATATGCACGAGCATTCTGAAGCTTGTGAGCTTGAGACTGTTGAAATTTAAGATATTCCTCAGCTCACAATAAGTTATGGTGCATTTAGCCCGCCACCCGCTGCAGCCCCGTGAATAATTTAGTGGTGGCAGTCGTGAGTAAGCAAACAGAATCAAAAATTAAATCTAATTCGCCTTCGTGCCTCGTTAGCTATGCAGCCCTTTACTGTTTCTGCTTAATAGACGTTTCGCGAAGGATCAACCAGTCAAGCGTCGGAAAGCAATTCTTGAATTTTTAAATTCGAAGCCACCTCACTCCCGACGGTGTTACTTGTTTTCAAATTGCGTTTCGCGATTATGTGAATGAATTCGTGGAAACTGTTAACCGTTAATGCATTTTAAAATAGTATAAAATTTATTCTTTTTATATAAGTATATTTTAGTTTCGTAAAAGAGTTTTAATTTTTGCATATATATACATATATATAAGTCCCTTGTGCGTTGGATCGAAACGTAGAGAAGTGGTGTGAAATAATAACTGCTACTTTCCTGCTACCAAATGTTTACATCTTGAAAAGCAAGTGAATTTTACATTGTGTTCTTAGTCCTGCCCAACGGTGGGGTCGCGGTCGTGGTCGTGGTGCGTTCCGATTGGTCGACCGATCTTCCAATAGAACCAATACTGTTTTCAGAGTGTTTGCGATGTCCTACACTAGAGGGCACCAGTGGTACCAATACTGAACAATAAAAATATATATACTGTTTCGTCTAAATTCCGAGCTATGAGATCTATGATGATGCTTCTAGATCTAGAGTATGAGCGCGACAAATGGACGAATAACTCAATATCACGTCAACCGATTTCGATAATTCATTTTTAATGGAAGTTTGTACTTCAAAACTACTTGATGAGAGTTTGGGTACGTTATGATTTCGTAATATTCTTACGATAATTCGGTAATAAAAAGAGGGCGTCCGCGCGTTATAGCGTTTGATTCGATTTGAAGTCATTTATTTTTAGCTCGTAAATATACTTGTGAAAAGAATACATTTTAATTATTTGTATTAAATAAAGTCTAAAATTAAAGTCAATTGAAATTGTCATTTCGAATAAATTCCTTTCACACGACATTTCGTAGAATTACGTAGGAAGGTGTTCATAATTATCGCATCTTTTATACACTCCCGTATCACTCATGTTTAAACATAGCATGTAGCTTCACAGTCTTAATTTGGGGTGAAAAACAGTGTTTACACATACTTACACGCTTTGGTAAACTCTTAAAGGAAACGCGAGATATTTCGACGTGTTTCAAATAAACTCCAGCGTGCAAATGTCTACAGTCCGCTCAATTACCGCTTAATGTATACCGTGTGCTAAGTTGTGACGCTTAGGGGGAACCCCTTAAAACTGTTAAGCGTCTTCAAATATTTTTACTTGAAGACTATATTTTTCTTATGCTTATATTAGTTATGGCCGCCACTTCGTCCGCGTGGTTTTTAACAAAAATTTATAGAGTTTTTTTTCGTTTTTGCATTTTTATTTTCTAATATAAAAGTTGTCTAAGTTACTTCTCATTACATCAGCCATCTGCCAGTGAATGTTCCGTACAAAATCGGTTCAGTTATTCCAGAGATTAGCGGGAACAAACAGATAGATACAAATTGTACAAAAAATATTTTGGTATACTTACCGTATAAACATATGCTTGTAGTATAAAGCTGTTATTTTAATACTACAAGCAGACCCTTCGATTTTATTTATTTATATAGATTATTTAATGAGAGCCTAGTTAACAGCAGACTTAAAAAAATTACAGAATTGCAATGCAAATTCTCACACCCTCGCGGCCTTCTCGGGCGCCCTCGGATCGGAATGCTTACGCATAATATAGTAAGCAGAGGTTACCCCTGACCGGGGGGGACCCTTGTGTCATGTTACCAGCGATAGAGGTTCAGGCTAAGCGACCTAAGAACTATGCCACCTCTCAATCCCGTAAAGCAGTCAAGACTAGCTTCTCTGGCCAATCTGTGCAGTTCGTCAAAAAAAATTAAACCGACATATAGAAACAGAATTATACATACATCCGTTATAAAAAAAATGTCAAATCGACTTCTTTCAAGTTTTAGGAAGAAAAAAAGTAATTAACTCGAAACTAAAACTTCAGCCGTAATTAATTTGTCAAAATGTATTTATGAAATACATAGATGTAAATGTAATGGAAACAAACATTAGAATTTTATGAATATTCATAGCGTAAGTAATTAATATGTCTAAGATTAAAACTAATTATTATCATGTTACGGTGTGGTCTAATTAAACATTGTTTTAGAATTATTTTATTATTGCGTTAATTTTTTTTTGTATTATATTAATAGTATCGTGCGAGGGCAGAGGGGGGGGGGGGGAGTAACCTCCCCTCTCGGGACGTGCTCTCCTTGAGCACAGTGCAGAGGGGCTCCGGTGCGTTCCTCTGGAGATCCCGGAGCCCCTCGTCATGCACCGAGGAAAGGGCCACCGGGGAGGTTTTAGTGGGTAAAAACCCCACATAACCGCCGCCTTCCCCCCAGAAGGCGGGGTATCTTTTTGAAGATTTCCTCCTCGTAAAAAAAAAATATTAATAGTATCGTATTATTTTAAGTATCATAATAATAAATTTAATCATAATAATATAATCATAAATACTTTGACTGATGGCATTACACGGGTTAATTAAAGATTTGTGATACAGGACACACAGGGATACACACACATACATCATACACAGTAACACGGGTAATGCAATTTTTATTTTGTATTCATTTGTTTAATTCTTTTTTATTGTTTTTTATTGCGATGTACATCCTTAGTTAACACTGATAAAAAAAATAACGTTTTATATAATGTAAATCTATAAAGGCTTAGGTCCTGAATACGTGACCGAAATATTTATTATAATTCACAAGCTGTTGATTTTGTAAAATAATAAATAAACAAATAATATTGAGTTTATGGAGTATCTCTGATATACATAAGTGTAGTCATAAAATGTTTGTAAATTCGACCGCGGTGTCAGACACACTTTGGTCTGCAACAAACTATTCCTACATACCCGCGTCTTTTATTTTGTACCACAATAAGAAATTTGACACATTGAGAAAGCAATGAAAAAGAAAAAAGAAGAAGAGAGACGTAGACATTTTCTCAGACGCTCTTTTGACCTAATCGTGCCGTATAATAGTAAGACACGGATAGTAACCAATTCCAAATTCTGGAAAGGCCATCTTATATTGATATAAATGTAATTGCTGAATACTAACTCTTATACATACATATATCTTATACATTATAATATTTGCAAGAACTCAATCTATGGTTACGTGAATAAAATAAATAATATTGAGTTTATGGAGTATCTCTGATATACATAAGTGTAGTCATAAAATGTTTGTAAATTCGACCGCGGTGTCAGACACACTTTGGTCTGCAACAAACTATTCCTACATACCCGCGTCTTTTATTTTGTACCACAAAAAGAAAAGTCGTTGAGAGGGCAATAAAAAAAGAAAAAAAGAAGAAGAGAGACGTAGACATTTTCTCAGACGCTCTTTTGACCTAATCGTGCCGTATAATAGTAAGACATGGATATTAATGGATATAAGAATTCCAAATCTGATATTGATACAAATGTAATTGCTGAATACTAACTCTTATACATACATATATCTTATACATTATAATATTTGCAAGAACTCAATCTATGATTACGTGAATAAAATAAATACACAGAGTACCTACCACGATAGCTGGCAACATATACAAAATTCAACGATTAATGGAACAGTTGGTAGTTTTCGCGTTTTCAGCGAAGCAGTAACACGGCAACGCTTCGCACGCGAACGTCACACGTTGACACGTGATATGAGACACCAGACACGATGGAAAGTAATAAGAAAATATATATCATTAAAGAATAGGGCTGCCACTTTTAGTTCATCATTATTTCATCCACTGCTGGACCTCCTCCAAAGAGACTGATTATAAGCAGCTTAGAACCAACTCCATGCTGCGGCCTTTATAAGGTAGTCAGGGCACCTTGCTGGTGGACGTCCTACGCTTGCCGGTCCATGGTCTCCAATCGAGAACTTTTCGGCTCTAACGGCCATTTGTTCTACGCGCTACGTTAGTTACTTTTCAACAGACTTCAAAAGTAGGTTTCTCCTTCGAGCAATTTATCTGTATTTTTTTATGTTTGTTACCGCATAACTTTTGACTGGGTGAACCGATTTTGTATGAATTTTTTTTTATTTGTAAGCTGGTACTTCCAGTGTAGACCCTTTTAAATTTGGTCTATTCTTACAATGGGATCCCATAGTTTGATGGCTTAGGGCACGATTAGCCAAACCTAAGGTTATAGGTTCGGTTCCAGCATTCGACTATTGGCGTACGAACGTCTACCACAAGCTTAAGCTTATACGGAATGATGATTATTATTATTATTATAACAAGAATATTAATAAAATTGATAGCATTCTTTTTTTTTAAGGAAAAAAAACAACGCAGCCCTATTGAGTATGTAGGATTTTTTCAACTAATTAAAGTGGGTTGGAATACTGACAGCCATGCAACGTACCAATTATGGAGGTGAGGACTTGACCTCGTATTTAAAATGATTAATTACTTTTCATTATAAATATTTAATAATTTACATATGAATTGAAATGTTGCTGCTAACTAACATTGATTACAAAATATATGAGAGACTATGTACACCATAAAAATATCTTATTATCATTACATACATCTACACCGTCCTTATAATCATTTAATTATGTTTTATTATAAATAATTTTCTTCTGTATGGAGTCGAGACATGGCATCCCTTCTGTCTCTTTGTGGGTCAATGTTGCAATGGACGCAAAACAAAATGTGGAAAAACCACTGCGATTTTGTGGCATAAAGAAAATAAAATTGAAAGCATTTTATTATGATTAATATATTAATAAAAAAAAGGCGCTGGCCTCTCTAAGTAGAGATTAATTCATTTGCCCGTTTTGTTGGTTGTTTTGTTTGGAGGTCTCGACTGCGTCTTCCACGAATTTTTAATGTAGGCCCGCAAAATGACTTATTATATAACAAGTTATAATTTTTAATGATTATTATATTTTTATAAGTATGACCATAATATTAATTTACTGATTAAAAGAGTCAAACCAAAATTTGTATTCCCACGACTCACACGACTGGTTTCCTCACGATGTTCAGCATATAAAATTGCAACAACAAATTTATTGGCCGGCATCGGTGATCGAATTCCGATTGCTAGCGTACTATGCAACCTGAGCGACTGCCTACCACGGCTCTACTGAGCTACCATCTCTATCTTATTAGATAAAATTTAATCCCTATCCCTAAACCGAATATCCTATCACGCTGGGACTGAAGCATTTAAATTTCATACCAATCTATTATCAGGTTTATATAGCAGCGGTACGTACCATTAATTCAGACTTTAATTCGTACAACGAAATGAGATTTATTCAAATTAACGTTATCGGGGCACGAGTTCGTATAGTTCATTCTAATCTCACCGATTATACGCGTGAGTCACTGATATAACCCAATGAAACCCTTAAATCGCTCGTAATACGATCTTAAAATCCTCCGGTTGCTCCGGCACATGCTAATTACACTATTTTACTATGTAATATCGCCTCCGTTGAAACGTTAGCTGGAAATGTCACAAGTTCTTGATATATTGGAGGTCGCTGTGCCCGGCCCCTAGATCGCTTTGTGTTGAAATTTGGTAAGCCACCCGAACAAATGTTTCGCGCGGGCCCTACGCACACACATTGTATGCGGCCCTGGTCTTTGCGAACTTTCAGACATTAATATTTCTTCTTGTTTGTTAAGCAATAATGTAAAGAAAATATTTTTCCGTATTCAATATTTTTGTAATATATCTTACGAGTAATATTATATTTATTACTAGCAGCGTCCCACGGTGTTACCCGCTACTAAAAACAATTAATTGACATTTTCTAAAATAAAAGAAGCCTGAACGTTCTAACAGCTCCATCGAAGTTTTAGGAGCCTTAGGGCCAATAATTATTATATATAATATCGAACGTTAACCGCTGTGTTAAGTACCGCTTAAGTTATGAGTAATTTTTTTTTTTAATTATGAAAGTAATTGCTAAAGTAAAAACGATATATAGAATTGAACAAGCAAACAACATTTTTATTATCCCATATTATTTCATTAGCAGCTAAAAATAAATTACAAATGAGATGATAACTAGTGTCCCAATTAGGAACAAACCTGCGAGATAAATCCAAGCTCACACCCCCACAAATTTGTACAACCTTTAAAAAAAATGAGAATGAAGGAGAAAGTATACATGTGGTAATCGTGTGCGTGAATGTTGTTAATATTATAACAAACCACAAATGTGACTAACTGCAAGTGCCATCTGTCCTGTTTTGAGTAGTTGTCAGTGTCATCAGTGTGGGATTAACTTTGACATTAAATCATTTTCTATCAAAAACAGTTACTGTGTGTATTATTATCAAATATATGTGTGAGTGTGTGTTTAAACAAAATGATAAACTACTGGAAAACTCCGTTGAAACATCATAGTCATCGTCAAGCAAGAGTAGTTAATCCTATCTCCGTATTACAACCCCAGTTTGTAAATTACCGGCGCCGGGGATCATTACTAGTTTTACAATGGTCATGGCTTCTCCAATGACTGATGTTTGGTGAAGCGATTATAATTAATAGTGATACTTGCAACTGGCATAGACTTAGACGCCCCATTACACTGAGATGGATGTGGCATCTACAGAGATAGTGATAGATGGTTAACTTAGAAAGATTTTTTCCGTCATTCTGACCTTATTTAATTATTACGAGAAAGCATATTTCGCGAAGATTACATAGGAATTAAATTTATTAAGTATTTATAAGATCTCACGTCTTTTAACACTACCGGCGAAGATAAATACCAAAACCGGTATCCGTCAAAAAATTATTTCACGCTAAACTATTTATAGCCTATCCTATTAAAAATTATTTTTAGTCAGTCTACTGTTTAGCGATTTAATTTAATTTCGCAATTTGTTCTATTTAGCAAACAGAAAACTGGGAGTTAGCAGATTATAGTGTAGCTTTTGCTCTGCAATGGGAAAAGAGTTTGCGTTTCCCTAAATTATCATGATCTATTTATTAGACTAGTATCACAATATAGTGATTGTTATCTGTTTTTCTCTTTGCTAGTTCTCAAATAAATCTATCTCCATACACCGGTTTCAAAGAGCCATGACGAAATTTTATTTGATAAATTTGAATGTTCTATAAAAAGCAATTTTAACAAACCAATTTAAATTAATATGGTAGTTTTGATTCAAAGAACTTGGAGACTAAAATACCATATTAAATAGGAAGTAAACTCATTGTGTGTGGTTTGGTGTTGTCATTTGTATGTTATTCCTCTGTCATGTGTAAATCCATTTTTTTGTCGCTGTTTTTGTTGATAAAAACAAACTATTTGATTAATAATACAATATAAGAATTTCTTTATAATTACCAAAATAATCATGTATACTGTGAATTAGTATTATTGGGGATAAGGAAGTAAACATGGTTTATTGTCATGGCAACACTAAACTGTCAGATGAATGGAATGTTAAGTTGACATCCGCACAAACGTTTGTTCGAAACTCTTGTGTTGTCGTGTGTTTAATACTGATTTGTATGTACATATATACACATTTATATCTGTGTATAATTTATATGACGTCACATAACCTTATAAATATAAAAAAGAGTTTTTTCTCCAGGTTCTGTATCAAAACTGTTTTTACAAATAAGCTAATACTTTATTAAAATTATTTTTTAAATATTAAGGTCTGTTCATTCGATCTCAACTAATCCAATGTATGGTGGTTCGCCATTGTTGTTTAGTAGGTTTTTTTGTACTGAAAAATGCTTTAAAAAATCTTTGGTATGTACTGATTCGGATTCGAAACCTCGACCGTTACATAGACTGTCAGGTGCATGCGTATAAAATATGCACATTGAATAAGTACTCGCATGAGGTTCAGGCTAAGCGATCTAAGAGCTATGCCACCTCTCAATCCCCTGGAACAGTAAAGGCCACCTTCTCTGTGCCAATTATGATAGTTCGTCCAAAAAAAAAAATATATTAGTCGCATAGTCCGCCGGCAACTCTGAAGATTTCAGATCGAACTTCATTTCGTACGGTTGAGTAATAGTACGCTAAAATGTCGCTGGATTTGAATAGCTTGATGAGCTCAACATCTACCTTGTTGGTTCTATCGAGGTCTAGGTAAAATTGTATGCAGCCAATTTAAGTTCATGCGATAGAAGAAGTAATATTTTTACTAAAACATTTTCATAGTTCTAATATTCCAAAGGTTACATTTTCCGTAAGACATATGCTTTGCAAGAGCTAATAAAATTTTTACAATTCAATTTTTTTTTGATTATTTATTGATGGTTTAAATCGAGGTTTAAAAAGCACATTTATAAAGCAATTATAAATGCGAAGCTATATGCATTCACTGTCCTTTATAGAATGAAGCAGGACGCAAATAGAAAAAGATTTAAGACACAGGCAACAGATGGCTTTTGACGTTAATATTAAATTAATTGCGTCAACGAAGCAGAATTAAGGATTCTGAGCCGAGTGACGTTTGAATTGAGCTGCCTTTAGTGAATCTTCCAAAGAAAATGCTTTAGAAAAAACGGAATTATTCAAATGAAGCCAATTTCAATTACGACTCTCATTTATGCGTTGAATATGATCTACTTTTATTTATAACGGTCCAAGTCGGCTACCCGGCGGCACTCCGAGTGTCAATGAATTAAATAATTGAATTCTTTTGTGGGAGATCTATGTGGCGGTGTGGATATATAGACAGTGTTTATATTATCGCATACCTGCACTTCCTTGTGTTATTAATGGAGTTGCGCTGTGTCCGAATGTTATTCTAATCTTAATTGCATACGTACAACATCAAGTTACGTACAGCATACTAACAGCTACATCTACTGAACGACACTGTCGTTGTATAATATAATTACTGTTGTAAATCTCTGTAATTGTATCTATTTATTTATATTTTTACACTTAATATACAATACATGAATCCATACCGACCGTAGTTTAAATTTTTCCAGTTCTTAATGGATGCGGTTTTCGTCTCTATTTTTATGACGCTTAAAAAATTACAAAAAACTATCACTTACGAAGATTTGACCGTTTATGGTCAAGTGATGGAATGTATGTTTTTATGGTTGATTTTTTGGTTGTGGGCCCGAAGGATTTCTCAAATTTGTCGGATTAAGATGTGGCTGAACTGCTGGGCCTGAAACATTATCATGAGTACCTTAAGACACGGGTCTTCGGCAATGTACCTCGTCTTGGGCTGTTGCTCTTGGCGCGATACCATACTGACGTCTGTCTACCGCGTGCGCATACCGGGAGAGCTGAAGCACGGTTACATAGTCGGTATACTTACATTATTGCAAGTTCTGAAGGGGGCATACTTCTGGAAGCGTTCACTTAATTTCCCAGAAGTCAGAAAGCAACGCTCCCAATATTAACG
Source organism: Meandrusa payeni (assembly GCA_029286785.1). Taxonomy (NCBI): domain Eukaryota; kingdom Metazoa; phylum Arthropoda; class Insecta; order Lepidoptera; family Papilionidae; genus Meandrusa; species Meandrusa payeni. The sequence goes on along the minus strand of JAGSMX010000008.1, from coordinate 8,538,815 downwards.
AGGATCTCATACTTATTGGGCCGCTTATATTATAGGAAAAAATCAACCAGGTACATACTTAAACAATTCCAACAAGTTAAGAATGTCCCTCAGAAAAGACTTGCATTTTGCAACACTTCTGTTTGGAATCATAAACACGGAACAGCCTAAATATCTGTATGAAAAGTTGAAATGGCGGAATGAAGATACTAGCTGTTTAATTAGAGCTAAAAACTGCATTTTACAAATTCCGCCACACCGATCTGCTGCGTTCCGGGGCAGTTTCAGATACTTGGCCACCAAGTGTTGGAATAATTTACCACCGCCCATAAGAGAGAGTAAATCTGTAAACGCATTTAAAAATAAATTAAAACACCTGATGTTAAAGATACAAAAAGATAATATCCCCGCGACATCGGTGGCTTGTTGTTTCCAATATTTTCAATATTTAATTATATAATTTAAACTTTATACATTTAATTATCATATTATTTATTTTTGACTCAATAATATTTATATATATATTTTTTTTCATCTATTATTTTATTGTATAAAATATATTTTATCTCATAACTGTTTTATTTATGTATCATATTTATTATACCCTTACTGTCTGTATAATAATATTCCATATAAAAGTAGTATTGCGCGCGCACGTCTTTAGTTAGTCTCGGGCATCGGTGAAAATCAGCGCTGTCGCATCCTTGTGACAGCATATGCTGAGACGGTGTCCGATATTGGCATCATATGTTTTGTATTATTTGTCCGTGTAACTTTAACTGTGTTTTGTCTATTTTTCATTATTTTTAATGTGTGTTATATTCAGTTTGTGATGTGTTTTGTATTGTGATGCCAATAAATAAATGTCTATGTCTATGTTTATGTCTATACAGCTGCAGAAATAGCAAAGCAATTAAAAACCATTAAGACTTTAAACAAGGGAAATTGACACTTGAAAACTTAAGGACTTCATTGTGCTATTCACGTTTCAATTCCAAAAGAAATACTCGGACGATTGCAGCCGTCGTATTTTTAGCAAATAACCGTTTCCCGTTGTTCTTAAATTAGGTTCAATTAACAGCAATTGAAAATAATGTCTATATGACACAACTACGACGCGACGTCTCTATCAAACCACTGAAACGAATTAATAATGCAGTAATAACCGTTTCGTTGGCGGTATAGCTAATTTGCAAATGTTTAGTAATGGCTCAGTCATACTTTATTAATGATGATGATGTTTGCGTTAGGGTCAAGTATGCCCATATACTCACTTTACGGAGAAAGCTTGTGCCCAACACATATAGGGACATATGTATATATAAAGGCTGTACTTTGAACTACATTGGCTGTAAAATAAAAAGGAAAACAGTGAGGAATTAGAGCATTGAAATGCATTACAATTTCTGGAATATTAAAAACAGAAAAAATACAAAAGGGTCTTAAACTCGTTGACCGGAACAAGAACTGTCACCAGGCGTACCGTTGCGGCCAGTACTCTGACTAAAAATGTTGGCATTTTGGTTAACTTCGTTAAAAGTTTATTATTTGGCACGAAAAGGAAAGTTTACATGAAAATTTTAATATTAGATATTCAATTCTCGAGAAGATATTACGGCCATGTCTTTATGGCCAGGATTCGTGCTTTAATTTGTTACAGAGACTTTCTCTTCTCTGTACATATAAATAAAGGCAAAACGGAAATATGTGAAAACGACGTTCATTTTTTATCCAACTCAAAGAAGATTTCAATCCAACTGTATGTTTTTAATGTTGGTGCCCTCACAGCGCCGATTATTAGCGTGGACCATCTCCTAACACAAGCCTAAGCTTATTTAGAATTGTTAACAAGAATGTTAATAATATTTGTGAAAAAATTGTTAGTATTCTTTATAAAAAGAATTGAAGGTCGTATTTTTAGCAAATAACCGTTTCCCGTTGTTCTTAAATTAGGTTCAATTAACAGCAATTGAAAATAATGTCTATATGACACAACTACGACGCGACGTCTCTATCAAACCACTGAAACGAATTAATAATGCACTAATAACCGTTTCGTTAGCGGTATAGCTAATTTGCAAATGTTTAGTAATGGCTCAGTCATACTTTATTAATGATGATGATGTTTGCGTCAGGTATGCCTATATACTCACTTTACGGAAAAAGCCTGTGCCCAACAGTGGGACATATGTATATATATATATATAAAGGCTGTACTTTGAACTACATTGTCTGTAAAATAAAAAGGAAAACAGTGAGGAATTAGAGCATTGAAATGCATTACAATTTCTGAAATATTAAAACCAGAATAAATAGAAAAAATACAAAAGGGTCTTAAACTCGTTGACCGGAACAAGAACTGTCACTAGGCGTACCGTTGCGGCCAGTACTCTGACTAAAAATGTTGGCATTTTGGTTAACTTCGTTAAAAGTTTATTATTTGCCACGAAAAGGAAAGTTTACATGAAAATTTTAATATTAGATATTCAATTCTCGAGAAGATATTACGGCCATGGTTTCGTGCTTTAATTTGTTACAGAGACTTTCTCTTCTCTGTACATATAAATAAGGGCAAAACGGAAATATGTGAATACGACGTTCATTTTTTATCCAACTCAAAGAAGATTTCAATCTAACTGTATGTTTTTAATGTTGGTGCCCTCACAGCGCCGATTATCAGCGTGGACCATCTCCTAACACAAGCCTAAGCTTATTTAGAATTGTTAACAAGAATGTTAATAATATTAGTGAAAAAAAATTGTTAGTATTCTTTATAAAAAGAATTGAAGGTCCAATTTAAAATAAAACCTTATGTTTTGCAGACCGCATTTTAGTCATGTCTTAGAAAAAAATTCTAGGACATGTAGATTTCCTCATGATGTTTTCCTTCACCGCCGAGCGCGTGGTCAATCAGCACATAAAATTACAACAAAAACAAAATTTATCGGTCAGGGACCGGGGATTGAATTCGGGTTACTAGCGCACTAGGCAACTTGAGGCGATCGCACGTACACTAAGCTTCTACAGCTCAGAACTGTACTTATTAACCTTTATATTATAAGTGTTGATCGTAATATCTGTCTATACCTTTCAGCATTCTTTAGACACGAAGGTGGTGACTGAAGTGATTTCGGTACGGATTTCAGAGATTAGGCACGTCGAATGCATCTGTATGCTCGATTTTTTCCTTCTAGCCACTTTTCAAGTTGCGTTACGTAGAAGAAGATTTGAGCGGGAATTTTATGTTTTACAAGCTATTCTTTGTTTTCTTAACGTGCAGTTTTTCTGATATTTTTTATGACATTGTTACTTCAAGAAGTCCAGAGAGTGACTGGAGCTGCGCTGAAAATCAGTTTTCGCAGCAGTGATTCCCTGAGCGCCTGTTTGCGTGACAGTATATTTACTTTGTATTTATTCACTTTGATTTTTTATTCATTTTATTGTGCATTAGACATTCATGTTTTTTACGTCTTCTTTTATTGTTTTCAATCGACTTCAAGGTCTCAATTCGTCTGTATGTTCTTTTCATATGTTTAATACCTCATAAGTTTCGACTGGGTGAACCGATTTTTATTTTTTATTACAAAGCTGGGGCTTCCAGGCAAGGAAATTCCCCTTCAATTTAGTCCAGTTTTGATAATGACATCCATGACATGAGAAAAAAGAAAACTATATGATTATTAAACTTGCATTAGGTATGTGCGCGACAAATGGAAGAATTACTAATACGAATATCACGCCAACCGATTTCGATTATTCATTTTTTATTGTTCGGATTACATTATCACATTTTGTTCTGATTGATTCTATTTCTTACTATTCCCAAATCGAAAATATACTGTTTATTATCGTTATACTACAATCTCTTTTTTCATTTATAATCAAATAAGTAAATCTCTATTCTATTCTAGTACTCATAATACTAAAGTATTAAGCGTTATATTTTATAAAAATCGTATTCTTAGTACTTTCATTTACTTATTCATTTGAGGTTATTTTCAAAAGATGTTTTGAGGTTAGTAGGTGAAAGCCTGCGTTCATTTTGCCTGTTTTATCTTTAACCTAGATTTATTTTATTTCGACAGACAAACTTACGTTGTTTCCAATGAAAAGGTACGGACACAAGCGTGAAAAGTGAAATTTACCGCTCAGTATGAATTTAACAATAAGTCACGGATCGCATTGGAATAATATTATCCGTTGCAGCGGAACTTCTTTCTGAATGGGCACGATTAAAATTCAAAGTCGAAAACGCTACGAACAATAACGACGAAAGCGTAAAACCAACCGCGAGTTTTGAAAAGAACCAGCGAACCACAAACCACGGGAAGCTCCCGGACAAAACCTGCGATGCCCTATAGAGACAAATTCCCGCTTACACGCCGAATAATAACTGCGAACGACAATTCCTGAAATTGCAGCGAATTTTATATCAATTGTAGACGCCGAAGAATGTTGGATGTTCCATTATGATTTCGCTTGGAATGCGGCCTGCTTTTGGTCTGTTTGTTCATGACGTCCAATTGTGATTAAAAGCTGGAAATGTTCTGTTTGAACGGGTTGGGTATTACACGGTTATAGTTGATAGCTATTGGGGCAGGATAGGGTTACGAGAGCGGCAAAACATTAAACAGGGCAAATATCGTGTAAGCAAATTCTAATCTACAGGGTACCAGGCGACTGTTTTGTTAGGCGACGACGTAATATAGATAACAGGCGGTCTCGTATTAAAATTAAATCTTTGCAGTCTGCATATCGTGACGCCTTAAATAATATTTCAAATAGACATCGATAATATCTTGGGTAATTTCATAACACCATTGGCCAAATCAATAGCAATGTCTAGTGTCAAGTGTAGTGTAGTGTATATAGTAAGCGATTGACAATTTTTTATCTAATTAAATATAAGAAAATCGGCTTTCAGTATATTTCTTTCTCATACGTGCAACGTAACTGCCTAATGCGATTTTTTCGTGATATTTTTAATGAGACATTGATTAATGGACTGATCTCTCAGCATCAAGTGAGTTGCTGCTTTACAGCCTAATAGTTTAGGGTAAGATCGGCGAAACCTAAAGCCGCAAGGTTACTCGTTAGTCGTAATTTCACAGCTTGTTTTGGGGTAGTTGAAAATAAGGATAATAATATTTAGGAATGTTTGTGGACCTGAAGTAGACGTATATAATGCTTCTGCGATGCGCCCGAGTGAGGTTGACGACGATTCATTTGTTCTTTATAAAATTGGTGATGCATCTGCAATTTCTGTTGCATTTTGTGTTCTTAGACGATGGTTTATCATCGGGAGAGTCATATGCTCGTTTGTTTCTACTCATAAAAAGGCTTCATCTATGAATTGAGACGTCCGTTCCCTCGCGTTAACGTAACTGCCTAATGCGATATTTAGTGATATTTTTAACGAGACATTGATTAATGGTCTGATCTCTCAGCATCAGGTGAGTCACTTGCTCTTTTACAGGCGTATAGTTCAGGATAAGATCTGCGAAAAAAGCTAAAGCCGTAAGGTCCGTCGTTAGTCGTTATCTCACAGCTTGTTTTGGGATAGTTCTAAATAAGGATAATAATATTTAGGAATGTTTTTGGACTTGAAATGGACGTATATAATTTTTCTGCGATTTGCCCGAGTGAGGGTGACGATGATTGATTTCTTCTTTAAAAATTTGGTGATGCATCTGCAATTTCTGTAGTATTTTTGTGTTTTTAGAAGAATGTGATGGTTTATCATCAGGAGAGCTCGTTTGTCTCTACTCATAAAAAGGCTTCATCTATGAATTGAGACGTCCATTCCCTCCCGTCTACATTTCCTCTTTCCCGTTCCTTATTTTAAAGGAATGAGTTCCTTAATGCTTTTAATTTGAAACAATGCCAGAAAAATAAGTTGCTCGTTCAAGTTCAGACGCTAGTTTGCTCAAGAGCATCGCCGCGGTTACTTAACTTCGGAGCAACCGCACGCCGAATTACGTGAAATGGCGCCGTGCAAGTAAGAAAATTGTGAGAGTCAGGAATTGCCTAGAAATTGCAAAATTTAAGTGTCTAGAACATGTTTCTGGTAGACACTGAAGCAGAATAATTTGAACACGATTTGAATATCGTTTAAATTTAGCAGCAGATATTTAAATGAAAGGTGTTTGAGACATACATAGGAAGTAAAATAAAAGCTATCTCATAGCAAACACAGAATTTACAAAAATAGAGCATTATAGCACGTATATTAAACTGAAGAACTGGAGTTTGAATACTATCTGATTTAGTTAATTAGTTTTCAATTCTTAAGCACGAATAATTAATGAATCATTAACTACTGAAATATGATATAATACTAAACTGTCTCCTCATTTTCACAGACAATTGGAGACAGTAATCGCATTGAACTGAGGTTTTTGGTACATAATATATAAAACTCGGCTTCGAAAAAAAGCCATCACGTCCTCTAAAATTTCATAGACCACTTTTCACCAAGCTTATTAGGTGCCAAATAAGACAGGCGGTGAGCCTATCGCTTTTACACCGGTCACAAATTTTAGAAAGTGATTTGTAAGTAAGAAAGCGAAAAACGGCAATTCATCCACCAGATTCAGGATTGCAATCCAAAAAAGATTGTAAACCGTACCATAACAACAACATACACATTACGCTATCAGTAGTGATATTAGATTTTTTTAAAGAAAATCTTTTTTTAGAAAAAAGGAAACCCATTTGTAATAAATATATGGTCCTAAGATCAAACTCTATAAGCCTCCACAGGAGTACAAAAATTAATGGATCACTGGCCATGTAATAAATATATGGTCCTAAGATCAAACTCTATAAGCCTCCACAGGAGTACAAAAATTAATCGATCACTGGCCATGTAATAATATTAATAATAATATCAGTTGCAAAATTTCAAATATCATCGGTCTACAGTCAAAGCATTACAACTCTTTATATCTCAATTTATTATCGCCACAGAAGCTTTCATTCAATCATTATTTACTAACAGCTTTCAAGAGTACGTTGTCGTAATTGTATTCCCTCGCCGGGCCGAAATAAAAATTGCACAAACAATTACGAATTAAGCGAAAATGAAGTCTGAATGGCTTCTCATTTTTGTTGTAATTTAAGCAGATTTTCCATAAAAGCAACCTTAAATCACTCCGATACAAAAATTCCTGAGTAAACGCGCGCCAATAATTTCAACGAATTCGTAGCCCTATGTAGCATTAGGCAGCATTTTGCGACAGAGCAATCTGGCTCGTGATTACGGCCAAAAAACGCTAAGAGGCTCCCTTCGGCGACGTTACATCTTAATGTAGCCACAATATACATAATGGCAAGATATTTAGACAGCGAGTGCGTCTGACTGCTATACATCAAACGAAGGCATTACCACAAAACGCCTGTTAGATACCGACAGCATAAAATATTCTGAACGCCATGATATATACGAGGAATATGTAAATGGTCGACGGCGCGGGTATATGTAAGCTGGGGTCGTTTACCAGAGAAAAATATTGAGATAACAATCGTAGATTTGTGCTGTGAATGTGATGTGCGCTGGCACAGCATCGAGATAAAATCACAGGCGGCCGAATCGAAAAATGGGGTAACGTTGCCGAATTACTTGAGTGAGACTTCCAACTGATCAATAGACATCGTGCAAACGATAGGGACGCCTTGTAGGAGGGGTCCTGCGACGGGAAAATTCGTGTCTTTTGTTGATGGTACACAACGACATCGATTTTAGGGATGCGGTATTGGACACGATAACAGTTCGTGACTTGAATAAATCAATATATACTTTATTATATAACAATAAGCATATATACCACAGTAATAATAACTTTGACATATCGCTGGTCGCAGCTAGATGCAACTGGTCCTTTTGGAAATCGTTGGGGGACGTCTATGTCCCAGCAGTGGATGTTTTGCGGTAAAAGTAATGATGTTGATTATAAAACGATATAAATGCAGGCTTAATGAATGGTCTCAGAGCCACCTATTCCAGAACAATCTATTTCGTAATATTTCTACGATAATTCGTGAATACGAAGAGGGCATCCATAAGAAATAGCGTTTAATGTTAGATTCGATTTGAAGTCAGTTGTTGTCTTGCTCGTAAATATACCTGTCTAATTTACCATAGATATGTAGATATGTTGTAAACTGTTAAGTTAATGATGATATATATTAGTTACTTTTAATAGGAATTACAGCAGCACTAATACTTGCTTTGTTCTTTCACGAGTAAAAATTCTAAGTTTAACGTGGAAGTTGTGAAACTTAGTGGCCATAAATATTAAGATGAATTATAACGGAAGTTATTAAAGAAACTTACAGCTCGAGAACCTATTAAGTTTTGATAAAATAAACCTTTAGCTTAACAAATCTTGTTAATGGGCAGTAGTTTAGGATACGGAAATCGACAGTAACGGATAGACAGCATTGCAAGCAAACGTTTTTATTTTTTTGATCTTATTATGTTTTTTAGGTGTCTACAATCGAGTGGGAACCATGAATGGAACCAAAAAAATCACTTTTCAAAATGGAACCCATTGAATTTAGAGCTTAATATATCATTTATTTATTACTTAACGTACCATTAATATAGTAGAAATAAACAAAGGGAAGAGAAATTTCAATCCTAATAAAAAGGAAGTACCAGGAGAGCATAAAGCAAGGGCGTGTCTACTCTACATGAGTTACACATGGCAGGCCCGACTAATGAAGGGCTCGAGGACTGGGGAAGACGGCACTTTGTCTCAGCTTTTTTTCACAACTCGAACATACGTAGCATCGTTTGCTTGAATAATTTAATAGAGGCGAAGCGTGATATTTTACTCTGTGGACAACCGTATGTTCCAATTTCAAAAATGACTTCTATGTAATTTGTGTAATGCAATCCTTCATATATTTAAATGAAACTTGAAATCATAATTAACTCTCGGCGTTTATGATCCTGGCGGGGTAGGCAGGCATTAACCCGAGTCCCCTTTTAGTCGCCTTCTACGACTGGCAGGGAATACCGTAATCTTATTCTACGAGCCCGTAACTACAGGGCGGTCACCACAAACAAGAATTGCCGGTGCGTCGCCAATCTATAATGAAGTTGAATTACGGGCGCCTATACCAGTTCTTTGCTGCACAAATAATGAAAGACTAAGCAAAGCGCTTTGTTCGGATTTGAGGGTTGTCCAACAAAAGGATAAAATGCAGCAGTGCGTCCAGAAGTCAGATGGTGGGAAGATCATGAGAGAATTAGGTAATTACAAGTCGATATATACACTATATGTGTGTGTGTTTGTGTGATATAGTAGATTATAACCGAAACTAATGAAAAGAAACCATCTTAGTGATCAAACTAGATATCATCTCATCCTAAATATCCGAAAAAAGTGTTGTCAGAGATGTGACATACAACCTCAAAGTCGTGAAATAAAATACATTTGGATTTTCGTTCACAATTAAAAAGGAAGAGAAAAAACAAAGGAATTAAATCCTCCCCTCAGGAATTAGTTGTGCTCCTCGTGATTGAGGGTCGTGACTTCCATGTGCTTACAGGTGTTGCAGATGGATGTAGACCAAAGCATAGGTTTATCTCTAAATATATAACATTTATTCAACGTATACAAAAGGGAAATAGATAGGAAGCGAGATCGCAAAACCAATTATCCTAGTCTATTGCATAGTCGAATAAAAAAAAACTAATTCACTTCGAATTTACCAAATTATACGGCCAACTGGCCCGCCCGGAACAAAGGATATTTTGCGAGATATCCCAAAGCACTTTATCCCCAAAATGTTCTGCCATTATTATTAACCTTACGACTTTTAAACCGTACTTAAACGGTTAGTAAGCACAAGGCATAAACTAAATAAAGCCTGGCTAAGCGCCGGTCGCACCGTTGGCAAATGTCCATATTCATGCATCTAACAAGTATATTACTGTTATTTAATGTGCAACGCCCAGTAAGCAATTTCGAATGGAGAAAACTTTAACATTAATTAAAAAAACGATTTGATTTGTAATTTCAATGTTTAAATTGATTTTGGAGTGTGTTTAAACATGTCACGCTGTTGCAAGCAGCGAAGTAATTACACATATTTTTTTCATAGCAGTGGTACCATAGAGGTGGTACGGAGTCTGCTTTGTCAGTGACGTTTCATTATGAAACCAATCTTTCACAGTCATATCAATTATCATTCTATGATTACCAAATAAGGACGAAAACGAAGTAAGAAAATGTTTATGGAATATGATATATAATATGTATCTAATATTTTTGTGTATGTGCATGTCGGTATATAAAATGTGTGTATGTGTAAAAATTAAATAAATTAATATTTCATTTCATATTTCAAATACGTATTGTAATTGACATAAGATTGGCGTGCCAGTGGAATGTCGTGGGCAAATCATGGTGGCGCCAATTAACAATAAAAGTACTAAAACTAGCAAATACCGACCACTATGATGCCAATGAACGTTCACTTTGTACATAATTGGTTTAGCAGACTCGGGGACCTGCTCTTCGCGGTGTTCTTTATTGTATTAGTTTACAATCCCTGATTGAGCCGTGGTAGCTCGGTGTCCGGGCGGTTAGCTCAAGTTGCAAAGCACGCTAGCAACCAGCGATCCCCGCTGCCGACATATATTTTATATATATATATAAAGGCTGTAACTTTAACTTTACAATCCTCCTCCTCCTCCCTGCGTCGTTTTCCTCATTGCTGAGGGTCGTGACTTCCACGAATTATGTGGCGGACGACCGCTTACCACCTATTACAGTCTTTGGCGGTGCGAAATGCCTCGTGGACTCTCGTGTTGGTGTTGTTGCTGATTTGGTCTGTCCAACACATAGGGCTTCTCGCTCTTGGTCGTCTCCCCTGTACTTTGCTGTAGTACAATAGAACGAATAAAAACAAAGACTGACCTTACATAAAATGTACCCTAAATATTAACATGAATGGACACGTCGTACCGCCTGTGACAGATTAAATAAGCCTATGAGTAAACAAAAATAAAATAAAAAACAAAAGAATTCAGCATTTACTCCTTTTTTGAAGTCGGTTAAATACCCTGAGTATTTGTTATTGTTGTTTGTGGTCGTGGATGGTGGTTATAATTAAACATTAAATTCCCGTTTGCTTCTTCTATTAAAAAAATGCAAATATTCCACTGGGCTACTAACTACTTCGTTCTCGCTCACGGCTGTGTTGGAAATGTATGCTTCAATTGAATTGAAGCAATATGCTAGACAAATTCATGCTGCGTTACATAAATGTAGGCAGATATTGGATCATGATCAGATTTCAAGCAACGATAGCAAACAATGGGCTCACCCAGCATCTGACCCATTGCACGTGAAGCGATGGGCCAGGCCATTCAATAAGCTCGATGCGACATTGCATCAGAGTATACGTTTATCCGATACGGAGATAAGCTTGACTGCGATTGCATGGATTTAATCTTGTTGTACGGAGTGGAAACGTCTTGATTTTAAAGGGATGTACGGAAGTGGGACGTGGTCCGATTCCTATTTAATTTCATGATAACTGATATCGATAACCAAAAATACAGAGTTGATATTTATTTCTATTTTATTTATTGATTTGTAACATATATCTTTACTAATAAGTTGGGAGATATTTGTTGAAGTAAAACTTCTGTACGCACGCTTGAGTTAGGAGTATGCTGGTTAGACCGTCACGAAAAGTGCGATCGGGCGTGGCGAAGGAAAGTTGAGAGTGAGATATATTGAGAGATTTAAGATTCGTATATCTAAGTAAAAGCAAGGCTATTGTCTATATCACGCTGTAGTCAGAAAGGTCAGCGCGTGCGCATATTGTCTTTCTCTTTTGATCGATAATTGTGAATATATTTTACATATTTAAACATATATATATATACATATAGAGGGAGCTAAAAAACTTCACTTCAATTGTAGGGTCTCAGCACAATTTTTTTTTGTTAAATTTTATTGCGAAAAACTAAAGAAATATTAGACATAATACTTGTACCATAAGATACATCATGTTTCGGTTTTACTATAAAATATATTAATGATTTCTCTCTCATATGATCTTTAAGTTCTTTAAAAAAATATCTTTTTTCTTCAACAAATTCGTTTCATTCCATTGACATGTACTTATAGTTTATTATCTGATTCAAAACTTAAATAAGCTGAAGTGAGGGCGGATCTGTAATATTTATTTTAAGAACAATATTTTTTTTCACAAATATTAATAACATTCTTGTTAGCCATTCCAAATAAACTTAAGCTTAGGAGATGGTTTACGTCAATGGTGATGGTGGACTCGAACCTACGACCTTATGTTTCGCAGATTGCGCCCTAAACCTAATGGGGCTATCGACGCATATAGTAAATTTATTTTATTAAAATATATTTTATTAGTTATAGCCTTCTACACTCCTATCTATCATATGTTAAATTATGTCAAGTCTCCAATTCTACCATGCATAAAATGTTTCAAATGGTGTACAAAAATTTCTTCACGTATATATATTATACTTATATGGTTCAATTGGGCAGTCAATACAAAGCTATAAAGAAAGAAATCCGTAAAAAGTTGGACTTCGCAAAAATTGTTAAAACATTTAAGCGCATCGTTTACGAAGCGTGGCGAGGCGCGTAATAAATTCATTTAGCCTTGCACTCCCTCCCGTGCATAGTTGAGCGAAATTAAGCGGAGTGCAATAAAGATTTGTCCGTAAAACTATTCGGGCGGAGCTAACAATTTCGGATTAAGGTCTGCTTGGGTGCTATGCAGACTGCAGAGGCGAGCTACGAGGGCTGCATAAACTCTACATGGGACAGTGCTACGGACTAATTAAGCGAAGTTTATTTTATTACTATTGCAGGTCCTAACGTAATTATTGTCGCTCCGGCTTGCGCGTACAGTTCACATTCTTTTGTTCATAATAACAGTAGGTCTTAATTGTACGTGTCTATAAGTCACGTGTTAAAAACATAAATATGTGAGAGTACCGTGGGTAGGTCAATCTCTATTTAATACGATTTATTATCTTCATCATCATAATTTCAAGCGTTAAACATCCACTGCTGGACAGAGGCCTCCCCCAACGATTTACAAAAGGATCGGTTGTAAGCGGCTTGCATCCAGCCGCGTCCTCCACCTTTTATGGGGTCGTCAGACCACCTTGCGGTTGGACGTCCTATTTTTTTGTTAACTCGAGGGAATTTTATTTTACAAACCATCCTCCGGTATCCTGGTGGGCCCGGAGGGATGTGTGGGACTCGGCCTGGGCAGCCCCTACCCACTAAACCTTCCGCAAATGCCGTTATGAGCGGGGTGCCTCGGACAGCAACAGGATACCTCAAAGACCGGCCGGTTCCGGCAAGGACCATCCTCTAAAGGGGACTTCTCCGGCACTCAGAGAAGTCCCGACGACGCCGAAGCATTAGTGGGGCCAGGTTCGGATTACTGGGGCGGCAAGAGCAGGCGTTGGTTATAACGCCGCCTGCGGAGGGAGGAAGCCTCTGCGCTAACCTCCCTGACCCGCTCGTCAGCCTCCTGCTGGGACATGGCCGTCTCACAGAAGGAGGCGACTGCCATCCAAGACTTGTCACTCGAGAGCAACGCGAGAACGAGGCTCGGGAGCGACAGGTCTACTCCACCGATGGCAAATACCAAGTCGGCGGGTGGACGTCCTACGCTGTGGTTGGTAGTCTCCAATCGATAACCATCGGCCACGGCCGTCAGTTCTACGCACTATGAGTCCAGCCCATTGCTACTTCAACTTGTTTACACGGTAGGCTATGTATATAAAAATCTTTTTTTTTATTAAACTCTTTATTCGTTTAGGAGACCTACATTAAAATCACTACCCCCAAAACCTTGTCAGATAACCACGCTAAACTGTCTCTTCACTGTCTAAATGAATTGGCATAAACAATTTCAAATATATTTTTTATATTAAATAATATGCCATTAGTTTAAAAGAATAAAGAAAACCAGAGCAATAAAACCTCTTTTTTATTAAAGCCTGGGAGAGTATTATATTCATTGTGGGCTTAGTACTGGCAATGAAAAATAGTAAGTTAAATTAAAAGAAAATAAAATACGCAGCATTAAGGCTATTTCGGACTAATTTAATTAAAGCCGCGTGAAGACCCAGTTTAATTCTATCTTTATTGTACAAGCGTTCTGAAAAGACAAATTAAAATGCACAAAAACTTTTAGTGATTCTTACCTAAGAAACGTCAGTGCTAAAACTGATGTCATATCTTCATTTAATAATTTCTAATTAACATATTCCAATCTACGTAGCCATAGTCAAATCAAGATCCGCCTTTATCTATTGCATTTATTGAGTCAATTTATTTTCTATGGGTATAATACTTTTTTATTTAAAACTACTTCAAAAGTGTCGTCTTGGAAGAAGTGGCTTTAGAAACTCTAACATGTCATTGATAAGAGGAACTATGAACGCTTTATTACGAGTATATACTGGCTGTGCCCTGCCATGTTACCTGCGATTAAAAACTATTTATTTACATGTTTCTAAAATAAAAGTTGCCTCAGTTACGGTTAAGCTGTTCCAGAGCCTAGCCGGAACAAACGGACTAACGAAACTTGTAATAAAATGTTATTTGTTATTTAAATATAAGAAACAGGCAATACAAATTTATTTATTTGCGATCTATTTTAGATGACCTTTTTAACAGTAAGTAACCCTCGGGGAAAAGATTAAATTTATTCTTAAGTGTTGTATTATATATTTAAAAAAAAACGTGTATACATATCAAGAAATGGAATAACCATTGAATACCTTGTTACAAAAATAAAACATCCTGTTGCAGTTTTTGCATTGTAGCCTTGAAACGACCACTAGAGCCGAGTGGCAGTCTGCCAAGCCTGGACCGCGACTGTAGCCGAACGTACGTGATAATGCAGAGCTGCGTCTTGCAGAATATATTGCATTAAGCTACATTATTAACGGATACCGAATAAAATATGATTTTTGCAGTCAAAGATCGTAAATTTGATAATGTATGTTTAGAAAGTGTCAGAAATAAATAATATTATGAGCATTTTAAATAACTGGTAGAGTTCAACGTACGGGTAGAATCTAAAGAGTGTAATATTTGAAAAATATTCAAAATGGAACGAGGGTACCATCCCCGTTTTGCTATTGGATTTTATCCTTTTGTTCTGAAAATCCTTCAAACCCGAACGAAACGGTTTTGCTTCGTCTCTCATTGGCTGGTATTCAACTCTTAGATTTTAAAATCGTAAAATTGAACGCATACCCATAAAGTTATTACTTGAGACAAAAAAACAGAAATGCTGAAAATGAATACCCATATTTATCCTATGAATCGTACCTGTTGCTTTGTTCAATGAAAACATGCCGAAATTCACTTCTATTGGTTTATAGATTGTTAAGGAGCAAGCTGATGGTAGAATAGCGCAGTTGGAGTGTTCGATAGAATTCTTGCAGCGGTCAATTCCCGCCACGACTCGACCGTCAACTTTATCCCACAGATGTATTTAAATGCAAAACTCTCATATTTCTGAAAACGGTATTTGAACAGATTTAACATTGACGTTAGATTATTTATTGACCTATTCCTTTAATCCATCCTTGTTTTGAAACTAAATAAAAAAAAAATTTTAAAATGTATAAGATATTTCTTTTGTATTAAATTTTTTATTTTCATTTTTTTCAAACTGCAGAGTATCTACATTTTGAAATACTCTAATGTAAATCACAAAAGGAGAGAACCGTTTATTTTTTTTAAAAAGTCAACAATTTTATCACCAATATTAATTACATTCCATCTAAGCTTAAACTTGTAAAGCTAGGAAATGGTTCACGATTACTAAACTATTAGACTGTCGACGCTTCTGTGTCATGTATATTATTAGTATATTGCGTACTATAAATATTAAATAACACAAAATAAGTTTAAAATTATATAAATATAAATACTTATAGAGGGTTTTTTATCATTATGCTATTGGCGATTTGTTGCATTGGCGGTTTATTGTTCTTAGTTATAAATTGCACAAGTGTTGATCAAAGGTAAACTAATAAAAGATTTATTTTTAACAATTAGTACTGAATAGAAAACGTAGAAAGTGATTTAATTTCCGCACAGTATATTATTGAAAATTTCCGCTGGAAAATTTTACAGGATGCCGTCACATTGCTACGATTAATGGAGTGGAAATATTCCGAAATCGCTTTACGACGAACATCACCGCGGGGCGCCTATGATATATTACAAGGACTGATATTATAAAAAGTTTTAAAAGGAAAAATTAATGTAATCACAAATATATAAAAAGAAATTCGACTTACAGTTGGCTTGTAATAACGAATTTTCCGTCCTTCATTCTAAGGTAAGGTCTCCAATTAAATTCAGATAGTGCTTGCTATCTCTCCTGCACTTTAGTTAATGAAGAAAACTAGCTATTGAATTAACCAGTTTAACATAGCAAAGCATCCGAATTCACGTAACAAACAAGATGTAAATAAGCTTGTTTTAGAAGAAACTCCCAAATTAATAAAATACGACAAAAGTTGCATTATTATGTATGTATAAATATATAATAAGGTTCCAATAGAATTGAAAGTATTAAATAGATTAATATTTAAAACAAGATTATACAAGTGGCTTAATTCTTTAATTATTTATAGTGCTTCTGATTTTTTTTGTTGAAAATGTCTTTCTAAGACATGTAGGTTTCCTCACGATGTTTTCCTTCGCCGCCGAGCGCGTGGTTAATCAGCACATAAAATTGCAACAGCAAATTTATTGGTGCCGGCACCGGGGATCGGACTCGGGTTGCTAGCGTGCTATGCAACAAAAGCCAACCGCCCGGACACTGAGCTACCACGGCTCTGTTTATCTATTCTCTGTTATGTGGGGTTTTACCCACTAAAACCTCCCCGGTGGCCCTTTCCTCGGTGCATGACGAGGGGCTCCAGGATCTCCAGTGGAACGCACCGGAGCACCTCTGCACTGTGCTCAAGGAGAGCACGTCCTGAGCATTCTCCCCCCTGTGCCCTCATAGTGCAAGGCTACACGGGCCAGCCGATGTCGCCTTCTTCCCGGGTCCACTTTAGCGGACGACAAAGGCCCCACCCTTGTCGCCCAGTGAACCTGAGGCCCTTTAGTCGCCTTATACAGGCAGGGGATACCGTAGTCTTATTCTTGAGAGCCCAGAACTACAGGGCTGGAATAAATCTCATCTTATCTTATCACGTATATTCACGAGTAAAAACAAAAACCGACTTCAATTCGAACAGGAATACTAATAGATTAATAGAATTAAACCGAACCGAATTAATCTCTTATCAAACTACCCTTAAAGTACATTCTTATCAATAAAAAATGAATTGTTGAAACCAGTTGGGTCGATATTGAGTTATACAGTTTCCTTATACTCGTAGATAACATTGTCAGATTTGGACCAAATTAGAATGCGACGAAATGGGAAGAACCAGCATTCAAATAAAAGAAGAGTCGCCAAAATCGGTCCGCCCAGTCAAAAGTTATGCGGTAACAAACATAAGATTAAAAGAATAACAACATGAACTGTTTAAAAGAAAGACTGAACTCTATTTATATTAGAAAAAAACATATTTTTATAGCGAAGACAGTATTGGTTTTTAATAAATAAATGTATCAATTTTTTTCATTTGTATGCATACCAGTTTACCACGAGTACATTACGCAGTCGCCGCGGGCGTCGTGGGGGCGCTATATTTAATCTTGCAGAGGAAAACTTCTCACTTATCGAAAGGAAATGGATAATCTCCACACTCGTCCGGGCGACGGCGCGTTGAGTGCTACCATCACCTTACATACATATACTTTGATTGTTTAACAAACCAGCTGCGCCCAGGGGTGTTAACCGCTACTAAAACTATTCATATAAATTGTTCCAAAATAAATTGTGCCAGTGAAAGTCCCGTCAAAATCAGTCCAGTCGGTCCAGAGATTAGTTGGATCAGACAGAGAGACGGACAAAAATGTTATTTCGGTATATGTTCCATACATTCATATTGGTATTCATAATCCAATTTCATTTATTTGCATAGGTAACGTCACCAACGGACGTAAACTAAAAAAATCCATGATTTACATGAAATACACGATTAAACGAAGCACTAAATTTTTAGAAGTCTTTTTTCTATATAGCTAAGTAACAGTTACGTAAGATATAACACAACAATAACAGACTTCATCTATACTAATTACCACTTGTAGAGCTCGTTAAACTTCATAAAAATAATTTCACTAAACGACGCCTCGGTCATTACATTTAAGTAGAATTCATTATGAATCCACCCGTGTAAGAGCTAGCTACCAATGAGAATAATTCGATTACAAAGGACCGCTGTAATGGAGTCTGGACTTGAAATTATCTAATGGACTAGCAGTGCCCGCGGCTTCGTCTGCGTGATACCGCTGTATAATTGCCTTATTTTTAAAGTGTTAAGATGGATATAGTATATTATCCTTAAGAAATAGACATATACCATCGCGGACTTTTCTGTAGACCTATATGAAATACAAAATTCCACGATACATTATTTTTGTTATATCTCAATAGAAACCCCCAGACGGCTTAAATTTTTGCGAAATATCATTATATTTTAGCTAACGTATACGAAAACTTAATAAATTATAAACTAAAACCTTTCTCTAGAACCGTTCTATCCATTAGTAGCACAGCATGAAAATCAGTTTAGTAGTTTTTGAGTTTATCTCGAACATACAGACAGACAGCGGGAAGCTAAATTTTTTTATACTATTTAAGGATAACACACTTTGTACGCAAGGTAAGCAAAGTCCATGACAAAATATTCAAAATAGTAATTATACAAAAGGTAAAATAGTAATATTCAAAAATATGAGATTGAAATTAAATTGAATGAAGAAATTACGTATGGTAAAGAGTGACAGTCCTGGAGTCCTTGAGAGTGTATTTATACATGTAATTATCTATACAGGATGTTAGGAAACCGCTTCCGAAAACGAAGACAGACGATACTACTAATAACACCTTTGATGATAAGACGGAAAAAATCGATCCTGACAAAAAAAATCATATTTTTAAAACGTTTTATTAGTATTACTTAAGCGCCAACATGTTAGGATAGCTAAATGAAAAGAAAGTTCAAGCGGAGATCCTCGCCGAAGTGTATCACTTCGTGTTAGCGAGGAAATCTCGAGGAGACCCCCAGCGTGGGAGGAGGTCACACGTATGCGGAGGCAGGCTTGGGCCGCCCTTTACGGCGATGGACGGAGGACCTGGCTCAAGCGGTCTCTGGTCAGTGGACGGTGGAGGCCATGCGGCGATTTGGGTCGCTGACCTTCCGGTTGGTGCAGATCATTTCCGGACACGGATATTTCGGGAAGTATCTGCACCAAATCGCAAGACGGTTGGCGTCGCCAGAATGCCTTGAATGTGGAGCACCAGAGGACACAGCGGCCCACACACTGGAGTCGTGCGCCGCGTGGGCTTCCCAACGGCACACGCTCTGTGTTCGTCGGGCCGGATCTCTCTCTCTGCCAAGCGTTGTCAAAGCAATGCTAGACGGAGAGAGTTCATGGCAGGCTATGGTCTCTTTCTGTGAGGAGGTAATGTCACAGAAAGAGACCTCGGAGCGGGCAAGGGAAAACGCCACCCTATCAGACTCGCTCCGGCGAAGACGACGAGGCGTCAGGAGAAGGCAATTTGCCCGCCCCTTCGAACCTCCTTAGTGGGGCAGCTGGCGTGGAGTTGGGGAACTCCTCGCTGGCTCGCACGACCCCACCCGACTGGGGGCCTAGCCTAGCCTGGCGAGCATGGCTACCCCCACAGGCTAAGATTCAAACCGGCGATCATAACTTCGTATATCTCTCTTCTCTTCTTCGTATTCTCTAACTGTTCCCTACTAGGACGTTATTGTTTGTTGATGTATGTATTAGTGTGTTAATGGAATTCATAGCTGTGGAATCGTGGTTTTTGGTTTATTGCGCTAATTATACTAACGAGGATTTTATGAAGCCGAGTGAAGCAGTCGTGCGGATGAGTAGACACTTCATTTGAAACACAGTGCTTGAGGCCCGCTCGCAATGAAGGGGCGATTCATTTAGTGTACATATATTTGTTCTTGAATACATAAAAATACACATTCAATATTTATAAATCAACATATTTTTTATAGCAATTGGGGCGAACGAGGAAATGGCTCGCCTGATATTTGGTAATTAATCATCCAAGAACAACAACATCACAAAAGGGGTTGGCAGTGCTTTACTCTACGCCAATACTTAATTCTAGACTAATGAATATACTCTGAAATAGTACTGCTTCCAATAGAACTGGGTTGTAACAACTTTTCACATTTGGGTTTTGGCTCTCGGACAAGACCAAAGTTTTAGTATTGCTTAGTAATTGTTATAATCATTTGCAGTTTCTGTACTTTCAATTATGTGTACTTCTAATCTTTTTTTGTTATTCCATATTCTTGGTATGTAAAATTCAATTTGTAAGGAATAAAACCTCCTTGGGTTCTTAGTACTTTTTTGTTTTCTTTTTAATATTAACTGCCCCTGCTTTGTAAGAATACTTTATTGCACAACAAAAATCACGTACATCACAGACATAATACAATTTACATATTAAAATACTACTATTTTAAAAAAAAGGCAATTGCTTTTTTTAAGTCTTAACTGCTTAACCATTTTATATTTATATAAACAATTTACGTATAACGTCAGTTTAGAGTTTGTATGTATTTTTTATGTTTAGTATAAATAGACCTCTGTCCTTATTATAAATAATTTTTGCTGTCAATTATTTATTTCTTTACTTTTTTATCTGTATTATATACCTTTTCTGTTCTATAGGGGCGGGGACTCATGGGGGGGTCATCTAACTTACATTTTATCATTTTCATCTTAGACGTAAGAAATAAGTGTGTGTTTTACAAAAGACTTGGCTTAAAAGTCTTGTTAAAAAGCCATAAAATATGTAGGCTGTTCTACAGGGTTGCCTGGAAAAGATCGCTTATAGCGATAATACCCATTCTATGGATTGCCCAATTCTAGGTTAAGCTTAGTTGTTAAATGTTACAATAATTACTATGTTAATTTACTATTTTATTGTATCTTATTGCGAGTCCAGACAACCTTTGGATGAACAGACAAACAGACAGATGTCAAGAGTTGATTGTGTCTTCCCGAAGTGACTTGATAAAGTTTTTTATTACAAAACTCATCGTTTTAATATTATAACATTGTCAGAATTTACGCGTAAATAATTAAGGTAAAATAAATTTCAATATAATATAACAGTATCGCATGAAACTTTACGCAAACTGTAGCCTAAAGTCTTACACTTTGGGCCAAGTGAAATTTTAATGCCCTATCTTTGGAGCGGTTCTCTAAATAATTCACATTGGACAGACGATGGCGTAGTAAAATGACTTTCAAAGAGAAATACCGACTGGATGTTAAGTGAAAACGTGCAATAAAACCGAATAATGTTTTCAGCTTATTAGAATACCCGACTGCTTTCAGAAAATTAAATGCCTCCTTAGGAAACTTATATTTCTGACTATCATTATGTGCTCGTTCTCTTTGAATTGTTACTGTACTCAAATAGACCAAAAATATTAAGCTCTTCTTCAATTATCGAATTGAACCGACCTCTAGGCACAATGTTCTTTGCACTGGATGTATCTAGTTTATGGAGATTACAGCGTTATTCATCTATCTACTACATCTGTGAACAGAATTTTATAAAATGTGCTCCGTCAAAAGATCTTAATTTTGAAAACAATCAGAAATATTACTAATATTTTTGTTAACCATTCCAACTAAACTTAAAAGGTTGTACTAGGAAATGGTTCGCAGCCCTGTAGTTCTGGGCTCTCAAGAATAAGACTACGGTATCCCCTGCCTGTCGTAGAAGGCGACTAAAAGGGGCCGCGGGTTCACTAGGCGACAAGGGTGCGGGCCTGAGTCGTCCACCAAAGTGGACCCGGGAAGAAGGCGACATCGGCTGGCCCGTGTCGCCTTGCACTGCGAGGGCACAGGGGGGAGGGAGTAACCTCCCCCGGGACGTGCTCTCCTTGAGCACAGTGCAGAGGGGCTCCGGTGCGTTCCACGTGAGATCCCGGAGCCCCTCGTCATGCACCGAGGAAAGGGCCACCGGGAGGTTTTAGTGGGTAAGAACCCCACATAACCGCCGCCTTCCCCCCAGAAGGCGGGCTATCTTTCTGAAGATTTCCTCCCCGTCAACAAAAAAAAAGAAAAAAAAAAAAGGAAATGGTTCACGACAATAGTCGAATGGTGGCTTCGAACATACGACCCTACGACTCACTTATTGAGACAATGAATAAATAAAAAAATAAAACGATAAGTTTGCCATGACAGTAAGGAATCATCTAACCCACTCCGTCTTTTTGTACACTTTAATTATGTGCAAAAAAGAATTAGGAGTGCACGATATATATCGATATTGCATAAAATATCGATATATGTACGCGATATATGGGTTCAATCCGATAATATCGAATCATCTAATATATTTCATCTGATATACGATATATCGTAAGAAATGAAATAAAAAAGCATTCCATTCTTTCGTTTATTTGTGGTTGACAACTTCAAAAAAAAAAAACCCTTACTTGCGCTGCCATCACGAAGAGTGTAGTGTAGTATGTTACTACACTCCTACTCTTTACGACGGCAGGACTCCTTCAAGCAAATTCAAGCTTTATCACAAATAGGAGAAAATCTGCTTGTGTTGATGGAAGCTCGAATAGGCAAATCACTGCCAATTCTTATCTATCAAATATAATGATATGGGAATAATACATAGAGCGTACAAGATAACGCCAGTAAGCTCTCTTACGAATGAGCGAACTAATTCATTCACTGGCCCGTGCGTAACTACACAAAGCGTGTAATCTTAAGATTGTATATGCGACAGTCAAAGATACGTGTATACTCGTATATACAATTATTGCTCAAAATCTAATCGTTTACGATAGATTTAATATGGACTAATGGACTGCATGTTTGTCAGTGATACACATGAATTAAATGGATTGGTTAATTAAAAAAAATCTAATTTATTAGCTAACAAAACTGCGAATTACCTTAACACAATTACAATATACTATTTGTGTAGAAGAGCAACAGCCTTGTTTGCAGTATACATTACTTATTGAATAAATTTAGTGTCACTATATTATCTAACTATACATCATTAATATTTTTACCGTCCAAGCCGAGGTTAACCCACACCGGTGGGACACTTGTGTCGAGTTACTAGCGCTAGAGGTTCAGGCTAAGCGACCTAAGAGCTATGCAACCTCTCAATCCGGTGAAGCAGTCAAGGTCAGCTTCTCTGGCCAATCTGTGTAGTTCGTAAATAATAATTAATAACATCTATATTTAAAAAGATTAAATTAAAAAAAAAAACAGAAAATTAAAATACTCACCTGCAAGTCATGTGGCTTTGCGGATGTCTATAGACGGCAGACATGGGATCTAATATCTGTATAAATTCCATATAAAAGTAGTACTGCGCGCGCACGTCTTTAGGTAGTCCTGAGACGGTGTCCGATATTGGCATCATTTGTTTTGTATTATTTGTCCGTGTAACTTTAACTGTGTTTTGTGTATTTTTCATTCTTTTAATGTGTGTTATATTCTGTCTGTGATGTGTTTTTGTATTGTGATGCCAATAAATAAATGTCTATGTCTAATAATCACGCTAAGCTTATCGATTGTTATCTCTTTCTACCCCGTAAGGTTTAAGCACAGCTTAAAAGTTTTTTTGTATATATCGAAGCAGCTAAATCCTAATTGAGAGGATCAAGTAAACACCGCTGCGTACACATAATTGAATATAAAACCAAAATCCTTTAAGCCACTTAATATTTATTGAATATATGAGAAGTAAAATAAAATATTTCCGGTAAAAGATTACGTATGCCGAAACGGAAGATATTTCCCTATTCAGCAGAAAATGAGTAACAAAGTAAAACATGCTTTCCTCACATTTCCTCCCAAAATTGGTACATAAACGTGACTCGGGTGTTCCGAAGCAAACGCCGCGGTAATCATATTATGCATAAAACCAAATCGTCGTTTTGCATGATCCGCTTTCGGTCATTAAACATTCCCCAAGAATGCTTTACCACTGCGCAATCATTACACAAATTGTTTCTTATTTACTGTAAGTGATTTGTTATCGCATTGTTGCTGACGTCTGGGTTTGACGTCTGATTGGAATGAGCTGACCGCAACTGACTGACTGCAAGTTTGACTAAATTTGAGAGGTGACAGAGGTCTTTACCTTTATTAGGAGTAAAAGAGAGAGTAAGCTGCTCAAAGTTTCTCTAAGGGCAACCTCGACATGGGCGGTTACTTATGTAGCATAGGCAATCCGAGGGTGAACCACGATTCGATAGCTTTTTCCAAGAATAGTATATTTGGACACACATTTTCTTTTGTATAGTACGCTGACAATCCGAGCCCGGAAAATGAAATCGTTTATTTTAATTTTAAGAGCTGATTTACCACGTACTTGATGGTGTAGGAAAACGCGATGAGAAAACCTGTAGGACTTTTTTAGGGGTGAATTCCGTCAATCCGTACTAGGGTCGTATGCTATGCCCTATTCACTCAGTAGAAAGAAGGCCTATGCCCAGTAGTGGGACATTAGTACATGTTTTTTTTTAAAGAACTTCTAGAACTTCTTTCTAACATTTTAACCATTTTTTTAAGCTAGCCATTCCAACTAAGCTTAAGCTTGTGCTAGGAGATGGTTCACGTCAATAGTCGAATGGTGGATTCGAACCTACGACCTCACGACTCGCAGACCGTACCCTAAACCTTAGGCTATTGACGCTTTGTATATCACTTGTTTTTTTTTACTTAATTAATAAAACTAAAACTGGTGATATTTACAGCTGGATAGCATTAGAAAATGCTAAATAGCAGTAAGTTAGCCTTTGTACATGTATTTGTGCAGAATATAATTTATGTATTAATGTAGTGACGTTTGCAGGAAGTCCTAAGCTGTCCGGAACACAGGACTATAACCTAGCACGGCGGCTAAAGTTAGTGGTAAAAGTAACCCAGTATCGCCTTCCATTTGTATTTATATGTTAGTCTTATCAATATATAATATTGTTTGTACTTTTAAATGAATAAATAAAAATTAATAAAATATATGTATATAAAATATTTACATATATATTATATTAGCATTATAAAACAACATTAAAATAGAAAAAGAAAAGAAAATAAAATACTTTAAATATTGTTCTTGAGCCACATCCAGTTGCGCTTGCTTTTTGTATTTATGCGACTTTTTTGCTATCTGTCGGCAATAGATATTGCTGATTTTGTTTAGTTTTAACGTTTACCCCCAATTTTATAACTAGATGTAAATAATTTTGACTCATAAGTGAATTGTAAAATTCTTGAGTTCCTAATAAAGTTTCTTTAACCCCAAAAATTTCTTTCTTTCTTTCTTTATCTATAGCTATCAGTTCGACTATACGATCATATAGTCAGGAGTTCGAATCCCACTAATAAATTGCCGTTTTGCGGTTTCTTACATACACTTACTAAAAGATAAGCGAAGCGTCAATAGCCTAATGGTACGGCCTGCGAATCGTAAGGTCGTGGGTTTGAATCCGCCATTGGACTATTGCCGTGAACCATGTCCTAGCACAAGCTTAAGCTTAGTTGGAATGGTTAACAAGATTGTTAGTAATATTTCTGAAAAAAAAAAAGAAATATTGCTAGCTTTCTTTTTTTAAAAAAAAAAGTTTGTGCTATGGGATCACCATTTATTATAGGAACTGGCTTAAAAGTGCCGGCGATTGCTGTATGTCTACCCCGTTGGGATTAAAAGTACGATTATCTATTTTATATTCAATAATAAATATATAGATTTTCATGCCTGCTAGTATTAATTGATAATTAAGCTACACTTAATTAAATTAAAAGCAATTACATTCCAAACACCCTAATTGATAGTGTGATGTCGATCAAAGCGGTTTCTGAGCAGTTAAACTCTATAAAGGTGCTAAAATAATAGACCCTATCTGTCCCCAGACGGCAAATTAATTGCTGAGCATTCGGTCCCCAGTTTACGTTAGTTAGCCATTGAAGAGAGAAAATGCGAAATCACTAAGCGCTGCGGTGGAGGGGTCAACCTATACAAACAACTCCTACGCCCAACGAAATAATGGCGGCTGGAGTCATGCCCACAGATCCTTACTCTGGCTTATTGTCCGTATAATAGTGTTTATACGAAAATTTGCTTGCCTTTTTCACATAAGCAAAACATGCAAATTTTAATTGTTTGCGTTGAAATACATTTTAGTACGGTACGTAACGTTCTCGTGTTTGCGATATTAAAGCTGTGGACAATATTCGTTAAATAAATCTTCATACTCGAAGCTTATTTTGCATATGGATGTTATAAGGGATATAATATATTTTAATAACTAGCTGTTCGCACCCGGCGTCGGCTGTTTTTTTTTATACTTTCTAAGTAATTGCTTGACCACAATTCCAACTGATTTTAAGTGTAAATAAAGACCAGGATTGGATTCTAGTCTCGTCTTGAAAACACTCACATTGTAATGAGAGGGTAAGACAGACAGACATTGGGATTCAAACCCATGATTATAAGAAAGCAAGTCGAAGTGCTTAACTACTACGCTATAACTGCTTGTGTAATAATGATATGGAAAAACGAAAAACATTTACCAATTAATGAAATAACATTGAAAAACGAAGCTATTAGTTTTTGTGATATATGCGTTCGTTCATTTTTATTTTCAACCGACTTCAAAAAATGAGGAGGACGGGTCACCTGATGGTAAGTGATTCACCGCCGCCCACGTCACCAGCGGCGCCAGTGCGTTGCCTACCCTTCAGGTAAGAATATGCTCTTTTCTTGAATAACCCAATGTCGCAGTTGTCGGGGAAGACCGCTGATGGCAACGAGTTCCAGATATTTACTGTGCGTGGCAAGGTTCTCAATTAGTTTGTATTTTTTTATGTTTGTTATATGATAACTTTCGAGTGGGTGAACCGATTTAGATGATTCGTTTTTTATTTGAAAGGTTGTGCTTCCCGTGTGCTTGCATTTCAATTCCGTCCAATTCTGATATTGACAACCATGAGAAAACTATACAAGTGTTAAATTTGCATCGTATACGTTTAGAGGTTTTTTTTTATATTTCTAAGCAAGTGTTTCACTACGATCCCACCTGATGTTAAGTGGAAATGCAGTCCTGGATGGTAAGGCGCACTAGCTTAGTAAATGCCTATTCACTCTACTCTTGAAAATACCCACATTGTAATCGGAAGGAAAGACAGACGCGGTCAAACTATTCCAGTCCTTTGCTGTACGAAGAATGAAAGACGAAGCAAATCGCTTCGTTCGGGTTTGAGGGATGTTCACAACAAAAGGATGAAATCCCGCAGTGCGTCTAGAAGTCCGATGGTGGACAGGGGATGGGGGAATTAGATCATGTAGTTCCTGAGCACACTCTCCAAAATGCAATCTGTAGAAAACCGAAAGGCTAGATACCTTACGCCTGTGCTCAATAAATTGGTTCATGCTAAGCGACCTTAGAGCTATGCCACCTCCCAATCCGGTGAAGCAGTAAAGGCCAGCCTCTCTGGCCAACTGTGTAGTTCGTGCAAAAAATACAATCAAGTATCTATATGTACAACTAATACAAGAATAACTCAATATCACGCCAAACGATTTTAATCACTCATATTCTATTTGAAAGTATGTACTTTAAGAGTACTTTCACGAGAGTTTAGTTACATTCTGATTAATTAGATTTCGTAATATGCATATTCTATTAAAAGTATGTTTTTTGTTTTTACACGTAAATATACTTGTTGTGATATACGCGACGGTTCATTTTTGCTTTTAATTAACAAAAAGTGTTTTCCACTTGAACGATATTCACAGTGAAAACGTTATACAATCAAAGAATACAGATTTATTCATTAAAACGGCGCATTGGTACAAAGCTGAGGGAAACGAGGGCAGGTCGCATCGTGAGGCACAAAGAAATGTGTGCATTATGCATGAGCGGGAACTGTGTCAAACAACAACTAGTATTAGCGACATGAATGGGAATTCATTGACCTTGATGAATTTCTATGACAGTGATTCTCAACCTTTTTTTGTTGCGGCACATATTTAACGATTTCAGAATTTGGCGGCACACAAAGAAAAAGATAAAAATTATTTACTACAACACACTGCATAAATAGTTTATGACAAAATTTTAAATATACGACATAATAATAAATATTCATGTGAAAAATATTTTTCTTTTTAAATGATATAATTTAATAATATTAATATTATTATATATTTGCAAAATTTGGCGGCACACAAAAGTGCCGCGGCACAGTGGTTGAGACTCACTGTTCTATGTTCTATCTATCTTTCTATAACAATACATATCTAACGGTCTATCACCCTATAAAGTTTTTCAACTAGCTCCTCACATTTATAGCGTCAACAGCCTAATAGTTTAACGTACGGTCTGCGAATCGTAAGGCCGTGGGTTTGAAACCACCATTCAATAAATGACGTAAACTATCTCCTTACACAAGTCTAAGCTTATTTGGAATGGTTAACAAGAATGTTAATAATATTTGTTAAAAAAAAGACCAAATTGACACCATCAGCTTTCAAACAACAAAAGAACCATCAAAATCGGTTCACCCAATCAAAATTGATGAGGTAACTAACATATTTAAAAAAAATATAGACGAATTGAGAACATCCTCCTTTCTTGAAGTCGGTTGAAAAGAGAAAACTTTTTAAAAGATCATTGTTATATAATACTAAAACAGATTAAATTATGAAATAACAGAAATACGTTTACATAACACTAGATCAACACTCCATATTGCTTCATTGTGTAATCGGAGCACATCTGCAATTACTCTGTGTCAATGTCGTCGAATCTCCTTGCCTAATAGTGCGGCACGGACTTTAATGAGTTGGCCATGTCTTAAACGTGCAGCGACTATATTTAGTTGCAATTTAGCCTATTGAGAGGCTAGGGGACTTCCTAGTTACTCTTACTGAATCCTTTGAGAGCACTATACGTTGTAACAATACTAAGCCTTACAACTTCTACACAACTTAGTCTCTATTGGGGAACCTTCAATTAGTCCAACATTACTTCGCATATAGAAAACTGAAGAAGATAAGTATACTGTAGTAATATTATAATTTAAGCTTCAATAACCTAAGGGTCTTACGCACTTCGTACCCTAAGGTTGTAAGTTCGAATCCAGCATTATACTATTGACGTGAACCATCTCCTAGAACAAGCTCAAACTTCGTTGGAATGGTTAGCAAGAATGTTGTGTAATGTTAGTAATATTTGTGGAAAAAAAATTGTTAGCATTCTTTCTAAAACGGGTGCGTGTACTTATTTTTTTTTTAAAAAAAAGAAAGCTCGCAATATTTCTTTTAATTTTTTTTTTCAGAAATATTACTAACAATCTTGTTAACCATTCCAACTAAGCTTAAGCTTGTGCTAGGACATGGTTCACGGCAATAGTCGAATGGCGGATTCGAACCCACGACCTTACGATTCGCAGGCCGTACCCTAAACCATTAGGCTATTGACGCTTATGTATGCGCGTCAGAAGTTATACTTCTTTGGAATCATTAAAAAATAGTTTTTACATTGCATGGAAGTCAAATCAGTAAGTATATTTCAATTTATATTTAAAAAAATAAATAAATATTTTATTAAATAATAATATTTTAATTTTTATCGATAAATAATACGGATAGTTAACCTCAATTATAATGGAGCACTAGAAAAAATATATAAGCATAATTATTTTTCATTGCAGCTACCACCCGTAACTGTCATCATTTTTGTATTTATAACGCGCCTAAAGAAGTACGACACTCACGCCTTTCATCCAGACAGTTAGACAGAGATCACGGACTCAAGACGACCCCGGCACACAGAACATCCACACATAAGTTTTTTTAATATCTTTATACACTACTACACAATTCTATTTCAGATCATACGTAATATTAATATCAATTGTAAAAGTTTTATACTAAAGGTGTACATATACTTGTTGCATGTGTCAGAATCGAAGTTATATTATATTTATTAAATAGATATAATTTAGTAAAATAAGAGATCCGGTCGGGCAGTACATAATAATACACAATATATATAATACAACGTAAATAACAAGAGAGTACTTAGCTTATGTACAGAGGCGTTACCGACGAACAACACTAACAACACTAAAGCGACGCCACCGAAGAACAACTCACAACACACGAAGACTCTTTGAACTGTACCATTGCTCTTATACTATGTGGAGTCAACAACACGACTTCTCACAATGCTTTACATATTTAATACTCTTTGGTTGTAATAGCAAATACATTTATAACAAATTATTCGTATTTTAACACATATATACTATATGTGTCAAATGAAATGAAACTGTTATAAATAAAGAGTAACTGGCATTAACATTTGACAGAAATATAATCTAAACATCGGAAACGAATCATTCGATAGTCAAAGGAGCAACTATACTACAATTATCTCATACATGCGGTATTCACCTTCAAATGTTACCACTATGCCACTGTGTTGCCAACATTGTATTTACCACTGTTGTATCTTAAAAAATAAATCGTGAATTAATAATAGATTTACTAATTGATGAAATTTAAATCAAGTATCTTTCCTAATATATGCCTATAGGACTCGGATGACGGTGTATTTTTTGTTAGATCGTTGTATCGTCTAACTCTAGATTCAATTTGCTCTTTGAAGCCGTCAGTGATACCTGTTCGTAACCGAGTGACTGTACCATCTTTTTGTTTCATACTTTGTGATGAATTTATTTGTGTTTTGCCGCGTACTATGTCTTTATTTTGACGTGAATATGGATTGGTTTATTTATACACAGAGCAACCATACGACACACGTATTTCATAAATAATTTATATAAACAATTGGTTTTCTTGGTCTAACATCAAACTAAACACACATTGACTTTTTTTTTTTTGTTTACGAGGAGGAAATCTTAAAAAGATACCCCGCCTTCTGGGGGGAAGGCGGCGGTTATGTGGGGTTTTTACCCACTAAAACCTGCCCGGTGGCCCTTTCCTCGGTGCATGACGAGGGGCTCCGGGATCTCCAGAGGAACGCACCGGAGCCCCTCTGCACTGTGCTCAAGGAGAGCACGTCCCGAGGGGAGGTTACCCTCCCTCCTCTGCCTCGTAGGTGCAAGGCGACATGGGCCAGCCGATGTCGCCTTCTTCCTGGTCCACTTTGGCGGACGACAAAGGCCCCCACCCTTGTCGCCCAGTGAACCCGAGGCCCCTTTAGTCGCCTTCTACGACAGGCAGGGATGCCATAGTCTTATTCTTAAGAGCCCAGAACTAGTGGCTGTGGGCCGGTTCACCGCTCCGCCTATGGTATTCCGGAACGGGATCGGCCCTCCGATCCACCTGGCTGTCTCCTTCTGCGTCATTACTGACTCACAGAAGGAGACCAGCGCCTTCCATTTAGATTTCCCCGCCAGTGCAGCCGCTACTGTCGCCGGCGGGGACAGGTCTTGCCTTACTGTAGCTTAGCAACGCTATCTAATGATCTAATAATAAGGTATACGCGACAAAAACATTATCTAAAAAAAATTCTAGATCGATTTAACTACACCGTTTCCGAGATTCAGATTAAATATATACAAGAATTACTAATTTAAGGATATTAGAAAATAAATGATTTTTTTTAAATAATAAACAACTTGTGGTATATAAAATATACTGTACGCGTGAATGTGTAGGAGTAAATATAATAAAGATTTTCTCCGCTTTGTGTGTCTTGTTCTGACTTTAGCCGTGGCTTAGGCCGTCGTCAATTAAGACGTGGGTTTCAGGTTGCAGCCATTATTGTTCGGAGGTTAGTGGTTACGCCAGCCCGTCTATTATTCAGGTCCACCACCACATACGGAATCTAATAAACTAAAAAAAAGGAAAAGAACATAACAGCTTTTCTTTTATATTTTTATAAAGTTATTTTTGATATTTAATAATAGGATATTAAATTATTAACACCGCGAACTAATATCGGCAAAAATTATTTATGTATGAAGGCTTGCAAATTTAAAAATATTAGACAATCAAAATCGACGCACATATTTAAAAGACTCCTTAAACAACATGCACTAACGATTAAATATATATTTTAGTAAAATAAGAGATCCGGTCGGGCAGTACATAATAATACACAAATTATATAATACAACGTAAATAACAAGAGAGTACTTAGCTTATGTACAGAGTCGTTACCGACGAACAACACTAACAACACATAAGCGACGCCACCGAAGAACAACTCACAACACAAGAAGACTCTGAACTGTACCATTGCTCTTATACTATGTGGAGTCAACAACACGACACAATGCTTTACATATTTAATACTCTTTGGTTGTAATAGCACATACATTTATAACTAATTATTCGTATTTTAACACATATATACTATATGTGTCAAATGAAATTAAACTGTTATAAATAAAGAGTAATCAAGTAACCGACGGACATACATATAATCTAAACATCGGAAACGAATCATTTGATAGTCAAAGTAGCAACTATACTACAATTATCTCATACATGCGGTATTCACCTTCAAATGTAACCACTATGTCACTATGTTGCCAACATTGTATTTACCACTGTTGTATCTTAAAAAATAAATCGTGAATTAATAATAGATTTACTAATTGATAAAATTTATATCAAGTATCTTTCCTAATATATGTCTATAGGACTCGGATGACGGTGTATTTTTTTGGTAGATCGTTGTATCAACTAACTCTAGATTCAATTTACTCTTTGAAGCCGTCAGTGATACCTGTTCTTAACCGAGTGACTGTACCATCTTTGTGATGAACTTATTTATGTTCTACCGCGTACTATGTCTTTATTTTGACGTGAATATGGATTGCTTTATTTATTCACAGAGCAACCATACGACACACGTATTTCATAAATAATTTATATAAACAATTGGTTTTCTTGGTCTAACGTCAAACTAAACACACATTGACTTTTTTATTTGTTTACGAGGAGGAAATCTTAAATAGATACCCCGCCTTCTGGGGGGAAGGCGGCGGTTATGTGGGGTTTTTACCCACTAAAACCTGCCCGGTGGCCCTTTCCTCGGTGCATGACCAGGGGCTCCGGGATCTCCAGAGGAACGCACCGGAGCCTCTCTGCACTGTGCTCAAGGAGAGCACGTCCCGAGGGGAGGTTACCCTCCCCTGTGCCCCTCGCAGCGAAAGGCGACACGGGCCAGCCGATGTCGCCTTCTTCCTGGTCCACTTTGGCGGACGACAAAGGCCCCCACCCTTGTCGCCCAGTGAACCCGAGGCCCCTTTAGTCGCCTTCTACGACAGGCAGGGGATACCGTAGTCTTATTCTTAAGAGCCCAGAACTACAGGGCTGCGGGCCGGTCTGCCACCGGCCCGCCTGATGGCATTCTCCGAACGGGATCGGCCTCTCCCCGATCCTAAATTCGGTTGTCTCCTCTGCGTCATTACTGACTCACAGAAGGAGACCAGCGCCTTCCATTTAGATTTCCCTGCCAGTGCAGCCGCTACTGTCGCCGGCGGGAGAGGTCTTGCCCGAACACATTGACTTACTGTAGCTTAGCAACGCTATCTAATGATCTAATAATAAGGTATACGCGACAAAAACATTATCTAAAAATTCTAGATCGATTTAACTACACCGTTTCCGAGATTCAGATTAAATATATACAAGAATTACTAATTTAAGGATATTAGAAAATAAATAAATTTTCTTAAATAATAAACAACTTGTGGTATACAAAATATACTGTACGCGTGAATGTGTAGGAGTAAATATAATAAAGATTTTCTCCGCTTTGTCTGTCTTGTTCTGACTTTAGCCGTGGCTTAGGCCGTCGTCAATTAAGACGTGGGTTTCAGGTTGCAGCCATTATTGTTCGGAGGTTAGTGGTTACGCCAGCCTCGTCTATTATTCAGTTTGTACTTCGAGCGTCGGGTCGTTTGGGCGCCTGTCCATTTTAGCTTAGGACTTTTACACGCCGTAAAGCTTTTGTACAATGGCAAAACTTCGTCTAATATTTCCACCTTTAGCGCTTTATCTCTGCCCGTATTACGTAAGGAATTTGATGAGAGACGTGACTTTATTAAGAGCTATTTTGTAAACAGTATTTTGTCCTTGAATTATTTTCCTCCTTTTTAAAACTCGGATACCATTTTCTTTAGATATGAACAATACTAGTCGGTGTTTCGAATGAGGTTAACATCTTTATCGATGTCTTGTGTTCATTTACGCTTTGTGTTTTGTCACGCGATAGGTACACCACCACATACGGAATCTAATAAACTTAGTAAAAAAGGAAAAGGACATAACAGCTTTTCTTTTATATTTTTTATAAAGTTATTTTTTGCAAGGATATTAAATTATTAACACCGCGAACTAATATCGGCAAAAAATTATTTATGTATGAAGGCTTGCAAATTTAAAAATATTAGACAATCAAAATCGATGCACATATTTAAAAGACTCCTTAAACAACATGCACTAACGATTAAATATATATATATATGTATATCTATATAAAATATTTATATACATATATATATTAATAAGCATTATAAAACAATATTAAAATAGAAAAAAGAAAATAAATAAAATACTTTGAATATTGTTCTTGAGCCACATCCAGTTGCGTTTGCTTTTGTATTTATGCGAGTTTGTTGCTATCTGCCGGCAATAGATATTGCTGATTTTGATTAGTTTTAACGATTACCCCCAATTTTATAACTAGAAATAAATCATTTAGACTCATAAGTGAATTGTAAAATTCTTGAGTTCTTAAAATAAAATTTCTTTAACACCATTTTGATTTTTTCATTTTATCCAATGACTATCTTTGAACGCAGACTCCTTATGAATTCGTAATTGACAAAAGATAGGTATTCCATGATTTTGAATTATTTTGGGTGGGTATAGAAGTGGCCCGACGCGGAAAGCGAAAGGACGTATGTGGTTGACGACTGTTGATGATAATGATAAAGATATCAAGGATCGGGGTCACCATTAGGGTAGCATTTGCATTTCATCTGAATCGCTAGTTCTGCCATCACCTGCTTCTATAATGATGAAGATAGGCATACATAATTAAAATCTTTCAGTAGATAAATGTAATGCTAGCAATCCTCTCTTTACAGAACTCGTCGTCTATGGTGGATTCTTAGAACTATCTATCCCATGATGAATATTCTCAACAAGTTTTAATCATAGTCATTATGCAGTCAAGATTCATCTAACTTTGTCCTTTTTAAAACTTATCTAGTTTGCTAGTTTTCGCCACTACCCTCGCCGTGGTGAATAATAGAAGAGCGTGAATGGAAGACATCTTGTCGAGAATTTTAGATACAGTTCCCTGTATCTAGGTTAATACATATTATCAATGTATTGGGATACACCCTTACATCGCATACATAAATTATATCTGATTCTTGCGTGATAAATAGAACACTGTCGCTCTGACATAATACTAGTTTCAAGTGATTAATTTTATTAATGTTAATACAAGCCCTAATCAGGATTATATTAGGATTTTCATCAGGCTTAAGAAGAAAAGTGTTATATGCCCTATTCCGCATCAACTTGTAATTTGAATAAGCGTCTGATTGCCAAAGTTCATCCCGCTCAGGCTAGCCTGAGCTGGCTTACATGCTTAGCTTTTATGATTCTTGAAGTATCACTCGTAACAGAAATAAAGGCTTAAGTAACCATAAGTTAAGGCTACAACGAGCTGGGCCACCTCTCAATTTGTTGAGCTTGTAAAATACGTATCTATCAAATAGAATACTAGCGTACCCAGACCGCTTCCCAGGCTATATTTTGCTTTATTTTATTTAAACGATATATATATATATATATATATATATATATATATATATATATATATATATATATATATATATATATATATATATATATATATATATATATATATATATATATATATATATATATATATATATATATATATATATATATATATATATATATATATATATATATATATATATATATATATATATATATATATATATATATATATATATATATATATATATATATATATATATATATATATATATATATATATATATATATATATATATATATATATATATATATATATATATATATATATATATATATATATATATATATATATATATATATATATATATATATATATATATATATATATATATATATATATATATATATATATATATATATATATATATATATATATATATATATATATATATATATATATATATATATATATATATATATATATATATATATATATATATATATATATATATATATATATATATATATATATATATATATATATATATATATATATATATATATATATATATATATATATATATATATATATATATATATATATATATATATATATATATATATATATATATATATATATATATATATATATATATATATATATATATATATATATATATATATATATATATATATATATATATATATATATATATATATATATATATATATATATATATATATATATATATATATATATATATATATATATATATATATATATATATATATATATATATATATATATATATATATATATATATATATATATATATATATATATATATATATATATATATATATATATATATATATATATATATATATATATATATATATATATATATATATATATATATATATATATATATATATATATATATATATATATATATATATATATATATATATATATATATATATATATATATATATATATATATATATATATATATATATATATATATATATATATATATATATATATATATATATATATATATATATATATATATATATATATATATATATATATATATATATATATATATATATATATATATATATATATATATATATATATATATATATATATATATATATATATATATATATATATATATATATATATATATATATATATATATATATATATATATATATATATATATATATATATATATATATATATATATATATATATATATATATATATATATATATATATATATATATATATATATATATATATATATATATATATATATATATATATATATATATATATATATATATATATATATATATATATATATATATATATATATATATATATATATATATATATATATATATATATATATATATATATATATATATATATATATATATATATATATATATATATATATATATATATATATATATATATATATATATATATATATATATATATATATATATATATATATATATATATATATATATATATATATATATATATATATATATATATATATATATATATATATATATATATATATATATATATATATATATATATATATATATATATATATATATATATATATATATATATATATATATATATATATATATATATATATATATATATATATATATATATATATATATATATATATATATATATATATATATATATATATATATATATATATATATATATATATATATATATATATATATATATATATATATATATATATATATATATATATATATATATATATATATATATATATATATATATATATATATATATATATATATATATATATATATATATATATATATATATATATATATATATATATATATATATATATATATATATATATATATATATATATATATATATATATATATATATATATATATATATATATATATATATATATATATATATATATATATATATATATATATATATATATATATATATATATATATATATATATATATATATATATATATATATATATATATATATATATATATATATATATATATATATATATATATATATATATATATATATATATATATATATATATATATATATATATATATATATATATATATATATATATATATATATATATATATATATATATATATATATATATATATATATATATATATATATATATATATATATATATATATATATATATATATATATATATATATATATATATATATATATATATATATATATATATATATATATATATATATATATATATATATATATATATATATATATATATATATATATATATATATATATATATATATATATATATATATATATATATATATATATATATATATATATATATATATATATATATATATATATATATATATATATATATATATATATATATATATATATATATATATATATATATATATATATATATATATATATATATATATATATATATATATATATATATATATATATATATATATATATATATATATATATATATATATATATATATATATATATATATATATATATATATATATATATATATATATATATATATATATATATATATATATATATATATATATATATATATATATATATATATATATATATATATATATATATATATATATATATATATATATATATATATATATATATATATATATATATATATATATATATATATATATATATATATATATATATATATATATATATATATATATATATATATATATATATATATATATATATATATATATATATATATATATATATATATATATATATATATATATAGATTAGCTAAGCATCGCGATTGAAAGCTATTTATTTAAAATTTTCTAAAATAAAAGTAGCCTAAATTACTCCTTATGACATCAAATTATACTCATTTAAAAATATTGTACACATTTTTTTTTGTTTTCTTTTTTAATTGAAAAAGAAAGCTAGCAATATTTTTTTTCAGAAATATTACTAACAATCTTGTTAACCATTCCAACTAAGCTTAAGCTTGTGCTAGGACATGGTTCACGGCAATAGTCGAATGGTGGATTCGAACCCACGACCTTACGATTCGCAGGCCGTACCCTAAACCATTAGGCTATTGACGCTTCAATTTAAACATACATGATGGATGGAGATGGAGCTGATAAAGATTTTACTTCAGTCGTGTTTTCTAAAGCACACTTTTTGTTATTTTTTTA
Organism: Meandrusa payeni; assembly: GCA_029286785.1. NCBI lineage: Eukaryota > Metazoa > Arthropoda > Insecta > Lepidoptera > Papilionidae > Meandrusa > Meandrusa payeni. The sequence goes on along the minus strand of JAGSMX010000008.1, from coordinate 8,499,500 downwards.
GATTAATTCTTAGGTTAGGTTTCATATTACTTATTATTGTAATGGAGATTTTACAAGATCCAGTTTGATTGAATGTGATCCTCGTAATATATTATTTACCATCAGAGTATTCATCGTTATCTGACTATAAAGTGGAAATAGAATACAAAGGGAATTCGTAAATAGAAATTTGTGAATGTTTGCAAAGTGGAATTTTTAAAGCTGTACGGAGAATGTATTATGTCGAGGAATAAAGTTAATAAATAATTTCGTCTCAATCCGTTCAAATATCTCTCGAATAGCTTTACAGACGTACGAGAATTTTGCATTTTAAAACGTCAGTAGGAGAAAGTTGAAGGCTCGAGTCGAGGCGGGAATTGACCGGTGCAAGAATTTCTGGAATACTCCACGACGCTAGTACACCACCAGATTGCCTCTTAACACATTTTCAAACTGATCCAGTGGATCGCGGCACATTTTTCACTGCAGTAATTCTATATCTGCAACAGGTTACTTGGAGAGGACAAGTATAGGTATTATTTCTTTTGGAAATGTTTTGCACTATGTGCATTGTCTTTTTCACGTATTTCTTTTTTGGATTTGAAAGCTGCTGCTTCCCGTGTAGTACCCAGTGTTCGTCTAGTACTGACAATGGCATGAGAAAAACATATAAGTCTTAAATTTGCATTAACTATGTGCGCGACAAATCGACTAATAACTAACGCCAACCGATTACGATTATTCATTTTTTATTGGAAAGGTCATAGGGATTCAACGGTTAGTTTGATGAAAGGTTGGTTAGGTTCTTATTATTTCTCAGCCCTGTAGTTCTGGGCTCTCAAGAACTAACTACGATATCCACTGCCTGTCGTACAAGGCGACTAAAACGAGCCTAGGGTTCACTGGGCGACAAGGGTGGGGGCCTTTGTCGTCCGCCAAGGTGGACGCGGGAAGAAGGCGACGTCGGCTGGCCCGTGTCGTGTGCACAGTGACCCACGTGGTCACTTTAATGGCGTCGACATGACATTTAAAATAAAGGCGATGTTAAAACAAGCACTAGTTGTAGCGTCAAGACCGTATAAAATTAAATCTCGTCAACTCTGCCTACCCCTTTAGGTACAGCGAAAGTTATATATTTATGATCAAGATAGACTGACTAAAGGTAACAAATACGTTAAGGGACATGTTTTCTTCCTAGTAGTACAAGTTTGCTTTCAACAACTTTCACTAATCTGGTCTATCATTGATGGTAATTATATATGATACGGTTTTCTCTGGTGCGAGCCACGCAAAAACAACAAACTGAATTAATGTTAACTTTCCCGATATCGACTGCCTTATTGCGTTAGTTGTACAAAGGAAAAAGTCAATTACTACAAACTTGTTAATTAAATAAAACAGTTCAGACTTGTGATAGTCTTAGACACCATTTATTTCCACTATTACCACATTATTTTTGCATTAATTATTTTCGGCAGCCCTGTGTACGGTGGCGGCTTCACCACCTGTCATATAATGTATGAAACCAAACCTACTAACTGTAAGAGTCGTGATAGCCGTAAATAGCCACCAATGGTCAATTTCAGAAAATAAATTCACCCTGAATGTAGCAAATCTCCAATTATTGTGAACATAGTTACCACGTATTAATACAACAATTATTTCAAATGCATCCGCAATTAACCAACCGGCGGTGGTCAGGCTAGACATGGCTAATTTACCCTAATGCCCCTTTACCCTTGTCTGCATTAACCATTAACTTGTGACATGCTCAATTCGCTAAGTGCTGTGGTCAGGTGGTACGTCCCAGGTGTTAGCGGCCCGAGGAACGGTCAGGTCGGATTAAGTCAGGCGAATTGGGGGCATTTTAATATTGTGACGTCTAATTTGATATTCACAAAGCTTTGCAGCGGACGTATAAGTTTTAATAAAAGGTGAAATTTCCTGTCTTAGAAATATTGTTTAATAAATAATAGAGTAAAATTTCAATTCTATTGCATATTTTAACTGCGTAATTATTTCTGTGTAGTATAGTTAGTTCTGTGTAGTATACTTACTAAAAATTTACGCCAAGTTCCACTGCGATCATGTTTTGCACAATCCTCGCCACCCATTCATCTATCCATCAGTCAACATCTGACATGATCAACCTAAAATTCGTGCAAAAGAACACAGATTCCTACAGAATGATTCGTTATTTAAAAAACATCTTAATTTTAGTAGAGAAGATTGCTAGATGCTATCGCCTACTTGGGACCTGTGATTTAATAAAATTAAATCTGACACCACTTCAAGATCTCAAAATACTCTGAGCTCATTCTATGTTGATAAGAACAAAGAAGAATAAACTCATAATTAAAATGTAATGATAGCCTACCGTTACATTTTGGGACTGGAAAACAACTATGATATTAGGATGTCAAATAATCCATTTATCCCTGACCCTGACCTCACATCGATCGTCGTTACATTTTTTAAGTTGTTATTTGACAAGCTGCTTATGCATTTGATAATTCCCAACATCAGTCTAATCGGTATATATTCGTCTAAGAAATTACCTATACTGCCACCACTTATTAGTGTCAATTTTTTTTTCTCTTTTCTCGCTCATTTTTTCGAGTGTTTGAAAGCCTATGTGTTACGATTAGCACAGTACCACAAATAATAATAATAATACTTTATTCAAAAGTTTCTTTACAAAAAATACACGAAGTCCCTGAGTCCTGAAGGAGTTAGACCTGTATCTCAGGAATCAGTGCCCTCTCCCATAAAAATACACCAAATTGATTTGCAAATTTAATTTAACAAAGATAAAGTTTAGTAAAATAAATTTAAATAAATATTAATATTTAAATAAACGTGTTGTAGGTTGAATGTGCGTATGTGTGTGTATGTGTTAGTGTGTGTGATGAGTGTGGTATTTATATACATATAAACTGTATCATTGTAACTAATTCACCATTAAATTTTGTCATTAATTTGTAAATTACACTTTAACGAAATTACATTACTTTCCATCAGGCTTTGAACTTCCCCCAAAAGTGATGTAATATTAATTCCGTAATCATCCAAGTTAATGACAGCCTTAAATAATTATTGAATTCTAAAGACGAACATTCTGGCTCAAACGAACTTGACCGATTACTTGAACTTTAACGTTCGCGAAGTTTAAGTGAAAGCTGTTTCAATGTTTCATTTATGTCATAACAGAATATAAATAGAGAAATTAAATTGGAATTTGGAGGATTTTGGAATATTGGTTCCTATATCTGACATATTCGTCTCCAATGAAGCCTTAATCACAAAATGTAGCTAGTTTTTTTTAACTTAAGCAAACGAATTGTTCCAAACTGGCTAGGATTCTAATTCCCAACCGTAACCGTATTACGTATAACAATTTAACGTATTTTAATATAAATGTTGATCACGCCTATAATTGGCATACATACCTATTTATCTGTTATACAAAAATTATTTTGGAACGTAAGGACCTTTTACGGGGCGTAGGGCAAAAAATGTCCGTAACGTTAAATAAAAGCGTAAGACTTTTAGTGTAATCTGGTTTAGATAGTTGGCGCTAGTATTAATTACATTTCTTTATAACAGTCAGTATGAACAAAATAAAGATGTTGAGATTATTTTAGACGGTAGTTGTTTTGATAAAATCATAATGAAAACTGTATACCAGAATAATAATAATTATTATATATAAGGTTGTCAAATATCCCTTCCGCTTTTTTGCTCTTTATTCAATGCTTAATAAACAGTGTTACAGTGATCGGATTTAGTTCAAATATGCGCCGTTTTGTTCGATAATCTGTTTCCATCTAGACGGCAACTTCATAATACCTCCCTAGTAGAAGCCCTCCTCCTTATTTGCGAAGAACTTGGACAGCCACTTTTCACAAGCCTCTTTTGAGTTCAACTTTACACCACCAAGGGCGTTCGCCATGGACAGGAACAGGTGGTAATCACTTGGCGCTATGTCCGGGCTATATGGTGGATGCGATAAAACCTCCCATCCGAGCTCCCGTAGCTTCTGACGAGTCATCAACGAAGTGTGTGGTCGGCGTTGTCGTGGTGGAACACTACACCCTTCCTGTTGGCCAATTCTGACGCTTCTGGTCAATCGCCTGCTTCAAGCGGTCCAGTTGTTCGCAGTAGATGATAGAATTAAGTGTCTGGCCATATGGGAGCAGCTCATAGTGGATGATTCCTTCCAATCCCACCACAGCAAAACCTTCCTGGCCGTCAATCCCGGCTTGGCCACTGTTTGGGACGATTCACCGGCCTTCGACCACGACCGTTTTCGCTTGATATTGTTGTATGTGATCCATTTTTCGTCGCCAGTCACCATCCGCTTCAAGAATGGGTCGAGTTCGTTCCGTTTCAGCAGCATATCGCAGGCGTTGATTTGGTCCAGAAGGTTTTTTTGCGTCAAATCATGCGGCACCCAAACATCAAGCTTTTTTTTGTATCCAGCCTTCTGCAGATGGTTTAAAATGGTTTGGTGACTAACTCCCATCTCCTGGGCGATGTCACGAGATGCCACATGCCGGTCTAACTCGATGTAGTCCATGATTTGATCGGTATTTGTCGTCACAGGTCTTCCGCCGGCTGGCTTATCCATGGTGTCGTTTTCACCGGCTCTGAATCGTCGAAACCATTCTCCGTGGTTCGAAGTGATAGAGTACCATCCCCCAAAACACCATTAATCTCACGGAACGTTTCTCTAGCGGATTTGCCTTTAACGAAGGAAAACTTTAAAATAGCGCGAATTTCGGCGTTAGTGAACTCCATGTTTACACGTCTATAACTGTTGAACGCAATATCCAAACTAATTATGCATAGCGTCGTTTTGTAGGTTATGTCAAGACCTTTCAAATTATGTATAGTATTGCTAGATACGAGCTCTGTAGCGCTTTGTACATAGCCGCGAAATTCAAAAGACAAAAAGGCGGAAGGGAGATATTTGACAACCTATTATAAGGAACTTCGTTCCTGTCTGGGTTATGCAACAACATTGGACGTTGGTGGACAACTCAGGCCCCCACCCTTGTCGCCCAGTGAACCCGAGGCCCCTTTTAGTCGCCTTCTACGACAGGCCGGGGATACCGTAGTCTTCTTCTTGAGAGCCCAGAACTACAGGGCTGACCATCCCAGGCTTCGTCTATCCCTTCCAAGAAGTGAGATTAAAGACAAACGTGAGCCTATTTCATATAAAAGAAAAAAAACTATACGTAAGACAGGCACGTAAAGGTACCCCACACACCTACTGAACCCATAAAATACTTATGGGAATCAAAATAAATGTTTCCGTCTAGCCCTGCCGGCGTCACACGTTCATAAATCACACAAAAATATATCTGAACCACGGATTAAGTGATCGTAAGAAAGTTCGCCGGCAAACAGGGAAATCCATTAAAGTAAGCCCATCAAAGGCAACGCGGGGCGGATTCTGTTTGCCCTAAAACAGAATGTTGCCTGTCGACTTGAGACATGTGAACTATGGCCAGAAAAATATCGATTCAGGCAACTTTTTGTATAGCGCCAACTTTAAACTGCATTCCGTAACTGTAAGTCACAGTGACGTATTTAAGTGGGGAAACTTACCAGAGTCTATTTGGAATTGTCGCATTGGAATCGTTAACTGTTGAATAACACTTAAACATTTATAGCATTCCTATGTCCCACTTACAAACAGTTCACGCTAAAGTTTCCCGTATAAAGAATAAATGTGTGCTCTCTTTTTTGTGGAAATTATCTACACTGCTACGCCTCTTTTTTTGAGTGGCACAGCTCTTAAGTCGCATAGTCATAACGACATTCGGTAGTAGCACGACGAAACAAGGACCTCGGTTTGGGTAGTTACTCTAATCGACGAACCATTATGCGGATATATTCTCATTTTCTTTAGTACCCGTTGTGATTTGAACTAACAATTAACGAGCAAAACCGACTTCAAATCGAATGAAACATTAAACGAATAAACGTATTACGCGCGAAAGCCATTCTTTTGTTTATAGGAATATTATTAAATACCAAGAATTAATCGGAACCTAACCAAACTTTTTCATCAAACTACTCAAAAACCTTTCCAATGAAAAATGAATCGTCGAAATCGGTTGGCGCGATATTGAGTTATTCGCCCATTTGTCGCGTACGTACGTAAAACAACGTTAAGTCTAAATTTAACTAGGACCTTTTTTTTTTGTTGACGGGGAGGAAATCTTCAGAAAGATACCCCGCCTTCTGGGGGGAAGACGGCGGTTATGTGGGGTTCTTACCCACTAAAACCTCCCCGGTGGCCCTTTCCTCGGTGCATGACGAGGGGCTCCGGGATCTCCAGTGGAACGCACCGGAGCCCCTCTGCACTGTGGTCAAGGAGAGCACGTCCTGGGAGGTTACCCTCCCCTCTGTGCCCTCGCAGCGCAAGGCGACACGGGCCAGCCGATGTCGCCTTCTTCCCGGGTCCACTTTGGTGGACGACTCAAGCCCCCACCCTTGTCGCCCAGTGAACCCGAGGACCCTTTTAGTCGCCTTGTACGACAGGCAGGGGATGCCTCCAGGGGGGGAGGGAGTAACCTCCCCCCCCCCGGGACGTGCTCTCCTTGAGCACAGTGCAGAGGGGCTCCGGTGCGTTCCACTGGAGATCCCGGAGCCCCTTGTCATGCACCGAGGAAAGGGCCACCGGGGAGGTTTTAGTGAGTAAGAACCCCACATAACCCCGCCTTCCCCAGAAGGCGGGGTATCTTTCTGAATTCTGAAGATTTCCTCCCCGTCAACAAAAAAAAAATAGGATAATATGTACTTCCAAATACTTGTTCTGGCTTGAATGAGTGAGTGTAGTAGGTATGCATGTACATATGTATGCAATATAACGAAGCCTTGGAAAATGCTAAGTAACTAACGTGAAGTATCGTAATGAAGAATAAAATCTAATATAATTTATAAGTTTGGTAATAAATAATGTTATTTATGATATGGTGAGTTTCGTTTCTTTGTCATATTTTATTGCAATAACCAGAGAAATTATTGATATGATACTTAAACCAAAAGTTACAGCGTGTTTTGTAGAATATTTTAGCATGTATCTATATATATATATTTTAAACAATAAAAAAAATTCTATTACAAATTCGTTCCATTTCAATCTGACATTTTATAAATTAGTTATAAGGTAAAACATTTTATATCGCTTTAAATGTATACATATTGAAATAAGAACGAACTTGTGATTTGTGTAATGCGAGGGAATCTAACTTTTGTTTGCTAACACAGACAAAGTTGAAATACGGTTATAATCAAATAATATGTCAACGGGAATTTCAAGCACAAAACGAATATGGACGGAACAAATGTGATTTGTTCCTACTTATCCCTTTAGGAACAAAGTAAAATAAATCTGAGAGGACGGATTTGACAGTTTAAGTATTGGAAAATTGACTTTTGAGCAATCGTGAACTAAAATAAGCTCTCATTTCTAAGTCCGAAACAAAAACCAACTTAAAATAGAATAGGAATATTACGAAACAAAATTAATCAGAACCTAACCAAACTCTCATCGAACTGTCTTTGAAGTACATCTTGATGAGTGTTGGTTGAGTTCTCCAATAAAAAAAAATAAAAAAATGAATCATCTAAATCGGTTTGGCGAGATTGAGTTTTTGTCCATATGTCGCGCACTATACAAATGTATGACTTAAATTGTTTTCTCATGGATGGCAGTATCATTGAGAACCCCCTCTTTTTTCATCTTTTCTTATCTTTCTTTAAGTCGGTTCTTAAGTCAAGTCAAGCCAATATAGGCTCACATATACTCTAACATAACCAAGTTAAAATAAGCACACTAAATTTAAAAGGAGTTCAGGTAACCGTGTATTGTGTAGTCTAACGAACCAAAACGTTAAAGGAAAATACACCGCCGCACAAAGGATAAAGGCGGTATGATAACAAGTAAGCGACAAAAACAGGCAGAAATTTGCGCATAATCCCAACGAATAATACGATAATCCGATTTACACGATCTGGTATAGGCGCGCTGGTGTACGCCAAAATTAAAGCTTCTCTTTAAGAATTAAACCCCATACCTCTGTGATACAGTATCCCGTTTACAAAGTAATGCGCTAGACCGGTTAAGACGTTGAAGAGATTTGTTTAAATGTTTACAGATGCCGATATGTAATTTGTGTACACAAATTATAACTACACACAAATATATTTAAGAGTAAAAGCAAAAACCGTAATGTTGTAATAATACACGTTGGAATACATACAAACATTTGTATAAACAAAGTTCAATCCCGAGGGTAATTACAATATGGTAACTTAGTTCCGTTGTTGGACCCAATCCTATGCTGGGAACCCTTCGAATAGTTTACAGGTCAATTTTCTTGTCAAACATTTCTATAGCGCGGTTCTAATACGGTTGTGCGATTGTTTAAAATTAGATTTGGATACCCTTACTACTGTATATTGGCTGAAAATGGCGCATAATAACGTGTGTGATACACGGATATTCTGTGCTACGCTACACACTTACTCTTTGTTAAGAAAAGTTATGAAAATTATGAATTTTCGCTGAAATAAATCATGCTACATAACAACTTACGCCCACTATAAAACGGGGTAGACTAAATGATTACTTACCACTTTATATGATCGTAACTCTTCACTTGTTCTTATTTTATTAGATCTAGGAATGATATTCGCACGAAAAGAGTACTCTTAGACACCAATAATTTGAAGCGTCAATAGCGTAATGGTCAACCAAACTATACCGTAAGCCAGGGGTCGGCAGCCCGATACTCGCGAGCCTCATGCGGCTCTTTAGTATTTGCACAAACTTTGTTTGTGCAATTACTTCTTATAGTTGGCTAAAAAAATTGTGGCTCTTTAAAAAGTTTGACATTTTCAAAGTGTCATTTTTGACTCTTCCTACTCAAAAGGTTGCCTATCCTGCCCTAAACCATATAGCCTATGGTTTGCGCAATGTAAGTTTTAGGTTCGAATCCACAATTCAAATCTTGAAGTAAACTCTCTCTTTATACAATCTTAAGCTAAGTTGGTATGGGTAACAAGAATTTTAGTATTATTTTTATTTAAAATCTATACTAATTTGTTGAGAAAGGTAATTTTTTTCCTGCAAAAACTATATAAGGGATAGATATAATACCGTTAGCGTTTTAAAGACGATTTTAGTGTATAATACATTTTCGATTTTAAATCTACAATCAATAGTATTTTGCTTATATAAAAGGCTTTTACAAATTATTATATATAATTCATGGTTTAAACGATTTTACTGACATCTATGTTACAATCTCTCCAGCTATTTACTCGTAGATAATAGTAAAAATTACAATCATACTCTTAGTACCAGTAGTAGTAAGAAAAGAGTACAAAAGTAAAACATCACACAATACAATATGAAGTAAATTCAGTCATGTTGAAACAAGACCAGCGCTATGTAACCATATACCTCATTCGTAAGAGACATTCCGCACGAACAAAAGAAAAATCTATTTCCACGCGTCAGACGGCGCCCGATACAAAAGGATAACAGTTTCACACCGTAAATTTCTCTCAAAACAGTGTCTGAAACTTCTAATACCGAAATGCACTTTATCTAGCAGAGCTTTTCACGCTCGAGGCTAGAGGGTTCACATCAAAGATGTCCACGTTCAACCGAGTCACCCAAGCTTCTGTATCGTGTCGGCGTGAAACCCTTTACGTGTTAACCGAAGGGAATCCTTAAATTTATACAGCATATGATTCATATTCGCTTGAAGCGATTTCCGTCAGTTAGGTAGTTTTTATACATCCCCGATGTGACCTTGTTGCTGCCGAAGGGTGCGGCTTCGGTTTTTGCGTTGAAGCGGCGCGCCATAAGCGTAATAAAGCCAATAAAGTTTATGCCCTTTATCTTAAACGCTATTCAGCACACGCTTAACTTTCGAGTCGTTGCTACGAGTTGTACGCAAGTAATTTATTTCGCATTTAAACACGTTTTGTTAATTACACGTTAGAGATAATGATGCCTCCCTCCGCATATTTTCAATTCGAGGTACTCTCGTTAACTGCTTTGTTTTCAAAATGTTTTCAACGATAATTGCTTTGGGGCGTCGGTAAGCTTCTTTAAAATACGTCCGTTTCACGGGCCTTCAAAAACAATTACGTTTTTTGATCTAACCTTTGCCATATTTCCTGTGTAAGCCTGCCGATGCTGTGTGTACATACCTGAAACAAAAAAGGGTTTTTATTAAATATACAATACTGTAAGAGTCATAAATAGAATAAAATCTTGTATAAAGGAGGTGTAAAATTAATCCGAAAAGCGAAGCGAGACAACTTTATGGTACGTGCAACAACCGTCTTTGGAATTCAAATACTAAAGAATATATCACTATCGTAATACATAATATATTATAGGTCTTTTTTTTGAGATTTGTTAAAAGTTAAAATTAAAGCGTTTATATATAATATATGTCCCACTGCTGGACGCAGGCCTTCTCTGTAAAGAGAGTATAAGGGCATAGTCTACCACGCAGTCCTAGTGCCCTAGCAGACTTCACATGCCTTAGAAAAATTTTTCTAAGATATGTAGGTTTCTCACGATGTTTTCCTTCACCGCCGTGCGCGAGGTAAATCAGCACATAAAATTGCAACAGCAAATTTATTGGTGCCGGCACCGGAGATCGATTTACTAACGTATTATGCACTTTGACACTAAGCTAGCACGGCTGGAAACTTGTGTAAAACAAAAAAGTTTTTTTTATAGGAAAAGGAACAAACGAGCTTACGGCTCGCCTGAACCTAAGTGATTTTGTAATAATAAAAATAAGAGAATATAGAAATAAGATAGATGATAAGAGCGATTTATAAAATATAACTTTAGTGTCTAATCAAGAGATGAATGAAAGCGTAGAATAAATAACATCCCTAACCACCCACGTTGGGGAACAATTGAAAAAAAAAAGAAAAAAAAACCTAAGTGATTACCGTCGCCCATAAACATCCACAGTACCGATGGAGTTGCAAGTTCAGAGGTATTTGAGGTGTAGGTTCTTTTCGTTCCCAAATCGTACTTATCGTAATCGGATGCATGAATAACAGTTGTTTTCGTTTTTTGAAAATAATATATCATATTCTATTTCTTTTTATTTTTGCCGCTGTTATAAGTGAAGGTCTTTATATAGGCTGGCCAGTTTAAATGTTAATTTAATTATCCAGGAGGGCTATCCCAGAACGGCGGAGTGTAAGACAAGCACAAAAAAAACGAACCACTAGAGCGGATCTCGTAATTTCACTAATTAACTCTCGGAGTCACGTTCAAATTAAGATGGCGAAGAAATATTCGGGTGAAGCGCTTTTTGAACAAAAGCTCGAACATTTCCCGCCGTAAACATTTATTTGAAAAAGGTACGTGATTATTCCCCGTACGTAATTCCGTCTACGATTATTGTACGTCGACGCGACACTATGTTTTTTTCTAATTAAAATACGTCACACACGTAAAAATATAAAAAAATTAGCTCTCAATTTAGTCCGTCTGTAACGAAATTTCTTAGATCCCATGTGTGATAGGCCGCGAGTATAAATACATACGCAAATACACGAGACACAAAAACGGAGAAGTAAAGAACAAACTGTGGGAGGCCTTCACTATTGTCGATATTTGCGGGAAGAATAACACTCGGAGTCCAGATTTGTAATGTTTGTATTTTCTAATTTCATAACTATTTATACAACTTATGTGCTACGTCCTCACTAAATAGAAACTAAGTTTGTCGACCAATCCGGAAGGGACACTAATTAATAGTTATTTACAATGAGAGTGAGCGAGAGGTGATTTTCTGTCACACATCTTGCGCGTTCCGCACAGAGATAGCGATATGCTGTTTAAGACCGATATCCCTCTCAAGCGAAGCGTACGCTCTTTCTTTACTACGCGGCCCGATCTTGTTAGTTGTCGTAGGGATGGCTGGTAGCGAGCGTGTTACTTGATGTTGCTGTGTTTCTAGTTGCAGGTACCTCTTCCTTGTCTGTTTCACTCTCAATTGTATATGCGGGCTTCAATCCGTCCAGCGATATTACTGAAGTTCGCGTTGGAAGTTGAATTTTGAAATATTTTTCGTGTCGCTTTAAAACTTCGTACGGTCCGTCGTGCGGCGGTGTGAGTGGTGACCGCACGGTGTCATTGCGGACGAATACATGTAAACACTTTGAGAGATCTTTGTAGACGCTGTGACGTTTGTTGCGGACGTGTTGTAGGCGTTAATGACGTCATCGCTTCTGTTAGATGCCGTAGAAAATCTGCGTCGTCATATTTCGGCTGAGTAGGCACGAAGAAATCGGACGGTATCCTCAAATTTGTACCATAGGTCACGTAGATCGTACACGCTGTAGCGGAGTTGAGTAGCACTCATAGTTTTCGAAAAGAATGCCAGTGGTTTCCAAACTTCTGAGTCTTTTTGTTGCAGTACGGCGCCTAGACTATGATCTGAGGCGTCGGTCATGATGACAAGTTTGTTTCCGACAGACGGGTACGCTAGTGTTGTGGCTTCTGAGATGCTTTGGCGGCATTTTTCAAAAGCGTTTTCGGCTTCAGGCGTCCATTCGATTGGCGTCTTGTCGTTTTTTTTTGTTATGTAAATACTTGTTAAGTTCGTGTTGTAAGTCGGCTTGGTGAGGTAGGCAATCACGGTAGAAATTTAGCATGCCTAAGAAACGTCGTAGCTCGATGATGGTTTTCGGCTTGGGGTATGTAGATATGGCGTCTGTACGTTCTTGAGGAGGTCTTATTCCCTCAAAATTTAAATAAAATAAAACTAAAATTTAAATAAAATAAAACTAAAATTTAAATAAAATAAAACTAAAATTTAAATAAAATAAAACTAAAATTTAAATAAAATAAAACTAAAATTTAAATAAAATAAAACTAAAATTTAAATAAAATAAAACTAAAATTTAAATAAAATAAAACTAAAATTTAAATAAAATAAAACTAAAATTTAAATAAAATAAAACTAAAATTTAAATAAAATAAAACTAAAATTTAAATAAAATAAAACTAAAATTTAAATAAAATAAAACTAAAATTTAAATAAAATAAAACTAAAATTTAAATAAAATAAAACTAAAATTTAAATAAAATAAAACTAAAATTTAAATAAAATAAAACTAAAATTTAAATAAAATAAAACTAAAATTTAAATAAAATAAAACTAAAATTTAAATAAAATAAAACTAAAATTTAATGAAAAATACTGTTTTATCCAAATTTACGTTTGAACGTAAACGTAAGTTTAAGTTTATGTTTTTAATGAAATATAAATAAATCAATAAAAATATTTTGTTTTATTTTAACGATATTAGATTGTGTAACGCACAATTTATTTCAGTTACTAGCGTCTTTATCTTCTGAGATATTCAAACTTTCTTAACCAACCCTTTAATTTTGCTCACGGCTATGTTTGTCCGCGTCTGTCTTTCCTTCCGATTACAATGTGAGTATTTTCAAGAGTAGAGTGAATAGGCATTTGCTGAGCTAGTGCGCCTTACCATCCAGGACTGCATTTCCACTTAACATCAGGTGGGATCGTAGTCAAGCATTTGCTTAGGAATTATAAAAAAAAAACCTAAGTGATTACCGTCGCCCATAAACATCCACAGCACCGATGGAGTTGCAAGTGCAGAGGTATTTGAGGTGTAGGTTCTTTTCGTTCCCAAATCGTACTTATCGTAATCGGATGCATGAATAACAGTTGTTTTCGTTTTTTGAAAATAATATATCATATTCTATTTCTTTTTATTTTTGCCGCTGTTATAAGTGAAGGTCTTTATATAGGCTGGCCAGTTTAAATGTTAATTTAATTATCCAGGAGGGCTATCCCAGAACGGCGGAGTGTAAGACAAGCACAAAAAAAACGAACCACTAGAGCGGATCTCGTAATTTCACTAATTAACTCTCGGAGTCACGTTCAAATTAAGATGGCGAAGAAATATTCGGGTGAAGCGCTTTTTGAACAAAAGCTCGAACATTTCCCCCGTAAACATTTATTTGAAAAAGGTACGTGATTATTCCCCGTACGTAATTCCGTCTACGATTATTGTACGTCGACGCGACACTATGTTTTTTTCTAATTAAAATACGTCACACACGTAAAAATATAAAAAAATTAGCTCTCAATTTAGTCCGTCTGTAACGAAATTTCTTAGATCCCATATGTGATAGGCCGCGAGTATAAATACATACGCAAATACACGAGACACAAAAACGGAGAAGTAAAGAACAAACTGTGGGAGGCCTTCACTATTGTCGATATTTGCGGGAAGAATAACACTCGGAGTCCAGATTTGTAATGTCTGTATTTTCTAATTTCATAACTATTTATACAACTTATGTGCTACGTCCTTACTGGCACTAATTAGAAACTAAGTTTGTCGACCAATCCGGAAGGGACACTAATTAATAGTTATTTACAATGAGAGTGAGCGAGAGGTGATTTTCTCTGTCACACATCTTGCGCGTTCCGCACAGAGATAGCGATATGCTGTTTAAGACCCCCGATATCACTCCCCCTCAAGCGAAGCGTACGCCTTCTTTACTACGCGGCCCGATCTTGTTAGTTGTCGTAGGGATGGCTGGTAGCGAGCGTGTTACTTGATGTTGCTGTGTTTCTAGTTGCAGGTACCTCTTCCTTGTCTGTTTCACTCTTAATTGTATATGCGGGCTTCAATCCGTCCAGCGATATTACTGAAGTTCGCGTTGGAAGTTGAATTTTGAAATATTTTCGTGTCGCTTTAAAACTTCGTATGGTCCGTCGTGCGGCGGTGTGAGTGGTGACCGCACGGTGTCATTGCGGACGAATACATGTAAACACTTTGAGAGATCTTTGTAGACGCTGTGACGTTTGTTGCGGACGTGTTGTAGGCGTTAATGACGTCATCGCTTCTGTTAGATGCCGTAGAAAATCTGCGTCGTCATATTTCGGCTGAGTAGGCACGAAGAAATCGGACGGTATCCTCAAATTTGTACCATAGGTCACGTAGATCGTACACGCTGTAGCGGCGTTGAGTAGCACTCATAGTTTTCGAAAAGAATGCCAGTGGTTTCCAAACTTCTGAGTCTTTTTGTTGCAGTACGGCGCCTAGACTATGATCTGAGGCGTCGGTCATGATGACAAGTTTGTTTCCGACAGACGGGTACGCTAGTGTTGTGGCTTCTGAGATGCTTTGGCGGCATTTTTCAAAAGCGTTTTCGGCTTCAGGCGTCCATTCGATTGGCGTCTTGTCGTTTTTTTTTGTTATGTAAATACTTGTTAAGTTCGTGTTGTAAGTCGGCTTGGTGAGGTAGGCAATCACGGTAGAAATTTAGCATGCCTAAGAAACGTCGTAGCTCGATGATGGTTTTCGGCTTGGGGTATGTAGATATGGCGTCTGTACGTTCTTGAGGAGGTCTTATTCCCTCTGCTGTAACTTCGTAGCCCAGGAAGTCGATCGTATTCTTTCCAAACTCGCACTTGTCTACGTTGATCGAGACACCGTATTTATAGGACACAGGAAGGGACACTAATTAATAGTTATTTACAATGAGAGTGAGCGAGAGGTGATTTTCTCTGTCACACATCTTGCGCGTTCCGCACAGAGATAGCGATATGCTGTTTAAGACCCCCGATAAGAGAAATAAGAGAAACAGTGTATAATGTATTTTTAAAAATCATAATTACAAAAGAATTACGTAACATGTTGCCTTCTGTCAATCCTTAGTTACCCACAACATGACTCAATTTTTTTGATAATGTCTTCTTTTTCTGTGTATTTTATATGGATATTTTGTATTGAAATTTGTATTTAATTTGATTGTAAAATCGTGCATGATAGATAATTAAATATCTATAAAATAAAATGTTGCCACATGGAGGCAACACTAAGTACTAAAATTTAAATAAAATAAAACTAAAATTTAATGAAAAATACTGTTTTATCCAAATTTACGTTTGAACGTAAACGTAAGTTTAAGTTTGTGTTTTTTAATGAAATATAAATAAATCAATAAAAATATTTTGTTTTATTTTAACGATATAAGATTGTGTAACGCACAATTTATTTCAGTTACTAGCGTCTTTATCTTCTGAGATATTCAAACTTTCTTAACCAACCCTTTAATTTTGCTCACGGCTATGTTTGTCCGCGTCTGTCTTTCCTTCCGATTACAATGTGAGTATTTTCAAGAGTAGAGTGAATAGGCATTTGCTGAGCTAGTGCGCCTTACCATCCAGGACTGCATTTCCACTTAACATCAGGTGGGATCGTAGTCAAGCACTTGCTTAGAAATTATAAAAAAAAAAATCTCAGAGCCGTGAAAGCTCGGTGTCCGGGCAGTTGGCTCAAGTTGCACAGATCGCTAGGATCGTGAGTTTGATATCCGGTGCCGGCACTAATAAATTTGTTGTTGCAATTTTTTGTGCCGATGTACCACACCTGGCTGTGACGCAAAACAGGAAACCTACATGTCTTAGAAATAATTTCTAAGATATTTGAAAACTGACAATCCGGACCACGATCGGTAGACTGTGCCCTCATACCCTCTTTACAGAGAAGGCCTATGCCCAACAGTGGGACATATATGTAAAGGTTGCAACTTTAGCTTAAATAACTCTAAGTCGTGAATTTTACCTTACTAGTATTGGTATGCGGCTACCAATTAATTCGTCAATTCAAAGAATAAATTTGATTGTAATCAAACTGTGACAAGGCGGACGTATGATTTGATGAAACAACGGAAACTACGGCGTAGCCGGGGCGTAGGCTTGACGGGCCCGCATAGCACCGCACTGCAGTCACGTCAACTGTCAACCGCCAAGCTTAATGTAGAATTACCTGCGGCCCGACGTAGCGCTTTATCACTAAATAAATTAACTAAAGCTTTAACTACGAGTACAATTAGACTGAAGTAGCTCGTACAATTAAGTTCGGCAGGCGTCCATTTATTTTTTACTGAAATCCATTAGTTTATATGTGAAAGTAAATTAGTACAGTATTAGCCTATGTTTCACATATCTAGGGTCGTAGAATAAGGCTACGATATCCCCTGCCTGTCGTAGATGGCGACTAAAAGGAGCCTCGGGTTCACAGGCGACAAGGGTGGGGGCCTCTGTCGTCCGCTAAAGTGGACCCGGGAACAAGGCGACATCTGCTTGTCCGTCTCGCCTTGCATTGCGAGGGCACAGGGGTGGATTAATCTCCCCGGGAGGTGCACAGTGCTGAAGGCCTCCGGTGCGTGCCACTGGAGATTACGGAGTCCCTCATCATGCACCGAGGTAGGGCCACTGGGGAGTTTTCGTGGGGCAGAACCCCACATAACCCCGCCTTTCTTCTTGAAGATTTCCGTCAACAAAAAAAAAGAAGACTAAAGGATATGTAAGGTGAGCGTAAGAATTAATAAGTAAGAATACTAGCAGAATCAGAGACGGTAATAAAAAAGTCCTATTTTCTTAATCTTAAACCGGTATGTGCATTGTACGAGGGACCTTTAGCAGATGTAATTATAATCTGATCTGGCTCATTTGATCTGCATTCATAAATCATATGTAATGCTGTAACGTCTTGTATAGCTTCATCCAACCTACGAAATTAAATTTAGTAGCAACTTAATTAAACAAACAACTAAAATTCATACCTTTAATATTTAAAGATATTTTCTTGAGATAATATTGACGGAGAAAATATTAAAGAGCATATTTCCCACCAAACGACCATTTCGTGATAGCTAAACATTTCCACGGTTCAACTAAAAATTGGCCACGGATTTGACAGGGATATTAAGTCTAGACCAGTGATTCCCAAAGTGGTCTATATCGACCCTTAGGGGTCTATGACAACCTGCAAGGGGTTTACGTCAGCGAAAACAAATTTGGGGTCCATGAAATGAAAATGGGGGTCCACGATAGTGGATCTCAACACATACACTGATAGTACCCATTTACCTATTTCTCACTAAAAATATTGACTTATTGCTTATGTTATTTTATGTTACGTATATTTTACATAACAGATACAAAATTTTATTTTAAGTAGTTTTAGAAATCAATATCAGGTAAGTAGGGCGTATACCCAACACGGAACAACATGGCAAGGGGTCTACGACACAAAAAAGTTTGGGGAACTCTGGTCTAGACCTTTGATAAACGACGCCGTGGAACGCGACTAACAGTTCTATTTAAAGATTCACACAATAATTTATACAAGTTTACGTTAAACTCCGCATTACTTCTACCGGTGGAAACACTGAAGCACTTTGTTCACGTAAGTTGATGACGTCATTGTGACGTCAATAGAGGGAATCGCGTTATAACTGAGGTTAATGTACAACAATGTCTAGGTTATAATTTAGTGTTATAATTTGTAGGTCTCGTGCAATAAAATAGTCCAACAACTAATACACTCGCTTTATTGAGACAGCGTAACGTTGTACAAAGAATTATTTATAACGAATACCGTCACAACTGCGCGTCCTCACAATCTTTATACAAAATTAATTAGAAGTCAGATTAGGAACTAATAAAGTTACAACTATTGTTTACAATGCCAAGTTCATGTGACGATCAACTAAATTATTAATTATGAATTAAAGATATGGTTCAGGTATTATGCATAACAATCGCTGGGTGTCATGTGCTGCCGGTTAACACGTGTTAAATTTATAAAGAAACAAACTGTTTAAACACCCTTTTGTTTTTTTATGATTTTTTCTTTAATGTGACAGCCATGGTAGCTCAATATCCGGACGGTCGCCTCACGCAGAGTACACTATCAACCCGAGATCGATATTCGTATTTCTTGCAATTTTAAGTGGTGATTTACTACGCGGTGAAGGAAAACATCGTGAGGTATTCTTCAAGTGTTAGAAATTTAGCTGAGACACGCGAAGTCTGGCAATCCGCACTAGGGACACGTGGCAGACTATGCCCTTATACTCTATAAAGGAGGCATGTACCTGACAGTGGGACATATACAGGTTGTAACTTTAACCTAACTTTTATTTAATGTTTATATTTTTATTATTTCGTACGTGATCTTTATTTTATTTTGCAATGAAATAAAAAATAAAATGTTTAATATAAACATTTTATATTACTTTTATTTTATTAATAAACATAATCTTAAACGAAAAGGATATCTTACGTAAACTAGGGTTACAAAGTATTTTTCATTAAATTTTATTTAAATTTAATAATACTATAATTTAATTAATATAATTTCTTTTCTTATTATTTTTAAGTTAATTCCCCCATCCCCATTCTACCTTCGGACGTTTAGACACTCGGCGGGTCTCCACGAAACGATTTGAGTCATCGTTCATCGTGCGTACAGCAAAGGAGCGGAATATGTTGCCGGCGTCAGTCTTTCCGCCCAAGTACGACGTGGGAGCCTTCAAGCACAGCACTAGCCTATTCACTCTACTCTTGAACTAAACTAGCGCGTACCATCTTTCGACTATATCACCACTTAACACCAGGTGGGATCATGGTCAAGCGCTAGTTTACAGGCATATAAAAATAATTAAAAAACTAACAAGCCAATTAAGCTTTAGTTTTTGCTAGTTGATTGTTTTTGTCAATAGCCGAGTGACCGACGGTTCTCAAAAACGTCGGCTATTGTCGCTGTTCGCTTTCCACCAAGTTTATCAGATCTTATGCGTAACAGGTGGTTAACCCGACGCCATACCGGGTCGTACATTTACAACAAGGTTTACGGAAATCTTCATCATTGATAAATGTAATGAAAGCACAATGCAGTCTTGTCACTTGTCAGCCGCATGTTTAATACTAAATTTATGTGCGGCGCAAGCTGCGCTCGCTTCCAGCCGGAATTATATGATAATGACTATATACCTGCACATAGTAAACGAATAATGCACCGCAAATAACTTACTGGCTCCAACTGCAACTAATGGGATAAAGTCGAACGCTTTCCAAATATTAATACTTCAGTCAATATTTGTCAGTTAATGAGATATCATGTCATTTATCTGCAAGCAGAGATGGCCTTGTTACTAAGCGGTTTAACTTAGTTACTTGGGTTAAAAGAACGTGAGAACTTATACAAATATAATCGTCATAAATTCGTAGAAAGCGGAAATGTCGGATCTCTAAAATTGTCCTTAATCAATTATTGCTGTAGAATTGGTCAAAGCAAGAAGTCGTCGAATGGTAATGGTCTCATTACACGAAAAAAATAATGATAAAACAGCATTGAATTTTTTATAGATATATATAGCCGTGAGCAAAAACAGAGGATCGGTTAAGAAAGTTTGAATATTTCGGAACATAAAGACGCTATCTAGCTAACTGAAATAAATTGTGCATGATAGACAATTAAATATCCTTAAAATAAAAATAAAATGTTTAATATACTCGTAAACATTTTATATTACTTTTTATTTTATTAATAAACATAATCTTAAACGAAAAAGGATATCTTACGTAAACTAGGGTTACAAAGTATTTTTCATTAAATTTTATTTTTATTTAATTATTGGCTTACTCGTAGTGTAGACGACACTTTTTATAAACAACACATTTTTTATAAAATATAAATAAATTTATTAAAAAATATATTTTATTTTAAGTATATTTAATTGTCTATCATGCACAATTTATTTCAGTTAGCTAGCGTCTTTATCTTCCGAGATATTCAAGCCTTCTTAACCGACCCTTTATTTTTGCTCACGAGTACAGATATATATTGTTTTATTTAAGGTTAGGATACGATGTGGCTGACATGTCCGTAACACAGAGGTCCCTAAAAAATTAAGCGAGAAAAAATCATTACAATATAGTTTTAAATTAAATTTAAAACAATTTTTCATTTCAATTCGCAGCGTCCTCTTTAAGGCCATTCTCGCATTCTCTTGTCTCACAATCTTCTTAAATAAAATGTAACCTTGTATATAATAAACAATGACAGTTGCTGCTGCCACGTGCTTATACAGTACGGGGTATTAAAGCGTTCCTTAACTCCATATCTCGACTTGAGTTGCGAACAGTGTAGGTTTCCTCTGATAGAGAGAAACTTAACCGGACTTATCCAAAGAGCTTGCACAATGGACGCCTTCAGACGTTATTATATTATATTAGCAGAAGTTAGCATTTTCGTTCTTTCGAACTACACCTAAAACAAATGAAGCTGATAAAAGTATCATTTGTTTTTAATAGCTTGTTTTTAAGTAACACAAAGTAATGCAGTTAATGTCAGCCTTGTCTTGGAACACATCTCTCGTCTTAACCTCCCTAGCTTCGCCCCTGCTTTTTTTATTGAAAAAGGAACAAATTTGTATGAGACACGATTGCACAATAAATTCTAAAAAATCTTTCAATGAACTCTACCGCTCGGCAACGAAATATACTTTATAAATAAA
The DNA here is from genome assembly GCA_029286785.1 of Meandrusa payeni. Taxonomy (NCBI): domain Eukaryota; kingdom Metazoa; phylum Arthropoda; class Insecta; order Lepidoptera; family Papilionidae; genus Meandrusa; species Meandrusa payeni. Next base: position 8,478,097 of record JAGSMX010000008.1, on the reverse strand, counting down.
CTTGTTATAATAGAAATGTAATAGAACTAAAAGAAACAACCAAAAAGGCCACATGGGAATTTTTTTTTCTAATCCATTATACTTCGCTTAACAGGAATAAAACTGAGTGGAATATATTTCTACCGTTTATCAAGGTCGAGATACTCCGCTTAGACTACCAACGATAATCTATACACGGATTTCCCGTAATTCAAAATCCAACGGTAAGTGGTAAGTAATGGTACGACAGCGTCGACAAAAAATAATAAAAAAATGCACGTCATTATTTTTTTTAATTAGATTTTCACTGAAAACTGTGGAAAATTAGACCCCGTACAATATTTCTAAGTACTATAACGATAAATAGGCTAATTTTGGCGACGAATATTTTTAATTGGAAGCGCAGAAAACGACTAACAACCACGATTACAATTAACCAGACATATTATAATAACATAAAATATAAATACATATTTGTTACGACTGTTCCTTAACTTACCCATTTCCTTCTTGGCCCTTAAAACACTAAAACTAGAACTATTGGCGCTCGACTGCATTAAATTCTTCGCTGGCGTTATATGAAACATTTAAATCAAATTACCACGGTTTAAATTCTTTCACATTCCATTTACTACGTCGACTATGGTCGAGGGAAAAATATTTTTCCTAATTGCATTTCATGTGGCAGAGGCAAGGCAGTCGCCAGCCGGTGTGGCCAGAAAGATTGCAACCCGACACTTGTTAAATTTATTAAATCGCGCTGTTCTAGTTTCCTTCGCCCAAGGTTTTCAGTTAAGCGGCCATGTTTGCCTTTTTCTTATAAAAATTTATATTATTATAACCGATGTAAAGAATCGTCGAGATTTAAAAATATGACTAGTATATTTACTAGTAAAAAACTGACTTCAAATAGGATCAATTGTTAATCGATATGACGACGTGATGTATCCTAGTTATGTTTCGAAGTTCTGGCGCTTTTGTTCCGTTTCTTCTTCCTCATTCGTGCTCATTGTCGTTATAAAGTACGTACGTTAAAATACACCCTGCCTTTTGGGGGGAAAGCAGCGGTTATTAGAGACTTTTACTTACTAAACCATCTTCGGCGTTGCATAGTGCCCCAGCGGAACGCATCATGGCCCCTCTGTACTGAATCGAAGTAATTCTCAAAAAAAGTGGTCCCGTGTTGCCTTCATAGCCGCCATCCTAGTCGCCCGTGACGCTGATGGCCTTTGTACAACAGACCTATTTTTTAAGCCCAGGAGTACAGAGCTGATGAAGTACGTACCTGGTCTGCATGTGCGCATAATGTAAGTGGCCTGGATAACGTCCGAAAAACTTCACTTTTTGAGTCCATTTCTAATCATTCGTTTTAATATTCTGAGTGATAAAATTACCATTTTATTCAAAGTTATATAATTATATATGAATAATTCATAAATATAAATATACCGATTACTAAATTTAAATGAGTATACATTTTTCATTACGATTTTTTGAAGTTCTGTGGTATGTCTTCGGAACCCGTGGTCCTATGACAACAAAGTTCATACGGCACCTACTCGTAATTGAAAATAAAGACGCAAAAAATGCGCTCTTCTTTCACTTCAGCTTATGTTACCTTATAATTCATTTACCAAATGTCAAATCAAATAAAAAACTATCACTTTAATCGAACGGAACGAGTTTGTAATAGATTTTTTTTAAGCCAAGTGAAAGGAGTTTATTGGAGTGTTTGTTTGTAATAATATATTATTATCGCTTTTTACTACATCCATTTAAATTTTAATACTGTATATATATCAAAATAACATTTTTTTTATAATTATTGTCCGTTTGTTCGTTCCCGCTAATCTCCGAAACGGCTGGACCGACTTTGACTGCACATTCACTAGCAAATCGTCGATGTAATAACTTAAGCTTCAGAAAAATTAAATAAATAGTTTTTTTTATACTAAATACTTCTGCGAACACGATGCATCTTATACTTTAAGAATCATGTCAATCCTTTATGCAATTTTTAAAATATAGCAATTGTTAGTATAGATATTCTACACGTTTCACTCGTAAAGTTGCGCCAACCCTACATAGAACGTCTCCAAGTTTCACATCGGTTTCAAATGCCAATTCCAGTGGGCGTCGGAACCATTACGCTAGCTTATTGACTTCAGACATGTCACGCTTTGCAATAACTGAAGCCGTATCGTAGAGCTAACTCCTAAACTAAATCGATATCGTGGAATTAATATTAGACGAACGATGACTATCGCAACATTATTACTCCGCTGCTTGTTCGTTACGAACTAGAAACTCTTTGGTTGGAACAAATCTCATTTACGAGGACAGAGTGTATTATAAATATATAGATATAACGAATATTCTTATTATATATATATATAAGTACGTAAAGAGAACTGATTAAAGAATTGTTTTTCTTCCAACGATTTAAATAACACGAATAGACTAGAACAGGCCAGAGAGTCTTTTGTAGGACAGACCTATTTTTAAGCCCAGGAGTACAGAGCTGATGAAGTACGTACCTGGTCTGCATGTGCGCATAATGTAAGTGGCCTGGATAACGTATGAAAAACTTCACTTTTTGAGTCCATTTCTATTCATTCGTTTTAATATTCTGAGTGATAAAATTACCATTTTATTCAAAGTTATATAATTATATATGAATAATTCATAAATATAAATATACCGATTACTAAATTTAAATGAGCATACATTTTTCATTACGATTTTTTGAAGTTCTGTGGTATGTCTTCGGAACCCGTGGTCCTATGACAACAAAATTCATACGTCACCTAATTGAAATTAAAGACGCAAAAAATGCGCTCTTCTTTCACTTCAGCTTATGTTACACATTAATTCTTTTACCAAATGTCAAATCAAATAAAAAATTATCACTTTAATCGAAACGAGTTTGTAATAGAATTTTTTTTTAAGCCAAGTGAAAGGAGTTTAATGGAGTGTTTGTCTGTAATAATTTAAACATTTTAATAATTGCTTTTTACTACATCCATTTAAATTTGAATACTGTATATATATCAAAATAACAATTTTTTACAATTATTGTCCGTTTGTTCGTTCCCGCCAATCTCCGGGTGGACCGACTTTGACGGCACATTCACTAGCAAATCATCGATGTAATAACTTAAGCTTCAGAAAAATTACATAAATAGTTTTTTTTATTCTAAATCCTTCTGCGAACACGATGCATCTTATACTTTAAGAATCATGTCAATCCTTTATGCAATTTTTAAAATATAGCAATTGTTAGTATAGATATTCTACACGTTTCACTCGTAAAGTTGCGCCAACCCTACATAGAACGTCTCCAAGTTTCACATCGGTTTCAAATGCCAATTCCAGTGGGCGTCGGAACCATTACGCTAGCTTATTGACTTCAGACATGTCACGCTTTGCAATAACTGAAGCCGTATCGTAGAGCTAACTCCTAAACTAAATCGATATCGTGGAATTAATATTAGACGAACGATGACTATCGCAACATTATTACTCCGCTGCTTGTTCGTTACGAACTAGAAACTCTTTGGTTGGAACAAATCTCATTTACGAGGACAGAGTGTATTATAAATATATAGCTATAACGAATATTGCTTATTATTTATATTATTTATATATATATATAATTTGAGTACGTAAAGAGAACTGATTAAAGAATTGTTTTTCTTCCAACGATTTAAATAACACGAATAGACTAGAACAGGCCAGAGAGTCTTTTGTAGTATATAAAAATAATGTATTATAAATAAATAAAAGCACTCACGTCATTGTGAGGTAGGCAGAGACTATCGAACTATGATTAACGTTAACAATATCGTCGAAATTATGATTAGAGTCTATAGTATCTACGTGTGTCTTTCTTATGAAATTAATATATTGTACTTGCCTAGTACATAAGTGGTATACAGGTATAATAAAGTTATAATATATTCATGCTTAATACTGTTGGCTATTAATAATAATTTCCTGTCCACAGAAAGGCTGCAAGAGATCGCTTGTAGCAATTTTTTTTCTGTAATTTGTTTCTTCTTTGCACGCCACACCAAAAGGGTACATACAATAAAGATATCTGTATATATATATATATATATATATTCATTTTTTTTTTATGTTTTTTCGAATAATTAGTTATTACTATGCCGTATACTATCCTTGTAAATCTTGGTTAAAAATAAAATTCGTCTCTTCAATATGTTAACTTTGAAGTTTTACAGTTAAACATTGAATAGTGTTGATGTATTGGTTCAAATTTAGTGCATTGGCATGTCTAATATATGCTGTCAATACAACACGCTAGCAACATTGAATACAAAGAGCGGGAAAGATGAATGCCCACGCGTAACTGACAGGTGGCAAAATGATTTGTGATGCAGATTTGAACGGGAAATCAACGTAGCTGTGATAAGGTATACACCATACACGGATAAATATTCACAGCACGAATTTGTTAGGATAGATAAGTTTGGCGAGATACGTTTTTGAACATAGATTTATTTCTATACAAGATATTAGCGCAACTATGACATCTATTCCGAAAATTCTTTTAAAAGTTAAAGTTACAGTTTATATATGTGTGTGTGGATATATTGGGGCCGCAGTGTAGATTGGCAGACTTCACGTGTGTTAGAAAAAAAAAATTGACATGTCAGTTTGTCTAGTGAAAAAAAATTCATTGGTGCCGTCACCGGGGAAAATTCTAGTATATATCTCAATAGCTTCACGAAACGTCTTTGCTAGGGGGTCGTTGTTTTTTGGTGAGGATTTTTGGTTTATTAAATGTAATGATGTAATAACAAGGGTTGTCCAAAACAGACAGTAGGCTTCTTAGTACATTACGCTTTGGACAACTCTCACCATGGCAAGAGATTTGATGATATATATCTTCAATAATATCAAATTAGTTGTAGTAAAGCAATGATAGCGTAGTGGTTAAGCGTTTTAAAAAATAACACACACAAAATTTGAGAATGATATCGTCCTCTTTTGTCAAAGTTTTGGTATGTTTTAAAAGTCACTAACCTATATATAGATTTTTTTTATTAGTCAACTTTATTTTTCATGCAGTCCTCACCTATAACTGCGATGGCATAAACTTTAAAACTTTTCACTGTTTTTATATATTGTATGTTAAAAATAACGCGCTCAACGGTTATGAAAAAATCGACGAGTTTGTTTATCTGGGGTCATTGATAACTAGCGCTGGAGACTGCACTAAGGAAATTCGCCGAAGAGCCGGTATGGCCAGGTGTGCTATGACTAACCTCAACAAAATATGGAAGAACAGAGGTATTCGACGTACAACCAAAGTGCGCTTGGTCCGTACTCTGGTCTTTTCCATATTTCTATACGGTGCCGAGACTTGGACTATGAGAAGTCGGGATAGTCGTGTCATAGACGCCTTTGAGATGTGGTGTTGGCGAAGACTGCTCCGTATAACTTGGACTGCCAAAAGAACCAACGAGTCCATACTGAAGGAGCTTAAGATCTCCACACGGCTATCCTAAATTTGCCGCCAAAGAGCCCTCAGCTTGTTTGGACACATCATGCGGTCTTCCAAGCACTGTCTGGAGAAGCAGATCATCTTAGGCAAAATGGACGGCAAACGTGCTCAGGGTAGGTCGCCTACAAAATGGTCGCACATGGTCATGAAGACGGTGGGAGGCAGCTTGCAGCGAGCGGTCCACTCCGCCTATGACCGCACTCAATGGAGGCTGCTTGTACGTGGTCGCGATCCTCAGCAGTGAGAGAACGAAGAAGAAGAAGATGTTAAAAATGTTCATTGTGTTGGTGTTCAATAAATAAATACATAACATTTGTGTCCATGGTATTCATAACATATGGCATCTAATAAGCTTAATAAAAATTAAATAGCGCTATCTCTATTTACCCTGCGTTGTAGAAAAGGACGATAAAGAAAGTAATTGAAAACCGTCAAATTAAAACACAATAATTTAGTTTATAAAAGAAAATTAAATTAATTAGTATTAGTTGTATTACTACAGTGAATTAATAGATGTGGATTGATTAACTAAGTGTACAATTATACATTATCGAACACCGATGAAGCAATGCCATTGTGAACCGCCATTTTGAAAGTCATCAAGCGGAAATGCTCTATATTTCAATCAGAGATCCAACGTACGTCGAAATCACAAAGCGTGTCATATTATACACTGCACTCCAATGTTTGCATACACAACTCGATACCCTACTAACGTTATTTCGAGTGTGATCACCGTTTAACGTATACGTTATGCTTACTCTATACATCGACGCTGGTAAACAAAAACGTAGTAACCCACAAAAATGAATTTGTTCACCAGAATAACATTTTAACTTTTTTTTTTAAATTAAAAACTTTCGTTTTTGATCAAAATATTTATTATTCTTTTCTGAATAAGTATTGTATCACGGCATTAACCTAGAGTTTTCCTAGAACAAAATCGTTTTACGGTACAAAAAATAAAAGAGCAGTGTCATCTAATTGTTACAAGTCATATATCATTCGACGCGTCTTTTTTTTCTGATTCTACCGACGTAAATGGCCATGTGTCACTTACTACGTTTTTGCTTTCCAGCGTCGACATGCAAATACTCACGACTTCCCACAATATAGATGAAAGGATAAAAAAAATACGTTTTACAGGCCTTATTGTGATTTAATTTTAGTTTTAAATTTAATATCTGTGAAAGTAATTTTATTCGATTAGAATTATACGCTTAAATATAAGAAATCTTAGGCCATTAACATCTGGGCTAGAACACTCAATTTTTCATTTTGTTCATTCGTCTATGTACTGGAGAATTGGACATTGTGAGAATGAGACTTCACATGATTGTCGCTGTTCTAGGACACCTACTGGTCTGCCCAGCACTCCACTTACGCAGCATTTTCTTTGTTATTCTTGTCTCATTCATGAGGAGGATCTCATTTCGTCTATATGTTTTTTATATGTTTGTGACCTGATAACTTTGGAATGGGTGAACCAATTTTAACGATTCATTTTTCATTTGAAAGCTGGTGCTTCCCATGTGGTCAGACCCACTCATGATAGTGGTGGTGGTTTCGTCTAATTCTGACAATGGATGGAACGTACTTTTGGAAAAATTTTCTAGAAGACTCATTAGTAACAGAAAATATAAACAAACGTTATTTATGTAGATACAGAAGGAAGTGTTGTCAGTAAAATTAACAATTTCTATTTGGTTAATTTAGAGGCAACAAATCACGAACGATCCAAACTGACAAACAGAACGATTTCTAACCAGAAAATGTATTACACAAACGAATACATCGTTTTATTACACAATAAAACGTCCGCTATTTTTCCACTTGGCTTAGTTTTCCGGATTGTAAAAATTGCCTTTCAGTGTACGGGTCTGTATATAAAAAAATCCATGAGCACAGGTGATTCGAGTGACCTGGGAGAGGATTAAACTTGTAAGCCTCACGAAGTATTGTCGCATCAAAGCGGACACGACTTACAGACCTCTTACCATGTTTTATGAACGCTGTACACTCCGATGCAGTTAACGTGTACCACATTCGAACGAAAATCGCACTTATCTTTAAGGTGAGGTACGGTATATACGCGGGCGACTGTACCTTTGTCATCCCTGTATATAGTTATGTTCAAAGTTTGTGCGTAGCTAATGACTGACATGGAGTTTATGGTTGGGAATACATGAATTCGGAGATAAGAGGTATTTGTCGATGTGAAATTGTGTTTACAGTGTTAGTTACTGTATTGTAATTGCGTCAATACGAATTTCGTGGTAACGTGCATGTATTACAATATTGATATGTCTCTTTGACATCAGATTTCATAAAACACAAGTCCTCACAATTAGAAATCCTGTGATGAATGATACGAGGATATTAACATTAAAAAAAAATAAAGAAAATATGCCATGACGCTGCCACTCGGGACCTTTTATATTCGACCATGCACAAGACGTGTGCATCTCTGGTGCACAGGGTGCGGGTCAGCTTCAACAGGTCAAAGGCTTGACTGTGTTTATGTAAACAGATGCTGCGTCGTCTCACATGGCGGGTGATAAGGGTAAGGAATACATAATAGTCAAGCTAGTAATATAATTTAATTTAGCCTAAATATAAAAGCTATATAAGCTAAAAACGTTATTTATGTAGATACAGAAGGAAGTGTTGTCAGTAAAATAAACGATTTCTATTTGGTTAATTTAGAAGCAACAAATCACGAACGATCCAAACTGACAAACAGAACGATTTCTAACCAGAAAATGTATTACACAACGAATACATCGTTTTATTACACAATAAAACGTCCGCTATTTTCCACTTGGCTTAGTTTTCCGGGTTGTAAAATTGCCTTCAGTGTACGGGTCTGTATATAAAAAATCCATGAGCAGGTGATTCGAGTGACCTGGGAGAGGATTAAACTTGTAAGCCGCACGAAGTATTGTCGCATCAAAGCGGACACGACTTACAGACCTCTTAACATGTTTTATGAACGCTGTACACTCCGATGCAGTTAACGTGTATCACATTCGAACGAAAATCGCACTTATCTATAAGGTGAGGTACGGTATATACGCGGGCGACTGTACCTTTGTCATCCCTGTATATAGTTATGTTCGAAGTTTGTGCGTAGCTAATGACTGACATGGAGTTTATGGTTGGGAATACATGAATTCGGAGATAAGAGGTATTTGTCGATGTGAAATTGTGTTTACAGTGTTAGTTACTATTGTAATTGCGTCAATACGAATTTCGTGTCAACGTGCAAGTATTACAATATTGATATGTCTCTTTGATATCAGATTTCATAAAACACAAGTCCTCACAATTAGAAATCCTGTGATGAATGATACGAGGATATTAACATTAAAAAAAATTAAAGAAATTTGCCATGACGCTGCCACTCGGGACCTTTTATATTCGACCATGCGCAAAACGTGAGCATCTCTGGTGCACAGGGTGCGGGTCAGCTTCAACAGGTCAAAGGCTTAACTGTGTTTATGTAAACAGATGCTGCGTCGTCTCACATGGCGGGTGATAAGGGTAAGGAATACATAATAGTCAAGCTAGTAATATAATTTAATTTAGCCTAAATATAAAAGCTATATAAGCTAAAAATGTTACTTACACAAATCTAAGTTACTTGAATGAATAAATAAATAATAATAATTAAACAGCAGTTTTTGACCATTATGTATGCACAGATGTTATCTATACTTCGACTCTCATCCATAAACGAAGAACGAGATATGCCAAGATCGTTTTAATCGATCATAGGAAGACGTCCGAGATCTAGGCGTAACACTCTAGGCGGCGGACTTGAGTGGTATTGCATTGTATAGTTTTTAGAACACATTTATGACAAAAGTATGACCCAAAAATAGAAAATATTCCCTTATAAATCACACAGAAATACCAAGTAACTATTTACGGATCATGTCGTATATCGACGTTACGTTACGAACAGCTACGAGCGCCCCGTGGAGGCTGTAAGATATGTCAAAGTAAATGTGGATTCTGGTGAAGAGTGGGCTGAAACGACGTAATTCATATCTAGTATGTCTGATTTATCATAGGACTATATGTAAAATAATTTTATGAAAGAATACACCTTTCTCCCTGTTTTCAAAGTAAGTTTCTTGACCCTCATGACTAATTCAGCATACTATCTGCTAGATAGATAGACAATAAATAATTCTTCAACATAGACAATCGATCGGCGACCATTGGAGAGATGTTGCCGTCAAAATGCACGGCCCGGCGTCAAGGGAAATACGTCCGATTGCACTTATTCGCTTTTCGATTTGTATATGGGGTGAACTTCTATATTATTCTTTTATGATTTTCCAATGTCAAAGAAATTGAATGGAATTGGTAGATCGCGTATGTAAATTTGATTGTGTCTGGGGTACCTTATATTTCTTGTAGATTTGATTTTTTTTATCTAATTTTTGTCCATTTGTAAGGAAGTAGTGAAATAGAAAAATGGGTGACAGTTGCGATCTTTATCTATCCTTTTGAAGATACGTAGATAATTTAGAAGGGTTTCTTTGATCACGAACAACGTCACCAAACCAAGGAAATAATTTGTTGCAATGAACATTTGCATTGTAAAGTAAAACAATCGCGATAATGCACTTAAAAATCCGTAGTCGCTCGTAGATAGTTCACTTATGTTTTCGAATGTTGGGTTCGAACTTACAACGTCATGATTCTGAGACCGTAGGTCGAGATAATGACGCCTTAACTTGACGCTTTAACGTAACGTAAATTGTAATTAAGCAACGAATAGCCGGTAAAATAGTTCAACTCGTTAACGTTAGTTATGTTGTTGTGATCACCGTACCGATAAAGCATGATAAAGCACCTTCCGTAAATAACAAATGTTTCCCTGGAGACTTTCGTAATGCAAAACCGTATTTCGATAATATAATCTAGGATGATATCGAAATGGCGTTGAACATACACAGTGTACAGTCAGTAACACAAGTTACGTATGGATAGTTCATTATAATAAAATTCAAAATTTCATAGGCTCCACCCGTCTGAGAGGTACCCTTGTGAGCAGAGTTACCTCTCCACAGCCGCAGGAGGCCTGGTCATTTTTACCGGGCCTATCGCCGGGGCGAGATGGTGAATGCTAACGCGACCCAATCTCGTCCATCATGGCTGAGGATGGCTCACCATGGGAGGTTTTAGTCGGTAGAGGCCCTTGTAGTCCGAGCCCGACATAATTCGTCCGCCTCCTACGAGTATGAATAAACCCATTTCCTCCCATGTTAAAAAAAAATATAATAAAATATAAGAATATTTTATATGTTTTACGTAACATTTTTTGAATAGAATAGGTACAAACGAGCTAACGCCACACCTGCTCTTACGTGATCGTTGCCGTCGATGAATCTGCACTGCTTAAGCGGTTTGCAAAAGTGTAGGCTATTGAAGAAAGTATAGACACTTTTCTTGTAGATTCTTATTTAGATATCTTTCGATAGATACACGAGCTAAGTAGTTACCATGTGACCTTTATTGTGTTGTTTATTTGAGGAAACCTGGTAAATGGCGAGTTGTATCTGACTTGCATCGAATAAGACCCATAAATGTTTAAAAAACAGGTCTACCCTTAAATGTTCAATTCAAATCATTAATATTATAAATGTTGCAATCAATAACGGGCGCGTCTGTACTGCCAGTAAATTTCGTCGACATTTTAATAACTGAACCAATGAGCCGAGTTAATTCGGTGTCACTCATGCATGACAGTCCCCATTCCTATGAAATTCTGTATGAACACACACCGGATTACGAAATTTGTGAATTAATTGTGGAATATTGTACTAGTTCCGTAAGGTTTTTCTATAATATTTACTTTTAGGATAGCAAGGGGTAAACTAGCATAAGACTTACTGGTATTGATCACCGCTGGTTACGTACAGAAACAACACCAGAAAAGGGCTTATAGAATAAAGCCTGATAAGAAGCTACTAAAAGGGGCCGTTGGTGGCTGGAGTGGTCCCGTGTTACCCTAGAGACTGCTAGGAAATTCCTACCCTGGGACGTACTTCGGTTCAGAGGAGATCCCATAGGCATATCCTATGTATTTATTTTAAAGTGGAGAAATGTCTACTTATACCTGTTGTAAGGTTATGTCGGGCTCGCACCAACTAGAACCCAGTACTCTACTCGACATCTTTAGAAGGAACCATGGCGATGCTTCCGTTAGATATTAGGAGAGTTGCTAGGAGTTTGTTCACTTCTTCTTCCAGTGCCAACGATTCCCTAAGTGGTATATAAAGCTACTTTGCTATTTTAATATTCCGATAAAAGCTACGGACTGAAAAGATATGGACGGCTTCCGTCGTTCGGCCTTCTGGGGCGCTCTAGGATCAAAACGATGACGCGATTAGAGTAACCGAGAAGAACCAAAGAGAGAAACTGCGCTTCTCTTCTCAATAAGCCTAAGATGGTCACAAAGCCATTTCAGTCCCGTAGTCCTGGGCTCATAGAATAAGAAAGACTACAGTATCCCCTGCCTGTCGTAAAAGAGACTGAACGTGAAGGGACGCGACTGATGCGACGCACACACGAGCACAGTGTAGGGGAAGCCCCTCGCCATACACGGAAGAGGAGTGTGAAGTCAGTAAGAATCTCATATAGCCCTTAGAAGACGGGATATCTTTTGAAGATTTCGCAACTTCAACAAAAAGGTTCATGGCAAAAAATACTGTGCTACGTGACGCCAAATCCCTTGTGTAGGAATGGAGCAAGCATGATCTGATAGTACGTGATCCTGCCACCAACAAACATCTACTAAAGAGATCACCGCCAACTCACTCAACGAGAGAAACGTTTCAAACGAAATGTTGTAAGCATTTCACGTATTCGTGAAAAATTTTGTAACAAATGACCGAACGACTCGGACTTACCATTCGTGTAACGTAATACCTGCCAATACACACGGACCGTGTGACATCATTGTACGTACATATGCCTGCGGAAGAGATACGAGAATGTCGCTTTGAAATTCTCCGCGCATTGACATGAATGATAATTGGGTAGTTTTATTACAGCCTTGTTTACAAATCAATACTTGAATTCGATATTATTATAAGAAATAGCTGTCACATCTCGGTGTATACATTGACTACTCCATTTATTTATTAACACTTATTGTAACACCAACGCCAAAGTTCGCAAAGGCGGATTTAATGTCTTGATGACATTCGCTACCAAATCAACCTTGGGTGTGAGAGAAAATCATAGTGGTAGGTGTAATATCAAGGAAAAGATAAGAGACAACTAAAAATTGAGTTTAACACAGATATATATATATAATAATATATCATTTATAATTTATTAGTTAAGAAAACGTACACGTTTTGCATTTTAGTTTTTAAGTTTTAGCGACTTAGTTCTGTATTAAAAAAAAACTTTCGAGTACTTCTATCCACTTCTTAAGAAGGATAGACACTGAAGACAAGCACTGTCTGATACATCGATAGATAATAGATAAAAAATTTTATTGCACCAACATGTACAAAGGCATATCTATTGCTATTTAAGACTTTTGTATATTTAAATTTTTGAGCCAAAGGTCTATAGCAAATAATTATTTGTACTTAATAAATCGAAAAAGTTGTAAAAAGTGAGCTGGGTGAGATTTTTAGAATTCATAAAATCGAACGCTTAGTTGTGAGGCGGTTAAAGGGATGTTAGATTTTTTTTATTAAATAATAAGGTTTACGTTTATTATGTTACCTGTTTTTCCATTATTACATTGAATTTGCGCGACGAAGCTACTTCCAGGAACACTTAGCGTATGAAACAGCACAAGTTTTCTTTGATTTTCCTGGAGGATTCGATTAAATCTTCTTGGATCTGAAGATTTTCTCTTCTTTCATTTCATTTTAAGGTTCTTCCCCGAAAACATTAATCAGGAATATTACATTTTACCATCCTGTATATATTATTTACGCGAATTTCAGTTCACGAGAGATGGAAATTTATAATTCGATTTCATAGAAGTTGAGAAATTTAATATAATACGAACAAATACCATATTGTATTATTTGTTATATTCTACGCAAATTGTTTAATTTTTAAATTTTTGAATTTTGTATAAAACACAAAAATCTGAATTTAACCATTTCTTATTTTGCAATAGTGAATAAAGTAATAAAAAGCAAGTAGCCACATTTTAGCCACGGTGGGGTAGATAGAGACAGCTTCCGCACATACGGGGACAAACTTTTAGCAGGTGATTTTTTATATTTAAAACCATAAAAACAACAATTCAATAAAACAAGCCGACTGCGATTCGAACCCGAGACCATCAGATCGTAAGTCTACAAACTTGCAGACTATTTTGTTTTTAAAAAATAAAATAAAAAAAATTATTAACGCCTCTGAAAGCAGGAAACATTAGATAAAAGATATTTTTTTTATAAAAATAAAAAAAAAATTATTAATTTAAGTTGAAATAAAAAGAGTTGAATTCAATTTTCTCTTATAGAGACGGGAATAAGATATAAAAGCTTGCTTATGGAATACTTCAACGTCTATTTTTTTTTTTATTTATTTTTTGTATAAAATCGTAAGAATTTTATAATGAAAAAAAAAACTGTATTGCAGCCGTACGTTTATCGTGCATATTACATCGACAAGTCATGTTATAATTGTAATGATTTCGATTTACCTGTAACCCAATTGCGTGTGCGCAAGTAAAGTGTACTAGGAGATGTATAAATGAATCTTGCCACGGTACGATTACGACTGGCCGATATGTGGACACACAAGTTAAAGTGGCATGCTCGTGGATTATTTGAAATTTAAATTTGTTAAACGATCGCACAATGAATGTGGAATCATTATGTTGCACTGGACGATAACGCAATAGTTGTTTTAGTATTTTTTGACTTTATATTGATGTAACAGATCATGCGCGGCCATTTAAACATACGATTTTGTAATTCGATTATCCAATTTCCTTATATCAGTAGCGTCTTTCAATTCATTTATGAACCGTAATGAGTCAATCATCGTTACCAAGAGATCATATAACTATGTTGTATGGTAATAATATAAATGGTATGGTATAAAATTATACAGAGTCGACCTTCTCATTTGCCTTGGTTCCTGAAGGAAACATGTAGAAGGTATATCACAACGGTGCATAGATTGAGATCGGGACATTTTCCTGCAAAACTTTTTGCACATCGGATGCTGAAGGCTGAGTCGCCGAACTGTGACATTTGTCAAGTGGTGGATGATGAGAAAGAAAAGAGAAAGTCATTGATAGATAGTCTAAAACTGAGGGAGCAACATGTGGGTGTTTTCTTAATGCTGCTGTCTGACGCGACCTCAGAGGGAGCGAGGAAGCTGGTGGCTATGGCCATACAACATTGATGACTTTCTTTCTCGCTTCATGCGACCAATGTGTGTGAACGTCGATTAGGGTATGATGGGGCTGACATGCCCAAAAGGGCAAAAGTCCCCAATAAATAAAGAAAAAAATATATACCTATGTTTTCACATTACTACTTAACACTCCATTAAAATATACTTTCTAAAAAACTCCTTGACCATGATTCCATTGATTAATTGAAATTAAATTGTGGATGGTAAGATCACTTAGTAAATGCCTATTCAGTCTACTCGTGAAAACACCCACCATTGTAATCGGAAGAAAAGTCTGACGCGAGCAAACTATTGCAGTTCTTTGCTGTACGAACAATGAAAGACGAAGCGAAGAAGTCGTCCGGGTTTCAGGGATGTCCATAAGAAAAGGGCCTGTTGAAGTCCTACGGTTGGACGGGGATGAGGGAAATAAGACATGTAATTTCCCGAGCCCACTCTCCGAACATGTAATCTTGAAAAATTTAAACTAAATCAATCATCAGGTTGTAAAAAAATATTACGCTATAAAGTATACTCCTTTTTTTTTAAGAAAGCTAGCAATATTTCTTTTATTTTTTTTCCAGAAATATTACTAACAATCTTGTTAACTATTCCAACTAAGCTTAAGCTTGTGCTAGGACATGGTTCACGGTAATAGTCCAATGGTGGATTCGAACACACGATTCGCAGGTCGTACCCTAAACCATTAGGCTAATGACACATCAATTCATTTGTTTTGAATTACACCCTCTATCCTGTTACGTAACACATTACGTCATAGACATTGTATCAGTCAGATCAAACTCATCCACATTAAGTTAATATTCATCAATAAATATTAACAGAGAGTACTCACGACCAAATTCCGGGTATTCCCAGCAAAGGAAAATCTTTCAGTACACTGCATCAGAAACCATTTATATATACATTACATTTTATTTTAAATGTGATGTAATATACGTTAATAGTGAAATGAAATGTACAGATATATAATATATAGATGTATAAATTGTTCATGAATATTTTATGGCTTTGTAACAAGACTTTTAAGCCAAGTCTTTTTTAAAACACACTTATTTCTTACGTCTAAGATGAAAATGGTAAAATGTAAGTTAGACGATCCCCCCCATGAGTCCCCGCGCCATTTTTTTTTCAGATGTGCATATAGTAAACAAGGTTGGTGCGCAATAAATAGCAGAGGGTATTTAAATAAATTAATTTAAAAAAAAACTGCATCCGAAACCTTCTCCATTGTGATGATCATAATTTTGATTTTTATTGCCAATGACCGCTGTTATACAAAGGGCTTTTGTTATATCAGGGGATTCAATACATGCGCTAAAGGCTGCACACTTAATTCTACTAACAAAATGCACGATTCCCGAAGAAGCAATATTGTTCGGACACTCTAGTCAAAACGCTATAACGCCTAGATTATCTCGGTCCAAGCTAAGGTCTCTTTACGGGGACCTTTGTGCAAGGGATGTTCATGACAAATATAAATCGATATAATATATCGTGATGTTGTATCGATACTATGCGATATATTGTATAAATATATCGATATTTTCCATATATCGAAATATGTTAAATATTAATTAAATAATAAAAAGGTAATTATTATTATTACAGCTCATGGTGCGTAACTGAGAGGATCTGGATTCGGTTCCCAGTCCAGATTATCTGAATTTTTCTAAATTTTTTTTTAATTTTTTACATACAATTTTAGATGATTCCATATTATCGGATCGAAGCGATATATCGCGTTCATTTATCGATATTTTATGAAATATCAATTTATATCGTTCACTTCTACTTTGTGCAAATTTCGGACTAAATGCCCTAAGACCTCTTATCAACCTCTTATCAAGTGAATCAAATTAGACAAGCCTCCGTCATCAGAAAAAAAATACTAAAATAGATCTAAAGCTTTTAATAATGGTTATTTGACCGCTTAATTTATTTTCTGTATACGATTCATATTGTACTGCGATTTTAGCAGATTTCTAATTAAAAGACGTATAATATATAGCAGTGTGCATCCGGTAAAGACGGAAGTACGCACTCGTAGTTCGCATTTCTATTTCCGGTGAGAATAGTAAATAATAACCTACATTTTACGAATAGGATGTACGCTAGATCGAACAATTGGACGTTGTTATAAACGAATATATGAAGAAAATATCTTAACACTATTCCGTATTAAAGAATTTCTTATCTACTTCTTTTCAGTTTTATTGTAAAATTTAAGCGAGTTTTTTTTATGCCTGTAAACTAGCGCTTGACCATAATCCCACCTGGTGTTAAGTGGTGATATAGTCGAGAGACGGTACGCGATAGTTTAGTAAGTGCCTATTCACTCTACTTAACCCTTGTGTCGAGTTACTAGCAATAGAGGTTCAGGCTAAGCGACCTAAGAGCTATGCCACCTCTCAATCTGGTGAAGCAGTCAAGGCCAGCTTCTCTGGCCAATCTGTGTAGTTCGTCATAAAAAAAAAATCACTCTACTCTTGAAGGTATTTGTTTTATTCCTATTGTGAATCCCACTTCTGATATATGAGCTAATTTGCTCAACATCGCACACAACATATTTTATATTTTATCATATTATTAACAGCAATACATAAAGAGCGTTAGAGGTAATTTATTAAAGACTTACTGACTTTGTTTCAGAGATTCACTTTTAAACGGCTTTTCCTCCAGCATAACTCACTTGTTCTAAACTGTACACTGTCTACAGAGAGAGTCCTCTCCTTTTTATCCTAAATTTCTAGTATATGCATCTTTCAAAGACGGAAGCGGAAACGACCTTTGTTGCCGACAACCGATAAAAGTACTTTAGTTGACTAAACTAAAATACTTTTATATTGGTCAGTCCATTAAATTTATAGATTATAATATTTAAAACTAAATTGGCATTCAGTAGGACCAACTGCCGCTAACACTATAGTGGTTTCGTGCTTATCGTGGAAGGTTCTAGTCAGGAATTAGGGAATTAAAAATGAAAATCTTTCGCTAATGTGTCAACAGTTGACAAGGATTTGCAACGAGTGCTCTCATCAGCGCTGGAAAATAAGAATGGCCGTTCTCAAATAAAGAAGACATCGAAGAAGAAACAAATAAGATTGTGCGTATTAAACTTAAATCCGGAACCGGTAACTTAATACCGGTAAGGTAGTTTAAAAGAAATGCTTAAATCAAAGTGAATCAAGTTTGTCGATAAAAAAAACATTACGAAGCTATTTCCTCAGCTGTTATAAAACAAAAGTCCCGTAATATCCGTCTTCTCTAAGTGGTGTCACAAGAATAAACGTAATCAGACCACATATGTACAGAAGCGTGTTGTCTAGTTTTTCAACAAAATTTCCTAGAAAGCACTCGCAAGAAAACTTAACTCTATTACGTTGTGGAAATGTTTTCCCTTGCAATAAAAACGGAAAGACTACTATAATAGATTTAATATTATAATTTTATAACATTTATTTTTTATAGAAAACTGACGGGTGCAACTACTAATGGGATTTGGGTGGCCGTCACCAGGCGAAACGCAGTAGTCAAAATACTGCCACTTCAAGACGGTATTCTGCGATGTCGGTATATCCCAGATCGTGCGAATCATTCGTGCAACAGCAGAAGTTGTTAAGTGGATTCGTGTTTTTTTTTATCACCGATAAAAAATTATTTATTGTAATTTTTCTAAAATAAAAGCACCCCAACCATCAGCTATTTGCTAGTGAAAGTCCCGTCAAAATCGGTCTTGCCGTTCCAGAGAATAACGCAAAAACAGACGGATAAAAAAATGGTAAAAGATGTGTAACATAACGTAACATAAGAAGTTACATATTCATATGCGGTTAATATATAAATAATATTATATTTTAATCAATGGTTAATTATATTTTAAAATCAGCAGAATTAAGGTATGTGACTTCGTGTTTTTGGGGGGTTTTGCAAGAGATGGGAACTTTTCATTTGCAAATTTTTTTCGTAGCGTATGTATACTGCATTAAAAAACGTCATTAACGTCATAAAAGTTTTCGTCTCTTTCCTTATTATCAGTTACAACACAATTCCTGTCATTCAGAGTCCAACTTGCATACTTCTTAACGACCGTATTTATGCTATAATAATTATTGATAACAAATGATTTAGTTTATAAGCAAGATTATGTTTAAAGTTTTTAGGTTTATTATTAAAGTGGCAATTAAATGCGTTACTACGTAAAAGGTTTAGTAATGCAGAAGTACAAGAATAGTAGAAATTGCGTCCTCATTCGATGCATGCAGGCAGCGTGACGGCGGTAAGCTTACACAACGCCTGTTAATATTAAGGGGCTGCGCCGGCGCAGGACGCACAGACGCGCGCCACACGTCAATATGTTCCACCACGTCGCAGTGAGTAGCATTTATATACTTTAACATTATAATTTTTTTATAAATATTTGTAATTAACAACCAGTGTTTGTGTTTTTTTTCATTTATGCAGTATTTCACAATCCAGCGCTATCATTGATGGTGTTTTTTGGATGTTTATGTATTAGAATAATTTACTGCGTCAGTTTTTTCCTCCGATTTCAATATGGGTGTTTTCAAGATAAGAGTGAATAGGAATTTACTAAGCGCGTAATTTGCTATGCGCAGTAGCCTAACCATCCAGGACCGCATTTACACCCAACATCAAGTGGGATCGCTTCATAAGAATTATTATTATAAAAATAAATAAATTAAAGTGCAAATAGTGTGTGAATGAGAATTTCAAGCCGTTAATCTTCTATATATATAAAATGAATTACTGTTCGTTAGTCTCGCTAAAACTCGATAACGGCTGAATGGATTTATCTTATCTTGGTCTCGAAATGTTCGTGGAGGTCTAGGGAAGGTTTAAAAGGTGAGAAAAATTAGAATAACTGTCGGGAAAACCTTAAAAATAGCCCTTTTCTATTTCCCATACAAACATTTTCTAACTAAAATGTAGAGTCAATTTGAACTTTATGGAATAGCAATAATGCATATTTTAAATTAACAGTACTCACTGTTGGCTAGCATTGTAGATGTGTTAATAACGTCAAAGAGTCAATTTGCATTTTATTACCACAACACAAAGTTCAAATTCATATAAATAATAAGATAGGGCGGCTATCATCAGGGTGACAGTTCTGTTCAGGAAATTTTTTTGCCCTGACTATAAAATAGGTAGGAACAAAAAATTGCCACATTCCAAATCTTTTGACAGAACGAAGTATGTCGGGTCCGCTAGTAGTTAATACTATATAGTAATGTTAACACAGTGGTCGTATTCTCGCCTGGAGATAGTTTATTGTTTGTAGTATATAGTATGTTCTTTAAGGATATGACGAAACATAAAAAAACTAATAAGCTCTCACATATGCCCTCTTTTTAAGCAACAATCGCTTTCTAAGAATTAAAGAAAGTAAGAATCAGAAAACGTTTCCGTCTTATTGGTACGAGTCGGCTTAAAGAATCAATTCAAATTCGGGACATTAATGCTGCTAATTAAACAAACACTCTCGCCCATCAAACAGAGGGCTAGGCAAAGACCACGGGCTTCCACAAGGAAAGGTGATTGCTGTACCAGGAAGTTGCTATCCTGGTACAGCAATCAGGCGATCACTGCATAGATTTTAGGCTTTAATAAAGAATTAAACAGAGATAGTCTAAGTTGTGGTATATACACTTTGGCGATGTTTTTCTTTATTTCATATGTAATAATTAAAATCTTTAGTACTGCCCGGCCCGAGGGCTACAACCGTAAATAGGGGCCACAGAGCTTTCAGAGCGCTTAACTTGAACCTCTTAGTAACTTGCAACTTACGCGGCATAAGCTTACTTACGAAAGCTCCCAAAGAAATAATCTTACGAAGAAAGCTTTTCGCCCTTTCCTTTGGATCAAATGACTAGAAATACAAGTTCATACGGTGTAGGTCCGTAGTTTTAAAATGGTCCATAGCTTAATTGTTTAGAATTGTTTAGGTTTTAATGGTTTAGGGTACAGCCTGCGAAACGTAAGCTAGTATATCGTAGGTTCAAATCCCTAGTTAGACTATTGAAGCGAACCAGCTCCTAGCACAAGCTTAATCTTAGTTTCAAACTAGTTAGTGCTAGTTATACAATAATTATATATTTATTAAATAATATGTAACAAAAAAATTCTTAGCATTTTTTTTACAAAAAAAATATAATTTTTAAATACTGGCATAAAATAACAGGTGTTGTTTTCTTACATAATTAAAAGCAATTTAGAGGAAGCAATACCGTCATTCCTTCCTCTAAATCGATTACTCGAGTCGATGAATGAATTTACGTTAGTATTTAATTTAACATATTAAACTTTCCTTTCAGTTCGTTTGCATGTTAGTCTTCGCCAGCCAATGCTTGGCAAACCCGGTGGCGAATCCTGACCCCTTTGGCACTCACCGAACAAAGTAAGTACATATATATTTCAAGTATAACAAGCAAAAACAAAAACCGACATCAAATCGACTCAAACGTTAAATTCCATTAATCCCATCCAGCGTGAAGGTCTATTTGTATTTCCAATATATCATAGGAATATTAATTAGGAAATAGAATAAATCAGAAACTAAACAAACTTTCATCAAAATACTCTTAGAGTACATCCTTTCCAATATAAAATGAATCATCGAAATCGTTGGTAATACTGAGTTATTGGACCATTTGTACTACTACTACACTTATATGGTTTTCTCATAGATGCCATTATCAGAATTGGACCAAATTAAAATGGGACCACATGGGAAGCACCAGTTTTCAAACAAAAAAAAGAATCATCAAAATCGGTTCAACCAGTCCAAAGTTTTTACGGTAACAAATACAACATAAAAGAACATACAGACAAATAGAGAACCTACTCCTTTTTTGAAGACGGTTGAAAGTAGTATTAATTGCAATTTTCTATACTGCCTAACCACGTCGAAAACATCGTATAAGGAAATTTCCAGTCCGTGAAATAATTTAAAAAAATTGCATTCACAATCTTATAGTCAAGGTCCCGAGTCTACTTATCAAAATTATATTGATAAACGGCCAATTGTGTACATAAATTAACGTTAACTTTTTTTTAAAGAAATACATTTTTTTTACAAATATTACTAACATTCTTGTTAACCATTCCAACTAGTTTTAAGCTTGTGTTAGAGGTGGTCGACGTCAATAGTCGAATCGTGGATTCGGAACCACGACATTACGATTCCAAGATCATACCCTAAACCATTAGAGTATTAACGCTACTTCTGTCATTGGCATCACAGTGGTCGATATTTGCTAATTTTAGTAGATTTTAGTTGATTGGTGCCTCTATGGTTTACCACTGGCGATCTCAATCTCCATCAAAAAATGAAATGATAATTGAGATGAGTGTAATAGGTTTCATAATGAAACGTCACTGGCAAAGCAAACTCGGGGCCTAGAAGGCCTGAAATTGGCCAAAAATTGACAAAAATCTAGTTATTCTATAATATCTAAATCTAGTCCCTTATTATTACTATAAATATTTTACGCGATAAACAATTTTATCTATACAAATAAATAAAATTGTATTGTCATTTGCAGTATTTAACCGCGTTTTGCCACATGAGAATGAATATATATACGGTACAATTTCTAGAACGTCTGAAACGATTTTGAAGGGTCTTCCACTGTCAGATAGCTGATGTAATTAAGAGTAAGCTGGGCTGCATTTATTTTAGAAAAATTAAATAGTATTTTAATCGCGGGGACCACCGCGGGGCGCAGTCAGTATAGTATATTGTAACAGGAAAATTGTTCGCATGGCAAAAATAAGTCCAAATCCCAGTATCAAACCAATTTGTATTTAACTTTTCGCAAGTAAAATATGTACTTAATTCAACTTTATCATATTCGTAAGAAAATTAATTCGCGAAAAAACTTTATCTAAAAAGCGAACAACTTTTCCAGTATATTTTTTACTTTTAAAGCTAATTCAATACTTTGTTCCAGCATTCGTATTCATGTGCCGTACGAGGTCCACACGCTGCATCATCACCATATAGAAAAAGTGCCCATCTACAAGGAAGTGCCGGTGATCAAAGAAGTACCAATCGTCAGGGAAGTTCCGATAATCAAGACCGTACCACTTCTTAATACTGTCCATGTACCAGTGTTGAAGACCGTAGCCGTCGAGAAACCGGTCTTCGTTCCAGTTCCCTACAAGGATCATTTCTGGCACTAACGCTTAATTTCGTCTCAGATTGCTACAGGGTTTATAAATCGATCGCATTGGTATGAAATGTGAACGAATTTTACGTAATGTACAGATGAAGTGATCTTTTGTATAAAACTGTTATAAAATTGAGATCAAAGTTTTGTGACGTAATAATGATGTTTGCTAATTCCATTTCATACATTTCAACGAGTGCTCGTAGTGATCCGAGAGATAATAATTAATTCAATAAGTTTTTATATGTTTAATTCGTAAGTACGGCAACTCAGCGTGTTGCAAAATGTAAATAAACAATTTTAAAACATTAACAATTATCATTGAATGTGTTGCTAGAATCAATATACCTGGCTGTTGTACTTGTATACAATCCTACAAGATAACGAATATTAAAATAACCTATTGAAGTTGTGTCTTTCGTAAAGCTATTTCACATTGTAGATAGAGTTAAAATATTGTTTATGGTACTGTGATAAAAGCTTTCAATAAAATGGGTTTTATTGACAACTACCCTATTTCATTGCACCTTAATGTCATAACCACTTAGGCCGTTGGTGAGTAATCCTGTAATTTTTTTTTTATATGAAAAGTGGCAAACGAGCATAGGGCTCACCTGATCTTAAGTGATCACCGTCCCCCATGAACATCCACAGCACCAGAGGAGCTGTAGGTGCGTTGCCGACCTTTGAGATAGGAATAGGCTCGTTTCTTGAAGGTCCCTAAATCGTAAACGTAAACCGTAAAATTACACTTTAACCCGAGTGATGGAAGAAAAGGAAGACTAGAGGCTCCGGGAAATCGGCTTCTTCCACACGCATCATTGTTCAGATTCACATCACCATCACATATGTCCGTCTATTGCTTAATGAGCAGGTGGTATGTATAAAATAAATGTGACAGCACGAGCCGTGCTAGTTCACTGTCCAGGCGCTTGCTTCAAGTACATAGTATGCTAGCAGTCCAAGTTCCATCCTCGGTGGTTCCATCAAGGAATGTGTTTTTTGCAATTTAGATTTTGAAATTTGTTTTAAGACATGTGAAGTCTGAGAATTCTCCTAATACACTCTTCACAGAAAAGGCCAGCATCCTTTGAATCTTAGTTGGCTAGACCTTTTTTTTTTTTTTTTTTTTTTGTTAACGCGGGGAATCGAGTTATTAACCATCCTCCGGTACCCTGAATTCAGGCCCGGAGGATGTGTGGACTCGGCCTGGGCAGCCCATACCCACTAAACCTACCGCGAATGCCATCAGCCGTTATGAGCGGGTGTCCCGGATCTGTCAGCGACAGGACACCCCAACGACCGGCCGGTCTCGGCAAGACCGGACTTCACCCTCGAAGGGGACTTCCCCGGCACTCAGAGAAGTCCCGACGACGCCGAAGCATGCTGGGGCCAGGTTCCCATCCTGGCCCGCTGAATTACGGGGAGCAGCAAGAGGAGACGTTTGAAACGTCCCCTGCGCACCCCGATTCGTCGCCTGCGGAGGAGGGGCCCGGCTCCCCTCCTGACCCGCTCGTCAGCCTCCTTCTGGGACATAACTGTCTCGCAGAAGGAGGCGACTGCCGACAAGACCTGTCACTCCGTACCATCGCAAGTGCGAGGCTCGGAAGTGACAGGTCACCACCGATGGCGGATACCAGATCGTGACGCTGTGCTGCCCATCTCGGGCACACCTCCAGGGTGTGCTGGGCAGAGTCCACCACAGCGCCACAATCGTGGCACCGCTCATCAGCCTCCCGACGGGCCGTCCGACACAGGTAGTCCCCGAAGCAGCCATGCCCCGTGAACACCTGCGTCAGACGGAAGGTGAGAGCTTTGCGCCTCCTGCGTATCCACCGCTCCAGGACCGGGCGCAGAGCACCCGTTGTACGTTTACCGTACGGGTGTTGCGCCAGGTCCTGCTCCCACCTCCGGCAAAGTGCCACTTCACCCAACCGACGGATCCGCCGGACCTCTTCTGGCAGAGGTTCTCTCCGGGCCCTCCTATCCGAGACATATTCGGACACCTCGGCCAGAACCCCGCCACGAGCTCCCACGGCGGATCGCCGGCAAGCGAAGTGGCTGCCGCCCACGAGACCGTACGGTACCCCGGATGACCCTTATCGCGACAATCCGCTGCGCCTTGCGCAGCTGCGAGCGATTGCCGCGAGATAGGTCACCCGCCCAGATGGGGCACCGTACGTGGCCATACTCCGACAGACCCCGGAGTATAGCCGCCTGCACGCCGCGCTGGGTCCTCCGAGGTTCGGGAGGAGTCTTCCCAGCGCGGCTGCCGTCCTCAGGACCTTCGGCCCCAACTGTGCAAAGTGGGGTCCGAAGGTCCATCCTCATCGAGGGTGAGTCCCAGATATTTCATCTGGGAGCTCACCCTCACTCTCTCCTCCAATGAGGAGGGTGGCACCCGGAGGGGGTCCCTTACGCCCGGCCCTGCGGAAGAGGAGGGCTTCGGTCTTCTCCAGTTTTACCCGAAGCCCTAACCTCTCTATGCGGCTGACCACGAGGCCTACTCCGACCTCGGCCAGCCGCGCCGCCTCCTTATACTCCTTTCCCCGGGAATACACGAGGGTGTCATCCGCATAGCAGATGACACCCATCCCGGGGAGGAGACGGCTCCGCAGGACCCAGTCGTAGCCGATGTCCCACAGAATCGGCCCCAACACCGATCCTTGTGGGACACCGCGCTCGGCTTGTCTCCACTTCCAAGACCCCCTCCGGTCCTCGTATGCCACCCTCCTCTGGGAGAGGTAGGCGCCCAACAGTCTCCTCAGATACAGGGGCACTTCGAAATATTCAAGTGCCGCCTGTATCACTGTATGAGGGAGACTGTTGAAGGCATTGGCGATGTCCAATGACACCGCCAGCACTACCTCTCCCCGACGCCCCGCCTCTTCCGTCACCGCCCGCAGGCGTCGAAGGGCATCGACGGTCGACCGGCGAGCGGAACCCGGAGTGAAACTCGAAGAGTTTCGGGCCCAGGCCTTCCTCAATATGCCGGACGAGGCGGCGAGCCACGACCCTCTCCAGGGCCTTGCCAGCCTCGTCCAGCAACACGACCGGTCGAACCGCCGAAGCCGAGTCCGGGGGCCGACTGTCCTTCGGGAGAAGACACAGCCGACCCTCCTTCCAGGCCCTCGGGAACTGCCCCGACCGCAGACAACGGTCGAACAGCTCCCTAAGGGCCTGACCGAGGTGCACGAGGGAAAGGGCCAGAACCTTTCCGTGCACCCCGTCCGGACCCGGTGCCCTCCGCCTACTCTGGAGGCAGGTCAGAACTGCCTCCATTTCGGTCTCCGTGACGGGTTGTGGCGGGACGTCTTCGACGTCCGGCGTCTGCCGAGCCATCCTGGGGAGTGAAGCCCGCAGGGGCGTCGGGGAAGAGTTCCCCGACTATCCTCCCAGGAGCCCTGGCTGGATCACTCTGGTGAGAGGGCCGACTGGGTGCGGAGTTTCTCCCGCACCCTTTATATGGTCGGCCCCAAGGGTCTCTTTCGAGACCCTCCACCATGTCCAGCCAGGCCTTTCTGGCTCGGCAGATGGCCAGCTGCAGGATCTTTTTCTTCTCCACGTAGATCCTGTACAGCCGGCCATCTCTCTCCACATCCTGGGGTCGGCGCCGCCTGCTTCGGGTGTAAGCCCTTCGGGCCCCGTTACAGGCGACGCGGAGGTCGGCAATCTGTGTCGACCACCAGAAGACCGCCCGCTTAGGGGGGGGACGTACCACATAAGGCATGGCCGCTCTGCAGACGTTGTGAAGAACGTCGCAGAAGCGGCCAGCCGCATCGTCCACCCCCCCATCATCAGTCGGCGGGAGGCCCCAGCGGCCGACAATTGCCGCCTCTATTGCCAGTTCCCGGTCGAGCTTGGTGAGCGCCCAACGCGGGAACCGGCTTCGACCCCAGGATTTAGACGCCGGACGTCCGGAGGTTGGAGACACCTCGAACCTTATGTACTTATGGTCCGAGAGTGTCTCCACCTCCGTCTCCACTCTCCATCTCTCCACTTGCCGTGCGACGGCCGGAGTGGCGAACGACAAGTCCACCACTGAACCTCCCGACCGCCGCACGCATGTGTGGGCTGTCCCCACATTGAGTAGGGACAGCCCGGCAGCTAGCGCCCACTCCTCCACCTCCCTCCCTTTGGGGTTCGTGCGGGGGTTTCCCCAAGCCGTGGACTTGGCATTGAGGTCCCCCAACACGAACACCTGGAGAGGCGCTAACTGCCCTACCACCGGCCCAAGAGCGTCGAGAAACCGCTCAAGGGCCGGCAGGTCGCGGTTCGGGGAGAAGTAGACTCCGACTAGAGCCACCTCTCCCCGAACCGCCGCCACGTACCCGTGGCCCCTCGCTTTGGGGACGAGGGGCGGGCCTACTCCAGGCAATTTGGCAGGCAGTTGGCTAGACCTAGATAGCAATCGTTATTCTTTTTATCGAACTTATTAGGTCTCATATATATATCAGATATATCTCATATATTTCACTAATACTCGCAGTAAAAAAAGTGTAATTAGTAATACTGTTTGTTATAATTTTGTTAATAATAATAAAGGATATTTATTATTATTATTATATATATATATATAGAGCTTAGCCTATATATGTTCCAATGTTCCGAGGTCTTCTTTGAACAACACTTCTTCTTCTTTCCACGCAAAGAACGGCCCTAGTACAGACTTTACATGTCTTAGAAAACAGACGTAGATTTACCACACCAGTTTTTCCATCATCGCCAAGCGCGTGGTAAATCAGCACTTAAAATTATGAAAAACTAATTCATTGGTGCGAGCACCAAGGATCGAATTCTGGTTGCCACTGATACTGAAGTGCCACGTCTTTCTCCAAACGGAAAACTCCTTGGTACGTGTTTTTTTTAACAACATTCGTTAGGTAATCACTAATAATTTATTTCTAATAAATTCAATTGGAATTTGCCTTAAATTTATAATAGTTTTGGGGTACTCGTTGCTTTTATCACTAGGCGCCATGAAATAGCGCGTTAATATATTTAAAAGTTATTTTAAAAGCTTTTAAGGTTAAAATATACACTATTAAATATACAGCAATAATGAAAATTGGTATAATTAAACTTTATCGGGCAAAGCCAGGTGAAGCTGGACTTTTATTAATCATACTAAAGGAAAAACAATAACCTCGCACTTCAATCTACTCAGGGCTGACTAAGATAGTAATATCCATTAAAACCCTTTCAAACAAAACAAATTCAAAGTAGATTCATAAATGACACAAAATTAAAAAAAAATACATATAGAACCTCCTTTTTCAGCCTGTGAAAAGGAGTATACCTAACTTTAAAATCAAATTGTTTACATCGGCTTGGACAACTTCGTTACACTCTAACAGCCTTACAAATAAACGTGGTATAAAGATAAACTTAGGAATAAATTAAGAATAAGCAAAATTTGTACTTATAAACCAAGAATACGTTATACCTGGTATAACGTTGACGTTTTTGTTCATACAATCGTTATTCCGAAGTTATAACGACGTACACCCTTGTTTAAGTCCAGTATAACATTTAAAATACTACGATTTGTGTTTGTGTTCGCTCATTTAAATTAACTTATTATAGAATTAAGGGCAATGGAGGAAGTAGAAACAGTAAATGACTTAATAAATATCATTCAGACTCCAAAAAAAGTAAAAATATTTAAAAGATGGGAAAACCCTTTTGATTTATATGTCGATGATTAGTTTTGATTAAAATATCGGTTTTCTAAAAGTGGTATAATATTTCTAGACCATTTATTTGAAAGGTCTCTTACTATGGACAAGCGTGGAAGTGGATTATCTTCTATCTATATATAGAGTATAGAATATTTTTATAACCGCCACACATTGACAGATACATTACTACACTACTACAAAGACAGCAATTATTTTTTTAGTATGGTTTCTCTTTGATTGCGCTGTTGCCAACTCGTGCATTATGACGTAAAGGAAGAATAGATAAACCATAGTTATTCCGGATTTATTTGTAGTAAAGTATACTCAGCTTATTCTTCATTTATTCCTGGTTTAACTAAACTTAGTTTAAGAGTGGAATAAATATGTTATAACTCATTTTTATTTGTAAGACTGTAAGAATATACACTGTTCTCTCAACCGTGTCATTGTAGCACTTTGAAAGCAAATCTAACAAACAGAAAACCTATCTATACGCAATGCCAGTGTGCGTAGACGTGATTCCAATTTAAATAGATCGGCGCCACGAGACTTTAATGAAAGATTTCCGGTATTATAGACAGCTATAAGTTCATTGGACGAAATTCTACGCGCTATTTAGCACTTGATACAGAAAAATAGATATAGCTTTATTGTAAATCAAAATCACACAAGAAGTGAATTACAGAAAGAATTTACATTTTACAATTTCATGTACAATGGCGACCTTACCGTTAGGAGAGATCTCTTCCAGACAAACATCAGGACGAAGGCTTATAGATACACATATTAACTAAACTATTTTTTTTTTCTTTTTTTAAAAAGAAAGCTAGCAATATTCCTTTTTTTTTAGAAATATTACTAACAATCTTGTTAACCATTCCAACTAAGCTTAAGCTTGTGCTAGGATGGTTCACGGCAACACTCGAATGGTGGATTCGAACCCACGACCTTACGTTTCGCAGGCCGTACCCTAAACCATTAGGCTATTGACGCTACATATATACTATCCCTAAATATACCTAAATCTCGTACGGGAGGTCGGCTATCATTAAGGCTATTTTAATTTTTGATGCAGCGGCGCGGAACAAGGATCCTGCGCTCAGGTTGAACCATGTCCGAAATTTCTGAGCTACGAAATACGTCTTCTTCCAGGTGGCCGTTTACCCTGGATTTTTCCTTGGATGATGAGTTGGTGTTAACTTAGCAATAAATATACACATACATGAAACATAAATATATCATAGTTCCGATAATACGGCTTGTAATTATTTTTGATTGCGTTACGAGATTTATTTAAAGACTGTAGCTCACTGTCCGGACATGTGTTATCCTACAACTTGTGCATAGCCCTAATGCATGATATTAAAACCGCTCGTCAGACTATGCCCTTATACTCTTTACTACACCTCTTTATAGAGAACACTTGTGCTCAACAGTGGCAGTGGTGGCAAATACATGCTTTAACTTAGCAAGTCGAACAAATAGCAGTCCACAGTCTAGTTACCTGCAACGTAAATGACTTTCCATACAATTTATATACTATTCTTTTCAATCGCTGCCCCATTGCTGAGGATCGTGACTCCTTTCGCGACCATCATTTCGGACTTCGGCCTCTTGATCTTTTACCTTCGACCTTTCCCGTCCCTACCTATATTGTATGTATGTACCTGTATATTATACTATACACTACTATATTATGCTATACCTATATACTATATTTGTATATATGTTATTGTTTCCATTATTCTAAACAATACATCTATATTGATTTTTGTCCAACGTAATTTCGTACACAAAAGAAAACACATATTGTTTAGAAAGTATAGCCTCCTTAGGGACGTGCCCGTCACGCGTCGAACGCCAAAAGTCCGATTATTTATTCAGTAACTAATACGTTTACTTGACACGTCACGTTCTATAAGTGCGTTCTGATCGACGTGACACGGTAACACGCGCTCTACCGCCTACATTATACGGGGACATGTACTATTTAAAGGGATGTTAATAAATTTAATAGTGGCGATGTAGCGATTTATCATTGATGTGACATTTAATTAAGCTAAAATGCAGCATACTACATTATAATTAAGAAAATCACGCTCTAAACTGATGTATTATATGAATAAATGTAGCGTTTTATATATTACTACAGTTCTACGAACCACAAATTTTAATACAATTTTGTAAAATGTACTCATTTAGGAATTACATGATCTAATTGTACCAACGGACTTCCAGACATACTCCTAGATTTTATACTATTGTCACAGACATCCCGCAAACCCGAACGAAGCGTTTAGCTTCGTCTCCCATTCGTACAGCAAAGGACTAGAATAGTTAGCCCGCATCCGTCTTTCCCTCCGATTACAATGTGGGTATTTTCAAAAGTAGAGTGAATAGGAATTCCTTAAGGTAGTGAATCTATAGAGGATTGCATTTCTACGAACTACACAGTTGGCCAGAGAGGCTGGCCTTTACTGCTACACCTTATTGAGAGGTGACTTAGCTCTTAGCCTCTATCGTTAGTAACTCGACACAAGGGTCCCCCCGGGGTAACCTCGGCTTGGACGGTTACTATTTTACGCATTAGCATTCCGATGGCTGAACCACGACTCGGTTGGTAGCTATTAACTCAAGATGAGATGGGATCGTGGTAAAGCGCTTGCTTATAAAGTATAAAAAAGCATGATGAAAATGAAAATGAATGAAAAAATGATGATTCTCACATTAATATTTATGTATTTCAACAGTGTAAGTGTACTTAACATAGCATACAGAATTTTTGTTCCGCTACTCAGGTTGTAGGTATTAAGATTATACATGCCGTAAATCAGCAACAAAGAGCGCAAAAGCTCGGCCATTGCGAGCTATTTGTCAGTATTGCACACGTTTTAAGTCGGCGACAATAAATGTCGTATTTCGTAAAAATATTGACCGGCTTAACGCCATGCGTCTTTGCTCCTGTTCGAAGTGGAATAAAAATTCAAAAATGGCCCACTTAAACATACTCTCAACGCAACTTAGATACTATAACAGTTCACTGTTGCAAATTTATAAGTAAAAACAAAATTCTAATGAAAATCTACGAAACAAAATAACTGACAAATACTAAACTAAATTAACATTATAATAAAACAAAAATTATAAACATCTTACAACAAACGAACGCTCTGTTTTATTTCCGAAGCGTCATTGTTTCTCTTGCCAACCAGCGTAGGTTCGTCAATAAAATTGCTTAATTTTTTGTTGATTTTTCGGATTGAAAATCAATCCGAAAATTTATTTGAATACATAAAAGATTTTAGGAAATTCAGTGCTTTAGGACATAACAAATAATAACATAAATCTAACAAACAAAATTAGTAACTCAAATTGCTATATGTTCATGTCTCTTTACATTTTTTAATTATAATTAATACTTTTTAATAATTATTAATCGTTAAAGCGCCACCTATGATCAGAGAGTTGAACTACACACTTCATAGTCACGCTTTCGTCCACCATGTACGACTATAGCACGCACTGTTATATATTTTTCCTACCGTTTGATTTTCAATTTTTTTCAATACAGTCGCGCAGCAAAACCCTTATCTCCCTCTTAGGCTGCCGTAAGGAACTTTGTTCCATATAAAATGAACATTTATAGATAAGAGATGCCCCTAGAATATTGTAATTAATTATGAAAATAAAGCTTAAGTGGAGGAAGTGAATGCATGAGCGCGTTTGCCAGTGTTTGAGTACGTTGTCGGTATTTGCAGCGGCCGACCATCGGCTATCAGCATGTCATTGTCAAATTCGAAGCCATTTTGTGTATGGGCATTGTTTGGTTTTATATGAGAATGGCTTTACGTAAAGATTTCAAGCGTATGCAGTCGGCGTTTAGGAGTACATTATTAACCAAGTGTTAAGCGGTGCCACATATGAATCTATTATGGTTACTTACTTGACTTTGCTAGTGTGTAAATAGATTATATAAATCAAATAACTTATGTAAATTATATACTTATTTGTCTTCTGATTTATATATATAAAGAAAAGCCCTTTATTGAAAAAAATGTTTAAGGCGTTGCAGATGACCAATCAACATCTGGCAACCAGCCCAGCCAACGCATTCACCTCTTTTAAAATACATGTATAGTGTATTTCAGGCATGAAAATGGCCGTATTGTCGGACGATCAAATTTATCGCTCCTGTTGATTATGCTTAATGAGCTTACGCGAATGGATCGCGCTAAATAAGCATCATTACTCAGAGCTGAGCACAAAGTTATAGCGTCATGCTAATATAGTAATCCTGTTAATTAACAACCGGGGCCTCGGCTGCCGACTGATGGAGATGCAGTTCCAAAACATAGGCAGGTATTAATTATGACAGTCAATGAATTATCCGATCTGATAGCCAGTTTGGATGCTGTTGATTGAATCGCTACACGCGATATGACAGATTTTGGTTGCTTGAAGCACGATCCCGCTTGATGTTAATGACGGAGATGAAATTTTGAGTGGTAAAGCGCCATTACATAATGAATGTCTATTGACTATTCTCTCAAAAACACATCCATTACAACCCAAACCTTTACGGTACGTATAAGGAAACATTGTAATCATATAACTTCTGCGTACATTTAACAAAATCGCTTGTATAAAACATCAAAAAGCTAGCCTTGATGCTCACTATTTTCTTGCACACTTCCTTGCAGCTCCATCACCAATAAACTCGACCTTCAAAGTCCAAAGTTGTGAAGAAATAACAGTCTGAATGGCCCCGACCGTCAAAGCCAGGGGAATAAGCGTAGGCAATTTTCGATTTACGAAATAGAGAAAACTAGACATGACATGACAACTAGTGCAGAGGGACAATTGCCTGTTACATAAAAAAATAACAGATTAATTAAGCGACTAACATGCACATTAGCTTAAAGTTATTACTTACTTAATCTGTATCTAAAAACATAACTTAAGAAGTATAGCAACCATCGTTTTGTTTAAAACATAAGCAGCGTTTACCATGATGATAGTATCGCTGCGGCATTGACAGTGTAAAAATTTTTTTTAGAATGAGAAAAGCCATAGGATATTAATTTCCTAACAGAATTCATAGATGCAACAGAAGACAATGTAAAACTATACAATTGATAGTTTTTCGAATTCTAGATCGGTCTGATGCCGATATATTTCCGAAAAATTAATGAAAACCCTAGGTCTACTATGTACTTTATAAGATCAGAATACAGGAGTTAGCATTTTTTTTAAAGAAAGCTAGCAATATTTCTTTTTTTCAGAAATATTACTAACAATCTTGTTAATCATTCCAACTAAACTTAAGCATGTGCTAGGACATGGTTCACGGCAATAGTCGAATGGTGCCCCACGACCTTACGATTCGCAGTCCTTTTGATTGATATCTCTATCTACCTTTTTATCTTATTTCAAATAAGTGAGAGCTTATTTTTTCGTCATTGTAAGAATTCCCGCACAACAGTATAATGATAAGGGTATTCAAAATGTGTTCCAAACTGTGAAAATGTTTGCAAAACATTTTGGCCTCGGCTGAGATAATATATACTAAGATATAATAAATGAAGCTGGAAGGCAGGCTGATGAGTCACGGATCCATCAAATAAGAATAATGAGTTTTCCCCTGTCTAAAAAATTATGAAGTAGACGCTATACAAAGTAAACTTGAGAGAATACAAGTATATTTAAGAGTAAAATAAAAACCAAATTCAAACCGAATCTACGTTCAAAATTAACGAAAATGTATATTTAGTACCAGTGACGAATTAAACGCTACTACATAAAGACACTTCTATATTTTCGAAGCTACCTAGCTACTGACTTTACGTCCATATTCGTACTGCCTAACGTTGAGTAGTAGTTATTTAGTCTTCGATTGTCATAAGACTACCAATATCGCAATTAAGAAAAAATTTTCTATAAGATTTTTCTTCTGGTAAATCTTTGGAACCCAAGTCCTATGCCACCAAAACTAACATGGAACTTAATTATTATGCTTTTTAAGCTCTCAGTCAGCAACAATTCTAAATCAGTTCATAAATGACGTAGCCAATTGTAAGCACAAACATACGAGTACATAGGAATTGAAAATCTAGTCCGTTCCTGAAGGCACTAGTATAGAATTTCTCACTCATTATTCTATTAAGGACATAGGATTCTTATTTCTTCTCCTTATTACGACCCTAAATAACACATTTGACGCAAGGCGAAGGAGAATTATATTAAAGATCTATCCTTTTTTTTCGTCAACGGGGAGGAAATCTTCAAAAAGATACCACGCCTTCTGGGGGGAAGGCGGCGGTTATGTGGGGTTTTTAGCCACTAAAACCTTCCCGGTGCCCTTTCCTCGGTGCATGACGAGGGGCTTCGGGATCTCCAATGGAACGCACCGGAGCCCCTCTGCACTGTGCTCAAGGAGAGCACGTCCGGGGGGTACTCCTCCCCAGTGCCCTCGCAGTGCAAGGCAACACGGGCCAGCCGATGTCGCCTTCTTCCCGGGTCCACCTTAGCGGACGACAAAGGCCCCCACCCTTGTCGCCCAGTGAACCCAAGGCCCCTTTTAGTCGCCTTATACGACAGGTAGGGGGTACCGTAGTCTTATTCTTATTGAGAGCCCAGAACTACAGGGCTGATTATAGATCTATCCTAGATTGATGTAACAATCGTTAGTCTCGTATCATTAAGTTACCCATTGCAACAACGATTGTCATTGACAGTTAGTAAAGCGTCTCAACGTTCGATTTACAATCAAACACTCGGGGAATTTCAGAGATATTTCTACAGAAAAAACTCTTTTTGAAATAATTGCAATTGCAACTAAATAAACTTGAATATAATTGTCAGACAGTTACAATCTTATACAATATACATATGAATATTAAGTCGATCACGTTGTGAGTTAAAATTTATCGGTTTTGTAATTAGGTAAAATTCCCTTTCTACTACTCCTTATATACTTTTTAACAAATACCGTTTTTTATATTGTGATCCATTGTCAACTACGGTATATCTTGGCCTCGCGATTTGAATAGAATAGAACAGAATAGAATAGACATTTATTCGGCATAAGAACACAGAGACAACCGATAAAACAAGACAAAAAAACAACATAAACAAAAGTAAACAGAAACAACATAAAAAAAAGAACAAAATAGAAATTGTGCCGAAAAGGGGTTGGCTCAGCATGTGCTGTGCTCACACATTTGATAGGTGGCCTTTGATTTGGTTGGCCTTTGGTTTGCAAGTTGGTTTCACTACTTTTTTTAAGTTTGTTTGAATATATTTTAGGATGATTAAGTTTATTTAAGTTAAATAATTTTTAGATTATTTTAATATTTAGGTGATTGAGTTGGTTTTGTTTGTTTAATTATTTTATTTTACGTGTTATTGAATTGTTTTAATTTATTTATAATGTAGTTGTTATGTTCAGTGAAGGTGTGGGTAGTCTGTTCCTTTGTTACGACCGATGTTATTTCGTACGGCTGTATGTTGTGCGTAAGACAAATTTGCTCTGCAATACCGATAGCCATTACTATCAAGATTCTCATTTACTTTAGATCGACCCTTACGCTGGGTTTAATAGATTTGTTGCTAAATTGTTACCCGGAAGTTGTGTCTATTTGTGTTTTAGGCAAATTTAATTTCTTTTTTTTTAAGCTGACTATTACTCCGTCAACGGAGGAGAGAGTTGGACAAGCTCTTAGGACGCTTAGTCTGTACCACACAATTTTTCAATACCGTTCGGGAGCTGTGATCGTTGAAAATTTTCCTTCAACGCTTATTTGCCCATCTAATATTTTGTTCAAATTTTACAAAACTTATGCGCCTCTCTCAGGTAGTAACTTAAACTTGAACAATACTTAAGTGAACGATGCTGAATTTTGTATATTACAACGGTGGTACATCAGTTTCACGTTAATACCTAATAGGCTAGTATATATTTCCCTCGGGGCAAGGCGTAGCAGCGGGTCGCAAGCAAAAACTTTTATTATTAATGAAGTGAAATCATGCGATACGCGGTGGGAGCACCACGTGATTTCCGGAAAGTTATGGCGTCAGTGAAATTTTTGAAATATTCGATACTACCACCAATTAATATTTAATACGACCCGATGGCCTTTTCCTACAGGAATGGCAACATTTTTGTCATAATTACCAAACCACAATACCGCATTAAGAGTAAGAATACAATTTTAATCAACGCTTTATTATCGATTGATTCGATGATAATAATCCGATTGAAGACTTCGTTCGAACGAGGGAGGCTTCAACACAGGGAAGTTTTCTGAACTAGCACTCCATGGAGATAGAATTTGACAGAAAGATTGCTAGAGTAAGGGCCCCGACTTTCCTTTCATTTCAGGATTTTTATTATTTGCTATATCACAAATCTAAAATCTATATATTTGAACTAATATTTTCGTTACTATTTTTGTAAATCTATACAAATAAATAAAAATTTGATTGTCTATTTGTAATATTAAACCGCTTTTTACTACATGCATACGAATTTATATATGTAACAAATATAAAAATAACGTTTTTTATAATTTTTATATGTCTGTCTAACTTACGCACTTTTAATAAAAACAAATAAACAGTTATTAATCAGGGGTATATATAGGATACCGGCAGTATATAAATAATATGTATTCAATTCTATCCAAGTGTGTCAAGTCCAAATGGAAGTACATATTTTTTTTTCTTTTTTTTTATGACGAACTACACAGATTGGCCAGAGAAGCTGGCCTTGACTGCTTCACCGGATTGAGAGGTGGCATAGCTCTTAGGTCGCTTAGCCTGAACCTCTATTGCTAGTAACTCGACACAAGGGTCCCCCCGGTGAGGGATAACCTCGGCTTGGACGGTTACTATGTAAATACATATTTATATTATTAAAACTTCTTCAATAAAAATATTATCCCGATGGACTAGAAACGTTCTTATTTGTAGTATAATATTAAACAATCTAATCGATTATATATACATCAAGGAATGTAGTTCTATTTCAAATAACGTCTCGTATCTTCAACCATAAATTTATCCCTTACTTACGTATTCAATATTAGTATTAACAAATAGCTTTCCTTAACGTCCTGACCTCCGTTCAATTATAGATTTCGCTTTTTCCACAATTTCTGTACTCAATATGAGACGCTATATTCGACCAAAGATATGTTTATTTCATGCATAGATTCTCAATCCCATCGTCGCTTGCTATAAAATCTAAAATGAATCTGTTCAAAGTCACGCTTTACCGAAATTTATGTTGCGAATATAATATTAGAATTGTTGGTCGAGGTAAAACGTAATCTCATATTAAGCATATATTCATTTTTAAATAAAGTTTAGCTTCCTCTAATTTACACACTAATCAAAATTGCAAAGCATATATATATATATATAAAAGAGAAAGTATTGTGGGTTTGTTCCTTATAGGCTCCGAAACGGCTGGACCGATTTCAATGAAACGATCAGGGAATCTTCAGATTGACCTGGCGAATAATCCTGTAAAGTTTAGTGACGATCGGAGCACTCCTCTTTTTGAACCGTCAAATAAAGCTATGACTCAAATTTGTATTTTATGACTCAAATTTGTATTGAAACATGCGTTGTGTATATTTATGTCATTATGAACCATATAAAGTACAATGAAGTATATTGAAGGTAATAATGTTCACCCGCTCGAGAAGAGAATGGAAGAGAATAAATACGGAGAGAAATGAATAATTTAATATATTATGAGAGTTTAATTACATATTTAATGATGTAAGTTTATTGTTTAAATAAAATAGAAGCGAGCTGGGTACGTTAGTTACTAGTAAAAGAAAACACAAAAATCCAATGTATTCGTGGGAGCCGCAACTAAAATTGGAAGCCCATAACAAAAAACATGTGAATTTTCCTTCGTAATTTTTCGGAAAAGTTCGTATTTATCGTCTCAAATAACTCCATATTAAAGGATATGAAAATGTCACTCATTTACTACGATCATTCTTTGATAGTTCGGGTGTTACAGTATTCCTATAAAGATCCTAGTTTTCCCGAAGGAAAATAATTCATCTATACGTGGGTGCGCACATAAGAAGTTACTACTTATTTAAGCAAATATGAATTGAGACAACTAGTAAAAAGATATTATCGAAAAAGAATGCTGTCACAATGACTATCCCTACTCACATATTCATTTGACAGTGACAGCTTTCTGATCTGTTTTCCCAAAGGCGCGAAAAGAGGTAGACTTCAAAAAACACGAGAGTTCTTTAGACCACATCACTGAGGTTAACTTATAAATAAACTGATCAGCCACTTCTATATGTATAAACATTTATATATATATATATATATATATATATATATATATACACACACACATATATATATATATATATATAATATACTGACAGCCCACAAACATTGTTTTGCCATATAAATTGTTTCTATCAATATAATAACAAAAACACTATTTGAAAAACTGGTTTTCTGTAACGAAAGAAGCAGTAAATGTATATCATTGACATTTATGATATGACGTATGGTCTATTCGAAGTTGTCATTCATTGACTGAACAAACTGAATATCGGTCAATAGACCGCAATTGATATTCAGTTTTTTTTAAATCTGATTTTAATAAAAAAATCTTTTATTTTATTTTGCATACAAACTCTGTCAGTACCAGCTCAGAAACCTTCGTAGACTCATTCACACAACACTTTGCTGAACATCTTCACATGATCAAATGCATAGTTTACAATTGCATAAAGGATAAAACAGACAAACATTCATTTTATATATATATATATATATATAAAAGGTACATATAGTATATATTTCTTGTAACGCATTCACCAGCGTATTCCCAAGTGAAGCGTGCGTAAAGTTTTGTTCCAAAAATTGCCATTATATATATCTATAATATCGTGTCATGTGAAACAATACCATAACAAATAAATTTGTTTATAAGTATCAACTAAAACCGACTTCAATCTAGCGGAAATGTCTTAGTGACGGATTAAACGCTACTACGGTTTCTTTTATTTCCGAAGTGCCATAGTAAAGAAGTTCTGGCTGCATTCTCATTTTTCTTCCCCTTTTCTCGTTGTCGTTAAATAGTACTTACCTCGTGTTAAATTGTCATAAACCTAGCAACATTTCAAACAACAAACAATCTTCTATGATTTTTGTAGTCCCTGGTGGAATGGTAAAACTATCTATATATAATACTTGTAACCTTTTTCTAGAAAACCTTACAATGAAAATATTAAAGTTTGCGGCCTTGTTAGTGGAACAATAACGATAAATTATTCTTAAATGCTAACTTCACCTGTAATATCAAGACGATAATGTCACGGTCACGCTGGATAGGTTAGGTGACACCATTATACTTCAGCTCTGTAGTTCTGGGCTCTCAAGAATAAGACTACGATATCCCCTGCCTGTCGTAGAAGGCGAGTAATAGGGCCTCGGATTCACTGGGCGACAAGAGTGGGGGCCTGAGTCGTCCACCAAGGTGGACCCGGGAAGAAGGCGACATCGGCTGGCCCGTGTCGCCTTGCGCTGCGAGGGCACAGGGGGGGGAGTAACCTTCCCCCCGGGACGTGCTCTCCTTGAGCACAGTGCAGAGGGGCTCCGGTGCGTTCCACGTGAGATCCCGGAGCCCCTCGTCATGCACCGAGGAAAGGGCCACCAGGGAGGTTTTAGTGGGTAAGAACCCCACATAACCGCCGCCTTCCCACCAGAAGGCGGGGTATCTTTGTGAAGATTTCCTCCCCGTCAACAAAAAAAAACAGACCATTGTACTTTCTTTGGGATCATTCATGAATAAATGGAAAATATTTTATTAATAGAACTTATATCGTATGTAATGGGGACAACTTTAAAAAATAAAGGATTATTTTCAAATATCTTTATCATTATAATGAAAACGAAACCTACTTGTTCAGATTTTGTAGTATTTTAGATAACGTTTATGTGTTAAATTGTATAGTATGGAAAATAATAAATATAACAGTCGTTAAGACTATACGCAAATAAATAGATATAAATATATGGGTAGACAGGGATAGTAATTTTTTTTTTAATTGACCCCATTTAGGGTCCTATGAGCCTGTTGCTAAAATTTTCGCAACAACGTATAAAACTATTCTGAAAGTAAAAAAAAAATGACTGTTTAGAGAATCTCTCAACACGACTGCTGTAGAACTTTCGACCACCTTTGAGTGGTCACTTTCTACACAGTGAGCCAGTCTTCAGGGAGCTGGTCATAATTCCCTGACGCCAATGTATTCCTCTTAACATTATGTCCCTCTGTCTGTGTTCGTAAAACCAAAGTATAATATACTCTATACCATAATCTGATCACAAATTTTATCTTAAGAATTTTTCCGTTTTCTCTCTTAACTGTTAAGCTAGGCTGTCATTTAACAGCCCTGTAATTCTGGGCTCGTAGAATAAGACTACAGTATTCCCTGCCTGTGGTAGAAGGCGACTAAAAGGGGCCTTGGGTTCACTGCGCGACAAGGGTGGGGGCCTTTGTCGTCCGCTGAAGTGGACCCTGGAAGAAGCCGCCATTGGTAGGGCCGTGTCGCCTTGCACTGCAAAGGCACAAGGCGGAGGGGGAAGGATTAACCTCCTTAGACTATTACTTGATATAAAGATATGCGTTATGTATTACACATATTCATTTGAATATCATTATTTAAGGGAAGTTTAGATATTATAATTTTAAACGCTACACTAATTTTATGGTTTATTGCCGTTGTTAGCCTGAAGGCGTTGTAGGCTGGGGTTGGTTCAGCTGTGCCATGATTGTGGCGCTGCGGTGGACTCTACCAGCACACCCTGGAGGTGTGCCTGAGATGGGCAGCGCAGCGTTGCGACTTGGCATCCGCCATCGGTGGAGTAGTAGGGGTGTCCTGTCGCTGACAGATCCGGGGCACCCGCTCATAACGGCTGATGGCATTCGCGGTAGGTTTAGTGGGTATGGCTGCCCAGGCCGAGTCCCACACATCCCTCCGGGCCCACCCAGGGTACCGGAGGATGGTTAATAACTCGATTCCCCGCGTTAACAAAAAAAAAAAGGGTTGGTTCAGCTATAGCATTTAGCCTGAACTTCTATTATGAGTAATTAAGCGCTATGTTCTGCGAGAGAACGACGGCTCGATCCGTAACTCTATGTGCGTACATACTGACTTGACTTAAAGTGGAAAACCACAGGTTTATCAGATACTTTAATTGGAACTTTATAGCTATCGCACAATAATTAACATCGACATAAAGCACTTCCATTTATGGTTTGCCAAATATTTGTTCCTCTTTGAAAATTAAACCCATCCCACAAATTGAAAGCAACAGCAATTTACATCTAAAAAATATATGTTCTATATCAGCTTTTGTTTACCAATTCATTGGAACATTGCGAAATGAATACGGACGATGAGAAAATAATGAGAATTAGAACAAGTTAATGTTATGTTAAAATATTATTTCGCTTTTCAAATCTTCGACAATATTATTTCTTGAGAATTTCTCTTTCGAGTTTTCCGATCGAACATCCAACTGGTTTATTCATATTGTTAAACAACATCTAAGAATTTTGACCGAGATTGTGGTTTTAAGTTGATACTTGCGACTGATTCCGACGCCTTTTGTAATAAATATATTCTATTGATCTTTGCAA
Organism: Meandrusa payeni; assembly: GCA_029286785.1. Classification (NCBI taxonomy): domain Eukaryota; kingdom Metazoa; phylum Arthropoda; class Insecta; order Lepidoptera; family Papilionidae; genus Meandrusa; species Meandrusa payeni. Next base: position 8,435,599 of record JAGSMX010000008.1, on the reverse strand, counting down.
CTTAACAACTCAAAGTTAAGACTATCGTTTTCGGAAATCATTTTATTAAAGGTACCATTACTTATTTACTTATAGTTAGAAGGTCTTAATAAAAGCAAACTTAAATAATACTAGCTGTGCCCCGCGGTGGTGGTTATTATAAACTATTTATTTGAATTTTTCCAAATTAAAGTAGGAGATTAGCCGAAACAGACAAAAATTGTAAAAAATTATTATTTTGATAAATGCACCGTATATACTTAAATATGCATATAGTAAGAAGCCGTTGTTCTAATAATACAAACAGACATTCCAATTTTATTTATATACATTCATTATTTCTTGTATGAGAGCTGGTATTTTTTCGATGATTTAAAACTATCTATATATATAAAGAAGAGAATGTGTGTGTGTGTGTTGATCCTTATAGGCTCCGAAACGGCTGGACCGATTTCAATGAAACTATCAGGGTATCTTCAGATTGACCTGACGAATAATCGTGTAAGTTTGATGACGATCGAAGCACTCTTTTTGAACTGGCAAACAAGCCATACGTCGTACTTTTTTTTCCGACATTAACTTGAGATATGTTTTGTATAAATGATTAGAATGATATTGTATATACTCATATGTATATGGGTGTAGGTAATGATCTTCACCCGCTCGAGAAGAGAATGAATACAGAGAGAATTTAATATATTGTGAGAGTTAAATTAAATATTTAATGATGTATATTTATTGTTAAAATAAAATAAAGCAAAATCTAGCTCGGCGAAGCGGAGTGGGTACGCACGCTAGTACGTATATATTTTTTATGGGGTATAAACAATTGCTTGGCCGTGATCCCACCACCTGATGTTAAGTGGTGATATAGTCGAAAGACGGTATGCGCTAGTTTTGTAAGTCGGCTTCTCGTCGGTATTCACGGTAATTCAACAGTGCCGATACATTCGTCGTATTATGTAGTCTACTTTATTTATTGAGCTCCTTAGATAGGTTCAAGGAAAATCTTCCAGTTTTCCTATTCTCGTGAAACATTGTTCATTAAGAGATTTGTTGCTAGGTAACCAAATACAAGGGTACCTTTTGCAGCACTTAACTTAATTTATTTATTACTTTATATACCCTTATTTAATGTAATTTAAATAAGTATTTAAAAGCTTATATTAATTAAATATTTCCGTAGCCTAGTGCCTATTATAATAATAATTATAATAATATAGTTTATTTGCAAAAAAATAAAGTTGAATACTTATAAAGGTGAGTCCCTTAACTCCCGAACTAGCGTAAGCTGTATCTCAGGAGCGAATGTCTTCCCCCGTCACTTTTTTAATCTTAAACATTAATATAGTAAAAAAAAAAAACAAAAGATAAAAAATTGTGTAACAAAATGTAAATAAATAGTCGAAAATAAAATCTGTTTTTTAAATGTTTTTGTGTGTATGTGTGAGTATGTGTGTGTGTGTGTTTTACTGTGTTTGCACAGTAAACGATCTATCAATTTATAATTATAATCATTGTATAAAGGATACGTAGATGATACGAAAAGGTTACTACTAATCTAGTGCCTGTATTAAATCACTTCGCCAATCATAGTCAGATAGGTTTGTGATCACTATTTTATTTACTATTTTATTTAATAATTGTGTATTATTTGTTATTTATTTATATATAAGAAAATATAGATCGCTCGACATTCACCATCGTTTCACTTCGGCTTAATATACTGTCAGCTAACACATGGCACCCAACTATTGTTATGTATAATAACTACTTCCTATGATCCCCTAGTTAAGTAACTGAACTTTATTGTATCTTTAATTCATAATTAATAATTTAGTTAATCATCACATTAACTTTGCATTGTAAAGAATAATTTAACTTTATTAGTTTGTAATCTGACCTCTAATTAATTTTGTATAAAGATTGTGAGGACGGTATTCGTTAAAATAATTCCTTGTGTGTATTAGTTACTGGACTCCTTAATTTCATAAGATGTACAAGTTATTACAATACCTTACCATATATCTTTTTTTTGTGGTACGGTGGATAGATGGCTATGTATGATGGAAGGCATTGAGGAAGGTCTACTTCCTGCAGTGGATCAAACTGATCATGATAATGATATGTATGGCTGTGTTTGACGTATTTATGTGCCTGCCTTGAAGAGGAGTATCAAAGCTTCTATGGTACTTTTTGGTAGATTTGTTGCCTTTTGAGAATTGGTGAAATAATTATTAAAATCGAATCGATTTAGTAAATTAGTAGTCCATTCAAACGAGCAGATTAATATTTCCTTATTTTATAGAAGCGTATCTTGCTAAGGTTCCCTGGAAGACATCGCTCCTAGCGATAAGATTTCCTTTTTTCATTTTCCAATTATTCGCTAATTTTACAACAAATTGTTTATAATTCCGTAGTTCTGCAATTTGCTTCTTTGGTTTGCAATTTGGTTTTGATTTACAATGTATAAAGTTAAAGTTACGGTCTTCATATATATAATATATATGTCCCCCTGTTGGGCGCAGGCCTTCTCTTTAAAGAGAGTATAAGGGCATAGTCCACCACGCGGCCCTAGTGCGAATTGGCAGACTTCACATGCCTTAGAAAAATTTTCTACGACATGTAGGTTTCCTCATGATGTTATTCTTGACCGCTGACCGCGTGGTAAATCAGCACATAAAATTGCAACAGCAAATTTATTCGTGCCGCCACCGGGGATCGAAGTCGGGTTACCAGCGTACTATGCAACTTGAAGCGACCGCCCGGACATAGAGCTACCGCGGCTCGTACAATGTATATCTGTTAATAATTAACTAATATTTTAAAATAGCAATTGGAACTGTTTCCCGTTAGTGTTCAATAGGTGTCTTTTCTAAACAACGCCGTGGCATAATGATAATGCCGTTTAGAGCACAACAACAAGATTAAAACTTCATATAAACACAAGCTAACGAGTTGTCATAACGTTACGCTATATTAAAAGCTTGTTTAATGGCGACGAGGGAATAAACTTCACCTGCCACAGACTTTAATACGTCAACAACAAAGTAATTTAATATGGCTAACATAATAGAATGCGCTACGAATATTCGATAACATTTCCTACGGGACGAAATGTTTATGCGTATTATTGCCCACTCCGCCCATTTGTTTAACTCATCAAGGAAAAGATCAATTAGGGAGATTAGTTACCTCCTTTAAAGATTACGTCATTGTGAGCAAACGAGCGAGGGTGGAGGAAGGGGGGGATTTGAAGTGACGAAATCGCACAATATCTCTTTCATTCTCGGTCGCACCCCGCGGCCGTGGGGGCGACAAGTCTGATACACATTTTACTTACATTCTGTAGAATCGTTCTTGTCTGTCGCATTTCAAATTAGAACCACCGCGCTTTTTGATTACGATAAAATATACTTTATCTTGAAATATTACATTTTGTTTCATCCAACTACACAAAAGGAGATTCGCAATGCGGCTATATGTATATTTTTATATGTTTCTCACCTCAAAACTTTCGGTTGATCGAATTAATCTTTTTAGTTTGAAATCAAATAATAAATTTCTGCTTAATATCGTTTCAATAAACCTGCCTATGCGGTATAGATAATAGATTATAAAACCAAAATATTCACTAGAAATAATTTATATAGCAAAAAGATTGCTGGGTCCGCTGTTATTTGTATAAAATAAAATACTTCTTTTCGTAAAAGTGCTTATCAAACAAACATAGTTCAGTTATCGCATCTCGGCGTCAGGTCAGAAATTGAATATTTGTTTATCTCCCCCGCTTGCATCTACAAGTGGTCAACAAGAGGCAGGATTGCATTCACTTATTGACATTGCACGAACTCGTATCGAACGGATTGCAACGTCTGTTTACCTCAACAATTAATATGTTGTTTTGGTTTGTTTGTTCAAACTTCTTCGCCCGTAATTAATATCCTGTTAGCTGGCAACACATGACACCCAGCGATTGATATGCATTATAACTACCTCCAATGATATCTTAGTGATTTACCTGAACCTTATCGTATCTTTAATTCATAATTAATAATTTAGTTGATCGTCACATTAACTTGGCATTGTAAACAATAATTTAACTTTATTAGTTCGTAATCTGACTTTTAAATTAAATTAAATTAATTTTGTATAAAGATTGTGAGGACGCTCAGTTGTGACGGTATTCGCTAAAATAACTCTTTGTACAACTAACGCTGTCTGAATAAAGCGAGTGTATTAGTTGTTGGGCTATTTTATTCCACAAGACCTACAAATTATTACAATCCCCTTCAATATCTCTGTCTCTCTTTTCCTTGCTATTAGTCCCACAAGGTAGTATAATCAGCTTTCCGGATTAAAAAAATAAAGCCAATATAAGGTAATGGCGCATATGTTGGACGCGGACCAGACATCGACGTTTTATGATTTACCTCCAAAATTAATAAAACGCGAAGTATTTTTTCAAATAGCAACACTGATCAGTTGTGCCAACATTTCAGCTGGCATACCAACTGTTTTTGACAGTCGACAGTCATTTCGGTTGCGACCATAACTGTTGTCAGTGTCATTTGGTGTCGGAAATCGTAATTTATTACAAGAATCGCGATGCAAGTAAGTAAACTCAGCATCTTATTTTGTATCAGGTGTATCGTCGTTGTTAGTGCGGATTGGAATACTTCACATGTCATAGAAAATTTTCTAAGAAATGTAGGTTTGCTCACGACTACATGGTAAATCAGCACATAAAATTGCAACAAACAAATTCATTAGTTCCGGCACCGGGGATCGAACTAGGGAGCTAGCGTACTATGTAAATTTAGGCAACCGCCAGGACACTACCACGGCTTAAATGAGGTAGGGAAACATTGCCCAGAAAATAGTTCAAGCACGGGCGTGTGCACGCTTTCTGACTAAGCGTGTGGTACCATATCCACTCCAACCTAAAAAGGCTAAGTAAAGATAACATCCTAAGCTTAGACAATCTGTTCTAGGGCACATCCTAGGGCTCTAAAAATCCCAAAAAAGATACACTGCAAGATTACTATATGATAATAACAAATATTACGATAATTGATAGAATAAGTAGATGACGAATCCTTTACATGAATGAAATGCCCTAAAGCAATACTTAACCAAGAAAAACTTCTAACACCATTAGTATGAAGATAATCTCAGAATATAGGCATTATAACAACTTGTATAAATATTATTTTCTTATAAAAAGCTATACATTCCATGAAACGTGACTTACGTGTAAATAATGTGAACAATACAATACGCTGGGATCAAATCCGCTGTGGAATTCATAAAAACAAACTCGATGATAATAATAAATCGATGTTATCAAACATGGCGCGAAGACTGGGAGACGTGAAGCGCAATAAAAGTGGGCTACGCTGAAGCGATGGACCAATTTGGCTTATTTAACTGCTGTCTTGCGGAAAGATAGCGGTACTGGGAAGTTATTAGTTTTTAACGGGACTCTAACTGGTGATTTTTCTTTTAAATTATTTTCGCGATTATATCTAGTAACGGGATAGCGCTTGTACTGTAATAGGTTGCACAGGCTTCGCAATAGCCTCGGCCTAGGGTCGGAGACGCAATAAAGTAAATAATTTATCGCTTCTTTCCATTGTTTTATTCAACCTTATCATTCTAGAACAAATTGATAAGATTAAAAGGCACAAAACCGACCGTGTTTAGTGTTTTCTTTTAAATTGTAACAGATGTCTTATGGTAACTGATAGCAACATAAAATGATTACAAACATAAATAAAAGACAGGTATATCCATAGGTCGCTGTTTCATATCCGGCTCGAGGGACCAAGGTTTCAGTCGCAGAAGACTGAATTAAACGACTGTTATAAACGAATGACATCTGTTGAACTGACTATGAACTGGATGTCGTTATGCTCTTGGTATGGTCTTAGAATTTATACGTGGCGAAGCAAATGTTCGGTGGCCGCTATTTATGTCGCCTTCCGTCTCATAACATCGGAATGCAACTTATGCAACAGATGGCATAACGCCCTCTATTGTGAGCTAATGTAAACTTTTTACACGACACCTAACGTTTTAAAGGTGTGATATGATCACCGTAAAATATCATTTTTTGTTAACGGGGAGGAAATCTTCAAAGATACCCCGCCTCTGGGGAAGGCGGCGGTTATGTGGGTTTTACTAAAACCTTTACCCACTAAAACCTCCCCGGTGGCCCTTTCCTCGGTGCATGACGGGGACTCCGGATCTCCAGTGGAACGCACCGGAGCCCTCTGCACTGTGCTCAAGGAGAGCACGTCCACGGGGAGGGAGGAGGTTCCTCCCCTGTGCCATCGCAGAGCAAGGCCGATGCCGCCTTCTTCCCGGGTCCACTTTAGCGGACGACAAAGGCCTTTAGTCGCCTTCTACGACAGGCAGGGGATACCGTAGTCTTATTCTTGAGAGCCCAAACCACAGGGCTGACCGTACAATATCATTTTTTTTTTTTGTTAACGGGGAGGAAATCTTCAAAGATACCCCGCCTTCTGGGGAAGGCGGCGGTTATGTGGGTTTTACCCACTAAAACCTCCCCGGTGGCCCTTTCCTCGGTGCATGACGGGGACTCCGGATCTCCAGTGGAACGCACCGGAGCCCTCTGCACTGTGCTCAAGGAGAGCATCGTCCTGGGAGGATTCTCCTCCCCCTGTGCCCTCATAGTGCAAGGCTACACGGGCCAGCCGATGTCGTTTCTTCCCGGGTCCACTTTAGCGGACGACAAAGGCCCCCACCCTTATCGCCCAGTGAACCTGAGGCCCTTTAGTCGCCTTCTACGACAGGCAGGGGATACCGTAGTCTTATTCTTGAGAGCCCAGAACTACAGACCGTACAATATCATAGGCTAATGCGACACCAGCGTCATCTACTGACGACGATAGACATTAACAAACCGACTTTAAAACGTAAATATTAGAGATGAAACGGATATCCGGTAACTATCCGGTATCCGGCCTATCCGGCCTTGTTGTCACTATCCGGCCGGATACCGGATAGTAATCCAGTATCCGGCCGGATACCGGTTAGTATAATTTTAAAAATCTCATTTTACTCCAGGCAAATCAATCATACTCCAATAGGTTATGGACACCGTTTATTTTAATTTTATAATCGCACATCAAAATGTTTGTTTTATTCATTATTAGTTTAATACTAAAATTAACAAGTGGCAAATTGTGGTGAATAAATACCAAATTTTCCGCATTTGTTGGTAAGAGGCTACCCGCTTACGTGCGATCCGAATGCGCCTGAATATATCCGATCTCGTTTACCGCGCCAATATTCAAATCAAACTGATCGCGTCAACGCAATAAATGGCCGAATATCCGGTATCCGGTATCCGGTATCCGGTATCCGGTATCCGGTATCCGGTATCCGGTATCCGGTATCCGGTATCCGGCCACAATAATATCGTAATTTCGTTTATTAAAACATTTTAAAGAATACTTATACTTAAATTAGTGTTTAAACGATAAGTTGAGAATATTAAACATCTACTAATTATCTTAAAACAACTTCAATCTTGAATTAAGTGTAGGAAAAAGTTGTTTGAAAATTCGTTCACTGTTCTACAAAAAAAGGGGCAAGAAGCAAGTCTGTGAGAGTTATAAATTTTATAAAAATATTAAGTTTGCGCGAAACGCTGTTAATTACAGTGGCCCCGACAGTTTCATCCGTTACCTTCTGTCGAATTACGTCGGACTCAATCTAATTAATTTGTTAAAAAAAAATCGAAAATAGTTATAGCAGAGATGGCGGCTCGTTTACTAGCGTTTTAATTAGTGGAAAAATTGAAACAAAACCTCCTTTTGTACCTTGATATTAAACTTTGGCTGAATTAATTTGGGCCTGTTTTAATATTCTTTCCAAGCTAAAGTTTTATAAAGGCGATGATATACTGTTATTCAATTTAGTCACTTCTTTACGCTTAGTAGCCGTTATTAATATGACGGGTTTTGCGCTTAAAATTTGGTCGAATATGCTTATTTGACATGTTTGGCATATTTTTTATTCGTATACGGGCCGATTTTACGCCCACTTAATAGACGCTTACATATTTTTAAGTAAATGAAACAATCTGAATTAACAAGTAATTTAAAAATAAACTTTTATTATTTGTTTATAAAATGAATTAAAAAGTTGGAATTAAATGAGCTCTAATTGGCGTTGTGTCTTTTAATTACGGAGTTCCTATGACTACCTTCCAGTTCCATCATCAGATCTGCTCTATGTCAAAATAATATTGCTTTGTTAACCGATTTATACATGCATGCTAAATTTCAGTAATCGAGACAAGTGAAATTAGATAAAAGCTTATATCAAAGAAATAGTAAAATCAAACTTAACCATAACGTAACCAAACTTTCATCAAACTACTCTCAAAGTACATCCATTCCAATAAAAATGAATTTCAATGATGCTTCATTTTTTATTCGATGGCGGGATATTGATTTATTCGTCCATTTGTGGCGCGCATAATTTAAGACTTACGTGTTTTTCTCATGAATCCCACTGTCAGAATTAGACCAGATTTAAATGGGGCCACGGAAGCACCAGCTTTCAAATAAAAAAGAATCATCGAAATCGGTTTAGCCAGTCAAAAGTTATGCGGTAACAAACAAAAAAAAATACAGAAGAATTGAGAACTTCCTCTTTATGAAGTCGGTTGAAAAATAAATCTAAATGAGCATTAATTTTAAAAATAATCTAAAAACTACTTCCGGCCTCTCTCTTTTATTTCGAAGTGTCACCAAGCATTACGCTATCATAGTTCAAAATCGGGTCAGATAAATTGATAACCTTCTCCTTTTTAGGTCGGTTAAAAACTAGCAAAAATTAACAGTGATCTCACTATACGTTCATCTTGTCTTAATTGTAATAGTAGACGTAGGTGATGAATTAAATAACTAAGTATTAAGGATCAATCTCGACATATATTTTCAGATGCGCCGAAATCTCCAGTAAAATTATTAAATAAAAAATATAAATTGTTTTAGGTAAAACAATTAGAAATAAATAATACTATACAAAAAAAATAGTATAAAATGAGATAGCTTCAGTTACTATAGAAATATAAGAGAATAAGAAATTATGTTAGTGTGAGTAGATTAAAATTAGTTGATAGTAGATCTTATAGAAGAATTATAACTAGAATTAGAAAAAATATTTTAAACTAACAAGAGAAGTTAGATGAAAAGGATAGACTAACAAGAGAAGAATGTGAAAAATAAAGAATCTTGAAAGTCTCAGACCACCATGTTGGGGGAACGAATTTTGAGATAGGAACACGTCAATCAGATAAAACGTACGACAAAGTCTATAAACGGATCTGTTAAATTATTGCAGCAATTATTAATATATTAATATGTTACTATTAAGCTAAAAATTGTGGTTTTTTTTTATGACGCAGATTGACCAGAGGGACCGGCTTGAAAGGTGGTATCGCTAGTAACTCTACACAAGGGTTCCCCAGGTGTGGTGTAACCTCGGCTGGGACGGTTATTATGTTACGCGTAAGCATTCCGATCCGAGGGCGCTCGAGAGGGCCGAACCACGACTCGGTCGGTTGCTATTTCACGGATAATGAAAGTTGTAGAAGATTTTGTCCCAAATACTGGTTTGTCATTTTTCCTAAAAAATCATATTAAATTTGTATTGATCATTTCGAATTACATGAACTAAACATCTTAATAATGGTCAAAGCGGGTCACCCTTGGAGTTCCACTGTTTCAATCATTATCGAATCCCTTGATTCGTTATTAATCACAACAGTACATCAATGTGAATATTTGAGATCTCAATTATCCCAATTCATTGTTACAAAACGGGCGGATTCAATATTGTTTTCGATCGGATAGTCGTAAACCCTTTAACGCTCAAAAAAGGGTCTAGACTTCACGCTATTAATCATGCGACTGTGAAAAGGTGGTCCATTTCCTTTGATGGGACACGATCAGTGCTACAATATTATCGTCAGAATTCTATAGCCTGATAATGATAGTTTGTTACCCACTCGAGTTATCGGACCAGACATTTAGCTTGCCTTCCAAACATTCGTGATCTTAAATGTTAAACTTTCGTCCAAGTTATTACTATCTTTTGTATTATTTTAACTGACTTTAAGAAGAAGGTTGAAGGTCTGTATATTTTGTTACCTCATAACTGTCGATTGGGTGAAGCGATTTTTGTGATTCTTTTTTTTGTTTGGAAGCTAGGTGCTTTCCATGTGCTCCCATTTGATACAATTCTAACAATGGTATCCATAAGAAATGCTAACAATCTTGTTAACCATTCCAACAAGCTTAACTTTGTGCTAGGACAAGGTTCACGGCAATAGTCGAATGGTGGATTCGAACCCACGACCTTACGATCGCAGCCCGTACCCTAAACCATTAGACTATTGACGCTCTTTGGTTTGGTTTCAATAAGGTCCTATATTAATTTTGTCAGCATAGGATCTTGTGTTTCGAAGATGTATTAGGGAACTTTTAAGAATGGTATAAAATAATGCTTCTTGATTGAGACATTGGTAGGTTTATCACAATCTAAGACTAAATAAATACTTCTTAAGGAAACCGAGCACAAATATAGAACGAGAGAATATAAATACAAGAAATTCCTAATATAATTACGATACTTCGGGAATAAAAGAGAGCGTCTGCGCATACTATCATTTTAATCTGTCACGTTGGATTCGATTTTTGTTTTTAATCATAAATTTACTTGTGTCGCATATGAAGCATATTAGAATATAACGTTTTCAATGTTTTCCTCTAAGAACATTTAAATCCTGTCTCCTTTGAAACTGTACAGTGTGGCTGAGGGGCTGAAAGTTGCGTTGTAGTTCCGCTCCCTAATGAAGCGCTTCCGCTGCGACAACGCGGCGTTTACGCCACGATCGCAGTTTCATTGTTGTTTCTTTATTGTTTTTATTCACACCGTATTACGTTGTTGAGAGTAAGTTTTGAAGTCAACATCATAATGGACATTTGAATTTTGTGCATTGAGTTTTATTGTTCTCTTCTCTCTTTGTTAATTTTTTTTGTATACATAAGGGACAAACGAGTGCCCTGATGTTAAGTGATACTCATACTACTACTACGAACGTAAACGAAGAAGATAGAAAGAGATAGAGTTACGTTCCGTATATCGAAGACTAAGTGCAGGGTACTGTACCGTACTGTAGGAGCTAGAGAGAGAAATTCGTACGCACATTTTCTCTATTAAAAATCATGTATATACTATATTTTGTAAATGCTATATGATATAGATGAAGTTAAAGCAGTTTTACTACAGTTGTGTGTGTCACAAAAGAACGAGTGTGCCATAGCACGTCCAAAAAAATAACCAAAGAAGCTAAGCCCAACTGTTTCACCTGATTTAAAAGGTAAGGTAAGGTAGAAATGCTCTCATGTGCCTTAGCCTGAACTTCGGGAATCATAGATGCCTTGCCAAAAAGAGAGGCCTACCACACCTTACTTTCCATATGAACACAGAATAGCATACAATACCACCACTTCTAGTATTACGAGGTCATTGTACTTTACCCATTTTTGTTGTTGTGTGATTGTGAAGTTGAGTGTAGTATCTCGGTTACGTGGTTAGGCACAAGGACCTTCTTCAACTTATTTGATGGGCAAAGTCGCTGGCAAAAGAAGAGTTGGTTGTAGAAGGAAATCATGGCTGCGTAACATCAGAGAGTGGACCGGAATTGCAAGATTCGCCTAGCAAGACACACAGAGAAATATGATGAACTGGCTGCCAACCTTTGCTAGTCAGACAAGCACTTTAAGAAGAAGATAAAGGTGCATACAAAATAAGTAGTTTGAATGCATTCTTCACCAGAGATAGTTTTAACTAAAGTGTTGTATTCTATGGTATTTTCGTAGTCATTGTGACACCGACCGGCCATCTCAATCTAAAATTCTGTGATATTTGAAATATTTTATGAAACCGTCTATTAAAATTCCATCATGTTCCACTTCCCACTACGATATACAAATGTCTACTTTTCACTTGGCAAAAGTCGGAAATGTAAGCAGCTATTCGACATGTTGGGGGCGAAAATTCAATTCGCTTTGCGAATTTTTGACGTCGGCGCTTCTCGACACGTGAATATAGCCAACTTGAAGTTTCCGGCTAACGCGACAAGTTCGCGTGACTGAGTGCGGCAAGTGGTGAAACTAAAGTGTTGCCACGCTAATAATATTAATTAGCGACGTTATGTCGAACATAATTTTCAGCAATAACGAGTAATTAATTAGGTACGGATTTGTGCCGATGTAATCTCAATTGACATTGTTCCTCACTTACGTGTCTTTGACGCGGAAGTAATTAGTCTGGTCTGCTGTTAGTACGATTTATAACACAAGATAATATCGACAACTATTTTTTATAAATTACTTTTACATTTTAGTTCGACAATTGATTTTTTTTATTCTTTTAACATCTGACGGTCAAGGATTCGAGTCCCAGTCGGATGTACCAAAAAATTACTGTTCTCGGTTTTTCAAAATCACTTGCTAGGATCACCACTAGTCACATATGGGACCTAATAAACGAACAGCGAATGCCGTCTCTATCTACCCGGCTGTCCTCATCCCCGTCTGTCTGCTTTCGTCAATAAGAAATAAGAAAACATACCATTAAACGATTGGTGCGTTTTTGTTCATCATCGCCGTGACACTTACCTGAGGAAAAAGAAAAAATTACATTAATACTTAATATCAGTAACATTAGCTAATTAACGCAAATTTATTATCTATTATTATATACCTAACCGACGGATATAATTAAACTTAGCCACAGTAAATACTTTACTTAAAAAATCATTAATTACAGTGATTAAAAAAGGAAAGAGAAAAAGAAAGATTGATAGTGACGGGAAAGGTAGAAGGAAAAGGATCAAGAGGCCGAAATACTAAAAGACGGTCGGACCAGATCTCCGAAGAACTGGAGTCATCTACCAGCGTGCCAGTGCCAGAATGCCTGGGTGATTGATCGCCGAGAAATGAGTCACGATCCTCAGCAATGGAGGAGCGATTGAAAAGAGAAAAAAGGAAAGTAAAGTATACAGACTAATATAAATCCTATTGTTGGACTAGACCTTCGCTGTCAAGGTAAGTAAAACACCATAGTCCACCGCGGGTGCCTAGTACCTAGTGCGTATTGGTGGAGTTCACGTACCTTAAAAAAATTTAAGCACTTTTTGTGACGAACCTACACAGGTTTAAAAAAAGGTAAGGCACCGATGTTTCACCGGATTTAAAGATGACATAGCTCTTAGGTCGCTTAGCCTGAACTTGTATAGCTAGTTCGCAAGGGTCAACTTAGAAATAACTTTGTACACAGTGTAATACGAAAAATAAGTTAATAATTAACTTAGTCCCGTCTATTGTTGGCGGGAAGTTAAGTAGCGGTGTAACGAGCGAAAGAAGGCAACTTCAGCCCTTTAGAGGACTGGATACTCAGGGGACGGCCAGCTTGAGTATATCATTATGCACTCTAGGCGAGCCCAACGGACGCCATCTTTGTCTGCTGGCCTGAATACAAATACGTTTTATATATTGAAACAACTATCACTTAGTTATCAATTTTTGCTTTGTGTAAAGGCTGAATGGCGAGTCAAGTATGTTTAGGAGCAAAAATATAAACCGACTTCAAATCGAACCAAAACTTAATCGCTATTACGCGCGGATGCCCTCGTTGTATTTAAAAATTATCGTAAAAATATCACGAAATAGAATTAATCAGAACTTAACCAAACTCTCATTTAACTACTCATGGATGTACACCCTTTCCAATAAAAAATGAAACATCGAATTCTGTTGGAGTGATATCGAGTTATTCGTATATTATTTATGACGAACTACACAGATTGGCCAGAGAGGCTGGCCTTGACTGCTTCACCGGATTGAGAGGTGGCACAGCTCTTAGGTCGCTTAGCCTGAACCTCTATTGCTAGTAACTCGACACAAGGGTACCCCCGATAAAGGGGGGTTGTGTGTCCATTTATCGCGCACATACTTATTGCAAATTTAACGCTTATTTGCTTTTCTCATGGGTATCATTGTCAGCATTGGAATTAAAATGGGACCACGTAGAAGCACCAGCATTCAAACTTAAAAAAAATCATCAAAATCGATTCACCCAGTCCAAAATTATCTCCGGGCCCACCCAGGGTACCGGAGGATGGTCTATAAAAAGATTCCCCGCGTGAACAAAAAAAAAAGTCCAAAATTATGAGGTAACTAACTATAAAATACATACAGACGAATTGACAACCCGCTTTATTCAATTCGGTTGAAAAGTTAAGTTTTTTTAATTTGATATTCAATTGTTTTTTTTTTCCTATGAAATTAAATGGATAATTTCAAGCATGAGCTAATAAAAGCTATAGCTGCTGCAAGTGTTAGTTTATTTATTTATTTGTTAATTAATTTATTCATTTAATATGGTACACCAACAGCATCACACAAGCATACATTGTAGTAATAAACAAGTTTGCAAACTATCCTGTTATGTATGCGAATTACAGGTCTACACAACGTTAATATATTAAAGTTACTTTATATACGTAGATAATAAGTGAAGGTTTCCATTGCTCTTGGGGTAGTTACGCTCTATAAGTTAAATCAATCACCTTGATAGTATTGAACGATATCTGCCCTTGGTAAGTTATACTCGTATAACAGTTCTGCTCCGCAAAACATAGACTGCTTTTGTACTACACTTCATTTCAATCGTCAATTGCGGTCTGTGATTCGTAAGGTCGTGAGTTCGAATCCACCATTTGGCTATTGACGTGAACCATCTCCTAGCACAATCTTAAGCTTAGTTGGAATGGTTAACAAGAATGTTAGTAATATTTATGAAAAAAATATGAAATATTGCTGGTTTTCTTTTAAAAAAATCAAAGCGCAGACTAGTGGTGGGGCTAGTCATATATATATGTAGATGTTTTTCTTTTTCATATAGATATACATATTTTATAATCAAAATTTGTTCGACACCTTAAAAAATAACGCAATAAATACGCGCTGCCTATTCTATTGAGGCGAAATACGAATCTAGTTAATTGAATTATGAAACAAAGGTAAAAGTGAAGTGACAGCCTCTCATCCTACTGTTGGGCACATAGTATAAAGACAGTGTAAGTCCGTCACTCTTTCCTAGTAGATTGGCGGACCTCACATATCGTGGGATATTGCAAAGACGGCGGGTTTCCTCACGATGTTTTCCTTACCTTGTTTTGTTACTTTTTAGCCGTAACAAAGTAGACACACTAACTGAAGACAGTTATCGTTGTCTTTTCACTATGCATGTGGTGTCATTGCCATACACCGGATAGAAATATTTGATTCATCATCATTTCACCGTAGGAAATCTACTGCTGGACGTAGGACACCAACGATTTCCAAAAGGACTGGTTGTAAAGCCGCAGGTCGCTTGCTTGCATACGTCCTACGCTGCTCACGCCAGTCGGTTGTTTTTTTAGAGACTTAGAGAGCAAGCAATAAGATATTTTAAAAACTTTATTTACATTTATCACCATACTAATATAATTCTATAGACTTAACTTGTTCGTTTGTTAGTTAAGTGAGTTTACTTAATTGTTCGCAAGTGTAAGCCCGGAGTCTACTTACATAATAATGACAATAGCTTTGTCTAGATAGTTAGACTAACCCGTTTCACAAATCGCAGCGTGTAACGCGTACATGGTCTGGTGAACAAATACATTTTTCATTATTTCGATTTATTATTATCATCTTTCGATTATACCACCACTTAACATCAGGTGGGATCGTGGTCAAGCACTAATTTATACCCCATAAAAAAATATCTTTTTAAGCGATTTTAAAAAGAAGCTAGGTTTTTAATGTTTGCTACCTCATAACTTTCAACTGGGTGAACAGATTCTGATGATGTTTTTTTGTTTAAAAGCTGGTGCCTCCGGTGTGGTTTCTCTTTGGCCAGTTCTAACAATGACATCCAAGAGCAAACCGCTTGGGCCTTAAATTTGATTAACGTTTGATTCGATTTGAAGTCATATTTTGTTTTCACTCGTTAATATATGCACTTGTTAAAGATCTGTCTGTCTTCTATTTCTATGCTATTCACATGGTGTCATAGTGAAACTTCATTGGCAAATAGCAGACGCGGGATTCCGATTGTTGTTTTTTTTTCTGTTAATATTCTTGTAGATAAAGAAAAATGTTGACAAATAGAATATATCCCGGCTGGTAGAGACATTTTAAGTCCACATTATTAGTCCAATAGTTTAAGGCGAATCGCATACATTTGAATATTAAATATTCATATTAAGCATTTCCTCCTTACGACCGTAGAAATTTCACTAGAATTTCCAACAAGTCTGTATTCTTAGCGCTCTGTCGTCTAATTACGAGACAGACAAATTTATACGTTGATATTTAAGCGTGCGTTAACTTCACAGCATTTAAGTAGACAACTACTTACGAGGAAAGCATCGCCGTTCTTATTTTAAGCACATCGAAAATTTCAAGTTAAAGTATTATACCCAAACGAAGCGCTTTGCTTCGTCGTTCATTACTCGTACAGCGAAGGACTGGAATATTTTTCCCGCGTCTCTCTTTCCCTGTGAGTACAATGCGTGTATTTTATTTATTTATTTTTATTTGCACACAATACAAAAAAGGTACAAATAGGACGGACTTAATGCCAGAAGGCATTCTCTGCCAGTCTACTTTGGGGTTGTGTAAAGACAAAGTAACGGGTGCAAGCTAGGTGAAAAAATAATAAACAAAAGAAAACTATAAAAACATAAATGCATGCATATATAATATACATACCTACTTACAAATAGTTAAATATATAAACATAATAATTATAAATAATAATAAACAGCAATTGTGAAACTATTCCTTGCTTAGATAAAGCAAGAAATAGTATTATTTTTACACAAGTTAGTTGGTTAGTAATGTACTAAAATTAGTAATGGGAAAAATTGGTAGCTGTTTTATTTCGTTTTGAAAAGAATTTTCAAAAAAACCGTTAAACAATCGATGTCAAAATGAATGCATCTGGTGTCTCTCAAGTCGTATGATCTACTCAAAGTCTTGTCTACAACGATTTAATTTTTTCGCATCCTGCAGGAACTCCGGCACGGGTCGCCGACAAAGGGGACGGGAATTACGTGATTCTTTGTGAGAGAATGTCTTATAAATCTCGCCTGGTACCTACCGTTTGCAGCAATTGAAAAAATCAGTGGAGTAATAAATTCTCAACGGTCCTTGCGACGCGATTGGCATGGCCATCGTATGGAATGAGACTGCATTGGGTGATTTGAATACTTCCCTCTATAGAATAGCGTATAGCACGTTTTTCTTTGATAAACTACTGCTGAGAATTTCTGCATTGTACGAGCATTTTAATTAATACATTGCTCGTTGGTGTCTTTTATCAATCTTTCTGTAAGAATATATAAATTTCTTTGCTTGTAAGTGTCAATGTATTTAAATGTATTGCTCAAATTTGATCATCATCGTTGTAAATGTGATTTTTGACTTCAAAGGGTGATAAAGGATGTGCTATATTATGGTGTGAAGTTTTTTAACCGACTTTAAAACTGACTGGGTAAACCGATTTTAACGGTTTGAGAGACTTTTATTTAGAATAACAAAAAATTCACTTAAGGGAAATACACAATTATACAATTTTAAGCTAAGAGTTACAGTTTTAGGGATGTTTAGGGTATATCTTAATAACATAATAAAAGAATTAAAGCATCTAGGAACAATATCAAAATTTTGTTTTGAGTTGTTGGTTATTGGAAATTGCAAAGTATAGTAGGTAAACAACTACTGTTATAATTTGGCGGCACACAAAGAAAAAGATAAAAATTATTTACTTACTACAACAATATTAACATTAGTAGTACTCGTATAGCGCGCGCACGTCTTTAGGTAGTCCCAGGCACCGCTGAAAATCAGCGCTGTGGCGTCCTTGCGACAGCATATGCTGAGACGGTGTCCGATATTGGCATCATATGTTTTGTATTATTTGTCCGTATAACTTTAACAGTGTTTTGTCTATTTTTCATTCTTTTTTAATATGTGTTAAATTCTGTCTGTGATGTGTTTTTGTATTGTGATACCAATAAATAAATGTCTATGTCTATTATTATTTATATATTTGCAAAATTTGCCGGCACACAAAAGTGCTGCGGCACAGTGGTTGAGAATCACCGTTTTAAGTTATACTAAGACTTGTGTGATAAATGCAAGCTGGAGAAGAAGAGTACCTTTAATAGTACAGTTTCCTACTAAATTAAAGCTTACGATAAAAACCGCTCTTTGGATAAATTTCAATTACTTATTGTTGCATTTGGCTCTTTTAGAGGCCGTTGCGGAATATACGAGATTGATGACATACTAAAATGGTCGTCAGAAATCCTCGAAAACCGCGAAGGTATTGATGTAACAGGACCGTGAAATATCGTAATCTCTGCCTACCCCTCTAAGTCACCGCGGAGTGCTTTAATTTAATTTAGTTATGTATTAGTGGTGTAGAAAAAAACTCTATTCATTTCTGAAATAATTGAATAATAAATAATACTGTACTAAGTTAAATTAATTAATTTTGTACTTCATTATTACCTAAAGTAAGTTGCCTCGTTACTTATTTTCAGTCGCCTACTTACTTATTTTCAGTGAGATTAATTGATAGCTTCGCAAGTTACCGTTATTAATGTGGGCCTGCTGCTGACAAGCAATATTTACATTGTAAAATACAAAATTGGGGTCTACGACGTAGCAAGGGAATTACTGACAGACACTTTTAAATTGATTTTTTACTTCCCTGACAAAATTAACCCTTTTCAACCGACTTCAAAAAAGGAGGAGATCTTCTGTGTGTTTTTTTTTGTTATCTTTTTTTTTAACTTTTGACTGGGTGAACCGATTTTGATGATTCTTTGATATATTTTTTGCTTCCCATTCCAAATCTGACATTGGCATCCACGAGAAAACCATATGTCTTAAATACCAACCAAATACCTGCCAAATACCAACTCGCGGCACTGGATTCTATGGAGAGGCGGGCCAAAAAGTTGATAGGTGACCAAGATCTACACCTAGATAGTCTTGAGCACAGGCGCAAGGTGGCCAGCCTTTCGGTGTTTTACAGGTTACATTTTGGAGAGTGTGCACAGGAATTACACGAGTTAATTCCCCCATCCCCATTGTACCTACGGACGTTTAGACAGTCGGCGGGTCTCCACCCTTTTATAGTCGATGTTCCGCGTGTCCGAACGAAGCCAGTCATCGTTCATCGTGCGTACAGCAAAGGAGTGGAATAAGTTGCCGGCCTCAGTCTTTCCGGCCAAGTACGACATGGGAGCCTTCAAGAGTAGAGTGAATAGGCACTTACTAAACTAGCGCGTACCATCTTTCGACTATATCACCACTTAACACCAGGTGGGATCATGGTCAAGCGCTAGTATACACGCATAAAAAAAAATTGCATTAAGTAAGTCCGCGATTTCGATCAATTATTTTTTATTGTATAGAACAGTGACGGGCAAACTACGGCCCGCGGGCCAAATCTGGCCCGTTAAAGCATTTCATCCGGCCCGCCAAGACTTTGTTTTGTTAATATTTTTGATGTGTGATAGTAAAATTGTTTCTGTTTTAATTATATCATTAGTGTTTATAAGGTTTAAAATCTTAAAAAATTCTCTGTTTGTTTAAAAAAAAATTACAACATCGTAAATTTTTACGTAAAAAACCAATAAAATAATTGCCATCAACAATTTGTGTAACTTGCTTATATTTTAATTAATTTGTTAAGCAGATTTTATAAATCAAAATATTTTTTTCGGTCAAATTTTCGGCCCCTTTTAAAGTATTTTTTACAATTTGTGGCCCGCCAACCAAAAAGTTTGCACACCACTGGTATAGAATGTACTTCAAGGATAGTTTAATGAGAGTTTGATTAGATTCTTAATTCGCAAATACAAAGAAGGCATCCATTTTTTTTTTGTTCACGCGGGGAATCTTTTATAGACCATCCTCCGGTACCCTGGGTGGGCCCGGAGGATGTGGGACTCGGCCTGTGCAGCCCCTACCCACTAAACCTTCCGCGAATGTCATCAGCCGTTATGAGCGGGGTGCCCCGGATCTGTCAGCGACAGGACACAAAGAAGGCATCCACGCGTAATAGCGTTAAATGTTTATTTCGATTTCAAGTCAGTTTTTGCCTTTACTCGTTAATATACTTTTTATTTCATATCATATTAAAAGTAATTTTTTGCAATACAGAATATAGACAGAATACACTGTTTTGTCTGTCTATTATCCTTCTTTACGAGCCCTATCAATAAATAAATTCACGATTAAAAATACGAATTGATATCGTCGACGATAAAACGGTACCCAGTACCGGCCGGGACGTCTCGTGCTATCGGCAAATTGACAGTGACTGATTGTTGGCCCCACCCTCGTCTCCACCTTTCAGCTTACCATTCAAAAGCAACACCGGATATTTTCCCTCTAAGGAAGTTAGTAATGAGTATTTTTAAAGTGATATTCCTGTATTAAAAACCGTGTTTTCAACCATCTTCAAAAAAGAAGGAGGTCCTCAATTCATCTGTATGTAGTTTTTTGTTTATTACCTCATAACTTTGGACTGGGTGAACCGATTTTGATGATAAATTTTTTATTTGAAAGCTGTTAGTATACGGTCCTATTTTAATTTGGTCCAATTCTGATAAGGGTCCGTGAGAAAATCTTATGTCTTAAATTTGCATTACGTATGTGCGGGACAAATGGACGAATAACACAATATCGCGTCAACCGATTTCCATGATTTATTTTTATTGGTAAGGATGTACTCCAGGGTAGTTTGATAAGCATTTGGTGAGGTTCTGATCAATTATATTTCCTAATATTCCTATGGTGAATTACCATACAAATAAATAAGGAAAATCAAGTAAATACAAAGAAGGCATCCATTTTTTTTTTGTTCACGCGGGGAATCTTTTATAGACCATCCTCCGGTACCCTGGGTGGGCCCGGAGGATGTGGGACTCGGCCTGTGCAGCCCCTACCCACTAAACCTTCCGCGAATGTCATCAGCCGTTATGAGCAGGGTGCCCCGGATCTGTCAGCGACAGGACACAAAGAAGGCATCCACGCGTAATAGCGTTAAATGTTTAATTCGATTTCAAGTCAGTTTTTGCCTTTACTCGTAAATATACTTTTTATTTTAAATCATATTAAAAGTAATTTTTTGCAATACAGAATATAGACAGAATATACTGTTTTGTCTATTATCCTTCTTTACGAGCCCTAACAATAAATAAATTCACGATTAAAAATACGAATTGATATCGTCGACGATAAAACGGTACCCAGTACCGGCCGGGACGTCTCGTGCTATCGGCAAATTGACAGTGACTGATCGTTGGCCAGCTCTGGCCCCACCCTCGTCTCCACGGCTCCACCTTTCAGCTTACCATTCAAAAGCTACACCGGATATTTTCCCTCTAAGGAAGTTAGTAATGAGAATTTTTAAAGTGATATTCCTGTATTGAAAACCGTGTTTTCAACCAACTTCAAAAAAGAAGGAGGTCCTCAATTCATCTGTATGTAGTTTTTTGTTTATTACCTCATAACTTTGGACTGGGTGAACCGATTTTGATGATAATTTTTTATTTGAAAGCTGTTAGTATACGGTCCTATTTTAATTTGGTCCAATTCTGATAAGGGTCCGTGAGAAAATCTTATGTCTTAAATTTGCATTACGTATGTGCGGGACAAATGGACGAATAACACAATATCGCGTCAACCGATTTCCATGATTTATTTTTATTGGTAAGGATGTACTTCAGGGTAGTTTGATAAGCATTTGGTGAGGTTCTGATCAATTATATTTCCTAATATTCCTATGGTGAATTACCATACAAATAAATAAGGAAAATCAAGTAAATACAAAGAACGTCGGATTTGACGTCGGTTCTTTTTTTGTACTTGTGAGTTTTTTATCAATAAACTTTTATTTTTAAATAAATAACTCACGGAATTGAGTGAAACGCAGAAAATACGAACACCTTTTCCTAACGCTGATTATTTTCGTGTCTGCCTTTTCAACCGACTTCAAAAAGAAAATCTCAATTCATCCTATTTAATTTTTAATCTGTCGTCGATTTGATTTGTAGATTCGACTGATGAGCTTAGTTTACTAACTACTTACTTTTAAAATACGCTAGAAAATATATGCCGTACCCTATAGTCTTACGTACTGTTAGGCGGCCGTCGCTAAATGTCTTTTTAAAAGAACTACAAGGTTAAACACACCACTTTTATTTTGTAATCATAAAACTCTGACTCCAGAATGCCTGTTGTGAGAGGCCTAAGCTCCGTAAGGTTCTGAATTAGACTACTGCGAATATAATGTAAAAACTGTATAAGTGAGCTTAGTGCTGACTTGACAATTGAATAAAACACCGTCGTCTTTCCAAGGTGATGAATGGTACGTTGCGTATCTGTGTATTAATATTTTACTATATACGACTTCTAAAATTCTATTTTTAGCGGCACTACGGTTAGTATGCTCCTAAGCACTCTAGGGTAGCTGGAAGAAAATGCTTAATAGCATTATGTCCAATTTGTAGACACATATTTTGGTGCATTAAGGAATTTATGTATCTATCCTTCTTCTTTGTCGTTCCCTGATTTCTGAGGATCGTGGTCACTTGAGCCACTCAAATGAACAATCTGCCTCCATCGGCTTAATTACGAGACAGCCCTCACTAGCTTGTAGAGATTAGGAGAGGAGATGGCAACTTTTACTTGGTCAAACCATCGTGTTGGCAACCGGCCTCTTGTTTTCTTGCCTTCTGTATTGCCAACGATGACTAAGTTTTCAAGGTTGCCATCCCCTCTACGCATTATATGCCCGAAATATGACAGTACGCGCTGTAGACACGTAGTGGACAGTCTGGTCTTTATGGCGAGCTGAGAGTAGATACATTTGTGCGCTTGGGAGTCCACGGTAATTGTAGCATTCGCCTCCAGCACCACATCTCGAATGGATATATTCTTTGTCTTTCTCTTGCTCGAATTGTCCACGTCTCGACTCCATACAGAAAGATCGGAATATTAATGCTCTTACTAATCGAGCCTTTGTTTTGCTTATTCCTCGATTTTTCCAGATAATTTGCAGACGTGTCATTGCATCTTTAGCCATCGCTATTCTTCGCTTAATCTCCGATGCACATGTATCTATCCAGTCTTGTCATAAATATGTATATATTACATACACACGAAAAGCACAATTAAACAGGGCTGCGAATATCGTAGCATCCATAGGCCCTGACGCAATCACATGACGTTGTATGTAAATGACGTTTTTATTAAGACTTGTGTCAGCGGAATGGCGGCCCTCATCTCTGTTACGTCATCGAAATGTATTTCTCCTTCACGCGTATAAATACCAGACAAGCTCATAAAGGATGTTCATATATATACACATATGACTGTCAAATATTTTTGAAGTGAAGATTTTGAATTTTGATCAAAAATAGTTTAATATATTTTTTAAAGAATGCTAATAATATTTTTCGCAAATTACTAGCAAGACCTGAATGACTAAGGCTTGATCGGTAAATTATTTTGGTATTTCCTTATATGGCTCGTCTAAGTCTAGATTCAACATGCTCTTCGAACCCGTCAGTGATTAACCTTAACCGAATGACTGTACCATCTTTTTGCTTTTATTTCTTCTGTAAATTCTACCATTATCTGTTGCAACTCAATTAAACCTACATGTCTCCAAGAGCTATTTTTTTTCTGACGTTAATATCCTATTTAATAAATAATTTTGATTGAAATTGATTTTCTTGGTTGTCAAACTCATTGACCGTTTGTTGCCTAGCAACGCCATCTACTAAAGAAAACTTCGTATACCCTATACCTGAATAAAACGACATTTTCTCGAAACGAATCCTAGATAGATCGATTTAGATTGATGAAATTTAGAGCCGTTTCCGAGATTCAGATTATATATATATATATATAATTGGTTTACAATGAATTGTAAAATGTACGTTCTGTTTGCTTCGTGTTTGATTTTGGTATACAATAAAGTTATATCTATCTATCAAGTTTATGAAGTTGATGAAGTTTATCGCCTATATAGACAGGTAATATATAATATATAACTATTTTATACATATACTAAATAATTTACACTAATATAGAACACATACATACATAAGTTATCAATAAAAATACTAATATAAAGAATACATATATCTACGCTAGGCCGATACAAAAACGACGCCACAAGCTCATATTTATATGACCACGCCTTAACTTTACTAATAACTAGCGAATGCAACATCGCTACAGAATAACCAACGAAAAGTAAAGAAAAAAAAACTACCACAGCTTATCCTAGAGTCAATAGAAGTCAAACAAAAGGCGGAGAGGAAATAAACCGCAGTATAATGATAAAAACCCCCGCACCATCCCAGCCGCAAAGCTCTCGGCTGAGACGGGCCGTAGTTTTTACTAGCGAGGCGTGACCTTTTTGCTTAGCAGCCCAGAGCTCGCATCCGGATTTGCATCCTGCACCGAATGGACTCTGAATAAAGATGCGGGCACCGTCTCGTTTCAATTTATATAAAAATTGATCTCGACTTGCTTCTTTGTCTTTGTTTATGCGAGTATCATCTCTTTATATTCCACCGTTAACCAAAACATAAGAGAACTTTCGTATGATATATAAATAAAATAACACTCATGTCATTCATCAAGTATTATAGACCTAATTTGTTTTTTTTTAATGAAAAGTGGCAAACGAGCATACGGCTCACCTAACTGATCACAGTCGCCCATGAACATCCACAGCACCAGAGGAGCTGCAGGTGCGGCCCTTGAGACAGGATTAGGCTCGTTTCTTGAAGGTGAAATCGTAACCGTTCGGCAACACTGACAGTTGATTCCACAGGTGTTATGACAGATGGTGAGCTCACAACGAAAACTGAGGGCGAATTTTAGCAACTAATTTTGGAACGAAGTTCCTTATTGAACGTTGCGGCTAAGCTAGCCGTCAAAAAACGTCCGTAACGTTAAATAAAAGTGTAAGTTTTTTTTCAATTAAGCCTATAGTTCAACTCTCTGATCACAGGTGGCGCTTTAAGGAATTATTGATAAGTATTTATGTAATTTTATAGTGTCGAAAAAAGTTTTTATTTTACGTTATTTGTTATTTTCTTATATACTAAATGTCATAAATACTTTTATGTCTACTTAAATAAAAAGCAAGGAACAAATTTTTTTAGCAAATCGTGTTGATTCTATATTATCCGAAGGAACCTCGTTCCTACCTGATGTCCTATGACATGATTTTGTTTTAATATGTAATAAACCAATTGGTAAGAGCTGGCTGAAATTCGAACTCTTAACCATAACGTACGCCTAGCAACTAGACTATAAACCGTTTTCAAATATAGAACAATATTGAATTGGAATTACAACTCCCAAAGACAATACTAAATTAATTCAATAGAACCGATAGAATTCGATAAAATTCGCTAAGCAAACTCTTTGAACGATTGTTAAAAATACTCAATTAACATAACAGTTATCCTGAAGTAAAATGAAGTAGGAAAATATAAAGAATATTTAGCCTGTTTATTTATTAAAAGATACATGACCACACGATTGAAATAAAAACCAAAATGTTTTATGAAATTCATTCGACTAAAACTTAAAGCAAATTAATGACAACAAAAGCTAACAGTGCATTGTTTTACAAGTATATTTACGAGTAGAAACAAAAATCTGACTTTCTTCGTTATATTTCCGAATTATCGTAGAAATATTACGAAATAGAATTAATGAGAATCCAACCAAACTCTCATCAAAAACCTTTGAAGTACATCCTTTCCAATAAAAAAATAGATCATCGAAATGAAATGAAATGTATCACAGAAAACGGTTGCCGTAATATAGAGTTATACGTCCATACGTTCCAAAAAAAAAGTATGTATTCGCTTTCTAAATACAAATGCAAATTGGAACTGTCAGCTTGGTTAGAGACTCTTAATTACAATGATACTGAAAACCTTCTAGATACAATATCCTAATTCTGAAACACCCACACACATAAAAGGCAAACACCATTCTGATTCTGATTTATTTATACTACATTCAAGTAACTAGCTTTATTTATTTAACCACATAAACTAGATATAAGTATTACGCGCGGCAGAGGGCCTGGTATTCTGTCTGACAGGGCAACCTAGTACAGATACCAGTCTCTCACAAAGGAGACTTAATAATGTATTTTATATAATGTAACTCAATATGTAACCTTTGTGGAAGCGAAATAAAACTATATTATATATTATTATTATATTTGTCGCGCACATACTTAATGCAAATTTAAGACTTATATCACGTTAAACGTCGATAGAATAAAATAAAAATCGTAAAAATACTTTTGGTCATAATTTGTTTATTATGTTACGATACGTATAGAAAATATATACATAGCTGAGGTCACCGGTGCACCCCATGGCGCACAAATACAGAAAATATATTATCCGGTACCCGGCGCCGCGCCGGCCACCTGCCGGCCACCCGCTACACCAGTAGTGCGCTCGCGCTTACGGTGATAGAACGTGTGTTACTAGATCAATTACGTTCCTACTATCTTAGCGGTCATCATTTTCTTATTGAATAGTATATATAATAATATAATAAAGACTAATTTGAATTATATATCCTGAATTTTTATTTTGGTTACTTTTTCGCTTTCATTTTTCAATTCCTTACAAGGTATGTTTGTCCCACTGCGCAGTATAGTTCTACAGCGCCGTGCCGGTCACGGAGTACGAATAAAGTAACAGTCAGTATGGCCGGCGGCGAGAAAAGTAGTTTGAATATGACTATACGTTGAGGTCACCGGTGACCCCATGGCGCTATGATAGAGGAAGGGTGAGGTCACCGGTGACCCCATGGCGTTTAACGTGATATGGTATCCTCATGGATTCCATAGTCAGAATTGGAACAAATTGAAATGGAACTAAGTGGGAAGCACTAGCTGTCAATTAAAAAATAATAAAAAAAAAACAAAAAATACAGAGGAATTGATGAGTTTCTGAATTTCACCTTTTTTGAAGTCGGTTAAAAATATGTCGGTTAATAATAAATATGCATTTTATTAATGGATACGTGAACACACGACTGTAATAATGCAACAGGAGCCAAAACTTTCGACTTAAACTAAAAATTAATGGATGCATATTAATGACAACGATAAACAAAAGTGCATTGTTTTAAAAGGGTAATCAATCAATATTCAAACAATAAACGTGTTGAAACGATATCCGGAAGTGACTTATCGCTCTATAAATA
This sequence comes from Meandrusa payeni, assembly GCA_029286785.1. Classification (NCBI taxonomy): domain Eukaryota; kingdom Metazoa; phylum Arthropoda; class Insecta; order Lepidoptera; family Papilionidae; genus Meandrusa; species Meandrusa payeni. The sequence continues at coordinate 8,408,180 of JAGSMX010000008.1, read as the reverse complement.
TTAACGAATACCCATAAAGCTCGACTTCGTTCCGACTTCGCCGCGTTCTCTAACGTTAAAGCAGGTACGAATGAAACGGAAGAGATTCCACGGCAACAGGACGTCGACGTCGTTTTTTTTAACGCAAACAAAGGATCAGACGAACTATTAAAGAAAGAATAAAAAGTATGCACGTTAAATATGAGAGAGAATTTACGAGTAGCGAAGAGCTCGCAGAAGAAATAGAATTATTAGAACTTTTGAGATTCATTCACGTATCAAGGAGACAAATTTCGATAGTTTTACCACGTTATACCGTATATATATCGTCATCATCATTTCAGTCGTAAGACATGGAGGATACATTGATTGAAAGGTACCGGCGTATTTGGAAGATATCAATACGTATGAGATTAACATATATTTAATTCATTTAAATTTTTGTTCATATATAAACACAAATACAGTATACATGGATAAGAAGTAACATTCGAATAAAAAAAGCAAATATAAAGCCATATAATTTAGTGTTACTCTTAGAAATAACTTTAGTCGGTGCTAGGTCATAAACCTGTGTTGCGGCAGCTAAGGTCTTCCTTATAATACCTTACACTTCACGCGAATACCATCCGTGAAATAGCAACCAACCGAATCGTGGTTCGGCCCTCTCGGGCGCATTCGGATCGGAATGCTTACGCGTAACATAGTAACCGTCCAGGCCAAAGTTGACCCTCACCGGGGACCCCACTGAGCCCTGCGAGCAAATTATATACAAATAATAATTAAAAGTCTTCAGGTACCCCAATAATAATAATAGTCTTTATTTTCTTTCACAAAGGCACTTACAACGTACACAATCCATTTATATGGTTAGATTAATCTATCCCTTCTGATAGACTGGTATCCGTTCTAGCCTTGACTGACAAATTCAAAAGGATCAATTATTATTAAAATTATAATTTATACATATATATTTATATTGCTATAAATGGTTGATTTTTATGGCGAACTACACAGATTGGCCAGAGAAGCTGGCCTTGACTGCTTCAACGGATTAAGAGGTTGCATAGCTCTTCGGTCGCTTAGCCTGAACCTCTATTGCTAGTAACTCGACACAAGGGTGAGGGGTAACCTCGGCGGACGGTTACCATGTTACGCGTAAGCATTCCGATCCGAGGGCGCCCGAGAAGGCCGAACCACGACTCGGTCGGTTGCTATTTCACGGATAATCTAAGAAAAAGGTTGAATAATGTGCACGTAGTATGTGTGTGTTGAATTTTTACAATTGTGTAGCTGTTTACTTTATTAATGTTTGAGCAGATAACATAGATGCATTTATGCTGTCAAATTTAGTAACTTAATTAAAAACTCTTAATTCATTAGTGTGCAAAGTAAAATTATTGACATTTTAAAACATTATCGTTGCAAGCATTTCATGCAAATAACAATAACAAAAATATCCTGCTTACAAATAACCGGAAATGCTGTTAATAACATTACAAACGGATGTTCGTCCGGACCTAAACAACGGCGCGCCTTTAATTAAAAGAAAAATGAACAAAGAATTTCCATTCGTTCCGTTTTTCTCTTAAACCAATATCCATTCGTAAACAATCGACTGCAGCTTTGAAAGAATGAATAAATAAGATTAACGCCCGTCGAATGAATATTCCCCGTAGTAGAGAGCTGCCGCAACGAACGTCAGAGGCATCGGAGCGTGAAGCAAGTCCTTCGCCGGACGTGACCTGCCGACTTACACGCTCCACACCCCGCCACGTCGAACGGAATCTTTTGACTACAACCGTAGACATAAAGATGTCAGCTTCGAAAGTATTAAAGAATATAGCATTTTTATTCAAATTGAGTGTTCTTAGTATTTACAAAAAAGCTCACATGTCCTTTTAACGCTTTTTAACGGAGCAGTTAAAATGTTTTTGGAATGAATTCCTTATGGTGCGTTACGGAGAAGTAACCCTAGGTGGCAAAAAACATCTGTAATTTCAAATAAAATCGTAAGATTTTTAGTGTCAACTGGTTTAGATAGATGGCGCTATTATTAATAATATACTTTATAAATCATTGTAAATAAAGGTGGTAAGATAATTTTATAAAGTAGTTTTTTTATCGATAAAAAATATCGTAATAAAAAATGTATACCCGAATGTAGCTCACGGTTTTTTTAACTTAATGTAGCTCAATAAGAGCCGTGGTATCTCAGTGTCCAAGCGGTCACCTCAAGATGCGTAGTACCCTAGCAACCCGAGTTCAATCCCTGTTGCTCGCAGCAATTAAATTGTTTGTTGCAATTTAAAGTGTGGATTCACCATGCGCACGGCGGTAAAGGAGAACATCGTGAGGAAACGCGTCGCGTGGCGGACTATATTCTCTTTACAGGGTACGCTTGTGATATATATTATGCAGTTATATATAGAGATATATTAGGCACAAGCGTATATATATATATATATATATATATAGAGATATATTAGGCACAAGCGTATATATATATATATATATATATATATATATATATATATAGATAGATAGACAGAGACATAAATCGCCGTCGATAATTCACCTATTTGGTGAGACCATTGCTAAATATACCCTGCTCAAATACTACTAACTTATTATTATGTTACAGAATCGGAATATTTTGAAAACGGAAACTCGATTATACAAGTGTGGGATTTAATTTGTCACTTGTTTCTCATGTGACATATTCGGAAGGTGTTATATCATACGTACGAGCTTATGAAATACAAGCTAAAACAATATTCCAGTATAAATTATCCTTTTTTTAAAGTTCAAAAAAAAGGGCAAGAACACTGAGCGAATCCATTATTTCTTGTTTTACTTATACACAATTAGAATAAAACAAAGTTTATTAACATTCGTAAGGCTTCATTTCGTTCGACTCGATTAAAAAGTTTCCTCCTTTCGCAACAACGGGGAAAAAAAATAACGAACTCTACAATCGTCATCGAAGGAAATTAAACTTTGGGTAAAAACTCTTTTCATTTCGTCACTTCCCAGCGAATCTGCGATCGGTACCATTTGGTACTGGGCTTCAGACACGTCAGCGGTCGAACAATTGAAAGGGACTTGTAGGCATTCAGTCACGGCATTGTGCTCCCCGACACGGGCAGACCGATCCGAAAAGGTTCCGTAAAGGAACTTCTTTATATTTGCAATCAATTTGGCGAAAGATATCGTCCGTAGTAAACGGGCAATGGTTTATCAATAGTATAACGTCGAATCATTTACAAAACATGAACAGTTGGATAAAGAAGTATATTTGTGGATAAAAACGATAATAGACCATTAAATCCACGCAAAATTTACTCAATTAATATTTTACTTTAGACATAGACATTTATTTATTAGCATCACAATACAAAACACATCACAGACAGAATATATCACACATTAAAAAGAATGAAAAATAGACAAACACAGTTAAAGTTACACAGACAATAAGAGTGTAATAAATATGATACATGAATAAAACAGTTAAGAGATTAAAATAAAAATAATAATAATAATGTAGCTCAATAAGAGCCGTGGTATCTCAGTGTCCAAGCGGTCACCTCAAGATGCGTAGTACCCTAGCAACCCGAGTTCAATCCCTGTTGCTCGCACCAATTAAATTGTTTGTTGCCATTTAAAGTGTTGATTTACCATGCGCTCGACGGTTAAGGAGAACATCGTGAGGAAACGCGTCGCATGGCGGACTATATTCTCTTTACAGGGTACGCTTGTGAGATATATTATGCAGTTATATATAGAGATATATTAGGCACAAGCGTATATATATATATATATATATATATATATATATATATATATATATATATATATATATATATATATATATATATATAGTTATATATATATAACGGAGTAGACAGAGACATAAATCGTCGTCGATAATTCACGTATCACTTAGCTCATATTTGGTGAGACTATTGCCATATACACCGTGCTCAAATTTTACTAACTTAATATGTTACAGAATCGGAATATTTTGAAAACGGAAACTCGTATACAAGTGTGGGACTTAATTTGTCACTTGTTTCTCATGTGACATATTCGGAAGGTGTTATATCATACGTACGAGCTTATGAAATACTAGCTAAAGCAATATTCCAGTATAAATTATCCTTTTTTTTAAATTCAAAAAAAAGGGCAAGAACACTGAGCGAATCCATTATTTCTTGTTTTACTTATACACAATTAGAATAAAACAAAGTTTATTAACATTCGTAAGGCTTCATTTCGTTCGACTCAATTAAAAAGTTTCCTCCTTTCGCAACAACGGGGAAAAAAAATAACGAACTCTACAATCGTCATCGAAGGAAATTAAACTTTGGGTAAAAACTCTTTTCATTTCGTCACTTCCCAGCGAATCTGCGATCGGTACCATTTGGTACTGGGCTTCAGACACGTCAGCGGTCGAACAATTGAAAGGGACTTGTAGGCATTCAGTCACGGCATTGTGCTCCCCGACACGGGCAGACCGACCCGAAAAGGTTCCGTAAAGGAACTTCTTTATATTTGCAATCAATTTGCCGAAAGATATCGTCCGTAGTAAACGGGCAATGGTTTTATCAATAGTATAACTTCGAATCATTTACAATACATGAACAGTTGGATAAAGAAGTATATTTGTGGATAAAAACGATAACAGACCATTAAATCCACGCAAAAATTTACTCAATTAATATTTTACTTTAGACATAGACATTTATTTATTGGCATCACAATACAAAACACATCACAGACAGAATATAACACACATTAAAAAAGAATGAAAAATAGACAAACACAGTTAAAGTTACACAGACAATAATACAAATATGACGCCAATATCGGACACCGTCTCAGCATATGCTGTCGCTAGGATCCGACAGCGCTGATTTTCATCGTAGCCCGGGACTACCTAAAGACGTGCGCGCGCAATACTACCTTTATATGGAATTTATACAGACAATAAGAGTATAATAAATATGATACATGAATAAAACAGTTAAGAGATTAAAATAAAAATAATAATAATAATAATAATACAGTTTATTTGCATCAAAAAATAAAGTTGAATACATATAAAGGTGAGTCCCTTAATTCCCGAACTAGCGTTAGCTGTATCTCAGGAGCTAATGTCTTCCCCCGTCACTTCTTTAATCTTAAACATTAATATAGTAAAAAAAAAGATAAAAAAGTGTGTAACAAAATGTAAATAAATAGTTGAAAATAAAATCTATTTTTAAATGTTTTTGTGTTAATGTGTGTGTTGTGTGTGTTTTATTGTGTTTGCACAGTAAACGATCTATCAATTAAATATATTTTATACAATAAAAAAATAGATGAAAAAATGAATATATTATTAAGTCAAAAAATAAAATATATAATATGATAATTAAACGTATAAAGTTTAAATTATATAATAAAATATTGAAAATATTGTAAACAACAAGCCACCGATATCATATTATCTTTTTGTATCTTTAACATCAGGTGTTTTAATTTATTGTTAAATGCGTTTAACGTTCATGTTAAGTACAGATTTGATTGTCGTTGACTCATTGACGACATTTTTGTGAAATTGTGCATAGATATATTTTTTTATAAACGAATGCTAACAAATGTTTTATTTCACAATTACTACTTACGTTATTGTTAACCATTTCAACTAAGCAAAAGATTTTATTACCAGATGTTTCACGTCAATACTCAAAACGTGGATTGAACAAAGGAACAATTGAAATGATTACGAAAACCATTACAGTTTTTTGAAAAACAATTATTATATTAATGAAAACTGCTTTAACTGTCGCAGGAATCGAATAGGATCAAAATCTTGTCCAATATATAGAGGTTTCTTTTTTTTTTAATGACGAACTACACAGATTGGCCAGAGAAGCTGGCCTTGACTGCTTCACCGGATTAACAGGTGGCATAGCTCTTAGGTCGCTTAGCCTGCACCTCTATCGCTAGTAACACGACACAAGGTGGTGGACAAATTGTGTCCCCCCGGTGGTAAATAGGGGTAAATAGGGTGATAAATAGAGGTATACCTTATTAATGTGTATCGCCCATCGAGGTAAGGGCTGAAATCGAATTCATTAGGAATTTTGATTTGAAAACATACCTTAAATATACACATACTGAACTCGCAAGCTTTTAAAGGTTATGTCATTTCCCGATGGATCCCTAAAGCGAAAATAAACTGTCAGACGAATAACATTATCCAAACAAACTAGGCAAGCCACTGCAGAATACCAAGTCGTGTGTCTTCAGCCGTCTGGGGGGATAACCGTCCAACCGTGAAAGAAACCCGCCGACTGTTTACTAGATCCACAACAAGTCTATTGTATGACTAACTTTTTACATTGAAGCGGTTATTGGTATAAACGTAGATTGTAGACGACCAAGAAAGTCGAGTCAAGTGTTTGTTTCGCTGAAAGCGATCGCACAAAGTTACAATGAGATCGTTGAAATAATGTATCAGTTCTATGACTTAAAGTAAAGATTGTTTTATATCATTCTTGATAATTTACGAGATTTAATTTCAAATATCATATTAATAATGTAGATTAGAGACAGTTATTACGTTAAAGCTTAAATTAAAAACACAAAATGGATTGTCAAGAAACATAGAGATTAATTCAGATGGAACGAAAGCCAGAGACAAAATAACATCAATCATTTTTTCTCAAATCATTTTCTTGTGAGATACCTTTTTAGGCTTGTAATGAAAATGGGCGTTCCTAAATACTAATCTCTCTCTCTGGTGTCGGTTCGACATGTCTGAGGATCGTGGTCACTATCAGGGTTGCATGTGGAGATGATTTGCCTCCACTGGCTTCTGTCCAGCGCGTTTCTTACATTAGAGTAAAATTTGGAGGACGAAGAGTCTTTTATCTGATCGGACCACCGGTTAACGGCCGCGAGATCTTTAACCTGCAGTGTTCCCAACTACGATCAGTTTTTCTAGACTTTCGTCGCCTCTAAATACTAATAATAGAAGAGAAAATGCAAATTTAATTTTTTATTTCATTATCATTTTAGCCGTTAGAAGTCCACTGTTGTACGTAGGTCTCGATTTTCAATTGTACGGTTTTAAGGTCGCAGGACGCAGGCAATCTCCAGCTGCGTCCTGCGACCTTTATGAGTTACGGTCCGTGGTCTCCAATTGAGAACGTTTACTGAACAAACTGAAAAGTGGAAACTCTCAGGCAGAAGTTTCAAACTATTATTCGTATTAATAGTTGAATTCTTAGCCGCGAAACTATAAAATACTTAAAAAAATTAACATATCAATATAAAAACTTTTTTAATATATTTATGATATAAATGAAAAGATAAAAAATCTAATAAGGAAGACATTTTTCTAAGAAACTAAATCTATATACAAAATAATGTTGTGAATAATAATAAACACTAAAATGAAAATTAGTCCAAATCCAAAAGCTGCTTTAGCAGACTTTATGTCACAAACGTTACGACGGACAAAGGACGTTTCACATCGTTGCCATTAAAGCACACGATGTGAAAGGTCCTTTTGTTAACGCGGGGAATCGAGTTATTAACCATCCTCCGGTACCCTGGGTGGGCCCGGAGGGATGTGTGGGACTCGGCCTGGGCAGCCCATACCCACTAAACCTACCGCGAATGCCATCAGCCGTTATGAGCGGGTGCCCCGGATCTGTCAGCGACAGGACACCCCAACGACCGGCCGGTCTCGGCAAGACCGGACTTCACCCTCGAAGGGGACTCCTCCGGCACTCAGAGAAGTCCCGACGACGCCGAAGCAAGCTGGGGCCAGGTTCCCATCCTGGCCCCGCTTCGATTACGGGGCAGCGAGAGGAGGCGTTTGAAACGCCTCCTGCGCACCCCGACTCGTCGCCTGCGGAGGGAGGGAGCCCCACGGCTCCCCTCCTGACCCGCTCGTCGGCCTCCTTCTGGGACATGACTGTCTCGCAGAAGGAGGCGACCGCCGACAAGACCTGTCGCTCCGTACCATCGCAAGTGCGAGGCTCGGAAGCGACAGGTCTACTCCACCGATGGCGGATGCCAAATCGCAACGCTGCGCTGCTCATCTCGGGCACACCTCCAGGGTGTGCTGGGCAGAGTCCACCGCAGCGCCACAATCATGGCACCGCTCATCAGCCTCCCGTCGGGCCGTCCGACACAGGTAGTCCCCGAAGCAGCCATGCCCCGTGAACACCTGCGTCAGACGGAAGGTGAGAGGTTTGCGCTTCCTGCGCATCCACCGCTCAGGACCGGGCGCAGAGCACCCGTTGTACGTAAACCGTACGGGTGATGCGCCAAGTCCTCCTCCCACCTCCGGCATAGTGCTACCTCACCTAACCGACGGATCCGCCGGACCTCTTCTGGCAGAGGGTTCTTCCAAGGGCCCTCCTATCCGAGACATAGTCGGACACCTCGGCTAGAACCCCGCCACGAGCTCCCACGGCGGATCGCCGGCAAGCGCAGTAGCTGCCGCCCACGAGACCGTACGGTACCCCGGATGACCCTGATCGCGGCAATCCGCTGCGCCCTGCGCAGCTGTGCGCGATTGCCGCGAGACAGGTCACCCGCCCAGATGGGGCACCGTACGTGGCCATACTCCGACAGACCCCAGAGTACAGCCTCCTGCACACCGCGCTGGGTCCTCCGAGGTTCGGGAGGAGACTTCCCAGCGCGGCTGCCGTCCTCAGGACCTTCGGCCCCAACTGTTCGAAGTGGGGTCCGAAGGTCCATCCTCCATCGAGGGTGAGTCCCAGGTACTTCATCTGGGAACTCACCCTCACTCTTTCACCTCCAATGAGGAGGGTGGCACCCGGAGGGGGTCCTTTACGCCCGGTCCTGCGGAAGAGGAGGGCTTCGGTCTTCCAGTTTTACCCGAAGCCCTAACCTCTCTATGCGGCTGACCACGAGGCCCACTCCGACCTCGGCCAGCCGCGCCGCCTCCTTATACGCCTTTCCCCGGGAATATACGAGGGTGTCATCTGCATAGCAGATGACACCCATCCCGGGGAGGAGACGGCTCCGCAGGACCCAGTCGTAGCCGATGTCCCACAGAATCGGCCCCAACACCGATCCTTGTGGGACACCGCGCTCGGCTTTCCTCCACCTGACTGACCCTCCGGTCCTCGAATGCCACCCTCCTCTGGGAGAGGTAGGCGCCCAACGCGGGAACCGGCTTCGACCCCAGGAATTCGACGCCGGACGTCCGGAGGCTGGAGACACCTCGAACCTTATATATTTGTGGTCCGAAAGTGTCTCCACCTCCGACTCAACTCTCCAACCCTCCACTTGCCGTGCGACGGCCGGAGTGGCGAACGACAGGTCCACCACTGAACCTCCCGACCGCCGCACGCATGTGTGGGCTGTCCCAACATTAAGAAGGGACAGCCCGGCAGCTAGCGCCCACTCCTCCACCTCCGGCATAGTGCTACCTCACCTAACCGACGGATCCGCCGGACCTCTTCTGGCAGAGGGTTCTTCCAAGGGCCTCCTATCCGAGACATAGTCGGACACCTCGGCTAGAACCCCGCCACGAGCTCCCACGGCGGATCGCCGGCAAGCGCAGTAGCTGCCGCCCACGAGACCGTACGGTACCCCGGATGACCCTGATCGCGGCAATCCGCTGCGCCCTGCGCAGCTGTGCGCGATTGCCGCGAGACAGGTCACCCGCCCAGATGGGGCACCGTACGTGGCCATACTCCGACAGACCCCAGAGTACAGCCTCCTGCACACCGCGCTGGGTCCTCCGAGGTTCGGGAGGAGACTTCCCAGCGCGGCTGCCGTCCTCAGGACCTTCGGCCCCAACTGTTCGAAGTGGGGTCCGAAGGTCCATCCTCCATCGAGGGTGAGTCCCAGGTACTTCATCTGGGAACTCACCCTCACTCTTTCACCTCCAATGAGGAGGGTGGCACCCGGAGGGGGTCCTTTACGCCCGGTCCTGCGGAAGAGGAGGGCTTCGGTCTTCTCCAGTTTTACCCGAAGCCCTAACCTCTCTATGCGGCTGACCACGAGGCCCACTCCGACCTCGGCCAGCCGCGCCGCCTCCTTATACGCCTTTCCCCGGGAATATACGAGGGTGTCATCTGCATAGCAGATGACACCCATCCCGGGGAGGAGACGGCTCCGCAGGACCCAGTCGTAGCCGATGTCCCACAGAATCGGCCCCAACACCGATCCTTGTGGGACACCGCGCTCGGCTTTCCTCCACCTGACTGACCCCCTCCGGTCCTCGAATGCCACCCTCCTCTGGGAGAGGTAGGCGCCCAACGCGGGGCATGGCCGCTCTGCAGACGTTGTGTAAAACGTCGCAGAAGCGGCCAGCCGCATCGTCCACCCCCCCGTCTTCTGTTGGCGGGAGGCCCCAGCGGCCGACAATGGCCGCCTCTAATGCCAGTTCCCGGTTGAGCTTTGTGAGCGCCCAACGCGGGAACCGGCTTCGACCCCAGGAATTCGACGCCGGACGTCCGGAGGCTGGAGACACCTCGAACCTTATATATTTGTGGTCCGAAAGTGTCTCCACCTCCGACTCAACTCTCCAACCCTCCACTTGCCGTGCGACGGCCGGAGTGGCGAACGACAGGTCCACCACTGAACCTCCCGACCGCCGCACGCATGTGTGGGCTGTCCCAACATTAAGAAGGGACAGCCCGGCAGCTAGCGCCCACTCCTCCACCTCCCTCCTTTCGGGTTCGTGCGGGGGTTGCCCCAAGCCGTGGACTTGGCATTGAAGTCCCCCAGCACGAACACCTGGAGGGGCGCTAGCTGCCCCACCACCGGCCCGAGAGCGTCGAGAAATCGCTCAAGGGCCGGCAGGTCGCGGTTCGGAGAGAAGTAGACTCCGACCAGAGCCACCTCTCCCCGAACCGCCGCCACGTACCCGTGGCCCCTCGCTTTGGGGACGAGGGGCGGGCCTACTCAGGCCTCACGGCGATGGCAACGGAGCCGTCCAGATCCCCACCCAATGAGGAAGGGAGGGACGAAGTACGGCTCCGCCATCACCGCGAGATCGACGCCCCACTCCGCCATGGACTGCAGGAAGAGATCCTGCGCCGCGGCGGAGGGTTGGCGTTCGCCTGAGTAGGTTGAGATGTCTGGCCATCAACCAGACATCTCAACGTCCCTCGAGCTCCCGGCCCGTTGGGGTTTTTTTATAGATGATTATTGCTAATATTTGTTCCCCAGCATGGTTGGCTGGGGGTTTTTTATCTAAACATTGATTTACTACAAACTTATTTGTCTACTTTACAAAATTATTTCTAGATTTCCTATCTCTATTACAATTTCCTTATATCTATTATTTCTAAAAAAAATCTACAAGTTTCTTATTTCTATTTCAATATTCCTAAACTTATTTCTAAACTTATTTCTATTACAATTCTGCTTATTATCTAATCTTATATCTATTTACATTATGTTTTATTCCTATTAATTACTTTATTCACTACATATTTACAGAATTTTAAAAATATATCTATCTTATTTTTATTACTAATTACATTTCTAATATTATCTACATTTATCCTTTCATTCATCTCGCTTTCACACTCAAATCTTCTTGCATTAAATTCCGGACATTCTGTTAATACGTGCAGCACCGACTCGTGCACATCTGGATCACAGATGCACGAAGGGCTCTCCTTGCATCGAAACTTATTAAGATATTCGGAGAACCCTCCGTGCCCTGTCAGGATCTGTACGGTGACAGGATCCATGTCAATTTTCCTTAAGACGGGGTATGCGGACACAACGTCGGGGAAAAACACCTTCGTTGTGCCCGCAGTACCCCCGTCTTTGTAGCGCCTGTTCCATATGTCAAGCGAGTCCACCGGATTTGCCCGTTGGGGTTGGGCGGGAGCTTTCCACGGGTGGATGGGGGTGGCATGACATGCCCCCATCACGTGGCCGGCAGGCCTGCCTGCATCGGCGCAGACCGCACAGTGCGGTGGCGCCGAGCAGGCAGCCGCCTTGTGCCTTCTGACCGCAGCGATAACATAGATCGCTGCGGTCGACCTGGTGGGGGCACGTGCCAGCCACGTGCCCCAGACCCAGGCATCTGTAACAATGCCTGGGTCTTGGCTCCAGGAAGTGGAGGTGCACTCGGCTCCACCCCACCGCGATGCTACCCAGCTGCAGCAGCTTTTTCGCCGCTACAGCCGGGCACTCCACGAGGGCGGAGCCCATCCCTTGCGGGCCATTGCCGGTGCGCATGCTCCGGACAATGACCTGCGCGGCAGTGCACCCCCCTTCCCGAGCCAGCGCGGCAGTGAGGCGGTCCACAGTGGTGGTGTCATTGAGGCCCGTGACGCGCATGTCGGCGTTTTTCACGGGCCTCGACACCTCCACGTCCTCCACGAGGACCGACCTCAGGCGGTCCGCCAGCGCGTCGGCCTTGGCCGAGCTGGTGGCACCTGGCACTTCAATAAGGCGCGCTCCGGTCGCCGACTGGCGGATCCGGAGCGGCCCAATACCCAGCTCTGCCAGGTCCACCGCTTGCTCGGCCTTTAAGAGGGCCGACGCGTACGTGACTCCCCTTGTCGCTGCATCAGGCCGTAGCTTGATAACTACGGCCTGTGAGCGGGGGAGCACGATGCTGGGCTTTTTTGGGCCCTCTGCCTTCTTCTCAAGCGGGGCCTTCGCCCCGCCTCCGACGACCGCCTTCTTCGTGGGCGCCTTGCGGCGGACCACCTCCGTCCATTCCCCCGGGTTGTTCCCCGGGGTTACGGCCGGTGCCGCCGAGGCGCCTCCCGAAGCCTTGGAGGTGGAGGGCCCAAACGGGGTCCACTCGACCCCCGTTGTCCCTCCACTCTTCCCTTTTCCCTTCCCCTTCCCCTTGGACATGGGGGGGGGAAGGGCAGGGAACTCCTCCCTCCCTTCTTCGCCCTGGGACTGGGTGGTTCCCTGGCTGGAGGGCTGTCCAGCCGCTACCGCCACTGCTGCACGAGCCTCCTCCACGGCCGCTCTCGTCTCCCTCGCCAGCGGCCTATTGTCGCTCGCTAGGGGTGGGCGGCAGACTTTCTGTGGGAGCCGGGACTCCAGTTCTGAAAGGCGACCATCAATTAGGTTGCCAACCAACCTGGCGATGTTGCCTTCCAGATCCTGGAGTTGATCCCGGCTCATTTGCCCATCCTGTTTAGCCGCTTTTCGGCTCTCCTCGTACTCCTTCCGGTGCGCACGGACCTCCTCTCGCAGATTCGCCAACTCCCGTTGGAGTCTGCTATTATCCGCCCTAAGTCGGCGGGTCTCATCTGCCTCCGTGCGCACCACAAGGGTGTCCAGGACATCCTTGACGAAGGCGGAGGCCCTCTTAATTTTATTCGCGTATCCCCCTTTCAGGTTCACGCTCTTGCCCGTCAGCTGCAGGATGGCGTTTAGCTGTCCCTCCGCCGCCACCATGAGGTCCTCAGGACCCATCGTCTCGAGATCGAGATCGAGAGGGAGTTCTACCTCCTTCTCTTTCCCGGTCTCTCCTTTCCTCAGCCGACTCTCGAGGCCAGCTGAAAAGGCCGCCTCCATCTCCTCAACCTTCTTTTCGCGCAGAGCAACCCTCGCTTTAGCGAGGGTGTCTGCCACCCGCTTACTCCCCCTTTTCGGGGAGGACACCTTGCCCTTCCCCTTTCTTTTCCCGAGGTCTTCCCCCGTCTCAGTGTCGGAGCCGGAGTCGACCGATACCTCCGAGAACAGCCGTTTCCTCGTGGCACAAGTCTGACTCCGACAACGACGTTACTGAGACGCTGTCAAGAGGTCTCAGCCTACCTCTCCCCCTTCCTACTCCTTCTACACTTCCCCCAGCAATCCCTTCCCCATCCGAATCGCTAACATCCTCACTTAAAACCCTCCCCTTGTCATAATGCTTGTTCTTCTTTTCACCCCCCCCCGGATCTCCCCCCCCTTTCCCCGACTTCTTACTCATCCTAACACCCTAACACCTAAAACAACAAACAAGGAAACAACAACGAAATAACAATAATAAAAACAACAACAAGATAACAAAACCAACCAACAAAATAAAACCACCCCCAAGATAAAAGAACAACCCCAAAGACTAATACCCAAAACACCCTCAACGAACCTATCAACAACCATAAAATAACAACAAATTAACCCCGACTCCATGTGAAGGTCCTTCGTCAGTCTTTATTAACCCGCCAATATAATCGAATCATTGGAGTTAGACTAACGAATTAAGTTCACTCGACTAGGTGGCCGAAACGATTTGTTTAAATTGGACCATTGATTAGACTCTCCCTTCTGCGCTGAAGATATCAAGGAATCTTAATTCCCAATGGTTAGTTGCAGTTAACTAACCTCTGTCACTCTTTCTCTTCCTTGCTATTGGCTCCTCATAGTGGTGAGGTCAGCTTTCTGGATTTTCGCTTACCACCTTGAAATCTTGCACATGAGGTATGGTATCTTTCTATACTATACTCTCCCACTTTGTCTAGGGTCTTCCTCTGTATCTCAGACCGGGCTGGGAGAGTTGCAGTACCAAGTCTCCTGTGGAGTCGGAAGACCTCCTGTTTGTCCATACCTTGTCTGCAATGTCCCGTACACATAGGGTTCCTAATAATGGATTTATTTCGAACGAATGATCAATACAACAAAAGTCCTACAACCGCCGGTATGTTAGCATTAAATAAAATTAAATATATAATACATATAAATAAATTAAAGTCTGTTAGTAATTTTTTACGATTTTTGTTCTGTCGGTCTGTTTATTCGGGCTAATCCCTGGAGTGACTGGACCTATTTCGATGGGACTGGTGTTAGATAGCTGATGCAATAAGGAGTAACTCAGGTTATCTTAGAAAAAATTAAATAAACCGCCTTTAATCAGGTAATACCTCGTAAAATACATGAATATTAGTAGTTCTAAATCTGTATAATCAATCCATAGACAACAATGCTAACAACACACGAGTATACATATGTAAATGAAGGCAATGAAATGATGTAAAAAACAATTGAAATTAATACAACAACCATCATTTAAGAGAAATACGATCATCACAAAAGAGTTAAATGCGCAAGTCGATCAAGAAATTCCTCTATTCCAATATCTCAATGAAGTTTGTCGAAAAGATGATTGATCAGTTCAACGAGCGAGCGACTGAATAAGAGATCTACTTATAATAACATTGTCAAAGTCCATTGTCCGCCGGGTTGACCCAATTACGTCCCGCGAACACCACATTGAAGCGAAATTGTTCGATCTGTCTACGGAAATTAAATTTTCTGAATACCCCTTCGTTCCGTTCGATAGCGAAAGTATTCACGTCCACTAAACACAGATCTCCCGACATTACGCAAGCCTTTGTACAGGCACATCTACTGAGAAGATCGATCCTTTTATTTTTATTGTAAAGGAGATTTTTATGGTTGCTGGAGTTCTTCGACCACTTCTTCTCCCAGCGCTACTTATTCCCGAAGTGGCGCTTAAAGGTAGTTAGCTATTGGATGTCTTAATACTTTTACGTTAAAAGCCACTGACCGTGCCGTGGTTCAGTTCTCTCGAGCGCCCACGTATCCGAATGGTATCGCAAATAGAGTTATCGCCCAAGCTAAGGTCCTTCCTCAGCCGACTCTCGAGGCCAGCTGAAAAGGCCGCCTCCATCTCCTCAACCTTCTTTTCGCGCAGAGCAACCCTCGCTTTAGCGAGGGTGTCTGCCACCCGCTTACTCCCCCTTTTCGGGGAGGACACCTTGCCCTTCCCCTTTCTTTTCCCGAGGTCTTCCCCCGTCTCAGTGTCGGAGCCGGAGTCGACCGATACCTCCGAGAACAGCCGTTTCCCGTGGCACAAGTCTGACTCCGACAACGACGTTACTGAGACGCTGTCAAGAGGTCTCAGCCTACCTCTCCCCCTTCCTACTCCTTCTACACTTCCCCCAGCAATCCCTTCCCCATCCGAATCGCTAACATCCTCACTTAAAACCCTCCCCTTGTCATAATGCTTGTTCTTCTTTTCACCCCCCCCCATCGAACTACCCCCCCCCCGGATCTCCCCCCCCTTTCCCCGACTTCTTACTCATCCTAACACCCTAACACCTAAAACAACAAACAAGGAAACAACAACGAAATAACAATAATAAAACAACAACAAGATAACAAAACCAAGCAACAAAATAAAACCACCCCAAGATAAAAGAACAACCCCAAAGACTAATACCCAAAACACCCTCAACGAACCTATCAACAACCATAAAATAACAACAAATTAACCCCGACTCCATGTGAAAGGTCCTTCGTCAGTCTTTATTAACCCGCCAATATAATCGAATGATTGGAGTTAGACTAACGAATTAAGTTCACTCGTCTAGGTGGCCGGAACGATTTGTTTAAATTGGACCATTGATTAGACTCTCCCTTCTGCGCTGAAGATATCAAGGAATCTTAATTCCCAATGGTTAGTTGCAGTTAACTAACCTCTGTCACTCTTTCTCTTCCTTGCTATTGGCTCCTCATAGTGGTGAGGTCAGCTTTCTGGATTTTCGCTTACCACCTTGAAATCTTGCACATGAGGTATTGTATCTTTCTATACTATACTCTCCCACTTTGTCTAGGGTCTTCCTCTGTATCTCAGACCGGGGTGGGAGAGTTGTAGTGGCAAGTCTCCTGTGGAGTCGGAAGACCTCCTGTTTGTCCATACCTTGTCTGCAATGTCCCGTACACATAGGGTTCTTCACATATACTTATTGCGTATTTTAACATGCTAGGTTACGCCTCAGCATTTTCATTTCAGCAACTTTTATATATGTTTGATGTATGAACGTTCGTCTGAGACACGCCCTTACATAAGGACTAGTCGTTTAATAATTAACTCGCTGATACATAACCATTCCAAATAATGGATTTATTTCGAACGAATGATCAATACAACGAAAGTCCTACTAACCGCCGGTATGTTGGCATTAAATAAAATTAAATATCTATATAATACTTATAAATAAATTAAAGTCTGTTAGTAATTTTTTACGATTTTTGTTCTGTCGGTCTGTTTATTCGGGCTAATCCCTGGAGTGACTGGACCTATTTTGACGGGACTGGTGTTAGATAGCTGATGCAATAAGGAGTAACTCAGGTTATCTTAGAAAAAATTAAATAAACCGCCTTTAATCAGGTAATACCTCGTAAAATACATGAATATTAGTAGTTCTAAATCTGTATAATCAATCCATAGACAACAATGCTAACAACATACGAGTTAAGTTAAAGTTAAAGTTACAGCCTTTATATATATAATATATATGTCCCACTGCTGGCCACAGGCCTTCTCTGTAAAGAGAGTATAAGGGCATAGTCTGCCACGCGGCCCTAATGCGGATTGGCAGACTTCACATGTCGTAGAAAAATTTTCTAAGACATTTAGGTTTCCTCACGATGTTTTCCTTCACCGCCGAGCGCGTGGTTAATCAGCACATAAAATTGCAACAGCAAATTTATTGGTACCGGCACCGGGGATCGAACTCGGGTTGCTAGCGTACTATGCAACTTGAGCCAACCGCCCGGACACTGAGCTACCATGACTCATACGAGTATACATATGTAAATGAAGGCAATGAAATGATGTAAAAAACAATTGAAATTAATACAACAACCATCATTTAAGAGAAATACGATCATCACAAAAGAGTTAAATGCGAAAGTCGATCAAGAAATTCCTCTATTCCAATATCTCAGTGAAGTTTGTCGAAAAGATGATTGATCAGTTCAACGAGCGAGCGACTGAATAAGAGATCTACTTATAATAACATTGTCAAAGTCCATTGTCCGCCGGGTTGACCCAATTACGTCCCGCGAACACCACATTGAAGCGAAATTGTTCGATCTGTCTACGGAAATTAAATTTTCTGAATACCCCCTTCGTTCCGTTCGATAGAGAAAGTATTCACGTCCACTAAACACAGATCTCCCGACATTTCGCAAGCCTTTGTACAGGCACAACTACTGAGAAGATCGATCCTTTTATTTTTAATGTAAAGGAGATTTTTATGGTTGCTGGAGTTCTTCGACCACTTCTTCTCCCAGCGCTACTTATTCCCGAAGTGGCGCTTAAAGGTAGTTAGCTATTGGATGTCTTAATACTTTTACGTTAAAAGCCACTGACCGTGCCGTGGTTCAGTTCTCTCGAGCGCTCACGTATCCGAATGGTATCGCAAATAGAGTTATCGCCCAAGCTGAGGTCCCTTCTCGGGGGCCTTGCGGCTATCTACTCCCCAAAGAGGTTCGGGCTAAGCGACAGGCTAAGCTGTGCCACCTTTCAAAATCCTGGTGAAGGTAAGGAAGTAGAAGCCGCCTGGCCGATCAGCTTAGTTCATTCAGAAAATAGGGGAGATTTGTATTGACAATCAATTATTTTAATATTTTCTAAACAAGCCTTTAACCACGATCAAATGATGTCACGTTTGATTTGATTTGAAATACGTTTTAATTTTAATCTGTAAATATAGTAGTATTTATAAGAGGAAGCGAATATTAAAATAAATAACTTTATTACACAACTCGTTATGAAACAATTGTTAAGTTACTGAAAATACAAGTGCATATTTTTTATAGTCTCTAAATAACTTGACCAACACATAGTAAACAAAATAGTCTAGTAATCTGTAATCTCTTCCTATCCTATGTGGCCGATATTTTAATAAAGTATTTGATTCAGCCTACGTTAGGCTCAAGAGACAAATCAGAAAGCTTTTAACCGATAGGTCAGAACGTTTACGCGAATCTTATAGTATTGTGTTTTCCACAATCTCAGTAGATATCTGCCGCTTAGTTCATATTACATATCTATGCCTAATTCTAGCTCGTAATACAATTATTACTTGAAAACGTATCTGAGTTGTACTGTGATATATGTACTGATGTAAAGAGGAATGACAATAGTTGTATTGCGAAAATAAAAACTGGTTTTATTAACCTATAAAAACGCCGTATCACTAAAAGTGATAGATGATTTAATAACTCCATGATTCCGTACGACTAGACGTAGATCTACGATAAATATCATTGTTCTCCGAGCTTACAATTAAACTGTACTAGGAATATTCTATAGAGATCACAGTGAATTGGTTTTGTAATATATGGGGTCGGATACACTCGATCCATTTGTTATTTTGGGAGGACCACGGAGTGATCACTTCGCAACAGCAAGGGATGTATTGTAGGCCCTGAAGGCATTGTGTTTTTTTCCGCTGACGTAGCACTTTTTCACCAAACGTTTCGTAGGTCTTTTGTGTTCAATATACTGCGGGATATTGATCTACAAGGCGTATTCTCATCCCGCGCGAATTTTGTTTTTCTAGTTTTCAATAGAGCAAGAGAAAATATTTGCGATATTTTACTTTTATTTTATGAGGATATATGATTAAAAAATGTCACGTAAATATATCTAATATATTTAAATGAGTAATTTTTGTTTTTATATAATCTGAATCTCGGAAACGGCTCGTACGATTTTCAGGAAATTTTGTATACCGGAGGTTTCGAGGGTGAACAATCCATCTGATGTAGCTAGGTTTTTTTTTAGAAAATGTCGTTTCATCCTTGTATACCCTATGATTAGTCCAATAGATAGCGTTGCTAAGCAACAGTAAGTCAGTTTGAGGGTGGACCAAAAAAATCAATTGTTGATTAAATTTACGTCAAATTACTCTTGAAGTGATTTCTTCTCCAATTAAAAAGAATCAACAAAATCGGTTAAAAAAAATACAGAGCACCTCCTCCTTTTTGAAGTCGGTTGAAAATGACTAACCTAACCTCCTTTTTAAAGTTTATAACAAGCTTATGACTCAATTTCGAGCTTAAGTAATCAGTGCGACCAATTAACACAAAAACACCAGAGAAGTTGAAGGTGTGATGTAAGCATTGGACTGTTGGTCATTTTAAAGAAGAAAAAAGAGAGAAAGAAATTTTAAAGAGAAGGTAGAAGAAAAAAAAAGTTAAATGATAACGATCCTCCTATTCATGCAACAACAGAAGACGCTACGATAACTATACCGTTGTAGAAATTAAATTGAAATTTGCTTAGAAAACTAATAAATATTCTTTATATATTAAAAGAAAGGACTTTGAACACTAAGCACAGAGTACCTACAAAAGCGTCTCAATTGTTAATCAGAAATGACAATCCAACCACACAATAGCGTTAACCATCTTTGATAGTATTAAAACTTTATTAATTAAAGACTTCCAAGTGCTTCAGAATTTAAAATATGGATTGTGTTCATTGCATCGGGCACCCGAGTGCTGTTTCTAGTAAGATTCCAGGCGGGAACTAACATTTTGTGCGAGTGCGAGTTACATTCAAGTATACTAGTACTAGTCTATTTGATTGCTTAAGGAAATAGATGATTGATTTATGGGACGAAAGAAAAATTAGTAAGGTGGAGAATCACATTAAATTAAAAAATAATAATAAGCAGATAACAGTTACAAAGTGGGAGGGTACATACGGCAAGCGCCTCAGAGGACGCCCCCACATGAGATGGGAAGATGACATAATTAAATTCGCTGGCCCCTGCTGGTCACAATTGGCACGGGACAGAAAGAAGTGGATTTCTTTAGAGGAGGCCTTCACCTTCGCCTGAGGAGGGGTTCTTGCAAAACATAGAATATTACTACTACTTATACTTACTACACTTTTTATTAATTACATTTTCATAACTCTGTACATTTCTTGCAGGAAATAAAAGGCTTTATTATTTATTATTTATTATAACTTAGTGGCTAAGCTGTTTGACTTACGATCTCATAGTAACGGGTTCGAATCCTAACGGGTTAGAATCAACGGATTGCTGTTTTACTATTTTTTAAGTACTATTGTAATAAAAAAACGAATCACGTGATAAAGCATTGTGTGGCGAAGAGCTCTTCACCTGTCAGATTAGTACCTAATAAGCTTGGTGAAAAACGCTTAGCGAACGCTGTCTCTGTCTACCCCGCTAGGGTTAAAAGAATGTCAGAGCTTATAATTACATTGTTATCATAATAATTCGTAAACTGACGTACACCAAAACTATAACACCAACCGACATATTTCCGCTTTATCGCTGGAACATTACAAAATAGAATTAATCAGAACCTAAGCAATTTGTTGTTGCAATTTTATGTGCTGATTTACCTCGGCGGCGAAGGGCAATATCGTGAGGTAAACCTACATGTCCTAGAAAAAAATAGACAAGTGAAGTCTACCAATCCACACTACGTGTGCGTGGTGGTCTATGCCCTTATACTCTCTTTACATAGAAGGCCTGTTGCCAGCAGAAGGACATATATAAAGGCTTTTTATGGTTTTTCAGCAGTTAACAGCATTCGACGTTATAGAGTGAAACAGCTGATATTGTACGGTTGGCAACTGGTCTCCCTCAAATTACTTGAGCGCAGATCTCTTAATTACGGCCATCCGCCCCGTTTGATTGGGGCCCCGCATTGTTTGTATTCTCAGCTAACAGGACAATTGCACTGCACTTAGCCACGGGGTTAATAATGCCTACTGTTACGGTCACCTACTCGTATCTATCTATATAGTTACAGATCAGTCAATTGAACTTATTTATATCCTCTCTATAGAGAATTATAGATTTATTTATTATTTTTATTAATAGATTTATTTTTATTTATTATTATTATTATTTATTTTCATTATTAAGATTTTTCAAGCGCCTTCAAAATATGAGGAAGTTCTCAATTCGTCTGTAAGTTTTTTTAATGTTTATAAAGCAGTTTACCCAGTCGAAAGTTGAAAAATGACGAACTACACAGATTGGCCTTGACTGCTTCACCGGATTGAGAGGTGGCGTAGCTTTTAGGTCGCTTAGCCTGAACCTCTATCGCTAGTAACTCGAGACAAGGGTCCCCCCGGTGAGGAGTAACCTCGGCTTGGACGGTTATAATGTTACGCGTAAGCTTTCCGATCCGATTTCACGGATGATCTAAGGGATATTCAAAAGCTAAACTAACTTTGAGTGCCATTTTGGGAAGCGTTCGCGCTGGGAGAACGTGACCGAAGAAACTCCAGCGACGCTACTAACATCTAAGGGTGATGCCTGCAATGTGCGTTTGCGCTTTGATTAACATTTGAATCGATTTGAAGTCGGATTTTACTCGTAAAATGTACTTTGTTAAAGTTCTTAATAGACGTTTGTTTTTTACAATTAACTAAAAGAAATCGCTAACCGCAAGTCTAATATTCGATGCCCACGGAGAGTTTTATAAGTTGTTTAGAAAAGTTTACCATAAACTTCGGAATTTATCTAGCCCATATTTTTAGACGTCCAGCGTTGCGACGGCCCCCAGGAAATACGACGCCCAAATTATAATGGGAGCGGTTTGGAAATAATTCTGAAAGTTTATAAAGCAGTTTACCCAGTCGAAAGTTGAAAAATGACGAACTACACAGATTGGCCTTGACTGCTTCACCGGATTGAGAGGTGGCGTAGCTTTTAGGTCGCTTAGCCTGAACCTCTATCGCTAGTAACTCGACACAAAGGTCCCTCCGGTGAGGAGTAACCTCAGCGGACGGTTACTATGTTACGCGTAAGCTTTCCGATCCGAGGGCGCCTGAGAGGGCCGAACTACGACTCGGTCGGTTGCTATTTCACGGATGATCTAAGGGATATTCAAAAGCTAAACTAACTTTGAGTGCCATTTTGGGAAGCGTTCGCGCTGGGAGAACGAGACCGAAGAAACTCCAGCTTTTTTTTTATAACGAACTACACAGATTGGCCAGAGAAGCTGGCCTTGACTGCTTTACCGGATTGAGAGGTGGCATAGCTCTTAGGTCGCTTAGCCTGAACCTCTATCGCTAGTAACTCGACACAAAGGTCCCCCGGTGAGGGGTAACCTCGGCTTGGACGGTTACTATGTTACGCGTAAGCTTTCCGATCCGAGGGCGCCCGAGAGGGCCGAACTACGACTCGGTCGGTTGCTATTTCACGGATTACCTAAGGGACATTCAAAAGCTAAACTAACTTTGAGTGTCATTTTGGGAAGCGTTCGCGCTGGGAGAACGTGACCGAAGAAACTCCAGCGTCGCTCCTAACATCTAAGGGGTGATGCCTGCAATGTGCGTTTGCGCTTTGATTAACATTTGAATCGATATTAAGTCTGATTTTACTCGTAAAATGTACTTTGTTACAGTTCTTAATAGACGTTTGTTTTTTTTTTTACAATTAACTAAAAGAAATCGCTAACCGCAAGTCTAATATTCGATGCCCACGGAGAGTTTTATAAGTTGTTTAGAAAAGTTTACCATAAACTTCGGAATTTATCTAGCCCATATTTTTAGACGTCCAGCGTTGCGACGGCCCCCAGGAAATACGACGCCCAAATTATAATGGGAGCGGTTTGGAAATAATTCTAAAAGTTTCTCGTTCCCTTTTTTTTCCTTGTACCAAGATTTTATCAATACGTTAGACATGTTTTTTTTTCTTAACTGAAAAGAGAACGGACATTTACAACGAAATAAATAAGCTTTTCCTCGTCCTTTTTACTCATACTTGATATGTGGTACAGAGACAGCGATTGGCATTAGCTATCAAACATCGTATTATGTCACACATGTGACAAGTTTTGGACAACTCACCCTTTGTTACATATACGACCTAATAAGATCGGTGAAAAGTGAATACTGACTCTGTCTACCCCGCTAAGGGTTTTTTTTATCTCGCTAATCTAATAACGCTGTTATGATTTTTATTAATTCTAATGTTTATTCTAAGTTTTAACACACAAATGTTGGCTGACTACAGACAGACTATAACAATAAGTGGACACCGTAGAGTTCCAACCGTCATGACAGCTGACAAGAAAATATGCGTTATTTTTTTTTGTGATGAACTACACAAATTAGCCAGAGAAGCTGGCCTTGAGAGGTGGCATAGCTCTTAGGTGGCACAGCGCTTAGCCTGAACATCTATCGCTAGTAACCTCAGCTTTTACGTTTACTATGTTACGCGTAATCATTCCGAAAAGAGGGCGCCTGGTAAGGCCGAACAGCGTGATCGGTTGCTATGTCCTGGATATCTAAGGGAAATTCAATAGCTAAATAACTTTGAGTGCCACTTCGGAAAGCGTTGGCGCTGGGAGAAAGTAACCGAAGAAACTCAACGCTCCTAAAGCCTACGGTGTGATGCCTGCAATGTGCGTTTGCGCTTTGATTAACATTTGAATCGATTTAAAGTCCGATTTTACTCGTAAATGTACTTTGTTACAGTTCTTAATAGACGTTTGTTTTTTTTACAATTAACTAAAAGAAATCGCTAACCGCAAGTCTAATATTCGATGCCCACGGAGAGTTTTATAAGTTGTTTAGAAAAGTTTACCATAAACTTCGGAATTTATCTAGCCCATATTTTTAGACGTCCAGCGTTGCGACGGCCCCCAGGAAATACGACGCCCAAATTATAATGGGAGCGGTTTGGAAATAATTCTCAAAGTTTCTCGTTCCCTTTTTTTTCCTTGTACCAAGATTTTATCAATACGTTAGACATGTTTTTTTCTTAACTGAAAAGAGAACGGACATTTACAATGAAATAAATAAGCTTTTCCTCGTCCTTTTTACTCATACTTGATATGTGGTACAGAGACAGCGATTGGCATTAGCGATCAAACATCGTATTACGTCACACATGTGACAAGTTTTGGACAACTCACCCTTTGTTTATGTAACGACCTAATAAGATCGGTGAAAAGTGAATACTGACCCTGTCTACCCCGCTAAGGGTTTTTTTTATCTCGCTAATCTAATAACGCTGTTATGATTTTTATTAATTCTAATGTTTATTCTAAGTTTTAACACACAAATGTTGGCTGACTACAGACAGACTATAACAATAAGTGGACACCGTAGAGTTCCAACCGTCATGACAGCTGACAAGAAAATATGCGTTATTTTTTTTTGTGATGAACTACACAGATTAGCCAGAGAAGCTGGCCTTGAGAAGTGGCATAGCTCTTAGGTGGCATAGCGCTTAGCCTGAACATCTATCGCTAGTAATCTCAGCTTTTACGTTTACTATGTTACGCGTAATCATTCTGATAAGAGGGTGCCTGATAAGGCCGAACAGCGTGATCGGTCGCTATGACCTGGATATCTAAGGGAAATTCAATAGCTAAATAACTTTGAGTCCCACTCCGGGAAGCGTTGGTGCTGGGAGAAAGTAACCGAAGAAACTCAACGCTCCTAAAGACTACGGTGTAATGCCTGCAATGTACGTTATGTCGAATTACATGAATTTTGACTTACCTACAAATTCCCATATTAAAAAGGCCATTTTTTTTTAAATTTGAACTGAAATAAATAAGTGACAATTAAATATCCTTAATATTAAAAATATTTTTTTAAATTATTAATTTATTTATATTTCTTTAAAAACATAAACGAAAAAGGATATCTTCCGTAAACTTGGAATTTACAGTATTTTTCAATAAATTTTATTTTTATTTAAATTTTGCCGCCACATGGAGGTAACACTAAGCACTAAAGTTTTAATAAAAATAGAATTTATTGAAATATAAATAAATTAATAAAAATATTTTATTTTAAGGATATTTTATTGTCAATGCACAATTTATTTCAGTTAGCTAGCGTCTATATCTTCCGAGATATTTAAACTTTCCTAACCGACCCTTTGTTTTTGCTCACGGCTATATATAAATATATATATATACAAAAGAATTGCTCGTTTAAAGATATTAGACTTATAAGATATAAGTAAAAAATATATAAAATTAACCGCAAAGGGTTGAAGGACGTAAGAATTTTTTATTTTATTACTGGCCGCTATCACCTTAGCGTTCGTCCGCATGCCATAAAGAAAAAAGAACATCAGGCTAAAAGAAATGAGCGAACGAGCGCCATCGTTTTATTAAACGTTTTTCCATCGCCGGCCGCCGCGCACCGCCATGTGCCAAACAGCTGCCGCTCTCGATTTTTTTTACCAACTCCAACTTTTGACCCCACTTTGTTGCGATCATTCATGTGGGAATGTTTTTTATGTAAAACTTTTAAGCTAAAAACAATTCTAACTACATACACATACGTTAGAAAACCGCTCGTTAGCTGTGGTTTACTTTAAGTGGATGTTATTATTGGGGCTCTAAATTAATTGGTCTGTGTTTTAGTTGAAAAAATAATCTTATTTAATAACACTTTTTCATAGTTAAGCATGTTATTGCAGAGACATAACGTAGATAACGAGTCTATACTGAAAGAGCTTAAGATCTCCACACGGCTATCAGAAATTTGCCGCCAAAGAGCCTCTTTGGACACATTATGCGGTAGTCAAAGCACTGTCTGGAGAAGCAGATCATCTTAGGCAAAATGGATGGCAAATGTGCTCAGGGTAGGGCCCCTACAAAATGGACGCACATGATGATGAAGACGGTGGGAGGCAGCATGCAGCGTGCGGTCCACTCCGCCTATGACCGCACTCAATGGAGGCTGCTTGTACGTGGTCGCGATCCTCAGCAGTGAGGGAACGAACAAGATGTTATTGCAACATGTAACGTAATGACATTATTAAGCGATAATTGATATAAATTAGGGTCTATTAATAATAATTATTGCAGTAATTTTACTTTATAATATTAATTTCTCACATACACATATTATATCAAAACTTTGATTTAAGAAACTTTTTTTATTTTAAATTATATAAATGGCGGATATGTTTAAAAGAGATTAAAATCACAGCTTTGTATCAAAATAAATAATACTTGTCTCCTGTGGATAGCGATAGGCTCACCTCCTACCACATTTGTGACCTAATAAAAATAAACTCATCCTCATATCACATCCTCGCGGAGTAGGCAGAGATAATACTAGCATCTTTTCATCAAGCTTTTTAAGAGGCTTGGCAAACTGCGACAAATTTTAACAACCATGTACGATGAGATTTAATTTGTCTTGCCTTTAAGAAGGTGAACTCACTGCGACGAATCACTATATAATAGATAGCAGCTGAACCCAAACTTCTTCTAGCTGTGCTGTCTTGAGCACAGGCGTAAGGAGGCTAGCCTTTAGGTTTTCTGCAGATTTTATTTGGAGATTGTGCTCTGGAATTACATGATCTAATTCCGCCATCCCCGTTCCACTATCGGACTTCTAGACGTACTTCTGAATTTCATCCTTTTGTTGTGAACATCCCTCAAACCCGAACGAAGCGCTTCATTATTCGTACAGCAAAAGACTGGAATAGTTTGCCCGCGTCTGTCTTTCCCTCCGATTACAATGTGGTTATTTTCAAGAGTAGAGTGAATAGGCATTTACTAAGCTGCACCGCCTTACCATCTAGAACTGTATTCCCACTCAACTTCAGGTAGGATCGTGGTCAAGAACTTGCTTATAAAGTGTAAAAGAAATATTATGTATTACCAATTTTGAATAAGTACTTTTATTGTGGTTCAATATTGATTTTAAATTCCCTAAGTTTCGAACACCATACGGCGCTTATGGCTAAATATTGATATATTACTTTTAAGTCGATTGAAAACGCATCGATGTTGGCTTTCTTCCAAGAGCTTATGTAACTGGATACATTATATTAATACGAAGTGTGACTTATAATTATACAATGACCAAAGACGTTGTTTTTTTTTTATTATTTATTTATTTACCTGCTGCTATTTTTTCAGCAGCCTTGTTTACAGTTGTTTACAGAAATAAGAGGAAAAGTTAAAACTATTGGTCATAGATAGTACTGCGGTGGACCTGTTGGCCAGGGCTGCTATTCGCATGACCTCGGTGCAATACTCTAAAAAATCCTTCCTTTTGTTTCTGTCGCATACTATTGGGGCTATAGAAGTCGACGAGACGTTGTCAAGTTATTCTCAAGTGATTCTAACCTAAAAAATTGAGTACACTCTTTGTACTTAAAGTCATACAACCTAAAATACGAGCAACAGATAATAAATAAGAATGTAATCAAGACGAAATAACACAATGTCGTTTATGTTATCCTGGTAATTTATTACTAACAGGCAGTATATACTAAAACTATATGACAGATTAGAGAAGAATTCCTTATAGGTAAAATAAGGTTCATAATAGCCTGACGTTCGTAAGTTGAAATGGAACCCCGGGGAGGAGACCGTTCCTGAGCAATTACATGACTGCAGAGTTCATGCCGTATAAGTAATAAAAACATATAGTAATATATATACGGGATACGATGGTGCTAATTTAAATCTAGAAGCAGAAATATACATACAAACATATTTTTCATTAATTACTAGAGATTCGACTTATTTTTTAACCTACTTCAAAAAAAAGAAGTTCTCAATTCATCCGTTTTTTTATTTCACACACACCGATTTTGATATTTTTTGTTAGGAAAGATTTGTTTAAATTAGGTCCCATATTCATTTTAATAGCGTAGATCGTTGGGATCTAAAGATATAGATAAGATACCAGGGAACCGCTCTCTTTTGTTATCTAAGAGGAAATCTTTTATGTGGGACCTTTACTCACTAAATCTCCCTCTAGCCGTCCTCCTAAAATCATACAGACGATGGTAACTTGTATCGCTTGTTAATCAAGATATTTTTCACAATATAAGGTAACTACGTGTTAACGACAACGAGTACAAATGTGAAAGAAGAAAGAGATATAGTCTCGTCTTCGTAATACAACTATGATACTTCACAAGCAAAACTGAGCTACCGCCCGTAATAGCGTTGAATTTTGATCAGTGAAGTTTGATTTAATTTGATATCCGTTCTTATTTTTATTCATAGTTAAAGTTACAGCCTTTATATATATATATATAAAGGCTGTAACTTTGCTGACCAAAAAATATTATTCATACTTCCTCATTATGTAATTCGTATCTAAACATAATTACGAAAAAAATGTTTTACAACTAACTGGGTCATCCAGGTCCTTATTTTTAAACAATAATAATCAATAATATATTATACAGCAATAGTATAAGTTTCATGTCCGTTCTGCAGTGTTGCATGTTTAAACCATTTATTAGTTTTGATAATTTATTGGTATAATTAACCAGGATGCAGAATCGAGTCATGTATATTGTTATGACACGGCTAAATATTAATTAAATTCATAATTGCCTATAAAAAGCAAACAAAGTAAGTTTATATCTGATTACCGGATCGAAGCGCAGCCTCAGAATAACGGTTTGATATCGTCGAAACTTATCGAAACTTCCCGTAGGAACTAATCCAATGTCACTAAGGAAGTAAGTAACCGTAAGTTGACTCGGTAACAGGAAGTCTGTCCAAAGTTACGCGCCACCCTCCAATGAACTTGGCATTACGGCTTCATTAGTCGCCAGGCACATAGATATCGTGCGAAATATCATTTTGATGTCTTTTCTAGATATTGTTATTACTTTCTTTTAAAAATCAGGTATTTATTATTTTTCTGCTACCACAGCATCACACCATCTTTTAAGAGCCGCGGTAGCTCAGTGTCCGGGCGGTTGGCTTAACTTGCAAGGTACGCTAGCAACCCGAGTTCGATCCCCGGTGCCGACACCAATAAATTTGTTGTTGTAATTTCATGTGCTGATTTACTACGTGCTTGGTGGTGAAAGAAAACATGGTGAGGAAACCTACATGTCTTAGAAAAAATTTCTAAGGCATTTGAAGTCTTGCCAATCCGCACTAGGTGTGCGTGGTGGACTATGCCCATAAGGGTCTTCTTTACACAGAAGACCTGCCCCCAACAATGGGACATATATATCATATATATAATAGCTGTAACTTTAACAGTTTTTTATAAACGGCAATCATTTATTGGAGATAATCTCCATGCATTGCCAAGGGATCTCGAATAAGTTTGACACCGACGAAGGCGGTGCGATAGGCGGAAATGGTCTTCAGAAAGGTTCCTCTGTTCTTATATATTGTAACAGAATTAAGTTACGGTTAAGTTAAGTTAAGGTTGGTTTTAGGTGTGTAACGGAATAAAGTGTAACAGTCATAGTCCGTATCAGTTTATAAGTCTAAATTCGTTTCTACATTTGTTTAAGGAACTAAGGAAAATGAATGAATATGTATGGAGCGATAGAGCCGTGCCAGGACCTTGGGATCTCAACTATCTCAATTATAATCAATCGTCTTCTTACATATATAAACATATTATCATCCCATACAAACATCCTGTTGCTTGCTTGATTCATTATTACATGTTTAAGGTAAAAATCTATTATTTTCCTTTCGGTTTAAAAAACATAATAAAGTTGCCTTGACTTTCATTACTGCCCTGGCAAAACAGTCAATTATGTGCTTCGAAAATTTGTTCCGAATTAAAATAACATCGAAATAACATCGTATAAGAGAGACGTGGATTAAAAACATAAGAAAAAAATATTCAATACGAATTTAGATGGAAACGAATGATTCTGGGAAAAGAAAATTGACTGTAGATTACGTTGTGAACGATACTCGGGTACTTTAATTAAAATTATGTTATCATTCTTTGAATATTTCTTCGCAAAGCTTGAAAATGGGCGAAACACTAATTTAGTGATAAAAGGAAAGAGTGATGGGACTTTTGAAACTATTGGCGCAACAAACAAACGAAAGTTGACCAAGAAGGGTAAGCAGAGATTACGGATTCCTGAGACACCTCTGTTAATTTCGAGTACTCCTAACGTCATCCTTAGTCAATATGTCTCCAGTCTGATCAATAAACATTCCCCCTAGGACGTCTCTTATTTTTCGTAGGAATTGCCATTACACGCCGTCGCGTGGACGATGAGATGTTACGTCGGACTCGTACCGACTAAATCTCCATTGTGGTCGTCATCAGCGCTACCTATAGATTTTGGGATCTCTGTAAGGAACGCAACGACAACCTTCGGCTGTACTTTCCCGTCTCGAGGTCGTGCGTTAAAATCGCTACCGTCAAAACCCTCGCGGACTGCTACAAATACATTGTACTACTTCGAGTTGTCCTGCTCCAGGGCCACAATTATTCTTCCTCAAGTTCAGGAAATTTGCACATGCGTGGCACAAAATAAGGACCCGTAGAAAAGTCGTGCTAGTGGCGCCGTCGAGCGAGCCGTTGTGGTGTGTCGTAGCGCCTTAAGGGGAAGAGCTCCGAATGGTGGAGAAAGGGCTTGATAAAGAACTTGTAGGGAGTCAAGAAGTTGCATGTGTGGCCACACGGTCAGACCACGCCTTTCGGCTCTAAATAACCGCGAGGTTGGTAGGGCCGCCATGGAAGGTGGGTAGGGTCACTATTATTGCACGTTCGGTGTATCCGTTTCCTACCGACACTACATCTCGTTCCCAATTCATCCTTTCTACATGCACAAAAACCGAAACAAAAGAAATCTTACTTAATGCTAATCACAAGATCACTGTTTATCCCTATTGCGGATCGGTAGATTTCACATGTCATCTAGCACATGTACATACACTACTACAGAGTAATGAAGTTGTGTTCACTTTTGTAAATTTGGCTAACATCGACATTCAGCCGAAAAAACAACAAAATATAGTAACGTGTAAGCAACTTCTTAATATATGTAATTTTCATCGACTACCTACAGGAAGTACAGGTTATTTTAGACCGTCGCGACGGCGGCACCAGACCTAAATATAGACGGCAATCGATATTCGACACAACACATTGAATATTTAGTAGCCAAGAATGAGACTCGTTAACCGCTATTAAAAGTTAGCTCTGTTAGGTATTTCAAGTTGAGTATTATAATCAATACGTTTATGAAAAGAATTATCGAACAGGAGGAAAAAGACGAAAATAAAGATCAGAGAGAGAGAGACAAGACAGAATAAAATAAGGGTTACGTAGGACCAAAAAAACATCAATGGTAGGCGGCAAAGTGGGAACATTGATGTGGAGAAGGCTTTTCAGGCCGTGAGAGTCGGTGACTCCTTGGCACCACGGCCTGCCCAGGGTCCATAACGGATTTCCCCTCCTCGCGGAAAAATAAAAGGTATTACATTATATTTGTATACTGTTTATTGTCTTATAAACGGTTTAAATAAATGTAGCTCTAAGGTGTAAGCACATATTGTAGATTTCGGCTTTAATAGCAGCGACACAATAAACTATTATTTATGTTGCTGTATACGTACACTAACATTGTACTATATGAAACTTTGTTATGGTTTTAAATAAAGATTCTATTTATTTCAGCTATGTCCAGGCTACTGACATAATAATAATAGCTCAATGGTTAGAGCTCGCTTCTTGTCCAGTCCACATTGGATTCACACAGCACGATTTCGATTACAAGTGAGTAATGAAATTGTTTAGTACAATTTGAAAGGATATTTTAACAAGTGCGCAACGGTAGGGGTCACATATTGAGAACGTGTACCGAAGTCTGGCTCAATCTCTCTTTAAAGAGGAGAAGCGTAATAAAAATACTTATATTTCCAAAGTTTTATAGTTGTCCCGCATAACAAGGGTTCTTGCAATCAAATAAAAATTACACACTTTACACTACAATAAATTACACATTACATTTTATGAAAAATAAATAAATAAATAAAAATATTTTATTTTATTTTAAGGATATTTAATTGTCTATGATGCACAATTTATTTCAGTTAGCTAGTATCTTTATCTTCTGAGATATTAAAACTTTCTTCACCGACCCTTTATTTTTGTTCACGAGAGTATATTTGTTATTGAACTGCAGGAAATAAAAAAGCGTTTTTTATATAATTTATTTATAAAGTACTAATTATACTTAAGGTGTGAACAGCAAGCAAACATAGTTCGCCTCAACGCGCATCACGTGCAGGAAACGCAAGTGAAACCGAAGGAGTTGAGTAAATTTAGTGGCTAACTAAAAATAAATGATCAGCGTGCGGTCCTTCTGTATGTACACTTGAACTTGACGGAGTTCAACGAACGATGGGAAGCGATAATTTTATTTGTTTCAAACTTGAACACCGTAGTTTGAAGTCGTTTGATTAATTAATGTCTTTCTCACTTCTATAATTGATAACAATTTATACCCTCCTTGTCTTTGTATTTTAAATTGTTAGGCTCAAGAATTTGTAAAGAACAAATTCTTGAGCGAATAACTTTTTCTTAATTTCTTTAGTAAACAATTTTTTTTAGAAAGATTATAAAAAAGAAATCATTTAAAACTGTATATATTTATTATTAAGGTCATTGAACGCATTCTCCTCGCAAATTAAAATGTTCCATTCTCTATCGCAGTTAGTAAGGCGAGTTTTTTTTTAAAGAAATGTGGCAAACGACCTTACGGCTCACCTGATCTTAATTGATCACCGTCGCCCATGAACATCCACAGCACCAAAGAAGCTTGCAGGTGCGTTGCCAGCCTTTGAGGGATTATTTGATCTTTGATTATTTATCTTTTTATAGGAGTAGGCTCGTTTCTCAAAATTATTTTAATTAACAGAAGTTGCTCAAGTTACTCCTTATTACATCGGCTATCCGCCAGTGAAAGACCTGTTAAAATCGGTCCAGAGATGAAACAAACTGACAGATAAATGTTATTAAAAAATAAAAATGTTATGTTAATATTAATATAACAAACAGATACTCCAATTTTATTTATACAGATTTCTGTAGAAATGCCTTATGCCCAAAAATTCTGTCACATGTTTGCCAGTCCGCACAAGAGCCGCGTGGCAGACTATGCCCTTATACTCTCTACAAAGTTGGCCTTTGCCCAACAGTGGGACCTCAACATATAAGCCTATATAACTGTAACTTTATATTTCTTTAGTCTATTTTAAGAGATGCCAATTTCTTATATTAATACACAAAGTATAGTATTAGATCAATGTTATTTAGAAAATTTCGATATCGATTAGTTACCTTTAAATTCTGTCATTTTTTTTTAAATAGTGCAAACTTTTCTTTTTTTCTAATATTTCTATAATTCTTTTTAAAATATATTAATAAGCTTAAGCCTTTGGTAAGATATGGTTCACGGCAATAGCCATACGATAGATTTGAATATTCAACCTTATGTTTCGAAAACTAAACCATTAGGCTATTGACACTTCCAATTCAAATTAAAATATAATCTATCTGCTACACTCAAGCAATCTAATCTATTTCTTTAACTCCATTAGAGGCTTGTTTCTCAACATCAGTATGTTGTCCGTGTATTTATTGTAACAGATGTTTAAGACCACATGTGTTGGCTATCTAAATATATCTCAGTATAAAAGCCCTATTGTTCCATAGAAGCTGGTTGAAATGAACTGCTATTATATCGTACTTATTGTTGCGTCCGGCTGCAAACAGGCTGACAACGTAAAGTTTGTTTTGTTATCTTTACACAAGGGTGATTAATTTTCTAACTTAACGTTTTAAAAGTTACAGCCTTTATACATGTCCCACTGCTGGGCACAGGCCTTCTCTGTAAAGAGAGTATAAGGGCATAGTCCGCCACGCGGCCCTAATGCGGATTGGCGGACTTCACATATCGTAGAAAAATTTTCTAAGGCATGTAGGTTTCACGATGTTTTCCTTCACCGCCGAGCGCGTGGTAAATCAGCACATAAAATTGCAACAACAAATTTATTGGTGCCGGCACCGGGGATCGAACTCGGGTTGCTAGCGTACTACGCAACTTGAGCCAACCGCACGGACACTGAGCTACCACGGCTCCTAAATTAACGTTTTAATACCTGGTAATATAACAGGCGTAAATCTGCATTGTCACTGAACTTTCGCTGAGACAACCGACCAACTATTTTTTTTTAATGTCAAAAATACTTTTTTTCACAAATATTATTGACTGTCTTGTTTACCACTTCAAATAAGCCTAAGTTTGTGTTAGAATGGTGGATTCGAACCTACGACCATACGATTCGCAGACCGCACCCTAAACCATTAGGCTACCATTAGGCTGCTTCTACTGGCTTCTTAACTGAGTCTCAACGTAACCACGCCAACATCAACTTTGACAAATCGTTTATTTATCACTACATTTATGTTCTTTATTATGTGATTTATTTATATATATATATATATAGCTGCTTTATTTAATATATATTTATGTATAATATA
Source organism: Meandrusa payeni (assembly GCA_029286785.1). Classification (NCBI taxonomy): domain Eukaryota; kingdom Metazoa; phylum Arthropoda; class Insecta; order Lepidoptera; family Papilionidae; genus Meandrusa; species Meandrusa payeni. Next base: position 8,373,175 of record JAGSMX010000008.1, on the reverse strand, counting down.
TTTGAAAGTTTATGTAATGTACACCATATTAATACACAACCGAATCGTGTCCGTCTTAGTCTTCATAGGTTTTTTGGCTGAAAACCAGCGCTTTGCTACATGTGTGAGCACAGCACATGCTGAGCCAACCCCTTTTCGGCACAATTTCTGTTTTGTTCTTTTTTTATGTTGTTTCTAATTTATGTTGTTTTACCTGTTGTTTCTGTGTTCTTGTGTCGAATAAATGTTTATTCTATGCTATCGACGTTTAAAATTAAATTATCTTTATGTCAAAACTGTCACCTGTTGATTTAAAGGTTATATATGTCTTAGATCTCCGAGTATTAACAAACCGTGGTAGCATAGTATCCAAGCGGGTACTTCAAATTTTACCCCTCACCGGGGACCCTTGTGTCGAGTTACTAGCGATAGAGGTTCAGGCTAAGCGACCTAAGAGATATGCCACCTCTCAATCCGGTGAAGCAGTCAAGGCCAGCTTCTCTGGCCAATCTGTGTAGTTCGTCAAAAAAAAAACGGGTACTTCAAATTGTATTGAACGATAGCAACGTGATTTGGGTACCCGATGCCAGCACTATTTAATCTGTTTGTTGCTGTTAAAAGTTGAAACTGAATTACTACGAGCTCGGCGATGAAGTAAATAAAAAGAAGAAAATAAATGTATATATACATATAAATATATATATATATAGCGTCAATAGCCTAATGGTTTAGGTACGGCCTGCGAATCGTAAGGTCGTGGGTCTGAATCCGCCATTGACTATTGCCGTGAACCATATCCTAGCACAAGCTTAAGCTTCCACAGTCCGATTCGAGCAGTGGTTGTGAGCGGACGTGTGCCGCCCGATCCCCGTCTGAAAAGGACAGCTATTAGCGCCGTCCATTGAGGCGCGACGCGCGCACCTGTGAGCGCACCTGCGAGCACAGCTGCATCGCCTCCATTGTACTTAACACTGAATTCGTAATTGCCGCATTCTAACGGCTTACGTTTTTCTGAGTATAAGTAGAACTTTATTATTTTATTGATTAGAGTCCTTTGTTCGTTCGGTGGATACCTTACGGTGTGAACGAAGCCGACGACAGGTGGTCCTGGTGCCTGACGCTTCCCCTCAGGAATCGCGAAATCGGAAGGGGTCGACAAGGTTGGCCTTTGGTCTACTGCCATAGTCAACAGTCGACTTACGTTTTGGCCTTTTAGTGCCCCGGGTAGTTTTAATTAGTCTTAAGGACACACCTGAGGTGCACAATAAGATTGGCACCCAGACACACCAAGGCACACATCCTCCTGCCCACCCGGCGGGGAGGAGGCAGAGGCACACCCCGGCATCCCACCGGGACCCCAGTGCTGTTAGTTTTATTCTCCCCCGCGATTATTTATTAATTTAAAATGGACCCCATCGACGAGATGAGGTATGTGTTCAGCAATCTCCGGGCCAAACACCCGGAGATATATAAATCGTTAATCGCGGACGCTCGCGAAGCCACTTCTCGGCCCTCTTCAAGGAGCTCTAACCCCGACCCCGTGGTCGTGGTTGTTATGCAGGAAAGCTCGCCGTCGAGCTCCGACTCAAACGTTCCTCTCCGTGCGCCGGCTCGGCCTCCGACATGGAGGTTGAAAACTTGGCAGCTGAAAGCGCCTCCGCGTCCGACTCCGAAGCGGGCGGCCTCTTTACTGAGGTCACCCATAAACGGAAGAATAAGCGAAAGAAGCGTGCGTCGGCTGTACCATCGCCTTCCGCAAGCCCCGTCCCACCGGCTAAGGCACAAAAGGGCCCGCCGATTCCGCTGCGTCACAGACTCGGCCCTCCCCTCTACCCACTTTACCTCCCGTGTATCTGCGTCCACCGATAACGCATCTCACCCAACCGCCGCAACCCGCCATAACGCCGCGACCCGTACAGGACCCACCGCGTCGAACGCGAAGCCCCTCCGGTCTATCTGACTGATAGATCGCAGTGGGCCCGCGTCCAATCAGCAATGCCCCATTATAAGTTGGTGCCAACATTAGCGGGCACCAAGATACGTATCCAGGCGGAGGATGCCGACACCTTCCGCAAACTTACCAGTTACATGCACCAAAAGGGTATCTATTTTACCTATGCGCTCCCAGAAGAGCGCACTCTGCGGGCGGTCGTCAAAAGGATCCCCGCAGCCTCTGGTTCTAGGCTCTCAAGAATAAGACTACGGTATCCCCTGCCTGTCGTACAAGGCGACTAAAGGGGCCTCAGGTTCACTGGGCGACAAGGGTGGGGGCCTGCGTCGTCCACCAAAGTGGACCCGGGAAGAAGGCGACATCGGCTGGCCTGTGTCGCCTTCGCTGCGAGGGCACAGGAGGAGGGAGTAACCTCCCCGACGTGCTCTCCTTGAGCACAGTGCAGAGGGGCTCCGGTGCGTTCCACGTTTAGTGGGTAAGATCCTCTACATAACTGCCAAATTTCCAGAAGTTAAGTGGGTATCTTTGTGAAGATTTCTCCTCTGTCAACAAAAAACCTAAGAGCTATGCCACTTCTCAATCCGGTGAAGCAGTCTAGGCCAGCTTCTCTGGCCAATCTGTGTAGTTCGTCAAAAAAAAAAACGGGTACTTCAAATTGTATAGAACGATAGCAACGTGATTTGGGTACCCGATGTCAGCACTATTTAATCTGTTTGTTGCTGTTAAAATTTGAAACTGAATTACTATGAGCTCGGCGATGAAGTAAATAAAAAGAAGAAAATAAATGTATATATATATATATATATATACAGATAAATTTTTAAGAAAACATTGTGAAGTCTGCCAATCCGCACTCTATGTATATGAACTCACTCTTTGACGGATTTTGAAGATTTTTTTTGTTTGAAACGGTTTGCTTTCAATAAGCGCGGATAGTATAGAGGAGCCGTCCCAATGGCAAAGATCTACAGGCTAGCGTTCATGACCTGGGTTTCATATTTCATTTTATTACTAAAATAGATTAAGTTCCACTAATTACAGGTTCCAGAGCTATCGTCTCCCAACGCGAGCCAGCTAAATCGCTAAATTGAAAGGGATAGAAAGCGCTCTTCGTGGCGTATTTTTTTTCCAAATAGATGAAAGCTGGTACGTGGTCGTACGTACCCCAAGCCGTGGCATTGTTAGCGTCGTACAATACACCACCTGGCTCATTACGAGCGGCAGTCTACGGTACAAAGACTTTCGATCCGCACTACCTATATACCCTAGGAATATCAACAAACGGTTCCAATTATATGGCATTAACTCGTGTGATCATGTCACAATTAATACATACACCACACAACATATAAATTCTAGACTTTGATGATATAAATAAGCTTTGTTTGTCTATCATCTAATTAACATAATTTAGTTTTAGCCCAGTTGTGAGAAAATACGCAAGGAATTTGTACGTGGAAGCCTGGATGTACGCGACATTTATTATTTTTTTAAAAAGAAAGCTAGCAATATTTCTTTTTTTATCAGAAATATTACTAACATTCTTGTTAAACATTCCAACTAAGCTTAAGCTTGTGCTAGGAGATGGTTCACGTCAATAGTCGAATGGTGGATTCGAACCTACGATCTTACGATTCGCAGACCGTATTTACCGTAGTACCGTAGTACACAGCCCGAAGGCCCGTTTTGATTTCTAGAAAATTCTTGTAAACCAATTAATGCTTCCGATAGAGTCGCCGTTCGGCACACTGAAGGCATAATGCCATTGCGAATAGAGAAGGGGCCCAAGGGAGGTTCTCGCTATCGTTGTTCCTTGCTCTACCTTTCTGACATTCGGGGGTTAAAACTCTAAGAACTCTGCCATCTCTCAATCCGGCGAAAATGTAAAAGCTAAGAGATAACAATGGCATTCAGCTATAAAAAAAAATATCTTAGTCCCTCCCGTGAACACGAGCCTCGCAAAGACTCAAAGAGCCAAAGACTAATCGTTATAAAATCCGTAAAAAATTTATTTCAAAGTATCTATAAAGTGTTTTAACGATCTAAAATCGTAAACACAACAGATGGTGACTTAATATCACATTCATTGACTTCAAAGTCACAAAAGCGATCGCAAAATCTCGCCACTTGTCGCACAAAGCAAGCACAGACGCGCGCCACCTGGCTTTGAAAGCGGAAAGCTTAAACCGTCGCAGCTCCCTCTATATTGGACACCTCATACATTTCACATGCTTTGAGGCTCACGTCATTGGCCCATTTCTTACGACCCATTGACTCCGGGCCATTCACCGCTACCTTTTCAAAGGTGGAGCTTTAAATGCGCCCCGCTGCAAATGTGAAAATGCATGTTGGTAATGAACAAAACAAAATGGCTGCTATCCCTTGCATAGAGTGAAACATATTAACATACTACACCCATTACTGACATAGATTTCCTAAACGGTAAGTAAGTAAAGTTAGAGATATATTGCATTGGAGGCTTTAATCATCAAACATCGAATGAGGACACATACAGACATACATACACAGAGTGTTTAAGTAAAACCAGAGACAATTTATTGGCAAAGTCATTTAGACAGCCAAACGTACAAACTAAAAACATGTCTATAAGCCGACATTCTTCCAAATGTCACAAACTGTTACTTTCTACATTTCGAACTCATCATGCGACATGAGGATGACAGTCTCGAGAAGATTATTACTACCGGAAACACGGGAGGGAAAAAGAGCGGAAGGCTGAGTATCAACCAGACCAGCTTGGAAATTTAACCAAGAATATAAGGAAGAAAACCAAAAGTCGTCTTTAAATCAAATATGACGAATCAATCATTAAACGCTAACACTTAGACGCCCTCTTATATTTTCGAAGTCCTAATCCTACCAATATTACAATCAACAAGCATTCTTTAAAATACTTTTTAGGTGTTCCCTGGCATGTGTTCTGAATCTAAGGTCTTATGCCAACAAAATTAAAATAATACGTAATTGACATCAAACCCTTTCAAATTAATAAAAAAATATAGAAATCGGTCCAGAACTGACCTATGACTGCACATGTAAACCATTTAAAATATCTGAATAAGCCCTGATTCAGACCCTGGAGTCAGTATTCTATCATTCGAGCAACAGTCCAAATTAAGTGTCCGTCTTGGGCACGGAGAATGCTAAGAAATATGTGAAATTACAAAAAAAAATAAAGATTTTATTTATTTTTATAATTTCACACATCTCTATGTATAATATGTACTTGTGTGTACGAGTGCGCTTTGACAATTTGTACTATTAAGAATTAATACACATAAAGTAATTCTAAGATATATGATCAAAGTACGTCAATTCTCGATATAGGAATCAACTTCAAAGAATAAGTATTCGTAGAAATGAAAAAGGTGAGACTTTATAAGGAATTGCCCGTTAGAGAAACGTTCATATCGTGTGAACTACTTCTAGGGTGAACGTAACTCTACTACGACCTATTTTCCTATGCCTTCTTACTTAATTAGAGAAATATTTCAATATATAAAAGGACACATAAATAAATGTTCTCTTTTGATATATACACAATTATATAAGTAAATATGCGCACGTGTTTCAAAGTAAATGCAATGTATTATACAAATATTTTAATTAGCACATATTTAGAATAACACGAATTACGTTAAGCGAGTGATTGGGTCTTCTATCCTCGAGTCTAGAGAACGTGGATCTAACTGAATGGTTAGTAAATAGTAGTCTTTTTTATTTGTATACAAGCCGATGCAGGCAATTAATCTACACGAGGCTGCCGCAATTAATGAATGTATGGAACACAGAAACGTTTGCAGACTATTGGTTATGCGGTCGACTTCACGCAGTTTTCAAATTCAAGGTTCAATTTTTTTTAATGACGAACTACACAGGTTGGCCAGAGAAGCTGGCTTTGACTGCTTTACCGGATTGAAAGGTGGCATAGCTCTTAGGTCGCTCAGCCCGAACCTCTATCGACTAACTCGACAAAGGTCACTCGGTGAGGGGTAACCTCGGCTCGGATCGGTTACTGTATTACGCGTAAGAATTCCGATCCGAGGGCGCCCGAAAGAGCCAAGCCACGACTCGATCGGTTGCTATTACACAGATAATCAAGCGAGGTTAATATGCCATCGGGTTTGTACCTATGATTATCCACTTCTGACGAACAAGAAAATCACTTTTGACCTTATTTCCTCGATGTCTTTCTACCTCGATAAAGCTATCCTAAAAAAAATTGCTCGTGTCGCCTTGCACTGCTAAGCGCTGGGTAACAAGAGATTAATCCCTCATTAACCTCTTTTTGAAGATTCCACCCAAGGTTTATTACAAAAAAAACACTACATATCAATCTCTAATAATCGATATTAACCAAAATATAATTAAGAGAATATCTATATCAATTTCGTTTTAAAGCGGAATGAAATCCTTTGTGAGAATAGAGCGCACGAATGCATTTAATTCTAAGCTGAACAGCGCAGCGCAAAATTTTGTAACTGTGCGCAAACCGACTGCAAGCTCCCCTCATAGCGCCATTATTAGCTTCCTTTTTAATCCGGGTTTAAAAACTGCATGACAATGAGCAAGGCACACACTCAGGACCGGCTTTGTAAAACGCCTTTCCATTGCGCCTAGAGTATTTGAACAAATATTTTTATTACTAAACCAATGTTTGCCCTGTCCTCATCAGCGAGGGTTGGCTCCTACATCCATTCATTGCCTACCTTTCTTTTACTTCTTTCCGATTTAACCCCATTGCGTTTAAATGGAAACCGATTGGTTCAACCATGTATAGTGACAACAGGACAATGCATTCTATACATTGATAGGCAAATATTGAGCTTTGAGCAGATTTAGCTTAAAATGGCGATGTTTTTATTTTCTTTAAACGAACAAGCAGCTCGCATAATAGTACATAACCAGCACGCATGGAATTGCAGGTGTGTTGCCGACCTATGTTATGTGGACGATACGTGGAACTTTCCATGTTCTGCCGGCCCATTTGTGCAATAGCTAGTGGACCTTACGGAAATTCTAACAAATTTTCACGATTTTTTTTCTTTATGAACATATTTTAATATTATATATATATATATAGATAGCATATTTTTTTAATATAAATACACATATTATTATTATTAATAATAATATGTGTATTTATATACATGCACAATGGGCTGTCTTGTCGCTAAGAGCAACTTTGTATGGACAGAAACTTGTCTCTAGAAAGATTTTAGTGGGTCTGTGATCATATTTATATTTATTTTAATTCAGAAAAAATATTTATAATTACATCGACAAATGTGAAAATTGTATATTTATTATTTCTGATGTATTATTTTTATGGTTGCGCTAAGAGATGATTTGCATCAATAGTTATCTGATGTCACACACCTCAAAAATAAGGCTAAAATTTTTAAATTAACTCAATCAAGTCTTAATGAGAGATCTTTGGCGCGTATGAACATGTAACAATAATATTCTTTAAAATTCTTAGCTATATCAATTAGATATGTATCTTTGGCGACAGCTGACTCGACTAAGATTCTTGCTAATATATTGTATGTTCAGTGAAAAATTTACTCCTCGGACTTTCTTCTCCGCTACTAAGAAACAGGGTTGTCTAAAACAAAAGGCGATTTGATTGTGCAAGCCGTAACGGGTCCCCAAACGGCCCACTAAAAGAAATTAATCGGCGTGTCCAAAAAATAAAACAAAAGACAAGTAAATCCCACACTGGGCGAAGACAATATATCGCGGCGTCATAAAGTTGTCCCTCTCCCGCCAGGCGCCACTGCGGGGCCCCGCGCTCTCCGCACGTGCGTATCTACTATCGTCTCATCCATTCAAGACTCCTCTCCAACCAAGAACATGCTTTATCGCCCTATCTTAAGGTGCACATCTATATCTCAAACCACAAGAGATCTCTCCACAAGCAATAAATAACGTTGTTATCTCACGTACTTGGTACATTTTGCATCGACATCTCACCGCATTCCTCTCGGCAAGCGATCGTGTTGTCGATGAATGTTTGAACTTTGTCCTTTTGATTAGCGGTTATAGTTGCGGCTCCCTCGGCATTCTTATTAAGCAGACCGACTTTAGCATATTGCATAAACAAGTGGCAACCACTGCACGCAATAATTCGCAAGATTAAAAAAAAGTTGTATCGAATTGAATCGATTTGATTTAATTCAGGAGTACTGTTTTACGAGACCATAGACTCAACAAACTAATATCATAGTACTTATATACTTAATATGTGCTAAGGAATTACATAATCTAATTCCCCGTCCCCGTTCCACCATCGGACTTCAAGAAACACTGCTGGATTTCATCCTTTTGTTCTGAATATCCCTCAAAGCCGTACGAAGCGCTTTGCACCAAAGGACAGGAAAAATTTGCCCGCGTCTGTCTTTGCCTCCGATTACAATGTGGGTATTTTCAGGAGTTGATTGAATAGACATTTACTATGTGTGGGTGTCTTATCATCCAGGACTGCATTTCCACTTAACATCAGGTGAGATTGTGGTCAAGCACATGCTTAGAATGTATAAAAAGTAATATGATACTGATATCGTAATACCTACTATATCTTATATAACTAGATACCACAATAACCACACCTTAAAGTTAATAAATTGTACAGTCCAATAATAAACGACGAACCACATCGGTATTATGCACCCTAACCACAATAGTTCCCCAGTGTATTGGTCTCTGACGAATAACCCAATAAATACCCATAAGGCAGAATACGACACGTACAAAACATTCCAGAATATAAAAGCATAATCCTGTTAAGTAATTTATTTCTCCTTTACGTACTACCTGAACGGTTATTTTATGGTCCCACTTAAACGTTCAATAATCCAAACAGTTAAATCATAAAGAGGGTGTCGGAGCCCATAATGCAGTACCATAAACGGTAAAGAATAAGGTTTTAGATAGAAGCAGGCTCTAACCCCAACCGATAAACATTAATCATTTTTTAATTAACTCCATTGGTAAGCCCTTAATGGCATAAAATCCTATGACCATTTTGAAGTTATATTTCTTTAGGCGCGTTATGAAAAAAAAAAATGACAGTAACAGGTTGAAATTGCAGTAAAAAATTGGATTATGCGCTTCAAAATGCTCTAATATAATTGAAGGCTATCGTAGTGTATTATTTATAGATATAAATTAAAAATTATTATTTTATACAATATTCTTAACTTTTTGAATCCTTTTATAAATTTTATATATAGAAATGAATGTTCGTCTATGCGTACGCGCATAACTTCCGAATTACAGCATAAAATTGGACGATACTTACTTTCTTGTATGTTATTTAGAACAAGATTTGTACATAAAATGAAATATATGATTTTTAATTAAAGAATCAGATTTTTATAAAACCTCATTAAAGAAAAGTGAAAGGTCAACGAGACGGAATGACGTTTAGTTGTTCAGCTAACGAATGGCAACTTTAAACAGACCATTCATATATCATATTAACACAGATATCAATCACAGAATCCCGTCCGGTTCAAATCTTAACCTCTTTGAAGCTATACTACTAACTAATATCAAAAAAATAAGGCGGTACAAAGTTGCCGGATCAATGGATTTCATTATAATTAATTTTTTGAATGCAATTAAAAATTTAATTTTTTAATGACGCCAAAGAACTATAATTTCTTACATAAGAACACGCACCCATTTTTTATAGCAGCAATAGATTTATTAGTGTATATATGGAACCGTTAAGCGAACACTAACCTTATAATCTTGTTCACAAGTGAGTCATAGTAAATTCCGTCGCGTCGCCCGGAGGCCGAGACACGTTCTTGACGATCCGGACGACGCGATTACCATTGCACAGGCTAGATCTCTACAAATCAACAAAGCGTCCATTCGCGACCGTCGGAGGTTGCGACAACTCGCGCCAAGTTACCGCTATTTTATGGGCAGGCCCCACCCCTTAGATGTTAGGAGCGTTGCTGGAGTTTCTTCGGCCACTTCTTCTCCCAGCGCCAACGCTTCCCGAAGTGGCACTCAAAGTTAGTTTAGCTTTGAATGTCTCTTAGATTATCCATGAAATAGCAACCGACCGAGTCGTGGTTCGGCCCTCTCGGGCGCCCTCGATCGGCATGCTTACGCGTAACATAGTAACCGTCCAAGCGAGGTTACCCTCACCGGGGACCCTTGTGTCGAGTTACTAGCAATAGAGGTTCAGGCTAAGCGACCTAAGAGCTATGCCACCTCTCAATCCGGTGAAGCAGTCAAGGCCAGCTTCTCTGGCCAATCTGTGTAGTTCGTCAATAAAATAAAAAAAAAAAAAAGCTTAAGCTTAGTTGGAATGGTTAACAAGATTGTTAGTAATATTTCTGAAAAAAAAAAGAAATATTGCTAGCTTTCTTTTAAAAAAAAAAAAAAAAAAAAAAAAAAAAAAAATATATATATACAGATAAATTTTTAAGAAAACATTGTGAAGTCTGCCAATCCGCACTCTATGTATATGAACTCACTCTTTGACGGATTTTGAAGATTTTTTTTGTTTGAAACGGTTTGCTTTCAATAAGCGCGGATAATATAGAGGAGCCTTCCCAATGGCAAGATCTTTTACAAGGTAGCGTTCATGCCCTGGGTTTCATATTTCATTTTATTACTAAAATAGATTAAGTTCCACTAATTACAGGTTCCAGAGCTATCGTCTCCCAACGCGAGCCAGCTAAATCGCTAAATTGAAAGGGATAGAAAGCGCTCTTCGTGGCGTATTTTTTTTCCAAATAGATGAAAGCTGGTACGTGGTCGTACGTACCCCAAGCCGTGGCATTGTTAGCGTCGCACAATACACCACCTGGCTCATTACGAGCGGCAGTCTACGGTACAAAGACTTTCGATCCCGCACTGCCTATATACCCTAGGGAATATCAACAAACGGTTCCAATTATATGGCATTAACTCGTGTGATCATGTCACGCTTAATACATACACCACACAACGTATAAATTCTAGACTTTGATGATATAAATAAGCTTTGTTTGTCTATCATCTAATTAACATAATTTAGTTTTAGCCCAGTTGTGAGAAAATACGCAAGGAATTTGTACGTGGAAGCCTGGATGTACGCGACATTTATTATTTTTTTAAAAAGAAAGCTAGCAATATTTCTTTTTTTATCAGAAATATTACTAACATTCTTGTTAAACATTCCAACTAAGCTTAAGCTTGTGCTAGGAGATGGTTCACGTCAATATCCGAATGGTGGATTCGAACCTACGATCTTACGATTCGCAGACCGTATTTATCGTAGTACCGTAGTACACAGCCCGAAGGCCCGTTTTAATTTCTAAAAAATTCTCGTAAACCAATTAATGCTTCCGATAGAGTCGCCGTTCGGCACACTGAAGGCATAATGCCATTGCGAATAGAGAAGGGGCCCAATGGAGGTTCTCGCTACCGTTGTTCCTTGCTCTACCTTTCTTACAATGGGGGTTAAAACTCTAAGAACTCTGCCACCTCTCAATCCGGCGAAAATGTAAAAGCTAAGAGATAACAATGGCAAACATCTTAGTTCCTACCGTGAACACGAGCCTCTCAAAGACTCAAAGAGCCAAAGACTAATCGTTATAAAATCCGTAAAAAAAATATTTCAAAGTATCTATAAAGTGTTTTAACGATCTAAAATCGTAAACACAACAGATGGTGACTTAATATCACATTCATTGACTTCAAAGTCACAAAAGCGATCGCAAAATCTCGCCACTTGTCGCACAAAGCAAGCACAGACGCGCGCCACCTGGCTTTGAAAGCGGAAAGCTTAAACCGTCGCAGCTCCCTCTATATTGGACACCTCATACATTTCACATGCTTTGAGGCTCACGTCATTGGCCCATTTCTTACGACCCATTGACTCCGGGCCATTCACCGCTACCTTTTCAAAGGTAGAGCTTTAAATGCGCCCCGCTGCAAATGTGAAAATGCATGTTGGTAATGAACAAAACAAAATGGCTGCTATCCCTTGCATAGAGTGAAATATATTAACATATTACACCCATTACTGACGTAGATTACCTAAACGGTTAGTAAGTAAAGTTAGAGATATTTTGCATTGGAGGCTTTAATCATCAAACATCGAATGAGGACACATACAGACATACATACACAGAGTGTTGAAGTAAAACCAGAGACACTTAATTTATTAGCAAAGTCATTTAGACAGCTAAACGTACAAACTAAAAACATGTCTATAAAGCCGACATTCTTCCAAATGTCACAAACGTTTACTTTCATATTTCGAACACATCATGCAACATGAGGATGACAGTCTCGAGAAGATTATTACTACCGGAAACACGGGAGGGGAAAAAGAGCGGAAGGCTGAGTATCAACCAGACCAGCTTAGAGATTTAACCATGAATATTAGGGAAGAAAACCAATATTCGTCTTTAAATCAAATCAAATATGACGAATCAATCATTAAACGATAACACTTAGACGCCCTCTTATATTTTCGAAGTCCTAATCCTACCAATATTACAAACAACAAGCATTCTTTCAAATACTTTTAGAGTCTGAGTTCTGAATCTAAGGTCTTATGCCAACAAAATTAAAATAATACGTAATTGACATCAAACCCTTTCAAACTAATAAAAAAATATAGAAATCGGTCCAGAACTGACCTATGACTGCACATGTAAACCATTTAAAATATCTGAATAAGCCCTGATTCAGACCCTGGAGTCAGTATTCTAACTTTCGAGCAACAGTCCAAATTAAGTATCCGTCTTGGGCAGGGAGAATGCTAAGATGATGTGAAATTACAAAAAATAAACAAATATTTTATTTATTTTTATAATTTCACACATATGTATGTATAATTATATGTACTTGTGTGTACGAGTGCGCTTTGACAATTTGTACTATTAAGAATTAATACACATAAAGTAATTCTAAGATATATGATCAAAGTACGTCAATTCTCGATATAGGAATCAACTTCAAAGAATAAGTATTCGTAGAAATGAAAAAGGTGAGACTTTATAAGGAATTGCCCGTTAGAGAAACGTTCATGTCGTGTGAACTACTTCTAGGGTGAACGTAACGCGCTACTACGACCTATTTTCCTATGTCTTCTTACTTAATTGGAGAAATATTTCAATATATAAAAGGACACATAAATAAATGTTCTCTTTGATATATACACAGTATATAAAAGTAAATACGCACGTGTTTCAAAGTAAATGCAATGTAGTTTACAAATATTTTAATTAGCACATATTTAGAATAACACGAATTACGGTAAGCGAGTGATTGAGTCTTTTATCCTCGAGTGTAGAGAACCTGGATCTAACTGAATGGTTAGTAAATAGTAGTCTTTTTTATTTGTATACAAGCCGATGCAGGCAATTAATCTACACGAGGCTGCCGCAATTAATGAATGTATGGAACACAGAAACGTTTGCAGACTATTGGTTATGCGGTCGACTTCACGCAGTTTTCAAATTCAAGGTTCGATTTTTTTAAATGACGAACTACACAGATTGGCCAGAGAAGCCGGCTTTACTGGATTGAGAGGTGGCATAGCTCTTAGGTCGCTTAGCCTGAACCTCTATCAACTAACTCGACACAAGGAACCCCCTCGGTGAGGGGTAACCTCGGCTTGGGTGGTTACTATATTACGCGTAAGAATTCCGATCCGAATGCGCCCGAGAGGGCCAAGGCACGACTCGATCGGATGCTATTTCCCAGATAATCAAGCGAGGTTTGAATGCCATCGGGTTTGTACCTATGATTATCCACTTCTGACGAACAAGAAAATCACTTTTGACCTTATATCCTGTCCTTCCTGTCGATGTCTTTCTACCTCGTTAAAGCTATCCTAAAAAAAATTGCCCGTGTCGCCTTGCACTGCTAAGCGCTGGGTAACAAGAGATTAATCCCTCATTAACCTCTTTTTGAAGATTCCACCCCGTTCACAAAAAAAAGGTTTATTACAAAAAAAAACACTACATATCAATCTCTAATAATCAATATTTACCAAAATATAATTAAGAGAATATCTATATCAATTTCGTTTTAAAGCGGAATGAAATCCTTTGTGAGAATAGAGCGCACGAATGCATTTAATTCTAAGCTGAACAGCGCAGCGCAAAATTTTGTAACTGTGCGCAAACCGACTGCAAGCTCCCCTCATAGCGCTCATTATTAGCTTCCTTTTAATCCGGGTTTAAAAACTGCATGACAATGAGCAAGGCACACTCCCGGGACCGGCTTTGTAAAAACGCCTTTCCTTTCCATTGCGCCTAGAGTATTTGAACAAATATTTTTTATTACTAAACCAATGTTTGCCCTGTCCTCATCAGCGAGGGTTGGCTCCTACATCCATTCATTGCCTACCTTTCTTTTACTTCTTTCCGATTTAACCCCATTGCGTTTAAATGGCAACCGATTGGTTCGACCATGTATAGTGACAACAGGACAATGCATTCTATACATTATTAGAGCAAATATTGAAGCTTTAAAACGAATTTAGCTTAAAAATGGCGATTTTTTTTATTTTCTTCAAACGAACAAGCAGTTCGCATGATAGTACATAACCAGCACGCATGGAATTGCAGGTGTGTTGCCGAGATATGTTATGTGTGGACGATACGTGGAACTTTCCATGTTCTGCCGACCCATTTGTGCAATAGCTGGTGGACCTTACGGAAATTCTAACAAATTTTCGCGACATTTTTCTTTATGAACATATTTTAATATTATATATATATATATAGATAGCATATTTTTTTAAATATAAATACACATATATTATTAATAATAATATGTGTATTTATATTGCATGCGCAATGGGCTGTCTTGTCGCTAAGAGCAACTTTTGTATGGACAGAAACTTGTCTCTAGAAAGATTTTAGTGGGTCTGTGATCATATTTATATTTATTTTAATTCAGAAAAAATATTTATAATTATATCGACAAATGTGAAAATTGTGTATTTATTATTTCTGATGTATTATTTTTTTATGGTTGCGCTAAGAGATGATTTGCATCAATAGTTATCTGATGTCACACACCTCAAAAATAAGGCTAAAATTTTTAAATTAACTCAATCAAGTCTTAATGACAGATCTTTGGCGCGTATGAAGATGTAACAATAATATTCTTTAAAATTCTTAGCTATATCAATTAGATAATATCTTTGGCGACAGCTGACTCGACTAAGATTCTTGCTAATATAAAGTATGTTCGAAATTGAAAATTTACTCCTCGGACTTTCTTCTCCGCTACTAAGAAACAGGGTTGTCTAAAAACAAAAGAGAGCGATTTGATTGTGCAAGCCGTAACGGGTCCCCAAACGGCCCACTAAAAGAAATTAATCGGCGTGTCCAAAAAAATAAAACAAAAGGAACCGTAAATCCCACACTGGGCGAAGACAATATATCGCGGCGTCATAAAGTTGTCCCTCTCCCGCCAGGCGGCGCCACTGCGGGGCCCCGCGCTCTCCGCACGCACGTGCGTATACTGCTGCTCGTCTCATCCATTCAAGACTCCTCTCCAACCAAGAACATGCTTTATCGCCCTATCTTAAGGTGCACATCTATATCTCAAACCACAAGTGATCTCTCCACAAGCAATAAATAACGTTATCTCACGTACCTTAAGTACATTTTGCATCGACATCTCACCGCATTCCTCTCGACTTAAGCGATCGTGTTGTCGATGAATGTTTGAACTTTTGTCCTTTTTTGATTAGCGGTTATAGTTGCGGCTCCCTCGGCATTCTTATTAAGCAGACTGACTTTAGCATATTGCATAAACAAGTGGCAACCATTGCACGCAATCATTCGCAAGATTAAAAAAAAGTTGTATCGAATTGAATCGATTTGATTGAATTCAAGAGTACTGTTTTACGAGACCATAGACTCGACAAACTAATATCATAGTACTAATATACTTAATATGTGCTAAGGAATTACATAATCTAATTCCCCGTCCCCGTTCCACCATCGGACTTCAAGAAACACTGCTGGATTTCATCATTTTGTTCTGAATATCCTCAAAGCCGTACGAAGCGCTTTGCTTCGTCTTTCATTATTCGTACACCAAAGGACAGGAAAAATTTGCCCGCGTCTGTCTTTCCCTCCGATTACAATGTTGTTATTTTCAGGAGTTGATTGAATAGACATTTACTTGGGTGTCTTATCATCCAGGACTGCATTTCCACTTAACATCAGTTGAGATTGTGGTCAAGCACATGCTTAGAATGTATAAAAAGTAATATTATACTGATATCGTAATACCTACTATATCTTATATAACTAGATACCACAATAACCACACCTTAAAGTTAATAAATTGTACAGTCCAATAATAAACGACGTAGAACCACATCGGTATTATGCACCCTAACCACAATAGTTCCCCAGTGTATTGGTCTCTGACGAATAACCCAATAAATACCCATAAGGCAGAATACGACACGTACAAAACATTCCAGAATATAAAAGCATAATCCTGTTAAGTAATTTATTTCTCCTTTACGTACTACCTGAACGGTTATTTTATGGTCCCACTTAAACGTTCAATAATCCAAGCAGTTAAATCATAAAAGAGGGTGTCGGAGCCCATAATGCAGTACCATAAACGGTAAAGAATAAGGTTTTAGATAGAAGCAGCTCTAACCCCAACCGATAAACATTAATCATTTTTTTTAATTAACTCCATTGGTAAGCCCTTAATGGCATAAATCCTATGACCATTTTGAAGTTTTACTTCTTTAGGCGCGTTATGAAAAAAAAAATGACAGTAACAGGTTGAAATTGCAGTAAAAAAAACTGGATTATGTACTTTTTAAAGTGCTCCAAAATAATTGAAGGCTAACTATCCGTATGTATTATTTATAGATATAAATTAAAAAATTGTTATTTTATACAATATTTCTTAACTTTTTTGAGTCCTTTTATTAACTTTATATATCGAAATGAATGTTCGTCTATACGTACGCGCATAACTTCCGAATTACAGCATAAAATTGGACGATACTTACTTTTTTGTGAGTTATTTTTAGAACAAGTTTTGTACATAAAATGAAATATATGATTTTAATTAAAATCAGATTTTATAAAACCTCATTAAAGAAAAGTGAGTCAACGAGACGGAATGACGTTTAGTTGTTCAGATAACGAATGGCAACTTTAAACAGACCATTCGCCATATCATATTAACACAGGATATCAATCACAGAATCCCGTCCGGTTTAAATCTTAACCTCTTTGAAGATCTACTACTAAATAATATCAAAAAATAAGGCGGTACAAAGTTTGCCGGATCAACTAGTTTCATTATAATTAATTTTTTGAATGCAATTAAATTTTTTTTTTTTTTTAATGACGCCAAAGAAGTATAATTTCTTACATAAGTACAAGCACCCATTTTTTTATAACAGCAATAGATTTATTAGTGTATATATGGAACCGTTAAGCGAACACTAACCTTACTTAATCTTGTTCACAAGTGAGTCATCGGAAACAGTCTCAGAGAAATTTCTGCATCGAAATACCCCACCATTACTTGCCTCTACATCGACCCACTGAAAACCGGTCTGTTACCTAGCAGTACAGTGATAGGGATATCAAAGTTACAAATATAATTTATACAGACACCATTAGAGTTTAAAAAATTATCACTCGCATTAAAAAGGCGTGTACCTCCCCCAAGGCACTTTACGGTGAATTTGTATTCTTTGAGTGCGCACTTAGCCGGAAGTTGCCTTCATTATCGCTTCGCATTTTGTACACAATTTGCACAAATTGAACCTGTTCTCAGTTAGTACACTTTGAGAATAATAACTATATCTATCTTCTAGGTATTCTAAGTGCACCAACATTACCCGCAAATTAGGTTAGTTAGGTCGCAACCGCAATCTCCTGCGGCGCAATTCCTTTTCGCAGAAGATAACAATGCATTATATATTTCTTGTTAACAATAAATATCTATTGAACTAGTTGATTACCTTTCTTTGAGTTCAGAGAAAGAATTGTGATTAAATTTAGTTTAGGGCTTTTTCTCTGTTACGGGCAGAGAGTTTTAATGTAATTAGAGTGTCCGTTTTTAATAATAAAATAACCGCTTTTACTACATTCATTTGAATATAAACGGTACATATATCACAATATTTTTTTACGATTTGTCTATCTGTCGTCTGCCTGCATGTTGGTTCTGGCTAATCTCTGGAACGGCTGGACCGATTGTGACGGGACTTTCACTGGCATATAGCTGATGTAATAAGGAGTAATTTTGTGCTTTTATTGTAGAAAAAATTAAATAGTTTTTAATCTCGATCACGGGGCGCAATATAGTATACGAAACTTCTAGAAATTTCACCTTTAAATAGTAAACTTTCGAACCCGGTAAAAACAGTCGACGTCCGATTTTTACCAGGCTTATTAGGACAGAGTTGATGTCAAATGGTGAGCCCGTCACAATTTTAATTTTTACTTTGGAAACTAAAAAACGAAATCTCATTGTACTAGTCCTCTGGGAACAATGATTCAAACCCTGACAATAGGATTGCAAAGCCGACCGCTTAACCATTAGGCTACTGCTTCTAAGCTAATCCTTTACGCAAAACTATTTAAAACATTTATCTTATAAAATAAATAATAAATTAACTTGGTTTTTGAAGAATACAAATGAATACCAAAACATAAGGATACAAAGCTGGAGTTAATTTCCATACGAACCTTTGATCGTTTATTAACCACACAGCGCGGTCAGTCCAACCCTTCATGTCTGAATTGGTAGATCACATTACTGAAGAGGTGTTGACACATTCACTACGAGTGTCCCGACATCAAACAAAGCAACTATAACCACGTAATTAACTCGGCCAATTAGGAATGCTTTGTCAATAATCTATACACTTAATATATCTCATATAAGATCACGTACGATAGAGGTAATTTACAAGTAGAATTAAAACAAAAACGGACTCTAAATAGAATCAGAGCCTAACAAAACTCTCATTAAACTACCCTTGAAGTACATCCTTTCCAATAAAAAATGTATCATCGAAATCGGCTAGCATGCTATTTGTCGCGCACATAATTAATGTAAAGTATATGGTGTTAGCTGGCAACACCTGACACCCAGCGATTGTTATACATAATAACTACTTCCAATGATATCTTAATAATTTACCTGAACCTTACTGTATCTTTAATTCATAATTAATAATTTAGTTGATCGTCACATGAACTTGGCATTGTAAACAATAGTTTAACCTTATTAGTTCCTAATCTGACTTCTAATTAATTTTGTATAAAGATGGCGAGGACGCGCAGTTGTGACGTTTGACTCGAAATAAATAATTCTTTGTACAACGTTACGCTGTCTCAATAAAGCGAGTGTATTAGTTGTTGGACTATTTTATTCTACGAGACCTACAGATTATAACAATGGTTTTCTCATTGATATCATTGTCAAAACAGGACCAAATTAAAATAAGACCATATACCACCAGCTTTCAAAAGAAAATAGTATCATCAAAATCGGTTCACCCAGTAGAAAGTTATGAGGTTACATAAAAAATTGAGTTACCTACTCCTTTTTTGAAATCGATTGAAAATGGCACCATTAACTCTTCGTCTTTTGTCTATGTACAAAAATAATGTATAATTTATGCAATACGATGAATACAAAGACCGGATACAACGGCAATCCAGGATATTCATACGTATTTGTGTCTAGACTTGTATGCCGTGCCTATTCTTAAACTGCATAGCATTCCCGTTTAAGTTAACTCACGAACAACACGTCATGCGATGAGTGTTGTTTTCATACGCCATGCCTCGGTACCTAAACTTTTCGTATATTACTAACCTAGGCGTAACATTGCTAAACGCAGAATAAACTGCTCCGCTTTGTATTGCAGTAATGAGAGCCACGTGGCTTATCCCCCGCAATGCAGACTGCACAATAAAACAATGGCACTACAGTGGTACAATATGCCTTTATTTCTACAGGACGAACTGTCGCGTGACTGCGACTCGTTGCTAAAACAAGCCATGATACAGAGACGACTCTGTTTAATTCTATTTGGAGTAATACTAACAGTTGTATGGACTCTAGCTAGTATAAAACGCAATGGGCTCTGTGTGTGGTCTTCCAAGATTAAATACTTTTAAATCAAACTAATATATAGAAGTTTACATAGAGATAAGGCAGAAGTTTATGATTTTTAAATTTGTTTTGTTTGGTTTAACTTGTTAATATATTTATAAAGTATGAATAGATATTGTTTCTCCTTCCATAATCATAATTATTATGTTATATATGTACTATGCATTGAATTTATACATATCATATACTAAACATTGAAGACTAACATAACATAATATAGTATTTAATATCTGTACATTTTCTTTAGTAGTAACATTTTACGGAAAAGAACATACTCGTAAACAGATATGTTGATAATTGACAAGATCAAAATAACTTCCGAAAAGTTCAGTGACACTATACGAGATAATGTTGTTCTAGTTTCATAACCTCTCAGCTTTTAACATAATGTAATTTCTAATAGGAACGATTAAATTTGATTCAGTTAAACTATGTAAGATCCACAAATTAGTTAATTTTATACGTATTTTAGATCGTAACTGACATGAAACTAAACTTTTGTAATGTTTGTAAGCAAGTTGACGTCAAGCGCAACAACATAAACATGGGCTATCAAAGCTACGCGAGTTTATTTCGTTGTTTATACCACATGCTGCTATGCAACTATGACAGTAACACAGTCATCATCGCTGTGTTTTGGTTTCCAACTGACAATCACTTACCTAATTGAGCGAAGACTTTGGGCCTGACGTTCTCCTGCCAGGCAGCAGCGGCAACAGCGAGGAGCGCCGCAAGGAGGGCACAACGGAACACGATCATGGCACTAATCACAAGTCGACATCACTCGGGAGACACTCGCGGCGCGTTTCGGCGCGACACAAACGGTCGGAACTCGCGACGGCCGGCGGCAGACTGGCGGGCCGGGGGAAGTCAAGGGGCGCGCTTGCGCTACCGGCGCCCCGCGGTCTCGCATGCGTGGGGCTGCGGAGTGCGGACCTCGCACGTGACGCAGCCCTCCTCGCCGCAGCGCACCCTCGCGGACAGCGCCGACCCTGCGATGTCATAATCGCGTTAAAAAAACTGCATATCCTAATGAACGCCGAGCCTACAATTAAACACAGAGTCGGCCCGCGGCGGTGCGTCCGCTATACGTTTTTTATCGCCTAAACTAACTTCCTAACTCAATCGGACGTCACCTCGAAACTGTGGGTACCTTTTAAAAAGTTTCGCACAACTTTGACGTACAACGTTTAATACTAAACATATTATACCTTACCGTCAATACATTCTCTAAATAATATAATATTATTAACCGACTTCAAATATGAGAGAGGTTATCTATTCGACTGCGTTTTTAATTTTGCTTTATTACCCCATAACTTCAGAATGAGTGAACCGATTTTGACTATTCTTTTTTTATTTAAAAACTTTCCATGTGACATCCATGAGAAAACCATGTAAGTCTTAAATTTGATTAACCTTTGATTCAATTTGATGTTGGTTTTTGTTTTTACGCGTAAATATACTTGTTTAAAACACTTTAAGATCGGTTGTTACCACAAAAATCTTAGCGATATAACTCATCTTAACTCGTACGCTTACTTACGAATTTGTACATGTAAGCGGACAGATGGCGCTGTTATAAAATCAAAACTTATCATTATCTTAATTAACAACGAGTGAGTTGGAATCGAAAACCTACTGTTGAGCAGGAAACCACCCGCGGCGATGATTGTTCAGCGATATTAAAAGTTCGTTAGCAACGTCGCACTCGTGGGCGGGACAGTTCGAGGAAGTAAGTCGAGTCACTATTTCGTGTTTAACGGTTAACAACGGAGCGTAGCAGTGACTGTATTGCGAAAGCTTGCTTTTCTCTCCCCCATTGGAAAAAGCTCGACGCAACTTTTACCGCTAATTGACTTGCGTCTCATAATTGTCAAAATCGACTGAGAATAAATATAATCAAACTAGATTTTTTTATCAAATGTTAGCGACTTGTTTTGTCTATTTGTTGTAATATGCGTATCAGTCTGGATGCGATTACTCGGAAAAAACTTAAGTCAGGTGGGAAATATGTTTTTTTTTCTGTTTATTTATATACACAACTAGCTGCCCGCCGCGGTATTACCCGCGATTAAAAACATTTTTTTTAAATAACTCACGCTGAGTTACTCCTTATCACATAAGCTATCTTCCAGTGGAAGCCACGTCATTTCGTAACACAACCAGACTGACAGACGAGCCGAACAAACAGACAGATAAAAATTGTTAAAAACGGTTTCAGTTTAAAATCTCAGTTTAATTTTTTTTGTGCTTTGTGAAACTCTTGCAAAATGAATAATACGTTATTTTTCATATATATATCATGTATATAAAATCTATTCTGCAAGTAAATTATACAACAATAAAACAATTATAAGCTGTCACGTCCTATGTATACGATTAGGGTAGACAGATCTGTCTATCCGCTTTTTACCGAAACTGATTATTACGATACGTAATCCTAATAACGGTTAGCAGTCAGGCTATTAAAGTTGTTCACAAAATAGTAAATATTCATAATACTCTCATGGTGTCCCTGGATCGGAATGCTTCCACGATTGGAGTATCTGCCCAAGCCGAAGACTCTTTCCGGAGGTCTTAGCGTCTAGTTACTCCCTAAAGTTTTAAGCTAAGCGACCTTAGAACTGTGCCACCGTAGAAAAGACCAGGAGAAACTGTAGAGGCCCAGCTGATTAAAAAAAAAATCATGACTATTTCATTTACGACTATATTATCGTATCTCTATAGTAAAAAAAGTATACTATTTGACTTCAGATATTAATAAGTATAAATCTAATTACATACATCATAAAACTAATCTTCCGTAGAAAAACGAAATAATGTGAATCGAAAGCGATATGAGAGCAAAAAAATTACAGGAACACAAGGTTCTAATATCCCCCAACTATTGTAAGCGAAATAGAACTTTGTCGATATAAAAACATGCATACCAACAATAGGGGTGCTTTGCAAGCATGTTCATTATTATTAATAGAGCAAAGTTGCTTGCTCGGTAATTTTAATCGGCCAATTTGGAACTCTGTCGTAGTAACCCCACTTCGTTATATGAGAGATGCATGACAGAGGGCCGTGTGAAAATCAATAAAATAAACATTTATTGTACATGACTCCTCGACGGGGGCTATGCGTTTATGTTGGAAGGAATTAACTTCCTATTCCGCTACTGTTGTAGATCTATTTGAGCAAACATTTGCCCACATAATTCCGTTCATTTACATTTGAAGTTCTACCGAAACCTGACACAGTTTTAAGCTGCGATCATTACGTGACTTAACAATGCTGACTTCGTAAACTAACGTTAAGTAGGTGTTAAGTTCTAATGCAATTATAGGAATATGTATTAGCCTTCTTTTGAGTTTGACATTAGTGTAAGTTTTACGGATAGAACGTAAGTCACATTGTATTATTATTTTATTATTATAACTATATTTTATTATATATATTTTGTTTTCTTCTTCATGTGCCTCTCCGTCACTGGCGGTCGGCAGTCAGTTTTCTAAATTTCTCCTTATCCATGGCTTAGCGATAGTGCTTTGACCGTTTTTATTCCAGTCCATTCTCTGATGTTCCTTAGCCATGACTTTTCCTTCCTACCCTCCCCTCTTTTTCCTGCTATTTTACCCATTATAATTAATTTTAGCTGTACCTATCATGTCGCAGGATATGGCCTAAGTACGAGATCTTACGCTGCTTGATTATTTTTACCAATTTGTTTGTTTTAACCGACTTCAAAGAAGGAATACATCAGTATATTTTAATGTTTGTTCACTAATTTAGCAGTCATTTATGAATTGATTTTTAATTTTCTTTTTTAATTAAAAGGGTTTCTAATAAAGTTCATTTTACTAATCAACAAGTATATTTACGTATAAACACAAAAATTGATTCCAAATTACATTCTTGATAAATTTAATACAATAAGCTAACACGAGTGGACGATCTCTTTTAAGACTTGAAGAGTTTTATTAATGGCTGTTATTGTCAAAACTGCACCAAATAGTCCAGTTAGAAATGGGACCACACGAGAGGCACAAGCTTACGAATAAAAAAGAATTGAAATGTCCCTGAAACCCAGTCGAAAGTAATGAGGTAATTTTTTTTTTGGGGACGAATCGACGAATATCACGCTAACAGATTACGATGAATATTTTCTTATTGGAAATGATGTACACCAAAGGTAGTTTGATGAGAGTTTTGGTTAAGTTCTGATTAATTCTATTTCGTAACAATTCTATTCAATTTGTAGTCGGTTTTTGTTTTTACCCGCAAATGTGATTGTAATTTTGTACCTCGTTTGTTTATAATTAGGGTTTATATAGTAAATTTTCAAATTAGATATGTATTATACAGAAAGTATATAAAAGCCTAGAGATATAATCTATTGAAAAAGCTCTCGCGTGTTCTATCCCTATTCACATCGCCAGCTACATTTCACCTGAGCTTAAAAGCTTATAAACACGATGGATGAACCTATCGGCGTCCGCTGGGCGCAATTTTAATAAACGGATATTTTTACATTCGGAATATGATAATCTTTTTTTAATCTATCTTAATAAATTGAGATATTTTTGTCAACTTTAGTGCATCTATTCTGTGACAGTAAGTCGCGAGTTGAAATCCCAGTCGGCTTGTACCAATAAATTGCCGTCTCTTCGGATTATTAAGAACAAAAAATCTTGTTAAAAATTTGTGACACATCGGACCTACGAGTAAAAAGCAGGCAACGAATAGTGTCTTTATTTACTCTATGATAGGACCTTCCCTCCTTTGCAGTATAACATATATATCATACTGTAAAATGAAAATAGACGGTATAAGTACCGTAAGATGCAGCATATTTCGGTAATGATTGATATTGTTATTTTACTGTTGTTTCTGTAATATACATATATAGCAGCGGTAGCCTAGTATCCGGGCGTCGCGTAATACGCTAGCAACCAGGTGTGGGTATAGTTGATATTGTTTATTAAAATCTTAAGTCCTAATTTACCACAGGGACGGAATCGTGAGGCAACATGTCAGAAAACATTTTCAAAGACATGTAAAGTCCACCAATCCCATGTATGTGGAATATATAGCCTGCTACTTTATACATACTTATGCATAAATCTCCTTAACAATATTTCGTAAAGACACTGCGGAATTTAATCCAAAATTTTCAGTAAAATCGGCTAAAGTGCCTAATTGCGACACAGGATATAAAAGACAAGGAAGCGTATTCCACGAAATGTTTAATGCCAGACGTATCGATCCACAATTTTTAAAGTTAAAATTGTTCTCCGCTAACTTCCCATTTTCAACCCTCAACTACGTATATTAAGGAAAGAGTGGTGTTAAAGTTAGTTAAGAATTCCGGGGCTCCGAGAGACTTTCCGATACGGCTCGCCAACGGATAGACACACGGTTAAGGTTCTTTCTCGTCGTATAATTATGCAATTAGCTTGAATTTAAAGCGTACTGCATTGCATTAAATACTGCAATTGCATACTGGAAATTGTGACGCAATTTAGAATCTCTTAAACTCGAAATTCAATAAGCCGAAAATCACATAACTCAAAAAAATGTTTCTTAAAATCTCAAATCTTTACAAGTCGAAGTAATTCGTAAGTCCGTACATGTACAAATTGATCATAAATATGTGGATTCTTTTAAAATACAAACAAACTATTAAATTAACTGTACCTTGTACATTTGCTATGTTTGAAAAAAATGTTATCTGTTCTTAGAATTTTTTCTCCATCGCCACTCTAATTCAGAATCAGTTACACTGAATCTTACCCTCTAAAAGTCGAAAGCGCCCTTACAAAATCCTCTCTAGTTGAAAACCTCTATAAGTGAAAATATCTGTAACATGAATTTTTGGACGTCTATCCTAAAGTTCGACGTACCGGGGTTCTACTGTCCTAGCAAACTACATCCTTCAAAAGCTAATTCTGGTTGGCCGGACTTAGTGAATAAAAAGCAGAGGAAAGGCGCCCACTAGATAGACTCTATTAGAGGAGCTACCTGTCTGAAACTCCATGCGGCTATACAATATACACCTGGCGCAATATAGTAGAGAGTGGGATGTGCAGATTAAGACTAGCTTGCTGGTCATTACGCCCTGAGGAAACGACAAAGAACGTAAGACTCTACTATATGAACCAATGAAATAAATATAATACGTACAGTTAGCGGCAAATAACATATATTATATATATTTAATTATTATTTTATTAACGGTCAGCGTTAATGCGCAGAAGTCGAAAATAAGGTATCACAGGGGAGTGAAGAGGGCGCGGATGGTACTCTGCTCCGCGCACCGATACCATATCCCGTTCGCTCCTAGAGTACAGTCGCTTTTGGATTTTTTTATGAATTAGAGATATTTTCAAAATTTTATGTTAATCGACTTTTGTTTTAGCTTGAACGAACTAGCATAGACATAGACATAAAATGTAGAAACAAAAACATTTTATTCGTAATTTGTTGAAAAAATGTTAAATAAATAATTTCGTGCGCGACTGCACACATGCGCAATCCCTTTCACGTTGCACTCGGCGCTGGAGTTATTTGACATAAAGTATAGTGTATATTTATTTCTTAAAATGTTTATTATAAAGGTATTGTTAATGATTCTCATTGAAAAAAAACTAACATATTTATTATTAGTGATTTAGTATTTGTTGTGTAAACGTCTGATATTGCGTACAATAAACAATAGAGGTCATTATAGTTATATTTCGTATTGGTGTTTTGATGTTGTGGATTGTGTGTTGCGTATTTAATATTGTATTGTTTTGTTAAGTTAAGGAATGGAAAGGAGGTGAATGCTACGAATACTGCGGATTGCCAAGCGCACAAATGTATCTATTCTCTCCCAGCTCGCCATAAACACCAGATTGTTCACTACGTTTCTACAGCGCGTAATGTCATATTTCGGGCATATAATGCGTAGAGGGGATGGCAACCTTGAAAAGCTGGTCATCGTTGGCAATACAGAAGGCATGAGAACAAGAGGCCGGTCGCCAACACGATGGTCTGCCCAAGTAAAAGGTGCCATCTCCTCTCCTAATCTCTACCAGCTGGTGAGGGCTGCCTCGGACCGAAACCGATAGAGGCAGATTGTTCATTTGAGGGGCTCTAGTGACCACGATCCTCAGAAATGAGGGAACGACAAAGAAGAAGTTAAAGTTAAATTTATTGTAAGATTTTTATGAGGGTGATATGATCAATTTTCAATATGATCAAACCCTCCTTAATAAATAAAAAAAAACAATGGACTGTGTGTTCGTTGATTACTCTTATTTTATAAAAAAAAGCACGCAAAAAGCACGCAAATAAATAATATTGAAAATAATTTTATTCTAAAATTTACCCGTAATCAGAATGTGTCGTTAAAACAATATTTACTCTGTGAATTTGGAGCAATTTGTTTGGATAGCTTTAAAATTATTTGCCGCAATATTTTGATTGATTTATTATTTCAAGCGAGGCATAATATCGCACTCACTCTCACTCGGAATGATTATGAAATGGTTTAAATTCCAATCAGTCCCCATTGTAGTTGTGTGTGACGCAGTTTAATTGATAACTACTTAAACATCTTATATGTTATAGGTACAGAAGGCGAGATAATGTTTTTGACAACAACAAACCGGTTTTAATAACCTTAAACCTAGTTTAGTTAACCAATAAAGAGTTTTCGCATACTAAGGTTAAGATAGATATAACTTTATTGTACCCGAAAATAAAACTAGAATAAAATTACTTAGTCAAGTTAAAGTTACAGCCTTTATATATAGATCCCTAAACTTCAGTATGAGTAAGATATTTTTAAATTTCCTGAAATTACGAGTATATAAGATTACATTAATTTGTGTTCTTGTGACAGGATTTGAAGTTTGTCAATTTCGATGTCGAGTGACATTACACTAGTGGTGATTTCTCAAGTCATTCAATTTAATTCTGTTAATCGTAAATAAGCGCGTAGAACATTTTTTTTTATGACGAACTACACAGATTGGTCTAGAGAAGCTGGCATTGACTGCTTCATCGGATTGAGAGGTGGCATAGCTCTTAGGTCGCTTAGCCTGAACCTCTATTGCTAGTAACTCGACACAAGGGTCCCCCCGGTGAGGGGTAACCTCGGCTTGGACGGTTACTATGTTACGCGTAAGCATGCCGATTCGAGGGCGCCCGAGAGGGCCGAACCACGACTCGGTCGGTTGCTATTTCACGGATAATCAAGAACAAATAACCTCTGCCTACCTTGTTCCGTTAAAAGCGAGTACCTTTGCATTTGTTTTATAACAAGGTTTTTTACGGACCTTAGGGAAGATTTTTTGTAATAATGCCTATAATAAAATGTAATTGTTTTCGGAATAGCTATTCTATTCCAATAAACATATAATTTTTTGTATATATAAATGTTAGTTTTAGTAGATACAAACAGGTAATAAAAAGAGTTTATAACGCCGTGAAAACAATCAATCTCATAATTCTATAATCCGAATGATCTTTAAGCCGGAGTCAGAAGTAGACAAAGGAGCAGACGAGGAGAGAACAATCGGTAGCTGCCGAGACGTATTAATTGAGAGAATAAATTATAAATAACGAGCCTGCCTGCTACCCCTCATTCCGTGCACACCCCAAGAGATGACGGGTGAGTTACACACTGGGCGGGGGGAACTATTAGATTATTGATAAAAGTTTATGCATTACTTATTCTACTTACAGTTAGTTTTAAGTATTTCGATAACCAGTCGGATCATTATCCGATGAAAGCAGCTGATTGACTTTATCACTCTCGACTTGTTATACTGGCTGGTTATAAATAGCCCCTTTTTTATTTACGGCGGGAAATCTTCTACAGTATACAGGGTTATGTGGAAATTTTACCCACTAAAACCCTCCCGGTGGCCTTTCTCGGTGCATGGTGAGGAGCTCCGGGATCTACTGGAACACTCCGAAGCACCTTCAATACACATTCAGGCTGATTGTTCTAAGACTTCGGCCACCTCTTAATTAAAGTTGTAAGAACCTTTGGATTGACAGCAGTATTCAGACAAAAAGTGACAGATTTAAATGAGGGTATCAATAACGGTTCACCTGATAATAGTTGCTCATAAATGTCTTCAACACCAGAGAAGCTGCGAGTGTGTCATCTGGCTTTGAGAAAGTAGGCTAGTTTCTTGAAGGTCTCCAAGCCGTTCGGAAACACTGCGGTTTCCACAGGATGGAAGTACGCGGAAGAAAGTTACATGACAAGCGTTTTGACAAATTCGATATAGCTTTTCTATCCATTCTATTTCTGTTTATTAATACTTTGATATATAAATAAATAGAATATTTCAAAATTTTTGAGATATTTGAAAATTACACATAACTATGCAACCGCCCAGTGTGTATCAGCCTTAATGTATAGGCCACCCTCTACGGAATTCCAAACGAGATGCGTCCGACAGAAATCTTCGTCAGAAGGACTTCCCCATTCACTTTCCCAGCGGCGGCCATTCCGTGAGTTATCACTTGGGCATGATTCATGTCTCGACGTCTTTACCTTTCACTTGCTACCTTCCATCAGTAAAAATCAACACAAAATATTGATAAAAGTCCGTTCTAAAGTTTATTTTTTAAGGATCGTTAATCGTCTATCATGCACAATTTATTTCAGTTAGCTAGCGTCTTTATCTTCCGAGATATTCAAACTTTGCTAACCGAACCTGTATTTTTGCTCACGGCTATATATACTTCTGTTATAAAAGAGCGCGTCAGACGAGCAATAGCGTTTTATGTTTGATCCGTCACGATATGAAGATAGTTTTTATACTTCTGTGGTAACTGAGTAATATGAAGTCAAATAAGACTCGAAAGAAATATAAATAAAAATAGACTTTTGCTTCATTGCAAAAGAGTGATATCAAAAAAAAGTTTCGTACCGTAGACATAAAACCGCTACGAGCTACGAACATAAGGCAACAGAGTTAATGTGACAACACAGAGAATGTCGCATTACGTAGCGACGTGCTACGTGCGACGCCGCCACTCCTGATTTGAAGCGAAACAAACGACAAGGGCTGCTACATCCGCTATAGCGCGGGCCCTTGACACATTTTACCGTAGACTTGCGGAGCCGGCTACAAACACTAAAACAACGTAGGCATACAAAGAGTGTTGTTATTTTCAACATCTTACTGCGACAATGTTTTCTTTTTGTTTTAAAGAAAGAAAACGTGGTAAATGTACACACACACATATAATATCAGCGAAAAAAAGACTATAAACGTAATCGTTTCCTCATCAGAAGTAAGGTAGCTAGCCTTCCGGTTTTCTAGAGATTGCATTTTGGAGAATGTGCTCAGGAACTACATGATCTAATTCCCTCATCCCCGTTTCACCATCAGACTTCTAGACGCACTGCGGAATTTCATCCTTTTGTTGTAAACATGCCTAAAACCCGAACGAAGCGCTTTGCTTCATTGTCTTTCATTCTTCGTACAGCAAAGGACTAAAATAGTTTGCTCATGTCTGTCTTTCCTTATAAAATCCATAAGCTGTGTCACCTCTCAAATTCCAATGAAACTATATCGGCCAACCTTTCTCTGGATAAACAACGGTACCCTGTTCAGTGTAAGTTCGTTTGTGAAAATAAACCATCAATATGTTTTCCTAGACAATATAACGAAACTACACAAGCAAAAGCAAGTAAATAGGCGTTTAGAAACGCGTAAGGAAAAGACTTGCCCGCATTGAACGAAAGCAAAAGGACATCAAGCACACAAAGGCGGCAATACATTGCTATTGACACCCACTTCATCTTATAATCCCTGACAAACGCTTTGCGTGATTCCGCTCATTCTCAAATAGAATCCATTATTGTTTTTCTCCAACCTAACGCTGGATTTATAATACGTACGTCGTTATTACTAAACATTTTTTTTTAAAAAGCCAGCAATATTTCCTTTTTTTTCACTAATATTACTAACAATCTTGTTAACCATTCCAACCATGCTTAAGTTTGTGCTAGGAGATGGTTCACGTCAATAGTCGAATGGTAGATTGGAACCTACGACCTTACGATTCGCAGACCGTACCCTAAACCATTAGGCTATTGACGCTTCTAGATGCATAGTTAGCTCTCACTTCTTTTAATTCTTTTATAGCGGGTTAGACAGAGGCAACGCTATCCGCTTTATCAAGCTTATTAGGCCCCTTATGAAAGGTGAAGAACCCAGCGCTATACACCGAGTGAATTTTGGAAATTAATATATTTGTAAGATAGCTACGCTTTCAATAATAAAGCCTAAGACATTAACATAAGTTGCCTGAAACTCCTTACATCAGCTATCTGCTAGTGCAAGTTCCGTGAAAATCGTTTCACCCGTTCCAGAGATTAACCGGAACAGACAGATAAAATTGTAAAAAATGTTATGTTGTTATATGTACCGTATGTACATTCATATGCATGAAGTAAAAGGCGATTATTTTAATATTCCCAACAGACATTACAATGCTACTTTTTTATAAATAATCTTCGTAATTAAGCAGTAATAAAAAAAAATAAAATGGTTCCAATCGAACCTTGATTGTCGTCAGCCAGAAAATCAGCCTGTAAATTCCCATTTAGGTTAAAAGGAGATAAAAGCAAATTTTTAATGATGATATAAAACAGTAACGTGGTGCACCTAATATTGATCACACATATAACACATATAAAAGTCGGTACCAGTAATTTAGTCATAATTGTTTAGTACAAACATTAAATAGTTAATTTATAGTCAAAAACGGGAATAGATAAATTATATAGAAATAGATTTTTTTTGCGAGCGTTTGACTACGATCACAGATGTAAAGTGGAAATGTCTTGGATGGTATCCTTGTTGTAGTTTCAATTCGTATAATAATTATTTTAACCAATCTAGACCATTTAGTTATAAATCTCCTTTAGGCCTAACTTAATCTTAACAAGTTAATCATTCCAGAATTAATGGACGAAGGAATAATCCGTAATACATTAAATGGGGGATCAAGAACCTTCCATTACTCAATAAACACGAGTAAATTATAAACTAAGTCATCCTTACTTCCGGTTAATTGTTATTAAATTAATCGTCATGGTGACGATTATATTATTTTTGTATTATAATTGTGCCCGCCTTAGTCTACACAGGTTTTTTTGCTGAAAACCAGTTATGTGCTACATGTGTGAGCACAGCACATGCTGAGCCAACCCCTTTTCGGCACAATTTCTATTTTGTTCTTTTTTTTATGTTGTTTATGTTGTTTTTTGTCTTGTTTTACCTGTTGTTTCTGTGTTCTTGTGTCGAATAAATATATTTTCCATTTCTATTCTATTTCTATCTAGATTAGTAGTTAGTATAACGTGCTTACAAATGAAGTAATTTTTCATATTCCTTACCGACGTTCTCATATATTCTCTACATTCGCAATGGCCTCAATAAATAAGTCAGGTCTGACAGTTGTGGCAGTTCAGGTTTTCCACTAAGCGGAAATCATTTTAAAGATAAGACTATACTGTATACGACATACTGTGAGTACTGCAATATGACATTGCAGAGTTACTTTGCCAATTAATGTGTTGTGTTATAAGTTCATGTCTTCATAAAGATTGGTTAAGTCCTTTGGAGTTATAGAATGACATACAGACAGAAAGGCAGACTGATAGATTGATAATTAAACATTAAAATTACAGATAGAACCTACAGATTTATATAGTAGTATATAATCTATATATAATATATAGATATATTATAACATAATATCTTTAATGTTCATATGCTGTTCGTTAAATCGAAATATTGGTAATTATATTATTTTTTAACATTTTTTGTATTATGTATTGGAAATTTCATTAACATGACCTTTTTCTTCTTCTAACGTTTTCGTTCTCACGTCCTTTTAAAAATATATTCAGCGGGGAAGGCAGTGAAAACAATTACTACCTGCTTGTCACCTAACTTTATAGATAAGCTGTACAGGGTATTAGGAGACCGCTTCCGACAACGAAGACAGACGATAGTACTAATGACACCTTTGATGAACGGATGAAAAGCGATCCTGATTTAAAATGATCATATTTTTAAAATGGTTTTATTAACGTTTTTTACGGTCCATTATGTTGGTATAGCTAAATGAAACGATAGTTTCATAAAAAATATATTACTATAACAAAAAAAAAACACTGAAATATAAAATAAAAAACAGCTGATGCTCGGATCAACGAACGCCGGGGCGCTGAGGGGCGGCGGCGCGGCTCTCATACCGCTCCATAAAAGGATTAGAGGCGGCGTTCACAATAAAAAGTGCAAGTAATTTTAGATAATTGTGACGTGCAAATAATACAATATATCCATCCATGTTGATATGAATATAAAGTAAGAGTAGGTTTATTTGTTTCAGCCCTGTAGTTCTGGGCTCTCAAGAATAAGACTACGGTATCCCCTGCCTGTCGTACGAGGCGACTAAAAGGGGCCTCGGGTTCACTGGGCGACAAGGGTGGGGCCTGAGTCGTCCACCAAAGTGGATCCGGGAAGAAGGCGACATCGGCTGGCCCGTGTCACCTTGCGCTGCGAGGGCACAGGGGAGGGAGTAACCTCCCCCCCCCCCGGGACGTGCTCTCCTTGAGCACAGTGCAGAGGGGCTCCGGTGCGTTCCACTGGAGATCCCGGAGCCCCTCGTCATGCACCGAGGAAAGGGCCACCGGGGAGATTTTAGTGGGTAAAAACCCCACAGAACCGCCGCCTTCCCCCCTGAAGGCGGGGTATCTTTCTGAAGATTTCCTCCCCGTCAACAAAAAAAAATGGTTTATTTGTTTCCTAAGAAATCTCTTTCCCAAACAAATAATTTACACCTCATATGATGAAAACCACATCAGTTGATAGACCACCAAATATAATAAAAACACTAAATAAAATCAAAATGATTATTTTTAATTATTTTTATCATTTTAAATGATGCAATTAGAAGGATTACAATCAGTACAGTAAATAAACCTAGTATTTAAAAGGGGTCTGTCTCCATCTGCACTATCATGTACATACTTGTATATGTTAATCACACAGTAATTAACAGGCACGGGTTTATCTTCTCAACATTAAATCAAGGATTCAAATCCTTTCATGATCCAGCAAATGCGGGTCGCATATAAACTTCACGATGTCTGAGATCTAGACTAAGGAGCAGTGTCCATTTAAATATCCAAATTAAATTTTAAACAAATTTATTTACAATAGTCATATTTGCCAGTTTGATTATGCTGCACAGTTTCATTTATGGCTTTGCAAACTGAAAGACGTTGGAGTTGTGGTCATTTATTATTAATGACTACCATGCAGTATAGTGTATGCCAGATGTAATTCTAAATAATACATAATCGCACAACAACGATGCGTGTGCGGATATAAAAAACAAATAATTATGGCTATTATTTGCTTAAAATTCTTTGGCATTTATTGCCATAAACTTAAAATGCACAAAGAAAATGCAAGTAACAAAGTAAACAGATGTAACATCTAATATCCATTATATTGCTATAACCGTACTTTAATACGTGCTCCACCTACACACACTTTAAATTCAATTTACAATAAACACTGTAAACGAAACAGATCTCTGAAGAATTATATCCATTTACGATTTTTTTTTTATGACGAACTACACAGATTGGCCAGAGAGGCTGGCCTTGACTGCTTCACCGGATTGAGAGGTGGCACAGCTCTTAGGTCGCTTAGCCTGAACCTCTATTGCTAGTAACTCGACACAAGGGTCCCCCCGGTGAGGGGTAACCTCGGCTTGGACGGTTACTATGTTACGCGTAAGCATGCCGATCCGAGGGCGCCCGAGAGGGCCGAACCACGACTCGGTCGATTGCTATTTCATGAATAATCCGAGTGTAAGGGACATTCAAAAGCTAAACTAACTTTGAGTGCCACTTCGGGAAGCGTTGACGCTGGGAGAAGAAGTGGCCGAAGAAACTCCAGCAACGCTCCTAACATCTAAGGGTGGGGCCTGCGAGGCCTGCTGTGGTGTAAAATAGCGGTAACGCGCAAGGATTATTCGCAACCTCCGACGGTCGCGAAT
Source organism: Meandrusa payeni (assembly GCA_029286785.1). NCBI lineage: Eukaryota > Metazoa > Arthropoda > Insecta > Lepidoptera > Papilionidae > Meandrusa > Meandrusa payeni. The sequence continues at coordinate 8,337,984 of JAGSMX010000008.1, read as the reverse complement.
GGACGCTTTGTGGATTTGTAGAGATCTAGCCTGTGCAATTGTAATCGCGTCGTCCGGATCGTCAAGAACGTGTCTCGGCCTCCGGGCGACGCGACGGAATTTATTATAGGAAGGCTTATAAGTGGGGGCACTTACAAGAAGTTTGTTAGAATGTTTGGTGGCAGTCTCGAAAACCGTCGAGATGCCTGCTTAAAGAATTGGGCTATTGTCGGTAACCCTGTATCAACGTGGAGCTCGCAACTACGTACGAACCACGGCGCATCCGTGGCTCGTCGCAGAAAACGATTCTGAATTACTTGTAACCTATGGATATGAACTCACCATCTACGATTTGTTTAAATGTGTATGCTGCAGTCACTTCTGAATATCTAAATACATGAGAGACCGTCCTTTCACGTCTTTTAAAATCAAGCAGGCTAAACAGACACGGCCGCTATTCTACCAGCCCATCATCATACATCTCGCAATAATTTTAGCAAGTGATTTTTTGTACTTAAGAAACCGAATACGGAAAGTAAGCAAATTAATACACTGAACCACTAAATTGTTGTTTATCATATTCCGAATTGTGCCAAAGACCGGACAAAATGTTGGAAGTATAAGAAAGCCGAACCTGGCTCGAAACGGGATTAGGCTAGGAAGAAAAAGAAAGGTAAATAAAACCGCTCGACCACTATACAGTCGTGAAATCTGCGGCTTTTGAACCTCTTTTATATCCTCTGTATGGCTTTTTTTTATTTTATTTCGGTCTTTAAAGTGGCTCTTTTACTAAATGGTGGTTATATTTCGATGATTCTAGTAAAAAAAGATGGCCATCTGCACTGGCCTTATACTTCCTTTTTTTGTATAGTAAGTAATACTGAAAAAAATCTCTAAATAACAAACTTGAGAAGAAACTTATTTTCGTTAACAACATGGAGTGAAAAATGTAAAAAAGCGTTTTTTATAAAGACATGTATATACACGACTTGATCTTTAAAAGTCTAAAATCCGTGAAATAGCAACCGACCGAGTCGTGGTTCGGCCCTCTCGGGCGCCCTCGGATCGGCATGCTTACGCGTAACATAGTAACCGTCCATTACCCTTGTGTCGAGTTACTAGCAATAGAGGTTCAGGCTAAGCGACCAAGAGCTATGCCATCTTTCAATCTGGTGAAGCAGTCAAGGCCAGCTTCTCTGGCCAATCTGTGTAGTTCGTCACAAAAAATATTTAAAAGTTTAAAGATATAAATGACTTTTACTGAGGCAGTTTCAATTTATGACCCCATTATGCTTCAGAATTCAGAAAATCATTCATGTCAGATGTAGACACATTATGATTTGCTGCGACGACAACATAACACAGGAGCGAACTTAGGTTTACAATTATGCAAATAACCAAACAAACGAGTAAAAACTACTTCAAATCAAAACAGTGACTTAACCGGTTACAATTTACAGAATAAAAATAAAAAAGGTTTTATTTATTGTCCAGTGGAGTTACGTTTTACTCCGAATTCATAATTAACTAATTAGGTAACTATCACATATAACTTTGACTACGTTCAGGAAGAAAAGACATGTTTATAGGGAAAATGCAACAAAACTGATTGTATGCTATTTTCGACCACTGTATATAGCAGTTCTTAAACTGGGTCACATATCAAACTGTCAGAACTGTCCTTGCAATATCATTGCCGTTATTTTTGAAACCATCATAGTAAAGAGCTAAGCCACGTATACTTTTATTCATATACATAGGTTACAAGTAATTCAGAATCGTTTTCTGCGACGAGCCACGGGTGCGCCGTGGTTCGTACGTAATCGCGAGCTCCACGTTGATACAGGGTTACCGACAATAGCCCAATTCTTTAAGCAGGCATCTCGACGGTTTTTCGAGACTGCCACCTCTCGGGCGCCCTCGGATCAGCATGCTTACGCGTAACATAGTAACCGTCCAAGCCAAGGTTACCCCTCACCGGGGGGACCCTTGTGTCGAGTTACTAGCAATAGAGGTTCAGGCTAAGCGACCTAAGAGCTATGCCAACTCTCAATCCGGTGAAGCAGTCAAGGCCAGCTTCTCTGGCCAATCTGTGTAGTTCGTCATAAAAAAAAACGTATACTTTTCTATATCTTCTTTCTATACTAAACATTTTTTATAACTTTTAATTGCAAAAACTATAAAAAGAATAGACATGATATTTATACGATAGGAGGCAGCCTGTTATCATAGTAGAATAACGTAAATTAATTATGTCGTACTTTATAAGTTAACCGGTCCTTTTGGATAAAATCGTTGAAGAAGGCCTGGAACAGTGAGTCCTACGGCTAAAATGATGATTATTACAAGTTTCAAAACACGTATTAAGAACCGATGCCATATTTTTAATAAAATACTCTAATGTATTTTACCTGACATGCTTTAACAGAAAAGAGGTATAGCAAAATACTTTTCAGTTCACACAGTTATGTTAAGTGTTTTAGTAGTTTTAAAGTATTGTTTTAGTAAATGTGAGGTTAAAAAAAAGCAATTAAATTTAGACAGATAGATATAATCTTTACTGCTCACTTTGCACACATAATAATAAAAGTTTAAGTAAAAACTAAACTTTACCTAAATGTGGGCAAGAGCGACATTTTCAATATAAGTAACCATTGACCAAAGCAACACGGGACAGGTGAAAAAAAATAACAGGGTAACAAGAAAAGATGGTAATCAAGAATAAATAAATAAAAGCGAGAATTTTTCAGAGAGATACAATGAGAGAGAATTTTTAGAAAGTGGTTTAGAAAACACACAATTGTTTTAAATAGAGTGTAATTAAAATTAGATATGTATCCAGTAGTTTAGAGCTTAATTTATTTCTTGACACAATTTATACAATAAGTCGCTCAATCTATGCGACTGTTAACAAGCCTTTCACCCGGAACTCAGTCAGTAAATCGTATAGAATAGTGACATAGGAGAGCGAGCGGCACTGGGGCCGTAGCTGAAAAAGAAACTCGGATAGCAGCCAATCAATCTACATTTACAATCATATGAGTATCGATTCAGACGTATACCACGACCGACAATCCTTGATATTAGCTACCAACTTATTGAGAGAGTTCTGGGTTCTGTCTGCTATTTGCTAGTGACGTTTCGTTATTATATCGAAGTGTAGCAGTCATATCAATTATTACCAAATACGTCAAATACTTACACATACACGACTGGACATACATACATGCCAGTGGTACGCCATTGGTAAACCACAGTGCACTAATACACTAAAAGACTACTAAAACTAAATAATTATCGACCACTACGATACGTCTATTTTATACGTAATTGGTTTGACAGATTTGGGGCCCAGAACTCCATTTATTTGTATCACTAGTACCACTAATGTCTTGTTACCATGTTATTTATTTATTTATTTATCCTCTCCTGTATGGCCTGAAAAAGGTCACTTATAGTGATAAGGCCGGTCTTAATCACATTTGGGTAAAGTTTAGGTTTTACTTAAACTTTTATATATTTTCATGTGTGAGCCGTAATGTACGCCTAGCAACCCGAGTTCGATTCCCGGTGCAGGCACCAATAAATTTGTTGTTGCAATTTTATGTGCTGATTAACCACGCGCTCGGCGGTGAAGGAAAACATCGTGAGGAAACCTACATGTCTTAGAAAAATGTTCTAAGGCATGGGAAGTCTGTCAATCCGCACTAGGGCCGCGTGGTGGACTGTGCCCTTATACTCTCTTTACAGAGAAAGCCTGCGCCCAACAGTGGGACATATATAAAGGCTGTAACTTTAACTTTAATGTGAGCAATGAAAAATACATCTAAATTTAGAATATATCGAATATAATTTAATTGCTTTTGTTTAACCTCACATTTACTAAAACAATACTTTAAAAGTACTAAAACACTTAACCGTGTGAATTGAAAACGTATTTCGCTAAACATCTTTGGTATTAAAGCATGTCAGGAGATTAGGGTATTTTATTAAAAATATCGCATCGGTTCTTAGTATGTGTTTGGAACTTGTAATAATCATTATTTTAGCCGTAGGACACACTGTTGCTAGGTCTCTCTCAACTTGTTGTTGTTGTAGGGAAAGGAGAGCAGAAGAATGGTTTTGGGTTCCGTAGCAAAACATGTGCACTTGATAATTTCCCGTAACGCAATAAGGATACATTTACACTTATAACGTTGTTAACGTGAATCTGTCACTAATCAGCCACTAATCGTTTCGTATCTCGATAATCCATCTATAAGAGGATTAATAGCAAACAGTTTTAATCTAACCATATAAGTTGAAAAACTCCTCTTTGAATAAAATTTTAAATATTTTGTAAGCAAAAATATTTATAAACAGACAAACGATTTTCCAGTTCTTAACTAACCTAAAAACGCGATGATCGCACTAACGGTTACATTTGGAATCTAATAAGCTTGGCGAAAAGTGATTGTGATCTCTATCTACCCCGTAAAAAAGGGATAATAAGACATGAGAGCTTTTTTATATTAAAATAGTAGTGATATATATGTATATGGGGAGACATTTTTTTCAATTGTCATGTAATATTTATAAATAATATTCAATAAAATATCAAAAATATTGAAACGCTGTAAAGAAATCGTCTATAGAATAGGCGCTTCAAATAGTTTTAAAAAGAGTTCATTTGATATACGCGAAGGGTAACTCCAATATTGGATAGGATAGGATGCGTTTGAAAAATCTACACACCCCTCGTAAAAGGATAACGAATTTATTACATTTATACGTCATTGTTGTTACTGAATAAATTAATTAACTAATAACACACGCTCCAAAGAGCCACAATGCAATCGAAATAAAGTTTTCAAATTTAAAATCTACTAGATTCCAATGTAAATCAATTTCAGGATTCATTTCCTATTCCAACGCGAGGTCAATATATACGTATCGAGCTAGTTTCCGCAAGTTATAGGTATGAAATTGAATTGATAGGAAGGCGGCATAGCTGAGTCGACGACGTCGGCGGGCGTGAAATTATCTCGCCAAGTGCAACATAGCAGATTAAGTAACGCCGATCCTACCTACTGAATAACCTAACCGAGATCGATAGCCGTCCCACTTTGTAGAGAAAATAAACGATAAGGAAGTAAGAGAGTCGCTTAACGGTTTTATAGTTTGCAAAGTGCATAGATGACTTTTACCAGATAACTATCTAAGTTTTTACAATGTCTATATAGCCAGTTATTTTTAATCGACTATAAAAAGGCGGAGGTTTTTTTCATTTTTGTTAACTTTAGCTACGTCATTTATTTAATGAATTAAGTCGTACGTGTTAGTTTTATTGTCATTGAATCTTGAATTCTAAAGATATACCAAGATATCCTAAAAATCATTAAGAAAAATGTTTAATCATAATATTGGTAGTGTTATGACAATTCTGTCAAATATAAAATCTTTCAAAATCGGTTCACAGATGAAGATTATCTGTGTACTCAGATATTTAAAAAAAGTTTAGTCGAATTGATTCCTTTTTTAAGGAAAATATACAATAATATAAGTTTAATTAGAATTCAGAAGTCAGGAGATGTACTCAACCTTAAAATGTTACTATATGGTAATAAGGTAAAAGATGATATTCCATCTACCTTGCTTATGTAGATAGAATATCATTTTTTTATATCGGAAAATCAAATCAAATAAATTGTTCAGAAAAGATAACTTATAACTATCTTTAATGAACGACGAACTTCTCTACATAAACTTTAACCCGAACAACCAACCAATAATTTTCAGCTGTCATCTGAACACCATTTCGTTGACTTTTGAGGTTAGGCATTAGTATGCTAAAATCCAATGCTAGTTAGTACCTCAAAGAATTACGAAATGGCGTTTTATTGCGTAAAATTACGCTGTTGGAAATGTAGTAATGATGAATTGTGAATGGATATACAAGAATTAACATTTTGTCCACGAATCCATTGCAGTTTCGTATAAAAATAGAAAGGAATCTTCTATAATACCACTACACCTCCAGTTTGACAATACTGTTGCACATTTATGTCCCTAAAAAAAACAACGATATCATAACTAATTGGTAAAGAAAAAGCGTCCCGAACAAACACCACTTACAATGGCCCTTTATGTAATAAGTTAAAAACGTTTTAACATTCTAAGCGCAATCTCCTCCACACGCCCTCTGCCGGTCGTAATTCGATAGAATGAAATTAACGTGTCGGTTTGCCCGTTTTTCTTTCCGAACTTGTGTTTTAGGTCTCAGATAACTTTGTTAATTAAATTTTGCATTTTTCCCTAAAGCCAAGACGCCGTTACGGCCCCACCTGAGTTGGATTAAGCTATTTCATGAACTGTATGGAGGAAATTTTATGAATAAAGTTACATGCGGGCTTAAAATTTTCCGTTTTTAATTGTACTAATTCGACTGGCGGCGGCAAGATTCAGAACATCTTGTTCCGTGCAGTTTTCCGTCTGATTAATGCGAGGATAAAACTGTTTGAAATATTTAAATTTCACTAACTTTTATCCTCGTCGCTGTTCGTGGTTAATTTAGGTACGAATTTATGTTCTGATGGCCTGGCTTTCTCTCTACGTATTTTCTTTATTCATCTGTTTGCGCGAGACGGATAATTTGTTTTTTAATTATTCAAGGCTTCAAAACTTCAGCAATCCCATCTCATTTAAATCGAGATGCAGTCTCAGATGTTACAGTGCTTAGCCATATTTCTTAGTTAAGTTATATATTTTTCTATCATTGGAAAGAAATACTAGTGCATGAATGTTTAAAAGTAACTACGTTGTCTTCCTATCCACTTTCCACTAAAACTTGTAAATAATAATAACTATCTCCCGCTAAGATTAGTAATGGGTAAGGAAGTAGAAAGATAGTAATTAGGGTAGTTGTAGTTGTAAAGACCTATAAATGGTTTTATGTTTCTATTCATATACATAGTTTGTATGACTTCTCTGTTAGTTTTACTTTAAATAAAAATAAAGGTAGAACGGTGTTAGATATTTGGATAGCTTATTCTAAACCTAGATGATTTTAGGTACTGACTGCCAAGATATATCAAACTATTGAAAACATCAGTAGCAACAACTATATTAGAGGGAACAGAGTCGATAACACGAAAACCAAGGAGGTCAAAATGGTTTTTTTACATTAAAAAATTAGACTTCCGACTAGGTAAATTTAAAAGAAATCCAAAACCATAATCACCATACGATGAAATACCTAGATTTCCGGCAAGATTTTTCTGCGTCTTCTGCTCACGTTTTTCAAAAAAACTGTGTTTATTATATGTAAATATTTCTTTACACATTGTCTAGATACCATACTATTCGATAAAATGACAGTAAATGTAATATAGTCAATACAAAGCTAAACAATTGAAAAGGGATAACAACGACAAACATATGATATATTTATTTGCATTTCGGCATGCTGGTAAGGTCAACTTAAAGCATATACCTTTTTGTAAATTTACTAAACAAGTTACATCTACACAAACATCCAGAATAGAATACTAACTACAGGGAGCTAATTTGTTTCTTCAAACAAACAAATGACAATGTTGTGTGTTACACAGTAAGTGATAATTGATCTATTTTTAAACAAGGTGGAGATACGTTATCATCGAATCCCAGAGGACAAAGCGTCAATAGCCTAATTGTGAAGGATACGGTCTGCGAATCGTAGGGTCTTAGTTTCGAATCCACTATTCGACTATTGACGTGAATGGTTCACCTAGCACAAGCTTAAGCTTAGTTGGATTGGTTAACAAGAATGTTAGTAATATTTCTAACAAAAAAAGAAACAAAATGTAGGCAGTATGTTATCCGTGATTAGGTTGAACGTAAATATCATAACAGCCCGTCATGCAACACAGATAATACATTTCGAATCTAATATTAATACACTGGGAATAGGGAATACGTAGGGACTGTGGCTACACACAACATCCAGAAAAATCTTTGGATAGCCAACCTCAAGTGTTCAGGATACATTTGACATGACTTGCCGTCAGCTTTCCCTTTGATATTTCATTGTTTCACTTAATTAGGCACTTTGATGGAGAAGGTAACATAGCATGTTACTTGAGCCATGGTCAAGTACCTTATTTCTTTGGCAAGCCTGCGACATAAAAATTTAAATCAAATATCAAAAATGTAATTTTAAAGACAGGGTCAAATATAATACTAATACATGCAAATATAATAAAACCGACTTTAAAACGAATATTTGAATTTCCGAATTATCGTAGGAATATATATCATACTTAATCAGAACGTAACCAAACTTTCATCAAACTACTCTTAAAGTACATCCTTTCCCAAAATAAAATGAATCTTCAAAATCCATTGGCTTGATATTGAGTTATTCGTCCATTTGTAACGCACTTACTTGATGCAAATTTATGACTTATATGGTTTTCTCATAGATCCCATTGTCAGAATTGGACCAAATTTAAAAGGATCCACGTAACGTCCAAGTACCATCTTTCAAATAAAAAAATCATCAAAATGGGTCCACCCAGTCCAAACTTAAACCAGCCAGTACAAACATAAAAAATATACAGACAAATTGAGAACCTTCCTTTTGAAGTCGCTTTTGACTAACGATCAACGTTCCAATTAGTTGAGGTTTAAAATTAGGAAGGCTAACATCAATGATCTTAAGTACAAAACTTGGTAAAACTTGTGCTATACACTAATAATGATAAAGCTTAGTCAAAAGTGTTTGCTTATCCCGCTATAATTATACCACGTAGAGCTTTATTATTTTTTTAAGAAACCATACTTATACGTTAAATGACAAATCTATATGTACATATCTAATATCTTTAAACGAGCAATTCTTGTATTTATATATAATCTGTATGTATGAAATCTTCCACGCAGGTCCTATAATTGGACCTCGGGGTAACTGTGTTCGGGGCGGTTATATATAATCTGAATCTCGGAAACGACTCCAACGATTTAGCTAGAAGATCTAGCTTAGAGTTTGTTGAGAAACTGTTGCTTCATCCATTTATCGGGTATACAAAGTATACTTCGGTAGATGGCGTTGCTAAGCAACAAACTATAACTTAATGAGCTTGACATTAACCAGATTTACGGCAGTGTTTTTTTTATTATTATGTCGATAAGATTGAAAAATATTATTTATAATTCATCGAGCAAATATCGGTCACCCGGTCCTATATTTAACGAAAGGTTTGTCTCAAAATATCAGATATTAAAATATATACGCCAAATATCAAAATAGGTCGAGCCGTTTTGGACTCCATAGAACACATTACGTCTTTTAGGCGAACGACTTTTAAGCTTTAGAGAAAATTGTAAGCATGCTGGTTACGCCAGCTTCAATAGCATTACATGCCAAATAACATTATACACAAAGCTCCAATCACAACGAATAGCTTTCAAATATTGCCCATAATTAGAGTTTTCACGGAATTCTATCCAAGTTTCTCTATGCACGAAATATTCAAAGATTTAGCTTCAACATCAAGAAAATTAACTAAAGCAGATCCGTAATATGGTTATACGAAGGCGGATAGTACCTAAAATAGAGTCGATGTTAAGGAAGGGTTAATAAGAGGGGATGTCGTTAATTTAGCCCCCGTTAAGAGGGCTCTGCTACCTTCCTTGCGATATCGCGTCGAGTTTCAGAAGCCTTACAGAATTACCCTGCGGTGAACAGAAGAGCAAACTACTTAACCTAATTAACAGGAAAAATCTTACTTAAACAAAAAAAAATTGTCTTTGTTTTTTTTTCGGCAATTTAGTGCGATTAAAGTAGATGAAGATTGTTTCTAACTTTGTTATCTTTAACTTAAAGCAGCCCTAATAAGGTTTTTTTATTAATTCTAGTTTTAATAAAGAATTTTATTGACCACTAAATAATTTTTAAAAGATCAAAATTGCAAACGTTTCTATCGATTTAAAGCTAGTTTTAACAACTTTAAGACTAGTTACAACAAACGAGTAATTGCATCATAAAATAAGAGTGTCTGTTATTAATATTAAAATATGAAATATGCATATGATTATATGTAAGGTATATACCAAAATAACATTTTTTTTTATTCTGTCTATCTGTCAGTCTGTTTATTTGGTTCCGGAATGGCTGGACCGGTTTTGACGGGGTTGTCATAAGCAGTAACTTTGCTAATTTTATTTTAGAAAAATGTAAATAAATAGTTTTTTATTACGAGCAACACTGCGGAGCGCAGCTATTTAACAATAAGAAAACAGATAAATAACAAGATATACAAAAACCGCCTGTAATTTTTCTTCACTCTCGTTCTTTCACATCTTTTATATACGAGTATATTTTTTTTAATGTTTGTAAATGTTAAAAAAGTCTTCACAATAATTAACGTGATCTTAGGTGACACATCGTAAGGGGGTAGAAGTAATGGTCGCCCATTAGCTTACTTCAATTATACTCCAACTGTGCTGAAAACTGAGGAGCTTCGGATTACAGAAGCCTTAGAGAGACTAACAAAAAATCGACTCGCCGTATCAGATAGCTACAAGTTTAATAGCCGAACCATTATTTTCAAAAGGGAACTGAAAATATAACTCATTATAACAAAGCGTTTCAAATATGAACTTTGCATTGAAAAATTCATCACATCATATTTATTTTATATATTTTTGTTTTATTACAGTTTATAAATTTTTGAAGTGAAACTTCTTTCGCGTCACTATATTGTATTTATATTTTGTCATGAACTTGTACAGACCGTTATACAGTTGATTAATAAATAAACCATATAAAAACGTATATAGCTGTTGCTCGGACTGTCAATAGAAAACCACATTGAAGTTGATAATTTAGATTTAACTTTCACTTTATCGGCAGTACCTATGACTGCCAATTTTTTATTTTTTTTTACCCTTACCGCTTTTGCTTAAGTCATTTCCATTCATTGGTATACAGATGACAAATTTGGTCAAATTCTGACAATAGGTTCCATGAGAAAACCATAGAAGTCTTAAATTTACATTAAATACCACAAATGGACGAATAACTCAATACTACAACAACTGATTTTGATGATTAATTTTTTATTGGAAAAGGTTTAGTTTGACGAAAGTTATGTAAGGTTCTGATTAAGATTGATTTCGCAATATTCCCCTACGATAATTCGGATATACAAAAAAAGCGTCCGCGCGTAATAAATAGCGTTTAACGTTTGATTCGAACTCGGTTTTTGATTTTGCTCTTAAATATACTTGCTATTATAAATACAATGTTTATAAAAATTAGGTCTACACGCCAAAAAAACTGCACTGGTTTGCCAAGGGGTTGCATCATTCACAGCAACATATAGTTATAGTTTAATTATACAAAAAAAAAGTTTAGATTATATCCATAAAATTACAATCCATAAAAGTAAGAAAATATACATGAGTACAAACTGGTATATATATTATCGTTTTTTTATTCCATGTATATGTATATTATTATATGTATATTGATGTATTTATATGTAAATGTATATTTATTTATCTATGTAGTATTTTTTAACACAAAAGGTAAGCTGGAAGAAAATGCTAAATAGCATTAAGTTCGCCTTTGTACATATATTTTTGTGCAATAACTTTCTCTCACCGTGGGAACCCTTGTGTTGAGTTACTAGCAATAGATGTTCAGCCTAAGTGATCTAAGAGCAATGCCACCTCTCAATCAGGTGAAGCAGTCAAGGCCAACTTCTCGGGCCAATCTGTGTAGTTCGTCATTAAAAAAATATATGATATTTATTTTTATTCCGATAAATAATTTCATATTATTAATATAATTTTATAATTTAAAAATTCTTTCATTAATTTCATGAAAACAATTACACAACGAACCATTACGAAACGTACTTGCAACACTCTAAATATGGCGGATCGAGTGACTGACGTAGATAATTAATTAAATTCTGGATTTAGCAATCAGTGAAGCCCGTTACAACTGTAACTCGTTGATCGTAAGCGTATTAATTATTTGAATTAAACCTGACATTACGACGCTAAATTGTACCTGTATTTGTTTAAATACGTAGCTAATTTGACACTAGACATTAACGAATTCAAACACGGCGCGCGGTAATATTAAAATTGCGAGCTTCATTTTTCGGGATTTACGTTTTGTTTGATTTTCAACAAGCTACTTAGCCCTTAGCTTCGTTGGGATGTTTTAATTTTTAAATTTACATTAACTAAATGCATATGTTATAAACGATGATCAGTGCTAGTGACATAGATAAAGATTGCGGAAGTAATTATTCACATGAATACAGAAATATTTTTTTGGTTTTAATTAAAAAAAAATATTGCAAATTTATTTCATTCAATAAACACATTATTCTCCTATATGACAATTAAAAAAAACTAAAAAAGACTTTTTTAGTATTTGATAAATATATATTGAAATCAGAGACCTTATCACACGGACAGAGCATCTCATTACACGCTAACTGTGTACCCTGTGGCTGTTTCTACAAAGATAAACCGGATATTGATGTGATTATTTATCCCCTATATAAGCAAAATGCAACGCAGGTCGTTCCCCACTATAAAAATAAATTACAATGTTAAATTCTGCTCACCCCAAATCACTAGAGACCCAACGATTCGTTCCGGTACGTCGTAGCGTTTTATTAACGCTGTCTAAATTATTACTAAATAAATTCCATCTGTTTGCATTGAATTGATCAAATGCTATCATGAATGAAATAAGATTTTTGAATTTGTACTCACAGAAGTGAAAATAGATATTAACATTAAAAATTGCTAGCAACATTTTTCACAAATATTACTAACATACTTGTTAACCCAAATCAAACAAACGTAAAACCCCCCTGGTGGCCCTTCCTCGGTGCATAGTGAGGGGCTCCGGGATCTCCAGAGGAACGCACAGGAGCCCCTCTACACTGTGCTCTTCGGGGATAACTTCCCGGGAGGGGAGGCAGGTTAATCCCTCCCCCCTGTGCCCTCGCAGCGCAAGGCGACACGGGCCGGTCGATGCCGCCTTCTTCCCGGGTCCACTTTAACGGACGACAAAAGCCCCCCACCCTTGTCGCCCAGTGAACCCGAGGCCCCTTTTACTCGCTTTCTACGAGAGGCAGGGGATACCGTAGTCTTATTCTACGAGCCCAGAACTACAGGGCTGTACATTCTTGTTAACCATTCCATCTAAACTTAACCTCGTGCTAGGAGATTCATGTCAACAGTCGAATGGTGGATTCGAACCTACGTCTTTACGTTTCGCAAATCGTAATCAGGTAATTAAGGTATTAGCGTTTTTGATGAGTCATTGTTGGCTATGAGGTGTAGTAAGGTAAGTTCCACAAGGTAATAGTGCATGGAAAAAACCGTAACCTTGTTTTCTTTACGGGGTGAACAGAAGCAAATTGAGTCGTGTAAAAATACTTTTAAACGGCAACCAACGCATCTAGTTAACGATAACAGATAAAATTTCCTTAATTAAAGGCATAAAGCGTTCACTTATTGACTTTCCAATCTTTTTTTAACGTTATGTGAAATACGCCAGCAATAAATATAATAAAATTGTAGCAAATATAATAACATGACAAATGTACGGATTGATTTTCCAATTACGTGAATGCTCACTTTCAACATTTTCACCGATACTGGAATATGTAACGTTATGAATGGGCCGAAATACATTACGACAGAATCGCCGGGGAAATGGTGTCAGGTGGAATTATTTGCGAAATTCCACACCAAGTTTACACCTCAAATAATACTCACTCACTTGATATAGACCTCGTTCTTTGTTGGGAAGATAAAGTATGTAAATAAGCATATTTAGAAGTAAAAATAAAATGCGACTTCAAATCAAGTCAAGAAATTCACGCAAATGTTAACGCCTTCCTTCCCAATCATAGAAGTATTATGATTTTCTAACAACTATATTCCCGTTCTTTTACTACTTACGTACTCGTTTTTAGGTAGATTTCATACGATTCTTACCATTTCCCTGGATTAACTTCGAAATCTAATATCCTATGTCAACAAAATTAATATGGGACCTAATTGAAATCAATCCCTTTAAAATCAAAATCGATCTAGAAATTACAGACCTCTGTATCTTATTCTTTCCTTTATATTAACACCCCTATTTCCTTATGTCGTAAGCTATTACAACGTGTGTTTGCAGTACAGTCTTTAAAAAAATTACAAAGCGTAATAAGAACGGGCTGATCAAAAATAAAAAGAAGAAAGAATTGTCTTTGATAAAGCACTATTGCGTCAAAAACAAAGCCGACGTCTTGGCAGCCGGCAGTCTCCGCGCAGTCCCCATGTTTGCTGAGGGCTGCTTGCTCACTTATAAATATGCAAATGTTATTCTGCGTTTAGCGCGACGATGCAGTAATATTTATATTGAAATAGGCGCCTGTCGTCTGCCCTTGAACTCACCCCATTATTGTCCCGACTAGACAACCCTTTGTGATCGTAGAATTCTTATGTTAAATTATATAGACTAAGAATTTATTTTATGAGATTATATGAACAAAGTACATAGATACACAGATCATCGAGAACAATAATCCAGTTCTACATTAATATACGTTAAGGAAACGAATTGGACTTTTCGAAGGTGGCGGACCTTTGACCAGCGTTCGACAGCGTGTAACTTGGAGACCGGTAATCCCCAACAGCCTTATACCCAACAGTGTAACAGTAGTAGTACTAGTAAATTAAATAAAACACAAATAAATAAAAATAAAATAAACCCAGAACCCTAGAAAATTTATTTCCGTGCAGTGTGCAACTGCCGCCAATGCTCAAGGATCATTAACCTGATTCGCATGTTATGAATTGTTTAATCTAAAATAGTCTAAAGTAAATAGGCTACTACAAAACCAGTGCCGACTATTATTAGAACAATCACAAGTATATTATAATTACGAGCAAAAACAAAAACGGACTTCTAATCGAATCAAAACTTAATAGCTATTACGTGCTATTGAATTATTACGAAAGAGAATTATTTACATTATTTCCAATAAAAATGAATCATGGAAATCGGTTGGCTTGAAATTGAGCAATTCGTCCCTTTATGGCACACATACTTCATGCAATTTATGTGGTTTTTCTCATGGATACCAGTGTCAGAATTGGACCAAATTTAAATGGGATCACACCGGAAGCACCGGCCTCCAAACAAAAAAAGAATCATCAAAATCGGTTCACCCAATCGAAACTAAGAGATAACAAACATAAAAAAAACACATCAATTCAGAACCTCCTTCTGTTTTGAAGTCGGTTGAAAAAGGAGATTTCTTTTATAGATAAAGAAGCTGAATAGCATAGCTCTTAAGAGATCACCGTCACCCATGAACATCTACAACACCAGAGAAAGTACAGGTGGCTCTAACTTTTGAGAAAGTACTATGATCGTTTCTTGTAATAAAATTAATTCGGAAACATCTATGGTGACAACTGATTTCGTAGATTGGTAGTGCGTAGAAGGAAATTTGTTTAACGTATCATTGTGGAATGCTTTTTTTTTTTTTAACCGGGAGGAAATCTTCAAAAAGATACCCCGCCTTCTGGGGGGAAGGCGGCGGTTATGTGGGGTTTTTACACACTAAAACCTCCCCGGTGGCCCTTTCCTCGGTGCATGACGAGGGGCTCCGGGATCTCCAGTGGAACGCACCGGAGCCCCTCTGCACTGTGCTCAAGGAGAGCAGGTCCCGGAGGGGGAGGTTACTCCCTCCCCCCTGTGCCATGGCAGTTCAAGGCTACACGGGCCAGCCGATGTCGCCTTCTTCCCGGGTCCACCTTAGCGGACGACAAAGGCCCCATGTCGCCCAGTGAACTTGAGGCCCCTTTTAGTCGCCTTATACGACAGGCAGGGGATACCGTAGTCTTATTCTTGAGAGCCCAGAACTACAGGGCTGTTCATTGTGGAATGCTAACTAAACCTGACAAATCTGCCTGTGATATGTAAGAATGAAAATTGGCAAAATCTTTCCTACGATGTTTTCTTTCACCATCGAGCGCATGATAAACAAATTTACTGGCGTCGGTACCGGGGATAGAACTCAGGTTGTTAGTGGTCTTAAGAAAACTTCCCGGAAACTCTCAATCTTATATTTGCGAACATAAAAATCAAAATTAAATACATTAAACAATAACGCAATAGAAGGTCACTCTACAAATATACCATCGACGCAAAACAAACAGCAAAGATAAGCTATACTTAATTCAAAACCGTATATTTTCCCCCTCGTTCCACAAAACAACAGACAATAAAGCTGTCCGCAACTCAGCGCCAGACGTTGCAGTCAACATACCGGCTGAATCAAGAACAAAAACGTCACATCCACTTTCCCTAATAAAGGACGAGTCGTAAAAAACCACTACAATCATCATAACTCGCCGGTCGTAGTCACAATGTCGCTTAAAAATTAACGCTTCCTTGGGCATCAAAAGAGTTTTACTGTGCACCTATAACTGGACGACACTTAATTCATTACGACCATTCGTTGGAAGAATACTTATAGTATTTATCTTATAGGATGGTAATAGTTTTAACCAACTTTATTCACGCAAGGTCTTCCGCACCTTAGTGTTAAAAATTGTGCAGTGATTTTGGCTAATTTAATTAATTTAGTAGTTATATTTCTATTACTTTATCATTAAATAAAATATTTTTGTAAGTATTAATAATAAAATCGTTACATTTCTTTATATCGAATGTCGAATGTTGTGTACACCTGTAATTGGCATACACAACAGGACTTAGTTTGTAAACTTGATTATTACAACAATGTATGCTTAACAATAATGCTGTTGGTGTATCTTATTAAATAAATATAAAAAAAAATAATAACTTCAAAAAGGGGGTGATAATTTTTAGGGTTGCATGTTTTTTATGTTTGTCATCTCATAACTCATGATTTATAAACCGGTATTGTATATGATTTTAAAAGATGGTACCAATTTTTATCCTTTATTTTTATTTACTTATTTTAATGCCAATATTTTATATGTTATATTTATGTTATGTTATATTAAATACAACATTCTCGTATTAGGTAGTGATCCGTAAAGAATTAAACGAATACAAAAGAGAAAGCGTGTAAGTTTGATCCGTATAGTCTCCGAAACGACTGGATTGATTTCAATAAAACTGAGAGAATCTTCAGATTGACCTGGCGTGTAATCCTGTAAAGTTTAGTGACGATCAGAGAACTCCTCTTTTTGAACTGTCAAATATAGCTTTGATTTACTATGATGATATTCTGTTGTTTTATAAACCAAATTTGTATTGACACATGCGTTGTGTATATTTATGTCATTATGAACCATATTGAAGTACAATGGAGTATATTGAATTATAATATATTCCTGAATGATAAGAATGATATTGTATTTACTGATATGTACATGGGTGTACATCTTCACCCACTCGAGAAGAGAATAAATACAGAGAGAAATGAATAATTTAATATATTGTGAGAGTTAAATTAAATATTTAATGATGTAAGTTTATTGTTAAATAAAATAAAGCAAAATCTAGCCCGGCGAAGCGGGCTAGGTACGTTAGTAAGTAAATAGAAGTTATAAATTTTCGGAAGTAATTTTAGTCTTATTAACCGACTCAAAAAAGGAGGAGGATCCCAATTCGACTGAATGTTCTTTTTTATATTTATTACCTCCTAACTTTGGACTTAATGAAACCGATTTTGGTGACTCTTTTTTTTTTATTTGAAAGCTGGTGAATTCCATTAAATTTGGTCCACTTCAGACAACCACATCCATGATAAAATCAAATAAGTCATAAATTGAATTAAGCATGAGCGCGACAAATGGTGGAATAAGTCAATATTACGCCAACCGATTTCGATGATTCATTTTTTATTGGAAAGGATGTACTGATACATGAGTAGCTTAACGATATTTTGGAT
The DNA here is from genome assembly GCA_029286785.1 of Meandrusa payeni. Lineage (NCBI taxonomy): Eukaryota > Metazoa > Arthropoda > Insecta > Lepidoptera > Papilionidae > Meandrusa > Meandrusa payeni. The sequence continues at coordinate 8,320,063 of JAGSMX010000008.1, read as the reverse complement.
AGGTTCTGATTCTCTATTTCGTAATATTCCGATCATTCGGAAATACAAAGAGGGCGTCCGCGCGCAATAACGTTTAACTTTGATTCGATTTGAAGTAAATGTACTTTTAATATTAAAAATTGAACAATATCATCAGAAAGTGAACATTGTAAAAAGCTTCCTAGGTACTTGTCCGGAATCCTAATGGCTGCTACCGCACTGTGCTAATATCTTTTTAAAATTATTTCTGCAGGTGCGTCCACGTTAAGTGAACTTTAATAACCATTATGACAGTTTAATGTAACGTATCGCTTAAATATGCACGTAAATTACTGGCGGGCACAGACTGCTAGCGTTTCTAAAGTATATCAGAAAACGAAACTATATCTTGATGTCTTAGCGTGCTAAGGTAGTATAAGAAAAAACAGATGACGGATATAAAATTTGACAAAATCTTCTCGAAACGAATTAACTAATTTCACGAGTCTTTATGGTGGTTTAATTCCGATTTTAAATTCCCGACATTTTGAGCCCTTGAGAGCGCGTATCTCTTACGTGTCACGCGGAAACAGGATAGCGTTTGATATCTGTTTACCCCTCTAGGGTTAAAACACGTGAAAGAACCTTCTTATACCAGTAGCCTTCTCTGATAATCTTTTTTTCAATAAAAACTGGCTTCATTACTAATCGATTTTAGGGAGTTTCCTGTTATATCTTCGGTCCATTCTTTTATTTTTTCTAAAACAGTCCGTACGTGAACCACGCGGATCCTCATGCAAATTGGCAACTACTTAACTACTAAATATTTCTCATGCACGTAGGAATCCTCGTAATGTTTTACATCATACCACAACCGTAAAACGTGACAATCATCAGTCCATCTGAAATACTGCTGAAAATTGCCCTTCGCCGGTACATATACGATTCTCTGCTTTACTTGGTCATTGGTCCATCTGGAATGTGGTCAGCCTAATACCACTAACAACTGACTTTAAAAGCCATGTCGACTACCTTTGTGCTCTTGTGGCGACTTGCATTCACCAATCGCAAAAAGTATTTTAAACGATACAATTTATATTTGGAATGAGAAAATTTATTATAAAAGACAAATATCAACGTTTTTTCTTCACATACTTTTTGATCACTTTTTGTCTCGATATTTTTCCAAATTGTATATTTTTAATGTAACAAATTTACATAATATAATTTCATTCTTCTTCATGACTCTGTGATAATTTTTTTTACCGGCGGCACACTAGAAGACTAAGAACACGTGTAAAATTAATAATGGGAGGCATTCCGCTCTAATGCTACACTATCCCAAACTCTTCTTCTTCTAATTCTTCTTCGTGTCGGATTCAAACCCGTAGAGTAATGAGTATAGGTCTTTCCATCGCTTGTTGTGCTGCTTTAATTCTATAGATCAGTTTAATGGTCGGGGTCCAAACGCTCCCCTTTACACCATAGGTGGGAGGATGCACTGGTTAAAGACATTTGTCTTCAGGCATTGAGTGAAACTACAATCGCTAATTATCTTGCATAGAGACGATGATTGTGAATGAAATATAACATATATAGAGGTAAAATTCACGTTAGCCGCAAATGTTACGTAGGAATACGTAATTAATAAGCTAATTAATTAGGGCCATTACAGTGTGACATACACCAATTTAGTATCCCAATGCACGCGTTGCATCTGCCGCCGTAGCTGTACACGGCATGGTCGGGTAACCTTTACATAACCGTAATTAACGGTCTCAATACTATAATTACATTTGTCACATGGTTTTTCTTATACATTTACAAAATCCTTTTATACTTCTAGAAAGACATACCTGTTACATTTACGACATATTTACTTCTACGCGTTAATATTTTTCTATATTGTGTAGTACGCGGTATTGCCCGCGATTAAAAACTATTTATTAATTTTTTTAAAAATAAAAATAACCTAAGTCACTTCTTATATATCAGCTATCTGCCAGTGTAAGTCCCGTCGAAATCAGTCCCGCCGTTTTTTTTTGTTAACGAGGAGGAAATCTTCAAAAAGAAACCCCGCCTTCTAGGCGGCGGTAATGTGGGGTTTTTACTCACTAAAACCTCCCCGGTGGCCCTTCCTCGGTGCATGGTGAGGGGCTCCGGGATCACCAGTGGAACGCACCGGAGCCCCTCTGCACTGTGCTCAAGGAGAACACTTCCCGGAGTGGGGAGGTTACTCCCTCTCCCCCTGTGCCCTCGCAGTGCAAGGCGACACGGGCCAGCCGATGTCGCCTTCTTCCCGGGTCCACCTTGGCGGACGACAAAGGCCCCCACCCTTGTCGCCCAGTGAACCGGAGGCCCCTTTTAGTCGCCTTCTACGACAGGCAGGGGATACCGTAGTCTTATTCTTGCGAGCCCAGAACTACAGGGGCTCTCAAGAATTATAGATATTTTAGTGTACATATACTAAAATATTTTTTTTTACATTGATATGCATGTAGTAAAAATGTTATTTTAATATAACAAACAGACACTTCAATTTTATTTATAGAAATCATGTTTACTTATGTACTAGACCCATGAGACTACAGATAACAAAAAACATAAAATTAATGTACACGCTTCACCTGCAATAAAGGAATTTAAAACTTTGTAGTCTAACTTTAAAGACGCAATTGTTAACTTGGCGAGTGCAACTTCTTGCCTCCTCCAATGCAGCGATATGAAAGTTATATCAATTGAAGGTACCTGCTATCACCCAAGTGTAGCTAATGGTTTAAAAATATATATAATAAGTAAGTTCAAGGGATTGTTATTAAAATGGTTGCAGAATCAGGACTACACCCAAATTAAAAATATATTATTAACCTCATGATAACCACACACTCACTCACACAAACACACACACTTCTCAACTATGACTGTAGTTCTTTTTCATATATTTTTAATTATTAATTATCGTATAATTCACTTAACTTATATTAAGACCTTATTGTACGCAGGATTTACTGTTTGTGACTCTGGAAGGCACTGTCTCCTGAGATACAGGTACACTGTACCTAGTTCAGGAAACAGAGCTCCTGTATACAACATATAACATATTTGTTTTTGTGATATTAATAAAGTTAATAATATATACCAAACACAAATGCTAAAAAACCATGATCTAATATACAGAAAGTAACATTTATTGATTAAGTAATCACTTTCATATACGTCAACATCATAACCATTTTCAATTTTTTTTAAAAAGAATATATTTCTTTTTTTTTTAGAAAATATTACTAACATTCTTGTTAACCATTCCAACTAAGTTCAAGCTTGTGCTAGGAGATGGTTCACGTCAATAGTCGAATGGTGGATTCGAACCTATGACCTTACGATTCGCAGACCGTACCCTAAACCATTAGGCTATTGACGCTTCGATAATTAAAACTAACTTTTTGTACAGAAGTTAAAAAGATTCTTTTCTCATAGACTAATTTACTAAATTAATAGATATAACTTCTGTTTATGACAAAACAAAAAAAGAATAAAATTAAAATTGACTTAGTATTATATTTGTTATTGTATATGCATAAAATTCAAAAATATACGTGAAATAAATCTTTAGGTTCATTAAAGATTAATCATAAAATTAATATAAAATATAAAACAAGAAGAAATGCAACACCCTATATATAAATGCCTTGCACCCATCCCATATGAAGAGTCCAGTTTTAATTAAAACTAGACTAGCCACTTCCCGGTCTGCTGATCAACTTTTATTACATCGTGAAGGAAAAAAGTTATCAAGACTACAGTTCAACGCGTATCGGGTTCGGATTATATTCAATTGTTTAATAGAATATCTTATTGTTCCTTGCGAGTTTAACAATAATATCGTATCGTTTTTATTTATTTATAAGTAACACAATCAAAGTGAATACCATCGCATGGCGATAGCAGTGGTTGTACACTTTTTGACAAACTTGTAGGTCTCATATGTCACGGGTAGGGAGCAATGGACACAAATTTTATAGCAAGTGATTTCATTGTACGTAAAAAACCAAAAGAGGAAACAGACGGCATACACGTTTTGACTTTAGACCGAACTTTCATAAAGGAGTAGGCCGTTTTCTTGAAGAATCCCACGGATAAGTTTAAAAAAATATATATATTCAATAGTAAAAAAATAAATCAATCAAAAATTTAAAAATAAACTTAATTCCAGTACAGTCACAGGCAATTACGCATCGTAATATTGTCGCAAACATCGTTTCGCTACATAAAACCTGGACTGGACATTTGCGCACTACGGTATTATATTGTCAAATTGTTTATATTGGACACGACGTGTTCATTGCAACATACTAACGCTGAATATAAGCCAAATGGGAATAAAATATTTACAATGAAATAAAAACAGTTAATAACTATTATCATTTGCATTGAATCCATATAACAATGGGTTGATGAAAATATATACAGGTTGTTCCCACTTCCAAACTTAATAGGGACAAGTATTTTGTTCTTTAAACTCATCAAAAATAATAGTTTAGCATATATTTATTTATTCTTTATTTGCACAAATCAGCGGACAATAAAGAGGACTTAAAGCCAGTTTACTTTAGGATTGTGTTAAGAAACTAAGAGAAAACTGCAAATCACTTAATTAAATAAACATTTAAATAAAACTTAAAAGCCACGCGCGGACGCTCTCTCTTATATTTGAAGTATTTCCAGTCTTGGCACATGCTGGTACCATAGCAAGAAAGAACGAACGGAAGAATAGGATTTCCGTTCGTTCTTTCTTTAATTGTGTTTTTCTTTTTTCTTTTTTAATGTGTTATATTTTGATTCTAATGTGTATATGATGGTAATAAATAAAATCTCTGTCTTAAAAAAATCTAAATTTAAATAAGCATTGTATCTTACTCTTTGTGTATAACACACATTTTAAATAACTAATACAATTGATAGTAGTTCCACGGTATATCTTCGGAACCCAACGTCCTACATCAACCAAATCAGTATGGAACCAATGACAACTCTATAAATGTCGTCATTGTGTCAAACAAGTGTTTACACATCCTATTTTTGAGGTCAGTTAAAATTCAAACAAGTGATTATATCCATGCTAATGCAAGTAAAGTGTAGATGTCAATCTCACCAGAACATTTAGCACGTAATGAGGCTAGCCCACCCAGGCCGGACGTTGATGAAACAGGACGTCGTTCCGACCGTCGTTATTATAACTACGCTACACGTGCCCGTGTAAAAGCCTTCGTGAATATATAAACGAGCTAACCGAGGGTATTCGTGACAAAAAACTTTCTACCGAATTTCATCAAGGGGCCAGACACAAAATGGTTATTTATCTGCTCACTTCAAAGGTCATGTAAAACAAGGTTTGTATTTGTGATAGCATTAATGTTGAAGGGATATAAAAAACACCTTTGCGATATAAACTATTTAGCTGAATATTTTTAAACTGTCAAGACTGTGAGGGAGAAATTAAGAACTTGTCTTTTTTACTGGAAGGGGAAAACAAATTTGCGGCTCTCCTGACCGTAAGTAACATCACCTTTGTCCATCCACATTCACAAACTCCAAGGAATTATAGATACACTTTCAGCCTTTAAGAAAACTCTAAACTTAAAATCTCTAAGTCGTATAGTTTAAGAAATACCGCACGCGATACCTGATTCCGCAAGTCGGTTGTTCGTGGAAGATGCTTAAAGATTATTGATGGTATTTATTATTATTAGATGGTGAGCCCATCGCCATATATCATATGTCATAGGAACATACGAAACCATAAAACGGAAACTCATTAATTAATACAGGCCAGGGATGCTTACAGGCCGATAAGATCATTAAGACAAATGATTAGCCATTAGCCATTTATGAAAAACGAACGGCTAATAAAGTCCCGTCAAAATCGGTAAAGCCATTCCAAAGATTAGCCGGTACAGAAAGATCCAAATTGTAAAACAAAAATATTTTCGTAAATGTACCGGATATACATTCACATATGCATATATATAATAAAAATTCAGATGGATATAGTAAAAGCGGTTATTAATAATATTAATATCACAGACAGAAACTCCAATTATATTTGTTTGCATAGATTCCAAAAAGAAACATATTGACTTAGTAGATAAGAAACTTATCAATTCCTTACTCCATACTAGCATTTCAAACGCGAAACCTTCATAAGTTAGGTGAAAACATTTCAAAGGCAAAAACGTCTTCTTCGCCAAGTTGAAAGCGTTCCTATTCTATGTAAAGCGACCACAAAAAAACATTATTTCCTTTCGCTTCGCCTGCAATAAACGAATGTGAAACTTTGTTGTCCAACTCGAGTGACGCGATTGCTAACTTGGCGAGAGCTAACTTCTCGCCTTCTTCGATGCTGAGCTATGAACGTTATCTCAGACATCAAATGTCTTTCCGCTTGTATTTTCAAAAAATACTTCAAAAAGATTGACTTCAAAAAAATAGCAGGTAATTCAAGTCCAATTTAATCCAATTATGACACTGGCAGGCATCCATGAAAAAACCAAGTGTTAAAATTGCATCAAGAATTTACGCCGTAAATAGACGAATAACTTAATATCACGCAAAACGATTTGAATAAATTATTTTTTTATTGGAAATATACTTTAAGAGTAGTTTGATAAGAATTTGGTTAGATTGTGATTAATTATATTTCGTAACATTCCTACGGTAATTTGTTAATACAAATGAGGGCGTCCACGGGTAATAGCGTTTACGTTAGAGTCGTTTTTGTTTTACTCGTAAATATACTTGTTATCTTTCGTCTCCATATCTTCATATTCCATATTCATATTATGTTATTTTTAAAAGCAACATTAAAACATCCAAATGCAGTTGAGGTTGCAGTACAAGAAATTGCAATAACAATCACTTAAAAGTCCCAAAGTATCTTTCGATTTAAGGTCGGTGAGTAACTACAGTTTTTATTTACAATGCGTCCACAAGAAAAGCATTATGCATTTCGTTTCCTGCAGCTCGCAATAAGTGAATGTGAAACTTTATTCTCAAACTTCTGAGACGCAATTGGTTACTCGCTTTGGGATAACTTTTGTTCGTCATAACAAACGTTGAAAACAAAATAAGTCACAAGAGTGAGAGATCTGTATACATTTATAAAACGTCACCCTAAGTCAGACAATTTCGTAACAAGCTGGTCTTGATATTAATGTAGTTTTATACTCTTTTATCTACCCATGAAATAGCAACTTCCCCAAAAAAAAAATAAAACTCTCACGATCTATTCCACTTTGCGGGGTAGACACTGATGTCAATTGTTATCCCCTTACTGGATATTATATGTAAGTGTCAAACATAGGGCACACATTTAAGGATGGTTTTTCGTACTTAAGAAACCGAATACTAGAAGATAACGGTCTTCGCATTAACATAAACAAAACTGTACCTCTCCACTGCAAGTTTTCTATTCACCCATCAGATAGTTCATCGAGATCTATCGACGCAGAGCCTGTCTCTAAAGATGGACAATGAGCTAACATGGAGATTCGGGCAATTTAAGACAATTCAAGACTGTCTTGACACCACAACACGAAGAGGGCCAACCTCAAATTAAGGGAGAAGTCATAGAAAAACCGAATAGCTAAAAACGCATTCGTTCACGTCGACTCGGATTCAAATCGCTTACCGTTAACCTATCCACTAATCATAAGGCTATACCAGGGGTCGGCAACCTTTTGAGAAGAGACAAAAATTACAATTTGCAAAATTTCAAACTTTTTAAAGACCCACAATTTTTTTTCTCGCCAGCAAGTAATGGTTACTTAAATATAGTTAATACTAAAGAGCCGTAGCTTTACATCCTAAGGAGCCGCATGTGGTCGCGTGTTGCCGACCCCTGGGCTATACTAACGTACATATAAGGTCATGTTAAGCAAAATAAAAACTTATAAAACACTACGATCAGAGGAAAGCTGTGATTGGAAATCCTCATAGTCTATACACAAATATGAAAACAGGAGAAATTGCAAAAAGCTGTCAATAAATTCCGTTCACCCGTCCCATGTGAAGAGTCCAGTTGTAATTAAAAACGAGACTCGCCACTTCCCGGTCTGCTGATCAACTTTTATTACTTCGTGAAGCAGAAAAAGTAATCAAGACAGTAGATTGAGTATCAGCTTCCGATAATTATCTCAAATTTCGTTATCAAAATAGTGCCATTATTAAACTCACCTGTTGGTCATATGTTAGAACCTTTAGGAAAATAAACCAATATTGTAACTTGATACTAATATAGTATAGCAAAGCCGTTAATGGGTAAAATTGAACGAGAAAAAATGGTTTTAAATAATGCCACTGCAATACCAGATTTTCTGAGTCACAAAATCGTGACGATTTTTTATCGGACGAATTGGAATTACGCAATTATATGAATTATACGAGTACTCATAAGTATGTGTCTAGTATATGGAAAAACGAGAAACGTTTTTAAGTAAAATGAAATATTATGTAACTTACACTTTGATGTTATTTTATCCGATACATTTTTTAACCATTTTTAGGAGGCTTTTACAGGTTCACTGGGTGGCTGAGGTCTTAGAACGCTCGTCATATAAACCTGTCTTGAGACTCCCTTGAAAGAAGACTTCAGCAAAGAACCCTTATTTATAGAGGTTCAGGCTAAGCGACCTAAGACCCTCCTTCTCAATCCGGTGAAGCAGTCAGGTCCAGCTTCTCTGGCCAATCTATGTAGTTCGTCATAAAAAAAGAGTCAATTTAATGCCTCAAATTACACCTATGCATGATTGCACCGCGTTCCATTTGAACGAATGATTTTTGCAACATGGACTAAAAATTCCTACCAAGAGAATTATATATATTTTTAAATTGCCTAGAGGCAGAGTTCAGAAAATAAGTAACAGTAGATTTTAAAAGACCGGAAGGTATGTGAATATGCTTCCCGTTCTAAGCACCTTTGTTCCCGAGGCGAAGTACGCGCCCAGTAAAAGTAGCTTCACATAAAGTATAAATCATGCCCTCGCATTTTTAATAATATCCATTCTATACAATATCATTAATACGCTTTTAAAAAATCAATCATTGTTATGAATTGCGGTAAAATATAACAAAAGAGAATTTACCGAAAAACATTATTTTTGTAAGACATTTAAAAAAATTATATTTAAATATAAAAACTTATAAATATATTAGCCTGTTACCGTTTTTGTATATTTTATCCCTTCATTAGTCGTATAGAAAAATTTAGCTGCGCCCCGCGGTGTTACCCGCGATTAAAAAATATTTATAATTTTTTCTAAAATGAAAGCAGCCAAATTATTCATTACATCAGCCATCTGCCAGTGACACTTCCGTAAAATAGGTCGAACCGTTCTAGAGATTAGCCGGGACAAACAAACAGACAAAATTTGCAAAAATGTTACCTTGGTATATGTACCATATATGCTACGCATGTAGTAAAAAGAGGTTATTTTAATACTACAAACAAATAAATTTCAGTTATTTGTATAGATATGTAGATAGAAGGTTAAAATATAATTTGTCCTGTACGTATTATTGCGGGCTGCTTCATAATAACATCAAATTATAATAAGGTTCTTTAATGTGTACCGTATTTTAAGCAAATAAATAAATGATTACACATAAGCCTCGCCCCAGCGAAAGCTTTTCCAAACACGAACAGGGAGAACACACGAAATGACCTTCCTAAAATTCAGCAAATAACAAAAGGGACGCCAGTATTACCGTCCCTCGTCTCCGTACCTGTTGTTCCGAGTTTTAAGTGGAATGTAACATCACAGTTATTTTCATTACGAGGTGACGATGTAAGGTGAAAAATACAAACATATTAAAAAGGAAATCTTTGCATTAAATATACAAAGACTTCTGGATTTATATCATGTTTGTAGAATAAAATTAAAATGGTACCTAATAGTTAGCTTTCATTTGTTCCTTTCCGTTCCAACAGGGCCTTAGTAGGAGTGCCCGATAGATATCGATATTACATAAAATATCGATATATGGACGCGATATATCGCTTCAATCCAATATTATCGAATCATCTAATATCGATATTCATATCGATATATTTCATCTGATATACGAAATATCGTAAGAAATTAAATAAAAAAAAAATTGCATTATTTCTTTTATTTGTGGTTGACAACTTGAATATAATAAAACCCTTACTTGTGCTGCCATCACGAAGAGAGTAGTGTAGTATGTTACTACAGTCCTACTCTTCACGATGGCAGGACTCGTTGTATAAATTTTATAATCTATGTATTTAGTCTGTACTGCTAGCAGAATCAAATCAAATCAAATAGTCTGGACTGGTATCCGAAGTGAGAACCTCTCAGTTACGCGCCGAGTACTCTATTAGTACAAAACTTTTCTAATATTTAATATTAAGCGCTAAAGAAAGATTGAAGAAAAAATATAAGAAAAAGATTGATATATTTGTACAATATATCGCGTAGTATCGACCTTACGATATATTATATCGAAATATATATTGATATATTTTTGGAATGAACATCCCTAGGCTTTAGGAAAAGGAAGCGTCCCTGCTCCGTGCGTCATTAACGGTAAGACGTTACCAATTTTTATCACTTAAAAAATACTTTGTTAATTTTTAACCGACTTCAAAAAGGGGGAGGTTCTCAATACATCTGCATGTCTTTTTATGTTTCTTACCTCATAACTTTGGACTGAGTGATCCGATAATAAAGTAATATCCGTACGATAATTCGGAAATATAGAGAGGGCTTCGACGCGTAATCGGAAGTAGGTTTTTGTGTTTGCTAGTAAATATACGTGTTTAAAAAAAACACAAAATATCAACCGTTATATTTCATTGAAATATTAATTGAATTTAGATTAAGCATCGAGCCGTTCTAGATACGGTGCCAACTCCGTTAATAACTGCACCATACTGGCAAGCGTTGGGCACGTAGCCGTCTCTAAGTGTACCACATGAGCACGTAGTAAATTACTACTTGTTTGTATATCTACTAGAAATCCGGCCTCATTTCACTTCGGCTTCCTTTACCTTATAATTGATTTACCAATGGTCAAATTGGATAATTAACAATAAGCTCATATGCTTATCGAAGGAATTTATAAAAAAAATAAGCTTTCACGACCCTTTATACCTTAGCGGAGTACACATAGATAGATTTCGCTGTCCACTTTAATGAAACTTATTAGGACTCATATGTGACAGGTAATGTGACCAATTCGGATACATCGTGCACAAACTTTTAGGAAGTGATTTTTGAAGTTATACTTCTTTAGGTGTATAATGAAAAAAATATGAAGCGCGCGCATCACGTTATGCAAAAGTCACAGGTTGAAGCAGCAACGAAAAAAAAATGCTTATTTACTTTTGCAAGTGCTCCAATATAATCGAGGTTAACTATCCGTATTCAAAATCTTTAGTGTTTCCCATATTTTTCTACCCAGCCGAAACATGGACCCTACGCCAAACCGAAACACAAAAGATAGACGCTCTTGAGATGTGGTGTTGAAGAAAGATAATCGGGATTTCGTGGACCAACTTCCTAACAAATCCTTCAAAAGCTGGGTATCAATGACCGTCTATGCACTCAAGTGCGAAGGCGAATACTTAAGTTCTTTGGGCACGTTAATCGTCGTGGAAACGATTATTTAGAGCGTCTTGTCGTGGAGGGCAAAGTGGAAGGAAGTAGACCACGAGGTAGATCGCCAATGCGATGGACAGATCAGGTGCGGGGTATGGTGGGTGCTCCCCTACACGAATGTTCCCAACCCACCTGATCATTATGGCAGGGCAAAGTGGAAGGAAGTAGCCACGAGCTAGATCGCCAATGCGATGGACAGATCAGGTGCGGGGTATGGTGGGTGCTCCCCTACACGAATGTTCCCAACCCACCTGATCATTATGGCCACGACCACTCTGACAAGAGTGAGGCGATTAAGAAGAGGAATCCGTATGTATTATTGATTGATATAAAATAAAATATCATTAATTAATATAATATTTATATATTTAATTTTTCAAATTTAAACTGGACTTTATTGACTGTTTTGACTATTCTTTTCCAGTCCTCTCAATATTTTATTGTAATAAATCATTTGCATGCAGTTAATTATTTTTTGTATAATGCCAAAGAAGTATAACTTCTCACGGGCGTACAGCAAAAACATATATATTAAAAAAATCGGTGCGTACTCCCATTTGTTTACTTAAAAACCTAAGATCCAGGTTCCAGATGCGTGATCAATAATGGCGGAATCATATTAAAGAAAGTTTCTCTGAAGTGTTTCTTTACGATATTATCCTTAACTGTTGAGCACGAGGTAAATAAACACTTGCATTTTTAAAAAAAATATTTCATTGGTACCAGCACCGGTCGTGTAACTCGGGTATCTATCGTACTTTATACGACTCATTACGTGACAAATGAATTTTGATAAAGCCATAAATAGTTGTGGGCAGTTAAGACATTATGTTATCACAACTATAAACGCTACATAACAATCGAGAACGAATGTACTCGTACATTCAAAAGTTACAGGGGGCATTGTAACTCGCCAGACACACGTAGATGCGTTTTGGTGCAGTGCGCAAGTTTGGCCAGACATTATTTGCTGGGGCAGAACCGTGAATGCAATCTAACCATAGTAGAAAGTTGAAGCTTTTCAACCGACTTCAAAAAAGAAGGTTATCAATTGGTCTATTTGTATTTTTTATGTTTATTAACTTCATAACTTTGGACTGGGTTAACGATTTTGATGATTTCTTTTGCAAGCTGCCGCTTTCCACGTGGTTCCATTTCAATGTGGTCCAATTCTGACAATGGCATCCATGAGAAAACCATGTCTTAAATTTTCATAAAGTATGTGTGCGACAAATATTATTAACAACAATCTTGTTAACCATTCCAACTAAGCTTAAGCTTGTGCTAGGACATGGTTCAGGGCAATAGTCGAATGGTGGATTCGAACGCACGACCTTACGATTAGCAGGCCGTACCCTAAACCATTAGGCTATTGACGAATATAACGCTAACGGATTTCAATGATTAATTTTTTATTCGAATGAATGTAATTCAAAGTTAGTTTGATGAGAGTTTGATTTGGTTCTTATTAATTTTATTTTGTAATAATCCTACTGTAATTCGGAAACACAAAGAGGACGTCCGCGCGTAATAACGTTTTTTGGTTGATTCGATTTGAAGTCATTTTTTTGTTTTTACTAATAAATATACTTCTTATTTATTTTTATAATAATGTGTCATTATTGGAGCTACCCCTGTGAAGACGGGTCAGGTCACTAGCTTCATATACATACGTCTAAATTACAAATCAGTGAATATTATGTATAAAAGTATTTTTATGAATTTATTGTGCTGCTTTTATCTACTTAGGTTTCATCCACTTTCGATATGTTTTATGCCCCAGATCCAATATGTGACAGAAAAGGGCTCTGCCATATGTGAGATCTAATTAGCATTCGCTTAGATGTAAAGCGACTAACGATTGCTACTTTGCTAAGGTTCAAAGAAAGTCATTGTTGTTTTTATTATACCATTTTTTTTTTGTTGACGGGGAGGAAATTCACAAAGATACCCCGCCTTCTGGGGGGAAGGCGGCGGTTATGTGGGGATCTTATCCACTAAAACCTCCCCGGTGGCCCTTTCCTCGGTGCATGACGAGGGGCTCCGGGATCTCACGTGGAACGCACCGGCGCCCCTCTGCACTGTGCTCAAGGAGAGCACGTCCCGGGGGGAGGTTACTCCCTCCTCCCCTGTGCCCTCGCAGCGAAAGGCGACACGGGCCAGCCGATGTCGCCTTCTTCCCGGGTCCACTTTGGTGGACGACGCAGGCCCCCACCCTTGTCGCCCAGTGAACCCGAGGCCCCTTTTAGTCGCCTTTTACGAAATGTTTCATCTATCTATCTAACTCGACTAAATAATATTGCTATTACTTACAAGTACTTTCAACAACTATGTGCTAGATAAACTATTAATCAATACTATCATAAATATCTAGCATCCAATTAAAGACAACGCCAGCAACTTTCCAGTTTCCTGATCAACTTTTAATAAAACGCGAAGAAAAGTAGTTACTCGTAAGTGTGCAATACATCGCCCACCAACTTAAATAGCGCAACTTGGAAAGCGATGTATTGCAGTCAATAGTCTCTCGGAGCTCATGAAAGATAGTAACACCTAAATCTTTATCTATTTATGATATTAACATAACTTCATGTCTTATTGTCATCTTCATGATTATAGGACACCACAATACACTCAAACACCCTATGTAAGCGACGCAGAGACAATGTTGTTCCATCTTACCCCATTAAAACTAATTCTGCTACACAAGAGTTTGCGAAACAATCATGTCACTTATACAACAAAATAAATAAGAAACTTAAGATTTACCCCATGAATAATTATGCAACTAAAAGAACGCTGTTGATATGGTTAAAAACACTCGATTACGACATCACAGAAGAATTAATAAAAGTGATTTAAGATTGCATGCTTTAAAAATACTTGTACTAATATTATAGTAATAATAAATTAATAATTATATAAATATATATATATATGTGTGTGTGTGTGTGTGTGTGTGAATATATATTTAATAAATAAAAAAAACCTGTCTAATATAATAAGTTTGATATGGAAGAGCGAGATCTTCTGACACAAGCATATTTCTTGCTTACTAGAAGGTCTCAGCCTAAATTTGTAAAAAGAACGCATGTATCGAAATAAACATATTTATTTTTTTTTATTTATTTACTTATTTACAATATTCCACGACATTAAAATAAAATTGTTCAGTATCGGTAGGAATCATCTATCGGATGTAGATGTGTAAAATTGTCATGGCTTAGGGGCTTGAGGAAAAAGTCTAATCGTCACATGCGTGCATTGCAGACGACACTTAAGAAATTCAACGACAGTACACGCCTGCAAGCTTCTCGGTTTTGTATATATCGACGCTGAAAAGCAAAAACGTAGTAAGTGACACATATGGCCATTTTCACTTTTTTACGTCATTGGAATCAGAAACAAAAGTCGCGTCGAATGAAATATGTAACAATTAGATGAAAAATAGCGAAAATAGGATCAAGATTGACACTTGTCTTTTATTTTTTGTACCGTAAAACGATTTTCTTTTAAGAAAACTCTACGTTAATGCTGTGGTAAAATACTTATTCAGAAAAAATAATAAATATTGTGTCCAAAAACGATAGCTCTAGGTCCACAAACAGAAAAGTTTTTTTTTTAAAAGGTTGAAATATTTTTCGGCTCTGGTGAACAATTCCATTTTTGTGGGTTACCACGTTTTGGTTTTCCAGCGTCGATATGTATATGTGTATGGGCGACGGTGATTGCGGTGAGCTGCATAATTATTCCTGGTTAAAAATAAAACATTCTACACACTATGAACATTTAATTGCAGCATTTATGAAAGCTCACGTAGGAGAAGGATCGTCGTATGGCTATAAACAATGACCCTTAAAGAACACTTTTAGAGTACGAGATGCAAGCTTTTTCCTACTTAAACGATCGTTAAACTCCCAATTAAAAAAAATTATAAGTTATAAATATTTTTGTCACATTTGCGACGATCTAATCACGTAACTACAGGGCCGTAGAAATCTTGGTACTATAATACACGTACCTTACACGGCAGACGAGGCGGGGAAATAGTTTCCTTTTTTACCTATGTAATGATGTGAATTTGAACGAAAGTAAATTTGAAAATTATAGTGCAGGGAGCGGACGTGCGTAAGTTTGGTGCAGTGCGCAATTTCTGCTGAGCGTTATTTACGAGTGACTGCTCTTAACAGCCGACTTGAGCGGTTACCCAACATAACATGAGACATCGACATTGTCTGTTTTTGATATGAGAGAACAGTTCTTTCGTGAATAGACGAGAGCTGTCATGTAAAAGACTATTAAACAGGCGGAAGAAAAAATTTTTAAATCCTAAGGTGCATCGATCCGGTCGTCAAAATTATTTAGGAGCAATTATATACATATCTGTCCACCTGTTAAGACGAAAGGATATTACTATTGGAGCAGTTATCGGTCTGTAAGAGTCCGTCTAACTAATGGGCGCTCTCCCGCAGCAGTCAGTCATAATGATCTTTTCAAGGCTGTGTTGCGAGTTTTGTGGCAGAAAAAAAGATACAGTCGGCGGAAGCAAATCGTGGAGACGCAAGTTTTTATGTTAATATATACAAATTGTCTTTTTAAACCCGGTAGTCTTCGTCGGTGCGCGGTAAGGGCACGGGATCTCCAGTGGAACGCATCGGGCACCTTATACAAGATAGACTCTTAACTCCCTCATTGATTTTTTTTTTATGACGAACTACACAGATTGGCCAGAGAGGCTGGCATTGACTGCTTCACCGGATTGAGAGGTGGCACAGCTCTTAGGTCGCTTAGCCTGAACCTCTATCGCTAGTAACTCGACACAGGGGTCCCCCTGGTGAAGCGTAACCTCGGCTTGGACAGTTACTATGTTACGCGTAAGCATTCCGATCCGAGGGTACCCGAGAGGGCCGAACCACGACTCGGTCGGTTGCTATTTCACGGATGCCTCATTGTTTGAAAGGTTTTTCATTCATACAAACAATGAAAAATGAATTTTGACCAAGTGCATCTGATCAATAAAATTAGTAATATATACATAAAAGTTAAATGGAAACACTTTTGCATTCAATACCAATCCATAAAAAAATTGCCTTATGCAAACAATAAATCTTATGCAAAAGATGTTTTATGGTTATTGCTCAGCTCCCATGCAACATCATCATCAGCCTGCAACAGTCCACTGCTGCACATAGATCTTGTTGTTAAATAGGCTTTAATCATCCTCAGCTTTTCAGAAAAATATATTTTCAAATTGAGACAATAGTACCGGAGAGTAGCACATCCATAGAAATCCTTCAATTTGTATATAATTCTAGATACTGGAGAATTAAGGACTTGAGACTATTTCAATTATTATGAGGTAGAACATGACATCCAACAACTAAAGTTTCAAAACTCATAAGATTTTCTTTAGAATCAGTTTTTTCATAATTACGACATTCACTCACCAAGTTGTTGCATTTTATGATGAATTATTTTACTTTTGTTCCAAATGTCAACTTAATCGGCCCAGGAGCTTAACATCGGGTTTGTATTGATGGATAAAAATTAATAGGGTTTTGATTCACAGATTCCACATTCAAATATATTATTATCACATCACCAAGGTGCATCTAGTTACACATGTGGAAATTTATTTTTGAGTTTACTGCATGATTGGAGTATATTGCAATGTAAAAACCAATAGAGAGAGATAGAGATATACATGAAATGAATATTCATATCTCTTTGAAAAAAAAGTTTGGTAAAAATATCAATATACCCAGAAACACAAACTCTACTGTGGGGGTTAGAGCAAGGGATTTTATTTTAGTAACTTTGATTTGGTAATTTATATTAAAGATATTAAATCATATACATTTTATGAGTAAATGAAAATGATGTACTTAATAACATAATATTACATTTCTAAAACACTCATCGGCTCATTGCTTTATAGATAATTAAGCAAAATCATTTAGACTCCTGAACAGTGATCTAACAAAAAGGACATGTTTACAAATAATAAAAAGTAATGCTAAGCATTGGTTTTGCACAGGTATCACAGAGAAAATACAAATTATGTAAGAAATGAAGGAAGATGGCTATATACATGCAGGGAGCTCTATTATGAATAAAATCAACAAAACACCGGTTAAATAAGTAATGGTTATCGCCCATAAAACGCATTTATAAATGAAGTAAATTGTATGTAACGAGAAAAAATTGCGAACATGACATATAACTACAACATGCAGGGTACGAATTACGTACTTTTTATGTATCGCCAATCGCCTATTAATGTTAACGGGATAAAAATCTTCTATAATCTTTTTAACACTTGTACACTGGAGTTAATACACTAATATGCAACTTAATGTTCACAAACTTTACTGTATTAAACATATAACTTATCAACAGTTGTATATTTTAAACTACAGTAGTTAACAACAACCTTAAAACAACTTTTATGTTATTAAATACGAAATATATATTTTTGTTTTTGTTATGCCACCATGATGGCGTTCCACAATGACAGCTGTCAAATGTACGTTGATTGCATTCGGATAATTTTCCCACATTTTAAAGTTAATTTTTTTTATATAATAAAATTTTTATGCAACAATAAACTATAAATATATTATAGTAAGTGGTCGATGCAACTAAATACATCGACACCCAACTCTGATAACGAAATGGTGATTTATCTACATGTATTAAAATATTTTACATTAAAACTAAAATATATAATGTATACACCTAAACATTTATATGTAAAAACTTTAACTATGATATTTAAAATTACAACATGTTATTATCGAAAAGTTGTTTAGAGATGGTTATCTTTATTTTTTAGTTTGTGTACAATAAAATCGTTGCAATACCCAACCACCCTTTATTTTATTATATCATTAAACAACGCTTTACCATGCAAAGGGATACATAAATCTATCCTTTTATATTATATGAAACTACTTTGGAGCACTAAAAACGCAAAAATAGTTACTGATCACGGACAGCAGCGACGAATTGAAGATACATAAAATTTTGCAAGTCCATTACAATTTCACTCTACCACATAAGAATGTACTAATCCTTCTCTACATAAGATACAACTTCGACTTTTAAACCTACGAATTTATTTACATCAAAAAATTTCTAATACTGCCTGTTAATTTTTGTATCTGAGATCATTTACCAAAATAATATAAAAAATATATTTATGTCAATTACGTAAAACACCTTTTAAGAAAAAAAATGTCATCATGAATATATTTTGGAAGAAAATTACATGAAAAATAAATATTATGAGGCAAAATTAAATATGATGTGACTGCAAGCACGGTTTATCAAAACTTATAAAATTATTTCTGTGATATGCCAGGGCCCGATGTAAGAGCGGATAAAAATGTACTTGGCGAAATGTCTACAGAGCCCACGGCGACTGTACATAGCGGTGTTGAGGCCAAAGCTGACAGGAAATTAACAGTATTAGAAACTCACGGATATGTCCTAGGCCGAACTATTGGCTCTGGTTCATATGCTACAGTAAAGGTAACCGTCCAGTTTGTAACTTCAAAATTTCAATGACTTAATTATTTTTTAAGATTTAACTTATATTACTCACCATTTTCTTAAATTGCTGAACTTTAGTACACAAAAATGTCTTAGTTTAGATTTATACTATATATTGAAGTGACGGAGTGAACATTTATCACAACTATAACTATTTAGAAGCAGGACGCCATGCTTAATAATACCAAGTTATGAAAAATTATTTGTGGGTATTTTGTGGTGACAGTTTTTTTTTATTATTTAACCTACTTTTGGTTTTGACTTACTCGTATTTTGTGTAATCGTTACAATAATTTAAATGATACCAGGTGATTAAAATAAATGTATGCAATATTTTTTTCTTAGGTTTTCCAATAATGACAGTATTTAAAATAATTTACATATAAGTTTTTTCTGTCTAGTCTCGGTGGACCCATCGTTCTACCTAAATTTTTGCGAGTTTTTTTTAACTGATATAATTATTCTAAGTTTGTAATTTTAAAAATTCTTACTTCTCCTGAACTCATTTTATTACCCTTTTTCGTGCTTTCATGGAATAGGACTTGTCAAAAAAGGTAATCTGTAAATATGTCCTATAAGAAAGTAACATATTTTTTACGAAATACCAGCGCGAAAGATTAGGATAAAATAATAGAATAATATCATACGATAATTTATATAAGAACGGAATTAAATTGCCCTAAAAGAATGCTGAGAAAAGGAAACGTGACAGATATCTAGTATGGTGAATACCTTCATACTTTTGAAATAGAATATGTATCGCTTAGATTGTCTATTACAGCTGATCAGGGTAACGTGTTAGTGACTCATAATAATAATTCACCAATGACACATAAGTACCAGCCTTTAGAACGCAATGATACTTGGCCGTTATTCCTTATTAAAATACATTTTTAACTTTTAAATTAAAGCAAGTTTCACAAAATAGAAATAAAAAAAAATCTCATCTCGCAGGTAGCATCAAGCGAGAGACACAGCTGTCAAGTGGCAATAAAAATAATAAGCAAGTTCCAAGCACCCGGAGACTATCTGAAAAAGTTCCTGCCGAGAGAGATAGAAGTTGTGAAAGGCTTAAAGCATGAAAATTTAATACGTTTCCTACAAGCAATCGAAACCACTCACAGGTTGGGAACTTTTATTCTTTACAAACGTAATAATACTAGTCGCAATAGTAATACGTACTTGGCCTAGTATAGCATCGAGAAAACTTTATCTACCCGTTTTCTTAAGCCCCTTAACTAATATACCATTATATTTACCAATAACTGACCTATAATTCTACCATTTATATAATTATATGATGCATTATTGTACATTATTGAATTATATTTTTGCATTCTCTATCTCATTTACCACATATAATGTTTCGGGGAATTGTTCGGAATTGTTCCAGCTATCGATCTCTACTACCGTACATAACAGCAGTATTGCAAATTCTTTCCTCACCATCGTAATGATTGGGAGTTCCTTCCACTCACAACACAGTGGAATCAATCACCAGCCGTGTTTTCGAACCGATACGACGGATATTCAAGAATCGAGAACTATTTCCTTATGGGTCGGAAAACACGTCTGCAAACTCTAGTGGACTCATAAACAATTTATTTATATATTAGAATAGATAGAGTGAGTTTAGTGTTTTACAAATTTATATGATTTGGGCTGTAGCTTTTCTGTTTGTCTATTTTCGTATCCATCCCTTTGAATTATAATGTTGACGTGTTTATTATATTATGTCAGGATTACGAAAATTTGCGATAGGCCCTAGTGTACTACTTAAAAAGAACGGGACTTAGTACTGAACCCTTAAGAACACCGGCCCGAATATCATGTACATGACTGCGTACTTACTGGACAATACATTGGGAGATTCTATTACAGAGGAAGTCCCAAAATATTATTAGTAGCAGGTGGTCTAATAATATTTTAGATTGATCACAAGAATCTGTTATGCTAGACCTTATCAAACGCTAGCGCATACAAGCTTACAATACAAGAAATAATTTTTGCGTTCATGTATTATATTACTAAACGTTTCGAGCTATGGTTGATCTTAATTTATTTTGAACTTTGTTAAGGGTGTATATTGTAATGGAGTATGCCGAGAACGGAAGTCTGTTAGACATTATCAGGAAGGATCAGCATATCGATGAGATGCGCGGGCGGCGTTGGTTTCGACAGCTGGTGGAAGCTGTGGATTACTGTCACGATCGAGGTGTTGTTCACCGGTGTGTATTGATTTTTAAGTCAAATTTATTTTCTTCAAGTGTAAGCCTTGAAAAGAATTGTCTTTGAATGTTCTTGGTTATCAAATTTTAACTACTAATTTAATAATTGTAGAACTTAAAACCGTAATATATTTGTTTATCTCCATTGCATTTTTGTCGAAGAACGTATTTAATAATCTATGGATTCGGATGGACAAAAGAAGCCTATAAATAAGAATGAAATATTAAGATTGAATTTGCTGTGATATAAAAAACGTTAACCAGAAATAGAATCTATTGTGACCCTGTATAAAACTGTTTCCATTTTTTGCATTTTTCACATCAGCTAATGTAAGGTACCTGGGTGCCAATTCCGCTAATATAATTGTATCATATTGAACGTTCATTGACATTACAAATGAGAACAATAATAGTGATTTCAATAGATATTATGATGTAATTGGAATATCACCCTCTGGGCCTTGGTAAGCTCACGGAATATTTGTTTAATTTTTGAATTTCTCTTACTATAGGGATATAAAGTGTGAAAATCTTCTAATGGATCACAGTCTCAATATCAAATTGTCAGACTTCGGTTTCGCTCGAGGTCACATGAAGCCGAAGAACGGTGTGTATGCGTTAAGCGAGACCTTTTGCGGCAGCTACGCCTACGCTTCACCTGAAATTCTCAAAGGAGTGCCATATAGACCTCAAGATTCCGATATCTGGAGCATGGGTGTTGTGCTCTACGCTATCGTGTATGGACGCTTGCCTTTCGATGATACTAATTATACACAACTTCTTAAGGTAAGTTTCTTTTATCTTTAGTGCAATTTCATACAACAAACGACATCACATTTCGACCACTGAAGAACAAGTTATTAATTGGTCTTGACAATTGGTATATTATAAAAAATATTCCGCACTCTTTGTCAGTGGTACGTCACTGAAAGGCATGCGGTGGCAACAGACAATATCTTGTATTCGTTTCCTATGAGCTTCCATATGAGCATTGACTCCAAAGCCTGATATTATCCCATACACAGTATATAATTACAGATTTTCATCAATTTTAAATTACACATTCTGCAGTACATGTAGTATAAAGAGACCGGAGAAAAGAAATTTAGCAGTGAAAACGCTGACCTGTAAAAATGTTGACGTTCATGCTATGAAATTTCAATTTCAAAATCTAAGAATAAATTTTCATTTCATCAGAAATGCAAACATCGTAAAAACTGTTCAACTAATTTGTTTTATTTTTATTTGATGCCACTCTTCATATATCTCGGGACATTTCATACGGTATAAGTTTAACCAAAAATACACAATATTTGGAATGGAATGTAAAAATGGATACACACTTAGGAGTGTCGGCATCATGACTCAACCATCACTAATGCTTTCCTGATGAGACTATTTTGGTTGTCTCAAATTAAAAACATCCGCATTGCCGCGGATGTGGGCGAGAGCGTTCCCATAGCTACGCATGCGAGAATGGTAGAATATCTTGGGGTTTTAGACGGTGCAAGTCTGACATACTCGTAACTCGTTATTCTCTCAGAAGGCACTTAAGCTTTGAGCGTTTCCTCTCGTAAAAAAATTAGCTTTTAACATTGTTATATAATATCATACTATCATTTAA
Source organism: Meandrusa payeni (assembly GCA_029286785.1). NCBI lineage: Eukaryota > Metazoa > Arthropoda > Insecta > Lepidoptera > Papilionidae > Meandrusa > Meandrusa payeni. Next base: position 8,297,021 of record JAGSMX010000008.1, on the reverse strand, counting down.
CTAGTCATGCCAATGTTAACCCAGTGACTAAAGGGTTCGACTTTGGATCTGATGGTCCTGGGTTGCAAATCCCAGTCGGTTTGTACCAATGAACTTATTAGATCCAGAACTTGGCGCTTTGGAAGTCGTAAGTTTGGAGTGAATGCGAACAACGTAAGCTTTCTCTATGTACCTCACTCAAATTAAAAGGAGTTGAAGGATGCTTATAATATTTCAGGCATTTTAAAATCGAATTGGCTTGCAAATGTTGACTTTTATTAGACATGTGATTAATCAAAAACTGCTTGAACAGACACTAAATCAAATGTGTTGAATATTCTAGATGTTAAGTGTTTTAATTTTATAGACATATTCGTTGGGTTTAATTATTTGTTAATGCCACATGCTCGTTGCCTTTTATAAAAAACATGAAGGAGAGACATTATGTTGATAATCTTCCCCTTGCCATTTTATTAATGTTAGTAAGTACAAATCGGATTTTTGAAACAATTGATATTGCTAATAGACTTAGGCTAATATTGAGATTTGCGACACGTTATCGCATATTGATCTTCGCGTGACTGGTACTACGTAAAACGTCTGATAATGCTTGTATAATATTGACAATTTAGTTGATTGTTGTTTTAGGTAATTAACATAGTTAATATTTGTACTGCACTAGCGTCTTCCGCATTGCAACGGATAATTTAGTCGTCAAGTATTTCCATTAGTAATAATATTTCTATATATATTACGTTTTATTTTTTAATTTATACACAATAAAACTTTTGTCAAGAAAGACTTTTCTCTTAGCAGCCAGTTACTTTGAGGTTTACTTTCATTTAGAGTCACCCCCAATTCTGTTATGTCCAATTAGTATTTTGCCACTACGCAATCTGATGAAAATACAGGTGTTATAGGGTATAAGAGCGTTCAATTCAAGGGTTCAGTTCAACCTCCTCAGTTGCCTTGGTTCCTGAATCAAACGAGTAGAATGCATGTGATATGCATTCTACTTGTTTTACAACGGTGCACAGATTGAGGTCGGGATATTTCCCATCAAAATATTTTGCACATCGGATGTCCTCCACAGTAGATCTTAATAGCGGATGATGTGCACCACATTATGGGGGATTGTCCTGTGTGCATAGCCTTACACTGAGGGAACAACATGTGGGTACTTTTTTAATGTTGTTGTTTGACCCGACCTCAGAGCGAGCGAGGAAGCTGGTGGCTATGGCTATGCAACATTGATGACTTTCTTTCTCGCTTTATGCGATCGATGTGTGTGTTACCAAGGTTAAGGTATACTGGGGCTGACATGCCCAAAAGGACAAAAGTCCCTAAAAATAAAGAAACGAAAAAGAGTTCAGTTTAAAAAGTTATAAAGAAAAAGAGAAGAGAAAGCAAGAGCTCTTAGGTCATTTGGCCTGAAACTCTATTAGGGGTAACTCGAGTACGGGCGCCGTAAAAGAAACCTAGGCTTGACGGTTACTGTAATCGCGTTAAACACAAATCTCCACTGTAAATATGGCAAGTGCACGCTTGTAATCTCTTTGTTTCTCTGAGTGATATATGGATCCACGTTAAAAGAAGGCTTGATAGCAATTTATTTTCATCGAATTTTTTACAGCAGGTACAAAACAAGGTATCCTTCCCACGTGAGCCGAAAGTGTCTGCGGATTGCCGCAAATTGATCACCAAGATCCTGTCGCCGCTGAAAATGCGCGTCAAGATCCCACAAATACTCGCCGACCCCTGGCTAAATCCTAATCAACCAGCCAAAGTAGACGAAAACGACGCACCACAGGTTATATGTTTTTCTCATACGGAAGTAACAGTAACAACTAAACACACCCCAGACGGGTAGGTAGAGAGACGGACTTCCACGTAGTACGAGAACATGGTCATTTTTTTCTTACAGTAACAAGTAATATATAGTATAGAGAGTCGCCTCCGTTTTACTTATTCACAAATGGATTCATACTTGAAAAGATGTTCGTCTTTATAGGAAACGGGACAAACGTTTATCGTCTCGCCTCATGTAAAGTAATCACCGTCGCCTATGAACATCCACAGTACCGGATGAGCTGCACGTGCGTTGCCAGCCTTTGAGAAAGAAATAGGCTCGTGTCTTGACGGTTCATGAACACCGCTGGTGACAGTTGATTTCACAGGTTGATAGTACGTGGAATAAAGTTACACGAAAAACGTACGGTCATCAAGATGGTGTCCTTGGAATTTAGAATTCTGCTGTGATGTTGTATGCTCGACTAAGAGCTTATCCGTGAAATAGCAACCGATCCCGCCGTGGTTCGGCCCTCTCAGTCGCCCTCAAATCGGAATGCTTACGCGTAACATAGTAACTGTCCAAACCAAAGTTACCCCTCATCGGTAGGCCTTTGTATCGAATTACTAGCAATAGAGATTCAGGCTAATCGACCTACGAGCTACGCCACCTCTCAATGCGGTGAAGCACTAACAGTCAGCTTCTCTGGCTAATCTGTGTAGTTCGTCACATTTCAAAAAGCTCGACTAACAATTAGTAATTTCTTATTTTTTAAAACACTCTTGTCAGTTGAAATTATTTTCAGGAAAACGCACATTCTAGCAAAGATGAGATAAAGAGCGTGAATATCGGCACTGTAACATACGACAGACATTTGGAAGAAGTAAAATAACTGGCAACTGATAAAATTAAGACGAAAATAAACAACAGCGAGCATTAATAAAGAAAAAACATAATTACGTATTAACAGACTATATCTTTTATTTTTGCCCAACAAAGAGGTGATATTACCTATATTGTATTATTTCAACTCGTTCCCATTTATTTCACGAGAGCCAATTTCGCATTACGAGTTCTGTTGTGGTCACAACGGAGAGAGCATAAGTTATTTATCCATATAGTGCTTCATTCAACCGATTAACGAACTTTTTAAATGCTTGCATTTAAAATGAGACGGGGAAATAAAGGGGATTTTAAAATATTTTGCAACATATTTGCAATCTTTTCTTGTTAGAGCTTACATAGCTTAATTATTTTACGAACCAACTGGTCTGGTTACGAAATCAGTACAAAGATTTTTTCTTAAATTATTTATAAGATTTGAATTTCATCAATAACGTACAGATTCCTTGTTGAGACACTGATGAAATGAATAAGAAATTAATATGTTTTTATATTTATTGCAATTAGTTAAACATACAGGTTTATTAAGTTTTGCGTAAGCAAGCGACAAAATATTTCGGTCCGTAAAGGATTTAGACTTCTTATATTACTTTCGACTTATCTTCACAATACCATTCGTCGTCTTCGAATTTACTCCTTCTCGTATTTTCATTTCGTTTCGCTCGAGCCATACACATGTAGGAAATCACGATCATTACAAGATAAATTGCACCGGCGATCAAGCAATTGAACCCAGTCTTAAATAGAAACGATAATAATTTATAAAAAAATCAAAGTAATCTACCTTTCCATTAAGTATAGTTACGATTGACTTAATGTCATAATTTCAAAGCGTTCGACTTTATGATCTTTGGTCGAGGGTTTTAATTTCAGCCTGATTGTACCAACGTCTTGGGTTTTAAAAAAATGGCCATCATAGGGATTGCCGATATTAGAATTTTAGTATTAAAATTTGAAATTCAATAATGTTTAAATTAAAATTAAATAAACATTCAAATATATTACGTGTTATAGATCATGTCAAAATATAAAAAGTTATATAACAGGTGTACTGACCGCTACGCATGCGCGTCTGGTATCAGAACAGTATATGGTATATAATAATGTATTAACAGATATACAATTAACATTAGCATGTCAGTGACATGAACCCATACCATGTTCCTCTACCAAAACGTGGCTAAAGAAGTTTTCACAGACAGGCTAAGCAACCTAAGAGCTTTTTTTTTTTTGTTTACAGGGAGGAAATCTTCAGAAAGATACCCCGCCTTCTGGGGGGAAGGCGGCGATTATGTGGGGTTCTTACCCACTAAAACCTCCCCGGTGGCCCTTTCCGGGATCTCCAGTGGAACGCACCGGAGCCCCTCTGCACTGTGCTCAAGGAGAGCACGTCCCGGGGGGGGGAGGTTACTCCCTCCCCCCCTGTGCCCTCGCAGCGCAAGGCGACACGGGCCAGCCGATGTCGCCTTCTTCCCGGGTCCACTTTGGTGGACGACTCAGGCCCCTACCCTTGTCGCCCAGTGAACCCGAGGCCCCTTTTAGTCGCCTTGTACGACAGGCAGGGGATACCGTAGTCTTATTCTTGAGAGCCCAGAACTACAGGGCTGACCTAAGAGCTATGCCATCTCTCTATCCGATGAAGCAGTAAAGGCCAGCTTCTGTGACTAATCTGTGTAGTTCGTCACAAAAAACCAATCCCTTCAAAGAAAATCTCTTGGAAAATTATATTGAAATCATTCTGAATTTCTGTTTCGTTTAAAAAAGGGTTAAAACACTTGCGGATAAATATGTTTGTTTTCTTTATAAAATAGCTAAATTGAAACAATTTCTTTTACTGCGAACGTGCCTGTACGAGCGCCTAGTTTTTGGCGCGAAGAAACGTATGTACGTAGGTTAGGTCCTAATGCTAATAAAGCTACACCTATTAGTACGTGTAGCACGTTATTAAAAGCGCAATATCATTTGTTTTTATGTACTTCAAGGTAGTGCAATATTGATGTCAACCTATATTAAATAATTCAAAATCAGGCATTATATATAAAAAAGGAACAATCAAAATGCATTGGAAAAGAGCACGGACACGGGTCTGTGGTTGCCATTTAACAATAAAAAAAAAATAATAAACCTATATTAAAAGCCGTTGGATCGCCGTTAACTAACATTGGACGAAACGTATTTAAGATATTAAGTAAGTTAAAATCGGAGAGAACTTGATAGATTTCATACCGTACTATAATTTTCTTTAGTTTTTTTTATAAAGTCTTCATAGTCACTATATTCCTCAGGGACAACGTCTTCCAAAAATGAACTTACTTCCATCTTTAACAGTACTCCCATTATTATCTGTAATATAAGTAAATAGACTATACGAACATTTGCGGACAACATTATAAAATCGACAGGGCGTCATCTAAATTTTATTTTCATCGTATATGTAAGAAGTGATGTTTTAAATACACTTGGCTAAAAGTCTTGTTACCAGGTCATAAAAGTTTCAAATAATAATACGATAATTTGCTAAGTAAAATGGTAATATACAACTCTGCACTAGTCTTTTAATTCTATGTCTGTGAATGATCCCCGCTAATCAATATTTTAAAATAGTGTCTCAGTGCTTTAAAGTATGTCTTTGAAGAGAGCACCCGTACATGGGTTTGCAGAACCTTCCTATTTTTTAATTTTTTATAGAAAGCTAGCAATATTTCTGTTTTTTTTCATAAATATTACTTACATTCTTGTTAACCATTCCAACTAAGCTTATGCTTGTGCTAGGAGATGGTTCACGTCATCTACGCCTATATACACGTTGTCATCGATGTAGACATTCCTAACGATCAGATTCAGCATTTTGCTTAGTTTTCTTTTCTCTAGTAATTTTTATTTAATTTTTTACTAATAACTTTTTAACCATTTCAGAGATTGTTCACGCCAGTAGTTAAATGGTACGATACTGACTGCATTTCAAGCTATTCTTCCTTGTTTGTGTAGAGCAATGTTATAGCAAAGTATTTATAAAACTTAATTGACTTCAACGTTTTCATTCAATCGCTATTTTGAACCGGCACGTGATATACTTAATATCACGTTGAATTGTAGTCAAGTACAAAATTTTTCTATAATAGTAAAATTATACATGATCTATTTGAAATAACTATAAAACTACATCTACACTTAATATATCTATGAACGTTTGTTATATACGTAAGAAAATTACCAATTGCACGACACCCCATATACTTAATAATGTACAGCATAAACCAAAATTATATAAAAGACTCATTGCAACAATAAATGTTCGTGGTATTTAAATAGATTTGACACAACCCAAATTAGCTTATGACAGATAGATTTGTCAGATTTACTGTCTTTAACAAAGAGTATACAATTTTTTTTTCTGGTCTTTAAACGACCGTTAAAACCAGATGACGAAACTATCATAGATTGTACTAAACTTTTACCATGGTGCACTTTACTGGCGTCTCCTCTTTACCTTTTAACGCAATGTTTTTCCTCATTTTGTAAACTTTCTAGTATATGTGTGGTATTAACTAACATAATATTAGATCATCGTCGAGTTACTACTGGACTTGCCCAACGCCTTCTGACGTGCACAATATTCCGCTTTTCGCATACAGCAACTTCCGGCCTTCCTTATGAGGTATAATTGGCGGCAAAAACTAGCGCTGACCGTTAATGCGCAGGAGTCGAAATCGCATGGGGGTATCACATGGGGGGTGTGGAGGTGGAGGCGCGGGCGGGCAAATGCGAGCGCTTATTACTTGTCCTGTGATACTCTACCTCGCGCACTGATACGACACCCCGCTCACTCCCGGTGTACAGTCGCTTTCAAAAGTAAGGTCATTTTTAATTGACTGTAATAGTTTGTATTTATATTATATTAAATAACTAGCTTAAATGGACAAGCATAGACATGAAAAAGTACAAACAAAAACATTTTATTCGTAATTTGTAGAAACGAAGGGAGATTGGAGAAATTAATAATTGCGTGCTACTGTACACATGCGTAGCTACCCCTTCCACGTTTCGTTCATCGCTAGAGTTATCTACCAGTTCAGAACAACAATAGTTGTTTAATTGGGGTGCGGTTTTCCTACTGTTTACAATCGCGCCCTGACCTCTAATCAAAGATTTTCCTTCCCCTTCTGCCGCTACTGACATGACAGATGTGATCTTCCTTTAAACTAAAATACGTCATCAGTCAGTTATGTATCTTAGTATGTAGTGTTTCTTTGAAATGATCTGAGGATGTACTTCAAGGGTAGTTTGATGAGTTTAACTAGGCTTTGATTAATTCTATTTCGTAATACTCCTACGATAATTCGGGAGTACAAAGAAGAAAGTCAGATTTGAAGTCGGTCTTTGTTTTTACTCGTAAATAGACTTGTTCTCCAAAATGCCAACAATGGTATAGCCGGTAAAGATTAAAAAACCCGTATATTTAGGAGGTTAAGCATAGAATAATGTAGACACTTGGAACAAAGATAAACATAAAACATAAATGAGCATAGAATATAATAGATCCAAGTAGAACATAGAAGTTACAACAAAAGAAATAATGAAACTACGGTTGGAGTAAGTGTGAGTCGCGCATTTCTCTCGTATGGACGAAGTCAGTGGTTAATTACACATAAGTGAGGCAACACAAGAAAAGCTGCTGAATTCTTGTGTTTAACTATGACAAGTGTGAAACAAGTATGAAAATAGTTGCAGAAATTATGTGAAAGACATGTACTTTGATCAAAAATCACACTTAAAATTATGAGTTATACGGTTTTGTATCACTAGTCACATATTGTAATGGACATACAGGAAAATAACAAATGAAACATTAATAACTTTAATTGAAGACAAAATCTATATATTCATTTTATAATGATCCTACAATAATTAACAATCATTATTTTATGTACATAGCAATCACTTAAGCATTTTTTTTAAATATCAAATGTAATACTCAACATTACAAATATTGTTTATTTGCAACAACTTAAACCAGATTAATCCATATTTTTATAACAAATAATAATATTCCAATTGCATCTGAAGACTTAAAAGAATACTAATTCTATGTGTACATTTTAATTTAAATTATCCAGACGCTATATAAATATAATTAATACACCTCAGGAAGGTAATATATTATAGTAGTAGATAATATAAAGATAATCATTTATTACAATTAACATGTATCAGGAAAAAACCAAAGCAATATATCAACAATTTGTATTTACTGTTTGAAAGTATTTCAAACTAGTTATAGTAAATGGAATGGAACTAATAAATAATAACAACAATGAGTACCTATTAGTACCATTGTTACAGATTACATGCTAACTGAAGAACGGTTGTTCATCCAGAACTGGTGACCAGAAATTACCAATGTTATAACATACAGAAGGGCAGCAATCCAGCAATTGAGAGCATTCTGAAAACGAGTTATTAATAGTCATTTAATTTTGTATGCCTTTATATAATTGAGCTAGTAATATAGGTATTAACTATCTAATTTTATTACATCACTATATGTTTTGATTGATTAGTAGCCATAGATTAACTTGTGAAATCCTCTATCACTAGTGGAGTTTCCAAACCATTTACAATTTGACATGGGACCTTCAATTACCAAGCCTACTCCTATCTCAAAGGCAACCAGCGCACCTGCAGCTCCTGGTACTGTAGATGTTCATTGGTGATAGTGATTACTTAAGATCAGGTAAACGGTAAGCTTGATTGCCTGTTTTTCTATAAAAAAATGTAATGAATAGATCTATCACAGAGATATTCATTCAAATATTGACAAATCATGAAAAATAATTGTAAATCTACTGTTACTTATTTAATAATGCAGCAATAGACTAATGACTCAGCAAACTACTGATATTACTTCTAGGGGTTTGAATACCAGCTTATACCAATGATTTTTATTATCTGCTTTTTACACAATTTAGGTTCTATCTACATAAATAGGGACTATCGAGGGCCAAAGATCATGCAAATCTATGATAGCTGCATACTTCTCTGAATCTAGAATGTGCAAGCTTTATTTTTATATGGAAAATGGTATTTTAGAACATTTAGGTCTTGCTTTATCTATTTTTTTTCATCATGGGTTAAAATATTTTTTTTGTAAAATTAACTAACATTAAATTGAAAAAATATATAGTAGATATGACATCAAATGAGTGTTATATCATATATACTATGATTTTAATTATATCTTTCCTCGAAATCGGAACGCTACCTTAGCTTCTCTTTTAAAATATAAGAATATTCCTAACTTTAATTTCTTTTTTATTTTTTTTTTACTTAAAATAAAGACTTTTGCGGATTCTTTAGAAGGTATTAAAAACTACAATTAGTATTCCTTATATGGTGAGACACTTGTAATTAAACCTTGAAAATCTATTTTAGGCTTTAATAAGCTTTTTACCCACTCACCCGATTGTACCCTACTTCAACCGAGTGAATAAATGCGTCTATACTATGATGGCCGCTTTCTTCTTCTAGGGGCAGGTCTTCTAGTAGAGCTACAGCTTCTATATAGTAGAAGACCCCCATCAAAGTCTGTAATTGAAATTCTACGATATTATCATGTTTTAAGATTTTATACAAAAACATAATAATTATACTTACCAATTGGATGATTCCCCAAACACTCAAAATCAACCCACATAATGATAGCTTAGGGCCACAAATTTTACAGGCCATTTTATTCGTTTATTTAACAAAATTACGAACAATAATTGTTAAGATATCGACCACCCTCTGTCAGCAGGTGTCAAAAATCACACTAAAAATGAACGCTCACATGATTAATCCTTGTCTATGGTACGAAATTCATTTATTAAAGAAAATTTTATGAAATATTTATATAACGTTTTTGTGAAAATAATAAATATGTGTAATTATTTTTGCTGAATTTTTATTAATGAAAGCTCAAAAGCTATGAAACTATTATAAAACATTTTTTTTGTTGTGTAATGAAACGAAATAAAATGGCAACTTCATAACGTCATTAGGAAAGTTACTATTTGGTTACAGGTTACTACTACCATTTCTTGTTGTAGGTGTACACACGCATACGTAAAAGATCGATGTAGAAAATTGTGGTAACATACATTATAAAATATGATAAAGGTCTAAATCCTACACCACAGTCCTATTACTTTTTTCAAAAAGTTTTTCTGTTGCATAAATTAAATTCGTCTATTACTGCCTTTGCTTATAATTAGCAACAGTACTAAATAAACGGATTGCGCGGTAGTTTTTGCGATACTTCGTTGAATCTTTTTCCTTATATAATGATATACTGGTGGCTTTACACCACTCTTTCGGTCATGAGTCTAGTGAATATTTAATAAAAACCAAGAAACTTGCAGCCATCCCTTTATTCTACAGACCCTTCTATAGTAACTGTTCAAAGCTAATATGAACACACATCTGTATGTTGCAGCGATTAGAGTCAAGAAGTTAATAAAGTAGTTTTTCTAAATGACTTATTAGGTATGCTACCAATTTAAAGCAAAATAGTGTGATGTTGTTAATATTTTTTATATATAATTTTTACATATAATAAAAAGTATATTTCATTATAAATAATCCTGAATATTTGTGTTAACGAATAAATAACTTAATAGATTATATATGTATATTTTTAAATTATTCAAATTTCATAAATTTAGACGTTACACGACGCATTTTTCCTAAAATGATGGCATTGTCATTTCTAACCTAATTAATGCTTTGATGAATAAAAATGCTACCATAATGGTTTTAAAGTTATACATGGCAATACCTTTTGTAAGTGACACATTTTTCTATATCGTATCGTGTCTACAAATTGAAAATAAATTTGTATAATGGTGGATCGTTTAGGTAGGCTATTAACTACATTACTTAAATTATGTGATACGTCAAGACCCTTAATATCTCATTTCGTGATTGTGCTTTATTTTAATCTTGATGTAAAAAGTGTTAGTTTCCATTGTTTGTTCATTCGGTCACTTTCCTTTGACGTCAAACTCTGATACTGTACCGCAATATAGAGCGATTATTTTTCCTCTTTCAGTAAATAGCGAAGCAAATGCCAGACGTATTGCAATGGTGGAGAACTGCTTCGGCAGTTCTGGTCAGGTACGTCCATGTCTTAGTCTAAATTTTGAGACTAAATGAAGTTTCATATACTTTTATCAGCCGACAAACGGAAAGATAAGTATTCTGTACCTACATTTCATGGGCTTGTCCAAATTGATAGCTCGTTAATCAGAGAGAAGTGAATACTTATTTTTTTTAATAATTTCTGTAAAGTTTTACTTCAGTTTTGAAATTATGACAATTTTATGATTGATTGTTTTTGTTAATGTCGTTTCCATATAGATTTCGCCAATGTCGAAGTGTGTACGTTAAATTTTTGTAAAAAGCGGGCTTCGTGACGGACAAGGATCTAAACTATAAGGAAGTATGTGTGGTTACTGCTGAGACAATTCCGTGCGATGCTCACTGTTGATATGTCAAAAACAATAGAAACAAACACAATATATACATAGGGTTAGTTGTTTAAAAGACAGACAAACTAAAGTCTAATGTTATTTTTGTTAAGGAATGAACATAAAATATAAACAAAAGGAGAGTTGACAAGAGATAGTAGGGATTTGAAGTCTATGGGGCGCGGGATATCATTAGGAAGGAGGTTGTAGAGGGAAGAAGATAATAAGGGGCAATTGAAAAAAAAGGTGATTAGGAGTCCCTTCATCTAGTCCACATTTACAAAGGGAGCTGTCTCTAATTTGTAGCTTAGCCAGGTGGACGGGGGTTCACGCATGTCCAAGCCTTAACCTGCAGATTGTGCTTGTGAAGCGTTTGTGAATGTTTTTAAAATTGCTAAACCAAGGCCGGATGGGAATTGAGGGTTGGACTTCAGCATAGTGTTTACCTTTGAAGGAACTAGTTCGCTGCCAATGAGTGCTCCAGGATGTGAAAAGGCGTTGTCTTGCGATTGGAATTAGGTCATTGGGATAAACCCTGTAATGGTCTATACAGCCAGTAGTTGTGGCATCTTTGGCACAAAGGTCAACGTTTTGTTGCCTTGAATGCCACTATGACAATTTTATGTATAAGTTATCATGACTTTTTAATCGTATTTTGAGCAGGATAGACAGAATGAGCAATTGCTGTCCAATTTTCACCAATCTTATTTTTCCTTGCCTTACACTGGACACACATTATTACAGAGTTGTTTTTTGTATATTAGAAACTGAATAACAGAAACTCAGTAAAAATCGACTTGGATTCAATATCGCAACCACTATAAATTTAAATTCCAGTATATTTTTAGCCCCTTGCAGAACAAGGCAGGGTGTTGGTGGGGGAGGGAGTCCTGACAAAAATGTGCCGGAAGAAGCCAAAAGCTCGTCAATTTTTCCTCTTCAATGATATCTTAGTATATGGCAACATAGTCATAAATAAGAAAAAGTACAATAAGCAACATGTTATACCCCTTGAGGAGGTTAAGCTGGAGTCTCTTAAGGATGAAGGACGTAAGTTTAATCAATTAGTAATAAAAAATATTATTTTAGAGATAATGTAGTTATATAAGTATATGTTTTTGTAACACATTTTAAACATGCAAAGCAGAAGGGATTGGATATTGGATTTTGCCAATTGTTTTCTGACTTTTACAAGACACTGGCAAGACACCTCTCGGGTGCCTTCGGATCGAACTGCTAAGGCGTAATAATGGTAACCGTCCAAGCCGAGGTTACCCCTCACCAGGGGGTCCCTTGTGTCGAGTTACCACCTAATAGAGGTTCAGGCTAAGCGACTTAAGAGCTATGCCAATTCTCAATCCGGTGAAGCAGTAAAGGCCAGCTTCTCTGTGCCAACTGTGTTAGTTCGACCAAAAAAAAAACACTGGGTAAAGGTGAATAAGTCCAAATTCAATTGAAGGATTTTGTTAACCTCAAGGTTAGGTCAGTCAATTCCTCAATCCTAATGAGGTTCTAACCCTAAGTCCTTTAATTCAAACCTGTGGTGAAACCAATGAGGTTATCAAAATAGTAGAAAATTTTTGATAACAGTTTTCCTTTTTTACTTTTTATTTTTGGTAAATGAGTAGTATCTTTTTTTGAGAAAAATTAAAAGAAAAATTGTATTCATCACATACAATCTCAATTTTTTGACAGAGTTGCTGGAATGAGGCGTTCCACAATATACATTCCTCCGCATCCAGCTATTCTATTATATATAAAAATAAGCTTTTATGTTTTCTCAAACCCTATTAGGGTACATACTATAGTATTAGGTAGAGAGCTTTTGCTGTCCACTTTTCACCAAGTAATATAAATTGATGGAAATAAATAAAATTGCAGTGTGTCTCTTCAGAATATTAAAATAACTGCTTTTTACTACATGGATATGAGTATAATATAAACTATACATATAACAAAATATTTTTTTACAATTTTTGTCTGTCCTGGCTGATCTCTGTAATGGCTCAACCAATATTGACTGGAATTTCTTCGTTAGCTGATGTAATAAGGAGTAACTTACACGATTTTAATTTTTTAAAATTTAACTTTTTAACTGTGGGTAACACCGCAAGTCGCTTCTAGTATACACATATATATGTATATGTTTATACTATTAATTACTAATATAACCTATATGCATAAATATTATTAATAAATTCAAGAAAAATATTTTTCGTGTAGAGTATACAATAATATACTACATTTTAAGTCGAAAGTCTTCGACCAGTGTGTGTTACCAGTGATGACATACGGAACTGAAACGTGGTCTCTCACTATGGGCCTCATAAGAAAAAAGCTCAAAGTCGCACAACGAGCTATGGAGAGGGCTATGCTCGGAGTATCTCTACGAGATCAAATCAGGAATGAGGAGATCCGTAGACGAACGAACACATAGCGCGTAGAACAGATGGTCGATGGGGCCGAAAAGTTCTCGATTGGAGACCACGGACCAGCAAGCGCAGTGTGGGACGTCCACCCGCAAGGTGGTCTGACGACCTCATAAAGGTCGCAGGGCGCAGCTGGATGCGGGCGGCTTACAACCGGTCTTTTTGGAAATCGTTGGGGGAGGCCTATGTCCAGCAGTGGATGTCTTACGGCTGAGATGATGATGATGATGATGAAGCATGAAAGTGTTAAACTTTTTTTATATATTTTTTCCAGTATATGTTGGCCTATTTATACTTGATAATTTTTCATAACATATTATGAGTCACACATGAATATTTATTTATGAAATCAATGAGTCAACACTGTAATGGCACATTGTATTATCATCTTTCCCTATGGGTAACTATTAATGCATGTATGAATCATTTCAAATTATTGATTGTTACTTTAAATTTGTTACATTATGTATGTAATTGTTTTACTCTCTCTCTCTCATATGATTTTAAAGATGATAAACAAACTGCCGAAGGAATTATTGGTGGTGTTGTCAACTTTTAAATGAAAAGTTAGGCCGTCTGTATCTCATTAACACAAAGATATAAGACTTGTAGACGGTGCCTGTGAGATACATACATATAATTTTGCCTTGTTACTGAGCGTACAACTTAAAAGTAATTTGAAACTCAGGGGAATGTACCAAAGAGTAGTGCACAGTATATAGCAATTGGATTAGACTCGTATTATATTTATAACGTTATAAGGAAGATGAGAACAAGATAGCAATTGCTATCTCTCTTTAAGGTTAAATACATTTGATAGTATTTTTTTATTCAATACATCTTTGTAATTAAGTTAAAGTTACAGCCTTTATATATGTCCCACTGTTGGGCGCATGCCTTCTCTGTAAAGAGAGTATAAGGGCATAGTCCGCCACGCGCCCCTAATGCGGATTGGCAGACTTCATATGCCATAGAAAAATTTTCTAAAACATGTAGGTTTCCTCACGATGTAATCCTTCACCGCCGAGCGCGTGGTAAATCAGTACATAAAATTGCAACAACAAATTTATTGGTGCCGGCACCGGGTATCGAACTCGGGTTGCTAGCGCACTACGCAACTTGAGCTAACCGCACGGACACTGAGCTACCACTACACAGCGTCGAAACGCCGACGATTCCCGATAACGCGTGTGTATGAACAAAATGTTTATTTCAACTGATAATAATTACAGAATTTGATGAAAATGTTCAAATTGTAATCAATTTATTATTGTCATTGTCGTAGCAAATTGCTTAACACTAAGTCACCGTCGGTTGACATTTTTTCTAATTCACGCAATGTCTTCCGCACCTTAGTGTTAAAAATTGTGCAGTAATTTTGGCTAATTTAATTAATTTATTACTGATTTTTCTATTTCTTTATAATTTATTAAAATATTGTAACTATTAATTATTAAATCGTTACGTTTCTTTATAGCGAATTTTGTGTACACCTGTAATTGGCATACACAACAATACTTAGTTTGTAAACTTGATTATTACAAAAATGTATGCTTGTGTAATGCTGTTGGTGTATCTTATTAAATAAATAAATAAATTAATATCTTGGTGGTTCTGAATTTCTAATTGTTATTTATACTTATTTTATAAGGTCTTACAATTTTTTTTTCAATGTTTATGTACTTATAGCACCATTGTTTTAAATAGTTGCATTTAAAACCCATATTATATTTTTATGTAGTTGGCATAGAACCTTGGGTTACGAAGATATACCATAGAACTCTTGCGCCAAACGCTACCTACCATACTTCGTTTAATTTGTATCTGTCACATTTTAATTGATTTGGTGTTTGTTTTTGTGTTTACTCGTAAATATACTTGTTTAATAAACTGATTACAGAATACCGCAACGGCTGGCTGATACGCACCGCCTCCAAATCATTCGCCGTATACGCAGCAACAGCCACAGAAAAAGAAGAGTGGATGGCCCACATAGAGAAATGCATAGAAGATTTGCTAAGAAAGAGTGAGTCTATTTCGCTATTAAGGTAGTTTGATGTGATTTTTAAAGAGAGAATTTCAAGGTAAAATTATTCAATTAAAGTAAACAATTTGACCAGCTGCTAAATGATTACCGTCACACAACCAGTAACATCATAGGCCTCAAAAGAGCACTGTATATGATCAATATTTCATACTACCAATCCGTCACGTTACATTCGGCTTAAATGTTCCCCCGGCTTATGAAAAAAGAAAATTCTCTTAACCTTAGCGAGATAGACAGAGGCAGCTTTCGCTATTATCTTTTCAGCAAGCTTATTAAGTCTCAAACGTGACAGTTGTTGAGGCCATGGCCATACAATGAGTAAACATGTTCTTAGCCACTAAGCTTAAAAAAATGTAAATATATATTTTTCCTGTTGTTTGCAGGTGGGAAGCAACCACCATTAGAGCATGCTGCCGTATGGGTGCCGGACAATGAAGCCGCGATATGTATGCACTGCAAGAAGACTCAGTTCACTGTTCTAAACAGGAGAGTAAGTGGCACTATTTGTTATACGAAAGATAGTGTTTTGTTATATTTAATTACTAGGAGCGCCCTGCGGTGTTACCCTCAATTAAAAACTATATTTTTAAATGTTTTATAAAATCTCTTTTATTAGCTTAAGACTTTCCTTATTATATCAGCTATCTGTCAGTGAAAGTTCCGTCAAAACCGTTCCTGCCATCCCAAAGGTTAGACGGTACAAACAGACAGACAGACAAAAATTGTAAAACAAAATGTGCACGTAGTAAGTTAAGTAATTTTTTTGATTAAAAGACATTGTTTTCAATAAAATTAAAGTACTTTGTAAATCGTGATGATTATTCTTTGACTGTTTTTGGTCACAGGACAATAATATTTATAAAACGTCAACTATTCATAAATGTTAGATGTAGTTTTTCTTCACAAAGCCATCAATGTCGAAATAAAAAGTTGACTGATACTCGAAAACATTCACATTAGAGTGCCATTCAAATATCCAAGGATTCGTTGTTGGAGGATTTTTGATGTGCCGCATTCTAAAACCAACCTACTGTCACTCTCGCCCTTGCCAAGGATTTCCGCTACATATAACCTCCTTAACACTAACTCCACGTCGGTTGACATTTTTTCTAATTCACGCAATGTCTTCCAAATTGTGCAGTAATTTTGGCTAATTTAATTAATTTATTACTGATTTTTCTATTTCTTTATAATTTATTAAAATATTGTAACTATTAATTATTAAATCGTTACTGTTCTTTATCGCGAATGTTGTGTACACCTGTAATTGGCATACACAACAGGACTTAGTTTGTAAACTTGATTTTTACAACAATGTATGCTTATGTAATGCCGTTGGTGTATCTTATTAAATAAATTTAATATCTGTTAGTGGTTCTGAATTTCTAATTGTTATTTATACTTATTTTATAAGGTCTTACAATTTTTTTTTCAATGTTTATGTACTTATAGCACTATTGTTTTAAAGAGTTGCATTTAAAACCCATATTATATTTTTATGTAGTTGGCATAGAACCTTGCGTTACGAAGATATACCATGGAACTCTTGCGCCAAACGCCAACTTCTACCATACATCGTTTAATTTGTATCTGTCACATTTTAATTGATTTGGTGTTTGTTTTTGTGTTTACTCGTAAATATACTTGTTTAATAAACTGATTACAGAATACCGCAACGGCTGGCTGATACGCACCGCCTCCAAATCATTCGCCGTATACGCAGCAACAGCCACAGAAAAAGAAGAGTGGATGGCCCACATAGAGAAATGCATAGAAGATTTGCTAAGAAAGAGTGAGTCTATTTCGCTATTAAGGTAGTTTAAAGTGATTTTTAAAGAGAGAATTTCAAGGTAAAATTATTCAATTAAAGTAAACAAGTTGACCAGCTGCTAAATGATTACCGTCACACAACAAGTAACATCATAGGCCTCAAAAGAGCACCGTAAATTATCAATATTTCATACTACCAATCTGTCACGTTACATTCGGCTTAAATGTTCCCCCAGTTTACGAAAAAAGAAAGTTCTCCTTAATCTTAGCGAGATAGACAGAGGCAGCTTTCGCTATTATCTTTCATCAAGCTTAATAGAATTAAACCGGTATGTCCACTGTATACTGATATATTTATAATAGTAATCATTGTCAACAGTGAAGTCGACCGCTGACGCCGCGGGGTCCGGCGGAGACTCTTCAGCGGACGACGACAGCGATGACGAGGACGAGCGCACGCCCGCTGAGGAAAAACACGACGAGGTATGTTGACACAGACGACAACATAACTTGATACAGACTCAATAATAGGGATGTTCTTGCCAAAAATATATCGATATATTTTTCGATATAACATATCGTAAGGTTGTATCGATACAACGCGATATATTGTACAAATATATCGATATTTTTTCATATATCGAAATTTGTTTATAATTAATTAGCGCTTAATATTAAATATTAAAAAGTTTTGTACTAATAGAGTACTCGGCGCGTAACTGAGAGTTTCTCGCTTCAGGAACAGTCCAGACTATTTGACTTGATTCTGCTAGCAGTACAGACTACATGCATAGATTATAAAATTTAAACAACGCGTCCTGCCATCGTGAAGAGTAGGAGTGTAGTAACATACTACACTACACTCTTCGTGATGGAAGCGCAAGTAAGGTTATTATTTTATTCAAGTTGTCAATTAAAAATAAAAGAAATGGAATGCTTTTATTTAATTTCTTCGAATCAAATAATTATATCGAATTAAATATATCGATATAAGATGATTCGATAATATCGGATTAAAGGGATATATCGCGTCCATATATATTCTATGTAATATCGATATCTATCGTGCACTTCTAATCAATAATACCTACACTCTCTTTGTATAAAGCTGTTAGTCACGTGACCTAGGTGTTTCATTATATTCATTTAATGAAGTGAAAACTTCTTAAAGTGCATTGTAATTTGAAAGACGGTGAAACGAAAAAGCGACACTAGAAAGATCTTTACGGTGTAATCTCACTTCCGTCTACTAATAGCTGTACATATGTGCGCTTGTATGTATGTATGTTATACATTCCTTTTTTTGCTGACGGGGGAAATCTTTAACAAGGTACCCGCCTTCTCGGTGCATGGTGAGAGGCTCCGAGATCTCCAGTGGAACGCACCGGAGCCCCTCTGCACTGCTCTTCGGAGAGCACGTCCCGGGGAGGGGGGGATTAGTCCCTCGCCCCTGTGTCCTTGCAGTGCAAGGTGACATGGGCTAGCCTATGTCACCTTCTTCCCGGGTCCCCTTGTCGGCCAGTGAACCCGAGACCCGTCTTAGGCCCTTTCTACGACAGGCAGGAGATACCGTAGCCTTATTCCACCAGCCCAGAACTACAGGGCTGATGTTCTACAATCCTGCTTTAAGCAAGAAGAAGATTTCCTCTTCGGACGACTAAGGAGTGAAACTCTGTGTCGATGTCCTAGCCTAGTCGAGCCTATTATATCCATATGAGGTCCTCATTGTATTGGTTCATCACCTTATAGGCTCACGGGTACCATATAGGTTTCTTTATGCTTTCTATAAAACGAGATTGAAGTCGATCGTGAACCTATTTTATATAAAAAAATATTGCGAAACCGGACCGTGAGAAACGTGTTCAATTGCACCGCTGAATACTTTAGAGGTGCTCGATGAATGTATTTAAACGTGTTAACGCGCCACTACGAAACATTTGGAAAATACGTCAGTATAGATAGACAGATATATCTCAACACCAAAATCAAACAAAAAGCAAATTATATAAGAACTAACATTTTACAATTTGTTGTACAAGGAGCGACCTTATCACTAAGAGCAATGTCTTTTAGTTTTTTTGACGCACTGTACAGATTGGCCAGAGAACCTAGCCTTGACTGCTGCACCGGATTGAGAGGTGTATAGCTCTTAGGTCGCTTAATCTGTCCCTCTATTGCTAATAACTGGACACAAGCGTCCCCCCGGCGAGGTAACCTCGGCATGGACGGTTACTGTTACGCGTATGCATTTCGATCCGAGGGCGACTCGGTCGATTGTTATTTCACGGATAATCTAAGGGATTTTCAAAAACTAAACTAACTTTGAGAAATCTTTTAGGCAAATATAATAAACAAACACGTTGATGGCATACAGATAGAAATATTATAACGTTTCTATACATATATCTTGTATCAATACATGTAATATACCAGTTATAATAGATCCGACGACAATGATTGATAATGCAATAGTAATAGGATTTTAAGGTTAGTAGGATTTTCAAGCAGAAAGGACAGAATTATGAAGAGCATTCCAAAGAGCGTATTTTAAAGTGTAATGCAAAAAGTGGCTGGAATATCGTCCATTCACTTAGCTGCCTGATAAGATATGATATGCTTACCTTTTTATGACAATGCAGTGTTTCCAATCATGATAAAATTCTATTTGTATCTTTAGATAAAGCGGCTGAGTGGTAATCTTTTAGTATAAAACTAGTTAATATTAGTTCAATAGGTTAAAATTTGCTGTTAATTAAAGCATCCGTCCATATTATTGCAAATATTAAGTCTAAGCAACCAAGCATTAGTCATGGGTACTAACAAATATAAAAATTAATAAACAGACATATATAAATCACTGAAGTTGGTTAATCAGTAATTATTATGAGTAAAGTATAAAAATATCTATATCACACACTTTCTTATTCTTCATTATACTTCAATATACTCTACTGTACTTCAATATGGTTCATAATGACATAAATATACACAATGCATGTGTCAATACAAATTTGGAATATAAAAATATCTATATCACACACTTTCTTATTCTTCATTATACTTCAATATGGTTCATAATGACATAAATATACACAATGCATGTGTCAATACAAATTTGGATTATAAAAATATCTATATTACACACTTTCTTATACTTCAATATACCTTACTGTACTTCAATATGGTTCATAATGACATAAATATACACAATGCATGTGTCAATACAAATTTGAATTATAAAAATATCTATATTACACACTTTCTTATACTTCAATATACCTTACTGTACTTCAATATGGTTCATAATGACATAAATATACACAATGCATGTGTCAATACAAATTTGGGTTATAAAATAATAGAATATCATCATAGTAAATAAAAGCTGTATTTGACAGTTCAAAAAAATGAGTGCTCCGATCGTCACCAAACTTTACAGAATTACTCAATCAATCTCAAGATTCCCTGAAAGATTCATTGAAATCGGTCCACCCGTTTCGGAGCCTATATGGAACATAACCGCACACTTTCTCTTTTATACATATAGATTGAAAAAAAAAATGTGTTAATTGTTAATGAGAAAAATGCATATTATCTATTTCTAGGGTTTTACAAGTTATAATGGTGTCAAAATGCATATTATCTATTTCTAGGGTTTTACAAGTTATAATGGTGTCAAAATGCATATTATCTATTTCTAGGGTTTTACAAGTTATAATGGTGTCAAAAATGGATTTGGAAATAAAGTCACGACTGTATAGTACGAATGTCGAATGTGTAAGTCTAGCACAATATTAGATGCCTTTGACATTGCTTACGTTTTACGCATTGTGTGGTTTGCCATTATGTTTGTTTCACTACAGTATTTGTTATGCTAACGTCCATAGTATATCGTTTACAGGATTTAATTAGTGTTGTTTTATATCATTAACCTTTGCTTTTTATAATCTATAATATAGTTAAAATAATAATTATTTAGTTTATTAACAATATAAACACACTATTCTAGTTTATGTCCAAAAGGCAGTTTTGTATAAAATACTAATTGCACATCAAAAGAAATCTCACTCGTTACACATTTAAGCATCTAGTATTAACGACCATGTATAATGTATTTCATTGGACATGTAATAATCTGTGATAGTAATATGTCCCACTGTTGGGCGCAGGCCTTCTCTGTAAAGAGAGTATAATGGCATAGTCCACCACGCGGCCCTAGTGCGGGTTGGCAGACTTCAGATGTCTTAGAAAATTTTCTAAGACATGTAGGTTTCCTAACGATGTATTCCTTCACCGCCGAGTGCGTGGTGAATCAGCGCATAAAATTGAAACAACAAATTCATTGGTGCCGGCACCGGGGATCGAACTCGGGTTGCTAACTGACTATGCAACTTTAGGCGACCGCCCGGACACTGAGCTACCACGGCTCTAATACTTGAATAAATATGTAATATCTGTCGATCTTACAACCTAGGAAGTCACTGTATATGAAATGTTGTGGATCAATGAAACATTAAATTACTAGAGTCCAGACGATCAATTAATTCCTACATAGTTATTGTTCTATTTAAGAACACTCGGAAGTTACTAAATTTTGGTCTTGATGTTGTGTTCACATGGGAATCCTGTTATCTCTAGGTTTGACTCCATCATGACCATTTGGTCTTCGGAGAGATTTTGACCACTGACGACTAAGTATTGATATGAGTGAAATTGTTATATGTCAAATTAAGCGCAATATGCATTAATTTTAAACACAACTTTGACCTAACTGACCAATTTTTATTTTTTAAGTACAAATAAAATACTCTGGTTCCTTTATGTAAAAATTTTAAAATGTTCACATATTCATTCTTTTCCTTTTTCTCACTCTTTCGTATTTAAGAGCTAATAATCTCCATCAACTATTTCAATGACCTTCGGCAATGTCTACAAATTTGTTTGGACACAACATTAATTCTTTAGTTATATTATCATGCTTTACAAACATGAAGTTTGTCGACGTCATTTCGTTTTTTAGTCTATTATTTATGGTTTTTTAAATTGTTTTTTTTTTATTTCCCGTTATCATTTGTGTTGTTTGGTTTAAAAGTGTGGCGTTATTTTTATTTGTTTTTTTCCTGTCATTAAATTATTTAAATCAAATGTATAATACACTTACTCTATAGTTTAGTTATATAAATAATATTCTAAAATAAAGGTAAATATTTTAAATCATAATTATGGTGACACCGAGCAACGTCATGGTGGGCTCTACAACTTACTCTCTACTGTATCACGAAAGAACATGACGAGACATGAACACATAAAGATGACTTCAATCTTAGTTAAGATTCAATTTGTTAAGGGACCACAGATTCAGTTGATAGTAAAGTTTTTGATAGCCTAAAGCCTAAGCATTTGATTTATATGATGTAACGGCCAAGGATTACCCAGCATACGTGCCTGGTATATAACGACTCACTCCCGTTTACACTAAAAACGTATAACATTTAGCTATATCTACTTCTCTGTTTAAAATATTTTTTTATATAGGAAAAAGTGGTCAACGGCCATGTGGTCCATCCATTGGCGTCCACAACCTACTAAAGCATCTACGGTGCTTTGCCGACCTGTTTTTTATTTTGGCTAAACGTAGAAGTATAAAATACGATAACATCATAGACGATTCTGCGATTGGTATAGTACCATTCACCAATGCAGTGGCATAGGGCCTTGTTAAAACTATTACGTATACACATATCAAACGTTTTTGTATTATAAACAAACTTTATATTTTATATTTCAGCCAAAGTTCTACGGTGATGGCGAAAAGACTGAAGAGACCAACAATCATTCGTCCAAGGAAACCAAGTGAGCAGCTGCGAGACCGTAATATTACAATCACAATGTCACATTGTCCGTTGGGTACATAAATCTGTAAGTCGTAAGTCGATGTATTAAATACAAAACATAAATACAGAGGATAAACCAATAACGGATATGTAATAGATTGTATCTTGAATCATTTTTAAACAGCATATAATTTGCAATGCATTGAAACAAAATATAAGCAATGGTAGTTATGGTCGGGGGTAGTTCGAAATAAAGCAATCAGATCGAGCCGTGGACCTCAAGGGCGTCAAATCTATGCGTTTATTTTAGTATCGCGTGAGGTCTTTAATACATGTGTGTGGGCACCCGTTATAACTTTTATGACTATGAATGCCGCGTCTGTTGTAACTGCTCAAACCATTTGCTTTTGGGAGTCTTTCGTTAAGTTACTTCTTATGGATTCTCTCAATCCACAAGGATTATTAATCATAATTATGTATAGGATGAGTTAAAACAAAAACCGACTTCAAATCTACTCTACAAATTAACGTAAATCTGTCTATCCGTCATTTAACATTACCAAATTAAGCCATAGCCGTCGTCTTCCACATTCGTGCTCTTTGTCGTGTGTTAATGAACAAACATTTTTCTGTAAAATTCCAATGATATTCTTAACTGTAAGTAATCTTACCGTCTCAACTTAAAAATAAATTTCTCGGCTCATAATTGTCGAAGCTATGGGTGCAAGAAAAAATCTTGAAAACCTCCATTTTGAAGTCGGTTAATAATTAACTATACAGGGACCGCTTCCGAAAACGAAGACACGATAGTACTAATGACACCTTTATGATGGGACGGAAAAACTCGGTCTGATTAAATAAAATCATATTTCTAAAACGTTTATTCACATTCCATCATCTCAGTATAGATAAATAAAACGATAGTTTCATAAAAAATACAATTAAAAAAAACAGCAATGAAACACAGTAAAAAAAACAGCTGATGCTCGGGTCAACGAACGCCTGCGCGCGGCAAGAATACTTTTATGGCGCTGATACGCCGTTTTTTTAAAACAGGATCGATTTTTTCTGTCTCTATCAAAGGTGTCATTAGTACAATCGTCTGTTTTCAGAAGCGGTCTTCTAATACCCTGTATAAAACTGTTGTACCGTCATTAGCTTTCACCAGAATTACACAACGTGAGGTCGAAAAAGTATCGAACCGTTACCTCAATGAAGTAACAATTTTATAGGACTCTTAAACACCACTAGAAAAGATAACAATATGTCCATGCCATTCATTAATACAATGCATTTAGCGAGACGGCCTAAACAGGTTGCGTTTAAACGTTATTCAAGATGCAGTGACACGGTAATTGATAAACTAAACGGTCTCGAAATATTTCACCGAAATGGCCTTCTACACACCGCTGTACCCAGTCCACTTTAGAATGAGATTTTATGGAAACACAGTAATTTTTGTAGAAAATTATTGATTTTTTATGGGTTTTTAAACTTTATCAATAGTTATATGAACTGATTGATATAGCTAATAATGTGAAAAAGTTTTTAATAACTTATAATCCTTTTAAATTTGATGAAATTAACGAAAAATCGCGCAACTACGAACACGCCGCTATTGGTCGCCATATTTGTGACGTCATCATGTTAAAACAATTTCGTGATAGTAAAGCGTTCACGTCATCTCTATATGTCTGAAATCTAACATAATAGCTATATATACATAAATATAATCTTTCCATTAATCACAAAAAAACTTTTCTAATACTATAATTCAAACTAAATTTTACGATAATCCGTCCAGCCGTTTGCCGCGATTTACACAACAAACGCACTTTTGCATTTATATATGGTAGTAAACAAACCCGGCCTTAAATCATATTTTTTTACAAGATAAGCACCCTGCACACACGTTAAGACCAATTTACAAGTTTATATTAATCGTAAGAAACTTCTTTTAAATTTCTTAGTAGGATTTTTACAAAATAAGTCAGTGCTTTACTCCCTGTAAAGGACGCAACACCTATCCCCCAAATTCGCTATTGTCACTAAATTTTCACTATGATCTGACCAACTACAGTTAAATTGTCAATTTTATTGGTTATTTTATGATAATTTCATATATTGATTAATCTATTTAAATTTATACATTGTTATTTAACGGAATATTTGGAAAATGTTATTATCTTTGCCAGTGTTATAACATGGATATTCTATCATATAACGCGAGAATTTCCCATGTTATATTTCTGTAGTGTGAAATTTATAATGATTTTTACAGTCGATAATTAGTTTCGCGTATTATAGAATATATATGTATATATATATATATAGTATTCGATTCAAACACCCTTTAAAGAGAACAATAAAACGTGAATCATTTGTACATAATACGTTATACGGGGACGTACAAGCGCGTTATAGGAGAATACTTCTACATTGCCTACAACGCGTTATCCGATAATACGGAATGTACAGTGTTATAGGGGGAATATTGTTAGTATATAACTGTACTAATAATATTCGATCGTCACTGGTATACCGTCGGAAAACCATAGAGAAACAATTAAACTAGATTATGAACGTTCGTAGTTTATTCTAACATATTTGAGGCTCTGTCAATATCACGAACGATGAGGAATTTCATCCTCAACATCGATCCTGTTTCACAATATTTCTGTTACGATGGATATGAAAATACTAAGTCTTACTGCTTACTACCTTAAAATTATAATCCTAATCTCAAATATAAGTATCTAGTATCATCATAAGAGTAAAATAATCGAATTTTCGTTATTTCCTTTAAAAGTCTAGCACGAAATTGTGTCTACACAGTGATTTGTTAACATAATTTATCATACTAAAGTGATTTGGTTATTCCAGTGGTGTGAAACATTTTAACAAGTATAATTGTGTAAATAGTTCGCTGGGACAGCTTTAAACACGCTCAAACATGTTGGGGGCGAATAATAAAATAATGGAAAGCAATTCATTGTAATTATGAATATTTATTTACGCCTACATTTAGATCCTGTTAAGGTTCTAGCAAAGTTTTAACAACTCGTTTAGGTTAAGGCAAATGTAGTGTATTTAATTTTTTTTTTGTATGATTTAGCATATTTTATTATATACTTTACAATTATTTATAATTAACTATTTGAATTGTTAAACATTACGGATTCGTTTACATTTGAAAATTATTATGTCTACTTAGTTGTACCACAATCCATCACATCTAGGAGTCAATATTTTTGTAATAATTGACATTGTACAATCTATCAGACTTTCTTATTTCCACTTAATAAATTCGACTCTGTTACTTTTTATAGTATTTCAATTTTTTAAATTGCTTAACCACTCTCTCACGTGGTGTTAAATGGAGATATCTTCGGTAACACGTCTCTCTCACTCTTGAAACATTAAAATTGATAATGGAGGTTATTTATTAGAATCCTATGCGCATAATTCAAAACAAAGCATCGTGCTTCAAGGACAAAGTACTGGTTATAACCTTATATAGTTCTTTCCCTTATCTATTTGTACCCTTTTCCTGAATAAAACTGTTAAAGAAGATAATTTTCAAGTACCTTAAAGGCTTTTATCTGATGCTGACTTAGGTCTTCAGCATTAGTACATTAAATGGACAACTAATTAGAAGATTCCATATATTGTAAAGGAATTCTGTAAATGTATGTATATTAGAAATTTAGTTACTAAGAGGTGCATTGAATATTGTAAAATTCAGTTCAATTTTGGAACAATATTATTTTTTAAGTTATTTTAGTTGGTACGAGACAGGTAAAGACACGCGAGTTTAAAAGAGAAACATGATATGAAACGATCGAGATGAAATTATTTATAATCATTACGAATAACCTTAGGCTTAAATGTTAACATGTTGTATTAAGGCCTGTTTCTGTTAATTTTCCAAAATATTGCTAAGCGAAATATTACAAATATTGTTTCATTTTCGGTTGACAAATATACAATAATATTTTTATATACGATTTGTTTTATTTGAGTTGCCCTTCCAATGTTACTCTTTTTTCAATTTTAGCGAAAGCATACAGTCAGGATTGGAGTTCATAAAACTATATAAGAATTCTAGAAAGACTAGCGGTTTTTAGCC
The DNA here is from genome assembly GCA_029286785.1 of Meandrusa payeni. Classification (NCBI taxonomy): domain Eukaryota; kingdom Metazoa; phylum Arthropoda; class Insecta; order Lepidoptera; family Papilionidae; genus Meandrusa; species Meandrusa payeni. The sequence goes on along the minus strand of JAGSMX010000008.1, from coordinate 8,269,634 downwards.
AAAATAGGCTATTGATAGGCGTTTGGCTTCTATCCCGCTTGATGGAAGGCGAAAATGAAGCCTAGGATGGGGCACGTCAGCTTATAAGGTGTCTGTTCACATTGGACTTAAAGGTGTCCATTCCTTAGCCGTCCGCACAAGGAAGGTGGAGGCAAACCCGTACGTATAGATGGGATGTCTTCGACGCAAGGATGGAACTGCTCGCCGCGCCTAGTCGTTCGGTGATGGAAAGAGAGGGGGTTATTAGATCATGCAAAACCGCACACTCGCCGAAATGCACTCGATAAAAAACTGAGAGGCAGGCTACATGTCTGCGGTGAATGAGGCGCTGAAGATTTGCCTCAACGAGTGAGTCACTGCCTATGATCGCGGCGCTCCAACGAGTTCAAAGCTGATACGTAGCAGACCCAGATGAATCGAACGTCAAGTTGACATCTGCACAACCGTTTGTTCAAAACTCGTGTTTAATACGCATTTGTATGTACACATGTGTACATTTATATGTATAATTTACATTAAATAACTTTTGTATCAATACTGTTCCAATAAGCTTACAAACTGATACTCTATTAATATTATTTTTTTTATGTTTAAGTCTGTTGATTCGATCTCAACTAATCCAATGTATTGACGATCGCCATTGTTGTTTTTAAACAATTAGTCCTAGTATATAGGCATAGTATCTATCCAAAACCTCAAAAAAAAGATGTAGTCTTTCATCTACTTTCTGAAATATTTTCGAAATTTGAACATTTTTCATAAATGCGTACCTTCAAAATTACTCCACTTACTTGTCAGGTGTATCTGAGTTGCGCCCCGCATCAGCTACTCGAATCTGCCATCAAAGTAGTAAGTAGTTTTTTTCTAACTTCTCGGTTGCTTTGTCCCAAAAATATAAACTTTACCACATGGTAGCACTAGTGAATGCACTATTTTGAGCACTTTCAAACTTGAAGGTCACAGCAAAAAAATATGGGGCGTATCACGTCAGTTTTAAAAATTTCACTATTCTCGCAATATATTACAAACTATTTGCGTACCGCATTTTTTGTATACACCACAGAGCGCACCGATCCTTTCTGCATATTTTGCTGTAACACACTTATTGTTTTTTGCAAAAAATCCCCCGACTTTAGATTTTGACCTTGCGGTGCTACGCGGAGCGGAGGAAATACGTGCGGTCGTTACGATCAGTAGTTTGCGACTGAGTTTTTACTTCTACCGCCGTGTAAGTTGTACACGTTTTTTAAATAATAGCCTGCGGGGTAGCGCAGCCGCAGGTGATACTATTTTATAAGTCAGAGCATGCATAAATAAAAGGCGGTGTGTTTTACAACATTTATTGATTATATCATTATGCACAAATAGAGCCATATGTAATATAAAGATATATATATACACTTATGTATACTGCGTATGGAAAACGTGACTAATAAACTAAGAAAATGCATACAGATGTTGTGAGAAATTATTTTCCTTCGGAAAAATTAACAACGTCATTGTATAATTTAGAGATGTTACAACCATAACAATTATTACTTAAAACGGGATATTAACATTACTAGTGTATTATACGAAATGAGTTCCCGATATTTTTAAGTAATAAGTACAACGAAATAAAGCTTATTGGGAAATATTTACAATAATAAAACTAAGTCGGCGTCCCTCTCGTACCTAAGTAAATAATATGCGTGTAAGATAGATGCAATCGAAATCTGAAAATATATATGATTAAAACTATAGCGAATATTTGAATTGCGTATTACCACTCTATATATATATATATATATATATGTATTGGCCTGCTGATGTGACTTACCCCTACGGTTCTAGGATGGGATACTGAAGCTATTTGAGAGAGCACGATAAATATGAACTTTTCCGAAAAATTACGAAGGAAAATCTTTTCTCACTATATCTGTACTACCTTCGTTAATAGATCATATAACAGAAGCTATGAAATAAAAGGGAATATAACCTTAATTTTTTTTTTTTTAAACAAAGCTAGCAATATTTCTTTTTTTTTTCACAAATATTACTAACAATCTTGTTAACCATTCCAACTAAGCTTAAGCTTGTGCTAGCTATGGTTCACGTCAGTAGTTGAATGGTGGATTCGAACCCACGACCTTACGATTCACAGGCCGTATCCTAAACCATTAGGCTATTGACGCTTCAAAATGCTTCAATTAATTGCATTCAATTGCACTTTATAAACGATTAAGATTATCCTTATGTCTCTACAAAGACTGTTACTAATAAATATCTCTTACCAGAGAGGTATGTGAATGAAAGTATATTTTATAAGTCAGAGCATGCATAAATAAAAGGCGGTGTGTTTTACAACATTTATTGATTATATCATTATGCACAAATAAAGCCATATATAATATAAAGATATATTTATATATATATATGTGTATATGTATTGGCCTGCTGATGTGACTTACCCTACGGTTCTAGGATGAGTACTGAAGCTATTTGAGAGAGCACGATAAATACGAATTTTCCGAAAAATTACGAAGGAAAATCTTTTCTCACTATATCTGTACTACCTTCGTTAATAGATCATATAACAGAAGGTATGAAATAAGAGGGAATATAACATTAATTGCATTCAATTGCACTTTATAAACGATTAAGATTATCCTTATGTTTCTACAAAGACTCTTACTAATAAATATCTCTTACCAGAGAGGTCTGTAAATGAAAGTATATTTTATAAGTCAGAGCATGCATAAATAAAAGGCGGTGTGTTTTACAACATTTATTGATTATATCATTATGCACAAATAAAGCCATATATAATATAAAGATATATTTATATATATATATATGTATTGGCCTGCTGATGTGACTTACCCCTACGGTTCTAGGATGGGTACTGAAGCTATTTGAGAGAGCACGATAAATATGAACTTTTCCGAAAAATTCCAAAGGAAAATCTTTTCACACTATATCTGTACTACCATCGTTTATAGATCATATAACAGAAGGTATGAAATAAGAGGGAATATAACATTAACTGCATTCAATTGCACTTTATAAACGATTAAGATTATCCTTATGTCTCTACAAAGACTCTTACTAATAAATATCTCTTACCAGAGAGGTATATATATGAAAGTATATTTTATAAAGTATACACATATCGTCGATTAAATAGAAATATGACATTTTTCAAAATTTTCGTAAAATTAGATTATTACTAAAAAGAGCCTACTGTTAACAATATTTTTATATAGAAAGACACATTCACACTTCTGTTAACAAATTAAACGTGAAGCTCACTAAAGTTAAAGTTACAGCCTTTGTATATGCCCCACTACTGGGCGCAGGCCTTCTCTGTAAAGAGAGTATAAGAGCATAGTCCGCCACGCGGCCCTATGGCGGATTGGCAGACTTCACATGCCGTAGAAAATTTTTCTAAAACATGTAGGTTTCCTCACGATGTTTTCCTTCACCGCCGAGCGCGTGGTAAAATCAGCACATAAAATTGCAACAACAAATTTATTGGTGCCGGCACCGGGGATCGAACTCGGGCTGCTAGCGTACTACGCAACTTGAGCCAACCGCACGGACACTGAGCTACCACGGCTCACTAGATGTCACAAATCTAGTGAGCTTCACGTTTAATTGTTAACAGTAGGTCCTATTTTAGTAATAATCTAATTTTAAGAAAAATATTTCTTCTATTTAATCGACGATATGTGTATACTATTACATGTAATATTATAAATATATGTAACTCTTTACAAGAGGCGAAATAAAGGGTAAAAGAATGTTAATTTTATGAAACTGTCGACATGTACGTGTCAAAAAATAAATCGATTTTTCCACCGTTTTCATCGAAGTTTAACTTACAAGAGGTTGTACTGTTATTTGAATTTTTAAAGTTTTTATCTAATGTACATGCAATAGTATTATGCAAGCTCATAACAACATTTCTCTTATATTAATTGTAACTTATGAAACCTTTAAGGCTCATTGATACCAATATTATACAAAATCGGTTCTGAGAGGATATTATACGACACATTAATGAACATCAACAAAGTCCATTGTAAATTTATAAATGATCAAAACTCTGTATCCACAGTTAGTGTCAACTCGTGCGTAAAATTAAGAGAAATAAATTTCGTCTACAATATTTTATATAGAAAGACACATTCACACTTCTGTTAACAAATTAAACGTGAAGCTCACTAAAGTTAAAGTTACAGCCTTTGTATATGCCCCACTACTGGGCGCAGGCCTTCTCTGTAAAGAGAGTATAAGAGCATAGTCCGCCACGCGGCCCTATGGCGGATTGGCAGACTTCACATGCCGTAGAAAATTTTTCTAAAACATGTAGGTTTCCTCACGATGTTTTCCTTCACCGCCGAGCGCGTGGTAAAATCAGCACATAAAATTGCAACAACAAATTTATTGGTGCCGGCACCGGGGATCGAACTCGGGCTGCTAGCGTACTACGCAACTTGAGCCAACCGCACGGACACTGAGCTACCACGGCTCACTAGATGTCACAAATCTAGTGAGCTTCACGTTTAATTGTTAACAGTAGGCTCTTTTTAGTAATAATCTAATTTTAAGAAAAATATTTCTTCTATTTAATCGACGATATGTGTCTACTATTATATGTAATATTATAAATATATGTAACTCTTTAAAAGAGGCGAAATAAAGGTTAAAAGAATGTTAATTTTATGAAACTGTCGACATGTACGTGTCAAAAAATAAATCGATTTTTCCACCGTTTTCATCGAAGTTTAACTTATAAGAGGTTGTACTGTTATTTGAATTTTTAAAGTTTTTATCTAATGTATATGCAATAGTATTATGCAAGCTCGTAACAAAATTTCTCTTATATTAATTGTAACTTATGAAACCTTTAAGGCTCATTGATACCAATATTATTCAAAATCGGTTCTGAGAGGATATTATACGACACATTAATGAACATTAACAAAGTCCATTGTAAATTTATAAATTATCAAAACTCTAACTGTATCCACAGTTAGTGTCAACTCGTGCGTAAAATTAAGAGAAATAAATTTCGTCTACAATATTTTATATATAAAAATTAATGTTTGTCTGTATGTACGCGCATAGCTTCCGAACTACTGAACCAAATTGGATAATTCTTAATTTTTTGTGTTTGTTATTTTTAGGACAAGGTTTGAATTTATTAAAATATTTTTTTATTAAAATCACATTTTAAGCCTCATTAGTGAGTGAATGACATTCAGTTGATAAGTTAAGAAATTTTTTTGAAATATTTTTAAAAGATTTTTTTTTTTAAAAAATAAACATTGCTATGTCTCTTTTTTTCATAAATATTTCTAACATTATTTTTAACCATTCCAACTAAGCTTAAGCTTGCGCTAGGAGATGGTACGTCAATAGTTGAATGGTGGATTCGAACCTATGACCTTAAAATTCGCAGACGAATCCACCATCTCCACCAATCATAATCATCATAATCATCACCATCTCTTCGAATCCACCATTCGACTATTGACGTACCATCTCCTAGCGCAAGCTTAAGCTTAGTTGGAATGGTTAAAAAGAATGGTCGAAATATTTATGAAAAAAAAAGAAATATCGCTAGCTTTCTCTCTATAAAAAAATATTGAAATGGTTATAATAATTATTCCTATAACTTCCACGAAATTGAGCACAATTCAGTATTTGTCATACCAGCTCATCATCAGATGCAGGTAGTTCTCGAACGATATAGAGCGTGGTTGAAAAATCAATATACACTAAGTATAATGCCAGAGTGTTAGTGTTAACCCGATAAATTAGCGGCTAACTCGAACCACTGACGTAGCGCGTCCCCTAGCACATTGGGCAGCGCTCTCATGTCTCGCAGGATCAGGTAAAATGGAAACGGGAATGTGTCCAGGTAACTTGTGAAGTCGAGTTGAAGGTTTTTCGCCGGATCAAACAATGGGCACTTGATGTCCATTATTGAATCCTGAAACAGAAATTTAATTAATAGGATTGTTTTGTTGACTATTTACTACTGGCATACCTTTAAACAAATGTATAATATAATCTACTAAGTGATATTCGAGAGTCAAAGTCTAAGCTGCATTACCATCTTAGTAATGTCGCTCCCTGAACCGACTTTTTCCTTAGCTATAATGTATGTAAATAATTTACGTATAATATGTAAGTTTTTTTTTTAATAATAATAATAATAAATATCCTTTATTAATAAAGTTATAACAAACAGTATTACTAATTACACTTTTTTTACTGCGAGTATTAGTTCTATTTAAGTTTCACTGCCACCTAAACTAGGAATTTCCTGTGCGATAGGTGGCAGTCCTTCCTCCCATGGTTATTTATACATCTATTATTGTAATGTATATACTGATTAGAGCTTTGTCCTTATTAGGCAGGGATAGACATAGACATTTATTTATTGGCAATACAAAAACGCATCACAAACAGAATATAACACACATTAAAAAAGAATAAAAAATAGACAAAACACAGTTAAAGTTACACGGACAAATAATACAAAACATATGATGCCAATATCAGACACCGTCTAAGCATATGCTGTCACAAGGATGCGACAGCGCTGATTTTCAGCGGTGCCCGGGACTACATAAAGACATGCGCGCGCAATACTACCTTTATATGGAATTTATACAGACAATAAGAGTATAATAAATATGATACATGAATAAAACAGTTATGAGATTAAAATATATTTTATACAATAAAATAATAGATGAAAAAATTTCATAAATAAATATATTATTGAGTCAAAATAAACTAAAATAAATAATATGATAATTAAACGTATTAAGTTTATATTATATAATGAAATATTGAAAATATTGGAAACAACAAGTCACCGATATCACGGGGATATTATCTTTTTGTAACTTTAACATCAGGTGTTTTAATTTATTTTTAAATGCGTTTACAGGTTTACTGTCTCTTATGGGCGGTGGCAAATTATTCCAACACTTGGTGGCCAAGTATCTGAAACTGCCATGGAACGCAGCAGATCGGTGTACGTAGTCTTATTCTATGAGCCCAGAACTACAGGCCTGACCCTACTATTTTAACTCTCCTATCCTGCAGGGTTGCCTGGAAATGAGCGCTCATAGCAGTAACTATTGCCCACTTTTAGTTTAAGATTGGTTATGACTTTCATTGATTGTAATTATTGTAAAATTGGAGCAACAAATCTATCTATCTACAACACATACTTATACTTGTCTATTAGAAAAAATGCTCTTTATTAAATAATTAAAAAAAAAACAAAGAAAGAGTAAGTGACTTACCTTATTATTTGGATTATCGATTATAACGAAGACGCAGAATATGCCGTGCTGCCTCGCCCTCCGCACCGCGCGTACGACGCGGGTCTCTCCCTCCGAATATATTGCCCTCCCGTCGCTTACAATTACCAACAACTTCGCATTGATAGCGTCGCTGCTTGAACTTTGCTGATCGAAGAGAACAGTGCAGTAGTCCAACAGTAGAGCTATCTTCGTCCTATTCTGGTCGAAACGTAATTGATCCAATATCTTTGCTCCCGAGTGCTCGGAAAATTGTTCAGTGAACGGGTGAAGTAGGTTTGGTTTTTCACCGAAGCTTAGTACGGCGAGGTCACCCGACTCTAGGAGGTTTAGTGCCTGCAAAAAAAAATATTGTATTTTTTTCAATAAGGCGAAGGTTTTAGGCATCCTGAAACTATAAGGTAATAATAGTTAATTGAATCTACTTTCACAGATTTTATTGCGTTGTAATCCTATTTTTGAAATTTATAAATACTACAGAGTGGTTAGTTTCATGGAGTTTGATCAAAAAATATATGCATTTTTAAAATAGTTTTTCAACTCTGGTGCAAAATTTAATATTTCGATGTACATTTCCGCTTTCCACCGTTGATATTGTGGTCATCGGATTCACATCAACTTAGATCATAGAAGACTAACTTAAGACCTTGCGGAGAGGAGAAAAGAATAGCCCGGACTATATATAAAAAGACGACGAATGGAGACTCTTTTTTTGAAATTAAAAATTGTCAGGGGCACTGACCTTTTCTTTTTTTTTGTTTACGCGGGGGAATCTGTTTATAGACCATCCTCCGGTACCCTGAGTGGGCCCGGAGGGATGTGTGGGACTCGGCCTGGGCAGCCCATACCCACTAATCCTACCGCGAATGCCATCAGCTGTTATGAGCGGAGTGTCCCGGATCTGTCAGCGACAGGACACCCCAACTGAGCACCTACTCCCGGCCGCTATCCCACTACTGCCCGATACGGGGACTTTTAGCTGCTGGGTTTCCCCCCTGGCCCGGTTTGCCCCTCCTTAGTTAACCTGCAACCTCCAGACTCCCCCGGAGGTTCCATATTAATACCAGGCTTAGTGTGGACGTCCAGTCAACATAGGACACTGAGCCCCAGAACTCCCGACCTCAAACCATCCTCCTTACCCGACCTCCGAGTAGCCGGATTACAGAAGACGCCACGCTCCCAGTCCAGGGGCACTGACCTGGGTAACGAGCGCTAGACTTTCGAACGCGAGCTCCTTGCTCCTATTGTCGGCCATGGAGCTGGAGTCGTCTACGGCGATGGCGATCTTGTACTCGCGCCTGGCGGGCTTGGTGCGCCGCAGCCAGATGCGGTCCTTTCGGAATTGCGATGCGATATACGGAATGACGCGCCGCATGTTGATCGCGCGTCCCGTGCGGAAGTCACCTGGTAATTATATAGAATTAGAAAAAAAAACATGAGTGCTTTAGACATGTGTTTACACATGTGGGAAACGGAACGTCAAAAAAGACTCAAAGGCATAGCATAAGGAGAATGAGTGAGATGGAAGACAACAAGATGGTAGATAGTCTAAATGAATGTACAAGTGCTGCTGTCGCCTTTTAAATAAATAATTTTAAAGCAAAAGAAATCTTTGACTCTGAGACTAATCCCCACATACATATATAAACATATATATGAATAATATATACACGATTGCTTAAAATGTGCTTCCTTGTGAGATAACCTCTCTCTCTTGTCCCTACACTAATATAAGAAAGGTAAATTCTTAATTGACTTATATACTTAAAAATTAAGAATTCTGCTCAAAGTCATTACTCCGAAGGCGAAGTCGCGTGTACAGCTTATTAGAAATAAAATGGATGATAGATTGAGAACTGTAAAAATAGCAGAGCGCGATAAATTGGTTGTATCTGACAACGGTTGTACTAACCAGCACGGCGGGAGCGCCCCGTGGGCTCCAGCACTAGTCGCAGACGTTCGCAGAGGGCGCGCGCGTCGGCCGCACTGTCGCGCCACGCACTGCGCCACGCGTCCACCGCATTCCCCACACTGGACGGACCCGTTGTGAGGTATTCCCGGATACTCATATATTCTTCCATTGTTATATCTTCCACTGGTTGTGATGGCTCGTCCAGTCTATAACCCGGTTTTGTCCATTAGTCTAGACCAGGGTCGGCAATTTGCGGCCCTTTATTATAAAATTTATTTATGCGAGTACTATTTATTGTTAGAAAACGAAACGAACGAAGACTCGTCCAACTCAAAAGCCTACTCTATGCTTATGAGCGTCAAGTGGACCCGGGAAGAAGGCGACATCGGCTGGCCCGTGTCGCCTTGCACTGCGAGGGCACAGAAGGGAGGGATTAACCTCCCCCCGGGACGTGCTCTCCGAAGAGCACAGTGCAGAGTTCGACTGGAAGGAGCCCTTCACTATGAAGAACTCTTCCGACTCAAAAAGCTTACTCTAGGCTTATGAGTGAACTTCGTTTAAACTATTTGAATTAATTATGTTCACTGACTTCGTGTGATACGTAGTGTCGCGTCCTCTTGGCACGTTAGCAGTGAGCACAGCCTCTCCGTCTACTTCGACACCTGCCTCTCCGGTCGTCTCCTCTCCACCTTCCCTCGTATTGCCTGTGTTTTCAACGTCCCTCTCGGTACCTTCATTCATTTTCTCTGATCTTACTTCTTCAGACTTCTCTACCTGAAGCACAAGATACATATAATTTACTGATTAGTATGTAATAAAAAAAATTATTATTCCTATGTATAAAATAATTTTTATAACCTACTTTAACCCTTGTGGAGTAGGCAATGCTTTCGATGGAGTAGTCATCCTAATTGATTTCTATCTCTCTACTTGACGAACTGGAAAGCCAATTTCCGTGACCGTAGTCAACTTCTGAGATTAGTTCAATAAAAGAGAAACACTTAAATGTACAGAAGTTAAAGATGGGTATGGTAGGGTAAAGGCTATAGTCGTTGGCCCCCTTAAGCAGCTACTAGCAGCAAGTATTGCATTTCTGGGCAAATTGAAGGGCAATCTGGGTCAAATTAGGTTTACAGAACATGGATACTATGAGCATTTCTATGAATTAAAAAAAATAAATCATTACAACAATAAATTGTCAGTAAGAATTTAAAAAAAAAATGTCTTGGTCGGATATAGTTATTGACCCCAGCCAAATTGGTGTAAACTATAACATTCACAAATACATTAAATCACCGATCATTTCTAAGAGTTAATTAGTTTCTTAGAACTGGAAATTGTAGTAATCATAGCAATAAGTAACTTTTAAGCATTAATTTAATTTATGCATATGCTTACCCAATTGCTAATTTTTGCATTTAAAAACATACGTTGTTTACAAAATTTCAATCTGTGTCATGACAGTTGCGGGGATTCGTCAATAGCATTGCCAACATAACCATAAAAAATAGCGAAATTTTTTTAATATTTCTTTTGGTCGATTCGCTTATTCAGTCCCTTATTTGCGTTTTAGTGATAGGGGGCCAAAGACTGCCTCGGGGCCAACGACTGTAGCCTTTACCCTATATGAAGTATGTATGTTATGATACGCGCGACTCTGAATTGTTTTCGAAGTTTTGAATCGGATTGGAAAATGTGTGAACGTGTGAACTTCGCAAAATGTGCCAAGAATGTATAAAATCCGAAATAGTGTTAGTATTATAATGTCACTTTGCATTGAATATGATCTATGAAAAATGGCTAGATATTGTCATCTTTAAGTGCACAGTAGTGTCCTTATCCAACACTTAATTTAATATTTGAATATCCTACTTGAATGTCATCATCATCAAGGTCCATGGGCACTTCTTCTTTGTCTTTCATTTCTTCTCCATCTTCATTATCTTGCTGCAAAGTTGGCTGTTGCTCCGCTTGCTCTTTGGTAGCTGCATCAATTGCCTAAGATAAGAAAATTTTTTTTACACATAATGTTAAAACAAAATTCATGACAGTGCAGCATTCACAGCAGATCAAAGTCAAAATACTGTATTATCTCTGTATGCTGCAATAAGTTAAAACTAACGTTATGCCGTTAGGGTGTTTAAGTTTGTTTGGAGGTCAACATTTTAACGGTACTGGATTTAAAAATGTATTTTCAATTTCAAAAAATTCAATGGATTGATATGCAGAATAGATTTACTATTGTTTAATTATATAAAAGAGAATGTGTGTGGGTATGTTCCATATAGGCTCCAAAATGGCTGGAGCGATTTCAATGATCACCGTCACCAAACTTTCGGAGCACTCCTCTTTTAGAACTGTCAAATACAGCTTTTATTTACTATAATAATATTCTGTTTTATAGAACAAATTTGTATTGATATAATTTTAATTTGTATATTTATGACATTATGAACCATATTGAAGTAAAATGGATACTCCATTTGAATATAATAAAGTATACTGAGGTATGTTAAAGATAATAATTAAGGATTTTGAAGTATTCAAGGTAAGTTGTAGCGCCGCGAATTTATCCGTTTACTGATGCTGTTGATATGTACATGGGTGTAGGTAATGATCATCACCCGCTCGAGAAGAGAATAGAGGAGAATGAATACGGAGAGAAATGAATAATTTAACATATTGTGAGAATTAAATTAAATATTTAATGATGTAAGTTTAATGTTTAAATAAAATAAAGCAAAATGTAGCCTGGCAAATGGGCTGGGTACACTAGTATATAATAACAATTTACCACTTGATGCATAAGTTTAAACGGAATTAGAACTGAGGCAGATATCTAGTAATATACAATACATTGAAATAACCATATTGAGAGAGTAAAATACCTGTAGGTCTTCTTTCTTCCCTTGTTTGACATGCTGGAACGCGTCGGCATCTTTGTCCGCATCGTTTGCTTGACCGCCGTCCTCCGCAGCTTCCTCCTCCTCCACGTTTAAGGTACGAGCCCTTTTTTGTTTTTGCTCATTTACCTCACCTGTGTAGAAGAAAGTTTCATCATTACCATCATCATCATTTCAGCCGCAAAACATCCACAGCTGGTCATAGGCCTCTCTCAGCGATTTCCAAAAAAAGATGCCAGTCCGTGGTCTCCAACTTTCCACCCATTGGCCATCTGTTCTAAGCTCTATGTGCCTCGCCCATTGCTACTTGAAGTTGCTTACACAATGAGCTAAATAGGTTACATTCATTCGTCTACGGATCTCTTCACTTCTGAAACAAAAATACAACGATCCCTAGCATAGCCCTCTTCATAGATCGATGTGCGACTTTGACTTTACTTATAAGACCCATAGAAGAAGAAAGTTTATTTACATAATATTGAAGTCCTCACTTACTGGGAAGGATAAACAAATAACCCGTTTAGTATGACGTTCAATGATGTATGTGATCACTATAGAATTTCTCGCTCATTTATTTTTTCTTACCTAAAGTCCTTTTGTCGTCAGTCCTACCCGGCTTGTTTTCTCGTCGCCTTTGCGTATCCTGCGAAGTCTCAGCCCTGGCGGCTTGCTTATCGCCGCGATGTCCTTTGTCGCTTTTGTCTAGCTCTGAACGTCCTGTCGATTGTTTGTCTTCGCCGACTTGCTCTTGTGCTTGTTCCTAATAAAATTAAAACAAATCATAATTACATAATAACATTAAGCTACAGATTCCAACACTAACTACTGTTGATTTCGATGATGTCTGCTATACTTTTATCGTATGTGTAAATTTAAACATAAACTATTTAGTAAGATTAAATGGAATTCATCGCAAAACAACGTAAACCAAGGGATATCAAGCTCTGAATAGCAATAGAATTTTTCAACTAATCGATATTGAATATGTGACAGGTGTGGTGGTGAGCTTACCGCCTTACACTGCGTATAAAGCGAAATAAAAACTCATTGCAACACGTCATCGAAACTCCGACTATAACATCGACTTCGAGTGTTTAACTACACTTACCCAGTAGGTTGCCACTGCTTTCGTATACAAATTCTTGTTCTAGTAATCGTTACAAATCGATATAATTGCAATTAAAGTGTGACCACTTACATAAGGAGCTGCTTCTTCATCTTTAGCTTGTTCATCATTGGTTTCTACGTTATCATTAGCACCGCGATCCATTTGAGCATTTTCAGCTCTCTCGCCGGCAGAACGGTCGTCACTTGACGGATTTGCTTGTGGATTTGCTTCATGTTCTTTATTCTCTACATTTTCCTCGTCTTTCATATCTTCTGGATTTTTAGGCAGGTCTTCATTATCTTTTTTATCGTTGTCTTCTGGTATATCAGATATTTCTTCCTCCTTTTCTTGAGAGAAGTCAGCATTTGTATCGTCATCAAGGCCTTCTTTATCTTCATCTTTTTCATTATCATTGTCTTCTTCTTCATTTCTCTCTTGATCTTCTGTGTTCTCTTTTTCCTACAATACAAAAAGTAACGTATGATTTGTCTAATCTGATACATAAGTGCAAAAGTGGTATTATACATTATTTAAATATCTTACAAAATTGTTTTATAAAAAGGTTGCGGGAAATAGCAAGATTGTTTCTAACATTCCTTCTATGGTTAGGATTCTAAATAACATCTCTATAGTTTGCTGTGTGATTTTAAGTCTAATATTAATTATGTCTATTTAATTATTAGAGTACTTTTAAGTATTCATCTAGTCCAGCAAAATGCTGAGTTTCGTTTAAAAATAAGTTCCTTGGGGAAAATATATAATAGATTTGTGAGTAAATATATTAAATATACGTCATTGTATTAAGTAATTTAAGATACTGTCTGACCTGTGAGTCGTCTTGCTTGTCTTCATCGACACCATCGTCTTCGTCACTGGACACTTCAAGTCCATTCTTATTACCTTTGTCTTCTTTATCTTTTGATTCTCGTCTTCGACGTCATCGTCCACGATGTCCTTCATCACATCGATATCAAATGGATTTTCAGTTTCCGTTTCACCCTCATTCTGTTAAAGGATATAATAAAATTAACATATTGCATACTGTTAAATGTCTCGTACATTTTAATAAATTGCATAATATATTTGTCCATAGAAAAAACAATCTTATTGTTATTGAATACCTTGTCTTCTCCCTCGTCTCCGTCAACATTCATATCCTCGGGTAGTTCGAAATCTTCAGGTTCTGGCAGATTTAGCTCCTTACCATGATGTGGATCAACCTAGAGGTTTACAAACAGGTTTTATCAAATAAACCACAAATAGTCTATTAACTAATATCAAGTATAAAGGGAAGAAGAAGATGGGATTGAAATTATTTCGAATAAAGAAGAATTCGGGAGAAAAAATTTAATTGAGTAAAATTGAAAGCAAATTAATTTATTTAATACCAAAAATTAAAAAGAAAAAATAATTAAGCAATAACGTACTTAAAAAATACCTTTTAGACGGTTAAAGAGCTAACAGTTTAAGAAGTGTTGTAAACATACGTTATGTTGATTTATAAATTTATTCTTATCAAACTCACGTGATCGTCATCAACTTCGGGTTCGTTCATTTCGTTAATATCTTTCTTCTTCTTCCTCTCTTTACCCTCTGCACCATCATCAGTCCCCTGTTCCTCTTCTTTTGCACCCATTTCTTTTTCCCCTGTACTCTCTCCTTTTCCCTTATCCTCATTTTTCTTGTCATCTTGTTCATCATCTAATTCCTCTTCATCTTCCGAGCCCCATATTTGTTGATCCAGTCTACAAATACAAAAAGATTTTGTTTAAAAAAAAAGAAAGCTAGCAATATTTCTTTTTTTTCCTAAATTACTAATATAATATAAATACTAACATTCTTGTTAACCATTCCAACTAAGCTTAAGCTTGTGCTAGGAGATGGTTCACGTCAATAGTCGAATGGTCGATTCGAACCCACGATCTTACGATTCGTAGACTGTACCCTAAACCATTAGGCTATTGATGCTTAAAATATTCCTTCAAGCCATCATATCTTGATCATAGACCTTAGCAATATGTAAAATAACTCACTTTTCGGCTGCTTTATCCGTGTCACCCATTTGCTTGTCGGCATCGTCTTCATTATCCTCTTGTTCAGAATCATCTCCTTCTACACATATACATAAGAATATAGATTTAACTAATGATATGAAAATAAAAATAAAATAAAAATAAACAAAAATAAAGAAAATAATTATTTACTACACAACAGTGTAGAGTAAAATATGAGGTTAAATATTTTATGATGACTATTATGTCAAATTTGGTTACCATTTTTATATAATTAAAATATATATTATTGAATAAGTTTACCTTTTTGCTCGACATTTTGTAAATGTGACTCAAAGTCATCAGTCATATTTATTCCTTTTTCCTCCTCCTTGCAATCCTTGTCTTCTTCTTTTTTCTCTTCACCTGGACGATGCGCATCATCTAATTGATCCTTTTACCAAAAGAATATAATTTATAATAATAACTTATTAAAAGAAATTAATAACTAATGGATGTCCATAAAAAATTACCTTATCATTAAAGAAAATATCAATATGATAATTTTCTATTTATTCCTCAGAGTTCTTCTAGAGAATCCCATATTTAATGAAGCAATTAATAAAATTTTGAATAAAATAATAAATATACTTTATTTAATTAACATTTTTACCTGATTTTCTATCCTCTCAGAGACGTCTTTCTGGCCTTCACCATCGCCGAGTCCCATACCACTAGATAACTGTCCAGGACCTTCACCCCCTTCACCATCTTCCATGTCCAAGTCTGATGGCTTGCAGAAACTGTAAATTTATGTAGTCAATACACATACTTAGGAAGTCTATGAAATCAAATTATTTAATCATTCCACTCACCCTTTAGTTGCCAAATCCATGAATATTTTTAATAGTACAGAAAACATTTTGCAAGAAACTCTATGAACGGCTACCTCTTGAGACACGAAATATTGTATAAATAGTATTGCTTGTTCCAAGATGGGAACAACTCTCATCACTACACCTTTCAATTCTTCATTCTTGCCCCCTGTTGCTACATATTGCACATAATTATTTAATAATTTATAGACTTTATCAATCAGATTATCTAACTGTAATAGTTTTATATCACTGGAAAGATTATCTTGTAAACGTTCTTTTAGGTGTTTCTCTTCAAGCATTTCTTTGGTCTCGTTATTCTTATTTTCAGTGTCTTTAATTATTTCATCAATAGCATTCAATACGTCCGTACTATCATGTTCGTCTACTGGCAAATGTTTTTTATAAAGTGATTGTATAATTAAAAGCAGGGTTGCTACTAAGTCCTCAGTTTCGACAACAAATTTGTTGCTGTCATCTTCCATATAAACATCAGTTGGTTTATCTAATGTATCATATTGGACAATAGTTTCCTTCAAATGTATATCCAAGTTATTTAAACTTCTTAAGAAAGGATGCTGTGGTTCAAATTCATTACCAACCAAACCTCTCAATTTAAACTGATATTCTTTTTTCAGCTCATCTAGATTAATAACTATTTTTTGTAAACTGTTTCTAGCATCGTTAACAGCATCAATATGAGATTGAGAAAGAGTAGGTAATTCATTAATGCTGTTACTAATTTGTTTAGGCGTGGAATTTGATATTTTATGAAGTGAGCTTTTCTGTTTGGAGACTTCAGTTATAATAAATTTAATAGATTTGTAGAGAGCATTCCATTCCTGGCTATTTTTGTAACACCTAGTTATTGGCGAATTGGAGACTACTGAATCGAATTCTGGTTCAGATATATCTTTCAATGTTTTCTCCGGACATGATTGTAAAAGAACACAGAACTGATCAAGCAATAAACTTGTATTAGAGTAACAATCTGAAAGGAGATTTAACTTTGCTTTTAATGTTGATATGTTAGTTTCGTCACCTTCGACCTCCAATGCCATTGTTAAACTTGTAGCAAGTCTTCGTAGATCACAGAGGTGTCTTGAATATTTTGCGACAGATCTCTTCTGTTTGATCGTTAGTTTCTGTAGATAAATGCAAAAACAACAAATTAATTTTAAAAAATAGTTCAGTATAGTAAGTTCAGCTTTATTCAAAAGCGTGTAAACAAATTAACTGTAGTAGACATGACAACTTTTGCTGTTGAATGAATGAGCCAGCATGATAGAACACCGGCGAGAATTGCATATTGTAACTAGCGTATCCAGCCCGCTTTGCCAGGCTAGATTTTGCTATATTTTATTTAAACAATAAACTAACATCATTAAATATTTAATTTAACTCTCACAATATATAAAATTATTCATTTCTCTCCGTATTCATTCTCTTCTCGAGCGGATGTACTTATCAGTAAATACAATATTATTCTTATCATTTATACAAAACATATCAGGCTCAAGTTAATGTCAGAAATAAAAGTACGACGTATGTCTTGTTTGCCAGTTCAAAAAGAGGAGTGCTCCAACGTGACCAAACTTTACAGGATTACTCGCTAGGTCAATTTGAAGATTCCCTGAAAGTTTAATTGAAATCGATCTAGCCGTTTCGGAGCCTATATTGAACAAACCCACACACTTTATCTTTTATATATATATATTATACTTTTGTATTTCGTCCGGAAGTGACGTGGGCTAGCCATTCTTACTAGTTACATGTGGTGAACACCTAGCATTATCCTACGTTTGATTGGTCGACTGCTTTTTTATAAAAAAAAGTAATTAATCCCACAAAACAATACATGAAAAATTACCATTAATTGAGCTGCGAATCCTTTACATCTTTCCAAATTCTGCATACCGAGATCTGCGTGTGGCAATATTAAGGATGCTGCAAGCAATCTATGACGAGCTATGTTTCTCTGTAAGTATTTTTCACATCCAGACCACAGTAATGACAACGTAGGATCGCAGCGTCTATGAAAAAAAAATCTTTATATTTAATAGCATATTCACTACATATAAACTCTAACAGCCGGTAACATGTACTCAATCTAATAATAATATAATAAATGTATTTATCAATTAAACAAGAAATGCTAAAAGCTGGTGGTACCAGTGTGATCCCTTACCTATTTTGACAATTTGAGAAAAATTATGAGTCTTAATTTTTTTAAAAAAGAAAGCTAGCAAAATTTCTTTTTTTTCTAAAATTTTACTAACAATCTTGTTGAACGTTCCAACGTTAAGCTTAAGCTTGTGCTAGGACATGGTTTAGGGCAATAGTCGAATGGTGGATTCGAACCCACGACCTTACGATTCCCAAGCCGTACCCTAAACCATTAGGCTATTGACACTTCAAATTTGTATTAAGTATTTTTTTTTAATGACGGACTACACAGATTGGTCAGAGAAGCTGGCCTTGACTGCTTCACCGGATTGAGAGGTGGCATACCTCTTAGGTCGCTTAGTCTGGATTGTATTAAGTATGTACGAGACTAATGGACGAGTAGACTGACGATAGAATTAGTCCACGTGGATTGACGAGTATTTAGTTGGGTTTCTCTTTTTCCTTTAACTTTTGATTCCATTTGAAGTCGATTTTTGTTTTCTCTCTCGTAAACATACATAAATATACTTCCTTAAATCTTTTATTTTAATAAATTGACTTGTATATAAGTGTAAGTTATTCCTTTAAATAAAATTTTATAGAATTTTAGCTGTATTTTACTGACAAAATACGTAAAAAAACTTTTATTTAAATTTTTCTATTACTGTAAGTATAAATGTATGTATGATTTTAAATAATTACCTGCTTTTTAGGTAATTCATAGCGACATCCAGATCAACTGGAGGTATAGTGAAGTCGTATAAATCGTCGTTAGCTGATAAAATAACTAGACCAGTGCGATAGTTTAGTCCAATCTTAGCTAAATACTTGAAGAGATCGGCGAGTGCTTTGCGTTTTTGCTGAACAATATTCTTGGCTTGTGATTTTTGTTTGTCCTTCGGCAGCGTTGTATCAATCTAAGAATATATTACTCAACTTTTAATCTAATAATAACAATATAAGGATAAGAGTAGAGGTTCGGTTTTACGCTAAGCTTATAATAAAGATTCAGGATTTAGCATTCAATGAGGCATAGCAGAAAAGCTGCGATGTCTTCAGACTAACAACGGCAATCATCCATAAAAAACGTTAGTAAGATCGAAATATTATCTGACATTAATATTACATTAATAGCTGTAGAAATATAATGAATGAATGAATGAATGAATATACATACTTTATTGCACAACAATTTTAAAAACAGAAGTAATACAGACTACAGAAGTAATAAACATACAATTTTCACATTTGTCAATGAAATTGCATGTGTTATGGGGCGGTCTTATCGCTAAGAGCGATCTCTTCCAGACAACATTTGTATGGACAGAAACTTGCGTCAAAAAAAGATTAATAATAATAATACATGAATATAATATGCTAACCATAGAACAGATACCCAAGTCATACAAATACCATATAAAAATAAATTTATACATTATATTTATCTTACCTCTAAAGAAGCCAGGTGTGTATTAGTCTCTATAATAACAGTAACAAAGTCATCTAAAGATTGCACCAATGACGGGTAGCCCGAGTTCAGCATGGTATCTTTACACAATGTCCTCGCTTTGTTCAGTAAATTAGGAACTTTCGAGAGCAGGCTTCCATCTGGTATAATGCTACAAGGCTGTTCAGCTTGATCGAGGTATTTCTGAAATTAAATAATCTCAAATAAGATTTAATGAAAATTAACCTTTTAAAAACATAAGGGAAATTAAAATATATAAATATATTAAATTACTTGCCACTATGGTTACAACACATTATTTTTACAGCATGGTGGGTCAAAATCAGATGACTAAAGTTTTCTTCCAAAAATTTAAGGAATAGTTCAGATATAATTATTTTAGCTTAAATGTGCACTATTTGTATAGTTGGATTATAAAGAATTCACATCTTATGCGTGGAGATAATTCATTTTTTATTTAAGCCAATAAAATTTATAACATAAGGTAAAAATATTTTTCAAAACTTACGGACAAAATGTGGAAGGTGTTATTACCATTTTTGAATAATTAATAGTAACCGACTTTTAAAATTACTCGCCACTATAATTATGGTACATCTTTTTTACAGCAATTTAAGTTATTGTAAGATGTCCGGTTTTCATTGTACTTGTGTTAGATACCTGCGCTTCGAATTGAAAACATCCGTCGCCAAAAATGTTTGTTTACATGGTACGCAAATATTTCCTCACAGCTTTGAGTTAAATACTCATATCAAGAAAATTAATTGCATGTTTTTGTTATTTTTGTCGAAGCTGTCATACCTTACAATTGGATGTTGAATTTCAGGACATTTTGATATATAAATATTTACATAATGTTGTTATGTTTAAGACATGATAACAACTCAATACCTTGATATTTCTGGTCATGACGATGTGATTCTGGGGGTCGATCATATAAGCGCCGCCGGCTGGTGCGTTGGCTCCTGTCGCCCGCTTGGGCCGGTCCCAAATTCCCACATGTTCCACGAACGTGTCCGCCTTGTTGTCGACGAGGTAGCTCGATACGCTCTCTTTTAGAACATTCTGAAATAGTTTTATTATTATCTAGCGAATACCACTTTGTACTAATTTTTTTTAAAACCGATTGCCGTAGATCAAAGGCTTTTCACCCGATTAAGAGATGACCGATTGAACACTTAGCTTATGTTATGAGTAATTTAGCGTAAGAAAAAACATCTTGTCTGTTACTCTATTCGACTTCTATGGTAACATACTGATTTGAGGATGAGTGACACAACCGAACCTTGGCTAAAACAATTACCATTTCAGTAGCATTAGGGAAGAAGCTTCACTCTTCACTACTATCACTATACACCTCTTTCTTCTTCTTCCCTTGTGGGACAAATATATGTTACAACTTGTAAATGATATTAAAGCTATTAAGCAATAGATAATAAATCACCTCAAACTCCTTTGTTTGCTTGTGCAGAGCTTTATGCGCTTTCTCAACTGTGTCTTTAACGCTCCAGTAACTTAAATCCCTGTCCCATGTGGAAATTTTAACAAAATCTCGTAATTTCTTCTCTATTGGGGCGCGTTTTTCCTTGATCACATTTGAAATTTGCATTGAGAATTGAGAGTAGTAATTATAAGTGTTCCACATGATTGATAATAGCTCGTCTGCAAAATATATCTTACTTTTAAATATTTGAAGAACTTTTGGACAAGTCATGCATTAGTATTGGTAGATTTCTGACAATTAACAAGCAATTATAAATGAAATAAAATAGACTATATGAAAATGAAAAAATGAAATATTGGCATATACTCAAAATATAATTCAAAAACAATGGTATGCATATTAATAAAAAGTTTTTTCTTAATAGATATTACTATATACAGTTATTACTATTACTATATACAGTTATGACATAAATTGCAAACATCATTTAAATACACAGACAGATGGATTTTTTTATCTATATAAATCTATATAGATAAATGAGAAAGTGTGTGTTACGTTCCATATAGGCCGTAACGGCTAGACTGATTTTAATGAAACTTTTAGGGAATCTTCAGATTGACCTGGCGTGTAATCATGTTACGTTAAGTTTGGTGACGATCAGAGCACTCCTCTTTTTGAACTATTTGAGCTTTTATTTACTATGATGATATTCTATTGTTTCATAACCCACATTTGTATTGACACATGCATTGTGTATATTTATGTCAATGCCACTTGAGAAGAGAATGAATACAAAAAGAAATGAATAATTTAATATATTTGTGAGAGTTAAATTAAATATTTAATGATGTAAGTTTATTGTTTAAATAAAGCAAAATCTAGCCCGAGAAGAGGGCTGGGTACGTTAGTAAATTATAAAAATATGGTGAAAAATAGTCGAAAGATTTTTAATTAATTACCTCTTCTTGGGCTTGGCTCCATATGCACTAAATGGCAATGGTATACATACACAATCTCTAGTCTCACTTCATATTCAGCCAAATTCGAACTGTCCATAAATTCTTTCAGTACAGAGATAACTCTTGCCGCTGTGACTGGCTCCTTATTTAAGGAATCCTCATTGCCATCATCCAAATAGGAATTGACTATAGAATATAAATAGAACCAGTATTTGTGAGCATCTGCCTGTTTCCTGAAAAAAGGTTTAAGATTTTTATTTAGTTTATGGTTAAACGAGAGATAGACAGAGCTTTAGTAAAAAAAATATATATACATTTAAATTGTGGGGCCTCACAATGGTCTTTCTGCCTGTCACATGTGAGACTTAATAGGCTTGGAGCAGACAGAAAGGGTTAGAGATACAATAATATTTACGAGCAAAACAAAACCGACTTCAAATCGATTCAAACGTTAAACGCTATTACTAGCGGATGCCCTGCCTGCAGTAACAAACATAAAAATATACAGACAATTTGAGGACCTTCTCCTTTTGAAGTCAATTGAAAAGGACTTGGAGCTATATTTTATTTACTATACAGTAGTATGGCCACAAAGTAACTTTACTAGCTACACAGGTGGATGCTAACACGTTGCCAATTTCTGCCATAAAGCAGTACTGTACATTAATTTGTTTCCGATGAAAATAGGCTGTAGCAAAAATGAAATCACTGAGCTAATATAATGCATTTTTAATGCTTTTTTTTTCAGAAATATTTCTAACATTCTTGTTAACCAAACCAACTAAGCTTAAGTTTGTGCTAGAGATGGTTCACGTCAATAATCGAATGGTGGATTCGAACCTACGATCTTACGTCTGCAAACCGTACCCTAAACCATTAGGCTATTGACACTTCGAATATTTTTATTTTAAATAGACTATTTTAAATAACTATGATGGTTGTATCGTTAAGACGTAGGATTTTGTATTCAATATGCAATGACAACTTACGTCTCGGACCTTACATGTCACGCGAGCTAGTGTTCGAGTGTCATCTGTTACTATATGAACAGACGAACATAAATGTATATACAAAAGAGGTCTGTGAGGACCGTCATAACTAACAATCCGTAGTCTTGGTTCAAGGCTGTGAGTGTTTCTTTTTTAATCCTTACCTGTTGTATATATTATTTAAGCACTCCTTCCAATGTGACATCTCAAGCTTCCTCCAGTTGATAATCTGTTGACCGACGGCCAGGGAAATGTCGATCATGTTGTTTCCCTTATGAGCGTTCTTGTTCCATTCCTCGATCTTATCGCGCAGCAACTCCAAGCCGGTCAGGAATCGGGTCACAGGGCTTGATATTGAGAAATTTAATATTCTGTTCACAATAACAATTATCTGAAACGCAAACGCCAAGAGTGAAATATTATTAAAAACTCTTCGATTTTTGATACCTATATGTATCATACATATTGTAGATACGTTGTTAGGTCTCAGTGAAAAGCGGAGGATTAACATTTTATCACGGGTTAAATGTATGCTTCCACTGTCGAGCATATAGTTAATCAACACTTGAAATTTTAACTGACAATTTTATTGGTGCCAACACTAGAGTTCGAACTTGGGTTACTAGCGTGCTATGCGACTTGAGACGACTGCCCAGACACTTACCTAAAGAGGAGAGTTTCCTTATTGAACTAAACTTAAACCGAAGTGATGGTATATGGGTTCTTGAATAAATTGCCTTTGTCGTCCGCCAAAGTGGACCTCGCCTTACACTGTGAGGGCACAGAGGGGGGAGGGATTAACCTACCCCGGAACGTGCTCTCCGAAAAGCACAGTGCAGTGGGGTACCGGTGCGTTTCTCTGGAGATTCCGGAGCCCCTCGTTATGCACCCAGGAAGGACAACCGGGGGGTTTTAGTGGGTAAAAACGCCACATAACCTCGCCTTCCCCCCAGGAAGCGGGGTGTCTTGTTGAAGATTTCATCCCATCAACAAGAAAAAATAGGTTCTTGAATAAATAAGAAAGGTTATTGATTGTTAACCTAGTAGTAAAACATAGCCTGTTTTTTGTGAGGGATCCACACTGCAGGGCCAGAGGTTAAAACTATTCCACCAAAATCTAAGACATGTCTGCGTCTCTTATCTTACTTTGTTCTCGTCTCTCTAAGCCGCAGATTAGCCTATGTAGTTTGTGCATAATCATTACTATTAATGGACAAACCTCTCCTTGTGGCTCACTCATCTCAATTATTAAATTATTGTTTACTTACGTCTTTCAATGAAGGAAAGTCAGGCCATTGATTGAGTAATTCACTTGTTGCCTCTTTAACTCTTTGTAGCAACGGAAGACATTGTTTCGTCTCAGATACCCAGGGCGAGCGGTAGAAGTCCATCTTGTTACTCGATGTATCACCTGAATCACAATTAAATTATATAAAATTATTATTATACTCAGCATTACATTCAAGGGGCAGAGTACAAGTTCTAGGCATAGCCCTTTTTAAAGGTAAAACCAACTTGCAAGGAGTTGTATGCTTGTTTGCTCCTCATGAAAACATTTATATTTCCAAGTAAAAATAGAAATATATTCTAAGGGACTACATTTATAATTCTAAGGTACTGTAATAATAGAACCAAATTCTGGCTTGGAAGGAGATTGGTACCAATATCTCAGTCAGCAAACATTTTTCTACGCGATTTTTATGTTCTCTGGAGTTACGAAATTAGTATTATATCCTAGCAAATATCACTAAAAATGTACTTACCACTTCCATCAACTTTCTCCTTTATATGAGATATTAACACCATTAAACTAGGCGAAATAACACCTTCAAATTCGGCGTCTAAGGCTTCCCAAGCGTTATCCACAATCCGACTAAATATAGGATACCTCATGAGCAATGGACTTAACACATTGTTTCCTACCAATTTCTTGGGGGAGGATAACCATTCTGCTGCAGTTAAATTACGAACAAAGTCTGAATGCCATTTATATATTAGCGATATATCCTCTTTAGTGATTAAATATTTAAATTTCTTCTTATCTTCATCAGCCGATACTTTAACTTTTTTCTGCTCCAATGTTAGGGGCTTAAATTCAGCAAAATCTGATTCTGAGTAGGATGGAAACATATCCATTATTTCTTCTTGCGCGATTGCTTCTTCATCTTCGTCTTCGCACTTAGACCTAAACGTAAAAATACAACCAATAAATAGAAATAAAAATATTTTTAATGGCAGTACCAGGTGGCAACTTTTATTCGTCTCTATATCCTTTTTTTTTGACAGAGAATCTTCAACAAGATACCTCTTCTGGGCGTGGTTTTGTGAGGTTCTTACTCAGTAAAACCCCCAGTGGCCACTTCCTCTATACACGGCTAGGGCCTCTAGGATCTCTAGTGGAACCCCTCTGATGGGTTTCACTCTGCAATGTGCCTTGGGCACGTCCCGGGAGATTAGTCCTTCCCCAGCACCCTCGATGTCGCATTCTTCTCGAGACCACTGTAGCGGATGACAAAGGCCTACTCTTGTCGCCCGTGAACCCGAGATCCTTTTAAACGCGACAGGCAGGGGATACCGTGGCGTTATACTAACTAGCCCAGAACTATGGGGCTGGGTCTCTATATCCTAATACATATCGACAAAACGATGAGTGTTCAGACGTTCGTATTACGTTTCAGAAGCAATGTCCAGTGATCTTACATACTAGGTGCCGGTTCAAATTATGAAACATACCTATATATAATTACTTAAGCTCTTACGTCCTTTAAATCGTAACAGCATAGACAGAGACAGAGTTCGCTGTCCCCGTTTTCACCGAGATTATAACATTCATGTGACAGGAAGTAAAACCATGGTCATTCACTGGACACAAAGTTTTAACGAGTGAATATTTAAAAAATATAAGCTCGCGACCATCAGATTGTTAGTAGAACTGATTAGCCACTAGGCCACAAATTATTTAAAGTTTTTAGGAATTACTAATTAGGGAGGTTGCATAACTTATCTTTCTCAGGTCTATATTTTGGCATTAGGGTGTCGCAGCGTATTATCTCTGATACTCTCATTAGAGGGTGAGCCGAGCCCAGTGATGGGTAATATATTGGCCGTTATTTAACAGTGTAATCATCAGATATAGAAAAATTGCTTTTATACTTCACAGACAAAATTTAATTCAGTAGTCTACCTCTTCCTGGCACGATGCTATTAATAATGTATTAAAAACTTACTTGGTAACATATAAGGCTTCGTCGTCGATTTTCTTCTTTTCAATATCTTGCCGTTGCTTCTCCCAAGCATCGACTACCGCATTAAGGGTCTTTACAACAGCGTCGAATGTTACTTTGTCCACACACTCCATGGCTGTGCAGCGCATTTTCAACTCCGATAGATTCATTTTTAATGTCCTGATTGGCAAAAAAGAATTTTACTCGTATAACAATCTACAACAATCAATCTACAAGAATCTACACCAATTTTCAAACCAACATTTTCACTGTAATTAGTTGTGGCAGTGCTGTTATATAGCTTAAGAATTCTGAACCTCTAAAGTAGTATCGAGTAATTAACTAAAAAATACATACACTGACGCCCTTCACCCAAAGGGGTAGGCAGATATCAGAGACTTCCACTTAGTACGATCCTGACACACCTCTTTCGCTTCATTAATCCATACATCTGCGCATACATAAACATCGATTAAGACACATATAGTATACATAGTACAATACCAATCTGGTCGATAAAAACGCCGTCTGCCTACCCCAACAATCACTTCCACGGTTTAAATTTTTGTGCCATTCTTTCCTCATTCATCATTTATACATGTCCGAAACACAGAAGAATACCTTTATCGATTTTGGTCACAAATTCTTCTTTCAAGCCACACTTTTCCCTTATTATAGGCTACTAGACTGTGGAATGCCTTTCCTAATTCCATTTGATTTGCTAAGTCCCTGCTTTTGCTAGCACAGCATTATCGATCAATTTCGCATATGATATATGTATATTTTATGTATTAGTATATTTAATGATAAGTTATTGATTTTATGTATAGATTTGTTAAACTATTTGTATTTGAATGCCATGCCATTGCATCCTGTTTCGTTCATATATTTCCTGTCCATACACAGGTTGCCTGGAAGAGATCGCTCTTAGCGATAAGATCGCCCATTGTACAACGAATTGTAAAATTTACCTTACTTATGTCTTTTGTTTGATTTTGGTGTACAATAAAGTTAAATCTATCTATTTACATTTAACTAAATACTTACTGCAAACATTCCAAATCAGCAATGAACTGGTCGTCTTCAGAAGACGCAACACTTCTCTTTAATGTTTGCATGAATGAAGAGGACACAAATCTATTTAAATGCCTTTCCTTGGCTTCCTTATTCGGTAGCATGTTAGGATATTGCATCAATTCAGTCACTGTGTCGCATAAAAGCAAACCTTGTTCTAATTTCACAATCATCTCCCGTGCGAGATCGCTAAGGCAGGTGATACTGTAAACGACCTGTGATATAGAGGCCTGGAGGGGCTTTGCTAAATCGGGGAAAGCATCCGAATATTCAATCTCAATTTTTTTATAAAAAGCATTGACCGAGTGCAACCAGGAGGAGGTTTCCTTGACGACAATTTGAGCGTTATCAATATCCTTTCTATCGGCCGTACTAGCTTGGAAACTGTCATGGAGTGTGTCGCAAGTAATTATCAGGTTTGTAGTTATCGCTGTTATAGTATTTTGAGATAACAATGTCTTTGTGAAGTGCTTGCAGTCCTGGAAATAATCAATGTGATATTATAGAATATATATTAACTATTTTTAAGAAATGTAAGCGGGCGTCACGTGAGGGGAGAGGGCGGGGGGGGGGCGAGGGGGAATCGAAACATCAATCACGTAATTCAAACTCATTACCATGTCATAGAATGGCATAGTTTGTATTGGTCCTATAATTGCTTAGTACAGTGAGCGTGCTGTAATTGCTGTGCTGCTTCGGACGGTAGGAAACTAAACCGAGGTTTCCTCCATTGGAGATCCCGAAGTCCCTCATGCACCACGGAGGGCCACCGTGAAGGTTGAATTAGTTGAATAGTCACATAGACGCCTCCTTCCCAGAAGGCGGGGTACTTGTTATCGTCAAACGATTTCTCCGTTGATAGTAAAAAAAAGTAAACAAAGGCGGATTTAATATCAAAGTGGCATTCCTTACCAGTCAACCATGTTTGGGAGAAAATGTAAAAGCAACTATTAAAACAATACATAATTCTAACTAAAAAAAGAAATATTTACAACATAATTGGTATTTTACAAAAAATATAACTGTGCCAAACCGTCCTCAATTGGCAGTGTGCCCAGAAGGCTGGTAGCATTGCCACGTTGTATAGCAATGCTTAGCCTTTGTGCAAGGTATTTGCCAGCTCTCTGGTCACCAGATGTGTCGACCAACTTCTTAGCTATCACCTTAAAAAGGTCATGTGCATTAGGACTCAACGGACCCAAAGTTTCTACCACAAACAACTCAAATATGAAACCTCTATCGAGGTTACTATATTTGCGCCGCTTGAGGCGTTCTGTAGTTAAAAGTAACTAATACACTACAAATGCAATATATGAGACATTTTAACCAATTTACCTTCGAGAAACTTCCATACGAAGGTTCCTTGGGCCGGAAAGTGTTACCGGATGCATATTTATACACGCCTTGTGCTGTTTTCTCTTTCATCTCGGCAAGGATTGAACAATATGGATGCACCCTATTAAGTCTATCTCTATTCTCTCTCATGTTTTCAACTGTTACCTCTGAACTCATCTCTATTCTTCTACTCTCTAATATACAGCCAGAGACAATACCCTGCATGTAATAGACGCTGAGCAACGCATCAAACATCTTCACGTCCTCTTCTATGTATTGAACTTTGAGACGATGTTTCTCTACATGGTCTATGGGACTTATTTCTGCCAGTATCTTTATAAAAAGGGTACTCGTTAAAGCAGACAATTGGGCGGTCAATATTTTCTTTCTCATATGCAATACATTGCTGTTAGAATTTTCTAGAACAATTCTCTTCAGGTTTTCGTAAGTTGAAGTCGCGTTAGTAATCAATTCAACGAACACAGGGTCATCTTTAAAGTATTCTTTGAGATGTTTCTCTTCGAACTGTATACTGAACTTGATTTTTCTTTTACGAGAGAATGCATATGATGCATTAATTGTTCGTACTTTGCTGTTTCGAATTCAATGTTGGATTTTCTGAAATTGAAATTTAAAAACAATTAAGATTACACATTTCTCTTATCCAATTGAAGTTGTTAGGAAATGGACGCATAACGTGAGCCTATCGCGATATATATATACTAGACACAAAGATTTTGTTGTACTTAAGACTGAAAAAAACTGATCGTACAAACCGGGTGGGATTAGAACTTCTGACCGGCAGATTTAATAATAATAATAAATCTTTATTAGTCACCATAGAAAATGTTTACACAAAGAAATATGAAGTCCCTGACTCCTGAGCTAGGTTCAATTGGACCTGTGTTTCAGTGTGTGTGTGTGTGTGTAAATTTGTGTGTTGTGTATGTCCCTCAGCTTTATATTATATTAAATTTTATTAAATTAGGAGGCGTTCAGTCTGAATATAATTCAACTCAAGTAAATATTTTTACAAACTAATTTACATTTATGATTCGACAAAGGATGAATTTTAAGACTTTATTTAAGCTATTATACAAGGAAGTGGCTCTGAAGCGCTGCTGTTGACGTGCAGTGGCTGTTCTACATTTAGTAGATGGGCAGATGTTCATTATTACCCGTCTAGTACTAACATTACTGTAATTATATGGCGTAAGTTGGTGTTGTAAACATAACAGTTTAAATATATATAATTGCCTTATAGATAGCACCTGGCACTTTTCGTACAGCAACTTTGTTGGGAATCTAAACGGGCTATGTGTCATCACTTTTAGCAGAGATCGCTGAGCTCTTTCTAGCCGGAGTAAAATAGTTTTCCTAGCTCCACCCCAGATTTCGATACAATACCCAAATATAGACTGGGCAAGAGCAAAATATACTTTTTTAAGTAACGTAAAATCTGCGACATTCCTTAGTTTTTTGAACACCCATATTAGTATATATTATATTAGATTATAAGGCTACCGCTCACTTACTGCGCAACAAACCCTAGCTAATAAGCTTAACCCTTGCGGGATGGACAGACAGTTATGCATGTCCGCTTTTGAATTTTGGGCCTGGTGGTCGAGCCGTAGCTCAGCGTCCAGGCGGTTGCCTCAAGTTGCATAGTACGTTAGCAACCTGAGTTCGAACCCCGTGGCGGGCCTACAAATAAATTTGTAGTTGCAATTTTATATGCTGATATACCACGCGCTCGGCGGTGAAAGAAAATCGTGATGTCCTAAAAATTTACCTAATCTATATGTCCTAGAAATTTTTTAAACCGCATTAGCGCCGCGTGGCGGACTATGCCCTTATGCTCTCTTTACAGAGAAGGACTGTGCCCGGCAGTGGGACATATATAAAGGCTGTTACTTTAACTATTACTTTAACCTATGTCTGTATGTGCAACTGTCTGGCACAAGAGATAAATTATTACGGGTTATAAGCCCATTGACGCAAATTTTCAGCAACTGATTTCTTCTACATAAAGAAAATTAATTGGTACGAGTCAGCAGAGAATCGATCTTTCGATTACTTATTTTTATGTTAAATCTTAAGCACTATGCGTTTAAAGAGATAAGTACTAAAAATGGTTTATATACTTACAAATTCAAAGCAGCAGCTGTATCTAATACGGCAATGTTATTCCATAAAGTAGTAAGGAGGGTGTCCAGAAGCATAGAATATTCTAGTCGATCCTTCAATGGTACCGATTCATATACAAAGATGTGGCGAGAATCTGAAATCGGCGAAAGATTAAACATCACAATTTGTTTTACTTCGAAGTAACGCGCACCTGTTAATCGTATCATGGAATTAAGTGACAATAACTTTAATAATGTTGATATTTGGCTTAACTTCTTCAAATTTAGAAACGCGGTACAAGAGATTTTGTCTGTATCTAATTATTTTCCTTTATGACTTTTGTTTATATTTTCAATTCTATTCTATATCTGTATATTTAATCTAGTATGACGGTTTTGTTTGTAAAATGACCAAGAATATGTTTAAAGTTAGTTATGATTTTTCTTTATACTTAATTCTATTTTATTGTTTATACTTTTTATATATATATGTGTAATTTGTTATAATTGTACAAATGTTTGTTGTCCTGAATAAAGAGAAAAAACCATAGTTCTGTTGCCTATATTCTTCTTCTACATTCTTGATATCAATCAATCAATCAGCCCATATATAGTCCCACTGCTGGGTATAGGCCTTCCTTTTTTCACGCCATTCGTGACGATGTTATCCTGCCAGCGGGCTGGTAGTCGTCCCACTGATCGGCGTCCCTGTCTTGGCCACCACTCGGATACTGCCCTGGTCCACCGACCGTCTTCTCTCCTAGCCAGGCGGGACACCATTGCCATTTTAGTCTCATGGTCCGCATACCCACGTCTTCGACTTTGGTTCACTAGCGAATTTCGACGTTGGGTATGAGGTCCATCAGAGTAATTCCTACTATGGCGCGCTTCATAGTGAGTGTCCACGCTTAGGAAGTTAATGTCAAAATGGACAGGACACATTAGTTATACATCATTGCGGAATATTTACCTAATCACATAAACCTAACAATATCTTAAAGCTATACAGTAT
The DNA here is from genome assembly GCA_029286785.1 of Meandrusa payeni. Lineage (NCBI taxonomy): Eukaryota > Metazoa > Arthropoda > Insecta > Lepidoptera > Papilionidae > Meandrusa > Meandrusa payeni. The sequence goes on along the minus strand of JAGSMX010000008.1, from coordinate 8,237,717 downwards.
GAAGTAGATCAGAGATAACTTAGTCCTTAGCGTTTTGAGATGTTAAGTAAAAACTAAAGTGTAATTACATGTCTTATAACTTACTTATTTCATCAGCGGTTAAAGTGAGCTTTTGTACGTAGAGCGGCATCAAAGGAAGATTAGAAGAAACTCTCTTTGTATTCATCGGTATATCTTGGCTTGGGTCTCCTGTGTTCAAGTCGGCAGCGTAATTTAGGAAGAGTAGAGGATAAACGACGGGCGAACGGCAAAGCATTTTATATAACTCGTCAATAAACCTAACAGGCAATGAAGACATTCTGAAATAAATACAAATTTAATAGTATACATATATAAATAGAAATCAATTAGTTGCCTCAAATGGTATACAGTTTTCGTCTTACCTATTTAAATTAATTTCCTCTCTATTCATTATTATAGTATGTACAGTTTTTAACAGGTTTAAAATTTCTGGCGGGAATCCCGTCGTTTCTTTGCCTATATTTATTAAACAAACCAAAACATCTATAAAGTTATCTGACATTTTGTTGTTTTTATCGCTGGTGTTGATATTGTTAACGATGTGAATCAATTCTGATCTAATTAGGGTTATTATTCTTTGAATAACATATAATTGTATCGGCAAAAGTTTGATATTCATTATCTTTAAATTAGCATTTTCTAGAACATTCCTCATGTTTTCTTGCGTTGATATTAGAGTATTTTGTTCCGGAACATCTGTTGCTAAAGATATGTCGAATAAAGGAGTCAAATTAGACTGCACGTTTGACAACTGTTTATGTAATGGTTGACTCATATCTAAAGTAAGTGACTTGTAGAATTCCGATCTTTGAATACAAAGTGATTGTTCCGTTTCATTTTCGTATAATTTTGGTTGTCCATGCGCTTTGCGAACTTTTTTACTCAATTTATGGATAGTAGGGAATTCATTCTTATTGTGTAAGTTCATGTTTTCCAAATCGTTATTGAAATTTTCTAAACCTCTGCTATTACCCGGCAATTTGAATAATTCATTCAGTAAACATTTTTGCAACCATTTACAATGCACATTAAGCAACGGTATGATGTCTTCCTTCAAAGTCGGTGTGCTTTTATTTCTCTTGAAGTCAAATATAGGCAGCGAAATCATCTTTAAGAATCGATTACGCCAATTTAACTGTTGCAGTATTTGGCAAACAATTTTATCGTTACAATAATCTTGTGCTTGTTTTATAGCGTTGACAATTTCATCGTCGACACGTTGGAGATAAATTTTGCAATACTTCAATATTGGATATTCGGCGAAGTCATCAGTTATCTGTTCTGATAGTACAGCACTGGAATACTCCATTGCTGTGAATTGTTTTTCCTTTTTTAATGTGACGGTGAAAACTTTGAGTAGCTCGTTGTACAGCAAAATCAGTGTAACATTAGATTCCAGGATAGATTTAGGATTGTGCTCTTCAAATTCTGGATAAAAACTTTGATATGCTAATAACTCCGTGTTACAGTTCCGTAAATTATCATAGGCTTTCTCATTTAGTTCATTTGTCATAATCGACATTTCATTTTTCTGGTTGTTAATACATTCTTTTATTACCAAGTGCACTGCTTGCAATGTCTCATTTGTACATTTTTGATACGCAAGGAGTATATTAAAAAGATAATGCCAAGCTTTATCTGACGAACTGTCCAAATTTAACAGCTTTATAACGGGAAATGCAATTTGTTTCACTATTTCAATGGAGGAATTGTTGCATAAGCCTTTAACTGACAAAGTATGTGTGGTATTATTCTGGTATAGATCCATATATTCCTCTCTTTCTAGTTCTTTTTCTAAAGCTTTGAGCATAGTATTTTTCATTTCAGCCAATGATACGTTGACGTTTGACACAAAATCACTACCGCTCCTCGGTTTTATGTACACGTCGGAGAAACTGTTTAATAATGCGGTTTTAGAAGAAATACCGCGAACAAGTTGCTGCCATGTCAAATACGAGGCTTGTATTAACTGTGATATGGTTGGTCTCTCCAGGCCTTAAAAAAACCGTGTAAATATCATATGAAAAATATCACACAAACAAATACAATCCTTATGAAGTAACATACAAAAGGAAAACACAGATTCAAAACGAGATATTAAATGAAATTAGATGCCAGTGATCATACGAATATAAACGCAACGCAACTGCGATTCCTACATCGCAGTTGCGTTGCGTTTATATTATATTCTATTGTTTATATTATATGCTATTTTAAGGACTTAGAACTTCAGTTTCGATATTGTTAACCTATAAATCACACTGCTACCGTGGCCATTAAAAAAGTTAATAAAAAATAAGATTTGTTTTTAATTCAAAATTGTAACAAATTTCCATGATTTTGATTTGATCGATGGATCAAATGATGCTTAGAACATACAGCCTTATGTTTTGCAGACTTTTTTGTTTAAGGGGAGGAAATCTTCAACAAGATACCCCTTCTGCCTTCTGGGGGGAAGGCGAGGTTATGTGGGGTTTTTACCCACTAAATACTCCCCGGCGGCCCTTCCTCCGTGCATGGAGAGGGGCTACGGGATCTCCAGAGGAACGCGCCGGAGCCCTTCTGCACTATGCTCTTAGGAGAGCACGTGCCAGGTTACTTACTCCCTCCCCTATGCCCTCCCAGTGCAAGGCGACACGGACCAGACGATGTCGCCTTCTTCCCGGGTCCATTTTAGCAGACGACAAAGGCCCCACCCTTGCAGCCCAGTGAACCCGAGGCCCTTTTAAGTCGCCTTCTCCCTTAGGCAGGGGATACATTAGTCTTATTCTTGTGAGCCCAGAACTACGCTAGCTGATTTTTTGCAGATCTAACCCAATGAAGCTATTGATTAATCAAGCTGTAAAACTATAATATACAACAAATTCTTACCTCCAACAAACATTGTCAGCAGCTCATGGCATTTTATACATACAGTAAAATATTGTTCAGGAAGCCCGCACGAGGACAGCAATGCAATCAAATCAAAATAAGGCATAGTTTCAGTTACTTTTGCTTCCATATCGTCACATCGAAGTAGAAATAGTTCTACGCCTCTATTTCTCATTGCCCTCGATATTTCGCCATGCTTAGGATCCATTGTGAAAAAAACTCTAAAATTTGGATGCGGTTTAATTTCACATATCTCTCCCCTTTCGGGTATGCTAAGAACGCCATTTGGTTCCAACAAACCGTTCAGTCTATCCAGCACAGCCGCTGATGTCAAGTTAACATTGTCCAATAAGAGCCAGGATCCTTCCATCAATGTCTTCACGAATAACGAATCTATCCATTCAAATTTACCTCCAGCGTTAACCGATGACAACTGAACTTTGTTCAGTAATTTGTTTAATTTATTTATGTGTATCTGTACTTTATTTTCTAATTCATTAGACAACTTTTGTTCTAGCAAATTGTTACAATGTTCCAAAAGGAATTGTATTTTCGCCTTAAAGTGTTCGTTGTCGTAATTTGTCGAATTATTTTTTTCGAAATTGTACTGTAGTGTTTTGTAATGATGGAGATTACTAAGCAGTTTATTTTTTTTCCATTGGTCAATTGTCTCCGTCAACCATAAATTGCGCACTGCGTGTTGCGTAAGTGTCTCGATAGCATCATATATGTTTTCAAGATTCCTATTGAAATCCACTTGTTCAAATCCTCCTAAAAGATCGGAAACATCCATAGCGGATGTCACAGGTAATACATTCAAGTTATGACCTGTCAAATCAGCTAATATTTGAATTACACTACTTTTCCCTGTTGATGCGGGCCCAACTAATATTGTTAGCCAATTCATTTTTATATTTTGCGCAACAGCTTTTAATGTAGGCAATTGATTCCTTAATATCAATAAATCTGAATCTAATATATGTTTGCTTTTGAACGTCTTGTCCTTATTTCTGTTTAATTTGACATCCCCCATTGCTATTTCCTCATCATTTATAATGAACTGTGGATTTGCATCACTTCTCGGGTACTCAGGGCAAAAGATTTCGTCATATGCTTTAATCATTAGATTTTTATCTTCAATGGTTCTCATACGGTTGACGTAAAGCATATCCACAAACTTACCGGGCGCAGCTTTGATGCCAGCATTTAGGTCAGCTATTAAAGCTTCACACCATCTTTGTATATCTCTTAAATTCATTTCCCATGGGCCTCCTCTGTGACCCCAGATTTGAATCTCAGCAATTTCATGAGCAACTTTACAGTTGAAATGTATAATTCTATGTAAAATATCTTTAGGCAATGTCGGATACTGAGATTCAATAATAAAGGTTAAGTCTTCTTTCGTTAAAGTATCAACATAAACTTGAGTGAATCGATTTAAGAATGATATAGGCAGACCTCTTCTAGCTCCACCTTGTTTTAGAGGGTTTTGGCACGCAAACAATTTAGTTTCTTTCTTGACTTTGAATGTCCTTCCCAATTCAGGAATAAATACTTCTCCTCTATGGTCTAAGCAAGCATTCAAACCTTCTAGGACCGGTTGCGGGGCTAAGTTGAGTTCATCAAGCAAAATCCAATCACCATTTTGCAGAGCATTCAAGAATGCTCCTTCTTTAAAAATAAATGTGCCATCTTCCGTTGGTAGATCTGTGCCAAATAAATCTGTTATGTCCTAAAAATAAATAAAATAACTTAGCAAAGATATGTAGACTAGCAAAGATATGTATATTTTGGGTTCTTATCTAAAGTGTACTATAATTTGTTTAGATATATTATATACTTACTGTTTGGTCACTTAAATTAATGCGAACTACTTTATGACCCGAAGACTTGGCTAGAGCGGTCACTAAACTAGTTTTTCCAACTCCTGGATTTCCTTCCAAAAGAATTGCTTTATTTAATTGGAGACCTCGTAAAAGCCTTAAAGTATTTGATGCAGTTGTAGGAGCAGTAAACGTGAATTTCTGCTCAATGTCAGTTTCTTTCATGTGTGTACCAACATCAATGTAAAAAGGTTTGATGCCAAATTTGTTATCGTAACATTCAGCATTTAAGGTTAAAGATTTACCACTTCGTAAAAAGTTCAAACTTTCTGAATGCTCATTGGCAACTGATTTTATTTGCTTCAGCAAGAAACTAATGGCGGTTTTTCTTAATAACATCAATGCTTCCGAATCAATGTGTCCTGTTAAAGCTGTTCCAAAGCAGTCTAGAAACGTCATGCATGCACCATGAACGTAAGCTTCAGCGGCATCTAATATCCCTTTTGCGACTGATATATTTATGAAATGAACCCATGACAGTAAGTCACGTATACTGAAGGGAAATTTATTGGTCACTTCGGAATTTTTTAACCAACTTGTAAAATCCAAAATAGAATTCCCGATTCCAGACGTCCCATCTTCTTGATTACCTAATGCGATACCTCTACTAACGCTCTTTTCCAGAACTTTTAATAGGTCCTCCCTGCATGTGTCACTATCACACCATATTTCTGTAAATCGATTTCTGAGAGCAGGCGAAAGTTCTTTTTTTCCAAAATCGCCTCCAGGATTCATAGTTCCTATGAAATGAAAATTCTTTGCAGCAGTAAGAACTACTATATCTGATCCATCATCCATTCCTCTTTCGGCTAATACTAGTTGTCTCTCAGGTTCTAGTAAAGAATTTAATCGTTCTAAAACACTGTCATCAGCTAGAGAAATTTCATCAGCTAAAAACATGTGCCCTTGTTCCATAGACAAAATTAAAGGTCCATCTACCCATTCAAAAAGTCTGCCGTCATTCTTATATTGGCGTACTGGTCGTAGTCCTCCTAAAAAATCAGAACTCTCTGTATGCATGTGACAGTTCACAGATAGCAATTTTCGATTGCTTAGAGCAGCGAGGACTTGGCATATTGTGGTTTTTCCACATCCCGTTTCTCCAACAAGCAGAACGGGTTCATCAAATATAAATGCCTTAGCTATCAAGACGGCCAGTCTTCTCATATTGAAAGTCCACACAATATGCGAATATTCAACGAGATTGTTGTTGAGAATTGTTTCTAAAATAGATTTGGTAACAAGTGACGTGTTCTGATGTAAACTAAATAAGTTGTCTGAATTAACTTTCCGTTTTATGTGTTTTTCAATAACTTCCTCTATGATAGATCTTTCATCTGTTTGACGAACTTTTCCAGCTAATATAAGATAACCTTCATCTGCAATATGTTGATCCCAGTCATAGAACTTTTCATTAGTCAATATTTCTTTAGTAGCATGTTTGTATCTATTCCCCCATCGGAATAGATCTCGCAGAGTGATAAAACCATCTTTTCCCAGGACCGCAGCAGAACCTCGCCGCCGTATTTGTAAATCTGCCATCACCGCAACCATCTTTTTACTATAAGTAGGAGGTACGTGACATCTCTGATGTAAAATAATTTCTAATTCATTTCTTGGTATCTCGTCAAAATGAAGTTCTACGAATCTATTTCGGAATGCCCTTGACAACATTTTACGCCCACCATACAGCCCTGGAGGGTTTTGTGTCGCAAATAACATAAAATTAGGATCAGCTGTAACGACTTGCTGTGTTTCAGGGATGAATAGTTCACGGTTATCATCAAGAACGCGGTTAAGAGCTTCAAGCACTTCAGTAGGTGCCAAATTAAGTTCGTCCAAAATAATCCAATGACCTTTTCTCATAGCCTCAACAAGTACACCTTCTTTAAAAACAAGATTGCCACTCGAATCTGCCGCATAGCAACCGATATATTCTTGCAAATCGGTGTGTTCGTGGTTGTTTATTCTGACGCAATAATTTCCAGATGCTTTAGCAATATATGTTATTAACGAAGTTTTTCCTACGGAAGTGTCACCTTGCACTAAAATTGGCAGTCGACTGAGAGATATAATACGCGCTATATCCCTAAGGTTTTTTCTAACAGTCGAGGTCAAAATATATCCGTCCGTAGTATCTAATTCCATTTTGCCTTGAGGTATCCAGTGACCTTCAAATAGCAAGTAGTTTTTACCGATAACTTGTGGTTCGGGAATCGGCTGGTTGAAAACGAATTTATGATCTTCCTTCCCTATAATGGCTCTGAAAGAAAAAAAATGTTTACTTTTATTTTTTATTTTAAAGAGATTTTATAAGAAAAATTGCTACAAAGCTACTGTCTACGATGTCTTTTAGTTTAATTTAGGTGAGAAATATATAATTACTTAGCTATCATGGCTTCTACTTTCGGATGTGATGATCTGTCAAGTTGCGTAAGAAATGAAAGGCAAAATGCTTCATATAAAGATCTGACCACAGTGCCGCATTTTGCTTTAGCTGCCGCTGTTAATGCACGACATAAAGTCCGGAGGGAGTAATGAGGCGTATTACCTGGAAAAGTTTATAAACAAATTAAAAAGCATAATAATTTGGTATAAAATAATATTAACAATTAAAATTATTATAACCTGCTCCATCAGCCAAGCTTAGTTTAGCCTCTTTCTTCACAGTCGAATAAAAGTTGTAAATAGCCGCGAGGTTTGCACCTTTTAGATTCATATGACACAAATAGTCTCCTATCAGATGTATCAAGTCATTTTTCTCTACTAATTCATCAACAAACAACTCAGTGAAACGATTTCTTAAGCCGACAGGTAAATCTTTTTTACCGACATCTGTCGCTGGATTCATACACGCAAATAGAGTGAAGCCAGGATGTCGTTTTATAGGAACTTTATCACCCTTTTCTAATAAATGGATAGTTTCGTTTTTATCTTCTAATAGACCAGCGAGGCATTCTAATATCTCAGCTGATGCTAAATTTATTTCGTCTAGCAGCACCCAATATCCTTCTTGCATTGCTTTAACTAGGGAACCTTCAACAAATGCAAATGTCAATCTACTAGCTGCTTTCACTTGTTGTTCCAATTTTGCGAGTTTATGGCCAAAAGTGTACCATCTTTTGGAGTTGTTTTCGTCTTCCATTTTAGATAAGCGATCAATTGCCGCCTTTTGACTCTGTTTCATAAGAGCTAAGAGGGCCATCCAGTTCTCTGTTTCATAGCACGATTCAATGTGACCGAGGAATTTTTGATTCTTATCTACTTTATAAAAGCTTTTGAATAAATCTAGAAATTCATTTTTAATAGGACGTATCACAAATTTTAGATCCACTGGTTTGAAGCCGCCGAGTAAATCCGCCGAGTCGGATTGTTGGTTCATGTTGATGACGATGAGTTTGTGTCCAGTCTGTTTGGCTAAGTATTGTACTGAAGAGGTTTTACCAGTACCAGTTTCCCCTACTAGGAGCACAGGCTCGTTGGCTACAATACAACATGCAATGCGCTCTAGCAAGCAAGCGGATTGTGTGGTAAAGGAAAACACATCTTGCTTCTCATTGAAATTTATTGTTTCCAAACTTTTCTCTAATCTAGGCACTTTAGCACGGCCAACATCTAGAGATGTTGGATTTAGACAGACATTCGGTTTGTAGCGTTTGCAATAAAATTCTGATTTTATTTCTACAATTCCTAAGCACGTGCCTATTTTCTTTGCCAATTCCAATCTGTGTGCGGGCAAAGCCACTGAACACGTGAAAATGTCTAAAGCGTCTTGTAACACCTTCACAGCGGATTCCGAACTAGAAACGACAAACCCCACTATTGCTCTAGAACACCACTTCATTAGATCTCTCGTCGATATCAGTCTGGAGCCGCGTAGCGATATTATATTTGTTTCTTTATTTTTATTAGAAATGTTTTCGATTGTTTGTAGTGACGTGTCATGACTGCCTACAGAAAACATCATGAATACTTCAATTATCCTTGGAGATATTGTTGTTAAACTAGGATACATGGTTTGAATAATTTCCGATAATTCAGATCGCGATAGTGGTTCAATATTGATTTGTGTCAAATGTCTTTGCAGCAATATGCTTGAATTTGACATCTTCTTTTGGAAGCCGTAGTTTGTTGTTATAGTCCTGTAAATGTTATTTATTTAATTAAAAACAAATATATTTGTACAAGAATAATTTTACATAGAAATAAATATAAATAATGATATAGTAATAAGAACTAAAGCTATGTCTTAAGCTAATAGCAGTCTCATGTATGTTATATAGAGTTGAACTTATTCTATTAAGAAGATGAAAGTAGCTAGAGTTTCATAAAAATAAAGTCAAGCAAATAACTATATGTGTATACTATATGTGTTAACTAATTGATAATCAGTTGTACTAAACATACCTCTGTGTAACGAATAGTTGAAAGCCTGGTGTGACTGGCAACGCGTCTCTGTACCCTGGCACACACAGGGTGTTTCTTTCTAAAAGCGAGCTAAGAGTTGAAGCAACGTCTAAAGCGGCGCAGTCTATATCTTCTAGTAGCAGCCAATGACCATTCTGAACAGCCTAAAATAAAATGTACTAATAAGTATATTTACAAGTAAAAACTTCCGATAAAGTATCATACCTCAGGACGGCTTACTCCCTTCTTTTTGCAGTCTTTATAAACTCAATCTCCGAACAATTAACATACAAGCTCCCGTTGAGTGTTTAGATGAAGCTATTATTAAAACTAATAAGAATGTAAAATGCATTCTTGAGCGGAGAAAGTGCAATGGTCTGAAGGTTAAACACTAAAACTCAAGTCATAGCTACAGGCAGCTCGAGAATGATAGCTAAAATCAATTGCCAGATATTTCTGCAATTTGTTTTTGAAGATGCAGTTATAGAAATTTCGATTCTTGACTAGAACTTGCATATATTATAGTTATGGAAGCGGTTATTGTGGAAGCTACAATTAACAGTTAACCAAAAGACCTTTGCTTGAGTTTTCTCTCTTAAACATTTTGTTCATATATTTCCTGTCCGTACAAAGATTGAACTTTTTCTTCCCCATTCCTGCAAATTGTCATTTCGGAGTACTTATCTAGATAAGAATTGACATCAAACTACTAATATTGTAATCAACAAATATTCTTCTATACAATCATCAGGAGTTCTGGTATATCTTCAGAACTCAAGCGTCTATGCCTATAAAGCTAATACGGAACCTAATCAAAGCCAAACCATTTCTAACAAAAATATATTCAATATTGGTTCACATTGTCTCTTTGAAACATAAATCAAAGTACAAATGAATTGTGAACCTCTTTTTACAAGTCGGTTAAAAAGCTGATTATTAACATATTAATGTTTAAAATATACCTCTGTGAGAACACCGGGACTCCATATAAATTCTCCTGGAACATCACTACATTGGTGTAAGCCTAGCCACATTCTGGAATCAGTTTGATCTCCTAATTGAACTTTTTTGAAGGCAACACCTTTTCGGCCCGTGATACTTGCTAAATGCTCTACAAGGGAAGTTTTTCCAGATCCCACAGGACCCACTAGAGATAGAGCTTTACCTGTAATACAAAATGAACCTGATATTTGCTATTGTTATTAACGCGAGTCATTTTTCTCATTACAGATTGTAAACAAGAAACATATGTATATTTTTATTAGATTATATTATATAGATTATATATTTCTTATATATCTGTATATATATCTGTAATGTAGAAGATAGTAATGAAAAAAAATTACCTGAAGCAACAGCCAGAGCTACACTCCTCAAATTACTTGTTGTTGATGTAACAGGCACAAGGGTACTATTTTGTACATTATTCTGATCATAAATGGGTAACATGATTCCATCTACATTAACAATGCTACCTGCACATAAATTGGTGTTGTCGGTGTTGTTGTCCGTAGTTAATGCAACATCCTTTTTTAATTTGAAATTAATGTCTAAGCATTCTTGTTCAGATATATTTATTGTCTTGGTAAGTATTTTAGATTGAGCTTCAGTCATATTTGTTAATATAACCATACATTCCTTCACCATCCTGAAATAAATTATGTGTATAACTTATTAATCTTAATTTCTATAACCATGACATGTGGGGAGCAGACCCAGACAGTGCCACAGACCTTCCAACTGTAACCACAAAGCAAGTGGAAAGTCTATACCTATTATATCATCTATTATTATATATTCATAACACTTGGTCTCCAGAATATCTTCGTGAGCGCTTCGTACACAAACAGTTCGTCGGCCGCGAACCTTCTATAACAAATTTTTCACGTTCGCCGAATGACACACGAATTTCTATGGCAATTCTTTTACCTGTACAGCTATAAAACTATGGAATAGTTTGCCGATTGAGATTAGCAAGGCTTCGTCAACTTCACGTCAACAACAAGTGTCTTTAAATCGCTTGTACCTAAATACTTTTTACTCAAACAATGATAAATTACGTATATGAAAATGTATATTTATTTATCTATATAATAGTTTCTATTTTTAGCAGCAAGGGTAGCTTAGCCTGCTCTTAACCACTAAAGGTTAGCTGGAAGAAAATTAGCATTAAGTTCGCCTTTGTGCATATTCTTTGGAGCAATATAGAATTTATCTATCTATCTATACCAGTGATCTAACCACTGTGCCGCGGCACTTTTGTGTGCCGCCAAATTTCAAAAGCGTGCAAATATATAATAATGTTAATATTATTAAATTATATAATTTAAAAAGAAAAATATTTTTAACATGAATGTACATTATTATTTCGTATATTTAAATTTTTTGTCATAAACTATTTATGCAGTGTGTTGTAGAGTAAATAATTTTTATCTATTTCTTTGTGTGCCACCAAATTTTGAAATCGTTAAATATGTGCCGCAACAAAAAAAGGTTGACAATCACTGATCTATACCTACAATAAAACTATCAAATATCATGTGGAATAGTAATAAAAAATAAGCATAATAAATGTAACTCACCATTTTATTTCAGAATTTTCATGAAGACTGAAGTTAGTAACAAACTTTGTCCAATCCCATTTTGTAGAGAACTCATTAGGTAATTTTGATAGCAATGTATAGCAGCAGTTCACAATTCTGAAGTCGGTGATTTTTTGTCTGCAGTTCCGCAGTCTTCGCTTTTTAGGTGCAACATTATAAGAATCTTCATGATGTATAAATACTTCAAAAGGTGGTACAGAGTTAACTTGAAAATATTTAAGAGCATACCTGTAATTATTAAAATAAAAATTCCAATGTGCATATAGTTCAACTGATATTTAGTGATCAACTGCTAATGAACAACAACAATTGTCCTATTTCCCGTTTGCCAATTGCACATAAAGACCAGAGGAATTGAACATGGATGATATGATAGAATCTGATTGCCAAATATTTTACAAATAGTCAGACAATCAGGTTCTGAGTCAGGCAACTGTCCCAATGATGATTCAGATTCATGATAAAACTAATGCCGCTATGATGAGGCTCACAACTGCCACAACATAAATGCAAATATGTGGCTCTAGCATTTATGTATAAATCAAAATATTTATGACACTTGTATAAGCTAAGATAATTGAAAAAAAAAATTAAAGTACTTACTGAAGTATATCAGGATGATCACACAATGTTGCCAGCACTATAGAGAATTCTAAGTGATTAGTTTTCTCAGAGTCATTACAAATATCATACTCAGAACTAGAAAATACAGGTTTCAAAGGTATTCTAGCTGATACAAGGGCTAATAAAGAATTGGATAGATGATTCCTAAATAGCTGAGCATCATCAAAGTTCAAAATATACTCCGATAATATATTAATCGCTTTAGTTATTTCAATGCTTTTTTCTGCAGAGAGTCCTGAAAAATCAAAATATTTTCTAGATAAATAACAATATTCAAATGTACAGCCTCTTTATTTCAAAATTCAAACATCAACATAATATGTGTGTGATCTGAAAAAGATACTTTTTGTTGGACCTTTATCAATACTATCTTGATTACATTGCTTAGTATAACATCATTCCGCTAGGTTAGTAGGTCCAGCCCTATAGTTCTGGGCTCTCAAGAATAAGACTATGGTATCCCCTGCATGTCGTAGAAGGCGACTAAAGGGGGAGGGAGTACAGGGGGGAATGCACCGGAGCCCCACAGCACTGGAGATACCGGAGCCCCTCGTCATGCACCGAGGAAAGGGCCACCGGGGAGATTTTAGTGGGTAAAAATCTCACATAACCACTGCCTTCCCCAGAAGGCAGGGTATCTTTTTGAAGATTGCCTCCCCGTTAACAAAGAAAAAAGGTTAGTAGGTTACTTACAAGTCAATTCCAAAGGATAAGTTTCATCACAAGTATATTTATGAGTAAGAACATTAACTAACATTGGCAGCACGGAACAGCTATTTTGCTTGACATAAGAATAAAAGAAAAACAAATACCGACTTTAAATGGAATCACACATTAATGATGTGCAATATAGTATGAATGAAGTTGTAATAAAATCTTATTGGCTATACTTTTTGAATCTGGCTGGTTGTGGTAAAATTCAAAGTTTAAATTTTAAAGAACATAATTCCAAATTCATATAAGGAAATTTTGTGATTTGAATTTGCGATGTGTATGGACCTAGTGCAGTGTCTGTGAGAGTAGCACAAATTTAGTCGAACCTTTTACCTTAGCTGATAACTAAAGTAACTGTATAACAGGTGTCAACCTGTGATGAAAAGTGGATCATTTACTACAAGAACATACAAAAAAGGTTGTGGTCAAAGGCCGGTCAGGTTCTATAGACTGTGTTGAAACCCGGGTTAACTAGCAACAAGATGATGGGAATGGAATGGCATTATTCATTATGAGCTGTTACCACCAGGCAGGACCATTGATTCTGAACTCTACTGTGAACAACTGATGAGATTAAAGCAAGAAGTTAGAGATAGTTTTTATCATGATAACGCTAGACCTCCCATATCCCACTCAGCAAAAATTAAGAGGGGGGTGGGAGGTGTTAATGTATTCCCTGTATAGTCCTGACCTTGCACCTTCAGATTTCCACCTGTTTCGGTTTCTTCAGAATTCTTTAGGCAGTGTCAGGTTAACATCACGAGTGGACTACCAAAACCACTTGGTATCACGGTATATTGATCACAAGTCCCAAAATTTCTAAAGCAATAGGATCATGTCGTATCTACTACAAAATGGTACCTACATACTTTAGTTAAGTAAATATTGAAAAAATAATTTAAAATGTTTGGAATTTTCTTAAAAATGCAAAGAAACTTTTTCTCCAACCTAATATACCATTATAAATCTTTAAGAAACGTAACATATTAAAAATAAAATAAATAAACACTAACCCTAACATGCCGACATGTTTTCGCTAAATCAGGATTTTTTGTGTCTACTTCAATTCTTTTAACCGCCGCGATTGTTTTCTCACACATTATTTGCTACCGCTAAAAGCGGTCAGAGAATTTTGATATATATAGCTTTTTAAAAGCATCTAAATATTCTGTTTATCAAAATTGAATTCTACCGGTTTAGTCCAAGTTTATACAACCATGCTTAATGCTTTTTGCACGTGCTATAGAATCAATAAAACTGACAGCAACGAAAACTCCTCGATCATGTACGTCGATTGTTTGTGGTCTGTGCATATAATTAAAACATAAATAAGATAGGATTAACAAAAAATTTATAGAGATTCAGGCTGTTATCCGGTGAAATAGTAAAAGTCATATTATAAAGCTAATCAGTTTTGTTATTTGACTAGTATTGCAGGAAGTAGTATTTAATCTTCACATCAGAATGAAATCAGTTTTTGTTTTTACTTGTATTATAATAAAATTAACTTACTTTTTATTTCAAAAGAAAAATACTTAAAGTTTATTAAGTTGGTTGTTAGTACGAGGAGACTGGTATCACTTATTTATAAATGGCTTTATACATATAAAAAGAAAACCCAAGACGGATTTGACAGCGGAAGCAGCCCAACTCCCATGTAACGGACCTCCAGTTTGGGAGTATTAGAATAGCATATAGCAATATACTCCATATTTTCACTATTTTTCTACACTTCGACGGTGATTAACACCGTATTTATCATATATTTTTTCATTTTATTAGGGTAATTCCAGCATATTGTTTCCTTAACAGAAATCACTGTGCTTTCTCTGCTTCATCTGAACTTCATCTAGTGCCAAGTTGTTGCACCTTAGCGGAATAGGTTTAATATGATATTACAGTTATTACCCATTTCGGTAATAAAAATAATCCCTAAAAATACTCTGCTTGTATTGGACTATAATGTTGATAGGTATCGTGTTATTCTTTGTTGGTTAGTGTCAGTTGTCAATGTCATATTTTAATTTTTGCCGCGTATTGTAGTAAACATAAACATGAGTTTCAATAAAAACTTTATAATTATAACTTACCTATAATTTGTATAAGATGGACAGTTCCCAGAGTTCTGATATTTTCTTGGAAAACAGTATGATTGACGTAAATCATCCAACCGTATCCTTTTCTAAGCGTTTCTTTTAAGACTACATATTTGCAAAATATATTCCTTAAGTCTTAACAGTTTAACATCGAGTCGTATAATATTTTACTGACAAGGACGAAGAAGTTTCTTAATACACAAGCTATATTAAAGGAACCTGCATTTGTACTAAAAATCTCGTCAAGCCTTGAAGATAGTTCCAATTGTATTTCCCAGGTGAGGAAGTGCTATGTTAAATATTGTTGTAGTCTGCGAAATCCTTCTCTGAAATATTATTTATTTCAGTGTTTGGAAGCTATAAGTGCTCTGATAAAGGATACTGACGTTCAATTACATATGTTGCATAGTTACATGGAAGATGCAATTTCTGTTTTACAAATGCTGTCATATTTTTTAAATAATACTGTTCAATCAATAGCGATGTCTTGTGCTACTACTGAAAACTTCCCAACAACTACTGGCCAAATTATTTTAACAATTTTTACTCATTGTAAAGACAGGTAAGTTTATATATGATTGTTTAATTAAAACCAAAACTATCAGTGTATACATACAATAAGCTGATTTTTTATTTACATTGCTTATTGTTATGTTCTATGGATGTGATCAATGGAGTGTCTCGTAACACTGGATGTAGTGTACTTAACCTAAAACAGCTTAAACCTTAGTTAAAGGTATACATAATATCTGATGACATCCTTTAGCAAATTAAATAATACCTAAATTCAAATACTTAATTGAAGAAAAATCAGAAATAAGGAGAATGCAATTTTATATTCTTCTTGAAAATGACATCAACTATAAATTTGTGCTTAAAAGAACCATTTAATGAAATTAAAAGTTTATGATCTAGCTGGAATATCATTCTTATAGAACTTATAGAAAGGAGAAAAGCTCTTTGGAAAATTATACAAACTGAGGTGAAAAATACACACCAAATAAAAATGATCATGGAGTCATGTTTTTTGAAAAACTTTGATTTTGTGATTTTTAGTAAATAGGATGCTCAAAATAATCTAAATATATGCATTAATACAGCTCAAACCACTAAGTAAAGTTCTGCATGTATATAGCATAGTTGGTAATAAATGTATTCAGCATCACCATTATAATATTATCAATGATTCTACCGCAGTGAATACTTTTATGGAAACCATTTAAAGCATGTTGAAAAACAATTGAAGGATTTATTTCGGACTTGTCATGAGCTACAACTCACCTATTTGATGATTTTTGAAAAAAACTATATTTTTGATCTAATGGAAAATGAACAACAAGATATTCTTGTAAAAGGTAATTAATTTAAAATTGAGGAAGTTATTGTTTACTAAGCAATGGTATGTAAGTGAATATGGTAGACATTATGATGATTAGTTCACAATTTAAATACTGATTTATTAAATACCGAGAAGTAAAATGTTTTTAGGAGATATTTTAGCGAAGCTCTACTACTCCTTTGGTGTTGTTAGTGATTGTGAATGACTGATTAATTAATATCATGAGTTGTACGCCCATGCACAGCGATGGAATTTGGGAGCAACTGCAAATCATAATTTTTAAACTATTATGGGCAGTTTAAGTGAGCCTTTCATAGCAGAGTTAAACATATACACTTTAACACTGGCGAAATCTATACAGGAATGCCATCAACAAAACAATTGAATTGAATGAAGTGACTAAACCTTCACATAGATATTCAAATGTAGTTAATTTTTTATGCCATTTATTCCCTGCAAATTAGTTGTTTGCTTAGACTTGAAAATACACAGTATTTCTTTATTTTCCATAGCTCTGGACGTCAATCTAAGAATAGGTGAGGTTGTTCAAGCTTTAGATGTGAAGACCATGGCGGAGCAGTGGAAAGGTTTTATTGCTATTTGTGAGAAGTATTCCAGTAATTTGATGGATAAAAACATTTACAACCATTGTACTGAAGTCTTATGTGCTATGATTGAGTCTAACATAAAGTCAGCATTGGAGGTTTGTATATTGTATGTTAGTTTTATCTATTTTATTTTTTTATCTTTATTTAAAAAAATGACTAGGATGAAACAATTTCTAACAAGTTAATTTACGCGGTGCTTATATTGTCTTTACATTTATGCTAAGTACCTAAGGTGGGATGGTATTCTATTAAAGCTTGAGGCAAACATATTATTTAATAAAAAATCTTAAACAATATTATCTTAATTTAATAACCATTTTTTACAGTATGATGAACAAAATAAAATAGTTCTGCGCTCTTTAAAAGTTGCCAGTTTTGTCATTAAACTACTTTTGAAAGTAAGCAACATTTTTAAGTATGGGACAAAAAACAATTATGAGTATGTGCTGCAGGTTCTTATTTATATTCATACGTAAGTACTACAATATTGTGGACTAACATCCAGAAATTTTACAATTTAATTTGTAGTGCATTCTGAGAAACATAAGGTAGGTTCAAATCCACCAGTCAACTATTGACCTGAATCATTTCCTTGCTTGTTTAAATTGAAAAAGAGACAAGAAAATATGTAACAACATCATAGAGGATAATATTTTAACGTGACAACGTCTTATAAATCGGTATACCCTAGGAGGCATTTGACTCAATGTCCCGTTACGTGAATTCTCCGTTACGTATCACTCATGAGCGACTGGGACGATGAAGCATTGTTTGATTGGCTTGGGGGCGTGTCTCATCGCTATGTTCTATCGGCTCTTAAATTAGAGATAGAGATAGCGAGATAGCAGCAGATTGAACAAAACACAAATTGTCAGATATTAAATATTATAGGTGTATTTATCATTAAATGAATAAAATACTTTAACTATGATATAATAAATTATATATTCATTGTTATTATGTAGAAACATTATAATACACTTACTGGGATTTTTTTTGTTTATATTTTTTTTTCAGGTGCGATGGTTCAATTCTTGAGCATACGACAAGGAAGTCACCACAGTTTATTACCCAAATGAGTTTACTTATCTTAAATACTGCACAAGGTCTACTGTCGCAATTGCTACTCGATGAGAATTTTTTAAATGTAAGTCAATGATGAATAAGCTTTCAAGAATAAGACTACGGTATCCCCTGCCTGTTGTAGAAGGCGACTAAAAGGGGAGTTCACTGGGCGATAAGGGTGGGGGCCTTTGTCGTCCGCCAAGATGGATCCGGGAAGAAGGCGACATCGACTGGCCCGTTTCGCCTTGCACTGCAAGGGCACAGGGGGGGAGGGAGTAACCTCCCCCCCCACGGGAAGTGCTCTCCTTGAGCACAGTGCAGAGGGGCTCCCAGAGGAGATCCCGGAGCCCCTCACCATGCACCGAGGAAGGGCCACCGGTTAGGTTTTAGTAGGTAAAAACCCCACATAACCGCCGCCTTCCCCTCAGAAGTATCGGGGTATCTTTTTGAAGATTTTCTCCTCTTTAAGAAAAAAAAATGGTATGTCTTGATAATAAGAGATTTCTAATGATGTAGGAATTATTAAAATCAGAACAATAGTTTCAGTGTTTATCCACAACAAACAAACATTTCCTCTGAATAATATTAGTATGTAGTACAAAAGTCTTACTGTTCTAGTATCTTCTCCAATATGACATAAGAGAAGTGGATGGTGATAAACAACTTGGATTAATTTTACTGATGATATCAACTGTGCAGTGTTGTTTACAAAGTCCCAAGAATGAGTTGTTACTCACATCTAAAAATAAGATGTTGGATTGTATTATGAACATAGTACCTCACAGTAAGTATTGCTATTTCTAGTCTGGTGGCTTTATAACTTCACCGGGTAGACTTGTTGCTTATTTTATTTGTTTTGTATATTTATTATATTATTACCCGGATGACCAAGCTCTGCTCGTTATATTTCTTTTGTTAACCGTGTTTTTGGAAATTATATTTATGATAAGATACATATAACAATAAAAACAATTACAGTATCTACGATAAAGTTGAAGAAGCAGTGTTTAACATAAATTAGTTTTTTTATCTTACTCTTATGTATAAAAGTCACTTGCTATTTTGTGCTCAAATGATGGCTATCGGCCTCGGTGCCGACCCATTCGTGCAATAGCAGAAGCTGTTGCAGTGGCCATATCCCTATTGGTGTTTTTTTTTGTGCGTCTCTCTTGCTCGTTCGCATGTTCTACAAAAACATACAATTTATCTCTAAGCTGATGCACTATTGCCAATATCGCGGCTTCGTTACCAAAGTTTGATTTCATTTCTTATCGTAATGTTGCGAAAGCTTATTTTATGTATAAAACTATTAGCTTATTTCAAGTTGTAAAACTATCTCTGACTTCTCTCCTTTCGTACCTACAGCGTTGCCTAAGGCAGCCCCTGCCCACTTGTGTTTAGTTATGTTTAGTTTTTACTTAAATACTAAAAATAGGTACTATTTTAATGTTTAAATTATGAGCACTAAAGAGTTTATCTATCAATTCTATATTGCAGGTAAAGTCTGTTTTGATTCCGTATGAAATTCAAAATCAAAAACAGTGAGGAACTGTATGACTTAGAAGAATATTTACTTGTCCACGTGGTGTCGTTATCAAAGTCACTGAGTAGTGAGGAGTTTGCTATTGTGGAGCGAAAAATGTATGAGAGTGTATTAAACAGCAATTGTCCTGGTGGTTTGTTCTCATCACGTTTGTGGCTATTGTTGGCACGGTAAGTTACGTTACTGCACGTACGCACGCACGCACGCACGCAATTAATTTAATTAGTCTATAATTAATTTAATGTAAAGATACGAGGTTCAAGAAAAATTGACAGGCGGCCGATAGCCGTGATTTGAGGACAAATCATAGCAAGTGAACTTATTGATTTAAGCCAATTGGGATTCGGGCACTGCTCTTCAAATAAGTTATCAACATTTCAGCTGTTAAACATCGACTAGACATAGCCTCAAATGATTTCCAAAAGGACCGATTGTAAGCGGCTTGCATCTAGTTTCCGAGGATTATGTAAGAAAAGAGGCACTGATGATGAAGTGATCACTGCCGCCCGTGAACATAATAAAAAACCGGAGGAGCTGCAGATAGGTGCAATGCCGGCCTGTGGGAAACCAATAGACTCGTTTCTTGTAGTTCCATAATTTTTTTTTTTTTTTATAATTTCTAAGCAAGTGCTTGACTACGATCCCACCTGATGTTAAGTGGAAATACAGTCCTGGAAGGTAAGGCGCACTAGCCTAGTAAATGCCTATTCACTCTACTCTTGAAAATACACACGTTGTAATCGGAAGGAAAGACAGACGCGGGCAAACTATTCCAGTCCTTTGCTGTACGAAGAATGAAAGACGAAGCAAATCGCTTCGTTCAGGTTTGAGGGATGTTCACAACAAAAATTTAAACAACAAAATCGTATAGGTTCGGAAACACGGTTGTTGATACCTAATAATGTCTTATAAAAAAATTATTAAATCTTTTTCCAGGGTTGCTGGTCGTCAATACACTTTATCCACAGTTATATCTCTATGTAAAATATATGAAAAATTAGAGAAAAATACTTTATTTAGTAAATCTCTTCAAGAAGTCCACTTAACTAATACAATGACTAGATTTTTTGAACTTCTATCAAATGATGACAGAGTATTGGTGAAAAACCAATTCGAAGTCCAAGAGAGTCATTATAATCTATGGAGTTCACTTAAGGTCAAAAATTTACCCGAAAATATACGTTTCGCGATTGAAGAGTCCTTGCTTGTGAAATTAGTGATAAGTTTAAACAAACTGACCAACGGTGATCTTTACGAGGAGCAAGATATGCAACATTTGGTAAGATTTTAACTAGGATTTGTCCATTTTAATTGATTCGGGGCCGTTCATAAAATTACGCTGAATAATATCTGTTTTTCTTTAATTTAAAAGGAACGATTTTTTTTTAACAAATATTATTAACATTCTTTTTAACCAGTCCAACTAAGCTAAAGCTTATGCGAAGAGATGGTCAGCCCCGTAGACCTGGGCTTACAGAATAAAGCCACAGCATCCCCTGCCTGTCATAAAAGGTGACTAGGATTCAAGGGCGACAAGGGTGGGGGGACCTTTGTTGTTCGCTTTAGGAAAAAGGCGACTTCTAGAATACTTCAAAGCACACTGAAGATCCCGATGCCTCTCGCTATGCACCGAAGACGGCCACGGATTTTTTAGTGAGTAAGAGCCTCACATGTCACACACAGCCTGTTGAAAATTGTCCCCCCGTCAAAAAAATGAGGAGTTCACGTCAATAATTGAATGAGGAATTCGCACCTGCGACCTTACAGTTCGCAGACTGTACCCTAAACCATTAAGCTATTGACGCTTCGAATGTTTAGATGACATCTACGCCCGCAATGTCACATTTCTGCTAATCCCCTATCAATAGAAATCATGATATAGTTTCAAAAGAAGTTGACCATGATGTAAAGTGGAAAAGCACTCTTGGATAGTCGTTATTTTACTTATGAAAACGTTGTAATTTATTTTAGTTATTTTCAGATAAAACTAATAAAGATTTCCTCAACCTGTACATTCGTGAAAATAAATTCCAGTTTGGAAGAATGTGTTGTGAAGGCTTGGCGTAAGGCGTGTCCCAAAAATCTTTTATCCTTTCCTGCGAGTGTGGATTCTGGGATTTATTGGTACTATGAATATTTGGAAGCATTGGTGTCTTTAACTAATGGTGTCATAGAACAATTTGTCTACTTTGAAAATGTTGTAAAGGTGATTAAGTGTAACTTGTACTCTTTTTTAACCATTCATATTCCTTCAATTATATATGTGTATAATAAATTAATTAATGATATTTTTTAAAAGCAAATGCTCACACATTTTTTTTTACAGAAATATTATTAAAATTCTTGTTAATCATTCCAACTTTTTTTTGTTTTCGGGGAGGAAATCTTCAGAAAGATACCCCGCCTTCTGGGGGGAAGGCGGCGGTTATGTGGGGTTCTTACCCACTAAAACCTCCCCGGTGGCCCTTTCCTCGGTGCATGACGAGGGGCTCCGGGATCTCCAGTGGAACGCACCGGAGCCCCTCTGCACTGTGCTCAAGGAGAGCACGTTCCGGGGGGGAGGTTACTCCCTCCCCCCCTGTGCCCTCGCAGTGCAAGGCGACACGGGCCAGCCGATGTCGCCTTCTTCCCGGGTCCACTTTGGTGGACGACTCAGGCCCCCACCCTTGTCGCCCAGTGAACCCGAGGCCCCTTTTAGTCGCCTTGTACGACAGGCAGGGGATACCGTAGTCTTATTCTTGAGAGCCCAGAACTACAGGGCTGTAATCATTCCAACTTAGCTTAAACTTGTGCTAGGAGATGATTCAAGTCTATAGTCGAATGGATTGGAACTCACGACCTTACTATTCGCAGACCGTACACTAAACCATTCTAGTCTATTGACTTGACGATTATATATTCGCAGATGTATAATGGGAATGAAGCTAAGGAGGTATGATAGGATTGTACTAAGCGGAAGTCCGTGATCTCTGCCTATTCAATAAGTAAAAGTATAATTACTAATTAACTTCATTATGAGCCTGCAGCAGTCTACTGCTGGACATAGGCATGCGATGTACGATCTTCAGCTATCCAGGTCTTGCCGGTCGTCCTGCGAAGATCGTCGCTCCATCTAGACTTAGGGCGTCACACTCCGCGTTTTCCTCCGCGGTCACTATTTAAAAACTCGGTTCGCTCGACAGTTATCCGTTCTACGGCTGATAATACAGACCCATTGCCACTATAATTTACTATTTCGGTGGGCTATGTCGATCACCTTAGTTTTCCGGTCATCGGTTCGTCAGATCCGAGGTGATCTGACAGAGAACGAAGGTGATGGCAATTTCGAATGGCAAGCCAACACAGACGACGGTCCCAATTCCCGGTCGCCCTGCTGTTCATGATGAACTACATAAAGTTAAAGCCTTTATATATGTCCCACTGCCGGACACAAGTCATGAGGCAGGCCTTCTCTAAAGAGAGTATAAGGTACATATTGGTGCCGGCACCGGGGTTCGAACTCGGGTTGCTAGCGTACTATGCAACTTGAGACAACCACCCGGACACTGAGCTATCACGTCTCTACTAAATACATAATATAAACTTATTTTCTTCTCTTTCAGGTGTTTAATATACTGTCTAATGTGATATTATTGGGAACGAAAGAGTTGATTCTGCTCTTAACACCATTATATCTCAAAATATCGCTGTACCTATTCGATAACGAGGAAAATCTGTCGATAAATTCAAACGTAAATCGAACCGTTAAATATTTGCTTCTAGAAACTGACACGTTAATAAAACAATATACATTAGGTGAATTAATTAAATACATTGAGGGGAGAAAATTTAAAAGTATAGTTAAACCAATAATTAATCAAAACTGTGGACTACAAGACGATTGGCAACGATACTCTAATATAAGCCGTAGCGAAACGGATTGGAATGGACAACAAATAGCTGATTTTACATTTATCCATAAATGTATTGAAAATAAGATTCACGATAATTCAGCTTCAATAACTGCAGCTAAGATTGGAGGAAAGAGTAATTTTGATTTGGAGATAGAGAATTTATTCGATGGTGAACACTTTGAAGAGCCATCGAATAAAAAGGCGAAGTTAGATAGCGAGGAAACTCTTGTGATTATAGAACGACTTGAAAACGACGTGTTGTCACTCTCTCGTTTCAGTGATATCTCTGATGCATGTAAAAAGAGAATTGCAGTCATGCGTGATACACTGACAAATATAATTTCATGAAAATGTTCTTCGTTTACTTATTTCTTCGCACATTCCTCATGTATTCGCGCAACACGACCCGGTCGGTTGCTATTTCGTTATCCGTGAAATAGCAACCGACCGAGTAGTTCGGCCCTCGGAACGGAATGCTTACCCGTAACATAGTAACCGTCCAAGCCGAGGTTACCCCTCACCGGGAGAACCTTTGTGTCGAGATAGCGTTAGAGGTTGAAGCTAAGCGACCTAAGAGCTACGCCACCTCTCAATCCGGAAAAGCAGTCAAGGTCAGTTTCTCTCGTCAATCTGTGGTCAATCACTCTGAAGAACTTTTTTTTTTTTTGTTCACGGGGAGGAAATCTTCAGAAAGATACCCCGCCTCTGGGGAAGGCGGCGGTTATGTGGGGTTCTTACCCACTAAAACCTCCCCGGTGGCCCTTTCCTCGGTGCTTGACGGGGGGCTCCGGGATCTCCAGTGGAACGCACCGGAGCCCCTCTGCACCTGTGCTCAAGGAGAGCACGTCCCGGAGGATACTCCCTCCCCCCCTGTGCCCTCGCAGCGCAAGGCGACACAGGCCAGCCGATGTCGCCTTCTTACCGGGTCCACTTTGGTGGACGACTCAGGCCCCCACCCTTGTCGCCCAGTGAACCCGAGGCCCCTTTTAGTCGCCTTCTACGACAGGCAGGGGATACCGTACACGTACCGTACCGATACACTCTGAAGAACTTGCATTCTATCCAATTCGTTACATTAAACAAAATGCTTAATTTCTAATTCGTATTGCTAGTTAAAACTGGGCAATGAAAATGACTAAAAATACATCATTATATTATTAAAAAGGCCACAGGATGAAGATGCATGCCGCTTATAACCGATCTTTTGCTAAACATTGGGCGAGGCCTATATCAAGTATAATAACTTGTGGGTCTTGTGGTATGATATAGCCAAATAACTAATACAATCACTTATATTCCGACAGCGTAACGTTATACAAGAAATTATTTTAACGAATACCCTCGCAATGGTGCGTCCTCACAATATACAAAATTAAAAGTCAGATTACGAATTAATAAAGTTAAAATATACATCGCCAAATTAATGACGATCAACTAAATTATTAATTATGAATTTAAGGTACAATGAGGTACAGATAAATCACTAAGATATCATTGGAAGTAGTTATAATACGTCACAACCGCTGAATGCCATGTGTAGCCAGCTAATACAAGATTTGTATCTTGTATTAGCTGGCAACACATGGCTAGTTTTTGTCAGAAAGAGAAAAACTGCAACTCACAACGTCACAAGCCCGTAATTTGAATTAGACTTAGGACTAGAATCCTCGACAATAAATGAAATCGAATGCTAAACCATTAAAGTCTAAAAAATTTTTAGACATTATATATTGGACCTAATAATAACAAGCTTGTTTAAAAGCTATTGCTTTCTCTGTCTACCTCGCTATACAGTTGAAAGAACATATAAAAAAAGGTTATAATAAAATGACAAAACTTTTCACATTTAAATTTATTGTTGTGTTAAAAAAATTTACAAGTAAGTGAAATATAATAATCATAACCATATAATATGTTTGGTCAACGCTACACCATCACGTTCCAGAGTTACGCCGCAGTGCGAGTTGATTTGCGGGCACATCCCCTGGCGCTTGACCGTGTAACAGGGGCCACAAACTTAAGATAGATTTAATTGATACTCGGAGGTAATAAGACCTTAGCTCACGTTACAGTATCAACTAACTTCAGTCGCACTCTATTCCATTGATTTCATTATCTAACCACCGACAATTCAACTGTACAGTTATTGAAAAGACCACGCTTAAATGTCATGTAACACAGCAACAATTACTAAACAACGTCTACATTATATAAATAGATATATATAAATATATATAACTAACATTCATTCTTATAGCTACGCAGCCGATTAATTCTTTCTCATAATTATTGTGATGGCGCCATTGTATACGTAAAAATACTTAAAAAAAAAGAAATTGGCTAACTATTAATCAATAAAATACGAATACAATTATATGCTTGCCTTACGCGAGACGTAGCGACACCTAGCTATTAAAATTAAGCAATAAAGCCTTAAAGCATATTTATACAGCTATAACTTACAAACGAATCGATTAACTAAATAAATTATGAAAATAATACACGGGAGTAAATAGTTCTGGGGGGATTTCTTAAATATTACTTTTAATAATATCAAATTATCATCTCGATTTCATAATAGCTTTCCCCACAAATTACAGAGGATGTTTTACAGTTTAAATATAACACGTTTCCTTACGTCCATTCTTATGTAAAGGGTGCTTTATATCCACAGTGTAATAAAGTAGAAAAATCCACGTCACTTACTCGCAACCGGAAGTATAATTTTGATTGGACGAGTACAAAATTTCAAAATCTTCAATAAAAAAAAAATTGTTAATAATTTAGTTTGAAAGCAAATATAGTCAATTTGTCATGAGTTTCCGAAGAAAGCGAATGACTAAAATACTATATGGGCCTCGAATCTGCCTTTTGCCAATGATATTCCAAAACCAACCAGCCCAACTGAAACCAGGCTATTACAATACAATTGTCATTGTGCCACAAACCGTAAACTCCTAATTTTATTTAACATGTAAATTTCAATTGACTTTTTTGATTATTTGAAATTGATAAATAATGCATATTTGGAAGACGCTATTATACTTGTTTTTAAAGAATGCTGACACTAATATTTTTTACAATTATTAACATACGACCTTACGCAAGACTGTACTATAATTTGAGATTAACAAATAGCAACAATTGAAACTATATTGCAGTGGCAATGGTAGACCAATGGCAAACTGAACTAACAGATTACCAAATATAGTCAAATTCGTTGTTGTTTATTTTGTAAATTTGTTTTACCGACCCAAGGACCAAGTGAATTTGTGACATAATAATTTTATCAGGCACCTTACTAGTAAGTCAATATAAAAACGTGTTTTGTGCGAATTGATACAATATTAAAATATATTTTACCGTCACAAGTTTATATTTATACTGATATCAATGTGCATTGGAATGGTTGAGACGGAGGACGAAGAGTTTGTATACATCTATTGCCAGCAGTATAAACACTCATCCAATTCTACTTTATGTACTATTTACAATGTATAGTGCGAAGAAAATGCTTTTAAAAAACAAACTGTCCGTATTAACAACAATTGATTTATCATTAATAATTCTAAAATCTCTCATATACAATTGTCCTTCTCTTAAATGTTCTGAGGATGTGCAGCGTCACTGCAACATATACAAATCATTTTCTGCCGACCTGGTAGCACACAATATAAAGCACCGGGTCTGTAAACAATATTGCACACACACAAAACGTAACCCCGAGACTACAATGAAATTATATATAAGATTATGTCAATCCGTTTGACAATCTTTACATAACGGCTACATTAATTAGAATTAACTAGAATGTTAGAATATAAAACCTACACATTGACAAAATACTTATATACTTAGGCCAATAATAATGTTACTCACATTCCATGTAAAAATACATATCGGGTTATATTTTGTGGCAACGATAAAACCGCTTAAACTAAATTGTCTTGGCACAAATTAAATATCATTTCGGACTTGTTTCATGATACATAAACACAAAAAACTTGAGCACTAGTGTGTAGTTAAAACTATTTAATATAGGAAACTAAATTTGCGAGAGATAGAAGTAATTTAAATAGAGGAATAATCACTTAAAAAAAGTATATAAATATAATCACTTAATGAAATAGTGTTGAGAAAAGCTAATTGCATTTAAATTACATAAATAAAGTCCTAAAGTCTAAATACCCTCAGAACAGTTAATATGTATATAAAATTCAGTTCTTTAATAGGATTATTTGGCATCTATCACCAATAGTCTACATTAAAAATGGTATACGTAGATGAGAATACCTATTGGATATGCGCCCCATCAAAAAGTTAATCCTTATAAAGGTCGTGTTTTACGCCCGCATGTTCCCTGCCGTACCTAAATTTCCTCCAAATCACGCACACATTCGCAAGTTGTAAGCCACAATCGTATCGACACACAAACGCACACACGCGAGCCGTCCACATCACAGTGCCCTTACATTCCAACCAAATGGACAATTGGAAACCAACTGACAGGCTGTAGACAGCTTCGAAACGGACTACCCACACAGATATAAACACGGACAGGCCCTTCCGAATACAGTGCGTGCCGTGTGAAATTCACTGGACGTATAC
The DNA here is from genome assembly GCA_029286785.1 of Meandrusa payeni. Classification (NCBI taxonomy): domain Eukaryota; kingdom Metazoa; phylum Arthropoda; class Insecta; order Lepidoptera; family Papilionidae; genus Meandrusa; species Meandrusa payeni. The sequence goes on along the minus strand of JAGSMX010000008.1, from coordinate 8,209,442 downwards.
ACGCAACATTTTTATATGAATTAATGAAAAAACCACTCAATGACAATGAAAAAAAAATTGCATCTAATTGAGTGTTAGTTTGGCCATCCTGATGTCATAATGGAAGAGTACGATTTCACCTAGAATACGAAACCAAGAGAGTCATTGGTCTACTTAGACGAGAAGTCACTAAAATACCTCCAGGCTTTTTTAAAAAGACAGAAAAACTTAAAGAGCTAGGCCAATGCCCCGAGTCTACGATTTGTCAGTGAAGTTTCATTATAGAACCGATCTATTACAGTCATATTAATTATTATTCCATCATTACCAAATATGTCAAATACTAACAACACACAATTAGCGTGTCTGTGGTACGCCATTGTAAATCATAGTGGGCCCAATGAACTAAAAGATTTCTAAACAAGCAAATATCGATCACTATGAAGCCAATGAACGTTAATTCTGTACACGATTGTTTTAGCAGACTCGGGAGTCAGCTCTCATTCCGCTGAAGTTGTAAAAGCCTCATGTGACAATGATTATTTCAGATAAATTGTTTTATCTTTACATTTTTATGGCTGATGATCTTCTTTTTTAACTTCATCTAATTAAGAGTGACCTTGCCTTGGGATTGTCTGGATTCTGGATCCAATAGCTATAATGACTGACGAGAGATTTTAGATATAATAGTTTTGCCATTAGTCTTAAATGTTCAGCTTCATCTAGGTCAGAGGATATGCGTTGGCAGAGGGCCCGCGATAGGCATAAGAGGGTCTAACTAGACTGTTTCCAAAGATTTTATTCACTTTAAAGTATCAAGTATTTAGTAATACTTCTTAGTAAATAATTTAGATCTTTCAAATATTACCTTACTTCAAATTTATTATTATATTGTAATAAAAGCTTGATTAAAAATCGAAGTTAGAATGGAATTTATTGTCGATAAAAATAGCGGAAAACGTATCATGCCTTAGCAAATTGGAAATCGTTTATTAAAGGTTGGAATAGAGAATTTCGTATTATATTCTGACATTGGTTTACTCGACAATTGCTTTATAACTTTAGAACTCTAAAATAAATTAAGGGAAAAAATTAACGACTTAACTTAGAAATCAAAGGTTACTATTACGTCCCGTCATCGATTTACAAATGCGTTATTGACCACATCTCTAAAGGTTGCCATTAAAACTGATAGTAAATGGTATGTAATGTATATAATTTAATCGTATTCAAATATTAATTTCTAACTCTTCCTATTTACCACTTACTAATTTCTCAATATTTGAACTGGTAATTACAGCGATAAGATATGCAATGTTACCAGTTAATGGATAACTGTAAGCTGTATTAATGCGAAAGTTGACACAAAGAAAATTGTACGCAAAACGGCGTGGTTTACGTAGTTACGTACAATTATATTTTAATCGATTAAATGTATCGATTATAATATCTAATAATCGATACAATTTCACTGGAGTAATTTAATCGATTATTTTTTTTCAGTATATCTTCTAATAAGTAAGAACGTGTGTATAGGGCATAGAAGGCGTCGGCGTTGCTAAAATTTCGTTTTATTTTTTATTAAAACTAACATCTGACCAATCTTTGATAATATAAAATGCGTTATTATCCTAAGGCCTATGATAGTATACAATCTCACTAAGGAAACGGATACTGCGGCCATATGAAAGGCGTTCCTGCATTCGAACCGACCCAATCATGTTTCTGCGAGTTCTCTAGCCGCCTGTCGCTGTGGTATCCCGTTTCTATCAGGGTGTGACGATTTGGTTGTTGTGAGGGCGCATGGTGTGGTAAAATTGCCATATCAGGGATGTCGATGTTCGAAAACTATCGACGTTAATAGATAACATAGATGTTACATCTATCAATGCAACGATTAATAATCATTTCTAATCATAAATCAATTTTATTATTGAATACGATACGATTGTTAAGATGGTTCTAGAAATATTAGTTTGCCCTTACAAAAAATCATTAATGTTTTTCAAATTATTCCATAAAGAATAAAATGTTTTATCTATCGATATCAACGTCGATACTTTTACAACGTCGATCATCCCTTCCGTATGTACGCCATAAAGCAAAATAGCCAAGTAATACTGTTTTGCCAATAAAAATATTTTTTTGTTCGATATTACAATAAAAAGATGTCGTACATACGGTATATACGGCTATATTTAGGTCGCGTGTCGTGGCGCGTGGTGGTGACAAAGTGGTCTTGGCCTCGCCGTTGGCATCATACTCGAGTGGTGAGCTTGCATTGGTACGATACTCGAGTGATGTGCTTGCATCGGCACGATACCTGAGTGGTGGGCCTGTATCGGCCTGATATTCGCCTGGTGTGACTGCATCTGACTCATACCCGGGTGGGCTTGTAACTGACTCAAGCCCGGGTGGGCTTGTATCTGACTCAAGCCCGGGTGGGCTTGTATCTGACTCAAGCCCGGGTGGGCTTGCAACTGACTCATGCCCGGGTGGGCCTGTAATTGAGTCAAGCCCGTGTGGGCCTGCATTTGTCCCAATCCCGGCTGCATCTGGGCGATGGTCTGATGCGCCTGCATATGCCCAAGGCTGGCTTGGTGTGCGGCCAGTTGGTGCATCTGCAGGTGTTGCATGGAAGCGCTGCTGTGCAGCATTTGCAGCTCTGGCGGCATGTGATACAGGCCTGGTGTCTGAAATTGATATTACCACGATATAGATATACATCGACAGTAATTTGGAAGACATAAGTTAATAGGGAGCCCTATTGACTTATGTCTTATCGGCATTAATTTGTACGTAAGAAACCGAAAAATGGAGACCTGAGACATTGGTACATGTCGGTTGGGATTGGAACCTCCAGACATATGATCGTGAGGTCGAAAGGCTTAAGGTATTACTAATATATATATATATATATATAATGTAGATAATAATAAAGCTAAAAGTAGCTCAATGAGCTTTGAAAAGCTGCGCTAGGAGTATCTTTGAAAGATGGGTTCCGGAACTAGGTGAATTAGTAAATTAGTAGAAGTGGTAATGGGATGCCCTAAGACTAGGTGGAGCGACTATCTTTACAGTTCGGGCATCCTATGTCCAGCAGTGGGCTGTTGCCGGCTGTGATGATGATGAGATATTGGTGTGCAACTTACATGATGCATGTGCGCGTGTCGGTGGGGCGGCAGGGAGGGCCTGGCTCAGTAGGCGGACGCCTCCTTGTACTCGGAGTTGTCCATGGTGAAGAAGTCCTCCAGCTTCCATTGCAGTGTCTCGAAGGTCGGTCGCTTCAGTGGGTCCTTATGCCAGCACTCCAGCATGATCTCGTACAAGGCCGCCGGGCAGTTCTGCGGGCACGGCATGCGGTAACCGTGCTCCACTTGGTGTAGTACTTCGGCGTTTGTCATGCCTGTAATGGAAAATTTCATTAAATTAAAACTGATTCATATAACATTGCTTTCTTTTTGAAATACAATTTTAATATTTATATATTAATGTGTTATATCAAAGATATGTTTTTTTTTCTTTAAGTCTGTGACCATTATAGAAGAGTATAGAAATATTATAACCGACATATTAATTGTATGGTCGTATAAGAACTATTTAACCAGCTTCCCTCCAGATGGACCGACGACCTTATAAGCATAGTCGGCTTTGGCTGAATGGGAAAGTGATTGATCGTATATAGTGGAAGGCCATTTTCAGCAGTGGTTAAACATAGGCTAAAGAAGATGAACCCAATACAAAAAAGGTTTCCAATTCGTCCTTTTTAAATGTTTGTGTACATAATCCGAGCTGTGGTAGGTCAATGCGTACCCTAGCCAACCCGAGTTCGATCGCCGGTGCCGGCACCCATAAATTTGTTATTACAATTTTATGTGTCGCGCTACATGTCTAAAGCATGTGAAGTCTGCCAATTCGCACTAGGGCCGTGGTGGACTATGCCCTTATACTCTCTTGGCAAAGAAGGCCTGCCGCCCAACATATATTATATATATATATATATATAAAGGCTGTAACTTTACATCATCCGTCATTTCCACATTTGATGCATCAATCCACTGATTTTTAATTGTTTTTTTTTTCAAATAGGTTCTATTTTAATTATGGTGTAGCGCACTTTGACCTCCAAAGATAAGGGAACGTCTAAAATTCGTATATAAAAATGACAATGTAAGACTTGTTTCTTAGAACTCCTTAAGGAGGAAGAGTACGTATGTAGCAGACAGAGAATATAGTCGCCTAGAAATATACTTGAAGATTTAACATTTAATTTTCTGCTATAAATTTAACATAGTTTAAAACCGTATCAGGAGATCAGAAGGTTTTATTGACGTCAGTACCGGTAACGCGTATCAGTTTTCCGTCTACCGTGCTACTTGACATTTGATACCGCACACCTGTGTAAGGTTATAAGTGTGACACTGTTCGTATAAAGGCTGGGATTTCCCCGATTATAAATTATATTTTTGAACAACATATTTCCAAGTATTAATTTTTTATACAACTTATATAGATCGATCAGTTTGAATGGAATATTTTCGTTTCTATAATTTTGAACCGACTTCAAAAAAAGAAGTTTTCAATTCGGTTGTATTTCTTTGAGCCTTGATAATTATGTCATGTAAAAGTAATTAATTATTTGATTTATTTTTGTTGGAAAGGGAGGACTTTAACACTGATCATAATTTTAATAGCATTGAACCTTACGTTCACACGATATAATATAAGAGCGAGAGAGAGAGAGAGCGGAGCCGAGAGTGCACTGGCATTTTCTTTCTCTCGTGAACAATACTGTATATATTATACTTATATAGAATGAAAATAAAATAAAGAATTTGTACTTCAGTCGTGTTTTAGACCACACGACTCGTTTTTTTATAGGATAGAAGATATTTAAGAGTTATTCACCAGGGTATGGTATTCGTCCGTAGGTGACCAGCTCGGTGAGGAGTATGCCGAAGGACCACACGTCCGACTTGATGCTGAACTTGCTGTAATTGGCGGCCTCGGGTGCCGTCCACTTTATGGGGAATCGGGCACCCACACGTGCTTCGTATTCGTCCTCCTGTAAATAAGACAATTGATGTTAAGAACAATTGATTGATTGATTGGAAACTTACATGCTTGAAGAAAAACTGACAGGCACGTCTCTGTCTACCCTCGCTACGGTTAAGGAAATTGAATTCATGGTTAAAATTTAAATAAGATTAGGTTTTCGAATCCTATCCTTGTAACAATGAGTTTTCGATTCATTCGGCTACTAACTTTAAAAAAAATTACTTGCTAAAACTAGCACTCCATATATATGGGACGTAATAAGCTTTGGAAAAAGTTGTCAGAAACTGTTGTCTCTATCTACTCCGTGTACCCACGGAACGTGAGAGCAGTAGGTTTTATATAATTTACAATAATGTTGGTTTCAAGAGTTTCATTAATTAATCACCGCTTATATACGTATGCTATTCATTACGCTTACTCATTTAATCAATATGTCAATTAACATTACTGTGTACTTTCTGACCTTTAATTTTACTATGAAATTGTTACGCAAATCAACTAATAATTGTTTGACGATGCATTGACATTCTCACGATACAACGATCGTTCGCCATCGATAGCTCGAATCGCAATCGGCTTTTAGTGCTGGATTGCCCATTTCTCTTTTTTTAAGTACTGAAAATCATTTTCTGTGCCCGATTTATGACGTTGTGACTTTCTGTCACATATGGGACTTAATAAAAGTGTACCTCGAAATCTGTCTCCTCTTTCATATTGAAATTTTTTATACGGAACACAAGTTAAAACTAAAACTATGTATTTCAACGTAGATATGATTCTTCCCGAATCAGAGCTTTATTGCGTTAGCAATCCAAAGGCCGTCAAGATTTCTTTTGCGTTAAAAGAAAAAAAAATTGCACTAGTTATGTATATTCATCGCATTCATTTTAAAAAAAAATTCAAGATATGACCTTCATATAGGCCTTGCGTGCTACGCTCGGCGAGTGCGGTATCGTATCGCATTTGACATTAAGCGACAAACCGCATATATGAGGTAAAAAAGTATGTGTGCAATTCACATACGGCAGAAGTGAAACTTCACAAATGTAGCCTACAAGAGAATGAGATAAATATAGAATATTACGATAGTTAAAAGGTTTTTATTTCTACAAAGCTTAAATTAATTTTAATGCAAAACATTACATTTCATATATTTACAAATCGCCTGCTGCTGCGGCGCCCCCAGGAGTTACCCGCGATTAAAAGCTATTTAATTATTTTTTCTAAATTAAAAGTAGCTCAAGTTACATCAGCTATCTGCCAGTGAAAGTCACGTCAAAATCGGCCCAGATGTTCCAGAGATTAGCCGAAACAAACAGACGAACAAAAATTGTAAATATATATGGTACATTCATATGCATGTATCAAAACGCCTAGTCTTATTTTCTCGAAGACTAAACCCTATTAATGAATATATTTGTCTCGTTTTACCTGTCGCTTTTTCGTTTCATCAAATTTTTAAATCATAAAGGTGCTAAAGTAGTTTCACATCAATAAACCCCATATGTCATAGAATAAGGTGAGACGAAAGCAACGAGACGGACGAGAAAGCTATAGGTAGCAGTGAGCCGGTAGTCTATTTGTGGCAACTTCAATTCACTTTCTTAATGCATCTGCTGCTCGCTTGAAAAACATATGATGTCGAATTGAAAAGCGGTTACACCATTAATGTGTAATGCGAATGGCAATTCCAGCGAGCGCTGTCGGAGCGTCAGCAACTATGTAACGTATACGCCGACGTCGATAGACGTTTACCGGTAAACTTAAACCACACAAAGACTTACAAGTTGACGCGTTTTCAATCACACGTAAATGGCATTTTTTTTTAAAGAAAGCTAGCAATATTTCTTTCTTTCTATTTTCAGAAATATTATAAACATTCTTGTTAACCATTCCAATTTTAAGTTTGTGCTAGCAGATGGTTCACGTCATTAGTCGAATGGTGGATTCGAGCTTAGAACTCGCAGACCGTATATTAAACCATTAGGCTATTGATGCTTCCTTAACAATTTATCTTTGTGACGTTTTTTTTTTAATTTTATTTTCATAGTAAAAGTGGACAGGGGTCTTTAGGTCAGATAATACCGTTGGCCGGTTAAAGAATTAAATATTTATGCGTCCTGTTGTAACGGTACTTAATACATTTCCCTAAAGTCTAAATTAATAAATGAAGAGATTGATAGCCTTTTGAATCTGATGGACGCAAGTTCGTATCCCAGCCAGTGTATTTCGAATTGTGGATTTTCGAAATTTGATGAAAGGCTATAGACTCACCTTTGTCACAAATAGGACCTTGGTCTTGGTTAAAACGAAAAGCGAAAGTTTCTGTGTCTACCCTTCTAGGGTGTAAGAGTTTATTAATGGATGGACATTTTTTGTATCATGATAAACCATAACAAGAAACATAAAACAATATCAAGTCGGAAAAGTATACTATACTGATCTGAAATCCTTTTTTGTGGGCTATATTCGTTTCTCTAAATTGAATTATATTGTTAATAATCCAATTTGACATTAGGTAAATCATATTTAGTAAATAATATAAAACATAATCGAGCCAGTTTTGCCTTATTGGGCATCCTAGAGTCAGTTAGTTATATATTATCGCGTCTGGAGTAACGTCCATGCTCAAAGTATATATAATGTAATAGAGATTCAGATTCTTTAAGAGCTTAGCCACTTCTAAATCCGGTGAAGTTATAAAATTCATGCTAAGAACGGCATATAGCAATAAAAATAATAAAATATAATTTCTTTTGTCCATGTCCAAACCGATATAAAAAAATCTCGGTCAAGGTATGAAGATCGAGAAAATGTATTTTTCATCTAGCAATGATCACCGGTAATCAACATGAAAAAAATTAAATACAATGCTACGGTATGCAAAATAGTCATTAAAAAGACTTAATTATGACGAGGTTTCTCATAAGGCAAGTTATAATTTAATTTTATGTACAACTTTAACACAATTATAATACAAAAACAAATCTAATAAATAAAGTATACACAAATATTTTTAGGATTTATCGGAGAGATTACACATCGCAGAGACAAAAAGCCAGCATAAACAATATTTATTTGCTCAACTAAAATACAGACGAATTGAGCACCTCCTCCTTTTTGAAGTCGGTTGAAAAGAGTGTTTAATGTTTCATCCGTTAAGTTTGAGTCGGTTTTTGTTTTTACGCGTAACTGTACTTGTATGTTAGCTGGCAACTACTTCCAATGATATCTTAGTGATTTATTTATACCATATTATATATTTAAGACATAATTCATAATTTAGTTGTTCATCATAACACTAACCAGATCAGAAAATCGCCAAGAATCTGACGTGGAAATTTTTTCAAATAGGCTACATAAGTTTAAAACAAACTTACAATATGCATTTAAAATATATAGTCTAGGATATAGTTTTTGTTATTTTCTTATTTGTCTTTTTTTATGTTTTTTTTATTATATTTCTGGATGTTTTCTGTTTTCTTTTTTCGTTTTTAAGGCTTTAGATTACACCTATAACTGAGCTAACACTTGTCCTTGTTCTTCTTAAATCTTTTGTATTTTTTTAATCTGTAATGGTGTTTACTTTGTTGGTGTGACTTATAAATAAATAAATAATAGATAAAAATCATAATAATTTGGCGATGTATATTTTTACTTTATTAGTTCCTAATCTCACATCTAATTTATTTTGTATAAATACTGTATTGACGCGCCGTTTTGACGGAATTCGTTAAAATAATTCCTTGTACAACGTAACGCTGTCTGAATTAAATGCTAGTATATTAGTCCACAAGACCCACAAGTTCTTACATGTACATTATGTGGGTAACTATCACAAAATAGTTGATCATTCAGTTCCTTACCTTGATGAGCCTAGCGAGCCCGAAGTCAGCGATCTTGACGATGTTCGCGTCTGCGACTAGCACGTTCCTCGCGGCGAGGTCGCGATGAATGTAGTTCTGAGACTCGAGGTACGCCATTCCCGCCGCGATCTGAGCCGCCATGTCTATCAGCTGTTGTAGTTTCAGCCCGCGTCCTTTGCCTGTCGAACAAAATTTTTGTTATTAATAAAAGAGTGTGCTTTAGACAACACGACTAAAGTAAAACTTTTTTATCTTCATCTATATGTATGAATTTGTATAATATATACACGATTTTTGAAGAGTGAAATAAAATATGTGCGCGCACTTACTCTCTCTCTACTACAGTGTAATACATACACCTGCATACATACATAGGCCTGCACAGCGTCTTATAAATTGCGAAAAGTAACTAACTAGAAGAGAACGAGAGTAAGAAAATATGTACTCGCTCCTCTCTCTCTCTCTTGCCCTACAGAAATATACGAAACGTAACTCTCTTTTTAGCTTCACTAACTTATATCTCCCTCTCAACTTCCCTCCGCCTCGCCCGATCACAGTTTTCGTAATGCATTCACAAGTTAATTCACAAAAACTGGTACGTCCTTTTAACCCTAGCGGGGTAGACAAAGACAGTTTACGCTGTCCACTTTTCACAAAGCTTTAATGTTAAAACGTCAACAGCAATGGTTTACGGTACAGTCTGCGAACCGTAAGTTCGTAGTTTCGATTCCACAGTTCGACTTTTGACGTGAACCATCTCCTAAGCTTTAGCTTAGTTGGAAAGTTTAACAGTAATGTAATTAATACTTGTAAAAATCTGTTAACATTTTATTAAACAAAATCTTGAAATTGATCTCGTGGTAACAAACTGGTTAAAGTGTATTAGAAATGAGTAAGAAATATTGTTCCTTTCATGAAGAAATTAATTTCCTTCTATCCTCCGATTTCACAAATCCTCAGATTTTGTTTTCAGTATTATAACTACATGCTACAAAATATATTGTTTCAATATACTCCCGATAACCACCGTTTAAAAAAAACATAAAACAAAATGGCGAACAAAACATTTATTGAAAGTGTTTGTGTAAACTTTATTATTCCATTACGTATTGCTTACAGGTAAGTTTTATGTTTCAACTTCACAGCCACATATTACATAAGGTAACCACGCGTACACAACACTATATGCAACTCCGAACGAGTGATTTGAGTCATCATTCATCTTCCGTACAACAAAGGAGTGGAACAAGTTGCCGGCGTCGGTCTTTCCGTTCTAGTACGATATGGGAGCCTTCTTAAACTAGCGCGGACTATCTATCGACTATATCATCACTTAACATCAGGTGGGATCGTGGTCAAGCACTAGTTTATAACCCAAAAAAAAAAACTTTTTTTTTTATGACGAACTACACAGATTTGCCAGAGAAGATGGCCTTGATTGCTTCACCGGATAGAGAGGTGATATATCTCATAGGTCGCTTAGCCTGAACCTCTATCGCTAGTAACTTGACACAAGGGTCCCCCAGTGAAGGGTTACGCGTAAACATTCCGATCCGAGGGCGCCCGAGAGGGCTGAACCACGACTCGGTCGGTTGCTATTTCACGGATGACGGAACGAACAGATGCTTACTGATATGGGCTATATATAACAAAGCGTTTCTTCTCATAATTTTCACAAATAAAACTACCCTTGAAACATTATTTGTAACGTATTGTTTAGAAGGCCTTCTTTAAATGCAGTAATTAAATCCAAAATCTATATACTATATATGTCGCATTGTCGCGCAAAGGCTTTCCCTGTAAAAACAGAAGAACTAAAACTAATTAGTAAATTATTGAGAACCTCTTCCTTTATTGAAGTCGATTAAATATAGTATACAAAACGAGCGACCGCAAGGACACTAAGCTACGACTCTCAATAAGCCAAAAAAAATCAACAAAGTACACTACTTGTTTGCTAAAAAATTATAGTGAAAAAATAAATAAAAATGTCTTGACAATAATGAAGACGGTTAAAATTATCTACAAATAATAAAAATAAAGATTCCAATAGCAAGCAATAAAGTACGTCACTTTAAAAAAACTAGTTCTTCATAAACCATTTAAGAAAACCGAAATACAAAACTAAATGATATTAATCTTGGAGAAACGTATACTAGTTTGTTTCTTAAAACAAATAATATAAAACAAAGTTAATTATAATGCCACTTAAAATAATATTCACTAAAAATTAAAAGGTCAACGGAACCTTCTTAATGTTTTTAATGCAAAGTATCTTAAATATCACTAACCTTGCAAGTATTCCAATAAGGAACCGTTCTTCATAAGTTCAGTGATGATATAAATTGGCTCCTCGAGAGTGCACACCGCATATAGCTGAATAAGTTTGTTGTGTCGCAATTTCTTCATGATCTGCGCTTCGGCCAGGAAGTCCTTGGGGTCCATGGTGCCCGGTTTCAGTGTCTTAATGGCGACAGGTGTTGTGTTGTTCCACAAACCCTCCCACACTTCGCCGAATTGGCCATGGCCGAGTTTTCGGGCGAATTTCAGAGAGGATCGATCTATTTCCCACTGGTCACGTGTTCTATGCGATAAGCCTTCGGTGACAGGCTTCTCTACCTGGAAGTAAAATAATAATACTGGATCACGGTGCATAGGTAGACATCATTTATTTAATTAAACCTGATTTTATTAAGATTGTGTTAAGTGCTTTTATGAATGTCAAGTCTTTAATTAATTCTGTAAATAATTTGGATACGAATAATCGCTTGTTCTATAATGGCAGACTATATCTCAATCTATACGTTTAAATATCTAGAAACAACAGTTTCTTACGTACAAAAAATCACCACCTATGACATATGGGTGTCGGACAGCTGACACAGTTTGCAATCTGTCTGTGATATACTAGTAATAAAAGAATATGAGAGTTAATTATTTATAATCTTAGTATTACTTACTGTTGGTCCCTCATGTGTATATATCTATATATGTCGAAAAATGCTGAGAACGAGACTACAACAGTTTCCTACGTACAAAAGTCACCACCTATAACAAACGGGTGTCGGACAGCTGACACAGTTTGCAGTCTGTCTGTTATACTAGTAATAAAAGAATATAAGAGTTAATTATTTATAATCTTAGTATTAGCTACTGTTGGTCCCTCCTGTATATATATCTATATCTGTTGATAAATCCTGAGATCGAGACTACAACAGTTTCTTACGTACAAAAAAATCACCACCTATGACATATGGGTGTCGGACAGCTGATACTGTTTGCAGTCTGTCTGTTATACTAGTAATAAAAGAATATGAGAGTTAATTATTTATAATCATAGTATTACCTACTGTTGGTCCCTCATGTCTGAGGATTATGATCTCCATCAGTGTTGCACTTGGAGCGGATGATCGAAGTCGGTGGAAGCGGAACGTTTTTTAAACTTATTCATGTTGATGGTGTTCAAGATATTTAAAATGACGGAGTTATGAGTGCATGGAAAACAAATATAGACTTATTGAGAACCTCTTCCTTTATTGAAGTCGGTTAAAGATATAGTTTATAACAATGAATGTGTATGACATCATATGAACGGAAATGACATCATCCGAACATGGTAATTGTTTTTGCGACACGGAGTAGTTCTGCGGAGGGAGACAGTTTGATTTTCCATTCATTCAGCGGAAAAGCTAATTATGCAGAACATGAACCTTACAGGTGTATAAAACTTCCCGTAATGGACGGTAAAAATCAATTGTCATGTAAATGCTTTTAAATATATTGCACGTTTTACTTTTTAATTGCACTTGAGGATACTTATGTAATGATTTATATTATTCCATAGTTTCGTTAAGTTATTCGTTTGTGCTAAGTGTATTAAGTTAACTCCGAGAATAGAGAAATCTTTAAGGATTTTCAGGAAGGAACACTATCAAGAATAGAGTCCTAATCCCGAACAATCCAGCTTCAGTCAACCTTCCACCAGCTTCCGTTTCAAATACCGAGTGTGCTTTAGACCACATGACTGAAGTAAAACGTCTTTAGCACCTAACATAAGTATATATGTATACGTATGGTTATATGAATAATGTACATAAACACACACCACACAAACATATCCGTACATACGCACCGGCATAAACAATACACAGTCATCAATTCTAGTTTTTGAACGTAGTTGATTACTTTTTTTGTTCGTGTTCCGCTTTTTTATTTATTAATTAAAATATAATAAACGCTCTATATGTACGTACGATTTATTAATCGAGACTCAAGGCACTGTCTCCTGAGATAAAGGTAGACTATATCTAGTTTACGAGACAGAGCCCCTTTATTTTGTTATATGTTTTTCTTGTATATTAATAAAGTAATTATGAATAAAGTTATTATTATACTCGATTGTCCAAGAGAGACAGAAAATTTGCGCGCGCCCTGCTCTGTCTTGCTCTTATAGTGTGAAACAAACAAGGCTTGCACTGTGCTTTAGATATGCGAAACGTAACTGGCTATGAGAGAAAGAAAATGTATGCACGACTATGTACGCACATCTCTCTCTTCCTCTTCGTCCTTACAATATACGAAATATAACTCTCTCTCTTTCTAACATGCCTCTCAACTTCCCTTCGCCTCGCCCGATCACATTTTTCATAACGCGTCCACTAGTATACTCCCCAAGTAAAGCGTGCATAAAAAGTTTAACTGCAAAAAAAGAAAAATATCCGGGCACAGTATGCCATTAAATTGATTTTACGAAGTTGCGTGCGGCAGACGTGAAGGCGCTGATATCGGCTTGAATTGCTAACGAATCTGTTGTCAGTGGTGACCACTTAGTGTAGAAACCAGTGTTAAATTAAAAAAAAAGTATACGCGTTGCGAGATGTCTCTTATCAACGCTATATGACTATTACGTACATTTTACATCGGCAGAATGACTTGTAAAAGTAAGAATTCTTTGGAGGAATTCAATTAGATAATCCATATTATTTCCTTTGTTAGAACATGTATAAGTGTCTTTTATCCGCATAGTCAAATTATGCAATGGTCTTATAAATGCGTATTATGCGCATGAAAGAATATTATAACATTTTGAGTTGAGAAATATATATAAAAAACCCTATCCGATAGACAGATATACTACTAATTGCAATATCCTCACCTAACAAGAATTTAGGTCCTAAATGAAATGCTGGGTACTAATTTTTAGAGTTCTTTGGCCTAAAAATAGTTGTACAACTTGGCTTGGACTCTCTTTCTACCAGAGACATTTTCTATATGTATGCTGACAGACATATCAAACACTTAGCCTTAGATATTACATGGAGCTTTCTAACGCTGCTGTGGAATATATTAATATGTTATTAAATCTAGGAATAAAGATTTTAAAACATAAACAGAAATCATATCAAGCATTGACATAGCAGTAAATGATTGTGGGCGGATTGTTTTGATACCACCCAAAATCTATCAATGGTTTACGGATTCTTAGACTTATTAAGTGGACAGAGAAGCTAAACAGTTTCACAGGATTGGAAGGCTTCAGAGCTTGGATAGTTAGATACCCTAATCGCGTTAGCATTCCGATCCAAGTGCTTCCGAGAGGGCAAGCATAACATATGAGACTTTATAAGCTTAGTTGAAAGTGTATATACATTGCGAACACATTGAAATGCTTTTCAGATCTCTTTTAACGGTTTGACCAAATTCCTTGCATAGTTGTCTTCTTTATGCATTTCTTAACTCGTGCGCATTACGCACTGCATTACATCGGCAATCTCAGTTGGTTACCGGAAGACGTCACTTAGCCGAAATCGAGCATTATCATACGTCAGTGCGTCTGTACGTGCGTGATTTTTTTTAATTCAACACGCGTAACACGACGCCGTCGGAATCGGTGGCCGTCGACCGCGACCTGCGCCTGTCACGCGCGTCGCTCCGATCTCCGATTAACGAATGCTCGTTATCGATTCCACGTTCGATTAATTTGTGCTATCGATTTTTAATATGATAAAATATTCTTATCGTTATTTCCACGTCGGAGATTTATAGCTAGTCATGGCGGTAGCTATAAGGTATGCCTCTGTTTAATTTAATAATTATTACAAAAAACAGTTAAGAAGTCGGAGCCTATTGTACAAAACATCACTTGCTAATATGTATCCGGTGTACGGCTCACTCGACTCATGTGCGCACCACCAGCTGCAGCGATTGCTGTATCTGTCTAGTCCTCTAAAAATAGTAAAAGATCGTGAGAGTGATATATCATTGAGTTGTGATTAATTCCTGTAAGTTGCAGGGCTATACAATCGGGGAAATTACCCGACCTTGCATTCTGCATCGGCGTGAAGTAGGAGATTATTTACTACGTCTACGTTTTACCCAGTAATGTGCCAATAGTTTCTTTTATTCTATAAAAATTGATTCAAACTGACCGTTCAGTGACATCATATTCCGATTCTGCTCATTTTGGTAATCTGGTTAGTTCAGTTGTGCCTCTATGGTTTGACCATAAATTACGTACCACTGGCAGTCGAATATTCTAATTAATTGTTAGTATTTGATAATATCGTACATAATCTTCAAAATATACCGTTACAATTTCTACCAAATTCAATTATTGCAAATAAAATAAAAATTAAAAAGTAAATTGGTAGATTTTTGTCACAATGGCAATTGAAATGGTTTTGTTATAGAGAATATTAAATGACTTAGAGCCCGTGGCTAAAGAGAGCGTAGCTTAAACGACTATATCTAAATTTTTGTCCATTTTCTTACGTCTATCACCTTTCTGTGTTATCCGTAACAAAAATTTGTCTCACATTTCTTTAATTCTAACGGCTGAGGTACCATTTGTGACAGCTATGTCTATACGTTCTTTATTTTTGCTGTAAAAGCTGATTAAAAATGTATCCCAATTGTAACAAGTGTGCGTCGCGTGTTATTTGTTGCCACGTATGCGGGGCCACATAGCGACTAGTCGTACCCCGCATTGTCAGCGGTACCGTGGCGACATGCAAATGAGAGGCGAAAGTTATGCAACGCACAAATTATATGCAAATTCGTAATAAAACAGTATTGGCGTCGCGATCGCACAGCGCCGACATGTTAAAGCGTATCGTAAATCGAGCGGTTGATGTAATCGACCGACGGTGCGTTGCACAAAACCAACATTTTGTTATACAATATGTCAAACTGGGGTTAGTGAGCCGGTTAAAATTAACTGTATATTTTTTGTGCATGGACGGATTATATTGGTTTCCTCCCTAGAAACAAATTTCTGTCCATCCAGAGGTCTGTGTCGCTCTCAGCGATAAGACCGCCTGTTGCGCAAGCAATTATATCGTAATATATGAAAAATGTGTTGTTTTCTGCGATGTATTTGTTAATTTTTGTGCAATAAAATATATTCATTCATTTAGTTGGAAGCGATTTAGCACACTACCGAAGTTCTACTCATCTCATGTTGCTTTGAAGCTGGATGATACAAAGAAACCAAATAGGTTTATAAATAGCAGATTTAAGAGTGGACTAAGTTAAGAAAAAAATACAGACGAATTTAGCACGTCCACCAATTTTGAAAACTTCGAAGGGCTTCGAAGCGGACTATGCCTTTATTCTCTCTTTACAGAGAAGACTTGTGCCCAACAGTGTAATGTATATATACTTATATATATGTATATAACAGGCTGCAACTTCTAACTTTCGATAGCAATACGTGTTGTGAGCCCAAAAATTTGGAAAAAAATTGGACTTGACTAGATATAAGCATTAAATAGAATAGAAATAATAGACCAAAGAAATAGATACAATAATGATTTAATACTCTGTCTAAAATAATGAAGTGTAGTCATAAAAACATAAATAAGAGCATTGAATTTGTAAGAAATAGGAAATAAGAATGTAGTAGTAAATATTAGTATAAAGATATAATATAAATGTAATAGAATAATATTTAATGAGAAGAATAAAAGGTAATAAATAGCCCTGACCGTCGAAGCTAGGAAGTAAGAAACGCAGGCTATTTCATAATAAGAAATAGAACAAGCTAGACAAGAATTGAACGAATCTGCTTCTTTAACAGTTTAAGGAGTAAGAGTGCGTTGAACTTAATTTCTCTATGGTAAAGACCATAGAGATTAAGTAAAAGTACCATTTGTTGGTTACAATGTCTTAAATAAAAAAAAGTTGTGCTTGATTGATAGCTAAATTTTTAATGTATTTTATCAGATTTGTAATAGTTTTACTAATACAAAGCGCTCCCGACCGATATCGCCGTTAGGATCTTGCGAGTTTTGCCAGATGTTCTAATACGATATACTTTCGTTAACTATATGGGTAAACCTTATCTAATTATAACGTGCGATACAAATCGACATTTAAATTTGTATATATGTCAACGATTCAAAGATACACAAGCGGCGAGCGTTTCATCATAATATTTAAAGGTTATAGAAACAAAGTACAGGGTGCTCTTATTAAATTCATAATATTTTGATACACGATCGTGTGCCAATAGCTCAAACTATACGTGCACATAGATTTCTATCGCTTATCACCATTGTGGTGTAACGATGCTGACGTTCAGATTGCACTTGCTATTGAGAAATTGCAAGCGTGCAGGCATAGGCGAAACGAAAGTTATACGCAGTCTTAGTCAGACTGTCTAATAGATATACAATGTAGACAAAGCGTCGCAAACAAGGCATGATGCATTATTTTACTTTAATATTATTACTATAGAACAGACTTCCTATAACTTAAGGTTTGTTTTACCTTATAAAGGCGGCGGTTATGTGGGGTTTTTACCCACTAAAACCTCCCCGGCTCCGGGATCTCCAGTGGGACGCACCGGAGCCCCTCTGCCCTGTGCTCATAGAGAGCACTTCCCGGGGGACGTTACTCCCTCCCCCCCTGTGCCCTCGCAGTGCAAGGCGACACGGGCCAGCTGATGTCGCCTTCTTCCCGGGTCCATCTTGGCGGACGACAAAGGCCCCCACCCTTGTCGCCCAATGAACCCGAGGCCCCTTTTAGTCGCCTTCTACGACAGGCAGGGGATACCGTAGTCTTATTCTTGAGAGCCCACAACTAATTTACCTCGTTTCATATTAAAGTGTCAATAGCCTAATGGATTAGTGTATGGTATTTAAAACAAGGTAGTAAGATTAAATACGCCATTCGACTATTGCCTATTGACATTATCCGTTTCCTAACACAAGCTTAAGCTTAGTTGGAATGTTAGTAATTTTGTGAAAAAAATATTTTTAGCAATTAAAAAAAAATTACACATCAATTGAAAGATTCTATAATAGATAATTATGAATAAGCACGTTGCGTCTATATATAAGTAGTATATCTATCATTTTTGTAGTTTTCAGTAAGATATTATAACAAAAAAATGACTACCTATTTATTAGTACAAAACTATCATGAATATTATTAAAAATAAAAAATAATAATAAAAGAATAACTCAATATAGTCTTCTCTTTTTCACTTTGAGTATGTATGAGCATCTGTATGAATTTTTGTGAATGTGTGTATCGGGGGTCTTAAACAGCATATCGCTAAAACTGTGCGGAGCGCGCAAGATGTGTGACAGAGAGGGTCACCTCTCGCTCACTCTTATTGTAAATAGCTGTTGATCAGTGTCCCTTCCTGATTGGTCGACAAACTTAGTTTCTAATTAGTACCAGTAAGGACGTAGCACATAAGATTGTATAAATAGTTAAGAAATTAGATAATAAACAGGACATTACAAATCTGGACTCCGAGTGTTATTCTTCCCGCAAATATCAACAAGAGTGGAGGCCTCCCACATGTGTTTGTACATGTGTGATGTGGGTCTTTTTTCCGAAAGGGCTGATGACGGGAGTACGTGACCGCAGTTTTCACCGGAATTTGAAAGGTGGCTGAAGTCTTAGGGCGCTACGGCTGAATATCTATACGGGTAACTGTACAAGGGCCCCCGAGAGAGAACCTCGGCTTGGGAAGTAGATTCTGCCAGTTCATGACGCATAGAACAAGGAATTGGGCCTAAAAGCACTCCCTCGCCAAGCAAAATATTTACCATAACTTTGTCACTAAATTTTGAATACATAAGTATTATCATTACTGAAACAGCCTATATTTTGAGTAATAATGTTAAGTTTTTACGTGATTCATTTGCCCCTGAATACTTGAAATGTAAATTTCAGTATCAGGGTGAATCTCACGACCGTTCTTCGCTCGACTGAGAGTAATACACTACATATTCCTCTCTGCCACACTGGATTCTTACACAATTCTTTTACTTTTAACGCAATAAGGCTCTGGAATGCGCTGCCATCAAATGTACGTACAGCTGGAACTAAGGCTACATTCAAACGCTCTCTCTTAAATCTATACTTAAATGAGGAGTAGTTTTAAATTTTACTATTATACCCTATATCCATCTATATCTATATATGTATTTATTGTTACTTAATAATAATGGTTATGCTATTAATCTATATGTTATATTTATTTATGTATGTTTATGTATGCTTGTATTTATGTAGTATATATTTATGTTTATACATATATAATATAAATTTTCTAAGCTTGCACCCGTGACTTTGTTTCTACACAACCCTAAGGTAGACTGGCAGAGAATGCCTACTGGCATTAAGTCCGCCTGTTTGTACTCTCTTATTTTGTGCAAATAAAGTAATTAAATAAATATGTAGCATTAACTGACGTACAAAGAACGCAGCAGTTGATTCTTTGTTTTGGATAACCTCTAGAGGTCAATCATTCACCGTTGCTTAATTTGAGCTCACGTCACATCTCGACGCATAACGAATTTTTAATGGGCACCTCATGGGCTCAGGTAAATTATAAAAAAGGGACATACGAAACATAATGAAATTATTAATAAAGGTTTAAGTACCGAGAAAATATCTATATAAATTTGTTGATGTTTTATGAGAATGTATGCAAATTATGAAATTTACATATATTTTAGCGTATCGAGTATCTGTAGCAGTGTAGGAACGCCTTAGGTCTCAAGTCTCCCCGGATAAAAAAAATAGTGGACAATGATGGGACACGGTACCGTAGTGGGCATATTCATGCAACGGCTCGGGAATTATAGTTAATACAACACTTCTAAGTTGTACCCGCCCTGAGACGTGATGTGTAATTCCTCTGCTACTTGTTAACATCAATAAAATATCACTCGATTCATAATTTTTTGGAATAGTTATACTTATTTTTAACAAATCTGATGAGAAGCATGTTGATTGACACCTTCTAAGAAAAAGCTAAGACTCTTAAAGCGTTGTAACGCCGCAGAAAGTTTAAAAAGTTATGAGTGTATATGTAGAACATCGGTTTATAAATAAAATGAAACGATATGACTAATTACGTGACACGAGAGATTATCTTTAGATCGCGTGCAAGTAATTAAAACGAACATGTAAGGGTAATAAATTTAAACATTTATAAATTTGCACTTGTACGTCAATAAGTATTTAATGTTGACACATACGTTAAAATGAATATTGTTTATAACAAAACGTTCATTAGAGAAGAAATGGTCTTGATTGTTAGAGCTGCAGCTAGAAGTTAACAATGGCGCTCATTAACATATTAAAATTAACGTGACTATTTAAACATTCAATTTTACTTCATGTACGTGACAAAAAAAAACATAAAAATATGAGTCAGTGAAGATTACTGTGCTCGCTGTGATTTAATAGCCTTGTCAAGGCGTCGTTAAATTTGCCTTACAAAATGATTGCATTGTCTAAATTATATGTATTGTGTAATTTATATGTGTCTTGACGTTAGGAAAAATCCTTCCCTTATTGTTGGAGGACAAACGAATAATTTTATGGGGTCAAAACAAAACCACTTAAGGATACTGTCACCGACTCATATTACGATAGCAATGAAGACATCAATAATGTCTTATATTTGAATTGTGTCGTACGCAAGCGCAGCTTCTGTGGTGTTATAGATGTTAATAGTTCATCATCAATCACTTACAAATTAATTGGTGTGCCGCAAAGGCAAACCAGCCCTTTTCCTATGAAAAAAATAACAGATCTTAACCCAACCAGGGAAAACGATTGCAATTGATATCGACATAATAGCAAGCTGTTTAAGTTCCATACGCACAGTAAACAATACATCGAGAATTTGAATTATCCGTGAAATAGTAACCGGCCGAGTCGTGGTTCGACCCTCTCGGGCGCCCTCGTATCGGAATGTTTCATAGTAACCGTCCAAACCGAGGTTACCCCAAGCCGGGGGGACGCTTGTGTCAAGTTACTAGCGATAGGTTCAGGCTAAGCGACCTAAGAACTATGCTTCTCAATCCGGTGAGGCAGTCAAGACCAGCTTCTCTGGCCAATCTGTGTAGTTCGTTAAAAAAAAATCGAGAACACAAAATTTCTTATGCGTAAAAAATGGAACAACACAAATAAATCAGTACAAGCTAGTATATCAGATTGTAAATTGAAGTCTTGGCCACAAAGCTAGCATTGCTGGTACTTAGTGCGGAATGTTCCAGTCAAATTTAGACTAATGCTGCAAAATATCGACCTGCAGCGTTGACGATAGCTGAAATCAAACCAGCTCAATGGTAGTGTAGTAAGGCCGATTCCGTCGTCAGACATTAAAAAGGACTATAGTAACTTTTTAAATGCATTCAACAATAAACTTAGACAATTTTAGATGCATCCGTCGATCATTATTCATGAAGTCTTAGAGAAGAGAGTCTTAATGAATCGTTAACCTTGTGCACACCTAACAATTAAAGAAGATAGCAATTAAGCAATTACCGCATAGAGAGAGAAGTCAAACTTATTCCTATAGTATGTTACACCTTGTATCAGTAATTCTCTGTAACCCTAAAACCAGGTAAACTTCCTTCGTGCTTCTTCCTTGGTATTCTATTACGACGTCATTTATCGATATTTAAGCGGTTTTCAACATTCAGTTACATTTTATCTGTAACAAGGACTTATTGTATTCTCTCATAATTATGATTTACAACTAGATAATATAAAACATATTATCTTGACCTACTTATTATTATGTAGATGTGTTGATGATGGTTTTATGTCTAGTATTTGAAGACACACGTTTTCTACAACAGTAGATACACGTTCTTGTATACATATTTTCCGTCGTGACATTTATACCGGTGACAATACATAAAGAACTTTACAGTAAATTATGACCATTCCAATAATTCACAGTTAGAGAGGTTACGTTGGGATAACACAAGTCAGACTTAAATAAAATTATAATAATTTATTTTATTTACTTACGTAGTTTAGCAGTTTCATTAGTATAACGTGTTGCTATAGTAGACGTGAAGCTTAATGTGATAATGATAAAAACAGTGAGTAGAAGGAAATAATTAATTCAGGAATTTTTGTGATTTGAAATTCAAAATAGTTTTTTTACTATACGATGACATTATATTTACACCGTTTGTATACGCTTCTAAATATTACGTGAAGCAGCTAATCGAGCCATGGTTGAGCTCTCCCGAGAACTCATCCTTGAGGCGAATAAAGATGCAGATTCAGATTTAGTGCTCATGGCACCCCGTCATTTAATTAAGCGTTGTTTAAATTTATGCGTTTACAATAACTCACTCAAATTATTATTTAAAAAATTGTTAGGATAAGAATATTGGCAAAAAAATAAATAAGTACTCAGAGATATACAACATTAACCGATTATTATAGCCAATACATAAATGACATAAAGCAAGTGCTTTTTTGTATATAAGAATCCGGCACGAAAACAAAGTACAAACTAAAATATAACCTATAATTAAATATAACTGGTCTGATAACTTGCAGCAAATAATTTGCAGCTAATAGAGTTATTTTTTATGATAGGATTGGAAATTGTGAACTACACTAGAGAAGAGAATGAGCTTGAAAGAGAATGTTGAGACTAAAATAAGGCATGCTTCATGGTCAGGTAGTTATATAGTATATAGGTCATATAGAAAGGGCGAATTAGGTAAGAGAGATGGAAAAGTTTATAACGCAAGAATGAGTTGCAAAGGACGCAATATCAAATCAATGCAAGTGTATGTATATCATCCAGATTGGTAACATGCTGAAAAAGGGCAATGTTAGACGTTGGATACGAATGAGGGGGGTTTACCGTCCCTTTTATCAAGAGCTATTTCATTTGTTAAAGTTTAAAATGATTTAAGTGGTAAATACCTTCACAAATAAATTCCATGGCTAGATTGATTCAATAGAAGCTTGCTCGGTTGACTAGCAATCAAAATAAAGTAAGTCAAGGAAAGAAACATTTTTCCTGTATTGATGCACTTGCTCTATCATTGTTGTCTGATATTTGTCGGGTGTATACGATTGAGTGACCTAAGAAGTCATCTGGCCAAGAGTTGGGGTACTTGGACTAGAATCCAAGCAGCAGTATACAGTATCGGATTACGGAAGGCGACTGATGTTGCGAAATGTTTGAAATACATTATAAAATAACTGATAATAAATAGTAAGCAGACAAACTGAAAACTAAGATTGTTGAAACAAACAAAACGATAAAAGAAGACGTGAAAACAGAGTATAAAAAGCATAAAAGAAAAAATGTATTTAATGACACACACAACAAACGGGGCACCGCTCGGCAAATTATTGTGGTGTACAACACTGATTTTTCAGCAACATTTTAGTATCTCTCCTCTATCTACATCGATGATAACTAACTTAAATAATTAGGGGTCTATATCTAAATGTTACCTATACTTATGCTAACAAATGTTAATTGGAGATTATTATAAATCTTAATGATCGTTGTTTTAAAACAATACTAGAAGCCCGATGGGATTCGAAACCCCTTATACGTTTGGGACAATCACACATAAGGCTATCCACTACTTATTTAATAGTTTATTCTGCCATAAAAACCTCAATCTCTTAATAGTATTTGCGTGTAAGTAGAAATATTTAGGTGACAGGATATCAAACCCGTTAACAGTTCTTGTTACACGCATTTTATTAGATCCACTTGTATCTATCTAGCTAACGGAATTTCCAAATTAATTGCGACATACTTCCAGATGGAACCGTTTGCCATTTTGTGCACGTATTCAAAACTGAGGACAATACAATAATTTCATTACTTCGACCTTCATGCCCTGATCTTTAGGATAAGGAAATGCTTAATGTATCATGTACATAAAATGACCTACTATAGGTCGAATATAGAAAATTATGTCAGATACAGTCAGGCTTCCAATTCATATCGAAAACTTTGGCAACTCACAGAGTCAAGCACTGTTCGTTTTCGTGAAGGTAATTTCAGATGAGATGGTGTGACATAAGAGTACTGTATTTTGCTTACTTAATGCTCTCGTTATGCCGCAGTCAAATCGCCACGTTCTGATTCCGTGGAAGGACGCGAGAGTGAGGTGAATTATGGATTTGCAAAAGACGTATGGCCATTTGCTCAACGACACGGGTTGGCACTACTTTTGAAATATTTAAATTGTCCGAATGCTGGTAAGTTTTCAATACCGAGTGCATGCACCCGTTGCCTTTTTAATCGAAAAACGTTTAATGTGCAGCCCTATTATCTACGTATTGGCAACACTTCGTATCTTTTATTTTGTGCGGAACTGTACAACAACTCATTAAACATAGCAAATGTTTCTTGGGTAGATTTAAATTTTATAATTCTTTTAGAGCTACACAAGTCACCTGTGAACAAGTTAACAATGTACATCAACTAACCTAGATACAAATTTCTCGCTAATTCTGTTGTAAATCTCAGACAAATAATACCAGCTTTTGTCCACCTTTACATACCTCAACCAATAATAATAATAATCTTTATCTCCAATTAATAGGCTCAAGAGCATTAAGCATCTAAAAGCCCTTACCCAATCGAGAGGATCCCTTCATCCCATATAGATATTCCACGTACGGTATTAAATGTCAGAATGGTAGAATATTACTAATGTATATTTTTTCCAGTACATGTAAGGTGTCAACCCTATACTCAACGAAAGCGGGGTCATCTCGACCTTGGCGGAGGTCGCCCGACCACGAAACTGGAATGATCTTTCTCGATATAACATGCGGTTTAAACGTTGCATTTTTCCCCACGCATCTCTATTTCCGAGCATGTTTGCAATTTAGCGTTGATCAACAACAGTAGTATACAATTAACAGATTGCGTATCACAGATTGTCATTATGGCGGAATACATAAACGTTGATAATATCGCAGATTAATACGTTTTATTTGTAATTTTTATTGCGTAGGAATTTCCACGTGTTAAACAGTTGTCTCGGTGTATTTTAAATGCGGAACGTTATCGATACATACATTATTAATAATTTCTATTAAACGGCAATTATACTAACTACGTTCTCTTACACCTATTGGAATGAAGATTGTTGGAAAAAATCTGTAATTTATTATACACATTGTAAAGCAGTGTGGAACTAAGCGTATGGGCTCTTAAAATATTGTATCAATATTGTTAACTTTGATTTACGCCATTGTCGAAAATTGGGAGGATTGTGTTATTTTTAGAAACAGCTTGGATCACGATGTCTTGGGCGATGTACGTACTAGCTGTGAGGGTTGTCTTGTCAATGACAATGTATTCGAAGCATCAATAGCTTAATGGTTTAAGTTACGGTCTGCGAAACGTATGTACGTAGGTTCAAATCCACCATTCTATTGACGTGAACCGTCTCCAACCACAAGCTTCAACTTAGTTGACAAGAATGTAAGTAATATTTGAGAAGAAAAAAACTAATTATTTAAAATTATTAGTAATAATTATTTTCTTGTGATGGTGGTGGATTGCCTGCTCTTTTAGTACCGGACAGATTAGATATAGTGTTCATTTGCCATGGCTATTTCATCATCTACTTTTAATGAGAACGGTACAATCAGCTATAACAATGACTGCAGGTAAAACGATTAGTTTAACTAAGCGGAATTCACATAACTATACCAATACTAATACAATAAATGTTTATAGACACTCTTTAATAATGTCTGCTTTAATTAGATTTTTGTTACAACCCAATTCTAAGTGGTCGTCTGTTCTTATTACGTACATAAATATTTGTGGTCCCAGTAACATGATGATAATATAAAACAGCTTTAACGGCCTTACGGGATAGACAGATTACAAAATTTATCCTTGTTTACACTAAGTGATTTTCGAATCAGTAAGTGAAATAGGAATCAAAAGTAGGACCAGGATTCTAAGAGATGATTTGTTCGCTTGATGATGATAAATACAGTGCATTAGGAGACCGTTTCCGAAAACGAAGAATTCTTGACTCCTTTATGGCGCGGTACCAGTTGCGCCACCGGCCCTCCGCGCCCCGGCGTTCGTTGCCCCCAGCATCAGCTGTTTGTGATTTTGTGTTTCATTGCTGAATTTTTAGTAATGTATTTTTTATGAAACTATCGTTTAATTTAGCTACGTATAACGCTAAATATGACGATTTTTCTCCGTCCCATCAGCAAAGGTGTCGTTAGTAGCGTCTGTCTTTGTTTTCGGAAGCGGTTTCCTAAAATCCTGTATTATATGTCGAACTTTAAGCCAACGTGTCAAGTCACGTTACATTCGATAATATAAATAGAATTCAGTAAATATATCTTTATTGTAAGCAATTTTTTCTCTTATTTTTATTTCTCCTGTCCTACAGGTTTGTCGGGAACAGAAGGGTAAGACTTTAAGACTTTACACCCATTTTACTGTGCGAAAAGTAAGCAATGAAGAGTATATACTATATAGAGTATATATAATATATATATACTATTTACCCTACCTGTTTATATATAGAAAAACGCAGGATATCATAGTTGTTAACGTGCATCAGCGCCGATTCGGAGCTAGAGTCATTGTGATGTAAAGTAAAAAAGTGATAAATGTTTTCGCGCTGTCACAGCTCTTCGTTTTTCGCTAAATAAATACATGCAAATTTGCCACGTGTTCAGTTGTTCTGTTCAACCAAAACTATAAATATTATAAACTTGCCGATATCGCATGTTGCAATATATACGCGTTCGTAATAATAAATAACGCGAACTATGCATGGCCCTGATGTGACAGAATAATGCCTGGACAATTGAAAAAAAATTCAACCCAACATTAATTTCAAACGAGTCGTTAGATTACGTGTCATTAGCGTACGTTGTATCGGTTTTGTTACGAGTGCTATCATAAGAAAATTAATCACGATTTGTTGGGGCTTTCATTAGGACCTTGGCAATGTTTAGTGAGGTCGTTGGTTTCGCTAAGGTTGCCGATAACTGACCTATATATAGCTATAATCATGCTTATGTAATAGAGATTATAAACTTTTTTTTTTTTCTAAGCAAGTATTTCACATCCACCTAATTAAGTAGAAATGTAATCCTGGATGTCAATGACTTTCCCTCTTATCTTGAAAACACTCAAATAGTAATCTAAGGGAAAAACACACGTGGGAGATGGTGGTGAATGGCGTCCATCTTCCGGCGATATCAACTTTCTGTCAAATAAAAGACAACTAGCCAATATTTGAAGTAGCCTTGTCAGCAGTACGAGTGTTAATCCTTCTGTTCGTGTGAATTTCGATTATAGTAAACGATGAAAGTTTGAAATTTCGTAATAGATGCATGTTTGTCGCTATCATTAACCAAATATAATTTATAGTTAAAAGTATTTATACAATATCTTTGTAATAATATTAAATATGCACATTTAGTTTGACTTATATTGATTGACGTTCGTTTGCTGAAGGTCCCCAAATCGTAGAGGTTCGGAAACACCACTGGTAACCGTTGATTCCACAGTTTGACAGTGAGTGGTTATGCTCGTATTTTTGTTGATGTTTAACTAACCTGTACACAAGGCTTGTTGAGCGAGACGCAAAGCCCGTCTGCATCCTTGCTGTAATGTTCAACCAGCTCCTGAAGCGTTCGGAATGTAGTGCGGCGGGCGATGAAGAAACCACCCTCGTCCAACTGCCGGATGCGGTAATGCTTCACGGTATCGCCGTCGCGCACTGGGAAAGAATGAGGATATTAAATAACATGAATTTTGGAGTAAAAATATACGTAGGAGTTCAGTTTCCGATTGACGCCAACAGCGGAGGTGGCGAGACGTGTGGCGGATGCAGTCTGCTGCCCAACCCACCGGATCATGATGGTCATAATGGCCACGACCACTCTGACAACAAAGAGAGGTGACTAAGAAGGAGTTCATCAAAGCCTTTATACATAACATTGTCCATCGATCCAAGCATGATCGAGATAGAATGAATAAAGTAAACTCCTTTCGGGAGCCCTTGCGACAAATGACATCATAAATAGGTTCAGTCTAGGCGCTGACCTATGAGAGCTGTGCCACCTTTCAAACTGTGGAAACCTCCTGGCTGTTTAACGTACTTCAATAAAAAAAAGAGAAAACAAATACTTAAAAAACAAATGTCCTGCCGCACTAATCGCAAATGTCGGTGGAATTATTGGCGTTTCCATCACGTCCCAGGCTAAGGCATGCCAAAGTGGAAATATCCGTTTTTCAGACATTCATGGACCTGCAGATTTGTGATTAGAATTAAGTTATTCTTCGACGGTTTGTATATACAGTAAATTATGAATGAGGAAAGAATGATGAAGACAAAAATGAGCGTGTAAAGAAGCTTTCTATACAATTATATATAATAACTCTGATCACTGGAAACCATAATTATGTAATGGTATTAAAGCAGTACGTACATATAACATATACAAGAACAGCGTCGGAAATGACACGTAGGGCATATAAGAAACCTAGACCAGAAATCAGAAACATGTGACGACATGTCTTCTTATTTAGTCTAGTTACGTATATATTTACATAAGGGTTTTCGAATTGTTTTCCTTGTGGTAAATAAAGACTTAAAATTATATTATATCGATCATACGTTATACGACAAACTTAAAAGTAACTTATTAAACATTTCCAATTTTTTGACATTTGGTAATGTTTTTTCGAATCATTAAAAAAATCACTTGTTCGATACTCGTTCGTAGCCTGCTAGTTGTGTCGGATTAAGCCCAAAAATCACTACCGATTACGATACGATTAAGGTTACTCCCCTGTGCCCTCGCAGCGCAAGGCGACACGGGCCAGCCGATGTCGCCTTCTTCCCGGGTCCACTTTGGTGGACGACTCAGGCCCCCACCCTTGTCGCCCAGTGAACCCGAGGCCCCTTTAGTCGCCTTGTACGACAGGCAGGGGATACCGTAGTCTTATTCTTGAGAGCCCAGAACTACAGGGCTGGAATCCCATAACTTGCAACAACATGACCGACGATGCAAAGCCGGGCAAAATGGAAGAAGAAATCAATGAATGACCTAGGAAGAAAGAGAATATCTACTTGTTGAATCGGCTTTAGTGGACACGAGTATGGACACGATATAATCGCGTGCTGATAATAGAGCACAAAATAGATGACTTTCTCTGCTCTCCAACATTAATATATTACAACTATGCATTGTTCTGGCAGATGAATACCATATTTAACAAACAAACAATAATGTTTCTATATCGATAAATCAATCGCTTAGTGTTCATTGCACCTTGTTCACGGGTTTTTTTCTAATTCCCAAAGTACAATTAACAATTTTACCCGTGTCGAAACGGGGATGAAGTTCGCAATGCTCGCATCTCATGCGTGCATTATCTAAGTCAAATTTAAAGCTGCTTTTAAGCAAGAATTCGAAGAAACTGGAAACCCGGTGGGTACACAAGCTCTACCGTTAGACCGACCGCTCGTCGCTCAACGTAACCCATCAGTGCTTTATTTGACAAGTGTATTTACGAGTAAAACTACCGACTTCAAATCAAATCTACGGGAAATCGTTTTACCGCCAGTGAATAATAAAACGCTACTACGTAAACTACTTTTTATATTAAATTCCTCTTCCATATTTCAATATTACAAGCTTTCAGAAACCTTGGTTTTATCCTCAAGTAGGGCAAAGATTTCCAGAACTCATTGCTGGTAAAATTCTTTATTTGACGCGTTGATAAGGAAAAAAGTTGGAGATTAACTCTTTTATTTGGAATTCCCATAGGAACAAATATAATGTTGAAAAAGATATTAAGACACATTTGTACTCGTATTCGTCACGCACTTACCTAATCTTACTTACCTTTGTAGTAAACCTACTAATATCTAAATCAACAAAAATTCCAGTTCTCTAGTTAGTAAGTTCCTTGGTTGAAAATTAACATCGGATCTAATTATAAGTAAACTTTTTCAAACAAAAAGTCTACAGACGTTAAAAAAATATATGAAAATGGTAGATATTATACAATACAATAGATGAAAAAGGTACAAATTAGTTGCTATAGACCGGACAAAAATTTCCCGGACTTTTTAGTTTATTTATTTACTATACAAAATCCACAGCTCATGGTAGAAAATTTAAATACAAAGGTTAAACATCGAATCAATAGCGAGATTAAAGAATGATGTAGCATATTTAATTTCATAATTGCAGTAATGTTAGTACTAGACGGGTAATAATGAACATCTGCCCATCTACTAAATGTAGAACAGCCACTGCACGTCAACAGCAGCGCTTCAGAGCCACTTCCTTGTACAATAGGTTAAATAAAGTCTTAAAAATTCATCCTTTGTCGAATCATAAATTCAAATCAGTTTGTAAAAAATATTTACTAGAGTTGAATTATATTCAGACTGAACGCCTCCTAATTTAATAAAATTTAATATAATATAAAGCTGAGGACGAACACACTCACACACCAACACACACACATTTATAAAATATTGTTATGATTTGTTATGCTCATATTTTATTGTGCTTTTCAAATGGGAGAAGACACTGAACACTGAAACACAGGTCCAATAGAACCTAGCTCAGGAGTCAGAGACTTCACGTTTCTTTGTTCAAACATTTTCTATGGTGACTAATAATGATTTATTTTATTTAATGAAACGGTATTAGGGATTTTTCGGAACACTGAATAGAAGTCTAAATTCATTTGATGACGAAAGTAAAAATAAAATACTAAACTATGAAAATCTTAATGCAAAATTGTTATAATTTGTGTTTAAGTGTGCATAATGATGGACTAACCATAAGTCATGGGACCTGAGCAGCTCAGTGAAAACTGCGCTAAAAGAATTAAAATAGCGTGTCATATATTTAAGTTGTTCTTTATCTTTTGCCAGCGTAACACTAGATATATTACTAATTAATCACTGAATGGATCACGTGCGGGAAACATTTCAAGGTATGAACAAATAATCGCATATAACTCGTATAATCTGATGCTACTTTTAAGTTTAGGGTTGTGATTTTTTAAATTACACATGCACGCAACAAAACAGTCAAGTGCAGTGAGGGTAGAACAATAGCTTAACAATACAGCGCCTATCGTTAAGAATCCTGCAGAAACAGCAGGAAGGGTACTTTTCAAAAGCACGAACCGGAGTTTAATATTGAGCCGTTGAGAGTTCCGCCTCTATAGATCGGATAACAAAAGGCACGTGCCGAAAACATTTATAGAAGAATACTTTCCAGAATACATAGAAGAAGATTTACCAGAATACATTCTCTCCTTATATAATAGATCAGTAAATCCTTTGACTTTAAACATTAGACCATTCGCCTCTGAATATTTTGTAAGCGAGAGATATAAGATTACATAAAAGTTCCTAAATGTATTGAGGCATAACATCGCGTAATTTTGTGTTAAAATGTTTTTCATGCATACCGAATTGGCCACGTCCACCTAGTTACAAGGAGTGACTACATCATCACTAATATTACAAGAATTTCATAGGGAAGCTTTTATAAGCTCTCCATTATATTGTTTATTATGGTACGTAAGAAACTATTATTACACTATTTACGTACATACTGTAAAAGTTCAAGACAATGGTGGAATTTGTCTTGACCGACCTACACTAACACACGATTTAGACATGCGATGCGTGCGTCGAGGTACAGTCAGACAAACTGACAATAATTGTAAGTATAGTTCTTTCTGTTTTAACTCCATCACAAGTTCAAACATAAATACTGTGCTTAGTCAACCATTACCTTACTGCATTACTAATAGCCTAATGACTAGGTTTTTGACTATACGATGTTTACGTTGTCCGAGACTTGGCACCGATGACCTTTCAGTTTTTGGTTTCTTACAAAAACTACATGTCTATGACTGTGTGTGACAGCATCCAGGTTTACTTCGAGTTCAGCTAAATTTTCTGGTTTATTTTAGATCTATAAGCAGCATCAGCTATATTTATCTATAAACTAGACTTCGAAGAGTAATAACATAGGATATCGACAACCCTACATATATTTTTTTATAATTTCTAAGCAAGTGCTTGACTACGATCCCACCTGATGTTAAGTGGAAATGCAGTCCTGATGGTAAGGCGCACTAGCTTAGTAAATGCCTATTCACTTTACTCTTGAAAATACCCACATTGTAATCGGAAGGAAAGACAGACGCGGGCAAACTATTCCAGTCCTTTGCTGTACGAAGAATGAAAGACGAAGCAAAACCGCTTCGTTCGGGTTTGAGGATGTTCACAACAAAGGATGAAATCCCGCAGTGCGTCTAGAAGTCCGATGGTGGAAAGGGGATGGGGGAATTAGATCATGTAGTTCCTGAGCACACTCTCCAAAATGCAATCTGTAGAAAACCGAAAGGCTAGCTACCTTACGCCTGTGCTCAAGACTGAGCAGATTGGTTTCAGCTGCGCCACCAACAGCCTCTTAGCCCGCCTCTCCACCGAGTCCAAAGCTGCGAGATGGCATTTAGCTGCGCCTGCCCAAATGTGACAGCAGTATTCTACACACGACCGGACTTGAGCTTTATAAAGTGTTAAAAGCTGTCCCGCAGAGAAGTACGGTTGCACTTTGATCAAGATCCCAAGTTTTTGCAGCTATCTTAGCCTTAGACTCGATGAATCGTCCATAGTTTAGGGTCGGTGAGATTTCAATACCCAATAATAGCAGCAAATATACTAAATAGCAGTTAACATAAGACCTATTATAAATAAAATGACAATTTATGTTATTAATATAAATGCAACATTTATTTAGGAGTGTCAGACGGATATGCATAAACAAATTGGCGCTACAGACAATAAGGACAATGGCAATGTTGTGCGTCATCACACATAATTACCAATAGCTGGAAATAAGGAGTATTTTATGGACGTCCTGTGTTTAAAAAAATCTCTGCAAAGTACAAGTGTGTGTGCACCAATGTATTCACTGTATAAATCAAACGAAGATTTAAAATTTTAACAACTTTAAGAAGCGTCAATAGCCTAATGGTTTAGTGTAGGGTCTGCGAATCGAAGTTATCCACCATTGAACTATCTGCTAGCACAATCTTAAGCTTAGTTACAATGGTTAACAAGAATGTTAGTAATATTATAGAAGTATCGTAGTTATATTCCGTTATGGCGCCTGTATACTCTTTCTTTCCAGTCGGCTTGTACGAATGAAATCAATTTTTGTACATAATAACTAAATCGATTGCTAAAATAAAAATTGTGTTCCTAAGCTTGTTGAAAAGCGGACAGCGAAAGTCTGTGTCAACCCCGTTAGGTTTAAAAGAAAGTGAGAGCTTATTTATGTAAACCTTTTTTGAGTTTGAACTACTTGTTACTTCCCTGACCACCCTATTATAACATCACAATAGTATAGAGTAAGAAAAAAATAGTAAAATTCGTAGCGTTAGAAGCAATATCTATCTTCTAACGGTAAGAATTTTAACTATATTATAATATTCGATTTTACGCAAATGGAACTCGTACTGTATAATAAACAGATTTCGGGAAAATAAAAAATAGACTGCAAAGAGACCGAGACAGTTTGTCTAGAACTAAAAAAGTGCTAACGTAAACAGATCTGCCATGAAAAACAAATCTTTCGTGGTACCTTAGGTTCTTGGTAATTGGACAACAAACGACGTGATTTTCTTAAGACCGTGCTTAAACGGTGGGTGACGCAAATTCTTTTGAATCACGAAATACCTTGTGGAATGTCCACATGCGAGTTAATTTTTCCAAGGAATCTACATTTCCTACAATTATTTTATTTGCATAACTATTCGTTCTGACAAGCTAGTGAACACAGATTTTATTCTTTTGAAGTTCAATTCTCCGTATAGTGAAATGTAAAACAAAAGTTTCATTATCGTAATTATTTCTATGCTTCTAAAGTATATTAAAGAGAACACGGATTGTAATGAGGTACAAGCAGACTCGTCTATGTCTATTCCGAACATTCCACAACCAGAATTGTGAAATTTGGACATTTGACATCCCAAAATTAGTACGACGACTAAATAATATTAAATCATAGTAACAATTCTTAATTAAATAACGAAAGACAGAACAAAAGAATTACTAGTTACAGTTATTGTATACTACTATTATGTGTAGGTTGCCCTTTTTCTCGTCTAATACGTGAATTCCGTCATGAGACTTTAAGAAAAAGAATGCCACATCCCAATCTCTATTAAATAAATATATCGTAATATATATAGTCATAAATACATATAATAGTATACTCACTGTTTGGTTGGTCTGCTATTATATATGTCATCTCCTAGTACTAGGATATACTATACTATAGTACTTATGTATTATAACCATTTATGTTTTGCTGCCATCTAAACTAGGAACTTCCTGTGCCATAGGTGACAGTAATTTCCCATGACTATTTATGTATTTATTTTTTTTATTTATAAGCATATTGAGTGTGTGTGTGTTATGCGTGTTTGTGAGTGAGTGTCTATACTTAAAATTAGTTTTGGCTGAAACGCAAATCAATAATAGGCATGGGCGTTCATAGGCATTTGCAAGTCATAGGAGTAACTGATATGTAAATTTCTCATCACAGGTCAGATGGGACGGTCCAGCTATTATTTTAGAAACTTTACTTTCATTCATCGAGAAAGCGGACAGCAGATTTATGCTAACTCTATTGTCATGCATTCGCGACATTTAATTGTCGATGCTGGATGAACGGTCATAGACGCCCCATAAACATTTAATATTCCAATAAATTATCTATGTATCGTAAGTTAGAGGCGTAAATTTTGCTGATGCGAGAAATGTTACGATCACTAAGCGTAATATTCCAGAGAAACCCAATACGAATATAGCGCTATATTGTTTAATTATTGCCAATGAGGGTACCGTTAAAGCGAACGATTATTAAGGAGCCTGATATACATATATACATATATAAGATAGGAGTGCACGATAGATATCGATATTACATAAAAGATATATTGCTTCAATCCGATATACGAAACGTCGTAAGAAATTAAATAAAAAAGCATTCCATTCTTTCTTTTATTTTTGGTTGACAGCTTGAATAAAATAACACCCTTACTTGCGCTGCCATCACGAAGAGTGTAGTGTAGTATGTTACTACACTCCTACTCTTCACGATGGCAGGGCTCGTCGAATGAAATTTATAATCTATGCATGTAGTCTGTACTGCTAGCAGAATCGAGTCAAATAGTCTGGACTGGTATCCGAAGCGAGAACCTCTCAGTTAATAGCCGAGTACTCTATTAGTACAAAACTTTTCTGAAATTTAATATGAAGCGCTGACATTTAAAATTAATTATAGATATAAACAAATTGTGATATATGAAAATATCGATATATTTGTACAATATATCGCGTAGTATCAATACAATCTCACGATATATTATATCGAAAAATATATCGATATATTTTTGGCCTGAACATCCCCTCAGTAGAAGATAATGCAAACTTGTAATGTGACTGATCTGCAAAATGTGCTATGGTTTTTCAAAACATTCAATTTTCAATTAAGCTAGGCCAACAGTCGACAGCCCTGTAGTTCTTGGCTCTCAAGAATAAGACTACGGTATCCCCTGCCTGTCGTACAAGGCGACTAAAAGGGGCCTCGGGTTCACTGGGCGACAAGGGTGGGGGCCTGAGTCGTCCGCCAAGGTGGACTCCGGGAAGAGGGCGACATCGGCTGGCCCGTGTCGCCTTGCACTGCGAGGGCACAGGGGAGAGAGTAACCTCCCCGGGAAGTGCTCTCTATGAGCACAGTGCAGAGGGGCTCCGGTGCGTTCCACTGGAGATCCCGGAGCCCCTCACCATGCACCGAGGAAGGGCCACTGGGAGGTTTTAGTGGGTAAGAACCCCACATAACCGCCGCCTTCCCCCCAGAAGGCGGGGTATCTTTCTGAAGATTTCCTCCCCGTCAACAAAAAAAAAAGGCCAACAGTCGAATTAATCTAGAAACTGCTTTATAGGCCACATAAACAATTAGCGTATTGATAATACAAATATTTTATAGCTGTGCACAATATTTATAGGTTAAATCTTTTAATTAATTTTTACTCCTAGCTAAGCGTACCACAATGATGCACGCAATGAGGTTTTCCGACCACAAAAAGTCTGCAGGACGAAGCAGGATAAGTCACTTACAACCTTTCCTTTTGGTAATCCTTTTGGAGGCCTATGTCCAGCAGCGGATATCCTACCGTGTTGATGACTGCTAGGCTAGTACTACCAAGCAAGCTTCCTCCTATCAAGCTTATGTTACTTTCATATTATAATTGTCTTGCTCATATAACGTCAAGAATTTTATTTCTATAACAATATATTTCTAGAAAATCAATCAATAAACCTAATTAAATAATGCATTTTAATGGTTGCATTTCTTACAAGTCATTCATTTTTAATCACGTTACAAGAATTTGCGATGCGTAACCCCTGGAAATTTTATACTCGGTGACATTTGACTGATGTATGAACAAGGAATGATAATTTGCAATTATCTGTAATGTTATTATGCAATAATTAATAACTATCAATAATAATCGTTATGTACTATGCCGTAATATAACAAATATGTATTTCTAAACAAACACGTCACAGTAGTTCCATTTTACGTAATATTTTTACCAGCTTGAATTAAACGTTAACAACTTTTTTTTTTTTTTTTTGTTCACGGGGAGGAAATCTTCAAGAAGATACCCCGCCTTCTGGGGAAGGCGGCGGTTATGTGGGGTTCTTACCCACTAAAACCTCCCCGGTGGCCCTTTCCTCGGTGCATGACGAGGGGCTCCGGATCTCCAGTGGAACGCACCGGAGCCCCTCTGCACGTTACTCAAGGAGAGCACGTCCCGGGGAGGTTACTCCTCCCCCTGTGCCCTCATTAGCGCAAGGCGACACGGGCCAGCCGATGTCGTTTCTTCCCGGGTCCACTTTGGTGGACGACTCAGACCCTTGTCGCCCAGTGAACCCGAGGCCCTTTAGTCGCCTTCTACGACAGGCAGGGATACCGTAGTCTTATTCTTGAGAGCCCAGAACTACAGGGCTGAAACGTTAACAACTTATGATTACTGTATATTCTCTTTCACGCTCTTTAACCAGAGTAGATAAAGGTGTGCGCTTTTCATCAAGCTTATTAAGCTCTAAAGTACTAGTACAGAGATGGTAAGCCAAGATCCTATTATCGGTAATTAATATGATCAAGTAATATTTTTGTACGTAATTTTTTGCAAAGAATGCTCCAAATAAGCTTGAGCTTGTGTTGAGAAACGGTTCAAGTTCATATTACGATTCGCTAACCGTACCCGTAACCATTGGGCTATTGACGCTGTAAATATATTGTAGATTATATGATTATGTCGAACGATTAGCTACTATTATTGCTCATGTCTGTGTATATGATATCTTCTATTCAAGTTAATCTTTAATGCAAGTAAGCAATTAGTGATTAATATTTTAGTGTTGTTATGAGTAAGGTAACACTCAAATGTAAATGGAGAGAGTTGTGCCCTGTTCTATGCGGAGATTTCGCATTTAATTGCTAATTAGTGCCTGACCTGAGCATAAGAGTCGGGCTTTGTCTGTCAGATTATTGAGAGTCGTGGTAGCTCAGTGTCCGGGCGATTGTCTCAAGTTGTATAGTTTCGAGTACCGAGCACGATCCCTGCCGGCACCAATGAAATAGTTTGTTGTAAATGAAGTGCTGATCTACGATGCGCTCGGCGGTGAATGAAATCATTGTGATAAAACCTACATATATTTGAAAATTTTCTATGACATATGAAGTCTGCCAACTATCTCTTTACAGAGACATAATTTTTATCAAGTGAGGTTTTTGTACTTGAAAGACCGAAACAACGGCAATACATCGTTACAAGCCCACTTCGATTCAAACTCGCGAACATCAGATCGTAAATCAAAATGATTTGCCATAAGTCTATCACGGCTATATAGAAGATTAGAATACTGGGATAATTAAGAATACTGGTCGATGCAAACTCAGTAGCTTTAAGATACCGTCATTTCTAAATAACATGAAACATGGAATACCGATCTCCAAGACGACAATATTTTATCTATGAAATCAAAGATCCTTACGAGACCTTTAGGGTCGATTTCCCGTAACAATTTCATGAATCAAGTTCAAGGTTACGGAAATAAGATATAAATTAACCCACACAGGAAAATAATCCTTTAAAGAATATCACAACAACGTACATAATTACCGGAAACAGATAGTAAACAATATAAGAAACGATGAGGAAAAAACAAAACATACAAATTTGGCCAATGACCCTAGCAGAATTTTGTTTTCGGCGATACAACTGTTCATATCTGTTGCCCTTCTTTATGACGTGGGTAAAAAAACATTTGCTTCTCGTAGTATGAACCGTATACGTATAAACTCAAAGTAGAAAACTTTTATTAGATATGCACGTTTGCAACCCTAAATCTATAAAAATACCTTTTTCTTGCTTTGTAATAAGAATTCGCTCTGCATAGTTCTAAATTAGCTTTCCTTGTAGTTAATAGTTAGCTACTGCATAAACTCGTTCCTAGTGCATTGCAATCACGTACTTTATTTTTAGAACCGTCAGTACGCAAAATAAGACAGCGCAGAGTGATCTATTAATAGACTTACGGTACCGGACTGAATAAATAGTAATAGCTATAAGATAGTAATCTATCGGAGCTAGCCTTTAGTTGCATAGCTTTGTTCCCACGGCGCCGGCGCCTATCCAGGGGCCTTAGAAAAACTTCAACCGGTTTTACCATCGGGATCGGATCTCCGAGGCGTGCCCATAGACGGGTTCTCTATTAGAATGGTTAGCACAATTTTATTTGTAACTAGCCATTGCCCTCCGCTTTGGACAAGTACTTACGTCGCGTTTTATCCCTTTCCTGTTGCGTGACTTTTTTAATGAATACGGTAAACGTTTTTTACACACTAGACGTCTTGATAAGGTAGAGAAATGCAAATTGCAGTGCGTCTCTGTTTGTTATTTTATATTTAATACGTTCAAACCTAGTGGGTGAATATCTTTATTGCACGTTGACGATAAATTTATGTTATGAAGGTTGCGACACAAAATGCAATTTTACGAAGTTAGTCATAAGATAGGTATTTTTGTTATGGATGGTGATGACAAACGATGCGGCTCAGTTGGGCCACAAGTCTACAATTGTCTCTGAATTTTCACTATGAAAACCGACCAACTATTATTCAATTATTTGTTTACCATTTAACCGTACAGTCTACATCTATTTCATTTTTTTTTTTTATTTAATGAAAATTTGAGAGATTCACTCTCAAATTTTTGATTGATTAAAATGTAATTAAGTATACTGTATGTATTATCTAATTATATGTAATATAATTAAGTATATGCAATGTAATTAAGTAAAAAAGTATATTGGATGGATGTCATGATGTACGAAACAAGTACTAACGATTGCAACAAAATTGGAGTGTCTGTGGTACGCCATTAGAAAAAAATCGACAGCTATAATGACACTGAGCGTTCATTATGACAACAAACACTACTACTCAAATACTTCTCCCAGCGCCAACGCTTCCCGAAGTGGCACTCAAAGTTAGTTTAGCTTTCGAATGTCCCTTAGATTATCCGTGAAATAGCAACCGACCGAGTCGTGGTTCGGCCCTCTCGGGCGCCCTCGGATCGGAATGCTTACGCGTAACATAGTAACCGTCCAAGCCGAGGTTACCCCCCACCGGGGGGACCCTTATGTCGAGTTACTAGCGATAGAGGTTCAGGCTAAGCGACCTAAGAGCTCTGCCACCTCTCAATCCGGTGAAGCAGTCAAGGCCAGCTTCCCTGGCCAATCTGTGTAGTTCGTCAAAAAAAAAAACACTACTACTCGTACCACTACAAAAGGGATTGCAAATGCGTTGCCAACGTTATGATAAGTTGGGTCGCCGCCACGTCACCGGGTGACGTACCAGTACAATATGCAGAAGATATTCAGGCCGGTATTCTACTCATTCCAATCTAGCTAACCCATTCGAGCAATTCCACCAGCCACAGAAGCCTTCAAAGGCCCCTAATCAAGATGTAGGTATCTACACTACTCCCTAGTATTCCTCACTGTGATGGTGTTGATATCGAAGACCTAACAGTATATGTGTCCTTTTGTTACTTTGAACGTATAAAAAAAAATCCAGTCCGACGACCCGCCTAAGAGCAACGAACTTCGCTTCCCAGCCTCTCCGAATAAGTCGAGAGCCAGGTAGTTTGATGTGAAAATACTCATATTATGGAATATTTAGACACTGGGACCATATATAATGAAGTTGGATCAATTTACCTGACAGCGAGAAGTCGTTGTGGCGGCTCTCGGAATCGCGGATAAGGAAAGCGCCGTGCTCGTTCTCCGGCAGGAGCAATTTTTTCTCGGCCTCGATCCGCTTTATCTTGCGGAAGTACCATCTGAAACAAAACATGGGACTTGGTTATTTTTTTGCTGTTATAATAAATATAATAGACAAACATCCTTTAGCTTCCCTCGTCTAGTTGGTAATAATATCAAAAGTATAATAAAAGAGCCATAGGTCAAATATACTATTGATCTGTGCTGTTTTTTGTATATGTTGACGTCAATAAATCAAATACCTTTATGTATGTTAATTAGCCCATATGTTAATAATTAGCGGCGTGAATATGCGCGACGTATACTAGCTGATGTCCGTGATTTCATAACAGGCTATATAGATGTATACTGTATATAAAGAAAGCAAATATTGTTAAATATACAGTTTACAAAATGTCATATGCTTCTTAGTTACAG
Organism: Meandrusa payeni; assembly: GCA_029286785.1. NCBI lineage: Eukaryota > Metazoa > Arthropoda > Insecta > Lepidoptera > Papilionidae > Meandrusa > Meandrusa payeni. Next base: position 8,168,398 of record JAGSMX010000008.1, on the reverse strand, counting down.
TTTACAGGGGACAGAGCGGTGTGAAAGCAGCTGTGGATGACACATCGGCAAAGACGCTTTAAGATGAGCACGATATTTAGTAGTGAAGAGCACGAATAAGAAGAAGATATAAAAAGAATTGACAAGACAAGACCTTGAAGTTGAAGCCCAACACGTTGATCTAACCAGATCCGTACCACTCCACTCCGTACCACATGCTTTGCAAACATTTGCAGGTAGGAGAAAGTGGCGACGGATCACCAATGAAGGGCTGTTCCCACTGTTCACGACCTTCAGCATTGAGGAAACCGACTCGAGCAAGAAGAGGAACAAAAAAATTAGATAGTACAGATATACACACAATTTGTGTTTACTGTACTATACAAATTAGATGTGTAATAAAGCGCGCCTCTCTATTCGCTACGAGGTGTGTTGTGTTAACCTCCCCTTTGATTTTATCGTATAAAAATTACATCAGATCAGCAACTTGATAAAAGCAAATGACTCCGTTGTTGCGCGAACTGCTTTTGGCATTGTACCATATTCGTGAAATTATCTTTATAATTATTTCTCATAACAACGGCTTAATTTCTAATCGATTAACAGGAGTTCTGTGATATGATCTTTGGAACTGAAGGTAAAATGGGACCCCTAGAAAACATCCTCTTTCACACAAGTAATTAAAAATGAAAATCGGTTTAAAAATGACGAATCAAAAGATAAATGCTACGGCTATGCTGGACGGCCTCTTTGTAATTCCGAATTATCGTGGGAATATTACTAAATAGAATTAAGTTAAAAAGAGTTTACTCCATCCCCCCCCTGTACCCTCGCAGTGCCTTGGCGACACGGGCCAGCCGACGTCGCCCTCCCGGGTCCACCTTGGCGGACGACAAAGGCCCCCACCCTTGTCGCCCAGTGAACGCGAGGCCCCTTTTAGCAGCCTTCTACGACAGGCAGACGATACCGTAGTCTTATTCTTGAGACCCAGAACTACAGGGCTGCGTCAGAATTGAACCTAATTGGTATGGGACCACACTGGAGGCTTCAGTGTGGTCCAATCCAAATCAAATAAAAATATCATCAAAATCGGATCACCAGTCGAAAGTTAGATCGATAGATAGATAAATCCTTTATTGCCTCAAAGTATACGTACAAAGTAGAATGTTATTTAGCATTTTCTTTCAGCTAACCTTATCAAAGTTACGAGGTAACAAACATACAAACGAACTGAGAACCTCATCCGTTTTTGAAGTCTGTTGCAAACGGAGATCGGGCGGAAACACATCATATATAATATCACAATATGATGTACAAAGGACGGTAGAAGCTTTCGTTGAGTCCAGAAAGCGGGGCGGCTGTGACTCAACGACTACGAATGAATAAGTGTTTTGCATTCAATCGGCGTGCGTTCGCCACGACAAGAGGGGCCGAGCTTATTGTAGTAGTCACTTCAAACACGAGAAACCCGCGCGGCCGTCTATTCATAACTCGGAAGATTATAATTCCCAATCCGCGATTCCATCTAAGTAATATTGAAGTAAGTTCTAAGCAGATCTCTATTTGTGCAGAGTCGTTAGTAATTATTTTTTGTATGTATGTGTCATTAAGGTTTAATTGCAAGAAACTTTTCTATCATTAAGTTTAAGAATTTAGTGATTAAGTTTCTACTACTCGTTTCATTATAGTCTCTGAACTGCTGTAATTAATTTTTTATAGGATATGGGCGCAAGTGACTCTTAATGTTAAGTGATCACCTACAAGATGAAAAGAGGTTGATATTGCTTTACTGACGGGGACAAGACAAGGAGTCATTGGAGAAAAACGTTGTGAAAAATAACTTATACTTCTTTGCGCCTGTTAAGTGACGTAGTCGGAAGACCAAAATACTTCCTCTTTTTTTTGTTGCATAACATTTCATCACTTTAATAATAATAATAGCTCCAATTTTCTATATAAAATCCTAGTTTTTTTTATAGGAAAAGGGGCAAATGATCACCGTCGCCCATGAACATCCACAACACCAGAGAAGCTGAAGGTTAAAGCTTAAAGGCGTTGCCTTTGGGAAAGAAGTAAGCCCAATTCTTGAAGGTCCCCAAATCGTACAGTTTCGGAAACACCGCTGGTGACAATTGATTCCGCAGGTTGATAGTACGTGGAACAAAGTTAAGGGAAAAACGTACGGTGAAGCTGTCAAACCACTTATCACAAACTTTAAGCCTTAACGGGGTAAAGAGATAGCAACATGCATTTTGCCACTGAACTATCGCTTATCTAACCGAGATCTTTCATTTGTTAATCAGATGTCGCAGCATTCGGCCTTTAGGATATCGTTACATAAATACAAAACAGAAGCAAGTTGCGTCGTGCTGCGGGCCATTTGTTCAAGGTCGCACCGATATGTGAAATTGGGAGCAAAACAGAATCCTCGTTAGGACGGCGCGCTTGCGACACGCGGACCGGCGACAATGGCGGCAGGTGTTGCATGAAATTCCATGTGGCGAGCACGCGAGGCCGCTGCGAATAACACTCTTAAAATTGGTGGAGTCATGTTACTTCAAGAAACAAGCTGTGGCGCCAGTGGGTCACGGAAGAACAGTCTAACACGCTGTGGTGTTTCATAATGTTAGAAAAAGTATAACAAGGCTTTTTACACCCATGATAAAATGACAGCTTTTTATGTGAATTGACTGCATGTGACGAAAAAGGTCCTTCGGCTTGCACTGCTAGCCTAAATGGTGGCGGAAAGTCGATTGACGTTCAAAACACAAATTGTTTCAGACAGATGAGTTTACAAGGTATTCCTGTCATTAAGGGAATGTGTCTGCAGGATCACTTAATTTCTGGTGATAAATGCTACTTATTTGTGACCTTTACTCTAGCAAAATGTTAAAAAAATCTTCAAGCAAGTCGGCGTTAAGCCAGGGGTTTCGTTGTCGGAATCCATAATGAAATACACACTCCAGATTCAGCTTGCTTTGTCGTATCACGACGGTCGGTACGATAATGTCACGTTATTACAAAATACAGTCGTTTTTATATTGATCTCTCAATAAGTTAAACCGTTACGGAATATTTGACTTCCTTTGTAACAAACAAATAAAATAACTAAAAATAATTAATGAAATATAGTTAAATATTCACAATAAATATGTAAATGAATTTAACACAACTTTCAATGATTTATTTAACATGATTACGTTAATTTCGTATGAACAAATATCGTTCTTACAGTCCCATCACAGATGGCGCTGAACTTTTATTTAATGCGTAGTTATTCCAAATTTGATTAAAATGATAAATCAAAACAGTATTTTCGATACTAAGCGATTTGCGCCCATATATACAATATTGATTAAAGATATTTTTTTTTTAAATGAAGCTAGCAAACATTTTTTTTTTTCAGAAAAGAGTACTAACATTCTTGTTAACCATTCCAACTAAGCTTTAGCTTGTGCTAGATTGTTCTGGAGATGGTTCACGTCAAAAGTCGAACGGTGGATTCGAACTTAGAACCATACGATTCGCATACCGTACCTTAAACTATTAGGCTATTGACGCTTGTAGTGAAATATTGAATAACTTAAGCTACTTTTTTTTATATAAATTTAAATAAATAGTTATTAAATCGCGGGTAACACTGTGGGGCGCTGATGGTGTGATATAAAATCATTCGATTTGATAATTTTGCTAGTTTCTGTATACACCATTTTTTGTGTTTGTATGTTTATGCTTGTTTTATTGTCTTAGTCATGTTAGAATATTATTATATTGTTTTATAATTAGGACCACTCTACGTCTGGTGGTCAAGTTCGTGTTATGCGGTTAACGTAAGAAAACGTAAATAAAAATTAACCATTATATTATATAATGTAGATTAAAAATGAATGAACCAGTCCTAAAATAATCTCAGTTGAGTCATTACACACTATATTTTTTTTTGACATTAAAGGAAATGATTTCGGATCTGAGCCTATAAGAACCCTACCTCCGTCGTCCGTCACTATGGTGCAAGATGGCGGGCGAACCATGGGAATCTCCCTTTAGCAATCTGACCCTAGAGTGCCCGAGAGGGACGCACTATGCTACGTTCAAATGTTTCTATCGGGTTACTATTAATTCTAGTCAAATTACTATTAACGTAATGTCTTTGTCAAAGTTCCTCAATCACGCAGTTAAGTAATAAAATTGCAATAGAGGAAAATTATCAGGACCAATGTCGCAATAACCATAAAAATATACCGTGGAAAGGGCGTACAACTTTAGACCTCGTCACGTGCTAAGGGCGTCCTTAGGGTCATAGACTCTATCGAAGGCTCACGTTTTACGCTTACAGAATTGATTCATTTATGCCATACGATAAGATCTATTTAACGACAGTAATCGTTAAGTATGAGGAGCAGGTAAAATTACACATTAAATTGCTACAAAAGAGGATAAGAAAAAATAAACACGTAAGGGAATGGACACTACATGCGAAATAAATAATTTATTAGTTCAACCATACAGGGTTTCGATTCTCGGATAGTTTGATCAGCAAACACACTTTGTTATGTAATGAAAAACATGGGTATTAGACGGTATAAGACTATAAATAAAAATATACTTAAGAGCAATGTATGCAATGTGAAACATCAGCTAGTTTGATAATATTCTAGATGGCGTCAACTATTAAATCAGAATTGATAAACCTTGCACGAAACCTCGCAAAATAACACCTATTATTTTAAGGCAGATTTGCTCGACTTCTATAGAGACAGAGCCATGGTAGCTTAATGCGCTAATAACTAAAATAACGCTATTCCATGTGTAACACAAACCAAATACTTAGGTGTCGTATTAGATCCCAAACTCAGCTTCGGCCCTCACGTAGATCAGGTTAGGAACCGGGCGGCCTACGTTATGGGTCGCCTATATCACCTCATTAATAAGAAAAGTAAAATGTCCCTTAGTAATAAGGTGACACTTTACAAAGCAGTTATACGTCCCGTTATGACGTACGCGAGCCCGGTCTTCGCGCATGCCGCCCATAAACATATCCATAGGTTACAAGTAATTCAGAATCGTTTTTTGCGACGAGCCACGGGTGCGCCGTGGTTTGTACGTAATCGTGAGCTCCACGTTGACACAGGGTTACCGACAATAGCCCAATTCTTTAAGCAGGCATCTCGACGGTTTTCGAGACTGCCACCAAACATTCTAACAAACTTCTTGTAAGTGCCGCCACTTATAAGCCTTCCTATACTAAATTCCGTCGCGTCGCCCGGAGGCCGAGACACGTTCTTGACGATCCGGACGACGCGATTACCATTGCACAGGCTAGATCTTTACAAATCTTCAAAGCGTCCATTCGCGACCGTCGGAGGTTGCGAATAATCCTCGCGCGTTATCGCTATTTTATGGGCAGGCCTCACCCCCTAGATGCTAGGAGCGTTGCTGGAGTTTCTTCGGCCACTTCTTCTCCCAGCGCCAACGCTTCCCGAAGTGGCACTTAAAGTTAGTTTAGCTTTCGAATGTCCCTTAGATTATCCGTGAAATAGCAACCGACCGAGTCGTGGTTCGGCCCTCTCGGGCGCCCTCGGATCGGAATGCTTACGCGTAACATAGTAACCGTCCAAGCCGAGGTTACCCCCCACCGGGGGGACCCTTGTGTCGAGTTACTAGCGATAGAGGTTCAGGCTAAGCGACCTAAGAGCTATGCCACCTCTCAATCCGGTGAAGCAGTCAAGGCCAGCTTCTCTGGCCAATCTGTGTAGTTCGTCAAAAAAAAAAAAAAATAGCTTAATGACCTCAGGTTGCATAGTACGCTAGCAACCCGAGTTCGATCCCCGGTGCCAGTACCAATAAATTTGTTCTTGCAATTTTATCTGCTGATTTACCACGCGCTCGGCGGTGAAGGAAAACATCGTAAGGAAAAAATTCTAGGAAATGTAGGTTTCATGTACATTTCCTATAATTTTTTTCTACGAAATGTGAAGACTGTCAACCCTTAACCTCTTTTTACAGAGAAAGCCTATGCCCAGCAATGGGATACATAGAGGCTGTAACTTTAACTTCTAAGAGACAATTTCAATAGATACGACGCTTAGATGTTACTACCGAAAGGTATATGCGAAAAATACATTTACATAAATTATTGTTACGTTTCTCCATTGCCACATGCTGGAGGATAGTATTTTTTAATTTGTATTTTTTAATAAGTTTGTCCTTTAAAATAAAGAGTTCAAACAAGTTCTAAAACATTTCACTTGTCATTTCTCACTCCTGTCTCAGGTCCTATTCATCATCATTAGCCTGTGTGAATCCAAACAATCCTCCCCAGGTCATTTGAATTCAATTGGAGTTCAAAACATTCAATTGTAATGCAGTGATACTAATTTTAGACAACTTTCACGATGTTTAATAACAACAGGATTTAGCGTCATGTACCATAATATAATCAACTCTACTGTCCTACTACCTGGAAGAGATCGCTTAGCCCCCCACCCCTTAGATGATAGGAGCGTTGCTGGAGTTTCTTCGGCCACTTCTTCTCCCAGCGCCAACGCTTCCCGAAGTGGCACTCAAAGTTAGTTTAGCTTTTGAATGTCTCTTAGATTATCCGTGAAATAGCAACCGACCGAGTCGTGGTTCGGCCCTCTCGGGCGCCCTCGGATCGGAATGCTTACGCGTAACATAGTAACCGTCCAAGCCGAGGTTACCCCCCACCGGGGGGACCCTTGTGTCGAGTTACTAGCGATAGAGGTTCAGGCTAAGCGACCTAAGAGCTATGCCACCTCTCAATCCGGTGAAGCAGTCAAGGCCAGCTTCTCTGGCCAATCTGTGTAGTTCGTCAAAAAAAAAAAAAAATAGCTTAATGACCTCAGGTTGCATAGTACGCGAGCAACCCTAGTTCGATCCCCGGTGCCGGTACCAATAAATTTGTTCTTGCAATTTTATGTGCTGATTTACCACGCGCTCGGCGGTGAAGGAAAACATCGTAAGGAAAAAATTCTAGGAAATGTAGGTTAGGTTACATTTCCTATAATTTTTTTCTACGAAATGTGAAGACTGTCAACCCTTAACCTCTTTTTACAGAGAAAGCCTATGCCCAGCAATGGGATACATAGAGGCTGTAACTTTAACTTCTAAGAGACAATTTCAATAGATACGACGCTTAGATGTTACTACCGAAAGGTATATGCGAAAAATACATTTACATAAATTATTGTTACGTTTCTCCATTGCCACATGCTGGAGGATAGTATTTTTTAATTTGTATTTTTTAATAAGTTTGTCCTTTAAAATAAAGAGTTCAAACAAGTTCTAAAACATTTCACTTGTCATTTCTCACTCCTGTCTCAGGTCCTATTCATCATCATTAGCCTGTGTGAATCCAAACAATCCTCCCCAGGTCATTTGAATTCAATTGGAGTTCAAAACATTCAATTGTAATGCAGTGATACTAATTTTAGACAACTTTCACGATGTTTAATAACAACAGGATTTAGCGTCATGTACCATAATATAATCAACTCTACTGTCCTACTACCTGGAAGAGATCGCTTAGCCCCCCACCCCTTAGATGTTAGGAGCGTTGATGGAGTTTCTTCGGCCACTTCTTCTCCCAGCGCCAACGCTTCCCGAAGTGGCACTCAAAGTTAGTTTAGCTTTTGAATGTCTCTTAGATTATCCGTGAAATAGCAACCGACCGAGTCGTGGTTCGGCCCTCTCGGGCGCCCTCGGATCGGCATGCTTACGCGTAACATAGTAACCGTCCAAGCCGAGGTTACCCCTCACCGGGGGGACCCTTGTGTCGAGTTACTAGCAATAGAGGTTCAGGCTAAGCGACCTAAGAGCTATACCACCTCTCAATCCGGTGAAGTGTAGTTCGTCATAAAAAAAAAGAGATCGCTTATAGCAATAAGTTTAGTTTTTGTTTAAATTGATTGAACGTATTTCAATGCGTGAAATTAAGGAAATACAGAGACTGTCAATCCACATTATACAATAAGGACTTTCTTAACTATTTTGTAGATACTTGAACGATTATCAATGTTGGTATTGATTCTTCTTAATATTATTTCAGACCTCAGTTGCAGTTAAGTGACCTCCAATATTATACTTTCGTTGAACAAGTGAATGATGTCATGTTATAAATCGTAGAAGTGAATTATCATAAATGCACTGATTCATTTAGGCCTGCTGCTGTGGCTTCGATCATTTTCTATATGGGATTTACACTACCAGTAGGAAATTCAAAAAACTAGCTTGAGGAAAGCTGTTCTTTTATATCAAAAGAAAACAAGGAATGGTTACGAAAAGCTTAAGGAAGTTTTCAGCAGTTCTAGCCCGCCGTTTAGTACGGAGAACAGATTGAGTTGTTTTAAGGACTGACTTACGCTGTTCGGCTAAGAGGTCTTTATAGTTTTACCGGCAGTGTCATACTGTCAGATGCATTGTGGGGCATCTTTGCAATAAGACGAGCTGTTTTGCGGTAGAGATCGAAGTCCAAAACGAACTGACGAGATCCTACTCTCAGTACTTCGGTAAGCGATGCTAGACGGCTGCAGATAGTGGAAAGTGGCGACGGATCATCCGTTCCGACGTAATGGTCATTACCCTTAATATTTAGGAAACTGACGGGAGGAGGAGCAGATTTGCGAAAGGTAGAGTTTGTGCTTATGCGAATCTCCGGTGCATTCTACATGAGTCTCCGTTGACCTCATCGCTGGCATCTAACACGTTTGATGAAAAATGACAGCGAAAAAGATCTCTGTTTTCAGTTCAGTCACAGGTGTTATGTATCAACTAACAATCAATTCAACACCTATTTCTGCCGACAATGAGCAAGCATACGGTACTGTTCCAGTTGAATATTTTATTATTAAAAAAATAGATCACAAAAAAATACATCCGAATCGATAACCTCCTTTTGAAGTCGGTTAACAAAATAAACACAACTGTAATTATTCATACACCATTCCTGTATTACAAACTATGATGTAGATGTTACTTATTTGTAGCTATAAAAATACCACATATTGCTTGTAAAGCTTTATCGACACGATCTTTATGTTTCGATAAATTTTATGCTGCACGTTCAAACTGGTCTTCCCTAGATTATCCAGACTATAAATAGCTCGGGAGCCACGGGAGTGATTCGTAATTTACCGTCTGGATTAAAATATAATGCTGATAAAGAAAACGTACCAGGCTTTCTGTATTGGTAATTAACGAACGCTAACGAACGTTTGCTAGACAATGAGATCATTGAGTAGAGAGTCGCAAACTAGGGAGTTAAAGATATTTATTTTATTGTAATTTCGTTTCTATTAATATAGTTCTTTTAAACCTAGCGGGGTAAACAGAGATAATTTACAATGAACTTATTAGATTTTACGTATCGTCAGATTACACAGACATTAAGCTTATCTAAACATTGCAAAATTCCAGCAGATTTATTTGTATAACAAGTATATTTAAATGGAAAAAAAAATCGATTTCAAATCGAAACGTTAAACGATATTACGCTCGGATGCACTCTTTGTATTTACGAATTATCGTGGCAATATTACGAAATAGAATTAAGCAAAAGTCTTATCCAACTAGTATTAAAGTACATCCTTCAAAAAAAAATGAAACATCGAAATCGGTTGGAGTGATATTGAGTTATCCGTACAAATGTGGGGCACATACTTGGTGCAAAAAGACTTATGTGGTTTTCTCATGGATGCCGGTGTCAGAATTGGATCTAATTAAAATGGAACCGCAAGGGAAACATCAGCTTTCAAATAAAAAAAACATCAATATCGGTTTTCACCCAGTGATGTAACAAACATAAAAAACTTTTTTGAAGTCGGTTGAAAAAATTAAAGATATTTTTTATAATGTTAAATATTAGAAATTAATAAGTAAATTAATAAATAGGAATTAACAAATGAAATTACAAATTAAAATAATTTTATTTCTTCGATGTACTATTTTTTCATTATTATTTTTTAATTTAATAATCTAATGTAATACTAATAGTTTGTAATAATTTGTAGTAAATAATTGACTTGTAATTTATATTGTTACCAATAAAATCTGAATCTGAATCTGTATCTTTAACTATAGAGCTCCATTAAGATAATATAATTTAACTATAGTTATTATAGGCGCTGGATCTTGTTGGATGCGAGTAGCACGGGAAAGAAATATTTGGAAAGATTTAGGAGAGGCCTACGCTCCAGAGGCGACTACTACAAACGCAATTAGGATTTAATTAAAAAAAAATAATAAAATTTTTAGCACGTATTAGAACTATAATCGTATTACAAAACTATTTATATTTAAGTTTAGTTGTAGTAGTATAATAAAGACTATTTTTATTTTATTTTATTTATTATAGGCGCTCGCAATAGCTAGTCTATGACTAGTCCGCATCTAATTATACGCTACTGTATTACTACTTAAAGCGGTTATTAAACCTCTGCTACAAGTACGTCCAAAACTACGAGACATAGCCGTAGACTAACAAAGCAACTGACCAGACACAAACGCCGACCTTGACCAGTATACCCGCGAGAGAGAAATCGTCATATGAATCATACTTTTGAAAGATACATTTATATGTTGTATTAGCTTCTGATTTACATTTAGAGGCCGCAGCTCAATGTCCTCCTAATCACGTTCATTAAGAATACATTTGAATGAAATACTCTTTAAAATATTTAATTTATAAGTGTCACAAACTAACCGTCGCATTGTTTAGAATAGACTGTGATATAGAAAAGTAATAAAATTCCAGGACAGAAATGAACAAGAAATAGTTAAATATTACGTTCTTACAAATGAAATTGGCGTTTTGTAGCACTGGCCACTTTGATCTCAAATATCTCCTCTTTGGTTAGGAATTCCAATTACAAATTTATAAACTTATTTATAAAACCATAATCCAAATGCTTTTTCGTTGTGTAACTCAGTTTACAAAATGGAAAATTTAAAATATTATTTACGAGTACGAGTTCCGCCGTGGCACCAATGCTGCAGATAATATAAAAAATAAGGAATTTATAATGGATACTCTTCTAGAAATGGGTACGTTATTGTTATTAACGACTTTCTGCCTGTGCCTACCGTTGGAGTGACTTTCATTATTGCAGTATGGGATAAATGTCAAATGTCCTAAATCCATTAAACATTATGAAAAAGTTTAAGTGACGAAAACATATAAATTGAACAACACAGCGGTTGATACGCTATTCTTAGAATATTTTCATACCTAGAATACTTTAAAATCCTTATTTATTATCTTTAATTTTTAGAATAGTACTAGTAGTGTACTTATGTATACTTACAATATGGTTCACAATGACAAAAATATACACAACGCATGTGTCAATACAAATTTGCGTTATAAAACAATAGAATATCATCATAGTAAATGAAAGCTGTATTTGACAGTTCAAAAAGAGGACTGCTCCGATCGTGCACCAAACTACAGGATTACTCGCCAGGTCAATCTGAAGAATACCTGAAAATTTCATTGAAATCGATCCACCTCCCCGGTGGCCCTTTCCTCGGTGCATGACGAGGGGTCCGGGATCTCCAGAGGAACGCACCGGAGCCCCTCTGCACTGTGCTCAAGGAGAGCACGTCCCGAGGGGGGAGGTTACTCCCCCCCCCCTCTGCCCTCGTAGTGCAAGGCGACACGGGCCAGCCGATGTCGCCTTGATTGAAATCGATCCAGCCGTTTCGGAGCCTATTTGGAACATACCCACACACTTTCTCTTTTATATATATATATATATAGATATACTTCTGAATAATTCAGCTTTTTAATTTTCAAAGAATTATTTAAATCGGTTCAGTAGTTCCAAAGTCTATTCCCTATAAGCAAATCTGTCATCTTTATATTAGTATTATATAAAAGGAAGGTCTGGACGGTATAGGTAAGCAAACCTTTTCACTCAATCAGTGAAGACTTCGACTGTCGCCAAGGTAACTTATTACTAGTCTGTCGGCTTCATTTCTCAGACTGTTTTGAATTTTATACTGTTGCGTTGGTAACTACGCGTCGTCTTACTCTAGTTTCCTGTCTTAACTTTCCACATTCCGATATGAATAAGCAAGGACGTTACGGTATGTGAATTTAAAAGCCCGCCCAAAACGATGTTGAAACGAGAATCTTGCTCTCGGAATAAAAAATTGTATATTTGTATGTCTTGAACAAGTATTTACAGTAACACTTGGAACGGTGCGTCGTTTAAATAGAATCTCGTTTTGTCAGTTTAATCCTCGGCTATGTTTGTTTCGCTATGTCTCGATTGGCGATATTCGAAAGTGCAAATATGACTAGGCTGTTATTATCGCGGCTGAGTATCGCTGAAACGTCGAGTAAAAGTGTTAACACTAATATTATCACGTGTAATTTATTATAATGTTACAGTTTGATTGTAGTCAATCATTTTCACAAAACCTTTTCTTATAAAAATTATGTAATCTAATAATTTTAATAGCCCGACTTATTTGAGGAGATGTGATACAAGCGTAAATGTACACACGTACGCACATACATACACATGCAAAACACGCAGCCCACATCCTTAAACTCATCCATGCATACACTCACATCGCAGTTAATACAATTGTTTTTTTATTTCTTTCTTCAATTTTTGATGCATAGTTCCTATAGTTGTTAAAAATGAAAAATAAGGAATTTATAATCGATACTCTTCTAGAAATGGGTACGTTATTGTTATTAACGACTAGTCTGCCTGTGCCTACCGTTGGAGTGACTTTCATTATTGCAGTATGGGATGAATGTGTCCTAAATCCATTAAACATTATGAAAAAGTGACGAAAACATATAAATTGAACAACACAGCGGTTGATACGCTATTCTTAGAATATTTTCATACCTAGAATACTTTAAAATCCTTATTTATTATCTTTAATTTTTAGAATAGTACTAGTAGTGTACTTATGTATACTTACAATATGGTTCACAATGACAAAAATATACACAACGCATGTGTCAATACAAATTTGCGATATAAAACAATAGAATATCATCATAGTAAATGAAAGCTGTATTTGACAGTTCAAAAAGAGGACTGCTCCGATCATGCACCAAAATACAGGATTACTCGCCAGGTCAATCTGAAGAATACCTGAAAGTTTCATTGAAATCGATCCAGCCGTTTTGGAGCCTATATGGAACATACCCACACACTTTCTCTTTTATATATATATATAGATATACTTCTGAATAATTTAGATTTTTAATTTTGAAAGAATTATTTAAATCGGTTCAGTAGTTCCAAAGTCTATCCCCAATAAGCAAATCTGTCATCTTTATGTTAGTATTATATAAAAGGAAGGTCTGGACGGTATAGGTAAGCAAACCTTTTCACTCAATCAGTGAAGACTTCGACTGTCGCCAAGGTAACTTATTACTAGTCTGTCGGCTTCATTTCTCACACTGTTTTGAATTTTATACTGTTGCGTTGGTAACTACGCGTCGTCTTACTCTAGTTTCCTGTCTTAACTTTCCACATTCCGATATGAATAAGCAAGGACGTTACGGTATGTGAATTTAAAAGCCCGCCCAAAACGATGTTGAAACGAGAATCTTGCTCTCGGAATAAAAAATTGTATATTTGTATGTCTTGAACAAGTATTTACAGTAACACTTGGAACGGTGCGTCGTTTAAATAGAATCTCGTTTTGTCAGTTTAATCCTCGGCTATGTTTGTTTCGCTATGTCTCGATTGGCGATATTCGAAAGTGCAAATATGACTAGGCTGTTATTATCGCGGCTGAGTATCGCTGAAACGTCGAGTAAAAGTGTTAACACTAATATTATCACGTGTAATTTATTATAATGTTACAGTTTGATTGTAGTCAATAATTTTCACAAAACTTTTTCTTATAGAAATTATGTAATCTAATAATTTTAATAGCCCGACTTATTTGAGGAGATGTGATACAAGCATATGCACACACGTACGCACATACATACACATGCTAAACACGCAGCCCACATCCTTACACTCATCCATGCATACACTCACATCGCAGTTAATACAATTGTTTTTTTATTTCTTTCTTCGATTTTTTGATGCATAGTTCCTTTAGTTGTTAAAAATGGAAATAAAATAACCGTATTTATACTGTAAATTGTAAGGCCTTAGATCTCACATACATACACCTGATCACAAATTTTGTTTATTTCATATATTATAGCACAAAAACTAAATTTTGTGTGAACAATAAAATAAATAAAAAAAGTAATTCGTAATCAAGAAAATGACAAATTATAATAGGTCATTTTTTATTCCATTCCAATTACCCATGTAACTTAATTATATCCTTATATAAATGTATGGGTAAATATAAATATATTTATAACATACTTTAAATATACGGTAAATTATGAAATATTAATTAAATAAATAACAATAAACAAATTAAAATTATTGTTTTTGCAAATTATAAGTTTTCATTGTCATATAACCGTGTATTTGAATTGTTATAAACTGTAATATAATTCATATTTTTTTAGTATTAATAAATTCCGATTCTTTTGCATTTTCATAAATGAGAAATATGGCACCTTACAATAAATTGTAACTTTAAGCTTTACGTATGTCTAATTTGCTTAATTAAACATTAAGGACAGATCTCTCTTTCTCTAGTTAAAATTTATGAGAATACGATTTTACCTAATCCCCACTGTATTAATTGTGACTGGGCGTTACGAACCTTTAAATAAATTTTCGCTCAGAGAATTTTTATAGAGCTATGGATGAGGCAGCGTCCATTGAACCTCGCGTGCCAATGCCACTACTTTTTGCTTGCTCTTGCAAGGCTTCAGGTTGCTAGATGGGGATCTAATTATAGGTTCCTCTCTCCCGATGGACACATTCACCTTTAATCCGGTACTTAGAAGCTTGTTTCTTTTAACAATCAATTGCCCCGCATGTAATTATATTTAATTTCGTATGAAACAAAGAAAGGCTTTCATTTTTTTAAATCATTTCTAAGCGAGTGCTTGACCACGTTTTATGTATTCAGGACATCATTATATACGAATATTAATATGAATTTATGTATTAAAAACGTTTATATTTTTTAATAACTAATGTTACTATGTTATTATGAAGATTTACCTTTGCGTGGAATTGTCACGCAAGCATTGTCGACTTTTCGCGGTCGGGCTTACAATGTTAGCCGATTTTAAACGCACCTACGTTTATTGGCCAAATAAGAAAGACCGCAACATATTCACTGGATTTCAGCGGCCCTCGGCTTAGGCGATTACCCTTATCGTGAGCATTACGATCGCAGGGTCGCTCTAGAGGACCGACTCACGATTCCGTCAGTATTCTGGTTTGTGGTAATTACTTTTCAGGTATAGATATATTTTATTGATAATTATAATAAAATAAAAGTCGATTTTTACAAATTAAAAAAACTTAAATTAGAATATTGAACAAGAAAAAATAGTATCAAAGAAAATTGTTTTTCTTTCGCTACTAATATGTATTTTGATTTGTCAATTTCTCCACACCATAAAATGCTCTTTTAACCAGCCATGACATCTACTTATTTTTGAAAATTGATAGACTGGGAGCTTCAGTGACGGTCTTAGGAAGCCTGTTGTTGACCGCGAGGCCTTTGAAGTGTGATAGCATGTCCGATTTCGCAAGAGCAACAACTGTATTACAACGTATGTAATATTAACTCCGCGAATGTTCGCTTTGTGTGAACCGCCCAATTCGTTGCGAGTGCCACCTGGTATATTACTAAAGAGGGCAATGTTAGAATTTTTCATTTTCTCACGTTAGTCTCAAAATAATCAATAAACATCAACCTTATTTGGTATGTGACGCTGTGACTTTAGATAAGTAGGCGAAATTCTAAAAGGATAATGTATAATTACGGTAGTAAACGTTTCATTCTCATGAAATAAACTCTTACAATAATAATATTAATAAAACATGAGGCTGAAACGAAAATGATAAAGCTGTTTAATTTAATCAGCGATGACCGGATTACGTCGAAAATTACAGAACGAATTGCGAGCTTGAGATAATGTATCGGGCGTATTTGTCAGGGGGCTGTATGATTTATCTTTAAAAATTAAAAAAAAGAGTATGAATAAATTCGAGCGTATGCAGGGGAGTGCTTCTGTCTCGAGGAGATGCATGAACTAAAAACCTCATTGAAGATAATAAAGCAAACGGTATATTTGCGAGAAATATGGGCTCGTCCGTTATTTATTCAAAGAAGTGACAGATAAGGACAACGGTCATACAATTTGAGACATGCGAGTGACATTTCAATAAGGATTTTCCACGACGATAGCCTACTGAGTGGTGTCATAGTAGGTAGTGAGAAAAAAATTTCTTCGTAATTTTTCCCTAAAATTCGTATTTATCGTGCTCTCCCAAATAGCTCCATATTAATGGATATGAAAATGTACGATCGTTCATTGACAGTTCAGGTCATCGCATTAGCTAGCGTCTTCATCGTTCGAGATATTCACACTTTCTTAACCGACCCTTTATTTTTGCTCACGGCTATAGTTACGAGGTTGTTAAACTAATTATGTAAATTAAACGTTTTACACATATCAATGACTCTTAGATTATTGGAACACAATATCCAAGACAAAGATGGTCTCATGAGCTCACTGGTTTCATTACCTTCAGAACTTGGCATAACTGTTTGGTGGCTATG
Source organism: Meandrusa payeni (assembly GCA_029286785.1). Lineage (NCBI taxonomy): Eukaryota > Metazoa > Arthropoda > Insecta > Lepidoptera > Papilionidae > Meandrusa > Meandrusa payeni. The sequence continues at coordinate 8,151,709 of JAGSMX010000008.1, read as the reverse complement.
AACTTAAAACGCATTCTCTGTGAAGGTCATCTATGTCTTCTTCTAATAAGCGAAATGTATGAAGAATGAAACCAGGGCGAGCGTAGTCGACATTGTTTATTTTAAACCAACAAATTTACGGTTGAATTCATTACGACTTGTTGTTTTATGTAACTGCAATGCAATTATTTGTAAAAATAATTTAGAAAGACGTAAACGGGTTAGTCATTGTTCCGCTATTTGCGATAATTCACGACAGCTTTGGTTCCGCATGATTTGACACAACGCTAAGTAGACTCAAATTGAATCTTACCAAAAATTACTCCAAAATCATCAAACTGTTTTTACCGACTTCAAAAATGGAGGACGTTCCCAATATCAAACTAGGTGGTATTTTAATGTTATTCTATTCAGAATACTACGTTATTGATAAACTGATATTGAATTGTGTCAGCTGGCAACACATGACTTGCAGCGTTTGTTATGCATAATAACTACTTCCAATGATATGGCGTTGTAAACAATAATTTAACTTTATTAGTTCGTAATCTGATTTGTAATTAATGCGAGTGTATTAGTAATAACTAATACACTCGCTTCAATATTTCCCTATATAATATAACTATTTTATTAACTCGTGGGAAGTTATAACAATTGCTAACTTTTTGATTTATTTTTAGATTACATTGAAGTAGGTTTTTGTTTTTACCCGTAAATATAACTTGCTAGACGTAAATATACACGTTGGACTTAATTTTCAAAAGAAAATTCAACAATAATCAGACCATAGCTTCTGTTGTAGCATGAACGGGACTATCGACACTGTAGCACGACTTTACAGAATACCCGCTTGAAGTGTATATTATACTTCTTTCGCCATATAAAAATACATATATGCCACCTCCGAGCCTTGTACACGGCGACAGCCTAGGTTATAGGTTTAAGAGAAGCTTATAAGACTACGGTATCCCCTGCCTGTCGTAGAAGAGGACTAAAAGGGGCCTCGGGTTCACTGGGCGATAAGAGTGGGGCCTTTGTCGTCCGCTAAGGTGGACCCGGGAATAAGGCGACATCGGCTGGCCCGTGTAGCCTTGCACTGCGAGAGCACAGGGGGGGGGGGGCGACCTCCCCCCTGTGCCCTCGCAGTATCAACAACTAAGAAATCCGCAGACCATAATTCATAAACCAAATCCATGTATGTAAATATTAATGGACAATGTGTGTCAATTAATTTTCACTAAAATTTTCTAAAATTAGGAACGATGGTAATATACACATTTGGATATGAATAAACAATATGGCAAGGTTATAGTTATCAGTGTAAATTAAAATGTGAAAGCGACATGCAGTAAAACATGCGTTGAAGGTCTTGACTTGTTACGAGTGAGTGCGATATGTATGCGTTTACATTTTAAATCCATGGAAATTAATTATGTCCTAATTTCTCTGTCTCGTATTTTATACGTGGGTACGTAATCTTTTAAAACTTATTAAAGACAGCTTATTAGCTGAGTCTAAAACTTACAAACAGTCACGGAATTCGGTTTTGTGTAATGTTTTCGGTTTTCGTCGATGTTCTAAATAGAGAAAAAACTGTTCAAATAGGATCAATATTTAGGACACATTGGTCGCAGAAATCATGACAGAGGTCGCTCACTTTCCGCGTGGTCAGAAGCAGATAAGACCTGCCAATAAACCACGCTATTAGGCCGCCGACACTTCCAAGACACAAAAATTTAGCAATGAAGAAAACGATTAGGAAGAAGAAACTACTGCGCAAATAGTTTCCTGGTAAATTTTGCACAGTTATTACTATGACCGTTTGTTTACAATAGCAGAAGGCAGTCTCATTTAAAGAACGATATTTGGTAATCTAATACCATGTAGCGACAAATAAGAAAGCTTACAATGGATCGTTAAAGATTATTGCCTCTTGTTGCTCGTATAAAGGTGTGATGATGCTTAGTGCTGAATGACTCTCGTGAGGTGGTACAAAATTAATCAAAACGTCTAAATCAAAGTCACGATTCACATACTTATATCTCATAATAGCGAAGAGTAACAAACCAACATACAATCATTATTTTTATTAATAACTTTTTTAAATGTAAATATCCCTTTCGGTGCCCTCGCTGGCGCCGCTGCTTATGTTAATGCAGATTCTTTGTTTATTTATTTATAAATGTTTTGTTGATGTTGTTATATGACGACACATTGCGTTTTGGAGAGAATGCTCAGGAACTACATGATCTAATTCCCCCATCACCGTTCCACCATCGGACTTCAAGACGCACTGCAGGATTTCATCCTTTAGATGTGAACATCGAAGCGCTTCGCTTCGTCTTTCAATATTCGTACAGCAAAGGACTGGAATAGTTTGCCCGCGTCTGTCTTTCCATCCGGTTACAATGTGGGTATTTACAAGAATAGAGTGAATAGGCAATTACTAAGCTAGTGCGCTTTACCAGGACTACTATCCAGGACTGCATTTCCATTTAGCATCAGGTGGGATCGTAGTCAAGCACTTGTTCAGAAAGTATATAAAAAAATATATTTTTATTATACTACAATGGATCCGTTAATTTTCGCAGCAAGTTTCATGCCTTTTTAACAATACTCGGAGAACAGAGGTATAAAATCCGATCCGATATATTGGCAATGTTGTCCTTTGTAACGAGATGGATCGATATCCATTCTGTACTTGCAATAGTGCTATAGTAAATAACCTCTTTTATTTTGTCCCAATTAAATTAATACCGAGGTCACAATGTCTGAAAGTCATGAGTACTAGATTAATGTCGTAGTAATACGGTCATCAAGTGTCAGACGTGATTGAATGATATAAAGTCACACGAGCTTTCGCCTTATTTGTGTGTTTATTGGAACAAGAAGGATAGGATTTGAATCCACTACCGTGAGATCGTAAAGTCGAATGCTTAGCCATCAGGCTATTACTACTTGACTAAATTATGAGTTAAATAACTGAGCATTAGGTAAATTGGGAAAGATATCTTCAGTGGATTGGACATATAGAAAAGGTAAGAAGAGTGAAGAGAGAGACGAGCAACAAATGATTGGCACCTTACTGACAAATGCATTAAATGAAAGACACGTAGACTTCGATTTGAAGAGGTTATTTAACATGTGTTAATTAACAACATAATGTAATAATAGATCACAAATAGCAAAACGTTGTTTCAAAAACAAAATATATAGTGATATATGTACATATATTTTGGAATCAAGAAATAGGGCATTCTAGATGTGATACGAGATGCTTAGATTTCAAAACAGGCCATTTAACTGTTCGCTGATACATATTCTAATTTTAATTAAAAAATATCAGCATCCCATCCAATTACTATATCAATTACTGAGATAATACAAAGTCCAATTAGAATTACAACGTAATCGATTTTTATGTAACTTCCGCTACAAGCGATAACAATACTTATGTTACAAACAGGTGTCTGTCTGCTTAATGTTTTACGAGTGGCACAAATTGTCGTCTATATTACATAGTTGCCAAAAAACAATTGAAATGTCGGTCCAAAACAAAGCGTTCTCTCCGACGAACGCGATGGAATTATTGTCAATTTCCCTATAATTAATGTTAGGAGCAATACTGGAATCTCTTCGTTAGTTCTTCAGCGCCATCGCTTCCCAATGTGGCAAATTAAAACTATAATAGTTAGCTATTATATGTCTTGATAGTTTCCTGATAAAACCTACTGGCAATTCGATCTGCTCGGGCATCATCGGATCGGAATGCTTTCGCGATTAGAGTAACTGCCAAAGGCGAGAGTCTTGTAAAAGTTTGAGGCTAAGCTATCTAAGAGTTAAAAACTCAGTGAATGTATAGAAGCTTCAGAACAACATGCAAAGATACGGAAGCCTCTGGTTACATGAGATTTCTACTCATAAACCCCTCCGCCTCCCGGTGGCCATCATTGTGCATAATGAGGGGCTCCGAGATTATTAGCGTAACGCAGCGTCAGCATACGTCCTAGAGAAAAGTTCCTCCAGCACCCTCGCTGTATAACGGGTGACAGGAACCCACACCCTTGACGCTAGACAATCCGTTGGCTTCTTTTAGTTGCCTTTTACGACAAGCAGAGGATACCATAACCTAATTTTATAAGCTAGAATAAAGTGCTGGGCTTCTAAGAGTCTTACCGCTGTCACTTAATACGACGGTGTATCCTGTATAAATCCCAACACTGTAAGGTTTCATTCGCCGAAGAAATATGTATTAACATTACAGAGAAATGTTGCTGTAGTTAAATATATTCCATAGAGTAATATGTACAATTTCATTTTTTTTTCAAACAATCACCAAAGGAAGGCAACACGTGTTGAAGACAAAACAAAACAGCAAGCTACTTTCTCTCTCGCACTCGCACCGCTACCACGTTACTTGATATTGCGATGCGAATATAATTAACTAAATAACGATTTCGTTTTCACGCTCGCAAATAGGGTTGCCCACTTCATAAAAAAATATATATCAAATAAAAGTTCACGGAAATTTAAATCTATCAAAACATAATTGTTATTAATATATTAAATAATAATATAATATTAACATTTCTTTAATTAAAAAAAAGAAAAGAAAATACAATGCGCTCTAACGACTTTATACTGATTAGGACGATTAGAGATAATAATTACACTGCTTTTTAAGGCTGATTGACAGAAGACTTTTACTACCAACAGTGGTTAGAACGTAAGATGTGTAACGTAACGCACCAAGGGTTTCTCAGCTTGAAATGTAACTGTAGGCGATATGACTGTAGCCCTGTAGTTCTGGGCTCGTAGAATAAGACTACGGTATTCCCTGCCTGTTGTAAAAGGCGACTAAAAGGGACCTCGGGTTCACTGGACGACAAGGGTAGGGCCTTTGTGGTCCGCCAAAGTGGACCCGCGAAGAAGGTGATATTGGCTGGCCCGTGTCGCCTTGCACTACAGGCACTCAGTGGTGGGGGGATTAACCTCCTACCCGGCGAAGAGAACAGGGCAGAGGGGCTTCGGTGCGTTTCTCTGGAGATCCCGGAGCCCATGCACCGTGGAAGGGCCACCGGGGGGGTTTTAGTTTAGTAAAAATCCCACATAACCCTGCCTTCCCCAGAAGGGATATCTGGAAAGACTGAACCACGTATCATCACATTCTATAGATTTTATAAACGGTATTGTAATTTAAGGAAGCGTTGGCGCTAAAAGTCGCAGAAGAAACTCTAGCAACGCTTTTAGTCATTAATAGGAGAAAATCTATTCGTGACTTGGTGATAACGTGAATACGTTTATCGCTCTCTGCGATGAGGGCAGAAGAACGAGTGCGTTAGCAAGGGTAGTTGCCCGTATATATAAGTGTAAATTGTTTAAACTCATTTCCATCCCCATCACTAAAGGTTACGTTGATTACACTACACGTTAATTTGCACTGTACAGCAAAAATTTTTCATCATTTTTGCTTTCAAGTGCAAATTAACGCGGCGGAATTGAGATGCTTTAGCGGGTTGGTAACCCTAATGTAGTCAGCTATTACAAAAGTGCGAGATGTGCTTATAAATTTTGTCGTATTATCTTGAGATTAACCGACATGAATGAGCGCAATGTATCACGTACGTTTCCCCTATATGGGAAATAATTAATAACATGTTATGTAAAAGTAACAATTTCTTTTATATTAAAGTAATGCTCTGCGTAGCCATCTTAGTCGGCAAAACGTGACAAAGTTACATTCAAGTGTCATATAATTGTATTCGCGTGCATAATCCCGCTTTACATTTCATGTAACATTTCCATTGTATTTGTATCCATTGAGGTTTCAATGTCTTGACGTTACCGGAGGTAGAGTGAAAAGTAAATTCACAAGAAAATGTAAGAAATGAGAATAATTCGCCATTATTAATTATGTAAAATTGTATTCAGTTTCGTATAATATAGTTTAGAAAAGTCAAGCAATAATCTATTTGTGGAAGGGCATAGACATAGAACTTATTTTTTATTTTACTTTTTTTTAAAGAGCAAAAGGGTAAACAAGCATGAGCCACGAGACCTTGATGTAAGATGGTTACCATTGCCTACAAATCTACGTAAGGAGTTGCAAGTGTATTGTCCCTACTTTATGAATCAAGTGACCATTGCCAGTCAGCTGGTAAAACGAAAAAGTTTAATATACTTCCAATTCACTCTGGCATAATTCCCTGATGGTGGCCAGAGAAGTTAACTTTTACTGCTTCACCAGATTGAGATGTGGTGCAGCTCTTGGTTTACATAGCCTGAACCTCTATTGCTAGTAACTGGACACACGGGTCCCTCCGGTGAGGGGAAAACTCGGATTGGAGGGTCATTATGATACGCGTAAGCATTCTGATCCGAGTATCTACATTTAAAAAGCTAGAAGATAACTTGTACCTAACGTAGATAAGTTAAAAATAGTTTTCGCGGACTAAAAACCACCGTAAATTTTAGATACTGATTTACCACGCGCTCGGTTGTGAAGTAAAACATTGTGATGAAACCTGCATGTCTTAGAAAATGTTCTTAGACATGCAGGCTTGCGGACTATGTCCTTATAATCTCTTTACAGAGGAGGCCATCAGTGGATGATAAGGTTGTTACTACTTTTATTCAGTTTATAAATATAGATGTTTAAAAGAGAAGCAAATGGTTAGTTTGAAAAACATCCGTTGCAATAATTGTCGGGGGAGGTACGCGAGCGTTGGGCGGGCGCGCACGAGCAAAAAAGTAAAAACAAATCATAAAACCTGTTGTATTGTTCTTTCGCAAGAGACGAGCTCAGCTCGCCGCCGTGATAAGAGCGTGTCGATTTCATCGATTCTGACACGTGTTCCGAACAATGAGCCACAATTTCCACAGCTCTATAACTGTCAACATCGCTAATATTGTTACAAGTCGATAGAATAAATTACGTTCAATGTCAACGGATTAATATGTACACATAATTCGCTTAGAAAGCGAGTTGAGTGGCGGACTGAGATAAAAAAAAAAACCCAATTCGACGTTGAGTTCAGAGACGTCACGACATGGCACCCAAATCAACGGCACAGTGAAAGTGAAGCAAAAGCAATTGATGTTATTAAATAAATTTGCATTATATGTTCTAGTGTTCAAAAATCTTTCAAAATAAGTACACTACTGTGAAATAGAAAAGAAATAAAATTTATTCCAAAGCACCATTCCAGAAAATTCATTACTTGATAAGTCTCGTCTAATTCATGCTACGCATCTCTGAAAGTATCTGCCCTAAATCATAATATATTGTTATTAAGTATTTTCTAGTAATTTTCACCCTAGCGAGGTATACATACTGCAAACGGTATCCGCTTTCATTAGCTCCCTTAAACCCATCGTCACACTTTATAGCATATTTTGCGTAAAAAATTGTGCGCAAAATATCATAAACCGGATAGAGTCGAACGAGTAGCAACAATTCAATATGATACCCCTTTTGGGGATCGCGATGGCACCGTTGCTTTTGTTTATGCATCATCAAATCAATTCTTAATTCTAGTCGATTCTAGTAATTGATAATCTTTATCGCGTAAGTATATAAACATGTAAAAACAAAAACCGACCTCAATTTGATTATGAATATTACGAAATAGAATTAATCACAACGTAACTAAACTCTCAAACAACCCTTGGAGTACATAATTTCCAATAAAAAATGAATTCGGTTTACCCAGTCGAAAGTTATGAGGTAAGGAACATAAAAAAATGCACACAAGCATCCGAATTGAGAACCTCCTCTTTTGAAGTCTGTTAAAATAGGTTTTGTTCAATTTGTAACGTTCCCGTAAGTATAAAAAATAATCTAATCTAAATTAAAATTATATGAAGCTTTTTTACAGCATTATATAATTTTATTTATATTTATTTTAATTACTTTTTCTTATAAATAAGTTTCTTGTAACCACTGTCTTGGAGCGATTTCGTGGATTTCACACGTCTAAGAATTTTGATTAAGACGTGCCGAAAGATTTCCCTTCATCGCCGAGCACGTGCTTAAAATTGCAATAGATAATTTCAGTGCTGGCACCAGGGATCGAACTCGGGATGCCAGTGTACTACGCAACTTGAGCGCGAATGTCCAGACACTGAGCTACCAGTCTCTGAGGCTCTAATTTAGTGTATGTACATATCATTGTATGTATGTTTGCCTAAAATACACAGCGCGTGCCTCGAATTTTCCCATTGTCGTGGGTAGACAGGTAGAAAATGCTAATTGGCGTAAAGTCCGCCCATTGTGTCTTAATTGACGTTTATATATAACGTAGTATTTATATATAACGTAGCATTTAAATACATTACTTTTTGCTCCAAGTATGATTCATCTCAAATTCAAAGATTAATACCGAATTCATTATTCGTTGCACAGGTTAATCCAGTGACATGACACTTATCACAGATACTTTAATTAAATCACACATTTACGCGGCATTCGTGTCACAATAAAAAAAAATATTTCACAACTAATAACACTTAGCGTGTTGAATCTGAACGATATACAAGAAACAACTATTATAATTATCAAATCAATAACAATATATTATATCTTTACTTAATCAGCTGTGCCCGATCTGAACATCGTCGCCTAGATACCCAATAACAAAACTTGATAATAAATTGATTTTGTTTATAAGTTTCTAATAAAATACTAGATTAATACTCATGCTTTGCATTCTTTTATTTTTATTTATACTAATGATCGCCTTTTTCAGCCGACTTCAGAAAAAGGATTAGGTTCTCTGTATTTTTTAAGGTTTATTAATATAATACCATATTAATATACCTTAAATATAAACCCATAACATAACTTTTTTTTTGTTGACGGGGAGAAGACCTCCCTGGTGGCCCTTTCCTCGGTGCATGACAAGGAGCTCCGGGATCTCCAGTGGAACGCACCGGAGCCCCTCTGCACTGTGCTCAAGGAGAGCACGTTCCCTCCGGGTTACTCCCTCCCCCCCTGTGCCCTCACAGTGCAAGGCTACACGGGCCAGCCGATGTCGCCTTCTTCCCGGGGCCACTTTGGTGGACGACGCAGGCCCCCACCTCTCGCCCGAGGCCCCTTTTAGTCGCCTTGTACGACAGGCAGGGGATACCGTAGTCTTATTCTTGAGAGCCCAGGAACTACAGGGCTGACCGCATAACTTAACTTAACCATAACTCACTGGGTAAACCGAGTTTAATGATTGTTTTTTTTTTATTTGAAAGCTAGTGCTTCCCGTGTGGTCCCAATTTCCAATTTTGGTCCTATTCTGCCAGTGGAATTCACGCGAAAACCATATAAGTCAATATACATCAAGTATGTGCCACAAATGGACAAATAACTTAATATCAGGCCAACCGATATTGATGATAGGATCAAGGATAGTTTGAGAGTTTGGTCAGATTATGAATAATTCAATATTCCTACTATAATTCGGAAATACAAAGAGGGCGTCCGTGTGATGAGTATATAAGGGCATAGTCCGCCGCCCGACCCCAGTGCAGATTGGCAATATTTTTTCACATATGTTAGAATTTTTTTCCAAGTTTCCTCACGAGCGCGTTGTAAATCAGCACATAAAATGGCAACAACAAATTTATTGGTGACGGCCACCGGGGATCGAACTCGGGTCTAGCGTACCACGCAACTTGAGGCAATCGGACACTGAGCTGCCACGGCCCGTGAGGTCTTAAGCTAAATGTAATTAAGTAATTTGAATATTGATCCAAATTATAAGATTATAAGTAAGTTTTGTTTAGATTTCAAGTAGTGGGAATGCATTGGAAGATTAAGAAAGCAAGGAAAATATTTCGATACAGAGCCTTTTGTTTGTTCCATTACCCGTTTATACTCATTTCGCACAATAGCTTTGTTGACATCGTCGCGAACAAACACACATGTTTTCGGAACTCCGGCCTTACACAAAACAAGAGTTGTCGACTTTGAGGCGTTTGTACGTAACATAAATGTATTCAATACGAGCAAGCATTCCCAAAGCGATATCGACTCCTAGGGGCCGATATCGATGTACGAAGTAAACACGAAAACTAATTTTGACCCCAAATTTTTATCTTTACTTTGCGTTTTTTTTTTTTTTTTTGTAATTTAAATTGTATTAATAATTATTAATTACACATATATTAAGGGACTACTAATTTGTAACTGTATTTTATGTCTATTTAATTTGATGAATTTTGATTTGAAAATGTTGTCAAGTTTACCAACATAACTTTTGGAGAGCATACTCAGGAAATATATGAACTAATTCCCCCATCCACTATCGCACTTCATGCTGGATTTCATCCTTTTGTTGTGAACATAATTCGTACTGCAAAGAAGTGGAATAGTTTGTCAGAATCTTTCCCTCCGATTACAATGTGGCTAGATGATTGTCAAAAGTACAGTAAATGGGCATTTTATAATCTAGAACTGTATTTCCAATTAACATCATTTGGGATCGTGGCAGTTTCTTTAATAGCCAACGGCAAAGTTTTTTAATTATTTAGTATTTTGTATCGATAAGAAAAATAAATAGCGATAGGATTTAAGAGGCTATGAGATTGAATTGTGCAAGTAATACACTCGCCCAAAATAATTTGGGAAACCCTACTTTAAAGCATTGAATACATTTTTTACAATGACCGTTAGTAAATAAACAAAAGGAAGTGACGACACTAATTGTTGCAACTATGTATTCGAGGGCGAAATGTCCGTGACCTATGCTTTCATAAGCATATAACAATCAACTTCCGTCTTAGAAACAATGGTATATGCGAATTCCTGTATGATAATTTTTATATTGGTGTAATTAAAAATCATTTATACTTTAATATTTATTAAAATATTGTAAATATTATGTATATAAAAAAGAAAAATATAGCACGCAGAAATCTACTAAAAAGTATCTTCAACCTGACAAACATGTGTACACTGTATGTTCATTGGTGACTAGTGTGGGGTTTTAACAGGTTTACATTTGGGATTCGATTCCCAGCCGGTTTGCACCAATGTATTACCATTCTAGAATTACAAGTACAAAATAGTCTGCGAATAAATTGTATGATATATTGGCTTGGTGAAAAGGAGTGAATAGCGTTTGCCATCTCCGTAGGTCCGTTCGGGTAGACAGAGATAGCAACGCCAAGACGAGAGAGAGATTATTTTTTGTGTGAGTTGTGAAATATTTATCTGTCTTATTTACATGGAATTTGATCCATGTTATTTTAATAAGAAGCAACGTAAATAACAAATTATTTGTACTTATATAATAGCACATTGGACTTAGAGAATTTTCTTATTATAACATCGTATACTAAAGGTTCACAAAGGCCGACCTTAGAAGCATTCTCTACTGCAAACCCTGGCAAATCAACATATTAAAATATTAAAGTAAATAAATATACATACATGCACAGTACGTGTGTATATATAATAATAGACAGATAAGTGTATATACATTTATGTATATATGTATAGAAGCGTAACTAAACAAACACATGCAATGAGAAGACATGAACGGTGCTAAATGTTATTTGCCGTTAAGTAAAGACGGCGGAATAATCTTTTAAAAATATTCTTATTATCAAATATTGCAGTAACTTTGTTCTATAAACCGCCATTAACGTGAGTAAAGGTTTATATTACGGACTATTTTAATATTCATTGTATCGTATCAAACCAAATGGATACTGAGCGTAAAACCAGTGTTAATTTACATATAAATATAAAATTACATTTAGAAAAATACGAACAATTGTAATGATAATGAACAACGTACATTGCACAACCAGAGTAACCTCAAGGCTGATCAGTGAAACCGACACCAACGTCCGTATACTTTGCTTCACCCGGCGGTGCTTCCTGCGCCGCCGACCGTACCGACTGTTTCGCTATTCATTACCATTGCATTATTTTAAACTGCTGCATGTGCCCAGTGCCGTTGTACAAACACACACAGCATTAACGCATCGTTGTGAATGGCCAAGTTTATTTTACCTATTCACGTACATCCCAACACAAGTCGACATGCGTTTTTAATTAAATAGCCAGTTTATGTATGCATTGAATTAGGAATTAAAGCCGTGCATAACGTTAACGCGCCTATGAAACCGAAATACGTGACACGTTCTACAGTGGCAGAAAAAGTGTGCCGCGCACGCATATTATCAACAGGTATAGGCAGCGAGGCGAGTGGCAACTAAAATATCATATAGAATTAAAATTCACTTCGTGTTATAATGTACGCATAACAATAAAAACAAAGCGCTCGATATTCCGCATGTAAACTTATCTGCGTGTGTCCTAATTATTCATGAAGAGGATTGAGGAAGCGTACAAAATCACGAACATGACACGTAGAAAATTCAAAGCACAATCGCTTCCGATCGGCCCGGCTACAGTTTTTCGTTAGCGTCACCTTCATGGCTCACTTCCTGAGGCGACTTCCAATCGCCGAACTATCGAGAGGAAGACATCAGCCGGCGGCGGTGCAGCGACCGCCCGGCCGTACGTAGCCTTGGACACGAGCTCCCTGCATTCTAATCGGACGGCCTTGCGGAAGCGCGTGTCTCTGAATCGCTCTCGTAACATGTATTGCCCGGCGCCTTATCAACGATCCCCGGCTGATCACTTAAACGAATTCAAAAAAGGATAACCTCCTTTCTTGATCATTTTTTAAATATTTTGTTAATCGATTATATATTTTCTTATGTTTGTAAGGGTTTGATTTCATTTAGCTTGCATAATTATATCGGCATAATAATACTTGAGATCCTAAGAAATTTATATTTATTTTTAATTTATTTATGAGGATTTTTTTCTATTAGAAAATATCCTCATAGGACAACGTCTTACAATTTTATACAGTATCCTAGCTTCTTCCATGGCTAGAATTCTGTTTCAAAACCCGACATCCCAGCGGCTAATCTTAAACTTAGCTAACAATTACAAAACAAAGGTCTCAGACCTTCGTTCCTGACACATTCCAATAGTACGTGATGCACGTCCTCTATAACTCCGCACTCCATGCAGTTCGGTGAAGATGTTTTTTCATTACAAATATAAAACTGTTGGATGGAATATACCCAAAGTTTGAGAGCTGTTACAATATAATTTTTTGCTAAGTGACAATTTTCGAACCATGGGGAACGACTCAACACAGATTGGATTGTCTTGTACCAACCAGCCTTTCACCCTGGATCTTTTGTTAAAATATTCGCTAAGATATTTATATCAGAAGCATGGTTTTTGATTGATATATTGGTATTCGCACGGCTTCTTATCCGTCACGCTTGATTGGATTTGAAGTATTATTTTGTTTTTACTCGTAAATATATTTGTTAATGCGCGTATACATATTTGAAATTTTACGGTTTTTTAAGTAAAGGTGCTTGTAGTGAGTATAGTGGCGCGTGTATGCACATACCGATAGACGACTTCCAGCAAACATCGACATTAGTCATTGGAAATGATTAGCACAGAGCTGTGGTTTGCCGCGGGCCGCGAGGTGGTAACCAGTTCCACTCGCTGAACGGGTTGCCTTTGGTTAAGTGGACCGATGTGGCTCGCCGCGTGGTTACGCATCGGCGCAACAATTTTTTTTCTTTGTCTTTAGTCTCTATGTACGACTTGGATGTACCATTATAGAAGTAAAATTTAAAAGGCTACTTACGGCATGGTATTGAGTTTGATATATGTATCGTGAGGCAGCGGCTCCAAGCTTTTCGTGTTAATATTTGTACTCGACAGTCGCCTCGCCGTCCTCATCCAGCTGCCTCGTTGTCGTCGAAATCCTTTGTCGTTTTTTAGTAATTGAAGATGCCTCTTGACGATATCGTGCCATTTCCATTTAACCGTAGCCGGAGAATCGCTAGCCGCATCCTCTTTGCATATTTGCAAACCATCGCTAAACCGTCTCATATTCTGAAGGTATATTTCGTTCGATTTTGGTGGCAGACTTCTTCTTCGCTCGTCTGCTATAATGCCGGATTCCTGCGAATTTTGCTCGGCTATCCATTTCGATATAAAATCATTTTTATCACAGACTTGACCGATGACTGGCTCCTCTTTAGGGGATGGTGGTATCCAGTCTAAACTTACCCACTGACTAGACTTCGGTTTAGATTTAAAAATCACGTCGATTTCATCGTCGCCGTCGGACGAGCCGATCGAGCAAACAGACGTTTTTTTCCTCCGAAACCGGGAACGAACAATGGGTTTACAAGACGATAACGACTCGGGACTTCCGCATTCTACGTTCTCCTCTTTTCTTACATCCTGTAAACTCTTCATGGTTTCAATATTAACGTAAGAGTTTTCGGAGCATGAAGAGTCGACACTAAACCTTGGTGTGCTTCTGTGTGAAGGTCTTGACCTAATTATAATTTCCTCATTATAATTTTCAGCTATCCCACAACCTATTTCACGTTCATTAGTCAAAGAAATTCTCCTTTCATTTGACTTTTCATTTTCCATTTCTATTATTTTTGCCATGCTTGGGAATGCGTCATCCTTTCCCACTTCTATTATCCTAGGCAGCCTTTGCGGGCCTTCCTTATCGAGATCGCTATTATTTGCAATAGTTGAAAATGAATTGTCTTCATTAAATTCTATAATCCTAGTTATTCGTTGCGGCATATCAGTATCTCCATCCGTCGATGCCGGTGAGGGCAAATTATTATTCTCAAATTCAATAATCCTAGCTATCCTCTGTAGAGTTTCCTTCTCCGTTTCAGAGGTTTGTGTAAAATCATCTAACTCTATTATTCTCGTTATCCTTTGGGGATAAATTTCACCACTAGATTCCCGTAAGGGACATGGTTTGAATTGTTCTTTTCCTAATCTCTTATGGCATTCTTCAGATTCTAAATTATTAGTTGAACTAGTCAATGATTTATTATCTAAGTCGTTTTTGGTCGGAGACGATTTATTACAATTTTCAAAAATTACCTTTTCTTCAAGGGAATTGCTACGGCTCTTTGCTTTCTGAAGTGCACTCTCCGAGAGGAAAACGCAGGGTACTTCGACCTGCATCGACATCTTTCGTCGTCTGGTCGTGTTTTCCTTCTCTTTGTTGATATCATTTTCAATGTCCTCAGGGACGGCTGTGTGCGGTAAAATGATAGGAGTCCCGGCCACCATACGTAAAAAGTCAGTAACAGCGGCTATATGCGCCCCCGTAACGGCGCCTTGTAACTTAACACCGGATACTTGGTGAGGCACTAGTTGGTTGTCGCGCATACACCATACTACGGGCAGAGCCCCTTCCGACACCATCGTCGTTTTGCGAGAGATTTTTAACGTTTATAAACAAAATTGAAAAAAAAATAGTCGATAAATAACACTAGTTCACTGGCGCATTTCCGGGCTGCTGCCTGCACTTTTGGTAGTAAAACCGTTTAAGTTTAATACAATTACACGAGTTAGTCCGTAGGGAGACATAGCGCGATCGCGTTCGTAAAGGCGCGCGGCGTGCGTGCGCGTCCGGCGGAGGTCGCGAGAGATAAGGCGGTGAGAGCCGCATGCGCAGCGCCGCCGCCCCCGTCCCCCGCCCCCGCCCCGCACCATCTTCCATCATACATCAATTTTCATCCGATGCTGCCCATTGCTCCGGCGAATTATATAACGGTAAGAATGACCTATTAAACCGTTAAACATTGTTCCGAATATTTGACATATGCATTGCATACATGGAATGGATTATAGGTAACAAGTTTTTCAACCAACTTCATAAAAGAAGAAGGTTCTATATTTGTTTGATTTTTTTTTGTTTCTTACCTCCTAACTTTCGACTGGTTGAACCGCTTTGATGAATTTTTATTTGAATAATACGGATTCTTACAATTAGGTCCAGTTCTGAAAATGACATGAGAAAACCATATAGGTATTAAATTTGCATTAGATATGTACGCGACAAATGGACGAATAACAAACTATCACGCAAACCGATTCATATTTTACTCAAAAGGTATCGTAAAGGTGTACTTTAAGGGTAGTTTGATAAGAGTTTGTTTAGGGTCCGATTATTTCTATTTCCTTCTTTATTAGGTTTAGGGTATTTAGGTTGTCGTTACAATTGTCTTGGATAAAAATAATAATATTTATTTATCACAATATTTTTCATCGTTCACAAATTTACAGCATATATAACTTATAGTACCGTTTTACATAGTTCTTACATTTGTGAAAGACTGGTGTCTATACGAGGGACAGTAATACGAGTAAGACAGATAACCAGCACCCCACCATAGTTATAATAATATTGAAATTTTATAATTGTATTTTATTATGTTATATTAAATTAAAAATAAACACGCGTGAGAGAATGCGTGTGGTGTGTGTGAGTTTGTGTATGTGTGCTTTAAAGTTAAGAAACAAAATATACAGCATATGATATTTTATTTCTTAACTTAATTTTGTACATTTAGCTTAAGGCAGGTTGTAGATAGCCATTTTTTGGTTGATTTTATTATATATTTAGGAATCTAAGATACAAAAAAGTTAGCTTTAGTATAATTGAACGTGTACTGGGTAAATGTAACTGGTGGTAAGAGTTTCTTTATTTACAAATTTATTTGCATAAAATATGCAAGTACTCCAAGTTTTTGCTACGCTGACGTAACGGCTACGAACTGAAATTAGTAAAACGTTCACCTACCTTGGACACCGTTTATTGTTGTTTGGCGATTAACGGCCATTTAGATTCGTGGTTTGTTATCGCTTATTAAGATTTAGTGCGTTTTATACTATTATGGAAATGGGTAAGAGTTGAAAATAATTTTACGTATTTAAATTTTTGGAATTTTCGAACGTTTCGAACATTTTCACGGGGGGCACAAAGACTATGTTATATGTAATGCTAAAATTTTGATCCCATCGACACAGGATAAGCTCACAATTTCTTGACGTGTCTTACAGCGGTTTGAGTTTTTTTTGATGATTGATAGATGGCATAGCTCTTAGGTTGCTTAGCCTGAACCTCTATCGCTAGTAACTCGACACAAGGGTCCCCCGGTGAGGGGTAACTCGGCTTGGACGGTTACTATGTCACGCGTAAGCATTCCGATCCGAGAGGGCTGAACCACGACTAGGTCAGTTGCTATTTCACGGATAATCTAAGGGAATTGGTTTGAGATTTTAGCTTCGAACTTCGAATTTTTAACGAATCATGCTTGGTAGGAATCTGTGTTCTATTGCGAGGATTTCTGGTTTAGTAAATGAGATAATGGCGAGTGTAAGAGTTGTTTCTATTGTAGAGATGTTGCATGTAATAAAGTTATCCCAAGTTGGGTCATCCTGTCGAGTACAGTTAGCTTTGTGTAAGTCCTATTTGTGTCAAGGCGGTACATCATTCGTCCATCGACTACGCAATACCGCAAGCTTTATGTCGTGCTCAAGCACTAAGCTGCAGTTTCACCAGTAAAAAGATCTTCAACGTCGATTGAATTCTCCTCACAATCAATAGTCCAATTGGCTTCAAATATTTTTACGTTCACTAAATTCCTAAGTCTATGTCTCCTTTGTACATAAACAAGCTTAATACACATGTAAAGTAAGGGAAGTACTTTAAAATAAGCTGTATTGTGCCTCCCAAAGTATCGATCTTGACCACAATACCCCCTGTTGTTTAGTGGAAATGAAATCTTAGAGGGTAAGGTGCACTATTTATTAAAGTTATAGCATATATATATATATATATATAGCATATATATATATATATATATAGCCTATAAATAAATCCATTCATGGGCAAAAATAAAGGGTCGGTTAAGAAAATTTAATATACAATTAGTAATTAGTAATAGACAATTAAATATTTATATATTTTGCATTGAGACATCAGGGACGCAGCAGGCTTACACAGTCTTATTTACCAATACGCAACTCTCATAGTACATTAGGAGTACTTCGTAGAGTTCTTCCAAGATCGAAATCTGTTAAGAGAACGACATGGATATTTGTACACGAGAATTGCATGTCCATTGAGCGAATTCTGTAATTGAGCCCACCAGAATGTGTGTCAAACGAAAAAAGTTACGGAGCCCAACAGTTGTAGTGATTAATGAAAGGCCGGAGGTTTTAAGAGCGTACAGTATGAAAGTGCGCGAATGCACCGTGGTACCAAGTCCAAAGATATGCGCAAATGCCAATCAACAGTTAGACACGGCGCCTGCGCAGCTTGCGATGCGCCACCCGTAACTGGGACGAACAAATCGAGTATTAATTATCCGTACTAAGCTAATCAAAGTTTACGTATGGGTTAAGTTGAAAGGATTGTCAAAGATGTATTGATTTCTTTTGACTTCGCAATTTTTTTTGCTTTTGCTCCATAATAGTTATAGTTTGACTAATTGGTCTGTTTACGGTTTTTACTGAATAAAAATATCGTCTGTCACAATTATAAGCGCATTTTATATTTTTCTTGCTCTATAAGTGCCACTGATTTGCACAGGCCTACTCTGTGAAGAGAGTATAAGGGCACACATAGTCCGCCATGCGGCCCTAAAGTGGATTGGAATTGGTCTTCGGAAAATTATCGGCCTTAGAAAAATTGCAACAACAAATTTATTGGTGCCGGCACCGGGGATCGAACTCGGGTTGCTAGCGTACTATGCAACTTGAGGGGACCGCCCGAACACTACCACGGCTCATGTCTGTCATGTCTATTATTCTTTATGTTAGTACAAAGTGTAAAAATATCAACGAGTACAATAATGATCTTTGATTAGTGTTAATATTAAGTTTTTTTTAAATAAATAAACTAATACGCCATTTTAGCCCCAGTGAGGTAGAGATGTTTTCAAGTTCACTAAATCCCTTAAATGTAAAGGTGAGAATCAATTTTTTTTTTAATCATTAGCCATCATTACCAAATACGCCGACCACTAACATTCGTACGATTCGATACGGATGACATGCCAGTGCTATGAAATTGGCAAAACATAGTGGCAAACCAATGAACTAAATTGTCTACTAAAACGAGCAAATATCTAGGACTATGATGCCAATGTACGTCCATTTTTTTTACTCAATTGGGTTACGGTGCTCTATTCCTGTGGTTACATCTGTTGTGTCGTCAATTTTAGCAGCTTGATTTTTTTGTAATTAAGGAACGCAAAATAGAAAACGAATTACAACTAAGTAAATGTATGTAGGAGAGGGATAAGTCTGAATAAAAAAACAACGCAGAAATACTGGCTTATTTTCACAAATAAAAAAATTAATAACGTAATGCTTCCTTTTCTTTATTTCATTATCTTTTCTCTATTTCTTATCTTTAAATCGCGTGTATCTGAATACTTTCTACTCAAACAATGAAAAATTACAAACTGGTATATTTATTGTCGTTATATATATTCCATGTGTATGTATATTATTATATTTATATAGAAGTATCTATTTATGTATATGTAAATGTATATTTATTTATTTATATAATAGTTTTAAAACTCTATTTTTAGCGGCACTACCCTTAGCCTGCTCTTAACCACTAAAGGTTAGCTGGAAGAAAATGCTAATTAGCATTAAGTTCGCCTTTGTACATTTTATTTGGTGCAATAAAGGATTTATCTATCTATCTATCTATCATTAGCAACCGCTCGCCAATCGTTTACTTACCTCCATTCACACATTCGGATACACCTTTTATACTTAAATGAATTAATTGGATACAAATTAAACTTTTTTTTTGCTTATTCCTACATGTATATTACGTTGTAATTGATCATAGTTCGGTTGTGTACTAAGGCTTATAAATTATGTCGTACTTATGTGATGATGTAATTTTGTGTATGTCATACACTTAACAAGTTTATTCTCAATATATCAAGGAAAAAGAACTTTACCACTATTTTACAAAAGACCTGTAAAAGACAACATTCAAAATGTACTGGTGATATGCGAGCGAAAGTTTCTTAAGAAACATGAATTGAATTGCTTCGAAATCAAAAACATGCGCTTGGATTAAATCTCTACTGGTAACTATTATGAAGTCAAATACGTAAACATAACCAATTTGAAAAGATTCTGTTATGTAACAGAAGGCGTAGGCGGTTAACTGACTTAGACGGACATTTTATTAGCGGCGGTGACATCGAGGCATCGACCTCCGATATGATAATTTTCTCTCAATACAGATTCGAGGAATAACTTTCTGTTTCGCGGATTTTCAGGCAAAGAGGAAAGATTTTGATTGTTTTGTCGTTTGGGTTTTCGTAACCTATTGAGGCCTCAATTTGATTTTAATTATTTTGAAGGTTTTATGATTATGTTATGTTGTTTCATGTTTTTTCGTAAAGATTATTTTTGTAGGATTATAGAGAAAACGAACCAGAAATTCTCCTCATCATAAGTGATTGCTCATAACTTATTACGTCCTAAGTGAACGAATTACGAGCAAAAAAAAACCGACTTCAAATCGAAATAAAGCGTCAAACGCTATTACACGTGGGATTGCAGTACTTTTGTATTTCCGAATTATCGTAAGAATATTACGAAATAAAAATAAATCCGAACTTAACCAAACTTTTATCGAACTAGTCTTAAAAAATCCAATGAAAAATGAATCATTAAAATCGGTTGGCGTGATATTGAGTTATTCGTCCATTTGTGGCCCACATACTTATTGCAAATTTAAGACTTATTTGGTTTTCTCACGGATGCCATTGTAAGAATTGAACCTTATTTAAATACCACATAGGAAGCACTATATTTCAAACAAAAAAGAATCATAAGAATCGGTTCACTTAGTCGAAAGTTATGAGGTAACAAACATGAAAAAAAAATACAGATGAATTGAAAACGTCGTCTTTTTTTGAAGTCGGGAAAGACAAACTCATTGTAAAATGTATTTTAAATGCACTGAGACGTTTTTTTTGAGTTGGCCAGTGAGGCTGTCCTTTACTGTTTCACCGGATTGAGAGGTGACATAGCTCTTAGATCGCTTATAGAATATCAATAAGGAATATATCGCTATTAAATCCTTCATAATTTCTAAAGAAACAAAATTTACGAATATGTACAAGTTATATTCCAGTCTGAATAACATTTCCACATAAATAGTTTATTATTTCTGTAATGTATACCGATGATATGAATATTGTGCATATTGTATATTTATGCATATTTTGATCGATGCATTAAGCACAATATGAATCAATGAAAATCGAACAAATAAAGAAGTTTTTTTATGTATAAACTAGATTAACAACGATCCCACCTAATGTTAAGTGGTGATATAGTCGAAAGATGGTACGCGCTTGTTTAGTCTTTTTAGGAAAGTAGATGCCAGAACATCGTAATATGATGCAATTTAAATCTGTCACTGTTTTTTGACGTTTACAATTTTGTGTCTTTTTGATATTCATCTTCTCAAAGTGCCTCTCTGTGTAGCGACGGTTGGCGGAAACTTGTGGTCGGAAGGTGGAAGAAGTCTGTTCATCATATTTATCTCTGTCTTATGACTATATTAGTATCGATATAACTTCTTCATTACTGTATTCAATGCCGGTCATTGCCATTACATTAACTAACAAATTTCCTTCATATTATCCGTAGTATACCGGATAATCGTAGGTTCTATATTGAAAGCATAACCGGAAGGATCGTATATACGTCAATAAGCGACACACAAAGGACGAATTCGCCGAAATCCGGGCGGATGGATGAACTGCCGTTAAAGCCGCTATCGCTCCGACACCCACATTTGAATATTCCGAATGAGCGAACAAGATACGAACAAGGTCTTATTGACATAAGGCAAGGTCTTGTTGGGTGATTAATGCATATGTAATATCATTTTAAAATGCGACATGTAATGCATAAGGAAAATTAATGCACCTTTGTGTTATTTATTTGATCTGATGTTGTTTTTTTATTTAATACTAGCGTATACCGAGCCCGCTTCGCCGGAATAGATATTGCTTTACTTTATTTAAACAATAAACTTACATCAGTAAACGGATACATTCGCGGCGCTATAACTTACCTTGGATACTTCAAAATCCTTAATTATTATCTTTAATATACTTCAGTATACTTTATTATACTTCATTGTACTTCAATATGGTTCATAATGACATAAATATACACAACGCATGTGTCAATACAATTTTGGGTTTTAAAACAATAGAATATCATCCATAGTAAATAAAAGCTGTATTTGACAGTTCAGGGGAGTTCGATCGTCACCAAAATTTACACGATTACTAGCCAGGTCAATTTGAAGATTCCCTAAAAGTTTCAATGAAATCGGTTCAGCCGTTTCAGAACCTTTAAGGAACAAACCCACAAATTTTCTCTTTTATATGTATAGATAAGTCCCAAATGTTAAGTGGGAATGCAGTCCTTGATGGTAAGACGCACTAGCTTGGACATTGACATTCTTCTCTTTGAAACACCCTTATTGTTGTCGGCGGGAAAACCAGACGAGGGTAAATTATTTCAGTTCTAATAAAAGATGAAGCTAAGCGCTTCGTTCGGGTTAGAAGTGTGTGTGGAACAGATGCAATTTATAGTATATAGCACCCAGGATAGTTTGTGCACCACCCATTAACATCTATGACTGGTGTGAGGTAGCTGGGTGCTGGGCCAATATTTAAGAAATACATTTTCCACAATAACTAATATCGGTTTAGAAAAACCAACCAACTGTTTGAACGAAGGTAAAATTTGATTCAAAACACACGATGGTTTGCATTCCTCTAGAACACGATTATTTAATATACGTGGGGCATATTAAAAGTTGCTTAAATAAAAAAAAAATATGTTAAAAATATTAGTATAATACTAAGCAGATATTTTTTAATCGACTTCAAAAAAAGAGGATGTTTTCAAGTCGCCTGTTCGTTTAATTTAGTTACAAAGAGTTTGCTTTCAATTAGTTCACGTACTAGTATAATTGGCATAAGGCCTTAGAAGTTATGCCAGGGAAGACGAGGAATGTTTATTGAGATATACGATAGGCATCAGAACTTCGTAATATAACTATGATACTTTAGAAATCAAAGAGAGCGTCCAAACATAGTAATGTTTAATTCGCCACCGACGGTAAGATAGAGGAACCTCACAGGGAAGTGAAATACTTGTAATTGAGATACTATATGTGTTTGGCTTGCCGATTCATTTATCGTCTAGAGAAATGTGCAGACGTGTTACGGCTATGTGCTTGCTTAACTGTTCAAATATTGATTTAGGTCGGGATTTGAATTTAGTTAACAGCACCGCCTTTAAGTGCGTCGGTGGCTGGTTGACGCAGTCTACACATTGATACAGAACTAATACCGTTTTCCAATTAACTTTTGAGTACGACAAAAAGTTGGGCAGTTAAAAATTCTCAGAATGAGTGCGTCAACCGTCGAAAAAGTAGGTCAAAGTTAAGTGTCGATTTACTTACTTAGTGTATAGTTACTTAGCCTCAACCTTTATAGCTAATAAAGGTTCAGGCTATGCTACTTCTCATTTCAGTAAAGCAATCAAGTTCAGCTTCTTTGACCAACCCGTGTAGTCCGTCACAAAAAGGTATTTTAACCGACTACTAAAGGAGATTATCAATTCCATTTGTTTGTAATTGTTACTACATATCCTTGTCATTTTAAATTGATATACGAATATAAACAAAGCCTAATAGCTAAGCTTTCGACTTACCGTTTCCGTTAGCGCACAAAGTAATTTTTATTATCCCTTGTGTGATAATCGACTCACTCTCTGTCATATAAAAACCAAATAAGATCGGTGAAAAGCAAGTAACTCTCAACACTGTATATTCCGTTGTTCATATAAATATACTATTTTTTTTATTGGATGAGTGCTGGGGTTTACATCACTAAATAATTATACATTTGATAAGTGTGAACATCTTAAGCGCAATAATGAAATAAAGTAAGCAAAAGAAACAGATCGTTTCATACACTAAAGTAATTTTGAAGCGTCAATAGCCTAATGGTTACCTAATGGTACCCTAGTACGGTCTGCGAATCGTAAGGTCGTAGGTGCAAATCCACCATTCGACTATCGAAATGAACTATCTCCTAGCACAAACTTAGCTTAGTTGGATTGATTAAAAAAAATTGATAATGATTTTGTGTTTAATTTTAAGTGTCAAGTATTATAATGATATAGCGGTAGCTTTTATTGTTAACTCTATCGGTCATTAAAATAACTAACTTTAAGTACCACTTCGGGAAGCGTTGGCGCTGGAGAAGTGGTCAAACGCCAACGCTTTCAGACCGAGTCGTGGATCGGCTCTATTGGACGCCCTCGGATCGGAACTCTCACGAGAATAAGTAACCATCAAAGCCGAAGACCTCTTTCACCTCTCAAATTCGGTGAAACTGCAACAGCTTATCTGGCCAATCAGAGTAGATTCGTCACAAAGAAAAACATATAGCAGACAATAAAGGCTAAACCAAAAGCCTTAGAAGCCCTTAGTATATATATTCCTTAAAAATTACACATTCCTTGCGGTTTTAAGAGCCCACCTCTTGACACGCTCTTGTGTTAGTTTGCGTTTACGTGAGAGGGTCACGCGGTACACTTCAAGGGGCAGTTTTTTAAATTTCTTTTTCAACATTATTTTTCTTCACAAATCAAAATCGCAGCATTATAGCTTTAACTTTATAACAAAGAAGTTACAGTATGGAAAACTCAAGGCTAAAATATGAGGGCGAAACGTGTCTACCTTGATTATTCTCAAAAGGATTAAAAGGGGAGAAACTAAATCTTTTATGATTATTAATCATAAAAGAGTTCAGAGAGAAGAGTTAGAGACATAAAAGAGTTCAAGAGATTAATAAGTATCGAGTAAACTAAAGTTTCTCTATAATTATTAATCAAATTTTGATTAATAAAACTGATAACTGTCCAATATCCTTAAATTATTAAATAATGCTGTCTCAAATTTTTAAACATTTTCTGCCTTGATTATAAATCACTGCTGTTTTGTCATTAATGGTTCATTGTTCAATCATTGGTAAAAATTCAATTGCCTGCAGAACGCACAGAACGTATAATAACTGTTTCTCTGAGATTGATATTTTTATAGGAAGTAAAAATCAGTTTAAAAGAAAATAATACAGATCTTACGTAAAAAATAGGGCACTTTGTTTTTAAAGAAGATATATGTATTTAGTGTTGAAGACACATATATTTCGAACGTCTTTTACAATAACTTATTATAAAGAATGAAGTCCAAACTTAGCAGTATGTTTAATTGAACAAGATTGTAAATTTAACATTTAAGTGCTGTGTGACCAGAATGTACTAGAGCAGTGGCCGCCTCAAGTTGCGTAGTACGTTAGCAACCCGAGTTCGATATCCGGTGCGGTCCCAATGAATTTGTTTGTTGTAATTTTATTGTAGGAAGCATTGTGAGGAGACATATATGAGTTAGAAAATTTTCTAAGATATATAAAGTCTGCCAACTCTCTTTACAGAGAAGGCCAGTGCGCAACAGTGAAATGGGGTGCATATATACTGTATAGTATAAAACTTTTATGTATAAGACATGTAGTATTTTGATAATTATCTACTTGTATATTACATATAATAATAAAAAAAGGTTATTTAAAGCAAAAAATTTACGCTTTACTAACTTCTTTTAAAGGTCGACCAATTTCCGTTACAAAAATTTGTAAAGTATTTTTTAAGCCGATTTTCGAAAGGTAAGAAAAGTGGCGAGATTCCCGCCAGTTTTGTTACGCTGCCTACACAATTAAGTCTCCAAAGTATACCAACGTCCCGTTGACTTAATTTGAGCGGCCCTGTAGTTCTGGGCTCTCAAGAATAAGACCACGGTATCCCCTGCATGTCGTACAAGGCGACTAAAAGGTGCCTCTGGTTCACTGGGCGACAAGGGTGGGGGCCTGCGTCGTCCATCAAAGTGGACCCGGGAAGAGGCGACATCGGCTGGGCCGTGTCGTCTTGCGCTGCGAGGGTACAGGGGGGGGGGAGTAACCTCCCCCCCGGGACGTGCTCGTTGGTGCGTTCCACGTGAGATCCCGATGCCCCTCGTCATGCACCGAGGAAAGGGCCACCGGCGAGGTTTTAGTAGGGTTAGAACCCCACATAACCACCGCCTTCCCCCCAGAAGGCGGGGTATCTTTGTGAAGATTCTCGTACCATTTTTGAGCAAAAATGTTGAGCTTAAAAATAGAACGTTCTTTTGGGAGTCTTTGCTTCGCCGTGGGACTTCAATATTTCTCCAAAATTTATCTCAAAACTAGTTTGAGCGAATTGTGCACCGTGGCTAGGTGAACGATCTGACCGATTTCGAATTCGAATCCTGATCGATCTATGACTTTCAGTTTTTCGATTTCTTAAGTATAAAAATATCACACGATAAAATTCGTCTGCGGTGTAGATTCATGGGGATTTATAACCTGGATAAAATTCATCACGAATTAAATCGAATTTACCATGCGTTCATTGACGTATGTCATCTCCTAACACAGTTGTAAACTTAGTTGGAATGGTTAAGAAAAACAATTGTTAGCATTTTTTAAAACATCTTCTTCCTTCCTTTTTTCTACTAGAAGATCAGATTTGTAAATAAATTGTTTTAATGAATACTCAATACACTTAATGTAAAATACGTGCATGACTATGGTATGTTAAATAAAATTTCAATGAGTAACCATTTGAAACGACATCTAATTAATATTAATATTGTATATAAACAAAGCAAAACATGTGGCCTACAACGTGATGTAGCCCAACATGGACAGGTAATTGTGGGAATGGGTTTTTTATCCTCCTAATAATAATAGCTCAGGTTGCGGATGACCACGTGTCGGACACGTCACGTTATCATCACGTTGCTCTAATTAAAAGATTAAGTCTTAATACCATTGTAAATCAATACCAATGATTTTACAATGTCTTACTACAATTAATACCTATTGGAGACAATGTTATTTTTTTAATGATTTAGAGTAATTTATTCGATATGATATTTCAATTTAAAATTACTAGATACTTAATTCACCGAATTCTTCGAGCATCAATAACACCTCTGTGCTCATTAATTCGTTCGGGGAAGGCCAATTTCCAGCAGTGGATGATGATGATGAAGCTAAAATATGGGATGTGACCTTTAAGTGATTGTGTAATTTAATTTTTCAGACTTCGTACTGTGTTGTTACTTGTATCAATGTTATAACCGCTGGTGATTTTAATGAATAATAAAAAGTCTCTCCTCTATATATATATATATATGTATATATATATATATATATAGGCTTAATACATTGTACGTGTAGTAAAAGGAGAAAAACAATTAGGTACAAAGTGATCCTTATAAAATATCTTAACAATCCAGGCACTAGGCTAGTGCTTTAGTTAACAAACTTTTATTTGCAATTTTATCACTTATGTGCAATCATAACTAGATAGATAAATCTTTTAATGCACCAAAATACATGTACAAAGGCGATCTTAATGCTATTTAGCATTTTCTTCCAGCTAATCTTTAGTGGTGAAGGGTAATATGAGGGTAGTGCCGCAAAAAAATAGAGCTTAAAAATACTACATAGATAAATAAATATACATTTAACATATAAATACATAGATACGTCAATATACATATAATAATATACATATACATGGAATAAAAAATCGATAATATATATATACCGGTTTATACTTTTCATTGTTTGAGCAGAAAGTATTCAGACACACGCGATAACTATATTATATTTTTATAAACTCGTAAAGTTAAAAAAAAAAAACAACAAATACAATTAAAAAACACGCTAATATTTTAATTAAATTTTAAATAATTTTTTTATAATAACATTAAAAATAAAAAGTTTACAAAACATTATTTTTAAGCAATCCAATCTAGAAAGTGAATCGTTTCACGTCGCATTAATTATCAATAGTAAATGACCATGATCTCAATTAACACAGAATAGATCTTGAGTCTTGATGATTGTTGAGATAATGGAATTAAAAAAAAAAAAAAACGCTAGCTTAGCTAAAAAATATAGTAAATACGGTAATGAGTATAAATAGTAGTTTCACTCTGGACACGCAATGCGCTAACCTAGTTTATGTTTCAAATAAATTAACCACGACCAGGGACAGACTGTACAGTAAATTTTTAACGAAATGAAAATTGTAACGTGACCTAGTAAGCTCGAAATTGAAAAATGGATGCTTCTTGCTATCCTACATCCACCTCAAGCAAACATTTTTACTATCCCAAAATAATTACAATAGCATACATAATTACAATTATGACTGGGGGACTGGTGTACAAACTAGGAACAAACTTGTGAGATGGATCACCAGGCCTAAACCCCTCGGATGTGTACATAACTTTTAAATCTATTGGAGAGTGAAGGAGAAGGTATATACATAAATATATATACATAATTGTTGAGTGTCACGTGTGTGTGCGAATGTGTGTGTGTAAATGTGGTTGTAGCAACACAAAACTATATCTAAAACTGATAAATATTTAAGTATTCAATTTAATTATATTTACCGTTGTATTATAATTCAAGGATTTTAACGAATCAACCTCAATAGAATATAAAAAGTTAGTCACACCTCACTCGGTGGTAAAACCACCATATACGGTGGTATACTGCCGTTGGAAGGTCATGATACTTCCCCAAATAGACCAAGACATTGACTGAAATTTGGCAGAATTTTTTTCAAAGAATGCTAGCAAATTTTATTGACATTATTTCACCTCAGAACAAAACAAACAGCGACTGACTTCGCGGTACTAGATTCACGATTTTACTACATCAACTACGTACTTAAACCGAATTTGAATACTTTTTGATTCGAAAGTGGTTTCTTTGTATTAGGACCCATGTTAATTGTATAGGCATTGGCAATTCCGAATATATACCAGGGAACTACTGCAAATAGTATAAAAAATTTTGTTAATCGATATATCGGTAAGGTGATCAGCATGGTTCATTCTCAAAAAAATGAAAATCCATGACTAGGTATATAGTCGTTAAGGAATACAAACACGACTGTGAAAGAAAAAGGAATAAAGACGCCATAGCTTCGATAACTATGATTTGATACTGCGAAAATAAAAAATAAATCGGTGCGTTTAATCCGCCGCTAAAACATATTTTTATATATAGAATTATCTAACTATTTAGATCAATTTTTAAGTAGTTTGGATTAACAATCTTTGTTAATACTTGTATACGTGTCTTCTCAACCGACTTCAAAACCAAAGAAGGTTCTCAACTTGTCTGTTTTTTATGTTTGCTACATGATAATTTTTGAGTAGTTGAATTGATTTTCGTGATTGTTTTTTTTATTTGAAATCTGTTGCTTCCATGGTGGTCCATGTGGTTCCCATTTATATTTGGTCCCGTTTTGACAATAGTATTTATGTGAAAACTGATTCATTCTATTACGTAATATTCCTATTCTATTTGAAGTGGGTTTCTACTTTTAGTAGTAAATATACTTGTGTCGTTCTTTATATGATTTCGGTCGAACAAAACGTGCGAAATGTAATTTCAAACCGTGTTACAAAAAGGTAGTGTAAAAAGTTTTAATGCATCAAAGTTCACTTGTCACGGCAGCTATCAATAGAGTTAGTTAATGAAGCCGACCTAGGTCCCTACTCCGTGGCCCAGCGGCTAGTGGCTAGCTTAGTAATGTTCGTGGAAGTCGACAGTCGTGGGCCCTGGCGCCAGCTGTTGGCGCCTCACGGTCGATTTTTACGCATGGCGCCCGCGCGACATACAACGAGCGACCCGCCGCAGCATAACACACTTTCAACCGCCCACATATCAAGTTACATTTAAATTTTATTATTGGTCTACAGTTCACATGTTTTTTAAATACTAAAAAAAAATTTGAAATAAGAAACATTGCCAACAGCATGTAGTAACCACTCACACACTGCAGCATACAGCGCTCGGTTGCTAAAATTATCACAAAACTGTATAGGATAGACTTTACGAAAAAAATGTTTTCACTGCCAATGCAACATACTTTGAATAAATTGTGTGAGCACTGCTGCTATCTAGACAAACCTGGAATAGGTCAAAAGATAATTCTTATCGTGCAATTTGATTGTTTATGTAAATTGTGTCAAATAAATAAAATAACACACCTTATAGCCATGGAATGAAAACAGTGAACAAACCGCTAGATTGATTGATAAGGTGTTATTTGTAGTGTGTTAGCTGGCAACACATGACACCCAGCGATTGTTATGCGTAATAACTACTTCCAATGATATCTTAGTGATTTACCTAAACCTTATTGTATCTTTAATCCATAATTAAGTTGACCGTCACATGAACTTGGCATTGTAAACAATAATTTAACTTTATTAGTTCCTAATCTGACTTCTTGACGGTTTTCGTTATAAATAATTCTTTGTACAACGTTACGCTGTCTCAATAAAGCGAGTGTATTAGTTGTTGGACTTTGTTATTCCACGAGACCTACTAATTATAACAAGTGTTGGACTGGAATTAGTTTGTCCGCTTCTATCTTACCCTCCGAATATAATGTGGGTGTTTTCAAGAGTTATGGGAGTGCACCTTGTCAAACGGGACTGCATTTCTTTTTAACATCAGACCTGATGGTGGTCAAGTACTTGGTTTAAAAATATAAAATAAAAAATTAAATAAAATTCCTTGACCTATTTAGTTTCGTAGTGTGACCTATTTAATGCATAATACATGTAAATAGGTGCTGCATAAATCATGCAGATATATTGCATGCACACATTTTTATTTTCCCAGTATATCATAGTAATCGAAGTTATGGCGTCTATATTCCTTTTGTTCTTGATAGTCGTGTTTGTATTCTTTAATATACCTAGTCATGGATTTTCATTTTTTTCTTTGGGAATGAACCATGCTGATCACCTTACCGATATATCGATTAACAAAATTTTTTATACGATTTGCGGTAGTAAACTCGTTTTATGTGATACTTGCATAAGAAAAAAAATTGTTCACCATTAGAAAGTTATTTTACGATTAAACTTACATCGATCATAAATGCAATACGTCTTAATTCGCAATCGAATGTTGTCAGTAACTCTAGTCGATATATTAACAAAATCGATTACGTTTCTTAATATCATTTACATAAACATTAACTTTTAACTTATAAAATCCTGACCATTTGAATTTAAAGGAATAAAGAAAAAGTTCAAGCATGTCATTATATTACTATGCTATGAAGTAATTATGTAAATCGCGATCTGTTTATACGGGAGTTTCGCAGTGTTTGTGAAATATGGCAACTTTTATTACAAAACCTATTTTATTTTATCAAACCGTGTAATCGTGCGACCATTTCAATAACAAACAAATATGGCCGTCTAGAAGACGTTGTTCTGCATAAAAAGTATAGTTACTATAGCCATAAATATTATTACAAGTATATTTAAGAGTAAAACAAAAGACAGATTTCAAATCGTGGCAAACGATCTCGTGCCAGTTGTCGTTATGGAGGGATTACCTAGGCTTGTATTGTCATAAGCCTACCAACATCACAATCAACACATTCTACCATACGAGTTTTAGGCGTTTCCTAAGTATATCTTCGAGATCCAAGAATTTATGCTAACAAAATCTAACGAAATTATATACTATACGAATTGATATCGGCGCTATTAATGCCCAAATAATAAAAAAAAAAATAGACGTGAGAATTTCTTCCTTTTTTTGAAATGAGTTATAAAACTATAAGAAAGTTTATTGTGTTTTAATAAAGACTTAAGGTTTATTCACTTCTAACCATCCTTATAATGATAAACAGCCTTAAAAGTTTCCTTATAGCACAGTATTTTTTTTAAATAATGCTAACAATTTTTTTCCGCAAATAGCTCTGTTAACAATTCGAAGTAAAGCATAAGCTTGTGCCAAGTGATGGCTCGTCGTCCTGGCGACATAGAATATTCCTTGCCTGTCGTAAATGGCGACTAAAGGGGTCCTCGGGTCCACAGGCGACAAGGGTAAGGGCCTTTGTCGTCCGCTACAGTTGACCCGGGAAGAAGGCAACTCGGGTGGTCCGGGGGTCTGGGGGTACTCCTGTTCCTCCCCCGGGACGTGTTTAATAGCAAAATGCAGAGGGGCTCCGGTGCGTTCTACCGGAGATATAGTCGAATATTGGATTTGAGCCTACGACCTTACATTTCACAGATAAACCATTAGGCTATTGACGTCACATTTACAAGTAACTATAAACGAGAGGAACGCAATGTTCGTAATACTCTAATAGAACATTCATTCGGTTGAAGTTTCAGTATATAAATAGAAGCACGTTGCGTTGTAATATTGAACGCGGTGCCCGAACAGTTTATGTGATTAGACTGTTTAGTTCAACTGTACCAAGATATACATTGTACGTCTATGGCTTCACAGTAATTGGATTACAAGTAAGGAATACTACAAATGTCTCACTCAAATTATACAACACATATTTTGCAACCGACTTCAAAAAAGGAGGAGATTCTCAATTCGTCTGTATTTTTTTTTGTTTGGACTGCGAGAACCGATTAAGATAATTATTTTTTTATATTTTAAAGCTGGTGCTATTAATTTGGTCCAATTATAATAATGTTTGCATTAAGTATGACCGCGACAAATGAACGAATCACGCCAGCCGATTTCGACGATTCATTATTTATTAGAAAAGATGTACTTCAAGGGTAGTTTGATGAGAGATTGGTTTGGTTCTATTTCGTAATATTCCTACGATAATTTGGAAATACAAAGATGAAAGTCGGATTAGAAGTCGGTTTTTGTTTTTACTCATAAATAAACATACTTGTCTTTATAAGGGAAGGGGGCAAACAATAAAGCACGAAGCTCGCCTCTTGTGTCGATCACTGCCGCCCACAAACAAGTGCTTGCAGAATTGTAGGTGCGTTGCCTCCCTTTTGGAATTATCTATACAAATAAATAAAATTGGACTGTCTGTAATCTATTTTTATCTATCTGTCTGTCTGTTCTGACTAATCTCTAGAAAGGCTGAATTGATTTTTACGGGACTTTCAATGGCAGACAGTTAATAAGGAGTAACTCAGCCCTACTTTTATTTAGAAAAAAATTAAATCAATAGCCTATAATCGCGGGTATTACACTCTTTTCGTAGGGACCGGCACCCAACAGTAGGACACATAAATATAACTGTAACTTTAACGGTTAGTTCAGAGGTTTAGGCTACGCGACTTAGAGCTTTAGCCATCTCGCATAGATTCGTCACAAAAAAATCTACTTCTTAGGCATCATTAAAAGTAGTTTTTATATCAATATATAGCACTTTAAAAAAATATAAGGATTTTTTTTTTCACTGCAGCTTCAACCTGTTACTGTCATTATTTTTTCATAACGCGCCTAACAAAGTGTAACTTCAAAAACGGTTACAATTCAGTGTTGCGGGAGAAATGGTCGATTTCAGAATAATGAAAATTATTAAACGGCCGTAATGTTCAATTTAATTTACTTGTCGTAACATTCTCGGTGTACGTCAATCTGTCGATTACGGTTTAAGAGCGTTCTAGACGCGTAGAAAGTTGCGGCGCGACTCGACGGCGCCCGTGTCCTGCGATCCGCATTCTCCAGAGCTTTAAAACGAAACTAAAAAGCGCAAAGAAGTGTGTCTTTTAACACTAAACAAAGTGTAACTCGATGCCAGCGCCCGTTGTGCGGCTAAAATAGACAATTATCGCACAGTATGAAATATTCCTTCTATAAATAAAATGCAAATGAAACGTTTCGCGAAACGGCGTCGGAATTCTCGAGATAGCACCCGACGGAATGGTCAATAAAATTGTCTACTTGGCTAAGCGTCTGCAGTTAAAGCGCTAAACTTGCAATGCGTACTATTTAGTTAAACGTTTAAGCATTCGTTACGTTTGTGTATGGGTTAAAACATGACAAAGAAGAACAATGCACTATTTAGAAACCAAAATAAATTCTTGTTTTCATTCATACTATCTTTATACATTGTTTTATAGTTTTTATATATATAAAATATATTAAATATTTTAAGCTCTCTTCTTTTATGATTATAGCTTTGATCCGACAACAATCTTCAACAACAACATTTTTATGCACTATTTTTATTACTACTATTAAAACAGTGTTAGTGTGGTTAAACGATCACCTTACGATTTGATTGGGGGTTCGAATACATATAGGTTTTCGCACTTCCTTCACCGCTGAGCACGTCGTAAACCAGCTCTTGCAACAAACAAATTCATTTGTGCCAGCACCGGGGATCAGAGTCAGGTTGCTACAGTATTGTACAACTTGAGGTGACCATTAGGACACTGAGCTACCACGGCTCGTACCGAATTTCTACTTAATATATGTACTTGCTCAGAGTGTGCTCAGGAACTACATGATCTAATTCCCCCATCCCCTTTCCACCATCGTACTTCTAGACGCTTCTATGTTACGCGTAAGCATTCCGATCCGAGGGCGTCCGTCCATCTCTTATATATGATATTTAATTACAAGCAATCCGTAACTTATTGGTTTGGGGTTGCAAACTACGAAACAATATGTTGTTGTTCAAACACATATTCGACTTGGTTGCTATTGATGTAAACGTAGCATGGTTTGGAATGGTTACAAAGATTTTTAATTAAAGTGTACGTCTCATTATTCAGGCAATGGAATGAAATAGTTTATCCACGTCTGTGCCTTTTCGATTACGAAGTGGGTGTTTTTTTTATTTACTAAGCTAGTGCGCCTTACCATCCAGGACTGCATTTCCACTTAACATTAGGTGGGATCGTGGACAAGCACTTTGGCATTTTAATTAAATTAAGTTAACAAATCACGCTATTTATAAGTTAAGTTAGCTATTTGAACATCTTGAATCGTGCTTCAACCCCCCTTGGGCGCTCTCAGTTAGGAATGCGAACGCGATTAGAGTAATGGTCCTATCGGAGGTCACCTCTCGGGGACCCTTGCGCCTAATTTCTCCTCCAATAGAGGTTCAGGCTAAGTGACCTAAGAGTTGTGCCACCTCTTAAATTCGGTGAAAAATTTTACGGTCAGCCTCTCTAGCAAATCAGCGTAGTAGATTAAAAAAAAAAATGAATAAGGCATTTAATCCGTTTCCAGCATGTTCCATAGTACGCTAACGACCCAAGTTCGATTGTTAGTGCCGACATCAATAATTTGTTGTTACAATTGTGAAGGAAAACATCATAAGGCAACCTACATATCTTAGATTTTTTTTCTAAGACATGTGAAGCCAATCTGGAGTAGGGCCGCGTGGCGGTCTATGCCCTTATACTTACTTTACAAAGATCCCAACAGTGGGATATAAACATACCAAGGTCGTAACTTTAACTTTGTTCACTTAAAAAAATTCTATTCGGAAATTTCACTAAAATTGTAAACTTATCGAATGTTACAAGCGATGTGCCTCCTGGTGATGTGGTTCCTGAAGGAAACTAGTAGGAGGTATATCACAACGGTGCACAGATTGAGGTCGGAACATTTTCCGCCAAAATTTTTTGCACATCGGATGCGGAAAGCCGAGTCACCGAGCTGTGACATTTGCCAAGTAGTGGTCGATGTGCACCACATAATGAGGGGAATGTGCCAAACGTGAAGCGGAAAGAAAGTCATTAATAGATAGTCTAGAACTAAGGGAGCAACATGTGAGTGTCTTCTTAATGCTGCTGTCTGACCTGACCTCAGAGGGAGCGAGGAAGCTGGTGGCTATGGCTATACAATATTGATGACTTTCTTTCTCGCTTCATGCGACCAAGGTGTGTGTGCGTAGTTTAGGGTATGATGGGGCTGACATGCCCAAAAGTCCCCAATAAATAAAGAAAAAAAAACGATATGCCAGAACAATGAACCTCTGACCTACAGACGTATTATAACAACGATCGTGAAATTGGAAATATATGATAAGTTAATGGTGAATATATTTAAGTTCGCTCCGCTGGGTCAATTTTGTTTCCGACTGACCATTAATATAAAACATGGGCTGATCCCGTTCGTCGTATGTCAAGCGGAAAGTGGGTCAATGAGATAACAGATCCCGTGTACAAGACGAGCGGCGGTTGCTGCACTTCGAGAGAAAAAAAATACGTCAAGATTATTTAAACGTGTTCGTGTAACTGACCGGAGGATAAATGGCGTAGAGTTAGATACAACTCGCCTCACGCTGTTTATGTATTGATATGTGCGACATTGAGGAAACTTCTCGTTTAGTATATGCATAGATTTATATAGCTTACATTGCACCAAATAAGAAAAAAAATATAGTGACCGCGGCTTAATCATTAAGTTACTTATATTTTATTAAACTTTTATCTATATATATGAAAATGTTACTTTTATTGTGTACGCTAAGTTAAACTGCATGTTACTATCACGATATCACCACTTAAAATCAGTTGGGATCGTGGTCAAGAGGGCTAGTTTATACCCCATAAAAAAGGATACGCTAACAATAATAATATATGCAGTTATTTTTGTAGCTTTTCTTCTTCAGCAAGGAGAAGAGAGATAAGGTGTAATTGTATATATCTTAATTTAGATTTTTTAGAATTTAGATAAGGGGTAATTGTAATATATCTTAATTTAGATATATTACAATTACCCCTTATTTTTATCCTTGCTGCTATTGGTCCCACATGCGCGTGGTAAATCAGCACATAAAATTGCAAGAGTAAAATTATTGGTCCCCTTCACCGGGGATCAAACTCGGGTTGCTACCGTACCATGGAACATTTTTTTGTTAACGGGGAGAAAATCTTCAAAAAGATACCCCGCCTTCTGGGGGGAAGCCAGCGGTTATGTGGGGTTTTTACCCACTAAAACCTCCCAGGTGGCCCTTCCCCGTGGGTATGGTGAGGAGCTCCGGGATCTCTAGAGGAACGCACCGGAGCCCCTCTGCACTGTGCTGCAAGGAGAGCATTTCCCGGGGGAGGTTACTCCCTCCCCCCATGTGCTCTCGCAGTGCAAGGCGACACGGGCCAGCCGATGTCGCCTTCTTTCCGGGTCCACCACGTGTAGATCTCTGACAAAATGACGAGCGGCGGGAACCGAGCCAGGATAGTGGCCGCCGCGTAGGATACCGTTCGGTATCCTCGTGCGATCCGAAGTACCATGCAACTTTTTTTTGTTAACGGGGAGAAAATCTTCAAAAGATACCCCGCCTTCTGGGGAAGGCGGCGGTTATGTGGGGTTTTTACCCACTAAAACCTCCCCGGTGGCCCTTCCTCGGTGCATGGTGAGGGGCTCCGGAATTTCCAGAGGAACGCACCGGAGCCCCTCTGCACTGTGGTCAAGGAGAGCATTTCCCGGGGCGGGGAGGTTATTCCCTCCCCCCTGTGCTCTCGCAGTGCAAGGCGACACGGGCCAGCCGATGTCGCCTTCTTCCCGGGTCCACTTTGGTGGACGACTCAGGCCCCCACCCTTGTCGCCCAGTGAACCCGAGGCCCTTTTAGTCGCCTCCTACGACAGGCAGGGGATACCGTAGTCTTATTCTTGAGAGCCCAGAACTACAGGGCTGAGTACCATGCAACTTGAGCCAATCCTACGGCGGCTCTATTGGAGTGAAATTGCAAACGCTAAAATAGATTTTTCCATATTTAAACATATCCATACTTTAATAACCCGTTGTTACCTTGCAATGTAAATAGAAAATAAACAACCACTGTATTTCAATCAAGCGGCCAACAGGCGTCGCATTCGATCTTATTTAAATTGCATGGCAGGATGCTCAGATAACCCAATAAGTAATTGTATAGAACATTCCCTGGTTTTTACATACAAGTACCATTAAGGGATACCTAAGTGCTTCGTGCTCCAATAGGGCCGTAGTAATTAGCTATTTGAATGTATAATTCGACATTGCCAATGACTCACGCACTTTATTTAAACAACTCGGCAAACGACCGTTCTATTTCTGACCGCGTAATTTTTTTTATACAATGTTACATTCGACAAAGAAATCGTAAAGAGAGGGAAAACAATGCGTAGTATAGTGCCATAGTGTTTCGCGAAAGAGGAGCCTTAACCCACATTTCCAAATGATTACAAAGGAATGTCGCGGAGTAACAAAACATTGTATGGATAATGGGTGTGTATAAACAATCGTTTCTAAGTGCGGTTGCGGGGCTCTCGGGGTCGATGAACGACCTAGCTCGACGAGGCGGTTGCCACCGACGCGACGACGCTCGCTCTACTACATAAGCGAATTAACAAGGTAAATAACAAATATATTTACGAGTAAAAACAAAAACCGACTTCAGATCAAATCAGTGACGGAACATACACGCGAGAACGCTTTATTTCCGATGATTTATATTAAGAATACCTAGCGTCTATTTCTGGTTGTCCTGGTCAAAAGTTGAAAAACTGAAAAATTTATATAATGATGATAAGAATATGAACAATAGCTTATTGGATTCGGAATGACCTCTAGCAAATTGTCGTCTAAACACGGAAAAAATGCAATTGTTATTAAAAAAAGTTGAGTTTTTCGTTAACAACACAGTGTTAATATTTGAGGAATTTCGAATAAAGATTCTTAAAGTGGAGTTTCCAGTAGCAAGTATATTTACGAGTAACAACAAGTACTTTTAATCCAATATAAATTTATTTTAAGTCAATAGCCTAATGGTTTAGGGTACGGCCTGCGAATCGTAAGGTCGTGGGTTCGAATCCACCATTGGACTATTGACGTGAACCATGTCCTAGAACAAGCTTAACCTTAGTTGGAATGGTTAACAAGATTGTTAGTAATATTTCTGAAAAAAAAAGAAATATTGCTGAGCTTTCTTTAAAAAAATATTGCTAGCTTTATTTAAAAAAACCCAAAGTTAAAAGTTATTGCGTGGGGAATCCTTCTTTATATTTACAAATTATTGTAGGGAAAGAAATAGAATTAATCAGAACCTAATCAAACTACCCTTGAAGTACATTCTTTCCAATAAAAAAAAATAAATCATCGACTTCAGTTGGCGTGATTTTGAGTTATTCGTCTATTTATTGGGCTGATACTTAATGCAAATTTAAGACTTATATAGATTTATTGATGACGCCATTGTTAGAAATATACCAAATTAAAAGCACCAGCTTTTAAATAAATAACGAATTATCTAAATCGGTTCACCCAGTCAAAAGTTACGACGATTTGAGAACCTCCTTTTTTGAAATCGATTGATAAACGAAAAATTATATGTCGTTTATATTAACAAAAACTTTTTGCTGTTTAATGACGCTGTCTATACTGATCCAACTGAGGATTAAAATCGATATTTTGCCATTTAGACAGGTTTTGAAAAAAAAACTCAGAGGTAACAAGTCGGTCAATACGTTAAAACGCTTTTCGTTTCACTAAAAGAAAGGGGTTAATGATGGAATAATCACAATCAGATAAAAGCATAATAATAGTATCTTGTGGAAGTAGCACCTGTGACCAGGTTGGGTTGATGCTGACTAATGACCAACCAAGTCATCGGAGACGATGTTGGAAACCTTTGAACTCCGCAAAAAGCACAGGACGATAAGTCTTTTTTGTATTTTTTTAATGGCTGATAAAATAAATGGCACGCACCAAACGAGTTGTGACCAATTCGCTCCACAAACCGCTTGACAAATCGCATGCGAAATGGAAATAGTGAAATTGGGTGGACACGCAGTGAATTAGCTGCTGTATTAACATTACTGTGTACAAATTTTCAGGTCAATGGGTCCATTGACGATGTATTGTAAATACACAGAATTATTACACGGAGGTGACGTGGCAATTTGTGCATGTTTACGTACGGAATATTAATGTCAGACATAAAAATTGTTTATTCCAAACTAGCTGACCCGACAAACGTTTTGTCATAAAAATAATTTGTATGTTTTTTGTGACGAACCTTTACTGATTGGCTATAGGTAAGTTAAGCTTAGTTCACTTCTTATGACATCAGCTATCTGTCAGTGAAAATCGATTCGCTGGAATAAACAGTAAAACAAAAAGGCAGACAAAAATTGTAAAACAAAGTTATTTTGGTATATGGAACCTATATACATTCATATGCATGTAGTTATTTTCATATTTCAAACAGACACTCCAATTTTGTTTATTTGTATGTATCGATTCATGAGCCAAACGCCGCATGGAACATATATTTATGTGTGTTTGAGTTTTACATCAAAATGTTTTCCTCTCTCACCCAGGGTTGATTGGTAAAGATAGCTATTTGGGAATTAAGTCCTAGCGAACCTTATCGTGGGGAAATACTGTACGCAAAACACCCTCGCGCCCTTATTCATTATCTGTGGTTTCTAGGTAATGTGTGGTGCATCAATAAATGAACCAACTGTCTTTGACTTCTTCTTTACACGGTATGGTAATAAAACAAAGCTATTAGTGTTTATATATTCATTAATATCAACCACTTCTTTTAAATTTGTTAACCACTAATCAACAGTCAGTCAACTCGAATTAAATTAGTACGAACATGTTTTAAAAATTAATCAATATTTGCATTTCGTTTATCGCTCAAGAGAAATTCTTCAAGGAAGTGCCGATTTAAATAAATCTATCAATTCCGTCGCGAAACGCCACTCGGCTGTTTATGGCGTAGGGTTTAATGAACGACCTTACTTGCACTTTTTTTCCTTGGGCCGTCTGCGCCGGACGTATCAATGTCTAAGAAATCATTACGCCTATCACTGGTACACATACCAGTTTCGGTGTTGCGAAACTCTCACTTGCGGATGTCACATCTCGCGCGTGCGACGATCCGTTGCCGACAAATTGGCCGTCGACAGAAAAAAAAATCATATTCTCTATACGTCGACGTTTCTAATGATCATATCTGGGTCAGC
Organism: Meandrusa payeni; assembly: GCA_029286785.1. NCBI lineage: Eukaryota > Metazoa > Arthropoda > Insecta > Lepidoptera > Papilionidae > Meandrusa > Meandrusa payeni. The sequence goes on along the minus strand of JAGSMX010000008.1, from coordinate 8,110,906 downwards.
GGAAACTTACGGCGCGAGAGACGCTCTGAAAGCCTTTTACATCACTTGTCCAGCAGTCCAGCCGTACCAGGATCCGACCGACGCGGCACAGACACTAATTGGCGGGACGTTTTTTTTATCGACTGCCAGTTACAATCACATTTACTTAGCGATCGTTTCATATTAATTTGCAATGCAACGTCACATTCAATACGATTCGAATCCGCAATTGAGATTAGCGGAGTGACACATACGAAGACAGCGAAAATGTATTGAATGACAGGCGCATTGGAGATTATTAGATATGTTGTACAAAACAAAAAGCGAACTGGGGAGGAGAGAAAGTGGCGACAAAATATGGCAACGGAAATATTGCAATTAAAATTGATCGATGTATAGCGTGGGCGCTGGGTGTTGTGCAGCGATAATTGAAAGTGCCATCACTTGCAGGCCGCTCCAACTTCTGTACCACATACAATGTGTGTCAAGTTGTTTTCACAGTCTCGGTGATACGTGGGCGGCTGCGACTACCATCTGCAAGTCTATCTGTATCAAAGCCGAGGCCGCTCTGAATACATAAGTTACAATGTTTTCGAGAGGAGCTCATAGGTATATGCAAACAAAGCCTTGCATCGGTAGTAAAAAGTGATATCGACAGTACAAGTTCAAAAAGTCACTGATATAGCAATTGTCTAATTTTTGTTATTGCGAAGTGTAACAAAGATTTGATTATATATTGCGTTATCATTATATTACTGTTTATATGACACGATATATTGTGAAGAAATAGTTCTGAAGGAACCAAAACTATATGTAAACACATATAGTTTTGGTTTTAATGTATAAAAACCGCGACTCAATGTAGTAGCGTAATTTTTTATCAATGAGTAGTTAGTAGCAATTAAAAAAACTGTGATCTGTATATACTGTAAATTTTGGGAGACTAGCAAACTCATTATCTTTTTTTATAACATATGTAATTTAAAACTGTTGGCGTAAACTTACGGGTATAAGTCGGCTGTGGTACGGACTTCCGACCGCTTTACCTCTTTGAAAAAATCCATGGAATTCACGTTTTTTTTTATTCTTCATACATCTTGGACGGTTTAAATTATTAAGCTTATCTATCAAAACAGGCATTTTGACTGTTGTCGACATAGTCGGGACTCGAAGGTCTGACCGTGATAAGAAAACCTTTATGGCTCGAAATCTCAACACTCTATTGACGAAATTAACAATTTATTTATGTCGAAATTAACAACAATTTCGATACAAATTGTCTCTCTATAACTCTGAATAGTGAACTTCTTTTTCACAAACTTTTATTTAGTGTCACCTGTTCCACTGTCTGTAATCAAATCTTGAAAGTAAATTTGATCCAGTTGTCGGTTTCAGATTGAGCTGAAGGTTTGCATGCGCTTATAAATCGTATGATAATGCATTATAATTATGACAGAAAACTGATCCGATAATGGATCTGGAAGGTAAGCCCATAGAAAACGATTTGAACTTTTAATTCATTTTATTAACAAATAATAAAAGCTTCTTTTTAAAAAAGTTTTTTTTATTACTTGTTTTGTACTTTCTTCTATTGAACAGAAACAATTGAACGTAAAAGTAATATTCCTTACTAAATTCAATTTTGAATACAAAACATCCCTTCGTGAAGGTTGTTAGATAGATGCTGCACATCCATACCAACAGGGCAAGTTAGGGCCCAAATATTGACAATAAGAAAAACACTCGTAAAGTAGCTAAATTTTCTAGCGTGTCCCTTGATGTTCGATATATAGATGTTCTACTATATACGTTGGAAACAATTCACGAAGTCTCCAGCGCACATAAAAGTTACACAGTTTGTGACCCAATTCGCAACAGCGTGCGGCGTGTTGCTATCGCGAGGTACTCGGAGCACGCGCCTTACATTAAACAGCCCTCAAGAGTGAGGTAAATTGTTCTCGGGTCATTCAGCGAACGGCGACGTCGTTTCAATTTCGTCACATCTCGACACTTTCTAAAGAAACTGCCACAACTAATAACTGCGCCTGGTGATCCGCTGCCAACCTTCCAGAGGAAATATGCGATAATAAGCTATAATTGCCTACCAACTTGGCGACTATATTTAGAAGCAAACAGTCTGGAACTCGCCGAGCTCGCGACCAGTTCAATTACGTAAAGCAGTTGTGCCATTTCTAATCTAAAAATAATCGCAGGCTGCGCAGACGACGGCGCCACTGGGATCGTGTGTGAAAGCAACACACAATTAATTATGGTTAATCACCCCGACTAAAATTATCTAAGTAAACGGATAACTTACAAAAATTAATCGATCCGCTATCCGGATTGTAATTCAATACTCAACGGAGCGGATCCGCTGACGACGTTTTTAAGAACGCTCGATGTTGACTTTCATTTTGAAAAATATTTGTGCTTATTGCCTTGGCAATCGCGATATTGATAATATCGTGTTTTCGAGGATGGTAGATCGTAGACGTAGATAAACTAAAACGTCAATAGAATATGAATTTATAAGAGAAACGGGCCTCGCTACCGTTTCACCCGATTTGAGAGATAGCATATAGGAGATAGATATAGCTTTATTGTACACGTAAATCAAACAAGAAATCAAATTACAAAAATAAGGTACATTTTTCTATTCTTTCTATCTTGTGCAACCTTATTGCTAAATGTAATCTCTTCCAAGCAAATTTTGAATGCACTGGACGGAAATTATAGTTAAACTATTATTAAACATATAATAAATAATCTATTTACAAATTACACTAAAAGAGAAAATTCTTAGTCGCTTAATCTGAACCTCTATCAGGTTGTAACCTTAGGCGATGCCCCCAGAGGGGAATTCTGCTTAGACGGTTACATTCGCGTACGCCCAGGTCGATTTGTAAGAAATATGTATTTCATGTCACAATATGCATACGACAAAAAATCTATGGTGCGTAATATTTTGTCTTTGTGTCTTCTTAAAGTCAGGTGATTGCTAGTTTATCCAGATTCTAAAAACGTATAAAAAATCTTCTAATATCAATAATGATTAAACAACGCGAAAATTAAAATTTTGCGATTGATATAAGCCGTATTGTTAAGTAAAAACAAAAAGGTATAATTAATTGATACATAACAGAGACGCAGATAAATCTTAAAAGCATTGCCACACTGTGTGATGAGGCGTAACAGAATTGCGAAGGCTCACGAATGCTGGGGCTGATATTAATACTTCACCACGAGACATCCGCGACGCGGAGTCGGTGGCGCCGGCGCCGTTTAATCGTCCGTCTGCGTCTTCGGTGCGAATTTTCTCCTACATTTACTATATCAGGGGTTCTCAAACTTTACAAAGAATTAATTAACACGCATATAAATGTACCATGAATGCAGCAATTTAAAGAGATATAAAGTTTTATATGCATATACACAATGTACGAGGGTGAATCAAAAAGTTCTTAAAAGTGCATATATATGAAACCTTTTTGGATCAAGTTCGATATTCAAATTAAAGAGTGTCTATCACACTATATTTATGCAGACTGTCACTTGTTTTTGTCAGTTCGTTCGCATGCAAATAAAGTAATAAATTTTTTGTGCAACGAGTTGCTAAAAAGTCAAAATTATGGATAAAAGTGAGTTACGTGCGGTGATAAAATATCTCAGTTTGAAAAAAATGTCTACGAAGGAATTTTTTTTTGGACATTCAGCAGACATTAGGGGGTGATGCTGTACCCTATTCTACGGTTGCGTACTGGGTGGCTGAATTTAAAAGAGGTAGATCAAGCTGTAAAGATAACCCGCGTTCTGGGCGGCCTTCAACCTCCGTTACAGAAGAAAATGTCAAAAAGGTTGAGAATCTGGTTTTGGAAGACAGAAGAATGACTATAAAATATATAGCTGAGTTCCTAAAGATATCTTTTGGTAGCGTTCAATCCATTTTAATTGATTCACTGGAGTTCAAAAAAGTGTCTGCAAGATGGGTGCCACGAATGTTAACCGACGAAAACAAAAAGCGACGTTAGGAAATTTCCAAGCGTAATCTCGAAATGTTCCAGCGTGACTTATCATATCGACGCGAATATTTCTCATTGAATAAAACTACTTATATGAATTTGTTTTTAATTGTCGACGTTTCGAACACTTTACAGCGGTTATTATAACAGGAGAACTAATTAATTGTATTTAACGTTAACTCTATTATATATTATAATCACTCAATCACCTACCTTGAGAAATAGAATGTGAACAGAGACAGCTTTTTAACAGGTATAATAGGATCTTTATATGACACAAAATTTATTTTGTTTGGCCTTTTTATTGGTACAAGCCGATTGGGATTCCAGGCCCGACCATGGACGTGAAAACTTATATTGGCAGAATGCTTAATCCTTAAAATCACCCAGAATTATACTGTTGGTGTTAATGTTCATGGGCGGAGGTGACCCATTATAATCAGATGTATCGCGGACTAGTTTTCCCCTTTTGCAATTAAAAATAGTATCAATTAAAAACAAATATTTGTCCCAATATTTGACCTTTTTTTAATTCTTTCTAAGCTAGGATTGTAAGGCGAACTAGCTTAGTAAATGCCTACATTTACTACCTATACATACCTATTCACTCTACATTTGAACATACCCTCATTGTAATCAGAGGGAAAGACAGATGCGGGAAGAAACTAAATATATCTAATATCCTAATATCCAATACAAGATCTAGCGTTAAAGCCAGTTACTGTAAACATTAGGCTATACTCTTTGAATGTTTTTATTTATGCAGCTTTTATATATAACTATATATGTGTACATTGTATAATACATAGTATGTGTCTTTATGTAAATATTTCGATGTCTGTTATCTTTTCTTTGACTATACCTGCCATATTTTTCTCTCTCAGGGTTGACTGGTAGGGAATGTTACTATGGTATTAAAACCTCCTTTGTGAATTTTATTTTAAGGTTAATAATAATAGTTTCCCACAAAAAATGTGCAATATTTTAGATGAAGTGATGTAAGAAACACTGAGCTCACACCATTAGCCTAGGGAAGCTATCATTTGCGTGGCGACAGGGCGGACACTCACCGAAACCTGATTCCGACTCGCTAATCTCGTACATCAAACGTAAATAAACTTATCATGTAAGTCTTGGGCAAATGGAATCCGGAAAACGATTAACGCCGCGATCAATATCTACTTAGACACTGTTTACCGAGAGAGCTCTGGAATGTTCTAGTACAATTTGAAACGACGTTGAATGAAGTTTGGTAACATTCATTAATCTTATTCTTACATCGCGTTTACGAAGGACGTTTATTGCATCTGGATATGGAATACCGAACAGCATTCAAGAGTAACGGTGTCATATTTTTACTGAGATGTTTATATTTGCATCACTATGCAATTCGATCCATTGGTAAAAGTAACAAAAAGGTTAAAGGCCTATTTCTCTTCCTTTGTATTCATTTTGCTTCTCTTCTTATAATTAAATACTCTTTCTTTATTTAAAGGCCAATTGCCGATTTGCTAATCTGCTATTTCAGTTTTCCAATGATGTACACTACTCAGGCTCTAGTACTGCTTCGATTGTTATTATTAAAATCAATATCATATCATCAAAAAAAATCGGTCATTATGAAATTAATAGATTACGGTTAAAGATGCTTAACCTGTATTTTATAAGGTTATTATTTAAATAACATAATAAAATTTGATTTGAAATTCGAAATGCCGTGGTAGCTTAGTGTCTTGGCAGTCGCCTCAAGTTGCGTTGATTCCCAGTGTCGGCACCAATATATCTGTTGCAATTTTAAGTGCTGATTTACCACGCGCTTGGCGGTGAAGGAATACATCGTAAGGAATCCTTACATGTGAAAATTTTCTCAGACGTCTGAAGTCTGGCAATCCACAGGACCGTCTGGCAGACTATGCCATAACAGTGGGACATATATATAGGCTGTAACTTTAACTAAAATTCTGTGTAAATTTTATGTGCATGGCGATGGTCTGACTACCTGTCACATATATAGGACGTGGGTTATAAGACTTCGCAGCTTCGTTGATGAGGCATCCGAAAAAGACTTCGACATATTCATAATGTGATACAATTACATTAACGAGTTAAACCTCAATATGCCTGGATACCGCATCGACGCGACCTGTTCGCTGATACGTGTGAATAATAGTCGATGTAGTCTAACAATGACCTTAATTGTGTACGAGAACTATGCCACTGCTCTCTCTTAAATCAAACTCGGGGGCCCTACATCGCCCACTTAACGCCGCGTGCGCAGCCGCCCTAACGTGAGCTTCAACACGTGCCTTATGCAATCGGAGCCAATGACCGCCGCGAGTTGTTTGTTGTGGGCTATTGGATAGGATCGATTGGAGAGTTCAACCTTGCTTGGCCTTCCCAGCGCTTCGTGAAAGGCTCACGGAAAATTATGATCAATTATTATAGTGTTCCGATTATCTAATATACGATTTGGAGACGCCGTCGTGTCAATGTGCATCGGCATGCACGTAACAGATGTCTATTTAAATTTTAGAATGATATTTTAAACTAGCTTCACACAAAGGCTACGATAGCTGACTGATCGGTAGGGCTATGCCTGAACGGAACAAAAAAGGTTGGTACGGACCAACCTAGACAAAAACCTAGATTGAGTCTCAGGGGTGCGTACATATTATTGTTATCTAAATAGACAAACAGTCATCGAATTTCATTTAGCACAACCCTGGCGATACTTCTTTCACTTTATTCGGATCTATTAGATACTTATCGAAGCGTCAATAGCCTAATAGTTTAGGATACGGTCTGTGAATCGTAAGGTCGTAGGTTCGAATCCACCATTCGACTATTGACGTGAACCATCTCTTAGCACAAGCCTTAGCTTAGTTGGAATGGTTAACAAGAATGTTCAGCCCTGTAGTTTTGGGCTCTCAAGAATAAGACTACGGTATCCCCTGCCTGTCGTAGAAGGCGACTAAAAGGGGCCTCGGGTTCACTGGGCGACAAGGGCGGGGGCCTTTGTCGTCCGCTAAAGATGACTCGGGAAAAAGGCGACATCGGCTGGCCCGTGTAGCCTTGCACTGCGAGGGCACAGGGGGGGAGGGAGTAACGTCCCCCCCCGGGACGTGCTCTCCTTGAGCACAGTGCAGAGGGGCTCCGGTGCGTTCCACTGGAGATCCTGGAGCCCCTCGTCATGCACCGAGGAAAGGGCCATCGGGGAGGTTTTAGTGGGTAAAAACCCCACATAACCGCCGCCTTCCCCCCAGAAGGCGGGGTATCTTTTTGAAGATTTTCTCCCCGTTAACAAATAAAAAAAAAGGTTAACAAGAATGTTAGTAATATTTTATGAAAAAAAAAAATGAAATATCACAAGCTTTCTTTTCAAAAAAAAAAAAAAATGACATTCAATTTAGCATCATTTGATATTGATGTTCACCAAGCATGCACACAAAAAGCTGTTGTGTGTAAATCCTAACCGAAACGGGTATTTTCATCTTTTTAACTGACTTCAAAAAGGAAAAAGGTTTCTCAATTCGAAGGTTTTTTTATGTTTGTTACCTCAGAACTTTCAAATGGGTGAACCAATTTTGATGGTTCATTTTTTATTGGAAAGGATAGACTTCAGCTGTAGTTTGATGAGTGTATTGTTAGGTTCTGTTTAATTCTAATTCGTAATATTCCTACGATAAATACAAGATTCGGAAATACAAGGAGCTCTTCCGCGCGTTTAACCTTTGCTTTGAAGTCGGTTTTTGTTGTAAATATACTTGTTCATAAATCTAACCTACTAACATAGTCACTCACGCGCTAAGCAGCCGTATGATAACCATTGTCATGGTAATCATAATATCTTAAACAGATTAAGAAAAAATTGTCCTGTACCCACCAAAGCGAGCGGTGATCAGTTAGTAATATGTATTATATATTTGTCCCAATTACCCTCAACGAGACCCTCTTCATGGTTAAGCATTCATAAAATAAGCGTCAATAACTTAAAGTTAGATCCGTATGTAGGTGTTGTGGAGTTAAGTAAACACATTGGTAACCACAATTTATGGCCACTAAGTGTAAGTTTACTGCGCCAGGCACGGGACCGGGCCGGTGAACTCAAGCGCATCCTGTATCCGAAGTGGGTGATGTGGGACGGCCATGTTTACCAGGAAATGGTCGTTTTTAGCTGTTAGAGGCGGATCTCGGCCTCACTAACATGCTATGGCCTATAATCTGTCGCTTTATATCCGTCCTCCGTCTGCTTTTTTCGAAAGCAGCGTAGTGTTTAACTACTACAATCAATATTGACAATGTCCAAAATTCTATTAATAATTTCTTAATGTAGATTATAATCAATATTCATCAGCTTTATCAGAAATGTATAATTTGGACATATTTGTGCTTTTGAAGTAAGCCTATTAAAACAAATACGAGTACGTAATATACAAACGTTCGTTGGCATCATAGTGGTCGATATTTATTTCGTCACGTATCACTGGCACGCTAATTGTGAGTGCGTGTTAGTATTTCACATATTTGATACTGATGGAATGATAATTGACACGAGTGTAATAGATCGGTTCCATAATGAAACATTACTGGCAAATATTGAAGCGTCAATAGCCTAATGGTTTAGGTTTGCGAATCGTAAGGTCGTTCAAATTAACCATCCCACTATTGAACGTGAACCATCTCCTCGCGCAAGCCTAAGCTTACTTGGAATGGTTAACAAGAATGTTATTAATATTTCTGAAAAAAAAAGAAAGAAATATTATTGGCTTTCTTTTTTAAAAAAAAAAATAGCAGACTCGGGACCTTCCTTGGATCCATGATTGTTTTATATCGCATTACAAATGAAAAAAGGTAATAATGCGGTAGTGAGAGAGTAAGTTAATGGCGTTTGTTATCAACATTGCTCCTTGTGTATTTATCCATGATTGATATACGAGGCTCTTTTGCCTTGTGACTCCTGTTCTGGTAAGTGCAACGATTGTAATGAATATAGTATCGCAATTAGTTATCGCTTCACATTCAGTACGTTTATGGGAAGCACGAATATGTTACGATTACCATAACATGCGGGCAATTCTTTATTGTAATGATAAGTGGCATTCGAAGGACACTGATTATAGTTTGTTCTAGAACCTTCTTCATTATAAAACAGCATCTATTTTAAAATAAACGACGCTTTACCCAAGCGTAAAGAATCATGTTGTGTAATAAAGACTTATTATAATAATTTACATATTTTGGGGTTCTGTCTTGTTAAAAAAATAGTGCATGTTGTTTCTTCCTTTAAATTATTGGTTTCGAGTAAAGTTTCTAATTATCAATCCCCAGACCTCCGACTGCTAGCTGCTTAGAAAGAAGCCTCTTATTTAAAAACCAATAGATGTAGGTTAGATTCTAGCCTATATTTTTGCGATCATAGTTGGTTGTGGCTTACGATACTACAGGAGTTATCATGAGAAAATAACAGAGCAATTTGCAGCTGTACCGTACTTCTTTTACCACACGAAAGTGTAGCTAAAAAGGAAATGTAACTATAGAAAGGCATGCTTCAGTAGTTAAGGCATGAAGAAGAATGCCTAAGCGTCAATAGCCTAATGGTTTAGGGTACGGTCTGCGAATCGTAAGGTCGTGGGTTTGAATCCACCATTGGACTATTGCCGTGAACCATGTCCTAGCACAAGCTTAAGCTTAGTTGGAATGGTTAACAAGATTATTAGTAATATTTCTGAAAAAAAAAAAATTGCTAGCTTTCTTTCTTCAATAAAAAAAAATGAGGAAATAAACAAAAAAAATTATGACGCACAAGTATATTTACGAGTTAAAAGTTTTTATATATATAATATATATGTCCCACTGCTGGGCACAGGCCTTCTCTGTAAAGAGAGTATAAGGGCATAGTCCGCCACGCGGCCCTAATGCGTATTGGCAGACTTCACATGTAGTAGAAAAATTTTCTAAGACATGTAGGTTTCCTCACGATGTTTTCCTTCACCGCCGAGCGCGTGGTTAATCAGCACATAAAATTGCAACAACAAATTTATTGGCGCCGGCACCGGGGATCGAACTCGGTTTGCTAGCGTACTACGCAACTTGAGCCAACCGCCCGGGCACTGAGCTACCACGGCTCATTTACGAGTAAATACAAAAACGACTTCGAATCGAATAAAACGTTAAACGCTATGATGCGCGGACGACATCTTTGTATTCTGAATTATTATTAATTAATCAGAACCTTAACGCAACTTTCACATTCATATGAATGAATAGTAGGTTACTCCAGCATGTTTTCCATCACCGATAAGTTATTGGTGGTGGATCCGGATATCGAAAGAAAGTACGAAATATAGGATAAGCGGAAATGATATAGACGTAATTAAATATTAATATATATATATTTTTAAAGAAAGCTAGCAATATTTCTTTTTTTTTCAGAAATATTACTAACAATCTTGTTAACCATTCCAACTAAGCTTAAGCTTGTGCTAGGACATGGTTCACGGCAATAGTCCAATGGTGGATCTGAACCCACGACCTTACGATTCGCAGGCTGTACCCTAAACCATTAGGCTATTGACGCTTTATATATCATAATCATAATTATCCAACATTAAATTACACAGTTGGATGCGGGCCGCTTGCAACCGGTCCTTTTGGAAATAGTTGGGGGAGGCCTATGTCAAGCAGTGGATGTTTTGCGGTTGAAATTATGATCATGATGATGAAATTACACAGTTACGAGACCATCACGGCTTTACAATAAGATTGTCACATTATATCGTCATCTGTATCAATCGAATGAATACAATAGTAGTAGAGACAATGCACTGACTTCCACTATCATATAAGATTTTTAGCAGTTTCCTGTTAAATGTTCTGGACCCAAGGCTCTAAGAAAAAATTATTACGGCACCTAATTAAAGCAAACCGTATAAATGACAAGAACGCTTTTTGTATTTGACAAATTGAGAATATAATTTTAGAAAGGTCGGTAACGCACCTGCAATTCCTTTTTAAGATTTGTGTGTGGTGGTGATTACTTAACATCAAGTGAGCAATAGGCCCGTTTCCCCTTCTACTGCTGAGCAACAACCTGCCTACCCTATCTAAATACCAGCATTACATGAAGTATACCGTATATTATGGTAATTAGCACTTATAAAATAAATACACAGAAAGTTATTTACCTGTAATTGTAGTATAAATAGCACTAAATAATGTCTTTCATATTTAATATTATGTCTTTAAAAGCTGTCCATGTGGTGTGAGAAGTAATTACACTTGTTACAGGAATTAATAAGTAGGCGTTACACTAACACGCTACCTCCCATATATAATACGCATTTATTGCAACTAACAATTTCTTTGGTTAACAAACTAAAGAAATTGCGTACAATTTTTCTAGTATATAATTAAAAAAATAATCTCTCATATACTTGAATGCGAAGTATCGCTATTATCCCATTGCTAAAATGATGACTACGATGATTCGGAAATACAAAGAGAGCGTCCACACGTAAAAGCGTTTGGCGTCTGATTTATACAAATATAATTGTTTTATTTCTTATATACGACAACAACGATGAAATATTTTCTATGTAGATAACTTGTATCTCACGCTAATTCGGCATATTAAGGTGACGGGCGTTAGGCGATGTGTTTATTCATGACGCATGCGCGGAGTGACAGGAAGTGAGGCGGCTGGTTCGGTGAATCGCGCGACACTGCGCCGGCGCATTCTGATCAACCATTATCAATAAACAATTTGCATTTAATACGAACAAACGGGTACATGTTTCGCTGTTACTTTCATTACGGCGTGGGAAGAGGATTTTTTCTAAAACATTACGGTACCTTTATTGTTTTCAATGCATTTAAGACTAAAGTTAAAGATATGGTGATGACAATTGGAAGGGTTTCTTGTGTACAAAAATTTAGAAAAAATTAAAACTTATTGGTACGCATAAGGTGTTGTGTGGTATTGTTGGTTAATTTCAGATAAAATTCTCTTGCCCATCATGACTACACGCCAAGAATTATCGTTGAATATATACCAGGATAGCTTAACGATTGAGAAACCCTTTGTTCAGCTTTGTTCTGGTAAACATGTTACGTTTTCTGCCCGTGTCAGTTATCTAGCGGATCCCGCTTCTCAGTTAAGTATTAGTCTGATAAAAAATATGCTTATTCCGATTGCATTTAGACGCTTCTAGATTATGTGTCTATATAATTCTGCTAAATATTCAAGTCTATGAGCTGTACGATCACTATGGTAACATGCAAGGAACCATAATTAGACATAGACATATATTTATTGGCATCACAATACAAAAACACATCACAGACTGAATATAATACACATTAAAAAGAATGAAAAATAGACAAAACACAGTTAAAGTTACACGGACAAATAATACAAAACATATGAAGCCAATATCGGACACCACTCAGCATATGCTGTCGACAGCGCTGATTTTCAGCGGTGCCCGGGACTACCTAAAGACGTGCGCGCGCAATACTACTTTTATGTGGAATTTATACAGATAATAATAGTATAATAAACATGATACATAAATAAAACAGTTATGAGATTAAAATATATTTTATACAATACAATAATAGATAAAAAAAATCATAAATAAATATACCTATTATTGAGTCAAAAATAAACTAAAATAAATAATATGATAATTAATTATAATTACTAATATAATTAGTGTGTCTGCTGGGGCAGCCTGAATTGGTATAGATTTTTTTTATGTTGTGTTTATTCACTACGCTCATTTTACTGTTTTCCTAGATCCTGTGTATATATTCTAGAGGAGATTGATTTATTCACATAGGTTTTTACTATTAATACTATACTAAGGAATATAACAAGACTACTAATTTAAATTCTAGAACTGAACTTGATTATTTTAAAAAATATTCCTACATTTAATAATAAAGATTCGTATTACATAAGGCTCAATTATTACGCTCACTGTAACAGACAACGCCGTATTATATGTATATATTTTTTCATATTATTAACATTCTTGGTAACCATTCCAACTAAGCTTAAGCTTGTGCTATGACATGTTTACCTCAATGTTTGAATGGTGGAACCTAATTAATGGAACCCTTGAGGGTTACGTTACAGACCGTACCCTAAACCACAAGGCAATTCCCGTTTTTTATATTAGGAATAGAAGTTATAATCCGATAAGTCTAAGGTGCTTGCCAAATTCTTAGTCAAAAATATTCTCTTCAAAACTTTCACCACAAAGAAATGCAGCGAGTTACCGCGAAAGAAAAAAGTTCAATACTATATCAATGAACTGTACCTGCCATCGCATCTAAATATAAACTATAAGCCGTTATTTTTTAACACATGCCAACTAAAGCGTCTCCAATGGTAAAGTAATTGCATGTTAAAATATGAGTGGCTACAAGGTTTCTAGTTACCCGCAGGGATACAGTCAGAGATGTTTTCTAATACTTAGGACGCATAAAATGTTTGTTCTGCGGGCCCCGGTGGTTTTATTCAAGTCATCAAACGCACCGTTAAGCAAGCTGCGACCGGGGAATAGCTATTAGTTTAGTATCGGAGCGGGCGTCACATACGAGGCGTGGGGGGAGCCTTGCAATTCTTATGTTTGCCTTACAATTTGCTTGTTTGTCTAGGTACAGATTTCCTGTAAGCCCAACGCCGCTTACGTTTGTGTTTATTTTTTAAACTAGCATAACTTTAAATCACATGGAAGTAGCAAAATCGACGCGATGTATGCAGGTGTGACACTGAATGGGGTTTTACGAAATCATTCCTGGTTTGTGGTGACTTAGCGTAACGGTTCTTAAGAGGGAACCGAGACGTGGACACTACAGCGGCTTACGGGACGGATAGTAAAGATTTACTACATTGCAAGACCGCTCTGCCTTCACTGACTTAACGGATGTGGCCGGCCCACTGTTATTTAAACATGCTGATTTTAGTATATGACCTTTGTTCTTCATCGAATTTCTTCCTTTTAGAATTTATGGTGAGCTGACTGCATTGCTTTCGTTTTAGCTTAAGCCTAACGGTCATATATTTTGTTGATATACATCCAATATGCTGCATGTTGATAAAAAATATAGATACGCTTAATCATCTTACCACTCTATGCCTTTCATTGCATGTATAAAAGACGTACCAAATTTGGAGTTGGCAAATGTGGATTTTTCTAACTAAGCCACGTAAGATGGAAGGCTAGAGGATAGTAAACGTAACAATTCGATAATTAACCTTCTAAGAGTACACAACATAAATTTTCATCGATCGTCATTGAAACCAAGAACCTTTTCTTCATTACACCTCCGCAGCGAGGTACGGTATTGATTAAAATTCAGTGATGATTAACACTTGTGTTGACTGACCTTGTTTGATGTTGGAGTCAGTCATGCGAAACGCGATGCAATTTTAATTTTAAAATTTTAAACATGTCTGCTGCTTTTGGACAATTTTCTTTGATGTTTTTAATCTAAATAAACTGCGATAAACTATTATATATATACATGTAAACATAGTATAAATACATTTATATAATATATATGTATAACTGCGTTTTTTTATTATATATATTTATGTATAATATAAATAAAAGTGTATGTAAAACCTTATTTATACACAACCGCCTGTCTTATTTTTCACAGGTTTGTTGGCTGAAAACCAGCGCCAACCCCTTTTCGGCACAAGGTCAATTTTGTTGTTTTTTTTATTTTCACAATTTTAATTACTTTTGTTTATATTGTCTTTTGTATTGTTTACCTGTTGTTTCTGTGTTCTTGTGTCGGATAAATGTTTATTCTATTCTATTCTAGAACAATTTTTTATAGTGTCGAGAATGTGTCTCTCAAATGGGATTAATGCACCGAAAATTGAATGTCAGTGTCTATTTGGAAATTCTAAACTACTAAACATCCGCCCTCGTTTCACTTTGGCGTATTTATAGATAATAAGAGTTACAGCCTAAATATACGTCCCACTGCTGACCACAGGCCTTCTCTGTGAAGAAAGTATAGGGGCAAAGTCCACAAGAAATAATAATATTTTATACTAAAACCTTCTTCGAAACCCACTGCATTTTATGGTTAAAAGACTAAAGAAAGAATGAACATGTTAATTATTGGTCGTGTTGTCTGTCCTTTTCATAGTTTTTGCAGTAAAAAGTTGGCGTTCTATATCTATAGTTTTGAAACCTGAATGTCTATAGCAATAAGCTTCTCAACGGTTTATGCTTAAGCAAGTAAAAGTTATTTTCGTTTAGTAATAGCCAAGCGTAAGCGATGTTGCGCGAATTAGCTTATTTCATAATATAATTAAAAAGATACAAAATTTTATCAGAAAGGCTAATGATATTAAAACGGTTAGGACGAGGGTCTTGGTTACGACAACCACCCGTTAAATTGTAATGAACACCGCTATAGTTAGATCCTATCCGTTGTATTCTTACTGGAACTAGTTACTGAATGTATTGCGTCAATTACATCCTCGCTACAAAGGGAGAAAGAGTGTTAGAATTAATCATATACTTTAATTAATACCCAATGCAAAGAGGTGTGTTCGCAATTTAAAATTCAAATAGGCAAATCGAAAATGTAGACGGCGAAATTAATTTGCGTAGTGTCAGATAAGTTTAGCGATCCGTTCATACGACTAATTAAATATAATTGAACGCTGCTTACGTGTGTAACACTTTTTAGGCCAAGCGAGAGAAACTTACCATTTGTCTCCAACCATCACTGATTATACCTTTACTCATGTTAGTTACATAGTAATAGGCTTCAAGTCTGCTAGTGTCATTGAATTTTCACTGACACGCGATCTACAATACAATTGTCATTGACAAAGACACTGGACTGTTTTAAATTTTATATTGGTTTATTAAATAAATTAAACGACACATGTATAAGATGACATTATGTGCGAAATTTCCAAATACTAAAAACTGAAACAATTTTTTTTTAACGAACTACACAGATTGGCCAGAGAAGCCTGGACTGCTTCATCGAATTGAGAGGTGGCATAGCTCTTACGTCGCTTACCCTGAACCTCTATCGTTAGTAACTCGACACAAGGGTGAGGGGTAACCTCTGCTCGGACAGTTACTATGTTACACGAAAGCATTCCGATCCGAGGGCGGCCGAGTGGGCCGAACCATGACTCAGTCGGTTGCAATTTCACGGTTAATCTAAGTGACTGCGACTTCGGGTAGCGTTAGCACTGGGAGAAGTGGCCGAAGAAACTCCAGCAACGCTCCCAACATCAAAGGAGATTGAAACAACATACGAACGTTAGTGGTATGCCATCGATAAACTATATTGGTACAAATGAATTACCAAAATACTAAAACTAACATTAATCGTCTAATTTCATTCCACCCAATTTTCATTTTAACACAATTGGCTAAACACACTTGAGGTCTGTGTCGAGATATCGTCTTTATACGTATTTATGTGTTATTACATAGGCATTCACGTTTATATTTACTAGTAATCTTTACCATTTTCCACGCTTTCTTCCTATATAAACAAAGTCATCTTAAATAAGTTAATACTTTCACCGAATTAATAATTTGGATATTGGCAGGATTTAGTTAGTTAAGGTTACAGCGATAATCTGTATAGATAGCATATGGGCATAGTTCGCCTCGCGGCTCTACTACGGATTGGCAGACTTGTCTTATAAAATTTTTCTACGACATGTATATTTCCTCAGGATGTTTTCCTGCACTGTTGGGAGCGTGGTAAATCAGCTCATAAAATTGCAGCAACAAATTTATTGATGCCGCCACGGGAGAATGACGTCGGCATGCTAGCATACTAAAGGCTAACTATGCAACTAAAGGCGACCGCTTGGACACTGAGCTACCACGGCTCAGGCAGGATTTACTAAGATGGATAGGGCGCGAACCGACCGCGCAATGCCACCATTGTGGCTGTGACCGGGATTCCGCGCAGCACACGCTTGCCGTGTGCCCCGCGTGGGAGGCGGAGCGGCGGATCCTGGTCCAGCAGATCGGGCAAGACCTCTCCCCGCCGGCGACAGTAGCGGCTGCGCTGGCGGGGAGATCTAAATGGAAGGCGCTGGTCTCCTTCTGCGAGTCAGTAATGGCCCAGAAGAAGACCGCAGAACGGGATCGGGAGAGGGCCGATGCCGATCGGAGATGGCGCAGGCGGGCCGGTGGCAGACCGGCCCGCAGCCCAGTAGTTCTGGGCTCTCAAGAATAAGACTACGGTATCCCCTGCCTGTCGTACAAGGCGACTTAAAGGGGCCTCGGGTTCACTGGGCGACAAGGGTGGGGGCCTGCGTCGTCCACCAAAGTGGACCCGGGAAGAAGGCGACATCGGCTGGCCCGTGTCGCCTTTCGCTGCGAGGGCACAGGGGAGGAGGGAGTAACCTCCCCCCGGGACGTGCTCTCCTTGAGCACAGTGCAGAGGGGCTCCGGTGCGTTCCACGTGAGGTCCCGGAGCCCCTCGTCATGCACCGAGGAAAGGGCCACCGGGGAGGTTTTAGTGGGTAAGATCCCCACATAACCGCCGCCTTCCCCCCAGAAGGCGGGGTATCTTTGTGAAGATTTCCTCCCCGTCAACAAATAAAAAAAAGGATTTACTAAGATATCACAGAGTCATGCTGTCTCAGTGTCACGACGGTCGCCCAAGTTCGATCCCCAGCGCATTGCCTTATGTATTAAATTTTTAAGTGCTGATATAGGACGTGATTGGCAGTGAAGAAACTATGCATGTCTTAGGAATTTTTTCTAACGCATGTGAAGCACGCTAGTCCGCCTGGTCTGCCGAAAGGCCTGTGTCCAACGCTGATTAATCAGAGTAGCCAAAGAGAAGTTTCACCGGAATAACCTGAACCTCTATATAAGTAACTCTACGCAAGGGCGCATGCTGGCCAAACCACAACTCGGTCGGTAGCTTATCCACAGATCATTGAAACAAGCTCTTTAACTAAACTTTACACTAGTGATGTTCTTGCAAAAAATATATCGATATATTTTTTTTCTTATAATAAATGGTAATATTGTATCGATACTATGCGGTATAATGTATATATATATATATATATATATATATATATATATCGATATTTTCCATATATCGTAATTTGTGTAAATGTAAGTAGTCCAAAAATTTAACATTCAAAACTAGTGCTGCCAACGAGGAGAGTAGAAGTACGTACATACGATATTTGAATGAAATATATCGATTTAATATAATATAATAAATGTAAGTCGCTCCACTCACTCAAATATTTACTTAAATCTTAAAAGTCATGCCATAGTTTAATGTAAACGATTCACAAAATACATTGGTTGGGTACGTTAATGATTTGTTTACTTTTTGTTCTTTTCTAAAATTCCAATGTTAATTTAAAGTGAATTGTAATTCTTGGAGAAATATAGATATTCTAAGCTAAAATATGGATTTTAGATGATCGGATAATATCGTATTGAAGCGATATATCGCGTTCACATATCGAAATAGAGCCGCGGTTGCTCAGTGTCCGGGCGGTCGCCCCAAGTTGCATAGTACGCTAGCAACCCAAGTCCGATCCCCTTTGCCGGCACCAATAAATTTGCTGTTGTATTTTTGTGTTCTGATTTACCACACGCTATTCTTAAAAAAATTCCATACACATCTGGAGACTGCCAATCCGTTTCGGACTATGCCCTTATACTCTCTTGTCAGAGAACGCCTGTGCCCAACGTACGACAACGTGTATATATATATATGTATATATATATACAAATATATATTAAGGCTTTAACTTTATGTACGAAGCGTCAGTAGCCTAATGGTTTAGAGTGCGGTCTGCGAATCCACCATTCGATTACCGAGGTGAACCATCTCCTAGCATCAGCTTAAGATTAATTCCAACTAATGGAATGGTCAACAACAATGTTAATATGTATAAAAAATATATTGTTAGCAATCTAAAAAAAAATATCGATATTTTATGAAATATTGCCCACTCCTACTCTACACAAAACTACAATGTAGTCAACTCTCACATACATCGTTGCATCCTATCAATTCCATTGGTTATATTAGTTGTCCTTCACGAGTGGCTGACTTGATCGGTAATAGATATCCACTCCGATTTCCTGATGCGACACAAAGCCGCCGGGCCTGCGGTCGTATCACGTTATCGGTAGCTGGAGGAAGTTCGCTGAGGACGAGCTCGGCTCGTGCGCAATTAGAACAACGAATCGCATCATACAATGTATACTGAAGGTTGTGTTTTGTCACATTCGCGTTTTTATATTTGCATTCAAAATTATTCATAGCTGATCGAAATCAGTCAGTCAGAGTCATCAGATTCAATTGGGTTACAAATATTTGTCATAAGTACTACTAGAACTATTAGTCACGTAATTAACAAAATCCAACATATTTAGTAACAAAAGTTTTAATGGTAAAACACATTTAAATCTAATAAGGTTGGTGAAAATCTGTCTACCCGGATAGCGTTAAAAGGACGTAAGAGCTTATATTGAGTGTTTTGTATTGAGTGGAAAAAAATGCGGGAATCATGCTTTCTTTTGATATAAAAACCCAGCACACCCATGCCACCCGACCTTACCCGACTTCAAAAAAGAGAATGTTCTCAATTTCTCTGTTTTATTTTTCTTATTCTGTGTTATCACAGCGTTGTTAATTATAAGCCGATTTCACCTTGGATTTCGTTTTAATTAGGTCCTTTATCAATTTTGTTGGTATAGGACCTTGTCTTACGAAGATATATCAGCGAACTTCTAGAATTCGTATGGAAAAATATATATTGTTATATTGGTTAGTTTATTATAATCAAATACAACGAGCGCGAATGCGAACGAAAATAGAGAATAAAGACGCCAAAACTTCGTAATACAACTATGATGCTTCAGAATTAAAAAGGGCGTCCGAGCGTATTAGCGTAAACATGTTATTCTATAAATCATCAACGATAAATATGGTCACTTCGCATCTCAACAGCGATCATAATAGTTTTAAACAAGTTTTGGTCACCAATCAATTTCTGTACCTTAATTTAAATATACCAATAATTATTTAAATAGAAATGATATAATTAAGAAGATAAATTGCCGTTCATTCCTCGTGTATGCTTTTCCAAACATTACGTACATATACGGTCTTCAATCTAATTCAATCAATATTTCCGAAGTGAAATTAATTCTTTCACTTACGTAAAACGCTATTATGTATATTAATATGTGTGCTACCAAAATATTATGTTAACAACTTCAAAAGTTTGACTTAGGCGCCAAACGTTCGTATCATTTAATAGGAAGCGCATAGCTACAAATTAATCAAAACCCAATAAATTGCTTTATCGTTTCATGAATATTAAACAAATAAATAGATATTGTGAAGACTAATAATAATTTATCAAATATATTTTTAATCTGTACAAATGAACGAGGGAAGTGGTTACACTTTCGCTCGCAAATTTTCTAGTACAGCACAGCGCAGCGTGTCCAATTCTTGCGCAACAGATGCAAACGTGGTAAACCGTTTGTAATTATTATTGTAATAGCGTTCTAATCTAAATGAGGTGTAAGTAGTCAGCGTGGTGTGAAAGCGCGTCCGATCCGACATCTGTCATCCGGTCACCAAATGACATAACGCGTTTATTGAATTCATTCAAGACAGTTAACCTTCTTTGCCAATAATAGACTTTATAAAAAACGATTGGCTCGTTAACGAGTGATTGAAACGGACACGACACGTTTTATTTTCAACGGACTTCAAAAAAGGAGGGTTCTCAATTCTCTGTCTGTTTGTTTCTTGTTATGTTACATGAGTTCATGAGTCAGCCCTGTAGTTCTGGGCTCTCAAGAATAAGACGACGGTATCCCCTGCCTCTTGTAGAAGGCGTCTAAAAGGGGCCTCGGGTTCACTGGGCGACAAGCGTCCGCTAAGGTGGACCTGGAAGAAGGCAACATCGGCTGACCCTCCCCCCGCCCCCACGGGATCTTTTATTTCTTAATATGTTCGAGCATAAAAGCGTTTAACGTTTGGTTCAATTTGAAGTCAGACTTCGCTTTTTCTCGTATCTTAACTTCTTAACTATTATGATTTATGCATTAGATTTTATTTAAATAATTTTTCTGCTATGGTAAATACGTATATTTTTTATTAATTAATTTATTTTTATTATAACAACGAAGGGTTAATGCCATTATGGCATTAAGTACCACCCACTCCAGGGTGAAAGAGAAAAATCATTTTTGCAAGTATATATATCATAAATATTCACATAAATACATGTGAATATCCCTAAACAGTATTACATAAACTTGTATTTCCCATTATGTACTCAAATAATAAAAACAAATGCAACTGTAATGTATGACACATGATTATGTTCAACAGTGGATGTTCCAGAACTAAAGTGATGACATGATATAATAAGTCTCCATTGGTACTACAGTAGTTATGTGCATAAAAGGTGCATGTGAGAACCAATCCATGGCTTGATCAGATGCTATTGAATTACATTATACCCTAACAGGTTCTTTAGATAGCTATGCCTAACCATGTATCATATAAAAGCCATCTTATCTTGACTTATAAGGAAAGCTCCAGGATCCAGGTCCTCCCTATTATCCTCGGAATGTGCAATATTGTCGAAAGAAGCAAAATTATTGGTACAAGCTCAAGAAATTGAAGTAAAATAACTCAAGCTTCGGATTGTACAGGAATTGGTTAATAAGTCCAAACTGTTTTTAATCTATTAATCTTTAATCTGATTATCAAGGTACAATTGTCAGTATTCATCTAGGTCACACTGATATGAAAATTCTTAATTGATATGTAAAATTCACCAAGCTTATTTGGTCCCATATGTGACAAAGGGTAAGCCCATCTCCATATCCTACACACAGGTGCTATTTGGTCTCATCAATACATGTTCACATTTAGTTATTGAACAATTTTGCTTTTGATAATTCACTTATTCTTTTACTTTCTTAAACATGGCAAATAAAACTGCCAACCACACAGTCTAACCATCAAGATATTAATACACAATAAACATACAAACATGACCACAAACTTCTACTTAGTATAATCCGGACCCATCTCTTTCACTTTATAATAGGTTGTCAAATATCTCCCTTCCGCCTTTTTGTCTTTTGAATTTCGCGGCTATGTACAAAGCGCTACAGAGCTCGTATCTAGCAATACTATACATAATTTGAAAGGTCTTGACATAACCTACAAAACGACGCTATGCATAATTAGTTTGGATATTGCGTTCAACAGTTATAGACGTGTAAACATGGACTTCACTAACGCCGAAATTCGCGCTATTTTAAAGTTTTCCTTCGTTAAAGGCAAATCCGCTAGAGAAACGTTCCGTGAGATTAATGGTGTTTTGGGGATGGTACTCTATCACTTCGAACCACGGAGGAATGGTTTCGACGATTCAGAGCCGGTGAAAACGACACCATGGATAAGCCAGCCGGCGGAAGACCTGTGACGACAAATACCGACCAAATCATAGTCCATGATGGAGTTAGACCGGCATGTGGCATCTCGTGACATCGCCCAGGAGATGGGAGTTAGTCACCAAACCATTTTAAACCATCTGCAGAAGGCTGGATACAAAAAGCTTGATGTTTGGGTGCCGCATGATTTGACGCAAAACCTTCTGGACCGAATCAACGCCTGCGATATGCTGCTGAAACGGAACGAACTCGACCCATTCTTGAAGCGGATGGTGACTGGCGACGAAAAATGGATCACATACGACAATATCAAGCGAAAACGGTCGTGGTCGAAGGCCGGTGAATCGTCCCAAACAGTGGCCAAACCGCGAATTTCGGCGTTAGTGAACTCCATGTTTACACGTCTATAACTGTTGAACGCAATATCCAAACTAATTATGCATAGCGTCGTTTTGTAGGTTATGTCAAGACCTTTCAAATTATGTATAGTATTGCTAGATACGAGCTCTGTAGCGCTTTGTACATAGCCGCGAAATTCAAAAGACAAAAAGGCGGAAGGGAGATATTTGACAACCTTATATTTATTCCAATTCAATTCATCTATTATTATTGATCTGTCATTAATTTGACTTTTTTCTTTCTAATATTTCACAAATGTATTGTTGTTTTTCTAATCTTATGTCAAGTATTATAATAAAGTAGATGTTAGTAGTCAGTGTAACCACAAATTGAGAAGGTCTTTAAATGATGTAATTACAATAAACCCTTATATCTATTGTTAGCTGGCAACACATGACACCGCAATTTTTATGCATAATAACTACTTCCAATGATATCTTGATGAAAACCTGAACCTTACTGTATCTTTAATTCATAATTAATAATTTAGTTGATCGTCACATAACCTTGGCATTGTAAACAATAGTTTAACTTTATTAGTTCCTAATCTGACTTCTAATTCATTTTGTATAAAGATTGTGAAGACACACAGTTGTCATGGTACTTGTTATAAATAATTCATATATATTGCAATATATAATATAATAAACATGTTCACCACAAGATTGCACTTCAAACACATCTCGATGCAAAAGACTTCTCTATGTGACATAAGTACAGAGCAATTTCATGACCCAGAATGAGTGTCAGGTGGTCTGGTCATCTAATCATTAGTTTTGAATTAAGAGTGCATTAAGGGGTTAGTTTTAATTAATAAAATTGAAAATACCAAATTACAACAAGTGGTATTATATGGTCTCAGCCAATATACTAACATGTGGATTCAATAATATTGGTTCTTACAAAAAACTATATGGAGAAAAAAATCAGTAATATATACTCTAGATTCAGTTATTGGTCACAAATTTAACTTCAACCCTAATATTGTAGCCCAATCAATCTTTGAATATACAGTGCAGGAATTTTTACCACTTAGATAAACAAATGATAGCTAATTTAAATTATAAATAAATAGATATGAAGAAAAAAAAGAAGTTATCTTTCTTTATATGGAAACTATGTTAAATAAGACCTTCATATTATTTATGATCTTGCAATTTCCTTCTTTTGCTAATGATATTCTTAATTATACTTTCACTTTTAAATAGATTATTAATATTTTCATTTACCTATTATGTTATCTTTTTCTAGAAACAATCTTGACATAATGACACTTATATGTGTGTATACTATTTCTGTGTATAATTGTATGTAGCACCTACAAACACTGGATCAAAGTATTTTTATTTCATTACTGAACATAATATAAACATTTTATCAAGTTTCTGTAATGTACGATACTTGTAATCGTTTATCTAATCGAATAAATAAAGGCATTTGAAACGCATGTGTAGTTAATAAGAACACGTAAAGGAAAAGAAAACACAGGAACCGCTCACTGTTGTAAAGATTGCATAAAAACAGATATGATTACTCACGGCTCGGCCTCTATTGACTGCAGGCGCGCGACATAGTTCGACGGAATGTAGCCTTCTTGTTTGGTTTTCTTGCTTCTAGCTAACCACCAGTCACCCTGAGTATCATTGAGTATTTCCAAGTGTTCGCCCTTTCTAAAGCTTAGATCCTCATCGGTTCTAGCGTCATAATCATACAGGGCCACGAATATACGAGTGGGAGGGATCTCGCTAGTATCGGGCCCTTGATTTACAGCAGATCTTATTGGATCTGGGGGCGGTATGGGCACTGGGGTATGCAGGGTTCGCGGGTCCTCTTCATGTGGATTTGTTCTTTCATTTTTACTCTTAGAATCCTTTTCCCCTGTGCTACTAAAACAGTTCCCCATTTTCTCTTTACAAGGTGAAACAAGTATAACTTGTTTTACGTCAAATTACGCACTCATATGAATTCAAACAACTGTTTAGGGTTGATATATCTATAAACATTTTATAATGTCACTTAAAAGTCAGTAAATGTAAATTGAAAACATATTTTATGGTAAACAAAGAAAATAAAATCGCGATAGGACATTACCACCAGAAGCCATTTTGAAATTTCATAGACATCAAATAGACAATCACTCTATGATCTCTGTTGATGTCATATCTTACAAAATTATTATGGGAAATTTTAAAAATACTGTTTTAAAAAATTACTAATTTTGTAATTTATACATAGGAAAGTGTTTTTCTAAAGGGCAATATAGCTCACATCATTTCTGAAGTCTTTTAAAAATAAATTAAATTTAGTATATGGCAACTTTTTTTTCGTTTTTGCAGTAAATTTATTTGTCACAGGTGTTATTAAAAGTATGCATAAAGCTAGTTACTTTGTATCAAATGATCGTGTAGAAATCTTTTTCAGAATTATTTTTTTAAATTGCTTAGTGTTTAAGAATAAATATTATTTCAATATATATTTAGGTATTCTTTTAACTGCCATCTAGAGCACAATTATAACACTAATGAAAATTATCCGACTGAAATTTTATGTTCTTAATATAAATATACTTATTTTTTTTTCTATTCCATAGATGGCGCTTCTTTAAAAGAAATAAGGTATATTTGTTGATTTATACTGCTTCAATTGTAAAAAAAAACCGCTGATTAGCTTTCAAAAAAAGCAGCTTATTAATATTTTAATAACAGATGTAATTTGTGTACAATACTGAATATGTGGGATATTCTAAAGCATAATAAATGTTAGATACATTTATTATGCTCGACTGCTTATCTAAAAATTTGTGTAACTGGGATACTTAAAAATAAAAGTAGTGTTTAATTATTTACTAAAACTGTAAAACGTTTACAAACTATAACTATTATACTTCGGAAATAAAAGAGAGTATCCGCGCGTTTGATATTTGATCCGTAACGTTTGTTTTTATTCGAACTATTTACTTTTAAAATATTCTTTTTAAGTTTTAAATTTCAAGCAGTATGTAATTAATTAAATAAATTGGTAGATAACAGAGGATTTCATCCGTAAACATCTTGATCTTGTTCTTGTGTCATGTCATTCATATGAAGTTATCAATGGACATTCAGGAATGACATATTGACGGAGGTTTTATAAGAGAATTATCGTTATCTCAGCCAAGCACGCGTCGAAACAGTAAACAAAATTTGCATTAGTTACGGGGCTTCAGGTTGCTTACGTAGTCTTATCTATACAATGTTTCTATTTGAGCCGCCAAAATATGTTTACCTTACTAAAATAGGCACAGATCAAAATGCGAAAATGTCCACGGCAGCTTACGGTATTTACACAGATAAAGCACACAAAAAAAGTAATACGCAATTTTTTTTCCATCATATTCACACACGTCACTAGTACGTGCTAATCCGTTAGGCGTAAATTTGGTAGACGAGTGTAAATGTGAACATTAAGGTGTTCGTTGGCGGTGAGAGGGAATAAGCTACGCTATCTCTTGGCAACACTGTCGGTTAATATGGATATAAGCGCCTAAATATGAGTTGAGATGGCATTCCGTGGAGTATCTCTGTCTACACCGCAGGCAGCTTATTTTTTAACAATTAAATAATACTGTTAAATGTCACAGTAACGAGAATATTACTCATCGAATAAAACTACTTTTACGGATTTCGTGGATCTTGCAGTACCGTGATAAACCCGGATTGAATCCTTAAAAGTAGTTCTATTTAACAATTTCATCTCCATTATATTACTTCCGTAATCGCTATATGATTCTGGTTTCAATCTATGTCTAATGATTGCGACTCCTGTAGTGTAATCAAACGAAGCACTGAAGCGAACCAGTATACGTAAGATACTTTAATAAAGCACTTTATTGTTATCCTTGTTATTTTCATAATTTGATATCTTATGTATATATATATATATATAAAAGAGAAAGGGTAGGTTCCACATAGGCTAAACTTTCAGGGAATCTTCAGATTGACATGGCGAGTAGTCCTGTAAAGTTTGGTGACGATCGGAGCACTCCTCTTTTTGAACTGTCAAATACAGCTCTTTTTTACTATGACGATGTTCTATTGTTTAATAACCCAAATTTGTATTGACACATGCGTTGTGTATATTTATCTCATTATGAACCATATTGAAGTACAATGGAGTATATTAAAGTATAATAAAGTATACTGAAGTATATTAAAGATGATCATTAAGGATTTTGAAGTATTTAAGATAAGTTATAGCGCCTGTATCCGCGAATGTATCCGTTTACTGATGCTGCTGACATGTACATGGGTGTAGGTAATGATCTTCACCTGCTCGAGAAGATAATAGAAGAGAGTTAGAAGATAATAGGTGAGAAATTAATAATTTAATATATCGTGAGTTAAATTAAATATTTAACGATGTAAGCTTATTGTTGAAATAAAATAAAGCAAAATCTAAGCTGGGTACGCTAGTCCTTTAATTAATATTACCACAAATACGCCGATTGTTCCACTTCAGCTTATTTTATCTTATCATTGACTAGCGACCCGACGTGGCTTTGTATGCATGAATTCTTATTAGCACTTCTTAATCGCTCCCCAATGCACCACATAGTGGATACCACTCAATCAATCACCCCACCTCCCCCGTTCCCTGAGACCTACTAACTGATTCACAAAGTTAATAAATATACCTGCAACTAAAGCAATTATTCAAAGACGGTACATAATAACTAACTTTTTCTACAATTTTTTTAGGACTACAAATTCCGAAGTATCATAATTCAAACAGATGAAAAAAAGAATAAACAAAAGTTCGTTAACAATAAAATATAAAACATACGAATTGCGTATCTTTCTCCTTTTTGAAGTCCGTTGAAAATAAAGTACAATGGTAAAAAGCGGCTTAATAACGAACGGAATATTGGAAAGATTGCCTGCAATATCGGAGAGTCTGGCGCCGGGTGACATATTATGCAAATACAAGTCTCTAGGTTTAGAGTACGGATTACACGTAAGAAAATATTTTATAATATAAAGTAAAACTCTATTACCTTCGATATTGCGTTCAACAAGCGGTATATTACATTGGCTGTTTAACTGACTTCAAGAAAAAGGACAGCTTTGTCAGCTTATATTGTAAAAGCTACAGAAGGGATAGAGGTAATAGTTACCATAATCTGCGGCGTATTTCTGATAGTTATTTATGGTTTAAAATACATTGTTCTGTAGTCCTATATTTTTTTTGGTTTAAACAATCATAATTTTCTATAACATTGGTTCCATTCGATTGATTACTATTTATAATCCAATTTAATAATAATAATAATAAGCCATTTAATCGGTTAGACATATTACAACACATATACAAATTAACACAACAAGTTAAGCGCACAGTTAGAAATGAAAAAATATATATATATATATAACAGAGAAAGGGTAGGTTCCACATAGGCTCCGAAACGGCTGGACCGATTCCAATGAAACTTTCAGGAATCTTCAGATTAACCTGGCGAGTAGTCCTGTAAAGTTTGGTGACGATCGAGCACTACTCTTTTGAACTGTCAAATACAGCTCTTTTTTACTATGACGATGTTCTATTGTTTAATAACCCAAATTTGTATTGACACATGCGTTGTGTATATTTATTTCATTATGAACCATATTGAAGTACAATGGAGTATATTAAAGTATAATAAAGTATACTGAAGTATATTAAAGATGATCATTAAGGATTTTGAAGTATTTAAGATAAGTTATAGCGCCTGTATCCGCGAATGTATCCGTTTACTGATGATGCTGACATGTACGTGGGTGTAGGTAACGAACTTCACCCGCTCGAGAAGATAATAGAAGAGAGTGAATAGGTGAGAAATGAATAATTTAATATATCGTGAGAGTTAAATTAAATATTTAATGATGTAAGTTTATTGTTGAAATAAAATAAAGCAAAATCTAAGCTGGGTACGCTAGTCCTTTATATAATATTACCACAGATACGCCGATTGTTCCACTTCAGCTTATTTTATCTTATCATTGACTAGCGACCCGACGTGGCTTTGCATGCATGATTTCTTATTAGCACTTCTTAATCGCTCCCCAATGCACCACACAGTGGATACCACTCAATCAATCACCCCACCTCCCCCGTTCACTGAGACCTACTAACTGATTCACAAAGTTAATAAATATACCTGCACTAAAGCAATTATTCAAAGACGGTAGATAATAACTAACTTTTCTACAATTTTTAGGACTACAAATTCCGAAGTATCATAATTCAAACAGATGAAAAAGAATAAACAAAAGTTCGTTAACAATAAAATATAAAACATACGAATTGCGTATCTTTCTCCTTTTTGAAGTCCGTTGAAAATAAAGTACAATGGTAAAAAGCGGCTTAATAACGAACGGAATATTGGAAAGATTGCCTGCAATATCGGAGAGTCTGGCGCCGGGTGACATATTATGCAAATACAAGTCTCTAGGTTTAGAGTACGGATTACACGTAAGAAAATATTTTATAATATAAAGTAAAACTCTATTACCTTCGATATTGCGTTCAACAAGCGGTATATTACATTGGCTGTTTAACTGACTTCAAGAAAAGGACAGCTTTGTCAGCTTATATTGTAAAAGCTACACAAGGGATAGAGATAATAGTTACCATAATCTGCGGCGTATTTCTGATAGTTATTTATAGGTTTAAAATACATTGTTCTGTAGCCCTATATTTTTTTTGGTTCAAACAATCATAATTTTCTAAAACATTGGTTCCATTCGATTGATTACTATTTATAATCCAATTTAATAATAATAATAATAAGCCATTTAATCGGTTAGACAGATTACAACACATATACAAATTAACACAACAAGTTAAGCGCACAGTTAGAAATGAAAAAAAAAATATATATATATATATCACTAAAGACCCAAAAGGTCCGAACAAGGCTATGCGTTGCAACGCCGAACCGACCGGGTTCACTGCTCAGCATAATGCTGATTGTCCGAGGAGGGTAAATCAGCGCTGGTATTCTGCAGAAACCCATTTTAAGAAGCAAACAACTGTCAGTAGCAAAATTTTAACAAAGTACGAATAACGTAAAAGCAAGTAAAACACCAGGGAAACATAAATTGTATATAAAATGAAACGAAATAAAATAAAATAAAATAATTTGATACCTGGTTAAAAGTATATTTACGAGTAAAAACAAAAACCAACTTCAAACGCTAATACGCTAAAGAAATAATGTAAACGTTAACGTCTTTAGTAAACTGCACTCTCGAGGCAGCGTCATCCTGGTGCGAGGCCAATCTTGTGCAGTTCAACGTCACCAAAACGCAATCTTCTGTCGGTCACAGTTCAGTCGTCAGTCCACATTAGCTCCGACTTTTCAGAATGTATTTCTGGAATCTACCGACAGTCTGCAGTTACTAGT
The DNA here is from genome assembly GCA_029286785.1 of Meandrusa payeni. Taxonomy (NCBI): domain Eukaryota; kingdom Metazoa; phylum Arthropoda; class Insecta; order Lepidoptera; family Papilionidae; genus Meandrusa; species Meandrusa payeni. The sequence goes on along the minus strand of JAGSMX010000008.1, from coordinate 8,080,607 downwards.
TACTAATCTAATTGTCGGCGAATCTTAACTACTGGCGGTTCATTGAATCTAAAGCCAAGGCAGCTGCTACGAAGATTGGAGTCCTTTCAAAGGTATGACTATTTACAAAGTAGAGATCCGGACTTGTATTGAGTATTGTTGTCATCACTTGCCAACTCGCGACACTGAATTCCACGGAGAAGCGGGTCAAAAAGTTAATAGGTGACCATTTAGATAGTCTTGAGCACCGGACGAGTCCCAAGACCAAAATCTATATAATTAATATTAGACCGAATCGAAGGTTAGCCTTTTGACCCAAAAAATAAATTAAATTGGTTCATAAATGACGGATTTACGAGTGCATAAACATAAAATACCGCCAAAATTAAAACCTCTTCCTTTCTTGAAATCGGGTAGATACCAAAAAGTGTTATGGCTCTTAGAGGCTATTTTGCAAGCTACTTTAAAGATGTGACCATACGTAGCTGATTTCTAATTTCTCCTACTCCTCGCGTCGGTTTCCCTCAGCATTGACGTGACCATCGTGACCATCTCGTGGGGACAGTCTGTCTTTGGTGATTCCTCTGTCTGCAGCCGTGCGCAGAGCATCGCTAACCGACGGGATTTCTAATTACGGATTGTTAATTCATAATAACCATTTCATTAAGCATTTAATTTAAGAGTTATTCAATTGTTAGAGATTTACATTTTAATGAAATAGGCTTTATTAAAGGCTGAGCTCTTTAATTAATCCGCAACGAGCTATTTTCACTGTAATTTTCGTTATTATGTTAATCATGATCAAGCACTGCTAGCGTAGTTTGTAACCGTTCTACTTTACAGTCCTATGGTATCGTGGGTTCGATTACGGTATGTATAATGATAATCAGCCCTGTAGTTCTGAGCTCTCAAGAATAAGACTAGGGTGTAAGGGTACAATCTGGACAACTTTAAGTCCAATGTGAACAGACACCTTATAGGCTCACGTGCTCCATCCTAGGCTTTATCTTCGCCTTCCATCAAGCAAGATAGAAGCCAAACGTGAGCCTATTTACTATAAAAAAAAAACTACGGTATCCCCTGCCTGTCGTAGAAGGCGACTAAAAGGGGCCTCGGGTTCATTGGGCGACAAGGCGACTAAAGGGGCCTCGGGTTCATTGGGCGACAAGGCGACTAAAGGGGCCTTTGTCGTCCGCTAAAGTGGACCTGGGAAGAAGGCATCGGCTGGCCCGTGTAGCCTTGCACTGCGAGGGCACAGGGGAGGGAGTAACCTCCCCCGGGACGTGCCTCCTTGAGCACAGTGCAGAGGGGCGCCGGTGCGTTCCACTGAGATCCCGGAGCCCCTCGCACTGAGGAAAGGGCCACTGGGAGGTTTTAGTGGGTAAAAACCCCACATAACCGCCGCCTTCCCCCCAGAAGGCGGGGTATCTTTCTGAAGATTTCCTCCTCGAAAACAAAAAAAAAATGTATAAATAACTTTAAAATTTTTCAAAGTACAAATCGACGCTAAAATTAATAATAACTAAAATTAACAGCGAATACTGTCTCTGTATTCCCCGATTACCGTCACGTTCACATAGTGTGGGCGACATTCTCATTTTTCAAAATACAAACAGTCTCTAAAATATTGTCAGCATTCTTTTCAATAAAAAAAAACTCACAAACTCGTTTATTGAAGTTGTTTAAAAAACCTGTCAACTTTCATTCACCTTTTAGAACCTAGGTACGGTAACGTTTGACTGAAGAATTGTTAAACGTTTAATAATAAAGGTTTTGTGACTGATAAATCATTTCCAAAATCTAAGATCTCAGTTGAAATATTACATCTCACACGTCCTTCAAAGGGCTTTTACGTATTATCCCGGTATGATGTCTTGACATTCTCTTGATTTACGAGCAGTTTTTGACAGGATAAGGGATCGTATACGAAAATTCTATTTAAGAAAGATGCATTGGCGTTTCTGCAATAATGTTTGAACAAGAGTTGAATTATTGTATTATTAAATTGATATAATTTCAATATTTTCGACATATTTGCAGCATTCAACTCGTAAATTTGTGCTAGGAAACTTCTCGGTGACGTACGTGTAAGCAAACTCTTTAATCTAGGTAGCAGTAGCATAAATATTACTGATCTTTAAGAACGCTATCAAGTATTTCAAGTATTCATTTATATGATTATTAGGAACCAAAGGTCTATGTGTCTAGAACTATTCCAATGAAATATAATATAGGAACTAATTGAACTGTAATTGAATTCGTTTAAGTATAATAAATTGAGATCAGTTTATAAATGGCTTGTGCACAAACATTAAATATACAATTAATTTAGTAGTAGTTATAGCAGTCGGTGTGGGTAGAACAGAGTTTATCGATATCGATATCGATAGCATATTTGTCGATGTTTCAAGTAAATATTTCTTTTCTAAACAACAACAATGCGAAAGTAAATGCCATTTCAGCGAAGTCAGTTTTAGCCGAATTTACTTAGAATACGAAACTTTCCGTGTATAATTTCAGTAGACAAGCCCTGCTTGAATTGCTTACACTAAGTGAATAATAATTAACATATAACAATGTTATCGTAAACAACTTCGTTCCGTAATTAGGTTTAATGTACATTATTGTACAGAAGTTTGCGTTACATTCGTCATCTTATGTGAAAGAGTGTAAGTGAGACCTTTTTAGACCTCGAGTCTGTTATATCAATTGTGACAAAATGAACGTTTAGTGTTAGTTAATATTCAATTGACTTCAAAAAGATAAGGTCAGAAGTATGTGCGCGAGAAATAACTCAATATTTATTTATTTATTTATTCTTTATTTGCACACAATACAAAAAGGTACAAATAGGCGGACTTAATGCCAGTAGGCATTCTCTGCCAGTCTATCTTGGGGTTGTAACAACGAGACAAAGTAACGGGTGCAAGCTATATGAGAAAATAATAAATAAAAGAAAACTATAATAAATGCATGCATATTTAATATACATACCTACTTACAAATAAATTAAATATATAAACATAATAATTATAATATGACGCCGGCCAATTTCGATTTTTTTTGACGAACTACACAGTTGGCCAGAGAAGCTGGCCTTGACTGCTTCACCGGATTGAGAGGTGGCATAGCTCTTAGGTAGTAGACCTACTACTTACCTGATATTGATTTCTTGTAAATTTATAACTATAGTGAAGTTTAGTGTTAAAAACTTAAAGTAAAAACACATGTTAATTAATACATTTATTGTATTATTAATTGAATTTAAATTAAAACTACTCAAAATAAAATTTTGTATCTGTTATGTAAAATATACGTAACATTAAATAAACATAAAATAAACTATAAATAAAATAACATAAGCAATAAGTCAATATTTTTAGTGAGAAATAGGTAAATAGGTACTATTAGCGTATGTGTTGAGATCCACTTTCTTGGATTTTTTCGCCACCTGGGGAATCACTGCCTTAGAGCGTCTTGTCGTCCAAGGCAAAGAGGATGGGAATAGACCACGAGGCAGATCGCCAATACGATGGACAGATCAGGTGCGGGGTATGGTGGGTGCACATTATTATATTATAGGTCCATAAACATCGCAAATTTTTTTCGCAGCTTGCGTTGCATTTTTACGTTTTTGTAGTAAAATCATAAAATGTCACTAGATCCACTCATCTTGGCGATAAGAAAAACAAATGAAAATCACACATTTTCCTAATTTGAATTTGGAATTATGTTGTTTCAAATTTAATCTTTTAATGATTACAAAATCAGCCAGATACAAATAATATAGCCAAAGAGATTTTATTACAAGTTCATACATACTATAACGCGAAAAGACTTTTTCCCCAACCTTTTTTTTCTCAACAAGGTCCTATGCTAACAAAATCAAAATGGTACCTAATTGAAACCAAACTTTTAAACAAAAATCTAACCAGACCTAACAGCGCTACGTGTACACAAATATTTAAAAGATAGATAAATTGAAAACCTCCTCTTTGAGGTCGATTAAAACATTGCAAAATTATTTTTATCTAACTATATTCTTACTTTTTATATTACATGAAAAATTTGATGACGGTAGTTGAGTAATTTAATGTATATTTAGTTTGATTGGGTGACAATAGATTTTTTTATTACTTAAAGCAGTTGTTGCATGGAGTATTGTAGAGTTGTCAGAGAGTAATGCGAGTCAGTAGGGAACGGTTAGTGTTAGGATATCGGTCGACCTTAGCGCAGTGTTCTACACTCGTGTCCGTACAAAGCCGTAATAGATTTTAGTTGAACTTGACATGGTGTGAATTACGTGCGATCTATGTAAGTACCTTACTTTTAAATAAAAATATAGTTTTTTTTTCTATGCTAGGCTTGACAGGGTTAGAGAAATCCTTTATTGCACTAAAATATATGTACAAAGTCGAAGTTATTGTTATTTAGCATTTTTTTCATTTAACCTTTTATGGTTAAGAGGCTAAGGGCAGTGCCGATAAAATAGCGTTAATAGATAAATAATTAAACATTTATTGTTCTTCAATCCTGTCTCTGTGTTTGTATACATATTAAAATAAATATATATACAGACAGGTTTTTTGGTTTAGGACCATTCATCAGATCCTGCCAGTAATTACTCTCTAACATGGCCCGAGACTATGTTTTTCTTATTTCATGTAAATTAACAATTGTATTGGTATTTTTTATCTGTTGTTTTTCGCATTATCTGTATACAATTTGGTATTTATACTGAGTACTTTTAATTAGCATAGAGCGAGCGCAATAAAACTTATTTGTATAATAAAGAAAGTGTCGCTGGAAATAGAATATTGTCACGAGAATAGAGAAAAGCAAGCTTAGGTGGTTTGGACATGTCGGAAAGTATTTTTCAATTATTAGACCGACGTAGGTTACGGTAGTAGGTATCGTCATCAGCCCTATAGTTCTGGGCTCGTAGAATAAGACTACGGTATCCTCTGCCTGTCGTAGAAGGCGACTAAAAGGGGCCTTGAGTTCACTGGGGGCCTTTGTCGTCCGCTATAGTGGACCCGGGAAGAAGGCGGCATCAGCTTGCTTTGCACTGCGAGGGCACAGGGGGAGGCGCCGCTCGGCTTGCGAGCAACATGCGGCTTTTTAGATGTAATGCTACGGCTCCGAATCAAAAGGTTGCTGGCAAAAGGTTGTATTCTCGGATTGTCCTAGAGACCTACATAGGACAATTCAAAAATGTAATGCGGAACTCCCAAAAATCGTATGGAAGAATGTTTATTGATTGTGATGTTGGTGGGTTTGTGATAAACCAAGACTAGGAAAGTACTCCGTGATAATAACAAGGAAGGATGAGAAGAGGAAGAGAAGGTAGAAAAAAGTGAAATTTAAACCTTTTATTCGTCATGTTTGATTCGATTTGAAGTCGTTTTTGGTTTTTACTCGTAAACATACTAGTTAAGTTAGATCGTGTTAACGATAAGAAAAGTAAGTACATCTTAACTGAGTAACTGTAAGTACATCCCTGAGTGGTTTACATTATGCTATGCAAATGGTTAGCAACAGGTATAAGGTAAACACTAGGCTGTACAGTTACGAACTAGTGGATCGACTTTCTCTTTCTCTGGAGTACGGTCTACGTGCTGTATATATTAATTTATTATATTTACGTGAATATTACACACTGATTTAAGCTACTTATGCATATCGCGGTTTAATATTGATTTCAATTCCCGGCATTTTCAATCATTTTACAATGTGAAAGACCGAATAAGTGTGAAAGAGTGTAAAGGTACGCTGGGATGATGTAGAATAACATCTATAACCCTTTTTTTTTTTGCTGACGGGGAGGAAATCTTCACAAAGATACCCCGCCTTCTGGGGGGAAGGCGGCGGTTATGTGGGGTTCTTACCCACTATAACCTCCCCGGTGGCCCTTTCCTCGGTGCATGACTAGGGGCTCCGGGATCTCACGTGGAACGCACCGGAGCCCTTCTGCACTGTACTCAAGGAGAGCACGTCCCGGGGGGAGGTTACTTCCTCCCTTTGCCGAGACCGGCCGGTCGTTGGGGTGTCCTGTCGCTGACAGATCCGGGCCACCTCGCTCATAATGGCTGATGGCATTCGCGGAAGGTTTAGTGGGTAGGGGCTGCCCAGGCCGAGTCCCACACATCCCTCCGGGCCCACCCAGGGTACCGGAGGATGGTCTATAAAAAGATTCCCCCGCGTGAACAAAAAAAAAGGTTACTTCCTCCCCCCCTGTGCCCTCGCAAGTCATGTCGCCTTTTTCCTGGGTCCACTTTGGTGGACGACGCAGGTCTCCACCCTTGTCGCCCAATGAACCCGATGGCCCTTTTAGTCACCTTGTACGACAGGCAGGGGATATCGTAGTCTTATTCTTGAGAGCCCAGAACTACATCTATAACCCTTGCCTAACCCTCGGGGCTACCGGTGTGAGTGCTTTTAATTTAGAAAATGATTCGCCAACTTAATGTAATAAGAATTATTTAATAATGAAGGGACTAAAGTATAAATTCTTTGCATTAAGCTAACAAAAATGTTGTCCCTAGGCTAGAAGATCTATAAAAATACCTTACAGTATTCGGGATAATTGTGTTATTTCTTATATTACATTTTTATAGTTTATTAAGAATTTCAATTACAGCAAAAGCGTTATACTAAAGTAATAATCTAAACTTAGTAAGCTTTTATTAGAAATATTTATCACTTTGTACATTGTTACGGGTGATTCATGTACTTCACGATACTATGATGTACTTTTTTTATTTTTATGGGCTATTTTTTGTAACGTAGAATAGGATAATCTTATATATAAAATTCTCGTGTCACAGTGTTAGTTACCATGCTCCTTCAAAACGGGTTAACCGATTTTTATGAAATTTTATATGCATATTCAGTAGGTCTGAGAAACGGCTACTATCTATTCTTGATATCCCAAAGTGATAAGGGTTGTCCACCAATAACATTTATTTTTATTTTGGACAAAATTATTATTTTTAATTTTTAATTTGGCATTAAAAATACGTACAACCCTTAACTTTTTTAATAGTCATTTTAGTAATTTAATAATTTTTTATCCCGCTCGATAACTGATCAATTGATCAATGACTCCCACAACAATCACTTAAATTAATTTTGACCCAATTTTTTTATGTACTGCCAAAGCAAGTACGGTAATATATAATAAATAACCTCGGCTTGGACGGTTACTATGTTACGCGTAAGCATTCCGATCCGAGGGCGCCCGAAATACTTATTTATGTATATAAAAATCATTTTTTGTCTTTATGTCCTTTATGGAATCGTAAACTATGATATTACATCATCATCATCATCATTTCAGCCGTAAAACATCCACTGCTGGACATAGGCCCCCCCAACAATTTCCAAAGGGACCGGTTGTAAGCGGCCCGCATCCAGCTGCGTCCTGCGACCTTTATGAGGTCGTCAGACCACCTTGCGGGTGGACGTCCCACACTGCGCTTGCTGGTCCGTGGTCTCCAATCGAGAACTTTTCGGCCCCATCGGCCATCTGTTCTACGCGCTATGTGCCCTGCCCATTGCCACTTCAACTTGCTTATCCGGCGAGCTATGTTTACATACTACATTGAATTTACAGTTGCTAAGGGAATGATGTAGGTAGGCAACACTCATTTTTTTTTTATGCAGGGAATCCTTTTTATGGACCATCCTCCGGAACAATGGGTGGGCCCGGAGGGATGTGTGGGAATCGGTCTGGCCGACCCCTACCCACTACACCTTACGCGAATGCCATCAGCCGTTATAATTGGAGTGCCCCGGATCTGTCAGCAATAGGGCACCCCAACGACCGGCCGGTCCGGCAAAGACCGGACTTCTTCCTCTTCTTCTTAAAGGGGACTTACACTCCGGTAATTAGAGAAGTCCCGACGACGCCGAAGCTTTAGTGGGGCCAGGTACCCAGCCTGGCCCCGCTTCGGATTACGGGGGCAGCGAGAGGAGGCGTTGGTATCGCCTCCTGCGCATCCCGACTCGCCGCCTGCGGAGGGAGGAAGCCCCTGGGCTGTCCTTCCTGACCCGCTCGTCGGCCTCCTTCCGGGACATGACTGTCTCGCAGAAGGAGGCCAGGCAACACTCTTAGCGCATGCTCGTTTGGCCCCTCACGTATCTAGCAATTAGGGATAGAGATTTTTTATCTGTACTCTACGTCTAAAAGTAATCCAATATACGTTTTAGATAATAAACAAACCTTTTCACAGTTTTATTACATAGTATACACTAGATAGTCTGTAAAGAACAAAGAAATCTTTTCAAAGAAGACTTTAAACTGGGTATGAAATTTTCTACTTTATTATAACACTAATCAAATTAGTTATACGAGTTCAATGAGTCCTCACAAATTCATACTTCTCCGGATAATATTAAATATCTTAGAGAACGTTTGAAGTGAAACTTGAGAGAGCAAACCTCTTACTTTAAAAAGTCACTTCGTTCATATTGTATCAAGTGCAGCGATAGTATAGTGCCGTATGCGTTCCATTTTATTATTATTATTCATTTATTCAAATAAGTAACTAAGACTCATCATTATTTATTTATTTATATACAGGAAGATCAACAGCAATAAAATTTACAAAAGATACAGTAATTATTAAGAAACAGACTGCCAATAACAGATCTTCGCGAATACGAAAAACTTTAAAATTATTTTATTGTGTGAGCAAAAACATTAATAATAAAAAGCCTACTAACAATTTATCAATTAAAGAAATTTCGATAGAATGCCCGTCTCATTGCCACAGTTGTACTCGTAGTATTAAAGGTGTCTACTTCTGTACTTTTCGAATATTTATTGAACGTGAGACCAGTGCGCCACATAAATGAATTTTAACGATAGTTGATTTTAAATAACTATTAAATAACAACCTTAGACTAAATTATAAGATTATAATATAAAAATATTATTATAACTATTGATTATAATATAAAATAAAAAATATAATATAATATTATACTAAAGGCTTGACTATGCTTATGAATACCTTACCCCATGCGAGACGGCGCAGCATCTGTTTACATAAACACAGTCAAGCCTTTGAGCGATCACGCTCAGGATGCTGTTGGAGCTGGTCCGCACGCAAATTTTAGATCGTATTTTTTTCGTATCGACTTATGTTTAGTACAAAACATGAAAGTGATATTTAGGATTTCAATTCAATTTCGTCAGTTTGCTTCTAGTTTGTGTGTTTTTGCACCGGCGTGTTGCGTCATCCCACGTGTTGGTAGGCCGGCGAAGTGGCTAGAAAGAGTATATTCCACTGTACTCTTTGTATTATTTTCCTGCTTCGTCGAATTGACAGTCGTTTCATTCGAAATTCTATAATTTCGGAGACGAAAATCACTTTTTCATTTAATTTTTTCACATCGAAAAACGACGGTCATCGGAAGAAATAAATAGCGAACGAGGCTAAGGTACGGTTTCCATCGGGCGTTTTTTTTTGAATTTAGAAAAAACTCTATATCTGTCTACCGCACTGGGCTTAAAAGGGCATGAGATGTATACTTTTTCTTCTTCCGTATTTGGGCTCGTTTTTGTTATGTAGTACTCATCTAGTCTTAGCTGGTCATAAACCTACTAATGTCTCAATCAGATTTCCCTGGTATATCTTTAGAACCGAATTCAATGCCAACAAGATATATATGAGACCTTATTGAAATCAAATTCTTTCAAACAAATAAAAATCGATATCGGTTCATATTTATAACGGCGCTAAGATTGCACAATCATAAAAAAACAAACGAATTGAAAAACGCTTCTTTTGAAGTCTGGTTAAAATACGCATTATTGCTAAACATGTTGGTTTAACATGTCAACAGCTGCTTATAAAATACTGACGCACAATTTATGCCAAAAGGTTCCGTACCTCGTAATGTCTGTCGTCAACAGATCCTTCGAGTATGTGGTCTATGAATATTCTATTGTCATTACTCGATTTTCGCTTCGCTTCACTAAAATGGCCAAAGATGGTGAAATTTCGTGATTTAAATCATTGCTTTCTTCCTTTCTTTCTTTCTAAATGTAAACATGTTTTTAAATTCAAAATGTCTACTCTTTTTTTATTGTGATTTACTCACTTTTCTTTAATGAGATTTTATAAAATCTGATTTTACTAAAAACAATCTTGTCCTAAAAAAAAAATACAAAAAGAAAGAATCATCCAATTTGGTGCAGTAGTTTGGAAGTTATGCGCGTACTTCCAGACAAACATGCATATTTATATCTATAGAAGATTAAACTTACCAAACAAGGCGCAAGTACGGCCTCATATGGAATACTGTTCGCATCTCTGGGCCGGGGCTCCCCAATACCAACTTCTAGAGTAAGCAAACACGTGTAGAGTATGGACATAAGATAGCATAGAGACAAGTAAGAAATAGTAAGTAGACATAAAAATAGAAATATGAATTGTGAAAATGTAGAGACAGTAGAGTAGAGTAGGACAGTAGAGTAAGAGATATTGTAAAGTAGTGAGATAAATAGTAATATATAAGTGAATGTAAAGTAGAGATAAGTAGAGATAAGTCTAGAAAAAGTAGAGATAAGAGTAATAGGAAATGTAGTAAAAATATAAGAGAGAAAGGAAGAGAGAGAGAGTGAGGAAGAGAGAATAGAAGAGGAATGGAAAGGAGGAATGCAAGCAGATAGAGTAAAAAAAGGTCCCTAAGGTACAAAACGTTGGGGGAACGATGAAAAAAAAAAAATACCAACTTCTTCCGTTTGACCGTGTACAACGTAAAGCTGCTCGAATAGTCGACGATCAGGGTCTTTCCGATTGACTCGACCCTCTGAGACTGCGAAGAGATGTCGGTTCTCTTTGCATCCTGTATCGCATTTACCATGGGGAGTGTTCTGTGGAATTGTTCGGAATCATCCCAGCTACCGATTTCCATTACCGCACATCTCGGCAGCATTCCAAATTCCACCGCCACCATCTTGATGGTTGGCGTTCAACGACTGTACGTTTCGCGTAACTTTCTCCCACGCACTGTCAAATTGTGGAATCAACTGTCGCCAGCGGTGTTTCCGAACGTTTACGATTTGGGAACCTTCAAGAAACGAGCCTATTCCTATCTCAAAGGTCGGCAACGCACCTATAGCTCCTCTGGTGCTGTGGATGTTCATGGGCGACTGTGATCACTTAAGATCAGGTGAGCCGTATGCTCGTTTGCCACTTTTCATATAAAAAACGCAAATGTTGCATATTACTAAACTAAATTTAGCCGACTTCAAAACGAGAAGACATTTCCAATACGTCTGCATGGTGTTATATACTATATTTAGGTGTATTTTAAAATTATTTTTTTGGTGTTTATGTACTCATAGCCCCGTTGTTTATGAACCCATTTTAAAATGTTTTATTTCAATTACTGTGATCACTACACATCACAAAAAGTATGCATCTTTTGATAGAAACTAAATAAATTTTACAAGAATTAACGTTCTGTTTGCAAGTATATACAGCGTGTATTAAAAACATAATATGGTATAAACTTGCGTATATATGCTCCACAACAAACGACTGCGATTTATGTTTCATCGCTCTAAAGACTTAATGGCCATGAAACACATTTTCAAGTCGATTTATGAAGCTATTAACTGATGTTATATTTAGAGCCCGTTAAAATTCGCATGTGATATTTTTCTACGATTAAAAAGGATCGGAGAGGTCAGGCAGAAGGAAAAGCGACAATGGCATAACCAACAAAGAACAAAAACATTGCGTGGTGGATTTCCTTGAAGAATAGTAGCGCTTATACGTTATTATTCTCACCTTTTATTTTTTAAGTTAAGTAAAGCTTTATTTATATTATTGGGAAGAGATTTTCTATCTCATCTCTTTTCTTAGTTTTAACTATATTCACGGGCCAAAGCTAAATAAATTCATATTCTGTTTTGTGTTTATGCTGTAGGTGAGACATGAAGTCTTGTTTGATTTTTTTAACGTATTCGTTTGAATTGCCCAGGGCGGAATTACAGAGTTCTGTAGAGTTATACTCATCTCCCCTCAACGTGTTGAAACTTACACACAAGAATCCTTTACACATCCTTTCATTTCCTTTCCACTGTCCATTCTTTCTTCATCTATTCTTCCTCCCTCCTGACATCACTCTTTACATTTCTTTAACATTTTACATTTTTCTTATTTCTAATACAACAATTACCTTCGTTATTTCTACTAGCATATTTTTGTTTCCGTTTCCTTATTTCTACTAACACATTCTTGTTTTACATTTACATTTCCTTATACTCATCTATTACACTTCTCTGTTCAACGTACACTTACACACATTATTATTTTAGTCCCCTTACACAAAGAACCTTGCTTCCTTCAGGAAACGCCTACGAAGACACCTCAAACAGTTTATTAATTAAACAAATAAATTCTCCTTAATCCTTCGCTTATCCGTGAGTTAGCAACGGAATGAGCCGTGTTTCGGTACCCTCGGGCGCTTTCGGTTAGGAATGCTTACACGTAACATAAGTATATAATTTATTTATTTATTTATTTATTTATTTACAAAGTCACACAGCACTTAGGTGTTAAATTTACAATCTTGTACAATTAAACATACTGCCAAGTTTGGACTTCATTATTTATAATAAATTATGTTAAGAGACGTTTGAAATATGTGTCTTCAACTAATCTAAATACAAATATCTTCCTTGAAAACAGAATAAAACAAAAGTGCCCTATTTTTGACCTAAAATCTGTATTAATTTTCTTTTAAACTGATTTTTACTTACTATAAAAATATCAATCTCAGAGAAATAGTTATTATACGTTCTGTGCGTTCTGCAGGCAATTGAATTTTTACCATAATTGGTACGTTCAAGTCGGGCTTCCACCCAAGAGGCTTCGGGACTCTTGTTGAGTTTCTAGCAATAGAGGTTTAGGGCTTATTTTGGCCATATTTTGCGGCCTTAGCCTTAACCTACCTATGCCACCTCTCAATCCGATGAAGCAGTAAACTTATAACATTTCAGAATACTGTATCACTCGTCGCATCTGGTTTCGAATTTAAACTACTGGCAGTCATATATTGTGTTTACTTTCAACTGAATACGTTGTTGCCAACATTCAACAACATCGACCTTTAGAATACAATGAAGCCAACTTTAATAGACAACAAAAAATAAGTTACAAATTATGGATACTAAAATTATATCATAAGTATTGATTTTCAACTTAGTTTATTACTAAAGCGATACAAAGAAAGTTATAACATGATATTTAATAACCTACCAATGGTAGAATAATTAGAAAATCCATAGAGTATTTATGTTTGACTATAAATACCCACTTCCCTTTAAATTAATACGAAAAACTTAAGGCGACATTGTTAGTTGAGGAAAGGCAACATTAACAATTGAAAGTCGCTTTCCAACAAAACAGCTATTTCTGATTCTTAGTATAAGAGTTCGAAATTAATAATACATGAGTTTCACTTAACTTTCAATAACGAGTACCAATTTACGTAAGAGGAACTTTTTATTCGCAATAAATCTGTTTTACCTTTAATAAATGTTTCAATTCACAAAAGGTTCACTCTTTGGTCCTTTTCACGATTTATTTGGTTATAATATTAATTAGAATATACTTCTTTTGGGACGTTTGGAAACCATGAGTATATTTAATGTGTAAATATCGTAAGTAAACTTTTCATTAGTATCAGTACAAGCAAAAACAAAACCAGATTTCGAATCGAATCAGGCGTTAAACGCTATCAAGTGCGGACGCCCTCTTTGTGTTTCCGATTTATCGAAGGAATATTACGAAATAGAATCAGAACATAACCAAACTACCCTTTAAGTACATCCTTTCCAATAAAAAATTGATCATCGCAATCGATTTGGGGTGATATTGAGTTGGTGGTTTTTTTTTTGACGAACTATCACAGTTGGCACAGAGAAGCTGGCCTTTACTGCTTCACCGGTTTTGAGAGGCGGCACAGCTCTTAGATCGCTTAGCCTGAACCTCTATTAGGTGGTAACTCGAGACAAGGGTCCTCCCGGTGAGGGGTAACATCGGCTTGGACGGTTACCATTATTACGCGTTAGCAGTCCGATCCGAGGGCGCCTGAGAGGGCCGAACCACGACTCGGAATAAGTTCATTGATTTCTGTAAATATGTGGCGAATGGAGCGATTAATAACAATAAAACTAATTAAGATAAACATAATTATAAGATGATTAAACTATATATATATATATACATATATATCTCTATAGATTATATACATATAAAGTATCTACTTATATCGTTTAGATTTATTTTGATTTAGAAAAATAAGTGCAAATTAATTAATAAAGAAAGAGAAAAATAAAGAAAACAAAGAAAAAGATAAACTATTATACACTTAAATATATATATACTATTTATATTTATACATATATATAAATACCAATATATATTTAGAATCTAGAAACTATCACTAAGAAAATCAATTAAGATAAGAAAAATAGATACCTACTAGTTGTACAAACTCTGACCCCACCAAGTCAGAGAAACAAATAGAATCTCCCGGAAAAAGGGCAAAATGTCTTTTTCCCGGGAAACACTTAAAAAAAAAAAAAACCACGACTCGGTCGGTAGCTATTTTAATAACTAAATCTATTGGGACAATGTAAGCTAAACTAGCTAACTACTAACTAGCTAACTTATATGCCACTTCGGGAAGTAAATTGGGGGTGAAATTTAACACTTATATGGGTTTCTCATGCAGCGTTATTTTCTCTCTTTCACAGAGTTAATAAGTATTTGTAGCTATTTGAATTAGAAGTTTACGGTGCACTATAAAAGTATTTAAAGATTGGAGTGAGTTTAACGTACGTGTGAGCATGTCTGCCCCAGTCAGTGTAAAGGTGTCCTCTGTATGTAGCGCCGTTTCCTCGGCAATATTATTATAGAATTTGTGATAAAGAGTTTTTCTTCCGTCTACTTGAAACAGTGTTAACGAGAACCTTATTTACTGTTCTTATTTATTTTAACTGATTAATGGAGATTAAGCGACTTATGGAGTACTCGTGAGTAGAAAATTGAATTGATTCTTTTTTAAAAAATGTAATTCCTTTTTTATTTGGAATCGGTGCTGAGCTCAGTTCCGACAATGGGAGAGACATCCATGAGACATATAAGTCTTAAATTTACATTATGTATGAATGAATGAATGAATGAATATACTTTATTGCGCAACAATTAAAAACAAAATACATCCCAGAAATAACAAATATACAATTTTCACATTAGTCGTATGTATCGTAAGTATGTGCGCGACACAAGACGACCTCCTATCACGCCAACCGATTTCTGATGAAGGGTAGTTTGGATTTTAGGATGAAGGACTGTTTACTTAGGTTCTGATTAATACTATTTCGTAATATTCCTTTCTCCTTAGATACCGGGTACACTATACCTAGTTCATGAGACAGAGCTCTTGTATATTGTAACATGTTTGCTTGTGTATTTTTGTTTTACGTGTATTTTTTGTTAATAATAATGTTATTATCGTTGCAAAATTTTTTAAATTGAAGTCGGTTTTTGTTTTTACTCGTATGCATGTATACTTGTAGTATAATTAATACGTGGTAGTCAATAATATGTGGCCTGGTAATTAATACACGTGCTTCATGTTATTGCTTAAGTAGGAATTTCAGACTCCGTATAAATATAGATGTATGCCTTTGCACACAATGTTGTTTTGACTTGGGACGTATAACATGGGTCGGCTTAATTAGCAGCTGCTATTCTCTCACGGTCCACTCTATAAACATGTAACCTTATTGCATAATTAGGGGAGAATCTTATTTGATAAGCTTTAAATAACTTTTATCGTTAGTGCTGTAATGACTTGGGTGGTGTGTAGTTAGGTAGGCATGACGATTATTGGGTTCAGAATGCTTGAGCTAGTTTTCTGTTATGCCCAGCCCCGTAGTTCTGGGCTCTCAAGAATAAGACTACGGTATCCCCTGCCTGTCGTAGTAGGCGACTAAAAGAGGCCTCGAGTTCACTGGGCGACAAGGGTGGGGGCCTCTGTCGTCCGCTGAAGTGGGCCCGGGAAGAAGGCAACATGGGCTGGCTCGTGTCGCCTTGCACTGCGAGGCCACAGGGAGGGAGGGAGTAACCTTCCTCCCCCCGGGATTTGCTCTTGTAAGAGCACAGTGCAGAGGAGCTCCTTATTCTTACAGATTTTTTCTCGATTTAATTGATGCGATCGCGTTTTTAATATATACATTTATTATTATGAAATTTGTTTTATAGTAGTAGTATAGTATATGACATTAGTTGTACAAATACAAATTTAGTAGGTAAATTGTATGAAAAGTTAAACTGTTTATTGTTAACTAACGCCATTCTTTTAACAATGTGTTAGTAGTTAAGTAACTACTGTACGTAAGGACTTGTTTATAGTATATATATATATACATACATAAATAATAAGGGGTTCTGTGATCCTAAATGAAAATAATATTTTTGATCTTACCCTTATAATAATGATAAAATGCAAATCTTACAAGCATCGTTGTTCGTCATTTTCAGCGGTCATACGTTACGCATGCTCTCTTGAAACATCGTAATCATAAGACCTTTCAGCCCGTATAATGTTAGTCAAGTTTTGCAAACATCTAACTTTAGCAGCACACGTGTGGGACGAACGGAAACCTGATATTATTTCCACGAAGGTTTTCTTGAAATGAGTCTTCACCGTCTGAAGTTTGACCTGACCTCTGTTTGTGTATAACGATTTTCTTCAAGGCGTTCTTGATTTTCACTGTCGAAATAAAAACGTCTTTATGAGTTTTTTCAAAGATTTTTAAGCATTTTTAAGTGAACACATATTCAATAAATAATATATGTAAACAATCAGTTTTCTCTTTGTCTAATATCATACTGTTAATTAACCAACTGAATTAAGTATGTATACGTAGATGAAACAACATTTTCGACGTTTTCGTAATTCAGTTTTTCGAAATTTTCGGAAAATTACATTGTTACTTAAAATTATTTCTGTTAAAAATATATTTATATGGATAAAATAAACTTTCTTGTGACATCTAGTGAACTTCACGTTTAATTTCTTAGTGTCTTTTATCTATATAAAAATATTGTTAATAGTAACTAATTTTCCGAAAATTTTGAAAAATGTCAGTTTTCTATTTAATCGACGCATAGTATATATGTAAATTACAAGAATTGCTCGTTTAAAGATTAGTCGATTTCAATGTAGAACATACGCTATGTTTTAAAAGAATTTCATCATAAGCATTTCATAAAACATATGTAATGGTATTTACATATTATTGAATAAGACTACTTTTGCGGATTTTAATGTAACATTAAAACGCAACAAATCCGAAAATATAATTTTATTATACACTAATATTCGCCTAAAAATTAGTAGTCAGATCATGTTGTATTAAAATTTGGCTCAACAGCTCACCTGGTGTTGTGATCACAGTTTCAGATTTCAGATCACCGCGTTTGAACATTTTAAAATACACGGGGATTAGAAAGCGTCGTTGTTTTTTTATAGGTATCGTTCAACGTTTATGTTCTGGTCAGCTTATGCACCATTAACTTTTGTGTGTGTACCAATACAGCCGGAAATGTAAAGAGGAAATTATCCTAAAAGGCAATTATCATTAATTCTATGGAGTAAACCATTACGGTTCCACGATTCCTTACACAAACTGTGTTTCCCATCTTATAATATATGAATTAATATAAAATTGTTTGTCTTTTAACTTCTAAAAATCATCTAATCAACATAATGTCATTGAGATCCGTTTACATTTATTGGATCTAGGATTCCGATGCTACTTGTATCTATACCGGGAAACTTCTAGAAATAATCAAAGAAAGATGTTTGCTGATTGACAAATTGGTACATTTATAACAATCCAAAACTAGTAAAAGAGTCCTTCGCGACAACGCTGATGAATGTGGAAGGAAGAAAATAATGTAAACATAAGAACTACGTAATATAACTTAAAAAGATCTGTGCGTATATTTAATTTTCTTAGATATATATATATATATATATGTCTTGCTCGTTTGCCGCTTATATTACATTAAAAAAAATATATAAATATACATTAGCGTATATTTAAAGTCGGTTTTTGTTTTTACTTGTTGTATAAATTAAAATAAGTTTTCATTTAGAACATAAATAGCCAATCCGTTGAGAAAATGGTTGGTCATATTTGGAAGAAAAGCTCGCACGTCCCTTTGACCTTGGCATATACATGGTGTTTTATAAACCGACGGTAAACGTTAAGGGGCTGATAGACCTAGTAATTACCTAACAGAATATAACTTAGTTTTCGAGATATTGACTTTTTTGTAAAAATCTTGATATTTCTTCCTCGGTTGAATTTTTCGTCTGCCACAGCCTCAGATAACCGAATTTAGTAAATTTAAGTCCTAAATTTTAAAAATAATATAGTAGAAAAACTGGGCTTTTAAACGTGATATTACTCTATTTTAATATCTAGCTAAGCTTAGATGAAAAACAACTTAAGAGACTGTTTTCAGATATTTTACTGTATCATCCCGTAACTTTGGTTCCCCGTGGTACATTGACACCCTGTATATTGCATAAAATTGATTTCAATATAAAGGAAATCATAATAAAAAACCATAATAAACAGTCAGAGTAACTCACTCCCTTCATACTCGTCCCTACACATACAGTCACTCTTCAACACACGCAACTTTTTACACACAAACACACTCACACACACAAAACGATTAAACTAAATTACGTTATAAGTTGTTAATTTTACTAAATTTTTATTTGTATTTGTATTTAACTGTTTGGAGATGGGCGTTAATAGCTGCGACACAGTTTTTACTACTGCGGCTATTATCGAACTGGCTTGTACATTAATTTTTGGTTTGAAATAAAATATATTATTATTATTATTATTATTATAAAGGAAATCAATTTCATGTAATACGAGCTCAGCGAGACCTCATAAAATCAAACTTTGTGTGTGTGTAATATTTGAAAATAGGCAACCGTAACATCGGGACAGAGAAACCTTTTGATATTAACAAGGATTCAATTTGAGTAACCCCTTGATCTTGATCTGGGAATGGATTTAAATAAAGCTGTATTTTAATGATACTAAAATAAACTGTATAAATTCAAGTATTAAAAATTAAAGCAGTTGCTAGCTTAGTGGCTAAACGTTCGACTTTAATATCGTAGGGTTATTCGAATTTTGACGTGAAGTGGAGGTATATTCATAATAGGTTGGAATTAACCTGCCTTTGGTAGGTTTTTTTTTGTTTTTATTTTAACTGCTTTTCCACGGACTGATCGTCTTTGTGCCGTGCCTTTTTTATTTGGATTTTTATTTGTTAAATTTGCTCCCTTTATAAAAGAGATTGCTTAAAACTTCAACACTTCGCTTTCGCAGATGTCGCCAACGCCTTTACTTGATTGGCGTGGTCTATCGCCTTCGGGTCCCTGTTCCGTAACGCCATCGCGATGTTGTAGTCTTCCAGTCACTCGTTGGTGGCATTCGTAGGCCTTTGGATGAACTGGGCCATGGCGTCATTGCTGCTGTCTGTCTTTAGTAGTTGTTTGTGGGCACAGGGCCTTAAGGCCAGGCGAGCTGCTTGTTTGTTTGCCCATTTCTCATATAAAAAAACTGGATTCCAAACTGGCACTTCCCATAAAGTTCAGCAAAGAGGATTTAATTAAAGCACCATGATGAAACGAGTATTATTCAGACACCCCGCGATTTTTTTTTAATTGTGACAATTTATAACTGGAGATAAATCTTGTTAGGGCATAAATGGAGCAGAGAAAAAATAAATATTTTACGATAAATTATTTTGAGAAGCTATGAAAGCCGTTAGGGATAAAAGAAAAAATTCTTGATGCTAAGAAGAAGAGAAGCCTTTTAATTATTTGTTGAAATTTGAATCTTTGATACATTGCTTCCGACAGTATAAAGAGATATATCACGTTGTCTTATCCCTAACGAGGTAGACAGAATTAGTATCCGCCCTTACGTATATGAGAGCGCCTTACCGTAAAGAAATTTTAGCAAATAATTTGTTTGCACGAAACATTTAGATGTAATTTTTGTGTAAAGAAACCACAAACGAACCACCTGGGATTCAAATAGAACAAAAAAAAATAGAACTTTCGAACACTTAACCTATACAGAAAATCATTTCTGTGCGTTAGTAGTTTCATAATTATTTTAAAAAAAGTTAGATTATTAGGTCCCATGTATGACAGGGGGGTGAGTCCATAGCCATACAACGCGCACTAATTTTGCCAAGAGAGTTTTTGTGCTTAAAAACCGACTTTAAATCTAATCAAAAATCTAATGCTATTACGCGCAAACTACCTCTTTATTTTCCCGAATTATCGTAGGAATATTACGAAATAGAATTAATGAGAACCTGACCGAACTCTCATCAAACTACTCCTATAGTACATCCCTGTCAATTAAACAATATATATTAGTAGTATAATGAAACCAGTAAAACTTAGCTTAGAGTGGGTTTGTCGGCATAGGCGGTCAGTGCGATATTATCCGCCGGGCGAACTGCCGCCTCGCGCCATTTTTCTTTAGTGTTTTCCCGCCAATTCATTACAATGTGTTCGTCGTGCATTCAATACTGATAATTTACTTTCGATAAAGTTTTTAATAATACCACAAAGGTATTCGAAGGAACATTTGTAAGTACATCAGTCTTATTATATATTTAATTAAAAAGAGTTTATTTATCATCTTAATTTAAATTGGAAATTTGGGATACTCTGAAGAGAAATGTTTCCTTTTATATATATGTTATCAGTGTATCATAATGTTTTAGTATAAGTAGGAGAATAGTGTAGGAGATTTTTTTAATTATTAAACGGTTATACCACAGTAGTGTTTTGCATATAATAATGGTTCCTAGAAGACGAAGTTTCTCACATTATTATCAGCTAGTTATAAGATAATTTGTTTTCAGATTAAAAGTAGAAGCAACTATTTCTAGTGCTTTAATAATTATTAATTAAGTTAAATCCTATAGTGTTTTTAGGTCTTAATAAACATTTAAGTCTACTTCACGCGGACGCTCTCTTGTATTTCCAAAGTATTCTAATACGAATATTTGACTGCTATATTAACGTACCTAATCTTAGATTATCATTAACCTACCAAAATCTCAATCAACACGCATGATTCTATTCGATATTTAATTTTTGGTATATCTTCGGAACCCAAGATCCTATACCAACAATATGAATATACGAGAGGAAAGGCATGGGAGAAAAACTGCCCTAACCTATCCACGTTAGGGGAACTAGAAATAGCATAGGCATACTACGTTCTATACTTAGATTAAAAAGGACAAGGGGTAATAAAACTCTGAATTTAGATATAAGACAGTAGTAATGCCTATTGTTACAAAATAAAAATAATAATATGGGACCAAATTAAATCCAAAAAAAAACAAAAATTCTTTAAAAATGACAGTGCTATGAGTGAAAAAAATACTGTAACCTACTGTGGGAACCTCGTTCTTATCCTTACATTCAACTTAGATCTGTCTGAAAGTCCGTTATTCTTACATACTTATTTACGTCCATATAAATATGACGTTTAATGCAATTATTTTAATGTATGTACGAACTGATATGCATTTGTTTATATAAACAATTATTGATATTTCTTACGCATATCTTCAATTATTGATATAATGCAAATACTATACAATAAATAATCTTATTATATTAATTTAATTCGACAACTACAAACTTCTTAAAGACGATCGGTGCCGCTAATTTTTTTTAAATTGTAAGGAATTGTTACATTTCTTTTCACGCACGCGGACGAATTTCGCTGCCAGCTAGGCGGTCTCTACAATTTCCAGGGTTTTTGAGAGTTTAACTTGAACTTTTATTAAGAGCAATTTGACGCAAGGACCTCCGAGAGAGGACCTCGTTTTGGGTTGCTGTAATCGCGATAGGATTCCATCCAAAAGACGCCCGTAAGAGTCTAACCACGACTCGGTAGCTTTTATACGACATTCCTACAAGTGCACAAATCGCTGCAGTGTATTCTCGTTTAGAAGTCAGTTTTGTTTAGAAGTCCGTTTTTGTTCTCGTAAATATACTCGAGAAGTTAGCACGACTAGTATTTACTATTTACTTACGAGTATAAACTTACATCAGTAAAAGGATACATTCGCGGCGCTATAAGTTAACTTGAATACTTCAAAATCCTTAATTGTTACCTTTAATATACTTCAGTATACTTTATTATACTTCAATATACTCCATTGTACTTCAATATGGTTCATAATGACATAAATATACACAACGCATGTGTCAATACAAATTTGGGTTATAAAACAATAGAATATCATCCATAGTAAATAAAATCTTTATTTGACAGTTCAAAAAGAGAAGTGCTCTGATCGTCACCAAACATTACTCGCCAGTTCAATCTGAAGATTCCCCGAAAGTTTCATTGGAATCGGTCCAGCCATTTCGAGCCTATATGGAACATACCCACACACTTTCTCTTTTATATATATAGATTCTTAATAATGGATAATAATTTCTGAAAACCACACGTGTGTAAGGAACTTTATTTTTTATCATAACATAACATAACTATAACTATAACTCCTGTTTAGAATTTCAATAACACTTAATTACCAACGGCGTGTATGTACCATGAATAAATAAGTAAATCTTACAAAGGAGTAGTCGTAACGTTATAAATAAATATATATCTCACGCAACGTGAGCTATTTAATTTTTATCCTTTTTATTAGGTGTTCAACATTGTAGGGGTGAACCTACCACTGCACATCAAACATAGTCTTTTGCGTATTCCAACAAATTTTCATCACACATCATTCAACGCAGACGTTTATTGCGGTCCCATATGCACAGGTAGTGAGCTCATCACCATTAGTAAATTTTGTAGTATCCGAATAATGGAAACATAGGCAATATATAGGAGAAATGAACTTACATTAAGAAAAAACCTTTACGACATCGAGAATGTGGGTGAAGAATGAGAATGTAGATGCTAGAATTTTGTTTTGTCTTCTTTGTCCTTTTTTGTATCCAGTGGTTTATTTTATTTATACGGTCTACTAATGTGCAGAAAACAGTGCAATATATTTTAACAATTTTTGTCAATAGCCTAATGACAAAAATTGAAAAACGGTGAAGCTGAAGGGCCTTGCGTACAAGTGCATCATCCGACCAGTCCTGCTGTATGGTAGTGAGACGTAGCCAGCCCTCGGAAGACATGTCCAGCAGCTGCACGTTGCAGAAATGAAGATGCTGCGCTGGATGTGTGGCGTTACGCGATTAGATCGTATAAGTAACGTCCGGGGCAGCCTTGGAGTCCGCGACGTAGCAGACAAACTGCAGGAAAGTCGTCTCCGATGGTATGGCCACATATACCGCAGGCCCTCTGACTATGTCGGAAATAGATGCCTAGCCCTCAACGTACAAGGCCCAAGACCCCGTGGCAGGCCTAAGAAACGCTGGCTGGATGTTGTTAAAGCGGACATGTTAATGAACCACCTAACAAACGAGGATGCCGAAGACCGGGCAAAGTGGAGGAGATTAAGTCGGAAAGCGGACCCTGGCTGTAGGCCGGGAAAACGCTAGGCAGAAGGAAGGAGCCTAATGGTTTAGGGTACGGTCTGCGAAACCTAAGGTCGTAGGTTCGAATCCACCAAGTAACTTTCTTAACAGTTAAAGACGGCTTTATCAAATAAGCAATGATCACGCGCTTTGTATATAAACCCGATTAATAAAAGTGCAAACATTATTATATAAACGCATTGGTAGTGAACACAAGTCGTACGCGAATGAAAGCAGTTACTTTTATCTATTTTTAGATCGCTTAAATATACACTAGGCGTTTTCGGATTTGTGTTTTATGCTCCGACCACTGCGTAAGGGATTCGTACGGGAATCTTTGAATTATTTATAACTCATGTACATTGTACTATATGGGCGTTTTATCAGTGAGTTTAATAAAGTATACTGAGGTATTTTTTGTTAGAAAGCTAGCAATATTTTTTTTGTTTTCAGAAATATTACTAACATTCTTGTTAACCATTCCACTTAAGCTTAAGTTTGTGCTAGGAGATGGTTCATGTTCATGGTTCACGTTAATAGTCGATCGACCATTTGAAAGTTTGTATTATTTATGAAAAAAATATTACTATGTCTCAGTTGATTTCCAATTAATTAATAATAAATTAATAACAATATTAAAAGATCGACATTTGTATCACATGTCTATACGTTAAATACTCCGGGTAACATGACATAACGTTCGCTTTACGTACAATAAACAAATACACTTTACTTTTCCTTGATAACGAGCGACGAATTTTTAACAATTTACACAAGAGCACACATTATTTGCGCACGCGCAGTCCCGTTATCTTCAGAATAAATAATTATGTGTAATTACAACGATTTGTCGGTTTGTTTTAATAATCTGATGGTCTTCCATTCACGATTTTCTTGACGTCGCTTAATAAAATAAAGAAATAATATAAATTACTTCAATATTTTTAATAAGAATGAATCATAATAAATAATAAAATAAATAAAATCAAACGAATTTACGACCCAACTGATCTTAAGTGATCACCGTCGCCCTTATACATCCACAGGAGCTGCAAGTGCGTTGCCAGCTTTGAGATAGGAGTAGGCTCGTTTCTTGAAGGTCCCCAAATCGTAAAGATTCAGAAATACCGCTAGAGACAGTTGTCATTGCGTGGAAGAAAGTTACGCGAAATACGTACAGTCGTTGAACGCCTCCCATCAAGGTGGTGTCGAGTAAACGTGGACCTAGAAAGTCAAATTGTTTTCTATTGAAGGAAGCAATTTTTTTTTTTCTGTCATCACTAAATGGAAGGATCCTGTGATATTGAATGAGTAAAACAAGTTTACCATTTGATCCAAAAATGTATGTAATTTGTCTCACTGTTAAGTACAGGCCTTCTATAAAGAGATTATAAGAACATAATAACCGCCCTTATTGCGTAGAGGTTCAAACTGAGCGACCTAACAGCTATGCCATCTCTCAATCCGGTGAAGCAGTAAAGGTCACCCTCTCTGGCCAATTGTGTAGTTCGTCATAAAAGAAAACTTATTACCAGATGTAGCGTAGACGTACCAACCGGATGACCAGACCTCACGTAATAGAAAATTGTAACACATGTACGTTTCCCGCGATGTTTTCCTTCACTGTCAATCGCGTGGTAAATCAGTATTTAAAATTACAACAAACAAATGAATTAGTATACATAGAACATCCGGTGATAGTGACATTTATGTATTGCGGAGATATGTAGGAGTGTAAATAGTATAATAGAATTTTGAAACAAGGATTTCCCGCAAGATTCTAATCACTCATGTTTACAGCGCAAACTAATACCAACTAGGATATCCGCTTTGTTTGTAATTTCTTGAACACGAATATCCTTTTGTCAAAGTTTAATTAAGGCGTGTTCGCATTGTTAGGAAGCTTAAAAAACATAGCTATCATAAATTAATATGAAAACACTAAATTCTAGATGAAGAGTCGTGGTAGCTTCACATCTCGGATTCACTGAGCGACAAGGATGGAGGCTTTTGTCGTCCGGAAAAGTGGACCCGAGAAGAAGGCGACATAGGCTGGCCCGTGTCGCTTTGCACTGAGAGAGCTCGGGGAGGGAATTGATTAACCTTCCCCCCCCCCTAGACGTGCTCTCCGAAGAGCACAGTGCAGAGGGGCTCCGGTGCGTTCCACTGGAGATCCCGGAGCCCTTCACCATACACTGAGGAAGGGCCACTGGGGAGTTTTTAGTGGGTAAGAATCCCACTAAACCCCGCAAGGGCCTTCTGGGGGTTGAAGATCCCCCATTCCCCCACCTAATATGATTTCCGCCCCTGTTAACAAAAATAAAACTTCGTTTAGCTAAATTAAAGTGGTTAATTACCACGTGTTCAGTATTGAATGAAAAATATCGTGAAAAACACTTATTTATTTGTTTTTTTTAATAAACATTTAATTTGCTCCTTCAATATAAAGGTTTTTTCAAAATTTCCGTTAAGCAATAAAGCTCTACGATCTTTACGTTCCTTTTTCCCGGAATATCGACACAATACTGTAGTAAAGAGAATATCTAATAATTCAATAAAATGACTCACTTTACAATATCAAAGTTCATTGAATTATGTACAGGTTGTTATAGTAATCAGAGATCCATACTTCTAAAGATGCCATAAAAATATTCGAAACACATTGTTGTTCTTCGATTAGGATTGGATACAATAAGAAGCATTTGGCCGAGCCGCTTCATTATATGCAAATGAGGGTAAGTTGTCGTCTAAGTGACAGAATCGTGCTTAATATAACTTTCAATATGCTAAGAGCGTTGCCGGCGATAAGGGCTTCGCCTGTTCTCCTCACGAACCTTTTAACACGTGATCACGACGCTCTTGCTTGGGAATAACTTAATTACTGTACAAATGAATAAAAGATAATTTTACACTCATTATACTATAGCCGTGGTAGTTCAGTGTCGGAGTGGTTGGCTCTAGTTGCATAGTACGCTATCAACCCGAGTTCGATTCCCAGTGTCGGCACCAATAAATTTGTTGTTGCAATTTTATGTGCTGATTTACCACGCGCTCGGCAGTGAAGGAAAACATCGTGAGGAAATCTACATGTCTTAGAAAATTTTTCTAAGAATTGTGAAGTCTGCCAATCCGCACTAGGGCCGCGTGGCGGACTATGCTCTTATATTATCTTTACAGAGAAGGCCTGTGCCCAGCAGTGGGACATATATAAAGGCTGTAACTTTTAATTTACTTATACTATTTGTTCAATTCGTGCTTATTCATTCGTAATTTGGTATATGAATTTTATTAATGCACAAGCTGCGCCCCAAGGTGTTATAATGTGTTATACGCAATTAAAAATTTATTTATTTTTTATAATATAAAAGCTTAAGTTACTACTTTTTACATCAGCTATCTGCTAGAGAAAGCTCCTTCGATGTAGCCGTACCAGAGGTTAGCCGGAACAGACAGATAAAATTGTAAAAAAAGTTATTTTGGTACATGTGTGTACCTAGCCATGGTGGTACCGGCTGTAGAATAGTACACCACCTTCCTATTGTTGCCGTAAAAGGCGGCTAAGGGACAAAATCCGGAAGATGGGCAGCAGCACCTTTTGTGTAATAACAGCAATAACACCAACTACGCTCGCCAACCAGCCTGCCAAGCGTGGCGAGTATTGGCAACATAATCATAAATGGAAAGTGCAAATGTGACCAGGCCCTTACAACCGGTCCTTTTGGTAATCGTTGGGGAGGCCTATGTCCAGCGGTCGATGTGTTACGGCTGAAATGATGATATTTGTACCGTAAATAGTACGAGTACATTCATTTGCATGTAGTAAAAAACGGATATTTTAATGTTATAAACAGACACTACAATTTTATTTATTTGTATAGATATACGATGGTTCCATCTTGGTGTCGGATCCAATGAATTCGTTCGTTGCAATTATAGTTTACTTGTGTTGGTCTCGGATATGTTTTATTCACTCACCCGGGCTTCTACTGCTTATGGGATAACGAACACGGAAATCTCTGATTTATTTATAACTTCAATATATTACATAAAGTTATATTGGCAATGTTGTCTAGTCATAAATAATTCAGAGACTGTTGATAGAGGATTACGCTTGATATAGGGAATAGATGTAATCCAGCGACTGCCCTGCAGTCGGACAGTTGGAGTCCGGGTCTAATATCCAAGTAATACACATATTTGTTCGTTGCTCAATCATGCCAGAACGGCTGTCTGGATCTGAATGAAATTTGGCACAAGGACGTAGGCTTTTTTATTTAACCGACTTCAAAAAAGTGTATTGATCCAGTTTAAAAGAAAGCCAGCAATATTTCTTTTTTTATTCAGAAATATTCTTGTTAACCGTTCCAACTAAGCTAAAGCGTTTATTATTATTATTATTAAAATTAAGTTAACATCAATAGTCGATTTTTTTTTATTCGTGAAAACTAGCGCTTGACCATGATCCCACCTGGTGTTAAGTGGTGATATAGTCGAAAGATGGTACGCGCTAGTTTAGTAAGTGCCTATTCACTCTACTCTTGAAGGCTCCCATGTCCATTGTCCATGTATTCCACTCCTTTGCTGTACGCACGATGAACGATGACTCAAATCGAATTGTGGATTGGAACCTTCGATCTTACGATGAATTGTGTTTATTGTTTATCGCACTAAACCCCCTAAAATTATAAATTTATAAGTTTATACGGATGGATATTTCACGCCTATACGCTATTTCACGCTTATAGAAATGAAGTTTTAGTCCGTATTTCGACTTAAAAACATAATCATTCGGCTATCGTTAATTTAAAAATATATAATATATCGTTAATCGTTAAATTAAAAAAAACCTTAAATAAATATATTTAAAAAAAAATAATAAGGTTTTAGAAACTTTATTCTCACTATAGACATTACAGGTCACTTACATGACAACAATAAAATAACTAATATTATAAAAACAATAAGTTCGCTGTCACGTGGAAGAACTCCTAACGCATTCATTTGCTTTGGGACGATTTGCTGTCGTTAAGGAATTTAACAAGTGCATTTTGAATGCGCTAAGTGTGTACACCCTCTTGACGTGTGCTGGTATTTTGTTATACAGCTGTGCTCCTTCAAAACAAATTGATCTTTTACCGTAATTCGTTCTAACTTTTGGTATTACAAGGAAACTAGCGCGTCGGTTGCTGCGTTTTTTTAGTATTTTTAGTAAAAAAATGTTAGTATTAATTGTGGTATTTATAATTTTCCTAACGAGAATACATGCTATATTTATATAATTGCTAGATATTTATTATTTTCGTCGCTTGGTAGAGATCAGAAGTCGGTGTCAAGGAAGGGAATAAATAGGGGGTAAAGAATTTTTATAATTTTATTTTGCAATATCTAATGTTCGATTTAAGTTCGTTTTAAAAATAATAACACCCTCTTTCAACCAGGGTTAGGTATATACAATCATCGTGCTCTCATTGTAGCAATTTCACTTTCCTCTTGGCCCGGTCCCGTCTATTGTTTAGAAAATTATCTTTATTTTGCTGAAATAAGTTGAGTAACTTCTAAGTTATTTTTTTGGTTTGGGGGCGACGAAAAACGTTGTTTCGTTAATTCAATTAGTTTCAAAAGAGACAACCTTTTTCATTTTAAGGCGATCTTTGAAATAACTTTTATAACGGAAAAGTTTAAAGTTGATGCTGGTTATAAAGTATTTTAATTAAAAAAAAATACGACAGTAATCTAGTTGTTACACGCGGCTTCCCTTGTCCTAGTATGTTACATAGGCTGCACTAAAAGTACCGGGAATGGAATATTTCCACTATTCCTGTCATATTAAAATCTTTTTAATTGCAAACCCCTTGGTTTTGAAAATCGAATACCATTTATTTATTTTACAAAAAGATTCTCGGTCTTGTCACAAGGTCTTGTCAAACTTTTTTAGTCGTTAAGATAATGGAATTGACTCAAGAAAATTCTCAAAAATTACTAACTTCTATTTTTCCTCAATTTCTAATTTTGTCAAAATATCAAAAGGTAAATGTTTTATTTTTGAATATCTGCCTGGCTGGTTTTTCTCACTGCATTCGTGTCAAAACTAAAGCCGCCGCTCTGTCTGTACCATTGTTGTATTATTTTTTAAATAATACTAGCAATTTTTTTACCATTCTTTACGAACTCAGAGATGGTTCATCGATTGAGAGGGATAGGTTAGGTAACCTATTTTTTCAGGCCTGAAGACCTGGGCTTATAGAATTTAGTTATGGTATGTCCTGCTTGTCGTTGGGTTCACGGACGATAACAGTGGGGCTCATGTACTCGTAGAAGTGTATTCGGGAGAAAGGCTACACGAATTGTTCCGTGTTGCCTTATAGCTGCGAGGGTGGTTGGGAAGGAACTCTTCTCTTCCCGGGACGTGGCAAGACGCAGTGTGAAGCACCGATGCGTTCCATTCCACAGAAGATCCCGTAGGCCCTCACCATGCACGATGCCAGCCCCCCCACCAATGCCAATTTTAAAGAGTAAAAATCTCAAATAACCGACGCCTTCCCAGGAGAAATCTTTTTACGATTTCCCCCTCGATAACAAAAAAGGTCAACTATCTTTTCCCACTAAAATCTTATGTTATATATCATCAACGACAAATCATTGAATATGTGATGAGACATCTTTATTATTCTATAAAATAAACACTCAAATCGATCGGGAAAATTCATAAAGCGGCAGTGATAAAATATCCCATAAGTTGGCCACAAAATGCCGGGTAAAGTAAATAATTTTTTTTGTCGTTTACTAAATTGTTACATGCTAATATAAAATTGTAGGCGCCCAATTAATAATATTAAAGAAAATTTAATGTAAACTACTGTCATGTCCCTATTAGAAAAGGGTTTACAGGCACTAAAAAGCACCGCTAATATATCTTAATTATTTACATATTTTGAATAAGTAAATAAGTAGGAAATAATAATAATAATAAATCTTTATTAGTCACCATAGAAAATGAGGAATTTGTGAACATTGATTTTGTTTTAACATAACTATAAAGTTAATTTTATTAACGGTCCAGGTGTAACGGTGTAGGTGTAATCTCTAATACAGAAGTTTAATGCTTCCTATAATTCAGGTGTTATGCATGCATGTTATGAAAAATGCAAGCTTATTTTTGAAGGAAATACATCGTTCGCTGCGTTGAACACTTTTTGGTTCTGGAAAATATTATGGCTTCGACATTTCTAATGTTGTATTTATGTTTTGTCGTGATCTTTTACAGCCCATAATACATTTCAATAATAAATAAACCTTATAAACATGTATTATTGTTGCTCGTGTGTCTATAAGTGTTAGTAGATATGATAATAAGATCGAGGTTGATAGTTTTACACTATAAAACTTCAAATTTTAAAACTAATTTTTAAGTTTTCACTTGTATCGACAGTCAATTTTCATTCATACATATTTGAATGAAGCGAGTACTTCGTCACGCTTATCAATGCGTTAAGTTGTACGTAGTAACTTTAAATAATAATTGTTATCAATGTTTAAATTTATATGTATTCATTTTATCATTTAAAAACCGGCGCCAGTCGGCCGCGCTGCCATTTGATACACAATGTCATATTTCATTACGATTGTCAAATCTCCCATTAAGATAACGAAGAAAAACTGGTTATATATCAAATATTTTATGATCAATACATTTTTTTTTCTTTATTTGCACATAGTAGAAAGGTACCAATAGGCGGACTTAATGCCATAAGGCAGTCTACCTTGGGGTTGTGTAGAGACAAAGAAATGGGTGCAAGGTAGGTGACAAAATTTTAAATAAAAGAAAACTATAAAACCAAAAATATATACATACATAAATACTAGAGATGAAACGGATAGTAGTGTGGCCGGATACCGGATGTTCGGCAAGCTACTAGGACGGAGCGCCGGATATCCGGCTGCCGGATATTCAGCCCTTTATTGCGTTGACGCGATCAGTTTGATTTGAATATTGGCGCGGTCAACGAGATCGGATATATTCAGGCGCATTCGGATCGCACGTAAGCGGAGTCGCCTCTTACCAACAAATGCGGAAAATTTGGTATTTATTCACCACAATTTGCCATTTGTTAATTTTGAGTATTAAACTAATAATTAATAAAACAATCTAAATTATACTATCCGGTATCCAGCCGGATACCGGATAGTAATCCAGATAGTGAAAACAAGGCCGGATACCGGATAGTTACCGGATATCCGTTTCATCTCTAATAAATACATATTTCTAAGAATAGATGGATAGGGACAGCAATTGTTTGCTATTCCTTACTTAGGTACAGCTTGAAGTTTGAAAGTATATTTAGTTCCAGCTGTACGTAAATTTGTTGATAGCGCAGTTCCAGAGTGTTATCACGTTAAAGGTTAAAGAATAATGCATGAAAACAGTGTGACAGGAAGAAATTTGTTACCAATCACAATGACATTTACAGTTTGACCAATATGTATGTTCATCGTTTAGTTTTCTTTTACCTTTGTTGCGTTTTATAAAAAATAATGAAAATCTTTATGAGCGCCTTTTCAGACAACCTTAAAGGTTCAGAGGTCGCTTTAATTGGAAATATCCAAAGCATAGATCCAGATGTTTTCAAAGTAATTAGATTCAGATAGTAGATATGTAACGGAAATGAAGCGGATTTCGTATTCGATACCGATTTAAAAATAATAATGATGATGGTAAAGGTATTGGTGGCCGTATTATTATTTTAAAGATAAGATGAAATACGACATTCACGGTTACATTATATCGTTAAAATATATGACGTAACGAAAATGAGGCTTAAATAACAATTTGCCTAAGAGCCGTGGTAGCTCAGTGTCCGGGCGGAACCCGAGTTCGACGAGCAACCCACGGTGCTTGGGCCAATAAAATTTATTGTTGCAATTTTATGTGATGAAATACCACGCGCTCGACGGTGAAGGAAAACATCGTGAGGAAACCTATCTTGGATAATTTTACAAAGGCATGTGAAGTCTTCCAATCCTCACTAGGGCTCCGTGGCAGACTACGCGCTTACACTCTCTTTACAGAGAAGGCCTGCGCCCAACAGGGGATAAACAGACATATATATATACATATATATAAAGGCAAAACTTTAATTTAACTTAATTATTTGCTCGAAAAAATTAACACGGCCATTTTGTTTATTAAGTAAAGGTATCACATGACGTACTAATGATAAGTGCTAATGAAGCTCCAATTACGTCCGTTCTCGTTAAGGAAACGTGGCGTAAATGCGTTATTATGTTCCAGTAAAGATAGAGCAATAATATACATTATTTAATAATAGTGAAATCCTTTATTTCAGTGATGCCATAATGACTAAGCGGTTCGAATTACGATGTGTTATCGTGTACGGTCTAGAATTATTCAGTTACCTACCAATTACAGAATATTTTGCCATACCATTTTAAGAATTGTCCCAAATATAGTAAAGTCTTTGGAATGCCGAAAAATTCAATTTACATCTGACCTAATCGAAATTAGAAACTTTTAAACGGAAAACAATTCGAAATTGATTCATAAATAATGGCGTTGTAAGTGGGGACACAACATAAAAAAATAAACGGATGAATTGAGAACGTTTTTTTCAAGTCGGTCAAAAATTAAATGCCTTGACGTAATCGTCTGTGTGTATAATCTCGGCCGACGTCAAGTTACTTACAAGCTATGAAATTAGAGACTTTAAAAGTTATCCAAGCGATTTATCACTCCAATGTTAATGTGTTTGGGTGATATTGTAACATGTCATTAAGTTAAATGCGTCTGCGGCGCCCGGCCCTATCAATATTTATTGATGTAGAATTGGGAAGTAAACTGTTGAATGTGTTACGAAAGTGTGATCGGGTGAGGCGTACGGAAGTTGAGAGGGGATATATGTTAGTGAAGATAGGAAGAGTGAGATTTATGTTTCGTAAATTACCAGTAAAGGACAAGAGAGTGGGAGCACACAATTTTTTTCTCTCTTGAACAATCGTATATATATTTTATGTATATATAAAACATAGATACATATATAAACATATTTACATACCCACATATAGACGTAGCTAAAGAAGTTTTACTTCAGTCGTGTGCTAAAGCACACTCTTTTTTTTTAATGTAAAACTTTTTGATCTAATACAACTCATTCATTCTTCGGCGGTCAATATCTAAGTCCATAAATGTAATTTTAATATATCAGTAACCATAATAATTTATATGCAAATTCTTACGATTCGATAAGACCTTTCCATTGCTCGTCATTATTCGGATGGTGGAATCGACCCTATGACCTTACTTTTCGCACACCTTACTGAGCAATTAGGCTCTAGCCTCCTCCTCGCGTCGGTTTCCTCAATGCTGAGGGTCGTGACCACCTCGTGGGAACAGTTTGTTTTTAGTGATCCGTCGCCATTTTCCTCTACCTGCAGCTGTATGCAGAGCATCGCTAACCGACGTGCCGAGAGTGGTGCGAATCTGGTCAGTCCAACGTGTCGGGCTTCGACCTCGCGGTCTTGTCCCGTCAATTTTACCAGTCACAACTAGCCTTTCTAAGTTATTGCTGTTTTTTCTGGCAATGTGACCAAAGTATTCCAGCATCCTGCGTAGGCATATGGTGGACAGCCTAGCTTTGATTTTGACGTGAGATGTGTGACCTTATAAGAAGTATCTAATCCATCAAACATTTCTTAGTTAATAAAACTAATAAAGTTATTATTAATATAAACATGTTAGCATGTTAAGATCAAAGTGCACAATCATAAATTATTTGTAATCAAATAATTAGCGAGTAACTTGTGATAAACTTTCCATCCATCAAAAGATACTTTGTCTCGTTATATAAACAGTGGTTGATTATTCTATACACGCGGAACGTTTAAATAACTGAAGTCAAAAATTATACGTTTATCATCGTAAGATTACTCAGCATGGTGTCTGTTGTTATTTACAAAAGCAATATGTTATATATTTTTGTATAATATTTTATAAGTGAGTTAATTTACCATTAAGCCAATTAAATAAATATAATAAAATAATATTCATATAATATATTTAACTTTTTTTCAACCGACTTCAAATCCAATTAAACGTTAAACGCTATTACGCGCGGTCGCCCTTTTTTGGACGGCAGTCGCCTCTTTCTGTGAGACGGTCATGTCCCAGAAGGAGGCTGACGAGCGGGTCAGGGAGGGGAGCGCAGAGGCTCCCCCCCTCCGCAGGCGACGTATCGGGGTGCGCAGGAGGCCTTACGAACGCCTCCTCTTGCCTCCCCCGTAATCCGAAGCGGGGCCAGGATGCGTACCTGGCCCCAGCAAGCTTCGGCGCCGTCGGGACTTCTCTGAGAGCCGGAGAAGTCCCCTTTTAGGATGGAGTCCGGTCTTTGCCGGGACCGACCGGTCGTTGGGGTGTGTGGTCGCTGACAGATCCGGGACACCCCGCTCATAACGGCTGATGGCATTCGCGGAAGGTTTAGTGGGTAGGGGCTGCCCAGGCCGAGTCACACACATCCCTCCGGGCCCACCCAGGGTACCGGAGGATGGTCTATAAAAAGATTCCCCGCGTGAAAAAAAAAAAAGGTCGCCCTTTTTTAAATTCCGAATTATTGTAGGAATATATATAAATATATTGAAACTTGTGCCTTTCACCTGTCTCCGACGAGGTGTGGAGCCCTGCAGTTTATGTCCACACTATCACTTCTTGAAATAATTAATTATTGCACTTGATGGGGTTGTCAGCATTCATTTTACAACCAGTTATTGTCTGAATTCATTTTAAATAGCAAATTCACTTACAAACATTTGTGTATGGTTTATGGCAATTGGTTCAGGACTTGCTACATAGTTCCTAATGACTTACTTGACTTATAGTCCTAAGTCCCCGCTGTGGGGCAGAGGGCGTACACAGTGCGTCGCCATTTCGCTATGTCTTGGAATAGGTGTTTTGTCCAGGGCCATGTCAACCCGGTCGCTTTCATGTCAGCCGCTACTGATCGCCGCCACATTTGCTTCCTGGTGAGATCCACTCCAACGTCTGTCTAGGAATGTGATTTCTAATCAGCTTGATGAAAAGTTTATTTTGGGTGAGAGCCAATTTTTTTTTAATATTATTTCTTGACTAAGTATAGTTTTAGTGGAATGAGATTGCCTCATTATAAGTACGTATTAGAGTACATATAAATAATCATTATTCAACGAATTTTCCCCTTATTCGACACACCCTGTTCTAGTGCTCAATCATGTCCATTTCCGGGTTGTCAGGGAGAGATTGCTTTCAGCGATAAGGCCGCCGATTGCTAATTCTTATGTGTGTAGTTATTTTTGGTGTACAATTATATATGTGTATATTAAAGGTCTATAAACAAAATAGTTGTGCTCTTCACTCAGTGTTTGATAACAATTGCTGTGGTTTCGTTTCACTTCGTTGTTATTCTATTAAATTTAATAATAATAGCATAGCATTTCAATCCTATGGAAGGTATTTGAAATACAAAATGATTATTTTTCTAAGTAACAAATTAAGGATTTATGCGAGTCCAATACCATAGTAGTATACCTTGTTCGAGACACGATTCATGTTATACTAACATGCATCATGTCTCGATTTCCTTCTGTAGTTTTTGCAGTAAAATGTAATAAAAAACATATATTAGTTATTAGTTCAGAGTACAGTCTGGGAAACATAAAGTCATAGGTTCAAACTTACCACTTTTTCACTTTTAACGTGAACTAGCACAGGATAAAGTTTATATTGGTAGATTAAATCTCCTCATTTATTAGAGTAGATCTATTTTAATACATATTCTAAATTTTTTATACTTGTCTCCGATTTGAGACGATTTCTGCATATCTGATGTCCAACCAAGTACCCTACAGGTCACTGTGACTTAATATACTAATAAATAACAATAGACGTCAAAAGCCTATTGTTATATTATCTTTTACTTAACACTAAAACAATGTTAACTTAACTAACAAAATTTATTTTTCTCTAAAACAATGATGATCCAAGTCAATGCCCTGAGTTATTGAAAATCTCTGCACCCTTTTGAGGGAGATACAAATTTTGAAACTAAATAATAATATTAATAATATTTTTTTCTTTGGTAACGTACCTACTCTTATTGGCTAGTGAAGTAACAATTTCACTGGATTTAAGAGTTGACAGAGATCTTAGATCCCTTAGTCTACACCTATGTCATAATATATCTACTTTTCTTCCTCACTCCTTGGATAGGATTAGGAGTGTTGCTGGAGTTTCTTCGGCCACTTCTTCTCCCTGCGCCAACGCTTGCCGAAGTGGAATATAACTTAGCTTAGATTGTCCCATTTAGATTTTATCAATAAAGTAGCTACTAACCGAGTCGTGGTTCGGCCTTCTCGGATCGGAATGCTTACGTGTAACATAGTAACCGTCCAAGGCGAGGTTATCCCTCACCGGGGGGACCCTTGTGTGGAGTTACTAGCTAATAGAGGTTCTTTTTTTTTTTAACGGGGAGGAAATTTTCAAAAAGATACCCCGCCATCTGGGGGGAAGGCGGCGGTTATGTGGGTTTTAACCACTAAAACCTCCCCGGTGGCCATTTCCTCGGTGCATGACGAGGGGCTCAGGATCTCCAGTGGAACGCACTGGAGCCCTCTGCACTGTGCTCAAGGAGAGCACGTCCGGGAGGCTCCCTCCCCTGTGCCCTCATAGTGCAAGGCTACACGGGCCAGCTGATGTCGCCTTCTTCCCGGGTCCACCTTAGCGGACGACAAAGGCCCCAACCCTTGTCGCTCCAGTAAACCCCTTTTAGTCGCCTTATACGACAGGCAGGGGATACCGTAGTCTTATTCTTGAGAGCCCAAAACTACAAGCCAATACAGGTTCAGGCTAAGCGACCTTAGAGCTATGCTAATTTTAATTCGGTGAAGCAGTAAAGGCCAGCTACTCTGGCGAACTGTCTAGTCCGTCCTAAAAAAAATCTACTTTTCTTATTAGTTAAAAAAGATATCTATCACGACATGAAGCTGAATGTTACAGTTCTCCAGTATTCTTTCGCCGGTCGTAGAGAGCGTCGCTTCCTCGGCCGTTACCGGGAAAAGTTTAAAAATAAATTGGGTGTTACTTCAATGTACTATATTCAATTTACGTTCAATGTGTGTTCAAAGCTTCCTCTTAGATTAAGCAAATACGTGATATTTCGAAGAATGATAAAGGTTTTTATACGTACTTAACAAG
Source organism: Meandrusa payeni (assembly GCA_029286785.1). NCBI lineage: Eukaryota > Metazoa > Arthropoda > Insecta > Lepidoptera > Papilionidae > Meandrusa > Meandrusa payeni. Next base: position 8,042,731 of record JAGSMX010000008.1, on the reverse strand, counting down.
AGTGAGTAATTTAGACAGTATAAAATTTACTATAATTTTTAAATTGAAAATAATTATACCTTAATTTTGTACATACATGATACATTTTACCAATTTTTTTTTCTAATTCAAATCTTTTCGAAGCAGTGATAACGCAGATAAACGGTTCTGCTTACGCACTTGATAATCGCAGGTTCGAATCCCAGACGGTTTGTATTAAATTGGTTTTTTTTCGGTGTTTTAAGTACAAAAAAATTACTTACTGAACAAATTTATGCCCGATGTATGACCTGCCACATATGCGACCTTATAATCTTGGAAAAAAACGGACAGCGAAAGTTTTTTCGTTTATTTCTTCAGTCAGTTCAAACCGTTTATTCAAATTTTAATCAGGATTTAGTTATGTGAAAGACCTAGTGAGTAAGCGACTTTACGATCTTATGGCCGGGGGTTCATTAATCACTTGTTTAAATATGTGCCCAGTATGTGATAATGGGCTCACCACTACTTTACTTTTTTTATAAAAGATTGCTAACAACATTTTTTTTTCACAAATGCTACTAACATTCTTAATAACCATCCCAACAAAACTGAAAACTTGTGCCAGGAGATGGTTCACGTCAAAAGTCCAGCCTACAAACTTACGATCCGTGGACCTCTCCATAAACCATTAGATTATTCTTAGGTTGTTCGGCAAACACACATGATTAGATTTTACTCGAATAATCAATTATATTTAAAATGACTTGAGAAACTATTATTATTAAACTATCAACACCTATCAAGAACCGTGACAGCTCAGTGTCCGGGCGGTCGCCTCAAGTTGCGTAGTACGCTAGCAGCCCGATTTCGATCCCCGGTGCCGGCACCAATAAATTTGTTGTTGCAATTTTATGTGTCGATTTACCAGGTGCTCCGCAGTGAGGAAATCTACATGTCCTAGAATTTATTTAAGACATGTGAAGTCTGCCAATCCGCACTAGAACCGCGTGGCGGACTATGCCATTACACACTGCAGAGAAGGCCTGTGCCCAGCAGTGGGACATATATAAAGGCTTCAACTTTAATTATAATCTTAATTAAGCTTAGTTGAAATGTATAACAATAATGTTAAAAAAAATTGTGCTTGTTATATGGTGATAGACTTTGTTTACAAAAATAAGCGGTATGTTAATTATATATAATTCAACATAAAATAAACAAAATGGTTTCGCTACATCAATTTTGTTAATAATTTAAGATTAAAGGTTATCGTAAAGTGTATTTAAGCGTAGAAACATTTTCTGTACCATCTTGTACAACATCAATCAGTAAGATAAATTGTTCCAGAATTGATTGACAGCATATTTTGTGTAAATATTAACATAATAAATTGTCTCGTAAATATTTTCGTATTTTAATATATAACATCATTTCTATTGTTTTATACACGATACGGAATCCATTTTGTTTTCGTTTTATAACACGCCTCCTGAATTCATATTGGAATAATATGTCCTTTTGTAAAACAGAAAGAATAAGCGATATTATATGATGATAGCTTAGCTCTAAAGACGTACAGTTTAATCCTTTTATCGTTTATATTTACACCACCATCCAAATTGTTAATCATGAATTTCTGTGATACTCATAGGCTAAGTAAATGTGGTCGTAAAATGGAAACGCTTTCAACACATTGTCTTTACATGTGACTATTCCAATTTATTTGAAGCGCCCGCTGGGACACAGTCTCCGGTTTCGTGGCGCGCCACTGTGACTGCTAGAATCTTTTCATTATTTTTAAAGACATTTTGCTAAATTGCTTTCTGGTATTAAGACATTGCAAATAACAGATTTTATTTTGAACACTTTCTAATTGGTTGTCATTCTTCTTAAAGTCATCTAGTTAATCTATACTAATATCAGAATAAACTCGCATTTCCATATCGAATATACGTCTCTCTCTCTCTGTTTATAAGATATATAGATATACGCGGGTGAATTCTTTTTACAAACCATCCCCAGATTCTGGGTGGGCCCGGAGGGATGTGTGGGACTCGGCCTGGGCGACCTCTACCCACTAAACCTTCCGCGAATGGCATCAGCCTTTAAGAGCGAGGTGCCCCGGATCTGTCAGCGACAGGGCACCCCAACGACCGGCCGGTCCCGGTAAAGACCGGACTTCATCCTCTAAAGGAGACTTCTCCGGCACTCAAAGTAGTCCCGTCGACGCCGAACGCCGACGACGAGCATTGGTGGGGCCAGGTACCCAGTCTGGCCCCAGTTCGGATTACGAGGGGCGGCAAGAGGAGGCGTTGGTTATAACGCCTCCTGCGCACCCCGATTCGCCGCCAGTTACTTACCTACCTTACTTAGTCTCGAATTGTCGTAAACTTCTTACCAATACTTCGATCAAGAAACTTTCTTCTATATCATCGCTCCGTAGTGTATCATCGCCAACACAATTGATGTGGGACCTAATTAAAAGCAAACCCTTACAAACAAAAACCTATTTCAAAGTCGGTCCAGAAATGGCGACACATTGAAAAATGCAGATGAACTTCTTTTTTTGAAGTCGGTTATAAAAGATTGCATGTTATACTGAACGTCGTAACACAAGACAATTTGTAAATGTTTGCATACAAAACACCATGAACGCAGACCCTAATAAAATTCCTTAAATGAAATGCATTTTATGTTAAAATTGTCCTTTTCCTCTTTTCTCATATTTAATCAAACATTGTTTACATATGTTATTTTCAGTCAGTATCTCAGTAAAATTAATATTACGTCAGGTTAAAAGGGCTAAGGGGAGTTTTATTGCATATAGAGAGGATGTCCCTTGGTATGAGTCCCTTTATAGTTGAGTATCTCCGCGACATCATTGTGTAATATCTAGCCGTTCTGTATATAGTACAATACGAATATCTGGTTTTTTAAGTAGACGCTTATTACAATAGAGGTTCAGGCTAAGCGACATAAAAGCTATGCCATCTCTCAAATCCGCTAAAACTGAGTCACTTTAATAAAGATGTTTATTTTTGAAATATTAGAGGGGGAGATGTAAAGAAAAATATAATTTTCTTTTTATAAAATTCTGTCAAATGTCATCATGTCAACGAGACATTTGAACTTATAAAATAATTCATGTATAATTGGGATAAATATTGTAAATAATTAGTCGTTTTATAAGCTTTTTTTATATATTAACAAACTTGAAAACAACTGCAATCGTTTTGTCTTTATTTTTTTAACGTTGTTTGGAATCTTTTCTCTAATATTCTCGTGCAGTGTTGAGATACCATTATGGTACTTAAATTGACAATAATCATGCACATAATTATAGCTGGGAACTAAGTACATCGGAGGGTCAACACAAATGAGCTATTAGTCAATAAACAAGTGAAATACGTTCTCGTTTATGAAATGTAGAAACATAGAAAGTCAATTTAGTTCTTATTATATTATTGATCATTTATAAGGTCTGTTGAATATTATTGAGTGAGAGATTATTACCAATGTGTCTGTCTAAATCTTATTCTCGTAAAGCTTCAAGAATCAATTTGCCAACAGATTAAGGTTAAACTTAAGAAAGCTTCTAAGTTAATTGGAAAGCTTTCATCTTATGCTTAATATCATTTTGCACAAGAATAACCGGCAAGAAAATAGATTATGTTTCATCCCTTATCAATTTGTCTTTGTCAACGGATAGGGATTTTGTAGTGTTATTGTTAATTCATCATGAATTTGACGTGGGTATAAAGATTAATATAGGTAGGATCAAATGAATCATAACTTACGCCTACAATTTTCGTAATCAGAAAATAATTTTAGGCGTAGAAAAATAAACCACCATTTCACGAGATCTTCTATGATCACGCCGGTTTATACGACGGTTGAAAGTGCTTCAATGGCTCTATAATTAGTTACTAAATAAATCAAACATAAGTACTCACGCAAAGACCCAGAGAGCGAGGTAGAGATTTATCATCATTATCAGCATGTCTTCTCAACACAGGCCAATAGGTGCTTCAGCTCCGTAGTCCTGGATTTATAGTGTAAGTCTAGAGGCTCTCGTTAGACTATGTCACTATCTAATCTCTGTCGACTCATCTCATTCCGGATTTTATTCTTCAAAGATTTTATTGTTTCGTTCGTCGACATTTCAAGTGTCGGTCCTCATAAAATGACTTCAGCGGAGATTTCGGGTGTGAAAAAAGCAAGTGATGCCAGGATCGTGATTAATGGAAATCGGAGATATTTGTCAATCGTCTGTCGCTTTATAGCTTTAATTATTTACAAGAATACGAAAACCTAGAGCTCATTGGTACAAGCCATACAAGTAAGCAGATCTTAAGCTTGGTAATGGTAATTATAAATGTCAAGCAAGGAAAGAAACTAATTATATCAAAAGAATTTTTTCAACATAATGTGGTTTAGGTTTCCTTCACGGTAACAATAGCAAACGAGAAAGCGTTAGACTCAAAAGTGTTCTTTATTTATAATGGAAAAAATTATTTTAGGTATTATTTGTTAGTATCGAGCGTTTGATATTTTGACATTTAGTTTAACATCTGCTAAGCTAAGCATTGGCTAGATTTATGACGGACTATATCGATTCACTTGCACTAGAATATAAATACCAATCTCGTATGAATTCAGATACGCGATGTATTTGTTTGAACTGATTGATAGACTTTGTTTACAAAAATAAGCGGTATGTTAATTATATATAATTCAACATAAAATAAACAAAATGGTTTCGCTACATCAATTTTGTTAATAATTTAAGATTAAAGGTTCTCGTAAAGTGTATTTAAGCGTAGCAACATTTTCTGTACCATCTTGTACAACATCAATCAGTAAGATAAATTGTTCCAGAATTGATTGACAGCATATTTTGTGTAAATATTAACATAATAAATTATCTCGTAAATATTTTCGTATTTTAATATATAACATCATTTCTATTGTTTTATACACGATACGGAATCCATTTTGTTTTCGTTTTATAACACGCCTCCTGAATTCATATTAAAATAATATGTCCTTTTGTAAAACAGAAAGAATAAGCGATATTATATGATGATAGCTTAGCTCTAAAGATGAACAGTTTAATCCTTTTATCGTTTATATTTACATCACAATCCAAATTGTTAATCATGAATTTCTGTGATACTCATAGGCTAAGTAAATGTGGTCGTAAAATGGAAACGCTTTCAACACATTGTCTTTACATGTGACTATTCCAATTTATTTGAAGCGCCCGCTGGGACACAGTCTCCGGTTTCGTGGCGCGCCACTGTGACTGCTAGAATCTTTTCATTATTTTTAAAGACATTTTGCTAAATTGCTTTCTGGTATTAAGACATTGCAAATAACAGATTTTATTTCGAACACTTTGTACAGGAACTAAGTACATCGGAGGGTCAAACAAATGAGCTATTAGTCAAAAAACAAGTGAAATACATTCACGTTTATAAAATGTAGAAACATAGAAAGTCGATTTAGTTATTATTATATTATTGATCATTCATAAGGTCTGTTGAATATTATTGAGTGAGAGATTATTACCAATGTGTCTGTCTAAATCTTATTCTCGTAAAGCTTCAAGAATCAATTTGCCAACAGATTAAGGTTAAACTTAAGAAAGCTTCTAAGTTAATTGGAAAGCTTTCATCTTATGCTTAATATCATTTTGCACAAGAATAACCGGCAAGAAAATAGATTATGTTTCATCCCTTATCAATTTGTCTTTGTCAACGGATAGGGATTTTGTAGTGTTAATGTTAATTCATCATGAATTTGACGTGGGTATAAAGATTAATATAGGTAGGATCAAATGAACTATAACTTACGCCTACAATTTTCATAATCAGAGAATAATTTTAGGCGTAGAAAAATAAACCACCATTTCACGAGATCTTCTATGATCACGCCGGTTTATACGACGGTTGAAAGTGCTTCAATGGCTTTAAAATTGGTTACTAAATAAATCAAACATAAGTACTCACGCAAAGACCCAGAGAGCGAGGTAGAGATTTATCATCATTATCAGCATGTCTTCTCAACATAGGCCAATAGGTGCTTCAGCTCCGTAGTCCTGGGTTTATAGAGTAAGGCTCTCGTTAGACTATGTCACTATCTAATCTCTGTCGACTCATCTCATTCCGGATCTTATTCTTCAAAGATTTTATTGTTTCGTTCGTCGACATTTCAAGTGTCGGTCCTCATAAAATGACTTCAGCGGAGATTTCGGGTGTGAAAAAAGCAAGTGATGCCAGGATCGTGATTAATGGAAATCGGAGATATTTGTCAATCGTCTGTCGCTTTATAGCTTTAATTATTTACAAGAATACGAAAACCTAGAGCTCATTGGTACAAGCCATACAAGTTAGCAGATCTTAAGCTTGGTAATGGTAATTATAAATGTCAAGCAAGGAAAGAAACTAATTATGTCAAAAGAATTTTTTTCAACATAATGTGGTTTAGGTTTCCTTCACGGTAACAATAGCAAACGAGAAAGCGTTAGACTCAAAAGTGTTCTTTATTTATAATGGAAAATATTATTTTTAGGTATTATTTGTTAGTATCGGACGTTTGATATTTTGACATTTAGTTTAACATCTGCTAAGCTAAGCATTCGCTAGATTTATGACGGACTATATCGATTCACTTGCACTAGAAAATAAATACCAATCTCGTATGAATTCAGATACGCGATGTATTTGTTTGAACTGATTTTCGTTTGTTTTCGTTGAATAAATTTTGTAAATGTTTTATTGTTTTTCTCAGCTGTCTATTCTGTTTACGTAAGATAAATGTTACAATGGCTACACATATTACAATTATTTCTGTGAGTGCGGGACGACTACCCCAAGTAGTCGCTAAATACTGGACTAACTAAACTCGCTAAATACTTAAATTACTTTAACCCCCCCACCGGGGGGACCCTTGTGTCGAGTTACTAGCGATAGAGGTTCAGGCTAAACGACTATCTATGCCACCTCTCACCTCTCAATCCGGTGAAGCAGTCAAGGCAAGCTTCTCTGGCCAATTTGTGTAGTTTGCATTTAAAAAAAAAATCGCTAAATACTACCCACTTACGACCCGAATTCCCTTCCCATTTCCACAATCTTTTTGATGCGATGACAAATTTTAAGGAAATTAAAGGTAACTTACATATTATTTTACATTACTAACATAAGATACATCTAGTTGTAAAATTAATGAACACGATCGCCTTTGAATTGATCACAGCAAACAAAAAATGTTCAATGTATACATGTACGCATAAATCGGATAACGACACTTTTAAATTTCTCACTTGCTTGCTTGTGCATTTTGAGTTAGATCGAAACAAAACGACCAGAGGAAACCGTAAAATTTTTATATTGAAATTAGTGGTTTAGTTAAGTTTAAATAAATTTGCACACTTTACACAAAGTACTTTTTTATAAAATCATCTTGATAAAATATCACAAATTTATTTACATAATACATTTTTTTTCTTTTTTTTTTGGACGAACTAACACAGTTGGCACAGAGACGCTGGCGTTTACTGCTTCACCGGATTGAGAGGTGGCATAGCTCTTAGATCGCTTAGCTTGAACTCTATTATGATGATATGGATCTATTATGGATATAGATGGTAACTCGACAAGGTCCCCCTGGTGAGAGGAAACCTCGGCTTGACGGTTGCCATTATAACGCGAAGTTAGCAGTCCGATCTGAGGGCGCCCGAGAGGGCCGAACCACGACCGGTCGGTAGCTATTTAATTAACAAAATCTATTGGGAAAATCTAAGCTAAACTAACTTATATGCCACTTCGGGAAGCGTTAGCGTTAGGAGAAGTGGCCGAAGAAACTCCAGCAACGCTCCTAATCTTATCAAGGGGGTGGGGTTTTCCCATAAAATACTTATATCGCGCAAGGATTTTTCGCAACCTCCGACGGTCGCGAAAGGACGCTTTGTAGATTTTATTAATACAGTGTTTATGTTTTTATACTGTTATATTTCGCGTGGTTCGGTTTTTTGGTTCCTTTCATATAAAAAATTGGGGACACCGAATTCGGCTTATGTCTGCCCCTCTAAAAAAAGGGTTTTTACGTGACCGTTTATTTATTATAAATCGCAATCAACACTCAATTTATCATTACAAAACAACTCTTCAAAGTAACAAGTGGCATATTTGGGTTTTGTGTTATAAGTACATAAAGAATTAGATTATGTTATTTGGCTAAACAGCATTTAGTAATATTATACGCGAGAATAAACAAAACACGTTTCGTAACTTGACCCGGCAGGTGTCGGGAAGAAAAGAATGGTGCAAGATTTAAAAGCAATGTGTTAAAAGTATCTATTGAAACTTAATACTAGGTGGTTGATGAAATTAGAAGTTATTTTTAAGTGAAATAATATTGTTAATAATAATAATTTAACTCCGTTGTATTATATAGCTATTAGCGGTCAAGTAATATTGTAATATTGCTTGGTCATAAGGCCGCCAAAAATCGTACGTGCCATGCACGCCACCGGGAAGCTGACCCAGTCATCTCAAGAGTCAATTAATTTGTAGCGACAGGAGAAAATAACTCCATCTGTCGCGGCACCACGGATCCGACGTAGATTAGGGTAGGAGAAAATAATGCACCCTGCAGCAGTTCGCGATACTTCCAATAACCACAATAGTCACGGAAGGACGTTTGCTATCCCAAACTTCCACAGCCAACAGGAATAAACTTGTTTCTCTTAGAGCTCTCTCATTACAGCCGCTCTAGAGCTGGCCCTACTTCGCAGGTCAGCATGTAGGTTCATTTTGGTTTCACAGCAACCACATGGTTCAAAAGAGATCACGGATACTGGGTCAGCTGGTATATTTCTTAAAATACTTATACCAGTCTCTCAAGCTTTAATTTGGTATTAAAATTCACATAATTTTACCTTTAAAATGATTCTATTTTCCTTATTAAGTATGTCAGTTAACAATTGCCTAAAACATAATTTGTTTATCAAAAGACCAGCGTGATTCAAAAGCAAATTCCATTGTTGGGGTTTTCAAAAACAATCACAGTTTTCTGAGTAATGGACATGACAGTAGCCTGGGTATTTCTGTTTACTCTTGCATATAACAGGCCCAGGTATTCACTTTACAATACACAATGTTCTACTGAACCATACACCTATTTTTAACCAACTTCAAAAAGGAGGGGGTTCTCAATTCTCTCTGCGTTTTCTTTTAATATTTCTTTTCCTCATAACTTTCGATTGGGTTAACCGATTTTGATGATTCCTTTTTTATTTTAACCAGCTTGCGCTTCCCGTATGCTCCCATTTCGCGACAAATGTACGAATAACCCAATATCACGCTAACCGATTTCTATGATTCATTTTGTTATGGGAAAGGATGCATTTCAAGAGTAGTTTAATGGCAGTTTGGTTAGGTTTAAATTTCGTCGGCCCAGACGGGATTCCCGGAAGGGCTTGGGTGCTGGCTCTCGCCGCCGGCCTGAGGGGGAGACTTAGACGGCTGTTCTCCAGCTGTCTGGAAGTCGGAGTCTTCCCTTCGGGCTGGAAGGAGGCTAGGATGGTGCTGATCAAGAAGGACGGTAGGACCGCGGAGTCTCCCTCCGCGTACCGACCCATATGTCTGCTGGATGAGGCGGGCAAATTATTCGAAAGGATAATTGCTGCCCGCCTCAACTCGCACCTGCGGCAGGTAGGCCCCGACCTGTCGGAATGCCAATATGGCTTCCGGCAGGCGCGGTCGACCGTTGACGCGATCCTCCGGGTCCGTCAACGGTCGGGCAGGTAGTGACCCGGGGTGGCGTGGCGTTGGCCGTCAACCTTGACGTGGTCAACGCATTCAACACGCTGCCCTGGGGAGCGATTAGGAGGCATTGGTGTATCACCACGTGCCTCCCTACCTGCAGCGCATCGTCGGGGCGTACCTGCATGGCAGGTACATCCAGTACATGGGTCGGACGTGTTCCATCGGAGGGAGGTGAACTGCGGGGTTCCGCAGGGTCTGTGTTGGGGCCCTGCTATGGAACCTCGCATATGACGCGGTCCTTGGGTCAGTCTCCCCGCCGGCGTGAGTGTCGTCTGCTATGCAGACGACACGCCAGTCATGTCCGACGGGAGGATTTCGATAGCACCATCCGGCTCGCCGAGCTTGGGGTGGCATGCGTCGTGGACAAAATCCACGAGCTGGGTCTACGGGTAGCGCCTCACAAGACTGAGGCGCTATGGTTCCACAAGCTCCCAAGAGCTAAGGAACCGCCCAGCCGGTCGGTTCGCGTTGGTGACGTGCAGGTCCGGGTGGGGTCGGAGATGAAATATCTCGGCCTCACCCTGGACAGTCGCTGGGGCTTCGAAGTGCACTTCGACCGCTTGGTCCCCAAGATCGAAAAGGCAGTGGGTGCTCTGCATAGACTGCTGCCTAATCTTAAGGGGCTGGGAAGAGTCCGCCGCCTCTACGGAGGTCTCGTGCGATCCATGGCCCTCTACGGGGCGCCCGTGTGGTGTAACCGCTTCACGGGCGTCCGGCGCTGCAGAGCTAAGCTCCTTAGCCTGCAGCGCAAGATGGCCATTCGATCGCACGAGGATACCGTACGGTATCATATGAGGCGGCCACTATCCTGGCTCGGTTCCCGCCGCTCGACATTTTGGCGGAGCTGGACGCGCGTGTGTACACGCGCGTCCGCCGTCGACGGCGGGGCCGGGCCGCCCCTGGATGCGGAGACGTGCGTCGGCAGGAGCACAGGCGGGCGATAGAGGTTTGGCGCGAGCGGCTCTCGGAGCGTCGTTGCTCGCGCCAACGCATCGTCTGTGCCTTCCTGCCGAACTTCGAAGCCTGGCTTCGCAGGAGGAATGACGCGCACGTCACCTACCGCCTGACACAGGTACTCACCGGGCACGGGTGCTTCGGTGAGTACCTGAACAGGATAGACGCGAACCGACCGCGCAATGCCACCATTGTGGCTGTGACTGATTCCGCGCAGCACACGCTAGCCGTGTGCCCCGCGTGGGAGGCGGAGCGGCGGATCTTGGTCCAGCATATCGGGCAAGACCTCTCCCGCCGGCGGCAGTAGCGGCTGCGCTGGCGGGGAAATCAAATGGAAGGCGCTGGTCTCCTTCTGCGAGTCAGTAATGACCCAGAAGGAGACCGCAGAACGGGATCGGGAGAGGGCCGATCCCGTTCGGAGATGGCGCAGGCGGGCCGGTGGCAGACCGGCCCGCAGCCCTGTAGTTCTGGGCTCTCAAGAATAAGACTTCGGTATCCCTGCCTGTCGTACAAGGCGACTAAAGGGGCCTCGGGTTCACTGGGCGACAAGGGTGGGGCCTGAGTCGTCCACTAAAGTGGACCCGGGAAGAAGGCGACATCGGCTGGCCCGTGTCGCCTTGCGCTGCGAGGGCACAGGGGGGGAGGGAGTAACCTCCCCGGGACGTGCTCTCCTTGAGCACAGTGCAGAGGGGCTCCGGTGCGTTCCACTGGAGATCCCGGAGCCCCTCGTCATGCACCGAGGAAAGGGCCACCGGGAGGTTTTAGTGGGTAAGAACCCCACATAACCGCCGCCTTCCCCCCAGAAGGCGGGGTATCTTTCTGAAGATTTCCTCCCCGTCAACAAAAAAAAAAAAAAGGTTTAAATTTCGTAATACAAAGAGGACGTCCGCGCGTAATAGCGTTTAACGTGATGCGATTAGAATTCGGTGTTTGTTTTTGCTCGTAACTATACATGTGCTTGTTACTCATGTGAAAATAATGACTAACCTATATACTTCATGCTTCGTCACTCAGTAAACAATTCTATGTGGGTCTTGGGGGCGAACCAATACAGATTCGCCAATTAAATTGGCCTGCGCTGTTTCGCCGGAATTGAGAGGTGGCAAAGCTCTTAGGTCGCTAAGCCTGAACGTTTATTTGGGAGTAGTTCGACACAAGAATCACTTCGTAAACGAAGACGCGTTAGCATCCCATTTTGCAAACGCCCGATAGAGGGTATTCCAAATTCCCAAGAGATACATAGCTAAGTCCTTCTTTGTTCTTCGTTATTTAAATCAAAAGAGGATGATTAGGTAAGCAGCGACTTACTTGACATCGTAAATCCTATGAGATGTCGTGACGCAACCGTAAGTACGTTGAATTAAATTCGTAATACCTTCTGATTGCAAAGCACCGACCTGATTTTAATGGATGCATCAACTTTATTGCTTTTCACATAATTACGCTCATTTCGAATAATTGTTCGGGTCAGATTTGATGTTGACCCAATTTTAATTTCATTGTATTTTTGTTTGCACATCAGTAACAGAAGCGATAGGTTAGAAGCTAACACTTAATCTTTACTGATGTAAGTCTGTGTACTTACCAACTGTTTTGTTATTTTATAGCAATGAGTTAAGCTTACCTGTTATTACCATATGTTGTGTATGTCACCAAAGATCAGCTATCTTTTAAATTCGGTTTATTTTACCTTATAATTGATTACTAAGTGTCATTTTAATTAATAACCAATATAATGAATTCTTTCATAAGCTCGTTTCGCAATGGAAAAATACAGGTCAAATCAATATATACTAAAGTCTTCGAAACACACTGCATCTGCATAATTATCGTGTCTTATATATGTTATGTAAATTTTGCAGTTAAAACCCGTCTCCTGACGTATGATATACAATATAAGTATACGATATTAATATTGTATATATTATAATTATATTTCTATAAGAAAATACAATGTAATGCTTAAATAAAATTGCTTGATTTATATTTTTAATATTGACTTTTATGATGTATAAAAAGATGAGAATTTATATTAAATTTGTAAACAGAATTCTACACGAAACGAAAGTTATTCGTCGGCGATATTTTTGTAAGGAGATATAAATTGAATATAACTGACAGTGACAGCTGGCGTCTCTCCAATCTGACAGGTCCGGGTGTTAGTCGATCATTGATGAATATTTTATGGCTTGGTAACGAGACTTTTAAGCCAAGTCTTTTTTAAAACATATACACTTATTTCTTACGTCTAAAGGTGGGTACTGACCGGCGTTACGGGGCGTAATGTAACGTGTTACACCGCGAGCATTCGTGCAGTCAGTACGTCGTGTTACAGGGGAACCAGCGAGCAACGAACCGCTCGTTGCTCGCTTTGAGTGCTCCACCCGGCTGTCGGTTTTTTGGCGAATCCTTTGAGTGTTACGCGGTTCGGTCAGTACGCTCTTGCAAGTCGTCCCGAAAGCGGAGCACAGAGTTTTGACGAGCATGTTACGCCGATTTTAAAACATGCTCGATGCGTACACGCTCGATGCGAATGTTACATTACACCTCGTAACGTTGGTCAGTACCCACCTTAAGATGAAAATGGTAAAATGTAAGTTAGATGATCCCCCCATGAGTCCCCGCGCCCATTAGCTCCGGGTGTTAGTTTGCATTAAAAATCATAGAAACAACATAAATTGTCTATGGAATAACAAGCGTGCGAATAGAGAGAAATAAAGCATAGACTACAATCGATTTACACCACAATTTCGTATTTGTTTTGGCCTCCCTACTTCTGTAACTCAAAATGACCCATTTTCCGCGTGGCATTGGTCGACTGGATTAGGTCGACTCGGCAAGGTAGGCTAATTTGACAGAATGACGATTTGAATTATTTATTGATCGCTGAATATTTAGTATATTAAGGAAAACGGTAGCCTAATAAGCCTCTAGCTGTAATGGTTACTTATGTCTGATGATGAACTATGGGCATATCATATTCTATAATTAAAAAAGCTTAAATAATAATAACATAGGGTACGTTTTCAAAAAAGCCGAATGAAAACGCCGCAAGCATAAACCTAGTCCAAAGGCATAAATAAACCTAAGTATTTATCTATTCGGTTCGTCTCGTTACGTCTTCCCTTCAGTGAATTATACCGGTATTGTAATGTGTCATGTACATCGGTATAATAATGGACTAACAATAAGTGGATAGAGAAGGAAGGGTTGAATACCGTTATTAGTCCGAAGGCATTCACATACATATATACCGGGTAGATACAACTTTAAAGGATTGCTAAAACTTAATCGTATTGTGTACCATACCTGAACCGTTACGCTTTTACTTTACCATTGCACAAGTTGGTCATTGGATTTATGTCATAGCGCTTTAAATAACTATGTTTTTACGTGAAGAACTCAACCAATCGAAAAAATCTAATGTTAAAGTTAAAGTAACAGGCGTTCTTTGTAAAGAGAGTACATAAAAAGAGGGCATGGTCCGCCACGCGGCCCTAGTGCGGCTTGGCAGACTTCACATGTCTTAGAAATTTTTTCTAAGACATGTAGGTTTCCTCACGATGTTTTCCTTCACCGCTGAGCGCGTGGTATATGAGCACATAAAATTGCAACAGCAAATTTATTGATGCCAGCACCGGGATTGAACTCGGGTTGCTAGCGTACCATGCAACTTGAGGCGACCGTCCGGACACTGAGCTACCACGGCTCAATGGATATAATTCCGTGTCCCCCTTAGGAGTACACGATCGCCGTGAAATCAGAATCGTGTTTCAATCTATTCCCCTCTTAACAGAAGAGTTTCTCAAAAAATATTGAGTGATTGATTTTGTTTTAGTATAAGCATTTGCCAACAAATAACTTATTCTATACACATATTTTTTTACATTTCCAAAAATGGTGCACTATTTGTTTAAAAGTATGCTTACAATATTTTTTTCACACATATTAATAACATTCTTGTTAACCATTCCAACTAAGGAATGCGGAGACATGGTTCACGTTAACAGTCCAATGGTGTATCTACTCTACAAGCTTATCGCAGACCGTACCTTACACAATTAGGCTAATGTTAATTTGTACTTGTTAAAAACCACTAGACATTCAGTTGTGGCATTGTTCAATTATTTGAAAGAAAAAAAACCATGCGATAATGTATTTGTATAAAAAACCCTTTCTTTTATAATTCTATTTTCGTCCATTGTTAAGTTCGTTCGTGCTATCAATTGCGAAGTACACAAGTAGCATACGAAATTATCTTGCTTGTTTATTGTTCCTGTGGAGAACAACATCTGTACCTTGTGTATCGAATTATATGTATTCGAATTGGCAACATTGACACGTACCTAATGGTAACACTGCACGTGTGAAATAAATAAACTGGTAGATATTTATTAAAGCTAACACCCCTCTTTATGCGTTAGTCTTTAATGTATGTATTGAAGATATACTAGGGAACTGATAAAAATTGTTTAGAAAAATGTTTGTTGATTGATATATTGGTTATGATGTCCTCAGCCTGGGCTCTCAAGAATAGGACTACGGTATCCCCTACCTGTCGTAGAAGGCGACCAAAAGGGGCCTCGAGTTCACTGGACGACAAGGATGGGGCCTTTGTTGTGCGCCAAGGTAGACCCGGGAAGAAGTCGACATCGGTTGGCTCGTGTCGCCTTGCACTGCGAGGGCACAGGGGGGAGGGAATATCCTCCCCCCAGGGATGTACTCTCCTTGAGCACAGTGCAGAGGGGCACCGGTGCGTTCCGGTGAAATCTGTCAATCCGCACTAGGACCGTGACGGCCTATACCCTTATACTCTCTTTATATAGATGATCTGTGCTCAGGAGTGGTAACTTTAACTTTTTAACTTTTATAGATCCACTCTCATTGAACTTATTAGTTATTGGGATTCGAACTCCTATCGTTAGATAGAAAGGCTATCACTACTTATTCACATGCCAACCGCTTGGTACGGTGTACAGCATTTCAAATACAGTATTTTGCTCAACAGTGTAATTCGTTTTATTTAATGTTTGACATTCGCGTAAATAGGCCACTAAATAAATGTAACTATTAGGCTGTCTGTGAATAGAGTATTAGGGCATAGCTCCCCCGCACGCGGCGCTAGTGAATATGTCTTATAAAATTTTGTCAAAGATGTATTCCCTTCGTATTAATTCGAGTAAATTAACAATTAGCAGGCCTCTGAGTATTTCACCAGGTTTTTTAAGGACCTTAGCTAGCCTAAACCACCCAGGTTTCAATCACGGAAGCATTCCGATGCGTGGACGCCAGAAAGGGCCGAACCATAACTTGGTGCGTTACATTAGAAAACAAACCATCGAGGATTAAAGTCGGATTGCTGGTGCACCAAGCAACTTAAGGTAAGGTTAAGAACTCAAAGTATTAATATAAGAAACAATTACTCATGAACTGTTGAAAATGCTGAGTAAAATTGTGAATAGTAAATGCGTAGAAATAGTCACTTGTTTAGTATATGAACGTCTGTTACGCGGAGTGGTTCACTATTAAATTCTGAGACATTTGAAATTAGAGTACAACAAAATCGGAAGTTAATAAAAAAGAACTGTTGTTTTCTGTGCGACCAGCTCTACTGTTGTAAATAAGAGGTAATTTTTATCACTGTACTTCTTTTCTAGCTCTGGTAATAGTTTCTAATTTTTGGGTGTCTTTTTTTTTTTTTTTATAATTTCTAAGCAAGTGCTTGACTATGATCCCACCTGATGTTAAGTGGAAATGCAGTCCTGGATGGTAAGGCGCACTAGCTTAGTAAATGCCTATTCAATCTACTCTTGAAAATACCCACATTGTAATCGGAAGGAAAGACAGACGCGGGCAAACTATTCCAGTCCTTTGCTGTACGAAGAATGAAAGACGAAGCAAATCGCTTGGTTCGGGTTTGAGGGATGTTCACAACAAAAGGATGAAATCCCGAAGTGCGTCTAGAAGTCCGATGGTGGAAAGGGGATGGGGGAATTAGATCATGTAGTTCCTGAGCACACTATCTATCATAATATCTATCGGGGTGAACTTTAAAAAACCAAATAATTTCTCATCAAAAATTATTAACTAACATCTCATGCCATATATACAGTAGCACTTCCATAATTCTTAACTTCCTTTAAGGTAATTCTCAGAAGTAAGAAAGAAACTATTTAAAGTGAAATATAAAAGTATGACGTAGCTAGTGCAGCTACGCTCAGCATAAATTGAATCGGTAGTACTTTTTAATTTTCAGCGTAGACCGTCATATCAAGTGACGTCCGAATCTTTTTTTTTGTTGACCGGGAGAAAACCTTCAGAAAGATACCCCGCCTTCTGGGGTAAGGCGGCGGTTAAGAACCCCACGTTCTTACCCACTAAAACCTCCCCGGTGGCCTTTTCCTCGGAGCATGACGACTACTCTCGTGTACTCGTCTACTTTCGATTACTCTCGTGTACTCTAGTGTAGTCGTCTACTTTCATCTACTCTCGTGTACTTGTCTTCTCTCGTGTACTCGTCTACTTTCGTCTATTTTTTATTCAGGACTGCGTTTCCACTTAATTAGGTGGGATCGTGGGCACTTTCTTAGAAAGTATTAAAAAAAATAGGTGAAAACGAAGTTCGTCATATTTCTCTGGTAAAGGACGTGTAGTGATTTTATTTCTTAACTTCTACAACAAATTGAACAAAAAATAATTAAATTAGAACAAATTATGAAGCTATAATTTTAATGATTACAAGCATTTAAATGGTCAAAACGGAACACGATAGAAGGCTTTTAGTATCTGTCTTTTCGTCTAAGATTATAATAATGATTATATAATAGGTTGTCAAATATCTCCCTTCCGCCTTTTTGTCTTTTGAATTTCGCGGCTATGTACAAAGCGCTACAGAGCTCGTATCTAGCAATACTATACATAATTTGAAAGGTCTTGACATAACCTACAAAACGACGCTATGCATAATTAGTTCAACAGTTATAGACGTGTAAACATGGAGTTCACTAACGCCGAAATTCGCGCTATTAAAGTTTTCCTTCGTTAAAGGCAAATCCGCTAGAGAAACGTTCCGTGAGATTAATGGTGTTTTGGGGGATGGTACTCTATCACTTCGAACCACGGAGGAATGGTTTCGACGATTCAGAGCCGGTGAAAACGACACCATGGATGAGCCAGCCGGCGGAAGACCTGTGACGACAAATACCGATCAAATCATGGACTACATCAAGTTAGACCGGCATGTGGCATCTCATGACATCGCCCAGGAGATGGCAGTTAGTCACCAAACCATTTTAAACCATCTGCAGAAGGCTGGATACAAAAAAAAGCTTGATGTTTGGGTGCCGCATGACACAAAAGGCGGAAGGGAGATATTTGACAACCTATTATTAATTACAATAATATAACCATTTCCTTATATTTAACAGTATAAGGAAAGATTTGTGTAAATGTTTCGAACGATCATATTTTATTGATATTATTCAAATATTTTCTTAAAATAATATTGTATTGCTTAATTTAACATAAAAATGTTGTTTAGAATGTTTTAACAGGCCACACGTGCGCTCATCATTTTACAACTAAATTGTTGAAATTAATTTTCATATATAATTCTTATCGACACCTGTTGCATAATTTTGTTATTATTTCGTTTTTGTTATGATCGAAGGGCAAATGAAAATGGAAGCATGACGCCCACATGAAGTTAAGTGATCACAGTTGTCCAGGAACACTTATTCAAGGAATAGCAGGTGTTTTGACCACGTTTTTTGAAGAGGTTGACCGTTGGTTTATCTGGTAAAACGCAGAACTATATGGTACCTCAATTTAACGTCCTTATTCTGCTAGATTGTAGTATTTCCCCATCATGTCGAACCATTCGTACAACGGCTATAGCGCTTCAGTGGTCCTAATATGATCGCCTTAAAATCAATGATAAAGATACATCCTTTATATATGTCCCACTGCTGGACAGAGGGTTTTTCTGTAAAGAGAGTACAGGGTCATAGTCCGCCACGCGGCCGACTTCACATGTATTAGAAAAAAAATTCTAGAACACGTAGGTTTTCTCACGATGTTTTCCTTCGCCGTCGAGCTCGTGGTAAAAAACATATTTATTGGTGCCGGCACCGGGAGAACTCGAGTTTCGGCTTAAGGCGACCGTCCGGGCACTGAGCTACCACGGCTCTGAAATGCTCTAAATCATTGATGGATGGCAATTTGTGTATCTATTTACCCCTTTGGTTGGAAGCAAGGAAGTCGTAAGAGCCCTTCTTCTGTAAAAGTAATAGAAATATTACGGATTTTATCGTATTTTAATCTCTTTTTTGAATTTTCGACTTTGGAATACTTACAGCGGTCATATTTTCACGGAAATTAAAGCGTTTCACATCGCACAACACATTATGAAACGTCGGGTGTTCGAAAATGAGATTAGGCGATACATTTAAGAATTCAGTGAAAATTAAAATACAAAATAAGATATACAAATTAATATCATTATGTGCGTTGTTGAAAGATTACTGGGTATAAAATCATGTATTGAAATAGACTAGATCTAATTTGTAATATAATAGACTAGACAAATCCATAGTAGAAATATGTATAGATTGGTTTTATGTCGAAAACGAATGTGCCCTCGAGTAAAACGATGAACACTTTGGGAATACTTTCAAGTTGAACCCTATTTAATTAAATTTGAGCCGACTTAGAAACTGTTTCAGTGAACTATTTGAATATTGAAATTCTGAGTCTTAATCTACATTACAAATGTTTACACCCAGTTTGGTGTCTACTATCTATACGTATATATAACTAGCTGACCTTTTTTTTTTTTTTTTTGTTCACGCGGGGGAATCTTTTTACAGACCATCCTCCGGTACCCTGGGTGGGCCCGGAGGGATGTGTGGGACTCGGCCTGGGCAGCCCCTACCCACTAAACCTTCCGCGAATGCCATCAGCCGTTATGAGCGGGGTGCCCCGGATCTGTCAGCAACAGGACACCCCAACGACCGGCCGGTCCCGGCAAAGACCGGACTTCATCCTCAAAGGGACTTCTCCGGCACTCAGAGAAGTCCCGACGACGCCGAAGCATGCTGGGGCCAGGTACCCATCCTGGCCCCGCTTCCAGTACAGGGCGGCAAGAGGAGGCGTTCATAACGCCTCCTGCGCACCCCGATACGTCGCCTGCGGAGGGGGAGCCTCTGCGCTCCTCCTGACCTGCTCGTCAGCCTCCTTCTGGGACATGACCGTCTCACAGAAGGAGGCGACCGCCGTCCAAGACCTGTCGCTCGAGACCATCGCAAGAGCGAGGCTCGGAAGCGACAGGTCTACACCACCGATGGCAGATACCATGTCAATAACTAGCTGACCTGGCCGGGTTTTGCTATCAAAATATTTTTTAAATAAGTGATTGTTGTGGTAGTCAAAATATAGAAATAACATTTTCTATCTGCCATGCAAGGTGACGAACGATTCAGATTACATCATAGACCATGGATCATATTTGTTGTACAGTATCAAACGGTCATTGATCAAGTAATCAGTTATCGAGCGGGATGAAAAATTATTAAATTAATTTGAGTAATTACTACACTATTTAAAAATACGGATTGATGATAGAAGGGTGCAAAATTAGGTTTGTAAGATTTTTTTTGCCACACTATAATAAAATAAAAAATAAAAATTTGGACCAAAAAATTTAAAAAAATTGTTAAGGATATTAAATGAAATGAAATATTTTTTTTTATTTTGCACATACGATGTACATACATAAATCTATTACATGCATAATATTTTTGATATACATTTTTCTTTTTCAGTTTTTCTGTACACATCTCCCGGCTAGACTAATACATAGCCTGTACTAATATCTCCCTAAATATTGTACCTAACTCCGACTTTGTCTTAGGAACTATATATTAATAATTTATGTGATTGAGTGTGTCTGTGGAGAGAATAATGTGCGTGGGTGCATACGAGTGTGTACATGAGCGTGAAAGAGCGTGTATTAATGAGAAGGTGTTTTTTTTTCATTTACGATGTGCCAAAGGTTTTCAAAACAGAAAAATAGAGGATAATTTATTCTAGACTACGAAGTACGATTCTCAGATCTACTGAATATGCATATAAAATTTCATAAAAATCGGTTTACTCGTTTCGAGGAGTATGGTAATTAACATTTTGACACGAGAATTTTACCCAAATGGTTAAAAGTAATCTTTTTATTTGAGAAAGAGTAAACTAGAATACGATTACACTACCGCCCACAAACACCTACAAATGGGATAGATATATGCAATAAATATTTACATTGATGTCACCGAGGAAACTGTAGTTTGAATTAGAACTGTGTTTAAATTAGATTAGCTTATTTTATTATACTACTTATGTTATTTTGAACATGTACAGAAGTGACATATAAATTATAAATGTGTATACAATTTCCGACGTAGGTTTATGTTGTCAACGTCAAAAGTAGTTAATTTCATATGGGCCTTGTTTAAAAAATGCTCTGATGAGCGTGAGCAAGCTCATTCTCCTACAACACTTCGTCTTCATGTAGGACTAGTATAATATCAGATATCAACCCCACATAACCGCCGCTTTGCCCCCAGAAGGCGGGGTATCTTTTTGAAGATTTCCTCCCCGTTAACAAAAAAAAAGAGGATAGTATCAGAATGGAACAGGGATGGCGAAATAATGATGATGATATTAATTTATCACTAATGGGAAAGGCAAAAGACTTTAGTCCACACAGCCATATCTTGAATAGGAGAATTTTGGTAGTTTTAAAGGATGAAGCCATGTCTTAATTGTTTTTGATCGTAAAGCCTAAAGCGCCCTTCACCGCCCCCATCGGATGGCGAAATAGGCAAAGGTCGTCAAATGAAGGCTTAAAAAGGTGACGTCAAAAGAGTTGCCAGTCGTAGGTGGAAGGTTTTAGGGGAGGCCTTTGTTATATGACTTGTCGTTGTCAGAAGAAACCGATAGCCAATATAATATTTTATTGTAAATCTTCATTTTAGTAGTAAGTACGATTAATAAAAGTTTGTTTTTACAGAATTAAATAACTGCACCAGAAACGTGGCTATGAAAAAAACAAATAATTCCAAATCGGAGCGATGGATATAAAATATATTGTTACAACTAACTAATGGAACAAGATCACATATCGATCTCACAATGCTGGCCGACGATGATTCTCGTCACAGATACGAGAGTAACGGCAGTTTAAATGATTCATTCAATTTGTTCGACAATAAGCAGCTGATGTCCATCTTGAAACATGGCAACAATCACAGCGCGAAATTCAGTGAACTTCTAAGGACGCTAGAAGACTGGAGGAACAGGTACAACATATCCGTCATCAAGGAGTGCGATCGTTCGGACTATTGTTCCGGCGAATTCCGGGATATCATTGTCGGATATAACTCTATCCACGGGTACGTCAGTTTACTGGTAAGACATAAAACTTCATAGTAAATGTAGCTTGACTGTATATATAGCTATAGTTTCATCACCATATAGCCGTAGGCCTCCCCCAACCGGAAATAAGCGGCTTGCATCCAGCTGCGTCTTGCAGTCTTCAGACCTTGCAGGCGGAATACCTACTTTGTGCTTGCCGGCCTGTGGTCTCCAATCAAGAACTTTTCGACCCCATCGGCCTTCCGTCCTACGCGTTATGCGCCTATCGCCAACTTGCTTCCACGGTGGACTACGTCAACTACCATCGCTCGTCTACGGACCTCATAATTTCTGATAAGATTTCGTAGATATCGTTGATGTACATAGCCCTCCATAGTTCTACGTGCGACTTGGATCTTACATATAAAATTATAACAACTATATGTTTAATAAAAAAATACTATTAACTCTTAATTGCTTGAAATAATAGGCGTTGGTCGGTTTCTGTTTTTTTTTTTTATATGAAAAGTGGCAAACGAGCATACGGCTCACCTGATCTTAAGTGATCACCGTCGCCCATGAACATCCACAGCATCAGAGGTGCTGTAGGTGCGTTGCCGACCTTTGAGATAGGAATAGGCTCGTTTCTTGAAGGTCCCCAAATCGTAAACGTTCGGAAACACCGCTGGCGACAGTTGATTCCACAAGTTGGCAGTGCGTGGTTTGCGACATCCTTATTTTTTGCTCTATTGGGAATTAAATTATTTTATTTTATAAAACAAGATTAAGTGGAGTTTAAAGACTTAGGAATGTGAGATCAAATTCAAAGCCACTTAAACCAAGATAGTTTTGAGGTAGATAGGAAAAATTGAGTGACTTTGCAGCAATAGGTGTTCCATGTACAAAAAACTTATGAAGAATCTTATTATAATTTCACTGTCTTGTCAAATTAACGTCCAATTCTTATTCTATATTATCTTATTGTATTGACTATTTCAGATTTGTCTTTTCGGTAGTCTAGCGAATGCACTTAATGTAGCTGTGTTGACACGTCGTGATTTAGCCGCAGCGCCAATCAATCGCCTGCTTAAGTGGCTCGCTGTAGCTGATGTCTTTGTGATGATGGAATATGTACCTTTCTCCATTTACAGGTATATGGTAAGTTGGATAGGTTTTGTTTCGAACAGACATTATATTGATTAACCATATAAGTTATGTATAACAGCCTTTATTAACCATATCTTTGATTGTAATAGATTCTTTATATTAGACTTTAATCTATGATTTTTAAATATTGTTCTCTTTATTAATATTTCAATTCCAAGTCCAAAAAAAAATTCTTGCTACTTCTGGCTTGTCATATCATCTTTTCGCTTCTCGAAGTGCCACTCAAAGTTAGTCTAGGTTTTTAATGTCCCTTAGATTACCCGTGTAGTAGCAATCGGCCCTCTTGGGAGCCCTTAGTTCGGAATGCTTAAACGTAACATAGAGCGACCTAAGAGCTATGCCTCCTCTCAATCTACTGAAGCAGTCAAGGCCAGCTTCTCGCGCCAATCTGTGTAGTTCGTCATAAAAAATCATTACTAGGGTTAAAGATGTTATTAACAACGCTATTTTTCAGTATATAACTAGATATATAGGTCGATGAATTTTGCTTGGGGTGTGCTATCACTTCGTCTCTACTAATTGACACTTACTCTTCTTTCTTTTCGTGTAAATTCCTATTCTTTCATTCAAAGTCACTACTATCTTACTTACTTATGACTTTATCTCTTTGTTTTTAATTTATCTCTTAAGTTTTATCCTACCATATCGAACGTCATTACAACCCTTTATGAGTCTTAGCTATTTAAAAAAACGTTTTGCCATTCGATGTGGTACTCGGCTTTAATAATATATTAAATACGTGGATTAAACGAAATTTACTAACTATAAAAATTAAAAAAACATCTTACATTATTTTTTCCGCACAGAACAAAAAAATCACAAAATTTACTCCACTTACTATAGACAACCAACAATTACAACAATCAACTCAAGAGAAATACCTAGGCCTCCTTATAGACAGCAGATTAACATTTAAACCTCATGTGGACTATGTAAAATCAAAAATAATTCCATTAACTGGAGCCCTACGAAATATTGCGAAATGTGTGCCTTATAAGCTACGATACACTATCTACAACACATTAGTAAAGCCACATTTAGAATATTTAATTCAAATATGGGGACAGGCGACTAAAACTAAAGTTTTATTTAATTATAACTTCCTCACACCTACTAAAAAAATTTACGTTGATACAAAAATACTTAACATAAATAAGTTATATGTTTACACCACATGTATGTTAATTAGAAAAATATTGACAAATAACATAAATACACAAATTACATTCAACAAAAAGACACACAAATACCACACTAGACGTAAGGATGAGATACAGTTACCTATGATCAGAACATCATACGGTAAAAAAAAATTACAATACGAGGGAGCCCAGCTGTACAACAAGCTGATGTAGCATGTCAAAAACTGTACCTCTATAGTAAGTTTTAAAAATAGCCTTAAGTCATATTTATTAAATATTTAACTATAGGTCTCCAATAGTCTTAAGAAAGTAATTGTAAGCAGTGAATGTTAGTTATTGTTTTCTCAAATTTTAAAGTGAATATTGTGTATTCTTTTTGAGAAATAAATTTCTTTAAACCGAATTCTGGTGGTAAGCTCGCATTACATGATTAATTTTTTATCATTTATGTAATGAGAGTAATAATAATTAAAAATTTAAATGTTTTTATTTTTGCAGTTGCTGCCACGGCAAGAAGAGCGACCGTACGCTTGGGCTGTGTACATGCTCTTTCACATGCACTTCACGCAACTTCTGCACACAGCGTCGATACTTCTAACTCTGTCACTTGCTATATGGCGGTATATAGCGATCAAGTAAGATCTTGTTTTAAAAATATTTAATACTTATACCTACAAGCGTACCCAGACCGCTTCGCCGGGCTAGATTTTGCTTTATTTTATTTAAACAATAAACTTACATAATTATATATTTAATTTAACTCTCACAATATATTAAATTATTCATTTCTCTCCGTATTCATTCTCTTCTCGAGCGGATGAAGATCTTTACCTACACCCATTTAATATACTTCAGTATGCTTTATTATACTTCATAATACTGTAATATACTCCATTGTACTTCAATATAGTTCATAATGACATAAATATACACAACGCATCTGTCACTACAAATTTGGGTTATAAAACAATAGAATGTCATCATAGTAAATATAAGCTATATTTGACAGTTTAAAAGATGAGTTCTCCGATCGTCACCAAACAGGATTACCCGCCGGGTCACTCTGAAGATTACCTGAAAGTTTCATTGTAATCGGTCCAGCCGTCAACACTTATTCATATCTACGGTGTTCAAAATGTATGGCAATTACTTAAATCACACATGCCTTGGATTAAATCAGCAGATTGTTATTTTCGCATTAACGGCCTGACTCCGAAAGTGTCGTGACGTCACAAGATAATTGGATGCCACGTGGTACTTTCATATCATGATTCAGCCGATTATCCTTCTCTTATTAACAATTCCAAAAATATGCAATTCCTCTGAAGATTTCATTAGACTAATATTATTAGTTACATCGTTATTTGCTCATTACTTAATTAAAAATAATAATCATGGTCTCGTTCCATGCGGCATTCGAAGCTGTACACCAATTTATTACATATGAAAGTATTCAAATAGTATAGAAGCGTTTAGTGTTTAGATAAAATAAAGAGAAGAAAGTTAATATCATAATTTGCGAAACCTAATATAATATAACATGAAACACAATGTGCTATTAGCACGTTATATTTACAACAGAGAATAGCAAATGGCATGTCAAAAAAGGAAGAAGGAAGTCGTTCCGTAAAGCCCCACAAATTAAATAGAAAAATGTCAAGAACACACTTTGACGTTGCTATGAATCGCGACACGATTATGCCCAATGCTTTTAAAAATTCAAAGTAAAAGATTTTTGCTGACCAAATTGAATTTTTTATGAACATGCAAAAATTTTAACATGCTTCTTCTTCTACTTCTTTCTCTCCTCATTGATGAGGATCGTGACCACGTATTTGCATCCTCCATTGAGTACAGTCATCGGCAGAGTGGACCGCACGCTGCATGCTGCACACCGTCTTCGTGCTTGTGTGAGACCACTTTGTAGGCACTTCTCTGAGCACGTTTGCCATTTTGAAAGCCATGGAGAACTCTTCTTCTTCTTCATGTACCTCTTCATCACTGAAGGTCGCCAGTCAGTCTTCTAAACTTCTCCTTATTTATGGCTAAGCGGATTAGTGCTTCGACTGTTTTCATACCAGTAATGGACTGGAATGACGATGTTCCTTTTCCGTGACTTTTTCCTTCTTCCCACCCCTCTTTTTCCTGCTATTTTTCCCATTATAATAAATTGCAGCAGGCGGTACCTATCATGTCGCAGGATATGGCCTAACTACGAGATTTTACGCTGCTTGATTATTTTCACCAATTTCTTCTGTATTCGCGCAAGAAACTCAATATTGGATACATTATCCGTCCAGCTTATACTCCAGCTGATGCTCCATCATCCTAAACGTCCACATTTCAAAGGCTTCTATTCGTTTTCATTCGTGTTAAGAGAATGAAGAACTACTACACTATGAATCCCAAGAAAACCATAACCAGTTATTAAAAAGTTTCAGACTTTATATATATGTATATGTCCCACTGTTGGGCACAGGCTTTCTCTGTAAAGAGAGTATAAGGGCATAATCCACGCGACCCTAGCGTGCATTGCCATATTTCACATGTATTGTCCTATTGGTCTTTGCCGGGACCGGCCGGTCGTTGGGGTGTCCTGTCGCTGACAGATGCGGGGCACCCCGCTCATAACGGCTGATGGCATTCGCGGAAGGTTTAGTGGGTAGAGGCTGCCCAGGCCGAGTCCCACACATCCCTCCGGGCCCACCCAGGGTACCGGAGAATGGTCTATAAAAAGATTCCCCCGCGTGAACAAAAAAAAAAATTCACATGTATTAGAAAAATTTTCTAAGACATGTAGGTTTCCTTAAGATGTTTTCCTTCAGCGCAGAGCGCGTGGTAAATCAGCACATAAAACTGCAACAACAAATTTATTGGTGCCGGCACCGGGGATCGTACTTGGGTTGCTAGCGTACTATGCAACCGCGAAACGGAGGCTGAGCTACCACGGCTCTTGTTTGCTCGACTGCCTGCGTTAAAATTAAACACACATTAAAACTTAATTACGTTATTAATAGAAAAAGCAACAGTGTGTAACATACCTTTAACTTTGAGATATTTTCTCCCATCCCTTATTATACTATTTTTTATACTATATGTATTACAATTAGAGGTACTCATTTGTAGGTTCTATGGAGTTGAGAAAAAAGCCAATTTTATATAAAGAAATACGCTGAACATTTTATACAAATAAAAAGGGCAAAAGTTTTATAAGATGTTGTGTTCATCATTTTGTTAGCTGAAATTTGAAAGAGAAAGTTATTGAGAAAGATTTCGTCCATAAATATTTATGCAAAATTTTCCCTTTGAAGACTGTAACACACTTTGAAATAATAATTAAATTAATTTTACGCAAGCATAATATCCAATCCGTTAAATGCTGCTTTCTTAATAAAACGGATCCGGTTATTTTAAAATTAACAAGACTTTTTGAATAACATCCTTAATACATTTTTTTGTATTGAACAGGAAAGCAAGGTTTTTGGCAACGACAGTGGTTACGGTACGTTAAGATAAGAGAAATGGTTTTTTGCCAGTACAGCATTGCGGCACATTGCTCTCCTGGTCTTGTAAAATAAACTGTTAAAACCATTTCTTTCATAAAATCGTCTAGAGATCGCCAGTAAAGTCCAACCAAGGACAAAATTCAACACACACATAATTTACACTCAATTTACCTGTAGATTAAGTAAATTAATGGAAGGACTGCCACACAGAAAGTTCTTAGTTTAGGTATAGTATAAATGGTTATAATAATTAATTTAATAAAGAATTATTTGAGGTAGAGATGCAGGCTAAGCGACCTAAGAGCTATGCCACTCTCAATCCGGTGAACCAGTAAAGGCCAGCTTCTCTGGCCGACTGTGTTAGTTCGTTCAAAAAAAAGAGTTATTATTATTAAAGTGACATACGCCTGGCCTGAAATTATGCCCTATTTAATATATATATATATGTGTTCCTGTTGAACACAGGCCTTCTCTTTAAAGAGAGTATAAGGCCATAGTACGCCATGTGGCCTTGTTCTTGCTGTTCTAGTTGTTTTTTACATATAATATATACGAGTATATTCACATATATTGTTGTTGTTCACATATAATATTTATAACAATAAAATACACTAGAAAACTCATATTTAAAAAATAGTAAAAATAAAAAAAGTCACATACATGATATAACTACGACCTATTCAAAATTTAAAACTCAGTCTTATGAAAAAATTGTGAATCCATTTGTTGGCAGTCAGTTGACAGCGATCGTTGTTATACCTATAGAATATATTATAACTTACGTGCTGTGGATCCAGTAATCAATAAATAAAATAAATTAATTTAAAAATGGAATACATTTCGGGTATCTCTTAGCATATGAAAACAACAGAGATTTGTTGTGAAGACGTAGACTTTCCTCGATTGCTAGGAACACAGCGATAACTACTTCCAATGATATCTTAGTTACCTGAACCTTATTGTATCTTTAATTCATTATTAAAAGTTTAGTTGAACATCACATAAACTTAGCATTGCAATCAATAGTATAGATATTAGATTACTCACTAATATGTTTATTAGTTTGTAATCTGACTTCTAATTAATTTTGTATAAAGAATG
Source organism: Meandrusa payeni (assembly GCA_029286785.1). NCBI lineage: Eukaryota > Metazoa > Arthropoda > Insecta > Lepidoptera > Papilionidae > Meandrusa > Meandrusa payeni. The sequence continues at coordinate 8,013,664 of JAGSMX010000008.1, read as the reverse complement.
CGAGGACGTGCAGTTGTGACTGTATTCGTTAAAATAATTCTATGTACAACGTTACGCCATTCAATAAAGCGAGTGTACTAGTTATTGGATTGTACTAGTTATTACAGCAATAACCTAGAAAGGCTAGTTGTGACTGGTAAAATTGACGGGACAAGACCGCGATGTCGAAGCCCGACACGTTGGACTGACCAGATCCGCACCACTCTAGGCACGTCGGTTAGCGATGCTCTGCGCACGGCTGCAGATAGAGGAAAATGGCGACGGATCACTAAAACCAAACTGTTCCCACGAGATGGTCACGACCCTCAGCATTGAGGAAACCGACGCGAGGAGGAGGACTAGTTATTGGACTATTTCATTCCACAAAACCAACAAGTTTTTATATATATAATTATACTGTTACTTTTGCATTTTTAAATTAGAATTACAATTCATTATATACTTTTCAGATATCCATCACACGGTCCGTCGTTATGCACCGATCGGCGTTGCTCAATGGCTATCATAATAAGCTTTCTGCTGCCACCTGTTTTATGCATACCCTCGTATTTTGTAAGTATTACTGAATATTTTGATGTTTCCACAAAACTATACGGTATGTATTTTTTCTTTTTTATTGAAGAAATAAAAACGAGCATACGGCTCACCTGATTTAAGTACTCACGTCTACCTTGTCTTAGTTTGTACCTAATGTTTGTGGTAGATTTAATCCTTGTCACATTTGGGACCTACTAAGCTTGGAGAAAAGTATACAATGATTGTTGACTCTATCTAAACTAAACAAGATTAAGAGAGTCTAATTGTAATTGTACTTCTACCGTGTTATTTATCAATGCATCAAAGCATAAAAATATAGCCAACATGGCCATGACACACAAACCTATAGTGGATTAATTTAAGTCCGCGCGAAATGTTACCGAATTAATGGTCACGGTGTTTAGTAATAAACTCCGTCGTTCTAATTTAGTTAGACGAATGACATTATTCACGCTAGGTTGTTTTCTTTTTCTTTTAACGTTATTAAAAACATTTTCTATACATTGTCTTGTGTATATTTACGTTCAATAGGCCTTTATGGAATTTGACAAGAAAATAATCAAGACATAATTTATAACAAATATGACAAGGGATATACCATACGCATCAGTCCCTGAAATAAATAAAACAAAACAAACGCAATGTAATCCAAAAAATAATTTTATTAAATTTGATTTTTTTTCTAGCACCAACTTTTAATTTAATTTAACGAAAAATATAAATGTAATAAAAGTAAAATAAGCCAATTATAATATTTACAGGAATGTTACCTGTTGAAATAAAACTAATTGTAGGAGTTTATCGCGATTTATTATTTTAAATTCCCAATATTTTGAGCTTATTGCAAATATTTGTCGAACACCACCGTCCCTCCGGTGAATACGGGTACGCAAATTATTCTATCCACTAAAGACTTGATCATTAATCGTGATAAAACGCTAAATTATATCTACACAATCTTGATACATGGTATTGCAATACAATATATTTTTCGCGTAATTTCTTACCATGTACAGTCACGATCAGACGACGTATCTTCAAGTAAAGAGTCTATTCCTTTCTCAAACGGATCACTCGATTCCTCAATGAAAAAATATCTAGCTCCATTTCAGAGAATATATTTTCGCTTATACATTGAGAATAAAATAAAAATATCGTTGATTTTTATATTCCAGGTATTCACAATACACGAAGAGGTGTCATTCGACAAAACCGCAAGCAAGGTGGCGTCGAAAGTTTACTACGTCGATTCGAACTTTGACGGAATACTTTATCAGTTGAACTTTTGGGTACACGCGGTGTTCATAAAACTGTTACCGTGCGTCATACTGACAATTATCAGTGCTTGGTTGATACGGGTTTTGTATAGAGCCAATAGCAGGAAGAAAATACTGAAAGGGTACAACGCATGTCCCGCAAACACTGTTGTCAGTACAAATGGTAATGTCTTTACTAGGAAGCTCACGAAACGGTCGAAAGCTGAAAAGAGAACCGATCGTACCACGAAAATGCTCGTGGCTGTTCTGCTGCTTTTTCTACTCACTGAATTCCCGCAAGGTATACTTGGTAAGTAATATTTTATTAACATGTTTCTTAACTAGTATAGCATAACAGCAGAGTAATAGAACTTTGTATGATTTTTACACCTTCAAGTATATGAATGCTGTGGGAGTACAGTAGTCTGATAATGTATTTGTTCGCAATAAGTGTTAGGTTCAGTGGGCTTAAGTGACCCAGTCGGGGAATTGATATCGAAAGAGTCCATTTTGTTTCGCCTTTCATTATTCGTACAGCAAAGGATTAGAATAGTTTTCTTGCGTATGTACCCTACGATTACAATCCATTCAGGACTGTACTGGATTTCCAATGAACAGCATAACAAAACAATTCTTTAACACATATAAAATTAATTATTTATCCACGCCTTTATTCGGCGTAGTGAGTTTCAAGTGATAGTCATAGATATCAGCTTAAAACAGCAATAATGGAATTCTCGGATTGTAGTTCCAAGTGCGGCTTATTATATAGACTTCTAAAACGGTAAAGTGTTGAAGAATAGAATTTGGCTCATCTGTTAATTTACTCTCACGAAGCTAAAATCACCGTGATATTTTGTGGAATTATACGGGTGTATAACCACAAAATATTGGATCCGGCCGGGATTTTGCAAGAGCAAATAAATCACCATTGGATACTTCTATCTTTATACGATTCGGTTATAATTAGAAGATATTGCTTTAGTAGAAATGATCAATTATAGTAATGTAACACGAGTTACGCATATCTGAGTTGTCTGAGTAGTCTGAGTCTGATAAATTACCATTGCACGCAGCCAATGTTTTGTCAATAGCTTAATAGAATTTTTTTAATTTGAGTCCTTCTAAATGCCGTTTAAAAATTAGTCGAGGGAAATATTGAAAGTTAAAAAGCAGAGGGTATAGATTCAGATTCAGATTCAGATTTTATTGGTAACATAATAAATTACAAGTCAATTATTTACTACAAATTATTAGTATTACAAATTACATTAGATTATTAAATTAAAAAAAATAATGAAAAAATAGTACATCGAAGAAATAAAATGATTTATTCCTTCGATGTATAGCTGTCAGTGTCGGAATTTATTTAAGTAATTTAATAAGAGCCTGGATTGGTATGGTATTTCTTTTTTCAATTAATGTTTTTAGTAATTATATTTGGATACGAATTATACAATGAAGAAATATTTATAATATTTGTCGATCTTACCGTTACTTAATTACTTAATAATAAAAAAATGCTTGCTGTAAATCTTGTAAACGTAGTTCAAAAAAGTTAAATTTATGAATGTTTTTTGTCGAAAGACTGTTTTCATAGTTTCGATGGACATTAAAACAAAATTAAGGACTTTCTTGAAATATTCCTGATAAACTTTTTCGGTATTGATAAAGATGATAATTTTTGTAATTTAAATAAAATAAAATAAATTGAAGTTCGAAATTTAAAGGTTTGTGTTTCAATAGAAGAAAGTATTTGCATCCATACGAATTTTTTTATGTTTTTCTTATTAAAATTACTAATTTATATTCCATTTCAAAATAATAGCAGTTTATCATTTTAAATATAGTCAAGTAAGTAGTATTTATCAAAGCGTCATTAACCTAATGGTGCATGGTAGCAAATCGTGAGGTTTACCGTTCGACTATCAACGTGAACCGTATTCGTTAGTAATATTTGAGAAAAAATACTAATAGCGTTCTGTTTTAAAATAAAATCAGGATTATTGCCTTGACTTATGTAACAAACCAAGGCTCCTTTACTTTTAAATAGTTAAACCGCCGGAACCTCAGTGTCTTACGTCGGGTTTCTATATTCAATCTCGATCCGTAAATCGCTATCCGAGATTGATATTTCAATCCATTTTCTGCATTTTGTGTTTCAATTAGCAACCCGCGGATCGATAGATCGTACCATTTTTAAAATCTTTCTCTGAAGAATGGATACGCATTTTCGGATTGACATTTGTATGGAAGTGACAGTTGAGCTGTTTCTATATCCAGTCTCTTGTTTTGACAAATCCGTTTTTGCATGCAATCTAAGTTCGACCCCGGTGTAGGCACGTAATTATTTGTTTGAAAACGTAGTGATGAATTCTGCTATATTTTCGCACATTTGGCAATCAGTGGGACATATATAGATGTTACTATACTTTATGTACTAAAATTAATTATATTTAAATTTTATCAGGTCTCATGAGTGGGGTGCTGGGTCGGTGTTTCTTCAAGCGCTGCTACGACCTGTTCGGAGAGTTGATGGACGCTTTAGCGCTTTTGAATGGTGCGATCAACTTCATTCTCTACTGCTCTATGTCTCGTCAGTTCCGGACGACGTTTGGCCAACTTATGAGGAACCGTTGCGTACCAACGCCGCGCGCCAGTTCTCACACAGAACTGCAAACGACGTATGTCTGAAGGGAGCGATTACCAGCCTTGATACGTAAAGGAGACTGAAGATTAAATGTATTATTTTATCGAAAATTTATGATATTAGATTCACATGCACCTATTTCAGATATTAACATCTAAGACAAGTATGAAGCGGAAGGCTCTTTTCTGTCCGATATATCATAGATATATTAAGAAATTCTGACGCCCTCCATTCCTGTTTTTTTGGATATCTTCTCAATTTTCTGGTATATATTCTGAACTCATGGTCCTATGCCAACAAAATTTATGTAATTTGGTTCAATTCGAACCAATTTTTTTCAAAGATAAACAAAATTCGAAATCGGCTTATAAATGATGGCGCTATGAGTATACAAACATAAAAATAAAAACGAATGAATTCAGAGGTTTGATTTTCCTTGAAGTTGTTTGAAGTTTGAAATTTTTTAAAAATGGTTGTGGTTTACATAACCAATAGAAAATTATCTCCAAAGATCACTTGTCTTCGTAACAAGGTACACCATAACTTTCCATATTTTATAATTTATGTTAAATTTGAGATCGCATCTATAGCAAAATCGCGCTCTTTATATTCAAAATGCGAAGAATGTGAAGCTTCCAGCTTTAAAAGTTGAAACTACATTTTACTTAAGGATTTTATCGGAATACAGATGTGATCATAGTTTAATATTATTTTAAATTCTCATGCTCAATAACTAGGGAGGCAGTCCCCCGACATAAGTAAAATTAAACTCCGATTAGATCCATACAATAATATAATTATAAACAATTAATTTAAACCATGAAATAATCGACGAATCGAATCCTGTACATTAATCTTAGTTAAATTTGAGACAAAGATGTTCGATGTGCGAAGTCAAATAATTTCACTACACAACATATATATATATGTTGTGTAGTGAAATTGGCAGTATGTATAAGGCTGGGCGCTGCATGTTTTATGCCACATCGTTGTCGCTGTGGCGAAATGGTCGACCAGCTGAGACACTACGGGCTATCATGCCAGCGTAGTGCAGGACGCATTTCCCGGCACTTCAACCTCAACGACATCATCCGTCGGGCTCTTACCACCGCTAATGTTCCATCAGCCTTTGGAGCCAAATGGACTATTGCATAGTGGTGGTAAGAGACCAGACGGTATGACTCTTATACCCTGGAATTTGAAATTTAGTATGGGATGCTACATGCGTCGATACTTTGGCGCCGTCACATCTTCCAGAATCTGCTGTTGAGGCTGGAGCGGCCGCTGCAACTGCAGAAAACCACCAGCGGCGCAAATATATTGATATGCATATATGGCGCATATTTGAGCCGTTTGGGGTAGAAACTTTGGGTCCGTGGGGTCCTAGTGCACACCACCTTTTTAATGTGTTAACTAAGAAGTTGGTCGACACCTCTGATGACCAGAGGGCTGGCTTATACCTTGCACAGAGGCTAAGCATTGCCATACAACGTGGCAATGCTACCAGCCTGGGCACGCTGCCAAACGATGACGGTTTGGCACACTTATATTTCTTGTAAATATTTTGTAATATCTATTAAATTGTAAATATTTCTTTAACAGTATATGTTATGTTTATAATAAATAAATTCATATATATATATATATATAAATAATTGTGAATAAGCTGTTACGGTTGTTTTGAAGTCAACGTATTACATTAATATGGTAATTTATTTTCTAAGCCAATAGAGAGATTAGATTAGATGCTGTATTACTGGTAAAGTGTTAATGTAATAGTATGCTAATTAGATATTGGTGGGAATTGATGGGGAGACTTCTGATTAGCTGTCATGGTAAGTGTTAAATTCCAATCAAAATGGTAATGCATACAGCACCTGTTGTCTTAGTTAAAGCTGAAGTCTCCAAACCTCAACCAAAACAGACAAATATAAACGATACACAATTGATTTTTTTTTTAAAGAGCCCACTATCTATAATATGATTTATATCATAATTTCTATAATTTCGCAAAGCTTTTTATTATGAATATTGCCTTGTAACAAACGAGGACACTTAAAACGGTATACTTCTTACAAGTGCACCCTTTAGATTGTATTTTAATCTTAGTTTAAACGAGAGTAAACTAAATGTTTTTTTTTATGGACGTTAGCCAGAGACGCTAACATAACCTAAGAGCTATTTTTTTTAGCCTGATTCACTAGCTCTGAATATTGATTGTAACCCGATACAAGTGTCTCTTATATACTCATTTACCATTATATTAACTGCATTGTTGGAATACAAATAAAACACTTCATAGTGGTGATGTAGTCATCCCGTGAGATATATTGGACTTAAAAGCTCAGTGAAAAGCGCACAGCCATTGTCACTTCTGTGTTATATTTCTGTATGTAATTTTTTGTTTTATTGTAGGTAAAGAACGTACAAAACAAATTTCGTCAGCAATTTCCACGTGCATTTATTTTACCCTGTATTTTATTGATGAAATTCGGGTATGTCGCGTAACACAAATACAAGATTAAACCATGTGAGGTCATTTGGGAGTAATTACGCACAAAATTGGTTTTATGTTAAGTCTCCCCTAAGGGTGATTACTTCCACAGGAATCAAGTTAGAGACTTTCGGTAAGTACGGACGTAAGTCGTAGTTATTTCGTTAAGTTTGTTACTTAACAACAAGGATTGGTCAAAGTTTTCAGATGTTGTCGAACATAACATGGTCTTAATATATTTTAGATAGTAATTATAGTAGCACAAATATAGTTTTGATAACACAGTGTTAAGGATACTGTGAGTATTTCGTTCATCAGTGGATCATAGGACGTCAAGTGATCACCGTTTTTTTTTTTTTCATGGGAGGAAATGCTTTATTCATACGTGCCCGCCGGGGAAGCGGGCGTTATGTCGGGCTCGGCCTGCTAGAGGCCCCTACCGACTAAAACCTCCCATGGAGCAGTCCTTCACTGTGATGGGGCAAGATGGGGTCGCGTTAGCATTCACCATCTCGCCCCAGTGACAGACCCGGTCTAAGACCGGGCCTCCTGCGCCTGTGGGGGGTAGCCATGCTCACCAGGCTAGGCTAGGCCCCCAGTCGGTTGGGGTCGTGCAAGCCAGCAAGGAGTTCCCCAACTCCACGCCAGCTGCCCCACTAAGGAGGTTCGAAGAGGCGGGCAAATTGTCTTCTCCTGACGCCTCGTCGTCTTCGCCGGAGCGAGTCTGATAGGGTGGCGTTTTCCCTTGCCCGCTCCGAGGTCTCTTTCTGTGACATTACCTCCTCACAGAAAGAGACCATAGCCTGCCATGAACTCTCTCCGTATAGCATTGCTTTGACGACGCTAGGCAGAGAGAGATCCGGCCCGACGAACACTGAGAGCGTGTGCCGTTGGGAAGCCCACGCGGCGCACGACTCCAGTGTGTGGGCCGCTGTGTCCTCTGGTGCTCCACATTCACGGCATTCTGGCGACACCAACCGTCTTGCGATTTGGTGCAGATACTTCCCGAAACATCCGTGTCCGGAAATGATCTGCACCAACCGGAAGGTCAGCGACCCAAATCGCCGCATCACCCACCGTTCGAGGACGGGCCGGATGGCCTCCACCGTCCACTGACCAGAGACCGGTTGAGCCAGGTCCTCCGTCCATCGCCGTAAAAGGGCGGCCCAAGCCTGCCTCCGCATACGTGTGACCTCCTCCCACGCTGGGGGGTCTCCTCGAGATTGCCTCGCTAACACGAAGTGATACACTTCGGCGAGGATCTCCGCTTAAAGTGATCACCGTCATCCATGAGTATCCAACCAGAGATTACAGGATATATTTAAATAGAAAAGAGGGGGAGGTCAATAATGATAAGAACAGTCCATTTTGTATTTATTGTCGAGTGAAGACGGGCGATACTTCCCCGATCGGACTAGCATTGTAAAGCACACAAAATAGTGTATTTTAATCTTAGTTTAAACGAGAGTAAACTAAATGTTTTTTTTTATGGACGTTAGCCAGAGACGCTAACCTAACCTAAGAGCTATTTTTTTTAGCCTGATTCACTAGCTCTGAATATTGATTGTAACCCGATACAAGTGTCTCTTATATACTCATTTACCATTATATTAACTGCATTGTTGGAATACAAAGAAAACACTTCTAAGTGGTGATGTAGTCATCCCATGGGGTATATTGGACTTAAAAGCTCAGTGAAAAGCGCACAGCCATTGTCACTTCTGTGTTAAATTTCTGTATGTAATTTTTTGTTTTATCGTAGGTAAAGAATGTACAAAACAAATTTCGTCAGCAATTTCCACGTGCATTTATATTTTATTTTACCCCGTATTTTATTGACGAAATTCGGATACGGAAATGTCGTGTAACACAAATACAAGATTAAACCATGTGAGGTCATTTGGGAGTAATTACGCACAAAAGAGGTTTTATGTTAAGTCTCCCCTAAGGGTGATTACTTCCACAGGAATCAAGTTAGAGACTTTCGGTAAGTACGGACGTAAGTCGTAGTTATTTCGTTAAGTTTGTTACTTAACAACAAGGATTGGTCAAAGTTTTCAGATGTTGTCGAACATAACATGGTCTTAATATATTTTAGATAGTAATTATAGTAGCACAAATATAGTTTTGATAACACAGTGTTAAGGATACTGTGAGTATTTCGTTCATCAGTGGATCATAGGACGTCAAGTGATCACCGTTTTTTTTTTTTTCATGGGAGGAAATGCTTTTATTCATACGTGCCCGCCGGGGAAGCGGGCAAGTTATGTCGGGCTCGGCCTGCTAGAGGCCCCTACCGACTAAAACCTCCCATGGAGCAGTCCTTCACTGTGATGGGGCAAGATGGGGTCGCGTTAGCATTCACCATCTCGCCCCAGTGACAGACCCGGTCTAAGACCGGGCCTCCTGCGCCTGTGGGGGGTAGCCATGCTCACCAGGCTAGGCTAGGCCCCCAGTCGGGTGGGGTCGTGCAAGCCAGCAAGGAGTTCCCCAACTCCACGCCAGCTGCCCCACTAAGGAGGTTCGAAGAGGCGGGCAAATTGTCTTCTCCTGACGCCTCGTCGTCTTCGCCGGAGCGAGTCTGATAGGGTGGCGTTTTCCCTTGCCCGCTCCGAGGTCTCTTTCTGTGACATTACCTCCTCACAGAAAGAGACCATAGCCTGCCATGAACTCTCTCCGTATAGCATTGCTTTGACGACGCTAGGCAGAGAGAGATCCGGCCCGACGAACACTGAGAGCGTGTGCCGTTGGGAAGCCCACGCGGCGCACGACTCCAGTGTGTGGGCCGCTGTGTCCTCTGGTGCTCCACATTCACGGCATTCTGGCGACACCAACCGTCTTGCGATTTGGTGCAGATACTTCCCGAAACATCCGTGTCCGGAAATGATCTGCACCAACCGGAAGGTCAGCGACCCAAATCGCCGCATCACCCACCGTTCGAGGACGGGCCGGATGGCCTCCACCGTCCACTGACCAGAGACCGGTTGAGCCAGGTCCTCCGTCCATCGCCGTAAAAGGGCGGCCCAAGCCTGCCTCCGCATACGTGTGACCTCCTCCCACGCTGGGGGGTCTCCTCGAGATTGCCTCGCTAACACGAAGTGATACACTTCGGCGAGGATCTCCGCTTAAAGTGATCACCGTCATCCATGAGTATCCAACCAGAGATTACAGGATATATTTAAATAGAAAAGAGGGGGAGGTCAATAATGATAAGAACAGTCCATTTTGTATTTATTGTCGAGTGAAGACGGGCGATACTTCCCCGATCGGACTAGCATTGTAAAGCACACAAAATAGTGGATTCCTTAATAGATATTAGAGGTCGTAAGATCTATAACATTCGTTTTATTTAAATATGTATAGAAAAAATGTGAAAAAATGTGTTATTAGCTACCCTCCCACAGGCGTAGGAGACCCGGTTTTTGTAACCGGGCCTGTCACCGGGGCGAGATGATGAATGCTAACGCGACCCCATCTCGCCCCATCACAGCGAACGACTGCTCTCCGTGGAAGGTTTTAGTAGGCAACGCCCGACATTGCCCCCTTCTTCGGCGGGATGTATGAATTGAACAGCATTTTACAGATAACAGCATTTCATATATACATACAGATGAGAGAAATGAGATAGACATGATTACCGCACAGCACACATCACGGCAGGATTCCAAATTCCATCGACACCATCTTAAAGGTTTCAACGACTATAGGTTTTTCGCGTAACTTTCTTCCACTTACTATCATCCTGACGAATCAACTGTTTGCCAGCGGTGTTTCCGAATCTGTACGATTTGGGGACCTTCAAGAAACGAGCGTACTCCTTTCTCAAAGGCTGGCAACGCAACTACAGCTTTTCCGGTGTTGTATATGTACATGGGCGACTATGATCGTTTACCGCCTTTCCAATAAAAAAAAGGTGTGTCAGGAATGTGGAAATGGGCATCCGCACTCAGTTACTCCTACTCCTACTCTCACGTGGCTAGCGCGTGAGTATTTATTTATTTGAATAGACCTAACGTATACTTATTTTTTTCGGGATCTTATGAAACTTAAAAGTTGCGAAAAATGAAATACATAAAAACAAATTGAAAAAGAAAAAATAAAACAATATACGTACTAATAAAACTTTACCGCTTTTTAGTGAATTGAGTAAATGCAATGTGTTTGTGTGTATTTACGTTTATGTGTGCGCACTTGTGTACGTGTGTTTATGTGTGTGGACGGGCGCAGAAGATGAAAATGTTTTATTTTAATCGAAAAGTCGGCGTTTAAATTTTAATTTAATTTAGTTAAAGTAACTCGAAATGAAATAAAATAATATCTTGTCGGTAGAAAAGGTACACTTATGTGGAAAACTTTAATAAGGAGTGGAAACAGTGACGAAGGAGTTCCCCAACTCCACGCCAGCTGCCCCACTAAGGAGGTTCGAAGAGGCGGGCAAATTGTCTTCTCCTGACGCCTCGTCGTCTTCGCCGGAGCGAGTCTGATAGGGTGGCGTTTTCCCGCTCAGCCTGAGGTCTCTTTCTGTGACATTACCTCCTCACAGAAAGAGACCATAGCCTGCCATGAACTCTCCGTATAGCATTGCTTTGACGACGCTAGGCAGAGAGAGATCCGGCCCGACGAACACTGAGAGCGTGTGCCGTTGGGAAGCCCACGCGGCGCACGACTCCAGTGTGTGGGCTGCTGTGTCCTCTGGTGCTCCACATTCACGGCATTCTGGCGACGCCAACCGTCTTGCGATTTGGTGCAGATACTTCCCGAAACATCCGTGTCCGGAAATGATCTGCACCAACCGGAAGGTCAGCGACCCAAATCGCCGCATCACCCACCGTTCGAGGACGGGCCGGATGGCCTCCACCGTCCACTGACCAGAGACCGGTTGAGCCAGGTCCTCCGTCCATCGCCGTAAAAGGGCGGCCCAAGCCTGCCTCCGCATACGTGTGACCTCCTCCCACGCTGGGGGGTCTCCTCGAGATTGCCTCGCTAACACGAAGTGATACACTTCGGCGAGGATCTCCGCTTAAAGTGATCACCGTCATCCATGAGTATCCAACCAGAGATTACAGGATATATTTAAATAGAAAAGAGGGGGAGGTCAATAATGATAAGAACAGTCCATTTTGTATTTATTGTCGAGTGAAGACGGGCGATACTTCCCCGATCGGACTAGCATTGTAAAGCACACAAAATAGTGGATTCCTTAATAGATATTAGAGGTCGTAAGATCTATAACATTCGTTTTATTTAAATATGTATAGAAAAAATGTGAAAAAATGTGTTATTAGCTACCCTCCCACAGGCGTAGGAGACCCGGTTTTTGTAACCGGGCCTGTCACCGGGGCGAGATGATGAATGCTAACGCGACCCCATCTCGCCCCATCACAGCGAACGACTGCTCTCCGTGGAAGGTTTTAGTAGGCAACGCCCGACATTGCCCCCTTCTTCGGCGGGATGTATGAATTGAACAGCATTTTACAGATAACAGCATTTCATATATACATACAGATGAGAGAAATGAGATAGACATGATTACCGCACAGCACACATCACGGCAGGATTCCAAATTCCATCGACACCATCTTAAAGGTTTCAACGACTATAGGTTTTTCGCGTAACTTTCTTCCACTTACTATCATCCTGACGAATCAACTGTTTGCCAGCGGTGTTTCCGAATCTGTACGATTTGGGGACCTTCAAGAAACGAGCGTACTCCTTTCTCAAAGGCTGGCAACGCAACTACAGCTTTTCCGGTGTTGTATATGTACATGGGCGACTATGATCGTTTACCGCCTTTCCAATAAAAAAAAGGTGTGTCAGGAATGTGGAAATGGGCATCCGCACTCAGTTACTCCTACTCCTACTCTCACGTGGCTAGCGCGTGAGTATTTATTTATTTGAATAGACCTAACGTATACCCATTTTATCGAGATCTTATGAAACTTAAAAGTTGCGAAAAATGAAATACATAAAACAAATTGAAAAGAAAACCATATTTACTCATTTCATCTAGGATTAATTATGATTCTGTTATTAATTAATCTAAATCTAAAAACAAGCACATCACTCAGCATGAATAATGACACTGTAAACATATGTAATTGAATTATTTCACTTTCATTAACTCGATGGCTAAGAAAAACGGTCATTATGTAATTTGATAAGCGTAGCTGAAACACAAACTAAATTATTGTCTTGTAACGAAACGAAATTATGTTGATACAGAATGATCAACATCTACTTTAAGTATATAAATATAAATAATGTAAATCTATTAAGGATTAGATCTCGAATACGAGACGAGAATTTTTACGCTATGGTTGATCAAAAAATGATGGAAGAAGGAGAGATAAAATGAAATCGGTACGTGCGTTCATACGCGGGTACCTATACTTCATTGGCATTTTAAAAAAATAGTTTGTAATTATATCCAAATATAATTACAATAAAATGATTGTAAAAGGATAGTCAACACATTCAAAAAAGTTCAGTTTATTATGAAAAATCAAATAAATATAATATTATATTAATTATTTTTTAATTTATATCAATAATAAAATATACGTATAGTTAACGACGGTTATATTTCAGCACTTTAAACACTATATAAGCACAAATTTTTTCGCTGCAGTTTCATCCTTTGTTTCAGTGATGCGCGCGCATCTTAAGATATCACTCGACATAAATAATTCTACTTTACGCTTTCTGTCGAACTCTTAACTTGGCTATAACTCTTTTTAACCGACTTTAAAAAAGGAGGATGTTCTCAATTCGTCAGTATGTTTTATTAAATGTTTGTTACATCATAACTTTGGACTGGGTGAATCGATTTTGATCCTTCTTTTTTTATTTGAAATACGGTGCTCCTAGTGTAGTCCAATTTGGTCCAATTCTAGCAATGGCATAATTGATAAAACCATATAAGTCTTAAATGTTCAATAATTATGTGAGTAGCGATTTCAATTATTCATTTTTTACCAATAAAAATGTACTTGAAGGATAGTCAAGTAGTTGGTAAAGAAGTCAGACTTAAGATATGATCCCTAAAACATAAGGTCGTGGGTCCAAACCCGACAAAGGACTATTTACGTAAAACATTTCCAAGCACAAACTTACTTGAATAAATCTAACAAGTTTCGCGAAATTATATTAGCATTTTTATTAAATTTATATGTAGGTATATCTTTCGATAGTGATAGTGCTTCTGATGTTTCAAGAATGGCAAATACGTGTACAATGACCTGGCAGATTAATTGTGAAGGAGTGATATACTGGTGAAAAAAGTATTTGTGCTCCAACTGCTCATAATGCAGGCAACGCACTGGCAGTCTCTTTAGTAGGTATTCCTAGGCTAAATAAATATAATATTATATTAATTATTTTTTAATTTATATCAATAATAAAATATACGTATAGTTAACGACGGTTATATTTCAGCACTTTAAACACTATATAAGCACAAATTTTTTCGCTGCAGTTTCATCCTTTGTTTCAGTGATGCGCGCGCATCTTAAGATATCACTCGACATAAATAATTCTACTTTACGCTTTCTGTCGAACTCTTAACTTGGCTATAACTCTTTTTAACCGACTTTAAAAAAGGAGGATGTTCTCAATTCGTCAGTATGTTTTATTAAATGTTTGTTACATCATAACTTTGGACTGGGTGAATCGATTTTGATCCTTCTTTTTTTATTTGAAATACGGTGCTCCTAGTGTAGTCCAATTTGGTCCAATTCTAGCAATGGCATAATTGATAAAACCATATAAGTCTTAAATGTTGAATAATTATGTGAGTAGCGATTTCAATTATTCATTTTTTACCAATAAAAATGTACTTGAAGGATAGTCAAGTAGTTGGTAAAGAAGTCAGACTTAAGATATGATCCCTAAAACATAAGGTCGTGGGTCCAAACCCGACAAATGACTATTTACGTAAAACATTTCCAAGCACAAACTTACTTGAATAAATCTAACAAGTTTCGCGAAATTATATTAGCATTTTTATTAAATTTATATGTAGGTATATCTTTCGATAGTGATAGTGCTTCTGATGTTTCAAGAATGGCAAATACGTGTACAATGACCTGGCAGATTAATTGTGAAGGAGTGATATACTGGTGAAAAAAGTATTTGTGCTCCAACTGCTCATAATGCAGGCAACGCACTGGCAGTCTCTTTAGTAGGTATTCCTAGGCTAAATAAATATAATATTATATTAATTATTTTTTAATTTATATCAATAATAAAATATACGTATAGTTAACGACGGTTATATTTCAGCACTTTAAACACTATATAAGCACAAATTTTTTCGCTGCAGTTTCATCCTTTGTTTCAGTGATGCGCGCGCATCTTAAGATATCACTCGACATAAATAATTCTACTTTACGCTTTCTGTCGAACTCTTAACTTGGCTATAACTCTTTTTAACCGACTTTAAAAAAGGAGGATGTTCTCAATTCGTCAGTATGTTTTATTAAATGTTTGTTACATCATAACTTTGGACTGGGTGAATCGATTTTGATCCTTCTTTTTTTTTATTTGAAATACGGTGCTCCTAGTGTAGTCCAATTTGGTCCAATTCTAGCAATGGCATAATTGATAAAACCATATAAGTCTTAAATGTTGAATAATTATGTGAGTAGCGATTTCAATTATTCATTTTTTACCAATAAAAATGTACTTGAAGGATAGTCAAGTAGTTGGTAAAGAAGTCAGACTTAAGATATGATCCCTAAAACATAAGGTCGTGGGTCCAAACCCGACAAATGACTATTTACGTAAAACATTTCCAAGCACAAACTTACTTGAATAAATCTAATAAGTTTTTCGAAATTGTATTAGCATTTTTATTAAATTTATATGTAGGTATATCTTTCGATAGTGATAGTGCTTCTGATGTTTCAAGAATGGCAAATACGTGTACAATGACCTGGCAGATTAATTGTGAAGGAGTGATATACTGGTGAAAAAAGTATTTGTGCTCCAACTGCTCATAATGCAGGCAACGCACTGGTAGTCTCTGTACTAGGTATTCCTAGGCTATAGAAATATACGAAAACGTACAAATGTAATAAATTACATCGCATTTATGAATAAAGCTGACGGAAAATAAGCTCCCCGTCAGCTTTATTCATAAAAAGCATCGTACCCTTACTCTGAAAAAATGTAACGTAACTGATATTATTATTTATGAAGGCGTCGAGTATTCACTTGTAACGTTCACGGAGCTATCGAAAACTTCGATCAAAGTCACTCTCATTTTGGTTCCATCGTTCGTTAAAAATACAAAGGCGCTTTACAAAAAATATTTCTATAGAACCATGTTACTGAACATCAAGATTTTGTAATATGATATTTTATACACGGTTTTTAACTTTTCAACTATTAAATTGCTAACAAATTGAAAGAAAACCATATTTACTCATTTCATCTAGGATTAATTATGATTCTGTTATTAATTAATCTAAATCTAAAAACAAGCACATCACTGCAGGAATAATGACACTGTAGGCTCATTTTTCATAGATTGAAACAATTTAGTCCTTTCCTAACCCACAAAGGCGCTTGAGACATGAGGAGCTTAAAGTCATAGTTAAAAGGCGAGAAAATTAGTAATAAAACATAGCCTTGCCTTGTTTTACAGAATGCATTTTGGAGACCATGCTCAGAGATTACATATTCTGGCTTCTTCAACCTTTCACCATCGTAGTTTAAGATGCATCCCGGACGACGAAGCGGCTTACTTCGTAGTTCATTATTCGTAAAGTAAAGGACTGAAATAGTTAGCCCGCGTCTGGTAATTCTTACAAAGGCCAAAAGAATCTTAAATTTGCCTTAAGTATCTACGCGACAAATGAAGGAATAACTTAATATCACGCCAACTGATTTTGAACTGTAAGGGCAGTTTGATAAGGTTTTAATTAATTTTATTTCGCAATGTTCCTATTCGATTTGAAGTCAGTTTTCGTTTTTACTTAAGTATTTGATGATTCTTTCTAATCAAATCAAACAATCGTCAATAGCCTAATGGTTTAGGGTACGGCCTGCGAATCGTAAGGTCGTGGGTTCGAATCCACCATCCGACTATTGCCGTGAACCATGTCCTAGCATAAGCTTAAGCTTAGTTGGAATGGTTAACAAGATTGTTAGTAATATTTCTGAAAAAAATAAATAAAAGAAATATTGCTAGCTTTCTCTAAAAAAAATCAAAGAATTTGTCTTAGTGTACAAAATAAGTTTTATTAAAAATATGCTTACTAATAATTGTAAACTATTCCAATTAAGCTGAAGTTTGTACTGGGAGATGGTTCACGTCAATAGTCAAATGGTGAATTTGAACTTACGACTAAATGTTTCGCAGACCATATCCTAAACCATTAGGCTATTGACGCTTTGATTATTATATATCGCTCAAACTCTTCCTATCATAACTTCTCATATTTACGTAACTTTTTAATTATAAATAAAACTTCTTATGCAGATCTCCTTTATTTATATAATGTATTCAATTTATAATAAGTTGTTGTTGTTTTTTTATTTTTTTCTTTTAATTAATAGAGCACGAGTTAATATTTAACGCAATTCTTTTAAATAAAAGGTCAGGATAAATGGTCGACATTAATCTTAGTAAAACAGGAAACTGTTCTCTGTTGTAACATTAATTAAATCAACAAACAATTAGTGCAGACATTATGCGGTAAAATTTATCGCGCTATATCTTAGAGAGATCGTATAACAATGACAAATTAGAAAAAGATTGAAGTATTTATTGTCTACGCCATACTATGATAAAAAAATTACAGACTGACATATATATTATCATTTCTTTATTCCATGTATATGTATATTATTATATTTTTACTGACGTATCTATACGTAAATGTATATTTATTTATCTGTCTGTAAAGATGTCGGTGTCGCTTTCATTCTCTATCGCATTTACCATTCTGCTAAATTGTTCGGAATCATCCCAGCTATTGATTTCCATTACCATACATCACGGTAAAATACCAAATTCCATCGACACCATCTTCCACGTTCTCCGACCGTTTTTTAAGTAACTTTCTCCACGTACTATCAACCTGTGGAACCAACTGCCGCCAGCGGTGTTTCCGAACCAGTGCGATTTGGGGACCTTCAAGAAACGAGCCAACTCCTTTTTTAAATGCTGGCAACGCACCTGCAGCTTCTTCGGTGCCTTAGATTTTCACTTAAGATCAGGTAAGCCGTTAGTTCGTTTGCCACTTTTCCTATAAAAATGGTACCTAATAAACCTGTCTACGCCGCTAGAGTTAAAAGGGCGTGAGTGCTTTAACATAACAAGATAAACAGTAGCTCGTTTTCTCTTATTCGATGATACAAGGAACAATTTCAAAATAGGAACAAATGATACGTGCGTTTCGCAAACGCAATATATTCCGTTCACCATATTCAGTGGACTGTGAAAAATGGTAAACCTACGCGATCCCAGTCACCTCACGTAACTTTGTTTTGTTGTGACATATGTGTTATATATCGAGAATTAAATGGAATTACGAATACGATTTTACCTATACTACTTATAAATATCATTCGTGCGTGTAAAAATGGATATAAAATGGTCTGTGGTATAATTTTTAAATAATAAATCTTTAATTTCATCAAAAACTTAGCCTAAATTTATAGATCTCTTATATCTACCAAAATGTCTTATTTCTATAAATATTATTTTGCAGATATTTTTTTATTAATGTTTGGCTAGTTTAGCGGTATCAGATAACTAACAGTTTGTTGTTTATTGTTGTTGTTTAAATATGTGAAGCCAAAATGTTAATCTGATTTAGTGAGTCTTCATTGATGTCTCGAGTGTATTGATTTTCTTCTATTTTTAGATAGAAGTACAATGAAAAATTTGGTCACGTCCCCGCCCACTTATCGCGAGAATTTGTTGATTATTTGCTTGATTCTATTCTTCGTTCACGTCTTCAGTTTAAATCTATTAAGTCGAACACCAATTATTTTTTGTGAAATTCGATATAATTTATTTATGTTTCGACGTCGATCTCGACATTCTCATGGTTTGCAACAATTCATAGGAAAAGTTAGATTGGTAGATACATTCTTGATTGCACCAAGTTACATCTACAAGGGCGAACCCAATGCTATTTAGTATTTTATTCCAGCTAATCTTTGGTGGTTAAGAGCAGTCTAGGGGTAAAGTCGTTAAAAATAACGTTTTAAAAATCTTATATAGATGAATAAATATATATATACAAACATAGAAAAATAAGAATTTCTGCAACGTCCTCCACGCTGCAGAATTTCTTATTTTTACTAACTACTTAACTTCAGAAGTGGATATTTTTAGCAACTCATTTATTATTTATTATTTATTAGGTTCAAAACTTTAATTGTAAGTAAATTCTCCTGACTGGATTCTGTTTGCTTCTTCTAGTTTGTACGCAGATGCAAATTGTAAATTATAACAAACCAATCATTCTCGGCACTGTTGGTCGATAAGAACTTGTAAAAAAATATATATAACATAATAGACAATAAGGACTGTTTGTTGCCACAATAAAGATAAAAAAAAACGTCTATATCATTATATTCATGTATATGGTATAACTAAATGTTAATTTTTCAGTCTGTAATTTTCACTGTTTGAGTAGAAATTATTCAGATACACGCGTTTTAAAGACATTAATTAATGAAGCTACCCTAATCTCAATTGGAAAGCTATTCCATAGTTTAATTGCTGTACAAGTAATTGATGGCCAACTTCGTGATACAATCGGGGAAGGTTAAAGATTTATTAAAAAAAGTGCGGGGTTCCCGACCGACGAACTGTTTCAATAAGAGGCGAACGAAGATATCCTGGAGACCAGGCAATATGCAGTGTTGTAAAATGTGAAAAGTATGTGAACGCTACGTATTTTGAGCCAATGCAGCGGCGTCCGGTAGTAGTAAAAGTTCTAATTTACCGAAATAAAACTCATCCTTTATAAAAAACTTGGTGTCAAATAGATTGATTGATTTATTTCATCTATTTATTAGAATGACATAAGGACACGGGTTCACGGCCGACAAGGACTAACCTCCCCCGGGACGTGGTCAAGGGCACAATGCAGCGGGGCTCTAGTGCGTTCGACGGCAGATCCTGGAACCCCTCGTCATGCACCGAGGAAGGACCACCGGGGGTTTTAGTAAATAAGTATACCTTTTTTTTGTTGACGGGGAAATCTTCACAAAGATACCCCGCCTTCTGGGGGGAGGAAGGCAGCGGTTATGTGGGGTTCTTACCCACTAAAACCTCCCCGGTGGCCCTTTCCTCGGTGCATGACGAGGGGCTCCGGGATCTCACGTGGAACGCACCGGAGCCCCTCTGCACTGTGCTCAAGGACAGCACGTCCCGGGGGAGGTTACTCCCTCCCCCCCTGTGCCCTCGCAGCGTAAGGCGACACGGGTCAGCCGATGGTTTGGTGGACGACGCAGGCCCACACCCTTGTCGCCCAGTGAACCCGAGGTCCCTTTTAGTAGCCTTGTACGACAGGCAGTAGTCTTATTCTTGAGAGCCCAGAACTACAGGGAACCCAGAACTACTAATAAGTACACCTAACATAACTGGGGAAGGCGGGGTATCTTGTTGAAGATTTCCGCCCCATCTACAAAAAAAAGGTGTCTGTTCGTCTCAAATAAGCGTAGACGATGAAACCCGACATAGATTCTAATACAGTCAGCACCTGAGCCCAATTATATCTATCTTTATTACGTCATTACTCTGTATTAAAACGTATGAAAGATTCTTCCCGACAAATTAAGTTAAGCCTTAATGCAGTATACCCGGCTTAATTTAATAACATAATTACCTTAAACGTAGACGAATACGGCGGTGAGTTTTGCCACGACGTTTATTTGAATTAACAAATCAATATATAGAAATTTGCCTAAAAAAATCGCGAAAATGGATACCCATTAGGAACGACGTATATCATCCCCTAATTAAAAATTTGCTTATAAATATTTCTTTGTGTATGTATGTATCTTTCGTTTTTCCTAACTTCCGTTATTTTGTTTTCATACGAGGTACATTAGTAAATAATGAAATAAAGATTAGAAAATAAATAGCAAAGTGAGCAAAAATAAAGGGTTTGTTTAGAAAGTTTGAATATCTCGGAAGATAAAATAGTAAAAAGAAATAGTTAGCAAGCGCCTTTATCTTCCGAGATAGTCGATCAGGGTCTTTCCGATCGACTCGACCCTCTGAGTCTGCGAAGAGATGTCGGTTCTCTTTGCATCCTGTATCGCATTTACCATGGGGAGTGTTCTGAGGAATTGTTCGTAATCATCCCAGCTACCTATTTCCATTACCGCACATCTCCAAATTCCACCGCCACCATCTTGATGGTTGGCGTTCAACCACTGTACGTTTTTCGCGTAACATTCTCCCACGCACTGTCAACTTGTGGAATCAACTGTCGCCAGCGGTGTTTCCGAACGTTTATGATTGACCTTCAAGAAACGAGCCTATTCCTATCTCAAAGGTCGGCAACGCACCTACAGCTCCTCTGGTGCTGTGGATGTTCATGGGCGACGGTGATCACTTAAGACCAGGTGAGCCGTATGCTCGTTTGCCACTTTTCATATAAAAAAAAATTGTGCATGATAGACAATTATAAATATTAAGTTAATTTCTTAATTTTAATTTCTTAAATTAAGTTTTATTTATATTTCATTAAAACACATAAACTTAAAAAAAAGGATATCTTACATAAACTTTAATAGTACAGTATTTCTTCAATCAATTTTATTTTTATTTAAATTTTTGTACTTAGTGTTCGTGCGGTTTGGCATGTACACTATAGCTGAGGCGATGTTAGGGAATATTCCACCATTCCTTTACCAGCGCTAGTTTGAGCTCTCTTAGGGTGACTTTTTTAATGAAATATAAATAAATTAATTAAAATATTTTATTTTAACGATATTTAATTGTCTATCATGCACAATTTATTTCAGTTAGCTAACGCCTTTATCTTCCGGGAAATTCAAACTTTCTTAATCGACCCTTTATTTTTGCTCACGAGTGTATTATTGTACTATTTTCTATGATTTTTGCAACGCGAATAATGTAAGGAATCAAATCGAAAATTCCTGAATCCTTCTCGCGTGACCTCATATCACATATAAAAAATTAACAATCGAATTTTTACAAACAACGCGTTAATATCATTGTCTCATTGTTTTACATTCAAACAAACGTAATATTACAAAGTTGGCTAGATCGGGATCGTTCATAATGCGTCTTTTATGTCTGGCTATTGAACCGTGCCTAACAAAAGCAATGGACTTTGTATAAAGTATAACAATGCTTTGATATTAATAAACGCGCACATTACTAAGCTTTCGCGGATAAAATTACTTTGACAGCAGAACGTTGTTCGATAAAAATACGACGTGTCTCTTGAAACAAGGAAACTTTTTATTTAAATTTTGTACTTAGTGTTCGTGCGGTTTGGCATGTACACTATAGCTGAAGCGGTGTTAGGAATATTCCACCATTCCTTTACCAGCGCTAGTTTGAGCTCTCTTAGGGTGTCTTTTAATGAAATATAAATAAATTAATTAAAATATTTTATTTTAACGATATTTAATTGTCTATCATGCACAATTTATTTCAGTTAGCTAACGCCTTAATCTTCCGGGAAATTCAAACTTTCTTAATCGACCCTTTATTTTTGCTCACGAGTGTATTATTGTACTATTTTCTATGATTTTTGCAACGCGAATAATGTAAGGAATCAAATCGAAAATTCCTGAATCCTTCTCGCGTGACCTCATATCACATATAAAAAATTGTGCATGATAGACAATTATAAATATTAAATTAATTTCTTTATTTTAATTTCTTAAATTAAGTTTTATTTATATTTCATTAAAACACATAAACTTAAACAAAAAGGATATCTTACATAAACTTTAATAGTACAGTATTTCTTCAATAAATTTTATTTTAACGATATTTAATTGTCTATCATGCACAATTTATTTCAGTTAGCTAACGCCTTAATCTTCCGGGAAATTCAAACTTTCTTAATCGACCCTTTATTTTTGCTCACGAGTGTATTATTGTACTATTTTCTATGATTTTGCAACGCGAATAATGTAAGGAATCAAATCGAAAATTCCTGAATCCTTCTCGCGTGACCTCATATCACATATAAAAAATTGTGCATGATAGACAATTATAAATATTAAATTAATTTCTTTATTTTAATTTCTTAAATTAAGTTTTATTTATATTTCATTAAAACACATAAACTTAAACAAAAAGGATATCTTACATAAACTTTAATAGTACAGTATTTCTTCAATAAATTTTATTTTTATTTAAATTTTTGTACTTAGTGTTCGTGCGGTTTGGCATGTACACTATAGCTGAAGCGGTGTTAGGGAATATTCCACCATTCCTTTACCAGCGCTAGTTTGAGCTCTCTTAGGGTGTCTTTTAATGAAATATAAATAAATTAATTAAAATATTTTATTTTAACGATATTTAATTGTCTATCATGCACAATTTATTTCAGTTAGCTAACGCCTTAATCTTCCGGGAAATTCAAACTTTCTTAATCGACCCTTTATTTTTGCTCACGAGTGTATTATTGTACTATTTTCTATGATTTTTGCAACGCGAATAATGTAAGGAATCAAATCGAAAATTCCTGAATCCTTCTCGCGTGACCTCATATCACATATAAAAAATTAACAATCGAATTTTTACAAACAACGCGTTAATATCATTGTCTCATTGTTTTACATTCAAACAAACGTAATATTACAAAGTTGGCTAGATCGGGATCGTTCATAATGCGTCTTTTATGTCTGGCTATTGAACCGTGCCTAACAAAAGCAATGGACTTTGTATAAAGTATAACAATGCTTTGATATTAATAAACGCGCACATTACTAAGCTTTCGCGGATAAAATTACTTTGACAGCAGAACGTTGTTCGATAAAAATACGACGTGTCTCTTGAAACAAGGAAACTTTTTTATGCTTAAATGTCTGGTAAAAACGATATTTTGTAGGGGACAGTAATGAGTATTAGTTTGTAGCAGTTAGTTTTCATTCTCCGGTTCTTATTAACAATTACTTCCTAAGATATGTCGCCCTGTGTATGGGTATAGGCTCATCTCCGTTTAAGATCTAGATGAAATTCGGAAATAGCCTAGTAAATAGGCTAAATGGTTGCCTCATTATTTTTATGGACGGGGTTTCAGATTCTTATGTACTAAAGTTACTTGCTAATTTTGGTCGGCGTGAAACCTATGTATAGGAACTTGGTACAAACCATGACGTTATTTACACATATACCACTCACTGGTTAGAAATTTAGTTAAATTAACAGTTTCATTAACTGTGTTACTCATTTCACGATCTAGAGCACGTTAAGAACGTATTTTATCTATACATATGTAAATCAGTGTTTCAATCTTAAAAAATGATTTGTGCTTCAACAAGTATATTTACGAGCAAAAACAAAAACCGACTTCAATTCGAATCAAACGTGGACGCCCTCTTTGTTTTGACGAATTATTATTATATAATGTATATTATTATTATTATCAGCCCTGTAGTCCTGGGCTCTCAAGAATAAGACTACGGTATCCCCTGCCTGTCGTATAAGGCGACTAAAAGGCCTTGGGTTCACTGGGCGACAAAGGTGGGGGCCTTTGTCGTCCGCCAAGGTGGACCCGGAAAGAAGGCGACATCAGCTGGCCCGTGTAACCTTGCACTGTGAGGGCACAGGGGAGGAAGTAACCTCCCCCTGACGTGCTCTCCTCGAGCACAGTGAGGAGCTCCGGTGCGTTCCACTGGAGATCCCGGAGACCCTCGTCATGCACCGAGGAAAAGGCCACCAAGGAGGTTTTAGTGGGTAAAAACCCCACATAACCGCCGTCTTCCCCCCAGAAGGCAGGGTATCTTTTTGAAGATTTTCTCCCCGTAAACAAAATAAAAGGACGGTTGCTATTATAGTGATAATCTAAAGAATAAAGCTAAAGTAACTTTGAGTGCCGCTTTGGGAAGCGTTGGCGTTCAGAGAAGAAGTGGTCGAAGAAAATCCAGCAACGCTCCTAACAGATTAAAGAAATCGAAACCTGACACAAACCTATGAGTCATAGAGTCATTCATGAAGTAAACTATGCAGCAAGTGGAATGATTCAAGGAAGATATAATCTTTCCTTACTATTTTTTACAGTGTCACTATAATGTAGGTAAGTACAAGTTTTATGAAACCCCATAAATAAATTAACTGCTAACGGATTTAGCTGTGAGTGGTGATGAGCGTGTCAGATAATTGTACTATAGTTGCTCTTTTGACTATCGAATTTTTCGTTTCTAATGTTTAGATTATATGTCAAATGCAGTTGCGGGTGACTCTATATTTATAACAGATTCGTTTATTTACCACATAAAGTATGTGTGTGTATAAATAATTAGTTGTTAATGTATGTGATGTTAAAAACAAAGAGTATTAAATATGTAAAGCATTTGTGAGGAGTTATGTTGTTGATTCCCAATAGTGTAAGAGCGATGGTACAGTTCATAGAAGCCCTTAGTGTTGTTCGTCGATAGCGCCTCTGTACATGAGTTAAGTACTCTCTTGTTATTTACCATGTCTTATATATTGTGCTACTTGTCATTTCATATGTTTAGCCTATGCTAATGGACTAAACTACATGTACTATGAGTAAAGTGTAATAACTTTATTTACAAATACAAATACAATACAAATACTTTATTCAAAAAAATTTCCTTACAACTACACGAACTCCCTGACTCCTGAACTAGGAGTTAAACCTGTATCTCAGGAATCAGTGCCCTCTCCCACTGCCTTACATCAATTTCATTTCAAATTTATTTTAACAAACAAAGAAACAAAGAAAGAAAAAATAACACATATTTATGGTGATGGTGGTAATATGTTATTTATTTACTAAATTACTCTTATTACTTTACTAAATTATTACATTAAGTATTCTTATGTACTGCCCAACCTACATACCACAATCCAGGTAATATACCTGAGATTATGATTATGTATTTATTAAAACTACCTGCTATTGTTATAATTTATCTATGTTAAATATATCAGACGTATATGTTACAATGAGTATGAAGTTATCAAAGTTAAATAAAACGATATTAGTGGTAATAAGATAAAATTAACTGCAATCTTGATTTTGACAAGCGCATAATATATGCTGCTTAGAATTTCCAAGCAATGTAATAATTTTTCGTATTTAATATTAATTAAAAACATTCAGAGTTGAAACAATTTTTAGTACTCGCAACGAATTTTATGACTCGGATAAATAAACAGCAATATATTTCAAAGAAATATACGCAAAGCTACGAGTCTGTAAAGGTTTACGATTCCCGAAGTGGCATATAAGTTAGTTTAGCTTAGATTGTCCCAATAGATTTTTGTTAATAAAATAGCTACCGACCGAGTCGTGGTTCGGCCCCTACGGCGCCCTCGGATCGGACTGCTAACGCGTAATAATGGTAACCGTCCAAGCCGAGGTTACCCCTCACCGCGGGGACCCTTGTGTCGAGTTACCACCTAATAGAGGTTCAGGCTAAGCGATCTAAGAGCTGTGCCACCTCTCAAATCCGTTGTAGCAGTAAAGGCCAGCTTCTCTGTGCCAACTGTGTTAGTTCGTCAAAAAAAATCTGTAAAGGCGACCAAGTTTTTCTAGATTCTTTCTGTGATATTTGTAAACGTAGAAGGTATAAGAGACGGAATGTATACATTTAATATTGACACTTTATTTGCTTGAAATTTAAATCAAATAAAACTTGGCAATTCAAACGCTACTAAGCATGCAAGCTATCTTTTACTTCCGAAGTATCATTTTATATTATGTTCTGTTGTCGTGCTTATATAGTTTTGGAAAGTCAGACACCTCCCAATATCTCACTAAACAAGCAGGCCACCGAAGCATGCGTTTCCCTGTTCTAGCTCTCTACCTAGTCACACAATTTATTATCCTATATACACTCGTGAGCAATAATAAATGCTCGGAATAAAGGGTCGGTTAAGAAAGTTTGAATATCTCGGAACATAAAGACGTCTAGGTAACTGAAATAAATTGTGCATTATAGACAATTAAATTGACGGACAATTGGTCATCCTGTACGATCAATATAAATACCTGGGTAATACGATGCACAGCTCTGGGAACTTGGAATGTAACATTCAGCACCGAATAGCCTGAGCGTGTCTTAAATGGCGAGAAGTAACTGGTGTAAAATTGTGTCCTTATATATGGCAGCGAAACATAGACCGTGACTCAGAAGAACGTGCATACTATCCAAGTGGCTGAATTAAAAATACTGAGATGGATGTGTGGCGTAACCAGGCGTGATAAAGTACGCAACGAGTATGTGCGAGGAAGCCTGGGTGTAGGCGGAATTGCCGACAAGATGCAGGAAAGTAGGCTGCGATGGTACGGGCACGCTAAAAGGAGGTCTCTAGACTACGTAGGAAACCTGGCGCTACAGCTTTCCCTCCCCGGAAGAAAATCCAGAGGAAAACCCAAGACAAGGTGGGAGACTATAGTGTCGGGAGACATGAGGTAGTACAAGATTTCCCAAGACGATGTCGGCGACAGAGCGAAAGCGAAAAGCAGGAAAGCTGACCCCACCACCATGTGGGACCAATAGCAAGGAATGGAGAGAGATTATAGACAATTAAATTGACGGACAATTGGTCATCCTGTACGATCAATATAAATACCTGGGTAATACGATGCACAGCTCTGGGAACTTGGAATGTAACATTCAGCACCGAATAGCCTGAGCGTGTCTTAAATGGCGAGAAGTAACTGGTGTTAAATGTGTCCTTATATATGGCAGCGAAACATAGACCGTGACTCAGAAGAACGTGCATACTATCCAAGTGGCTGAATTAAAAATGCTGAGATGGATGTGTGGCGTAACCAATCGTGATAAAATACGCAACGAGTATGTGCGAGGAAGCCTGGGTGTAGGCGAAATTGCCGACAAGATGCAGGAAAGTAGGCTGCGATGGTACGGGAACGCAAAGGAGGTCTCTAGACTACGTAGGGAACCTGGCGCTACAGCTTTCCTTCCCCGGAAGAAAATCCAGAGGAAAACCCAAGACAAGGTGGAAGACTGTAGTGTCGGGAGACATGAGGTAGAGACGATGTCGGCGACAGAGCGAAAGCGAAAAGCAGGAAAGCTGACCCCACCACCATGTGGGACCAATAGCAAAGAATGGAGAGAGAGATTATAGACAATTAAATATACTTATATAATTAAATATTTATTTTATTTATAGTTCATTAAAAACCATTAACTTAAACAAAAAACGATATCTTACGTAAAATTGGATAATACAGTATTTTTCATTAAATTTTATTTTTATTTGAATTTTAGTACTTAGTGTTGCCTCCCTATGGGACCCTTTATTTTGCTCACGGCTATATTTAGAATCACGCTTTTAATACTTCTGAATGACCGCAGACAATCTACTTATACATCTAATTAAGATTTTATCGTGTTTGTTGACATGACTTTGAATGCACTACGCAGTTCCAACATCCAGCAATTATGTGTTATCTGAAGAGCTTTCGTCCATGTATTTATATCCATACAAGCGTATCTATCCGATGTGATTTACGATAGATATAATAAAATGAATTTCATGGAAAAAAACAATTGACATATCTATGTATTTATGATCCGATCGGCGTGCCGATGTCATTGCACTCTAATTGCTACAAAAGTACGTAGACCAATGCTAATGAATTCAATTTGCGTATTATGTTATTTCGATTCAATGCGTTCGTTATTCAAACTTCAGAATCAATTGGGAGGCATGCTTGTTTACGAAATAATATTTTGCCTACATCTTATGAGATTCTTTACTGCAGAGACATTTTCAGACTATACCGTATTACAGGTATACGAGTACGTGTTACGCGATACTAGTGTCAATGTATTTGTTCATAATAATATATCGCTTGAACATTTTACTACATAAAAATGATAACAGTTATCATTTTATTTAAGTTATTATATAAATTTAGTTTTCAGAGAATTCTAGTCGGCTTGCACTTGATTACGTTCACAACAAGTATATGATCAAAACCAAAAACCCACTTCTATTTGAATCAAGCGTTCTAGCACTTACGTTATTTACGAATTATCGTAGGAGTATTACAAAATATAATTAATCAGAACCTAACCAAACTCTGGTCTTTTCCATATTTCTATACGGTGCCGAGACTTGGACTATGAGAAGTCGGGATAGTCGTGTCATAGACGCCTTCGAGATGTGGTGTTGGCGAAGGCTGCTCCGTGTACCTTGGACTGCCATGAGAACCAACGAGTCCATACTGAAGGAGCTTAAGATCTCCACACGGCTATCAGAAATTTGCCGCCAAAGAGCCCTCAGCTTCTTTGGACACATCATGCGGTCTTCCAAGCACTGTCTGGAGAAGCAGATCATCTTAGGCAAAATGGACGGCAAACGTGCTCAGGGTAGGGCGCCTACAAAATGGTCGCACATGATCATGAAGACGGTGGGAGGCAGCATGCAGCGTGCGGTCCACTCCGCCTATGACCGCACTCAATGGAGGCTGCTTGTACGTGGTCGCGATCCTCAGCAGTGAGGGAACGAAAAAGAAGAAGAACCAAACTCTCATCAAACTATTACTGAAGTACATCCTTTCACATAAAAAAAAAAGAAATATTGCTAGCTTAGATAGGCTAAATGCTTTTAATAAATTTGAGATAAGTGAGTAATAACTTAATACATATATAATATTAGTTTATGAAGAAATGAAATGAAAAGGAAACGTATTTTACATTTTTATCATCCGAGATCAAGGTACGTACTGGCGGGTTCGTTTTCATATGTTACAAACGACCCGAAAATTCCTAAGTGTATTGCTTCATTTTTTCACTATCCAACAAAGGACGAAATAACTCGACCTCTTTCTCCTGGGAGTTTTTGTAGATATTCCATACATAAACTTTACTTTACCATTGGTTAATAGTATATATATACAACTAATATAATATTTTTGTATTAATTATTACAATTCTATGAAGTGTGATTCAAAAAATATAAATTAATTTAATAGGAAACTTACAGCTACAACTTATTTTAAAGGAAGTGTGAAATTAAATCTGTTCCAGCCAGTTAAAAGTTTCCACTTATGATAAAAAATGGTAATTGTAATAATTATATATTTTATTAAATATAACACAAATATAAAAATACAAAATATCCAGTAACAAACAATATATTGTTTACTTAACATTCTTTGCCACCTATGGTGTAGCAAGGAAAGGGTTAATATCATGGCCATTTGAATTTATAAACTAAGCTGTCCGGATCATAAAATAGCCAATTCTATTATTCGTACGAGCTGTTCGCTTGAAAATATATACATATCACACACAAACATACACACACACTACAAATATATTTAAATGGTTACAAATATTCCTCCACATGTTTATATACTTGTCTAAGTTAATATCATACCATGACAAAATAGCTTAACATTGTATTCTTAGGTAGTTATGTACACTAACTTTGATTGTGTAATGGTGTGAAGAGTTGATTACTTGAGACACAAGATTCGACATTTTTTTTTTTGTTGACGGGGAGGAAATCTTCACAAAGATACCCCGCCTTCTGGGGGGAAGGCGGCGGTTATGTGGGGATCTTACCCACTAAAACCTCCCCGGTGGCCCTTTCCTCGGTGCATGACGAGGGGCTCCGGGATCTCACGTGGAACGCACCGGAGCCCCTCTGCACTGTGCTCAAGGAGAGCACGTCCCGGGGGGAGGTTACTCCCTCCTCCCCTGTGCCCTCGCAGCGAAAGGCGACACGGGCCAGCCGATGTCGCCTTCTTCCCGGGTCCACTTTGGTGGACGACGCAGGCCCCCACCCATGTCGCCCAGTGAACCCGAGGCCCCTTTTAGTCGCCTTGTACGACAGGCAGGGGATACCGTAGTCAAGATTCGACATAGCTCAAGTGTCAATCCACCATAATCTAAATGTAGTTATGTCTTTGTTTTATATGTATGTGTATTTATTTTATAATTTATCTTAAGATATCTGCGGGTTATAGTAAGGAATAAATTATTATTATTCCTTATAACTATATACAGATATATGACACTAAAAGCTCCCAGGTCCGCAAACGCAGAGCGTTTTTCACTGTGCTTATTAGTAGTATATATGACAGTTAAGCCATCAGTATACACAGGGGATAAGTGTATTTTTGTATATAGGAAAATGTATGAATTTTTACTAGTGTATATTATTTTAACTTCTTTTTCTCTACACAACACCAAAGTACACTCGCAATTAATGCCCTTAAGCATTAAGTCCATTATTTTTTGTATACTCTTATTTTTGTGCAAATAAAGATTTAAAAAATAAATTCAACCAAAAAAATAAAAACTCTGGCTGGGATTTGCACCTCCGACCAAATGATCTTAAAGTAGAACGCTTGCTGCTTAAAATATATATGGTCTTTATAAATCCATCGGTGTAATGCAAATCGAAAATACCGTCCAAATAAATTTATTTGCACCCCCTTGGGCATAAGCAGATGTAACAACGCCGCTAGGACACCATAGCTAGAATCCCCAGATTTCTGGAGTTTCGGGGACTGTCCCCGGAACTCTTGCTTTAATAAACGGTTAATTATTTCGGTGTTCAATAATCGATTAGTTAATCTATACTAATATATAAGTCTTCAGATTCTGTCTGTATATTTAATTTTTTGTACATGTCTATGATAAATATGTGTTTTACGTCTTACTGACAGTCTGTCTGTATGACCTTCTATAGCTCACGAACTGCTTAACTTCGATGAAAATTCGTAAGCAGTAAGAACATGAGATTTTGATAATGAAAAAGTTAAAACTGAGATGAAGTCTTGCTTTGATAATCGGTTAATAATTTAAGTATTAGATTAGTTATATATGTAAAGTAGGGATATATAATCTCCTTACTTAAGTTTATTCATTTTTATATATTTATAATAATTATTCAAACGTCATAATTGACAATGACATAAGATCTATATAAATGAGATATGGAATAAGGACATTAAATGTTGTTTAATAAGTCTATATGTTTATTTGAAATAAAAGACAAAACTGCGTTTCTTTATAATATTTAGAGAAACAATAAAAATATAAAAATGAATAAACGTCCAAATCCTTACTTTACATATATATATTTAAATTTAGTACTTCTCATTGGAAGCCGAGGCAGATTGCTAGTTTTTTTTTTATTTATTACAAATAAAATTTTACAGTAAAGGGAATATACATATAACGATATATAAACCGCAATGGTTTGTCACTAGCGCCAAAGTGTCCGTCTTGCGTTCCTAAATAACTTTTTAATATATGCTTAATGTTTTTGTGAGTTATACAATTCCTAATATCTGAAGGTAGTTTGTTAATTAATCGAGGCACGATGTATGTTATATAATTCCGTAAGTTACTAATACTACTAATTTTATCTTATGACTACCATAAAAGCAACTATATGTATTGAATAATGTGCTTGTTTCAGATATAATATACAACTACAATTTTAAATTATCTCTTCTTTTAAGTATCATCTATTACCAATGTGAATATTTTTAGCGTCGTCATTACTTAGTAGAACATAAATTTTATTTTATTTATTATTTTGTTTAATTCCTACTAACTTTGCAGTCGATTACAAACCAATTGTGAGTATTTTTAGACTACATTGAAATGCGATTTTCTGCTTTTTAGAATTATCCTGTAAAATAGTGAATTATTATCTGGCAACCCTAGCAGCGGCCCTTAAAGCCTGGCCCTGTTTCAGTTACGAGCGTGTTACCCGGCTAGGCAGCCGTATCCAAGCCGTATCTCGCGCTGTAGGAACAAGCGGAAACAAATAATCTAATAATAAATAATTTAATTGCTGAATAACTTTGGAGTTTGGTGGATTCATTTTTAAGGTACGTAACAAACTTTTGCTGTTTTATTCGATCTCTTTTTTAAAAAACATGATATACGCTTCTTCCCTGAACGTTAAAGTTTTTGAACGTGATTATATTGTGAGGCTGTTATTAAAACTTAATTCTTAATGAGTAAAAATAATATTGTGCCTATATTAAAACGTTAAAAAGGTTTAAATGAAAATTACACATAATATTCGTGAGTTTGTTCCCAAGACCCTGGATCGAACCCTTGTTATATGATCCTGCATACATTTTATTTTTTATGTAAATGTGTTATTTTATGTATCGTCGTAAAATATAAAAAAATTAAGAAAATAGTAAAATTACTAGGCGTTAAGAAAAATTATGTAGATTTTTATGAATATATGTGGGAACAGTTGTAAATAAATTATGTTGTAAAATATTTCTGTATCAATCGAAAAGACTTGGTTAAATGTAAATCGAATTCTTGTTCGAATGCCTCTTTATTCAAAGAGACTTGCCGTCAGTTCTGCGAATTTCTCACGGTGTTCCTCACCATATACGATTAAACGATAGTTAACGGAATTTCGAAGGAAAACATCCGTTGTTCCCAACCAAAAATTTGGTTCGGAATAAAGGGTCGATTAAGAAAGTTTGAATATCTCGGAAGATGTAGACGCTAACTAGCTGAAATAAATTGTGCATATATGATATACAGTTAAATATCCTTGGAATAAAATAAAATATTTTTATTAATTTATTTCAATTTCATTTAAAACATAAACTTAAACGAAAAAGGATATCTTATGTAAACTTGGATAATACAGTATTTTTCATTCAATTTTATTTGGATTTTATTACATCGCCACATGGAAGCAACATTAAGTACTAAAATCACATATCACATACTTAATGCAAATTGAAGACGTAGTTTTCTCATGGATGCCATTGTGAGAATTGGACCAAATTGAAAGCACCAGCTTCCAAATAATCACTAAAATCAGTTCACCCAGTCGAATGTGACGAGGTAACTAACATACGGACGAATTGAGGACCTCCTCCTTTTTAGAACTCGGTTGAAAAGAAAAACATTTCTTAATAATTGAGGAGCGTAAAAAATATTATTTATAGACATTTGCGACTGTCGGAGGTTTCGAATAATCCTTGCGCGTTACCGCTATTTTATGGACAGGTCCCACCCCTTAGATGTTAGGAGCGTTGCTGGAGTTTCTTCGGCCACTTCTTCTCCCAGCGCCAACGCTTCCCGAAGTGGTAGTCAAAGTTAGTTTAGCTTTTGAATGTCCCTTGGATCCGTGAAATAGCAACCGACGAATTGTGGTTCGACCCTCCCGGGCGCCCTTGGATCAGAATGCTTACACGTAACATAGTAACCATCCAAGCCGTTACCCCTCACCGGGGGGACACTTGTGTCGAGTTACTAGCGATAGAGGTTCAGGCTAAGCGACCTAAGAGCTATGCCACCTCTCAATCCGGTGAAGCAGTCAAGGCCAGCTTCTCTGGCCAATCTGTGTAGATCGACATTAAAAAAATAAGAAAATAGTTAAATTACTAGGCGTTAAGAAAAATTATGTAGATTTTTATGAATATACGAGTATGTGGGAACAGTGGTAAATAAATTATGTTGTAAAATATTTCTGTATCAATCGAAAAGACTTGGTTAAATGTAAATCGAATTCTTGTTCGAATGCCTCTCTATTCCGTTACTTTTGCGAATTTCTCACGGTGTTCCTCACCATATACGATTAAACGATAGTTAACGAAATTTTGAAGGAAAACACCCGTTGTTCCCAACCAAAAATTTGGTTCGGAATAAAGGGTCGATTAAGAAAGTTTGAATATCTTGGAAGATGTAGACGCTAGCTAGCTGAAATATATTGTGCATACATGATATACAGTTAAATATCCTTGGAATAAAATAAAATATTTTTATTAATTTATTTAAATTTCATTAAAAACATAAACTTAAACGAAAAAGGATATCTTATGTAAACTTGGATAATACAGTATTTTTCATTCAATTTTATTTGGATTTTATTACATCGCCACATGGAAGCAACATTAAGTACTAAAATCACATATCACATACTTAATGCAAATTGAAGACGTAGTTTTCTCATGGATGCCATTGTGAGAATTGGACCAAATTGAAAGCACCAGCTTCCAAATAATCACTAAAATCAGTTCACCCAGTCGAATGTGACGAGGTAACTAACATACGGACGAATTGAGGACCTCCTCCTTTTTAGAACTCGGTTGAAAAGAAAAACATTTCTTAATAATTGAGGAGCGTAAAAAATATTATTTATAGACATTTGCGACTGTCGGAGGTTTCGAATAATCCTTGCGCGTTACCGCTATTTTATGGACAGGTCCCACCCCTTAGATGTTAGGAGCGTTGCTGGAGTTTCTTCGGCCACTTCTTCTTCCAGCGCCAACGCTTCCCGAAGTTGTAGTCAAAGTTAGTTTAGCTTTTGAATGTCCCTTGGATCCGTGAAATAGCAACCGACGAATTGTGGTTCGACCCTCCCGGGCGCCCTTGGATCAGAATGCTTACGCGTAACATAGTAACCGTCCAAGCCGTTACCCCTCACCGGGGGGACACTTGCGATAGAGGTTCAGGCTAAACGACCTAAGAGCTATGCCAGCTCTCAATCCGGTGAAGCAGTCAAGGCCAGCTTCTCTGGCCAATCTGTGTAGATTGACATTAAAAAATATAGATATTCCATTTTACTTTGTTCAATGTGATCGAAATGCTAATGCGCGCGACCGGAACAGGGTCACGCCTTCACAAAATATTACCATGAAAAGTCAAGTGTCATTTTTTCAAGTGTAATAAATATTAATACATTTACCTACGTCATTGTTTTCATTTATGAGTGTTTATAGAGAAGGGTGAATAGGTATTTACTAAGTTAGTGCAAGGGCTATTGAAGATTGTATTTATAACTCTTAGCTAGGCTTTAGGTATACTATACTCGTAGTTTGCATTTTGGAAGGTGCTCAAAAATTACGTGATCTTCTTCAGGTCCTCAAGGCGCATTGCGAGATCATTTTCATCTTTTGTTGCGAATATACACTCGTGAGGTCGGAAATCCGTAAGGGTTGGAATAAAGGGTTGGTTAAGAAGTTTACTTAGTGTCGCCAGAGTGGCGTACTAAAATTTTAAATAAAAATTAAATTTAATGCAAAATACTGTATTATCCAAGTTTACGTAAGATATTTTTTCCGTTTAG
This sequence comes from Meandrusa payeni, assembly GCA_029286785.1. Taxonomy (NCBI): domain Eukaryota; kingdom Metazoa; phylum Arthropoda; class Insecta; order Lepidoptera; family Papilionidae; genus Meandrusa; species Meandrusa payeni. The sequence continues at coordinate 7,977,473 of JAGSMX010000008.1, read as the reverse complement.
TTTTTATTGAAATATAAATAAATTAAAACAGTGGCCAATAACTGCAAAGACAAAGAGACCTGGAAATCTCTAGAGGGGGCCTTCACCCTAGAGAACGAGGGGTTATACTAATAAGTAGAAATTAGTATATTGTATATTTGTAATTAGTTAGAAATATAAGGCTTTTTTATTTTATTTTTATAAATAAATTAATAAAAATATTTAATTCTTTTTAAAGATATTTAATTGCCTATCATGCATATAAGTTAGCTAGAGTCTTTATCTTCCGAGATATTCTTAACCGACCCTTTATTTTTGCTCATAGCTATTTATGAGTAACTAGCTTGTTTAAAATTATGAAACACTATATAACGTTTAGGTATATAAAATATTTCCCAGTGGAGTTCTTACAGCAAATGTGTGATAAAACGGATACTGCAAGCTCAAGTAATTTATTCCCTAGACGCATGTACCGGCATCAAGGATCGAGATAGATACGTGTTGTGTAATTCCGTAAACACACCTCACAATGCAAATGTATTTTCTGACTTTCAAGTGTTTAACTTATATGCTTTGGAAACATAGCTAAAATGGTTTTTTTTATTATTTAAATCACATAGAGATTATAACCAAAATAAGCAAACAATATATGTAACGAACTTAACGAACGTCCAATTTGATTTCAAGCGTAGTTGTTATAACAAATTATGTGTTAACAATAAAAGTATTATAATCTCAACAACGTCAAAGAAACCACCCTTACCCTGCTCTTAACCACTAAAGGTTAGCTGGAAGAAAATAGTAAATAGCATAAAGTTCGTGTATGTATATATACGTTGGTGCAATAAAGCAATAAATTTTCAATAATTATTGATTTATTGCTATATGTTAAAACGCTAAAAACTACTGTATGTGATAAAATCTATTCAAAAATATAGATACGATTTCTCTTTCAATCAATCTCCGTGGCAGAGTATTGAGGTAAACAATCAATCTCTTAACAAACAGAGGAAATATTTCTTTTGTGTGAACATGACGAAGTAGCTTCGATGGAAATTTGTAATTAAAGCGAAGTAAATAACATTCTATTGTTCGTCTTTAGCTTTTGTTAATTGTCTGCTTTCGTCGTCTTCAAAATTTTATCCGCATCGTTATAGGTATTATACTGCGTTTAAATCAATTTCTTGTAATAATATTGAACAGTAAAAGACCGGCGAGTAAGCGTTGTGACAATGTATTTGAGAGGAATCCTAATCGCCATGTACTGAGTTCCTTACATACAAATAATTAACTATAAAAACAAACACTAAAAATTGTGTAGCTGTCAACAATAACTGTCTCTATCTAACTCGCTAGGGTTTTTAAGGCAAAGTGGATACAGGGATCAAATATAAGAGCAAGTGTTTTGAGTTTAATGTATTTGGTAGTTATTTATTTTGTTGTTTTTTGGGCTAAGATTGGAGTGTTTATGTGTTGTTGAATTTTTTAAGATTTCTGAAAATTTCTATTATGTGTTGTAAATGTGCAGATTGTGGATCCATTTTGAATAATTTCTGTCAGATTGTATCGGTCAATTGCAAGGTTGTTAGAATTAATTATATGTTGAATTCTTATTCTACTGAAAACTCGCTAGGGTTAAACAGAGCCTGAGTGCTTACAATGCGACCCGAAACTTGTAAAAATTTAAAATGCACATTCGAAAAGTTAGAATACTATTATTTTTAACCGACTCTAAAGGAGGAGGTTCTCAATTCGTCCATATTTTTAATGTTAGTTACCGTATAACTTTCGACCGGGTGAACCGATTTTGATGATTCTTTTTATTTGAAAGCTGGTGCTGGTGGTCATGTCAATTCTAGCCATGGGATATCAGAAGAAAGAACAGCTAAACACTTCAAAATAATTCCCAAAAAGCTTGCTCTTATATTTGACTCATGTATTCCGATAGCATAGGTCATTATAAAATGGTCAAACCACATTCGTGGACTTATAAAAAAAATACTCTGGGATCCATGAGAAAACCATATAAGTCTAAAATTTGCATCAAGTACTTTTTTTTTTGTTCACGCGGGGGAATCTTTTTATAGACCATCCTTCGGTACCCTGGGTGGGCCCGGAGGGATGTGTGGGACTCGGCCTGGGCAGCCCCTGGCAAGGTTTAGTGGGTAAACCTTCCGCGAATGCCATCAGCCGTTATGAGCGGGTGCCCCGGATCTGTCAGCGACAGGACACCCCAACGACCGGCAAAGACCGGACTTCATCCTCAAAGGGGACTTCCCCACGCCGAAGCAGGTCAGGTACCCATCCTGGCCCCGCTTCGGATTACGGGGGCGGCAAGAGGAGGCGTTCGTAACGCCTCCTGCGCACCCCGATACGTCGCCTGCAATCAAGTACTTGCGTAAGGGCGCGTAATAGTATTTTATTTTTCTATGAACGATTTGAAGTCGTGTTTTGTTTTGACTCGTAAATATACTTTTAGACAAATATTTATTTATTTTTTATCTCAGTGATGTATAAAAATACTCAATGAGCTGTAAAAAGTTCTCACGTTGCTTGAAGAAATACATAACTGTATACTGTAAAAAAAGCTATTAAACTAAAAAAACGTGTCGAAACGATATAGGATGATATGTGAACAATTCATAAAGCTACGCTCATTCTTGAACGTTGGCACACAAGTCACGTTGGTATCGTATAAATATACTTTCTTTAACGTGTTAAAGAAACCACTTGCTAGTCCAAGACGCAAAGATCATAACATTTCTAAATTGCTGTTAGCAAAAACGTTTTGTTTTCGTTAACGTCCATCGAAATATTCAGTAATTTTCATGCTTACGCGTAACATAGTAACCGTCCAAACCGAGGTTACCCCTCACCGGGGGGACCCTTGTGTCGAGTTACTAGCAATAGAGGTTCAGGCTAAGCGACCTAAGAGCTGTGCCACCTCTCAATCCGGTGAGGCAGTCAAGGCCAGCCTCTCTGGCCAATCTGTGTAGTTCGTCTTAAAAAAAAATCAGTAATAAAAGAGAGAAATAAATAAATTTTACCAATAAGTAAAGACTAATAATTGTAAAAACATCATGAAAAAATTGAAACAATTAAAACGAAAACTATAAAATCTAGTTTATAACACAGGTATTTATGCTAATAGCTTTTGTGATTTATGTACATGGTACAACAAAAGAAAGCAACAACCCTAATTGGAATATATTTATTGATATTTTTATGTATTTTAAAATTTCATCATTACCTGAAATTTTCATTAGAAATTGATATTCAATGTGAAAAACCCTTTTTTTTTAAATCTATGAAATAACAAGTTATAAAACTATACATTCGAAAATTTTAAAGAATTTTTTTTAGAAAATGTCGTTTTATATCATTCCTCCTGACATCTATAGGCGAGTAATAATAAAAAAAATATTAAATTTGAAGCCACTAACTGTTTTAACGACATATCGATACTAAAGCACGTTCAGTGCGCGTTATTAAGCAACACTAAGCCAATGAGTGATTCGATTGAGGTTAGAAAATCTAATGTTAAATACTATTTCTATTTCTTCGTTTATATAATTCGTTTAAAATCGATGTCGAAAAGTCCATTTACCTGAAAAAGCCGAGCAAAGTTTGTTAAGAAGATACAATCTCTTTGTTGTAAAAAGAAGAAAAAAACATGAGTTTAGTTGTATATCTGTCTTGTAATGTTCAGTTTCCTTGTTTAATTAGGTCATAGCCCTTAGCCCTTTGTCTTAAATAAAAGGCATTGAGTGTAAGCTGACAATAGCTAACGGTAGACAGTTTCCTGTATTGTTCAGCTACAAATGTTTGGATTTGGATTCGTAAGACATCCTGTCAGTCGTGACAGTTCTCTAACAACTACAAGAGTTTCGGTCACGTGAAGTCATGCGTTAATAAAAAACTAGTGCAGTTAGAGTATCTCCAATAACTGAGCACGTTTTTATCAATGTTTACATGAGCAGGTGAAATTTTATAACTAATAGTTTCGTATCAAGAAAAAGGATTACAATTCGCAATTTTCAATGTCGTAAGCCAATATAATATGTTCATTCTGCCAATATAATGGGATTATATTAATAGTAATAGTAATAAATAAAATAAGCTTGTATATCCATTTGACCTTAACACTGTAGACAGAGGGAGTAATCCTGTTTCCATTGAGCTTATTTGTCTCATATATGTGACAGGAGGTGAACCCATCGCTCTGTACTCAACACAACATTATTTTTAAATCGACATCAAAAAAAAGGTATGCTACTGGGTTAATCAATTATGATAATTCTTGTTTTATTTGAAAACTGGTGCTTCCAGTGTGACCTTGAATTTTGTCCAAATCTGACAATAGCATCTATTAGAAAACTGTATATGTAAGTCTTAAATTTGCATTGTGTGTGTGTGTAGGAATAACTCAATATTACGCCAACTGATTTCGGTGTTTAAAAATAGGAAAGGATGGACTTCAAGAGTAGTTTGAAGAGAGTTTGGTTAGGTTGTGATTCATTCTATTTTTTAATATTCCTAGGATAATTCGGATATAAAAAGAGGACGTCCGCGCGTAGTAGCGTTTAACGTTAGATTCGATTTGAAGTTTGTTTTTGTATTTTCTCGTAAATATACTTGTTTTGATTCCTTTGTGGAAGGTCTAAGGTCTAATAAGGTCTTATGCCAAATAAATTAATAAAATATATGGGACATAAAAAGTCAAAATCTATTTTTTATTATTTAAGAAATAAGAAACAAACATAAAAAAATAATGATGAATCGAGAACCTCTTTCTTTTTTGGTGTTCGTTAAAAGAATCGTTATATATTGATATCCGAAATGAAATAAAAGATAAACAAAGATAAAACTAACTTTAGGATTTTCATTTCCTTTAATTTGCTTTATTCAGTGTGCTTAATTCGCGGAAATATGCTTTGGTACGTCAGTAGTCAGCAGGATCGCAACCCTCAATCGTTAGAGCGTAAATCCGATTTCGTAACCGCTTTAATTGATTTTGAAGTGACGGTTGAGCGAGACACTTGACGGTCTAAGCGTTTTATTAATTAAGAATTTAAATAAATAGGATATAAGAGGTCAAATAATATTTATTCTCCGATTTAGATTTAATGAAGACTAGCTGTTTATAAATAGTTTATGATGATTATAAGCTTCAAGGTTGGTACGAGATGTGGATTTATAGGCGCATGTTGGGTATGGATGAATTTCGAAAGTGACAAATGAGGAGGTTCTACGACAAGTCAACGAGAAGAACAAACTACTGAAGGTCATCAAGATAAGAAAAGTGTTCTTTAACTTATCTTGATGGGCAACGTCACTGTCAAAAGAGGTGTTGGTCGTAGAAGGAAATCATGGCTGCGGAATTTGCCCATCTGTTTCACCTCGCAGGGGACAGACAGAGATATGGTGTACTAACTGCCAACCTTCGCTCGTCTGCATGAGGTTCTCGCTCGACACAACCATAGGATATACTCTTAAGTTTGATTTCGTAATATCCTACGATAATTTGGAAATACAAACGTTTAACGCTTGATTCGAATTGAAGTTGTTTATTGTTTTTGCTCGTAAATAAACATAGCCGGAAATCGTCGTTCAAAAATCACAGTGCAGCTTCGTGCAAACACCAAATATTATGATAAGTAAGTAAGAAATGTGCATTATATTGTGTCTTATTGTTTCAGACTTACTACAAGTGACAACAACAATGCTGTTTCAACTTCTATAGGGTATAATTTAGGAAGCATAACACATCTCTTCTCACTCTTCACACATTTCAAAATGACGAATAAATCGCAAATACTTTACAACATATTCCAAGAGATTCTGGCCGCATCTGGCAACTCTTCAGACACACAGAGTATTAACGAGACCAAGATATTGTCGGTGCTGCGAGAACAGGCTACAAGAGGGCAGGAGAACAATTTAGGTTCGGTACTAGTAAAAGTTGTGAGTGATGTGCAGAGCAAGCTAAACCTGACGACGAAGCCGGACTCCTGTGGTTACTGCGACGGTGATTTTAGGCACGTCATAGAGAGCTACAATGGTATTCATGGATATGTCAGCTTACTGGTAAGTATATTCTTATAAATAAAATACAGATTTAGATTGATTATAAAATGTGATGACATATGGAACAGAAACGTGATCTCTCACTATGGGCCTCACAAGCAAGCTCAAAGTCGCACAACGAGCTATAGAGAGGGCTATGCTCGGAGTATCTCTACGTTATCAAATCAGGAATGAGGAGATCCGTAGACGAACGAACATAACCGTTTTGCTTAACCGACATAGCTCGCCGGATAAGCAAGTTGAAGCCGATGGGGCCGAAAAGTTCTCGATTGGAGACCACGGACCAGCAAGCGCAGCGTGGGATGTCCAACCGCAAGGTGGTCTGACGACCTCATAAAGGTCGCAGGACGCAGGGCCGCTTACAACCGGTCCTTTTGGAAATCATTAGGGGAGGCCTATGTCCAGCAGTGGATGTTTTACGGCTTTATAAAATACACTCGTGAGCAAAAACTAAAGGGTGGAATAAAGGGTCGGTTAAGAAAGTTCCGTTAAGAAAGTTAAGTCTGAATCAAGTAAGAATCCTTTTTTTAAAGACAGTTAAAAATAGTCACTTCTAGAAATATAATTTCAAATAGATACATCTTTGTTTTTGTTGTTTCATTTCATTAACATTAATTTGAAAATTTAGTTTATAATACTACCGTTCACGTGTGCGCACTGTGTATAAATTGTTACCATTTTTATGCTAAGTGAAATCTATTTAATGGTAGCTGCGCCCTGCGGTGTTACCCGAATAAACACTGTTTGTTATAATTTTATCTATCTGTCCGTGAAAATCCCGTCCAAATCCGACCAGTCATTTCAGAAATTATCCGGAACAAAAGACAGATAGTCTCCATCTGAAGGATGTATTAAAAATTTGCGTCCCCGCAAAGCTCCCGGTATAGACGGCATACCCAATTTGGTAGCTAGACATTTCCCCGATAATATCGTCCGACTATTTAGTGCGCACATTGCGCGATTTTCTTACTGGTCGAACCTTCAGATACCGCGTCGATGGAGTGCGCTCCACCCTCCGTCCCGTTCGAGCCGGTGTACCACAAGGCTCCGTGCTCGGTCCCGTCCTATACACGCTCTACACTAACGATATTCCGCGCTCACGTACAGCAGAACTAGCCCTTTTCGCCGACGATACCGGCATTTATGCCTCGGGGCGTTCCCCGAAGTCATTCTCAAAAACTCCAGACCGCGGCCGATGCCCTAGCGAATTGGTTTAGGAAATAGAGAATAGAAATCAACGCGGCTAAGAGCGCAGCCATGTACTTCACGAGGCGTCTTCAGTCTCCACCTCGTTGCGTCCAACTTCTAGGCACCCCTAATCCATGGGTAACACAAACCAAATACTTAGGTGTCGTATTAGATCACAAACTCAGCTCCGGCCCTCACGTAGATCAGGTTAGGAACCGGGCGGCCTACGTTATGGGTCGCCTATATCACCTCATTAATAAGAAAAGTAAAATGTCCTTCGTAATAAGGTGACACTTTACAAAGCAGTTATACGTCCCGTTATGACGTACGCGAGCCCGGTCTTCGCGCATGCCGCCCATAAACATATCCATAGGTTACAAGTAATTCAGAATCGTTTCTGCGACGAGCCACGGGTGCGCCGTGGTTCGTACGTAATCGCGAGCTCCACGTTGACACAGGGTTACCGACAATAGCCCAATTCTTTAAGCAGGCATCTCGACGGTTTTTTGAGAGTGCCACCAAACATTCTAACAAACTTCTTGTAAGTGCCGCCACTTATAAGCCTTCCTATACTGAATTCCGTCGCGCCGCCCGGAGGCCGAGACACGTTCTTGACGATCCGAACGACGCGATTACCATTGCACAGGCTAGATCTCTACAAATCCACAAAGCGTCCATTCTTGACCGTCGGAGGTTGCAAATAATCCTTGCGCGTTACCGCTATTTTATGGGCAGGCCCCACCCCTTAGATGCTAGGAGCGTTGCTAGAGTTTCTACGGCCACTTCTTCTCCCAGCGATAACGCTTCCCGAAGTGGCACTTAAAGTTAGTTTAGCTTTTGAATGTCCCTTAGATTATCCGTGAAATAGCTACCGACCGAGTCGTGGTTCGGCCCTCTCGGGCGCCCTCGGATCGGAATGCTTACGCGTAACATAGTAACCGTCCAAGCCGAGGTTACCCCTCACCGGGGGGACCCTTGTGTCGAGTTACTAGCGATAGAGGTTCCGGCTAAGCGACCTAAGAGCTATGCCACCTCTCAATCCGGTGAAGCAGTCAAGGCCAGCTTCTCTGGCCAATCTGTGTAGTTCGTCATTAAAAAATCTCCATCTGAGTGAGAAGATTGTAAAATTTGTTACTTTGAGTTATGTGCCGTATATAAATACATTTGCATATAGTAGAAAGCGATGACTTTAAAAATAGACACTCTAATTTTATTTATTTGCATTAATAGATTTTAATGTTTATCGTGAAGCCTTTGACAACCGCAAATGATATTTAGAATGATAGATACGAGTATATAATTTACGAACACACGAAATTTGGTATTTTAATTTCTATTTGCCTGTTTCAACATATATGGTTACAAAACTGTTTGATTCCGATCTACTGATCACATTACTGGTGTGTGATAATAATTTCTGCCAATTGTTACCTCAATCGTACTGAAATATCAAGGTCTTACTCATCACGTACTATTGAAGGTGCTAAATAAAGCAATAAAATAGTGTATACAAAAAAGAAATGTACAAATTAGGAAATAAGGATCATTTTACATTAATCATTGCTCAAATGTTCTCGTATTAAATTAAGACGACGATAAACTCATTAATTCGATTTTGTCAATTATCTACTGTTTCGAGAAAAATTGAGTTGACGTTACAAGCGGCCCGGGCGCTGGGACAAATTATATTTTACCGTAAATATGTCAATTTATGCTTTCACAACAAAATCTCTTTACCAAATATCAGCCTTTGTGCCGTTCAGAATTTTTTATATAATATTTTAGTAAATTCAACAAAAGGTTAGTTTTTTTTCGCGCATAGTTGATAATGATCGCGGGTTTCAATTTGTAGTTTTTTTTTATTTTTATGACGAACTATACAGATTGGCCAAAGAGGCTGGCCTTGACTGCTTCACCGGATTGAGAGGTGGCACAGCTCTTAGGTCGCTTAGCCTGAACCTCTATTGCTAGTAACTCGACACAAGGGTCCTCGGTGAGGGGTAACCTCGGCTTGGACGGTTACTATGTTACGCGTAAGCTTTCCGATCCGAGGGTGCCCGAGAGGGCCGAACCACGACTCGGTCGGTTGCTATTTCACGGATAATCCAAGGGACATTCAAAAGCTAAACTAACTTTGAGTGCCACTTCGGGAAGCGTTGGCACTGGGAGAAGAAGTGGCCGAAGAAACTCCAGCAACGATCCTAACATCTAAGGGGTAACAATTTGTAGTTTCTTCCATCGATACATCGTCGCGTTATACTTGTCATTTAATAGTTACTTTTAAAGTTTACATTTTTAACTAAGCAAGGAAGCTCGAGAATAGTTTTAATCCAACTATGGTTGCCTACTAAAGTAAAACTTTAGTTAAAACAATGGCTCTTCGAATAAATTTCAATTATGTTTTGTATTTGGCTCTTTTGGATGAAAATATTGTCGACTAATGGCTCTACCGAAGATTCGACCACCACCGTAACAAACATACCCTTGTGAAGGAGCTACGCTGATTGCTGCTTGCAAGAGTTTCCACGGATTTTGAGAGATGACCGAGCTCTGAGACCACTTTGGTCAGGACCTCTAGAGGAATAGCTTGGTGCAAGGGTCTCCGAGCGGCGATCTTGACTTGGACTGTTACTCTATTCCCGATAGCATTCTGATAGGACCCGAGAAGGCCTCGACTCGGTCCTTAGCATCTGTCGGATCACATCATCTCCTTTTACTCATTCAGTCGAGCCAAACAACCGAATCATAAGTTGCTCTGTTCCGGTCACCTCGGCTTTCACGCCCTGCACAATACTCAATGACCACATCTCTCTTTAAATTCGACTCTTGAGCATTTCTAACATTCCCAACTGAACAGCAATATACTAATATAAATGATATAAAAATATGATAATAAGCTCTCACAAACTTTTAAATGTTTTTTAGCTGGTCATATGTGACAGACGTTCACCTAATGCCACAAATTAGACACAAATTTTGTATAAATGTTATATATATTATTAACGTCTACCCAGACAAAGATTATATTATTCGAATATCCATAATAATGTCTCACATCCTTTTTCATCTTAGCTGGGTAGTATACAAACTTCGAATTAACTAATAGGCTATCATTGCTTATCACTGCTCACCGGCTCATCACGAGATCTCTAAAACTATGCACCGTGATAAACTTGATAATAGTTACTCTTTGTATATTATAGATGCTCACTAAGATCTTTGGATAATATTTTACCCAAATCGTATTCAAAATAGATTTTCACCTGCCATTCATATTATCGATATGTCTTAGGAAAAGCCACGCGAACACAGGGCGTGTTCAGTTATTATTATAAGTCCATTGTAATTTTCCACATGCAATTTTAATTTGCATTGATTTTACTGTTGAATTTTAAGTACGCTTTGTTATACTTGTAAAATTAAGTCGTCGATCGATTCATTGTGTCGGCACTTTGCTAAATGAATATTAAACACAAACATTTTACTGTGAAATTAAAAACAAACCGGAAAGTGGAACATAGATAGTGTGTACAATAACATTCGCGATGGTAGAGTAGTTGTGTAAGCCACTTCGAAACCGGGAGACATTAATTTTTAAATAAACTAATTAATTTCTCTGCAGAGAGAGTATAATCAACCACTCGGCCTCAGTGCTAAATCGCGTGTTACATAATATTCTAAGACATACAGGTTTTGTCTTAATTTTCTTTTTTCATATAAATTACCAACGGAGTCGTAGTTGGGCCCTCTCGGGCGTCCTTAGAAAAGCAATTAGAGAATTACCGCCCAAGGTTTGGTCCCCTTTCGGGCACCCTCGTGTAGGGTTGTTCCCAATAGAGGTTTAATTTAAGCGACACACGGGTTCTGCTACAAATCAAATTCCGATGAAACTGTATCGGCTAAATTGCCAGACCGACAGCCTATATTTAATTGTTAAAAAAACTACATTTTCTTACGCCGCAAAGCACATGGTAAATCATCACCTAAAATTTCAACAAAAAATTCAAGCTAATACAGCTCGAGCAACAATTTATTTGTTGCGTAACGTATAGCTGATCAGTAGTATTTAATCATGTGAACCAAAAGGTCCCTCATGACATGTCCGTGACTAGTCCATTCGGGAAGTTATCGTTGGAAACTTGGACTCTTCCCCAATTTGCACCAGCCTCTGAGTATGTCCTTGTCCAACCACCGTGAGGGGCCCATTGCCCCCTCACGTCTACTCCAGGGATGGGATTTATGCTTCAATTGTTTCAGGTATGCACTATCGGCGTCCTAGCAAACTCGATGAATATAGCTGTGTTGACTAGAAAAGACATGGCTGCTGCGCCCATTAATCGTCTACTGAAATGGCTCGCTGTTGCGGATGTCTTTGTAATGGTGGAATACGTACCGTTCGCAATATACAAGTACTTGGTAAGGATATAACGATTCAATTCAACGTTAACACCAACTCGACACTCGACAACGACTGTATCTAGGCAAAGGAACCGATAAGTTGTTAACTATTTGATTGCATTAAGTTGGCACAGAAACTCGACGTAAATTTTATAAGGCTTAAAGTTTTTCGAACTTCCCAAACACGAAACCGACTTCAAAAAAAGTACCGTTTCCTAATGTTCTTCTGTTTTTTTAATTTGAAGTATGTTTTTGTCTTTACTCGTAAGTATATATATATTTGTAAATTTTAGATTTGTTTTTACAGAAAGAAACTTGCGGTCCTTTTGATGTTAAGACACATACACACACCAGAAGTATCGCTAGTGCTGACCTATTTTTGAATACGTCAGACCCTCGCTAACGGGGCAAACGTGAATTTATTATAATTTATATATTAACGCCGGTGTAAGGCGATGTATTTCCCGGGTGATGCCGGCATATCCATGAGAGTGTAGGAGTCACTGAACTGTTAAATATTTTCTTTTAAATACTGCTAACAAATTTCATAGACCTTATTATATTTCAGCCGTTTTCAAACGAAACTAGGGAACGAGAAGTAATGATTGCATTGTGGTTAGAACATACTGCTTTCGCTCATCCTGTCCCAAGACTATTAAGCCAAAATACCGTAGCGTATACTCTCCCTTATTTTTAAAAATAATATTGTATAAACATAACCCAAAATGTTTTACAATATTATTATAAAAGTAAAATAAATAAAAAGGATCATACAAAATATAAAATCGTTACAAAAATCTAAGCGAGGTTGCCGTCAGGAGCGAAGCAGGACCCAAGCAACCGGTGATTAGGGCGAAATACCTACTGACGATGCGTACCATGTCCAAGAGTACCGACTTCTGTATCTGACTGTAAAACCAGCTAGCGAAAGTCTCTCTCTTAAGGTCTTCGAGACTTATTATAATTATATTAATGCAATACATTTTTTTTAGGTTTTGCCTGAAAAATTAGACTTCCCATATTCCTGGGCAATGTACTTACTCTTCCACATGCACTTCGCTCAGATATTGCACACGGCGTCGATCTGTCTAACACTTGCGCTAGCCATTTGGAGATATGTGGCTATAAAGTAAGAATCACTTTTTTACTATTTCTTTATATTTTCGTACTTGACCACGACCCTACCTGATGTCAAGTAGAAATGCAGTCCTGGATGGCAAGCTGCTCTAGCTTAGTAAATGCCTATTCACTCTACTTTTGAAAATACCCACATTGTAATCGGAGGGAAAGCCTGACGCGGGCAAACTATTCTGTACGAATAATGAAATACGAAGCTGGGTATGATCAATTCTGAGCACTCTCTTCAAAATGTAATCTGTAGGCTTAATTTACTTTACCTTACGCCTGTGCTACAGACTGAGCAGATTGGTTTCAGCTGCATCACCAAATAACCTCATAGCCCGCTTTTCCACCGAATCCAAATCAACAGTATTCTACACACAACTGGACTTGAGCTTTGTAAAGCCGTCCCGGAGAGAAATACGATTGCACTTTGACCATAATCCCAAACGTGATCCGTCCATAGTTTTAACTATTGAAATTTCGATACCCAATAACTGAAGTAATGTAAATTGTAATTATTTTTTATTATATTTGTCCCTTCATCATCATAATTTTAGCCGTAGAACCCACATTGGGCGGAGGTTTCCCCAATTTCAAGACAGACCGGTCCGGACCCATTCGCTATCTATTCTGCATGCTATTTGGCCTGCCATTGCCATTTCAACTTCCAAACCGCTGGGACATGTCGGTTAATTTAGTCTTCTTTCCTGATATAAGATGAATTTGAGCTCATCATGATGACTATTCTGCTAATTTTGGCTCATTTGTACCTTTATATAATTAATTTTTAGATACTCCGATCGAAGCCATATACTATGCACGGAGCGCAGATGCAGCGTTGCAATCCTGACAAGCTTTATTCTTCCGCCCATAATGTGTATACCAACATTTATGGTAAGTTAGCGAAATTAATATAACATCGCTTATTATACAAATTTATAAAAAAAAAATTCAGAATTCAAGGTTCCATGCCAACAAAATCTTATGGGACCTAATTGTAAACAAGTCGATCTGAACTCGAAAAAAAAAAAATCTAAATCTGTTCATAAATAACATCGCTATAGTGCACACTTTGAAGAAGCTATTTGGATATCTTCATAGTTTTCCGTTAAAAGCTAGAATTTCGTGGTTCGGCCCTCTCGGGTGCCCTCGGATCAATGTGCTAGGTAACACGATTAGAGTAACCGCCCGAGGTCCCCTATCGGGGGTCCTTGCGCCGTGTTGCTCCCAATAGCGGTTCAGGCTACACGACCTAAAAGCTCTGCCACCTCTCAAATCTATGAACTTATTTCGGTCAGCTTCTCTGGGCAATCAACGTAGGTCACAACAAAAAAATAAATGCACAAACTTAAATTCAGACGAAGTTTTAAAGAAACTGTGCACTATTGTATTAAAATAAGCATGTTAATTACATTCACACGTATTTCGTTACTATATTCAATTGAAATTACTATTGAATAAATATTTGACAGGTCTTTGACATCCATACAAAGAACATCAGTGACGTGCACGGCAACCCTGACATTGCATACCATGTGGACTCTGACAGCCAAGGTACACTGTACCAAATAAATTTTTGGGTCCACGGAGTTCTAATTAAGCTATTACCCTGCATGATATTGACCGTAATAAGCTTATGGCTTATCGGAGCTCTGTACAGCGCAAATCAGCATCAGAAGAATCTTAGGAACTACAGCTCGTGTCCCGCTGCCGAGAAAATGGTGAAGAGACAGAACAAAGCGGACAGGAGAACGGACAGAACGACCAAGATGTTACTTGCAGTGCTACTGCTGTTCCTCGTGACGGAGCTCCCGCAAGGTATCATGGGGCTGATGAGTGGGTTACTCGGTTCCTGCTTCTTCAAGAGATGCTACAATTTATTCGGAGAGATAATGGATCTGTTGGCGCTAGTGAACGGCGCTATCAACTTCATCCTGTACTGTTCAATGTCGCGCCAATTTCGTCAGACGTTCCGGCAATTGCTGTTACAAAGGCCGCTCGCCCGTTTTCTCCCGCCTACGGCTTCGCACTCGGAATCGCACAATCAAAATACGTAAGTCTAGTCTAATAATATATTTATTTCTTAAACATCTTAGTATTTTCTTTCTTGTAATTTAACGTAGAATGGGTGAATGAATAATAAGAGATGAACCTATAATACAAAGAGAGTAGGAGGAGATTAAATGATAGGGGACTTCCTTGGCAGATGTATATCGAACAGACTAAGAAGTTATTTTTTATTAAAATAGACGAATACATATCTCATGTTTTAAGGATGTGGAAGACGAGAGTTGTGTTGAGACCAACAGCGGTGGAGCTATTGACTAAACCGCTAGTGGTTAGATAAGAGTAATGCCCGTTTTCATGGCTCAAAGCCCCAAGTGACGGATTTGGGGGAGTCCTTTCTTGAGAAGGCCGTGAAGGATTTTGTTGCTGTTTAGTCTTTTGTTGTTTAACGCACCTTTTATGATGCGTATCCTTATCGTGACGGATCCGCTATAAATTGACTGACGCGAGCGGTTCGGTGAATAGCTTTTCGATGTTATATCAACCGTATCCAGCAAATAATATAATAACATATATATATATTGTCAGTAAAAGTCCGATATGATTGTTTTGATGATTTGGCAACTATAAAAAGAACACAGACAAATTTAGAACCTCTCTCATTTTTTGAAGTTGGTTGGAAATAGAGATTATTTTCATGTGTGCGTAGTATTATGTCGGCATACTAAACACTGAAGCTATAAGTGTGAATAAATATTGAATGACATGAACGCTCAACACATTATGCTATGAAATGTATACTAACTCACAAAGACACATGTTACAAGCGCCATTATTGTGTCGTGAAATGGAAAACATTAAGTTGTCCCATATCTGACGGGGGTTGTAATATAAGTTGACGGAATGACTTTATGATTGTGTACAATATATGTGTATTCTTCTTCTTTTCTTTACTACACTACATATTATATGTATTGTGAAGTGTAGCGAATACATTTTTATAAGAATAATATATGCCAACGCCTTGTGATCTAAATGCAATTCGTATTTAATGAAAAATCAATGTTGCTTATGTTGAAAAAACACAAAAATCGCTATATTAATTTTCACTCTTCTTCTCTTTTCTTTGCTATTGATCCCCCGTGGTGGTGGAGTCAGCTTTCCACTTCGCTCTGTTCCCGACATCATCTGGGGTTCAATGAACTTCCTCGAGTCCCTCGACACTCTCTCAATCTCAAAAATAATTATTTGCCAGAATTCATTCAATCATCACTAATCAACCAAATACCAATCGGGACTGATCTGTAAAATAAATATAATTGTACATGTCTATGAATTAATTGTACTTTTACAAATAAGTACTTAATATAATAAAAATAAACTTTATTTGCATCAAAAAAAAGTTCAATACCTATAGAGTTCCTTAACTCCCGAACCAGTGTAAGCTGTATCTCAGGAGCTAAAATCTTCCTCCGTACATGCACCGGTAAAGTCGAATAGGAATTTCTATCTTTGTAAGTTTACTTGAGAACTTTTCAAACAGTCCTTTTTTTTTGTTAACGGGGAGGAAATCTTCAAAAAGATACCCCGCCTTCTGGGGGGAAGGCGGCGGTTATGTGGGGTTTTTACCCACTAAAACCTCCCCGGTGGCCCTTTCCTCGGTGCATGACGAGGGGCTCCGGGATCTCCAGTGGAACGCACCGGAGCCCCTCTGCACTGTGCTCAAGGAGAGCACGTCCCGGGGGGGGAGGTTACTCCCTCCCCCCCTGTGCCCTCATAGTGCAAGGCTACACGGGCCAGCCGATGTCGCCTTCTTCCCGGGTCTACATTAGCGGACGACAAAGGCCCTACCTTTGTCGCCCAGTGAACCCGAGGCCCCTTTTAGTCGCCTTATACGACAGGCAGGGGATACCGTAGTCTTATTCTTGAGAGCCCAGAACTACAAGGCTGAGGCTACTTTCAAACAGTCCTTAGTCTAACCTTACGTGGATAAATTGGAAAGGATCATTCGCCCATTAATTTGTATAGAGCATGTCTAAATAAACTTAAAAAAAAATGCCTCAGATTCGGTTTTATTTGATTTAAATTTTCATTTTATTAATAATACTCCAACAGGTGCACGGAAAAGTTTAAAAGATAATTCTCGAAGCTCATCTTTAATTCATTACGTAAGTAATTAATAGCTTGTGCATGGAAAATGCTATGAAAACTTTCTTGCTGAATATTTGTTTGATGTGTATATTTGAATGATGTACATATTGTGTATCAACCAATTTTTTGTCGTGCTTTGACATAAATTATTATTAAAATTACAGATAAACTATTACGCATTTCTCCGTGACGACAGAGATTACAATCGCAGTCCCCGATTATTACAATTGTTAGCATTTTGTTCGTGCATTTTTTTTTTGCTTGAAATCGTTTGGTTCCATTTCGGTGCCATTTTTATATTTGTTGGGATAAATATATTCCTAAAAATGGTATGGAAAAATACTTGTTGATTGAGATATTTGTAGGTTTATGACAATCCAAGACGAGGTAAGTACGCCTCAACAACTACGAGCTCAAACATAACTTCTTAATATAACAATGGTACTTCGGAAATAAATCAGACCGTGCGCGCGTAATATTGATTGATTCGCTTTGATTTGATTTGACGTAGGTTTTTGTTTTACAACTGAAGAGGGCCACTTGAGGGGTTTTAGAAAGTGCCTCACATAGCTCGCCTACCCCCAGAAGACGGGGGACTTATTAAAGATTTCCTCCAGGTCAACAAAAAAAAAGGTTTTTGTGTTTACTCGTAAATATTGGGACGCGAAGCTTAATTTTTTGCTACGCGACCGAACTGTGAAAAAATGTGACGCTAAAACCGTAAGAAAAATGTATAACGGAAGCTATAGGCTTATACACGGCGATGATGGCGTGACTATTAAGCATGTAGTTCAACTCTCTGATCACAGCGGCATTTTAATGAATGATTAAGAAGTATTAATACATTATTTATATATGTGTTTTATCTGTAATTTTTATTGTTGAACAAATAAAGATATGTTTCTTACTTTACTGAATAATTTCAATTTATTTTGTTTGATTTCTTTTATTTTACGTTATTTTTCATTTTGATAATTATCTAAATACCTTTATGTACTTAAACAAAAACCTATAACCGTTTATTAAAAATAAAATCAAGAAAGTATATTTAAAATTAGGCAATATTATTTGCAAATTTTGTTGCTTCCCTCCGTTATCTGGTGACGCCATATGAGTTTTATTCTTGTTATAAAAGTAATTCGTTTCAGGGCAAAGACGTCGGTGCCATGAGGTCGGGTTCAACAAGCGAATGTTCCTGCTGTATGTGAACATTCTCTTTGAAAACTATGTGCTGGTGTAGCACTGTGCAATGTCATGTGAATAAATTATTGGTAACTATTGTGTGTTGGTAAATGGTAATGAGATGTAATTACTATTTAAACTAAAAGTATAACGTGATAACGTGACAATGCGTCAAGAATTATGCTTAACTAAGACCCTTACAATTTCCGAATAGCTAATTTAATATCAATGAAACTCAATCTAGTTTTTAATTTCAAAGATGAAACAATGTTTTTTTAAATATTTCCCTGCTCTATTTTTAATTTTACGACCAATTATTTTATATTTTATAAAAAACACAGTCATAGATCTCTATCGATGGGATATTTTACTTATGTTAAATGGAGATGTTAATTACACATAAGAAGGGATTGTATTCGAAGGGAAAGACTGACGCAGGTAAGTTATTTCGATCTAATGAAACACAAATTAAAAAGCTGTTATTCCAATCTAAAGTAAGAAAAAGGAAAACGGTCCTCCTTCGACTGTGGGATCTCCACGATAAAATGTTGAAAACCAGCATGAGTGCTGATGTCCGACGACGAAAGATGATTGCTGAAATTAGATCATATAAGTATCACTAAGCTAAAGTTCGCTTTATGTTTATTGTATATAAGGAAACTTGAAAATGTCTTATCTCGTTGGAGTTTTGAACATTTTAAAAGCATTGTGTAATACATGTTACCACTGTTATGTTCCTCAATGGAAGTATACTGATGTTTATATTGTCTCATGTATTACTTACAATTTAATGTATTATTGTTTACAAAAATTATCAAATTAAGTTTTAATGGGATCAGTTCTAGTCTTGTATTATAATATTTTGATATCCAGAAGACGGTAGACGAAGAAAAAAAATTAACCACGTAAAAATATAATGATCATATGTTAATGATTAAATATATCAATATTAATAAAAAATATTAAAGCAACAATTTAATATAGTAAGTTAAATTTAAGTTATATACTAAGTATTGGGTGAAAACTCTCCGTATCTATTTTTAAAAGCTAACAAATATTGTCATAAATGTTACTAACAGTCTTGTTAATCATTCTAAATTTATAAACTTAGCTTGTGCTTGGAGACACTCATGTCAATGTCTAATGAGTTTCAAACAGGGACTTTAATATGTAGTATAAATATCCGATAACTACATACCTGTATTCCAATTCTCGGAGTACTGGATGGTGTTCAACTGAGCAACTTAGTTACAAAAAGATAATATCCCAGTGATATCAGTGGCTTGTTGTTTCCAATATTTTTAATATTTCATTATATAATAATTTCATTATATTATATATTAAAATTATGAAATTTTAATTTATGGAAATTAGTTCATCTATTACTTTATTTTTTTTGATAATGATATTACATATTTTATTATAAGTTAGTTTACTACAACAACATAATCTTATCATATTGTTTATACTAACTAATAAAGAAATATTTACAAAATAATAGATATTACAAAATATTTACAAAATATAACTGTGCCAAACCGTCATCGCTTGGCAGCGTGCCCAGAAGGCTGGTAGCATTGCCACGTTGTATGGCAATGCTTAGCCTCTGTGCAAGGTATAAGCCAGCCCTCTGGTCACCAGATGTATCGACCAACTTCTTAGCTAACACATTAAAAAGGTGGTGTGCACTAGGACCCCACGGACCCAAAGTTTCTACCCCAAACGGCTCAAATATGAAACCCGTATCGAGCTTACTACGAGTATATTTGCGCCGCTTGAGGTTTTCTGCAGCTACAGCGGTCGCTCCAGCCTCAACAGATACTTTATTGCATATAATATACATTAATCTCATAACTTTTAAACACGTATCATATTTATTGTACTCTTATTGTCTATTGTCTGTAAAAATTCCATCTAGATGTATTATTGGGCGCGCACGACTTTAGGTAGTTCTGGGAACCGCTGAAAATCAGCGCTGTCGCATACTTGTGATGGCATATGCTGAGACGGTGTCCAATATTATATAATATATACTATTTGTCCGTTTTTTTCTTTAACTGTATCTTTTTTTTTTTCAGTCTGTAATTGTGTTTATTTTGTGCCAGTAATGAATATGTCTATGTCAATGTACTTAACAAAGAAATAACGTCATCTTATCCTATAAGAAGGTATGGACTCGCCACTTTAAAACGATACGTGAGAATATTTTTCTTTTATTATCTTTATAAAATTGATGTTATTCTGCACATTTCAAGTTTCGAATCATATATGCACTTAAATGTTAAGAAGAAACTGATCTCATAGCTAAGCTAATGTCATATAACTAATTTTGTCAAATATAAAATGTATGCTCTGGTATAATAAATGTGTTTTGTATACTCAGCCGTTTTATATACAGCATTGGTCACCCTCTGATCATAATTCGGAGAATTCACAGCTCGTATTATTAACGCAACAGTACTTATTTTGTTCCTTTGTTCAAACGATTTTGTATTCGAATCTGAAATTCAATTACAAGAAAATCACACCTCAAAATCTATTTAATGTAGGCATCAATAATTACTTGTTCCTTTGTTGAACCGAATTTCTACTTTGAATTTGAGGACTGCAGTCCTTGCTTTCAAAAGACTACAGGATGTGCAAAAAAATGTATCAGAATTTTACATTTTTTTCTTTATTTTATTTGTATCACAATTTTTCCGAAAAAAATTACATGAAAACTGCAAAGATGAAATTAAAATCGAAATCGTAGGACCAGATCCGATCTTTTCTCCCCCGTTTTAGAAATGGTGTACACAGACTTATCATGAGAAGACAAAAGGATTCATATTAAGGGAGCACCTCCTCAACAACCTGAGCCAATATTTAAATGTGAATATATATATATATACACGGTGAGTGGGTGATAGGTGACTGACAGCCTCCACAAAAATAATTTAAAAAATCCACGTCATCCATTATTTTTGATATTAGCATTTTACTGTAACAGTAAAAAAATCAGTCCTTGTGCGATATTTTAAGTACTATAAGAATAAACAGGCTAGTTTCCTTCCACGCGCGACTTGTTTCTTTCTACATGTGTTCGCTATCTTTAAGACAAAGCACCTTCCAACCCTCTTGAATTTTGTATCTTCACTGAATCTGACTAGATATTTATCAAAGCAATTTCAAACTAATACGTATAAGTTATTAAATACAAACGCTGTTTATTATGCTAATGACGAAATCATGTATAAGAGCTTCAAAGTAGATTTTGCATCGAAATGTGTTGTCCGACACTTGACATGTCATAAACGTGTCACAAGCACTAACATATGTTATATGTTATTGTTATCGCTAGTTAGTAGTACAGTTATTTCAATTGAACTCCATTAAACTTTGGAAGCATTCATGAATATTATTGAGTAAAACGTTTTGCTGAAATGTTAGCAACGAAATTGCCCATGTATTTGATTATATAACACAATTATTTATACAAGTTTTTGATAGTGAAATACAAATGAAAAGCGAATCAAGAACGCGATTGTTCCTCGAACCAAAGGACGTCTTAAAGTTTTATGTGATCTTTATATAAAGACGTTTTTTCTGTGCTTGATGACGCGGAGAATCTCGCCGAGTCGGGAAACGTTGGCGCTGGGAGATGAAATGGTCGAAGAAACTACAGCATCGCCCCTAACATTGATTACAAGGAAGTTTAAAGTGGCGTTAAGGCGAATAGGTTAATTGCGCCCTCTGAAGTGCGCGAGCGCCTGATCGTCATCTAATCTTTCGAGTCTTCAGGGATATGTCTGTGCAATAAACGCACCTTTTACAATTTCTAGATTTGATTGTATTAGATAGAACCGTATTTCGGCACTTCCTCCACCTACGAGTCGGTATGCTATACGATATGATTTAGTATAATATAACGGCTAGAATGGGGATATACGAGCTTTCAATCTGGTGAAGTTAGACAAAAGTTCGAGTTGAAGCATTGAATACCGTGCATATTTGATTCAATAACTTCGAGTTACTGAAACGATTTCATAAAGCTGCATTTGAACTAAGAGAATTTTTCAATATCGCACATTTTCAACATAGTTTTAGATGAGAGAGAAATATAACATTTAATATAATGTTATTCAAAAATAATATCTATAATTATAATGTATATAATGATAATATTGTATTGTCAATGGTACGCTGTTGGAAAACCATAGTGGCATAATTTTTTTTTTTGTTAACTGGGAGGAAATCTTCAAAAACCTGCCTTCTGGGGGAAAAGCGGCGGTTATGTGGTGTTTGAACCACTAAAACTTCCCCGTCCTGGCCCTTCCTCGGTGCATGACAAGGGGCCCCGGGATCTCCAGTGGAACGCACCGGAGCCCATCGAGTTACTACCTAATAGAGGTTCAGGCTAAGCGAGAGAGCCTAAGAGCTATGCCACCTCTCAATCCGGTGAAGCAGTCAAGACCAGCTTCTCTGGCCAACTGTGTTAGTTCGTCCAAAAAAAACGATGTATTGTAAAAGACAAAGTTATCTACTGTAAATACCAGATGCGATAGAAGTATTTATGAATATTTATTGTACTACTTTGGTGATAATGGCATACATATAAAGATAGATATATGCTGTCGTCGACTTTTTTGTAGGACTATTTAATATAAACCTTTCCATGATACATTATATCCGTGTAATTCTTACACTTTATGCGGCGCACACCAGAATAGCTCGTAGATTTTTTCCTACTTGTCGTTATATTTTGTATAATTAACACTACATCTTTATAAATTAGTAGCCTTTGTGTTACTCTGATATGTTAAATAATACATTGTAAAAAAAAAATAAGTGAGTTTGTTCGTTTGTAACCCTTTCTCGCACTAGCTATTCAACCGATCTTCAGTAAATTTTGCATACAAAAAAACATACCTTGTATGCACCATATATACATACTTTTAAATCTCAGGTAACACCGCAGAAAGTACGATTCGTCGCGGCTGACGCTTGAGGGATTAGCCGCGACGCAAAAAATAGTTATTCCTAAAAATCCGTTCTAAAACGGTACCCTAGACCAGGGAGCAGTCGCCCCTGCGCTGATAACCCGGGTAATGAGGTAACACCCCGAGGCCCGTACCTGCGAGGTTCCCGTGAACCTTGTAGATGACTCCACACACACACACACATGCAGCAATTATTTACTACTACTAGTTGCTTTACAGACAAAATTCTAATACGGGCAGTATTATTGAGTATTATTATTACTGTATTAGACAGCAGGCATGTAGGTTTACTTAACTACACGGGTTCCATTTTTTTTTTGTTCACGCGGGGGAATCTTTTTATAGACCATCCTTCGGCATCCTGGGTAGGCCCGGAGGGATGTGTGGGAATCAGCCTGGGCAGCCCATACCCACTAAACCTACCGCGAATGCCATCAGCCGTTATGAGCGGGTGCCCCGGATCTGTCAGCGACAGGACACCCCAACGACCGGCCGGTCCCGGCAAAGACCGGACTTCATCCTCAAAGGGACTTCTCCAGCACTCAAAGAAGTCTCGACGACGGCGAAGCATACTGGGGCCAGGTACCCATCCTGGCCCTGCTTTGATTACGGGGCGGCAAGAGGAGGCGTATGAAACGCCTCCTGCGCACCCCGACACCTCGCCTGCGGAGGGAGGGAGCCTCTGCGCTCCCTCCTGACCCGCTCGTCAGCCTCCTTCTGGGACATGACCGTCTTGCAGAAGGAGGCGACCGCCGTCCAAGACCTGTCACTCGAGACCATCGCAAGAGCGAGGCTCGGAAGTGACAGGTCTAACTACACGGGTTCCTGTACTGATAAAGATTAAAGTCATTATTTCACTCAGTTTACAAAAAATAATAAATAGATTGTAAAAAACAAAACAATAAGAAATCCTGAAGTTTATTTACTGATCGTAATAAGTTTCAATTGACTGAAACTACTATTTTAATAACTTTTGTGATGGCATTGGCGTCGGGTTATTGATAGACTATATTGCAATTAAATTCAATCTGTTTTTATTTGATTAAAGAGAGCCGCGGAAGCTAAAGTACTTCCTAGAAAGACTTTATAAGATATTGACTTAAGACCGTCGCCTACGTAAGTATCTCTCGTACAAGGAATAATTTTCTAAAAGATTCTGGCGCACGGGAACAGCGACTCTATTAGCATACACCACGTATAATTTTTAACCGACTCAGGAAATCTACTAACTAAAAGGAATAAAGGAAGAGGGAGGGACCTCAATTCGTCTGTATTTTTATAATGTTTATGTACTCATAACGCCGTCGTTTATTAACCGATATCAATATTTATATTGGTCCCATATTATTGTGTTGTCATTGGACCTTGGGTTCTGAAGGTATACCAGGAAACTTCTTAACAACAACAATTACGAATGTGAAAGAATAAAGTGAATATAGGCACCACAACTTCGTTATACAAAAATGATACTTTGACAACAAAAGAGAGCGTCCAGAACTAAATGGAAGTAATTAAAAAAACAGAAAATTTGAGAACATCCTCTTTTGAAATTGGTAGACGGGAAATAATATATTTATTATATCATTTGTTAGTTCGCTGTCCATCCATATGTGTGAGCAGCATTCTCAAGTTACGTGAACTCATACGAAAATACGATACAATGGTTATACAATGCCCGTCAGCGTGACATTGGCATGACATAGACCCTTTTCCTCTTGTTACCGTGGCAACATCAGAAAATATATAAAATAAATAGTAAAATTAGTAAATACGTAATTTTGTACCTGTGAGTTTCTTATGTAGAAAAAGTTTTTTGTTAACAAATGTTAAAGGATCATGGACCTTGGTGGTGTAGACCTGTCACTTCCGAGCCTTGATTTGCGATGGTCTTGAGTGACAGGTCTTGGACGGCGGTCGCCTCCTTCTGTGAGACGGTCATGTCCCAGAAGGAGGCTGACGAGCGGGTCAGGGAGGCGGGCGCAGAGGCTCCGGCGGCGTATCGAGGGTTACCAACGCCTCCTCTTGCCGCCACCATAATCCGAAGCGGGGCTAGAATGGGTACGTGGCCCCAGTATGCTTCGGCGTCGTCGGGACTTCTCTGAGTGCCGGAGAAGTCTCCCTTTTGAGGATGAAGTTCGGGCTTTGCCGGGACCGGCCGGTCGTTGTGTTGTCCTGTCGCTGACAGATCCGGGGCACCCTATCCTACCTGTCATATAGGATACCTAAAAAGCTTAGTGAAAAGCGGACAACGATTGCCGCCTCTATCTGCCGCTCTAAAATAGAACGTTAGAGCACACTTTGATAGCATTTTATTACAGGACCAAAATAATATCCATCTTGCTACAACACTACTATTAAAATTTAATTTAAATTTATTAATGCGAAAAGTGTTAGTGCTACAGAAGAGTGTTAAGATATCTACAATTTATTGACGTTATACTTTGTTACTGTGATAAAATCATTATATAACAGAAAGACCTGTTGCTGTCTTCTTATTCTCTCATGAAAATATGTTATATAGTCTTAGTATTATTCAGTTTAACAAGCGACTTTGCTTAGAAGATAGTTATGCAGCTTAGATTTAAATATAGCATAACCATTCTAAAATCATCAAGAGATAAGAATCAAATTCATCTAAAAAAAAATTATATGTCAAGTATCATTTGTATTGGTATATTTACATTGCGTATATCGACGGGCATCTCTGCTATGGCCGCAAGAACGGTGAGCGGCTAAGGAAAAGGGTCTGGTGGCGGTCGGAACCTTTTACAAAGTATTTTAATTATTATAACGCCTAAGTGGTCATTAATTTCCCTTGTTATTTGTATACTTTCCCTTATTGGAACACCCTTCTCTTCCTTGTGTAGTATTCCTGATTGCCGGGGGCCTTTTGTCGACATAAGTTATAGGAATACGTAGTTAGTATTGTAACCGAGATTATGTTCAGAGATTACATTTCCTTTCAGCTTAGTGGCAAAATGTTTGATTTTCTATTTGTTTATTTATTTATTGAACACCAACACGATGAAAAGTTGTAAGGTTAATGCCATCGCAGTTATAGGTAAAGATTGCATGCAATTATTAATGGCGAGTGACAATATTCAATTATAATACTAAAAAGCACATAAAGTAAAATTAATCTAAATTTTAAATTAAAATTAACTAATCAAAAAAACTTATAGGTTAAAATTTATAGGTTAATGACTTTTTAACTATTTGTCGGTAGGGCTCCAAATCCCATGCATCTTGTACAACAACTAATCAGTTTCCGTTTGTCATATTACTTACGAATTCGTAATCTCATCGGATACCATGGAAGAACAATGAAGCTGTCCTGAACATAACATCTCCAGTTACGTAGATCGTATTCGATCCACCTCATTTCAACATCTGCGAATATTTTACCTTTATGATAATGGTAAATTAAGCAGATGTTGAATGTAAGATCAATCAGGCGTCTATAGTCCTAACGGTCTGCGAAACATCAGTTCAAACAAGTTCAAATCTCCCATTCAAC
Organism: Meandrusa payeni; assembly: GCA_029286785.1. Taxonomy (NCBI): domain Eukaryota; kingdom Metazoa; phylum Arthropoda; class Insecta; order Lepidoptera; family Papilionidae; genus Meandrusa; species Meandrusa payeni. The sequence goes on along the minus strand of JAGSMX010000008.1, from coordinate 7,950,863 downwards.
TTTTGAAAAGAACCTTATTGTAGTGGCTATAAAATTTTCAGTAGGCAAAAATAACCAAGGAGGAACAATTAAGAATAAGATCATTGAATACGAGAGCGTTCTATGTTTCTAAATCTTGGTTTCATCCTCAGACAGTGCAAGGAATTCACGAATTTATTAGTGGTTAAATCTTTATTTAACGCATTGGTAAGAAGCCATTTAGAGACGCACGCTTACATACTCGTATGGAATCCTCATGAAGACAAATATTGTCTCATGGTGGAGAAGATTCAAAATAAATTTTGAAGATTTCTATATTATAAGCAGTACGGGGTGTATCCTTGCTTCCCACTGACGTACCCGAGCCTATTTGTACTGGGCATGGTCGGGTACAGCAGGCTGCAGGTGAGGAGAGACGTCGCACTGATTAAATATGTGTGGAGGGTGCTGCGGGGCTGGGTTCATCACCCAGAAGTGCTGGCCGCGCTACAGCTGCGGACGCCTGACAATTACGTGTGCATGCGCCGTCGTCCGCCATTGTTCCTACTACCTGTCTCCAGGACTAACTTATCTAGGAACTCTCCGATGTCGCGCGCGGTTGGGTTTGTTAATACCATCTCACTGCACATTGATATATTTTGTTGCACAGAGTCTGTTTTTATCGGAGCTGCCTACAAATGCGTAGAAGGTGTTTGACTTTATTATATTTATATATTATTGTCAATACATAAAGCAGCTTTTATTTGTTTTAATTTTAATAATATATATTTAACTAAGTTTTATAACATCATATTGGTATTATCTGTAACGGTGTTATAATTTTTGTTGATTTAAATAAATAAATAAATAAATGTTAGAAATACATTGCAATGCTTATGTACCACATAAATCGAATGCGATGTTTACAAATCAGTGTATTTGATACGTTTATATGTTTATCCGTGTACGCCTTTGAATATGAAACAGGATAAGCAAGAGGTATGCAGTACTGCGACTGTAAATCTTAACTCACATTTATGTTTCTGAGAAGTGGAATAATTTTAGACGAAACTACCAACATGGATACGCACTTGTAGATATTGGAAAAAGAAAAACAGAAACTAAAAACAATTCTGTTATATATTCAGGGCTAATCTGACAAGCAACTAAAAATTATATATATTGCGTATATTATAAATAAATTAAAAACGAAATTGATTGAGTCACGATTAACATAAAGTTTCCAACGCAATGGCTACGAAATTATCTATGTCTATCGCGACATTACAAACCTTGACGTCTGTACACATGACGAGTACGTTCGTGAATAAAATTAGAGGAAATTATTTATATTTTATAATTATTTTTTTCCGATCATGAAAAAATTAATGCATGCACCATAATTTGCACAACAATTAAGCGAAGAATTTTATTTCTATAATATTAAAACTGTTAGTTTATGTTTTAAAATTATACTGTTTTTAATTTATTTAAAATTATAAATTAATTTGATGTATAGCATTGGGAGAGGGCAATGATTCCTGAGATACAGGCCTAACTGCTAGTTAAGGTGTTGGGGGCTTGGTGTATTTATGAAAATAACATTTGAATAAAGTATTATTTTTATTTCTTGTTAAATCTTAGATTAAGTTTTTACAATATTTATATAAAAAGTAAAATACAAAAAAATATCAGACAAAGTATAAAACCATTTTCGAGAACTTTTAAACTATTATAACTTTTAAAGTTTCTTTTTAAAACATTGTTTTTATTGTTTTCATTTTAATTCTCCCCAATTGTGTGTATAGGTTTAATTTACGAATGTAAACACATATTTTTGTCAACCACTCGGGACGGTTGCGTCATAACGAACAAACACAGTAAACCCTTAAAAAAGGTACTGTTAGGACGCTTGTACACTGTACCAATCCGTGTCTTATATTTTTCAATCGTAACAACCTTAATCCTTATTTAAAATTCTCAGATAAACTTTGAAATTGTTTAATAATTTGATAGATTGAGTAAAAGTTTAACATTTAATATTCATTGGCCGTCCTAAGTTGCGCTAGCTTGATGTCGTTCAAATGGAAAAGACTTCGAACAGCTCAACCGTTGAGGATGTGAAAGACCGGGTAATTTTGAGTAGTAGAACAAGAAAAGCCGCCAGCCAGTCAGCCAGGAATAAGCTAAGATATTTATATATTACACGGATGGCAGTCTTGTTCTACTTTCCGATGTTACGTTTGGAATTCCATCTGATTTGAACCAGGGAAGCTACGTTTTTGACATGTCTTTTTAATTATCTTTGCTTTTTATAATTAGTCCCGTAAATATAGTAATAATAACAATAATAACTTTATTAATATCACAAAAACAGACATGTTACATATACAGGAGCTCTGTCTCCTGAACTAGGTACAGTGTACCTGTATCTCAGGAGACAGTGTCTTCCAGAGTCACAAACTTAAGACCTGCGTACAATAAGTTTTTAATATAAGTTAAGTAAATTATGCGATAATTAATAATTAAAAATATATGAAAAAAAAAAACAAAAATGTGTGCAAAAGGAAAAAAGGAATAGGGAAGACATACCACTTTCTCTCAAGGAGGTACTTTTAAACAATACCCCTCACATTGTAACTGACATCAAAAATACTTTATTTTTGTTACTTAATAACTTTTAATGTAGTGTTATTGTTAACTTAATTCTCGAATAGCTGTGAAATTTGTGTCTCTGAAATAATATACTGTAAACAGTAAGCAACACGGCTTACGTGAATACTGCATCAGATTGTAAACTGTACAAATTAAGAAATCGAATTGACATCAAATTTCTCTTCAGACAAAATTTCAACTAACGTATAAATTTTAACAGCGACTCGTTAAAGGCAAATTCCGTTGTTTCATGGTTATTTTTATGTTCCAAAGGGTTTAGGATTTCTATATTTGCGGTAGGGTGATGAGCCTGTTTGCCCAGAAGAGCTTGGATACTGTTTCCGTAACAGATGACAGGATAGAAACACTGGTCTATCCATCCTTAGCCACAATTGTAGACAGTATAATGTTTCCCCATCGGGGGAACCCTGGTGTCGAGTTACTAGCGATAGAGGTTCAGGCTAAGCGACCTAAGAGCTAAGCCACCTCTCAATCCGGTGAAGCAGTCAAGGCCAGCTTCTCTAGCTAATCTGTGTAGTTCGTTAGTATTAGTAAAAAGGCTTGGATATATGTGGACTGCATATATTTATTTGAGTTTTCATATAATTACCAGTAGGAGAGTTTTTACACCAGTGTTGCTAGCTCACATTCAAAAATGTCATGTTTATGGTTGAGATTTATTCTCGAACATTCAGTTAGCATAGTTGACCAGTGTACGTTCTGAGTTAGCAAATATATTTACGAGTAAAAAGAAAAACCGACTTCAAATCTGACTTTATTCCTTATATTTCAAAATTATCGTAAGAATATTACGAAATGAATCAAAACCTAACCAAACTCTCATCAAACTAATTCCAATAAAAAATGAATCTTCAAAATCGGCTGTCGCATACATACTTAATGCAAATTTAAGAAATATGTAGCAAAAGCAGTCGTTTTAATATTACAAACAGCCACTCCATTTTTATAAATTAACAATATTTGCCGTCCAAGATGTGCAAGAAAATAATTTAGCATTACCTTCCGTTTGCACACACTTCTATTTCCATTATTACTTAATTTTGTTCTTTAAAAAAAAAGAGTTTGTAAGGAAATTAATAACTCAATTATTTTTTCCCTTCCATTATCGGACATCATTCATCACTCGGCCGATATATAATATGACGACGTTATTAATGTATTACATTAGCCCAAGACACTAATCTAGCGTAGGTGCCATATATAGCTATCTTTTTATGGGATAAGTGGTAAACGGACATGTGGTTCACCTAATGTCTATTGATTGCTATTGCCGATTTATTTATAACCGACTTCAAAAATAGGAGAAGGTTATCAAATCGTCTGTATTATTTTTATATTTGTGTACTACGAACCGATTAGGTCTTGTATTTCTTCCCGTTCTAACGATTACGTGCACCGAGGTTGAGGATGTATTAAAAAATCTGCGTCCCCGCAAAGCCCCCGGTATAGACGGCATACCTAACTTGGTTGCCAGACGTTTCCCCGATAATATCGTACGCCTCCTGGCTATAATATTTAACGCGGCCATGACTCACGGCATCTTTCCCAACGAGTGGAAGGAGGCCGACGTCGTAGGGTTCTTCAAACCCGGTAAACCGCGCACAGAACCCTCTTCATATAGACCTATTAGTCTTCTCTCCGTTTTAGGAAAGTATACGAACGGCTTATCTTAGCTCGATTACGCGCCTTCATGGACTCGCGAGAGCTTCCCATACCCGAGCAGTTTGGCTTCCGCGCCAAACACTCATGTATTTCAACAGGTGCTCCGCATCACGGAGCACATTCACGCCAAATCCTTTATTGGCATGCATACGGGAGCAATCTTCCTGACGTGGCGAAGGCATTCGACAAAGTCTGGCACGCCGGGCTTGTATACAAGCTATACAAGCTTGGGGTGCCTGACTATCTAGTGCGCATAGTGCGCGATTTTCTTACCGGTCGAACCTTCAGGTACCGCGTCGAGGAGTGCGCTCCACCCTCCGTCCCGTTCGAGCCGGAGTACCACAAGGCTCCGTACTCGGTCCCGTCCTATACACGCTCTACACTAACGATATTCCGCGCTCACGTAGAGCAGAGCTAGCCCTTTCGCCGACGATACCGGCATTTATGCTTCCGGGCGTTCTCCCGAAGTCATTCTTAAAAAACTCCAGACCGCGGCCGATGCCCTAGGGGATTGGTTTCGGAAATGGAGAATAGAAATCAACCCGGCTAAGAGCGCAGCCATGTACTTCACGAGGCGTCTTCAGTCTCCACCTCGTTGCGTCCAACTTCTAGGTACACCTATTCCATGGGTTACACAAACCAAATACCTTGGTGTCGTATTAGATCCCAAACTCAGCTTCGGCCCTCACGTAGATCAAGTTAGGAACCGGGCGGCCTACGTTATGGGTCGTCTATATCACCTCATTAATAAGAAAAGTAAAATGTCCCTCCGTAATAAGGTGACACTTTACAAAGCAGTTATACGTCCCGTTATGACGTACGCGAGCCCGGTCTTCGCGCATGCCGCCCATAAACATATCCATAGGTTACAAGTAATTCAGAATCGTTTTCCGTGACGAGCCACGGGTGCGCCGTGGTTCGTACGTAATCGCGAGCTCCACGTTGATACAGGGTTACCGACAATAGCCCAATTCTTTAAGCAGGCATCTCGACGGTTTTTCGAGACTGCCACCAAACATTCTAACAAACTTCTTGTAAGTGCCGCCACTTATAAGCCTTCCTATAATAAATTCCGTCGCGTCGCCCGGAGGCCGAGACACGTTCTTGACGATCCGGACGACGCGATTACCATTGCACAGGCTAGATCTCTACAAATCAACAAAGCGTCCATTCGCGACCGTCGGAGGTTGCGAATAATCCTTGCGCGTTACCGCTATTTTATGGGCAGGCCCCACCCTTAGATGTTAGGAGCGTTGCTGGAGTTTCTTCGGCCACTTCTTCTCCCAGCGCCAACGCTTCCCGAAGTGGCACTCAAAGTTAGTTTATCTTTTGAATGTCTCTTAGATTATCCGTGAAATAGCAACCGACCGAGTCGTGGTTCGGCCCTCTCGGGCGCCCTCGGATCGGCATGCTTACGCGTAACATAGTAACCGTCCAAGCCGAGGTTACCCCTCACCGGGGGGACCCTTGTGTCGAGTTACTAGCAATAGAGGTTCAGGCTAAGCGACCTAAGAGCTATGCCACCTCTCAATCCGGTGAAGCAGTCAAGGCCAGCTTCTCTGGCCAATCTGTGTAGTTCGTCAATAAAAAAAAAAAAAAAAAAAAAGTCTTGTATTTGTTGTTATGGGACATTGGACTCCGAAACTTTTTTTTTGTTAACAGGGAGGAAATCTTCAAAAAGATACCCCATTTGGCCTTCTGGGGGGAAGGCGGCGGTTATGTGGGGTTTTTACCCACTAAAACCTCCCTAGTGGCCCTTCCTCGGTGCATGGTGAGGGGTTTCGGGATCTCCAGAGGAACGCACCGGAGCCGCTCTGCACTGTGCTCAAGGAGAGCACTTCCCGGGGGGGGAAGTTACTTCTTCCCCCCTGTGCCCTCGCAGTGCAAGGCGACACGGGCCAGTCGATGTCGCCTTCTACCCGGGTCCACCTTGGCGGATGACAAAGGCCCCACCCTTGTCGCCCAGTGAGGCCCCTTTTAGTCGCCTTCTACGACAGGCAGGGGATACCGTAGTCTTATTCTTGAAAGCCCAGAAGAACAGAGCTGAACTTAAGAGCTCCGAAGCTATGCCAAGCAACTCCATTAAAATCCTCCATTAAATGGAAAATGGCTCTCTTTAGTCGGCTATTATGACAGGCGACACCTAAGTAGTTGAAGTTCTAGTTATTATTAGGATAGTTCTAAAAGTTCAGGACTACAGGGTTAATCTATATATATCACTGAAAATTTTTAATGAAACTTTCAGGGAATCTTCAGCTTGACCTGACGAGTAATCGTGTAAAGTTTGGTGACGATCGGAGCACTCCTCTTTTGAACTGTGAAACTACCTATACGTCGAACTTTTATTTCTGATATTGACTTGAGCCCGATACGCTTTTCTATAAATCATAAGAATTATATTGTATTTACTGATATGTAATGATCTTCACCCGCTCGAGAAGAGAATAGAAAAGAATAAATACGGAGAGAAATTAATAATTTAATATATTGTGAGAGTTATTTTAAATATTTAATGATGTAAGTTTATTATTGAAATAAAATAAAGCAAAATCTAGCCCGGCTTACTAGGTTACGCTAGTAAACTAATAACAATAGCCCTAGTGTAAGGAAATATAGTCAACATTACCTTTCACCTTTTAAGGTGACGAAACTTTTCACTTGTCGGCATTCGAAAGATTAGACACGTAACTAACTGACGAGGCAAAACAAAATTGGTCGTCTATTTTGCATAACAGCGATATCATGTCTTAATTACACCGTGCAAATAAAATAGGCTCCCCACCGTCTTAGCTATAGTCTTATCTCCTGAACCTAATACGAGCTTACGTCTCTTTAGGTGTTTATATTTTTAATTTTCAACCGACATCCAAAATGGAGGAGGTTCTCAATTCGTCTGTATGTGTTTTTTTATGTTTATTATCTCATAACTTTGGACTGGAGAAATTTAGATTTTTTTCATTTAAAAGCTGGCAATGGAATTCTGACAATGGCATCCATGAGAAAACCATATAAGTCTTAATTTTGCTTTATGTATGTACGCGACAAGAGGACGAATAACTCAATATCACGCCAAGCCATTCGATGATTCATTTTTTATTGGAAAGTAGACACGTAGCCACGGGCGCGCCGTGGTTAGTACGCAATCGTGAATTACACGTTGATACAGGGCTACCGACAATAGCCCAATTCTTTAAGCAGGCATCTCGACGATCGACCGTGGTTTGGCCCTCTCGGGCGCCCTCGGATCGGAATGCTTACGTGTAACATAGTAACCGTCCAAGCCGAGGTTACCCCTCGCCGAGGGGAACCTTGTGTCGAGATACTATAGTGATAGAAGTTCAAGCTAAGCGACGTAAGAGCTATGCCACTTCTCAATCCGGTGAAGCAGTCAAGGCTAGCTCTCTGGCCAATCTGTGTAGTTCGTCAAAAGAAAAGGATATGAGGTCGTAGTTTAGTGAACATTTCATAAGGATCGATTAGTCTTAACGGATCGGAAAAATCACTGACGTTAACTAATTTCTATCGAAAATTGGCGTACCAGGTAAAGGAATTAGGCGAAACGAAAGTTATGTACACGTGACGGTCTAACGGTCGGTTTTATATAGGAAAATGAGCATACCGCTCACCTGATATTGAGTCATCAGATGCTCATTTACCATGAATCTACAACCCAAAGTAGACTTCCGGCCTATAAAAAGGCTTAAGATCTCACGAAATCTGCTTCTTTACGTTTGCAAAAACCGCTCTTATGTTTGTGTTCTGTTTTGTGCATTTTTTTTTAATAATAATTTCGCATCATTTTAACAATAGCGGGATAGACAGAGACAGCTTCTGCTGTCCTCTTGTTAATGACTAAACTTTGTCCACTGACAGGGGTGAGCCTATAATAAAAACATACATATAAGTAAGTTACATACTGAACATTTATACCGAGGTATTTGATGTTCTATTATGATTATGTTGTTTTTTATGCATTTTTAATAATAATTTCGCATCCTTTTAAGAATAGCGGTATAGACAGAGACAGCTTCCGCTGTTCACTTTTCAACAATCTTATTAGGTCATTTATGTGACAGGTAGAGACCCCATATTGAAAACATACATTTAATTAGGTAAGAGACTGAACATTGTATTTGACGTCATAATATATACCACTTGTTTGAATTGCTTGAAGAAAATCGTTTTTCAAATGTTTTCGAAAATCCATTTTCTTATATATGTATATACGAGTATTTCATATGTTTATGGTGTATAACGGTACGGAACGCAAACGGTATTTTTCCCATTTTTGTCTGGAAATATTAATTCCAGTTTCATACATATTTTTATTTGCCTCTGCTTAACACCAGTCATTATGCATATTTATGTGTTACAATGAACGAGTTAGCAATAAAAAGTGCAAAATAAAACAACGCCATAAAATTTGCATAATCTGACGCGCACAGAACGGTCTCGTAAGTGCTTGTTCTGTTATTTACTAATATCCTCTTAATAAAAATTGAACGAGAGATACTTTATAAAGCAAAATATGTATCGTAGTCATAATATTTTGCGTGACTATATTATTATATACGGATATAAAAGGTATTATAACATTTTTAACGTAGATTAACAATGTTAAATGTAATTTTTGAGTGTATTAGTTATTTGGCAGCATTATTTTATCATTGTGTTGGTAAGATCTTTGGAAGACACCAACTTTTACAGCAACTCATTTAATGTACGCGCTGTCCGTCTGTGGAACTCTCTTCGTGTGGCCATTAGGAAATCATAGACGTTAAAAAGTTTTACTTAGATAAGTCCACCTAACATCATTTATACTGTTACGAGTATGATACATATGTAAATATATGTAATACTTATTACACACGTTTTGTCTTTTCATAATATATATATATACCTATATTATATATACGAGTATGTATGTATGTTTGTATGTAAATATTTATTATCAGTATTTACTTTTTATAAACTCCCGCCGCTTGTAAGAAGAAGAGTTCGCTTATAGCGATAAGGCTAATTGTTTATGTATTCTAATTATATTTTCTTTTTTTTTATTTTATTTCATAAGTGTAAACAATAAAGAGTTTATTAATAAAAATAAATAAATAAAATAAATCGAAAAATAAAATTCATATTTAATCATTGTGTAATTCGTATCTAAATATAATTAATAAAAAAAATATCGAGCAAAGCTCTGTCATCCAGGTCCTATGTATAAATATAGCGTTGCATACACTTATACTTATATACTTGTATGTAACAAACATATTTTACTACAATAATATATAAAACGAAGCGAAATTAGCGAAATGAAAATAAATAAAATAACATAAAGAGATTTCATAGTTACTGTGAGATTCAAATAAGAAAACTTATTTTAAAAAGCTCTCCTAGAAATTTAAAAATTCATGTTCCTTCACCTTAATTTCAACTCATTATAAAGCACTTTATAGACGGTATAAACTTTATTCCTTCAAGTTACAGGTACGAGTGGTGATTATTTCTCCCCGAGAGAGATTGAGTGAACAGGACGTGACTTGAAAGTGCTTGTTGACTTGCTAAGAATACTGACACCACTATGCGAAATACAAATGCAGAATATTAATTTTCAAACAAATATGACAACATTTTGAGTCGTTTTTTGTTTTTACTCGTAAATTTACTTGTTTAATAGCGATTGTTAGCTAGCAACACATGACACCCAGTAATTGTTACGCATAATAACTACTTCCAATGTTATCTTAGTGGTTTATCTGACCCTTATTAACTTTATTATGGGTCAGTATAACTTTAATTCATAATTAATAATTTAATGGATGAACATTTTAACTTGGCATTGTAAAGAATAATTTAACTTTATTACTTCGTAATCTGACTTCTTCGAATTTTGTATAAAGATTGTGAGGACGCGCAGTTGTGACGGTATTCGTTATGATAATTCTTTGTACAACGTTACGCCCACTGAATAAACGAGTGTATTAGTTATTTGGACTATTTCGTTCCACAAGACCTATAAATTATTACACGACATTAGTACTTTAATAATTTTCTACCCTTGGTGGTCGTTAACTAATCAACGGATCAATTAATGTTTGATATTGTTACAACAAATCGGTAATCTAAATCGTCGATGAATTTCTAAACAAAGCTTATCACCACGTAATAGCGTTAAACGCTTTTTTTTCTATTTTCTTTTTCAGTTTCTCTGGCAAAAAAAACGTTTTTCATTCAAAGGTTTTGTTGATTAATCATGTGGAACCTAAACTGTGTTAATTTTAAAAAATTATAATTTTCTATTACAAATAGGTTCTATTTTATTGACATGTACTTTTAATGGTTATTGTCTAATTTCACATTTGGTAAAATCGACAGCGGTTCTCTATTTCTTAATAATTGAGTCTGAGAACTCATAACAGCTTAACCACTACGCAACCATCGATCAACGACAATCGGCCAAATACCGAAAATGTTAGGTAAGTATAATTTAATAAATTACTGAATAGATAAACAGCAAATGCTTTATTAGGAATTGATGACATTATCAAAAAAGATTAACATTTTATTTTATTTTGTTCCATATTTTTCAATGAATTCTTTGAGAGCCTGTTCTCGGTCCCGCTTAGGGTTGTACATTTGCAGCAGTTCTTCCCAGATTTCAGGAAGTGACTCCATAATCGCTTTAATAAATTTAGCCACCACTGACTTCTGATTCTCCGTACATTTATTACAATCAGATTCCACCGCATCCGGGATCGTTTCTAAACAAAACAATAAAATTTTACCAATACATTAACAATACACATTTACTAATAAAAGCCAAGACCGATTTCAAACTTAACGGATCAAATATGAAACGCAAACTATCCCTTGTATTTCTTTATCCTTCCATTTTGTGCTAACTTAGTCTTAGATGGTCATATATCTACCAACATCTCAATCAAGATGCATTCTTCTATTAGGAGGTCCCAAAATCATTAATTTTGGACCTAATTAAAAGGAAACTCTTCCAAACAAAATCAGTTCGTTAACGTTGCCGCTATGAATGCACAAACGTTAAAAAATGAATTGAGATTCTCCAACTTTTTAATTGGGTATAAGCTCTCACGACCTTCTAATCGTAAGAGGGTAGACACCTTGAGATTAATGTAAAAGTAGTTGACTTGAATCTTGGGTGTATCGTCTTCAGATTACCAGACCACAACAGAAACTAGAAGGTATAAATATCAGAAATATTTTATCGTTGGCTTTACAGCTACCACAATTCTGAGATGACGGCCGGTCGATCGAGCATTGCAAGCGAATAGATTTAGTTATTGCTTTTATTTTATTTTTTCTTTCAATTTTTAATCGCCTATTCTATTTATTCTTACTACAGAGACAATTAGAATAGAATAGAATAAAAATATATTCGACACACAGAACACAGAAACAGGTAAAACAAGACAAAAGCAGTTAAAATTGTGAAAAATTAAAAAAAAGAACAAAACAGAACTTGTTCCGAATAGGGGTTGGTTCAGCATGTGCTGTGCTTACATATTTTAGGACAGCGCTGATTTTCAGCCAAAGAACCTGTAAAAACTAAGGCGGACGCGATTCGGTATAAATATGGTGTTACATACACTTTTATTAATATACATAAATATATTAAAAAAAAACGCATATATATATATATATATGTATATAAACAAATTACATAATAAATAACATAAACGTAGTGTTAAATAAACGATATGACGCAATTGATGTTGGCGTGCTTACGTTGAGATTCAGTTAGGAAGTATTTCAATTTATTTTTGAATATAAGTAATGTTTACAATTACCGGTATCATTATAACTAACTATTACTTAATCATTATTATCATAGTTAACAGTTAATATATGTTAATAAATACGTAGTATGGACGTATAGGTCATAATGAATGTGAAAAGAAAGACGAAGACATAAAATAGTTCATATAAAACTTACTTTTAATGTCTTTTCCTTCTGGTGTACATTGTCCCTTTCCTAGGAAACACAAGGCGTAGGCTTTCAGCATGCGAATGTTGCTAAGAACTTCGTCAAAATCTATTGACTCGTATTTTTTCTCATCGTATGCGTTGTCCGGACTCGCTGTCACAGCCGCCATCACGGCTATTATTATCAGGAATCTCATGTCTGCAAATTATTTAACGAAAAAAAGTATGTTTAAGAATAAAAAAATTCTACTTAAATTCCAATCAAAGGTGATAAATAAATCATTAAACGCCAGTACGCTTTGTTCTTCTACGTTTTCTTATGGCAAGGGTGCCCAACCTTTTTGTACTCTAGAGCACATACTAAAATATCGGTCGAGTGGCGGGCACCACTTATTTTTAATCGACCAACTCCTTACATAACTTCTCATTTTCCCATAATTTATTTTCTTATATTCATAATTTATTATTAAATAATAAATAAAATGTTTCAAAATAATAGAATTATTATTCAAATTGCATTTTTAATTAATGTTTAAGAAAAACATCAGTCTGTGACAAATAGTGGTGAGCACATACGAATCGTTCGGGCACGAGGTTGGGAACCTCTGTCTTATGGAGTATTTACTAGTCTTAGATTGTTATAAACCTACCAAAATATCAATCAACAATTCTTGCTAACGATATTATCGCAACTTTATTTATCTTTAATATAAATCTTACAGTCTATTGAGAAATCAAATACCACAAACTTCTATAAAGTTTTCGAACAGTTTATTGAAGTTTGTCTATCAGCAAGTAAATTATAATTCAGTATTATGGATTATTTTACATTTTACGGCTTCTGAATTAGTTACCTCCAAGTAAAACTGCAAGTATTTAAACTGAGAACACCGACTACAAATTGAATCAAACGTTAAACGCTATGACGCGCGGGTGCTCTTTTTAACCGGCTTCAAAAATGGAGGAGGATTTCAAATCCTCTGTTTTTTTTTTATTATTTTAATATCTTCGGAGTATCATAATTACAAAGCTCGTTGTCTTGGATTTTCTTAGTTTTTTTTGACGGGTTGAGGGGGGAATCTTCATCTACAAGATAACTCGCCTTCTGGGCCTTATGTGCTAGCTTGGCGGACGACAAGGGCCTCCATCCTTGTCACCCAGTGCACCCGTCCCCTTTTAATTGACTTTTACGACAGGCAGGGGATACCGTAGCCTTATTCTACAAGCCCAGAACTACAGGACTGTTACAATCGATATGAATTCTTCCATACGATTTTTAGGAGTTCCGTGATATATCGGAATCCATGGTCCTATGCCAATAAAATTATATGGGACCAAATATTGACTGTAAAATAGAAATTACAGACATTGAAAACTTCCATGTTTGAAGTTGATTAAAAGCAAATAAAAACGCAACACTTACCTGCACCGCAAAGTTCTCCGTGTGTACAAAACAATATCAAACAGACACTTTATATAGCATCGGAGAACACTTCCTCTGCTGCTGTGTGCGAATTATAATTGATGTACGTTTTAAGTTAAATCATTTTTTACTTAGCATAATAAAATTTTAATGAATTCTTCGGATTATTTTCCTTTTAAATACGTAATAAATATCGCATGTACCTACCTGCACATCAGTTATTAACAAGAATATAATATTAAACCAAAATATTACAATAAAAAAAAGGAACTCTGGGAAATGTAAACTGCTCTGACTCAAGCTTGTGTGTCCCTTAATATATAAAAATACATTATGAAAGTAAACGACAAATATTATTAGACAGTTAACAAAAGTATTGAAATTATTACGCCATTCTCTCTCCGTTCGCCCCTTCTCTCAAACATCGTTATTAAATTGTGTATTACAACACAATAAAGCGTATTGAATTCGTATTTCATTTGTAGAGCTTCTTCATTCTCTATTACATGATCAAAGATCCTTTTGTATCAGCATTATACATTGTAATATGTCGCCAACATTAATTTTTATAGGAATTAGAAATTATTCAAGATTATTTGCCTTTTTTCTCGGCTTATAGCCGGTCTTATGTGTGTTGAGACATCAAGAAAAAGAATGCCGCTTCCCAATCGCTATTATATAGATATATAGTAATATATATTTAAACTGAAAACACCGACAACAAATTGAACCAAACGTTAAACGCTATGACGCGCGGGTGCTCTCTTTTAACCGGCTTCAAAATGGAGGAGGATTTCAAATCCTCTGTTTTTTTATTATTTAAGAAAAACATCAGTCTGTGTCAAATAGTGGTGAGCACATACGAATTGCACGAGGTTGGGAACCTCTGTCTTATGGAGTATTTACTAGTCTTAGATTGTTATAAACCTACCAAAATATCAATCAACAAGCATTCTTGCTAACGATATTACAACTTTATCTATCTTTAATATAAATCTTACAGTCTATTGAGAAATCAAATACCACAAACTTCTATAAAGTTTTCGAACAGTTTATTGAAGTTTGTCTATCGGCAAGTAAATTAGAATTCAGTATTATGGATTATTTTACATTTTACGGCTTCTGAATTAGTTACCTCCAAGTAAAAGTGCAAGTATTTAAACTGAAAACACCGACAACAAATTGAACCAAACGTTAAACGCTATGACGCGCGGGTGCTCTCTTTTTAACCGGCTTCAAAAATGGAGGAGGATTTCAAATCCCCTGTTTTTTTTTATTATTTTAATATCTTCGGAGTATCATAATTACAAAGCTCGTTGTCTTGGATTTTCTTAGTTTTTTTTGACGGGGTGAGGGGGGAATCTTCATCTACAAGATAACTCGCCTTCTGGGCCTTATGTGCTAGCTTGGCGGACGACAAGGGCCCCCATCCTTGTCACCCAGTGCACCCGTCCCCTTTTAATTGACTTTTACGACAGGCAGGGGATACCGTGGCCTTATTTCCGAGCCCAGAACTACAGGACGGTTACAATCGATATGCATTCTTCCATAAGATTTTTAGGAGTTCCGTGATATATCGGAATCCATGGTCCTATGCCAATAAAATTATATGGGACCAAATATTGACTGTAAAATAGAAATTACAGACTAATTGAAAACTTAAAATGGAACACTTACCTGCACCGCAAAGTTCTCCGTGTGTACAAAACAATATCAAACAGACACTTTATATAGCATCGGAAAACACTTCCTCTGCTGCTGTGTGCAAATTATAATTGATGTACGTTTTAAGTTAAATCATTTTTTACTTAGCATAATAAAATTTTAATGAATTCTTCGGATTATTTTCCTTTTAAATACGTAATAAATATCGCATGTACCTACCTGCACATAAGTTATTAACAAGAATATAATACTAAACCATAATATTACAATAAAAAAGGAACTCTGGGAATGTAAACTGCTCTGGCTTGTGTGTCCCTTAATATATAAAAATACATTATGAAAGTAAACGACAAATATTATTAGACAGTTAACAAAAGTATTGAAATTATTACGACATTCTCTCTCCCTTCGTTCCCTTCTCTCGAACATCGTTATTAAATTGTGTATTACAACACAATAAAGCGTATTGAATTCGTATTTCATTTGTAGAGCTTCTTCATTCTCTATTACGTGATCAAAGATCCTTTTGTATCAGCTTTATACATTGTAATATGCCGCCAACATTAATTTTTATAGGTAATCATTATTCAAGATTATTTGCCTTTTTTCTCGGCTTATAGCCGGTCTTATGTGTGTTGAGACATCAAGAAAAAGAATGCCGCTTCCCAATCGCTATTATATAGATATATAGTAATATATATTTAAACTGAAAACACCGACAACAAATTGAACCAAACGTTAAACGCTATGACGCGCGGGTGCTCTCTTTTAACCGGCTTCAAAATGGAGGAGGATTTCAAATCCTCTGTTTTTTTTTTATTATTTTAATATCTTCGGAGTATCATAATTACAAAGCTCGTTGTCTTGGATTTTCTTAGTTTTTTTTTTGACGGGTTGAGGGGGGGAATCTTCATCTACAAGATAACTCGCCTTCTGGGCCTTAAGTGCTAGCTTGGCGGACGACAAAGGCCCCCATCCTTGTCACCCAGTGCACCCGTCCCCTTTTAATTGACTTTTACGACAGGCAGGGATACCGTAGCCTTATTCTACAAGCCCAGAACTACAGGGCTGAAATAAAATATTATTAAAACTTAACCTAAGGCTTCAAAATAAATAAAATATTAATATCTTTATATATATTTATGAAACTATATAAGATGGGAATTGTGCTTAACATACTTTGGTAAACAACGAAAAAAAAAGTATAAAAAGTGTATGTGTGAGTATGTAAAGTTACTTTGAGATGATATCTTTATGAGAGAAGTGAGGGAGGAAAGGCGGGGTTATGTGGGGTTCTTAACAACTCAAACCCCTACGGTGGCCCTTCCTCATTGCATTGTTAGGGATTCAGGGGTTCTGCACTATGCTCGCGGAGAGCACGTCTCGGGGGGAGGTTACTCCCTCCCCCCCTGTGCCCTCGCATCGCAAGGCGACACGGGCCAGCCGATGTCGCCTTCTTCCTGGTCCACTTTGGTGTACGACTCAGGCCCCACCCTTGTCGCCCAGTGAACCCGAGGCCCCTTTTAGTCGCCTTGTACGACAGGCAGGGGATACCGTAGTCTTATTCTTGAGAGCCCAGAACTACAGGGCTGAAATAAATATTATTAAAACTTAACCTAAGGCTTCAAAATAAATAAAATAATATTAATAACTTTATATATATTTATGAAACTATATAAGATGGGAAATGTGCTTAACATACTTTGGTAAACAACGAAAAAAAAGTATAAAAGTGTATGTGTGAGTATGTAAAGTTACTTTGAGATGATATCTTTATGAGAGAAGTGAGGGAGGAAAGGCGGGGTTATGTGGGGTTCTTAACAACTCAAACCCCTACGGTGGCCCTTCCTCATTGCATTGTTAGGGATTCAGGGGTTCTGCACTATGCTCGCGGAGAGCACGTCTCGGGGGGAGGTTACTCCCTCCCCCCCTGTGCCCTCGCATCGCAAGGCGACACGGGCCAGCCGATGTCGCCTTCTTCCCGGGTCCACTTTGGTGTACGACTCAGGCCCCCACCCTTGTCGCCCAGTGAACCCGAGGCCCCTTTTAGTCGCCTTGTACGACAGGCAGGGGATACCGTAGTCTTATTCTTGAGAGCCCAGAACTACAGGGCTGAAATAAATATTATTAAAACTTAACCTAAGGCTTCAAAATAAATAAAATAATATTAATAACTTTATATATATTTATGAAACTATATAAGATGGGAAATGTGCTTAACATACTTTGGTAAACAACGAAAAAAAAGTATAAAAAGTGTATGTGTGAGTATGTAAAGTTACTTTGAGATGATATCTTTAAATGTTCGTTCAGTACGGTCGCTTCACCTTAACCGGATGATGAAAAAAGATATTTAAGAGAGATTATTTCATTCGTAATTACCTAAAGGCATACTTCGTATAGCAATATTTTTTACTTATTATCTGTCATATACTCTTTGCATGTATTTATTAACTTTGGATTTTATAAAAATGTCTCTCTCTTCCATGCTATTGGTCCCACATGGTGGTGGGGTCAGCTTTTCGAATTTTCGCTTTCCACTTCGCTCTGTCCCCGACATCGTCTTTGGCGATGTTACATTCCATCATTTTTTTTCTTCCCTGTTATTGTTCCTACATTCAAAGTAGCGAAGTGAATCTTTAGGTTACAGTTGTGGACTAACTTCTTTGGCCGAGCCCGTCCTTGGCTCGGTAGCCCTAGCAAACTATTCGCAATAGTCGCACTATACGTCCCCGACATGACGTTAAACTGTGCCGGGCCTCCTACATGGCATAAAACTGTGTCGTCCTTCTGGAACAAGTGAGCAGGAGCTCTAAACGGTCAGATGGAGAAAAACTGATATGAGTGCAGGATTTCAGTTCAGGTTGGCGGAAGAACGGTTAAATTGAAACGTCAACGGCAGCAACCACAGGCCTAGTCAGATGGTCTACTGCGCAAACCCGGGTCCGAACTACTAAACCTAGGCAAGGTTTCCATACCTCAAGCGGGTAGGTTTTTGTACGTCAGATGGCAATCGATACTGGACTAATAAACCTAAGAATCCGCCAAACACACACTAAGAATATGGAAAGATTTTATAAAAATGTATTTATCTTAATATTTCGTTGAGTCTTATCTCTTATATGGTTTTCTCTCTTCTCCCATGGTTGAATGCTAGCCAATGTTTTTAGAGAAGATAGGGAGGAAAAGCGGGGTTATGTGGGGTTCTTAACAACTAAAACCCATACGTTGACCCTTCCTCGTTACATGGTTAAGGGTTCAGGGGTTCTGCACTATGCTCGCGGAGAGCACGTCTCGGGGGGAGGTTACTCCCTCCCCCCCTGTGCCCTCGCAGCGCAAGGCGACACGGGCCAGCCGATGTCGCCTTCTTCCCGGGTCCACTTCGGTGGACGACGTAGGCCCCCCGCCCTTGTCGCCCAGTGAACCCGAGGCCCCTTTTAGTCGCCTTGTACGACAGGCAGGGGATACCGTAGTCTTAGTCTACGAGCTGCTTTGTGAACCGCAGTTTAAGGTGTTACAATAAGTGTAAATAATTAAATAAAATATCCATTATTTTGTATTTGTTTATTTCAAGATTTCATTTGCATGTGAATGTCTTCCCATGAACACCTGCCAAAGGAATTCTACGGATTTATTCTTGCATCAGCTAAAACTGCTGCAGTGGCTCTCTCATTCCGCTGAGATTCCGCTGAAACTGTTACGGTCTCGGTCCATTAACAACCAGTGTTATTATGTTCGTAACCTAAACTAAAAAAAGGTATATGTAAGAATAAAACCAAAAATCGAACAAACTTTGAATCGAATCAAACCTGTCATTATAGACTACTTACGCAGTCTTGGAAACATTCTTCTATACTATTTTAGTCCCGTCCAGTAGTATTATTCCCTAGTACATCTTCAAAACCCGCGATAGGACTATGCCATCAACATTTATTTAGGACCTAATTGAAACCAAACATGTTACTCTTCATTCGATGGCTGTTAACAGTTCTACATAACATAAATGTATTTTGTTGTGAACGGTATTTGTGGGCGTCTCAACATTTCGTAGAACTACTTCTACGTGTTGTCTTGCGCTAATTAATGTAACTTTAAAACTTGATTTCAACTTGTGCATATACTCATTTCACTTGTGTTTATTGTTGTTTACATTTCTACGAAACAGACATGTACATTATGTATTACTGAACGCTATGTGAGTTAGACTTGAAATTTCGTATAATCAACTTCGTACTATGTTGGGCAAATATCTATTGTCTTGTCTTTCAGTGCTCATATGTAATATATAATGTTAAAATTAATTTCACTTACTCTCTAGGGTAACTAATTGCGCGTACACTTGTAGTAGTTAATTATAATCATGGCAATATATCTTCAAGTGAATGAACGAATGAATTCTTTATTGCACAACAAATTAATCCTAACAATTTTTTTTTTAAATAAATATGTGTTTATTTATAAATTAGCCTTTCGGGACCTTATGCTAAATTCGGTGTTCTGTAGTTTTGTTAGTAGTTCTTTGGATGTGAATTCAACAAAAAGCGCCACGTTTTTTTTAGGATAATCATTTTGTTATTTCTCATCATAAAAAACCGTATGATTGTTCAACTGAAAAATTATAGCCCTCCGGCTTACGTCCCAATGAACCATAAATATTGATTTAACAATAAAATTGACATTAAGCGTTTGCCTATGTCTATATTTCTCCGAGGATTAATACACAATTCAGGCTTACCTTGCCTTATAAATTGCACAAATACAATAAAACATACTCAGTAAGTACGTCATAAGTAATCGTTTTGTGTTATCCTATATTTTCTATGAAGAGAAAACGAGCTTACGGCTCACCTGCTCCGAGTCTGTTATTTCTGTGATCGTTCAGTGACATCACAGTTGACGATTTTTCCAACGATCTGCTAGTTCATTGTGCCACTGTTTTACTTTTCCAGTTGCCTACCATTGACACTCCAATAATGTTTCACTTGTTGGTACTTGTTGATCTAGTACATAATGACGTCTTCCAAATATAGCGATACATTTTTTCAATACAAAATAATCAAGGAAATCCATTATTAGTTTGGATTTATAGTGATATGTCATTGGCAATTACCAGACTTTGGAATCCTATGTTAAGAGATCGTCGTCGCAATATTTTTTTTCTCTCGGCGATGGATATATCTAGTTACACTAACTGCAGACTTCTTTTTAACCGACTCTAAAAAAGAAGGTCGTCAATTCGTCTGTATTTCAACTGTTTGCGCACTCATTTTAGCTTCAGACATTTTAGAATTGAGTTTGAAACTTTTTGTTGGAAAGGGTTAACTTTCACATAGATCCCGTATTAATGATGTTGTCATATGACTTTAAACTACCCAATGTATACGAAGAAAGTTCTGAAAATTGTTTAGAATAATGTCTTTTGTCTTTGTCTTCCGCCAAGGTGGACCCGGGAAGAAGGCGACATCGGCTGGCCCGTGTCGCATTGCACTGCGAGGGCACAGGGAGGGAGGGAGTAACCTCCCCCGGGAAGTGCTCTCCTTGAGCACAGTGCAGAGGGACTCCGGTGCGTTCCACTGGAGATCCCGGAGCCCCTCACCATGCACCGAGGAAGGGCCACCGGGGAGGTTTTAGTGGGTAAAAACCCCACATAACCGCCGCCTTCCCCCCAGAAGGCGGGGTATCTTTCTGAAGATTTCCTCCTCGTTAGCAAAAAAAGGTTTATGACACTCCAAAACTAGCTAAATAAATGACAACTAGCATGAAAGTGGAAAAAGAAAGTCAATGAAGGCATCTGAACTTCGTGATATAACCATGATATTTTGGAAATATCAGAGAGCGTCCTCGCAAATAAAATGTAAACGCTTCTTGCGTTTAATACACTTGCATTTTCGTTTATTTTAAACATAGATCAGATTTGAAATCGGTTAATATTTTACTCGAAAATATTCTTGTTCTATTTTAATTACATTTCTCAGCGGTTCGCAGCGACATCTAACGTCGAATTCGATGGGTATTGTTACAATTTCCAGAAAACCCGATGAAAAATTCTACTCGATGTTCACTAAATTGAATTAAATGGAAATCTCTCCGTGCTCGGAATGCGAGAAACCGCCGTGATCTGAATGTTATTTGTAACGCAGTTGATTTGCTACCTGACTGATTGAAACATTATTGTAACATTCAGCAGGTTTATCTACTCAAAAATATAGTTCACAGCTCACATTGTCTGTGGCATGGTATATAATATGATATTGTTATGGCCATATACGTCGGAAACAGATAGAGTAGACATAGCCTAGACATAACTTTATCCAAGATCGCATTGAGCCCGAGAAACGCTGGCTGGAATAGCTGGGCATTGTGAAAGTGGACATATTAGGGGACAATCTCAAAAAAAAAGAAAAACAAAAAGAGAATGCCGACGCTTTTTCTCCACTTTTGCCGAAGAAGCTGTGCAGGAAAGCGTACCCAGGTTTTCCGGGAAATAGCAAGGCAGAAAACGTAGAAGATAGTCTACCATATATGTTTCTCTTCAATAATGTACCTCGCCAGTAATCTGTCCAGTCATTGTAAAACAAGACCATGGGCCCAAAGACTTATGGCTCTTGAGTAGTGCGCGTATGGAATAAATATAGTGAGTTAAAATATTATGACAATCTTATTAAATATCATTTTCATTACTTACTCTTTATAATAATTAATCTTTATTGTTTACCAATAAATAAAGGCATAGAAAAAAACATGAAGTCATTGCCATCTGAGCTAGGTACTATTGGACCTTGAGCGGGTCAGGGAGGGGAGGGCAGAGGCTCCCCCCCCCCTCCGCAGGCGACGTATCGGGGTGCGCAGGAGGCGTTACGAACGCCTCCTCTTGCTGCCCCCGTAATCCGAAGCGGGGCCAGGATGGGTACCTGGCCCCAGCATACTTCGGCATCGTTGGAACTTCTCTGAGTGCCGGAGAAGTCCCCTTTGAGGATGAAGCCCGGTCTTTGCCGGGACCGGCCGGTCGTTGGGGTGTCCAGTCGCTGACAGATCCGGGCCACCCCGCTCATAACGGCTGATGGCATTCGCGGAAGGTTTAGTGGGTAGGGGCTGCCCAGGCCGAGTCCCACACATACCTCCGGGCCCACCCAGGGTACCGGATGATGGTCTATAAAAAGATTCCCCCGGGTGAACAAAAAAAAAATTGCAATTGGACCTGTTTCAGCAGTCAGTATCTTTTCCTCTTTTATAAACACAGTTTCGTTGGGATGTGTAAATATGTGTTTGTGTGTTCAACGATGCAACATTCATTAATGTACCATCATCTGCAAATGGTTTGGCGATGACGTGACTATAACCTGATCATTGGTGGTAATTTGACTACCATCCATTTTTGCGCCACTTCACTTCATATTGTATTAACTATAAGTGGCGTAAACATAAACTAAATACATATTTAACAATTTGCTATGAAATCAAATATACATGTGATAATACCTTTTTTCAATACAAATTTTACCTATACGTGTTTAAAATGGCGGAGATATTTCTCACGAAGCCGCTCCATTGATCTTTATATACTGATGTCCTAATACTTTTGCACGATTCAGCGTTTGAAATGAAATAAAACGAGTCAATCAAAACAATTGATATTAGCACCTAAATAACGTTAGTGTTATTGGTTTTTTATTAGCTACATAATTATTTGGTTAAAGGTAAAAGGTGTTTTTCTTTTGGAAATCGTTTGGGAGGTCTATGTCCAGCAGTAGATTTTCCACGGCTTAAATGATGATAATAAGTTTTCCATCGGTAGAATTATCTTCTTCTGTTTTTATGCCCTTTCCACCTTTTGAAGCCGGCCCATCTAGTTTTGCGGGATGTCTGCATGTCCACTTTTCGTTCCAAATCTTTAGCAACTATTTTCAAGAACAATGCGGCATAGTAGCACTTATTAATTGCTATTATATATGATAAATTGTTATGTTTATGTTACTAGTGTACCCAGCCCACTTCGCAGGGCTAGATTTTGCTTTATCTTATTTAAACAATAAACTTACATCATTAAATATTAAACTTAACTCTCACAATATATTAAATTATTCATTTCTCTCCGTAAATTATTTTAGGAGAAGGACAATATATTTTATAATTGACTACAATAAGTGTTTTACAATCATTCGTCAAACAACAAAGGTAAAATGGATCATTAAGCCTTATTACACAAGACAACAGTAACGACGTTTCCTTTGAGTAAATTATATCATTTAGGAGCACTAAGATATAGTTAATGTGGTACGGCACGACAAAGTTAACTTGACTGCGAATTAATTGGACAGACAACAAGTCTAATTATAATCCTATAATTTGAACTATTACTTATTCTAAATTAGATTGTTATTTGAGAACTTAAAAGCAATTCAAGCAATTCAAATTATAATTAAGAGCAATTCTTGATTATAAGCATATAATCTATAAAAAAACCATAAGCGGTTCACATAATTGAGGTAGATTGGTAATTATCAGCCCTGTAGCTCTGAGCTCTCAAGAATAAGACTACGGTATCCCCTGCCTGTCGTAGAAGGCGACTAAAAGGGGCCTCAGGTTCGCTGGGCGACAAGGGTGGGGGCCTTTGTCGTCTGCTAAGGTGGACCCGGCACCATTGCACTGCGAGGGCACAGGGAGGGAGGGAGTAAACTCCCCCTCCCCGGAAGTGCTCTCATTGAGCACAGTGCAGAGGGGCTCCGGTGCGTTCCACTGGAGATCCCGGAGCCCCTCACCATGCACCGAGGAAGGGCCACCGGGGAGGTTTTAGTGGGTAAAAACCCCACATAACCGCCGCCTTCCCCCCAGAAGGCGGGGTATCTTTCTGAAGATTTCCTCCTCATTAAAAAAAAAAAAAGATTGCTAGTTATTAACATTAATACACTGTGTTGAATAGAATGTGGGCATAACGATATTTGCAGCTGATGCAATCTCACTCCAAAGCTACGTTGTAAGTTGTACTGAGACTTATATTCTTTTTTATTTATTTATTTACTAAAGAATTACAAATAAATAGTTACGCCAAATTGCCGGAACATTTTATTGATGAAAACTGCACCCATAAATCTATCTTATACACTAAAGACTTGCTAATACATAGGATACACTAAAATTAATTATATATAACAGAAGATTTCCCGCTGATAAGCCGCTACCGTTATATCTTCGGACCCTAGTTCCGTTTTTTAGACGGAGCGGGAACCATTAATTCTCTCTTGCTGCACTCCCCGTCCGAGGAAAGTAAACGACTTACCTCCACAGCCCACTGACAGACATTCAAGTTGGGCTCAGATACCCCACCTGGTTTAGCCACCTTTGCTGGCAACCTTTTAAAGGAGGGAGAGTGGGGCAGAACCCACGGCCATATTGAAACCTATGAAACGAAATTTATATGGGACCTAATTATAACCAAATTTTTTCAAATAAAAAGTATCTAAATCTAAATATTAAACGAATTAACATAAAGAATATAGGCGAATTCAAATCGGTTAAGAATGACTTCACGATATCTTGAAGTCTTGCAGTGTATATATGATTATGAGTGATGATAAATGAGACACTCAGTTCGCATCCGTAATAATGTCAGTACGACTAATTGATGGCAGATTTAATGCACAAATTTCTTCAAAATCTCTCGCTTTATAAAGTAATAAACATCACAACGTCGTAAATAAAGTCACGCCTACACCGACACAAATCGCTTAAGACCACACCCTTACAAGCGTTCCCCTCCAGAAATAATTGAATTCAAACCACACTATTACTCAATGCCATTATGGGTAAAGTAAACAGCTTCCCAGTTTATTGGCGGTAGATAAAATTAAGGTTAACTACTATAAATAAACATTTTTCAAACTTTCTCTAGGACATCTTTTTTTTCCAATGCATGAATAATAATTGTATAATAATACATGAAATAATTTAAAAATATATAAATATAGTACTAGCCTACTTTATTTTTTTCTCTACCCACCTTCCGCACAAAAGTATTACGAGTATATCTAGCCAGATGACTTCTAGTGGATTGGTAACAACAAAAAAGGCAGCTCTTAGGCCAATTTTTTGTTTTTTATTCGAATCGTCCCAAAATCAATAACAAAAGAATTTTTTTTTTTTTTTTTTTGTGACGAACTACACAGATTGGCCAGAGAAGCTGGCCTTGACTGCTTCACCGGATTGAGAGGTGGCATAGCTCTTAGGTCGCTTAGCCTGAACCTCTATTGCTAGTAACTCGACACAAGGGTCCCCCCGGTGAGGGGTAACCTCGGCTTGGACGGTTACTATGTTACGCGTAAGCATTCCGATCCGAGGGCGCCCGAGAGGGCCGAACCACGACTCGGTCGGTAGCTATTTCACGGATAATCTAAGGGACATTCGAAAAGCTAAACTAACTTTAAGTGCCACTTCGGGAAGCGTTTGCGCTGGGAGAAGAAGTGGCCGAAGAAACTCCAGCAACGCTCCTAGCATCTAAGGGGTGGAAAAAAAAAGAATGAAAACTCTCCGTGTCTGCTAATGATCGTTGTTAGAGTATATATGGCAATTCATTTCCCGTTAGATATCATATGCGTTGCTGGAGTTGTTTCGACTACTTCAACCAGCGCCAATGTCACTATAAAAGTGGTACTTAAAGCTAGTTAGTTGAATGTCTTGATACTATTCGGATAACAGCTGACGACCGAATCGTGGTTAGACCTTGGCAGATCCCTCGGATCGGAATGCTAACGCGAATAGAGTAACCGCCCAAGCCAAGGGGGTCCTTGCGTCTAGTTACTGCCTAAAGAGGTTCCAGGCTAAGCGACTTAAGAGCTGTGCCACCTCTAAAAACCCGTTGAAACCGGTTGGCTGATCAGCTAAGTTCATTCAGAAAAAAAATTGTATTTTTGTGCGCACATTATGTATTTCGTACAATACCAGAGGTTATTTTACACCTTTAATACTCGTCTTAAACAATTTTTGCCACTTTATTTATTCTATTTTACTATTTTCCTTTTCGTAACTGTGTTATTTCACTATTTGGAAAGCTATACACTAAATTGACTTCACCGTTTTTAAATTAAATAATCGCCAATAGATGGCGGTGTACATAGCACCATATTAAAACATAATTAATTAGTTTCTGTGTTGTTCACCAGATGGCGTATCCTCAAGTCCGAGGAAATTTATTTCTGTACCATGCCCTCACGTTGCCTCTCCACTTGCGAATTTAAGTGAGGCAGTGTTAAAAATAATACAAATATGTTAACTTTCTTTTCGTAACTCTAACCATATTTCAGCGACCTAATTAGATCCTAAATATGACATGAAGTGAGCCCATCAACCTACAGCGGACATTAATTACCAAGCCATTAAAATGATTGCCCATTGTAATTAAAAAATCGAAAATATGAAAATTTCATCGATACATCGGCTGGTATACAAACGTACTATCAGATCGTTAATAGAACACTTATATACTAGACTGTCATTGCTTTTAGTTGAAACCACGTAATATTAGTAAATAAGGGAACTATACCTCACTGCCCGGACGTTTAGATCACCAGTTAAATTCGTCTTCGTGAGTCGTGGTATCTTAGTGTCTGGGCGATCGTCTCAAGTCGCACAATACGCTAGCATCCTGAGTTGATATCAGTGCCGGCACCATTGTTTGTTTCAATTGCTAGTGACGTTTCACCACACGCTCGGCGGTGAAGGGTAACATCGTGAAACCAACATGTGTTAGTATATTTTCTAACACATGTGAAGACTGCCAAGCTTTACCAGAGCCGGACTATGGAGTTATTATAGACTAGTTAAACGTAAATTAAAGTTATAGCTTAAATATTTTTTAACAGTCTTCTTTGTCGAAGCTATAAAATGATATAAGCGTAACACGTCCAAAAAAAATTATGATTACACTTAATATAATAAAAGTAGGCTATATAATGAAACAAAACGTTATTAATTTTCTTATTTAAGTAATTTATTGATATATTCCTATTTAACATAGAATAATGACTAGACTACCGATTTTTTACTAAGGAAAGTTTACGACTAATTTTAATATAATATATTAAACTAATCATTAGCCTAAATTATAATATTGAAATAAAAAATTGTCATTGAAATAGGTTGGCGTAATATTGAGTTATTCGTCTATTTCTGGCGCACATACTTGATGCAAATAAAAATAAATTAAAACACCTGATGTTAAAGATACAAAAAGATAATATCCCCGCGACATCGGTGGCTTGTTGTTTCCAATATTTTCAATATTTAATTATATAATTTAAACTTTATACGTTTAATTATCATATTATTTATTTTAGTTTATTTTTGACTCAATAATATTTATGATTTTTTTTTTCATCTATTCATCAGCGCCGTCGCATCCTTGTGACAGCATATGCTGAGACGGTGTCCGATATTGGCATCATATGTTTTGTATTATTTGTCTGTGTAACTTTAACTGTGTTTTGTCTATTTTTCATTCTTTTTTAATGTGTGTTATATTCTGTCTGTTATGTGTTTTTGTATTGTGATGCCAATAAATAAATGTCTATGTCTATGTGTAAATGTAAGACTTATATGGTTTTGCTCTTGGATGGATAAATCGGGCTACATGGGAAGCGCCAGCTTTCAAATGAAAAATTAATCATCAAAATTGGTTTACCCAGTTCAAAATTATGAGGTAACAAACATAAAAAAAACATAAAGACGAATTGAGAACCTCCTCCTTTTTTGAAGTCGGTTAAGAAGAAAGAAGAAGAAAAGAACAATTTACGTGACGTGATGGATGCACTTTGATTACAAGACTGCTGACTTTCAGCGGTAGCCAGGACTACGAAGTAACGACCGTTTTATAATTATTAGATTAACTTTTAATTTAAGTAGATGTAAATAAATCTGGTCTATTAATAAGTCGAAAATAAATATCAATTTTACCCTGTTATGTTTCAGGTGGTTTCCGCTGTTTCCTCTCAATATTCGAAGATAACTTACTATATCTGTAATGTACACTGCGAGTACAATAATAGCGTTATTTTTTTTATGACGAACTACATAGATTGGCCAGAGAAACTAGCCTTGACTGTTTCACCGGATTGAGAGGCGGCATAGCTCTTAGGTAGCCTGAACCTCTATCGCTAGTAACTCGACACAAGGTCCCCTCGGTGAGGGGTAACCTCGGCTTGGACGGTTACTATGTTACGAGTAAGCATTCGGATCCGAAGGCGCCCCAGGGGGCCGAACTACGACTCGGTCAGTTGCTATTTCACAGATAATTAGTAATGTTAATTACTGTTATAGTTACAAAATGGTGTTGTTAAAAAGAGGAAAAAAATTGTTTTTTCTTAAAGCCTGTTTCGATAAAAAAGACTGGGAAACAAAATAGTTAAATAAATCCAAATATTGTTTTCTTTATATAAAATAAATAGTAATTTCCAACGTTTTTATTGTAAGTAGCCATCTTTAAAATTTTGCAACATGTATGTCGTTACATATTAACCATATGGATTCATAATATATATTAATAATATTTTATACTTTGTATACACAACAAGCATAAATTGCAACAATAATTACATGAATTTATGCCATGATTCCATTAATGGATACACGAACAGATCAATTACCATTTAGATGATATATTATTTTTTTTTAAAAAACAAGCCCTTGTGGAGTAAACAAAGCTGTAAATTGCTATTTTTTTATTACTAATGTTCTCGTCGACATACATAGACAAAAATAGGTGATAGGATAAAACATAGACCAGATTGTAAAATGCTTAGCTTAAATTTAATATTACACAACAACACGACATATTATCTTAACATTCGTTAATTTTAATCTTACGGATTTTGCCACGGTTCAATTTTCAATTTATAACCAATATACATATCGACGCCGAAAAACAAAAACTTAGTAACCCATCAAAAATGAAATTATTTACCAGAGCCGAAAAACATTTCAACTTTTTAAAAAGAAATGATAACTTTCATATTTGTCGACCTGTCATTTTTGGACACAATATTTATTATTTTTTGCTGAAAAAATTACGGCATTAACCTAGAGTTTTCTTGTTATTTACATCGTTTTATGGTACAAAAAAATAAAAAAAAAGTGTCAATTTTGAAAATCCTATTTTCGCGATTTTTCATCTAATTGTTATAAGTCGTATATTATTTGACGCGTCTTTTTTTCCTGATTCCAACGATGAAAAATGGCCAAATGTGTCACTTACTACGTTCTTGCTTTCCAGCATCGATATAGAGATTTAGTTTTAAATTTGAGATGAAGCTGCCAAGTTATCCGTTAATTCATTTTATAATACATCTGACATTTGCGTTAATATGTGAAGTCATTATTATACATTTAAACGAGTGTTTGCATTTGACATTATATTCTTAATTTAAAGTAGAATGATACGTAATTCGAACAATAGATTTCAAAGTTGCTGTGAAGTGGCTTTTCTATTATCTGGCGTTATCCCACTTTCGTTCATACGAAATGTTGCATGACAAATTCTTGTTTCTCTTTTATCGTCCTTCCTCAAGGAACCGATGTTTTTGCCCTGAAATTAACATAACATTTTGAATGTTTATCGGACAAAATCGTTGTAACCTATAGAACTAGAAATCAACATTTCTCTGTATTTACTGTTAACGGGAAAACTTACTTAGTGGCGAATCTGAATTACTTGTGCATGAATGAGCATAGTTCAATAAAGTTCAACAGTATGGGTTAAACTTAAGATGTCGGTGTTTTAAATGACACATTTTGGAGATCGCGTGTATGAATTACATGATTACATTATGCTTTAGTATTAAAACCTCCTCCTTTTTTATGGTCAGTTAAAAATAAAAAAAAACTTACGTATTGAGACCATCGGAATGTGAAATAGGCGGCGTGGGCCATTTATGCAAATGCACTCGCCACATGAGCTGGCGAAACGTCATCCGAAACTGACGGGACATGGAGCAGTACAGGATAAAGTTGATAGCCCCGTTCAGAAGCGCCAATGCGTCCATCAGCTCCCCGAAGAGATCGTAGCAGCCCTTGAAGAAGCATCGTCCCAGCAGACCACTCAGTAGACCAAGAATACCCTGAGGCAACTCCGTCAACAAGAACAAAACTAAAACTGCAACCAGCATTTTCGTAGTTCTGTTCGCCCGCTTATCAGCTTTGTTCTGACGTTTTCCACCTTTATTTGTGGGGCACGTGTTGTATACTCTTATCTTCTTTTGGTGCTGATTAGCGCTGTAGACTTCCCATATCAACCACAGGCTGATCACAGTTAATATACAACATGGTAGCAATTTGATGACCACCGCGTGAACCCAAAAATTCACTAGGTATAATATGCCCTCGCGATCCGAGTCAACGTGGTACAAGATCATGGGTCCATTAGGTTCAAGCACTACAGCTGTGTGGATATCGAAGACCTGTGAACGAAAGTAATTAGATGTGATGAAGATAATCTCACTTTCTTTTTTTATTTGTATATAGAAGAAGAAGGAGGAGAAAAATTTGCTTATAAGTGAACATACGGATCATCTAATAATAAGAACAACATAAAACATACAACTACCCACGTGCACAAACACCTTTTGTGAACCTTCAATGTTATAATATCATGTCAAGATACTTCAAAGTCTCAATAAATTAAAATCGCGACGTCATCCATCCAAGACTTTGTGTCTAATAATAATAATTTAATAGAGAAAATATATGTCCGTTTGTTTGTAGTTTATAAACACAGAAACCACTTTCAATAATTCTTTAAATTATTTTATTTATTATTTTATTTATTTTATTTATTTATTTAAAAAGTCACACAGCACTTAATGTTAAATTTAATCTTGTTTAATTAAGCATACTGCCAAGTTTGGTCTTCTTTCTTTCTAACTAGAAAATTGTTTAAAAGGCCTGTATTTTATAATTTTAAAAGTACGCCCTTATAAGCACCCAACCGTTAAATAATAAACTTTGAAGTAAATCAGACTTTATTTGTACCAAAGCAATTTTTATACATTTGTAAATGTCTTTCATACTTATTTACAAAGGACTTTCATTTAGTATTTTAAGTAAGATTAAGATTATAAAACCAAGGCCACAAGAAAAATAAGACAATTACGTGTAAAAAAACGTGTACAATAAAAATCGATTCGTGTTTTTGTTCAGAAATAATCTTTTTCATAATTCAAAGGTTCGCCTGGTCACCTTTTCTTCGTCGTCGTCTTCAAAACTCTCACTAGTAATACACGAAAAGGTTCACGTGCTCAAGTACAGAAATTTCGTGGCCAGAAAATATGTTAAGGACGCAAAATTGCTCCTTGAAAAACGTGATCAAATGGATTCTAAATGGTTGTCCCTATCATATTTCTATATAACTAGAGAAACGAACATTAAAACCTTTAACCAAAAAGTGTAACCGGATTATCCGGATAATATATAGATTATCTATGTGATTGGTATAAAGAGGAAAGATATGTTTA
Organism: Meandrusa payeni; assembly: GCA_029286785.1. Classification (NCBI taxonomy): domain Eukaryota; kingdom Metazoa; phylum Arthropoda; class Insecta; order Lepidoptera; family Papilionidae; genus Meandrusa; species Meandrusa payeni. The sequence goes on along the minus strand of JAGSMX010000008.1, from coordinate 7,919,024 downwards.
TTTATGATTATGCTTTGTTTTAGATTAAAGATTTCAAAATTCTAGGCGATAATAAATACTCGTGAGCAATAATGTCTATCATGCACAATTTATTTCAGTTAATTAGCGTCTTAATCTTCCGAGATATTTAAACTTTCATAACCGACACTTTAATTTTGCTCACGGCTATATTTGATATCTACGTATGACAACTTACATTTAAAAAAAAAAGAAAGCAAGTAATATTTCTTTTTTTTTCAGAAATATTACTAACAATTTTGTTAACCATTCCAACTAAGCTTAAGCTTGTGCTAGGACATGGTTCACGGCAATAGTCGAATGGTGGATTCGAACCCACGACCTTACGATTCGCAGGCCGTACCCTAAACCATTAGGCTATTGGCGCTCATTAAATGTCGTACTATATATTTCGGCGCTTTATATTAAAAAAACATTACCAGAAATGTGGGTATGCAAAGGATCGGTGGTAAGACGAAGCTACTCAATATCGCCACGCTGCAGCGTCTTTCAGTACATAGGATGTGATTTTTGTCGGAATATCTGTAAAAAATATTAAATAGTTTATATATCTTTATTTTTATTTTTATATTTATCGCTGCTCAGTGTGATCGAATAATTTTTCGAATATTAACGACTCGTCTGACTGATAGATGGCTTCAGATCTTTGACATTATAATCACTAAGTGTAACTTATGTCGGTAGACCTCTCGAAATAATGTTTTAACAATCACATATTATCTAAATACGCAAAAAGGGGAAACAATAACAATGCTTCCTAATCAGTCAATTGAATTAAAAAATGCTTTATACTTATCATTAAAGGAGAAATCGTCTTCGCATACCGGCCTTATACGAGTAAGAGCCCATATCTACAACCGTTGGCCATCATCGTCGACAAGAAATCTTATTATCGCCGCTTGAAAAACAAACACAGCCCTTCTTTTTCTACTCTACTAGATAATCTAGCGCTTGAGGGACCGCGAGATTTCTATTGGGTGCTTAAAGTCTCTATTCGACTACGGCCTGGATTCACGCATAACAGAGTGTCACTAGAACATAACATCTCGATGGTTTTTCTGTAGATATATGTAACACTCCCTTCACTCTCTATCACCCTGGTCAGCACGTTACACTAATATGATTTGTTGGACTTTAATTTCGAAAGATCTACGGTGATCGGCCCGGAGACCTGTACGGTTTTGCCGTGTTTCTAGCTAATGCTGTACTGTTGGCGATTATATCCCGTATTTTACAATTTAATTACATTGAGAGATAGCCAAGCTGAAAATCGGTTTGAACGTTTATTATGTGTTAAACATGTTGTTTTATTGAAATCCTCGGATTGGTCCATATACTCACAACGGAGGTCTGATTTCAGGGTCTTCAATAAGGCAAGCAAATGAGTACTTAAGACGTGGATAGGCTAAAGGGAGTGGGACGCCCTAAGACTAAGTGGAGCAACGATCTTCACTGCAACAGCTGACGGGAACTGAATGAGAATGGCTGAGAATCGTGTTCAGACTGATCTTGATAACGAGATAAAATAAGAGAACAAGTACATGTGCATTAATAATTTAGTTAAAAACAATCTCACAATCAGGCTTTGATCAGAATTATTGAAGTTTAGGGCTCAGTAAGCAATTACGTAGATATTTATAACAGTTCGTTCGAGCGAATTGTTAGAGATGTTTGCTAACGTTGTATTTGCCAATTAGCAGAACAAATATTTTTTGTAGCCACTAAGGGCAATGATGTAGAAAGTACTGAAGCTTTAATGTTATATTTATTATGAATTAAATACATTTGCTATTATTACATGTGTATTTTATTATGTTAACTCAGCAGTGAAACGAAATAAAATGTACTAAATGTTACATGTGTAATATAAGAAAAGTTAACAATGAAAGGAAAATATAATTAATTTAAGGAAAGAGAGAGATGAAAGAGAAATAATAAAGTACCTGACCGCTCATGTCGATGGAACGAGAAGATTATGAGCATACTATCACATGATGAAGTCAATTAGAACACGGCTTTGTGCACGAAGTGAACGGCACAATCGGGGATCATGACCTCACAGAATACCGACGTATAATGGAGGTATATTGGAGGCGTTCACACACGTCTACAATCCCTTTAGTAGGTCTTTACCGTAGGATAATTTAAGGTCGCGTTTCGCATGCTCATTTGCCCCTTTCTCCAATAAATTTTTATTTTTTTTTGGACTAACTAACTCAGTTGACCAGAGAAGCTGGCTACTGCTTCACCGGATTGAGAGGTGGCATAGCTCTTAAGTCGCTTAGCCTAAACCTCTATCAGGTAGTTACTTCGACACAAGGGTCCCCCCGGTGAGGGGTAACTTCTGCTTGGACGGTTACCATTATTACGCGTTAGCAGTCCGATCCGAGGGCGCCCGAGAGGGCCGAACCACGACTCGGTCGGTAATTAACAAAAATCTATCGGGACAATCTAAGCTAAACTAACTTATAAGCCACTTCGGGAAGCGTTAGCGCTGGGAGAAGAAGTGGCCGAAGAAACTCCAGCAACGCTCCTAATCTTATCAAGGGGTGGGGTTTTCCCATAAAATACTTATATCGCGCAAGGATTTTTCACAACCTCCGACGGTCGCGAATGGACGCTTTGTAGATTTGTAAAGATCTAGCCTGTGCCTCCAATAAAAATGCTAATACTTACTTTATAGCGACGTATCTCCAAACAGCTAGTGAGAGCGTTAGACAGATTGAAGCCGTGTGGAATATCTGTGCGAAGTGCATGTGGAACAGCAGGTAGGCGGCCCATTTGTACGGCATTTCACGTTGTCCGGGCAATATCTCGAAGCAAGAAAAAAAATCAATTGAAATATTATTAACCAACTCCCGAAAAAGCAGAAAAAGGTTATCAGGGTGTCTGCATTTTTTTACGTTTGCAAGTGCTACCCAAGTTTGAATGCTATTTTCTGTACGAGTATTATGTTTATTTTCATTTAGGTCATAATTTTCTTGCAATTCCACTGTAGTTTTAGAAATTTTGGATTCCTACATATACCATATCTTCGGCACTCAAACGAGATGAAGAAAGATTCCGTATGTAACGGAAGTGGCAATGTGGACAAGAGATGCTGTAAACTTATATACGAGTACATCAGATGAGCGACATACTAAAGACCTAGTTATAAAGAGAACCTTAATCGGCGAGCCTATTTAGATTTCTGTTGGGGCTTCCCCGCTTCTGTAGCGCTTCAGGTATTTTCAAACACGCATCGAATATTTTTACGTGACAATGCGAGAGATGTGTCCAACCTGTAGCTCGAGCAGAGTGCGTATTAACTCCAACAGTACTTGCTATGACAGCCAGTAAACTTGACTGCACATACGAATGTATATGACCGAGAATTGGAGTTAATTATCGACCCTAAATATTAAGTGTGTGATTACTAACAACATACAAGGCTTGATACTTTAAATATATTTTCTTGTATAATAGGTTAAATAAAGTCTTAAAAATTTATCCTTAGTCGAATATAAATTAGTTTGTAAAAAATATTTACTACAGTTGAATTATATTCAGACTGAACGCCTCCTAATTTAATAAAATTTAATATAATATAAAGCTGAGGGACATACACAAACACCAACACACACACATTTATAAAATATTGTTATGATTTGTTATGCTCATATTTTATTGTGCTTTTCAAATGGGAGAAGACACTGACCCCTGAAACACAGGTCCAATTGAACCTAGCTCAAGAGTCAGGGACTTCATATTTCTTTGTTTAAACATTTTCTTTGGTGACTAATAAAGATTTAATATTTATTATATAATATATATTTATATATTTATTATTATTTTTATCTTACTTTTTAATTATTTATTAATTATTATATACCGGTGAGCCTTATGTTCGTTTGCTCCTTGTCATATAAAAGAAAACCATTTATTTGTGGGTTGAAGGTTGTAAGAAAAGTGCAAGAGCCGCGCAAAATCCGTAATCCCTGAAAACTATTCTATGTCACGTGAAGTGGTAGTGGTATTTTTATCCGTTGTTAAACGAGCACCATATGGATTATGTTAGGATTAATGCTCTATCTACGATCTCTATACGAAACAAATGTTCGAAATACAAATGTTTTAAATACAGAAGGACAGTCAACAAATGTTAAAACATTTTACGATTTTCCTTTCGCATTTAAAATATGAAATTATCAAAAACTGTTGTTTTCTGATTAGTTTTCTTTTGTAAGTAAAATTTATTTTTTAATTTTAATCTATGAATTTCTTGTTTACAATCTATATCAAATTAAATCACATACGTAAGTGAAGGTAGATAGAGAGTTAACAAAATAAAATACAATTGTAATTATGGCTTGTTTTACGCATTTTATCTTGATTAGTCCGATATTATTTATTAATTTTATTTACCAGTGAGCCGTATGTTCGTTTGCTCCTTGTCATATAAAAGAAAACCATTTATTTGTGGGTTGAAAGAAAAGTGCAAGAGCCGCGCAAAATCCGTAATCCCTGAAAACTATTCTATGTCACGTGAAGTGGTAGTGGTATTTTTATCCGTTGTTAAACGAGCACCATATGGATTATGTTAGGATTAATGCTCTATCTACGATCTCTATACGAAACAAATGTTCGAAATACAAATGTTTTAAATACAGAAGGACAGTCAACAAATGTTAAAACATTTCACGATTTTCCTTTGGCATTTAAAATATGAAATTATCAAAAACTGTTTGTTTTCTGATTAGTTTTCTTTTGTGAGTAAAATTTATTTTTTAATTTTAATCTATGAATTTCTTGTTTACAATCTATATCGAATGAAATCACATACGTAACTGAAGGTAGATAGAGAGTTAACAAAATAAAATACAATTGTAATTATGGCTTGTTTTACGCATTTTATCTTGATTAGTCCGACATTATTTATTAATTTTTTTTAGATTTTTGCTTAATCAATAATCTTCCTAATTAACTAAAGTGACGGTATCCTTGTTTTTGTTAACAGGGAGGAAATCTTCAAAAAGATACCCCGCCTTCTGGGGAGAAGGCAGCCATTATCTGGGTTTTTTGCCCACTAAAACCTCCCCGGTGGCCCTTTCCTCGGTGCATGAAGAGGGGCTCTGAGATCTCCAGTGGAACGCACCGGAGCCCCTCTGCACTGTGCTCAAGGAGAGCACGTCCCGGGGCCGGAGGTTACTCCCTCCCCCCCTGTGCCCTTACAGTGCAAGGCTACACGGGCCAGCCGATGTCGCGGACCACCACCTTAGCGGACGACAAAGGACCCTTGTCCTCTCCTTCTACGACAGGCAGGGGATACCGTAGTCTTATTCTTGAGAGCCTAGAACCGCAGGGCTGAAAGTGACGGTACCCATGGCGACTGTAAAATTCAGTCAGGAATTTAAAATCAAAAATTAAACCTTATAGTCTGTAAAATAATTTTTATTTCTATGTAGTTAGAATAGAATAGAAAAAACATTTATTCGGCACAAGAACACAGAAACAACAGGTAACACAAGACAAAAAACAACATGAACAAAAGTAAACAGAAAAAACATTAAAAAAAAAGAACAAAATAGAAATTGTGCCGAAAAGGGGTTGGCTCAGCATGTGCTGTGCTCACACATGTAGCACAGCGCTGGTTTTCAGCCAAAAAACCTGTGTAGGCTAAGGCGGACACCATTCGGTTGTGTATTATAATAGTGTACATTACATAAACTTTCATAAATATTATACATAAATGTATATATTAAAAAAACATCTATAAATATATAGTTATACTTTCTTTACATATATATATAAACAAATTACATAATAAATAACATAAATATAGTGTTATATAAACGAGTTATGATATTTCATGTTACATTAAGTTAAAATTACCCCTTATTCATCAGTTTCATCTCGATCCCAATTCAAGTATACTTTGAAAACGCTTACTTAAAAGAAAGTCTTATTAATTTCATACTACGACTTGACTTCTCTGGGAAAGTTAAACTCATTCAAACATTGGGAGTAAGGGAAATTTAATTTTGCAAGTGTTTCAACGTAAAATTCATATAACACAAACTTATGATGTACTTACGAGTATTACGAGTACTTCCTCCTTAGCACTTGGAAAGAGACGGCACATACCAGAGAGAGAAATCTTATAAATTTAAATACGCATTTCTTGTATGAAAAAACAATAACAAACTTTAAACATTTTTTAGCATTAAGAATGCTTTAAAAAATGTATAATTTTAGAAAAATCAAGAGTGGTTGGGCCTCTACGACTTTTCGTTTCTGACCCTGCTTCAGGATTCCGCTTTTTCACGAATGAGTTGGCACGGCTTATTCGTGCGAACCCATTTGTGACGACCTTGCAGAAATACCGACGTGAATTGGACTGGGTTTCGCCTAGTGAGTGTGGTTCCGGTGATCCACGCTTTTGTGTTCCTTTTGTGCCTCAAAAAAAAATAATTTTATAATTTTTGAAAGTTTGCACAAGTTTGAACCTACGACCGTATGTTTCTCCGAACTATTCACTAAACCACGTTCCTTTTTGAAGTATAATATGTAATCAGCCTTTCGATACTATCCATAATCGATTGTGTCCACGGGCAGATAGCAAGTGATACAAGATAATCCAATAGATAACCTAAATCAATGTGCTATGATTTATTTGAGCTTAGCTTAGCATCTGCATTCATATCCAAACTTCACCAGCTTATCTTCGATAGTTTCTCTTTCAAGGTATACTTCTTTCACGCGTTTTATAATATAAATGACAGTGTATTTTTAGCGTGTGACGTAATTGAGCACGCATTTGTAACACAAGCATAGTCAGGTGTGTGAACAGGTATCGTTATTGTTGACATCCAATATTATAATACTTTTTTCTTTACGAACTTATAGGTGAAAGAAAATACTTTTTTTTTAATTAAGATCTAAGTACTACGTAACAATAAATAAATTAACTAAGGATATATCCCCACTTTGCAGACCCCTGGGTCCACCCAGTGATTACGTATATATATTGATTCCGTGTTAAATTTGTTTCCATTGGACCTTGTATTTCGAAAATAAATTGGTTCAATCCATCACTAACAATAAGAAGTTGACATTTTTTATAACTTTCAAAATATTTTTTTCTTTATACTTTTAGTGTATATTTAGGTTAAAGTCCTTATTCTCAATCGTCCTACGACTTTCAAGCGTTTTTCTGAGCAAATGTAATAAAATATTAATTGAATGGAACTTACAAAGTACCGGTAGATAGCAAAGGGCACGTACTCCATCATCACAAATATGTCCGCCACTGCGAGCCACTTCAGCAGGCGGTTGATAGGCGCCGCGGCGAGGTCACGTCTCGTCAACACAGCAACATTCAAAGCGTTTGCCAAACTTCCGAAGAAGCAAACCTATAACGTTAATAAACATGAGGATATTGCTCAATGCAGTATATTATTTCTATCGTATTATTAAACTGCCTACTTAAGTCACTAATGTTACCTTTACTTACGTAAGGCTCATCAATAATCTCTGCATCGGACACAAATAAAAAAGACAACAAAAACGAAATAGCAATTGCAGATGCATTCCCGGCCTTTTTAGATGCCAATGTGTGTGTTAAAAGTGCTTACAAATATTAACTAATATTCCTGTCAACCATTGCGAAACATGGCTAAAAGAAAATCCTTTACAATATATATTATGAAAATGTCATTTTAAAATTCAAACAAAGCTGCAACATAAATAGCAACAGCGCCAATGAGAACCGCAACAAACTGGGAGTCAATAAAAACTTATTTCGGCTGCACACCGCACCCCAAACCATTAGGCTATAGGAACTACATGATCTAATTCCCCCATCCCCTTTCCACCATCGGACTTCTAGACGCACTGCGGGATTTCATCCTTTTGTTGTGAACATCCCTCAAACCCGAACGAAGCGATTTGCTTCGTCTTTCATTCTTTACGAAAACGTAAAGCAAAGGACTGGAATAGTTTGCCCGCGTCTGCCTTTCCTTCCGATTACAATGTGGGTATTTTCAAGAGTAGAGTGAATAGGCATTTACTAAGATAGTGCGTCTTACCATCCAGGACTGCATTTCAACTTAACATCAGGTGGGATCGTAGTCAAGCACTTGCTTACAAATAATAATAATAATAAAATTAGGCTATTGACAAAATAAGCATAGACAACAAAACCATTTTAAAACATGGCTAGGAGATAGATTTAATCAATAATCGAATAGTGGGTCTGTACTTACGAAAAATAAAAAGTTGAACAATTTTTCAATATACGAGTATATAACATAACGAAAATACAAATTCTAAACAGCAACCTTATTAATGAGCTATGAGTCAATTGACAAAATAAACATAGACAACAAAAGTCTATTTTTAAATTACGATGTTGCTATTTTTTAATAACCTGTCAATATTGAGTTAACGATTCTTTAAGGACGTCCCCCGTCCTACAGAGTGACCTTAATAAAGAAATAAATTAACAATTTTGCAGAGACTTTCAAGTGTTATGTTTGAGCGAAGCTTATAGCTTAATTATAAAACGTACCAGAGCAATATTGCTCTTGTAATAAACTGTATCGGACATCGTCATTAAAGTATTTTTTTACAGAACTATGGGATAAATATTTACTTGCTCATCTTTTTATAGACCGAGTATATATAGTATTTAAATGTTTTTTATATGTATAATATTTTTTATATATTTCTTTCTTTATTGATCTTTGTATATACATATGCTTTCCTTTATCGCCGAGCATGTGGTAAACCAGCAGCGGGATCGAACTCGGATTGTTAGCGAACAATGCAACTCGAGGCAACCGCCCGGACAGAGCTAGCACGGCTCTTATATACTCGTATGTATATGGATTAAATCATTAAAAAGCCATTACGCCAATTACACGGAAACAGTAAATTAATTAACCGTTATACGATCCTGACGATCTCGAAATGCTTTGAGTTATTAACTACAGCGCCCCCAAGTGAAGTAAGCAATAAATATCTACTACTATTCCAATTAATTAATTGTACACATATTTTAATTAAGCCACTAAAAGACATGTGTAAGAAAAAATAATATCTTCCTCCAGTTATTTCATTTGGAGCAAATCTGCAACGCCAAAGTATTTTAAACACAAATATAGATACGAGTAGATGAAGAAAATAATAATTCTGACTGACGGACTTCTCCAATTTTCACACTTCAATGCTACGACGTCGCCAATGACTTCAGAAGAACTTAACTCGATGTTGTCACGATCTCACTCCTGATCCTACTATAGATCAGGCCATCTTCTTCTTTGTCGTTCCCTCATTTCTGAGGATCGTGGTCACTAGGGTCAAATGAACAATCTGCCTCCATCGGTTTCGGTCCGAGGCAGCCCTCACCAGCTGGTAGAGATTAGGAGAGGAGATGGCACCTTTTACTTGGTCAGACCATCGTGTTGGCGACCGGCCTCTTGTTCTCTTGCCTTCTGTATTGCCAACGATGACCAGCTTTTGAAGGTTGCCATCCCCTCTACGCATTATATGCCCGAAATATGACAGTACGCGCTGTAGACACGTAGTGGACAATCTGGTCTTTATGGCGAGCTGGGAGAGAAAGATCAGGCCATAGACTAAGCGAATAGAAAAGTGAATGTTGAATGCTAGCTAACTCGTTTGAATAGTTTCAGTTCACCTTCAAGTATTGTCGTACCGACACATATTATACAATAATTTTTCTCAAACAGGTGATTATTTATATTATACTTTATATATATGTCTGTTGAGGCTGTTTTAAATATTTAGCAATTCGATTGGCATATTAAATAGCAGCTCAGTTGGCATAATAATCCTGCCAGTCTCTCTCGGAGCCTCTATAAAGATAACCAGAGACGAGACGAGCACTTAAATGTAGACATGTTTACAAACAATCTCTAAAATATTATATTTTATTTTAGAAATCACGACAAATGTATCGCTGCCGTAGTGCGCAGTCTTGCTATTTTAAATACTTTTGCTGAACTGAAAGCGAGTTAGAATTATACAAAACATTGCTCGGGTTTTATTTTTAACTGGCTACAAAAAAAATAGGGTTGTTCTCAATTACTCTGTATCTTTTATGTTTCTGATCTTATAGTGTCATCATTTAAGAAGCGATTTTGTTTGTAAAGGCTTAGTTTCATTTAGGTCCCATGTTATTTTATGTAACATTGGATCTTGGGTTTCCAAGATATACTATGGAACTCATAAAAGTCGTAATGGAACAATACTAGTGAATAGAGATATTGGTAGATTTATGACAATCTAACGACAAGGATAGACGAACTATGATGCTTCGGAAATTAAAAAGAACGTATCCGCGTAGTAGCGTCTTATATTTGATCCGTCACGTTTTATTCGTAATTATTTTTACTAGTAAATATTTCTCTAAACAAAAACTAAATAGTATGTTTATATTACATAAGAGAATACAATTCAACAGATGTTAGTTATCGCCGCCACCCGAGGAAATTCACAACACCACTTTGCACGTGTTTTGCCAATCTTTGAGAAAGTAGAATCGAGGAATCATTTTGGCGCATCTGACGTTGTCGACAGCTGTTTTCATAAAACGTCTGTGTTTAACTTTGAGAAAATACGTAATAAACGTAAAATAATGAAATGCTAACCGTTAAAAAGTTATAGATTGAAAGAAATTAAAAAGTACGAAATTTAGCGGACGGACGAATTGCAAACAATTTCACGGATCACCATGAATCTACCACATGCTTGGTAACTTGAGCAAAATTTCAAGATACTATTTAGCTCAAATTACATAGACAAACGCCGGATATCGCTACGCCGTCACAATGGCAGCTGTTAGAGAGTTCGAAATAACGCTTTACACCATTAACCGTGGTAGCACTACTGCAACGGCTTTCACTTCTTCGCAGATTACCGATGTGAAGTGGGGAAGAACTCTGTATTAAAGGTTGGCAACGCACCTGCAAGTAGGATTAAGTAGGCGGCGTAGTCACTTAGGATAACTTGTGCCAGATGCTCGTTTGACGTCTTCTCTAATAAAACAAATACTTACAATCAGGCTAACATATCCATGAATGCTGTTATATGCGAGTATGGTGTCCCGAAAGCCGCCTTCACAGTAATTGCACGTCACTGTTTCTATGGGCTTAGTCAAATTCAATTTAGTCCTCCATCCGTCGACTAATTTTATCAAAGTGCCAAAATCCAAGCTATCGTGTGTGCCCTTCGTTGTATGATCCTTCAGCACTGAAAGGAATTGAGATAGATCTACGTTGCTTTTATTATCATCAGACGCTTCCGAGGCTAGAAGCACTTCTCCGAATAAGTCCGATAAAACTTGGGTAATGTTAGAAGAGCTGTTGTTAGTGAACGTCATTTCTGCGAAATATTTCTTGATCGTATTAAAATTCAGTCGAGATGCAGAATATTTTCTCTCCGAAAGCAAGTAATACTTGCTCGTTTTTGAACAGCGCATTTATTCTGTAACAAAAATATTATTCAAATTTTTCAAACACATTTTCGGAAAAGGAACCTTTTACTTTTTTCGTCTTCATTATTTTTACTCGGACAAACACGGTCTCTTGGCCAACGAAAAATACTTCCGTGGAAAATAATACAATAACAATTTCCGGAATTAAATGTCAAATAATTTTTACTTCTTTGATAACGAGCATAACAAATTCGACATTCAAGGAATTTTCCACCTCTCAATTTTATTTAAACGCTATGAATGTTGGTAAATTTCTGCTGTCGCGTCCTTTATTCCTTCTTCCGAGGGGTAGATAGAGCAATCGTTAACCTTTTATCATCAAGCTATTTGGGTCCCACATCGGTCAGTGTGTGGTGATCCAATCACCCTATATCCTAGAGTAGGTGTCTTAAACGTGTGAATAAATTCATCCTTAAATATATATCTTAATTAGAGGGTAAATTCTGTGAAATATTGAATACCGAATTCTGATGATAATAAAAGATTTCTGGAAGAACAAAGACAAAAGAAATATTTCACGATATGATATCGGGGCAAGATCAAGTAAAGCGAAAATCCGATAAGTCCGATAGCAAGGATGAAAGAGAACGAAAATAATGAGTCAAAGTAACATTAAATTTGTTAACAGATTCTGTTAACACAAATTATGAAGCCCTAATTTAAGGCCATTAGGGCTTCGTAAATCGTCTCGTCGTACTTTGTACACAATATTAAGTTTAATTGGGGAATCATTTCCCGTTTAGTCATTACTGTACCCAAGAATTTTTCCGTATGTTTTGTACATAATATTTGATACCTAATAATGAAGAGGCGTGCACAACTTTTTACGTTGTCGCAAATAAATTCTTTTAATTACTGACATAATCATAATTCGCACGAAATTTATTTACACTTTTAAGTGTATGTGTAAGTAACACTTATAAGCGGTACATATTTAATGTCAAAAGTCATTATCTGCCAGTTCAATTAGGGTCGGTTGGGGTATCGTTGTAACTAGAAAGTGAGAGTAAGTAAGTAGTGAGTAGAGTAAAAAGACGTAGTAGAAGTAATGGATGCAAGTTAGGACAAAAACATTTAGATAATACCTAGATGAGGTATAGATTCCAGAGTAGTCGTTTGTAGCGTTAGTTCTAGCTATACGTATATTTGATGGCCCCGGGAAGTGCTCTCCTTGAGCACAGTGCAGAGGGGCTCCGGTGCGTTCCACTGGAGATCCCGGAGCCCCTCACCATGCACCGAGGAAGGGCCACCGGAAGGTTTTAGTGGGTATAAACCCCACATAACCGCCGCCTTCCCCCCAGAAGGCGGGGTATCTTTTTGAAGATTTCCTCCTCGTTAAAAAAAAAAAAATTGATGGCAGCGCATTCCAGTGCCTTATTTATTTTTATTTTATTTTTCATAAAAATCTATCATGTACAATTACGTGAGAAATTTCTTGTGCTATATTTTGTTTTGTGAATATTGCACACTGAAACTACATTTTTATTTCTCAACATTTTAAGTTTAAAAAGCTAGAAAAACTGTAAAACAGTCCTCTAGATCACGAGCTAGTTCAACTTAAGTTATTATTACTGTCTATACCTTTTTCTTTTCTCAGGTAATATATATATTCTTTAAACAGAGAATTCATTACCTTATTTTTTAATATAATCACCTAATAAAATTCAATAAAATATAAACAAAATGCTTTAAGAAAGCTCCCAACATTTGATTGACAACACAAAAATGACAAAAATCCTTGAGTAAAAGCAATTTCGCTTTGTTTTTCATTTGGGAAAAAAAGAGGAATCACTCAATTTTACTTGGAATTTCTTTTATCAAAAATTATTCGAACGATTCGCATCAAGAAAATAGCTATGAAGTGTTTTTAATCACAAAACAAGTATTTATAAGTAGAGTTATATACATTGAGATATAGAAAAATATATTATATATCTTATATAGATAAATGAGTGAAGCTGCGCAGAACTGCTAGTATTATTATTATAAATGCAAAAGCTATCTATTTGTCTGTTACGTATCTGCTATGCTAGTTTTTGCTTTATTTTATTTAAATAATAAACTTACTTCAATTAATATTTAATTCAACTCTCACAATGTATTAAATTATTCATTTCTCTTCTTATTCATTCTCTCCTCGAGCGGGTGAAGGTCATAACCTACACCCATGTACGTATCAGTAAATACAATATCATTCTTATCATTTATACAAAAACATATCGGGCTCAAGTTAATATCAGAAATAAAAGTACGACGTAGGGCTTGTTTGACAGTTCAAGAGGAGTGTTCTTAGAAAACCTTACAGGATTACTCGCCAGGTCAATCTGAAGATTCCCTGAATTCAATGAAAACAGTCCAGCCTTTTCGGAGCCTATATGGAACATACCCACAGTATTTTATCATTATAAATGCGAAAGTTATTTGTCTGTTACGTTTCCATGGCTTAAAATCTGGACATGTTTTATGTAAATATTCAGTTTATAGGATATAAATTTTTCAAATTAATTATGTGATGCACCGCTTTGGCTACTCCGTACAGGTAGCCGAACACACTCTCCATGCAAAGTTGATATAATAATAGCAAGAGTGAGCACTTCCTTCTGAACGTAGAATCCGGGAGGCCATTAATGTAGACTATGAAATATAGAACGAAATGGTTAGATACGTGAGGTTAGAGACGTCATTTTCAGACGTATGCTATAAATAAAAATTTACGCCATTGTGGTTTAAGCATCACTACGTTAACTAGCAACCTTTAGCACTGTTTATGGACAAAAAGAAAAAATGTAGGTGTGTACGTATGCCTGTATCTATATTGTGTGCAAGAAGACTATTTCTGTCACTTGATTCGGGTAATCTGCGTGAGGCCTCTATCCATTTCTTTTGACGAACTACACACATTGGCCAAACAGGGTAACCTCGGCTTAGACGGTTACTATGTTACGCGTAAGCATTCCGATCCGAGGGCGCCTGAGTGGGCCGAACCATGACTCGGTCGGTTGTAATTTCACGGATAATCTAAGGGACATTCAAAAACTAAACTTTCTTTGAGTGCCACTTCGGGAAGTTGACCACGTTGACGCTGGGAGAAGAAGTGACCGAAGAAACTCCAGCAACGCTCCTAACATCTAAGCCCTAAGGGGTGGGAGAATCGTTTTATCTGTGTTATAACGACGAGCACGACCAATTATATTTGACAGTTAACACCATCTTTTACGGATACGGATTTAAATCCATTGTGGGTGGAAAACCTGTTTAAGTATTCCTTTACGCACCATCACGAGATATATTAAAGGCAGAAAGATAAAATCAATCCAGTCAAGATTGTTTCGGTGGTCTATGAAAGAAGTTTACGATATAGTAAAAATATATTGCACACACACGACTTAACAGATAGTAACTTTACCATATTGAAAAAAAACGCTTTTCTATTAATATAAGGTTGTCAAATATCTCCCTTCCGCCTTTTTGTCTTTTGAATTTCGCGGCTATGTACAAAGCGCTACAGAGCTCGTATCTAGCAATACTATACATAATTTGAAAGGTCTTGACATAACCTACAAAACGACGCTATGCATAATTAGTTTGGATATTGCGTTCAACAGTTATAGACGTGTAAACATGGACTTCACTAACGCCGAAATTCGCGGCTTGGCCACTGTTTGGGACGATTCACCGGCCTTCGACCACGACCGTTTTCGCTTGATATTGTCGTATGTGATCCATTTTTCGTCCCCAGTCACCATCCGCTTCAAGAATGGGTCGAGTTCATTCCGTTTCAGCAGCATATCGCAGGCGTTGATTCGGTCCAGAAGGTTTTTTTGCGTCAAATCATGCGGCACCCAAACATCAAGCTTTTTTTTTGGTTTAAAATGGTTTGGTGACTAACTCCCATCTCCTGGGCGATGTCACGAGATGCCACATGCCGGTCTAACTCGATGTAGTCCATGATTTGATCGGTATTTGTCGTCACAGGTCTTCCGCCGGCTGGCTTATCCATGGTGTCGTTTTCACCGGCTCTGAATCGTCGAAACCATTCCTCCGTGGTTCGAAGTGATAGAGTACCATCCCCCCAAAACACCATTAATCTCACGGAACGTTTCTCTAGCGGATTTGCCTTTAACGAAGGAAAACTTTAAAATAGCGCGAATTTCGGCGTTAGTGAACTCCATGTTTACACGTCTATAACTGTTGAACGCAATATCCAAACTAATTATGCATAGCGTCGTTTTGTAGGTTATGTCAAGACCTTTCAAATTATGTATAGTATTGCTAGATACGAGCTCTGTAGCGCTTTGTACATAGCCGCGAATTTCAAAAGACAAAAAGGCGGAAGGGAGATATTTGACAACCTTATATATAGCGTAAAATGATATACGATAAAAGACTTTGAAATGAGTTATAGATGTTTAAATAGATGAAGCAATTTACTCCATTCCCGATCACATTAGTTTCATAGCCGGAAGAAGCTTATGAAAGTTTGAAAGCCTTTGTTTTGTACAAACAGAAAGTTTATACGGTTAGAATCGCGGAATCATTTACTCCATGTATTTGATTCCAAATTTAGCGCTCTTTAGTTACGACCAGTTTTAGTACTGACCGTAACCAGCAGTGGGAAATAATATCAATAATTATTTTCTTACTTTTTTGGTATGCCTCTATCGATTAATGAACGTACACAGAGCGAGCTCACCATCTTACCAACATACAGAGATTACTTAAAGTGTTTCGTCCCCCTATTAATTATGATAGAAAAGGCGGCAACCTACTAATATTGACCAAATTTAGCTATATTAATAGAAAATCACTAGACATTGGTATACATTCACAGATATTTACTGAATTTTATGTCTATTTATTTTGTGAAATTTCGATGAGAAAATAGTGTCAAGTTTTTTTTGAAAAACCTGCGTTGATTAGCCTGATAAGCTGATAAAAGCTTCGTCGCATTTGAAAAGTGGCGGAGCTCTCAAGTCGCTTATCTCTATGGGGAGAAACACGGCCCTCGAGAGGACACTACAGCTTGGACGGTTACTCTAATCGCATTAGCACTTCGTACTGCGGGAGTCCGAGAGGGCCAAATCACGACTTGGCTTATATGGTAGCTTTTATGGAAAGATTATTTGAAAAGTCAAAAAAGGAAAAAAGCTAACAACAGAACCGTATTTTGTATCGACAGGAAAAAGGATTTTTAAAGTTATTTTGCCTTAGCCGCGGATGTGAGCGCGAGCGTCCCCGTGGCCACGACAATATGTGATGATGGTCGAACATCTTGTGGGTTAGGTCGGTGAGGTCCCGACATAACTCGTCCTTCTCCCGGGGGCGACTACGCGGTTAGGTACGTTCCCACAAGTAAAAAAGAAGGTGATCACGTTGTAATTCACTGTTTTAGTTTGTTCAATACTCGAATGGTGGGATTGAACGAACGGCCTTACGGTTGGATGATTGGATTCTTGCTAACCAGTTTTGTCCCGTGATTGTACCCGCGATTAAAAACTATTTATTTATATTTTACAAAATTAAAAACCCAAGTCACTACGTATTACATCAGTATAAGTCCCGTCAAAATCGGTCCAGTACTCGGGACAAACAAACAGAAAAATTGTTATTTTGGTATATGTACCGTATAAACATTCATATGAATGTAGTAAAAATCGTTTATTTTCATATTTCAAACATACACTCTAATTTATTTGTATAGAAGAGAAACTTTATAATACAATGTACAATAATAGTACCCATTGTTCCCAAATTGAACGCCCACAGGCATCTATTTTCATTACAATTTTATGGCAACATTGTTTGTCCAGTCGTTGCGAGCTATGAAATATTTCACTTAACTAATTATAAGCTACTAACACATACACATGCTGTGTTGTTAATAGCGCGTTTCAATCTTTCGGATGGATTTTAAGCGCACTTTTATAACTTTTGCGTTTGGGAGGTCAGTAACAATATTGTTAACTAACATTCTCGTTTCTTCTACGGCGCCGAATCCTGGACGATAAGGCAAAAAGAAAGAGCGAAAATCGACGCTTTTGAAATGTGGTGTTGGAGGCGGATGTTGCGTATCCCATGGGCCGCTCGCCGAACCAACGTATCCATTCTTACGACACTCGGAATAACGACGATATCTGCAATATTTTGGGCACGTTGCTCGCAGAAATCCGGATAACCTCGAGAAGCTAATGGTTGTTGGCCAGGTGGACGGAAAAAGAGCACGCGGTCGCTCACCCACACGGTGGGCAGACGCAGTTAAGACGCTCACAGGCCTGCCAATAACCAAAGCCATGAAGACCGCCGAGGACAGGGACGCGTGAAGGTTGATCGTGAAGTGAGCGATCAACACTTTGTGCTAGACACGACCTTCAGCAATGAAGGAGACGATTAAGAAGAAGAACATTCTTGTTAACCATTACAACAACTTAACAAAAGCTTAAACTTATTTGGATTGGTTAAAGAGTTTCGGCTATTGACGTATCCCAGTGCCGAGCGTGCGGTAAATCAGCACATACAATTGCAACAACAAATTTTATTAGTGCCGGCACCAGGGATCGAACTCGGATTGCTCGGGGTACGCCTGGAAGAGACCATCCGGACACTGAGCTACCACGGCTTCCCGGACACTGAGCAAAGTGAAAAGTATATTTGTGAGTAAAAACAAAGAAGCTTAAAACGCGATGAAACATTAAAATCTACTTCGTGCGATGCTCCCTTTATATCCAACGTACCATATTTGGTATTGTCTTAAACCGCATGTGTTTGTTGACGTTAATGAGTACTCACCTTAATCTTAGATCGTCATAAATACCTTAATGACAATACAAAGAAATAAAATGTGTTAGATATTGTTATGACAATAAAATGTGTAATCTGTCATAGACTTTTTTGACGAACTAACACAGTTGGCACAGAGAAGCTGGCCTTTACTGCTTCACCGGATTTGAGAGGTGGTACAGCTCTTAGAACGCTTAGCCTGAACCTCTATTAGGTGGTAACTCTACAGAAGGGTCCCCCCGGTGAGGGGTAACCTCGGCTTGGACGGTTACCATTATTACGCGTTAGCAGTCCGATCCGAGGGCGCCCGAGAGGGCCGAACCACGACTCGGTCGGTAGCTATTTTATTAACAAAATCTATTGGGACAATCTAAGCTAAACTAACTTATATGCCACTTCGGGAAGCGTTAGCGCTGGGAGAAGAAGTGGCTGAAGAAACTCCAGCAACGCTCCTAATCCTATCGAGGGGGTGGGGTTTTCCCATAAAATACTTGTATCGCGCAAGGATTATTCGCAACCTCCGACGGTCGCGAATGGACGCTTTGTAGATTTGTAAAGATCTAGCCTGTGCAACGGTGATCACTGTCATAGACATACATGGAAAAATCCAAACATATATGTTAGTATAGTGAACACAGAAATTCTCCAAACTTGATTTCAAAATGGAATAGCATGTCAATGAAAATGGACTCAGCGTTGTCGTATTTCCTTTTCTATGCGATATTCCTATGCAAGAAAATACAATGCTTTTTTGTTCTGTCTGTGAACACAGGTCTGTGAAATGATTTTTACATTTCAAGCTATTTTGACGACTGGTGGTTAGTTAAGTCTCGTCTTTTAAGCATCAAAATTAATCCAGAAAGATAGTAACAAGTTTTAATGTGCCTGATATCTTTTATACGAAGGAATAGATGTGTTTTAAATATGATTCTGGATCCCAAGCTAGACTGCCAAAGGCACACACGTGTCTCGCCTGGCACACCTTGAAATCACAACCCAACATTCTTTTACCAAAGTTTAAGCCTGAAATTTATAAAGCGTACTTTAACTTGCGTGACTTCCTTATATTGATAGTCCTTCACGCAAAGATTAAACTGAGTGGTAATAAGCTATAGCTTTGTTTTGATAGAATGTCCGGAGTTTAACGTTAAAAGATATGAGTGTAAAAGCGAGATGAATGAAAGGATAACTTTAGATAACATTAGGAATTTAATTAGCAATAAGGATACTAAAGAAATATTTATAAGATTTTGTAAAGAAATTGTAATAAAAGTGATTAATAGAAATAAAACAAATAAACAGATAAAAAAAAGAAAAACAAACAATAACATATAAATAGAAAAAAGACATAAACAAATAGATAATTAAGAAATAAATATAGAAATAAGTAGTAGAAATATTAAGGAAATGTAAAAAGTAGAAATAAGGAAATTAGAAATTAGTCTTATATAAAGTAAATTATTAGTAATTAATGTTAAAGTGAAAATACCCCCAGCCAAACACGCTGGGGAACAAACATAGTAAGAATCATCAATAAAAAAAAAATAAGCTATAGCTTAAGATAATTCGTGAAACGTTCTTGGTAATTATTGATATTTTAAAAACATAATATTTATAAAAACAAGCGCCAATATTTTTTTTATGTATATACTTCGTTCGTCTCGGCTCGTATCCCGTTCACAAATTCATTAATTTAAAACCTTGACAATAGAAACAATAGAACAACCGTAGTTTAGTTTGAAGTGTGGTAATTACGTTCATTATCTTCGAAATATAAATATCTGTCTGACCTAAAATAGCTACCGACCGAGTCGTGGTTCGGCCCTCTCGGGCGCCCTCGGATCGGACTGCTAACGCGTAATAATGGTAACCGTCCAAGCCGAGGTTACCCCTCACCGGGAGGACCCTTGTGTCGAGTTACCATCTAATAGAGGTTCAGGCTAAGCGATCTAAGAGCTGTGCCACCTCTCAAATCCGGTGAAGCAGTAAAGGCCAGCTTCTCTGTGCCAACTGTGATAGTTCGTCCAAAAAAAAAATCTGTCTAAAATTTATTACACCTCAAAATATTCCTAAAATTATGTAAGTATTAGGTAAGTTAAGGATTTTCGTGTTTTTCACAAAGTCAAAGTAGGCTTTATCTATTTCAGCTTGAGTTTAAGGGGCTTAAGAAACCACTCAAAAATCTTATATCAAGACTTAAAGATATTGACAAAATAATAATTTAGAATTAATACTATCAACATTTAGTGGATTCCTATTAATATTTTTTTCTCAAACATTTACTTTACCAAAGCAGTTTTCATTTATTTCTATCTTACTTATTGGTACGTAACTACGTAAATAGGCCGGATGTGGTTGCTCTCTGTTTAAAAGTTTGACGTAAATGTTTAAACAACCTTACATTACGTCGAGTGCTAAAGTTTACGTGTACTGTACATCCAAAATATCTGTCTATCAGAGTGTCAATTTCTCTCAAATTAATACATAATAACCGTATATAAAATTTTATTTTTTATACGGTTATCAGAGCCGTGGTAGCTCAGTAGAGCCGTGGTAGCTCAGTGTCCAGGCGGTTGGCTCTTGTTGCACAGCACGCTAGCAACCCGAGTTCGATCCCCGGTGCCGGCACCAATAAATTTGCTGTTGCAATTTTATGTGCTGATTATTCACGCGCTCGGCGGTGAAGGAAAACATCGTGAGGAAACCTACATGTCTTAGGAAAATTTTCTAAGACATGTAGGTTTACCATGCATGTGAAGTCTACCAATCCGCACTAGGGCCGCGTGGTGGACTATGCCCTTATACTCTCTTTACAGAGAAGGCCTGTGCCCAGCAGTGGGACATATATATTATATTATATAAGGGCTGTAACTTTATACGGTTATACCGGTTTAGTTTCGAATATAAAGAAGGGACTAAATACTAGTTTATTAGACCACAGTAGATATATAAATATAACTTTATTGTACACCAAAATAAAACAAGAATAAAATTACATACATAACTATGGTAAATTTTACATTTCGTTGTACGAATGAGTTACCTTATCAATAAGAGCGATCTCTTCCAAGCAAACTGTCTATAGACAGGAAATCTATGAACAAAACAGACTGCGTTAACAGATTTATAAAAGCAGCAACTTAGCAAGTATTGGAAGGAAGCAAGGAATTAGAAAGGGCATTCCAGAGTCTACTCTAATAACTGTTATAGTTTCTAAGTGCTAGATTTTACAAACTAATGTTTAGAAGTTCGTATCCTAGCCGCCTTTTGACCTACGAGTTTTTTTCGGTTTCCTACATACAAAAAAAAATGAAACAAGCCTACTCCTTTCGTAAACGCAGGCAACGCACCTGCAGCTTCTGTGATGTTGTGTATGTTTGTAGACGACGATGATCATTCAAGATCAAGTGATCCGCAAGCTCGTTTACCCCTTTCCTATAACAGAGATTGCCGTCTCTGTTTACCCCGCCGGTGATATTTTATTAGTACTAATATTTCAAGAAAGATTTATACCTTACTATTATAAGTTTATTTCTGCTAAACTGTACAAATTAAATTATGACAATACTAACTAAAAAAAAATATTTACAATATAATATTTACAAAAAATATAACTGTGCCAAACCGTTATCGCAGCGTAGCCAGAAGGTTGGTGGCATTGCCACGTTGTATGACAATGCTTAGCCTCTGTGCAAGGTATAAGCCAGCCCTCTGGTCACCAGATATGTCGATCAACTTCTTAGCTATCACATTAAAAGGTGGTAGGCACTAGGACCCCACGGACCCAATGTTTCTACCCCAAACAAATATGCAAATATGCTCAAATAAGAAACCTCTATTGAGGTTACTATATCTGCGCCGCTGGTGGTTTTCTGCAGTTGCAGCAACCGCTCCAGCCTCAACAGATTTTGGAAGATCTGACGGTGCCAAAGTATCGACGCATGTAGCATCCCATACTAAAGGCCGTCCCATCTTCCAGGTTATAAGAGTCATACCGTCTGGTCTCTTACCATCACTATGCAATAGTACATTTGGCTCCAAAGTTGATGGAATATTAGCGGTAGAAAGAGCCCGACGAATGATGTCGTTGAGGTTGGAGTGTCGGGAAATGCGTCCTACGCTGCTACGCCTACTACGCTGGCATGAAAGTCCGTGGTGATACAATTCATATTTTCCATAAATCCCAGAGTAACTTGAATATTTTTTTAGTAGTAAACACATTTAGTTTATAAAACAGGCTAATAAATTGAAACAATAATTATTACACAATATAACATATTTTTTTAAGAAGAGATTGTAATAACATTCTTGATAACCATTCAAAATAAGCTTAAGGTTGTGCTGGGAGATGGTTAACGTGAATAGTCGAATAGTGGATTTGAACCTACGAGCTTAAGTATCGTAGACTGTATCGTAAACCGTTAGGTTTAAAAGATAAACATAGACTTACCGTCATCTGGCACCTTTTTTTTTGCAAGCAAACAAAATTATAAAATAACAGCTATTTTTATAACTGATTGCCTTTCTAGGTCGACGGCTTTTATAACGTCACGTGATTGAAAAAATATATAAACTTTTTAATTTTAATTGCAGGATAATTGATCACAAAATTTATATACTGAAAATAAATGTTCCTAGAGTAAAGTTGCGCACTATATCGCGTCTCGGAAGCTCGCGCCCAACTGAGACTCTTCTATGAAATTTATTAGGTTCGGTGAAATAAATCAGACCTGAAACCCGGCGAAGCTTTTTTCAATGTACTATTTATTATCTTCTGACAATATCGTATTATAATTAATTAACTCCACCACATCAAATTATAAGATAATCGTATATGTTATAATCAATAATCTTTTATGATTTATAGAATGAAGTTTAATAAAATTACAGTTACATCTATATATATATATATAAAAGATTTGTATCCTTATAGGCTCCGAAATGGCTGGACCGATTTCAATGAAACTTTCAGAGAATCTTCATATTGACCTGGCGAGTAATCCTGTAAAGTTTGATGGCACTTCTCTTTTTGAAATGTCAAATACAACTTTTATTTACTATTTTTATTTTTTTTTTAATTTATAAATATGATGATATTCTTTTGTTTTATAACCCTTTGTATTGAAACATGAGTTGTGTATATTTATGTCATTATGAACCATATTGAAGTAAACATATTGGAATGTATTAAAAATAGATACGGTGGATTAATAATAAAAAGAAATATATTTTTGTTATTGATTAATTTATCAATTTTCAGATACTTGATTATTTAAAATATATGTTATAATAGCACAGCACAGCACAGCATCAGATTGACCTGACAAATAATCGTGGTACAAGTAATTTGATGACGATCGGAGCACTCCTCATTTTGAACTGTCAAATACAGCTTTTATTTACTATGATGATATTCTATAGTTTTATAACCTAAATTTGTATTGACACATGCGTTGTGTATAATTATGTCATTTTGTACCATATTGAAGTACAATGGAGTACATTAAAGTATAAACTTGAACGAAAATAATTAAGGATTTTGAAGTATTCAAGGTAAGTTACAGCGCCGCGAATGTGTTTGTATACTGATGTAAGTTTATTGTTTAAATAAAATAAAGCAAAATCTTGCCCGACTACGCTAGCTTATTTTAAGAAAGTAAAGTTACAGTCTATATATGTATATATCCCATTAACATTCATATGTACCCCTGGGGGCACAGGTCTTTTCTGTTACGAGAGTATTAGGGCACAGTCCGCCACGCGCTAGTGCGGACAGGCGGACTTCACATGTCTTAGAAAATTTTCTAACACATGTCCTTCCCTCTTTTCTTCACCGACGAACACGTGGTAAATTAGCACTTAAAATTGTAACACACAATTTAATTGGTGCCGGCACGGGTATCGGACTCGGACTTTAATTTGTTGCCATTGTCACTTGGGTACTGGAGATATACACTTGGGTACAGGAAAGTCGTAAAATTCGTATAGAAGAATTGTGTTATGTTATGTTCAGTGATTGAAATAGGTAGATTTATAATAATCTTAGACTCGTTAACAACAACGAGAACAAACGAGTTTTTATTATTCGTAAATTTATTTCTTTGATATATATGATGACGAGGAAAATTACTTCAAAAAATAAAAGTTGTCAAAAAGGTCCGATTTTATATTATTGACGTTGTTGTGTTGGAATTTTTAACAACTCGGCACTTTATTTACAATCCAGTGAGCACGTAGCGCTTGCGTTTCGTAACGTAAATAAGTTTTTTTACTGTTTCCCAATTTGTTTATTATTTTTTGAGTAGACTGAAGTTTGAGATGACCTGTTTAAAAGCAATGAGATGTTTATTTTAGGCCATCAATAGTCTACATAAAAACGTAGTTACAAAACCATTATTCGACTACAGAGGTTAACCTAATGATTAAAAAGAATGATAAAAAAAAACATTTGTTCTTGTAAACAGCGATGAGGTCACCGCATTTTTTTTATAATATTATTAAAGCTAAACATAAGAGTAAATAAATATGCAATAGAAATAAAAGTGTAAATAAAAGATACAATAATAATATGATAATTTTTTATTGTTGTTTTGTGTGTGCAAAAATTTGGAACTATAAATATAAATCCAATTGCTTAGTCTGGTCATAAATACTGTTACAATTAAAAATAAATAAAATATTACATTTGAATTAGGAATCTGTCATTTTTATGTGATTGTTGATTGAGTTTTCTGACTTGGGCGTTAATACATTGTACTATACATAGCGATATTAAAATGGCCATTCCATATTTGTGATAAAGAGAACCGAATCGCTGTGATTACATTACACAAAGTATGTATGGAGCCAAACGCAATTTTACGTCAAATGGAGGCAACACTAAGTACTAAAATTTAAATAAAATTAAATTGAATGAAAAATACTGTATTATCCAAGTTTACGTAAGATATGCTTTTTCGTTTATATGAAATATAAATATATTAATAAAAATATTTTATTTTATTTTTTTCAATTTATTTCAGTTAGCCAGCGTCTTTATCTTCCGAGATATTCAAACTTACTTAACCGACCCTTTATATAAATATGAATCACTTTATAAGTGTCATTACCCTATTATTAGGTTAGAAGATTTTGGGTGTAGTAATCTCGTAGCACACTCTTAAGTTTAATTGGAATGGTTAACAATAATTTTAGTAATATAATATTGTGAAAAACATGATTAATATTGTCTTGTGTTGTTAGAGATTGAAGTTCTGGATTCCTCTCTGAAGTCGTTTTAAAATGATCAAGACAAGATGTCTCCTAATTAAACAGTTTCAAATCTGATTCGCTTTGTGAAACCCATGCGCCTCCATTAACTAACGTAAACACATTAACAAATTTCCGTGTGTATTTTTAAACTATACATTTATAGCAATAATTTCTGTTTTGTATTGACTAGGACATGTCTGTTCAAAACAAAGAACATAACAGGACGTCGTAAACCACTTTCAAAGGCTTTTTAACTGAAATACTAAAAGCTATTTGACAGCTTTTAATAATGACGGTTTGGTAAAGTAGTCTTTACGTACAAATATATACTACATAGTTTAAATTTCAATAGCCTAATGGTTTAGGGTACGGACTGCGAATCGTAAGGTCGTGGGTTCGAATCCACCATTCGACTATTGCCGTGAACCCTGTCCTAGCACAAGCTTAAGCTTAGTTGGCATGGTTAACAAGATTGTTAGTAATATTTCTGAAAAAAAAAAAGAAATAAAAAAATTAAAAAAAAAAATTTAAAACATATTACACATAAGGTTTTTTTTAAATATATATATATATAAAATATATATATATATTTTTGTCTAAGTAAATCAATAACTAATTAGCTAATTTTTTAATACATTTGTTATCAGATACTAATTTTAAATACTATTACAATCAACAATTGAAATATTAGTCATTATTATTTTTTAACTATATTGTGTGTGTGTTTAATCATAAGCTCTGCATTCCAAGGCTTTCCTAGTTCAGCAGATGTGACCGGCCCACTGCCACTTCAACTTGCTTAAGTATTGAGGTATCGACTTACTGTCGAAACTCCTCGAAACTATTACCAAGGAGTTTCCACTTTGAATATTTAGATCGGAAAGTCGAAGACATAACCATACAGCTATAAATGTTTATTCAACTTCTGTCGTATAAGATACAAACAAACCCATCCTTTGCGTAGGTATTGGCGTAAACAGGGAAATGCTTATTCTACGACTTCCTATTGTAGGAGTGAGAGTTATTTATCGGAAAAATGCCACACACAATGTATTGTTATTTATTTTAAATCACATCTATAATCACACTATTTATATTACAAGAACTGAGATCCATATACTCGTATATTCATGTATATATCTACGTTGGAAAACTAAAACCTAGTAACCCACAAAAAATGAAATTGACCAGAGCCGAAAAACATTAGAATTTTTTTAATTATAACTTTAGTGTTTGTGGACCTAGAGCTGTCGTTTTTGGTCACAATATTTAAATATAGAATTTTTATATAGAAAGTGAATTGTCGTAATTAACACTGTAAAAAATAATAATTGTTTTTTTGTTTGTTATTTACATCGTTTTATGGTACAAAAAAAAGAACAGTGTCAATTTTGAAAATCCTATTTTCGCTATTTTTTCATCTAATTGTCACAAGTCATATATCATTCGATGCATTTTTTTTCTGATTCCAACCATTTAAAAATGGCCATATGTGTCACTGACTACGTTTTTGCTTTCCAGCGTCGATATGTTTATTTTTTAAAATCTTTCTCAGCTTCTTTTTTATTGATCCTCACCATTCAATGGTTGCCCGAAATAGATCACTCTTAGCGATAAGGTATTCGAACAGTGTATTCTTCCCACTATGGTATATGGGGCCGAGACCTGGACGCTCACAAAACAGTCTATGAACAGACTGCAGGTCACACAAAGAGCCATGGAGCGGGCTATGCTGGGAATTTCCCTCCGTGATAGGATCAACAATGTTGAGATACGTAGGAGGACAAAGTTGACCGACATAGCAGTAGCAGTCGCTAAAAGAAAGTGGAAGTGGGCGGTCCACACATGCCGTAGATTTGATAACAGGTGGGGGAGAAAGGTCCTAGAATGGAGACCTCGAACTGGGCACAGAAATGTGGGCAGACCACCGGCACGATGGACGGACGACCTAAGAAAGGTGGCCGGCAAGGGTTGGATGCAGAAAGCACAAGACCGCAAAGAGTGGAGTTCTATGGAAGAGGCCTACACTCAGCAGTGGGTGGCAAGAGGCTGAAAAAAGAGAGAGAGAGAGAGAGCGATAAGGTCGCCTGTATTATATATTGTACAAAGAATTGTAAAGTACCTTAGTTCTGTAATTTGCTTCTTGTTTGATTTTGGTGTACAATAAAGCCAGTCCTGTCTATCTATTTTAATTTTGCTTTTTATGCCACTTGTTGGTCAGACGTTTGTGTTTTGGAAATATATTTCATGCTTTTGTTTTTCAGATTGTGTTTGAGCAAGTATCGTCACGTCTGTATTAAGGACGTAGTCAGTAGTCGTTCTCCAAGGGTCGATATTTATAAGTGACGGTACTAACGACTAGTGTTTAGGTAACATTTTGAAACAATACGATATTGAACATAACGTTAGTAATGAACATAGCTTATGACGCAAATACAAACAGAACGAATTAGACAAATAAATGGGTCGTGAAGAGCAAATAACCCAAATTACTCGAGTGGATAACGATTTCTTTACTCGTTAGTTATTAACCTTATTCAATTAATCTGTATGCCTTTGTTAAATTTTATATTGTTTGCAATCAACTTTTAGTGACAGTAAATAAACTGTTTTTTATTCTGACAGTGTATTGACAGGATGTTATATAGAAAATAGAAGAGGAGTTAGACAAACAGAAGAGGTGGAAAAGATGGTTTGGGCATCTAGCTATAAAAAGAATTGATTTCTTCTAAGTCAAATGCTCAGTTCCACTATCGTCACCGGTTGACGACATAAAAGACTTCGATGATTTGATGACTGCATAAGATGAGAAGGTAATCATTTCACAAACCAATGTCCCGTTGCACGCGATCGTGCAAATTGCATTAACAAAACAATATATACAATGTTAATAAAATTAAAAACAGATTAATCCAAGAAGTCAACCAACACGGATGGCTCAAGTGGAGCGAGGACGTAATCCCGGGAATCTCAGTGAAATTACAGGGATTGTAGTGGTAACTAAAGATAAGGATTGTAATGAGATTTACTATCGGAACCTTAGGCTTTAGTGTTTAAAAATAAAATATATATTTAGTATAAAATGTAAACTTATGTGAATGTAGGCTTAAGTCACGGTTGTGCCTTATTCCCTTAGTCAGGTAAGTGACTTTAAAGTTAAATCGTAAAATCTTACATATATGTATGCATATTTGAAGTGCACAACGATGTGAAAAGATATAAAGGGCGTGAGAGAGATGACCAAAGTAGGTATGGAGTCAAATGCAATTTTACGCCAAATGGAGGCAACAGTAAGTACTAAAATTTAAATAAAAATAAAATTGTATAAAAACAATGTATTATCCAAGTTTACGTAAGATATCCTTTTTCGTTTAACTTTATGATTTTGAATGAAATATAAATATATTATTTCAGTTAGCCTGCGTTTTATCTTCCGAGATATTCAAACTTTCTTAACCGACCCTTTATTATATAAATATGAATCACTTTAGAAGTGTCAATACCCTATCATTAGGTTAGAAGGTTTTGGGTGTAGTAATCTCGTAACACACTCTTAAGTTTAATTGGAATGGTTAACAATAATTTTAGTAATATAAAATAGTGAAAAACATGGTTAATATTTTCTTGTGTTGTTAGAGATTGAAGTTCTGGATTCCTCTCTGAAGTCGTTTTAAAATGATCAAGACAGAATGTCTCCTAATTAAACAGTTTCAAATCTGATTTGCTTTGTGAAACCCATGCGCCTCCATTAACTAACGTAAACACATTAACAAATTTCCGTGTGTATTTTTAAACTATACATTTATAGCAATAATTTCTGTTTTGTATTGACTGGGACATGTCTGTTCAAAACAAAGAACATAACAGGACGTCGTAAATCACTTTCAAAGGATTTTTAACTGAAATACTAAAAGCTATTTGACAGCTTTTAATAATGACGGTTGTGTAAAGTAGTCTTTACCTACAAATATATACTACATAGTTTAAATTTAAAACATATTACACAATGTAGATGTATAGAAAGTTTTTTAAATATATATATATATATATATATATATATATATATATATATATATATATATATATATATATATATATATATATATATATATATATATATTTAAATATATATACATATTTTTGTCTAAGTAAATCAATAACTAATTAGCTAATTTTTTAATAGATTTGTTATCAGATACTAATTTTAAATACTACGAGTATTACAAGGCGTGAGAGAGACGACCATGACCAGAATCAGTCTCATAAAAATAAGCGTCCTTCTATTAAAAGACAGAATAACTAAATAATACCAATAAGAAAATAAATAAAAGTCTTGGTATAAAAATTATAAATAAAACTTCCAAGAAATCACCCATCAAGTATTCATTTATAAATGATTAATGAGCTAATTTAAAGTTGGTAAAATATTGACGAAATACATTATTGCCGGACGGACCTAAATTTTAACATTCATTCATTTTTATTTCTTTGTTTATCAAATAATTAAAGTGCTATAACTTTTTCCTATTTCAAAATGGCGTCGTAGTGTTATTCATTATTGTCAATTTTTATTATGTTAATTAAATAACTCAGGAATCAATCGAAAAGACAGGCAATCTCATTACAATAATGGAGTATCATTGTTATAAATTTCCTCATCACGATGTGGTGTTTTCCACGTATGTTCTGCCACCAGAAATAACTAGTGCTTAATAAATAAAGTGCTAAAACAAAATTATTTACCGAATATATGAAACAACAGAATTATATGTGTGCAAACTTCATCTACAATGTCTTCGTTAACTAAAACCATGAATGTAAAGCAGTAGTGTTTGTATTCGCGTATTTGCGTATTCAATTTACTCCGCTGAGGAAACCTCATACATAACAAGAACAGCGCGTAGCATCCAATCTAAGCGACATCCTTGACAGACCGACCATCATGGGATAAACAATACAATTTAGTTCCTGAAATACTTTGGTCACATTGCCTAAAAACCTACTTGTTATAAGAAAAATCGACATGACAAGACCTAGAGGTCCTTAGGTCATTACACACACCTTATGCTGGACTGACCAGATCCGCACCACTCTCTGAACACCGGTTAGCAATGCTCTACACACGGCTGCAGATAGGGAAAACTGGCGGCGAATCACCAACGACATATATTTCCGAGATGGTCACGAACCTCAGTATTGAGGAAACCAACGCGAAGAGGAGGATATTATATTATTATTATATGATATTATTAAGTTAATAACGAAGTACTAATCTTCACATTTTGTCAGGGACCATATATAGGGTTCATTAGGCTCAAGGATGGGGGAAGGAACTTTTGCCCTGAAACGTGCAATCAGTTCAGACAGCGTAGACTGGGGGGTTTTAATGAAAAGAAATCTCACAAAACCGTCGCCTTCTACAGAAGGCGAGGTATCTTTTGAAGATTTCCACTAAATAGCAAAAAAAAGACTGTAAAAACTGGTGAGAATGGTAGAAATTCATGCAAGCACATCGACAGCCTAAATCGAGGACTCGTTTTTAAAACGTAAAATTAAAAGAAAAAGTTTATATAAATAAAACTGGTAAATATTAATGTTTGTTAATGAAAATTATATTTACTTACAATTTATTTTACAAATTTTGGGCCAGTCTTTATACTGTCACATTTTACAACCCAATACACCATGTTTCATTTATATTAGATAAGTCAATAATAATATTTGTTTAACCGTAAACATATACAACCTTTTGACCCAAAATGAAATATATCGCATGAATTATTATTTGATTTTCAATAAGAATTCTGAGAAGGAACAATTTCGTTCCATATTGGATCACATGCGAAAAGAAAAACAAAAACTTTGTAACTTATAGGCGATCAATCACTGTGGAAGTGGAAAGAAAGTTATGGACAATATTCGGCCTTATATACAGCTCGTTAAAGTTATGACAAAATGTCATTTCCATCTATAAATATAAAAGAGAAAGTGTGTGGGTTTGTTCCATATAGGCTACGAAACGGCTGGACCGATTTCAATTAAACTTTCAGGGAATATTCAGTGTGACCTGGTGAGTAATCGTGTAAAGTTTCGTGACGATCGGAGCACTCTTCTTTTTGAACAGTCAAAATTCTGAGTTTTTTTTAACCGACTTACTCGTGACGACTGAACTCAGAGTTGAAAACGAAAAACAATGTTTCTTCAACATTATTGTAAAAATATGAAAGTTACAGTCAGAGCCCCCCATCCCCATTCTACCTTCGGACGTTTAGACACTCTGCGGGTCTCCACCCTTTTATAGTTGATGTTCCGCGCGTCCGAACGAAGCGATTTGAGTCATCGTTCATCGTGCGTACAGCAAAGGAGTGGAATAAGTTGCCGGCGTCAGTCTTTCCGTCCAAGTACGACGTGGGAGCCTTCAAGAGTAGAGTGAATAGGCACTTACTAAACTAGCGCGTACTATCTTTCGACTATATCACCACTTAACACCAGGTGGATCATGGTCAAGCGCTAGTTTACATGCATAAAAACAGAGCCTGTATGTGTTCTGTTGGACACAGGCCTTATGTGTTAAGAAAGTATTAGGGCATATTCCGCCACGCAGTCCTAGTAGCACTGTAGATGAAATCGGGTTGTTAACATACTGTGTAACTTGAGCCGACTGCGGATCAAAAATAAAACTTAAAACACTTAAACTCTTGATAACGACTTTTATGCGCCATTAACGGGAAATAACAACACACTTATGCAGCAATTGCCACTACAGTGTTATTACAATCTGATATTAACACTTTGAAGTGTACAAATGGATATGTATCGACTTTTACATGAAATTATACCTAAATAATAATAACGATTATGTTTTAAATTTAAACATGCCGTTCGCTCATTTCTTTTAAAGCATACATATAAAGATAAAAATATTTTTTTGGCTATAGTCAATATAAATTGTAAAGAAAAATACACTTTACATACACTTGCACACAAAGGCATACAAATGCACATACATATGTGGTGTCAGAGAAGGAAACGATAACCTCGCACCGGGGGAAAGACGCTTTTCTATGGAGCCAGTCAAAATACCAGCGTTTTACAGCCAGTAGTACTCGAGTAGTAAGCATTTTATTAAAACACTAAAATATACTTTCCGAAGTGGAATTATTTGACATTGTGTTTAAGTTTTCATTTGCTTGTCATTTGTTTTGGCGTAGTAAGAAGCCAAACTAGTAAGTTGCCAAATCAAACAAATGTATTTTTAAAGAAAATATTTGAAAATGTACTTTAACTTACTATAACTTAACTTTCATAACTTGTATTATAAAAAAATACACCCCGCTGAGCAGGCAAGTTTTATCAAAAGATAGTCGATTTCTCAAATAATATTTTATTTCCTTTTTTACCGAAAAAATCCTATTTCATTATTGTTTCGCCTGAAAAAGGTATAGGAGACAATTACAGTTGTGTTTTGAAATTACTTAGTATTAGATTAAGGATTGGTCTCATTGATAAAAAAAGTAAAATAACCTTCAAACAAACGTTGTTGGACTATTTTATTACACAAGACCTAAAAAAATTAACAACATGCATCAAAACTAGCGTCACTAGCCTAATGGTTTAGGGTACGGTCTGCGAATCGTAAGGTCGTGGGTTCGAATCGACTCGACTAAAACTTAAGCTTAGTTGGAATGGTTAACAAGATTGTTAGTAATATTTCTGAAAAAAAAGAAATCTCGCTAGCTTTCTTTAAAAAAACTGTAGGGAAAACACAAAGAAAAAAATAAAAAACAAACAGATGCGAACAATTTATTTATTAATAAAAAACATTGAAATGTAATCTGCATTCAAATATACTAAAGTTGTAGAGTCGTCTTTTCAAAAATTACAATGTGATTTGCGGAATTTAAGCCAATATCCGATGGCCAAGTCAACTTGCGTTGTATAATTTATTTAATAATGAATTGAATGATAAGCTAAACAAGTTCATTAGCACCGTTTCCTCTCAACATCAGTCTAGATAATCACAATACCTTACGCTTCACCTCAACGTTCCCAAACAAATGTTAAGTTATAAAAATCAATAATAAATTCTTTGAACATTTACACACCCTGGTCACTTTAACATGAGATTTTATATTATAATTGAGAATGTATAAGTGAACTTTGTAGATTAAAATAAATCATCTATTTAAATCACATCATCACCGTGATGCCTGGTGATGATGTGATCCGCCACCCATCTCATCCTGTATCACATCCACCTTCAAAACATTATGGAAGACGGTCGACTGTTCTCAAAGTTGCCAACGTTCAATTATGAGAGGAAAAAGTTCAATTTAAATTGTGTTGTATTTCAACATTAAAACTCCTTTTTTCAAGTCGGTTAAGTAATACTAAACTTCTCATTTTGTTGTTGCTGCAGTATATGTAACGTCTAGTCTAGGAGAGTGGGCTCGCGGAGACGAGAGACGAGAACATGTAAATAGCCAAGAGAAGTACCAACGGAATCCAGCGCTCTCACTTTATTTACTTTCTTATCAAATTGGTGAAATCTAAAGTATCCAATGTGTTTATAATCTCACGCTACAGTGCACAGAGTAAATATAAATCAATCAACATAAATACACATATATATTTGTATATATTTATATATGTATACGCTAAGACAATAAATTCCCAACCTTAATTACATTACAGCTCCCTAAACTATATTTAAAAATAACCAATTGTCACAACAGTAAATTGCAAATTCCATTGCATCAATATAAATCACTATACACATAGTATTTATTCTTATAATTATTTTTTGTTAACTTTATTGTATTGATTTCTCACATCTTAAATGATCATTTAATATCATCTTTGGTTTAAAGTCAATAATGCGTATAACCATTCTAAAAATCCATAGACAAGAAATGTCTTGAGTATAGATGAAACGGATAGTAGTGTGGCCGGATACCGGATACCGGATATTCGGCAAGCTACTAGGCCGGAGCGCCGGATATTCAGCCCTTTATTGCGTTGACGCGATCAGTTTGATTTGAATTTTGGCGCGGTATACGAGATCGGATATATTCAGGCGCATTCGGATCGCACGTATGCGGAGTCGCCTCTTATCAACAAATGCGGAAAATTTGGTATTTATTCACCACAATTTGCCACTTGTTAATTTTGAGTATTAAACTAATAATTAATAAAACAAACATTTTTGATGTGCGATTATAAAAATTAAAAATAAACGGTGTCCATAACCTATTGGAGTATGATTGATTTGCCTTGAGTAAAATAGATTTTTTAAAATTATTCTATCCGGTATCCGGCCGGATACTGGATTACTATCCGGCCTTGTTGTCACTATCCGGCACTGTCACTTACCGGATATCCGTTTCATCTCTAATCTTGAGTAAGACTAATTCATTTTACATAATAGTTTAATTGTATTACAATGAACAACATGAACAACTATGACAACAACTACTCAAATACTTGAACATGGAAAATTTTATATTTATAATTATTATTTATAATCAATGAAAAAATCGAGTAAATTTAATTTTATTCAATCGCGTAAATATAGGAAATCGTTAAGAAATCTTTCGTTGTAATAGAATGATAGATTAGGCCTCCAGATGGCGCAGTATAGTTAATATAATAACAGCAGACCTCCTTCCTCAACCTCCACCACCCGACGGAAGGTAACCTTGCTAACACGGCTACGCCTACTACAAGAGATTTAGAAATTTTAACCTCCTCCCCCCCCGGGATGTCCTAAGAGCACAGTCTCCCGGAGCACTATGCACTGAGGAAGGGCCTCCGAAAAAAAAGATTTACTAATCATGTCTGCCGCCGGGGTGTAATGTTGAATGCTAATGCAACCCCATCTCGACCAATCATAGTGGTGGACGGCTCATCATGGCAGGTTTTAGTCGGAATACAGCATGTGTGATTAACTCAAAAATATAACATGTGACAAATTCCGAATGGTCAGACTAGCAATATTAAACGTCTATAAACATACACATACATTTATAATAAATTCTCTTATCACTAATAAGGACTCTATAGTCAAAATAAAACATTAATTACTTCGGCAAGTTCATTTCTGACTCCGCTTAATATATAATAATAATCTCGCAGACTAAGAGCCCAGAGTCCCTTTTACGTCATTTTTGCGTAACTAATATTTTTCAAACATCCTGTGAATTATAGGTGTCCCAAAAGAAAGTTTATATTAGGTTGTCAAATATCTCCCTTCCGCCTTTTGTGTCATGCGGCACCCAAACATCAAGCTTTTTGTATCCAGCCTTCTGCAGATGGTTTAAAATGGTTTGGTGACTAACTCCCATCTCCTGGGCGATGTCACGAGATGCCACATGCCGGTCTAACTCGATGTAGTCCATGATTTGATCGGTATTTGTCGTCACAGGTCTTCCGCCGGCTGGCTTATCCATGGTGTCGTTTTCACCGGCTCTGAATCGTCGAAACCATTCCTCCGTGGTTCGAAGTGATAGAGTACCATCCCCCAAAACACCATTAATCTCACGGAACGTTTCTCTAGCGGATTTGCCTTTAACGAAGGAAAACTTTAAAATAGCGCGAATTTCGGCATTAGTGAACTCCATGTTTACACGTCTATAACTGTTGAACGCAATATCCAAACTAATTACGCATAGCGTCGTTTTGTAGGTTATGTCAAGACCTTTCAAATTATGTATAGTATTGCTAGATACGAGCTCTGTAGCGCTTTGTACATAGCCGCGAAATTCAAAAGACAAAAAGGCGGAAGTGAGATATTTGACAACCTATTATTTGTTTAGCTGCCTTCGTACACGCAATGCATCCGAGGATCGCGAGGTGTATGTTAATTGGTAATAACTCTTAGCAATTTAGTATTTAGCTCTGTCTACTCTGACTGTCTACTTTGAGATTGATGCAATTTAGCTCAGTGACGTACAACATTGTCGGCTCGTTAGCTTAAACCGTTAGTTGACAGTGAAAGTGAATGTCAATTCTTGGAGAAAAAATATATTCTTAGTCAAAAAATCACTGGAAAAAGACAAAAAAAGTGTTTCAGTATTTGTTGTAAGAAATTTGGAGACGGCCCCAATTTTTTAACAAAAAATACTGAAACACTTTTTTTGATTACTGGTTTAAATATTTTATTTATTTTTTACGTGCACACAGGTAATGGTTTTTATTGCTTTGACTGAGAATAGTAACGCACAAAAATATTTCTGGAAGAACTCACAGTCAAACGGAATCCATGCATCGAGCTCTCCAGTCAAATTGTTCTAAATTTTAAAGGCGATCTTTGAAAAGTTCCAGTATAGTATAAGCGCTAAATGACGTTATCCAGGGTGCTTTGGGATCTTAGACTATCGTTTCTATACATCAATTTCCGAGGAAAACATATCTTGATCTACAATAAAATATTACTAAAATGCAAATCTATCAAAGTATCTTAATTAGCACTAAACAACAACAAAAAAATGATTCTATTTACAGAATATATCTTAAAAATAAATCTAAGGCAAATGCTTCGAGGAACCATAAAATATAATATACAATTTAAAAAATCACTCTATGTACAATAACGGTCGAGACGATGTCATAATGAAATATGGCTTAACAATACAGTAAAGTAAAACAACTAGATATCGATAAAAAATCCTTACGTAGTATTTAAAAGAAATACCAAAATTGAGTAATGTTTATAAAAAAGCTCTCCCGTCTAACTTTAACGAACTGGTCAGCAACGACCACTCAATCGCTGGTTATGTAGATAATAATTTTTATAAATCGATTAATCGGTTCAACTGTATTTTTTTTTCATTATCCATAATATATAATCCCTATGGTATACTATTAAAATAGTAACAAATATATGTTAGAAATTAATCGTCATAATTAACACGTGTATATATTTTATCTGTAACAAAATTTTGTTCTATAAATGTTACCCTATTAAAAATTTCATATGTAACTCGTACATAAACTTTGCGGACATTATCTTCATAATATATAAAATGGCTCTTAGTTCAATATTAAATTATAAATACACTAATTTCTTTAAATAACATGTCTCAATATATATTTATATATATGTAAATAAATTAGAAATCAATAGATATTTATATCAATTGAGAATCATTCATAATAGCTTGTATAGCTACTTCGTCAAAATTGATATCTCTAAATATTTGTAACAGATCTTTGTATTTTCCGTTCAGCAGTAATTGCTTCGTTAACTTTTCGTATTGTTCATTTATATTCATCCATAAATCTTTTGCACATATGTATGAGATCGATAAACTTGGGCCTCAAGTTGGGGTCGACAGTCCAGCACTCCTTCATCAGGTGCCTGAATATCTCTGAAGGGCAGCCGTCCGGAATTTGGAAACTGAAACAAGTATATTTACATAAAAACCAATATCAAATAAAATCAAATCAGTGACGGCTTAAACATCAAACGCTACGACGCGTGGACGCTTACTTTTATTTCTGGCACCCTTGAATCGGACTGCTACCGCTTAAAATAGTAACTGTCCAAATCGATATTACCCCTCACCGGGTGGACCTTTGTGTTGAGTTACTAGCGATAGAGGTTCAGGCTAAACGACTTGAGAGCTATGCCACCTCTCAATCCAGTGAAGCAGTAAAGGCCAACAGAGAGGCAAACTGTGTTAGTTCGCCATAAAAAAATGGACCGTTGTTATCTCCTAACATCAGATGTGATTACTGCCTATTTAAAAAATAACTTACCATGAAGCACGTTCCCTCGGACGCTCCACGTCAAACTTGGGCACCTCTTCTCGGGCTCGCGTGAAGATCTCCCAGGCGGTGACACCGTACGACCACACGTCGCTCTTCGTTGAGAAGTGCCAGGGCTCCACAGCCGACTCCGGGGCGTACCTGTTGCACCGCAGCATTTAACTTTTGATAGAGAACTACTACAAGTACAACTGTAAGCATGAACCTCGTAAAATCAGTACCGCTGCACTTTGCCCATTCATATGATAGCATGCACATAAAATCTATTACATTTTTAAAATATTTGTGGTAGCAATGTAGTTATATATCTAATTATTATTTCATATAATTATTATGGTTAAGTTTTTCATTTATTGATATATATTTTTATTTATGTATATATTATATTATGCTTTTTTTCTCCAAACTAGCAACCATTACTTTTTAGGTTGTGAAGAACATAACCCTAGACTGGCAGTAAATGCCTTTTGGCGTAACTCCGCCATTTTGTATGTTTTTATTTTGTGCAAATAAAGATTAAATAAATAAATATTTGAAGCGTCAAAATCCTAATGGGCACATAACGCCGCAGGTTCTCCGACAATCTCCCAAGTTCTCAATAATGCGGAATGTGACGATGGTCTTAGTGTAATAAATTATTACCAATTAATTGGAAGTAGTCGCTCCGTTTTGATTTTGTACGTGTTCTCCTCCTTGGGTATTATCCTTGCGAGACCAAAGTCCGAGATCTTAACATGGTGCTTGTTGAATACAAGAATATTCCGCGTGGCCAGATCACGGTGCACCATATTCTTAGCAGACACATGATCCATTCCCTGAAACAACCAACCCATTATACATATAGTATTATGGCTGTTATTAGCTTTACTACTACTTTGCTGTATAAAATTAAAAGATAATTTCAACACCGTTATTAAAATTAATATTATGAACATACAGTAGCAATGTCCTTCGCGTATTTGAGCAGATGCGAGATGCGCAGCTTGTCGCCTTGAAACTTGAGATAGTAGTTGAGTGAGCCCTCTTCCAGGTACTCCATGACGATGAGCACATCTGACCCGTGATCCCACGAGTAGCCGAGAATCTCCACTATGTTAACGTGAGACAGCGACTGGAAATAACGAAATATATGAAGAAACGTTTGAGGAAAGGAAAGGATTATATCCCAACCGGGAGAATCAAATGCACGTGTTTATAATCTAGAGAAACGCCCCGGTTTCGCGCGAAAAGCACTGATTATCTTTTTTTTGACAGGGAATCTTCAACAAGATATGTGAGGTTCTTATTCACTAACCACTTAATCTCTAACCACCCTGGTGGCCCTCTTTGGTGCATGGCGAGGGGATCCGGGATCTTCAGTGGAACGCATCGAAGCCCCTCTGCACTGCTGTTAAGCACGTCCCGAGGAGATTACTCCCTCCCCCGGTACCCTTACAGTGATAAGGCAACCACACGTGACGCCTTCTTCCCGGGAATCCCCCTAGTCGCCCGTGGAACGTCGGTGAAATTCTTGATAATTTATTCAAAGTCGGTCCAGCTGTTTAGCAGTCCTTGGAGAACATACTCATCGCCTTTTATATAAAGATATTAGATTACCTGTAGCAAATACATTTCAAAATTGCAAAGAGTGCAAAAAAAATATATGCGTCGGTCTGTGTAGCTTCTTTTGTGTGTATAATTGATTTAGACATGACAATCAAAAAAAATCGTACTTTATGCTA
Source organism: Meandrusa payeni (assembly GCA_029286785.1). Lineage (NCBI taxonomy): Eukaryota > Metazoa > Arthropoda > Insecta > Lepidoptera > Papilionidae > Meandrusa > Meandrusa payeni. The sequence continues at coordinate 7,878,992 of JAGSMX010000008.1, read as the reverse complement.
TTTAGATACAAAATTCTCACTTTCATAATCTCCAGTTCGTTCTTAAAGTCTTCATACAAGTTTCCATTTCTTTCGGAAGCTTGCCGAGTTAACTTCTTCACCGCCACTTCTTTTCTTTGAGATTCCTGGTTGTCGCGTTCCATCCAGCCCTTGTAAACATGGCCGTAATTACCCTTTAACAAGAAAATCATACAATTAAATATATATATACTCTTACCAATACACAAAACATTTTACAACAGTGACGACATTCTAGTCGGCTTACAATGTCTGCGTTCCGTGTATAGAGCCAGATGCACTTAGATCTTTGAGATCATTGGAGAATATGAAACTAAAAATGCCAGAGCATGCTACAAAATTCCTGAGCAAGTCTTTCTCAGTTGAACAAAGTATAACATGCACAAAGTCCTCGTCTACTTTTAAGAATTCAGTACATAAGAACTATCTTTCTACTTGAATGTTTTTTTCATGTATTATATTATATTAAATATTTATATGTATGTATTTTGTATATTCTATTTACGTATTATTGTTACAAACAGTATGTACATGTATTGGTAAATATTTTTATATATATATATATATATTTTTTTCCAGATTAAAATAAATATATATATAAACACAGGCTCATTTATTTCCAGAAAGGTTAAACTAACTAGGACAACTATAATAAATTTTAAATTTTGATATATTTCAATTATATTGACAAATGTCAAAATTGAAAGTTAATTATTTCTCTGATGTATTTATTAATTGTTGTGCAATAAAGTATATTCTTTCATTCATTCATTCATTCGCTTGACGAAAATATACATCATTAAGTATCATAGCGGACATGTGTTGGAACTTCTCACCTAGTAATAGGCGTACTTCTTATACCAAACTGGCTCCTTATAATCACTAGCCTATGCTATTTCTAGTTCCCCTGGCTAGGACATTCAGGGCCTTTCAGTTTCCTTTCCTTTCAATTTCCTTCTTTTCATTCGTCATCTCTTTTACATTTACATTTAAATCTACTTTTTATATAACTTAGCTTAATACATATTTCTAATCTAATTCATAAATTCTAGTACATATTTTCGTTTTTTAAGACAAGCAGTCATTAAGGTGTGCAGGGCATGTGTGACATGATACTCACGCTTCCAATTTTCTTACTGAGCGTGACGAGGTAAGTTTTGCCCTGGGACACGATGGACTCCATGAGCCGCGGCGCTGCGCAGGCGGCCAGCTCGTCGTGCTCGTCTAGCGCGCCGCACGCGCTGCTCCGCCCGCTCGCGATCTCGCTGCGCAGTGCGTACGTAAGCGCATTCATGTTCTCCAAAGACTTCGACGACTTGTTATCCGAAAACTGTAAAAATCAACACCAAAGTAAATAATCTATATATATATAAAAGAGAATGTGTGTGTGTTTAAAATCTAGCCCGGCGAAGCGGACTGGGTACGCTAATATACACCTAGATAGACAGATAAATTCTTTATTGCACCAAAATACATGTACAAAGGGGAACTAAATGCTATTTAGCATTTGTTCTAGCTCACCTTTAGTGGTTAAGTGGGGATGGATTATGGGTGATACCGATAAAAATAGCAATATAAAATCTTATATATGTATATATTGCTTATAGGAAATGACAACCTTGAAAAGCTGGTCAAAACAGAAGGCAAGAGGACAAGAGGCCTGTCGCCAACACGATGGTCTGATCTAGTGAAAGATTGCATCTCCTCTTCTAATCTCTACCAGCTGGTGAGTGCTGCCTCGGAGTGGAGTCGATAGAGTCATATTGTCCGTTTAAGGGGCTCTAGTGACCCCGATAATACAGTAAAGAAACGCAAGCTCCAGTATTTTGGTCACATAATGCGTAATAACAAATACGAACTACTTCTTCAAGGAAAGGAAAAATCCAGGGTAAATGACCACACCTGGAAGACGTATTTCGTGGCTCAGAAATCTCTGGACATGGTTCAACATGAGCACACGATCCTTGTTCCGTGCTGCTACGACAAAAATTAAAATAGCCTCAATGATAGCCGACCACTGGTAGGAGATGTATACTTACAGGATTTTCATACTGATCTGACATGTTGCCGTTCATAGACTGCACACTGCTTTCGACAGATATCAACGATTTGTTGCTTCCGGCGTCGCTTAGTTCACTCGGTATGAATCGATCACCTATAAGCAAGTTTGATAAGGTATATAAGTTGAAAAAGTTATGAAATATACTGGAAAAAGAAAATATATTTACTTACTCGAAACTGTGTCAGCATGTTCCAGATGATCCAGAGAAATCTTCGGTTCTTCATATGCGTGTATTGGTACATATTCTGAAAGGTAAATATGTAGGTATTTTAAAAAAAAATAATTATGTGTGCATTTAAAAAGATGTGTCTCTACGGTGTGGACAGAATGAGGCTTAAAAGGTAAATAACAATACGTTTTTTTCTAAAGAAAAACCTAACAAAACTTCCTTTTTTTAGAAATATTAGTAGCATTCTTGTTAACTATTCCAACTAAGGTTATATTTGTGGTAGATCTTTCACGTCAATAATCGAATGGTTAATTCGAACCTAAGACTACTTTCGCTATTGGACTATTGGCGCTTATTTAGCTTATTGTTAGCATTCTTTAAAAAAATGGTATTATTGGTAGTGCCACGGCCATGCCTCGGAGGACGCGCACTAAAAAGTTTGTATATCGAATATTGAATAACAATCCAACAATAGGATTAAAAATTAAAAAAAAATATGTTAGTAAAATTACCTCTATGTAACATGTGATTCATGTCTCGCATAATCTCCTGAGGTCGTAACGGTTCACTCTGCCAGCACTGCCTCATCAGCGCCCACACTTCGCTCGGACATTTTGCCGGTCGCAACAAACGTTCACCCATCTCGTAACTCTGTAAAAGTGCGGAAATATTAGATTCCCATACACTACAAAACTACATTAACATACTTACTAATAACAATTCCCTTCCCAGCCACTATTAAAGTAGTACTCGAATGAACATAGGTTTCCATAACCCTATTGAAAAAAATGGGTCGGTGTACTTATTACGCTTATGAGAAGTAATACGCAATGAAGTTTAAATTTGAAAAATTAAAGAAATAAATTTTTCCCAAAAAAAAGCCCTTTTCCGTGTTAAAAAAGTGTTTTCAAAGTTAAAAAAGATAATATGTATTTTTATAGGGAAAAGGGCAAACGAACTTACGGCCCCCCTGTAATTTAATTAAGTGATCATCGTCACCCAACAACTTCCACAACACCAGAGGAGATGCAGCCTACCGGCTTTGAAAAAGTCTATAAGCTCGTTTCAAAGGTCCCCATGACATACTGGTTCGGAAACACCGCTAATCCCCCCGTTTCATAGTGCTATACTGCTAATATACTGACTGATTGAATGATTACCTTTGTATAAAAATTAATAACTTACCCTCGCAGTTAAGACCGGGTTGTTGTCGTTCGGCGACTGGCCATAAGAGAATATCTCCCATAACGTAGTAGCGAAAGCCCATATATCAGCTATTACCGATCTCTTCGCCAAGTTAAGGTCGGAATAGAATTCAACAGGTATCCAGTGCACACTAAAACAATAATATTATGTGAGATTTCAACCCCCGGTGCATTGTGAGGGGTTTAGGTTTAGCACTAATATACAAACCATTCTCTGTTTCTATCTATCTTCCCTAACTTATATCTCCCTCTCTCTCAACTTCCGTTCGCTTCACCCGATCACACTTATCGTACTCTCGTACTCTCCAAGTCAAGGGTGCGTAAGGAAGTTTTTTCAAAAACTATTACATCCTATTCACAGATACATACTCGTGTTGCGTGTACGTGCGTAGCGTGGGTCCGGCCAGCTTGACGACGAGGCGATCGTCTTCCTCAACAGCCAGCAACAGCCGACTGCACCGGATGCCCCCGTGGACAACGCCAGCCTCCGACAGGTCCCACAATGCACGAGCCAAGCCGGCGCATACCTTCTTCAACTGTAACGGCTTCACGCGCTCCCCGTGCTCTCTATATGAAACAAATATACAGTGGTACCCCGACATGCGAGTATTTTCCCCATTTAAATGAATTGAAATGCCATTAATCCATTTCAGTTCGCATAAAATCACCTCAGTTATTTTAGTAAGTGTTTAATATGATGTTTGTTCATAAAAACATATAATGATGTTTTATAAAAGAAACGTACCCAACTAATCAGAAATGATTCGAAAATGCTTCGAATTGATTGGTCAGTGAAGCTGACCTTGACTGCTTCACCGGATTGAGAGGTGGCATAGCTCTTAGGTCGCTTAGCCTGAACCTCTATCGCTAGTAACTCGACACAAGGGTCCTCCCCAGTGAGGGTAGAATATTATAAATGTTTGTCAGTATGTATGTGAAATGTTAAAAATGTTTTTTCACACAAAAACTACTGAATGGATTTTGATGAAACTTTAAAATGTATTATTTAACATATCAGAGTAACACAAAGGCTACTACTAATTTATAAATATGTAGTGTTAATTATCCAAAATATAACGATAAGTAGGAAAAAATTTACGAGCTATTCTGGTGTGCGCCGCATAAAGTGTAGGAATTACACGGATATAATGTATCATGGAAAGGTTTATCTTAAATAGTCCAACAAAAAAGTCGACGACAGCACATATCTATCTTTTATGTGCAAGTTATTATCACCAAAGTACTACAATAAATATTCATAAATACTTCTATAGCATTCTAATACATCTGGTATTTAAAGTAGATAAACTTTGTCTTTTATAATACAACGTTTTTTTTGTACGAACTAACACAGTTGGCCAGAGAAGCTGGTCTTGCCTGCTTCACCGGATTGAGAGATGGCATAGCTCTTAGGTCGCTTAGCCTGAACCTCTATCGCCCCAGTTAGGGGTATATTATATAGGGGAATATTATAAATGTTTGTCAGTATGTATGTGAAATGTTAAAAATGTTTTTCACACAAAAACTACTGAATGGATTTTGATAAAACTGTACAATGTATTATTTAACATATCAGAGTAACACAAGGCTACTACTAATTTATAAATATGTAGTGTTAATTATCCAAAATATAACGATAAGTAGGAAAAAATTTACGAGCTATTCTGGTGTGCGCCGCATAAAGTGTAGGAATTACACGGATATAATGTATCATGGAAAGGTTTATCTTAAATAGTCCAACAAAAAAGTCGACGACAGCACATATCTATCTTTTATGTGCAAGTTATTATCACCAAAGTACTACAATAAATATTCATAAGTACTTTTGTCGCATCTGGTATTTAAAGTAGATAAACTTTGTCTTTTATAATACAACGTTTTTTTTTTGTACGAACTAACACAGTTGGCCAGAGAAGCTGGTCTTGCCTGCTTCACCGGATTGAGAGATGGCATAGCTCTTAGGTCGCTTAGCCTGAACCTCTATCGCCCCAGTTAGGGGTATATTATATAGGGGAATATTATAAATGTTTGTCAGTATGTATGTGAAATGTTAAAAATGTTTTTTCACACAAAAACTACTGAATGGATTTTGATAAAACTGTACAATGTATTATTTAACATATCAGAGTAACACAAAGGCTACTACTAATTTATAAATATATAGTGTTAATTATCCAAAATATAACGATAAGTAGGAAAAAAATCTGCCATCCAGACCATGTTATAACGTATTATGGAAATGTTTATCCTAAATAGTCCTACAAAAGTCCCCGTCCGCATAAATATTTTATATCAATCAAAAATACAATAATAATTTATTTCTAACGCACTTTTGGTAGTAACAAATTGATACTTATATCAAAATAAATACTTCTATAGCATTCTAATACATCTGGTATTTAAAGTAGATAAACGTTATCTTTTACACTACATCATTTGGACACATATTTGAATAGTTATGACGATAAACAACGGAGTGCGCGATATTATGGTACGACATGGTTACTATTAGAAAGTAAACTAAATTTGTATCGCTTTCACGCCTTAACTATTCAACCGATCATCATTATTATTTGCTTACAAGGGGTACAGAAAAAGACTTTTAAATAGGGAGTAACACCGCGGGACGCAACTTTATGAATAAAAAAATCTATACTCACCTAAGATAATCATCAAATGGCCCATATGGTAAATATTCCAGAACCATAGCAGTGGGCGAACTCAATGTTACACCATACAAGCGAACTACAGAGCTGGACTGTACGCACGCCCATTTGCTGGCCAATTCAATAAAACCCTGACAAGAGAACATTTTTATTTTAAAAACATTGCTAGCAATAGTTTTTTCACAAATTACCAACATTCTTATAAACCATGCCAACTACGTTTAAGCTCGAGCTAGGAGAGGGTTCACGTCAATAGTCGAACGGTGGTTTTGAAACTACGACCTTCCGCTTCGCAGACTCTACCCTTAACCATCAGGCTATTGACGCTTAATAAAATAAAAGCAATAAGAAAATGATTATCCGTGAAATAGCTACCGGCCGAGTTCGGTTCGGCCCTCTCGGGCGCCCTCGGACCCGAATGCTTACGCGTAACATAGTAACCGTCCATACCGAGGTTACCCCCCACCTGGGGGACCCTTATGTCGAGTTACTAGCGAAAGAGATTCAGGCTAAGCGACCTAAGAGCTATGCTACCTCTCAATCCGGTGAAGCAGTCAAGGCCAGCTTCTCTGGCCAATCTGTGTAGTTCGTCATAGAAAATATAATAAAAACTATTTAAATAAATTATAATGAAACTCATATAATAAAATTTAAATGGAAAAGTGGCCTATCACTCAATATTTATACGAATTCATCATCTGCAGTAGTAGTGCTGGACATAGGCCTCTCCAAAAGCATGCCACTGAGCACACAATAAACGTACATCATTAAATATTTAATTTAACTCTCACAATATATTAAATGATTCATGTGTCTTCTATTCTCTTTTCGAGTAGGTGAAGATGTATATATATATATATAGATGTATCAGTAAATACAATATCATTCTTATCACTTATTCAAAATCATATCGGGCTCAAATTAATATCATAAATAAAAGTACAATGTATGGCTTGTTTGACCGTTCAAAAAGAGGAGTGCTACGATCACCAAACTTTACAGGATTACTTGCATTAGGTCAACCTGAAGACTCCCTGAAAGTTTCATTGGAATCGGTCCAGCCGTCCAGGAGCCTATATGGAACATACCCCACACACTTTCTCTATTATATATATATATATAGATTGATGGTTAGGCCAAATTTGTGCTGACGGCCTGAAATAATACCTTTAAATTGTCGGCAGCCTTTTCCCTTTGTAGAGTTTTAAAAGCGACCACGAGTTTCTTCGTTTCGTCAAGTTTCCACAACGCTTTGTACGTAGCGGTTATATTTTCGGAACCCATCTTTTCGGAACCTATAAAAAAAATAAAAAAACCTTCCTTATACAATTCTTAAGTAAAGATTGTACTACAAATGAGCGATTATATCGATTATATATTATTTTTATGAAATATACAGGGTATTTATTCTCAATGTTAAGCAGTGGAAGTCTCAGGGTAGAATTGGATTAAATTCTGTTTGTTTGTAATGGTTAATTGGAATGGGGCCACACGGGAAATACCAGCTAGTGGAAAGTTATGGGGTAACAAACACAAAAAAAAACCTCCTCCTCCCTTTTCGACTTGTTTTTGTTAAATAAATTTAACGACATTCTCTCTCAAGCTTCCTTAGCCCTTCACCCATTAAAAAAATACTGATTACACTATTATACCTGTATAGAGTAGTATATCTTTATTGGGTAAACAGCGCGGACTCCTGTTGTCCTTGAGTATCTCCTGCAGCTCAGCTTGATCAATACGAACACCTTTCTTCACTGGTTCACCACACAGAAGCAACTGCGACTTATCTAAAAAAAAACAATCTTTTATTCCTTCATCCTTAAAGAACTATAAATAAAAAATACCCAACGCCTGTCCACAACATGTTTGCAATGTGTAATGGTGTAATGGAAATATTGGTAGTGACGGGAAAGGTCGACGGAAAAAGACTAAGGGGTAGTCTGGAGTCTAGTCATCTACCAGCGATGCCCTCCATAGGGTAATGGATCGGAATGCTTGGGGACAGGTAATTAATCGCCGAGAAAGGAGTCACGATCCTCAGCAATGGGCTGCGATTGAAAAGAAGATTCCTTCATAGTAGTTGGAGCAAATAACTATATTACTGATAAATGATCACGGCCCATATACATCAGCCTTTTAGAAAGGAATGGATTATCTTCTCAAAGATCTACGATCTGCGAAACGTGACGTAGGAGGTTCCAATCTACCATTCGACTATTGATGTGAATCATCTCTTAGCATAAGCTTAAGCTTAGTTCGTATAGTTAACAAGAATGTTAATAAAATATTGTTAGTATTATTTAAAAAAGGACCTCTAACTCATGCTATTTATACCAATGCCTGTCGTAGAAGGCGATTAAAAGGGGCCTCGGGTTCACTGAGCGACAAGGGCCCCACCCAGGCCTTTGTGGTCCGCCAAGGTGAACCTAAGAAGGCGACATCGGCAGGCCTATGGCCCCTTGCACTGCGAGGGCTCAGGGGGGAGAAGGAGTAACCTCCGTGTACTTAAATGAGGTATAGTTATAAATTTTATTTATAACTATTCCTCATTCTCTATATCCATCTACATCTGTATCTATGTAGTTATATATATATATATATATATATATATATATATATATATATATATATATATATATATATATATATATATATATATATATATATATATATATATATATATATATTTATGTTTATACATAAGTAATAGATTTTGATATTTGTCTTATTTTACTTTTTCTTTTCTCTAGGGTTGCACCCGTGACTTTGTTTTTACACAACCCTTCACCTCCACATTTTTGTACAATTTTATTATGTGCAAATAAAGATTAAATAAATAAAGGAATGACAACCACTAAAATGATGCAGAATTCTATCATGACGAACGAAAGTGAGAGCAGGAATAATTCTAAAATGTTTTACCTGGTACCCTCCTCCATAGCTAGAGACCACTACAACTACAGTTTATACAATTGAAGTTATTTACATAAGAAGTAGTAATAGATAAGGTGTAAAATCTCACCATACTCAGATGGAGGTATGCATTCATTGAGGTATATCCTTCCTTCAGGAATATCATGACAAGCGAGTAATTTTTCAATACTAAAATAATCTTCTTTGTTAAATAAATATCCGTCTCCTCGAAATTCCATTTGATATGTCTCTGTCGTGCTATAAACAATAAAACATACTATAAAAATGACAATATAAATCATAACACAAAAATATTTTGTTAATAATAAGATTCACTATAAAGACTCGAACAACACCTCAAAAGACTTTCGCTCGATGGCTCAAGGGCCGAGTTACTAGGAATAAAGGTTCAGGCTAAGCGACCTAAGAGCTATGCCACCGCTCAATCCGATGAAGCAGTCTCTGGCCAATCTGTGTAGTTCGTCATAAAAATAAAAAAAAGGCTCAAGGGTCAGATACAGAAGGCACTACTCCTGGATATGGTATGCATCGTCAGGAGGTCTTTCTATATTGTCCTAACCACCATCCTACAGGCATCACTCTGGGTTAGGGTTTGATATTTTGTATTGTCCTTTTATATATTTTACTTTTTATAATAATAATAGCATACCCAACGCGCTTTGCCAGGCTAGATTTTGCTTTATTTAAAACAATTTACAACAGTAAACTTACATAATTAAATATTTAATTTAACAATTATATTAATTTCTCTCCGTATTCAGTCTCTTCTATTCTCTTCCCAAGCTGGTGAAGATCATTACCTACACTGAGTAGTAATTATGTACATACATGTACATAATTACTACTCAATACAAATTTGGGTTATAAAAAAAATGAATATCATCATAGTAAATAAAAGCTGTATTTGAGATTTCAAAAAGAGGAGTGCTCCGATCGTCACCAAACCTACTCACCACTACAGGATTACTCACCAGATCAATCAGAAGATTTCCTGAAAGTTTCATTGAAATCGGTCCAGCCGTTTCGGAGCCTATATGGAACATACCCACACACTTTCTCTTTTATATATATATAGATTGTAGTACAACCTTATTTAAGATTATAAAATAAAATAAAGAGATTAACTATTGATACCTGTTTCTTGTACAAACATCCACGTAATAGATATTGTACTCATCTTGACACTGTCTAAAGATATAACAGCCATGTTTCTTAGCACGCTTCTCTTCTAATTTGCGATACGAAAATGCACCCCTAAACAAAATTAAAATAATTCAAGGTAAAAAAATTAAAGGTAATAACAAATAAGACGATAAACATTCAAAGGAATACATAAAAAAACATGTATCTTACCCTACGGGACCATGACATTTTAATCTGTGTAATTCTTTTAACGATGGTGTCTCATCATCTTTTGATAAATTGAATGTCCATTTCACCATCAACCTGTTAAAAATCACCTTATTATATATTAAATCTACATGAAAATAAATATATATTATGTATTTCAATTTTGCTAATTTATGTTTCTTTTCCAATTCCATACACCAATGAGGCTAAATGTAACTAATGCTATGATGTTTTATATAAAAAAAAATAAGGTAATAAATAAAAACGTAGATCCATAGCTCAGTTTCCAGGCTCAAGTTGCATAGTACCATAGCCAACCCGAATTCGATCCTCGGTGCCGGCAACAATAAATTTGCTGTTGAAATTTTATGTGCTGTTTGAAAAACTTCGAAAACAACGTAAGGAAACCTACATGTCTTAGAAATTTTTTCTAAGGCATGTGAAGTGCCATTCCGCACTAGGGCCGCGTGGCGGACTATACCCTTATAATCTCTTTACAGAGAAGACCTGCGCCCTACAGTGGGACATATATATTATATATATAAAGGCTGTAAATTTAAATAAAAAAGTAGGTAATAAATTTTATTAACATTCTATTATTATTATTTTTTTTCATTTTTTCTAGGGGGAGGTATAGTCATTAGTTGAATGGTGGTTTTGATCCTGCAACTATTTCGCTTGAACATTACCATTAGTCGTAATGGTAATTGGTACCTCAGTAAGACTTAATTAAGGAAAATGCATATTCCACAAACCTGTAATACCCATCACATATTGATATAAAAGAGGAGAGTTGTTGTTCCGTCTTGAACTTGAAAAATAATGGTGTGCCCTTTCTTGAAACTTCAACTGAATTATCACCATTTCTTGTAAGATAAATTAGCTCTTCTATAGTGCAAACATGAAACCACTGAAAGGTTATAATTGATTACAGTTCACTATCATAATTAATTTTAATTCTGTTGCAACTATAATAGCCCAATCATCATTATTACCTCACACACATTTATTTTGCAAGATGAAAAAATCTTTTTGACATTGTCCATGTGAAATTTAACAAAATATTAATATTCATAGGGCATCAGGACGCTACATTGTCCACAGCAGTTTTTTATTATGACACTTAATTTCCCAAAATTTTTCTTTGCCGCTACGCTCTGCTCACTGTTTGGCTTCGCCTTTATAATTTAAGAGGAATTGGTGGGATAAACTAAACTAACCAACTAATTATTAATTTATAGTATGTACCTGATCATTAACATCCTTTTTTTTTAAGGTGTTTAAATAATAAGTGGCCTAAGTTACCCCTTCTTATATCAGCTATCTGCCAGTGAAATCCCTTCAAATTTGGTCAAGCCGTTCCAGAGATCAGCCGGAACAAATAGATAAAAATTAAAAAAAATATTTTGGTATGTGTACCTATATACTTTCATATGCATGTAGTATAGAGTGCTTATTTTAATGTTAAAAACAGACACTCCAATTTTATTAATATGTATAGATTTAATAAGTATAATACATATTAACAATTATTAAAAGATAGTTCTTAATGTGTATACTAATTTATTAATAGATATTATGGTAGATAGTTATATTGTATGCTTACATCACGTTTTAAGGTATTATGCAGTCTTATTCCAGGTTGGTGCGGATGGAACGGTGCCACCACCAACCGCACTGGTATAACATCTTCACCATTCTGCCATAATACATTATCATATTCTTCTGACAGGTAATTGGGAGCTAATGCATATAGTTGTTGTAAGTACAAATTCTTTACATGGCTGGAAAAACCAAGAACATTTATTGTTAAAACTATTTTAGTAATTACTATTATAACAAATTAATTGTGACAGCAAAATTTTTATATTGTATATAATGTTAATATACTTACTTAACATTATGGCCCACAGAGCAAAGTTGTGGTAGGTAATCATGTGCATACTTTTTTGGAAATGGCCCATGCCTCCTTACTATAACTTTTGGAATATATTTCTTGTAATTTCTTACAACATCTTGTAGCAGCAGATTTTCTTCTAATATAGCCCTTGTCCTGCAAGAAATTGCAGAGAATTCAATAATGTAATAATTCAAATACTATAATATGAATAATTAACAAAATTGTATCATAAATTATAGAATTAAACAGTGGGCCACGCAAATAATATTATGTTTACTTCTTGTAGATACTTCAACAAGCATTCTCATAAAGATTTTTAATAAAATTGTAAACTCACCGACAAATTAAGGAGAACAAATAATTAAGGAAACCTTATAGTAAAATTAAATTTTACAAAACTCACAATACAATTACTGATGTCTTAATCGGAAATACATTTTCAGAGTTAAAAAAAATACAAAAAAATGAACACAATTTTTTTTAATTTTATTAAAAAAAAATCAAACAATACAACTGGACAAATGAATAATGTGTGTTTCCTCCATGAGCTATCTAATCTTTTAATGGTTTGGGGTGAAATTTGTTTAGCTTGCTCGGACTTCGTGATAATCAAAATATTTTAAGTTATAAAATAAATGTATATTCAGACTGTAACATTTCCTAGAAACTTTGTCAATTCTTATGTATTTTTAAAGTGATTATTATGTTTTAAATATGTTCCAATCTCAGAAGAATCAATCTGGATGATAATTTTAAAAAATATATGTTTTGTAAAATTTGGAATGCTTTTGATACATTCAATTATAATTTTTAATTTGATTCATTACATATATTTATAATATTCTGAACTCATAAATCTTAAACAAAAGGTTGATAGGATCCAACAACACTTTAAAATGTCTTTGCCAACTACACACAATAGGGCTATTATCAACTTAGCATTTGTAATTCATGTGTAAATGTTTCTTTAGTTTTATTTGATATTTAAGCAAATGATCTTATCAAAACTTACATATCTGCTATGCCCAATCCCAATAATTCTTGTTTGTTTTCAGGGTACTTAATTTCTGGTACTTTGTTTTCATTGACATCATTTCGTGCTTGTTGAAAATAATAATCATAGGTTGTCTCATCTAGAGTTATTAGTACTCCTAATCTAGGTACCTGGACAAAAACAAAGACAATAGTTTTTTAAATACATATATTGTTGTACCATTATGATGCAATTCATCACATACACAGCATCTCGAAACGAAACACCGAGAGGTAGAGGTAATTCACAACAAATACAAAAACAAACAAAATAATCAAAATACAAGTGACAGCTAATGGGTTTTAATGCTGCTACAGTACATTTACACTGATGATTTCTTTAAAAAGTTTTCTATGTAATAAGCACTTATTCGATCAATGTGGCACCATCTCAACGAAGATCTTAAAATCGAATATATCTCTGATAAAAGAATTTTCGTGGCATTAATTTTGTACTTACTTTGAAACGAATTCTCAACTCATAATCACGAGAGCTGCTAAGAACGGGACAGTTATCCTTAAGGAAAAAAGCAGTGCCTTTGATTCTTAATGCAAATAAAGTGCGCGTCAGAGGCGGTATGTTGTACTTCTTGCATAAAAGTATACACAGCTCCTCAGCTGTAAAGGAGCTTGAACATGGGATAATATTAGGAGTACGATCAGTCACAACTGACACTTTTACTGAATCCGGCGATGCCATAGTTTATTTTGTAAATTCGAACGACAAAAAATCTGGCGACGCCAACAATGATAGCACTTAGTCTACCCAGAATTGTTTAAGATGTGATTGTTATGGTAATTACACATCACGATCATCTTGTTTTGTCACAGCAACATCGCACAATAACTCAATTAAATAACAAAAATGTTTATTTATAAACCATCTAAGGTCACCACTACCACTACCATTGCAACCACACCAACCCACACTACACTACACCATCTTATAATGTAGTCTTTGCACCACACCACTGCAATTATCGATTGCGTGTAGGGATGTATGAAAAATCGATGTTAAATGATACTGAACATTTCTTATAAGTATTAGTTACTACTACTTAGCACGTACACGACTTCGATATTCAAATATCGAGACACTGATATTACCAGTAGAAAATATAGCGACACTACTTTAATGTGTTTGGCTTTGTAGTTGCACGAGAAATATTGGCGCAATCGTCCATATATTATATCATAATATGTAATATAAACAGGAAAGGAGACAATCTTCGGCCTTATGGAACACCGCTATTCATGAAAATGAATATCATGATAATAAAAATAAACTTTCTATATAACTACCTAAATGTTACTCCAAATTTATCTCTTGAACGCTTTTTTTCTCAAATTTCACTTTTGAATTGAAACTAAATGGAATTATGTTTAATTACACCATTAAATAAATTAAGTAAATACTATATTCTGGTAAAATTATGAGATTTCGAGAATTTTGGAATATTGGCAAACTATCGAGTAAATAAATCGAATGAAAATAGCAAATCGATTTCGTAATATAGTGGTACTTTCCTTTTAGCCGCCATTTACCCATTTAAGCTCTACCGTTGGATGTCTTTGTTCGCATTTTTTTCGAAATTCTATATTTAGTACATTTTTCAAGTTTAACATTGTATTATTAGCAGTGAGTATTCTTCGTAATTTAAGGTATTCAATTATTTGTTTGTATTGTGAAGAAAATGAAAATAAAGCTGTAAGCTTTTGCACGTGTGAACAAATTCAAATGCCGGTGTTACAGATATTTTTTTACTGCTTCAAGTAGACTATATTTGACTCTTTTCTTTTCTATGCTGACAGAAGTTGTACCAGGGATTTCGAATAATCCTCTATCACTTGCATCCTGGGCACTTACCTGGCATTTTGTAATAATTTAAACATACGGTAGTTTTACTACTCTTCAAATACAAAGTAGACAAAACTTCATACCGGTTTCTTAAAATCTTTTACTAATGGTAATATATGTCAGTTATTTTGTAAACTTTTTATTTTCAGATAATGGACGATGAATGGGATGATGCTTCTGAAGTTGTAAGTATTACTATTTAGCCAAAAATAAAAATTATATCTACCTCCACTGTTATTAATATTAAATATGATACAAATTTTCACAGGTGGTACCAGCACCCGTAGTAAGTTACTCTTATAATGAAAATAATGTGGATGAGGGTCACAGTCTATCTAGAGGCAGAGGATTTCCATCATTTAATGACAATGGCAAGTTTTTCTTAATGCTTCTTTTTAATGTCAAATTGTTTCATATGGAAACTATTTCTTGAATTATGGAAATAAAGTATACATACATAAACATGCAGTTGTCACAAAAAAGGGTAGGTAGAGATCATGGTCTTCCACTTAGTACAATCCTGGCACACATTTGTTGCTTTGTTCACATGCATACATCTACATATACAAGATTACAGTTATGGAACTTATCTGCCCCCTATCCGGTAGGTTTCAAATCTGCTTATGAATCATTCCGTTTCATATCTACATTGCTTCTATTTAATTCCATGCAAAAGGTTACATTATTGTCTAATAGAATTGTAGGTATGTTGTTAACCCATAATAGTAATTGGCACCTCTCGCCATTAGCAATGGAAATGTATAATGATATACCTTCACTTCATGTTACTGGTATAGTTCTGCAAGTATTTGGTGCTTCAACAACCATACCGATCCATTCCTGCGATAGCAATAGCAGAACCCTCTGCATTGGCCCTTTCACTGTTGAAAAATGTCATCTGACAAAGTCAACAAAGCAAAACAATTTCCAAAATGATTCCAGACTCAGTCATTGTGTATCAAAGTTGTACAAAGTTAGCTAAGAGTCATAAAAGTGATGAAGGAGTATGCAATCATATTTTGGACAACCATCGTCATTAAATCTGATTTGGTAAAACACGCCTCTAAAATTTCTACCACAGATGATTATGATTTATGAGATGATTAAAATATATTGAATAAATTATAATTTGAATTTTAAAAATGCAAGGGGTAAAATTATCTTCTTTATAATCATTTCCTCAGAGCTAAGGGTCGTGACCACCAAGAGAGCTGCTTAGAATGAGCATTCCCCACTCTTTCCTATTTTGGGCCAGGTGGATAGCCGCCTGGAGCTTTAATTTGGTAGCTCCTCCAATAGAGTCCATCCATCTAGTGGGCGCCCTGCCTCTGCTTCTTCTTCCTTCGATGCAGCCAACCAGCAGTAATTTTTTAAGGCTGTCTGGCTGGCTATGCTATGCTGTAGCTATGTGGCCGAAGAAATTAAGAAGACGGCGAAAGCAAGTCGTGGAGAGGCGAGTCTTGATGTTTAGCTCATTAAGAATAGACTCATCGGTGCGGCGCTCAGTCCATGAGACTCCTAACATTTTGCGCCAACACCACATTTCAAATGCGTCTATCTTTTCTCTCACACGAGACCTCGTAAAATTATATGTGGGGCCAATTGCAAACTATTATCTCGTCATAAAAACTGACCAATACCTTTGCTTGATATCTTGATCACTAATACTACTAATAGTTTGGAAAGTATTTATGAAAAATAGACAAATACTGTAACAATTCAAGGGTACACAATTTGAACGTAACTTCTACATAATATGTGATGTACATATCTAATAAGTTAGTTTCTCTGTACACTGTTCTTTTGAGAAAGTGTTTGACAATGAAGATGTTTGAGAAAAAGACAATGTTTTAAAGAGGTTTTTAAAACCATTTGTTCCGGCTATAAACAGGTTCTTTATACATGTTTTGTTAATAGATTTTAATAAAGATGTGGACAATGGCTTTGGTGAGAGGCGAGGCCGTGGAGGTGGCAGAGGACGTGGAGGTCGCGGCGGCCGTGGAGGTGTCAGAGAACCCAGGAGCTTTGACACAAATGGTAATTTATACATCATTATATTTATGCATTGCTATTATTATAAAGTTCATTGTTATAGAGATAAGAGTGTAGCAATTGTAAATTTACAACACAGACCAGGATATTGTGATAAACATCCATAAAAATAAGCTCATGTAATTATCTGTATTTGGCAACCAAAGCCAACAAGATTTTGAACATTTTCAACTGATTTCAATAGGTTCTTTCAAAGGTTCTCTTTTTGTCTATTTTTTTTTTTATGTTTGTTACCACATAATTTTCGACTGGGTGAACCGATTTTGATAATTCTTTTTTTTTTATTTAAAAGCTGGTGCTTCCCGTGTGGTCTTATTCAAATTTGGTCCAATTGTGGACAACATTGGGATCCCTGAGAAACCCATAGAAGTCTTAAATTTGCATCAAGTATGTGCGCCATAAATTCACGCCAAACAATTCCGATGATTAATTTTTTATTGGTGAGGAGTGCTTCCTTTCAAGTTTGATTCGATTTGAATTGTTTTTGATCGTAAATAAACTTTTACTGCTGACATTGTCATTCAGAATATTATTTGAGATTTCCTGGCATGAAGGTTGATCACCAAACCAAATGAATTGTCTACAATAGACAATAATCTTTATGCGCTTGTATCTTGGCTTATTTAGTGATAGGCAGCTTTTCGCCAAACGGCACTTATTCTAGCGAGAGAAAAAGTCATTGCTACAGGCCAGCAGGGATGCAAATCCTATATGATCGTAAAATCAGACTTGATGCAATTACACTAACAATGTTTATAAAAAGTTGAACAATATTTAACTGCCCTGGAAGTCCTAGTCAATATTTATACACAGACCATGTTTCTTATCTGGGGTTAACTTTTAATAACACTTTATAAAATAATTACAGAAAATATGCTGTATATATTTTTTTATTTATGACCTTATGGGTCCTTATTATTATTCACTCAATTAATTTTACTCTTACTTTAGAGCTTTTAGAGCCATTTGTTCTTGTGGCTATGTGGCATGACCAATCTGCAATACATTACGCCAGAAAATCGTCCCTCACCTCATCCTTTCTCATTATCTTTACAATTGTCTCTTTGGTAATCTGCTGATCCACTCTATGCTTGCAGTCAAATCGGTGTGTAGTGTATCACGGGCATTCAGTAAGGATATGTGCAATAGTTAGTAGTTATATAATTTCTGCACTTTCATCATGCCAAACAGAATGTATCAGCACAGCTAAACCAAATCTATGCAGTTCCTTTGGTGTTTGTAATTTTGTTGGGTGATCACCTAACATTAGGTCAACTGCATACAAAAGAAAAATATAATTTCTTTGTCCAGATTTTATGCTTTGGTCATTTTTGATGTGATTACAAAAAATTAACTATTAAATTTATGCTTTACAGGGGACCATTATAACGATGATGACAAAGGCGATAGAGGTGATCGCGGTAGAGGAAGAGGAAGGGGGGGTCGAGGCGGTGGCAGAGGTGGTAGAAACTTTGACGGAGGAGAGAATAATGATGCCGGTGGTGAAGGTGAAGAGGCAAAAAAGGCACCTGTCACTTACGTCCCTCCTGAACCCACTGAAAATGAACAAGAGATTTTTAGCAGTACTATAAGTTCGGGAATTAATTTTGACAAATTTGACCGCATTGCCGTTAAAGTAAGTATGTTTTTCACTGTCTAGGATTCACTGTCTTTATAGGGTCAGACTTTAGTTTGCATAGATTAGAGTGTTGAAGACTATACTTGGTTTTGTTATACTCTATAGGTTAGTGGTGAAAACCCACCGCGACCCATAGAAAGTTTCGAGTCTGCTAACATGCGGAAGTTTGTGGTGGACAACATATTGAAATCTGGATACAAGAAACCGACACCCATTCAAAAACATGCCATCCCTATTATAATGGCAGGCCGGGATCTTATGGGCTGCCAGACTGGTTCTGGAAAAACTGTAAGGGATAGTTGTTAATTTTACTCATTTAATAATTTAAGGATTCATTGTTTTATAATTGTTTTTCATTAAGCTTATTAGGTCCCAAATGTGATGGGGGTCAGCAAGCATATTTTTTGTACTTAAAAAACTGAATAACTGGCAATTAACTGGTACTAGCAGACACTGAATGATTTGTTTATCTACCACACTAGGGTTAAAAGAATGCGTTGAAATCTTCTTTTGTAATAATAAATTAAAACACTTTTATTAAAGAAAAGGCAATACACACAGAAGTGTACAATGTATTGTGATTGTTTGATTTTGTGGACTACATAGGCGATAAGTCGCGGTTCTACAGCAATAGTTCTGGTTCATATTACACTTGGGATCTACTAATTGTTCTCTAATTCTACCCCAATTGGGTTAGTGACAATAGCAGATAGATGTCTACATATTTACAAGTATATTTACGCGTAAAAACTATAACCGACTTTAAATCGAATCAAACGGTAAACGTTATTATGCATGGATGTCCTCTTGGATGGACTGATATGGTTTTCTCATGGACACTTAAGATAGGACCACACTGGAAGCTCCAGCTTTCCATATAAAAAAAGAATCATCCAAATTGGTACACCCAGTCGAAAGTTAATATTTAACAAATATTAAAAAATAACATAGAGGAATTTAGAACTTCCTCCTATTTGAAATTGGTTGAAAGAGTAATTTTGTCCTTGTATAGCCATAATTTGAAATGTTAACATGTATTTATTATAGCACATTTAATATATTTTATAATTTCAGGCTGCTTTTCTACTACCTATAATAAATATTCTGCTTCAAGACGAAAGGCCGCTTATAGTTAGTCCCAATGCACAACCTCAGGTCAGTCTTTCAATATTTTCATGTATTTTCAATCTCAACTGTATTTACTCAGTAATGGCTGTTAAACAAAGTCTGTTATTGTTTAGGTCATAATAGTGTCGCCGACAAGGGAATTAACACTGCAAATATTTAATGAAGCAAGGAAGTTTTCTTATGGTTCAATTTTAAAAGTTGCGGTGGCATATGGCGGGACCGCTGTCCGACATCAAGGCGATAATATTTCGGTAAGATATCTTGCTGTTATTTGATTTATCAAGTGAAGTATGATATGTTATATGATAAGGCTCCTTATGCAAATAGCGAGATCATTGTACCACTTATAGATATTATTATAACAGATCATTTCATTGCATTATATGTATGTTTATATTTATTTAAAAGAGTTTAGTATGTATTTTAAACAATTCTTGCAGGGTATCTATTTATTCTTGATATCTTTTTTATTACCCTCCCTATTTATTTAAATTATCTTGCCTGTCCTACAAGGTTGCCTTAAAGATATCCAGATTATAATCTGAAAACTGACATCAGCAGAGATTTCCACTTCTTAGGCCTCTGCATAATGAACGAAGAGGTATTTGTCCTCAAGCATATATAATAAAAAACATTCATTAATCATCAGCCTGTTGCCACCTCTTGATCTGGAGGGAGGGCCCCTACGCTTCTCTGTCCCATGCGCGGCTTCCATTCTAACACTTTCAAACAATTTGCTGACGTTAATTTTTTAATAACTATGTCGATTACATTTGTTCTATGTTTCGGATTTACAATAAAATGGTCTTAACATTTTACATAACCCAGATATTGTATTTTTTCGTTTGCTTTTAGCGTGGATGCCACATCCTTGTGGCGACGCCGGGCCGCCTACATGACTTTGTGGATCGTAGGCGCGTGTCCTTTGAGAGCGTGCGTTTCGTCGTACTGGACGAGGCGGACCGTATGCTCGATATGGGCTTCATACCTACAGTCGAGAAAATGATGGACCATCCCACTATGAGCGTATGTATAAACTGTAATATATATTTTTCTTAAAGAACGGTTATACCTAAGTGGTTAAGCATCTCGACACCAGCAATTTATACTAAGCTAACTCATTAAATAACTTTACAGTGATGAGTTACAGTGTGGATAAATATATTATACAAGGTACAGTGGTACATCGACGTACGAGTTTATTTCTTTCCATAACCTTGCTTGTCTCATCGCAAAGTAATTTTCTTCTCTAACTCTTAATATCATTAAATCTAATAATGTCAAATTTTTTGCTAAAAGATAATTCATCAATTTTTAGGGTGAACGTCAAACCCTGATGTTTTCAGCAACATTCCCTGAGGATATCCAACACTTGGCTGGGCGATTCCTAAACAACTATCTATTCATTGCTGTCGGTATTGTCGGCGGGGCAAGTACAGACGTTGAGCAGGTCTTCCATCAAGTCAGTAAATATGAAAAGCAGAACATGCTCAAGAAACTTATTGAAGACAACGGTAACATTTATTTATTATATCTTAGTAAGACACCTGTAGTTTTATTTTAAAAAAATCCTGCCATACAAGTGCATTATGCCTATATCTCTTGCAGAAGTTTATGCAATATAAAAAATTGAATCATCACAAGAGTGAAAAGCTATTTTTGTATGTATGAAACAGAGTGTAGATACTTGTTAGCCAAGCCAGCAGGGGCTTAATTGCCTGACCAGTAATATACCAAAGAGGGAGCAAGCAAAATGGACATTCACCGTCATAATTAGACTTTTATTGTTTTCAGATGGCAAACGTGTGTTGGTATTCGTGGAAACAAAACGTAACGCAGACTTCATAGCGGCTATGTTATCGGAGCAACAAATGCTCACTTCATCCATCCACGGTGACCGCATGCAGCAGGAGCGCGAAGAGGCTTTGTACAACTTTAAAAGCGGACGGCATTGTATACTTGTAGCCACCGCTGTTGCCGCTCGTGGATTAGGTAATATTTACATTTTTTAAGGACTGTAGCAAACATTCATGCTATTTATTTAATAATTGCAAATGCCGTCATAGAATCTTGGCGTATTTCGGACACAATGCGCAGAGGCGACGAAAGTCTAGGAAAACTGATCGTATTTGGGAACATCGCAGGTAAAAGATCTCGCGGCCGTTCACCAACAAGATGGTCAGATAAAAGACTCTACGTCCTCCAAATTTTACTCTGCTGTAAGAGACGCGATGGAGGCAAATTATCAGCTCCAGATGCAACGCTGATGGTGACCACGATCCTCAGACATGAGTAACCGACACTAGACAGAGAGATTTAACAATTGCTTAAACCTGTTTAAGTATTAAGTCACATTTGAAAGACTTCATTATAAGAAAATGGGAAACGAGTTTACGGCTCGACCGATCTTAAGTCATCACCGTCACCCATGAACATTCACAACATCAGAGGAGCTGCAGGAGTGTTGCCAGCTTTGTAGAAAACAGTAAGCTAATTTCTTGAATGTCTCCAAGTCATATCGGTTCGGCAACATCGCTGGTGTAACAACTGATTCCACAAGTTCCGAAAAACATACAGTTGTGGAATGCCAATTGTTCTGATGGTCACTGGTCTCTTTGTAATGAGCATTTAAAATATTAAACTTCACTTTCTAACATATTATGTTCACAGATATCAAAAACGTAGACATTGTGGTTAACTACGACCTGCCCAAGAGTATAGACGAATACGTACATAGAATCGGCCGAACGGGACGCGTCGGTAATAGGGGCATGGCTGTTTCGTTCTTTGATGGCGAGCATGTAAGCTATTTTATTAATAAAAATGGTTCTATAACTCCAAGATAAA
The DNA here is from genome assembly GCA_029286785.1 of Meandrusa payeni. NCBI lineage: Eukaryota > Metazoa > Arthropoda > Insecta > Lepidoptera > Papilionidae > Meandrusa > Meandrusa payeni. Next base: position 7,856,132 of record JAGSMX010000008.1, on the reverse strand, counting down.
TAGGGAAAATGGCAGCAAATGTAGGTACTTAATTTATTAAAATGTATTCTTCAAGCGTCAATAGCCTAATGGTTTAGGGTACGGCCTGCGAATCGTAAGGTCTTGGGTTCGACTATTGACGTGAACCATCTCCTAGCACAAGCTTAAGCTTAGTTGGAATGGTTAACAAGAATGTTAGTAATATTTACATTTTTAAGGACTGTAGCAAACATTCATGCCATTTATTTAACAATTGCAAATGCCGTTATCGAATCTTGGCGTATTTCGGACACAATGCGCAGAGGCGACGAAAGTCTAGAAAAACTGATCGTATTTGGGAACACCGCAGGTAAAAGATCTCGCGGCCGTTCACCAACTAGGTGGTCAGATAAAAGACTCTTCGTCCTCCAAATTTTACTCTGCTGTAAGAGACGCGCTGGGCAGAAGCCGGTGGAGGCAAATTATCAGCTCCAGATGCAACGCTGATGTGGACCACGATCCTCAGACATGAGGGACCGACACTAGATTGCTTAAACCTGTTTAAGTATTAAGCCACATTTGAAAGACTTCATTATGAGAAAAAGGGAAACGAGTTTACGGCTCGACCGATCTTAAGTCATCACCGTCACCCATGAACATTCACAACATCAGAGGAGTTGCAGGAGTGTTGCCAGCTTTGTAGAAAACTCTAAACTAATTTCTTGAATGTCATATCGGTTCGGTAACATCGCTGGTGACAACTGATTCCACAAGTTCCGAAAAACATACAGTTGTAGAATGCCAATCGTTCTGATGGTCACTGGTCTCTTTGTAATGAGCATTTAAAATATTAACCTTCACATTCTAACATATTATGTTCACAGATATCAAAAACGTAGACATTGTGGTTAACTACGACCTGCCCAAGAGTATAGACGAATACGTACATAGAATCGGCCGAACGGGACGCGTCGGTAATCGGGGCATGGCTGTTTCGTTCTTTGATGGCGAGCATGTAAGCTATTTTATTAATAACAATGGTTCTATAACTCCAAGATAAATAGGGGAAAATGGCAGCAAATGTAGGTACTTAATTTATTAAAAATGTATTCTTCAAGCGTCAATAGCCTAATGGTTGAGGGTACGGCCTGAGAATCGTAAGGTCGTAGGTTCGAATCCACCATTCGACTATTGACGTGAACCCTCTTCTAGCACAAGCCTAAGCTTAGTTGGAATGGTTAACAAGAATGTTAGCAATATAAGAGATGTGCCACTTCTCAACCCAGGGAAATAGTAAAAGTCAGCTATCTAGTTGGCCACAAAAAAAGGCATTTGTATGGATATTTTAGTAATGCCGTAAATCAGCTTAACTACGTGCACTACTTTGATCCTCAATATTCTTATCAATAGATTATTATAGCGTTCATATTTAATTTTGTTATTTTTAACAACACAATTATCTCACACATGCAAATAGAGGAGGAAAAAGGTAAGTTTATAATATTAACATAAGAGATTAAATATGTTCATTGCGTAACTTTATTAATTACTTTACAAGAAGCAGTGTGTATCGAATTGCGGGTGATACAGCCGCCTAGTCCAATAGCCTAATGGTTTAGGATACGGCCTGCGAATCGTAAGGTCGTGGGTTCGACTATTGACGTGAACCATCTCCTAGCACAAGAATGTTAGTAATATTTATGAAAAAAAAAAGAAATATTGCTAGTTTTCTTTTTAAAAAAAATATACAAAATCTTTTCCTTCAAACCGTTACACAATAATACCCAAGCCTTCACTTTATACCATGTCCTATATGCGACAACTCTGAACCCGTTGCGATAAAAAATAAGAGAACCTCACATCCATTTTTTTTAATAAAGGTACTACTAATGACCCTCACGCTTCACGAAGTGACACATAAGTTAGTTAAGCTTATATTGTCCCATTTAGATTTTATCAATAAAATTCCTACTGACCGAGTCGTGATTCGGAATGCTTCCGCGTAATATAGTAACCGTCCAAGCTGTGCTTACTCCTCACCGGGAGGACTCTTGTGTCGAGTTACTAGATAGAGGTTCAGGCTAAGCGACCTAAGAGCTATGCCACCTAATCCGATGAAGCAGTAAAGGTCAGCCATCTAACCTAGCTCACGGTACGGTGGAATGCCTATTTCCAGTTGTGGTAGAATGATACAGGCCGATGATCATGATAGCAATTGCGATATACAATTAAAATTATTTTCAGAAATTCGACTCGACAGCTGCCAACGTCAACCAAGGACAGGAGCCTGAAGAGGAGTGGTAGAAATGCTCTCTGTGTCAGAGTGTTGTGTGATTTTAAAACTTGCAAAGATTTTTCATCTCCAACAGTGCAACAACTGATGAATGTACGTCTTTGGTGCTTACTCTTTTATGAGTTAACCATTTAATATCATAGTTAAGATTGTATTTGAGCAATTAACCCGACCTTGACAAAGGCTGCAACTATATATGACAATTATAGTTGTAGTTGTGATTAAGACTTGTGTACAAAACACTACATATTCAACCTTTAGAGAACTTGTAATAGGATTAAATTAGGGATGGTCTATGAAAGATATCGATATCTCTTAATTCGCGCAGACATAAGTAAAACGTTTTGCATAATTATAAATAAAATAAATGATTAGTATTGTTTAGTAAAGTTATTAATTTATGTAAAGTGAAAGGCTTGAAATTATTGATAATTGCGATTTATTGAAATCGTACAAAATAAACATGGTGCTGACACAATGAATGGAGCAATAGAAGAGAAAGAGTGTTGCTATAATTAAAAATACAACAAATTTTACTCTGTCAGATAATGTTGCTATAATAATTACAAAAACAGCACATAATATTTTGTATTTTATACCAAACAATTTATAATAAAACAATATTTTCTTATATAATACCGCACAAGTTAGTAATATCTATCTTGGTTGTTTTCATAAATTTAAATAAGTAGTGATAGTCTTGTGCCTTAGCGTTTGATTTACGACCGTGACGGTTTGGGTTTCGAATCCAAGCCAACTTGTGTTGTGATAGTGGTCATTTTTCGTTTCATCCTAAGTACAGAAAAATGACTGGCTTAAATTTGTGCCTTATGTTTGATGTCGGGCCAGCTGTGCTGAGTAAAATTTAGCAATAATAGTACCTAATATTCGTGAAAAGCTGGTAGCGACTGCTATCTCTGTTTACTTCTTTAGGTTTTAAAGGCATGTCCTTAAAAGAGTATTTTCATAAAGATTTATTCACATCGTTATTCATTGACCATCCCTATTAGGGATACATACATCATTTTGTTGTACTTAAATTTAAGTTCTTTTTTTCTTGATTTATTTTTGTTTTTTTTTACCTTGATTTGTTTGATTTTTTTTTTATTTGTCGAAGTTAATTTTTGTTTCTTATTTACCTATTATGTACAAAGTAAAGATTAAAAATACGCTTTAAGGTCATCACTGGAGCATCTTATATTTTTTAAGGATCTGTGATGTGTAGGATAACAAGTTGCTCAGTTAAAATTTTTAAAAATAGTTGTTTTTATTCAATAAGTTTATATCATTGTTACGTTAAGAGCGTTTGGTGAAGTTCGTCCACTAACAGCTTAAGTAATCTGATGAAGCATCTCTTGGTTTAATTCACAATGCTAATAATACTACATTAGCGTAAGGCTAGGTTCCTGATAATTCTCAGGCTAATCATAATCTAGGTTTAGTCATCATCTCGCAACCCATTTAAATATATCTTATAAATATAAACTTATATTGGTTAATATTAATATATAATTATAATAATATTTGAATAAATTACTATTGACATAATATTCTCCCATAACGTTTAACTCACGCCGCAAATAGGATCTGAACACCATATAGTGACTGCTGTCTACCCTGCTTTGGTTAAAAGAATTGCTTCTACATGGAGATACTTAGTTCGACTACTTAGCTGTTGGTGGATTTACAAAACAAATCTAAGAACAATATCGCAGGTCCAATTTGTTTCCATTGCTGATTATAGATATTATTTAGATAATAGATATTATTTTTCCTTGTATTCTTTTAGAATCTCGTTTGATTTAGATAATCACACGCGACATCAATATCTAAGAATTATTGATAAGAATTACTCTTCAGGGGTAAAGGAAACCATTCTTTACTATCTCAGAGATAACATCTTTACGGCTGTAGTGTGTGTGGTTAGTCGCACCATAATATGTATCCTAATTGAAATGTGACTAAGCGGTTTAACTTACGATCTGATGTTCGGATATCAGTAGTATACCCAGTCTCTGTCTACCCCGCTACGGTTAAAAGGACGCGACAACTTGTATATCATTATATACTAGTTAACTTTCTTGATAGTAAAACCTTACGAACCTGTGATGATTAGCTTAAGTTTAGGGTTTAGTTTGAGTCCGCCATAATTGAAAAGGTTCAAATTATGTTCACTAAACTAAATCCAATAAGATATATTAAGAATGTACGGCGGCGCATTTTCCTTGTGTGAGTTGTGGTATTTGATATCTGATGTTTTGCTGTGTGTTTCATATTAGTATTGTATTCAACTTCAGGGTATTTATATATGGCAATATTTTCCACACACCGTCATTAGAGATTTTGTACATTACATGTACTCTAAATTTTTTGTTTCATTAAAAGACCACAATTCAGTGATATTGTTTGTAAGTTTTGTTTTCAGTTCTAAAGAAGTTATTCTATAAATAAATTAAGTTAGACATTTTGAAATTACTCTTGATTTTTATTTCCCTATTATCGTCGATCTGGATAGATATAATCGATACTTCAATGGTCATTTTTTTTTAAAGAAAGCTTAGCAATATTTCTTTTTTTTTATAAATATTACCAACATTCTTGTTAACCATTCCAACTAAGCTTGTGCTAGGAGATGGTTCATGTCAATAGTCGAATGGTTCGATCGATAGTTTCGAACCTTACGATTCGCAGACCGTACCCTAAACCATTAGGCTATTGACACTTTAAATGCTACATTAAAAAAAAGACAATAGTCCATTGGTCACTATGGTCACTAAAAGCATGCCACTAAAGACGATCCTCAGCCATTCTCATCCAGCTCCTGTCAGCCGTACTGCGCTATAATTAGCCTTAGGCTGTCCACCTGCGCGATGGCCTATCGTCAGTCTCCACTCAAGTACTCATTTCACTCCACAGTTATCGGTTCTACGACTGATATGATCGGCTCACATTACTACTATTTTCTAATTCGGTAATATGGTGTGCACATGTTATAGTTACATTCTTTATATATATGTCCCACTGTTGGGCGCAGGCCTTCTCTGTAAGCATAAGGGCGTAGTCCACTACCTAGTGCGGATTGGCAGACTTGAAAAAATGTTCTATGATAAGTAGGTTTCCTCAGGATATTTTCTCTCACCGCCGAGCGCGTTGTAAATCAGCACATAAAATTGCAACAACAAATTTATTGGTACCGGGATCGAACTCGAGTTGCAACTTGAGGCGACCGCCCGGACACTGAGCTATCATGTCTCCTTGTACCGGGAACATGTTTAATGAAATTAATCAATTCTTTAATTACTTGTTTATTTTGTATTTTATAAATTTACACAAATTGAAGCATGTAAATATTATAAAATGATTACATATTATTAATAATACATTTTGATGTTATTCAAAGTGAAAAAGTCAATATTAATCAAACACACGTTATATTCTGCTAAGTACGTAAACTACGTTACTATATTATAAACATTATAAGAAAATAATACATTTGTGTTTGAAATACTGAAAATAAATTGATATCACAGTCTTGTTCCTTAAATATTATATATTTATTGAATTATAGATATAACAGTTATTTGATCAAATCATAACAATTTTTCTATAAACAATTTCCGGTCGAGAAAAGGTGGACAGAGACTTCTATGTCCACTTTACACCAAGCTTTTTAGCATTGTAAAAATAGACACCACTGTGATTGCAAAAGCAGTCTCAATATATATCGGAATACTTCGGCAACCTTCCGGACATAACAACATTGTCGGCGAATCTTAGCTACGGGTTTATCGAATCTAAAGCTAGGAAGCTTGGAGTCCTTTCAAAGGTACGTCGGTACATAAGACCGGGACAGCTTTTGACTATGTATAAAGCACAGATCCGGCTTGTTTTATATATAGGCCATATCTGGGCAGGTGCAGCCAAATACCAACTCGCAGCACTGGATTCCATGGAGAGGCTGGCCAAAAGTTGATAGGTGACCAAGATTTAGATAGTCTTGAGCAACGGTGCAAGGTGGCTCGTCTTACGGCGCTTTAAAGGTTATATTTTGGAGTATCCACAGGAATTAGACGAGTTAATCCCCCATCCCTGTTCTACCTTCGGACGTTTAGACACTCGATGGGTCTGCACCCTTTCCTTTCATAGTCGATGTTACGCGCGTTCGAACTAAGCGATTTGAGTCATCGTTCATCGTGCGTACAGAAAAGGAGTGGAACAAGTTGCCGGCGTCAGTCTTTTCGTTTAAGTACGACGTAGGAACCTTCAAGAGTAGAGTGAATAGGCACTTATTAAACTAGCGCGTACCATCGTGATCAAGCGCTGGTTTATACCCCATAAAAAAACAACTCTGGCGAAAAGAAGCGACGCATGTTCAAGACGTTGTGATGGTACGATTCAACAATGCAAATATATGGTCGCCGTTAGAACAAAGACAATGCATGCACAACACTGTAGTCCTAGGCTTACAGAACAAGGCTATCGTATTCTCCTAGGTTTACAGGCGACAATGTGGGGGCTCTAATGTCGCCGTAAAAGTGGACCCGAGAGGAAGGCAATATGGAATGGTCCCGTATTCCCATATCACAGCGAGGGTGCTAAGGCTCCGGTGCGTTTCGCGAGAGATCCCGAAGTCCCTCACAATGCATGATGATGGTTCATATTAGATGGTTCATTTTAGAGATTTCCCCCTCGATAATAAAAAAAGTAGCGTCCACAGTGCGTCGTTGGCACTCTGTCCTGGCCGATGCCAACTCGGGCGACGTCAACCCGATCGTCTTTATGTGTCTACTGATCGTCCCCCCGTTCCTGGTAGGACACAATCCAGTCCCTCCCCTAATTCATGTTTCAAGAACATTTATATCTTTAGATATATCCATGCTTTACTTCAGCTTATTTTTCCTTATAATCGATTTACCAAATGTCAAATTGGATAATAAACAATAGAATTACATGTCTGTCAAACGAACAAAATTGACATATATTGATTTTTTTTTAACTTAACAAAAAATCAATGTTTTATACACTAAACCCCGTGTCCTAATTCTTTGTGTGGTACATATATGTATATATCATTATATTCTTTGTATCCCTTTTGTAATTTTTATAGTTAAGTAACACAAAAAAAAAGTGTCTTTATTTATATAAATAGGTGAAGCAAAAACTTTGTACCCCTTACGACAATAGCTCGGAGGCGTATGAAATTTCCCACACTCTTAGTTTAAATAGAGGAGAGCAGAATGTCATTATTTAAAAAAATATATACTTCCAAATTGAATTAAATCAATAAAAAAAACATTACACATAGATACACTTGTTATATGGTGTTGCTTGGCAACTGTTAAGTAAATATGGTAAATGGTGATTTCAATACTCAATAATAATCATTTACAGCCTTACAAATAAACGTGGTATGAAGATAAACTTAGGAATAAATTAAGAATAAGCAAAATTTGTACTAATAAACCAAGAATACGGTATACCTGGTATAACGTTGACGTTTTGTTCATACAATCGTTATTCCGAAGTTATAACGATGTACACCCTTGTTTAAGTCCAGTATAACATTTAGAATACAACGGTTTGTGTTAGCTCATTTTAATTAACTTATTATGGAATTAAGGGCAATGGAGGAAGTAGAAACAGTAAATGACTTAATAAATATCATTCGGACTTTAAAAAAAGTAAAAATATTTAAAAGATGGGAAAATCCTTTTGATTTATATGTCGATGATTAGTTTCGATTAAAATATCGGTTTTCTAAAAGTGGTATAATATTTCTTGACCATTTATTTGAAAGGTCTCTTACTATGGACAATCGTGGAAGTAGATTATCTTCTATCTATATATAAAGTATACAATATTTTTATCACCGCCACACAATGACAGATACATAACTACACTACTACATAGACTGGAATTATTTTTTTAGTATGGTTTCTCTTTGACTGCGCTGTTGCCAACTCGTGCATTTTGACACAAAGGAAGAATAGATAAATCATAGTTATTCCGGATTTATTTGTGGCAAACTATTCTCAGCTTATTCTTAATTTATTCCTGGTTTAACTAAACTTAGTTTAAGGTGGAATAAATATGTTATAACTCATTTTTATTTGTAAGACTGTTATGGTTTAAAGTCGAAGTCCGACTATAGGGCGACTAGTCAGTACAGATAAGAGAACATTTGAGTATTTAAATTTCTTCATTCTCCAACGAACGGTACGGGGTGGTCGGTGCATTCCATGAATAGAGCTGCACAAATCTGTAAGAAGAGAAAATCGTTTTATTACGAATTCATCTTTCAGTCCCTAGCCTTAATTTTATGAGTTATACAAAAATGCATTAAAAAATAAGCTTCAAGCTTCTTTCAAATCTTGCGGGTAGACAGAAATTTCCGCTTATCACCGAACTAATTAGAATGTGCACATGTGCCAAGAATTTCTACCGAGTGAATTTTTGGTACTCGCAAAACTGAAAAACGATAATTCCTAACTCGCACTATCAGAACGTAATTCTAACCGGTTAGCCATTAGGCTATCACTGCTTTTTGGCATGCAATTTGTAATTTTTCTAGTTTTATTAAAAAAACGTATTCTTCAAATGACGTTAATGTTATAAACGTTTTATATATCTGATCTCAGGTTAAGAGCGCTACAGGAAAATTTTAGATTTTCCTGTAGCGCTAATAAAAGCAAAAAGGTCATAATTTTTTATCGCAATTACGAGATAAGTCAGTCTACAGCGATAAATTGCACATACTGATATTGTATTATCTAAGAGAAAAATAAATAAAACATAGATAAGTATACATTTTTTACGTCATTGGGCTAAGTAATTCGTATGTCAGCCCTGTAGTTCTGGGCTCTCAAGAATAAAACTATGGTATCCCCTGCCTGTCGTATAAGGCGATTAAAAGGGGCCTCGGGTTCACTAGGCGACAAGGGTGGAGGCCTTTGTCGTTCGCTAAGGTGGACCCGGGAAGAAGGCGACATCGGCTGGCCCGTGTGGCCTTGCACTGTGACGGCACAGGGGGGGGAGGGAGTGCTCATGAGCTCAGTGCAGAGGGGCTCCGGTGCATTCCACTGGAGATCTCGGAGCCCCTCGTTATGCACCGAGGAAAGGGCCACCGGGGAGGTTTTAGTGGGTAAAAACCCCACATAACCGCCGCCTTCCCCACAGAAAGCGGGGTATCTTTTTGAAGATTTCCTCCCCGTTAACAAAAAAAAAATTAATTCGTATGTGTCAGTTCCACTTCTCTTACTCTCATCTTAATCAACGAACATTTTTCTACAAGATTTTTAGTATTTAGTATACCTTATGAGACCCAAGATACTAGATTTAGTCAATAAAATTTCCATGTACTTAATTTAACAACTTTCCAACAAGAAAAAACTATACTCTATTTGGTAAATGACGGAGTTATGGTTGCATAAACATGTAGAACCTCTTTTTCCAAAGTCGATTAACAATGAAAGCAAATAATGTTAAATTCTTACCCTAGAAGCAATATACACGTAGCAACTAGCGCAGTGCCGACCAAATAAATAGTTCCCGAGAATATAGACAAGGTGGCGACGTAAATCGAATTACATACAATAGGCGCGAATACTGGAATCAAACCTTCCACGGCGCACATCAGAGCGAACACCTTTGCTATATCTTCGACTGGTAACGTCTTTGTTATAAATGATTTTATTAACGGCCCTGATAGCCCTTTAAACAGAGATACACATACACCTGAAAAGAATACTGCCATTTACACATTGACAAATATATTTACGAGTGAAAACAAAAACCGATATATATATATATATATAAATATATATGAAAAATTTCATAACGACGAAAAAAACTTTTTAAACACTGTAATATCTTACCTATTTATACAAAAATAAAATATATTATGTTAATGTTAAAACAATAAATATTTCTTTAATGAAAAAATTTTTACCAAAATGGAACACCTATATATATGCACACGGTCGATATCGTCAAACCAGTTTAATACGATAGGCGCAAAAAATGTGTACGGCGAGCGCACGGCAAGTGCCTAGATTAATTAATGAACTACCCTCAGATATTAGGAATTGTATAACTCACAAAAACATTAAGAGTATATTAAAAAGTTATTTAGGAACGCAAGACGGACACTTTGGCGCTAGTGACAAACCATTGCGATTTATATAGCGTTAAGTTATATGTATATTCCCTTTACTGTAAAATTTTATTTGTAATAAATTAAAAAAAAATAATCTAATAATATATTTATTTATGAAAATTTGTTCATCTAATATTTTATTGTATACAATAAAATAGTAGATGAACTTATTAATGACCTTTCTTTAGCCCATCGACGCCCATAATGGCTATTAATACTTATAGAATAAAGACAATACTGCCTACTTCTTTAAGCCGTTTGAATTAGAGTTTATTTATTTTTTGTTTTGGCCATATACAGCGTAAATCTATCATAAAAGCAGAGGTTACATCCGATAAGATTACATCGTATATCGATGACGAATAGAACTCCTCGTGCACGGTGACTCAAACAGGAAAACCGGATAATTTAACCGTGATGAAATTTTGTTTATATAGTAAAGTTCATATCAAATGAGGCTTTACTTTTTCTTGGTTTTAAATCTCTAATAAATGACTAGACGAGTCTTGTCTCAATTAGACATTACAACTACTACTTAAACAATAGTTAAAGTAAGCACAGCGCTGATTTACAGCCAAAAAAAACTGTAAAAACTAAGGCGAACGCGATTCGGTTGTGTATTAATATGGCGTTACAGACACTTTAATTTATATTATACATAAATTTATTTTTATATATAGTATATAGTTTTACATACTTGTAGAACTTTACAACCTTGGTTACATGTCCAAGATAATTAATTCTGTGGATTTTTACAACAAAAAACTGCTAATCTACTAAAAAACTATTGTAACATACTTTTCATTCATCAAGGCTATGTGTGGCTAGTATACTAGAAAATACCAGCTTGGTATAGAATACCAATAAGGCATTCACTACACCTTGTAAACCTTAGTTTAAGATGTTACAATAGGTCAGCCCTGTAGTTCTGGGCTCTCAAGAATAAGACTACGGCATCCCCTGCCTGTCGTACAAGGCGACTAAAAGGGGCCTCGGGTTTCACTGGGCGTCAAGGGTGGGGGCCTGCGTCGTCCACCAAAGTGGACCCGGGAAGAAAGCGACAACTAGCATAGTGCAGAGGGGCTCCTGAGCCCCTCACCATGCACCGATGAAGGGCTAACGGGGTTTTTAGTAGCACAGAAGACATAATTTTAGTAGGAAAAAAGACGGAATAAGGTATCTTGTTGAAGATTGAACGAGGAACGTTAAAAAAAAAGATAACAATAGGTAAATATATATCATTACTTTTTCGGAACCGATATTATTTAATTCTCGAAGGTCGGCATAGAATCGGCAACACTATTGATTAGATTTTCATCGACGGCAATGATATTTTAACCTTTTTTTTTTGTTCACGCGGGGGAATCTTTTTATAGACCATCCTCCGGTACCCTGGGTGGGCCCGGAGGGATGTGTGGGACTCGGCCTGGGCAGCCCCTACCCACTAAACCTTCCGCGAATGCCATCAGCCGTTATGAGCGGGGTGCTCCGGATCTGTCAGCAACAGGACACATGATATTTTAACCTTACGTTAGCCTATTCACCTGCCGGTTAGCCGTATACTCTTTGACTATCCTTATACATACATTATTGTAAACTATTTGTAAAGACAAAATGTGTACTCACTGAAATACATCTGCCATGACGTCACAACAAATGCCTTTATCACAAACTCTGCACCGGCGGACATAAATGCCACAAAAGTTAAACATAAATCACTTATTGGTAATATTTTCTGTATAAATGCGACGCCAATGACACTACCCAGAAACATTAGGGCTGTGCTCAAAGCGGAATATGTATTATACTCTTCCAAAGCCCAGTGTAATTTTTCCCTAGAGTATAAATATTCTAAGCCACCAACCCCGTACATAAGGAAGACAGATATGATTCTAATGGCTGTTAGAAGAATTATTTGTCTCCTTCCGTGATTGGGACGCTCTTTAAAACATTCGTGTAACATTTCTCTGACGTGCAGCCAGTCTAGAATCTTACAAAAACCACCCTGAAAATATTAAGGCCGATTAGAATTACAATAGCAGTAAAATCAGTTCGGTCTACTATCGGCACGCAAGGACAATAACATCGCGTGCACAAAAACACTTAGTACTTGCAAGTAAAAACAAAACTGACTTGAAATCCAATCAGATACTTTAAACGCTACGTGCGGCCGCCGTCTTTTATTTTCGAAGTATTTAAGAAGTTCTGCGCGTCTATATTCTTTTTATTATTCCTACATTTGTGCTCGTTGCCATCAAACAGATGGCACTCAAAGTTAGCTTTTGAATTTCAATTTATCCGTGTAAAAGCAACCAACCGAAACCGTGGTTTGGCCCTCTCGGACAATGCTTATGATATGCAATGATACCCCTCACCGGGGGACCCTGTGTCGAGTTTGGCTAGTTTGAAAATAAAAAAAACCGTTAAATTTTAAATCTTAAGTTAAAATAGCCTAAACTTAAACTTCATCATAAGCCTACCAATATCCTAATCAACAAGCACCAGTTTGTATGAAGTTTTTGTATTTTGGGGAAAAAACTGATTTTACACGAAAATTCTAATAAAATCGCAATTCATTGATACAAGTGTGATTCCAACTCATGGCAACAATTGAATCGTAAGTCGAACCACTCAGTCACCAGACTATCTATCACTGGGTCAAAGATTTAAAACATTCTAAGAATATGAATTTGTTGCCTGCTGGCTGACAGTAATTGTTTTTGTAATTTAGTATTAAATATAACATGTTAATATTTCTTACCTCCAAAGCGCCAACCAAAGACTCCTTTACATAAATGTTTGTAAATGCATATGCCAATACAGGGAAAGTGGCCGTTACTAACAACAAATTTACATTTCCAATAAGTAAAATAAGATATGTACTCAGAAGTGATCCCACAACATTTCCTACCGACACTGTGGCATCAATTAGAGTCATTCTGGAAAAATACAAATAATCTAATACTACTCTGTAATTTTATTTAATAAATTTTTAGACTCTGTTCTAAACTTAAGCTCAATGTAAACAAAGTAACTCAACCAACACTACCACACATTTCTGCATCATAGGTTTTTTCGTCTGGTCATTTAGTATTTGTCTTACGCTTTTCTAGTCACAATATTCACTTTCAAACCACATTTTTCTCTTATTACACCTTAATAAATATATAGTTCATATGATTACCTAATTGAGGTACTCTCAGTGGCTGTAATATCACTCACGTAACAATATGCACCTGTAAACAACACTACGAAACCGCCAGTAAAAGAAAAGGGTATAACTGTTAGAATGTACCACCAAGGATTCAAGTCTATTAAACCATAGACGACGACCAGCATAGAAGTCAGAGCCAAACCTAAAATTATAATTTCAGAAAGAGATATAATCACAATAATTATATTTTCCAAAGTTGTTAACAACATAAATGTGCATATGACTTGTTAAACATCATTTTCATGAGTAAATATAATACAATATTTTAAGATAAAAAGAAAATTTGCAAGTGTTTTTAATAATGGAAATGTAGGTAGAAATAAGTTATGAGAACACTAAGCCATTAGCTTTAAGCGAATTTTACGTCACAATCTGCAAGATATAATTGCAATAAGCATGTATAGAGAAAAATTTAAAACACAAAAGTTCTATGACAGAAAGTGAGACATGGAGATAGCAATAAGGACATGGAAATTCTACGAGGTTCATTAAAGAATCTTTTTGATGTCAAAAACATGTGTAAGTTGCATGTTGGTGCAGAAGCCAAAACCACTAGTATCTAATTAATAGCCCAATGTCATCTTCATCTTAAACCATTTATGGCTAAAATTAGAAACCCTAAAATTAATTATGCCGCAACAGATTTATGATAGTTATCTAAGAAGATTTTTAAAGAGGGACTATGAAAATGTTTCCCCAAACTGTCTACCTGAAAATTTCATAGTTCCAGAACCAGGTATACCCAACTAAAACTTTTATACAATTTTTTACCTCATCTGAAGAGTTGCATTTGTTTTAATTAAAGAAGAGAACTGTAGAATATAACTGAAATCTGAGCAGCTCATGAGATCTTGTAAATGGCGAATTTGATAGAATATCCCAAAAGAGTTCAAAAAATTACAACAAGTTATCAAATATACAAAAATCACATTATTATTTCTAAAAAACATGACATACAACATAAACACAATTGCTTTATTTTTTAATGATTGCTATTATTATTTTTTACTTTTCAATTTTTTTGTAAATGTGACACAAATAAATAAGAGTTAGGTAAGAAACCCTACCATTTACTATCCTCTACCACACTAAGGCTCTACTTAGGCATTGTGGCACATTTAAGAAAAAAATACATACCCAATATTGGCCATACTAGCAATGGTTTCCTTCCATAAGTATCAGACCATACACCAAGGAACATTGATAGTATAGCGGGACCTACTGACTCCATCACTGTCTTAACAGTTAGCACAAATGTTGCATGCTTTTGTACATCATCTTCCAACCATTTTGTTGAGTTGGACCTAATTGGAGACAAGAATCCTTTGCATTCTTCTTCTGTGTGGTTTAATAAATGGGCACATGTTCGAAAGAATATTATGTTGCTTATCGCAGAACCTAAAAAGTAAGTTTCCCCAATTAACTTAATTCATTAAATAAACAAGTTTTGTTATTATTCAAGTTATTTTGGCATTGTTGTATATTTGAAAAAAAATAGAAATAGATGTTGAGGGACAATGAAGAAATTTAATTTCCATGCTTTTAACATAAATGTTAAATAAGGACAAAAAACTTACCAGCCATTGATACACTTAACATACACAGAAATAAAGGAAATTCTATTGTAATTTTATACGGTCTTCCCGGTAGTCCCCTAATATTGATATTTGGGGCGTTATCTGGAAGATTTTCTGCTTCATTGGCCATAATAACTGGAAATGTGTGGTGGAATTAAACAAAGAAATTGTAGGCTGAATTGTGCGCCAAAAATTTAAACCAAAACCAACACAGTAAACCATTTAAATATTTTGGATAGATACAAAAGAATATTAATAAAAATTAAAGATATTGGATACAAAAATTAGGTAATTTGTGATATCATTTCGTGAAAAAAAATGTTACTAGATAACAACGATAATTGTAACTCAATATATTGTTGAACTGACAGCTAGCCGAATCAAATTGAAGTGCTAAAAAGATTATGTTATCAATCCTGCCAACCAATTGTCAATTCAACATTTTCTGTTTTGGTTTTGACATAATAACTTGCTAAAGTTTATGAGTGATGAGGGGCTCACCACCTGTCACTTAGGGGACTTAATAAATTATTATTAGTAGTAATTTATTCATAACTATAATTTTTAAATATTAAATTCCATTGTTATTTATGTATTAGATTTCGTATTAGAAAGATACCTAGTAAAATATTTTTTTAATTGATGTCTAGTATAAAGTAGCATATTATCGCTGTAAACGTATGTCGAATGGATATAAGCCACTGGGTTATAACTGCTTTATGTTTCGTACTAAACTAAAGATAAAATTGCACCGAAATATCAATTACCGTATATGATCCGTGTTTAATAACTGCTAATAAAAAAAACTTCAAGGAAATTTAACTGATCACGAAAACAGTTTAGCCAATAAAGAAGTACAGAAAATGATGGAAATAATATTAATAGCCATTTTATTTCTCAGTTTTCTCAAAAAAGAGAAATATTTTGAAAATTCATAAATTTTACAAAAGGATATCGATCATTTTATTAATAGAACTATTTCAACGAACAAATCTACCCAAAAATTAAATGAACTGATAAACTCTATAAAAAAATCATTTCATCTTAGCGAATCACCATATTATTACTTCGCACGGGTAGTAATAAACTAAATATTTCATAGCGCTGAAACACTGCCATAATACTTGTAGGTGTAAGTATATGCTATTTCATATATGTATAAAATACATTTGAGAAACAATTTGCATAAAAATCGTTCATAATGAGCGTCTTCATCACAAAACGACTTTATGTTAAATTTCAAGTTGATCGGGTCAAGTTTTAGGTAAGATGTCGTGATGAGTCAATTTCGCTTTCACATATGAGTTGATGATATGCCAATGTAGGCCAGAAAACAATTTAATTTATTATCGTAGCGCATGAGCAAAGGTCTCGTCGTAAATGGAACAATTAATTTTACTGCTCACGCAGTATTTAGAACAGCCTCCAAAATATGATTGTAACATCCGTCATGATTACCGTTCACAGCTGCATTTGGTGCATGAATCCTAGTATTCACATTATTGAAATGTTACTAATTTTAATATTTACTATTATCACATAAAACCAAACTAATTATTAATTATCTTCGTAGTTTGTGACCTAAGCCTATATTGTTACCGACATAGCCAGCCCACTGTGCAAGCTAAAATAAAACAATTGCCTTTTCCAAATCGTCGTTATTATTAAAAAAATACATATAAAGGTAAAAAATCTTACACTATTCTTATAACTATCACAAATAATATCACATATTGCGTTGTGAAATCTAGTTAATGTACTTCATTATAAGTGCATACTTTTATGAATGTAACATATAATATGATTTCATAGCATATATACCCTCTATACAGCCGTCTCTCAGTGTGAAGGCGGTCACCTGGAATTGCATGGGCCCTGTCAACCTGATTTCGATCCCCGGTGCCCGCACCGATAGATGTTAAGACCTGATTTGCCACGCACTCGGCGGTGATGGAAAACATCGTGAGGAAACCTGCACGTTTCACCTGCAGAAAATTTTCTGAGACACGTGAAGTCTGCCAATCCGCGCTACGGCCGCGTGGCGGACTATGCCCTTATAATCTTTACAGAGAAAGCCTGAGTCCTACAGTGGGACAAATATGTAGAGGCTGTAACCTTGTATTGGACACTAATAACAGTCTAAGAAAGACTAGATTCCCTTTTATAATTACTGTATGGTAGAGTAATAATGCTTTAAGTTATTATGAATTTTATTTCAACGTACATAACTGTTTCATTCATTTTCCTATACGCTTCCGAAACCTGGACATGGAGATCGCGTGTGAGAGAGAAGATAGACTCATTCGAGATGTGGTATTGGCACAAAATGTTAGGTTACCTTGGAAGAGCTAAATATCAAGATTCTCCACGATCTGCTTTCGCCGAATGCTTTCCTTCTTCGGCCATATAGCTCGCCGCCAACCGGACAGCCTTAAAAAGCTAATCCTGGTTGGCTGTGTCGAAGGAAGAAGAAGCAGAGGCAGAGCGCCCACCAGATGGACGGACTATATTACAGTAGTTACAGCAGCTATCCACATGGCCCAAAATAGAAAAGAGTGGGGAGTACTGGTTAAAGGCAGCTCTCCTGGTGGTCACGACCCTCAGCGCCGAGGAAACGACAGAGAAGAAAAAGAACATCACTGTAGTTTACACATCTAGTGTTTTTAAAAAGTACATAAAATAAAAAAAATGTATTTTAGCTGTAAGCTTATGTAAACATTGATACATTTAATATACTTGTAAAGTATTCCAAATCCTAACCTAAAAAGAATAAAACTCAAATCTTATTTGTGAGCAAATGACTGGTATATAACGTCATCACAAAAAGCACCACTGTTTTTTTGTATAAAAAATGACCATAACTATGACGAGTCTTCTCCCTCCAATCGCTGAAAGCTGCCTTGCGAACCTTCTTTCCATGCGAAATATTGCACGAACCTGTAATAAGAAAACCATATATATTTATAAAAAAAATCGTGTTTTTTTATCTGCAACAACAAAAACGAACAAGAGGGAGACCAAAGTGAGATGGTGAGAGAGTATCGAGTAGGATCTCCGGGCCATCAGAAATTTTACAACTGCGCTCCGAGTCTGCTAAGCAAACTATGCACAAAATGAACGTTGATTGGCATCATAGAGGCCAATATTTGCTAGTTTTATTAATCTTTTATTTCATTGGTGCCATTCTATGGTTTGCCGACGGCGTAACACTGGCAGACCACACACGTTTGGGCTTAACCGTCCAAGCTGAGGTTACCCCGACCCTTGTGTCGAGTTACTAGCAATAGAGGTTCAGGCTAAGCGACCTAAGAGCTATGTCACCTCTCAATCCGGTGACGCAGTCAAGGCCAGCTTCTCTGACCAATCTGTGTGATTAAAAAAAATAATAAAAACCGCAATGGCAGATCGAAGACTCCGAGCTCTGGAGAAGAAAATCGTTGAGGTGATCAAGACTAATATCGGCTTGTATTTTCAATCGACTTCAAAGGGATGAGATTCTCACTTCGTCGTATTTTTTTTTGTTTGTTACCGTATAATTTTTGACTGGGTGAACTGATTTTGATGATTCTTTTTATTTGAAAGCTGGTGGTTTGTGTAGCTCCATTTAAATTTATGCCAATTCTGAATATATATATATATATATATATATATATCCATAAGAATACCATATAAGTCCTAAATTTGCATAATGTATGTGCGCCACAAATGGACGAATAACTTAATATCACGCCAATCGATTTCGATGCCTCATTTTTTTATTGGATAGGATGCATTTCAAGAGTAGTTTGTTGAGAGTTTGTTTAGGTTCTGATTAATTCTATTTCGTAATATTCCTACAACAATTCGGAAATACAAAGAGGGCGTCCGTGCGTAATAGCGTTTAACGTTTGATTCTGTTTGAAGTTAGTTTTTGCTTTTGCTCGTAAATATCCTTGTTAATCAATCGTGGTAAACAGAAAGCACTACAGTTGAGCTTATTAGCTCCCATATGTGACGTCGCCATAGACAATAAAATATCTATAAATGTTAAGGAATGTGAAAATGTAACGTAATAATTTAGTGAGCCCAAATATTATAATGTAATGATTTGAGATTTAGAAAATTTAAAAATTTTAAATACCTAAATTGTTTATAATATACAATACAATGACTGGCTGAGATCAGAAAAAATATAAGGAATCCATATTAACGAACAAATAAATCAAGAAAATATTTTAATATAAAATGAACAGTACAAGCGAGACCCTAAATGGGTCAAAATAAAGCCACAAATTTAAGCAATTCATTGTTTTTATACGTGTAACTTTGTAACAATTAACAAATCATCTGGGATTCGAAACCACGACTGTTAGATCGTGTCGCAAGTCCATTGGGATATCGTTTTTATATACGCGCACTAACACCCTTGGCACAATGAATGGCAGTGATTAAGTATTTTCCATCGGACAGACAACGAGTATTCGCGCGTTAAGCGATGCATTTGGCGGTCACTTGGCTAATAATTAACCACGGCTCTTTGGAATAATCATTGCGAAATAAACAACAGGATGTTTTAAATAACTGTCCAAAAAGGTGCCTTTTCCTGCTGTGTTGCCAAATGCAATTATTTAATTGAAAAAATTAGGTATAAACAGTAATAACATAGGCTAGATGTGAACGTTATACATATATTTTTTTATACTTTCTAAGGGCTTGACCGCGATGTTAAGTTGAAATACAGTTCTGGAAAATAAGGCGCAATTTAGTAAATGCCTATTCCCTCTACTCTTGTTTTTGTCTTTCTCCAGCTACATTTAATCGGAGGGAAAGACAAACACGTACAAACTAATCCAAAACCTTTAAAATAAAAATATACTCCTGCAAATCACTTGAGGCCACAATTTGGAACAAAATTAGGTACTTCGAAGATAAAAATGAGCATCTTTGCGAAATAGCGTTTAATTTTTGAACTGTCACGCTTGATTTTCTTTGTAGTAGGTTTTTGTTTTCAACTAAAAAAAGGAGAAGGTAGTTATGTGCTCCGGAGCACAGGACGCGTCGCGTAGGCGTAAGTAGAGACGCTGACCAAGCGTCTGCCCGACCGGTGGTCCGGAGTACGGCAAACAGATAACGCTTCGCAAACCATAGATATTAAGTTTCCGTTTGGGACATTATTTCAAATTAAGTTCAGTCTTAAGTTGACTTTATGATGTATCGTACATTTAATAAGTCAGTCTTGATCTCACTCAGATATGTATCGTATGTATAATGAATAATTTTATCTTTTTAAAACATAAAATCTGAAGCTCCCAAACTTGACTAGGTTCTCAATTCATCTGTACTTTTGTTATGTTTGTTACGTCATAACTTTCGACTGGGTGAACCGATTTTGATGATTCTAATTTTATTTGAAAGCTGAACCCAAAATCGTTTGGCGTGATAATACGTTATTTGTCCATGTGTCGAGAACATGTTTAATGCAAATTTATGACTTAAATGGATGCCATTATGATAATTGGCATCCATGAGAAAACAAAAATGTAGGAATAACTCAATATCACGCCAACTAATTTGGATGATTATTTTTTTATTGGTAAGGATGTACTTTAAGGGTAGTTCGATGAGTGTTTGGTTAGTTTCTGATATTCATCTAATCTTCGTAATATTGCTATTCGAATTGAATTCGGTTTTTGTTTTTACTCGTAAATAATATACTTGTTAAAAGTAATATAATTACTTAATATAGCCGTACTACCCTACAAGAGCGACAGTAAACAGCTAAAATGGTGTAAACTGCTTATTTCTCTGTTTCTATTTCTAAAAGTTATCAACGCTGTATAGAAATAGCATAAGAAAGCAAACTACGTCATCACGGTAGCCGGGGGAAGGTTCACCTCCCGGGCCTCGAGATCAAATAAAAAAAAGATAAAAATAGAGAGAAAAAGCTCTCAAAATGAACCTTCATTGGCATTATAGTAGTCGAAATATGTTACTTTTAGTCTTTTAGTTCATTGTTCGTTACTATGGGTTACTAATGGTGTACTACTGGCACGACAATGAAGTATGTGTTAGTATTTGACGATTTAGTAATAATGAAATGAAAATAATTGTGATTGTAATACATAATGAAACTTCACTGAAAAATAGCAGACTGGAAGCTGAGACTGTATATAATCTGGACACGCTTTATCATTTCAAAAGCTATATATATCTCATTGAGGTCATATTCCGTTACCAAAATAAGCACCGATGTGAAGTAGGCCCCTGACCTCACCTCAATAAGATAAAACGGCAGTATAAGCCCATTTATGGAATACGCAATAAATCTTCATTCAGTAAAAACACAAATCGACTTCAAATGAGATCAATCGTGACAGTTTAAACATTACACCAAACTAAAATATTACGAAATTCGCGTCAATATTCTCGGTTCCTCTTTGGAATCGTAGACGAGTATTTACCTAGTCCTGCATTGGCATAAACCTAATAATATCACTTATCGCTTAGTTATTGAATTTAGTTGGTTATTTGCCGATATTCTGGCAATATTCTCATTCCTTCAATTATTTAACAGTGTAATTTTATTCTATTAATGTGACATAGCTTAGAATTCTTCATAACTACGATGGCCATTCGATTTAATTTTTGATTTATCAGTGATCACAAATTGCTTGGCGGTATTAAATTTCTTTTCATGTACTTCTATTTAAATGCTTAATGCTTTCGTCTGGTCGTAGATTCCAACCCGATTTGACTATTGACTTGAACAAGCAAAGCTTAACAAGCTTATTTGTAAAAAGTTAGAAAGTTTTGTAAAAAAAATAATATTCTTTATTTAAAAATGTAGTTATATATAAAATGATTTGAAAGCGAAAGTGGACACGTGCGTTGTTCTTGTAATATATTTATTAATTCGTGGACGTGTGGAAGCTTTCAGGGACAACTATTGGTCTAACGACCATCGTCTACGAATCACTAGTCCACAAAGATACGGAGCAAACACGATTATTAAAAAAATCAGACACAAATTTTGTAAATATATAATAAAACCCAGACAAGTTTACATAGTAGATTAACTACTTTTCTCGAATCAAAAAATCGAAAAATAAAAACAAAAAAACCTGTATCGTAGTTTATGATAATCGTTTTTTTTTAAGTAATGTTATTGCTTTATGTCGCAAATGTCAGTACGTGGTGTATTAATTATTAAATATTACAATGAACTCGACTTCCGGCTTCATTAAGACCGACGTTGACATTTAAAATCCGTCATATAAAAATCAACCTTTATCAAAAACCTATTCAACGTCAAATAATTGGTCGGTATGAAAAAAATAAAAAAATTGCTTAATTCAAATCACATTAACAAACAGTTGATAATTCTAGCATTCATTTTTATCAACCGCAATATGTTGTAAACAATCTTTTCTCTCATATATCTATCTTTTCAGATAAACAAGTAAACAAATCAGGCATAAAATGAATATAAAAAGGAATAACGATAACGAGTAATAAAAAAAATTACCCGAAGGATATTTTTGAGCGGTTGACCTTCAACACGTCGCTTTAAAAGGTATAGAAAGGCCTTATGTTTATTTTCACATTTATTCGTATATTGAGTAAAATTTGGCCACGAGTTTAAAAATAAACACATTTTTAAAAAATATATCTTTGCCGATTAAGTAATATCACATCACGCAGAATAAAAGTTTATAATTAAGCATTACTATTCAAGCATTTTTTTTGGACGAACTAACACAGTTGGCCAGAGAAGCTGGCTACTGCTTCACCGGATTGAGAGGTGGCATAGCTCTTAGCTCGCTTAGCCTGACTTCGTAACTTCGACACAAGGATCCTCCCGGTGAGGGGTAACCTTTGAACGGTTACTATTTTTACGCGTCAGCAGTCCGATCCGAGAGGGTCGAACCACGACTCAGTCGGTAGCTATTTTATTGACTCTATTGGGATCTCTAACTTATATAAACCAAATAAATTTAAATATTGTAGTATCTCTAGTATATATGTATAAATATCACTAGTATCTCTATATATACACATATTAATTTATAGATAATTTAGGCCTTTTTTTTGTTATCGAAATCCTTCTGAGAAAGGCGGCGGTTATGTGAGAATTCTACTTTCTACATTATGAGGGGCTCCGGGAGTGGACTGAATCGAATCATGTTCCAGGGGAGGAGTTCATCCTCCATTAACAACAAGACTACTTTTTTAACTTTACTACTTTTAGTCGACTTTTACAACAGTCAAGAAATACTATAGTCCGAATTCTGTAAGTCCAGGATATATGATTGTGCCTAGTGTATGCCTTTTGGAAGCTAACACGGTTGGTGAAAATAGCACAATCGTTTTTATACATTATCAGTCGACAGAGATTTTAAAATATCGTTTATGTACACTAATATAAATCACGTAAAATGTTACCCTTAAAAAGAGAACGGAGGTTGATTTGTTTGCTATTAAAGAAAGCTATTAACGAAAACCATAAACTTAACTCCGGGTAATATTACATTAAATTATGTAATCAACTGATTGCGTGCGAACTTGTTATTGAAATGCAATTATCTTATATTATGTTAAAAAGTTGTATAAATAAAAAAAGTTTATCACCATTCATGTCACCAATGCTCCGTCCATTATCAACAACAGATAACTTCGTACCGGCGTTTATTTCTCTTTTTTAGTTTTTGGATTCGAGATTTAATTTTTACGTTTCGTTGTGCAATCTAACAACGTACACTATAAAACCAAGAGTCGACAAACTTTTGTCAATTATGTTTTTTTATACTTTCCTAAGCAATAACTTGACCACGATTTCATCCGATGTTGATTAGAAGGCATGGTTGTATTCCGCTGGAGATCCCGGAATCTCTCACCATGCACGAGGATGGCCACGAGGATTTACCAGGTTCTACCAGGACTATAAATCTCGGTAAGCCGTAATGAGTCAGGAGAGCGGGAGAGCAGAAAGCTGGCCCGCAGCCTCGTAGTCCTGGGATCGTAGAACAAGGCTAAGGTATCCCCTGTCTTTCGAAGGCAACTAAAAAGGGCCTCGGGTTCACGGCCCTTAGTAAGGACCTCACATAACCCCGCCTACCCTAGAAGGCAGCTTATCTTGTGCAAAATTTCTCACCCATCAAAAAAAAGGAGTAGAAATCTTACATAAGTAGCCTTTCCCCAGAAGACAAGAACAAGTATATTTACGATTACAGCCCTGTAGTTCTGGGCTCTCAAGAATAAGACTACGGTATCCCCTGCCTGTCGTAGAAGGCGACTAAAAGGGGCCTCGGGTTCACTGGACGACAAGGGTGGGGGCCTTTGTCGTCCGCCATGGTGGACCCGGGAAGAAGGCGACATCGGCTGGCCCGTGTCGCCTTGCACTGCGAGGGCACAGGGGGGAAGGGAGTAACCTCCTCACCGGGAAGTGCTCTCCTTGATCACAGTGCAGAGGGGCTCCGGTGCGTTCCACTGGAGATCCCGGAGCCACTCCCATGCACCGAGGAAGGGCCACCGGGGAGGATATTTACGATTAAAAAACAAAAACTGACTTCATATCTGATTAAACGTTAATCATTAAATTTAACACTTATATGTTTTCTCTTGGATGCTGTCGAAAGTTCTGAGGGTAACAAAAAAAAAATCGAATTGAGAAATCCTTTTTTGAAGTCGGTTAAACAAGTTCTCCACCAATCAACCCTGGGTGAGAGAGAAAAACATATCGACCGGTGTAATTATCAATGAAAAGATAAGACATAACTAAATATTAAATAGGTACGTAGACATATTCAGGCACAAAACATATATATATATATATATCTGTCTGCTGATAGTAATGTATACCTTTGACGCTTTTATCTATTTGACTCTGCACGTCATTGTAACTAAAGTATGATAATCCTAACGACTATATTCGGTTACAACATGTTTCTTTTGACGATGTGACTGGCAACTGGAACTGGATTCCAAATATGCATATATGGTGTACAATAAACCGGTCTTTACTATTCAACAGTTAAATAGATTACCACGTAGAATCTATATCAGAAGCAAGTTTTAATTAATGGAAAAAAGAGATAAATTAGCAACTTCGTTATCCGATATTAAGTGATCAGCTAATAATGAATAAAGAAAGAAGCGGGTAGCAATTGCTATCTCTGCCTACACCGTTTGAGTTAAAAATAATAGCATGAGCATTTTTATTATTTCCTATTTGTGATAGGGGTTGAAAGCATCTGCATACACAGGACGCAAATTATTGAAAGTGAATGTAATAATCCGTACTTGTTGCTAAATACAATTGCGATTCGAACCTCGACATGTACACTTTTTTTTTTGTTGACGGGGAGGAAATCTTCACAAAGATTCCCCGCCTTCTGGTGAAAAGGCAGTGATTATGTGGGAATCTTACCCACTTAAACCTCCCCGGTCGCCCTTTCCTCGGTGCATGCCGAGGGGCTCCGGGATCTCCAGTGGAACGCACCGGAGCCCCTCTGCACTGTGCTCATGTGCCCTCGCAGCGCAAGGCGACACGGGCCAGCCGATGTCGCCTTCTTCCCGGGTCCACTTTGGTGTACGACTCAGGCCCCCACCCTTGTCGCCCAGTGAACCCGAGGCCCCTTTAGTCGCCTTGTACGACAGGCAGGGGATACCGTAGTCTTATTCTTGAGAGCCCAAAACTACAGGGCTGGAACACGTACATTAACCTAACCTAACTCGTTGTTCTTTCATTAGTCTCTCCTCTTAATCGCTCACCCACTGCTGAGGAACGTGACTCATATTTTGGCGTTAAATCACCTGTCCAGGCACTCCGGTCCGGGGGCTAGTGGGCCGTCGAATCTTACCGGACTTCTGGCTCTTGGTCTTTTTCCTCACTACCAATATTTTTAATGCACCCTTCAAATGTATTTACCCTTTATTAATAAATCACACGAAATAGACTTGTTGTCTATCTTTCTATTCTAACATTACTTTTCATATATATGAATGTCCATGTTGTTTTATGTAAACAAAATGTTACAATTTTGTGCACGGAGCTATAATAAATATTCTATCTCATTTAGATACCAAATGAGACCAGTCAAAGAGACACTTATAGCGCCGTTATACACGATCCTATTTAATTTTTTTTTGTTTCATAGGGTATGTTTTCAATTAAGTGGCATATAAAATTTGTTGGTAGAACTCCTTGAGTTCTAAGTATATATCTGGGAACTCCTTAAAATCGTAAAATATACAAAACGAGTAAAACAAAACCGACTTTATATCGTTTTCTCATACCATTGTCAGAACTGGACCAATTTGAAATGGGACCACACGGGAAGCATGAGCTTTAAAAAAAGAATTATATAGTTCTGAGGTAACTATAAAACATAAAAATAATACAGACGAATTGAGAACCTGCTTTTTTTGAAGTCGGTTGAAAAATAATGAGCTGTGGAGAGGCGAATCTGAAAGGGGCCGTGATATGGTGTTAATGTGTGCGAGTACAGACCTTGTCCCAGTACTTAGTTCCCTATTTTATAATCATTTTAAAATATATTATTAAACGTATATTCGGAGCCACCAGTAACTCGTTATATCGACCTCTTATCAGTTCTTATGTTATTAGTGATAATAAATAAGCCGGTAGTAATATTGTATTTGATAAGTGTTTATCAGAATCTTAATGCATCGAGGTGTAGATGTATGCATATCAAAACGTATAACGCGAATTTATTTGAACTGAAAAGTCTTTGGTACATGTCAATTGCGTCTCGAACCTACGCACAAGAGCGTAAAGTCGAATATTTAGCCAAAAAGAAATGGGGTAGCAATAGACAGAAAAGAGACGTTCACTTTTAAAAGTACATAGATTCTTTATTGTTGCAATTTTACAATAATTACGCTATTATTTGGGGGCGGCCTTATCGCTATGAGCTATTTCTTTCAGGCAACCCTGTAGGTCAGGAGGGGTAAAATAAATTCATAGAAAGATAATAAGAAAGGTCAAGAAATAAATAAATAACAGTAAGAATTATATGTAATAACGACAGAGCTCTATTGATATCAAAATAGATATAAGCAATACATACAAAAACATAAACTTACATATTATCACATATATAATAAATATACACTATTTATGTACATATATAGAAAAAGTCAATAGTCAATTTAGCTAGCGACTTTGCGTGCTTGCTTGTTATGCTTAGACTTAAAAGCAACTTAAATTAATTAATACGAAAGCTGTCGATTTTACGATCTTATACTGTGGTGTCCGAATCCTGGTTTGTGCTAATGATTTCTCGCTTTTCGGATTCTTACGTACAAAACTTTTTACAAATTTTGTCTGTCTGTTTGTTCCTGCTAAACTCTGGAACGAAAGAACCGATTTTGTCAGGACTATCACTAACACATAGCTCATATAATAAGGAGTAACTTAAGCTACTTTTTGTAAAATTTAAAGAAATAGTATTTATTCGCTGGTAACACCATCGCTGCTAGTATAAAATAAATACACTTACCCTAGCAATACCACGCAAAGTCCCGTTATTGCGCTGCTGAGCACGTAAACCGCGCCGGGGAAGAATTTAATGGTATAAGCGTAGAGGGAACTGTATATCACTGGAGATATGAGAGGAGCAACGCCCTCGATGGCGCACATCAGCGCGAACACCTTCGCGATGTCCTCCGCTGGCAACATTTTCGTCAACTTAGATCGGATCAACGGTGACGATAGACCTTTGAACAATGATATTCCGGCACCTGAAATAAACATTTAAGATGATTTTTTTTAGAAGACAAACGAGCATACACCTCTAATGTAAAATACTTGGCAGATCATATAATAATTTTTTAAAAAAGGTCATCTCTAATTAACTCTTCAAAACTTATTTGGAAATGAAAAATATATATGTACGTGTACACAGACTATAAAAATCTTTTTAATTTTTGCATCCCCATGTTCAGTTGAATTTTTTGTTATATAAAGCTTATTTTGTGGACATAAGTGTAGTTATATATGTCAATAAATGTATATTATTTTCTCTTTTTGTAATTTTAATACATAATGTTTTTGTCCCATGAAATAAACCATCACTAGAATACACACTCATTCACGCACAACACGTTCGATAAATTATATATTTAAACTTTCTCCTTTCTCAAATACTTTTTAAATTTCGTACAAATCTGTGGGATGTGAGGCTGGTGATCCATCTCACATGTATGTTCCCAGTACGCACCCAAGACCCCCACACATTTTTGTAATTTATGTAGTTGCTAATATAATAATTAATAAAAAAGGGTAGATAAAAAAAGCAATATCCGTCCCGCATGAGACATGCACGTTGGCGGAAATCATGAATGAACAACACTTTATTGCACAACAAGTAAATATGCATATAGTAAATAAAACAGCACTTTCAAAGATAAAAATCTATTATTTCCGAACTATCGTAGGAATATTACTTAATAAAATTAATCAGAACCTAACCAAACTGAAACCAAAAACCTAAACAATGAATCATCGAAATCGGTTGACTACATTGTCCACTTCTCGCGCACATCCTTAAAGCGAATTAAAGACTTATATGTTAGCTGGCAACACATGACACCCAGCAATTGTTATGCATAATAAGTACTTCCAATGATATTTTAATGATTTACCTGAACCTTATTGTATCTTTAATTCATAATTAATAATTAAGTTGATCGTCACATGAACATTGAAAACAATAGTTTAACTTTATTAGTTCGTAATCTGACTTCTAATTAATTTTGTATAAAGATTGTGGGGACGCGCAGTTCTGACGGTATTCGTTATAAATAATTCTATGTACAACGTTACGCTGTCTCAATAAAGCGAGTGTATTAGTTGTTGGACTATTTTATTCTACGAGACCTACAAATTATAACATATATGGTTTTCATGAATGCGCTTGTCAGAAGTAGGCAAAGATAATAGACACTCAATTTTACAAAATTCAATTTATAAACTTTATTTGTTTCTGTAAACCGAATTAGTCTTTTTTTTTGATAAGTCTCTTTGTTTCTCAAAGATTACGGTGTAATAAATAAACGGTTTAATATCATACGCCCGCTCCTTATATCTATAAAACTGTTTCTTTTATTTATTATAAACGTCGAAACAAATTGTCCCGTGAGTGCTTATTGGTGCTTTTGTTATCGTGGGTTCTGTTTTATATATGCAGTTAATATTTTATTAGGATCAATTTGAAATATAAAACATTTAATGGCCTAATATAAATATAATAAAAAACTTGTTTACCTCTTGCTGCGTAAAAGATAATTTCCAAAGAGGAATGCAAACCAAACAAACACACATTTGTTTTTACGAATTGTAACAACATTTTTACAAATATTACCGACACTCTTGTTAACCAATCCAAATAACCCTAAGTTTGTGCTAAGTAGATGGTCCACGTGAACAATCGAATGGTGGGTTCAACGACCTAATGTTTCGCAGACTGTATTGAAATAAATTTATACCGAGTGTTTTTTCATACATCAGAAATCGAAAAACAGATACACTTTGCTACTACTATAGTTTGGATTCGAACCTCCGACCAAAAGAGATACATTCTTCATACATTTCTTTGAGAATCTCATTCTTTTTTGAAATCGATTAAAATGAATGGCAGAGACCTTGTGTGTCATGTACTAATAAATTTATTTTACGACGAAACGGATCAAAATCGGATAGAGTCGAATACATTTTAACGTTAATTTATATTCTATACGTCTGCATGACCTTGCACGACGATACATTTGTGACCCCCACGACCGTGAAACAACGCTAAAATTACACCGCCACATATCAACGCACCAGCTACGCATAGAGCGCACAGATTTAGACGTTCGTACTGCGACAACTAAGTAGCTTTTGTTTTTAAACGATATATCCATGATTAATAATAACAACTCACTTCATTGTTTTCGTTTGTAATAATTGGTACTGGCTTGAAACAAAGCAATATTCTTATCGTTCCCTTGTCCTCCGATAAAACTCCCGAAGTGGCACTCGAAGTTAGTTTACCGTTTGAATGTCCCTTAGATTATCCATGAAATAGCAACCGACCGAGTCGTGGCTCGGCTCGAAATGTTTACGCGTAGCATAGTAACCGTCCAAGCCGAGGTTACCCCTTATCGAGGTCAATTGAAAGGGTCCCTTATGTCGAGTTATTAGCTATAGAGGTTCAGGCTAAGCGGCCTAAGAGCTATGCCACCTCTCAATCCGGTGAAGCTAGGACTCAAGGCCAGCTTTTCTTGCCAATCTGTGTAGTTCGTCATTAAAAAAAAGAAAATCCGATAAAAGTTACTGACCCGGTTCGAAATGCTAACGCAATTAAAGTAACCGTCTAAGCAAAGGTCCCCTTGCACCGTGTTGCTCCCAATAGAGGTTCAGGCTAAGCGACCTAAGCTCTTCTGCAACCTTTCAAATCTGTTAAAACTTTTGCTTCGTCAAAAAAGCAATATCTGTCGAGGTAATCTTTCGACAGAAATTTCTTTCTAGAAAGTTTTAGGAGAGATTATGAATATGTCTAAAACTAATAACGACTTGTAGGAGACCGCTTCCGAAAACGAACTAATGGCACCTTTGATGATGGGTCAGAAAAAA
This sequence comes from Meandrusa payeni, assembly GCA_029286785.1. NCBI lineage: Eukaryota > Metazoa > Arthropoda > Insecta > Lepidoptera > Papilionidae > Meandrusa > Meandrusa payeni. The sequence continues at coordinate 7,825,319 of JAGSMX010000008.1, read as the reverse complement.
TTTGTTTGGTCGTTGCATAGTACGCTACCAACCCGAGTTCGATCCCCGGTGCCGGCACCAATAAATTTGTTGTTGCAATTTTATGTGCTGATTTACCACGCGCTCAGCGGTGAAGGAAAACATCGTGACCTACATGTCTTAGAAAAAAATTCTAAGGCATGTGAAGTCTGCCAATCCGCACTATTGCCGCGTGGCAGACTATGCCCTTATACTCTCTTTACAGAGAAGGCCTGCGCCCAACAGTGGGACATATATATTATATATATATAAAAAACTTTTAGTTTACGCTCCATCATCTCCATGTGAGTATAGCTAAATGAAACAATAGTTTCATGAAAAATATAACCAAATAACTTTAGTTCTTAAGTTTATCGCGAACACACAGACAGCGGGAAGCGAATTTGTTTTATACTGTGTAAAGATAATATGATGTCTTACCCAAGTACATGAACCACGTGGTGATTGCGAACGTCTTTATGATGTATTCCACAGTCGACGATAAGAAGGCTACAATTGAAAACGAGAGATCGCTGATGCTGAGCAACTTTTGCACTAAGACCACTCCAATCAAAGATCCCACGAATGATATTGTCGTGTTCACAGCCGAATATGTGGTGTATTGCTTTATCGCCCAGTGGAGTTTCGTACGCGTGTAATCGTACTCTAAATTCATCAGTCCCATCATGATGAAGATGGAGAAACTGTTCGCGAACGTCAGAAGAAGAATTTGAGCTCGGCCGTAATGCGGACGCTTTTTGAAACACTTTTTAAGCATTTCTTTAATGAGCGAAAAGTCTAAGACCGATAGAAGGCTTCCCTGAAACAAAAATTATTACAATAATCTTTTTTTATTTATTTCTACAATCAATAGCAACTTCGAATATATTGCATTCCTCATAACTTTTAAGAACGAAAGTTTAAAAAAAATGGTTGTTGCCAGATTAACTTAACAAAACTTCTGTACAAAGAAAATATATAAAAACATACAAAAAAAAACATTTCAAATTCATTTTTTGACTTATCGGGTTACTACTTTTTCTATCTTTATCAACTTTACATAAATTTAGTTAAGGCTTAAGGATAAGACCGCCCATTGCGCATGCAATGGTATCGTATCAATATATTAATATGAAAAAAATATTGTTTTTGTGATGTTCGTATTAATTATCGTGTATAAAAATGGGTATTATAAGGATTTTAATAAAAGTAACAAATTTCTATGCGAAATTTTAAAAGTAATTTATGAATATTTACACATGTTTCCGAACACCAATAAGATTTCTTACGTACAATATAACTTTTTATTCCCATGTGTTAGATTCGCAGAAATTTTATTTAAAGACTATCTGTTATCAGCGATTTTAAAATTTTTAATTCCGATTTTAAAAGACGGCTAGCAATATTTTTTTCAGATATATTACTAACATAATTGTAAACCATTACAACTAAGCTTATGCTTGTGCTAGGAGATGGTTCACTTCAACAGTCGAATGGTGGATTCGTACCCAAAACCATTAGGCTGTTGACGCCTCATTTATTATTTTTTATTTGTATCAATAATTTTTTTTAGAAAATAATACCTGAGCTGCCCCTGGCAACGACTCCTTCAAACACACGGCGGCGAACACGTACGCGATTACGTGAAGGGTTGCCGTTATAAGTAACAGATAGACAATTCCAACAGCCCTAAGTAAATACGAACTGGTCATAGATCCGATAACACTACCAACCGATACAGCAGCCTCCACCAGAGTCATTCTGAAATAAATTACTTTATTAATAACTGTAATAAATTTCATGAAAATATCGATAAAAGCGTTAGCACATCACTCACATTAGCGGTAATCGTAATTTCTTTACCTAAGTGATCTCTTTTCCACGGAAGTGATGTCACTCACATAACAGAAAGCGCCAGTAAACAATGATGTGTAGCCACCCATAAAAGACATTGGGATGACAGTCAAAATATACCACCATGGTCCTAAACCATCCATCATACTGTAGACAACAGTTAATGCTCCGCTAATGGACATACCTAGAAAATAATGCTAATTAAATACCTTAAGAACTTTTTCGATTTGTGTTGTGGTCTGGATATGTGACTTTTCAAATACAACGCAGAAATGACAGAGTTTAACTTAGTATTAACTTGATACAGCACTTTCGCTTTACATCCATACATCTGCTCAAACATATTAGTCAGTCACGCGTTCTCTTTACGGACCCTCAGTACTTTAAATTTTCTTCATCACTCATTTTTCTTTTATCTTCGCCGTTGCACATATATTTTCGTGCAATACAGGATTTATCTTGAAGCGTCGATAGCCTAATGGTTTAAAGGGTACGATCTGCGCAACGTCAGGTCGGAGTTGGAATCTACCATTCCATCATGTTTCCCATTGTCAGAATTAGACGTCAACGTGATCGGGAAACACTTTCAAAATAATCATCAAAATCGGTTCACCCAACCCAAAGTTGTATATACATAAAAAAAAGAAAAAAAATACATACGAATTGGGAACCTCCTCCTTTTGAAGTCGGTTAAAAATAACAAAAGGAGGTGGTTAGCCACCTAAGGATTGAGGACTTCAGAGTTTGTAGTCTTAGCGACTTAAGTCGACATTAAGTGCTATCTATAATAATTTTACATTTAAAGTAAGTACACTACAACTATATTGCATATTGATACAGCTGCGTAATATTCGGTCAGGTTAGTCGACCCCTAATAGCGACACGGATCGGTGCCGTGAAGTCGTGGCAGTCCGCGGGGGTTTTCAGGGTAGTGACTTTGAACGCACGCCCCGAGACGCGCTAGCCAAGCAAAGCGCAGAGTGGTTGTGGTTGCGTTCCATACGGAGATCCCACGACTACTCGGTTGCGTTGATGGCGACCACCGTGGGGTTTTAGTCGGTGCGAGTCCAACATAACACATCGTCCCCGCGAGGGCGTGTATGAGTAGGCATTTCTTGACGAAAAAAAAAAGTCGACACCTATGCGAGTAGCAGGTGCATTGCCATTTTTACAATGCTAAAATTTTCTTTTTGGTAAACAACATTTTTTATAATTTTTGTCTACCTATTTGTTCTGGCTAATCTCTGGAACAACTGAACAAATTTTAATGGGACTTTCACTGGCAGATAGCTGATGTAATATGGAATAACTTAAACTGCTGTTATTTTAGAAAAAAAAAATAGTTTTTAATCGCGGTAACACCGCGGGACGTAGCTAGTTAGTATAATAAAAGCCTGGGATTTGATCTCTAACAAAGAGTGACATAGTTAAGTTTCGGATAAGATAAGCAGTTATCTTATCTGAAAACAAAACGCAAAATCAAAACTAAATGCTTTATGTTGTATCCCTCGAAATGTAAAAGTGGCTAAACTGGTTTTCTAAACGCGTCAAATAAATTCTGTTTCAAGTTTATTTTTGGAAAATTTGGCTCAAGTTGCAAGGTCGCCAACGCTCAAACCAATCTATCTCTTGAAAGTAAAATAATGATTAAAACAAATACTGTCTTCAAATAGAATTAAAAATGTGAATGTTCAAACATTAAACGCTATAATGCATTTACACTCTTGTTTATAATATCATAGTAATATTACAAAGTTACATCCTACTACAAAAAAGAAGGTTCTCCATTTGTGTGTATTTTTTTAATGTATGTGTGCTTATACCGCCATCATCTATAAATCAAATTGAAGTTTTTCGTTTGAAAGGTTATGGTATTAATTACGTAATTTAGGCATCACTTAAAAATTGAATTGAAAGATGCCCGTCAATTGAGATATTGTTAGGGTAAAGACAATCCAACACTAGATAAGTAACACTTTAGCAACAAGTATGAAACGTGAACAAAGAAAGAGAATGTAGAACTTTGTAAAATTATGATACTACAAAAATAGAAGGGTGACACAATGTTTACATTTAAGTTAATTTCTAGTGTGAGTTTAAAGTCAGTTTTTGTTTTTACTTGTAAATATATTTGTTAATACAATTTTGTAATTTGATAGCTTATCTTAAAAACTAAGTTAATTACCCTAGGAGCAAAAACATTGACTAAAAGATGTACAAAATTATGTTTGAATACCATCCAGCTTGTACTTATGCCTACCAAAAATTGCTTTTTTGTACCCTGTGTGCCAATGGCCCCAAACCCCTTACACATATGAGTTGTCTTTTTAAGAGTAGTTATAGCAAATGTTTAAATGATATGAGAGCACATAATATGACAAAGTAATTATTTCTTGATTTAAACATAACTCACCAAGGAGAGGCCACACAACCAAAGGTTTTCTACCATGGGTATCAGACCACACACCTAGGAATAATGATAGAACTGCAGGTGCCAATGATTCAAAAGTTATGCGTGCCATAGATACAAATGTTTCGTATTTCTGTACCTCTTCCTCCAAGTGTTGTGTTACATTTGCTTTTGTTGGCGAAAGAAAACCTTCGCATTCATCTTTACTATGATTTAAAGAATGTACGCATGTACGGTATAATATTATACTTCTGATTACAGCTCCTGAAAATAAAAAATTACTGATAATCTTTAATTATTTTTGTAATAGTATAAATTATAAAAATTTAGATTTTGCGTACATAAAAAATAAATAGAATACTATACCCGAAAGAGAAACAGCCATCAACGTAAAAAACAAAGGCAATTCCATTGTTATTTTAAATTTATTGCTACAATTTACAATATCTGCGTTGATATTTGGATTTGTTTCAGTGGGTCCTTCGTCGTTCTGCGTCATTGTAATAATTATAATTAATCCAAAATTCAACTTTTTATCGTTCCAAAATTAACGTTTAAATTGAAGATCGGTCTAAAGTTACACTGACATAATGTGACACTAATTAAATGACCCCTATGCTGTTTACTTTCTTTTTGTTTACAGCTTAGTGTTGAAAACTGCAATCGCTTCGAAATGTATAAAAACACTGACCGGTGAAATAATTTGAAATTGGGTAAAATCATTGTTTGGGCCTTTGATCAACTCTAAATTATCAAGATGACAACCTGACAATTGGGACTGACAGTGACACTTGGTTCTCGTCCAAAAATCTTATCTGATATGTTATTAGCAGCAGGTACAAAGATTTAAATCAAAATTAATATAAAATATATAGCATTTCATTGGTTTTTTTTTTATATTTAAAACATGGAGACGTTTTGAATTGTCTCTTTCAAAAGTATTTACCATCAGAGGACTTTAAATATACATAATTAATTTACTTAATCTTTGTGAATTTTAATACTTTTTTTAAGAAAACAAATTAAATTTGGAAGGAACTTTAAGTAATTACCGTTAATTTTAAGTTTTAACCGGTAATTATGTTAACTGCAATCTCTATGCAGATGATGCTTTGAAAAAACATTTTTTGTCTATGAGTAATAGAAGACGGCGAGTATTTCAGACAAAAATTTTACGTTTTGGCCGCATTGTTCAGTGCAAACTTATAAGTAGGCTTAACGAAAATTTGGCCTATATTCTTGAGGTATGTAAAATGTGTTCTATATAAACAAAAACATGTAACGTATCAAACGTGCGACAGGTTTTGATGAGTCGTCTTCTGTCATACCCACATCCGCCGCGTTGAATAAGTCGAATTTATTAGTCTTTTTGGCAACATTTTTTGTCATTTATCATAACAATTGTATTGTGATTCAATTACCCATAAAATATTAAGTAGTTATAGTTTATTAACTATTCGTTTATTCCTTATGTTACGACCTATTTTTAGATCGGCTTTCTTTTTTTTTAACTGTGAAGTTACCGGTGTATTAAAACGTCTTCAAATAGCAAAGTAGTTAAAATATTATATATTTTTAGGAATTATAAGCTGAATAATAGACAGACATGGCAGTGAACGTATATTCAACTAATGTGACCTCCGAAAATCTATCACGTCATGATATGCTGGCGTGGGTTAACGACTGCCTACAATCAAATTTTGCCAAAATTGAGGAGTTGTGTACCGGTGCCGCCTATTGCCAGTTCATGGATATGCTTTTCCCTGGTAGCGTACCTATCAAACGGATCAAATTTAAGACTAACTTGGAACATGAATATATACAGAATTTTAAAATATTACAGGCTGCATTCAAAAAAATGGGTGTTGATAAGGTAAGAGATAGAGACAATCAAAAAATAAATTAAAACATTTCACTTTCACAAATAATTGTATATATCATATTTAAAAGTCTTATTCAGATAAAATTAAGTGGTATATGGGCCATGTGACTCACTAAATATGTGATGATCTTTATGTTTATTAAATAACCTTACCTTATTTGCTTTTATTAACATTATTCATTAATTGATTCATTGACTTAAAATAAATATGATACATCTATTTTTCTGTAATTGGCACTCAAATGTTTTATTAGCTAAGGTCAAATTTCACTGATAAATTTAATAATCCTTTGCAATCTAGGATGGTGCAGTGACATCATTGGAAATTGATGTTATGCTGACTACCTTTACTCGTTAGACTTTATATGTTTTTTTAATCAACCTTAATTATGTTCATGTCATGATAAATATTATATTTACTTTTTAAAAAGCAATTTAATGTGTAGTGATATTAATTTTACCTGAAGACTGCTATTTAAGTAACAATGTGGGTTAAACCCATACTTAAATTGGGATTAAAATCCCATATCCCTGGTTCTTGAGATTCCTGAGATTGTATAGTTGAATTTGCCTAATCATTAAATTGGATTACCTAGAAGAAAAAGTGTGACTTATAGAACACATTAGTAATGTACCTTGTGAATTTGTTATTATATAGCATAAATAGTGCAACACCTAGCGCTGGCATGTTGCAATTTTAAGTGCTGATTTACCATATGTACACTTCTCCTTGTCAATTGTTTCCTCACTGAGCGTTGTGACCACCAAGAGCTGCTCTTAGCCACCACCCACTATCTTATATACATATAAAGGCAAAGTCAAAATCAAAAATGATATATTGAAATAGTAGATAATTAGATTATTTTTGCAATTTAAGTAATGTTCTGTGCACCTAGTGAGATCCATTTTCTGTACAAATTTTATACAATATAAGGTCATCTGTCAGTCTGTGTCCATATATATAATGACTATAGGGATTTTTTCCTGTTTATTTTACTTAATTACAGTTTATACAAGTCAGTTTAATATTTTCCTGATTTATTATCACTATATTTAGGTCTACAGTAATAGTTTTAGTACTGTTATTGAAGTTTCAACAACAATTTATTAATGGCCAACATCCATGTGATCTTCATATTAATAAATGATTATATACCAGGTCAATGCTGCAACACTGATTAATGATTCTTGCCATACTTGTCTTGACTCATTAATGTGTCTCTTTTTCTATTATCATCTAGTTTCTAGCACTCTCTCAAATAAATATGCAGATGATTGGTGATTATTACCACACACTCACCATCAGCCTGAGAAATTACAGGTTTATTTCCGAATTTTTGAGTTAGCTAAGCCATCAACAGGCCACCAAGGAAATCACAGAAGTATATATAATCCCCACCATAGGCAATGTTTTATGATACTGTTGTATTTCCCTGATTGTGCATTCCACATCACAAGCTGTGGCAGTGGCTTTATCACATCAGACAATTTGCTTTAATTACTTTGTCACATACCACAGCATGTATTGTAGTAGTACAACTAATTTATTATCTCCCTGTGTAATTTTATAGGTAATACCAGTGGACAAGTTAATAAAAGGGAGGTTTCAAGACAATTTCGAGTTCTTACAGTGGTTTAAAAAGTTTTTTGATGCAAATTATGACGGTCGGGATTATGACGCCTTCGAGGCTCGCGGTGGTTTCACTATCGGATCTGGAGCGTGCGAAAGCGGTCTGCCGTTGTGCAGTGGTGCAGTTATTCCACCCCGTGCCCGTAAAGCGGCGCCTCTTCATCATTCCGGCAGTACGCATCAGCCGACACCTATTTGCAGACATTCATTTAGAGATATTCATATTGTTGTCATGGACCAATGAATATATTTTCTAAATACATAAACACATCAAGGTCCACGCACAAATAGCACGGCATAGAAACATTTTGAATATCAATTCCTTTTATTTTTATCTCTCCATTTTGTTTTTCTTTTGTAGATAGTACCCATTGACAAACTGGTAAAGGGTCGTTTTCAAGACAATTTTGAGTTTTTACAATGGTTCAAGAAATTTTTCGATGCCAATTATGGAGGCACGGAGTATGACGCTGTTGCGCAACGCGAAGGCCTGCCAATGGGGCACGGAGGTTCAGCGGCGCCTCGGGCGACGAGCGTTAAGAAACCAGCGGCGCCCATCGCCAAAGTCGCTGCTAGACCCCAAACCAGTACTATTTCGTTTTCTTAATTCTTACATAAATTGGTTAACATTATGCTTTTGTCTAACAGCAGCTTACTAAAATTACAACATTATTCTAAGAACCATTGCTTTTCTTGATTTTTTTTTAGATTTTTTTTTATTCATTGAACATACACTATGTTCAATGATAGTATCGTCCTGCTATATAGCACCTGTACGAATTCATTTCATAACAATATTATTTATCAGAAGTATTGAATAAATTTCACAAATAAATTATATAAAACTACTACTTACTATTGTCATTTCATATCTTTTATTCAGTTCCACATTTTCAGTTGCTTGTAGACTTAACGCAACAACTGTAATTGTCGTAAATTCACCATTGTTTTAAAATATTAAATTGTTTAATGAAATTTTAAAATTTGCCAAATATTTTTTTATTTATCCTCAATTTATCAATATTTTTTATCCTTTTTCTTTCTATATGTATGCCAGTAAAATTTCGAGATTTTTTTTTATTACAAATATATATTTAAAAATTGCTTAATAATCATAACTATTTTTATATTTATGTTTAGACAAAACAAAACTTAGTTTCATCATTAGTATAGGACAGTACTAACAAAATAGAATAACAAATACATTTGAATTATTTATTCTTAAATGGAAGTTTTCTATTTTAAAATAATTATGTGTTTCACAGTTGGCAAAACTAACAGCGCGATGCGGTCTCCGCCAGTCAATTTGGCTAGAATAAACCAAAGTTCAAAGGGAGATTCAAAAGCCTTAGATGATCTGAACCACCAGGTATTTGTTGCAGTAATTGTGACTGTTAAAAATTTAATCATTCTTCTTCTTTTGTGTTCTTCTTAATGAAGGTTGTGCTTATCTTAAAGTGCTTTCACTGAAGTGTCAATGCGCAGTTATTCCACCCCGTGCCCGTAAAGCGGCGCCACTTCATCATTCCGGCAGTACGCATCAGCCGACACCTATTTGCAGACATTCATTTAGAGATATTCATATTGTTGTCATGGACCAATGAATATATTTTCTAAATACATAAACACATCCAGGTCCACGCACAAATAGCACGGCATAGAAACATTTTGAATATCAATTCCTTTTATTTTGTCTCTCCATTTTGTTTTTCTTTGTAGATAGTACCCATTGACAAACTGGTAAAGGGTCGTTTTCAAGACAATTTCGAGTTCTTACAGTGGTTTAAAAGTTTTTGATGCAAATTATGACGGTCGGGATTATGACGCCTTTGAGGCTCGCGGTGGTTTCACTATCGGATCTGGAGCGTGCGAAAGCGGTCTGCCGTTGTGCAGTGGCGCAGTTATTCCACCCCGTGCCCGTAAAGCGGCGCCACTTCATCATTCCGGCAGTACGCATCAGCCGACACCTATTTGCAGACATTCATTTAGAGATATTCATATTGTTGTCATGGACCAATGAATATATTTTCTAAGTACATAAACACATCAAGGTCCACGCACAAATAGCACGGCATAGAAACATTTTGAATATCAATTCCTTTTATTTTTATCTCTCCATTTTGTTTTTCTTTTGTAGATAGTACCCATTGACAAACTGGTAAAGGGTCGTTTTCAAGACAATTTTGAGTTTTTACAATGGTTCAAGAAATTTTTCGATGCCAATTATGGAGGCACGGAGTATGACGCTGTTGCGCAACGCGAAGGCCTGCCAATGGGGCACGGAGGTTCAGCGGCGCCTCGGGCGACGAGCGTTAAGAAACCAGCGGCGCCCATCGCCAAAGTCGCTGCTAGACCCCAAACCAGTACTATTTCGTTTTCTTAATTCTTACATAAATTGGTTAACATTATGCTTTTGTCTAACAGCAGCTTACTAAAATTACAACATTATTCTAAGAACCATTGCTTTTCTTGATTTTTTTTTATTCATTGAACATACACTATGTTCAATGATAGTATCGTCCTGCTATAGCACCTGTACGAATTCATTTCATAACAATATTATTTATCAGAAGTATTGAATAAATTTCACAAATAAATTATATAAAACTACTACTTACTATTGTCATTTCATATCTTTTATTCAGTTCCACATTTTCAGTTGCTTGTAGACTTAACGCAACAACTGTAATTGTCGTAAATTCACCATTGTTTTAAAATATTAAATTGTTTAATGAAATTTTAAAAATTTAATCATTCTTCTTCTTTTGTGTTCTTCTTAATGAAGGTTGTGCTTATCTTAAAGTGCTTTCACTGAAGTGTCAATGAGCTACCTACACACCACACAAAAATCATAATGATACCATAAATAATGGATTAGGAAAATCAAAAACTGGTTTATAATCATGAACGGAAAGTGTTTTAAGATAACAGTGACTGTGTGTGACTTTTTATTTAATTTTATTGTATAATTGTTTATATTTTCCATTCCAGGTAAATGAATTAAAAGCAACAGTTGACGGTCTTGAGAAGGAACGGGATTTCTACTTTGGTAAACTTCGAGACATAGAGGTGATCTGTCAAGAGATGGAAGAACAACAAAATGCTCCCATAATACAGAAAATTTTGGACGTACTATACGCAACTGAGGTGCGTTTGTAACATAGACTATTATTATTGTTTGTAAGATATCCTTATTTAATTTCTGGAAATTTAATTAATAATACATAATATTGAAGTTCAGGGGTTCGATTCCCAGAATGCTGTTTTAACATTGAGTCAAGATTTTAAGAAAATCCTAACTAATCACACAATAAGTCATATCATCCTATTAGATTGCATTAAGATACCCAAATAAGATTTTAAAAAAAAACTCGAAAACCTATTTAAAGGCTGAGAATTTCTTTCTATAACAGTATCTACAAAGATGTCCACACTACTGGTACTGACTGGACAATCAAACCTCCACTCAATGTAGTAAAGTCCAATACTTTTTATTGTAAAGAGACTGGAATGAGTGCCTATTTTTTTTTTTTTCGCCGATCTTTTAAAAGCATCTTGTTATTTTTGGCTATAATTTTTTTATCAGGATCAGTTATGTTATTTACATGATGTATAAGACTGACACTTGAGCTTTACTTATCTCAATGAAAAATGATATCTCCTGTCTTCCAGGGTCCATTAAAAATGACTTGAATACTTTTTTTCTTTAAATGGCGTAATAAACTCTTATACGCAATTTACAATGCGGTAGGCCTTGTTTAATGCCATTTGCGATATTGTGGTCAAGGTAGATTTCTTTTTCTTCTTAACGCCTTAAAGGTTTCGAGGCATATGTTACAAATTTGTTGAAAAAACATCTCTATCACTAGTGACTATAGTGATTTAAAAGAGTTTTCCTTAAGGTAGCAATGTTTTCATTATAGAAAAGATATAATATATTGGGTGTCATGCTTGCCTGCTAGCAAGTGATACACTCTGCCCATAACAGGACGCCAAGTATTGTTGTGTATACATTACTGTCCTACAGTCTGATGAATGCTGTACTTAGTGAAATTATTGAGCGAAATGAAATTACCGAAATTTTTCATAAAGCCCAAATGCGATTTGGAATGATACATACTCTAGGCAGAAATTGTCAGCAAGTGATTTTATTGGAACCGAAAATTGGCTTGACAAAAACAAATGATACAAGCTGACTGGGACTGGGCTTAGCCACTAGGTTAGAGGTTCCCAACCTAGCTAACTAGTATAACATGGTGCCCGCGGGCACGAGGTATGTGCTTTGTGAATTTTCACTTTTCGTCACAGTCTGATTTTATCCTAAACATTATTTAAAAATGTGAATTATTACTATCTGGGTGTATGCAATTTGAATAATAATTTTATTATTTTGAAACATTTTTGTCTATTATTTATTAATAAATTATGAATAAAAAAAAATAAATGATGAGAAAATGAGAAGTTATGAAAGGTGTTGGTCGATTAAAAACAGGTGATGCCGCAACTCGACTGGTATTTTAGAATGTGCTTTAGAGTACAAAAAGATTGGGAACCCTGCACTAGGCTATCACTGCTCTTTCATATTTGACACTATTTTTTTTTATTGCAGGAAGGCTTTGCGCCTCCGGAAGAAATAGACGGCGATAACCCTCATCCTCCAGAAGAGGACGAGTATTGAACATTTACGCGTAACATAGTGCTCTTTGTATATTAAACTTGAAATTATATCGCTTTACAAATAATTAACAGTATCAAGTGCTTAGTATTTCACAGCCAATGAGTCGTGATGGACATATTGTAGGTTAAATGAATATGGAGACGGTGGCCCGAAAATTTATTAGAGTATAGTCTGTGAAGTTCCTATAAAACATGACTTAAAGAAACATAGATTTTATGTATTCCGCGAATTCATATTTATTTATTCATTGGTGTGTAATCTGTCACGTTCAGCTGACCACCTCTGTTCAATATTGCGTGTGATTTTTTGTACACAAAACTTCCCTAGACATATCTGATTTTAATTTGACATTATGTAAACATTAGACAAAGAATTATTTAAAATTAAAGTTATTATTAATTTTCAGAAGCTTTTAGCATAAAAAATACCCAATATTAAATTTTGTTCATAAATACTAATTGTTATATTTTGTTTATATAACGAATAAGATTTATTTTTATTTATAACTTGTGAAGATAATTACTTGTTCATACGTTGTACGCAAAGAGCAACCATTTTATGTAATTTTCACAAAATCTCACCACCCAATGCACTCTTAATGAGGCTGTGTCATATCTAAGTACATTCCTCTATACTAGGGAGCATCATTTCTCGACTGATTTCTTTCCATTCTTTATGTTTTATTGAAACGATTCCGCTTCCGTTTTCTAACACCTTTATCATACCTTTATATGAAATATTGACGCTGATAGATGTGCAATGTTATGCAGAATGGTAGTCTCGTAATGTCACATTATTATATTAATTTTGGGCCACTGGACCCGATGTGAACATGCATTTAATAGGTTGTTAAATATGGAAGAGATTTAATGTTACTTGTTTCTGTTATAATGTCGAAATTGACTGGAATTATATTTGGTCCTAAATTATCATTCATACAAGTGATTATGAATTAGATCTGAGTGCGTTGTTTTGAGTGACCATATCAGTCGTCAAGTCGTCATGGTATATTCTCGTTAATAAATTGGCTGATTGATTAGCAGATAATAATACTTTTTAGGCGTTATTCACGTTACCTTATTTTAGACAAATGAATAAAAGACTATTATTATATCTAACAATAGAAGTATTGGGATGTGCAGATGGTTATTTGTCAATTTCATAATGCAGCGCTACATGTTGGGGAACTATCTAACGACTTGTTGGCGATAAGAGATGTTTTAACTTCATAGATAATTAATTTATTTACTTACGGCATAGATAATTTGCCTTAACTGCAGACACTAAATAAAGCCTCCAGTTTTAAGATTGTCAAGATCAATAAAATAACTTCATTTGAAAAATGTATTATTTTCTTTTTATTTCAATCCCTTATTAAAAGCAATATGTATAATAATTATTTATGGTTCATTGTCCAAAGGCTTTATAATTTCGGATTTACGAATAAGGTTAACAGAGCTGCCGGCACCAAAATAGACATCTGTTACACATACCCAGTCCACGAGAAAGCTCTGATTCGGCCGTTACCTTTTTCGTGATAGTTTACAGATTCAAAAGGAACGAAACACGACACAGATCAGATATATTGATCGGAATAAAGTTCCGATATATAAAAGATTAAAGAAAGTAAACTAACATTATTGCTATCAGAAAGCATTGGAAGGAGCATAAAAACATCAGTAACCGTCCTAATATTTATATAGGCAAATCTACCTGTGAAGCGGTGGGAGAAATTGACCGTCCTAGCCTGAGCGAGCATCGTCCCTCTATTTCCGGGGCAGTTTCGAGATAGTGAGAAGCCCTCCATGGATATATAACAAAATTACACATTATATCTGCCTGAAGGGCAAAATTTATGTTCTTCATAAAAGTCCAAAAATTATTTATAAACAATATATTATAAAAAAAACTAAGGCGTGTGTTAGATGGTTCACGACAATAGTCGAATAGTAGATTCGAACCCACGACCTTACGATTCGTACCCTAAACTATTAGGCCTTGAGGCTTCAATTGATTATCTTGCTGAAATCAATGAGTTATACAATATAGTTAAAAAATAACAATCAGTTATACCCATATAAACTCCTACTACTAGATTGATTGTTTTTGTTTATGGCGTTTCCATATAGATTTCGCCAATGTGGAAGTGTGTACGTTAAACTGCTGTAAAAAGCGGGCTTCGTGATGGACAAGCATCTAAACTATAAGGAAGTATGTGTGGTGACTGCTGAGACAATTCCGCGCGATGCTCACTGTTGATATATCTAAAACAATAGAAACAAACACAATATATACATAGGGTTAGCTGTTTAAAAGACAGACAAAATAAAGTCTAATGTTATTTCTGTTAAGGAATGAACATAAAATATAAACAAAAGGAGAGTTAACAAGAGATAGTAGGGATTTGAAGTCTATGGGGCGCGGGATATCATTAGGAAGGAGGTCGTAGAGGGAAGAAGATAATAAGGGGCAATTGAAAAAAAGGTGATTAGGAAGTCCCTTCGTCTAGTCCACATTCACAAAGGGAGCTGTCTCTAATCACTACTACTACTAACTAAACTGATAAGTATTTAAGTAAACGTCAAAAAAATCTAATAGACGTCTATCAGATTCCGACAGAAATACGCGGGCTACGATGTGGTAAGTAATGATTCTAAATAACAGCGTGACGATGATTCTGATCTTTAGATATTGAGCTGCAGCGAAAAGAAGAGATTAATCTTATGTATTTCTAGCTTGCGTAAAGTAAACCATTTACACTTAAGCCACACTGTATAGTGTTGCCTTACAACATATTTTCTTTGAGAGACATCAAGGTGATCGCAACTTGGCCGCTTGGAGACGTTTGATGTATATCTATCATCCAAATACCAAATCTATCATACCAAATCTATGTACCAAAAAATATTAATACAGTATATAAAAATATTTTAAAATGAACAAAAGTATTATATATGGAATACATAGCGTACTGCCAACAAAAGTATTACACACAAAATCACGAGTTTATATGTTAGAAAACGTTACTATTTCAATGCGCACAAATTATTTAGAAAAATATAAGAGATTTTTTTAAACAAAGGCCCAATACCGTGATTGTTAAAAAATATATATGATTTAAAAAAAATTCTAGATGCTTTTTCTACGATCAGATCAGTCTATTCTCTGTGGTTTCGACCGTTGACATACTTAAAGAAAATGAATAAATGAAAATAATGCTTACTCTTGGCTTACTCTTACATTACTGATTGTATTTGTTTTGAATTAATATTTTTATGATCAAATTGATTTTCTTTTGCTAATATGTCTGACTGTGAAGACGATTATTTTACAACTAATCAATATAGCTTTCAAAAGACGGTAAGTTTCTTATGATAATAAAAGTGATATAAAAACAAAACATAGATTGTGAACTTTTACGTGAAGTTTATTCTTTCAGGTAATCTGTGGAAAGGGACCAAACAACACAAATGCTAGCATTTACAGTTTCGGAAACAATTTACCATCATCAACAATGCATTTGCAACATCGTAATTCCAGACGGCCACTATATGGGGAAATGAATTATGATCAACGGAGTTTTTATAAAAGAAGAGAAACTTCTCCAATGTCCTTGTACAACGAACGTGAACTTTTTCGCCCACCCTATCATCATCCTTACGGTGCGCGTAGCTTCAAAGATCATCAACGATCTGTTTATAATGGTAGAAGCGGTTCATCGTTACGGAGTTTTGGTAGGTTTTCAATTCAGAGTGTAGACTAACATTTTAGTTGTTGTGGTTAAAATCCGAACTAGCTAAATGATAGAATAACTAGAATTTCATTTCTAAGCACCCGGAAGTTGTTATTTATTTAAGGTATATGACAACTCGGTTCCATATTTCAATTATTTTACAGTTTTGCTTATAGTTTTGGCGTATGACCTTCCAATATCATCAGTACATTGTTTTATTATTTAATTGCGTAAATTTGAATATGTATTAACTATTGTATATTACACTATTCCAGACTCGACCGCAAGTGTAAGTGCTACAGAAATTGCATTTGCATTTAAAAATGCAAACTTCAACAAATATGATCTAAGACTAATAAAGAATGCTTTCAATAAATACTTAAAAAATCAGTGGAAGGAACGGGTAGATAATAGGTGGAACCGTAGAGTAATTGTAAGAGATAGACGAGATGACTCCTTAGATGATTTAGGTGGACTAGAGAGTGATTCATCTCTAAGTAGCGATAACTCCATTTCACCAAGAACTATACATAAAGACACTTTAATTTGCAATAGCAATAATAGGTACAATAAATACAAAGGTTATATGCAAAATGAAAATTATTTAAGTGATAATTGCCAAAATGGAAATCGAATGATGGTACAACAAACAACATTTGCACCATTAGAAAAACCTTTTTTATTAAAGGATAGGTTAAATAAAAAAGAATTTATGTTTCCAGCACAGAGATTTTCCGAAGCTCCTATTGGACCATCTTTCTCTGATGCATTTACTTCTAGTAGTATTAGTTGTAGCAATAATAAACTATCACACAGAGACAATTTATCTGCAAAAACTTTAAATCAAAACATGGAAAGTGAAGAAGAAATATTTTCAGAAATGGCTAGTAATGAAGTAAGTAACCAAGGTAGTAAAGCTTCTAATAAAAGAAATATTGATTTAGATGGAATACAAAGTAATCCTAACTGTAAGAAGACAAAAATTGACACATTAAATAATTTAAATTGCTTAGATATTAATACTAAAAATGATTTTAAGTTTGCGAAACCACAAAGGCCCATAAGAAAGACAAGAAAGGCAATTACGAAAAATGTTAGTCCTGAAATAGTGATTCCTACATCACACTGTCCTGCTGACATTGAGAAATCTTCACAGAGTGAATTGTCTATAATTAATGAACCACTTTCCCAAGTATCAACAGAAGATCCTGGAAATAACAACATTTCAGATAAAAGGAGCAGTGATAATGGATCAATGAAAACTAATTCTAATGATGTCTCTAAGAGACCTAGTTTTATCAAAAGAAAGTTATATACACAAAAACTTGATATTGCTGAAACTAAAACAGACACAGACATGCAGAATAGTCCTGAAGTAAATAAATATTGCAACGGCAACAAAGAAAAGAATAAAACAAGAAAATTGGCTTCATCTCGGTCTTGCCTGAGCCGTGATGTTCTAGCAGAAGATGATAATTATTTAGATTTGCTTCACAAAATTATTCCCGCTGACCAATTGAATCTCATTAATGCTACAAATAACATATCAACTGAGACATCCAACAGAAATAGTCAAAGTGATACTAATGCTAAATGGGATGTTACTTCAGTTATATCTACTTGTAATGACAATGATGGTAGTGAAACATTTACTGATGAGGATATTGTCAAAACTGTAGAAAAAGCTGACAATAAAACCAAGAGCAATATTAGGATGCAAAGTAACGGAACATCTAATTGCAAAGTTGTTCTTAATAGAATAGAAAAGGAGACATTGACTAACATAACAAATAAGCAGTCCAATGATAATGGAATCAAAGGTTTGTTTCTTACACAGTTTTATTGTTTAGATTCCTAACTATATAGAAAAATATTGCCTTAACAAATATTGCATTAATTAGAAACACATATATACTGACCATGTTATACAAAATGATCTTTAGTTAGTACTAACAAGACAATAGCTAGTAAATTATTTTATTGTAAATGACAAGCTTTTAAATATGGCTTAGTAATGAAATGGGTGTCATGTAGTCTTAGGTAACAGTTTTAATTAATTACACTAATTATTTTAACCTAATCAGTTTTTTTCATATTAGCTTTAACATTAGGCAGAGACATTGACAATGTCCTTTATTTCCAAGCTAATAGGTTCCTTATGGGCCACTAGCACATGTTATCATCTTTTTTTGATTTTAATATAAGTCAGAATAAAATAAGTACATATTTATGACACAAACCACTTAAAATTTATAATAAATTATTCTACTATTAATATTAAACACCTTTTTTTTTGTTAACATGGGGAATTCTTTTTACAAACCATCCTCCTGGTACCCTGGGTGGATCTGGAGGTATGTGTGGGACTAAAACTTAAACTTAAACCACTAAACCTTCCGCGAATGCCATCAGCCGTTATGAGGGGGGTGTTCCGGATCTGTCAGTGACAGGACACCCCAACGACCGGCCGGTCCCGGCAAAGACCGGACTTCATCCTCAAAAGGGGACTTCTCCGGCACTCAGAGAAGTCCTGACGACGCCGAAGCATAACTGGGGCCAGGTACCCATTCTAGCCCCGCTTCGGATTACGGGGGCGGCAAGAGGAGGCGTTGGTTATAACGCCTCCTGCGCCCCCGATACGCCGCTAATATTGAACACCTATTCAATTCTAGGCAGCACCAAAAATACAAAGACATGCAACACATTTTGGGACACTGACTTTGAGACCGATATTGAAAATGATATCATGCATCATAAAGAAATTAGTAGACAAAGGAGTAAAACTATACCTAACCAAAGTAAGTTGTATATTTTATTTAATAATATATGTGTATATATTTAGATTTGTTAAAGTTACACTTTTTATATTGCATTCAAATGAGTTTTAATTGTTTCCAATTGTAGGCGAGAACAAATATAGAACAAAAACATCCAAAAGCGGATCAATTTGGGGGACTGACTTAGAGAGTGATACGGAAAATGATAACTCTTTGCCTCATAAAGAAATTAGTAAAACTAAATCTGACCCAAGTAAGTAGCTACAATGAAATAAAAACCATTTTTGTTTGTGCACATGTTAAAAAAGATGAAAATTGTAAAAAAGTAATTAGTTGTGTTGATGTTGATACTACAACTGTAAAGTCACTATTTGGACAAGTATATTTATGAGCAAAAACAAAAACCGACTTCAAATCAAATGTTAAACGCTATTACTCGCAAACGCCCTCTTTGTATTTTCGAATTATTGAAGGAATATTACGAAATAAAATAAATTAGAACCAAACTCTCATCAAACTACTCTTGAAGTGCATTCTTTCCATTAAAAAATCAATCATCGAAATTGGTTGCCATGATATTGAGTTATTCATCATTTGCAGCGCATATACTTGATCACATTTTCAGAATCGGTACCACATGGAAAGCACCAGCTTTCTAATAAAAAAAAGAACCATCAAAATCGGTTTACGTATTGAAAGTTATGGAGTACCAAAAATACACTCAAATTTAGAACCTCTTCCTTTCGTATTCTGTTGAAAAAGCCTCTAAAAATATTTACAAAAACATTTTTTATTACATTAATAAACATATTTTGAACAATGCCATAAAAAAAACTAGTTGAATATTATATCTATCAGATCTTTTAATTATATCGATTTATTAACAATTATAATTTTTGCCTTATTCTATGTAAGGGCCACTAACATTGTGTCTGTAATACATAATGTAATAATGCAATGGTAATCATTAAATACTACATGTCAACTGCGCTTATTTTAATTTAATTGCTCATTATTTTTCCAGATCTTAATAAAAATAAAAATAAGAAAGAAAGGGAAGAAATAAAAGTCAGTTCT
This sequence comes from Meandrusa payeni, assembly GCA_029286785.1. Taxonomy (NCBI): domain Eukaryota; kingdom Metazoa; phylum Arthropoda; class Insecta; order Lepidoptera; family Papilionidae; genus Meandrusa; species Meandrusa payeni. The sequence continues at coordinate 7,805,281 of JAGSMX010000008.1, read as the reverse complement.
ACTGCTACAGCCAAGGCAAAGAGTGCAGAAAAAGTAAAAAATAACACCAAAGATGTTGCCAAGGTCAAAAAATCTAATAGAATAGCCAAAAATACACAAGATATAACCAAGAAAAATAATTTATCCCAAACTAATTACAATAATTCAAATATATCTGATCGGAGCTTAAGATCCAACAGCAGTCTTAAGAATTTAAATGATAAACTGAAACCTAGTGAACTTTTCAAAGCAGCCACTTTATTGAGTCATACAATGGGAAGAACTAAGAGACAATGTAGGACAAAACCGATGAACACAACGGGATCTTCCACAAAAAAATTGGAAGTATCCACTGAATTCAATATATCAATCAATAGTTTGAGACCAAGGAAGAAAAAAATAACAAATAATACAAAATAATATTTTACATGATTCATCTTCAGGTATCCTACTTGACAATTTCGACCATGAAATTATCATAAGAGTAAGGTGAAAACCAAAATTCTAATCAATTTAATAAAAATATGGCTTCCGATTTATAAATAATTATGTTTTATATTATAAGTTTTTGTCTTGAATTCTATGTCTTATTTAATCTTAATGTTTATATTTGACTTAAATAAATGAGATTTAATTTTTAGCGCTTATATAGTTTTAAGCAGCCAAATTGCTTCAAGTTGGAATAAAATACTTCAGCCTACATATTCTTTCCACTTCTACTTGAATATTTAATTGCATACAGTTTCACTTCTCAGGAAGAAGGAAATTTCGAATTGAATGGAATTAACTTAGTTTTAGTTTTTGTTGTTTGAATGATAAAATATAGTATGTATATCAAATAAACGTATTTTATTTTCTAAAAAAGCTTAAGCTTTAGCCTTGTAGTAGCTGGACCGCCGTGGTTTCAATTAAGTCCAATTTATTTATTTTTTTGGCTATTTTTGTGCCATGTCGATTCCAAAATGTATACCAGGGAACTCCTAGAAATCAAATGGATGCCTCTACATAAATATTTTAACACCGATATAACTACATAAGTTTACCGCTTTTAAAAAATGAGACTTTATAAGCGCACAGAATTCGCTGCTGCCTTTTTTTCAAGTTGCTGAAAATAGTTACGCTGTAGATCAGATACCGTCAACCTGCGGCCAGACGGCTTATATGTTTTCCTATCTGGTGGTAAATAAACCACAAAATATAGGCGATGAAATGTTAACTTTAATACAATTTGTAACAATCGCGAATGTACAATAACAATATCAAATGCTATGTGCGTTTGAAGTTATCGCATCTTTAAAAACAAATTAGCAAATAAGACTACATTTTTAAGATTTTCAATAAATCTCTATTGAATTTATTTACACAATATTATGTATTTTTTATTAATAGTAAACTGCTATAAATTCGTTTATAGTTATATTCGCGTAAATATATCATAATGGCTGTATGGCATGAAGCCTTTTTCTTTTTCATCACGAAAGAGATGAAAAAAAATTTCACTCTGCTATAACCTAAATATTTTTCTATTCTAAACAAAGTACAAAAGAGTAGATTTTTATTTAATTTAGGTATGTGACAATGTCTCACGTAATAACGAACAGTTTTAAACAGATAGCACCCATTATAAGATATTCTTACGGAAACGTAAAAAAATACAATTTGCAGAATATCCAAAGTTATTGTAGTAAAGTAACGGCTAAAAATGATATGTACAATAATTTCACTGACTGGGAGACACTCAGCAAAAAAAAGAAAATCAGTAAAGCTATGAAATCGTATCTAGAAAGAGCTAAAGACCACGATGAATTCATGAAAAAACAGCAATTTGAATACAACATTGGAAAGAGACACCTCGCAAACATGATGGGTGAAGACCCAGAGACATTTACTCAAAAAGATGTTGATCGTGCCATCGAGTACTTGTTCCCAAGTGGTATTTATGACCCCGCAGCACGTCCACTAATGAAGCCACCTGAAGAAGTATTTCCGGCTCGGAAAGCTGCCGAGTTTGATGAAGCTGGTAGACCGCATCATTTCCTGTTTTATACCGGCAAACCAAATTTTTTTAAGCTTCTGTATGATGCCGCTGAAAATATTCAACATCTATACCAGTATGAGGATAAAGTTATCAGAAAAAAGGAGACTCCAGTTGCCACTGGCGAGCTAAGTTTAAATAATAGCCATTGGTTGACTAAAGATCAGCTCGAGTTAAATTTAGTAGAAAAAATAACTGATTTGGAATATGAAAATTTTATACTAGTGATGGAGCGACTTGTATCATTACCATTTTCATATAAATTCAAAGATTTCATTGAAAAGTATAGAATATCACTAAGTTCACAAAAGTTTGCTTTGGAAATCCCAAAACCAAACTATGATGAGGATGGTCGTGCATTTGTAACAACTTATGAATGCTTAAGGAAAAAAGCCAGAGGTGATGTAACCATTCGCTCACCTGGAATTGGGCTTATAACAATAAATGGAAAGGATATAACATACTTTGAAGACACTCAATCTAGAGAACAGATTATTTTCCCATTGATATTTACTGGATTGCAGTACAAGGTAGATATTGAATGCAATGTAGAAGGAGGGGGACCATCTGGACAAGCTGGAGCTATTAGATGGGGTATTGCATGGGGTCTACGTAGTTTTGTTGATAAAAATATGCTAGAAGCCATGCAAGTCGCCGGTTTGCTAACACGAGATCATAGGAGACGAGAACGCAAGAAGCCTGGTCAACCTGGTGCTAGGAAAAAGCCTACTTGGAAGAGAAGATAAATTTATTTATATTTTTAATTTTCATGCTTAGTATATTTTAATAGTTGAAATCAAACTTGAAGTAAACAATCCAGTATTGTGTTGTTGTTTTGTGTTTAATAAAATTATCCAATCTGTAATGCATCCTAAAATAAGTTCTTATGACCTTCTAACCACAGTGAGGTAAAGGAGAAGTAGTTTATCCTTTGTCTCTTTGGTTTGATGTTTTACATCTGAGGTAAAAGATTATACTTAAAAGGTATTTTTCCTGCTTTTAAATCAGTGCTCAGTAAGTCCCTAAGTTCTTGGAAACATTCCATTTATAGAACTAGTTATTAAAACTTTTTTTTTCGCTATACACGTAGGGCTTATAGGTTCTACGTTTGAAAGTATATAAGCAAAGAAATGCGCTGGAGCTAATTTATTCCAATTGGACAACCCTGCCCAACAAGCCACTTTTAATAAATAACATTATATGGTTATTCACTGGTTGCTTTATGTGATGGGAGAAATTATTGGAAGTAAATTTTACTCTTAATTGAATGTAGTTGTCAATAGGGTAGTAACATATTAATAATCACTTGGTGAATTTTGAGTTGGCATATGGCAATGGCCGCATTAGCTGTCACATATGAGTTCTAAGAAGAAGAAATTAAGCTGTGGTACTAGTAAAACATCAAAATAAAGAGACAAAGGATAAAATGGAAATATGACAAGCAACGTATAATAGGAATATACAAGATTTCCTAGCAATGGCCATTATACCAAATATTATTGCAACTTGTAACTCGACACTAAGGTACCTCCGCTGAGGGGTAACCTCGGCTTGAACGATTACTACGTTACGCGTTAGAATTCCGAGGGCGCCCGAGAAGGCCGAACCACGTCTCGGGTGGTAGCTATTTCATGGATATCTCAGGGACATTCGAATTCAGTAACAAAAATTCAATAGACAATTATTTTAGTGCAACACTTCAAGCAATCTAAATTGTCAAGTGAGCGGCTTTACCAGTATTAATTGATACTTTTTCCAAGAAATTACGAAGATTTGGCAATGTCTCATGACTTGGTTTAGTTTTTGAGATACGAATGCAATATGGTCCAATGAATGCCACTAAGCAAAATGTACGGAACGACTCCATAAAATTGTGCACGAGGAGAATTTGTAAGATTATACAAAAATAATAGCAATCTTTAATTTAATATTTCCATATCATTTTGTGATATTTTATCTAATAATAGAATCAGCCCGTGCGTCTGTAAGATCTGTGGCCAGATTTCTAGGTCATGAAAAAAATAATCTACCATAAACATAAACAGAACAATGTCATGTGTCATTCTTTAAAAATGTGGTTTTATTGATGTTAAAAATAATTAAAGAAATTATTTTTAAAATAATTTATATAAAAATCATTTAGCATGTCGCTGCATACCCGATTATTTGTGGGTAATATTCCCGAAGGTGTAAGAGACAGTGATTTACGTGAAGCCTTTGCAACCTATGGAGAAATTATTGAAAGCACATTTTACTCTTAATTGAATGTAGTAGTCAATAGGGCTCAGGTAGTAACATATTAATAATCACTTGGTGAATTTTGAGTTGACATATGGCAATGGCCGCATTAGCTGACACATATGAGTTCTAAGATTGGTGAAATTAGGCTGTGGTACTAGTAAAACATCAAAATAAAGAGACAAAGGATAAAATGGAAATATGACAAGCAACGTATAATAGGAATATACAAGATTTCCTAGCAATGGCCATTACACCAAATATTATTGCAACTTGTAACTCGACACTAAGGTACCTCCGCTGAGGGGTAACCTCGGCTTGAACGATTACTACGTTACGCGTTAGAATTCCGAGGGCGCCCGAGAAGGCCGAACCACGTCTCGGGTGGTAGCTATTTCATGGATATCTCAGGGACATTCGAATTCAGTAACAAAAATTCAACAGACAATTATTTTAGTGCAACACTTCGCCAAGCAATCTAAATTGTAAGTAAGCGGCTTTACCAGTATTAATTAATACTTTTTTCAAGAAATTACCAAGATTTGGCAATGTCGCATAACTTGGTTTAGTTTTTGAGATACGAATGCAATATGGTCCAATGAATGCCACTAAGCAGAATGTACGGAACGACTCCATAAAATTGTGCACGAGGAGAATTTGTAAGATTATACAAAAATAATAGCAATCTTTAATTTAAAATTTCCATATTATTTTGTGATATTTTATTTAAAAATAGAATCAGCCTGTGCGTCTGTAAGATCTGTGGCCAGATTTCTAGTTCATAAAAAAAATCCACCATAAACATAAACAGAACAATGTCATATGTCATTCTTTAAAAATGTGGTTTTATTGATGTTGAAAATAAGTAAAGAAATTATTTTTAAAATAATTTATATAAAAATAATTTAGCATGTCGCTGCATACCCGATTGTTTGTGGGTAATATTCCCGAAGGTGTAAGGGACAGTGATTTACGTGAAGCCTTTGCAACCTATGGAGAGATTATTAATTTAGAATTGAAAAATAAACCAGGATCTGAGAATGATAAACGTTTTGCATTTATAACCTTATCTGCTTCAAACTACAATGTTGAGTCTTGTAAGTATACTATGTAAAAATAAACATCAACAATTTTTTTGGCGTGCACTAAACTGCTAACTTTATTAATAATATAATGACTTTTTAGGTATTAAGAGCATAGGTGCTGTGGATTTCGGAGGACAAAAATTATATGTGACACGTGCAAGAGAAAGTTTCTTAGAAAGGCTTCAGAGGGAGAGAGAACAAGCAAATAAGAAAGATGAGGAAAAGGTAAAATTTATTGAGAATTATTCGTAACATTTAAAATTAAAACATTGACAGCATAAAATAATCTTATTTTAAGGAAATGATCATAGCATGTTTATAAAGAAAACTAAAATTTATTAAGAATATTATACAGTGGTACCTTGACATAGGAGATTAAAAGCACTTTCTCTATTGAAATTAATTGACAAACCATTTCAACAAATTGTTTTGTAAATGTACAAAAAGTAAAAACGGAAACCCAATTATCAAAAATTATTCAATAATGAAGGATACAAACATAGTCTAAGATCTAGCGTGAAGTGGGAAAAACTGTTGGAGGTTGGAAACAGCGGTTTAGTGTGGGATTCCTCAAATCTTGCTCTCATCTTAAAGCAAAATATTGCATACTCAGTGGCTTGTATGTCAAAACACTTACATAGGTATATATTATGTATTTTAGGGATCTTGTATATTGGGGTACCACAGTATTTAAATTTTTGGTAATGTCACAAAACACATCAACAAAATTCTTGTTGATCATTCCAAATAAGTGTTAGCTGGCAACACATGACACCCGGCAATTGTTATACATAATAACTACTTCCAATGATATCTTGATGATTTACCTGAACCTTATTGTATCTTAAATTCATAATTAATAATTTAGTGATTGCCACATGAACTTGGTATTGTAAACAATAGTTTAACTTTATTAGTTCCTAATCTGACTTCTAATTAATTTCTAGTATAAAGATTGTGAGGACGTGCAGTTGTGATGGTATTCGTTTTAAATAATTCTTTGTACAATGTTACGCTGTCTCAATAAAGCGAGTGTATTAGTTGTTGGACTATTTTACTCCACGAGACCTACAGATCCTAACATAAGTTAAAACTTGCTAAAAGATGGTTCATATCAATAGTCAATGTCTATAAATTATGAGAATACATATTTTCTTCTGATCAGATAATATATTTGTTAAAAAATATAATGTTAGAGAAAAACTAAGGTGTTATGGTATCACCATTAGAACAGGATGAAAGCTTTGCTGCTGCTGTAAGTTTTGGGGTTAAGTTTTTCTAATAAGTTAACAGAACTTTAAGCATAAGTAAATATGCAGAATTAGCAAATTTTTTATCCTAATGAAGTAATATAATTATAAAACATTTGCTTACTGTAGTAAAAATTGGAGCCATCATGTCCTTAATTTAATCTTAGTATTTCAAATTTTCTCGACAACAAATTAATATGTTAATCTGTTCAGCAGTACAGTTTTTATATTTATATTTTTTCTTAGTACATATCATTTGATGAATGTATTAAGTAATCAATCAAATGTAACTATTTCTGGCTATGGTCAAATAAAAGAGAAATACTTAAATTTTTAGAGAGAAAATGCAGGTGCAATCCCAAAAGAAAGTCCAGTTATTAACTTAAGTTCTAAATTGAACCCACCAAAAAGGAATATTGATCATAACCAAACAAATGACTACAAGTCCAGTAAAAACCCAAAAATACATAAAAATGAGAAAAACAGAGAGGCTATCTTTATGGAAAATCAATCTGTGTTTAATGAAAAACTCGATCAATATAGAAATAATGATAAGAAGCTGAACTCAGATCAAAAAAGATTGGAATCATTAAAGAGAAAGAGAGAGGAATTTAAGGAGAGAAAAACTATAATAAAAACTGGATTAGATGGAATTGTAAGTAAACTTTATTCGTGAGAATGTGAATGTGATTAAGATAACAATAATATACATTTTGTATTGCACTGTAAAATATATAATTTTTTCAAACCACCATCCACAGGATAAAGTGCCAAACAAAAAGGTGATATTTTCTGATAACAATGAAGATAGTAGCTTACCCGGTAATTTTGTATCTTCTTCTGGAAAGATTAATATTTTATTTGATGAAGATGACAGTGATACAGAAGTTAATTTTAAAATTAAAAAGCAATTTGAAGGGAAAAGGGACAAAAGGTAAAACTTGATCCAGAAATATTTGATTTTTGTTTGAAGTACTTTTTTTGATGATATTCAACTGTTTATTTGGCAGGTTTTAGATCTACAATCTAAGTACAAATCTGACAAGCGTTTTACATTAGACGAAAGATTTATCGAGGAAGATCAATCTGGCGATGAAAAACATGAGGAAATCAGTAATGAAGATGAAAGAGTTGATGTAGGACAAATTGATGAAAAATCAAAGCAGCTGAATATTTTACAAGATGTACTTGGAGTTACTATTAGGACAAATAATTCTGATCTCGTTCAGAAAGCAAAGTATGGGATTAAGCAATTAAATTTAATGTTTTTTTTATTGATTGAAGTAATAATTTCCAGTGATTGTTATATTTTTCAGACCTAAATTAGGTATGCTGAGGTATGACCCCATGCACCCGGACCATGCAAAATTTTTAGCACCCGTGAATAATTCCCGAGAAGGAACAAATAAAGAGAAGAGGAGTAAGGGAACTCTGGAAGAAACTGTTGCATCAGAGAGAGTCATTGAAAAAGTTGAGGCCTCTAAGGAGCAATTTTATACAGTTAGCCAGACATTAAAAGATGCCATGACTCAGCCTAGCACTTTTAGTTTGCGGAATTTATTTGCTATAGAAGATAACAGTAAAGACAAAGGTATTTTTAAACACAAGAATTATGATATTTATATATACTTTATTGCACATGAGGAGAAGGTACAAAGAAAATACAATAAAGTTGAAGAACCATTATTTTTAATGCTAATATTTATTTGTTCAGGCCAACATGCCAGGAGTTAGACAGAGGGTGCTGACTGATTAGAGATAATATAAATCTAATATTTATTAATAAAAATATCATATGTACATAAATACATATTCATGTAATGATTTACTGTTTAATTTTAAAAATTATTTTGTGATTTGGCAAACATTGTTTTAACATCAAAATTATTTTTAGTTATTGTTGTGTAAATAACATTTTACACCGGCCATGCAGGCTGACAAACGATTCAGATTACAGCATAGGCCATGGATCATGTTTGTTGTAGCAGTGTCAAGTAGTCATTGATCAGTTATCAAGTGGGATTAAAAATGATTAAATTACTAAAACGACTATTAAAAAATAGGGTCTATTGATAGAAGGGTGAAAATGTAGGATTGTATGTATTTTTTAATGCCACATTTTATGATAAATCTATATAATTTTTTGAACATTTTGTTCAAAAAATAAATATTGGAAGACAACCCTTATCACTTAGGAATAGGGAAAATAGATAGTTGCTGATTCTCAGACCTAGTGAATATGAACCTACTGAATATTCCTAAAAATTGGTCAAGCCATTTCAATGGATTATGTAACTAACATTGTGACATGAGAATTTTATATATAAGATTTATGAGCATTTGTGTTTTTATAGAACAAGAAAAGGAACAAATTGCAGATTATATACCATTGAATAGAGAAACAGAGAGGAAACCAATAAACCCCCTTGATACTGGTGAAAAGAACCCATTTGTGTATGATTCTTCGGATTCCGAGTGTGAAGAGAAGGAGACTACAGTTCAACAAGAAGTATCTGAAGTTAAAGCTGTTTGGAGAGAAAATTTATTTTTTACAAAAGATGATTACAGGCTGAAAGGTATCCAATTTTTTAATATGAAAAGGGACAAACTGTCATGCGGCTTATCTGATATCAATTGATTGTCAGCGTCTTTGGACATTAAGAAAACCATGGACGTCTCCAAGAGGGTTATAAACCTTAAGGAAAGGTTTCTATGGCCACCACATTTACCTGATGTAAAGTACCTGATGATTCATTGTCAAGTGCAGAGCTGCATTTATTCTTTTTCCTGCAGTCATTTTCAATACAAACACACACCCATTAGGGTAGGCAGAGATCCCGGACTTCTTCGTAGTATGATCTTGACATGTCAGATCATTTGAATATCCTTATCTACTATATTCTTGTTGTGTAACTTTAACTAGTACATTTTTAATGGAAGAAAAGTAATGATTTTTTAAAGATCACTATTTAATGATTGTATTAATGTTACAGAAGGGTTACTTTTCTTCAATAAATCTGAAGAAAATGGGGCACAAAAAGAGAGGAGGGGTCTTAAAAATGTTATGAAGAAAAGAATATATAATAAGGAGAGAAAGAATCAAATGTTCCAAAAGAAAATTGGTGGAAGGAAGAAGTCAATGAAAAAGAGTATAAGGCAAAAAAGATAAAATTTTGTTAACTAGACAAGTTAATATAAACAACAATACACTTTAATACGTTTATTTTATTTGTCGTCTGTAGTACGTAATACCGTTTAGTACCGTATTAGTCGTAAATAATACCTTGTGTGTAAATAAATTTTTAACCAAAGTGAAACTCAAATATTTTTGAAGAGTTTATAAATATTAAGTTACCAAGTCTAATGGTTTTGGGTACGGTCTGCGAATCGTAAGGTCGTGTGTTCGAATCCACCATTCAACTATTGACGTGAACCATCTAACAAGCCTAAACTTATGTTAAAACACCAATCACAGTTATAATTTTAAATCTTTAAATTTAATTTACAGCAAAATTAATAATGCTTCGAAAAAGAATCGTCGTTCGTAATGCGTGTCTTCTTATTTCTAAAAAAAGTCTCGCCCGAATATCAGCCAGGACGCGACTTATACCGCTGCTTTCAATATTGCAGGTGTATATAGCAGTGCGTAACACTTTTTGGAAATTTTATCAAGAATCGTAATACCTAGTATTTGTGAAAAAAAACCTTTAAACTTTCCCTGGGTTCTTGAGAGGTGTCACTGGATTTAGCCTGAAGTTAGAATGTATTATTATTATGTTAAAGTTACAGCCTTTATATATATAATATATATGTCCCACTGCTGGACACAGGCCTTCTCTGTAAAGAGAGTACAAGGGCATAGTGCGGATTGGTAGACTTCACATGCCTTAGATCAGCACTTAAAATTGCAACAACAAATTTATTGGTGCCGGCAGCGGGTATCGAACTTGGGTTGCTAGCGTACTATGCAATAAGAGCCAACCGCCCGGACACTGAGCTACCACGGCACGAGCTTATTATGTAGTTTTGGTAATTCTGTTGTCTTGATCTTGACGCTTTACTAAGAAAACAGTTGCAAACAGTTACAATATGTTGAAGTAGCACCGATCTCATTAACGAGAAGGGGTGAACCCATTACTTCACTGAACATGAATTTTAGTATATTTTAATAACAGAAGATATGATAACTCGTTTGAAAAGCCGGCTGGTTTTAAACCCTTAATCTTCAGATAAAAAAGCGACTGAAAGAAAAAAGCGTATGAAAGAAAATATAGTAATTTATTTAAAAGATTATGCCTTTGGAGATAAATAAAAAAACGATATTCAGTTACTATTTTTTTTTATTTTTTAATATTATTTAAAATAAAACTGAAACAATAGATACAAAATGTGACATGTATCAAGTCATTAATTATATTACAATAACTTGTTTCTTTATTCAATACTAAAACCTTGCTAAGAAGGTCTAAGCCTCGAGTATTTACGAGGCCCTAGTCTTAGTAACTTTCTAAGACATGTAGGTTTTCTGACGCTGTTTTCCTTCAGTATTAAGCACGTGGTAAATTATCATTTGAAATCGCAATAAACAAATTCATTGGTGCCGGCACCTACTATCCAACTAGGGTTGATGTAATGTACAACTCGAGGCGACAATGAGCTACCACGGTGTTTTTTTTAATTAACCTACAGATTAGACAGAGAAGTTTTAACTGTTACCGGATTGAGAGGTGCATAGCTCTTAGATCGCTGTATGAATGCGATGAAACTGTACGACTCCTTAGTTGTAGGTGATAAATAAAATTAATTTTATTCAAGAACATTCACCTAAATTACAAAATAATTATGTACTAATGTTTTGTTGTTCGTTCATTACAAATAATAAGAATATTCGAATGTAGTAAACAATGTCACTCAGCTTATTTTTTAATAATATAATTGTGTTGGTTACGTATACAATTGTAGTTGCAATTTTATAGATAAACTCTCACGTATTTATAACCAGGCGGGGTAGACAGAGACAGCATCTGCTGTCCCTTTTACCAAGCTCTCACGTCCTTATAACCAGGCGGGGTAGACAGAGACAGCTTCTGCTGTCCCTTTTTACCAAGCTCTCACGTTCTTATAATCAGGCGGGGTAGACAGAGACAGCTTCTCCTGTCCCTTTTTACCAAGCTCTCACGTTCTTATAACCAGGTGGGGTAGATATAGAAAGCTTCTGTTGTCCCTTTTAACCAAGCTCTCACGTACATATAACCAGGCGGGGTAGACAGAGACAGCTTCTGCTGTCCCTTTTTACCAAGCTCTCACGTTGTTATAACCAGGCGGGGTAGACAGAGACAGCTTCTCCTGTCCCCTTTTACCAAGCTCTCACAGCTTCTGTCTATGTCTACCCCGCCTGGTTATAAGGACGTGAGAGCTTATCTATAAAATTGCAACTATCCCTTTTTACCAAGCTGTCCCTTTTTACCAAGCTATTTAGGTCGTATATTAGAGGTGCGAATTTTAGTGTTTTCTTCTTGTACTTAAAAAACCGAAAAAGCGATTCATTGGTACAAGACGACCATTAGATCGAAATCAAATTGCTAGGCTACCAATGCTTGTCGTAGATAAAATTATATTAATATAAGGAACAATATGTCAAAATAATTCCACAATTCTCTTTGTACTAATAAATCTAATTAAATTCTAATCGAAATTTAGATGAAAAGGCACAGATTTGTTATAAACAGATGATAAACCATACAGTAATACCTTCACTTACATGATTTTTTATAAAGATTACTAACACATATATTATAACATTCTTGTTAACCATTATAATTAAGATGCTTATCCTAGGAGATGGTTCACGTCAATTGTCGAATAGTGGTTTCGAACCTAACATAGGTATCATAGACCGTACTTTAAACTATTACGACTGTTGACGCTTATTAATTGTCATCAATTTGAAAACAATGAGAAAAAAACTTCATTAGACCAACGGTTATGCAATCTGCGAAATGCTCAAACCAATCAGCGTAGTTTCGTCACAAAAAAACCAAACATCTTTTTAAGCTCTAGCGGGTTAGGCAGAGATGGATTTCGCTATCCACTTCTCAACAAGCTTATTACGTCCCATATGTGACAGAGGTTAAGGCCATCCCAATAAAAATCTCGGTGTGGTCACCAACTTTTAAGAAGTGATTTTTTAATACTTTATGAACCGAATAGTTAATGCCAACTGCCTAGGGAATCGAACCCGTGACCATATCATATCGTAAGTCGAGTTATTTATTTTCATTGTAATACAATTTGCTGGACCCTGGTGGTAGCCCGGGAAATCGCTAGGCAGAAAAAGAATTGTAATTGTCATTTGCTGGAGTATTTATGGTTTTCTCAAACATTTTAATTCTAAATTATAGTTTTGAATTTAAAATGTTACCATATTTGAGAAATCTTTTAATAATAATAATAATATATTTTCATGCTATAGTGTTTTTTTGTGGTTGGCGGTGTGGTGTATTAGCGTTGTTTTGTGGTCGGCAAACGTTTTTTTACTAAAGCGCCAGATTTCATCAATAGTTAATTAGAATTTAGTAACAAACACTTTAAGTACCGAAATAGTAGTAAATTCGGAAAAATAAACAAACTTTATGTAAAAAGACCGCAGAATCCGACCCCTGCTTTAGTGGGATTCTCCTGTCAACCATGGGCCAGAGAAAATATATTGACAGGTGTAACAGACAAGGAATAGTTAAGAGATAACTAAATTATCACATAAATATACATAAAAATACCTCTTAATCTGTCTATCCACCCTTTTTGTCCCACCGATCAGCTACGTGCGAGGTATTACCATATTGTTTATTAGACGAATGAAAAGAAAAGATAGATCTCACAATTTATTTTTAATTAAACGACGTTTCTTTTATATTATTCTGTAAAGATGTATATAACAAAAGTTTGAAACAGTTTCAAATTGCACTTTCAATAACCAATTATATATTAAAAATAAACTGTTTTGGAATGATTATTATTAACTTAACGGTTAACATTAAGTCACCTATTCACGTTTCATTAAATCCGTGTCGAGCTTATGAAATAAATTTTTTGATATTTGTCTGTGTGTTGAAATAGGCGACATTTTCACTTAGTATAATTGTTTCCATAAATGCTATACAATATTATAGACTAGGAATAACAAAGTGTTCTCCACACGTCAAACCTGGAGTGCTCAGACTTGGAAGCAGATCCTACCGCGATGTGGGTGAGCGTCTGGAAACTGCTACGTGGGCTCGTCCGACGACATCAACGCTTCCGATTGTTCGTCCAACTCGGATATATTTCTTATAGTCCTACAAGGATGAAAGCAAAATTATCAATGGAATATACACGAAATGGAATCATGGAGTGGAAACGAGAATATTTACTCGTAAATATACTCGTTTTCACTAACCGACCAAAGGGTGGAGGAACAAACATTATAACTGCTACTACGCTCTGAGCGTCAGTCTCTCTTATTTCTGAAGTGTTATAGTTATACTACGAAGAAGACATTTATGCTCTCTCTCATTATGGAGTATTAACCGTATCTTAAATTATCATATACCTATCAATATTTTAATCAACAAGAATGCTTCACATACGATTTTATGTTATTAGTTGTATTGTATATTGTTTTTTGTATATTTGTCTGTGTTTTCCATATTCGCCTACGGAGCTGAGACATGGACCCTGAAGAAAGCCGATCGTGATCGCATTGATGCCTTCGAGATGTGGTGCTGGCGATGGATGTTACGGATCCCATGGACAGCACATCGTACCAACGTGTCCATCCTGAACGAACTTAAAATCAAAACTAGGCTGTCCACCATATGCCTACGCAGGATGCTGGAATACTTTGGTCACATTGCCAGAAAAAATAGCAATAAAATGCAACTTAGAAAAGCTAGTTGTGATTGATAAAATTGACGGGACAAGACCGCGAGGTCGAAGCCCGACACGCTGGACTGACCAGATCCGCACCACTCTCGGCACGTCGTTTAGCGATGCCCTGCGCACGGCTGCAGAAAGAGGAAAATGGCGACGGATCACTAAAACAAACTGTTCCCACGAGATGGTCACGTCAGGAAACCGACGCGAGGAGGAGGATATTGTTTTTTTTTAATGACGAACTACACAGATTGGCCAGAGAAGTTGGCCTAGACGGCTTTACCGGATTGAGAGGTGGCAGAGCTCTTAGGTCGCTTAAACTGAACCTCTACCGCTAGTAACCCGACACAAGGGTCCCGGTGACGGGTAACCTCGGCTTCGACGGTTACTATGTTACGCGTAATCATTCCGATCCGAGGGTCTCGACTCGATCGGTTGCTATTTCAAGGATAATCTAAGGGACATTCAAAAGCTAAACTAACTTTCAGTGCCACTTCGGGCGCTGGGAGAAGAAGTGGTCGAAGAAACTCAAGCAATGCTTCTAACATCTAAGGGGTGGGGCCTGCCCATATTATGTATTATATAGTAATGTTGAGTAGGACTTTACCATTTAAAATATATATTAGGATATTATTATATTACATTATTATTATAATTATGCCAAGACAAAAGATACAAACAAAAACACTTCACTCGTAATTCATGTGACGAAACAAAATAATAATTGCGTGCGCGACTGTACACATACGCAGCTATTCATTCCACGTTTCAGCGCTAGAGTTATTTGCCGCCATTTATATTAAAGAAAGTTTCACTTCTTATACAGGGTATCAGGAGACCGCTTCCGAAAACGAAGACAGACAATAGTACCCTGTATATTGTGTTGGCGTGAAGATATACCGCTCTATAACGGAAATGTCAACAAAATTATGGATCAAACAAGGAAATTAAATCAAAAGCTTAGCTTATACATAATTGTATACTCACGAAAAGCCTTCAGCGGCTCGTATACGAGCTGTGAGCCAGTCTAAGGGTGTGGACATCTGCGACAGGTCGAGAGCGGACGTGACCCAGCCGATACTCGCAAACAGCGCCGCCAGGAGGCGCCACGTACTACTACCGTTTGTGCCGTGCCACAGCTCCACGCATGCACCCAGGGATGCTCAGCGCTAGCATACAAGTCGCTGTTTTGAGGATGTCAGTGACCTGCCCTGTTTGGAAAAATAGTTAAATGACTCTTTAAGGTTTTGTTCTCCAACTACCCCTCGGTCGAAGACCTATGAAAAGTATAATGTTGTGACATGAAGGAGTGCAAGATTACCCAAGATGATGTCGGAGACAGAGCAAAGTGGAAAGCGAAAATCCGAAAGCTGACCCCTTCCCATGTGGGACCAATAGCAAGGAGGAGAGAGAGACGAAAAAGAAATGTAAGTAATATAGAATAATAAACCATGAACTGTACAGAACAAAATAGAAGATTGAACTGTCGTTGTTATATGAAAAATTAAATATATAATTATTAATTAACTTACCAAATCCACAAGGAGTCGAAAGTAGGCACCAAGCACGCGCCTAAGAGCAGCCAACTCCATAATTTTGGTGAAGGTAGTTCTGCTTTCTCTACGCCTGATGCGGCCAGTATACCTCCTATTGCCCACGCCATACAACCGCAAGCGCATCCAACAACGCCTAAAACATCATCCCTTATGGTAAATAAATAAATCTCATTACCCTAAACTAAAAGTTAAGATTTAATATAACATATCACTTGAAATATGCCAAATAAGTGTCATTTACATTTGACACATTTTCGGTATAGCTTAATTTGAATGAGAACCCATAATCATTTTCATAAGTCCTGTTCCAAAGAAACTGAGGTCCTCAGTGAACCTATGAAAATAGCATGGAAGAATTTTGTTGAGAATAAGAAAATTTTTCTGGAGAGAATGCTTTGATTTTGATATTGGTAGGTTTATGACAATCTATACCGATAACAACCACAAATGTGAAAGAAGACAGAGAATGTAGACAAATAAAAGAGAGTTTAATACTTGATCCATTACATTTGATTTGTTTTAAAGTATTTTTTACTCGTAAATATACTCGTTTTCACTAACCAACCAAAGGGTGGAGGAACAAACATTATAACTGCTACTACGCTCTGAGCGTCAGTCTCTCTTATTTCTGAAGTGTTATAGTTATACTACGAAGAAGACATTTATGCTCTTTCTCATTATGGAGTATTTACCGTATCTTAAATTATCATATACCTATCAATATTTTAATCAACAAGAATGCTTCACATACGATTTTATGTTATTAGTTGTATTGTATATTGTTTTTTGTATATTTGTCTGTGTTTTCCATATTCGCCTACGGAGCTGAGACATGGACCCTGAAGAAAGCCGATCGTGATCGCATTGATGCCTTCGAGATGTGGTGCTGGCGAAGGATGTTACGGATCCCATGGACAGCACATCGGAAGCACAGAGGAAAATGGCGACGGATCACTAAAAACAAACAGTTCCCACGAGATGGTCACGACCCTCAGCATTGAGGAAACCGACGCGAGGAGGAGGATATTGTTTTTTTTTAATGACGAACTACACAGATTGGCCAGAGAAGCTAGCCTTGACTGCTTCACCGGATTGAGAGGTGGCATAGCTCTTAGGTCGCTTAAACTGAACCTCTACCGCTAGTAACCCGACACAAGGGTCCCGGTGACGGGTAACCTTGGCTTCGACGGTTACTATGTTACGCGTAATCATTCCGATCCGAGGGCCTCGACTCGATCGGTTGCTATTTCAAGGATAATCTAAGGGACATTCAAAAGCTAAACTAACTTTCAGTACCACTTCGGGCGCTGGGAGAAGAAGTGGTCGAAGAAACTCAAGCAATGCTTCTAACATCTAAGGGGTGGGGCCTGCCCATATTATGTATTATATAGTAATGTTGAGTAGGACTTTACCATTTAAAATATATATTAGGATATTATTATATTACATTATTATTATAATTATGCCAAGACAAAAGATGCAAACAAAAACACTTCACTCGTAATTCATGCGACGAAACAAAATAATAATTGCGTGCGCGACTGTACACATACGCAGCTATTCATTCCACGTTTCAGCGTTAGAGTTATTTGGCGCCATTTATATTAAAGAAAGTTTCACTTCTTATACAGGGTATCAGGAGACCGCTTCCGAAAACGAAGACAGACAATAGTACCCTGTATATTGTGTCGGCGTGAAGATATACCGCTCTATAACGGAAATGTCAACAAAATTATGGATCAAACAAGGAAATTAAATCAAAAGCTTAGCTTATACATAATTGTATACTCACGAAAAGCCTTCAGCGGCTCGTATACGAGCTGTGAGCCAGTCTAAGGGTGTGGACATCTGCGATAGGTCGAGAGCGGACGTGACCCAGCCAATACTCGCAAACAGCGCCGCCAGGAGGCGCCACGTACTACTACCGTTCGTGCCGTGCCACAGCTCCACGCATGCACCCAGGGGGATGCTCAGCGCTAGCATACAAGTCGCTGTTTTTGAGGACGTCAGTGACCTGCCCCTGTTTGGAAAATAGTTAAATGACTCTTTTAAGGTTTTGTTCGCCAGCTACCCTCCCGGTCGAAGACCTATGAAAAGTATAATGTCGTGACATGAAGGAGTGCAAGATTACCCGAGATGATGTCGGAGACAGAGCAAAGTGGAAAGCGAAAATCCGGAAAGCTGACCCCTTCACCATGTGGGACCAATAGCAAGGAGGAGAGAGAGACGAAAAAGAAATGTAAGTAATATAGAATAATAAAGCATGAACTGTAGAGAACAAAATAGAAGATTGAACTGTCGTTGTTATATGAAAATTTAAATATATAATTATTAATTAACTTACCAAATCCACAAGGAGTCGAGTAGCAAGGGACCAAGCACGGCGTCTAAGAGCAGCCAACTCCATAATTTTGGTGAAGGTAGTTCTGCTTTCTCTACGCCTGATGCGGCCAGTATACCTCCTATTGCCCACGCCATACAACCGCAAGCGCATCCAACAACGCCTAAAACATCATCCCTTATGGTAAATAAATAAATCTCATTACCCTAAACTAAAAGTGAAGATTTAATATAACATATCACTTGAAATATGCCAAATAAGTGTCATTTACATTTAACACTTTTTCGGTATAGTTTAATTTGAATGAGAACCCATAATCATTTTCATAAGTCCTTGGGTTCCAAAGAAACTGAGGTCCTCAGTGAACCTATGAAAATAGCATGGAAGAATTTTTGTTGAGAATAAGAAAATTTTTCTGGAGAGAATGCTTTGATTTTGATATTGGTAGGTTTATGACAATCTATACCGATAACAACCACAAATGTGAAAGAAGACAGAGAATGTAGACAAATAAAAGAGAGTTTAATATTTGATCCATTACATTTGATTTGTTTTAAAGTATTTTTTTTACTCGTAAATATACTTGCCATGCGTAGTAAATGAATAGAGTGAAACTTCAAAGAATGCCAGTTTGAACTATTTAACAGGTAGGTTTTCAAATATCATTTAGCGTTTCGCCGGGTTTTGTATTATACTTTCTAAGCAAGTGCTTGACTATGATCCCACCCGATGTTAAGTGGAAATGCAGTCCTGGATAGTAAAGTAAATAATGGATTCCATCCAAACGTAAGTCTTGAAGCCTGATGGGGGAAGGCGGAAGAAGGATGAGCGTTTTAGATATTGTATTATAAATATATATTATTTAGAATGCATTTTCATTGCTCCGAAATGCATTTTGTAAAAAACTAAGGCCAGCCTTACGCCTGTGCTCAAGACTGAGCAGATTAGTTGTAGCTGCGTCATCAATGCAAATAAAAGAGAGCTCAACCTTCCCCATTCTCCTTCTTCTCTTATGATATAGTTCTTAGGATAAAAATAACATACATAAAACAGGTAATATTGTACATTATTAGCATGGACGTACCTATGAGGAGAACTGAGTTGATGCCGTCACCTTTCCTCAACTCCTGTCGGAACAATAGAAGGTGCATTGCGTAACAGAGCGATGAACCAAACGCCGTCAGCACTCCGATCCAATTGGTTTGATGGATCTCAGATAGACCTAACACCACCTAAAAAGTAACCGCTGTCTAGTACTGTCCACCAAGTCAAATAAACTCTTACATCCCGCTATGAGAAAAGTTGATTGGTGAAAGACGAAACCAACCATGAAATGTCAACACTGATTCATAGGTGGCGTTCAAATAACCCATCCATAGAACCACCCAGCTACTAAAAGACGGATGTGAAAGTTTGTGGAAACCCATCATGATTGTCCCAAGAAATTCATTTCTTGCCAACGAGATGGTTAAGCCCTCAGCACTGAGGAAACTGAAGCAGGAAACAGAGGAAGACATTAAAAATGCGAATCTATCCACTTTTCCTCCAGCGGTGCAAATATAGTAACCTCGATAGAGGTTTCATATATGAGCCGTTTGGGGTAGAAACTTTGGGTCTGTGGGGTAGCTAAGAAGTTGGTCGACACATCTGGTGACCTAAGGGCTGGCTTATACTTACAGTTTTGAGAAACGTGTGATATTTTGCTTTGAGATGAGAACAAGTTTGGAGATTCAAGGTATCGCTAACTAAGCCATCTAACAGTTTCTCCCACCTTAGTCTGTTGTTTCCTGCTTTTTGTGGTCATTTTAATTAATTTAATGAATTTCTCATACGAGCACAGTTACGGACCGAATTAAACTCGAATGTCGATGTACCAATGTACTTAATTTAAGGTAAAGGTATACTCACAAGTCCAGCTGCGGTGAATAAGACGGCAACACATTTGGTTAAGTTGAATCGATCGGTCGGCACTTGCGCGAAGATCGCACCGAACGTTAGCGCGAACGCACTCGACGTAGACGTGTACGTGATGGCTGAACTCGACGAGGTGTGCAGCAGGCTTAGTCGGTACAGATAATTTGATATGAACCACTGTAAAAAATATAAAAATAAATAAATACTCAAGCTTTTAGCAACATAAGCATTTAGAGATAAGCTTTAGAACAGGGATTCTCAAATTCGTCGATGTCGGTTTCCCAGTGACATAGACATGAACGATAAACTGATTTTGGGGTCGACGTGGTCCAAAAATCTCTACTTTTATTACCTTATTATATTTTATAATCAACTTGTTGAAAATCATGTAGCTATGGGGTCTCAAGTATCACTTCATTTTGGAAAAATCTCTTGCCCAATATTTTCAATTTTGTTTGTGGTCACTACCCTCCACCCCTGACCAACCTTGCAAGTATAGCCGTGTAGTGTAGTGCACCTTCTTGACTCCCTACTAGTTCTTTGTCTAGGCTAATAATGGGTAAACGTAGCATGTTTAATGTTCACTAACCGGTACTGAAAAGAGTAGAGCGAGTCGTAGATGACGCTTGGTGGCAGCGGCGGCGGCTCGTCGCTGCGCGTGTTCCGAGGCGCGCACGGACGCGGCCCACGAAAGGCGCGCTAGGAGCGCCTCGCCGGCCATTGCTGCTGACATTACTCGCACCTGGACACACGGAAACTATGAAACACATATATCCTGCTAGTATTCGTTTATATCTTTGTCCTGTTTGCAACTGATTTCAAAAATGTAGGACGGGCAATATAGTATTTGTTAGGTAACAATGATTTATTAGATTTGAATAATCCAATGAAATTTACATTATAATTTTACATATTTTTTGGGAAAAATAAATTAAATATTAAAAACATAATGTCACCTCAGCAACTTTGTTGAATCGCACAGCTCTGGGAACTGTATCATCGCTATCAGTGGTTTCGCCAGCTCTGACTGGCACAAAGGTGGAGTCTCCCTGAAATATTAAAGAACTTTTATGAAGACATTGCAATTCCACATTGAAGAAAGAGGGCTGCGGGCCGGTCTGCCACCGGCTGTAGTTCTGGACTCTCAAGAATAAGAATACGGTATCCCCTGCCTGTCGTAGAAGGCGACTAAAAGGGCCTCGGGTTCACTGGGCGACAAGGGTGGGGGCCTTTGTCGTCCGCCAAGGTGGACCCGGGAAGAAGGCGACATCGGCTGGCCCGTGTCGCCTTGCACTGCGAGGGCACAGGGGAGGAGTGGGGGGACCCCCGGGAAGTGCTCTCCTTGAGCACAGTGCAGAGGGGCTCCAGTGCGTTCCACTGGAGATCCCGGAGCCCCTCACCATGCACCGAGGAAGGGCCACCGGAGACGTTTTAGTGGGTAAAAATCCCATATAACCGCCGCCTTCCCCCCAGAAGGCGGGGTATCTTTTTGAATATTTCCTCCTCGTTAACAAAAAAAAAATAATAATATCTAGCTTGAATAATGCATCAAGCAAGATTGGCTCCAGCAAAATGCAGTAAGGTTATCTTAATGTTATTTAACGTAAAGTGCTTATCAACTCAAAACATTACAAAGTCATTACCCTATTTTTAGATAGTTATGACTGTTAATATGTACACAATTACGTGTACTGAATCTCTGTTTATTGAGGCATTAAATGACAATAGAGAAATGTAATATTGAATACAAAAACGAATCTTTGTATCAACCAAATAGTAAATCAATTATCCATTATATTTGAAGAAAAACTTGATGACCCTATGAGTTTATTTTTATGCTTAAACGAATGAATGAATATTCTTTATTGCGCAACAATTAAAAACAAAATACATCACAGAAATAGTAACTACAATTTTCACATTAGACAAGGCAATTGCATGCACAATGGGCGATCTTATCGCTAAGAGCGATCTCTTCCAGACAACCTTTGTATGGACAGAAACTTTCGTCTAAAAATATTTTAGTGGGTCTGTGATTATATTTATTTTAATACAAAACAACAATATACATATATATAAACATACACATTTATCAATATATACACATACTATTAATAATAATAATATATAAATAAATATGCTAAACATACAATATAAACCTAAGTAAATAACACTGGTAGAGTAGACTTTCGCTGTCTACTTTTCATAAAGTTTATAAGGCCCCATATGTGACAGTTGATGAGCCCAACACCAAACACCAGGCACAAACTTTTAGCAAATAATATTTTTTATTTAACAACTGAAAAAACGGTAATTCATTGGTAGATTAAAAGTCAAATTCCTTACTCACTAGGTAAAAACAGTGAGACAACCAGACTGATAAGGGTTGGAATCCCAGTTGGATAGCACCAATGAATTTTAGTGATACTCACCAAACTGCTAGTAGCCTCATTGTAATAATTTTCATCATCTGTTTCAGTTGAGGGCTCCAATAATTGCTGAAAATAAATAATATTTTACTTTGACATATAGACTATATTTTGTTACTAAATAAAATTTCGAATGTAAAATGTGCTTTGTAATGTTATTTATAACACAGAACTACTTCAGTAGACAATTTAATTAAATTACTATTAATAAATACTTAAATGTGAATTTGTTTCTATTCTAAGGTAAATATATATATAAAGTAAACTTTTTAAATCTCTAAATATACATTCTAGATTTATTTCGAATTTATTGATTTAGAAGAAGCACTTCCCTTAAGTGTTACCTCTCTCTCCTTTGTTCAAACCCTCAAAAATTCCTTTTCAAGTTACTATTCTATACTTCAAATATGCTAACCAACACAATTGTCTAACATATACACTAGAGAATTGCCCTTGTTTCACTTAAACCTATTTTACCATATATCTCATTTATTAAGTGTCAAATTAGATATAAACAATTTTCAAATGATATGGTAATAGAAAATGATTTTTTAAATAAAAAATATGTTCTGAAATAAATTCTCTATCAGTAAAATTATTTAAGAACAAATTATTCTCTTTGCCACAATTACCTTAAATTATTTAAATTTAAATTTTGTTTAAATTATGGCTTGTGGGATGATGAATGTGTAATACAATAAATTATAGCTATAAACAGAATAAAACAAAGAAAAAAGATAAAATCACTGTAATTATTATTACTGTGTAGTCTGCAGGACGACATGGATCCCGTGTAGGAGGTGAGAAGCACAGCACAATCAGATAAATAAATAACAGTGAACTCCGGACATAGGTCACAAGAAAGGGTCTTTCAAGTTTCTTCTCAATGTAAAGATACTGTAACAAATATAAATAATTATTATAAGTGAAAATTTAGAATAATTTTTAAAAATAATAATATAAATTATTTTGAAACAACTGATGTTTACCTTAGTTAATTCTGAAGACACCACCCATAAAAGAGCTACCAAGAATAAAATAAAAACACCAAACACAAATTTCTTTTTACTGGAATGCTGGACAACATCTTTATTGTTTTTGCAATTAGGAGACACTTGAAAATAGTTGTGACATAAAGTTAACATTTAAGATGAGTTTTATTGTTATACAGTGTAAAAAAGGAAATAATATTTACGTCACGGGCTATATGGTTTCATTATTTAGACAAGCAATACATAGGAATATTTAATTCGAATAAAAATGGTTACAATGTTATATTTCATTTGTAAATGGGAAACAAAACTTTGGTAGTATAAGTATCACGTTTTCCTTCCTGAAGGCGAATAAAAATATTTTATTTTTCCGTTTAAATACTCAATTGACAGAAGAATACAGAGAATAATCGAAACTTGAATAGTCAATTATTGAACTATCTGTACTTTATGTTTTCGATTTACCCTTATTATATTGAATATTTTTTATAATTGTTTATAAATATACTATTAAGTAAGCAATATATACTACGAATAAAAGAATATCTGTGAATAAGTATAAGAATATCGATATTTCTTGTGCGTATAATACACACAATAAATGTAATATTGTACTGTACACTGGCTGCACAGCCAGCCCAAGTACCCTCGAAAGGAAAACTCGGTTTGGGCCGTTAAGTTGAGAATTATTCTGATCGCTGATTATCATTGTTGACTCGGAGGTTGTGACAATTTGATTTAACTGACAATTTGTTGTTAGTGAGCTTAATCTGGTAAGTCTGGCTATGCAGTTAAAGGTGGTATATGATACTCCAATTATATAAGATTTATTTTAAAATGGTTTTGTAAATACTAATGTTGGAATTTGGTGGTAGATTGTTTCAAAAAATATTTTTTATAGATTTTTTTTCTAGCATTACAATGAATTTCAGGTGGGCAACTTTGTTTTGCTGTCTTAGTTTTGTTGAATATTGGCTGAATAAATAAATTGAACAGAATCCAGCATTAATATCGAAATATTATGGACGTAGTAAAAGCTGTTGGAAAATATCTCAACACCCAAGTGGGAACTGTTTGTTATAATACAGATAAAGTGTGTATTCAATCTCATTAGTTTATTAACATGCCATTTATGTTTGGTTTTGTAAACCTTGTACAACCTTTAAATACAATATTCACTAAGCAACTAAAATAAGTGTAATGCAATTTCCTAGTAATTTATTATAATTTTTTTTACTGTCTTTATCTTAGCATCATTGCAATATAATAAGTAATAATAATATAATAAGTTTAATCGACAGGTGTTGACAACTCTTCTTGACAAAGAAAATGTAGAAGGATTTGCAAGTATTATTTTAAGATTGGCGACGAAAAGTAGTCTAACAATGAGCCAGGAGGAAATACTCCTCAGTTACCAATGGCTTGAACATATGGCAATGTATGCTAACCAAGCTATATCTAATCCCATATTTGCAAAACATTTTTTACAGGTATGAGTGAATTGATAACGTTGCAATAAATTTATTATCAACATTTATTAATTTATTAAGGTTATAATGATATATTTAGATGTAATTATACTTGCAACATGCTCTGTAAAAACGGCACAACTACAAAAGGCCCTGCCGAATAGGCGGCATGTGAGGTCTACTTGGCTTCACCATGGGAGACATAGTCATGACTGAACTCTGACATAACAACCCTAGAACCCTCTTCTCCAAAAACCTCAGTTGTTAGTCTAAGTAACTTAAGTGTGATGTAGGGATTTATTGGATTATTATAATATGATTAAAGGAGGATTTCCTAAGACAGATTACCACCTAGTATATCATTACTAGGTCTACTATAAAATCTTGCAATCCTCTAGCTCTGAGGAGCAGGAAGGATTCCTTCCTACCCCTGCTTCCTTCCAAAGGAATGTCTGTATTCCAGTAACATGTTTCATATTTGGTATACAGATTTGGTGTACTTTGTTATGAGCAGCAAATAAAGAAATGGTTGTTTATTGTTATCTGCCTGATTGAGGGGGCCAAGCTCTCAGAGCTTTTGGCAGTGACCTTTATATGAGTAACATAGCACATGGGTCACCAAGAGAAAACTTGGGGAGATTGCTAGTGCAGAAAGCATGACTCAAATCAGATATTTGCTTTCGCTTTAATCAAGTTACCTGCTATAGGTATTTTTCTTAGATGGTTGCATAGACTTCATTTCTTCTTAATACGTTCCCCTTTTTTTTTAGGGTTTCAACAAGGCGTTAGCAAATAATACATATTTAATAGGACAAGTTTTGACTGTGACTGATATAGCTGCATACCATGTTTTGTACCCCTTAATAGTAAGTTGTATAAAAATATAATTAAGTTTTAATGAAATAAATAGCTTAATGTAACAAAAATACGAACACAAAGGGACAATTTGAGAAAAAAACTAAGTTCAAGCTCCTGTTGTTATGTTATTGTAAAATAATCAATTATATGTTAGTATAAAAACAACATTTAGTAAAATAATAACAATATTTAGTACCATATCTAAGTATCTACTACCTAAGTACCTAACATACTAAATGTACTACCAATGTATGCATCAGTTGTTGATGTATATTGCTCATATCTGAACAGTTTTTCAAAGTAGTCTTTAATTCAGAACAGCACCATATTTGCTCTTAATCTTGCAAAATGTATGACAAACTGTTGGTGTGTCTATTCTAATAAATAAATATTTGTGTTTTTGTTTTCAGGAGCGTCTAAGTGTTCTAGAGCGGGAATCATATCTACATGTTTGTAGATGGTCAAGACACATCCAAGCTCAACCTAGAGTTTGTACAAACCGCCCTCCATTGCCATTAAAAACTTTAAACCTTTCTATTCTGGCTCCAGCAGTACATTGAATGCTGACGATTGTGATTGAATCATAAAAATTATGAGAATAAATGCATTTGGTATGAAATTGGTTTTCTGTAATGTTTTTAATTGGCAAAATACAATTACCAAAAACCATGTGCAGTAGTCTTTCCATTCAAAATTTTCATTTATCCATTACTTTTTATTTTATATGCTATTTGAGTACACAAGTAGGTTTGAATGTAAGTAAGAAAGTTTGCTATTAAATTTTCACCAATCTTATTAGGTCCCTTGTATGACAATGATTTCTTTATGTGAAGCACAAATTTTAGCAAGTTATTTTTATCTATTCGTTTTTTATATTCTGAAGAACAAAAACTCTGCTCAAGCATGCTAGGATTTTGTTATTTTAGTGATTTTTTATGTATTTTTTTGTGCTATTTCTAGTTCCCGCTACCACCTTTCAGTTTCCTTCCATTTGTTCATCATCTCTTAATTTCTATCTCCTAATTTCTATTACAGTAATTTATTTATTACTATCTTTGTCTTTTCTGTCTAAATTAACTTATTTTTATTTCTAATTATTTTAGTATGCTTATTTTTACCATTTTTATTGCTTTATTCCTATTCTAATGAGCTCACAATGCGGGAGCTCCTTCTTTTGGGGTTTTTTTATAATGTAATAAAAGGCCTTACTACTGAAATATACAAATCAGAGTTAAATCACCCTTTGCTATGTTTACTCTAAGAATAGTCATTAGCCTATTTCTGGTTCCCTCTGGCCAGGATGGTCAGGGCCTTTCAATTTCCTTCCTTTCATGCATCATATCATCTATTTATTAATACATACATTTTACATACACATATCTTACATTACACTTTTCACTTAGCTTATTACATATCTGTTACTTATTCTATTCTATAGGCTTACAGTTATTCTTAATTTCCTTATTTCTTAGTGCTATCCTTATATTTACCATTATTTACTAATTCTTAATCTAGTAGCAACAATAAGTGTAGGATACTTTCGCTGATGGTGTCCTCACAGACACATTCACCGACACACATCTTTTGGGGTTTACAGCATCCATGGTTTCTTTTATTTAGGAAAAGTTAGGGTAAATCAATTTTCAGGTTACATACACTTATATGTTAGGGGTCAGATACCGACGTGAAATAAAGTATGTATATTTCTGTGCTTTCTTTGATTAGTGAGGTAGGTTAAAGTTTAATCCTACTTAAAATGCCGGAAATAATCTATTAATAGCAGTTGAGTTGCATGGACTTGAAATTTAGCAAACAGTTAGCCTAGGAGTGCATTATAGATATCGATATAACATAAAATATCGATATATGGGCGTATCGCTGCAATCCGACATTATTGAATCATCTAATATAGATATATTTCGTCCGATATACGAAATATCGTAAGAAATGAAATAAAAAAGCTTGTGGTTGACAGCTTAAATAAAGTAAAACCCTTACTTGCGTTGCCATCACGAAGAGTGTAGTGTACTATGTTACTACATTCCTACTCCTCACGATGGCAGGACTCGTTGTATAAATTTTTTAATCTATGTATGTAGTCTGTACTGCTAGCTATATGATTTGATACTGCTAGCATAATCAAATCATATAGTCTGGACTGGCATCTAAACTGGCATAGTAAACTTTTCTAATATTTAATATTAAACGCTAATTAATTATAAACAAATTTCGAAATATGAAAAATATCGATATATTTGTACAATATATCGCGTAGTATCGATACAACTTCACGATATATTATATCGAAAAATATATCGATTTATTTTTGGCATGAACAATCCCTAAGCTGGCATCCTGCAACAAGCCTAATAGTTGTATGCTCTATTTAAATGTATTTCAATTTTGTTTTGGTTATAATTAAAATGACATTTCAGGCCGCAAGAGCATTTAAGATACCATTACCACCGCAAATTTTACCCCATGAATTGGCAAATAGAAGCCTGGAGGGACCTGTTGTGTATCATCCCCAGCCATTTTCATATCCTGGTTACCCCATTATACTATATATACGATAAACCACAGTCAAATATTATGTAGAAGCGTACCTCCTATTTCTTTTCTAAGAGGTTGTTTTATTTAAGTGTTGCCATTAAGCTGTAAATAGACAACTGTCTATGCCAGCCAGGAATAAATGCATGTTTTTATAGAACAGTAAGCTTACGCATTTTTTCGAGGTTCAGGTTAAGCGATCTAAGAGCTGTGCCACCTCTCAAATCCGGTGAAGCAGTAATAAATAAAAAAAACGTATTTTAAACCCTAGCGGGGTAGGCAGATGCAGCTTTTACTGTCCAATGTTTACCTAGCTTATTAGGTCCCTGATGTGACAGGTGGTGGAGTGATAGCTTACAGGCTAGGCGTTCGATTTACGATCTCAAGGTAAAGTATCTTCACAATTAATTGGTTTAGTACTAAATTGGCCAATCAATAAGTTGCCAAAAGGAGAGGCAAGCGAGAAAGCGCGCAGGTAGCTACCGTACAAAAAATAACTTGTTACATTTGTGGCAATACCTTAAAAATACATAATGTATATAAGCGATGACGAGCACTTACCAAGCCATGAAATCCTAAAATAAAACGCTTAACAATCTGTGACAAGCAATGTTTTAGACGCTCGTTTGCCCGCGCTAAAAAAAAAATATTTATTGATAAAATTTATTTATTGTTCGTAAATACAGTTTGAAATCATCACACATAATTAAAACATCAAAAATAAAGTGTAACTACAATTAAGATTAAGGTATATTCAATTGGTTCAATTAATTTTGATATATCAGAATTCTTATTTTATTGGGCTCTCGTTCATACGGTCAGAGAATCGTAGCATTAGACAACGCTCAAGTTTATTGGAATAAGAACAGCTATTCTCGACGCCATCTGAAATAAAAAAGCTTAGCTTAAATAATTCGCTTAAATAAATAATAATTATAAAACTATATATATTATACAACTTTGGATGTAGGGGACCAATGAACGCACGGCACGGGCGCCAAAATATTAATTAAGAGTAAAATATTCCAAATTGTTTTTTTGAAATGGACCTAAATGTTGAAGATCTTGATTGTTTGTCGTTTTTACTGGTTATAATGCTAATATAATGTAGTCGTAATTGCATTTCACACTAGGCGTGTGTACTTTACTGAAACGACTTACTGTAACGAATCATTCAAGTGTTCTAAAAGATTGGAACGTTAACGATATTTCAAATGCATCATTTGTCTCATTTGGAACTGAAACACCACGACGCGACAAAGGCAAGCGGAACAAAAACAACAGCGATCCGAAGTTATCCTACTCGTTCTAAGCAACTTTGGTATTTAATATCTCCCTCGCTCGATATGTCATCACTAGCGACTTACGAGAGAGATAAAATATAAAGATAATATCTGTAGTGCGAAAGAGATACTAAATAAATGAATTATTCAATGTAAAATAATTTTTCATGCGTCAAAAATTAATATTAATAATAAAATTTGGCCGTTTTATATTCGAATATAATATTTTAAACTAAATAACTTTACTGTTTTTATCGTGATTTATTTTTAAATGACCACCAGATGTTTCGAATCATTACACCGCATTACACATTAACGTAAAATTCGTATTTCATAACATTAATAACCTGTGATTCATTACTATTTCATATCTAGTGAACCGATATTACATTTCGCTCACGCCTATATTCGCGTATATTTAATTTAAAAAAAAATATTATAAAAAAGTTGTTACCTAGGTAAGAAAGAGTGCAAATTTGGTTCCAAAGGCACATCGGTGAACTACTAAAAATCGTATAGAAAAATCTTTGTTGACTAGGTTATTTATAGGTTTATGAAAAACCAAAACTAGATAAGTACTCATTACGAATTCCTTAATGACACCGAGAGTGAATGTGGAAGAATAAAAATAATGATTTGTAGTAACGACGCCATACTTAATTTTTTTTTTACTAACTACACAAGTTGGCCAGAGAAGCCTTGACTGCTTTAGCGGATTGAGAGGTGGCATAGCTCTTAGGTCGCTTAGCCTGAACCTCAATCGCTAGTAACTCGACACAAGGGTCCCTCTACCCATACTTTAACGATATTATTATGATACTTTGCAAGAAGTTAATTCGTGTCTAAAAGCCTGTCTAAATGTCGGTAAGATATATTTTTTTAAAGATTTTAATTCAATTCTTATACCAGTTTGTAGTTCGTTAAAGCACGCTCTGATTTGATCGTGCAATAGGAGACGCGATTGCTGCGACGTCACTGAGGCTTGGATTTTGTTCCAAAGATCGGCTTCTCGAGGAATTCCGCGTTTATCGACCTGCGTATAAACAATATACACATGTATCAACACTGCTTATATTTAACTTTATAGCAACATTTTACAGCAACTTACCACGTGTAAATTAGCGAACACGCATTGACTGAGACACTGAAAATAACGAGTTGTTTATTTATTATTTAAAACTTATTTTTTCCTATCGTAAGACCGTAAATAACGATTAGCAATTAGGTTTTTGTAAATGTAGTAGTAATAGTGAATGTAGGCTATACAGCTAGTTTCAGCACTTATATATACATATAGGGTATTACGAGACCTCTTCCGAAAACTAAGACAGACGATAGTACTAATAACACTTTTGATGATGGGACGGAAAAATCGATCCTGATTAAAAAAAATCATATTTTTTTATCTCCATCATGTTAGCATACCTAAATGAAACGATAGGTTCATAAAAAATACATTACTTTCCTAAAAAAAACAGCGATGAAACACAAAGTCAAAAACAGCTGATGCTCGGAACAACGAACGCCGCGGAGGGGCGGCGGCGCGGTGCTAATACTGCTAATATTAATTTCCACAGATATACGTGTCTATATATCTATGGAAATTTATATTTATTTATCCCTATAAGATTCCTAACACGGTATATTTGGCAGCACTACCTTTAGCCTGCATTCATCAAAGATTAGCTAGAAGAAAATGCTCAATAGCATTCGCTAAACAGTTCGTCTTTGTACATATATTTAAGGGTAGGTAATAATGGATTTAGCTATATATCTAATAATCCAACCGAAGCGACTGGCAGATCTGTGGCGCGTTTGGGAAACAGATAAAGAAAAAAAACTTACCTTATCCGATTGATATTTCTCTAGAAACTGTACACTTTTTTTTACCCTTTTTTTTGTGGTGTTGTTAGTATTGTTATAATTGTTGACATTAGTTCTTGCAGTGTTATTGATATTCTTGTTTCCGTATTTGTTATCATATCCCAATGAATTCTCTGTCATATTTGAAATATTTTGATTTATTGTGTCACATGGATTACGCCTTTCATGACCGTATTGATTAGAAGTCCACGTTTTACTGTCAATACGAGGATATTGGTAGAAGTCGTCTGCGTCGTCCCTATTGGAACGGCGATAACGTTGGTTTATGTTAAGAAAACTTTTCGCGTTATAAGTTTGTCCGCAAGCTTGTAGAGCAGCGGTGACTTCATTTTCCAGCAGATGTATGTTCCCTTCACCCGTACATATCACCAATGTTGGCAGTAAAACCACAAAAACTGTCGTAGCCAGCATGGCGGACTTTTGTGTGTAATAATGGAAGAATGATGGCATATAAATCAGTGGAATGACGGGAAATGAGATCGTTATGAAAGACACGTGAGTGGCAGTGGCAGATTTGTATCCTGCTTAGCTGTCAAATAGTGACAGTAATTGCCAACAATAAACCGTAACAATAGAATTTAATTCTAACTAGAATGTTTTGCATGAAGATTGAACTTGTTAAAGTATAATTTATTTTAATGGGAGACGCCGAGAAATTGCTAGTGCATTTTCGACGTTTAAGTTAAGGCCTCTATGACATAATGGTTGGTAAAAAAATAGAAGTGCAAAATACTTCGACTCATTCATTATCTATATGGATATGCAAAAGCTGTTGTTTTATTTAAAGATCTACTTTGCTTGGCCAGGATTCTTCCGGTTTCATCAAATGTTTGAGAGCGAGCTAATTACTTAGGTCACTTTAGCCTGATAATCTATTGGAGTTACACAAAGCAAGGGTCTCCGAGAAGAAGCCTCGGTTTAAGTTGATACAGTTTTCACGATAGCAATCCTAACCAAATGTGCTCAAGGACCGCCCTATTATATTATGTTTTGTTAAAATCATAAAGGTAATAACGATTAATCAGTTAATTTCGATAAGTAGTCCTATATGATCGCTTAGCAACAGTTTGCGAATAAGCTTTTGCATGGGTCGGTCCAACCTATTGGGGTAGACAGAGAAAGCGGTGGCATTTTTAATGGAACTTATAAATTCTAATAAGTGACAGGTCCTATCAGTGTACACTGTGCCCAAATTTTTGCAATGGATTCCTTTTATTCTTAAGAAAGCGAAAAAGTTAAATTTTGTTAACACAAACTTGGTTAGGATTGGTACCTTTAACCTAAACCTCCCCCCCCCGGGACGTGCTCTCCTTGAGCACAGTGCAGAGGGGCTCCGGTGCGTTCCACTGGAGATCCCGGAGCCCCTCGTCATGCACTGAGGAAAGGGCCACCGGGGAGGTTTCAGTGGGTAAAAACCCCACATAACCGCCGCCTTCCCCCCAGAAGGCGGGGTATCTTTTTGAAGATTTCCTCCCCGTAAACAAAAAAAAAAAAAAATGGTACCTTTAACCTTCAGATAGTTATTCGCTCGTTTAGATACTAGGCTATCTCTGCTTAATTTATCTGTCTTGATAAATGATCAATGATAGACTGAATGAACTTCGAAGATGATTTTTAGACAACTCGACAATCATCATATAATATTATCATATAATCATAGTTACTCAAATGTTATAATGAATGGTAGAAACAAAATACATTATCACTGTGGGCGTATTTTTGCTATGCCGAAGCATTAAAGCATCGTATCAATCATGTAATTGCTTGATTGGATTTCCCATTGGTGGGCGCTCCCGTCATAACAAAGCTTATGTGTTGTCGGACTAATAATTGCTTTTCGACCTTGAATAAATATGCATAGACGTAAAGTAAGTAAAATGAAGATGAGAACATAATTGTTGATTACAAAAGGATAATCCAACTTAAATTGATGTCCGAGATATGAAATATATTAACAGGTAGTCATTGGAATCACTTATTAAATGATCTCACGCCATTGACGTTCTTTTAATATAATGTGTGTTATAATATTGTGAGCTGTGAAACTTGTTATCATTTTAAAGGTAGTATAAAAAAAACAGTAATTGATATTAATTTTCGATATTTTTTTATTAGCAGCGATAGTCAATCCTAGGCTTGTACCAATGAGTTGACGTATTTTGGATTCCTAGGCACAATAATGTTTTTTTTTGGGAATGAACCTTGACGGTCTAGAGGCCTCAGCCAGGTCTATAGTTCCCTTCTTCCCTTCCCGGGTGCGACTAGGGTGAGGGTTTTTGTCGTCTGCCAAGGTAGACCCGGGAAGAAAGCGACGTAGGCTGGCCCTTGGGCCAGGGCCAAGGGCACAGGGAGGAGGGTGTAACCTCCCCTCCGGGAAGGCTCTCCTTGAACATAGTGCAGAGGGGCTCCGGTGCGTTCCAGGTGCGGTCCGTCCCGGAACCCCTCTCCATGCATCGAGGAAGGGCAACCGGGGAGGTTTCAGTGGGTAAAAACCCCACATAACCGCCGCCTTCCCCCCAGAAGGCGGGGTATCTTATTGAAGATTTCCTCCTCGTTAACAAAAAAAAAGGTCTATAGTTCCACTGGGTTTTTTGACAGTCGGCACGAACAACTCTTAGGTCGCCTCCTGCACCTCTTTCAGGAGTATCTCGGCCGTTGGCCCTCGGCTTGGGCAATTACTCTAAACATACAAAAAAACTCACTAAAATTTCTACTTTCGTTGTATAGCCATGAGCTTGAACTGTATCAAATGTGGATTCTATTGGCTTCGGGATTACTATCTCTGTCTATCGCGTTTAGGTTAAACGACCCGAAAACCAGTTGTTTATAAAGTTGCAATTGCAAAGTCGACTTATAGTTCAGTTCATTTTTTATTTTAAGCAATCATAAGTACATACCAATAAAAAATTATTGAAAACCAGCCGAAATAAATATAGGTAGTTATTGGGGAGTTGACTTTACGCTTCGTTCTTTCTAGTCCTTCTATTAATTTAATTAAATAAAAAGCCCAAAAAAATAAAGGAAATGGACCAAAAATAACATACGAATCTAAAAGCAAGGAATTTTATTTTTTAATCGTATAATTGAGGCCATCACAGCTAAATTTGGCCGGCCCTTAAATTATAAAAAGACTTATCTGCCACATATTATTTTTAAAACTTGCTGAAATTTAATATAAAACCTGCCTTTCTCAAGTGGAAAACAGAAAAGCGTTGCAATTATAAATTAGAGATAGGCTTTTTAGGTTTATTAAATTTTATCAAGAATTAAAAACAATTATTCGTAGAAGATTTGGAAAATTTAATGTTAGATTACTTTTGCGCTGATGGCCTCAATTTATCTCGTATAATTACGGTTTGGACAAGAATTATTTATTAAATTTTTTACAATTTTATGTCTTACTTCGACGTCTCTGAAGCTGTGAGTTACTTTTTTATATTACATATAATCTAATAGTTGTTATTAATTATCCTTTGCCGTAATGTCCCCATTTCCCATTGCCCCATCCACTCCAGGCGGGTTTGTCGCTACTTCCATATATTCGCACGACGGTGGGTCCCGAGTTAAAGTTGTCGTAGCCAGCTCCCGCTAGAGACGGCTTATTACTGGCTATTAATTTCGTGCTGGCAATACCAGCTACACTCGCGTAGCTGCTCCCAACCGCACCACCAGCACCGTAACCCCCGTAAGAGCCGCTAACACTGAAGGTGAGGGGAATATGAATGCTTCCCAGTCTGTAGTCTGTACGGATTTTTGGCCAAAAAGTTCTCGCTTTTGATATCGTTGCATCTCTATCTATATTTGATGCTGCAAAAGATTAATATTTCTTAGGTTAGAAAGCTAGTCGAAAACAATCTAATGTTAAAATTCCATTTCGATCCTCTGTGTTTCTTGATGGATCTTTTTGAATGAAAGTAACATTTTATTAATGACATTTATAATAACGTTTGTTTGCGTAACATTAAATTAAAATAAACATAGGCATAGACAATTACCAAGTATATTTTCTGGAATAACCTCAACTGTCGTATGTTTTGGCCGTAACCACATGCATCCAGCTGAACGGATTTGTTTTACCGGTGGACTTGGTTGGAGATATAGAGCCGGGTCTAGAACAGCACACTCCGTACTATAAAAAATAATCAACGCGTACCAGGATATAAGAAACTGGAACAATAAAATAGTTGTAAGCTTTACATTATCCTTGATACACGACTCACGACGCATTACAGAGTCCATCCCATCCGACCCATTCATCAAGATTTAAAAAATGCTTCTTGTTTGGAAATATTATAACATATAAAAAATAATATATAACTTGAGTCACGTTTTTGAATATTATATTTAAATTTATTTTATTTAATATTTGATATTTATAACACCAAATAATTCTGCGTGTTTGTTAAGATGAGTATTGACACGAAAGAATTTGACACTCTGAGATTTTCCAAGTATATAATTTTTACTCATATTCATATCCTATATAAATTCCTATGTAAATTCATTCACAAGATGTCACCGAATGAATTTCTGATTGAAGAATAATAAGAACACAATATGTTAAACTATAAACGTCATTTGAAGCTACAGAACTGTTTTAAATAAAAATAAATTAGCAGAATAAATAAGCATAGACATGTGACCGTAAGATCAAAAACGTACCTTCATTGACCTATTATTGCTTGTAAATAAATAATAAGGAAAATAAAGCTTACAATTTGTTAGAAGGCCTAAGTTCAGTCGTAGATTAATGATAGGCTTAGATAATAATATCATAAAGGTTAAAAGATAACACCTGTGTTGATTAACTTCAATCAATTTAAAAACATCTCCCACATAATTATTAAGCTGCGAGTCAACAGTGATAAATTGTGGTACTATGTAATTTTAATTATTAATAAACATTTTTTTGTTTAAATAACGTATGCGCCCGGCTAAAGTTGCTTTATCTATATTACATGGGTAGAATTTTTTATTATTATTGCATATGTATTTATAGTACTGCAAAAATACGATTAATATTTCGCAATAATATTTGATATATACTCTTAGTTTATTTAAATATCAATTTTCTATTACAAAATCGTTGACATGTAATTCTAGCCTTTAATATCCAATTTGAAAGTTAAATAACACACGTTGATAAATTCTTTATTGCACATAGTACAGTAGGAATTAAGGAATAATTGTTAATAATGTTTTAATTATTACATTACTGATGTAATGAAACATTGTAAAATAAATTGTTGTCACTTACCAACATCGTGAGCTCTGCACAAGTATGAATATAACACAATTTAAAAAGATAAGTATAGCATTTACACAAACTGTTTGTCAGGTGGCAGTCCGACTTGTATTACAAGGAGCGAGGGAAAGGCTTTCTCCCAAACTACGTTTTAAGATGTAACTCCAAGGTCATATACCAGTTTTAATACTGTGTAAGTGAAGGGCCTCCGTGTTATGTCAAGGACAACGAAAGTTTTTCTCATTTAACAGCATCTTATATAAGATACAGAATTACTACTATTCTAATAAGTAGATTTAAGTGTAAAAAGTAAAAAAAAATAATTTATTTCAATTCAAATTTACACTTTATGCTTCCAGAAAGTGGTGCAGACCATCAAGTTAAAAACGTGTCGTATCTCGGTCACTTGGCACGTGAGTTATGACCTTTTTCAACTTATTTTGTTAGGCAACGTCGCTGGCAAAAGAAGTGTTGGTCGTAGAAAGAAGTCATGGCTGCGGAACATAAGAGACAGAAAGAGATATAGTGAACTGACTGCCAACTTTCGTTAGTCGGAGAGGCACTTTAAGAAGAATTCAGTGATGAATAAACTCTCTCTAGTATTTCGGAAGCATTATTATGATGTTATGAAGTTTGGTTCATGTGACGTCCAGATACGTAAGCAAAAAAATACAGATGAATTGAGAACCTCCAATTTTTTAAGTTGGATAAAAATAAACAACCTTTGTTCTAACTCAACTGGGATAAAAAGGTTTTGCAACCATTAACCACTTTTCCCTGGGAATTCCACTGGGAATTGGAATGTGAAATCAAAGGCAGTTTACGTAGTTCTGAAAGACATTAAGCTTAAGTGACAGTGAGCTGTTTACACTGATGATAGAAGTGATAGAGTAGGTAGTAGTAGGTTCTGGGCAAGGAGGCCCCTCTCCCGCCTTCAGATGGACTGACTACCTCCTTAGGACTGCTAGTGGCTGGATTCAGAAAACAAAGGATCGTATCATAAAGGAAAAATTAACTACAAACTTCAAAGATTTAATCAAGTTTATTTTTTAATCTTATTTAAAGTTGGTTGGTTTTTGTTTTGTACTTTGGGAATAAATTAAGCCAAAGAAAAAAAAACTAATAGAGGCTCGGTCGATGAACTTGCTATTCTGCCGACAAATTTGCTAATTTGCTTGAGGTCATAGATCTCACAGTTAAGTTAAAAAAAGTCAATTTACTGCTTGTTTATTGCGATTTTAAATATCTATACTCCGGTGGTTTTTAAAACATCAATAAAAATGAAAAGATAATTTTTTTTAATATATTTAAAATCAAATTTCATCATTAAAAACTTTTGTACAGTACTTGATAATATATAAAAACCAATATAGCGTAGTCATTTAGTGATGAGACTATGTGGACACTGAGCCATGACTCAAATATTTCGATAACTCACAAAAAATTGTTTTCGTATCTAATACACGCCGGATCCTTAGTACTGATTTCAAAATCCAATTGTATTGCTCAAACACTTTCGCTATTCTGGCCTAATATTTTATTTATTAGGATTTGAGAATGGTTAAAAACAGAAAGAATATGGTTCAAAGATAAGAAGTCGCCTTTATGGTATATGATCGTGCTTCCATTGAATGGATATGTCCAACAACAAAAGACATGAATAGAGTGATTGGACTTTAATTTCTTTTTTTTTTAAATTATTAACGTATATCGTATGTGGCAACTAGTATTCTGTAATAACTATTAACTAATGTAGCTAATAACTATTTGCTATTTATGTCTATCTCGGTTGCGTTAAAAGCCTTGTGAGCTTGTGTGTTTTAGTCGATGGGGCCTCTAGGCCGAGCCCCACATGACTTGTCCGCTTCCGCAGCGGGCACATATGAATTTCGATCCAGGTTATTTAATAACAATGCGATTATAATGTATAGCTTACATTATTATCACTTCCTTCTAACTAATAATACAAAATATGTATTCTTAGGATGAAATCTCATCTATTATTATATATGTTTATATCTTTTCGAATTTAATTTATTGCATCATTCTATCTCCTTTCTACATAGATTTCGTGTACGAAATTTGTACGTTACGTATAGCGCTCGATTATCGATATATTAATGAATGCTCACATACTCGTATATCGTTGTTTCGTATTGCATGGTCATGTGATGAGTCACACAACGAAGTCTATAACTGTGACTAAACATCTAAGTGCTATTTGATACGACACAAATTTGATTTCACCTTAAGACGTTTTTTTTGTTGTAGAACGGAATATCTTTACGAAAATGACGTATATAATATAACGATCAATAAGAAAAGGATGAGTACATATGAACACAGGGTATCTTATGCATAATTATTAGTCCAGCATATAATTATAAAATAGACATCTTTTTAGCAAATAACCAGTTCTGGTTTTGATTTAGTATTTGATTTGAGAAAATTAATTAAGGGTTTTCTCGGAAATGTCGGTGTTGTCATGAACGTTTGAAATATGCTCCTTTGTAATATTTATGACCTGGATAAATTTGATAATCAATTACGTGATATTATACTTTGTAAAGAGCAGGTACAAATTAATGCCTTATTCAGGAGAACAATAACATTGAATTGTAGACCGACGAAAAACCAAACCATTTGTTATTTTCAAGTATCATTATGCAATATCAATAATAAATAATTACTGAAACTTTTTCAATGGTGTTAAATGTGCCAGTGATTACAACCGGGTCTTTAGGAAATCGTTGGGGACGACTATGTTTAGCATTCGATGTCCCTTTGCTGAAGTGATATTAACGATAATGAGGTAGGTGCCAGTAACTTGAGTTAAATTGTTGTTGTTGATGATTCATATTCTTAGCCTTAACTATTATTTGTTTTTTATTAATGATCGTGTTCTTCTGTAAATAAGTGTAAAACAAGTAATCCTGTACAAACATTTAAGCGATGACCAGTATTATTGACTTTGGGTTTTCCGCAAGGTGAAACTATGACGTTAGATGATTTGTATCTGTAGTCATTTGTTTAAAAAATTCCTATAACTTCTCGAAACAATGGTCATCTCATACTGTCAAATGTTTAACATTGCATCAAAATTTAAATTATCATCATCATCATCAGCCTGTGTCTATCCACTACTGTAAATAGGCCTTCCCCAATGCCTTCCACCCCATACGATCCTCCGCTTTCCGCATCCAGCCACTTTCGGCTATCCTTACAAGGTCGTCGGTCCGGCCTATGCTCGGCCTCCATTACAAGACTTTCCTCCCTCATCTACCGTCGCTGACTCGGCACATATAGCGGGCCCACTGCCACTTCACTTACTGACCTTAAGAGCTATGTCGACTACCTTTGTTCTCCGAATTTCTTCGTTTCGGATTCTATCCCTTAGAGAAATGCCGAGTATACCTCTTACCATCGCTCGTTGTGCGACTCTAAATTCAGCTTGTCGACCAGTCTAACGGTCAGATTCCACGTTTCTCTGCACCGTAGGTCATGGGTGGGAGGACGCACTGATTGAAGACTTTATTATTAAAGTCAGCCATGTTAGGACTATTTAGTAGCGAACCGTATGTCTGCCGAGACCATTATTATCATCATTATTACAGCCATTGCACTGCTGGACATAGGCCTCCAATAGATTTCAAATGGACCATCTTCGTCCAGCAGCAGTCCATCCGGGACATCCTACACTGTGGTTCTGAGATCTCCAATTGAGAACTTTTCGACCCCATTGACCTGTTCTACCCATTGTCACTTCAACGTTAAGCACTTTGCTTGTTGGTTTTGTTCTTACTCGTAAATATTCTTGTTAATTTTGTAGTACGTAAATAATCGTCAAGAAGAAACTTATTGGAGCAAGGCGGCTGGTATTTGAACTTCCGACCATCAGACAGCGAGTCAAACGTTCGACCAACATTGCCTATAAGTTACTTATTATTGATTACAAGAACAGAGAAAATTCCCTTTACCAATAGGTTTTGTCGATCTCTTTAGTTGGTCTTACTGGATAAGCAATTATATTTAATTAAATTAAAACGAATTGTGCACAAAATGAGCGTTCGGTGGCATTCTAATGGACATTTGCTAAGTAGTGTTTAGTACCACTGGCACGCCATGTGTGTTTTAGTATTTGAATATGGAATAATAATTAATATGACTATAATACATGGATTTCATAATGAAATATCGTAGAATCAGGATCCAGATTGTGCCAGCGAGGTTCAATGCCCAGGTAACCCATACAATCGTCTGTCATAACCGTGAGAGTTAAAACAAAATGTAAAATATGACAAACAATAAAAATCAAGTCAAATATTGTATTATAAATATTGTATTTGTCTAAACCGGAAACTGTTGTGTGAATGAACTCTGTTAATTCTTAATACAAATATTTATTTTTAAAACGGCTTTTCTGAATTTTTTTCCATGTGGTCATTTAACTCGGGGATAGTTAATTGTTTTTCTGTTAAATGTCTTGTAGATGGGAATAAATATTAGCTTTTGTAATAGATTCGATTAGTCTTTTAGTATCTTAAGGTTACGGCACTGATTATGAGTGTTAAGATACTGGATTTGAATCATCTAATTGACTGTTTTAGCCAATAGATTCCGAGAGAGTATTGTTTCTATATCTGGAAATGAATCACAATTAGTGATTTCTACTTACCTGAAGATTCAGGTCATTTTGGATAAAGTTATAAAATCATTTTGTCATCGATCCCGATTTTTTACAGTAGTTTAGTCTTGTGCCGAGTAATAGAGGTTCAGGCTACGCGACCTAAAAGTTCGGTCACATCATAGATGCGGTGAAACTGCGCCCAGATTCTGTGGTCAATCAGCGTTGTTTCCTCAAAAAGAATACAAGTGCAAATTTCCAAGATTCCGTTAAATTATATAGTTAGATAGATATACAGGTCAAGGTAATAAAATGGTGCTAAATTTAGATGTGTGTCCTTACATATGTAACAAGTAATACTACTGTGACGTGAAAAAAAACAAAAACGTGTTAATTTCCCGCTAAAATCACACTAAGATATTTTTTCCTAACGCGTAAAAATAAATATTTTTTCTTAAAGATAAAGCGAGAAAAAGAAGAGATCGTTCACCTGTGAGGACAATCTCTTAAATCAAAGATTTTTTCTGGTTATTTTGCCCAAAAACTCTATTTTTTTTTGACGAACTACACAGATTGGCCAGAGAAGCTGGCCTTGACTGCTTCACCGGATTGAGAGGTGGCAGAGCTCTTAGGTCGCTTAGCCTGAACCTCTATCGCTAGTAACTCGACACAAGGGTCCCCCCGGTGGGGGGTAACCTCGGCTTGGACGGTTACTATGTTACGCGTAAGCATTCCGATCCGAGGGCGCCCGAGAGGGCCGAACCACGACTCGGTCGGTTGCTATTTCACGGATAATCTAAGGGACATTCGAAAGCTAAACTAACTTTGAGTGCCACTTCGGGAAGCGTTGGCGCTGGGAGAAGAAGTGGCCGAAGAAACCGAAGAAAAAAAAACTCTATAGCCACTACAGAAGTTAGGGAACTATAGCTGCTAGTCAAAGTATATTTCTTGACTTAAAATACACACTGCGATATCACAAGAGGCATAATGTTTGTATTTTTATTACAATTATATTATAAAAAATTGAATATGGAATAAATAAATAAAAACATTCATTCAATTTTATTCATAGGCTCCATAACTCTTCAAACCTGAGCACTTTAGTGTCTGTATACACTTCTAATTGGTAGTAGGAATAAGCACTGGTGTGGCATTCATTATATGACCTTCTAAGCTCACCGTGTTTGTTATTAAAAACAAATATTATAAAAAGTTAATGTAAGTAATATTGATTTCTAAATATTTACTAAAATCGTTGTTTTTCGCAAAGACACCTTGTACGGAGTTTTCGTTTTGGTGTAATGTAAACTAATTTAATGACCGACAAGATCGTGGGTAATTTTTTATCGCTGTATCTCTCAGAATTATCACTTTTAACTTTATCATTGCAGCCCCCAAGTGGTATTTAAAGATAATTAAAGGTATATATATAGTTTTGAAGCGTCAATAGCCTAATGGTTTAGGGTACGGTCTGCGAATCGTGAGATCGTGGGTTCGAATCCACCATTCGTCTATTGACGTGAACCATCTCCTAGCACAAGATAAGCTTAGTTGGAATGGTTAACAAGAATGTTAGTAATATTTATGAAAAAAAAAGAAATATTGTAATAGGAAATCTACTATATATATTAAATATCTTAAAAATTATAACCCCCAACATATTTTATGTTTGTGGTAATCATTTTTCATTTTATAAATTGTCACTCTTCTAGATCCTACTTAATCATTCTTACGAAATATACGTGTATTTTATCTGTACGTACTCGTATATTACTATATCTATATTTTGTAATACTGTGTTAAATACGTGCAATTTTTTATAAAAGTAATCAAAATTTGAGTTAAATATTATAAAATTATTATTTAGATCAGTATGATCACTGCATTTAGTATATTTTTAAATAAAAAGAAAAAAAATCGAAATGTTATGATTTTATTGGACAATAACGTATATACACTTTTATTGTATATTGTATTATACAATACGTATAAGGTAAGTTATGTATTATGAATTAATTTTAACATTGTTATTTTAAAATTAATCAATTCACATCACAGATATGTCACAAGACGGATGATTCGAATGTTAATGTAACACTGTTAAAACACATCGTGTCGTTATTTAACGACCCCATCCTCCGTGACCAAAGCCGCCTCCCCAGCCACCGCCCCAACCGCCACCACCCCATCCGTAGCTAGGGCGACCCCAGCCCCCTCCACCCCAGCCTCGGCCGCCCCAGCCTCGACCGCCCCAGCCTCCGCCGCCCCAGCCTCGTCCGCCCCAGCCGCCTCCACCCCAGCCTCCTCCGCCCCATCTGGATTCCTGGGGCTCTAATAAGTCCTCGGTACCATCTATTGGTTTAGCCACCCCAACTAACAGTGGTTTTGTCTCTTCATTTTCAGGCGCGGGCAACGCCTGAGTAAAAACTACGCCACATACCAACATACCGACACACACTATCTGAAAACAACAAAAAGTCCCATTAAATATAGTTCACAAAATTTACATGCTTAAATTAGCTGTTACGTCATTTTAACCATAGCCGGGTAGTCTACGGCTGCTTTAGATCCCGTAGTCCTGTAGTTTCACTCATCGACATAGATTAATCTCAAATTTTTGTAAATATTTTTAATTGTGCGTAAAAATTAGAATAATGGTCACTTCACTAAAATTGGCTGGGTTTTGAATCAGATAGAATTGAGTTAAAATCTAAAGGATTAAAAGAAAAAAAAATCTATGGAAACTTTAAAGGTGAATCAGGACTTACAGTCTTCATTTTACTGGATCTCGTCAACTAATGATGGTGTTGCGCAAGGCGCCCTCTATTTATTATGATGCGAAGCTCAAGACTGAAACGTAGTTTGACTCATTATTGACATACGATTATTATCACGTCGCTTGCGGTAAGAGAATAAGTTATCGTGTGCTTAGAAATAAATGTACCGAGAGATAACCTTCTGTAAGTTGGAAAAAATTGAAGTTATTGACCCTTCCTCAAATGGAGAGAAAAAGTGTGACGCGCTACGCGTTCTCATGGTTTATTAAGAGGGTTGAAAAAAGTGAGATAAGCACTCTTCTCTTACTTACATTTTTAACTTAATTACATTGTTACCGACATCAAAAAAGGAGGTAGTTCTCTTAGTTATTTATAACGTTTATGATTTTTGGTTTACGTTTACTTTCATTTTACATGTGGCATTAAAATTTTGTTGTAATAGGTACTTGGG
The DNA here is from genome assembly GCA_029286785.1 of Meandrusa payeni. NCBI lineage: Eukaryota > Metazoa > Arthropoda > Insecta > Lepidoptera > Papilionidae > Meandrusa > Meandrusa payeni. The sequence goes on along the minus strand of JAGSMX010000008.1, from coordinate 7,760,410 downwards.
TTTCAAAGATTTATCAGGGAATTTCTAAAATCCGTATAGAAATATATTTGTTGATTGAGATATTGGTAGGCTGATGTCAATCAAAATAAGTAAGTACCTTAATGACAATGAGCACGAATGTTGAAGAATGTCCAGAACTTCAAATATAACTATCAATCAGTTAGTCAAATCATCCCGTATGTCCCTGCTGGGAATAGCCCTCCATTTTTCGGTTCGATCCTGCGGTCTCGCTACCCTGGAGATGTCGTCCGACCAGCGGGCTGATGATTTTTTTTTATTTTTTTATTAGACAGAACTTACAGCACCATTACAGCTAAACCAATTCGGTGCTGATGAACATAACTATGTATTTCGGATATAAATGCCGGTGTCTTTGCTTAGTACCTTTTAACATTGTTTTACCGGATTGAGAGATAACATAGCTCTTAGGTCGCTTAGCCTGACCCTCTATCGCTAGTAACTCCACTCAAGGGTCCCCGGTGAGGGGTAACCTCGGTTTGGACGGTTACTATGTTACGCATAAGCATTCCGATACGAGGGCGCCCGAAGGGACCGAACCACGACTCGGTCGGTTGTTATTTCACGGATCAATTAGCAATTCATTCGAAATTCACATTCATTAATTTCACAAAAAATTCTAAAATACCTAAAGTAGGTCTACTTACTGGCGTGAAAGGTTTTTTACAACCCTTTTGTTGAAATTGATGAGAACAAATTATACTGTAACCTTCAGATATTTTTGTTGTAACCATGAATTGACAAATATCTATAGATCGTATGACTAATCTTCTACGAAACAAATGCAAACAAATGGACAAGTATTGGTTAACTACGGCCAATGTTTAATGTTGTGTATTGATTCATCATCATCTAATTGTAACGTATGTGTGTCCTATTTTTTTATGTGGAAAGAGGCGAGACTGCAACCAAATATACTTGGTTATTGTATTTCTTTTTCCTGTTAATTTTGTTTTAAATCAAAAAAATATTTAAATATTTTACTGGACTGATTAAACAGATTATTATTATATTAAATTTACATCATTTAATTAATTCAAACTTCCAGTAATTATTTCCTCGACACATTTTAAATTCTTTGGCGATAACACCCTGAGAACTAAAGTTTTACTTGTATATGCAAATCGGATTCAGACAAATCAATTTACCAAAAAATGAATTTACAACACAAAAGGGCGGGCAATGCTTAGAAAAAAATACCGCAATGAAAAACAAGACTGGGTCGTTATAATGGAAAAGTGTTGGAACATAAACACGTGTAGTGTTTTTGTGGATATAAGTTTATTCACCTTTAAATATTATTTGCTATAATGGTGTCACAATGTTTTCAACAAATAAATAATAATTTAATTCCTTGAAGAAGATATTGCCATAATGTTTTAGTTCTGGATTTGAATCTCAGCTTGTAGCTAGTATATTTTCGATTCTTGCGTACAAAATAATAACTTGCTAGGGTTAGCACCCGGTTGGCACAGACCCTGTAATAACAGCCCTGTAGTTCTGGGCTCTCAAGGATAAGACTACGGTATCCCCTGCCTGTCGTAGAAGGCGACTAAACGGGGCCTCGGGTTCACTGAGCGACAAGGGTGGGGGCCTTTGTCATCCGCCAAGGTGGAGCCGGGAAGAAGGCGACATGGGCTGGATCGTGTCGCCTTGCACTGCGATGGCACAGGGAGAGAGGGAGTAACCTCCCCCCAGAGAAGTGCTCTCCTTGAGCACAGTGCAGAGGGGCTCCGGTGTGTTCCTCTCGAGATCCGATCCCCTCACCATGTACCGATGAAGGGCCACCGGGGAGGTTTAAGTGGGTAAAAACCCCACATAACCGCCGCCTTCCCCAGAAGGCGGGGTATCTTTTTGAAGATTTCCCCTGCGTTAACAAGAAAAAAGACCCTGTCACAAATGAAACTTAATAAGCTCGGAGGAAAGGGAATAGCCATTGCTATGACGCGATAAGAATAACGTGAGAATAAATGAATATTAAATGCATGTCCTACTAAAAATATCTAGATAATCATGTTTTAAAGTATATCAGCATTCAATCACCCGGCATCATGGTCGACGGTCTTCTTGAATCAAATTAATGTCTCTTTCTCTCTTCTTTATCTTTTTTAACCGACTTCAAAAAATAGACCCTTATCAATTCGTCTGTAGTTTTTTGTAATTTTGTGCAGTCATGGCTCCGTCATTTACCAACCGGTTTAGACTATGTTGTTGTTGTGTCTCTTGATATTAAGACTTGGGGTTCCGTACCAAACTCACTCCTAAAAATTGTATAGAAAACTGTAAAGTGATTTGATTGACATTTAGGTAGGTTTACAACAATCCAAAACGAAGTATCTACATGTTCACGTTCACGACAAGGAGCACTAATGTGAATGAAGAAGATAGGCAATGTGCGTGACAAAAATTAATATAACTTTGGAAATAAAACAGAGCGTCCGTGCTTGTGTTGAGTGAACGACACAGGCGGTAAGACGTTGATGTTTCTGTCGATTTTTAGGTCACATTTAATTTAAAGTCGATTTTCATTTTTACTTATGATATTATATTTTAATTAAACCTATTAGCCGTGGTAGCTCAATAGCCTGGATGGAGTTCGATCCCGGTGCCGGCACCAATAAACTTTGTTGTTGTAATTTTATGTGGTGATTTACCACGCGCTCGGTGGTGAAGGAAAACATCTCGAGGAAACCTACATATCTTCGAAAAATTGTCTACGGCATGTAAAGTCTGCCAATCCGCACTAGGGCCGCGTGGCGCACTATGCCCTTATATTCTCTTTACAGAGAAGGCCTGCGCCAAACAGTGGGACATATATATTATATATATAAAGGCTGTAACTTTATCATTAACGTCTGTAACACATATCCGGCACACAGAGACAAAGCCACAACTTTGCGCTTGTGTTTTGGTTTGTGCACTTTGAAAATAGAGATCTAATGCACTACGATACTCTTGCGTCGAAAATGTTTTAATCCAAGGAAATTGTAAATAGACAACTCTTGGCGCCATTACAGTTATTCAAACTGGCTTTATTGACATTTACGTAAAAAAACCGGAACTCGAGACGTGCCGAGACGCAATATTTTCAAGTTTTAAAAGCGGCGCTAAATTCATTACGACAAATTTGCAGTTTTACGCATTTCGCGTAACTTGTGTATTTGAAAAAAAAAGTGTGAACCAGACAGAAACGAAGTTCCTTATTATAAAAAAAAATTTCAAGTTCTATTCTAGGTATAACGAAAATAATTATTCGGGTATACATTTTACAATAAAAAAGCAGCTTTACAAAATAATCTTAACGCGTTTATTTTGTTTACAATAATTAAAAAAATAAAAATAATAGTACTAAATATCATAACCAGTACACAAACAATCTTACACTTTTTTTTAACGTTACGGACGTTTTTGCCTGCCAGTGTACCCCTCAACAACGTTTGCGAGTCAAACGCTAATCCTTGAATTGATTATTACTGCTCTTTTTTCCATTTCGTAAAATTGCACAATATTTTGCAATTGTTAACTTCTTAAACTGGTGGTATAACTTTTCACGTTTTAAAATTTAAGGTTAAGGTTTCATTCACCTCAGAAAAAATATTAGCCAGAATATGGAAATGTATTAAAATCTATTTATTGCTCAACACCTAGAGACTTCTTTTATATGCATTGATTTAAACAAAGAAAACTAAGGTGTATGTATATTCACATGTATCTATGTATATATATTGTGCATGTACATATGTTTACTACGTAATTGTACATTACTGTATAGTCTCGCGTAACTTTCTGCCACGCACTGTCAACCTGTGGAATAGTTGATTCTACAGGTTATATCTATATATAATAATAATAATAATGTCCGAACAATCCCAATAGTGCTGTCTACTACAGGTGTAATACCAAAAACCCTCCATAAAAACTTAAAATTACTTGACATTAATCCACCCACATACTTGCAGTTACAGAAAGCCGTGATCCTCAATACATGCCGTCTCACACGTAAATTCCTTAATTCTGACCCTATCTAATTTTATATAATTCTATTACAAGTACTTGGCTTCGGCCCGTACCTACATTTTCACCCTCGAAAAAGAGGACATACAACAATGTTGTAAACACAATAATAATAATAATCACTAGGTGACCGCCATGTGGGATGTGGATTCGACGATCATTGTCCCGATAGTCGTTTCCGCAAATGGTCTCATAGCGAAAAGTCTCGATCAACATCTTAAGAGACTTTCGTTGGATGGCTGGGTCAAGGGTCAGATACAGAAGGCAGTAGTCCTGGAGACGGCACGCATCGTCAGGTTTCTCTCTATGTCGCCCTAATCACCGGTTGCTCTGACCCTGCTTCGTTGCCGGTGGCACACACAAGGTTAGGTTTTGTATTTTATATGATATTTTTCTGTATTTTACTTTTTATAGAAATATTATAAAAACTTAACTTAAGGTATCAAAATAAATAAAAGAAATAATAATAATACGAACGTATATCAGCATGCAAAAAGCGGCCGTACTAAATACGTGTCGAATTGTTCGGAAGTTTCTGTAGGATGAATCCGCTAATTTTGAAAAACCTCAATATGGAACTCAGTTGGCGTAGGCCCGTGGTTTTCATTAAAACCGAAACTCTATGGATTCGAGAAGGAGAAAACTAAAAAACAATAATAATAATAATTTATTTATTCAATTAAGTAATTTAGACTCATCATTACATTAAATAACTATTAAATAATAACCTTAGACTAAATTGGATAATAATAATAATAGTATAAAAATATATAATATACATAAAAGATAATGTGTGTGTGTTTGTTCCATATATGCTCCGAAACGGCTGGACCGATGTCAATGAAACTTTAAGGGAATCTTCAGATTGACCTGGCGAGTAATCATGTATAGATTGGTGACAGTCGGAGCACTCCTCTTTTTGAACTGTCAAATATTGACTATGGTACTACTACTACGATTATGATATTGTATTTACTGATATGTACATGGGTGTAGGTAATGATCTTCATTCGAGAAAGGAATAGAAGAGATTGAATACGGAGAGAAATGAATAATTTAATATATTATGAGAGTTAAATTAAAAATTTAATGATGTAAGTTTATTTTTTAAATAAAATAAAGCAAAATCTAACCCGACTAAGCGGGCTGAATACACTAGTATTATATAAATCACCAGCGTTGTTTCCGAACCCAAACGATTTGGGATCCTTCAAGGAACGAGCCTACTCCTTTGTTAAATGCTGACAATGCACCGGCTTATTCATGTGCGACAGTGATTACTTTTCTAAGTGATGACAGGTAGGCCGTAATCGTTTGCCGCCTTCATCATCATTTCATTGGTGATCACACTTGCCAATATGTTTTCACCACCAAACAATAAGTACAAAGTACAAGGGCTTAAGTAATTTCCGCAAAGTATATTGTTTTATGGTATTTTGCTTTGTTCCCTGATAAGTGTGCAGACTTCTTGAAAATTACGTGTAAAGATCACACTATATCAGAGAATTAAGTGTTAAAGAAATAACTAATAGATAAAAGACAAAAAATCGAAATAAATTAAAACAGCAGCGTTAATAGTAAAGTATTTATTTTGGTTAATTCTTACATCTTCATATCTCTTCACTTCAACTTTTCATCATTTCGTTTTAAAATCACACACACATTTTGTCTATTGGCTAGTATCACCATCCACCGCCGTAACCGAAACCGCCGCCGAAGCCAAAACCACCGCCTCCCCAGCCCCCACCATAGCCAATACCGTAGCCGCCTCCGTAGCCGCCACCGTAACCGCCGTAACCGCCATACCCTCGACCATAACCGCCATACCCTCGACCATAACCGTGACCCCAACCATGTCTTGATTCCTGCGCCTCCAGTATATCGGACGATGCCGGCAGCAATACGTTACCTCCAGGAGCTGGTAATGCCATGGCCAGTGCCAGAAGGCATACCGCCAATACTACATACGTTACCTGAGAATTAAAAACACATTTAGTTATACAGTCATTCTATTACGCTATCGGTATTTCTAGACTCACTCTTCAAACTTCCCAGATTAATTTATTGTAATCTGGAAAGGTTTTTACTAAAAATACAATATATATATATACACAGGAATAATTTTTTAACACTAAAAATACAGTATGAAAAGCTTTCGCGTCCCCTTAATCGCGATAGACTAACAATCGGAATTTTGGCCGTAATTTTTAGATTTTGATAGGGGTTGATATGCTAGCTTGTGCTTAAGAATCTGAAAAATAAAACCTTATTAGTTGATAAATGAGTTAGGATTCGAACCTACATCAGTAGATCGTGTGTCCATCTTTTAACATTAGGCTATCACTGCTTTGTACACAATTCAATGGCTACGACTAATAACACTTTTTGATCTTAATCGAGAATAAAAAAAAATGATGATATCAAAATAAATGTCAAAATATAATGTACAATCTATAGGAAGTTTTAACTTACAGTCTTCATTTCAGAAGCTCTCGTTGAATAATGACGTTGATGCCATAAACTGATCTCTATTTATTCGGACAACGATGCCTACACACAAATAACTTGAAACTTGATTTGATTGAATATCGTTAAGTCGGAAGTGGCTGTGATTAAAACAGCTAAAGCATAAAGTTAGTCTAAATTTATGCTAAGTTGATAATATAAGACTATCATTTCACTTATTGTTTGTTTAACGCCATACATTTATTTTACTTCTGTCTTATTATCTTCAGTATAATGCGACTTTGTAAAGAGATATGTCGGATTTAATTAAAAAAAAAAGTGTATATATACAATATTTATATTTACCAATATGTGTTGGAATTATACTAAAAAGCGGTTAGTTTTATAAATTTGTAATAAAATTCTCATAATTAACTAAATTTGCGGCGATTATGCCTAATTATTTATATATATGAAGCGTGTACAGCCTTAGGATTTAAGGTTCGGTCTGCGAATCGTAATTTTTTAGATTATAATTAGCTATTCGATTATTGATTTGCACTATCGCCTAGCACAAACTTTTTTTGTGCCCTCGCAGTGCAAGGCGACACGGGCCAGCCGATGTCGCCTTCTTCCCGGATCCACCTCGGCGGACGACAAAGGCCCTTGTCGCCCAATGAACCCGAGGCCCCTTTAGTCGCCTTCTACGACAGGCAGGGGATACCGTAGTCTTATTCTTGAGAGCCCAGAACTACAGGGTTGCGGGCCGGTCTGCCCCTGGCCCGTCGCCTAGCACAAACTTAAGCTTAGTTGGAATGGTTAACAAGAATGTCAGTAGTGTGTGTGTTACTAAATATTGCTAATTACCGGTTATTATTAATAATAGCTGGTTATAAAGCACAAATGATATATATGTCTATATTTATATAGAGCAAAAGAAACGTTTAACCCGGTAAAAAGTACGAGAGTTCAAATCCTAACCCTTACGATTAGTCTTAGAAAGATTTTGTAAGGAAATTTGCTACTGACTAATTATAAATTATAGAGGTGATTTAAAAAAAAACGTGTGCTTATTTATGCGCGTGGGAAATTATACTTCTTTGGTACTATTAAAAATAGTTTTAATTGCATTCATAATTAATTACCTTAAAATAATAATAAAATCATTAAAGTTCAGTTTCAATTTGAAAAATTAAATAAAAAATATTATATTAATAATAATAATTTATTTAATATTAATAAATAATACATCTTTTAACTATCCGGTTAACCTCAATAATATTGGAGCACTTAAAATAGTATATAAGCATATTATTTTTCACTGCACCTTCATTCTGTTAATGTCATATTTTTTTCATAACGCGCCTAAAGTATAACTTCGTGCTGACTCAGTCGTGCAACAGCAGAAGCTTTGAATGAACACCACGCAAATGACATAACCATGTGTGCCCAAAAATAGATAGAAGAACTAAGGATCTCCTCGTTTTCGAAGTCGGTTAAAAACATTTGGCCGTTGATAGACGTATACCCGTGGGATGGTAAATTAAAAATATTCAATGACCGCTAGGTGAACGCTCCGCGCTCATCCGTGATGTGGGGAATCACAGCAATAAAGGTGAACCGGTTTCATCTACAAAACTCGGGCAATTTATCTCTTAATGGTTATTATAATGCGCGTTTTTACATTTGCGCGTCGAATATATTCATGTTTACGGCGCGTACATGTAAATTACTGTTTCGATAGTTCAGTACGCACGTAGTACTGTGTTATGGAAGGCAAATTTATATATAGTTAATTTATTATATTACTCGTATATTAAACGAAAATATCTTTATGTATTGTATCGTACTAACACAGTTATTCAGTGTTTTACTATCAAAATTATGAGCATAATATTTCGAAATAAAAGTTTTAGTTATTATCATTATTAATTCGTTATTATTATTAATAATTTTAAACTTGTTGAAGAACCTTTGCTAGATATATTTGCTGTCCTGTCCTCTGTTGCCCTTGGGTCGGAATGCTAACACATTACTAAAATTGACAACAATCGACAACGATGAACAATACACATAGTGAAGGGCCATTTTCACACAATTGTTTTAGCAGACTTGGAGCCCAGTCGCAATGGATTGATTTACACACACTAATGATTAAAGCCGATCCTCATATCTCATCTCATTCTCAAATATGAGGTAATGGTTTCTTCCGTCTATCTCCCTCACCGGGGACCCATGAGTCGAGTAACTAGCTATAGAGGTTCAGGCTAAGCGACCTAAGAGCTATGCCACCTCCCAATCAAAAGAATGGCCAAAAAAATCTTCCGTCTCAGGTTCTTATTGCCTTCTCCAGAGGAGTGACGCTGCAGTTAAAGTCCCACTGTCACGAAACTTCTACCTGCGTAAAAAAATTTTGTCTTCTCTACAGCTTTGTGCATTTCAAAATCATGTCGAATTACGTCTTGATGTCATGATGATGATCAATTCATGAATTGATTGATGAACACTTTATAATAACACTCAAAAACAAGCAAGAAGCCGTTTCAAATATGCAAACTACGCATGATGAAGACGTAATAAATTCAAGGATTATATATTTAAAGTTACGTGATTTTTCTATTTCATGTTTTACTGTTTATTGTTAATCGGATTGATAAAAATAATAATAATAATATTTTTTCCTAATGTTTTCGTTTGTGGTGCTTTACTTTGAATGTTATTATTTACTTTAGATTACTATTTAACATTATTACTAATAATTAACTATTTGGTTTAAATTCTAACACAATGTAAAAGGTGGCGAAATACCTTAACACATTTTAGACATGTGGACCTTGTTTCTAAAAGAATTAGAACAACGTAGAAATTGTAACGAATAAAACAGTAATATTTTGAACGGGATGTTATGAGTGCATAATTGGTTTTCAAATTAAGTATTAGAACATTTTTAGTTCCACGTGTCATCCGTATGTAGAACAAAAGGTTTCAGTCAAAATAATTTCATAGCATTAGTAGATTTTGGTTTGCTATAATTAAACGATCGACATAGCCCACCGGATTAGCAAATTGAAGTGGCAATGGGCCGGCCATATTTGACGTAGAACGGATGACCGTTGGGCGAAACGAGTTCTCGAGTGGAGACCGCGGAGAGGCAAACGCGGAGTGGGACGCCCTAAGACAAGGTGGAGCGACGATCTTCGCAGGACGGCTGGCAGAAGCTGGATGAGAGTGGCCGAGGATCGTGGACGGTGGCATGCCTTTGGAGAGGCCTATGTCCAGCAGTGGACTGTGACAGGCTGATGATGATGATGATGATAATTAAACGAGATACACTTTATTCGATAAACTTTATTTTGACAATAGTAACAATATTTCACATCACTCACACTTAAAGATTATTTTGGCGAATATTATTTTCCCCATCCTCCACCGTAACCTCCTCCGAATCCGCCGCCACCGCCACCGCCGCCTCCACCGCCGCCTCCACCACCGCCGTAACCACCGCCGTAACCACCGCCGTAACCATATCCACTTCCGCCGCCGAAGCCACCACCGCTACCGATGCCATATCCGATGCCACCACCGCCGCCGTAGCCAAAGCCGCCACCGCCTCCGTAACCGCCACTCGATCCATATTGATTACCCCATCCTCTCCCATGATAATGCTTGTGATGATGACGCCATCTTGATTCTTCTGGTTGTAAAACTTCATCAACTGCTACTGGCTTTACTTCGTCGACGGTCAGTGTAGGCATAGCCCATACGTTTACCAAACAAATACATACTAGCGCCAAACAAATGATCTGCAACATACAAAAGAAAAATATTAACTAGAATATAAACTGAAGCAAGCCATTAACTTCCAAGATTTTTGTTTCGATTTAAATGCATACAATAAGTCTAATATTAATAGTTGTAAGTGGCTTGGGGAACCGGCGAGGAAGGCGGCGTTTATGTGGGGCTTTTACCCACTAAAACCCCCCGGTGGTCCTTCCTCGGCGCATGGTTCTGGGCATTCATGGGCTCTGGGATCACCACAGGAACGCACCGGAGCCCCTTTGCACTGTGCTCTGAGGAGAGCATGTTCCGGTTAGTTACTCCCTCCCCCCTTGTGCCATTGCAGTGCAAGTTGCCTTCTTCCCGTTTCACCCTGGCGGACGACAAAGGCCCCTACCCTTGTCGCCCAGTGATCCCGGGGCTGCTTTTAGTTGCCTTCTACGACAGGCAGGGGATACCGTAGAATTATTCTTGATGCTAGAGGACACAAATCAACCCACTTCTCGGCTACGTACGTTATGTATTTACAAAATATTTTTATTAAATAGTTATTGTATAAAAACTGTTACTGAATATATCCAGCAAATAATTAAAGAAATAAAACGAATTAATTCAGAAACAATCTCACTAACAATCACGTAGTTACTTACAGACTTCATTTCGGCAGTGTCCATGTAACAATGTCAGATTTTACTCAGTTGAGATCCTTTTTATTCAACAAGGTCAAAAATCTCGTCTCACGTTTTGCTGGTCCAAAAAAATGTAATAAACGTTATTATACATCGGTATTATAACCAACGTATGGTTATTATATACCAAGCGGTTAGACGATACCGATTAGTTAACGTTGTGATCTCGACAATTAAAAATTCATGAATTGAATTGTGTTAACAATTGTACTCACATTTTTAGGGATATAGAAATATCAATAATTATACAAATGGAGAGATAATCTCGAAGCTATTCTTGAAAATGCTACCCACAAATTATTTTTTAATAGGTTTGTACTTATTAATATAATATAAAATAAATAAAACATCACAAGCGTCCTTCCGTTCCGTCCTGTCACCTTAATAGGTTTTATCTAATTACGATGTAAGTTTGACTGTCGTTTGGGGCTTCCCCCTCAGCGGTGAAGCTTCCAGAAGTTAAAGGAATTTCCCCACATGGCTAAATGAAAAGAAAAATTAAAACAAAAATAATTTTAATAAATGTCATCTAAGGGGATTGGGATAGATTGTAGATGATTGTTAGACGTTCAAATATAGAATTCGAATCCTCTACACCGTCGGTTTTTCTCAATTCCGCCTGACGTTCAGCCGTTACGACTTTGTCGAGGGAATCCCATTCCGCCTTGTTGGTTTTTCCTTACAATTTTCTTGTACTAAAGAATAATTGTAGTTTATTACATTTTGATTAACTTTATCCTTCTGGTTGAATGTAATAATTTTATTTAGTTTTCTTTTACTTCATATATGTACAAATGTTTTTAATAACCAACCAGACGGAGGTACATAATCAACACAAAAAAAATAAGTGTCTGACACTCGGGGTTGGAATCGCAACTTGCTCGAATACATAATATAATGTTTTCCGACTGTTAGTTACAAAAATATCATTTACTGAATTTGGCTACTCCTTGTCACTGCTATAACCTTAAAAACGTATACTGACTGATCTACGTTTTTCTTTTTTTTTTTAAAAGTGTAATAGTCTAGTGGACAGTTTTTTGATTATAAAAGTGACACGATAATAAAAAAAAATGGCGTGTAAAATAAGGATTGTCGATAGAGGTGAAGACTTTATAACTTAGAATTATATTATGAAATTTAGAATTTCCAATACATGTTTTTAAAAATGATCACGAGAAACACGGACGCAGCGGCCGCAGAGATACTAATAACAATGCAACGGGGCGTCTACGACGCGTGAACCAGAGCATTCTACAAAACCACCTTCAAAAATAAGGCATTAAAAATGTATTATCTGTATAGGTAACACTCTTATTAACAAAACAAAGAAACAATTAAAGTACATTACAAAAGAGCACGGACACAAGTCCGTGGTTGCGCTTTATTGAAGAAAAAATAAAACATGTTTTTATAATTTATTATTCAAATTTATTACGGACTGTACAAGATTATGCACAAAATATGATACAAAATTAACATGTCGATGACGCGAAACATAAGATTTTCCATCAACTAGCATTCTTCCGTGCGATTTTTAAGAGTGCCCTGGTATATCTTTAAAACCTATAGTCGGATGCCAGCAAAATAATATTGACGGCCAGCAGGCGGAGATGGAGAGACGTAGTACACTGCCTGGTATTGCCCAACCCACCGGATCATAATGGCCACGACCTTTTTTTTTTTTTGTTAACGGGGAGGAAATCTTCAAAGATACCCCGCCTTCTGGGGAAGGCGGCGGTTATGTGGGGTTTTACCCACTAAAACCTCCCCGGTGGCCCTTTCCTCGGTGCATGACGAGGGGCTCCGGGATCTCCAGTGGAACGCACCGGAGCCCCTCTGCATTGTGCTCAAGGAGAGCATCGTCTCGGGGAGGATTCCTCCCCTGTGCCCTCATAGTGCAAGGCTACACGGGCCAGCCGATGTCGCCTTCTTCCCGGGTCCACCTTAGCGGACGACAAAGGCCCCCACCCTTGTCGCCCAGTGAACCTGAGGCCCCTTTAGTCGCCTTATACGACAGGCAGGGGATACCGTAGTCTTATTCTTGAGAGCCCAGAACTACAGGGCTGCGGGTCGGTCTGCCACCAGCCCGCCTGCGCCATCTCCGAACGGGATCGGCCCTCTCCCGATCCCGTTCTGCGGTCTCCTTCTGGGTCATTACTGACTCGCAGAAGGAGACCAGCGCCTTCCAGATGGCCACGACCACTCAAACAAGAGTGAGGCAACCAACTAATAACCCATTAAACCAATAAGAGGCGCTATGAGTGCACAAACATTTAAAAAACACAGACGAATTGAAAACCTAAACATTTTTTTGAAGTCAGTGAAAAATATACATTTTCATACTGCAATGTAATGGGCGTTCAATATTTAAACTATTAAATTATGGGTTGTAATTACTGTTTATATAGGTTATCCTTATGAAGCCTCTAAAGCAGAAATATATTCTTGATTCTGACGGATGATGGAAGCTTTACTTGAGTTAATAATCATCTGACCTTGTAATTATCGATTTAACGCATCAAGGGACTAGATTTCCAAGTTTCAAGGTAGTTTTATGCGGGTATTTTTATATATCTATATTTATATGTTTTGTGTCGTACTAGATGAATATACGCCTAATAGACCTTGAGAGATTTATGTAAGCATTATACAGTATCCTGGATGAATTAAACATAGAGGACTACTAAAGAATAAATAATACGCCTACAATTACATCAATATTATTGGGTCCGTAGGCTCAAACCTACTCATTTTTGAATGTTTTTTTATTCATATGGTGGATTTTTTTTGGACGAACTAACACAGTTGGTCAGAGAAGCTGGCCTTTACTGCTTGACCGGACTGAGAGGTGGTATAGCTCTTAGGTCGTACCGTCGTCTTAGCCTGAACCTCTGTGGTGGATTTGATGATCGAATAATGGTGGTTATAAACAATATTAATAATTTAGAGGTTCGAACAACGGTATGTTGATCGTTATTCACTTGTACCAATAAATTGCCGTTTTTAAATACAAAATATGACTTTGTAAATAAATAAAAAAAATAAGTAGCTAAAAGTTTGTATCCGATGTATGGCGATGGGATTCCACCTGTCACATATTGGATTTAATAAGCTTGGCGAATAGCAGAGAGCGAAAGCTGTCTCTATCTACCCCGCTAGGGTTTTTTAACCCACACGACGTCACAGCTTATTTTTTTATTAATAATAAAAAATCCAATAGATATAAGCAAGGAATAATAAATGCATTAGCAATTTAACAAAAATTGTTTTAGTTTCATATAGGGTAATGTTTTATTAGTAGCGTTTTAATTGACCTTTAGATTTTGTTTTCTTTTTTAATAATCGTGCCGACCCGATACGCTGTTGTTTCTGTTTATTCTTATTTAATGCTCACGAAATTCCTTCATCTTTTAATTGTACTAACAAGCTAAAAGATTCACATCTATGAACTTACTACGTTTCATAGCTGTCTTTCTAAGCCACTGCCTTGAATTTTCATCTAATGATGAGTCCATCATAGTCATCTTGACTATTGAATATTTAAAAATGGTTCTTATTCTGAAAATTTCAAGCCTATCAAAGCAAAAGCAATCCTACAAAAGTGCTCAATTTTACTGCCTCAAGATCACAGAATTTTCGAAGATAAGAATTCAGAAACAAATAGTGAAAAATACTTCTTTAAAAACATTAACGGCGGGTTTCTATATTCAATCTCGATCCGTAAATCGCTATCCGAGATTGAAATTTCAATCCATTTTCTGCATTTTGTGTTTCAATAAGCAATCCGAGCTGTTTCTAAATCCAATCTCTTGTTTTGACAAATCCGTTTCTGCGTGTAGTCGATCGAAAATAAATCTTTATTTTCGATCCTTCATTATCGGTGGATTGTTTGTACATATTATTTTTACGGCGTAAAACGGATTATGAGGGAGGACTGTCCTTTACAACCAATCCGTTCTTTTTCAATCACTTCCAAAGCCAAGATCGGATATGGAAATGCGGATTGCGGATCGATGGACGGAAATAATCTTAGATTGAAGATCGCATATAGAAACCGGCCTTAAGACGTGATAAAATTCTTTCAAATAATTCGTAAAATTTTGAGTAATCATTGTCTTCGTGATCTGTTCATCCACATTGTATAGTTTATTACTGCTATCATGTCAATCCTGTTAACATTTCATACTGTTGGAACCGGATCTAGCAACCAAAGATCTAGAAACCAAAAAGTTCTTTTCAAAGAAGTCATAGACCGCGTAAATATTTTAATGTATATCTATAATATTTTGAATTGTATGAAAATTTATTAAAATCGAGTCGATACTTACGTCACTGTCCGCTGTATACAGTAACAACAGTAAATATGAACGATATTAAAGTCGGAAGATACGAGTAGTTCGACAGATTTATTATACTTAAATGTCGTGTCCTGACGTAAGAACAAGGATGTTAGTAAAAAAGTTTAATAAGATAATATTATTGTGATTTCGCGAGAAAACTGCGTTTAATATAATTATTTAATTTAAATCTTGCTAAAATAGATGTCCGGTGCATGTGCGATGCAAGCTTGCTGTCTACCCCGCTAGAGTTAAAAGTATGTTAGAGCTTGTTTATGCTATATTATTTAGTTTATTTAATAATACTTAAGAGGACGAATTCTCTGCCTGTAAATATCTGCGTTTAAAGCAGATTATATTAAACACACGATGGTATTTGATGTATTATCAAATAATTTAACTCAACAATATGACAATTAACATTTTTTCTTAGTTTCTTACTTATTGTTAATGTGACTTTCAATTTTTTTTTTACTAAAAAAGCACAATTACTGCACAAAGATATATTTTGTCGCCAGTGCGTTCTGCGTTTTATTTGTTTTAATTTTAGTAATATATATCGGTATAAATATATGGTTCTTATTTAGTTCTTATAACATGAAATTGGTTTATCTGTAAAGGTCTTATAATTATTGTTGTTTTAAATAAATAAAAATAAATTATATTTTTATCTTTTTGCCTGTAACTCTCCATAATACAGGTTGCATGTAAGTTTTTTGACGAACCTCTACAGATTATCAAAAATTAACTTATATACACTGTAGGGTTTAGTCGTGGGTGTGAGTGTGACATAGCCTGTCCTCGACCCACGTGGAGACAGGTATGCGTGGACATTTAAGCAACAATATAATAACAGTTAAAATGCGCTCTGCAAAATAAATATTCTCACCATTCACCTCGCTAAGTCGCGCTTATTTGGCAAGGTAAAAGAATGTTAGTAACATTTGTAACGAAATTAGCTAGTATTCCTTTTTTTAAAAAAAAACAATCATTAAAAACTATGTCAGTTAATTGTTTGTTTGCACTTCCGTTTATTTATTCTTCCTATTACAATGTTCGTCCGATTATAAATACGATGGTTTCACATTTTTAAGACTACGATAATATTTTTGATAGCGATAGTGATTAAGCGTTCGACTTTACAATCAATTTATGTTCGGAGATTCGAATGAGGATTTTTGTTTTCTTCAATACAAAAAAGAGTCACTGGTTAAATTTGTGTCCAATTAATGGCGATCGTCAAACACACATTGCAATTTTATTACAAGAACGTTAAAAAATAATTCATATAGAAGTAAAATAATACGTGTTTAAATTAACAGACATTTTTATTTGGAATAAATCAAATCACAGGTAATAATATTTTTCTTTTTACTTATTATATCACTGTCAATTTAGAAATTTAAAAACGTGCCGAATTCGCCGTATTGTTTCTTCTTTAACGTCCCCAACCTCCGTAACCTCCCCAGCTGCCACCGTGGCCACCCCAGCTGCCACCATGCCCCCATCCACCGTGCCCCCAGCTGCCGTGCCCATAATTTCCACCCCCGCGACCCCATCCCCCCCAAGCCGACTCTTCCGCCTGCAACTCTTCCAGTGGATGATAAACACCTGGGTACGCCTGGGCGTACGATAAGTATATGCACATCACCAGAGCGAAACACAGGATCTGCGAATGAAATAAATAATTGGATCTTAATATAAAAAAATCATAATTTGTTATTAGTGGCCAGAAAAGCTGACCGCAGTTTCATGAGAGGTTTCAATTGAGGAGTGGCATCGCTCTTAGTTATTCAGCCAGTACTAGAGGTATAGTAGGCAGTAACTATGTGCCATGTCGCCTCAAAAAACTTTCACGACATTTAAATCTATTTTAACAGGGAAGACAGACACAACAATGGTGTATGTGTGATACAACGACATAATTATAGTAAACCAATCGCCTTAGAAGAAGGAGAGTGTTCTTTTGTGTATGCAAGAAACTAATAAACCGTCACTCCAATAAGTTTCAAACGAGGTGGGAAACACGGCTCTAACATAAAATTCACTTATTATTGTAATTTATGTAAAGCAACAGACAGAGCCCTTTGGTGTGCTCAGTGGTCAGCCCTTTCGGACATATTCGGGTCAAGATGCTAAATCGCCAGAGCAGCGGATGATAGACTTGACTGAAGGGTCCCCTTGAAGAAAACAAGGCCTTCAGCTAATACATCTTTGCATGTCTTAGAACATTTTCTAAGACATGCAGTATCCTTACGATGTGTTCCTTTACCGCCGAGCTCGTGGTAAATCACTAAAAACTTCAATAAACAATTTCATTGGTGTCGGCACCGGGGATCGAACTCTGATTGCTTACGGCACTATTCAACTTGAGGCTCTCTATTCCTTCGCTTTCGCCGTTACTCTATGATAGCATATTGACTCGGAACTCGTAGTAAGTTGATCCAGTCGGTTTTTTTTTAATTGACGAACTACACAGATTGGCCAGAGAAGCTGGCCTTGACTGCTTCACCGGATTGAGAGGTGGCATAGCTCTTAGGTCGCTTAGCCTGAATGTCTATTGCTGGTAACTTGACAAAAGGGTCCCCCCGGTGAAGGGTAACCTCGGTTACTATTACCCACGGTTACTAAGTTACGTAACGTTACGTAAGCATTCCAATCCGAGGGCGCCCGAGAGGGCCGAACCACGACTCGGTCGGTTGCTATTTCACGGATAGTCTAAGGGACATTCAAAAGCTTTTTTTTGTTAACGGGGAGGAAATCTTCAAAAAGATACCCCGCCTTCTGGGGGGAAGGCAGTGGTTATGTGGGGTTTACCCCACTAAAACCTCCCCGGCGGCCCTTTCCTCGGTGCGATGACGAGGGGCTCCGGAATCTCCAGTGGAACGCACCGGAGCCCCTCTGCACTGTGCTCAAGGAGAGCACGTCCTGGGGAGGTTACCCTCCCCCTGTGCCCCTCGCAGCGCAAGGCGACACGGGCCAGCCGATGTCGCCTTCTTCCCGGGTCCACTTTGGTGGACGACTCAGGCCCCCACCCTTGTCGCCCAGTGAACCCGAGGCCCCTTTAGTCGCCTTGTACGACAGGCAGGGGATACCGTAGTCTTATTCTTGAGAGCCCAGAACTACAGGGCTGCGGGCCGGTCTGCCACCGGCCCGCCTGCGCTATCTTCCGAACGGGATCGGCCCTCTCCCGATCCCGTTCTGCGGTCTCCTTCTGGGTCATTACTGACTCGCAGAAGGAGACCAGCGCCTTCCATTTAGATCTCCCCGCCAGCTAACGGCTAGCGTGTGCTGCGCGGAATTCCGGTCACAGCCACAATGGTGGCATTGCGCGGTTGGTTCGCGCCTATCCTGTTCAGGTACTCACCGAAGCACCCGTGCCCGGTGAGTACCTGTGTCAGGCGGTAGGTGACGTGCGCGTCATTCCTTCTACGTAGCCAGGCTTCGAAGTTCGGCAGGAAGGCACAGAAGATGCGTTGGCGCGAGCAACGACGCTCCGAGAGCCGCTCGCGCCAAACCTCTATCGCCCGCCTGTGCTCCTGCCGACGCACCTCTCCCGCATCCATGTCGAGCGGCGGGAACTGAGCCAGGATAGTGGCCGCCTCATATGATACCGTACGGTATCCTCGTGCGATCCGAATGACCATCTTGCGCTGCAGGCTAAGGAGCTTAGCTCTGCAGCGACGGACGCCCGTGAAGCGGTTACACCACACGGGCGCCTCGTAGAGGGCCATGGATCGCCTTCCATCCACTGCCTTATCGATCTTGGGGACCAAGCGGTCGAAGTGCACTTCGAAGCCCCAGCGACTGTCCAGGGTGAGGCCGAGATATTTCATCTCCGACCCCACCCGGACATTCAAAAGCTAAACTAACTTTGAATGCCACTTCGGGACGCGTTGGCGCTGGGAGAAGAAGTGGCCGAAGAAACTCTAGCAACGCTCTTAACATCTAAGGGGTGGGGATTCAGTCGGATAACACTTTGTCGCTTATGCACTTAATAAAGGAAGTTATATTGTCTTAATGTAATTATAAAATAAGTAACAACTTACAGTCTTCATCTTGGCAAGTTTCTTCACACAATGGTTGTGGATAGTGTCGTCAGAGATCTATTTATACGATTTGAGATGAGCACTCCTCTGACCACGCTCTTGATGCAGCAAAATGACCCGTAATGCAATGTTTTCATCTTATTACAAGAATGTTGTATTAGTGGGTATGGTCTTTTTATGAATAAAAAAAATAGTATGAAGTGACCGTGTCCCACTGATTATATGTGTTGCATTTACGATGTATGATATTTGGGTTGAAATTATAATAGCCTAATGGTGTTCAAATTTTAGCAGGCACCAATGGGTATTCTGTTTTGAAGTTGATCATGCACACGACCCAAAATATACATTATCCTAATCATTTCGCTAGCTACAGCGCCCTTCGAGCATAAGCATAGTACTTGTTGACATAAGAGGCACTACAATGACCTTATTTGGAATAAAAAAGTTCCTTTAAAATAACGAAATAATGTATTTTTTGTGATTAACCTACGCTGAGTTAGAGAACCTGACCGGAAAAGTTTCACTGGGTTTGAGAGATGGCACTATTGGAAGCAACACGGTACAATGGCTCCTGAATGTAAATACAGTCCAATAAAATATGTTACACACTCTATATTATATTGTGTCGTAAGTTACCACTAAAAACCTCTGTATCAATAATTATAGCATAAATTAAATATTACTTATTTTAAAAATCACACACACAAATTGTTTCAAAAATTAAATGTATCTATTTATACAAATCCCATATTTTACAAAGTTAATTAATAAAAAAAATTCATTTCCGGTAATTTTACGTATTAAGTGTGTAACATTTTATATACCAATGTTTTGTTTATGTTTCTACGTTTATTAAGATGATTATAACAAATAGGTCAATGTGAAAGATGAAGCAAAGCGCTTCGTCCCGGTTTGATCGTAGAAATAATACAGAACATAAATGAAGGTGAATCCTACATAGACATGAAGTGGGACAAAACTTAATAATAAATTACAATTTATGTCATCAACATGCATAGACAATCCACTTTTTGATTTTATTTATTGGCAGATACACTACTTATGCATTCACATTTTCTGTTGTATTTTTTGTTCTATATATTTAATGTTCCACAATTTGCTGGAACATTCCTTATTTGTTTATTATTTGTTTTCTTTTAAAATTACTAGATCACTAAAATCACTGTATTTTATTGGCATATTTAGACCATAGACTAATTTTTTTATCAAACCTGTTTAATGCGTTTGATTTAACGAAACTGGTATTCATTTGTTTTGGAATTATTTTGTTTAATATATCGTTGATAAGTTTTATCTCTTATTATTAAGCATTAGTTTGTGTGTGAAATGAGCTTATAAACACTTATTGCCAAAAAGCATTCCCTGCTGATCTACCTTGGTGTTGTGTAGAAAAAAGTAAAGACGGCAAGCTTAGAAAAAATATATATTTATTTATTTATATAGTAGTTAAGTTGATTATCGTAGAATATTCATATATCAAACAAATGTAAATTTACAGTCAACTGGGACAATGGCTGTCAATTTAACGTCATCTATTCTGAGACAAATTGACTAACTAACGACAATGAACAAGAGGCGTTGCTACAAGACGATGGCCTTAATAAACAAAAAAAAATTAGCACGGCTAGTCTTATTCATTGATATATTGTAACTAAAGTGTAGCTCATAATTTTGAAATAATTGCGTGTCTTTGCTCTTTTAGGAAAAAGGCCAAACTGAGCTTACGGTACAATAAACAAAGGTAATTGGTATAAATTATGCCTTTTTTTTGTTCACGGGGGTGAAACTTCAAAAAGACTCGTACGTGGGGTTCTTACCCACTAAAACTCCCCCGGTGGCCCTACCTCGGTGCATTTTGAGGGGTTTCGGGATCTCCAGTGGAACGCACCGGAGCCCCTCTACACTGTGCTCTCGGAGAGCATGTCCCGATGGGTTGGGGTATAATCCCTCACTCCTTGTGCCCTCGCATTGCAAGGCGACACAGACCAGGCGATGTCGCCTTTTTCCCGGGGTCCACTTCTGCGGACGAAAGGCCCCACCCTTGTCACCCAGTGAACCCAATGGTTAATGATGCATAGCTTAACGCATCATTTTATGGTATATATTTAAAATAAAAATCTTTTTTCAATAGAGCAGGATTTATAAACATAAATTTACTAAACACTTACGCGGTAGACAGCAATAGCAAGGAACATCCGCATTTCGCCAAGCTTATATATAGGTCTTATAGAATTACAAAAATATTTCCTCTACCTGTCTTGAAAGCAACTAAGGCTTGGTTTTGGTTTCGGTTGGGGAGGGAATGTTTAAGGCAACACGAATTGGTTCTGAAGTACGGAAGCTATTTTGTTTTCTTAACCTTTTTCCTAAGCTCATAAACCGAGCACAAATTTAAGTGTTTTTTTTAAATAAAAAATTCTAACCCTTGACAATGAGATCATGAAGACGTAAATTTACCAGGAGAGATATATACAATTTGACAATAAGTATAATCAATTAAAATAATAATAAAGATTCTCTTAAAAGTGGGTAAGGGCGGCCTTACGGCCGGTAGGACAGGATAGGTAAAATTAATACATATTAGGGTAATAAGAAAAGTCAATAAATGAATCAAAAATATACTTATCACTGTTTCTAGTACAGGATTACGATGAGAAAAACTAATTGTACAATTGTAAAACAAATTGTTGGAATTCCAACCTAATCGAAATTGGCCAACTTGAATAAAAAGGTATAAGTGATTTTTTTTTTAAAGTAAAGATACTTCGTTAAATTGTGTGGCAATAATGTGTTTTTCCTTTAAACCGCATTCGTAAATACCGCGGTTATTTTATAGGTCATAACGTGTACATTGCTGCATTCTCGTCAGGTTTATGTACTTAGTTTAAATCATTTTCATTTTCTTACTAGAACAAAACTGTTGGTCTAGACTTTGTATTATATAAATAAATAATAGAATAAACTCTATGTCCTTCTACTCTAAACACGAACCTTTTCACGTTAATAATTAATAAATCCTTAAAAATAAAAATGAAAGTGAAATAAAAGAAAATTCCTGAAAATTAAATTGAAATTTTATTGGAATCAAAATCGAATCATAAATATTTATTAGTCTTTTATAAAAAAATCTGTTATAATATATCTGTAATGTACATGTTTTTTTATGTTACCAAATCCGTTGACAGATTTTTATTTTAGTGTCCCCAACTGTGTCTCTAGCCGTGGCCACCCCAGCTGTGTCCCCAACCTCCTCCGTGACCTCTCCAGCCTCCTCCGTGACCTCCCCAGCCTCCTCCGTGACCTCCCCAGCCTCCTTGGTAACCACCCCAGCCTCCTCCACGACCTCCCCAGCCACCGCCGTGTCCCCAACCTCCCCATCTTGATTCATCCGCCTGAAGTCCATCCTTTTCGGCTAACATATCATCTGGATAAGGCAGAGCCCAGGTGTACGATATGTACATACACAACAAAAGCACACAGCACAGGATCTGCATGAAAAAATGTTGTTAGATGACTTGAAGCTTCAATAAAATAAACTCATGATATTAAAAATTTAAATGCCAGATTCATTTCAGAATCATTGCCAGATTTTAAGTATAGTTTTCGTTGATTATTTATTTATTTATTCTTTATTTGCACACAATACAAAAAAAGGTACCAACAGGCGGACTTAATGCCAGTAGGCATTCTCTGCTGGTCTACCTTGGGGTTGTGTAACACAAAGTAACGGGTGCAAGTTATGTGAGAAAATAATAAATAAAAGAAAACTATAATATATGCATGCATTTATAATATACATACCTACTTACAAATAAATTAAATATATAAAATGGATACATATATAAATACATATATATATATATAATTATAGATGGATAGGGACAGCAATTGTTAAACTATTCCTTGTTTAGGTAAAGCATCCATAGTAAATGTTTGAAAGTAGATTTAGTTCCAGCTGTACGTACATTTGTTGGCAGCGCATTAGCCCTTATGCCTTAGCCTAATTAATGTCACTTTTCAAGACAACCACGTTTACCACAAATTGGAGGTGTATTCGAGGGAATTATTAAGGTAGGTGAGTTATACCAATCCTTTGCGATACGTATAATTGATTCACAACTGTGTGTACACACGCCTGCGTTATAATTTTTCAAAAAAAAAATATTACATACCGCACAACTAATCCAAAAAGATTACAATGTCGGTCTCATTGTTTACAAATATTGGTTGCCTGATCATCGGTTACTTATAAAATCAGTTTTGTAGAATGTATATAAATGTAACCAACATTTAAATAAATAACTAAATAAAGATGAAGTAAAACGCGTCGTGGGCAACAAAGTACAACGTAATGATGGAAATCCGCCGTGCGTCTTGACGGCTAATGTTGAAGAGGGGAATTAGATAATCAAAGATTAATAAGGATAACGTAACTTTCAAAATATATTCTATTAAACACCAAGATACTACACTTTACGAAGACCTCAAGACTAGTTAGATTGGTCTCATCAATGAACTTAGCCATTTCATTACATCCAAAGGATCTTTATTAGTGACACAATAACGAGTATATATCGAATAAAGGTATCTTAACTTAACTTCTACTAGGGTCAGAAATAGATAACTAAGTCACTTGAGTGGTACAATACGGTTTTAGTCATCGTATGCTTTGTTTTTGTAATAAATAAATAACAACTTACTGTCTTCATATTGGTAAGTTTCCCCGTACAGTTTTTGTGTAGGACCTCCATTGAGACCTATTTATATAGTTGTGAGATGAGCTCTCCTCTGACTAATCGCTTGATACTGCATTATGACCCGTAATGCAACCACTTCATCTCATTACACGCAGGTGTTATTTGTAGGTATGTAATTTTAATAATGATTATATAGAATGGACAAACGATAAACATTCGATTAACACGAAGGCATGACAGTCCATTGGTTACACGTCAAATTTGTGGACTAGCGTTGGTTCATATAAAGATTCCTTAAATATTTACGTGAATATCAAATATTGAATTTAAATAAAATGCCCGGATTACTTATATCGCGTTTCGTACGCCTTGCAGGGCTCATTGTCACGGAGAGTACTTGGTTGGTAGCGGTTTGTTGTTGACTGCTTTTAATTAAATGTTTATCAATTTTTGTTTCGTGACGATTTAAATTTGAGCCGGTTTGAATCAATTTCTATCGTTCAGTTTCTTAGATACACAAAATCACTTATTAAAATTTGTGCCCAGTGTGTAGCGATAGACTCATCACGTGTTACAAATCAGACCGTGCTTGCTGTCTTTGTCTACCCGACTAATATAGCTTTCGTTTGAATGAAACCTTTTTAATAAGGTAATAAGAAAAATATGCAAAGCTAAGTATGTATTTTCTTATTATAACACGCACATAATTTACTTTTAATAAAACATATGTTATCATACCAGTTTTGTATTTACATTACGGTTTCCGATTTCAGGTAATACAAAATATATGATCATTGTTTTCAACGCACTTTCTTTTAGGTGTTTTCGTTTGGTTTTCATTCGTTTTTCTTGTTGTTATTTTATTTGTCAACGTAGTTCCTAAACTTGTTGTCAGGTTACCAGTTGTTCTCAATGTAGAATTAGATATGGTCGAAGAAATTTGTTTAGTATTAAAGGTAGACAACTGTTTGGTCGTTTGAGT
Organism: Meandrusa payeni; assembly: GCA_029286785.1. Classification (NCBI taxonomy): domain Eukaryota; kingdom Metazoa; phylum Arthropoda; class Insecta; order Lepidoptera; family Papilionidae; genus Meandrusa; species Meandrusa payeni. Next base: position 7,735,375 of record JAGSMX010000008.1, on the reverse strand, counting down.
TATTGGCAAAGTTTTGTGCGACGTTGATATATTTGTTGGTGTTGTTAAGTTGTAATTTGTTGTGGCTACAGTTGTATGTGACCTCAATGCATTTCTTAGTGAAGGTAAGGGTGGATGAGTAGTAGACTGTGTGGTTGTTTCCGTTCCTAGTTCTTTTTCGTTTATTGGAGGACGCCTAGAGTTAATGAAAGGACCAATTAAATATCCGCATTCCAGTCTCTCGCCCCGTATTTGGCATCCTTTGGCTAGTTCTCCTACGAAGTCCTTACTATCTATATTTTCCTTGTTTTTGTTATAGCCACATAGGATTCTATCGCTCTTTGTCTTGCAAATAGTCTCATCGTAATCGTAACCATTAGTATGATTGTTCGTTTTCGTGGTTATGTCTTCACTGTCATTGTTCGATCGTAAATATTCTGTTTCTATAGTATTTGTTGTCCCATTGCTTGCTTCCATTCTCGACAGATTAGCTTCAAAAGTTAACGGGTCGAATAATATGTGACCTAGTTTAGGAGCGCTTTGAACGAATATAAACATCTTAATCAATATCGAGCATGGCTGGAATAGAAAAATGTAAAAAAAATTATCTATAGGCTATTATGCTTCGTTTAGTAAAAGAAGGCATGTTCTTGCAAAAGCAGAAGCTGGTGATGAGGCCCAATCACTGGTAATGACAGCGAATATCTGATAGTGTACGGAGATTATAACGCAATAATACATACAATTTATTATTAATTTGCACTTCACTTGTCCTTTATGTAGAATAATTTGAATTCAGCACAAAATTGATTGAACATGTTATGACTCCGTAGTTCCAATGGATAATTATCAGGTGTATTTTGAAAAATATTTCTATATAAATAGACTTTAGAAATAACTGCACTCTGAGGATATAAGACTTACCAATAAAGACAATGACATTGTAAATCCAATCAAGAAATAAAAAATGTTGATTGAGTGATACGTGAAAATTTGATTTTGTAATGGTAAAATAATTATTATTTAGTATGCAGTAGCGACTGCAAATTCCGTGGAAATTAGTTTCACTTTTGTTTTAATGACATTTTTTTTATTTCAATCGCAATTAGCTACGTAAAGATCATCAAGCGTTTTATCATAATTTTTTTTTAAAAGAAAGCTAGTAATATTTCTTTTTTTTTTCAGAAATATTACTAACAATTTTGTTAACCATTCCAACTAAGCTTAAGCTTGTGCTAGGACATGGTTCACGGCAATAGTCCAATGGTGGATTCGAACCCACAACCTTACGATTAGCAGGCCGTACCCTAAACCATTAGGCTATTGACGCTTCAAACACTAACGCTAATAATATATCCATAGAAATAAAAATTACAAAAAAAACATTGGTATCGTTGTTCAAGCAGTGATACAAGTGGCGAAATGTTTGAATTCTGAGGAGACAAAAATAGAAAAAGTTCGAATACAAAAAGACTCACTCGCTAAACACAGATTCCTGTCTATGAACATGAATTTCTCGGTCGTCTAATGAGGTCTATTGAGCTTATTCAAAAGCAGATACAGGATGTTATTTGTCTACTATGCTAGGATTCGAGCTTTGCATAGCAACATTGTCGTGTTTATAATGCGTATCTCTGTGACAATATATGTACTACAATCAAGGAATTTTGTTTTGTTAATATAAGCTCTCAAATCCTATTAACCCTAGCGGGGTAGACATAGTCACATTTAGCGATCGGCAAATTATTAGTTCAAGCAGACTGCGAATTGGGGACTATCAGATCGTAGGTTTGTCCCTTTGTCCACTAGGTTATCACTGTTTTTACATCTTTTATTGATTTTTTAAAAATAAATCTATATCTAATTAAAAAATTAACTAAACATTATAAAACATATTCTATGAGTAAAATAAACTTGTTTTATATGTCAACGTTACATTACAGTCAATAATTGAAATTGCATTACGTTAGTCTTTCTTGATAAGAGCAATGATCAGAATCTACGTCGAATTTTACTTGGTTAGTAGAGAGTGTATGCACGCATACAATCGCTTTATACATTAATGTGGAAAATAGAATTATTCTATTTGTTTTTTTAATATAAATTGACGAAAATTTAATTACAGATTTTAATAATAACACCAAACAAAGGTATTGCAGCTAATTGTAGACCGGCCGGTGATAAAAAAACCAATGACATCGAGATTTTAAAACAACCGGTTACGGAAAGTAAGAACGCGAAACCTAGATCTCGCTGTTGTCCTTACGATTTCAATCCTTCCCTTTGTCAAATAGTTGGTGATAGAATGTTATGTGGATACAATAGAAACATAGGAGGCTACGATAATGACAACGAAATTATGGAACTGGAAAACGGCTGTCGAATTCGAGGTGGGAGAGTTGAATGTGGCTACGTTAAAGGACCGTTTACAGTACCACCGATGCCTCCTGATGCCGAAGTTAAAACGATAGCAACAGTTAGTGATGATAAAAGTGCAATGGATGATGACAAGAAGATAGAAGAACTTAAACATGTAACACCAGAAATTGTCTATCAACCAACAACAAGGTGTTTGGAGGTACGAGAGCATGTCGTTTGTCGGCATGGCTAAACAGATTAAATTTATAATATTGACAATGCCAATATAAGCTCTATTCCAAGACATTAGATAATACGAGTTAATGGATTTGATCTCAATGAGAAGGTAGAAAGCAGAAATATATCTGGAAATATCAAATTTTACACTCGAGCCGAAAAACTATTTCAAAAATTCATATTTTTTAAATAACCATAGAAAACCTAGAACGAAATTAAATAAAAAATAAAATAATAGAAAATAACGGTAATAAAATAACGGCATATCATTATTTGTGGTATTCAGACGTGGAGGAGAGGACAATTCTTTCTACCGTCGATATATAAAACATCGTAGCAAATATTATTATTAACAAATAGTAACACTTGTGTGCCCTAAAATTTGGCGTAAGCGTTAGATACCGTGACCATACTAGAGATTGACATTAGCATCAGCAAAAGGAAACACTATATTTGTAATTTTTTCTATTAACATTTCTAGAAAACAATAAAAATGCATTAATGAAAAGTCTTATTTATTTGTGCGTTCGCAAACTTCTTGTATCGAAGTAAGATCTTTAAGACTGTATAGGGATTGTGGTCACGTTCATTGCACCAGTAGGACGCTGGGATTTTCAACTGAACCGAGTGGTCCTCTATTTGCATTGAGCCTCTCCTTCTTCATGCAAGGAATCTCTCCAGCAAGCTCCGCTTCACCACATTCCAAATATTTGCGTGACCTTCATAAATCAATTTCTACCAGCCATTATTATCCTTGAAAGGTAAAACTGTAACATTTACTCTGGTGTCCCGATGTTAATAGTTTAACAATTTTAAATATTATCTCAATTCCATAAATCCTTATTTATATATCATTATTCAAGCGATTTAATATGTAATTATGAGTAAAAGTGATGATTGAGGGAAAGGTCTTAGGGTTGACGTAATAAATGCTCGGCCAATGAAGACACGTGAGCAATAAAAAACGGCAGCGATTTTTTGCTATTTTATAGAAGTTGTATTTATATTGTCCTTAATAAATTGATACATTTTTACAAACATTTTATGCTGGTTTTAAAGATTTACACCCCTAAATAGCATTCATTAATAAACTTTAACTAATAACATAGATACAGAGATTTTTTTGTATATCTTTTAGTGCCTTGAAAAACTTGCTTAACAGTTTAGAGTACGGTTTATGAAATATAGGTAAAGTAGGTTTAAAACTATTGGGCGTCGTTTGGTCGGAATGCTATTGTGATTAGACTAACAGCCCAAGCCGTGGCCCCTTCTGGGAGGCCTTGCTTTTTTTATGGACGCACTACAGAGTTGATCAGAGAGGCTGCCCTTTACTACTTCACCGGATTGAAAGGTGGCATAGTCTTAGGTCGCTTAGCCTGAACCTCTATCGCTAGTAACTTCACACAAAGGTCCCTTCGGTGAGGGGTAATCTCGGCTTGGTCGGTTACGCGGTTATTCCGATCAGAGGGAGCCTGAGAGGGCCGAACCACGACTTTATTAATTAAAACTATTTGGGACAATCTAAGCTAAACGAACTTATATGCAACTTGGGGAAGCGTTGGCGCTGGGAGAAATATACCGAAGTAATATAAGTAGGCCGAAGAAACTCAGCAACTCTCCTAATCCTATCCAAGGGGTGGGAAAGGAAGGCCTTGCACTACGAATTACGACTGAAAGAGATTCGACCGAGAGAGAGAGAGAACGACCTAGGACCTGTGCCGCCCCAAAAAACCTTTTTTTTTGTTGACGTGGAGGAAATCTTCAGAAAGATACCCCGCCTTCTGGGGGGAAGGCGGCGGTTATGTGGGGTTCTTACCCACTAAAACCTCCTCGGTGGCCCTTTCCTCGGTGCATGACGAGGGGCTCCGGGATCTCCGGTGGAACGCACCGGAGCCCCTCTGCACTGTGCTCAAGGAGAGCACACGGGGGGCGGGGGGAGGTTACTCCCTCCCCCCCTGTGCCCTCGCAGCGCAAGGCGACACGGGCCAGCCGATGTCGCCTTCTTCCCAGGCCACTTTGGTGGACGACTCAGGCCCCCAGTGAACCCGAGGCCCCTTTTAGTCGCCTTCTACGACAGGCAGGGGATACCGTAGTCTTATTCTTGAGAGCCCAGAACCACAGGGCTGGCCCCAAAAAAACCTGGACCAACTATAGCTAATGGCTGATCACAGCAGTTTTTTAAATAAATCAAAACTGCCATTGTTCTATTGACATGAACCACTTCCTAGCACAAGCTGAAACTTATTAGGTATGGTTGACATGAATTGTAATCAAATTTTGTGAAAAATGTATATTAGGATTCTTTTTAAAATCCATATTGTTAGGAGTTCTATGAATGATATAAAACAACGATATCTTTATTATACCTAGTCATGGCTCATGAGCTACACAAGTTCGCTACGGTCTAATGACAATGCATTATCTCTAAAATAATTATGGCCTCCTCTTTGTTTTTTTTTAATAAACTTGTTTGGATTTTGTTCAAAGTGAATAAAAAGTGTTCGAAGTGAATTAGAAATCTCAATAGCCTACTGGTTATGGGTACGGTCTGCGATTCGTAAGATCGTGGGTTCGAATCCATCATTCGACTATTGAAGTGTACCATCTCCTAGCACAAGTCTTAAGCCTAGTAGGAATGGTTAACAAGAATATTAGTAATATTTCTGAAAAAAAAAGAAATATTGCTTAAAGAAATTAAAAAAAAAACTATTACAAGGACATTATTATTGATGTCTTATTTTATTCACATTTAATCAGTATGTTCAAAGTACTTTTTGTTTGACATTTATTAAATAATTAATTTAAGACATTTCTTTCTGACAAGTTTCTTACGCAGTTTCTATCCTTTCCACGCACGAAATTGTTTTTCTAGAAAAATATCTTTAATTTATAATTTAAAAAATATATCAAATAGAATGACCCGTTTAAGTGATTATTGTTATATTGTATCACGTCTTTAGTTTAAATAAGCTTAAAAAATAGCAGGTGGAAATAATTTAAAAACAATAAATAAAATTTATTATAAAAATTAACAATGTATATTTGAGGCAATAATTGGCCAAATATTTTAGGCGCGGCTTAATAAAATTATAGCAACACTTAAGAAAAGCAAACACGATAGAAACAATGTCAACGATAATTACTCGCGCGCAAAGAGCTCTAATTGCTAATTACTTGCAATGAACAGTTTCTTTTAAAAATTGGCTGTCATTTTAATAATTGTTCAGATGTTTTTTCAACGCTCCATTAGGTATTCCAAAGCTGACAGTCCACTGTGTAATCCTGGTGGACCGTCTTCAGCGAACATGGTGAATATTTCTTTCATTATAGATGATTCCGAGTCGTCCTTGGGGAATACGTAATCTAAGAAGTCAATAATTGCGTCTGACATACTTCTTTTTCCGGCGCTTGCAATTTCGAAACCATTTTCCTGCCAGATTTTTTGACCACAGCATACTTTAAGACATAGAATGAGAAGTATGGTTGTTAAAAATTGTCTTACACTGTCCATGGCTCTGAAAAAAAGTTCTTATTATTAATACGTAAAAATTTCTTGTTGCGTTTAGTCGTCTATTCATGTTCTTTAGTCATTGCATGGTTAAAATGGTATAATGGTCTTAAAACGAACATACACTTCTATACGTAGTTCTATTTACATAGTTTGCGTAAAAGACTACGTAAGCAATCTAGATTTACTTTTACTTAACCTAACTAAAATTACTACTTCTAGAATTTCCTTTCCTTCTCATTGCACTATTGCTATGCTAATGCTTAATACCATATATGACTTCATCTTTGGATTTAAAAATTAAAATAAGAAATTAGCTCTCACTTCCATTTAATTCTAGAGTAATACAGAGACAACGATGTTTTTTTTTAAACATTCCCGAGTTCATTGACCACTTTGACAAAGATGAGCCCACGATGACGTTCCCCGTACGACCCTCTATCGTACGGGGAACGTCATCACCGTACATATCTTTATATTTATTCCAGAAATATATGTTAGAAATTTGATAAGCATATACATTTCTTTTTATTTAATCTCTCTCACTGAAACAAGTGTGAATAGTTCCTAATACACTTTAAGTAAAATTCGGAATGTAAAAATCGTGCTATCGGTGAGCAGTGACGTGTCTTGATAATGCTAATATAGAAAACCAGTCGAGGAATCTAAAAGTGAAATTATTTACGTGTGTAATAATATGAGATAACACTTTCCACTTTTTTTTCTGTGCATCTATTTTGTTTGTAAAATCGCTAATACCACTACATAAAACCATAAATAACAGGCATAAATGTAAAAGATTAAAATTAGGTTTCGCGGGATAGCCAGAGATAGTAGTCGTTATTCTTTTCACCGACATACGTGGGCACAAATTTGAAAAAAAAAGACTGGCTGGATGAAGCTGGGCTTCGAACCCCGATAGTCTATTCAAAATCGTAAAATTCACTAGACTGCTTTTAGCGTTTTAATTTTTTTTTAATTTAATTTAAAACGTTTATTAATATTTATAAACAGATTTTATTATAATGCCAGAGATCCATTCTCGTTTCACTTCGGCGTATTTTACCTTATAACTGATTTACCAAATGTCAAATTGGATAATAAACAATTTGGTCAAAAACCAAAAAAAATATAGGTTCCAGATAGGTAATCAAAAATACACTATATACTAAAAATCATCTCAGAGACATTGCATTTTATGGTGTAAGTATCAAGTCTATTCCTTATTTAGTCTTTGCAAAAATCATACTTTTGTCACATTTTATTACTATATACTCTATATTAGTACAGATTTATGACCGTATAAATAAAATTTATTAAAAAAAAAACTCACCAATTCATCACAAGATTAGATATTAAACATTATGCGGTACATGTGTAGTTAATAAACAAATTAGAATATTATTTTTAAATTCACTTTCATATCTTCACTGATCACACTACTGCATTGGTATTCCGTCTCGACATTGGCATGCAGGGCAGTCAACCTTGCGGTGCGTCCTTCGCGAACTGTCTCACGCGACGCCAAGTCTGTGAACAGCGGATTTCAACTTTCCACTTCTTCCAACTGGCGAGGAGAAATGGTTACGAAATATGTAATTACATACGATGCGTTATTACGTACAGAACACTATATGTAAAAGCGGAATATTTTACTCTTTGTTTTTGCGTATTCATGTGAATAAATAATATATATAAAGAAGTTTTAATTTCCCTAGTGAACTTTTTATCGTAAACCATATCCCAGCTTCTTTTTAACCGTTTTTTTTTGTTTATATTTGTAACCTAATAATTTTAGACTGGGTGAACCGATTTTATGATTCTTTTTGAGTGTGTCCAATTCTGAGAATATTATCCATGAAGAAACCATATGCATTAAGTATGTGCACGAAAAATAGACTTATAACTCAATATCACGCTAACGGATTTCGATCAATAATTTTTTATTGTATATGAAAATGGTAGTTTAGAGTGTGGTTAGGTTCTCATTTATTCTATTTCGTAATATTCCTACGATGATTCGGAAATACAAAGAGCGCCTAATAGCGTTTAATGTTTGATTCGATTTGAAGTTGGTTTTCGTTTTAATCGTAAATATAATTGTTGGGGTTAAGTTGCACTATTTGAACATACGACTACTTACGACCTTATATTTCGGAGGACCATTTACCATTATTTGGTAAAAAAAAAATTAAAAAGTAAGAAATTTAAACAAATAAAGAAAGTGCAATTGATCTAGAACGGTATTCAGATATTACAGATTTCCACTTTCCACGGTCATCGCATACAATAATGTTCGTAGATTCCGAGTACTTCTGACGTCGCCTTTCTTTAGTATGTCAGCAGTCTGATCGATCTACATTTGCCTAGGATATGTATATATAGTACTGGCCGCGCTTTTACCTCATAAATTTTTCTTTTCCTTTTCTCTCTTTTCTCGTTCACCTTTCTACTTTCCTAAACCACCGAAATATACTTTTCTCTATCCTAAACACAATATGCTCTTTAAAGCTTCACTTTTCCTCTGTCATACAATTTCTGATAATCACGCCGAGCAAACTTCTTAATTATCGTCTTAACAACTCTTCCGCACATCTAAATGAGAACCAGCACATGAATGTGTATTGCGAGGCGGATCACATTAGATATATTCTTGCTTTCTACGATTGTGACCAAAGTATATTTTTTATATACTTATGTGTTATTTTGTTTACACATTAAGTGATACTACTTGGGGACCTTCAATAAACAAGGCTACTCTTTTCCCAAAGGCGGCCACGCACTGGAGCAATTCTCTTGTGTAAAGAGATAATGGGCCACGGTAATCACTTTAGATTAGTTGAATCGTAAGTTTGTTTGTTTCTATAAAAGGGTCTTTTAATGGTTAATAAAAACAGTTGTCTGGGCGCAAAGCGCTCGGAAGGGAAATTCGTGACAACGTTTCCTAGTTACACACGATATTCCAACAAAATTGAATATTTTTTATACTTCACTGAGCACAAATATACGTTCTCTATTTCTCTCATCCCGCTCTCTCGCTTACACACTTTGAACGATGCACTATCCGAAATTCTCGGATACTCTCGGCTCTACAAGCTCCCAAGAGCTAGGAACCGCCCAGCCGGTCGGTTCGCGTAGGTGACGTGCAGGTTCAGGTGGGGTCGACGATGAAATATCTCGGCCTCATCCTGGACAGTCGCTGGGGCTTCGAAGAGCACTTCGATCGCTTGGTCCCCAAGATCGATAAGGCAGTGGGTGCTTTGGACAGACTACTGCCAAATCATGGGGCCCCAGGAGGAGTCCGCCGCCTCTACGGAGGAGTCGTGCGGTCCATGGCCCTCTACGGGGCGCCCGTGTGGTGTAACCGCTTCACGGGCGCCCGGCGCTGCAGAGCTAAGCTCCTTAGCCTGCAGCGCAAGATGGCCATCCGGATCGCACGAGGATACCGGACTATATCCTACGAGGCGGCCTTTATCCTGGCTCGGTTCCCGCCGCTTGACATTCTGGCGGAGTTGGACGCGCGTGTTTATACGCGCGTCCGGGCTATCGACGGTGGGGCCGAGACGCCCCTGGATGCGGGAGAGGTGCGTTGGCAGGAACACAGACATGCGATCGACGTGTGGCGCGAGCAGCTCTCCGAGCCGCGTTACTCGCGTCATTTGTGCCTTCCTGCCGAACTTCGAAGCCTGGCTACGGAAGAAGGACACGTACCGCCTGACGCAGGTACTCACCGGGCACAGGTGCTTCGGTGAGTACCTGAACAGGATAGGGCGCGAACCGACCGCGCAATGACACCACTGTAGCTGCGACCGGGATTCCGCGCAGCACACGTAGCCGTGTGCCCCGCATGGGCGGAGCGACGGATCCTGGTCCAGCAGATCGGGCAAGACCTCTCCCCGCCAGCGACAGTAGCGGCTGCACTGGCGGGGAAATCCAAATGGAAGGCGCTGGTCTCCTTCTGTGAGTCAGTAATGATGCAGAAGGAGACCGCCGATCAGGATCGGGAGAAGGCCGATCCCGTTCGAGATGGCGCAGGCGGGCCGGGGCAGACCGGCCCGCAACCCTGTAGTTCTGGGCTCTCAAGAATAAGACTACGGTATCCCCTGCCTGTCGTAGAAGGCGACTAAAAGGGGCCTCGGGTTCATTTGGCGACAAAGGTGGACCCGGGAAGAAGGCGACATCGGCTGGCCCGTGTCGCCTTGCACTGCGAGGGCACAGGGGAGGGAGTAACCTCCCCGGGAAGTGCTCTCTATGAGCACAGTGCAGCACCATGCACCATGCACCGAGGAAGGGCCACCGGGGAGGTTTTAGTGGGTAAAACCCCACATAACCGCCGCCTTCCCCAGAAGGCGAGGTATCTTTCTGAAGATTTCCTCCTCGTTAACAAAAAAACGTTGTTAGTACGTAAGAATTGCGATCCGAGGGACAAACCACGATTCAGTCAGTTGCTATTTCACGGATAATCAAATTATTAAGGGACATTCAAAAGCTAAACTAACTTTGAGTGCCACTTTGGGATTACCACAAGCTCCCAGAATATACAAATAGATGAATATATCTAAGTTTGTTTTTAGACCAACCGACGTTTAACTTTTTTGGTATATACATGGGTACACACACAGACACAAGTAATGTACGTTGATATATATGTATATAAAGTATGTTATGTGATGTAGGAAATATATCGGCGTTAATGTCGGAATCTGTGTTGGGTCATATAATTGATATTCCGAATGTGTTTCCGCAACCAGTTATTTGACTTTCGAAAGCCTCACATTGTCTCTTTCGTATTATGTATGCGCGGAGCAATTACGCTTTACTTTGTCGTTGGCTTACTAATGACATATACTGTTCTGTTTGTAGTAAAGAAAATAGAAAAATATATTTGACTTTCTTTCTCATAATCAGCTTTTACAAAATACTTACAAAAAATATAACTGTGCCAAACTGTGGTCGCTTAGCAGCGTGCCCAGAAGGCTGGTGGCATGTTGTATGGCAATGCTTAGTCTCTGTGCAAGGCATAAGTCAGCCCTGTCGGTCATCAGATGTATTGACCAAGTATGAAACCTCTATCGATGTTACCACATATATCAGCTGTTTATATTAGATATATGGAGAAATACTCTTGATATACAAAACGAATTTAGTCGTCGAAATAAGAATAATTTATGTTATAAAAAATTAAATGTTTGAAAGATTTTTTTTATCGCTACACTTAGATCTGACGGCCGGTGGTTTTTAATCCGTTTTGCAATTCCTTAAGTACTTTTTAAATATTTATTATTAAATATTGATCTAAATTTGAATAGCGATCAAGTTCAATAATTAGGTTTATAATTAGGTTAAAGTTAATTAATTAGGTTTATATAAAAAAAAGTAACAATTATACGAGCAAAAAAAAACAACGTAACAAGAGCCGATTCGAACTCGAAATTCGAACTAAATACACGGTAAAAAGTATATTTACGAGTAAAAACATAAGCCGACTTCAAATCGAATGGAAATATTACAAAATAGAATTAATCAGAGCCTACCCAAAAGATCGTTGATGTACATCCTCTCCAGTAATGTAAAAGCAAATGCAGTAAATGATTTATCGGAATCGTTAGTAACCGTCCGCTGAGGTTATTCTCACCGGGGACCCTTGTGTCGAGTTACTAGCAATAGAGGTTCAGGCTAAGCGACCTAAGAGCTATGCCACCTCTCAATCCGGTGAAGCAGTTAAGACCAGCTTCTCTGACCAATCTGTGTAGTTCGTCATTAAAAAAAAAAAATCAGAATCGATTACCGTGATAATGAGTTATTCGTCCATTCGTCGCGCACACACTTAATGCAAATTAAGACTTGTTTTCTGGATGCCATTGTCAGAACTGGTCCTGGGACACCAGTTGACACCACACGGGAAGCACCAGTTTTCAAATAAAAAAGAATCATCCACAACGTGTCATCTAGTCGAAGGTTTTGAGGTAACAAACATAAATAAAACAACAGAAGAATTGATAACCTTCTCCTTTTTTGAAGTCGGTTGAAAAGAGAAATGGAGAATAAGAAATTAAGGCATATTTATCGTTCCCTTGGTCATTTGGATCTTTGTAGTTATATATACGTTGTTCGTCCAGATAGAATAGAATAGAATTGAATAGAATATTTATTTATTAACACAGATTTGGTTACACTTAAAAACATTACACAAACCAAACGAACATACATGTAACCATTGCAGCACATATTGTTGGTACACAGTGACCCCAAACTAAGCAAACGCTTGTATCTTGGGAGCCAGAGTTGCGCTGTGGTAAAAGCGCAGATAAAAGTAATATCACAATACAATTGTCTACCATTAAACAAAATAAAGTGAGCCTGTCTAATGAATTGAATTATTTCATCCGGAAAAATAAATAGATTTTTTTTCTTCATCGGCATGAAATATTGAATTCAATTGTTCTTGCTCACATCACCTTAACCTAGTTTGTGATGACCGTAAAGCCCTAGCGTGTGCTGGCTGAGGTCATAGAATAGTGTCATCATTATTGCTCCGATACTTTCCTTTAAACGATGGAAACTATTTGATTTACATTCATTTTCATTTTGATTTTCATTCAGTGTTGTTCCTTGATACAAGATGAAACATTTTGCTGAGGTATTTAATTTAAAATTGCCATAGACTATATCATTTTTTCTTGGAGAAAGAGCAAACGATCGTGTAGCACACAAACGTAAAATTTAAATGTAATATGTTTTGTTTTTTTTTAGATTACAATACTAATACTTGGAGTTCATTTCGTATATACCAAACCCATTGCTGGTATCAACTTTAAAAGACAAATCGAAGTTAATATTAACCCTACTCCATTTAAATCGTTGGAGTTTATCTTTGAGAAATGGTCCAGGTTTGGAAAATTTGGATTAATACACAAAATCGCAAAAAGGGATACGAATGATATACTAGATTACACAAAATTATCTTCATTTGGTGATGAAAATTTAAAAGTGCTGCCTGTGAATACGAAAGCGGTATCAGTTCTTCCAACATCAGAGCAGAATGTTGTCGTTTTGTCAACGGTCAAGCCGCTGCAAAGTTCAGAGAAAGTTCCAACGGATACAATAGATAAAGTTGTAATTATTCCTGTGGTCGAAGCGACTGATGAAATTGTACAGCCTGTGAAACCATTCCTTGAAGCGCCAGGTGAGACATATCTATTAAGCACCCCAGTTGAAGCTACTACACCACCCGCTACGAGTGCATCAACAATAAAAACTACCGTCACGCCGGATGTCAATCCTTTTTCACCACCTCTACTTTATACTAATATTTTACAAACATTAAATATTCCTCAAATGAAAGAAACAAATGTCCAAACGCCTGAAATTCGACCAGTATCTAAAACAGAAAATCAGAATTTTATCATTAGGGGTTCTAAATTTGCTATGTACTTCGGTTCTATGTTACTACGAATTCTATCACAGTACTTTGCCGGAAGTCGGGTCCCACTAGGAAATTTTCCTGCACAAGACTCTCCTCTGTTATAATAAACAATGAAGGGTTACACGTAAGATTTAATGCAAACACTATCATATTTACAAAATTTTATTACATTCCAAATTAGTAGTAGATTTCTCCCTGTATATATCCGCCTTGTCCATATCCGTCGTATCCTCCATGTCCGTAGCCACCGTGCCCGTAGCCACCGTGTCCATAACCATATCCGTCGTATCCGCCATGGCCATATCCCCCATGGCCATAGCCATGTCCATGGCCATGACCGTAGCCACCACCGTAACCGCCTTGTCCAAAGTACACGTCTCCCCCAAAGCCACCACCGTAGCCTCCTCCGTAACCCCAATCACCATGGCCGGTGACTATTGTTACTAAATGAACTACCGTCAAAGCTAGGACAAGATTTGTCTGAAAAAATAAAGGATAAATTGAAAGATAACATTAAACAATAGAAATTGAACATTCTTTGCCATTTGGTAAATATTTTTTTTATATCATAAGTGTAGAATATTACATATAATTACTTTTATCAGATATAAAATAAAGTATCGCGACCTAGCAGAACATGGTTGTGCAGCAGCTATGTACTTCTGGAATTTACCCAGCGGTGACGATCCAACTCTTCACAAGAATCGACAAATCACGTCCAGTTGTTTTGACAGTTATTTGTGGGCGTTGACCATGTTATCAGGCATTTCATGTTCTTTAGGTTTATAAAGACTTTTTATGGTTGATAGACGTATAAAACTACTTTTAAGAATTTTATTATTTGAATCTTATTTCTTATTCTTAATAATCCCAACGTTTCGACCACTTTACACCGGCTATATTCACGAGAGTGGGCTGAAATGTGCTGGTTTTGATTAAATTGTAGTCAACTGAATGTAATTTGATTTTCATAGACGATGTTAGACTGGATTACGTCACCGGAGAGAGAATTGCCGAGCTCTTAAGTCGCTTGGTGAATCTCTGTTATAATAAATTTAATTTTATGTAATAGTTCACTAGTTCACTAGTTATCCCCTGCTTCAGCCTCTACTCTAGGTATGACCGCACCACCACTCAAAGAGATATTTCTTTTTTTATGGTGTATAAAGTAGTGCTTGATCATGATCCCACCTGATGTTAAGTGGTGGATATAGTTGAAAGACGGTACGAGCTGGTTTAGTAAGCCTATTCACTCTACTCTTGAAGGCTCCCACGTCCTACTTGGACGAAAAGACTGGCGCCGGCAACTTGTTCCGCTCCTTTGTTGTACGCACGATGAACGACGACTCAAATCGCTTCGTTCGGGCGCGCGGTACACCGACTATGAAAGTTTGGAGACCCGCCAAATCTCTAAACGTTCGAAGGTAGAATGGGGATGAGGGAATTTACTCGTGTAATTCCTGTGTTGTACACTCTCCAAAATGTAATCTGTTCAAACGTCTTATATGTCTGATATGTCTTACGCGTTTCAATTGTCGTGTCTTACGCATCTTTTATAAACAAAATAAAACTTACTTTGAAAACTGCCATTGTGATAATACCCTTCTAACACTGGTCGATGAATACTGGCTAGAATTAGTTTTAAATTCGTTTAAATATTTAGCGGTTCTAAAGTTTTGGGAATCTTAATTAATCATGTTTAACCAGTTTCAGATGTAGTTAATATACGATGTTCAACCTTTTAAAATATTGCGCAAAATACAATATATGAACCAAATTATTATAATGAAAATCTTCCCGATGCTAAGTATTTCAATACTAAATCCGTAATATAAAATGAAATAAATGTTATATGTAATGTGTGTATAGCCGGTCTTATGTGTGCATTCCGTCTTGAGACTTCAAGAAAAAGAATGCCACTTCCCAATCGCTATTATATAGATATATAGTAATATATATAATTATTATGTAATTATTATATAATTATTAAAAAAAAATTAAAATAAGTGATTTCTTTTGCTTACTTGAATTCGACTGCCAGTTCCGATACTGGTATTTGTCAGTGACGTTTCATTATTAAACCGCATTTATTACAGTCATATCAGTTACCATTATTTCATTACCAAATACGTCAAATACGAACAAACGATTGACATGCCAGTGGTAAACCATAATGGTTCCAGTGAATCATTTTGTAAACAATTACTTTAACGTACCCGTGGAACTGTAGTTTGGAACGGCGCGCGTTTTCAACATAAGATTAAAAAGTGATAGAAACCCTAGAAGTAGATATAGACTTATTATAAATTAAATGATTTACAAAGATAGCAAGCCGCAATAATAACTATTCTATTGCTTCAATAAAATAGTAAAACACAGAGCTCTAACAATAACGTAACATTTAATACCTATACTAGAAAGAGGCGCAAAAATGCTTAAAAATCTAAGACAATGCTTTATGTAGCAACACTGAACGGTCACGGTTTTTTGTCCAGCATAATATTGGCTACCTTGGCAGCTCTGGTACTCTGCACAAAACCAAGAGAATTGTATGTCAGTGGCAAACAGGTTATTATAAAAAATAAACACTAAATTTAATAAAAAACACACTTCGACGAAATTAAATACTTATCAACACAAAATAGGTACAATAAACAAAAATAGAAAGAATTTTATTTTATATTTTATTCCAAAAGTCTTCCATAAAAAAAATCCTAATTCCATCGCCATCATCTTGATAATTATCGTTGCACGACTGTAAGTTTGTCGCGTAAATTTCTTCCACGCACTATCAACTTATGAAACACATCTCCATCGGTGTTTCCTCTCCTACATGATATGGGGAACTTTCAAGAAACGAACATATTCCTATCTCAAAGGCCGGCAATGAACCTGCAGCTTCTCCGGGGTTGAGGATATTTATGGACGACCCTGATCTCTTAAGATCAGATCAGAAAGATCTAAATAATAAGAGTAATAAGCGATATAGATTGATAGGTGATCTAACCGCCAGTCTTAGATAATGGCAGAAACTTTAAGAAGAATAAACGTATGAGCGTCTCTTGTGAATGTTTTTTATGTGAAATATTCCCCATATATACACACAACCGGATAGGGCCTTACGATAGGTTTTAATGTTTTTGGCTGAAAATCAGCACTGAGTTCCATGTTTATAGCACAGCACATGATGAGCGAATCTCTATTCGGTAAAAGGTTTTTTCTTTTAATTTTAATATCTTTTGTTTTTTTGATTCACATTTTTATACTTGTTCAGTTTTTTCCTGTTGTGAGTTCTTGTCTTACAGCATTGTAATAAAATGAGTGTCTCTTAAAACAAATTGTGTTTGTATTATTTTGTTATCAAATTGTTAATTGTTATCTTATTTACTTTGAGAGCCGCTGACCATAAACGGACAACACCCGTCATAAACGTCAAAACCTGTTTGGTAGTCGCATCCACGTTTTATGTGTATTATTCAATTTGAATATCAATTTTAAAATTAACACGTAATGGTGATACAACGGTGTCATCATATTAATTACGCTTATAACTGTCAAGTTTAGGTTGTAATGATTATATTTTGACAGTGGGGTCACTGCAATGGCTTCAGCTGTTGCAGGAATGAGCCGGGACGATCGGCGGAATACCACGACGATCTCGCAGAATACTGACGTGATGGTGGTATATTATACGGTACCTGCTGCCCAAAACTTTAAGCAACTGAAATCTATTTAATAGGTGTTTGTAGGCGGTCGGATTTCTTAAGATCACGTGAGGCCATATTGTCGTTTCTCCTACTCCAATAAGTTACAACAAATTTTAATAAAAATTGCAGGTGTGATACCCGTACAATTAGTAAAAGAAATATATTGTTGCATTGACATAGACATAGACATTTATTTATTGGCATCACAATACAAAAACACATCACAGACTGAATATAACACACATTAAAAAAGAATGAAAAATAGACAAAACACAGTTAAAGTTACACGGCCAAATAATACAAAACATATGATGCCAATATCGGACACCGTCTCAGCATATGCTGTCACAAGGATGCGACAGCGCTGATTTTCAGCGGTGCCCGGGACTACCTAAAGACGTGCGCGCGCAATACTACCTTTATTTGGAACCACCATTGGATCTGCAGAATTCTTCATCAAAAGGCCGAACGTGTCAAAAGGCGTATTTTCTTTTCGTACCCATATACATTTGATTCACATTTTATACTTGTTTTGTTTTTGATTCACATTTTATACTTGTTTTGTTTTTGATTCACATTTTATACTTGTTTTGTTTTTGATTCACATTTTATACTTGTTTTGTTTTTGATTCACATTTTATACTTGTTTTGTTTTTGATTCACATTTTATACTTGTTTTGTTTTTGATTCACATTTTATACTTGTTTTGTTTTTGATTCACATTTTATACTTGTTTTGTTTTTGATTCACATTTTATACTTGTTTTGTTTTTGATTCACATTTTATACTTGTTTTGTTTTTGATTCACATTTTATACTTGTTTTGTTTTTGATTCACATTTTATACTTGTTTTGTTTTTGATTCACATTTTATACTTGTTTTGTTTTTGATTCACATTTTATACTTGTTTTGTTTTTGATTCACATTTTATACTTGTTTTGTTTTTGATTCACATTTTATACTTGTTTTGTTTTTGATTCACATTTTATACTTGTTTTGTTTTTGATTCACATTTTATACTTGTTTTGTTTTTGATTCACATTTTATACTTGTTTTGTTTTTGATTCACATTTTATACTTGTTTTGTTTTTGATTCACATTTTATACTTGTTTTGTTTTTGATTCACATTTTATACTTGTTTTGTTTTTGATTCACATTTTATACTTGTTTTGTTTTTGATTCACATTTTATACTTGTTTTGTTTTTGATTCACATTTTATACTTGTTTTGTTTTTGATTCACATTTTATACTTGTTTTGTTTTTGATTCACATTTTATACTTGTTTTGTTTTTGATTCACAT
Organism: Meandrusa payeni; assembly: GCA_029286785.1. Classification (NCBI taxonomy): domain Eukaryota; kingdom Metazoa; phylum Arthropoda; class Insecta; order Lepidoptera; family Papilionidae; genus Meandrusa; species Meandrusa payeni. The sequence continues at coordinate 7,716,857 of JAGSMX010000008.1, read as the reverse complement.
TTTATACTTGTTTTGTTTTTGATTCACATTTTATACTTGTTTTGTTTTTGATTCACATTTTATACTTGTTTTGTTTTTGATTCACATTTTATACTTGTTTTGTTTTTGATTCACATTTTATACTTGTTTTGTTTTTGATTCACATTTTATACTTGTTTTGTTTTTGATTCACATTTTATACTTGTTTTGTTTTTGATTCACATTTTATACTTGTTTTGTTTTTGATTCACATTTTATACTTGTTTTGTTTTTGATTCACATTTTATACTTGTTTTGTTTTTGATTCACATTTTATACTTGTTTTGTTTTTGATTCACATTTTATACTTGTTTTGTTTTTGATTCACATTTTATACTTGTTTTGTTTTTGATTCACATTTTATACTTGTTTTGTTTTTGATTCACATTTTATACTTGTTTTGTTTTTGATTCACATTTTATACTTGTTTTGTTTTTGATTCACATTTTATACTTGTTTTGTTTTTGATTCACATTTTATACTTGTTTTGTTTTTGATTCACATTTTATACTTGTTTTGTTTTTGATTCACATTTTATACTTGTTTTGTTTTTTGATTCACATTTTTATACTTGTTTTGTTTTCTCCTGTTGTGAGTTCTAAATGTATTTAAAAGTTGTCTTACAGCATCGTAATAAAATGAGTGTCTATTAAAACAAATTGTGTTTGTATTTATTTGTTATCAACTTGTTAATTGTTATCTTATTTACTTTGAGAGCCGCTGACCATATACGGACAACACCCGTCATAAACGTCAAAACCTGTTTGGTAGTCGCATCCACGTTTTATGTGTATTATTGAATTGGAATAACAATTTTAAAATTAACACGTAATGGTGATACAACGGTGTCATCATATTAAATACGCTTATAACTGTCAAGTTTAGGTTGTAATGATTATATTTTGACAGTGGGGCCACTGCAATGGCTTCAGCTGTTGCAGGAATGAGCCGGGACGATCGGTGGAATACCACGACCTCGCAGAATACTGATGTGGGGTGGTGGTATATTATACAGTACCTGCTACCCAACACTTTAAGCAACTGAAATCTATTTAATAGGTGTTTGTAGGCGGTCGGATTGCTAAAGATCACCTGAGGCCCTATTGTTGTTTCTCCTACTCCAATAAGTTACAACAAATTTTAATAAAAATTGCAGGCGTGATACCTGTACAATTAGTAAAAGAAATATATTGTTGCATTGACATAGACATAGACATAGACATAGACATTTATTTATTGGCATCACAATACAAAACATATGATGCCAATATCGGACACCGTCTCAGCATATGCTGTCACAAGGATGCGACAGCGCTGATTTTCAGCGGTGCCCGGGACTACCTAAAGACGTGCGCGCGCAATACTACCTTTATTTGGAACCACCATTGGATCTGCAGAATTCTTCATCAAAAGGCCGAACGTGTCAAAAGGCGTATTTTCTTTTCGTACCCATAGACATGTGCATTACAACTACATTCAAAGATAACTTGATGAAGAGATTTGAATGAAATATATTAATTTTATTCATCAAAATATTTAAAATTTATTTTTATATCAAATACAGTAGATACTGACTTCTTCCGTGAAACTTACTCATTAACTTAAGCGAATATTACTTATTGAATAAATGTACTTTACTTATTGGATTTCATTGTATTTATGTATTTTATTCTTATAAACATTTTACATAGAGCAGATAGTTTACAATGATTTTTTTTTTAATTACGAACTACACAGATTGGCCAGAGAGGCTGGCCTTGACTGCTTCACCGGATTGAGAGGTGGCATAGCTCTTAGGTCGCTTAGCCTGAACCTCTATCGCTAGTAACTCCACACAAGGGTCCCCCCGGTGGGGGGTAACCTCAGCTTGGACGGTTACTATGTTACGCGTAAGCATTCCGATCCGAGGGCGCCCGAGAGGGCCAAACCACGACTCTGTCGGTTGCTATTTCACGGATAATCTAAGGGACATTCAAAAGCTAAACTAACTTTGAGTGCCACTTCGGGAAGCGTTGGCGCTGGGAGAAGAAGTGGCCGAAGAAACTCCAGCAACGCTCCTAGCATCTAAGGGGTGGGGCTTGCCCATAAAATAGCGGTAACGCGCGAAGATTATTCGCAACCTCCGACGGTCGCGATTGGACGCTTTGTGGATTTGTAAAGATCTAGCCTGTGCAATCCTCGGCCTCCGTGCGACGCGACGAAATTTCGTATAGGAAGGCTTATAAGTGGCGGCACTTACAAGAAGTTTGTTAAAATGTTTAGTGGCAGTCTCGAAAAACCGTCGAGATGCCTGCTTAAAGAATTGGGCTATTGTCGGTAAGTTTACAATGAGTACATGTTTGTCAGTAATGGCATGTGAAAATTGCCATGGCATGGTAAATAAGCACTTAAAACTGCCACAAACAAATTACTTGGTGCCGTCACCGACAACTAGTGTTGCTAGAGTTCTACGCAACCTGAAGCGGCCGTCCGGCAAGGAGCTGAAACGGTTCTCATGGTTATAGGCCGAGATACGTTCTTGACGATCCGGACGACGCGATAACCATTGCACAGGCTAGATCTTTACAAATCCACAAAGCGTCCATTCGCGACCGTCGGAGGTTGCGAATAATCCTCGCGCGTTACCGCTATTTTATGGGCAGGCCCCACCCCTTAGATGCTAGGAGCGTTGCTGGAGTTTCTTCGGCCACTTCTTCTCCCAGCGCCAACGCTTGCCGAAGTGGCATTCAAAGTTAGTTTAGCTTTTCGAATGTCCCTTAGATTATCCGTGAAATAGATACCGACCGAGTCGTGGTACGGCTCTTTCGGGCGCCCTCGGATTGAATGCTTACGCGTAACATAGTAACCGACCAAGCCGAGGTTACCCCACCGGGGAGATCCTTGTGTCGAGTTACTAGCGATAGAGGTTCAGGCTAAGCGACCTAAGAGCTATGCCACCTCTCAATCCGGTGAAGTCATGGCCAGCTTCTCTGGCCAATTTGTGTAGTTCGTCAATAAAAAATCATGGTTATTATTTTAATGATTTGTCAAATACGTAAAAAAAAAATCTAATGAGTAAATGTTTCGACCTCCCTCTCCCTAGTGTTGTAATTTAAATGATAATAACAAACGACAGGCTGTGATAAAGGCGGATGTTATTGGATATTTTTATTTGAAATATTTTACTTGTTTATGTTCTAAGCAGGTATTCGGTCGTTGTTGACTTCGGTTATTAATTCCGACTTTAAATACTGAATTACTCAACAATCATGGATAGTATTGACAAAGCCTGCATGCTTAAGTGAAAATGTGTCAACAAGTCTGCTAGTGGAGCTGTATATTAGATTATGTATTGATACTCTCTACAAAGGGGTTGGCCGTCCACGACTACAGGATATATGAAAGTAGATATAAGAAAGTTTCTTTGTTCTGTAAAAATGTTTGTATTGCGTAAAAAATAACCCTAAATTGATAGAACTAACTAACGAATACTCGGTTCTTCTTCTACATCTTAAACTTTATTATTAACCGTGACCGTTAGAGTGTCCATCAGATAATTCATTGTGAATACTGTGAAATACTCTTCAGCGATTACTAAAATCCGCCAAAGCCTCCTTGGCCACCACCGAATCCTCCTTGGCCACCGCCAAATCCTCCTTGTCCACCACCAAATCCTCCTTGGCCACCACCAAATCCTCCTTGGCCACCGCCAAATCCTCCTTGTCCACCACCAAATCCTCCTTGGCTACCCCCAAATCTTCCTTGGCCTCCACCAAATCCTCCTTGACCGCCGCCAAATCCTCCACCACCAAAACCACCAAAGCCTCCTTGTGCAAGAATACTTCCTATTAGTGCCAATGTGATAGCGAAACTGAACAAATTCTGAAAAATAATTAAGGACATGATTAGATTCCTTAGATTAAAAAAGAAGATTCCTTAGAAAAAAGAAGCGTCAATAGACTAATAGTTTAGGGTACGGGCTGCGGATCGTAAGGTCGTGGGATCGAATCCGCCATTCGACTATTGACGTAAACCATCTAGTAGATGATGAGATACAAGCCTAAGCTTATTTGGAATGGTTAATAAGAATCTTAATAATATTTGTAAAAAAAAATATTGATAGCAGTCTTTTTAAAAAAAAAAGTAAAATGATAAAAAAAATGTGGCAAATATGTCTATATAATACCTTCAAACGAGCAATTCTTGTATACATATAATCTGAATCTTAGAAACGGCTCCAACGATTTTCATGATATTTTGCATGCAGGGAGTGTTGGGGAGCGATAAATCGAATCTAGCTTGGTTACATTTTTAGAAAATTATCAAATTTGTGACACTAAAAAGCCGAAAACGTGTTAATAAAGCTTTCGTTCAAAGTATTTTACCTTTACTGCTGTCATGGCTGATTCTAACAATGTGTACTCGTAATGACCGTCTAAGTTACAAGCATCAAGACTTTATATACATATCCGGAATGTACGGTGTTTTTTTTACACTACGTTGAAATCGCGGTAATTCTCAAACATTGTGTGAACAAAACTATTTGCGGTTTATATTAGTGTTTCAAGCATTGTAGTTGTTATAAATGCTATACATAGACCTTCAAAATATATCGTCATATACTCGTAATATTAAATAAACAAAGGTAGCAAGCATTTCATATTTTATAGGATGTATTATGGAGAAGCTCAGGTTTGGAATTTCATGATCTAATTCCCCATAACCATTCCCCCATAGGACTTTAAGATGCACTGCTGGAATTTCTTTTTTTTCAAGAAGCGCTATGATACGAAGGCTTTATGCAACTAAAGAACTAAGAAACTGTATGACTTGAAGATTTCGTTAGACATACAGTAAAGGACAGAAATAGTTTTTCGATTTAGTTTAATCAAAGGAAAGACAGACGCGCGTCTTTCCCTACGAATAAAATATGTGTTTTCAAGAGTAAACTGAAAAAGCATTAACTAAGCTAGTGCTCTAAGCTAGTGCGCTAAGCTAAAAGACCAGTGTCCGGGCGGTTGTCTCTTGTTGCATAATACGCTAGTAACCCGAGTTCGATCCCCGGTGTCGTCACCAGTAATTTTTATATGCTGATTTACCACGCGCTCGGCGGTAAAGGAAAACATCATGAGGAAACCTACACGTCTTAGAAAATTTTTGTAAGGCAAGTGAATGTGCCAATCCGCTCTAGGGCCGCGTAGCGGACTATACCCTTATACTCTCTTCGCAGAGAAGGCCTGTGCCCAGCAGTGGGATATATATAAAGGCTGTAACTTTAACGTTAAGCTAGAGCAAGCTTAAGTCTGGTACTAATATACAGGAATGCCTTTCCGCTTTACATCAGGTGGGATCGTGGTCAAGCAAAACAAAATCTACGTACTATTATTTTTATAATAGGTTGTCAAATATCTCCCTTCCGCCTTTTTGTCTTTTGAATTTCGCGGCTATGTACAAAGCGCTACAGAGCTCGTATCTAGCAATACTATACATAATTTGAAAGGTCTTGACATAACCTACAAAACGACGCTATGCATAATTAGTTTGGATATTGCGTTCAACAGTTATAGACGTGTAAACATGGAGTTCACTAGAGCCGAAATTCGCGGCTTGGCCACTGTTTGGGACGATTCACCGGCCTTCGACCACGACCGTTTTCGCTTGATATTGTCGTATGTGATCCATTTTTCGTCGCCAGTCACCATCCCTTCAAGAATGGGTCGAGTTCGTTCCGTTTCAGCAGCATATCGCAGGCGTTGATTCGGTCCAGAAGGTTTTGCGTCAAATCATGCGGCACCCAAACATCAAGCTTTTTGTATCCAGCCTTCTGCAGATGGTTTAAAATGGTTTGGTGACTAACTCCCATCTCCTGGGCGATGTCACGAGATGCCACATGCCGGTCTAACTCGATGTAGTCCATGATTTGATCGGTATTTGTCGTCACAGGTCTTCCGCCGGCTGGCTTATCCATGGTGTCGTTTTCACCGGCTCTGAATCGTCGAAACCATTCCTCCGTGGTTCGAAGTGATAGAGTACCATCCCCAAAACACCATTAATCTCACGGAACGTTTCTCTAGCGGATTTGCCTTTAACGAAGGAAAACTTTAAAATAGCGCGAATTTCGGCGTTAGTGAACTCCATGTTTACACGTCTATAACTGTTGAACGCAATATCCAAACTAATTATGCATAGCGTCGTTTTGTAGGTTATGTCAAGACCTTTCAAATTATGTATAGTATTGCTAGATACGAGCTCTGTAGCGCTTTGTACATAGCCGCGAAATTCAAAAGACAAAAAGGCGGAAGGGAGATATTTGACAACCTATTATTTGAAGTAGTACTTTGTAGTACTTAAATAAAATACATCAAATAAACGAGAAAATTCACCACCGTCTTGAATACTATAAAAAAAGTCTAAGAAGAACCGTTGCGTAAGAGACAAAACTCTCTTCCAGACGATTCTTCAGCCGCTAGAGATAATATGTACCACAAAACGATAGTACGTGTAATGAAATTAACCTAATATACTTGTATCCTGAAAAGTTACCCTTTCATGTGTAAATAGAAGAGTGTTTTGAAATTATTAAGAGATTGCTTTAATGTGAAAATTAAGCCCTTTTTTACAGATCTTGTCTAATATGAACCAACATGGTTATTTCGTACTTTAAGGCAACTTTACCACTTTACTTCATTGATGGAGTCTTCCTGAGGAGATTCAACTCCTCTGTGCTAATGGAGATTAAAATAGGATTAATAAATTCGTTGAAAACATTGTCACTTTTCTTGATCAACTTATTCGAGGTGAAATATTGATCAACATACCTGAAACTTACTATACTTAAACAAATACCCAAAAATGTAATTTATTATAATAAAAGCCTTTTAATATAATAAATAAATTAATAGACAGAATTACTTATTAAATAATATAACCTTATTATGGCTTAAGTATTTTATCTAACATAACTTAATTTGCAACTTTCCTTCAACAATAACCCAAAAAACGGTTTTTTCGGTATTTTTGATCTAAACTTTGAGAACCTTTTTCTAGCATAGATTTGACAAAACTGTAACAATACAACTTGACTAAAAAAGTCATAGATGACATAATTTGTGGGTCTTGCTTAAATCAATATTTGTCGATATAAGGTACGATCAAAAAATGGATTTACCCACGCTACTTTGTGTGACCAAAATATTATATTACTGCTATCAAAAACATTTTAATCAAAAATTGATTTTTCTTAAGGATTGTTTTAATTTTTTTTGTTGACGGGGGGGAAATATTCAACAAGATACCCCGACTTCTGGGGAAAGGCGGCATTATGTGGGGTAAAAACCCCACATAACCCCGCCTTTTACTAAAACGGTGGACCCTCCTCGGTGCATGGTGAGGGTGAGTGCAGTGCAGGGCGACACGGGTCAGCCGATGTCGCCTTCTTCCCGGGTCCACTTTGGCGAACGATATAGGCCCCTACCCTTGTCGCCCAGTGAACCTGAGGCCCCTTTTAGTCGCCTTCTACGACAGGCGGGGGATACCGTAGTCTTATTCTATGAGCCCAGAGCTACAGGGCTAGTTTTCAATTTACGCTAATGTTACTACATGCGGTGTTGGTGCCTACAGTAATTTATGGCAGTGAAAGTTAAAGATGAATTCCGTTAAGGAGCGGTCATCACGGAGTATACATCTGGTATATACTATATTATCGTAAATTTCTACTATGTATACATATATTATTATAATTATATAGACGTTACTGGGTAAGTATTTTATTTATTTATCTAATTAGGACTTTTAAAACGCTATTTAGCGGCGCTGCGCTTAGCCTTCCCTTAACTACGAAAGGTTAGCTCCATTTTTTTAATGACTAACTACACAGATTGGCCAGAGTGGCTAGCCTTGACTGCTTCACCGGATTCGGAGGTGGCATAGCTCTTAGGTCGCTTAGCCTCAACCTCAATGGCTAGTAACTCGACACTAGGGTCCCCCCGGACGATTACTATGTTACGCGTAAGCTTTCCGATCCGAGGGTGCCCGAGAGGGCCGAACCACGACTCGGTCGGTTGGTATTTCACGGATAATCTAAGAGACATTCAAAAGCTAAACTAACTTTGAGTGCCACTTCAGGAAGCGTAAGTTAGCTGGAAGAATATGTTTGCTATTTAGCATTAAGTTTTGTATTTACATTACATTAGTGTACTAAAGATATTATAGGTAATATAAGGTTAAAATAGAGAAAATAATTATTCGGATATACTAGGTTTTTTTCTCGACAAAAATCAAAATAAATACTTTACAAAGTTTTCTTAATACCATAAATTTATTTACAAAAAATTTATAATTAATAATAACGCCATCTGTCTAAACCAGTTGACACTAATAATCTTCCGCTTTTATATAACGTCACGGATTTTTTTGTTGGCTTTTTAGGATACCTTTACGCAACGACCCATACGGAACTGTAAACCATTTTAATTAACAAAACAAGAAAAACATAATTAATATGCTGTAAACATAAATATTAATTATTGTAGTGCACAAAAGGTTTGTCTTTTTCTACTTTCTTAATAAAATAATTTATATCAGGATAAGAATAAATAGGTGTATGGAGATGGGTGGGCAGCCCGCCATAACCGTATGGATAAGTGTACAATCCAGATATAGAAGGCGGTATGTACGGTTTTAATAGAACAAATTTATCCTCTGACTTCTCATCCTTTTCCTTCACTGGTTTGGTTTTATCATCGAAGACATTAACTGGTTTCCAATATTTATCTTCCGGGTATTCGTTCTCTTTATTATACTCATTTCCTAAGTATTTATCACCACATTTAACATGTTGAACAAAAACACAGAATAAATATAATAAAAAACAAAGGATTTTCATGTTAACTACCGACATAGAACTAGTATAATACATAATCTGAGACTAGTAGCAATTTTCTCGCAGCTCCTTTTAAATATCCGTTCGTGTGTAAAACCTGGGTCTAATTATAGTTATCTATAACAATCGGAAAACCCAACGCTTTGTATTTTATCTTTATTATTTTGCCCTTGTATAACTAATAGCAAAAGATAGTCTATGGCGATATTTAATGGTATGTTGTAAATTGTACGAACACAAAGTAATTCATTCTTAGGTGCATGTTTGTCGTTATCTAAAACATTTAAAGTTAAAGTTACAGCCTTTATATATATAATATATATGTCCCACTGCTGGGCAGAGGCCTTCTCTGTAAAGAGAGTATAAGGGCATAGTCCACCACGCGGCCCTAATGCGGATTGGCAGACTTCACATGTCGTAGAAAAATTTTCTAAGACATGTAGGTTTCCTCACGATGTTTTCCTTCACCGCCGAACGCGTGGTTAATCAGCACATAAAATTGCAACAACAAATTTATTGGTGCCGGCACCGGGGATCGAACTCGGGTTGCTAGCGTACTATGCAACTTGAGCCAACCGCCCGGACACTGAGCTACCGCGGCTCGAACACGGCTAAAACATTTGACTCTTCTTTACTATGTCATCAATCTTATCGATCGATTTCAACTACTCCGTCGCATATAGTCACTAAATCTCACTTTTGAACGATAACTCTCGTATCTCTTTTCTCATGGTACGGTTAAGGTCCTAAGTTCAAATCTATCATTTGTAAAACAAAATCATAACATCATAAAAGATTAATCAATTTGCTACTATAACCAAATATATATTAATAATTTGTATTTTTAAGAAAACAGGTAAACATAAGGAAACAAACGCCAGCCTGTAATTCTGGGCTCGTAGAATAAGGCTATGGTATCCCCTGCCTGTCGTAGAAGGCGACTAAAAGGGGCTTCAGGTTCACTGGGCGACAAGGGTCTTTTGTCGTCCGCTGAAGTGGATCCGCGAAGAAGACGGCAGGAGCGTTCCACTGGAGATCCCGGAGCCCCTCACCATGCACCAAGGAAGGACCTTAGTGGGTCAGAATCCCACATAACCCCGCCTTTCCCCCAGAAGGCGATTATTGAAGATTTCCCCACCGTCAACAAAAAAAACAAACGAACATAAGATTTTTTTTTATTAAAACCTTCCAAGCATTTGCACGACAGCTTCGATAAACTACGCATTGCTGCACCAAATTTATTGTATTTGCTGTGAAATGGTATTAACTGTGGGAGGCCTCCACTCTTGTAGATATTTGCGGGAAGAATAACACTCGGAGTCCAGATTTGTAATGTCCTGTAATTTCTAATCTCTTAACTATATATACAAACTTATGTGCTACGTCCTTACTGGTACTAATTATAAACTAAGTTTGTCGACCAATCAGGAAGGGACATTGAGCAACAGCTATTTGCACTGAGAGTGAGCGAGAGGTGACCCTCTCTGTCACACATCTTGCGCGCTCCGCACAGAGATTGCGATACGCTGTTTAAGACCCCGACATAACAAACTCATTTGAGAAGACTGGCTCTATTAATAGGTTGTCAAATATCTCCCTGCCGCCTTTTGTCTTTTGAATTTCGCGGCTTACAAAGCGCTACAGAGCTCGTATCTAGCAATACTATACATAATTTGAAAGGTCTTGACATAACCTACAAAACGACGCTATGCATAATTAGTTTGGATATTGCGTTCAACAGTTATAGACGTGTAAACATGGAGTTCACTAACGCCGAAATTCGCGCTATTTTAAAGTTTTCCTTCGTTAAAGGCAAATCTGCTAGAGAAACGTTCCGTGAGATTAATGGTGTTTTGGGGGATGGTACTCTATCACTTCGAACCACGGAGGAATGGTTTCGACGATTCAGAGCCGGTGAAAACGACACCATGGATAAGCCAGCTAAGATAGACCCAGCAGATAAGACAAAAAGCATGATGTTTGGGTGCCGCATGACACAAAAGGCGGAAGGGACATATTTGACAACCTAATATATACTAGGGTACTCAGCCCGCTTCGCCGGGCTAGATTTTACTTAATTTTATTTAAACAATAAACTTACATCAGTAAACGGAAACATTCGCGGCGCTATAACTTACCTTGGATACTTCAAAATCCTTAATTATTATCGTTAATATACTTCAGCATATTAACTAGTAGCATACTCCATTGTACTTCAATATGGGTCAAAATGACATAATATACACAACGCATATGTCAAAACAAATTTGGGTTATAAAACAATAGAATATCATCATAGTAAATAAAATCTGTATTTGACAGTTCAAAAAGAGAAGTGATCCGATCGTCACCAAACTCACACGATCAATCACAAGGTCAATATGAAGATTCCCTGAGAGTTTCATTGAAATCGGTCTAGCCGTTTCGGAGCCTATACGGATCAAACACACACACATTATCTTTTATATATACAGATACATTGACGGCAATATCAATTTACCTTTTTTTTTTTTTGTTCACGAGGAGGAAATCTTCAGAAAGATACCCCGCCTTCTGGGGGGAAGGCGGCGGTTATGTGGGGTTTTTACCCACTAAAACCTCTCCGGTGGCCCTTCGGTGCATGGTGAGGGGCTCCGGGATCTCCAGTGAACTCAAGGAGAGCACTTCCCGGGGAAGTTACTCCCTCCCCTGTGCCCTCGCAGTGCTAGGCGACACGGGCCAGCCGATGTCGCCTTCTTCCCGGGACCACCTTGGCGGACGACAAAGGCCCCCACCCTTGTCGCCCAGTGAACCCGAGGCCTTTTGTCGCCTTGTACGACAGGCAGGGGATACCGTAGTCTTATTCTTGATAGCCCAGAACTACAGGGCTGAATATCAATTTACCTACGCAAAAATCATATAGGACTGTTTATGCCTACTACTATTACTAATTAAAATTGTCAATCAAAATTCACGAGGTCAACGATGAAGCCGAATCTAATTAGGATAAAACAATTATCTTGTGCTTAGCAAACCGGGCTCTTTAGTGCAATAAAATTTAACGAAGCCGTCTTCGTACATTCTTAATCATTTTTAAAAATACCAAGTGGCCGACTGCTTCAAGGTTATCTATCAAACCAGTATTCAAGAATTTTACATTTTATTAGAATTTTTATGTTCGTTAATTAGATCCCTTTTGTTGTGAACGATTCACGTTGATATGCCAACACGCTTTGTTACTAACATAACGTAAATAATAATGGAACAAAATATTATAAAGGTGATATGTTTCTAAAATGGACTAAAGACATACAATTTATAAGCTACCTATTGATTATTCTCAAGATTTCTCACTATAAATTTTAAATGTACCAAAGTAAACAAAAACGTTAAATGATAGTAACCTTTAAAAAGTACTTTTGGGTACAATATCACAATATTGTAAAAATAATATATATGACATAGCCATTTTTTTTAAGTTCCTTGGTATATATTTTAAACATTAGATCCTAGAAGATGTCATGAAGATCTCATCAATTTAAATTAAGAACTTAGAGGAAAAAAAATCAAAATCTCTCTCCATTCCCGATAGGTTAACATCTGTCGGCTAAAAACTAGAGCATCATAGACAAGGTGTTGGCTAACCAACACCTTTTCGGCACAAGACCTTTATTTTTTATTTTCCTAAATTATTTTTTTTTATGTTGCTTTTTTGTTTTACATTTTTATACTTATTTTATGCCTCGTGTCGAATGTATTTTTTTTATTCGAAAAAGACGAATTGAAAATCCTCGTACTCTTTTGAATTCGGCTAAAAATATTGAAATGTGCAGAAAACCCTAAATAATAGGTTGTCAAATATCTCCCTTCCGCCTTTTGTGTCATGCGGCACCCAAACATCAAGCTTTTTTTTGTATCCAGCCTTCTGCAGATGGTTTAAAATGGTTTGGTGACTAACTCCCATCTCCTGGGCGATGTCACGAGATGCCACATGCCGGTCTAACTCGATGTAGTCCATGATTTGATCGGTATTTGTCGTCACAGGTCTTCCGCCGGCTGGCTTATCCATGGTGTCGTTTTCACCGGCTCTGAATCGTCGAAACCATTCCTCCGTGGTTCGAAGTGATAGAGTACCATCCCCAAAACACCATTAATCTCACGGAACGTTTCTCTAGCGGATTTGCCTTTAACGAAGGAAAACTTTAAAATAGCGCGAATTTCGGCGTTAGTGAACTCCAGTTTACACGTCTATAACTGTTGAACGCAATATCCAAACTAATTATGCATAGCGTCGTTTTGTAGGTTATGTCAAGACCTTTCAAATTATGTATAGTATTGCTAGATACGAGCTCTGTAGCGCTTTGTACATAGTCGCGAAATTCAAAAGACAAAAAGGCGGAAGGGAGATATTTGACAACCTATTATATTAGTTGCCATTATGACCCTATGATATATTTTTTATGATAATTTCTATTTTTAGAATTTCAATTAGTCTTATATCTACACGTTATTAAACAAAAAAAATGTATTAATTATTTAACTCCAATGTTATTTGCATATCAGAATGCGTTCGAAAGTTTCTTTAATTATTCCCAATGTTGAAAATGCGCCAACCGGTTAGCTACAATAAAAAAATAATAATGTTATTGTTTATAGATTTCTTTACGGAAAGGAAAAATATATAAACTACTGTACTTGTTTCAAACTTTAAGAATGTTCATAGGAGTTTTATGAACCAATTTCCCTTCTCGTCGAACATCAAGCCACGACCTTTTGCTGTGGACAGCCATCGGGTTTTTTTTTATGATGAACTACACAAATTGGCCAGAGAAGCTGGCCTTGACTGCTTCACCGGATTGAGAGATGGCATAGCTCTTAGGTCGCTAAGCCTGAACCTCTATCGCTAGTAACTCGACACAAGTTACACACGTTTACTATGTTACGCGTAAGCATTCCGATCCGAGGGCGCCTGAGAGGGCCAATTCGGTCGGTTGCTATTTTACGGATAATCTAAGGGACATTAAAAAGCTAAACTAACTTTGAGTGCCACTTCGGGAAGCTTTCGCGCTGGCAGAAGAAGTGGCCGAAGCAACTGCAGCAACGTTCTTAACATCTAAGGGGGGTAAACATCCATCGGACTCGAACGAACCGCTATACTTCGTGTTTAGTTGTGCGTACAGAAACAAGTAAACATCAGCACTTGATTGACCCTTGCGTAACAAGCGGGTTTCATTGGTTACCCTGCATACAAGTCGATGAAGAATATCGAACAGAAATGTCGTAGGTTCGAATTCAACATTCAAATATTGACGTGCAACGTAAGCATAAGTTTATTAAGAGTGGTCAATAAGAACGTTAGTAATATTTACAAAACAGAATATATTAAACTTATAAAAATAGAATTAAAGTGAAAAACACTTACAAATAGAAGGCACTTTTTTGACAATTTTTTTATTAATAACAAACAAGACACAGAAAAGTAGGTTTAATATCATTACCGGAAATTAATACGATGAATCAAAATGCAATGACAGCTTTGGTATTGTTTAAAAAAAAATCTTTCATTTTCACTTCCCTACGATTTACACTTTTGGCCGCAAGGTGGGTGCGATGGGTAGGGTTCGGGTTTCGGATGTGGTTTTGGTTCTGGTTTGGGCGCGGGTGTCGTCTCATAGGGTTCGGGTTCAGGTGTTCCCCAGGGGTCGGGTTCAGTTGTAGGTTCTGGTTGTTCTGTGGTCGTTTGATTCGGTTCAGGATGCGATCCGCTACAGGAGTCTGAATCCGATATCGGATACGGCCTACCAATGCATTCGTTGCATGGGTTTAAAACTATGTCATCATAAATGGCTTGTCCAAATACGTAGTTGCTAGAGGGCGAGTCTAATTGTATACATTCAATTTGTATTATGATAGAGACCAACAGCGCTAAGCAGGTAGCTGCGTTCTGTGGAATAAACAAACACATTAGAAATATTAATAAGGATAGAGCCACGGTAATTGCTTCTGCTCAAATAATCTAAATCCGCTTGCACGGTCTAAAATATCCAAATTACAGAGAACCAGCGACCGATCTTAAATGTTCTTAAAAGTCGCCAACTTGCAATTCATTTGAGACTATTCGAGGACAGCCGCAATTACCTAGTATCAGCTAATCCATATGTTGCTGTGTCTTTAATTCTTCAATTGAAACTTCGATTTTACAGAGTTAAACGCTTCTGTATTATAATAACGCTACGCTACTGCATGGTCTTTAAGAGAAGAGGATATAACATCTATATTAGAGTGTTCACCTAAATTGAGGGAATCCTTACTGGCCAAAGGGCGGATATACGTGGGTTGGCAGGTCATCGAGGCGTGTGACTATATATCCGTGACATGCTGTAACAAATGCCAACAATACGGACACCCAGAAAAATACCGCCGGGCATCGGTAGTAACTTGTAGTAAATATGGAGGAAATGGCCACAGGAACGGGGAATGCAAGGAAAGCTATTTCTGCCACATGCAACAAATTTGGATAACCTGCCGACCCACTGCGTCCGTGACTGCAGCACGGATCTATCCTGCAAGAATATATGGGGAGCAACGGACGGTTTCTATCACGAATTATGGCTTTAAATAACCAAATAACAGACGGACAGATCAATTTGGGGGGCTCGGCGGCGACGACAAGGGAGTTACCATTCATCGCCCGCGAACTACACCTCGACATAGTGCTTCTTCAGGAACATTATTCGCAGGCGCAATCAGAGTTCTCCATTTTGCATGTTGCAGTTGCATCGGAGTATCAGCCCTGCACCACCTATCAAACAGGCATCACAATGCAGTCTCCATGCGGCACCCATATGAACAGGAAGAAATTGTGATAGTGTCCGCATACTTCCAATATTTCGAGGATATTTACCCACACATTCGTCAGCTAGACATGGTATTAGACCAACTGCGTGGTCGACAAACACTTGTAGGGGCAGACGTTAATGCTCACTCGCCAATCTGGCACAGTCCCACGACATTTTACGGGCAAGCGGGCAGAAGCTGCTTGAAAAAGGATGTTGTGATTGGAATCACGATAGGTATGCGTGCATAGTTTACGCTTATAGAGCCGTGGTACCTCAGCGTATAGAGCCGTGGTAGCCATTAGCAACCAAAGTTCGATTCTCGATGCTTGTACCAATGAAGTTGTTTGTTGCAATTTTAAGTGCTGAATCACCGCTCGACGGTGAAGGAAAATATCGTAAGGTGCGCCAATCCACACTAGAGCCGCGTGCCGGATTGTTGCTTTAATATACTCTCTTTACGGAGAAGGCATTGGGCTTAAATATATACAGGCTGTAATATAATGCTTGCTTGCAAAAATTTTTAGGAAGTGATTTTTCGTACTGAAAAAATCGAAATACGGCAATTCTTCGACACTTATTACATTCATGAACAAGGCGACTAGGATTAAAACCTACTACCATCAGGAATATCGATTCAAAATAATCGATATTCCCCTTAGTTCTCACCTAAAGGCACTGCCGTTTTTGTGTTACAAATTGTTGACCACAAATAAATTTACGACGTAGAGAAAAACAGACGTACCTTGGCTGCCATACTGGCCGTTTTCCAGTGGTGTTAGTAAAAAAATGATACTTACATTACGTCACACTCATTATTTATACCATTTCATTGTCACATCAGGTTTTAGGCAAATTAACATTTATGGTAATATTTTCACAATTACCATAAATTTTAATTGATTAGGTATAATTAAAAATAAAGACAAAGAGTGTTTTTTTGATAAGAATGCAAGCAATATTTTTTCACAAATTTTAACATTATTTTTAACTATTCCAACTAAGCTTAAGTTTGTGCTAGAAGATGGTTCACGTCAGTACTCGAACGGTGGATTTTAAACTACGACTTTACATTTTGCAGACCTTACCCTAAACCATTAAACTATGGACGCTTCAAATGAGTTAATAATTATTCCATTATATTCAAGCCCTGGGAAAAGTTGGAAAATTATCATCGACAATAAATCCAATATAGTATAAGTCTGTCATAATCAAGAATTACCAGAGAATGAGTTTACGGCGATTACTATGCAGAATTATTATAAAATACATGTAAAATTACTATCATGTTTTCTTAAGGGTCTACGTGTAATCGGAAATTTATTGAAGTAGTAATAGTCTAGTGGCAAAGCGGTTTATTAAATGAAAACTAGCTTTGGGCTTACCTTCTGTTATATAATTACTGCAGTGAGTGTCCGTATTTTTTTTATACTTTCTAGGTAAGTGCTATGCCCGTTCTTCCGTTTTCTTCGTGTGCAAACTACGCTGCTCGGCCAAAGAAGCTGACCGCAGCATCTTCACCGCAGAAGAGGCAAAGCCACTTAGATCCTGTTATTTGCCGATATTATGTTAACATAAAAGTTGTTGGATGGACTTCGAAAGTGACATATTAGTAGGTTCTACGACGAGTCAACGAGAAGCGCATACCATCAAGATGAGAAAAGTGTCGTATCGGGTCACGCTAAGGCACGAGAGATATCACCTTCTTCAACTTATCTTGATGGACAAAAAAGCTGACAAAAGAAGTGTTGGTCGTAGAAGGAAATCATGACTGCGTAACATTAGAAAGTGGATTGGAATTGCGAGTACCGCTCATCTTCGCATTGCAAGAGACAGAGAGAGATATGTTGATTGACTGCCAATTTTCTCTAATTAGAGAGGCACTTTAAGAAGAAAAAGTTGAATAACTTTACGCAGGTATTCTTCGAAGGTCGGTACTTCCTCATATAAAAAAATATCAAAGTTTCAACAGTTAATAACTAATTTGTATCTATAAATTTCAGTGATTGATAATCACTGGACATTACAACATTATTGAGATGCATTGTGGATTTTTTTGCGGATTGGCAGACTTCACATGTCTTAGAAAGTTTCTAACACATTTCACGTATCCTTACGATATATTCCTTTACTGACGAGCATGTGGTAAATCAGACCTTAAAATGTCAATAAATAATATAATTGGTGCCGGATTGAACTCGGGTTGCTAGCGTACTGGATTTTGTGGCAATCGCCCGGACACTGAGCTACCACGGCTTTGTGTATATTTTAGGGAGGAGTTTATCAATGCGTCTGTATGGATATACGTATATGTTCATAAGAATAAAAATTATATCCCCTTTTTGAAGTTGGTTAAAAATACGAATAAAGTTTTAATGAGAAACAGGCAAGTAAACTCTATTCGTAAATAGATTGCAGGTAAATTATATAAGTTATTCAGCATTTTTAATTAGTAAGGTGTCTGATTACCGCGACTAAGAATTGATATAAATAAGAAACCCTCATCAAAGTTTATGTTGCAACAGCTTCACCGGTAGCTTTTTTTTTTTTTTGTTAACGGGGAGGAAATCTTCGAAAAGATACCCCGCCTTCTGGGGGGAAGGCGGCGGTTATGTGGGGTTTTTACCCACTAAAACCTCCCCGGTGGCCCTTTCCTCGGTGCATGACGAGGGGCTCCGGGATCTCCAGTGGAACGCACCGGAGCCCCTCTGCACTGTGCTCAAGGAGAGCACGTCCCGGGGGGGGAGGTTTTTCCCTCCCCCCCTGTGCCCTCATAGTGCAAGGCTACACGGGCCAGCCGATGTCGCCTTCTTCCCGGGTCCACCTTAGCGGACGACAAAGGCCCCCACCCTTGTCGCCCAGTGAACCCGAGGCCCCTTTTAGTCGCCTTATACGACAGGCAGGGGATACCGTAGTCTTATTCTTGAGAGCCCAGAACTACAGGGCTGTTCACCGGTAGCTGTCTCAAGCTGTAGCGGTCTCAAGGCTGCTCCGCGTATTTCCTTCCAAAAAAATACAATAGTATTTTTTATCAATATTTTATATTACTAGTCTTATTTTTCTAAATTTAAAAAACCGAATGAACGCCGATTTATTGATACGATATATTAATATTAGTACAATTAATTGAGATTCGAACACGCGTACGTCAAGGTCGTAAGTCTAACTGCTTAGCCACTTCATAAAATTGAAAAATTTTATATTTCAATTAAGCACTGGTAAAAGGATTGTTTAGGTAAATTATGATGTCAATAACGTAGAATTTTTTGTGACGCCTATGTTTTTTTTTAATTTTCTGGAAGCATCCCACCCGCACCGAATGCCCGTTGAAATTTAGCGCCCTGCGTCGCTATCCCATCTCATTCCATCTTTACGATCATCTCAATTTTTACGATTGGGGTGCCAGCCCAGTTGTTTACAAATGGCCTACCCCATTTGTAAACTTGAGGGACCACTGAACTGAAAGACTAAAACTAACACTATGACGCCAATGAATGTACGTTTGTACACAATTAGCTTAGTAGACTAGGGACTCTGTTTTGTATACATAATACTAAATCCCTACACAATAGCTACGATCCTTAAACAAAACTTTAGGCGAGTGTCATATAAAACGTAAAAAAAATGAAAAAATACACGTGTTAATTTACTTACCACAATCTTCCTCCTCACGTTGATTACAGCAGTAATTATTAATAATTTAAATTACTTTTGTATTTGTAGTTTTAATTAACGAAGTTGCTGATTACTGCTACAACTCAACTCAACAATTACTTTTTTTTTACTTTCGGGAACGTACCTGACCCCGTAATCGTAAGGACGAGTTATGTCGGGCCCTCACCGACCAAACCCACAAGATGTTCCACCATCGTCGCGGGGCTGCGGGATCGCTTACGCACGCACCGCGGCCCCGCCTACGACTCGCATGCCTTGCGGCATCCCCGTCCCAGGGAGGACGGGACTCCCCCTCACCGCCCTTCAGGCAAGGCGCGCTGGAACATGAACTCCCCCGAGTCCATCACCTGGAGGCGACAATCGCCCCCCGCAGCCCTCCGACACACTCGTGGCGGACTCTAAAAGCCCGCCAGGTGCTGCCGCCTCGGCCGGCCCTTCCACGCGGGCCGGCGTGTGGGTTCCTCTTCGCTTCACCGTGGGTGTTGGGGGCCATTCCACGGTTACTGAGCCCCTCCGGCACGACAAACCGAGAACACTTCGGGGGGAACAATTACTTAACAAACTCTGAAATATAACTAATTGGTTGGATATGCTTTAAGACATTTGTAATCGGGACAAAAGTTACTTTCTAACATATTTCCATGTGTATGTGTGATTTTTAAATAAGTTAGAATTAAAGTTACAGACTATTTATGTATCTTTAATTTATTTATTTTATTTTGTTTCTAAGCTTGCACCCTTTACTCTTTTTTTTTACAAAACCCCAAGGTTGACTGGCAAAGAACACCTTTTGGCATTAAGTCCTCTTGTTTGTACACTTTTATTTAGTGCAGATAAATATTAACCTTTATCTGCACTATATAAATATGTTTTATAGAGCATAAGGGCCCAGACATACACGCAGCCATACTACGGAATAGCAAATTTCACGTACAAAAGAAAATTTTCTAACACGTGGTTACAGGTTTCCTCAAGATCCTGTTTGTTTTCTGTTTGTACACTTTTATTTTGTGCAGATAAAGATTGAATAACTTAATAGACATATATGTATTGTATTATAGAGTATAAGGACATAGTCCACTACGCGCCCATAATGAAGATTAGTAGACTAGTAACTAGACTTCACATGTATCAGAAAATTTTCTAACACGTAGGTTTCCTCACGATCAGCCCTGTAGTTCTGGGCTCTCAACTAAAGGGGCCTCAGGTTCACTGGGCGACAAGGGTGGGGCCTTTGTCGTCCGCTAAGGTAGACCAGGAAGAAGGCGACATCGGCTGGCCCGTGTAGCCTTGCACTATGAGGGCACAGGGGGAGGGAGTAACCTCCCCAGGACGTGCTCTCCTTGAGCACAGTGCAGAGGGTCTCCGGTGCGTTCCACTGGAGATCCCGGAGCCCCTCGTCATGCACCGAGGAAAGGGCCACCCGGGAAGTTTTAGTGGGTAAAAACCCCACAATACCGCCGCCTTCCCCCCAGAAGGCGGGGTATCTTTTTGAAGATTTCCTCCCCGTCAAAAAAAAAAAAGGTTTCCTCACGATGGTTGCCTTAACCGCCGAGCGCGTGGCAAATCGGCTCTTAAAATTGCAACAAACAAATTTATTGGCAAACTCGGAAAGCTAGCGTACTATGCACACTGAGCTACCACGTTAATTTTAGGAACGAGGTTATCAATTCGTCTTTATATGTATGTCCCTTTTTTAAGTTGGTTAAAAATTGATAAGTTTAATGAAAGATTTAGCATAAATTTAAGTTATATCAATTCAAATGAGTGTGTTAAAAGACAAAGAAACTCTATTGGCATTTAGATTGCAGGTAAAGTGGATAAGTTATTACGTTATTCAGTATATTTAATTAGCAAAGTAGCTGATTACTGCGTCTGAAAATGATATAAATAACAAACCCTTAGCAAAGTTTGGCATGTTACTATCAGAGCTCCCAAAATAGAAAATACAATTTGGACGGATGCGCATTAAACGTCTTATAAGTTAGTAAGTTTTTTCTTCTTATTATTAAGCCTTTTTATTTATTTATATTTTTTGAAAACGCATACAGATATCTCAGTCATACACCGGGCACAAAATGTTTTAAAATGTGTTTATTTTTGTACTCAAAAAACCTAAAGACCAACCGACCGAGAATCGAACTCGCAAAGACCAAGTTGCCAGTAAACCGGTGAAGCTGTAGAGGTCTCAAGGCTGCTCCGCGTATTTCCTGCCAAAAAATACAATTGTGTTTTTTATTAGTATTTTATATCTCTAGTGTTAGCCATACACCGGGCACATGTTTTTTTTACCAAGTGATTATTTTTTTTATATATAAAAAACCGAAAGATAGGCGATTTATTGATACGATATATTAGTACAATTGATTGGGATTCGAACTCGCGAACGTCAAGATCGTAAGTTTAACTGCTTAGCCACTTCATAAAATTGAAAAATGTTATATTTCAATTAAACACTGGTATAAAGATTGTTTAAGTAAATTAGGATGTCAAGTCACATCACACCCACCAGATAACGATGACAAATGGATACATGATTCGATTTTCTTTTCAGGAAGCTGTCTCTTGCATAGTTCTGTTCACTTGTCTATTCCAAATTGCAGAACTGAACGTCATACCACGTGCTAGTCAAGTGAACGCTGCTGACGTAAAAACTTCGAACTCATCGAATAACAACTCCACCCGTGTGGCCAGGCCATCAGGCGTGAGAGTAAGACTTCAATTGCTACCAATCGATACTACTTTGTTTTAAACAAAATAGTGTGCTTACACAGATGAAGCAATACTTCTTTAGTTCCATCTATATATATGTACCTAGTCGTGTCATCAATTGGTCAAGTCAAAGGTCATCAATTGGTCAAAAGTCAAATCAATCAATTTGGTCAAAACTTTTAACGAGATCAATGATACACTTTTTGATAAGTGTTTAAAAATTATATATGAAATGAAAGGTAATTAAATGCACAATAAAAAATTATTTTCATTATTCAAAATGCCCTCCCCCATTTTAAATACATACCCGTAATCGACGCGGCCAGTCATCCATCGCAGCAAGCACTACATTCATGTCTATTTCTGCCGCTGCTTTAACCAGAGATGCTCGGAGAGACTCCAAATTCTGATGAAGTTTAGCACAGACAGTTGCCTCCAAATGTTGCTATATCTTATAGTCCAGTGGGTTTAGATCTGGACTAGAAGAGGGCCAGTCTTCATGCGCAATGAAATCAATTCGTCGGACGGTCAACGAGTTTTGCGTGCTACGTGCCCTATGAGCTGGCGCGGAATCGTGCTGGAACATGCAGGGTCCGTTTTCGGACACTGTTAGGAAAAGAGGTTCCACTATGTTTGTTAGTACGGTATTTCGACATACAACAGCACTAGTTTTGACGCTTTTTCATAGAAAAAACACCTCAGTTCACCTGATATTAATGTCGATAAGTTTGACTTCGCCAGGCTGAGTGGTGTACTTAGAGGAACATTGTCTTGGGCTATTACTCTAGAATTACTAAAAAATCTCTCCGCACGATGTATTACGATTTACACGATTTATTTTCAATGGTAGCATTACGACCACTGACCGGGCAAAAATATTGTAGCGCCCAACTTAGGAAATTAAAAACGAGTGTTGTTATTTTCTGAATCAATATGTATCTGGATTAATAATTTTATTGTTCCGTTACCCAGAGCTATATGGACGTAGAAAGTGTTTGTGACATCTAAGTTTTTTTTTATTTTAATATTTTCTGGAAGTATCCCACCCGCACCGATTGTCCGATGAAATTTACTGCCCTGCACCATCCATCCCATTCGATCATTACGATCATCTCAATTATTACGATCATCTTAATTATTGCGGTAGGCCATTGGGAAACAACAGTGGCACCACAGAACAGAGACTAAAACTGACAAACATCGACCACTGTGTCGCCAATGAATGTATTTTTGTACACGATTAGTTTAGTAGACTCGGAGCCCTGTATGTTTGAATACATAATACTAAAACCCTACACAATAGCTACGATCCTTACACAAAACTTTGGTCGAGTGTCATCTAAAACGTAAAAAAATGAAAAAATACACGAGTTTATTTACTTATCTCCATGACCCCTCCGGTCATAAGTAAATAAACTCCTGAGTGAAGCAGTAATTATTAATTGTTTAAATTACTTTTGCATTTGCAGTTTTAATTAACGAAGTTATTGATAACTGTGACAACTCATGGTATAATTAACAATTATTTAACAAATTCTGAAATATAACTATTTGTAAGGATTTGATTTTGGACTTTAAGACATTTGTAATGGTAACAAAAGTTCGTTTCTGCCATATTTTTAAAATAAGATAGACTTAAACTTACAGACTATTTATGTTTACTCGCGCGTTACCGCTATTTTATGGGCAGGCCCCACCCCTTAGATGCTAGGAGCGTTGCTGGAGTTTCTTCTGCCACTTCTTCTCCCAGCGCCAACGCTTCCCGAAGTGACACTCAAAGTTAGTTTAGCTTTCGAATGTCCCTTAGATTATCCGTGAAATAGCAACCGACCGAGTCGTGGTTCGGCCCTATCGGGCGCCCTCTGATGGGAATGCTTACGCGTAACATAGTAACCGTCCAAGCCGAGGTTACCCCCCACCGGGCGGACCCTTGTGTCGAGTTACTAGCGATAAAGGTTCAGGCTAAGCGACCTAAGAGCTATGCTACCTCTCAATCCGGTGAAGCAGTCAAGGCCGGCTTCTCTGGCCAATCTGTGTAGTTCGTCAAAAAAAAAAAAAACTATTTATGCATATATAATTTTTGATTAAAATGTATGCATGATTATTTGTGTGCTTATATTAATTTACTATTTTATTTCACTTAAATTTTTCTAAGCTTGCACCTTTTGTCTGTCAAACTCCAAGGTTGACTGGCAAACTCCTATTTGTACACTTTTATTTTGTGCAGATAAAGATTGAATAAATTCATAGACATATACGAGTATGTATTGTATTATAGAGTATAAGGACATAGTCCACTACGCGCCCATAATGAAGATTAGTAGACTAGTAACTAGACTTCACATGTATCAGAAAATTTTCTAATACGTAGGTTTCCTCACGATGGTTGCCTTAACCGCCGAGCTCGTGGTCAGCACTTAAAATTGCAACAAACAAATTAATTGGCATCGGGGATTAAACTCGGGAAGTTAGCGTACACTATGCACACTGAACTACCACGGCTCTGTATTAATTTTAGGAAGGAGGTTATCAATTCGTCTTTATATGTATGTCCCTTTTTTTAGTTAGTTGAAAATTGATAAGTTTAATGAAAGATTTAGCACAAATTTAAGTTATATCAATTCAAATGAGTGTGTTAAAAGACAAAGAAACTCTATTGGCATATAGATTGCAGGTAAAGTGGATAAGTTATTACGTTATTCAGTATATTTAATTAGCAAAGTAGCTGATTACTGCGTCTGAAAATGATATAAATAACAAACCCTTACCAAAGTTTGGCATGTTACTATCAGCGTTTCCAAAATAGAAAATACAATTTGGACGGATGCGCATTAAACGTCTTATCACACAATGGCGATAAAAGTAAGTTTTTCTTCTTATTATTAAGCCTTTTATTTATTTATATTTTTGAAAACGCATACAGATATCTCAGCCATACACCGGGCACAAAATGTTTAAAATGTGTTTATTTTTGTACTCAAAAACCTAAAGAACAACCGACCGAGAATCGAACTTGCAAACACCAAGTTACCAGTAAACCGGTGAAGCTGTATAGGTCTCAAGGCTGCTCCGCGTATTTCCTGCCAAAAAATACAATTGTGTTTTTTATTAGTATTTTATATCTCTAGTGTTAGCCATACACCGGGCACAAGTTTTTTTTACCAAGTGATTATTTTTTTTATATATAAAAAACCGAAAGATAGGCGATTTATTGATATTAGTACAATTGATTGGGATTCGAACTCGCGAACGTCAAGATCGTAACTGCTTAGCCACTTCATAAAATTGAAAAATGTTATATTTCAATTAAACACTGGTATAAAGATTGTTTAAGTAAATTAAGATGTCTTTTCAGGAAGCTGTCTCTTGCATAGTTCTGTTCACTTGTCTATTCCAAATTGCAGAACTGAACGTAATACCACGTGCTAGTCAAGTGAACGCTGCTGACGTAAAAACTTCGAACTCATCGAATAACAACTCCACCCGTGTGGCCAGGCCATCAGGCGTGAGAGTAAGTTTTCAATTGCTGCCAATCGATACTACTTTGTTTTAAACAAAATAGTGTGCTTACACAGATGAAGCAAAACTTCTTTAGCTACATCTATATATATATGTACCTAGTCGTGTCATAAATTTGGTCAAAACTTTTAACGAGATCAATGATACACTTTTTGATAATTGTTTAAAAATTATATTTGAAATGAAAGGTAATTAAATGCACAATCAAAATTTATTTTCATTATTCAAAATGCCTAGGAATGGGAAATCGACGCGGCCAGTCATCCATCGCAGCAAGCACTACATTCATGTCTATTTCTGCCGCTGCTTTAACCAGAGGTGCTCGGAGAGACTCTAAATTCTGATGAAGTTTACCACAGACAGTTTCCTCCAAATGTTGCCATATCTTATAGTCCAGTGGGTTTAGATCTGGACTAGAAGAGGGCCAGTCTTCATGCGCAATGAAATCAATTCGTCGGACGGTCAACGAGTTTTGCGTGCTACGTGCCCTATGAGCTGGCGCGGAATCGTGCTAGAACATGCAGGGTCCGTTTTCGGACACTGTTAGGAAAAGAGGTTCCACTATGTTTGTTAGTACGGTATTTCGACATACAACAGCACTGGTTTTCACGCTTTTTCATAGAAAAACACCTCAGTTCACCTGATATTAATGTTGATAAGTTTGACTTCGCCAGGCTGAGTGGTGTACTTAGAGGAACATTGTCTTGGGCTATTACTCTAGAATTACTAAAAAATCTCTCCGCACGATGTATTACGATTTACACGATTTATTTTCAATGGTGGCATTACGACCACTGACCGGGCAAGAATATTGTAGCGCCCAACTTAGGAAATTAAAAACGAGTGTTGTTATTTTCTGAATCAATATGTACCTGGATTAATAATTTTATTGTTCCGTTACCCAGAGCTAACGATATGGACGTAGAAAGTGTTTGTGACATCTAAGTTTTTTTTATTATAAGTATCCGGAAGTATCCCACCCGCTCCGATTGTCCGATAAAATTTACTGCCCTGCACCATCCATCCCATTCGACCATTACGATCATCTCAATTATTACGATCATCTTATTTATTGCGGTCGGCCATTGGGAAACAACAGTGGCACCACAGAACAGAGACTAAAACTGACAAACATCGACCACTGTGTCGCCAATGAATGTATTTTTGTACACGATTAGTTTAGTAGACTCGGAGCCCTGTATGTTTGAATACATAATACTAAAACCCTACACAATAGCTACGATCCTTACACAAAACTTTGGTCGAGTGTCATCTAAAACGTAAAAAAATGAAAAAATACACGAGTTTATTTACTTATCTCCATGACCCCTCCGGTCATAAGTAAATAAACTCCTGAGTGAAGCAGTAATTATTAATTGTTTAAATTACTTTTGCATTTGCAGTTTTAATTAACGAAGTTATTGATAACTGCGAATGCAAAAAAGTCATGGTATAATTAACAATTATTTAACAAATTCTGAAATATAACTATTTGGAGGGATTTGATTTTGGACTTTAAGACATTTGTAATGGTAACAAAAGTTAATTTCTGCCAAATTTTTAAAATAAGATAGACTTAAACTTACAGACTATTTATGTTTCCTCGCGCGTTATCGCTATTTTATGGGCAGGCCTCACCCCTTAGATGCTAGGAGCGTTGCTGGAGTTTCTTCGGCCACTTCTTCTCCCAGCGCCAACGCTTCCCGAAGTGGCACTCAAAGTTAGTTTAGCTTTCGAATGTCCCTTAGATTATCCGTGAAATAGCAACCGACCGAGTCGTGGTTCGGCCCTCTCAGGCGCCCTCGGATCGGAATGCTTACGCGTAACATAGTAACCATCCAAGCCGAGGTTACTCCCCACCGGGGGGACCCTTGTGTCGAGTTACTAGCGATAGAGGTTCAGGCTAAGCGACCTAAGAGCTATGCCACCTCTCAATCCGGTGAAGCAGTCAAGGCCAGCTTCTCTGGCCAATCTGTGTAGTTCGTTAACAAAAAAAAAAAAACTATTTATGCATATATAATTTTTGATTAAAATGTATGCAATTTTATTTGTGTGCTTATATTAATTTACTATTTTATTTCACTTAAATTTTTTTCTAAGCTTGCACCCCTTTTGTCTGTCAAACTCCAAGGTTGACTGGCAAACTCCTATTTGTACACTTTTATTTTGTGCAGATAAAGATTGAATAAATTAATTGATATATATGTATTGTATTATAGAGTATAAGGGCATAGTCAACTACGCGCCCATAATGAAGAATAACTACTTACTAGACTTCACATGTATAAGAAAATTTTCTAACACGTAGGTTTCCTCACGATCAGCCCTGTAGTTCTGGGCTCTCAAGAATAAGACTACGGTATCCCCCTGCCTGTCGTAGAAGGCGACTAAAAGGGGCCTCGGGTTCACTGGGCGACAAGGGCCCCACCCGGACAAGGGTGGGGGCCTTTGTCGTCCGCCAAGATGGACCCGGGAAGAAGGTGACATCGGCTGGCCCGTGTCGCCTTGCACTGCGAGGGCACAGGGGGGGAGGGTGTAACCTCCCCCCCCGGGAAGTGCTCAGAGGGGCTCCGGTGCGTTCCACTGGAGATCCCGGAGCCCCTCACCATGCACCGAGGAAGGGCCACCGGGGAGGTTTTAGGGGGTAAAAACCAGAAAAACAGAAGGCGGGGTATCTTTCTGAAGATTTCCTCCACGTGAAAAAAAAAAAAGGTTTCCTCACGATGGTTGCCTTAACCGCCGAGCGCGTGGCAAATAAGCACTTAAAATTGCAACTAACAAATTTTTGGCACCGGGGATCAAACTCGGGAAGCTACCGTACACTATGCACACTGAACTACCACGGCTCTGTATTTATTTTAGGAAGGAGGTTATCAAATCGTCTTTATATGTATGTCCCTTTTTTTAAGTTGGTTAAATATTGATAAGTTTAATGAAATATTTAGCATAAATTTAAGTTATATCAATTCAAATGAGTGTGTTAAGAGACAAAGAAACTCTATTGGCATATAGATTGCAGGTAAAGTGGATAAGTTATTACGTTATTCAGTATATTTAATTAGCAAAGTAGCTGATTACTGCGTCTGAGAATGATATAAATAACAAACCCTTACCAAAGTTTGGCATGTTACTATCAGCGTTTCCAAAATAAAATACAATTTGGACGATTACACATTAAACGTCTAATCACATAATGGCGATAAAAGTGAGTTATTTGTACGTATTAATCAGCCTTTTTATTATTTTTTTATATTTTTAAAAACGCATATATCTCAGCCATACATCGGTCACAAAATTTGAAAATGAAAATGTGCTTCCGCGCGTAATAGCGTTCCATCTTTGTGTTTCCGAATTATCGTAGGAATAATACGAAACAGAATTTATCAGAACCTAATCAAACGCTCATCAATCTGCTCTCGAAAGCTATTCTTACTAATAAAATATGAATAATTGAAATCGGTTGGCGTGATATAGAGTTATTTGTCGCGCACGTCATCATCATCATCAGCCTGTGTCTATCCACTGCTGAAATGCCTTCCGCCACAAACGATCCTCCGCTTTTTGCAACCTGCCACTTCCGGCTATAAAGTCGTAACCACCTCCTTGGCCAAGAATAGCATGGCTGCCGGGTACTGGGGGCCGTGCTATATGGTGTCTGATCATAGGGAGATTTGGCCTTGAGTCGTCACGTTGGGCAGGCTTGACGACTATGTGAATGAGGAGAGGATGTTGGGAGAGGTAAGGACTCTTGGGATGGGTTTGTCACTATTCGGAGAGGATGTGGGGAAGAATAGCGACAGCTGTGGTGTCCAGGGTCGCTAGTACACGTATTCATCGGTCAGATGAACCCACTGAACATCGCGCACATACTTATTGCAAATTTAAAATGCCTCATGGATGCCATTGTTAGAATTGAACCAAATTAGGATGAGACCACACTGGAGGCATCAGCTTTCAAATAAAATAAAAATCATCCATCATTTTTTTTTTAAAAAACTAGCAATATTTCTTTTTTTTTAAATATTACTAACAATCTTGTTAACCATTCCAACTAAGCTTAAGCTTGTGCTAGGACATGGTTCACGGCAATAGTCGAACGGTGGAATCGAACCCACGACCTTACGATTCGCAGGACGTACCCTAAACCATTAGGCTATTGACGCTTAATCATCGGTACACCTAGTCAAAAGGTATGAGGTAACAAATATAACAAAACAGACGAATAAAGAACATATTCCTTTCTGAAGTCAGTTAAAAATTGTCATAAAATTTGATAAAAAATACACTCGTTCAATAAGTCTTTATATATATGCCCCATTGCTGGGCATAGGCCTTCTCTGTAAAGAGAGTACAAGGGCGATGTCCACTACGCGGCACTAGTGCGAATTGGCAGACTTCACATATGTTAGAAAAAAATCTAGCACATTTAGGTTTCCTCACGATGTTTTCCTTCACCGCCGAGCGCGTGGTAAACCAGCACATAAAATTGCAACAACAAATTTATTGATGCCGGCACCGGGGACCGAACTCGGTTTGCTAGCGTACTGCGCTACGCCCGGACACTGAGCTACCACGGCTCCTCGGTAGTATAGTGGTAAGTATCGTCGCCAGTGATTCAATTAAGCAGTAAAAAAAGTTTAAGTTAAATAAGTTGTCAACTCGAATCACACCCACACGATGTTGTTGTTGAAAGGAGGGAGTACAAAATAAATTATTTTTCAGGAAGCCATCAATTATATATTTCTATTTATTTGCCTTGTGCAAACCGTAGTACCAAATGTTCTACGAAGTCCTAGACAAGTGAGTGTCAGTAACAATGGACAGGTTGCTACCAGAGGGATAGAGAGGTTTATTGGAAGTGGTGGGCGCCTTGGGTTGTTTCCTATAACGATTGACATTCCTAATAAAGAAAACCCTCATCCAAAAGTATTATGTGCATAGAGTGGATAATTTCCGGCATTGTAGATAAATATTTAATTTTTTTGTTGATAAACAAAGCAAATAGCAGTGGTAGATGCGCCGTTTAACTATTATAGAAAGATGTTTGACACCCAATCCATTAGTAACGACGAGTTTTCGATCGTCCCTTTGTATTAAAATTGTATTGATTGTACAAAAAAATCGTTTCCTAAAATTTGTGGCCTCATTGCCTGGACCTTGGAGTCAGCGACATAACATCGTGAAATCGATGTATTATTTTCATTGCATCGGTACCAAATACATTAAATACTAAGACATACGATTGCCGTGGAAGTGGTAAACTATTGTGACACTAATGAACTTAAAGCCTGCTCAAACTAGCAAATGTCTACTATTAAAATGCCCATGAACCGTTTTGTTCATAATTGCCTTAGCAGACTTGTGGCCCAATATGGAACCTATGACGCACGGTGAAAAGCTGCCAGCGAATGCTCTCTCTGTCTACCCCGTTAGAAAAAGGATTTAAATACTTCAGAGCTAAGTTTTATTATATTAACAATAAAAATTTGCAATTACATGTGCATTTTATTTCGCAATATCTATTGAGTAATGATCCCACCAAATGATAGAACGTTTGTTTTAAAAAAATTATAGAAATAAAAATATATATGTAAGGATATATAATCTCCTTACTTAAGTTTATTCTTTTTTATATTTTTATAATAATTACACTGGTCTGCAATGAAATCCTCCTTTAAAAATATTTTGACATAAATATGACGATTAAAATGTTCTGAATCTATCTCCGTTGGCCGATTTTTTCCATCACGTCTAGGTTTTTTTCTATGAATTTTTTTTTCAAATTTAAAAAATTTGGGTATTTTTTTAAATTTTTGCGCGTCAATGTTACAAATAGTGAATATACAAACAGTGTATGTACAAAATAAGTTTTAGCGAGTTGTAAGAGAAAGAAGGGAAGTGCCGAAGGTGATTTTTATGGTAGTACATACATGGAAATTTTTAAATACTCATGGAATATTTGTGCTGATTTAAAAGTCGTCGCTATACTCACTGGATTACAAGGAGGATACACAAAGTTTTGCTGTTTTCTTTGTGAGTGGGACAGTCGCGCAAGAGAAAAACATTACAAAATAAAAACTTGGCCACTAAGAAAAAGGTTTAACTCCTGGGCTTAAAAATGTGTCTCAGAAACCTTTAGTGCCAAGTGAGAAAATTTTTCTGCCATCACTTCACATAAAGTTGGGACTCATGAAAAACTTTGTGAAAGCTATGAATAAAGATGGTGCAGGTTTTCAATATATAAAAACAAAATTTCCTCGAATCAGTGACGCAAAATTGAAGGAAGGAATTTTGGTAGGTCCGCAGATACGTGAGCTAATGAAAGGTGAAGCTTTTGATTCGAAGTTGAGCAAAGTAGAAAAAGAGCTTAGGTGGCTTTTGTGGATGTTTGTCATAATTTTCTTGGGAATACAAAAATCATTCGAGAGCTTTTTTCTGCTTATAAAGCTTTAGGATGCAATATGTCACTCAAGATTCATTTTTTGGACTCTCATTTAGATTTCTTTCCTGAAAATCTTGGAGCCATATCAGATGAGCATGGTGAAAGGTTTCATCGTGATATAATGCAGATTGAAAAACGCTACAATAGGAAATGGTCAGCAGCAATGCTCGCTGATTTCTATTGGTCAATTCGCCGAGAAACTCCAATAGAAACAATGAAAAGGAAAAAAACTACAAAATAACAAATTTTCTCACCATATAATGAAATAGCTAACCGATATTTGTTCATTTTGTGACTATAATTTAGGATTTTTCAATGTAAAACTTACACTCATTTCGTTATAATAATTGATGTTTTAATAATATTGTTTGTTAATTAAATAAATATTATATTGGAAATATACGTGTGGTATTTAATTGTATATCATATTCCGTGTTTAGACCACAAAATATATAGGATCCATGCATGAAAACAAGAAGGAGAAAAAAAAAATTTGCAGACCAGTGTTATTCAAATGTAATAATTGTCAATGTCATAAGATCTATGTAAAAAAGATATGGAATAAGGACATTAAATGTTGTTTCTATAAATATTATAATGTAACGCAGTTTTGTTTTTTAATTACGTACATGTAAGGTGTTCAAACACCTTGTACTTTACCAGTATTTGTTTTATTAAGAGCTATTTAATTGTGTATTACATTCCTCTCGTTATCTGTACAATTAATGAAGAGATTACAATAATATAAGTAAACGATGAAATTAAGCAATATTTGCATAACGAAGTGCCTAATTACCGTGACATTATGGTATAAATAACGACAGAAACCACACATTAACATGTGACTACAACTTTGACGTATACACAACCGGTCATAATGGCAACTGGGGTAAGTTTTATGTTTCAAAATCAAACTGTTTTTATAATTGTTAAGAAAGCTCTCATGTCCCGTAAAATGGTAATTACTATCTGCTTTTATATCACTTCTGTCACACATGAAACTTTATGCTTATTATGCATGCTTATGCTGAAAAGCGGATAGCATTAAGCTGTCTCTGTATATCCAACTGAGGTTAACAAGCTCTTAGGTTAAAGCTTGTTTGTGTTTTATTTATTATTAAAAAGTACATAGGTGTATGTACACAGATTAGACATACGTTTTGGCAAGGGATTTTTATGTAATTAAGAAATTGTTATTGTTATTTTATTTTAACTATTTTAACGCTTGGGTCGCTTTGTGTGAACCTCTATTTCTTCGTAATACATCCCCAATTCAGGTACCAGGGTGAGTACCCTCGTCTTGGCCGGTTACTTGATACGGTTGAGCGTAACTGTTTTCATGTGAGAGAAAGGAGAAAAGATTTATTGTTTTCTACATGTGTGAGCTTATTATTTTCGTAACAGCCGCTATGTTGACGCGTATCTTTGTTGGTTATTTTAATTCTAATGAGTTTTTACAAAATTCAATATATATTGTGCATTTTTTATTTTACAGAAAGCGGCAACTTGCTTAGTTCTATTCATTTGCCTTCTTCAAATGATAGAACTAAATGCAGTACGAACCCCAAGGCAAGATACTCTTACCAGTACAAATACTGCAACTAACAATGTCTCTGCGGCTAACAACTCCTCCGTGGTTAACTTAGGACAGACCGTTGCCAATTACCTGTTAAGCTCCAGCAATATGTGCAGTTCTTGCGGTACGGGTCCCTCCTAGCCATAGACGAGTTATTAATAAAGACAACGTACAAATGATTGAAAATGGTTGTTTGCATAGACAATAGTTTTTATCGTATAGAATACAGATGATTGTAATAAAATATTATTTTTAAATGTTTATTTGAAAATTTGTTATATTTTATTTTGATTAAATTTTTTTCTTTGGCAACTCCATTGAAATGTTTTTTATTTTTCGATCCACTTTAATTTTAATAAAAACTGACGAATGTTCGCATTTTCAATAGATTTAACTAGTTGACGTTCTCATTTCGTCCGTATTTTCTTCTAATATCTGTTCGATCCAGAATTGAATTGTTTTTTTCGTGTGAAAGAGTTTTCTTTTAATTATGTCGAGTACGATATTGAATGAATAAATATACTTTATTGCATAACAATTAACAAAATTTACAGTTATAACATATACTAACTAATAAAGAAATATTTACAATTTAATAGATATTACAAAATATTTACAAAAAATATAACTGTGCCAAACCGTCATCGCTTGGCAGCGTGCCCAGAAGGCTGGTAGCATAGCCACGTTGTATGGCAATGCTTAGCCTCTGTGCAAGGTATAAGCCAGCCCTCTGGTCACCAGATCTGTCGACCAACTTCTTAGCTATCACATTAAAAGAGTGGTGTGCACTAGGACCCCTCGGATCCAAAGTTTCTACTCCAAAGGGCTGAAATATGAAACCTCTACCGAGGTTACTATATTTGCGCCGCTTGTGATTTTCTGCAGCGGCCGTTCCAGCCTCAACAGAAGATTCTGGAAGATGTGACGGCGCCAAAGTATCGACGCATGTGGCATCCCATACTAAAGGCCGTCCCATCTTCCGGGGTATAAGAGTCATACCATCTGGTCTCTTGCCATCACTACGCAATAGTCCATTTGGCTCCAAAGTTGATGGAACATTAGCGGTGGTAAGAGCCCGTCGGATGATGTCGTTGAGGTTGGAGTGCCGGGAAATGCGTCCTGCACTACGCTGGCGTGATAGCCCGTGGTGTTCCAGCTGGTCGACCATTTCGTCACAGCGACAATGTTGTAAATGTAACTTGGGTAATGAAATATAAATAAATTAATAAAAATGCACAAAATTTTACATTTTGACATATGAATATTGTTTTTCTCTTTAATAAGGTCAACATACTGTACGATCACTTTTGTACATTGCACTTTTTCCTGAAGGCAGCAAATAAGCTGTCACACAACGGTGGGTTTGTAAAGTAGCTTTCGGTTCCTTACAATAAAACAAGTAGCTCAATTTTTACTTAAATTTATTCATCATCATCATGGGTCGTCTAATAGGTTCAAGGGAACCTCGCAGGTACGGGCCTCGGGGTATCGACCCCATTACCCGGGTAATCAGCGCAAGGGGCGACTGCTCTCCTGATCGTGGGTACAATTTAAGACGGATTTTTACGTCGAGGCTAATCCCTCAGCGTTAGCCGCGACGAATCTATCTGCTACGCTCTCCCGTCCTCTCGGTCTCGATTGAGACGGGGGTCGAGAGGGGGGCGATGTAGGCCTAACTGTTCAAAAGCTCCCTAGAATAGGGGAATTTGTAAATTTATTCGCCGTCTTTGCCAGACCCTATGTCTCGCCACGAGTCCGACGAAATCACGCACAAAATCAGGGCAGCGCCCTCTGTTATCCGTGTTGTACTTTTAACAGTCAACATTTACAATTATAATTAAAACACAGAAAAAATATAAACATATCTTAGGATATTATACAAACAACACTGTTATCCACTAGTTACTAGATTAAAGATATAGATATAGAATAATAAATAATAAAAGCACACATACTTGATGCAAATTTAAGACATATGGTTTTCTCATGGATCCCATTGTTAGAAATGGACCAAATTTAAATGGAACCATACGTAAAGATGTGAAAAGAAAGCTTTCAAATAAAAAAAGAATCATCAAAATCGGTTCACCCAGAAAGTTTCAACCCAAAGTTATGCGGTTACAAACATTTACACACCGAATTTATTTAATATTAATTTGTAGGACTTTTTATAATTAGAACATTTATTTGAAGTTGATTTGGTAATTCGTATTGGTAAGTGTGTGATAATCCAAGACTCCATAACGATAACCGTACTTCTCTGCGGACAGCTTTAAAAAGCTTAAGTGTAGAATACTGCTGTTATATTCGCGCGGGCGATGCTAAATGCCATCTCCCAGCTTTGGACTCTTTCCACCGATTCCAAAGCTGCGAGGCCAAGAGGCTATTTGGTGACGCAGCTGAAACCAATCTGCTCAATCTTGAGCACAGGCGTAAGGTAGCTAGCCGTTTGGTGATCTAATTCCCCCTTCCCCGTTCCACCATCTGACTTCAAGACGCACTGCAGGATTCCATCCTTTTGTTGTGAACATCCTTCAAACCCGAACGAAGCGCCGTTCCTCTTTTATTATTCCTACAGCAAAGGACTGGAATAGTTTGCCCGCGTCTGTTTATCCCTCCGATTACAATGTGGGTATTTTCAAGAGTAGAGTGAATAGGCATTTACTAAGCTAGTGCGCCTTACCATCCAGGACTGCATTTCCACTTAACATCAGGTGGGATCGTAGTCAAGCACTATAAAAAAAGACAACGAATCTGGTTGAAAAAAGATAGGCCCTAGAACGTCGATTCGTAATATAACTGTGATAACTTAGAAACAAAAAAACGCGTCCGCGTTTACTTAGTAATGTTTGATCCGTCACGATTTATTTGTTTTTGTTTTTACTTGTAAATATAGTTGTTTAGTACTGATGACTACCTTAAGAAGTGTCTACAAACTAAATGTTGCATTTCCAGTGTCATATTTACAGCGTCATGTGCATACATAGCTTAACGGCACTATTACTACTACCACTTCTTGAGGAAAAGTTTTATTTATTAAGTTCACAAGACGCTCCCCTCGGGACGTGCTCTTCTTGAGCACAGTGCAGAGGGGCTCCGGTGCGTTCCTCTGGAGATCCCGGAGCCCCTCGTCATGCACCGAGGAAAGGGCCACCGGGGAGGTTTTAGTGGGTAAAAACCCCACATAACCGCCGCCTTCCCCCCCAGAAGGCGAGGTATATTTTTGAAGATTTCGTCCTCGTAAACAAAAAAAAAAAGTTCACAAAACGCTGAACGCAACAACGCGCCAATGCTCTTTTGTTTCCGATGGTAGCATAGTCATATTATGAATGTTTTTAATATTCTCTTTCTTCTTCCACATTCGTGCTGGTTGACGTTATGGAGTACTTACCTATTCTTAGATTGTATTAAACTCAATCCTAAGCATTCCTTCATAGGAGTTTTGGAGTTTACTGCTATATTTTGAGATCTCAAGGTCATATGCCCTCATTGAAGCCAACATTTGGAAGGAGTCGGGACCCGCGATAAAAATTATTTCCTTTTCTGTGTCCCTTGTATGAAGAATGTCTGAGTAATAAGGGCGTTAAAGCGTTGCAAACGAAAAAACGAAGATACAAACAGAAAATAACAAATAGAATAAGTAGATGTATTCGAAGTTCAAACAATGATAAATAAAAATTTAAAGTGAAAAAATATAATTAAGGAATCTGATGACATCTCTGTATAGAGTAATCAGTCACAGAGACTGACTTTGTCTATGCATTGGTCTATGGCTTCAGTTTCATCTCTATCCATGAATCTATGTCGGGTAGGGCGTGGAGCTTTCACGCTTGAATAATCGTGAAGTTTGAGTGCGGACAGAAAATAAATAGGCAGGAGAGATTTTCTTCACTTATGCGTCGATAGCTGTGTAGTTGAAAACGTCGAAGCTCTTCTGGATTGGTTGTTGGAGCCGTAGTGCTGAACAGGATCCGTACGTGAGTTATTGTAGTCGCTCTCTTATCTTATTACTTGTTAGTCTCGACGTTGCGTATAATTTGCTAACGTGCACCCCCTTGGAGCTCTGCTAGAGCACTGGGGAAATCCATCGCACCGCCGGTCCCAACCATGAATAAAACACGAGGGTCATGAGGGGAATGAATGTGATATATCCATCCAGATCCATACCTTTCATTTAAATGAATTATAATTTGTCCGGGTTATTAATACATAAACAAATATTATAAATATATATATTAATAGGTGAGGTAGGTATAGATATGTGTCTTGTCGCTGACAGATCCGGGGCACCCCGCTTATAACGTCTGATAGCATTCGCGGAAGGTTTAGTGGGTAGGGGCTGCCCAGGCCGAGTCCCACACATCCCTCCGGGCCCACCCAGGGTACCGGAGGATGGTTTATAAAAAGATTTCCCCGCGTGAACAAAAAAAAAGGTTGGTATAGATATATATGTGTATGTCGATATGTATATATATAAAAACCAAGTTAAATAAATACAAAAAGTATATAATAGGTTCTAAGTCGTCATGAATAGTGCTATATGATGTTTTTCTTACTTATGACGGTGGACTAATCTCTTTAAAATTAGTCACCTTTTTTTGTGATGAACCTACTCAAATTAGCCATTGAAGCTAACTTTGACTGTTTCACCGGATTGAGAAGTGGCATAGCTCTTAGGTAGCATATTACATTTTTTATCGCCCCATTAGCATCATGAGTTTTTTAATTGTGTATTATGTTACTCTCATTATCTGTATAATTAATGAAGAGATTACAATAATATCAGTAAACAATGAAATTAATCAATATTTACATAACGAAGTGCCTAATTACCGTGACATTATGGTATAAATAACGACAGCAACCACACATTAATATGTGACTACAAGTTTGACGTATACACAACCGGTCATAATGGCAACTGGGGTAAGTTTTGTGTTTCAAAATCAAACTGTTTTTAATGTTGGAAAGAAAGCTCTCATGTCCCGTAAAATGGTAATTACTATCTGCATTTATATCACTTCTGTCACATATGAGACTTAATAAGCATGCATAAAGCGGATAGTATAAGCTGTCTCTATCTACCCCGCTAAGATCAAGTCAAAGTAAAACACAAACAAGATCTAACCTAAGAGCTTTTTTTTTTTACATTTTTTTTTTTTTTTTTTTTTTGTTAACGAGGAGGAAATCTTAATAAAGATACCCCGCCTTCTGGGGGGAAGGCGGCGGTTATGTGGGGTTTTTACCCACTAAAACCTCAAAACCTCCCCGGCGGCCCTTCCTCGGTGCATGGTGAGGGGCTCCGGGATCTCCAGTGGAACGTGAACGAACCGGAGCCCCTCTGCACTGTGCTCAAGGAGAGCACTTCCCGGGGGGGAGGTTACTCCCTCCCCCCCTGTGCCCTCGCAATGCAAGGCGACATGGGCCAGCCGATGTCGCCTTCTTCCCGGGTCCACCTTGGCGGACGACAAAGGTCCCCACCCTTGTCGCCCAGTGAACCCGAAGCCCCTTTTAGTCGCCTTCGACAGTCAGGGGATACCGTAGTCTTATTCTTGAGAGCCCAGAACTACAGGGCTGAACCTAAGAGCTTGTTTGTGTTTTATTTATTTCTAAAAGTACATAGGTCTGTGTACACAGATTAGGCATTCGTTTTGACAAGTGATTTTCGTGTAAGTAGGAAATTCTTAATGTTTTTATCTTATTTTAATTGTTTTAAAGGATTGAGATTGATTAATTGTTTTAACGCTTGGGTCACTTTGCCTGTATCTCTATTACATCGTTACTTTATATAGTTAAGCGTAACTGGATTGTATAGAGCCATGGTTTACATGCGAGAGAAAGGAGAAAAGATGTACTGTTTACTACATGTGTATGATGTACGGATTTGAGAGCTTCCTATATTAGTAATAGTCGCTATGTTAACACGTATCTTTGTTGGGTATTTTAAATTTACTAATGATAATGAGTTTTTACAAATTTTAATTATTAATTATTATTATTTAACAATATATATTGTGTAAAACATTTTTTGAAAAAAGTTTTTTTTTACAGAAAGCGGTCTCTTGCTTACTTCTATTCATGTGCTTTCTTCAAATGGTAGAACCAAACGTAATACGAACCCCAAGGCAAGCTAATCTCACCAGTACAAATACTGCTACTAACAATGTCACTGCGGATAACAACTCCTCCGTGTTTAACTTAGGACAGTCCGTGGCCAATTTTCTGTCGAGCTCCACAAGTACATGCAGCTCCTGCAGTACGAATCCCGCCCCCTCCCAGCCATCGCCGAGTCATTAATAAAGACAACGTACACATGTACCGATGATTGTAAAAATATTATTTGAAGTGTTTATTTTAAAAATTGATATATATATATTATTTTGATTAAAATTTTTCTTTGGCAACTCCATCAAAATGTTTTTTATTTCGCCTCATTTTATTTTTAATAATACAATAAAACTGACGAATGTTCGTCTTTCCAACTGACTGGACTAGATGAGGTTTTCAATTCGTCTGTTCTATAGCTTAGAAATAAAAAAAAACGCGTCTGCGTGTAAGCACCGTTTAATCTTTGATCTGTCGCATTTTATTTGTTTTTACTTGTAAATATACACTCGTGAGCAAAAATAAAGGGTCAGAATTAAGAGTTAGTTAAGAAAGTTTAAATATCTCGGAAGATAAAGACGCTAGCTAACTGAAAAAATTGTGCACGATAGACAATTATAAATGTCTTAGGACTGTAGTATGTTGGTAGTTAGAGTTTCTTCACTTCTTTAGATTTTATTTTATCTGAAGTTTGGAACATTGCTGTAAAGGATTCTTCGAATC
This sequence comes from Meandrusa payeni, assembly GCA_029286785.1. Taxonomy (NCBI): domain Eukaryota; kingdom Metazoa; phylum Arthropoda; class Insecta; order Lepidoptera; family Papilionidae; genus Meandrusa; species Meandrusa payeni. Next base: position 7,676,412 of record JAGSMX010000008.1, on the reverse strand, counting down.
GTCAGTAATTTAAAAATTTGAACCGCGATAATATCCGTAGTAATGTTCGGCCGTTCAGAGAATGCGCTGTAAAGACATCGGAGTATTAAATATGAAGCCAATATACTATAGAGCCGTGATGGCTCAGTGTCCGCAACCCGAGTTCGATCCCAAGTGCCGGCACTAATAAATTTTTTCTCACCCCTTAGATGTTAGGAGCGTTGCTGAAGTTTCTTCGGCCACTTCTTCTCCCAGCGCCAACGCTTCCCGAAGTGGCACTCAAAGTTAGTTTAGCTTTTGAATGTCTCTTAGATTATCCGTGAAATAGCAACCGACCGAGTCGTGGTTCGGCCCTCTCGGGCGCCCTCGGATCGGCATGCTTACGCGTAACATAGTAACCGTCCCAGCCGAGGTTACCCCTCACCGGCGGGACCCTTGTGTCGAGTTACTAGCAATAGAGGTTCAGTGAAGCCGTCAAGGCCAGCTTCTCTGGCCAATCTGTGTAGTTCATCAAAAAAAAAGAAAAAAAAAAAAGAGAGAATGCGTTTCTGACACCTATCAATTAGTCACGAATAGTGATGGGCACAACGTAATACTGAGTTCGCAACCGTTCCTCCAAAGTGAACCGCCGCATTATTTTTAAGATTATTTTCGTTTTAAATTGGCGGAATCATTTAAAATTTATATTTTAGTTATTTAAGTGGAAAGCAAAAAAAGGTAATATTAATATAATAAAATTGTTTTATTTATTCTTTGTTACGAAGTTACAATCTGTATTTCTATGCAATAAAGTACATTGAAGTGAATGTGCGTACAGAATATTAATCAGACTCCGATTCGCTTGAGGAGGTGGTGTCTTCATCATCATCGCCTACATGTATAATTATATTATTATCAATAACAGAATCAATCCTGAAATCTCAGTCAAAATGTTCCAAAATCAGGTTTTTAGTCTTCTCAACAACCTTTGCCCAGTCATCTCTTGTGACTTCTCCGCAGGCTTCTTTTAATAGGGTCATCATCTTTTTCGTGCTGAATGGCGGGGAAGTATTGTGGCGGGCGGCGTAAACTTTATTTGAGCCCAGATTAGCTCGATCGCGTTATATTGGCAATGATACCGTGAAATTCTTAGAACGCGATGACCGTACTCCATAGCCAGTTCATCGATTTCGTATCGCACATTTGCCGCTTTATTTTTTTTAACTAATTTAATTAGCTCTGCTTTTAGCATCTGCATATTTGCGTCAATGCCTTTTGCTTGTAACCAAGCCACCATTTCTTCTTTTTTATTAGCTTGGGTACATGGTTTCTGTATTTGAACCGAGTAATAGGAGGCATTATCCATGAATATTACAGAAGGCTCTGGTTGCCTGGGCAAAAGCACGTTCTGGAACCACTCTTTAAATGTAGTGGCATTCATTTCCTCGTGGTAGTCATTTGTAGTTTTTGATTGAAATGCCAGTAACGCGTTCTTCACAAAGCCGTATTTTGCAGAACCTGCGTGGCATTTTATCAGACGGGCCCCCTTACCCATTGGTGCTTTCAACGTCGACGCTTGTGTATCATCCGTCCAAGAACGGGAAACCGTGTGATTGGCGTTTAGCCATGTCTCGTCAATGAACACGACTTTATCCCAGCTATCAATTTTTTTTTGCTTCTCTAAAAAAACTTATCCGTTTTAAAATTATGTCGTATCGTTCTAGTAAATTTTTCTTTTGTCTGTTTTTATACGAAAAACCAATATCTTTTAAGATTTTGGTTAAAGCAGTTTTACCCCCGCTAAACAGTCCAGCTTCTTTTAACGATGCCAAAGGCTTCTTCCTGTTGAGATATTCATTTCTGGAATAGTAACCATATATATGATTACTGATTGCATCGGCGTCAAAATTGTCAATATCTGTCACGGGTTTAGTTCTATGTTTCTTCTCCGGAGTACGTAAAATATTATCATCCGTGCCAGTAGAGCCAGACACCTAGTATTTTTGTTTTCACAAGAGCTGTATTATGAAGAGTTGGGTCGTCGGCACTTCGCTCGTCAGGCGAAACACAGTGGTGTGATCATAATATAAAATAATCCCTTCATAAATCTTAATATCCAATAGTTCTTAAGTTGACAAGAAGCAAAATAAAACACTTATGTGCTAAAGGAAAATTTTAATCAATCAGTAAAAATAACATTTCAAAATTCCAAATGTTTTAAAATTATTTTCAAGAAATATAAGAACGATAATTATTAACAGCGTAACAAGTTCTGATAAATGGCTTATAGTTTAGTTTATAATCCGGCGATAGTTACCCGTCTACTATCGTATTGTCTGCTACCTGTCCTACATTGGCCAAGGCGGAGTAATTATCCGCATACAAATCATTGGTTACAGTGTTAGTACTGTCAATGGTGTTTTGTCTTGGCGTCCGTATGACACTTAATTCAACGATTTGAAAAATACAGAGCAACAGGATTGCACATGCGGCCACTTTCTGTAAAAAAAAAATAAAAATTAGCAATCAATTATTAGTAACATCCTCTCTTCACCCTTACAAGATACGATATATATACACCCTGTATATTAAGAGAACGCCTTCAAAAACAAATACGATAGTACTCGATCCTGATATAAAAATCATATTTTTAAAGAAAACAACAATTTAACATAAAGTCGAAGACAGCTGATGCTCAGGCAACGAACGCCGGGGCGCGGAGGGGCAGCGGCGCCAAAGAAGCGGCAAGATCTTTTATGGCGGGGTATCAGCGCCGCGACTGTTTTTGACTTTGTGTTTCATTGCTGTTTTTTTAGTAAATTAATGTATTTTTTTGTGATACTATCGTTTCATTTAGCTATACTAACATGATGGAGTGTAAATAATGATAATAAAACGTTTGAAATATATGATTTTTACACAGGATCGATTTTATCCCATCATCAAAGGTGTCATTAGTACTATCGTCTATTCGTTTTAGCGATCTCTTAATACTCTGTATATTATTTTATAATATGGGTTACCTGATGTTAAGTGATTTTCACCTTCAACGAGATCAGGAAGTATTGTTTGTACCATTTTTAAATGCTGATTTATCACGTGAAGCAGCTTTTATATGCTGATTTTTTGTTTGATTGATTACCACACGCTCCTACATGTCTTAGAATTTTTCTAAGGCATGTGTAGTCTGCCAATCCGCATTAGGACCGCGTGGTGGACTATGCCCTTACCTTTACAGAAAAGGCCTGCGCCCATTAGTGGGACATATATATTATAAATATAAAGGCTGTAACTTAAACTTTATCATTATTGTTACGAACCAAGGATAACGAAAAAGTTTGTAGACTTATCCTATGAATCTACCAAGATCAAGTTCTAAGACGAGCTACATCGGCCGGTTACCTAACGAGTTGTGGAAATTAATTTATTCTTTTTCTCGTTCAAAAAAATTTTAATGTGTCGCATTAACTAGAGCGTCTCTTTCAAAAATCTATCTATCCATTTCGTGTGTGCCCGAGTGGCGTTTTCTAATTATTATCTATTTAATTTTTTAGCTTTAATAATATTAATTATGATGAAATGATTTACAGGTGTCCGGTATTTCAACATCCAACAGTTAGCGGGTGGTGGGTATGAGAGCTGTATTTTTTGATATGAGTATTTAACTGAAAACTGTGGAAAAATCACACCTTATCAGTGGTGTGCAAACTTTTTGGTTGGCGGGCCACAAATTGTAAGAAATAGTTTTAAAGGGGCCTAAATTTGACCGAAAAAAATATTTATAAAATCTACTTAACAAAAAAATTAAAAGCTAATTAATGAAATTACAGAAATTGTTGATTGCCGTTTTTTTTTGGCTTTTTACGTAAAAATTTATGACGTTATAATTTTTTTTTGAAGTGAATTTTTAAAGGATTTAAACCTTATAAACACTATTGATATGACAGAAAAACAGCAATAACCTAGAAAGGCTAGTTGTGACTGGTAAAATTGACGGGACAAGACCGCGAGGTCGAAGCCCGACACGTTGACTGACCAGATCCGCACCACTCTAGGCACGTCGGTTAGCGATGCTCTGCGCACGGCTGCAGATAGAGGAAAATGGCGACGGATCACTAAAACCAAACTATTCCCACGAGATGGTCACGACCCTCAGCATTGAGGAAACCGACGCGAGGAGGAGACGTAAAAATTTATGACGTTATAATTTTTTAAGTGAATTTTTAAAGGATTTAAACCTTATAAACACTATTGATATAAATAAAACAGAAACAATTTTTCAATAACACATCAAAAATATTAACAAAACAAAGTCTTGGCGGGCCGGATGTGGCCCGCGGGCCGTAGTTTGCCCTCCACTGCCTTATATGATATTTTTAAGTACCATAATGACAAGTAGGCTAGCTTTGGCGTTTTTTTTTGTTGGACGAACTAACACAGTTGTCCCAGAGAGGCTGGCCTTTACTGCTTCACCGGATTGAAAGGTGACTCTTAGGTCGCTTAGCCTGAGGGCTTGGACGATTACTATGTTACGCGTAAGCATTCCGATTCGAGGGTGCCCGAGAGGACCGAACCATGACTCGATCGGTAGCTATTTTATTAATTAAACTAAATGAGGCAATCTTAGCTAAACTAACTTATTTGCTACTTCGGGAGGCGTGTAGTTTTGGCGATGAATATTTTTATTGGAAGTGCAGATAACTCTGCTATCGACCACAAGCACAATTAAAATCATACATGTCACAATAATAAAAATGTATGTTTGTTATGACTTTTCTTTAAATTTTTTGAAGAAAATTATTAGTCACCCGACTTTGAAACACCATGTTGTAAAAAAATGTACCGTAACCATAATGGCAAGTCATTACAAAAGTTGGCGCATCATTAGTCCAAAATGGTGCCTTTCACATTTTACTGTAACTTTTTAAAAAAAATTGTTTTGTGAAACACATGGTATACCGTTCGCATCTCTTTGGGGTGGAGCTAACCAATACTAACTTCTTATGTTTGACATAAGATATTAAAAAAATATATCTTAATTACAAAATTAATTATAGTTTTACAAAATTTCCACAAAATTTAGAGAAAATCTCGTTATTCCAAACATTGGTCTCCTCAAACCCCTGTCTGTGGAAAGTCTTGTAATTGGATTCACAGATAGGCTTATGTCGTCATTTTGACAGCTTACAGCCGAGAGGTTATGATCAGGTGAGCCCAGGCTTGTTTGCCACTTTTACTTTAAAAAAAACACGGTGAAGTTTATGATAAAGTTTATTTTTAAAAAAAAGTTTTATTTTATTTTTTATTACCCTATATATAAAAAAAACTCGTTTACTACATGCATTAGATGTGGATTCTGTACACAACAACTGTTTTTCTTCTTTTTTATGACGAACTACACAGATTGGCCAGAGAAGCTGGCCTTGACTGCTTCACCGGATTGATATGTGGCACAGCTCTTAGGTCGCTTATCCTGAACCTCTATTGCTAGTAATTCGACACAAGGGCCCCCCCGGTGAAAGCAACAACTGTGTTTTTTTTTAATGTGGCATGTGGCATGACTACTGACTTATGTGCTACATTCACAGTTTATTATTGCCTATGGTATATTTAGTTCCCCCAACGTGGGTGGTTAGGGATGTTTTTCATTCTTCACTTTCTTTCGTCTCTTAATAAACACACAAAAAGTTATATTTTGCAACAACTGTGCTTGTATTAATTTCTATAATCATATCAAGTAGCAAGTATTTGTGTTATAGTGAAAGTAAGTAGATGAATTTAAACCACATCTGTCGATTCGAAGATCTCGTCTACAATGATCGATTGAGTTGTAAAACTCAATTTTGTCCTAAATATTTTTTTATGTTATTTTTAACATTCCGCAATTACGTCCCCAGTAAAGTGTTCGATACGCCAGGAATTTAAAAATAAGTTTTAACTGTTATAAAATACATAAAATTATAAATAATATTCTTGTAAATAAGCCATTGTCCGGATTCGGATTCTCACTTTAAACTCACACGTCGAGTGGCTAGACATTAGAAATCCAATACATGTCAAGTTATTCAACGAAGAGTAGAGGACACTAGAGCGCACGGCAGTTCTGCCATCTGAGGACTCTCCTCATGAAAACCTAACGAATGGAGGTTTATTGTCAGGCATGTCACGACTGGAAAGTGATGACCACGAAGACTGAATGAGACGAAGTACTAGTATTTCTATAGTCAATAAATTTTGATAAATTTTAAAATGATTTTCGTCTGCTGCCTCGCATGCGAGGAGAGCGTTTAGTGTGTATGTTCCAAGATTTAGGGTTCCAAGCATTTAGGCTTTTTTGTTTCATAGGAGAAAGAAGCAAACCAGTTTCCGCTCAACAGGAGAAACACAATGGCGCGATCAGAGGTAGCATAACATACAGTAGCGACCTTATTTATTTATTTAAATCAACAAAAATTATAACACCGTTACAGATAATACCAATATGATGTTATAAAAACTTAGTTAAATATATATTATTAAAATTAAAACAAATAAAAGCTGCTTGATGTATTGACAATAATATATAAATATAATAGCGTCAAACACCTTCTACGTATTTGTAGGCAGCTTCGATAAACACAGACTCTGTGCAACAAAATATATCAATGTGCAGTGAGATGGTATTAACAAACCCAATCGCGCGCGACAGTGGAGAGTTCCTGGACAAATTAGTCCTGGAGACAGGCAGTAGGAATAATGGTGGACGACGGCGCATGCACACGTAATTGTCAGGCGTCCGAAACTGTAGCGCGGCCAGCACTTCTGGGTGATGAACCCAGCCCCGCAGCACCCTCCACACATATTTAACAAGTGCGACGTCTCTCCTCACCTGCAGCCTGCTGTACCCGACCATGCCCAGTACAAATAGGCTCGGGTACATCAGTGGGAAGCAAGGATACACCCCGTACTGCTTATAATATAGAAATCTACAAAATTTATTTTGTATCTTCTCCACCATGAGACAATATTTATCTTCATGAGGATTCCATTTGGATTATCCATTGGAATTACAGAAGTTCTAATGGTTAATCTAAGAAGCAAAATAAAAACACTAATTGTTCAACGAAAAATTTAATTAATCGAAAAAAGGATATTTGAATACTACAAAATAAAATTTATTGTCATCAAGGAATCTAAGGACGATAATTCTTAAATGCGTAATAAGTTCTGATGAACGGTATATGGTTTACTTTATAAGCGACGGTTACGAGGTTGCTATCGTATTGGTTGATTCCTGTCCAAGATTGGCCAGGGCGGAGTAATTATCCGCTAATAAATCATTGACTGCATCGTTAGTACTGGTAATAGTGTTTTGTCTTGGCGTCCGTACGACATTTAATTCAGCAATTTGGAAAATGCACAGCAACAGGAATGCACATGCGGCCACTTTCTGTAAAGGAATAAAAATCAGCAATCAATTCAAAATCAAATTACGTAAGGTCGTAGGTTTGAATCCATAATTCTACTATTGACGTGAACCATCTCCTAGCCCAAGCTTAAGCTTAGTTGGAATGGTTCAAAAGAATATAAGTAACATTTCTGAAAAAAAAAGGATATTGCTAGTAATTGATTTCCATTTGCCATTTCTTTCTTTTAAAAAAATCAATTATAAGGAATTGCTGTCATCACCCGCATAAAACTCCTGATATCACCTCTGCACAGGTAAGAGAAGATTGCTTGCAGCATTTTTAAGTGCAGATTTACCATGTGTTCGGCGGTGATCGGAAAACGCTATTCTGTAATAGCGATTTCCGTTCACCGCCACGTTCGCGTAGCGCGTTCCGTTCACTGTTTCCTTCTCTGTAGAAGGCCTGTACCCAACAGTGTGACAGAAATGGTTATAACTTTTTCAATTCAATAAATTTGTTTTATTTAAATTTTAAGCGAAGCTTAGATATAAAGTTACAGCCTTTATATATATAATATATACGACCCACTGCTGGGCACAGGCCTTCTCTGTAAAGAGAGTATAAGGGCATAGTCCACCACGCGGCCCTAGTGCGGATTGGTAGACTTCACATGCCTTAGAAAAATTTTCTAAGACATGTAGGTTTCCTCACGATGTTTTCCTTCACCGCCGAGCGCGTGGTTAATCAGCACATAAAATTGCAACAGCAAATTTATTGGTGCCGGCACCGGGGATCGAACTCGGATTGCTAGCGTACTATGCAACAAGAGCCAACCGCCCGGACACTGAGCTACCACGGCTCTGTAGCTTAGATATAAAAATACATAATTGCTAAATTTCTGTACATAAATATTATGAACATGTACGGTATCACAAATAAAATTGTATTACCATTAGATTTTGTTAGTAAATAATACACCACAAAAAAATACACCTTACCATTGTTGCCATGATGAACGATTTAATTTCTTCACTTCGGAAATAAAATTGTATTTTTCACTTCTGACATTCATGTTTATTTATACTAAGCGATGACACAATAATCTTTCTTTTCACTAATTAAAAGTACCAATTAATTTCCTTGTTTAATTATCATTTCTGTCAATCCACACATTAATGATATAGATTATTAAGGGCTCGTACAATTACATTCTAGTAATTAACATGCAGGCACATTTCTTGGTGGCAGTTACGTAAGCATTAACCCACCTGTTACTGAAACTGTTGGCTTTGATTTCTGCAATTTTTACAACTACTAGTATAGAATCTTGCCGTTTTGAATAAAATTAATTCCTCAAACTCAAAGCTAATCAAGGCACGAGAGGGCCGAACCACGACTCGGTCGGTTGCTATTTCAGGCATAATCTAAGGGACGTTCAAAAGCTAAACTAACTTTAAGTGCCACTTCGGAAAGCGTTGCGCTGGGAGAAGAAGTGACCGAAGAAAAACCAGCAACGCTCCTAACATCTAAGGGGTGGGGCCTACCCATAAAATGTAAACGCGTGAATGTAACGCGCGTGAATTATGATTTCCAGTAGCAATATTTGATTTGTATGAACATCCAACAAAAATATTTTTGGATGCGAGATGGATGCGAGCGATAGATAGATATAAATATAGCTTTAGACATTAAAATTAAACAAGAAGCAAATTACAGAATTTAAGTACATTTTACAATTTGGATTTTTAATTTTTTTTACACTAGGTGACCTTATCTCTAAGTCAAGATTAAATTTAACAATGAAAAACTAGTATAAAACGTTAATCAGTCCTGTAGTTGTGGGCTCTCAAGAATATGACAAGGATGGGGCCTTTGTCGTCCGCCAAGGTGGACCCGGGAAGAAGGCGACATAGACTGGCCCGTGTCGCCTTGCACTGCGAGGCCACGGGGGGGAGGGAGTAACCTCCTCCCCCGAGAAGTGCTCTCCTTGAGCACAGTGCAGAGGGGCTCCGGTGCGTTCTACTGGAGATCCCTGAGCCCCTCACCATGCACCGAAGAAGGGCCACCGGGGAGGTTTTAGGGGGTAAAAACCCCACATAACCGCCGTCTTCCCCCCAGAAGGCGGGGTATTTTTTGAAGATTAACAAAAAAAAAGGATAAAACGTTAATACGATTTTTCCTAGTTTTTCTTTTAGTAGTCATTAGATGTTAATTAATTTCAATTAAGAACTAAAGAAAAAAGGAATAGAAATAGGCGCACAGGAGCAAGAACTTTGCAGAGTTGCCGAGACAACAAGTTTTTAAAATTCATTGTAGTTCATGTATAAAAAACCAACGTTTCCTAATTACCACTTTTAAAATATCGCTGCGTAATTAAAGATAAGTAAATGAGCTTGTTAAGTTGCCCTGAAAAAAGTCATACACCTGCCTCATTTCCTTTCAAAGTTTTATCAGTTTTGACTTAAAAGTAAGCATTATTTTTTTGTCTTTCTCGTTATTGCAAATTAATGTTATTTATGACATATTGTTTATTGAATGGATTATACTATTAAAATCATTTTTTTACTAGTGTTTGACCACAATACCACCTGATGTTAAGTGGTGATATAGGTGAAAGATGGTACGCTCTAGTTTAGTAAGTGCCTATTCACTTTACTCTTGAAGGCTCCCACGTCGTACTTGGAAAGAAAGACAGACGCCGGCAATCTGTTCCATTCCTTTGCTGTACACACGATGAACGATTACTACATGATAACTACAAATCGCTACAAAATACAAAATGAACACAATAAAAACTGGCAAAACTTTTTAACCCACTTAAAAAAAGGTGTTTCTCAATTAGTTTATTTTCGTCTTCAACCAACTTCAAAAGGAGGAGTTTCTCAATTCGTCTGTAATTTTTTGTATGTTGTTACCGCATAACTTTTGAATGGGTGAACCGATTTTGATGATTCTTTTTGATTTGAAAGCTGGTGCCCGTGATGTCCCATTTAATGAATACTGACTATGGGATCCATGAGAAAACTATATGTCTTAAATTTGCATCAAGTATATGCGCCACAAATGGACGAATAACTCAATATAACGATAAATATTTCGATGACACATTTAATTGGAAAGGATGACTTTGATGAAAGTTTGGTTAGGTTCTAATTAAGATTTGATTTTCTACGATTAATCGGAAATACAAAAAGGGCGCCCGCGTGTAACGTTTGATTCTATTTGATGACGGTTTTTGGTTTTACTCGTAAATCTACTTGTTTTATATAAGTTTTGACATACATCGGTCATGAAAAAAAATTTCTTTACTGTCCATGAATAAATATATTTATTAAAGGATGTATCTTTCTGATCTTTAGTGCATACAGTGGTGTTTGTGACCTGTAAAAAGATAAATCTCTGTTAATAACAAGGGCCTTGGTAATCTAGTCCCTATCTGATGGAAGCTATCACTTGATGAATGAATCTACTTTATTGCACAAAATTAACACGCAATCATAGAAATACATTTACATATAAAGGACGTCTATTTTTTTATGACGAACTGCACAGATTGGCCCGAGAAGCTGGCCTTCACTGCTTCACCGGATTGAGAGGTCGCATAGCTAGTCGTTCTACGCAAGGGTCCCCCGGTGAGGGGGAATGGACGTCGATGCACAATAGACGGTAATATCACTAATAATGATCTCCTTCACACAACCTTTGCATGGTTATGGGTTAAGCGTATTTGTTAGAAGAGAGAGGACTGCCTCTCTAGTCAGAAATACTATTTGTATATGTGTATCTATATTTTTTGATTAGATTGGGGCGATGGTCAAATATGCTCGGTGAAACTAAAATTCTAAATTACTATATATACAAACATGTAACAATCGAATTTCGTCTGTTTTTAATCGCATAATTTTTCGAACTAATACAGGCCTATACGATGGTAGCTATAAATGTTACCTATATTATCTTTTTTCAAAAGCCCAGTGGTTAGTAACTATGCCTCGAAAATAAACATGAAATAATCTTTTTACCACTATGCTTTTTCTCTGAAGATTTGTCTGTTGCTGTTTCTAAGATATTTGATTCAGTGGAAGGTGAAGATAGAAGACCTGTAGTCGAATTTGTGATATTTATAGACGTCGTTGAATTTTTAGAAATTGACATCATGCCTTGTTTATGAGTCGCTTTCGTGGCAAACAAAGAGTAAAATAAGTTGAATATTATAAAAAATACTATCTGAAAATAAAAACACGTCATTATATCGCTAGGCAGAATAACATCTACATATATAAAAGAGAACATGTGGGTATGTACCGTATAGGCACCGAAACGGCTGGACCGATTTCAATGAAACTTTCAGGGAATCTTCAGATAGACCTGGCGAGTAATCAATCAAAATAAAGTTTGGTGGCGAACGGAGCACTCCTCTTTTTGAACTGACAAATACAGCTTTTATTTACCGTGATGATATTCTAGTGTTTTATAACCCAAATTTGTATTGACTCATGCGTTGTGTATATTTATGTCATTATGTTCTGATTAATTGTATTTCGTAATATTACCACGATGCAAAGAGGGAGTTCGCGCGCAGTAATGTTTAACGTTTGATTTGAAGTCGGTTTTATTTTTACTCGTAAATATACTTGTAAGGATACAAGATTGTATTAACATTTTAATAACGAACAATAACTAATTTATTTCTTACCTTGTACTTCATTGTTTCTAAGAAACAAATTGAAGTGTGGATCCATTTTATATGGCTTTTTTACTATCAGCTTACAATTTACATTTGACTATCATGGTTCAGACTACTTAGAATATTAAGGATAAAAGTGTTTTCAACACGATGACATAAAATTTTACCTCACAAGATTAAACAGGAATAAGTGATAAAGGAACTCAAGTATTTTGCATACGTCCGGTAATAAAATTGCCAGTTAATGTGCATCCGGGCTGTTACAATAGAAATAAAAGCTGGTTCGTACACTATAAAAAGTCCCGAGTGTATCTTTGATGGCAACGAAACCGTCGATGAACAATGACGAAAAAGGTAATGCAATTTCTCTTCTTTTAAAAATAACGTGCGTTATTAATTCTCTGTGTGCGATTTAAGAAGCCAGGAAATGGACATCTTTCTTGTTTGAACTGTTTAAACAATAACAATATTTTTTTGACAAATATCATTTAGGAACTCTCCGCTGTCGCGCGCGGTTGGGTTTGTTAATACCATCTCACTGCACATTGATATATTTTGTTGCACAGAGTCTGTGTTTATCGAATCTGCCTACAAATGCGTAGAAGGTGTTTGACTTTATTATATTTATATATTATTGTCACTACATTAAGCAGCTTTTTATTTGTTATAATTTTAATAATATTTTGTAACATCATATTGGTATTATCTGTAACGGTGTTATAATTTTTGTTGATTTAAATAAATAAATAAATAAATTTACGTTCTTATTAATTATTCAACTAAGCTTGAGCTAGGAGATGGTTTACGGCAATAGTCGAAAGGTGGATTCAAACCTACGACCTTCCGTTATATACACGGTGCCCTAAAACTATTAGGCTATTGACGACGGACGGCTTATTGACTTTATTTGTGAAAATTTACTTGTAATTTCTTATTATAATTTAAAATAAAGTTACTTTGGCCATAAGGTACAAGTTACTTTAGCCAAATTGCCCATAGACAACCAGATAATCTGGACAAACTGTTTGTAGTAGGGAAAATTGAGGGTAAGATATCCCGGGACCGATCACCTCCCCCCACCACGCCCCTGGTCTAAGGACGAAATCATAGATTTGAAACAAGCTGAGGACAGAGCGGTGTGAAGGCAGCTCGTCGACATATCAGTGCAGGCACTTCACTATGACCACCTGTAGTAATGTAGAGCACGAAAAAGATTATAATTACTGATAAAAATTTATCTATATGTAATAAAGTATGTATTTCATTCTAGGTACTGATAAGCATGTTCCTAATGATTTATTTCGTCAACTTCGTACATTGTGCACATAATAGAACAAAACGGGACGGCGAGGAACTGTTGCCAGAAGCAGACAGTACAGATTTATCCAACAGAACACCCACTGGAAATGATGCAGTCTCCAATGTAAATGAGAATAAAGATGAATCGGAAAACCCAATTCTCGAGTTTTACAATATTATAAAACAAATGTTTGAAGAGTGAGTCAAACGAGCCCTTACAATTTTCCGGTTGAAAATATCCAAAATATTACAACGTAATTAAACGTAAGCTGTAACAAAATATAGAAATTTAAATAAATCTTTATGGAATATTATTATTTTTTAATTATTTTATTAAACTTCCCCGTGCAGCGTAGAAAAACAGATCAGTGATAACCTAGTAGATAAGCGATCGACTTATGATGATAATGTCGGTAGTTTTGTACACCATATCAAGTATGGGATGTAATAATCTCGGTGAAAGCTGATAGCCATTGCTTCCTTTGTAAAAAGCGCTAGGGATAAGATTTTTTTTTATGACGAACTACACAGATTGGCCAGAGAAGCTGGCCTTGACTGCTTCACCGGATTGAGAGGTGGCATAGCTCTTAGGTCGCTTAGCCTGAACCTCTATTGCTAGTAACTCGACACAAGGGTCCCCGGTGGTAACCTCGGCTTGGTCGGTTGCTATTTCACGGATAATCTAAGAGACATTCAAAAGCTAAACTAACTTTGAGTGCCACTTCGGGAAGCGTTGGCGCTGGGAGAAGAAGTGGCCGAAGAAACTCCAGCAACGCTCCTAATATCTAAGGGGTGGGGCCTGCCCATAAAATAGCGGTAACGCGCAAGGATTATTCGCAACCATCGACGGTCGCGAATGGACGCTTTGTGGATTTGTAGAGATCTAGCCTGTGCAATGGTAATCGCGTCGTCCGGATCGTCAAGAACTTGTCTCGGCCTCCGGGCGACGCGACCTAATTTATTATAGGAAGGCTTATAAGTGGCGGCACTTACAAGAAGTTTGTTAGAATGTTTGGTGGCAGTCTCGAAAAACCGTCGAGATGCCTGCTTAAAGAATTGGGCTATTGTCGGTAACCCTGTATCAACGTGGACCTCGCGATTACGTACGAACCACGGCGCACCCGTGGCTCGTCGCAGAAAACGATTCTGAATTACTTGTAACCTATGGGTATGTTTATGGGCGGCATGCGCGAAGACCGGGCTCGCGTACGTCATAACGGGACGTATAATTGCTTTGTAAAGTGTCACCTTATTACGAAGGGACATTTTACTTTTCTTATTAATGAGGTGAAGGGATAAGAGGATTTGAGAGCTGATATGTATCTATTTATAATCTAATATCTATGTGCATTCTCAGCTTCAACTGTCATATTTACTGTAAACGTCTGAAATCCGGCTGTGTATGTTCCCAATGGACTTACAATCCTTGAGTTTGTAGCATTTTTCACTTTTTATTATTCGAGTAGAGGTTGATGTTTGGCATCAGTGCGGATATAGCCTTCCATCAAGCTCCGCGTGCTAGTACCAGATTCTCGTCGTTCACCTCATTCTCTTATAATACTTATATATTGAATTTGAATGAGTGACGGACAAAAATATCGAGCATTGACAAGTTAAACTTCTGTACGTACGTAGTGAAAGATTTTAAATAAAATTACAAATACTAGTGAAACTACGAGTATTATTAACAAGCAACTAAACAAAAGATGCTTTAAACATTTTTTAAAATTAAATTCTTCTGTAATATTGACCCGTGATATTCCTGTGCGGTTATCGGGCGACATTAATAAAAACAAAAGCGTATTAAATATTGATCCATTATTGTAAGCCAGTATTTTTACGGTCTGATTCAAAAATCCCGTGAAGGGTGCACAGGGAACAAATCTTAAAATATCTTCTGGTTGTGGAAATAATTGTGGCGATGAATTTCTCAGACAGGTAGATACAAGAAAAGTCTGCAATCTGTCCTATACATAAGACGGGAAATGTCACAAGTCCCCGCAAAAGAACCTAGATTCCTTACAACGATGATTAGTTGATATGTTGATTGTTGCATAGTTCTGAGCAATAATTAACAACATTAATAATAAGGATCAAACATTTTGTTATCTCAAACGATCTTACGCTGTCTACCAGGGAAGTTATCGGCTACAGTTTCACTGGAATTTGAGAAATAGTACATTTCTTAGAGCGCTTGTCCTAAATCTTTATTTAGGGTGCATTTGTGGATTTAAAGAAATTTCTTTTCCTCTGGCGAATATTATTGTTGTATCATTGAACTAGTCCAGCATAATTAAGCAGGTTAGTTTCTTATATTATATTATTTTATGCACACGGCTGGCCAGATGTAAGTTTCTTATTGCGTTTAATTTCAAAATTCTTTTCCTGTTAACGTGAGGGGAAATAATATGGGAATATTTTGGGATATTGTAACGTTTTGAGTTTTTCACTCTTTATATCCCCCTTTGTCTTCTCTGTTATCCTACGTCTTTACAATAGTTAAATAACAACAGTACTAATGATTTTGTAGGTCTTTTTATTTTCCTCTAAATATATCCGTATCTGGTATAAATGTTTTAGCCTATAAAAAGTTTTCTTATCTCGCGTTTAGGTAGTCCTCAAAACGGAAATCGCCATCTAGCAATATCACTAGATTCTTTTTAGATGTCATATAAATAATCTGAAGGATTGTTGGATATATGTGGTTTTGGTATGTGGATATATTAATGGTTTTGCTATGATTAATCTGAAGCGAATTACTCTCCGCCCACTCAGATATACCTTGTAAATGTGGTTTCTGGTTCTTCTTTTACGTCTTCAGGTCGAAATGAGTAATACACCTGTGTGCCATTTGCATATAGGTGGAACTTACAATGGGTGAATAATCATGCGCTATCCCTTGTGTAGAGGCTAAACAGACTGGGGCTAAGAATTAAGCCTTGTGGTATGCCTTTGTTAGTGCCTTTTATCTACGATAAGATTAACCCCTATATCATTCAACAGTTCTACTTATTACTTACGTCCTGAGGGGATTGACGTAAACCATTTACAAGCGTTTTCAGATATTCTATAATCTAATTTCGCCGAAAACTGTTCTATATTAATATTGTCAAAAGCTCTCGAGAAGTCTAGCAATAGTAATACAGTGCCTTTTCCTTAAGCACGTGTAGTGGTTAATCAGCGTTTATCTTTGCCAAGCCTGTGGCGGTCATAAGACATATGGCTCCACCTCGAAATGTGATTGCAGAATAGGTTAAATTCGTTCACTAAATATCTAGTTAAATGATCACAAAAAAGTTTTTCTATGTCTTTTATTAAAGCAAATATTTTACAGTACAAATACACTTTTTATTTTATCGTTATGGAGTTAATATTGTGTCGGAAAAAAAGTACATGCGTAGTTACTTTATTTTATGCATGTCATATTGTTATGAGACTTTTGTATTAAGAATTCAAAGGACTTTCTGTACCTCTCGTCTTCAGTGTAATCCTGCCAAATATTTTAAAGATGTTTGCTTTTGTTTTTATCTGCTTAATCAACTCAAGTATTTTTCCAGATCCGCCTTCCATATTTGTTTCGTTTGAACTGTTATCTGGAAGCGTGTCAGGTCCATTTTCCCGTTTAATCCGACTTGCATGATCACCAGCGTTTAGCGATTCAATCAAGGAGAACACGACAAATGTTAAAACTGCAAATTTGACCTGTAGATCAACGGATATATTAAATAAAGTGTGAATAATAGAAATTAAATTTATTAAGCAGAAATATTACTTATATTTAAATGTGTCTAAAAGTATTATTGTATCTATATATATATTATATATACAGCTACGTGCAACTAGCTGCGCCCTGCGGTGTTACCCACTGTATTAAATACTATTTATTCATATTTCATGTTGTTGTTTTGTGTATATGTTATTGTAACATGGCTGGTTTTAATTGCACTTATGGTCTATAGGACAGTTATCTACGCTTCCAATTAAAAATATTCGTCGCCAAAACTAGCATATTTGTCCTTATGATAGCTAAAATACCCGACAAGGTCTGTTTTCCCTAGTTTGCAGTTAAGTGCTCGTATCATAAAAATAATTGACATGGATTTTTTTTATTATTTTTGTCGAGGCTCTCATGCAGTCACCTACCACCCACTAACGTCAACGTAACGTCGGACGTCGAGTTGCGGGACATCCTGTACTTGCTAGTTGTCATAAGAACCGATGGTAACATCGTCCCCGACAATTTAGAACAAATGGTAATCCTGCTCTCATTACTTTGTAAAGAGCTCTATGTACCTCCACGAGAACAAACACTATGCAGTAAAACACAAGAATAAAACAAACTAAATAATATGCATAACATTTCTACTAAATTTCACGTGGACGCAGTCGCGGGCACAGCTAGTGATATATATAAGCTTGAGAGCTCTCTCTCCTTTTGACGTTAGCGGAGTAGACAGAGACAGCTTTCGCATTCCGCTTTCCAACAAGCTTATTAGGCGCCATATGTTTTAAAATGGTGAGCCCGTTACTGTACACCGACTGAACGACAATTACAAAAGATTTGTTGAAGAATCTCACCAAGAGAGACGACATTTTCTTCCCGTAAAATATTTTAAACGTTTAGCTATTTTAAAGTATTTAATTCTGTCACTCCTTCGTATCTGAAACAGTATTTATACTCGGGCACTTAATAAATTTTAGAGTTAAGTAATAAAACAAATTGGTAGTGGAAGTGGTACAGTTGTAAATAAAATAGGTTTATAGAGGGAACACATTTTATTACACATTACACCAATAAAAATAATTACAACAAAACATCAAACACAAACGGAAAGTACGAATATTTCGCTAAACAATAATGATTATAATTTAAATGAAAATACAAATACGTACAGACAGACGTAGGAAGAGATCACGGACTTCCACTTAATATGATCCTGACAAATCACGTTCGATTAATTCCCATCGATAACTACATCTCCGCACACATAATTCATTAATGGTATTACTTACCTGCCATTTTTTTTTAAATTTCGCCAATCTGGTCGATTGAAGGATTCCTTTTCTACCTTGCCCTCTACCACTCGTGCGTGAAAAATTTTCTGTATCATTCTTTACTCATTCATCCTTCATTCATACATGTCCAAAGCACCGAAACAATCTTTTCTTGAATCTAGTCACAACATCTTCTTTCAAGTCACAATTTTCCCTCATCGTGCGATTCTTTATCTGGACCTGCAGAGCCAATAAAACTAAAATGGGACCTCCTTAAAAGTAACAATGTTCAACATTTAAACAATTTTATGACAGAGCTACAAGGTAACGGACAAAAATATCAAGCATTGACAAGCTGTCTGTAATGTCAGATTGTACATAAAATTACAAATACGAATGAAACTATTTATTACAAACGACTACACAAAAGTATGTTTTGAACAATTTTTTTTTTAATATAAATTCTCCATCTATAAATTATTTTCCCCGAACGAAACTCCTGTCCCGTTACGGGGGAACATTGATAAATACAAAAGGGTATCAAATAATGATCCATTATTTCTTGGCAGCAACATTTCGGTTCGATTCCTTATTCCCGTGTATACTACAATGGGCACTGAACTTAAATTATCTTCAAATTGTCGTAATAATTGTGGCGAAGAATTTATCAGACATGTGCAAATACATAAATAAATGATTATGTTGATGACCTGAAACAAAATAAAAGTATATTATATATACATATAGACATAGACATTTATTTATTGGCATCACAATACAAAAACACATCACAGACTGAATATAACACACATCAACAAAGAATGAAAAATAGACAAAACACAGTTAAAGTTACACGGACAAATAATACAAAACATATGATGCTAATATCGGATACCGTCTCAACATATGTTGTCACAAGGATGCGACAGCGCTGATTTTCAGCGGTGCCCGGGACTACCTAAAGACGTGCGCGCGCAATACTACTTTTATATGGAATATTATTATACAGACAGTAAGAGTATAATAAATATGATACATAAATAAAACGGTTATGAGATTAAAATATATTTTATACAATAAAATAATAGATGAAGAAAATTCATAAATATTATTGAGTCAAAAATAAACTAAAATAAATAATATGATAATTAAACGTATAAAGTTTAAATTATATAATTAAATATTGAAAATATTGGAAACAACAAGCCACCGATGTCGCGGGGATATTATCTTTTTGTATCTTTAACATCAGGTGTTTTAATTTATTTTATAAATTTAAATATAATCCTAATAGTCTAGCAAGAATCCCGCGGTGTAACGGCGTGATATTTTTTTTTAATACTAAATAGGCTTACTTTGGCTTCATCGCGGGATAAAATTAAATTGCTAGGCATTCACTGTGAGATCTCAACATACCGAGTTCATTCTGCTTATTTATTTTTGCTCAGAATTATTATATAACATCAATAATTAGTATCAGATGTTTTATTATCTCGAACAATCCTACACAGTCGACCAGGGCGGCTACGGTTTACGGGTACGACTACGGTCGCTTAGCCCGAAATTTCTATTTAGATTTACTTGGCGATAGGACTCCAAAAGGCGACATCGGATTAGGCTGTTACTTTAATACAGAAAGTATTCCGACCGCCACACCATCGAACCCTAGCTCGGTCGGATCTTTTGTCGGCAAACTATCAAGACATTCAAATAGCTTAAATACCACTTCGGGAAGTGTACACTTTGAGTGAAGACATGGTCGAAGAATGAGCCCTGTAGTTTTGGGCTCGTAGAATAAGACTACGGTATACCCTGCCTGTCGTAGAAGGCGACTAAAAGGGGCCTCAGGTTCACTTGTTGAAGATTCCCCGCCCTCCCCAACGTCGACAAAAAGACGACTGAAGAAACTCCAGCAACGCTCTTAAAATTGATTATGCGGATCAGACGGTAACTTACAACAATAGCTGGTGTGGCATACGCTTTAGTTCTCCCAGTCTAAACAAGACCGAGAAAAAATCCTTATATGTAATTTTATTCAATAAAGTTTTTACATAGATTCAAATAATTTTTACCTTTACTGCCATAGTGTTAACCTTCCAATTATACAATTAAAAGTGGATGAACAAACACATTCTAAAGTCTTTTTATAGAGAATAATGAGCAAATGATATTCTGTAAATAATAATTAACCTTTTTTTATAATTATATTGTGTGTCTTCTATTCTCTTTTCAGGTTGTTAAGAAGATTAAGGGCATACGATATTACTGTAAAAGCGGTTACGTGATTAAAATAGTATTAGCATAATATTAATTAGTGCTTAAGGTAATTGAAAAATTCGAAAAAGAAACCAGGCAATCAATACAACACTAATGTATTTTTTGTTTTAAAACGTTCATTGGCCTGTTCTACGTTTATTCTATTCTGCTGCATATTGGCATAGACATCTAAACAAATAACACGAAAACGGGGTTTATAAGATGTGATTTCAAGCTTAGACGCCGGCTTAGCAGGTGCTGTCGCAAGGCTGCCACAGCCCTGGATTTTCAGCCCAGGACTACTTAATTTCTTGCGTGCGTATTAGAATTATTTTATAGAACTAGCGTACCCAGCCCGCTTCGCCGGGCTAGATTTTGCTTTATTTTATTTCAACATCACATTAAATAATTAATTTAACTCTCACAATATTTTTAATTATTCCTTTCTCTTTGAATTCATTCTCTTCTATTCTCTTCTGGAGCAGGTGAAGATCATAACCTACACTCAAGTAAATATCAGTAAATACAACGAAGATTCTTTGTCACGCCTTTCTTGAAGCCATTATTCACGCTCTTCTTCAGTTTCTATTTTTCTTCTTTTAGGTAGTCTGTTACGATTTAGGCGTATATTTAGGCCTAAGTCATGTTTCTCAGCTGTTTCATTTATTCTTTTTTCCTTTACTTTCTTCGATTTGGAGGTTTGTTTACCAATGCTTGCTTTTTAGGTGGCATTTCTATTAATTACAATGATTTTGTGAAGAAATACACAGTAATAATCAATAAAAAAAGCATCAGTAAACGGATACATTCGCGCCGCTATAACTTACCTTGAATACTTCATTAAAATCCATTGTACTTATGTACAATATGTTATTACAATATATTATTGTACAATACGGTTCATAATGACATAAATATACACAACGCATGTTTTAATACAAATTTGGGTTAAAAAACTATAGAATATCATCAAAGTAAATAAAAGCTGTATTTGACGATTCCAAAAGAGCAGTGTTCCGATCGTCACCAAACTTAACCGAATTACTCGCCAGGTCAACGTGAAGATTTCCTGAAAGTATCATTGAAATCGGTCCAGCCGTTTCGGAGCCTATATGAAATACCCCAAATACATATTTTATATATATAGATATTTACAAACATTTAAATATAACACATGTATAAGTGGATAATATATTTATGTATACAATAAAAAACAATAATATTTTAATAAATAAACAGAAATTAATGTATATAAGGTTTATAACTAGTCTGGCATAAACACTGTTATATAAAAACGTAACTTTTTCAACTTTTTAATTATTTTGAATTTGAAACACGTAAATTATTTTAAAAACTTCTTTCAATTTTGCGCCATATATATAGATTTCACATATTTATTCGTGATCATTATTAAATGGGATGTTACAGAAAATAGGATTGCAGTTATCTCTTCATCTCTCGATAATGAAACGCGCACACGCATTTTGAACTTTCTGTATCGTCTTGCTAGTTTAGCTAATAATCAAGGACCACAAAGAGTGACCACGTCATCAAATCTCGATAGCACAAAGTATCACAAAGCGGAATCCTCCTCATTTGACTACTTCGTTTAAAAAATGCACCTGGTACATTATTTAAATACACGTGTGATGATAATCTGAAATATGTTATTCTATAATCAAATACCATCATCCATCAATAAATTGAGATTTAGCGTCTCCGTAACACGTTCGACTGGCTGAGAGAACATGGCCTCGTATACATGCATGCATCGCCTTGATCCCGTCAATGTAAATACATTACAGGATTTATACGTATTTAAAAGTATTCGTTTCAGATTACTTAGAGATGTTATGTAAATCATCATTAATTTTGGTTACCGTTCGGTTACAGAGGAGCAGATATTTATTCACATATTCATTTTTGTTTTTACTTCATTGGATAAATTACTGCGTCTTATTTATAAAACGTTGTAGTTGCCGTTTTAAGACTAAAATCGCACGTTATTAAATCAAGTTAGTATTTCACAGTATGAATCCTGTTTATACAGTCCATACCATACATATTTCGACATCCGACTGACAAACTGTCAATGCTGACAAATCACGGCTAGATAAACCTCTGTCTTGTACTTTCGTGAGGATAATGAAAGCAGTAGATAGAAAGTACATAATTTAATTTTATAGGTGTAGTATGTATTAAAAATTATTATAGGTGCATCATTGTTGATTTTGAAAATTGTGATTTGATTTGTTTTCATATTATTAACATTTGATTTTTTTATTTAATTTCTTTAGACTTTATTTTACTTTATTGCTTATACTTTTCTGTGATTTATTATAATTGTAGAAATGTTTGTTGTCCTGAATAAAGAGAAAAAAAAAAACATTCAATCAAGAAAAATTAAGAAAGACTTCGTCTAATTGTGTTATACTATTAATACACTATCGTTAATTTATAATAGAAATACTCCATTTGGAATCTAGGCACATTTGTTTACTTAGAACACCTTAAAATTATAATTAAACTTCGATCATTTAGTTTTGAAAGATAGTTAACCTTCAACTTTCCTTCTTTTAGTTTTATTTGTCCGATTTCATTGTATATAATTTAGGGTGAAGCCATTAGTTGTACAGTGAACATAAATTTAATAATTGTTTTAAAAGAATTTTCATTTCCACAAATAATAATATTCGTATTAACAATTCCAACTAAGTCTAATCTTGTGCTAGGAGATGGTTCACGTCAATAGGCATTGGCTCTATAATTACAATATGATATATGCAGCTTAATTTGTATGTGTTACAGTAATTTGGCAAATAATGATTTGAAAACATCATTGACGACAGCGGATACGTTATTGGATACATCAGTACTGTTATCTACAGTCACGTCTGAGGATCCATCACCTTTAACAATATGTTGTACGGTTCTTATGATTGAACCGTTACCAGTAGTTGTAGTGACAATTGTAGAAACTTGATTAGTTACAACATTTGGTAGTTCCTGAGGAGCGGAATATAAAGTGTCTATAACGTAGACCACGATAATGATGCTCATGACCTAAAACAATAAGAAGCAAATTATTCAATACAATTTGATGGATTTTTATTTTATCGATAACTACTTTTTTTTAAAATTGTTTATTTAAAGTAATTCCATTTTCTACTTAAGTAAGAAAAAGAATAACATAAAACTCTAATATTATATACATTAAATAACATAATATTTAAAAATCACTGTCGTTTTTCAAATAAAAACTATAAGATAAATGGGTGTGAACTAAGTAATGGACGTTTAAAATTACCGCTTAGTAACTAATTACAATAGTTGGAATAAGTGATATAACGTTTATTCATTCAACACGTCATTAATGTGACAGTATAAAATAATATAATTAAAAAATGTATTGTAATATCAACAACTTTGAATTTCTATTTAATTTTATTATTAATTTAATTTTATCTCAATGGCCAGGCGTATTTTCTCTCTATATAATCTAAGCTTAGCTCTAGAATAAGCTGTCGATAAAATTGTCTAGCGTTCAAAATCACTACATCGTTCTGTACTGGTTTAGATAGAAATAGCAATAAATAACTATCCAATTCACGTTCCATTTAAAATCATTTATGTGAAATGTGTAAAAACATAAACAGTTAGGATAATTTAGTTTCAAAGGGCACGTGAAATGTTTAATAAAAATACAACATGAGAATCTTCTAGTTAGAGCAAGTTCGTCATGGCGGATTTGACAACGGATGATAGGAGGCCTGTTTGAGTTTCTGCTACTGTATTATTATTCATAACAAGTTGTCCAACGTTGTATACTTCTGCCCCATTATCGGCAGTAATTGTATTGTCAACACTATTATTTTGTTTAGTATTTAAAACATTGGCCGGCTGTTGTTGTGGTGCCGAGTATAAAAAGTCTAATAAACAGACAAATAGAACGACGCAAACAACCTAAAACAAGGAGAAAAATAAATTAGTCAGAAAAAAAATCGTTTTTCTGAATAAAGTTTCACTTGTACATTTCCTTCGATTTTTTATTTTGTACAAACAAAAAAAAGACACCATAGATAAAAAACAAAAAAAGTGTCGTCTTTGTTACTTAATAAGAATGGTTATGTGACGTAAATAGCGTTCAGAAACTCTGGATTTTGAGTCCACATTCAATGCCAATTACACGGCGCCATGGAGATATATTATACATGGCCGAGTACACGGCGCCGTGGAGAGGCGGGAAGCCGGACACACGGCGCCATGTTTTAAATAAATTAAAAAAAAATTAAAACATAGCCCATAGGTCCGTAGGCCTAGTACACAGCGCCATGATTTTTTTTTTCTAAAATAATTGAATTTTTGTTACAAATATTATCAAAAATTACATACAATAATTAATAACAAATTAAATTACTCAAAATGTCAGGCCACAGTACTACCAGTCATTACTAAAAACGGTACACAGCGTCTTATAATGCAATCAGCAATTAATGTGTATTTCAAAGTGCTTAAATTTTAATCAATATTTAACTTGGCTCAAATAAAAAAAAAAGCACTAAAAATACATGTTATTGTGAATTGTAGTTTTAACAATGTCCTTATCTGGACTAATGTTTTGAAGATTCACAATTCACATTAATTCTTAAATCTTCACTATCTATAACCTTTATGAACATAATTTAAAAACAAGTACAAAGGTCTCAATTACCTGTACAGGATAGACATAGATAGCAAAAATTTCTTTTGGGAGCAAACCGGTACACTAGACCTAGGCTTTAGGGTGGCAGTTACTCTAATCGCAAGATCAATTTGATCCGATGACGACCAACAGAGCTGAACCACGACCCGGTTCATAAAACTATCTAGACATCCAAATAGCTAACAAGCTTTAAATGCCACTTCGGGAGTCAAAACTTTTTATAATAAAAGCACCTTTTTTTTGGAAAGCAAGGATTCTTACCTTTGACACCATTGTGTATGTCTTCCAGTTATACAAATAAAAGTTGAGTAAAAAAATTCCAATATCAGTCATTTTTATAAGGAATTTAATAAGCAAATTAATTAAAAGTTGTGATAAACGTTCATTACTTAATTATCTTCGATTTCACGTGGTCATAAATTTTAAAGTCGCATGCAAATTTATACAGAAAGGTAATAAAGGTACTTACGATTAATTAGAACCTCGAGTTTATCAACCCCAATACCAACACCTTTATCAATGGAATATACCTTATATAGCGACATTCGCGCAGGGATAAAGAATATTAGGTCTACAAATAAGTTTCCGCCGTTTTGAGAAAGATGGCGTAGCACGAGGTTTGTAAAGTTGAGGGTGTAAAATTCGCAGATGGTAACCGGCTTGAAAATAAGTTTGTTCATTCCAAAATAACATAACTATACCATAACCCGTAATATTAAGTCTGTATTAGCACCATACATTGTCCTTTATCTAAAAATTTCTAAACTGGAGCCATGTGCCAGCTGAAATGCATCCATTGCTCGTAGAAGCGTATAGTGAGGATGCCTCGTGGGATTAAAAACCTTTAACGCAATAAGGCTCTGAAATACGCTGCCAACAAATGTACGTACAGCTGGAAAAAGGTAATTTTGAAACAGATACTATGGAAGCTTTACTTACACAAGAAGTAGTTTGTCTTTTAAGCTGAAATTTATAAATCGTACTTTGGCTTTGCTCAGGCTTAGCTTAGGCCAAACTTGCGCCCGTCGTATAGGTCTGGGCCCGTAAAATAAGGCTACGGTATCTCCTGCCTCTCGCAGAAGGCGACTAAAAGGGGCCTCGGGTTCATTGGGCGACAAGGGTGGAGGCCTTTGTCGTCCGCCGTGGACCAAGGCGACATCGGCTGGTGCGTGTGGCCTTGCACTGCGAAGGCACAGAGGGGGAGGGACTAACCTCCTCTCCTCCCCGGAAGGCCCACCGAAGAGCGCAGTTTATAGGGGCTCCGGTGCGTTCCATTGGAGAACCTCTTTTTAAATTGAAATCTACGCTAGAATAAACTAAAAAACAAAAATTGTGAACATTTTACAGTCTTTGACGGATTAAAGTTTACTAAGCAGGGATGCTCTCTTTTTATTAAATAATTAAGTTAGTTAATAAAAATAATATTTATCATTAAATTAATGAAATATGAGTTTTCTTTTTAACTTTATAAGGAAGTAAGTACTTGACCACGATCTCACTTGATGTTCAGTGGAAATGCAGTCCTGGATGGTAAGGCACACTAGCATCGTAAATGGCTATATAATAATATATTTACTATTCCAATCGTTTGCTTTTAAATTAAGCGCTTCATTCTAGTTTTGGATATGTCCACAACAAAATGATCAATGATGAACAAAAATCGCCCAGTACGTCTTGAAGTGAAACATCACTAGGCTATCTACACCTGATGCTCAAGACTGACTTAATTGTTTTCAACTACGTCACAAATTACCCACTTTGCCTGCCTTGACATCAATTCTTAAGCTGTGAGATGTCATTTAACAGCGCCTGACAAATGTCATAACAATGTAGAACACACGATTGGACTTCAGCTTTATTGAGCGTTAAGCTTTTAACTCGGTAGAGAAACATAAATGAAACTACAGTTCAATTGAAGAGCTCCTCTTTTTTGAAGTCGGTTAAAATATAATAAAGTAAATAATCGTTTGGTATGCATAATATGTTTATTGATACACTTAAATTAATCCAATTTAACACAACATGCCACAGAACAAAAGTAAGCAAAAAAATTGATTTACGATTTTTTAAACAAATTTGAAAGTAATCCACTTAATTTAGATGTATCAAGTCCACCCCCTGCCCAGCCACCTAAAGGACCCAGAAGGTTTCCAGGTTTAGGATCAGGCTTAGAATCCCCATTGACTGGCAATTCGGGGACGTTTCTGCGTCCTCTTTCAACGTTGGAAGCATGTAAAGCTTCGATTAAGAACAAAATCATCATAAATGTAGCGATTCGAGCCTGAAAAAGGTCAATAAAC
Source organism: Meandrusa payeni (assembly GCA_029286785.1). Lineage (NCBI taxonomy): Eukaryota > Metazoa > Arthropoda > Insecta > Lepidoptera > Papilionidae > Meandrusa > Meandrusa payeni. The sequence continues at coordinate 7,648,827 of JAGSMX010000008.1, read as the reverse complement.
TATTTACTGTTTTAGCAATAAATAACATGTATATATATCTAAAAATATTATATCCTCCTCCTCGTCCTCCTTGCGTTGTTATCCTCATTGCTGAGGGTCGTGACTTCCATGAATTATGTGGAGGACGATCGCTTTCCACCTGTTGCGGTCTGCGGCGGTTCGGCGGTGTGATATGCCTCGTGGACTCTCGTGTTGGTGTTGTTGATGATTTGATTTATTATATAGATACATATAAACATTTAGCTATAACAGTAACGTCCTTAAAGCGAATCTCAAACGTCTTGTGCCAACTTAGTTACGTTACGTACAATACAATCACTTTTAAAATTAGTGCCCGCTGAATGGTTCAACATCTAACAAATAATGGTCCTAATAAGCTTGGTGAAAAATAAGGAGGCACATCTTTGTTGCTTTGTTTTTTTATTTCATGATATTATGACATATTCGATAGACTTGGAATTTTTTTTAATAAATCAAATATCATAAACCAATTTGTTAAAAGAGGAAAATAAACATTTTTTTTGGACTAACTAATACAGTTGGCCAGAGAAGTTGACCTTTACTGCTTCACCGGTTTGAGAGGTGGCATAGCTCTTAGGTCGCTTAGCCTGTACCTCTAAGCATAATTAAGGCACAGATAGTGCCATATAACAAAATAATAAAACACGAGGTGCGATTATTACGAAGGAAGAATTGAAAGAGAAATTTTAGAGCGTGAGGGTAAAGTGGATGCGTATCTTCCACGCACTATCAATATGTGGAAATATAATATTGTTAAGTAACTGTCACACCGCTGTGTTGTCGAGCCTATACGATTTGGGGACCTTCGAGAAACAAACCTGTAGCAGTGTTGTAGACGTTCATGGGCCATGGTGATCACTTTAAGATCAGGTGAGCCGTAAGATCGTTTGCCTCACAGTAGAATTATATTATTGAAAGCTGGAAATAAGAGTGAATATGTGGATAAAAAACACCCGTTTTGCAATCCGCGATACCGGGTTGATGCGTCCATTATCGCTGTGATAGTTGGGTAAGGCAAAAATATTAATTGTACTTATATTTTTCTAAAGTATTGACCAAAAAATCAAATATCGATTTTTTTTAAAAATTGGTATAAAAATTAGATAAATTAATATGTTAAAGACTCACCTTTGACATGATTGCAAATACGGAGGAGATACTTGGTTGAAAGACAGTGATGTATGCCAGCCTTCACTTTTATAGCGACTTGATATCAAGCCGTTCGATTAATTTTAAGTATTGGGGATATTCGGATACATTAAGTTCTTTCTTAAGGGCATTCTGATAAACACTTCTGTTGTCTCTTCCTTTTTCCAATGTTAACGGATATATTTATCGTTTTACGTTGCAGTTACAATTGATTAATTTAAGTATACGTTTCCATGTCTCACATGTTTGTGTTTAATGTCTTGTTGACAACAATCAATAATAGGACCAATGCACCTTCGTAATAAAGGTATGGCTCGCATAAAAACAATGTGAATTGAATGAGGTGAAGATAACTGTATTTTCGTTGAGCGCCTATTGGTTTGGCGTACGGTTTACGAAACATCAGGTCGTAGTTAAAGTTACAGCCTTTATATATATAATATATATGTCCCACTGCTGGGCAGAGGCCCTCTCTGTAAAGAGAGTATAAGGGCACAGTCCGCCACGCGGCCCTAATGCGGATTGGCAGACTTCACATGTCGTAGAAAAATTTTCTAAGACATGTAGGTTTCCTCACGATGTTTTCCTTCACCGCCGAGCGCGTGGTTAATCAGCACATAAAATTGCAACAACAAATTTATTGGTGCCGGCACCGGGGATCGAACTCAGGTTGCTAGCGTACTATGCAACTTGAGCCAACCACCCGGACACTGAGCTACCACGGCTCTGGTGGATCAGGTCGTAGGTTCCTTAATATTAGACAATCATCACAGGACACTACAGAGGTTGTAAATTATATGGGAAGTACCACGACTTCACAGTATACCACCGTGAACAGGAGATTGCATATAATCTGTACTTCACCCGGCGGTGAAGTTATAGTGCATACCCATTTCTTTCACAACTTGAGCCTAACGTCTTCGATAAAACGAAACGAAATAAAATTACATAAATTTTGTAGATTTTTTTGTTTCTTTACTTTCTGAAACTTTTGATCATCATTGTAATATTACTAAGTAGGTATTATTATTTAGATAATAACAAAGATAGATCGGAAAGCCAGGGCACGGTTGGTTCAGGTAAAATTGTGGACTGCTTACGAGCCCAAAATCCCGCAATGGTAAGTCGATCATGACAGAAGACTAAGTTGAAGTTTTCATCCTTTGCATCTTGACTCCTCTAATCCGTTTAAAGAAAGAATTTATGAACGTTGTGTCCCATACAACAGGTATCAATCATCGCCGCAAAGCGTATAATATCCACTTTAGTACCAATTTCTTAGATGCTATTTATGTATATCACTATACACATATATATATATATATATATACTATAACACAAAGTCACTGCAATCGTTACGGGTTTTCGCAAATTTTAAGTGCTTGGTTTCTTTTGGTTATGCAATTTATCGTTTGAACTACTTCCAATGATATCTTAGTGATTTACCTAAATCTTATTGTATCTATAATTCACAATTTAGTTGTTCATCACATTAACTTGGCATTATTAACAATAACTTAACTTTATTAGTTCCTAATCTGACTTCTAATTAAGTTGCAAAAAAAGATGGCGAGAACGCGCATTTTTCACGGCATTCGTTAAAATAATTCCTTGTACAACGTTACGTTTTTTTTTATGACGAACTACACAGATTGGCCAGAGGAGCTGGCCTTGACTGCTTCACCGGATTGAGAGGTGGCATAGCTTTTAGGTCGCTTAGCCTGAACCTCCATCGCTAGTAACTCGACACAAGGGTCCCCCCGGTAAGGGGTGACCTCGGCTTGGACGGTTACTATGTTACGCGTAAGCGTTCCGTTCCGAGGGCGCCCGAGACGGCCGAACCACGATTCGGTCGGAAGCTATTTCACGGATAGTGTAAGGGACATTCAAAAAGCTAAACTAACTTTGAGTGCCACTTCGGGAAGCGTTGGCGCTGGGAGAAGAAGTGGCCGAAGAAACTCCAGCAACGCTCGTAGCATCTAAGGGGTGGGGCCTGCCCATAAAATAGCGGTATCGCGCAAGGATTATTCGCAACCTCCGACGGTCGCGAAAGACGCTTTGTGGATTTGTAAAGATCTAGCCTGTGCAATGGTAATCGCGTCGTCCAGATTGTCAAGAACGTGTCTCGGCTTCCGGGCGACGCGACGGAATTTAGTATAGGAAGGCTTATTAGTTGTCTCACGCGAGTGTACTAGTTATTGGACAATTTAATTCCCGGAACCTACAAGTTAATACACAAAATTATATCATTAACACCACACTGGTATTAATGATTATGATGTAGAAGTAAAATCACGATATAATTGTTTTATGTATATTTGATAATCGTTCTTCAATTACAAGGATAAAAATACTATTGTGGTGCTGGAATATTTTATAAATCAAAAGGTCCTTTCTCGTTAGTTTTATCCCCCTTTAAGTAAGCTTCCTGGATTGGTAAGTGATGTCGTAAGAAATTGAATAATTTCCGATATTTTAATAAGATCTGTAACCTTTACTAGGGGATTATAGTCATCGGGACCCGAAGGTTTGTCAGGTGAAGGTTTTTCGGGTGGAGGACTTTCGGGTGGCGTTTCTTTACCATTTGGCATAGAACTTATGATGTCCAATGAAAAGACGAGTAGAAGAATTGTCACGGATTTTATCTGAAATGTGAAATAATATTTTACTTTATATAATAATTACATACATGTATAAATGTTTTACTTATAAATTAAATGCTCTTACCAAATACGCCATCTTGATTTTATTTCTGATGATTTTTTGAAAGTAGGTCTTTATATATGAATGTTATCAACGACTTTCCGTGCGTTGTCTGTGGTTGTTGATAATATAGATATACATTACTGACTGGAAGTTTACCTACATCCTTATGTTATTTTGTAATATAAAAATAAATTAGTTGGCCAGGACATATATGTAACGTGTATTTGTCTGAATGAGATTTATTATTATTGTTGAAAACAGGAAATGAGGGAAATAAATGAATGAACAGTGGAAAATAAAAACTTAACAGGCTTTTTCTTATCTATTATTGTATTGAGATACCTGTTACGTACATTACGTTCAACATTAACAATCGCATAACCGGTTGTTGGTGTCTTCATTGGTTTGGCACTAAGACACTACTTAGCCTGAACCTCTAGTTTGTGTAACATTGCAAAAGGCCACGAAGGAACCTTGGCTTTGGCTTTTGATCTAGCACGGGGGCTAACGTTAGTGGTAAGAGTAATCTTATATTGTCTTCCATTTGTATTAATTCGATATGTTTATCAATAATGTTTTGTTTTTTAGATAGACATATATAAAATTTTATTTCTTTGGCCGACATGTTGGCGCGATATCAGTATCAGAGGGAAATAATTTTGCACCTTGTAGTAAAGAAACTAAAAGTAGAAACTAAATTGGACTTTAAATAAATCTATGCTAAAAACTTACGTCAAATTGCATTTTGATGCCGACATCCTCTTTATGATTGTCATAAATCTACTATTAGTAGTCTCCGTAGTAAACATTTTTTTATACACATGGGATCTAATTGGACCTTAGAAATATAACGAATTGAGAGCCTCCTTATTTTGAAGTGGGTCAAAAATAATCTTCGAACTTTATTTTCCTTCGGTTTAACTGACGCAATGAGTGAAATTTCTACGAATATGATACAATAAATATTTAAGATATATATCATCCTATGTCCCCTAGGTGGGGCAGAGGGCGTCCACAGTGAACCTCCATCGCGTTCGATCTTGGGCTTCACGCTTTATCTCGGTCCATGTCTTCCCGATGTTCTTCGCCTCGTCTGCAACTATGCGGCGCCACGTCTGTTTAGGACGGCCGTGCTTGCGCTTTCCTTGCGGATTCCAATCATGAGCCTGCTTGGGAATGTGATCGGCATCTCTTCGGAGGGTGTGGCCAATCCAGTTCCATTTTCGGCGCCTTATTTGAAGGTCGATTGGGCCTTCACGACAGCGCTCCAAAAGATGTTCATTGGAAATTTTATCGGGCCAGTAGATACCGAGTATTCGGCGAAGACATCGGTTGACAAAAACTTGGAGCTGATGGGAGATGGTTTTAGAAACCTTCCACGTCTCACACCCATATATCAGTACGGATTTAACGTTGGACCTGAATATTTTGGTCTTAACGTGGTGCGATAATATCCGTGACTGCCATACAGGCCGGAGTCGTGCGAAAGTTTCCCGGCCTTGGCAATGCGTGAGGTAATGTCCTCTTCAGTACCCCCAGTTTCTGACTAAATATTTAATAACTACAGTTATAATTACCCAAAAGGCTTTCATAAAAATAAAATACTGTCATCGGAAGTAAAATTTTTATTGGTAAGCTAACATGGATTATTTCCTTGCATTACAAAAACTTAAGCAAATAGTGAAATTTCCACAAATACAATACAAAGATTTTTACAGAACTACAATTAATATAACTAATCGAATAATTCTCACAAAGATTAAAAACTTAATCTTTCGAAGCAAAATTTTTATTTGTAAGCTAACATGGATTATTTTCCTGCATTACAAAAACTTAAGCGAAAAGTGAAATTTCCACGAATGCAATACAAAGATTTTTACTGAACTACAATTAATATAACTAATCGAATAATTCTCACAAAGATTAAATTCTTAATCTTTCGAATTAAAATTTTTATTTGTAAGCTAACATGGTTTATTTTCCTGCACTACAAAAACTAAAGCGGAGTGTGAAATATCTACAAATACAATACAAAAAATATTAAAGCACTACACCTATTACTCAAATACGAAAAACGCTTATAATTAGGCGAATGATTCTCATCTATAGAATAAAACTTCGAAATGGTTTAGTGCGTTTTTGTGGCTCTACTGTGAGATACTATTTTATAGTTGATAGCTCATGAACATTTTAAACCTAATTGAAGTTGTTGTTAGACACCAGGATTTTTACAACTACACTGGATTGAGAGGTGGCCGAGCTCTTATAGCGCTCAGCCTCTGCTTTACTCAAGTGTCCCCTAAAGTGAACCTTGGTGTTCATGTCTGACTGCCGTCGCTAGACCGCAGGCTTTTACAACTACACTGGATTGAAAGGTGGCAGAGCTCTTAGAGCGCTCAACCTCTGCTTTACTCAAGTGTCCCCTAAAGTGAACCTTGGTTTTTATGGCTGACTGCCGTCGCTAGACCGCAGGCTTTTACAACTACACTGGATTGAAAGGTGGCCGAGCTCTTAGAGCGGTCAACCTCTGCTTTACTCAAGTGTCCCCTAAAGTGAACCTTGGTTTTTATGGCTGATTGCCGTCGCTAGACCGCAGGCTTTTACAACTACACTGGATTGAAAGGTGGCAGAGCTCTTAGTGCGCTCAACCTCTGCTTTACTCAAGTGTCCCCTAAAGTGAACCTTGGTGTTCATGTCTGACTGCCGTCGCTAGACCGCAGGCTTTTACAACTACACTGGATTGAAAGGTGGCAGAGCTGTTAGAGCGCTCAACCTCTGCTTTGCTCAAGTGTCCCCTAAAGTGAACCTTGGTTTTACGGCTGACTGCCGTCGCCAGACCGCAGGCTTTTACAACTACACTGGATTGAAACGTGGCCGAGCTCTTAGAGCGCTCAACCTCTGCTTTGCTCAAGTGTCCCCTAAAGTGAACCTTGGTTTTACGGCTGACTGCCGTCGCTAGACCGCAGGCTTTACAACTACACTGGATTGAAACGTGGCAGAGCTCTTAGAGCGCTTAGCCTCTGCTTTACTCAAGTGTCCCCTAAAGTGAACCTTGGTTTTATGGCTGACTGCCGTCGCTAGACCGCAGGCTTTACAACTACACTGGATTGAATGGTGGCAGAGCTCTTAGAGCGCTTATCCTCTGCTTTACTCAAGTGTCCCCTAAAGTGAACCTTGGTTTTATGGCTGACTGCCGTCGCTAGACCGCAGGCTTTTACAACTACACTGGATTGAAAGGTGGCCGAGCTCTTAGAGCGGTTAACCTCTGCTTTACTCAAGTGTCCCCTAAAGTGAACCTTAGTTTTTATGGCTGACTGCCGTCGCTAGACCGCAGGCTTTTACAACTACACTGGATTGACAGGTGGCAGAGCTCTTAGAGCGCTCAACCTCTGCTTTGCTCAAGTGTCCCCTAAAGTGAACCTTGGTTTTTATGGCTGACTGCCGTCGCTAGACCGCAGGCTTTTACAACTACACTAGATTGAAAGGTGGCAGAGCTCTTAGAGCGCTTAGCCTCTGCTTTACTCAAGTGTCCCCTAAAGTGAACCTTGGTTTTTATGGCTGACTGCCGTCGCTAGACCGCAGGCTTTTACAACTACACTGGATTGAAAGGTGGCAGAGCTCTTAGAGCGCTCAACCTCGGGTTTGCTCAAGTGAAGGGAACCTTGCTTTTTGCCGTTGGTAGCCCGCAGACTTTTAAAATTTTTTATAGGTAGACGTACCGAACCTTGAAGGTGCTTAAAGAGACGAATCATGACTCGATCAGTTGCTTTGATTGATAGCGATATTATTATAATTATTGACACTTCAGGCAATCCAAAAAAAGTGTTATCGCCGACAGAAGTGGAAGAGACGAGGTTATTATTTTCAAAAAATTATTATAAATTAATTGGAGGTCACCTCAGAATAACGTTATCTTTTATCTCCTACGACGAAATGAGAATAGAATTAATGAGATGAAATGAGAAGAGGTACGGGAGATTGAACACTGTAACAAAATCATGGCTGCTATATATACTAGTATATAACATACTGGAAGCTAACCCCCATATTACAATTACGTGGTAAAAAAATATCTGCTAGCAATTAATTTCTACTACTATTGCCACTGGTACTACGACTAGTAACAAAAATCTAGCGCAAACTGTCTTTTCAATACATGACTATTTTATATTTTTGTTAGAAAAAAAATCATAACAAAAATGGATATCTTATACATATTAAACGTAAACAAATTTATTCAAGCACGCTGTGAAATACGATTAAGAATTTTCCAAAAAGTCGCTTTTTGTCGACCACGTTGAAGTTCGACGTACAGATGTGTACATTATGTCACCGTGGACTCATTATTCATAGTAATTCATTAACCGAAACAAATCATAGAACAATATGGTATAAAGTCCATAGACAATAACTAAGCTAGTGCACCTTACCATCTAAGATTACATCTCCACATAAAGTCAGAGTGGGATCGTAGTCTTGTTTAAAAATTATTAAAAAATAAAGTATACATATATAATAAAATAATTCTAAACCTAAAGTATATCTTTAATTATTACTTCTTAAGTAAAATGCACGCTAAATAAAAAAAATCTACAATCTTAATTCAAAAAGTATTTATCTATGGCGATGGTTCCTTATCATATAAGGGCCCTAAGGTCAGTGAAAAGCGGATAATAGTTACAATCTCTGTATACCCCGCCAAAGTTAAAAGCGAGCGCTTATACACTTGATGAAAGCGTGCAAAATCGATCGTCTCTGTCTATCCCACTAGGGTGAAAAGAACGTGAAAGCTTATCTAAGAACATTTAGTACAAGATCAACTACATGTTATTATAATCTTAAATATAATCACTAAAGTGTAGATTACATTTTATCAATGAACATATTATATGTCATGACCTTAAAATAAAAAAAAAATTAAAAAACAAAACAATTCAACAAAACCTGTACCAAAAATAATTTAATACACGTAAACCTAAAGGAAAATAATAACATTAAACGCTTATATATTAAAATATAGTTTAAAAATTACAATGTTTTTAAAATTAAATTAAAATTAACTTGAGATCATCATAGTTTAGACTTGTGGTAACCTTACCATGTTTTGTTATTGATTGAAGGCCGTTGTTATCCCGGGAGATTTGTAATAGAGTTGAGGCGTATTTATCCTAACAGATAAAATACGAGGTACAGAAATAGTCACAGTCAGTCACTGTGACAGTTATTTGTAAGAGATGTAAAAATATTCTGTTCAGTGACTTAAATCGTATAATAGCAGTGATAATGCTACGCGTGACGCAGTCACAGTTAGGAAAAAATAATAAGTCCGTCTCCGTCACGGGTACATGTTAGAAAGGTAAGACAGGGATGCACTTATTATTTTTTTAATAAAATCACGATTTAACTCCATCTCTTAAAGTACTACTTACTAGTCACAGTTAGTACGAGCAGTGACTGCTGTCACATAGTATTTTTATACCTTGTATTTCGTCACAGGTATTTGTCACTATTTTAAGTCACAGTCACTGTGTCACCTAGTACTTCCCAACTCTAGTTTGTAACACCAACTCGCTTGATCATTCTACGGAACCCGAGGGAACAACGGCTCGATCAGATGCTTCGCATAAATACATCACCATACAACAGAGCCAATTATCATTTAAATATTCGCAATACGGATGTCTTAAGGATGATCACGTCATTTGAATCATCATCCTGGGCCCCAACTCTGCTTTTTACCAATCACAATCATTATGAAACCAAGCTATTACAATTCGAATGTCATTGTGCCAAAAACCGTAATGTACTATTAAAATTTTTTGACATGTAATTTTTATTTGAATTTTATGCTTATTTTTTTTTTAAGACGAACTACACAGATTGGCCAGAGTAGCTCGCCTTGAAAGCTTCACCGGATTGAAAGTTGGCATAGCGCTTAGGTCGCTTAGCCTGAACCTCTATCGCTAGTAACTCGACACAAGGGTCTCCCCGGTGAGGGGTAACCTCGGCTTGGACGGTTACTATGTTACGCGTAAGCATTCCGGTCCGAGGGCGCCCGAGAGGGCCGAACGACTCGGTTGGTAGCTATTTCGCGGATAATCTAAGGGACATTCAAGAGCTAAACTAACTTTGAGTGCCACTTCGGGAAGCGTTGACGCTGGGAGAACAATGCTTATTTATTATTGATTAAAATGTATCGGCATATTACGAAGAAAGATGTCATTACATCCGTGAAGACAGTCAGCATCAATTAAAGCAATATTACAGTGTTAGTGGCACAACTAAAGTAGCAGATTTACACGATTGGTTTAGCGGATTCGGGGCTCTGGTCGATGGGGTTCAATGGAATTCACTTCAAGTAACTGAGGTACAGCAATAGAGAGCGCGAAGTCTGCTTCTCATTCTCCATAAGGAACAGCATGTCACGGAAATTAACGCGCTTTATCCGCGAGCGCAGAGGCAGCTGTTGACTGCGGCCAGCCTGTTAACAAGAATTATAAATGTTCTAGCTGCGTTAACTTTCACCTCATATCAAAATAAATATCTATTCAAAGTATTTTTTATTATTTTTAGTTTTTAAAAGGAAAGCTAGCAATATTTCTTTTTTTAATCTCCTAATCTATTAATGATATTCATTCATTCACTATGATTACTAATGAACAGTAACTAAACTTCTCGCGAAGTATTGTGCTCACCTGTGCACCTTCGCCCATTGCATTGCTGGTTGAGGCAGCGCCCCCCGAGGTCGCGGCGCCGTCGTTTACTCGTGACTTCTTGCGAGGTCCGATAGCCTCCAAAGCGGTGACATTGGCTTCGCGTTGACGCACCTCCTCCAATTCTGCCCGCTGCAATTCTTTAGCCTAGAAAACATGTGTTTATTATTTTTTGAGATAACAATTATAATATCTAAATATATATAAAAGAGAAAGTGTGTGGGTATGTTTCATATAGGGTATGAAGCGGCTGGACTGATTTCAATGAAACTTTCAGGTAATCTTCAGATTGACCTGGCAAGTAATCCTGTAAAGTTTGGTCACGATCGGGGCACTCCTCTTTTTGAACTGTCAAACAAGCCATATGTCATACTTTTATTTTTGACATTAACTTGAGCCCAATATGTTTTTGTATGAATGATAAGAATAATATTGTATTTACTGAGATGTACATGGGTGTAAGTAATGATCTTCACCCGCTCGAGAAGAGAATGAATATGGAGAGAAATTATTAATAATTGTGAGAGTTAAATTGAATATTTAATGATCTAAGTTTATTGTTTAAATAAGATAAAGCAAAATCTAGCCCGGCGAAGCGTGCTGGGTACGCTAGTATAATAAGAAAAATAAAGCCTGTTCGTAAGAATACAAACAGAGCGGTAATTTACAGTAAAAAGAGAGTAATTTAGAATGTTTTTAAGGACTATAAAATATGTTATTTAAACGAGACTACGGAGAGCACAGTAAAAAAGAATTTTTACCCCATTATGAAAATACCTTTACCCTGTACTTGCACGGATGACTCGCTATTTTCTTGATGTGAATGAACTTTAGTAATATTTATTATGCCTTACCTTAGCTTTCAGCTTCGCCTGTTCAGGATCCTCATTCTTAGATCTAGACTTAGCAGCCCGCAGCAACAGCTCCCGTTCGGACTCCTCGTGTCTCCTCTTCACAACGCGGTCTCGCTCTTCGAGAAACTTCAACTGTGCTTTCACATCTTGGGTCACTTCATACCGGTCATCAGTCTAGGCAACAAAAATACATAATAGAAGATTTTTTTCAATTTAGTGGTAGAGAAGTTATTGTTGTCCGAGCATAAACACAACACACCCGTCAGTCAAGGGGTAGGCAGGGATCACGGACTTTCACTTAACTGTCCTAGCATAATCTTTCGGTGTGTTCATATTCTATATACATCTACGCATATATAATCGTGAGTCCACTTTTCAGTACATCCTTCTGCAGTCTAACTGTTCTTTGCCATTCAAAGAAGAAGTCACATGCTTGTGCCAACTGTGGCGTTGGTAACTCCCTGTCATATATAGGTCTAAAACGCTTAGTGAAAAGATTTTATGTTGTTCCCTATAAGAAATACCGTATTTTCTTTTATGACATTCATTTAATTTTAGTGATATATTCGTAACTATTACCTTAAGAGAATTATCAATTCTATGCTGGGCTATAATGGCCAGCTTCTCCACAAGATTCTTGAGCCTCTCGTGAACGGCGTGACTTAACAGCTCAGCTACTTCAATGGGTGGTTCTCCAAGTCCAAATTTTTCAGAAACCACTCTTATCTTAGCCATTATCACGTTGAGCGGTATGAGGAATTCATCTTTACATGATCTGAAAATAACAAAAGCTTTCTTAATGTCGTTAAAGTATTTACTATAGCGACCTTATTGAACCCAATGTTTAGAAGAAGGTGACAACGCTGGTTATAAAAGTTTATATTATAATATACTAAAAAATTACTTGCTGAAAAGGTTTGTGCCCGGTTCATGGCATAGGCTCACCACTTGTCATGTATGAGATAATTAATAAGCCTAATAAGCTCGGTGAAAACGGACGGCGCGAGGGTTAGAAGAACATGAGAGCTTATTTTGTTATCTAAAATAGGAGCAATCCGCCCTCGCCTAGGGAAGGACTAATTAATCTATAGTCATTTGACTTCTGGTGGATTGCAAAACCATAATTTATTAAAATATTAAATGCCCATCTTTGTGCAAAACGTGTTATTATTGCACGCATATTTTGATTAAGATTATCAAGACTTAACCACGCATTTGTGGTATATAAGGACATAAAGGCAGTCAAAAAATTCAAAAGCAGTAAAATAAATATTTATCACATTTGACAAAAATATTCAGTGTATAGACAGAAACTATATTCATCATCATCATCAACCTGTCCACAGCTGAAAATAGGCCTTCTCCAATGCCTTCCACCACACCACATACAATTCTCCGCTTTCCGCATCCAGTCACTTCCGGCCATTCTTACAAGGTCCATCTGGAGGGAGGTCCCATACGCGGCCTCCATTCCAAGACTTTCCTCCCCCATCTACTGTCGCTGACTCGGCAGATGTGGTCGGTCCACTGCCACTTCAACTTGCTGACTTTAAGAGCTATGTCGACTACCTTTGTTCTCCGTCGAATTTCTTCGTTTCGGATTCTATCCCTTAGAGAAATACCGAGCATAGCTCTTTCCATTGCTTATTGTGTGACCTTAAGCTAGTGAACCAGCCCAACTGTCAGAGTACTAGTCTCTGCACCATAAGTCATGGATGGGTGGAGGCACTGGTTGAGGACTTTTGTCTTCAGACATTGAGCTATATTACTAAACTGTATATATTTTTTAAACAGTTAGATTATTTACATATAAATGTAAATCTGAAAAAGTAACTTACCTAATTTGCGACCCAATCATATCAGTAGATCCGAGGATCCTTTGACTCTCCTCAGCCAAATTCACCCCACCCATAGCTGCAACATCATTAATGTCGTCATCACCGGCCATCTTGTCATCAACGTAAGGCTGCGTAGCAAGCTGCGTTGTTTTCTTTTCCTTCTCTTTCAACAATGACGTCGCTGGCGTGATGACAGAAGGAAAGGCAGTGGCCGGCAGACTGGGGCGTAAGATAGGACCCTTACTATTCACAGTCATAATCTTCCCAACTTTGCCTACATTTATTTTGCTGTGAAGAGGTATGTTCTGCAGCACGGCAATTGTGGAACCCGGTTTTGGTGCGGGTCTTTGCTGAGGGGTTGAATTTTTTTTAATTATACACATGTCATTTAATTAAATACTATTTGCCACAATCTTGATTTAAGATTAGACTAGCGTACCTAGCCCTTAATTTTATTTAAACAATAAACTTACATAAGTTAATATTTAATTTAACTGCACCCATGTACATGCAATGTACTCCATTCAACTTCAATATGCCTCATAATGACATAAATATACATATATGTGTTAATACAAATTTGGGTTATAAAACACTAGAATATCATCATAGTAAATAAAAGTCCAATAGTCACCAAATTAACAGAATTACTCGCCATGTCAATCTGCAGATTCCCTGAAAGTTTCATTGAAATTGGTCCAGCCGTTTCGGAGCCTATATGGATTAAACACACACATTCTCTTTTTATTAGATTAGATTTATATTAAATCTCAATTCAAAATCCCAGTACCTCAGGCTTGAACTAATCACTCTTCGGTATCTTTTCGTTACAAAAAAAAGCATCTCTACAAATTTATGCTATGCTGCATACACAATATCCTTTGTGGAGACAATTATCACCACCGTCAACCCCATTACAGTTAAAAGGATGTAAGAGGTTTTTTATTAATAACCACCCACACAAGATTTTTTTCATTTACCTCCACTCCTGTATATACAAATACTAATTATAAATATTTTTTTAGAAAATTTTGTGTCAACTTACCATACTACCCACTTGCATGTTAGCGTTAGTTATGACTTGTTGGGTAGGAGTGGGAACAGTTGAGAATGCCACGTGAGCTGGAGGTGGATTGATGCCTTCAATCACCAATTCCTTGTTAACCAACGACTGCCTAAGTAGTGGCAAGTTTCTCTGAAATTTGTTACACATTATGAAATAAGACAATATGGTTATATAGAGCCAATTTGAGACCATAAAATTGCTTGGTCAAGGTCATAGTACATGTACGCAGTAAATTATCATGAATCATCACCACACCTGTCCCGTATGTGGTAGATTCAAGCATGTTGATTACAGAGATTTATCTCCGTATACCTTGATAGGCTTAAAAATCCCCTTTTAACCATTTATTTAACCAACTTAAAAAGGACTATGTTATTTTTTTAGTTTTTGGGCAGTTATAGTTATATTAATTATTTTTCAAGTACAACAACTTACCATAGAGACTTTTGTGACCTTGGTTTGCAAAGTAATACCAGGAAAGTCGTAAAAATTGTATGAACTAAGTATGTACTCCATAAAGAACTAGCACAAATGTGAGAGAAGAGAATCTACATAATACCTATGCACCAGAACTTTGTAATATAAGTATGATACATCAGAAATAATAGTGATCTTCAGCATTTAGTAACGTTTAACGTTTGAACCGTCGCGTTTGATTGGATTTGAAGTCGGATTTAGTTTTTACTCCTAAAAATACGCATTAATTTACCCATTGGTTACAGTACTAACCTTCAAGAATCTTATTAAGCAAGGCTGTGGACTAGCATTAAGCAGGCGTTCAAGTCTGTTGCAGAACTCTTCAGGCTCCACTTGAGCATCAATTAACTCTTGGATGAGACTCCTTACATTCTTTCCAACTGCTTTTGGTTCCTTACTAGACAGGTCGAGCAGGTTCGCCAGGAAATTGCGGCACTTCTCCTTCGTGTTGTCCGATGGTTTCTGATAGTAAAATTGTGCTTAATTAATAACATGATGATATGTTGCAAAATAATTACCACATCATAATAAGTTCAGTAACGATCGGAGCACTCCTCTTTCTCTTTTTAAACTGTCAAATACAGCTTCTATTTACTATGATGATATTCTATTGTTTTATAACCCAAATTTGTATTGACACATGCATTGTGTATATTTATGTCATTATGAACCATATTGAAGTATATTGTAGTATTCAAGGCGCCGCGAATGTATTCGTTTACTGATACTGCTGATATGTACACGGGTGTAGATAATGATCTTCACCCGCTCGAGAAGAGAATAGAAGGGATGAATACCGAGAGAAATTAATAATGTAGTATATTGAGAGAGTTAAATTAAATATTTAATGATGTAAGTTTATTTTTAAATAAAATAAAGCAAAATCTACTGGGTACTCTAGTAACTAATAAAAATTTTAATTACTTGTGTAGTAACAGTTGGCGGTTGAGACGGCTGTGACACTGTGTGTTGCGGCGTGGCAGATTGGGCGGTCGCAGCAACTGCTACCACAGGATTTATCACTGGAGCTACCACAGGTCCAGACGGCAATTGGGCAGGTATTTGGGTAGGTATTTGCCCTGGTATTTGGGTAGGAATTTGAGCGGATATTTGGGTAGGTATTTGGGCAGATATTTGAACTGGTGTTGCAATATTAGTGGACACCGTTGCTACGCCAGTTTGCTGAGGACAAAAATAACAAAAATAATTTAAGGTTGTTGTTATTTCAGTGTACGTACTGGTGTTTGTGCGTGCACGCTCATGTTGACTAGTGTATGTCGCGAGTCGACAATGAGCCGCTCTAAAGAACACCTTTACCACAATGAGGGAAAAGTGATGGTATTTGATATCAGGGCTAGGTAAATCAGGCTCCTCTGGCCGGAGCCACTTGGATTAGATTTCAATGCAAGGCCCCCTTACTGGCGGTACGGTGGAGAGCCGAAGTCCTTGCGGCTGCGATGCAGTAATGCCGCCGCCCACGGGAGCCGGTCCAACCCTCAGTAGCTGGTACTGGCCATTCTCAGTCTTCAACAACAAATGGCCCTGCTGCCCTTGTTGTAGACTTTGCAGTGTTTGCAGCGTAATCTAAAAATAAATGAACCGTTTCAATTTGAATGAATGAACAATGATGCTATTTCTCTAAACACAAATATCTGAAATAATATATATCAGAAATTATTTATATATTTATTATATATTATTGTATTTTTCTTTAAAAATAGTGTGTTACGCATATTAATAGCAAATTGAGTATAGCTTAACCTAATACAATTCCACTATCTATTACTAAATATTACCCGTATTAGTGTATTGTGCAAATCCGTTATGTATTACATTCAGGAAATGAAACCTGCCTATAAAGATGATGTTTTAACAAATGAGATGTTAAAAAATATTTAAATAATTTTTTAAGTATTTTTACCAACTAACACTTTGAAGTAGTTTCAGGGAGTCAACATCTTATAAAACAAAAGATCAAATTATGTCCGTGTTACATGAACATTCTTATTGGCGCTTTCTGGTATAGACGAAAAGATATTTTAATATGGCAAATAAAAATCATTTTTTTTAGTTAATCTCTTTTTATTTAGTCTTCTTTAAAAATACTATTTTCTGAACAACATTGGAAATAGTCCTAAGCTGTTGATCTAAAAATTATATTATTAGCATATTTATGTCCCGTAACACATTTCCCCGCAAAAGAAAAAGGGTTGAAACTCAGGTTGCTCACATGCTGTAAGTCATGTGGCAAGTGCATGACGCTTTTAAAGGAAGTGTAAATATTTGTGGTATTTTTGCTTTCCATCTGATGACAATTTTAGTGGTACATCTGAAAGCCAAAGACAAAGATATCCTAAAAAGAGACATTTTTTTATTTAAAACTTTTTTCCTTGTCTACACTTATTCTAATAAATATAGTGTTGTTCAACCCTGTAAACATGACAAGACAGAGATAAGAATGCACGGAGGTCAAATTCATTTGTATTACAATATATATAGAATAAAGAAATAATGTAGAGGCAGGAATCAAATTTCAGGATGTAATCCTTACTGTTGGGTAGTTAGAATACTATGTCTAATTTTAAATAGAGACTTCTAATATTATTGAGAGATTCATGACTCTAGCTAAGGTCAAATACATAGTCCAGCGAATCGGACAAGCCAGAGGAAAAAAGACCTCGAAACGCACAACTCAGGGGAACAGTTAAAAAGTTTTTTTTTTAATAAAAGGTCTAGTATATAGGCAGGTTACACAATGAAAAATTTTTCTTCACCATCATCAATGCAAGGAAAGGAAAGTAGGCTCATAGTTGTTTGGCATAAACTGCAATGATTGGCTTACCATTATAAAAAATACAAGCAGAAATCAACTAACCTGTATATTGGCTGACCTTCTCATACTCGTTTTTTCTTTGTATGTTTTAAAACAAGACCTTGGTACTATTTTGTGTATGCAAAAAAATGTTAAATTGATATTATATTCGTAAAAGGCGATTAAGAGAGTGTAATACTGGAATCCTCTATATATCTTTATGACAGAGCTGTCCAAATTCTTTCCCGGTTGAAACGGTTTCTGTTTTGCTGGACTCGAATGAACAAAGGCGAGTATGTGCATCTGTGTTTTTCGCGTACACTTGTGCACTTTATTGTATCTTCAGCACCTGACCGCTTCCGAATGAATATGGGTGATAAACAAATCCGCAGTTTTAGGAAAGAAAGCGCGCTGTTATGAAAAAGTATTGAGTACACTTACGGTTTTTACTACGTTGGGGGGTGCAGGAAACCCGCAACCTTCCAAACCAGCCATTCTACGTTATCAATTTCAATATTTACGGCAAAACCTGAAGGTCAAAAACCGTTCTGTAAAACTTTAAATAGCTTTTAATTTAAATGTCTCGCCACCATCACAAACGCGTAAGAAAAGACAATATGCCCAGAGATAATGTAATAAAAATCAATACTCCCCCAAACAGACCACTAAACATCAGACAAAATAAAGAGCAACTATTGAGATTGTTACAGATTATATTTAAATAGTGTCCGATATCGCTTTATCTGTTTTAACATAAATTCCTCTGTGAGCTGAATTAAAGGGTTAAAATAACTAGTATAAAGAGGCTACGCTACGTTACTAAAGAGTATACCGCTAAAGTGGAAAATATATAAAACGGTTACATTCGTTGTAATTCGAAAGCGAATGCCAACAACATTTTAGGGGACACTTGATTATGAGTTGATTTTAATTTTAGACGAATTTAAGGTCACTCGATCGATAACATTTACCTGACATCCTATATTATATTCTATAAGACCAATAAAATAATAAAAATTAAACATAAAAAAGATTTGCTCAAGCAGTAAAAACAATTGTTATTGTTTATTATTATGAAAATTTGGGCCTTGCACTCTCACTCTCTCTTACAGCTACATAATACGACTCAAAATATTTGATCCATACTCGAGTCAAATGTAATCGCACAAGTAATGGTCCTAGCTGATGTTTTTTTCGGGAACTCATACGCCGAGTTGTTTATAGAAATTTAGGCTGATTGCTTTATAAGCTCCTCGACCTCCTATTTTTGTGGTTAGTAGTCGTTGGGCTAACAACGGCGATCAGCCATAAAAATAATGGAAAAGGCTCATTGAATAATACCGGTACGTTTTGGGAGCAGAGTAAACTGTTACATAATAAAAATTTATAGTTCGCACCTATTACTTTTGGGTCGTTTTATAAACGATTCGGTCAAGTTGCCAACAATGTTATCGATATTCATAACAAACTCAAATTAATGGTTATGGCTGTAACATATGATTTCATTAACCGAATCAATTCGTACTTAAAACGTCGTCCACCCTATATAAAGAGGAGGACATTCTGTTCATGTAATACCTGTAGCGAAGAATCCGTATATCTTATACAATGTATGTATGTCGGCTTACTTTAAATAATAAATAACATATCTGTACTTACACTAGTTGCAATCGCGGCAGTCTTAAATTAGGCGATATTAGTAATTTATCCTTGCTAATGAACTGATCGTGATCTGAAGTGCCGCTACTTACGACCAAGGCGACGAAGGAAGTCTTTGACGACCAGATCGACATCCAGGCGTTTTAATCATACTAGCACGATACGACTCCTTAAAACAAAAGTATGTTTAAATGTTTCAGATAGTTACAGAACGAAATAAACTTAGTCAGGATGGCAATTGACTCTCGCCTAGTGTTTCAGTTTTTTGAAGTGAGTAAGCAAAAAGAAGCCTTATGATGATCTTAATATATGGCTAGAAATATAGACTTTTTTGTATCAGAAAAACGATACAGGATACTTGCCGTTATTCAGCAATTAATACACTATTTTAGCCGATCCGTTGATGGCCGTAAAGGAAATCACAAGCTTTCTTCTTGAAGATCCCTTTGTCATGTGTTTGGGAATTTCTCTTATAAGGTGTCAACAAGTATTCTATCTCATTCTCACTATTATTTGCTCCCTTCTTGTACGTTTAAAATATCTATAATAAATCGACGGTGTATTATTTTGTTTGTTATCTCTTCAGATTCTGTTACTTCTATCATTTGCCTCGTCGTTCAATATCACATCGAACTCAACAAATGGAACAGATACGTGTTCTTCGCGTTTTTCTTGGAATTCATTCGTTAAATTAATAAAAAATCAATGTAACGCCTCCAATGGTTGGGTAGCCGAAAACATAATGAACCCGGTTAAAAGGTTAAATGATGATTTTCTTTGATTCATTTTGGAATTAGTGTTCATTATTTAATACTTATAAAATCAATATATTTATATTACTTTGTTATAATTTTATAATATGTATTTTATGAAGACTTTCAGATAACACTTGGAGTTCTGTAAAGAAAACATATAAAAATGCAGAACACTGGATACTGAACATATGGAAGAACACTTGTATGTAATTTTTTATCGTCAATTGTAAAAACTATATTTTTAATGTTGTCTGTATCAGTCCTTAGTCACAAGACCGCAACAAGGTGTCACAAGACAACAACTTCTCGCCAGTGGGCCCAAATTGATCATTCCCGCGACAAGAGAAATAACTCATCCTACCGCGGCACCAAAGCTCCGCAGATCTATAGATCGCGGCTAGGAAGAATAACTCACCCTGCCGCCGACCACGACTCCTACAATGACCGCGGCACTAAGACTGCCGCAAGGCCAGTCACTCCGGCCGCGAAGGGCGGGTAATCCCCACTCTCCACAGCCAACTCACACGCACTCATGGCGGGCTCAACAAGCCTATCAAGTGTAGACACCCTCTGGCCGGCCTTACCTCATGGGCGGTATATAGGTTCTTCTTGACTTCACGGCAACCTGCTGGATAAGACAGGCCACCGCTACTGACCTCCCCGGGACGACAAGCCAAAAACCCTGAAGGGGGAAATTATTTATAGAGCAGAACAACGTTTTAAGCGAGTAAACTGTTACATAATAAAAATTTATAGTTCGCACCTATTACTTTTGGGTCGTTTTATAAACGATTCGGTCAAGTTGCCAACAATGTTATCGATATTCATAACAAACTCAAATTAATGGTTATGACTGTAACATATGATTTCATTAACCGAATCAATTCCTACTTAAAACGTCGTCCACCCTTTAAAAAGAGGAGGACATTCTGTTCATGTAATACCTGTAGCGAAGAATCCGTATATCTTATACAACGTATGTATGTCGGCTTACTTTAAATAATAAATAACATATCTGTACTTACACTAGTTGCAATCGCGGCAGTCTTAAATTAGACGATATTAGTAATTTATCCTTGCTAATGAACTGATCGTGATCTGAAGTGCCGCTACTTACGACCAAGGCGCATCTTTGACGACCAGATCGACATCCAGGCGTTTTAATCATACTAGCACGATACGACTCCTTAAAACAAAAGTATGTTTAAATGTTTCAGATAGTTACAGAACGAAATAAACTTAGTCAGGATGGCAATTGACTCTCGCCTAGTGTTTCAGTTTTTTGAAGTGAGTAAGCAAAAAGAAGCCTTATGATGATCTTAATATATGGCTAGAAATATAGACTTAAGATTTTTGTGTCAGAAAAACGATACAGGATACTTGCCGTTATTCAGCAATTAATACACAATTTAGCCGATCCGGTGATGGCCGTAAAGGAAATCACAAGCTTTCTTCTTGAAGATCCCTTTGTCATGTGTTTGGGAATTTCTCTTATAAGGTGTCAACATGTATTCTATCTCATTCTCACTATTATTTGCTCCCTTCTTGTACGTTTAAAATATCTATAATGATGGTGTATTATTTTGATTGTTATCTCTTCAGATTCTGTTACTTCTATCATTTGCCTCGTCGTTAAATCTCACATCGAACTCAACAAATGGAACAGATACGTGTTCTTCGCGTTTTTCTTGGAATTCATTCGTTAAATTAATAAAAAATCAATGTAACGCCTCCAATGGTTGGGTAGCCGAAAACATAATGAACCCGGTTAAAAGGTTAAATGATGATTTTCTTTGATTCATTTTGGAATTAGTGTTCATTATTTAATACTTATAAAATCAATATATTTATATTACTTTGTTATAATTTTGTAATATGTATTTTATGAAGACTTTCAGATAACACTTGGAGTTCTGTAAAGAAAACATATAAAAATGTAGAGCACTGGATACTGGACATATGGAAGAACACTTGTATGTAAATTTTTATCGTCAATTTTAAAAACTATATTTTTAATGTTGTCTGTATCAGTCCTTAGTCACAAGACCGCAACAAGGTGTCACAAGACAACAACTTCTCGCCAGTGGGCCCAAATTGATCATTCCCGCGACAAGAGAAATAACTCATCCTACCGCGGCACCAAAGCTCCGCAGATCTATAGATCGCGGCTAGGAAGACTAACTCACCCTGCCGCAGACCACGACTCCTACAATGACCGCGGCACTAAGACTGCCGCAAGGCCAGTCACTCCGGCCACGAAGGGCGGGTAATCCCCACTCTCCACAGCCAACTCACACGCACTCATGGCGGGCTCAACAAGCCTATCAAGTGTAGACACCCTCTGGCCGGCCTTACCTCATGGGCGGTATATAGGTTCTTCTTGACTTCACGGCAACCTGCTGGATAAGACAGGCCACCGCTACTGACCTCCCCGGGACGACAAGCCAAAAACCCTGAAGGGGGAAATTATTTATAGAGCAGAACAACGTTTTAAGCTAGTCAACTAGTATTGTAATATGAATTTTATGATTTTTAGATAGCGCTTTCACTTCAGTTACGAACACGTACAACAAAGTTGAACAGTGGATAGTGAAGAAATGGCACGAAAACACGTGTATGTATATTTTAAATCATCAATGGTAATTAAAATATTTCTTTGTTTTTAATCGATAATTTAATTAATTTACCCTTTTAAACATTTTAGGTTATTAACTTTTGCCATAGTAGACAATGGTTCGGAGAAAGCTCATCAGAAGTCTATTATGTATATGAACATTATGAACATTTAGACCGTAGTAGTATAGAAATAATTACTAATATTAATTATAAATATAAAATAAAGAATAAATAATTCTTAAATTGTATACTCTTTTTGATTTTCTAATAAAGATAAAATTTTAAAAGAAAACTGGGCCAATTAAATATATTTAGTTGTGATTCAATGATACCAATAATGGGTAGACATATGTTTAATATCTGTAACAAGTACCAAGATATAGAGAAGAGTGAAGAAGGGTAGAGGAGGCCTTAAAGGTCAGTAAGACTGGAGACTGTCAAACAAAAATATTCAACAACAAACAAACAATAATTTAAGTCCTAATAAACAATATAACAAAGACAGCCCAGTAGCTGAGAGTTCGTTATAAGAACCAATAGCAGAGGGTTCGAACTTGAGCCGGCTGTTTTACCACATCTAAAGTACATAAATACCTACTGGTAATTCTTTGGTTGCTATAATTCTCGCCCACTGTATGGATACGGGCTTACCACATGTTGCATACATCCTAGGAAATAAGTTCGATGTAAAGTTGTCTAACAGACAAGCTATATCTGTCTACCCCGCTCGCCCTCAATAGTACGTGAGCATTTGTAACCTATAAATGAAGAATTCAACAGGCACATGTGCCTATAGGCAGGCATATTCATTTCAGTTCTGTTTCACTGAAAAAACAAGCGCGCCTTAAGCCCAGAGGGTTAAGAAGAAATTCGGGTCTGGACTTCATCGTACACTGTCCACTGGGACACCTTGTTTCTTCTCTATTTTTCCATCTCTGATCTGATAACGTTTGCTTACGACGTCCTCTACCGGACATTATGTTCATGAATAAATGAAAACTATTATGACACAGATGTTTTGTTCTTGATCTATTAACCATTTCTCCGGTCATTGTTTTATATATTTAAGTTACTGTTTCAAATATTTTGATTGGATTGTACGTATGTTTGCTTGACATATCGTCGATTTCAAAGCATCTTTCATGGTAAGTTTATTGAAGTGATTAAATTATAAACTAACTTACTCGCGGTCATTGCTGAGAGATATTTCATTTTCAACAATTCATTATTACGTGAAAATCAAAGTTTTCAGAGCAAGAATACAAATGAATTTAAAATATCTTTTATTGTACTCGGTAGGTATTGAAAAACTAGTAATTTAAAATATGTGCAGTGGTGCGTGAATGGCATTGTGTTAATCGCATAGTGCGATGTTGCTTAGCAGAGAAAAGTGTTTTTTTTATTGCTTATAACAATTCTTGGTACAAATGTCACTACATTATATGAGCATTACTTCGTCTTTTAATTTTATTTTTTTAGTATTGTTTATGGGTGAGTTAGTAACCATATTTCTCTTGCACTTCGAACATTAATAGATACAGATAGATAATAAATAGTATGTTAATGTATAGTAGCTTAAGTTGGCGTATTGTAACGAGGAAAAATAATATGGTAAAAACAAATATTACAACGTGGGATAAATACTGAAAGTGTCTTTATCTGGTCACTTACAATAAAAAAATAAAAAAGGAATAACAGAATTCGAAAATACAACTCGCTGGAACAACGTAACTTTTTAATTTTTGAGAGACTGCCATTTGTTTTTTTTTCAAAAGGGCGTCAAAATGGCGCGATAACTTCTACTGTAATCATTAAAAATCAATATCAAAAATTTATAGTATATGCAGACATGAATATTAGTAAAATCTAAAACAACAAAAGGTATAGCGAATAGCGGACATATTTTGTACAAAATAAGCGTCCACTTTTAAAACTTTTTATGGCATATTAGGCCCCTGTTTCTGTATTATATCTCCCCGGGCATTAAAATTGTAAATGACTTTTCAGAACGAATTCATCAGTGTCACTAGGCGATTACTTATTACATGACCAATACTGCCATCGTGGAATAACTATTTTGCTTGGAATAAAGTTAAGTTCCTTGATCTGAATTGTCTTGTAGAGGAAAGACACTTGGAGACGGAAAGGGATTTCATTAGTCAGAATTATCCAAAGTCTTGGTAGCGTAGAGCTCAAGTCATTATTGTTTAAGATGTCTCCAATGACGTACGTTTTGTCCTCAGATATTATTACTGCTGTCATTCTCGTTTGCCTTGTCTTCTTTGTACGAAACCTTTGCAGACTCGGTACATACCATGAGGTGTATTATACGTGGTGATTGCAAACAATTTCATCCAACAATAAAACAAGATAGAACCAACGTCCCAATCTGGGTAGACGAAAATATAATTAAACCCCTGAAAAGGTTAAACGAATTCCGCCATTTTGAATTCTAATATTTATGGATTTGATAATTTTAAATCGATAAATACTAGGGTGTATTTTATATTTATTATATGAATTTTATGAATAATATTTAAAGACTTTTAGCACCTGTTTGGTGTTCGGTGAGGGAATCTTGTATCGCCGCTGGAGATTGGATAAAGGACAAATTGAAACAAATTGCTCGTATGTATCTTTTTATTTTATTCGAAAATTTAAATTACAATGTTTTTACGTTGTTTACATGAAAAGTTGTATTAAATATTTTCAGGTCAAATAAAGTTTTGAAGGAAAATGCCGTTTACTGAAAAATTCAGCCCATAAAGACTGTCTTTACTTAGTAGCTGTAGTTTTACTTACAAATTGTATAAGCTCACGTAAATTGTAAATGTTTAATTCGCCAATAAAGCTTTATTGTAATAATAACACTTCTTTTTTTTAATGATAATTAAAGGAGGTTTAGAAATGTTTCCTTTATCCTCTTTAGAGGGGTTCATTGTTGTAGTTCTATTCTTCGCCAGCACCTTCATTGTTGGTCAATCTATTCATAGACGATTGTTTCAAACATTCTTAGTATTATTGGTTAGTCCGATCGATTTGAGTCCTAGAAATGTTTCTTGCGCGCTGATGATGCATCAGCCGCAGACGATTTGTAAATGTTGGTAAAAACAAAAGAATGAGAATGACTCTGAATGTGAAACAACTAATGGATGAAAGTAAGGTTTTATTATATTGGAATTGTGTTTAATAAGACTCGCTAGGTAAAGCATAGTGTTGTGATAAATATATGGAAGTAGGAATAAGGTACGACAGAAAAAGTACGGCGTGACTCTATAAGAATTACAAATTGTTTGATAGAGGAAAAGTGTGGCTTGTAACACAGGTCTCAGGACAGTCGTAAAGTGGGTAAACTTTCGGTTTTCTACAGATTATTACTACATTTAAGAGTGTACTCAGGAATTACATGATCTAATTCTACCATCCCCGTTCCATCGGACTCCAAGACACTTGATTTCATTATGTTGTGGACATCCGTTAAACCTAAACATGTAGCACCGCCTTTTCGTACAGCAAACTCGAATAATTTCCCCGCGTCTATCTTTTCATCCGATTACAATGTGGGTGCTGGAGCGCCTTATCACTCAGGACTGTATTTCTACTTAACATCAAGTGGAATCGTGGTCAGGCACTTGCTTATAAAGTATAAAGAGAGGGGTATTATGATTAATAGAATAGAGATAAGAGATAAGCAGACTGCTTGGCCCAGGTAACTTACGGGCATTCCCGGGAAGAAGGCGACATCGGCTGGCCGTGTCGCCTTGCGCTGCGAGGGCACAGGGGGGGAGGGAGTAGCCTCCCCCCCGGGACTTGTTCTCCTTGAGCACAGTGCAGAGGGGCTCCGGTGCGTTCCACTGGAGATCCCGGAGCCCCTCGTCATGCACCGAGGAAAGGGCCACCGGGGAGGTTTTAGTGGGTAAGAACCCCACATAACCGCCGCCTTCCCCCCAGAAGGCGGGGTATCTTTCTGAAGATTTCCTCCCCGTTAACAAAAAAAAAGGTAACTAACGGGCAAATACCTCAATACCTGAAGACAAAAGTCTTCAATCAGTGCGTCCTCCCAGCCATGACCTACGGTGCAGAGGACTCTGACCGTCGGGCTGGTCCACAAGCTGAACGTCACACAACGAGCGATGGAAAGAGCTTTGCTATATTTCTCTAAAGGATAGAATCCGAAACGAAGAAATTCGACGCAGAACGAACGTAGTCGATATAGCTCTTATAGTCAGCAAGTTGAAGTGACACAGTGGGCCGGCCACATCTGCCGAGTCAGCGACGGTAGATGGGGGAGGAAAGTGGGAAAAGGGGGCCGCGCATAGGTCGGAAAAGAGTGGGGAGTCCTCCCTCCAGATGGACCGACGACCTTGTAAGGATAGCCGGAAGTGGCTAGATGCGAAAAGCTAAGGATCGCATGTGGTGGAAGGCATTGGGGAAGGCCTATTTCCAGCGGTGGATAGATTTCAGGCTGATGATGAAGAAAAGAGCATGAGTCGGTGGTTTGATCATGAGAAAGGATTATTGACTAAGCAGTGGTGTAAGTGGCAATGATGCAGAAGTGACTGGCACTGTCGGTAGAGGATGCAGGTTTTGACTTAAACAAACAAAGAGCTTGAAAAATTTTAATAGCATTTCATTTTGAATAACTTATTATTTAGGCTTCGCTGCACGTCATACCCAGTTTGGAAGACAGCACACTCAACTTTTTTTTAAGTAAAGCATTAGTCTTATTTGCCTGGTTTTCCTTTGGTGGTTTGGAAGCGGTTGTAGTAGAAGAGACTGGTTTTTCCCCTTCAACTGGCTCTGCTGGTTCCGTCTTCCATGCCGTTGATAACTGTAGTGTTTCAAAGAAGTAGAACGTAAGAAGTAAGGTGACTACAACTGCCTGTGGAACAGAAAAACACATCATACATCGACAGAAAATGCGTAATAACATTGTGCTAAAGTAAATCCTAGACAGCACTGGTAGCCTATTAGCAAGTTTATTTTGGTCACACGACCACACAACAATCTGGTAGTGAAATCAGCTCATCTCCAGACACAATATCTTAAAGAAGGTTGGTTTAAAAATAATCATTTACTGTTACAATTTTTTTCCAATTTTTCGACATGTAATTCTATTGTTTAGTATCCATTTTGGCACTTTTAGAAATCAATTAAAAGTTAAAATAAGTCAACGTCAAATAAGGGCTTAGACTGCTCACCTTTAAAGCCATGATTGTTCTTTTATTATAAAATTATTTGATTGCCTCCAGTACAGATATAGTAAAGCTTTATATATATATGGATGTCTAGTCCATTAAACCTTTATTACCTAAATAAACACGTATTCATTACTTTGTTTTGATGGTAAACTTTTACGTTATCCGGTTCCGATCCATGTTCAACATTAAAAAAAGATATCATTGTACTATAAATTTTGTTAATGCTTTGATAACGTTAATTGTTCCGGGTATTAAGTGCAGTTGTCTATGGAAAAGGAAATGACACGAGTTATCAGTACAGTGAAGTCCATTGAATACTAGTGACAATTTCGTCTACTTTTTTTTTTATAATAATATGATTTTATTTCAAACCAAAAATTCATGTGCAAACCATTTCGATAATAGCCGCAGTAGTAAAAACTGTGTCGCAGCTATTAACGCCCATCTCCAAACAGTTCAATACAAATACAAATTTAGTAAAATTAACAACTTATAATGTAATCGTTTTGTGTGTGTGAGTGTGTTTGTGTGTAAAAGGTTGCGTGTGTTGAAGAGTGACTGTATGTGTAGGGACGAGTATGAAGGGAGTGATTTACTCTGACTGTTTATTATTGTTTTAAAAGATCTTCTGTAAATTCATACGAGAGGGTTTGGGGCCATTCAGTAATATGTGCCTTACATTCTTTTAGTGGTAATGGGTATATATGTAATAATTTATTTACTTTATTGTACAAAAAGGCACTTAGGATGTAAAATTGATGTCTAGCGAAATCAGTTCTGTGGACCACAATGGTGCAAACCCTGCTACCTACTTGTAAATAAAATATCTGATATACATATATAATTCGTTATATGCCAGCAGATTTCAACTCTCCCAGCCTTCTCGCACCAATGAGTTTTGTTTTTTACATATATATCAAAAATAACACGATCCCCGCGTACGGTGATGTTCTTCCCACATTTCATATGATCTTTTTTTATCAACTTTTTTACTTTAATTTTTTTTATTTTTAACTTTAATTTAAAATTTAGTTTAATTTTACTTTTTGTGTTTTTTTTTTTTTAATTTAACATTGTCACACGCCATTAAATTGCATGCAGTCTTCACCTATAACTGCGATGGCGTTAACTTTACAACCTAACACTGTTATTATATATTCTATGTTACTAATGTTCATTGTGTTGGTGTTCACTATATAAATAAATTTTACAAATGACCATGAGAACTGTAGAACCCTCGAAACGTCGGGAGAATAAAAACATTAACAGTCTTGCAAATAAAAATGAGTTATAACATATTTATTCCACCCTTAATCTAAGTTTAGTTAAACCAGGAATAAATTAAGAATAAGCTGAGTATACTTTACTACAAATAAATCCGGAATAACTATGGTTTATCTATTCTTCCTTTACGTCATAATGCACGAGTTGGCAACAGCGCAATCAAAGAGAAACCATACTAAAAAAATAATTGCTGTCTTTGTAGTAGTGTAGTAATGTATCTGTCAATGTGTGGCGGTTAAAAAAATATTCTATACTCTATACAGATAGAAGATAATCCACTTCCACGCTTGTCCATAGTAAGACCTTTCAAATGAATAGTCTAGAAATATTATACCACTTTTAGAAAACCGATATTTTAATCGAAACTAATCATCGACATATAAATCAAAAGGGTTTTCCCATCTTTTAAATATTTTTACTTTTTTTGAAATCTGAATGATATTTATTAAGTCATTTATTGTTTCTACTTCCTCCATTGACCTTAATTCCATAATAAGTTAATTTAAATGAGCAAACACAAACACAAATCGTAGTATTTTAAATGTTTTACTGGACTTAAACAAGGGTGTACGTCGTTATAACTTCGGAATAACGATTGTATGAATGAATACGTCAACGTTATACCAGGTATAACGTATTCTTGGTTTATTAGTACAAATTTTGCTTATTCTTAATTTATTCCTAAGTTTATCTTTATACCACGTTTATTTGTAAGGCTGTCAATGTTACGTTAACCAGTCACCGATTCCTATTTGTTTTACTACGGCAGATGAAAATGTTGAAAACGTAAATTATTATGATAAAATTATATTTTGTTATTGATTTATTCATAATAACACAGCCATTGTTTTAATAGAGAGGCTGCAGTTTCAAATATTTAGACTAGAATCTTAGCTCGTGTGACTTATCGTCGACAAAGCACCTTTTATGGCACGTGATAAAATTGTAAACTACCTAACGGTAATACGTACGTGACCGTTGCTGAGGGAAGTTCATTAAAAAATTAACGTTTACAGTGAAAAATTATAATGAATTTAAAATATATCTTGTTGTACTCGGTATGTATCGAAGACAACTAGTTTTATAGGAAAAAATGTGAACAGGTGCGTGAATGGAAGTGTGTTAATCGTATATTTTGCTTAGAAAGTTTTTGATTGTAATAATAATTTTTAGATACATAGTACACTACATTCTGAAAGCATTACTTGTATAAAACTTTTCGATTTTCTGTATGCTTATGGCCTCTATTTTTTCAATTTTTATTTTACGTGGCTAATTTACCACGCGCTCGGCGGGAAAACAGTGTAACGAAACGGACACGTGTTAGAAAATTTTCTAAGATATAAGAAGTCTGTCAATCCGTACTAGGGTCGGACCATGCCATTATACTCTCTAAATAGAGACATTTAGTGGGACTTAAATACGAGCACATATACAAGCTGTCCGGTAAATAATGGATTACCTTAAATGGGTCATGATAAAACTAATGGCCATTCAGAAAAAAATACAAAAAAAATAACAAGTAGTTACTATGATATGACTAATTCAAATTTGATCGGTGTTTGTTGTTTTATTAAGTAAGTTTATTTACAATATTTTTTTTTAATTTACACTGTTTTATTTTACATTTCTTTTTTGAATTCGGTGTTGCAAAAAAGGAAGAGGTTCTCAATTCGTCTGTATGTTTTTTTTTAATTTTTTTATGTTTGTTTGGTGAACCGATTTTGATGATTCTTTTTTCATCTGAAAGCTAGTGCCTACATTTGGATCCAATTCTTGGCATCCGTGAGAAAACCATATCTTAAATTTGCATTGCGCGACAATTGGACGAACGCGCCAACCGATCGAAATTTCGATGATTCATTTTTTATTGTACAGGATCTACTACAAGGGTAGTTTAATGATTTTAGTCAGGTCTCATTAATTCTATGTCGTAATATTCCGTCCGCGCGTAATAGCTTCATTCTATTTGAAATAGGTATTTGTTTGTCAGCCCTGTAGTTCTCGGCTCTTCGTATAAGACTATGGTATCCCCTGCCTATCGTAGAAGGCGACTAAAAGGGGCCTCAGGCTCACTGGGCGACAAGGGTGGGGCCTTTGTTGTCCGCTGAAGTGTACCCGGGAAAAAGGCGACATCGGCTGGCCCGTGTCGCCTTGCACTGCGAGGGCACAGGGGGAGAGGGATTAATTTTCCCTCGGACGTGCTCTCCTAAGAGCACAGTGTAGAGGAGCCCCGATGCGTTGCACTGGAAATCCCGGAGCCCCTCACTATGGCCACCGGGGGGGTTCTTAGCGGGTAAAAATCCCAAATAACCATAACCACGTATCTTGTTGAAGATGGGGGGATGTTCAGAAGACAAATTTAAAAGAATAGCTGGTCCGCTGTGGAACCGGTTAGCAAAAGATAGACATATGTGGAAATCTTAAGAAGAGGCCTTTGTCGATAGACAAGCCGTTCCACTACCAGTTGCCGAGTATTAAAATTAGAATTATCACATTAATTTAGTTTAGTAAGTAGGCAAAAAGTTTCTTTACAATAAATAAAACTATTTATTGTAAAGAAACTTTAAAGGCAATAAAGGCTATTTTATTTTATTTATTAATGTCCAGTTTTGTTTCTTCTTCAGGTCCTATTACTGATCTCATGCATCTCAGCCTTGCGCCCATTGCACGAGGCCCTCAAACAACCATTGAATAATATGAAGACTGCTGTGGATGATGCCTGTAGTGATTTTCTTCGTTCAATAAAACAAAATTACCAAAGTGCCGAAGATTGGGTAGTCGACAAATTTGTGAAACCTGTTACAAGGTTATATGAGTTAACACCATTTTCGAATTAGTGTGTTTGTAATTCGATGTTTTAAATGATATACGCTAGGGTGAATTATGTTATGGTGTAATGAATTTTACGAAATATATTTGAAGATTTTCAGTTGACTCTTGGAGTGCAGTAAAGAAAGTTTATAACAACGTTGAAGATTGGATAACGGGCGGATGGAAGGAAATTACATCATAGTTAGTATTGTTTATTTATTTCTCAACATTTTCAATAAAAATAAAATAAAAAAAATAAAATGTTTATTTCGATACATGCGATCTTTTTACAAATTTAGGCTGAGACTTTCTAGTAAGCTCTCATATTTCTTATATGCTTGTGTCAGAAGATCTCGCTCTTCCATATCAAACTTATTATATTATACAGGTCTTTTTTATTTTTTTTAAATTAAATATATATTCACACACACATATATATTTATATATTTATTTAATTATTAATTTATTATTACTATAATATTAGTACAAGTATTTTTAAAGCATGTAATCTTAAATAGAATGAGAAAATATATTCTATCACAATTAAAAAAAAATACTAACAACAATTTTCTTCACAAATATTATTAACATTATTGTTAAAGCTTTTGTTGGGAGATGGTTTACGTGTCAATAGTGGAATGGTGGAATCGAATCTCCGACCTTCGGCTTCGCAGACCGTTAAACCGTACTGTATTGGTGATTGTACTGTAAATGTTATTTTTCATTGTTCAAACTCATCAATCATAATCAAGCTTCAAATCAGACTTCAGACAAAGTATTACGGTGCGAGATAATCTCGTTCCTCGCCTAAGTTTTTATTGGGGAAAAGTCGTTAAGACTCAAAAGTATGTAGCCCGACTTCCAAGCTAAATTATGATATAAATAATCTAATAAACAAAAGTCAACAACGTGATTAAGTTACAGCTATTATAGCCGTAGTAGCTCACTATCCGGCCGGTTGTAAAATTACATTGTACCCATGCAACCCAAGTTCGATCCCTGTGCAGGCAACAATGAAATAATTTGTTGAATTTTTTTGTATTAACTGACACAGGGACGACAGACAATTTTTTTCACAAATATTACTAACGTTCTTGTTAACCATTCCAAATATGTTAAAGCTTAAGCTGGGTGATGGTTTACGTGTCATTAGTGGAATGGTGGAATCGAATCTACGACCTTCGGCTTCTCAGATCGTTAAACCATACTGTAATTATGATTGTACTATAAATGTTATTTCTCATTGTTAATAACTGACAATATATATTTCTAGGTATGAAGAACAATGCCGTTTGGAAATTTCTAAATCTGAAAAACCTCAGTAAGAATCCATTTGGCTTCTGAATTTAATATCCGGTACTACAACAATAGCAAATTGTATAAGTGTCTAAGTAATGTAGATAATAATAAATATCCATTTGTAATTTTCTGTTAGCCAATAAACAGTTGGTGTTATAATAATACAGGACTGATTTTATTTAATTGTAAACAATACAGCTTTATAAGATGGAAATGTCACAGTTCAGTCTGCTATTTGCCAATAAAATTTCACTAGGTAACCACAATTTCTTTTTTAAAAGAAGGCTAGCAATATTTCTTTTTTTTCCCCTGAAATATTACAAACAATCTTGTTAACCATTCCAACTAAGCTTAAGCTTATGCTAGGAGATGGTTCACGGCAATAGTCTAATGGTGGATTCGAACCCAAGACCTTACGATTCGCAGGCCGTACCCTAAACCATTAGGCTATTGACATTGTGCCGCAAACCGTTATCTACTAATTAGTTTTAAAATTTTTCAATTGAAGTTTTTGATTATTTGATGTTGATGATATATTTGACAAATGTATCATAATATTTGTTAGTTGTCATTATGTACGAGAACAAATACCAATAATTCAAATAATAGTGGTACGTCACTGGATAACGATAGTGGCACAACTGAACTAACAAATTGTTAAAACTACCAAAAATCGAACTGCGATGTTATTGAACTGAACGATAGTTTTGACAATGGGCTTAGTAAACTGGGGACCAGGTCATTGGTATAATATATTTTTACGTTTTACGTAAAAATATATTATACCAATTAACTATTGACGATTTCAATATGTCTCATTATTAAATATTTTTAAAACAAGCCATTTACAATAGAAAAAATAAAACGCTAGTACGGAAATTGAAAATAGAACACTTTGGCACATGTAATTTTTAATTAACGAATTTTTAATTAAATTGTGTATCGTTATTGCAAATGAGTTTATTTTTGTAAAATTTAAAACAAGACTTGTTTATCTTCATTCTTTGTTTTCATTGACTTATCTTCATTCTTCACGCCTCACATCTGAAACGTAATTTAATTGAAAGAAAATAAAAAAAATCAGAAACACAGCCAGCAAATGTAACACATGATTGTAGATTTCCACACGATGTTTTCCTTCACCGCAGAGCGTGAGGTAAATCAGCACTTGAAATTGTAATACAAATTTCCTCGGATATCTTTTTATTTCATAAAACTAAATCCGGTCAGGTATCATTATATAAAAATTAACTTTTAAAGGTCGCGATAAGATGGTTACCATAGGTACGTAAAGTTGTTTTCATCCGCCAATCCTCATCATAAATTAATTGCTACCACCAGAGTATTAAATTGTAAAAATCGATGCCGCGAGTCATTCTAGCATTTAGACATAGACATAGACATTTATTTATTGGCATCACAATACAAAAACACATCACAGACAGAATATAACATACATTAAAAAAGAATGAAAAATAGACAAAACACAGTTAAAGTTACACGGACAAATAATACAAAACATATGATGCCAATATCGGACACCGTCTCAGCATATGCTGTCGCAAAGATGCGACAGTGCTGATTTTCAGCGGTGCCCGGGACTACTTAAAGACGTGCGCGCACAATACTACTTTTATATGGAATTTATACAGACAATAAGAGTATAATAAATATGATACATGAATAAAACAGTTATGAGATTAAAATATATTTTATACAATAAAATAATATATGAAAAAAATTCATAAATAAATATATTATTGAGTCAAAAATAAACTAAAATAAATAATATGATAATTAAACGTAAACGAATATTGCATTTCATTCATTTACGTAGATAATGAATGAAATGTAATATCGCATTAATTTGATCATAAAATTTTTAATCAAAACCGCTAAATCCTATTAAAACTCAATAATTAAAAAAGGCTGAAAAAGTGGGAAAAGATTGTACACTGTTGCATGACACAGTAGTAAATTAACAATTTTGAAAAATCATTTTCATCCATGATTTCGTAGGCTTAAATGAATAGGCTAAATGAAAAAAATGGACAAATTTGCGCGGACTTTGTATTATCTGGTAATAGTAAGATCTTTATATTCTTTAAAGGAAAATCATTAACATAAGTGTTTTTCTGAGTTTTTTTTTAGTACATTTAGTAGAGAGTAGTAGATTTGACCCTACCACCTATTAGCACTGCAGTTAATATTTAACAGTAAATACTATATATAAAAAGTCAGTTACTACAATAGTGTTACAAAATCGTTAGACTCAGACAATGCTAGTTTTTGTACTGTCTTGATATAGATACAAAAGCAT
Organism: Meandrusa payeni; assembly: GCA_029286785.1. Classification (NCBI taxonomy): domain Eukaryota; kingdom Metazoa; phylum Arthropoda; class Insecta; order Lepidoptera; family Papilionidae; genus Meandrusa; species Meandrusa payeni. The sequence goes on along the minus strand of JAGSMX010000008.1, from coordinate 7,613,243 downwards.
TTGTGCCATTATGGTTTTCTATTTCCGTGGTAAAGCTACCATTAGAGTCGTCGATTCAGACATGTCGGGCGCCCTCCAACTATGAAATGAAAAAATGAATGTTTACGTGCTTAGAGTATACGATTACACCTCACCGGGATGGCCTTTGAGTCAAGACTACCAAATAGAGATTCAGGCTTCTACTAATCTAGTAAAGGTTCCGTTGCCGTCAGGTACCGTTATGTATATATTTTACCCTGATGAAAGCGGTAGATATAACCCTTTTCAAGGCCACAAATAATGACCGTGTAACAATCAACTAATCCAAGGTCCACAATTAAATGATTCGAGACTCGCAAACATTTTCGTTTCAGACGATATCCTTTCTGCTCATTGTACTAACGTAGCGCTTTTTACCAGGCCCTCACCTTGATTCTAATAAAAATTGCAACAGGGATAAATATTTATGAAGAATATTATACTGCAATGACGGAACAACCGACTAGCTATTTTTTTGATGCTATATGGAAGTCAATAAAAACCGCCGTCAATAAAACAGAACAATGGATATTTAAAAATATCAAAGATTTGTTCATTAAGTTGTAATGTAACAGATATTATGACAAGTTTGATTAATATATCATAATTTTCATTTGACTTTGCCTTTCTTCCTCTTCCTTGTGTCGTCTTCCTCATTGCCGAGGGTCTTGACCTCCACGAACTTTGCTGACGGGGCGTTTCCGTCGTGTTTGTGTGTTCATTTGAGAACGATTCTCTACTTGTTGCAGTCTTCGGCGGTGTGTAATGTGTCGTGGACTTACTTGTAGATTTTATCGCTAATTTCCTCCTTGCTCCTCCGTCTTATTCGTCTTTCCTGTACTTTGCCTGTCACCTGGAGGTTTTTTCATGGCTATGTTACCAAAGAATTCGAAAACCCTACGGCGACCGATTGATTTGACAGTCCGACGGTGACTCCCAATTCGTGGAGAATTGACACATTTGGTGGCTGTCCAAAGTACTCGTAACATTCCAGCAGCACCACATCTCAAACGTGTCTGAATCCGAGGATCTGTCTGCCTACTTGAGGGTCCATGTTACTGCACCGTAATTCAAGACAAGAACACCAGAGACTTCACCAAATCAAATTTGATTTTAGTGAGATTGATCTATCTGGCCAAATCCGGTTTAATCGAGTCATCGCGATTTTTGCCATTCAATTCGCTTCCGTACGTCTAGTTCGCACGATCGTTACATATGGTAGAGCCCAGAGCCGTGTCAAGAGTGCCAGAGCCAAAGTATCGGGACGACCTCGAGTTTCATTTTTCCAATCAAAATTTCTAGAACGGAATCGGCCAAACCAATAAGGGTTTCGTTTGTTCTCTCTGTAAACGTTTTTGATTGCCTCGATGCCACGACGGAACTGTTATTCCTTAATTACACGATTTTTTAAGAATCCAATATGACGAAAAATATTCAAACATATTGAAAATATAAAGCTGATTATTAAACAGAAGTCTTTGTGAAAGGAATGTCATGTTTTTAAAGTGAAATTAATTTAAATTTAGAATTACACACCCAATCAATTTTTTTCTGGTTTGAAATGGCCAATTTTGACGACAATTTTATAGGTAAAGACCTAATATATATATATGTGTATATGTGCTACTGGTGGAAAATTAATACGGAATTTTAAAAAAATATCCTCCCTTCTTGGAGTCGGTTAAAAATATTAGGGAATTGCACCGGAAAAGACATTGGCAGTCTCCGTTCATTACCGGATACTCAATTATTGGTAACGAGACATTGTACTATATTTCTCAGGCCAGGGTTAACAACACTCTACTCGTTTGTTTATCCGAAATAGAGGTAAAATATTATAGCCTTTTTTTTGTTAACGGGGAGGAAATCTTCAAAAAGATACTTCGCTTTCTGGGGGGAAGGCGGCGGTTATGTGGGGTTTTTACCCACTAAAACCTCCCGGTGGCCCTTCCTCGGTGTATGATGAGGGGCTCCGGGATCTTCAGAGGAACGCACCGGAGCCCCTCTGCACTATGCTTGTGGGGAGGTTATTCTTACAGTGCTCTCGAGGCCCCTTTTAGTCGCTCTTTATATATTATATGCATGTATTTATGTTTTTATAGTTTTTTTTATTTGTTTTTTATCTCATCTTACTTGCACCCGATACTTTGCCTCCCACCAGTACCCCAAGGTAAACCGGCAGATAATGTATAAATGTGTTAAAAATATTTTGTGCAAATAAAGATTAAAAAAATAACCGCGTAGTTGTGACTCAACTTTACCTCCAATGGTAATAGATAGAATATATAAATGGTACTAAAGAATACATTTCTTATTCTGATATGTTTAGAACATTACTTCCACAAATACTAATGAGATGAGTACTAAATGTGGAGAATCGTAGACCAACGAAGGTAACCAAAATAGTCCACATTGTAAGCAAGTTGAACAGGCAATGGGCAGGACACATGACGCGTAGAATACATGTCCGATGGGGCTAAAAAGTTCTCGATTGGTGACCATGAACCGACAAGCGCAACGTAGGACGTCAAGGAAGTCTAGACCAAGGACGTCGTCGTCAAGGACCTCATAAAGGTCGCAAGATGAAGTGGGATGCAAGCCGCTTAGAACCGGTCCTTTTGGAAATCGGTAGGGAGGTCTAGATCTAGCAGATGTTCTACGGCTGAAATGATGATGATGAACTCAACAAAACTAAGTTAAAATTTGTGCTCGATTTATGGCGATGGGCTCATCCTCTGAATCATAAAACCTAATAAGGTGAAAAGTGGACAGCTACTGCTGTCTCTGTCAACACCGTTAGGCTTAAAAGGATGCTTATACTTATACTAGGTAGGAGAGCTTATTTTTTGTTTTATATTACATCGCTTTACCATCCTTGAGTCTTGGATTCCATTTCCAGTTAACATTCAGTGGGATCATATTATTCGGAAAGCAAAGGACTGGAATAGTTTGGCCGCGTCTGTCTTTCCCTTCGATTACAATATTAGTGATCGCAGGAGTAGAGCGAATAGCCATTTACGAAGCTGGTACGCCTTACCCTCTAAGACTGCATATCCACTTAACATCAGGTGGTCTTACTTTGATAGTATTTAAAAAAATATTATTATTAAATTAATTGTGACGTCGTATTAATACGTCGTCGCATGGTATTGTTCTTAGCTTATTAATTTTTAATAAGTTTTTACTTTATTCTAACACGATACTTACGATTGCTGAGTACAATTCTTTTGTTTCACACAGAAAGACGACAAACGTTAAGCTGGTGTTTTGTATAAAGTTAAAGTTACAGCCTTTATATATATAATATATATGTCCCACTGCTGGGCAGAAGCCAAGAGAGTATAAGGGCACAGTCCGTCACGCGGCCCTAATGCGGATTGGCAGACTTCACATGACGTAGAAAAATTTTCTTAGACATGTAGGTTTCCTCACGATGTTTTCCTTCACCGCCGAGCGCGTGGTTAATCAGCACATAAAATTGCAACAACAAATTTATTGGTGCCGGCACCGGGGATCGAACTCAGGTTGCTAGCGTATTATGCAACTTGAGCCAACCGCCCGGACACTGAGCTACCACGGCTCTACGGTGTTTTGTATAAGCTAAGCAAATTAGTAAATTATTGTGAACAATTATTTTTCGTTCTAAGTACTGTACTGAGGGTCGTGACCCATAAGCAGCCTCCATTTAGTGCGGTCATAGGCGGAGTGGACCACGCGCTGCATGCTGCCTCCCATCGTCTTCGAGATTGTGTGCGACCATTTTAGATAGAATAAAACAAAAAGTTACAATTTTTCGTTTCAAAGCTTCAAAACGCATCGGAGAAATCACTTATTTCACTTACAGTTTATGTCAGATGGAATTAAATATCAGTAACAGGTAGATTTTTAGTATTCATCTAATATAACTACGTTTAAATTCGATATAAATACGCATTTTTTTATTTACAAGGAGTTGGAGGACAAACCAATTTGAAGACGCGCAATCAATCAGAGCTGTACTGATACATCCTGTGGATCATTTTAACGAAAATCGTTCCATGGCTGTCACATTATGTTCGAAAAAATAAACATTTATCTGTATTGTTTTATAATAAAAATACTATATATAAAATAAATAATAAATAATTTAAAAACTGATATAAAATATACGAAAAATGACTTAAAACTTCTGTAGCAAAGTTGAGTTTGAAGCTTTGAAACGATTTGAACGAAATTTTTTTTACCTTTTTTGTTATAACGAGCTTCAAAATGTTAATATCACCATCATCATCATCATCAGCCTGTATCTATCTACTGCTGGAAGGAGGCCTTCCCCAATGCCTTCCACCACATGCGATCCTCAGCTTTCCGCATCCAACCACTTCCGGCTATCCTAACAAGGTCGTCGGTCCATCTGGAGGGAGGGCGCCCCACGTTTCTCCGACCTATGCGCGGCCTCCATTCCAAGACAATGTTAATATCCAATGATAATATATTATATGATAATACAAATACAGAATTTAAGCTTAGAGAATGGAGTTTTTTTTTGTCTTAGGCTGAAATTTATAAAGCGTACTTTGACTTATATATAATAAATGTTTAATAGTAACTTGTAATATTGATAAAATGATTTTCTTTTTATATTATTTAAGAAACATTTGACTCCCGAGTTATTTGTCGGAATGTTTTTTTTAAATGATGTTATATTTCAATTTTTTTAAATAAATATAACTTTTATTTAATAAATTTTTGTTAGCTTTCTATTTCCAGGCCCACGAGTGACTCCGGTCTGCGTTTACAACTGTATCGAAATGAACGTACAGTATCATCATAGCAGTCCGATGACGTACCGTAAAAGAAAGTTCCATTGAATGAATTCGACATTTAAACTCATCTCTTGATTATAAATATGATTTATATTTTGAAGCCATCCTTATTTCTACTTTATTACTATAAAGTAATCTCGATATTGCAATATATTTACTCAGTAAACGTGCAAATTAATCGTATCGTAATTTGTTTATGTAAATGTATTTTATTGTTACAATGGTTACGGTCCGCAGCCCTTGTCGTTGACGCGCTTGAGGTCTATTGTCGCCGGTTATTTGGTCGCCGATTACTGTGACACATGAATGGCCAGAACAAACTCAGACCTTCCTGTCTATCCTTTGTGTTGTTAGTAAGAGTACAGCGTTAGCATAAACAAGACAAACGTTTTGTGGCGTATTTTTTATTCTTCTTTCTCATTAACGGTCCCCAAGCATGGATTTTCGGCCAGCCTTTTTAATTACATTTGTAAGTGCCGTTATATTTATATTAATTGTGATTTTAAAAAGACAGTCGTTTCGTGTCAGATCTGTTTAATTTAGTATGTTGGCTGGTGGTCGTTTACAATCCTACCAAACGTTAAATAGTAATCGTTTAAAGATAAAATGCGCTAGTTAAGGTGTGTTCTATTCAGTATTGAACGCTTATGTCATCATCGCCCACATTTTATTTAACAACGAGCTGTACCCGGTCACGCTTAGCCCACTGGGGCCTCGTCGGGTCGGTTTTAGTGATTAGAAGTTTCACCAAAGTCGACATATCCTCTCGGGGGCTTGCGCTGATTGACTTCCGAAAGAAGTTCATGTTTAATGACCTGAGAACTCTCAAAAACAATTAATTAACATAAATTCTTACTTAAATATCTTCATTTGATAAGTTTTTTTAATTCATTTAGTACAAAAATTAGTGTGAATAATATTAGTATGCACAATTAAGGAGAGGACTGGTCACCTCAATGCCGGTAAAATAACCTAAATAGGAGAAACCAAAGAAGAAATTAAAAAAAAAACATTTAAGCTGTTGAAGCCTCGTGGCTGATCAATGTAGTTAAGTATCAAAAAAGAAAACCGGTGTAGCGTTACTGTGGCTTTTATCTTTACTTGTACCTTGGTTAAAAGATAAAAAAAAACAGAAAATAATAATAAAATAAAATCAAAACGATCGGTACTATTTACTGAATAATCTTAAATATATTTTAGTATTGATAAAAGAACCATTTGCTTACAAAATAGGAAGCCATCGCGATCTTTTGTGATTTAATAAAAAATAAACAACATATCCATAAAATAGATAAAAAATATAAATTTTATTTTCAGATGTGTTTAGTAGTTGTCGCCGCGTTTCCAGTAGGGGAGAATAGATCGAAACGTGACGTCATGGATTCCATGAAGAGCGCTTGGACGGAGATGGTGAAAACAATAAGTGATGCGGGTGATGCTGTCGTTCATGTATTCAAGCCAACAGAGAAAAGCACTATAGACAAAATGGTGGACAGTGTCAAAAATCTTGCGCAATAATTGGCAATAATATTCCTTACGCCTCTGTTAAATAAATGGCAAACATTTTCTGAATTGTATTGAAAGATTAAAAGGCTAGGCGCTTTATATTCAATTATATGTTATTGTATAATCTTAAATAATTTTATTTATTTCTTTTTCCATGTTAAACTTAGTTAATAATTATTAATAATCGCATTACATGACATGATAAACAAAGCATTAATGTTGCATAATAGAAATGCAATAGATACTAGAACGATCAGAAGTTACAACAGCCTTCGTAGTATACAATGTCCCTTGGGCACAGACCATCCCTGTGATAAAAGTACGAGTATAAGGGCATATTGCGCGACGCGATCCTAGACCACTTTGGCAGACTTCACACTTAAAAAATTTTCAAACACATATGTTTCCTTACTATGTGTTTCTTCACTGCCGAGCACGCCGTGGATGATGGGTCAAACTAGGCGTGTCTAGCATTACATTGTGCTAGGCGTGTATTGGTAGCCTACAGTACGTTACACTAGCTGCGCCCCGCGGTGTATCCACGATTAAAAACGAATTATTTAAATTTTTGGAAAATAAAAGTAGTAACTTGGGCTAAGTTACTCCTTTTTACATCAGCTATCGACCAGTGAAAGTCCCGTCAAAATCTGATTCCGTTCCAGAGACTAGCCGGAGTAAACAGACAAGTTATAGGAAGTGTTATTTTGGTATATGTACTGTATATTTTTTCATATAAATATGTATTATGTAGTAAAAAGACTTTTCATATTACAAACAGACTGTCTAATTTTTTTTGTGCATACATAAGTTAAAGCGGTATTTTTAAAGATACGGATTGAATGATCAGTACATTTAAAATTGCATCATGACAATGGTAATTTAGAAATAAATGACTTTGCAAACCAAATACAAAAATATCATTTATTGCAAAACTTGGTGGGTACATAAAAGTGACATTAATTACTAATACAATGAATAATACATTAGCTGATAGTTAACAAATTGGTTTTTGTTACACGTCGCTGCAGTAACGCTTCGATGACAAATCGAAGCTGACATTTTTGTGTACGTCCGCATCCACGGAATCGATGTTCAGTATATCTATAAGTTTCTCCGTCTTCGGCTGCAAACGTGGAACTGGACCCTCAGGGTAATCAGGACGGCTGAGATAGTCATCTTCGTGCTGGTTACGCGACGGCATTATAAAAATACCGGCCGTCACTTCTTTCTTAACGGTCTCGTCTTGCTCCTGAGCAATCTCGAAATTTCTAATTCGCAAATCCTCTATGCTGTATTGGAAGCGCTCAGGCTTGTGCCTCTCTCTGCAGAACATGCAGTACGCTATCCACGTAATTAACACCACTGCCTGCAATCAATGAATATTAATACTAATTAGAAACAATCCGTTACTTTTTTCTCTGCGTAACGAGTAAAGAATCCCGGGTATACGTGATATTGCAGATAAGTTGCAGGAAATTAGGCTTCGATCGTAAGATGGTGACTATGTAGGGAACCTGGTACTACAACAGTCCCACCTCGGTCGGAGATCCAGAGATAAAGTGGGAGAGTGTAGTATCGAAGACAGAGTGCAAAAATTTCCAAAATGGTGTCTGGGACAAAGCGAAATGGAAATTCTAAAATCCGGAAAGTTAAACCCCAACACCATTTAGTACCAGTAGCAAGGAAGTAGTAGGGAGAGAGAGGGAGTTTTTTTACTAGTTTTAGATTAAAAAACTTACCAAGATGACGGCGCAAACGAAACCAGCGATGAATGTGCTCATTTTTGTTGTTTTAAATTTGTCGTATTTTTAATATCGATCGTAAGATACGTGCTGCCGGCGAGGTCAGCTGGGTAGTCGTCCGCCGCTCGCTGCGTCGCACTCAATTAAAGCCAGTGGCGACTCCTTTAGTATGTGATGTCATTGGGCGCGATTTAACCAGCTCCATTTAGCACAATAGGTCTTATCTCGGTACGAAATTGTATTTACGATCAACACATGCACGTTGTGTACAGCTACACCTTGGAACGTACACGTGTGATTGGCTCTACACACCGTCTGATAGTGACTGACATTAACTTAGCAATTTTCCCTAAGTTGACGCAATCGCATATATTAAGTTCAAGGTGGTTTTTTTTTAATTTTATCTCGTAGCAGATGAAAAAGTTCGTAAACAATCACTTAGATATTATTATAATAGTATGCTCTATGATTTAAGTATTCCCACTTCTAGACACCTATAGAAAGACATAAATAAAATTGTAGTGTCTGTTTTTTACATTAAAATACCTTTTTACTACATGCATAATAGTGAATATACAGTACTTGATATATGTACAACATTTTAAGTCCGCCTATTTGTACCTTTTTTTTATTGTGTGCAAATAAAGAATAAATAAATAAATAAATTTTTGAACATTTTTGTCTGCCTTTCTGTTTGTTTATCTTTTTAGAATTTAACCGTTCTGGAATGGCTGGACCGATTTTGACGGGACTCTCAATGGCAAATAGCTTATGTAATATGGAGTAACTTAGGAGAGTACTTTTATTTTGGAAAAAACAAATAAATAGTTTTTAACCGCGGGTAACACCGCGAGCTAGTATTAAATCGATTCGATTGGCAACCTTCTATGAAGAATTGGGTCTCCAGGTCTCATCTTCACCTTCACTTCAAGTCGGTCTTCTGTCAGGTCGAACTTTGCTGGTCGTGCAGACCCATTCGTGCAACAGGAAAAACCGTTGCAGTGATTTTTTAAATTGTAAATGCCAACCAACGTTCACGAAATGTATTAACATGCATACCATTCCAAAATGGGCTATGATATTTTTTCAACAAACAGTGAACCTAAGACCTAACGATTTGCAGAATACACCCAAAACCGTTACGCTATAGGGGTTAAGTGGTATATAAGTTTGTGTGAGTTTGTTTACTATATACTGGCAATGACCTCTACATATTTTTTAAATGCCGGTTTTTTTTACGACGTCCGTCCGTCACCGTGATCACCAGGCGAAACGCAAAATTTTAAAACACCTACTTACCATCTGTCACTACTTAACACCTGTATTCTGACAAGTCGTGGTCCTAGATCGTGCTTTATGAGTCATGCAATGCAATGCAAACCATTACGGCTATTGACGTAGAAGTTTATTTATACGTACAAATATACGATGGGCAGGCCTCACCCCTTAGATGTTAGGAGCGTTGTGGAGTTTCTTCGGCTACATCTTCTCCCAGCGCCAACGCTTCCCGAAGTGGCACTTAAAGTCAGTTTAGCTTTTGAATGTTCCTTAGATTATCCGTGAAATAGCAACCGACCGAGTCGTGGTTCGGACCTCTCGGGCACCCTCGGATCGGAATGCTTACGCGTAACATAGTAAACGTCCAAGCCGAGGTTACCCCTCACCGGGGGGACCCTTGTGTCGAGGTCCTAGCAATAGAGGTTCAGGCTAAGCGACCTAAGAGCTGTGCCACCTCTCAATCCGGTGCAGCAGTCAAGGCCAGCCTCTCTGGCCAATCTGTGTAGTTCGTCATTAAAAAAAAAACAAATATAAGAAAAAACTGAAACCGACTTCAACGCAAATCTACGCTACTAATGAATGTACTTAAATGCAAACGCACGGAAAGGAACGGATTTTCAATCGACTTCAAAAAAAGGAATTCACAATTCATTTGTATTTTTTTATGAGTTGATTCTGAAACTGGTGCTTCCCGTATCACATACCATTTGATTTGGTCAAATACTGGCAATAAAATCCATGAGAAAATAAAATAAGTCTTAAATTTGCGTTAAGTATGTGCGCGATAAGTGGACGAATAACTCAATATCATGCCACCTGATTTCGTTGATGTATTACAAGATAGATATTTAGATAAATTCCTTATTGCAATTGCATATGTACAAAGGCGAACTTAATGCTATTTAGCATTTTCTTTCAGCTAACCTTTAGTGGTTAAAAGCAGACTAAGGGTAGTGCCGCTAAAAATAGCGTTTTAAAAATCTTATACAGATATAAAAATATACATTTACAAAGATATTTCAATATAGATATAATATTATACATATAATGTGTTTTCTTCTATACGAAATAAAAAAACCAAATTGTGTTGCTCTGAAAGAGAGAAACAACATTTAAAGCTTTTATTTCAATCTTTTTTTACAATATTCTCTTTGACGTTTATAACCTCCCTCTGACAGTACTTGTCATCTTACCATAGAGGTGTAGGAAATGAAGCCTAATAGAAAGGAACTTCATTTACATCTCCCCCCCTCACTGAAGAACATAAAACCATAAAAATCCTTAAGTATTATCATTTTCCGGTACTGGGACGAGTTTCGTTATGTGGAAGAGGTTGGACTCCTGCTTTTTATGTCCTGTGTCTATTTTGTAAATTGTGTTTGAAATTTTCTCCAAAATTTTATAGGGACCGATTTTCAATTCATCCAGTTTCTTCCTGTTTAGACGATTCCCATTTTCTACATACACAAACTCTCCCACTTTAAGTTCACATTCTTTTCTGTTTTTATCAAATTGTTTTTTATTGTAATTGTGTGATTTTATAGTATTTTCTAAAGCAACTTTTCTGTCTTGCAATAAATCATTTTGAGTTGCATTTTGTTTTAATTCATCTGGTAGAATATCAACATTTTTTCCTTTCAAGAGATATTTTGGAGAGTATCTTGTCACAGTATGCTCGGTTTCGTTATATCTCTTGGTACATTCATATGCAATAGTCGTCCAGGCTAGTTTTTTATCCTTTTTTTCATTTACCTTGCATCTTATTTTATTAACAAGCGTCTGATTAAGCCTTTCATTCAAGCCATTTGAAAATGGTGACAATATATATACCAGTTTGTAATTTTTCATTGTTCGAGTAGAAAGTATTCAGATACACGCGATTTAAAGACATTAGTTGACGAAGCCTCCCTAATTTCAATCAACAAACTATTCCATAGTTTTATAGCTGTACAGGCAAAAGAAATGCTATACAAATTCGTGTGACATTCGGGGAACTATAGAAATTTGTTATAGAAGGTTCGAGGTTCGCGGCCGAAGAACTGCTCGAGTACGAAACGGTCAAGAGGATATTCTGGAGTAGTTTGTTGATGAGTTCTGGTTAAATCTATTTCGTAATATTCCTAAGATAATTCAGGAATACAAAGCCACCCGCGTGTCATATCGTCATACTCTGACAGTACTTGTCATCTTACCATAGAGGTGTAGGAAATGAAGCCTAATAGAAAGGAACTTCATTTACATCTCCCCCCCTCACTGAAGAACATAAAACCATAAAAATCCTTAAGTATTATCATTTTCCGGTACTGGGACGAGTTTCGTTATGTGGAAGAGGTTGGACTCCTGCTTTTTATGTCCTGTGTCTATTTTGTAAATTGTGTTTGAAATTTTCTCCAAAATTTTATAGGGACCGATTTTCAATTCATCCAGTTTCTTCCTGTTTAGACGATTCCCATTTTCTACATACACAAACTCTCCCACTTTAAGTTCACATTCTTTTCTGTTTTTATCAAATTGTTTTTTATTGTAATTGTGTGATTTTATAGTATTTTCTAAAGCAACTTTTCTGTCTTGCAATAAATCATTTTGAGTTGCATTTTGTTTTAATTCATCTGGTAGAATATCAACATTTTTTCCTTTCAAGAGATATTTTGGAGAGTATCTTGTCACAGTATGCTCGGTTTCGTTATATCTCTTGGTACATTCATATGCAATAGTCGTCCAGGCTAGTTTTTTATCCTTTTTTTCATTTACCTTGCATCTTATTTTATTAACAAGCGTCTGATTAAGCCTTTCATTCAAGCCATTTGAAAATGGTGACAATATATATACCAGTTTGTAATTTTTCATTGTTCGAGTAGAAAGTATTCAGATACACGCGATTTAAAGACATTAGTTGACGAAGCCTCCCTAATCTCAATCAACAAACTATTATAGTTTTATAGCTGTACAGGCAAAAGAAATGCTATACAAATTCGTGTGACATTCGGGGAACTATAGAAATTTGTTATAGAAGGTTCGAGGTTCGCGGCCGAAGAACTGCTCGAATACGAAACGCTCAAGAGGATATTCTGGAGTCTGTAGTTTGTTGATGGGTTCTGGTTAAATCTATTTCGTAATATTCCTAAGATAATTCGGAAATACAAAGCCACCCGCGTGTCATATCGTTTAACGTTTTATTCGATTTGAAGTCCGTTTTTGTTTTTACTTGTAAATATACTTGTTCAAGGTTTTAATCGATCAGGAGCTTACTATACTAACAGAATGTTATAGTTCATGAATGGTTTTAGTATATGTAATTATTACCTTGTTCTGGTATGTTAAATCTTTTATCAAGTGACCCGCCCGCAATATGACGTCAGTCTGCCCTTGTAACCTATTTTTATACTTATTGAGTCAAGTAAATAAGATGACAGAAAAAAACTTTAAATGTGATGTTGTGCATTAAATAATATATTTTTAATCATATAGGGGTTTTTATTTGTTTTAAAATTTTACTTGTATCATGTGTATATGTATTGTGATTGTCCGCAAATGAACAATTACGATATAAATTGTAATTGTTTCTTTTTTAAGTTGTAAAGTAAAGATATGAAACCTCTTTTACTTAAATTTATTTCTTTTTGTATTTTTATAATTTTAAATGTAAAATGTCAATGAAATGTGTGACATTTATTTAAAATAGATAGAATTGAAATACGGACATTAAATGTTGTTTCTCTAATTCTTATAAAGAAACGCAATTTAGTATTTTATTTCAAACAAATATATAGACTTTATTATATATACATATATAAAATGAGTGGGTATGTTTCATATAGGCTCCGAAACGGCTGGACCGATTTCAATGAAACTTTCAGGGAATCTTCAGATTGATCTGACGAGTAACTGTGTAGATATTAATATTTTATAACCCAAACTTGTAATGACACGTGCGTTGTGTATATTTATGTCATTATGACCCATATTGAAGTTCAATAAAGTATACTTAAGTATAATAAAGATAATAATTAAGGATTTTGTAGTATTCGAGTAGAGTCATTATAATTATCTTCACCCGCTCGAGAAGAGAATCGAAGAGAATAAATACGGAGATAAATGAATAATTTAATATATTTTGAGAGTTAAATTAAATAACGAATGATGTAAGTTACTTGTTTAAATAAAATAAAGCAAAAACTAGCCGGCGAAGCGGGCTGGGTACGCTAGTATTCACTAAAAGAATTCAAATATTAAAACAAGGTACAAATATTATTTATCTTGTCCATTCGATGTCACTTATTATACGATACAAAATGTACCAAGCTCGCACTAACGGTACAACCAATTATAAAGACAATGGCCAGATAAATTGAGTAATTGGTCTTCATTAAACGACACACAAGGAAATTGTTATTAATAAACATGAATGCCATTTCTTACTACGTTCTTTGAGACGTTTTATAAAGGCTCAGTGATATAACAGTTGTCGATTTTTGTCAGTTTTGGTAAGCTAGTTGTGCCACTATAGGTTTTCGATGGCGTACCACTGACAATCGAATATCGCTTCAATTGTTAGTATTTAGTAATCAAGTACATGATGATATTTTTCATCGAGATCGAGAGGATGGGAAGGCGTAGTTAGTCGATAGATTCGTCGTGGCTGACGATTGAGGAATTAGCCTTGACGTAAATAGTTATTCCTAAAAAATCCGTCCTAAACGGTACCAATGACCAGGAGAGCAGTTGCCCCCTGCGTTGATTATCCGGGTCTTCTTCTTCTTTTGGTGCCATCTTCTATCGAAGGTTAGCGTTGCGTTAAGAAATTCAACCTTCTTTCCAAGTCTTTGCAGCACTACTTCGTTGCGTACTTTTTCTCTCCAGGATATCCTTAACATTCTTCTGTACCCACATTTCGAAAGCTCCAACTTTTACACATTATCCGGGTAATGGGGTCAATACCCCGACGCCCGTACCTGCGAGGTTTCTCGATCCTCGTAGACGACTTGGCTTTACTTGACTTGCGGCCCTAGTGCGGATTACCAAGATTTCACATGCCTTAGAAAATTTTCTAACACATGTTTCCTCACGATGTTTTCCTTCACCGCTAAGTGTGTGGTAAATGAGCACATCATCATAAAATTGCAATTCATTATTACTGGCACCGGGGATCGAACTCAGTTTGCTAACGTACTATGCAACTTGAGGCGACCGTCCGAATACTGAGCTATCTCAGATCTTCTCGTGATCTACCATAATTCAAATTGTATTTATGGTCCTTGGCACGATGACAATTGAATTGTAATTGGCTGTTTCTTTCATTTTCATAATTTCAATGTAAACCTAATGCGTTGGATATTTAATTAAATCAGCATTTCGTGTTATTTAAGGAGTATATTTTTAAAGAAAAATGAACAATAGAATTTGATTTATATCAAAATTTCATTATTCAGTCACCGCCGAGGTATACCTGTTGAGGAAGATATTATTAAAATTAAATTTGAAATACTTGATATAAATAAAAGAGAAGGTGAATTACATATGCCTAAGACATGAAGGGCCCCGACGTTGCATTCCCGACCTTGGATTCAGGTTAATGATGACACAGGAGCGTTAGCGTCGTGCCATCCGATCCATTACCTTGGCTACAATGGTGACCTCTACCAAACAGTTTGATCCACAACCTTATTATATCTTTTCACATATATGCACATATTTCTTAAGCAATTAAAATTTCTATAAGAATGTAATAACGCTATTTTACCGATTAATGTAAACTGAAAGAACACCTTTCTACATAGATTTTAAGACAAAAAGATATATCTCTCTCTCTCTAGTGTCGATCCCTCATGTCTGAGGAACGTGGTGACTATCAGGGTTGCATCTGAAGAGGTGATCTGTCTCTGGCTTCTGTCTGACGCGTCCAGAGTAAAGAAGACGACGAGTCTTTTATTTGATCGATCCATTTTATTGGTTCTAGATCTTTTGCCTTCAATGTTTCCAACTATGATATTTCTTCAGGCGCCTCTGCGCATTGCGATCTATCTCAATCTTGCACATTAAGTGCCTAATGCGTCTTCAGTGGAAAGCCAAAGTAAGATTTCATTTTCGCTAAAGTGTAGTCGGTGGAAGTGCAACTCTCTTCCAGTCACGTCTTTTATTACTGAGCAAAGGCAATGCATATGTAAGTTGCATCCGCCGTATAGACCTTTTCACCTTCAGATTTCCACCTTTTTCCGTCTCTTTAGAATTCTTTATACTGCACTGTAGTTAAATATAAATTAACTAAATTAAAATATGCTTTGAATTTTCTTAAAAAATGAGAAAAACTATTATGTATTGAATGAAATAAATAACTATAATACTTTAAATGTCGCCACGCATTAATTTGTTCCACATAGACTTTGGCGTCAATGTGTATACCGTGTGGATTTAGGAGACTTATGGCGGGTTTCTATATTCGATCTTCAATGTAAGATTGTTTCCGATCCTGATTTTATTTGGTCCATCTATCGATCCGTAATCCGCATTTCAATATCCGATCTCTGCTTTGGAAGTGATTGAAAAAGAATGGATTTGTCGTAAATGACAGTCCTCTCTCATAATCCGTTTTACGCCGTAAAAATAATATACCAGTTATAGTGCAGAAAATGGATTGAAATATCAATCTCGGATAGCGATTTACGGATCGAGATTGAATATAGAAACCCGCCGTTATGCTGTCTCTGACATCGATCGAGTAAGTTTGAAGCGCTACTTTCTCATTTAACGTTACTGTTATACCACAAAACAACAAGCATTTAAAACACACATATGAACGGTGAAACATGTTGATGACGCTTTACTTTCTGAACCAGTTTCGAATGTTGCATGATGTTTTGTCGTGATTGGGAATCCCGCGTCTCAGATATTCAGACAAGGTAAAGTCAACATGAATGACATTTGCTTTGACACAAACAATATTATTCAATAATCTTATACAGTACCTGGACGTACGAGTTTAATTAGTTCCGTAACCTTGATCATATGGCAAACAGCTCGTATACCAAAGTAAAATTGCTTTGATATACGAGCTGCTCCCCGTTAAAATGAATTGAAATGCTATTACCACAAATGTAGTACCCCTCACCGGGGGACCCTTGGGTCGAGTTACCACCTAAATAGAGGTTCAGGCTAAGCGACCTAAGAGCTATGCCACCTCTCAAATCCGGTGAAGCAGTAAAGGCCAGCTTCTCTGTGCCAACTGTGATAGTTCGTCCAAAAAAAAAAAAAAAAATTACCACAAATGTTTTGTAATTGTACAAAAAGCAAATAAACGCGAACCCAACTAAATCTCAAAAATATTTCTAAAACGATGGGAAACAAGCACACAGACTGAGATCTAGTCTGAGGTGGGAGAAACTGATAGACGTACGTTAGGTGTAGTCTGCGATTTCACGTATCTTAAATCATACTCTATTAGCCCTAAGCAAAATATCGCTCGCTCGGCGGCTCGTATCAGAGCACTCGTTTATCGATGTGCCATTGTAATTTTAAACGAGCAATTCTAATATAAAATAAATATAAGGTTTAAATTTTCACTTACGCAGGTCTTGACCGTCAACTGTAACAAAGAAAGATTGTTAGCATTACTACCAAGAAATTAATGAAAGTTATGGTAAACATATGTGTCGCGTTATAAACAGAGGTAATAAACGCTATTAGAGTTTCATGTTAATAGAAAAATCGTGATATCTGATCATTGATTGTCACTCAGTAGCTTTCGTTTTCACATAACATCGATTGTCCAGATCGTATGAGTATCCACTTCATCAAAGTGATATTATTATGGTATATCGTCACGAGTGCTGATTGACAGACTATTGAATTGGTTTCCACGCCAAAGTTCACTAAAAATATTCATAAATTACTCATCGCTTCATTTAATATAACTATAAATCTTATATTAAATGACGGTCTCTGCTGCGATCTGTCTTTCCATACGGGTACAATCTGGACACATTTAAGTCCAATGTGAACAGACACCTTATAGGCTCACGTACTCCATCCTAGGCTTTATCTTCGCCTTCCGAGATTTAAGCCAATTGTTAGCCTATTTAGTATACAAAATTCTCTTGTTACAACATTAATTACCAACTCCTTCGAAACGGGTAACTCTACTTTTATGCAATTTAATATCTGAAAATGTGCTACTGTCTATTTTGTATAATCTAACTTTTTATTTTTTGGACCAATTTTTTATATAAATAATGTGGCATTAAAAACCTTTCTATCATCATCCCCTATTTTTTAATAGTCATTTTAGTAATTTGATAATTTTTATTAACTAATTTAAAACTAACTATTAAGTAAATATAATCAAAGGATAGAGATTGTTGTCACTACGTATGTCCCGGTTGGGGTTTAATAAAGTACTATAATAAATAATTATAATAAATTATAATTAAATATTAATTTTAATTATAATAATAATTATATTAAATAATTATATTAAATAATAAATAATTTTAATTTTTAATAATAAATAAATAATAATTTAATAAAGTATTAATAAAATACTTTAGAACACACGAGTAAAGTAAAACTTCATTTATATATGTATAACATAGTGTATCCTCCTCCTCGCGTCGGTTTCCTCAATGCTGAGGGTCGGGACCATCTCGTGGGAACAGTTTGTTTTTAGTGATCAATCGCCATTTTCCTCTATCTGCAGCCGTGCTCAGAGCATCGCTAACCGACGTGCCGAAAGTGGTGCGGATCTGGTCAGTCCAACGTGTCGGGCTTCGACCTCGCGGTCTTGTCCCGTCAATTTTACCAGTCACAACTAGCCTTTCTAAGTTATTAGTTAACATAGTGTATACTGTACAAAAAATATAATATATAGGGAAGGAAAATGTAGGCGCGCACTGCTCTCTCTTGCTTACAGTGCGATACAGACAATAGGCCTGCATTGTTTCTTAGATATACGAAACGTAACTCTCTCTCTTTCTATCTTCACAACTTATATCTCCCTTACAACTTACGTCGTAATCATACTCTTGTAACGATCCGATCATACTTTTTGTAACGCATTCATTAGCTTACTCTCGAAGTAAACCGTACGTGGTAAAGTTATAGTTCAAAAATTATAAATTTCCCTTTTTTTTTTACTATGCCACTGATATTATGTGATTTGTGACGTCATATCCGACAGCGGTTATTTTATATAATGACGAGTTAAGCTTGTAAACTTACCTTCATCATTTCCATCGACGATGTTAACTGCAACAAGAATTTTTTTGTATATATTAACGTCTCTTTTTAAACATGTTTTTAAGTTAATAATAAATAAAAAAAATAAAGTTCGTTGACTTATTTAGAAGGGAAAATTTGAAATTAAAATGAGTGATTCCTAAAACAAATATCTGTTATGGTGGTGTTGTGTGCTTTCTTCTGTGCGGTATATACATATACATACATATATACATCTTCTTGTAATGCCTCACTAGACAGTGTAGCTTGGTTACCAGCTCAGGAAACCAGCTAGCCAGTCTTTTCCGAGGCGATAAAGGTCAGCCGAATTCATGTCCATTCCCGTATCCTACGTAGTTTTATAATTCAAACTTATTCTTATCTTAACCGCAATTTAATTAATTGCTTTAATATAACTAACCTAAACTACATTTTTTTATTTAACTTTTAAAATAACATCATAATTATATATTTTTTTGTTTGTTAATTTTTTATAGAAAAACATTATAAATTAGTTAAGTATTGTTGTTTTTGTTAGTATGTATTTGTGAATGCATTGTTTTCCTGTAATTATTTAGACATTTACGAAGTGTTTTGTGTTTATATTAACCTTATTAAATAAAAAAAGTATCTTAAACTAAATAATGTCATGATAGCCGAAGCTTCAGCTCAAGGTACGTTCCGCTGGAGATCCTGAGATCCCTATCGATGCCTCAGAGAGCCGCCGAGATAGCCGATAGGAGTAGGTTAACAGTGAATAGAAATCTTACATCACCGCCGCTCACCGTAGAAGGAATCTTTTAAAGATTTTCGTCACAAAGATTTTTTTTTTTTAAAGAAAGCTAGCAATATATCTTTTTTTTTTCAGAAATATTACTAAAAATCTTGTTAACCATTCCAACTAAGCTTAAGCTTGTGCTAGGACATGGTTCACGGCAATAGTCGAATGTTGGATTCGAACCCACGACCTTACGATTCGCAGTCCGTACCCTAAACCATTAGGCTATTGACGAAGGTTCGAGACGCAGCCTGTTCTGTTCTAAATTTATTGGAATAGAAGATTGAATGCGTTTACTAAGGTAGTGGACCTATCCTTTTAGTAGTACATTTCCACCTAACATCAGTGCAATTCTTGTCGAGCATTTGCTTAGAAATTATGAAAAAATATTAAAACCTTAAGTTAAAGGTAATTGTTTTGATTCATACCTTGTTCATCTCCGCCAATCACGTTCACTGCAAATTTAAAATGGAATATCAGTAATAATGTAGATTACACAAGGATTTTTTTAATATATTTATTTAAGAGGATTTTTTTCTAATATTCTAATATATAATTTTCCTAATGAGAATTCACGTACTATATTTATATAATTGATCAAGTTTACGTCCTTTTTCGTTTAAGTTTATGTTTTTAATGAAATATAAATAAATACATTTATTATCTATTCGAATTATAACTTGAATCTAACTACAATTATACAAACTTACTGATAATACTAACTTAAAAAAATAATATTAAATTAAAAACTTCACTTTAAAAACTTAAAATTATCCACTTCACTATCGATAACTAAAATATATATATATATATATATATAAAATATCATCCTCACTTATGAGGAGAAAACCATACTTAAGAAAGAGTGGTCATTTCAGAGGAAACAAAGACAGCAAAAACGTTGGTTCCTACGTATTAAATATTTTTACAATTTTATACAGTGCCCTGGCTTTTTCCATAGATAGATAGATAAAATATTTATTGCACCAAAGTATTTGTACGATGGCGAACTTAATGCTATTCAGCATTTTCTTCCACCTAACCTTTAGTGGTTAAGAGCGCGCTAAGGGTTGTGCCGCTAAGAATAGCGTTATAAAAATATTATATAGATAAATAATTAGTATACATACATAGATACTTCAATATAAATATACTAATATACATTTAAAACATAAACGCTGTAGGCTAAGGAGCTTAGCTCTGCAGCGCCAGATGCCCGTGAAGCGGTTACACCACACGGGCGCTCCGTAGAGAGCCATGGATCGCACGACTCCTCCGTAGAGGCGGCGGACTCCCTCCCTGAGGAGAGGAAGACCCAAGACAAGTTGTGTGATAGTTGTGTCGAGAGATATGACGGAGTGCAAGATTTCTCAAGATTATGTCGGGCACAGAGCGATGTGGAAAGCGAAAATCAGGAAAGCTGACCCCACGACCAACAATACCAAAGATCAATCAAAAAGACCAATAACAAAGACGAGATAGAGAGATTCAACAATGCATTTAGGTAACTAACAAGCTTACTCCTTCATCTCTTGACCTAACGATAAGATAAATAAGACATGCACACATCTACAGACTTCCGTGATAAGATAATGGGATGCAATTGTGTTGTTGCTTGTAATACGAACTCATCAAATTATTTTAATTGTTATACTAAAAATTATAAAATTAGTAAACAGTTTTAATTCTCACCTGCTCCTGGATCTTGATCGACCACGTCCACTGGAAATCAAAAAAGATTTAAAAATACCAATTTCAAAAAAAAAATGAAATCACAATGTTAGTATTCTTATTTTAAAATATATATAATTAGTGTGTATAAAAAATTGGACTAATACCTGATCCATCTGAAACAAAATAAGGTAATATTAATGGCAATACTCAACTAATAGTTTGTTTTTGCGATTTTTCATGTACGAAAATTCACTTGGCCAGAGAAGCTGGCCTTGACTGCTTCACCGGATTGAGAGGTGGCATAGCTTTAGCGCTTAGCCTGAACCTCTATCGCTAGTAACTCGACACAAGCGTCCCCCCGGTTAGAGTTAACCTCGGCTTGGACGGTCACTATGTTACGCGTAAGCATTCCGATCCGAGGGCTCCCGAGAAGGCCGAACCACGGCTCGGTTTATAAAACTAACTTTGAGTGCCACTTCGGGAAGCGGTCAGTTAGCTCGATTATTTTTTATTAGTACAAGTTGACATCGTAAAATTCGTTTTGCAATATCAACTTGGACAAGTATATTAATGAGTGAAAACAATAACCGACTTTAAATCGATTTAAAATTTTATTAACAAATTACTATATTCTAAAGTATTCAATTTTCTTTACATTGCAAAATTCTGGTGCCTATTCTCATTTTACTTCCGCATCCGTGCTCGTTGTCGTTATGAAGTACGTACTTAGTCTTGGATTATCATAAACTTGCGACTGTCACAATCAACAAGCACTGTTCCATCAGTGCCCTGGTATATTTTAACCCAAGATACCGCGCTAAAGGAATTCATATGAAACTTAATTGAGATCAAATCCGTTGGAACAAAAAAAATCCGATGAAGTGAGCTCTATTATAGTCCGTTAACAAATGAGTTAATGACTTACCCTGCGGACGAGCTGATACTAGTGCAACCATGGCGATCAGGGCCAAAATAATCTGAAATTACATTATATATTAGTCGACAAGTACGTCGGCGAATACTCAAGTTCTTTGGGCATGTAAGCCGTCGTGGAAACGATTGTTAAGAGCGTATGTCGTGCAGGGCAAAGTAGAGGGAAGTAGACCACGAGGTAGATCGCCAATGCGATGGTTGGATCAGGTGCGGAGTATGGTGGGTGCTTCCCTCCACGAATGTGCCCGTTTGATGACCAGCAGGCGGAGGTGGCGAGACGTCGTGCGGCGCACCGGATCATGATGACCACGACCACTCTGACAAGAGTGAAGCGACCAAGAAGAATTAGTCGGCACATAGAATACAAACACACACACTACATCCCCAACGCACAAAAATTGTTGTCTGTCTGTTTATTTCGGCTAATCCTTGGGACTTTTACCGGCAGATAGCCGATGTAATAAGGAGTAACTAAGGTTTTTATTTTAACAAAAATAAATAAACAGTTTTTAAACGCGGGTAACACCGTGGGGCGCAGCTATTTATGAATAAATTGAAAATCTGTTTGTTAGCAGTCCCCTCTTGGAGGCCCTTGCTCCTACTAGAGGTTCAGGCTAAGCGATTTAAGAACTATGGCACCGCTCAAAAGCCCTGAGGGCTGCCTACACACCACATTCAGGCAAACAATTTTGATGGAGGATGTTAAACGCGTTAGTCCCATTTATGAAAATGACCGCTGTAAAGTGTTCGAATGTCCAGAACACAAAAAAAGATTAAATCGCGATAAAATCCGTAAAAGCAGCTTTAATCAATATATTAGAAGTTTTTTTTTAAATATATACATTTATAAAAAAAATATAAATAAATTTTAGTCGAAAACAACCTTTTATAACGCATAAACTGTGGGCGGTTGTTTGTTTTTTCTTCACATTAAAATATCTGGGCGACCGATGTGTTTTTGGTAAAACCGTATTGTTTCGGAGAATATGATAATTTACATAAATTAGAAACACGAATAGTTGGCTGTAAATAGATTTTTATTCAATTGATTTTTGTTTAACGCCATCTAGAAAAGACTTTAGGTACCAGTGTGCTCACATCGAATAGCAACATGGTACTTCAATAATTAACAAGATGGCGTTATTAAGAAAGTGACATTTTTAAATATTAATTTTGAATACAGTCTCCTCAGATTTAGGGGAATATTACTCGTCGAATAAAATTACTTTATTGAATTTTAAAACATTTTGAAATTATCAGAGTTGTTTCCGAATTAAGAAATATATTATTATACAAAAATTTTACGTTAAATGTTACAAGACAATCTGAACAAATACATACTGTGAATTTCGACATGTCTGCTTTTGTTGCGTACGCGTTCGAACAGTTCAATTCCGCGTTTCAGTTCTTTACAACAAATCTTATATACTTACTGTTATCTAACTTCGACACCCGACAAACTAACAGTGGATAACCTCTGACCAGTGATAAGATAAGAACACTATTTTAAGCCGAATTTCTTGTAATTTATAAGGAAAAAAATTGTTCTCACGTAGTTATTTGATCACGTAGTTGTACTAATACTACGCCTGATCCAACATTTACGTGAATTTAGTTCCTTTTTAATAGTCTATATATAATAGTCTAATTAAAAATCATGATTTGTAAACAAGAATGCCAGGAGTTTTAAAAAAAATGATTAGCATTATTTAAAAAAAAAACATTTTTCCTGTTTCTTCCGATAAAAGCCGATTTTTTTTAATAACGATCCGAGGGCACGCGAGAGGGTCGAACCACAACTCGGTTGGTTGCTATTTTCCGGATAATCTAAGGGACATTCAAAAGCTAAACTAACATTGAGTGCCACTTCGGAAGCGTTGGCGCTGGGAGAAGAAGTAGCCGAAAAAACTCCAGCAACGCTCCTAACATCTCCTATAAACGCCGGTTCGGAATGCTTACGCATAACATAGTAATCGTCCAAGCCGAGGTTACCCTCAACGGGGAGACCCTTGGGCCAAATTACTTGCGATAGAGGTCAGGCTAAGCGATCTAAGAGCTATGCCACCTCTCAATTCGGTGAAGCAGTCAAGGCCAGTTTCTCTGGCTAATCTGTGTAGTTCGTCAAAAAAAATTATGCCAATAAATAAAATATCTAATGTTCATTATTAGAAATGTCCGTAGATGAAACTAGCTCGAAGTTGATTCAAAAACGATGTTTTATATTTTATTTTGATGGACTCCGGCTGCTATCAACGTGGTGCAACAAGATAATTGTCAAGTAGCATGCTCACTATCACGATTTTCTTTGTTTCTGTAATTCTTATGAATCTTGCAATCGGAAACCTTGAACTTATGCAGGTTTTAAATGGAATGATTTAAGGAAGTAATTGTTTTTACTACAGCAGGAAAGTGCAACGGAAATTACCAGTGATTTTTTTTTCTCGTGGAACGTGCAATATGTGGCTCGATGTTAGGGATGTTCATGCCAAAAATATATCAATATATATTTGATATAAGATATCGTGAGGTTGTATCGATACTACGCGATATATTGTATAAATATATCGATATTTTTCATATATCGAAATTTGTTTACAATTAATTAGCGCTTAATATTAAATATTGGAAAAGTTTTGTACTAATAGAGTATTAGGCGCGTGATGGCAGCGCAAGTAAGGGTTTTATTTTATTCAAGTTGTCAACCACAAATAAAAGAAAGAACGGAATGCTTTTTATTTAATTTCTTACGATATTTCGTATATTGATGAAACATATCGATATACATATCGATTTTAGATAATTCGATAACATCGGATTGAAGTGATGTATCGCGTCCATATATCGGTATGTTATGTAATATCGATATATATATATAGTGCACTCCTACTGACAATTTGACGATGGGTTTTACAGGCGCCTTCAATAAGAATCCCTTCTTAGGATAGATGGTATGTCTGCCATCAGACATACCTTCGGCTATGTTGCAGATAAACCTGTACCCTTCAGAGAGATCACGTATTAGTCACCGGTGTAACTTTTTACAGGACAAGGGCAAAGCAAACTTACGGCCTTTAGGAGGTTAATGTTTATTTGTGGGGCATAATCATCTAAACATTAAAAAAATGAGCTCTAATTTCCTTATTGTCCTAGCGGGGTAGACAGTAACAATAATCAGACATGAAAACGGAAAGTCATTGGTACAAGCCGGCTAGAATTCGAACTTCCGTAGCGAATGGCCTTTCATTTTTGAATAAAATAAACTTTAGGAAATTCTTTCCGCGCCCTGTTGTCCTTGCACTTCAAATATAAAATAGCCCAGTAGAAATAACAATTTTATCAACACATTCGGCCTATCTTAAATACTATTTTGGACGATTTATTTTTCGTTCACTTTGGAATAAAGAACTTGAAATACAATAAACAAACACATATATTTAAAAAAAAATAGTGCAAAGTGCTAGTTTTTGTAAAAATGACATCCCTATTTGTGTAAGTCAATGTCACGTTAAAGAGTAACGATAAAGTATTCCCTAAACATGTACAATATTGTTTCAACATTATTCTTTATAATATATTCACAATAAAAGTCATTTAGACAATAAATAGCGATAGGCTACCTGATATTTTTGTGACCTAATAAGCCAAGCGAAAAGTGGATTTTTTATGACGAACTACACAGATTGGCGAGAGAAGCCTGCCTTGACTGCTTCACCGGATTGAGAGGTGGCATAGCTCTTAGGTTGCTTAGCCTGAACCTCTATCGCTAGTAACTCGACACAAGGGTCCCCTTCTGGTACTATAATAGACAATTTTCGGATAATTTCGGTTTAGTTTTAGTGTTGATTTACGCCATGCTTGGCGGTTAAGGAAACATCGTGGAAAATCTACATGTCTTAAAAAATTCTAAGACACGTTAAATGTACTAATCCGCACTAGGGCCGAGTCGTGGACTATTCCTTATACTCTCTTTACAAGGAAGGCCTGTGCCCAGCAGTGGGACTTGATTATATATGCAGTAACTAATATGAAAATATTGACCTACATATTGATCTAGGGCTTCTCTCTACAGCCCTGTAGTTCTGGGCTCACAAGAATAAGACTACGGTATCCCCTGCCTGTCGTACAAGGCGACTAAAAGGGGCCTCGTGTTCACTGGGCGACAAGGGTGGGGCCTGCGTCGTCCACCAAAGTGGACCCGGGAAGAAGGCGACATCGGCTGGCCCGTGTCGCCTTCCGCTGCGAGGGCACAGGGGGGGAGGGAGTAACATCCCTCCGGGACGTGCCAAGGTCAAGGCAAGACGTGCCGTGAAAGGGCCACCGGAGAGGTTTTAGTGGGTACGAACCCCACATAACCACCGCCTTCCCCCCAGAAGGCGGGGTATCTTTGTGAAGATTTCCTCCCCGTCAACAAAAAAAAGGGCATCTCTCAGCCATGTAGTTCTGTTCTAAAACTTGAAATAACCGCCGCCTTCCTCTAGAAAGCGGGATATCTTTTATAGTTTTCCTACAAATAAAATACAATCTTACTCAATATACTAGATAACGCTTTTCGGAGACCGAGGCATGTCCTCTACGACCCGGAGTTTTAGACGAAACCGTCCTACCCCTCCACGGTAGAAAATTGTTAGAGTGTGTACTGCGACTTCTTCCAGCGCCAACGGTTCCCAAGATACAGTAATTTTAGTAGAGTTTTAGAATTTCTTATGATCTGATTGAAGCATCAGAACGAGTAACTCTATCTATTGTAACTACGAGTAGTCATAAAACATGGAAGTCAATCCATTGCTCTCTGAGTACCCAGTTACCTTTGACGGGTTGTTATGGAGCAAAAACATGAAGTACCCAGGGCGTGAAATATATTTTTCTGCGTAATTGAAGTGTTTAATTATTGTTATCCTTGAAATTTAAGTATTAAATGTAATTTGATTTTATTGAGGCAATTATAGTTTACGGTAAGTGCTTCACTTACGTTCTCACTGTCGGGTAATTTTTCATACATCACGAGCCGTGGTAGTTCAATTCTCGGTGCCTGCACCAATAAACTTGTTGTTGCAATTTTATGTGCTGATGATGTGATATTTATCACGTGCCCGGCGGTGAAGGAAAACATAGGAGGAAAAACCCCACATAACCGCCGCCTTCCCCAGAAGGCGGGGTATCTTTTGAAGATTTCCTCCCCGTCAACAAATAAAAGGGCATCTCTCAGCCATGTAGTTCTGTTATAAAACTTGAAATAACCGCCGCCTTCCCCAGAAGGCGGGGTATCTTTTGAAGATTTCCTCCCCGTCAACAAATAAAAGGGCATCTCTCAGCCATGTAGTTCTGTTATAAAACTTGAAATAACCGCCGCCTTCCCCAGAAGGCGGGGTATCTTTTGAAGATTTCCTCCCCGTCAACAAATAAAAGGGCATCTCTCAGCCATGTAGTTCTGTTATAAAACTTGAAATAACCGCCGCCTTCCCCAGAAGGCGGGGTATCTTTTGAAGATTTCCTCCCCGTCAACAAATAAAAGGGCATCTCTCAGCCATGTAGTTCTGTTATAAAACTTGAAATAACCGCCGCCTTCCCCAGAAGGCGGGGTATCTTTTGAAGATTTCCTCCCCGTCAACAAATAAAAGGGCATCTCTCAGCCATGTAGTTCTGTTATAAAACTTGAAATAACCGCCGCCTTCCCCAGAAGGCGGGGTATCTTTTGAAGATTTCCTCCCCGTCAACAAATAAAAGGGCATCTCTCAGCCATGTAGTTCTGTTATAAAACTTGAAATAACCGCCGCCTTCCCCAGAAGGCGGGGTATCTTTTGAAGATTTCCTCCCCGTCAACAAATAAAAGGGCATCTCTCAGCCATGTAGTTCTGTTATAAAACTTGAAATAACCGCCGCCTTCCCCAGAAGGCGGGGTATCTTTTGAAGATTTCCTCCCCGTCAACAAATAAAAGGGCATCTCTCAGCCATGTAGTTCTGTTATAAAACTTGAAATAACCGCCGCCTTCCCCAGAAGGCGGGGTATCTTTTGAAGATTTCCTCCCCGTCAACAAATAAAAGGGCATCTCTCAGCCATGTAGTTCTGTTATAAAACTTGAAATAACCGCCGCCTTCCCCAGAAGGCGGGGTATCTTTTGAAGATTTCCTCCCCGTCAACAAATAAAAGGGCATCTCTCAGCCATGTAGTTCTGTTATAAAACTTGAAATAACCGCCGCCTTCCCCAGAAGGCGGGGTATCTTTTGAAGATTTCCTCCCCGTCAACAAATAAAAGGGCATCTCTCAGCCATGTAGTTCTGTTATAAAACTTGAAATAACCGCCGCCTTCCCCAGAAGGCGGGGTATCTTTTGAAGATTTCCTCCCCGTCAACAAATAAAAGGGCATCTCTCAGCCATGTAGTTCTGTTATAAAACTTGAAATAACCGCCGCCTTCCCCAGAAGGCGGGGTATCTTTTGAAGATTTCCTCCCCGTCAACAAATAAAAGGGCATCTCTCAGCCATGTAGTTCTGTTATAAAACTTGAAATAACCGCCGCCTTCCCCAGAAGGCGGGGTATCTTTTGAAGATTTCCTCCCCGTCAACAAATAAAAGGGCATCTCTCAGCCATGTAGTTCTGTTATAAAACTTGAAATAACCGCCGCCTTCCCCAGAAGGCGGGGTATCTTTTGAAGATTTCCTCCCCGTCAACAAATAAAAGGGCATCTCTCAGCCATGTAGTTCTGTTATAAAACTTGAAATAACCGCCGCCTTCCCCCAGAAGCCGGGGTATCTTTTTGAAGATTTCCTCCCCGTTAACAAAAAAAAAGGCTCACAATGAAGGATTTAATGTTTTGTAGTATTTTCAACCAGTCAACGCTGTGTGAGAGAGAAAGACATATTAGCAGTTTTAATCAAAACGAAAAAATCAATGATATAATATAACGATATGTTAAAATAGATACACAATAAACGCATATAAAAAACATACATAAATATGATTGAATTTACGTTCATGGTATTATATAAAACTTTATTTTTTTTTAAAACATCAACAATAGATGCATTACAAGGATGTTACATTTATCTAGACGTGCCATTATCACGTATGAGCTAAATCAAAAGGTCTACAGAACATAACTAGAAGTGTCATTTAGCATGATTTTTGCGAAGTTTACAATTGTACCTCGTCAGCAACGTCCGCACCAAAGTGTACGTGTTTGCACAAATACGTTCCGTTTGCTGAGCAATTTGTGCCTTACGTGTGTTTTCATAGCCGTACTATAAATATAGACCAGAGTAATGTAATGAACGCAGTGTTGCCAGAGCTAGGAGACGAGAAGCTGCATGTAAGTTAATACCAGCTTTTTAAGCTGCTTTTTTAAAATTTAATCAATTATTAAATATTAACATAAATTAATTTATTTTTATATATAATTAAACACCCTGTCTCTTGATATTGTATCCTTTATCCTTTAAGTGAGTACATAATACAAATAAATAAAAATATTATACACAATAAACGCATATAAAAAACATACATAAATATGATTGAATTTACGTTCATGGTATTATATAAAACTTTATTTTTTTTTAAAACATCAACAATAGATGCATTACAAGGATGTTACATTAATCTAGACGTGCCATTATCACGTATGAGCTAAATCAAAAGGTCTACAGAACATAACTAGAAGTGTCATTTAGCATGATTTTGGCCAAGTTTACAATTGTACCTCGTCAGCAACGTCCGCACCAAAGTGTACGTGTTTGCACAAATACGTTCCGTTTGCTGAGCAATTTGTGCCTTACGTATGTTTTCATAGCCGTACTATAAATATAGACCAGAATAATGTAATGAACGCAGTGTTGCCAGAGCTAGGAGACGAGAAGCTGCATGTAAGTTAATACCAGCTTTCGAAGCTGCTTTTTAAAATTTAATCAAATATTAACATAAATTAATTTATTTTTATATATATAGATTCATATTTCTAATTGTTTTTTATTCGTAAATACGCTAGTATAAGTACAGTGTATGTGACAAGTATGTTTGTTGTTATATTTTATAGAATGAAGATCCAAATTTTGCTTTGCACTCTTGCTGCCGCAGCTTTCGCCGCGCCCGCTGGTACTTACAACCCAGCGTACGACAATTTCGACGCTCAAGAGCTGGTGGACAATCTACGTCTTCTTAAGAACTATGGCAAATGCTTCTTGAGCGAAGGTCCGTGCACAGCGGAGGGAACGGATTTTAAAAGTAAGTTAACTAGAGAACTCTAATTACTCTTAAATAAATCAATAGCCTAATGGTTTAGGGTACGGCCTGCGAATTATAAGGTCGTGGGTTCGAATCCACCATTCGACTATTGCCGTGAACCATCTCCTAGCAAAAGCTTAAGCTTATTTGGATTCTTTTTTTTTAATAACGAACTACACAGATTACACCGGATTGAGAGGTGGCATAGCTCTTAGGTCACTAGAGCGTGAACCTCTATCGCTAGTAACTCGACATAAGGGTCCCCACCGTGAGGGGTAACCTCGGCTTGGACGGTTACTATTTTACACGTAAGCATTCCGCTCCGAGAGCGTCCGAGAGGGCCGAACCACTCGGTCGGTTGCTATTTCACGGATAATCTTTTTTTTTTTTGTTCAAGAGGAGGAAATCTTCAGACAGATACCCCGCCTTCTGGGGGGAAGGCGGCGGTTATGTGGGGTTTTACCCACTAAAACCTCCCCGGTGGCCCTTCCTCGGTGCATGGTGAGGGGCTCCGGTATCTCCAGTGGAACGCTACGGAGCCCCTCTGCACTGTGCTCATAGAGAGCACTCCCCGGGAGGTTACTCCCTCCCCTGTGCCCTCGCAGTGCAAGGCGACACGGGCCAACCGATGTCGCCTTCTTCCCGGGTCCACCTTGGCGGACGACAAAGGCCCCTACCCTTGTCGCCCAATGAACCCGAGGCCTTTTAGTCGCCTTCTACGACAGGCAGGGGATATTCACGGATAATCTAAGGGACATTCAAAAGCTAAACTAACTTTGAGTGCCACTTCGGGAAGCTTATTTGGATGAGTTTTCATGTTAGCAATATTTGTGAAAAAAAATTGTTATCAAAAAACAAGTAAGTTTAAAAGAGTTTGAGATATTTTTTTAATTAGTTATAATGGCATTCGTAGCCTAGGCCTTTTTCTTATTTTGATGCGAATTCACATAATGTCGCCTTTATTTATATAAACGAATCAGATTTATAAAAGATTAATTAATAATTATTGACAGTCCCGTGTGATTTCTTCGTGTTCGTTTCCCCATACAACGCTTAGTATGCACTCAGTAGATTCAAAATAAATAATCCACAAATAAATATGAAGTGAACACTGAATAAACTTTTATTTAATAGCATTGTACAAACTTAAATGGCATTGGGCAAAAACTTGATTCAAAAGCTCTATACTTGAACCGCGATCGTTGGATAAACAAACCGATTACCAGCCAGTTTTTCTTTTTGTTTTGTAGTTGGAATATATTTTAAATGTGTTCCGCTTCCGTGTTCGAATTTCAAAATAAATTGTTAAGCTCTCAACGACCAAAATCATAATCGTTTTACATTGATTCGACCATTATTTTTACATGAAATGTACTTAACGAAACATAAACTATATATAATTTTCGACGGTTGTTATATCTGACTATACTTAGCGGGGTAGACAGATGTAGAAATTGGCTTTTCACCTAGCTTTTTACGTGGTGAACTTGTTCACAAAGCACGTTGAATAATAAATAACTTATCTCTCTCTGTACTGTAATCGTTTGAAATGTGCTAATTATGTTTAATATAGCATAGTGGTAAGAGTGTTATTTTTATAAGAAAAAAACTTCTTTTCAGAAACCATTCCCGAAGCTTTGAAGACTAATTGCGCAAAATGCACACCAAAACAACGAGATCTTGTGAGGACCGTTTCACGCGGATTCCAGACAAAGTTGCCCGATCTGTGGGAGCAACTAGTGAAGCAGGAAGATCCCAAAGGTGAATACAAGCAGGCGTTCAATGATTTTCTCAACTCTTCCAATTAGACAACGATAACGAGTCGTCTGTAAGCTAATACGTGATATAAAAATAATACATACATCACAGATGTTCATTGTGTTTACATGGAACATTTTTTTTCATACACTTTAATGCTATTATTTTGTTATTGTTAATATATTTAAATTTTAATTAAAGTTTTTTTACAATCGCTGTTTAGTTTTATTTAATTCCTGATTATTGATTTTCAACCGACTTCAAAAAAGGTAGTAATAAATTCTGTTTGTTTTTAAATTTATTGCCTCATAACTTTGGGTGGACCTATTTTGATTATTCTTTTTTTATTTGAAAGCTGGTGCTTGCAGCGTGGTCCCCAGTCCCATTTGATTCAATTCTGATAATGGCATCCATGAGAATAGATCAATATCACGCCAACCGATTTCGATAATTCATTTTTCATTGAAAAGGATGTTCGTCAAGGTTAGTTTGATAAGAGTTTGGATAGGTTCTGATTTTAATTCTATTTCGTAATATTCCGACAATCATCCAGAAATATAAAAACACTGTTATATCCTTTCCAATAAGAATGAATCATCGAAATAGGTTGGCGTGATATTGAGCTTTTCGTTCATTTTTGGCGTACATACTTTATGCAAATTTAAGATTATTTATTTGGTTTTCTCATGGTTGCCTTTATCAAAACTAGACCAGATTGAAAAGGTCGCACGCAGGCAGCACCAGCTTAAAAAAAGAACAATTAAAATCAGTTCACCCAGACGATAGTTTTGAGGTAAGACACATAAAAAAACTCACAAACTATTTGAATTGAACCTTCTCCTTTTTTGAAGTCGGTTGAAAATAAAAATACAGCATAAAAAAAGTAAAAATTAACAGAACTCAAAAGCCAATAACAATAAAATTTTGAAAGTGACTGTACAGCGAAGCGAAGTTTCTCGTAGAGGTGCGCGGGGCAGAATACAACAGGAACGTCAATAAACGATTACGCAAGGCCGCCCGCGCCCCCTTCACTCCCCTGTGATACCATATTTTCGACTTCTGCGCATTAGTCTTGCCGCCAACTATTCTTAGCCTTTTATTGTGTAATCGGAGAACATAAACATAGGAAAAAAATCGTCACCTAGTGTTTCATACCAATCGAACATTATTTAGAATAATAGTTCTACGTTAACACGTTATATTGAACACAAAATACAAAACGCCTTATAATTTAGTACATAAAATGATATTGGTTTATTATTGCTCACAGATTTTGAAAGGCGTTTTTGTATAAGCAAATATTTGTTATATCTGAAAATTTGATGTTATTGCCTTAAAAATGCATAAGTTTAGTAAAGTATTACCAAATACGTATAAAAAGGCTTAGGTAAAAATCACCTGTGACTCCGTGACAGACTGCGACCTCGTAGGATTCTATTTACTAAACTTTTCTAGCTAATGCAATTATTAATACATCTATTACGAGTGGATGGGGAAGAAGACGTAATGTATTAATTTCAGGTAAAACAACATAGTATATATGTAAATTGTTCAAAGAAACTTATTTGATACATACGGCAACATAGTACACATCACCGGCAATTTAAACCGTATACATAATATACTTTAACATCAGTCATTTAAATACATACATATATTCATTATGTAATGTATGACAAGATTGACAAATAGCAACGCTTGAAGCAATGTTAGAGTGTCAGCAGTACACTATTGGAAAACTTTATTAGACTACTAGCAGATTACCAAAACTAGCACAACCGTGATGTCACCGAACTTTCATATCGTCGCTTGAATAAGAAAACATAGTAACCCACAAAAATGTAATTGTTCATTAGAGCCGAAAACATTTTAACTTTAAAAAAACTTTCGTGTTTGTGGATTTTAGACACAATATTCATTATCTTTGCTGAATAAGTATACGGTACAAAAAAAAAAGTGTCAATCTTGAAAATCCTATTTTCGCTATTTTTCATCTAATTGTTACAAGTCATATATCATTCGACGCGTCTTTTTTTTTCTGATTCCAATGACGTAAAAAAGTGAAAATGGCCATATGTGTCACTTACTACGTTTTTGCTTTCCAGCGTCGATATACACTATTTGTTGGGCCCAGTCCAATGTAGTTCAGAAGGATATGTCTTGAACTATACTGGCTTCATTTATATTCAATACCAACTCTGATTCAAATCAAAGCTTCTGAGAATCCCCATGTAACTTATTTATCAATTTCCGAATTCATCTATAATTCATTCTTTAAACCCATTATTTATTTGCTTGTCTGAATATTATAAGATGGTCGCATCACTCCGTCTTTTGTGTTGCAAATGCTGATTTAAAATCCAGATATCTAGCCAACTAAGAATATTAACTTTAGTAGAAATAAAATAAACCAGCTCTTATCCTTGGCCGGGAAAAACCGAGCTCTTCTTCTTGAAACTCTATGATCTAGGGGAAGATATACATTTATAGGGGTAGACATACAAAATATCACAGTTATAATTAATAAATTTCATCGAACCGATAAAGTTTAGCCAGTCAAGTATGCTTGGCCTGTACAATTCAGAGGTAGCAAAGCTCAGGTCGTTAAGTCTCTCTCTAAACTCTATTTGGTTAAGGTTGGTAAGGTTCCTCTGGTGAGAGAAACCTCGGCTTGGACGGTTACTCTACGGGCGTTAGTCCGAGAGGGTCCGAATCACCACTCTAACGGTAGCTTTACCCCGAAAAAGCTAGACTACTTAGTTTTTATTTTTTATACATCGTTTTGTTTGGGGGGAAATCTTCTACAAAATACCCTACCTTCTGGGATAACCCCTCCTGGGTTATGTGAGGTTCTTACTCAATAAAACCCCCCGGTGGCCCTTCCTCGGGGCATAGTGAAGGGTCCCGGGATCTCCAGTGGAACGCATCGGAGCCCCTCTGCATAGTGTCTATATAGTTCTAGAAAAAAATTCTGAGACATGTGAAGTCTGCCAATTCGCATTTTTTTTTCCTCCTATACTCTCTTTACAGAGAATGCCTGTGCCCAGCAGTGGGACATATATAAAGGCTATAACTTTATGATTACGTACAGCTCATAATATATATAGTACCTACAACGGTCAATTTTTTTAACATTCTATTTAAGTCACTAATGATGGCGAATGTCAATCATAACAAATGAATTTATTTGTTATCTAGTTGTTTTTGTGCAAGCCTTTTACGTACGTAAGTTACGTAATGTAATGTTGTTAAACGATATATGACTAGCTTAGCCCGCGGCTTCATCCGCTTGGAAATTGACAAAAAGTTATTTAGTTTATTAAATTAATAATCATGACGTAAAAGAGCGCTGCATAATCCACGGCGGCGGATTCAGCGATAATGGTCAATAAATTTAGGTAAATTCAATACCATAATGGTCCTCACATAAAAAAATAAAAGAAAAAAGACTTTTCTCCATACATTATTGTAAATTATTCAATTACAAAAATGTACCCTTATCGTAAGAGGCAAAGTGACCTGTCGTGTGACCCGTGTGACTACTACAAGGAATATTTATAGAACACAACTACGCCCAGCCCCATCACACTCAAATTGTATTCCCGCCGGACGCAGTGGTTAGTTGAACGCCACGCACGACGACTCTGTGTGACTTCCTACATATTAAGTAATAGATTACAACTATTAATTTCACGCCAGCGCTCCGTTGCCGCTACGCTCCGCTCACTGTTTATACTTTTAGAGGAAATGGTGGGATGAATAAAACTAAACACAATTAAACTATCCAACTAATAATTTAAAGTAACAGCTGTAATGTACTGTAAATTATTAATCCTTAACCTCCGTTTTTTAAGTTGGCTAAATAAAAAGTTACTAAAGCCTACCTAAGTTAGTAAAGCCTAAGTTACTCCTTGTTACATCAGCTATCTGTCAGCGAAAGTTCCGTCAAAATAGGGTCAGCCATTCCAGAGATTAGCGGGAACCAACAGACAGGCAGACAAAAATTGTAAAAAAATGTTATTTTACTATATATACCCTACATTCATATGCATGTAGTATAAAGTGGTTATAAACATTTTTTTCCGTCTCTTGGTGTGGTTGGGTATTTCGTGAGTGCGATCCTGTCCGGTCTAATAGACAATGCCGAATTTGTAACGATCTAAATGATTGTTAGACGGTTATAGCTTAGAGTTGCAACCGTTAATCCGAATAGCAAACTTATAAATTACCATAGTTTCAGCCGAATTAGCAGATTGCTTACAACAATATCTTTATTAGTGCTAAACTATGGTCAAACTAGTGACGATAAAAAACCGCTGTACCTAAGATATAAAAAAAGGTGTTAATAGGAATAATTGGTTTTGTTTGGTGTTGGTTCTATTTTGTATGTTTTTTTAATATTTCTTGAAATAATGATAATTTGATATCTAATTTTAAATATAATTGATCTTGACTATCCTTGATACGTTTTTTTTAATAAAAAATAGTGAGCCTATTTTTTTGGTTTGGCTTTTATCTCGCTTGATGGAAAGCGAAGATGAAGCCTAGGATGGAGCACGTGAGCCGATAAGGTGTCTGTTCACATTGGACTTTAAGGTGTTCAGATTGTACCCGTGAGGAAAGACTAAATACGGCAGAGAGTTCCATTCCTTAGCTCCACACTTTCCAAAGCTGCGAAATGGCAATTAGCAGCGCCTGCCCAAATGTGACAGCAGTATTCTAGACACAACCGATTTCGATGATTAATTTTTTATTGGATGTTCTTTATTAGAATAGTTTGATGAAAGTTTTTGAGAGGTTCTGGTTAATTCTGTTTCGTTATATTCCTACGATAATTTGTTTGTTTATTTCGATTTGAAGTCGGTTTTTGGGTTTGCTCGTAACATTTTTAACATCGTACATGTTAATAATATACATAATATTATAAGGCGCAATGTACTCCGTGTTGATATGGTGATAACCAGAGCTTGTTTTATTTCTGATAACCTTATTTATTATTATTCTATCAGTCCACAGGTCATCCTATCTAGTAAGTGCATCGTTTTAAATAAACATAAAATTGAAACTTATTGCGAAGCTTTGTAATAATTCTCGATAAACGTTGTTTTATTCATATCACTACCAGTCTATTTTGTTTTGTAGAAAAACTTTATTGAACCTTCAAGGCACGAAACGGAAAAAAACTACGTCATCTATCGATTTGGCATATATGCAAAAAAAAGTCAGTCTATTGAATTCAGCAGTATAAAAGTATTTGCGAATCGGATTCACACATCATTCCACTCCTTAGTACATCATGTAAGTATCAAAGCATATTTAATAATTGTTTTAAAAATAATTTTATTAAGACAGTCAGTGTCCAACGTCCCAAGTTTGCTTTTGTCACTTAATTTAAAATATTTCGGACCACTTACAATTCCTTTGCCATTATTCTAAAACCATAGATTACTAATTGCATTTTCTTAATATCCTATTGCTGGAGTTTCTTCGTCCACTTCTTCTCCCAGCGCTAACGCTTCCCGAAGTAGCACTCAAAGTTAGTTTAGCTTTTGAATGTCCCTTAGATTATCCGTGAAATAGCTACCGACCGAGTCGTGGTTCGGCCCTCTCAGGCGCCCTCGGATCGGAATGCTTGCAAGCAGAGGTTACTCCACACCGGGGGACCCTTGTGTCGAGTAACTAGCGATAGAGGTTCAGGCTAAGCGACCTAAGAGCTATGCCACCTCTCAATCCGGTCAAGCAGCAGTCAAGGCCAGCTTCTCTGGCCAATCTGTGTAGTTTGTCAAAAAATTTTTATATCCAATTCAAATTAATGTTATAATTATGTTTTTAATATGTGGTATGATTAATTATTTTAAATGTAACAGCGTCTTTGAAAGATGTAATATCTGTATACGAGATTGACAAATATTAACGATCGCAATAATATTCGAGTGTCAGTGGTACGCCATCGGAAAACCATAGTACCATAATAGAACTAGCAAATAAATGAAACAAGCAAAAATGTAGATCTATGATGTCATTGAAAATTCATTTTGACACCTTGGGTTCCCAAGATGTATCAGGGAACTAAAATCAGTTAAAAGAATCCTTATTGATTGTGATATTGGTAGGTTTGCGATAATTATGAACTACATATGCAGTTCATAACAGTAACGGGCATGTGGAATAAAAACGAGAATATTGGCGCCAGAACTTTGTAATATAACTGTTATACTTTGGAAACGGAAGAGGGTATCAGCGCGTAACAGCGTTTATCGTTTGATTTGATATCGCTTTTTGTTTCCATACCAACTTCAAAAAAGAAAGAGGTTCTAAATTCGCCTGTATGTTTTTATTTTTTATTATGTTTTTTACCTAATAGCCTTCGACTGAGTGAACCGATATCTATTCTTTTTTATCTGAAAGCTGGCGCTTCTAGTGTGGTCTGATTCTGACCATCCATGAAAAACTACCACGTTAGCAGATTTTGTTGATTCATTTTTATTGGATAGGTAGTTTGAAGAAAGTTTATGTTTTGATTAATTCAGTTTCGTAATATTTGATTTGAAGTCCTATTCGATTTGAAATCGGTTTTTATTTTTATTATGTTTTTACCTAATGACTTCGACTGAGTGAACCGATATCTATTCTTTTTTATCTGAAAGCTGGCGCTTCTAGTGTGGTCTGATTCTGACCATCCATGAAAAACTACCACGTTAGCAGATTTTGTTGATTCATTTTTATTGGATAGGTAGTTTGAAGAAAGTTTATGTTTTGATTAATTCAGTTTCGTAATATTTGATTTGAAGTCCTATTCGATTTGAAATCGGTTTTTGTTTTTATTCGTAAATATACTTGTTTCCCAGACGGAACTTGTTAACAATGAAGAACGTAGCAGCGCTTGGTTGTGTCGCTGTGCTTGTGGGTTTGGCGTGCACCGCTTATGGGTACAGCACGGCACATGACGATTTGGACGTAGGTGCGCTTGTTAACGATGTAAATGCGTTAAAATCAATGCTTGACTGTTTTACCGACAAGGCACCATGTAGCAAAATGGCTCAAGACTTCAAATGTAAGTATTGTAAATTAAACTAATTCTACAGAATTTACCGCGGATTAATTCTAGCGGACTACACAAAAACAGAAGGTTTTTCGTTCGTCTATATTTATAATGTCAAAAATCATCCCTCTTCATTTTTAAATAAATAGTTCTATATTAATTAACCAAACACAAAATAACAGAAATTCTAGAAGCAATTGACTATATATAATAGATAATTCTCGATACCACTGCTCTAACTAATTTAACCTGCTATGTTTCGCTGCCACCTAAGTTTAGGAACTTCCTATGCAATTGGTGGCAGTCCCACGACTATTTATAGAATGTAATTTATTTTATTTATTTAGCATATTTTTGAGTATAATTCAACTGACACAGTCACTCACTAACACACACACACATTGTAATGTGCACGTTGTATACTTCTTATTTGTTGTATGCTCATTGTTTTAAGTTGTTGAACATGGTGTTGCTAAGGGGCTTGACTAACTTCTCAAGAATGGTATCTTAATACACTTGTTCCGATGTATAGATACCTTATGTACGAAGGAGTGAGTGAATCATACACAAAAGTATGATTCACTCACTCCTTCGTAGCTAATACCCCACCAAACCATTATTGAAGTGGGATAGTGCCCACGTTCAACTCTGTCGACTAATTGGCAAGCTTCCTTAGAACTTTGAGAATAAAAACGGTGATTTTGTTTGTTAAAACGTTGCTCAAATGTAAAAATCTTCTCATCTGAAAACAATATTTTTCTGTAACCTTCATCTACGTACCGCTTCAGTAGTTGTTTCGATTCTACCAACCTATTCTTGTTTAAATTATCAGTTAAGAAATGAACAGTGCGTCTCTTATAAGCCGCAAGTCCTAAGTCATCTTTTGAAATACGCGACATGGTTCTACAGTATCTTCATATTCCGAGATAAACTCTTTTGCTTTCGAACAGGATTTCTTCGAATTCTTCCCATTATTGCTTTGACCAACTTTTTCGTATGAACGCCAGCAAGCCAGATCTTTTTCTGTCACAAACAGAGGAAGTCTCATTGTACCTATTAATGACCCGGTACACAAATATTTTACTAATACAGCGTGTGGGGAGTTTTAAAAATTGCATTTGGCTCCATACTTACATTGTGTAATGCAATTACAGCGATTCGGTTCTCTTTATTACATTTTAATATCGCGTCAATAGCCTAATGGTTTAGGGTACGGCCTGGGAATCGTAAGGTCGTGGGTTCGAATTCACCATTCGACTATTGCCGTGAACCATGTCCTAGCACAAGCTTAAGCTTAGTTGAAATGCTTAACAAGATTGTTAGTAATATTTCTCAAAAAAAAAAATAAGAAATATTACTAGCTTTCTTTTTTTTTAAAAAAAATATATCGTACAATTTATTGCGCCAAAAGGAGAAAACACAATAAACAATCATATAAAAATGACAAATTCCAAATTCAAATGTGATATTTTGTTTATTTTTAATTGTAACAGTATTTATGGCCAGACTGAGTATACTTTACAAAAATGGATGCGTGGACATATGTACGCGTGTGAACAGTTATAATTCTTTACCATCATAAAAAAGTATTTTTAAAAAAATAATTAATTGCAAGAAAATAATATATATGCACATTTTTTTTCACTGCCGCCTGAGCGTTGTTACTGTTATATTTTTTTCATAATGCGCTTAAATAAATATTTATACATGTATTAATCTTCTACAAATGAATTGATAAAATATTTATTGTCTATAGCCAAGATGCCCGAAGTTATCCTAGAGGCCTGCGCCAAGTGCAGTGATATACAAAGAAAAAAGTTCCAGCAATTCCTCGGTGGCTTGAAAGAGAAACTACCCGTTGAATTTGAAGAGTTCAAGAAGAAGTTCGACCCTGAAGATAAATATTTTCCAGCTCTGGATGCGGCGCTCGCGAAAGATTAATTCGTAATGCCCGTTATAAATGACCGTTAAAAGTTTTTACTTAATCCATAATAAATCTAAAAAAAAATAAATTTTATAACTTGTGCTTATCATTGACATTATCTTTTCATTTCGTATCTAAGTTTTAGTCCAGGTCCTTAATAATTTATCTTTATTTATCCTTTTTTTTTCACTGGAGAGGAAATCTTCAACAAGATAACCCGCCTTCTGGAGGGAAGGCGGCGGCTATGTGGGGTTTTACCCACTAAAACCTCCCCGGCGGCCCTTCCTCGGTGCATGGTGAGAGGCTCCAGAGGAACGCACCGGAGCCCCTCTGCACTGTGCTCAAGGAGAGCACATCCCCTGGGGGGGATTACTCCCTTCCCCCCTGTGCCCTCGCAGTGCAAAGCGACACGGGCCTATCGTTGTCGCCTTCATCCCGGGTCCCTTCTTCCCTTGGCAGGCAACAAAGGCCCCCACCATTGTCGCTCGCCCAGTGAACCCGAGGCCCCTTTTAGTCGCCTTTTACACGACACGGCAGGGGATACCGTAGTCTTAAGTTAGGCTTAAGTTACACAAACGTAGACTTAAAGGCCAAGTTTTTTTATTTGACGAACCTGCACACAATAACCAGAAGCTGGCTTTGACTGTTTCACCGGATGGGTAGCTCTTAGGTCGTTTTGCCTGAACCTCTATTCTTAGTAACTCGACACAAGGGTCCCTCCCGGTGAGGGATACACTGGTCTTTGGCGGTAACTTTTTACGCGTAGGCATTCCGATCGCTTCCAATGATAAGCTGAGGGACATACGAAAGGTAAAATGGCCTAGTAAGGTATAGCCTGTACGGTATTTGTCCCACTGTTTAGCACAGGCCTTCTCTGTACAACGAGTGTTAGGGCATAATCTGCCATGCTACCGTAGTAGATTGACGGACTTGTGTTAGAAATTTTTCTAACATATACGGGTTTCTTTACGATGTTTTTTTTTATTTCATCGCCGATCGCGTGGTAAATAAGCACTTAAAACAAGACAATGAACAAATTCTTTGGTGACTGCATCGGGGTTCAAATTCGAGTTCCAAGCGTACTACACAACTTGAGTCGACCGCCCGGACACTATACTACCAAGGCACAATAGCCAAGAAAAAAAATAATTTACGTTTATGTTGTATAGGTTCTCGTTTCTCCTTTAAAGTGATATGGAGATTTCTTGTAAGACGGGTTATTGACCAATTGTTACTAGAAAACGTGATAAATTTTATCAGCTAGAAATTTAATAAGTAAACAGTAAAGGGTTGGTACTAGTGACAGATTTAATTATTCAAAAAAAAGTTTAATAAGCATTAAAAAGTACAATACTTGTAAAATTCAGTGGTACCCACTCATAACTCAATTTATAAAATAAATTCATTACTCGAATCCAAATCCAAACCTTTCACACGAACATTCTAATTCCACCTTAGATCAAACATCGAATTTTATGAGAGTACGTCATCGTGTCTTAAATTTTTAAAAATTTCACCTCTGTAACTCAAAATTAATAAGATTGAATCTTAACCTAAAGCTAAATCCTTAACTTCGTACTACATCCTAACGAACTTCTCTACATATCGAGACCTCTATAACTTATTTTTTTTGCCGTATGTTTGTTGTGTTGTTTTACGAGGATTAATGGTTATGAAGCGTCAATAGCCTAATGGTTTAGGGTACGGCCTGCGAATCGTAAGGTCGTGAGTTCGAATCCACCATTCGACTATTACCGTAAACCATGTCCTAGCACAAGCTTAAGCTTAGTTGGAATGGTTAATAAGATTGTTTGTAATATTTCTGAAAAAAAAAGAAATATTGATAGCTTTCTTTTAAAAAAAAAATGGTAAGACTAAATTTATAATTCATCATCATCATCATCATCAGCCTGTATCTACCCACTGCTGGATATAGGCCTTCCCCAATGCCTTCCACCATATACGATCCTCCGCTTTACGCATCCAGCC
Source organism: Meandrusa payeni (assembly GCA_029286785.1). NCBI lineage: Eukaryota > Metazoa > Arthropoda > Insecta > Lepidoptera > Papilionidae > Meandrusa > Meandrusa payeni. The sequence goes on along the minus strand of JAGSMX010000008.1, from coordinate 7,570,375 downwards.
ACTTCCGGCTATCCTTATAAGGTCGTCGGTCCATCTGGAGGGAGGGCGCCCTACACTTCTCCGACCCATGCGCGGCCTCCATTCCAAGACTTTCCTCCCCATCTACCATCACTGACTCGGCAGATGTGGCCGGCCCACTGCCACTTCAACTTGCTTATTTTAAGAGCTATGTCGACTACCTTTGTTCTCCGTCGAATTTCTTCGTTTCGGATTCTATCCCTTAGAGAAATGCCGAGCATAGCCCTTTCCATCGCTCGTTGTGCGACTTTCAATTTGTGGACCAGCCCAGCGGTCAGAGTCCAAGTCTCTGCACCATAGGTCATAACTGGGAGGACGCACTGGTTGAAGACCTTCGTCATCAGGCTTTGAGGTATTTGCGTTTTTATTTATAATTAACAATGTACAACTAATGATACTCGTAAAGAAATATATACACAATGTACCAACATACAACTTAATACAATTTAGAATATTGAAAGGTTTCAACTTTATAACGTCCTAATACAAGAGAATCAGAATAATAAGAGAATCTGTGTACAATCAAATAATAAATCTCACAGTCTCATTATACGAAATACGACGGGTTGGTATAAAAAACAACGCGCGTCTTGAGAATTTTTCACAATGTAAGCAGCCTTGTCTGAATACACATTTAAGAGTGACCTTTACATTTCGAACAAAGTTCGCTGCTGGTTGCAAGTAAGTTGAATTAAAATTAAAATAAAATATCATTTACTTTAAACGAATTAAATGATTTTTTTTTAACTATTATCTCTTTGATAAGGGTCTGGTTTGAAATAGAACATTAGGACTGTATGGTTACGGCATGTGGAACGGATAATGAGAAAAAGGCAAATGTAAATACACTACTCATAAAAGGTACCGGCTAAACGATCTAAGATTTGTTCCCGGTGGAACTTTTGCGGCCAGGTTATCTGGGGAATCAGTGAAGGTTCGTCAATATAAAATCTCACAATGGCCGCCATCAGTGCCATCGAGGGGTCTAGGTATGTAGTCGCCTTTGCTCTACGCGTACAATTTAAAAGATTTATACTATTGTACGGGTGTTAGAGGTACTAGAAAACGACATGTATGCGAAGGTGTGTGGGGGAAACGGTACGCCAGAGCAAAATCCGTAATCTCTGCCTATCCCTTTGAATCATGGGAAGTATAAATTGAATTAAAGTAATCACCCATTTTCTAAATTAAAAAAAGATCAGAGTTTCGGGTCTCAGGCGGTTTGTGCCACGTACGTACAAAAATATCACTCATTAAACTCTGTCACTTATGGAACCAGATAAACTTGGTAAAAGGCGGATAGCGATTGTCCTTTATACTTATTTCGGTGTGTGTGAGAAACAGTTATGAGTGTATTTTTAGCGTGTGTACGTCACACTTGCATGCAGCTATGTAACACATAATCAATTTTTTGGAATGGATATGTGTGTAGTTATCGCCATTATGACAACTAATACTGAAATAGATTTTTTTACTATTGGGCGTTCAATATATTGACTCAATTCACATTTGTTTGAATACGTAAAATTATAGATTCGTATGTGCGTACGCGCATAAATATTTTTGTTAATCAACAAGTTGTTCCACATAATTATGTCGTGGAATATTTTTCTTGCTATCCGTGGTCATACAGACAATGAACTTTGAATGTTATTAATTTATTATTTTAATGACTAAAATTACTGTTACTGTATTTATAATTAACAGTCGACATTAAACGATAACATATCATAAATGGTTAGTGACGCGTTATCTTTCTTAAGTGTCTTTAACGTTTGTTCTTTTGACTTCTATAATATTTACTATTGATAGCTTTTGTTTATAAGTTCACTGCCACAGAAGGCGATCAATGTCAAAAAGGCAAAGGCAATCGACAAATAAAGTCTCTTGTATTGTTCAATCTCAATAGAGATTTAATATTATTTTCAGAGTTTCGGAACGTTGTTACAAAGATGAAGTGTATATTACTGTTGCCAATTTTGATGGTCCTGGTCGCAGCTGAAACTTACACGACGGAGAATGATAATTTAGACATCGAGGGACTCATTGCTGACTTACATGCGTTACAAGAATTTATGGACTGCTTCAATGACAAGAAAATATGTAACGCTGTGCAGGCTGACTTCAAAAGTAGGTATTTTATATATTATGGTCACTGCCTTTGTCCGCTGGCTTCCTTGAGGACCTCTTAGACGAGGATTTTATCTGAGAGTGATGGATTTGGACCAGTCCATCACTCCATTAGAGGTGGCTGCGTGAAATACATCGCTCACCTTCACATCTGGGATCATTGTGGGTTCGCTGTCCGTTCATTGCCGTGCGAAAGTTAGCGACAGGAATTCGCATTCGCATTGGGTGGACAGCGGCGAAGGTGGTAGTGCTGGCAGTGAAGCCACTGCAGTGCTTTCGACCGCGGCACACATGGTCAAGCTCCAGGCACCAGGCCATTGATTGAACAAATAAGAAAAATATGCATTAAAAGCATTAACTTCCATATACATCTGCAGCATTGTAAAGATTTTTATTTATATATTATTTATGGATATATTATATCCCTTTTTCTTTCATTATTTTTTGGATCCAGCTGAATTAACCACTATGTTTTATTGCAGCTGCCTATTTTATTTGTTTATTGTGTTTACAACTATCATTAACCTGTGTTTGGTAAGCTATAGGACTAATGCAGTCTTTGCCTGAATCGGATTCTAGATCTAGTGTGTTTTAAATGACTAATATATATAAAAAGCTGTAAGAGTATATCGACGCTGGAAAGCAAAAACGTAGTAACGCACAAAAATGAAATTGTTCACCAGAACCGAAAAACATTTCATTTTATAAAAAAATTTTATCTTTCGTGTTTGTGGACCTGGAGCTGTCTTTTTTGTACACAATATTTATTGTACCACGGCATTAACCTAGAGTTTTCCTAAAAGAAAATCGTTTTACGGTAAAAAAAACTAAAAGAGAAGTGTCAATCTTGAAAATTCTATTTTCGCTATTTTTCATCTAATTGTTACAAGTCATATATCATTCGATGCATATTTTTTCTGATTCATCGACGTAAAAATGTGAAAATGGCCATATGTGTCACTTACAACGTTTTTTCTTTCCAGCGTCGATATAATAAAGCTATTTTTTTTTTGCAGAAGACATGCCTGAGGCGTTCGAAAACTCGTGCGCTAAATGCACGGTAGCGCAGAAGCATATATTCAGAAGATTCATTGAAGGTGCAAGTGAGAAGTTGCCTCACGATCTGGAAGCGCTCAAGAGGAAGTATGATCCGGAATCTAAACACTTCGCAGCACTTCAAGCGGCCATTGCTAATGCTTAATATCCATCTTATCACTGTTTTCAGTTATAAATAAATATCAAAATGAATAAAATATACCTTAAATACCCTTTCAAGTGGTAAAATCCCACTCTGGGAATAAAAGTATACTTTTTTTTTTTATATATGAAAAGTGGCAAACGAGCATACGGCTCACCTGATCTTAAGTGATCACCGTCACCTATGAACATGCACAGCACCAGAGGAGCTACAGGTGCGTTGTCGGCCTTTGAGATAGGAGTAGGCTCGTTTCTTGAAGGTCCCCAAATCGTAAACGTTCTGAAGCACACCGCTGGTGACAGTTGATTCCACAGGTTGACAGACGTTACGGAACACCTGTATGTATGCCCCAGTGTTGGGCACAGGGCTTCTGTGTAGAGACACTACCTGGCCATAGTTCAATACGCGGCACTAGTCCGGATTGGTAGACTTTAGATGTTAGTGTTGGTAATCTTCTATTTGAGTTGTGTCTCTATGGTTTCCAATGACTGACACTCAAAAATTGTTTTAACGGTTAGTATTTGGTATTCTTTTACATAGTGACATCTCCAAAAATAATATGTTACATTTCAATCAATGAATCGATACCAAATGATCATAGGTAATAAAAAATCAATCGAAATTTCGTATGAAAACATTTTATTAGTAGATGAAGGTTTTTAGGCACAATGACAAAATAATTCGTAACAGGTTCCAAAGTGAAACTTTGATACCAAGCACGTAAAAACCGTTGGGATGCCCACCTTGGTATAAAACCAAACGCGACTAGAGAATTTTTCTCGACCTCCGTCTCAATCGAGACCGAGAGGTCGAGAGGGCGTAGAAGATAGATTCGTCGCGGCTGACGCTTGAGGGATTAGCCTTGACGTAAAAATAGTTATTCCTAAAAAATCCGTTCCAAAACGGTACCCAAGACCAGGGGAGCAGTTGCCCCCTGCGCTGATAACCCGGGTAATGGGGTAACACCCCGAGGCCCGTACCTGCGAGGTTCCCGTGAACCTTGTAGATGACTCGACTGACTGACTGACTGACTGACTGAGAGAATTTTTCCATTACGCTAACAACTGAGATTAAATCTTATTAAATAATGCGTTTAGAGTTCAAAACAACTGCCGTTCCTTCAACAAGTTACATAACATTTTAAACTTATTTTGCTCGACGTCTGCAACAAACCATGTAACAAATCTGTTTTAATCTATAATTATACACTCAGTCGTTATAAGAAGAAATAAATATAATTCTTTCAATGATAAGAATGGCAACGATGATAATAGCGAAATTTTAACAAATTATGACTTTTTTTTAGATTGTTATATAATAAACTAGCTGTGCCGGCGACTTCATCATCGTGGAATTCAACAAGAAGTTATTTAGTTTATTAAATTAATTTTCATGGCTTATAAGGACGATGCATCTAGTACATCGGATTCAGCGAAATACCATAATGGTTCTCAAATATAAAATAAAAAAAGATATAAGACTTTTCTCCATACATTTTTGTAAATTAATACAACCCTTGTGTGCGTCAGTCGCAAAGTGCCCTATCGTGTGATCCATGTGACCACTGTAATGAATATTTATAGAACACAACACAAACTACGCCTCGCCCCATCGCACTCAATTTGTATTCTCGCCAGACGCAGCGGCTAGTCGAGCGCGGCGCGTGACTAATACATAACAACTCTTAAATGTCTCTTAGATTATCCGTGAAATAGCAACCGACCGAGTCGTGGTTCGGCCCTCTCGGGCGCCCTCGGATCGGCATGCTTACGCGTAACATAGTAACCGTCCAAGCCGAGGTTACCCCTCACCGGACCCTTGTGTCGAGTTACTAGCAATAGAGGTTCAGGCTAAGCGACCTAAGAGCTATGCCACCTCTCAATCCGGTGAAGCAGTCAAGGCCAGCTTCTCTGGCCAATCTGTGTAGTTCGTCATAAAAATAAAAAAAAAAATCTTAATTTCACGCCAGCGCTCCGTTGCCGCTACTCTCCGCTCTCTGCTTATAATTTTAAAGGAATTGGTGCTAACTAAACTAAACACAACTAAACTATCTTAATCTAACACATAACCTCCTTTTTTGAAGTCGGTTAAATAAAAAGTAGCCTAAGTTACTCCTTGTTACATCAGCTATCTGGCAGTGAACGTTAGAACAAACAGACAGTCAAAAAGTGTTAAAAATGTTAATTTGGTATATATACCGTATGCACTGTAGTATGCACTGTGCATACATTCATATGCGTGTAGTAAAACGTGGTTATTTTAATGTTGAAAACAGACACTCATGTATAGATTTTTAGATATAGGTTAAGGAAAATGTATTTTACCAAAATTTGTTCTTGGATAATAATCATACTCGTAAAACCATACGTGAGAAGAAATCTCCTTTCCATCGAAATGAATGGTTGCTTTTATGACACTTGGGCGAGTCCATCATCGTATACCAGGCACTTTAACATATTTTTTTTAACCACACAGTACACTATAACCATGACATTATGACAGTACCGTACAGAGACTTGGAATGTAACCGTTGGGCTGGCTTTTTTTTTTTTTTTTGGACGAACTATCCCAGTTGGCACAGAGAAGCTGGCCTTTACTGCTTCACCGGATTTGAGAGGTGGCACAGCTCTTAGATCGCTTAGCCTGAACCTCTAAAGTTGGGCTGGCACACAATCTTAAAGTCGCACAACAAGCGATAGATAGAGATTCGCTGGGCATTTCTCTAATTGGTAGAATACGAAATGAATTCATTCAACGGAATACAATGGCAATCGACATAGATCTTAAAGTCAGCAAGTAGAAGTGGCAGTGGGAGACCACATCTATCGAGTTAGTGACGGCAGATGGTGCCGTGGTCATTTCTCTGACGCTATTTGTATTCTTGCACATCACTTAATTTATTTTATATGCTCGTTTACATCCATCTATATATATATGAAAGAGAAAGTGTGTGGGTATGTATCAAATAAGCTCCGACCTGGCGAGTAATCCGGTAAAGTTTGGTGACGATCGGAGCATTCCTCTTTTTGAGCTGTCAAATACAGCTTTCATTTACTATGATACTACAACTATGGTTACGATATTGTATTCACTGATATGTACATGGGTGTGTGTCATCCGCTAGAGAAGAGACGCAGAGAAATGAATAATTTAATATATTGTGAGAGTTAAATTAAATTTTTAATGATGTAAGTTTATTGTTTAAATAAAATAAAGTAATATCTAGGGCTGGGTAGGCTAGTCTATCATAAAATAAAAAGAAATAAGACTTTTCTCCATACATTTTTGTAAATTAATACAACCCTTGTGTGCGTCAGTCGCAAAGTGCCCTATCGTGTGATCCATGTGACCACTATAATAAATATTTATAGAACACAACACAAACTACGCCTCGCCCCATCGCACTCAATTTGTATTCCCGCCGGACGCAGCGGTTAGTCGAGCGCGGCGCGTGACTAATACATAACAACTCTTAAATGTCTCTTAGATTATCCGTGAAATAGCAACCGACCGAGTCGTGGTTCGGCCCTCTCGGGCGCCCTCGGATCGGCATGCTTACGCGTAACATAGTAACCGTCCAAGCCGAGGTTACCCCTCACCGGACCCTTGTGTCGAGTTACTAGCAATAGAGGTTCAGGCTAAGCGACCTAAGAGCTATGCCACCTCTCAATCCGGTGAAGCAGTCAAGGCCAGCTTCTCTGGCCAATCTGTGTAGTTCGTCATAAAAAAATCTTAATTTCACGCCAGCGCTCCATTGCCGCTAATCTCTGCTCTCTGCTTATAATTTTAAAGGAATTGGTGCTAACTAAACTAAACACAACTAAACTATCTTAATCTAACAATAACCTCCTTTTTTGAAGTCGGTTAAATAAAAAGTAGCCTAAGTTACTCCTTGTTACATCAGCTATCTGGCAGTGAAAGCTAGAACAAACAGACAGTCAAAAATTGTTAAAAATGTTAATTTGGTATATATACCGTACGTACATTCATATGTGTGTAGTAAAACGTGGTTATTTTAATGTTAAAAACAGACACTCCAATTTATTTTATATGTATAAATTTTTAGATATAGCTTAAGGAAAATGTATTTTACCAAAATTTGTTCTTGGATAATAATCATACTCGTAAAACCATACGTGAGAAGAAATCTCCTTTCCATCGAAATGAATGGTTGCTTTTATGACACTTGGGTGAGTCCATCATCGTATACCAGGCACTTTCACATATTTTAACCACACAGTACACTATAACCATGACATTATGACAGTACCGTACAGAGACTTGGAATGTAACCGTTGGGCTGGCACACAATCTTAAAGACGCACAACAAGCGATAGATAGAGATTCGCTGGGCATTTCTCTAATTGGTAGAATACGAAATGAATTCATTTAACGGAATACAATGGCAATCGACATAGATCTTAAAGTCAGCAAGTAGAAGTGGCAGTGGGAGACCACATCTATCGAGTTAGTGACGGCAGATGGTGCCGTGGTCATTTCTCTGACGCTATTTGTATTCTTGCACATCACTTAATTTATTTTATATGTATAGATTTTTAGATATAGCTTAAGGAAAATGTATTTTACCAAAATTTGTTCTTGGATAATAATCATACTCGTAAAACCATACGTGAGAAGAAATCTCCTTTCCATCGAAATGAATGGTTGCTTTTATGACACTTGGGTGAGTCCATCATCGTATACCAGGCACTTTAACATATTTTTTTTAACCACACAGTACACTATAACCATGACATTATGACAGTACCGTACAGAGACTTGGAATGTAACCGTTGGGCTGGCTTTTTTTTTTTTTTTTGGACGAACTATCCCAGTTGGCACAGAGAAGCTGGCCTTTACTGCTTCACCGGATTTGAGAGGTGGCACAGCTCTTAGATCGCTTAGCCTGAACCTCTAAAGTTGGGCTGGCACACAATCTTAAAGTCGCACAACAAGCGATAGATAGAGCTTCGCTGGGCATTTCTCTAATTGGTAGAATACGAAATGAATTCATTCAACGGAATACGATGGCAATCGACATAGCTCTTAAAGTCAGCAAGTTGAAGTGGCAGTGGGCAGGCCACATCTATCTAGTTAGTGACTCCAAATGGGGGTACCATTCCTCCGACGCTATTTGTATTCCTGCACATCACTTAATTTTTTTTATATGCTCGTTTACATCCATCTATATATTTAAAAGAGAAAGTGTGTGGGTATGTTCCAAATAAGCTCCGACCTGGCGAGTAATCCGGTAAAGTTTGGTGACGATCGGAGCATTCCTCTTTTTGAGCTGTCAAATACAGCTTTCATTTACTATGATACTACAACTATGGTTACGATATTGTATTCACTGATATGTACATGGGTGTGTGTCATCCGCTAGAGAAGAGACGCAGAGAAATGAATAATTTAATATATTGTGAGAGTTAAATTAAATTTTTAATGATGTAAGTTTATTGTTTAAATAAAATAAAGTAATATCTAGGGCTGGGTAGGCTAGTCTACCATAAAATAAAATAAAAAATTATACATAGTAATAATTTTATCGCTAAAAACTTATCTTATTGACTTATCTTTAAAAATAATATTTAATAACATTTATGTCTAATATTTAATAACGATGCTGTTATATCTTAAGCTAGCTTACATAAAATTTATTGTAGATATCTTGACTATTTAATGCAATGGAGTAGATTACGTCGAATGTCAAAAAAGGTGTTCGCCGCGAAAAACTTATTGGTCTTAAAAAGGTTAATTTTTTAGTTGCATCGGTAAGATGAAGTCCGTACTGTTGTTATCTATCTCGTTAGCTCTAGCTGCAGCCCAGATCTCTACCGACTTGGATCTTGATGCAATCCTTAGTAACAGGGACGTAACGCAATCTTACTTAAATTGTTTGCTTGAAGACCAAGCATGTGACCAAGCTCAGGCTAATTTAAAAAGTAAGTATAACTTTTAATACGTTTTCGTTCATAAATATCGGTGATTATTTAATTTCCTAGTGCACACTTCCTTTTTAAGGTGATAGCAAAGAGGTTGGTCGACACATCTGGTGAACAGAGTTCTGGCTAATACCATGCATAGAGGCTAAGCATTGCCATACAACGTGGCAATGCTACCAGCCTTCTGATCACGATGCCATGCGATGACGGTTTGGCACAGTTATATTTTTTGTAAATATTTTGTAAAATACCTATTAATTTATGAATCTCATTTATCAAATGTATTAATGAATGAAAAAAAGATACAGAAAGAAAAAAGTTTCTTCTCGCCTCGTTCTGAACACACTCAACCATTATAATTATTACATCTCCATTTGCATGTCGTCAAATTTTGGAAAGGGATGTGTCCGAAGATTAGCGCTAGAGGTTCAGGCTAAGCGACCTAAGAGCTATGCCACCTCTCAATCCAGTGAAGCAGTCCAGCCAGCTTCTCTGGCCAAGCTGTGTAGTTCGTCAAAAAATGGATGTGATTGGAACGGAGCCTAAATGCTAAGATTGCTTCAGCCCTGCTCATGTTGGCAATTTGACTCTTTTAAGAACTCTACTACGAATTTTGAAGCAGCATCATCCTACTCATATCCACCGCTCACAAAGATCCACTACATCACAGTAGTAGCAGATGGGTTTTCCGCCTCTAAAAAGGCCTTTGACTATCCCACTTCCTAGTGGACCGCTATAACTACTATTGGACAGACTTATAACAGTGGTTGCTCTGTAGTCGAAATTCGAAGTTAACCCAGGAATTTGCAGCCTTTTCAGCCCTGTAGTTCTGGGCTCTCAAGAATAAGACTACGGTATCCCCTGCCTGTCGTACAAGGCGACTAAAGGGGCCTCGGGTTCACTGGGCGACAAGGGTGGGGGCCTGAGTCGTCCACCAAAGTGGACCGGGAAGAAGGCGACATCGGCTGGCCCGTGTCGCCTTGCGCTGCGAGGGCACAGGGGGGGAGGGAGTAACCTCCCCGGGACGTGCTCTCCTTGAGCACAGTACAGAGGGGCTCCGGTGCGTTCCACTGGAGATCCCGGAGCCCCTCGTCATGCACCGAGGAAAGGGCCACCGGGGAGGTTTTAGTGGGTAAGAACCCCACATAACCACCGCCTTCCCCAGAAGGCGGGGTATCTTTCTGAAGATTTCCTCCCCGTAAATAAAAAAAAAAAAGGAATTTGCAGCAATGAAATCACACATAATACGCAGCTCGTAACTTATTCGGTGAATCTGTCAGTCACTAACATAGTTACTTAACCGTTGCCAAAGAACGGTATAATATCCGCGTCTACTCGTACGTGTATCAACGCGTGGTAGTTCTATAATATATTTTAAAATTGATTTATTGCATTTTGTATGTATCATTTAAAATAAAAATTAGCATTCTGCGCCCTTCTCTGTATAAATTAGAAATATGGGAAATTTCATACTTTCGCAATTGTTGTAAGAAAGGATTCAAAGATTTTGCTTCACGTATTATGTAACGATATAATTTTTACAGAGGAACTGTCTGAACTCATAGAAGACATGTGTGCAAAATGTACAACCGCTCAGAAGAACATGTATCTTTCTGTCCTTGGAGTGCTAGAAGAGAACTACGCTAACGAATTTAATGCCCTCCTGAAGAAGTTCGACCCTGACTCCAATACCTATAATTCATTTCTAGATTCTCTTGCAAATGTTTAAAACTCCGAAACTTCTGTAAATATGTAATTATTAAAAAATAAGAATGTTTTCTTCATTTTTATTAATTTGTGAAATATATGTGTTATATTATGTATGTAAAATATGTACATAATACATTTTATTATATACAAATTTAAATCTCCAACTTACCTGGAATCTTTTTAAGATCTCGTGATAGTTTTATTATTCGTGAAATAGCAACCGACCGAGTTGTGGTGCGGCCCTCTCGGGCGCCACCGGATCGGAATGCTTACGCGTAACATAGTAACCGTCCAAGCTGAGGTTGGTACGAAATGTTTTTATTTTTTAACTATGTAATTTTCGTCTGTATAAGCGCTACTCGAATTTTATATAAAATAACGCCATCTCGTGTAGTTTTGTGGTACCAAAGTCCAATTATCCAATAGTAATAGTGCATTTATTAAGAAAAATTTACGAGATGGCGTAGTAATAAGTCAACGTTTTTTTGCTTTATACTACCTACCTCCCGCTGATGAAAAAGGTGACTAGTCAATCCGAACGTAGCAACCTTCGACCTCCATTACTTGTGCTTGTAATTTTATTCGATAAATCTTATAAAAACAGTGGAGGTGAGATTCATTCATGCAGTAATTGGCAGCAGTCAGTTTAAGTCAAACGGACTTTAAGAGTAAAAAAATATATTTAAGTGTAAAAAACCAACTTCAAATCTAATGTGCAAAAACAAATATTAAGCGCTGATACACGTGAACGCTCACTTTTATTGGAAATAGTAACAAAGTTCTATAACGATGTTCTGGCGTCTATATTGTGAGCTACCTTGCTCAACATCGCACACAACATATTTTATATTTTATCATATTATTAACAGCAATACATCAAGAGCCTTAGAAGTAATTTATTAAAGATTTACTGACTTTGTTTCACTTTTAAAGGGCTTTTCCTCCAGCATAACTCACTAGTTCTAAACTGTACACTAACTGTCTACAGAGAGAGTCCTCTAGTTTTTATCCTAAATTTCTAGTATGCCTGTTTAGTATTAGTAGTTAGTAGTATTAGTAGTAGCCTTGGCCGACAACCGATAAAAGTACTTTAGCTGACTAAACTAAAGTAGTTTTATATTAGTCAATTCATTAACTTATTCTAATTGAGAAGTATATTTTATAGATTATAATATTTAAAACTAAATTGGCATTTAGTAGGACTAACTGTCGCTAACAATATTCAACCAACAACAATATTCCCGCAACCAATAACGAAATACCCGCACACGACAAGAGGGTGTACACACTTGGCGCTTTCAATATCCAACTTGCTTAATTCCTCAACAATAGCTAATCGTTTCCAAGCAAATTAATGCGTTAGATGAGTCCCTCTCTCTTGTGACGGCGAACTTATTGTTTTATAATATTAGGTATTTATTGTTCTCATGTAAGTGACCTGTAACGTCTAAAATGAGAATAAACTATATTCCATTTCTCTACCACATTCTTGGTCCTCTTTAAGCAGGACCTAGACTTGGATTGTCATAAACGTACAAATATCGCAATCAACAAGCAATCTTTCATACGATTTTTAGGTATTCCCTGGTATTTTTTTTACCTCATACCAACTAAATTTATATGGCATCTTAATGAAACCAAACCAAAGCATCGCCCATGCATCTGTGCATGCATAATAGTCGGTTAAGGGTATCCTTACCCATGTCTTCCTTAAAACCTCGCCAATGTAGTTAAAATCCTGCTTACTTGCATCAAGAGCGCCACGGCCACGACTTTCTGTGAAATTTGTTTATTTTTATTGCACGCAAAAAAAAGAGTACAATTAGGCGGACTTAATGCCAAAAGGAATTCTGAACCGTCAATAGTCTAATCATTTAGGCTACGGTCTGCGAATCGTAAGGTCGTCGGTTCGAATCCACCATTTGACTATTGACGTGAATCATCTCTTAGCACACGCTTAAGCTTAGTTGGAATGGTTAGCAAGAATGTTAGTAATATTTATGAAAAAAAAACAATTGTTTCTGATAATCAGCTTTTTTTTTTTTTTAATAAATAAATAAAATAAAAATCTGTGCCAGTCTACCTTGGGGTATGTAGAATCATTTTTCTTTGTCGTTTATTCCATTCATCGGAATCATCGAAGCTTACCTATCTTCAATCTAGCCACAACCTTCCTCTTTATTTAATCATAATATTTTATAATAAATGAATTTACAACAGCGCAGACAGATAAAAAGTGTATATTGTTTTAAAGTATATTAGAAAAAAAAGATGGACGTCATATATGAATAGATTTTTTTGCATCTAACATGCATAAATGTATGCTTGAATTGAAGGTTAGCCTTAAATGTGTGCGGTACTTCTAACGTCTTATTAAATACGATGGTTAGGAACTGTGAAGCCATTTGACTGTCTTAATTCAAAGTATGATTCTATAGAATACAAATAGGCGTGGTTAGTATGCGGTTGATTGTGCTAGTTCTTTGTTTGGCACTTCCTTTGTTTATATCCGCAAGGAAAAATTATTACGATCGGAAATATGACTACTACGATGTCGATAATATATATGAAAATTCAAGACTATTGAAGAAGTATATGGATTGTTTTCTAGATAAAGGACCCTGTACTCCTGTGGGCAGGGAATTTAAACGTAAGTTATTTTTGTTTCAATCTCAATTAATCTTTTTTTAATGTTTGTGCACATATAGCGTTATTTACCTTACTAAATAGGTCTCGCGTTGTTAGCGTTATTGGGTCTTAGGTTCTATACCAGGAACTCATAAAATCATCATTTTTTTGACGTGGGAGGAAATGCGTTGCCGGTGCGGGTGCGTTATGTCGGGTTATGTCTCAACAAATTAACAAAGCGTCCATACGCGACCGTCGGAGGTTGCGAATAATCCTTGCGCGATATAAGTATTTTATGGGTAAACGCCACCCCTTCGATAGGATTAGGAGCGTTGCTGGAGTTTCTTCGGCCACTTCTTCTCCCAGCGCTAACGCTTCCCGAAGTGACATATAAGTTAGTTTAGCTTAGATTGTCCCAATAGATTTTGTTAATGAAATAGCTACCGACCGAGTCGTGGTTCGGCCCTCTCGGGCGCCCTCGGATCGGACTGCTAACGCGTAATAATGGTAACCGTCCAAGCCGAGGTTACCCCTCACCTAATAGAGGCTAAGCTACCTAAGAGCTATGCCACCTCTCAATCCGATGAAGCACTAAATGCCAGCTTCTCTGTGCCAACTGTGTTAGTTCGTCCAAAAAAAAAACTCTCCATTTTAAGATCAAACCGACTCTGATAAATACAAGTTTAAACTTAGTACTCCTTAGAAACATAATAGTGTGTAATATTTCATACATAGAATATCAAGTATCAATATTTCCTTGATGCAAATAGTGCAATAATGCCCGAGATAACATAGCCTGCCTAAATCGTGTGCGTCACGTAAGGAAACTATGTAGAAATATGTAGCACTTTCATTTATTTTTTTGGGTTTCGAGAGCGCTGCAACAATATCATGCCATGATGCAGTATTAACTAACTCTGCGTATTTTGAAATTAATCAAATTCAAAGTATTTAAATTTTATGGGACGTTCTCTCGTAGTACACGGGGCAGGTGACATATTTGACATCATAATGTTAAATTTGTTTCAGGATTACGTTCGATGAAAGTAACAAGACATTGCAATAAACTGCATTATGACTTGTATTAGAGTTGCCGTTAGGGAATCTAATCCTAAGCCGTGGCTTTGATTTTAAGAGTTTTCTGGATTGAAGGTATCCGATATATTAGAAACGCGACCTTTCGATCATTTGCTTCTATATTTTTATACCTCCTATCTAAAATTAAATTTCATTTAATAGATGTTAATCCCGTAAGAATAAGGGCGGCTTAAAAGTCGTATCTACACTTTGAACTCGAATTTCTAAGCGTCAATTGCCTATAGGTTTATTCATTGGCTTTCACGTACGGTCGTAAGTCCGAATTCACAATTCGACAATTATCTTAAACCATAAAACAACTAGCATAGGCTTAATCATAGTTGTAATGCTTCCTTTTCTTTTTTTAATTTTTTGTTTTTTATTGATTGCTATCAATGTCAATTTTTTTTACAGATATGTCTAACATTTTTGATTTTGAAAAAGATAACAAACAGTATTTCGGCAACAAAATAATTAGTGTGCAATTAAGCATGGTCACAATTTCTTTTCTTGCCTACTTACTTGTCTATAAATAAGAAATTTAATTTCATCACATAAAACACAAATATCACCGTCATTATGATATGCAGCATGAACGTTTCTTATCTGTGTATCTAGACTGTGTCAAGGGTCATTTGACACCTCTTTGAAATGTCCAGTTCGTCAATAAATTTGTAACCGATTGCCGACCTACGTGTCTGTTTGATGACTGCATTTACAAAATGACCGGCGTAAAGTACAATTATTTTGCCTTTGCATTTCGCTCGACGAGAAAGATGACCCCAGATGTAAACCTTCTTAAAGGCCGATAACGCATGTTTTCCACGTTTCGTGCATTGAAATGCGTGTTACTTGTACACGTACAAGTTGACTAGCATAGTCATTTGATAGAGAAGTCCCACTGCTCTATAAAAAAAATGTATTACATCGGTGCACCCTACGTCATCACATCTTAAAATACATTGTGTCGGCGTGGCAAGAAATTAGTAAGAAGAAATTAAAAATATTTATTTCACCATCGAAATCTTGCCGACCACTGTGTAGTGTAGCATAGACATCAAATAATGGCTTATGGGCTTTTTTTTTAATGACGAACTACACAGATTGGCCAGAGAAACTGGCCTTAACTGCGACCGGATTGAGAGGTGGCATAGCTCTTAGGCTTATAGGCATACAGTTCAAATACTACGGCAACGAGTTCGCTGTAGGAACACTAACATTTTTTTTTATTCTTTCTAAACAAGTGCTTGACCACGATCCTGACTGTAGTCCTGCCTGCGCACTAGCTTAGTAAATGCCTATTCACTCTACTCTTGAAAAAATCTACATTGTAAAAAGCGGGATAGACAGATGCGGGTAAACTATTCCGGTCCTTAGCTGCAAACTGTTCAAAATACATTTAGTAGAACACCGTAAGGCCTTACGCCTGTCCTCAAGACTGAGCAGATTACACTTAGCTGCGTTACTAATTACCTCTTAACACACAGTGTAGAGCCATGGTAGCTCAGTGTAGAGCCGTGGTAGCTCAGTGTAGAGCCGCGGTAGCTCAGTGTAGAGCCGTGGTAGCTCAGTGTCCGGTTGGCTCTTGTTGCATAGTACGCTAGCAACCCGAGTTCGATCCCCGGTGCCGGCACCAATAAATTTGCTGTTGCAATTTTATGTGCCGATTAACCACGCGCTCGGCGGTGAAGGAAAACATCGTGAGGAAACCTACATGTCTTAGAAAATTTTTCTAAGGCATGTGAAGTCTACCAATCCGCACTAGGGTGGACTATGCCCTTATACTCTCTTTACAGAGAAGGCTTGTGCCCAGCAGTGGGACATATATATTATATATATAAAGGCTGTAACTTTAACACAGTGTAAAATGAAGTAAAGGACATATGCATGTTTGTATATGTTGGTTTCATGTGGGTAAGCCTAATTTCATATACATTCGAGAATTTAAACAAGGCTTGGTTTGTTTTTCACACATCTGCTCTTTGTACAAACTAAATATATTTTATGTTCGACGCACGCTTTTTAGTACGAGTGAAAACAAAAACCGAGTAATCAAATATACGCTAAAATTAACGCAGATATAAACGAAGTATTATAGTTAAAGAACGAAGTTAGACTATGATTTCTTTCTTCATCCACGATCCATGACACTTCCATGACCACGAAGGTCATTGTCATTAATGATTATTAAAAAAAAAATACAAATACTTTATTCAAAAATTTCCTTACAAATACACGAACTCCCTGACTCCTGAACTAGGAGTTAAACCTGTATCTCAGGAATCAGTGCCCTCTCCCACTGCCTTACATCAATTTCATTTCAAAATTTAATTTAACAAACAAAGAAAAATATATTTAATTTAACAGGGATATAAAAGATTTAAAAGAAAAATTAAATAAATATTCGTATATAAATAAATAAATGTGGAGTGTGTATGTAAGATGTGTGGTATTTATATTTTAAGCATAATTTCTTCCGTCTGCTTATAATCGAGCGACAACAGCCAGTTTTTAATTTTGGCTTTCATTTTATATGTGTTCTGTGGATGAAAGTTTAAGATCTTGTTAATTTTATTATAAAGATTGATAGCAATATAGCCATGTTGTCTTTTAGCGAAAGATGTTCGGTCAAGGCATGGGGCTAAGACGTTCGTAGGACGTCTTCTTTCTGTGTTGAGCGGTGATTATTGTCATAAACCCATCAATATCACGATCAACAAACATTGTTCTAAACAATTTTTATTTTATTTTCCTGGTATATCATTGGTACCCGAGGCCTTATGGCGACTAAATTATCATGGGTTCTAATTCAAAGCAAATCCTTTCAAGTAAATTAAATGATGGCACCATAAGAGCACAAGCATTTAAAAAATACTAAATTAATCAATCATAGAATTCCTTAAAAACTTTGCCTAATGTTTATTTGTAATGTATTTCTCAAACGTAATAAAAGACACTTTCTTATGAACCCATTTTTGACCGACTTCAAAAAAGAGGGGGTTTTCAGATCGTCTGTGTTTTTTTTTTAAAGTTTGTTACCTTATAACTTTCGACTGGGTGAACTGATTTTGTTGATTCTTTATTTGAAAACTGGTGCTTCCCGTGTGTTACCATTCCAAATTTAACTCCCAGTTTTGAGAATGGCATCCATGAGTAAACCAAGTCTTAAATTTGCATTAAGTATGTATGCGACATAAGGTCGAATAACGAAATATCACGCCAAACGATTTCGGTGATTCGTTTTTTATTGATAAAGATGTAAGTTGGGTTAGGTTCTGATTAATTCCAGCCCTGTAGTTCTGGGCTCTCAAGAATAAGACTACGGTATCCCCTGCCTGTCGTAGAAGGCGACTAAAAGGGGCTTCGGGTTCACTGGGCGACAAGGGTGGGGGCCTGCGCGTCCACCAAAGTGAACCCGGGAAGAAGGCGACATCAGCTGGTCCGTGTCGCCTCGCGCTGAGGGCACGGGGGGGGAGGGAGTAACCACCGGGCCACTGGTCGCCACAAACCCGCCGCCTTTCCCCCAGAAGGCGGGGTATCTTTCCGAAGATTTCCTCCTCGTCGAAAAAAAAAAAGGTTCTGATTAATTCAGTTCAGCCCTGTAGTTCTGGACTCGTAGAATAAGATTACGGTATCCCCTGCCTGTCGTAGAAGACGACTAAAAGGGCCCTCGGGATCACTGGGCGACAATGGTACCTCCCCACCCGGGACATGCTCTGCGAAGAGTACAGCACTGAGGGGCTCCGGTGCGTTCCTCTGGAGTTCCCGGAGTCCCTCATCATGCACCCAGGAAGGCCACCTGAGTTGTTTTAGTGAATAAACCCCATATAACCCCGCCTTCCCCCCAGAAGACGGGGTATCTTGTTGAAGATTTCCTCCCCGTCAACAAAAAAAAAAGGCTCTGATTTATTCTATGTCATAGTATTTCTATTCTATTTGAAGACAGCTTTTGTTAAATACTTGTCCTCGAGCTCATTTCAATTATACAACTCGTATATCTATCACAGTAGTGGTCAAGCCAAGATAAGTACGCGCAGATTGAGATTTGAACCAAGGTCGCCCGGATTCGGAGAAGGTACCTTTCAGATATCGCGAATTATGTTTGTATTACTTATATAATAATGAGATGTCTTTTTATCACCTATTCCTATTTTATCATCTCAAATTTAATTTATTTTATTTTCATTAGTTAGAGAGACGCAGCTCTTACATTTTCAAGTTCCCATTGATGGCTAGGGGTAGGCTCATCATCATCTCCTTCTCGTGTCGGTTTCTTCAATACTGAGGGTCGTGACCATCTCGTGGGAAAAGTCTGCCTTTGGTGATCAGTCGCCATTTCCCTCTGTCTGCAACCGTGCGCACAGCATCGTTAACCGACATGCCGATAGTGGCGAGGATCTGGTCAATCCACCGTGTCGGGCTTTGACCTCGCGATTTGTTCCGTCAATTTTTCCTGTTACAAGCAGCCTTTCCAAGTTGTCACTGTTTTTTCTGGCAATGTGACCAAAGTATATCCACCATATGCCTACGCAGTATACGCCATACGCCTATCCAGTATCCTGCGTAGGCATATGGTGGACAGTTATCATCATTTATTTATTTATTTAATGATAATTTGCACAAAATAAAAGGCGAACTTAAGGCCCCAAAAGGCATTCTCTGCCTGTCTACCTTGGGGTTGTGTGGAGATAAATTAACGGATGAAAATTTGTGATGGTAAACGTGTGACATCGAATGTGTCGTCATTCGGTGATTTTTTGTTGTATGAATTCTAAAAATGGAAACTAATTGGTACATTACCTAATGGGATTTAAACGGCTGATATGATCGTAAAGTCTAATTTTATCCTGTGTATATTGTATAATTTATTTTCAGTACTTCTACCCGAAGTTGTGAAGTCAGCTTGCGCAAAGTGTTCACCGTCTCAAAAACATTTGCGCACAAATCCTTCGAAGCGTTTGACAAATATTTGCCCGAGAGTCGTGATGAGCTTAAACGGAAACTCGATCCTCAAAGCAGATATTTTGACACATTCCTGGAAACAATTTCTAGAGCCTGAGTACACAATTTTCCGTATTCGTGTAAGTATTAATTATTACATTGCAGTGTTACTTGAAAACCACAGGGCAATAACTGCAAATTATGATATATATTAGTATAAGAAATTATTAATTTTATATTATATTAGTATGACAAAAATATATAGGTACAGACCATTTAGTATCTAACGAGGCTTATGATGACAGGGCGGATTAATTAGAGTTGTTAGCTATACAAACGATATTGCTTTTAAAGTTTAACCTTAATTAATAGTAAATACTAAAATTCAAGGAAAATATCTAGACTATTAGGTTTATTCCAAATCAATTCAATTCATTACTATTTTAAATAAATCTCCATAATGAATGCTGCAGTGTAATCTCAAATATTTTATTATTTGAGAGAAAAATATCAATTTTTATCCGAATAACAAGCAATTCGTCAATAGCCTAATGGTTTAGGGTACGGTCTTCGAATCGTAAAGTCGTGGGTTCGTCAAGCTTAAGCCACCATTTGACTATTGACTTTTTAAATTATTTAACCAACTGCTAGCACAAGCTTAAGCTTAGTTGGAATGATTAACAAGAATGTTAGTAATATTATGAAAAAAAAGAAATATTGGTAGCTTACTTTTTTATAAATAGTATTTTTATAACAGATGGTTTTGTATTGCCATCTTGTAAAGTTTTTAGAAATTATACAGACAAGCCAGAGAATCTTATTTTGACTGTTTCACCGGATTGAGAGGTGGCATGGCTCTTAGGTCGCTTAGTCTGAATGTCTTTATTATATAGGTATGTGAACGGTTGTCACTCTGCATAAAAAAGGTTTAAATACCTATACTTGGTATTATTTGAGGTTCTTGGTACTTCATCAATTCGTCGGCCGCAAACCTTTTATAACAAATTTCTAACGTTCCCCGAATGTTACACGAATTTTTAGGGCAATTCTTTCACCATTTCAATTTACCGATCGAGATTAGGGTGGCTTTGTCAACTAATGTCTTTAAATCGCGTGTATTTGAATACTTTCTACTCGAACAATGAAAAATTACAAACTGGTATATAAATTGTCGTATATACCAGTTGTGATCTATATATATGTATATTATTATATTTGTATTGAAGTATCTATGTATATAAATGTATACTTATTTAACTATATAATATTTTTAAAAAGCCATTTTAGCTACACCACACTTAGCCTGCTTGTAACCACTAAAGGTTGGCTGGAAGAAAATGCTTAATAGCATTACGTTCGCCTTTGTACATACACTTTGGTGCAATGAATGATTTATTTATCTATACCAGCCTTTTCAATAAGCAGCAGAAGTGGCTTTGTCGCTGTTGTAAATTATTATTACGCACCATAGGAAACATGATCAGTGATTTTTTAGATTCAAAACAATAAAAATAAAATAAATAAAATAAAAATAGCCTTTATTATTCTACTACAACTAAACTTAAATCGTTCTGTAATTAGATTATAGTTCTAGATTATAGTTCTATTTTTTTTTTTTTATTAAATCCTAATTCCGTTTGTAGTAGTCGCCTCTGCGGCGTAGGCCTCTCCTAAATCTTTCCAAATATTTCTTTGCCGTGCTACTCGCATCCAAGCAGATCCACATTTCTCTTTGAAAATATCTTTCCATCTCTTATTTGGTCTTCCTTTTTCTCTTTTTTGTCTATTGGTATCCACTCTGTTATTCGTTTTGCCCATCGGTTGTTATTCATTCTGCATATGTGTCCTGCCCAGTGCCACTTGAGAAGTCTCGCTCTTTTTCTTGCATCTACTATTTTCGTTTTCTTTCTGATGGTATCGTTTCTAACCTTGTCTGATAGTCTTAGTCCGAGCATTCTTCTTTCCATTTTTCGTTGACATTTTGCTACTTTGTCTTCGTCTTCTCTTTTCGCAGACACGTCTGGCATCCATATGTTAGACATGGCAGTATGGTTGTCTCATACAATTTCCTCTTTATATTTATACTGATAGTCTTATTTTTCATTATTTCCTTCATTCCCCAAAATTTTAAACCCCAAGATTCAAAACAATAGCTACGTTTTATTGATAAATTAAATGTTTTAACGAAATTTCCTAAAAAAAAATATCACTTGCAAAATCGAATCTCAATTGATATTTTCCTTCAACACATTTATGGCGGTTATTGCTCAAGACGATTTCCTGGTAATGTTCAACAAACTGGCGAGTATAAGACACAACACCCAGTCTCGTTGTAGAGGGTCCTAGTTTATATATATTTGGTCACGAAAAACCATCGTATAATCAAAGTCGAAAGGTCCAAAATTGATTGGCGTGCAAGGGTTCATTTGGACCGTATGACAACGAAGGTAGTGGGTTAATCAGCGTCAATATAAAAGCACTGTCGCTTTCAACGGTTGCTAGTTCATTGGGTCTACTATAGAGAGTATAAGGTGGGTGAACGAACTACAGACGGCTGCCATAATCTGTACCCACGTCAATCGTATTGTGCTTTGTGATTCATAACAATGTGCTTCCATTTAACTTAGTGATCTTGTAGATATCATTTAAAATTACTTGGAACTATTACAATATTCGTATATAATTATAGTGAGCGATAATAGCAACATTACTAGAATAATGTTTCGCTATTATTGCCTACGTTATCTAATTAGATGCCAGTATTCCACTCAAACCCTTAATCTACAGAATTTTTTTTTATTAATTAAAAAAATTGGCATGTACTTATGTACGCACGTGAGAAGTTAAACTTCTTCCACAGTCAATAAAGATCAGTTTAAATTTAATAATATAATAGTAAATAATAATTTTGTAATTTTTATCAATAAATAATTTAAACGGATAGTTAATATCAATGATATTGGAAATTATATAAGCATATTATTATCATAACGCGCCTAAAGAAGTACAACTTCAAAAAGTGTAATATATGTTTGTGTTTGTGTTTGCATGTGCGTGTTATTATATATATAATATATATGTCCCACTGCTGGGCACAGGCCTTCTCTGTAAAGAGGGCATAGTCCACCACGCGGCCCTAGTGCGGATTGGTAGACATGTAGGTTTCCTCACGATGTTTTCCTTCACCGCCGAGCGCGTGATTAATCAGCACATAAAATTGCAACAGCAAATTTATTGGTGCCGGCACCGGGGATCGAACTCGGGTTGCTAGCGTACTATGCAACAAGAGCCAACCGCCTGGATACTGAGCTACCACGGCTCTGCGTGTGCGTGTTGTTTATTGCAAGTAGTGTAACTAAGTTTACAAAAATTAAGTTTTTAATATAATTTTTAAGTAGATGATTCATACTTATTGTTAATCAGTAATATCTAAAGTGTTAATAATTGGAATAATTAGCAAATGATTTCGCAACTAACAGACATTATAACCTTGCGTATGCCGTATTTAAGTTCAAATGCCCGTCGTATACAGCGACAGAGCTAATTTGGATTCTAGTCAGACGTACGACGTCCCCGAAGGTACTTCTTACAGCTTAATAGATTTCTTCAATTGTTATTCGGGACAAGACGCATTCACTTAGCATTTAACATAGTACTACAGTCTATTATAATAATTGGTGGTTTATTTTGTGATTGCAGACAAAACTTCAAAATGAAAACATTGGTCGTATTAACGTGCTTGATCTTAGCGGCATATGGGGCGGAGAAATACAATTCGAAATATGATAACTTCGACGTGGACACGCTCACAGAAAATGACAGGCTACTGAAGTCCTATATCAATTGTTTCCTGGACAAAGGCAGATGCACGGCAGAAGGCACCGACTTTAAAAGTAAGTGGATTTTTTTTACAAAATTATTCATTCTTTATTTGCACAAAAAGATGGAGGCTAGGGCTTGCAAAGCACTACACTAAAGGGTGTTAAAAATATAAATAAATCTACATATAGATGAATAGGATTGGAAATCTAGTGAACAGTTTTATTTCTGTCTCGAATACGTGGTTTATTTTATTATTATTATTTATTTATTCAAATAAGTAACTAAGACTCATTATTATTTTAGACTAAAATATAAGATTATAATATAAAATTATTATTATAATTATTTGATTATAAAAAATATAATATTATAATAACGGCTTGACTATGCTTATGAATACCTTACCCCATGTGAGACGGCGCAGCATCTGTTTACATAAACACAGTCATGCTCAGGATGCTGTTGGAGCTGGTCCGCACCCTGTGCACCAGAGATGCACTCCTCTTGCGCATTGTCGCATGCCATCTGTGCATCCGCGAACATCCCCGATGCACTACAAAAACGGGGCAACCCCAGCAGAACCCTGAACGCGTTGTTATATTGAACACGGAGACCGGTAATAATTATAATACGAAAAAACAAAAACCGACTTCAAATAGAATCTAATGTTTGGGATCTCTCTCTCTCTCAACTAGCATTCGTCCTACGAGTTTGATGGTACATTTTAGCTGAATGTCCTATGCTGACAAAATTCATATAGAAATTAATTGAAACCAAATTGTGTACATGAAACAATGCATACGTATTGAAAACCTGCTCTTTTGAAGACGGCTCTTTAAATAGCCTAAGCCGAGGTTCTTTCTCTAGAACCCTCGCGTTAAGATACTCATAATAAAAAACCAGGCTGGGAGATTTAAAATTACGGCCATCTCTCAACCTAGTTAAACTGTAAAAGCCTTCGCGATACCAAAGGCCTCAGCCTTACATAAATAGTAAAGAATACTTAAACAACGAGTATACTGTTAATTTAATGGTACGCACATTATCCTTAAATATCAAGATTAATTAATATTACAATATTGATGTGAAATGGAAGTTAATCGGCATTTACTAACCACCATGACAATTAGGAGTGCATTTCCACTTAATATCAGGTGAAATTATAGTCGACCACATGCTTCGAAAGAAAGAAAAATTCACCTAAAATTATAGATAATTATTTAAATTAGATAAGATTAATTTATTTGCTGAAAACACGGTATCAATTGATTTTTATATACCATTACAAACAGGCCGACATGTTTCGCTTATTATAATTATGCACGCAAATTAAAATTAAAATCAATAATTACGAATTATATAAGTCATTATTCCAGTCATAGTTTCAGTCATAATTACTATTGAGTCATCGAATAATAATATAATATAACTAAGAAAAAATACATTTTCAACAAAATTCGGATACACTATATAGATATCTAATGCACATTAGTAAGAGTCAATAGTATGATATATAAATGCAATTTATTATCATAAAATAATTAAGTGAATATATCATTAATACTAATATATATTTTATTTTTTTATTTTATTAAATTCTAAATGGTATTATTCGAATTACTCTCTTTTTATTATTAAATTATTTATTATTACTCAATATCTTATTTCTACGAAATTTATGTAGTAATTAAATACGTAGAGGCGCTATGTGAGTAAGTCATGATAATTCTAAGGGTGAATAATAATGTGGAACGTTTTATGCATAGACAATATAGCCGAGTCATCATTTAATCATCGAGAAATATTTGAAAGAAATAATTTTCTCGATGGTTCTTAACTCCCTTGTCTGTTGGAAAATATCGATTTATTAGCTAATATAATATTACTATTAGCTAATATAATAGTTAATGAATTTCTAAATTAATATGGCCTCACTTTATATTTTTGTACTTAGAGATTATTACTAGTGGCCGTACTACGTAATGTATTTCAAAAATCGAATTGTTCGCTATTTTTATTCTTATTATTTAAAATGAAGGTCTTCGTCTCAATATATATTTACACGTAGAGATAATTACTATGGGCTGCACTCTGTTATATATTAGAAATATCGAATTATTCGTTAATTTTGTGGTAAAATTTTATTTTTATTAACTAGGGTTATTGGATGCATTGAATTATTCGCTATATTTCATTTTATTTCAAATTATTTAAAATCATGTCTTCATGTTGGTACGACTTAACTTCATTGTCAATGCAGAAAACGTTCCACTTTATTACACAGATCAAGTCAAGCGGAGTCGGTGATTTTACATAAAAATAATTCGAGGTCAAGGTAACTGTCACCAGTGCATAACGACGTTATCTAATACACATATATAAGTCTAGCAGTAGTCTAGGTGGTGGCTATTCACAGAAATAAAGACATACAGATTAGCCAGAGAAACCAATTTTGACTGTTTGGTACCGGTTCGCTTAGCCTGCACCTAGTATATTAACTCGATACAAGGATTCCCCGATAACTTCGGCCTGGGCGATTACTTTATTAAGCGTAAGAATCCCGATCTGTGGGCGCCCGAGAGAGCCGAACCACAGCGCTGTCGGTTGCTTTTTCCACGAACAAAGCGGTGTGGCACACAAAGTTATACACTTTTTATGGATAGGATATAATTGTATAATGGGTATAAATCACTTTTTAAAATTAAAAAAACAATATTTTGTTAAAAAAAAAAAAACAGGAGACTCATTAGAACAAGAAGGCTTCAATTCGAACCGTAGCAGTCTATCACTGGCTTTAATGGTACCTTTATTATTTACAGAAGCCCTACCGGAATCCATAGAGACCAACTGCGGGAAGTGCACAGAAAAGCAAAAAACCAATATTAGAAAAGTAATCAAGGCCATACAAAAGAAGTATCCGAAGCAATGGGAGGAGTTGGTGAAGAAAAATGATCCCACCGGCAAGCACCGCGCGAATTTCGATAAATTCATCCAGGGCAGCTAAACTAAATCTTTTACCTAAAACTAAAATTTTTATTATAAGTTTATTATGTAAACTTCTTTCTATAGTTATTAAGCGAGAACTGATGTTACTGTGTTGTGTTGAACTGTTAAAATTAAAAGTTCAATATGGGTTATTGTAGCGGCTTCTGCTATTGTATAACTTAGCCGACACGATCGGATTGAATAGAACACGAGCAGTAGTGAACAGGGTGCTGATAGCTTGATTAGAGTAAAAAAATATAGCAACTTAACTATGATTGTAGGTATTTGTAGGCGGCCATGTTTATATAAAACCATCTTAACCAATTACAATTCTATGAAAACAAACGTACGAGTCAGTTATACCACTTTTACACACACTCGAATATTGTTTAAAGTTTTAGTAATTGTGTAATATCGTAATGACATCTTCCTAATATGCGTTTCATCAAATAGTCAAAAAATATTACGAAATTAGAAGACCGTTTTTGGCGGAATGACAATTGAATTGTAGTTGGTCGGTTATTATGAAAATTCATTGATATTAGCAGACTTATAACCCTGATTAGCCGCTTTATTTACACCTTTTCCCGTTAAAAATACTCGTATATTATTTTTCATAATCCGTTTTAAATGTAAAACGAAAATCCAAAAGCTCTCTTTATTTCTAGTTAAAATTTTGTTTTTTAAAATCATATGCTTTAGATATATTAGCTGTTATTTATTGTAAAATGGAAAATTTGACTGAATGTAATAAAAATTATAATAAATTAATGTTCTTTCATCTTGAATGCTGCCCATCAGCGATTAGCTTAAGCGCATCTGGCCGAATTGGGTGAACGGCTGGCATTTCGTTGGTGTTGAGCAAGTTCGCGACGGGCCGGCCGGGTTGCATGTGTGTTTGTGTGTCAGGCAGGGCAGTGGGCCGCTTGCGCCAGCTCCTTGCAGCTCTGACGTAATACCACGGTTGTATAACTATCATATAACCCACAATGCAATCATTCCGCATCATTGGACTTTACGACACTGTACCAATGATGGTCTTGAACAACGCCGTAGGCAACGGGAAATCCAGTGCCGACAGATGTTTCCTAATACTTTTGAACGACGCAAAGCCAACTGTTTAGTTGTTGACTAGCAATCCGTCCACGCTTCATTGCAGTTTATAATAACTTTTATTTGCAGATTGGAAAATTGGATGGTATACACCACAATAATATGTCAATCAAATGGAACGAATTTGTGATAGTACCCAACGATTAATAATGAATTATATAAAGTACTAAGTTGATGGCAAAGTGAAAGAAAATGGTATTAAGAATAGGAATAAAAGGGAAGTAAGAAAGGAGATGAACGTTTCTACTTAGAAGATATTCTGTAAGTGAGAGAGAGAAATAGAAGGATATTAGCAATACAATAGCCACGACCTACGCGTGTCGGGAGCCAGATATGACTGGCAACTTCGATGACTCGAATAGAAAAAAGCAGAAGCTTAAACGTCTTTGATCCATAAATGACCAGACGATCGAAATTAGCCTTGTTACATAAAAAAATATAATGTACTAAATTCCTCTCTGAAATACGCTGTCAACACGTTAACCCAATAACATGTAATGTCTAAATGTAATGTAATGTGTGTAGAAGCGTCAATAGCCTAATGGTTTCGGGTACGGCCTAAGGTCGTGGGTTCGAATCCACCATTGGACTATTGCCGTGAACCATGTCCTAGCACAAGCTTAAGCTTAGTTGGAATGGTTAACAAGATTGTTATTAATATTTCTGACAAAAAAATGTTGCTAGCTTTCGTTATAAAAAACGAATCGTTATATGCCAGCAGGTTCCGTATATAGTACTTAAGATTTCAACTCTCCCAGCCTTCTCGCACCAATGAGTTTTGTTTTTTACATATTTATCAAAAATAACACGATCCCCGTGTACGGTGATGTTCTTCCCACATTTCATATGATCTTTTTTTATTAGTTAACTTTAATTTCTTTAAAAAAATAAGTACACACAAGGAAGTAATAAATATATTTACGTAATAAAACAAAACAGATTTCAAATCAAATCACACTATGCACGGACGCTTTGTTTTATTTCCGTATAGTACTACTAATAGTGTGATATTTATATATACTAACTGACTATTGAACCATCTTGAACTATCTTGAACCATCTCCTAATACAAGCTTAAGCTTATTTGGAATGGTTAACAAGAATGATAGTAATATTTGTGAAAAAAAAATGTTAACATTCGTTTTTTAAAAAAATAATAGCCTCAGTGTGTCGAGGTAACTGAAGCGTTGCTAACCGATTGCCAACACGTATCTATTTGTAAGAGGTTATACCCGTCGTTTAATATTCTACTAGAGTATCTGTGAATATATTGCAGATGGAAATCCCGTCTTATATTTCAACATCAGATACAGGTACACACACCTACGAGTATATAAGGTTTAGATGGAGCAAATCAACAACTGCTTTACCAGATGTTACGTAGTTATATTGAATTAAATCAGGACCCTTCCTATGAAATTCCGACGCGTCGCAAGGTCTAGATCGATACGTCGGAGGATGAGAATGATCCTTCCGCGATATTGGTATTTTATGGGAAGGCCCCACTCCTAGATAGGATAAGGAGCTTTGCTGTAATGTCTTCGGCCACTGCTTCTTTAGCTTAGATTGTCACCATTCGATTATCCGTAGCATAGCTACCGACCGAGTCGTGGTGTCCTATCACGCACCCTCGGATCGGAATGCTTACGCGTAACATAGAAAGCGTCCAAGCAAAGGCTACCCCTCACCGGGAGGACCCTTGCGTCGAGTTACTAGCTATAGAAGATCAGACTAAGCGACCTAAAAGCTATGTCACCTCTCAATCCATGTGTCGAGTAACTAAGTATAAACTAAGTTATATAAGAGCTATACCGCCTCTCAATCCGGTGAAAAAACAATAAAGACACCTTCTCTAGTTTCTTTGTGTAGGTTCGTTAACAAAATGGAAATATTAACCCAAAATATCTCTCCAATAGATAGCGGTAATAATACAGGCCAATAACGAAAGTCAAACATTGTAAAGTACTCAGAACATATTTACTCGCCATAAAACTCAAGGATTCAGTTAGCCGATATTGACATGTTCATAAATTTTTCGCCTATTCGTAAATCAAATACTAACCACTCAGGCAATTAGTTACTAAAATTTGCAAATGGAAACTCTACAATGAGAAAAATAAATAAATGGATTTTTATTATTTTATTGTGTTGTTTTTTATTTTATTGTTTGTTTTTTATCTTCTAACACAAGCTTACGAATTGCTTTGGAATAGTTGAAAACTACTATATTTTGTCTTATCGAACGTTTTATTGACGCATTAAACGAATGTTTTCAGATCTAACCCTAGCATTTATTTTTATTACCCCTAAGATTATCAGCTTAAAAGTATCCTCGATCACGTCGTCAGCCTTTTGTGGTTTTAAATCACGAAAACACGTTTTTCTTTGCAATCAATTTAATAAGTAATGCTCCATTATGTGCTAATTATATTATGTATTTATTGCCGGGGTCGTTATGTGATGACAGCGCTTTATCATTTCGAAATAACCATTAACTATCATTGATATACATATTATCATTATACATGTTATAAATTCTGTGAAATGTCTACCAAGTGAATCAAGGAAAACTAGAAATTATTTTATCTTTTTTACTCTGCCGATATGAAATCTGCGAATGCGGCTTCGTACTCGTGTTTCGGATCATATTTCTCCTGGAATTTAATTGCGTCGTCTGGCTTCCTCTCGTAAAGTGCTTTGACGATCTTTCTTACATTTTTCTTTTGTGGTTCGGTACACTTGCCACACGCCTCTTTTATAACTTCTGGTAGTATTTCTGTAATAATTACGTGTTTGAATAAATTTATAGAAACATTTAATTCTACCATTATACTTTTATTTAAGCAACTAGAGGTTACAACCGTGGTTTACAACATATTTCCTTGTACGTACAGCAAAGGGTTTGAGTAGCTTACTTGTGTCTTTCTCCCAATTATAATGTCGTATCTTCAAGAGAAAAGTCTATAGATTAGGTTAGACTTACTGAGATAGAGCGCCTTACCGTCGTAGGTTGCATTTTCTCATCCTTCTCGTACTCACCGCCCGTACTTACGACTTATACAATTGACTAAAGGTTGGTAATGGCTGGTATGAAATACTGTCTATGTTTAATGAGTACACCAAGCTTCTTAGCAAGCAACTTTAAATTAACTTGACGTTGACTTGAAGAATTTGTCTTGACTAATCGCCTCTAAGCAAAGACTTATTGTAACAATGATTTCATTTATACTACAAGTTTGGTTCGAATTCTATAAAGCACTAGAGAAAACGAAGCAAAGAAATATTGATAAAGCCTTCGTATAAGAAATCATTAGTGCTGTCGTCTAGCACAACGTATTGCGGTTAATGAACATAAACAGGTAGTATCACCATGCACCGGCGTAATGACTTTGATGCTTTGGCCATCTAAAAATCAGGTGATCCAGTTGCAAACATACTCGGAGATTTCGGAGGAAGGAAGCTTCGAAAGAAGCGTTTTGGACCAAACTCGACTGAAGTGCTTCTAAGCTAAGCCCATGTAAGAATAGGTAAATTAAAACACTAGCAACCACTCTGACTATGCCGTCAACAAAACCTTCTTTTTTTTTTTTTTTTTGTTTACGGGGAGGAAATCTTCAGAAAGATACCCCGCCTTCTGGGGGGAAGGCGGTGGTTATGTGGGGTTCTTACCCACTAAAACCTCCCCGGTGGCCCTTTCCTCGGTGCATGACGAGGGGCCTGGATCTCCAGTGGAACGCACCGGAGCCCCTCTGCACTGTGCTCAAGGAGAGCATCGTCCTTGGGGATTCTCCCCCGTGCCCTCAGAAGCGCAAGGCGACACGGGCCAGCCGATGTCGCCTTCTTCCCGGGTCCACTTTGGTGGACGACTCCAGGCCCCCACCCTTGTCGCCCAGTGAACCCGAGGCCCCTTTTAGTCGCCTTGTACGACAGGCAGGGGATACCGTAGTCTTATTCTTGAGAGCCCAGAACTACGGGGTTGCGGGCCGGTCTGCCACCGGCCCGCCTGCGCCATCTCGAACGGGATCGGCCCTCTCCCGATCCCGTTCTGCGGTCTCCTTCTGGGTCATTACTGACTCGCAGAAGGAGACCAGCGCCTTCCATTTAGATCTCCCCGCCAGCGCAGCCGCTACTGCCGCCGGCGGGGAGAGGTCTTGCCCGATATGCTGGACCAGGATCCGCCGCTCCGCCTCCCACGCGGGGCACACGGCTAGCGTGTGCTGCGCGGAATCCCGGTCACAGCCACAATGGTGGCATTGCGCGGTCGGTTCGCGCCCTATCCTGTTCAGGTACTCACCGAAGCACCCGTGCCCGGTGAGTACCTGTGTCAGGCGGTAGGTGCAACAAAACCTTCTATGCAAACCTTGCGCTAGTAAATATTAGTCACCTTTTAACCCTGTGAAGGCTCCGTGCAAATACATCCTTCATTCACATTCACATTCATTCATTCAGTATTATATAAACTATATTGTCGTTATAACTACATTCTTACAAGTAATATAACCTCTTTTCTATCACTTTCATAAAAGCCGCAATGTAAGTTATATGTTTGATCAAGATTAGGTTTCAGGAAATAATTTCTCTTGTAACAGAGATGCTATTGTGATGACATGGGAAGTATCATATTTCTCTGTAGTTTCACTTAATGAGTAACGACGACGTAAATATAAGAAGTTAGTACTTTTGTATTCCGCAGAGAATTCCGCTGTACAGGGATGTCTGTCAAGGAAGCAATCAATGTAGGAAGTGAACATAGCGTCGTCCGCAAGCAATTTGTCTGCGTCCACTTTATCGTACGACGCATCATAACACAGTACTGTGGGAATGAGCGCCATAGTAGTTAAGTAAATTAATATCATTGTTCTGTGATACGCTGAAAAAGATTAACAAAATTTTATCATCTTGAATAATAAATATTCTTTCATATTAATGCTACTGCAGACTTAACACTTAACATTTTTTGGAGCTTTAAGATTAGAGAATCAGTTATGACAAATGCTGAAATAAAATGTCATTGCCATCCAAAACTCTCATGTTTAACTGAAGGACCGCATTTCAACTTTTTGCTCTAACGGCTCGTTCACCCTTTTCAATGTTTAGTTTTTAATAACCGACTTCAAAAAAATGGCATGTTCTCAATACTATTGCATTTATTTGATGAAGAAAATATCAGCACAGTTTCATTTCATCGGAAAGAGTTGGCATTAAAAGAATAAGTGACAGAAAAGTAAATTGAGAAAAATAAATCGCGTTTGTCTGAATATTTATTAGTAATCTTTATATATATATATAGCATACTCTATTATATTTAAATTGTCAAATCTTTGTATACATATGTAAATGTATATTTATTTATCTACAGATTTAAAATGCTGCGGCAGCGAAACTAACATTTCACTTAAGCGTCAATAGCCTGATGGTTTAGGGTACGGCCTGCGAATCGTAAGGTCGTTGGTTCGAATCCACCATTCGACTATTGCCGCGAATCATGCCCTAGCCTAAGCTTAAGCTTAGTTGGAATGGTTAACAAGATTGTTAGTAATATTTCTAAAAAAGAAATATTGCTAGCTTTCTTTTTTAAAAAAAAAAAAACTTATCACTAGAGATTAGCTGAAGGAGATAACATTAAGTTCGCCTTTATACGTACATTTTGGTGCAATAAAAGTATTTATCTTAGAAACTCCAGCAATGCCTTCCTTCACTGTTTGATTTGATTTGGAATCTTATGTAACTATTGCGAGGTAATATAACACAGGATTTTTAAGGGAACTTTACCTTCGTCGTTTCTAGGAATATTACTGAAGTTGTCACAATCACTAATGTATATAAACACGAATTGGCTTTTATACCATTGACGAAAGGAAACAAACAATTGACGTAATTTTCAAAATAAAAATGTCAATGTAAGTTAATAAATAATTTGTCTGTGGCAATTTTAAAGTAATTTCGATTTAAATATCGCTTAGATTTGCATCGCAGGAAACGTTGCGAAATGTTATGACCTTCATTATGTTATTGTAATATGTGTGTTTGATCGAGAGATTATAAAATTGTATAGAAAATTCGAGACAAATTTTTAGTTATTACCAACGTTATAAAATATTTTTCATTTAAACTTTATATTTTTTTATGACAAACTACACAGATTGACCAGAGAAGCTGGTCTTGACTGCTTTTTTAATTTTAATCAGCTTAATGGCCTAAGCTTTCGACTTTACGATCTTGAGAACGCAGCTTAAAATCAGTCGGCTTGTATCAATGACTTTCCGTTTTTGGTTTCATAGGTACAAAACATCATATTATGTTATTAACAAGTGTATTTATGAGTAGAAACAAAAACCATTATCACTTTTTCACGAGCAGACGTCCTCTTTGTTTATCCGAATTATCGTAGGAATATTGCGAAATCAGCCCTGTAGTTCTGGGCTCTCAAGAATGAGACTACGGTATCCCCTGCCTGTCGAAGAAGACGACTAAAAAGAGCCTCGGGTTCACTGGGCGACAAGGGTGGGAGCCTGAGTCATCCACCAAGGACCCGTGAAGAAGGCGACATCGGCTGGCCCGTGTCGCCTTCCGCTGCGAGGGCACAGGGGGGGAGGGAGTGACCTCCTTGAGCACAGTGCAGAGGGGCTCCGGTGCGTTCCACGTTGAGATCCCGGAGCCCCTCGTCATGCACCGAGGAAAGGGCCACCGAGGAGGTTTTAGTGGGTAAGAACCCCACATAACCGCCGCCTTCCCCTCAGAAGGCGGGGTATCTTTCTGAAGATTTCCTACCCGTCAACAAAAAAAAGGAATATTGCGAAATAGAATACATCGGAACATAACCAAACTCTCGTTTAACTACTCCTGATCTCGGTTGGGGTGATATTCAGTTACTTAATCGTTTATTTGCCGCGCACCAACTTAATGCAAATTTAATACTAATATGGGTTGCTCATGGATGCCATTCCACAATAGGAACAATGAAATAATGGGTAAACTACACTCGTGAGCAAAAATAAAGGGTCCATTAAGAAAGTTTGGATATCTCGCCACATGGAGGCACTAAGTACTAAACTTTAAATAAAAATTAAATTTAATGAAAAATACTGTATTATCCGAGTTTAAGTAAGATAACCTTTTTCGTTTAAGTTTATGTTTTGAAATGAAATATATAAATAAATTAATAAAAATATTTTATTTTATTTTAAGGATATTTAATTGACTATCATGCACAATATTAATAATTACAATTATTTCAGTTAGCTAGCGTCTTTATCTTCTAAGATATTAAAACTTTCAAACTTTTTGCCCCTGTATTTTTGCTCACGACTATATATAATATCGAGTAGTCGTTAAGTAAAGCTTGCCTATTACCTATGTACAATTTTTAGGAGTATCCTGTTATACCAAGGTACTAGTGATCACTTATCATCAGGTGAACTAATAAATTGTTTTTGTAAAGCTGTTCACACTATGTGTTGAACGGTTCTATAATTATCCAAGTATACTTCGGCGCCGTCAGGACTTCTCTGAGTGCCGGAGAAGTCCCCTTTGAGGATGAAGTTCGGTCTTTGCCGGGACCGGCCGGTCGTTGGGGTGTCCTGTTGCTGACAGATCCAGGGCACCCAGCTCATAACGGCTGATGGCATTCGCGGAAGGTTTATTGGGTAGGGGCCGAGTCCCACACATCCCTCCGGGCCCACCCAGGGTACCAGAGGATGGTCTATAAAAGATTCCCCTGCGTGAACAAAAAAAAGGTTCCCAAGGTACTGTACCAACGAATTTTTTATAGGACCTAATTAAAATCAAATAAAATACCGGAGACTCTAGAACCTCTAAGAATCGACATAGTTCAGTATGCATAAACATGATGCACCAATGATGAGGAAAACCTTTAAAAATACTTATTCGTCACCCTTCGTCCGACGTAAGAAATAAGTCATCTGCTGGTATGTAAAGCCAATACTATCAACCCATCTACATTTCATCAATGCCTCTAAAGGCTTTCACACATTGTTCTAATTTTTAATTGCTACGATATACAAATTGATAGATTTGGAAATTTATATCGTTGAAATTGTTTCGTATTACTCACACAGAAACCAATAGTGACTTACAAACAAACTAATCTAAATGATAATGATCTATCTAATGCAGGGGTTCACATTCTAAAATATCGGTCGAGTGGCGGGCACCACCTATTTTAATCGACCAACTCTTTCCATAACTTCTCATTTTCCCATCATTTATTATCTTATATTCATAATTTATTAATAAATAATAAACAAAAATGTTCGAAAATAATAAAATTATTATTCAAATTGCATACACCCAGAGAAAAGTATTTACAAAACGTTTTAATCATCATCGTTCATCGTGCGGCGTGCGCTATGGTGTCCTGGCACGAGGAACCTCTGATCTAATGTATAATAATAATCTAATAACATACGGGGGAATAACTGGACAGGCTATATTTACTTAGAGTATATAACCTGTATAGCGACCCTACTGCTGGTTGGTGGACCCGCATAAGAAAAATATTTTCTAACACATGCAAGTTTACTTATGTTTTTATTTAATTAAAACATGGTAAGTAAGCACTTAAAATTTCAACGATCAAATTTATTAGTCCCGACATGCAACTTGTAGCAACCGCTCGACACCTAACTAGTACAAATCCACTGAGTTATGACGTAATAACATGACACGATATAATTATCTTAAAATTATCGTTCGACACATAAGTAAAACTATAATATATTCTTACCTTTATCACTATGTTCCTGATTAAGAATACTATATAAGGTGAGGAATGATGAGTAAATACGACCTTATGGGTATCGAAGCAATCGTCCTCTATTTCCGCGTCTGTTGCGGAAGTTCCGCAGTATTCGGACTTCCGGTTCCGTTTCACCTTTCACATGGGTTATAAGGAAAGTTCAAATGAACTGTTTAACATCCTGTTCTATAAAGTTTGACTATGATTAAACTAGTAGGTAGTAAGTTATTTTCAAGGCGCCCTTAATGATACTCGAACAATCATACTCGCTGTAAATGATTGCTAATTAAAATCTTAAGAGTTGTCTTCGCCATGAACTAGTTGGTAGAGAGAAGCTACTACAACGTTGGGATGCCAATAGCCTTCCTTCCAATCACATTATAAAGTTGCAACATTGGAAAAGTGCAAAGTATATTATGGCAGGCGCTGGAAAAATGTGTTTAGCATTTATTGAACAATAAGATATTAGCACAAATTTTTACTAGGTATATCATATTTTTGTAATACCCGATAGGGGTACAGTAGTGAGATATCCGACGTCTCCGTTCTACAAGATGATTCTATTCCCTATACTTTATATTGACAAATAAAACATTGGTTAAACATTTGTTTGTTTCTAAAAATGGAAATCGACTCAAAATAAAACATTAAGCGATACTATATTTGGACGCCCTGCCTTATTTCCGACATATCACCGTTGAATCACTAAGTTCTGGAGGCTACATGCTCTGTCTTCATACACATTCTTACTCACTGCCGTTTTTGATTATTTTACATAGTTTTGTCTAGGAATTTCTGCATCGATTTAACTTAAATTTTGACACGATACACAGGTTATGCTTCAAATATTGTTTATATGTATTTCTTTTGTCAGTAACATACCTGCGACAGTAATAAAACATCGTTTTCAACAGTCCTCACCAATACATGGCGTTGTTTACCATAATCATTTTTGAACAAAGGAAAGGAGACCGATGACGCTTCGTTTAGATAATTATGATATTTATACAATAAGGCTTAAGCTTAAGAATTAAAAAAAAGTTATATTTTCGCAATTATACTGACCTCTTGTTTCCATTTTATTCGTGATTTTCTTTCTTATTTCTTACCCATGCAAACATGTGCCACAGCGAAGCGTGTCTGGGTACAGATAGCTTAATAAATCGTTAATTAGAGCAGCAATGTACATTTCATTATTTCCACATCCTCTTTGCAGACTCAAGTGTTTTCTAAGTAAAGTTATAATACAAACCGTGCTAGTAGTCCTTGCCTCCGCGCACGGGAAAACGAGTAACACTTAGAATGCAAATTAGCTGTTTAGTAAATAGATCTTGTATAGACTTCTTAATAAGGTGTTATCTTTCTAAATTTTGTACCAGGCTTGTAATTCAACGACTGCCACTTTTAGGAGCTTCGTCAAAAGTGAACATCGATTGCTGCTTACCCCGTTAGAACTAAAAGGACATCAGAAATCCGACATACACTGGACACAAAATTTTAACAAGTCATTTTTTCTGTATGTACTTACTGACATTTATTTTTGGACATATACCTTTTTTATTCCATTAAAACATTTTTCTTGTTTTGATTTTATTTTTCTTCATGTTTTTCTATAGACAAACGCAACATATCTAATAAACGTTTGTTTTTTCTTTTTTTGACGTTTGCATGCAACCTAGTTAGTTAAAATGACGTGGGTCCTTATTTTATACCAAAAACATACGAATTATCACAGAGTACTGGACTAGACTGGAGAAAATTATAAAAATATTACTAAATGATTCGTCAATCTTCCATTTCTGAATTTAGGTTCAAAAGTGGTTTACTTATCGCGGTACTTAACCGGACAACAAATAAGAGAAAAGGATAAATAAAAATCAATGCACGGTTAAGGGCAATGACATTCGCAGTGAAACATGTTTTGGAGACATATGAAATTTTTTTTATTTCGATTTAAGAAAAAAAACAGAAAAACCCTTAACCTTGTTTTAAAACAATTTTAAATTAAATGGTTATTGCGTGTATTTAATTAAAAAAGAAAATTAAATCGATCATCGACACACTTTTTTTTTAATTCCATGCATGGTACGTTTTGTATGCGGCCCGTTACATCGACCTCTTCCTCCATCGTGGACTGGTTTTAGAGAAATGTTTTCACCCCGCTGTTAGGAGAAACAACCATAACGACATTGGACGTCGAACCTGGAGGACTTGCTGTACTTTCTTCCAAGTGAGTGTTGCTTGTTATTTCAAATGGCGTTCGTCGCTTTTACGTTGTTTAGAAAGTAATGTGGTGTCTGGTGTTGTGAAAGTAACCGATTTTATGACGCCGCGCGTTGACCGACTTCAATATAACTGTTAGTTTGAATTAAAATAGCGTAACATATCGTTCTTGACCTTGTATTATTGTTTATTAATTTCTCCATGTCGTACTTATAAATAAATAAGTGTATATTTACTTACGTATTTATTATCTGTATGGTAATCAACTTGCTGAGTGATATCAGGGCGTGGTCGGAAACTCAGAAATTGGGAGCTTTGAAATTACACTCAATTGGAAGCTCGTAACATATTCAGTAAATCTATCAGTCTTAATAGTTACTAAACCGTTGCCAAGCAACCGTGTAATATCCGCGTAAAGGTGTATCAAATGCATGGTCGTGTGTGTAATTTTTAATTGATTTCATCATTTTTAATGCATAATTTAAAAAAGATATTAGCATATGCATTGCTTCTTTACATAAACTGTAAGGTAATTTTGTATTCCTCCGTCAGAGCAATCTTTCTTAAGAGAAAGCTAGCAATTTTTTTTTTCATAAATATTCTAACATTCTTGTTAACTAAGTTTAAGCTTGTGCTAGGAGATGGTCCACGTCAATATTCGAATGGTATATTCAAACCTACGACATTACGATTCGCAGACCGTACCCTAAACCATTAGGTTATTGACGCTTCGTTGTTCAGAACCTAACCAAACTCTCATCAAACTACCTTTGAAAAATAAACTTTTCAATCAAAAATGAATCATCGAAATCGGTTGGCGTGATATTTAGTTATTTGTCCATTTGTTGCGCACATACGAGTACTTAATGTAAATTAAAGATATATGGATTTCTCATGGATCCGATATCATTAAAATTAAAATAGTACCTCACTAGCTTTTGAAATTAAAAAAAAATCATCAAAATCGGTTAACCTAGTAGGAACTTCTGCGGTAACAAACATTAAAAATATACAGACGAATTTGAGAAGATCCTCCTTTTTTGAAGTCGGTTGAAAAAGGGATACAATTTTTGCTTCACATATTAATATAATGATTTTAATTTCAGACAATGATGAGATTGTTGTCCGTGTGCGTGTTGGCGCTGACGGTGGTGGTCTCCTGCTCTGCACAACAACAGTTCATTAACCGCTATGACAACTTCAACGCGGACTCCATCATACAGAACGAGAGGATTCTACTCGCCTATTACAAGTGCGTCATGGAAAAAGGACCGTGCACTAAGGACGGAAAGAATTTCAAACGTATGTATTTAGAAAAAAAAAATTCAAACTAATTAAAAAAAAAATTATACTTTCTAAGGTAGTGCTTGGCCACAATCCCACCTGATGTTAAGTGGAAATGCATGATGCTAGATGGCAAGGCGCACTCGCTTAGTAAATGCTAATTTACTTTATTCTTGTTACTAACATATTTGCTAACCATTCCAAATTATTCAATCAAACTACTTAATCTTATTTTGAAATAGTAACTATATATTTGTGTGTATATATCACTATATATATATACAGTCAGTATAAATTCCAAATTAGTTGAAACTTGTGCTAGGAGCCGGTTCACGTCAATAGTCGAATGGTGGATTTGAACCTACGATCTCACTTTTCGCAGACCGAATTCTAGACCTAGCATGCTGTCAGCGTATATGCTGTTGGGCATAGGCATTTTCTAGAAAGAATATTATAATATTAGAGATTATTAGGATAATCTCTCAGATCTAGTCAGAGTTGATGAGCGTACTTGACATCTCTTAGAAAAAAATTCTTGGACATGCACAATTCCTTGCATTTTTTCCTTCATAATTGAGCACATCGTAAGCACTTAAATTTGGTATCAATAATTTCATTGAACGCAGAAATAGATGGGGAACTGGCCGCGAGCGCTTCGCTTCTGAGCGTTACCTAAACTTTAGTATACACAGAATTAATATATTTAACGAACGGATATAATGGACGGACGACAGTACCAGCAATATAAACAATGGCTAATTAATAAGAACATATTAATCGTAAATAATCACGCGGGTACACTATTGTAGCTTACTATTGGTCATCGTACACTAGTGAAGTCTATTGCACGGTCTGTGTGTCGGGATAAATAT
This sequence comes from Meandrusa payeni, assembly GCA_029286785.1. Taxonomy (NCBI): domain Eukaryota; kingdom Metazoa; phylum Arthropoda; class Insecta; order Lepidoptera; family Papilionidae; genus Meandrusa; species Meandrusa payeni. The sequence continues at coordinate 7,529,674 of JAGSMX010000008.1, read as the reverse complement.
GCTGTTCCTGGAGTTTCTGATTGAAGCAGACCTATTCCAATCGATGGTTCGCCCCTCTAGGATAACATATAATTAATAAGAGAAATAAAAAGGCCACAACTACTAGTGAGCCGTGGTAGCCCAGTGTCAGGGCGAACGCCTCAAGTTGCGTAGTAGTTTCCACTTCGAGAGGGGGGCGAAACAAATGAAATTGTTTTGACGTTGATTTACCATGCGCTCGACAATGAAGGAAAAATTCGCGAGGGAACCGACATGCCTTAAAAAGTTCAAGACAAGAGAGAAATGTGAAGTCTGCCCATCCACACTAGGGCCGCGTAGCGGACCATGCCGTTATATTCTCTTTATAGAGAAGGCCTACGCCCAACTGTGAGACTTATAAAATAGGATGTAACCGTAACTTTTAAGGCCAAACGGCCACTTCGCATATCCTTGTTGTATTTTATTGTGGAACGAATCCCATTTTATGGCGTTTCTATAAAATAAAGCAATAGAAATTCAAAGAATAAAATAAAATACCTACTGGCTATTGGCACCATGTCCCATTTGTCCGTTACTTGCATAAATTATATTTTGTTTATTATTCTTTCTTCTTGAATGTGTGTATATGTTGTCTTATCTATTATGATACCAATAAATAAAAAAAATATGTCTATCTGTTATCTTTTTTCTTATTATTAAAAAAGTAGAAATTTAAGGGAAGCTATCATAGATAAATGGATAGTTATTTACTTTATAACTCAAATTAAAGTAGGTACAGACAATTTGTGTCCTGTCGCTGACAGATCCGGGGCACCCCGCTCATAACGGCTGATGGCATTCGCGGAAGGTTTAGTGGGTAGGGGCGGCCCAGGCCCGAGTCCCACACATCCCGCCGGGCCCACCCAGGGTACCGGAGGATGGTCTATAAAAAGATTCCCCCGCGTGAACAAAAAAAAAGTACACACAATTTGAGTAACAAATAAACTTAACCTAAACGTAGTCAATTGCGGTTAAGATTTAACCGTGTTTAAGAGAGTTTTTTTTGGTTAATAAGTAACAAATGTGCATAGTTTTCGGGATCATGTGATGAGTGAATTATAAGCAATAGGTATTTCGCTTATATATACTATAATTTACGCGTCATTGTTAAATTACAGGTGTGTTGCCAGAAACGATATCAACAGCGTGCGGGCGTTGCTCACAAAAGCAGAAAGTGGTGGTACGCAAGTTACTACTGGGAATTAGAGCGAAGAGTGAACCCCGATTCTTTGAACTCCTCGACAAATATGACCCGAGCAGACTCAACCGAGAAGCCTTGTACAGCTTCTTGGTGACCGGAAATTAAATTTAAAAACTCATTTATAATTTTAAGTTATTCAAAATGTCCAAATATTTTAATAGAATTTCGTTTCGATTTAGTTTTAGAACAAAATGGACTGACTTGATGCTTTCTTTCATGCTCTTTTTTATGTTATTAATATAAATTGAAAAATCATTATTGTAATATTAAGAAGATTAAGATAAAAAGAAAAAAAGGATAAAAGAAAGTCATCGACGATATATAGAAAAGATATCCTTCAATTCAGTTAAAGAAACATGTAAAATAGCTGTTAAGCGAAGCCAATTAACTAGCAATTGATGTCATTTTCCAGTCAATAATGGAATAGCATTTATAATTTAACTTATAAATAAATGTAATATTATTGGCTGATGAAACTATATTGTATAGAAGTTTAATAACAATATCGTGATATTAAACGTGACGCCAATAAAAACGCTTCTATTATTCCAACACTCGTAATTCAAACTGCATAATTGAATGCCAGTAAAGCCATGATGATCATCGATATGGTTATATTTATAAACAATTATCACATATTTACTAAAACTCTTTTTTATTTACCTAGGTTTCTAAACATACCTACATATATATATATAAAAATATGAAACTGCAAACGTACTGTGACGACGCCACAGGAAGACTGATGAGGAAGGCAATAGCCGCATCAAGGTAGAGGATAGTGGACTACAACCTAAAAATGGCCATGAGAAGCAGGGACACGGCGGTCGCGGAGAAGCTAATAGCAAAGCAGCGGGGCATCTGCGACGCGTGAACCGAAGCGATCTCTGGCCACCTCCAAATTCAGGCATTATATATTTAAAAAAAAAGGAAAATAGTAGCTGTAGAAGTGGCACTCTTTTAATAAATGCAGAGTGAACAATTTAAGTGTATTGGAAAAGAGCACAGACATAGGTCTGTGGTTGCGATCTAACAACAATAAAATAAAACCAGGCTTGATTAGGAGGTGCTACAATAAGTATAAACAAATAATTAAATTATTACAAACATAAAGAAAATAAAAGCGACTTCTAATTTTATAAAATTCTATTGTTTAAAATGGACTGAAAATGAACGTTTGACCGTCAGTGATTGACCGATAGTGGCTAAGCGGTTCCTTTCCACTTCAATTTCGCTAACGATTTCATAGTCCCCAGTTCGAATCCCAGTCGGCATGTGTTTACTGGTTGTAAGTTTCTGCCTGGTGTATGGCGATAGGCTCACTCCCTGTCACATATGAGAACTAAAAAGCTTGGCAACGAGAAGAGAGGACACACGGACATACACGGACACTCTCTATTATTTCCAAACTATTATGATTATTACAAAGTTCTCTTCTTCCATCTTCCACATTGATTTTCGTTGGAGTTAGTAACCTATGAGAGTAGATTTTTCTTGAAGCCGTATCCGTTCCGAAAAACAAGATTTCCAAAGAACAAGACAAAATACGCAGCTCACTACAATAGTTTGGGTAAAAAATAGTAATAATATTTAGGTTTATACAATAGATTGGTCTGAACCTAGGAGGGTTTTTGTTACATTGACGGTACTAGCAGTAATTGTAGTTGTATTATTATAAAGTTCAATATTCGCTAAACGTTACACATTATTCGCAATGACTGTACAACCTAAGCTGCATAAAGCTATATAAAGATATGGTCCATTAGAATCTTATCATATTGCATCTGTCTGAGAGTCAAGATGAAGCTGATAGTATTGGTCCTGTGCGTGGTGGTTTTAGCACTAGCCGAGGATAAATATGAAGAAATAGAGGCGAACTTTAACATTAATGAACTACTCGAGAACGACCGTTTATTAGTAGCTAACGTAAAGTGTCTATTGAACAAAGGTCCCTGCTCACCGGAAGGTAAAAAGATTAAAGGTATGTAACACTAAGCATCCATTTTATATTTATTTACTTTTGACAATGAAATTTTATCTTAACCTCCTTAAAAATCACGTTATACCCAAACCAAGTTTTTGCTTCTAGCAAATTGTAGTTCATTGTATTTACATAGCACAGGACTGGAATGAGTTTACCCGCGTCTGTCTTTCCCCCGATTACAATGTGGGTGTTTTACAGACTAGTGTGACTAAGCCAATGCTCCTTCACCATCCATACCATATAATCCAGCAAATATTAAAACGTTGACAATTTTCATGGTTCAAATCGCAGCTCTTTTGTGACGAACAGATTAGCAAGTGATTACAAACTAGTTAATAGTTTTGAGAGTAGTATTGGTAGAGATAGATAGTAGTAGTAGAGAGGTGGGTCTTATTTCGCTAATCCTGAACATCTATTTGGAAGTAACACGACCCAAGTGACCCCCCTTAGGGTCTCTCGGCCATAACGGTAACTCTAAACGCGTCCAGTTCCAGGCTGAGACATTCTAAAGCTAACTTTAAATACCACTACGGAAAGCGTTGGTGTTAGGAGAAGTGGCCGAAAAAACTCCAGTAGCGCTCCTGATGTATCTACCTACTATATAAAAGGGCGGTATCGCGATAAGATTAGTGGCAACCTACCTGAAGGCAGGATGGTTTGTAAAAAAAGGAACACTCTAGAATTATTTCGTTTGAAATTTTTGTTTTTTGCTTTTTTAGTTGTGTCGTTCCTTAAATGATTGTGTGTGGTTACTACACTAAAATTAATTACTGAAATTTGTGATGAAACCTTTGTGGTCAGAAAAACCATGGCGCTACATGCAGATTTTCGCCCATTAATTATTGAAATGTTTTGGAATTTCCACAACTTCTTTATTCAATATCAACGCCACCGAACTGACCATATCTTTAGTATTATCTATAGAATTTCTAGCATTTATAGCACCCTTCGACACCTTTTAGTCAGAGTAAGCCTAAGCCGAGTTTCCCTTTCTCTTGGGCTAATATACTCAAAATATCTACTCAGGCTGACCACGCTATAACTCGGAGCACGAGTAACGTAACACGCTATAACTGTTCTAGGCACCAAAGGTAATAAGCCATATAAAAGCATACCCTGCAAATTTTATTATTGCGTGGTCATAACTGAAGTCATAGCTGTTGTAGGTCCATCCGTAGATCTATGTACTAATACTTCTATTACAAGCTACGTAATAAAAACAAATTACATATACATTTAAACAATTACATATACACAGTACATACGCACACATGTAATGCTTGCATGAATATATTATCACTATAAGAAGTATTTAAAATATACACTGAGAATGCAATGCTAGGAAGTGTTGTGGAGTGTATAGGCAGGCCATTAAAGGATTGCAGATAATTGTCAGTCGTTAATATTTATTGGATAACGTGTATTTCCTGCATTAGTTCTTACTATAACTTTTATCTAAGATAAATATTCTAGTTTTTCTATGGGTATAAACTAGTGCTTGAACGCGATTCCTCCTTAACTTAAGTGGTAATATAGTCGAATGATGGTACGCGCTAGTTTAATAAGTGTCTATTCACGCTACTCTTGAATTCTCCCACGTCGTACTTCGCTTCCCGAAGTGGCACTCAAAGTTAGTTTAGCTCTTGAATGTCCCTTGGATTATCCGTGAAATAGCAACCGACCGAGTCGTGGTTCGGCCCTCTCGGGCACCCTCGGATCGGAATGCTTACGCGTAACATAGTAACCGTTTTCCAAGCCGAGGTTACCCCTCACCGGGGACCCTTGTGTCGAGTTACTAGCAATAGAGGTTCAGGCTAAGCGACCTAAGAGCTATGCCACCTCTCAATCCGGAGAAGCAGTCAGCCTCTCTGGCCAATCTGTGTAGTTTGTCATAAAAAAAAAAAACGTCGTACTTGGACGGAAAGACTGACGCCGGCAACTTGTTCCACTCCTTTGCTGTACGCACGATGAACGATGACTCAAATAGTAAATAACAATCAAAGAAATTAATACAAATTGAGTATATGTATAGTGCCCAGAACAGATTTTGTCCTCTCGTAGTCTTGTCATTTATTCACCGTTTTAGATTTTGATTTTTAATTCTGTTGGCATTGCACCCAGGGTTGCGTAAATATAACAAGAAAATCCTAAAAATCGCATATAAAATTATTCGTTGACTGAGATACTTTACGACGATTATAAGAACTGTTTAAGGACAAAATTCACGAAAATAAAGAAAAAATAAAAGCTAGAGATTAAGAACAATAAGAAAAATAATTTACTATTAATAGTTTTCATTTTTATTAGTAAATTGTATTGTATAAATAGTATTTTGAGCCGTGGTAGCTCAGTGTCCGGGCGATTGGCTCAAGTTGTGTAGTACGCCAGCAACACGAGTTCGATCCCCGATGCCGGCACCAATAAATTTGCTGTTGCAATTTTATGTGCTAATTTACCACGCGCTCAGCGGTGAAAGAAAATATCATGAGGAAACCTACATGTTTCAGAATTTTTTTCTAAGGCATGTGAAGTCTGCCAATCCGCACTAGAACCGCGTGGCGGATTATGCCCTTATACTCTCTTTACAGAGAAGGCTTGCGCCCAACAATGGGACATATATATTATGTATATAAAGGCTAATTTTAACTTTAACCTAATTTTCATTTTTGTTCCTGAAGCAAAACTCCCGGAGGCCCTTAATACCAATTGCGCTAAATGCACCGATGGACAAAAACAGATGGGCAAAGCATTGGTAAAGCAAGTGAAGAAAACGCATCCAGAGCTATGGGAAGAACTGAAAGTATTGTACGACCCACAAGGCAAACATCAGAAGGCATTCCAAGAGTTTCTAAGCTCTTAATTATGGTCACTTCGAAATTGTTGCTGCTTTATTAAAAGAAAAAAAAAGAAAAAAGAATACTGCAATTGTTTTTTTTTACCTTTACCAATTCCAAAACGCATCGTTAAATAAAAAAAAAACTAATCTTAGTATCCAAATTACGTTTTTTATAACATATGAGGCAAAACGTCGTATAACATATTTGTCTAGTGATTAATTTTGCCGCTAACACTCGCTCAACTTCCTAGGAGTTTAAAATAAAAAGAAAGCACTCGCAGTTTCACCTTGCACTGCGAGGGCATAGGGGAGAAGGGATAAACCTCCTCCTCCGGGACGTGCTCTCCTAAGAGTGTCCACATTGCAGAGGAGCTCCAGTGCGTTCCACTGGAGATCCCGGAGCCCCTCATTACGCACTGACGAAGGGCCACTGCGGGGGGGGTGTTTGTTAGTGGGTAAAAATCCCACATAACCCCGCCTTCCCCCCAGAAGGCAGTGTATCTTGTATCTTGTATAGGATCGACGCCTTTGACATGAACATTCCATTAATTGAGATGAAATCTGAAATGCTTTCGTTCAAACAAATGGACTACTGTATTTAATCTACAGAAGTTAAATAATACAAGAACGATGAAAATTTTAATTTTAATTTTACAAATAATTTTTATCAACAACAATTTTTGTAAGCACATTTCGCAACGCAACAGTATTGTGAATACGGCGAAGACTTGATAGCTTTTAGACCAAAAACTCTTATTAAGTTGATACAGACATGATTTTAAGAGGTAGTAAGACTTTAATAATATCTATAATGGATCAACGACTATGGGGCGTTGTTAGTTTTAAACGAAGAATTGTAATATAAACAACATCAATACAAAAAAGTAGGTGCATTGCAAAATCTACTAAAGCGGCGTTAGAGTTATTCGGCGACATTTTCCAGGGATAACGCTTCCCGAAACGTCATCTATGGTAGTTATAGGTCTAGAATTGCTAATAATACTATTAGGTAGAGTAATAACCCTTGCAACCTGCTCTAAGAACTAGGCCAAAGTCCCCATAGTTTTTTTATTAATTATTTAAATTTTATTGGGTTCATTTTCATTATTTGTAATTTTTCGTAACGCTTGTCTAAAAGTCTCATAGCAGACCCAGCCTTGAGAATGATATTTTTAGCTTCGTCCCAGATCTCCTTAAATTTTTCGTCACTGAAATTCTCTCCAGCGGCCTTAAATACTTTTTTCACGACGTCAGGTTCACGCTTTGCATACATGTCACGGTGGTTGACATGCAGTAATGTGAAAATACTCGGAGAAAGACATGACATAACGTCTGATTCGTGGGGAAGGCATGTTCTATCAGCTTTACAGTAGTACTGCGGTGTGATAGGATAATCTAAGTCAAAATACCTTCCCGACGGTACACCAGCCATTCGCGACATATCCAATTCTTGACCGGGCTTCACCATATCTGTATATGTAGTACGATAGTCATAACATTCGGAAGGAAAATCTGGTATGTGAGGAACATTTGATATAGGCTCCCTGTAATTTATGATGTGCGAAAAAAATTTATAGTCAATTTTCGATCCATCAAATGCTTCCCACTTTGATAACAATGGCTCGATTAGGGATGTATCAAATCTTATATATTTCGAAGCACAAAAGTCATACACAACTTCACGTGGCAACCAACCAGTTTTATCAGTGTCGTAATGTTTAAGTCTCAAGTAAAACTCATAGAAAAATTTTGGCGAATATCGTGTGGACATACATTTGCGTATAGTATTCAGATGAGATAAGCAACGCCTGAGAAATTCACGTTCTGGATTCATTTCACATACGCTTAGGCACTCTATAATACTGTCTGGTTTAGTCAGAATTCCAAAAGAATATCCTTCTGGTACATTACTTAGATTATTATTTGGAGCTAAAACTTTCCCAAGTCTAAACTTGTTAAAGTCTTGAAAACCTGACTGTATTGTATTCAAAACTGTTCGATTTCCATTTCCAACAACGATTCTGTCATCAGTTAGGCAACATTTGGCATACATTCCCCGTTTGTCGACGTAAGTTCTATGGCCATAAGTTAAATCCGAATTAAATGCCGGTTTGCAAAATTTACGATCTGCTTGCACGCCAGGTTGTTTTGAAACTGGTGTTTTGTCTTCAAGAGGTTCTTTGGGGAATACTACATCATACAGAGTTTCTTTGCGAGGTAATTTCCTTCCAAATGTAGTTTCATATACATCGAGTCCCTCGGGTAACATCGGTACTGCATCTTGTACTCGGCCTAATGGTTTTTTCCAATAAGAAGAATACGAAGTCTCCTTGAAATCATCACATAAAGTTTGAAATTTAGTCTTTATAGGTGGATTTATAATACTTGCAACAAGTCCATAGCCTCCAGCATTACGCATGTCCAACGGTATAGGATGACGCAGTGGTGGGAGAGGCCTGGGAATTTCCGGTGGCTTGATGGCATCGCTAATTAACGAATCCACCTCATCCTTTAGGAGGTAATGTTTCAAGGCTTCAGAAACCCGATTATCTGGTTGTGCAGTAGGCAAGCCTGCAGCACATACATTTGGGCTTCTCTCATAAAACATACCCAGGTTACCTTTCCCACCTGATGTTGATCTTTGACAGTCCACCGGCATTGTAGTTATTTATTTATTTTTAACAAGAAATATAAAACGTGTATGTGGCAGCGTAAATGACATATATGTCAAGTTGAAGTAATTATAATACGAATAAAAACAGTTGGGAAATCAGACTAAATATTTCTGGCAAAAAATTACAAAATTTAATTATATTAAAGTACTGAATATTTTCATTGGTATTCACCTTGTTTAAAGGACTTAATAATTTCTTCATTTTTTGTAATTTTTTAACATCTGATTATATGTCAACTGTAAGAAGGGAGTACTTTTGTCTTTTTTCTGACTGCATCTATTGTGAAATTTCTCCAGGCTTGCTATACATGTTAAATCAGCTCTTGGTAATAATTTTACAGATCTCCAACACCTGGACCTTGATTGAACGTATACTATATCAATTAACTGCATAACATTCAATTGCTTGATAGCGAAGCATAGCAATTTCTGTTAGTGTTTGTTGTACACTCATCTAATGACTCTGACAGTGCAGTGTATATAAGATGGCCAATTAGTACTCTACCGTCTAGTGCTATAAAATACTACATGTCTTCTGGACTGGTTAATGCTAATTAGAAAAAAACAATTGGACAAAAGAAAACACATAAGAGTTTCTATTCTATTGGTAAGTTTGGAATACATAACTGTAGTAATAAAAATAACAAATCACTTTTATTGAACATCTATACCAATAAATGTGAAGATGTATTTTTGTCCGCTTTACAGAAATATCTATAAAAGGGATAGACATTATATTTATACCATAGCAAGTAGTGTCTTTCGGAGAATGTTTTATTAAATAATATACAAAAGAATCTCCCTATTTAAGGAGCTTAGAAATAATGATGTATTTTTGAATATTTACGCAAAAAAATAAAAGAGTCTAGGTGCGCACTAGTAACACTACCTTCTAACAAATTGGTCTGCACAAAAAAAGCCTGACAATTTTATATCCTGTGGTCTCATGCCTACGAAAATATTTTTTCTGTCTATGGAAACATAAATATATTACATTATTGCATAATAATATCAAACAGGTAGCGTTCAAAGTGAAGGTTACATAATTGATGATAGATTTTACCTATTTGGAGAAGCAGGTCCTCCACGCAGTAGGATGTATATACCTATATTAGCTAGTAAAATTACTAGGTTAGCGAAACAAAGACTACCTAGTTGCAGGTGAACACATCGTTTTCGAATAAAATAGTTAAGCTATGTTTTCCGCTAGTCTACACACTTTAGTCTATGGTCTATTTTTATTAATTTACTTTTTATTTGTGCAAAATATCAGAAGTTGTACAACAGGTCGGACTTAATGCCAGAAGGTATTATACGCCAGGCTACCTTAAGGTTGTGTACAGACAAATAAGCAGACATAACCTTGAAAATTTATATGTTTAAATATAAAAAGCAATCGTTATATGTAAAGTTGTGTTTAAATTTTATTTTACAGAGAAGATAAAGACTAATATTTTCATTAAGAATGAAATTTTCGATGGCAACCCTTGCCACTGTTATCGTTTTTGTGGAAGCTGATTTCTACAATCCACGATATGATAACTTCGATGTTCAGCCTTTATTAGAAAATGATAGAATCCTATTAAACTACACAAAATGCTTCTTAGATCAAGGACCCTGCACGCCCGATGCCCGAGATTTCAAAAGTAGGATTCTAGTTAATTTCCTTATTTTATTCATTATGACACACTTCTCTTCTAACACTTTGAAGATATTTTTAACCGCATTAAAAAAACGATCAATTACTTTTTATTTTAGTTCCCTTTCCCCCTCCCTCTCCGCCTCCCCTCCAGCAGGGTAGATAGAGACATTCGCTGTCCATTTTTAACCAATCTTATAATGTCCCATATGTGAAAGATGCGTAGCCCATCGCCATAAATCGGCCACAAAATTTGAATAAGCCATTTGTTGTACTTAAACACCGTAAAAACGGCAAATCATATTGTTAAGTCGAAACGCCACTATTCTATCACTGCTATTATAATATTTGTAGATATATTTTTATGTATTTGTACACCACTTACTTTTCAGAAATCATACCAGAAGCATTACAAACAGCGTGTGGAAAATGTACGCCAAAGCAGAAGCAATTAATAAGGCAAGTTATAAAGGCGGTGATGAATCGACACCCGGTGTCGTGGGAGGAACTTATCGACAAATATGACAAACAGAAGAAATTTATAGATGATTTTAATAAATTTATTAAAGAATATGAATAACTTATTTGTGTATCATAAATGTTATAACTTGTTACAGCCTATATATATTTATCGTTCGGTACAGACCTTCTCAGTAAAAAGAGTATAACGACATAGTCCACCAGGCGGTCCTAGTACGGATTGGCGGGCTTCACATGTCTTAGAAAAGTTTAAGACATAAATCCTCACTTATAAATCAGCACTTATCTATATATAAAATAGAAAGTGTGTGGGTTTGTTCCATATAGGCTTCGAAACGGCTGGATCTATTTCAATGAAACTTTCAGGGAATCTTCAGAATGACCGATGGCGAGTAATCCTGTAAAGTTTGGTGACGATCGGAGCACTCCTCTTTTTGAACTGTCAAATGCAGCTTTTATTTACTATGGTGATATTCTATTGTTTTATAACCCAAATTTGTATTGGCACATGCGTTGTGTATATTTATGTCATTATGAGCCATATTGAAGTACAATGGGGTATAGTGCATGTACATTGATGTAGGAAATGATCTTCACCCGCTCGAGAAGAGAATGAATACGGAGAGAAATTAATAATTTAATTTATTGTGAGAGTTAAATATTTAAAGAAGTTTAATGTTTTGTCGTGTTTCATTTTTGCTGTAAATATACTTATTATATCTCCATCTCGTATAAATTTCAGGTACTGGCATGGATATAAATTTATTATTTGGCATATTTACATAATTGTGCCTCAAATCTCTACGAGATGGCGTTGCAAAACATTTACGTTTGATCAAATGCAGGTGTTTCAGGTGTTTTATATTCTGCATAACAACATCAAATATAAATTTACTGACAGCCGCCATAGATGAACTTCGTCTATAATCTACCTTATAATAAAATTAACTATTGTCAAATTAAGGATTAACAACAATATATTATATACTAAAATTCCACGAAACATGCTGCGTCATATAGAATGAGTACCATGTCTATCCCTTCTGCTGTTTTTCAGTAGACGGTAAGAAATTAGTTTAGTACACATTACTCTGTGTTAAATAGTGCCACAGAGTACAAATGATGGCCAGAATTTTAAATCTATGAATTTTAAGTAATTCCAATGATGCTTTTTTTGACACTCACTGAATCTCACAGAGCGGTTACACTACTTTATTATTACATATATACCCATTACCACTAAAAGAATGTAAGACACATATTACTGAATGTCTCCAAACCCTATCGTATGAATTTACAGAAGATCTTTTAAAACAATAATAAACAGTCAGAGTAGCCCACTCCCTTCATACTCATTCCTACACATACAGTCATTTTTCAACACACGCAACCTTTTACACACAAACACACTCACACACACAAAACGATTACATTATAAGTTGTTAATTTTACTAAATTTGTATTTGTATTTAACAGTTTGGAGACGAGCGTTAATAGCTGCGACACACTTTCTACTACTGCGGCTATTATCGAACTGGTTTGTACATGAATTTTTGGTTTGAAATAAAATCATATTATTATTATTATTACTACTTAAGATCAAAAGTTCCATAAAGAATAAAGCCAAAAAAAGTAAATAAAAGAGATAAAATAGAAGATAAAACTGTATTTTACATTGAGAACCACATGTCCATAGCCAAATTACATTAATTTACAAGTGATTACAAAACATTGGAACAATAAGTTGCGTACTATCTAATACCATATAAATCTAAAAAGAAGATCTCATTCCCTTGCAGCATCAATTTTTTCCTTGTACCTCTGCTGGTAGATGTTATCAGGATCGTATTTAGAAGACAACTCCTTCCATAGCTCAGGCCGCTTGTTTATTAAAAATTTGAGCACCTTATCGGATCCCTCTTTCTGTTTCTTGGTGCATTTAGCACATTCGTGCTCTAAAGCGTCTGGCATTGTTTCCTTCAAAGTCTTCCCGTCGGCGGTGCAGCGGCCTCTATCCAAGAGACAATCCACGTACCCCTTCAGTAGACGTTGAGACTCCAAGATCTCGTCTACGTTAATGTAATCCCACTTGTCGGTGTACGAAGAGGCGGGCTTTCCCCACGCGACTGCCACCATACATAAAAGTGCAACCACGACGAATAACTTCATTTTGAATCTGCAGAAAAAATTTACTATTTATTGATTTATTTAATCTTAAAAGTGTACAAAAAGGTGGAATTAATGCTCAACTGCCAGTCTGCTTTGGGGATGTGTAGAGAAAAAATAACAGATATAAATATACATAACAAAAGTCATGACAACTACGTAGATCTTAGGGAGTGACCTCTCACTGCCGGCTGTGGTTCGTTCCATGATCGGTAGCGAGGCGTCATGGGATGCGGTAGACCGATTCTGCGACTCTATTATGTCGCAGAAACGGGAGACCGAACGCCTAAGGGAGCGGGTGCCTAGGAGGCAAGACGCGGTCGAAGTGCGTAGAAGGCTCATCGCCAACAGGCGGGGCCGAGCACAATACCGCCGAATGCCTCCTTAGGCCGGGGAACCTGGCGTCGCGACCCACATGGGCCGTTGGTTCGGCGCCCCCCTTGGCGAGGGTTCCCACAGGGAACGGCGCCGCGTTTGTATTCGACGCGCCGCAATGAAGTAATTGTCTCAGGGGGGGTGCTTCTCACCCCTCCTAGGTAGGGCCCGGAGTACGGGCGCGGCCGGGGTTGCGGAAGAACTGTGGGATGTTATCCCGTGACCCCCACATACATGGTCGTATGGGGGAATACCGTGTGAAGATTTTTAGTCGGTTGGAGCCCGACACTACCGCCGTCGCCGGCCCTTATATGGCTGGGGTGTGCATCCGCATTTTGTTACACACGTAAATAAAAAAAACAAAAAACTACGTAGATCTGGATGTAGATGAAGGGACAGAAATAGTAATTATTCCTTGTTTAGGTATAGATTCCAGAGTAAGCGTTTGAATGTATGTTATGATATGATGTGAATGTAATGCGTTTGGATGTATGTTATGATATCATATGAATGTAATGCGTTTGGATGTATGTTCGATGCCAGCGCATTTGTATTCTTTTCTACCAGTGATAATCGTTCGACTTTACGATCTTAAAGTAGGGTTTTTAATCCAAGAATACTTGTACGTTAGGATCGATAAGGTTTTGTTTTTGGTTTCTTATGTATAAAAGAACAGCTGAAATTTGTGCGTAGCGTATAGCGATGGGCTCACCACATATCTGACTAATACTATCTAGAGAGAATATCTTAACAACAAGAGAGAAATAATTAAAAATATGTATATAAATAATACCAGCTCAAGCAATCTCTGACCCCTCTAGTCAAAGAAACAAATAGAATTTCCCGGAAAGGGCCAAAATATGTCCTTCCCGGGAAAACCCTTAAAAAAAACACTAGGCATTATCATCATAGAACTAAAAATAAAAAATAAATCCAGACTAAAAAGAAACTCGTGAATTACAGAAATATTTGTCCTAATTAGGAATCAAACCCGGACATCCAACGAAGAAGCGCAATACTTTGACCTCCAACCCTCACGGCGGCCATTTAAGAATGTCAGATAGCTAAACAATGGCCGGTGTGCATGATTTCAAACTTGTATTTGCGCAAAGATATTTTAATTACTAATTGTCTATTGTTTATTGTTAGGTATCGGATATAATGGCAGCATTGTAATATACTAGGATATATTCTCTAGGGGATTTTAGTTCTTATGACTCTAAATGTAATTAATGACCTAGACCCGAAATAAATAATCATTGGCGTGTGGTTTGATATTTACTAGATTGAGTAGTTTTAGTTCATCGGTGTCAATACGGATTACCACGGACACGCCAATCGTTTGTGTTGGCATATGACGTATTTGGTAATAATGGAATGATAATTGATATGATAGCATAAGTCGATTTCATAATGAAACGGCTCTGGAAAATAGCTACTAAACCAATTGTGTCAAAAAGAACTTTCGATGAGACCACAGTAGTCGATTTTTGCTATTTTTTGTAATTTGCTACTACAGCTGTGCCACTATGGTACCATTAACATTGCAATATTATTTCAATTGTTGCTACTAATTGTTAATTTCGTACATAATGACGTATTTCAAATACGCCTATATATTTATTTCAATAAATGTAACCCTTTTTTTTTTTTTTGTTCACGCGGGGGAATCTTTTTATAGACCATCCTCCGGTACCCTGGGTGGGCCCGGAGGGATGTGTGGGACTCGGCCTGGGCAGCCCCTACCCACTAAACCTTCCGCGAATGCCATCAGCCGTTATGAGCGGGGTGCCCCGGATCTGTCAGCGACAGGACACCCCAACGACCGGCCGGTCCCGGCAAAGACCGGACTTCATCCTCAAAGGGGACTTCTCCGGCACTCAAAGAAGTCCCGAGTAAATGTAACCCTGGCTAACCTTTGCTAGGCTTAGCTTTTTATTAATAACCTCAAAACTTCTGACATTTATATGGCGGTATATGTTTTAAAATAACATTTCCATAAGTACTTTTGGGAAAAAAATGGATTTTATAACTAAATAAAGGCACTTTCTAAGAAATGTTTTGTATACTTACATATGAAGTAATAGTTGGAAATTTTGTACAAGTTTTAATACTTGTCAATGACAAGATGAAATTACTTGTCCTTATTGTCCTGGCCAGGATTATGAGAATAAAATCTGCTTAATTCCTGAGGTTATATAATCATATTGTTGTATAATGACAATCCTTGACAGGAAATGTTGTTTTAAAAATGTCATGTTATCTATCCTTTATTAGCGGAGTTCAATTGCTGTTTTAATACTAGCTGCGCCCCGCGATGTTACCGTCAATCAAAAACTATTTACTTTAATTTTTCTAAAATAAAAATACTTTTATATTAAGCCAGTGAAGTCAAAATCTGTCCAACCGTTCCAAAGAATAGCCGCAACAGAAATAATATTATTTTGTTATGTACCGCATATTCATAAATTATACCCAGCAGAATTAGATGGAAAATAATGTATAACAAAAAATAGCCACAATGGCAAAGTCGCAAAGCACTAATCATGGTTCGGCACATATCGGACCTTATAAGCTTGGTGAAAAACAGATGGCGTAAAGCTGTTTTTGTTAATCCCGCATAGTATTAAAAGACGTCAAATCTTATTATATTATTATTTATATTTATTTCAAATACTAACAACTAAATTTTTGATCCTTAACAACTAACTCAAATATTCAGAATGTTTATCTGGTATAATCTATCTATTTGATTATATAAAAGAGAAAGTGTGTAGGTATGTTCCATATAAGCTCCGAAACTGACTTCAATGAAACTTTCACGGAATCTTTAGATTGACCTGGCGAGTAATCCTGTTAAGTCCTCTCCTCTTTTTGAACTGTCAAACGAGCCATACGTGGTAATTTTATTTCTGAGATTAAATAGCTCGATATGTTTTTATATAAATGATAAGAATGATATTGTATTTACTGATATGTACAAGGGTGTAGGTAATGATCTTGACCCGCTCGAGAAGAGAATGAGAACTGAGAGAAATGAATTATTTAATATATTGTGAGAGTTAAATTAAATATTTAATGACGTAAGGTTTAAATGAAATAAATTTAAAAAAGTAGAAAATAATAAAACAGTAATTGTTAATAGCATATTGGTTTGTTGCATATTGGTGTTAATTTGCTTCGTAAAAATCGAACGACGAAACGCTATCTGTCTACACCGCTAGTGTTAAAAGTACATGAGAGCTTATTTATATTCATTTATACTTCTAACATACCAATAATTCTAACTTAACAATTGACTCACATGTCGAGAATGTTTACCAGGTATAATACAACATAATTAAATAGTTATTGTAATACGAAACTTTGTATAGAAATACTCACATATGCTATCCGATCCGTTCCCTTCGTCAGAGGTCTCCAGTGTTCGGAAGGGCTGTGACGACCATGCCATAGCCATGGGACATTTATACTGCATTCACAAGATTGCAACTGCTAGGTCTTGCATCGCTCATTGACGCGTAATAATTGCGTGTGCTAGCGATCAACAGATAAACTGATAGGACAATAGTATTGTTTAATACGGAAGTATCTTTATAATCTATTGTTTCCTGTACCATTTACATTTAATTCTAATTTAGAATTAGAGTAGATTAATGATTGAAGATGGTCTCAGAAATTAAAACCTCAGTTTATTTTGAAACTGTTGTATTAACTATCAAGTTGTTTCTCATCGCCACCTTAACGGATTGCCCTGGGTTCCGTGTCTCCTATTTGTTCATGACATTCCACTATGAAACCAACCTACATTTTGCCAAAAAAATTTTGATATGTATTTTGCGTATTATTTTTTGATTATTTAATATTGTTTTAGTGATTGAAATGAATCGTCATTATGTACGAGATAAACAAATAGAAACAATTGAAACAATATTGTAGAGTCAGTGGTACGACATTGGAAAAGCATAGTGGTACAACCGAACTAACATTATCACAAGTAGATTTACGGCCAAAAACAAATACCGACTACAAATCGAATCAAACGTTGAACACGCGGACGCTCTCTCTCTCTTAACGAATTCTCGCAATAATATTAATATTACGAAATAAAATTAATCAGAACGTAAACAAACTTTTATCAAACTACTCATAAAATACATTCTTTCCAATAAAAAAATGAATCATCGAAATCCGTTTGTGCGAAATTGAGTTATTCGTACATTTGAGACTCACATACATAATGCAAATTTAAGATATGTGGTTTTCTCATAGATGTCATTGTCAGACGAAAAACACCAGCTTTCAAACAAACAAAATTGTCGTCAAAATCGAGTCACTCAGCGAAAGTTATAAGGTAACAAAATTTAAAAAATACAGACAAATTGAGGACATCCACTTTTTTTTTTGAAATTGCAAAATTGAATAAAATCGAATTTGAAATAGGAACTGTGATGGCACTGAAAGTTCATTTTTAACACAATTGGCTTAGCAGACCTGGGGCCCTGAACTGAGAACGTGTGGAAACAGGATAGCATTTAACAGATGTTAGGTATAACATACTCATACTTAAAAAAATACAGAGGGAATAAGAACCTTCGCCTTTATTTTACGGTTAATGATTCACTAACTGCATTTTATATCATAGTCACCTTTCAATGGCAAAGCTATTGAATATGCCTTAGAAAAACCTTCTGTGAATAACACCTAATTTGAAAGAAACTAAGCACATAAACCTTCAATAATCGCATAGCAGTTTCTAAACGTATAGGCTATTGATGCTTAAGATACTCCTAGTAACTGCCAATGACTAATACATTTGAAAAGGTAAATCGTGCTCATAATTTGAAATAAACAAGTTATATTAGACACAAGGGCGGTCAGCTTGGAAAGCGGTTATGGAAATTTCCTTGTTTGTATATTGAATTCGACATAATTCATTAAAATTTACGAGCAAACTCATACTTCCATGTATTTATTTGATCTTAATCTATCGTAGGGTCGGTCATCTGGAATGGATGATCGACCGATTTTGTCCAGCGCGTATAGCGTGTGAAATTTGGAGGACGACGAGTCTTAAACTGGATGGATCGATCTTGTTGAACGGCCGCGAGATATGCTTTCAGTGTTCTAATACAGTTTCCTCAGACTTTCGAAACCTCTACGTATTGTGTGACTGAAATATGCTGAGATTCATTGATCTAAAAACAAGCTTCAATTTTTACCTTGGTTAGGATCAATTGGTATGTTTTATAGTCTAAGATATCCTTAGCATTTCTCCAGTACCACATTTCAAATGTCTATTATTCAATACTTTATACCTGCATAATATATTGTGTCCTAAAAGACATATCTATTGTTAAGAGTTAGCTTAAATATTTGTAGTTTTACAAGTAGTAGGTTGTAAGTATTATTATTATATATTTTTTTGACAAAAGTCTTTAGTTACGACCCCAAGTCTGATATTGTGACCGAATTTTCACTTTTACATCTCATCTAATTATAATTGTTTTAATATCTTCATCCTCCTCCTCGCGTCGGTTTCCTCAATGCCGAGGGTCGTGACGTTGTTCAATTAACACGTTGTTCAGTAACACAATTCTGTGTAGAACGACGAGCGGGTACTCGTATAAAAACGTCGATGAAAATATTCCACAATGTATTGCGCTGGTACATAATTGCTTCGTTGTTGCTTTACGATCTTAATAGTATGTTTGAGCGTTTTTATTTCAAGTGGCTTTTTGTTTTTGTTTTATATCAATTCATTAACGTCATTGGGAATACCAAAAACTCATCCAAGTCAATATAATTATTACGAAACTCATGTGTCTTTATTATCTGACGAAATTAAAAATATATAACTTTAAGGTAACTTTGAAATTTGAGACTGGTATATGGTGGTTTCCGACTCTCGGTGGACAATTACAGCGCCAAGATGGAAGGGGCCAGAGGGGATAAGAAATGTTGGCAGACCATTTAAACGGTGGGCTGGTGATATTACCGAATCAGCAGGGAAGGAGTGGACCAACATAGGCAGGAATAGAAGTGCCTGGAAAAAGATGGAGGAGGCCTTCACCCAAAAAGGGGTCCATATCTGCACCAGTGCAACTAAGTAATCGAGTTGATTTATGATTAAATAGATAATTTTCTAATTAATTTTACTGCCCGGACACAATAACTGAGATTCGTGGTTCGGATGTCTCGGGTGCCCTCGAATTGGAATGCTCACACGTCTAGAGTAACCGTCCCCCTAGTGGCTCTTCCTTGGTGCATGGTGAGGGGCTTCGGGGGCATCTCTAGTGGAACGCACCGGAGCCCCTCTGCGCTATGATTAACAGCACGTCCCGGGAGGTTGAACCCTCCCCAGCACTTTCGCAGTGCAAGATGACACGGGCCAAAGTCGTCGCCTACTTCCCGAGTCCACCGTAGACTACACTGGACGACAAGGGTCCCCTTGTTACCTCGTGAACGCATGGCCCCTTGACTTACTGAATAGGCCCTTGCGTCAAGTTACTCCTAAGTAAAGGTTCACTCATAGCGGGCTATGAGCTTGCCACCTTTCAAATCTGGTGAAACAGTACAAGCCAACTTCACCGTATAAGTCAGAAAAAAAACTGAGTTTTCTCTCATACACGTCACTTCCTATTCACAATTGTTCTTAGCTTACAACAAAACAAACGGCTTGCAACTTATAAATGCACATTAATAATCCTATCGCGTGAAGTCACATTCATTGTGATCGTTTATTTATTATTGTCAACTATTTGTATGTTTTGCAACAAAAAATCTTCCCTGTTAATCAGGATATTAAAGCAAGGATTTTAACCAAATTCAAAAAAGGAGGAGGTACTCAATTGGACGATTTTTTTTTAATTTACAATATTTATGGCCAGATTTATATTCAAGGAAAACATTGTTAAAATTTTGTAAAATATGTGAAGTCTGTCAAACCGCACTAGGACCACATACATATGGACACATGTACGGAATTTAACTAACACAAATAAAATATACCGAACTGTGACATTTGCCAAGTGGTGGATGATTTGCACCACAGGAAAGAAAGTCATTAATAGATAGCCTAAAACTGAGGGAGCAACCCGACCTCAGAGGGAGCGAGGAAGCTGGTGGCTATGGCTATACAACATTGATGACTTTCTTTCTCGCTTCATGCGACCGATGTGTGTGTACTTAAGTTAGGGTATGATGGGGCAGACATTCCCAAAAAGGCAAAAGTCCCCAATAATAAAAAAATATATATTCGATACCACATTCATAAGTAATAATATATAAACAATATAAGCAGCATATGTATTGAAATTATAAATACTCGTATTATCATAAATATTTTTTTCATTAAACAATTCCAGATGGCAGCACCGCTGTAATGTTAATTTATATACATTTAATTATCTTGCACAAAAACTGTTTTCCAAGATATAATTATAATTCTTTGCGTAAGTAACAATCAGTCGCATCTAAGTCATCGTTAAGTCTTCATATGTTTATGGTATGCGCGTAAAATTAGAATTAGTTCGTAAATTACATATTTTTAAACACACTCTCACGTCCATTTAACCCCAGCGGGGTAGACAGACAGCTTTCGCTGTTCTCTTTTCACCAAAATTATTAGATCCCATGTGACACGTGGTGAGCCCATCACCATATATCAGACACGGTTTTTTTGTACTTAAATAACGACAAATCATTAATACAAGCCGATTGGTATTCGAACTTGCGACTATTAGAGATCGTTAGTCGGATCGAATCGAGCTGATTTATAATAATCAAAACAGCAATTCCCTTTAGAGGTTCAGACTTAGCGACCTAAGAATTATGAATCCTTTCAATCCGGTTAAGCATTAAAAGTCAGCTTGTTTGGCATGTGTGCAGGATCGTCAAAAAAAAGCATACACTGTAAAGCGCTTACAGTGCTTACAGTAAAGTGATGTTATGTATTTTAGTAATAGTAGTAACAGCCTTTGTATATGTACCACTACCTAGGTAAAGAGAGTACTAAGGCGTAGTCCGCCACGCGGGCGTTGTGCGGATTGGCAAACTTCACATGTCTTAGAAAAATTTTCTTAGCCGTACGACATTCATGACGATTTGCAAAACGACGCAAGTGCAAGCATCCTGCTTCGTCCCGCGGCCTTTATGAGGTTGTCAGACCACCTTGCGGGTGGACATCCTACGCTGCGCCCTCTGGTTCGTGGTCTCCAATCGAGAACTTTTTGGTCTCATCGACTATCTGTTCTACGCGCTATTTACCCTGTCATTGAAAGATAATTTGGGAACAACTTGTTTCATAGTAAATTTTGAAACCAATCGACTAATTTTAAATACATATTCGTGTGTCCTCGACAAACCATAGAGGACGAATAATTTTAAGCAAAATGGCGTAATTCTCTTCAAGTTTAAGCGCCTCGAGTATGATAACATCTAAATATAACAATTACATTTTTTATAATTTATTTTCCTTGTTATTTACGTTACGTGTAATACTTAAAATTTAAATTTAAAAATGAACATTAACAACCAAGTATTTAATTTGTAATTAACGAAGCAGAAACTATAGACTAGGTGATACATAAAAGCATGAGTCCAGTTTTATTGATTTGAGAATTTTTATTTCTTAATCAAAAAATTTAAAGATTCATAAACAAAATATATTTTTTTTTCAACCGACAAAAAGATGACGTTGTCAAAACTGTCTTATTTTTTAATGTTTGTGCACTTATTTAGGAATCGATTACGTTTTTTTTTTAGAGAAAATTTAGTTTCAATTTGGTCCCATTTAAATTTTGTTGGCATGGCATTTGGATAATATGGGATAGGGTTGATGATAAGTAGAAAGGTGGACCCGGGAAGAAGGCGACATCGGCTGGCCCGTCTAGCCTTGCACTGTGGGTCCCCCCTGTGCCCTCACAGTGCAAGGCTACAAGGGACCTCCCCAAGTAACCTCCCCCCCCGGGACGTGCTCTCCTTGAGCATAGTGCAGAGGGGCTCTTGTGCGTTCCACTGGAGATCCCGGAGCCCCTCGTGATGCACCGAGGAAAGGGCCACCGGGGAGGTTTTAGAGTTGAGGTTAGAGGAGCTCAACGGACTTCAACTACATAAACGCTTAAATGTAATTTATGGTTAACATTGCAATGAAACAAATATCAACTATTATAATCCTGCAGGCTTCTTAAAATATATATTCCAGTTCCAGTTGCTGTTTTTTTCTCTTTCAATAAAGCGCAACCACAGACTTCTATCCGTGCTCTTTTGTAACGTTCTTGAATTGGTTACTTTGTTTTTTTTTTTTTAATGAGAGTGCTACCTCTACAGTTACTACATTTTTTTTATAATGCCTGATTTTTGAAGGTGGTGTTGGAGAATGCTTTGGTTCACGCGTCGAAGTCGCCCCGTTGCATTGTTTTAAGTTTCTCCGCGACCGCTGCGTCCCTGTTTCTCATGGCCATTTTTAGTTTGTAGTCTATTATTTTCTCTTTTGCTGCGGCCGTTGCCCTTGTCACCAGCCTTCCTGTAGCGTCGTCACAGTCATCTGTGTAATAGACAGATGACTGTGTGTCTGGATATCGCCACTACAGCATGTTGGAAGCTGTCATGCAGTTGCAGCTTTTTCGTCACTGTTCTCCCGTTGCTGTTTATATAAGTTTGAAATATTCGTGAAAAATTTCCAAATGTATTTAAACAATATGTTTTGCGTACAGGTATTACTATGTATGTAGAATCCCGTTGTAACTCATTGGTACAATTTGATAAGGTTCTTTAAGAACAAAGAAAAAACATCTAAATATTTGCGACCAGTGTGCGACAGTAAAAAAAGAAGTTAAGAATCTATATTTTTAAAACGAGTTGAATTTATCAATTTATAGTTTTTATGAAGATGGCTAAATAAATATGTAGATATTATTTTTTTTTAAGGACATAGAAATAATATTGACCATTTTGAGTAAAGTTTCGACTCTGGATTTCGCATATAATACTTAGTTATTTCTTTTATAATATAGAGAATACAAAGAGACACATTATACTTTAAAATCGCTTGTGAAGTAAAAAAAAGGTAATTGAAATCACGTTGCTGTGTCTCAAGGCAGCCACAAATAAATTATCATTAAAAAAGGAAGATTTTAAGACACTGTGTATTTCCCCTTAATATTTTTGCAATATACAGGCTGTTCCGAAGTACTCCGCTTTAACTTCTTCTTTTCGTTTGTGTGGTTTTAACGAAAGAATGGAGATTTGAAAGAAACAGCCTGTTGGGTACAGATGAGATGACTACGATACAGTCCGCCACATGACGCTAATGCAAGGACTTGAAAACTCTATAAGATATTTAATTTCTTAGCGATATTTTTCTTCACCGACGACTAATTAAATCGGCACCGAAAATTCCAACAAAAAAATTCCTGGGAGGCGACCCCTAGGATCTAACCTATGCTTGAGTGACGCGCCGCTACGTCGGGCTAATTCCCGTCAGCTTGTAAAAATCCTTACTAAATTTACAATTAAGGGTAACTAATTATCATCATCGTCATTAACCTATGTCAATCCACTGCTCGAAATAGGGCTTTCTTAATGCCTTCAATCACATACGAACCTGCGCTTTCCGCATACAACCCCTTCCAACCATTCTTATATGATCTCATTGTTCCCAGTCCACTTTCCGTCGATATAACAGTAATTGATCACCAAAGAGATCGATAGACGCATTCGGTTGCGTTCATCATCGCAAAATCATCATTGAATAAACATAAGTCTTTAACGTGTTCAACTCTTTCCATCTAAATGACCTACGGTACAAAAACTCTGATCGTCGGGCTGGTCCATAATGTTAACCTCCTCCTAAATAAGTTTGGCAAAATCAGTCGGCCTGTATGCTAGTTTGCCCTTTTTCCTACAAAAAAGCTGCTCGAATCGTCGACGATCAGGATCTTTCCGTTCAACTTGACCCTCTGGGTCTGCGAAGAGATGTCGGAGCTCTTTGCATTCTCTATCGTATTTACCATGGGGAGTGTTCTGACGAATTGTTCGGAATCATCCCAGTGACCGATTTCCATTATCGCAAATTTCGGCAGAACTCCAAATTCCAATGAAACCATCTTGATGGATGGCGTCCCATCATTGTACGTTTCTCGCGTAACTTTCTTCCATGCACTGTCAACCAATGGAATCATCTGTCACTAGCGGTGTTTCCCAACCTTTACGGTTTGGGGACCTTCCAGAGATGAGTCTACTCCTATCTCAAATGCCGGCAACGCACCTACAGTTTGTTAATGGGCGACGGTGATCACTTAATATGAGGGGAGCCGTAAGCTGTTTTACTATATGAAGAAAGTATATGTGTGACCACACCACATTCTCGGACTTATTCGGAGCGACTTAATATTCTGTACACGTTTTGTAACAAGCATCAGTTACCTGTTGCACAAGAATTTATTAAAAATTTAAACACACTGTATATTTGAATGTTTTTATGCATCCGACACAAACATTGTTATGATCGGACAAGGGGCAAATTAGATGTGAGGAACATGACGACAAGCCACTATATATACTTGTGGAATAGCAATACTTTTCATAACATATCAGTATTCTCTTGGAACAAGGTGAGCACATTTGGTTATAATCACCCTAAACATTAATTTATTGTAGTAGTAGTATGTAGTGCCGCTTACGAACATCTTTCGATCCTAAATCTCGTCGCATTCTCCTGGCAACCGAAGACGGACGTGGCGGTGAGAATTTCGCTACAACCCTCGCAGTAAAGGGCAGTTCTCTTATAATAGTAATAGAAGCATCACTTGAATAACTGCTCTAGACGAGATTACGTCTCGGGGCCCTCCTAGTGAATTACCCCGCAAAGAGGTCTAGACTAAGCGATCTCAGAGCTGTGCCACTTCTCAAAATAGGTGAAACCATGAAGGATTCCTGGCAGATCAGCAAATACATTGCAAATAAAAAACCTCGTCGAAGCATCGCTTCTTCAAAGTCTCCTACGTATTGTATCTATAACGTATAGTAACGAAGCAGATCAGCAGATTTTAAATGCCAAAACGATTAGTAGATTAATAACAATAAGCCATTAAAAAAGTCGTCATCTCATCTCTTAATCTCAATATTATATTTAATTTTTAAAATGTACACTCCTATAATTTGATTTTGCGACTTTCAGATGGCGTCAAAGTGTTTTATCGTTTTGTTTGGTGTGGTGGCTGTTGCATTGGCAGATGAAAAATACACGGATAAATATGATAACACCGATATAAAGGAACTAATGGAAAATGATAGGTTGTTGAATGGCTATTATAATTGCTTGCTTGATAAAGGACCATGCACACCCGAGGGAAAGGAACTAAAAAGTATGTAATGTATCTATTAATCCACTTAATTGTATAAAAATTAAAATCAAATTTAACAGATTGAATTACTACTACTATCTAAAAAGGGTCTAAAGACATATTTTAAAAAAAGCTCCCTCGCTATTTTCACCCCAGCAGGATAGACAGAGACCACTTTTCGCTGACCACTTTCTTCTAAGCTTATTGGGTCCAAAATGTGACAGGCAGTTCGTCCATTTCCATTCACCGAGCATACATTTTTAGAAAATTATTTTTTGTGCTTTAAAAACCGAAAAACACAGCAATTAATATAGATTTATATATAATAAATCTTAAGTCAAACCGTTTAACCAGTAGGCTGTCATTACTTATTTTTATTCTGTGCAACATATTTCAACTTATTCGAATTTGACCACTTTTGCTTCCTACTTACGAAATGATGCATGTTCGAGACAATAATCATGACAATCCTATACATACCGTACAGATATGCCGTAAAAATACTTTTATCTTTATTACATAAATTATCAGTTAGTTAAAAATTGCAATAAATTATGGTTATCTCAAATCATCAAATCATCCAAATTCTGGGCATCAAGTCTGTTATTAATTGTGCCACAATGAATTCATTGACATCTTACAAGAGAAAATAAAACAGTTGTCGAATTTTAAATTTTTAATCAATTACTTTAAGTAAACTAGTAAACTAGTTAACTTAGTAAATGTTCAGGCTCCTGCCGGAAAAGTAATGCAATTCCGCACCGCGCGCGCCGATCACCGTTTAATTATTGTAGGCGTTATGTGGTGTAACAAGTGCTATACCGGTACAATACCGATACTGAGTCACTTGCCAAACTACCGCGATACTATTAACATCGTTTTGACAATATACTTATTTTAAAGAAATTTTGGGCTTTGATTTACACCGTTCTATAAAGATAGAACAGTAAACTTTACTCATAAATTGTTTCTGATAATGTAGTTAGGCACCAGTTGGCTAATTTATCGGTTTTGTGTCTAATAATTTTCTATTTTCCTATGTAACTGTGTGTTTAAATTTTGCTGTTGTGTATACTATTATACATATATAAAAACTTCAAAATATCTTATCGTACAAGGTCTGATGTTTTCATAGCCTTTAGTAAAATGCTCATACAAAAACAAATAAATGACATGGATTTAAATTTCGTTTTATTAGTAATATTTATGTAAAAAAAAAGAAAAATTGCTAGCTTTCTTTCTTCAAAAAAAAATCTAGTATACAGTATATCTCTTATTTTTTCCTTGATGATTACATCTGCTCTCATGTTTTCTCTCGGTGTTTTCACCCGGTGCTTACTGGTAGGAATGCCACTAAGGCATTAGTCCACCGATGTGTTTGTTTAATGTGTTACAATAAGTGTAAATAAATGATTAACTTGTTTTAATATTGACAGTTAACTTGGGGGACGCTTTGGAAACAGGCTGCTCGAAATGTACAGAGACACAAGAGAAAAAGTCGTCTGAAATGATTGAGTTTTTAATTGAAAAGAAAAAGGAAATGTGGAATGAGCTGTGTGCCAAATTCGATCCGACCGGCAAATGGAGAAAGACTTACGAGGAACGTGCCAAGGCCAAAGGCATCAATTTGCCTACACCCTAATAGATACACAATAAATTCATGTGTGTGTTTGTTTCAATTTCTATTGAACATATAAATACATTTTATTTGTATACTTGTGTTTAATTCTATAAAGATATATTTAAGACTAGCGGACGCAACAGACTTGGTTCTGTTAAAAATATTTGGAACGCGGCAATTTTTTGTTCCTACCTATTTTGTAGTCGGGGCAAAAAAATCTCCTGAACTAAACTGTCACCCAGGTGACAAAGTATTTTCGCTTTCACGAACTTTCTGGGACTCACCAAAAAACCCCTACAGGGATGTCTGCCAGAGCTAGCCAGGCTTCAAAGTAAGAGACGAACTTAGGGATCAAACCTGATTGGAAAATAATCTAAAAGGACAGTGGGAACCTTTTTTTTTTTTTTTGTTAACGAGGAGGAAATCTTCAGAAAGATACCCCGTCTTCTGGGGAAGGCGGCGGTTATGTGGGGTTTTACCCACTAAAACCTCCCCGGTGGCCCTTCCTCGGTGCATGGTGAGGGGCTCCGGGATCTCCAGTGGAACGCACCGGAGCCCCTCTGCACTGTGCTCATAGAGAGCACTTCCCGGGGAGGTTACTCCTCCCCTGTGCCCTCGCAGTGCAAGGCGACACGGGCCAGCCGATGTCGCCTTCTTCCCGGGTCCACCTTGGCGGACGACAAAGGCCCCCACCCTTGTCGCCCAATGAACCCGAGGCCCCTTTAGTCGCCTTCTACGACAGGCAGGGGATACCGTAGTCTTATTCTTGAGAGCCCAGAACTACAGGGTTGCGGGCCGGTCTGCCCCGGCCCGCCTGCGCCATCTCCGAACGGGATCGGCCCTCTCCCGATCCCGTTCTGCGGTCTCCTTCTGCGTCATTACTGACTCACAGAAGGAGACCAGCGCCCTCCATTTAGATCTCCCTACCAGCGCAGCCGCTACTGCCGCCGGCGGGGAGAGGTCTTGCCCGATCTTCTGGACCAGAATCCGTCGCTCCGCCTCCCATGCGGGGCACACGGCTAGCTTGTGCTGCGCGGAATCCCGGTCACAGCCACAGTGGTGGCATTGCGCGGTCGGTTCGCGCCCTATCCTATTAAGGTACTCACCGAAGCACCCGTGCCCGGTGAGTACCTGCGTCAGGCGGTACGTGACGTACATCTCCTTCTTCCGTAGCCAGGCTTCGAAGTTCGGCAGGAAGGCACAGACGATGCGTTGGCGCGAGTAACGCGGCTCGGCGAGCCGCTCGCGCCACACGACCATCGCATGTCTGTGTTCCTGCCGACGCACCTCTCCTGCATCCAGGGGCGGCTCGGCCCCACCGTCGATAGCCCGGACGCGCGTATAAACACGCGCGTCCAATTCCGCCAGAATGTCAAGCGGCGGGAACCGAGCCAGGATAAAGGCCGCCTCGTAGGATATAGTCCGGTATCCTCGTGCGATCCGGATGGCCATCTTGCGCTGCAGGCTAAGGAGCTTAGCTCTGCAGCGCCGGGCGCCCGTGAAGCGGTTACACCACACGGGCGCCCCGTAGAGGGCCATGGACCGCACGACTCTCCGTAGAGGCGGCGGACTCCTCCTGGGGCCCCAAGATTTGGCAGTAGTCTGTGCAAAGCACCCACTGCCTTATCGATCTTGGGGACCAAGCGATCGAAGTGCTCTTCGAAGCCCCAACGACTGTCCAGGATGAGGCCGAGATATTTCATCGTCGACCCCACCTGAACCTGCACGTCACCTACGCGAACCGACCGGCTGGGCGGTTCCTAGCTCTTGGGAGCTTGTGGAACCATAGCGCCTCGGTCTGGACAGTGGGAACCTAGACGAACCTTTCAAATTTACTCTACATTTTAGTTAGAAAACATTTGTATGGGAAAAAGGAAAGGGCTATTTTTAAGATTTTCCCAGCAGTTATTCTAATATTTTACTTGCCTTTTAAACCTTCCCTAGACCTACACGAACATTTCAAGACCAAGATAAGATAAATCCGATCAGCCGTCCTCGAGTTTTAGCGAGACTAACGAACAGCAATTCATTTTTATATATATATATATAGAGATTATATAAAATTTCAATAATTACTAGTGAATAGGAAAAACGACTTCAAATCAAATCAGTGACGGATTAAACATAAAAAGTTTCTACGCATGGCCGCCATCTTATATTTCACAAGTACCATAGTTATGTTATGAATTTCTATTTCTTCTTCCATATTCCTTAAGAAAACCTCTTCTTGGATTATCATAACCTCCCAATACCTCAATCAATAAGCATTCTTCCATAAAATTTGCCTGACATATCTTCGGAATCGAAGGATCTTTGTAAAAAAAAACCCTAAGTATCATTTAATTTAAACTAAAATATTTCCAACAAAAAATCGGTTCATAATTGATGATCCCACTAAAATTAAAACATAAAAAGCAAGAATTAAAATTACACCTGAATTGACTACCTTTTTTAACCGACTTCATAAAAGAACAAAGGAGGTTCTCAATTCGACTGTATTTTTTTGTTACCTCATAACTTTCGAAAGGGTGAACCGATTTTGATTATTCTTTTTTTATTTGAAAGCTGGTGCTTCCAGTGGTCAGGTTCTGACAATGACATCCATGAGTAAACCATATAAGTCTTAAACTTGGACAAATGGATGAACAACGCAATATCACGCCAACCGATTTCCGTCATGAAGATTTATGAAATATAATTACTCGTAAAAATGCTTCTTATGAAGTGTTTAAAAACGTATTTCAATACAAGAGCAATGTGAATCACCGCATTTTAAAATGTGACCATGATTGACTTTTTTTTAAATAATGAATCTTTATTGGTCACCAAATAATTATTCGAGAATGAAATGTGGATGCAAAACAGGACGATGGCGTTCAAATATAAATATGATAACAAATTTATACATATAATTAACAACTTACACTAAATATACCTACATAAATAATTTATCATTAAATATACTAATACATAAAATATACATATATCATAGTTCTGATGAAATCGATTGATAATATTGCGCTAGCAAATTTTTAAAACATTTTCTTTTATAAAACTTTATACAGACTAGCTTACATTTATGGCTCGATAGAGGTTGGGTTTTTCCCCAATTTAACCAACCAATTTTACCCCTCGCTGCTGTTGATATTGTATTATCTCTAAAGTTTTGCAACTTGAAAAAAAATGTCTGCAGGAAAACTGCGTGTTAATTGTATCTTAAACAATGACATCCTTCCGTGATTCGAGTCGATTAATTGATCAATACCATCAATTATCAACTCCTAAGAGACTATAAATGAGAAGAAATCCCTAGAATTACTACATTCCAGATACACAGACAAGAAGGAGCCCTACCCTGGTCTACAATGAACTGGCTGTGTTTATCATCCCTTCTCGCTGTCTTGGTGTTCACATTTGGTGATGACCGTTACACTGACCGATACGACAATATGAATCTGGATGAGATTTTGGCAAACCAGAGACTATTGGCATCATATATCAAGTGTATTTTGGACAAAGGTCGTTGTACACCCGAAGGCAAGGAACTGAAACGTGAGTATGTTTTTTAATTTATAGAGTGATAGATCATTGAAAACCTACTAAAACATAGCCGTGAGCGGAAATATAAGGTCGGTTAAGTAAGTTTGAATATCTCGAAGACAAAGATGCCAGCTAACTGAAATAAATTGTGCATGATAGACAATTAA
This sequence comes from Meandrusa payeni, assembly GCA_029286785.1. Taxonomy (NCBI): domain Eukaryota; kingdom Metazoa; phylum Arthropoda; class Insecta; order Lepidoptera; family Papilionidae; genus Meandrusa; species Meandrusa payeni. The sequence goes on along the minus strand of JAGSMX010000008.1, from coordinate 7,498,626 downwards.
ATATCCTTAAATTAAAATAAAATATTTTTATTAATTTATTTATATTTCAATAAACAAAAAAGGATATCTTACGTAAACTTCGATAATACAGTTTTTCATTCTATTTTATTTTTATTTAAATTTTAGTACTTAGTATTGCCAATGTGGCAATATTTAATTGTCTATCATGCACAATTTATTTCAGTTAGCTAGCATCTTTGTCTTCCGAGATATTCAAACTTTCTTAACCGTCCCTTTAATTTTGCTCACGAGTGTAATTTCGTTTGTACAATTCGCCAGCCAAAAGACGGCTTTTTTTGATGAACTAACACAGTTGGCACAGAGAAGCTGGCCTTTACTGCTTCACCGGATTTGAGAGGTGGCACAGCTCTTAGATCGCTTAGCCTGAACCTCTATTAGGTGGTAACTCGACACAAGGGTAGGTGAGGGGTAACCACGGCTTGGACGGTTACCATTATTACGCGTTAGCAGTCCGATCCGAGGGCGCCCGAGAGGGCCGAACCACGACTCGGTCGGTAGCTATTTTATTAACAAAAATTTATTGGGACAATCTAGCTAGCTAGCTCAAGCTAGCCCAAAAGGCGGCGTTTTGTTTTTCAACAGAGGAAACATGTAAATGTGGCCTTCTCATATAAAAAAAGTTATAAGATTCGTTGCGGTTTTGTTTATTTGCCTGTAAAAAAATAATTGAATGACACGAAATAACCTTCTAGAAACGTTTGTTAGGAAGTTATTCACGAGTAGCATTGCATTCCACAAGTATTTTGTATGATTTAGATAAAAAAAAATTATTAATAATTACCTTATTTTATTTGATATTAACAAAAACGTTAAAAATTTTCACATATAATAAACACATAGTTTAATAGTAGCAAGAAGTGACAGCGTAGTGTCTAAGCGTTTCATTTGAGTTTGGAGGTTTGGAATCCCAAGCGGCTTCTACCACTGTGATTCCGTGAGTGATCATTTCATTGCACATATGGTAGCAAAGTTGTAAGAGAATAGCGATTGTTGGCTCTGTCTACCCTGTAATCCTGGCCTGTCGCTCCCGAGCGTCGTTCGCGCCATGCTCGCGAGTGATAGGTCCTAGACGGCTGCGGCCTCCTTCTGCGAGACAGTCATGTCCCAGAAGGAGGCCGACGAGCGGGTCAGGGAGGATAGCCCAGGGGCTTCCTCCAGCAGGCGGCGAGTCGGGGTGCGCAGGAGGCGATATCAACGCCTCCTCTCGCTGCCGCCGTAATCCGAAGCGGAGCCAGGCTAGGTACCTGGCCCCCTAATGCTTCGGCGTCGCTGGGACTTCTCTCATTGCCGGAGAAGTCCCCTAGAGAAAGAAGTCCGGTCTTTGCCGGGACCGGCCGGTCGTTGGGGTGCCCTGTGGCTGACAGATCCGGGGCACTCCAATTATAACGGCTGATGGCATACGCGTAAGGTTTAGTGCGTAGGGGTCGCCCAGACCGATTCCCACACATCCCTCCGGGCCCACCCAGGGTTCCGGAGGATGGTCCGTAAAAAGGATTCCCCGCGAAAAAAAAGGCTAGCGTTAAAAGAAAGACGTTTTTATGATTATCCACTTATAGTTCAATTATTAATATGATAATTATGTTTTTCTCTAGCATATCGCCATACACAGGCCACAAATTTTCAGCAAGCGATTTTTTCTTATCATCGCGACTATTAGTGTTAAACCCGAACCACTAAGGTTACCACTGCTGTTAATATAATAGTTGTTTATTTAATTACTTACATATACACACATAAACAGCACGTACACACGCGCATATTACGCATTCACATCACGATATCACTGACGACCATTATAACTCAGTCAACCAAGTCTTACAAGCATATCTAGCTCGCTCTGTCGGGCTAGATTTATTTCATTTTATTTCTATTGTAATTTACAATAAAATTACATAATTAAATATTTAATTTAACTCTCACAATGTATTAAATTATTCATTTCTGTCCGTATTCATCGGTTGCGGGTGAAGATTACATTACCTTCATCCTTGTACTTCAATATGGTTAATAATGACATAAATATACATAACGCATGTGTCAATACAAATTTGGGTTTTAAGACAATAGAATATCACCATAGTAAATAAAAGCTGCATTTGACAGTTTAAAAAGAGGAGTGCTCCGATCGTCACCAAACTTTACAGGATTACTCGCCAGGTCAATCTGAAGATTCCCTAAAAGTTTCATTGAAATCGGTCCAGCCGTTTCGGAGCCTATAAAGATCAAACCCACACACATTTTCTTTTATATTGTATAGATTGTAGCCTAAGTGCTGTGGATTCTGTAAGAAATAAATAAATAAAATAACGTATTGCAAATATTTCCAGTTCACATCAAGGATGCCATGCAGAACAGCTGCTCAAAATGCACGGAGTTCCAAAGGAACGGAGCCAGGAAAGTCGTCAAATACATTCGGGCCAAAGAACTAGACGCCTGGGAGGAGATCAAGCAAAAGTACGACCCTAAGAACGAGTACAAAGAACTGTACGAAGCTTTTCTTGCTGCGGAAAATTAAGTGAAAACCGGAAATAGAAACTTTATAGAAAAAAAAGTGCGGAAATTTTACATAACACAGATCCTTACTATTTAATCTTCTCAAATATACTTCAAGACATATGTTAAAACTTATTTTATTAAACATGCGTAAACCTTTTTTTTTGTTAACGGGGAGGAAATCTTCAGAAAGAAACCCCGCCTTTTGGGGCCAATTGTTGAGGGGCTCCGGGATCTCCTCCAGTGGAACGCACCGGAGCTCTGCACTGTGCTTAAGTGCACTTGCTGAGGGGGGAGGTTACTCCGTCACCCCCTGTGCCCTCGCAGTGCAAGGCGACACGGGCCAGCCGATGTCCCCTTCTTCCCCTTGTCGCCCATTGAACCCGAGGCCCCTTTTAGTCGCCTTCTACGACAGGCAGAGGATACCGTAGTCTTATACATGCGTAAACCTACGTTCTGCCAAGACATTTTAAACTAGATATTTGACAGGGACACACACAGGGACGTAGCGGTCGCGTAGAAACTTATAACAATGCAACGGGGTATCTTCGACGCGTGAACCAGATCATTCTCCAACACCACCTTCAAAAGTCAGGCATTATAATAAAAAAAAATGTACTAACTGTAGAGGTAGCACTCTTATTAAAAAAAAAAACAAAGTAACCAATTCAAGACCATTACAAAATAGCACGGACACATGGTTGCGCTTTATTGAAAGAGAAAAAAATCTAGCTATTTGAATGTTTTGAATAGTTTTCCAGTAAAAGCTAATGCTGTAAATTTAAGACTTATTTGTTTTTCTTATGGATACCATCGTCAGAATTGGACCAGACCAGAATTGAAACGGGACAACCTGGAAGCACCAGCTTTCCAAAAAAAAGAATCATCAAAATCAGTTCAGTCAGTCAAAACTGATGAGTTAAGAAACAAAAAAAATCGAACGAATTGAGAACCTCCTTTCTTCAAATCGGTGGGAAAAAATATTTTAATACGCGTATATTTTTACAACGATCTTACATGTAACTTGAAAAATAACAAACTGTTTATACGACTTACACAATACTAGGAGGGTGGGGGCCAATTAAAAGTCCGTTGTAAGATGAACACTGCTATATAACGTAGTGTTGCACCATATGTATTCCACATAAGCTGCTCAACTATAAAATAAAACAATTTCTCATAGCACGTTAAAATCGTTTGTTAGAAGTAAAATAATCAAGTGGAACGTTTAAAGATGACGTATGGAGCCGTGTTAGTGTTGCTGTGCATCGTGGCTGCAGTCTCAACCGAAACATATACAGATAAATATGATAACATAGATCTAAAGGAAATATTGGAGAATAAAAGATTATTACTGGCATATGTGAACTGCATCCTCGATAAAGGAAAATGCAGCGCCGAGGGGAAAGTACTTAGAGGTAATCAACTTGAAATCTATATCTAAATACACATTTTATTTATTACTGACCGGGAAATCTTGTTAAAACGATTTTATTTCACTACACAGATTGGCCAGAGAAGCTGGCATGACTGCTTCGCCGAATTGAGACGTGGCATAGCTCTTCCTAGGTGGCTTAGCCTGAACCTTTATTGCCAGTAACTTGACACAAGGGTCCAAGGTGAAGGGTAACCTCGGCTTAGACGGCTATTATGTTAAAACGATAATAAGAATTGATGTAGGATGTCTAAGATTCGAGGCCCAGTCGGTTTGTTCAAATTAGTTTCACTTTTTAGCCGACTTAAAAAAAGTAGGTTCTTTTTTATTATTTTTTTTTACCTTATAACTTTCAGCTGGGTGATTCAATTTGGATGATTCTTTTTTCGCATTTGGTACTTCCCGTGTGGGCCCATTTTAATTTGGTCCAATTCTGGCAATGGCAACCAGGAGAAAACCATAAAATCTTAAATTTGCATTAAGTATGTGCGCTACAAAAGGACGAATAACTCAATTTCACACCAAACGATTTCAATTATTCTTATTTGATTAGCCAGTGTCCGCAGTATAGCAATACTCATCAAATGATATGCGTAAAATATATAGGTTATATCGCTGATAGCATTTGGATAAATTACAGATGGGGTTAACAGAACAAACTGCTATTCTAAAGGGTTAACCCCTACGTGGTTATAGTGCTTTGAAGAAATAAGCACTAAAGCCACTCAGTCGTAGTCGTACGTTTCTTGAACAATATTAATTGGTCTATTTTCCAACAACTTCATATTTTTTAAAATGCAAGCTAATAAAATAAATACGTCCTCTTAACCCTAGCAGGGTAGACAGAGGCAGCTTTCGCTGTCCACTTATCGCCAAGCTTATTAGGCCCCATATGGTGACAGGTGATGAGCTCATCGTCATACACCAGGAACAAAAAATTGAACTTAAAGAAAGCCGAAACATCAGCATTTCATTGGTAAAACCGAATCGTATTCGAACTCGCGGCGTTATTCATATAAAACATTATTTAAAAGATATTGCTAAGTATAATTTGACAAATAGCAATAGTAATTTTATAAGTGTCGGGTTTAAATTGAACGTGTTACTTAATATTAAGCAACCTTGGTGTATTCAAATTTAATACGACCTAGAGAACAAGACGTTTGTAATGTTAACAGATGTAATACATACAAAATAAGTGTGTTTGTGACCTTACCGGGGTAGACAGACGAAATCCAATTTCTTAGCGAGCTTATTAAGTCCCAAATTTGACAGAGAATAGTGTAATTAACACACACTGTGTGCAATTCTTATCTAACGACCGTTTGTGCGTAAGAATTAGAATAACATTAACTCACAAACTGAACTCTGAGATTAGAATCCATTGTTAGCATTGCAAACATGTTAGTATAGTATATATAGTATATATATATATATATATATATATATACTGAATAGTGTCCATCAACAAGTATATATTTAAAAAAGGTTAACGATATTTTGTCACAAATATTATTACAATCCTTTTAACTATTCCAACTGAGCTTGAGTTTGTGCTAGAGATGATCGACGTCAATAGTCTATTGGTAGATTCGAACCTGCGACTATACGTTTCGCAGACCGTTACCCTAAAGTCAGGGTAACGGTGTGCGAAGAAACTAAATTATTTTAAGCGTAGTCTAATGGTTAAGGACCTTAACTATTAGACTAGCTTAATTAAAAATAATTATTAACTTAAATTTACGAGTAAAAACAAAACCAACTTCAAGCAGCCGCGATAGATCAAACTTTAATTGCTGCTGTTACGCGCGGATGCTCTTTTATTTCCTAAGTAACTATATATTATATATTACGTGGTTCTGTCGTCTGTATTCTCTTTCTTCTTCCACGTTCGTGCTCGTTGTCGTCGAGGACTACTTACCTGGATGTAGATTGGCATAAACCTACCAACATCTCTATCAACAAGCTTTTAACCGTACAATTTTTAGAAATTCCCCGATATATCTTCGGAACCCATGGCCTAAACATGTCAGCAAAACACCCTTTCAAACTAAAAAAAATTAAAATCGTTTCATTATTAATTTAAAACGTCCTTCTTTTTCGAAGTCGGTTAAAAGATTTTTCATTTCCTTTTTCTCTTTCAGAAAATATGGAGGACGCTATAGTAACTGGATGCAAAAAATGCACGGATGCCCAGAAGCGCGGTTCCAACATCATGATTGATCATCTGATCAAAAACGAGCCGGCAATTTGGCTCGAGCTGACCGAAAAGTTCGACCCTACTGGTAAATGGAGAAAGGTCTACGAGGAGAGAGCTAGAGAAAATGGAGTCATCATTCCGAATTAGAATCTTCATTCCATGTATATGTAAAAGTGCTGCCAAATGCCAAAAAAAAAAGGTTTTCCTAAGTTCATTATTTATTATAGTATGTTAAATAAATTTCGGTGATTAGCATAATAACCGTTTTATTTTAAGTTAATGGTGAATCCCTATATTTACTATACTATATTTAACTGGCGATCGCAAATCCCAACTAGCACGCTTCACTCCATAGACTGTAATTGTAGCTAGGTATGACCTGTCACTTTGGTGCAGAAGCTAAGCTTTTTAAAGTAATACTCCTTTTAACGAGCTTATTATAGACTCAAAATTGTAAAATTAACTTAACACGTTAGAGCTAAGGTCCAAGTATTGTAAAAGTAACTCACACACTAAAACCAGTGAGAGTATAATTATATTGTCATAGTGATAACAAATACTGAACTAAAAATATTTTTTCAACACGTTTTTAGCAGATTTCAAAACAGAGGTCATCCGTAAATAGCCTTTTTTAAAGTTTTAACACATTCAAACAAAAACAGAAAAATTTAAAAATATAAGTCCAGAAATGACGGCGTTATAGGTGCGCAGATAGGAAAGATAAAACAGAATGATAATCTTTGTCTCTTTCGAAATCCTCTCCAAAGTCTCGGAAGACCTTTAGTTAATTGACTCACCATAACTTCATCTTCGCCCTTCAACCCGGTAAAGTCGTAAAAGTCATAAGGTGTAATGACAATAACTTAATTTATGAGAATACAATTTTGAAAGAAAATACAAGAGTTGTATGTATTCGTATATTATATTGATTATAAGTAAATTATACAAGTAAATATGCCATGATTCATTTCAAAAACATAATGTAATTATATATAGCAGATTCAAGTGATTAACTTAACCGTCATTAGATCGTACTTTGTTTGCACTTATGGTCGATACTCAAAATGTCAAAGTATTAAATAAAAAGTAATACATCGTAATAATGTTAGTTGCCAAAAATAAGTAAAATGGAAGCGTAATTGACGGTGTGATTAATTATCTCTGACAGTTAGCCGTTGGCTTTACCACGCTCCTTGAACGCCTTACTCTTTGTCCCATCAGGGTCAAACTTGGCGGTAATTTCATTCCAAATTGCCAATTCGTTGTTCATCAAATGATCAATCATAATACGGCCGCCTTTTTTCTGCGCGTCCGTACATTTTTCACAGTTCGTATCCAAAGCGTCTTTAAGGTTTTCTGTAAAAAAAAGTATTATGAGTTAGAACACTGTGAATACCACGATTAAATTGTCTAGTGTATACGGTTTTCTTCGGGCTATCCAAAATAACTAATCACTCTTTTGTAACAGGTACAGTCTTGTAAAGCGCCTGCGAATTTAATGCAAATTTTTATGATCGTAATTTGCTCTTGTATCTAGATCTAGATCTTATATTTAAAAAATATAAATAACAACAAACCATAAAACAAACCCTTCCTAAATAACTCACATTTGAACTCTATTTTTGATTAGTTATTTTAGTATTATGTTATAGGCATCATAACTTGTAATGACGTTTCTTATATAAATTCATTTTGTAACACTTAATAAGAAAATATTTCTCAAATCTCATCCATCACTTTTAAACGTTCTTAATTAGCCTTTACTAAGGGCACGGTTTGACTATTGACGTGAACCATCTCCAAGCAGAAGCTTAAACTTAGTTGAATTGGCTAATAAGAATAAATAAATTACGTTTCAGCTCTTTCCCTTCAGGGCTGCATTTCCCTTTGTCGAGTAGACAGTTCACATACGCCAGTAGTAATCTTCTATTTGTCATGATTTCCTTAAGATCAATGTTATCGTATTTATCAGTATACGTTTCTGCTGACACTGCGGCCACAATACACAACAGCATAAGCACTCCTTTAGACGTCATCTGGAAACAAAAAACAAGTATAGGAAATCAAATCGTCAATGCATCTGAGTTATAAAACCTTTAGTTTGAATGCACCTAATATTACAATTCTACTTACAATGTTCTATTTTTGTGTCTAAATTGGTTGTAATCTAACAACTGACATAACTTTAAACATATTAATCGGCACTTATATAGCGATTTACAGTAAGGCTTTTTTTTTATTTTGCTCATCTTCCCACTTTTTTCTATATTTATAGATAACGTACTTGAAATTTGTTGTTATAGTCACGGTTTGTGGTTTCTAAATAGAGCATTATGAATATTTTAATTCAGGAAATAAGTGTTAATACGTCCTTTGGGAATTCGTGTAACAGTTATTTTCTGAAATGAGTGAGTGCGTTCGTGTGTACGTCTGTTTGTTTGCCTTTGTATCTATCTATTTTTGTCTGGCCGTTTGTGCACTGTGCTACAGGCTGCAATTTCTAGTTTTATGACATAAGTTCTAGGATTCTACACAAATTAGGTATCCGAATTATGCTGTAAAGTTTTTTGCCGCTGTTAATTGAGCTTAAAACAGACAAAAAATGTAGTAAATTCGATATAATGTATTTAAATATGCACATACATACTTATTTATGTATATTATATAATATATATATATATAATATATATTATTACTAATATTCTTAAATCCATCCATTTTTTATATTATTAGTAATAATCATTATATATATATATATATATATATATATATATATATATATATATATATATATATATAATATATATTATTACTAATATTCTTAAATCCATCCATTTTTTTTATATTACAAAGGGAAAACGAGCAAGCTTTTGTTTCTTATTTGCCTAAAGTTAAGCCATAACCGCCTAGAACATACCTGTGTATAAATATTTAGCAGCACTACCTAGCCTGCTCTTAACTTATAAAGGGTAGCTGAAGTAAAATACTAAGTTCTAAGTTGAAATAAACATTAAGTTCGCCTGTGTAGATATATTTTAGGGCGATAAGGGATTTGTCTATCTATATCCTTGATACAGCTAAAGGTTCGTTGAAGACGCTTAAAATAAAGAGGACCTTTTTACTATTGGTACAATATTATAAATACAATGCTATACTAGGCTGTGTACGGTAAGACATTAAGAGTTAAGACATAACTAATGAAATACGTAGTTGAATGCCAATCATGAAATTAGGAAAAATCAAAATCAAACTGCACGAACGAATCCCTCCGCATATTTCCAAGCAATCCCTTCGAAACATGAATCGTGTTATAAAGACACAATAAAGATTCGTTTCTAGTGTTATCGAATCAAAAATATCATAAATAATTCCATTGTGTTGGACAATTTCATCTACAAGCTGTTATAAACAATCTAATGTATGAAGCCAGTATTGTGTTGCTTTAGTCATATCTCATGAGAACGGTATTCGAAGTGCCGGTAACATGCAATTGCTTGCAATTTTTTGTGACGAACCTATGCTATTTGGCAACGATTTAACGGGATTTGAGAAGTGGCAGAGCTCTTAGATCGAAGCCTGCACCTCTAATGCGAGTGATTCTGCGCAATTGACCTAACAAACGGCATTAGATAGATAAATCCTTTATTGTCCCAAAATACATGTACAAAGGCGAATGCTAATTAGCATTTTCTTCCAGCTAACCTTTAGTGGTTAAGAGCAGACTAAGGGTAGTGCCGCTAAAAAAAAATATTGTTTAAAAAAAACAAATATATATACATATATATTACATAAATAAATAAATATACATTTACTTATAAATACATAGATACGTCTATATATATATATATATATATATATATATATATATAGATACATATAATAATATACATACACATGGAATAAATAAACGATATATGTATATATACCAGTTTGTACTTTTCATTGTTAGAGAAGAAAGTATTCAGATACACGTGATTTAAAGACAAGAGTTGGCGGCATTTAGATGTTCGCGGATGCACAGATGGCATGCTTTTGCGACAATGCGCAAGAGGTGTGCATCTCTGGTGCGCAGGGCGCGGACCAGCTCAACAGCATCCTGAGCATGATCGCTCAAAGGCTTGACTGTGTTTATGTAAACAGATGCTGCGCCGTCTCACATGGGGTAAGGTATTCATAAGCATAGTCAAGCTGTTAGTATAATAAAATATTTTTTATATTATTAGTAATAATCATTATATATATATATAATATTATTACTAATATTCCTAAATCCATCCATTTTTATATTACAAAGGGAAAACGAGCAAGCTTTTGTTTCTTATTTGCCTAAAGTTAAGCCATAACCGCCTAGAACATACCTGTGTATACATATTTAGCAGCACTACCTAGCCTGCTCTTAACTTATAATGGGTAGCTGAAAGAAAATGCTAAATAGCATTAAGTTCGCCTGTGTAGATATATTTTAGGGCGATAAGGGATTTGTCTATCTATATCATTGATACAGCTAAAGGTTCGTTGAAGACGCTTAAAATAAAGAGGACCTTTTTACTATTGGTACAATATTATAAATACAATGCTATACTAGGCTGTGCACGGTAAGACATTAAGAGTTAAGACATTACTAATGAAATACGTAGTTGAATGCCAATCATGAAATTAGGGAAAATCAAAATCAAACTGCACGAACGAATCCCTCCGCATATTTCCAAGCAATCCCTTCGAAACATGAATCGTGTTATAAAGACACAATAAAGATTCGTTTCTAGTGTTATCGAATCAAAAATATCATAAATAATTCCATTGTGTTGGACAATTTCATCTACAAGCTGTTATAAACAATCTAATGTATGAAGCCAGTATTGTGTTGCTTTAGTCATATCTCATGAGAACGGTATTCGAAGTGCCGGTAACACGCAATTGCTTGCAATTTTTTTTTGTGACGAACCTATGCTATTTGGCAACGATTTAACGGGATTTGAGAAGTGGCAGAGCTCTTAGATCGAAGCCTGCACCTCTAATGCGAGTGATTCTGCGCAATTGACCTAACAAACGGCATTAGATAGATAAATCCTTTATTGTCCCAAAATACATGTACAAAGGCGAATGCTAATTAGCATTTTCTTCCAGCTAACCTTTAGTGGTTAAGAGCAGACTAAGGGTAGTGCCGCTAAAAAAAAATATTGTTTAAAAAAAACAAATATATATACATATATATTACATAAATAAATAAATATACATTTACTTATAAATACATAGATACGTCTATATATATATACATATAATAATATACATATACATGGAATAAATAAACGATATATGTACGAGTATATATACCAGTTTGTACTTTTCATTGTTAGAGAAGAAAGTATTCAGATACACGTGATTTAAAGACAAGAGTTGGCGGCATTTAGATGTTCGCGGATGCACAGATGGCATGCTTTTTTGCGACAATGCGCAAGAGGTGTGCATCTCTGGTGGGCAGGGTGCGGACCAGCTCCAACAGCATCCTGAGCATGATCGCTCAAAGTCTTGACTGTGTTTATGTAAACAGATGCTGCGCCGTCTCACATGGGGTAAGGTATTCATAAGCATAGTCAAGCTGTTAGTATAATAAAATATTTTTTTTATTACTATAATCAAATAATAATTTAAATACACACCGGCGCCAGTTCTCGAAAATGGTCATGCAACGCTCTATTTTTGTGTCTAAATTGGTTGTAATCTAACAACTGACATAACTTTAAACATATTAATCGGCACTTATATAGCGATTTACAGTAAGGCTTTTTTTTTATTTTGCTCATCTTCCCACTTTTTTCTATATTTATAGATAACGTACTTGAAATTTGTTGTTATAGTCACGGTTTGTGGTTTCTAAATAGAGCATTATGAATATTTTAATTCAGGAAATAAGTGTTAATACGTCCTTTGGGAATTCGTGTAAGAGTTATTTTCTGAAATGAGTGAGTGCGTTCGTGTGTACGTCTGTTTGTTTGCCTTTGTATCTATCTATTTTTTGTCTGGCCGTTTGTGCACTGTGCTACAGGCTGCAATTTCTAGTTTTATGACATAAATTCAAGGATTCTACACAAATTAGGTATCCGAATTATGCTGTAAAGTTTTTGCCGCTGTTAATTGAGCTTAAAACATACAAAAATGTAGTAAATTCGATATAATGTATTTAAATATGCACATACAAACTTATTTATATTTGGTATATATATATATAGATACATATAATAATATACATACACATGGAATAAATAAACGATAGTAAATATACCAGTTTGTACTTTCATTGCTTGAGAAGAAAGTATTCAGATACAAGTGATTTAAAGACATTAATTAACGGCATTTAGTTGTTCGCGGTTGCACAGATGACATGCTTTTTTGCGACAATGCGCAAGAGGTGTGCATCTCTGGTGCGCAGGGTGCGGACCAGCTCCAACAGCATCCTGAGCATGATCGCTCAAAGGCTTGACTTTGTTTATGTAAACAGTTGCTGCGCCGTCTCACATGGGGTAAGGTATTCATAAGCATAGTCAATCCGTTAGTATAAAAAAATATTTTTTTATATTATTATTATAATCAAATAATAATAATAATAATTTAAATACACACCGGCGCCAGTTCTCGAAAATGGTCATGCAACGCTCTATTGGGATCGATCTGTCATCACAGACAGGACTATTGTTGCCAATAAGCCTGATATTGTGCTGACAGATCGGTCAACGCGACAGGCGGTGCTCGTCGACATTACAATCCCGCATGACGAGAACCTTGTGAAAGCCGAAAGGGAAAAAATCACTAAGTACCTCGACTTGGCTCACGAGGTGACCGCCATGTAGGATGTGGATTCGACGATCTTTGTCTCGATAGTCGTTTCTGCAAACGGTCTAATAGCGAAAAGTCTCGAACAACATCTTAAGAGACTTTCGCTAGATGGCTGGATCAAGGGTCAGATACAGAAGGCAGTACTCCTGGACACGGCACGCATCGTCAGGAGGTTTCTCTCTATGTCGCCCTAACCCCGTTTGAGTCCTGCTTCGTTGCCGGTGGCACACACTAGGTTAGGGTTTTATAATGTTTTTGTATTTTGTATGATATTTTTGTGTATTCTACTTTTTATATAAATATTAACCTAAGGATTCAAAATAAATAAAAAAAATAATAATTTTATATTATAATCTTATAATTTAGTCTAAGGTTGTCATTTAATAGTTATTTAAAATAATGATGAGTCTTAGTTACTTATTTCAATAAATGAATTATTATTTTGATATTATTATTATATTACAAACGGTTCGTTATTCCTTGTAGGAGATAAATTTGCTCCAAATAATAAACTTTACATGTTATGCCATTTGTAAGGCCTCTCGTCACACAATTAGCCTCATTATAACACTTCAAGGTAAAGTTGGATTATATTGCATGTATATTATTATTTTCAGTCAAATTTTTTTTTGCGAAGCGATAAGTCAGTTCCGTATTAAAAATTATCCAAATGATTCTTAATGCCTCATTCGTAACCACAAACCGTGACAAGAGAATTAAATATTTTTCCAGTACTCCACTAATTAGATGTGTGATGACTAAAAAGATTTGAGGGTGGGGGAAACATATTAAAAGTATAAAACTAGTTGAAAATTATGCACTAAACGTAATACAGTGGCCATCTTATTGTTTAAATTTGACGAGAACAAAAATATTGTATCGTAAGTTATCTTTTTTTCTTTATTTCGACACATACAATGTATAAACACGCTAACTCGAATTAAGTGAATATTCCGTTAACTTAAAATCTGAATCCAAAATATATAATAAAAGGAAAAATAAATATTTTGTATTTATCGTTAATAAATGATCTACGACGGGAACTGAAATTGAAATAAGTGTCTTACTTAATATAAAAGTTAGCTTAGTATTTTTTTGTCGATTTAATCCTTTATTAATGCGATAAAGCCCGGTATTGGTCTTAACTAACTATACCAATTGGTGACGGCGATACGGGAAAAAGGGGAACTTAAGATTAGGTGATTAAACTTTTCCCTAATATTTAGTGATACCATCACCAACACAGTTGTGTGTGTGAACAACACTTTAGAAAGGATGTAGGGTCTTCTCTTAATAATGCCGAAATCGTATCGGCTCGGAATCATCAGATTCCACCAATAGATTATACGTGAATGAAATTACGTGAAAACCGTAAAGTTGTCGAATACTAGACATCAAGTTGATGTCGACAGATCTCGTTCTATCTATACCATCACAGTGTTCTCTCTTAATCTGTGAATGTTACTAAACATCAGAAAAATCTTTGACGAAAAGACGGACAATGGATAAAAGATCTGAACGAATTACTGGAAAACTAAGTTTACGGTATGAATAATTCGATATATAAAGCTCAGAAGGCTAAGAAGTTGTAGATAGAAGTGTCTGTAATAATAAAATAACCGCTTTTTATAATTTTTGTCCGTATATCTGTTTATTCCGGGACTGGATTTTCACTGGGATATAGCTGAGTAACGTAAGCTGCTTATTTTTGAAAAAAATAATAAATAGTTTTTATTAGCGGGTAGCACCGCGGGACGTAGCCAGTTAATTTATATGAATGTGAGTAATATTACAAGACCAGGTCTGCTAAACCAATTGTGTCAAAATTTATACCATAAAATCATTTCAAACGATTAATCAGTATTGAATAATCATAAAATAATCAAAATTTCAATTGAAAATTGCAAATCATCAAATAAAATTAGAAGATAACGGTTTTTAGTAAAATGACAATAAAAAAAAATTAAATCAGCTATCACTTTTTATATTATAATTCCAAACATTTATTTTAACCAGTCTAATAAACCTTAAGTTTTTGCTAAGAGATGGCTGCCTGAAAAAAGCATGCATCTTTTGGTATAGTGTCTATCCCTTCCAGAGATTTTGCAGTGAAGGTCGCTCCTAGGTAGAGAATGTTTCTAGACAGTAAAAGCGCCTTAACACTGTTTATATAGTTTTTTAATACATGTAATAATAATTATAATAAAATGAAGATAAATTTCTAGATGACGTCCAAAGGTATTCTTGTGATGCTGCTTGTTTGCTGTGTAGCTGCTCTAGCCGAAAAATACACTGACAAATATGATAATATAGACCTTAATGAGGTCATGAAAAATAGAAGATTACTACTGGGCTATGTAAACTGCGTCCTCGATAAAGGAAAATGCACGCCTGAGGGAAAAGAATTAAAAGGTAACCTTAACCTTATTACCCTATTAAGACGTACTTTAATCCATAAAAATGCCAAAAAAATGAATTTAAATCTCTACTCTAGAGATAAAGTTATTAAGTGAACATTCAAGCGTAATGGCTTAGGGTACGGCCTGCGAATCGTAAGGTTGTGGGTTCGAAACCACCATACGACTATTGCCGTGAACCATATCCTAGCACAAGCTTAAGCTTAGTTGGAATGGTTAACAAGATTGTTAGTAATATTTTTGAAAAAAAAAAGAAATATTGCTAGCTTTCTTTTAAAAAAAAAATTCAAGACGGTGCTCACGTAAGATCAAAAAACAAAAATAAACGCAAATAAGGCAAAGGTGAAAGAGACATCGGAAAAGATTGAAGTAATATTATGTATGGCTGAAAAGGAAGCGAAAGGTGTGCCGGGATCGTAGATAGTGTAAACTCGTGATCTCTGCCTCTCCGGGTAGCTGGCGTGAGAGCTTATGTTATGTATTTTAGACTTAAGACACCGAAAACGGAAACTCATTGGCAAATGATCTCCTTGGTTCGTTCCCTCGCAGCTAATATAGCAGCTAATGCATTTGACTAATTATTCTATTATAATTATTTTATAATGTATTCACAAATTAAATTGCCCGTTAAAAATTCTGACTTTTAAGAAACACTTTTAAACCGAGGTCGCTATAAAATAATATATAAAATGATATTATTTTATCACATTTAACAACTGCGCAGATTCATTTTTCAGATAATCTAAAGGAAGCTATCGAAACGGGCTGTGAAAAATGTACGGAAGCTCAAAAAGATGGCACCTCCACTATGATTAGACATTTGATAAAAGAGGAACTGGCTATTTGGCACGAACTGACAGCCAAATTTGACCCTGACGGCAAATGGAGGAAGATGTACGAAGACGAAGCCAAAGCCCACGATATCGTTATACCGGAGTAGATAATCTTTTTCTTCTTTTAATTCTTGAAATTCAAAGGCAACTTCGTTTTGATGACATATAAATGTATTATTTCTTTACAGTTTTACAGACTGTGTTTTGTATAAAACTTTACAAATAAAAAATTATCGTGTAAAGAAAATAAAAAAATGTGTAATAATCTGAGACTGGCAGTTTTATAATGATAAGTAAATATAAAGAAACACAAGAAAAATCTATACGTCATCTCGATTTTTTTTTTCGTAATAAATCTTACATCAAAATGGAAAAGAATTTTAAGCGGTTCGTGATCTGTTCGTGATGAGATCAACAGTCGGACTCGACTCAGAATTAAATCATCCTGAGAAATTGAGAGACTCAACGTAACGACCTCGGCATTTTAAAAACTTGTGCCCAGTACAACTCCTTATTATATCCCTAAAAAAAAATAGAATTTCACGTCCTTTTAACCCTTCTTTTTTAATCGATCTCAAAAAGGAAACGGGTTCTCAATTCATCTGATCATTTTTAATGCACGCCGCCACATTGGCGTCCGCTAAGGTGGACCCGGGAAGAAGGCGACATCGGCTGGCCCGTGTAGCCTTGCACTATGAGGGCACATGTCCAGAAATTGGAAACATAACAATAATTTAAAAAAAAAAGAAAGCGTACGTACACAGTTGCGTTTAATCCGTCACTAACGGTAAGACTTTGTTTATGTCCAATTAAAGACGTACATAGTAACCGTCCAAGCCGACGCCCCCACCGGCGGGACCCTTGTGTGAGTTACTAGCGATAGAGGTTCAGGCTAAACGACCTAAGAACTATGCCACCTCTCAATCCGGTGAAGCAGAAGACCAGCTTCTCTGTGCCAACTGTGGTAGTTCGTCCAAAAAAAATGGGAATGAAATGAAAGGGATTAAGGGCGGCAATTAATAATTGTTTTATATTTTTACATAAATTAACTGGTGTTATCTGGGAAGCCTATTTCTCGCATACCAAAGTAAAACAGCATAGAAATTGTTCCAGTAAATTTATTTAGCCCTTGAAAGTTTTCAATTCAGCTTCGTACTTCCTTACGTACTTGTGATCTCGATCGTATTTGTCAGTCAGCTGTCTCCAGTAGCCGGGCTCGTTGTTGATAAGGTGACCAATCACAAGGCGGGTGCCGCGGCGTTGGGTGTCAGTGCATTTCGCACAGTAGTTCTCTAAAGCTTCCCTTATGTGCACTGAATTCAAAATGACAAAATAATTAGTAAATTAAGTTAAACTTTATTTAAATTTAAAGTTACAGCCTTTACATAGGTCCCACTGCTGGGCACAGGTCTTCTCTGCAAAAAGAGTATAAGGGCATAGTCCGCAACGCGGCCCTAGTGCGGATTGGCAGACTTCACATGTCTATGAAAAATTTTCTAGGACATGTAAGATTCCTAACGATGTTTGCCTTCACCGCCGAGCGCGTAGTAAATAAGCACACAAATTTATTGGTGGTATTGGCACCGGGGAACGAACTTGGGTTGCTAGCGTACCATGCAACTTGAGGCGACCGCCCGGACACTGAGCTACCACGGCGCAACCTTTATTTATTAAAGCATTATTAGCAGATATACGACTCCGATTTCTCAGTGTTAGGTATACAATATTTTTCATGGGGCAACATTCAGTTTAATGGCAATACTGGGGGCGCTTTGTCTATGGCCCAAGTCAAGTCAGATTTATTGCCAGGTCTACGGTCGGGTTCGGAATGGGATAGTAACAACACCATGATAGGAATAGCGGAGCTCTTGGCGGAGCTTGGGTCAATTGACTTCAAGCAGTTAAACCGGAGTTCCTTTCGAAAGTGATAAGTGATGCCGTGACGCTGAAGCGTTGGAGCAATACTATAAATGTCTTATTTTGTCCTAATTACTTTGCGGTTTGCTATAATACCTTACATTTTCATTGAAAATGTGCCCTAACTGGTGTAACTCAAGGAAAGTATAACCTTTCTTAACACAAGTAAAAAATGAGACAGCGAACTGAAAACCAAGTTACATTTAAAAAGCTAAGTTAAAAGCTTATATATGCTCCACTGTTGGGCACAGACCTTCTCTATAAAGAGTGTGTTTGTAAGAGAAATCTTTCGATAGCATATAAATTTTTCACGATATTTTTTTTGTTTCATTTAACTGTATTTTGTTTTTTGATTTGATGAAAAGAACAATAGAATTATATGCTAATCGAACGATTTTGTAATAAAATCTTGATTCTAGATGAGTAACGATGTATGTATCATATATATCCCTTTTGTACTTTTTACCGTAAAACATAACAGAAAAAATGTCTTCCCGTTTACTAGAATCTCATTATACGTCGACTAATTTATTCTTATGGGAACCACAAGTAAATAAATATTGCGTAAGCAGGGAGGACAAATTATTTACGCATTCTCGTGTTATATTGAATTAATATACCAGTCTCCACGTCCATTCTCATTAGCATATTTAGTACTTGTTTGCGTCAGACCAAATCATCGACGGGTCAATGAACTCAACGCTTCAACTTTGAATTGACGTCATAAGTAATAACTTATGCTAATCGGTAATTTTATCCCTTTACTTAATATAAGCTCTCAAATGGTAAGAGTTTTTTATGTCCAATTATACTTTTAAAATTTCCCAAAATCCCGCTTCGGAAGTAAAAAAATGTGCTTTAATGGCGACCGCCATTTTGAAATTTTGTGTACCTGGTAAATACTTTTGGCTGCCAATTCCCTAGGGTGTTCATTGTAGAGTTTATAAAATAGAACAATATTCCAAAGCATATACTTTCCAACTGTTGTAAAAAGAGCCTTACTCGCGGAGGGAGACTCTGCCACATGCGCTGTTTGTTTTGGCGGGCGAGAACGGGAGCTTGCTACTCAAGCAGAAGTAAACAAAATGACGACTGCCCCACTAGTGTTATATACACGATGGCAAATATTTTTTTGTATAGCTAAGAAAACGAAAAGTTGAAAGCTTAGTGGCTTAATTATAATTTGTCCCGATATCATTGTCGGAATACTAGACGTTGTTCATCTATTTGGAAACACCAAACTTCGTATTCGTCTATTGTTGATATGAATTTCAGTGACTTCTGTTATCTATCTCTCTTATTTACCATAACATAACTTAAACCACGATACAAACAATAAATGAACTATTCAATTGATTCTAAGGTAGTAAATACAAAATAGCTTTAAACTCTCTTTTGTACATACACTTTAGTGCAATTTAATTTTAAATTTAATACACACATCTCTCATCTTAAAGGAGCTCTGACTCCTGGTAAAGATATCTAGTGTCCTGTCGCCGCCAGATCCGAGGCACCCCGCTCATAACGGCTGATGACATTCGCGGAAGGTTTAGTGGGTAGGGGCTGCCCAGGCCGAGTCCCACACATCCCTCCGGGCCCACCCAGGGTACCGGAGGATGGTCTATAAAAAGATTCCAACGCGTTAACAAAAAAAAAGGTAAAGATATCTGTATCTCAGGAAATAGTGACTTTAGTGAGTCCTAAACCAATATTCGCACCGTGGGTTCATCGAAATTGGTGATTAATTACTTATTAATTAACAATTACATAAAAAGTTCACGGGGCTTAATTCAGGAGAAAAATTGATGTGACTGTGTATGTTTATGTATGTATGTGTAAGCATGGAAGTTTGTAATAAATTAATGGGTATTTATTCTGAAATTATAATTACCTTTTCTATTTGGATGTAGTCTTGATTTCGTTGTTAATTTAGCAATATTTGTTATTTTTGGATCTTAAGCTTTATTAGATTAAAAATGTTATAAATATAATTTAAAATAAAGAATTTTTCTTTCTATCTAAATTTTACGAAGAAATTCGACGGAGAACAAAAGTAGTCGACATAGCTCTTAAAGTCAGCAAGTTGAAGTGACAGTTGGCTGGCCACATCTGCCGAGTCAGTGACGGTAAATGGGGGAGGAAAGTCTTGGAATAGAGGCCGCACATAGGCCGGAGAAGGGTGGGGCGTGGGGCGCCCTCTCTCCAGATGGACCGACGACCTTGTAACGATAGTCAGAAGTGTCTGGATGCGGAAAGCGAACGATCATATAGCAGTGGATAGACACAGGCTGATGATGATGATGATAATCAATATTTTGGTCACATATTCTTCATAGTGATATGTAATAAAATGTGGAGATGCTATCTATTCCTCTTATACTGAGTTTTCAATTTTTAACAAAACTATGCAACGTAGCAGTAACTGTGTGATACATTAAAACCTCTGTAGTACATTGTAAAGAGCAGTGATTATAAAGCTTAATATACGTACATTTTAATTCCCTGCCTTCAGGCGAACACTTCCCTTGTTCGAGGAGACATTTCAGATATGGCAACAGTAACCTTCTGTTAGAAACAACATCGCCGACGTTAACACCGTCATATCTATTCGTGTATTTACCACTTGAGCGAGCGTTGACTATCGTAATGACAGATACGAGAAGTGTCACTATAAGTAATTTCATCCTGTAACAACAAAATACACTATAAGTAAAAACTCGGATCTTTATCGGGATATGATGACACCCGTACTGTTATGGATGTTCGTATTAAATGAGTGACATTTTTATATCAATATTTGAGAGAACACGATAAATACGAACTTTACCACAAAAACTGCGAAGGAAAACCTTTTCTCACTATATACATTACGGCCTCATATGGAATACTGTTCGCATCTCTGGGCCGGGGCTCCCCAATACCAACTTCTTCCGTTTGACGGTGTACAACGTAGAGCTGCTTGAATAGTCGACGATCAGGGTCTTTCCGATCGACTCGACCCTCTGAGTCTGCGAAAAGATGTCGGTTCTCTTTGCATCCTGTATCGCATTTACCATGGGGAGTGTTCTGAGGAATTGTTCGGAATCATCCCAGCTACCGATTTCCATTACCGCACATCTCGGCAGAATTCCAAATTCCACCGCCACCATCTTGATGGTTGGCGTTCAACGACTGTACGTTTTTCGCGTAACTTTCTCCCACGCACTGTCAATTTGTGGAATCAACTGTCGCCAGCGGTGTTTCCGAAGAAACGAGCCTATTCCTATCTCAAAGGTCGGCAACGCACCTACAGCGCCTCTATCTCCTATGCTGTGGATGTTCATGGGTAACGGTGATCACTTAAGATCAGGTGAGCCGTATGCTCGTTTGCCACTTCTCATATAAAAAGAATACAGTTTTAAAACAGTGGTGGCTCAGTGTCCGGGCAGTCACCTCTAGTTAGGTAAGAATCCGAGCTCAATCCCCGGTGCCGCCACCAATGAACATTGTGTGCAATTTTAAATTACGTTATATATATTATATATTATCAAAACCATAGACTTTAAATCCTACTTTCATCTTTGTATTTACGAATTATCGTAGGATTTTTTATTGGAAAGAAATGTTGTTATTTATACTTGCCCACCGAGAATACGGGCAAGTTATGTCGGGCACCCAGTCGAAAGTTATGACATACCAAACATAAAAACACAGATTAATTTAAAACGTCCTTTTGAAGTCGGTTTAAAAGATCCATATTTAAATATCCTTAAAACTTATCCATATATCCCGATACAATACAACTTACAATTACTTAATACGGATATAATTACCATATAATATATATGTATATATAAAAGAGAATGTGTGTGTACTTGATCAGTATAGGCTCCGAAACGGCTAAACTGATGTTAATGAATTTTTCAGGGTATATTCAAATTGACCTAACGAGTAAACTGTGGCAGACCGGCCTGCAGCCCAGTAATTCTGGGCTCTCAAGAATAAGACTACGGTATCCCCTGCCTGCCGTAGAAGACAACTAAAAGGGGCCTCGAGTTCACTGGGCGACAAGGGTGGGGCCTGAGTCATCCACCAAGGTGGACCCGGGAAGGAGGCGACATCGGCTGGCCTGTCGCCTTGTGCTGCGAGGAGTAACCTCCCCCCGGGACGTGATCTCCTTGAGCACAGTGCAGAGGGGCTCCGGTGCGTTCCACGTTGAGATCCCGGAGCCCCTCGTCATGCACCGAGGAAAGGGCCACCGGGGAGGTTTTAGTGGGTAAGAACCCCACATAACCACCACAAGACGCGGTATCTTTTTGAAGATTTGCTCCCCGATAACAAAAAAAAAAGATGATCTTCACCCGCTCGAGAAGAGAATAAATACGGAGATAAATGAATAATTTAATATATTGTGTTCATTAAATTAAATATTAATGATGTAAGTTCATTGTTTAAATTAAATAAAGCAAATTCTAGCCCCGGGAAGCGCGCTGGGTACGCTAGTAATATAATAAAAATTACTTACTTTAAAAATGTATTATTAAGTCAAGTAGCGAAGATGAAAGCGGACGGAGAAATTACGGTACACTAAAGAGATAGTGCGGTCAAGGTTCGTTATATAGTCGGTAGATGGTCAAATCCCGGTTCTAAGAACAATTCAGAAACTGGTTTTAATATGTACGTGCCAAAATCTGCTGTTTTACCCATAAGAATTTCAATTTCACTTACATTTCGTAAAATACCTAAAACTAAGTAACTAAATAAAGTCAAATCGTATAGATTTTTTTTAATAAGAATGCTGACAATATTTATTTTCGCGAATATTATTAACAATCTTGTTAACCTGTTCATATAATTCAATAGTTGAATGGCGGTTGCCCTACAACCTTACGATTCTCAGACCGTATCCTAAACCAATTTATGTAATTACAAAAAAAAGTTGCGTACCGTTAGCAGACAGAGATACATTGAAAATCAATGTAAAAGTAGAATTATCTCCCATATAGATAGATACAACTTTATTGTATACCAAAATTAAACTTACAGAACTGAAAATACATTTTAAATTAGGCGACCTTATCGCTTAGAGCGATCTCTCGATCACTTAATATATATACAAAATAGGACGATGGCATACAGATACAAATATTATTATTAAACTATCGTTATACTAAATAATCTTCATCATAGGATATGATATTTCGTAAGCCATTTGAAGTCTGCCCTTCGCATATTACAGCTGTGGGCTACGCTCTTAAATTCTCAAACATACATAAGCAGTTAAAATTATGGTCCTTGTGTTATACTTAAAATTATATTTGTCCTGATATAATATACAATATTTTATGTTATTGATTTTAACCATGATGTTTACGGTCAAGTTAAACCTGTTTCATGCTAATATCATAACAGTGTATATAATCACAGTTAGACAATGTCTGGGCTGTGGATAAATTAATAAAAGGTGCGAAATGGAATATGTTACAAGTCGTTCCGGAAATATTAAAACCAGATTTTCGTACGGTTTCATTGACATTGATGTTACAATCTTAAAACATCTAAATTCAAAATTGGAACGCTTTTTTTATTATGTTAAAAATTTCGATGGATTCCAATTCGCATATTGTATAAGAGGTTAATAAAAATTGCAATATGAAATAAGGAAGTGTTTTAGGGAATAAAGAATTGCAGTTATTGTTTCCATTTGTGTTTGGTTAACAACTGTCATCGTGCGTCTTAGAATAGATTATTTTATAACAGCCCTGTAGTTGTGGGCTCTCAAGAATAAGACTACGGTATCCCCTGCCTGTCATACAAGGCGACTAAGCGACAAGGGTGGGGGCCTGCGTCGTTCACCGAAGTGGACCTGGGTAGAAGGCGACATCGGCTGGGCCGTGTCGTCTTGCGCTGTGAGGGCACAGGGGGCGGAGTAACCTCCCCCCCGGGACGTGCTCTCCTTGAGCAGAGTGCAGTGGAGCTCTGGTGCGTTCCACTGGAGATCCCGGAGCCCCTCGTTATGCACCGAGGAAAGGGCCACCGGGGAGATTATTTTATAAGCGTCAATAGCCAAAGGTTTAGGGTACGGTCTGCGAATCGTAAGGTCGTGGGTTCGAATCCACCATTCGATTGCCGTGAACCATGTCCTAGCACAAGCTTAAGCTTAGTATGGTTAACAAGATGGTTAGTAATATTTCAGGAAAAAAAAAAGAAATATTGCTAGCTTTCTTTAAAAAAAAAATTATGTACCCTACAGCTAATCCAAGGAGTTCAGATTAAATTTAGAGTAAATAAAATATATTGGGTATTAACTTATACACGCTGTGGAACTAAAGTAGGTATTTCCTTGCTTGGGGTGACGGTTGTGTCATGCACATCCATACATCAGAGAATACATATTTGCAGGCTCCTAGTAAATCTGACGTCACTCTTCTTTGGTATATCACATATCTCGACGTACATTTGCATATATCGTCACCGAGATTTTCGTCTCTTTCCTCATTGACAAAATTGACGTTTACATAACAAGAAGAAATTAAATAAAAAAAAAATAAACTCGGCGTATACTCGGCGGGGTAAGCAGAGACAGTTTTCGCTGTCCACTTTCTGATTAGCTTATTACGTCCATTATCCAGACGGAAAATCTATTCCATTCCCAGATACTAAACCGATTGTGTTAACAAGTATATTTACGAGTAAACACAAAAACGACTTCAAAACGATTGACGCGAGAAAGACCTTTTAGTATTTCCGAATTATAGTACGAAATAGATTTAATCAGAACCTAACCAAACCATGAGGGTTCCCAAACCAAACAAAACTACTCCAAAAGTACATCCTTTCCGATAAAAATGAATCATTGAAATCGGTTGACTTGATATTAAGTTATTCGTCCATTTGTGGCGCGCATACTTGATGCAATTTAAGACTTATATGGTTTTCTTACGGATACCATAGTCACAATTAGACCGAATGGGAATAGGACCACACTGGGAGCATCAGTTTTCAAATAAAAGAAAAAATCATCGGTTCACCCAGTCTAAATAACAAACTAAAATAAAAAAAAACATAGAGACGAATTGAGAACCTCCTCCTTGTTTTAAATCGGTTGAAAATTTATTATAATTATTTTTATTAAAACGGTATTTGGTAGTCTTAAGAGACTTTTAGTTCATTGATTCAACTATGGTTTACGGATAGAGTATTACTGGCACGGCAATCGTGTGTGTATTTGACGTACTTGGTAATGATGGAATGATAATTGTTATGACTGCAATAATCGGTTTCACAATAAACTTTCACCGGCAAATGACCGAATCAGGACCCTATCCCTTGTAGTAATCTAGAATAATGACAGACGAATCAATCAGAATCAAAGATCAGAAATAAAGATCGCGATCGCGCTTCTGATGTACAAATTCAATGCCATAACCGTGAGAGGCAAAAACCGCAGAATATAAAAAAAAAACATTATCATAATGTTTAATAAATTAATAATCTCTTAATATTTATAACCGTTTAATATTCTTACACATTTTTCATTTGAGGAAATAGACACGATTAAAATGTTGCTGTTAATCTGCGCACATAATGACAACTTCCAAATATGCCGATTAATTCCAATAAAATTATTATCATACTAGCGGACCCGACAGACTTCGTTCTGTTAAAAAAATTTGGAATGTGGCAAATTTTTGTTCATACCTAAAAAATTGTCCTGAACAGAACTGTCGTCCTGATGATAGGGCGGTGTATAGGGTTCAGCTGTGGTGACCAAAGTATCTTCGCTTCCACGAACTTTCTGGGACCCACTAAAAACCCCAGATTTCAAATTATGAGGTGCACTTAGGAATAAAACCTGATTGAACACCATTAATTTATGATTGAGATACGAAACTAAGACATAAGAAATAATATCGCGAAGCCGACCAAATTGAAATTACTACTGATGATCTATTACATTTTGTGACTATTCAACTTGGTCGGGTTCTCTATGATTCGCTTCGGATATGATTGAATTTAAACTTTGTGCAGTGGTAATAAAGTGCAAATTGCCGTTAAGACGTAGCTTTTGACGTTAGGAGCACACCTATAATGCTTAGCAAACAGAGAGTATGTTTAATCTAAAATATGCATTATTGCTATGACATAAAGTTCAAATTGACTCTACATTTTATTTAGAAAATACGTTTGTATGGGAAATAGAAAAGGGCTATTTTAAGGTCTTCCCGGCAGTTACTCTAATTTTTCTCACCTTTTAAACCTTCCCTAAACCTCCACGAACATTTTAAGAACAAGATAAGATAAATCCGTTCAGCCGTTTTCGAATTTTAGCGAGACTAACGAACAGCAATTCATTTTTATATATAAAAGATAAATTAAAAAAAAAATCAATTGAAAATGACATACCAAAAAATTAAATTTATTTCACAATTGAATATATTGGTAATATAGTAAATTGTCATTGACAAAAATTGTAAACTCAGTAATGTAAAACAAGGCTTTTGAACGGCAGTTACTACGAGATATCACACATTTTTTGATTTATTAATCTATTTTTATGAGGTAAAATAAACAATTAGTATTATTAATGTTATTTACTTTTAAACAACATGGATTAAAACTTAACAATATCATAATAAAAAACGTTACTAAGATTATTATTGAAGTTATTTTACCTGAGCAATAAGAAAACCATTGTGCCAAAACCTTTTCCTGCATTATGTTTTTAAATAAATAATTAATCAACAATTACAAGGTCATTTACACTATGTTTATATAGTCAAGGTAATGTAGAATTATCCAGTAATCTCACGAAGTTCTTTCTCGTATCTGATCACGTATTTTCGTTTAGGATCGTATTTGGCGGTAAGTTTGTTCCAGTACTCTTTTTCATGGTTGACTAAATGAGTAAGAACGCGCTGCATGTTAGACCTTTGCACGTCTGTGCATCTCTCACAGTTTTCCTCGAGCGCTTCCTGGATGTGAGCTGATGACCAAAATAATACGTTTTAAATTTATCCATAATACTTTCACAAGATGTTTTAATATTTTATTTAATAATTTAATAATTTTTATCTCAAACCAAAAATTCAAACATGTACAAAGTTCGATAATAGACGCAGTAGTAAGAACTGTGTCGCAGCTATTAAGTAACGCCCAACTACAAGCAATTCAATACAAAATTCCAAATTTACTAAAATTAAAAACATTTCATATGTAATTCTTTTTTTTTTATATTTTCAAAGCAAGTGCTTGACTACGATCCCACCTGATGTTAAGCGGAAATGCAGTCCTGGATGGTAAGACGCACTAGCTTAGTAAATGCCTATTCACTCTACTCTTGAAAATACCCACATTGTAATCGGAAGGAAAGACAAATTCAGTTTGATCGAGTGTGTAGGCGTGAGTGTGTTTGTGTGTGTATTTCTCATTTCAATATTTGATGTTTCATTTCTGTCAGGCGTCACGTGATATTCACTCTTTTCAATTTAAATCATTATACTTACATTTCAATTCTTTGCCCTCTGGTGAGCAATTGCCTATGTCGAGAAGACATTTAAGATAGGCCTCCAATAGCCGTTTGTTTGACAAAAGTTCTCCTATGTTGAAATTGTCATATCGACTTGTGTATTTAGCAATTGAGCCGTCGCCCATAACCGAAACCACAGACACAATAAGTAAAATTATAAGCAATTTCATTCTGTAATCAAAACAATATATTGTAATTTAAATAGACACTGTATATAAAAGTTAAAGTTAAAGTTACAGCCTTTAAATATATAATATATATGTCCCACTGCTGGGCACAGGCCTTCTCTGTAAAGAGAGTATAAGGGCATAGTCTACCACGCGGCCCTAGTGCGGATTCACATGCCTTAGAAATATTTTCTAAGACATGTAGGTTTCCTCACGATGTTTTCCTTCACCGCCGAGCGCCTGGTTAATCGGCACATAAAATTGCAACAGCAAATTTATTGGTGCCGGCACCGGGGATCGAACTCGGGTTGCTGGCGTACTATGCAACAAGAGCCAACTGCCTGGACACTGAGCTACCACGGCTCTACACTGAGCTACCACGGCTCTAGTGTTATTTTAAAGTTATATTCAAACAATAACAAACAAACAAACATTTTTATTGTCACACAATAATTTCAATAACAAATTATTTAAATTACAATTATGGGCGGGGGACTGGTGTTCAAACTAGGAACAAACCTGTGTGATGCATCATCAGGCCTAAACCCCACGGATGTGCCCAATAATATGCAATGTATTTAATTTATTAGAAATTTAAAATAAAAATTACTTACTTAAAAAAAATGTTTGTCAATAAGCTAAGATGAAACACGTCGAAGAATTGTTGTTATACTAAAGCTGTGGTATGAAGAGGCTTTTTTTATATACTTCTAAGCAGATCAATTTCCGCCTAAAAAAATACGAAACGAGTTTAAAACTTAAGATGATCTAGCCGTTTTAAAATCTATTAATTTCTGTTCTCGTTTTCCTGTCGCGGGAAAACGAGAAGTTAATTTTCGGGTTTATCTGTTAATTTAGATATGTATAGAATTGTAATTAGACACAAATTTTAAAATAAAATATTTATTTTATATTTGAAGTGAAATAAAGGATAAGAGCATACAATTATTTTATAAAATAATTAATCATTAATACGATGAACTTAATGAACAAGAACTTAATATTTGAAGCGTCAATAGCCTAATGGTTTAGGGTACGGCCTGCGAATCGTAAGGTCGTGGGTTCGAATCCACCATTCGACTATTGCAACAATGTTAAGCTTAGTTGGAATGGTTAACAAGATTGTTAGTAATATTTCAGAAAAAAAAAAGATATAATGCTAGCTTTCTTTTTTTTTAAAAAAAATTAAAAAATAAGGCTATGTAATTTTTTACAGAGGGAACTCATCACTAAAAGTAGTTTTATTCCATGAGTAAGTAATATTCGTGTAAATATAAAAGGTCATTAATACATTTGTTAACTAACAATCACCTCGATAAAAGTTAAAGTTAAAAGTTACAGCCTTTATATATACATATATGTCCCACAGCTGGGCGCAGGCCGTCTCTTTAAAGAGACTATAAAGGCATAGTCCGCCACGCGGCCCTAGTGCGGACTGGCAGACTTCACATGCCTTAGAAATATTTTCTAAGACATGTAGGTCGCGATGTTTTCCTTCACCGCCGAGCGCCTGGTTAATCGGCACATAAAATTGCAACAGCAAATTTATTGGTGCCGGCACCGGGGATCGAACTCGGGTTGCTGGCGTACTATGCAACAAGAGCCAACTGCCTGGACACTGAGCTACCACGGCTCTAGTGTTATTTTAAAGTTATATTCAAACAATAACAAACAAACAAACATTTTTTATTGTCACACAATAATTTCAATAACAAATTATTTAAATTACAATTATGGGCGGGGACTGGTGTCCAAACTAGGAACAAACCTGTGTGATGCATCACCAGGCCTAAACCCCACGGATGTGCCCAATAATATGCAATGTATTTAATTTATTAGAAATTTAAAATAAAAATTACTTACTTAAAAAATAAAAAGTTTGTCAATAAGCTAAGATGAAACACGTCGAAGAATTTTGTTATACTAAAGCTGTGGTATGAAGAGGCTTTTTTATATACTTCTAAGCAGATCAATTTCCGCCTAAAAAAATACGAAACGAGTTTAAAACTTAAGATGATCTAGCCGTTTTAAAATCGATTAATTTCTGTTCTCGTTTTCCTGTCGCGGGAAAACGAGAAGTTAATTTTCGGGTTTATCTGTTAATTTAGATATGTATAGAATTGTAATTAGACACAAATTTTAAAATAAAATATTTATTTTATATTTGAAGTGAAATAAAGGATAAGAGCATACAATTATTTTATAAAATAATTAATCATTAATACGATGAACTTAATGAACAAGAACTTAATATTTGAAGCGTCAATAGCCTAATGGTTTAGGGTACGGCCTGCGAATCGTAAGGTCGTGGGTTCGAATCCACCATTCGACTATTGCAACAATGTTAAGCTTAGTTGGAATGGTTAACAAGATTGTTAGTAATATTTCAGAAAAAAAAGATATAATGCTAGCTTTCTTTTTTAAAAAAATTAAAAAATAAGGCTATGTAATTTTTACAGAGGAACTCATCACTAAAAGTAATTTTATTCCATGAGTAAGTAATATTCGTGTAAATATAAAAGGTCATTAATACATTTGTTAACTAACAATCACCTCGATAAAAGTTAAAGTTAAAAGTTACAGCCTTTATATATACATATATGTCCCACAGCTGGGCGCAGGCCGTCTCTTTAAAGAGACTATAAAGGCATAGTCCGCCACGCGGCCCTAGTGCGGACTGGCAGACTTCACATGTCTTTTAAAAATTTTCTAAGACATGTAGGTTTCCTCGCGATGTTTTCCTTTACCGCCGAGCGTGGTAAATCGGCACATAAAATTGCAACAACAAATTTATTGGTGCCGACACCGGGGATCGAACTCGGGTTGTTAGCGTATTGTGCTACCACTGAGCTACCACAGCTATACCACCTCGATAGTAACAAATAACTCCTCCTTATCCTATATTATCTACCTCAATCTAGTCAAACTTTAGGGCAACTATATTGTAACTGATGCCTTGATTTGATGAAAGTGCTACAGTTTGAAATGTTATTTATTACCTTGATATTATTTATCTTAAAGTTTCCAGTCATTTCCATTAAAATCACTGTGAAACCGTTTTATCTCAATGTGTAATTGTGTAGAGCCGTGGTAGCTGTGTCCGTGCGGTTGGCTCAAGTTGCATAGTACGCTAGCAACCCGAGTTCGATCTTCGGTGCCGGTACCAATAAATTTGTTGTTGCAATTTTATGTGCTGATTTACCACGCATGGCGGGGAAGGAAAACATCGTGAGGAAACCTACATGTTTTAGAAAATTTTTCTACGGCATGTGAAGTCTGCCAATCGGCATTAGGGCTGAGTGGCGGACTATGCCCTTATACTCTCTATACAGAGAAGGCCTACGCCCAACAGTGGGACATATATAAAGGCTGTAACTGTAACTGTGTAA
This sequence comes from Meandrusa payeni, assembly GCA_029286785.1. Taxonomy (NCBI): domain Eukaryota; kingdom Metazoa; phylum Arthropoda; class Insecta; order Lepidoptera; family Papilionidae; genus Meandrusa; species Meandrusa payeni. The sequence goes on along the minus strand of JAGSMX010000008.1, from coordinate 7,467,412 downwards.
TTTACATTGTGTCAAAAAACTTAGTTCTTTTCTAATACGTAACTTTAATTGAATTTTTGGATTATTTTATGTAGAATTATTAATTGTAATGTAACATTTTAGTCAAATGTTAATGATAAGTCATGGGAAAGCTATAGAATCGCAACTTAACTAGCGAAAGTCGAGCACTATGATGTCACTGAACGTCCATTTTGACACGACTGGTTTAGCAGACGGTGGTCTTAAAGAGCCGTGGTAGCTCAGTGTCCGGTCGGATACTGTGCTTTGAGCTTTGACCTGGTAAACTCTCTTTCTTTCTCTTCCTTGCTATTGGTCCCACATGGTGGTGGGGTCAGCTTTCCGGATTTTCGCTTCCACTTCGCTCTATTCCCGACATCGTCTTTGGTAATCTTGCACTCCCTCATGTCTCTCGACGCCACACTATCCCACCTTGTCTTGGGTCTTCCTCTGGATCCCTGCGTAGTAGGCCTCCTCTTTGACCTAGTAAATTAACAACTGGTAATTGATTCCCCGTGCCGGCACCAATGAAATTGTTTGTATTATGAAGATACACTGATATGGGAGCACTTAATATTAAAAATAATACTTGGACATTTTAGTTAATGCTTTATTTACCAAAATAATTTATTAAAAAAAGGGAACTTTTGAAAATATATACAAAATCATTTCGTCAATATGGAAACAGCTTGTTGTAGATTTAAGCGGCAATCTTGCTCAGGTCGTTCTCGTATTTAGTGACGTATTTGCGCTCTGGGTCATACTTGGCGGTGAGCTTGGTCCAGTACTCTTTCTCGTTGTTAATCAAGTGTCCGATCACGCGTCTTGTGCCAGATTTCTGCGCATCTGTGCATTTTTCGCAGTTGTTCTCGAGCGCTTCCTTGATGTGAGCTGGTAACAAAATTATTATATTTAGTATGTTTTAACCGACTTAAAAAAGGGGGTGTTTAAATCGTTCTGCATTTTTGAAGTTATACTTCTTTAGGCACGTTATGAAGCAATTATTATTATTATAATTATTATATAATTAAAAACATATACACATTTGGAACAGGAGACATAATAACAGAAAGATTATGGTGGATTGACACTTGAACTAGGACGGATCCTGTGTCTCAAGTAATCAACCCTCCACCCCTTTACATTATCAAAGGTAGTGTACAATGCTAATTAAAACACAATTTTAAGCTAATTCGTTTTGGTGAAGTGTGAGTTTATATGTGTATATAAACATGTAACAGGAATATATGATAAATTTGTAGTGTGCGTATGCGACTTTGTGTGTGTGCGTGCGTGTGTGTATGTGTGCGTATGGTATGTAGATGTGTAGAATATTGCTAATTATTTAATTTTTAATATATTTTCAATTTCAGAGTAACCAAGTTTCATCAAACCTTTTCTGATTACTATTTTTAGTTGCCTTCTATTTAGTTTTTGATTTAAATCGTTGAAATATCTGTATAAGAATGGTGACATGTAATATGATTGTCGTCTAGCGAACATCGTGTTGAAATTGGGAACAGAACTCATAATGAACAACAATTATTTCAAGTCATTCATCATTCATGATTTCAGCCGTAAAACATCCACTGCTGGACATAGGCCTCCCCCAACAATTTCCAAAAGGACCGGTTGTAAGCGGCCCGCTTCCAACTGCGTCCTGCGACCTTTATGAGGACGTCAGACCACCTTGTCTCCAATCGAGAACTTTTCGGCCCCAACGGCCATATGTTTTACGCGCTATGTGCCCTACCCATTGCCACTTCAACTTGCTTATCCGGCGAGCTATGTCAGTTACCTTCGTTCGTCTACGGATCTCCTCATTCCTGATTTGATCTCGTAGAGATACTTCGAGCATAGCCCTCTCCATAGTATAATATTTCAAGTGCTCCAGTATAATTGACTATTCGTATATATTATTTATTGATATAAATTAAAATATTAATTTTCAACATAATATTGTAGAACCGTGGTAGCTCAGTGTCCGGGCGGTCGCCTCAAGTTGTATAGGTAGAAACTCAAGTTAGATCCCCGGTGCCGGCATCAATAAATTTGCTGTTGCAATTTTATGTGCTGATTGTGTGACCACGCGCTCAGCGGTGAAGGAAAACATCGTGAGGAAACCTACTAGTTAACTTATAATACTACTAATTTTTGTAAGACATGTACTTATCAAATTTTCTAAGACATGTGAAATCTGCCAATCCGCACTAAGGCCGCAGACTATGCCCTTTTATTCTCTCTTTACAGAGAAGGCCTGTGCCCAGCAGTGGCACTTATATAAAGGCTTGTAACTTTAACTTTTAAACTGAACATTATTGACTGTATTGACTATCCCTTTCCAGTCCTTTAATTATTTTATTGTAATTTATCATTTGCATGTAATTAAAAACTATTTTTAATGATTCCATAGATGTAACTTTTCACGTGCTTAAATAAACCCAAGCACCCATTTTTTAATGTTTCTGCAGTCAAAGCACTGTCATTTATACCCGTCCACACTTTCAATTAGGTGGTAATTTAAAATGTTGCAATAGGACATTGGATTCCGGAGATATAGAAGGACCCCTAAAAATCGTGTAGGAATGTTTGTTAATATTTTAGCAGGTAACACTCCAGGACTAGGTACTTCTTAACAACGACCACAAACGTGCAATAAGGAAACGATTGTAAGTGGCGGGACTTCGTAATTAAAAGAGGTTGAACTTGATCATAACCAATGGCCTATATTTAATACTGGTTTTAATATTTTTGCAACCTAAGCCTTGACATCACGTGTGGATTGTCTATTTATTATAATAATATTAATCTTACAGTTGACGCATGTAAGAAACCGGTATCGGAGACGTTCAAGGCAGAAAACAATAAGCATAAATTATTTAAAAAGCCATTTTGCTTGATGTTTAATTATTTGAAATTGTGTATTATAAAGAATAAAATTGTACCATTGATTGACTCTTTGATAATTTATTACCTATAATAGTATTTATACGATAATTTTGCTATTAAAATTGATTAACATCAGCAATGCGGTAGGTACCTTTAAATCACGAATATGTCTAATATTGACCATAATATTACCAATGACGAGAATCTCGTGAAAGCAGGAAGAGAAAAAATCACTAAGTACCTCGACTCACGAGTTGACCGCCATGTGGGTTGTGGATTCGACTATCACTGTCCGGATAGTCGTTTCTGCTAACGGTCTTATAGCGAAACGTCTCGATAAGCATCTTAAAAGACTTTTGCTAGATGGCTGGGTCAAGGGTCAGATACAGAAAGCAGTACTCCTGGACACGGCACGCATCGTCAGGAGGTTTCTCTCTATGTCGCCCTCATCACCGGTTCCTTGGGTCCAGCTTAGTTGCCGGTGGCACACACTAGGTTAGGTTTTATAACATTATGTGCCACAGTGGACCCAAGCAACCTGTGATTTTTAAAATGTTCAGCCCTGTAGTTCTGAGCTTTCAAGAATAAGACTACGGTATCCCCTGCCTGTCGTACAAGGCGACTAAAAGGGGCCTCGGGTTCACCGGGCGACAAGGGTGGGGGCCTGAGTCGTCCACCAAAGTGGGCCCGGGAAGAAGGCGACAACGGCTGGCCCGTGTCACCTTGCGCTGCGAGGGCACAGGGGGGGAGGGAGTAAACTCCCCCCCCCCCGGGACGTGCTCTCCTGGAGCACAGTGCAGAGGGGCTCCGTTCCACGTGACATCCCGGAGCCCCTCGTCATGCACCGAGGAAAGGGCCACCGGGGAGGTTTTAGTGTCCCACATAACCGCCGCCTTCCCCCCAGAAGGCGAGGTATCTTTTTGAAAATTTCCTCCCCGTTAACAAAAAAAAGAAAGGTTAGGGTTTATAACGTTTTTGTATTTTGTTTTATACTTTTTATAAAAATATTAACCTAAGGTCTAAAAAAAATAAAAAAGCATAATATAACAATGGATCAAGAAGAACGTTTTGAATTTCACACGAGTCACAATTGTCAAGGATCATTAGAGAATATCATTGGAATATATTAATATTCATTATATATTAATACGTGAAGTAAACTTTGAATCCATTCGTATAAAAATTGCGCGGAGGAGATTGAAATTTCCCACACTTATAATTTATACCGAGAAGGGGTGCAGAATGCTAATTATATTTTTTAAATTATGCATACAAAATGCATTAAATCAATTAAAAAACATTACACACTATATAATATAGTTGTCCACACCGTGACCGGTGACGGCGAACCTAACTAGCTTCGGGCATGAGCCCTGGTATAACTTGCGAAGCTAAATTTGCCCTTGAATACTTGGCCGCAAGTGGCATAATATAGCTGACCGGTGACATTGTAGGGGTAGTTGTACGAGGACTTGGGGCGAGATTTCCTTTCGTGACGTTTTGCGTCTAGATCAATGAGACGGTTCTTTTCAAAATCCTTCACACCTGACTTGATACGATAGCGGCACTCTGGTCGCAATGAGGCAAAGCTCTCCCACCTGTCGGTCTGTATGTTACAGGCAGATAGATGGCGCTTGAGCGCGTCTTTGTAACGCAGGTACTGTCCGCCGCGATTGCGTTTTCCGACGTCTGAGAGCTCGGATTATAAACTGCTTTTGGCAATCTGCAGTCGTCCATACGCCAAACATGCCCGCACCATCTTAGCTGACCTTTCATAAGCAATGCCTCTATGCCGGACATTTTGCAGCGACGAAGAACTACACACTACAATGCGTTTGATATATATACATACAGCTGTTATATTTTTACTTGGCAACAGTTAAGTAACTAATTATTGACTAATAGTTCATTTATAAAAAGTGATTTCAACGCTCCCATTTCTGGATTAATTTGTTTGAGAATTTCGACTATAGCGTAACCACTAGTAGCCAGAGCTTATTTAAAATTTCGGAACAAGTCTTTTCGTCATCCAACCGAATAATTTATAAGTCAGATCATGAAGTCTTCTAGACTATAAACCTACAATACAGTACCACTTTATGCCTTCCATACTTTATACCTGCTAATCTCCGAACTCACTTGGATAAATTTAAACATGTTGATGGTGGGATATATTCACGTTATGAAAGTTGTAACTCTAAAAGCTTTCTTATAGCTTATTCATTAGGAATAAGTATATTGTTTCACGGACTTTTTCTGATGTACAAGAGAACAATCTTTTTGTATTTATGTATGTATGTGTAAATGATACCGATTTTGTGCACGCAGATTGAGTAGCTTATTTCGGACCTTTATATATCGGACCTTTCAATCCAGTACATTTGTAAAACCTTTTTTTTAATATTTTCGAAGCAGTTTAGTGCTTGTCCACAATCCAACCTGTTAAGTGGAAATGCAGTTCTGGATGGTGAGGCGCACTAGCTTAATAAATGCCTTTTCACTCTGCTCTAATAATACCTACATTCTATTCGGAGGGAAAGACAGACGTGGGCAAACTATTCCTAGTCATTTGCTGTACAAATAATTAAAGACGTAGCAAAGCGCTTCGTTCGGGTCCGGAAATCAGTTATAAGTAATAAATAACTTACATTTGAGCTCTTTGCCGTCGGGTGAGCACTTGCCCTCGTCGAGGATGCAATTGAGGTAGGGCACGAGAATGCGGCGGTTACTCAGGATCTCGTCCAAGTCTACGTTGTCGTAGCGGTCGGTGTACTGTTCAGCACCAGCAGAGGCTAAAGCCACCACCGCGAACAGGCATAACACGATGCAGCTATTCATGTTGTAACTGCAATAAAAAATGTTTATGTTACAGCCTATATATATGTCCCACTGATGGGCGCAGGCCTTCCCTGTTAAGAGAGTATAAGGGTAGAATCGCGGCGGACTGGCATGGCGCGGTTTGGCAGTCTTCAGATGTCTTAGAAAATTTTCGTGTAGGTTTCCTGACGATGTTTTCCTTGCGATTGCGTGGTAAATCAGTACATATAATTGCAACATCATATGTATTGGTGCCGGTACCGACGATCTAACTCAGGACTTGTGGTGAACTTGAACGTCAACTAAAATCCATACTGCAATATTTTTTGATATCTAGTATATACTGGTAACCTGGCGAAGGTTCAGTCAATATCAATGACGATTATATTGACCGTGGAACTGTAGTGTGTATATATGTAGTGTGTATTCACATTTAGATTTCCTCTTTTTTGAAGTCGATTGAAAAACAGGGTTTTTTGTCTCCGTCTACCTCACTGGGAATAATAAAGAAATGAAAGTGACCCGCCTATTTGCAATGTCAAATGTTTGAGAGTCTTCAAGATGAGAAGAAACTTACTGAACAGTTATAATCAACTTAAGGCGATTCGCTAAGTTATCACGACTCAGTTTCATTATATAACATAAGTAAATTACCTGATAATTTGTTGTAACACTAACGGTAAACTTGCAGGACAAAGATGCGTCCCACTTGCAGGTAAACTGTCAACTAATTCACAATACCGCAACGAGGCTATTATAAGTGCAAGGTAGGTAATTGAAGTACTGATCTATGTGACGTAAAGACAATACCCGTTAATAGATCCAACTCAGATTAAGACCTTCCCACTAATTGCACATTACATACGCCAAGTCGCATATACCTCATTGTTATGTGAAACAACTCGCTATAATTGACTGTTAAGATTTTATGCTTTATAAACTTCAAGTGATTGTCAATTATCCTTCTTCTATTAGTGATAGCGCGTTGGATATTACTAACGGTCGGAGGTTCGAAGCCCATCTTGATTGTAACAATGAGTGTCCGTTTCTTACGTTTTTACACTCATATGAGCTCATATACGCTCAGATGACGTGCTATTACTTGTAGCTGATTTAAGGCGATAGTCCCACCGTACTAATCGTGGAATCTTACAGGCTTGGTGAAAGATGGACAGGGAAAACAAAAAAGGGCGTGAAGGATTAAATATATTTTACTCCGCAGTCAGTACAGATTTGCCCTCGTTCTCTTGAAGTCAAAATGGATAAAAAAAATACAATTACATGTCCATAGAATAGAAAGAATTTCTGACTTAAAATTGTTGATTAATTTTTTATATTTATTATTAAGATTTTTATTTATTAAGAATTTTTTATTTTATTAATCAACTGAAATGTAACGGCATATATCGAAGATGTCATTATGTACGAAATAGCAGCAATTGATTTTGATTGATATTGGAGTGTTGGAAAGTAAACGTAGCACAACTGAACCAGTAGATTACCAAAACTTGCAAAAATCGACAATCGTGTTGTCACTGAATGTTCATTTTGTTCACACAATTAGGTTAGCAGTATCGGGTCCCTGATCGGTCAGGCACTACAAATGCAAATACAAAATACAAATACTTTATTCAAAATTTCCTTACAAATACACGAACTCCCTGACTCCTGAACTAGGGGTTAAACCTGTATCTCAGGAATCAGTGCCCTCTCCCACTCTCTTACATCAATTTAATTTAACAAACAAAGAAAAATTTATTTAATTTAACAGGGAAATACAAGATTTAAAAGAAAAATTAAATAAATATTCGTATATAAATAAATAAATGTGGACGTGTAGTATTTTGAATGGCACTCGCCTTCGAGTGCAATAAACATATTCACGCTGTCGCCGCATCCAGATATGCCGCCATATGGCAGATATCCTTATTAATGATTGAAGAGTTACTGCAGTTTCTTCGATCATTTCTTCTGCCAGCGTCGAAGCATCCGGAAATTACCATGGAAAACCGAACCGACCGTGACCTGGCACGTTTCCATCCGAATGGTGGTCAAACAATTAATTAGAAAGATCCCTGAGTTACCAATATAAAATTTTAAGCTGAAGAGCACCAAAATGTTAAGCATCCTATAGAAAATGCTATGCTGTGGGTCATTCCAAAAAATTAGCATTCCCATCCAAGGGTCTGAGAGGGCACAAACTGCCGCCTAGTTTAGATTCATTTATCAACTGCCTGCCATTTGAAACTCTTTGTCAACAGATTGACTAGAATAGGTTTTCGCATTATTTCAGCCCTGTAGTTCTGGGCTCTCAAGAATAAGACTACGGTATCCCCTGCCTGTCGTACAAGGCGACTAAAAGGGGCCTCGGGTTCACTGGGCGACAAGGGTGGGGGCCTGAGTCGTCCACCAAAGTGGACCCGGGAAGAAGGCGACATCGGCTGGCCCGTGTCGCCTTGCGCTGCGAGGGCACAGGGGGGGAGGGAGTAACCTCCCCGGGACGTGCTCTCCTTGAGCACAGTGCAGAGGGGCTCCGGTGCGTTCTACTGGAGATCCCGGAGCCCTCGTCATGCACCGAGGAAAGGGCCACTGGGAGGTTTTAGTGGGTAAGAACCCCACATAACCACCGCCTTCCCCCCAGAAGGCGGGGTATCTTTCTGAAGATTTCCTGCCCGTAAACAAAAAAAAAAAAGGTTTTCGCATTATTTAGGAAAGTAAAAATTACAATTTTTAGTCAGACAGAGAGAAGCATTTGTCAAACAATCACAAATCATCAAAATTGAATGTGTTAACTTTATTCATTAATACACACCTGTATGTACTATTGCATATGTGTGTGAAGTCATTGGAAGTAGTGACAAGTTACTTTGATAATATATGCAGAAAAATGAGAAATACAATAGTTAACCGCGGGGTCACGTACCCTATTATCTCCACATCCAATAGATCAACGTTCATGGAAGACTTAAAGATCATTTATTACCATTTGCCTTAAAATCGTAAGAGCTAACGATTAACAACAAAGCTGATTTTTTGAAGCGTCAATAGCCTAATGGTTTAGGGTACGGTCTGCGAATCGTAAGGTCGTAGGTTCGAATCCACCATTCGGCTATTGACGTGAAACATCTCCTAGCACAAGCTTAAGTTTAGTTGGAATGGCTTAGATGCTAGGAGCGTTGCTGGACTTTCTTCGGCCACTTCTTCTCCCAGCGCCAACGCTTCCCGAAGTGGCACTCAAAGTTAGTTTAGCTTTCGAATGTCCCTTAGATTATCCGTGAAATAGCAACCGACCGAGTTGTGGTTCGGCCCTCTCGGGCGCCCTCGGATCGGAATGCTTACGCGTAACATAGTAACCGTCCAAGCCGGGGTTACCCCCCACCGGGGGGACCCTTGTGTCGAGTTACTAACGATAGAGGTTCAGGCTAAGCGACTTAAGAGCTCTGCCACCTCTCAATCCGGTGAAGCAGTCAAGGCCAGCTTCTCTGGCCTATCTGTGTAGTTCGTCAAAAAAAAATAGTTGGAATGGTTAACAAGAATATTAGTAATGTTTTCTGAAAAAAAAAAGAAATACTGCTAACTTTCTTTAAAAAAAATACAAAATTATGTCATAGTTCCGATTATATTGATTGATAATGCTGCGTTAACAGATTTTTAATAGCAGATAGGGACTTAGCAAGTCAAACGGAATTAGGAAGGGCATGTGAAGGCTATGTGAATGACTTCCCATAAAATTGTTAGGAATGAGTAGGCGATTTAAATTTGTGTCAGAGGAACGTATATAGTATTATAAAAAATATTTATTTTGCTTAATAATAAAAACTGACTTTAAATAAAATAAGTAACGGATTAATCTTTAATACTATTACGAAGGGACCCTCTCTTTTGCGTCCGATGTGTCATTTTTATGTTAAAAAAATTGTACTGGCTGCGTTCACTTTCAACTTCCACAATAACGTGGTCGTTGTAATTAAAGAGTACTCATCTAGTCTTCAATTTTCATGAACCTAACAATATTTGAATGAACAAAAATTCTTCCATACATTTTTTGGAGTTCCCTGATAAATCTACAGTGCCCAAATTTTTATGTCAACAAAATTAACATGAAATATTTTTTTTTTTATTCTTAGATTGCAACCACAGACCTGTGTCCGTGCTCTTTTCCATTACACTTAAATTGTTTACTCTGCATTTGTTAAAAAGTGCCACTTCTACAGTTACTATTTTCCTTATTTATTTTTATTCTTAGATTGCAACCACAGGCCTGTGTCCGTGCTCTTTTCCATTACACTTAAATTGTTTACTCTGCATTTGTTAAAAAGTGCTACTTCTACAGTTACTATTTTCTTTATTTTTTTTAAAATATATAATGCCTGAATTTGGAGGTGGCTAGAGATCGTCTTGGGTTCACGCGTCGCAGACGCCCCGCTGCATTGCTATTAACTTCTCCGCGACCGCTGTGTCCCTGCTTCTCGCAGAGAAACTTATAACAATGTAACGGGGCGTCTTCGACGTGAACCAAAGCATTCTCCAGCACTACCTTCAAAAATCAGGCATTTTAAAAAAAATGTAGTAACGGTAGAGGTAGCACCCTTATAAAAAAAATTTAAGCATCCAATTCAAGAATATCACAAAAGAGCACGAACATAAGTCTGTGGTTGCGCTTTATTGAAAGATTTTTTTTTTAAAGTCAACCGTCTTCTTGGAGTCGGTCAAAAACGATCAGAAACATGGAAAAAAAACTAGTAAAGTAAAAAAAAAAGATTTATTACTACCAACAAAACAAAATACGTAATGACATTAAAACTACGTCATGGAACTAAGTTTAAACAAAAAAAGAATATTTTATTAATAAGTTATCTGTGCCCTTCGGTCTAGGCACTCTTGAGTTCGGCCTCGTATTTCGCGGAGTACTGATGCGTCGGGTCGTATTTCGCGGTGAGCTCGTTCCAGAATTCCTTCTCGTTGTTAATGAGGTGACCGAGCATTTTACGGGTGCTTGATCGCTGCACCTCTGTGCACTTGGCGCAGTCGTTCTCAACGGCCTCCGCGATGTGCGCTGCGAAAAGATGCGAAGGTTCGATCACGTATTAAAAGCTTATTAAGTGTCAATGCCGCAGATGAGGCCAACTGCTTAGCGAAATGCTTAAAAGTTCAGTCGATACATCTTTGAAATAATAATGTCAAATCCGTATAGACATATTTTTTGGAGATCAATTAATTTAATTACTTTTTATTGCTTATAATAATAAATTGCTTATAAGATATATCTTCGAACGTAAACGATTTGAAAGCTACCGAGCAGTTGAACCACTTAGCTAGGACCTTTACTAGGAATAACACACGCGACACAGCAGCATTCTGACCGGCAGATGCTCGAGAGAACTTTTTTTAAAAATAGAAATACGTAAATAATTAACTTTTTTTTTTTTGTTAACGGGGAGGAAATATTCAAAAAGATACCCCGCCTTCTGTTATGTGCGGTTATGTGGGGTTTTACCCACTAAAACCTCCCCGGTGGCCCTTTCCTCGGTGCACGACGAGGGGCCCGGGTCTCCAGGAGAACGCACCGGAGCCCCTCTGCACTGTGCTCAATGTGCTCAAGGAGAGCACGTCCCGAGGGGAGGTTACTCCCTCCCCTGTGCCCTCGCAGTGCAAGGCTACACGGGGCAGCCGATGTAGCCTTCTTCCTGGTCCAGTTTAGCGGACGACAAAGGCCCCCACCCTTGTCGCCCAGTGGACCCGAGGCCCCTTTTAGTCGCCTTCTACGACAGGCAGGGGATACCGTAGTCTTATTCTTGAGAGCCCAATACTACAGGGCTGACGTAAATAATTAACTAGCTTAACATCCAAACACAGCCAGGCGAGCCCGAGCGACTTAATCTTATGTATAAACATATATGAAGCTACATTAACATAGTCCTCCATGATATGAAAATATGAATAAATAATATTTTTTTGTATAGTTAGAAGCCAGATCACCTTGGAATTCAAGTATAATAATTAATTATCACACGTTAGAGCAGTGGAAGGTTTGTCCGCGATATTCAGGTCACGCGTTTACTAGTTTGACGGTCAAGTGCTCTCAGTACGTGGTAATGAAGCGACAGATCTTAGATTTGATATAATAGTGTTACGACGTTAACGTATAAATGTTAAAAGTTGAAGTTACAGCTTTTATATATATAATATACATGTCCCACTGTTGGGCGCAGGCCTTCTCTGTAAGGATAGTATAAGGGCATAGTCCGCCACGCGGCTCTAGTGCGGATTAGCAGACTTCACATGTCTTAGAAAAATGTTCTAAGGCATGTAGGTTTCCTCACGACGTTTTCCTTCACTGCGTTGTAAATTAGCACATAAAATTGCAATAGCAAATTTATTGATGCCGGCACCGAGGATCGAACTTGAGTTGCTAGCGTACTATGCAACTTGAGCCAACCGCCCGGGCACTGGGCTCACACTATATATCAACTTGATATATATTTTATTATATAACGGTAAATCAACGATTATTGGTTTGAGGTTAGATCAAGAAAATTATTTGTTTACATAATTGTTTGATTTTTAAAATGCATGTGGCTACTTAGTGATAATCAATAAAGTTCGAAGAGGGAATTAAAATTGAGTTAGACGAGCCATACATCGAATTGCCAAGAAAATACCGAACAAAGCTCGGTCATCCCGGTGCTATATGTTAGTGTACAACAACGCGCGGAGATATGTCTTATTAGTTTGCAACAGACAATGGCAGAATAGAAGAAATATTGAAACAAAAAATGGTGCAGTCAATCGGTTAAGGTTAGGATTCACTAAAGGGTTCGAAGAGCGTAATGAATATTGAGTTATGCAACGATTTGCCAAGAAAATAACAAACAAAGCTCGGTCATCCCGGTGCTATATGTTGGTGTACCCAACATAATATACTAAATACACAGAACGACTTGCACGGCATCGATTGTAAAATGTGTTTACTAAGTTGGCAGGCGCACGCATTTAAATTATATAGAATGAACAAAAAATACATTGATTATACGCTTTACGCTATATATTAGCTGTATGTAACTGTAATGTATCTATTGGTGTATGTGTAAAATACAGTACATACTTATGCATGCTTTAACGGGAACTTTAAGAGCCTCTAGGAACCTTTAAATGGAATTCAAAGATTTCTTTATCAATTTCATTTACATTCCGATATCCTGAACAACTTTATTAAAAATCGAAATAATTTCATTAATTTATATTAAAAAGGATTTTATCTATTCAATTCAATAAAACCAGCATAAAGCAAAGCTTGTTTTTCCGTTTTTTTTAACGAATTTTACTTTCCTCTTTTTTGTGAAATCATTTCCTTCCAAAGAAAATACTTATGTAGATATACTTTAAATATAGATTATAAAACATGCAATCATTTTCCTCATTCATTTCAACGCCATCTAGAAGTGTGTTGAGGTACTATGAGGACCACTTTTTCATTTTACATTACTCAAAGTTTGTATACTAAGAGTCTTAAATTGAGTAAAAGCGAAGTAACTTACATTTGAGCTCCTTGCCGTCGGGGGTACACTTTCCCTTGTCCAGTATGCAGTTGATGTAGGGTACAAGGAGACGACGGTTGCTGATGATCTCATCAATGTCAACATTGTCGTAGCGGTCAGTGTAGGTATCAGAAGGGAGGGCAGACACCACCGCTACGGCCGCCATTAAACACACAACGGTTAAGCTCTGCATTCTGGAAGAAATGGGTCTAATATACTATTTCGTACTCGTTTTCGAAACATAGTCATTTATGAACTGATTTTGTTTTAATTTTAAATGGTTCTCTTTAAATTAAGTGTCATGTTTAGTGTCTTAGCACCGAATAACTGCTACGAAAATAATATAGACGTAATCTAAACATAACTATGATACTTCGTAAATTAAAGAGAGCTTCCGTGCGTAGTATCGTTATATTCGTCGCTGAAGGTAAGAGATATTACATATACAAAATTTCAGCCGTAAAACATCCATTGCTGCACATAAGCCTCTCCCAACGATTTCCAAAAGTCGGTTGTAAGCGGCCCGCATCCAGTTGCGTCCTGCGGCTTTTATGAAGTCGTCAGACCACCTTGCGGGTGGACGTCCTACGCTTCGCTTGCTGGCACGTTATCTCCAATCGAGAGCATTTCGGCTCCATCGGTCATCTGTTCTATGTGCCCAGCCCATTGCCACTTCAACTTGCTTATCCGGCGTGCTATGTCGATCACCTTAGTTCTCTATCGGATTACCTCATTCCGGATCCGATCCTTCAAAGAGACTCCGAGCATAGCCCTTTCCATAGCTCATTGCGCGACTTTTAGCCTGTAGACCAGGCTAACCGTGAGTGTCTTCATATGTCAAGACGGGTAGGACGCACTGATTGAAGACCTTGGTCTTATACATTGTGGAATTGAGGACGAAAAAACTAGATGTAGTTTCCTGAAAGCTGTCCAGCCCAGCTGTATCCTTCTGTCGACTTCTTTCTCGAAGTTGCTTCCATCTAAACGCAGAATTTGTCCGAGGTAGATATATTCCTGAACAACTTCGAGAATATTGCCTTGTACTGCATAATAATGTCCTAACTAACTAATAGAATATATAAGAAACAGTATTTCAATTCTACCTTTACGAATAGCCTTAAAGCTACAATCCATTTTTTTTGAAAATAAGAAAGATTATCAATACCAAATAAATTACCCTAAATTATGCTGGGAAACCAAGCCAAAATTGGTATTGATATATCAACTCTTTGCTTCCAGCGCATACTGCAATATTTTGGACACGTTGCTCGCAGAAGTACGGATAACCTCGAAAAGCTAATGGTTGTTGGCCAGGTGGACGGAAAAAGAGCACGCGGTGCTCAGGGCAGACGCAGTTAAGACGCTCACAGGCCTGCCAATAACCAAAGCCATGAAGACCGCCGAGGACAGGGACACGTGGAAGTTAATCGTCAAGCGAGCGATCAATACTTTGTGCTAGACACGACCTTTAGCAATGAAGGAGACGACTAAGAAGAAGAATTTCAGCGTGAATCAAGTCTACAGTCCACATAATAATAATCAAAACATAAAAGTACACTATTTAGATTGGATTCTTAAATATGTGGACACAACTTGCTTATCGTTAAATTCAATATTAGAAACTGGGCTTAATTGACATACAATTTTGTGTAATTCTTTTTGACAAACTTACGCCTGAGCTCACCGCAGCAGTTTCACTAGAAAAGTGGCACAGTTCTTCAGGCTCACAGGTCACTTAGCCTGAACTTCTATTGGGAGTAACAGAGCGAGAGCTCCCGTGAGTTCGGATTGGGTACTTTAATAGCGTTAGCATTCCGATTCGCGGAAGCCGCAAAGACTACTTGATCGGTACCTTTATCGGGAGGTTTTTTTATTTAAAAATCTAATCTAGCTAAAGCTAAGCAATATGAAAGCTGTAGACTGATTGAAGAATCTAAGTCGAATCGAATCGAACTATGTAGAATTTAATATGAGATGGCCAGACACAAAGAAGGATCACAAAATCACTAGACCATCGGTATTAAAAGTCGCGAACTTTCTATCAAATTACCACCATATGAACACAGTTAATAATAAAAACATAAATAAACTTGTACCTTAAGTCGTTGAAGAAGTTAACTATATTACAGGCTGTGCTATCGGCAACTTAAATCTCTTGTCCAATATATCCACATTATATACCGAATCCAAACCGCGGTTTCAGTTGACCGTGTCACAGTTTTTTTTTTAACAATAGAACAGTGGGGGATTGTTTTGTATACAAAAAAAAATCAATTACAAGCCATACATCGTAGTTACAGTCGTTTGCGTCACTTAATTTATTCCTTTTTTCCGAAATTTACAGAGAAATTCAAGACGACAAGAAGTTTAGTTGGTTATATTGTGTTAAGATGTGGTTGTAAGACCATGTTAATTATATTTTAAATATTAAATGGATATTTTAAGTTCATTTGAGTAATGCGATTGAATATTTTGTTGTTCAGCCCTCGGTGGTACATTACTTTGGCACCTATATTAACAACCAGAGACGAGGTTCTGACTCTAGAGCCCTTGAGGTATCAACCATAGAGTGCCTTAAGAGGTCGGCCGCTTATTAATCAGGTGATTTCATATTAAATCTTTAATTATAAATGATTTCTAGATGAAAGTTGGTTACGACGCTCTAATTATTTTCTCATATGTTTGTCAGATTTTTTTTATGTAAAATGTTTTAGTTGTCCTCCAAGTTGTTTACGACACATATGTGTGTAAGTAGCAATGATTTTTTTAACTCACCCAAAAGATTTTTACAATTCGGCTGGAAACTACAATCTTACATAATAAGATCGTAAAGTTGAATGTTTATGTTTTTTTACAATCTTCAATAGAAACCCCAATGTTCAAACGATAGTTATGCACCCACTAAAACTCGGTTTAGGGTGAGGGGCTTTAGGATCTCCAGCGAAACGTTTCGCTGCCCCTCTGCAGTGAAAAAAGAAAAAGAATTATTCTTTTTTTTTGTTGACGGGGTAAATCTTCAAAAGATACCCCACCTTCTGGGAAGGCGGTGGTTATGTGAGGTTTTTACCCACTAAAACCCCTCCGACGGCCCTCTCTCGCTGCATGGTGAGGAGCTCCGGGATCTCCAGAGGAAGACACCGGAACCCCTCTCCACTGTGCTCTTCGGAGAGCACGTCCCGGGGGGAGGTTAATCCCTTAATCCCTCCCCCCGAGTGCCCTCACAGTGCGAGGTGACACGGGACAGCCGATGTCGCCTCCTTCCCGGGTCCACTTCAGCGGACGACAAAAGTCCCCACCCTTGTCGCCTAATGAACCTGAGGCCCCTTTTAGTAGCCTTATAGATAGACAGGTGATACTATAGTCTTATTCTACGAGCCCAGATCTACAGGGCTGAAATAATCTTCTGCTAAGGTGTTACCTGAGCATGTTGCCCTCCTCCCGGGACGTTAAAGTATTACGACGACAAGTGCCTGAACTGTGTGCCTTGTCGCCCTTGACCCCACAGACGAATTCTGCAAGCTCAGAACTACAGGGTCAAGTTATTAATTAGTTAGTTAATGTTTACGCCTGTGCCAATGCCTAGAGACTATCACTAATTTTTTCACCATGGACTTACTACGTTCATTAATCCATCAAACATCCGAAGTGTGTCTTTTTTACATTTCCAGGCCAATGTCTCATTTAATAATCTTATTACTTTTTCTCTCATGCTTCTTCTGACACACCCAACTCTCACTTCCAGATATTTTTTTTATTGTAAGCTGGACGTAAGTAAGTTGGACGCCAAACCACTCGGCTACTAAATAATACTTAATAATATAAGGAATAAGACATTTAATACAAGATTTCGGGGTCTTCCTTTTTTTTGAATTCTGTGACATTGTGTTTTTGTTATATGAAATTTTTTGTTCATTGTTTCATAGTATATATTTGAATAGTTGCATAATTTGTTTCGTAAAACTGAAATGTATATTTATATTCTTTTAAAACATAATGTAAATTTTTGTATCTTCCAGTGCTAATGATGTACGTGTTGCGTAATGGAACAGTAATATTGACAATAAAAGGAAGCTAAACGGAACCCTATGCGTCGGACGGACCAAATCAGCAATAACACCAACACGAGAGTCCACGAGGCATTACACACCGCTAAAGACCGCAACTGGTGGAGAGCGACCCTCAGCAATGACGAGAGGGAAGCAAGGAGGAGGAAATGGGCTTCAAAGCTCACGATACATACTGTAATTTGGAGTGATTATGATTTTTATTTTTATCAAAGCGAAAAGTAACATTTAATTCAGCCAAATATGTTCAAAAATTATTTAAAATTAATTCTAAAAATCTTTTTAAAAAAAATTGCCGCTTTAACTGTTGCTTTAGAAAGATCACGTCATTTCTATACTTACTAAGCAAGTGCAAATGTAGTTCTGGATGATAAGGCGCACTAGTTTAGTAAATGCTACTTCTGGGGAAGGCGGCGGTTATGTGGGGTTTTACCCACTAAAACCCTCCGGCGGCACTTTCTCGCTGCATGGTGAGGAGCTCCGGGATCTCCAGTGGAACGCACCGGAGCCCCTCTGCACTGTGATCAAGGAGAGCACTTCCCGGGGAGGTTACTCCCTCCCTCCCCCTGTGCCCTCGCAGTGCCAGCCGATGTCGCCTTCTTCCCGGGTCCACTTCAGCGGACGACAAAAGTCCCTACCCTTGTCGCCCAGTGAACCTGAGGCCCCTTTTAGTCGCCTTATAGGACAGGCAGGTGATACTATTCTACGAGCCCAGATCTACAGGGCTGAAATAATCTTCTGCTAAGGTAACACGGGACCGCTCTATGTTGCCCTCCTCCCGGAACGTTAAAGTATTACGACGACAAGTGCCTGAACTGTGTGCCTTGTCGCCCTTGACCCCACAGCTCCTTTTACGACAGAGAGATATCATAGACGAATTCTGCAAGTTCAGAACTACAGGGTCAAGTTATTAATTAGTTAGTTAATGTTTACGCCTGTGCCAATGCCTAGAGACTACCACTAATTTTTCACCATGGACTTACTACGTTCATTAATCCATCAAACATCCGAAGTGTGTCTTTTTACATTTCCAGGCCAATGTCTCATTTAATTCATTTAATAATCTTATTACTTTTCTCTCATGCTTCTTCTGACACACCCAACTCTCACTTCCAGATATTTTTTTTATTGTAAGCTGGACGTAAGTAAGTTGGACGCCAAACCACTCGGCTACTAAATAATACTTAATAATATAAGGAATAAGACATTTAATACAAGATTTCGGAGTCTTCCTTTTTTTTGAATTCTGTGACATTGTGTTTTTGTTATATGAAATTTTTTGTTCATTGTTTCATAGTATATATTTGAATAGTTGCATAATTTGTTTCGTAAAACTGAAATGTATATTTATATTCTTTTAAAACATAATGTAAATTTTTGTATCTTCCAGTGCTAATGATGTACGTGTTGCGTAATGGAACAGTAATATTGACAATAAAAGGAAGCTAAACGGAACCCTATGCGTCGGACGGACCAAATCAGCAATAACACCAACACGAGAGTCCACGAGGCATTACACACCGCTAAAGACCGCAACAGGTGGAGAGCGACCCTCAGCAATGAGAAGAGGGAAGCTAGAAGGAGGAAATGGGCTTCAAAGCTCACGATACATACTGTAATTTGGAGTGATTATGATTTTTATTTTTTATCAAAGCGAAAAGTAACATTTAATTCAGCCAAATATGTTCAAAAATTATTTAAAATTAATTCTAAAAATCTTTTTAAAAAAAATTGCCGCTTTAACTGTTGCTTTAGAAAGATCACGTCATTTCTATACTTACTAAGCAAGTGCAAATGTAGTTCTGGATGATAAGGCGCACTAGTTTAGTAAATGCTACTTCTGGGGGGAAGGCGGCGGTTATGTGGGGTTTTTACCCACTAAAACCTCCCCGGTGGCCCTTCCTCGGTGCATGGTGAGGGGCTCCGGGATCTCCAGTGGAACGCACCGGAGCCCCTCTGCACTGTGCTCAGGGAGAGCACTTCCCGGGGGGGAGGTTACTCCCTCCCTCCCCCCTGTGCCCTCGCAGTGCCAGCCGATGTCGCCTTCTTCCCGGGTCCACCTTGGCGGACGACAAAGGCCCCCACCCTTGTCGCCCAGTGAACCCGAGGCCCCTTTTAGTCGCCTTCTACGACAGGCAGGGAATACCGTAGTTTTATGTGCTGATTTACCACGCGCTCGGCGGTGATGGAATTTTTCTAAGGCTTGTGAAGTCTGCCAAACCGCACTAGGGCCGCGTGGCGGACTATGCTATATGCTTTATATCTTTTTACAGAGAAGAGCTGCGCCCAACAGTGGAACATATATAATATACATAAAATGCATGTAAAGTTACAGCCTTTTTATGTATGTTATGTGTGGAGGTTGCCCTTTTTCTCGGCTTATAGCCGGTCTTATGTGTGCATTCCGTCTTGAGACTTCAAGAAAAAGAATGTCACTTCCCAATCGCTATTATACTAATTATGTATATTAGTTTATTATCTTATATTATTAACTTTTATATCTCTTCGCACAATCTAGCGCCTGAACATGTAACCCTTATTAATAATATCGGTCTAAAGTCCAGTAAGACACGTCCTTATAATAAATAGTAGGTGACAATAATGCATTTAGTAATAATGAATATATTACTGTACAAGAAACTTGTGGTAGAGTTTGATTTAAAAAGGCGACAAGGAATAATTATTAAGGTTAATCAATACAGTAAAAGTTATATAATGTCTTTTTTCTTAGTACAAAATATTCCATGCATCGGTTTTTACAACAGCTTATAAATATTCAGAAACAGACAAGATTCGATTAAGATCTTGCACGTTCCTAACATGACATATAATTATAACTTTTAACACACTAAAAATAAGTATTACAATCCTGTGTAACGAAGAGATTTCTTACGTCATAATTGTACTAGACTTTAATATATTTAAAAATATTTCTGCATAATTTCTGTGCCTCTAAGCAACAAACTAATGGACTGCTCACGCACTAGTATAAGCAAGATATTGTTTGTAAATTAAAATTGTTTCTTATTCCAACATTATACGTTTTTTTCAAAAAGACAGGATCTATAATAAAAGTAGCTTTTCGAATATACATTCTCACTTTGTTGGTGTTAAATCTAATACCTATCAAGTATCATCGTCTAAATTATACAATGGATTGAATTGATATTGGTTTACAACAGTGGTGAAATTCACATGGATTTAATTCCAATTGAGGAGACGGAAATAGCAATTGACACTATGTATTAATAATCTCATTTTAAATGTCCCTTAGATTATCCGTGAAACAGCAACCGACCGTGGTTCGGCCCTCTCGGTCGCCCTCAGATCGGAATGCTTACGCGTAACATAGTAACCGTCCAAGGTTACCCTCTCGGGGAGGACCCTTGTGTCGAGTTACTAACAATCAATGTACAGGCTAAACGACTTAAGAGCTGTGCCACCTCTCAATCCGGTGAAGCAGTCAAGGCCAGCTTCTCTGGCCAATCTGTGAAGAAGATAAAATCTCTTGGACACAGGAGCGACACAGCGACTTATATATCAACGTGTAAGTATTAGAGTAAAAGAATAAATGACTTGAAACGTGAAGACCAAGAAGTGTGAAGTCAGCCTTTGACAGCACTTAGTAACCTACCACTGCTCGCTACCATCTGCTGAGGATTTTGTGATAAATGGAATTAAATCGTAAACCAAGCACATCACTGCAAGACCTCAAGCTAACGTTGATCTTATTCTGCGTAAATCGAAAAAAAAAATTAAACCAACACAATAACAAGTTTAAAACTGGGACGGAAAATATTTCTTTGTACATCAACGATATAATAAGTGGAATTACTGCTTTTGTGTGCGTATTTGTGGGTAATTAAGGCGAACAAGACACTTGGGTTTTCGCTGATGAATTGTTAAAACCAGAAACCGATGATTTTTTTAATAAATTCAAGCATCCAGTAAATGTGGTAAAAATGATTGTTAAAGTAAAAATATGATTCACATACCAGTAAGTGTTATTAGATTTTTTATTTACGTAAATATAATTATGTTTTTAACCGATTAAAAAAATCCTAATCCTCATTTTTGTCTCTTGTTTCACTACTGTCTTTGTAACATTTATAAAGTTACATGGTAATTGTATACGTAATAAATAATCATATATTTTTTCAAAATTTAAGAAAAAAATATTAAAAGTACAGACAGAATCTACAGATGTATTATTTATACACTGCATATTATGTCTTGTCTTAATATTTGACTTTAAAACCAGCAACCAGTTTTCTCGGCCACTCAAGGTTGACCGCCAATGAATGCCACTAAAGCATTTACTCTCTCTGAAATCGGATACCCACTTTTGCTACAATTACTACGTAAAGGCTATATATATTTGCTTAATATCTTCTAGAGTACAAACAATGATCTATACAAATGCTTTTCCTTTAAGTTTCGGCAAATTAATTGATTAATCCCAATGCGAGATATTACAATATTTCGCTTGTCACATACAACACAAGAGCTAATAGATATGCTAGAATTGATTTGAGGTTCTAGAAGCATCGAGATATGCTCGACCTGACTTATTTTACGAATATATTTATTGTTAAATATATTTATTGTGGCTATATCTCTTATTTTAAGCTTGCTCCTTTTTTGTTAACGCTATCTTTTATAGACCATCCTCCGGTACCCTGGGTGGGCCCGGAAGGATGTGTGGGGCTCGGCCTGGGCAGCCCCTACCCACTAAACCTTCCACGAATGCCATCAGCCGTTATGAGCTGAGTGCCCCGAATCTGTCAGCGACAGGACACCCCACGACCGGCCGGTCCCGGGGTGACCGAACCGGGTGAAGACCGGACTTCATCCTCAAAAGGGGACTTCTCCGGCACTCAGAGAAGTCCCGACGACGCCGAAGCATAACTGGGGCCAAGTACCCATTCTGGCAAGCTTGCTCCCCTTACTTTGTCTCTACACAACCCCCAATTTTTTATTTCCCGTGTGGTACCATTTGGTTCAATTCTGACAATGGGATCCATGAGAAAACCATAAAATCTTAAATTTACATCAAGTATGTGCGCCACAAATGGACGAATAACTTAATATCACGCCAACCGATTTCGATGATTAATTTTATTGGTGCATCCTGCACTTGAAGAGTTTGATTCTGATTAATTCTATTTCGTAAAATTCCTACGACAATTCGGAAATACAAAAAGAGCGTGCGCGCGTAATCGCGATTATAAAAAATAGCTTTTAACGATTTCATTTGATGTCGGTTTTTGTTTTTCTCTTAAATATAATAAAAAATAAAATTCCATCTGTTTGTACATTCGAAATAATTTATTTAATCAGAAAATAATGTAATTTATAATAATGTAACATTCTAAATATTAAAATAATACAGTAACAACTATAAACCGACATATTTGTTTTATCTGTATGCTGGTAAATGAGTTAAACAGTTACTTTCAAAACTTTTTGAATTAGACTTGAAATACCAGAGTCGAGAAGTTTCAAGTCCATAAAGGAACATTCATACAAGTTCATACGTATTAATTACATTTCAATTATGGATTCGTTAGTCATTACAGCCGACGTTAAGTTTTCTATTGTGCCTTGATGGTGCGCAATTCCTCCTCATATTTATGTACATACTTATTGGTAGGATCGAATTTTGCGCACAACTCACTCCAGTAACCAGGTTCCTTGTTAATCAGGTGAGCTATAACTATGCGGGTTTGCGCTTTTTGGTGTTCGGTGCACTTTGCGCAGTAATTTTCCAATGCTTCTTTAATGTGCGCTGTAAATAGAAATAATCATGAATATATCTATAGCCCGGAATATATCTATACATTCGTCATTCGTCGAAAAGGACTGTCAACACAGTCAATAATATTCAGTTGAAATTTGAAATATTAAATAAATAAATACTATATGAGTGTAAAATAAATTTAAATCAATCCGGAAATAATTATTACGAAATATTTACAAAAAATATAACTGCACCAAACCGTCGTCGCTTGGCATCGTGCCCAGAAGGCTGGTAGCATTGCCACGTTGTATGGAAATGCTTAGCCTCTGTGCAAGGTATAAGCCAGCCCTCTGGTCACCAGATCGACCAACTTCTTAGCTATCACATTAAACAGGTCGTGTGCCCTAGGACTATTTTAGATAGTAACATTTTAATTTATATCAATAAATAATACATACGGATAGTTAACCTCAATTATATTGAGAGACTTGAGAAAGTATATATACACTCTAATTGTATTTATTTGTATATATATGTTTTTTCCGGGTTGTTTTTCAGGTGAAAAAAAAATACAAATGGCTTTAGCAGCCAGCGACAAACTTAACTTCCTAATTCCAGATATAAAATTGTCGCATAACAAGGGTTTTTGTTTGTCCTTGAAAGTGATACCACAATTCTTCAATCTCACCTGAGGCTAAGTGGAAATGCAGTTCTGGATAGTAAGGCGCACTAGCTTAGTGATTACCTGTTCACTCTACTCTTGAAAACACCCACATTGTAATCGGATGGAAAGACAGGCGCGGGCAAACTATTCCAGTCCTTTGCTGTACGAATAACGAAAGACCAGGCAAACCGTTCGACTATATTTTGTTAATTGTATAACGCTGTATTTGTAATTAATAATATATTTAAACATATATATTTAATACAATTGCAATACAAATGAAGATTTAATTATTTTTCCTAGCTTAAAATTAATTTCCAAACAAATGTTAAAAAGCTTTTTTTTCTCTGTGTACTCTACTAAAAAGGGGTTAGATGGCGTGAGATTACGTTTGTAAATTCTAACAATTTGGAAAATAAATATAGAAATGCAACAAAAGTCTATATCAAAAGGAAGGTTTTTTTTTGACCCCATTTAGGGCCCGATGAGCCTGTTGCTAAAATTTGTGCAAAAACGTTGGTCCCTTTGTAAAATATATATATTTTTTTCCTCCTTTAAGGATATTTCTTTGTTCCTCTTCTTGCTACTATTAAGCCGTTAGCCTTTGCGGCTAAGAACATAACTAGCTCACAGTATTCCAGGAATTGTTCTCTGACAATAAGGAAAAAAATAAAGGTGAAGACCTAAGAAGGTCCTGGGTTCGAATTCTTGTTTATTTTTGGAAAGCGGCGCTGCGCAACATTTGTCGCATTATATTCTGAGTGCCGGAGAAGTCCCCTTTGAAGATCAAGTCCGGTCTTTGCCGGGACCGGCCGCTCGTTGGGATGTCCTGTCGCTGACAGATCCGGGGCACCCCGCTCATAACGGCTGATGGCATTCGCGGAAGGTTTAATGGGTAGGGGCTGCCCAGGCCGAGTCCCACACATCCCTCCGGGCCCACCCAGGGTACCGGAGGATGGTCTATAAAAAGATTCCCCCGCGTGAACAAAAAAAAAAGGAATTGTTCTCTGGTGTTAGACGCAACTATGCTGACTATGTTGTCCGCGGTGATGGCGATATTCATTCTGTGTTCGCAGTCATAGCGGTGTGTTGCGAATCTTGGGCAGTGTAAGATGATAAGCGGCACAGTTTCCTCGCTCGCCCCATCGCAGGCACAGAATGGATCCGCAGTTAACCTATATTTATGTAGGTACGATTTGTAGCCTCCATTCCCAGGAATTGTGAACTGAGGATCTGAATATGTCGCCTTACGAAAGTCGTCATGTATGGGTATCATAATGAAAAGTAAGGAATATAAAATAAACATAAGGAAGGTTAGTTTCCTTGAATCATTTATTCATGTCACGCACTATGGTAATGTTATTACTTAGTAACTTTACCACACTTATTTATGTACTTCTTTGTGAAGGTTTGTTAAAATGAATGCAACAATAAAAATAGTAACTTGATTTTAATTGTGTTTTAATCTTATTTTTGAATTCCCGATGTTTCGAATAATCCCTTGTCAAATTTGTTTTTTGCCCTAAATCGACGTGTAAATCTAGATTGAAGTGTCAATAGTAGTTCGTACCCTCGTCGTGGTTCGAATCCACAATTCGACAATTGACATGAACCATGCACATAGATAAATATATATATAGATATGTTTTGTTGCACTCAGTCGGTCTTTATCGAAGCTGCCTACAAATGCGAAGGTGTTCAACTCTTATTTATATATTTGGTTGTCAGTGCATCAAGCTGTTTTTTATTTGTTTTAATTTGAAATATATATATATATATAGTTTTTATAACATCAAATTGGTTTATCTGTAACAGTGTTTTAATTTTTGTTTTAAATAAAGGTAAGTTGGAATGGGTTAACTAGTATTTTAGTAATACAGTGAATTGTTGGAACGAAGTTCCTTCTGGGGTGTTGCGGGGTAGCCTAGCCGGCAAAAAACGACCGTAACGTTAAATAAAAGTGTAAGATTTTTAGTGCCAACTGCTTTGGATAAATGGCGCTATTATTAACCATATATTTTTAAAAATTATTGTAAATAAAATAAAGTTGTTAAGATGATTTTGTGAAGTTGTTTTTTTTATTATTTTCATTATACCTTGGATAGAATTTGAAATTAATATTTTTTTAATAAGGAACTTCGTTTCTGTTCGTGTCCCGCGACACCACAAGGTATTTATTTTTTTACAAATACAAAAAAATATTTTCATCAACGTATCTTACGATCTAAATCTCTCTGCTTTCAATTTCAAAACAAAAAAGTAATCAACAGTTAAAAAAATATGCCCGTATTGTAATACGTTTATGCCATACATAAAACTATCCAATAAGGTAAACTAAAACGATGATATAGTAAATGTGTAATTGTCCTCCACTGTTGGTCAATCGCGGAAACAGCTTCTTAATAAGATATTTTGTTAATCCTGACCGAAACCAGACAATACTAATGCCTGTGTAACAAAGTTATGCCTCGCCAATTGCCCTCTTATTTCTGTGTCCATTTTTACTCATATTTAAAAAGGGACAGAGATAAGAGTAGAATTGTAACAGACTTATAAAGATTATAACAAGTTAATACGTAAATAAAATTACAGAAATTGTAATTACAAAGATGAGAGACAATTAATATAAGTGTGGGGGAAATTACACATAGCCATTGTAAGCGTTTATCATGGTACTTATTATAAGGTACAAGTTTTTTTTTACTGACTACATAGGTGGACCAGAGGAGCTGGCTTCCACTGCTTCATCGGATAGAGAGGTGGCATAGCTCTTAGGTCGATTAGCCTGAACCTCTATCGCTTGTAACTCGACACAAGGGTCCCGCTGAGGAGTACCCTCGGCTTAGACGGTTACTACGTTACGCGTAAGCATTCCGATCCGAGGGCGCCCGACAGGGCCGAACACACTCGGTCGGTTGCTTTTCCACGGACAAACTACATTCAAAAGCTAACTAACTTTAAATGCCACTCTGGGAAATATTCGGTTGCTATTTCACGGATAATAGAAGTGTTATAGATGATCAAATAATTTAAATTGTACATAAAACTTACATTTCAGTTCGATGCCTTCAGCAGTACATTTGCCCTGGTCAAGGATGCATTTTATGTAGGCGACTATTAACCTTGGATTTTCGAGGATCTCCTTCACGTTTGTGTTGTCATAGCGATCGGTATAATGGTCTGCTGGGATTGAAGCGGCATAACTCACCACCGCAATGAAACATAGTACCACAGCGCTCTTCATTCTGCAAAATTTATTTATTTATTTACCGTTAATTAACCTTATACTAAGGTACAAAATGGCGGACGTAATGCCTTAGTGGCATTCTCTAGTGGCCGTCTTAAGCAGACCTACAGGCGATGGCGATGCTGAGGTTTTGCCAGAAATTGAAAATGAATCAAGTTATTCCGTACGTGCCAATAAAAAAATTTTAAGCTTAAATCTGTCTCAATTTGCTAAGTTGGAGTATCAAGAATCCGCATCTTATGCGTATAGATAATTCATTATTTATTTAGGCATTTACAATATTACATACAGCCTATGAAAAAAAAAAACATTTGTCATAAATTTCGATCAGTTTCACATTTCTTTTTCAAAAAGTTAGAATAAAATGTGGAAAGTGTTATACCATTTAAAAAAAAAAAGTAGCGTCAACTTTTTTGAACTTCGAAAACTACGAAATTACTTGCCATTATGATCACAACAATGGTAACACACATATCCGTCACAAATAATAAAATAATTTTACTGGAATAAAAATTAGCTGAATAATTTAAATATAAATATAATAATAATGAAATAAAAATAATAATTCTTATTTGTGCACGTGTTACACGTCAAAATAACTTTTTTTTTTAATTTAAATTTCTTTCAATTCTCAACGTTCCGAAAGATTAATAGTGCTACATTTATTATTTAATTTTAAAGTCAACAATAAAGTGATAAAATTTTCGGATTTAAAAATATCTAAAATTTAACAATTAGTTTTATTTTAAAATTCCAATCAAATAACATCAATTATTTAAAAATAAAAGTTTAAGTAAGAAAAAATATTGTTGTTTTTAATATATTATTAACAGACCGATATAATGAATGCTTGGTAAACAATTATCTGATGTTTTTGTTTCCTTACCTTAATAATTTACAAAGGTGTTGGACACTAGCTGTTGGCGACTGCACGTTTTGTTTTATATTGGGCGATCAGGACGATTTACATTATTTATACAGACACAGGACATTGCTTTTGGACAATGCGGCAAACTTGTTTCGGACGGTTTTTTTCAAACCTCTTCTTAAAACCTGCTTTCGTCATTTCTTGTAAATTGACCGCATATCCATGACGGCACCGTATATTATTTTACTATGACACAGACCTGCTAAACAATTTTTTGTGACCGTCTGGAAACGTCACGCTAAATTATGGTATCTCTTAAATTAACTAAAGTTCATATTTGTAAATTTAAAATGTATATAACTTTTTATATTATATGTAATGTTTGTATTTTGTTCAGTATATGAGATCAGTATTATCTCAGTTAAAGAAAAAACTTGAAGCATATTTGCACTTGTAACTTAAGTATTCACAAACCAAGTGCAGTTTGTACATACAATTTTGTTTGTATATCTGTCGGTGTGACTAGCTACATGTTTGTTATGTAACTTAAAGTTAAGTGTCAAGACAATTGAAGTAATCTTTTGGATACGTACTATTAATAATACTGACAAATAAACCAGCGGTGATTTAATACCTACAAGCATTCATCTGTTGCTCCATCTAGAATATTTTTTCAGGTGTGCTATTTAGGATATTAGAGCATATTTGTCGCTGTGATTATTACATGATTTGTTATATTATATATCTATATTTATAAAAGAGAAACTTTGTGGATTTGATCCGTATAGGCTCCGAAACGGCTGGAACGATTTCAATAAAACCTTCAGGGAATCTTCAGATTGACCTGGCGAGTAAGTTTGGTAATCGGAGCGAGGATATTTGAACTGTCAAACAATACGTTGTACTTTTATTTCTTACATTAACTTGAGCCCGATATGTTTTTGTATAAATGATAAGAATGATATTGTATTTACTGATATGTACATGGGTATAGGTAATGATCTTCACCCGCACGAGAAACGAATAGGAGAAAACGAATACGGATAGAAATGAATTATTTAATATATTGTGAGAGTTAAATTCAATATTTAATGATGTAAGTTTATTGTTTAAATAAAATAAAGCAAAATCTAGCTAATCCGCCGAAGCAGGCTGGGTACGCTAGTATATTATATATCAAACGCTGACACAAACAACACTGGTGTGGTAGTGGTATGCCATCGGTAAACTCTAGTGGCACCAATGAAACTCACCACTGAGTGCTAAAACACAGGTACAATAGTACCTTTTTTTTGTTCACGCGGGGGAATCTTTTTATAGACCATCCTCCGGTACCCTGGGTGGGCGTCGCCTGCGGAGGGGGGGAGCCTCTGCGCTCCCCTCCCTGACCCGCTCGTCAGCCTCCTTCTGGGACATGACCGTCTCACAGAGGAGGCCATAAATCAAGACCCGTCGCTCGAGACCATCGCAAGAGCGAGGCTCGGAAGCGACAGATCTACACCACCGATGGCAGATACCATGTCATGGCGCTAGGTACAATAGTACCTAGCTTAGGAGTCAGGGTCACAACAAATAAATGCACACCCACACACTTTCTCTTTTAAATACATAGATATCGAAATAATGAATTGATTATTTATTGGATTGAATTGGATGTCAGCACAGCAGAATTGAAGGTATTTTATGACTTGCATCTACTCATTAATGTGGTTAAAAAAGCCTAGTCCAAACTTTCCATTTTTTCCGCACCTTCCTTGAAGTGGAGTGGTAGGCATTTGCAATAGTTCACGAGTAATTTTCCACCGTGTACTCTATGTTTGTAAATATACAACGAGTTACAAAAAAAGATAAAGGCTTAAGGAAATGTCATTCCATTTATTACCGTAATAGTGGAAGTAACGTGTTCACAGCCTTTAATTCAACGCAAATTACTGACTACTTGTGACCCTTGACACTGACAGAACAAGGGCATCCCAACACATTATGCTCTTATTCCTCACAGATGACTAATCGTCAAGGCTGTAGGAAAAGCAAACATGAATTAACCTTGTAAAGCTAATAGACCAGAATACATTTTCACGCAATAGCGCTAATTACAACGTAAACAATTATAAATTATCCAACGTGTTATTCTTTAGAACTGTCACATTATATTTTGCGTTCCTCGTCTTAACGTTTCCATGCAATTTGACATAGCATGCAGAGTGGAAATATTATAATGACGCAAAGTAAACAGGACCGCTCTAATCGACATGTCTGAAGTTGTTTTATTTTTCCAAGTAAATGCGGATCGCTTTGTAAACAGATATTCGAGTCACAAGGCTATGTAAAAACCCATTATAATAAAAGGGAACGGAAATTTTCGGACATACTCGTATAATTTTATTTAGTGCAAGAAAAAGATCAAAAACAATAAATGTCAACTAATTTATTCCTCTTTAATCGACATCTTTTTTTTAACGTTTGTGTCCCTATGTTTGCAAATCTAAAAATACTTTCTAAGCATGTACTGGAGCGCGTTCCCACGTGATGTCCTGCATGTAAGGCGCTCCAGCTTAGTAAATGCCCCTTTTTTTTTTACTCTTCTCGGGTAAGGACAACTAATTGACTAGATAATTAATAAAGCTAGGTTCAAAACAAATTTAATTTGTAATTTTTTACGTATTGTAGCGTTTTATTATAATAGCAATTGAAGTCGGTTATCAAATTAATAAAGTGGACTTGTAAATGATTTTATTTAATTTTTTCACGGCATGCGATGTCTGTATTCTAAAGCGGTTACCAACTGAGCATCGAGTCTGTCAAACCAATTGTGTCAAAATGAACGTTCAGTGACATTACAGTTGTTGTTTTTTGCTAGGTTTGAAAATCTTGTTTGTTTGTGGAACTATGGTTTTCCAATGACACAAAAATATTGTTTAAATTGAAATCGGTGAAACTGTTGCGGTCAACTTCTGTCAACAATTTAAATAGGTTCGTCACTAAATAAAGCAGAGAAATTGTCTTCAACATTTTTAACATCGGAGACTTAACACTAAAAATTGGAGGGATTATCGTCTTATTCTTGCTTTTAAAATCTATATATATAAAAGAGAAAGTGTGTGAGTTTGTTCCCCATAGACTCTGAAACGGCTGGACCAATTTCAATGAAACTTTCATGAAATCTTCAGATTGACCTGGCGAGTAATCCTGTAAAGTTTCGGTGACGACCGAAGCACTCCTCTTTTTGAACTGTCAAATAAGCTATTCGTCGTACTTTTATTTCTGACATTTGTGCCCGATATGTTTTTGTATAAATGATAAGAATGATTTGAAAATGAGTTAAATTAAAAATTTAATGATTTAAATTTATCGTTTAAATAAAATAAAGCAAAATCTAGCCCGGCGGGCTAAGTACGCTAGTACATAGTTTAAACAATGTTGCCAGCATTTTAAGTGTGTTTGCATGACAGGAAACAATTGCATTTAGAGAAAATGACCTACAATAGCTTCTGCTTACTGCTTAGAAGATTGGCCTATTATTCAATGTATATAAGAACAAGTCATGAAGAACGTAAGTTTAAAATTTCATTCCGTGTCCGGAGATCTCGAATAAACCTTACATTTTGAAGCGACGTTCTAAAGGTAAGTTTAAAACAGGATTACCAAAATTTTGATAGTGAAATACGACTAACTTTACGGATTTTATTGCTACTTATGTTTCATTTTAATTTTCGAGCACTTTGCAATGCTTACGGTCATGGGGACCCTATTTTTTGTTCTTTTTACGTTCCATTTTACGGCAAAATTAATACAAGTTTCTTTGTACCAAAACAAGAGAATATAAAATGAATCACTTGAGCTTGAACAAACATAAAAAAACATACAGATGAATTGACAACAACCTTGACCTTTTTTGAAGTCGGTTGAAAAGTAACTGGACGGAAATTGATTGGTACAGCGAGGATTCAAACCGTAATTAAGTTAAACGCTTAGGCCCTCCCCCTGTGCCCTTGCAATGCAAGCTGACACGGACCAGCCGATGTCGCCTTCTTCCCGGGTCCACTTCTACGGACGACCAAGGGCCTTGTCGCCCAGTGAACCCGAGGCCCGTTTAAGTCGCCTTCTATGACAGGTAGGGGATACCGTAGTCTTATTCTACGAGCCCAGAACTACGGGGCTGAAACGCTTAGTCACTAGGCTAATTTTGCTGATAAATTCAATGCGGAAAGTAGACACCTACAAGTTAGGATTCGAATTTACGATATAACACTATCCTTTATTAGGCAGTATGTGTTACCAAATACACAATTTTTCCACTTCGTAAGAACTTCAATTCCGTCGGATTATTACATCATAACTAATGTTATTCGGTATTCGGTACTCACAAAAAAACTTAATCCTAAGTAATATTTAATCGTTCGGTTGTCGACCTGGCGTGAGTAAGTCCGTTTTATTGTGCAAAAACTTATTAAAATAATAAATGGAACAAAAATACAAATCACAAATTTTCCACGCGTTAAATTATATTATTAAATCTTTTACGTATACCAAGTATGATTTTTTCGTTTCTTTATGGATGATAACTGATTTTAGCTTCCTTTGTCAGGTATTTGTTGGTAGTGATGAACTTACAAAATCTAAGCTCTAAGACTACCACTGTCACTTTTGAATTTTCACTATGACAACCGACCAACTACAATTCAATAGTCATTATATTAAATACCGTTAACTGATAATTGTTGCTAATCGATGTTTATTACTAAATATGATTACGAGTATTTGCAAACACCAACATCAAATCGAATCAAACGTTAAACGCCATAACGCGCGGTCGCTCTCTTTGTATTTTCGAATTATGGTACGTATAATACGTAATAGAGTTATTCAGAACCTACCATTTTTTTTTTGTTAACGGGGAGGAAATCTTCAAAAGGTAACCCGCCTTCTTGGGGAAGGCGGCGGTTTTACCCACTAAAACCTCCCCGATGGCCCTTTCCTCGGTGCATGACGAGGGGCTCCGGGATCTCCAGTGGAACGCATCGGAGCCCCTCTGCACTGTGCTCAAGGAGAGCACGTCCCGGGGAGGTTACTCCCTCCCCCCCTGTGCCCATCATCATAGTGCAAGGCTACACGGGTCAGCCGATGTCGCCTTCTTCCCAGGTCCACCTTAGCGGACGACAAAGGCCCCCACCCTTGTCGCCCAGTGAACCCGAGGCCCCTTTTAGTCGCCTTATACGACAGGCAGGGGATACCGTAGTCTTATTCTTGAGAGCCCAGAACTACAGGGCTGATTCAGAAGCTACCAAACCTAACCAAACTAATCAAACTGCCCTTGACATCCTTTCCATTTAAAAATGAATCATCGAAATTGGTTGGCCTGAT
Organism: Meandrusa payeni; assembly: GCA_029286785.1. Taxonomy (NCBI): domain Eukaryota; kingdom Metazoa; phylum Arthropoda; class Insecta; order Lepidoptera; family Papilionidae; genus Meandrusa; species Meandrusa payeni. Next base: position 7,434,224 of record JAGSMX010000008.1, on the reverse strand, counting down.
ATTAGTTATTCAATATAAAAGTAATAGTATATAATAAATAGAAAATATAAAAGTCTCTCCAATCATTCAATCGTTTACATAAATTTCACGTTCTTAAAAAACATGCCGTAGCTGAAAGTAAAATATTTAAAAAAACATCGGTCAGGTATAGTATTGTTTTGCTTTGTTTACCTTTTTATTGTTCATACAATTGCAATTACAATGCATAAACAGTGCTCGCGAAATAAAATTAGAGATATATAAGTTTATATTTCTCGTAAGTGAATGTCAATTCTTAGAGAAACGAAGATATTTTAAGCTTATGTAATATATGAGATTACCAAATTATAACAATTGAAACAATGTCGACGTTGACGACGCCACAAGAAAGCAAAAATTAAAAACTACGACGTCACTAAATGTTCATTTTGTCATCATCGCCATGTTTATTCTTTCATTGTTATTACTATGTACACATTATAGACAAAACAGGAACTGTGCGCTGTACGTTATAGAGGTATAAAAACTTGACGCTAACAGCAAGTGATCAAGTTTTTTCTTATATTTCATATCAATATTACATTGGATTTATACCCAACCAGTAATTTATAGACGAGTTAACTTTTTTGCACCTTTACTAATATTACATAGGGTTTTTTTTCTACTCTTAAAAAGAAAAAATGGCCGGTAACAAAAACTCTTTGCGTATACCTTTTTTGTGCAATTCGACTTTTATATACAGTCTGTGGTCGTTATATCTTCCTCTAATTTATGTTACAATTATACATATTAAGCTTCGTTTTTATAGTAAAATTTATTTTGCAGAATATTATAAACTTGAAAAGTGAAATGCTTAGAATAAATTTTCATCCAAATCGTGGTGATTTAAGAGCCGTCGACTTAAAGTGAGACAATTTTTCATTGATGAACTGAATATGTTTTTTTATTTTGTAAGGGTTCGATCTCAATTTGGTTCCGTATTAATTTTGTTACCTTGGGTTCCGAAGATATCCCTAATAATCGTATTGGAAGAATTCTTGTTGATTGATATATTTATAGATTTATGACAATCTTAAACAACAAACAGGCCGCCATATGTCGGGTGCAGGTGCGGTTGACAATTGGGCCGGTAAAGATGTTATAACCGTTCTCCCTTTACCCCCCAATGGAGGCTGCTTTTACGTCACGATCCGCAGTAGTGAAGGAACGAAGAAGAAGAAGGAACAAGTTAGGTACTCCTTATTTCCTTCCCTTGAGAAATATAAGAGAGAGTCTGATCTGTCACTGTTGCTTTAATTTGTCGTATCGTGTTTTGTTTTTTTAGCATATATTTAGCAAAAATATGTTAAAACAATAATTGGACCTGATAAGACCAACACAAAATTTTCCACAGGATTACACATAAATCGTTTTATGCAAATTTGTGGACAATGTGCATTAGTACATGACGTGAGGAAAACCGGTTCAATAAGGAATAGATTTAGAGTAAGCACGATGACAATGTTTTTGAAATATTTCTTAAAAAACGCTCTCACGTTATTTTACCATTTCGGGGTAGACAGAATCAGCTATTGCTATATCTGACAGAGGGTTTGGCCCATCACATACACCGGTCCCAAATTTAAGCAAGATTTTTTTGTACAGTTATTAGCCGATAAATAACGAAGGCGTACCGCTTAGCAATTAGTCTACTAAAGCTGGTATACGATTCTAACATAACACGATATCTCCAGAACTGTGCACCCAATTGACTTGAAATAAAGCACGTTACTCATTTCACGATGTAGTCGATCACTAAGAACGGGTTTTGCGCAAATGCTAACCAAAACGGATGTAAGAGCCACTGCTGTCACCACCAACATGGTAAAATGGCTACTTAGCGTATACGTTACCATGGAAACTATAATGCAGATTAGAAATAAATAGTTTAATTCTTCTTAACACACACATAAAAGCAGCTCCTATCTAAGATCGTAAAGTACTATTTTACCTTCTGAAATTATTATTTTTTTAATAAAATACCTTCTTTCTAATGTTATTACAATTATTTGAGCAATTTAAATTAGCAAACCACAATAAACGATTCGGTCGGGTAACTATTTGCAAATAAAAAAATAAATTAAAAACAATCAGTTTTCGTAACGCCTGTTGACAAAAGATAAGCAAATTAACCATCTAACGTTTTGCATATTTTTTTTCAAATTGGACCACATTTACACAACAGTATCTATGTGACCAGCGTATTTTTAACATCCAGTAAAAGTATTAACATCGTAATCAGAGGGAAAGACAAACCCGGGAAAACTAGTCCTTTGCTGTACAAATAATGAAAGACGAAGAAAAGCGCTTGAAAAAATGAATAACCTGATATATGGCGATAGGTACCACCCTGGTTTAGCAAAATAACTCTTTTAACAGTATTCCCTACGGAATATTATTGTTACTATATAGTAATAAATTCTTTTACAAATTAAAGAGAAGCGTGAAGAATTTTCGAGAAGCTCTTAAAATCAACAAGTTGAAATGGCAATGGCCCGGCCACATCTGCCAAGTCTATTACGGCAAATGGGGAAGGAGAGTTTAACCGTCAATAGCCTAATGGTTTAGGGTGCCGCCCGCGAATCTTACGGTCGTGGGTTTGAATCCACCATTCGACTATTGACATGAACCATCTCCAAGCACAAGCTTAAGCTTAGTTGGAATTATTAAAAAGAATGTTAGTAATATTTCTGAAAAAAAAGAAATATCGCTAGTTTTCTTTAATTAAAAAAAAAGAGTCTTGGAATAGAGGCCGCGAATTGGTTGGAGACCATGACTTTGAAATATAGTAACTAAATGCAGAAAGCGGAGGATCGCGTTTGGTGTAAGGCATAGACCTTCCGCGTATTTTCAACAGTGGTTTCATATGAGTTGATAATGATGATAACATTTTCTCTTTTTTACAGGGATCATGATATCAGCGTTAGCAGGACTAGTACTGATGGTACTTCTATACCACAGCGAAGGCATTCCTAGCCCAAGCTACACATCCAAGTATGATAACATGAACTTGGATGAAGTGCTAGCGAATGAACGCTTGCTAACCGGATACGTGAACTGTCTCCTCGACCTGGGACCCTGTACACCTGATGGCAAGGAATTAAAAAGTATATCTATATATATAACAGACAAAGTGTGTGGGTATGTTCCATATAGGCTACGAAACGGCTGGACCGATTTCAATGAAACTTTTAGGGAATCTTCAGATTTACCTGGCGAGTAATCCTGTAAGGACTGGTGACGATCGGAGCACTTCTCTTTTTGACCTGTCAAACAAGCCATACGTCGTACTTTTATTTCTGACATTAACTTGAGCCCGATATGTTTTTGTATAAATGAGAAGAATGATATTGTATTTACGGATATGTACATGGGTGTTGGTAATGAACTTCACCCGCTCGAGAAGACAATGAATAGATACCCAAAAACGTCTGGTAGCTTTCGTTCCTACGATTTAGTAAGATATTTTTATTATCTGTATAAAAAACAACTTGAAATCAGTCTAAAAAAACATTTACTTCCTAGTATTGTCTATCAAATATTCGTAAATATATCGTACATAAATATTAAAAAAGCGTTTTGAGGCTAAACAAAGTGTTAACAAAGACCATCGGTATTTATCACAGAGGTTGTTCGGCCTGATTGTAACATGTAGAATGAGCAATTACCATATACTTTTATAAATCGGTTATTTTGTAGGTACATCGGAAAATGGTAATATTAGTACACACTTCTGTGATTTCAATGCACATTTATACATATAAATATATTTCACAGTAAATTTACCCGATGCAATCGGTAACAACTGTAAAAGCTGCACTGAACGTCAGCGAGACGGAGCCGACAAGGTGATGCGTCATATCATCGACAACAGACCTGAAGACTGGGATAAATTAGAACAAAAGTAAAGTTAAACAACTGTCAACTAAATAGATCATATTTTATACTTTCTAAGCAAGTTCTTGACCACGATGCCATCTGATGTGAAGTGGAAATGCAGTCCGATGGTAAGGCACACTAGCTTGGTGAATGCCTATTCACTCTACTCTAGAGAACACCCACATTGTAATCGGAAGGAAAGGCGGACGCGGGTAAAATATTTAATGAAAGACGAAACCAAAGCGCTTCGTTGACAATTTTATACAATATTGTGTCTATGAATGACTCTAACTAATTATTATCACATTACAGATATAAGTCCGACGGAAGTTATAAGAAACAATACTTAGAAAGTAAACTCATTACGGGAATAACCGACCAAGGAAATGAAACGTTTGACGATTCTCAAGTAAGGAGCAACAATGACGTCGAGAAACCAGTAACACTGCTGATGATTAATTCTCCCATTAATTAAAAAAGGACATGTGTTTACGTACATTGATAGTCACTCCAATTAGTGCGCAATCGAAAACTAGCGCCTGATAAACTATTAATTGAAAAAAAAAAAAATTAAAGGCTCAATCCATAAGGCCATAATTCCACTTGTAAAATAATTATTAATATTTATAAATTTTTAACATTTATTTTACCGACAATCACAACGAATATAGAATAGCAAGCATGTCGTCTTTCATTCCAATACTAATAATTAGAGATGAAACGGATAATAGTGTGGCCGGATACCGGATACCGGATATTCGGCAAGCTACTAGGCCGGAGCGCCGGATATCCGGCTGCCGGATATTCGGTCCTTTATTGCGTTGACGCAATCAGTTTGATTTGAATATTGGCGCGGTAAACGAGATCGGATATATTCAGGCGCATTCGGATCGCACGTAAGCGGAGTCGCCTCTTACCAACAAATGCGGAAAATTTGGTATTTATTCACCACAATTTGCCACTTGTTAATTTTGAGTATTAAACTAATAATTAATAAAACAAACATTTTTGATGTGCGATTAAAAAATTAAAAAAAAATAAAAATTAAAAATAAACGGTGTCCATAACCTATTGGAGTATGATTGATTTGCCTTGAGTAAAATAATGAAATTTTTTTAAAATTATACTATCCGGTATCCGGCCGGATAGGTCGGATACCGGATATTCGTTTCATCTCTACTAATAATTGTTCCTACATAATTATTTTTTTTAGCCTGAATTGAGAGCAAGGTAATAATTATTTGGTGCAAAATAAAGCAAATAAGGAAATTATAAACTAATGGATTAAAACACTCAACTGCGAATGATGTCCTTTTTACATTTTTGTTTACACTAAATAAATAGCATAGTTTGATTTATAAATTGAAAAAATCTGTTTGGGTTCTTAATGAAGATAGATATGTTTGAATGATGTTGAAAAGGATGATTTTTTACGCTTATCAAAGCTGTGGAGTCCGGACAATCACCACACGTATTTTAGATTTCGATCCCCGGTGCCGGCACTAAAATGTTTGATGCTATTTTAAGTGCAGTTTACCACGAACGCTGAAGGAAAACCATCGTGAGGAAACATCAATGTCTTAGAAAAAATTCTAAGGCGTCTGCCAATCGTTCTATGGCCACGTAGTGGTCTTTACAGACAGAGCCTTTGCCATGTAAATAGACAGAGAAAAACTTTTTTTAACTAGCTAACTTAGTTCAAGGTAAATCGGTTATATACTTAACATACTTTAATTTAGGTAACGTTCGCTATTGGATTAAAAAAAGAAAAATTCAAAATTCTATTCATCGCTTTATTCCAAGACACAACAGGAATTTAAAAAAAAAACAATTCTTTTGTGACAGTCTAAGTAGACTTGATGCAATGCGAGTATCTATTTTTAAGCGTATACAGTTAACTTACATTGAATTCTTCTACTTAATACTATAAAAGATCAACAATGGGCACAGCGTTTATATTTGTTCCAGTGAGAATTTTTTCACTGTCACAGTTGTACCTGGCGACATAAATCTAGTTTTAGATTCAATTATCTCTTGAGGAGGTCCAATAATCTTATACATAACTTCATTTGGTTCCAGAAAACTATCTTCATGTTTAATATCTAATTTTGTAACCACTGCATACCTAGAAGTTTATAAATCTAGAGAATAAATTATAACATCGTACGGAAATTAATAAATGGATGCGATGATATTCTCCGGGCTTATATTCTAAGTTTAACAACTTTCTTAGGGCTTTGATACCTGGTTAGAAACATTTTCCATGCTACGGGATCGTGTGCCATCAAAGAGGCAACTACTTTCCCTGCCTTCTTCTTTTCTCCTTCTGTACATTTTGCGCAGTTGTTTTTCATCGCTTTAATTAGGACTCCTAGAAGAAAAAAAAATCACTTGAAATAACTTAACACACGAAAGCAAATCCGGACAATGTATATGCTGCATCGTTGTATAAGCTCTACCGACAGAATGCAACACCCAATAATATTGTTTTTGCACCCGCGACTTTTTTAAAAACTTTTATATATTTCAAACCTCCTTTTACATTTGAGTATAACCTCCTTCTATATTTGATTGTCATCTTCTACGTTTATTCGAATCGTTCTTTTATATTCAATTTTGGAATGACTTGGAAATTCGATAGTCCTTCTTACATATAAAACAAAACACTAATACGATGTATTGCAGAAAACGTGTACCTATTTAATTTCATTTTTTTAATGACGAACTACACAAGTTGGCCTCCATTTCCGAAACCAATCCTCTAGGTCATTGGCCGCGGTCTGGAGTTTTTTGAGAATGACTTCGGGGGAACGCCCCGAGGCATAAATGCCGGTATCGTTGGCTAAAAGGGCTAGCTCTGCTCTACGTGAGCGCGGAATATCGCGACGAGGAGCGCCTTCCCTCAACGCTGTACCTGCAGGTTCGACCAGTAAGAAAATCGCGCAATGTGCGCACTAAATAATTGGGCACCCGGAGCTTGTATATTTTGCATACAAGCCCGGCGTGCCAGACTTTGTCGAATGCCTTCGCCACGTCCAGGAAGATAGCTCCCGTATGCATGCCAATAAGAGATTTGGCGTGAATGTGCTTCGAGATGCGGAGCACTTGTTGAGTACATGAGTGTTTGGCACGGAAGACAAAATACTCGGGTCCCAAGCTCTCGCGAGTCCATGAAGGCGCGTAATCGAGCTTAGAAAAGCCGTTCGTATACCTTACCCAAAACGGAGAGGAGACTAATAGGTCTATATGAAGTGGACTCCGGTAGTTAGCTTATGTTAGCTGGCAACACCTGACACCCAGCGATTGTTATACATAATAACTACTTCCAATGATATCTTAATAATTTACCTGAACCTTATTGTATCTTTAATTCATAATTAATAATTTAGTTGATCGTCACATGAACTTGGCATTGTAAACAATATTTAACCTTATTAGTTCCTAATCTGACTTCTAATTAAATTTGTATAAAGATGGCGAGGACGCGCAGTTGTGACGTTTTTACTCGATATAAATAATTCTTTGTACAACGTTACGCTGTCTCAATAAAGCGAGTGTATTAGTTGTTGGACTATTTTATTCTACGAGACCTACAAATTATAACACTTACTATGCAACTCGAGGCGACCGCTCGGACACTGAACTTTGTGCAATTTACTCACCTTTAATTTCATACATATTTTTGGTACAATGATTATCAGTCGACATCAAACACTTGACATCTTGCCGTGGAAGTGGTGAAACCTGTTCATTGCTCTTGACCTTATGCTTAAACATTTCCATTTTCTCTTTCTCCTTCACGACCTCGTTAATATCGTCTAAATCGTCATCACCGTAAACTATTTTGTATCCAAGACTTTTGACACTGGGGCTCATCGTTCTATCAATGCCGCCTACAGTCAGTTCGGAGATAACAGACCCAAACATGGTCAGAATTATCAATATCTTTGGCCACATAATTGCAGCTTGATACAATTTCTCACTGAGCGTGTCTAGCTCTGTACAGTTAACGAGCGTGTAGTTAATACAGTAATGATTGGTGCCGTTTTTTTATTCGAGAATCATCGTAAACTACAAGTGATCATTGTCAGAGGTAATCAATCTTTGGTACGAGTGAAAAGCAAGCCTTTCGATTTTCTACAGATTACATTTTGGACTGTGCTCAGGAATTACATGACCTAATTCTCCAACGGACCATCCAAATTCCACCATCGGACTTCAAGACGCACTGCTGGATTTCATCCTTTTGTTGAGGACATTCCTCACACCCGAACGAAACGCTTAATAGTTGCCCGTCTTTCCCTCCGATTACAATGTAGGTATTTTCAAAAGTGAATAGGAATTTACTAAACTAGTGCGCCTTTAACATCAGGTGTAAAAAATACATGCCTCCGATAATCAAAATGAAAGAGTGACAGCATAACATAATTAACTTTGAAAGCAATGTAAGCCAAGATTCTAGAGGCTTCAACTACAGACCGACTATTAGTGTATTTTTAATATATGAAATGTAACATTTATGTGAACTGTTTATTACGCCTGATATTTAAGTATTCGGGGCGCGCGTGTCACAGTAAATAAACAACCTTCACGACAATTGAATACAAATCGCCCTGAATAGCAAACATCGGTGATCCATACCATGTTTATGAATTATTGCCAAATTATCCGAGTGCCTGAATAAGCCTCGATCCAAGTAGCTGAGGCTTTTGCTTAAGCATCTAATTTGGGCGTAATACACTCCAACTCGTAATGATGATGAAATTATTTGCAATATTTTTATAAATACAAATTAATTTTATAAATATAATTTTTTTTAAATAACAAGTATATTTACGAGAAAGAATCAAACGTTAAAGTCGGTTGGCGTGATATTGAGTTATTCGTACATTTGTGGCGCACAAACAAGATGCAAAGTACCATGGCGATTTTTTATTTGATAAATTTGAATGTCCTAAAAATCTATTTTGACAAACCAATTTAAAAAAATAAAGTCGTTTTTTAAAATTGAGTTTTGATTCAAAGAACTTGGAGACTAAGGAAGTTAACTCATTAAGTGTGGTTTGTGTTGTCATTTGTATGTCATTCCTCTGTCAAGAGTAAATACATTTTTTTGTTGCTGTTTTTATCGTTAATACTGTGTCCAAAACGAATAAGGATAAAAACAATTTATTTTACTAATTATTAATACAAAATGAGAATTTCTTTATAATTACCACAATAATCATGTATACTGTGAATTAGTATTATTGGGGATTAGGGAGTAAACATGGTTTATTGTCATGGCAACACTAAACTGTCAGATGAATCGAATATCAAGTTGACATCCGCACAACCGTTTGTTCGAAACTCTTTTGTTGTCGCGTGTTTAATACACATTTGTATGTACATATGTGTACATTTATATTTGTATATAATTTATATTAAATAACATTTTAAATGTTAATCAATATAAATGACGTCACATAACCTCCAAAATATAAAAATGTATGGATGTCATCGGCAGAGTTGGACAAAATAGGAACACCACCAAGCACCAGCTTTCAAATAAAAAAAAAATCATCAAAATCGGTTCACCCAGTCGACAGTTAGGGGGTAAAAAACATAAAAAAAAACATACAGACGAATTGAGAACGAATGTTTTGAAATAGGTTGAAAACTAAGTCTTTTTGAAGCTAGGGGGCTGGACAGAGAATAAAAGATATTCGCTTTTTACCGAACTTCGTAAGTTCTTTAAGTGATGGGCCCATCGATGATTTTACCAATAATTGTACTTGGAAAACAAAAAAAAAGCTTAATGAATTGCCGTTCGTTTATCGGTTTTTTAAGTACAAAAAATCACCTGTCATAAAACCAACCTAATAATTCAATTGTCATTGTCCCAATGACAGTAATCTACTAATTTAATTTGTTGATATCATTTTCAATTGCATTTAAGTAAGATGTCCTATTTTTATTTAAAAGTAATGCTAAGTAATTTTTTTTTACAAATATTACTAACATTCTTATTAACCATTTCAACTAATCTTAAGCGTAGATGATTGAATACGAACCGTTAGACTATTGACGCTCTATGTACGAGTTAACAAATAGCAATAATTTAAACAATATAAGAATGTCGGCAGTAGACTAATGAAAACCATATTACCAAAATTAGCAAAAATCGATATCTGCAATGTTACTGAATTTTAATTTTGATTGAATGTTTATCAGACTCGGGGCCCAGGTATTTTAAAGTAAAACGCAAATAAACTAATAAAAAAATCTAATATTTAATTATTTTTGTAACAAGCCCTCCATTTTTTTAGTTGCAACCGCCATATCCAATTTATTAATTGTGGTTTTAGCTAAAATCCCCATTAACGTGTTCAACACCTTCACTTTCCCGTCTTTGTACTTCTTTACGAGTTTTGGATTATTATCAAGAACTTCTTTGCACATCTGTGTTATAACTTCTTCGTCAGTTATTACCGTCCATCCTTTTTCAGTGATTATGTCTAATACAGAAGCATCGCTCGGCCTGTCGAACAGTTCGTCGAGAACTTTACGATATATGTCCAGATTGATTTGTTTATTGAATAGCGTATCTGTTGCTTCTTTCATTTGACCAACTGTTATGGTACAGTCCTCGGCGTCGACTTTTCTTTTGTTAAGTACAGTCATAAGATCGTTGAGTAAAAGATTAGCCACTTTAGTGGGGTCCCTAATATTATCCGAAGTTAATTCGTGAAAGTAACGCAATAGAGCGGGTTCATTAACGAGTTGTATGGCAGCTATTTCTCTTAGTGCGAAATTCTCAATTAATTTCTTCCTGGTGTCCTCCGGAAGATCGGGAATATTTTCTTTCATTAGAGGCACGCTGATTACATCTTGGGTGTCTTTTTTTGTATGTAAATTAACACGGAGCGGTGGTAGATTCGGCTCCGGCATATACCTACAAAGATTCAATTTTATATTATTTTAAGAAAGAAGGAAGATAAAACCAACTTCAAATCGAATCAAATGGTAAACGCTATTAAACGCGGACACCCCCTCTTTTATTTCTGACGTATGGTAATTATATTCTAATCTACTATACTATTAAAGATCTAGTGCTTATATTACCCGGGTAATGGGGTCAATATCCCGAGGCCCGTACCTGCAAGGTTCATTGAACCTTGTAGACGACTCACGCTCGCTAACTCTATACCATCCATATTTTTATCGACAGAGTTACATTATTCAATTATGTGTTATCTAGCCATTAAAGCCCTAGTAATGTAGGCAGAAAATACAGTGGGCATAGTCAAGCTTAAACCCATCAAATCCTATTACTTTAATCTGTGTAATGTTATTAAGTTGTAACTAGAAACCAGTTCATACTAATACTAGAAATAGCAGAGATAGGGCTCACACAACTAGTGTACATTGTTGTTGGAATCTTAATCTTGATTTTAACCTACTCTAAAAAGGAGGAGGTACTCGCAATTTATGACGCAATGATTGTTGTTCGAAAGGGTATACTTTTAATTAAATCCCATTCAATCTTCATTCAAAATCATATATAATAATGATTATGGATTGAGATATTGGTGGATTTATATTGTTTGTAATATACAACAGAGCTTAGCTTAACCACACTTTTTTTTTGCAAATTCAAAAAAATTGAGTTGATGTGCTCACCACTGGTCGAATACGGGTCCTAATAAAAGCTCGGTGAAAAATGATGACTCTGTCTCTAACTGTTAACCTTAACTCCTAGTTGTTGGAAAGACACAAAAGCTTATTTTGTTGGCATGGGACTTTGGGTTTGGATATATACAAAGGAAAATAATGGTTAACTGAGACATTGGTAGGTTTATGGCAATTCTAGTCTAAGTAAATACTCAATAAAAAAAATACCAAGAATGTGTAAGAAAGAGATAAGGAAATGAATATAGGTGTAAGAACATTGTGCATTAGATTTGATTTGAAGTCAGATTTTGTTTTTACTCAAACGTACACACTTCATAACAGGATGTCAATCTAAATTAGTACATAAAATTTAGTTGTTAAACAAAAACCTTTTCTACACAAATAGCCATAATTCACAATTTATATAACATACAATAATGAATAATACCATTTTGAAATCTTCTTTACGCCCATAATATATAAAAATAATTGGTCACTTGTGTTTGGATACATTTTTTTTAATGACGGATGCTTAAACTTTGTTAAATTGTTTAAAAAATTGCTGCAAATTGCTCCCCAAAACAAACATTCAAGGCAGTATAAACAAAAACATTGTAATAGTAGTCACACTAAGTATGGCTTATCTATAGGCTCAGTTATCGTAGATTACTAAAACAATAAAAATCCCATAGAATTCTTGAATTTGTGGCTTTGGTGTAAACAAATGATCAAATAAGGTGACAAAACATCTATCAATATAGAAAAAATCATATCTTTGGAACCACTTATAATTTTTGTTTGTATTCATTTTCTGAATGGCCATTTGTTTTACCATGACCCATTTTAAGGTTATCCGTTAATTACCAGACATCCTGTATAAACTGTGTCTATCAATTAGCAAGCAATATACATGCCTATAGTCCTGGACAACTTCTTTGTCTCGCATGGCCACTGTGACTTTATTTGCAGCATCCCAGGATCGTGTTTCATTCACGATGTATCCGCCACTTTCCAAAATGCACCTCTGCCGTTCGATCTCATGCCGGATAGCACCGGCCACACCGCGTACTGAACCAATGTTTTTAATCTGTAAGAGAAATAATAAGTAAAAATATGTGTGATCATTTTAAATTTTCTCTCTTGTCACTAAGTAAATTATAGTAAAGTATAATACATATAAAAATACACAATAAAACACATATAAAAACTGACTTCAAAATCAAATGAATTGTGACAAATCTACTACTAACTACTCTACTACAAGGGGATGCTCTCGCTTTTACCGAAATATCATTGTTATATAATGAAATGCTGGCAACTTGGATTGTTATGAACCTACCAATATCACAATCCACAAAACATTGTTTCATACAATTATTAGGAGTTCTCTGGTGTATCTTGAGAACCCAAGATCATATACAGGAGTTGGGCAACCTTTAGAAGGGTCAAAAATTACAATTAGCAAAATTTCAAACTTTTAAAGAGCCACAATTTTTTTTCTAGCCAACAGTAAATAATAGTACTTGCACAAATAAAGTCAGTAATATGGCTCGCGAGGTTTACCGACCCCTGTCAAATACCAAGAAAATTTAAATTAGACCTAAAGAAGAAGAAGGTCTTTTAATTCTAGTGGTGTAAAGTGAGACAGTAATATGCATCCACTTTTCACCACAGTTATTAGATATAATTTTATTTAGCATTAGCAAAAAATTGAGCTTAGCATCACCCATGTAAATTTGTAAATAAATACAACACGAACCTCAGTCCTTGTTGAAAGGGGTTCTCGAAACGCCTCAAAGAGACATTAGCATCTACTCTTAATGCACCCTCTTCCATGCGACCGGTGCAGGCACCAAGCCTTTGCACAATCAAAACAAGCTCCTTTACCAATGCCGCTGCTTCCTCGCCATCCTGAAAGTTACAAATGCATATTTTTAAGAATTTGAAAGAAAAAGAGATAGCAAAAAGACAGATGTTGAACATCGACTTTTCAGGGACTTTTTATGGGATCATTTCATCCAGCATAACCATCTCAGAAGACACCTCAATGGCCCTTTACTACATGTATATATTGATAAATATTTTATATTACCTATTATTTGTTCATCATAAATTACCTCTAAGTCTGGTTCAAATACAAGCTCTATGAGAGGTGCCCCAGCTCTATTAAGATCAACAAGACTTCTCCTCAACTCACTGTCGTGAAGTGATTTGCCGCTGTCCTGTTCTAGTTGAATTTGCTTAATTTTTGAACTTTTTTTGTAAGGTTTTTTATGGACACCCGGTGTAAATACCTGTGGACAAATGACAAAAATGGCTAAATTAAAATAAAGTATCAAGTAAGAATGAAGAAGCCACAATAGAGATAAAACTCATGTTTTGACATCAGACAGTTCAGTTACAATTTCTAGTTAATCAGCAGGGCAGCAACATTTTTTTTATTTCTAACATAATATGCTTATTCTATATGCAATCTTAAATAATGAGGAGGTGCAGGTGGTCAGAGATAAGCTGCATTAGGTTTTTTAAATCTTTGTATCAAACCTCCCATGTCTACTTGACAATAAATGTCCAACTTAAAATGAAATGTAATAAATGGAAACAATTGCTTATTTATAAAATTACGACCTTTCGATTACTATAGTAATAGTTCATTCTAAATATATCAACAAAGGTTTATACATTCTAATACAAACCTCTTAAAATGTATATACCTGAAATTTAATGACTCCGTCACTAGCTAGGGGTGCTCTCTGTTGCGTTATCTGATACCCGGCAGGTAAATCGGCGTAAAAATAATGTTTTCTATCAAATGTAGATACTTCGTTTACTTTGCAAGAAAGCGCTAGGGCTGTTAAAACCCCAAGTTCTACGCATTTTCTGTTGAGTACTGGCAATGTTCCGGGTATGGCAGCGTCGAATAATGATACACAGTTATTCACCAAACCACCAAAAGTGTTTTGAGCACCGGAAAATAATTTGGATTCTGTATTCAATTGAGCATGCACTTCTAATCCTACAACACTTTGCCACTTTGTATTAATTGTAGTCGAATGATCTCGTTTCCTACATAACAGTCTATTCCACTTTATTTCGTGATTAAACCATCTTACATATTTCATTTTTAAATCCACATAAGTTAAAATAACCTGCCTTTAATCCTACAATATTGAAATTGACAAATGTCAGTCAAATCAATATTTAGAATATCTATGGAAATTACATTTCGTTCGGAAACGCGACCAACTTGAATTTCTGTCTTCTTTTATCTTGAATAAAAGATGAAGACAGAAAAATAGATAAACCTAAATTTAGTACTTCTGATGAAATCAATTTGGAACAAAACTTGTTTACCGGTGAAAATTACTTTCATACCATTGTATTAATATGTTATAATAGAATCAGGACGACAATATTCACAACAATTGAGTTTTTTTAACGTATGTATGAGTAACATGAACTAGTTTTCTGTGAACACAATAGAAGTATTATGCAGTTCTCGGACCTGGAAAATTAAAATATGAAATCCACAAGGAGTTTGGAATAATATTGAGACGCAATGATATTTATAACTCCATGATTGCACACAGCAATCGCTAGTAATACTGCAATATAAACACATACCAGCAAACACAAAATATATTAATCCAATTCAATATATTAATCCACCTTAACCGTTATTAGATAGTTGTTGTTTCCACGGGGAGCTTAAAGTATTTTCTAATTTCAAACTAACAAAAATCCTTCTAAAACACATGCAAGAAGTTTACTTTGCCAAATATTTAATTTAAAATAATTATAACATTTCCAAATACAGCAGAAGTGAGCAAAATTGAAAGTGGCAATATTAGAAGAAATAATTAGTATTATGGAAAAACGGAATATAATATCTTACTGTACTGTTATTATGAGACAGCGTGGTTGAAACATATTTGAAAGTTTTGCACATAAAGCATTGGAAGTTAGTACCCGTAATAATATACAAAATAATTTATTAAACAAAGAAACTTACTAATTTGGGACCGGCGCTGTGATGTTTTATAGTTGCAGATGTATCATTTAAACATAAATAGTATATAACAAAAACTTAAGATTATTGCATTGATGATTTGACTAATTAACTTATTTCCTAACTTAAAGACTACTAAGCACTAATTAAAATATCACATTATTAATTAAAAGTAGTCACTCAATGCCTACAACACTAATCCCGTTACGACTTCGAACAGGAAAGAGAAAAGATACAAAACAACAAAAGCAAGAGTAGCTTCTGCGATTGAATACATGTTTATTTTCGATTTTAATGAAAAGATGTGTCTATAATTACTGCGCGGAAACGTGTGATAAAAATAAAAGCCGGCGTGCGATCAATACGGCAGACTAACGAATAATGAAGCGCTACGCAACGAGTGTATACAAACCTTGACGACAACGACGCTCAGCGCAATGCGATCGAATACAAAAGCAAGCTATTCGCTGATCACTCCTAGGGAATCGGGGCCAACGCATTTAGTATTAGTATCGCAATACTACACACCCACAAACTGATAATACCGATACACACCTTTCGTGGACTTTGTACCTTTGGTTTTCTACTGGCTTTACGATAATTTAATGAAACGTCTACTTTCAAAACTACATTCTTTTTAACAAAATCTTCTTGCTGTCATAGCGCGATGACCTTTATAGCAGATTTTTTAAACAAATAGATTAGAAAACCGGAATCTGTAACCTTATATACTCTTATTATCATTATATTTACTTTATTCCAAGCGTTATAAATATAAGGCAATTTAACATACATTAAATATATATAATCAACATATATAATATAAGTACATAACCAAAAAAACCTATTAAATCAATGTCATAGTAATATATCTTTGAAATCCGTACAAGCCTTCTCCGGACTTCGTTTTAATAGACCTTAGTATTATTTTAATGTTCCAAACTACAAACGTACCAGATGTATTAACTGACTGCGATAAACACTACGCGATCTAGAAAGTCGTCATACTGTACAATATACATGTACAATGCATATAATGTAACAATATACATGTAGTGTAACATTTGTAATTTAAAGTTATTCAATTGGTACATAGATTCTTATATTAGGTAGAGTTAACTTTATTTAATTTCTTTAATTTTATGTCATGTTATACGCCATTGGAAAACCGTACTACTATGGCACAACTGAACTAAAATATTACCAAAACTAGCCAAAATCGACAAGTGTGATGTCACTGAACGTTCAATTTGATACAATTAGTTTAGCAGACTTGGTACCATGTATTTATACTATTTAAACTCTTAGTCTGTCTACAGTATAAGCTGACTGTTGAGCAGTCACATCCTTTATTGTCTATTGCTAGACAAAACACATCTTTCCATAATGCCTAAACACAGCAGAGAGCAAAAGATCATTCATTTTTATCTCTACTCATAACGGGAAGAGAACACCGACCTTTACCCATTACGACTCTGCGCATACGTAATTGTCGGTTAAGGGTACACCTTACCTACAAATTTTTAATAAGTCGCCAATTTGGTCGACTCACCTTCCGACCCCACCACCGATTTGCGCGTTATAAATTTTCTATATTACTATTTGTAACGCACCGCTACATACACCTTACAATGTTTGGACGCAGCGGTATAAGTCGCGTCTTGGCTGAACTCGGAACATATCGTCAACACGTCGGAGACATTTTACTTCTGAAATAAGAACTGTTAATATAAATGTTCTAAAATATGCAATAACGCCGTAAAAATAGCGCAATGTAATGCCTATAATCCGATGTCTAAATTATAACATTCGAGTCTCGTAATGAGTTCAAATGTTATATTGTTTTAACAACAATGTGGATCACATTTGGAGAGGTTAATTATTCATGGACTGAAACTATCACAAATCCTATAATAGTTTATAAATAGAAATATACCATTGTTTGTTAATAAAGCCACTTATACAGCGGCCACAAATTTAGAATAAATTCTTTTGTTTTTTTTTATTGGTTGAATTTGTAAATTGGATTAATTTAAATTAGGCTCAAGTTCTTTAGTTAGTTATTTGATTAATTTTTTAATGACGAACTACACAGATTGGCCAAAGAAGCTGGCCTTGATTGCTTCACCGGATTGAGAGGTGGCATAGCTCTTAGGTCGCTTAGCCTGAACCTCTATCGCTAGTAACTCGACACAAGGGTCCCTACGATGGGGGACAATATTTGGTCAATAATGAATCGATGTATATGATGAAATAGAAGTCACTGGTATTGGGGAGCTCCAACTAAGAGATGAGAAAACTTTTTGTTTTACTTGTGGGGAACGTACCTAACCGCGAACTTGTCCCCCGGGGGAAGGACGAGTTATGTCGGGCCCTCACCAACCAATCCCCACAAGATGTTCCACCATCGCCGCATATGGCGGGAACGGGAACGCTTGCGCACTCAACCGCGGCCCCCTGCGAGTAGCCGCCTTGCACCCCACACCATCTAGGCAAGGCAAGAGATGAGAAAACTAATCTATGAGCTCGTCACAATTGCGTCTGTAAAATTGCAGACAATGGAAGCTGATGAGAGATATATAGCATACACAAAGCTTGTCAGCGGTCAGGTTAGCCTTAAGAATTTAACGTCACTCGATATAGGTCAAGAATTTTGGTATTGTCTGGCCTGATTTTTTAACCTAAACTCTTCGATATGCCTACTTATTGACATAAATTTACCATTCGTTAATTAATGTCACATATTATAACCATGACGTGTTATCTGTTTAAAAACAAAGTAAAAAGGTAAATAATTAGGAAAAAAATGAATGTTGGTTATTGACCTCAAAATTCCTAATAAAGCTTTGTTGAATACTTACATGCTTTTTGCACTGTGACAAAACAAATTAGATATATTCATTCCATTCATTGTTTTTCTATTTGTACATTTTGTAATGATGTGCGCGGAAAACAGTTTAAATAGTGATGTAACGTAAAAGGATGTCAAAATGTGAAAACATTTTTATTTATAAAAATTATTATTTAAATTTAAGGTAACTAGATGATTTTAAATATGACAATCGGCACTGAAGAGCGTCGGAGATGGCTTGGTTAAAGGGCGGTAAATTGAGTAAGGAGGACAAAAAATGTAGTATATTACTCTGCATTCTAACAATGGCACAGAGTATATATATTCGAAAAAGGATCGTAAAATATTCAGAACATTTTAAACTCAAGTTTCAATCGTAGATTTTTGTGTATTCGAAATAATTCTTTGTCTGAAATACGGTCGAATTTTGGCTATATGACCATTGCACCTACAAATCACAGATGTAGTGATGCCATTCGTCTGTTCATCGTTAAAAAGATAATACAGATATATTTATAGAAATGTCTTCATAATTGGCCAGAAGCCATAATATGGGATCTGAATAATATATTAATTATTTATTTCTCAATTATTATTCAAGTATTTTGTAATTTAAAAAAAATGTACAGGGTCCAAGCAAAGTCGGCTCCACTAACATGTTTGCATTTTTCGTTCTTATGAAAAAAAAATCACAACCAACACAAATAATCTTCGTGCCTGCATAACGATTGCTGTCTGTCTCCGCGACTGTCGGAGGCTGCGAATAATTCTCGCGCGTTACCGCTATTTTATGGGCAGGCCCCACCGCTTAGATGCTAAGAGCGTTTCTGGAGTTTCTTCGGCCACTTCTTCTCCCAGCGCCAAAGCTTCCCGAAGTGGCACTCAAAGTTAGTTTAGCTTTTCGAATGTCCCTTACATTATCCCTGAATTAGCTACCGACCGAGTCGTGGTTCGGCCCTCTCGAGCGTCCTCGGATCGGAATGCTTACGCGTAACATAATAACCGTCCAAGCCGAGGTTACCCCTCCTCCGGGGACCCTTGTGTCGAGTTACTAGCGATAGAGGTTCAGGCTAAGCGACCTAAGAGCTATGCCACCTCTCAATCCGGTGAAGCAGTCAAGGTTAGCTTCTCTGGCTTATCTGTGTAGTTCGTTTATATAATATAATAACTGTCTGTCTACCCTGACAGAGTTAAAAGGACTTGAGAGTTTATGTTCATGGACATGTTTATGGAGGCCAATTTAATGAACTTTATCAAGATGTTTAAATAAGGACAAATTGTAGCAGAAGTGATAAGATATGAAATGAATTAAAATTTAACAGTTAAGTGCTTATTGAAACATATAGTATCATTATTACAACAAATTATTATGATTAACACATCACGATAGCAATCATACACAAATATGGTTATAGTATTTGCGTAATATGATAATTTAGGTCTATACTTTCACAGTTACCTCTCCCGGTAAGCTATAGCTTCATTTATGGCTGATTTCTGTTTTTAGTCCGAACGCTTTTATTACTTCAGTGAATTAAAAGGTGCTCCAGCCCTCGGAGCGCTAGGCCTAAACCTCTATTACACGTAACTTATCGCAACGTCCCCTGAAAATTAATACCGGTCCCCAGATTTATTTGGCACATGGAGAAGTGGCAGACAATAAAAAGGAGATTCTGATCAATTTGTCTGATTCTTTTTAATGATTATACACTTACAGACCCGTTATTTAATAATGTTTGACATGGAACCTTAGTTTCCGATAATTTAAAAGGTACTTCGTAAAAGTCATGTAGAAAAATTTGTTGCTGATGAGATTAATAGGTTTTTTGTTTAAAATTTTTCTCTTTTATTTGTAATGAAAAATGTTTAAAACTAGATATATATATACATGTATGGAATTAACTTTAAAATTAAAAATTCGGTTTTAACTAAACCAAAGAGGTCACTAAAAGCTATCGCTACTAATACATCACATTTAAAATATGTTAATATAGTTTTCTTCCATATAAAACATTATTAGAAATCTCGAAGTGGCCAGTCATCTAATGAAATTGAATTTTAGAAATACTTTGCCAATCATATTTTTCAGCAAATTTAAAAAGAAAAAATGTCGGCTTTTGATTAAAAAGGGATAAGATTTATTAAGACTAAGAAGGAGCGTGAACATTATTTAAATGTAGCAATGGTTTCTAGAACGTTCCACGACAGCAACGAAACGTAAATAAATTGTATAATGCGGTCTGTGCACTAGTGACGTTCGCGTTAAGTAGATTATCAATTATTGTAACGTAGGAATACTACATTTCCGTAGTATTCCTACGTTTTTTTTTACAGAAATAGAAAGAAATAGGCATGGGGAAAATGGGCATACTTCGTAAAGTAGCAATAGTTATAACGAAAATAAAACAGAGCGTCAGAATCGTATACGTATCATAATACGTATAGAATTTTTGTAATTTTTGATTTTTATTTGAATTTTTTATGGCCTGGCAACAACACCTTTAAGCAAGTCTTTTTAAACACATACACTTAATTATTACGTCTATGATTAAAAAGAAAGTTCCGCCATTTTTGAAAACTATCACATTCTACAGAGTATACACAGGTTAACTTATATTGCCCAGTGTACATATTTGAATTCACTCGGCGACAGTATCGAAATAACAAGGTCGAGGTCGAGTTCACACAAATTGCGACACGCCGCGACGACATTAGCAATGATTGTGTCAAAATTGTTAATTAAATATAATTTGAAAAAGAAAACCCATTTAGTATCGTGGAATGTGCTCGGTTTTTTAATTGTCTGTAGTTGGAAGTCGGTTTTTATTATTACTTGTAAATATACTTTTTCAATCCCGGGGTTTCAATCCCAGGCTGCTTATAGAAATGAGTATCACATTTTTCGATTCGAAAAAAATAATTGCTAAAAATAATGCTTAATATATGGCAATGAGATTACCCCTACCACACGATATGTAATATAAAAAAAAAATAATCCTGTCTCTTTTTAAATATATAACAAAACTTACAGACAAATTAACATGTTGGCCTATTCTGCAAAATACCTAATACGCTGTTCACTGACGAGATGACACATAACATATCTTCGTGCCAGTGACCCTGGCAGTGAATAAGTGAAAAGGATGTTCCTTTATAACGATTTGCTCAAACAATTGTTTCGAAGATAGTTGGCAAGTAGTGAAATAGTTTTTAAAAATAAAATAAAAGAATAAAATTTATGTCAAAATGTTAAATTTAAATGGGCGAATTCCGTCTGAATCTGAAAAAACCCAACATAACCTTGGGAAATACCAATTCACTGTTAATAAGAGTAAATTACACCAAGGGTCCAGCTTCGGACAATTATATGATTTCCAGTTTCTGCAATAAAAAAATACGGAGTATATTACTTGTGCTTTATTTTGTGCGCTACGAAAAAAGATAAGCAAAATAATAAACACAACGCACGTGTCAATACAAATTTGGGTTATAAAACAATAGAATATCATCATAGTAAATAAAAGCTGTATTTGACAGTTCAAAAAGAGGAGTGCTCCGATCGTCACCAAACTTTACAGGAGTACTCGCCAGGTCAATCTGAAGATTCCTTGAAAGTTTCATTGAAATAGGTCAAGCCGTTTCGGAGCCTATATGGAACAAACCTACACACTTTCTCAAGGTCAGTAGAAAATAAAACGTAAATACATCGTCGATTAAATAGAAGAATGATGAAAATTTTGTAAAATGTAATTTTTCTTTTTAATCGACGACATGTTAAGACGTAAAATTATGATAGAAGTGACGTAATTCGCGATGACAGATAATGTAGTTCCGTTTCAAACGTCGCAGGCACTGTCTTTGATTGTAGTTACGCTTCTTTTATCATAGATAACACACGAAAATGTTTTTTTATACACAAATTTTAAGTATTAACCGTAACGTAATCTTTGATAGTAACATTATTTGATATTAAACTTAGTAATAATATTATTAATAATATGCATTTAGACTGTCATTAGCTTCTTTAATATTGGAGTGAGAGCAAGAGCATGACCACGATCCCATTTGGTTTTAGTGGAAATGAAGTCCTAGATGGTACAGATGGTAGCGCACTAGCTTAGAAAATGGCTAATCTTTCTACTCTTGAAAATACCCACGTAATTGGAAGGAATGACAGACGCGGAAAAACTTTAACAGAATATTGCACTTTGTACTCTAGGAATAATGAAAGACGAAGCAAACCGCTTCGGTCAGGGTTAAGGGATGTTCACAACAAAAGGACGAATCCAGCATCTCGGAGTCCAATCGTAGATTGGGTAATACTGAGCGCACTCTCCAAAATGAATTTTATAAAATCCAGTATCATCAAGTGTTTTGCGACTGGAGACGGGTCATAAATAGGCACTTGGCCTGTAACTCGTCAGGACTTGACGCAAGGGTCCCCGAGAGATCGGATTGGACGATTTACTCTATTTGTGTGAGCATTCTGAATCTAGGGCGGGACCACGACTCCGTTGATAGATTTTATCGAAAGACTATCAAGATATTCAAGACATGACAAATAGCTAACTGCCTTTAAATGATCGTTCAATCCAGTATTCCGAGTATAGCCATGTCGTGCTTAAGCTTAAGCATATTTAAAAAAAAATGGTCAACATTCTTAAACAGACCTGAGATGATTTGTCTTAATAAACCGGACTCTTTACTTACGATGCATACAAATTAAAAAAAAGATGATCATTCCTCATCTGTGTTTAAAAGCAGCCGTTCTGTTTGGCCTTGATCCAATGTAAACGTATGATATTTACCTACTTACCGATGCGGTTTATTAATACATTAAATTTGCATTTATTTCGCATTTTTAGGTCTGCTTTGTTCTAACCACATTTGATTGAGTAGTGGCCATTCTCTTAGAGCGTTCTTCATGAACCTCTATCTTTTATTATATGCTAGCTGTGCCCGTGACTTCATCCGCGTGGAATTTGACAAAAAGTTATTTAGTTTATTAAATTAATATTTATGGTGTATAAGAGCGCTGCATAATCCACGGCAGCGGATTCAGCGAAGTACCCTAATGGTTCTCAAAGTTCAAATATAAAAAAAAAAACTCACAGGCGAACTATTACGCATAGCGTTTAACGTAACGATTACTCAGACTGTGTATGATGTGTGACATATTAACTAATACATTACAAATAAAGCGACCGCGCGTAATAGCGTTTAACGTTTGATTCGGTTTGATGTTTGGTCGGTTTTTGTTTTTACTCGTAAATATACTTGTATCAAGACGAAATTGTATTGCAAGTTATATTAATACTTTACAGTTTATATTCCTTATTATAATTAATTATATCTCTCTTTTTCATTTTTGCAACGTTTTGTGTCTTTAATTAATTACAGCGTAGTTAATTACAATTTTACTAGCATTCCAGTTTTTTATTTCATTACCATTAAATTGTTCATTATCTTCATTGTTCCAAGAGGCAAAATAATGACGAAAATTTATTAGTATATAAAGTCTCATATCCTTTTAACTCTAATTAAATAAAGATATATATTATTTAATTAATAATTATATATTTTATTAGAAGTATATTTCTATATTTTTTAACATTATCTGTTATCTTTTAACACTATTTATTATTTTAGGTTAGGGTACGAAGGAGCTGTCATGCCGAAGGGCAAAAGTCCCCAATAAATAAATAAAAAACATTATGCATTTACAGTAAGCCCCACACATTCCTTCTTGTTCTTTGTGAGGCGAGCTCGGCTGCTCTCACTTAGCGTCCAATTTCGGATGTTGATTAACCGCAAAAAAAGATTCCTAAAGTTTTTTAAAATTATGTACTAAATAATATGTGACCATGTCATCCAATTTTAATTCCGTGGCTTATAAATTTTACGCAATAACAACTGGTTAAAACAAATGTAGACAAACTACCCCGTAAGGATCAAGAGGACGAGAGAGCTATTTTTTTTAATTCCATACGTGCGATAGAGTAATCTTTGTGATAAAATGTGAAAAATACAATTTCTTTTAGACAAAATATCGTTTATTGTTTGTTTTATATTAAAAAATAAGTACATGTGAATTATGGACAAATGTCTCATCCTCATTTTATCTGTGGTATAAACTTTGATGAATGTAAATAGAAGCAATATATCTTCACAAGGCCACTGTCATATAAAAGAAATATTTTTGTACTGGGAATTTGGTCAAGAACTACCGCCTTGTCATCCACCCAAGACAATAAACCAGTCTCGGCAAAACATTGTGGTTTATCTTTTTCTTATAGAGAAAGGGCAAACGATCATGCGGCCCATGTGAGCTTAAGTGATCCCACCCACACAAACACCTACCAAAGGACTGCAAGTGTATTGCTAACGTATTAAATGGAGCTAGACCCCGACTCGACTCCACGAAACGCGGAAGTGTAATTAGCAGTATAATAAATACTTCATTATTTCACATTGGTTTTCTAACAGTTGTTTTTGTAATTCCCCGATCGTTCCCACTCATTCGTGCAATGATAGAAGCCGTTGTTTTTAAACCACAGTTTTTTTGGATTTATTTTATATATGACACATTGAATTTTTACCATGGAATCTTCCATTGTTACAATTATTTCTACGCTGATATTTAGTAATTTTTATAAGATTGTATAGAGTTATGTTTAAAATAACCAGCTTAGTTATTCATTAATTATAATAAAACAACGTTGAGTTAAAATCTAATATTTCTGTGGTAAAATAAGTATAACAAGAAACATTTTTCCCTAGTAATGACGTTTTCAATCTTTTTAATTGCTTGACGTAAAAATTGTTTTAAATCATTGTGCCATTTCCAATATACTAAATTATTTTTGTGAATTCACATAATTAATATTCATAAAATTATCTTTATGTGTGTTATTATGTTTCTCTAAACAAAAAAAAATAATGATAATATTAGCAGAAGTAATGGGATTTTTTTTCTAATCGTAAAGCGTCGTGCAAAAACAAATTAGTGTTAATTTACGAGAAATTGAGACTTCTTATTAACATTACATAAGCAGTTAATACCAGTTTCTTGCGTCTGTTTAAGTTTAACATGACTTATTCTCGAAAATAATTTTCAAATAGTGTTTTTGTCGGTTCCTTAATAAATAAAAACTATGAGAACCAAGCAAGTAATTTTAACGAAATATATTTTTCAGCTTTAATTTGTATTGTTATTGTGTTCTTGTTTTTGTTAAATCATTACTAAGCCTGGATATTATTTAAATTTCGTAAGATTTTGTTGCAAGTAAATTTTGCTACATGTAAAAGAGTAACAAAAAAATGTCGAACGGACAAACTCTTAAATATTTACATATTATGTTTGGTTAGTTTTTTTAGAATTATGTATTCTGTTTTTTTTTTATATAAGTCGTTCTATTGTTATTATTGTCCGTAATACAATATTCTCAGAATCACATAAATGAGTATTTTGTTATCATTCTTCACGTAAATGTTGTCACGCCAAAAGCTAGTAACCGATAAACGTTTATTTTTATCACTGAATCTAATGTTTCACAACGCATTTCTCAACGTATATTCATTGGTGAACTGTCAATCTAATCGATTAGGTTAAAACATTACAATTTGCATTTATTTGCATGACAATGTGTTGTAAAACTTAATTTAAAATACTTTGACCGACTTGAATATGTTAATATCTACTTAATTTAAAATTACTTTAGATTTTACGTTAAGTTTAGTTTTCAACCCAAAAAAAGTAAAAAAAAAAGAGAAGAACATTACATTGCTTTTTTAACTTCCGGATATATACGAGAGAGGTCTCTAAAATCGTATATAGGAGAACAATAAGCACACAATGATTGTTGATGGAGATATTGGTAGGTTTATAACAATCCCAGACTAGTTAATTTCATGCCATTTTGATGATGGTATTTCCGGCGACTAAAGTTTAAATTGTTGTTAAGCAAGTTGGTGTAGTTAAAGTGAACCTACCACTTTCAGACAGTATATATAAATTTTTGGGTAACATAAATATCTGGATCAATATTTGTTATAAAAATTATTTTATTGCAAATAATTTACTTCCCAGTTATATTTAATAATTTAATAGTGATATATTAATGGTCACAGATTAAAATAAAAAAATGGATCAAGCAAGGATCTACGGGATATTACAATACTGCCAGTTATAAAATGGTAACCTTTTTAAATCATAAAAATCGTGACGTTTTTACAATGACGTCAATTTAATGATATCTATTCTATACGAAGCACGTCAAAATAACTGGTCGAACCTGTTTCATATTCAAATCTCGTGCAAATGATTAAAACAAATCGGTTTTTAAATAAAAATATGATTGTTATATCCTATACTAATGGTAATTCTTTTAGAATGGGAAAAAGGAAGAGTGACGGAATTCGACGGTCTCAAGCAAGTGTTCAACTAACACTGACCCCGCGTCTGCTAATTGGCGCTAATGAAATTTCACTATGAATCCAACCTATTACAATTCAATTGTCATTGTTTTTAAGATATAATTTAATTTTTAATTAACAATTGAAATATTAGTGTGTCAGTTGTACGCCATTGGAAAACCGTAGCGGCACAACTATATTTTGTTGTATCATAATTACATTTTGAGACTATAAGTTTAGCAGACAGGCAAAGCAGTTATGACGAGGGATCCCGAAGGTCGAGGAAGACCAAAGTTCCTGGACGGTGATTGGACACCAAAGAAATTGAGATGAGAGATAAGAAAGATAGACCGAGATGGAGGAAGTTGCTTGACAAAGCCAAGGCGCACAAAGGGCTGTAAAGAATGAGAAGGTTCAGCAGACTAGGGACCCTGATTTCTCCTGTCTTTGCTGTTTCTACAGAGAGAAATGAGTGTAATTGTTATGAGAAATTGAGGTGTGAGACAAAGAAAGATAGACCGAGATGGAGGAAGTTGCTTGACAGCCAAGGCGCACAAAGGGCTGTAAAGAATGAGAAGGTTCAGCAGACTAGGGACCCTGATTTCTCCTGTCTCGCTGTTTCTACAGAGAGAGAAATGAGTGTTATTGTTATGAGAAATTGAGGTGTGAGACAAAGAAAGATAGACTGAGATGGAGGAAGTTGCTTGACAAAGCCAAGGCGCACAAAGGGCTGTAAAGAATGAGAAGGTTCAGCAAACTAGGGACCCTGATTTCTCCTGTCTTCGCTGTTTCTACAGAGAGAGAAATGAGTGTTATTGTTATGAGAAATTGAGGTGTGAGACAAAGAAAGATAGACCGAGATGGAGGAAGTTGCTAGACAAAGCCAAGACGCACAAAGGGCTGTAAAGAAGGAGAAGGTTCAGCAGACTAGGGACCCTGATTTCTCCTGTCTTTGCTGTTTCTACAGAGAGAGAAATGAGTGTTATTGTTATGAGAAATTGAGGTGTGAGACAAAGAAAGATAGACCGAGATGGAGGAAGTTGCTTGACAAAGCCAAGGCACAAAGGGCTGTAAAGAATGAGAAGGTTCAGCAGACTAGAGACCCTGATTTCTCCTGTCTTCGCTGTTTCTACAGAGAGAAATGAGTGTTATTGTTATGAGAAATTGAGATGAGAGACAAAGAAAGATAGACGGAGATGGAGGAAGTTGCTTGACAAAGCCAAGGCGCACAAAGGGCTGTAAAGAATGAGAAGGTTCAGCAGACTAGGGACCCTGATTTCTCCTGTCTTCGCTGTTTCTACAGAGAGAAATGAGTGTAATTGTTATGAGAAATTGAGGTGTGAGACAAAGAAAGATAGACCGAGATGGAGGAAGTTGCTTGACAGCCAAGGCGCACAAAGGGCTGTAAAGAATGAGAAGGTTCAGCAGACTAGGGACCCTGATTTCTCCTGTCTTCGCTGTTTCTACAGAGAGAGAAATGAGTGTTATTGTTATGAGAAATTGAGGTGTGAGACAAAGAAAGATAGACGGAGATGGAGGAAGTTGCTTGACAAAGCCAAGGCGCACAAAGGGCTGTAAAGAATGAGAAGGTTCAGCAGACTAGGGACCCTGATTTCTCCTGTCTTCGCTGTTTCTACAGAGAGAGAAATGAGTGTTATTGTTATGAGAAATTGAGGTGAGAGACAAAGAAAGATAGACCGAGATGGAGGAAGTTGCTTGACAAAGCCAAGGCGCACAAAGGGCTGTAAAGAATGAGAAGGTTCAGCAGACTAGGGACCCTGATTTCTCCTGTCTTCGCTGTTTCTACAGAGAGAGAAATGAGTGTTATTGTTATGAGAAATTGAGGTGTGAGACAAAGAAAGATAGACCGAGATGGAGGAAGTTGCTAGACAAAGCCAAGACGCACAAAGGGCTGTAAAGAATGAGAAGGTTCAGCAGACTAGGGACCCTGATTTCTCCTGTCTTCGCTGTTTCTACAGAGAGAGAAATGAGTGTTATTGTTATGAGAAATTGAGGTGTGAGACAAAGAAAGATAGACCGAGATGGAGGAAGTTGCTAGACAAAGCCAAGACGCACAAAGGGCTGTAAAGAAGGAGAAGGTTCAGCAGACTAGGAACCCTGATTTCTCCTGTCTTCGCTGTTTCTACAGAGAGAAATGAGTGTTATTGTTATGAGAAATTGAGGTGAGACAAAGAAAGATAGACCGAGATGGAGGAAGTTGCTTGACAAAGCCAAGGCGCACAAAGGGCTGTAAAGAATGAGAAGGTTCAGCAGACTAGGGACCCTGATTTCTCCTGTCTTTGCTGTTTCTACAGAGAGAGAAATGAGTGTTATATCAAGGTGTTACTCAATGCTGTCTGTCTGTTGAAAACAAATTCAACTTCCAGAGAGGAAGTTGATTTATCCTTGTTCAGGTCTTTGAACTGCACCAACTTCGTAATAAAACGAATAATTCTTAAATAAAAGAGAATGTCTGCACCCAATCAAAACAATGACGGTAAGACAACGTTCACATTTACGTTCATTTTTAGCGTAGATTTGAAATAGTTTTTTTGGTTTTACTCTTAAATTTATACTTTTGTTGTACCCCTATTGTTCGATGTGAATTGCATGCGAGGAACGAATGCACGACGGCACACAACAGGCCCTATATACAAATTAAAAAAATACGAATACAAAAATCAAATCAAACGTGACGAATCAAAACATTAATCGCAACAGCGCGCTTACACCTTCTTTTATCTATCATCAAAAAAGGGAAGAGGTTCTCAATTCGTCTCTGTTTTTTTTTATTATTGCTACCTCATAACTGTCGACTTGGCTTTCGATCAACCGATTTTGATGATTCTATTATTTTTGAAAGTTGGTTAATTGGCAATTGGCGATGGTATCCATGAGAAAACCATACAAGTGTTAAATTTGCATCAAGCTAACTAGCTAGCCTTTCGATTTTCTACAGATTGCATTTTGGAGAGTGTGCTCAGGAACTACTTGATCTAATTCCCCCATTGCAGGATTTCATCCTTTGGTTGTGAAGATCCCACCAACCCGAACGAGCGCTTTGCTTCGTCTTTCATTATTCCTACAGTAAAGAACTGGAATAGTCTTTCCCTACGATTACAATGTGGGTATTTCAAAAGTAGAGTGAATAGGCATTTACTAAACTAGTGCGCCTTTTTCCACTTAACATCAGATGGGATCGTATTCATGTACTTGCTTGGAAAGTAAAAAATAAGTATTTGCACCACAAATGTACGAATAACTCAATCTAATGCCAACTGATTAATCTAACCGTCCAAGCCGAGGTTACCCCTCACCGGGGGGACCCTTGTGTCGAGTTACTAGCAATAGAGGTTCAGGCTAAGCGACCTAAGAGCTATGCCACCTCTCATTCCGGTGAAGCAGTCAAGGCCAGCTTCTCTGACCAATCTGTGTAGTTCGTCATTAAAAAAAAATTAAATGGTTTATTGATGAATTTGGTTAGAATCGGATTGAATGTATTTCGTAATATTCCTACCATAATTTGTAAACACAAAGAGCGCGTCTGCGCGTTATATATAGCGTTTAACGATTGATTCGATTTGAAGTCGGTTTTTGTTTTTGCTCGAGATAACCATTAATGTACCAATATCTCAATCGACAAAGATCAACTTTATTTATATTTTGTTGCTCACTTCTTTATCTTTTTTTTTCCTTTCTTAATGTTTAAGATTACAAAAATGACGGGGGAAGACATTAGCTCCTGAGATACAGCTTACGCTAGTTCGGGAGCTAAGGGACTGACCTTTATATGTATTCAACTTTTTTTAATGCAAATAAACTATATTATTATTATTATAAAAGATGCTCCTATATGATTCTTGAGAGTACTCTGGTAACGGAACCCTGGAAAGGACCTTCCTTTGCCAAGAAAATTAATATAGGATCTAATTAAAACTAAAACATTCCTACCAAAATAAAATATTACAGACGAACTGAGAACTTGCTCCTTTTTTGAAGTCGGTTAAAAATAATAAAGAATTCATTTCAACGTGGACGTCAAATATTTAAGTGGAACATAAAAGTGTGTCTGGCATTAAGAAACCGCTCACACGAGTTTGTACAAGGCCGGCCAAAGTCCAGCGCCGATCTGCGACCGATGCTTCGAGACTCAGTACAAATAATGTGACCATACGTCTCATTTGATGGAGACAATCCCTTTTTACAATAGCTAAGAATAAATAAATTAAATGTACGGAAATTAGAATGGTATTATATAACGAAATATACCAGGTACAACACTACAGTTTTTTTTAAAACCATTCTATTTACTGTTTATTGAGAAAGGAGTATTTAATACGTATTTTATTTTATACGAGTTTTTTATTCCTTAGAATAAAGTTAGAAAATAAGTAAAAACTGTTTATTTGTAGTACCACCTAAAGAGTTGGAACAGTAAATGATAAAATAAAAAAAATAAGCTCTCACGTCCTTTTTACCTAGCGGGGTAAAAAGCTTTTGCTGTCCGCTTTTGACCAAGCTTAATACTTCCCATATATGACAGGTGTTGAGTCGTCCCCAGACACTGGGCACAAACTTTTAACTTTAGGCAAGTTATTTTTGTACTTGAAAAATTCATTGGTACAAACCGACTGGGATTTGAACCCGCGACCATTATATCATAAGTGGAACCGCTTAGATACTAGGCTATCACTGTTATATCTTACTACTGTGTTAGAAAAACACAAAGTGATAAAAATCCCTTGTTGTACATATCAGAAGAATTTCCCATTTCCACCTGACACTTCGATATGGTTTCAATACGGAATATCTAAAATAAACCCGTAAAATGTCCTGTTTTGAAAAAAAATAATGGTCACTTAATATATAATCTGCTGTGCAATAAATGCTCTCTAATAATCTCACGTCTTTTGAATATAAAGAAAAACAGGGCCAATTAGCATTTTACGTTATATCCGTGTCTGTTATATCTTAAAAATATCTCTATCTATTCCATCTTTATCTATATGTCTTATGTAGAAATTGTTGCGGTGGAAATCTCGTCTTTCTTAACACATACGTTCTTCATATATTTTTATAATACGACAATTTAAAAATGACCTTCACAAGACTTGAATAAATAATAACATAAAATTTAAATAAAGAAAAGTTAAAAAACATTTCACTTTAGAAATAAAGTTGCCAGATATTCGTTTATATTTATTTTTTAAAGAATCGATAGCCGTGGTAGCTCAGTGCTCAGTTCAAACCCGCGTTCGATCCTCGGTACCAATGAATTTGTTTTTAAGATCTGATTTACCGCGCATTGATTGGTGAAAGAACCTACATGCATTAAAAAAAATTCGTCTTTCAATCCGCACTTGGGCCGCGCGGCGACCTATGCTTTTAATTTGTATCATTCGTGTCATATCTTATTTTAAACAATATCAAATCTCACACACGTCCGTCCACACAATATCTATTCTTACAAAGGAATCCTAAGTTTTCGCTTCACGTAATAATTATATACATTGTCACACGTCATATGAATATTTAACGACGTAGATATCAAGGTCAAGTCGTGATAGTGAGACGTGGCCAGCCCTCGGAAGACATGTCCAGCAGCTGCACGTCGCAGAGATGAAGATGCTGCGCTGGATGTGTGGCGTTACGCGATTAGATCGTATAAGTAACGAACACATCCGGGGCAGCCTTGGAGTCCGCGACGTAGCAGATAAACTGCAGGAAAGTCGTCTCCGATGGTATGGCCACATATACCGCAGGCCGTCTGACTATGTCAGCAATAGATGGCTAGCCCTCAATGTACAAGGCCCAAGACCCCGTGGCAGGCCCAAGAAACGCTGGCTGGACGTCGTTAAAGCGGACATGTTAGTGAACCACCTAATAAATAAGGATGCCGAAGACCGGGCAAAGTGGAGGAGACTAAGTATGAAAGCGGACCCTGGCTGTAGGCCGGGAAAACGCTAGGCAGAAGAAGAAGATATCAAGGTCAACTCATCGATGAAATATATTATATATATATACATATCATATATATCATCATGTGTTGACCTTGAACGAACAACGATTATTGACGAATATTGTCCTTGTCGGAATAACCGTGGTACACTTTTTATTGTACAAGCTGGCATACCTACACAAATATACCTTGTTAAGTCGCTATTCAATACGTAAACAGGAAAACTTTAAACGGAATGCGCTTTGAGCCAAAATAATGCAAAACAAATAATTTTCTATACTCGTAAAGGCTGTAAAGTACTATTATTAAATGTCACATCCTTGTCATTTTTGAAGTCGCTTGCTTAGACTGAATCTCTTTCGGCATGCATTTAATGCAAGAGCCTCCGAGATGGATTCTCGACCTGGGCAGCTTTAGATGCATCAGTCCGACTGATTATTATAAATTCTAGATCTAAAACTGTATAGCTACTACCGAAAGCATTGGCACTTGTAGAAAATTCGGTTTAAGAAACTTCAGCAACGCTTTTAATTACAAGTATATTTACAAGTAAAAAGAAAAACCGCGCGGACACCATCTTTGTATTTCCGAAGTATCGTAGGAATATTACGAAATAGATTTTTTAGGAATCTAACCAAACTCTCATCAAACTACTCTTAACGTACATAATTGCCAATCAAAAATGAATCGTCGAAATCGGTTGGCGTGATATTGAGTTATTCGTCAGAATTGGACCAAAATAAAATAGGATCCCACTGGAAGCACCAGCCTATAAAATATGAATCATCCAAACCTGTTCACCCAGTCGAAAGTTATGAGGTAACAAACATAAAAAAAACATACAGGCGAATTGAGGACCTCGTCCTTTTTTGAAGTCGGTTAAAAAGGAGAGACATTGCCAGGAACGGGGCGATAGCGCAAACACGTTCGTATTATAAAATCCATAAAAGTAGTCTTATTCAATGTGTATAAACGTATAACTACACAGTGTAGTGTATATTATATACTATAGCTGATAGCATATAATTATTCTTAAATTGCTTCTCCGACTAGCGAAAGTTGGCAGTCAGTTCACCATATGTCTTTCTGTTTCTGCGATGCGAAACAGTTGGACGGGACTCGCAATTCCGGTCCACTCTCTTATGTTCCGCAGTCATGACTTCTTTCTACGACCAACACTTCTTTTGATAGCGCGACTTTGCTCGTCAAAATAAGTTGAAATCTCTCGTGCCTAAGCACGTGACCGAGGTACAACACTTTTCTTATCTTAATTGGCAATAGTTTGACAATAGTTTGCGCTTCTTGTTGACTCGTCATAGAACCTCTTCATATAATTTTTTACACTTTCATTTTTTTTGGACGAACTAACACAGTTTGCAGGAGAAGCTGGCCTTTACTGCTTCACCGGATTGAGAGGTGGCATAGCTCTTAGGTCGCTTAGCCTGAACCTCTAACTTTTATTATGTTTGTTACACTTTCTTTGTGAATCGTGTCGTTCGGTTTTAGGACGGAAAACAATGTACAATAACACGTCATTGTTATAATAAACACAGTCCTTGACACAAAAAATAACGGATTTTTAATGATCACACAAATAACACTACTAATGAGCGTCTCTTCCGTTAATAATGACTTTTAAACACGATTTAATTTGAAACGGAAATAAGGAAACCCAATTGTTAATAATTCAGACAATATAACTGCAACCATAATTGGCTCATTTACAAATTATTAATAGCTGTTAATAGCAATAAATTATAATAAAATTTTTGAACAGTATGTTCATGAATTACATGATCCAATATTCTCGTTTCACAGTCGGACTTCAAGACTTACTGCTGTATTTCTTTCCTTTTGTTGTGAACATCCCTTAAACACGAAAGAAGCCCTTTGTTTCGTCTTTCGTAACCTGTACAGCAAAGGAATGGAATCATTTCTTTCCGTCCGATTTCAATGTTGGTTCAATTTTCATGAGTAGGCTGAAGAGGCATTTTTTAAGCTAGAGCGCTTTACCATCCAGGACTGCATTAGCCATCCATCCACTTAACATCAGATAAAGTCTAAGACTATAGGAACTTTAAAAAAATACCCTAGGGCTAAAGTTTAATCGATGGCTTGTAGCAATGTTTCTAAAGTGCTAAAATCACTTGGTAAAATTTATGCCTGGAGCATTGCAATCCTTTCCTTTCCCCACCCCTTGGATAGGATTAGGAGCGTTGCTGGAGTTTCTTCGGCCGCTTCTTCTCCCAGCGCCAACGCTACCCGAAGTGGCATATAAGTTATTTTAGCTTAGATTGTTCCATATAGATTTATTAATTAAATAGCTACTGACCGAGTCGTGGTTCGGCCCTCTCGGGCGCCTTCGGATCGGAATGCTTACGCGTAACATAGTACCCTTCCAAGCCGAGGTTACCCTCACTGGGGGACCCTTGTGTCGAGTTACTACCTAATAGAGTTTCAGGCTAAGCGACCTAAGAGCTACGCCGCCTGTCAATCCGGTAAAGCAGTAAATGCGAGCCTCTCTGTCCAACTGTGTAGTTCGTCCATAAAACGACCGCGCGATGATCCACTGTCGCATGTGAGACTTTTAATGCTCTGTGATTAGCGTTTAGTGATTCCTATCTCTCTTCGCATTTATATACGTACATACAAATATCAGATAAAATAACGTTCCGCAGCTACCTACAAATATACACTCGAAGGTAAAAATATTTATTAAACAATAATGGAGATATATAATAAAGTTGTGTAAAACACTCCTATATTACTTAAAATACTGATACAAACTTGAAATTAAGTAAAAGTAGACACTAAACATCTCAATGTCAGACACCAAGATTGCGTAGTTTACAAGTAATTTAAAGAATTTGCGAGGTCCATAAAAATAGTTCTTTCACAAGATTGGACACACGTTTAAATAAACGATTAAATAAGATTTTTTTTTGACGAACTACACAGATTAACTCGACACAAGGGTCCCCCCGGTGAGGGGTAACCTCGGCTTGGAAGGGTACTATGTTAGGCGTAAGCATTCCGATCCGAGGGCGCCCGATAGGGCCGAACCACGACTCGGTCGGATAATCTAAGGGACATTCAAAAGCTAAACTAACTTTGAGTGCCACTTCGGGAAGCGTCTAACGACAGGCATCGAATTATGTATATACCGAAATAATTAGCATTGCAAATGTCACATGGCCGTCCACGAGTATTATAAATATACTTAGCCTGGAGATAAATGTTATTACAATAAAGAAAAATAATATTGCAATTTGAATTTGGAATATGCTCTCGTAAATGAATATTCATTAGGTTTTATCATTTACGCGCCAGACGGTAATTTATTCTTGTGATTTTAAAAAGGAGAATATAAATCACATAAAGCTGCCAAATGGAGAGTGGAGGAGAGTTGCTCCTATTATAATAATCCTTGCACGTTACCGCTATTTAATTGGCAGGCCCAACCCCTTAGATGTTAGAGTTGCTCGAGTTGAATGTCCCTTAGATTATGAGTGGAAAAGCAACCGACCGAGTCGTGGTTCGGCCATGTTGGGCGCCCCCAGAACAGAATGCTTACGCGTAACATAGTAATAGTCCAAGCCGAGGATACCCTCACCGAGGGGAACCCTTGTGTCGAGTTACTAGCGATAGAGGTTCCGGCTAAGCGACCTAAGAGCTATGCCACCTCTCAATCCGGTGAAGCAGTCAAGGCCAGCTTTTCTGGCCAATCTGTGTAGTTCGTCATAAAAAAAATCATGTGTCGTTTGAATTCTAATTTGACTATAAATTAAAGTATTTAACGGAATAGAATATGCTTTATCGTATAATTTAATGACCACGTGTATTTACCATAAAGTTTTAAACCACACGTTTTCCTTGTTAATTTTTAATTGTAGTTCTAAGCAAAAAATTACTATTTATATAAATTTCTTTCTTTTATTCTCAATAATATTATTACATTTTAAAATTTTCTCTATAATAATATTATTAATTTTTGTAACTGTTTCAGAGCAACTCAAAACTAATTATTAAAGCAACAGTGTTG
Organism: Meandrusa payeni; assembly: GCA_029286785.1. Lineage (NCBI taxonomy): Eukaryota > Metazoa > Arthropoda > Insecta > Lepidoptera > Papilionidae > Meandrusa > Meandrusa payeni. The sequence goes on along the minus strand of JAGSMX010000008.1, from coordinate 7,397,398 downwards.
ACTTAATAGTTCAACTTACTAGACTTACGATTACTCCCTAGTTAGGGAACTACTGTGCCGCCCTCGCAGTGCAACGCGAGCCGATGTCGTCTTCTTCCCAGGTTAACTTTGGCGGATGACAGAGGCCCTCACACTTGTCGCCCAGTGAATCCGAGGCCCCTTTTAGTCGCCTTCTACGACAGGCAGGGGATACCGTAGTCTTGTTCTTGAGAGCCCAGAACTACGGGGCTGAAAGTAGTAGTTGTAGCTAAGCTTTTTTTTTTTTTGTTGACGGGGAGGAAATCTTCACAAAGATACCCCGCCTTCTGGGGGGAAGGCGGCGGTTATGTGGGGATCTTACCCACTAAAACCTCCCCGGTGGCCCTTTCCTCGGTGCATGACGAGGGGCTCCGGGATCTCACGTGGAACGCACCGGAGCCCCTCTGCACTGTGCTCATGAGCACGTCCCGGGGGAGGTTACCCTCCTCCTCTGTGCCCTCGCAGCGAAAGGCGACACGGGCCAGCCGATGTCGTCTTCTTCCCAGGTTAAATTTGGCGGATGACAGAGGCCCTCACCCTTGTCGCCCAGTGAACCCGAGGCCCCTTTAGTCGCCTTCTACGACAGGCAGGGGATACCGTAGTCTTATTCTTGAGAGCCCAGAACTACAGGCCTGAAAGTAGTAGTTGTAGCTAAGCTAAGCCAACGTATCGACCTATGTTTATTGAAAAGCAAATAGCAATAACCATCTCTGTCAATACCGTTAGGGTTAAAAGGATGCGAAACTTAAGCAAAATCCAATGGCATATTCAAATTGTTTTGTAGTATTCTTGTTTAAGATGAATGAATTTATCTTATTTCAACGTTAATAACAGGGAATGGTTTGCATTGCTTATGAAGTAATAATGTTTATTTATTTATTTATTTATTTACAGGAAGATCAACAGCAATAAAATTTACAAAACAGATACAGTAATAATTAAGAAACAGACTGCCAATAACAGATCTTCGCGAATACGAAAAAACTTTAAAATTATTTTATTGTGTGAGCAAAAACATTAATAACACAAAAGCCTACTAACAATTTTTCAATTGAAGAAATTTCGATAGAATGCCCGTCTTATTGCTACAGTTGTAGTATTAAAGATGTCAACTTCTATACTTTTCGAATTTTTTTTTTTTTTTTTTTGACGAACTACACAGATTGGCCAGAGAAGCTGGCCTTGACTGCTTCACCGGGTTGAGAGGTGACAGAGCTCTTAGGTCGCTTAGCCTGAACCTCTATCGTTAGTAACTCGACACAAGGGTCCTTTTCGAATATTTATTGAGCGTGTGACCAGCGCGCCACATAAATGAATTTTGACGATAGTTGTTATAATGTTTATGGTTTTTCGAAGCAGCTTAATCAATTCATATAACTAGTTCGACTTCCCGCCTTCGTCTCCGTTTTAGTCTAGTGGGTCGAGTTATTCCGGTATATCAAATATTATATATGAACGGTTATTCTACTATTTGTATACAAAAATTGGGTCTACCAGTTAATATCAAGGAAGCACATTACAAAATATTTTAATAAACAAATGAATTAAGTTTCTTGCTTTAAAACAATACATTAGTCGATGATAACATAAGCATTATTGAAGCTTATAAATTATAGAAGCATCAAAAGATGTTCTAAGAATACAAGAATTTTTTTAACAAAGATTCTGCGTCTATTAAAATTCAATTATATCGACGCTGGGGAGCAAAAGCGTAGTAAGTGACACATATGGCCATTTTCACTTTTTTACATCGTTGGAATCAGAAAAAAAAGGTGCGTCGAATGATATATGACTCGCTACAATTAGATGAAAAGTAGCGAAAATAGGATTTTCAAGATTGACACTTCTCTTTTATTTTTGTACCGTAAAACGATTTTCTTTTAGGAAAACTCTAGGTTAATGCCGTGATATTATTCACTTATTTCAAAATAATATGTCCAAAAACACGAGAGTTATAATTTTTTTAAAAGTTGAAATGTTTTTCGGCTCTGGTGTACAATTTCATTTTTGTGTACGTTTTTGTTTCCCAGCGTCGACATTATACGTTAGTTATTAAAAATCTAAGACGCTTTGCAATGAAATATAGATTTATTATATATGATACGGGGCAACCGAGCTTACGGCTCATCTAATCTTAAACGATCACTGTCGCCCATGACCATCCTCGACATCGGAGGTGCGTTGTCGGTCTCTGAAAAAGGAGTAGGCTCGTTACTTCTCAAAGATCTTCCCAAAGAGGTCTCCAAATCTTATAGATAAAGAAAAAAAATAAATAGATTCGCAAAAACTGCTAATTAAAGTTGCTCAGGTTCACTTTCAGTGCGTGACAGAAAGTTACATGAAAAAAGTACAGTCGTGGAACGCCAACCATCAAGATAGCTACAGAAAAGTTCTAAGTACGAAGGTTGAGTTTCAGGTTTCAGGTCACAAAGGTTGTAAAAACACCTAAGCTAAAAGTGGCGATCAGTGCTAATAAATAACTTACACATAAAAAGCTTTTAAGCAATCGGCTTAATTTATATCCTGATGATAACATTACCAATATAACGTATTAATTTTTTTATATAGCAAAAATTACAACTATTTTTACTGCAGAACCATCTATTGGTGTAGATGTGCATCATTTGTTTTTATGCATTTTGTGTGCTCTTGCCAATCTAAGCTCTTTACATAAAAGGACACTAGATGGCGGTGCAATAAAAGTTTTAAGCAGACGTTTTCCTAAAATTGAAAATTTTGAAAGTTATAAAAGTATAGAAATAACTTTCAAAACAATTACGATATAATAAACTATTTTATTATCAAAAAATATATCGCTATTCGTTAAACTTGTATGTTTCCATGCCAAATTTATTTTGTTTTAATCAATTATAAATTATAATCTTTAAAAATAGTTCTTGACAATTATTTAACAATGTTTTGACATTATATCTTCAATCAACATTATAGCACAATTTATTAAACGCTAAGTAATAGTTTTAGATTAATAAAATGGACTGTTATGTAAATACCAAAATATTTTCCTCTGTATCCCACAACATATTAGCTCGACATAGAAAAATAAAAAGAACTTGAAACACAAGTTTTGTTGTTTTAATTATATTATACTTATATTATAGGGAAAGGGGCAGCCGTTTATGGTTTGTTCAAAAATGTTTTAACATTTTTAATAGATTATCCATGCAGTTTTCCTGTTTTGAATGCAGTATTTTTTGTAGCCTATAACCATACGTCAAAATTTGGAAACATACCTAATATTCTTGATATATTAAATCACAGGGTTCCTTAATTTATTAAGAATAAAATAAATGTGAAAAACCTTCAATAGCCTAATGGTTTAGTGTCTGCACAACGTAAGGTCGTAGGTTCGAATCCACCATTAGACTATTGACGTGGACCAACTCCTAACACAAGCTTATTTGGAATGTTATTTGTAATAAAATAATATTTTTATACTAACAATACTTTTTAAAATAAAAAAAGCACGAAGTCTCATGAAGAAAAACATGTCGGAGCCGAAATAATGAAAAACATAGTCCGTAATATTTGAATTATTGTTCTTAACCATTAAGTATGAAAGAAAGACATTCCAAGCTTCCAACCGACTAAGGACTTTAGGAATGCCACTAATTAAAAAGTTAGAAAATAAAAAATTACTGCTCTTCGGTTTTTTTGGCTCTGACTGGGTAGACAAAGACAGTTTTAACTGTCTGTTTGTGTCACTGTGTGTGCAACTGTCACTGCCCGCTTTAATTAGGCTTATTAAGTCTCATATGTGATAGAAATATGCCCGAAATATAATAATAATATTTCGCTATAAATGCGTAGAAGGGATTGCAATCTTGAAAAGCTAGTCATCGTTGACAATACAGAAGGCAAGAGAACAAGAGGCCGGTCGCCAACACGATGGTCTGACCAAGTAAAGGTGCCATCTCTCCCACTTTCCAGCTGGTGAGGGCGGATTGTTCATAGTGACCACGATCCTCAGAAATGAGGGAACGACAAAGAAGAAGTGATAGAAGATGAGTACATCACCATACACCGAGCGTAAATGGTAAGTGATTAATGTTTTATGTTTGACTGGATTTGAAGCCGGTTTTTGTGTTTACTTGTTTTGTGCGGGAATTACGAAAGTGAAAATAGGCCCCTATTTTCACTGCGCGACCTAATTCTATGGCGTTATGTGGGGTTCTTACCCACTAAAACCTCCCGGTGGCCCTTTCCTCGGTGCATGACGAGGGGCTCCGGGATCTCCAGTGGAACGCACCGGAGCCCACTGCATTATGCACTATGTTAGAAAACACGTCCTAGGGAGCCCTTAATTCCTCCCCGCGCCCTCGTGAAGGTCACGGATCAGCCGATGTCGCCTTCTTCCTGGTCCACCTGGCGGGACGACAAAGGCCCCCACCCTTGTCGCCCAGTGAACCCGAGGCCCCTTTTAGTCGCCTTATACGACAGGCAGGGGATACCGTAGTCTTGTTCTTGAGAGCCCAGAACTACAGGCCTGAAAGTAGTAGTTGTAGCTAAGCTAAGCCAACATATCGACCTATGTTTATTGAAAAGCGAATAGCAATAACCATCTCTGTCAATACCGTTAGGGTTAAAAGGATGCGAAACTTAAGCAAAATCCAATGGCATATTCAAATTGTTTTGTAGTATTCTTGTTTAAGATGAATGAATTTATCTTATTTCAACGTTAATAACAGGGAATGGTTTGCATTGCTTAAGAAGTAATAATGTTTATTTATTTATTTATTTATTTACAGGAACATCAACAGCAATAAAATTTACAAAAGACACAGTAATAATTAAGAAACAGACTGCCAATAACAGATGTTCGCGAATACGAACAACTTTAAAATTATTTTATTGTGTGAGCAAAAACATTAATAACACAAAAGCCTACTAACAATTTTTCAATTAAAGAAATGTCGATAGAATGCCCGTCTTATTGCTACAGTTGTAGTATTAAAGATGTCTACTTCTATACTTTTCGAATTTTTTTTTTTTTTTTTTTTTTTTTTGACGAACTACACAGATTGGCCAGAGAAGCTGGCCTTGACTGCTTCACCGGGTTGAGAGGTGGCAGAGCTCTTAGGTCGCTTAGCCTGAACCTCTATCGTTAATAACTCGACACAAGGGTCCTTTTCGAATATTTATTGAGCGTGTAACCAGCGCGCCACATAAATGAATTTTGACGATAGTTGTTATAATGTTTATGGTTTTTCGAAGCAGCTTAATCAATTCATATAACTAGTTCGACTTCCCGCCTTCGTCTCCGATTTAGTCTAGTGGGTCGAGTTATTCCGGGATATCAAATATTATATATGAACGGTTATTCTACTATTTGTATACAAAAATTGGGTCTACGATCAAGGAAGCACATTACAAAATATTTTAATAAACAAATGAATTAAGTTTTTTTTTTATATGAAAAACTGGCAAACGAGCATACGGCTCACCTGATCTTAAGTGATCACCGTCGCCCATGAACATCCACAGCACCACAGGAGCTGTAGGTGCGTTGCCGACCTTTGAGATAGGAATAGGCTCGTTGCTTGAAGGTCCCTAAATCGTAAACGTTCGGAAACACCGCTGGCGACAGTTGATTCCACAAGTTGACAGTGCGTGGGAGAAAGTTACGCGAAAAACGTACAGTCGTTGAACGCCAACCATCAAGATGGTGGCGGTGGAATTTGGAATTCTGCCGAGATTATGCGGTAATGGAAATCGGTAGCTGGGATGATTCCGAACAATTCCTCAGAACACCCCCATGGTAAATGCGATACAGGATGCAAAGAGAACTGACATCTCGCAGTCTCAGAGGGTCGAGTCGATCGGAAAGACCCTGATCGTCGACTATTCGAGCAGCTCTACGTTGTACACGGTCAAACGGAAGAAGTTGGTATTGGTATTTCTTGCTTTAAAACATTACATTAGTCGATTTTTTTTTTTTATTGACGAACTACACAGATTGGCCAGAAAAGCTGGCCTTGACTGCTTCACCGGATTGAGAGGTGGCATAGCTCTTAGGTCGCTTAGCCTGAACTCTAATGCTAGTAACTCGACACAAGGGTCCCCCGGTGAGGGGTAACCTCGGCTTGACGGTTACTATGTTACGCGTAAGCATGCCGATCCGAGGGCGCCCGAGAGGGCCGAACCACGACTCGGTCGGTTGCTATTTCACGGATAATCTAAGAGACATTCAAAGCTAAACTAACTTTGAGTGCCACTTCGGGAAGCGTTGGCGCTGGGAGAAGAAGTGGCCGAAGAAACCCAGCAACGCCCTAACATCTAAGGGTGGGGCCTGCCCATAAAATAGCGGTAACGCGTAGCGATTATTCGCAACCTCCGACGGTCGCGAATGGACGCTTTGTTGATTTGTAGAGATCTAGCCTGTGCAATGGTAATCGCGTCGTCCGGATCGTCAAGAACGTGTCTCGGCCTCCGGGCGACGCGACGGAATTTATTATAGGAAGGCTTATAAGTGGCGGCACTTACAAGAAGTTTGTTAGAATGTTTGCGGCAGTCCTGAAAACCGTCGAGATGCCTGCTTAAAGAATTGGGCTATTGTCGGTAACCCTGTATCAACGTGGAGCTCGCGATTACGTACGAACCACGGCGCACCCGTGGCTCGTCGCAGAAAACGATTCTGAATTACTTGTAACCTATGGATATGTTTATGGGCGGCATGCGCGAAGACCGGGCTCGCGTACGTCATAACGGACGTATAACTGCTTTGTAAAGTGTCACCTTATTACGGAGGGACATTTTACTTTTCTTATTAATGAGGTGATATAGGCGACCCATAACGTAGGCCGCCCGGTTCCTAACTTGATCTACGTGAGGGCCGAAGCTGAGTTTGGGATCTAATACGACACCAAGGTATTTGGTTTGTGTAACCCATGGAATAGGGTACCTAGAAGTTGACGCAACGAGGTGGAGACTGAAGACGCCTCGTGAAGTACATGGCTGCGCTCTTAGCCGGGTTGATTTCTATTCTCCATTTCCGAAACCAACTCTAGGGCATCGGCCGCAGTCTGGAGTTTTAAGAATGACTTCGGGAGAACGCCCGGAAGCATAAATGCCGGTATCGTCGGCGAAAAGGGCTAGCTCTGCTCTACGTGAGCGCGGAATATCGTTAGTGTAGAGCGTGTATAGGACGGGACCGAGTACGGAGCCTTGAGGTACTCCGGCTCGAACGGGACGGAGGGTGGAGCGCACTCCCTCGACGCGGTACCTGAAGGTTCGACTGGTAAGAAAATCGCGCACTATGCGCACTAGATAGTCGGGCACCCTAAGCTTGTATAGCTTGTATACAAGCCTGGCGTGCCAGACTTTGTCGAATGCCTTCGCCACGTCCAGGAAGATTGCTCCCGTATGCATGCCAATAAAGGATTTGGCGTGAATGTGCTCCGTGATGCGGAGCACCTGTTGAGTACATGAGTGTTTGGCGCGGAAGCCAAACTGCTCGGTATGGGAAGCTCTCGCGAGTCCATGAAGGCGCGTAATCGAGCCAAGATAAGCCGTTCGTATACTTTCCTAAAACGGAGAGAAGACTAATAGGTCTATATGAAGAGGGTTCTGTGCGCGGTTTACCGGGTTTGAAGAACCCTACGACGTCGGCCTCCTTCCACTCGTTGGGAAAGATGCCGTGAGTCATGGCCGCGTTAAATATTATAGCCAGGAGGCGTACGATATTATCGGGGAAACGTCTGGCAACCAAGTTAGGTATGCCGTCTATACCGGGGCTTTGCGGGGACGCAGATTTTTAATACATCCTCAACCTCGGTGCACGTAATCGTTGGAACGGGATCGCGGATTGGTTTTCGCCCTACGATGGACCTCGCTCTCTACCTTCAGGAGGTGAGCGGGGTCGACGGGAAGGGTGCTGGGGAGCATTGAGCCTCGAGACTGTCAGCCAGACACTCGGCCTTCTCCTCGTCCAGTGAAGCTGGTGGGAGATTAGGACGAATGAGGGGTGGCATCCCCGGATCGGGGTCGCGTTTAAGCGATTTTGGTAAGCCCAAAATGCCAGATGTGATGGGCGGATGTCGCTTAGCGTATTGTTCCATAAGCGGCTATGCGTGATTTAACTTCACGCTCCAATTTATGTAGCCACCTACTGTGATGCTCGGTAGGGTACAAGTCGTAAGCCCTAGTGGCGGCGTTCTTACGTCTCATTAGATCACGAATTTTAGAAGGCAGGACCCATCTGTGGTCGTCCACAACGAGTACCTCCTTGGAGCAGTCTTTGATGACCGTCTGAATGTGTCTCGAGAGCGCGTGCGCTGCGAGATTTGTTTTGAGAGGAGAATCTACGTTCTCAGGAAACGCTTCTAGATGAGGGGAGCTGGCATCTTTCAATTGGGACTCAAGTTTGTGCCAGTCGATGATGGATTTGGTCTGAGGAGCGGTTTGCGCTGAAGGCCCTAGCCGCAGAATTACAGGGCGGTGATCCGAGTGAAGCTCGTGTATCACGCACGGGTTACTTACTGTAAGGGTGATATGGCGGAGGATAGCAATGTCTAAGACATCCGGTGTATGTTCCACTTGGTGCGGAAAATGAGTGGGCTCTTGGGGTCCTACGATCTCGAAGTCGAGAGGATCGACCAGAGATTCGAGGGCCAGCCCTCGCGGGTTAGGGCTTATAGGAGAACCACCGAGGATGCTTGCTATTAAAGTCGCCGGCTAGAATCGTGGCGTCTCCGAGAGAGGAGAGCTTCGAAGTCGGTTCTGAGTACTTCTTTGCTACGGTGACACGGAAGGTATACCGAAGCAATAGTTATAGGGGAGTGACCTGTCATGGCTAACTGGCAGACCGAGGCCTCAAGGTGCTTTAGTCGCGGCGTGTCAATCGGTACGCAATGCAGAGACCTCCTATAGTAAATGAGGGTGCCGCCGCCTCTGGCGCCGGCTCTATCATTTCTAACGATGTTATAATTCGCGATCTTCGGATCGCGCATAGACGGTTTGAGAAAAGTCTCTTGCACTAACATTACGTCGACCTGATATTCGCGTACGAAGTTCGCGACTTCGTCTTTTTGTTCCCTAAGCCCGTTCGCATTAAAATACGCGACGGTAAGCGAACGGGGCTTTATCCTAGCAGTACTAATCATTGTAACGCCTTAAGGACGTGCTGGTATCGGTGTATGACATCTAGACGTGCGCCTGCATTCGTTTTCGACGCATATTCGTTCGCGATGGCGATGAGTTCGTCGATGTTGAACGAGTTAAGGACCGCACTTAGTCCCTCGAAAGCCGTGGGAGTATCTGAGTTAGGTGCCGTGGGCGCCGACGGTGGCGCTGGAGCGGATGGAGGTACCGCCGGGCGGACGGGCGCAGACGCGTTAGCCGCGGGGGCCGCTCGCGGAGAAGTTGAGCGGTGCTAACCACGCGGGGCGCAGCGGTGGGAAGGCCGACGGTGGCGGCAATGTCGGGCGTTTTGGGGCGGACGCGGTTTCAACGGCCGGCCGTTTACGTTTTGGAGCATTCGGGCATCCTTTATAGTTGGCCGTATGGCCTATCTGTCTGCATAAGACGCAGGAGGGCTCTTCCGTTTGGAGGGCTTTGTCCTTGGGACGAGGACAGTCGCGAGTGCCGTGGTCTTCAATCTTTAACACAACGGGGCGCGCGAAACAATTGCGTGCGGAATGGCCATAGACTTGGCACTTATGGCATTGCCCGGGCAAGCCTGTTTTACGCGGAGTTTCCACTAAGATGCGGGTAAACCTACACAGGGACTTAATGTCGAAAATGCGCTTTCCCTCGGGGTGCGCGCTAGCGTCACTTGGACCATATCTAGAGGGTCTTGTCCCTCTGCCTACGCATGCGGTGCACGGATATGACCGGGAGGTTCTGCTCTTTGAGGTCATCTATGACCTCTTCTTCTGAGATCTCTGCGGGGATCCTTTGACCACCGCTCGCAGAGTGCGCTCTTCTGGGAGCGCATAGGTAAAGAAATAGATACCCTTTGGTGCAAGTAACTAGTAAGTTTGCGGGAGGTGTCGGCATCCTCCGCCTGGATACGTATCTTGGTGCCCGCTAATGTTGGCACCAACTTATAATGGGGCATTGCTGATTGGACGCGGGCCCTGCGATCTATCAGTCAGATAGACCGGAGGGGCTTCGCGTTCGACGCGGTGGGTCCTGTACGGTCGCGGCGTTATGGCAGGTTGCGGCGGTTGGGTGAGATGCGTTATCGGTAGACGCAGATACACGGGGTAGCGGGTAAAGGGAGGGCCGAGTCTGTGACGCAGCGGAATCGGCGGGCCCTTTTGTGCCTTAGCCGGTGGACGGGGCTTGCGGAAGGCGATGGTACGGCCGACGCACGCTTCTTTCGCTTATTCTTCCGTTTATGGGTGACCTCAGTAAAGAGGCCGCCCGCTTCGAGTCGGACGCGGAGGCGCTTTCAGCTGCCAAGTTTTCAACCTCCATGTCGGAGGCCGAGCCGGCGCACGGAGAGGAACGTTTGAGTCGGAGCTCGACGGCGAGCTTCCTGCATAACAACCACGACCACGGGCTTCGCGAGCGTCCGCGATTAACGATTTATATATCTCCGGGTGTTTGGCCCGGAGATTGCTGAACACATACCTCATCTCGTCGATGGGGTCCATTTTTAAAATTATTAAATAATCGCGAGGGGAGAATAAACTAACAGCACTGGGGTCCCGGTGGGATGCCGGGTGTGTGGCCCTGCCTCCCTCCCCGCCGGGTATAGGCAGGAGGATGTGTGCCTTGGTGTGTCTGGGTGCCAATCTTATTGTGCACCTCAGGTGTGTCCTTAAGACTAATTAAAACTACCCGGGGCACTAAAAGGCCAAAACGTAAGTCGACTGTTGACTATGGCAGTAGACCAAAGGCCAACCTTGTCGACCCCTTCCGATTTCGCGATTCCTGAGGGGAAGCGTCAGGCACCGGGACCACCTGTCGTCGGCTTCGTTCACACCGTAAGGTATCCACCGAACGAACAAAGGACTCTAATCAATAAAATAATAAAGTTCTACTTATACTCAGAAAACGTAAGCCGTTAGAATGCGGCAATTACGAATTCAGTGTTAAGTACAATGGAGGCGTGCAGCTGTGCTCGCAGGTGCGCGCGTCGCGCCCTCAATGGACGGCGCTAATAGCTGTCCTTTTCAGACAGGATCGGAGCGGCACACGTCCGCTCACAACCACTGCTCGAATCGGACTGACATTAGTCGATGATAACATAAGCATTATTGAAGCTTATAAATTATAGAAGCATCAAAAGATGTTCTAAGAATACAAGATTTTTTTTAACAAAGATTCTGCGTTTATTAAAATTCAATTATATCGACGCTGGGAAGCAAAAACGTAGTAAGTGACACATATGGCCATTTTCACGTTTTTAACTCGTTGGAATCAGAAAAAAAAAGATGCGTCGAATGATATATGACTCGCTACAATTAGATGAAAAGTAGCGAAAATGGGATTTTCAAGATTGACACTTCTCTTTTATTTTTGTACCGTAAAACGATTTTCTTTTAGGAAAACTCTAGGTTAATGCCGTGATATTATTCACTTATTTAAAAATAATATGTCCAAAAACACGAGAGTTATAATGTTTTTCGGCTCTGGTGAACAATTTCATTTTTATGGGTTACTACGTTTTTGTTTTCGAGCGTCGATATCATACGTTAGTTATTAAAAATCTAAGACGCTTTGCTATGAAATATAGCTTTTTATAAATGATAAGGGCAACTGAGCTTACGGCTCATCTAATCTTAAACGATCACTATCGCCCATGACCATCCTCGACATCGGAGGCGCGTTGTCGGTCTCTGAAAAGGAGTAAGCTCGTTACTTCTCAAAGATCTTCCCAAAGAGGTCTCCAAATCTTATAGATTCGCAAAACCGCTGATAAAAGTTGCTCAGGTTCACTTTCAGTGCGTGAAAGAAAGTTACATGAAAAAAGTACAGTCGTGGAACGCCAACCATCAAGATAGCTACACAAAAGTTCTAAGTACGGCGACACAAAGGTTGTAAAAACACCTAAGCTAAAAGTGGCGATCAGTGCTAATAAATAACTTACACATAAAAAGCTTTTAAGCAATCGGCTTAATTTATATCCTGATGATAACATTACCATTACAACGTATTAATTTTTTTATATAGCAAAAATTACAACTATTTTTACTGCAGAACCATCTATTGGTGTAGATGTGCATCATTTGTTTTTATGCATTTAGTGTGCTCTTGCCAATCTAAGTTCTTTACATAAAATGACACTAGATGGCGGTGCAATAAAAGTTTCAAGCAAACAACGTCTTCCTAAAAATGAAAATTTTGAAAGTTAGAAAAGTATAGAAATAACTTTCAAAACAATTACGATATAATAAACTATTTTATTATCAAAAAATATGTCGCTATTCGTTAAACTTGTATGTTTCCATGCCAAATTTATTTTGTTTTAATCAATTATAAATCCTCTGTATCCCACAAAATATTAGCTCGACATAGAAAAATAAAAAGAACTTGAAACACAAGTTTTGTTCTTTTAATTATATTATACTTATATTATAGGGAAAGGGGCAGCCGTTTATGGTTTGTTCAAAAATGTTTTAACATTTTTAATAGATTATCCATGCAGTTTTCCTGTTTTGAATGCAGTATTTTTTGTAGCCCATAACCGTATGTCAAAATTGAGGAAACATACCAAATATTCTTGATATATTAAATCACAGGGTTCCTTAATTTATTAAGAATAAAATAAATGTGAAAAACCGTCAATAGCCTAATGGTTTAGTGTCTGCACAACGTAAGGTCGTAGGTTCGAATCCACCATTAGACTATTGACGTGGACCATCTCCTAACACATGCTTATTTGGAATGTTATTTGTAATAAAAAAATATTTTTATACTAACATATACTATACTTTTTAAAACGAAAAAAAGCACGAAGTCTCATGAAGAAAAACATGTCGGAGCTGAAATAATGAAAAACATAGTCCGTAATATTTGAATTATTGTTCTTAACCACTAAGTATGAAAGAAAGACTTTCCAAGCTTCCAAACGACTTAGGACTTTAGGAATGCCAATAATTAAAAAGTTAGAAAATAAAAAATTACTGCTCTTCGGTTTTTGGCTCTGACTGGGTAGACAAAGACAGTTTTAACTGTCTGTTTGTGTCACTGTGTGTGCAACTGTCACTGCCCGCTTTTAATTAGGCTTATTAAGTCTCATATGTGATAGAAATATGCCCGAAATATAATAATAATATTTCGGGCATATAATGCGTAGAAGGGATTGCAATCTTGAAAAGCTAGTCATCGTTGACAATACAGAAGGCAAGAGAACAAGAGGCCGGTCGCCAACACGATGGTCTGACCAAGTAAAAGGTGCCATCTCCTCTCCTAATCTCTTCCAGCTGGTGAGGGCGGATTGTTCATAGTGACCACGATCCTCAGAAATGAGGGAACGACAAAGAAGAAGTGATAGAAGATGAGTACATCACCATACACCGAGCGTAAATGGTAAGTGATTAATGTTTCATGTTTGACTGGATTTCAAGCCGGATTTTGTGTTTACTTGTTTTGTGTACTACGTAGTGAAAATAGGCCCCTATTTTCACTGCGCGACCTAATTCTATGGCGTTATGTGGGGTTCTTACCCACTAAAACCCCCCCGGTGATCCTTAATGCATGATGACGGGCTCCGGGATCTCCAGTGGAACGCACCGGAGCCCACTGCATTATGCACTATGCTAGAAAACACGTCCTAGGGAGCCCTTAATTCCTCCCCCGGCGCCCTCGCAGTGGAAGGCCCCACGGATCAGCCGATGTCGCCTTCTTCCCGGATTCTCTTTAGCGGACGAAAATGTCGTCACCCTTGTCGCCCAGTGAACCCGAGGCCCCTTTTAGTAGCCTTTTGCGACAGGCAGGGGATACCGTAGCCTTGTTGTATGAGCTAGAACTACAGGGCTGAACCACGCTATTCTTACTACGCACAAATTTCTTATACTGGAAAAACATTGTATTGCATTTTTTTAAGTAAAAGATTACCAATTCCATTAAGATAAAGGTACCCTAAAATTAGTAATAAGAGTAGACAAATTTATATTTTTTGTCCAAATGAATAGGATGGCAAATATTATTTCTTGATTTAGATGCAGTCAGAAAGAAACGCATTTACGAGTTTCTTTTTTTAATTATCTTTGCACTATATAATCGTGTCCATAAGGTGTGGGAGTGCATTAAATTTTCTTACGGTTCTAGAGCTAGTACTTCCAGCAAAATGGTAAGTTTATTGGAACGTTTTAATTTTTTTTGTTAACGTGAATATTGTTGCACGACCCGTGTACAAGGAAAAAGGATTTTATTTATTAAAAAATCATCCATTCGCGACCGTCGGAGGTTGCGAATAATCCTTGCGCGTTACCGCTATTTTTTGGGCAGGCCCCACCCCTTAGATGTTAGGAGCGTTGCCGAAGAAACTCCATTCTTCGGCCACTTCTTCTCCCAGCGCCAACGCTTCCCGAAGTGGCACTCAAAGTTAGTTTAGCTTTTGAATGTCTCTTAGATTATCCGTGAAATAGCAACCGACCGAGTCGTGGTTCGCCCTCTCGGGCGCCCTGGGATCGGCATGCTTACGCGTAACATAGTAACCCTCCAAGCCGAGGTTACCCTCACCGGGGACCCTTTGTGTCGAGTTACTAGCAATAGAGGTTCAGGCTAAGCGACCTAAGAGCTATGCCACCTCTCAATCCGGTGAAGCAGTCAAGGCCAGCTTCTCTGGCCAATCTGTGTAGTTCGTCATAAAAAAAAAGGATTTTATTTATTAAAAAACCGATTTCATATCAAATGTGTTTTAAGAATGAACATAAAGGAATTATTGCAAGTGATGGATTAAACGCTACTACGAACGGAGGTTCTTGTATATCATAGTTATTCTATGAAGTGCAATAGAATTACTAATCATCTGTGAAATAGCAACCGACCGAGTCGTGGTTCGGTTAGCTTACGCGTACCATAGTAACCGCCCAAGCCGAGGTTACCCCTCAACGGAAACGCTTGTGTCGAATTACTAGCGATAGAGGTTCAGGCTAAGCGACCTAAGAGCTATGCCACCTCTCAATCTGGTGTAGCAGTCAATGCCAGTTTCAATTACTAATCTGTGTAGTTCGTCAAAAAAAAGAGCTACGAATTGGCAAATGAATTTTCTTTTTTCATCTTTTTTTTTTCTTTGACTGAGACTTTCAGTAAAAAGTACTTTAGTCTGGGTTATCATAAATTTACCAATATCGCAATCGTATCAATGGTCGACAAACGTTTTTGTAAATCTTATTTATTATCTTTATAATGTTCAGCGTAGATTTGATTTGAAGTCTGTTTTAAGGATTTTTCTATAAGAAAATATTCTATTACGATAAACAGAAACTAACTACAAGAGAAAAAAACTAACTAAACATTACGCACTTTCTCACATTCTTGTTTTATTTTTTCTCGTAAATATACACATTATTTAAGCTTTTCAAACCATTCAAAAATATTATGAAAACTGTGGTGAAATACGATATTTGCATGGCTTTCTTTCAACAATATTATGTTTCAGACATTGAATATTGTTACGTTACTCGTGTTGGTAGCGGTCTGCAGTGCGCTGCGGCACGACCTGGAGCTCGCTCCCAACGCGCATTCAATCCCAGAGTACTTACTAAAGCGCCAGGCCACATTGCAAACTTCGGGTGGACCGCCAGACACGTCCGACTTGAAAACTGACGCCACCTTCTGGTGGAGTCTCGACTCCCTCTATCCATATCTCTACTCAAATTTACACATACCTAGGTACGAATTGTTTGTTTTTATTCTTACGCACTTCGAAAAGGAGGTGTTTTTTATATAAATGGGCCCGGGAATGTCATCGCAACAGTTTCACCGGATTTGAGAAGTGGCAGAGCTCTTAGGTTGCATAGACTTAGTCTCTATTGAGAGCAACACGGCGCAAGGGCCCCCGAGATGGAACCTTGCCTTGTACTTGTTAACATTGCGGTTCGAGGGCGCCCGAGAGGGCCGAATCACGTCTTGAACCGATTTTGAATTTATTTGTGTTTGAAAGAACATTTAATTAAGTCAGATGTGTATTCATTGGACCTAGGATTGCGGAAATCTATAAGGAATTTCTAAATCCAATAGAATGTTTATTTATTAAGAGTTTTTTAGGTTAATGACAAGCCAAAAATAGGTACGCCCTCTTTAACGACAATGAATAGGAAAGGATAGAAATAGGTGGAACAAGAAAGTCAAAATAGAAGCCAGAACTTCGTAATATAAATATGATATTTCGGCAATAAAAGGAGCCGCTGTTCATTTTTAGTGTACATTCAATTTGAAGTCGGTTTTTGTTTCTACTCGTAAATATGTTTGTTTCTTTTCAGCTATGACTTATACAACTACCCTTATGACTTTTAATACCATTAAATAAAACAGCGCACAAGAGTCGAGGTCATCTTTACTGCATGATATAGCAAGAGCGGTTTTTAAAATATAAAATTCTTCTATTTGTCAAATAAAATGTAATATTACTTTGAGTGTGTTATTTTTCATTTCACTCTTTACAAATAACCGCAATCCATTTGGCAATAAGTGTGTAAGAAATAAAATGAAATTATGTGTAATAAACGAAATACGGGACGTATTTAATGTGTATTAAAATATCTAATGATAGGTAAAAAATGCCGTGATATAATATTATCTTTTGTCAACAGTAATATAAATCCAAATTAGAATACAAATTAAGAATAGTTACACACATAACAGTGTTTTACCGACATAGAAATGATGTAGACGGAGCTAGAAGACACTTAAACATCATATGCGAATCAATTGGAAAGAACTACGGCACAATGATCAAAGTTCTGTTTGGGTTTACTCGTGGGTTATAAACCATCGATAGCTGCAACTGCACGACATCGTCCAATATGCTGTAGTGGCGATATCCAGACACACAGTCAGCTGTGTCTATTACACAGATGACTGTGACGACGCCACAGGCAGACTGGTGACAAGGGCAACGGCCGTATCAAAAGAGAAAATTATAGACTACAATCTAAAAAAGGGCCATGAGAAACAAGGACGCAGCGGTCGCGGAGAAACTTTTAACAATGCAATGGGGCGTCTTCGACGCGTGAACTGGAGCATTCTCCAGCACCGCCTTCAAAAATCAGGCATTATAATAAAAAAAAATCTAGTAACTGTAGTGGTAGCACCCTTATTAAAAAAAAACCAAAGCAACCAATTCAAGAAAATTACAAAAGTGCACGGACATAAGTCTGTGGTTGCGCTTTATTGAAAGAAATAAAAAACCATCGATAACTTATCACATCCACAAATCAATAGTGATATAAACTGAGGTAATCATAACCTTAATTTAATGACTCTCCAAGGTTTTTAAACTCAAAATAAAAAGATAAACTTTATATTTATCAATTTACTACGTTGAATAATATAATGACAAATGTGTTCACGAAGGTGGTTTCATATCGGTTGCTTGATAAAGAGAATTAATGGCTATCTCTGAAGATACAAAGGCCATTGATTTGGTAACTGTTGCTAATGACAGCGTGTCCATTATGATTCTATTTGCTACGTGATTGAGTATCGCTCCCTGGGATTGCGCAGTGTATTTAACAGCAAGTTTTATAACTCGTTCACATGCAAGCGATTTTGAAGTAGCGCTTTTCGCTTCTTTACCAGCTTGCTGTGCTGCAGTTTTTGCTAGATTCATCATCAAGTCTTGATGATTGGACATTCCGTTCTTAGCAAACTTCACGGACATTTGAACTTCTATAGACGCTGTTAAGGCACGGCGCATAGCAACTATACTAGCAGCTGTTAAGTACGCTACGTCACCAGCGTACAAAATTGCTTTTTTAGCTTTCAATTCCAACCTTTCCAATTTCTGCTTCTCTTTCTTTTCATTAGCAATTTCATCATATATATCAGGCTGATCTATTTCCATTTCAGCAACTATGTCAGGATTAAGAGCGGAAACATGATCTTTAGGATCTACCCAATCATCGATAAGATCCCCAGGGATGGATTCTTGTATATTTACAGTTTGAGCATCAGCAGTAACATAGTGCGTTCCATTGACAACTTTGTCTAAGACAATACCGCCACTTTCATTCAAAATTCGCTCGCGATTTTCGCTGTCCAAAACAGTTTTGTTTAAAAAACCTTTTACAGGCACATTATCATTTTCATTAAAAGACAAGACACGGAATGGCAACTTATCTCGACTGGAGATTACAGAGTAAGGTGCATTCGACATATAAAGTTTATTTTCTTTTGCTAATAATGTTGAATTATCTGTTTCAGGGGTTAGCAAAGGTTTGTTTAAAATTATGCTAAATAAAGTTGAGGGATATTGAGGAGTAGCTGTTGTTTCATCAGTAGGTGGAACAGCCCTCTTTTTACGAAGGGATAAATCAACCGATTGCTTCTTGGACAAAGCCTTTGCATAAGTGATATCTTTCAAAGCTGCGATAATAGATACTTCAGCTGCAATTTGCGCCAATCCGTAAACTAAACGATGCAATTCGGGTTCCGTCGATGATCTTGTTATACTCAAGATGTGGCCTGATAATGTTCTAGATATATAATCTAAAATTCGTCGGGTTTCAATTGCCGATATACCTTTATTCTTTCCTGGGGCATCTAGAGCCTCTCTTGTAATCCGTGTAATTTTATCCTGAATTTCTAATTTTGATAAGATGGCAGAAACCATGTTTTTTGATATTTGATATAGGTTCTCTTCCATCTGGGGATTTTGAGTGACATTTTTTGTTACTTTCAGTATCGAATTATCTAAATGTTTAATTCCACTTTGAGGTGATTTTAATAAGAAGCGTTCGCCGGAGATTTGTGCATTGATTTTATTTTTGAAATCATGAACAGGTGATATTCCAGCGTCAATTTCATAAACCTAGAAAATATACAATTGATACATATAATAAAATCAGCAACTATAGAAAATAATTAATTAAAAACAACTTACGATAAAGTGCACAAGTAAAACAGCAATACAAACTCGTAGCATTTCGTTTATTAACAATACACCATAACTCTTTCAGAAAATAATTCATTTAACTGCAGCTTTCAAGCATAGGTTGTTATAGTTTATCAACAAATCTATTAGAATAATTGGCTCCAACAAGCAATAAAGATTTTAAAAAAGTAACATAGAGAGAAATTGTAGTCGTAACATAGAATTGCTCTTTTTTGTTATCGAAATATCACAGTTATGTTGTCTAAAGCAAAAATTCTGATGCCTATATACTGTTTCTTCTTCCACAGTAGTGCTAGTTATCGTTGCGGAGTCTTCTTAGTCCAAGACTACCTTGGATTGGTAATAACTAACCAATATCTGAATCAACGATCCTTCGATACGATTTTTAGGAGTTCCCTGGTAAATCTTCGGAACTCAAGGTCCGATACCGTAAAATGACCTTGATAATTACAGTTTAAAGAATCCACGAATAGGGATTAATGATTGATTCAACGAAAAACAAATAAATTGAGATGACCGGCACCGGTGACCGCCATCTAATATATTACAAATATAAAATAAACACTGTTCTTGCAGAAATATGCATTTGCTTTTAAAGTTAAAGATCTTTCCGTGAACATTACGATAGAAAAATGTAAGTATATACGTACTTTCTGCTATAAAGATATTTATCCAGCGAAAGAGTTGTACATTGTTATTCGACGTTTGCTGTGTTCAATTCTTCTATAAATAAAAAGAGGACGATAAACATAGTTACTACTCTCAGCAGTATCTAGAATTTCTGATGGTTTTACATCTAATTTATCTTCAAGCTTTTCTCTTTCCAAAACGCTTCGTTTCATTTCAAATTTCGACTCGTCTTCATTAACAACTGTATCATTATTTCTTAACAATGCTTCTTCGATTGTTTTATTTGTCTGATTTTCAAGAGATTGTGACGCTTGAATAAATACAATTATGCAATATATTATTATTGTTTGCATGTTAGTTGCATAACTCGTCGTTCGTTTAATGCTAGTGCGACTGAATTAAATCTATTGCCAACGAAGTACAAGTATATTAGCTATAACTATCTAATGTGATGTTATTCTATAATTAACATTGCAAATTATCATGTTAACATCGTGCTGTAGTTATAGTTCGGTAAAGTAAATGGTCTTTTTTTTAATGACTACACAGATTGGCCAGAGAAGCTGGCTTTGACACCGGATTGAGAGGTGGCATAGCTCTTAGGTCGCTTAGCCTGAACCTCTATAGCTAGTAAATCGACAAAAGTGTCCCCCCGGTGAGGGCTAACCTCGGCTTGGACGGTTACTATGTTACGCGTAAGCGTTCCCATCCGAGGGCGCCCGAGAGGGCTTAACCACCACTAGGTCGGTTGCTATTTCACGGATAATCTAAGGGACATTCAAAAGCTAAACGAACTTGGAGTGCCACTTCGGGAATTCAAATGGTCTCATACTATTTTATATGTATCGCGTTTTTCTAGGGCTTGCTAATTGCTGATTAAGAGGACGTGAAATTGTTTTCTTTAGTATAAATAAATAATAAAGCCTTTTATTTCTTGTTTTTTTTTACATAAATATATATAACTATTTAACAAGAACCCCTCCAGGGGTGAAGGTCGCCTCCAAAGAAGTCCAATTACTTTTATCTAGGACTACTTTCTCCAATTTGTGCTAGCCGTATTATATCCGCCCGTTTTGTGAGAGGTGTTCCTTTGCGGCGTTTTCCAGTTGGACCTCTCCACGAGGTTATTCTATTTGTCCAACGGTCATCTCCCAGTCTTGTTATATGTGCTGCCCATTTCCATTTTAGCTTTTGAGCGTGTGTTAAAGCATCGGTGGCATGAGTGATGTTCCTTATTTTTGAGTGGCGAATGTTTTCTTAGTTTCTTTATTTAGTATACTACAATTTGCACTTAAAGTTAGTTTAGCTTTTCGAATGTCCCTTAGATTATCCGTGAAATAGCTACCAACCGAGTCGTGGTTCGGCCCTCTCGGGCGCCCTCGGATCGGAATGCTTACGCGTAACATAATATCCGTCCAAGCCGAGGTTACCCCTCACCGGGGGGACCCTTGTTTCTAGTTACTAGCCATAGAGGTTCAGGCTAAGCGACCTAAGAGCTATGCCACCTCTCAATCCGGTGAAGCAGTCAAGGCCAGCTTCTCTGGCCAATCTGTGCAGTTCGTCATTAAAAAAATACTACAATTAACTTTTAGTTCAAATTACAAAGTATTCTTTCTGTCATGTGAAAATATGATATTTAAATGCAGCATACCGTTCGGTGTTAGTTGAAATGTCGTCATCCAGACCTTGCCAGTAGCTGTCGCAACACGTAACAAATAGCTAAAGGGCTTCAGGGCTTTTCGCGGGGTCACGGAGAGAGACGTTAATGTTGTACTATTTAATACATCGCAACAAAATTCTTGTTACCTAATGTAACATACCATTACATACATTTAGTATAAACACTCTAGTGATGAACGTTGCATTCTAATAACATACGAAATTAAGCTTTCACGTACTTAAAACAAAGTTTCAATTACAGAGAATTACTATAATTTATCTTTGTATAGGAGTTGGCCTTGACTATTTCTCCGAATTGTGATGTGGCTTGGTTGTGTGGTTGTAACGAAGACATGGACGGGTTATATCGTACTCGCACCGACAGTTGTCGGTTCAAGTACGACAGTGTCTGAGATGCCGGGAATATAACGTTTGGTTTATGGCATATTACATAGCACATTGTGCTCGTGTAATTCGGCTGAAGTAACTGATTGGTCTCGCTCGGTGTCTCTCGCGCCATAAGTTGTTGCTTGTTAGCAGTTAGGTGTTCGAATAAAGGTTCAGACTGACCTCTATTCTGGTTTGGCTACTATCTAAATTACAATAATAGCTTTCTTGTACATTTTTATCGTAATCTCATATAAATACACACATTCATACACACTGATACGTATGCACACTGGCACACCCTCACACATATATAAAATTATTTTATATTAATTAACTTAATAAAATATATTTGACAAACATATACATGGCACAAGTATATTTTATACTTAAAATAAAATCCAAACACTGTATTCTTGTTTGATATGTTTTGTTTTTGAAAATAATTTTTTTTAATTCTTCACGCGGGTATTCTTAGTGGACGATCCACTGAAAGATCAATCATGTGACATTGGCAATAAAATCTTTAGGCTAAGCTTATATTACAAAACAAAACAAGATGTATTTACACTAAATCTTTATTTACTAATACACTAAATAACAAATATTACATAATTATAACTAAACTATATTCCTCGTCTACCTCTTCTACATTAACGGGGCTTAAACAATGTCAATGGAACGAAATACTTCGTGATCAATGTCCTTTATACAAAGCAGGGTCCGTGTGTTATAACGAACGCAACCAACTTGTCATAGAGTTATCATATTTACAGAAACACACGGTAAAATTATAAATCTAAGCAAACCGGTTCCGATCATTATTTGAATAAACAAAACGAAATGGATTTTTTAGCCGAGGTAAGCTGGCAACACTTTGATGCGACTGCGCCCGTCCAGTTGAGAGACTCCACCGAACGGGGATCCGTCCGTATCGCCCGGCGCCAGGTCTAAGTCGCGACGGGGCCTGGATTGCGGCACGGGTTCAGAACCAGTTGCACCTTTTTCCGCAGCACCAGATTTCGCACCATCTCTTCCTGTAACTGACGGTGTTGGCTCTTTTGGCGGTATGTGTTGGATCACGTCCGCATCGACCGGTGCGCACACGCAGACCGCTAGCAGCGCTAGCGACGCGACGACGAAGTACATTGAACGCATTTCCAAGCGATCCTATTTTGTTTTATTTCACTCGAGACTATGAACCCGGGCTCGTCATGATTCGCCTTATAAACACCGTATTGAGTGCAGTATCCATTAAACATATTGAAACTGTACACAGAATCTATATATACATAAACAATCTGTTATGTGAAGCAGAATTGACGCGGATGGCTGAAAATAAATGATAAAAGCACATAATGGTGATGCAAATAATCGAATCCACACGAACCTTGCCTCGCGCTAATGAAATGCTAACAGCGGCGGCGTTCGACAACATGTAAAAAATAACAATCTAGTCATAAGATTGTCTACAGTTTATTCTAGTAAAATCAGAGCAATCTATTTTTTTACTGATCAAGGATCACTTAATCGTTAGAAATTTGGACCGTTGCTGGAGTTTCTTCGGCCACTTCTTCTCCCAGTGCCAGCGCTTCCCGAAGTGGATTTAAAGTTAACAATTTGAATATCTTGATAGTCTAATTAAAGCTATTGACCGAGTCCTGGTAGGGTCCTCTCGGGAGACCTCGGTTTGGATTGTTAATACGATTATAATACCAAATAATATAATCGAGGGCCATTGCGCCGTGTGCTCTCAATAGAACCCAAGAGCTCTGCCACCTCTCAAATCTAAACTATCGCGGTTAGGTTCTTTGGTCAATCAACGTTGGTTCTTCACGTGCTGGAGTAGGTTTATTAATTATTCCTCATAATTGGAACCAAATTCTTTCAAACAAAAGAGGTCCACCGTAACAGGGGAAGTAACGTAACAATAAACATATTTAGAAGGTGTAAAGTTTGTATACCATTTTGCCGTAGTTGATGTGTAGGATCTAAAAATAACACAAAGTAAAACGTTTGTACAACATACAACATTCTGTTGGACCACTATTTCTTCGGCCCCTTATTCTGCCAGCGCCAACGCTTCCCGAAGTGGCACTCAAAGTTAGTTTAGCTTTTTAATGTCTCTTAGATTATCCGTGAAATAGCAACCGACCGAGTCGTGGTTCGGCCCTCTCGGGTGCCCTCGGATCGGAATGCTTACGCCTAACATAGTTACCAACCAAGCCGAGGTTACCCTCACCGGGCGGACCCTTGTGTCGAGGTACTAGCGATAGAAGTTCAGACTAAGCCACCTAAGAGCTATGCCACCTCTCAATCCGGTGATGCAGTCAAGGCCCGCTTCTCTAGCCAATTTTATTCATGAAACGCACAAAAAATTAAATTTAAAACCAATTAATCTTATATTAACACAATAATAGCATCAAAATATTAGTCCATTAACAACTCAGAACGCTTTATTGCAATGCGAGGTATAAAATTAGATTCACCACGCATAAAATGTCCGATAGTGTTAAGGGTATTTTGCTTTACCATGATAAAGTACAAACAACGAGCTACCTTACATAGGTAGCGTTGGAGCAGTTCGAGACAAAATAAATTCTTACTTTAACCGAAACCGAAACTTGTTCGTATTAGCCCACTTGATTATTTACAAAAAAAACCCTGTAAAAATAGGGACTTGACCTTAAACCTTGGTTATGAAAATATCGCATTGTTCTCCGCCTATGAATACATTAAACGAACACGTTAAAAAAATCCTTTACTTAAATATAGATACAAACAAGTCATGGAAGCTATAAAAAATATAGATGAAGGTTACGATGAATATTACAAACAGAATGACTTCATATTCATACAACGTATACCATTACACGTAAACATCACTTTATGTGAAATCACAAAGATTATCCATTACGTGATTCACGGTGTTCTAAGTATTCTACGACGTGTCACAAATGTACTGTTTCTCGTAATTTTCAAAGTAATCCACAACAAAACTAACTTATTCACGGCCATAATGCCATTGAAAATATTTGTTAGTCTCGTTAGCGGGTACAGTAACGCGTACTATGCGTCAGTGCATCCGATTCTGGACATATTGGTTAGCATAATTATACATACACTTGGACAGGACATATAAAAACTAGAAGTGCGTTGAAGGGCCCATTAAAAGAACTGTTACCATACAAGACTAACGTAAAATTCGCCAAGCGACGTTACAAATTGTTCTTAAACCAAAAAACAAAATGGCCGCAAGGATTGTTGTTTTAATATTGACTGCAATAGCATTTATCAATGCCGCTCCAGCAACCGAGCCAACAGTAAATACCGAAACTACAACAACAGATGACGTGCCTCTAGTTGAATACATAGAAGTCATAGATGTAATCCCAGAAGTTGTCGAACTAATAACAGAAGCAGCAACAGAAGAAACCACACACAAAGTCGCTAAGAGATCAGTCAACAACGAAGAGGCAGATTTTGAAGGCAGAATAAAGGTTTTGCCTTCTTGGGTTGGTTAATAATTGACATAACAATTAGTTGAGCTTATTTCACACTATTAGATCTATTAATTTATTGTAAATATATAAATCTTGCATCTAAAGAAGTAGAGGACAATATAAATCGCCGTCTCTGTGAGTATTGTCGGACGTCTTAAAATATTTCTCAGGCATGCATTCCTTACAAAATTTGACCTGAACAGCCAAAATTACATTAACCAATCCATCGGTGCCTTCACCAAATATGGAATTCGGTTTGTTCGCGTACCGAGTTTTACTCGAGGAGAGTTTCGGCTCTCTAAAACTACCACTCTGACTGTAAATATAGTCTCATGCACCAAAAATAACTACAAATACTATACTAATACTATATGTAAACATGTATCTAATATTCTATTGTGTATTCAATGTTAAACGTAATCATAAAAAGATAACAAGACAATGTATTACTTTGTTAATAATATAAAATCTTTTAAATTTTGTTACATTATATTTAAAATATTTTATTTATTTATATTATAATATTTAAGAAAATAGTAGCTAGTAGCTTCACAAAACTTAGTGTAACGGCGAAGCCTAAGATAAATTTGTGCAATACAACCTAGAATAGGCTAGAATAAAGAAACGGTGAGCATTTAAAAAGATGTTAATTGCAAATTATTACTATAGTGTTAAATATTAAATTTTTATAACATTTTCAAACTTTTGTTTTTAGTTTTAACTATAAGAAACTTAATACCAAATATTGAGAGGTAATGAGAATTAAATGGATTGATTTTCACTCAAAAGAGGTTGTATTAGCACCTTTTTATTGCTTCAAAACAATGCAAGTAAATCGTGTAAACGTAAAAACGAAGTGTGTGACTTTTCTTGTCAATCGACTTCGAATTCTAGAAATTAGTCCTAGTCAATTCATCTGTATTTTTGCACTCATAAACTTATAGCGACCTAGGTTTTAGTTACTCAAAAATTGGTCAAATACTGCAAAGAGTGCTCGTCTCATCGCTGTCAGTGCTTGGGAGTCAGGTTTGTGGCTGCAGGCTCTTCCATCTCCTAACACTGGAATCTTATTGGATTACACATCGTTCCGATTGGCAGTATGCATTGGGCTGGGCGCTGCACGCTTTATGCCACATCGTTGTCGCTATGGCGAAATGGTCGACCAGCTGGGACACCACGGATTTTCATGCCAGTGTAGTACAGGACGCATTTCCCGGCCCTCCAGCCTCTACGATATCATCCGCCGGGCTCTTTCCACCGCTAATGTTCCATCAACTTTGGAGCCAAATAGACTATTGCCAAATATTTTGTAAACTACCTATATTATATTGTAAATATTTCTTTTTTAGTTAATATTATATATTGTTTTAAATATTTAATATTATAATTAATATAATTAATAAATAAAAATTAATGTATTGTTAATATACGTATAGTTAAGTTATATTTTTAAGATGACATGACAATAGTCTCAGGGTCAAAGTGCACACAAACTGTGTAAATTAATTATAGATTTATTGATTGAGATGCAAGCGGGTTCTTTTAGTAGCGGGGTCTATATTGTACATTACTATGCATCTCCGAGTATTTTCTCGGCCTTTCCTGGTATTGGCTCGCAGATAATGCTTTCAATAAGTTTATCCTCGTAAGCTTTAGTATTTGGGGGATGGGGCAACTTAAATTAATAAAGTTGCCCTATCCCCCAGGATAAAAAGATTTTTGATTTTAATGTAAAGAAAAAAAAATATGTTGCCAGTTACAAACATTTTAATACATAATAAAAACACAAAATAATTATAAATAAGTTTCTATTAATACACCTCCTATAACAATGACATAGTTTCCTCAGATAACATATTTATTACAAGTTATTGAAGTATTGTATTCTATTTCAAATAATCGGGATGTCTGTACATAAGTCTTGAAATGGTTTCTGCTTCGTAATCCATGTAATCATTAGTATACCTTATTTCGATGCCACTTTTAAGTAACTCGGGATTCAAAAACATTCCATTTAACAATCTTCCTAATGTTAAATTAACATAGATTAAAATAAGTAAAATATGTAAAAAACCCATTGTCGACCAGTAGTGACAGACAGACTACTGTGTGTGATAGATGTTCCATGATATTTATATGAAAGTGGGATGTGTGAATTTTTTGTTCAAACTCGGTAACTTAATTCTGAACAAACACACGTGATAGAACTAGTGCTGTACTACGACAAATAATTATATTATTTTAAATTTATATCTTATTCTCAACAGACTTCAATTTGGTTGTATTTTTTCGTATTTTTCATACCTGCATCATTTTGAGACTAATTTTAATATTTTTTATTTAATTTTTTTTTTGTGTAATTGGTATTCGACAATATTTCACCTTTCTAAATTACCTCAGATTCAGAATATATACGGGGGGAACTCTTGAAAATTCATTACGGTTGGTAATCAATCTTAATTATTAAAAATATAAATATATCGGCATTGGTTTTTGGTATATTTGAGATATGTTACAATTAATTTCGATTACTATCAACATATTAGTCTTGATACTTGAATCTGTCTATTAAAAGTTAAAGTTACAGCCTTTATATATATAATATATATGTCCCACTGCTGGGCGCAGGCCTTCTCTGTAAAGAGAGTATAAGGGCATAGTCCGCCACGCAGCCCTAGTGCGGATTGGCAGACTTCACATGTCTTAGAAAAATTTTCTAAGACATGTAGGTTTCCTCACGATGTTTTCCTTCACCGCCGAGCGCGTGGTAAATCAGCACATAAAATTGCAACAACAAATTTATTGGTGCCGGCACCGGGGATCGAACTCGGGTTGCTAGCGTACTACGCAACTTGAGCCAACCGCCCGGACACTGAGCTACCACGGCTCGTCTATTATTAACATTATAATGATAAAAATATACACTCTCGTGAAATATACGTTTTATGACTTCTTTTCCCAATGCACAAATAAGAATAACACTGCCTAAGTTGTTATTGCTTTAGTGTACGGCTACTGTGACTTGAATTTTTATTTGTAAAATAAAATATAAATATAATAAGACATTTGTCTTACTTCTGTAAGAATATATTTTAATACATAAAAATAGATACGCCCATTAGCATTATTGTGTTTAAGGTAAGCATTGGCGCCCAGGTAGAAATCGCAATAGATCAAAGCGTCTCATATTTTATAGGAATGCAATTTATCAATTTAATCTTACTAGAAGACTTAGGAATGTCCCAATAAGTAAACATCTAAATTCTATAAAGTATTTTTAATATCACAAATTCATTTTCTACGTCATCATACAGTCTTACAAACTCCATTATATTCCTACAATAACATACAAAACGGGCAAGAGTACCACATATTTAGACAAAATAATGCATAATTCTTTTTTAAATCAATGTTTATTAGAAAATTTGAATGATTACGATTATAATTTAGTCGAAAACCACAACCACAATGTTTGGCCATTACGTAGATAGATAAATCCTTAATTGCACCAAAATGCATGTACAAATGCGAACTTAATGCTATTTAGCATGTTTTTCCAGCTAACCTTCAGAGCAATAAGTCGGTTTAAAATGACAATGATAAGCTCTCATGTTTTAACCATAGAGAGGTAGACAGGGACAGCTTTCGATGTTGATTTTCACCAAGCTTATTAGGTACCATATGTGACAGATGGTGAGCCAGGGCACGTTTTTTTTTTTGCACTTAAAAACGGCACAAAGGCTTTATAGGTACAAGCCGTCTAGAATTCGATTCCGCAAACAACACATAGTCACCCTTAGCTATTAGGCTATCACATCTTAAAAAAAATAATGAAAAACGTTAAAAAAGGAGACCTAACAAGATATTTTTTTAATGAAACGGGCTTGTTCAATGAGACGTAATCACCCAGTATTACACCAAATAAATCCCATAAGTCATTCGTAAACATTGAAAAATTTAATACAATTTAACTACAACAGCAATAATTTATATATGATATGAAAGCCGGGAATCTGCCGGAGATTCTTAGAACCCCCTGCTCCGCCGTTACCGTAGCGGTTACCATCGCCAGGAATAGCGGAGCTGCCGAGGACTGGGGTCCTGGTCATATTTTTCCTTTTATTTGGGGGGATGTTGCCAATACCCGCCATGCTTGGCGGTTTGGCGAGCTCAGTAGGAGTTTTTAGACACGAAAGATGCTGCTTCCCATCTTTCGGATTTATTCCCTTAGTCAGCCATGAAGCCACAGCCCACAGAAACCATGGGAAGAGATGGTGGTGCACTATTAATAGGTGGGGTCGATAGAGGTCGGTAGAATCTATCTAGACGATAAATTAAAAAGGTTTTTTTTTATGACGAACACAGATTGCCTTGACTGCTTCACCGGATTTAGAGGTCGCATAGCTCTTAGGTCGCTTAGCCTGAACCTTTATCGCTAGTAATTCAACACAAGGGTCCCGCTGGTGAGGGATAACCTCGGCTTGGACGGTTGATATTAAAAAGGGCAGGTAAGGAGTATCCTTAGCGGATTATATATGCGCATGTATGAATGTGAATGAAGCGAAAGAGGTGTGTCAGGATCGTGGTAAGCGGAAGTCCGACATCACTGCCTACCTCTCCGAACGACGGGCGTGTTTGTAATGTAATGTTTATATCTGACGGCTTTTGAAGTTATTTTATTTTTAATGCATTTTGTTCCGTTCTACGCACAATAAACTTTTGCTGATTTTTAAACCGACTAAATATTTTACCCAATATATGAAAGGAATCAATAAAATGTATTATGAAACCTACACGTCAAAAAAATAATTATTTCTTCTTTATTTACTTTCACAAATACAGATAACATTCAAATTGAGCAGTAATAAATATAATATTGGTTCTAAAAATTCATTAACTACTTATATATTAAAATATTTTACTAAACACACAAACAGACATTTCAACATAAATAGGCTCACACACGTCGCTTACTCAAAGTTCGTTAAAGTTACAGCCTTTATATATGTCCCACGGCTGGGCTCAGGCCTTCTCTGTGAAGAGAGTATAAGAGCGTAGTCTGCCACGCGGCCATAGTGCGGAATGGCAGATTTCACATTTTCTAAGACATGTAGGTTTCCTCACAATGTTTGCCTTCACTGCCAAGCGCGTGGTAAATCAGCATATAAAATTACAACAGCAAATTTATTGGTGCCAGCGCCGGGGATAGAACTCGGGTTGCTAGCGTACTATGCAACTTTTTTATTTTGTTGCCGGGGGGGATATCTTCAAGGATATACCCCGCCTTCCCCTCAAAAGTTATGTGGGGTTCTTACCCACTAAAATCCCCTCAGTGAGGGGCTCCTGGGTCTCCAGAAGAACGCACCGGAGCCCTCTGCACTGTGCTCTTCGGAAAGCACCTGTGAAGGCGACACGAGCCAGCCAAAGGCCCCCTGTCGCCCAGTGAACCCGAGGCCCCTTTTAGTCGCTTTCTACATCAGACAGGTGATACCGTAGTCTTATTCTACGAGCCCAAAACTACAGAGCTGAGCGTGCTATGCAACTTGAGCCAACCGGACACTGAGCTACCACGTCTCGTCGCTTACTTACTTCATACTAATTATGAATGGTATATCAGTGTCACTTTACGTTCAAATTCTAGTCAAATCATGAATTTATTATCACATCTTATTAGAAGATTTTTAAAAAATGCCAATTATCTAAGCTTAATCTTGTGAGTTAATCTCTTATCTAAGGATATGGTTCACGTCGATAGTCGAATGGTGGATTCGAAACAACGACCTTACGATTCGCATGTACGTAACGGACCTAACCGTACGTACTCTAAACCATTAGGCTATTGACGATTGGATTTTATCAATCTTACGGTTCACGATAACACATAAAAATACTACACAAAACTGCATTAAAATTTTACCCTCATTTCTATAAAAGATATTTTCATACTAGTATTTTGTAAACAGAGAGCATAAAGGTATAAATATCTTAAGACACTACAGTCACCGTAATTGTCTATATTTACGGACGTACGTGCCGACAAATTCACCAATTATATACATATATCAGCGTATCATCTGTAAAGAGGTACGCACGTGAATACCATTGCTAGAAAAAGCCAACGCTATTTAGCGTGGCCGCCATTTTGTTTTGCCGCCATCTTGATACTGTTTCGTGGTGTTATACATTTAGATGTGGAGGCTGATTGTGTGAATTTGGATGTGGAAACTGATTGCGTAGATCTTGGATCTGTGTACCAACCGCACATTCTTTTCACG
This sequence comes from Meandrusa payeni, assembly GCA_029286785.1. Taxonomy (NCBI): domain Eukaryota; kingdom Metazoa; phylum Arthropoda; class Insecta; order Lepidoptera; family Papilionidae; genus Meandrusa; species Meandrusa payeni. The sequence continues at coordinate 7,365,896 of JAGSMX010000008.1, read as the reverse complement.
GCATCCTCCCAGCGCGAAAATGCATATTCGTATGCCTTTTTTATCTGTGGTCGGGGAGTGAAAACCGTTCCAATTTTCCGTAGCGATTTGAGCTCCTCTTTCGATTTAAATATACCTGAAATGGAAACGTATGCCAGAATAATTATTATCTTACCTCGAAAAAAAAATATTTTTTATAATAAGAAAATTCGCTCCTATCTGGTGTCCCACGACACCACACGGTTTTTTTAACACGGACAGATGGATAACACTTCATTGCATTCTAATAAAAGGAAAATTGTCTTTAAAATATATCCAAGAAGCTAAGAGGAGTCGGCTAATCTTCACAACGGTGACATGTTGAACTATGTCTTGATACTTCAGAGGGAAAAACTGTACTTAGAAGTTGGCCATAACCGTGTTACTCTTCACGGTGTGGACTGGGATTCTACCCGTTTATTTGCTGTATTATGATAAAAATTGTCCATACCCAACTGTAAGCCAACGATATGAGCACAGCCCAGGGAAGACATCTCCACTTGCACCGGCCGCTCCACCCGGAGGCCAGTCAGGTCGGACACCAGTTGGGCGATAAAGTCGTTATTGGAAACGCCACCGTCTAACCTGTGGGTTATTATCACTGCGATCATACCCATCTGGTTTCGGGACCTCAGATCCTAAGTCACTAGCCCACACTGCTTAAATTTACGAGTACAAATCAATATTCTTAGTACAAATCAAATAGTTGACGAATTAAACGGTACTAAGCTTGGATACTCTCTATTATTTCCGATGTATTATCGTTATAGTAAGAAGTAATGGCGCCTGCATTCTCTTGTTTCTTCAACTTTTGTGCTCGTTGTCGGTAATGGTTACTTACCTATATATGAATTTTCATAAACCTACCAATATAGTTTTTGAATGTCCCTTAGATTATCGGTGAAATAGCAACCGACCGAGTCGTGGTTCGGCCCTATCGGGCGCCCTCGGTCCAATCCGAGGTTACCCCACACCGGGGGGACCCTTGTGTCGGATTACTAGCGATAGAGGTTCAGGCTAAGCGACCTAAGAGCTATGCCACCTCTCAATCCGATGAAGCAGTCAAGGCCAGCTTTTCTGGCCAATCTGTGTAGTTCGTCAAAAAAAACTACCAATATCTCAATCAACAAGCATTCTTCTATACGATTTTTAGGAGTTCCCTGGTATATCCCAACAAGTTGATAACCCAAATTGGTACCAGACCACTTTGAACAAAAATAAATAAAGCTAAAATTGATTAAATAACTGCAAATCATAAAATAGAGGCGCTTAAACACATCTATTGCGTTTACCTTATGCTGTGAAATGAGTATGTAGTTTCGGAACGTACGCACGCGTACAATTGGACCGTCCTAAAGGCGATCGCCTCGAGCACTGCGCGCACCAAATGCGCTTTCGTGGTGGATGGCTTTACCCCGACAAAGCCAGCCGCTGCCGTACAATCATTATAAGGCGGCTGGAAATATAAATATATCGGCTGTAGAAAGCGAAAAAATACCCCTCACGGGGGACCCTTGTGTCGAATTACTAGAGATAGAGATTCAGGCTAAGCGCCCTAAGAGCTATGCCATCTCTTAATCCGGTGAAGCAGTCAAGGCCATCTTTTCTGGCCAATCTGTGTAGTTCGTCAAAAAAAAAATTCTCCTAAATGACTTATTGCTATAAAATTGTTTTTAATTGAATGCGCCGATGAAATACTCAATGATGAAAAAGCCGCGTCGAATGGTCAAGTCTGCGTACCTTTAAAAATGATGATAAATCATTGAATTTTTTCTAATTTTTTGGCTATGATAAAATTGCACTTTCAAGATACGACATTTCCGCTTTCTATCGTCGATATATTCTCTAAAAAAATGTGCCCAGAAATGGGATATATATAGGATGTTACTTTTTTCGTAAATTGTATCTAAAATATTATTTAGTTTATATAAAACATATATTGTTATGTAATTTTTTTATATTTTATATTCGTTTTCGTTTCGAAACGTTAAGTAGTGGTTTGAACACACCATTCGATTATTGACATAAAACATTTCCTATCACAAGTTTTAGCTTATTTGGAATTATTAACAAGAATTGTTTAATATAAAATTTACATAAAGATGCAATGCCCAAAGAAGAAAAATGATAAACACGAGAGTTACAAGTATAAAATTCCAATGTCAAATTATCGTTGTGGTTTATTATGTAATAAACATATATTTAAATATGTAATTACACTCAGAATGCCTCAATCAATTTCTGAGGTATAACGTTTACCGCACTTCTCAATTCCAAATTCCATCGATAACGTATTGATTGTTGGCTTTCTATAACTGTACGTTTCTCGCGTAACTTTCTTCCACGAACTATAAACCTGTCACTAGCCATGTTGTTTGTTATTTAAACTGCTTTTCAAAGGACTGATCGTCGGTGCCTTTTTTATTTGGATTTTTATTTGTTACATTTGCTCCGTTTATAAAAGAGTTTGCTTAAAACTTCAACATTTCTCCTTCGCAGATGCCGCCAACGCCTTTACTTGATTGGCGTGGTCTATCGCCTTCGGGTCCCTGTTCCGAAACGCCATCGCGATGCTATAGTCTCTCAGTCTCTCGTTGGTGGCATTCATAGCCCTTTGGATGAACTGGGCTATGGCGTCATTGCTGCTGTCTGCGTAGTAAGTGCAGCTGATCGTGTGACGAGATTTTGCCACGATTGCATGGGGAAACTATACGATTTCGGGACCTTCAAGAAATGAGCCTACTCCCGTCTCAAAGTTCGGCAACGCACCTGCAGCTCCTTCGGTGTCCTGGCAGTTCATGAGCGACGATGATCACTTAAGATGAAATAGCCGTAAGCTCATTTGCCCCTTTTCGTAAAAAAGTTTCTTATATACGAGAGTCTGTTATAAAACAACGTTTAAATACGTAACTTACCCCTAACCCGCTGAAAGCCGGTATAAAGCACACGCCATCCGTATCTGTGACTGACATTGCTATTTCGGCAGTGTCCGAGGGGCTCTCGAACAAATCTATAACAATATACTTATCGTTTATATATATATAACTTACCTTTGTATAGAAATATTAATTGCCCACAAATGCATAAGATTACGAAGAATGGTATTAACTTATATTATGTGTATGGAATGTTTTTATGGTCTAAGCTATAACCATAAACTAATCTATGAGTCAAGAGTTCGGTAGGGTTTAGATATAGGATTAAGAATAATTGTTTTTAAGCAGTTAAACTGTATGGACCTCCTCTGAGTTGATAGTTGTGCAGTTAAAGTGTTAATATCGATCTTAAAAAAAGTTAAAAAACTATTTTATCTAGAGACGTCTATTTGGACATCTGAAGTTAGATATACCTAATTTTTTTTTTGTTAACGGGGAGGAAATCTTCAAAAAGATACCGCGCCTTCTGAAGGGAAGGCGGAGGTTATATGGGGTTTTTACCCACTAAAACCTCCCCGGTGGCCCTTCTTCGGTGCATGGTGAGGGGCTCCGGGATGTCCAGTGGAACGCACCAGAGCCCCTCTGCACTGTACCCAAGGAGAGCACTTCCCGGGGGGGAGGTTACTCCCTCCCCCCCTGTGCCCTCGCAGTGCAAGGCGACACGGGCCAGCTGATGTCACCTTCTTCCCGGGTCCACCTTGGCGAACGACAAAGGCCCCTTTCGTCCAGTGAACCCGAGGCCCCTTTTAGTCTCCTTCTACGACAGGCAGGGGATACCGTAGTCTTATTCTTGAGAGCCCAGAACTACAGAGCTGAGATATACCTAACCTATTCTCTACCGTTATTTATTTATTTGTTCGGTTTACTCTTTTTAATCCCAATATCCGTTACCGTTACAGCCTTTATATTTATATAAACATAAGTCCCACTGCAGGGCGCAGGCCTTCTCTGTAAAGAGAGTATAAGGGCATAGTCCGCCACGTGGCCCTAGCGCGGATTGGCAGACTTCACATACCCTAGAAAAATTTTCTAAGACATGTCGGTGTCCTCACAATGTTTCACCGCCGAGCGCGTGGTAAATCAGTACATAAAATTACAACAACAAATTTATTTGTGCCGCCACCGGGGATCGAACTAGCGTTGCTAGCGTACTATGCAACTTGAGTCAACCGCCCGGACACGGAGCTACGGAGCTACCACGGTTAATTCCGACACACTATGGATGGTTCAACTTGATAATCTTGCTCTCTTAACCTTTTGGGAAACAAGGATACTGCATTAACGATAACAGCAGGGCTTCCGAACCCTTGCGTATTTAAATTAAAAATAAAAGACGAATTCAAGGAAAAGGAGAGCACTAACCTATATTCTGTGCCCATTTAATAATAGTGGCGGTATCGTTATTCGCGCCTTCTGCCGAAAAGACCAGCTCTTTGCCTAGTCGCCACCCCACCACTGGGTACAGGCCCGACACGCTGGCGTGGGGCGTGGCACCGGTGTTGATGTTGAAGAAGGTACCAGTTCCCATCGTCAGTTTCACTTCGCCCACTTCGAAGCAACATGAACCCCACATTGAGGCCGTTTGGTCTGCTATCTGGAATTATAAAGTGATAAAGCAGCAACAAATTTACTTGACACTTCATTGTATTGATCCATCATCGTTCAGCTCATCATCAGAATACTGTTACATAAGCCTGAAGTCCAACAAAAGCCTGAAGTTAAGAAAGTACTATTGTCGCTTTACTTTCCATTACAATGGTCTCTCTGTAGTACCAGTCTTTATATATGTCCCACTGCTGGGCACAGGCCTTCTCTGTAAAGAGAGTATAAGGGCATAGTCCGCCATGTGGCCCTAGTGCGAATTGGCAGACTTCACATGTCTTAAAAAATTCTAGGACGTGTAGGTTTCCTCGCGATGTTTTCCTTCACCGTCGAACGCGTGGTAAATCAGCACATAAAATTGCAACAACAAATTTATTGGTGCCGGCACCGGGCATCGAACTCGGGTTGCTAGCGTACCATGCAACTTGAGGCGACCACACGGACACTGCACCAGGGCTCTGCATTACCATTGCAGTACCATTACTTATTTGTAATTACAAAACAAAGCTTCTTCAAAACAATACCGCCTTGTATTTTGACCCTATAGACAAAGAAACCAGATACAACACACAAATTATGCCAAGATGTTGCCATTTGCAATATTTAAATTTTCATACTCACACAACTTCTAATTGGTATCGCGTGTCCAAATATTTCAGAGTCGGTACTGGTGAAGTGATTTCCCGCAGTATCGACCACCTCGGGTAGAGCAGACATCGGTATGCCGAATAGCGACATTGCCCATCCGGCCCATTGCATAGTGAAAGGATCAAAGAAACCCGTCGCCGAAGCAGAAGAAACATCTGACATGTGGATCTTGTTGCCTGTGTACAGTTAAAAAAAATTGAGTCGATTCATGGGGTACAAAGGCGCTGCTTAATCCACGGCCGATTTAGCGAAATACCACAATGGTTCTCAAATATAAAATAATGAAAGAAAAAGACTTTTCTCTATATATTTTTGCCTCCGCAGCAGCTTCTGCTGTAGACTGGCATGATCGTGGAATTGGCATAAGCAAAATAGAAGTGTACCGCGTCTCATCCTATACACTCTATTGAGAGGTATACTCCTTTGCGCCTTCTATAAAAATGTCTCAAACTTCCAGGGTTAGAAAAAAACTACATACTTGAGATACAATTGAACAACTTTATCCAACGAGCTGGCTGCTATTCAAACCAAGACCGCAGATCACCGTAGGTCGTTAATAAAAAAAATACTGGATATCCTTTGAAATGTATTCGTATCTATGATTTTAAATAGTTTACGTGAACATTGACGTAACAAAACGTGTATAGGAATTAATTACCCGTTAACTTGTATAGCAGCCATGTGTCCAACGTGCCGAACATTGCTTCGTCATTCTGAACAGCCGTTTTAAGGGCCGGCACATTACACAACGCCCAAAACAATCTTAGTGTGGTCTAGAAATTATTAAAAAAAAACATGTTTAAAATTAAACGATTTTTTTATATATATAAAAGGTACCCCCTGTCGTAATAGGCTTTGTCAGTAAGAGCCGGAAGGAAAGCAACACGGAGCGATTCCACAGTCGTTTAGAACACTGCAGGTCCTCAGCCCCGTAGTCCTGGGCTTATAGATTAGGGCTATGGTATCCCCTGCCTGTGGTAACGGGGCTTCAAGTCCCGAGGCTACAAGGGTGGAAGCCTTTGTAGTCCGCTACAGTGGACCCGGGAATAAGGTGTTCTACTGGAGATCCCGAAACCGCTTTGCCATGCGAAGAGGGCCATCGGATTGAGAGTTATTAAGTTAGAGCCTTAAATAACCTATTCTCAAGAAGACAGGCTATAATTTCATCTTGTTGATAATTTCGTACCCACGGAATCTGGCTTAGTGTGTTGGACATCCCAGCTTCTTCGAATACACCGAAGATGGTTCTAGTAAATAGAATTGTCACTAACCGCCACCTTCTCTCCAAAATGCGGGCGTCTTGCGTAAATCTTTTGCCCTCTTGCCCTCGATAGCATAATAAAAAGGTGTGACGTGAGATAAAATATAATTTCGCACCACCACCTAGGTGGCATGATCATAACAGCTTTATAACTTCGTAATTTTGTATAATAGTAGTGAATAGCGTATGTGCGAGTTAATTTTATTATAATTTATTAACGTTCTAATCAAAGGTTTATGGTACTGTTTGCGAAACAAGGTCGCAGGGTCAAACCCACTACGTGACTGGTTAAGGTTTCATAGTTTGCGTTGGTAAAAAAGTTATTTAAAAACAGTGGTATGGCCACAACACCGGCTTCTGATGTCACTAGAATGAACCGGTACTATAGGGTAAATACCGCGACCTCGTGGAATACTGGCTACAGGTATGTTCCAGTTTTGCGATTTGACCTTAACAGCATTACGGATAAATAAATAAACTTTATATGATGCTCGGCCACCTCTCGAATTCCGGTGAAACCTTGGTAAACGGATTTAAAGTCCACTATAGTTAGGGTAAATATTTCTGTACAAATCGTTGCATTTGATTGATTCATAGATTTAAATCCTTTCAAAATAATTTTGTATTAAAACATGTTTAAAATTAAACGATTTTTATATATATAAAAGGTACCCCTGTCGTAATAGACTTTGCCAGTAGAGCCGGAAGGAAAGCAACACGGAGCGATTCCACAGTCGTTTAGAACACTGCAGGTCCCAAGCCCCGTAGTCCTGGGCTTATAGATTAGGGCTATGGTATCCCCTGCCTGTGGTAACGGGGGCTTCAGGTCCCGAGGCTACAAGGATGGAAGCCTTTGTAGTCCGCTACAGTGGACCCGGGAATAAGGTTCTACTGAGATCCTGAAACCGCTTTGCCATGCGAACAGGGCCATCAGGTTGAGAGTTATTAAGTTAGAGCCTTAAATAACCTATCCTCAAGAAGACAGGCTATAATTTCATCTTGTTGATAATTTCGTACCCACGGAATCTGGCTTAGTGTGTTGGACATCCCAGCTTCTTCGAATACACCGAAGATGGTTCTCGTAAATAGAATTGTCACTAAACGTCACCTTCCCTCCAAAATGCGGGCGTCTTGCGTAAATCTTCTGCCCTTTTGCCCTCGATAGCAAAATAAAAGGTGTGACGTGAGATAAAATATAATTTCGCACCACCACCTAGGTGGCATGATCATAACAGCTTTATTACTTCGTTATTTTGTATAATAGTAGTGAATAGCGTATGTGCGAGTTAATTTTATTATAATTTATTAACGTTCTAATCAAAGGTTTATGGTACTGTTTGCGAAACAAGGTCGCAGGGTCAAACCCACTACGTGACTGGTTAAGGTTTCATAGTTTGCGTTGGTAAAAAAGGTATTTAAAAACAGTGTTATGGCCACAACACCGGCTTCTGATGTCACTAGAATGAACCGGTACTATAGGGTAAATACCGCGACCTCGTGGAATACTGGCTAGAGGTATGTTCCACTTTTGCGGTTTGACCTTAACAGCATTACGGATAAATAAATGAAATGTATATGATGCTCGACCACCTCTCGAATTCCGGTGAAACCTTGGTAAACGGATTTAACGTCCAATATACTTAAGTAAAGGTAAATATTTCTGTACAAATCGTTGCATTTGATTGATTCATAGATTTAAATCCATTCAAAATAAAATTGTACTAAATAAAGAATAATCGTTTATCACGCTGACCTACATGCAAATGTCGTAACAGTGATACTGTAATGATTTGAATATATATATATAATAGCACGTGGTTACAGTACCTCGTAAGCCGGGCTAGCTTACAAGGTAATTAGTCTTCGTCGATACCTAGCTTGGCCAATATCAAATCCGACAGAAGGAACTGACCGCGCCTCGATTCGTCCCTCTCGGACGCCCTCGGGTCTAAATGGTGAAGTAAGGCTTGAAATCCCAATACTTTTTTTGAGGTTTTGATTGAGAACCAATAACCATACAACATTAATATAGTTAAAAGTCTGATAAATTATAACGAGATCGATAATATAATAACTTTTGACAAATATCTTATATTCGAGTTCTGTAGATATATGTTATGTTTAAAAATGGTTTTTGTTCACTTCAACTTTTACTCAAAACGTCGGTAGCAACAATTGGCCTTCATTCCGCTCGTTACGACAATAAGTTTTTAGTACGTAGTTAGTGCGATTTTTAAAAGGAAATATACAATAGTTAAATGGTATAGACGGCCAATGTCATATGCCAAGGTCGGCGATACTGGTTGATATTCAACTAAACACAATAAGTACATTATTTAGAAACATGTACGTACACACTTTTTTTAGTTTGTTAATTCTAAACACTAAATAGTCACTCAAACGTCTACGAATACTGCAAATAATAATAGTATGGTCTTCGAATCGCAAGGTCTTTACTTTGAATGTACCATTCAACTATTGATTAACAACACAAGCGTAAAACTTAGTTGGAATGATTAAACATATTGTTAAAGATATATAAAAAAATATATTAAAATTCATTTAAAAATAGTATATAAATTTTGAGCCAGTATGCCTAGAGCGTATCCTGTCGATATTGGAACTCACTTTTCCAACAACGACTGCTGCAAATCTCTTTCCTCATTCATATGAATACTGAACACATAGTTTTTATATGTAGAAATATTCAGTATAAAACATATTTGATATACAAAAAAATATTATAATTATCAACCCATATCAATTCACTGATGGAAATAAACTTTCTCCAGTGCCTTTCGCTATATACAATTCTTGTCTTTTCACTTCCAGCCAGTTTATGAGGTTTTTTTTAATAATTTTCGTTGAAATTATATACATTTAACAAAAGTTAATAAAACACAACAGAGTAATGTAACCCATCAGGTAACCAGCATTTTGGTCCATCTGATCTAGAGGTAGAGAATAGAGAAACGTAGGACATCTTGCCCTACACTTCTTAGACCCATGCTTAAAGAATTGTGTAGCACTAACATTGCTTGCTTTATGGCTTGATAGATTTATCAAGACAGTTCAAGGTTTTGGTTTGTCAAACAAGCCATGGTAGCTCAGCGTCCGGGCGGTTGTCTCAGTATGCTAGTAACCTGAATTTGATCTCCGGTGCCGCCACCAATAAGTTTGGTGTGTCAAAATTTTAAAAATTATTAGAAAGAAATATCAGAAGGAACCTGCATGTCTAAGAAAAATTTGTGTGCACATGTGCCCAACATATACTATTACACAGGTTTATCTTAGTTTTGTCTTCAGTTTTGTTATACCCATTAGTAAAATAATTTTGTATTAAAACATGTTTAGATTAAGAAAATAAGACAAGTCATGTTATACTTCGTTATGACAAAAGTTTACCTGATTGTTGGAAAATTTGAAAACGCTTCCTGCTCTAAATCGCTTGCTTCTTGATATCATATATAACATGAACGCACCAAATTTAATCATCTAAAAGAAAGACATCCTTTTAAATATTTTAATTAATGGCACACAACAAAATTTTTCAATCGGCACACAAAACAACAAATAAAACATTATTGTTGTCAATGTTAAGACGGTTTACATACATTAGGAATTAATGTAGTAGGTAATTAGGTGTGCTTCTGTGCAGGCTCAAAACTTCAGTGAATGACTCATTACATCCCTGCACATGCTAGCTCTTTTGCAACAAATAATTGTCATATTTATTTTAAATAAAAGATGCCCCCACTTTTGGTCAAAAACAGCGGATCCATAAACCCACCAGATAAACAGAGACATAAAATTTCTAACAATATTCAAAGTCAGAATTGGTGATCATAATGCATGTGTAATACATACTGTTCATTTAGTTTTCCCAAATTAAAAAGAAATATGACATACCTTCCATGTGTATGATTCATTCCATTCCCTAACAAGTTTGTCAGCACGTATGTCTTTCCATGTGCAGAATCTGTGAAATGGGCGGCCAGTCTTACGTGACCATGTAATGAAAGTGCTACGCTGGGTTGAAATGCCCATTGCTGTGATTTGTCCGGCTGAAAGGCTAGCATCTGAATAAAAAAAATATAGCTTAGTATTTATTAATAATTAAAGATAAATAAAAACCTAACATAATAAATGTTAGAGTTATTAGGCATTACTTAGGGAAAAATTCAACAAACAAAACAATACATAATAGAAATGTAGAAAGAACACTTGTTGAAATTATAGAACATCCATTCTACAGACTCAAGATAGTCTAGCTAATATCAAAACTCTCAAAAAAACAGATTCAGATAAAATATTTCAAATGTGAACTCATGGATTCGATCAAATCACATTACAGTGATTTTTTTGTACTTTCTAGGCAAGTGCTTGACCACAATCCCACCTGATGTTAAGTGGAAATGCAGTCCTGGATGGTAGGCCCCACTAGCTTAGTAAATGCCTATTCACTCTACTCTTGAAAATACTTACAATTCAGGCATGGTAACAAAGAAGGCTAGATGGAGTGATACAATTAGTTATTTTCAATATCTAATAAATATGGTAAATTGTCAAGTAAAAATAATTTTAGGTCTAATTTTTTCTTAGTAATATGGAATAAAATAAGTATGGTATTATAACTACTTTTTAATATCTTTTATAAATTAATTATGTTATAAATACTGGTTTAGATAGAAAATATTCAAATTATGTCCACATAATTAACCATGCAATGGAGAAAAAAAGAGAAAGTTAATATAGATAGAACACACCTTGTAAAGACTTTTTCACTACCTCGATAATAGACAACCACAGCTCATCTGGATCTATTTCCACAAAGCCAGGTCTTGGGTAATGCAAAACCACCTATTTAAAATAAATTTACATAAATACCAACAATTTAATTTAAAATATTATATATAATTCAACAATTTCAATAGGTAAAAGATATGGAAATGTAATTCTAATGTAGGCAAACCTTAATATATACCTGATCAAAGGCATTGCCAACAATATCAGTCCTAGAATTATAAATTACAGAACGAATAGTGCTAGTTCCAATGTCTAACGATAAAATATATACGCCATCCATTGTTCCGAGTCAAACAAATATCATAACACAACTGCTGACAAATTAAAAATGCGAAAATAATATTCGGCTGATAAATGAAGATATTCGAATTTCTCATGTTGTGACAGAATTTATATGACAGATGGTTGTGAAAGCTGACATATGACATCTGTGTAAAAAATGGCAATGATTTTACATCAATGATCAAGCGCAGAAATAGAGAGGAGTTCGAATATAGAGTGAATTTGTAATTTTAAATCTAATGTGAATTGATTAAATTGTACAAATCAGAGCTGAACGAGCTCTCAGAGTACCCAATATTAACGTCTATAATGACCACATAATAAAACTTTTGACGGTACTTAAGGCCCGATATATAATTTTCTAATTTGTGAGAGCCCCAATTAATCTAAGTATGGCTCAACCCAAATATTTTTTTATAACTGATATCTGTTGTTAGCCCAGAAGCTTTTACAATTCACTGGTTTACATTTCTGTTGTTATTTTTATAAAAGGTGAGGCCTTTTCTATGTGTAGGATAGAACAATGTAAAACATGATGTTTATCACTGCGAAACACCTGCTAAGCCTAATAACACGGTTTCTTTACGAATTACGGATTTAAAAAACATCTTCGTCTTTACATTTTTTTTGTTGTTCTTGGTGGTCCTTTAAGAATGGGTATTTGCTTTTACTCGTTTAATTTTGGTACCAAGGTACTACAACACCACTTGCTAAATTTGTGCTCCTGTATGACGATCGGCTTCACCGTAAGTCACATAATATGGAACTTAATAAGCTTAGTAACATGCAGACAGGGAATGCTGTCTCTTTAAATGCTGCTAAATGGGAAGAACGTTAGAGTTATTATTTATTTGTAGTCTGTATTTGATTTCTTTGCTTATTTTTTAATGGCAATGATTAGCTTGCTATCTGACAGGCAAGCGCGTTTTGTACTACGATTAAAGAAATTTGTGATGTAAAATAGAGAATAATAAATGTTTGTTGACCATCATGGCCAATCCACGGAAATTTAGTGAGAAAATTGCCCTCCATAATCAAAAGCAGGCTGAAGAAACGGCTGCTTTTGAAAAAATTATGCGTGAAGTTTCCGATGCAACCAATAAGGTATGTCGCCTATTTACTCAGGCAATCGCTTCCTGGCCGTCAAATGTGCGAGCCGACGTAAACAATAATCATTACAATATGCCTATTGCGACTCAATAATTATTGAATGGTTAATTCTAACTAAATATGAATGGCACACAATAACAAATTATCGTCTTTAGATTTTTTTATTGATAGCTAACTATTGTCGATAATGAGAAGGTTTAAATAGTATATTTTAATTCAACAATTCACACTCTATTCGATGATAGTTACAAATTTAAAACTTGAACGATGATTGTGTATTCATCAATTATATTATCTTTTACAAAATTTGTGTGTTATACACTTTTTCAATTGTTTTATCCTTTAACAAGTATTTTACTTACATTTTATATTAATATGGAAGATATATAATTTTCTGATTTGTGAGGGCCCCAATTAATCTAAGCAGGGCTCAACCCATATATTTTTTTTATAACTGATATCTGTTGTTAGCCCAGAAGCTTTTACAATTCACTGGTTTACATTTCTGTTGTTATTTTTATAAAAGGTGAGGCCTTTTCTATGTGTAGGATAGAACAATGTAAAACATGATGTTTATCACTGCGAAACACCTGCTAAGCCTAATAACACGGTTTCTTTACGAATTACGGATTTAAAAAACATCTTCGTCTTTACATTTTTTTTGTTGTTCTTGGTGGTCCTTTAAGAATGGGTATTTGCTTTTACTCGTTAAATATTGGTTCCAAGATACTACAACACCACTTGCTAAATTTGTGCTCCCTGTATGACGATCGGCTTCACCGTAAGTCACATAATATGGAACTTAATAAGCTTAGTAACATGCAGACAGGGAATGCTGTCTCTTTAAATGCTGCTAAATGGGAAGAACGTTAGAGTTATTATTTATTTGTAGTCTGTATTTGATTTCTTTGCTTATTTTTTAATGGCAATGATTAGCTTGCTATCTGACAGGCAAGCGCGTTTTGTACTACGATTAAAGAAATTTGTGATGTAAAATAGAGAATAATAAATGTTTGTTGACCATCATGGCCAATCCACGGAAATTTAGTGAGAAAATTGCCCTCCATAATCAAAAGCAGGCTGAAGAAACGGCTGCTTTTGAAAAAATTATGCGTGAAGTTTCCGATGCAACCAATAAGGTATGTCGCCTATTTACTCAGGCAATCGCTTCCTGGCCGTCAAATGTGCGAGCCGACGTAAACAATAATCATTACAATATGCCTATTGCGACTCAATAATTATTGAATGGTTAATTCTAACTAAATATGAATGGCACACAATAACAAATTATCGTCTTTAGATTTTTTTATTGATAGCTAACTATTGTCGATAATGAGAAGGTTTAAATAGTATATTTTAATTCAACAATTCACACTCTATTCGATGATAGTTACAAATTTAAAACTTGAACGATGATTGTGTATTCATCAATTATATTATCTTTTACAAAATTTGTGTGTTATACACTTTTTCAATTGTTTTATCCTTTAACAAGTATTTTACTTACATTTTATATTAATATGGAAGATATATAATTTTCTGATTTGTGAGGGCCCCAATTAATCTAAGCAGGGCTCAACCCATATATTTTTTTTATAACTGATATCTGTTGTTAGCCCAGAAGCTTTTACAATTCACTGGTTTACATTTCTGTTGTTATTTTTATAAAAGGTGAGGCCTTTTCTATGTGTAGGATAGAACAATGTAAAACATGATGTTTATCACTGCGAAACAGCTGCTAACCCTAATAACACGGTTTCTTTACGAATTACGGATTTAAAAAACATCTTCGTCTTTACATTTTTTTTGTTGTTCTTGGTGGTCCTTTAAGCCCAATAGTACCCATTGTATTTGCTTTTACTCGTTAAATATTGGTTCCAAGGTACTACAACACCACTTGCTAAATTTGTGCTCCCTGTATGACGATCGGCTTCACCGTAAGTCACATAATATGGAACTTAATAAGCTTAGTAACATGCAGACAGGGAATGCTGTCTCTTTAAATGCTGCTAAATGGGAAGAACGTTAGAGTTATTATTTATTTGTAGTCTGTATTTGATTTCTTTGCTTATTTTTTAATGGCAATGATTAGCTTGCTATCTGACAGGCAAGCGCGTTTTGTACTACGATTAAAGAAATTTGTGATGTAAAATAGAGAATAATAAATGTTTGTTGACCATCATGGCCAATCCACGGAAATTTAGTGAGAAAATTGCCCTCCATAATCAAAAGCAGGCTGAAGAAACGGCTGCTTTTGAAAAAATTATGCGTGAAGTTTCCGATGCAACCAATAAGGTATGTCGCCTATTTACTCAGGCAATCGCTTCCTGGCCGTCAAATGTGCGAGCCGACGTAAACAATAATCATTACAATATGCCTATTGCGACTCAATAATTATTGAATGGTTAATTCTAACTAAATATGAATGGCACACAATAACAAATTATCGTCTTTAGATTTTTTTATTGATAGCTAACTATTGTCGATAATGAGAAGGTTTAAATAGTATATTTTAATTCAACAATTCACACTCTATTCGATGATAGTTACAAATTTAAAACTTAAACGATGATGGTGTATTCATCAATTATATTATCTTTTACAAAATTTGTGTGTTATACACTTTTTTCAATTGTTTTATCCTTTAACAAGTATTTTACTTACATTTTATATTAATATGGAAGATATATAATTTTTTCGTTAGTTTAATTCTAAACTAGTTTATTATTAACACATGTACTAAGAAAACTATAAACCTACCTATGAAGAGATGAAGGAAAATTTACATGGTAAACTCAGACGGATGTTGAAGCAACATGGTTGCAGGTCAATTCAAGTAGTCGCCGAGCAAGAGTTATACCTCCACCAGAGCCCGTAGAAAATGTTGACACAACACTACGGCCTACTCAACAGATACTTGGCACCTATAGAAGTGGCTCCCTACCTAATGTGGCAGCACCACAAACACCAACTACTGAACCAGAAAAAACAAAGGTTCCGAATTTTGGAATCAACTTGTTGCAATCCCTTTTATTCGTTGTAGAAGTTGCTATGTTTAGTTTTTGTAGAATTGTGTGTTTATATTTGATGCTACCTTTTTACTTTTATTAAGTGTCATTCTTTTCAATTTTTAATGTAATTTTAGTGTTGATAAATTCACCAAGCTATTAAACCCTAATTTAATGGTTAAAATTAATAGTATCTTAAATACTTAATGCATCAATTATCTGCTTCTGAATACCACTGTGTTGTTATCCTTGAGAATTTGTGGAACAGAAAGCTGCGATAAATTTGTATTTACTTTGTAACATGTGTGCTACAAGTTTTTTTTTTTGCGTTGGCCAGTATCCTCATCTGTTCATTCTATAAACAAACGATTGTTAGATATAACTATGAATCTCAAGTTAATTTGCATCACTTAGTACACATTCTTGTGTTGGTAATAAAATTATTATTTATTGTTTCAAATAATTTATTACCCAAGCACTTTATTTTGATTTGTCATTTGTTTTAAAATAGCATGAATATCTTTTGTTTAATTTAATTGTAGGTGTTGTATTAAAGTATTAAGTCTTCGATTTTATTTAATTTTACTAAATCATCGCTGATTTTGTGAGTAGCAACTATTTGTTGCCTTTTCAACTAGTAGCATGGTAATTGTTATTTTAATTAATGTAAACATAATTTTTTATGTAAATGTGAAACACAATTTTTTTCTAAATACCTAATATTAGGTGCTTTAAGTAAATAAATGGTAAATAAACGAACATTAAGAAGAATATAGTAAATTCATATTGTGTTGGTTAGCCTTGAATTATTTATGTCATTAATTTACTTTCTGATTGTTATAATAAAACTTTTCTACAGGCCATATAAAACTTGACGTTATAATAATATGAATATTCAACCTAAGATTTAAAACATATATAAAGAAATAATAATAATTTATTTATTAGGAACTTACAATATGTATTTTAATATTAAAAGAATCAATTTAGTTTAGCAATCCAAGACTTTTGCCATCCCTCTACCCTGTCTACCCTTCTAGAATTAAAAAAATGTAAGAGCTTTTGTTATTTAACACTTTTTTCAATTATGTCAACACTTTTTCTGTGTAATGGCATTCTTCAAAAATAATTTCATTGAAGTGATTGTATTTATAAACATTTTAAGTGAAGATCACCAAATTTTTAAATTATTATTTTTGATTTAAACCTGGCTTTTAGTAATAAATTGATTTATTCATCCACAGCCTGAAGAAACTCCTATTGTAACGCAGTATGGGATGGGCGGTGGAAGAAGTGGAGGCACCTCTCCTTCTCGGGCACCAGTACAAAGAGGCCGGGCATCTTCTTCTGTTGGTCCCATGAGAAGACCTGCTGATCGCAAACATGACACTAGTCCTTATGGGAGCACTGTCTATTTGAGGTAAACAGCATGACACATCAAATTACTTAAGGCTGCATTGTTGATTCATTCTAGGAAATCTCATTCATAATTTATAAATTTATTGTTTCATTTTGTCGTCATGACAAAGTGAACAGGAAATATTTTGCATTGGCTTTGGGTGTCTCAATATAAGTTGGCTCTGATACTATGATTAAAAGGTTGATGTCTCATGGTGCATCAATATTTTTGCTGTATTATTATTAGTTAAATGATTTTACATATGTCTAAAGCATTACTTAGTAAATAAAAATATAACAAGTATATTTACGAGTAAAAACAAAAACCGACTTTAAATGGAATTAAATGTTAAACTTTATAACTGGCGGACCCCCTCTTTGTATTTCCGGATCATCTGAGGAATTAAGAAATAGAATTAATCAGAACTCAACCCAATCTCTCATCAAACTACCCTTGAAGTTAATCCTTTCCAATAAAAAATGAATAATCGAATTTAACCGTCAAAGCCGAGGTTACCCCCCACCGGGGGGACCCTTGCGTCGAGTTACTAGCGATAGAGGTTCAGGCTAAGCGACCTAAGAGCTATGCTACCTCTCAATCCGGTGAAGCAGTCAAGGCCAGCTTCTCTGGCCAATCTGTGTAGTTCGTCATTAAAAAAAAAATCGAATTCGGTTGGCGTGATATTGAGTTATTCGTCCATTTGTCGCACACTTGCTTAATGCAAATTTAACACTTATATGGTTTTCTCATGGATACCATTGTCATAGTTGAAGCAAATTGGAATGGGACCACTCGGGCACCTGCTTTCAAATAAAAACAATAATCGAAATTGGTTCACCCGGTCGAAAGTTATGAGTTAACAAACATACAGACAAATTGAGAACCTCCTTATTTGAAGTCGATAGAAAACAGGACTATGTCATGTGCACTAACACATACATAGTATATGGTTAATTTTGTGTTTTATATGTCTGTTTAATGATACATGAATATTAAAATAGCCATATAATATATTACTGTGACTGATTACATTTGATTTTTTACCATTTTCCAGTCCACCGGACAGCAATTGGCGGCGCACCAACTCTGACTCGGCCCTGCACCAATCGTGTGGAGAGCAACAAGTAGTCGCGCCGCCACTATCCCCGCACCACCCCCTGCACTCGCACGCACATCCTCACCTACATCCTCATCAGAATCATCGCAGAGGTATATCTATATATATATAAAAGAGAAAGTGTGTTCCATATAGGCTCCGAAATGGCTGGACCGATTTCAATGTAACTTTCAGGGAATCTCCAGATTGGCATGGCGAGTTATCCTGTAAAGCTTGGTGACGATCGGAGCACTCGTCTTTTTGAACTGTCAAACAAGCCATACGTCGTACTTTTATTTCTGACATTTACTTGACACTGATATGTTTTTGTATAAATGATAAGAATGATAATGTATTCACTGATTTGAACATGGGTGTAGGTAATGATCTTCACCAGCTCGAGAAGAGAATAGAAGAGAATGAATACGGAGTGAAATAAACAATTTAATATATTGTGAAAACCAAATTAAATATTTATAATGATGTAAGTTTATTTTTTTTTTAAATAAAGAACTTGTTTACAAGACAAAATAAGGCATTAAAAATAACTATAGGAATTACTCATCATTAGAATTACACAAGATGAACAGATATTGATAAAGAGGATTTGAATGTGAGCATCCCAGCTGCTCAAAACTGGCAGAATGCCAAGAGACCTGGCAAATTCTGGTGCAAAATTATCATCTTAGCGGTCATGTTTCCACCAATACACCAAAAGTAAACCATGAGGAAATGACTATTATGAAATTCCTGTAAAATAAATTGTTTTTCAATAAAGTTATATCAAATATGATATTTTTTAAGAAAATAAATAATTTTGTATTTCAGCACCTGACATCCACCTAGATGTGCTGGCAACACTAGGAATGAGTCCCACAAATCGTCCCCGTTCTTCTTGTGAAATTCCAAGAATACCTAACAATAACAAGTAAGTTACAATAAGCTAATAAGCCAGCCTGAGATTTGTTATGTAGGAATTAAATACACACACATTATATTTATAAAGGCTGTAACTTATCAATATGATACAAATATGTATGGTAAGTAAAATAAGTGCTACAATTTTACTTACCATACATATATATATATTTATATCATTTATAAACCGATTGTGATTTTATTCCCATATTGACTTTATTGGTATTGGGTCTTCGGTTTCGCAGTGAATGCCCAAAAATTGTATGGAAGAATGCCTGTTACATGTGTTATTGATAAGTTACAGCTTTTATATATAAAATATATATGTCCAACTGTTCGGCGCAGGCCTTCTCTGTAAAGAGAGTATAAGGGCATAGTCCACCATGCGGTCCTAGTGCGGATTGGCAGACTTCATATGACTTAGACAATTTTCTGGACGAACAACGTGTTTTTTTTATAAAAATGTGACGTTGTGGTATTGCAGCGTGTATGAGAGTGGGGGAGATGGTGGGGGCGGTGGCGGCGGGGGCGGGGGCGGCGGACTGATGTGCGGCGAGCTGCAGGTGCCGGGCGGCTCGCTGCCCGACCTCACCTCCCTGCACTACCCGCCGCATACCCCGCACGCGCCTCACTACCTGCCGCATCGAACTTCGCCAGACTACCAGCCGCGATACGTACGATTTTGTTCTTATCTTTTATTTATTTTTAAACATTTTTCATAACATTCACGTTCATCCACTATTCCGAATAATCTCGAGCTTCACGGGCTTACATTAACCATCTCCAAACACTGCCATGATGTAATTTATAATCCTGGCCTCCAGCCGACTTTATCAATTGGAGCAGTATTCTAATTATTAA
Source organism: Meandrusa payeni (assembly GCA_029286785.1). Lineage (NCBI taxonomy): Eukaryota > Metazoa > Arthropoda > Insecta > Lepidoptera > Papilionidae > Meandrusa > Meandrusa payeni. The sequence goes on along the minus strand of JAGSMX010000008.1, from coordinate 7,345,951 downwards.
GAATTACGCTCTCCCGTCCTTTTAACTCTAGCGAGGCAGGCAGAATCAACTTTCGTTTTTAGGTTCCATATGTGACAGGTGGTAAGCCCATCGCCTTACACCACCGGGCCCAAACTTTTAGCAAGTGATTTTTTGTAAATTAATTGCAAGAACCAGCGATCATCAGACTGTTAGCCGTTAGGCTATCACTGCTTACTCCAGCTGTGGATATCCTATGCCTTATAAAATGATGATAAAAGTGTCAACCCCTAAATGCATGGAATGCGGGAAGGTTAAGGATGTCTATATCATATTATGGTCAAATGTGTCCGGAACGAGCCCTAAAGACAGCTATTCATGGCGAAATTTACATCAATTTGTCGCATGTGGGTGTGTGTAACAGCATTCTTGCCTTTCCGCAGTCGGATCAGGCAAGAATGGTATACCAACTCGTTAGAGCGGGCCTCAAACGCTGGTCATTCTAGTTAAATTTATTATTCTTGTTTTGATGTGTATGTAATATTGTATTGTTATGTTGTAATGTGAAAATTCATTGTAAGATTTTTATGAAGCTCATATGATCACTTTTAATCAAATCCTTAATAATAAATATATATATATATATATACTATATAACTATGTGATATGATGATAATGTGGGATGTGGGGGGCCAAAATGAAGAACACGAAAACAATACAAACTATTATATTAATTTGAAATAGAAAACCACCCAATGCCGAAGCGTCTTCTTCTTGCCAGATCTCTTAATATATCCCTTTTGTTATTTTAAACATGGCGTCATATGGCTCATATTCGTCATCCCTTTCGCACCTGTTCATACGGTCTATCTTGTTGTCACACTCATTCATTCGTTCATCGCATTCACTTATTGTATAGTATTACGTTCCATTTCACTCATCCTACATAAACGTGGGCACAGAGTCCGACCTCTCCGGGCGCAGTGTCCCCGGGCGGCGGCAGCGTGTCTCCAGCGACGGGAGGGCTGTCTCCGGCCTCGGGCTCCCCAGTGGGCGCCACGGTGCCGCTAGCGCTCCATCCTCACGACGCGCTCTACGACGCGCAGGTCAGTGCTGATCCACGGACGCAGCGCTACCACTCCATGACCCACTACCGCGACCCCAACCAATCGGTGAGTAACCCTTTACAACACTTTAGGGATGATCGATGTTGCGATAATATCGATGTTTCATGTACATATTAAACTCGATTGTTTCAGAGACGTACTCGATTTTATTTTAATTCTATAATCAACTGCAATTTGATTAATCTGGTTCGTGATGCTTTCGCTTTTGACATCGATTAATATAGATCGCGTTTTCAAATTATAAATGTGAATCGCAACATCGATATTGATATCGACGGCTAAACATCGACGCTTCAATAATGCTGTCAATGGAAAATTAGTCACTAATATTTGTGTTTAAAATTTTAATAATGTTGTAATTTAAATAATTATTCATGTGATATCCATTTTATATTACTGTATCCATTGCGATTTCTGGTGTTAATCGCCGCATCGATGTTAAAATATCGATGTTTTGCCTTCAATATAGATCGGTCATCGAACATTGATGATTGTCGAACATCCCTATTTACTAAATTTTATCGTACCAATCAAAGTAGACAGGGTGACAGGAGACCACTCGCCATTTGGAGCTATTCTAATCTCAGGGTGAGTTGTGTGTACTAGGCACAGATGTGACGTGATTAGTTTTAATGTATAAAAACTAGTTTTAGGTTTAGTATTTTCCAGCCGCACGCTAGGCTTTTAGCGTACGGTAAATTATAGCTGTGTATTTATTTGACGTTAGCTCTCTGTGAGTGGCATGAATGGATCTGCTTTGATACAAAACATTTAGATAACAAAAGTAGTAACATACAGCTTTGAGTTCGCAAGTTCAGTCAGAACTAGACCAAATAAAACAAAGATCGACTTCAAATCCAACGTTAAACGCTATTACACGCTATTTTATTTCCGATATATCATAGTTTATAAGTGTCTTCTTTAACAACAACTCTTTAGAACACACTTGAGCGCTCTGCACTGTGCTCTTAGGAGAGTACGTCCCGGGGGAGGAGGTTAATCCCTCCCCCCCTGTGCCTTCGCAGTGCAAGGCGACACGGGCCAGCCGATGTCGCATTCTTCCCGGGTCCACTTCTGCGGACGACAAAGGCCTTCATCCCTGTCGTCCAGTGAACCCCAGGCCCCTTTTAGTCGCCTCTACGATAGGCAGGGGATACTGTAGTCTTATTCTACGAGCCCAGTACGACAGGTCTGAATGGACTACTTACCTAGTCTAAGCTTGTGTGACCAATAACGCAATCAACAAGCATTCTTTTATACCATTTTGGGAGTCCAATATTCAAAGTTCTATGCTAATATAATTCATAAAGGACCTAATTCAAACCAAATTGAAAATGAATTGAATGCCTCTAGAATTAATAATAAAATCTAAAAACATATTGTTAGTTATTGTACAAACACCCTTATACTCTTTTCTGTGAAAAGAGTATAAGGGCGTAGTCCGCCACGCGGCCCTAATGCGGATTGGCAGACTTCACATGCCTTAGAAAAAATTTGACATGTAGATTTCTTCACGATGTTTTCCTTCACCGCCGAGCGCGTGGTAAATCAGCACATAAAATAGCAAGAACAAATTGATTGGTGCCGGCACCGGGGATCGAACTCAAGTAGCCAGCGTACTATGACACTGAGCTTCCATGGCTCTTAAAAATACAGAGATAGGATAAAATTAATAAGAAAAAACAGTTATGAGTAGCATTAGCGGTGTTTTTGTGCAATGTTAGCCTGCTGATTCATATATACTGTGACGTTATAGCACCTGGCCAGGGTACTTAACCATTTCTGTTGTTACATTTTGTTGTGTTTATTTGCTTTCTACACAAATCATGTTATTGTTTTTTTTGTTTATTTCAGAATCACTTATCTGTACCAAACACAAATAATTACCTTCATCATAATAAGGTTCGTTTTCTTTTATAACCTCCTTTTAATACATTTTTCAAGTCATTCACTTACGCAAGTGTTTGCTTAAGTGCTTACATGCTATCTCGGTGATGAACACTGAGACTCTCAGACGAATCTTGGTTGTAATCTTAACATATACAATGACTAATGCCAATATAGCTTTAATAAAGCTTTCCCCTTTGATCTTTCCATTGTTCTGCATGCATTTTTTTTTAATAATTTTAAACTTTTTTCCTGATTACATGATTGCTTATTCACAAATCAATGGAGGTATTTAATTCAATAAATCTCATCCCAAATAACTTTCTTTTGAAGGCTTCTTTTCATTTTAACCAGGTTCATATTCAAAATGTATGCACAGAATGCATGCTTATTATAATTTGGAATATAATATGCTTGATATTTACTTCAATCATTCCATTACATTTACTTTACCGACCCATTGGTACATAATGGGTGGGTTCGGATGACTGTAAGGTATAAGATTTCCATTTAACATCAGCTGGGATCGTGGTCAAGCATTTGCTTAAAAAGTAAAAATAGATCTATTTTGCTTTTTCCCCAATTCTGTGCCAAGTGTGGTGCATTCTCTGAATCAATTATCAATGCGAAGATGTATGGGTGTGGTGGAAGCGAGAGATATGTGCTGGGGCTTTGGAAAATGCGTTTATTTTGTAAGAATTAATTTGAATTGTAATTGCATGTTTCCGCTTGGGCCATTTGAGCTTTTTGTTTGGGAAAATGGAATATAGGTTTAAAAGATTAAATACAGATATTGCCAGCAACAATTACCATTCATTATTTTATAGCTGTACCATCTTCTACCAAACGAAAAGGTTTTATTAATAAAAGTATTGGTAAATTAATTATAAAATGCTTGCCAGATTATTTTCTATTTTATTATTAATGTTATTTTTAATTATCAGAGTATAAGCAGGTCGACTTATGGTCTGGTTGCGAATCGCAGTTGACTTATAGCAATATATTGCCGTATTTTTGGTATAAAATAATGACTTTATGCCTTCCCTCTGTTAATATGGGATCTAAGCTTAGTGTCTGCCCCGCTACGTTTAAAAGGACCTGCGAGCTCATTTTTTGAAGTTATACTTCTTTAGGCAAGAAAAAATGATGACTGTAATAAATGATTGAGCTTGAAGTGAAAAAAAATGGACTTATATAGTTTTTCAAGTGCTCCAATATAATTGATGTTAACTATCCCTATGTATTATTTATTGATATAAATTAAAATATTAATATTTAATATATGTCAGTTTAATTTATGACATATATAATAGTTTAGACACAGCAGACTAACAAAATAGGGTATATTATTATTTGTATGTAGGATTGTTTATACATGTATCCATCTATATAGTAGCGATTGGGAAGTGGCATTCTTTTTCTTGAAGTCTCAAGACGGAAGGCATACATAAACCGGCTAAAAGCCGAGAAAAAGGGATTTATTTGATATTAGACTGAACTTTATAGACCACCCTTTTCCAGTCATTTTGTTTTTATTTATTTGCATGCAATTAAAAACTATTTTTAATGATACCAAAGAAGTACATAGCACGTGGGTATTACATGCAACCATTTTTGATATTTTATGAAATTATGTTAAGGTTTGTTTGAAATGTATGTAAACATATTCACTCTGGCTATTTACAGAACGTGTCGCCGCTAGACCACAATTGGATAACTTCAGGATATCAATCTCACTGTAGTCCGCCTTCACAATATTCATCAACGTCAAATATAAACATACCTTCACCAACAGTGAGTATCATTTTGTCAAATTTTATTTAACACCAAAAGACTACTAATCCGGTTAGTTTAGACATCCTAGGTTACGAAAATTCACATTCGCCTGAAAATCATATACAACTAGCGTACCCAGCCCGCCTCGCAGGACTAGATTTTGCTTTATTTTATTTAAACAATAAAGTTACATCATTAAATATTTAATTTAACTCTCACAATATATTAAATTATTCATATTGGAGAGATATTCTTTCTCTTTTCGAACGGGTGCAGATCATTTCCTACACACATGTACATATCAGTAAATACAATATTATACCCGTAGTAGGAGTATCATAGTAAATAAAAGCTGTATTTGACAGTTCAAAAGAGAAGAGAGAGAAGCAGAGGAGTGCTCCGATTGTCACCAAACTTTACTGTATTACTCGCCAGGTCAGGTACAGGCCAGGTTTTTGTGCTGATTTACCACGCGCTTGGTGGTGAAGAAAACATTGTGAGGAAACCTTCATGTGTCAGAAATTTTTCATGGTGGACTATGCCCTTATACTCTCTTTACAGAGTAGGCCTGGTGTCCACTGTTGCTACATATATAAAGGCTGCAACTTTATCTGATTTACAATTTTTATATGTGCTAATTTTATGATAAAACTAACCGTTTTGCTGAAATTCGCCAAAAACCCCGTTTTTGTGACCTTAGACTACAAGTATTTTTTTTCTAGATATCTGATCAATGAGGACTTTCCACATTTCATTTATAATAGTGTATTGAACATTCCTACCAATTTTTAGCTGCGTGTGAATTTTTGTAATCTCATTTGGTTAAATATGACCAGATACCTTACTTAGTTTTATTTTAGTAGTTTTTATTTTGTTTAAATGGTTTGAAGTGGAATTTATGGCTCCTGGAGAGCATAAATCTTTTTAGCAATAATAGAAAGCGATTAAAGCGCTAAGTTGGGTGACCATCTTTTTATAATTAAGAATAAAAAATGATTTAAATTAATACTTTTACTAAATGTTTGATGTTGTATTTTTGACTTCAATTGAAAAAAGGTAAAAAACATGATAACTCAGAAATGGTTCACTTTTGCATATTGCGTATAAAGAGGTTTAAATTACTACAATTAGTGACTATCTCCCTATCGCCATCTAACGGATATACTTTAATTAATTACCAATAATTCTATTTATAGTCTGTAACTTTCCTTTTTTTAACATGTTATAACAATAGACTTTTATAAAATGTTCTGTATTGAGCAAATCATCTTTGTTCAAGGTTAACTTGATTATTTGAACTAGATGGTGCACAGCCCCGGTAGTCCGGTGGAGTCTCCACAGACGGACTACAACAACCTGCATCAAGCACTCTTACAGCCTTTTGAACAAATCACAATGGTATGGTTCCTCTAATCTTCTGTAATTTAAATAAGGCTCTTTTCTCAAGTGTATTACTGACAAATGGTATATGGTTAATAGTAAAAAACGTTAATGCTACAAAATTATATGGGTTATGGTGAAATGGACGTGTGAGCTTATTATTATTTATTATTAAGTTCCTCTTTCTCGAAAGTTTCGGTTAACAACCGGCCTGCCTTCTTTTTGCCGGGGGGAATTTCTTCAACAAGGTACCCTGCCTTTTGGGGGGAAAGCGGGTTATGTGAGATTCTTACTCAACTGACTGTCCCGTGTCGCCTTGCACTGCAAGGGTGCTGGTAAGCATAGTGCAGAGGGGCTCCGGTGCGTTCCACTGGAGATGCACCGACGAAGACCCACTGGGGAGGTTTTAGTGAGTACCCCACATAACCACGCCTTCCCCCCAGAAGGCGGAGTATCTTGTTGAAGATTAAATCCCCGTAAACCAAAAAAAAAGTTCTTACTCACTAAACCCTTCCTCGCTCCCCGGTGGCGCTTACTCGGTCCCTGGCGAAAGGCTCCGGAATCTCTAGTAGAACGGACCGGAGCCCCTCTGCACTGTGCATTCCGGGAGGTTAGTCCTTCTCCCGGCACCCTCGTAGGGCAAGGTGACACGGGTCAGCTAATGTCACCTTCTTCCATTATCTGCTTCTCTTTTGTTTGAAGATTCCCCCCGTTAACAAAAAGTTAGGTCCTGTACATTTAAATTCATCCAGTATTATTTAAGATTTATCTTTTCTTTATTTGCACACAATAGCCTAATGGTTTAGGGTACGGCCTGCGAATCGTAAGGTCGTGGGTTCGAATCCACCATTAGATTATTGCCGTGAACCATGTCCTAGCACAAGCTTAAGCTTAGTTGGAATGGTTAACAAGATTGTTAGTAATATTTCTGAAATAAAAAAAATATATATATAAAGTGTACAAAAAGGTGGACTGATGAAGATGCATATGTGACAATGAGTATATTATTTATTTATTTATAATCAGAAGATAAACAGCATATAAAAAAAATTTAGATATAATCGTAATAAATCGTGTTGAAAAATCCAATATATTTGAAGGTAACTTTTACATACTTTAAAATATTTCAATGCTTCAATGGAATAGCAAGGAGTTGTAAGTAATCATAGATATTGATGTTTTACCACGAAAGCTTATCAAGTGCCACATGTATGTTTCAGATTAGTAAATGTGGGCTTTGGATATAACGGTGATAGAAATTTGATTAAAGCATCTACAGCACAACGTTGAAGGAAATCAAATGCAACAGCGATGATAGTTAAAATGCACAAATAGTTATGATAAACATAGTCAGCACTTTTCATGACATTTACCCTTAAATATAAGATTTAATTTAATGGTGTTATAAGTCTTTAAAAGACATTGTGTAACTTATAATTCAATAAATGTAAATAATCTATTTAAGTTTTCACAAACTAATAATTGTGTAGCAATGTGAACTTCTTCGACATGGTTCCTCTCTCTCTCCATTTAACATTCCCTTGATTCTATATAAGCAATAAATCATCAAAATAGTTCAATACCAATACAAACATGCACGCCCGTCACACGGGCACGTCACGGGGGTGTAGGCAGAGATCATGGACTCCCACTTTATACGTATTCTGCCACACCTATTTCGCTTCATTCACACCCATATATCTCGCACATACATAATCGTCGGTCGACGATTAATAGTTATCTGTCACTTTATATATATCGCCGATCTGGTCGATATATCCTTCTACGGCGCCCTGAAACTGTTGTAATTGTATTATGGGGCCGTCCATATATTACGTCATTCTAAATTAGGGGGGGGGTTGGTCTGCGGATAACGGTAAATGATAGATAGGAGGGGGGGGGTGTTTCGAAATTGACGTCATTCTTATTTATTTATTTATAGTTTATTGTTCACGTACAAAAAGATTATTTCTAAAAAGAAATTTCTTCCAGCACACCTAGTAAGTGAGACTGCAAATGTGAGGGGCGGCTAAGGCGTGTACAATACGTGTAAAATAACGCATAATAAACATACATAATGCAACATAGATGCACACAAATACAGTAATAACTACAGATAAAATACTCTAACAATAAAATCTGCAATGTTTTAATTTACAAAAAAACTGGTAATGACGTCAATTTTGGGAAAAGGGGGGGGGGGGTCATTAAGAAATGACGATAGGATGATTGTAGGGGGGGGCTAAAGTCTGAAAAAATCGATGACGTAATTTATGGACGGCCCCTATAGTGCATAAAGCATTATTTAATAAATATAATAATTGCTTAGGTCACCATAGTAAGGGATGAAAATTTATTCCCAGTTTGTTTTATACACCATTATTTTAATAACTATTATATAATACCCTAACTTCGCCAAAAAATAATCGTACCCTAAATGTTTTTATAAAAAAACTCTCTTAGTTCAATTGAAAAAGACTGGGAAAATGTATTTTGGATAAAATAATGGATGAATAATTTGACAAGTGGCATCTACAAATTATATAATATAATATATGAATTTCATATTTAGAAAGTTTTTAGATTATTTTTTATTTAGAAAAAACCTAATGCTTTACTAATGTTGTCTACACGAACTGTCGCATCATTCATGTGCGTATATTCATCCATTGAGCTTTAAATCTTAATATATCTCGACTTCTCACGTTCATGTGAATATTACTCATTGAGTATAACTATTTCTACGAATTGATACTGACTATAAAGTCTTCGAATAGTACGAATCGTAAGATCGTGGCTTCAAATCCATCATTAGGCTATTGACAAGAATGTTAAGAATATTTATGGGGAAAAAATATATTTGTTAGCATTCTTTACAAAAACCGTGTGGTGTCGTGAGACACCCGATAGGAACGAAGTTCCTTATTATAAAAGTATTAATTTCAAGGTATTAAAGAAAATAATTATTTGGGTAAATAAAATATTCTTTAATAATAATCAAAAAACTATACAATTATCTTAACACCTTCATTTTATTTGTAATGATAATGAGCGCCATCTATGTAAACCAGTTGACACTAAAAATCTTACGCTTTTATTTAACGTAACGGACGTTTTTGACTAGGACACCCCTCCGCTCCGCCCCATAAGGAACTTCGTTTCAAAAATTCGTAAGATTTTTTTCTAAAGAAAGACACCGTGTAGCTAAGTATAGAGTAGGCAATAAAGTTGTGTGTACGTAAATGTGTGTTACGTTGGTGTGTGACAAGGACTGGGCGCAGCTGGTGCAGAGTCTCGTGGAGTCGGGGTGGACCGCGCACGTACAAGTATCGGACAATGTACGACACCTGCACTGCGTACACATTGAACTCTTACGTGTAGTGTTTGTTATGCTCGCACATGCCACCTCTACGTATTAAAACGTTCTTGCAACTTACAATCTGGGTACGTAATGTACGTCATTATATTAACACGTGCAACAAAAACTTTGTACCCGTTACGAAAATTGCCCGGATGGAAATGTATAATATTATGAAATTACCCACACTTATAGTTTATTTAGAGAAAATAGTCCACACTACCACGCATTAGATAAATGTATACGCGTATATTATACGGTTGCTTAGCAACGGGTAACTTTAATAGTGACTATATTATCCGTGAAATAGTAACCGTCCAAGCCGAGATTACCCCTCACCGGGGGGACCCTTGTGTTGAGTTACTAGCAAGCTAGAGCTAGCTAGAGGTTCAGGCTAAGCGACCTAAGAGCTATACCACCACTCAATCCGGTGAAGCAGTCAAGGCCAGCTTCTCTGGCCAATTTGTGTAGTTCGGCATTAAAAAAAATGACTGACAGATTCACCGAATAATTTACAAGCTGCGAATTTTGTGTTATTTCAATGCTCCAATTTCTGGCTCAAAAACCGAATTCCACTTCTGGAAGAACGCTAGTTATATTTATCAACAATAAATCTATGTAATATATTTAGATTAGATCGTTTATATTTTTTGAACTGTGATAGCTGTGGATATGTGGCCGGGTGGTCGCCTCAAGTTGCATAGTACCGTGCCGGCATAAATAAGATTGTTGTGACAGTTTTTAAGTCCCGATATACCACGTGCTCGACAGGGAAGGAAATTGAGGAAACCTTCATGTCTTAGAAAACTTTCAAAGACATGCAGTCAATTTAACTGCTTTAATCTTGCTTGCTTCTAATCTTTTCTATGAATAACACAATAAAACAATACAGAAAATAGAGGGATGAGGAGTTAAAATTGTTCAGATATTTATGACGGAATAGGCATGTATGTAGAGGTGGCATAACAACATAGACGCACGTACATTTTCTGATTAGCTTTACGCACTCTATTGCGACATCGAGACCTTATTATTTGTTATATAGGCGAAGGAAATGAACATTTCAACATGATTATATTAACATCTTTAACACAATGCAAACAACAGATAGAAAGTATACAATACATACATGTATATATATCTATATGGTGTTCCGTAATTGTTGTTTCAATTGTCCCGAATTGGCATATAAAGTGCAGCTTTTGTAATTTATTTTTAATTCAAATAAAATCAACCGAGTCGTGGCCCTCTCGCAATGCTCTCGTAAAAGTACCGCCCAAGCAATTGAGGTTCAGGCTATACTTAAGAGAATCAAGCATCACCTCCGGTAATATCGTCACAAAAGAAATCTTTGTCGGTTAAAAGTTGAATGTTTGGTGCTTGGCTTTTACTACTGTTAAATGTTATTCCAACACAATAACACTTGTAAAGTCCTATTTCCAATAAATTCTGAAGAAGCGAATATTTCTCGTGTGTTATGTTCATCTCCTTCCATCTGAAACGGTATTATGGCACTTCTGTTTTCAATTTAATGCCATCTAAGATGCTTTATTATTGTAATATAATTTTTAATTCATACACGGCTTTCTTTCGCTCTGTTTCTGATTTATTTCTATGAGCATGACCAACAGTACGCATTACGAATTCATTTTTAGAGATATTTTGAAGATTACAATGTGGATTACGTAGACGTAGAACATTTAGAACTATTGGCATTGTTGATGCACTAAATTGATTACACCATACATAACCTTTTCGCATGACAACTTTTGATATGAGACGTTTGTTTCATTGAACTTAGTACGCATGTCCCTTTCTTTTACAATTCGTTACTTTTAGTAAGTCATTTCGGATTGTCTCACATTGATTTTTAGAATAATATATTAATAGTATCCTTGATAATTATATTTTTCAATATAGACTGTAGCGGATATTATCATATATTTGCCCCTTTCGCTTACAAAGTTTTTCTCTATATGCTTCTCTTTCTATTTATAGTTTTGTAGATGTTAAGTGATGTATTTCTTTTTATCTCGCTTTATTTTTATAATAATACGTAAGTTAACAGTAAGATAATCATTGTTATAATACTTTTACAGTTAGACCCTCCGACGTCGAGTTATAACACGAGTTATATTAACCACAGTTCACCGCATTCTGCGCAAACGACGAATTCACAACACACATATTCACAGGTGAGCTCATTTTAATTTTACATAGTTTATTTATAGAAGATAGAAATGATAGAACGAATAATTTGTTGGATTACCCCAGAAAAATAATAATATAGTTTATTTGCATCAAAAACTTGTACAGCCTTACAAATAAACGTGGTATAAAGATAAACTTAGGAATAAATTAAGAATAAGCAAAATTTGTACTAATAAACCAAGAATACGTTATACCTGGTATAACGTTGACGTATTTGTTCATACAATAGTTATTCCGAAGTTATAACGACGTACACCCTTGTTTAAGTCCAGTATAACATTTAAAATACCACGATTTGTGTTTGTGTTCGCTCATTTAAATTAACTTATTATGGAATTAAGGACAATGGAGGAAATAGAACAGTAAATGACTTAATAAATATCATTCAGACTCCAAAAAAACCCTTTTGATTTATATGTCGATGATTAGTTTCGATTAAAATATCGGTTTTCTAAAAGTGGTATAATAATTCTAGACCATTTATTTGAAAGGTCTCTTACTGTGGGCAAGCGTGGAAGTGGATTATCTTATATCTATATTTAGAGTATAGAATATTTTTTTGCCACACATTGACAGATACATTACTACACTACTACATAGACTGCAATTATTTTTCTAGTATGGTTTCGCTTTGACTGCGCTGTTGCCAACTCGTGCATTTTGACGTAAAGGAAGAATAGATAAACCATAGTTTTTACGGATTTATTTGTGGTAAACTATTCTCAGCTTACTCTTAATTTATTCTTAGTTTAACTAAACTTAGTTTAAGGGTGGAATAAATATGTTATAACTCATTTTTATTTGTAAGACTGGTACAATATATAAAAAGACGAGTCCCTAACGTCTTCCCCCATTATTTTTTTATTTTATAAGGGAAAGTTAAGCATCTAGAAAATAAGTCAAGAAAGAAAAATATAACTAAAGATAAAATAAGATCAGATTTTACAATGTGTGTGGATGAGTGTGTGCTAGTGTGTAAGCACAATATACAAACTATCAATCTAATTGCAGTTAGTAATAGGAGACACTACGAAGTATGCATGCCTGTATCAACCAAAACCTTCGCACAAAATTTTTATACCTTTAGAATTAATTAATTGTATAATAAAGTAAATTATTTAATATAATTAAATTATCAAAATTTAATTGCAAAAATTATTGAACGGCTTTTGGAAATTGATTGTTTGGACTCATAACACAAGTTAACTTAGTTTGAGTTTCTGACTCCCACATCCACCTATTGTGTCATGTAGTTGTATTAAAACTATACTATGTAATTTGGGAGTAAGACAAATAAAGATTTTATTATTTATTAATTTATAATTACGAACTTTTCAATGTCGTCATAAGCATATTTAACAATTTATTTTACCATGTAAACAAATTTATGTATAACTCAATTTGTTGCGCAGGCTTCACACGTGCAACACGTGCAGCATAACGCGCACACGTCACACGGCAGCCACGCGACGCACGTGCCGGACACGAGAGGCACGCGTGACCCGGTGGCAGGCGGCGTCGGCTATTCCACGTTGCAGCCACTCGCCTCGCCTTCAGGCCCGCCCACACCGGCTACGCCCGCCAGCATACCTGACATCATACTGACAGGTTAGCAGTCACAAGTGATACAGCGGCTGATCTTTAGCCCCTCCCCCCACCCTAGCCACACTAGTTACGACCGCCAGCATACCTGACATCGTACTGACAGGTGAGCAGTCACAAGTGATACAGCCGGTGATCTCAATCCCCTCCACCACCCTACTCAGACCGGCTACGCCCCCCAGCATACCTATCATTGTACTGACAGGTGAGCAGACACAAGTGAAACAGATGCTGATCTCTAATAGGAATGAATAGAGAAGAGTACGGATACGGAAGATACGGAATATATTGTGAGAGATAAAGCAAAATCTAGCACGGTGAAGCAGGCTGGGTACGCTCGGTCTTTTATTTAATAATTTCTAATCGTATTTATTATTTTTTTGTAGATTATTCCGGTGAACTAGACGCGGGTATTTTCGGTGGGGAAGAAGCTCAACTGCGTGCCGGCCTCGATCTGGACGACCTAAATCTATTAGAAGAGCCCAGCGCACTACTACCGGACTCGTCGGTCGAGCACGAGTTTCGACTCGACCGCTTGTAGTACTGCGATCTCGCTCCCGCGCACAGCGTCGCCGATCTTGTCGACTCGCTCTCACCGGGCCCGCCAGACGAGACGTACGAGTGATTCGGTGAGCGAGTCCACTACACCAGCTGCGCGCTCCTTGTCTACGCCGTAGCGTCGGAGAGGGACGGCACGAGACTCCCTATACTTCATGACAATTTCTATCGTTTCAAGTCTGAGTTAGTGATTTATAGTATTCGATGTAACTTACGTAGTCGTACTACGTGACTGGTGTTCAGTGCGCGGGGGCTACGCGACTCTACACACATTCCCAGCTGAACATCGCCTGAACGTTTGTAGACAGTAAGATGACGGCAGTGTAAGTGTTCAATGTGCTCTTAAAACATTTTACTCATGTTTTTAATTCGAGAACATTAGTAACTAGTCTAGATTTTCGTTTTCAATCGACAATCGATCAATGCCCCGACGATTCATGTACAACGTTCAGTGATAGATATGTTTGTGAAGTAAGAATTGTGAATATGTACTCGAATATCGCTGAGAAGTTGATCTTTACGATTTTAAATCGGACCATTATCTCTATACGAGGTATAACGGCCGTTTCTATTGTAAATACAAACTTGAAAGTGTTCACTTCATATAATTGCATTTAAACCGCTGACGTTGCATTCTAGTGTAGAAGTTCGCGTCAGGATACACGTGACGTGACTTTTTTTTCCAATATTTAAAATTTTTTCGGTAACCGCGAGATGTTTGCTAAAACTATTTAAACACGATGAATATAAGTACTAAGGGCGTATTTCAAACACTGTACCCCAATTCAAATAAAACTTGATTTATTAGTATGGGACACTAAAACTCAAAAGCTGTATTTGACACATCAAAAAGAGGAATGCTCCGATCATCACCAAACTTTACAGGATTACTCGCCTCAATCTGTAGATTCTCTGAAAGTTTCATTGAAATCTATCCAGCCATTTTGGAGCCTATATAGAACATACCCACACTCTTTTATAAATATAGATTCACGGAAAAAACAAATTAGTCGGTATGAAGATCGCCGTCAGCTATTTATATATATATATAAATTCTGAATTATAAGGGTTTTTAATCTTATTATTTTTAATAATTAATACCTTACCCAGGATTTTCGTGTTTAAAATATGCTGAAGTACTGTCGTGTAAAAATTGCTTTAGCAAAATAATTTATCGCATTACCCTCTTTTTTAACATTGACTATTTTTCTACTCGATATTACCCTTCAGCAATTGCTCAAGCATTGACTGAAACTTCACCCGTAGAAAGTTACCCTGACCTTGTTACCCCACTTCCCTAATTTTTCAGCACACGCTTCGTTACCTTATCGTCGTGTCTATAATATTAAGCCATATTCCTTTTTAAATCTATTTTTTTAGATATATCGTTGTAAATATAATTGGATGGGTGACCGTTGTGGGTTCACAATAAGCTTCTGTCGTAGACATATCCGTGTGTTTGCGTGTGCTGGACGATTCTCCACGCGCATACACGCCTGGTAATGTTACCATCGGAGATAAGATGTGCATTTCCACAGTAGTCGAACTACAACCGAAATGATGCTAATTTAGTTTTAAGTTTTGGACATTTTGATACGTTACAATATTCGTGCTCGCGATTTCTTAATGGTTCGTGATTATTACTCCCGTGTCGTGTTACATGGCGTACAACCGGCGTTAGATGGACAATTTTTTCATATAAAATAAGCTCAAGTTTGACTTCAATCTCGCTTGGTGAAAGGCGAAGATGAAGCCTAGGAATGTAAACGTGAGCCTAGAAGGTCCCTTAACCGCGAAAGAGAGAGAGAGACCCTGGCTTGGACGGTTACTTACTTTGATGGACCCTTTATTAAACCAGTCGCTATTATAAGATGGAAAAATTTATTGAAAAACCAATCTTTCATGAACGTATGCTGCCGTTAAAGTTTCACCAAATTTAATTTATGGAATAAACTCCTTTATAATAGCCATGAATTTTAAAAATAAACCAACCATGTTAGATGTAGAACTATATTACTTATGAATGGTAATATAAATTAAATACTTATATTTTAATTAGAAACTGTTATAGCCAAGAGGCTATAAGCGTTCAGTATTAAAATCTAATCGAAGATTCAAATCACATCTGATTGTAACAATTAGAGTAAAATTTGTGTTCGATATATGACAATTTTCTCAAAACATATCTGTCGACTCCCCTAGGATAAATATGGCTGGGATAATAGTGGCTATAACAGTTTCTGACAGGCTATTAGCGTTCAGTCTTAAAATCTAATCGAAGATTCAAATCCCAATCTGATTGTAACACTTAGAGTAAAATTTGTGTTCGATATGTGACAATTTTCTCAAAACATATTATCTGTCTACTCCCCTAGGATAAATATGGCTAGGATAATAGTGGCTATAACAGTTTCTGACAGGCTATAAGCGTTCAGTCTTAAAATCTAATCGGAGATTCAAATCCCAATCTGATTGTAACAATTAGGAGTAAAAATTTGTGTTCGATATATGACAATTTTCTCAAAACATATTATCTGTCTACTCCCCAGGATAAATATGGCTGGGATAATAGTGGCTATAACAGTTTCGACAGGCTATAAGCGTTCAGTCTTAAAATCTAATCGAAGATTCAACCTAATCTGATTGTAACAATTAGAGTAAAATTTGTGTTCGATATATGACAATTTTCTCAAAACATATCTGTCTACTCCCCTAGGATAAATATGGCTAGGATAATAGTGGCTATAACAGTTTCGACAGGCTATAAGCGTTCAGTCTTAAAATCTAATCGATGATTCAAATCCCATCTGATTGTAAATAATTAGAGTAAAATTTGTGTTCGATATATGACAATTTTCTCAAAACATATTATCTGTCTACTCACCTAGGATAAATATGGCTAGGATAATAGTGGCTATAACAGTTTCTGACAGGCTATAAGCGTTCAGTATTAAAATCTAATCGAAGATTCAAATCACATCTGATTGTAACAATTAGAGTAAAATTTGTGTTCGATATATGACAATTTTCTCAAAACATATCTGTCTACTCCCCTAGGATAAACAGGATGAGATAACTTACATAATATTAGGATATCTAATTAACTCGGGTAACATTAAGTTAGCGATCAAACATATAAACTTATGTTCTGACAGCTTGTATTAATTTCCGTTTCCGTTTTTATGACATAGAATGCAATTTTTTGCCCGATATAACGATACAGAATAGCCGTGGTTAAGCAGAATCGTACGCTATCATCCTGAGTTTAAAAGTGCCAATGAAATTGGTGCAATTTTGAGTGCTGATTTACGCGATTGGCGGTGAAGGTAACATAATGAGGAAACCAACACGTGTTCGAAAATTTTCTAAGACATGTGAAGTGTGCCAATCCGCACTAGGGCCGCGTGACGGACTATGCCCTTATAATTTCTTTACAGAGTGTGTCCAAAAGCCGGAAGTTTCTCTTCTCTCTTCATTATCGTTTCCTCAGAGCTGGGGGTTGTGACTACCAAGAGAGCTGCTTTTAACGAGCATTCTCCACTCTCTTCTATTTTGGGCAAGGTGGATAGCCGCCTAGAGTTTTAGTCTGGTAGTTCCTCCAATAGAATTGAAGATTGAATTATATTTGATTTTTAATTTTATTTATATTAGATTGAAGAATAGAGACAAGTTGTGGGGCGGTAATAATCTCTGTTTTTTTTTATCATTCATCTAACGCCGATGGTACGCAATAGACGACTATCTTTGTATATTTCCCGTGTATTTTATAGTTTTATTGTATAAGCACCATTGCGTGTACATTGCAAAATTGAATGAGTTTATGATAATGTTATGTTAATGCTCATTATATTATTTTTTAAAGAGTCTAGTCATCAATGAGTTTCAAACGAAACAAGGAACATTGTCTATTTCCCCGTTACGAATAACTACGATACATTTGTTAATTGATTGTTACATTTATTAGCAATCATATATGTACAAAAAAACTGTCTCTATTGTTATGTTGGATGGAATTATATTATAGATTGACATTTTTTTATATACATTACGTTGAATGAATTGTTGTTTACCGCAATTGAAAGTTTTAAAAATCTCGTTGAAATAGTGACTTGTAAAGATATCGAGACTTTTCTGGAAGAACGATAATTTAATGCTACTGGTATGTCTTTAAAATGTTCATATAATGTCATATTATCTCTACTCTCTACTTACAATGCAACGAGACCCCGATGAATGAATGAATGAATATTCTTTATTGCCCAACAATTAAAAACAAAATACATCACAGAAATAGTAAATACAATTTTTACATATTAGACAAGGTCATTGCATGCGCAATGGGCGGTCTTATCGCTAAGAGCGATCTCTTCCAGACAACCTTTGTATGGACAGTAACTTTCGTTTAATACAGAACAACAATATACATATATATATATATATATATATATATAAACATACGCATCTACTTTGTCACATTGAGTTTCCATTTCTCGGTCTCTATATGTACGAAAAGATCCTTTGACAGTGTAATGGTCACTGCATGACTGCTGCTGTTGCACGAATGGGGGCAGCACGTTATATAAAACACCCCCAGTCATAAAGGCTTGGTGGAAGCAGATAGCGATTGTTATCAATGTCTACTCCGTTAGGTTTGAAAGTCGTGAGAGCTTTTTTCATTTTTCGAATGAAAAGAATTCACTGATCGTTTTCAGTTGTTGGGTATTGATATTTTATCGACCCTTAACTATGGACGACTCATCGAGACCAAAAGCTAGCTACAAAATAATTGGGATCTTGGCCAAAGTGCAACCGTACTTTGCAGGACTTCTAACACTTTATTAAGCTCAAGTCCGGTCGTGTGTAGAATACTACTGTCACATTTGGGCAGGCGCTGCAATGCTATCTCGCATCTTTGGACTCGGTGGAAAGGCAGGCTAAGAGACTATTTGGCGCAGCTGAAACCACAGCACAGGCGTAAGGTAGCTAGCCTTTCGGTTTTCAATTTTCTTATGGAGAATGTGCTCAGGAACTACATGATCTAATTCCCCCATCCCCTCGCCACCATCGGACTTCAAAACGCACTGCAGGATTTCATCCTTTTGTTGTGAACATCCTTCAAACCCGAACGAAGCGCTTTGCTATATCTTTCATTGTTCTTACAGCAAGGGACTGGAATAGTTCGCTCGTCTGTCTTTCCCTAAGATTACAATTGTAGGTTTTCAAGAGTAGAGTGTATAGGCATTTACTAAGCTAGTACGCCTTACAACCCAGGGCTGCATTTCCACTTAACATCAGGATCGTTATCAAGCTTAGACAGTATAAAAAAAATTGGACAAAGTTTATCGGGTGATTATTGCAATGTTCTTCCTGAAAAGTGTCGACATATACTGTTTAATAGATATTTGATAGTTTATATAATATGTATGTACTATAATTGTGATAAAGAAAAGATATGCACAACATAAATCATAGTGGAGCCTAACCAGATTGTAATGTAATATTTTTCATAGTTGTTTTTTTTTCTAAATTTAAAACATCTTCGCGTATGCATTAAGATCATCGTATAGGGGAAGGATTTGTGTGTGATACGGAATCTTTCGTGTAATGCCTACAGTGAACCTTATAAATGTTGAAATAAAGTCTAAATTTCTTTAATAGGGTACCATTAAACAAGTTGGTACGATATTTTTTGTAAAACATCTATTTATAATGAATGCCGTGATAGCTTAATGTACGTTCGATTCACAAAGTAACGGTCGGAGTTCGAATCCCAGAAGGATTATACAAATGAGCATCCATTATTTGGTTTAATTTTTCCAAAGGGAAGTTTATGTTATGACGATTATTTTAAGATAATCTAGTGGCTTTGCGTTCGTCATTACAACTTTACGTTCGGGTTTCGAATTACAGACGGCTTTTCCGTTATTAGAAATAGACATTTTATTTATTGGCAACATAATATACAATTAATGGACACCGTCTCAGCACGTGCTGTCGTAAGGCTGCCAAAGCGCTGATTTTGAGCGGTGCTCAGGACCGGCGTATGGCGATGAGCTCACCACATCTGATTCTGAACAAGCGTAATGGATAGCGGACAGAATTCGTTAACGAGATCGCCGGGTTAAAAGCACGTGAGAACTTATTTATATTTATATATGAGTAAGATAAATTTCCTTTTCAATCAAAAGAAAGCAGTTGCCAATCAGATTCATTTATGCTCTGACGGTCTGGGATTCGAATCTCACCTTGCTTATACCAATGAGTTATCGTAAGTACAAAAATCGCTTGGTAAACATTGTACCCGGTGTATGGCGATCGGTTCACTCGGACACATAAAATGTGTGTAACGTGATAGCTGTCTGCCTACCCCGCTACAGTTAAAACGACGTCTAAAGCTTATTTTTCCATAATAAATTTACATGTCAAATGTTTTACAAAATCCTTGATTATTGTTATAACGATGGTGGGACAGACCACTAATAGTCGGCTAAGTATTTATTTATGACAGACTTTAACTATCGACATAAGGCTATGCTAGTTGCAGACTGATGCTTTTCATCGTCCAAGTCTACATTGCCACTTAGCATCGGGCTACAAGTGGGGATGATCGATTATAACAACTATTCTATGATGGTAATATCATAAATGTTGCATATTGAAATGAAAGTAGAAAAAACTTTCCCATTTTAATATAGAACATGGCTAGATGCTACCACACAGAGAAACAAATACATTAAATTTATAATTAACACTAAGTTATTAGGACTTCATATGTATACTCCCCTCGTGACCATGAGAACCGTAAAGAGCTCGAAATGCGCGATAAAATCCGTTGAAAATTATCGATATTCGATTTCTTCTTTCTTAAAGGTCAAAATCCTTTGGTTGCGGGATAATCACTGACATCAGGTAAAATTTTCAGTCACTGAAATTATTTAATTAAAATATAGCACTTAAATATACAACACATTTAATTATTCTAATTTGTAGAATTGGAGATCTAACAGACATTAAAACATTTCGAAGCGTCAATAGCTTAATGGTTTAGGGTACGACCTGCGAATCGTGTGGTCGTGGGTTCGAATCCACCATTGGACTATTGTCATGAACCATGTCCTAGCACAAGCTTAAACTTAGTTGGAATGGTTAACAAGATTGTTAGTAATATTTCTGAAAAAAAAGAAATATAGCTAGCTTTCTTTAAAAAAAAAAAAATTATGGCTATTAGATCTCCTATTTTTATTATTTTTGATTAAGTATAAAATACATTTATCGATAGTTTTCGACCATCCCTACAATGTAGAAAAGCCTTTGTCTGTGTCATTATACGATATGATTGCCCGACGCGCATTGCATTTCTATACCAGCTGTAAATTTAACAAATTGGTTTACCCTTTGCATTTGAAATGAAAGGTATAAGTAAAGTTAAGATGGATAATATACAGGTACGGAAGAGCTCGAGAGCAGACCTGTAGCGATGGAAGGAAGACGGTAGAAATAAATTTATTGCGTGGTAGAGAATTGACTTACTACTATCGCGCGTGGAAATTTATTACTTGTAGAATTGGCGGCAATAATTACCGCGGAGCGGAAACGTGGAAGGGATAGCGATATGAACGTAATTATTCGTTTCTATAAATAACGAATAAAGTATTTTTGTTTGTACTTTTATATTGGCATATTCACTATATAAAATCACAAATTAATTAAAAAAAAACTATAACAAAAGTCAGTAAAAAAACTCAAATTAACAAAAAACAAAAGTCAATTAACATACAATTTAGAGAGCACCAGGATCCAGCGTGGTGTCGTATCAAAGCCCAGGGCAGGACGTTAGGAGAATAAGCGCTTACATGTCCACCCGCGCCCCCTTCACTCCCCTGTGATATCTTATTTTCGACTTGACTGGAGAAATTTCCGCCAACTATACGAAGTTACTTATAATAGAGATCTAAATGCTGTAGTGTAACGCAAGAGTTCCCCGGAGGTTCAACCTTCACCGTTACTCAGGCACGGTAGCATTCCTACCCTAGGGAGCCCGAGATGCCCTTAAATACTTACAACTGGCATCTTTCAGCGAATACAACCATAAAAATTGATTTTGTAAAGGACAAATATTAAATTGAATTTATTTTTAGCGATTGTAAAAGTGCTTATTTTTGACGGATTGACAAGTCAGTTTATTGGTTTATCCCTAATGGAAAGGCAAAAAGACTTTAGTCCATACAGCCATGTCTTGAATAAGAGAATTTTGGTAGTTTTAAAGGCCGTGATCGTGAAATCGTAAAGCCGAGCTACGCCTTTTGGACCACGAATTGACAAATCGTTATTTAACATTACCTAGTCGTTGTTATGTTTTAAAAATAAAATCCTTAGATCCGTTGAAAATATTTGAATCATTGTTGTAATAAAAATATTATATTTTTTTACATAACAAATTATTTAATTTTTTAATTATGTTGTAAAATTCTATATAGATTTACGTACCCACATTTTAGAAAGATTTCGAGGATGATTTTACCCTCTTTCTACCCCTATTCACAGATCTGCTCTGAGGGCCATCGAAGTATTGAGTGAAGTGGTGTATTACACCAAATTGTGTGACGGAATATTTCTACTAATTATGTTATCTGTTGTTTATATTTGTATGACATTAAATGTAAGTAAGCCATAAATGTTTCTTTCTCAAATATGCACAAACTTATTGAGGATTTGCTGTATAATATTTCAATGGTTTGTTTATTTAAACCATTAATGTACATAATAAGTGTGATAGAGACGGAACGGTCTCATTTTAAAATAAAATTGTTGTAAGTAATATGGTCGTTTTAATTTTGCCTCCACAATATAGATACCACGTACGCGACTAGAAGTTCCTCGAAGTGGCACTCAAACTTAGTTTAGCATTTGCATGTCCCTTAGATTATCCGTGAAATAGCAACCAACCGAGTCGTAGTTCGTCCCTCTCGGGCGCCCTTGGATCGGAATGCGTACGCGTAACATAGTAACCGTCCAAGTCGAGCCTACCTCTCACCGGGACCCTTGTGTCGAGTTAATAGCGATAGTGGTTCAGGCTAAGCGACCTAAGAGCTATGCTACCTCTCAATCCGGTGAAGCAGTTAAGGCCAGCTTCTCTGGCCAATCTGTGTTGTTCGTCATTAAAAAAAAATATAGAAGTCATCTTATATATATGTTTGACATATATATAAGATGACTTTTATTATATATTGACATATATATAAGATGACTTCTGATGGATGGAAAAACCAATAAAAATCTATTGTACAAGGTGTTGGGACAATGTAAAAGTAGACTGATAATTCCATCAGAATCTGTCCGGGTTTTGTAGTCTGAATGCAAAAGATTATCTAATTTCTATTTATAACTCCAGACATAAAATTTTAGCAACTGTCAATTCGTTCAATCAAAAAATTCATTGGTACAAATCGACTGGGACGTAGAAGTACAGACCGCTTAGCTACTGGGCGATGGGCTCAGCACCTACACATATATGCACTAATAAGTATGGTGAAAAGCGGATAGCTGTCTCTGTCAACCCCGCTAGGACTAAAAGGACCCGAGAGTTTATTAACTTATAATGTCTCAGGCAGAATACAGAAAAATAAAACGATAAGATAGAACAACGTTTAAATTTAAGTCTAGCTGTCAATAAATTGTCAATATTGTAAACGTCTTGTCTTAAAACTTTTAGAATGCGTACTTTCTTAATATTTTCCGTGATTTCCTGTTTTTTGGGATTAGTCTTTGCTAAACCTTTGTCTTCTATTGTGGAACAAAACAGGTTTGCACAGTGTTTTATATTTAAAATTATTTTGTATTTATTGATGATAATTCTAATATCTATTTAAAAAAATTCTTGTATCATCTTTGACTACGGTTAATCTTAAGTTACATTAAAACTTGAGGTATATAGAAAGAAAAAAATGGTGCGGGGACTCATGGGGGGATACTCTAACTTACATTTTAATTTTCATCTTAGACGTAAGAAATAAGTGTATGTGTTTTAAAAAAGACTTGGCTTAAAGGTCTTGTTACCAAGCCATAAAATATTCATCAAAAAAAATTAGGTATACACATAATATCTAGTAAATAAAAGTAATGACCTAACGGATACGAATTTTATTTCTTAATTACTATTAAGAAATGAAATTACTAATACCTTAAAAAACATTAATGCTGGTTTGTTTAAAATTATTGTAGGGAGACAGGGGAAGCAGATTACGAAGGCAATGAAGAATCTGCGGCCACCGATTATCAACAAGACGACCAAGAACCTTCTATAGAAAGTCAAGTAAATTCATAAATTTTCAATATTATTTTTCGCTTAGATTTATGAGATCTTATGACATAAATGAGAACGTACGCTACCGTAGTTTAATAGCTTTGCACACATGCAGGCGCTTATTATTGCATATGTTTATTGTGATTTACGAATGTTGTTCAATATGTACCAACTCCCTGGTTGTCTGTCGTGATTTGTACAGATCCAAAGTCGAACTATCGACGAGCCTCCGACCTTAGGTGTTGCGTTATCTTAGAAAGTTGTCTAAAACTTATATAAATTAATTAAAATCAGTTAAAGGATTGCAATAAATTAGCTTTATTTTTTTGTAAGAAGGAAATAATCTCTATCATAAGACATAATTGATTTTATTCAAAGGTAAAAAACAGATCAATTTAAACTAATATTGACTTAGTTTTTTGTTCTTGGTATTACCTTTATTTTAACTAGTTATTCATTATTTTTAACACGGATTTTGATAATGCAGATATAACCAGATCAACTGTGTATCACAGATTTACTGATTGTTTTACTTTACCATTCTTAGCTTGTATGATTTTACAAATATTTCAAAGTAAATATATCACGTATTTGATATTAAATTGTTTTCAAATAGTTATTAATTACTTAATATTATTGCAAAATTACATGAATGACATTTTGCAATAACATAGGAGGTACAATAACGTACCAATAATATCTAATGTGATTAATTATAATTTATTACAGGATGAGACTAATAATAACGGGCGACGGGAGGTGGGACAAGAAAATGCTCATTTACCCGATCTTAGTAATAATCCATACAAACAACGAGTAAGCAACTCACAACCTGTTCAACTTAACAATTTTGATAATCTAATTATTGCTTTTAAAATTTTGATTCTCGATTGATATTAAATGTTTATATAAAGATTTCAGATATGTCCGGAATTAGCAGGGATGCTCGGAATGGTAAGATTTCAAGTATTAATGCGGATCCCAATGAGAAGCCTATTATGAAATGTCAGCAAAGTGATCCATATGTTGAGAATAATGATCAAGAGGCGAGACAACATTCAAGTGATAATAGTTACAAAATTAATCGTGCACAAAACCCGGAATTCGATAATAACATTAATAAAAGAGCTATGTTATCCGCAAATGCCAATGACGAAGGTGACTTCCTGTTTGAAAATAATAGGGATCAACTTAATAAAGCTGATAAAATAGAGTACTCTAGAGATGGCGACCCCACACGTCTCTTCAAACAGCCAATATTTAATATACCTGGTGAGAATAGGGAACTTCCAGATTTCAAGAGGTATGAAAAATTTCGTTTAAATCGCAATAGACGTCAAACACAAAAGACTAATTCAAAAGAAACCAACGAATCGACACCATCTGGGGAAAGAGAGAGTAAAGAGGAAGATACAATAAATGAAGACGAAGAGTCAGCAATAAAAAGGCATGTCAAAAAGTTGTCTGAACAAGAACTGGATGATCTCTTAAGCACTCTTTCCGACGACAAGAGAAATTTGCTTAAAAAAATTATGGAAAATGATTTTGATAACGACGATGATACAATAAATAAACGTGAAATAACTAAGAAAGCTGGAGCTGTTGAACAAAATAATTACATAGAAAACGGTCAATTCGATTCTAATAAAGATCAAGGTCTTAATTCGAATGTAGAAGATACTAACACAGAAACAATACTAACCCGGGAAACAACTGAAACTAGTAAGAAAAATATGGGTGCTACTGAAGTAGTTGAGGCCATGCCTTTTAAGAATACTGGCAGTAGTGACAAATCAGAAAATAAATTAGATCTAGCAAATCAGAGAGAAGATGATGTTAAAGAAATAAAATCAGAAAGTAATATAGATTTGGACTCAAAAAAACCTGATAATGACTTTGAATTGGAATCTAACTCTCAAATAATGTCGAAAATTGAAAATAAACGTGAAGCCAACATAAGCGAGATGACTGTACCAGATGATACACAAATAGGGGATAGGGATTACAATCTTAAAGACTCTCAAGGGACTGTGAATAATCAGGAAATGTTTTTACCAGAAGATGAACTATCTGAGATTATGAACGAAGAGACTGAGCAACACAATGCTTACAAAAATGGCTTTAAAAGAGAAGCTTCTTTTGATGACTCGTCAGATTTATCAGATTCTCTAAAGTCTTTGGAGGACTCGTTTCCTAATTCTAACGCTTATGACGAATCTAATCTATTGACAGGCTCTGATATGGCGCCTTTAATAAGAGTCAAGAGAACAGATGCCGGGGCTAGCGTCATGAAAAGGGCGGCAAATATAATGGCAGATTCTAATGTACCATATTTTCCTAATAAAGGCGAAAATGACGATGAGGATAATGACGAAGGGAGTGAATTTAATGACGATGGTTTTTATGATAGAACCTCTAATTATGCAAGAAGTAACGATTATAACAAAGCCTTCAATTTTCATTGTGCAAAAGATGGCGAAAAATTTTTGACCAAAAAATCTGGTCATAATTATGGCAACGAAAACTTAGAAAGCGACACCATGAACCTTGGCTCTGACACTGACAATATGATGACTGGCCCTGAAGGTATTAATGATAACTTAATGTTCAACGGATTAAGGAATCGGCGCACATTGGATGAAAACGATTACAACAATAAATCATCAGATGATAAGGCTAAGGAAGTATCACCAGAACGCCGTTTACGATCAACTCCTTTAATGGACAATCAATCAAAAACAGTGTCTGAAACTAATATTAATGTGCCTGTACCGGGTTATCAGGAAAATGACGCATTTGGGCCCCTGCCTCGGGGCTACGACGGTGACTTAGGACGATACAAAAGAGTAAGGCGCGTAAAGCAAATGCAAGATAGTCTTTCCCCAAATTAATAATTGTTTAGTGCTTTCGTGCCTTTAATAATAATTTTTAAGAATTTTAAAATTGTTTCTTAAATAATGAATAACAGTGTTAGTTTTTAATCCCGTTTACTTTGTTTTTTATGTTTATAAGTTTCAAGTATTTCATTTAACTTGCTTAAATTATACCCATTAAAGTAATTTTTTGTATTATTCCATTTCTAATTATAGTTTTACTTAAATCATTTCATAACAAGCGAAATATGTCAGATCGGTGAGTTCGTCTATATACCAACACTTGCGTGTCGTGCATTTGTCACTTGTGCGAAAGAATTGTATTTAGATATATGTTACTAGCTTTTCGGCTGCAACTTCACAAGGCAGACGTACGGCCTCACAACTGACCGACGAAATTACTGGGGTCGTCAAAAATCGGGATCTTTGCGACCATTACATTATTCAAGAAATCGTCGGATACAATTGCATTCTATATCAAATTAATCATAGGCAGTGTTCTAAGAATTATCCCAAAAGTTATATTTCACTACCAATATAATAATATTAACAAGGAGAGATTCATATATAGTACAGAATTAGAAGGAGTCCATGCACACAACCACTAGATGAGTACACTGGGAGCACAATTCTATCACCTACCAAGAGTTTATCTACATGATTGTGCTTTGGTTGGAAATTCACTATTGCTAGTAAAATTATTGGATTAACGAAACGTGCCACCTTGACTCTTGATCACATACCCATAAGTGTACTGGATAAGATTTTTAAATAAAAACGAGAACCTTTCCCCTAACTTCCTTTTACTTTTCTACCAACACGAGTGTATACACATGTAAGGTTAGGAATCACTAAAAAGTCACAAGTATATTTTTGAGAGATTATACCTGTACATGGCGATTTCTACCAAGTCACACCTCATGTGTTTAAAATAAGATCTATTTGATATTAATTTAAATCTGGTATTAAAGTTATATTTATATATTTGATATTCGTATTCATATAGGTCTTTTGTCATTTATGCAGTGCATTTATGAGTTCTTAAAATAACTTAATTTTTAAAGGTTTATGAAGTAAAAAAAATACAAATATTGTATAAAAATTTATTACATGGCAAAGATATATTTTTATAATATAGGATAAATAAAATATTAATTTTAAATTGATATTGTGCTCTAAGCTGGCATAATTATAGGCATGTTAAAAAATCTGTTAACGACTAGCAATATTAAATTGCATTTTATAATGATAGATACATTTTTAATATACGTTTCAAGATATAAAAGCGAAACCATATAAGGAATGCAAAGTTAGGCTTGTATCAAGTATATAAAGGTATATAAATGTTTAAAAGTTAATGGGTTATTCTTGACGCATAAAATTTATGTTCGCGCGAGTCACGCGTGTGTTTGAATGGAGTAGTTGGTGATTGAAGCGTCGTGGCTGGACAAGTACCGTGCACGTGAGTTGTGAATTCACGTTTGTAGCTAGTGTTGCCATCTCCTAGTACAAAATGCGATGTGTTGCTGTGACGGGCTACTCTTTCCACACGTTCAACTTTTTCTGTTCTGTCAGCTCTTTGAGAATGTTCAGATCTGGAAAAGTTGCCATAGGAACGCGCTTCAGATTGTCCATAGAATTCTCCTCCAACACGAAGATTGTCTCTAGCGGTAGCTCGCTGTTGACGTTCTGTCACCATAGTGGATTGACCATCTCGCCTTTGTTCACGGCGGCCCTCAGTGTTGTCCGTATGTTGAGAAACAACAAATGTGTTGTCGCGTGCAGAGCGATGCATTGAACTGATACTTTTTCTGTCTGTACTGTGCGTCGAGTTGCTAATGTATTCACCGCGTTCATTAAGGTTACCGATGCTCTTACGTTGTGAAGCTGCAGTCGAGCTGATAGAATGTTGTGCTTCATTCGTAGATGAAACACCTTTGCGGTGCAAGACGGCATTAGTACTTGATGAATCGGACACTAAATCAGACGTCCTTTTGTGATATCCGCTGCGTGCCGAATTATCCACAGCAGATGTAGGGATATCACCACCGCCGTGCATAGCCCTTTGGAATTCTATACTTGTTTTTGTCACGCTATCACTTAGATGATTTCTACTTGATATACTCGATTGGTGAGTGGACTTTATGTGACTTGTTTGGTCCACATGACTTGCAGTTATAATATTAGTTGTGGATTCAGCAATTCTTTGCGTTTGACCTGAAGCCGTATGCTGTTGAGAATTTATATTGTGTTGATTTGCAGTTACTTGACCAGATGAATAAGTTCGTTGAACGTTTTCGCCATCGACGTGTCTATTAACACTACTGCTAGAGGACAAATGAGATGAATTTTGATTGATTCGGCTTCCATGTATAACATGGGTTGTATTCAAATCCTCCTGACTGCGGTTTTCTGACGTAGCTCGGCTTTGATGAGAAGAATGTTCCGAAGAAGTAATTCTTTGTGCACTGTCTCCACGTTGCTGACGCTGAATTATGTGA
The DNA here is from genome assembly GCA_029286785.1 of Meandrusa payeni. Taxonomy (NCBI): domain Eukaryota; kingdom Metazoa; phylum Arthropoda; class Insecta; order Lepidoptera; family Papilionidae; genus Meandrusa; species Meandrusa payeni. The sequence continues at coordinate 7,316,417 of JAGSMX010000008.1, read as the reverse complement.
CTGTCAGAAGCTGAATGTTCAGTGGACTGTTTCATGTATCGTTCTTCTTGACTTCCTTTTGTTAAATGTGTTTTGTTCATTTCACGCCGGTTGTGATCTTCCACAGTTTCATAGTTTTGTCTCTGATGAGAATGTAATGTGCCGTCCTTTTGATCTCTTGACACAATTCCATGATTCATGCCACTAGGTTGTGATTGCAGCTGCGATGTAGTGCGGTCATCCTTAATACGTTTTAAGTTATTGTTTTCATTGTCGACGACGTTTGTTTCCACATTTCGTGTGACAGTTACCCATTTGCCTCCTATTAATTTTTTTTCCTTGACCTGTTTTATAATTTTGGTAGTAGATGTAGATGATACACTTTTAATGTTTCTCACATCTGTCTTACTATTTTCACTTCTTTGTACATTATTTCGTGAAACAGAGTCATTCTTTGAATTTTGAATCATTTTTTGAACAGATACCCGATCTAAATTATTTTGTGATCCAGTACGATCTATAACATCCTGAGATATCATTGTTGTTTGCTTAGTGTGACCTGTGTGGCTATGTTTAGAAGTAGAATGTGTAACAGATTCAATATTTTGCTCTGTAGCGTGCTTTACTTGATTTTCAATTTGACTTTGTCTTAAATAGTCTTTATGTATTTCGTTGTCAGTTTTGTATGTGATTTGAATTTGAAATCTGTTTGCTGTAATGATTGATTTGTTACATCATTATAAGTCATGTCTCTTTGATCATATGTTGTTGCAAGACCGCGACTTGGTTCAGGATGTAATTTATTTTTGGGATGAATTTCTCTTTCTGGTGTCGTAGGATGCGAGTCTTTTGTTTTATTTAAATTATCTTTCGGTCTTAATGGTGTAGACCGATCAACCGGCTCCCATTTTGGTCGTGACGGACGTTCAAAATCACCTTCAGATTTTAAATTATCTTTCGGGCGTACTTGTGCGGGAGTGTCTCCAGGCTGCCATTGTGTTTTAGGTCGATCTTGGAATTGGCCTTCGGGGTGGAGGTTATCTTTTGGACGAATTTGTCCCGGTACATCACCAGGTTGCCAATGCGATTTGGGCTGAGTTTGAAATTTACCTTCAGGGTGAAGATTATCCTTGGGCCGAACTTGTTCTGGTCTGTGACCAGGTTGCCACTGTGTTTTGGGTCGATCTTGAAATTGGCCTTCAGGATGAAGATTATCTTTTGGCCGGACTTGTTCCGGTCTGTCGCCTGGTTGCCATTGTGTTTTGGGCCGATCTTGGAATTGGCCTTCAGGATGAAGATTATCTTTCGGCCGAACTTGGTCCGGTCTGACACCTGGTTGCCATTGAGTTTTTGGTCGGTCTTGAAATTGGCCTTCAGGATGGAGATTATCTTTAGGACGCATCTGTTCTGGAATTTCACCTGCTTGCCAGTGAGTTTTGGGTTGAGTTTGAAATTTACCTTCCGGGTGAAGATTGTCTTTTGGACGAACTTGTTCTGGTCTGTCACTTGGTTGCCACTGTGTTTTGGGTCGATCTTGAAATTGGCCTTCAGGATGGAGATTATCTTTTGGTCGCATATGTTCTAAAACTTCACTTGGCTGCCAGTGTGATTTTGGTCGGCCTTGGAATTGATCCGCAGGATACTGATTATCTTTAGGCCGATGCTGAGACGGTGTTTCACTAGGCTGGGCATGAATTCTATGTCTGTCTGGAAATTCTTCCTCCGGTTGACGGCCACGAACGTGATCAGGCGATTCTTGTTGTTTTTGAGTTTGTTTCGGATGCTTGTCATCAGGTTTTGTCTGTAATTTATCAGACCCAGGTTGCCTTGATTCAGGACCATGGTCGATAGTTCGTATAGTCTTATAAATGCTCTCATTTTTCAAATCTTCCTCGGTACGTTGCGTATGCTTCATATGCCTAAAGGTACGATCTTGAGGTTGACCAGTTTCATCAAACTGCTCTTTAGGTTTGTCTGGTTTGTCAGAATAATATTCTATAGCCCTTCGATCCGTTTTATTTATATTTTTTTCGTCTCGCCGAGCGTAATCCTCGAAAACCCCTTCAATTTTAAGATTATCTTCCCTACGCGTTAATTTTACTCTTTGCCCTTTAACGACGCGATAGGTATCTGAAGTTCTTATATTTTCCATTTTTCCTTCCATCTTAAGATTATCTTCATGTTTGACTATTGCAGTTTTTTCTCCAGTAACCACCTTATAGTCATTTCTTTGATTCATATCAATAAATTCTCCTTCAATTTTTAAATTGTCTTCTCTCCTTATAATATCTACACGTTCAATGTTTTGTCTACGGACATCAACATCCCTGTCAATGGTAATGTTATCAATATGTTTAAAAGGTTTTCGTTTCTCTGCGGGCTGTGATGGTATTGCTTCAGGCGTATAAAATTTACCATCTGGTTTTAAATTATCTTGCGGCTTAACCACAGGTGCCCTGTCTCCTTTAGTAGCACGGTAATCATCACGAGTATAAAGGTCAATAAATTCTCCCTCGGTTCTTAAGTTATCTTCATGCTTTTGAATAACAACTTTCTCAGTCTTTTCTATGCGCTTGTAGTCATCCCTCGAGCGATGCATATCAATTATTCCTTCCATTTTCAAATGATCCTCATGTTTAACAACGTCAACTCTATCTCCGCGCGTTACCGAATAATCTGTCCTACGCACTACTTCCATATCACCTTCTGGCTTCAAATTATCTCGAGGCTTCTTAGACGTTTGTCTCTCAGCTGGTTTCCACTCATCGTGCTTAGGTTTTTCGAATTCTCCCTCGGGTTTCAAGTTGTCTTTAGGTTTCTTTTGAACTGGACGCTCAGCGGGTTGCCAGTGGTCTTTTGCAGGTGTTGTAAAATCACCTTCTGGTTTTAAGTTATCCTTAGGCTTCTTCGGGATTTGTCTTTCAGCAGGTTTCCATTGTTCTTGTTTCGGTTGTTCGAAGTCGCCTTCAGGCTTAAGATTATCTTTAGGTTTCTTTTGAGTGGGACGTTCAGCCGGACGCCATTGATCAGTTTTAGGTTGTTCAAAGTCACCTTCAGGTTTGAGATTGTCTTGAGGTTTCTTTTGTATTGGTCGTTCTGCTGGTCGCCATTCTTCATGTTTAGGGTGTGCAAAATCTCCTTCAGGCTTAAGGTTATCTTTAGGCTTTCTTTGAACCGGACGTTCGGCTGGGTACCATTCTTCTTGTTTTGGTTTTTCGAAGTCTCCTTCAGGTCTTAAATTATCTTGCGGTTTTTTAGCGGTCGGTCGGTCTGCTGGTCGCCATTCCTCTTGTTTGGGCTGCTCAAATTCGCCTTCTGGTCTTAGATTATCTTTAGGTCTCTTTTGGATCGGTCGCTCAGCTGGCCTCCATTGATCCTTTTCAGGCGTTGTGAAGACACCTTCTGGTCGTAAATTGTCTTGTGGCTTTCTAGGTGTTTGTCGTTCTGCAGGACGCCATTCATCCAACTTAGGTTGCTCAAATTCACCTTCTGGTTTCAAATTATCCTTAGGTTTCTTTTGTGTTGGTCGTTCAGCAGGTCTCCATTTATCTTTTTCAGGAGCTGTAAAGTCACCTTCAGGTCTTAAGTTATCCTCAGGTTTTTTTGCAGTTTGCCTCTCCGCTGGGCGCCATTCATCTTGCTTAGGTTGGTCAAAGTCACCTTCTGGTTTTAAATTATCTTTAGGTTTCTTTTGAGTAGGACGTTCAGCAGGTCTCCATTGATCTTTTTCAGGAGTTGTAAATTCACCTTCTGGTCTCAAATTGTCTTGTGGCTTTTTCGGCGTTTGTCTGTCTGCCGGACGCCACTCATCGTGCTTTGGTTGCTCAAATTCACCTTCTGGTTTTAAATTATCTTTAGGTCTTTTCTGTGTTGGGCGTTCAGCAGGTCTCCATTGATCTTTTTCAGGAGTTGTGAATTCACCTTCTGGTCTTAAATTGTCTTGAGGCTTTTTCGGTGTTTGGCGCTCTGCTGGTCGCCATTCGTCTTGCTTAGGTTGTTCAAAGTCACCTTCCGGCTTCAAATTATCTTTAGGTCTCCTCTGTGTTGGGCGTTCGGCAGGCCTCCATTGATCTTTTTCAGGAGTTGTGAAATCTCCTTCTGGCTTCAAGTTATCTTGTGGTTTTTTCGGTGTTTGGCGCTCTGCTGGTCGCCATTCGTCTTGCTTAGGTTGTTCAAAGTCACCTTCCGGCTTCAAATTATCTTTAGGTCTCTTCTGCGTTGGTCGTTCAGCAGGTCTCCATTGATCTTTTTCAGGAGCTGTAAAGTCACCTTCAGGTCTTAAGTTATCTTCAGGTTTTTTTGCAGTTTGCCTCTCCGCCGGGCGCCATTCATCTTGCTTAGGTTGTTCAAAGTCACCTTCTGGTTTTAAATTATCTTTAGGTTTCTTTTGAGTAGGACGTTCAGCAGGTCTCCATTGATCTTTTTCAGGGGTTGTAAATTCACCTTCTGGTCTCAAATTGTCTTGGGGCTTTTTCGGCGTTTGTCTGTCTGCCGGACGCCACTCATCGTGCTTTGGTTGCTCAAATTCACCTTCTGGTTTCAAATTGTCCTTAGGCCTCCTCTGCGTTGGCCGTTCAGCAGGTCTCCATTGATCTTTTTCGGGAGTTGTGAACTCACCTTCCGGTTTTAAATTATCTTGCGGTTTTAGCGGTCGGTCGGTCTGCTGGTCGCCATTCGTCTTGCTTAGGTTGGTCAAAGTCACCTTCAGGTTTCAAATTGTCTTTAGGTCTCTTCTGCGTTGGTCGTTCAGCAGGTCTCCATTGATCTTTTTCAGGAGCTGTAAAGTCACCTTCAGGTCTTAAGTTATCTTCAGGTTTTTTTGCAGTTTGCCTCTCCGCTGGGCGCCATTCATCTTGCTTAGGTTGTTCAAAGTCACCTTCTGGTTTTAAATTATCTTTAGGTTTCTTTTGAGTAGGACGTTCAGCAGGTCTCCATTGATCTTTTTCAGGGGTTGTCAATTCACCTTCTGGTCTCAAATTGTCTTGGGGCTTTTTCGGCGTTTGTCTGTCTGCCGGACGCCACTCATCGTGCTTTGGTTGCTCAAATTCACCTTCTGGTTTCAAATTGTCCTTAGGCCTCCTCTGCGTTGGCCGTTCAGCAGGTCTCCATTGATCTTTTTCGGGAGTTGTGAACTCACCTTCCGGTTTTAAATTATCTTGCGGCTTTTTCGGCGCTTGACGGTCTGCGGGACGCCACTCATCTTGCTTTGGTTGCTCGAAATCACCTTCAGGTTTCAAATTGTCTTTGGGTCTCTTTTGTGTTGGACGTTCAGCAGGTCTCCATTGATCTTTTTCAGGAGCTGTAAAGTCACCTTCAGGTCTTAAGTTATCTTCAGGTTTTTTTGCAGTTTGCCTCTCCGCTGGGCGCCATTCATCTTGCTTAGGTTGTTCAAACTCACCTTCTGGTTTTAAATTATCTTTAGGTTTCTTTTGAGTAGGACGTTCTGCAGGTCTCCATTGATCTTTTTCAGGAGTTGTAAATTCACCTTCTGGCCTTAAATTGTCTTGTGGCTTTTTCGGCGTTTGTCTGTCTGCCGGACGCCATTCGTCTTGCTTAGGTTGTTCAAATTCACCTTCTGGTTTCAAATTGTCTTTAGGTCTCTTCTGTGTAGGGCGTTCAGCAGGCCTCCATTGATCTTTTTCAGGAGTTGTGAAATCTCCTTCCGGCCTCAAGTTGTCTTGTGGTTTTTTCGGTGTTTGGCGCTCTGCTGGTCGCCATTCGTCTTGTTTCGGTTGTTCAAAGTCACCTTCCGGCTTCAAATTATCTTTAGGTCTCTTCTGCGTTGGTCTTTCAGCAGGTCTCCATTGATCCTTCTCTGGAGCTGTAAAGTTACCCTCAGGCTTTAGATTATCTTCAGGTTTTTTTGCAGTTTGCCTTTCCGCTGGCCGCCATTCATCTTGCTTAGGCTGTTCAAATTCACCTTCTGGTTTCAAGTTGTCTTTAGGTCTCCTCTGTGTTGGGCGTTCAGCAGGCCTCCATTGATCTTTTTCAGGAGTTGTGAAATCTCCTTCTGGCCTCAAGTTGTCTTGTGGTTTTTTCGGTGTTTGGCGCTCTGCTGGTCGCCATTCGTCTTGTTTCGGTTGTTCAAAGTCACCTTCCGGCTTCAAATTATCTTTAGGTCTCTTTTGCGTTGGTCGTTCAGCAGGTCTCCATTGATCTTTCTCTGGAGCTGTAAAGTCACCTTCAGGTCTTAAGTTATCTTCAGGTTTTTGCAGTTTGCCTCTCCGCCGGGCGCCATTCATCTTGCTTAGGTTGTTCAAAGTCACCTTCTGGTTTTAAATTATCTTTAGGTTTCTTTTGAGTAGGACGTTCAGCAGGCCGCCATTGGTCTTTTCAGGAGTTGTAAATTCACCTTCTGGTTTTAAATTATCTTTAGGTTTCTTCTGGATTGACGTTCAGCAGGCCTCCATTGATCTTTTCAGGTGTCGTAAATTCGCCTTCTGGCTTTAAATTATCTTGCGGCTTTTTCGGCGTTTGTCTGTCTGCCGGACGCCACTCATCGTGCTTTGGTTGCTCAAATTCACCTTCTGGTTTCAAATTGTCCTTAGGCCTCCTCTGCGTTGGCCGTTCAGCAGGTCTCCATTGATCTTTTTCGGGAGTTGTGAACTCACCTTCCGGTTTTAAATTATCTTGCGGCTTTTTCGGCGTTTGTCTATCTGCTGGACGCCATTCGTCTTGTTTTGGTTGCTCGAAATCACCTTCAGGTTTCAAATTGTCTTTGGGTCTCTTTTGTGTTGGACGTTCAGCAGGTCTCCATTGATCCTTCTCTGGAGCTGTAAAGTTACCCTCAGGCTTTAGATTATCTTCAGGTTTTTGCAGTTTGCCTCTCCGCTGGGCGCCATTCATCTTGCTTAGGTTGTTCAAACTCACCTTCTGGTTTTAAATTATCTTTAGGTCTTTTCTGTGTTGGACGTTCTGCAGGTCTCCATTGATCTTTTTCAGGAGTTGTAAATTCACCTTCTGGCCTTAAATTGTCTTGTGGCTTTTTGGCGTTTGTCTGTCTGCCGGACGCCATTCGTCTTGCTTAGGTTGTTCAAATTCACCTTCTGGTTTCAAATTGTCTTTAGGTCTCCTCTGTGTTGGGCGTTCAGCGGGCCTCCATTGATCTTTTCAGGAGTTGTGAAATCTCCTTCCGGCCTCAAGTTGTCTTGTGGTTTTTTCGGTGTTTGACGCTCAGCTGGACGCCATTCATCTTGTTTAGGTTGTTCAAAGTCACCTTCCGGCTTCAAATTATCTTTAGGTCTCTTCTGCGTTGGTCTTTCAGCAGGTCTCCATTGATCCTTCTCTGGAGCTGTAAAGTTACCCTCAGGCTTTAGATTATCTTCAGGTTTTTTTGCAGTTTGCCTTTCCGCTGGCCGCCATTCATCTTGCTTAGGCTGTTCAAATTCACCTTCTGGTTTCAAGTTGTCTTTAGGTCTCCTCTGTGTTGGGCGTTCAGCAGGCCTCCATTGATCTTTTTCAGGAGTTGTGAATTCACCTTCGGGTCTTAAGTTATCTTGTGGTTTTTCGGTGTTTGACGCTCAGCTGGACGCCATTCATCTTGTTTAGGTTGTTCAAAGTCACCTTCCGGCTTCAAATTATCTTTAGGTCTCTTCTGCGTTGGTCTTTCAGCAGGTCTCCATTGATCTTTCTCTGAGCTGTAAAGTTACCCTCAGGCTTTAGATTATCTTCAGGTTTTTGCAGTTTGCCTTTCCGCTGGCCGCCATTCATCTTGCTTAGGCTGTTCAAATTCACCTCTGGTTTCAAATTGTCTTTAGGTCTCCTCTGTGTTGGGCGTTCAGCAGGCCTCCATTGATCTTTTCAGGAGTTGTAAATTCACCTTCTGGTTTTAAATTGTCTTCAGGACGACGGACTGGTTCTCTTTCACCTGGACGCCACTCCTCAGGTTTGCGTTTTTCGAATTCTCCCTCTGGTTTTAGGTTTTGCCTTTCTGCTGGACGCCATTCATCTTGCTTAGGCTGTTCAAATTCACCTTCTGGTTTCAAATTATCTTTAGGTCTCTTTTGCGTTGGTCGTTCAGCAGGTCTCCATTGATCTTTCTCTGGAGCTGTAAAGTCACCTTCAGGTCTTAAGTTATCTTCAGGCTTTTTAGCAGTTTGCCTGTCTGCTGGACGCCATTCGTCTTGTTTTGGTTGCTCAAATACACCTTCAGGTTTTAAGTTATCTTTAGGTTTCTTCTGGATTGGACGTTCAGCAGGCCGCCATTGGTCTTTTTCAGGAGTTGTGAATTCACCTTCGGGTCTTAAGTTATCTTGTGGCTTCTTTGGTGTTTGTCGCTCCGCTGGTCGCCACTCATCTTGTTTAGGTTGCTCGAAATCACCTTCTGGTTTCAAATTGTCCTTAGGTTTCTTTTGTGTTGGACGTTCAGCCGGTCTCCATTGATCTTTTTCAGGTGTCGTAAATTCGCCTTCTGGCTTTAAATTATCTTTGGGCTTTTTAGGCGTTTGCCTTTCTGCTGGACGCCATTCATCAATTGTTGGTGCTTCAAAGTCACCTTCCGGTTTTAAGTTATCGATTGGTTTAATTTTCTTTTGTCTGACATCGATCGTCTCATAAGTTTTAAATTCTTCTTGGGTTGTTGTTACTGTTTCCCTGTTTTCTGTGGAATAAAACTTCTCGAAATCTTCTTTTGTCCATGTACGACGGCGGTGAGGCCGTTCGACAACCACGTTCTTTTCTGGATAATCATTTTGATTAGAAGTCACAAATTCTATTTCACCCTCTCTTATCAAATTATCTGCTTTTCGAGTAACTAAAGTTGTTCTTTCTATAGTATCGGTGTAATCAATAAATTCAGATTTTGATGTGGTATCGGTTATTATGTCTCCTTCTATCTTCGTCCATGTATTTCGTCGCACTGGTTTTTGCCTTTCGAAAGGCTTAACAGTATACTCAGTTCTTGATGTGGTAGTATCTGTAAAAAGAAAATTTATTTACATCATGCATGCCAATTATTGATAAGTAAAATGTTCATTTTAATAGAGGAATATTATTGCTGTTGATAGACATTAATTAAAATACGAGTTCTAAATAAATTAAATATGAAAGATAATTTATAAGCACCAAATTTCAAATAAAATATACTTAAGTATTCGACTTACCTGTAAATTCACCTTCCATGATTATGTTGTCCGTACGTCTTATTATTTCTGCCCTTTCGCCGGTAAACACTTTATAGTCTTCTGTTACAGTTCTTGATGTAAAATCTCCTTCTGGACGTAAATTATCTTTCGGCTTTTTAACAATTGACTTTTCAGCGGGTACAAATTCCTCTGGTTGTCGTTTGGTAAATTCACCTTCAGGCTTGAGATTGTCCGTAGGTTTCTTTTGTTGAGGCCTCTCAGCTGGTTTCCATTCAACTTTATTTGGTGTCGCAAATTCACCTTCTGGTTTTAAATTGTCTTCAGGACGACGGACTGGTTCTCTTTCACCTGGACGCCACTCCTCAGGTTTGCGTTTTTCGAATTCTCCCTCTGGTCTTAGATTGTCCTCTGGTTTTTTAGGTTTTTGCCTTTCTGCTGGCCTCCAAGGTTCCTTCTCAGGTGTAACAAAATCTCCTTCAGGCTTCAGGTTATCGAGTGGACGTCGCACTGGTGCTCTGTCGCCTGGTTGCCATTCTTCGGGTTTTCTCTTTTCGAAATCTCCTTCAGGTTTCAGATTGTCTTTAGGACGTCGAACTGGCTCTCTGTCACCAGGAGACCATTCATCAGGTTTTCTTTTTTCAAATTCTCCCTCTGGTTTTAGATTATCTTCTGGTTTCTTAGGCTTTTGCCTTTCTGCTGGCCTCCAAGGTTGCTTTTCTGGAGTTGTAAATTCACCCTCAGGTCTAAGGTTATCATCTGGACGACGAACAGGAGCCCTATCGCCTGGGCGCCATTCTTCAGGCCTTCGTTTTTCAAAATCGCCCTCAGGCCTCAAATTATCCTCCGGACGCCGAACTGGTGCTCTATCTCCAGGACTCCACTCATCAGGTTTTCGTTTTTCAAAATCGCCTTCAGGATAAAGATTATCTTCAGGGCGTCGAATTGGAGCTCTATCTCCCGGGCGCCATTCTTCGGGTCGCCTTTTTTCAAACTCACCTTCGGGTCTCAAGTTATCCTCAGGACGACGTACTGGAGCTCTGTCACCGGGTTTCCATTCATCGGGCTTTCTATCTTGGAAATCACCCTCAAGCTTTAGATTATCCTCTGGCTTTTTTGGTTTCTGCCTTTCTGCAGGTCTCCATGCCTCTTTTTCAGGGGTAGTAAATTCTCCTTCAGGCTTTAAGTTATCATTAGGTCGATGAACAGTAGCACGATCACCAGGTCGCCATTGTTCAGGCTTACGTGTCTCAAAATCTCCTTCTGGTTTCAGGTTGTCTTCCGGACGCTTAACAGGCGCTCTGTCACCAGGTCGCCATTCTTCAGGACGCCTCCTCTCGAACTCTCCTTCAGGTTTTAAGTTATCTTCAGGTTTAGTAGCTCTCGGTCGTTCAACTGGCTGCCAGTGAGGACGCTCGGGTTCTTGAAAGTCGCCTTCAAGACGGAGATGGTCTTCATGGTGAACAGCTGTTGTACGGCTGACGTGCTTCTCATTGTAGTCTTGTTTGTACGCGGAAACCACGCTCGTCGTGTGCTCCACATCGAACAATGGCTCCGGGACATCGTTGTGTGGGCAACGGTGACGCCTATGAACAATATACATTTAATAAGTGTTAGTTGCTTTTTTTATGAGGATGTTTTTTATCGAAAATGTATCGGACTAACGCGAAAATCACAGCAATATTCTCGATATTACAGAAATTATGGTGTCATTTATGTTGTACAATTAATGCTATAATGTAAGGCTATTCACTTATCTATACAAATAAATAAAATTAAGAGCGTCTATTTGTAATATTAAAATAACCGCCTTTTACTACATGCATATGAATCTGACTGTTAGTTACCCACTAATCTCTGAAACGACAGTACCGATTTTGACAGAAGAATTTCACTGGCAGATAACTGATCTAATAAGGGTATCTTAGACTACTTTTATTAAAAAAAAACTCATAAATCGATTTAAATCGCGGGTAACAATGCTGGGCGCAAAGAGATCATAATACAATAATTTTGAATATACTTGCTCGTGATTTCGTTAGCGACATTAAGAGTTAATATTCACTTAACTTTTTCTTCACAGAATTATAATCGTGGTATTTGCAAATATTTGTGGATGGCAGAACAAGTATAAGATTGTAATTAATGTCATAGATTTGCGGTCAAACCTGTACAACACTAATAGGCAAGAACGACATTAAAGTCATAAGGTCAGATTCGAATCCTAGTCATCTTGTACTAAAAAGTTTGCTTTGTGTTTCCACTTATGGGTCATAATAAGAAACCTGGTAGCGGAAATTTTTTTTTTGTTCCTCGGTGCATGGTGAGGGGCTCCGGGATGTCCAGAGGAACGCACCGGAGCCCCTCTGCACTGTGCTCAAGGAGAGCACATCCCGGGGTTACTCCCTCCCCCCCTGTGCCCTCGCAGTGCAAAGCGACACGGGCCAGCCGATGTCGCTGGCTTCTTCCCGGATCCACCTTGGCGGAAGAAAAGGCCCCCACCCTTGTCGCCCATTGATCCCGGGGCCCTTTTAGTCGCCTTCTATGACAGGCAGGGAATACCGTCTTATTCTTGAGAGCCCAGAACTACAGGGCTGAGTTAAACGCACAGTAGAACTTATGTTTTTAAGGTTGTGGTGATTAAGAAATTTGCTACGCGTCATTCTATATTATAGATAACAGAGAAATGTATGCTTTGGTGGTTTGGGTGAGTAGAAAGAATGAAGGAGGATTGAGTGACGAGGAAAGTTTATAGTACAATAATGAGTGGTAGTGTAATGGTAGACCGACATTTTCCATATGTTGCTGTGTATAGGCAATAGTGGTGAAAAGTGTGTCATTGTGTGAGTGTAAACCAGATATGTATGGCCAAAAACCAAACATGGATTTGTAAAAAAAACGATAGACGAAGCAAATAATAAAGTCCTAATCTCTACACTTAGCCTAGCCCAGGTAGGATATTATATCTATTTATTGTTTATTAATTTAAAATTATAGTCACACCTTCTGACATTATAGGGATGAAGGTAGATAGGGAATCGTCGCGGTATAGGCAAAGGCGGAAGCGTTAACGATTTGGCCATCACACGCGTCCATCTCGCTAACATATGTTCACTTTTTTATTTACAGCCAGTAATAATACTGTAACGATTGCGTATTTATTTATTAAATACTTTATTAGGAGAAATACTTTACTGTATAATTGAGATATTAATATATAGTTCAATCGTACAACCAACGAACGTTTTTTATTGCATCCACTTTTGCCCTGAAATCCATGATAATTTGTTCGTCACTAAAGTAATTATTATATTAAGCTTTCACTACAATTATATTACACTCAATAGAGGATGGACTGGTAGTAGTAATAGTCGACATTTCCCAACTATAACACCATCTTCGTATTTAAATGAGAAACGCGAATTGAGCGGTTTCAGCAGGACATCCGTTAGCGATAGATTCGCGCCGTATACTGCCGTACGGCATAAGCCGCGAAGTTTCATGTCGCAGTTCGAAAATTTCACACGCAACTACAATTTTTTTAATTATTTTCCCTCGGTAACATAACATATAGTAGATGAATTAATGACCTTTTTTTTTTTTTAATTTTCCTATATCTTAATATTTAATTTCAGAATCCTGAAAGTAAGAAGCGAACTATCAGTAAAATTGGGTTTCCATAGAAACACCACAACAAAGTGAGTACATAACAATAAACATGCAAACACATCGATTAGAACTCTAACGGTGGTGAAAGCGATATAATCTTTATTTGATATTTAAGTTTTAAAACAAGATTTTAGTAAAGTAAGGGATCATTTAAACTCATGAACTGGAGTGTAATGAACAAAACAATCATATCCAAGTACTATCCTGACATCTCTCTTCACTTCATTGACACCATACAGATCTAGCTTTTTTTGGACGAACTATCACAGTTGGCAGAGAAACTGGCCTTTTCTGCTTCACCGGATTGAGAGGTGGCATAGCTCTTAGGTCGCTTAGCCTGAACCTCTATCGCTAGTAACTCGACACAAAGGTCCCGCCGGTGAGGGGTAACCTCGGCTTGGACGGTTTTTAGGCGTTAGCTGTCCGATCCGAGGGCGCCCGAGAAGGCGGAACCAGCCGGCCAGCTTCACTCTCCAATTTGTGTAGTTCGTCAAAAAAAATCACTTCCATCAAAGTGTAAATAAACCCAACGCCACCGTAGTGCGAAATCTAAAGTAACGTAAAATGAAATATTTATTATTTTATTGTATACAACCAAAAGACAAAGAATTGATAACGATTTGCAAGATTTTGAGCTGCACAAACCTTATCGACTCTCTTTATTATATTTATAAATTATATTATAGAGAGAGTACTATTCAATCAAAATATAATTATAAATGAAAAAATAAATTTGATTTTTAATTAAAAATGTTTGCAAATGTTTCTAACAAATAAACTGTTAACTAGAGGATTGTGTATACATTTATATGTATAAAAATATAGATATAAATTTTAAAAATATAAATAAGCTTAACTAATTCATTAGTAAAGTGAAAGCTAAATTTATTCATTACACAAAGACGTTGCTACAGAGGGGCGAAGTGGGCGGTTATAAAAGCCATTCCATATTTAGCGATGATTCAGGAGTCAATTAAATACAATGAACCCTTTAACACAATAAACGTAGGTTCTCTTTTATTTATGATACGCAACTTCGAACAAGACTTCTGACTTCTAGTCACAATCCTCTTTGAAGTCACACTTTACTTGATGTGAATAAAGCGAAAGAGGTATGCTAGGATCGTATTAAATAGAAGACTGTATCATCTGCTTACCCCTCTGAGTGATGGGCGTAAGTGTTCGTATTTGAAGAAAATCGAAAAATACAGACAGACTGGTAGACAGTGTCGTTTAAATATTAAAATTGTTGTTTTAGTTTTAAACCTAATTGTTGTGTTTGTTGTTTTCTTATTATTTGTGTTATTACTTGACTATTTTTTTGTGAAAAAATGATATATTTTATTGAATATATAATATCTTTGGGTTCAAAAATAACTAAAATTGCATTTATACAATTCTGATGGAATAAAAACTATTGACCGCTGTTTGTTTTACTTTACGCGTTAGATATCTGTTGAATTAGAATTTATTTCAATGTGGCCATTCGAAATCATCAAACAGTGAACTTTATCAAAAAGTATGCGTAAGCTATCGATACATGATAGATTATTTAACGTTTCGATCCAGTGTAACTGGTCGCCTAGCAACGTGCTACAAACATGTGCTATATAAAAACTTTCTTTGAACGTGTCTACAATCGAAGGCGTTAGTCGGACGTTACAAATCCTAGTCAAGCAATTTTATATTCTCCTTACCCCCTTTCCTTGTGGAAAAAGGCGATCCCAAATTTGATGAAATTTGTAGGCAACGTGCTGTAAACCGAACGCGTGATCCTGTGATGGTTGGTAGAGATTGGATTAACATTTATTTTGTTCTATCGGCATCTATAAGTATAGTGGTACCTCGATAATCGAGTGCCCTAATTCCTAATATACGGGTGTTTTGAGATACGAGCCACCGACCGAGTAATATTTTTCTTTGATATGTGAGGATTTTTTTTTGTTATTTTTTTTTTAATAACGAACTACACAGATTGGCCAGAGAAGCTGGCCTTGACTGCTTCACCGGATTGAGAGGTGGCATAGCTCTTAGGTCGCTTAGCCTGCACCTCTATCGCTAGTAACACATCGACACAAGGGTCCCCCCGGTGGGGGGTAACCTCTGCTTGGACGGTTACTATGTTACGCGTAAGCATTCCGATCCGACGGCGCCCAAGAGGGCCGAACCACGACTCGGTCGGTTGCTATTTCACGGATAATCTAAGGCACATTCGAAAAGCTATATATGTGAGGAATCGTACACTACACCTATACAATATTTACAACAGTTTCTCCTATCTCAGATTATGTTTCCCGCGTTTTCGAAGCATTTTTAAAAAGTTGGATTCGCGTTTTTTGCTTGTAGTACATTTAAAAAGCTTTTGTGGCAATGACATTTCAATTATTTTCAATAGGGAAAATTGCTTTGAGATACGATTACAAGATTAAGGAACGAAAACTCGTATGTCATATGTAAGAGTGGACATGGCGAAGAACAATTTTACGACATAGGATACTAAAGACCAAGGCAAGTAGAGAAGGCTCAATCAGAACCGGGAAATCGTAGACTAAAATAGGTTGCTGACGATATGAAACATACATAAATATACCTACCATCCAGACCTGCATTTCAACTTAACATTAGGTTGGATCGTGGTCAAGCACTTTAGAAAGTATAAGAAAAGATTTAGAAATTAGTGTTACCCGAGCGAAGTCGGGACGAGTGGCTTGTCCTAGTTATATTTATAATTATGATGTCAACTATTCTGATGCTTACATCCTGTTTATTGAAAACATGTATTTATCTAGTGTTCGTTAATTTACAGTGTGTAACATCGGTAGTTACAGAACACATCTCTAGAGATGGTCATATGTGTCAGACGACAATCGTCTGAATCGCCTTGTCTCCCGAACTGATAAGTAATATCGTATTACGTAGTGTCCCTAAAGTCATCATCGTCTTGTACGTACACTTGTATATATATCAACACATTTTAGCGAAAAGGCATGGATGAAGAAAGTTGAGACACCGTCAGTTACAATTAATAATGACATTCTTGATAAAATCTTTAACGTTATACAAATAATGGACAAACGTAATGAGAGGGAATTCTCACGGCCTACAAACCTAACGGGGTGGATAGGCACAGCAATTTTTTATCAATTTTCTATAAGTTTACTGCATTAGCAGTAGTAGCTAAGTCCCAAATGGGATTGAAGTGACACCGAATTATAAGATATCTTATTGATTGGAAAATCGATTGGTATTCGAAATTATTTATAAGTCGATTACATAGTGGTTAGGTTATCATCGCTGTCGATAAATCCGGTTGATTACTTTATATTTGTAGACTGTGAATTTCTCCAAATTTTATTATCAAATCATTGAATGGTATTTTACATAAAGGTATTGGAAACCTTTTGAATTTCAAAAACAGACATTTACTTCTCTTAATTGCAACAATAATATCTGGTTAAGTCTGTCAAGAAGTATAGAAGATCATTCTATAACACCATCGTGTCATTCATTAAGTGTATTCTGCTTTGTTTTTGTAGCACGGTTAAACGTATTCTCATTAAAATAAACAAAATGACCTATATTACAAATAAGGAAAAAAACAGCATAAACCTTATAATGAGATAATTCTGAATAAGCAACAAGGGCGCTTCTGTGAACACGGCGACCATGACATATCTGTGGATACGGCTCTGACTCACTCGCAACCTTAAAAGACCACACACGGTCTGTAGAAGAAAATAAGTCATTATGCATGTCGCTAAAAATACACACACACAATGTGTACACGTAATATAAACAATTAAAAACATTAAAATACCTAATATTACAGATTTTATTACAGTTTTAAAATTAATTTTTAATTTCCCGCTTTTTATAATACTTTACAGTGTTCATGGTCCTGGAGTATCCTCAGTTTGAACTTGAATAAACGGATAAGATTAT
Organism: Meandrusa payeni; assembly: GCA_029286785.1. Taxonomy (NCBI): domain Eukaryota; kingdom Metazoa; phylum Arthropoda; class Insecta; order Lepidoptera; family Papilionidae; genus Meandrusa; species Meandrusa payeni. The sequence goes on along the minus strand of JAGSMX010000008.1, from coordinate 7,299,747 downwards.
ATACATTTATAACTGAGGTATGTATATTTCCTTGGTTGGGACATATAAAACGATTAAAACGTGTCTTAGACGATGCATGATATATATCGATACTTCGCTTTAATCCGATAATATGGACTCATCTAACATCGATATTTAAATCGATATATTTCACGTATTGTTATAACCCTTAATAGTATGGGCACGAGGTACATTCAGCACTCTTTCAAAATGACGCTGTGTTATGCCATTGCAAGTCAGCACTTTTGCTCACTTGTACAGTTTTACATTAGGCAGTCTAATTCAGAACCTCGCGGAGCTCAGTTCTCTTCCAAATTTAGGGATTCGGGAGTCAGACCTTTATTGTTACAAAATAAAGTGGTGTGTGCCACATAGCAGTTTTTTTAAAGACATCCAGCAACTGCTAAAAGTATGTACATAATATTACTGCACTCCTACTCTCTGCGATGGCAGCACTAGTTGTATACACTTTTCAATCTGAGTTGCAGTTTTTTTTTGGGCTCCTTAAATATAAACGACGATATATGGAAAATATCGATATATTTTTTGTATGAACATCCCTACTTAGAGAATGTATGCCACGGAAATGTGCAACAAGGTAATAGAACAATAAGAAGAAAAAGTTACGAGTATATTACCAGACTAACATAGTAAATAGTTTTTCACATCTATGTTTAACGATGTGACAAGACCATGACCATCAATTCATGTTATTGTATCAATGTGAATCAATGTGTCTATTGTGAATAAATATTATTATTACTTATAATAAATATTCACAAACCAAACTACAAATTGTTATTGTAAGATTCCCGGAAATAAATAAATTTACTCTCTTCTTTCTGACAGAGGGATGGCAGATATAGTTTGAGATCAGAGGATCCGTAAGCTTGTTTCCCTCTTCTCGCATATAAATGGTCTGTGTACTTTTAATTTGAGGTTATATAATTAGGAACATATATATTTAAATGTATATGTTTGTGCTTATATGCATGCACGCTAGATAAATACTCTTGTATAAATACGACGAAGTGCATGTGGCGAATGAAGCAGCTGTTGATGCAGCTTGAGTCACAACGTAATTAAGCATTCGGATGACTGGTGCGAAGAGGTTTCTCTATATTGGGACGATTACTCAACAGCCAGTAGCCGCCCGCAGTCGGTCCACTCCAATGTTATTACTCAGAATTCCGATGAGTAAGAAAGCGCTACCAGAATCGTTTGCTAAACAAATCCAGATGCTTCAAACCAAAATATCTAAACGTTAAAGGACCTTTCGTTAACTCTTGCGGGGTAGATAAAGCCAGCAATCACAGTCCACTTTCCACTTAGCTTATTAAGTATACGTATGCGACAGGATGTGATCTTATCGCCGTACACCGAGCACAAATTTTATCAAGTGATTTCTTTCGTACGTAAGAAACTGGTAATTGGTGCAAATTGCTCTTACGTGCTTTTTTTAACACTAGCAAAGTAAACAGAGATAGCTATATTTATCTATGCGCTAAGAATTCTTGTAGAAACTGGAAAAAGTATTCATATCTGTACGTGTAACATGAATAATAACTTTTAATCCCAGCTTAGCTAATGTTAGTTACTTTTTCATTGTATTGGTGGGTAAAATACTTTTATGGGTTATAAACTAGTGCTTAACCACGACCAGATGTTAAGTGATGATGGTACACGCTAGTTAAGTACCGATTCAATCTACTCTTAAAGGCTCCCACGTCGTACTTGGAAGACTGAATTTATGTTTCATGTAAATTTTTCATTATTTGCATAATATTCCTGATACCAATTAAATGAAAATAAATAACGACAAAAGTCATTTTAAATCCTCAAATCGAATCCCTCATAGTGCATTACGGTCTCATACATTATTCATGTGCCCATGTTTCAGAATAAGTTAAATTGAATGCCATCGTTACGCGTTAATAGCATTATCAGTCTAGTTCCAAGAATAAGCATCAACTTATAAAAAGTTAACATCAAATGCCAGAAATTTTAATGAAAAAAAAAATATTGTCTATTCTTACACTTTTAGCGATTATTGTTTTTGACACGCTGTCATATGTGACAAGGGGTGAACATATATTTAAAAATAATAGTATAAAATATTTAATATCTTAAAACAATAAATAATATAATCCATATATCTACAAATTTCAAGAAATCGAAGCTAATATAGGTAGATTTACATATTGATACCATAAGATAGCATGTTTCGGAAAAGGAAGGATATTGTTTATTACTGATTAAAAAAATTGTCGATTACAAATTCGTCTATTAAAATGTCATATAATATTATTGTTCATAATCCAAATTAAATTGGAAGATTAAATAAATCAAAGTAAATGGAGGTCGATCTATAGAATATAAATGTATATTATAATACGTATTATAAAATAAATATACATAAATATTGACGTTTAAAGCCTAAATTGGAAGTAAACCATTAATGGATTAAACAATTTGGTTGGCAATGCATTTTTTGCAATCGCAACGCTGTCAAGGTAAGCCGCCTATTCGACTTTTCAAGTGCGAAATAATCAACCATAGGAAGTAATTTAAAAGTATGGCATCACTGCCGCCTTCACTGTCCATTCATTTTTCGCGTGGGTTTTATTAGCAGTTTATATTGTGGCCTAAAGCGGTTGACGCCCTGAAATATGGGCAAAAACTGAAGTGGAAATAGGCTGGCCACGTCGCCAGAATGAAAGGAACTCTCTGGAGGAGGCCTTTAGGCTCAACAGGGGTTCTTACAGTGAAAATGGCACAAAATTTTTATTTTTAATTTTTTTTTGTAATGCAGGAAATAAAAGCCTTTTTTTTTATTTATTTATTTTATTATTGTGGCCTAATTGGGAATCTCTTCCAGAGAACACGCACTTTAGCAATATCAAGATATACCTTGCTCCTATCTCGGGTTCAATCACAAGTCACCTCTAAGCGAGTTCTGTGTACGTGATCTTTTGACCTTTACAATAACAACGTCAAACGGAGATTTAATTAAAATTATCTCTTTATACAAACAAGAGATTCGCTCGTTTCACTTCGCTTTATTTTTGCCTTATAATTGGTTTACGATTTATCAAATTGGATAATAAACAATAGAATTACATGTCGATGGAATGGAACGAATTTTTAATAGACAATTATTATTTAAACCATAAAAACGAAGGTTCTAAAACACTCTGCATGATATGGTACAAGCATCTTGTCTGTACAGACTTCAGTTTTTGCAGCAAAACCGGAGAAAAAAATGTATAATTTAATATACCCAAATACTGCGGATTATAATAAAAATAGAAGAGGAGACAGACATATCAATCGCTATTCGCTTTTCACCGAGTCTGTTACGTGATAAATGTGATATAATATAATTTAAAAAATGGCTGCTGATTACGCCATTGTCTACCCTGCTATGGTTAAAAGTACATGAAAGATTATTTTAAAGTAAAATTAGTCCGTAAAAAGGTTTTCTTCAAAGGAAGTATTTTTAATCTGTAAACTATGCAATTATTGTGATAGAATCATTCAACGTTAGTTCAGAGTAACCGCGTAGGTGTAGAAACTGTAGCCAGTCACAAACGGCAATGCTACAGAAGGTCGTCGACCATATGGCCTGCCTGAGAGCGAAGCGAACTATCTCTATTCGGTATTTGAAACGTAACAATATTATCACAGAAAAAACTTTTACTAATATTTTAATAGTATTGATATAGATAATTGTATTATAATTATTTGTTTGGATTAGAGGCATACGGTATATGGGGTCCTAAGTCTTCATTTTCAATATTTTCATTTTTAACAAACATTCTATACATATAAAAGAGAAAGTGTGTGAGTATGTTGCATATAGGTTCCGAAACTTTCAGGGAATCTTCAGATTGACCTGGCGAGTAATCCTGTAAAGTTTGCCAACGATCGGAGCACTCCTCTTATTGAACTGTCAAATAAGCCATACGTCGTACTTTTATTTCTGACATTAACTTGAGCCCGATATGTTTTTTATACAAATGATAAGAATGATATTGTATTACATGGGTGTAGGTAATGATCTTCACTCGCTTATGAAGAGAATAGAAGAAAATGAATACGGAGAAAAATGAATAATTTAATATATTGTGAGAGTTAAATAAATTATTTAATAATGTAAATTAATTGTTTAAATAAAATAAAGCAAAATTAATTATTTATTGAAATGTATAGTTCTTTGGGATATCATAATACCAAATACAAACAATTGAAACAATATTATCATTGATACGCCATCTGAAAACTATAGTGGTACAGTATGGTGAACTAGCAGATTACCAAAAATAACCAAAGTCAACAAATATGATGTCATTGCCATTTTGATACAATTGTAATAGCAGATTAGCGACAGCCGCCCACAAACACCTACAAAAGGACTTGCAGGTGTATAAAAGACATGGGACAAGCTCAAACACAGAAGTGTAGTACATAGTACCACTTTGCGTCGGTATTTTGCAGTAGTAGAACCTACAGTAGTAGCTTTATCACTGTTGGATTTTTCTCCCTAGTCTCTATCCCCATTCGTCCTTCCATCATGTCCAAACCTCATATCTGATCGTGATTTCGATCGTTTTACATATTTTGTGCTAATAAAAGGCGTTACTTCCAAAAATAAACAGTTACGTAGGTGGAGCAGTTGACAGCACGGCGTATGTAATTACACGATATTGATTCGACCTGTTTGTGGTTAGGCAACTCCACAACTCGGTAGGTAAGTAATAAAAATCCTGGCAACATCGTAAAAGGATACCGCTGTCATTACGTGTGATAACACGAGTATGTTTTTGATATTTTCATTAAATCAAATAAGCAATGACGCCCTTTACAATCAGACAGGGACAAGGAGAGCAATCGCTGCTCTCTTAATTAAGCGTTTCCACATACGTGACAAAAGATGAGGACATCTGGCACAAACTTTATTGGTTTTTTTTTTGTATCTAAGAAATCAAAAATCGGGGATACTAATTGGTACGACTGAGATTCGTACACCTAATCATAAGACCGTATAGTCTGACGGTTACCAACCAGGCTATCACTATTGCTTTTTCAAATTATTAGATTATAAAGAGTCTTCCTTCTAATAGTACGGATTTAGCGTCTTTTCACTTCGGCTTATTTCAATTTACAGTTGATTCGCAAAGTGTCAAATCGGATAGAACTATATGTTAGTCTAATGAAGCAAATTTGTTATGAACCAAATGTTTTAAACCAAAAAAATATAGATTTCAGACGAGTAATCATAATCTTCGGACGTTTAGACACTCGGCGGGTCTCCTCCCTTTTATAGTCGATGTTCCGCGCGTCCGAACGAAGCGATTTGATTCATCTTGCGTACAGCAAAAAAGTGGAATAAGTTGCCGGCCTCAGTCTTTCCGTCCAAGTACGACGTGGGAGCCTTCAAGAGTAGAGTGAATAGGCACTTACTAAACTAGCGCGTACCATCTTTCGACTATATCACCACTTAACACCAGGTGGGATCATGGTCAAGCGCTAGTTTACACGCATAAAAAAAAATATTACACGCTAAAACCTTTTCGGAAACACACTGGTATAAATATCATGTCAATCTCTTCTTTAGTATATTTTTCCGTATATTAGTATAGATTTTACGTATTTAAACACAACCTACATATTAATATTCATTCAGGAAATTGTACAATGGTTATATTAAATACTCGTGCTTAATAGGGTTACGAAATGTCTGACAGACCAACAAATAAGGCGCAGCTAAAAGAACGACCCGAATCCGCTCAGCTTGGAAAGTTGCCGCGCGAACAACACCAAAAACGGCTCAACAACTGTCAGCCGCGACTCCTTTCAAGTATTTAGGTCTTCTTGAGAAGCCATTTCTTTTATATTATGTATAAGGAAAACAATTTTACTTGTATTAAGGCACTGTTGATGCACTTGACAACCTCAATTTAAGAAAATGTGCTCCTGGAAAACATTTCCACGATTTACGAGTCAGCAATACGTCAATGTACCATGTCAGCTAGAATATAAACCCACTAACGGCAACTTTTTTTTTTATTGTTGACGGGGAGAAAATCTTCAGAAAGATACCCCGCCTAATGGGGCGAAGGAAGCGGTTATGTTAGGTTCTTACCCACTAAAACCTCCCCGGTGGCCCTTTCCTCGGTGCATAACGAGGGGCTCCGGAATCTCAACGTGGAACGCACCGGAGCACGTCCCGGGAGGGGGGAGTTACTCCCTCCCCCCCTGTGCACTCGCAGCGCAAGGCGACACGGGCCAGCCGATGTCGCCTCCTTCCCGGGTCCACCTGGGTGGACGACTCAGGCCCTCTCACTCACCCTTGTCGCCCAACCCGAGGCCCCTTTTAGTCGCCTTCTACGACAGGCAGGGGATACCGTAGTCTTATTCTTGAGAGCCCAGAACTACAGGGCTGACCGGCAACTTAATCCGACCATAGCTACAGTCACGTCATTGGTAAATTATAAGAAAGTCAAGGAATGCAGAAAATGCTATGAGTTCATCTGTCGCTTCGGCGTAAATAATTGCTTCCAAGGTTCAACGCGCGTGATAAGAATTCATGAATTTGTAAAACAAAATGGCAGACACAATAAAGATTGTAATATTCTACACAACCACACAATCTCGCAACTCAACTCTCAAGCAGCATAATAACTAACTTAAATCGAGTTATTAACGTATACGAAGTCATTAAATTCACTTTAAAATATGTTTTAAACTGAATTAAATGGCGCCTCGCTATGGCGCTAATTAGACACTTTTCGTTTAATGCTTGGAACATCAACTTTTTTTTAATATTTTCCCTGGCGTGTCTTCTTTTTGGATCCACGGGAAACTAGCCTTTAGTTATTTTATTATATTGTTTATTTAAACCATATTATAATAAAGTGTATAATTGTTATTGTTTTAATTATTAATTTGTATTAATTTTTATATTTTTAATAGTCTAATAGACGAAGATAACAATTTGACGATGATAATCAATAGAGGACAGTCTATTATTGTTTGCTCGAAGGCATTTTCAATTTTCATCTCTGATTAAGAAGACTTGCTCGGGTCCTTACCCAAACGACAGCATTCAGCCCTAAAGGGTATCTGAGTGGCCTCGGGTTTTATTACAGTTAGGAAAGTCTAGGCTATTTTTAGTGTTTTTAAATCATATCTTTGTTTTTAAATATAGCTAATGGCGTTTTATTCAATAACGCTGCCATCTGAAACAATTTCAATATAGAAAAGGAATGTACTTGAATTTTAAGCCGAGAAAATCTAAATGATTAAAAATAATAACTTGAGTCCTGTTTAATTTCTATTTAACTTTATTTTGTGTACTTGAAATAAATTGAAATAAAACTCATTTTATGGAATTAAAAGCAGTTTTATTCCAATGTCTAACATACGCGTAAATACAAGAAATCTATATGAAAGTTTAAGATTTAAGTAAAATACATTTTTTTTTATAATTGACAAATATTGTTACTTAATTCACCAAATCCAGTCTTACTATTATTATTTATATACGTGTACTTGCCTTTGATTTGTTACATTTATATGCAAGTATAAATATTTAGTATATATGTAAAAAATTATAATTTCAAGACAAAGATTGGTCGATAAGTGAGTATATTTATGCACTAATGTCTGTATACAATACATACGCTATCCCATTTCTTTATAATGACTTGACTAATCCCAAGCAACAGATAGAGTGGTCATAAAACATTACGAGGCCATAAATCACTTGGACGTCTGAAGCGATTTGAATGTGATTTTCGAACGAAAAACGGATGACGTAAAGCCTGTTTCGGTGTACAGAGCGCGTCCTGTGCGCGGTGCGCTCGAGCTGTTATACCGAAGCGAGTAAACAAGTAAGAAACGAGTTTAAGCGAGGACGGAGACGTGGGCGCGATGAGATCACCGCCGCGAATAGTGGCGCGTGAGGTCGCCTGCACCACTCCGCCCCGCGTATCTTTCTAATTGCCGCAACCATTTTATATACAATGGCCCCTCTTTTACACAGCTCTCACGCAGCGATAACATGAGAAGCAGGCTCTGTTCGAGAAAATAACTTCACGTTGTATGCTTTATGGATAACAGATAGCTTTCATCCATGGTGAGTAATCCTAACGTAGGCAACGTTTCAATTCATCTGAATTGACATGACCTCTAAAATATAATGATTTTTTTTAAAAACAATATTTTTTTCTGAAAATATTACTAACATTCTCGTTAACCATTCCAACTAAGCTTAGGCTTGTGCAAGAAGGTGGTTCATGTCAATAGTCGAATTGTGGATTCGAACCTACGACCTAACGATTCGCAGACCGTACCCTAAACCATAAGGCTATTGACGCTTAAAAATGAATCAGTGTCTTATTTTGGTATCCAGGGGTAATCTTTAAAATATACTGTTAGCTGGCAACACATGGCACCCAAAGATTGTTATGCTAACTACTTCCAATGATATCTTAGTGATTTACCTGAACCTTATTGTATCTTTAAATAATAATTAATAATTTAGTTGTTCATCACATTAAATTGGCATTGTAAACAATAACTTAACTTTATTAGTTTGTATTATGACTTCTAATTAATTTTTCTAAAAAACAAGATGGCGGGGACGCGCAGTTGTAGTATTGAGTGTACTAGTTATTGGACTATTTCATTCCACAAAACCTACAATTATAACAATACTTTATATTTTGTTGTGCATTGGTGCCCGTAAACCTGACGGTACCTCAAGTCAATTGTTACAAATCCCAAGTCTACATTGCATGTATCAGTGTCTGTTTCAAGCAATCAGCTAAAACTTTAGGCTACAGTAAACTTTAGACGATCGGAGCACTCCTCTTTTTGAATTGTCAAATACAGTTTTTATTTACTATGATGATATTCTATTGTTTTATAACCCAAATTTGTATTGACACATGCGTTGTGTATATTCATGTCATTACGAACCATATTGAAGTACAAATACATTAAAGATAATAGTTAAGGATTTTGAAGTATTCAAGGTAAGATATGGTCGCCGCGAATGTATCCGTTTACTGATGCTGCTGATATGTACATGGGTATAGGAAATGATCTTCACCCGCTCGATAAGAGAATAGAAGAGAATGAATACGGAGGGAAATGAATACTTTAATATATTGTGAGAGTTAAATTAAATATTTAATGATGTATGTTTACTGTTTAAATAAAATAAAGCATAATCTACCCCGGCGAAGCGGACTGGGTACAGCGGAATGCAAATTTTTCCTATTATTCTGCTACGATGAAATTAAATTATGTTATGAACTTTTTATTACAGTATTATTAGTAACAATACTAGGAAATATGTTTAAGTTTCAATATGATGCAGGCATCGTCATATCGTCATGCTTACGTCACGTTTTTAGTCGCCGGCTGCACAAAGGCTTTTAGACAAGTTCAGCCATGAGCCACAAAAAACAATGAGAAAAATCTATATTAAAAGTTGTATTATATTTTGAATTGCTGTACTGAAATTTTTAGCAAGTAATACATAAAGTTACACCAGTTTATTACACTTATCAAATGTCAAATTTACTTTGACATCTCTCTCGGAAACATATATTATCTGTATGACGTAAACGGAGATCGATCGATCATATGATTCAAGAAACATATGTATTAAGTTCACGGTTAGGCAAATTAACACGTTAACATAACCATTTTTTTCCAAACTATATAAGAATAGCTCTGGAGACAGTCTGAATTCCCGATTCTTCTATTAATATTTTAATTATGTATTGTGCAAAATTACACAGTTAAAATTAATTTTAACTTATCCTTAAATGACCTTTTAAGTTGTTGAAGCTATTAGCTAACGTTTACAAGTAATTTTCCATTTGTTTTTAATATTCAACACTCAAACACAGAGGAGACAAATAAAGAGCTAAAAAAGTTTAAGTACTAAAAGAAAGATAGAGCTAACTTGCTAACTGGAACGGCTGGACCGATTTTGACGGGACTTTCACTGGCTGATAGCTGATGTAACAAAGAGTAACTTAGGCTACTTGTTATTTAACCGATTTCAAAAAGAGGCGGTTGGAACTGGAAAGTGTGAACAGTACTCGACTAGCCGCTGTGTCCGGCGGGAATTCAAATGGCGTGCGGTGGGGTTTTGCGGCAGGGTACCTGTGTTCTATAAATATTCATTGTAGAAGTCACATTTGTCACGCGACCTTAAGGATTATATTAATTTACAAAATGTATATTGGGGCAAAAATCTTTTTTATTTTATTATTTTATATCTGACACCCATAATGGTATTTCGCTGAATCCGCTGCTATGGATAATGCAGCGCCCTTATGCAGTATTTTTTGTCAAATTCCACGCGGACGAAGTCGCGGGCACAACTAGTCACTAATAAAACATTTGAGAATGATTAAACTGTCAAAGTAACATATATACATAGACCAATTGTAGACGGTATTCTCAATAAAGATTCAGTGCGGCCAACAATTTATAAAGACGGTGTTAAGGTCAATTTAAAGACGAAGTAGATTTTTCAATTGAGAGGCCGACAACGAGTGGGCGAGCGATGGACGGAAAGAATTTTTACTTATTGCTTTTGTTAGAGGCTCGAGAACACGCAGATGATATCAGCGAAGTAGTGTACTCAATTACGGAGATGCAACGATATTTATAGCACACGATCTCTTGTGTTTACTGTCATTAATGTCAGAAATGCGATAACCTATCTTCGTCGTTGACTCGCACTTGTAATTTCTGTATCGCAAATTCTATAATATAGAATAACTGAAGAGGAAAATGAAGCCAGAACATAATATAACATTGTTCTGTCATTTTTAATACATATGTGATTAGCTGTTAGCCCTAACAACCTTCGCAGTGGTAATGAGACGACGACAGTTTAGATGAGTGACGTTACCTGAAACTTAACTGTCTTAACTGAAGTGCAGTGTACTTCAAACTATGTAGGCGAAAAAGATTGCTACCTCTGTCTACCCATCGCAGGTTAAAAAGTCTTGAGAACTTATTTCGTATAATTTTTTTTATGAAAAAGAAAAATTAATAATAATTCTAAAAATTCGTTTTAAAAAAACAACTCCACGTTCATTCAACTTTGAACGGTGTAGATAGAGACAACAATCACTGTCCGCTTTTCACTAAAGTTATTAAATCCCATATGTGACAAGTGACAAGCACTTCGTCATAAGCCGGGGTCTAAGTATTTTTATGTATCAATCATCAGTACACATTGAATAGGATTCATTATATCGTAAAATCGACGCATAGTCTATTATATTTCACATATCATAATTCTCATCATTCGCCATTTATTCATTTCCTTTTTAAAAAAAAAAGAAAGCTAGCAATTTTTTTTTTCAGAAATATTACTAACAATTTTGTTAACCATTCCAACTAAGCTTAAGCTTGTGCTAGGACATGGTTCACGGCAATAGTCCAATGGTGGATTCGAACCCACGACCTTACGATTACGCAGGCCGTACCCTAAACTATTAGGCTATTGACGCTTCGATTCATTGCATGCAGTCTTCACTCATAACTGCGATGGCATTAACCATGCAACATTTCCCACTGTTTTTATATATTTGTATGTTAAAAATGTTTATTGTGTGTATTCAATAAATAAATAAATAAATAAACAAATCATCCAGAGATTCTGTGACTGCTCACACAATAATACTGTCGTGTGTATTATGGTCATGCGACAGTAAAAGTTGGCCATGTCTCGCGGATCGCTCCCACCAGCAATTTGCATACAATACTTGCTATATCGTGCTACAAATTTCTCAGTATTCTCAGCGGAACGTGGTTTTCATACTTTAAAAAACGAGTAACGACGCTTCTCGCAAAAAGATCAACAGACGCGAGCGACGATATAACTATAAGATAAATAAAAGGAATCGAGTCATTTCTACATAAGAACCGTGTGTCAAAGTCAAGGTTATTTTATATACTTGGCGTTACTTCGTGAAATAACATAAACTGTTTAACTGTACTGTCTAACTTATTAAATGTTTACAAATATATATTAATAAAACGGGTTTTTTATTATTATTTTTATAATTCCCGATTACAGCGGTTATGGTCACAACGAGAACTGAGGTGAAAATCATCGTAACGCCTTAGCTGTTGTAGACATTTTCGTTTTAATAATTTATTTTGTTAATTTTTGTTCCGATCTATACAATATGGGCGCACTATATGTAGAAATAGAAGTAGAAGTGATAACTTTAAATCTAAAGTGATATCTAGAAGTCTTAAAGTGATATCTAGAAGTATTAAAGTGATATCTAGAAGTCTTAAAGTGATATCTAGAAGTCTGGAAGTGGTTTGTTTACTTGGTTTGTTTATCATCAATCAATTGTAATTCAAATCAAATTTCAATTTGGTCCAACTCTGACGGCATCCATGAGAAAATCATATGAGTCTTAAATTTGCATTAAATATGTGCGAGACAAATAGACGAATAACTCAATATCATGATAACCGATTTCAGTACTTCCTTTTGTATTGGAAAGGATGCACTTCAAAGGTAGTTTAGAAGCGTCAATAGCCAAATGGTTTAGGGTACGGCCTGCGAATCGTAAGGTCGTGGCTTCGAATCCACCATTCGACTATTGCCGTGAACCATGTCCTAGCACAAGCTTAAGCTCAGTTGGAATGGTTAACAAGATTGTTAGTAATATTTCTGAAAAAAAAAGAAATATTGCTAGCTTTCTTTAAAAAAAAGTTTGATTGTTTGGTTAGCTTCTGATTAATTCTATATTGTTATGTTAGGAAATACAAAGAGGGTGACCGCGCGTAATAGCGTCCGCTATCCGCTTTTCACTAAGCTTATTCGGTTTCACATGACAGTAAATGAGCTGCTTTCCATACACCGGGCATTACTTTTTAATTCATTAGTACAAGCCGACTGGGATTCGAATCCGCGAACGTCGTAAGTCGAACTACATTCCGATTAATCTGACTTACGGGAACTTAATAGAGGAAAAAAGAATTGTTAGATTTATTCTTTCGTCGTAATAAATTTAAATTCCCTATATCAATGGTCCGTACATTTTCCAGATAAAAGCATTGTTTCGATATGCCGCTTTAACTTTCAAATAAGTCTGTTGCTTGTCAATGACGAGACGTGTCATGCAAATTCACTTAAACTCAGCACGAATACTAATAGTATATTGTTATGTTATCAAATTTCACTGGTAAATTGTTAGCAAATGTTCATAGGACATTGTCACATGCCTAGCTTAGCACGTGACTAGATTTGTGCTCTGACGATTAGCGATATAGGTGTTCTAAACATTCGAGACACGTAGTCAATAGACGACTGTACAACCAAGATAGCCATATACATTCAAACAGAACCTTCTATGGAAAATATAACAATTACAAGTATATTTACGACTAATAACCGAGTTCAAACTAAATCAAACGTGACTAATTAAAAGGCCAACTAACAGTATACATATTATGTGTTCATTCCTTAATCTATTTTATAGACAGATCAGAGTTAATAGCTGGCATAGACATAATAAAATTTTATTAAAAAACGAGTAGTTCTTAAAAATTTGCTAGTAAGTAAAGTACGAGTATTTGCTAACTTTGCATTTAAATTTATGGTAGGAATCGAAAAATATATCAACATCAGGCTGGGAAACCTGTAGTATTGTATGCGTCAAGAATGCAGGTGAGGTTGAATGTCTAGCGATATTTGTGCGACAAGTGGGAACGGAGAAGGTCATGGTGAGAGTTAAACGCTACATACGTGAATATTCTCTCTTATTTCCGAAGTATCGTAGTTATGAAGTTCTACCTGCCCTCGCCTTTTATCTGAATGCCATAAAGCACGCCGAAGCAATGACATATGACACGTATAGCATTTCCAAAGATATGGAGAGGTCGAATAAATAAATTAGGAATTAATAGGTTCATGAACCTCATGCCTTCTATCGTTATGGAGTACTTATCATATCTTGTATTGTTATAAATCTACTAATATCACAATCAACAGGCATTCTTCTATACAATTTACAATAAGAAGTGCTTCTTTTATCTTTTACCTATTAATCTATTATAGTACAATACAAACAATTTAATTTTATAACATAACTAAACTATACATATAAAACAATACATGATACTAACTAAAAAGAGAAATATTTACAATATAATAGATATTTTACAAAATATTAACAAAAAATAAAACTGTGCTAAACCGTCGTCGCTTGGCAGCCTGCCCAGAAGGCTGGTAGCATTGCCACGTTGTATGGCAATGCTTAGCCTCTGTGCAAGGTATAAGCTAGCGCTCTGGTCACCAAATGTGTCGACCAACTTTTTAGTTATAACATTAAAAAGGTGGTGAGCACACTGTCTGATCTCTATCCCATCATTACGCAATACTCCATTTGGCTCTCTGGTTTCTCCTTTTACCTAATTGAAACCAAATTCGATTTAAAAAAAATCATTATGAAATCGGCACAAAATAATCGGCATAAAAATATGGTATAATATAAATATATATATATATATAAATATAATATACTTTTTTGTAGACTTGAGTTTCCAAATATTTTTGTATTTACTTTCAGCTAATGAAATTTTTTTTGCAAATCAACAAAATATGTAATTGTAAATGTGATAAGAATAAAGATCATAAATAAAAATTGGTCAATACTGCGATGGCGCGGTTTTATGAATAGCGAGCCCAGTCCGTGACCATACAAAGCACTTCTGTAACAGCGATCGTGTGTCGCAATCCATAACAACAATCCGTCACGTTGACCGAACACGTACGCCTTGTGTCATAGTCGAGTACCCACCGGCTCAGCGGTCACAGAACGAAGCCGCACTTGGGGCACTTTCAGCTCCAAACTCCCTCATTACGCTGATGTAATTAACGAAGTGTGAAACTGCATAAATGTGACGTCACCTATTCGACTTGAACAATCTATACATAAGTCGACACAAGAATGAATACCTACAAACCTATCTTAACCGACTACAGAAAATTAAAGAGGTTGTCAATATGCATGCAGTTTTATTAAATGTTTGTTTTTTCTGAAAGGATTTGATAAATTTTGTTGGCATAGGTCTCTGGGTTCCGGGAGACTCCTTAAAATCATATGGAAGATTTATTATTTCTGAAAGTATGTATACAACAAAAACAAACGTCGAAGAAGAAGGAGACTATAGGTGATAGAAGTTCGTAATATAACTATAACTAAAAGAAAGCGTTCGCGCTTAGTGGCCTTCAATGATTGAACTGTCTCGTTTAATTCTATTAAACTAGGTTTTACTAGGTTTTTGATTTCTCCTCAGCCCTGTAGTTCTGGACTCGTAGAATTAAATCTTCAACAAGATTTTCCCTCCCGTCAACAAAAAACAATTTTTTACAAAGAGGTTTCATTCGACTATTGACATGAAGCCAATAATCGAATACTAGGCTTACCCTACTACACAGACCGACCCTAATCAGTAAGGCTATTGACTTTCCCTTCAGATGAAAAAAATATTTTTGTAAACGTAAATGCAAGTTATTCACATTATAAATGTCAATAATATCCGATAGGAGCGGTATAATTGCCCTCGGCTTTTATCTGAATGCCATAAAGCACGCCGAAGCAATGACATATGACACGTATAGCATTTCCAAAGATATGGAGAGGTCGAATCGATAAATTAGGAATTAATAGGTTCATGAACCTCATTTCATTACTAGATTCTTATTAACAATCTGTACTCTAGAGTAATAATCTCTTCAGATACCATATTGTCTTGTGCTTATGTATGCCCGAAATCCTTCGCTAGAACTTTGATTAATATCAAGTGAGTTTATATCAAAATATTAATACACTACAATAATATATATGTATACATGACGCACAATTTGTTGCAAGTGTTTCTATGTATTGACTGGTATTATTACTATATTTTAACACTACACTAAACCTAAGGTCTAAACCATTGCATAGAGTTAATTACAAAAGCGCGAATATAATACCAACCCTCCCCGACACATTATACCTGGTATACACCCAGACGGAAAAAGAAAAACTTTCCAACCAGGGATACGGATCGGGGGCAGGTTCGCGCATCCTTACCGTGCACGAGGCCAAAGGCCTCACGTACGGATCAGTGGTGGTCAAAAGAACTGACAGAAAAAACTGCAACTGCACGACAGCGTCCAACATGCTGTAGTAGCGATATCCCGACACGACACATGACACAGACTGATGACAAGGGCAATGGCCGCATCAAGGGAGAGGATAGTGGACTACAACCTAAAAATGGCCATGAGAAGCAGGGACACAGCGGTCGCGGAGAAGCTAATAGCAATGCAGCGGGGCGTCTGCGACGCGTGAACCGGAGTGATCTCTGGCCACCTCCAAATTCAGGCATTATATATAAAAAAGGAAAATAGTAACTGTAGAAGTGGCACTCTTTTAATAAATGCAGAGTGAACAATTTAAGTGTATTGGAAAAGAGCACGGACACAGGTCTGTGGTTGCGATCTAACAACAATAAAAAGCCATTGCATAATTAAATACCCACTAATATGTATTCAAAACTATATGAACTAGCTACTAGCTCGTGCACACACATCTTTACAATTTGTCTGTCTGTTAATTTTTGTCAGTTCTGACTAATCTCTGTAATGGCTGGACCGACGACGGTACTTTTACTAGCAGATAGCTGATGTAATAAGGATTAACTTGCTTCTTTTATTGTCCTATGACCAACGAAGAAGGCGGGATCATCTAGTATACATATAAACAAGAAGTACTGTGGTCGAATACTTTGTAACAGTGTCACCACCTGTCATATTCGGGGCGGAATGCGCTTGGGGAAAAGCGGACAACGGTTGTTGTCTTTGTGTACACCGTTAAATCACAACGTCCTTATTGACATGAGATTTTATTTTGTATTGATATATCATTTCTATATGGGATGAGACAACAACGCATAAGATCAAGAAACACTAGTAAGTCATGTAAACAAAGTACCACATTGGTACCATAGCGTACTTTACCGCTGTACGCCAGATACGTAGGAATTAACTTTTAATGACTAAACCAATGAGCGCATCAATTAACATTCGACATTCACGATGAAAATAAATGTGATCTAATTGTGGTTATTATTCATCGTATTGACATTTTTTCCAAAAGCTGAGATTACATTTAAAGCTTAACATTAGCACACAATGGATTTTGTATTTAAATAATAATTTTTAACAGAGCTGAAACGAGAGAATTCAAATTTGAGATAAATTAATAAGATTAATAATTTGAAGCGTCAATAGCCTAATGGTTTAGGGTACGGTCTGCGAATCGTAAGGTCGTAGGTTCGAATCCACCATTAGACTATTGACGTGAACCATCTCCTAGCACAAGCCTAAGCTTAGTTGGAATGGTTAACAAGATAGTAATATTATCTAAAAAAAAAAAAGAAATATTGCTAGCATTCTTTAAAAAATAATAATATTAATATAAAAATAAAATTAAGGGTTTTCATAAGTCGTGTTTGGGGCGCTCTTGGATCCGGAATGCGATTGGAGTAACCACCCAGGTCTCGAGAGCACTGGCGCTCTCTGAATAGAGTAGTTTAGAATTCTGCTATATAAGAGTCAGGGTCAAGCTACATTAAGAGTTCTAATACCTCTCAAACTCCGATGAAGTTGTTCCAGCCAGTTTCACTGACAGACACCATAAGTTTAGAAGTAGATGAAGATTTGCATGTCGTTACCAAAATACGGGACAGTTACAATATTACCTTACACAGTTATAATGATCAGAAATTGTAATAAGTATTAACTCAAATAATATAATTTTTCGATTTGAGCATATAAAGCATATCACGGAGCTTAGAAAGCAGAAGCTAGATACCTAAAGATCATCAAGATCTAAGCGTGTATTGTTAAATCTGTTGCAACACAAATACTCTCCGTATTGCGTATAGCCATGATTGATTAATAGATGGCAATAAGATAAATTATAGATAAATAGATAAATCATAAGATTTCTTTGAGTTGAACCAGCGTGTATTAAAAATTATTAAAAATCTCTGCTAAATAAATTGAGTCACGAAGTTATGGTCTCACAGCTTGCCGATTGATATTTAGGAGGCTACGTCAACTAATGTTATGTATTCTATGTATTATTATATTTATATAGATTTTATCTGTGTTTATATGTGTAAATATATATACGAGCACATTATTATTTATCTATCTAAGATTCTTAAAGCACTATTTATTAGCAATACTGCCGTTAGCCTGCGCTTAACCATTATAGATTAGCTGGAAGAAAATGCTAAATAGCATTAAGTTCGCCTTTGTACATGTATTTTGGTGCAATAAAGAATTTATCTATCTATAAATCTAAGACATGTAGATGACTTTATATTTCAAAAACATGAAGCCAAAGGATCGCTTTTTTAATGACGAACTACACAGATTAGCCAGAGGCTGGCCTTGACTGCTTCACCGGGTTGAGAGGTGGCACAGCTCTTAGGTCGCTTAGCCTGAACCTCTATTGCTAGTAACTCGACACAAGGGTCCACCCGGTGAGGGGTAACCTCGACTTGGACGGTTACTATGTTACGCGTAAGCATTACGATCCGAGGGTGCCCGAGAGGGCCGAACCACGACTCGGTCGGTTGCTATTTCACGGATAATTTCACATTCAAAAGCTAAACTAACTTTGAGTGCCACTTCGGGAAACGCCAAAGGATCGTATTTATATTTTTTGTTCGCTGTTAATGTTGTTCACGCGTAGAATTGCACGTCGCGAAAGCCAATAGCGAACACAGACATGTACAGACCGCAAATAGGTTAATTCTCGTCGGATATTAAACAGGTTGATCAGACGGAACTCTACGGCTCTCTAGCACATTACACAATCAAAATAACGAAAAATGTGAATGTCATAAAACTACTTTCATTGCTATTTTACACAGTTTATAGACATAGACATTAGACATAGACATTTATTTATTGGCATCACAATACAAAAACACATCACAGACTGAATATAACACACATTAAAAAAGAATGAAAAATAGACAAAACACAGTTAAAGTTACACGGACAAATAATACAAAACATATGATGCCAATATCGGACACCGTCTCAGCATATGCTGTCACAAGGATGCGACAGCGCTGATTTTTAGCTTGAATGAAATCTTAACGATACGAGTACAACATTCAGCCGTACTAATTATTTTAAGGTATTGAAAATATATTAAGAAGCAATGATCGTACAATGATTTCACCTAATACTAAGAAATAAATTTCACCAATTCGTTCTTGTACAGATATTGTATTTTATTCGTTTGTTTTACTTTGCTGTTTATCACTACATAGTATAAAACAAAGTCGCTACCCGCTGTCTGTGTGTCTGTTCGCGATAAACTCAAAAACTACTACACTGATTAATATGCCCTTTTTTTTGTTTACGCGGGGAATCTGTTTATAGACCATCCTCCGGTACCCTGGGTGGGCCCGGAGGGATGTGTGGGACTCGGCCTGGGCAGCCCATACCCACTAAACCTACCGCGAATACCATCCGCCGTTATGAGCGGGGTGTCCCGGATCTGTCAGCGACAGGACATGATTAACATGCCCTGCTCAGCAATGGATAGAGAAAGATTTTAGTATATAATTTGTTAAGGTTTCGTAAAAATTGACTAAAATGTAACGATATTTGTTGGAGGTGTCACCAATTTGTAATAATACCTTTGTACCTTACAAAGAGAGCCCAGTAAAATGCAAAAAATAAAAATAAACTAAATAACTTTTATGTTAAATTCCACGCGGGCGAAGTCGGGGCAAAGCAAATGTTGCTATAAAATATTTTTTTATTTTTTTTTTCAAAAAAGGAGGAGTTCTCAATACGTCTGTGTTTTTTAAGTTTGTTACCGCATAACTTCGGACTGGGTGAACCGATTTTGACGGTTCCTTTTTAATTTGAAAGCTGGTGCTTTCCATGCGGGCCCATTCCCTATTTGGTCCAATTCTGACAGTGACATGAGAAAACCATATTAATTTCCATTAAGTAAACGCGCGACAATAGGACAAATAAATCAATCACGCTAACCGATTCTGATGATTATTTTTTTATTGGAAAGGAAGTTTGATGAGTGTTAGATAAGTTCTGATTAATTCAATTTCATAATATTCCCACAAAAAATCGGAAGTACAAAGAGGAGGATTTGTCGGTTTTTGTTTTTAAGTTTATAAGTAAATATACTTGTCTCTTTTTTACACTTTGCTAATTGTAAATATAATTATTATGGTGTATATATATATATATATGTATGTATATATATACATATAAACAAAGGATTGTTTTACCATACGATTAGAATGTAAGTGGTTACGTGCCAGGCGCGATGAGGTACTACGGTATAAGATTGGCCGCGCCGAGTTCCTTTACACGAATAAATTACGATAATAAACCTGCTTGTATCTACAGATAAACAACATAAAAGGAAACGAGAAATTCACAAATGTAACAAATTGTATTTTGTGAAAGTATTTCTTATTTTCTATATATCTAACAAACACAGATTGTAACGGTGTACACATACTTTAGTTGCCATTAACATAAATCTAAGTAGTGTAAGTAGTACATAGATATCGTCTGTACGTAATGATTCGATATGTAATTCTTACTAGTCTAAGGGTATTTTGTGTCTGTGAATTCTATGATAGTTGTCCTTAAAATAAAAAGATAAAATTCCACTACCAACATTGAAACACCTGTCTCGATATATTCAGTCAGACAGCTGACATTTAGTCACCATTTTGTAGAAAAAACAATTCCCCTTATTCTTACTGTATTACATGCAGTATTGTATAGAAAACTGCGTTTTATTTTAAAACTGTTTTTTTTTTAAAGATAGCTAGCAATATTTCTTTTTTTTTAGAAATATTACTAACAATCTTGTTAACCATTCCAACTAAGCTTAAGCTTGTGCTAGGACATGGTTCACGGCAATAGTCCAATGGCGGATTCGAACCCACGACCTTACGATTCGCAGGCCGTACCCTAAACCATTAGGCTATTGACGCTTCAAAATTTTAAATTATCGTCGGGAATTATTTACGCAAAAACTGTTTTTGCGTAAATAATTCCCGACGATAATTTATGCTTCGCTAAATGAAGTATTATACAGAACGCTAGTCATTCCTATGCGTCGGTATGCCGGTTCGACCTCACTCAAGGACTCTTGGCAAGACAAACTGAATAATAATTATGTGAAATTTTATTATTTCTTATTTGTACTTGGAAATCTTGGTGAGGAAGCTATGTAAAAATTCTATTTTGTTTACTTGCGTATATTAACTTATAGGTAGCTTGTTATCATTTAAATAAAGCAATCGTGTTATGACATCATACGGAAGACCGCCTCGCTTCTATTTACATGTAAACATTTAAATATAAGTATACACAACCTGTCTATGCACCTAACCTCATAAACAATATTTGTCTGTCTATGTTGCTTTCAAATTTTTGTTGTCTTTCCGATAACCCATTACAGTAACGAGGCGCCAAGAAATTTTATCTTCGACATACTTTTCTGTTCATAATTTGGTATCACTAGACAAACGTATTTGAAGCTATAATCACCCACAAGACATACCAAGGAATTACATTATCACAGCTGCTTTTAGACGTGAACTGCTTGGCTTGGAGTTGCCTGACTATCTAAACGAGTTCGGTATTGAGGGCGACGCTAATAGCACTTTCGGTTCGATAAACTCCTACGCATCTGCGCATAAGGATTCAACCAAGACTTCGCTGGCACAATATCATCATGTCATATGAATCATATTTAACATGAGGCAATCGCCTACAACTTCTGACGCCAGTGACAACCAAATTGTATTTATTAGCGATTATCCACAGTCAATGTGCAAGAATTTAAAAATGTACTTGTGCTCATGCTTCGACAAATAAGTAGGAGTGCACGATAGATATCGATATTACATAAAATATCGATATATGGACGCGATATTTCGCTTCAATCCGATATTATCGAATCATTTAATATCGATATTTGTATCGATATATTTCACCCGTTATACGAAATATCGTAAGAAATTAAATAAAAAGCATTCCATTCTTTCTTTTATTTGTGGTTGACAACTTGAATAAAATAAAACCCTTACTTGCGCTGCCATCGCGAAGAGTGTAGTGTAGTATGTTACTACACTCCTACTGTTCACGATGGTAGGACTCGTTGTATAAATTTTATAGTCTATGCATGTAGTCTATACTGCTAGCAGAATCAATTCAAATCAAATAAACTGGACTGGTATCCGAAGCGAGAACCTCTCAGTTACGCGCCGAGTAATCTATTAGTACTAAACTTTTCTAATATTTAATATTACGGGCTAATTAATTGTAAACAAATTTCGATATATGAAAAACATCGATATATTTGTACAATACATCGCGTAGTATCGGTACAACCTCACCATATATTATATCGAAAAATGAAGTGGATCGTTTATGAGAAATGCGTTTACGCTTTAAAAAAAACAATTGAAGGTCAAACAATTGAAATGAAAGACATTAGAGTAGCCAACCAAGGCATTGAGCCAAAACGACGTATTATCACGGTAGACAATTTTCTAAGGTAAATTAATATTGCGTAATTTATAGAAACATTTAGGTTAGTTCGTTTTTTATTTATATAAGTATTGTAAAGTGTTTATCGATCATTTTCAAATTATGTCATATTTGAAATATATTACAATTATTATATTAGCAGTATGTCGAAAAAGATTTCAGATAACCTAAATTGAATTTATTGTGACGTGACAATTTAAAAGGTCAACTGATCACGCCTTACATTACTTGTCTTTAACCATTTCATGAAAGTCATTTTATTATTTGTTTTTTCGTTTATTACTTCTATTGTTTCTATTTACATTATATACTTCAAATGACTACGTTTTGAAACACATTTATTTGTTGAGTAAAATTTATAATCTATAACGACACGTTGACCATGAACTTGGCATACTGCGTTGTCTATTCTTGACGTTTGTTATTAAACAACATGAACTATTTGGCATTTGTTTCTTCACAGATAAAAATCATTTTAGAAATAATCTGTTTATGTATATCGGATGACGCCAACGCACACTCGCTATACTTCTAGTATTAAGCGTTACGTAATCAAAGTCGTTTAGATGCAGAGTTTAAAGCCGTCCGTAATCTTGTCACTTAAGCGACGCCGACTCTTGGACTCCGAGATTATTAACGAATTAGGAACAATGAAGCTGAAATATCATGAGTTTAACTTAACTGCCGCAACTGGCCGTTCGAGAAAGGAAGTTTATATCTAAGTAAAATTTATGCAATATATACGTTTAGTATAATATTATTACCACAAGTGTATATGGCCTTACTCGTTAGTTGACCGTAGGACTAGCTAACCCTTCGCACAAAAACTGACAATTCATCTGCTATTGTTGTTATGTACGTTCAAGGGCGGCTGTTTCATGATATATCATAGTAACGTCAGGTGAGCGGAAAACTACCGAATAACGAACACGCTATTATGATAATATATTTCTCTTTATATGCCTATATATTATAAAAAAAGACAAGAGTTCTTGATAAAACAACGAAATTTCTAATTTAACATGCAATAATTATTCTTTGATACGAGCAAAATGTTTCATAAACATAAAAATATTGTATTATTACATCAAACAAAAATGTTATCAGATTAATATACTGTATCAATACGCGTACCCCATTGTATCAGTATACATAAACCGCTCCTTAATCATCTTATCTTTCACAAAATATATTATCTGCAATGTAATGATAAGTTGAAAAGATCATTGTTTTTTTAAGCATACAAATATTAATGCCTGTTTTGAAATTGAAACGAAATCGGTTTCCAAAATGTATGGATTAATTTATGTAGCCATTTTTAAGAAGTTCTCTTTAATACAAAAATTGTATTACACATTCGTCAATTTTAAACACGTCAGAACGATGCGGTCATTACACAATATAGGCCCATAAAAATTATAGTACCTTCCATAAAATACCTATGTATTATAAGGAACTATGTACTCATATGTATGTATTTTAACTTTACGATTTGACGGTCACGGGTTTGAATGTCGACCGGCAAATTAAAAAAAAATGCAAGTTGTCGGTCTACTCTGATACCGTTGTTAGACTTCAATTATCAATTCTGCCAAGTTATTAACATTTCTATAAATGAAATAATAAATGCCAGATTACTCACCCACAAGTACAGATTTCGCAAATACACTGCTCCTTCACAGTTTTCTCCGGTTTCTCCGGTTTTTTAGGACCAGCGTGTCTCGGTCTTCTTTCATCAACGTAGACCGTCTCTTCGACAACGGTCCTGTCATCGCGCACTGTTTTCCTGTCATCAATGATGGTTTCGTCGTAAACGGTGCTGACGACGGTGTCCTTCCTCGTGGTGTCTGTGATCGCATGATCTACGACGTCGTATTCGCGTATATCTCGTGTGGTGCGGACATCCTTCTAAAAGTTAAGTTAAAAATTAGACACACATTTTTTAAATTTCATACTATTATATTAACAGTAAATACGATAGGTAGACTTACCAAGTTTTTGATGTCTAACGCGCTGTTGTCGACAAAAACGTCAGTTTTTACTTTCTCATCCTCTTTTGCGTCTTCGTATGTGGTTATCTTTCTCGTAACACCGTTTTCAGTTATATAGCGCGTTACTTCAACTTGGCTCCTAGTTTTATCTACTTCAAATGATTTCTTAATCAAGTCAGCGTTGCTTGTTTTTAGAACGGTAATTTGCTCTGTGTCTACACCCTCATAAAGATCTTTGACATCCTCGTTAATTTTCGTTCCAAAGGTGACTTTGTCGATTCTTTTAAAAGGATACTTTTTCACAGTTTCTATTATGTCTTTTAACACTCTGTCATCGACGTTTCTTCTAATAACAATATTCTTGTTACTTACAGTGACATCTTTATTTGAAGATGATGTCTCAATAATTTTTCGAAGATCACTTATAGACGTAAAATCTTTTATATCTTTTGATGTCAATATTATATTGTCCTCTGTATCCTGTCGTTTCAAGTGATGGCGTGGTTGCTCCGGCTTACCAAAGGGTGACATGTCTCTCGGTCGTTTAGGCCTGTCATCATCTTTCTCATAAACAAATTTTCCATTCCATGTTCCCGTACTTCTTTCATAGGTCGTCAAAGTATCTTTAGTTTCAGAAGTTGTTTTTGATGTACTTTCTTTCGTTAGGTTCTGCTGTTCTTTCGTGATAAACTCTGTTGTTTTGTTTACATCCTTAACATCGCGTATGTCAGTTTTTTGATCCCTTGTAGTAACTTGTTGTGTATCAGTATACACTGACTTATCCGTTGAATCTCTTATGTTTGTTGTATAATCAACATCTTTACCTGTTGGGTGTTCTGTAATAGCGGGTTTCTTTGTAAAGTCTCCAGAATATACGTTTCTTGTGGAGGCAATTTCTTTACCATCTCTATACAAAGCAGATTCTTCTGCGACGTGTGTTGCGCTTTTGGGAATACCATCTTTTCCTGTATCATAAAAAGATTCTTTATCTAACACATTCCGGGTATATTCATGCTCAGGCTTTATTCCGGGGCCACTAACGTGATGACTCTTCTCGTGAGTTGCATGTTCTTTACTATCTCCCCATTCTCTATGAGAGCTATCCACTATTCTTTGTTTTCCGTCAATTACTTCTACCACATAAGATGACGTTGATGCTTGTTGTGCACTGCTGGTGTTACTCTTTAATATTTTTGTAGAAAAGTTAATATTGTCTGTACCTCGCACTTCTAGAATATCTCCTACTTTTTTTAGTTCATTCTGAATTGTTGAATCATAGCCATAAAAATTAGAGGAATCTGTCCTGGTGTTTTCATTGCGTCTTTGCAAATTGGTAGTTTCGTTTGTAACTTGACTGCTTTCGACAATATTTGTGTTGCTTTGCGTCGTGTTAGCTAAGTTAGATGACATGCTTGTGTGCTTTATATTATCTTGGGTTGATATTCGTTCTTCGGTTGATTTCAGCTGTTGTTGATTATCTTTATGCGACACAATGCTTTCATGCGATGTTACTTGATTTCCATCTTTGACAAATCTTGAATCCTCCCTTATAGTCATTTCATTTTTAGGTTGAACACCATCTTTTCCAGTGTCATATTTAGATTTCATATCATAGTTTTGTTCACTGTAAACTGATTGAGGCGTAATATTGGTCCCGCTTACACTTGCATAAGCTTCTTTCGAAGACCTCTCTTGGGCATCGCCCCATTCCCTTTTTGAGTTGTCAATTATGCGTTCTTTTCCGTCAACTATTTCAACTACATACGATGAAGATGTCGACTTTGTTACACTACTGCTTGTATTTTCACTTGTCTGGTTTGTCGTACTGAATTCTTTAGTGTTTGTATTGCGATCAACCGCAGATTCTAATCCGTAAAAATTGGAAGAATTTGATTTAACAGTCTGACTTCTTTTCGAGGCGTCAGGAGACTGACGATAACTGTCCTTCTCGCGTTGGTGAACAAATTTCTTATCAGTTATTTTTGAGAAATTATCCTTCATATCTCGACGAGATATAAAAGATTGTTGTGTCGATTGTGTATTGGTTGCACTATCGCGTTCCGATTGAAGCAAGGAAGTAGTGGCATTTGCACCCTGAGGTCTTCTATCATACGTATTCGATCCGATGGTGTTGTGGGAAGTGTTGTCTATAAAAGCAGTGTTAAGGGTTTGATTGGCAGTAGAAGAATCAACCGTTCTATCAAAAGACTGACTATGAGTTGAGTTAGAATGCTGCACTGAAGTCGAAGATGACTGAATAGTTTCACTCTTAGAGCTCTGTTGCTGCATTGAAGATGTCTCTTGAAGTACCGAATTAGAAACGTATTCCCCTGTTGTGGACTGAGCCATGTCACTTATGTTATGTTCATGAGATCTTATCTGAGATAAATCAGTCACCGACGGTGCCTCCGTTATGATATAATGCGGATGGCTATTATAGTGCTCCGATATTGTGGAGCCGGTTATAGAAGCATGATCAGTTACATCAGTGATCATGAGCGGGTCGTCCTCTTCCACCTTTACATCGATGTAGCGAACCTTTTTACCTGACGAGCTGACCTTCTGGACGGTGTTGCTGCTCTTTTGCACCGTGGACGTGCTGCTCTTCTGAACACTGGTCGATGCACTACTCGTGGAGGTCACTTCGGACGCCTTTGATTGTTTAGTCTTTTTATTTTTTATAGTCATTTTGTTTTACACTGTTTCGCGTGGTTAAATAAAATATAAACTGTACTTAATTAACAGGAGATTCTTAAAATAACTTCGATTAAATATTTTAAAATGTAAACTATTTTATCACATAATAATAAAACGCTTTGCCATGTAATATAACGTCGCGAGAGTCGTTCGTGTCGTGAAACGTGCGCGCGCGCAGCTTATGACTGTCTCGCGCAGTCTGTGCATTGACGGTGTGACGGCGCTGCTGAACTGAGAGCGAGCGCCCCCCTCACACCTTGACGTGGAGCGCGTCGCCCACCGGACCTTCACGACACGTAAGCGCTTACATCTCGGAGTCGAACTCATACCAAAAATGGCACAATCTGCGTTGCCCCCTAATTGGTCGAAACTTAAGCTTTGCCTACACTTATCTTTCGATAAAGGCAGTAAGAGCTCGACTATTCGGCTGATAATAATAAGTTTCCGTTTGTCAGTTTCTTAAATACAAAAGAAATTTGATGAATATTTTTTTATAGGAAAAGGGGCGATCTTACGGTTCACCCGATCCTAAGTGTTTACCTACCACAAGAGGAGCTGCATGTGTTACTGGCCTTTGAGAAGGCTAGTATGCTCGTTTCTTGAAGGTCTCCAAGCCGTATCGGTTTGAAAATACCGTTGATGACGTGTTAGTTACCCTTGGAAAACAATCGTCCAAGCTGTGATCAGGCCCTCTCGTGCACTCTCGGTACGGAATACGCGCAAAAGTAATTGGGCAGTCAAAGTTATCCCCCCACCGGGAGACCTTTGTGTCGAGTTATCAGCTATAGAGGTTGAGGCTAAGCGATCTAAGAGCTTTAGCCACCTCTCAATCCAGTGAAGCTGTCGCGGTTATTCTCTCTCTGACCGACATGCACAGGTTCGTTAAAAAGAAACCTTGGTCTGATACCACAAGTTGGTGGTGCGTGAAAAAAAGTTGCGGAACAGTTGTAGAACGACCAACAAGATGGTGTTGAACGACCGACATAGAATTTGGAATGCTGCCCTGATATGCGGTAAATTGGCATTTGAAATAATCCCGAACAAATCGTCGGAAAAAATTCCCGTAGTAATCGCAATAAGAAGTGCAAAGCAAACACCTCTGTTAGTAGGCCTCTTTGTAATTTCGTCTATAACCTGCTAACATTGTGCCCAATACATGCGCATCACTTGTCACAAAAGATTTCTTTAATAAGATTTCTGACCCTGTTTACCCCGCTATCGTTATGTCGTGAAAGATTACTTAAAAATATATCTTTGCACACTTAGTAACATGTATTTATTTCTACAGAAAGTTGTAAATAGATTAATTAACTAAAACAAAGAATCGTTTAACAAATCGCAGTCATCAAATTTTTTTTCTAATTAATGAGCAAACAATTTTCAATTCATTAATTACGTCGATTTACTTTCAATTAGCCTTAACTTAATGCCTAACAAGCAAAATAAATAGACACAGATTTATGTTAAAAAGTTAACTCACGGAATGGATGTGGATCAATATAATGTAACATTATAACAATATTTATATACCTATATTTTCTATTTTCGATTTGTCTAGGAGAGATCGCTCATAGAGAAAGCCGCTCTTGCCCACTTTTAGATTTAGCTTAGTTGTTACTTTAGTTGATTGTAATTATGAAGCGTCAACAGGCTGGCTAATGGTTTAGGGTAAGATCTGCGAATCGTAAGGTCATAGGTTTGAATTCACCATTCAGCTATTGTCGTGAACGTGTCGTAACTTTCCGAAGTGGCACTCAAAGTCAGTTTAGCTTTTGAATGTCTCTTAGATTATCCGTGAAATAGCAACCGACCGAGTCGTGGTTCGGCCCTCTCGGGCGCCCTCGGATCGGCATGCTTACGCGTAACATAGTAACCGTCCAAGCCGAGGTTACCCCTCACCGGGGGGACCCTTGTGTCGAGTTACTAGCAATAGAGGTTCAGGCTAAGCGATCTAAGAGCTATGTCACCTCTCAATCCGGTGAAGCAGTCAAGGCCAGCTTATCTGGCCAATCTGTGTAGTTCGTCATTAAAAAAAAAAAAAAGTCTCGTAGGGCAAAATCAACGTTACATTGTACCTTACAAATATAAACACGATTGTAAACCTATATTTGACATCGATTGTGTAAAAATGGATTTTGCATTTGATAAGCACTAGCTTATATAAGGGAATAAAAGATCTGAACTCTTGAACTGGTTTGTTGTTTCCTTGCAGAACAGATAATCGATGACGTAAATGGTTACAATATTAACTCAATTATGACAGTCATGACATATGTCATTTTGCATTACAAATTCATGACAGTAGGTCCACGTACAATAATCATGCAAAAGTACACAACAAACATAAGTACTTTTCTTTTATGTATACTTCGTCTGTCTGCGTCTGTTATGTGGTAATGGCTAGTACCTACATATGCAATTTACATTTCATTTTAGTTGAGTCCGGTTTAAGCCTTACCATGTAACGAGATTCATTGACGCGACTTATCTGATTACAATATGACCTCTTTTTTTAAACCTCCATACATAATGATAGGTGTAACAGCGAAAGTATTATCGACATGAACGTACTTGACGTTTAAATCGATTACACTTTTGAATTACTACTATTATAAAAAAAAAACTGACTTCAAATTTATTGAAATGTTGAAACGCTATTAAGCGTGGATGCTCTCTTTAACCGATAATTATTTTTTTAAGTAAGGAGGACGTTCTTAATGCATCTGTATTTCTTTAATGTTGTCGAGGATGGCGGCCATCAGAGAAGAGGAGTGAAGGAGTTATGGGGCTTGCCACCAACACCCAAAGTGATGACGACGACCACTCTGCCAAGAGGACTGTAGTATTGTTAGTTTTATGGTAATCCAAGACTCCATGCCGACAACGAACGTGAATGTGGAAGAAGACTGCTTATTTTTGATTAAAGCTCAATTATTACATTATTACAAAACTTTTTCTTTTTTCCTAAACCATTTTATTGCATTATGTTACTCTTATTTATATTTATACCTATATATAGTTATCTACGTATCCCGTAAATCGGGCATTTCGTTAAAATTTCATAAGGCATCAATCAAATCTAGTTGCATCCAGTCAGTGCTATTCATTGTATAATGGTTACAATAACTGTTAAGGGGATTAAAATCCAAACATGCATTACTTTAACTAACGCTCCCGGAACTGCGCAATCACCTTCAAATTGAACGTAATATAAGTATTTTTATATTTTAGCCTCATCATATGTAAACATTCGAAATTTAAATTTCGAACGTGATAGTGATCTTAAAACAATGCACAGTATATAAAGTAACCAATGCCTTCGCAGACATTAACCGAACGAAGACGTGGGCTGCACAAGGCCCGGCTTTTGCTGCCTTTAAAAGGCTATGGTGGGCGAGTTGGTTTTGAATCATGCGCCCACCGCCCGCTTGCATGCAACTACCGCTGATAAATATATAAATCACACGTATCCATACATTATTTCACAAATGAATGAAATTTGCGACTTAAAATAAATGATGATACTATATCGTGGGAGTTTTAATACCATTTTAAATACATACTAAAACAAAACAACAAGACTCAAC
Source organism: Meandrusa payeni (assembly GCA_029286785.1). Lineage (NCBI taxonomy): Eukaryota > Metazoa > Arthropoda > Insecta > Lepidoptera > Papilionidae > Meandrusa > Meandrusa payeni. The sequence continues at coordinate 7,268,791 of JAGSMX010000008.1, read as the reverse complement.
TCATAACTAAAATATGTAGATATAGCTTGCTTATTATGTTATATTCTTATATCTTACAACTTTGAATGGATGTTTGTTCAATTTCGCGTAAACGGCTGTACAGATATGGATGAAATTTGGTAGTGAGATACATTATAGTCTAGATCCAGAATAACATAGGATACGATTCCGTGTGTAATTGAAAAATGATTTTTTGGTTATTGTAATATGTATTTCTCTCCTTTTTATCTCTTTGGGAATAAAACTCTACAATTTCACCGTGTTCTTTATTATTAACATAGCCCTCAGGTCGCTTAGCGTGAACCTCTTTGGAGAGTTACTCGATGCAAGAGCAGCTATAAAGGGACCTTGGCTTGGCTATGCCAATATCTGCGTAGGTATTATTAACGATCATGGTTCTTACCCGGCAATGCTATATGCCAGTTTTGTGCTGTTTTTTTCAATTTTGTTTTACAACGACAAAGCCTTAATAAAATAATATATAATAATGTTTGCTATTGATATAGTAAGATTAGTGTAAACAAGATCTTGAAAATGTATAGTTATACCTTGTTTCTTGGCTTACTCAACATTGGGCTAGCGAAAGGCTGTCATAAAAACCTCTGTAAGGATAAAAACTAAATTTATATTCTCTGAGAGTTCAATACAACAAAATAGGTATTAAAATAAAATAGGCAGATATGCCAAAAAGAGAAAAAATAATATAACGATTTTTTGTAAGTAATATAGAGGTAACATTATTAAAAAAGTTTTTAAATAATAATTTTGTGTTTATCAAAGGTTAAACATTAAGAATTATAGCGCCATCTATTATTAAGCATTAAATGCTGTGAAAGATGGAAGTGACAATTTAGTTTTTTGTACTTTCAAAAACTAGATGTCGCTTTCTTAAGTTTATTGCTGTAACAAGATAATAACAAGAGGGCGCATAAACTTTGATAGTAGTCGATAAATGGCGGCATGCGTCACCAAGCTGCGCAATGAAGCACGGAAATAACTAACAGCTGTTCTACAATATTCGTTCGGGCAACTCAGGTAGCAGCTGTGTACGGACGAATACTCAGCCGTTTTCCTTAGAATTGCAATTGTTTGGACATTGGATAGTGGCTTTCTCATTGTTTTATCCTACGTGTAGCGCGAACGGTTCCATTTTCAGATTATTACTGTCAGCGTGTGCTTTCAGTATTGACTTCGAAAGTGCGTGAATCATTATAATTCGTGAGTTTCTTGGCGATATGTTTACCAAATTTCGTTCATTGTTATTGTGATTCAATTCAAGTTGAAATGCCTCGTGAATACGTGGACTGCGAGGAGAGTTCTACAGTGTTATGTCAATAGAATCTCTAGTAGATAGTAATTTTAATTTTTATAACCGTAAAAGAAGTAATTGTAAAAATGTCTAGCCAGGTTCCAACCAGTTCTGCCTTAAGAGCATTAGCTTTAGAATATAAAAGTCTTCAGGAGGAACCTGTCGAAGGTTTTAGAGTGAAATTGTTAGGAGAGGACAATTTATTTGAATGGGAAGTTGCAATTTTTGGTCCACCCGATACATTATATCAAGGCGGATACTTCAAGGTAAGAGTTATAATTCTTTCTGCCTACATTTGAAATGTCATTTACAAAATAATAATGTTATTATTTCTTTCATTTTATACTAGAATAACTTTGCCTATTAATTTATATCATAAAGTTTTGCATCTGCTATTTTTTCAATTGTATAAATTTTGGTGGTATCATCATCATATTTACTCAAACATTTATGAATTTAATATTAATACATCACACCATTTTTTTAGTGCTTAGCTTTTTTTTGATGGAATTAATGTTTTAATAATCTTCAGAAAATTTGATAGATAAGTAAACTAAATGACAGCAGTCACTCTGATATCCTGAACCTAAAATTCTTAGGGCTTTTGAGCTGCATCTTATTTATAATAATGTTTTTTTTCCACTAGCTAATCATCATTTAAACTTAACAGTGTAATTTTGATTCCTATGTAACTGGTATTTTGTGTGAATTCATTAGTTTTAGTGTTAATTTTATTCTTAAATACTAGGATGCTTAAAAATTTACCTAAAAATGCAAATTGATGCTACATATGCTAATATCAGACAAACAAAAAATAGCACTTATCTTTTCTCAACTATCATATTAAATTTTTTTTCAATTGCAACAAATTGTTGTTTGCATTTTAATTAATTCTTTTTCTTTATTCTTCTCTTTACTCTTCAATACTGAAGGTTATGTCCTAGGGAAATCCAATGCTACATGGTAAGCCAGTTGTGGCCAGTCTATTTATCCGCCATCTGAATATGTCACCTTATGGAAGTCTTCACATATGGATATCATAATGAAAACTATGGAAAGTTGTGTCTTTTGTTGGATGTCGATACCTTTATTCAGTATTCTTCCCTGTGTCTCTGACCTCGGTCTTAATGGCTTTGGTAATTGGCAGGTCTGTGAGTGTCTGTCTTAACAGACTGTATGCTCCACCTGGCCAATAAACATGAGATTTTCTAGGCTGTAAGGATTTCTGCAAGCGACAGGCCCAGAATATTGTAGTATGAGCTAAATGCACACAGTTGACAGCCTTGTTATTACTTTTATTGAAACACCTGTGCCCTTACACCAGATTTGATATACCCCCTAACTTACAAAAGAACATGAAAATTTACCAAAAATGACCCATAAGAATACTGTTAATCTATAGATACAATATAAAAACATTTTCATTATTTTCTTACTCAAAACTGGACAAACTACAGGAAGTTGTTTTTAAATTTACTTAAGGGTCACAATATTTTTTTCCGGCATCTTATTGTGATGGTGTCTTCTGCTATATTACACATTCATAAAAAATCTTCTATATAATACATAAATTGTCACAGACCTGAAAACACCACCTACAAGTCGATTATGAAAAGTGTGAAAAACTGGTTCTATGACTTGTGGTATATACACACACACACTATGTATTAATTATTATGTAAAATAAATGTATATCTCTGATTTGTGCACAATTGAAATATAATGGGTGGGTACTGTTTCATATAATACAGGTTTTCCTAGTTTAGGAGACATTATTTCAGTAACCATACCTGTGTTCAATAAAGATATTATTATTATTATTTTATAAAAATACCAAACACATTGTCTGCGTTTTTTAAGACTTATTCATTTACATTATACATTCTTAAGGCTGATGATGTTTATCAGCCTTTATAATGTCAGGACAGATATATTACTATAACATTTTTAAATTTACAATATCAAGTTGATCATATTCCCTCAAATCTAGATGCTACTATGGCCTGTGTGTAATTTTGATTCCTAAATAGCTGGTATTTTGTATGAATTCATTGTTATTAGTGTTAATTATATTCTAAAATACTAGTATGCTCAAGAGTGTGTTTGCTAATTTACTTCTTATAAATGTCTAGATTGTATCTCAATTATATTAGGTGAACTTTACGAGCAACAACCACAGAGAACACAAAAAATATTTTTACTACAATAATGTAATAGACAGTGGTTATAGAAATATCGATAGTTCTAGAATTATCTGTCTATTCTAAAATGAAAATTACAATTTTTGTCACATTTTACTTTTTTGTGCTGTTTATAGTGGATTTTGATTTGAATTTTCTGGATATATAGTATAATATTTTCAATGAAAAAATTTTTTTAGTCTTCATTACTTTTTTCTATTACTTCCTCAGGTTTTGAGGGTTGTGTTCACATGCTGCTCTTAATCAGCAATCCACATTCTCTTCTATTATGAACCAGGTAGCCATGTAGAGTTTCAGTCTGGTAACTACTCTAATGGAGTCCATCTAATGGGACCTCAGCTTCATCTTCCCTCATCACAGCCAAATAGAATTAGCTTTACAAGGATGTCAGATTGGGGGTAAACTATGAAATGAAGCAAATTGTAGAGGCGAGTCTTGATGTTTAGCTCTTCCAGGATAGAATCATTAGTGTGGCATTCCATGAGATTCCTAACATTTCACATCTATTGTCTTCTGTCTTTATTAAATGTTCCTGTAATGTTTCAAAATGCAATACTCTTATTATATAATGAGAACACCTGAACAAAGATTCCATAAAAGAACAAATACATGAAGTTGTTGAACATTAGCAATGCAGGTGCAGTTTACGAGAGTTGTTACATCATACTTAAATATAATATCAACAAAGCATTGTTTAAAATTGTTATGTTTAAAAATAATTGATTTGTTAATTCAATTGACATTGCTAAATAATAGGTATATTGTAATTTAATATACCTCACTGGGGGGTCCGTTGTGTCGAGTTCTAGCGATAGAGGGTAAGTAACGAAAGAGCTATGCCACCTCTCAATTCGTTGAATCAGTCAAGGCCAGCTTCTCTGGCCAATCTATGTAGTTCGTCATAAAAAAAACTAATATATTAGGATTTCATCCTTGTATGTTTCTTAAGACAATTATTATTTAAAACCAATGCTTTAAAATTTAACAGCAAGATTAATGAGGTTGAGATGTGGTCATTATGGAGTATGCATATGGTGTGACTGAATGATGGGGTAAAGAAATTCGAGATAAAGGGCTTGAAAAATGATGCTGTAATTAGAATCGGGTCGGATATGTTTAAATAAGGAATGAATGACACAGGAAATTCCTAATATGGATGGATGTATATAAATCTAGGTGATTTAAAGTTATATCGACCACATTGGCGATTCATTAAAAATGGGTGCAGGTAAGATAGTTCGCACCAACTAAACCAATGTTTATGCATGGGCTGATGTATGGATGTGAATTAAGGGATAGAAGTGGAAATCCATGTTCTTTGTGTACCCCTTTGGTTGTGAGTTTTTTGTTTATTTAAAGAGTTTACAGAGAAGGCTTTTACTGTACCGTCGCGGTTACCTAGACCTTCACGATACCAATTGTTGAGAAGCAGTTTATTCAGATGCGCCCTTAAATAGATTTAGTATAGAATTCAACTCTTTTTCAAAAAACGGACGATATCGACCTCTTTTTTCCTAGTATTAGTATGTATAAATAATCACTAATCTACAAATAAGTTTTTTATTAGTTAACTTTTAATTTCAAAGTTTTATTTTTACTTTTGTGTTCTTTTTATTTTTATCTTAACATTGTCACTCGCCAATTAATTGCTTGCAGTCTACGCCTATAACTGCGATGGCATTTACTTCACAACTTTTCACTGTTTTATGTATTGTTTGTTAAAAATGTTCATTGTGTTGGTATAATAAATAAATAAAGGCCTGCGCCCAACAGTGGGACATATATTATATATATAAAAAAGGTTGTAACTTTAGCATATATTCAGGGATTTGGAATAATATAATATTGGTTAAGGAATCTGGAAAATTGTTGATTTTCTTATAACTAAATTGTATTGTTTCAGGCACATATGAAGTTCCCTCCAGATTATCCTTACTCGCCACCCTCCATCCGATTTCTCACAAAAGTTTGGCATCCAAACGTTTATGAGGTAAGTTTTAGGATAATAAAATAATAAGTATAAGAAATCACTATTATGTACCATTAGAATATGATTATCAATTGAATTTGATATTATAATAATTTGACATTTTATTAATAAGGTACCAGTAAAGTTATTTTTTATAATAAGATAAAAAAAATAGGTTAAACATAACTTATTGAACCATACTTTGTAATTGCAACTGAAATTTTCCTGCTAACAAACAATGGCTGTGGCCACATAGGTCCAAAAAAACTCAGAAAAACAGAACAATAGTACTTATTGTTAACCAGAAACCTTTTTTTTTTGCAATGAGCTCTGTGTACAGGTAGACAATGTTGAATGGTTTTGAGCGCAAATAATTTGCATCTATTTTATGTTCAAATGCTTTACAGCTCAGAGTTACACATAAGTGGGAGATTTTAAAGCAGCAGATAGCCGACTATTTAAGCGGTTAACATAGTTGTCGCTTTTGATATCGGCGCAGGTATTCCATATTGCTGGGATATTTGATAAATATTTGAACACTTATTGAATGTTCTCGTCATCCCAAAGTTGAAGTTGTGATGCTACAACTTCTTCCAATAGTAATATCAGCTGCTTATTTAGTATGCTACTTCACAATGTAAACAGTTATCCAAGTAAGTTACAATTAATGTTTAGTGTTATTTCATTAATTGTATGCTTCCTTATAACTTTCGACATAGTGTATAGTATCGCAAATTTTCTCGTCACAAATTCAACAGTAGCCCCATGGGATGCATGTACATATTAACACAATAATAATACTTACATATTATTGTACCGAAATTTCTTTTGAAGACCTATACATATTTGTGTTTGAGGAGATTTAGAGTAATGGAGATTTTGGGGCTTGAAGGGAGGAGAACAAGATATATTTTTTTACTTTGATCATTAATGTTTTCGATTTCAAAAAACTTATTAACTCTGGATTCTTATTATATTCTTATTTAATTTTTATTAAAATTGTTAACAATCTTTTTAACACATTCCAATACGATGATCGATGGACGATGATGTTATAATACTGGCATAATTCAAATGCCTATGCTGGTTTCGGACGGTGATTGTTAAAAAAAGTGCAATTGAAATAAAATAAATCATCATGACACATAACGCACAATGACACTATTACATTTTTCTTTTTTTCAATAACCCCACATATTACAAATTATATATTACGCTTTACATATTATAACACTTACCAAAATTTAATATAATGCACATCATAAAGCGACAAAAATTATCATTACAAACATTTTTGTTGCCAGCTTTTACTGTAAAAACTACATATACAATTCAGATGACAATGGCACAAATGAAGTAGCGGATTAACAGAACAAAAAAAATGAATTGATTCCACGATGTTACTGAACGTTCATTTTAACATGATTGTAATAGCCTTACATTATCGATTGCCTTTTCTCCTATTAAAATGTTGTTCGTCCTTTTATTATGGATCTCAAACCCCAACAAAGTAGGGATGTTCATGCAAAAATATATCGATATATTTTAGATATAATATATCGTAATGTTGTATCGAGACTATGCGATATATTGTATAAATATATTGAAATTTACAATATTTCTTGTCGTTTGTTTTTATTTAAGTAACCCTAAAAAAGATTTTAAATTAATTTAACTAATACTGCCATCGTTGACAGTGTAGTAACATATTATATTCGATATTTGGTTATCGGATGAAATATATCGATATCAGGTGATTCGATAATATCGGATTGAAGCGATATATCGCCATTTTATGTAATATCGATAAATATCATGCACTTCCACAACAAAACGCTTCGTCTTTCGTTATTCGCTTTGCAAAGGATTGGAATGATTTGCCCGCTTTTATCTTTCCTTCGATTACAATGTAGGGTTCAAGAGTCAAATAAATAGGCATTTGCTAAACGACTATTCGACTAGATTACTGTATTTATGATTATTATCAAGCACTGATTATGATCCAGCACTTTCTTCGAAAGAATATGAATTATGAAAAGGGGAAAAGTTTCCTTGCACGTTATCCTAGGACCAAAATGAACACAATATAGACGTCTTCATGTGAACTATTTACTTGTCTGTTAACACTAATCTCATAAAACTATTAGTGGTTTACTGCATGAAAGTCGCAATTAACGTCTCTCAGTATGCATTTGCAAAAAGAATCTTCTCGAAACGTGTATAAATACAGTTTGCGTGACGTTGAAAGCCTTACCGTTAGTTTTAAAGTGACGGCCGCGTCTCGGCGAGGCGGAATAAAGTTGTGGCGAAACATTAGGGTCATCAAACTAACAGAATGATTCACGCAGTGACATGTCCCGCCAAATGTTCTCTACGATTGTCTATGAATACGCGATTTTAATCTTAACCGTAGATTCACTTAAAAGCTATAATCGAGTAAAATATTAAATAATACGCATTTGTTAATTGGTTTAATTAGCTTGTTTTATTAATAAGGAAACTTGTTTATTAGCATCGGTTTTGTCTAAATTCGCTATTCGAAGCAGCTTTGTTTTCAACACGTAAATTTGCGGAGAGCCGATTTTAGTACTGGCTTTTAAATTTTGAGTAGATTGAAGGTGACCGAGCAAGGGCCGGCTTACCTTATTTTTATATATATATATGTATGAAGGCGAAATTAATGCTATTTAGCATTTTCTTCCAGCCAAACTTTAGTCATTAAGAGCAAGCTAAGGATAGTGCCGCTAAAATAGCGTTTTAAAAATCTCATATAGATAAATTACATTTTCATGCACAGGTATAGAGGTAGTGAGGACTTATTTTCCTTCGGGAAAACTCGGATCTTTATCGGAATACGATAAAGATCCGAGTTGAGAATGACACCCGAACTGGCAATGAATGATCGATTAAATGAATGGCATTTTCATATCCATTATTTAGCTATTTGAGAGAGCACGATAAATAAGAACTTTTCCGATAAATTACGAAGGAAAATATTTTCTTATTACTACTATTCTTTTATTTAAATATAATAATATAAACAGCAAAAAGTTTCTATATATACCACTTTGTCATTTTCACTGAGTAGAAATTATTCAAATACATAAATTCTGGGCTCAGCCTAGAAGAGAGGGGTTACTTCTAACAACTAAAACGTGACATGGTGAATCCTAACGCTACCCCATCTCTGAAGGACCGCTTACCTCTAACATCTACTAGTAATTTTCTTTATTAAAGGGGAAATCTTTACCAAGATGCCCCGCCTCAGAAGGCAGTGTTATGTGGGGTTCTTATCCACTAAAATGCACATGCACCGGGGGCATGATATGGATCCACTGTGCTCTTCGGAGAGCACGTCCCGTTAGGTGAGGTTAATCCCTCCTCCCCTCTGCCTCCCGCAGTGCAAGGCGACACGGGCCACCGGATGTCGCCTTCTTTCCGGGTCCACATTGGCGGACTACAAAGGCCTGCCTAGGAGGCCACTTTTAGTCGCCTTCTACGACAGACAGGGAATACCGTAGTCTTATTCTACGAGCATAGAACTACACGGCTGATCTACTAATAACCGCAAGAGTACCCGAGAGGGAACTTCCTCTTGGGTCGTCACTCTAGGCTCGAATGGTATTGTTGTTATGGTGTTCCCAAACGGCCGAGAAAATACTGCATAATTTTCTTCCTTCAAAATCGCCAATTATTGACCTTCAAATGTTTTACCATGTTACCGAGTTACTAGTACTTGTGAATTATCTAACGTAGATAATTATTTCTATTGTTTAGATGTTCACTCAATGCTCGCATTATAGTGAAACAATTTGCTTTCATGTCGTCATATGTAACATATATCGGTAATAACGTAATCAGCATACAATCTCTTATAGAAATTTCTAGAATCATTTTATATGCATTCTTTGAATAAGTTATCTTTATTCCCAACGGTGTAATGAAAAGTGAAAATTCTCAGATTTCATCAAACATAGTTCGTGAAAAAATCTAATTGGTCTTTGGTAACTCTATTTATTTAGTTAGGTCGTTATTTTTTGTTATTATTATTTAAATTCACTCTCGTTAATATTTCGACCCACGTCACCACCACCTTCGTTGTACCCTTTTAACCAAGCCTTAGTTAAAAGGGGAATACGAAAGCCGTTTTTGTCTACGCCGCTAGAGTTAAAAGGACTTGAGAACTTATATGTAGCTTATCTTTGAAATAGCAACCGCCCTCGGATATGCGGAATGCTTAAGCGTAACCGCCCAAGCCGAGGTTACCCCTCACCGGGGGGACCCTGGTGTCGAGTTACTAGCTAATAGAGGTTCAAGCTAAGCGACATAAGAGCTATGCCACCGCTCAATCCGGTGAAGCAGTAAAAAGGTCAGCCTCTCTGGCCAACTGTGTAGTTCGTCCATAAAAAAAACCGATTTACTGGGTTTTGAGAGGTGGCATAGCTCTTAGGTCGCGTAGTTGAACTTCTTTCAGGATCGGGTAAGTGCCGCTACCCCGCAGAATACCAACGCGAACGGTAAGTATAATACTTCTACAATGTGTCTGGTGAGCGAGGTGCCGGTCAACAAAGTCTTAATGGCATTATTTGGCAACGCACCTGAGATCCCTTTAGGAGGTATTAGTGGGCGGCAGTTACTTAAAATCAGATGAGCGGCAAGTTCGTTTACCCCCCTCTACGTTAAAAAAAGGTTGAGTAAAAAATATCGGATTGTATATTAATATGACATCAGGACCCATGTGCCACAAGTTGAACAAACTCGAGAATAGGCCGCTGATGCTTTCCAACCAACACACCTCAACGGCACCGTGATTCACTTCGCAGTCAATGAACCAATAATGAAACACAATTGAATACAAACGGAAATAGTAAAAACTATGTTAATTGTATGTCATTTGTGAGGTTAATCTGCTGCGGTGTCGATCTAAATGGAATAAGCGGCCACTCGAATACAATTATCTGGTACTAGCGTACCTGGCCCACTTCGCCGGGCTAGATTTTTGCTTTATTTTATTTAAACAATAAACTTACATCATTCAATATTTAATTTAACTCTCACAATATATTAAATTATTCATTTTCTTCTATTCTCTTCTCGAGCGGGTGACGATCATTACCTACACCCATGTACATGACAATAAATACATTATCATTCTTATCATTTATACAAAAACATATCGAGCTCAAGTTAATGTCAGAAATAAAAGTACGACGTATGGCTTGCTTGAAAGTACAAAAAGGGGAGTGCTCCGATCACGATCACCAGACTTTACAGTATTACTCGCCAGGTCAATCTGAAGATTCCCTGAAAGTTTCATTGAAATCGGTCCAGCCGTTTCGGAGCCTATATGGAACATACCCACACATTTTCTATTTTACAGCTATAGATATTACAGCGAATGAACTCTCCAGATCATTATATGGTAATATTAATGTCTATTGTTAAAATGGTCTCTCTAGTATAGGATGAAAGCCGCGGATCTCTAGGTTGGTCTGCCATCGCATTATGAGGTGATGAGACGGTAAGTGAGGTGGTAGGAAAAATTAGACAACTACATCGATGATGTTGGAAGAGGAATTGCTTAGGATGTATGGACTCGGTGTAAAAGTGCGCCGTTCAGCTCAATCGTTACATAGAGATAGTTATGGTTTTTCTTCCTTCTGAAACCTGTCGTTTCGGTGTCCGTAGGAAACATTTATACACACATCCGCCTGTAGATAGATAGATATTTAAACGAGAGTATGGTGGAGATTTAAGGCTGGTCGACAGTAGAGCATACTCGACGCTTTCCTGTTCGAGGTATGCCATATATATTTATATGTATGTCTCTACGAACAAAGTACGGGCCACTTTAGTTAAATGAGTGCGACGCGCGCAAGTATATTTATCTCATTGTCTCAATTACGTATTAGCTATCGCGCGTCTACAACTGGTAGACTGAGATAGTTATTGCTTATTAACTCCTCTTTATGATAGAAGATGAGGCGTACAAACGCTTGGTATCAGTTAATGTAGGCAATATTTCTCGTTACATGAAAAAAAACAGTGATGGAGCCGCAACAACTGTATTTCCTATTGTATGTCTCTTAATCAGAGATAAGTTTATCGTTTCAACGAAAATCAGCTGGTGATCTGCATCCTCTTCCAGGCCTTTCCGTATTATAAAAAAATATTTTATGGTCGATGTACAACTGGCTAGAACGTGATTTTGAAATCACTTAAAAAAAGAGGTTCGTCTAATTCGTCTGTATTTCAAAGGTCAAAATATCTTTCCAGATCAATTTTTTCTTATAAAACAATCGCGTAATGTGTCGTTCAGAATCATAAGCCAAGCTAAGCTTCGCCTTTTAACAATATTCCTTTACTCTACATAAGTTATGTTATACCTACTTGATAACAGAATTTGTTTGGTTGACAACGTTTGCTACGGCTATGTCGCCATTGGCACACCCGGCCTTGGGGTATTTAACCTTATTCCGGACGACCTGTGCGATGAGGATTTCATCGACGTTTTGAACTTGCGCTACTTCCAAGTACATCCGTAAATAGCGCCATAGAGAAACGTTCTCATCTCTACTGTGTTTGTGCCAACATTTCGAATCGTTAATTTCTTTGTGCGAGCCACGTGGTTCTGTTTTTTACGCTTCACCGTTAGTGGAGCGCTGGTGACGTATTTAAGACCGTGACCCGAAACCGCTGATAAATACGCAGTGATTACATTTAGTCTTGTGTACGAGCACATACCGGTGTAATTGACTGATTTGTCAGCTTCATACATATTTCTTTTAAAATTGACTTGTACAGTTATGGCCTGACAGATGGATACCTCTGTTTTGCGATGTTAATTTGATCTGCCTGCTATAAATGGTTCAAAATGGATAACTTTCTTTTAGGTCCACGTTTTGCTACTGAATTCATAGGCTTCATAGCTCTACGGTAGGATAGCGTCTCAAATCAGATCTTACAGAAGGTAGTAAAGCGGAACGTTTGCTATATCTAACTATATCGCTATTAGTCTATTTTTTTTCTAGTGATTATCTTGTATCGTAATCATTATCAACCACTATCAATCCACTGTACGGCATTTTCCATATATAATTTGTCCTATACCGTTCAGTGGAAAGCAACGCCCTGCACCTATACTATTCAATCCATGCGCGGCTTCCGTTCCAAGACTTTCGTTCCCGTGATTTGCGAATGAAAGATTTTACAGACGCGTCACAGATGAGCATGATTGCTAATCGGCACAGTCGGCTGGCACTAGTGACTTTCCGATTCTTCAATTTCTTACATACACAAAAATGACTTGGTAAAATTTACGTCAGATTATTTTATATTCAGTTAGCATTGATAAAATTCACATAATTGGATGGAAAGACATTATCTGGAGGAGATTGATCCTAACGTTAATCGCTCATTATACTATTGTACTATACAGCCAATTGAATCGTGCACTATTGTTGTGTAATTTGCGTTTAGTTTGATTTTTTGTACATATAAGCTATATCTATCTACGTAAGATCACATCATCTCAATAGAGTAGTAGTCATAATCTTCAGCCCTGTAGTTTTGGGCTCTCAAGAATAAGACTACGGTATCCCCTGCCTGTCGTATAAGGCGACTAAAAGGGGCCTCGGGTTCACTGGGCGACAAGGGTGGGGGCCTTTGTCGTCCGCTAATGTGGAACCGGGAAGAAGGCGACATCGGCTGGCCCGTGTAGCCTTGCACTATGAGGACACAGGGGGGGAGGGAGTAACCTCCCCCCCCCGGGACGTGCTCTCCTTGAGCACAGTGCAGAGGGGCTCCGGTGCGTTCCACTGGAGATCCCGGAGCCCCTCGTCATGCACCGAGGTAAGGGGCAACGAGGAGGTTTTAGTGGGTAAATAAAAAAGTAATCTTGCTTTGGTTGTTTTAAATCTAGTTTGTACTTGAAATGCTTCAGAAGCTTTTTCAGTCGTTGTTGCACAATCATTACATCATATTGCGGAATTCGATTACAAGACTGGCACTGATTTTTTATAGCTACAAGCGGACAGATTGTAGTTGTTATCACGAAGTTTAATTATTCTCCAGATGGGATTGGAGAAGGCCAATCCTGAAGCTCAATTACGAGTAACTAAGCGCAAGAGCCGTATGATGGAACTCTGGTTTGATTCTTTACACGCGACTCTCCGATCTACGAGAGGTCCAAACTACGGCTTGTTAAGGAAAAGGAAATATATTCTACGCTATAAATAGAATAAAAAGTTATCCTTATTTAAAAATGTATAAGAGTGAAGTACTATTAGGGTTCCTCATCTATCATGGGTACAATAAAGATATATGCATTATGATATATGTATATATCATGAATATAAAAATGGGTTTCTATTCCATGTACAATACAATAATAATAAAATGGAGCTTTCTTTGTTTGAAACAGAAGTACGAACCCTTTTTTTTTTTTGTTCACGTGGGGGAATCTTTTTAAAGACCATCCTCCGGTACCCTGGGTGGGCCCGGAGGGATGTGTGGGACTCGGCCTGGGCAGCCCCTACCCACTAAACCTTCCGCGAATGCCATCAGCCGTTATGAGCGGGGTGCCCCGGATCTGTCAGCGACAGGACACCTAAACGACCGGCCGGTCCCGGCAAAGACCGAATTCATCCTCAAAGGGGACTTCTCCGGCACTCAGAGAAGTCCCGACGACGCCGAAGCATGCTGGGGCCAGGTAGAAGTACGAACCCTGAGATAGTAAATCAAACTTACGTTTATGTAACGTAATTTTTGTAACTTTAGACAAGGAAGACGGAATCTCGGACATACTGACTGGGTAGTCTTATAATATTATAAAGACTTAAATGATCTTCCGTCATCAGCGTGCGTCACCTTCACCCTAACCGTGGCAGCTACGAAGGCTGACCGGCTGGATAGTTTACAAGTTTTAAACAGCTTTGCAACCGTGTAATTACTATCTATATAACAGTTTGTTTTTCATTTAATTAACTAATGCTTAAAAACGTATGAAGAATTTAGTCTACTACATTATTCAAGGAAAAAACCAGGGTAAATGACTACCTGGAAGAAGACATATTTCGTGGCTCAAGAACCTCCGGAACTGTTTCAACATGAGCACAAGATTCTTGTTACGTGGATCAAAGAATTAAATATCCTTAATAATACTTCAGTAGGAGATGGCACCTCAAGAAGAAGACGATAACGGTTTGTGTAACACAGTAGAACCTCGATATACGAAAGCGAGATTTGAGATATGAGGAAACACACACAAAGTTTCTCTGTTGTGTGTTTATTTATTATTAGCATTTTTGATTTGAAGTAGGGTTCGCGTCTTATGCTTTTTGTACATTTACCAAACATTTGTGACAATGGCAATTCAATTAATTTCAAAATTGCTTTGAGATACGAGCAAGGTTAAGTGACGAATTGAACTCGTTTATCGAACTCGGTACCTATGTATATTTCAAATAGGTTTTTGTTTATAGTCGTAAACATACGGATTCTATATAACACAGACCGTTTCCGCATCCAAATGCCATAATCACCTATTGCGGATCCGTCATGAAGTACCCGGCCTCCGGTGTATTTCCGTCTTGTCGTTTACCACGTGAGCGCTGTGAACGGGCGGTGTGTTGGGTTCGCTTCCCGATTTAGAGGTCGGCACACACGCGTCTTCTTTGTGCGGAGGCGCGCATGAACCAGCGGCATATTTTTAGCCGGGGGCGACGATCCTCGATGAGCGCTTTATGCTTTATCATCATTACTATATAGTGCACAGCTGGAAACTTACATTTTGACTACATCTGTGATGGCTCATTATACGATCGTTCTCATTAATACGCGATTCGACGCATTATGATGCGACGAATTCAACTGACATCAAGAATTTTTGTTCATATATTTCCTGTCTATACACAGGTTACTTGGAAGAGATCGATCTTTGGGATAAGGTCGCCCATTGTACAATTCGTTGTGTATACCTTAGTAATGTAATGCTTCTTGTCTGATTTTGGTGTACAATAAAGTTATATCCATCTATCTGTCAAGACGTTGTTAGTTCGTTTGTATTTTAAAGAGTAGTGTAAAGGCATAGACCGCTACGCGGCCCTAGTGCAGGATGGCAGACTTCACATATCTTAGAATTTTTTCTAACACATTTCCTCACGAATTTTTCCTTAACCACAGAGCGAGTCGTAAATCAGCACTTAAAATTGCAAGAAATAAATTCATTGGACCGAACTCGGGTTGCTAGTAGCACTCTCACTCGTAGCCTACTCTCTTGCCTTGTATCCTTCATATTTTCGGCTATGCGAACTACTACATATTTCGTGGAGGTCATGACCTTGAGCAATGGCGAATACAACACAACAAGAAGAGGGATAATTCTGGTCTACCTACTATCGGTGAACTTTGCCCATGTGGCGCCACGACATCTATATATGATTCTTCTTTCATCAATTTTGCTGTAATTTTCGACGTTCGACGACTATTTGGTTCCTTGAAGTTGCCGTTTCACTATGTATAATTCGGGTCTGGCCAACACGATAGTCCACGAGGCACACACTGCCGAAGACCAACAGGTGGAAAGCGATTGTACACAACATATCTCGTGGTTAATATAATATAAATAGGAATAAGAAATAGATAAGAATAAATGAAAAATGTAAATCACTGTAAACGTAAATTGGAAATAAATAAACCTATAAATGCAGAATTTTAACAGCAACAAGAAATAACAACAAAAGGTTTGAAGATTGCAGGGATAACGTTAGCCGGTCTCCGAAACGCATAACTGGGACAGCAGTTAAAAAAAACATTTCGTGGAGGTCACGGCCCGGAGCAATAACGAATACGACACAAGAAGGAGGAGAATTCTGGTCTACCTACTATGAAATTACTGGTGAAATTTGGCGCTTTTCGCTCAACATCCGACCTATTTGTTTCTAACAAACCGATCTATTTGTGTGGCAATATATGCACCACCTTCTTAGTTGCAACTAGGTTCTACGGCGTCAGCCCTGTAGTTCTGGGCTCTCAAGAATAAGACTACGGTATCCCCTGCCTGTCGTAGAAGGCGACTAAAAGGGGCCTCGGGTTCAATGGGCGACAAGGGTGGGGGCCTTTGTCGTCCGCCAAGGTGGACCCGGGAAGAAGGCGACATCGGCTGGCCCGTGTCGCCTTGCACTGCGAGGGCACAGGGGAGGGAGTAACCTCCCCCCCGGGAAGTGCTCTCCTTGAGCACAGTGCAGAGGGGCTCCGGTGCGTTCCACTGGAGATTCCGGAGCCCCTCACCATGCACCTAGGAAGGGCCACCGGGGAGGTTTTAGTGGGTAAAAACCCCACATAACCGCCTCCTTCCCCCCAGAAGACGGGGTATCTTTATGAAGATTTCCTCCTCGTCAACAAAAAAAAAAGTTCTACGGCGTAAAAATCTATATAATAATATGTTCATTTTGATTCGCCAAATCGTACAGACTCAGCGACATTCTAATTCAAACGACCAGAACCGCTAAACTGGTTAGTTAACTTTTACATTATTTCTTGTTTTTTTTTTATAATATAGCATATACAATAAAATTGTATTACACTTTTATGTGCAATTTGTATTTGGTAACGCTATTCGAGATCATGAGAATATTAAAAGGACTGAATTCGGCCATTGCACGATCATAAATGGAACTCTACATTTGAGTACGATTCTGCTGATCATAAATGAAGATTGTTTTTTACTTTGGGAAATTTTTATCTAAGTTTTTATATATTTTTTATCTCTTTCTTCTTCCACATTTATGCTCATTGTCGCTTTGCTTATATTTTTATTATGTTCCTCTCGAAACCTTCTGTCAGAACTGCAGTAGGGACGCATTAGCACACATCCGGAGCTCCGACGGCGTTGGATGAAACCTCATCTCTTGAAAGAAATCTTTCAAAAGGGTGAAGAGCTTCGGCTTCACCCCTATTCTTTGAGAGGGGTACACAGGAACACTGCGTGCGCTTTCTCGAGACCTCGCTTCGCCTGCTTAACTTGTCTTGGATTATCTTAACCTACCAATATCGCAATCAACAACCATTTTTAATACGATTTTTAAGTCCTTTTTTGTTGTTGAAGGGGGGAGGAGATCACCCACGGATCATCAAAATAGATTCACCCAATCGAAAGACACAAAACATAAAAAAATATACGGATGTATTGGAACCTCCTCTTTTTGAAGTCGTTTGAAAAATACAGACGAAATGAGAACTTCCTCATGTATTTTGAATTATGTTTAAAAGCAGCGATTGTTTACTAAAAAAAGGCTTGGTTCTTTCTTACTCGAACTGAGCCATCCATGCTACAGTTCTAATCGTGAATTGAATGTTTTAGAGCCTACTCAACTGCTATTAGATCAGCTGACTGATATTTGTGGTATCGTTCAACGACTCTGCAAAACGTTCTGATGGCATTTGCAAAAGGTTAGGACTTGTGCGGCCGTTTATCTCCGCCATCTTGTTTTTAATATTCCACAAACTAATTACTAAAGTTACCAAGTGACGTATGCAGCAGTTGGCACTAATAGATAAAATTAATGGAGAATGTAATAAGTTGGGGATGCATTTCGAAAGAACCTAAGTTGATTTTAATTATTAATCAAGACAAATTCATTTAAAAGCATATACATATATATACATATTTGAATAAAACTACGTTTACGTATTTTATTGTATTTTAACATTATTTTTGGTTTCATCGACCTTTCGAACACCTCAAAATGGTAATTTTTACAGTGGGACGTGTAATAACTTGTAGGTCTTGTGGAATGAAATAGTCCAATAACTAATACACTGGCTTTATTGAGACAGCGTAACGTTGAACAAGGAATTATTTTAACGAATACCGTCACAACTGCGCGTCCTCACAATCTGTATACTAAATTAAATAGAAGTCAGATTACGAACTAATAAAGTCAAATTATTGTTTACAATGCAAAGTTAATATGATGATCAACTAAATTATTAATTATGAATGAAAGATACAATAAGGTTCAGGTAAATCACTAAGATATCATTGGAAGTAGTTATATGCATATGTATAATGCATAAGAATTACGGGGTGTCATGTGTTGCTAGCTAACAGACGTTTGACGTGAAAATTAGTTTACATTCAATAACTTATATTTGCTTAAATATGAGAAGTATAAAAACGTATAATCCTATTTTTAGGGAAAAAAGCAAACGAGCTACTTACCTGATTTTAAGTGATCATTGTCGCCTCCTAATACGCTCGTTTCTTGAAGGCCCCAAGCCAAATCAGCTCGAAAATACCCAGTGACGTGACATGGGGGAAATATATACAGAGTAGAGGGCTCCTGCACCACGATGGGTCGAATTAATATCAACCATCTTGCCGAACGATAGAATCGGGGAAAATCAAATTTGCCAAATATTTTATAACTCAGAAAATATTCATATGGGAGTAGACCGTATCACCATATCATCCATCCATTCAGCCGTATCATATCATACGCTTCAATGCATGGGTGGACGCGCTTAAGAAATGCGCTCAATACATACATACAAATCTCGCTTCATAACACAGATAGAAATAACCGATTATAACCAATTATTTGATCAATTTATTATATCATAAAATCACAGAATCTCAAAGTATTCTTCATCATCATCATTTCTGCCGTAGAACATCTACCGTTGGACATACGCCTCCCCAATGATATTCAAAGGGACCGGTTGAATGCAGCTCGCATCCAACTGCGTCCTGCGACCTTTATGAGGTCAAGTCTTCTTAAATCTATTTAATATATAAACAAGAAATGGTGTAGGTATGTTCGATACGGCTGGACTGATTTCAATGAAACTGTCAGGGAATCTTCAGATTAACCTGGCGAGTAATCCTGTAAAGTTTGGTGACGATCGGAGCACTCCTCTATTTGAACTGTCAAATACAGATTCTATTTACTATGATACTACTGCTACGGGTATGATATTGTATTTACTGATATGTACATGGATGTAGGTAATGATCTACACCCGCTCGAGAAGAGAATAGAAGAGAAAGGAATAATTTAATATATTGTGAGAGTTAAATTAAATATTTAATGATGCAAGTAAAACTTAATAGCCCGGCGAAGCGGGCTTGGTATAAAAGAAAAATATTATTTGTGTTGAAATTAATTCTTATAGGAACACTTTAGATTTTAAACTGTAGACTATAACAGTTTACAGTTAGAAAACAATCATGGATGCGCAACGCTTAAAGATATATGTATATACTATATGTATATTTATAATGTAGATATATGTATATTTATAAGCTCACGTCCTTAACCATAGCGGGGTAAACACAGACTAAATTCTATAGGAAATTCGACGAATCAATAACATTAAATTTTGTAAACCGTTAGGCTTACTTATTGTCAGTTTGGCGAAATATTGTATGCAACAATACACGATCGTTCATCTGTGCACTTCTGCCATAGTTGACTAAATCTAGGCCAACAGAGAGTAGGTCAGGTCACCGGTCCGTTACTGAGCTGCAGATATTTTCTTCGCTTTCATAAAATAACACGCAAAAAATATTGAACGTGACCTTCGTCAGCCGTTGCCTATAATGTAGGAACTGTTCAGTTTGCGCGGCTATTCAAGGGTAGATTAGAGGTGAACTGCAATACTAATGTGGCTTCTTCCGCTATATCCATAGACAGCTAGAGACTTGGTGTTTCCTATTTTTTATTATTCTTTCAAAGCAGGCCTTACCACGACCCCCCTTTTTTTTTTTTTGTTCACGCGGGGGAATCTTTTTATAGACCATCCTCCGGTACCCTGGGTGGGCCCGGAGGGATGTGTGGGACTCGGCCTGGGCAGCCCCTACCCACTAAACCTTCCGCGAATGCCATCAGCCGTTACAAGCGGGGTGCCCCGGATCTGTCAGCGACAGGACACCCCAACGACCGGCCGGTCCCGGCAAAGACCGGACTTCATCCTCGAAGACCACGACCCCCCTGATATTAATTGCAATTGCAAGCCTGGATAATAGCTCACTAACTGCACTCCAACACGCTGTAATAGCGATATCTCGACACGCTGTGTCTATTACACAGATGACTGTGACGACGCTACAGGAAGACTGGTGACAAGGGCAACGGCCGCATTAAAAGAGAAAATAATAGACTACAACTTAAAAATGGCCATGAGAACCCAGAGTATTCTCTAACATGACCTTCAAAAATCAAGCATTATAAAACAAAAAAAATGTGTAACTGTAGAGGTAGCACTCTTATTAATAAAACCAAAGTACCCTATTAAAATACATTAGAAAAGAGTACGGACACAAGTCTATGGTTACGCTTTATTGAAAAAAATGCAACTGTAAATGCCTATTCACACTACTCTTGAAAACACCCACATTGTAATCGGAGAGAAAGATAAACGCGGGTAAACTGTTCCAATCAGCTCAACTCAAAGTCAGACTGTTTGCAGTACGACAAATAAGAGATGAACTAAAAGCAAAAGACATATTGTAGACTTAAATTTGTATGTCGACGACGAATCATTTTATCTTTATCACATCAAATATCGTTATATAATTACAATAACACCACAAAACGATATACTAAAGATAGGACAAGTTGTTACAAAAACAACACCAACCACAAATTACCGTTACCTCATTATCCGTGAAATAGCAACCGACCGAGTCATGGTTCTGCCAAGATTCTCTGGCCAATCTGTGTAATTCACTCAGCAAGGCTCTACAGGGTCTATTGCGACTCCAGGTCCGCTCCCCAGACCGTGTTAAATCCGGATTCCCTCCGTCCTCTTGCGGTCAACGCCCGGCAGAACATCAGCCGAAGGAGGGAAGAGGGTAAAACCTTCTCCCTCTCATGGGTGAAGGCCCATGTAGGAGTGGAAGGGAATGAGAGGGCGGATGCACTTGCCAAAGAGGCCGCAACCAAGACAAAGAGGGCCCCCGTTTACGATCGGTACCCCCTTTCGTTTGTCAAGAGACATATCCGTTTGGAGTCGATTGACGAATGGAGCGGCAGGTACCGAAAAGGTGCGACGGCTTCCGTGACAAAAACCGTCTTTCCGGACGTTGCAGACGCCTACCGCACGGTTCGAGGCATGGAAATGGACCCACTCATTGTGCAGGTGCTCACAGGACACGGCGGGTTCTCCGAATACCTGAACAGGTTCAGATGTAAGGAGAGCCCGTCGTGTATCTGTGATAGCACCGTGCAGGAAACGATCCTGCACCTGATAACTAAATATCCCGCCATCGCTGCTAATAGGATGAAAGTAAAAAAATTGTAGGTATAAGAATAGAAAAGGAAAACTTACTAATACTAGTAGCCAATAAAGACGTAAATAGAAGATTTTTCAAATATTGTAAAGCCATAGCAAAGAAGGCAATAAAAAGGAATAAAACCTGAAAAGAAAAGGAGCATCCCATCTCGTATTGTGAAGGCAAAACGAGATGGGAGCCCAAATTAATGTAAATAAATAAATAAGAAAGTATAAGAAAAAGTAAATAAATAAGGGGAAGGAAAGAAAGGAGATGAATGTTTTTGTTAAAGATAATTAAAGAAATTGTAAGAATAGAATAAAAACAGATAAAAAACAGCCACGCTCTATCCAATTCGGGGGAGTAGAAAAAAAAATCTGTGTAGTTCGTCATAAAAAAATTACATTTTGATCCAACTGATCCTAGTTCTATTATTAGTGTAAATTGTTTAGTATTTGTATTAATAGCTGAGAGCTGTTTAGCTCCATACAATGGTTGCCTGAAATACATCGCTCTAAGACATAAGTCGCTTAATGGACCTCATCAGGTCCTATTCATCAATAAGCATTCAACATCAGGTGCAATCGCGATAAAGCTGTATGCCTTCATTATAAAATGAAAAATCTAAGTTTTTAGCGCGTTATTCGCAGTATATATCAAGCAATATGAATGCACCAATGAATTTTATATAACAACAGTTGCGCAAAACAGCCGCGTTGCGAAAAGCAAACGCATCTTTTGCTTCGTATGAGTTAATTGTCTGGTCTACATACAGACGTTTCTGATTGCTTTTTTATCTTAAACTAATAAAATTGCGTCGGGTATTTATGACTGGTAATTTCACCCATAGTTAATGTTAGGAAGGTAGCGCATACGCTTCCCGGAGTGGCAAAAAGCTAGGTTTTAAGGTCTTGATAGTTTTCCGATTAAAGCTACAGAACGAGTCGTGGTTCAGCCCTGTCGAGCCCTGCTCAAGGACACTTGCTGCGAGTTACTTTCTAAAGAGGTTTAACCTAATGATGCCATATCTTTAGGTCGCTTAGCCGCGACCTGTGATATCTCTCAAAAACTCGGTGAAATGGTACGGTAAATACAACTCTAACCAAAAAATAATTGAGTGTTTTGGTACCAGTATGCTTCCATCGCACATAATGCAAGTACTTTAAAGATATAAAAGAAAATGAATGTACAATTGGACAACTATATAGATAAACTTAAAACCATATCTAAATACAAAATTTGATGCAAATCGTCAAAACCGTTTTTTGAGTATGGGTATACATATTTATATCTATAGGTGTAATATCATATTTTACACATTTGTAAGTCGTCTTTATTTCGGTTTGTTGGAAATTTGAATAACCATATGTCTATTGATTCGTTTTAATACTACAGTAGAACGACTTTTGTAAACGTGTCACGTAATAGCAGTTTGCAACAACTCCGCGACCTTTTCGATTCGTCTAGCAACAAGCTAGAATCAAATATTGCGTTATTACATCTATATATATACAAGTGAAGTACTGACTTATTACGATATCACCAACGGACCTGATTGACTTGAAATTTAGTTTAGTTACTCATTTACTTTTCTTACGTTGTTGACTCCCACTATGACCGGATTTTACGCAATTAATAACCAAAATGGATATTTTCATCATTTTTCATATTCCCAACTTAACTTGTCCGACAAGCAAAGAAGCCATGACATAGCATACTAAATTATCTATAATCTCTAGTCTGTAATCCGATTGAAGCTGCAGCTGTAGTTCATCTTGAAGTGACAAGAAGTGGAAGAAGAAGTCGCATCTAGAGGAGGCCAGTGCTAACTTACTTTCAATGGAGGTTTTATCTCAACCGGGTGAAGAATATTTGAGTCGGAAGGCATGAGCGTTTCGAGTGAAATGAAGAGATCAGAATTGGATTTGGTTTCCTTTAAAAAAAGTTAGTGCATAACAAAGTTTCACAGAAATTGAAAAAATCTAAGTTCGGGAAAGCAATTAATGTGAGTGAATTGAAACTTTTAAGCTTTCTTACGAACGTTACGGTTGTTTGCGTTACGTAACTGGCGGCAACTTGTTTTGAAATGAATGTTCAAGAAAATTCGACGATGAAATGATTCTTGAACGACATCGTGAAACAAATTTACGCTTCAACTTTGAGCCGGCTTAGGTCGATATTACATTACCATATTCATTTGATTCTGTAGTCATTTTTATCCTTTGTCAGTTGGCGAATTAAGGAAATTGAGTCTTTTGTACGTTAACATATTGTCGTTAGGTTGAGGGCGTTCGTAAGATTTTTTTGTTTAATATTAGCAAGTACTTTAACACAATCCCATCTGATTTTAAGCAAATTTTTTTTAAAAATACAGTCCAGGATGGATGGAGACGCATTAGCTCAGTAAATGCGTATTCATCAAAAGTCCCTCTACCTAGGGTTAAAAGGACGTGAGAGTTTGTTGTTTTTTTTTATTTAAATTAGTTATAGTATGAAGAATATAACGAGTATAAAAAATTGCAACACTTACCGTCTGATCCGTTTAAGTAAAACAACGGAACAGTGAAAGGAATATTGAAATGTTAGAGAAAGTCGCGAATTTACCAAAGTTACCGGCAGGTGTCGATTGTGCCGGCATAGCATAATATAGCATATTTCACACGACACATATGAAAACATATATAATATTTGGATTGGTATAAACTCCCAGCGTTAGTATTTCCTTTGATCACAATGTGCAAGTTATCGAGGTTTCGTCTCTATTCTAGTAATTCGATTTAGGCAGATTTTGTAGGTAAAATTCGATTTGTTTTTTTGTCGAAAATGTAGCCTTCATTGTAGCCTTTTTCCTTAAAGTCGGTACCTTTTTTTTAAATAGCAAATGATCAAGATTTAGATGAATTTTTCGCGTTTATATCGAAATGTGTTGTCGAAGAATTTAACGATCGTTTCGAATTGTAGAGTTAAAATCCCTGTACTGTATAGAAGAGAATAAAACATTTTTTCGAGCAATTTACGTTCTCGACGTATCGGGATTTAACTCAAATAGACTATATATGTTTCTCTTACGACCTCGCAGAATTCTAGTGTGAAGTATTTATACATTTGCGTTTCGTTGGGTAAATGAAGTGCCAACTCAGGTGCTATGTCTCGTCATGACGTACGCGAGCCCGGTCTTCGCGCAATCCGCCATTAACATTTACATTGGTTACAAGTAAATCAGAATCTTTTTCTGCGACGAGCCACGGGTGCACGGTGGTTATCGACAATAGCCTAATTCTTTAACATTCTAACAAACTTCTTGTAAGTGCCGCCACTTATTAGCCTTTCTCTACGAAACTCCGTCGCGTCGCCCAGAGCACAGGTTATATCTTTACAAATTCACAAAGCGTCCGTCGGAGTATGCGAATAATCCTCGCGCGTTACCGCTATTTTATGGGTAGGCCCCACCCCTTAAATGTTAGGAATGTTGCTGGAGTTTCTTTGGCTATTTCTTCTCCCAGCGCCAACGCTTCCCGAAGTGGCGTTCAAAGTTAGTTTAGTTTTTGAATGTCCCTTAGATTATTCATGAAAAAGCAGCCCGGTCGGTTAGGAATAAAATAATTCAAATAAAATAGCCTTTAACAGTTCAGTAGTAGTAGCCACTGCGGCGGAGGTTTCTCCTAAACCTCTCCATCTATGCCTATCCCGTGCTATCTGCATCCATTGGGATCCACATATGTCTTTGAAGACATCTCTCCACCTTTTACACGATCTTCCTTGTTTTCTCTTTTTTCCCAATGGTAAGGATTCGAAAAGGTTCTGTTAGTCGTTTTGTCCACTTGTTGTTATTCATCCTACATACATGATGATTCGGAATGCTTACGCGTAATATAGTAACCGTCCAAGCTGAGGTCACCGGGGGGACCCTTGTGTCGAGTAACTAGCGATAGAGGTTCAGACTAAGCGACCTAAGAACTATGCCACCTCTCAATCCGATGAAGCAGTCAAGGCCAATTTCTCTGACCAATCTGTGTATTTCTTCAAAAAAAAATCAGGTTCTGTAGGTTCTTGTGGGTGGCAATGATAACTTAACATGACCATCATTAAATGCGGTGGAAGAAACTGGATGTTTTACAGGAAGAGTGACAAACATGTTTAGGTCTAGTTTTCGTATGTAAGAATCGTTCATCATACCGGTTATACCTTATAGAAAAAACAAACGAAGACAGAGATACAGAGCTGTTTCCATATTTTTTTCCAATACCTTATTGAGTGCGAAACAGAATACAAATCGAATATCCATCCTTGACCTGTACTGTAACAAAACGACCCAAACAATACTAACATGGAGGTTTTCACCTTGACTCTATAATTCGTTTACACTGATGTAAAATGAAATACGACCTGGCACATACTGGCATAATATAATAAAAAGTTCTGCAGCGTATAGACCATATAGAAGCCAATAAGTTTTTAAGAAAATCAGTACAAACTTGTCATATTGTGTAATAAGAATTCTTTTTAATATTAAGAAAGAGCTTCACTATAGACGTTTATTAACACGTTTTAAAAAAAACAAGAAAATGGTTAAAAAATGCACTTGTACGCAGCCTCTTTCTTCTAAATTGTGACTGGTTGCAACAAAAGATATCCACTTGCTGCGATATAGTATTAGAAAAGCCAATCGCGCATGACAACGGAGAATTCTTCGATAAGTTAGTGCTGGAGGTAGGGATCAGGAGTTACGGAGGACGACGGCGCATGTAGATGCACCCAGCCCCGCACGTACACGTACTTGACCAGGGCGACGTTTCTCCTCACCTGCAAGTTGCATGATGGATTTAGATGGACGACTACTTAACTCTCTAAACTCATTACAATATTTAGAGTACTTAAACAAGATTTTTTTTTTATCTAATTAATATTTTTAACCGACTTCGAAATAAGCAAGGTGTGCTCAGTTCCTCTGTATTTTTATTTTGAATTAGTTTACTATGAAAGGGTTTACTCCAATTAGACCCGAAAGATTCTTCACGGAAGCCATTGTGTTAAGTTACTCATAGAGATTCAGGCTGAATCTAGAACTAGGACTCACCAGCCGCTTATCGTGGTGAAGTTTAAAAGTTTATTAATAGCTCCTAGCTTCGATGTGAGTTAGTAATGGCGTAAGAATTATTGCAAGAAAGTTCAGAGGTTTCTTTAGTTTTTTTTTTTAAATAAAACTCGAAACTTCTTTGTTTCCTAACTCTTTGGAGTAACAGACGTCATCGTAAAGACAGATTAGGTATTCAAATCAGATATTGAATCGCAGATAGCCATCGGCCCCCAGATTGCAGATTGGCGGATGTATTATGTA
This sequence comes from Meandrusa payeni, assembly GCA_029286785.1. Taxonomy (NCBI): domain Eukaryota; kingdom Metazoa; phylum Arthropoda; class Insecta; order Lepidoptera; family Papilionidae; genus Meandrusa; species Meandrusa payeni. The sequence goes on along the minus strand of JAGSMX010000008.1, from coordinate 7,241,698 downwards.
TTACTGAAATATTTTAATAGTAATGTGCTGCTAGGTGTTAGTTGCTTATTTTTATTATTGCTAAAACTCTACTAAAAGTATATTAACCAACTAATTTTGAAATTTTATTGTTCAAAAGGGTCGCTTTGTATTAAGTCCCATTTTATTTTATTGGCATAGGACCTTGGCTCAGCATGCTTTTGGAAAGACCTAGGTTAATGACTATCCAAGTAAGGTAAGTACTACTTAATGACAACATACGCCGTCGTCCGCCATTGTTCCTACTGCCTCTCTCCAGGACTAACTTGTCCAAGAACTGCACATAGATATATTTTGTTGTTCTCAGTCGGTTTTTATCGAAGCTGCCTACAAATGCGTAGAAGGTGATTGACTCTATTATATTTATATATTTGTTGTCAATACATAAAGCAGCTTTTTATTTGTCTTAATTTTAAAAATATATATTTAACTAAGTTTTTATAAGGGTCTGTCTTTGAACAAATTTAAAACGATCGTTAAAGCCATTCTCTGTTATAAGGCTTATTACAAAATTTCTGATTATGTAAACAACAAAGCTTGGGATCAAGTTGCTCTAACACAACATGATCACATGATTGTAAAAATTAAAGACGTTAAAAAGCCCTAGTAAGTTTTTTGTGCAATTTTTCTTAGTGGATTGCCGTCCGAAATTGCACGGTAGGGAAAAAAATTGGACGATTCAAAGTAGATTCTCGATCTCTATTGAATAAAGATTTTTGACTTTGATAACATCATATTGGATTATCGGTAACGGTGTTATAATTTTTGTTGCTTAAAAAAAATAAACATGCACGAGAATGTGGAGGAAAAAAGAGTGTGTAGAATTTCGTAATATGTATAACTTAAAATAAAAGAGGGCGTTCATGTAAATTAGGGGGTGTTAGTAACGCCGCGTTACTCATAGCCTGCTCTTAGCCACCTGCGTCCCTATTCAAACTTGAAGAAAATGCTTCATAGCATTAAGTTAACGTTTGTACACTCATTTTAATACAATAAACCCATCGGTTTATTGCACTAAATTATCTGATGGTTTTTCACGATCAATACGTTTATATTTACGTTTACTTATAACGGATAAGGCCGCTCTTGTCTTCGCGCTACCCACTATTAAAACAATTTATTTTTTTAAATATAAGTAAGCCTAAGTACTCCTTATTATATCAGCTATCTGCCAGTGAAAGTCTGGTCAAAATTGATCCAGTCGTTCGAGAGATTAGACCGAACAAATAGACAGGAAAAAATTGTAAAACAATGTTATTTTGGTATATTTACCATATATACATTCTTAAATAAAAATATTATTTTAATACTACAAACGGCCACTTATTATTTTTTGTATAGATGTGAGCAATAAAGAGTCTAACTGTCTAACCGTTATAAAATGAAAACGGTTGAATGTTCCAGAACGGCGACCTGTGCATATCGATCCTGCACCCGCCGGTGGACGACCCGCAGTCGGGCGAGCTGCCGTGCGAGCGCTGGAACCCGACGCAGTCAGTGCGCACCGTGCTACTCTCCGTCATCTCGCTGCTCAACGAGCCGAACACTTTCAGTCCGGCGAACGTGGACGCGAGCGTCATGTACCGCCGCTGGCGCGACTCCAAGGGCAAGGATAAGGAGTATGAAAACATCATCAGGTAATGACGCCGACTCTTGTTAATCAAAATCAAATCAAAAATCAAAATCGATTCAAAATTCGACACCAGCAATTGACACTAAGGTGTTATTCATAAGTGTATTTTTTTTTTGTTGACGAGGGGGAAATCTTCAACAACATACCCCGCCTTCTGGGGGGGAAGGCGCGGTTATGTGGGATTTTTACCCACTAAAAACCCCCCCCGGTGGCCCTTCCTCGGCACATGGTAAGGCTCTGGGATCTTCAGAGAAACGCACCGGAGCCCCTCTGCACTGTGCTCTTCGAAGCACATCCCGGGAGGGAGAGGTTAATCCCCCAGTAACCTCCGGTGTCCTCGCAGTGCAAGGCGACACGGGGCAGCCGATGTCGCCTTCTTCCCGGGTCCACTTCAACAAAGGTCGTCCACAAAGGCCCCACCCTTGTCACCCAGTGAACCCGAGGCCTCTTTTAGTCGCCTTCCAGGACATGCAGGGGATACCGTAGCCTTATTCTACGATCCCAGAACTACAGCGCTGATGAGTCTAACCTCTCAAGGTTCTAAAATCTCAAGTAGAGAAATAAATGAAGCTTCCGCTCGTAATGGCGTTGAAAGTGTTTGAGGTTGGTATAATTGTTTTTAACAGTATATCATTCGCTTATATGCAAGAAACAGAACATAAAGTTTCTTTCTACTTTCAGAGAGCATATCCCATATGTGTGGATGGAATTAGTGGTTTCGAACCCACCCCCCCGTAACATCGTAACGTATCACGTGCGCCAGTGGCTCTGTCTCTCTCTATTAAATAATTGAGAGAGAGCCACAAAATGACACCAATTAAATAAACGATATATCTACTTCAAAGATAGATATGCTTCAAAATAATAATTTAACCTTGAAATGAATGATGGCATTTCTAGTTGTTACTATGTACGTCAAGTGTGAACTCATAAGTCAAGAGATGCATAAATTGGATCGATTGCTTATATCCTGGCGTCGTTTTACTCTAAATACTCTCGTCACTCGGTTAATGATCCGAGGTAATGGACTGGGGCCTTATAGCGTATTGTAGGATACCTGGTGTAATAACGTCCAGTGAAGCCAAGTTCGTGTTTGGACGGTTTTTTTTATAGGACAAGGGGCAAACGTGCGGCTCACCTGATCTTAAGTGATCTCCGTCGATCATGAACATCCACAAAAGGACCTGAAAAATGCCGGCCTCCGATATGAGTGGGCTCGTTACTTGAAGGTCCTCAAATCGTTAAGGTTGAGAAACCGCTGGTGACAGTTAATTCCCCAGGTTGTCAGTGCGTGGAAGAAAGTTACGGTCCGTGAAAATGCTGACTTTGTGAACAGAATAGATGGCTGAACGATGTAAATAATACTAATACATTTAAAAAAACCTATCACGTTTCTTAACCAGAACGCTTTTCATTAAACATATTACGTCCCATATGTGACAGGCGAGTCATTCATTTGTACGTAATTGTTTTATACATACAATGTATTTTTAATATTGTTTAACTAACGCAATATATACAATATGAATTTAATAAATTCTACATTTAAATAAAGTTACAGCCTGTATATATATTTGAAATATAAATGTCCCACTGTTGAGCGCAGGCCTTCTCTGTAAAGATAGTTTAAGGGCATAGTCCGCCACGCGGCCCCAGTGCGGATTGGCAGACTTCACATACCATAGAAAAAAATTCTAAGACATGTAGGTTTTCTCACGATAATTTCCTTCACCGCCAAGTGCGTGGTAATCACCACATAAAATGGTACTGTGCAACTTGAGCCAACTGCCCGAACACTAAGCTACCACGGCTCTTATTTTTATTATTATTAAAAAATAAATTTTTAACTTAACAGTGCTAAGTTAACGATATCTTTATTTGTTCCAGAAAACAAGCGCAGGTAGCGCGCGTCGAAGCTGAAAAGGAAGGCATAGTTGTACCTCTCACATTAGAAGATTACTGCATTAAAACTCAAGTCAAATCGACAACGCAGGAGCCTCAGGTAAATGTATATTCCTTGCTTGAACAAATTCATGCGTATACCTCGCCACGCCATTATTCCTCGAGCTTGTGCTACGTCCCAATTCGTGCAAATCAGAAGCTGCTGGAACGATTTATGTACACTTAATCTTAAATGAAGGTTCAGGATGTCTTACTCAATTAGTGTCCATTGCCGTGCCATTCTCAAATCAGGGTGAGAAAGGAATGCATATTGGCTGGTGTAATTATCAAGAAAAGATAAGAGATATGACACACTTATAGATAATATGTAGGGTATTAGGAGAACCACTTTCGAAAACGAAGGTAAACGATAGCACTAATGATACCTTTGATGATGGAATGGAAAAAAAACGGTCCTGATTTAAAAAAATCATATGTTTAAAAACAGCAATGAAACACGAACTCAAAACAACTGTTGCTCGTTGTGTTTCATTGTTTTTCTGATCTTTGATCTTTCGGTTACAAATGTTTATTGACAAAGATCTCCTAGTATCGTCTCGATCACTCCCCCATCGCTGAGGATCGTTGCTCCTTCGGCGATCAATCACCTGTCCCCAAGCACTCGGGTCCATAACCAGTTGGAGGACGACGCTGACAGATAACTCCAGTTCTTCGGAGATCTGGTCCGACCATATTTTCCGACTTCTGCCTCTTTGTCTTCTTCCTGCGACCTTTCCCGTCACTACAAATCTTTGTAGATTTAGTATTATTATTAGATATAAACAAATTCTTTCTTTCCAGTTGGATATGACAGATTTCTACGACGACGATTATGATGATCTCGACTCCGACTCTGACGAGGAAATCGAAGGAGGCGAGGGAGATGGTGATGATAGCGGTAACGGGGAGTCGTGAGACATCGCCCCCGCGGCGGAGCCTCAAACTCCTCCCACACACAGCACGACATCTCGCGTACGGACCACCAGGCAACTCGCTCGTCAGAAGCCATATGCTATCTGTAAGCGATTTTGAATGTCGTTGTTTGTCTGTGACGGATATTCCCGCTTTTAGCACTTTGACATTCGAAAGCTTTTACATTGTCTATGGACAGTGAATATCGCCCGTAGTGAAGCTAGTTTTGAATTGCTTTGTTACAAAGATCTAGATTCATAGACAGGCCAGTACGTTCACCATTAATCCTTAATAAAAAAAAAGAGTGAATTGACATCAGATCGCGCAGTCTCAAAGATTTCATGCCATCATGAAGACATAAAAATTGCAAAAATCTATAAATTTTTGTAGAGATTAGGGTCTTTTCAAACTTGTATTTAAAAACATTACAGCAGTGATAGAATGGCTAAGCGAAAGATCCGATATTAACTCGACTATACTAAGGTCGTAAAGTCATTCGCTTAGGTGTTCGAATCCTAGTGTCTGTATGGCCATGGGCTCACACTCAAATATCACATTATAAAGACATTTCAATTAAACATTTTATGTAGTCATGTGTGTCCATCCATTTTGGAACACAGTACCCTACTTGTTTATGTGATTATATATTATTCATAAATTACTAAACTTTAATTCATTTAACCGTAGCGGGGTAGATTCTCATATATGGTTTCAGAACCATTTCCCATACAATCCATCATAATTCACAAACTTTAAGAAAATTATTTTTATTGTACTTAATAACCGGAAAATCAGCAATTTATTGGTACAAGCAAGATTGGGATTCGAGCCCACGACCATCAAATCGTAAGTCGACTCACTTAATGAGTAGGCTATTACTGTTTTCCATATACATTAAATTTGGATGAAAATCTTTGCAAAATTCTTTTGTAATGGCCTATTGTATGTATTTAAATCTTTGTTTTATTATTTACGGGCGATTGGAGATGTTGTTGGATTTTCAATCACATTAGGAGCAGCCACGTCATAAATGAAATATTAACTGGCTCAACAACAATTATATGATAATATTGTATATCAAGTGCCCATATGGGTTGTATTGCTTTTTAGTGACAAATATAAATGATTTAAGGCCCTTTATTTGATTTTAACAAAATCTCAACTATATTATAGGATACAAACTTAAGATTTTATCGATTTTTGTATAAAATACCTCATATTCAAAATGTTAAAGTATCCAAAGTTCGGGGATAATAATTCATTTGCAATTACATGAATTGTTCATAATTGACAATATGGAATGTTACATCACTTTAATGGAGAGATTGAACAAAATATTCATTATCGTTTTTTATATATAAAAGGAAATATTTTCTAACGATAAGAGGGCGCCTAGTATTCACATAAAAATGTCTTTAAATCATAACATATTACATAAAACTTACCCTCCAACAATCTTAATATCTTCGTAAACGCTCCTCAGCAAACAGTTTGTACGTAAGCTGCGAACCCCCTTACTTTCTATAGAAAAATTTAACCGCTCAACGTCTTTTGTATGGCAATTCTTCCCTCATGTCCTTTTAATCCTAGTAGGGTAGTCAGAGACAGCTTTTGCTGTCCCTCTTTTCATTAAAGTTATTTGGTCCCATGTTTTACAGGTGAGCCTATTCGTACACCGAACGAAAACTTTTAGCAAGTGATTATTTAATAACGTAAATACAGCCAATGTTAATGTTTAATATAAGAACTTATTTTAGAAAATTACTACTACTTATTATTTTAGAAAGAACCTTCAAAAGTTAATGTTCTTGTGTAGCACCATAAACAATAAGAATAAGTTACTTTTTTTTGTGAATGGAATTCATATAGCTACCAAGCTCTTATAGCAGTTGAGCTTGTCTTTTTGAACTCTGGCTTTTACCATTACCAACAGCGAAGGCATTCTGACTGATGGGTGCCTGAGAAATCTGAACTCAATTAAAAATAAGTATTTAGGGCAAAAAGTAATATTTAATAAATTATATACAGTTATCTCAATTGATTTTGTTTCAAGTCGAAAACTTAACTTCCATACCATTGGACTTGGGCATTATAAAAGCTTCATTAAAAATGTAAATACCAAACATGTAAAGCTTCCTGACAACTGATGTTGCTTTCTGATGTGTCCGTACCATGTGCTATCTTAGTCTAATTATAGTAATTTCAGTGATTCATGAATGTTTCACTATTGTTTTTTTTTTCTTAATCTTATGAACATCTCAAGTAGACATTGTGTAATTAATGATTTCTGTAATTCTATATCGTAGGTACTTTATATTGATTAGTAAATGTCAAGCTTATTAATAATATGTACAGATAATAAATGCATTTGTTTTGTAGCATCTAATCAATGTCTATTATTTTGCAAGTGGCTCATCAAACAACATTTAATTACTATAAAATTATTATGTGTAGATTATTTTAAACTATTTCAAATATAATCTTACACTCATTATAATCAGAATATAAATTAAATTCCTCTTTTATTTATTCAAAATTTGCGTGCTAACTAAAATTAAATATAATATGTAACAATGATATATAATCAACATCACATTAGTAGGGAAAATGTATATAAAGTTACCTGGGCCCATTGTAATTGTTCAAATGATGGACTGTACAGATATGTTATTGTATGTATTATTGGAAGGTTCCAGATAAGAAGTCCTTTTAACTTTACAATGTGTATGGATCATTGGAGGAAGCTGTGAATCACTAATGTATATTCAAGGAGTACATGCATATATATTTAGAATGGTACACAAAAGAAATTATTTAAGAGTATTTTTAATTTTACCATATAGCATGCACTAGTTAAATATTGAATAGGTAATTATATTACAAAGATTTAAATGCATACATGGATCCTTACAAACATATTGATTATATAATTTTCCTTGATGTCAGTTTTTGAGTGTCCGTTATGTCAGAAAAATGCCGTCATGAATAATTGACACACCAACAAATATAATGATAATTGTGATTTTTCCTTTTCATCTGTGCTCTATCCAATTTTGTCTCAACATGTCACACATTCACAACTTTAAACGATTATCAAAATGTAGTCCTTTTCTAAAAAAATCTAGTTAGCTAGTATCAAACTAGATAATTTCTTTTTCATCAGAAATATAAAGTTTTTATTCATTCAAATAGATCTATTTGTAATATCAAATATTAATTATAATTATAAAACAATAACTTCCCATTGTTTAATTAGCTTGATTTGTGTGTATGTAATTTTTCAGATTGACTTATAAGTACTTTGATATTTTGTACACATTTAAAAACAGTTTCAATAATTTTATTACAAATATCTTTAGGATGAAAAAATATGCAGTTTACCCAAACAAATACAATAGGAGATAGGTTAGTAAGTAGTTTAGTTTTAGTTTAGATTGCCAGAAAAATATGTTATTTTAACAATAATTTTATTCACAGAGAGAACATGGGCAATGGTATGCTTCGAAAAGACACTCATTTCCTTGTCTTGGGACAACATTTTCAATTACTGAAATGTTTGTAAGGTGTGAAATATACTATGTATGTGTTTAAATCTATGTTTTATAAATATACAATTAAGGCTTAGACTTATTGGACTTTAAAATCGATATCGTTTTTTTTTCAAATTAGCTATATTTTTGTTTTTTTCCCATTAGACTAACAAATTAGATGTCATGAAGCCATTAGCCTATTAGAAGATATCGTCGTCAAACTGTACTGAGTATAATATATAGTGTGAAGTATTGTCATTTACTAATTATCATTTAGACGAGTCGCTTATTATGCAAACGTGTTTCAGTGATTCAAGTGTCCTAAAAGATTGTTTAAAAGCAGAATTTAAAATGTCGTCCGAAACGTATCAGTTAATGTAGATTTAAGTTATACTAAGCGGTTTGGAAATTTACTGTAGAGAATCACGAGAAGAACGTTATGTAAAATATTCAATAATAAAGCATATGTTTGGATGCTAAACAAATTTTGTTTCATTACTACCTGTATATCGTTATCAGTATAAGAAACCCTAAGAAGCCAACGACTTCTTAGAGTGCTCAGCCTGTTTTTTTTTTTAATTTTAATTAATTTTTGAAAAACAAACCTCGGAAACTCGCCTTCGGGCGTTAGTGTACCGCGGTAGCATTCTGACCGGAAGGCTCTACACGGTTTGTTGTATAATGTTAGCAAGTAGTCTTTTGTGCTTAAGAAACCAAAAACAACACTCATTGGCACACCGGCTGGGAGCATATCGGATCGTCAAAATGATTTTTGATCACAGCTTAAAGTATTATTATTTCTACGGAAAACCATTTATACAGTTGTGCTGTACTACTTCCTTAACAACATTTCCGCCAATGCTTCCTGAAGTGGCACTCGAAGTTTACCATTAGATATTCATGAAATAGCTACCGTCCGAGCCGTGGTTCGGCCCTCTCGAGGGGGGAACAGAATGCTAACGCGTAAGGTAGTGACATAAGTTATCCCTCACCGAGGAGACCTTTGTGTCGAGTGACTAGCAATAGTGGTTTAGGCTAAGCGTAAAAGTCATCTTCTCTAGATAAACTGTGTAGTTTGTCACAAAAAACTTCCTTAACCGAATTAGCAGGTCTTGTATTCATCCATTTTATTCACCCTTATGTTAATTATAATCGCATCAATCTTGTTTAAATAGGAGGTGGAACAAATTATAATATATATATATATATATTTAAAATATGTTTTTAAAACTGATGAATATTTTCCTCGCAAGGAATCGAACAAAATATTCATCAGTTTTTTCTCTGTTGCAAATTTCTCTTTATTGTCGACGAAATATTTACCGATATTGCTGATTATAAGACACCTGTTTTATTAGCCTCGTTTATTAGTAAAAAGCCAAGTTATTGCTTCAATCTGAAAATTAATTATAATAAGCAATAAATATTTCCCAGCTATTATTTGCTCAATGTATCCATTACAAAACATCTATCTCTATCAAATCTATATCTATCTATTGACAATGAACAAGTTAAAGTTTGACATTTGATATTTTGACATTATGTCATATTTGTGGATATGGGAAGAAGGAAAAGTATAGTAAAGAAGCTTAGAAAATAAAATTAAAACATAAATTATAAAATAAAAAAAATCAATAATCACAACCAAATATGTTTACACGTTCGAAGTTCTTGATTTCTAGAACTCTACCCTTAAAGGTACTTTGATGTCTTGTGCATTGTGTATTTTGAATCGTTTCAGGCGTGTTTCATGTGGTTTTATTTTATTTCAGAATGTGTTTAAGCTAGAATATCAAAATGAAGCAAAGTTTCTATATAGTATTACTACAAGACATAGGTCTACGACTCCACTTAATACAATAGTAATGTTTGTTCCGCAACAAGAGGTTAGTATAAAATTTATCGTATTTCCGTTACCTTACTATATAAAAGTAAACTAGAAGTACTATTTAAAAGTAATAAATTGGTATATATTTATTTTTAAAAGATTACAAGATTTTTTTATTCAAATGAATTGAAATTACTTTGACCATCTCTTTGTATTCAATGACTGAATTTATCATCAAAATTTACATAGCTTGGTGTGTCGACTCGTTCAGATAATAATGGAGATTTCTCCATCCCAATAAGGTGCCATGAGAAAAAAGAATAATTTTCATTTGACTTTAAAATTACATCACAAAAGATAATACACCTGTATTTAATATATATACATACATATATATATATATTATTATTATTCTAAACTTGTATTTACTGTTCTTTTCATGTATTTTAGGCATGGATTGTAGAGCGTATGGGAAAATTTCACAGATTACTTGAACCAGGATTAAATTTACTTTGGCCTATTGTAGACAAAATTAAATATGTACAGAGCCTCAAGGAAATAGCAATAGATGTTCCTAAACAAAGTGCTATCACTGCTGACAATGTTACCCTGGGTATTGATGGTGTGCTCTATCTACGAATTGTTGATCCATATTTAGGTAAATATATACAGACCTTGTATATCATTCATCAAATTATTACCAATAAACTATATTATTGGTTTTAAATTTGGTTATTAAAAGCTATGTAAGAATTGAAATTATCAAATGCTGTTAGTGAAAGATAATACTTCATGGCAATATACACTGTAAAGCCTTTAATTGGTATCAACTGCCATTTCTATCACCGAAAAAATTGGATAATTCTTAGCTATGTGATAAAAAGATATGATTGTCTTAATCCATCTGTATCCTCAAGTTAAAAATTTAATAAAATTTTAAAGAAATAAAATGGTTGAATTAATTTCATATACATAAATTTCAGCATCATATGGAGTCGAAGATCCTGAATTTGCCATTACACAGTTAGCACAAACCACAATGAGATCTGAACTTGGAAAAATATCCTTAGACAAAGTCTTTAGAGAAAGGGAATCTCTCAATGTGTCCATTGTAGATGCAATTAATAAAGCCAGTGAAGCGTGGGGGATTGCCTGTCTTCGATATGAGATCCGTAAGTACAAGTGTACTTGTGTGTACAAGTCAGTTCCAAATACATTGATCTTTACAAATCCACAAAGCGTCCATTCGCGACCGTCGGTGGTTACGAATAATCCTATTTTATGGGCAGGCCCCACCCCTTAGATGCTAGGAGCGTTGCAGGAGTTTCTTCGGCCACTTCTCCCAGCGTCAACGCTTCCCGAAGTGGCACTCAAAGTTAGTTTAGTTTTCGAATGTCCCTTAGAATATCTGTGAAATAGCTACCGACCGAGTCGCGGTTCGGCCCTCTCGAGCGCCCTCAGATCGGAATGCTTACGCGTAATATAGTAACCGTCAAAGTCGAGGTTACCCCCCACCGGGGACTCTTGTGTCGAGTTATTAGCGATAGAGGTTCAGGCTAACCGACCTAAGAGCTACGCCACCTCTCAATCCGGTGAAGCAGTCAAAGCCAACTTCTCTGGCCAATCTGTGTAGTTTGTCATTAAAAAAAAAATCCAAATACATTTATGAATTAAAAACAAAGTTCCTTCAAATAATATAGAAGCAATACAATTTGCAAAAAAATTGCTCAATTTTACATAATTTTCTTGATTTTTTTTATTTTGATGATTGGTTTTTATTTAAGTACATAAACATATTTAGGATGTTTAGTATTTTAGAAAATAATAAATAACGTTAAATAATACATAAAATAAAAATATTAATTAATAAAAGTAATTCTAATTGTTAAGTAAAATAAAAAAACATGTCTCTTTATTTATTTTCGGTAGTATTAAATTAATAATTAGAAGCGCCACCTGTAATCAGAATGTAACTACATGGTTAATAGAAAAAAGAAATGCTTGTCTTTAACATTGTGATCTTGCAGACTAGAGTACTCCACTGCTATAACCTACAAGGAACTTTGTTCCAATAAAAACTGACTTCTTAGTAAATCAAATATTACGAAAATAAATTTTTATTTGTTAGTATTATTTAAACTCACATGTGAGACCACTGAGTGACGATTTCTTTTATTTCCAGGTGATATAAAATTACCCACACGGGTTCACGAAGCCATGCAAATGCAAGTGGAGGCGGAGCGAAAGAAGCGTGCTGCCATATTGGAGTCAGAGGGAGTGCGGGCGGCAGACATCAACGTCGCGGAAGGCAAACGCCAGGCGAGGATACTTGCTTCAGGTTATTTTAGAAGTCAATATTGTAATGCTTGCTTTTAAATTCCACTGGTGCTTAATGGGTTATTGAGTAAATGCAATCTAAAATTTCACCTAATCGACTGTGAGCTGTGACTCATTGGTTATAACGTCACATGACTTTTTCAAGTGTTTGAAAAATGTAACATCATAATTACAAGTCAGCTCGGATTCGAACCCCCTACTATAAGATCGAAATGTAAACACGTAGCAAAAAAAATTTAGCATCTAACACATGTGACAAACTTCTAATGTTTTGTGGTAATTCAGGCAGAGTGACACAGACTCACCTTCTATGCAATATAAACAGGAAAGCATAAATATTATTTATGCTTTCCTGTTTATATTATATCTATGCATAAATATTATGTATGATGGTTCTCAAATCTATAACAAATTACCGAAATATATAAGAGAGTCTCAATCAATTCCAATACTTAAATAATTACTATATTTAATAAGCTCTGAGCACAACTGTTAACCCAATGCCACATCCAAATTTAACTATTCCTTGAACAATTTAGAAACATACCCACACTTTCAAAGACTTACTTCTATTTTTATTTCCACTTATAATGTAAATGTTATATTAAGATATACATTTTGGTCTTGTCGGTTTTATTAGTGTTATGTTGTGTTAGCTGGCAACACATGACACCCAGCGATTGTTATGCATAATTACTACTTCCAATGATATCTAAGTGATTTACCTGACCCTTATTGTATCTTTAATTCATAATTAATAATTAAGTTGATCGTCACATGAACTTGGCATTGTAAACAATAGTTGTAACTTTAGTTTGTAATCTGACTTCTACTACTACTATTACTAATTAATTTTGTATAAAGATTGTGAGGACGCGCAGTTGTGACGGTATTCGTTATAAATAATTCTTTGTACAACGTTAAGCTGTCTCAATAAAGCGAGTGTATTAGTTGTTGGACTATTTTACTCTACGAGACCTACAAATTATAACAGTAGTTTGTAGATGCCCAAAATATGTATAATTGTTTTTTAGTATTAATTGTAACTTTCTCATATCAGTGAATTGTTATTCTTATGAGAAAGATTCTAAACCCAATAATTGTATAAATCTAGTATATCTATTTGTGCACAATGGCAGTTTAATATGAGGGTTCTGTCCTATACAGGGTTCCTTAATTTAGGAGACAGGACAGAAAAATTTTCTTTGCATCATAATTGTCCACAATAAAGATATTTGTATTTCCTATAAATAATAATAATCATTTATTCACATAAACATTATACATTGAGCAGAGATTTTGCAAGATAACAAATAATTTATCAAATGTTACTATTTAAATTCTAAATTAAACATGTCGTAATTAGAATAAAAAATTGAATCTTCACATCACTTCATTATTAATCTTTTATGTGATAGAAGCAACTAGTCAGTAGCCAAGTCTTGAGATTGTTTATACATGTACAGGGTTTATATTTTTATATTAATATTATTTTTGATATTCACTATTAGAGGCCGAGAAACAGGAGCAGATAAACAAGGCGTCCGGTGAAGCTCAAGCCATGCTCGCAGTTGCAGATGCCAGAGCGCGCGGCTTGAAGCTTGTAGCCACTGCCCTCGGACATCAGGTACTCGCTTCAAGTGCACACCATGAGGCACTTGTCGTGTCCTAATTATTATTAGTAGCAGTAATTGGGTTAACATCTGTGTATAATTATTAATGTATTGACTTTTTTTTTAAATTTTTATGCCACTTTTAAAAATCGTATAGAACAATGCTTGTTCAGTTAGGTATTGGGTATTCAGCCCTGCAGTTCTGGGCTCTCAAGAATAAGACTACGGTATCCCCTGCCTGTCGTAGAAGGCGACTAAAAGGGTCCTCGGGTTCAGTGGGCGATAAGGGTGGGGGCCAGGGCCGGGTCCACCTTGGCGGACGACCCGGGAAGAAGGCGACATCGGCTGACCCGTGTCGCCTTGCACTGCGAGGGCACAGGGGGGAGGGAGTAACCTCCCCCCCTCCCACCCGGGACGTGCTCTCCTTGAGCATAGTGCAGAGGGGCTCCGGGGCGTTCCACTGGAGATCCCGGAGCCCCTCACCATTCACCAAGGAAGAGCCACCGTGGAGGTTTTAGTGGGTAAAAACCCCACATGGCGGGGTATCTTTTTGAAGATTTCCTCCCCGTTAACTAAAAAAAAAGGTTATGACAATCTAGGACCAGATTAGTTATCTGGTTCTAACAATAATGCTTTGGATATAAAACAGAGCATCCTCGTGTTGTTAAAAAAGCTTTTAAAAGCGAGTTAAAATTAAAGCTGTTACATTTGAAGTAGGTTTTTGTTTTTATCTGTACGTATTTTATATTTCGTAAACTTGTTGAAAAAATGCAGCTCAAATCAGGAACAACTAACCCAGAATAAATACCCCTTTTTTATACTCGTATTCTAAGAAGTGATACGTTCGCGATCGTGCCGACGCATCCGTACAATTACAAAAGCCGCTGTGCTGACTCTATTACTATTTTTTTCATCATTTGCCCTCTTTTCTTCTCAACGTGCATTAATTTGGTAACAGGACAGCAAGTACGCGGCATCTCTTACCCTAGCAGAGCAGTATGTGGCAGCATTCAACAAGCTTGCACGGACAAGCAACACCCTCATACTGCCGGCGAACGCTGGTGACGTCCCCAGCCTAGTTGCACAAGTAAGTTTCCTCGTGATTCCAGGATGACCTAAATCATATCATCAGAACATCAGTATAGTTATAATAGGTAACTAATGATCTGACCCGTTGATGATTCAAATGTCAGTTGTGATTAAATTAAGTGAATTTTTGTAATAAATTACTTTAAAGTTACCTTAGTTACTCGAGGAAACACCATCTTGACGACCCATTTTGGTATTAACTACAAACTAACAGTATAAGCCGTTTCAGTGGTATAGGCTCCTATATATCCTTAAGTTCGCCTCTTAGTTTGAAGCCCCCTGGCGCCCCTATCCCAGTCGGAGTTTTTTAGTGGGCCTCAGAAAGTTCGTGGAAGCGAAGATACTTTGGTCACCAGAGCTGAACCCCACACACCGCCCTATCATCAGGGTGACAGTTCTGTTCAGGAGAATTTTTTGACCAGACTATAAAATAGGTAGGACCAGAAAATTGCCACATTGCAAATCTTTTTGACAGAACAAAGTCTGTCGAATCCGGTAGCTGTAAAATGCCAACAAAGTTTTACGAAAATTATCAACTATATTTTTAACTATTCCCCAACCAAGGAGATGTGTCACGTAATAGTCCAATGATAGGTTTAAATACACGACCCTTTTTCGTCTCAAGGATATATATATATGATTCATATGCTTGCTAATCTTGACATGTCTTCATCTTATTACAGGCAATGTCAATTTATTCCACCGTAACCGCTCACAACAGCCAGCAGACCAAACCCAGTAATGCAGATGTAAATTATGAAAACTCCATAATCCATTCGCTGTCCGACAAAGGCACAACATTGGCTGGCCAGGCAGTAGGTCATGTCGATGACAGCTTAGCGGAATACTTCTCAGATGATGAGGAAAGAGAGAAAGCATTGCAGTTACAGAAAGAGAAGAAACAAATGCAACAGAACATAGAGATAAAAGAAACATAGAATTGTTAAGTATAGTCTTGTTTATTGATTAAAATATAAAAAGATGTATCATTTTTATTTATCCTAATTTTTATACAAAAATCAAAATCTCATTTTAATCATATCATCTAATAGCAGCCTGAATTTCATATTGTCTTTTAAATATTATACAAATTTAAATATTTGGATATACATATAGGCCCTAACATTTTGTTGTTTATAGGCAAAATGTATAATAGGCATCCTAGCGCCAACAAAAACATTGTATAAACAATTTCATCACATCCCGAAAGATTTGATATCAAATTATTCAAACAAATACAAAATTTATTATAAGATCTCAAACCCTTGTAAGTATATATAGCATTTAAAGTTCAATAGTTGTCCGATTTTCTCTAAGCTTATTGTTTACATCTCCTATGTGATAGCTTTGGTTATCACTATACACAATTTTTATAATATATCACATTCTCTACAATATATTTTTATCACAATTTCAAATGCACATTTTTTATTAAGTTGTCAAAAGACAATTGACGACCTTGTTTTCTTAGCTTGGAGCATTACAACATTCCTAAGGGCTAATATATGTATTATAATATACATGAAATATATATATATAACTGTAATAATTATTATCTACCAAATGTATAAAAATACCAACAACCAGATTTAAACAACAGTCAACTTACAAAAAGTCAGTTTTATGATATCTTTACGAATTTATCGATCTGATTGAAGTAACTCACTGAGCCTTCTTCAGACTGACTGCCAGATGGAGCAGGCGGCATCTTAAGGAGGCTCAAATAAGACGATGATAATTCAGTACCATCAAATTGTCTTAAATGGATCTGAAACAGATATAGGCCATTAAAAAGAGAAATGGCTCTTTTTTGAAGATATCCTAAGTCACATCCTGGCGATAGCTGATTCTACAAGTTTGTTATGCACAGAAGAAAATAAAATTCTTATAAAAGTAGAACACAAGACATCAAGATGATGATAGAAGTTGGAGATAATTTTACCTAAATTGTTTATAATTTAGGATATATCATTCGATAATTTATTAATTTTATAATTAAAAAAAACTTAAGAAGATAAAGTATATAATTACCAGTAAGTGCAAATTAACTTCATCGCTTCTGCTTAGATATGGAAAATTACCACCACTCTTTAAATGTGCCAATTTCGCTTGTGGGTAAGACTTGTACAGATCCTCTCTAACTCTTGAACTTAATGCACTTTCGTCCCATACATCCATAATTGTTATTGGAATATCATTTATTTGTTGTGGTTGAATATAGCATGGTGTGCAATTAAGAGTTAGTCTTGATGCTAGTTCAGATTGGGTGAGCGATTCCAACTAAAATATATATGATAATTATGGTTATGATATTATGCATAACACTTGGCAAACAGAGATAGTATTTCTAATACTATATGGAGCTTTTCACATAGAGCGGAGAACCAAAAAAAATGAGATCTTGAATTTTGTTTATACTCTGGTCAGTTATACTCTAGTAGACGTGGACAAAAGACACACTATTTTTTTTTCGTATCATCTATTATTGCTGAGTTATGAGCTTTTAAAAATGAACTAAGAATGAAGTAATGAATTTTTGGATGCTTATTATCTGTATCCATTAATTTGTAAAAGAACTAATAATTTTTGTTTCTTATACTTAAAAAGTTTTTAATTTTTTTATTGAATTCTAAATTTGTCATTTGTTTTATTTTTATTGTCAATATAACTGACCAGAGTCTAAACAAAATTCAAGATCTCATTTTTTTTGGTTGTCACACTGTAGGTGAGTGTGTCCAAGCCCCATGGCACCTGTAGCAGTGCAATGGGCAGCTCTCTAGTGCCATTACCCGGCTGAGCTCCATCCCACCATTATCCTTCTCTTCTGCAGCAACACTTTGGCTGCAAAGATGACAATATAGACTAATCCATGCTTACCCTTTCCACCATAAAGTCAATTGATTCTGCTATTCCCTTGTCAACTTTGTCCATTGTAAAATTCCCCATTAGCATTCTTTTCAGCACTAAAGATGGAAGGAGCCAAAACAGGGCAGAAGAATCATTATATTCAAAAACTGAAGTGTCAGTAAATGTGTTACACAACACCAGTGATGCCACTCTTGGACAGTTTTTTGTCAACTCTGCAAACTTCTGGGCAGTGAATCCTCCTTAAAAATTAAATTTATATAAACAATAGGCGACTCTATGTATGATTTATAGTGTGAAAATAGTTTTAGTTACATGTAAAAGGCAATAATTCACTTATAAATGGTGACTACACAGCAATTTTTGTTTCACATTTTTACTTCAACTTTATTTATTAGGTTCCATATGCGACAGGACATAAGAAAGCTCATTGCCAACAAGAAATTTCAACGAGCTGGTTTTGCATTTATGATGATGATTTGAATCTGCAAATGTTAAACACAAATGAAATGCTTTGCTATTAGGATATTTGTACTAAACTATTTTGAGCAGTTGAAATTTTTAATTAAAGAAATTTTTATACATCTGCTCTAAAATAGGATAACTAGTCCATGGTCAAAGGATCATACAAACATTGGTGTATCACATCTTCTAGTCCCTTGTTTGAAAATGCCATGCCAAAGAAAAATCTTATCACCACCATGGATAATTTTTACTGGTCTTAACAACTTAAAAGAAATTTTTTTTAATGATGAACTACACAGATTGGCCAGAGAAGCCGGCCTTGACTGCTTTACTGGATTGAGAGGTGGCATAGCTCTTAGCCTATATCGCTGGTAACTTGACAGAAGGGTCCCCCCGGTGGGGACACAAGGGTAAAAGAAATACTAAAATTATTTTAATATGAAGGGATAACAATTATATCTATTTTACCACTTTTAATATTGCAACCTTACTTTACAATACTAACAAATAAAAAATGATAGCAATGGAAGGTTTTTGATATATGTTTAAAGATGCTATTCTCTAAAGCTTAATTTTTTAAAACCAATTAATTTTACCACCTGTAAGCAATATTACCTCAATCAATGACTCATTAGTTGTATAGTTATAATTTTGTTAAATATAAATTATGGATTTAACTTACCTAGGGAAGCCCCATATATGTGTACTCTATCTAGCTCCAAATAATCTATGAGACGCTTAAAACCATCAATCCATTCTTTGATATTCCAGTATGGTGGTGGTTCCGCTGCTATCACACGAACCCCTCTCGAAGCTAATCCCATCACTTGCATAAAAAATACGTCGGCTGTTCCAGAGACTGGGGGTAAACATATTAAAGGACAACGAACTGACTTCGGTCCGCTGTCAAATATTCGCCAGGCCTTGAGACAAACAATTAACAAATATTTAATTGTAGATCTAGAGAACATGATATCTTGGTCTTATAGCTTTCACTTCTGAAAACTCATTTTACATGTTTTTAATTCAATGCCATTGTTAAAACGTTTTTATTTACCTTGGAAGTATCTGAATCGACTACTATTTTTCGCAGTGGAATACTACTTCTAAAGCTTAGATATTCGTTAGATTGAGACAAATCACTCATGGAACTCATTATATGTATAGATTAATGCACTTGTTTTTAAATGAAATTATATATACTGACGTATAAATTAAACAACATAAAATTACAAGTTGGTACTTTACCGACGTGACATTTACTGACAGTTGATCATCGGTGTCAATGCGACAAGTAGGTTATGAGTCAAATAATTATAATCTCTCACATTTGTTCTTATTATACTTTCTTTTATTACTATTCACTTATTATGCTCAGAGCATACATTTTAGAAATTAAATTTTTTGTACGTAAGTAACCAACATTCATTGACACACATTTGTGCCAATTAATCGATAAATGAACTCATAGTAATATAAAATTATATTATAATGTTTTAAAAATAAGCGATTACTTAATTTCTGCAATATTAAATGTATTCTTGATATTCACTGCCCCAATTTTGTAACGCGTTGAGGCTACGGTTTATAGCTATAACAACAGGCCATATGTTTAATCGATACAGAATGAAAAAATAAAACAAAACAATTTTACAACGCAGTGTAATTTTAGTAATCAATTTCAAGTTTATCGTAAAAGTGTCGGATTTTGTTTAAGATGACCAAAAACAAGCAAACTTTTCATCCTAAAGATTCCAATGCAAACGCCCTAGCGAAGCTAAAGCGATTAAAGATACAAGAAAGTGTATTATCATCGTCAATCAATAAATCACTTTCCACGATCTTACCGGATGACGAGAATTTCACCAAATTTAAAAGTATGAAGGAATTTAAGTCATACGAATCATCAATTAATGACACATTTATCGATATTAAAAATGTGTTAGAAGATGTTAAAATAGCCACTCTTACTCATAAAAACGAAAAGCTTGGTAAGTTACGTTTACTAGACTATCATATTGTGCGTCGGACTCAATGCGCAAGATGTGTGCATCTTTGGTGAGCAGGGTACAGACCAGCTCCAACAGCATTCTGAGCATGATTTCTCAAAGGCTGACTACTAGGCTACTAAAGGCCACTGTGTTTATGTAAACAGATGCTGCGCCGTCACACATGGCGGATAAGGGTAAGTATACATAAGCATAGTCAAAAGTTATTATTTAATAGTTATTGTATAGTTCTGTTGTAAATACTAAAAATAGTATAATGTAATGATGACTCTAAGTTACTTGATCAATCAAAAGAATTATTATTATTTATTTCCAAATACAGATAACCCGATCTAGGCGCATACCATTAAAGGCTTTATTCGAAGTAACCAATATACGATATACGAAAACTAAAGTTGCCCATCATTGTGCAACGGTCTTGAACACAAATTCTTATAAAACATACTTATTTCATTATTTTTCCTATTACAGACATCAATGAAGTAAAAAGAGACGTTTTGCAATTAGAAGAAAAATTAAGATCCTTTAAAATATTTCTCCAATCTGAAAAACAAGTACTTAAAAATCGAGCTTACGAAATTGAAAGTGAGGTAGGTTTTACATAATTATACTTGTTGTATGATTTTGTATGTAACCAATATAATAAATATGTAATAAATAAGCTCTCACGACCTTTTACCATAGCGGGGTGGCCTTTTGCTTTTCATTAAGGTCTGTGCATGTAGTTTTGTTGCAATAATGAATAAATAGTTAACAATATATACATCTAAATAGAGTAATAATGCGACGCTGAGTTGTAATATACAGGATGTTAAGAATCCGCTTCCGAAAACGAAGACAGGTAAGTACTTATGACACCTTTGATGATGGGACTGAAAAAATCGATCCTGATTAAAAAAATCAAATTTTTAAAAGTTTTCTTAGCATTATTAACGCTCCATCATGTTAGTATAGATAATGAAACGATAGTTTAATAAAAAATACATTACTAAAAAAAACCCAAAAAAGCGGCAAGTATTCTTCTATGGCGCGATATCAGCGCCGCCGCTCTGCGCCCTCGCTTTTGTTGACCCGAGCATCAGCTGTCTTTGATTTTGTTTCATTACTGTTTTCTTGAATCGATTTTGATTTTTTTTAAATCCGAATCGATTTTTCCGTCCCTTCATCAAACGTGTCATTAGTACTATCTTTTATCTTCGTTTTGAGAAGCAGTCTAATGCTCTGCATAGCAAAAGTCCCAGTACAGATTTGCGTCGAATACCTTACCTGGTCTTTTATAACAAAGGTATAATTATGTTAATGAGAATTACAAAATATTCAATGGTGGTTTTATTTTCAGTTAACCATTAATCGAAGAAAAAAACCTGTAATGAAGAAACCATCCGCCAAGCAGTTCACCGCGATCGTACCTAGTCCTGTTAGAGTTCTAATAAATTCTCCATTTAAATGTCCAGTGAGTGGCATGTTTTCTATTGCTTAGGTGTATATGTGTAAACCCAATCTTGTTAGCCTAGTGGCCCTAGTGATTTCTACTTACGATATAATTGTCGAGCGTTAGCTCAACTAATGAATTACCATTGTGTTATTGTTGTTTTTTTTTAATTAAACCAAAAATCACAAAATTTGTGCCTTCGCCTTTCACATATAGGACCGAATAAGCGTGTAATAATGAAGTCCATAATTACGATATACGAGGGCGAATCAAAAGTTCTTAGAAGTGCATATATATGAAACCTTTTTGGATCAAGTTCGATATTCAAATTAAAGAGTGTCTATCACACTATATTTATGCAGACTGTCACTTGTTTTGTCAGTTCGTTCGCATGTAATAAATTTTTGTGCAACGAGTTGCTAAAAAGTCAAAATTATGGATAAAAGTGAGTTACGTGCGGTGATAAAATATCTCAGTTTGAAAAAATGTCTACGAAGGAAATTTTTTGGACATTCAGCAGACATTAGGGGTGATGCTGTACCCTATTCTACGGTTGCGTACTGGGTGGCTGAATTTAAAAGAGGTAGATCAAGCTGTGAAGATGACCCGCGTTCTGGGCGGCCTTCAACCTCCTTTACAGAAGAAAATGTCAAAAGATTGAGAATCTGGTTTTGGAAGACAGAAGAATGACTATAAAACATATAGCTGAGATCCTAAAGATATCTTTTGGTAGCGTTCAATCCATTTTAATTGATTCACTGGGGTTCAAAAGTGTCTGCAAGATGGGTGCCACGAATGTTAACCGACGAAAACAAAAGCGACGTTTGGAAATTTCCAAGCGTAATCTCGAAATGTTCCAGCGTGATTCGGATAATTTTGCCGTCGTCTTGTCACCATGGATGAAACGTGGGTCCACCATTTTGATCCTGAAACTAAAAGACAAAGCATGTCTTGAAACGGCCATCCTCTCCATCCATTAAGAAATTTCGAGTTGCTCCTACCGCTGGCAAAGTTATGGCCTCTGTGTTCTGGGATAGTGAAGGAATCCTTTTATTGATTACATGCCAAAAGGCCAGACGATTACTGGACCCTATTATGCAAATTTAATCCCGAAAGTGCGTGAAGCGATTAAAGAAAAACGTCGTGGAAAACTGTCGTTGGGCGTGTTGTTCCTTCAAGATAACGCTCCTGCTCATCGATCGGAGGTTGCGCTCAATGCAATCCGCTGTGCTGGCTTCAATCTCCTTGACCCCCACCATATTCTCCGGACTTAGCCCCAAGTCATTTTCACTTATTTCCAAAATTAAAAGAGGAAATTCGTGGAACAAAATTTCACGATAATGACGCGGTTATAGCTGCCGTAGAGGACTTTTCGAGAGTCAAGAAAATATTTTTTTTCACAAGGAATAAGGAAGTTAGAAACGCGTTATTCTAAGTGCATTGCATTGAGGGAGATTATGTAGAAAAATAAAATATTATTATTTAAATCTTTGCATTTTTAATATTGATTCCAAGAATTTTTGATTCACCCTCGTATACTATAAATATATGGTAAGATAATTACCTTAATAATATTTCTTTTCAAAAAATGACAAGGCCATTTCATACCTTTATATGTAATTTTAGGAAGTGCAGAAATTTCAAGAATTTGTACAGAGTAGTCGCAAGCGTTATGAAGGTTGGAACGAATACAATCATAATATTTTTGTTCAAATATGGAATAAGCATTTCCTTTCGGATATCGATGTAGAAACATTGAAACTCGATGATTGTGGAGAGAATAATGAACGCTTCCATAAATTGAGGGAAGAAGTTTTGGGAAAGATTCCAGGTATTATTTATTATAACTAAATATCATTTTTATTTATGTAAAAATATAAAAAAGTAATAATATATATAGTAATAAGCTAGCTCGAATTTGCGATAATCTAGTTGTAAGCCAATAGGCTATCACTGCTATGATTTATTACTATCTACTATTTAATAGTATTTATTTACGATCAGCATCAATGTCAGTCCGGTAATTAATTAATTAATTAATTATTTTGTTAGAACAATACTGTTAATCATTTTAAATCATGACTGTAAATATGATCTGTACAAAGAGATAAACATACACTTTCTTTCTATGGGCTGTGGCAAGGTGGAGTTACGATTGTAAATAATGGATATTTATATTATATTTTATACTGTAAAACAGTTTTAAATCCGGGGATATATTATATAGTCGTTTGTCTTTTTTTCACAGGGTCAACATCTGAAGACATAACATCGCATTGTAAATGGTACTCAGAATTCGTTTATTTAAGAAATCGCCAACAGAAAGCTTTGGAAAAGTGGAAGGAAAATAAACAAAAAATGAAAAATACAATACAAGACCCTAATGTAATTTATATGATCATACAAATATCGATAAACGATCTTTTGATATACATATATATTTTGTCATTGACTATTAGCAGTGATAAGCTAATGACGTATCGTTGGACTCACGGGTACTGTCGGGGGATTAAAACACAACCAACTTATAACATCATTAAGTATTCCGTTTTAAACTTCCAGCAGATCCGCACTAAATAATAAATGAAATTTTATACGAGCGCCCGTCCGTAAAACTGGCTTGTTTTGTGCTCAGACTGTACTTTGTGAGCTGTGTCGACCGTTGCTATAATCCGTCTTCAAAGCGAACGCCCATTTTGTATTTCCGAATTATTATAGGAATATACGTAGATCAGGTTAGGAACCGGGCGGCCTACGTTATGGGTCGCCTATATCACCTCATTAATAAGAAAAGTAAAATGTCCCTTCGTAATAAGGTGACACTTTACAAAGCAGTTATACGTCCCGTTATGACGTACGCGAGCCCGGTCTTCGCGCATGCCGCCCATAAACATATCCATAGGTTACAAGTAATTCAGAATCGTTTTTTGCGACGAGCCACGGGTGCGCCGTGGTTCGTACGTAATCGTGAGCTCCACGTTGACACAGGGCTACCGACAATAGCCCAATTCTTTAAGCAGGCATCTCGACGGTTTTTCGAGACTGCCACCAAACATTCTAACAAACTTCTTGTAAGTGCCGCCACTTATAAGCCTTCCTATACTAAATTCCGTCGCGTCGCCCGGAGGCCGAGACACGTTCTTGACGATCCGGACGACGCGATTACCATTGCACAGGCTAGATCTTTACAAATCTTCAAAGCGTCCATTCGCGACCGTCGGAGGTTGCGAATAATCCTCGCGCGTTACCGCTATTTTATGGGCAGGCCTCACCCTTAGATGCTAGGAGCGTTGCTGGAGTTTCTTCGGCCACTTCTTCTCCCAGCGCCAACGCTTCCCGAAGTGGCACTCAAAGTTAGTTTAGCTTTCGAATGTCCCTTAGATTATCCGTGAAATAGCAACCGACCGAGTCGTGGTTCGGCCCTCTCAGGCGCCCTCGGATCGGAATGCTTACGCGTAACATAGTAACCGTCAAGCCGAGGTTACCCCACCGGGGACCCTTGTGTCGAGTTACTAGCGATAGAGGTTCAGGCTAAGCGACCTAAGAGCTCTGCCACCTCTCAATCCGGTGAAGCAGTCAAGGCCAGCTTCTCTGGCCAATCTGTGTAGTTCGTCAAATGAAGCTTAATCACAACCTAACCAAACCATCTTAGAGTACATTCATTTCAATAAAAAATGATTCATTGAAATCCGTTGGCGTGATATTGAGTTAATCAACCATTTGTGGCGCCCACACTTGATGCAAATTTAAGAATTATATGGTTGTCTCATGCATCCTATTTATTACAAAATTGGACCACAGGGGAAACACCAGTTTTGAAATAAAAAAAGAACCATCAAAATCGGTTCACCCAGTCGAAAGTTATGCGGTAACATAAAAAAACAAATACAGACGAATTGAGATCCTCCTCCTTTTGAAGTCTGTTGAAAAAGGCGTCAGAGCTCATTCATTGTTAATCTGACTTTATTATAATTATAATAGAGAGCAAGAAATTGATAGCAAAGCTTTTTAAGCTTTTTAAATTTATAAACGCTAAGTTTATAAATAAATTAGCTTGAGTGCGTTAGCAGGTCATTTCGTATCAAGTATCGGAACACCAAACACATTCGTGCAAATCAGCGGGTAATTCGAAAACATAACTTCTTTAGATAGGGCTTAAAATAAACATAATATATACTTGTTCAACAAACAAATTCATTCGAGTTGGTATTGGGATTTATTCTAGCGTACTATGCAACTTGAGGTAACGGACCACACATTGAACATTTACTGATTGAACATTAGTTTTAGCATGAGCAATATTCGTTACAGCCCTAAATACCTTTCGCAGGCAAAACGAGATTTGCAGTTAAACAGGTTATCGGCGTCGTCGTTCACTTGTATTAATAACACATTGACGGAAAAACAATCTACGTGTAAAGGTAATATACATATACATATCAATTGATCGCATCGTGTCACGTAACCTTTAACACTTGTTATAGTCTGATGTTTAATTATTTATGTTTATAAGTTCTATAATACTGTCTTCACATTCACTAATGGCGCGATTATTATAATACTATTATTCTAATTATACTATTATTATAATTAAATAAAAGTATTATATATTTAAGCAAATATTACTTGTAATATAAAACCATTTTTAAGTTACAAAACTGCTAATATTTTTTTTTTAAAAAAGAAAGCTAGCAATATTTCTTTTTTTTTCAGAAATATTACTAACAACTTGTTAACCATTCCAACTAAGCTTTTGGTAGGTGCATGTGAGCGGCGGCGTTTGCCTCTTCTCCAATAAAAAAGATATATATTTTTCCCAAGCTTATTAGATCCCGTGTAAGTATGATAGGTGGTGAGCCCTTCGCTTAAACTGGGCACAAATTTTTAACATGTGATTTTTTTATGCGTAAAAAACCGAAAATACTGCAATTCATTGGTACAAGCCGAATGAGATTCGAACCTACGACCATCAAATAGTAAGATGGAACCGTTGAGCCATTAGTCTATCACTGCTTAGGCAGAAAACTAAAAAAGTAGTCTAAAATCCAAAAAATAGGTGCTAGAAAATAATTGAGTAAGCGTTTGAAATTATAATGCTTTCATTCGATTCAAATGATAGCCGGCTTGTAGTACAAACAAGTTTTTGTTTTATTAGGACCAATTAAAACCTTGTGTATAGCATGGTTTTGTTTCATGGATTTCGATTACTATATGTGCCTATTTATATATTTTTCTAGACTTGAAATACGATGAGAAAATAAAATACTCATAGAATATTATAAAAGTAAGTCACTATATCTACAAAAACTAACACTAAAAATGGACTTAAATCAGGCATAAATTGTTTCAGATATTTTTCCACACTTAACTAACAGGTAAGAAAATATTTTTTAATAAAATTATAAAAGGCTGCTGTAGCCTCTGGGTTTGTTACGTTTAGAGAATTGAATTATGTTACATAATATTGAATTACGAGTAACCTAGAGGAAGCGCTCGCTTAGACGGTTAATTGTCTTTAAAAGTTAAATTACCTTTACTTCAGCATGCAGTGGCGATAGACACCGAAAAAACTGCAGCAATATTTATTATATCCAATTGAGGAAAGTTTTTAGTTAGTCAATTATTTTGTTTATTATTCTTACAGCGAAAGCATTAAATTACGTGAGAGTAACGAAAGACCTGGAAGGAGTAAAACTGATATAAGATCAAATAAATTAAAAGATAGAGGTACAGCTAATGCCTTGTCAAATATCTCGAAGCCGACCGAACAGTGGAAGAACAGATGTTTGCGTCAAAATGATCCGCAATCGCAATTCTTTACTACAACAGTGGAGAAAGGACAATTGTAAGAATTTTATTTACTTAATTCTGACGATTATTATGTAACAATAATTGATATGACATTGACACAGTGACTTTTGAATACACATGTGTCCCCACCACTATGGCACAAGATTAATATGCCAATAACTGCCGATATCATATTTTTTTTAAATTTCCATACGTGGAACTGTTCGCCCATACACATTGCTTTTACTAATGTAGAACTATTGGTTGTATTTTTAGACGTATACCTTCGTGGCGGTTAGGATTACAAAGAAACGGAATCGCGACGATAAAAGATCAAAATTAAAAGATAACCTATACTCCTAAATAGTGTATCACCATCTTATTTCTGTATATGTTAAAATAAGTAAAGGTATAAGTACTTATATCTGATAATTAAAATTGAGAAAAAAATGATCTGCATTTCATTTGTAATCCCTTATTCCCACAATTCTGAAATCTCTTTCATGTCACGAAATTACACAATGAAGCAACAGTGAAAGGTACAATAACCTAGACAGATTAGAATAACACAATTTCCTGAAAGCACACCCGTCCTATCGATCTCGTTATACTTATTTACTGAGATGGCGAAATGTTAAAAGTATACAAGATAAAAGAAGTGTTCAATCATGTACTTAAAAAATAACCAAAACGAACTTTTGTCTGGCAGAACGGGATGAGTTACTATCTTGCACTCAGAGTCCACTGGTGGCCACCTTCTTTTTTTTAACGCCGGGGAATCCTTTTTACGAACCATCCTCCGGAGCCCTGGGTGGTCCCGGAGCGATGTGTGGCAATCGGTCTGGGCGAATCCTACCCACTACACCTTCCGCGAATGCCGCCAGGCGTTATATGTGGAGAACCCCGGACCCGTCGGTAACAGATGGGCAACTGGACCCCAACGACCGGCCGGTCCCGGCAAAGACCGGATTTCTTCCTCTAAAGGGGACTTCTCCGGCAATTAGAGATGTCCCGACGACTCCGAACTGGTCGCCACCTTTTTTTTTTTTTGTTAACGCGGGGAATCGAGTTATTAACCATCCTCCGGTACCCTGGGTGGGCCCGGAGGGATGTGTGGGACTCGGCCTGGGCAGCCCATACCCACTAAACCTACCGCGAATGCCATCAGCCGTTATGAGCGGGGTGCCCCGGATCTGTCAGCGACAGGACACCCCAGCGACCGGCCGGTCTCGGCAAGACCGGACTTCACCCTCGAGGGGGACTCCTCCGGCACTCAGAGAAGTCCCGACGACGCCGAAGCATGCTGGGGCCAGGTTCCCATCCTGGCCCCGCTTCGGATTACGGGGGCAGCGAGAGGAGGCGTTTGAAACGCCTCCTGCGCACCCCGACTCGTCGCCTGCGGAGGGAGGGAGCCCCACGGCTCCCCTCCCTGACCCGCTCGTCGGCCTCCTTCTGGGACATGACTGTCTCGCAGAAGGAGGCGACCGCCGACCAAGACCTGTCGCTCCGTACCATCGCAAGTGCGAGGCTCGGAAGCGACAGGTCTACTCCACCGATGGCGGATGCCAAGTCGCAACGCTGCGCTGCCCATCTCGGGCACACCTCCAGGGTGTGCTGGGCAGAGTCCACCGCAGCGCCACAATCATGGCACCGCTCATCAGCCTCCCGTCGGGCCGTCCGACACAGGTAGTCCCCGAAGCAGCCATGCCCCGTGAACACCTGCGTCAGACGGAAGGTGAGAGGTTTGCGCTTTCTGCGCATCCAACGCTCCAGGACCGGGCGCAGAGCACCCGTTGTACGTAAACCGTACGGGTGATGCGCCAGGTCCTCCTCCCACCTCCGGCATAGTGCTACCTCACCTAACCGACGGATCCGCCGGACCTCTTCTGGCAGAGGGTTCTCTCCGAGGGCCCTCCTATCCGAGACATAGTCGGACACCTCGGCCAGAACCCCCGCCACGAGCTCCCACGGCGGATCGCCGGCAAGCGCAGTAGCTGCCGCCCACGAGACCGTACGGTACTCCCGGATGACCCTGATCGCGGCAATCCGCTGCGCCCTGCGCAGCTGTGCGCGATTGCCGCGAGACAGGTCACCCGCCCAGATGGGGGCACCGTACGTGGCCATACTCCGACAGACCCCAGAGTACAGCCTCCTGCACACCGCGCTGGGTCCTCCGAGGTTCGGGAGGAGACTTCCCAGCGCGGCTGCCGTCCTCAGGACCTTCGGCCCCAACTGTTCGAAGTGGGGTCCGAAGGTCCATCTCTTCCATCGAGGGTGAGTCCCAGATACTTCATCTGGGAACTCACCTCACTCTTTCACCTCCAATGAGGAGGGTGGCACCCGGAGGGGGTCCTTTACGCCCGGTCCTGCGGAAGAGGAGGGCTTCGGTCTTCTCCAGTTTTACCCGAAGCCCTAACCTCTTTATGCGGCTGACCACGAGGCCCACTCCGACCTCGGCCAGCCGCGCCGCCTCCTTATACGCCTTTCCCCGGGAATATACGAGGGTGTCATCTGCATAGCAGA
The DNA here is from genome assembly GCA_029286785.1 of Meandrusa payeni. NCBI lineage: Eukaryota > Metazoa > Arthropoda > Insecta > Lepidoptera > Papilionidae > Meandrusa > Meandrusa payeni. The sequence continues at coordinate 7,211,713 of JAGSMX010000008.1, read as the reverse complement.
TGACACCCATCCCGGGGAGGAGACGGCTCCGCAGGACCCAGTCGTAGCCGATGTCCCACAGAATCGGCCCCAACACCGATCCTTGTGGGACACCGCGCTCGGCTTTTCTCCACCTGACTGACCCTCCGGTCCTCGAATGCCACCCTCCTCTGGGAGAGGTAGGCGCCCAACAGCCTCCTGAGATACAGGGGCACTCCGAAATATACGAGTGCCGCCTGTATCACCGCATGAGGGAGGCTGTTGAAGGCATTGGCGATGTCCAGTGACACCGCCAACACTACCTCTCCCTGACGTCCCGCCTCTTCCGTCACCGCCCGCAGGCGTCGGAGGGCGTCGACGGTCGACCGGCGGGCCCGGAACCCGAATTGAAACTCATAGAGTTTCGGGCCCGGACCTTCCTCCATATGCCGGACGAGGCGGCGAGCCACGACCCTCTCCAGGGCCTTGCCAGCCTCGTCCAGCAACACGACCGGTCGAACCGCCGAAGCCGAGTCCGGGGGCCGACTGTCCTTCGGGAGAAGGCACAGCCGACCCTCTTTCCAGACCCTCGGGAACTGCCCCGACCGCAGACAGCGGTCGAACAGCTCCCTAAGGGCCTGACCGAGGTGCACGAGGGAAAGGGCCAGAACCTTTCCGTGCACCCCGTCCGGACCCGGTGCCCTCCGCCTACTCTGGAGGCAGGTCAGAACTGCCTCCATTTCGGTATCCGTGACGGGTGGTGGCGGGACGTCTTCGACGTCCGGCGTCTGCCGAGCCATCCTGGGGGGAGTGAAACCCGCAGGGGCGTCGGGGAAGAGTTCCCCGACTATCCTCCCCAGGAGCTCTGGCTGGAGCACTCCGGTGAGAGGGGCCGACCGGGTGCGGAATTTCTCCCGCACCCTTTATACGGTCGGCCCCAAGGGTCTCTCTCGAGACCCTTCACCATCTCCAGCCAGGCAGTCTCCTTGGCTCGGCAGATGGCCAGCTGCAGGATCTTCTTTTCTCCACGTAGACCCTGTACAGCCGACCATCTCTCTCCACATCCTGGGGTCGGCGCCGCCTGCTTCTGGTGTACGCCCTACGGGCCCCATTGCAGGCGACGCGGAGGTCGGCAATCTCTGTCGACCACCAGAAGACCGCCCGCCTAGGGGGGGGACGCCCAACGCGGGGCATGGCCGCTCTGCAGACGTTATGTAATACGTCGCAGAAGCGGCCAGCCGCATCGTCCACCCCCCCGTCTTCTGTTGGCGGGAGGCCCCAGCGGCCGACAATGGCCGCCTCTAATGCCAGTTCCCGGTTGAGCTTTGTGAGCGCCCAACGCGGGAACCGGCTTCGACCCCAGGAATTCGACGCCGGACGTCCGGAGGCTGGAGACACCTCGAACCTTATATATTTGTGGTCCGAAAGTGTCTCCACCTCCGTCTCAACTCTCCAACCCTCCACTTGCCGTGCGACGGCCGGAGTGGCGAACGACAGGTCCACCACTGAACCTCCCGACCGCCGCACGCATGTGTGGGCTGTCCCAACATTGAGAAGGGACAGCCCGGCAGCTAGCGCCCACTCTTCCACCTCCCTCCCTTTCGGGTTCGTGCGAGGGTTGCCCCAAGCCGTGGACTTGGCATTGAAGTCCCCCAGCACGAACACCTGGAGGGGCGCTAGCTGCCCCACCACCGGCCCGAGAGCGTCGAGAAATCGCTCAAAGGCCGGCAGGTCGCGATTCGGAGAGAAGTAGACTCCGACCAGAGCCACCTCTCCCCGAACCGCCGCCACGTACCCGTGGCCCCTCGCTTTGGGGACGAGGGGCGGGCCTACTCCAGGCCTCACGGTGATGGCAACGGAACCGTCCAGATCCCCCACCCAATGAGGAAGGGAGGGACGAAGTACGGCTCCGCCATCACCGCGAGATCGACGCCCCACTCCGCCATGGACTGCAGGAAGAGATCCTGCGCCGCGGCGGAGTGGTTGGCGTTCGCCTGGAGTAGGTTGAGATGTCTGGCCATCAACCAGACATCTCAACGTCCCTCGAGCTCTGGTCGCCACCTACTCCAACAGTTATTAACCTTGTTATGTGAAAACCTGTAAACAATAAATTAATATGCAACATATCATTTATTTTCAAAGTTAATGGTATAGCAATGTAATTAAGATTAAGACATGATGTTCTATTATGGGTCACTCACGTTTTTTAATCCTTTATTTAGCTAGCAGAAACAGCAATCGCTGTCCGCTTTTCACCGAACTTAATAAAGTATATATGCGACTAATGGTGAACCCATCGCTATACAGTGAAAAGAAATTTCAACAAGTGATTTTTGTAAATTGCTATTTATTGCTGATACGAAAGTATGTAATATCCTTCTTATCAATTTCTATTTATATGTGCTCTTAATTTTCTGGTTGTTTTTGCAGTGCTTACATCTATTCATAATCAGTCAGTCATACCTTCTGTCATTATTGTCACCAATTGTCAACTTTGTTTACAAAATTTTGGCGAAATTTTATCTTGTGTTATAACTTATGTAATAGACCAGACAATTGAAAATAACATTTTAATAAATTATTCCAAGATGACATCAAGGTGTCGATATTTTTGTAGAAGATTGCTACAAATAAAAAGGTATTATGACACATCAATTCGACAAATTCCAAACTTGACATTTAGTAAAACAGCCATACCCTGCTCTTTAGGGTTCTCCTTATTCACTTGGATAGGCTTTAATCAAGAATCAAAAAAATTAAGTGCGGAAGACGAACTAATTAACACTATAAAACACTGTGTACTTTTTTCTCAAAGAGGGGAATACGAGAAAGCAGAACAGCTTCTGCATGTCGCATTAAGGCAAGCTCAACAGATGCAAAATCAACTTGGTATAACATACATTTATGACATTATGGCCAATTTAGCTTTAGAGAGGGATCAGCTAGATAAAGCAAAGCAATTGTTTGTTGCTGTCACTCAAAGAATTATGGCAGATGGTGCAAAAGAAGATGATCCCGTGTAATTCATATAAGTGCTAAATTAGCAAGAATTAGCCACTTGAAAAATGAATATTCTACAGCAAAGTTAGGATATGATTGGTGTCTAAATAAATTGAAACAATTACCAGCGGAATCTTCAGATGATACAAGTAAACTTTTAGCTATGACAGAAGATTGGTATGGTCGGTTATTGGTTGACTATGAAAACAGTGATCGTGGACTTGATCTAATGATCAGTTCTCTAAGTAGAATGAAGAAAATAGAAGATGTTGAAAAAGGGCATATTGTAATGCAAATGAATGACATAGGCACTATCTGTGACCGTCTTGGTAAATATGATGAAGGCATCAACTATTTGTTAAACGCTATTGAAATTGGTAAAGAAATACCAAATATGGGCGAATTAGGAGCAATTTATGTTAACCTAGGAAGATTATATATGAAAAAAATGCTATTGGAAAAAGCTAGAAAATCATGTGGACAGGGTTGGAAACTTGGTGTTACTTCAAAAAACAATGATGTTAAACTTGAAGCGGAATTATGTTTTAAAGAAATAAAAAAATTAGCTTAATTGTATGATATTTTATTTACAATATGATAATATGTTATGGAAATAATTTATTCTATGCAATGTATCAAAAAAGAAACTTTTGTAGCATATCATTAATATTTTGTCATAAGAATTAATATAAATTAGTATTCCTCTTAGTTCACAACTCACAAACACTAAACAAATTCTCTAGCAATTCCTAACTCAATCTTTTCTCAGCCTAAATTTTTCCAATGTCCAAAACATACAACTACCTTTCTTAAATCTTGTTACATACATCCTCTTTCGAGCAACACTACCTATATTGCACAATTTCTAATCCTGTCATGCAGAATCCAAATATTTTCGTGATTTGATATTATCTTTAAATTTATACCATAGTCAGACGGGATGGGGGAGGAGGAACTGAGGTATTTGACTCCCCAATTAGGTAGTTGTAGAGGGCGGTAATAATTAACTCTAAATCTAGAATTTTTGCATCCAAAAAATTTGATGGGAAGTGAAATAAAACTAAAAGTAAAGTTTGATTTTATTTATTTACTTAAAATCTCAATTGAGTAAAATTAAAGAATTGATTCTCATGAGACAAAATTAATAAAAATAAAAGACAGTAATTTTATTTGTTAAACCATTTGAAAAAAAGCTTTAAAAATTTTAAATCTAATAATTTGTCACTTTGTTTTATTGAGCACTTTCTTTTGAGACGCTGAATGGTTCTGAAACTACTTCAGTGTGGGTTTCAGCAATAACAACATCTTTAACGGGACGATCATTAGCTCCTGTCTTACTCTGTTCAATCTTACGAACAATATCCTGAAAGAGAGAGAATATTTATAAATGTTCTTATTAGATATACAATACATTTGTTAAACATCCAAAACATGTCTGAATCACATCAATGTTATGAACACAAAGAAAGTGAATCACTCGTATAGAAATAAGAAATCTAGTTAATTTACATTATTCTTCATCATTATTAAGAAAAGAATTGTTGATTTTTATTTTTCTATCATAAATTATTATGTTTAATACACAGATTTACTTAGTCATGTGTGAAGTGGTTTGTATATGTAATAATAAATATATGATATGTATAATTTCCAATATAGATTAAATATCAGCTGTTTGCATATAAAACAGCAGATATTTAGCAGTCGATAATAACAAACAAAAACTATTTTATCTGCATCCTGTAACCTACACATCATGGTTCACCAGTTTTTATTTTTTTTAATCACAAACTACACAGATTGGCTAGAGAAGCTGGCCTTGATAGCTTCAGCGGATTGAGAGGTGGCATAGCTCTTAGGTTGCATAGCCTGAACCTCTATTGCTGGTAACTCGACACAAGGGTCTCCCCGGTGTAAGCATTACGATCCGAGGGAGCCCAAGAGGGCCGAACCACGACTCGGTCGGTTGCTATTTCACGGATAATCTAAGGGACATTCAAAAGCTAAACTAACTTTGAAGTGCTGCTTCGGGAAGCGTTGGCGCTGGGAGAAATGGACGAATAATCTCCAGCAATGCTCCTAACATCTACGGGGTGGGGCCTGCCCATAAAATAGCGGACTATGCTTAATGGATTTGTAAAGATTTAGCCTGTGCAGTGGTAATCGCGACGTCCAGATCGTCAAGAACGTGTCCCTGCCTCCGGGCGACGCGACGGAACTTAGTATAGGATGGCTCATAAGTGGCGGCGCTTACAAGAAGTTTGTTAGAATGTTTGGTGGCAGTCTCGAAAAACCAATGAGATGCCTGCTTAAAGAATTGGGCTATTATCGGTAACCCTGTAGCAATTTGGAGCTCGCAATTACGTACAAACCACGGCGCACCTGTGGCTCGTCGTAGAAAACAATTCTGAATTACTTGTAACCTATAGATATGTTTATTACAAGAGTTACAACAAGAGTATCTTACAAAGATATTAATGTAATTACTTTACAATTATTTTTGAGTTCTTAGTACTTTTCTATTATACTTTTGTACAGCCAGAGAGAGACATACACCCAATACTAATACTATACAAATACTATAGAATTGGAAAAGTAAAAATTTGGGAAAATGCATACCATGCCTTCCAAAACTTTTCCAAAGACTACATGTCTGCCATCAAGCCAAGGAGTTTTGGTAGTGGTGATAAAGAATTGAGATCCATTTGTATCTTTTCCAGCATTAGCCATTGATAGCCAACCAGCCCCATAGTGACGAAGCTTGAAGTTTTCATCTTCAAATCGTTCGCCATAAATGCTGCGTCCTGTACATAAAAGTTTCTAATGTTAATTACATGATAATAATGTTCACAAGTTGATGATGTGATATATTTTACATTTAAACAAATAAGTGGGTATAATATATTTATGGTGTAGCATTAATTATTATTATAACCTACCACCAGTTCCATCTCCTTTAGTAAAATCACCACCCTGGATCATAAATTTTTCTATAACTCTGTGAAATTTGCTGCCTTTGTACCCCTCGCCTTCAGGTTTTTGCGCCAATTGGAAGAAATTTTCAGTCGTTTTAGGCACAGTCTTTCCGAAGAGGCCAATAACAACAGAACCGGCAGGTTCTCCGCCAATTGTTATGTCAAAAGTGACCTATTAACAAAATATAAGTAAAAAGTTAATGTTGAAAAACAATTTAAATCACTTAATAAATTATAAAAATCTGAATAAAAAAAATAGCGATAGTAACAGCTATATAAATAAAATTAATTGGTCAATCATCACCAATATCGTCAAATAAAGCTTGACAATAGGATTTGACCTCACATTGCCGATGAAAAGATTATAACAAAGACGTTCCTAAACGGAAACATGTAGCGTCATTACAGAAGTTCAGCGACCTTGTATAGTTAGTCAACAATAAATATAAGGTTTATATGAAATTGAAATTACATATTGGTACACAATTGAAAAGATTTACCTTGTGGGTAACTTTAGGGCCCTTTGGGGCTTCCTCTGTCCAAGCTGCAGATAAAAGAAATAAAAGGCCAATAGTGGCTGTAATAAATCCCATTATGATGACAACTTTTGCTTTTCTTCTAGCTATTTTAACTTAAATTAAAAAAATACCTAGTAATAAAATAATAATAGCTAATTTTTGGCAGTAGTTAATATCATCGAGCTATCGCCGGTAAAACTTCCTTACAAATGTCGGTTAGCAGAACGTCCACGTCATGTCATGTCGATCTGTCTAATTTGAATTAAAGGTGTATGCATACTGGCTCCTAAATATTTTTATTACATAACGAAAGGGCTTATGAGAATGTTTACTAAAAATGCCTTTAATTTACCTAAGTACTTATATTTTCGGACGTTTTTAATAAAACAATACGTTTCTAATAAAGAAATATTTTTTAATGGTTAATCAATTCGTGTAATATGTATTAAACAAATAATCATAAGGCGTGTTAAATATGGACGCACTATATTGCTCAAACGAGGTACAGATTTGTTGATTGCCTTAAACAAAAGTTTGGCACGCCGGTCTTGAATACAACCTGTACAAGCTCGGGGTGTCCGACTATCTAATGCGCACAGTGCGCGATTTTTTGGCCGATAAAATACCGCGTCGAGGGAGTGCACTCCACCCCCTGTCCCGTTCGAGCTGAAGTACCGCAATACACGCTCTATGCTAACGATATTCCGCACTTTTTGTTCTCCGTAATATTTCTCCATTTCGAATTTTACACCTTAGCGAGAGGCTAAACACAACTCTCATCATTGTTAGTCATGTACAAAAGAAACGACACATTGGTTGAAAATTTCCGTCCTTAGTCCTTAAGGAAGAAATATACAAATGGCTTTTTCTTTATATATTGTCTTTTAGCGTAGTATGAGGTGTTATAAATTAATTTTTAATTATTCCAAAGAATTCTTTTGAATTGATATATGTACGAATGGACAAATGTTACAATCGAGTAGCAATACCATATTAACGAGTCAGCTTAACGCGTCACTATTAGCGGCCAATTCTTGCTCAAGCTCGAATTAAAGACAACGAGAATTGCTCGTAGTATTGTGTACACTTGTATTTGTATGGTGTCTTCATGACAAATTAGATTAGAAAGTGAACATATTAAAGGAAAAAGTAATATACATCTGTGTCCTTACAATGATAGTCCACAGCTGACGTAATGAAACACAAATTTGATTACTAAAAGTCATGTTATGCTTTCCTACCACTGCTTTCGAATAATTTCGTAACACTCAATGGGCTTCTAAACAGAAAGATGTACGGAATAAACGGATCCGATTTTCCCCCTGTCACTGAGGATACATTCTGTAAATACGTGTTATATTACGAGATAAATAACTCGAGGTAATTGGAGATACGATGTCCTTGTACGAGAGCGTATTTGTTGTTTTGCTTACAGCGTTACGTCTTTTTCAGGGTACGGATCTGGGATTTGATTATATTGATACCAAACGCTTTATTTGTGCTGTTCTTAGTGGTAAGGTTTAACAAGGCCCAGCTGAAATTGCGTGCTACAAGTAGTCCTATATTTTTGACATTCTATTCGTTGGTATGGGGCAATGTGATCATTAGTTTGATTCGATGTGCTGTGTCCATGACAGTCAATGCTGCAATACCACTCGGTGGTTTGGTGGATAAGATATTATGGGTTACTGTAAGATTTTTTCTCTTAGCAACAGAAATGAGCGTGGTAATATTTGGATTGGCTTTTGGTAAGTGTAGTTGGCATCTTTAATGAAAGTTGAATCTATTGATCTTTATATGAATATTTTTAAAGTGTATTACCTAAATTCCAGGTCATATGGACAGTCGGAGTAGTATCAGATATGTTCTGTTAGCTACATCGTTCATATCTCTCGCTTTTACCATCACACAGGGAACACTAGAGATTGTGATGCCCGATGACATATTTCACATTGATACAAGAGATTATGACCTATTTGGACATGGTGGAATGCTGTTCTGGTTCACATCATCATTGGTGTTTGCACTGATTTACTTCATAATTCTGTTATTACCTTGGATTCCTCTCCGAGAATATTTGGCTCTACCAAGTAAGATTTTTTCATACTTTTTATAGGGAAACATGAATAATAACTTTCCACTTGGCTGAAAAAAAATCAAGTTTAGCAAAGAATCAGACATCTATTGTCATGCAAAAGTCTAGTAGGTGTATATTATAAAAATGAGAAAATATTTATTTTTATGGGTTATATCTGAAAAGGTTAACATATAATATATATGACATCCAACATAGCTATTTTCACCTTATCAAATGTAAAGCTTTATAAACATTTTTTGGAAATTAAGATTTTATCAAGCCTTTGCATTATTTACTAGTTCATAGAGACCATAGCAAGGATAGATAGAAACCAAAGTAATTTTACTATATTGTAACTTTTAACCTTGTAAAATGTCACATTTAGATGGGTGCTTTTAAATGCTATCTTGCAGGTCTAACCTTAGTGAAAAGGCACACAAGTCGGTTAGTGTGGTCATGAGAGCAGAGTAGGTCAAATGTTCTTATCCATTAATCGGTTTCGAGAATTTTTATTTTGATAAAAATATAATATATACATATAATGTATTCTTATCTATATGACCTTAGAGTCATGTAATATCAGATCTACCACAATTTAATGTGTACTTTTAAATTCTAGTCTGTTTCAATTTTTTTTATAAGTCAAATTGATTCAGGCAATCCATTTTTTTACATAAATGGCTGGCAATGAGAAATCAAGGTTACTTTTTGCACGTGCTGTGCCCCACAAAATTTCATTGTTCTTTTTATATTTATAAAAAAAGGGAGGTAGTGAAGGTAAACTATGAATTGATAATAGTAAATGAACTGTTATGTTGCTGAATCTTTTGGAATTAAGAAATTCTTAAAAACATTGTACTTAAAAGTTACTTATTTCATAATATATTTGTATTTGCAATGATGTATTGCATTCCAATTGTATGCAATCTAAAACAATAAATGTTGTAAGTAGGCTTAAAATACTATTGCAGTTCTAAAATCCATGGAGTCTTTCATACAGAAGTCAATTAATAATTTTTCTTGTGCACCACATGAATGGTCTTTAAACCAAAAATCACTAAGAGAGAATCTAGCAGGGGCAATAGTTTCATAGAGGTCTGGAACTTGAATTTTAAAATTTCTTTTAAATCTATTACCAAATTTATTTAATTAATAAAAACAACACTCTTCACCTGACAATGGGCAGTTCCATTGTATATTGTCCTTGAATGCCTCTTACTACCACAGCTATAATTCTGTAGAAGCTTGTTAAGGTTATTAATAGTCATTAGTCTATATCTGTTACGGCATTTGTGGTATAGCCATTTTAAATCCAGAAAAAACCTGTCTATGTTATTTCTTAGACAGGTTCTCATTTTTTTCTGCATGCAAAATATCTATCAACTAAAGGGAATGCAACTGTTACTAATCATATTGTTATATAATTTGCACATCACATTACTATAGCAACTTGCAAAATGTTCAACTAGGTGGCAAGTGACCACTGTATGATTATATAGTTACAGCCCTTATATATATAATACATATGTCCCACTGTTGAGTGCAGGTCTTCTATGTAAAGAGAGTATAAGGGCATAGTCCGCCACGTGGCCTTAGAAGCAAGCGGAATGGCAGACTTCACATGCCTTTGAAAATTTTCTAAGACATGTATATTTCCTCACGATGTTTTACTTCACCACCGAGCGCGTGGTAAATCAGCACATAAAATTGCAACAACAATTTTTTTGGTGCCAGCACCGTGATCGATCTCGGGTTGCCTAGCATACTACGCGGCTTGAGCCAACTGCCTGGACACTAGAATTCTAAGAAATTCAGGTGATTATTATCAGGTCATCCTTCTAAATAAGAAATCAAAATATAAACCAAACAAAACAAAATTTAGTTTTTCAGATGTCACATGTTAGTGGCAGCCAAATATTTTATAGCGCTGACACAGTCCTATCTGGGCAAGCAGAAACATACTACCGATTACCACTACAATTTCTTTTATTATCTAAAGAATAAATTACATTTTTTATTTGCAGCAAAATTGTCCTTCTACTTATACATCCTTCTTCTGGCTCTTTTGGATACCACCCAAGCTGTTGGAGCTGGCCTTCTGGCATGGGGATCTATGCAATCGGGACTGTGTGTTGTTGATGTTACCACTTGGCTCTATTTTTCACTATACACTCCTTTAGTTTATCACACGTTTCTCAGCGAATTTTTCAGGTAATACATATTAATAATAATTGTAAAATTGTAAAAAAAAAACATTTCACTGACTTGCGTCTTTCATGTGACTAGTTTTTATTTATTTTAATGCATTAAATCATTTTATTATTTTAAGTCCTTTCAAACATTATCTAAATATATACATTATTTAAATATATTAATTATCACACTGTTATTATACGGGCCTTCTTTACTTCACTAATAAGAGGATTATATTTACAAAACTAAGACCTGTTAATGAATAAACATTGGTCTTATTTTTCTTTTTCTATCGTAAATATTGCTAACAATCTTGCTAACCATTCCAATTAAGCTTGTGCTAGGAGATGGTTCACGTCAATAGTAGAACGGTGGATTCGAACCCACGACCTTACGATTCGCAGAACTTACCTTAAACCATTTGGCTATTGATGTTTAAAATTCTCATTGTGTTTGTCTATGAACGGTGAGATTAAAATTCCCGACGAAAACATCGTAAAGCTGAATGGTTAGCCGTTAGGCTACTAATGATTTAATTTTTTAATTAATTAATTTTTCAGTGTATCACAGCCTAGCATAATGTTCTCGTACAAGGCTCAGATGGATGAGCCTATGGATGATGATCAAGTATCATTACCACATCAGCAGAGCTTCAGCTCTCTTAAGACAGACTCTGATTATATTTATCAGGTAATACAGGTCTAAAAAAGGTAATTTCAAATTTTGTGATAGTTATTGTTATGAACAATAAACAGAAAAATTTAATTGACTACAAATAACTGTGCAATATTTTTTTGGTAATTTAATTAACACATTGATTATTATGGATCAATTTACGAGTGTGCACTACCACTTGTTCTACTCTCATACTCAAGTATCTCTTCTTTACCTCTCTAAGGTCCAATGCTATCTTGAGACAATTGTGAATATTACTCATAAGAAGTTATCCTGCATCTCAAGCCACCACTTCCCCAAGTGGCACTCAAAGTTAGTTTAGCTTTTGAATGTCCTTTAGATTATCCGTGAAATAGCCGACCGAGGCGTGGTTCGGCCTTCTTGGGCGCCCTTGGATCGGAATGCTTACGCGTAACATAGTAACCGTCCAAGCCTAGATTACCCCTAACCAGGTGGACCCTTGTGTCGTATTAGAGGTTCAGGCTAAGCGACCTAAGAGCTATGCCACCTATCAATCCGGTGAAGCAGTCAAGGCCTCTCTGGCCAATCTGTGTAGTCCGTCATTAAAAAAATCGCAAGCCACAGTCATTCAGGTACCGATGCTATAAATAAATTTGATAACGCCTTTAAAATTTTGCACAGTTAATCTTTTATTGAGACTTCTATAAAATGCACCTTAATAGAGATGAGTGGATGAACTACAGTGAAATATATATAAGTGATATGCATATAATAGCTGGTTGAAAAACGGATTTGTAGATTATATATTTTAAAAAGATTTTACTGTCGTTATTATCATACTTTTTAGGTATTTTCATCAGCACACTTTTATTAAAAATATATATAATTATTTCTTCCAACAGAGCAACAGTGTATACGACAGTACACTATTTGAGGCTGGGGGCACTACTCCAATGAACCCCGTTTACAGTGCGTCATTGCAAAGTCCCGATTCAATAGTTTCCGGACAATCAATAGACATAGGAGCTCCACCATCTACTTTCCATACTTAGCATATATATCAACATAGCAATAATATACAGGTATCATTTTGTCCTCTACAATTAAAGTATATACATCCAAAGAATTACATTACATTACTTACATTATATATTACATAATTGCCTTTAGACTTATCGGCAGAATGGAATAATTATAAAGCTTAGATATAAATACATAGATAGACCTCTACATACATTTTAAAACTATTAAATAATATCTTTTAAAGTGTGAAATTGTAATAGAAAATGTTGTTTAATTAAAAACACAAAAACTAAAGAATTTTGCATATAGTCATGAATTTGTGTTTAAAATGTATATCTTTTCAATACATGTTCTGGATTATGTTAATAGAAAACCAATTCTAGACACCATTAAGAGTGGCTAAATTAATATATTTTCTCCCACCCATTACAATATATAATCTGTGAAAGATTCTCTTTGCCTATATATGTGTTTAAATCTTTGTGTAAAACAAACAGCTCCAAAACATAGTTTCTGATATAGCATAAGTATCTCCTTTAAAATAATTACACTAATGCATAAAAGGTATAAATTTGTTGTTGCACTTCAATTTAAGTAATCTTATGTGATAAATAGCACCAGTGATCAACTGACTTGAGACTGTATGACATCCCACATCCGCTTTAATATTTAGAGTTACGCAATGGATCCATCCATTTAACTTTCATATTAGGGTAACGCTGTAACAGCTATCTATATTTGTAAATAAGAAGGTAGCTGTGTTATTTACTTTGAATATTCTTTCAATTTTATCCCATTTAAGTATTATATAGTCAGTTGGGTGGTATTATATTGACGCTGGAAAGCAAAAACGTAGTAAATGACACGCATGGACATTTTCACTTTTTTACATTGTTGGAATAAGAAAAAAAAGACGCGTCGAATGATATATGACTTGTAACAATTAGATGAAAAATAGCGAAAATAGGATTTTTAGATTGAGTTCTCTTTTATTTTTGTACCGTAAAACGATTTTCTTTTAGGAAAAGTCTAGGTTAATGCCGTGGTACAATACTTATTCAGCTAAAAATAATAAATATTGTGTCCAAAAACGACAGTTCTAGGTCCACAAACACGAAAGTTATAATTTTTTTTAAAGTTGAAATGTTTTTTGGTACTGGTGAACAATTTCATGTTTGTGGGTTACTACGTTTTTGTTTTCCAGCTTTGATATGTACAAAATCTCTATTACGATTTTGTTTCATTAACTTAGTGCTATAATCATTAAAAACCATTAAATAAACGGGTATTTTTATGGTTTAATACATTAACCAATTGATGAAGCTCCCCAATTAAAGCTTTTGTTGCTGTCTGTTGTACATGTCATATTTCTCCGAGCTGTTGCAAAAATTATGTTATTGTTAGATTTCTAAAGGTGGCATTCTGTAATGTTTTGTGTGTTATTGAATTTGCAATAAAACTTATCTCTAAAGATTCCTTAACTTCAATTGTCAAATAAAGAAATAATTTGACTGGAGTAAAGTGGATTTAATCAATTGAGAAGAAATGCTAGTTAAGAATAGCACAGTTTGTCCATATATTTTGTATCAAATATATATAACACAATAGAAATAACACATACAATAATATATTATTAGGAATATCACACTTTTTTTGTTTAACTATGGTCTATACATATAAATTCATAATCACTGTGATGCGAATGTAAAGATATGGATTTTTCTGTTTGCCCGCATAAACTCAGAGTTGGGAATAATTACAAATGTTTAAATTTCTAATTATTCCTAATTCTTTATTAATTTTTAGTTTTTAAAAATCAGACACGTGTTTCTCGAATAATCGTTTCTTAAGCACAGTCAATATTTACGATTCTTATGAAATATTAAAAATTAAATATCCACACTTTGATATATTTTCTGTTGATTGGTCATTTGATTGTATACTTATGAGAACAGTATTTATTGAATTCAGTAGGCATTATGTATTTAGTCATTACATTACATGTAATTGGTGCAAATTTATTTAAATATGATATTAGGTCGTTGATCATGGAACCTAATTTCTAGATTTCTGAGTTCGAATCCTTCCAACTACTAGTGCTCTTAAGTGTTTCAACAATCATGAATATTTAAAAAAAATTAAAAACTAAAAATCATACAAGTCACTTAGTTTTGTGAGTGTAATATTATAAAAATATGTGTCTGCAGTTAACATTTAAAGTTACAAAAAAAATTTTCTAAGACGTGACGTCTGCCAATCCGCACTAGGGCCGCGTGGTGGACTAGGCCCTTATGCTCCCTTTACAGAGAAGTCTTGTGCCCAGCAATGGGACATATATAAAGGCTGTAACTTTTAACCTATCTGTTGTAGTTTCAGTTCCATCTACTCTTGAGATAAAATATACTAAGGGTTATCATTATAAATAGTGCGCTAAGTCCAAGTTAATATATGTTTGGACAGTAAATAGATCTGCACCAATAACGAATATTTTGTATAATCACAAAAATGGAAAATACAAATTTTGATAAACATACACTACAACTTTATACTGAGGTGTTTTCAAAAAGTATATAGTCTGCGCATAAGTGCTAGTCACCGTGTGATGATACATTAGGTATTTAGCTGTCGGATAAATCTCACAGTCCATTTAGAAGCTACCAAAAAAAAGTAGAAACCTCTTATGCTGGCAACACTGACAGGCGGTACGCGCCATTCCTGTGACTGTCACTTACGCTCGAACTATAACAATACTATATGTTATGGTATTATTACATTGGTTTACTCGAATTCAAATATTTATATTCTGTGATTTATATAATATTATCTACTTATTTTGTTGTTGATTTATACATATTTTATATTTTAAGCGATTCCAGATCTGATGGTTTATTCAGTCATGAAATCAGTTAACGCGTGGTTTATAGGTTTTGTTTTGTATGTAATATCATTTTGATACAGTTATAAAGCAGAGTAGCTGTTCAATTTAGTTGAGGCTCTAGATTGGTGTAGAGAAGATTAGTAAGATCTAGGAAATTAAGCTAAATTAGAATGAAAAAGTAATTTGCTCGAGGTTAAAAAAAATGTAATAACATCGAGATTTCAATACCACCAACCGTTTACGTTTATTTTGGTTGTTTTAATTACGACATGAAAATTTATGGGTTTAATTAGTTATTTTACATGAGAATTTTTCAACTTAATAAGCCAGGCTTATTTTGTCTAGTCTTATATTTTATTTTGAATTAATTTAAGGGGATGTAATAACGATAATAATGAATATAAATTTTTAATCCAACTTTTTTTTAAATAAAATTACTAACTTAGTTGTGACTATTATAAAAAGTTAATGATTGCATATTTGGTCCAAAACAGAAAGTGAAATCTTTTAAACAATTTTGATTTCTTTTCAATTAAATGATAAAATGCGATTATGACAGTAATTTCTTTGGGAACATTAACGAACTATAATTATTGGTTGTATTATTATTTACTTGGTTAGAGTGTAATAGGGACAGAAGTTATGTGACTTTAGGGCGTATTTGGTACATCCCAACATTGATAATAAATTTAAGAGTTCAAATTAAAATGAGTATGAATTCTGAAGGTGCAGTATTTTACACACGTTTTTATACAGTAAATAAACATTTGATAACTTCTCTGTTGATGTTTGCGGTAGACTTATACGAACATAACTGATGATATAGTTTTCAAATTAATTACTCATGAAATTCGACAATTTGTTATTAAGCGACGTCAATTCTATCCGCCAATGGTCTGTAACTGAAGACAACGTCAATTTTCCTTTTTTGTGATAATCCACATGATGTAATTTACCCATGTGTAGTTTGCTTTAAGTGATACTTGGTTGGTGGCGTATATTTTTGTTATATTCTGTCTTAGGAAACTATTAAAGTAATACTTTTACTGAAATTGTTTTTGTTTTATTTCGTAGAAATTTTTTAATATATATGGTATATACTATAACTTCTATCTTCATACAAATGCATCATCCGACCAGTCCTGCTGTATGGCAGTGAGACGTGGCATGCCCTCGGAAGACATGTCCAGCAGCTGCACGTTGCGGAGATGAAGATGCTGCGATGAATGTGAGGCGTTACGCGATTAGATCGTATATGTAACGAACACACCCGAAGCAGCCTTGGAGTCTACGACGTAGCAGACAGGCTGCAGGAAAGTCATCTCCGATGGTATAGCCGCATATACCGCAGGCCTCCTATGTAGGAAATAGATGCCTAATCCTCAATTAACGAGACCCAAGTTCCTGCGGCAGGTCCAAGAAACGCTGGCTGGACGTTGTGAAAGCGGATATGTTAGAGCCATTTAACTAAGGAGGATGCCGAAAATAAAATGGAGTAGATTAAGCAGAGCCTGGTTCTAGGCCGGGTAACGCTAGGCAGAAAAAGACCATACTCATCTTACCATAACCCAATGTCGATATAATATCGATACAACAGAATTCACATGGGACCTAATTGATACTAAAAAAAAATCGAAATCGGTTTCTGCGAATTATTAATGAAAAAAAACATCTAAGGTTTAAGAACCTACTTTTTTTGAAGTCGATTAATATGGTTTGATCATGTCTTACTCTTTATACAGTTGTCAAAAAATACTGTTAAAAGTATTCACTAAACATGAAAAGATTATGAAACCAACGATTAATCAATGATGCAGAAATATTATTGATAGAGGTCTATGGTTTCGGGCTCCTCCACATTAAAAGGTAATATTGCTCCATGCGATAGAAAAAATAAGGATATGTTAGCTGGCAACACCTGACACCCAGCGATTGTTATACATAATAACTACTTCCAATGATATCTTAATGATTTACCTGAACCTTATTGTATCTTTAATTCATAATTTAGTTGATCGTCACATGAACTTGGCATTATAAACAATAGTTTAACCTTATTAGTTCCTAATCTGACTTCTAATTAATTTTGTATAAAGATGGCGAGGACGCGCAGTTGTGACGTTTGACTCGATATAAATAATTCTTTGTACAACGTTACGCTGTCTCAATAAAGCGAGTGTATTAGTTGTTGGACTATTTTATTCTACGAGACCTACAGATTATAACATATATGACCTTTTTAATCAATGCTGCATAGACAGATATTATTTGTGTGGAAAGAAAACAACTAACTTATAAAAATAATTTATTTCCAGTTATATTTAAAGTTGCACTTGAATAAAAGAATGTTTTAAACAATTTGTTACCGATAATCTTTGTTTCTCATCTAGCATAAGCATTTTATCCAGTAAATCTTTTAGTTGTGTCACTTTTTTTTCTTCGGGCGATGTCAATTTTTTGAAATACTTCTTCAAGTCATGATGGAGATCTCTAGAAATACTTATATTGCCAATTTCAACGACCTTTTCTCTTTCGGTAACTTTGTCTTTTTTGTGTAGAAGAAAATTATTATTATAGTTGAAATGTTGATCTTTAAATTTACTCTTTCTTAACAATTTACTAGGAATTTTACCCTTCAAATCCATAAAATATTTCAACATTTTGTTATTTGATCCCCCAGTAAAAAGTATTGTACTAGTTGCCATTTCATATATCGTACATGCCGTAGACCAAATATCCACACCATAGCTGTATGGAATACCTAAAATAATTTCTGGTGCTCTATAAAATCTTGAAACGAGATAGGGCGTTGGTTCATTATTATGGATTTTTCCAGCTGATCCAAAATCGCATAATTTTAATATATTTTTGTTTTCATTAACTAAAATATTGTCTGGTTTTATATCGGCATGTACAATGCCTATTTTCGTCAAAAGTTTTAAGGCCAAAAATAGTTGCCTCGAATAATTCATTAAAGCTTTTAAACTTATGCCATTATGTTTGCCATATTTTTTCAATAATGCTCGCATATCCATATAAAAGGGCTCTAAAACTAGACATAGATGTCCTTTGTGTATAAAATGTCGTAGCAATTTTATACAATGGTATTTGTTATCGGGATCATTTTCATCTATTTTCTTTAAAATTGACATTTCCTTTAAACCCGTGGTTTTCATTAACTCATTATTTCTAATGATTTTTATTGCTACATCTTGACCTGTAATACTATGGTCCTGTGCACGGACAACATTAGCAAAAACTCCTTGTCCTAAAATGGACTTGATAGTGTATCTGTTTTTGTTAATACAGTCTCCTATACGGACATTATAATATCCTTCTGCATCATCCCAATTATCAGCTAGCACAGCACTCTCATCCTTGTTGTCTTGGGTTATGTTTTCAGGATCTTTATTTTTAGGAAATTCGTCTTTTTCCGAAAACATATCAGTAATTTCTTTCACAGAAGTTTCGTGAGTTGGACCAACTGTATGATTACTTTGAAATTCGCAGTTAACATTTCCATTTCTTTTACTATTAGCACTGACATCTTCTTTAATGAATGTATTGTGTAGCGTACTATTCAATTTGTCTAATAATTGTTTTCGTTGTTTTCGTCTCTGTTCAATTATGTATTCTTCATCTTCAGAGTCAGAATTATGTGGGGATTCTTGATTATGATCATTTGCCGATGACTTCTTAAAGGCTTTGGAATCTGTATACATTTTCCCACTTTTTTCTTTTACATATTTCCGTTTTCTATCATTTGATTTGTGTGACTTTTCTACTATGTTTTGAGTATATGAGTTGTATTTTACTAAGTTTTCACGAATTGATTTTCTTTTTTCTATTAATTCTTCTATGCTGAAGTCTTTAATTAACGATAAGGGTGGTGTTTTTGATTCATTACATTTTGACCTCAATTTTTTTTCAACTTCCCTCACATAGTCTGGTTCTCCTTTTCTAGAGCTTCTATGTGCGACTTTTTTGTAACTTTTCCTATAATTTTCTGCCATATTCTATAAGCAATTTAAATATTAAAATATTGTTATGCTGGATTTTTATCAAAATGTGCTATCTGTAATAAACAAACATAGTCAAGTTAGATTATTTGTCTGAATTAGAAAAAAATATCAACTAATTGTATGATTGTTGTAAGCATTTGCCTGTGTCAAATTCATGATAGTTGATTGTAATGTAATATGTCATAATTATAATTGTTTTATAAGGAAACTGTTATGAACTTGACAGAGATGCAGTTAATTTGAATTTTAACTATATCATAAATTACATTTCCACCCTGTGAAATATCATCGTACTTAGTTTGCCAACATTACTCAGAAATAAATCTTTTCACGTTCATAATGACATGACATCACAAGTGAATCAAATTCTTGGCTCCCATTTGCCTGCTTTCACTTTACTTTGCCATCCATGGTTATCTATACAAAAAATGAAAATATTATATATTATTAATTAATTGTAGTTATAAATGAGAATATATTTCAACAATGACAAAATAAAAAAAATAGAATGCAACACATTTTGAAATAATTTGAATCATTGCTTAAAATACTTACTCAAGTTACTTAAAACAGTACACATGTCATGACACTTTCAAAGAACAAAGTTTAAAAAAAAACAAGTTCCGAATACATAAGAGGCGGTCAGATGGAAGATTTAGTGGCCAATAATTGATACTTGCATGTACATAAATTTTGCTTTCTGGATGTGTTTTTTTACTAAAGTCACATAAAACACATGTGGTATTTCATATGAACATGAATAATATAGGCATTCTTAATTTAATTGTATCTATACTTTGTTCTTTGAAGATCAAAGCTATTCATGAAATGAGCACTGTTACAAACAAGAGGTGATCATTCTTATACTTATATATGAAAATATACATTTAGGTACATTTGAAATATATTTATCATAAAAACTTCTCTTATATTCTTAGCTTATAACATTGTCCTTTTTTTGACCTTTTGTTTTATCATGAAGAACCACTATGGCAAATCATTACATTAAAAATACATGCCATTATAAGCTTATATGGGGACAACCCAAAAGTTTTTAAACAATTTTAATTTGTCAATACTTTTCTGTGTATTGGTCTTGTGAGGCTGGAAGTCTAAACCAACTCATAATATTATTTTCTCTTAAGATTTTTCAAATCTCTTCAATTTTTCACAAATAGTGAATTTGATTCTTTCAAATTAACAGAATGGATCTTGTTCTATTGAATTCCACTTTTTTACTCACTATAAGATTTGAATACATCTTGAAGTTTGGCCAATACAACCAAAAATATATTATAGCAATATATATATTAAACCAACAACAACCAATATATATTAAAGCAAGCTTTTGACAGTGTATATTTATTTTGTTCTTCACATGCTTCCTATAATATTCTGATAATTTTCTGCACCTCGCATTACCAATGCTCTTGTCCACAACATAAAAAATATAAAGTAAACATTATATAATATAATAAATTAATAATTATCAAATTTGGATTCTGATTAACTTTACAGTAAATAAAACTTAAAAAAATTGACTTCCAAAATGGTCCAAAATAATAATAATTTTGTTAAAGTTAAGGAAATGATTTTTACATGAAATTGAGGTTAAAAAATTGAAAGAGTCAAAATAAAAAATGATCAATATACATTATTTCTGCTATATGCTTTATAATTATGATAATTTAATGAGTATGAACTATGACAATCCTTAAGATATCACAAATTACTTATTTTAAGAATATATGATAGCAGAAACACTGCATAAAAGGTTTATTAATAAATTTGTAACAAGTTGGTTTACTGGCATGGTAATTTTGCAGTCAAAGAAAAAGCATTATGCTATTAATTCTAAAGGAATAGGCAGAGATTAAAGATTTCCATTTCCCAATGATCAACAATCCTAGTACACCTCCTCTTGCTGCTTCTAGTATTCTTAACATAATCTTTTCAAAGTATAGTACCATTTGTTTGACATACATTCCTTTAGGTAGGGCATTCTACTAACTAGTCTACTAGTTTCTGTAAAATACAACATGCCACTGAAGCATACTTATTTCTTATATGATGATTCCAGACAGAACATCTTTTATAATGACTGTAATTTACTCTCATAATTTTCAAATAAGCACGAAGTTTTCGTTTCGAGATATGCAAAAGCTTGGTTATTCTCTAACATTTGTTTAAAACTATATCGAGTTCTGCGAAAATACCAAAAACACTACAAATACAAAAACATCAAAATTCAATATCAAAAATCACTACCATCAATATGAAAATAACACTGCCTATTTTCATATTGTTGATAGTGACAAATAAGGTTTCCTTGAAAGGTATTGAAATTTATTGCAGACAAGTCGTCTATGATTTGTCGTCAATAAATTTTACTCTTAAACCTTATTATTATTAGTTTAAACTAAACTAAACCTGTCTTATTCTTCAAGTAACTGATATTTCAACGTGTATAAATACACATATTTCACAAATTTAACGAAAATTTTTGCAAGACGACGTAATTCGCAGTAAACTTTTCCAAGTCTCTGGTTTGACAGTGTCAATTTTTTTTTATACTCTTAACTCTATTGTACTCTGTGGAACCGTGCAGTCCAAAATTACCTTGGGCGCGGGGACTCATGGGGGGAATCATATAACTTACATTTTCATTTTCATCTTAGACGTAAAAAATAAGTGTATGTGTTTTAAAAAAGACTTGCCTTAAAGGTCTTGTTACTAAGCCATAAAATATTCAACAACAACAACAACAAAATTACCTAGATTTATTGCGACAATATTGAAACGTACTTAAATTAGTTATCTAAGATATTATGTTTGATGTTCTGCTTACGTTGCATTGGTAGACAAGTTGACAATATATACATCGTACTACATATAATAATTAAAATAAAAGTTACTTGTGACTGAAGCGATTACTTCTGAAAATGAAGACTGCCTGACTTCAAAAATAAATTGAATAGTAAAAACTAGTACAGATCATGATTATTTAATTTTGAGTTTTAAATTATTTTTTGTTTACTTTTATTTCATTTTAAACAAAATTAAAAATATAATACAAATTTGGTATGATGTCCTAAAAGTCTTTGACTGTTGATTGTGAAAGGCAGAAGAAAAAGAATATAACCTCTCCAATCCTTGATTTTCATAAAGTTAAAAAAAATATATTTTTCAAATTTTTTTTTGTATTTTTCAAGATTACAATGTTTGTTAATTCCATAAAAATTTCGATGTTTTCTAATACTCGCTTCTTAATTCCTAACAGATCAATTTATGTTACGCAAGGTTAGAAAAACAATAACATTAAGACTTATCTCAAAAAAATCAAATGAAACGTATTTAAACCGTGATTGTTTTTTTTCATATTTATTACAGCTTTAAACCTGTATTCACCAACTGCTCTTGGTATTGATGGTTATCTTCAGTCGCGTAAAAGGGTCAAGGAACAGTTCTCCAATTTTTCTGAAACGTTTAGATCCAAAATGAAAGATTTTGTTTCCGAATCGAAAAATATGATTTTCACAGAAGATTTAAAAAATATGGTTCATATGGCTGAGCCTACTGATTTGGAACTCGTGTTGAATATGATAAAAAAGTAAGTTAATGGTTTCTTTGATTTTAATTTTCAAGTGCTAAAAGCCAGTTATATTCTTCTATTCCTAAAAGCAGTATGTGGTGCAAGTTAAAGTCTTTCCGACTTGGGCGTAGATGGTTGATTGAGATTGAAAAGCACAACATGCAATTGTTTTGATATTTTTTTATAAATCATTTTGTAACGAAAAGATTGGTGATGATTGAGTGGATGTTGGAGCGAATGACGCGATGGAGAGTAGAGCGCAGGGGGTGCGGCGAGGAGAGGAGAGGAATAGAATATAAAAGTGATCATTTTGATTGGCGGCACTGAGGTACAAAATTCCCTATTCTAGGGAACTTTTGAACAGTTAGTCTTTCCCTTGCCCCTCCTTGACATCCGTCTCAACCGAGATCGAAAGGTCGGGAAGGCGTAGTCGATATTCGTCGTGGCTGACGCTTGAGGGATTAGCCTCGATGTAAACATAGTTTTTCCTAAAAAAATAGTTTAATGGGCAAAATCACATTTAGCTAGTGTAGCCTTACCTTCATTGACTGCATTGTATATTCCTATGGTCAAGCACCTAATATATATAATAGAAATATTTTTTTTCAGGTTTAATAGTCAAAGTACTGGGTTCAGATTTGGTTCTTTTGTATTTGGGCCTGTTGTTATGAGAATGTTTCATTTCCTGGATGCGCCTAATGAAGCATTACAGGTAAAATTCATTGTTTACATATTAACATCCTTGATAATTTTTCATAAATTTAATGAATAGTAGAGTCAATTGAAGTGTTGGAGAATATACTGTAGAACCGCTTATTATAAGTTGAAAACATCCAAAACTTGTAAAATTGTTTTGTTTACTTTCCTACAAGCCCCAATTCTTAATTACTTGCAATTTCAAGTAATCAAGGTTTGGGTTAGGTTAATATTATTCAGCCCTATAGTTCTGGGCTCTCAAGAGTAAGACTACGGTATCCCCTGCCTGTCGTAGAAGGCGACTAAAAGGGGCCTCGGGTTCACTGGGCGACAAGGATGGGTTCCTATGTCGTCCGCCAACGTGAACCCGGGAAGAAGGCGACATCGGCTGACCTGTGTCGCCTTACACTGTGAGTGCACAGGGAGGGAGTAACCTCCATACCAGGAAGTGCTCTCCTTGCGCACAGTGCGGAGGGACTCTTGCGTTCCCCTGTAGATTCTGGAGCACCTCACCATTTATCAAGGAAGGGCCACTGGGGAGGTTATAGTGGGTAAAAACCCTACATAACCACCGCTTTCCCCCCAGAAGGTGGGGTATCTTTTTGAAGATTTCCTCCCCGTTAACAAATAAAAAGGTTAATATTATTAATGAGACAAGCTATTTAGGTATGTATATTCGTTCTTTGAAATAAATTTGAAATATGTAAATAAAATATATTTTAGAAAAATAAATTACTGCTTTTAACAATTTGTTAGTAATTTTATTTCTTAACAATTTTATTTACTTCTCTAAGTCAAAATTAGTTAGAATGACTATACAAGTCAAATATTGTCTTATAATCCATTCTAGAACTTGAATATGTATGTTTTACAGTATATGATTAGAAAACATTTTGAGATAGTCTTTGAGTTTCATAGCTTTAATTTTTGGAAAACAAATATAGGTATGTTATTTAATATACCTATTACATACATTGTTATACTTTTTTTAATCTCTTTTTTTTCTTGCTGTGATAATACAATCAACTGTACTTAATTTTGCATGGTTATAAAAAATGTTGACTCAGATTTTTTTATTCATTTTCATTTTATTCGTTATTCATATTTACCTTGTAAAATTAATATATTATAACTACTCACTATTTTATATATATAACGACTATTTTATATTTAGTTATATAAAGAAAAGAACACATTTAATTTTTATGTATACTTATTTATTGGTTTATTGACAACGAAGAGAACCTCCGCCAACCAAAACTATCGCTTTTATATTCTACCCTCTCCTCTCCTCTCGCCTCGCCCCCTCTGCCCTCCTCGCCTCATCACCTGCGCTCCCACCTCTTCCCTCCACCGCGTTATTCACTCCCACATCCGCTCCTCACCATTCCTTCCATTACAATATATTGTTTATATTAATTAATTGGAGCTAGTGTCAAAGTTTTATAAATTGAGACTAATTAATAGTTAAGGAATAAAAAATTAGACTAATTAATTGTTATTGATTTCAGAGTTTTGAAGATCCAGTCAACAGTGGGTTCTTTGATCAGCTTGTCTCTTATCAAATTTTACTTGATCTGCTTTATAATCATGAAATGTACGAGGAGATGTACAGAGTATTTGAAATGGTACAAGAGAAACAAGTGAACATGACAAAGTTCCCCAAATACCCCCTGATACTTGTTCTAGCTGCTTGCTATAAACAAGTAAGTTGATTTATATAGGTTTGATTTTACTAGTAAGTATATATATACTAAGTAAATATTATTGTAAAATATTTTAATTATAACTATGTAAATATTTATAGAACACACCAAGAAGTATGGAGTATGCTTCTAAAGTGTGGAGTGAAATGGCGAGCGTGGGTACTGTGCCCGTCAGAAGAGCTGCCACATTATTCGCTGGTATGGAACTATTTTATTTGTATAAAAAAAATAAGTTCCCACATCCTTGTAACCCTTTTTTACCATTTGGGTCTCTTATGTGACAACGTAAGCCCATAGCTATATACCAAGTATAAGTAAGTTTTTGTACTTAAAAAACTTGTCACTGTTATAATTTTTATGTTATACACATTATTAATGGTTGCTTCTTTTTATACTCACAGCACTCGCTCTAAATCAAGGCGCCCCCCACGCGGCGCTTGAGTCGATTTCAATGCAAAAACAACATTATGTCACAATCAGAAATATTAAGGTAAATAATCTATATAATTAGTCTACTTGTAATTAAAAGAAGCATAATACAATCTCTTTACCTAAATTTACTGTCATTCTTATGTATCTTACAAGTAATAGAAGTATATATGACAACGAATTTACAAATAAATCTGAATGGTTAATGAAGGTATATTGGTAATTATGAACATTACCACATGTTTAATAGAATGTGGGTAGTGATCTCCTTGTTTCTCCGAGCTGGGGACCGGCAGAGCAATAGGTTTTCCTTCTGTGTCATTATATAATTTTTTTTTATAATTACAGGCAATTGCATTAGCGGAAATGGGCAGAGTGGATGACGCTCTGCCAGTATTGAGAGGTGTATTGGATATTGATATACCTGAACAGAAAGACAAACATACATTCTTCAAGAAACTGTAAGCTCTAATCTAATATTAACTAATTTATAAAAAAATTAACCTCATACATCTTATAACCCTTTTGTAAGTGGTAGTTGGAAACAGTAAACACTCCGCTTTTCAACAAGAATGTTAATGCTTCTTGTTCACTGGTAGATGGTGGGAGTGCAGCATTAAAGTTGCAACTTTATATATGGGCCACTGCTGGGCACAGGGCTTCTCTGTAAAGAGAGTATAAGAGCATAGTGCGGATTGACAGACTTCAGTTTTCTTAGAAATTTTGTCTAGGACATGTAGGTTTCCTCACGATGTTTTCCTTCACTGCCGAGCGCGTGGTAAATCAACACATAAAATTGCAACAACAAATTTATTGACACCGGGGATCGAACTTGGGTTGCTAGAGTACTATGCAACTTGAGGCGACCGCCGGACACTACCATGGCTCTGAGCATTCATTTTTACTAATTAGTTCACTATTTTATTACAAGTTATGTTGGAGTTAAACTATATACCAATTTTAATGTAGTCAAGTGCAAATAATCCCAAATATAGGCAAGCTCATGACCACAAATTAGGCATCCTAGAGAGAAACCGAAGAAAGAAAATTCATTAAAGCAACCCTAAGATCATAAAGTGCTCACATCCATAAACATTAAGTAACCATAAAATAATTTTTAGATTTCAAAGGTGCGCAGTGCTGTAGAGAAAATGGACAACAGAGACATACGAAAAGAGTTTGAAAATATTGAGAAGGCACTTAGAGATCGGGATCTTATAAACGATCAGGTATAATACTTCATTATTTAGACACAAGTGGACTTATTACAATGTATAATTCAAGTGAAGGTTTTCTTAATGGACACACAAAAAATCAGTTATGGATAAACCGCTTATCCCATTATATATATGTCCAATCGAACGCCGACAGACGGCGCTAGCGTTCCGTATTTTTCGAATGCCGCTAATGTTGCTAGTCTTGCATCGGTAGCGCTAGTATCGCGTCGGTTACGACATGTATATTACATATATTGTTTCATTTG
The DNA here is from genome assembly GCA_029286785.1 of Meandrusa payeni. Taxonomy (NCBI): domain Eukaryota; kingdom Metazoa; phylum Arthropoda; class Insecta; order Lepidoptera; family Papilionidae; genus Meandrusa; species Meandrusa payeni. The sequence goes on along the minus strand of JAGSMX010000008.1, from coordinate 7,184,527 downwards.
AACATTTTGGTTGACTGCGTTCTGTTTCGTCCTGTCCTGTTTAATTCCCTATTTTATTTACAAGCTATTTTATATATTTTTTTCCCCTCGTTTTACTTTCTTTTATGATACTCTTATTTTCGATTGTTTCATAGAATCATCTGGGTTTCTGCAGAATACCAGCGCTGATTTACCTTCCTTGGGTAGTCAGTATTATGCTGAGCAGAGAACCCTGTCGGCTCGGCCCTATTGGGTTTTTAGTGTTATTTTTTTTCCTTTTTTATATTATATCATTTTTAACTATGTGCTTAATTTATATGTGTTGTAATCTGTCTAACCAATTAAATGGCTTATTATTATTAATATTAATTGTACTTTTCTTCAGACATTAGACCAGTTGGTGACGTCAGAGATCAATATAGCAAAAAAGACTCCAGGGAAACCAAGAGGCATGCCGCAACTTCCCTACGGCATGCGGCAAAGGACACAGGCTACAGTAGAATGAACAGTGTGCTATAGTTAATGATTATAAAAGAAGTATAACAAATTAATAAACTGTATGACACACACTGTGTACAGTCATGCACACAAGCACAAGATCAATGACGTAAAACAATGACTTTGTGCTAGTCTGCCAAGTGTTAAAAATATCTAAGTTCTGTTGTGCCTGAAATATACTATATGTATAAATGAATAATGAAAGAATGAATCTTGTACAAATAAAAAAATAAAATTTCAATTAAATGTTTAATTATTTATTGTTGAATTTTATAGCAATTTATAGCAATATATATATATATATATATATATATATATATATATATATATATATATATATATATATATATATATATATATATTAATGTCAGAAATAAAAGTACGTCGTATGGCTTGTTTGACAGTTCAAAAAGAGGAGTGTTCCGATCGTCACCAGACCTTACAGGATTACTCGCCAGGTCAATCTGAAGATCCCCTGAAAGTTTCATTGAAATCGGTCCAGAAATCCACACACTTTCTCTTATATATAAGTATTTCTGGACCGATTTCAATGAAACTTTCAGGGGATCTTCAGATTGACCTGGCGAGTAATCCTGTAAGGTCTGGTGACGATCGGAACACTCCTCTTTTTGAACTGTCAAACAAGCCATACGACGTACTTTTATTTCTGACATTAACTTGAGCCCGATATATAAATGATAAGAATGATATTTTATTTACGGATTGTACATGGGTGTGGGTAATGATCTTCACCCGCTCGAGAAGAGAATAGAATACAAAGACAAATGAATCATTTACTATATTGTGAGATTTTTTTTCTGAGCAGAATAATACACTATAAGTATGTTTCGGATAATGTATAACTATATACTACGCTGCAAAAAGGATCACAAAAAGGGAATCACATGTATTACAGATCATTTAATGTGTCTCACTCAAGCATTTCAAGCACAGAATGAAATAAATTTGGATCTTAACTAAACTGAATAAAACAAAACTTGAAATCTAATATCGTGAGCAAGTTACTATCTAGTTTCACTAGCAAAAGTCTTGAACAATCTGATATAGGCAATAACTTAAAGTGAGGTACTTAAAAACTTCTTACATATGATACGAAGAAAGAGATCTGAACTATAAAACGAGCATTAAGGACTGAAATTTTGTTATTGAAATATTTCTATTTGAGAGGGCACGATAAATACGTACTTTTCCGAAAAATTACAAAGGAAAATCTTTTCTCGGCACTACGTCGGTTTTCATTAGAAATGTCAAAGAAATTAAAGTTATGTAGCGACAATTTGTGGCGACAAGTGGCTGATTATATCGACGTATAGAGAGACCTATTTCGAGTAATGGAGGGTTTAGATTTATCGAGGTACGACCTAATATGATTCTAAGTAGAAATAATTAAGTATTGTCTATATTAATTAGGAGTCGGCAGTGATAACCTAAAGGCTTAACGTTCAGTCTTATGGTCATTGTGTATGATAGGCATTGATTCATCGAGTGAAAGAAAATATGATGAGTTCAATCCTAGTTTCAAACGAAACAATATTAATTATTTCTATACGCGGAAAGAGACGACAAATTAAAAGAAGTTGAGTGTGTGATACGTACTGAGTTTCTAGTTGACGTAACTAATGTTCAATAGATCATGGGACCGCACTCAGGTTGCAATTAAAAGAAAATTTATTGCCATATAAAATAATATTGTTATTATGGTGATGGTTACTATGACTCGATACTACTGAAAGATATTTTGCGTATAATAATAATTGAAAAAAGGACATAACAACTATAAGTAATATGCTTAAAAAGATGTACAAACATTGATTTTACAAAGACAAAAACAAAACAAGGAAATAGGATATGGTATATAAAATTAATAAGCTAAAGGAAATAAATAAAACGAGCCGTGGTAGCTCAGTGTCCGGGCGGTCGGCTAGGTTGCATAGTACGCTAGCAACCCGAGTTCGATCCCCGGTGCCGGCACCAAACAATTTGTTGTTGCAATTTTATGTGCTGATTTACTACGCGGCGGTGAAGGAAAACATCTCGAGGAAACCTCCATGTCTTAGAAAATTTTTCTAAGGCATGTGGAGACTGCCAATCCGCACTAGGACCGCGTGGTGGACTATGCCCTTATACTCTCTTTACAGAGAAGACCAGCGCCCAACAGTGGGACATATATATAAAAAAGGCTGTAACTTTAACTTTAGATAAATAAAAACGATGTGTTTCTAATGCTATAAAATCCGTAAACGTAATTTTATTCAATAAAAGCTGTAATTCCTATTCGTTGAAAAAGCGTAAAACAAAGTATATTTTTCAATGAATCTTGCTGTACGTAAAAGAACGAACGAGTAATTGTACAGGCAGCCGACTTTTCATTTTATTTGTTTCGCTTTGAATTCTGCATGCACTGACAGATATTTTATTTTGCATATTCACTGTGCACAGTTTTGCGGTGGCAGAAAGGGCCGTACTCGTGCTACTTTGACGTTTGACAATAAAAATAATAAAATACATTGGGGTAATAGCGCTATTTAATCAACGTATTAACGAGCCGTGGTAGCTCAGTGTCCGGGCGGTCGGCTAAGTTGCATAGTACGCTAGCAACCCGAGTTCGATCCCCGGTGCCGGCACCAAACAATTTGTGGTTGCAATTTTATGTGCTGATTTACTACGCGGCGGTGAAGGAAAACATCTCGAGGAAACCTCCATGTCTTAGAAATTTTTTCTAAGGCATGTGGAGACTGCCAATCCGCACTAGGACCGCGTGGTGGACTATGCCCTTATACTCTCTTTACAGAGAAGACCAGCGCCCAACAGTGGGACATATATATAAAAAAGGCTGTAACTTTAACTTTAGATAAATAAAAACGATGTGTTTCTAATGCTATAAAATCCGTAAACGTAATTTTATTCAATAAAAGCTGTAATTCCTATTCGTTGAAAAAGCGTAAAACAAAGTATATTTTTCAATGAATCTTGCTGTACGTAAAAGAACGAACGAGTAATTGTACAGGCAGCCGACTTTTCATTTTATTTGTTTCGCTTTGAATTCTGCATGCACTGACAGTTATTTTATTTTGCATATTCACTGTGCACAGTTTTGCGGTGGCAGAAAGGGCCGTACTCGTGCTACTTTGACGTTTGACAATAAAAATAATAAAATACATTGGGGTAATAGCGCTATTTAATCAACGTATTAACGAGCCGTGGTAGCTCAGTGTCTGTGTGCTTGGCTCAAGTTGCGTAGTACGCTAGCAACCCGAGTTCGATCCCCAGTGCCGGCACCAATAAATTTGTTGTTGCAATTTTATGTGCTGATTTACCACGCGCTCGGCGGTGAAGAAAAACATCGTGAGGAAACACCTACATGTCTTAGAAAATTTTTCTACGACATGTGAAGTCTGCCAATCCGCACTAGGGCCGCGTGGCGGACTATGCCCTTATACTCTCTTTACAGAGAAGGCCTGCGCCCAACAGTGGGACATATATAAAGGCTGTAACTTTAACTTTAATCAACGTATTTATATAGAAGTCACTATCGCGAGGAAACCTATGTTTCTTAGAAATTTTACTAACACATGTAAAGTCTGCCAATCGACAGTACGGGCCGCGTGGGGGGGGACTATGCGCTCAAACTCTCTTTACAGTGAAGGCCTGTGCTCAATACTGAGTCATATAGACGCTGGAAAGAAAAATCGTAGTAACCCACAAAAATGAAATTATTCACCAGAGCAAAAAACATTTCAATTTTTAAAAAAACAGTTATAACTGTCGAGTTTGTGGACCAAGAGTTGTCGTTTTTGTACACAATATATATTTTTTTACTAAATAATTATTGTACCACGGCATTAACCTAGAGTATTCCTAAAAGAAAATCGTTTTATGGTACAGAAAATAAAAGAGAAGTGTCAACCTATTTTCGCTATTTTTCATCTAATTGTTACATGTCATATTTAATTCGACGCGTCTTTTTTTTCTGATTCCAACGACGTAAAAAAGTGAAATTGGTCATATGTGTCACTTACTACGTTTTTGCTTTCCAGTGTCGATATACAGGCTGTAACTTTAACTTTGAACCGATGTGCAGCGAGGGTTGGCTAGTAATTTTATAAAATAATAGTAAGCGGTAGTACACTTTAATAGACTATTATACGAACTTCTCTTAATCTGAGATTACGTAAGCTTATAAGATAACTTCAACTTGTTAACAAGTTTCGTAGTCCGGAATACAACGAGCGTGTTAACAATTAGTTCAAGTCTAACTTGTCTGAGAGTTTGATGCGCAAGTGCTGCTACAGTTCTAGGTATGCTACTACAATTTCTTTGTCCCTAGCAGCTTGCTGTGCTATTTCACGAGTCAAATGTTTAGTAGTGGTTTATAGTGGTTTAAGGCAGCGGTTCTCAACCACCGTGCCGCAACGCATAGGTGTCTCGGAACGCAAATAAAGCGACACTTTATAAAAGTTTATCTATGAAGTGTTGCTTTATTTACAAATTTGCATCAAATTTCATATTCTATAACAACTACAGAAAGCTTTAACATTAAGAAGAAGAAATCGTTAACATTAAGTTGTTGGCGTCCGTTAGATAATACAACTAGTTTTGAAAATAATTAACGAAATTGTTAAAATGAGATAAGTTAGGTAGTAAGGGAAGACATGCTTTATATTGTATTTGCTTAAAGGAATCCTAATTAAACCACGAAAGAAAATATTCGTGAAATTGGAAGGAAGCCGGTGCTAGTACATACAGATTGTCCCTTTTTTAAGTAACGGCTGCATCATTTTTCTTTGTTTAATTTTTCAAATTTTAATGTTTTCGTTTACTGTTTTTTAAAAAAAATTAATTAAATGCCTGCGATGCCATTAGCATCTTCAAAATTCGCCAATTGTCTGTAGCATCATTACCCAGACACCTGGTAAAGACTTCTCCAATTTCAGCTACTGAAGCTAATTAAATACTCAGCCAGGTAATCCGTAGTCTCTACCCAAGACGTATCCAAGAATTAGTGAAAAGCAATTACTATATTTTTGTTGCTGAAGAGGTAGAATGCCAACGAGTATGCCACTTATCTAGTCTTAACTTTACCCCGCTGCCAATAACGACAGAAACGCAAAAGTGTATTATAATTTCTTTTTTTTGACGAACTACACAGATTGGCCAAGCTGGCCTCGACTGCTTCACCGGATTGAGAGGTGGCATAGCTTAGGTCGCTTAGCCTGAACCCGGTGAGGGGTAACGTCGGCTTGGACGGTTACTATGTTACGTGTAAGCATTCCGATCCGAGGGCGGCCGAGAGGGCCGAATCACGACTCGGTCGGTTGCTATTTCACGGATAATCTAAGGGACATTCAAAAGCTAAACTACCTTCGAGTGCCTCTTTGGGATACTATAATTTCACTTCGCTATTCTGCAAGGTGGAAGCTGTTGCTTGAATAGCCTGTGTACCTGCTTAAAATATGTTAAAAGGATGTTATAGCTTATTTTAAATAATAATCATAACTAAACAACCCTTTCAAAGAAAATCTATTAGTTGCTCTTGTAATGTCTTCGAGTCTTAATTACTAAATGATGAAATTTGTGAAGGAGCCAGAGTAATTGCCTAGTAATTTTATTTAAATCCTAAATTCAGCCTTGAAATAGGCATTTAAGAAAATTCGAAATTGCTTTCTATTAAAGATTTGCACACGGCATATTTATGTTTTACGATCCAATTTAAACATTTCATATTTTAGGATCACATTAAATGTAAATTTTAATTATTTCCGTCGATGATTTTATCGGTATTTAAGTGATTTTACACAAATTTAACTGGAGTTACGTTTTGTTGTATTTAAGACCGAGTTATTATTAATCTTTCTCATAGATCAATAGGTGTGACTTTTTCGGGTGACTGTATTTGTTTTGTTAGACTAGAGGCTTTTACGACAATAGGATTGAGTGTCTGCTATGATTAATGAACAATAACTTCCGAGAACCTTGGCTTAGGCTACTACTTTCCCCGAAGGGTTCTCGGCATGTCGTGCCGGAGGTATTCCGGCGTGCCTTGCGTAGATGGTGAGGGGGAGGCTTGTCCTCCTCGGGACGGAGCCACTGCAAGGGGGCTAGTCGCAGGCGGGGCAGCGAATGTGCGTTAGCGTTCTCGTAGCCCCGCCATTCCCCCGGGTGACGAGTACACGGTTAGGCAAGTTCCCCACGAGTTAAAAAATAGGCTGCTACTTTAGACAAAATATAATTTTCAATAAAAGGTTATATGGTTAACTCTCGAAACTATATATATAACTATAATTTTAGACTTTTTTTAAATACTAACTGCGTATGTGGTAGTCGCCTCTGCGGCGTAGTAAGGCCTCTCCTAAATCTTTCCAAATATCTCTTTCTCGTACTACTCGCATTCAACAAGATCCACATTTCTGTTTGAAACTGTCTCTCCATCACTAACTTGGTCTTCCTTTTTCTCTTTTTTGTTTCTAACCTTGTCTGACAGTCTTAGTCCGAGCATACTTCTTTCCATTTTTCTTTGGCATGTCTTAGCAAATAAGGTAATAAAAATTATTAGCTTTTCTATCAAGCCGTGAGAGCTTATGATATGAGTGATTTTACATATAAGACAGCTGGGATACCTGCAACCGTTAGTTAATTCGCTTAGCCACCTTGAAAAAAATAATCTTATACAAAAATATTACTACCATTTCGTAGTAACAGTTTCATTTTAAAAGCGCAGGTGAGAGACGTTAAAACAATACGACAATAAATCCGAGAGAGATCTTGAAAGATTTATTTGTATATTATGACATAATAAGCTCGAGAAAAGTTCCCAGCTAAGATATTTTAACGGCAATTTAACGAGAATCGTAAAGGAAATTTCAGTGCTTGTGGGTAGTGAGTCTGAGTAGAAAATCTTTTTAGCCTACTTCAAAAAAAGAGGTTCTCAGAGGAATAGTGCTTCGACTGTTTTTATTCCAATCCATTCCCAGTCCTTAGCCATGACTTTTTCCTTCTTCTCACCCCTCTTTTTCCAGACTTTTTTACGACTAGCTACGATAGCTAAATAGGCTGTGCATACATAAACCATTGCAGGTAGTGAATAATCGTTGATTGTTATGCCGCTATTAACCCTAGATCCTAGACCGACATGAAGTGTGACTACATATGAGACTTGATACTTGTAAAAATGTTTATTATTACAACTAAACTTGAGACAATAGTTCAAATGTTAAAGAACCTTTTGCTTTTAAGTTAACTTTACTCTTAAATTTATTCAGCGACGTTCTTATTTCTCTCATCTTTATTCATGAACGTTTGAAATGAACCTCACAAGCAATACAATGCAAATGACGAATACAAAGTGCTTTCCACTGAAATGTTTTCCTTATGCCACTTTAAAATATTTACAACTTTATCTTCAAGTGATTTGGAAGAAGATCGAAGGATTAGATAGATTTATTTATTTAATAAGATACACCAACAGCAACCAACAAAGTTTACAAACTAAGTCCTGTTGTGTATGCCAATTACAGGTGTACACATCATTCGCTATAAAGAAACGTAACGATTTAATAATTAATAGTTACAAAAATATTTTAATAAATTATAAAGAAATAGAAAAATCAGTAATAAATTAATTAGATTAGCCAAAATTACTGCACAATTTTTAAGACTTGTTAAGAATATATTTTGTCTGATCCGTCATCACACAAAAGAAATAAAAAAAACTATTTGAAAATTTAACAATAGCTGAACTAACTTTGAGTGCCACTTCGGGAAGCGTTGACGCCGGGAAAAGAACCCGAAGAAACTCCAGCAACGCTCCTAATCTTATTAAGGGGGTGGGGATTTCCCATAAAATACTTAGATCGCGCAAGGATTTTTCCGACGGTCGCGAATGGACGCTTTTAGTAGTTGTAGCGATCTAGCCTGTGCCACCATTGCACGTCCGGATCGTCTAGAACGTGTCTCGGCCTCCGGGGGACGTGTCGGAATTTACTAGTAGGTAATGTCTTGTAAGTGGCGGCGCTCACTAGAAGTTTATTTGAATCTTTGGTGGCAGTCTCGAAAAACCGTCGAGATGCCTGCTCAAAAAACTGGGAATTAAACACTGACATAGATAGTACTTTAATACATACATACCTTGTGCGGACGTACCTACCGGACACTGAGCTGCCACTGCCCAAGTAGCATTTAAGTGTCGGTAAAATCAATATACCAGCCAATTTAGAATTTAGAGTGTTTTAAGGGACTTATAAGAGTGTCAGAGAAAACTAACCTGAGCTCAAGCTGTATAAAATCATTATAAAGGAATCTGCGTACGCCTGGGGTGTTATATCATTTTATTTACTCAATTATTTGTCATTGTCGCCATTACAAATATAACGAGTAAACAGAAGACATTTAGACTCAAATATTTTTAATCTTTTGTAATTCTTCTTAAAACCTATTTCAAACTTTTATTTTTAAATCATAATTATAAGAGATAATCTGTAGTGCTAAGGTTTCCTTTTACTCTTACAGCTACTGTACAGCTCTAATGACGCGGAAAGTTGTATAATTGGGGCCCTTTTTAACTTATAAGGGCTGTATAAGCGCTTCTACAGCTAAAGTACAGCCTAAATGTACAGCTTATAGTATTTAAATAAACTGATAACGCTCTTAATATAATAAAGCTCTTATACAGCTTGCAATGCTACTTGGGTGCTCTTTAACGCGTTTGAATTAATTGTTTTCTAATATATTTCTTCTTTAATTTTATTTTAAAATGCTTGCAAATTTTCATGAAATTTACAAATGTGGTAAAGTTTGTTAGCCTTAGTTATTATTATTATTATTTTTTTTTTAAAAGAAAGCTAGTAATATTTCTTTTTTTTTTGAGAAATATTACTAACAATCTTGTTAACCATTCCAACTAAGCTTAAGCTTGTGCTAGGACATGGTTCACGGCAATAGTCGAATGGTGGATTCGAACCCACGACCTTACGATTCGCAGGCCGTACCCTAAACCATTAGGCTATTGACGCTATAAGACGTTGCATTTTTAATTCTTTTTAACCTAAGAGATGGTTCATGTCATAATCCGTGTTATCCGGGTTATTTATTTTATTTTTATTTATAAACTCTTTATTGTTTACACTTATGAACTAAAATAAAAAAAAAGAAAATATAATTAAAATACATAAACAATGGGCGGCCTTATCGCTAAAAGCGATCTCTTCCAGGCAACCTTAGGATGGAGAGGAATAATAAAAAGAAGCGGCGGGAGTTTATAAAAAGTAGATATACTTAAATACTGATAATAAATATTTACATACAAACATACATACATATAATATAGGTATAAATATATATATCTATATATATATATATATATATATATATATATATATATATATATATATATATATTATGAAGGGACAAGACGTGTGTAAAAAGTATTACATATAATATATTTACATATATATCGTAAAAGTATAAATGATGTTAGGTGGACTTGTCTAAGTAAAACTTTTTAACTTTGATTTTAAAAGTATTTATTGTCTGTGATTTTCTAATGGCCACAGGAAGAGAGTTCCACAGACGGACAGCGCGTACAGTAAATGAGTTACTGTAAAAGTTGGTGTCATGCCGAGATATTTTTAGCATGAGATTCTCTGATGAATCTTACCTTCCCTCGAACCATCAGCATGCAGCTCTTTTCTACAAAACATCATTACGGTAGACACGTTGTATTTTTTGCAAGTTTTCAAGTTGAACAGCGAGTCGACTCTCAAGTATTGTAAGGTTAACAAGACGCACTTCGTTCGTAGCTTTATTAAGACGACGGTACTTGTACCCCCGCCTTCTTGAAACATTATGAACTTTCATTCTTTTGTGTGAAATCAAGACGCCAGTTAATTGGGCTTGAGAACAGCGCTTTCGGCTTGAAAATTATATAATAAGTAATAACAGACAGTAAAATGTAAAAAAAAAATTACAGCTTATTATCCGGTAAAGCAGTCAACTGCAGCTTCTCTGACCATCGGCCCTTTCAAGCGCCTTCGGATCGGAATGCTTACGCGTAACATAGTCATCGTCCAAGCCGAGGTTACCCCTCACCGGGGGACCCTTGTGTCGAGTTACTAGCGATAGAGGTTTATTTTTATTTTTATTGTTAAATCGCAACCACAGACCCGTGTCCGTGCTCTTTTCCAATGCACTTTAATTGTTCACTCTGGATTTATTAATAGAGTGCCACCTCTACAGTTACTATTTTCCTTTTTATATATATAATGCCTGATTTTTGGAGGTGGTGCCGGAGAACGCTCCGGTTCACGCGTCGCAAACGCCCCGCTGCATTGCTATTAGCTTCTCCGCGACCGCTGCGTCCCTGCTTTTCATGGCCATTTTAAGTTGTAGTCCATTTTGATGCCGCCCTTGCCGTGGCAATAGAGGTTTATGCTAAGAGACCTAAGAGCTATGCCACCTCTCAATCCGGTGAAGCAGTCAAGGCCAGCTTCTCTGGCCAATCTGTTTAGTTCGTCTTTAAAAAAAACGACTATTTATCAGGACAATGATCGTCGAATCCACAACACAAATAAATAATTATTATTGACTTTAGTGATACATAAAAAGTGATGTATAATTTGTTTAGATTATCATAAAAACATTTATAATTTTTTATCATCAAATTTCAAAAAGATACTTAGATATCTTCAGAGTTCTTCATAAAAATATGTCCGCATTCAAATTCATTTCACAGACGTAGCGAAACGTGAAGCTATTAGTTACGTGACTTTACGAATGGTTGGTTTGTAATCAAATAAAAATTTAGTATACAGCAAGATTCTGTCTATAATTCTATTGTCTGTGTAAATTCCATATAAAAGTATTATTGCGCGCGCACATCTTTAGGTAGTCCCGAGCACCGCTGAAAATCAGCGCATCATTGCGACAGCATATGCTGAGACGGTGTCCGATATTGACATCATATGTATTGTATTATTTGTCCGTGTAACTTTAACTGTGTTTTGTCTGTTTTTCATTCTTTTTAATGTGTGTTATATTCTGTCTGTGATGTGTTTTTGTATTGTGATGCCAATAAATAAATGTCTATGTCTATGTCTAATTCTCATACAACACAACGCCAAAGGTAGGGTATAGAGTATACGTTAAACTGACACTTTCCTCACCAACTTACTGTTCAGTGAAATCAGTAAATGTACAGGAAAGTTCTGCTGACTGCCCATTGACGTCCAGACCAGTTGCAGTTCTGGCGACGAAATATTTCAGGCTAGATATTTTATAAAAAAAATATAACGCGAACTCCTCAATAATAACAAATATATTCTCGAGTACAAACTTCGACTTTAAATCAAATCAAACTTGACGAATTAAACACAAAAAGATACTACATAGGACGCTTTATCTTACGACGTACTCGTATCATGCTTGTCCAATCTAGGCATAGATTTTTATGTTTACATTTACTTTTTATGTTATAGTTATCTTACAAGTGGGCGTTAGATGGCGCTAGTAGTATTCAAGTAGACGGTAAGGTTTGTCTATTATAAAATTATGTGTACTGCCCAAGCTCAAAATAAACTCTCTCTTCATTTCGGAATCTGCTGTATTATTTCCCGGTACCAATCAACCTACGAGTGAATAATGCTTAGATTAGGCGACGATTTTCAGGAAATTTGTAGTATATGTACGTCATTTGAATGCTTACTAAATGAACATTTATTTATTATATTTATTGAACACCAACACAATGAACATTTTTAACATACAATATATAATAACAGTGATAAGTTGTATAGTTAATGCCATCGCAGTTATTTTTTTTTATATGAAAAGTGGCAAACGAGCATACGGTTCACTGAAGACTGCATGCAATTTAATGGCGAGTGACAATATTAAATTATAACTAAAAAAAAACAAAAATAGTAAAATTAAACAAAATTTTAAAATAAAGTTAACTAATAAAAAAACTATTTATAAGTTAGTGACTTTTTAAACATACCATTTACCAACATACTATCAGAAAAGAGGTCGATATCATTCGTTTTTGAATATGAATTAAATTCTGTAGTAAGTCTATTTAAAGGCGCATTCTTACCTGTCATCCTCGCGCGTTACCGCTATTTTATGGGCAGGCCTCACCCCTTAGATGCTAGGAGCGTTGCTGGAGTTTCTTCGGCCACTTCTTCTCCCAGCGCCAACGCTTCCCGAAGTGGCACTCAAAGTTAGTTTAGCTTTCGAATGTCCCTTAGATTATCCGTGAAATAGCAACCTACCGAGTCGTGGTTCGGCCCTCTCGGGCACCCTCGGATCGGAATGCTTACGCGTAGCATAGTAACCGTCCAAGCCGAGGATACCCCCCACCGGGGGGACCCTTGTGTCGTGTTACTAGCGATAGAGGTTCAGGCTAAGCGACCTAAGAGCTCTGCCACCTCTCAATCCGGTGAAGCAGTCAAGGCCAGCTTCTCTGGCCAATCTGTGTAGTTCGTCAAAAAAAAAGCATTCTTACCTAGGTTCGACCTGAATAAACTACCTCTTAACAATTGTTAGTGGGACTTACTTAATAATATTAAAAGATTATATGAAGAAGGACACAAAAACAATCCTAAAATTGATTCCTAAATGACATATCTATGTGGTAAATCATCATTTTTAATGTCGGTTAAAAATACGTAAAAGCTTAGAATGAATTGATTCTGTTCTAAAATAGAATGAAGTATTGTTGGCACGTGTAACAGTGACACCGAACACGATTCATCGAAACAGCTATTTGTCAACGTCATTTCCCTTACTTTGCCGGCAAATTACGTTACTTGGGAATTATGTTTAGATTTTTTCTCTGTTGCATTTCGTACCAAAAATCTGCTGAGTAGTGTATAACTTTAATTTAATTCGGGAGAGAATGTAAAACCTTGTAACCCTTTATAACTCTCATATCCGGTCGTGTGTAGAATAACTGTCACATTTGGGCAGGTGCTGTTAAGTTCAATCTGCGAATTTAATAGCGACTGCTTTAGACTCACAGGAAAGGTGGGCTAAATGGTGACGCACCAAACTGCCGTCTCGAACACAGACGTAAGGTGGCTAGCCTTTCAGTGTTTTACAGAATGCATTTTGGATTGTGTGCTCAGGAATTATCTAATACAGTTGTGGGCAAACTTTTTGGTTTCCGGGCCACATATTGTAAAAAATTTAAACTGGCCAAAATTTGACCTAAAAAATATTTGAATTTATAAAAAAGGTAATCTATTTAATAAAAAATTAAAAGCTAATTTAGCAAATTACACAAATGATAGTCATTTTTTTTTTGCTTTTTACGTAAAAATTTACGACGTTTTAAGCTTTTTTTTTTAAAAATCAATAATTTTAAACGCTTTTTAAACTACTGATATTAATAAAAACAAAACAAATTTTACAGTACCATTTCCAACACATCAAAATATTAATTAAAAAAACTCTGCGCGGGCCGGAAGACATGCTTTAACGGGCCAGATTTGGTCGGCGGGCCGTAGTTTGACCACCACTTATCTAATAGATACGCTTTACTTCGATTTCCTAATTCGTACAGCAAAGGCTTGGAATAACTGGCCCGTGACTGTTTTTCTCTGCTTACAGTGTGGGTATTTCAGGAGTACAGTGAATATATAATAATATATAATAGGCATTTACTAAGATAATGCGCAGTTTATCTTCATTTCCACTATTTTTTTGTTTGAGCAGAAGCGTAAGTCTGAATTAGACGACAAGCGTGACACCCTGAAGGCCCGACCACGAGCTGCCATATCCTACAATATCAATAACGGTGTGCTTACGTGCTCCCAATGCGGGCGCACTTTCACAAGGAAGAGTGGTTATGCAAGCCACATGAGGGCACACTCAAGAGCCGCGTGACCTGGCTCATGACATGACAGTCCCGAAGCGTCGCCGTAGCCGAAATCGGCAGGACATCATCAATCAAATCATCAATCAATCAATCATGTCAGGCCGGATCGTAGTCAAGCACTTGCTTTGGAAGTAAATAAAAAAACAAATATGAATTTAAATAAAAAAAAACCGTATATCACAACAACACTATTTTTAATTTGCAAATATTGCCACTGACATTGAAATATTAATATTCAATAAAATTGCCTTTCGTAAAACAAGGGTTCCTAAAGCGGGAGATAAAAGGCTTTGAAGATATCTGAAATATGCTACAAGATATTAAGTCTGTCTGTTTTTAGTAGAAAGGAAAGGAGATGTGTAGGTGTGTCTCGGATTTATTAGGGATAGACTCAAGTCCTTTCAGCTCAGTCTCAATGTCACGGAATTTATTTTAGCAACGGTAAAATATTTACGAGGTCAAACCAGTTTTCAGCATACTCTGTACTTTATTAAACATTTTTGCGTTTCACAAGTTAATCTGGCGTCAAGAAACCTTGGCTTGAAAACACTTTTTATAGTAATATTTATTTTCTATTTTTGAGAAATTAATAATAAAATTGTCATACAAAATACAATTAAAAATATAAGAGAAGTAATGAAATAAAATGTACTACTACTGTATCCAGATAAATAAGATAAAATAACATTTATTTATTTAAATAAAAACACGGTATCAATTTATGTTATACATTACAAGTACGACGTGGGAGCCTTCAAGAGTAGAGTGAATAGGCACTTACTAAACTAGCGCGTACTATCTTTCGACTATATCACCACTTAACACCAGGTGGGATCATTGTCAAGCGCTAGTTTACACGCATAAAAAAAAAACATTACAAACAAATCGACATGTTTCGCTTACTATAATTACAGCACCTTCTTAATGTGTTAGCTAAGAAGTTGGTCGACACATCTAGTGATCGGAGGGCTGGCTTATACCTTGCACAGAGGCTAAGCATTGCCATACAACGTGGCAATGCTACCAGCCTTCTAGGCACACTGCCAAGCGATGACGGTTTGGCACAGTTATATTTTTTGTAAATATTTTGTAATATCTATTAAATTGTAAATATTTCTTTATTAAAAATAAATATGTAATAATAACATTGTCATAAAAAATAATTTTATTAAATATTTAATAACACATAAAAAAAGCATGCAAATTAAAATTATGTTATTAATATATTATATTTATTATAAAAGTCGTCATTATAGTCTACTTATCTTACTATTTTTGAGTTATTTAATAAGAATATCGTAAAAAATCTATGAATAAACTTTTAAATAAAAAATCGGAAACACTATAAATATTTAAAGAATTAAGCCAATTGTATAATTTTGTTTTAAATATTAGTCTATTTAACATTTTTATATTGTTGGAATCTTATTATATCTTTTCATGTAACTTTTGTCTTTATTTATTCGTTTTAGAGTTTTTTCTAAAAGGAAATTAAGTTATTCTTAAACCAGTTATTGCGCCGTGATGAGCCTACTATCTCCATCACGGAGAATGGTAGGTTTTAGTTGCTCAGCCCTGTAGTTCTGGGCTCGTAGAATAAGACTACGTTATCCCCTGCCTGTCGTAGAAGGCGACTATAAGGGGCCTCGCGTCCACTGGGCGACAAGACTAGGTCTAATCGTTCGCCAAAGTGGACCCGGGAAGAAGGCGACATCGACTGGCCCGTGTCGCCTTGCACTGCGAGGGCACAGGGGGGGAGGCATTAACCTACAGAAAGGGCCCCGGTGCGTTCCTCTGGAGATCACGGAGCCCGTTACCATGCACCGAGGAAGGGCCACCGGTGGGGTTTTAGTGAGTAAAAATCTCACATAACTCCAATTTCCCCCCATCAACAAAAAAAAAAAGGTTGTAGTTGCTAGGTCGAGGTGAACATTACTTCCGCTTCCCTAGCGGGCACTTGTCAATAAAAGACTTTCCTCCCGTGTAAAAAATAAAATCTCTAGACCAGATGATAAAACAGGACATTAAAATAAACGACTGTAACGAATCTATATATAACAAACAAATAAAACTCGTAGCCTCCGAACTGTACCTTTCTTCGTCACCGTTCAGTGGTTTGTTACAGAATCTTGTTTCAATCCACATTTTATGCTCATTTAACACGAATTCTTAAAAAGAGAAGATGCAAATTCCTCTATATTATTTTTTAATGTTTATTCTTATAACGCTGTTATTTATGGACCAGTTACTATTGTTGTTTTAATTGGTTTACTTTATAGTTGACTTTAATGAAGTCGGCAGACCAGGACACCGATCACATTTTTTTTTAAAGACCAAAAGACCAATGTGACGGTAGACAGCATAATTGACTTAATGATAAGAAGCAAAGAGGACTAGATGATAATCAATACGTTTATGGATAGGATAATTGCACAGATGGAAAAAGACGAAAACAAAGAACAGAGTGAGAGACAAGACACAGAATAAAAGAGTAATTAGGACAAAAAAACATTAATGGTAGGCCGCAAGGTGGAAACATTGATGTGATGGAGGAGGAGGGTTTTTAGTCCGTGAGACTCGGACACTCCTAGGCAGTACGGGCTGCCCAGGGTCCGTAAGGGATTTTACCTCCTCGCGGAAAAAAAAAGGACACCGATCAGAAATTTGGGTTTCGAATTTATACGAGTACCAATGAATTCCTAAAAATCGTATAGATTGTTGATTAAGATATTAGTAGTTTTATAACAATCCAGGACTAGGTAAGCACACCTCACACCTTAACGACGACCTCCACGAATGTGGAAGAAAAAAGAAAATAGGCGCCAGAACTTCGTAATATAACTGTGATACGAGTACTTCGGAAATAAGAAAGATTTCATTCGTAGCGTTTGTTTTGATTTGAAGTCGGTTTAAATGTCATTCGTAACTACAAGAAACTAGCAAGAATTCGAATCTTTATCGTTAGCAGTGCTAAGTTATGTAATAATGTTTTGGAGGTTGTGTCGTGTATAGGTGTTCGTTTACTTAAGTTAAACTTGTCAATATCAACACACGCCGAAACTTTTGTTTGCAGATTCTACTTGAGAAGTTTGCCCCTGAGAAGCTAATGAGATCCGAACTTCCTGCCTCATGTCACGTACTTATAAGTACTTGTGTTTTATACATAGTTCAACAAAGCACCATCTGACAATAATAACATACGTAACAATTTAATTTCATGTAATGAATTTGTTTGTTGAAATTTGAAGTGCTCATTTACCACGTACTTAGCGGTGCAAAGAAAACATAGTGAAGAAATCTGCGTGTCTTAGAAATGTTTTCTAAAGCATATTTCTACCAATCCTCACTAGTGCCGCGTGACCGTCTATGCCCTTATGATGATGATCTCCAAGCCGATTTCGGTCTTGGCGATTATGTTACTAGACAGGCATTTTAATTACGACACTTGGTTCAGGTAGTAGGGATTAGGTTTTCTGCCCTCTTGTGTGCTCTTTGCACTAGAGCACTCACTCTGAGTAAGCATGTGCCCAACAGTGGGACACTGGGATACACATAAGTTGTCACTTTACATTTTTTTCTGACAAAAGCGGCAAAAAAGAATGCGGCTCACCTATTGCTAAAGGATCACCGTAGGTCAGAAAAACGTGTTAAAGGAATTATTTATTACATACTTGTGTTTAAGCGGACTCGGACTTCCTTGGTATACTTGGAATACAGTGAAATTACTGCTACAGGGCGACCACTAGTTAAAGTTACAGCCTTTATTTATATATATATATATATATATATATATATATATATATATATATATATATACATCGAAACCATTCCTCCGTGGTTCGAAGTGATAGAGTACCATCCCCAAAACACCATTAATCTCACGGAACGTTTCTCTAGCGGATTTGCCTTTAACGAAGGAAAACTTTAAAATAGCGCGAATTTCGGCGTTATTGAACTCCATGTTTACACGTCTATAACTGTTGAACGCAATATCCAAACTAATTATGCATAGCGTCGTTTTTTAGGTTATGTCAAGACCTTTCAAATTATGTATAGTATTGCTAGATACGAGCTCTGTAGCGCTTTGTACATAGCCGCTAAATTCAAAAGACAAAAAGGCGGAAGGGAGATATTTGACAACTTATTATATAGGCTCCAACTGTTGGGCGCACGACTTCTCTGTGAAGAGGGCGTGGTAAATGAGCACATAAAATTGCAACAACAAATTTATTGGTGCTCGAACTCAACCCGAGGCTAGGCGTACTATGCAACTCTAGCGAACCGCCCGGACACTGAGCTACCACGGCTCGACCACTAGTAATTATTAATATTACATTTTCTTCGTTAAAAGAAAATAAAGTTACTACTCTAGTTATGAGGTTGTATAAAAATTTGCTTTGTTATTTTAATACCTATAATGCCAAAGAAAACCCCTGAATACGTATTCATTTCCTTAGGTATCTCTATTCATACGAGTTGAGTGATATAACATTCTTTCTTTGAGAGGAGTTTTATTAACCAAATAAAATAGCTGATATCTACTACCTTTCTATCCGAAATCTAATCGTTCGACTAACAAATTGGTGGATGTGGAGATGTGATCAGGGATTCGATTCCAACTTTCGAATTTGAGGTTTTTTAAAGTACGTAAAATCAGCTCGAGATACAGATATAGGCTCTCTCTCCGTCACATGTTGGACGTAATAAGGTTGGTCAAAAAACGAGAAATGTTGAAGTCTCCCAATGCACAAGGAGAACTAGAAGAGAAGGCCTGTGCCCAGCAGTGAGATATATATACTTAGGTAGTAAATACCGGTAGTACACTAACTAAACTAAATAATAGTAATTAGATATCATAATTTATTTTTATTAGCTAGTACTTTGGCTATAATAATAATAATAAATCTTTATTAGTCACCAAAGAAAATGTTTAAACAAAGAAATATGAAGTCCCTGACTCCTGAGCTAGGTTCAATTGGACCTGTGTTTCAGGGTCAGTGTCTTCTCCCATTGGAAAAGCACAATAAAATATGAACATAACAAATGAAAACAATATTTTATAAATATGTGTGTGTGTGTGTTGGTGTGTGTGTGTAAATTTGTGTTTGTGTATGTCCCTCAGCTTAATATTATATTAAATTTTATTAAATTAGGAGGCGTTCAGTCTGAATATAATCCAACTCTAGTAAATATTTTTTACAAACTAATTTACATTTATGATTCGACAAAGGATGAATTTTTAAGACTTTATTTAACCTATTATACAAGAAAGTGGCTCTGAAGCTCTGCTGTTGACGTGCAGTTGCTGTTCTACATTTAATATATGGGCAGATGTTCTTTATTACCCGTCTAGTACTAACATTACTGGAATTATATGGCGTAAGTTGGTGTTGTAAACATATCAGTTTAAATATATATAATTGCCTTATAGATAGCACCTGACACTTTTCATGCAGCATCTTTGTTGGGAATCTAAACGGGCTATGTGTCATCACTTTTAGCAGAGATCGTTGAGCTCTTTCTAGCCGGAGTTAAATAGTTTTCCTAGCTCCACCCCAGACTTCGATACAATACCCAAATATAGACTGGGCAAGAGCGAAATATACTTTTTAAGTAATGTAAAATCTGCGACATTCCTTAGTTTTTGAACACCCATATTAGTTTTCTTGTCCAGGTGATCACACTATCAATATGACTATGAAATATATATGGCTATGAAAATAATGTGTAGGTTACAACGTTTCTTATAAACATAGAATATAATTTTTTTATTCAAAATTAAAAATGGCAAAATGGTGCAAAACTCGGCAAACTACAGAAAGATTTTTCCGGCTGGCAGTTGCGGTGTTCCTTTACGGTTTAGTGCGCTCCACTAAAGCGCTTTGTAAGGCTTAGAAGTGCCAGTAATTAACTGTACATTAAATAACAATTAATTACACTGCTTGGTGAAACCGTCGGTGGAAATTGTCTCTGTCTTTTAATTTATTTATTTTTACAGAATCCACAGCACCTATTATACATCATCTTTCACTATAATCATTGCCAACAAAGGGATTCAAGATGTATTCATGTTACTTAGTGTTAAATTTTTTTGTTTATGTGAGAGCTTATTAATTTTTACATAGGCATATCATTGTGTATTTAAATTGGGAAATCTGTATTTATTACGTCAATACTTTCAGCAACCATTTCTCTCCAAGAAATCTTCAACGAGATACCCCGCCTTCTGGGAGGAATGTAGGGTTATGGGGGGTTCTTACCCACTAAAACCTTCCGATGGTCCTTCCTCAGTGCATGGTGAAGGGCTCCGGGATCTCCAGTGGTACGGACCGGAGCCCCTCTGCACTGTGCTCTTCGACAGCACGTCACGGGGAAGGTTATACCTCCTCCCCAGTGCCCTCGCAGTGCAAGCGACACAGGCTAGCTAATGTCACTTTCTTCCCGGATCCATTTTAGCGGACGACAAAGGCCCCCACACTTGTCGCTTAGTGACCCCGAGGCCCCTTTTAGCGGCCTTCCACGACAGGCAGGGGATACCGTAACCATATTCTAAGAGCCCAGAACTACAGGGCTGGCCTTTGTGAACCTTAACTTAAGGTGTTACAATAAGTATAAATAAATAAATAAACAAAAGTATATGTGGATGCTAAAATTTACAAAACGAAAGACCTGTTCTGCGGAGAAATGGAAATCCTTAATCCTCTGCCTACCCTTTTACGTCATCGTGATGCTTTTATTTTATTTATAGCATAAATTTATCAGAAAATAAACTTATAAATTTAACCTTTCAAAGATAAACACAATATTGAATATTAAATAGGATAGGGATGGCAAGACCTTCACCGGAAGCGCTCCCTAACACGATTAAGTGGATCTAACGAGCTAATCTGATAATATGCAAGTAATTAATGTTGGAACATGGCCGCTCTCCACTGTATTCAACTAAACATAATCTCGTGAGATATAATGATTTTGAATTGTAAGCACTATTTACGTATAGTATTACATAGTACAGGTTTTTACAATGTAAGCTCGCCCCGTGACTATAATTTTAAACGAATTAAAAAAAAATGTTAAATATACGGAGTCATTAACAAATTATGGCAAAAAAACAATTGAATGTGAAGGTGTAAATATCTATAATAAACTCCCTAACGACATTAAAAATATTAGGTCTATTTATACTTTTAAGATAATATTAATAACGCATATCATTAATAAATAACAGAAGCCAGAATGAATTTAAAAAAAAAGGGTCCCCCCGGTGGGGCAACCTCGGCTTGGACGGTTACTATGTTACGCGTAAGCATTCCGATCGAAAATAGCGGTAACGCGCTCCGACGGTCGCGAATGGACGCTTTGTAGATTTGTAAAGATCTAGCCTGTGCAATGGAATCCACAGCTGGAAATAGGCCTTACACCATAAACGATTCTCCGCTTTTTCGCATCCAGCCACTTCCGGCTATACTTATAAGGTCGTCGGTCTCTGGAGGGAGAGCGTCTGTTACATCGAGCTAATTATCTCTTATATGTGTTTCGAACTGTCGCCATAGAAGGGTCAAAAATGTGGGGAAATCATATCTACGCATAAGAATAGCTGCGATTAGAACCTCCAAGAAACTGTTCTTTCGGTGATTTCAAATTAATTTTTACCGTGTGACTTAAAATCCAAAAATGGCAATCAATTTGTACAAGTCAAATGTGATTTGAACTCGCGACTATCAAATGTTAAGACAATCACTTAGCCACTAAGTATATTATGGTGCTAAATATTATGGTATCAAGCGAAAAATTGCAACCTTGAAATGTAGGTCAATTCTCCTATAGAATATCTCAAGCATTTTAAGGTCAGCATGCTGTAGTCAGCTATATTAAGACAACGATACTTGTCCCCTCGTCTCACAGAGGCAGAAATTTATTCTTTTGTTAAAATCACGCTGCCGGGCAATTAAGCATGGTATGAACAATGTATGTTACTTGTAGATAGCTAAAAATTATAATTATTGAGCTTTTAATTGTTTTTCTCTTTATTTGGGCACAATTGATATTATAAAAGACATAATAGAAATAAAATATGTAACTGCACTACCAACAACATTATCCACAAATTATTATCATTATTATTTTAACGTGCAACACTTAAAAAAAACGAAAACACTATCAACAAAATTAAGAAGAAGAATAAGGAAATAAATGAACTGATAAATACTTATTAACTAAATTAACTAAATAAGCTGTCTTTAATACATTTTCTAAATTTAGTAGTAGGCAATGAACCACACGACGGAGAGGTGAACGCACACCAGCATTTGAACGACACGAGTTTAAAGAAAATAAATTATATGCCATTACCTCTCGCCGATAAACTGTTCTGGGTACAACGTACTAAATAAGAACAGTCAAATTTATTGTTACACAATCCATGTAGAAACATGGTTTGAAGAAGCATGCGCCTTGATTTCAAGGGTAAAATTTTGTATTCCCTTAATTGTGATAATAATACAGATAAAATTTTGAGATTAGGGTGAAGTTAAAGTAAACAAATGATAATATACAAGTTAGGGTACGCAAGTAAATATATCAACAATATAATAGTTGGTAAAGTGATTCTCGCGACCGTTAACAGCTTGAGATAACAATGTACGTAATCTCTATTAAAGACAATGGTTGTCAGTAATATCAGAAGTTGATGGTCTCGTAGTGAAATGGTTTTAGTGAGTGCTTATTTACTACAGCTACAGGTTTTAATTCACAGTAACATATTTGTGTTCGGTATGTGGCGACATTTCGACCCCCTGTCACATATGTGTCTTCATAAGCTTGATGCAAAATGAATAGCGTATGCTGTCTCCTTATAGCGTAAAAGAACGTGAATGCGTTCGTTTTCGTCTTATTTTGTTTAATTCCCCATTTTATATACAATTTATTTTACATACAATTTATTTGATATATTTTTTTTCCATCGTTTTTACTTGCTTTATGATATCCTTATTTTTGTTAAAATTCTGATGATGACGTCTGTTTCTTACAATGGGTTTCTACAGAATACCAGCGCTGATTTACCCTCCTTGGGTAGTCAGTATGCTGAGCAGTGAATCCTGTCGGTTTTGCAACTCATAGCCTTGGTATTAGACCTTTTGGGTTTTTAGTGATATATATAAGTGTAAAAAGTTACTTTACTCGTTTCTCCATAATTTCACCTACGAAGAGACTGAAAAATTTCTTCATAGCATAAAATAAGTTATCCTCACTCTCATGTACACACTCGCACATACACTCTCACATGCACCCACGCACACTATTCTTTGCAAAAACACACGAATACCACAAAACTATATAACAAACTTTAGTTCGTAAACTCGGAGTTAGGTACAACATCTCCCTAATACAGGCTATATATTAGTCTAGCAGGGAGATGTATACCGAAGGACGAATAAGAAAATATTTGCAGAATTTGTTATATAATATGTATAATATATATATATATATATATATATATATATATATATATATATATATATATATTATATGTCCCACTGCTGGGCGCAGGCCTTCTCTGTGAAGAGGGTATAAGAGTCCGCCACGCGGTCTTAGTGCGGATTAGCAGACTTCACATGCCTTAGAAAAATTGTTGGTTTCTTCACGATGTTTACCTTCACCGCAGAGCGCGTGGTATATCAGCACTTAAAATTGCAATGACAAATTTATTGGTGCCGGCACCGGGGATCGAAGTCGGGTTGCTAGGCGTACTATGCAACTTTAGCCAACCGCGCGGACACTGAGCTACCACGGCTCGACCACTAGTAATTATTAATATTCCATTTTCTTCGTTAAAAGAAAATAAAGTTACTACTCTGTTATGATGTTGTATAAAAATTTGCTTTGTTATTTTAATACCTATAATGCCAAAGAAAACTCCTGAATACGTATTCATTTCCTTAGATATCTCTTTTCATACGAGTTGAGTGATATTACATTCTTTCTTTGAGAGGAGTTTTATTAACCAAATTAAATAGCTGATATCTACTACCTTTCTATCCGAAATCTAATCGTTGGTCTAACGATTTGGTGAATGTGGAGATGTGATCAGGGATTCGATTCCAAGTTTCGATTTTGAGGTTTGAGGTTTCTCTCCGTCACGTGTTGGACGTAATAAGGTTGGTCAAAAAACGAGAAATGTTGAAGTCTGCCAATGCACAAGGAGAACTAGAAGAGAAGGCCTGTGCCCAGCAGTGAGATATATATACTTAGGTAGTAAATACCGGTAGTACACTAACTAAACTAAATACTTAGGTAGTAATTAGATATCATAATTTATTTTTATTAGCTAGTGCTTTGGCTATGAAAATAATGTTTAGGTCACAACGTTTCTTATAAACAATCAATATAATCGTTTTAATTAAAATTAAAAGGCAAAATGGTGCAAAACTCGGCAAACTACAGAAAGATTTTTCCGGCTGGCAGTTGCGGTGTTCCTTTACGGTTTAGTGCGCTCCACTAAAGCGCTTTGTAAGGCTTAGAAGTGCCAGTAATTAACTGTACATTAAATAACAATTAATTACACTGCTTGGTGAAAACCGTCGGTGGAAATTGTCTCTGTCTTTTAATTAATTTATTTTACAGAATCTTTGTCTATAATCATTGCCAACAAAGGGATTCAAGATTTATTCATGTTACTTAGTGTTAAATTTTTTTGATTTATGTGAGAGCTTATTAATTTTTACATAGGCATATCATTGTGTATTTAAATTGGGAAACCTGTATTTATTACGTCAATACTTTCAGCAACCATTTCTCTCCAAGAAATCTTCAACGAGATACCCCGCCTTCTGGGAGGAATGTAGGGTTATGGGGGGTTCTTACCCACTAAAACCTTCCGATGGCCCTTCCTCAGTGCATGGTGAAGGGCTCCGGGATCTCCAGTGGAACGGACCGGAGACCCTGTGCACTGTGCTCTTCGAGAGCACGTCACGGGAGGGTTATACCTCCTCCCCAGTGCCCTCGCAGTGCAAGCGACACAGGCTAGCTAATGTCACTTTCTTCCCGGATCTACTTTAACGGACGACAAAGGACCCCCACACTTGTCGCTTAGTGACTTCTACGACAGGCAGGGGATACCGTAACCATATTCGAAGAGCCCAGAACTACAGGGCTGGCCTTTGTGAACCTTAACTTAAGGTGTTACAATAAGTATAAATAAATAAATAAACAAAAGTGTATGTGGATGCTAATATTTACAAAACGAAAGACCTGTTCTGCGGAGAAATGGAAATCCTTAATCCTCTGCCTACCCTTTTACGTCATCGTGATGCTTTTATTTTATTTATAGCATAAATTTATCAGAAAATAAACTTATAAATTTAACCTTTCAAAGATAAACACAATATTGAATATTAAATAGGATAGGGATGGCAAGACCTTCACCGGAAGCGCTCCCTAACACGATTAAGTGGATCTAACGAGCTAATCTGATAATATGCAAGTAATTAATGTTGGAACATGGCCGCTCTCCACTGTTTTCAACTAAACATAATCTCGTGAGATATAATGATTTTGAATTGTAAGCACTATTTACGTATAGTATTACATAGTACAGGTTTTTACAATGTAAGCTCGCCCCGTGACTATAATTTCCGACGAATTAAAAAAAAAAAGTAAAATATACGTAGTCATTAACAAATTATGGCAAAAAAACAATTGAATGCGAAGGTGTAAATATTAAGTCTATATATACTTTTAAGATAATATTAATAACGCATATCATTAATAAATAACAGAAGCCAGAATGAAGTAAAAAAAAAGGGTCCCCCCGGTGAGAGGTCACCTCGGCTTGGACGGTTACTATGTTACGCGTAAGCATTCCGATCGAAAATAGCTGTAACGCGCTCCGACGCTCCGACGGACGTAAAGATCTAGCCTGTGCAATGGAATCCACAGCTGGAAATAGGCTTTACACCATAAACGATTCTCCGCTTTTTCGCATCCAGCCACTTCCGGCTATCCTTATAAGGTCGTCGGTCTCTGGAGGGAGAGCGTCTGTTACATCGAGCTAATTATCTCCTAAATGTGTTTCGAACTATCGCCATAGAAGGGGCAAAAATGTGGGGAAATCATATCTTCACAAAGAACAGCTGCGATTAGAGCTTCCAAGAAACTGTTTTTTCAGTGATTTCAAATTCAATTTTTTTACCGTGTGACTTAAAAATCCAAAAAATGGCATCCAAATCAATTTGTACAAGTCGAAAGTGATTTGAACTCGCGACTATCAAATGTTAAGACAATCACTTAGCCACTAAGTATATTATGGTATATTATGGTGCTAAATATTATGGTATCAAGCGAAAAATTGCAACCTTGAAATGTAGGTCAATTCTCCTATAGAATATCTCAAGCATTTTAAGGTCAGCATGCTGTAGTCAGCTATATTAAGACAACGATACTTGTCCCCTCGTCTCACAGAGGCAGAAATTTATTCTTTTGTTAAAATCACGCTGCCGGGCAATTAAGCATGGTATGAACAATGTATGTTACTTGTAGATAGCTAAAAATTATAATTATTGAGCTTTTAATTGTTTTTTCTCTTTATTTGGGACAATAAACAATAGCACAATTGATATTATAAAAGACATAATAGAAATAAAATATGTAACTGCACTACCAACAACATTATCCACAAATTATTATCATTATTATTTTAACGTGCAACACTTAAAAAAAACGAAAACACTATCAACAAAATTAAGAAGAAGAATAAGGAAATAAATGAACTGATAAATACTTATTAACTAAATTAACTAAATAAGCTGTCTTTAATACATTTTCTAAATTTAGTAGTAGGCAATGAAAACAAATCAACATCTGCGAAGTACTTATTGTATATATCCAACACACGACGGAGAGGTGAACGCACACCAGCATTGGAACGACACGAGTTTAAAGAAAATAAATTATATGTCCTAACCTCTCGCCGTTAAACTGTTCTGGGTACAACGTACTAAATAAGAACAGTCAAATTTATTGTTACACAGTCCATGTAGAGACATGGTTTGAAGAAGCATGCGCCTTGATTTCAAGGGTAAAATTTTGTATTCCCTTAATTGTGATAATAATACAGATAAAATTTTGAAATTAGGGTGAAGTTAAAGTAAACAAATGATAATATACAAGTTAGGGTACGCAAGTAAATATATTAACAATATAATAGTTGGTAAAGTTATTCTCTCGACCGTTAACAGCTTGAGATAACAATGTACGTAATCTATTAAAGACAATGGTTGTCAGAAATATCAGAAGTTGATGGTCTCGTAGTGAAATGGTTTTAGTGAGTGCTTATTTACTACAGCTACAGGTTTTAATTCACAGTAACATATTTGTGTTCGGTATGTGGCGACATTTCGAACCCTGTCACATATGTGTCTTCATAAGCTTGATGCAAAATGAATAGCGTATCACGTTCTTTTATGCTATAAGGAGACAGTCCTTATAGCATAAAAGAACGTGAATGCGTTCGTTTTCGTCTTATTTTGTTTAATTCCCATTTTATTTACAATTTATTTTACATACAATTTATTTTACATACAATTTATTTGTTATTTTTTTCCTTTGTTTTTACTTGCTTTATAATATCCTTATTTTTGTTAAAATTCTGATGATGACGACTGTTTCTTACAATGGGTTTCTACAGAATACCAGCGCTGATTTACCCTCCTTGGGTAGTCAGTATGCTGAGCAGTGAATCCTAACGGTTTTGCAACTCATAGCCTTGGTATTAGACCTTTTGGGTTTTTAGTGATATATATATATAAGTGTAAAAAGTTACTTTACTCGTTTCTCCATAATTTCACCTACGAAGAGACTGAAAAATTTCTTCATAGAATAAAATAAGTTATCCTCACTCTCATGTACACACTCGCACATACACTCTCACATGCACCCACGCACACTATTCTTTGCAAAAACACACGAATACCACAAAAGCTATATAACAAACTTTAGTTCGTAAACTCGGAGTTAGGTACAACATCTCCCTAATACAGGCTTTATATTAGTCTAGCAGGGAGATGTATACCGAAGGACGAATAAGAAAATATTTGCAGAATTTGTTATATAATATGTATAATAACATTTGATAATATGTATCCAATATTTTTGTGTGTGTGCGTGTCGGTAATTCAAAATGTAAGTGTGTGTAAAAAGTAAATAAAAAAAAACAATATATTTTTATATTATCTCATTATTAACGGTGTGCTTAACTTATGTGTTGTATCTGTCTAACTGAATAAATGGGTTATTATTATTATATATTTCTGTACCTCACAAAAGTGTTAGACGGATCTAGTCGTAAAGTAAACATTTGCAGTGCCTCTTAATCTTCCTTCGATTATTACCAAATCTTACCACGGATATATTGCAACGGATTGGGGGAGTGTTATAAGTGCGATCCCTCTTTTTCCAGTATATAGTTATGTTACAATGGCATTCTAACTTGAATGCGGCAGAGGGCCGAATTATGTCACAATCGGATGTCGCAATAAGATTACCGTAACAGGAGATGGTTCGGTTGGAGAGTTCGCCATTTTTTATACTTTCTAAGCAAGTGCTTGACTACGATCCCACCTGATGTTAAGAACAAATGCAGTCCTGGATGGTAAGGCGCACTAGCTTAGTAAGCGCCTATTCACTCTACTCTTGAAAATACCCACATTGTAATCGGAGGGAAAGACAGACGCGGGCAAACTATTCCAGTCCTTTGCTGTACTTATAATGAAAGACGAAGCAAAGCACTGCGTTCGAGTTTGAGGCATGTTCACAACAAAAGGATGAAATCCTGCAGTGTGTCTGGAAGTCCGATGGAGGAACGGGGATGGGGGAATTAGATCAAGTAGTTCCTGAGCACACTCTCCAAAATGCAATCTGTAGAAAACCGAAAGGCTATCTACCTTACACCTGTGCTCAAGACTGAGCAGATTGGTTTAACTGCGTCACCAATAGCCCGCCTTTCCACTGAGTCCAAAGCTGTGAGATGGCATTAGCAACGCCTGCCCAAAAGTGACAGCAGTATTCTATACACGACCAGACTTGAGCTTTATAAAGTGTCCCAGTTTTAAAAGCTGTCCCGCAGAGAAGTACGTAAGTTTTTTTTGCAGTTATCTTAGCCTTAGACTCGATGAATCTTAATACCCAATAACTAAAGACAATCAGTGAGTTCCACAGATAAATCCCGGAAAGTAGGAGACATATGCTACAAATTTACCTAATCGATGTTTTTTATGCATCAAAATAAGTGAAAATCATTGGCACAAGTCGGCTGAAATCCTAACCTTTAGCCTTCGGATCAGTTACGGATCATGAGCATGAAAGTTCGCCTTTCTCTAGTCTTTTCATATGTAAAAATATCTTTTCTATAAAGATTCTTCATATACGACATCTGTGGGTGTTTATGTGTATGCTGGCGTTTTAAAATAATTTATAAAGGTCAAATTCATTGATGGCTTTTCACTACAATACCAAAATACCCCTATAACTTCAGGGTGATTAAAATCAGACCCTTTTAAATAGATCAAAGGTTCCGTGCATCTTCCCGTAATAAATCGTTAGTACCTTGTTAAAAATAATTTGTGCTTAAGTCTTTTAAAAGCTTGTTAATATCCAAATAATGAAATCAGCTTTAAAACTCTTAAGTGTACACTGTAGCATAGTCATAATACGTATTTAAAGCGTAAATTAAGTCAGATGTTTATCAAATATGGCGTTAAACGGCGTTATCAATTTTTTGCTTAAAAAATATGCCCATGGGCTTACCCTCTAAAACGTCTAACAAGTAGATGGCGAAAGTTGCCTCTATCTACCCCGCTAGGAATAAAAGGACATGACACTGAGGGCTGTCACTTTTTTGATTAATTTAGTAACTAATGAATTTATCATTGGTCGATGTTCTAAGCCTGTTTTGATTTATAGTGACAACGTTTCAAGCCACTTGATCGTCTGCTATTGATTAATACGCTTGTCTATATATATAAAAGTGAAAGTGTGTGGGTATGTTTCAAATAGGCTCCAAAACGGGTGCACCGATTTCAATGAAACTAGGGAATCTTCATATTGACCTGGTGAGTAATCCTGTAAAGTGTGGTGACTATTACTCCGATACTTCTTTTTTGAACTGTCAAATACAGCTTTAATTTACTATGATGATATTCTATTGTTTTATAAGCCAAATATGTATTGACACATGTGATGTACAAGGGAATACTCCAGTAATTGAAATATAATGAAGTATAATAAAGAATACTGAAGTATATTAAAGATAATAATTAAGGATTTTGAAGTATTCAAGGTAAGTTATAGCGCCGCGAATGTATCCTTTACTGATACCGATACTTTACCCGCTCGAGAAGAGAATAGAAGGTAATGAAAGCGGAGAGAAAAATTAATTATTTAATATATTGTGAGAGTTAAATTAAATATTTTATGATGTAAGTTTATTGTTTAAATAAAAGCTAAGGAAAATCTAGCTCGGCGAAGCGGGCTAGGTACGCTAGTATTTACTAATTCTGATTCATTGATACAAGACTTCTTTAAATTACTTTTTTTTATTAAAATGTACCTAATTTGTACTATTTATATTAATGAACATAACCTCTAATTTACTATATACCATTGAAATTTCATTATGAAACCAACCAATTACAATACAACTGACATCTTACCATAATCCGTGATCTACTAATTAAATTTTCTGATATGTAATTTTCAATTGTATTTTTGATTTTTTATAGTTACTTGATTAAAATGCATTGGCATACAAGGAAGGTCGTTATGTACGAGACTAATACGAGTAAATAGCAATAATTGAAACAATATTGGAGTGTTGTACGCCATTGGAAAACTAAAGTGGCACAACTGAAATAGCTGTCTTAGTTCTTAACGTTTTAACGCCAGTAGAGTCCACAGAGACAGCGATTGCTGTTCATTTTTCACCAAGCTTATTAGGTTTCATATGTGACAGGCAGTGAGCGATGGGCTCCGACTTCCGGCAGAAATTTTTGCTGTTTTATTGAAAATCAAAAATGGAAGATCATTGGATAAGCGGGCTGGGATTCGGTTATTTTATTTTAATAATAAACAAGTGAAATTACGAGTGAAATAAAAGCCGACCTCTAATCGAATCAAATGTTAAACGCTATTACGCGCGGTCGCCCTCTTTACGTTTACGAATTATCGTAAGAATTTTACGAAATAGAATTAATGAGAACCTTTTTAATGTGATAGCTAAGAAGTTGGTCGACACATCTGGTGACCAGAGGGCTGGCTTATACCTTGCACAGAGGCTAAGCATTGCCATACAACGTGGCAATGCTACGAGCCTTCTGGGCACGCTGCCAAGCGACGACGGTTTGACACAGATATGTTTTATTAATATTTTGTAAAAATACCTATTAAATTGTAAATATTTCTTCTTTTAGTTGGTATTATGTATTGTTTTATATGTACAGTTAAGTTATATTTTCTACTTTTAGTTATAATAAATACTATTTTAAAATAAATGGCTATAACTAACATCTTTAATAAAATTATCTTAAATTAGAACCTAACCAAACTTTCTTCAAATTACCCTTGAAGTACATCCTTTCCAATAAAAGATGAATCACCGAAATCGGTTGGCTGTCGCTGGTCCATCTGTCGCGCACATACATAAATATACAATTTTCGATATAAAATTGTTGTATTTAAAAAGACTGGTCGTCTTATTATATACAGCAAAAAGTTATAAAAAGTTATAGTTAAAGTTACAGCCTTTATATACGTATATATGTGCCACTGCTGAGCACATGTCTTCTCTGTAAAGAGAGTAAAAGCGCATAGTCCGCCACGCGTCCCTAATGCGAATTTGCAGACTTCACATATCTTAGAAAGAAAAATTTTGTGTTTTATTTAGTTTTTGATTGTAATCATATGTTTGGTATTGGGCTAAATTTAAAAAACCAATCGTCAGCAATTCCGAGCTAAGTGATTTTTTCCCTAACCAATTAAGTTTGAACGATCGACAGGAAAAATTCAATTCCGTGTCGAGTGTCATGTTGTTATTCAAATTGAGTTATAGCAATTTTGTTAAAAATAATTTGTGCTTAAGTCTTTAAAGCTTGTTAATATCCAAATAATGAAATCGGCTTTAAAACTCTTAAGTGTACACTGCAGCATAGTCATAATACGTATTTAAAGCGTATATTAAGAAGATGTTTATCAAATATGGCGTTAAACGGCGTTATCAATTTTTTGCTAAAAAATTTGCCTATGGGCTTACCCCCTAAAACGTTTAACAAGTAGACGGCGAAAGTTGTCTCTATCTACCCCGCTAGGAATAAAAGGACGTGACACTAATGACTTATTTACAAATTAAACTACAGAGGGCTGTCACTTTTTTGATTAATTTAGTAACTAATGAATTTATCATTGGTCGATGTTCTAAGCCTGTTTTGATTTATAGTGACAACGTTTCAAGCCACTTGATCGTCTGCTATTGATTATTATGCTTATCTATACTCGTATATATAAAAGAGAAAGTGTGTGGGTATGTTTCAAATAGGCTCCAAAACGGCTGCACCGATTTCAATGAAACTTTCAGGGAATCTTCATATTGACCTGGTGAGTAATCCTGTAAAGTGTGGTGACTATTTCTCCGATACTTCTTTTTTGAACTGTCAAATACAGCTTTAATTTACTATATACCATTGAAATTTCATTATGAAACCAACCAATTACAATACAACTGACATCTTACCATAATTCGTTATCTACTAATTACATTTTCTGATATGTAATTTTCAATTGTATTTTTGATTTTTATAGTTACTTTATTGAAATGCATTGGCATACAAGGAAGGTCATTATGTACGAGACTAATACGAGTAAATAGCAATAATTGAAACAATATTGGAGTGTTAGCATAGTACGCCATTGGAAAACTAAAGTGGCACAACTGAAATAGCTGTCTTAGTTCTTAACGTTTTAACGCCAGTAGAGTCCACAGAGACAGCGATTGCTGTCCATTTTTCACCAAGCTTATTAGGTTTCATATGTGACAGGCAGTGAGCGATGGGCTCCGACTTCCGGCAGAAATTTTTGCGGTTTTATTGAAAATCAAAAATGGAAGATCATTGGATAAGCCGCTGGGATTCGGTTATTTTATTTTAATAATAAACAAATATATTTACGAGTAAAAAAATCCAAACGTGACGAATCAAATATAATACGCGGATGTGGGCTTTTATTTCGGAAGTATTATAGTTTTATTACGAAGTTCTGGCGCCTATATTATCTTTTTACTACAAATTTGCGTTCATTGTCGTCAAAGTGTACTTACCTAGTCATAAATTGTCGTAAACTTAAAAATATCTCAATCAACAAGCATACTTTGATACGATTTGTATCTCTCGCGTGCACAACTATTTATTTCCACCTTTCCAACTTTATGTTCATAAAGTATTTGTATTATATATTATATATATATTCGTATATTTTATTGAAGC
The DNA here is from genome assembly GCA_029286785.1 of Meandrusa payeni. NCBI lineage: Eukaryota > Metazoa > Arthropoda > Insecta > Lepidoptera > Papilionidae > Meandrusa > Meandrusa payeni. The sequence continues at coordinate 7,150,633 of JAGSMX010000008.1, read as the reverse complement.
GTCAATAGCCTAATGGTTTAGGGTGCGGCCTGCGAATCGTAAGGTCGTGGGTTCGAATCCACCATTGGACTATTGCCGTGAACCATGTCCTAGCACAAGCTTAAGCTTAGTTGGAATGGTTAAATGGTTAACAAGATTGTTAGTAATTTTTCTGAAAAAAATGAAATATTGCTAGCTTTCTTTGTAAAAAAAAAGAAAAAAAAAGTATATGTTGAGCGTTTTTTTTTTTTAATGACGAACTACACAGATTGGCCAGAGAAGCTGGCCTTGCTTCACCAGATTGAGAGGTGGCATAGCTCTTAGGTCGCTTAGCCTGAACCTCTATTGCTAGTAACTCGACACAAGGGTCCCCGGTGAGGGTAACCTCGGCTTGGACGGTTACTATGTTACGTTAGCCTTTTGATCCGAGGGCGCCCGAGAGGGTCGAACTACGAATCGGTCGGTTGCTATTTCACGGATAGTCTAAGGGACATTGAAAAACTAAACTAAGTTTGAGTGCCACTTCGGGAAAAATGAGCGATTAAATGTATAAATTGTTCACTTACAACGGATTGCAATTTTGTTTTATTTCCGACACTTTAATAAATTTTCTTCAATTTTCTACTTGATCGCTCTCTTGGGTTATTACTATCGTTCTATCTGTATATTACGAGTATATAGGTATTCCTACATTAGTAATACATTGCTACATTACTAATAAAGCGCTGTTTGCTGAATCAGAGCCCATTCACCGCGCCACTATATTATTTAATTTCTAGTTTCTACTTCATGCTTTATTATATTCTTTCCATTTGGTTTTAAGTTATATATTATCTAATCTAATTACAATAATACAAACTTACAGATAATAATAACTTAAAAAAGAAATATTTACAATATAATAGGTATTTTACAAAATATTAACAAAAACATAACTGTGTCAAATCGTCGTCGCTTGGCAGCGTGCCCAGAATGATGGTAGCATTGCCACGTTGTATGGCAATGCTTAGTCTCTGTGCAAGGTATAAGCCAGCCCTCTGGTCACCAATGGATAGAGCGGTTCTAGGCTAGCGATAGTAAGGGTATATAATTTACTATGTTTTTGTATACACTAGCTAAAATATATCGATATTTCGGAAAAATATAAGCTGTCTGGGGGTGTTCAACGAAGATGCTGCCTAAGGCCTTTGAGGTATAACAAAATAATGTATGTATGTCTGCCTCTTAAGGATAACATACTATATCCATATTAACACTTTAAAAATTGGGCAATTATAAAGCGGTAATTAGAAAGCTAATTATACAAGTACGGTATTATTCCTTATTATTTAAATACGTTAGTTGGCTTGAGCATATTATGAATTTTATTTTCTCCCTTTACACCATGCAAATTAAATAAATATCTTAGGAAATATACAACGAAATTAATTTCGCGTCGCGCTGATTCAAACAAGCCGCGCGGGCGCATCGTAACCGCGAGACGTTACGCGCCGAAATCCTAAAACTATTTTGTTAAATTCCAAGCGGAGGAAGTCGCGGGCACAGCTAGTAGCATATATACATATATATGTAGTAGTAATCAAATTAGAGCAAAACAGTAAACCAGTTTTGGGCCAAAAATGTGGATAATTCTGTTATACGGTTGCATGTCTATTTAACGAATACGTGTGCTGTTTGCGAACGTTGCTCCCAACGAACTATTGTGCAAACATCAACCTGCATCAGTCGTTTAATAGACTTTTGCCTTGATTTTATTTTTTATGATGTTCTAATCTGAATTTAAACATGAAACTTCTAGTATAGATTTAAAATAGATAAACCTTGACCAGGGTGACGATCACGAATGAGAACGTCGGAAAAATATACGCCGCCTTTCCTTTCTTTCATAATTCATCTATTTCACATGCTCAGATAATTAATTTTTACTTTTCTTAATTCTGTTTACAACGCCCACTTTCAAACCACATTTTCCCCAACTCGACACAAGGGTCCCGATGAGGGGTCACCTCGGCTTGGATGGTTACTATGTTACGTGTAAGCATTCCGATCCGAGGGAGCATGAAAAGGCCGAACCACGACTCGGTCGGTTGCTATTTCACGGACAATCAAAGCATTCTTCTTAAAGATCTCATCCCTATGGTACTAATTTCTCGCATTAAGGAATTGTTTGTCCATATCTTTGTCAACGATTTCAAATATGATCGTTTTCAAGGGTAGTACATCTGAGATTGCATTTCCATAACATCAAGTAGGTTCGTAGTCAGGAAATCGTTTACAGATTATAAATAAAAAAATACAGATTAAATTAACGTTCTAAAAAAAACCGTAATATTGTGGCAACACTAATCGAACAAGCATTGGGATCATGATTTAATTAAAATGGATGCTTCCTTTAAGCTCCAATCAATGTCCTAACTCTTGTTTGATTGAACAAATGCTAATCGCACTCGGTGCAGAATGTGCGCAGTGGTAAGGATTGCTGTTTCACGACGTATATTTATTTATGGCCAGTAACAAAAAAAGGAAATTGTAAAAAAATTTTTTATGGAAATAAATTTTTACATACTATTGTAATCATTTTTAGTAATTTCTCCTATGGTTTTCCGTTTTTTTTAATACGGTTATTTTTTAAAATTGTTTCTTTTGTATGCATTTATAATAATGATCATTTAAAATGAACTACTTTTAGGACAGGATTTTATCGCATATTTTTGATGACCTGTACAAAATAATCAGAGAATTTGCCTTCGACTGTTTCATTGAATTTAGAGGTGGCATAGCTCTTTGATGACTTAGCCTTAACCTCTGGACCTTACAGCAGTTCACAGAACAGCTACAGGGTTTGTGATACCTTGGTCCTCTGCTGTAGTGGCCCTACTATTAATATTTTTTTTTATTTTTTACTTATTAATTTAATAAGGTTTTCCAACCGTAAGTACAATTTTACTATGCTAATTTAATATACCCACAAACACCTTGTTATTGCCTTGCTAATGATAGTAAATCACAGCATTCACAAATACATATAACGTAAACAACACTACTTAACTAATTTTTAAAAAAGTAAAAAGTAGAAAAAAAGCAAACGATATTGGGAACGTTAACTGTACTTACTGTTATATTACTATTATATATACATAAAGAAATTAAATGCATTGTTGTTTATATCTCCATTATTTTATTAATGACAATGTTGACACATTATTGATTAAAATCTCACTGGCTTACCGGCCAGTAACTTAATTATAAAAGAGGTGATACACCACAATTACGAAATATGAAAGTTGAAAATTTCTATTCATTATCTAAAAAACCGCGTATGAATAATGATTTTGAGACTATAGTAATTAAAAAAAAATAATAGTAAAAAAGGTTGTGCGACAATGAAGAACAGGGAAGAACAACAAAGGGAATTGTCTAAACGAAAAGTGAAATATACCGAGGGAAAGGGTCAGGGCTCCTGAGTAATTTAATTTAAATGGTAAATACTTTTTAGGTTTTTTACAACTTGTAATTAGATTTTACACAACGTCGGGAGCCACTTGAGCCGCACCCCGTCCCTGTGCTGCTATGAGAAATGCTTTTGCCGATATATTTGAAATAGAACAACGATATTATCTACTAATCGTCGATTACTACCCCAAATATTTTGAAGTAGTTCCATTAGGTACATGTTTTAACTTAAAAAATATATTTGGAAGATTTGGTATACCTAAAAATTGTCCGTCCGATCGTGTCAATGAAGAGAGCCATGATAGCTCAGTGACCGGGCGGTCGCCTCAAGTTGCATGGTACGCTAGCAAACCGAGTTCGATCCCTGGTGCCGGCATCAATAAATTTGTCGTTGCAATTTTATGTGCTGATATATTCGGCGGTGAAGGAAAACATCGTGAGGAAACCTACTTGTCCTAGAATTTTTTTCTAAGACATGTGAAGTCTGCCAATCCGCACTAAGGCCGCGTGGCGAACTTTGCCCGCATACTCTCTTTATAAAGAAGACCTGTGCCAAGTAGTAGGACATACATAAAGGCTGTAACTAAGTGAATTTTTCATATTTTTCACGCTGCTAAACCAAACAGGTTTGCACGAATGGTTTGGCAGTAACGGAGAAAGATCGCCGGAATGAAGTGAAGGAATGTATGATATAATATACTTGAAATACTCAGGTTTTTCGCTCTATATGCTGCCGACGACCTGATGGACGGTGAGCTATATGCTCGTTGTCCCTTCTCCCATAAAAAATAATAAGAATGAATAATAAGTTTGGTAAATTGGCTATTAATAGCTGGGCTGACCATTCGATTTCATTTATAATAAGCTTGCCTTTTTTTATTGACGTTTTATCGTAATACGCAGTTTCATATCCCAACGATACCAAAGAATTTTTCGTTTGAAAAAAAAAGCTTATTTGTTATTTCAAAAATTGCGTGGGAATGTTTGTATTCCACGAGCACAACTGAAAGCGCGCACAGGGTGAAACGCTACAAAACAGAAGTTTTAAAAGCATTGTTGTTTTGCCCGCGGCTCGAAGTCAGTCAGTCTTTGTGCCCGCATAAATTAAAGCAAACCTTTCATAACATGAAACTGGCTTAACCTTTGATAAAATAGATACTACGCTACAATAATGTTATCGGAGCGTAGTCTTAACACAGATAATCGTATCATTAATGAAAAAGAAAATAAAATTGAAATGGTAAAAGAATTTTTTTTTATTTTCAACTGTATTTCAATAAAACAGACATTCTCAATTTTGATAGTCTTAACACAGATAATCTTATCATTAATGAAAAGTAAAATAAAATTAAAATGGTAAAAGTTTTTTCTTATTTATTTTCAACTGTATTTCAATAAAACAAACATTCTCAATTTTTGTAGTCTTAACACAGATAATCGTATCATTAATGAAAAAGAAAATAAAATTAAAATGGTAAAAGATTTTTTTTTTATTTTCAACTGTATTTTAATAAAACAGACATTCTCAATTTTTGTAGTCTTAACACAAATAATCGTATCATTAATGAAAAAGAAAATAAAATTGAAATGGTAAAAGATTTTTTTTATTTTCAACTGTATTTTAATAAAACAGACATTCTCAATTTTTGTAGTCTTAACACAAATAATCGTATCATTAATGAAAAAGAAAACAAAATTAAAATGGTAATAGATTTTTTTTTTTTTTTTCAACTATATTTCAATAAAACAGACATTCTCAATTTTTATAGTCTTAACACAGATAATCGTATCATTAATGAAAAAGAAAACAAAATTAAAATGGTAATAGATTTTTTTTTCAACAGTATTTCAATAAAACAGACATTTTCAATTTTTCAAAGCTTGTATTTTCGTAGTTTTAATTTATGCTGGAAATGGTTCAATTTAGTTCCTTTATAATTTTGTTGACATTGAACCTTGGGTCCGGAAGATATCCTGATATAGATAACTAAGAATGCTATAGAAGTTTGCTCAATGATTTATTGGTATCAGACAGAACACCCGTAAACACACACTGAACGACCTGTGTGTTGCCAACATATTCAAAAAGTATTTCGCCGTCGTCCAGCACATTCATCGAGCGAAACACAGAAAGAAAACCTCTACCTTATGCTTGCGAAGTCGTTGTATCGTCCGTATTGCTCCAATCCAATCCATCCATGTTGGATTTTTGAAACATCTTTAGCACCTTTTGTCATTTGAAAATTAGATAAAACGAAAAAGTGGCAGTAAACAGAGAGAAAAATTTTCATAAATTTCAAGTATTTAGCCAGCGAGAGAATGGTTTAGGTTACAATTATTTCATCATTTTGTTGTGAACATCCTTCAAACCCGAACGAAACGCTTTGCTTCGTCTTTCATTATTCGTACGATAAAGGACTGGAATAGTTTGCCCGCGTCTGTCTTTCCCTCCGATTGCAATGTGGGTATTTTTAAGAGTAGAGTGAATAGGCATTTACTAACCTAGTGCGCCTTACCACCCAGGACTGCATTTACACTTAACATCAGGTGAACTCGTAGTCAAGCACTTGCTTAGAAAGTATGAAAAAAAAAGTATTTAGTGTTTTTTGTAATCATCGTCTCGTCTATGTTATTTTTTGTGGTCAGTAACTCATTTGTTTACTAATTTAGTTATTTATGTTATACTTCTTGTGTCATTAGTTCAAAGTGAAAACCAATATGTAATTAGAAGAAATGAAAACAATTTTTAAGCTTGGTATATTATAAAGCTTTTTTTTTTTAAATGACGAACTACACAGATTGGCCAGAGAAGCTGGCCTTGACTGCTTCACCGGACTGAGAGGTGGCATAGCTCTTAGGTCGCTTAGCCTGAACCTCTATTGCTAGTAACTCGACACAAGGGTCCCCGGTAAGGAGTAACCTCGGCTTGACGGTTACTATGTTATGCGTAAGCATGCCGATCCGAGGGCGCCCGAGAGGGCCGAACCACGACTCGGTCGGTTGCTATTTCACGGATAATCTAGGAGACATTCAAAAGCTAAACTAACTTTGAATGCCACTTCGGGAAGCGTTGGCGCTGGGAGAAGAAGTGGCCGAAGAAACTCCAGCAGCGCTCCTAACATCTAAGGGTGGGGCCTGCCCATAAAATAGCGGTAACGCGCAAGGATTATTCGCAACCTACGACGGTCGCGAATGGACGCTTTGTGGATTTGTAGAGATCTAGCCTGTGCAATGGTAATCGCGTCGTCCGGATCGTCAAGAACGTGTCTCGGCCTCTGGGCGACGCGACGGAATTTATTATAGGAAGGCATAAAAGTGGCGGCACTTACAAGAAGTTTGTTAGAATGTTTGGTGGCAGTCTCGAAAAACCGTCGAGATGCCTGCTTAAAGAATTGGGGTTATAAAGATAATATAACTTTTGTTCTCTAACAATCTTATTCTCTTGTAGACTACTACATATATAAATACATTCTTTTTTTGCAGTAAAACCAAAATATTTCGGTTTATAATAAATCAATATCAATCGTCCTCAAAGTTATAAATCCTTTATTACATATTTTCTCTTTTCGCATAATAGTATTCTATATTGCTGTTTATTTTGGATAGCAAAAGTTTACCAACTAATTAATATTGTTGAAATTATTAAACTTTTACGAATTTTGAAATACCGTTTGGTCGTATTACTAAAGTATTTACTTTAACTTTACCGTAATCTCTGGTTTTAATCCTTTGTAACTCCACGATTAGGAACTACCCATTAAAACTAATAAATTTCAATCTGTTATTAGCCCGAATATGTTTTTTTTATGTATCATGAGGCATGACTACTGACTTATGTATTAAATTTTAGAGTTTTATTGCCCCTTGTCCTTTTTGCTCTGACCATAGTCGGCCTATGCTATGTCTAGTTCCCCCAACGTGGGTGGTTAGGGATATTTTCCATTCATCTCTTTCTTTCTTCTCTTAATAAAACACACAAAAAGTTATATTTCTCTTCTTTCTTATCATCTATCTTCTATTACTATGTTATCTTTATACTACTTATAATATTACAATTTCTTATTCTCTATTTTTACTATTTTAACATTCTTACTCTTACCTCTATACATACACTATTTATTCTTACAGGCTTGTTACATTATTTTATTTATTTATACTATTCTGTTATACTCTACCTTATCTCTATTTTTTCTCTATCATTATACTTTCTTCACTTATTACTTTTACTACATTTTCTTAGTTTCTACTTTTACTCTTTTGGGCTCTCTACAACTCTTGCATAGCAATTGTGTAGAGAGCTCCTTTAATGCTACGTTTTATTTCTCCTTATAACTTTCTCTACAACTATTTTACAGTAAGCCAAGAATTTGCGATTAATTTCTTTATTGCTAATGAGTATTGGTAAATTATCTACTTTCATTGCCAAGCCCGTATACTCTTCCAAATAATATCTTTCAGCCGCGTTGATTGGACACTCCAACAGGACCCAAATATGTTTTAAAGCTTAATGAGTGTGTATTCATTATATTTATTTAGCAGGGTAGATATGGATCATACATGCTTCAAAGCCAATGCGGTGGCTCTAATATTGTTCAAATCATCGTTAATACATTATTTACGATATTACTACAGACCACCAAATATTGTTATTTAAGTACAGATAATATATACTAGTATTGAAATAACTATACTACATTTATCGCTAAATAATTATGATATTATGGTAATTAAGATTCACTCTATCGTGACAAATATTCTTTTTTTGTTTAAGGGGAGGAAATCTTCATTAAAGATACCCCGCCTTCTGGGGAAGGCGGCGGTTATGTGGGGATCTTACCCACTAAAACCTCCCGGTGGCCCTTTCCTCGGTGCATAACGAGGGGGCTCAGGATCTCACGTGGAACGCACCGGAGCCCCTCTGCACTGTGCTCAAGGAGAGCAATCGTTTTTAATTTTGAAGTTTTGTGTAATACAAGAACGAATATCGCTAATATAACATATTAAATGTTTCTAAAATTGGCCGCTTATGTTAAAAAATAAAAATAAAAAAGCAATAATGGCATTTGAAAATGGAACTCTCTCGAAACATGTCTCTTTTTAATTTGCGAGATTGTTTTCGTTTGTTATGATGGCGTACTTAAGATAATTGTGTATCGCTATTACAATGAATTTAACTCGATTTTTTAGAACACTTTTCCCTCAATGAGTTTTTAGTATTTTTGGTGTGGGTTTTGTGAACATCATGATGTATGGAAGGTCGAATGGTGATGGCGGTTTCAGGAAAAAAGACTTTTACTGAATACTGGATTCTATGCCTTACATAAAGGTTTCAACGAATTCAATGAATGTGTAAACATGGTACAATAAAATAATCGTAATTATAATAAATTTAGTCTCATTCAGCTAAATCAAGAAAACATACTTAAGACCTAAGTATAATATTTTACACAATTTACCATTTTGATAATGAAAATGTAATAACGGTAATGTCTTTAGATGTCTATTGTTTTGAAAGTTTTGTATCAATTATTTATTAGACAATCAGTTAAAGCGTCTGAAATAATCGCGAGGAGATTTAATTAAGTATTGTTGAACTCGACATAATTTATACTTAACTTTAATACGCTTTTGAACCCAGAAGATAGAAGACATATAAAAATTATCTTTAATTATCCTAATCCGTTGAAGCAGTAAAGACCAGCTTCTCTGTGCCAACTGTGTTAGTTCGTCCAAAAAAAAATCTAGGTTTTTCATACGCCTGTAAATTTCTTATGTAAGTCGTAATCATTATTTAACTTTTTCTTTATTGCGTTGATTTTACTGATAGGTTCGTTGGTACATATGTGATCGATAAACTAATAAAATTTATAGTCGTAATTATGAGAGAGTATAAGACTTTTCTCTGTGATTATTATGTCCCTTATGTGAGGATTTCTCTTCTTCTTTGTCGTTCCTTCCAAGTTCGGTCCGAGGCAGCCCTCACCAGCTGGTAGAGATTAGGAGAGGAGATGGCACCTTTTACTTGGTCACACCATCGTGTTGGCGACCGGCCTCTTGTTCTCTTGCCTTCTGCGTTGGCAACGCTGACCAGCTTTTCAAGGTTGCCATCGCCTTCACTCATTATATGCCCGAAATATGATTTACATTTTGGATTTATTACATATATTGGACAGACGACATTTTGAAGAGTGTGCTCAGGAATTACATGATCCTCTCCAAACAGGACAGGAACACTAGGCTCCCATCCCTGTTCCATGTAGTGCTGGATTTTATCATAAAGAGCTGGATTTCCGGCCCCTAACTCAGCAAGAGAAACGCAAAAGTATAATATACTATTACGTCTGTGTGTGGCGTGGTCGTAGTACGTCTATGGTACATCTCACATCTTAATATATGTTACAGTTTATGATACTATGAGGTGGTCGCAACATTAATTATATTATCAGATTAACTCGCTTCATCCGCTTTAATCCTATTAGGAGTCTGGAGTGAAAGTACGTTGGTACGTTGTAAATGAAGTTACCTTGGAAGGTGCTTTTAGACTGTAAACTGGTTTAAATTCAAAATGTGATGTAGACTTTTTCATGGTGACTTAGTCACTAAAAAATGGCCATTAATAACCTTTTTTTTTTTTGACGGGGAGGAAATCTTCAGAAAGATACCCCGCCTTCTGGGGGGAAGGCGGCGGTTATGTGGGGGTTCTTACCCACTAAAACCTCCTCGGTGGCCCTTTCCTCGGTGCATGGCGAGGGGCTCCGGTATCTCCAGTGGAACGCACCGGAGCCCCTCTGCACTGTGCTCAAGGAGAAAGACGTTCTGGGAGAGGTTACTCCCTCCCCCCCTGTGCCCTCGCAGCGCAAGGCGACACGGGCCAGCCGATGTCGCCTTCTTCCCGGGTCCACTTTGGTGGACGACTCAGGCCCCCACCCTTGTCGCCCAGTGAACCCGAGGCCCCTTTTAGTCGTCTTGTACGACAGGCAGGGAATACCGTAGTCTTATTCTTGAGAGCACAGAACTACAGGGCTGAGGTCATTAATAACTTAATCCTATATCAACAAGTATATTTACGAGCAAAACATAAACCGGCTCCAAATCCAATCGAAAGGTAAACGCTATTAGGCGAGGACGCCCTCTTTGTATTTACGAATTATCGTTAGAATATTACGAAATAGAATTAATCAAAACCTAACCAAATTCTCATCAAATTACCCTTGAATGTACTTCAAGAGTTTGGTTGGAGTGATGAAAGTCCTTTCCATTTGCCACAGAAGCTGGCCTTGACTGCTTCACCCGATTGAGAGGTGGCATAGCATAGCTATTAGGTCGCTTAGCCTGAACCTCTATCACTAGTAACTCGACACAAAGGTTCCCCCGGTTAGGGATAACCTCGGCTTGGACGGTTACTATGTTACGCGTAAGCATTCCGATCCGAGGGCGCCCGAGAGGTCCGAACCACGACTCGGTCGGTTGCTATTTCACGGATAATCTGAAAAAATGGATAATCGAAATCGATTTGAGTGATATTGAGTTATTCATAAATGTATTACTAAGACTTATATGGTTTTCTCATGAACGCCATTGTTAGAATTGGACCGAATTTCATTTAAAAATTATCAAAATCAGTTAACCCACTCGAAAGTCTTGCGGTACAAACACAAAAAAAATACAGCCGTCTGTATTTTTCTCCGCCTTTGGAAGTCGGTTGATTATTAAAAGCAGTGATAGCCTACTCGCTAAATGCGAGTTTACGATCTCGAGGATTCGAATCCTAGCGGGTTTGTGCCAATGAATTTCGTTTATCAGTTTCTTGCGTACAAAAGAATTATTTATAATTGGTGCCCAGTGCAGTATGTAACACTGATCACATATGAGACCTAATAGAGTCTCTACCTCGATAAAAACGGGTTAATAGCTTTTTAAATTCCAACATATTTAGCTGTTAGAAACATATTCTTTATGGATATCGCGATAATCTAATGTAAAATAAAATTAATACATTACCACCAAAGTTTTATTTTATGTGTCAAGTGTAATCTCGAAGCTTTGTTGTGGCCGTGCATTTTGCTTGAGCACTATTTCGTGTTCAATAGTCTAGAAAACCAACAAGTTTAAACAGAATAAAGCTGTCACACAACTTTCAACCTAAACTGAACACAATAAAGTCTAGAAGAGTTCGATTGATAATTTTGCTTAAGTTGCAAACATCTAAATTCAAATATTTGAGGTGTTTGCTATTAAGAAAATGTAATATTCAGATACCTAAGTCAAAACCAATTTTAGCATACCAGCTACATGAGACCGACGTCGAACAATCATTCCATGTTTTGTATACTCAAAGCTCAAATCAACTCAATGATTATACACGAACCACCTAAGCATAAACTAAAGCTTATTTGGAATGAATAACAATATTATTTTCTACTAGTTTTTTTTTAAGTATGAAGAAAAAAACGCGATTATTTTTAATGAGGTCAAGGCTAGCTTCTCGGGCCAATCTGTGTAGTTACACAGATTGGCCCGAGAAGCTGGCCTTGACTGCTTCACCGGATTGAGAGGTGGCATAGCTCTTAGGTCGCTTAGCCTGAACCTCTATTGCTAGTAACTCGACACAAGGATCCCCCCGGTGGGGGGTTAAGAAAAAAAAACGCGATACACTCCACATTAATACTAGTAAATGCCTATTCACTTAATTAAATTATAAAAAAAACTATTTACTATATAGTAGACTACGGTAAAGATGAAAATAGAATAATTTAATATGTGTTCTGCCTCCTACGATCGTTAGCTTTCAAATTGTAATTGCAAGCATAAAAGCTTATTTTAATTATTATCAAACGCAAAAGTAATTAAAGCAGAACCGATTTGAGATCGTAACGATACTGGAAACGACAGGCAATGAAACTAGCATTATTTTAAAGGGTTTTGTGTTTTAATTAAATTAATTTTATTTTATTTTCTAATTCCATTATTTGGATATCTCATGTCGTTAGTTGTTATTAAGGTTTCAAATAATACGTCCATAAGTTTTGATACGAAGTTGTGAAATTCACAGATGTCTGTGGAATTCCCTGATTGTCTTCAGTTATTGGGTATTGAAATCTCATCGACCCTAAACTATGGACGATTCATCGAGTCGAGGCTAAGATAGCTGCAAAAAAACTTAGGATCTTGGTCAAAGTGCAACCGTACTTCTCTGCGGGACAGCTTTTAACACTTTATAAAGCTCAAGTCCGGTCGTGTATAGAATACTGCTGTCACATTTGGGCAGGCGCTGCTAAATGCCATCTCGCAGCTTTGGACTCGGTGAAGAGGCGGGCTAAGAGGCTATTTGGTGACGCAGTTGAAACCAATCTGCTCAGTCCTGAGCACAGGCTTAAGGTGCTCAGGAACTACATGATCTAATTCCCCCATCCCCGTTCCTCCATCGGACTTCTAGACGCACAGCGGGATTTCATCCTTTTGTTGTGAACATCCCTCAAATCTGAACGAAGCGATTTGCTTCGTCTTTCATTCTTCGTACAGCAAAGGACTGGAATAGTTTGCCCGCGTCTGTCTTTCCTTCCGATTACAATGTGGGTATTTTCAAGAGTAGAGTGAATAGGCATTTACTAAGCTAGTGCGCCTTACCATGCAGGACTGCATTTCCACTTAACATCAGGTGAGATCGTAGTAAAGCACTTGCTTAGAAATTATAAAAAAAAAGAACAACTCAAACATTTACTTGTTTTTTTACTATAAATTAAAAAAAACAAGCTATTAATTTGCGAGATTCGTGCCAATTTCCCGACGGCTAATGACAAAATTGGAGGGTTAGGTTTAATCCGTGCATTATATTATAATGTTAAATTATGTTAATTATTGTGGGCATCTCGATAATTTACAATAAATCTTAGCAAATTACATATGCCAACCATATGAAGATCCTCGACGCTGCATTACCGCTGCATTACTTTGGGACACAAGTTAATGCTGACGCAGGAGAGTTGTGCCATCGGTATTCAATATAGACATTCTCAGGTCACAATACGATCCAATAGGTTTAGTTGGTTATAAGTAATATTAAATTGTAATTTCTTTTTAAATATACTTTTATAAATCATTTTCTTTTGTTTCGATCCTCCAGCTGCGACGTATAGAAATAGTGAGAAAAGATTTTCTTTAGGAATTTTTCGGAAAAGTTCGTATTTATCGTGCTCTCTCAAATAGATCCATATTAATGATATTAAAATGTCACTCATTTAATACGATGATTCATTAACATTAGGGGTGTCATCGTATTCCGAAAAGATCCGAGTCCGAAGGAAAATTCTCACTACATCCATACTTAATTAACATAAACACACGCGCCCTTGATCCGGAAGGATAGGCAGTCATCTGAATTTTTCACGCTCCTAGTTCAGCTCTATCGCTTCTTTCGCATCATACGCATAGATGTTCCACTTATTTAGTTATACATTAACCTGAATTAGATGGCAGAAAGGCAATTTTTACGATAATATATAGAAATTGACGCTTCATCGGAAGGCGGTTGACGTTCAATCATATCTCAGTTCACTTGACATTGTAATTTGTCAACTACTAAGTATTTTTCATGCGTGACACTCAATCAAATTTTTGATTAAGCGCGAGGCCTGCTTTTGAATTTTATCGAACATTTATGTACTATTTATAAACGAGCTCATACGTAGATCGTATATTTGATCGTATGATTTTTTTAACGAACTACGAACTAACGAACTGTTCGCCAGAGAGGCCGGCTTTTACTGCTTCACCGGATTGAGAGGTGACATACCTCTTAGGTCGCTTAGCTTGAACCTCGATGATCGATGATGATGATCGTATGGATAAACTTTTGGATCTAATGAAGCTCTCACACTCTCGTCAGCTTTAGCAGGGTAGGCAGAAAACAATCGCTGTGCTATTTATAACTAAGCTTATTTACTCCATTATCTTTTTCATAGGACCAATGCCATGATGTTGTTTGCAGTTGGCAGGCTGCCTTTTAAAACATAATTTTCTGACAATATTTTGTGGTCCTCTTGTATTCATTCTTTTTACAGTTTTGTTACAGCACTTACAACACAACTTACACATTCACACTCACACATTACCACACACACATGACACTCAACAATTATAGATATTTATGTACCTTCTCCTTCTCTCTCCAATAGTTATAAGAGTTTTGTGCACATCCGTGGGGTTTAGGCCTGGTGATCCATCTCACAAGTTTGTTCCTAGTTTGGACACCAGTCCCCCTTGTAGTTTAATTAGTTGCTATTGAAATTATTGAGGGATAATAATGTTTGTTTGTTTGTTGTGAGTTTTGAGCTGATATTGACAAAAGCCAACTGAAGTTCTGTCCAGGACCGTAAGTCGGGTTTGAAATCTCGGTTGATATTGCTGCTAAGAAGGGGAAAGAAAAATTCAATATTTATATAATGTGAAGAATTGAAGCATCATTTTTTTGACGTAGCGTGTCGCGAGGGTTTTGCGTGGGAGCTTTAAATTCAGCCTACATCATGTTCAAATATTCACTAGTTATACATGGCAATAATTTTCTTTTACCAAAATCAACTGCTGTTCGGGTATTGCTATCAATTATTTGTACCATCAGTCTTGGTGTTATTTTGAGCTTCATTTGTTTATCGGATAATTCGAAAAAATGAACGAAATATAAATTACAATGAAATTGGGCATTTAATTAACACGAAGTAATAATAGTATAGCCGTGGTAGCTCAGTCTCTGGTTGTCTCAAGTTGCGAAGTACGCTAGCAACCCGAGTTCGATCCCCGGTGCCGGCACCAATAAATATGCTGTTGCAATTTTATGTGCTCATTTACCACGCGCTCGGCGGTCAAGGAAAACATCGTGAGGAAACCTACATGTCTTAGAAAATTTTTCTAAGGCGTGTGAAGTCTGCCTATCCGTACTAGGGCCGCGTGGTGGACTATGCCTCTATACTCCCTCTAAAGAGAAGGCATTCGCCCAAAAGTGGGACATATTTATATGTATATATATAAATATGTCCGTATATTGTTATTATTTTTGACGATGGATTTAAGCAATTATAGATTCAACGTTCCAGAAATTTGTTTTTTCTTTTGTCCAAAGTCTCGTCTACCTTTATCGGGCAATTATCTTTGGACGAACCATCGAAATATAATTTTCATTGATGAGAACAGACATCCAATATAATTAATTGATATTTGAAAGCTTATAATGAAGCCTGCACTGCGTATTGCAATTTATACATGAATTTTATTCGAATTCTTTCTAAACCGAAAAATCTTGACTTAGAAAAATTTCGAAAATTCATGGGGTTTATGACGTCACACCCCATGCTAAAACCGAAAAATCTTGGACTTAGAAAAATTTCGAAAAAAATTCATAGGGTTTGTGACGTCACACCCCATAAAACCGAAAACCTTGGACTTAGAAAAATTTCGAAAAAAATTCATAGGGTTTGTGACGTCACACCCCATAAAACCGGATAATCTTGGACTTAGAAAAAATTTCGAAAAGCATGGGGTTTGTGACGTCACCCCATAAAACCGGATAATCTTGACCTAGAAAAATTTCGAAAAAAAATTCATGGGGTTTGTGACGTCACACCACCATAAAAACCGAAAAAATCTTGGACTTAGAAAAATTTCGAAAATCATGGGGTTGTGACGTCACACCCCATAAAACCGAAAAATCTTGACTTAGAAAAATTTCGAAAAGCATGGGGTTTGTGACGTCACACCCCATAAAACCGAAAAATCTTGACTTAGAAAAATTTCGAAAATCATGGGGTTTGTGACGTCACACCCCATAAAACCGAAAACCTTGGACTTAGAAAAATTTCGAAAAAAATTCATGGGGGTTGTGACGTCACACCCCATAAAACCGGATAATCTTGGACCTAGAAAAAATTTCGAAAAAAAGCATAGGGTTTGTGACGTCACACCCCATAAAACCGAAAAATCTTGGACTTAGAAAAATTTCGAAAAATTCATGGGGTTTGTGACGTCACACCACCATAAAAACCGAAAAAATCTTGGACTTAGAAAAATTTCGAAAATCATGGGGTTGTGACGTCACACCCCATAAAACCGAAAAATCTTGACTTAGAAAAATTTCGAAAAGCATGGGGTTTGTGACGTCACACCCCATAAAACCGAAAAATCTTGACTTAGAAAAATTTCGAAAATCATGGGGTTTGTGACGTCACACCCCATAAAACCGAAAACCTTGGACTTAGAAAAATTTCGAAAATCATGGGGTTGTGACGTCACACCCCATAAAACCGGATAATCTTGACCTAGAAAAAATTTCGAAAAGCATGGGGTTTGTGGACGTCACACCCCATAAAACCGAAAAATCTTGACTTAGAAAAATTTCGAAAATCATGGGGTTTGTGACGTCACACCCCATAAAACCGAAAACCTTGGACTTAGAAAAATTTCGAAAATCATGGGGTTTGTGACGTCCACACCCCCATAAAACCGGAAAATCTTGGACTTAGAAAAATTTCTGAAAAGCATGGGGTTTATGACGTCACACCCCATGCTAAAACCGGATAATCTTGGACCTAGAAAAATTTCAAAAGCATGGGGTTTGTGACGTCACACCCCATGCTAAAACCGAAAACCTTGGACTTAGAAAAATTTCGAAAATCATGGGGTTTGTGGACGTCACACCCCATAAAACCGGATAATCTTGGACCTAGAAAAATTTCGAAAAAAAGCATGGGGTTTGTGACGTCACACCCCATAAAACCGAAAAATCTTGACTTAGAAAAATTTCGAAAATCATGGGGTTTGTGACGTCACACCCCATAAAACCGAAAACCTTGGACTTAGAAAAATTTCGAAAAGCATGGGGTTTGTGACGTCACACCCCATAAAACCGGATAATCTTGGACCTAGAAAAAATTTCAAAAGCATGGGGTTTGTGACGTCACACCCCATAAAACCGAAAAAATCTTGGACTTAGAAAAATTTCAGAAAAAAAATTTCGAAAAGCATGGGGTTTGTGACGTCACCCCATAAAACTGAAAAATCTTGGACTTAGAAAAATTTCGAAAAAGCATGGGGTTTGTGACGTCCACACCCCCATAAAACAGGATAATTTTGGACTTAGAAAATTTCTGAAAAGCATGGGGTTTGTGATCACACCCCATAAAACCGAAAAAATCTTGGACTTAGAAAATTTCGAAAAAAAAGCATGGGGTTTGGTGACGTCACACCCCATAAAACAGGATAATTTTGGACTTAGAAAAATTTCGAAAAAAAATTCATAGGGTTTGTGACGTCACACCCCATAAAACCGAAAAATCTAGGACTTAGAAAATTTCGAAAAAAAAGCATGGGGTTTGTGACGTCACACCCCATAAAACCGAAAAATCTTGGACTTAGAAAATTTCGAAAAAAAAGCATGGGGTTTGTGACGTCACCCCATAAAACAGGATAATCTTGGACAGAAAAATTTCGAAAAAAATTCATGGGGTTTGTGATCACACCCCATAAAACCGAAAAATCTGGACTTAGAAAATTTCGAAAAAAAGCATGGGGTTTGTGACGTCACACCCCATAAAACCGAAAAATCTAGGACTTAGAAAATTTCGAAAAAAAGCATGGGGTTTGTGACGTCACCCCATAAAACCGGAAAAATCTTGGACTTGAAAAATTTCGAAAAAAAAGCATAGGGTTTGTGACGTCACACCCCATAAAACCGGATAATCTTGACTTAGAAAATTTCGAAAAAAAATTCATGGTGTTTGTGACGTCACACCCCCATAAAACCGAAAAATCTTGGACTTAGAAAAATTTCGAAAAAAAGCATGGGGTTTGTGACGTCACACCCCCATAAAACCGGATAATCTTGGACTTAGAAAATTTCGAAAATTCATGGGGTTTGTGACGTCACACCCCATAAAACCGAAAAATCTTGGACTTAGAAAATTTCGAAAAAGCATGGGGTTTGTGACGTCACACCCCCATAAAACCGGATAATCTTGGACTTAGAAAAATTTCGAAAAAAAAGCATGGGGTTTGTGACGTCACACCCCCATAAAACCGAAAAATCTTGGACTTAGAAAAATTTCGAAAAAAAATGCATGGTGTTTGTGACGTCACACCCCCATAAAACCGAAAAATCTTGGACTTAGAAAAATTTCGAAAAAAAAGCATGGGGTTTGTGACGTCACACCCCCATAAAACCGAAAAATCTTGGACTTAGAAAAATTTCGAAAAAAAAGCATGGGGTTTGTGACGTCACACCCCCATAAAACCGGATAATCTTGGACTTAGAAAAATTTCGAAAAAAAATCATGGGGTTTGTGACGTCACACCCCCATAAAACCGAAAAATCTTGGACTTAGAAAAATTTCGAAAAGAAAGCATGCTGTTTGTGACGTCACACCCCATAAAACCGAAAAATCTTGGACTTAGAAAATTTCGAAAAAAAAGCATAGGGTTTGTGACGTCACACCCCATAAAACCGAAAAATCTTGGACTTAGAAAATTTCGAAAAAAAAGCATAGGGTTTGTGACGTCCACACCCCCATAAAACCGAAAAATCTTGGACTTAGAAAATTTCGAAAAAAAAGCATGGGGTTGTGACGTCACACCCCATAAAACCGGATAATCTTGGACTTAGAAAATTTCTGAAAAGCATGGGGTTTGTGGACGTCACACCCCATAAAACCGGATAATCTTGGACCTAGAAAAATTTCGAAAAGCATGGGGTTTGTGGACGTCACACCCCATAAAACCGAAAAATCTTGGACTTAGAAAAATTTCTGAAAAGCATGGGGTTTGTGACGTCACACCCCATAAAACCGAAAAATCTTGACTTAGAAAATTTCGAAAAGAAAGCATGCTGTTTGTGACGTCACACCCCATAAAACCGAAAAATCTTGGACTTAGAAAATTTCAAAAGCATGGGGTTTGTGACGTCACACCCCCATAAAACCGAAAAATCTTGGACTTAGAAAATTTCGAAAAGCATGGGGTTTGTGACGTCACACCCCCATAAAACCGAAAAATCTTGGACTTAGAAAATTTCGAAAAGCATGGGGTTTGTGACGTCACACCCCATAAAACCGAAAAATCTTGGACTTAGAAAATTTCGAAAAGCATGGGGTTTGTGACGTCACCCCATAAAACCGGAAAAATCTTGGACTTAGGAAAAATTTCGAAAAGCATGGGGTTTGTGACGTCACACCCCATAAAACCGGATAATCTTGGACTTAGAAAAAATTTCGAAAAAAAGCATGGGGTTTGTGGACGTCACACCCCATAAAACCGAAAAATCTTGGACTTAGGAAAAATTTCGAAAATTCATGGGGTTTGTGACGTCACACCCCATAAAACGGGATAATCTTGGACTTAGAAAATTTCTGAAAAGCATGGGGTTTCCAGGACGTCACACCCCATAAAACCGAAAAATCTTGACTTAGAAAAAATTTCGAAAAGCATGGGGTTTGTGACGTCACACCCCATAAAACGGGATAATTTTGACTTAGAAAATTTCTGAAAAGCATGGGGTTTGTGACGTCACACCCCATAAAACCGAAAAATCTTGGACTTAGAAAATTTCGAAAAGCATGGGGTTTGTGACGTCACACCCCCATAAAACCGAAAAATCTTGGACTTAGAAAAATTTCGAAAAAAAAGCATGGGGTTTGTGACGTCACACCCCCATAAAACCGAAAAATCTTGGACTTAGAAAAATTTCGAAAAAAAAGCATGGGGTTTGTGACGTCACACCCCCATAAAACCGAAAAATCTTGGACTTAGAAAAATTTCGAAAAAAAGCATGGGGTTTGTGACGTCACACCCCATAAAACTGAAAAATCTTGGACTTAGAAAATTTCGAAAAAAAGCATGGGGTTTGTGACGTCACACCCCATAAAACTGAAAAATCTTGGACTTAGAAAATTTCGAAAAAAAGCATAGGGTTTGTGACGTCACACCCCATAAAACTGAAAAATCTTGGACTTAGAAAATTTCAGAAAAAAAAGCATGGGGTTTGTGACGTCACCCCATAAAACTGAAAAATCTTGGACTTAGAAAATTTCGAAAAAAATTCATGGGGTTTGTGGACGTCACACCCCATAAAACCGGATAATCTTGGACTTAGAAAATTTCGAAAAAAGCATGGGGTTTGTGACGTCACACCCCATAAAACCGAAAAATCTTGGACTTAGAAAAATTTCGAAAAAAAAGCATGGGGTTTGTGACGTCACACCCCCATAAAACCGGATAATCTTGGACTTAGAAAAATTTGGAAAATTAAATGGATTAATGAGCTTATTTTTTTATCTTTTATTTTTCAATTATGTTTTCTGATTTAAACACTGTCCATGGCTTGAGTCCTCTTTGTAGATAAATTGTGGCTTTTTTGTAAATTCAATTAAAAAAGGGATCTACCCTTGTTCGATATCCTCCATGATAATAAAAAAAACATAGGAACATGTAATTACGCGGCACGCGAAAAGCCTTTGTTTGCTTTCGACCCCGGGCAAGACGAGTTCTGATTCAAACTTTTGTTTAGTTTACCTTAAAGTAAATTTGTGTTTATAAATGAAAAACAATAAGCTCACCAAGACAGGGGATGCATGCGCTACCACTTCTGGGCTATACTATATTATGAGGTCCTTTTTTTACCTGGGGCAACTCCTAACACGTACGTACCTTCCGGGCGAAGGGCGTGATGTGTCGGGCGTGCACTTAAGGTGTTTACTTCATCCTAAAACATTTTGTCGAGGTCACGGGGACGCTGTTGCACACATTACGGCGACTCCTGTTCCGGGGAGGACAAGCTTCCCAATCCACAATTGGAGGCAAGACGCGCCTTGTTCCACACAGGCGTCGGGCTTCCCGGATTCATCACCTGGTGGCCTTAAGGACTAGGAAAGCGAGCGTGGATCTTAACTGTCCAGTCCGGCAACGGATCTTATGTGTAGCCCTGCCGCAGACCACAGTGGGACGTGGGACGACCATCAATTAAAACCTACCCTTTCAAACAAAAAAAAATCGGTTGAAGAATGTTGGTGTTAGGAGTGCACAACATTATAAAAAATACAGACGAATTGAGAACCTCTTTGAAGTCGGTTAGAACAAGGTAATTATAATGGGCAGTGTTCGTTAGGAAGCCGTTAATCGACGTAATGTGTCGATGTTTGGACATGAAGGCTGTGAGAATAGGGTTCTAAAATCGTGCAGACGTTGGAGAGCACGTGTGTCTGACGTAGCAATTAATAATTCAATCTGCGTGTGGATTAACTGGCATAATCACTTATCAATAAGGCTTTCCGTTTCATTAGAGCTGTGGTTACTTCAATCGGGTTTCACTTATACTAATACTATTAGATACTATACATCCATATACAACTACACAACTATAGTAAATTCTACAATTTGTTGTCCAATGGGCAATTTCATCTCTTCCAGACTTGGTTATAGAAAAATAGGCAAATATACGAACTTGACAGGATGATGGCGTTCAGATACAAATAGTATCATTAAACTACACATATACAAAAGAATCTTCACTAAATATACCTACATAAATAAGTTATCAATTTATACTATATATAAAGCTACTGAGTGTTACGTGTACATGCGCCGTAGTCCGCCATTGTTCCTACTGTCTGTCTCCAGGACTAACTTATCCAGGAACTCTCCGCTGTCGCGCGCGGTTGGGTTTGTTAATACCATCTCCCTGCACATAGATATGTTTTGTTGCACTCCGACTGAGTCTTTATGGAAGCTGTCTACAAATGCGTAGAAGTTGTTTGACTCTTAATTTACATGTTATATTTATTGTCAGTGCATCAAGCTGCTTTGTATTTGTTTTAATTGTAATAATATATATTTAACTTAGTTTTTATAACATATAATTTTTGTTGATTTATATAAATAAATTAAATTATATGATATATAATATTCGATTCTTTTTATTCGACTCGAACTGGGACTTAGGACAAATAGAGGTACTTCAGCCATTAGGTTTTGCGGCCATTTCATATAAAGGAAAGAGTCTCCAACTACTTTGAAGTTACATATTTAGCGGAGTGGACTCGAAAGTTAGAACCTCAATATTACTTTCCAGAAGTCAAGGAGAATATGGCGCATCTGCGTAACAGTTCCAGGCAATACTGTAAAGTGAGGTCGTTGTAAGTTAACATTTTCAAACTTTGTTAAGAATACGAGTATTCACGTGTATATTGAATTATGAAATTGTATAAGTGAAATGATCAAAATCGTATTTATTGTTGCTTATTAAAATAAAATATAATTTAGCAGATTTTAAAATAAACATTACTTTATGTGCCAATTATTAAGTTGGATAATATAGAATAGAATTGCATTTAAGGTTCTGCATAAGTAATCGATTTTAAATAAAAAAAGTGAACAAAAATGTTAAATGTTAACACTAAATAAAAAAATGGTAGTATCCCTTATATATTCCGTAAAATTCATAGAAGTGTATGAAGTTATAACACAAGTATATTTATGAGTAAAAACAAAAAAGGACTTCAAATCCAACCTACCTTCAGATCAAATTAGAATGGGTGGTCCCATCCCCACTGGAAGCACCAGCTTTCAAATAAAATAATGTTAGTACTAGACGGGTAATAAAGAACATCTGCCCATATATTAAATGTAGAACAGCAACTGCACGTCAACAGCAGAGCTTCAGAGCCATTTCCTTGTACAATAGGTTAAATAAAGTCTTAAAAATTCATCCTTTGTCGAATCATAAATGTAAATTAGTTTGTAAAAATATTTACTAGAGTTGAATTATATTCAGACTGAACGCCTCCTAATTTAATAAAATTTAATATAATATAAAGCTGAGAGACATATACAAACACAAATTTACACACACACACCAACACACACACATTTATAAAATGTTGTTTTCAATTGGTATGTTCATATTTTATTGTATTTTATTGTGCTTTTCAAATGGGAGAAGACACTGACCCCTGAAACACAAGTCCAATTGAAACTAGCTCAGGGGTCAGGGACTTCATATTTTTTTTGTTTAAACATTTTCTATGGTGATATTTATTATTATTATAATGTTCACAACATTGCTGTATCTCCTCATTTTAGAGGGTGAAACGTACGGGCCGAAGCCAAGTACTTGTATTTAAAATGAAGTGATATCGGAATTGAGGAATTTGCGTGTGAGACGGCATGTATTGAGGAATACGGCTTTTGTAATTGCAAGTATGTGGATGGATTAATGTTAAGTAATTTTAGGTTTGTATGGAGAGTTTTTGGTATGACACCTGTAGTAGATAGGACTATTGGAACTGTTTGAACCTGACTAACTTGCCATTGCGTTTTAATTTCTATGGAAAGATCTGTATATTTAGCTATTATTATCTTTTATTATTATTTGTATATTTAGCTATTATTATCTGTATATTTAGTTATTATTATTATTATAAAAAGGAATCATCAAAATCAGTTCACCCAGTCCAAAGCTATGCGGTAACAAACATCTGTGACAGAAGCTTATCGTAGATGTCAGGTCTTCCTCCCTACCGATAAGTCGCACTGCAGAAGCACAACTATTCCACTCCGGTGATGTTGTTTGTTCTAATTTTGCCGAAACATTTAGATACCCGGCAACGACCTTATCACAGTTCAATTTATAAATTTTAAATACACATAAATTGTATACTATTGTAACTTCCATTAGACAAGCCTTTATTTCATTTAAAATAAAAAAAACAAATACAGGCAACTCTAATTTGTAAGGGACGTACTAATTAATAATTTTTGATTGGTTCGTATTCATCTTGAAATTTATAGCATGGGGTAAGCATAAATGAAAATGCCACGTCACGTTTACTGCTGTACTGTATTAAGGGATGAATCTGCGTTGTCATCTCGGTATCCAATGGCCAAACGTTGTATCATTGATCAATTAACATCATAAATATACGCTTTACGATCTTTGAATCTCCGTAAACTTGGGCAATAATTATTAACATTTATATAAATGGAGCTGTTTTATGTAATGTGCGCCGTGGTAGCTCAGTGTCTGGGCGGTTGGCTCAAGTTGCATAGTACGCTTGTAGTTCTGGGCTCTCAAGAATAAGACTACAGTATCCCCTGCCTGTCGTATACAGCGACTAAAAGGGGCCTCGGGTTCACTGGGCGACAACGGTGGGGGCCTTTGTCGTCCGCTAAGGTGGACCCGTAAAGAAGGCGACATCGGCTGGCCCGTGTAGCCTTGCACTGTGAGGGCACAGGGGAGAGGGAGTAACCAGGACGTGATTTCCTTGAGCACAGTGCAAAGGGGCTCCAGTGCGTTCCACTGGAGATCCCGGAGCCCCTCGTCATGCACCGAGGAAAGGGCCATGGGGGAGGTTTTAGTGGGTAAAACCCCACATAACCGCCGCCTTCCCCCCAGAAGGCGGGGGTTATCTTTTTGAAGATTACCTCCCCGTTAACAAAAAAAAAATTATTGCATAATACGCTTGCAACCCGAGTTCGTTCCCCGATACCGGCATCAATAAATTTGCTGTAGTAATTTTATGTGCTGATTTACTACGCGCTCGGCGGTGAAGGAAAACATCATGAGGAAACCCTACATGTCTTACAATTTTTTTCTAAGGCATGTGAAGTCTGCCAAAACGCACTAGGGCCGCGTGGCGGACAATGCACTTGAACTCTCTTTACAGAGAAGGCCTACGCTCAACAATGGGACATATATATTATATATATACAGGCTGTAACTTTATTTAAATGTAGAATTTATTACATTCATATTGTTTGTATTGAAGAAATGGCAAACAACTAACTTAAAAAGCCTGTATTTACTTCATTTACATTATCACTTATATAACTTTATTTCTTGTCATATCTTTAAAAGTCCTATTTTCCACACATCGGAGCGTTTTATGAAACATAAAATTCTAATATTTTATGTCTGCTGAACACAGAAAATGTTAGGATGACAACGCTTTGTGCATCATTACACGAAACCCTATCTCATTTAGATCACCAGCCATGCGTCAACTTTTGCTACGTAAATAGAATTCTAGATTAGTAGTACGAGTAGACCTCACGAGTACGATACAAAAGAGTGGAAAAAATCTCTTCATAGTATTCTAAACGCGATATTGCTTGTGAGAATAGCTTTGAACGCGATTGGCTGTAGATTTTTCTTTTTTAAAAGAAAGGTAGCCATATTTCTTTTTTTTTATAAATATTACTAACATTCTTGTTAACCATTCTAACGCTTAGTTGGAAGGAAGCTCCACGGTGGCCCTTTCCTCGGTGCATGACGAGGGGCTCCGGGATCTCACGTGGAACGCACCGGAGCCCCTCTGCACTGTGCTCAAGGAGAGCACGTCCCGGGGGGAGGTTACTCGAGGTTAGGAGGGGACCCTTGTGTCGAGTTACTAGCAATAGAGGTTCAGGCAAAGCGACCTAAGAGCTATGCCACCTCTCAATCTGTTGAAGCAGTCAAGGCCAGCTTCTCTGGCCAATCTGTGTAGTTTGTCATAAAAAAATAGGCTATTGGCGCTTAATAATTGTACGTACTTGTATTGATTTAAACATATTGTTCTATAAACAACAAGCATACCCAGCCCGCTTCGCCGAGCTAGATTATGCTTTATTTTATTTGAACAATAAACTTACTTCATTAAATATTTAATTCAACTCTCACAATATATTAAATTACTCAATTCTCTTCGTATTCATTCTCTTCTCGAGCGAGTGAAGATCATTACCCATGTACATATCAGTAAATACAATATAATTTTTATTATCTATACAAAAAACTATCGGGCTCAAGTTGTCAGAAATAAAAGTACGACGTATGGTTTGTTTGACAGTTCAAAAAGTGGAGTGCCCGATCGTCAGCAAACATTACAGGATTACTCGCCAGGTCAATCTGAAGATTCCCTGAAAGTGTCATTGAAATCGGTCCAGCCGTTTCGGAGCCTATAGCGAAAGCTTATGATTGATTTGGAAAACAATAGAATGATAAATATTATATTTAATTTTATATTGAATTAAATATTTTTTAGTCTGTGTTTATATCGTTATGATGAATAATAAATCTATTTCGAATAGATCACTTCTGTTTTCGACATTGGCTTCCAGCGTT
This sequence comes from Meandrusa payeni, assembly GCA_029286785.1. Lineage (NCBI taxonomy): Eukaryota > Metazoa > Arthropoda > Insecta > Lepidoptera > Papilionidae > Meandrusa > Meandrusa payeni. Next base: position 7,124,067 of record JAGSMX010000008.1, on the reverse strand, counting down.
TAGTTCAGCGCACGCTCCCGGCGATCCCTATTGAATGTCAAAAACAGCCGTCACGTTGGCAGTACTTGTTGCCAATAAAATAGAAATGAAATGAGTAATCTATTTTTTTTATTGCGAAGGCAATATTTTTCCGTTTCATTACAGAAAAATATTCCTTCCTACATCCGATCTGGATAAACCTATTTCGCTTAATTTGCTGGATGTAAACGCATATGGGCGTAAATATTTATCTGTAACACGTTTTTCTTACTTGCTCGTTTTTAGAACATCTCCAAACTGGTTCATCGTTCGACATTCTTAATTCTGGACACAACATCATCTTTCAAATCACAGCTGTCCTAATCACTTAGGTCAAATACGTATAAATACGCGGTCGGTCACTTTACTTCTGATGCAATGCAATTTATTGCATTTCAACTGGATTTCAGCTAGACATAGGTCCAACGATTTTCGATATGTAAATATAATATTAAATAATTTATTTATAATATTAATTATTTAAATTATCTTGAATAAAAAAACACGCTTCTGCTGGATATTTTATTAAAGATATAAACAATTTACATTAATGTGACGAAAAAAAATTACGTACATTTAGCTAGAAATATTACATTCATTATACACTAGAGATCCGCCATTGTTTCACTTCGTCTTATTTTACCTTATAAAAGATTTACAAAGTGTCATATGGACCAAACAAATGAATACCAAATCAATCGAACGAATTTGAAGTAAGAAATTATTATGTTTTAAAAGTAAACAAATATTACTTCCAGTGAGTAATGGACAATATGTTATATAATTATTGAATCTTTGCAAAACGTGTTTTTGAGAAGATTATATAGTTATATAACATATTCACTTGTCTGTCCATTACTCAATGGAAGTAATATTTTTTCTTTTGTTTTACATCTTATGGTATAAAAATTACGTTCATTCTTTGTGTATTTATGCAGTAAAAGGTAACAAAAACGTCTCCACAATTATTAGTAAAGATTAGCAATAAATTATATATTTACAAATACAAATTGAGTATATGACTTACATAATCCCGCGGCGTCTTTTATAAACAAGCTGGTAATAGATACGTTGATAAATATTAACTTATAAAGATATAGTGAGACAAGATTTTCCTTCGGAAAAGTTCGTATTTATCGTGTTCTCGAATAGCTTCATATTAATGGATATGAATGGCACACATTTAATACGATCATTCATTTACAGTACGGGTGTTATCGTATTCCGATAAAGATTCGAGTTTTCCCGATAGAAAATAATTTCTGCCTACATCTATACTTAGAATCAATTTCACTTCTTTACAACAGCAGAGAAAATACGCTACTGCTTATTAACTAAGTTACCGAATTACATAAAGCATATCTAAATCCTATAAACAAGCTTTACATCAATATGTTATAAGCAGACGGTATTTTTATGAAAAAAATTATAAAGCTATCATTCATTTGACTTAGTTCAATTACAGTTTTATAAATAAATAGTACAATAGTATATAAACTTTTAATAAAAAAGACATTAGGACTAATTTATATTTCATACATCTTCACCTTCATGCCCAAAGGTTCCTATTATGGCCCTCTAATATTCTCAAAAATAAAAATAAAACATCACATCCTCCGACGGGTCAGACGTAGACGAGCGCAGCAATTGCTGTTTACTTTTGACCAAATGCATTATTGACTTGATATGTAGAAGGAGATAGGCCCATGGCCATTTACTGGGCGAAAGTTTTACCGAGTTTTGATACAAGGCGGCTGGGATTCTAAACTTTGACCATAAGATAGTATAACTGAATACTTAGTCACTAGGGTGTCGTGTTTATTACGTGTCAAATCTATCTAGCATTATATTTAAATAAGTAGGAGTGACCATTGCTAAATAGACCTTAGCAAACCAACCGACCGAGCCGTAGTTGGGCCCTCTCGGCTCGGAATGCTTACGCTTAATAAAATAACAGTCCGAGCCGAGATTACTCTTACGGGGGGACCCTTGTACTGTGTTACTAAGACTAGAGATTCAGGCTAAGCGACCTAAGAGCTATTCCACCTCTCGTTCCAGTTAAAATCAGCTTTTCTGAGTAATCTGTGTGTATGTTCGTCAAATGTAAGATCAAAAAGTAAGTCCAATTTGAGTTCAATATACTCTCTGACGCATACCCTTAGTAATTCTGATCCTACGATTACTTCTATGACAACTTGTTTCGTAATGTTCCGCGCGTCCGAACGAAGCGATTTGAGTCATCGTTCATCGCGCGTACAGCAAAGGAGTGGAACAGGTTGCCGGCGTCAGTCTTTCCGTCCAAGTACAACGTGGGAGCCTTGATAAGTAGAGTGAATAGGCACTTACTAAATTAGCGCGTATCATCTTTTGACTATATCACCACTTAACATGAGGTGGGATCGTGGTCTAGTTTATTCCCTATAAAAAGCAGTGTAAACACATTCAGTCACACCTTCCATACTTCTGAATGTACCCAACTATGCACGTTACGTACTGGACTCTAACTTGCATCACTTCCATGCTCTAGTTTTGGTAGTTGTGTGTATATCTTAATATTCTCTGTATACGAAAGTATATCTATTACCAAAAAAAAGTTATAAATGAATATTTTAACCTATATCATAGTTTGTTGACCTTCATTAACTTCTCCAGAATCATTAGAGACCGCCATTCCACAGCGCGTCTCTATCTTGGTCGTAATATAAGTTTAGTTTCCAATTTTAAAATGTCTTAATTTATTTAAAACGATCCAACTCATTAAATGGATGCACATTTTTATTTAAATTACGTTTACATTATGCAAAATAAATATATACTTTTATAATCTATGTTAATTTTAAAACTTTACGATATGCTAAAATTTATGTTACATGTAGCGTATTGTTTCCCAATATACTTTTAGTAAACTATTTCATTATATCTATCATAAAATATTATATATTTGGCATCATTTTTTTGGAGTTAATAGTATAAAATTATCAATTTACGTATTTAATAAGCCGTAGAGATGTTTACATTCACAGTACTATTTACATTGGTTCTTTGGTACATAGAAAAGAGAGAAGCATTTACAGGACAAGTGGAAACATTCACAATAACAAATAATATAATAAATTTAAGATTTATTTTACACTATTTAAATAAGTAGTGGAAGCGAAGCTTTAAAGTCATAAAGCTATTTGAAGTTTTTAAAATGAGTAATAAATTATTAACGCTATAAACAACAATTCATTAAATTATGACTACAAACAAATTGTCTATGCTCGTGATTACAAAAAATAACTCTTACGACTATATAAAAAAAAGGTTTGTATAAAAATGCATAACACTATTTTTTTTTTCACAATTGCAAACACTTTAAATGGTCACATGTCATGTTTTTTTTTTAAAAAGAAAGCTAGCAATAATTCTTTTTTTTTTCAGAAATATAACTAACAATCTTGTTAACCATTCCAACTAAGCTTAAGCTTGTGCTAGGACGTGGTTCGCGGCAATAGTCCAATTGTGGATTCAAACCCACGAACTTCGAAACCACACTCTCAACCATTAGGCTATTGACACTTAATGCCTATATGGTAATGTTAGAGACGTGCCCAAGGAAAGACGTCTCACATAAAAATGAAGGTGATGAATTTTAAACGGAAGTAAAGTGGCGGTAAAGATCAAAGGAACGATTCCCAAAATGTTAATCATTTTTTTTAACTTTTAAATAATAATGATGGTATTTTATACAATATTTCTTAGTATATATCTTTCTTAGTCTATAGTATTAACGTAAACAATATCTTACGTATAAATGCAAATATACTTTATTTCATATCTTTAAGAGATGTCATGATAGAATCCGAATATTGTTTCAATCCTTGTTCTTGAAATCCATTAGCTCCTATATCCACGGATATGGTGTTGAAGGAAGTGACATTTGAGGTATAAGACGGTTCTTGGCGTATCTTACGATCTAGATTTGTGAAATCATTGTCGGTAGAAGGGACAGTGGAGGCGAGGGAGGCGGGAGCTGGCGCTTCAAGAGGGACATCCTCTTCGGGTAGAGTGCGCAGGCGTGAGAGCCTCCCCCGCCCCCCACCTCACACCGGCGACTGGTCCCCGCTGGCGCTGCCGCTTGTGATGTACTCCTGGGCAAATGCAAACCTAACACTGTATACAGAAGTGAACAATATCTTTGAAATGGACTTGACAATGTTAATATATTTTAGTCAAAGGCTTGTAGGATCCTGGTCATCTGACTTCCTTTCTATGGGATGGGTATGAATGTTTATATACTGGTGAGCAAAAATAAAGGGTTGGTTAAGAAAGTTTGAATATCTCGGAAGATAAAGAAGTCACCCTTAGAGAGCTCAAACTTTCGCTGGTAGAGGAATGGGAGAATATTCCACAACACCGCCTCAGTAGCTTGGTGTACAGCATGCCAAACCACATGAACGCCGTAATGAGAGCACATGGAGGCAACACTAAGTAATAAATTTAAATAGATTTTGTAAATTTTATTATTATTGTAGAAATTGTAAATAAAATTTAATGTAATTACTATTTACGTAAACTTGGATAATATTTACTGTATTATCCAAGTTTACGTAAGATATCCTTTTTATATAGTTTATGTTTTCTAATGAAATAAAAATAAATTAATAAAATATATTTTTTAAAGAAAGCTAGTAATATATTTTTAAGAAATATTACTAACAATCTTGTTAACCATCCCAACTAAGCTTAAGCTTGTGCTAGGAGATGGTTCACGTCAATAGTCGAATGGTGGATTCGAACCTACGACAATACGATTCGCAGACCGTACCCTAATCCATTAGGCTATTGATGCTTAAATTTATTTTATGTTAAGGATATTTGTCTATCGTGCACAATTATGTGTTTATTTCAGTTAGCTATCGTCTTTATCTTCCGAGATATTCAAACTTTCTTAACCGAACCTTTATTTTTGCTTACGGCTATATTTATGTTTATTTTTCAATATTATTTCCATATACCCACTGATCATCACATCTGTGGGTGGAATAGGTAGAGATCGGACCCAATTATGAAATGATGATGACCGATCATCATTTTATAATTCGGTCTTTGCTTTACAAGTACGGCGGTGAAAGCTAAGCCCTCAGCTTTACTAGCCCATGATCTTGTGATTGAATTTTCGGTTACTTATCTAGAAAAAAATCTCTTCGTTAAGATTGTGACCTATACGTGATAATAGGCTCCCCACTTGTGACATAATGGACGTTAGCAGCTCGGTGAAAAGCGGACAGAAATACCTATCTCTGTTTGCGCCAGTAAAAAAAGGTTTTACTTATCGTCATATCGCTAGTCACTGGCCATGACGGCTCCTCATATAAATAATATGAAATAAATAATTGTGTGCATTTATCCACTCTATCTGATATGAAAATTAATAAGCTCTTTGTATTTGCGTTAGGCTACGGTGTTATAGATAACTTGAGATACGTCACTGTTACATTGTGTAGATTACAGTGGCGTTTATTTTACTTCTTATTTATATAATGAACACTGAACAATTAACATTTTTACTATATGAAAATATAAAAACAATGGTATAGCTAGCAAGTTTTTTTTTTAAAACTGAATAGGCTCACGTTTGGATTCTATCTCGCTTGATGGACGGCGCCGATGAAGCCTAGGATGGAGCACGTGAGCCTATAAGGTATCTGTTTACATTAGATTTAAAGGTGTCTAGATTGTACCCGTATGGAAAGACTGATAGAGGCAGAGAGTTCCATTCCTTAGCCGTTCGCATAAAGAAGGTTGAGGCAAATCGCTTCGTGCGTATTGATGGAATGTCTACGACGTAAGGGTGGTGATAGGTTCACGGTTAATGCCTTTGCAATTATAGGTTAAAATTAATACATGGCGATTGACTATATTAAACAATAAAAAAGCACATACAGCGTGAAGATGTCTGCCGTCGAGGTGTGGCGCTAGTGACGTTCGTGGCACCAGCAGTGTGGTTGTGGTGGTTTCCGAGGCCGCAGATTCCCTCTTCGACGGATGACTGTATAACCTGTTTTATGCTTTTACTTCAAGGTCCATTTATTTGGAATAACTAAATAAAAACTATGTACTAAGCATGATGGTGTATTTATTATGTTCTATACAAGACCAACGTAGTAATGTACAAATGTTAGAAATCCTAATCAGTTAAAATATCATAGTTTTTACTAACACCCTTGTTCACCATTCCAACAACAAAAAAAAAAAGAAATATTGCTAGCTATCTTTTTTTTAAATATAAAATTTTATTCCTTAAACACATCTGCCTTAAACATGCTATGGTCTTGTGGTATATTCTGAATTCGAAGTCGTCGAGGTTCTTGGCGGCTATTCGTTTGGTTACTTATTATAGAGTTTCAGGCTGAGAGCTCTAAAAGCTGTCAACTCTCAACCCAGCAAAGCTGTAAAGGGTCCTCCTCCCCGGTTGCCCTTTCCTCGGTGCATAACGAGGAGCTCCGGGATCTCAACGTGGAACGCACCGGAGCCCCTCTGCACTGTGCTCAAGGCGACACGGGCCAGTCGATGTCGCCTTCTTCTCAGGTTCACTTTGGTGGAGGACGCAGGCCCCCACCCTTGCCGCCCAGTGAACCCGAGGCCCCTTTTAGTCGCCTTGTACGACAGGCAGGGGATACCGTATTCTTATTCTTGAGAGCCCAGAACTACAGGGCTGGACTGTAAAGGGTCCAGGCTAACGATGGTATACTATACAAATGTGATACAATTTTATACAGTTATTATTTTAGTCTTTTAGTTATTACAAAGGCATGCATTTGAATTCTATGTCACTTTGTTAGCTTACCGTTAATGAAAATTGCATGCAATTGTTCTAGTAAATCATTGTTTCTCAACGTTGGAATTGTAGCCCCTTAGGAGGTCACATTTCTACTATAAAGGATCGCAATCTGTTCTAAAAGCAAGATCTGTGTACTAAGAAATCAGTTAAAAATTAATATATTGTTGTTTATAAGAGTAATTAATGTTTTGGCCTATGATTAAATTTCTTGCCAAACGTTTTACGCTACGCAACATAAAAACGACTGAGAAACAATGAAATTTTGTATAAATTAGACACAATTATGTTAAAGTAAAATGAAAATCACTGAATAAAGCGTATTATACAACGATTTATTGTAAAGTAGGAATCTATTATACAATAAAATAAACATTTTTTGTCCAAATCCTCATTAATTCTCTTGTATTATATTGTATTGTTTGTCTCTTCATTTTATTAGACTCATCTTGTTATTTGTAACCCGCGAACTACATCCGGAATCAAATCTTCGTAGCAGTTCTTCACACAGTAAGCCTAACGGAAATAAAAACATGATCAAAAATGATTTTTTTTTGGGACTTTTCACATGTCAACCTCATCACACCCTAACCTAAGTACACACATCGGTCGCATGAAGCGAGAAAAAAGTCATTAATGTTGATGGTCATAGCCGCCAGCTTCCTCCCTCCCTCTGAGGTCGAGTCTGAGAGCAGCATTAAAAAGGCACCCACATGTTTCTCCTTCAGACTTAGGCTATCTATTAATGACTTTCTTTCCGCTTCTTGCTTAGCTCCATTATGTGGTGCACATCATCCACCACTTGGCAAATATCACAGTTCAGTGAGTATGCCTTCTGCATCCGATGTGCTGTGTTTTGCAGGGAAATGTCTCGACCGCAATCTGTGCACCGTTGTGATATGTATTCTACTTGTTTCTTTAGGGAGAGGCAAATGAGGAGATTGAGTCTGTATGATTTTATATCATTTACCTTTCTGGTTACTAAATGTGAATTTTAATGAGCGATGTTGCTGCAAATGTGGGCTTTTTACTATAGCGGAAATAACACGTGACATAATGATCCGATTGAAGCATCAGATTGAGGCACCCATTAGTTAGTATTATTGCATCTGGCAACGATATTAGGGATAGACACTATTTATAATGAAGAGATATTGGTAAAAGTGATTAGCCATAACATAAAAATAATTCTCTGGGTTTTTGAATCAGGTCACACTACGCACAGTCAGCTGTATCTATTACACAGATGACTGTGACGACGCCACATGGAGACTGGTGACAAGAGCAACGGCCGCATCAAAAGAGAAAATAATAGAGTACAACTTAAAAATGGTCATGAGAAACAGGGACGCAGGGGTCGCGGAGAAACTAATAACAATGCAACGGGGCGTCTACGACGCGTAAACCACAGCATTCTTCAACACCACCTTCGTATATCAGGCATTATAAAAAGAAAAAAAATGTAGTAACTGTATAGGTAGCACTATTATTAACAAACCCAAAGTAACCAATTAAATTACCCCCCACCGGGGGGACCCTTGTGTCGAGTTACTAGCGATAGAAGTTCAGGCTAAGCGACCTAAGAGCTGTGCCACCTCTAAATCCGGTGAAGCAGTCAAGGCCAGCTTCTCTGGCCAATCTGTGTAGTTCGCCATAAAAAAAAAATCAATTAAACTATTCTTATCTAATAATAGCACGGACACAAGTTTGTGGTTGCGCTTTCTTGAAAAAAAAAAGTTTTTAGTCTAGTCTGACTTCCTTGAAGCCACAAAATGGAAAGGACCAGCGGGAAAAAGAAATGTTGGTCGACAAATAAGACGGTGGTCTGATGAAATAAGTCACATCGCCGGAAATGACTGGATAATGTCAGGCAAGGACAAGCAGTCATGGAAAAGGATGGAGGAGGCCTTTACCCGATCAGGAGTCCAAATAGCATAAATAACACTAACACTAATTTATAAGTTATTTCTTTAAGTCTTTTCAACTTTCATGTTACTAACAAAAACTGTATTGTAAAAGGAAATGCTGATTTGGATTAAATGGCTTTATTATTTTTATTATTCCTTTTTAGAGCCGCGGTAGTTCAGTGTCCGTGCGGTTGGCTCAAGTTGCGTAGTACGCTAGCAACCCGAGTTCGATCCCCGGTGCCGGCACCAATAAATTTGTTGTTGCAATTTTATGTGCTGTTTTACCACGCGCTCGGCGGTGAAGGAAAACATCGTGAGGAAACCTACATGTTTTAGAAATTTTTTTCTACGGCATGTGAAGTCTGTCAATCCGCATTAGGGCCGCGTGGCGGACTATGCCCTTACACTCTGTTTACAGAGAAGGCCTGCGTCCGACAGTGGGACATATATAAAGACTGTAACTTTAACTTTAATATTCCTGCATGGAGGTGAAAACGTGCCTTAAATCTATTTTACTTAGATTTAAATTTTTTAAAATCTTATTTTTAAATCTGTTCAAATCAATAAAAAGAGGTGTTAGTTACTCCCATAAGTATGTGATGATTAATAACAATAACTTATATACTGTTTCACACAATTACATAAGAATCATGCAGTTAAATACATAAAAACATAAAATACATAATTACATAAAAGTATGCCTTGTGAAATAACAAAATTAAATAAGTAGTAATAAACAGCAAGCGAAAGACAGAGAATAGATGCATGCTACAAATACCGTGGACTGCCAAGCGCACAAATGTATCTATTTTCTCCCAGTTCGCCATAAAGACCAGATTGTCCACTACGTGTCTACAGCGCGTACTGTCATATTTCGGGCATATAATGCGTAGAGGGGATGGCAACCTTGGAAAGCTGGTCATCGTTGGCAATATAGAAGGCAAGAGAACAAGAGGCCGGTCGCCAACACGATGGTCTGACCAAATAAAAGGTGCCATCTCCTCTCCTAATCTCTTCCAGCTGGTGAGGGCTGCCTCGGACCGAAACCGATTGAGGCAGATTGTTTATTTGACGGGGCTCTAGAGACCATGATCCTCAGAAATGAGGGAACGACAAAGAAGAAGAAGAAGAAGTAATAAACAAATGAAGGTAGGCGTAAATATGAAAAATATACTTAATTAAATTAAAAGATTTGTTATTTTGTACTACAATTGGGAAATGGAAATGGTAACCAAAATTTAGTATGCACAACTTAGTCTATGGAAAAAAAATTATGACGACACTCCATACGGATAAATTAGTGTATAGGATATAGGCTTTACTCAACTGCAAGTGAATATCACATTGTCTATAGCAGAAATGGATCACACATCAATTCCCACGATAACGTCGTATCGATAGCGTTACTCTAATATTTGAAACGACACCCAAACATTAGACAATCGAATCAAAGATGTTATGTTATGTTTACCTTATGCTCTCGGTTCTTGACCGCGGTGACCAGTCTTTAGAATAAGATGCACCTCTTCGTCTTCCACCGCCGATTGTCCGGCCAGTCTTCCATCTTTCTACGTGATATCTGATCGCGTGACTCACTTCCGTGTTCATAAAGCAATAGAATAGAGCTACTTTGAAACCCTAAAACGAAGTCAGATTTTAACAGAAGTTTATTTAATTATTGAACACCAACACAATGAACATATTTAACATACAATATATTCAAACTGTCTGCAATGGTTTTAATTGCGAGGCGACAATATCAAATTATAACGAACGAACTTCAGATATTGCAAAATAAAATTATAAAAATCCTTTACCGATTCCCTTCCTTGACACCGACTTCTGATCTCTACAAAGCGACGAAAATAATGAATATCAAGCAATTATATAAATATAGTACTGTAGGGGTGTCGTGAAGAGCTTACTATAGAAATGATCCTATGAAGTAAGGTCTTACGAGATTGTAGGGTGGGTGTTCTTGGATGCAGCCGAATTGGCCAAGTGACAATACCAGGTAGGCGACAGATAGGTACAGGTATTTATTCAGGGTACAACTGGATTACATAAATTATGTATGCGAATAACCGTCACAAGTCAGCAAGCGGTTATTTACTGAAATTAGGCCGTCACTATCGCAAGCAACCTAATTCAGCGTCACTACAAGGCACTAGGATATATATTAGTCACAGGACAGCAAGCTAATATGAATCAAAGTCGCTTGTAGGAACTAAATCCTCAATGTGGTATGTACCACAACACTACATAACCGAGACATTACGAAGCTCATCATTGTGTTTCAGAATACGTTACAAGATTCGTGGCGCCATCTCTCGCCATTCCTTATCGAAATTAACGGGGACAGCGCCATTTGTATAATGTTATAAAGTTTGTTACAATTTTGTTACAGTACATGTATTCTCATTAGGAAAATTATAGATAAAACAATTAATAACAACATCTCTTTTACTAAATATACTAAAAAACGCAGCAACCGACGCGCTAGTTTTCTTGTAATACTAAAAGTTAGAACGAATTACGGTAAAAGATCAATTTGTTTTGAAGGAGGACAGCTGTATAACAAAATACCAGCAAACGTCAAGATGGTGTACACACTTAGCGCATTCAAAATACAACTTGTGTAATTCCTTAACGACAGCTAATGCGTTAGGAGTTCTTCCACAGCGAACTTATTGTTTTATAATATTAGTTATTTTGTTGTTCTCATGTAAGTAACCTTTAATGTCTATAGTAAGAATAAAGTTTCTAAAACCTAAACCTAAAACCTAAACTATAACTAAAAAAACAAAAGTAAAATCAAATTAAAATTAACTAATAAAAATAAAAGCTATTTAAAGGTTAGTGACTTTTAAATATACCAATACTTTGAGAAAAGAGATCGATATCATTCGTTTTTCATTCATTTTGTTTCGCATTCTTACCTAGGTTCGACCTGAATAAATTACTTCTTAACAATTGGTATCGCGAAGGTCTAGGTCACCGCGACGGTATAGAAAAAGCTATGGCGGAGAGAAGCCCACGGGTGTTGTTAATGCCATTTGCAAGTTTTAAAGGAATGTCAGGTCTAACATGCGTTTTCGATCCGCGAGTTCATTTTGATTTTATATGGCATGCCCAAGCTTCAGCTAGCCCTGGATTGAGATGACGTTTTGTATAGGAAAAGGGGCAAGCTAAATAATATAAGAAGCATTACATTTGTTCACCTCGCTTAGGTTAAAATAGAAGTATCGGTAACAATTTTTTTATAATGTTGGCACGATGTTGATAATAAACGACTTATGTTAAATATTATAATACAACGGTAAAACTGATAATTTACCTGAGTCGACAGCATCAGAGCACGCGTGTAGTCGAAGGCGTGCGCGAACCATGAATCATCGCTTGGCCCACACAATACGAGCAAATTTGTGATGCCCAGAAGTGGGATCAAAACGAGAAGTGCTTTGGTAGCTTTCCTATATTGCTCCGTTTCTAGCGTATTCGCTGATCTCAGCTTGGTTATCAAAACCTGACGATTATAAATAAAATTAATTACAAATTATAATTACAACTTGCTCTAAGAATAATTACTGATTCTTAAATATTCTATCCTCATTAATCCTTCGTGCTTATCCTATTGTATCCTCATTATTTTCGTCTTACAATTTTATTAGTCCACGTAATCTAAAATGTTAATTGTTGTGTTGTATTTTTATTAAATTTAAGATAAATAAAGAAGGACTCTGTTGACGAATTATTCGTTATTACGAGTATTCATGAAATAGCAATCGACCGAGGCGTGGTTCGGCCCTCTCGACGCCCTTGAAGGAATGATTACGTCTAACGTAGTAACCGCCTGAGCCGAGGTTACCCCTCATCAGGGGGACCGTTGTGTTACTAGCGATAGAGGTTCAGGCTAAGCGATCTAAGAGCTGTGCCACCTCTCAATCCTGTGAATCAGTCAAGGCCAGCTTCTCTGGCCAATCTGTGTAGTTCGTCAAAAAAAAATCTGTAGACGATCAGTGCACATTTACAACAAGTGAGTTACGCTGGAAGAAAAACCCTTTACAAGTGAACCTCTGAAAGAAAGTCACTAAGTCTTTATTAAATCACGTTTAAAACTCTTGATATTTTGCTAAAATCCGTCAATAGCCGCAAATTATGTGCGATATAGAGCTAGGAAGCTCACAAATGTTTAGGATTACACACAGTTTAATACTTACCCACATTATACGTATAAGGAAGAATAGATTTAACGCCAATGCGACCAATGCCGGAGCTTTATGAATCCAGTCAACTTGATGCTCATGAATCCAAAGACACATTTTTGTGTCAGTCGCTATGGTCAACTGAAAACAATAAAAAGTACTATAATATAGAAATTCTTATTTAGAAATCAAAATATAAGGATTTGTAAGCTCACTTCGTCGGGTCCGGTCGAAGGAACGACAGTTACAAAGCATCTCGAAATAACCCATATTGTGATGAATATGGCGGGTGCCCCTGTAAAGTTGCAAATCAATTACGTTTCTTAAAAACCAATAGCGATAAAATTTAAACTATTACTTAGGCTTAACAAATTACTGACTTGTTTATAAGTAATAATTATACTAGAGGAGGAGACAGCAGAACATTAACAAACAGGCGTATAAAAGGTGGGCGCAAGCCTTCTCTGTAAAGAGAGCATAAGAGCATGGTCCGGAACGCGGCCCTAGTCAATCGGCACTACGGTAGACTTCACATGTCTTAGAAAAAATTTCTTAGGCATGTAGGTTTCCTCACGATGTTTTCCTTCACCGCCGAGCGCGTGGTAAAACATGTAATATAATTTATTGTTAACCCTACGTAAGGACGTTTGGTTAATAAGTTTCAGCGAATTATATTCCGAACAGCTTCTCCTAATTAACCATGACCAAAGATTAAATAAGTGATTTTTATGCGCTAATCTGTTAAAGCGAAAAGTAAACCGTTTTGTAACGGTTTATTTAAAAAAAGCTCCCACATTCGTACCATTTCTTTATCGTGATACACAGAGGGGTCGATTGCTAAAATACGGAATGACAGATAATTGAGAATCTTCACTTAATTCCTAAAATTGTATAGAAGGAAGCTTGTTTATTGACATGGCTTATATTAATCCAAGACTAAAGCAATCCTTAACGACGACTACTATGTGGAAGAAGAAAAACCAGAAACACCACCACCAGGCAGGCACCACAGGCACCAGAACTTTGCAAATATCACAATAGTATTTCGGAAACAATAGACAGCGTCCTCGCGTAGAATTTTGTTTAATCCGCCACTGATTTGATTTGCAGTCGTTCTATGTTTTTACCAGTAAATATGTAGTAAGTAATTTAGATTTATCCTACGACGATAAAAATAAATAATACATCCATTGCTGTCTGATTTGCATAAATCTCCATTATAATATATAAAGAGGGAAATGGAGCGTACACATGCCATTAATGCGGGTTGGCCGACTTCAGTGTCCTCTAAATAATCTTTCTTTACAGACGCTCTGTTATGTCTGATAATTTCATTTATAGCGTTGTTAATGGATAACTTATGATTAACGTACCAGTTTTTACTTGCGGTATTGTAGATATAGGGAAATATGACCTAGTTAAAGAATTACATTTCTAATATTTTTACAGCGTATCTCTTTTATACGTTTACATGATTTTACATTCAAAGTGTTTAGCACAAATGTTTAATTAAAATATATGTATATATAATACACATTTCAGTACGTTTTTATTTATTTTTTTTTATAAAAGAAAGCTAGCAATATTTCTTTTTTTTTCAGAAATAGTACTAACAATCTTGTTAACCATTCCAACTGCTCGTAAGCTTGTGCTAGGATATGGTTCACGGCAATAGTCCAATGGTGGATTCGAACCCACGATCTTACGATTCGCAGGCCGTACCCTAAACCATTATTACTTATAACTGAACCGATAAATCCTTACAAACTAACCGAGCTGTCTTCAATACATTTTTTAAATTTAGAAGTAGGCAATGAGAACAAATCCACATCTGCGAAGTACTACGGAGAGACTTTTTTGGAATATTTAAACCGAATTTGGACAGATAGATCAATCTCACTAAAAAACAAAATTGATCTGGTGAGATCTCTGGTGTTCCCAATTTTCACATACGGAGCGGAAACTTGGACCCTCAAGAAGGCAGATAGATCTCGTATTGACGCATTTGAGATGTGGTGCTGGCGGAGAATGTTGCGAGTACCTTGTACACCGCACAAATGCGTCAATTCTCCGGGAAGTGGGTGTCACTGTCAAATTGTCAATGGTCTGTCTCCGTAGGGTTTTCGAATTCTTCGGTCACATAGCCGGGAAAACCGATACCTTGGAAACAGGCAAAGTACAGGGAAAACGACCAAGAGGGAGGATAGAAAGTGATAGTACAAGGAAAAGTGAGAAACGTGTAAGCATTACTGAAAAACAATATTGTTAGTTGAATGCATACTATAACATTACAAATTAACTATTTTTTTTAATTAAATGATGCACTCACCCCAACCTATGGTGGCATAAACCTTTAACTTAATGTTTTCCGCAGTAAATGTCTCCACAACTAACATGTACAGGTACAATCCTGGAAATTTTAAACGAAATGTATTAACAATATCTTACTCAAAATTCAAATTCAAATCAAAGTTCAAATACTTCATTTTTTTTTTTTTTTAAAGAAAGCTAGCAATATTTCTTTTTTTTTTCAGAAATAGTACTAACGATCTTGTTAACCATTCCAACTAAGCTTGTGCTAGGACATGGTTCACGGCAATAGTCCAATGGTGGATTCGAACCCACGATCTTACGATTCGCAGGCCGTACCCTAAACCATTAGGCTATTGCCGCTTAATTAAGGTTGATGTTTATATTTGGAAGTCATATACTTTTGATGCATTTGGGTAAATGGATAAGTTGGTTTTTTTAGAGTATAATCATCATCATCATCATCATCATCATCATCATCATCATCATCATCATCATCATCATCATCATCATCATCATCATCATCATCATCATCATCATCATCATCATCATCATCATCATCATCATCATCATCATCATCATCATCATCATCATCATCATCATCATCATCATCATCATCATCAGCCTGTGTCTACCCACTGCTGGATATAGGCCTTCCCCAATGCCTTCCACCATATACGATCCTCCGCTTTACGCATCCAGCCACTTCCGGCTATCCTTACAAGGTCGTCGAAGTGTAGGGCAAGTCTCCATTCCAAGACTTTCCTCCCCCATCTACCATCACTGACTCGGCAGATGTGGCCGGCCCACTGCCACTTCAACTTGCTTATTTTAAGAGCTGCGTCGACTACCTTTGTTCTCCGTCGAATTTCTTCGTTTCGGATTCTATCCCTTAGAGAAACGCCGAGCATAGCCCTTTCCATCGCTCGTTGTGCGACTTTCAATTTGTGTTTTAGAGTATAATAAAGTTAATTATTTAATAAGATTATTTATACTCATTGAGACGACACAACATACATTTTTCGATTGTTTAAAACAAAAATCGACTTCAAATTATATGACTAATGAATAGAGTGAATAGGCATTTACTAAGCTAGTGCGCCTTGCCATCCAGTACTGCTTTTCCACTTAACATCAGGTGGGATCGTGATCGAGGAGTTGCTTAGAAAGTATAAAAAAATAAAACATTAAAAGCCACTACTCGTGGACGTTCTTTTATTCGAAAATATAATCCTATATTCTCTTTCTGAAATGCAATGAAGTGCCTATTTGACGTATATTTTATCTGTTTATTTGTAAAGCAGTGGTTACACAATAGCTGAGCGGCTTGTTTGCTTGTTTTTTTCTCTTTATTTGGAACATAGTACAATTAAAATTATAAAAGACTTAATACAAATAAAAAAATGTTGCTACCAACGACATTATCCACAAGTTATTATCACTATTATTTCAACGTGCAACACTTTCGTATGACAATTTATATGCATATAATAAATAAATATATAATTAAAGAAAATGTATATAAGATTATAACTGAACCGATAAATCCTTACAAACTAACCGAGCTGTCTTCATTACATTTTTTAAATTTAGAAGTAGGCAATGAGAACAAATCCATATCTGCGAAGTACTTATTGTAAATATCCACCACACGACGGAGAGACTTTTTTGGAATGTTTAAACCGAATTTGGACAGATAGATCAATCTCACTAAAAAACAAAATTGATCTGGTGAGATCTCTGGTGTTCCCAATTTTCACATACGGAGCGGAAACTTGGACCCTCAAGAAGGCAGATAGATCTCGTATTGACGCATTTGAGATGTGGTGCTGGAGGAGAATGTTGCGAGTACCTTGTACACCGCACAAATGCGTCAATTCTCCGGGAAGTGGGTGTCACTGTCAAATTGTCAATGGTCTGTCTCCTGGTCACAGGCAAAGTACAGGGAAAACGACCAAGAGGGAGTATAGAAAGTGATAGTACAAGGAAAAGTGAGAAACGTGTAAGCATTACTGAAAAACAATATTGTTAGTTGAATGCATACTATAACATTACAAATTAACTATTTTTTATTTAATTAAACGATGCACTCACCCCAACCTATGGTGGCATAAACCTTTAACTTAATGTTTTCCGCAGTAAATGTCTCCACAACTAACATGTACAGGTACAATCCTGGAAATTTTAAACGAAATGTATTAACAATATCTTACTCAAAATTCAAATTCAAATCAAAGTTCAAATACTTCATTTTTTTTTTAAAGAAAGCTAGCAATATTTCTTTTTTTTTTCCTGAAATATTACTAACAATCTTGTTAACCATTCCAACTAAGCTTAAGCTTGTGCTAGGACATGGTTCACGGCAATAGTCGAATGGTGGATTCGAACCCACGACCTTACGATTCTCAGGCCGTACCCTAAATCATTAGGCTATTGACGCTTCTTCATTCAAAAATTTCTTTACAAATACACGAACTCCCTGACTCCTGAACTCAGAGTTAAACCTACATCTCTCCCACTACCATACATCAATTTCATTTATAAATTTTATTTAATGATATAGCAGATAGTTTAGTTAAATAAAATTAAATAAATATTGATATATAAATAAATAAATGTGGACGTACTTTGATTTTTTTTTAATGACGAACTACACAGATTGGCCAGAGAGGCTGGCCTTGACTACTTCACCGGATTGAGAGGTGGCATAGCTCTTAGGTCGCTTAGCCTGAACCTCTATTGCTAGTAACTCGACACAAGGGTCCCCCGGTGGGGGTAACCTCGGCTTGGACGGTTACTATTTTACGCGTAAGCATGCCGATCCGAGGGCGCCCGAGAGGGCCGAACCACCACTCGGTCGGTTGCTATTTCACGGATAATCTAGGAGACATTCAAAAGCTAAACTAACTTTGAGTGCCACTTCGGGAAGAAAAATGTGGTCAAGTTGTGCCTTAACCAATTTATGTGTTTCATCCTTGTCATGGGGAGTGCTAACCGTCTCTCCTTTCAATTGACACAACGTACTTTGAATGTGCGTCTGAGTGTGTGATGAGTGTGATATTTATATTATAAGTGGAAGCATAATTTCTTCTGTCTGCTTATAATCGAGTGACAACAGCCAGTTTTTAATTTTGGTTTTCATTTTATATGTGTTCAGTAGATTATAGTTTAAGATCTTGTTGAATTTAAAAATAAAAATAATATAAAGCTGAGGGACATATACAAACACAAATTTACACACACACACCAACACACACACAAACACATTTATAAATTATTGTTATCATTTGTTATGCTCATATTTTATTGTGCTTTTCAAATGGGAAAAGACACTGACCTCTGAAACACAGGTCCAATAGAAACCTAGCTCAGGAGTCAGGGACTTCATATTTCTTTGTTTAAACATTTTCTATGGTGACAAATAAAGATTTATTTATTATTATTTATTTGATACAGTAACTGTTGATCTCGACCTTATGGGTCGGTTTTACTGAATCAGGTACGGGCTTATGCCAAGTATCCTGGTCCAAGTGTTTTTGGTGTGCGAGCGTGTTTGTGAGTGCGTATATGTTTTGGATGCGTGTGCGTGTGTGTATATGTGTGTTATTGCATGTTAGGTTGTGTGAATGTCTTCGTTATTTTGGAGCGTGAGGGTGGTTGGTTTTAAAAAGCGACGGACTATTGAGCATTTATTATTTATTATTATTATTATTTTATTATAGAGTTTCATCCACTGAAACTAAAACTTACTGTTAAAAAAAAATTATTTTCAAAATTGGTTTTAAGTTAATCCATTTCGCATTAAGTCGGCTAATTTGTACCCTTTTTATTGTGCGCAAATAATAAATAAATAACTCAATAATAAATATATTTTTTTTGCAAAAGAATTCATGGGATCACGAAATTCAGAATACCAATCAAAACCAAACTTTATCTGAATCTCTGTTCAACATATTGCATTATTTAAGGTAACTTAACAATTTACAAATTAAAAAACAGCCTGTGAAATGATACTTACCTTCAACGAGCATCCAGAAGAAGTTTGTGAGGTAGAAATAGTGCATGCATATCACTAATGTCATACACGAAGTCTGGTCTTGTTGGGCTTCATCAGACCAGTTCTAAAAAAAAATATATAGATAAATAAAATATCTGAAACATCCTGGTAGAGGAATACTGTCCTCTGGTAGCTCTACGCTTCTCTCGGCCCCTGAGCTACCATGGTTCTCTCTACACCAGACACAAAATGTTGCGATTTTTCTGTAAGTTAGAAAGAGGAAAACGCAAACTTCCAGTAGGTTTGCGTTTTCAAGTTATACAAGTGCTGCGATATCGGTCAAGACAAATGCTTAACCATTTTTTTAATATTGCCTCCTCTGTTCAATAATGGAGGAGAGTCGTTATAAGTTTGTCTAGTTTGATCTGATGTACTTGGAATAGCCAAAGTTATATCTAGCTTCCCCTGGTTTGGGTAGTCAGGGCCATTCAGTTTCCTGTAAAATCCTGTAAACATGTAAATAAACGTTATTACATGGCCCTGTAATATTTGGTACAAATTGTTTATCTAGAAGTGCCATTGTGGCTACCAAACGACATCACGTACACTTTATATTACCGAGAAAGGATAATAGATTCACTAAAAAGGATTATTATCGTATCGAACCTATCTTGTCATAAATTTTATGCCTCACAATTATTGTATCACAAGATAGTCTTGTACTCGTGATTAGAAAAGTAACGCGGTATAAAGAAAGTGTGTCAGATGATGGGTGAATGAAGGAAATGCAGCGATAGTCTAATAACTAAGCATTCGTCGTGTCTGATATCGCAGCGCTTGTTTACCAGTAAGTTTTCGATATTCTCTTTCTATCTAACAGACGAATCGCAACATTTTTTTAGAAAAATCTGCAAACAAGGAGCGCCCAACGCGCACTGCCATAGCAGGATGCGTTGCTAGCCCAGAAAATAAAATTATATTTCATTAAAAAACATAAACGAAAAAGAATATCTTACGTAAATTTGGATAATACAGTTTATCCACATGGAGGCAACACTAATTACTAAAATTTAATTAAAAATACTGTATTATCTAAGTTTATATTAAATATTCTTTTGTTTTATCCTTTTATAAAAAAAATATAAAAATATTTTATCTCACTTTAAGGATATTTAATTGTCTATCATGCACAATTTATTTCAGTTAGCTAGCGTCTTTATCTTCCGAGATATTCAAACTTTCTTAACCGACTTTTTGGTCACGAGTGTATTTGTGAAAAGCAATATTTTTGTATTTAAGCAAATTTATATAATTATAAAGTTTATAATTAAGCAAAAAGAAATATGACGAATAGGAAATACACAATCGACTTTCCTGTCGTTCATTACATTTTCTAGAAGATAGACAAAGTTTTTGTAACCAATTTTAAATTGCCCTCTTCAATGCAAATGATTTAGTAACTTTTTGAATGAACATATTACGCACATTTTGCTTTCATACGAAATATGAAATACCTTTCTCATATTCCGAGTCGAATTGTACTGTATTTATATTAATCTTATGAGATTTTGTGCAAATATTTTTTATCTCACATTACATATTTAATAGGAACATATTTTTATTAACAATCAGAGTAAATAATAGTAAAAATATTACATAACTACACTGATAAGTCATTATTTTACAAACGTTAAATCATGTGATGAGTGTACAGTAGTGGCTGTCTTGAAAAACATTCGTTAGAAAAGTTTCGATCAACATCTTAAGAGACTTCCGCTAGATGGCTGGGTCAAAGGTCAGATACAGAAGGCAGTACTCCTAGACACGGCACGCATCGTCAGGGGGTTTCTCTCTATGTCGCCCTAACCACTGGTTGCTTGGGCCCTGCTTCGTTGCCGGTGGCACACACTAGGTTAGATTTTATACTTGCAGCCCTGTAGTTCTGGGCTCTCAAGAATAAGACTACGATATCCCCTGCCTATCGAACAAGGCGGCTAAAAGGGGCCTCGGGATCACTGGGCGATAAGAGTGGGGAGCTTGCGTCGTCCACCAAAGTGGACCCGGGAAGAAGGCGACATCGGCTTGCCAGTGTGCAGTGCAGAGGGGCTCCGGTGCGTTCCACTGGAGATCCCGAAGCCCCTCGTCATGCACCGGGGAGGTTTTAGTGGACAAGAATTCCACATAACCGCCGCCTTCCCCCCAGAAGGCGGGGTATCTTTCTGAAGATTTCCTCCCCGTCAACAAAAAAAGTTTTTATACTATGTATGATATTTTTGTGTATTTTACTTTTTATATAAATATTGTAAAAACTTAACCTAAAGTTAAGAATTAGTAACACTATAATGGTATTAAAAAGTCTTTAAAATATTCCACCTTATACTTAACATTTCTTAATAAAAAATAAAACAAAGTGATCTTATAAGTGAAGTTATTACGGAGATATTATTCCATTACACATTAAGAAGAATATTAGTTTTTTTTTGACTTTTGTACTATCATTGCCATATATTATTTAAAACTATTTGACACATTAGTTACTTTTCTATACGTATGTTATAGTTTTTAATATATTTTTTAAATATATTAGAATTAAATAAAGAAAAACTTCATTGAATTGCATTATTGATTCTGTTGTATTAAATTACGATTAAACAAAATGTAAAGTGAATGATTTTAGCGTGAAAATGTATTCCTGAAGCAAAGCTTTCCAAATTATAATCTATAACTTACTTGTAAAGCTAAATTCAACATCCAGCTACACGCAGATAAAATATATGTAGACATGAGATTTGTGTGTATGGTATTTCTTAGACATCTCAAGTCCCTGAAAAGAAAAAAATATCTTAGTGTGTTGTCACAGATACTTATTAAATAACCCGTAAAAGTAATGAAATATAATTTGTAATAACTTATAGTTTTTGTGGAATGAAATAGTCCAATAACTAGTACACTCGCTTTATTGAAACGAACTAATAAAGTTTACTTATTGTTTACAATGCCAAGTTAATGTGACGATCAACATAATTATTAATTATAAATTAAAGATCCAGTAAGGTTCAGGTAAAATCGGTGGTGTTGCAAGTTGCTGTAAAATACTTACTTAAAATAAAGAAAAACAAAGACGGCAAGTGAAAGGACAGCGAGGCTGAGCGAATAGCCTGCCAGGTATATGAGGCTGGCCACATCTGTGGGGGACACGTTCGCGATACGTTCTGTGCAGTTTACATAATTGGAGTAGTTGTGCCACACGCCATCCAGACACAAACGTGAAGCGTTCTCTGTTAACAGAAAATAAAAGTCTCGGATTACTCTAAAAAATAATTTAGTGACCATAATTAAGAAAGGCATGCTACTATCGGGTATTCGGACACGTACAAAGAATGACAATGAAATTGCCGTTTTAGTACTAAGTCAGTCACTAAAAGTCCTGTCGAAATCGGTCTAACTGTTACAGATATTAGCCGGAACAAACAGAAAGACTAAAATTGTAAAAATTGTTGTAAGCATATGTACTGTATTTCAGCCCTGTAGTTCTGGGCTCGTAGATAAGACGGTATCCCCTGCCTGTCGTAGAAGGCGACTCAAAGGGGCCTCGGGTTCACTGGGCGAGCAGTTACTAAGTAAATTACTCAGGCTAGATCTCTACAAATCCACAAAGCGTCCATTCGCGACCGTCGGAGGTTGCCAATAATTCTTGCGCGTTACCGCTATTTTATGGGCAGGCCGCACCTCATAGATGTTAGGAGCGTTGCTGTAGTTTCTTCGGCCACTTCTTCTCCCAGCGCCAACGCTTCCCGATGTGGCACTCAAAGTTAGTTTAGCTTTTGAATGTCTCTTAGATTATCCGTGAAATAGCAACCGACCGAGTCGTGGTTCGGCCCTCTCGGGCGTCCTCGGATCGGAATGCTTACGCGTAACATAGTAACCGTCCAAGCCGAGGTCACCCCTCACCGGGGGGACCCTTGTGTCGAATTACTAGCAATAGAGGTTCAGGCTAAGCGACCTAAGAGCTATACCACCTCTCAATCCGGTAAAGCAGTCAAGGCCAGCTTCTCTGGCCAATCTGTGTAGTTCGTCATAAAAAAAAATACTCAACTATTATGTATGCGTAAATATATGATGTGAATAAATTAAAATCCGTGATCTCTACCTACTTGTCTAAGCACTTGGCAGACGATGAGCAAGACTAAATTATATATAAATGTGGTTAAATTAAATAAATACATTTTAGCTATTTTATTTAAAATTTAAGAATCTATTACTCAACGTTATTTGACAGCATTATTAATTGACTCAGTATCAAATGTTTAATGAGCGGTGTAACGCTTCTTAAAACTGAATAATTTTATCATGAAACGAAGAAAAGCCGCACTCAACTTTATTACAACTTTGTTGTGTTGTCTGCTGAGGCGAAATAATTCATAACAATGGGCGTAGACTTGTTTTGAACACAACCGCCATAAAATAAGATTCTAAAAAATAATATTCCAAACAAAAAGTTTTTTCCCGCTGAAAATAACACTTGATTGTGGTGACAGTGATGAATTATTATGAAAACAAAACTTTTCACAGTGAAACAAACAAGTTTTTTTTTAAATTAGAACCCTCGCCTCGTTTCTTTTAATAGCAAGAACAAGGTGTTTAAGGCCCTTTTACTAAATAGGGCTTTTAAAGACAGAGACAAGTAAATCTGAATACTACAACAGACTAGTGGAGTAGAAAAGAGTAGGACTGGTGGTATTGAAAACGCAGCGATGTTGCAGTAGTAAGTAGGCTGTTTCCTTTTTTTTGTTGACGGGGGGAAATCTTCAACAAGATATCCCGCCTTCTGGCAATGTGCGGTTCTTACCCACTAAATTCCCCCTTTCTCTGTGCATGGTGAGGGGCTCCGGAATTCAGTGGAACGCACCGGAGACCCTCTGCACTGTGCTCTCAGTGCTCGCGGAGAGCAAGTGCCAGAGGGGTGCCCACGACGTGCAAGGCGACACGGGCCAACTAGCCTTCTTTCCAGGTGTACTTTAGGGGACGACAAAGGCCTCCATCCTTGTCGCGCAGTGAACTCAAGGCCCCTTTTAGTCGCCTTGCAATCCAATGCAATTCTAGTACATAGTAAGAATCTCAGACGTGTTTGTTTCCTTTCGATTATTTCTTAAGATGAAATAATCGTAATGATTTTGATAGCTTATTGTGAAACTTAGGGCTCTTACTTAAGTTATATAAATTATAATTAACTTACGGGTATCATCATATTGGACTCCATGAAATTCACTAAAACACTTTTGCACAGCCAAAGTGTACCACGGCGTCGGATCCCAGCACAGCAATCCGTCGTGGTAAGCGGGGCAGAAGTTGTCGGAGAGGTTGAGGTTCTGCTCCAGGCATTCTTGGGTCCTCGCGCTGGCATTCTCGATCACGCTCTCCGCCCCTTCCAAAGTTTGTAGGTCCTCCAGTTTGAAGCAGTTACCACTTGACTAGTTCTCGATAGAAATTTGGTATGTTCTTTGGCATAAAGTTTTCCACTTGCACTGAGGTTTTTCCTTATTTGTTCTATTCAATATTAAATACTAATAAAATTTCCTCCATCATTACGATTATAGAGGAAACTTTGCCGAAATATTAACAGTGTTTTCAGGTGTTCCGTGCGTCACGCCTGATTGCAGCGGATTCTGTATAGTACTTTTGTGTCTCCAGTAAGAATGTTACCATGATAAGGTTGTTTGCACGTGGCTTGTGTTCCAACTTATCAAATGATAAGACTTCCAGAACAAACATCGGCAGTCTGCGGGAGTATTTGCGTGTCGTCCAAGGAACTCTGTTTTTCTTTCTTCAAATCTTCCTGACGAATACTGCAAGAAATTATTCAATTTAATTTCGATAATTATTCATAATTAAATTCTTATTCTAATCAATAAAAAAAATCTATTGCTAAATTTTTGCCCGGTGTATGGTAACGTCGACTCGTATGCCAATTATGGGTCGGTGAAGCCATCGCCTTGGGATCTGATGTGATCCGCGAATGAAACCTAATACTTCGTATACCTTGCTTGGTTTAAGCAGTTGATAAAGTGAGAGTTTATTCTTTCTAATTTTAATTTATTTTTGGTTTTTTAACTTATTCTTACTAAATATTTACTGAAATCGCTCCGTTAAGTATTAAGTTTTGATGCGTTTTCAACTGATAGTGTGTTCAACATGTTCGTTGATAAACGAGTTTATTTTACTTCTGTTTGGTTTAGTCAAAGTAGTCTATTTGTAATGTTAAAGCCACTTGTCTTCAAACATAAGATAAGAGTGAGCAGATGCGGCCTTTTAAAACATTAAATTTTATTCATAAATGACAAACATTAAGGATCTAGTGGCTTAGATACACAATACACAAATAAAAGTGTACAATTTGAAAAACAAAAAGTAAGCAACAAAACATTTTTTTTTTGTTAACGGGGAGGAAATCTTCAAAGATACACCGCCTTCTGGCGGTTATGTGGGGTTTTATCCACTAAAACCACCCCGGTGGCCCTTCCTCGGTGAGGGGCTCCGGAATCTCCAGTGGAATGAACCGGAGCCCCTTAGCACTTTGCTCAAGGAGAGCAGTTCCCAGGGGAGGAGGGGGAGGTTACTTCCTCTCCCCTGTGCTCTCGTAGTGCAAGGCGACACGGGCCAGCCGATGTCGCCTTCTTCCCGGGTCCACCCTGGCGGACGACAAAGGTACTACTACGGTACGGCCTTCTACGTCAGGCAGGGGGTACCGTAGTGTTATTCTTGACAGCCCAGAACTACAGGGCTGTAGCAACAAAACATAAGTGCCACCTCAATTATAGTATAAACAAAACAATAATTATGCTACATAATTAAAACAAATAAAAATGAATTATTAACAATACGATATAAAGACGCGTCTGTTTTTTTACAATGCATCAGTAATTCTGACGCTATGAACGGTTATCGTTTCAATTATAGTTTTTACTTTCATCTATAAAATTTCAAACATCAAGGGAGATAATGTTTTATTTATTTGTCAACATTTAAGTAAGGTTTTACTACTGCGCTTGTATCTCTAGTAATACGTTTCTAGGTTTACTTTGTAGAAAGTGCCAACTAAAGCTTTTTTATTACTTTCCTTCTTTTTATTTTCAAAGGACACGGCTTTGCTTTTACGAACACTGTTAAAATAAAGATTGCTGTTAAATTTTTAAAATTAAAAGTAAACAGTTACACTTGTCTTGGAAATTACCTGACCCTCTTTGTGCAAAGCAATCACTAAGTATTGTTTTCTGCAACTTTCAATTCCATATTGTAAATGTAAATTGTTCTAGAATAACTATATAAAATGGGACGAAATTAATCAATTCGAGATGAATTGAAATTTAAAATAACAAACGAATTTCAAATTTCAAATCAACTAAATTATTAATTATAAATTAAAGATACAATAAGGTTCAGGTAAATCAAAAGATATCATTGAAGTAGTTATTATGCATAACAATCACTGGGTGCCATGTATTTCCAGCTATCACTTGGCATTGTAAACAATTATTCAACTTTATTAGTTCGTAATCTGACTTCTAATTAATTTTGTATAAAGATTGTGGCGCGCATTTATGACGGTATTCGTTAAAATAATTCATCGTACAACGTTACGCCGTCTAAATAAACCGAGGGTATTAGTTATTGGAATATATTATTCCACAAGACCTACAAATTATTATATCTTCATAATAATATCTTTCTTTATAAAATGAAAGCAAAAAAGGCATTTCTTTTGATATAGAATCTAAAAATAAAACACAAAGAACCTAAAAGTTCTTTCAACACAATTGACCGAGCCGCGGTTCGGACCGGGCAAGGGAAGACCTTTGCAGTGAATTATTATACTATTTATTAAAGGTTTCGGCATCTCTAAATCCGGTGAAGTTGAAAAGCTTTCTGACAAACGATGTTCATCAGCCATAAAAAAATCTAAAAGGGCTAAGTGTAATCGCGGTATTTTTTTTAAACGACAAATGTAATACATGTTATGGTGTTGCTTAGCAACAGATTAATAAAACAGTCAATAGTCTTGTCATGTATGTTTTAATTTATATAAATATTTATAACATGGTGTCAGGTGTGGGGTTACTAAATTCTAGGTAACTAAACAACAACAATGTAAAGAAGATATAGTTTAGTTTGTTTGGTTTTTAAATAAGAAGAGATGTTATGGTGTTGCTTAGCAACAGATTAATAAAACAGTCAATAGTCTTGTCATGTATGTTTTAATTTATATAAATATAAATATTTATAACATGGTGTCAGGTGTGGGGTTACTAAATTCTAGGTAACTAAACAACAACAATGTAAAGAAGATATAGTTTAGTTTGTTTGGTTTTTTATATAAGAAGAGAGATGTTATGGTGTTGCTTAGCAACAGATTAATAAAACAGTCAATAGTCTTGTCATGTATGTTTTAATTTATATAAATATAAATATTTAAAACATGGTGTCAGGTGTGGGGTTACTAAATTCTAGGTAACTAAGCAACAACAATGTAAAGAATATATAGTTTAGTTTGTTTGGTTTTAAATAAGAAGAGAGATGTTATGGTGTTGCTTAGCAACAGATTAATAAACAACAACAATGTAAAGAAGATATAGTTTAGTTTGTTTGGTTTTAAATAAGAAGAGATGTTATGGTGTTGTAGCAACAGATTAATAAAACAGTCAATAGTCTTGTCATGTATGTTTTAATTTATATAAATATAAATATTTATAACATGGTGTCAGGTGTGGGGTTACTAAATTCTAGGTAACTAAACAACAACAATGTAAAGAAGATATAGTTTAGTTTGTTTGGTTTTTTATATAAGAAGAGAGATGTTTTGGTGTTGCTTAGCAACAGATTAATAAAACAGTCAATAGTCTTGTCATGTATGTTTTAATTTATATAAATATAAATATTTACAACAATACATTTCCATAGATTTTAAATTCCTTATGTTTAATGTCATTTCTGATCTTTTTATTCCGTGGTTTTGCTTTGAGAAGAGGTAGTTAAAACTGGTACTGTATCCACTTTAGTCTTCTGTATCTTTATCTTCCTTTCTTCTTATAACTCCTTCTCGTCTCAAAGGTCAGCAACATCCCTATAACTCATCTAGTTTTGTGAACAGGTATGTATATCATATTGTGAGCCACTTAGTTTAGATACGATACGACATCTTGAAATTGGTGTAAATTGAAAGAGTCCGATACATTGATAAAAGCGACGTATATCTTCGTAAAATTATTTAAAATAACAAACAAATTTCAAATTTAAAAGGAAAAAATTATTAGTTTTAACATCGTTTTTTTTGTTAACGGGGAGGAAATCTTCAAAGATACACCGCCTTCTGGCGGTTATGTGGGGTTTTATCCACTAAAACCACCCCGGTGGCCCTTCCTCGGTGAGGGGCTCCGAATCTCCAGTGGAATGAACCGGAGCCCCTTAGCACTTTGCTCAAGGAGAGCAGTTCCCGGGGGAGGAGGGGAGGTTACTTCCTCTCCCCTGTGCCCTCGCAGTGCAAGGCGACACGGGCCAGCCGATGTCGCCTTCTTCCCGGGTCCACCCTGGCGGACGACAAAGGTACTACTGCGGTACGGCCTTCTACGTCAGGCAGGGGTACCGTAGTGTTATTCTTGACAGCCCAGAACTACAGGGCTGTAGCAACAAAACATAAGTGCCACCTCAATTATAGATTAAACAAAACAATAATAATGCTACATAATTAAAACAAATAAAGATTAATTATTAACAATACGATACAAAGACGCGTCTGCTTTTTTACAATGCATCAAAAATTCTGATGCTCGAACGATTATAACCGTTTCAATTATAGTTTTTACTTTCATCTATAAAATTTCAAACATCAAGGGAGATAATGTTTTATTTATTTGTCAACATTTAAGTAAGGTTTTACTACTGCGCTTGTATCTCTAGTAATACGTTTCTAGGTTTACTTTGTAGAAAGTGCCAACTAAAGCTTTTTTATTACTTTCCTTCTTTTTATTTTCAAAGGACACGGCTTTGCTTTTACGAACACTGTTAAAATAAAGATTGCTGTTAAATTTTTAAAATTAAAAGTAAACAGTTACACTTGTCTTGGAAATTACCTGACCCTCTTTGTGCAAAGCAATCACTAAGTATTGTTTTCTGCAACTTTCAATTCCATATTGTAAATGTAAATTGTTCTCGAATAACTACATAAGATGGGATGAAATTAATCAATTCGAGATGAATTGAAATTTAAAATAACAAACGAATTTCAAATTTAAAAAGGAAAAAAATTATTAGTTTTAACATCGTTTTCTATGGCCTTGAATCTGCACGTAGTCACCCAACCCACCAACTGCTTAAATCTTTCTCGAAGCTAACGTTCTAAGAAGATCAGTCGGTTACCTGTTAATGATTGCATTGCATGATTGCAGATAAATTTAAGGGGATCCAAATAAATGAAAAAATTGTGAGTGAGGTAGTCAAAAATATTTAGTCCCCTACTAAGCATCAATTATACAAATACATATAATATCTATATAAAAAGTGGATGTCTAGTTCCTTCCCGAAGTGGCATATAAGTTAGTTTAGCTTAGATTGTCCCAATAGATTTTTCTAATAAAATAGCTACCGACCGAGTCGTGGTTCGGCCCGCTCGGGCGCCCTCGGATCGGACTGCTAACGCGTAATAATGGTAACAGTCCAAGCCGAGGTTACCCCTCACCAGGGGGACCGGTATGTCGAGTTACCACCTAATAGAGGTTCAGGCTAAGCGACCTAAGAGCTACACCAACTCTTAATCCGGTGAAGCAGTAAAGGCCAGCTTCTCTGTGCCAACTGTGATAGTTCGTCCAAAAAAAGAAAAGGAAGTCTAATGGCAATGTTCGACTTATGATCTGATGGTCGCGGGTTCAAAGTTGTTGTTAGTCGTTGGTGTTACTCGGATTTTTAAGTACAAAAAAACTGCAACTGCTAAACATTTGTGCCCCGTGTACGGCAATGGGCGCACGAACAGTCACATAAAAGATCTAATAAGCTTGGTAAAGACGGGACAGTGAAAGCTGTATTTGTCTACACCGCTAGGGTTAAATGGACGTGAGAATTTATATTTTATATATGCTTCCTTTCTACAGCATTTTTCACTATTATAACAGTGCAGTTTGTTTAAGATGTTACGTAAGCCGCTTGGTTATATTGGAACAATTTTAAAATTGTTAGATGCATAGCGAATACTAGTCGAGAACGTGACATTGAATGAATATTGTAAAATTAGATGAAATTTTCAAACTCTTTACTATATATGCTACTGCACTAAATATTCCAACAACGATTTTTTCAATAACTTAACAAACAAAATATGTAAATATGGCTTTAAGAAAACTACTTTTAGCTAGCAACACATGGCACCCAGCGATTGTTATGCATAATAACTACTTCCAATGATATCTTAGTGGTTTAAACCTTAACCTTTTTGTATCTTTAATTCGTAATTAATAATTTAGTTGATCATCAAAATAACTTGTGTAATAACTAGTACGTTTTGTGGAATTATATAGTCCAATAACTAGTACACTCGCTTTATTGAGACAGCGTTACGTTGTACAAGGAATTATTTTAACGAATGCTGTCCGTCGTCCTCGCCATCTTCTTTTTACAAAAATAATTAGAAGTCATATTACAAACTAAGTTAAGTTATGGTTTACAATGCCAAGTTATAGTGACGATCAACTAAATTATTAATTATAAATTAAAGATACAATAAGGTTCAGGTAAATCACAAGATATCATTGGAAGTAGTTATTATGCATATCAATCACTGGGTGCCATGTATTTCCAGCTATCAGTTAGCATTGTAAACAATTATTCAACTTTATTAGTTCGAAATCTGACTTCTAATTAATTTTGTATAAAGATTGTGGCGCGCATTTATGACGGTATTCGTTAAAATAATTCATCGTACAACGTTACACCGTCTAAATAAACCGGGGGTATTAGTTATTGGAATATATTATTCCACAAGACCTACAAATTATTATATCTTCATAATAATATCTTCCTTTATAAAATGAAAGCAAAAAAGGCATTTCTTTTGATATAGAATCTAAAAATAAAACACAAAGAACCTAAAAGTTCTTTCAACACAATTGACCGAGCCGCGGTTCGGACCGGGCAAGGGAAGACCTTTGCAGTGAATTATTATACTATTTATAAAGGTTTCGGCATCTCTAAATCCGGTGAAGTTGAAAAACTTTCTGACAAACGATGTTCATCAGCCATAAAAAAATCTAAAAGGGCTAAGTGTAATCGCGGTATTTTTTTTTTAAACGACAAATGTAATAAATTTCCATAGATTCTAAATTCGTTATGTTTAATGTCATTTCTGATCTTTTTATTCCTTGGTTTTCTTTGAGAAGAGGTAGTTAAAACTGCTACTGTATCCACTTTAGTCTTCTGTATCTTTATCTTCCTTTCTTCTTATAACTCCTTCTCGTCTCAAAGGTCAGCAACGTCCCTATAACTCATCTAGTTTTGTGAACAGGTATGTATTTCATATTGTGAGCCACTTAGTTTAGATACGATACGACATCTTGAAATTGGTGTAAATTGAAAGAGTCCGATACATTGATAAAAGCGACGTATATCTTCGTAAAATTATTCCTCTTCTGCCTAGCGATTTCCCGACCACTAGGGTCCGCGTTCCTGCTTAATCTACTCCACTTTGCCCGGTCTTCAGTATCCTCCTTTAGATGGTTCTCTTACGTATCCGCCTTGACAACGTCCAGCCAGCGTTTTTTGGGCCTTGTAAATTGAGGATCTGTTTCCAACAGGATGCCTGCGGTATAAGTGGCCATACCATCGGACACGACTTTCCTGCAGTTTGTCTGCTACGTCGTGGACTCCAAGGCTGCGCCGGATGTGTTCGTTACTTATGCGATCTAATCGCGTAACGCCACACATCCATCGCAGCATCTTCAACTTCGCAACGTGCAGCTGCTGGACATGTCGTCTGAGGGCTGGCCACGTCTTACTGCCATACAGCAGGAAGCGACGTACGTCAAATTAATATAATTTTTATTTCTTATGACGTAAAGTATTATAAAATAAATCAACGTAATGCAGTCCTGTAATAATTTATTCGGCACGAAGGGAAGTTTAATAAGTGCTTTGAACATGTATCAAGTAGCACGAACTTAGAGGAAATTTTTTGCGGAAAAGGAGATGAAGAGATAATAGACATTATTTTCATATTGGTATTCTGTGATGTATTTTCCGATTGTGCCATTCATGGAACAACAGAAATCATTGCGATAACTTTATTTACTTATTGATTTGTATATACTTTAATAACGCAACAACAAGTCAACTAGAATAAATATGTTAGCAGAGAGATAAATCAAGCTACGGTCTTAACGCTAAAAGCGATCTCTTCCACACAAACAATATATGAACATGATAAAGGTTTAACTTCTGTTGTTTTCTTACCATTATTCTAAACCTAATCAAAACTAAATGAATCTATAGTAACCTAATGGTGGATTTAATCAAAAACATCCGACTAGGTTCATATACTGAATATTAGCAAGGCGACACGGGCCAACCGATGTCGCCTTCTTCCCGGGTCCACTTTGGAGGACGACGCAGGCCCCCACATACGACATATCTATGACTATCCATTCCTTTTCTATCTATTTTCTAGTCATTTTACTATTTTATTGTAATTAGTTATTTGCATGCAAATAAAAACTGTTTTTAATGATGCCAAACAAGTCTTTTGTTGTTTTTCTCACGCGCGTACATAATTACACACACACATTTTTTCGTTTTTAGTAATACATAGAACGAATATTTGAAACTGTTACTAGTAACTATTATCTGTAGTCTTGAAAATGGAGCATATATTTATTACCGTGTATGTAAATATATGGACAATTTCCATGAGATACATCCGTAACGTTTCAGCGCCTCTGTATCAAGTCAAACCAGTCTGTCGTTAAACAATGAATGCTTGACAGAGTACGCGAAAAATCGCTATCGGATATACGATGTTCGGCACTTTCAGCGAATTGAGTTGCCCGAGGAATCTGATGCGGAAAATGTAGCTCGAGCGCTTCTATATCTCATACATGTAGTCGAGAATGTTAAGGAAATATTCTGTTTCCATTCACGCTGGTGTGTCTTTTGTATTTTCGTAATATTTTTGAACAGAATCAAAACTTTATTCAACGCGCTTGTTTGTACGCAGTCAGTTAGATACTAATGCTTTTATTTGGAATCCACTTGAAGAAAAATACAATCTTATAGTGGAAAAAATTCAAAATAAATTTCGTAGGTATACTATAAACAGTACGGCGTGTATCTCTTCTTCTGTCGTATTCGATTATTTTTAATGACGAACTACACAGATTAGCTGGAGTTGACTGCTTCACCGGATTGAGAGGTGATCTCTTAAATTAAGTTGGTGGTTAGCCCTGTCGGGGTAGATAGAGTCAGAATTCTGTCAACTTTGGTCTATAACGCCGTAACAGCTTATTGTACTAGACGTGATAAGATACTAGTAAAAATTATGATATCATAAATTCTTTTGTACAAAAGATTTTATTAATGTCATTAAGAATAATTAGTATTACAGACGGTGGACACGGCGACCAGTTTTCCAAGTTGCTCCGGACACTTAGGGGCTTTAAGCAAATTTGTGATTTAATAACCAAGCTTTGCTCGAACACTAGAATACTTAATTGGGATAATTAGAAAATGAGAATGTAATTAAAAATAAGATTAAATTTTGATTCATATATAATGTAAAGAGACATTGTGACTGTCGTTCATTCAAGAATGTAAATGAATGAGTGAATGAATAATTATGCAAAACATAGACCATTATTGTTTGCGTAATTTTAATTTAAAAGAAAAACTATACTGGCCGGTATCTCGCTCTAAATCCCACCTTTTTTTATCCATCTTAATTCTTAATTAAACCCAAAAATGTTTTATATTTGGACGTCTACTATCTTAAAAAGACGCTGTACCTTTTTGGCGAATTTTAATCCTTACTAAGACCTTTTTGCACGATGTATTAAAATTACTATGATAAACGTTAGGCAAAACTGGGCGGTATTTTAGTTTGATATAACAGATGGCTAATGAACAAGCATTTGTAGTGGCTTAGCGGCTCGCTTATGTGCAACAGTAGAGGGATTCGATTCCTAATCTGCTTTGTACTACTTTAGGGTTTAAGATATAGTTTTTTGTTATTTTCTTATATTTCTTTTTTATGTTATTATTATATTTCCGGTCGTTTTCTTTTTTGGTTTTTCAAGGCTTTAGTTTACACCTATAACTGAGGTAACACTTGTCCTTGTTCTTTTTAAATCTTTTGTATTTTTTAATCTGTTTTCGTTTCTTTGAAATTGAAAAAAAAAACTGAATATTAATAATGCAACACTATTTTTGATGTATGTTATATCTATATGATTAACGTTCTCTTTACCTTAACTTTTATTTTATACTTTTGAAGCAAGTGCTAGACTAGAAATGCGCTAAAAAACTAGACTAGAAAACACACTGGCTTAGTAAATGCTTATTCAATCTTCTCTTGAAAACACCCTCATTGAAATTGTTGGGTAAGATATACATTGGCAATCTTTTGCAATCCTTTCCTGTACGAACAATAAAAGACGAAGCAAAGCTCTTCGTTCGGCTCCCGGGGATCTTTATTTGTTTTATCCTATTTAGTATTGAATGAAACGAGACATTTTCGTTTTTTATTTTATTACACACTAAAAACCGGAAGTAAAACCAACGGATTCGGAAATAAAATATTTACGTCCTCGGAATCATAGAGTTGCGTCAGCGGTGCCTTTGGTCTTTATTATTTTGTCGCTTTATTGTTTATGAAACGAACGTTTTCTTTTTCTCCTTTAAATAACTGATTACTACCTGATTTTCAATGATAAGGTTATTTGTACGTATATTTTTATCCAAACGAAATGGAAAAACGGATGCTCATTGGGACTGACTAGCTCGGATTCTAATTTCCGACAGTCATATTGTAAGTTAAAAGTATTTTTTAGCTTTGTCTTTTTTTAAGTTGCTAAGCTATCAGTGTTTTTTTTAAGTTCCGTAATAGACTACTATGTAGCTCCTGACTGCAGTGTGCTGTTTAAGTTATTATGTATTTGTGTGGTTAAAATACTTCTACCTTTTTTTATCTTTTGTTCACGCGGGGGAATCTTTTAATAGACCATCTTCCGGTACCCTGGGTGGGCCCGGAGGGATGTGTGGGACTCGGCTTGGGCAGCCCCTACCCACTAAACCTTCCGCGAATGCCATCAGCCGTTATGAGCGCGGTGCCCCGGATCTGTCAGCGACAGGGCACCCCAACGACCGGCCGGTCCCGGCAACGACCGGGCTTCAACCTCAAAAGGGGACTTCTCCAGCACTCAGAGAAGTCCCGACGACGCCGAAGCATACTGGGGCCAGGTACCCATCCTGGCCCCAGTATGCTTCCCAGGCTTGTTTCTTACACACGTAACACCGATATACCTCGGGGTTTTAGAAGACCTCGCTGATGGCAAATGACTCCACAAGTTGGAAGAGCGAAATTCTCTATCTATAATTATCTTCACCTTTAAAACATGATCGTAGTAGTGAAGTTTGAATTAATAATTTAGATGGTCGACCTCAGAATACTTGCTGTAAAACTTTAAGATAGCACTAGCTATTTAATGTGCGTAAATTATAATTCGACCTTAAAATTATTTTGCAATAACACTATCATTAAATCGATATCACGTTACGAAAATGTACCATTAGGTTTTAGGTTTTAGAAACTTTATTCTCACTTTAGACGTTACGGGTCACTTACACGAGAACAGAATGAGAAACAATAAGTTTGCTGTCACACGAAAGGAGTCACATAACGCATTCGTTTGCTTGAAGACGATTAGCTGTTGTTGAGGGATTTAGCAAGTTGCATTTTGAATGTGTACACCCTTTTGACGTGTGCGGGTATTTTGTTGTACAGTTGTGCTTCTTCAAAAGAAATCGAACCATTAATAAATAGCACCATATAGCCTACATTATCAATCTGACGTAGAAAGGCAGGGTGAATGAATTCAGTTCGTAGCAGAATGTGGCTATTGAACCTTAAGCATTGTTGTTCAAACATATTTATCTAGGTTGACGTTGATTAATTCGTGAAAATGGAACGCTAAATATAGAACTTAAACGTTGTCAATATTGTAGAATTTTTTTAATATTTTTATATAGAAGGAATGAACAAATAACGACACAGTGTTTAGTGATTCAACCACAACACATACTAAAGGCATTGCAAATGCGTTGAATACTTATGAATGAACGGTTACATAACTGACAAACAAAGTGGTATAATATACTAACTCGTACTGAATTGCTTGTCCAGTGTCAGTTGTTTCGATTTACCGCATCATTTTTAATTTTATTTACTCTGTGCACCACCGTGGTTGCTCAGTGTTTTGGCTCAAGTTACATGGTACGCTAGCAACCCGAGTTCGATCCCCGGTGCAGGCATCAATAAATTTGTTGTTGCAATTTTATGTGCTGTTTTATCACACGGTCGGCGGTGAAGGAAAACATCGTAAGGAAATCTACATTTCGTAGAAAATTTTTCTAAGGCATGTGAAGTCTGCCAATTCGCACTAGGGCCGCGTGGTGACCTATGCCCTTATACTCACTTTACAGAGAAGGCCTGCGCCCAACAGTGGGACAAATATATTATATATATAAAGGCATTAACTTTAACTTGTGTGCTCCGTGCGAAATGAGCATAGTTTCTCTCGAATTAAAATCATATTTCAACTGAGATAAAAAAATTGTTTGATTTCAGTGAAATAGCGTTGATTAATTACCACACGTAGAGTATTATAGCGTACATTTTCACACAACGTGAAAGTTATTGGCCTGATTTGCAATGAGAGGCAGTGGAGCATCATTCACAAAGAGATAAAAACATACCACCCTTTGTGTTGCAGCGGAAACAGTTTCTCGATATTGTTTCGATCATAAAAACAGCCGTCTTTAATTAGAAATTACCAAGCGTGTCAGTAATCCTTTTAATAAATGTAATAAACATACTTTTATGGGTTTTATCAATTATTCAAACTATTACGAGATTTACTCGCTTTTAAATTATAAATAACATTCAGCTTCCATGAATCTCCTCCTCCTTCTCACGTCGGTTTCCTCAATGCCAAGGTTCGTGACCATCTCGTGGGAACAGTCTGTCTTTGGTGATCCGTCGCCAATTTCCTCTGTTTGCAGCCTCAAAGCACACACATGATAGTGGTGCGGATCTGCTCAGTCCAGAGTCGAGCCGATGTCGCCTCTTCCCGGGTCCACTTTGGTGGACGACTCAGGACTCGACCCTTGTCGCCCAGTGAACCCGAGGCCCCTTTTAGTCACCTTGTACGACAGGCAGGGGATACCGTAGTCTTATTCTTGAGAGCCCAGAACTACAGGGCTGTTCACCTAACCTACTTCAGCCGGACGTAACAGTAAAATATTCAACTAAACTGGACAGTAAAAATATTATTACGGTTAAGAAGAGATGGCGTATAA
This sequence comes from Meandrusa payeni, assembly GCA_029286785.1. Classification (NCBI taxonomy): domain Eukaryota; kingdom Metazoa; phylum Arthropoda; class Insecta; order Lepidoptera; family Papilionidae; genus Meandrusa; species Meandrusa payeni. The sequence goes on along the minus strand of JAGSMX010000008.1, from coordinate 7,086,204 downwards.
ATGTATCAATTTAAACCGAACAAGCAATTTTTTCAAAGCACCTGTTTTGATATTTGAATAAAAAAAAAAACTTATTTGACCTGTAATTCATATAAAGTAAATAACATCTGTGATGTAAGAGAAATTACTTGTCCTTATAAACTTTTTCAAAGATTTTCGGACGGAATTAAAAGTTTAATTTGTAACTTACTTCGCGGTTCCAAAGTTTTAAGTGGTTTGCTTCCCGAGGTCATTAAAGGTTTGAAAAATTATTTTGGAAGAGTTTGTTGAAGATTGGAATAAAAAAAAAACGTAGTATTTCGTAAAGTCTGCTGCTCGAATAGTCGACGATCAGGGTCTTTCCGATCGACTCGACCCTCTGAGTCTGCGAAGAGATGTCGGTTCTCTTTGCATCCTGTATCGCATTCAATCATCCCAGCTACCGATTTCCATTACCGCACATCTCGGCAGAATTCCAAATTCCACCGCCACCATCTTAATGGTTGGCGTTCAACGACTGTACGTTTTTCGCGTAACTTTCTCCCACGCACTGTCAACTTGTGCAATCAACTGTCGCCAGCGGTGTTTCCGAACGTTTACGATTTAGGGACCTTCAAGAAACGAGCCTATTTCTATCTCAAAGGTCGGCAACGCACCTACAGCTCCTCTGGTGCTGTGGATGTTCATGGGCGACGGTGATCACTTAAGATCAGGTGAGCCGTATGCTCGTTTGCCACTTTTCATATAAAAAAAAATCATTATTTAATTTTTTATGATCTGATTAGATTCAAGTTAAAGTGATAAAAATATTGTATTCAATTTTTTTCTTATATCATTACTTCCCTAAATGAACCGAAATTAGGATGAAATATATAAAAACGGACATTTAAGCTGCCACTGTCTACACCGCTAAGAATGTGGTATGAAGGAATTCTATGACGACTTTACTTTCATGCACACTACTGTCAGCATTTAAGTTAAGCGTCAATAGCCTAATGGTTTAGGTGCCGTACCCTAAACCATTAGGCTATTGCGAATCGTAAGGTCGTGGGTTCGAATCCACCATTCGACTATTGCCGTGAACCATGTCCTAGCACAAGCTTAAGCTTAGTTGGAATGGTTAACAAGATTGCTAGTAATATTTCTGAAAAAAAGAAATATTGCTAGAAAGCCAGAATAGCACCGACACACTATACCTGGTATACACCCAGACGGAAAAGTATCCCTTTCCAACCAGGGATACGGATCGGGGTCAGGTTCGCGCATCCTTACCGTGCACGAGGCCCTAGGCCTCACGTACGGATCAGTGGTAGTCATCAGAACAGTGACGAAAAACTGCAACTGCATGACAGCGTCCAACATGCTGTAGTGGCGATATCCCGATACACCGTCAGCTGTGTCTATTATACAGATGACTGTGACGACGCCACAGGAAGACTGATGACAAAGGCAATGGCCGCATCAAGGGAGAGGATAGTGGACTACAACCTGAAAATGGCCATGAGAAGCAGGGACACAGCGGTCGCGGAGAAGCTAATAGCAATGCAGCGGGGCGTCTGCGACGCGTGAACCCACAACGATCTCTGGCCACCTCCAAATTCAGGCATTATATATATAAAAAAAAAAAAGGAAAATAGTAACTGTAGAAGTGGCACTTTTTAACAAATGCAGAGTAAACAATTTAAGTGTATTGGAAAAGAGCACGGACACAGGTCTGTGGTTGCAATATAAGAACAAATAAAAAAAGCTAGAATAGCTTAAAAATTAGAAAAGCTTAAAAAATAAATTTATTAATCAAGAAAAACAATACAAGGCATCTTCTAATTCACACAAATGTCGTTGAATATATGAAAATGAAATGAAAAATTTATTTACACGATATTATTTCTATTGTATGAAATATTTCTTAATTAAAAATATTTGCAGGTACTAGCGGCGGGAGCGGAATACGTCCACAGAGAAATTGCATTCTCCCCATATTACTACTCAACTTAATTAAGAAAAAGGTTTTTGATGAGAATTCGAGCTCGAGTAGGCTTGTTGCTGCGCCATGACAATGCTTATTCGTGAAAATACGGTTTACCTTCTGTTCAAAAAACACAGACGATTTTGGCCAGATTGTTATCAGAGGTAAAATAGATATGTGGGGTTTTTAAACACTAAAACCCCCCCGGTGGCCCTTCCTCGGAGTATAGTGAGGGGCTCCGGGATCTCCAGAGGAACGCACCGGATCCCTTCTGCACTGTGCTCTTCGAAGTACGTACTGGGGAGGTTATCCCCTGTGCCCTCACAGTGCAAGGCGACACGGGCCAGCCGATGTACGAATATATATATATATATACACATGTAAAAGTATTCATACTTTTTATTTTTATATCTGGCTGCAACCGAGCTTTATTTTCATAAACACACGGTTGTCAGGAATAACAAATAGTGAACAAAAGAAAATGTTTCTTTAAATAAAATGTTTAAGTTGATATACAAAACCTACAAACTGACGATTCAACCTTTATTGATGTCACCCAATAAATAAAACTTTTGCTACAGAGATTTGGCAACCATTGTAAGAACAAGATATCTTATATATATATATACACATGTAAAAGTATTCATACTTTTTATTTTTATATCTGGCTGCAACCGAGCTTTATTTTCATAAACACACGGTTGTCAGGAATAACAAATAGTGAACAAAAAGAAAATGTTTCTTTAAATAAAATGTTTAAGTTGATATACAAAACCTACAAACTGACGATTCAACCTTTATTGATGTCACCCAATAAATAAAACTTTTGCTACAGAGATTTGGCAACCATTGTAAGAACAAGATATCTTATATATATATATATATACACATGTAAAAGTATTCATACTTTTTATTTTTATATCTGGCTGCAACCGAGCTTTATTTTCATAAACACACGGTTGTCAGGAATAACAAATAGTGAACAAAAGAAAATGTTTCTTTAAATAAAATGTTTAAGTTGATATACAAAACCTACAAACTGACGATTCAACCTTTATTGATGTCACCCAATAAATAAAACTTTTGCTACAGAGATTTGGCAACCATTGTAAGAACAAGATATCTTATATATATATATATATATATATATATATATACACATGTAAAAGTATTCATACTTTTTATTTTTATATCTGGCTGCAACCGAGCTTTATTTTCATAAACACACGGTTGTCAGGAATAACAAATAGTGAACAAAAGAAAATGTTTCTTTAAATAAAATGTTTAAGTTGATATACAAAACCTACAAACTGACGATTCAACCTTTATTGATGTCACCCAATAAATAAAACTTTTGCTACAGAGATTTGGCAACCATTGTAAGAACAAGATATCTTATATATATATATACACATGTAAAAGTATTCATACTTTTTATTTTTATATCTGGCTGCAACCGAGCTTTATTTTCATAAACACACGGTTGTCAGGAATAACAAATAGTGAACAAAAGAAAATGTTTCTTTAAATAAAATGTTTAAGTTGATATACAAAACCTACAAACTGACGATTCAACCTTTATTGATGTCACCCAATAAATAAAACTTTGCTACAGAGATTTGGCAACCATTGTAAGAACAAGATATCTTATATATATATATACACATGTAAAAGTATTCATACTTTTTATTTTTATATCTGGCTGCAACCGAGCTTTATTTTCATAAACACACGGTTGTCAGGAATAACAAATAGTGAACAAAAGAAAATGTTTCTTTAAATAAAATGTTTAAGTTGATATACAAAACCTACAAACTGACGATTCAACCTTTATTGATGTCACCCAATAAATAAAACTTTTGCTACAGAGATTTGGCAACCATTGTAAGAACAAGATATCTTATATATATATATATACACATGTAAAAGTATTCATACTTTTTATTTTTATATCTGGCTGCAACCGAGCTTTATTTTCATAAACACACGGTTGTCAGGAATAACAAATAGTGAACAAAAGAAAATGTTTCTTTAAATAAAATGTTTAAGTTGATATACAAAACCTACAAACTGACGATTCAACCTTTATTGATGTCACCCAATAAATAAAACTTTTGCTACAGAGATTTGGCAACCATTGTAAGAACAAGATATCTTATATATATATATATATATATATATACACATGTAAAAGTATTCATACTTTTTATTTTTATATCTGGCTGCAACCGAGCTTTATTTTCATAAACACACGATTGTCAGGAATGACATATAGGTACTGTCATGTCAATGAAGAAGTAAACAAAAGAAAATGTTTCTTTAAATAAAATGTTTAAGTTGATATACAAAACCTACAAACGGACGATTAAACCTAAATGTCGTTTCTTTTGTTATAGATAGGTTAAGAAGTGTTTTGGTTTATTTTTTTATACAAACATTTTTATTGATGTCACCCAATAAATAAAACTTTGCTACAGAGATTTGGCAACCATTGTAAGAACAAGATATCTTATATATATATATATATATATATATATATATAGCCCGTCACGTCTTTTAAAAGCTAAATTGGCCTCCAAAAACTTGGCATACTGAGCAGAGCGAGACAGTATTTCACGCCTGCCCACCGTCTGTTACTTTACAAGACGCAAGTACGATGAATACTGTTCGCATCTCTGGGCCGAGGCTTCCCAATACCAACTTCTTCCGTTTGAACGTGTACGACGTAGCCTTCTGGGCCCGCTGCCAAGCGACGACAGTGTGGTACAGTTATAGTTTTGTAAATATTTTGTAAAATACCTATTGTATTGTAAATATTTTGTAAAATACCTATTGTATTGTAAATATTTTGTAAAATACCTATTGTATTGTAAATATTTTGTAAAATACCTATTGTATTGTAAATATTTTGTAAAATACCTATTGTATTGTAAATATTTTGTAAAATTCCTATTATATTGTAATTTTTTTTTTTAGTTAGTATTATGTATTGTTTTATATGTATAGATAAAAAAAAACACTACATTATTAAAAGTGCAGTAACACCAAAATAGATTTCCAGATAGTCATGTTTGATATTTGTTTCCTGATGATCCGGTTGGGTATAGCAAGCACCATTCAGTATGTTATCATTGTTATCGTATGGCAATATTTCTTGAGGGCAAAGGGTTTTGCCGATTAAGTACAAAATATACACATAACTTGCTTTTAGGTCACGTGGTTTTGTATCCCACTTCACCCATTCGAGGAGTTTGACCTACATGGAAAGGCACGTTCCATTCAGCGTTGCTTATTGTTGTTAACGGAAAAGTTATAAGTTAAACTAATTACTCGTATAAACATAATTGTTTATGACCGTTTACGCTCATTACAGTAATGTATGAATATGATATGTTTTATTCTAATCTTAAAGATATAAATAATACGAGTATAAGTAATTCGCGAAAATATTGTGGGTTTTACGATACAGACCGTGAATAATATATGCGGATATCGGCGAGGGTTGCGGCATTGGATACTTGTTGTTATAGCCAAACTCAAATGTTGTTTGTGATGTCACCGACCTACTTTGTTTAGTGATTTTATTGTTTTATTTTATTTTCTGGCTGCAACCGAGCTTTATTTTCATAAACACACGGTTGTCAGGAATAACAAATAGTGAACAAAAGAAAATGTTTCTTTAAATAAAATGTTTAAGTTGATATACAAAACCTACAAACTGACGATTCAACCTTTATTGATGTCACCCAATAAATAAAACTTTTGCTACAGAGATTTGGCAACCATTGTAAGAACAAGATATCTTATATATATATATATATAGCCCGTCACGTCTTTTAAAAGCTAAATTGGCCTCCAAAAACTTGGCATACTGAGCAGAGCGAGACAGTATTTCACGCCTGCTCACCGTCTGTTACTTTACAAGACGCAAGTTCGACGAATACTGTTCGCATCTCTGGGCCGAGGCTTCCCAATACCAACTTCTTCCGTTTGAACGTGTACAACGTAGAGCTGCTCGAATTGTCGACAATCAGGGTCTTTCCGATCGACTTGTCCCTGAAATGTCGGGGCTCTTTGCATTTACCATGTGTTTAGAGGAATTGTTCGGAATCATCCCAGCTACCGATTTCCATTAACGCGGCAGAATTCCAAATTCCACCGCCACCATCTTGATGGTTGGCATTCCACGACTGTACGTTTCGTTACTAAGCATGCCTTAGCGTGTCTATACAAATATATAAACGACAAAGTTATTAAAATTTGAAAAAGATAATGCCATAAACATTTTTGAATTAAAACCATTACTCGCTCAGAAAACTTGTTTCGATATATTTTTCTCTATTACTCATTGAAAACAGTTAATTAATTCCTTCATTTTACGCATACATTCCATATATCGATACCACTTAATTTGATTAGTTGAATATTTTAATTTGCTGTTTTTATTGAATAATAAAATTATTAATATTTAAGCTGTCACGTCCTTTTAACCATAAAACAATAATAAAACATACGGGGTGGACAGAGACGGCGTTTGCTATTAATTTTTCACCAAGGGTTTTAATTACTGAGCCCCGTGTCACATATCGGATCAACGCTATGTATTTATTTTTACAAGGGCACAAACTCCTCATAAAATTTTCAACAAAACCTCTTAAAACCCACCCGCGATCTCTTTAACGGATTTGTGAGCGACCAATTCACTTTTTCAACCTCAAAGACATCATCCGTCGCGCTCTTTCCACCGCTAATGTTCCATCAACTTAAGAGCCAAATGGACTATTGCGTAGTGATGGTAAGAGACCAGACAGTATGACTCTTTTACCCTAGAAGATGGGACGGCCTTTAGTATGGGATGCTACATGCCTCGTTATTTTTCCGTCACATCTTCCAGAATCTTCTGTTGAGACTGGAGCGGCCGCTGCAACTGCAGAAAACGGCGCAAATATAGTAAGCTCGATAGAGGTTTCATATTTGAGCCGTTTGGGGTAAAAACTTTGGGTCCGTGGGGTCCTAGTGCACACCACCTGTTTAATGTGATAGCTAAGTAGATGGTCCACACATCTGGTGACCAGAGGGCTGGCTTATATCTTGCACAGAGGCTCAGCATTGCCATACGACGTAGCCTTCTGGGCACGCTGCCAAGCGACGACAGTGTGGTACAGTCATAGTTTTTGTAAATATTTTGTAAAATTCCTATTATATTGTAAATATTTTGTTTATTTCTTTTTTTAGTTAGTATTATGTATTGTTTTAAATGTATAGTTAAAAAAAACACTACATTACTTAAAAGCGAACACCAAAATAGATTTCCAGATAGTCATGTTTGATATTTGTTTCCTGATGATCCACAGAGTTGGGTATAGCAAGCATCATTCAGTATGTTATCATTGTTATCGTAGGGCAATATTTCTTGAGGGCAAAGGGTTTTGCCGATTAAGTACAAAACATACACATAACTTGCTTTTAGGTCACGTGGTTTTGTATCCCACTTCACCCATTCGAGGAGTTTGACCTACATGGAAAGGCACGTTCCATTCAGCGTTGCTTATTGTTGTTAACGGAAAAGTTATAAGTTAAACTAATTACTCGTATAAACATAATTGTTTATGACCGTTTACGCTCATTACAGTAATGTGTGAACATGAAATGTTTTATTCTAATCTTAAGATATAAATAATACGAGTATAAGTAATTCGCGAAAATATTGTGGGCTTATAGCTTTTTTAATGACTAACTACACGGATTGCTTCACCGGATTGAGAGGAGGCACAGCTCTTAGGTCGCTTAGCCTGAACCTCTATCGCTAGTAACTCGACACAAGGGTCCCCCCGGTGAGTTACCGCGGCTTGGACGGTTACTATGTTACGCGTAAGCACCTATTCGAGGGTGCCCGAAGTAATTCGCGAATATATTGTGGGTTTTACGATACAGACCGTGAATAATATTTACGGATAATCGGCGAGGGTTGCGGCATTGGATACTTGTTGTTATAGCCAAACTCAAATGTTGTTTGTGATCTCACCGACCTACTTTGTTTTGTGATTTTATTGTTTTATTTTATTTGTAATTAATAGTGAATCGTGAGTTTTAATCAAATTCAATTGATAGCTTTTTTTAATCCGATATCCAACTTTTAGAGCATCCCAATTTTATAATTCTATCTACAACAACAATAAAATTGGGATATCAATTCAATCTTGAACCCGCTTGCTTCATTAAAGTTAAAGTTACAGCCTTTATTTAAGTCCCACTGCTGGGCAGAGCCCTTATCTGAAGACATGTGGAGTCTGCCAATCCGCAGTAGGGCCGCGTGGCGGACTATGCCCTTATACTCTCTTTACAGAGAGAGCCTGCGCCCAGTAGTGGGACATATATTATATATATAAAGACTGTATCTTTAACTCTAACTTTTAATGCTTCTTTTTTTTAGTCTTTCTATAAATTGACAACAGCATCATGTTCAAAAACACACATGGTAAGTACATATTGGTTGTGTATCGAACTTCCCACCATAAGAACGAAAAGTTCAACGTGTGGCCACTAAATTATCACTGCTTGTTACTTCTTATGTAATGCTAAAATGTTTTCATATATTATAAGTTCTTTTTTAAATCAGATTAGATTAGAATGAACACCATGCAATAGTATATTAGATTATAGATAGAGAGACGAATTTCATAATACAAAAAAATCCGTAAAAGATTATTCAAGCAAAGAAGGCGTTAGATAAAATATTTACGCTATTCGGTTCATGCATATTTGATACAATCTAGACTTGGAAACAACGAGGGTTCGGCCTTTTGAGGTGTTAAAATAAATACTGCAATTGTTGGAGCGAAATTTCTTTTAAACAGTTTTTTAAGAAAAACGCTCAATAAAGTTGAATAGGTTTGTTTTTCTGCGTTATTTTGTCGTATGTTTTCACAGTCGATTTTTTTTTATGTTCGTGATGTTAAATGGAGGAGACATTTTAATAATAGGTTGTCAAATATCTCCCTTCCGCCTTTTTGTCTTTTGAATTTCGCGGCTATGTACAAAGCGCTACAGAGCTCGTATCTAGCAATACTATACATAATTTGAAAGGTCTTGACATAACCTACAAAACGACGCTATGCATAATTAGTTTGGATATTGCGTTCAACAGTTATAGACGTGTAAACATGGAGTTTACTAACGCCGAAATTCGCTCGTCGTTTTGTAGGTTATGTCAAGACATTTCAAATTATGTATAGTATTGCTAGATACGAGCTCTGTAGCGCTTTGTACATAGCCGCGAAATTCAAAAGACAAAAGGCGGAAGGGAGATATTTGACAACCTATATGTTGAGTTACTGTCGTTTTAGGTAACAACATGAATGTTTGGTATATTAATGATAAACATACGAACTTATAGCATTTCTTATATTTCCATTAGCAAGTCGACAGTAAGCTTATAAAATTGTTTGTGAATATTTTATTAGCCCTTAGATATTACTCGGCAATACCTTGAAGTGAAAGCCGAGATTAAGTTCAAGTATTTAATATTCAAGGAGCGTTTGAATGGAATAAAGTATACATTGGTGTCTATATTCTGGAATAAAACATAGTAAAATTATTTGTATGAAAAATTTTACTTGAACAAACAAATGGGAGAATTCATTTGTGCCTTCGGTGAATAGAGATGAGAAGAAAAAGAGAAGGATATTTCAAATTCCAATTCCTTTTGAAACTAATCAGCAATATATCATATTTCAATTTAAACCTCGCTTATCTCCCTCTAACCGAAGTCGGATAGCTCAGTGTCCGGGCGGTCGCCTCGGTGGTGAAGGAAAACATCGTGAGGAAACCTACATGTCCTAGAAAAAATTTCTAAGATATGTGAAGTCTGCCAATCCGTACTAGGGCCGCGTGGCAGACTATGTCCTTATAATCCCTTTACAGAGAAGGCCTGCGCCCATCAGTGGGACATATATAAAGGCTGTAACTTTAACTTTTAACGAAATTTCTCATGGCAGTTTTTAACACTGGAAATAAATTAAACGTTTGTATTGTATTTTATGTACTAGTGCCCACTATTGCCATCGTTAACAAAAAGTTTTATTAATGATGATGACAACACTCGCGATGTTGAAAATGATGGTGTAATGATAATGATTTATTATTATTAGCATATTAGCATTTAATATGAGCTATATTTAAGTTTATTAATATATAGCATTTTATTAAATTCAGCGTAGTCGAAAGCCTCAAAGTTTTTAATAAAATATTTCATATTTCGCGGTAATGAAAACAATTTTGTACGAAGCAAAAATTGCTTGAATATGAGACAATTTTTTTTATCGCTGAAAACTTTTTGAACGATCTTCGAAGATTAATATTGTTACGCCAGCAGAAGCCAAATTTCAAGTAATATGTCTTAAAAATTTGAAAGATGTTACAAGATTTTGGCTGTCATCTGTCTGTCAGTGTCATCATGAGAAGTCATTTCGTTTATACCTGCGAGAAGATGGCGCAACAATGAAGACGTGGCTTCGGCCTTTAAAACCACCTAAATTATCCAATTAAGACATGGCTGTATGGACTACAGTCTTTTGCCTTTCCCATTAGGGATAAATTAATATCATCACATTATACCTGCGAGCTCTCAGAATTACATTTATTTGTAATTTAGTTCTAATACGATTAAGATTAACGTAAATTCTATGAATTATATAACAATCTCCTTCATTCTTTTGGAATGCTTTAAAATAATGTTAACACAATTTGTCGAGTGTGTGAATGAGTTAGGATTAGTAAAAACAAAATTCAACAAAATTTTAAACCAATAGTGGTGGAGCCACTGCAGTTATATCTGAGTGGAGGAATGGATACGAATCTCGCAGGGTAACGTCGTGAAGAGATTAATTTATACTAGTGGTCACCCTAAGTCTAAATTCAACTTTAACCCAGGATTTGGGGCATTGAAATAATACATAATTCGCAGCTAGTAACTTATTCAGTGTGTCTGTCATTATTTATAATAGTTATTAAATCGTTGCCTAGCACCCGTAAAATATCTTCGTGTGTGTGTGTATCATCAAACACAGGGTAGTGTGTGTAATGTTTTTGACAGCTGAAGCTTGAAAACACAGGTTGTGTTTTCAAGGTGCTTCACGTCATTTATAATAAGTAATAAGACGAGGCACTCTAAGAGCTTGGTAACCACTTAAGCCGGTGGAGAGACTTTTGTCAATTTGTCCCAGTATAAATTAATATCATCACATTATACCCAAGGAGCTCTCAGAATTATATTTATTTGTAATTTAGTTCTAATACAATTAAGATTAACGTAAATTCTATGAATTATATAACAATCTCCTTCAGTCTTTTGGAATGCTTTAAAATAACGTTAACACAATTTGTATGAATGAGTTAGCATTAGTAAAAACAAAAATTTAAACCAATAGTGGTGGAGCCACTGCAGTTATTTCTGAGGAGAGGAGTGGATACGAATCTCGCAGGGTAACGTCGTGAAGAGATTAATTTATACTAGTGGTCATCCTAAGTCTAAATTCAATTTTAACCCAGGATTTGGGGCATTGAAATAATACATAATTCGCAGCTAGTAACTTATTCAGTGTGTCTGTCATTATTTATAATAGTTATTAAATCGGTGCCTAGCACCCGTATAATATCTTCGTGTGTGTGTATCATCAAACGTAGGGTAGTGAGTGTAATTTTTTGACAGCCGAAGCTTGAAAACACAGGTTGTGTTTTCAAGGTGCTTCACGTCATTTATAATAAGTGATAAGAATGGAAGCACTCTAAGAGCTTGGCAACCACTTAAGCCGGTGGAGAGACTTTTGTCAATTTGTCCCAGTATAAATTATTATTTTTCCCAATCGGTCTAATGGCCGTTTGTACTTTTTAGTAAATTATTCAACGCCACCAATATCCCGAGTATGAGGAATAAAAACATTAAAAAAAACATATAGGAAACTTCAGACTGCTTGCTACGTGTCGTGGAGGAAAAGCAATAAAACGATTAAGTCGATAGAACAGGTCAGCGGTTTCCCGTATTTTTCCGGCAACGTGGCCTTTACTTGTGCCGGTTTTAAATTGTACTGTCATTAAAAAAATTCTCCGAACCGTAGCTATAGAAAAACCCGGAAAGAATTGGGAATAAATAAACAAATTATTTAATAAGGTTAAATATCACTTAGAATTCGATGCTTAAGTTAAGTTAAAAGGTAACACAGTATTACGAGTAAATATTAAACTATATAGGTGCTGATTTTCTACTTAGGATTTGCGACTTGAGAATTAAAATCAAGTAAGTTTAAAATATATATAAATCAATCATAAGTGAAACGAGTGAGTGTAAATTTATTATTTCGATATATAATAGAATTGTGATATTTGCATAGATAAAAGACAGCTTTACCGTTTGACTATCGGTCCAAGGATATTCCATTACCACAAGCTCAGCAAGTTTGTGGTAATGTGTTTCAGAGTCTCCGGTCAAAAAATTACTGGACTTCATTTGTAGCCGGTATTTATTTATTTAATCTTTATTTGCACAAAATAAGAGAGTACAAAAAGGCGGACTCAATGCCAGAAGGCATTCTCTGCCAGTCTACCTTAGGGTTGTGTAGGAACAAAGTCACGGGTGCGAGCTTAGAAAATAAAAAAACCTTCAGCATTGAGGACCCTGTTATGGTTAGAAAATAGTGGTGATATTTTACCGACTTTAAAAACGAGGTTCTCAATTTGTATATTTTTTAATGTTTGTTACCGCATAACTTTCGACTGGGTGAACTGATTTTTTTTATACTTTATTCGAAAGCTTGTGCTTGTGCCATTTAAATTTGGTCCAATTTTGACAATGGGTTCCATGGGAAAATCATATATGTCCTAAATTTGCATCACGTATATGCGCCACAAATAGACGATTAACTCGATATCACGCCAACAGATTTCGATGATTCATTTTGTAGTATTGTGTTTTCTGAGAGTATTTGATGTATTCTAACTGATATGATACATATCATTAAATACAATATCATTCTTATCATTTATACAAAAACATGTCGGGCTCAAGTTAATATCAAAAATAAAAGTACGACGCATGGCTTGTTTGACAGTTCAAAAAGAGGAGTGCTCCGATCGTCACCAAACTTTACAGGATTACTCGCCATATCAATCTGAAGATTCATTGAAAGTTTCGTTGAAATCGTTCCAGCCGTTTCGGAGCCTATATGGTACATACTCACACACTTTCTCTTTTATATATATATAGAACAAATCCTTATCACTGATTTTTAACCTATTCGAGCCACTGCATAAAAACATGGGACAAATTTAGAACAAGGTTGATTCCGCTCTAATACCTTTTCACAATAAAAGGTGTCGGAGCGTATTTCTCTGTGGGTCAAACACTGTATAGGTTGACGATAATACGCTTCCGAGAATAACGGCCTTTATTTTAAATTGTGTTACGACCTCTGTTCTCCACTGGGGTAGACAAATAATTGGCAACAAAACTGCAGTAAATATAGACACATTTGTACATATATGTTTACATATGTAATTCTAACTGTATTAACTTATTAAACTTAAGACTGCTAAAATGCTAACCATCAAGAGTAAGCTGAAAGTAGATTATAGTATTAAATTAGCCTTCGTCTATCTCTTCTTCGTCCATCAATTTCAACATTAATGCATATGGGTGGCGATTGCATATCATCTGGTGAGCTTCTTATTTCCACTTTCGAAAAAAATATGCTCTCTCATGATATAGAGCTGTTTAGAAGTCTCCATAACACCGTAATATTTACAAGGCGGGTTCTATTAGGCAATCAAACGCTGATCTCTACAGTAAAACATACAAAACTCTATCAGCCTTACAAATAAACGTGGTATAAAGATAAAACTTAGGAATAAATTAAGAATAAGCAAAATTTGTACTAATATACCAAGAATACGTTATACCTGGTATAACGTTGACGTTTTTGTTCATACATTCGTTATTCCGAAGTTATAACTACTTGTTTAAGTCCAGTTTAACATTTAAAATACCACGATTTGTGTTTGTGTTCGCTCATTTAAATTAACTTATTAAACTTAAGACAGTTAAAATGCTAAACTCCTAACCATCGAGATTAAGCTGGAAGTAAATAAATAGTATAAAATTAGACTTCGTCTATTTGTCTATCAATTTCAACATTAATGCATATGGGTGGCGATTGCATATTATCTGGTGAGCTTATTATTTCCACTTTCGAGAAAAATATGCTCTCTCATGATATAGAGCTGTTTAGAAGTCTCCATAACACCACACCGTAATATTTACAAGGCGGGTTCTATTGGCCAATCAAACGCTGATCTCTACAGTAAAACATACAAAACTCTATCAGCCTTACAAATAAACGTGGTATAAAGATAAAACTTAGGAATAAATTAAGAATAAGCAAAATTTGTACTAATAAACCAAGAATACGTTATACCTGGTATAACGTTGACGTTTTGTTCATACATTCGTTATTCCGAAGTTATAACTACTTGTTTAAGTCCAGTTTAACATTTAAAATACCACGATTTGTGTTTGTGTTCGCTCATTTAAATTAACTTATTAAACTTAAGACAGTTAAAATGCTAAACTCCTAACCATCGAGATTAAGCTGGAAGTAAATAAATAGTATAAAATTAGACTTCGTCTATTTGTCTATCAATTTCAACATTAATGCATATGGGTGGCGATTGCATATTATCTGGTGAGCTTATTATTTCCACTTTAAAGAAAAATATGCTCTCTCATGATATAGAGCTGTTTAGAAGTCTCCATAACACCACACCGTAATATTTACAAGGCGGGTTCTATTGGCCAATCAAACGCTGATCTCTACAGTAAAACATACAAAACTCTATCAGCCTTACAAATAAACGTGGTATAAAGATAAAACTTAGGAATAAATTAAGAATAAGCAAAATTTGTACTAATAAACCAAGAATACGTTATACCTGGTATAACGTTGACGTTTTTGTTCATACATTCGTTATTCCGAAGTTATAACTACTTGTTTAAGTCCAGTTTAACATTTAAAATACTACGATTTGTGTTTGTGTTCGCTCATTTAAATTAACTTATTATGGAATTAAGGGAAATGTAGGAAGTAGAAACAGTAAATGACTTAATAAATATCATTCAGACTCCAAAAAAAGTAAAAATATTTAAGATGGGAAAGCCCTTTTGATTTATATGTCGATGATTAGTTTCGATTAAAACCCATATCCATAGGTTACAAGTAATTCAGAATCGTTTTCTGCGACGAGCCACGGGTGCGCCGTGGTTCGTACGTAATCGCGAGCTCCACGTTGATACAGGGTTACCGACAATAGCCCAATTCTTTAAGCAGGCATCTCGACG
The DNA here is from genome assembly GCA_029286785.1 of Meandrusa payeni. Lineage (NCBI taxonomy): Eukaryota > Metazoa > Arthropoda > Insecta > Lepidoptera > Papilionidae > Meandrusa > Meandrusa payeni. Next base: position 7,070,872 of record JAGSMX010000008.1, on the reverse strand, counting down.
GTTTTTCGAGACTGCCACCAAACATTCTAACAAACTTCTTGTAAGTGCCGCCACTTATAAGCCTTCCTATAGTAAATTCCGTCGCGTCGCCCGGAGGCCGAGACACGTTCTTGACGATCCGGACGACGCGATTACCATCGCACAGTCTAGATCTCTACAAATCAACAAAGCGTCCATTCGCGACCGTCGGAGGTTGCGAATAATCCTTGCGCGTTACCGCTGTTTTATGGGCAGGCCCCACCCCTTAGATGTTAGGAGCGTTGCTGGAGTTTCTTCGGCCACTTCTTCTCCCAGCGCCAACGCTTCCCGAAGTGGCACTCAAAGTTAGTTTAGCTTTTGAATGTCTCTTAGATTATCCGTGAAATAGCAACCGACCGAGTCGTGGTTCGGCCCTCTCGGGCGCCCTCGGATCGGCATGCTTACGCGTAACATAGTAACCGTCCAAGCCGAGGTTACCCCTCACCGGGGGGACCCTTGTGTCGAGTTACTAGCAATAGAGGTTCAGGCTAAGCGACCTAAGAGCTATGCCACCTCTCAATCCGGTGAAGCAGTCAAGGCCAGCTTCTCTGGCCAATCTGTGTAGTTCGTCAAAAAAAAAAAACGACACCGCTGTTTTTGACCGGTGCCCAGGACTACCCAAAGTCGCGCGCGCGTAATACTTGCGACAGCATATACTGAGACGGTGGCCAATGTTGGCATCATATCCTATATCCTGTTTGACCGTTCTTTCTTCCTTTAACTGTATTTTTTTTGTCTTTTTTAATATTTTGTTTGCAATGTATTCGAATGTTGCCAATAAAGAAGATGTCTATGTCTATAGGATGCTGGAAATGGAAGCATAGCTATTGCTAAAGCCGCGTTCCCGTTTACCCTTTTACCTATAAAAAAATAATTAAAGTGGGAAAAAGAGTTAACAACAGTCGTTGTTAACTCATTATAATCTTTGGTCATAAACACGAACACCGTCTTTTATAATATTAATTTAAAAAATGTAGTTAACCTTAATTACTTTGCAATTTCCAATAACCCACAATTCAAAACAAAATGTTGATATTATTCCTGGACGTTTTAAATCTATTATTATTTTATAAACATATTACTAGAACTGTAACGCTTAGCCTAAAATTGTATATTTGTGTATTTTCCTTAAGTAAGTGATTTTTTTATAATTCTTATTAAGGAAATAAAATTCTCTCAAACCGTATAAACAGTAATCCGGTCACATATGGGATCATGAAACATGGGGAAAACGACGTGAAACCATTTTGTTATATATATTTTTATAGTTTAACAAATATTTCTTTGCTTCTTATTAAAAAATCATAATATTACGAGTATATCCCATATATAATTTCTAAATTTGCGTAAATCATTTTTTCACATTACAATTACAAAGTAGGTCGACCAGAGCGTAAACAGTATTAGTGGTGTTAGGTTGTATCTATTTACATTCGGCGCGACCCTCGTCGATGTTCCGCAAATATATTTAGGCGTTGTATCACTAAAAGTACGTCGTACTCACGATTTACCTTTATTATTGTAACGTGTAAAATTACACGGGATAACATTACAAATAACTTTTTAAATAAAAATTTGGGTTATAAGACAAATGGAATATCATCATAGTATATAAAAGCTGTCTCTAACAGTTCAAAAAGAGAAAGAGGAGTGCTGCGATCATCAACAAACTTTACAGGATTACTCGCCAGGTCAATCTGAAGATTCCCTGAAAGTTTCATTGAACTCGGTCCAGCCGTTTTGGAGCCTATATGGGACACACTTTCATTCAATGAAGGACATGAAACCATAAAGTGAAATAAAAAATATAAAAAAAGATATATGAGGAAACATATAAAAGGATTTCCTATCATAAAACTACATTAGACAGAGTACTTAATGTTTAAAATCTATGTAAATAAATCTTTCCTTTGAAGTTGAAGTGTTGATTTTAGACGGCACATTAAAATAAAAACGGCTAATAAAAACTATTTGGACTCAGGCATGTGTTTATTATTTTAAAAATAACTAAAAAGGTTTTGGAAAATATATTAATTCTTGGTTTTTATCAATATAAATTTATTTTGCCAATGTAAACCCAATTAAAAATATTAACGTACATTTTTGCTTATGACATTTAATTAAAAGAATGAAAATATTATTTTCGTTACGTAATATTTTACGCTACAAAATTTTTAATTGCTTTTTAACGCTTCTTTTTCTTTAGTGAATAACTCAATATTCTTTAATACGTTAATTATTTTATAATTATAATATTTTATTTTAATAATATATGGCAATGATTATGATTCCGTATGTCATGATTGTATTTTTAAATGACTGTTAATGTTTTAGTTTTAAGCATGTATAGAGAATATATTTACAAGTGTATAGTAAAATTGTTATTTTAAAATCTTGTTCAACCTTTATTAGTCTAGAAGCAACACAATTGAGTTTAATTTTTACACCCAATAAAATAACATTTTTTATTTTTTCACAATAACGAGGGTTTGATCAAAAGTGATCATAGCAGCCTCATAGAAAACTTACAATATATTATCACAAAACAATATATTATTAAATAAACAACGAAACAAGAATATTAAATATGAGTATAATTACCTACTTTTCAGGCTCGCTTTAACGAGACGGTATAGCACTCTTTTTTTTTGTTGACGGGGAGGAAATCTTCACAAAGATACCCCGCCTTCTGGGGGGAAGGCGGCGGTTACGTGGGGTTTTTACCCACTAAAACCTCCCTGGTGGCCTTTTCCTCGGTCCACGACGAGGGGCTCCGGGACGTCACGTGGAACGTACCGGAGCCCCTCTGCACTGTGCTCTAGGAGAGCACGTCCCGGGGAGGGAGGTTACACCCTCCCCCCCTGTGCCCTCGCAGCGCAAGGGCCCCAGCCTCTTGTCGCCCAGTGAACCCCAGGCCCCTTTTAGTCGCCTACTACGACAGGCAGGGAATACCGTGGTCTTATTCTTAAGAGCCCAGAACTACAGGGCTGAGGCGTCAATAGCCTGTATTAGTAAATACAAACTTACCATTTGCTCTGTTTACATTATCCCCTAGCCTGGTTAATTACGTGTATTTGAAAATATTGTTAGCATTCTTAATAAAAAATTGTACCGACTTATGTGTAGAAACCACAACCATATTTCATACGTTTATTTCGAACTGGACCTAATAAACTTAGGGAAAAGCGACAGCGACTCGTTTTCCCTGTCTACCCCACTAGGGTTAAAAGGCCATAAGAGCTTATTTTTATTATTATTATTGAGAGCAATTTAACAACTCATTTCGCGGTACACTACTATCAGTATTTATCAGTGCGGTGTATTTAAAAGTCTTCATAAATTATGCTAATAAGTTATCAAATACAAAATATGTTGGTAATAATAATAAGCCATTTAATCGGTTAGACAAATTACAACACATATACAAATTAACACAACAAGTTAAGCACACAGTTAAAATGAAAAAAATATAAATATATATCTTAATACACAAAAGGTCCGATACACAAGGCTATGCGTTGTAACGCCGAACCGACCGGTTCACTGCTCAGCATAATGCTGATTATCCGAGGAGGGTAAATCGGCGCTGGTATTCTGCAGAAACCCATTTTAAGAAACAAACAATGTCGATTAACGTAAAAGTGAGTAAAACACGAGGGAAAAATAAATTATATATAAAATAAAATGGGGAATTAAACAAAACAAGACGAAATCGAACGCAGTCAACCAAAATGTTCAAATTAGAATTAAATATCTTCATAAATGTATCCATTATAAGCAGTTTTTTACTTACTCTTTTTTTAATATTCATTAAGAAGACTTTCATCTTATTTTTGAACAAGACCTTAGTGAATACGTTTTTAATAGGCGGTGGAATATTATTCCAGCATTTGGTTGCTGCATACCGAAAAAAGAGTAAATAAATGGATACTAAAATTATTTACTTTTGTTATGTATATATTTTTATGGTTAGTTTCAAACCGTTCGAAGGAAAGCACATTGGTCATAGTTAAATATTATAAAAATACCGACCCTTATAAGACCATACCCCGATGTCACGCGCTTGTAATCCTATACTGATACCTTTTTAAGTAGTCTGACCCAGATTGAAAGCCGCTTTCGATGGCTAAATAATCCCATTTGATGCGTTGCCGTTATTGAGGAGAAAGAGGAAACACTTTTATTTGAACCTTTTCAATATTTTTTTGTTCCGTTCGTGTGCGTCAGTGATTGCTTGGTCAAGGGTTTTGGTTTCGTACTGAAGGTTAGGTATGCTTATATTGTTGTATGCGTAAATACGAAAAGAGGTACAGCAGGGTAATAGACTTTGACTACTTTGGATTTTTTTTTGACGAACTACACAGATTGTCCAGAGATGCTGGTCTTGACTACTTCAGTGGATTGAGTGGTGGCATAGTTCTTAGGTCGCTTAGCATGAACCTCTATCGCTAGTAACTCGATACAAGGGTCCCCCCGGTGAGGGGTAACCTCGGTTTGAACGTTTGCTATGTTACGCGTAAGTATTCCGATCCGAGGCCGCCCGAGAGTGTGGGTTGCTATTTCACTGATAATGTGAAAATGGAGCTGAATATGGTAAGATCTTTGGCCACTTTAAACACCGCTTAAAATATAACATTACAAAGATACCTACTATGCGGCGGTATAAACCTGTCAGGTGGTGAACATATCCATAGTGTTATTATACCACCCAACCTAGTGACATAGACATAGACATTTATTTATTGGCATCACAATATAAAAACACATCACAGATAGAATATAACACACATGAAAAAAGAATGAAAAATAGACAAAACACAGTTAAAGTTACATGGACAAAAAATACAAAACATATGATGCCAATATCGGACACCGTCTCAGCATATGCTGTCGCAAGGATCCGACAGCGCTGATTTTCAGCGGTGCCCGGGACTACCTAAAGACATGCGCGCGCAATACTACTTTTATATGGAATTTATACAGACAATAAGAGTATAATAAATATGATACATGAATAAAACAGTTATGAGATTAAAATATATTTTATACAATAAAATAATAGATGAAAAAATTTCATAAATAAATATATTCTTAAGTCAAACAATAAAATAAAATAAATAATTTGATAATTAAACGTGTAAAGTTTATATTATATAAAGAAATATTGAAAATATTGGAAACAACAAGCCACCGATATCACGGGGAAATTACTTTTTGTAACATTAACATCAGGTGTTTTAATTTATTTTTAAATGCGTTTACAGATTTACTGTCTCTTATGGGCTCTGCTATAATGTATCTCTCTTATGTCTGTTGCTAATAATGTAACTAACTAGTATCTTCCTATAAGAAGAGAAGCAAACTCCTTACGGCTCACCTGATCTCTCGAGAAAGGAAACTCTTCCCATTTGTCCTTTATAAAAATAAAATCATTTATAATTTAATAATCTATATTACTATAACATTTCATAGAGTCATTTATTATTAAAATATTACGATGTGTTTAATAATAGATCAGATAGTGGAATTGGGTCGGTTTATGTAATAGCGAGGCACGCCAAAATGTAGGTCACTTGACCGCCGTCTATAAAGACCAATGAATTCGTTGATACATTGGCGACCTTTAAGGGGATCATTGCCTCTCTTTTCGCCGGCTCAAAAGTCATGTCAATTGTATTCGGACTTTCTGATATGAGTTTGCTTAACATCTTTGCTTTACGTGGAAAACATTTCATCAAGAATACAGTAGCATGAATGAGTCGGAATGTACTACGACCTAGGGGAACAACGGACAGCCCTGTAGTTCTGGGCTCTCAAGAATAAGACTACGGTATCCCCTGCCTGTCGTACAAGGCGACTAAAAGGGGCCTCGGGTTCACTGAGCGACAAGGGTGGGGGCCTTTGTCGTCCGCCAAGGTGGACCCGGGAAGAACGCGACATCGGCTGGCCCGTGTCGCCTTGCACTGCGAGGGCACAGGGGAGTAACCTCCCCCCGGGAAGTGCTCTCCTTGAGCACAGTGCAGAGGGGCTCCAGTGCGTTCCACTGGAGATCCCGGAGCCCCTCACCATGCACCAAGGAAGGGCCACCGGGGAAGTTTTAGTGGGCAAAAACCCCACATAACCGCCGCCTTCCCCCCCGAAGGCGGGGTATCTTTCTGAAGATTTCCTCCTCGTTAACAAAAAAAAAGGGAACAACGGAGTAAAGTGGTCATACGTGTTGTAACTATAGCCGTAAGCAAAAATAAAGGGTCGGTTAAGAAAGTTTGAATATCTCGGAAGATAAAGACGCTAGCTAACTGAAATAAATTGTGCATGATAGAACAATAAACTTAAAATAAAATAAAATATTTTTAATAATTTATTTATACTTCATTAAAAAACCTAAACGTAAACGAAAAAGGATACTTTACGTAAACTTGTATAATACAATTATATAATATATTAAGCGTCAATAGCCTAATGGTTTAGGGTACGGCCTGCGAAACGTAAGGTCGTGGGTTCGAATCCACCATTCGACTATTGCCGTGAACCATGTCCTAGCACAAGCTTAAGCTTAGTTGGAATGGTTAACAAGATTGTTAGTAATATTTCTGAAAAAAAAAAGAAATATTGCTAGCTTTCTTTTTTTTTTTAATAATAATACAGTACTATTCATTAAATTTTATTTTTACTTAAATTTTAGTACTTAGTGTTGCCTCCATGTGGCGACATAATAATAGAAATAAATTAATAAAAATATTTTATTTTATTATAAGAATATTTAATTGTCTATCATGTACAATTTATTTCAGTTAGCTAGCGTCTTTATCTTCTGAGATATTCAAACTTTCTTAACCGACCCATAATTCCGACCCATTATTTTTGCTCACGAGTGTATTTATAAAATAGGTCGTCATTGCACATGAAATTTAATAGGTGTTTGTTTCGGTGATCAAGTAAAAGAAAAATATAGAAGTTAACTGGCCCCCCATGAGATAGTTAGGATGGTGTTTTTAATAATGAATGCGGCTGTGCGTAGTTGTTTAATTCTTAGAAGCACTTTCCATTTTTCCTTGAATATTCTATATATCCTTCAAGACAGTCTGAAGACCTCATAAAGACACAGACAATGATGCAAAAGTCTCCTTTCCGCACAACCGGTCCTTATGGAAATCGTTGGGAGACCTATTTCCGCCAGTAGGTGTCTACGGCGGAAACGATGATAATGATTTTATATGTAGTAGGGCATGTAAAATATGCAAAAGACGTAATTCTACATTTAAAAAATGTAGCTTGCAATCGTACAGTGCTTACAAATTTCAGCAAGTGAAAAATTTGAAAAATGTGAAAAATGAAATTCGGCTAGGATTGCAACCCTAGTCTTTTTTTTTTGTTGACGGGGAGGAACTCTTATACAAAGATACCCCGCCTTCTGGGGGGAAGGAAGGCGGCGGTTATGTGGGGTTCTTACCCACTAAAACCTCCCCGGTGACCCTTTCCTCGGTGCATGACGAGGGGCTCTGGGATCTCACGTGGAACGCACCGGAGCCCCTCTGCACTGTGCTCAAGGAGAGCAAATCCCAGGGGGAGGTTACTCCCTCCCTCCTGCGCCCTCGCAGCGCAATGCGGCACGGGCCAGCCGATGTCGCCTTCTTCCCGGGTCCACTTTGGTGGACGACGCAGGCCCCCACCCTTGTCGCCCAGTGAACCCGAGTACCCTTTTAGTCGCCTTATACGACAGGCAGGGGATACCATAGTCTTATTCTTGAGAGCCCAGAACTACAGGGCTGAACCCTAGACTCTGTATTAACGTAAATTCATTTTGACTACGTGCGTATTTCTTGTAAATTAATACGAACCTTTTCGACTGAAAAATGATCGTAGCACATGTGCAAGTTAATTAGTTTTGATAATGCACGAGTTCAAGCGTATCTGGAAAGAAAAGTTTTGTGCAATTTTCAACTTAACAGAAAATGAAATCAACTTTCATCCGCTAGAAAGGACGGTTTCAATCTTCTTCAATTGTGCAAATGGAAATTAGCATTTTCTTTGAAGAGAAAGTTCAGCTTCAGTTCATTTTCTAAGAAATTATGATAATTTATATCAAAAATCTTATATTTGTTGAGATAATTTACGCTCCTGTGCATCTAAGTTTACCTAGTGTTTCGCTATCTGTATGAATTAAGTTAATCATAATTCAACTTTATTACCATATTGCCTTAAATCAACTAAAAACTTAAGTCGACAACTTCAATCACTTCTTCACAATTATAAATACTGATCACGGATATCGTAATCACATTAAAAAGGTGGTGTGCACTAGGACCCCACGGACCCAAAGTTTCTACCCCAAACGGCTCAAATACGAAACCTATCGAGGTTACTATATTTGCGCCGCTTAAGGTTTTCTGCAGTTGCAGCCCCTCCAGCCTCAACAGAAGATTCTGGAAGAGTTGATAGTGCCAAAGTAACGACGCATGTAGCATCCCATACTAAAGGCCGTCCTATCTTCCAGAGTATAAGAGTTATAGATAGGCATAGATTTGATTTGAAGTTGCCTTTTATTTTTACTACTAAATATATTTGTATTTTAGCTTATATATACCGTACATTTTTGATGTACTTGAAACGGGAAATTGGAACTTCGCAGAGCCAATAAGTTATAGTTTCATTAAATGTCGGACCGAATGCGCCTTGATGCGGACAGATTGCTCATTTCCGGCCCTTGTCGCCGTTCCTTGACGTCGCAATTTGTCAAAGATTTTCACTCTCTTATCTAGTAATAGCGGAGCGTTGATTAAGTTTTTCAATATACTATATACTTATTTCATTGCATATATATAATAAACTATTACGTACTTTTCATCATCATCATCAGGCTGTGTCCAGCCACTTCCGGCTATCCTGATAAGGTCGTCGGTCCATCTGGAGGGAGGACGCCTTACGCTTTTCCGACCCATGCGCGGCTTCTATTCCAATACTTTCCACTCCCATCTGCCGTCGTTAACTCAGCAGATGTGGCCGCCCCACTGCCACTTCAACTTACTGTCTTTAAGAGCTACGTCGACTACCTTTGTTCTCCGTCAAATTTCTTCGTTTCTGATTCTATTCCTTAGAGAAATGTCGAGCATAGTTCTTTCCATCGCTCGTTGTACGACTTTCAGCTTATGGACCAGCCCAGCGGTCTGAGTATACGTACTTTTAACTCTTTATTAATGTAGCAGACAGCGTTAGCAATTTCTGTCATCCTTTTACCAAACTTATTGGGTTAGTGATAGAAAACTTTATCTTTTTATAACATACAATCTGTCCGGTTCGGCGAAGGCTTGAATCCCAACTAGCAGGTACGAATGAATTTACATTTTTGTGCCCACAAAAGTTGTGTCCGGTACCATGTGAAAAAAATAGTGACCGTAAACTCTGTCTACCCATTTAGTGTTAGAATGACTGAGGATCATGAATTATTTTTGCCTATACATCTCTATAAACTAGTTATTCTCAATGGTATTGAACGTATGTGAATTTAATAATTTTTATATTATGCATAAATGATACGTGTATACTCGTATACAGGATATTAGGTGTCCGCTTTCGAAAACGAAGACGGATGATAGATTAAAAAAATTGATAAAAAAAAATTTTTTAAAACGTTTTATTAGCATTATTTATGCTCCATCATGTTAGCATAGCTAAATGTAACGATATTTTCATAAAAAAATACATTACTAAAAAGCAGCAATGAAATACAAAGTCAAAATAGCTGATGCTCTGGTCAACGAACGCGGCGCGGCGCGAAGGTACGGCGGCACGGCCATGATACCTTTGTGTTTCATTGCTGTTTTTTAAACATATGATTTTTTTTAAATCAGGATTTTTTTTCCATCCCATCATCAAAGGTGTCATTAGTACTATCATCTGTCTTCTTTTTCGGAAGCGGTCTCCTTAGATTTTCTATGTCAGTTGTATTATATTTCTTCACCAGCAATAGATTAATATAAATTGAAAACAAAATTACTGATAAGCCTGCCATTTTTCATATGAATTCTAATTTTGTCCTTTCTGATTTCTGTATATCATTTCAATTATGTTCCACAAAGTGTACTTATTCATTCATGAAGTGATAACGCTGCCTTTGTATATCGAAATCCTAATTTCACATTGACATAATTTCGTATAGCTTTCCATTATTCACTTATACTAAGTAAATAAGATTATTTATCTATCGGCATTATATGTATGAATAAACAGAGTAATGGTATTTTTCAATTATTATTCAACATAAGAGACTTAATAAGCTCGAACAAAAGTAGATGGCGATTGCTATGTCTGTCTTTATATAGAATACACCATAAAAAATATTTACCCTGACTTTTAATGTAATGAAAAACTCAAGGTTGCTATAATTTCCGTCAGCAACACAGTCAGCAGGACAGTAAAAAATTCTTAGTAGTAGTAGTAACATTGTTTATATATGTCCCACTGCTGGGCACAGGCCTTCTCTGTAAATTACTTATACTCTATAAGGCCCTAGTGCGGTTTGGCAGACTTCACATGTCTTAGAAAAATTTTCTAGGTCATGTAGGTTTCCTCACGATGTTTTCCTTCACCGCCAAGTGCGTGGTCAGCACATAAAATTGCAACGACAAATTTATTGGTACCGGGGATCGAACTCGGGTTGCTAGCATACCATGCTACTTGAGCCCGGACACTGAGTTACCACGGCTTAAAAACTCTGCTCTTACTAAACTCTGGGCTCTCTACCTTTCAGATTTTACTCACAACAAATACAGCATACATTTTCTTTGATAATTATTATGTATTCGTCCGAATCACCGAAGTATTTTTTAAATACAGCCATATTATACCTTTTTCAACGCACACTTTTCCCTTATCATGTTCTCTGAGCTGTCATTTAAACTCACATTCAGTGTAGTCCTTGTTGGCGTTGAAATTGAGGTCAGTATTTCAACGCCATTAATCTTACTCTCATGCTTTTTTATGTCATACCCAATTTTCACCGCCATATATTAGTTACCAACACAGCATTTACGCCCGACGCTTCTTAATACGTAAAAAATAATAAAAATATAAAGTTAAAGTTACAGCCTTTATATATATAATATATATGTCCCACTGCTGGGCACAGGCCTTCTCTGTAAAGAGAGTATAAGGGTATAGTCCACCACGCGGCCCTAGTGCGGATTGGCAGAAAAAATGTTCTAAGACATGTAGGTTTCTTCATGATGTTTTCCTTCACCGCCGAGCGCGTGGTCAGCACATAAAATTGCAACAACAAATTTATTGGTGCCGGCACCGGGGATCGAACTCGGGTTGCTAGCGTACTATGCAACAAGAGCCAACCGCCCGGACACTGAGCTGCCACGTCTCATTTGAGCTGCCACGGCTCATTAATAAAAATATATGATGTACAAAAAAGAGAAAGAAATTAACTCTTAAAAAAATCAGTAATTTAGTCGTTTATGTTAAATATTTCGTTGGAAATTACACGAGAAGAAAACACCCAAAACGTTTTCGCCCGACCCTTCGGCTGAAATTGTTGGGATATTTGGAAATTTTTATGCGACCGAGCTTATCCTTTCGTAAAGCGCTGTGAAAGCGGGTGAATATATATTTGTATTAAAAAAATGATTCAAATGCGTTTTGTCGATGGACATCTAAATGTAATAACACTCTGTTAGTAATAACAAGTGGAACATTAAAGTCCCTCATTATGTAATAAGACGGATTAACCTCCCACCCCGGGACGTGCTCTCCTTGAGCACAGTCCTTGAGAGCAGAGGGGCTCCGGTGCGTTCCTCTGGAGATCCCGGATTCCCTCGTCATGCACCGAAGAAAGGGCCACCGGGGAGGTTTTAGTGGGTAAAAAACTCACATAACCGCCGCCTTCTCCCCGTAAACAAAAAAAAATCGGTCGAGTCTAGTGAGGTCATTTGCTCTTTTTCCCAAAAAAAAAACCTTGTCTTTTTCTCTCACTGGAAAACTTATCTCTTAGATATTTGAAACTCTACAACGAAGACATCAATCTACATTTGATTTCATTTGCATTTTGTTCGTGTAAAATCCCGTGAAATCTTTGTCTCCTCGCGTCAATCTCTAGTTATATTCCCGACAGTACTATCTTCAGCGATGAGAACTTCTTTTAAATTTAAACCTCCTAAATTGAAGTGGGTAACTTCAATTTACTTAACTGCTGAACTACAATATAATATAAATAATAAAATATTTAGGTAATATAAAAATACGCTTGGTAGACAGAGATAGCGATTGCTACCCTTTTTAAACCGACTTCAGGGGGTTCTCAATTTGTATGTATTTCTTTTAATGTTTATTAACTTTCGACTGGGTGGAGCGATTTTGATGATTCCTTTTTAGCTGGTTTTTGAGAGCTGGTGCTTTCCCATTTTGTCACACTTAAACTTGGTTCAAATTTTCGGTTGTCAATTCTGATGATGGGATAAATGAGAAAACCATATAAGTCGTAAATTTGCAACAAGTACGTGCGCCACGCCAACAAATTTTGATGATTCATTTTTTATTGGAAAGTATGTACTTTAGAGTACATCCTTTCCATCAATAAAAGCTTGAGTAGTTTGATGAAAGTATGTTTAGGTTCTGATTAAGTTTGATTTCGTAATATTCCTACGATAATTCTGAAATACAAAGAGGGCGTCCGTGCGCAATAGCGTTTAAAGTTTGTTGCGATTTGAAGTCGGTTTTGTTTAAATAAATATACTTGTGTATTGACTTTTTACTTGTTACGTTCTATTCATAAAAGATTCATGTTTTCTGGAACGCACCCCGAACTAAAACTGTTTTGACGCTAACCACATTGACCTTAGACTGCTATTACCATCAGAGATTAGCTTCAAGTAAATAAAATTAAGTTCGCCTTTATACCTACATTTTCGTGCAATAATGAATTTATCTCTCTACCGCCTTAAAGAAATTTGCAAAGGTTTATGTTATGTTTGTTTGTTTAAAACGCATGTTTTAAATAGGATATGTATAATAAAATATGCAGACGATAATTTTTTTTTTCGACGAACTAACACAGTTGGCACAGAGAAGCTGGCCTTTACTGCTTCACCGGATTGAGAGGTGGCATAGCTCTTAGGTCGCTTAGCCTAAACGTAAATTAGGTGGTAACTCGACACAAGGATCCCCCTGGTGAGAGGTAACCTCGGCTTGGACGGTTACCATTATTACGCGTTAGCAGTCCGATCCGAGGGCGCGCGAGAGGGCCGAACCACGACTCGGTCGTTAGCTATTTTATTAACAAAAATCTATTGGGATCGCACGATAAGATTAAGCTAAGAAAAATATAATAGTAAGAGAGCTACAATTAGAGCGGAGCTAAAACATGCGACTATAATCTAAGTAAAGTAGGGTAGATAAATTGAGTCATTAACTGGCACAAATACGGTCGTAAATATTTGCGTAACGCTATCTCAGAAACGAAAGCACTTTAGCATAGTTAGTTATTTTAATAGAAAAAGTTAAATGTTTTTTTTTCCGAACTGAATAATGTGCAGCTGTACAAGGCAAGTCCTTTTTTTGTTTTTTTTTTTAATTATTTATTATCAAACTAAATATACATAATTAAAAAGATATTTCTTGACGCAATAAAAACCGCAGTGGTTTGTCTAGGCGTTGCGCATTCGCCATAATTTTGTTACAGTTATTTTAATATAATGAATAAAAAATTAGTAATATGAATAACAGAGACACAGAACAAAAAAAAATAATAAGAATTTGTCTAGTGGGTATAATGACTGACGGTAGTTCATTTTTTTTTTACATTTCCTACCTCACATAAGTTAGTTATTACAACGCTTTATTATAGGATGTTCTTTTGTTTTTTACGCTTGTTAAATGGAGAAAATTGCCTGACTGATTTGATTTTACTATAGAAATTTTTACATTCTTAGTTAACGCGGGGAACCCTTTATGGACCGTCCGCCGGTGCCCTGGGTGGATCCACTAAACCCAACCGCGAAAGCCATCGGTTATAATTGGATTGCTCTAGATCTGTCAGCAACAGGGCACCCCAACGACAAAGCAAGTCCTGGCTTCTGACAAACGAATACGTCACATCTTCAAACTACGCGTAAATTGTCTACACTCACAGTTCGCAATTGTAGTACTCTTTTTGAAATTATAGACATTTTCGAGTGTCTGAAGGTTGACGCGTGCAATAATGTTATCGATTGCTCTGAGCTCTTGGGGAACCTCTAGGATAATTTCAGATCAGAACGCCGGAAGAGCTAAATAACCTCCCATTTCATTAAAGGTAAAATAATCCAAACTAAACTAAATATGTTGGCTCAATTTACTACGTTTCGTTATAAACGTAATAACCTTAATAAATACCGCACAATTTTTCGAACGTAATTTATAAAATGTTCAAGATTCTAGCTCTGGAGTGATTTTATTAAGGGATAAGTGTTTCGCTGATAAATTAAAACGAGCTTGTAGCTGTCCATCAAATGTTTAACATGATGAGAATCTAAAGCTTTAATAATTTTAAAATATATTTTTTAATACTTATTTATTTAGATACAGGATACGTATTTTATTGGTAATTATAATAAATTACAAGTCGATTTTACAAATTAATAAAATTGAATAGGAAATTTTTAAATAATTACTTTTTTTTTTTTTTTTAATATTTTGATTTGCCAATTCCCCCACAGCATAAAATGTCTGTCAACCAACCCTGACTTCAAAACTATTTTAAAACATTAATAAAGTGGGAGCTTAATAGAGCATAATAAATAAAAAAATGAGACCCTTTAATTCCAAGCGGGGTAGAAAAAATGATCAGTTGTGTTCTATTCACTAAGCTTATGAATGTTTTATGTATGAAGTGTGCACGAATTACAATGTGTGTGAGCTGATCTTTTTTTTAAACTTTCTAAGCAAGTGCTAGACTACAACTGCGCCTAATGTTATTACACGTTCTTGATGATCCGGACGACGCGATTACCATTGCACAGGCTAGATCTCTACAAATCCACAAAGCGTCCATTCGCGACCATCGGAGGTTGCGAATAATCCTTGCGCGTTACCGCTATGGGCAGGCCCCACCCCTTAGATGTTAGTAGCGTTGCTGGAGTTTCTTCGGCCACTTCTTCTCCCAGCGCCAACGCTTCCCGAAGTGGCACTCAAAGTTAGTTTAGCTTTTGAATGTCTCTTAGATTATCCGTGAAATAGCAACCGGCCGAGTCATGCTTCGGCCCTCTCGGGCGCCCTCGAATCGGCATGCTTACGCGTAACGTAGTAACCGTCCTTTTTTTTGTTAACGGGGAGGAAATCTTCAAACATATACCCCGCCTTCTGGGGAAGGCGGCGGTTATGTGGGTTTTACCCACTAAAACCTCCCCGGTGGCCCTTTCCTCGGTGCATGACGAGGGGCTCCGGGATCTCCAGTGGAACGCACCGGAGCCCCTCTGCACTGTGCTCAAGGAGAGCACGTCCCGGGGAGGATTCTCCCTCCCCTGTGCCCTCATAGTGCAAGGCTACACGGGCCAGCCGATGTCGCCTTCTTCCCGGGTCCACCTTAGCGGACGACAAAGGCCCCCACCCTTATCGCCCAGTGAACCCGAGGCCCCTTTAGTCGCCTTGTACGACAGGCAGGGGATACCGTAGTCTTATTCTTGAGAGCCCAGAACTACAGGGCTGCGGGCCGGTCTGCCACCGGCCCGCCTGCGCCATCTCCGAACGGGATAGGCCCTCTCCCGATCCCGTTCTGCGGTCTCCTTCTGGGTCATTACTGACTCGCAGAAGGAGACCAGCGCCTTCCATTTAGATCTCCCCACCAGCGCAGCCGCTACTGCCGCCGGCGGGGAGAGGTCTTGCCCGATATGCTGGACCAGGATCCGCCGCTCCGCCTCCCACGCGGGGCACACGGCTAGTGTGTGCTGCGCGGAATCCCGGTCACAGCCACAATGGTGGCATTGCGCGGTCGGTTCGCGCCCTATCCTGTTCAGGTACTCGCCGAAGCACCCGTGCCTGGTGAGTACCTGTGTCAGGCGGTACGTGACGTACATTTCCTTCTTCCGTTGCCAGGCTTCGAAGTTCGGCAGGAAGGCACAGACGATACGTTGGCGCGTGTATCGCCGCTCCGCGAGCCGCACGCGCCACACCTCCATCGCCCGTCTGTGCTCCTGCCGACGCACCTCTCCCGCATCCAGGGGCGGCTCGTCCCCGCCGTCGACGGCCCGGACGCGCATGTATACACGCGCGTCCGGGTTACGTCAACAGTAACCGTCCAAGCCGAGGTTACCCCTCACCGGGGGGACCCTTGTGTCGAGTTACTAGCAATAGAGGTTCAGGCTAAGCGACCTAAGAGCTATGCCACCTCTCAATCCGGTGAAGCAGTCAAGGCCAGCCTCTCTGGCCAATCTTTGTAGTTCGTCATAAAAAAAAACCTAATGTTAAGTGGGAATACAGTCCAGGATAGTAAGACGCACCAGCTTTGTAATCGCCTTACAACAAACATCATTTTTAGCAATTTTTTTTGTTCGTTAGAAACTCACGGCTATAATGACTTACAAAAAGCAAACAAATCGGACTGGGTGGCGGCCGCTATAATAAGATCGTAAATTCGAATGGTCAACGACACTGCTGTCACTGCTAATAATATTAACATATGTAAACAGCAATGTATTATTACTGTGTAAATTAAATTCTGTAAAGAATATTATTCTCTCTGTTAATATTTTTAAACTAACAGAATAATATATAAATTGTATCTGGAGCTAACATGCTGCTTAATGTAATGCGTTTCAGACGTATTGTCCTCTCCCTATTTAACTCTACAATTTATTTTGGCAATAAAAGATAAGTTATTACATGCTCAACTTTGCTCAATTACTTTTACTTTGAAGATAGCGTCATGCTGATATTTACGATGCAATTCAAAATAATTAATTAGATGAAATACTTCTTGCGGTATGTCTTTGCGTATACGCTTAATTTTATGACGGTACTGACTTAATATAATACAATTAATGGCTAAAATATTTCACAATAATGAGAAAAGCTAATATAATACACTCATAGGAGAAAAAAACTATTAAAACTAAGATATCGTGCTATATAAACAATTGTATTCGGGTGTCAATATTTAGTATAATGGCAATACTGGTGCTTTGTTTATGACCTTTTTTTTTTTTTTTGTTAACGGGGAGGAAATCTTCAAGAAGATACCCCACCTTCCTTGCCCTTTCCTCGGTGCATGACGAGGAGCTCCGGGATCTCCAGTGGAACGCACCGGAGCCCCTCTGCACTGTGCTCAAGGAGAGCACGTCCCGGGGGGGGAGGTTACTCCCTCCCCCCCTGTGCCCTCATAGTGCAAGGCTACACGGGCCAGCCGATGTCGCCTTCTTCCCGGGTCCACCTTAGCGGACGACAAAGGCTCCCACCCTTGTCGCCCAGTGAACCCGAGGCCCCTTTTAGTCGCCTTATACGACAGGCAGGGGATACCGTAGTCTTATTCTTGAGAGCCCAGAACTACAGGGCTGAAAATTGTTTATGACCTAGGCTATTGCTTCTTCTATGACCTGATCTATGGTTGGACCGAAAGTGGGGTCATGACGACATCGAGTGGGGTTGAAGGTTGATTTCTTATGTTCACACTAATGTTCTTGTTGAGCTGTGGTAGATCAGTGTCCGCGCGGTTGGCTCAAGTTGCATAGTACGCTAGCAACCCGAGTTTTCGGCACCAATAGATTTGTTGTTGCAATTTTATGTGCTGATTTACCACGCTCTCGGCGGGGAACGAGAACATCGTGAGGAAAACTACATGTCTTAGAACCTGCCAATCCGCACTAGGGCCGTGTAGCAGTCTTTGTCTTTATACTGTCTTTACAGTGAAGGCCTGCGCTCAACAGTGGGATATATTATTCCACCAACATAATTATAGTGTCCACCCACTATAATTATGTCGGTGGAACCTTGACCTGTGCGACCAAAAAAAGCCTTACTACCTGAATGAAGTGTCGTAATTAAAATGCCTTTCCAGTGATACAGTCGTCATGGCCGACATCGGTCTGGACATCATCATCTCATCCTTTTAACACCAGGAGAGTGGATACAGATAGCAGATAGCGATGTTGTCTGAGCAGATTGGTT
The DNA here is from genome assembly GCA_029286785.1 of Meandrusa payeni. Classification (NCBI taxonomy): domain Eukaryota; kingdom Metazoa; phylum Arthropoda; class Insecta; order Lepidoptera; family Papilionidae; genus Meandrusa; species Meandrusa payeni. The sequence goes on along the minus strand of JAGSMX010000008.1, from coordinate 7,052,719 downwards.
TCAGCTGTGTCTACAATTAACCTTTCCGCCTAGTCCGCCTTTCCATGGACTCCAAAGCTGCGAGATGGGTTTTAGCCTGCCCAAATGCGGTACCCAGCATTGTACCAAATTTACTGATTAGTACCACATTGTGGTGAACAAAGAGTAGAATAGAAAAAACATTTATTCGACACAAGAACACAGAAACAACAGGTAAAACAAGACAAGAAACAACATAAACAAAAGTAAACAGAAACAACATAAAAATAAGAACAAAATAGCAATTGTGCCGAAAAGGGGTTGGCTCAGCATGTGCCGTGCTCACACATATAGCACAGCGCTGGTTTTTAGCCAAGAAACCTGTGTAGACTAAGGCGGACACGATTCAGTTGTGTATTAATATGGTGTACATTACTTAAACTTTCATATTAACATAAATGTATATATTAAAAAGCAGCTATATATATATATAGCTGCATACATATAGTGTTATATAAACGATTTGTCGTAGTTGATGTAGAAGAGTATTACAGACGATTAGATCAACGCTATTCTTGTCGCTTCATTTTATAACATCAATTTTTTCCTTTCATTTTCAATTTTCAGATGAGATAAATTAATTCTAATTAATTGCTTGTCAAAATAATATCCGACTCATGAGAATAAACAGCCGGAAGATGTAATGGGTTATTGCAAAATTACGGTAAATAGACATAATGTTATACAAAATTTCGGTTATAAATATTTATAAATTAGCTATCTATAACTTTGAATTAGTACCGACGTGAATAAAAAGTTCTTAATACAGTTTACTAATTCCTTCATGCATCAATGGGCTCAACAACTAAGTTTTTTTTTTAAAAGCTAGCAAGATTTCTTCTTTTTTTCATAAATATTACTAACATTCTTGTTAACCATTCCATCTAAGCTTAAGCTTGCGCTAGGAGATGGTTCACGTCAATAGTCGAATGGTGGATTCGAACCTTACGATTCACAGGCCGTACCCTAAGCCATTAGGCTATTGACGCTTCAAAGTGCAACGATTGCTGGTTTACAAACACGTGAAAAATTATATTTTTGCCTTAGATTTTCAAATGGCTGAGAGAGAAAAGGAGGCTGGCTCAAAAGTAGAGTAAAGACGCAGTTACTAACTTAATGCACCTTATAATACAATAATATTAATAACCTTAAAAACTCCACTTAAAATCAGAAATCAGTTAAGTAACGGGCGTTAAGGCCGCGAAAGCTTTATATTTAGTACTGTTAAAGATATCCGCCAAACGAAATATCTTACATAATTGTTTCTCCTTTCACCGTTGTTCTTTTATCTTATTTAATTTGTTCCTGTACCTCATCTTGCAGCTCCATTTTCAATTTGTAAAGTGTCATCAATTTGAAAGTGTTGTAAACGAGCTTGTTAAGCGGATAAATAATTTTTAACAAGCACTGAGTGACAGTTGAGATACGGGACTAAATTTTAATACTTCCATGGCATCGGAGACTGAAGTGAGAATATATTTATTTATTTATGTCACACCAACAAAGTAAACACCATTACAGTTCAAAAATATACAAAATATTTAAGAAAAACAAAGACAAGTGTTACTTCAGTTACAGGTGTCAACTAAAGCCTTAAACATCATAAAAAAAAAACAACCAGACATATAATACAATATATTACATACACTATATATTATAAAATGCTAATTGATATACATTATATAATTGCCGCGAGTGACATGTAAATATAAGAAACCACAATACCGCCGCTGTTTTTTTTTATTTATTTACACTTATTATAATACCTAAAACTAAGGTCCACAAAGTCCAGCCCTGTAGTTCTGGGCTCGTAGAAAAAGGCTATGGTATCCCCTACCTGTCGTAGAAGGCGACTAAAAGGGGCCTCGGGTTCAATGGGCGACTAGGGTTGGGGCTTTTGTCGTCCGCTGAAGAGGACTCGGGTAAAAGGCGATATCGGTTGACCCGCGTCGCTATGCACTGCTAGTGCACAGGGGGGAGGGATCATCCTCCCCCTTGGGACGTGCTCCTGAGAGCATAGTGCAGAGGGGTCCGGTGCGTTTCACTGGAGAGCCCGGAGCCCCTCACCAAGCACCGAGGAAGGGTCTTCGGGGCGATTTTAGTGGGTTCATTAATAGCGGAGCAACCGCTTCTTGAACAACGGTACGTAGTGGTCGTGTAGTCGTGTTGATTCATTCCGTTCATACGGTTAGGACGGGGCTAGCCCAGCGGAGCCCAGAATAGTTGTGGTTGCGTTTCTTGCGGATATCCCACTACCCTCCGGTAGCGCTGATGGCTAATGGTGTTTTAGTCCGTGCGTGTCTGACTACATACGCTATCGTCTCCACCAGGGTGTATATGCGGAGGTATTTCATCAGGGAAAAAAGGATCACAAATGCTAAATTTATGCGTTAGTGGCATTTTCTACCAGTAAACCCTGGGTGCGAAAGAAAACTATATTGGCAGGTGTAACCTAGGAAAACATAAAGGAAATATAAAAAAAATCACATATAATATTATTTAATATATACATGTATATATAAATAAAAACATAGGTTGTTGGTTTTGTTTATTTTTAAGCTTGTACCTTCGAAACTTCGTCGCTTTGATTTACTTTACAAATAGGGTTTTGTAGGCGGCAACCAGAGCAATAACACCACAGTAATGCTCACGAAAGCATCCGCACAAACATCAACACGCATAGATGCTTCGTTTATTGTGTCTTATCGGATTTGTTAAATTGATGTTTTATAAGAGACTCCCACTGGTTTGCAAATTCTTGAACTTACGCCAATCTTGCATCACTCAAAATAGACACATCAACTGCTAAGCAGTAATATTACTGCGCGTAAACTCTGCCCACTTGAACTGTGATTGAAAAAGTGGTTGTACATATGCGGTAGAACACACAGATTTTACAGTAAGCCGTCGGAAAACAAATGTTTTATTGGATCATGATATGCTGGTATAAAAAGTTAAAAATATGTATAAAAGAGAAAGTGTGTGAGTTTGTTCCCTAAATTTCGGAGCCGAAACGGCTAGACCACTTTCAATGAAACTATCAAGGAATCTTCAGATTGACCTGGCGAGTAATCCTGTAAAGTTTGGTGATGATCGGAGTACGAGGAGTGCTCTTTTTGAACTGTCAAACAAGCCATACGCCGTACTTGAGTCCGATACGCTTTCGTATAAATGATAAGAATGATATTGTATTTACCGATATGTTCATGGGTGTAGGTAATGATCTTCACCCGCTCGAGAAGAGAATGAATACGGAGAGAAATGAATAATTTAGTATAATGTGAGAGTTAAATTAAATATTTAATGATCTAAGTTTATTGTTTAAATAAAATAAAGCAAAATCTAGCCCCGGCGAAGCGGGCTGGGTACACGTTAGTATAAGGATAAAATTGAATAAAGTGTACTTGGTCTACGAAATGTTTGTCGTATATTTCAAGTAGTATTTGTTCTATTTCTGGAGTACAAGCAACATAAAGTGTAAACAATTGTTTAAGCTACGTTAATTGAAAGAGAAAAGCTTGCTTATCCCGTAAACAAAGGATCGCCTCTAGCAACGATACTTAAGGCTTTATAAACTCGCTTGTTTCTTTGCAGCCTTATTAATCTGATCCTTTTATTTCCCCCATTCGTTAAGAATAACTTACAATCTTAAGGTTTTTATGTAGAAGGAATGTAATGTAACTTATTATACTGAAACGTGGTAGCTCAGTGTCCGGACGGTGAAGGGGAGCGCAGAGGCTCCCCCCCTCCGAAGGCGACGTCTCGGGGTGCGCAGGAGGCGTTACGAACGCCTCCTCTTGCCGCCCCCGTAATCCGAAGCGGGGCCAGGATGGGTACCTGACCCCGTCGGCGTCGTCGGGACTTCTCTGAGTGCCGGAGAAGTCCCCTTTGAGGATGAAGTCCGGTCTTTGCCGGGACCGGCCGGTCGTTGGGGTGTCCTGTCGCTGACAGATCCGGGGCACCCGCTCATAACGGCTGTCTACAAAAGATTCCCCGCGTGAACAAAAAAAGTGTCCGGACGGTCACCTCCGCCCGAGTTCGATCCCCGGTGCCGGCATCAATAAATTTGTTGTTTCAATTTTATGTGCTGATTTACCACGCGCTCGGCGGTGAAGGAATACATCTTGAGAAAACCTACATGTTCTAGAAAAATATTATGAGACATGTGAAATTGAAGTATATTAATGTCGCCGCAACAGATGGCGCTAATATATATACTCGTATATATATATTTTAACGCCAGAAGTGGAATTTTATTAAAAATACTAAACTTAAACAAGAAATCCGTTTGTTTACAATTTTAATATAAAAGAAAATTAGCTACACAAAACAAAATCGAGTACTGCAGACTTTAATAATTAGAATACAAAAAGAATATGGAAATGGCTTACGTGACCTTAATAATGACCAACACAGATTACCGCCAAACGTGTACACAATATGAGAGCCACCGGGCAACTGAACTAATATTTTTTTTTTTTGACGAACTATCACAGTTGGCACAGAGAAGCTGGCCTTTACTGCTTCACCGGATTTGAGAGGTGGCACAGCTCTTAGATCGCTTAGCCTGAACCTCTATTAGATGGTAACTCGACACAAGGGTCCCCGGTGAGGGGTAACCTCGGCGGACGGTTACCATTATTACGCGTTAGCAGTCCGGTCCGAGGGCGCCCGAGAGAATGAACCACGACTCGGTCGGTAGCTATTTTATTAACGAAATCTATTGGGACAATCTAAGCTAAACTAACTTATATGCCACTTCGGGAAGCGTTAGCGCTGGGAGAAGAAGTGGCCGAAGAAACTCCAGCAACGCTCCTAATCCTATCGAGAGGGTGGGGTGTCCCCATGAAGTGCTTGTATGACGGGGAGGCATGCGCGAAGACCGGGCTCGCGTACGTCATAACGGGACGTATTACTGCTTTATAGAGTGTCACCTTATTGCGGAGGGACATTTTACTCTTTTTATTGATTAGGTGATATAGGCGGCCCATTACGTGGGCCGCCCGGTTCCTGACTCGAGTTACGTGAGGTCCGAAGCTGAGTCTCGGATCAAGGAGTACTCCGAGGTATTTGGTTTCGGTAACCCAGGGAATGGGACTACCGAGAAGTTGAATGTTGGGGAGAGACGGAGGGCTACGCCTAGCTTGTCTCGAAAAGTACATGGCTGCGCTCTTAACCGGGTTGATTTCGATTGAACTAATATTTAAAATGTCCTCCTTATGTAGGCTGTTGTAGGGTAGTTGATGGCGATGTGTAGAGACTCCTTACAATATATATATTTGGATATGTCAATTGTTGCGCGCACCGAACACAGAGTGTGAAAAAGATGTCACTTTAACTTCAACATTAAAGGAGTAAACATTTGCAAGGGTTTTATTGAAGATACTAGAAATCCGCACTAGGGCCGCGTGGCGGACTATACCCTTACACTCTTTTTATAGGGAAGACCTGTGCCCAGCAGTGGGACAAATAAAATGGCTGTTTAAAATAAAAAAAACATATTGTACTAAGAGAATTGTAGAAGCAAAAGTTTCGGGTTATAAATCTCATTTAAAAATAGATTACATTTAGAAAGCCCATTACTCTAAACATATTTAGGTCATACCGTTTTTTTGGAATTTGATAGCAAAACTGCAGGTATTATATCATATTATATTATATAATCCGTTTTCGGAGTATTAGCGATAGCCTAATGGTTAAAGGTTTAACTTCACGATCTTACCGTCTGGGGTTCGATGTACTAATGAGTAACCGTTTTTTGGATTAATAAAAATCCCAGCGGGACCTAATAAGTTATATGAGAAAAGGATTAGAGAATTAATCCACGTTTCATAAAATAATTTCAGATCATAGATCATCAAATCACAGATCTCATCATCAGTTAAATATAAAATAAATAATAAGTTCTCACCTCCATTTAACCCTGGCGGGGTAGACAGAGATAGCTTCACACCTGACAATATTGTTAGTAAGAAAGATACAAGATCTGTTTGTCAATTGTCAATGGTCTGTCTCCGTAGGGTTTTCGAATTCTTCGGTCACATAGCCAGGAAAACCGATACCTTGGAAACACTTCTGGTCACAGGCAAAGTACAGGGAAAACGACGAAGAGGGAGGAGCCCTATGCGTTGGACAGACCAAATTAGCACCAACACCAGCAGGAGAGTCCACGAGGCATTTCACACCGCCAAAGACCGCAACAGGTGGAAAGCGATCGTCCGCCACATAATTCGTGGAGGTCACGACCCTCAGCAATGAGGAAAACGACGCAAGGAGGAGGAGGGGGAAGACACGAGGTGACTGAGATTCGCTTTATATCAATAACTACCCATCCAAAATCAATATTACTAATATGAAGAAGTATGTTACATTTTCCGCCAGGTCAACGTCCTGTTTGTCACATCAATTTATTTATCAAAAGAAATAAATTCGTAATAAAACAAACGAGTCCACGATATAAGTAAAACAGCGTAATTCATAAATTTCACGGTAGTCGAGGAGAACGATCAGATAAAAAGTTTAGCGATGTTCATATTTAAGTTTCTGATTCGCCTTGCAAAAAAATCACTAGCTACAATTTATGGCCCGCATATATTGGCAAAGGATTATCCCCTGTCGAGTTTACAGAAACGTAGGTAAACGATTTTTTTATATAACCTACAAATCAGGCGGTTCCCAAACTTTCCTATATTGCGACTCGCTTCACAAGTAATTGTTTCTTGACTACCTTGAATACAGAGATATCTAATATGATTGGCTTATTAATTCATAGTCCATTTAGTTTTTACCCGCCTCATAGCACGAACTATTTCTTATATCTTTAATCTATCTGAAATTTATAATAATAATATAGTTTATTTGCAAAAAATAAAGTTGAATACATATAAAGGTGAGTCCCTTAACTCCCGAACTAGCGTAAGCTGTATCTCAGGAGCTAATGTCTTCCCCCGTCACTTTTTTAATCTTAAACATTAATATAGTAAAAAAAAATGATAAAAAATTGTGTAACAAAATGTAAATAAATAGTTGAAAATAAAATCTGTTTTTGTGAGTATGTGTGTGTGTGTTTTACTGTGTTTGCACAGTAAACGGTCTATAAATTTATAATTATTAATTTTTCAATTGCTTCATAATTATACTGGTTAAGCCATGTAAGTATTGTCTTTTTAAATTTATTATTTGTATAATTTCTCACATTGTGTTCTTTTTGGAGAATATGGTATATTCGTTTTATTTTCCTTGATAACGAACTACACAATTGGCCAGAGAGGCTGGTCTTGACTGCTTCACCGGATTGAGAGCTGGCAAAGCTCTCAAGTCGCTTAGTATGAATCTCGGAAACGGCTCCATCGATTTTCATGACATTTTACATGCAGAGGGTTTTGGAGCGATAAATCGATCTAGCTAGGTTTGATTTTCAGAAAATATCGTTTTATCCGGGTATAGGTCAGTTGATGGCGTTGCTAATTAACAAACAGTAAGTCAATGAGTTTGACTTTAGACCAAGAAAACCAATTTCAATCAAAATTCATTTATGTATTTGTGGGTTTAATCCTTATAGGCTCCGAAACGGCTGGACCAATTTTAAAGTAACTTTTAGAGAATCTTCAGATTGACCTGGCGAGTAATCCTGTAAAGTTTGGTGACGATCGGAGCACAGCTGGGAATCACTAACGGGATCGAAGAGCGAGTTGAATCTAGACTCAGACGAGCCGTACAATCTGGACGTAATTTATCTTTTTTGAACTACGTTTACACAATTTACGGCAGCCTTTTTTATTATTATGTCGCTAAGATCGCAATAAAAAAATCATATTTCACCAATATGTAATTCGTATCTAAATATGAATTACCAAAACACATGATTTTCAAAAAATAATACGCTCTAAATAATTCATCTTATGTTTTAAAACATCATCGCAGTAGCATTTACGTAATAATATAGTAAAGTGTGCTCAGTGAGTAACTCTTTTATCAGTAAATGCAAATTGGTTTTAAAGAAATTAAAAGCAAAATTATGGCTTTGCGGAGTTTCTTCTCCTGAGAGGATTAACTTTTTTAATCGGCAGTTCGTTCCTTTTAATTCTTCAATTAATACATAAATTAAGGGTGGCATAAATAATTCTAATATTAAAACATTTTAACGTTTACACAAAAGCAACCTTTGTAAAAGAAACGAGCCTCGTTTGCCTCTCTTTCTACACAGAAAAAGGATAAAATATTATTTATTCATTTTAATAGAATCTTTTTTCAAATAAAGGAAATTGCTACAAAACCGGCGATAGCTTTATGGCTATGCTGATCTGACCTCCGATCTGTTAATCCGAATTTCGAATAGCCGGCGTATACCCATAGGTTCCGTGTTCCGCTTTCTTCGGACTCAGAAGACTGTCTCAGTTCAGAGCCCTTGTGTTAAGTTATTTATTTAATCCAGAAAAACATACAGCTATTCAATACTTCTTATATAATTTACAGATATATAGCTAAGTTAGCAGATAACAAGTTTTCACTTGAGTTAGGAAAAAACTAAAGATACGAAACACAGGATTGGATTGTGGTCCCACAAAACTTCACCAAATATACTTATAAAAACGCTTACATATGGAGGCATCACTGACGTACAATAGGTTGATATTATTGTACTTCTTACCCAGGTTATTGATTTCGTTACATGCTCTAATAAAATAGCTATTGAGCATATTGTGTGCATTACTAGGCGTATATAAAGGAGTATACAATAGCACCTCAGGCTGAGTGATTTAAGAGCTCGGCCATCTCAATCCGGTGTTATCTGCGTATGCTTGACCTATCACTATATAACGTGAACAACGACAGGGTACACGTACGTGGTTCGTACGCAACCGCGAATTACATGTCGATACAGGGCTACCGACGATAGCCCAATTCTTTAAGCAGGCATCTCGACGGTTTTTCGAGACTGCCACCAAACATTCAATTAAACTTCTTGTGAGTGCCGCCACTTACAAGACTGTCCCCACGCCGTCCGGAGGCCGAGACATGTTCTTGAAGATCCGGACGATGTGATCACCGTTGCACAGGCTAGATCTTTACAAATCTACAAAGCGTCCATCCGCGACCGTCTGAGGTTGCGAATAATCCTTGCGCGATACAAGTATTTTATGGGAAAACCCCAGATTCAGGCTAAGCGATCTAAGAGCTGTGCCACCTCACAAATCCGGTGAAGCAGTAAAGGCCAGCTTCTCTGCGCCGACTGTGTTAGTTCGTCAAAAAAAAAGGGTACACGTAGAAAAATTGCTCTACGTTATTCTCTAAGCAAAGAAAAGTTGAGATTTTTTTTGATGGATAACATTGGCAACAAAGAAATGTACGACAGTAAACACCGTTGTGGACTATTTTCAGTAGGCACGACCTTACGATTCGCAGACCGTACCCTAAACCATTAGGCTATTGGCGCTTATAAAATATATGTATATGAAGACGTTGACAGCTAAATTCTGTTAAGTTCAACGTAAACACAGCTTAATTACTCCGGATTGTTTGACCTATATGCTGGCTGTAACTTAATACGATGTATATTTAAATAGTTACAACATTTGATTTAAATTGATGTGTAAATAATGGACCCGTGACCAGTGCCATTGTAAACACATTAGGTTAACGTGGTGCCCCGTATGTAATACATTGGTCATCGCGAATAGAGATGTACTCGCACGTTCCCGATCTGTCGAGGAGCGCTTTCGTAGCTTTCTGATAAACGTTAATGTAAACAAAATACGTTTAATTACGTACCATCAATGTTCTAACTATATTGTAAAAAAAAATTCTATTTACAAAGTAAAAACGAAAACTGGCTTCTAATTAAAATCAATGATTTTATTAACGGATTAAACGGTACTTCGCATGCTCTCTTTTTCCTTTCGAAATCATCTGTTAGGAGGATCGTCATAAACCTATATCTCATTTCCTGGATTCCATGGAGAGGCGGGCCAAAAATTTGATAGATGACCAAGATCTACATTGAGATATTCTTGAGCACCAGCTCAAGGTGGTCATGATCATTTTGGAGAGTGTGCACTGGTATTACACGAGTTAATTCCCCTTCGGACGTTTAGACATTCGGCGGGTCTCCACCCTTTCATTTCATAGTCGATGTACCGCGCGACTGAACGCAGCGATTTGTGTAATAGTTCATCGTGCGTACAGCAAGAAAGTGGAACAAGCTGCCGTCAGTCTTTCCGTCCAAGTACGACGTGGGAGCCGTCAAGAGTAGAGTGAATAGGCACTTACTAAACTAGCACGTACGATCTTTCGACTATATCATCACTTAACATCAGGTGAGATCGTAGTCAAGCGTTAGTATATATACTTACTCAAAAAATGTCAATTATACGTGGTAAAATTCTTCTACGTAATTTTAGCAGGTCTCTAGTATATTCTACGGAAGTTCACATCAGGTTTTTGTTGGCGCTGGAAGGTATCATGTAAATTTTTTACATGTAATTTAACCTAAAAAATAAACAGCGCCAGCCGTCGCTGTCTACCCAGCTGCTTTATTACACGGGCTCTTATATGTTTTATAACATTTCCATGTCAAATGTAGTTCTCCTTCAACAACAGAATATTGGATACTTTGTTTTACAAATCGTACCAAAAACTACTACACTATTGTTTGATATTTCAAAAAGTACTTTTCCTAAAAAAAAATCAATGATTATAAAACTATTTTTACGTATTTGATCGCGTTTTAATCCTATTTTTCAATTTCCGACGTTTCCAACATTTATAACACAAGATGTGAAAAGTGATAGAGGTATTAAGTACAATGAGCTTATTAAAACTGAGGTTTATTACAAGCTCACTTAACAAGGAGCAGTGGCACCGTAATATTGTGCACAGTCATTTCAGTCACAGTCACTTCATTTCACTTTAGATACCGCAAGTCTAGACGAATAAATGTCTAGGTAACTTTATATTTTTCAGCCAATGATTATTGGGGTTTCATGAAATTGCATCGCATGCAAATTCAATTCAGTGTTTACGAAATTATGTACACTAAAAATTATATATATCAAAGATATCAAGAGATGAGAGCACAAAAACGGTTCGGCAGGAGAAACGGATTTACCTTTAGTTCCCTTTGGAAAAATGAAATGACAGTTTCGACACGCGTAGCCTAATTTAAGAACGCTTATAGTTTTTTTCTATCGACACAAAATACTTTAAAAACTTTGGATGGATGAAGTAAGCCTCTTGGCATAATTTTCTTATCAAAAAAATTTACAATATAATAGATATACAGTCTTACAAATAAAAATGAGTTATAACATATTTAGTCCACCCTTAACCTAAGCTTAGTTAAACCAGGAATAAATTAAGAATAAGCTGAGAATAGTTTACCACGAATAAATCCGGAATAACTATGGTTTATCTATTCTTCCTATACGTCAAAATGCACGAGTTGGCAACAGCGCAGTCAAAGAGAAAGCATACTAAAAAAATAATTGCAGTCTATGTAGTAGTGAAGTAATGTATCTGTCAATGTGTGGCGGTTATAAAAATATTCTATACTCTAAATATAGATAGAAGATAATCCACTTCCATGCTTGTCCATAGTAAGGGACAAAATAACTAGAAATATTATACCACTTTTAGAAAACCGATATTTTAATGGAAACTAATCATCGACATATAAATCAAAAGGGTTTTCCCATCTTTTAAATATTTTTACTTTTTTTTGGAGTCTGAATGATATTTATTAAGTCGTTTACTGTTACTACTTCCTCCATTGACCTTAATTCCATAATAAGTTAATTTAAATGAGCGAACACAAACACAAATCGTAGTATTTTAAATGTTAAACTGGACTTAAACAAGGGTGTACGTCGTTATAACTTCGGAATAACGATTGTATGAACAAATACGTCAACGTTATAACAGGTATAACGTATTCTTGGGTTATTAGTACAAATTTTGCTTATTCTTAATTTATTCCTACGTTTATCTTTATACCACGTTTATTTGTAAGGCTGAAATAATCAGTATATATCAAGTGTCAACAATGACACCTACATTATTAGTCATTCTTACAAGAAGTCGGTACACGTCGAAAAACTTACCTAATATCTTGAAAGTTTCAAATAAGAACTTGTTTTAAATAAAAGATGTTTACACCTCGCCCACAAGCAAAATCAGTTTTGCTTTATGTAGACGCCTAGCGAACCAATACCGACCACTTTGGAAATCCATAATTTAATGGAATGTTTGCCACCTTGAGGATCACCCGAAGCTGAATGATCACCGCTGCCCAAATGCTCAACCCCAGCATGTGCGTAACCAGTTTTTTTAAGAGTTAGACGTTGAACTAAATCAAACAACGACAGATATGTAGTAGAAAAAAAATCTAATTATATATATTTTTTTAATGACGAACTACACAGATTGGCCAGAAAAGCTGGCCTTGACTGCATCACCGGATTGAGAGGTGGCATAGCTCTTAGGTCGCTTAGCCTGAACCTCTAACGCTAGTAACTCGACACAAGGGTCCCCCCGGTGAGGGGTAACTTCATCTTGGACGGTTACTATGTTACGCGCATTCCGCTCCGAGGGCGCCCGAGAAGGCCGAACCACGACTCGGTCGTTTGCTATTTCACGGATATTAAAAATATTAAATATATATTTATTGACTAAAACAAACTTAGGTTGCGAAAAAGATTTTTCTATAAAAACATAATGAAAAGGCGATTAGGTTAAAGCTTGCTTGAAAAAAGCTTTCAACATCTCATTTGATGTCATTATGCGAATAGTCTTACGAGTTACAAAAGATTTGCACTGTCATAAGAATTACCGTTTGTGACATGAGAGCTTTAGGAACGCTTTGGGAGACCTTTTATATCCTCACCACGGTTTCCTCATATATTTTTATTATATGGGTAAAAATAGTTACAGATTACAATCTCTGAACGACGAAGGCACAAACGAGAATTTGAGATATTTAATTGAAAATAGAGATTATTTAATTTTTGTCACTGCTATAAAAACCGCGATCTTTCCGTGTCTGTCTTACGTATTGTCATGTTTATGATTTTAGTGAACATTCATATTAATATTTCGTCAGCAGTCATAATTTACTAGCCTTAATAAAGTTATAAGTGATCCGTACATTATTCTTATTCACTCTGTTAGACTTCATTCTGTGGCCCCTAAATCATATCTGATAATGTACTCTTGGCGATATTAACTTTGTTGGTGTAGCCTCGCGCGTTTAATCACAACGTATCATAAATATTCTTGTGTGTAAATCAAAGTTAATAAAATCATATAAATCATCTAGCAATCACACTAGCTTCTGACACAAGTACGTATATAAGTATATTTACTAATAAAAACAAAAACCGACTACAAACAATGATGATCAAACATTAAACGCTACTATGTGCGGACGCTCTTTGTTTTTGAAGTGTCATAGTTATACTACGAAGTTATAGTGACTGTAATGTTGGCGGCGGGATTACCAAAGTTAAAGACGCAAATCTATCATAGTAAATTTGTCACCCCACTTACTGAGCGCGATGGACAGAGACAGATATCGATGTCTGATTTTCACTATGCTTATTAGGTCCTATATGTGACAGTCCACAAGCCTATCGCTTTATGTCGTGCACAATTTTTTTAGCAAGTTTTTTTACACAAAAAGCGAAAAGACCAAAAACATTGACACTAACCGACTGGCATTCTAACACGCCACTATTATCTTAAATAAAATGTTCGCGTTTATTTTTCCCCCATACCTTAGGGTGACAAGTTATAACATGAATTAAACATGAAGTGACACTTATCAGTCCGATAAGGCTTCCGTGTTAGAAGCCCATCTTGGCCTGAGAAGGTCCTCTGTTAACGTCTAATCGTGAGGCCGATGAATTCCGGTTGACCTATTTCGGCCTAACGACCGATAATAAAGCCATTAACGGCATCTGATCTGATTGATCTGATGAATTCCGAGTCAATCACAGCTCATCTCTTAATAATACGCTAGTATTCAATTGTTATTAGTAAGCCGTGTTAGGTCAATGCTAATTAATTTTTTATTAAAATTTTAGTGCTAATTTCATCAGTGGGATATTTATAGACTGTTGGCTCACTTGATCTGCAGTGATCACGGTGGCCCATCCATTATACACAATACCAGAGGAGCTGCAGAAGCTTTGTCGGTCTTTGAGAATGGAGCAGGCGAGGTATATTGTTCTTCTGAGTTTAGTTTGCTGATTGAGATGCTAGCGAGGTAAAGCTTTATAATGGCGGACATACTTACTGCAATCCAAAGTAGGTGTTTGTCGGGATCACTAAAGATCAAGTGAGTACCAAAGTTATTGTTTTGTCTGGACATTTTCAACCGACTTCAAAAGGAGGAAGTTCTCAATTAGGCTGTATTTTTTTTAAATATTCTTTACAGCATAACTTTCGACTGGGTGAAACGACAATGGGATCCCTGAGAAAACCATACAAGTCTTAAATTTGCATCGAGTATGTGCGTCACAAATGGACGAATAACTCAATATCACGTCAATCGATTTCGATGATTCATTCTTTATTGGAAAAGATGTACTTGACGAGTAGTTTGATAAGAGTAATAGTTTGGTTAGGTTCTGATCGTAATATAACTACGATAATTCGGAAATGCAAAGACGGGCAATAATAAGGCAATTTATACTGTATTACGTACGCTAGCCTTACTGTGTGAACAAACGTGACCATTGAACTGTAAATAGGCACCCGTGTTGCCGAGTTAATGAAATATAAAATTTGGTGTGGGACGTTACTATGTTCCACCGAACCATATTCCGTTTCGGTCAAAATCTTTTTAAACATGAGCAAGTATTTTCACGAGTAAAAGTAAAAACTGACATCAAATCAAATCCTAACTGTTATTTTCGTAGAATCATAGTGTTAGCACTAGAACTTTAATATATACAACGGTATATACCGAATATATCGCAGGTGTTTTTTGATAAATGTTTGGCTAGTTTTGCAATATCAAATGACTTACTGCGTATAAAAGTTGCATAGTACGCCTACCAACCCGAGTTTGATCCCCGGTGCCGGCACCAATAATTTTGCTATTGCAATTTTATGTGGTGATTTATCACACGCTTGGCGGTGAAGGAAAATATCGTGAGGAAACCTACATGTATAAGAAAATTTCTCCGAGGCATATGAAATCTGCATCCCCACTAGGGCCGCGACGGAATATGCATTTATACTCTCTTTACAGAGAAGGCCTGCGCCGAACAGTGGGACATATGTATTATATATATATAAGATGAAATCGGAATGGCTATAAAAAACAAGAATAACTATGTGTTGCTCTATATATACATTGTTAATTAAATTAAATATTGACATCTATTCTAATTTACATCACTGATATTTTTTTTTAATTATGTCACAACAAACCTCCATAGACATCACTATAGAGGTCTCGTACAAACTCGTAAAATAAATATTATTATTTTTTTTATATATATATAGACATAGACACACTTTTTTGGCACAAAATAAACAAATCAAAAAGACAGAAATAAAAATAAAATAAAAAGAAAAAATGGACATATAGTAGACATGATGCGAATATTGGACACCGTCTCAGCATATGCCGTCGCAAGGATGCGTCAGCGCTGATTTTCAGCGGTGCCCAGGATTAAGTAAAGTCGTGCGCGTCCAACAATACATTTAGATGGAATTTATACAGACAACAGACAATAAATATGATACATGTATAAATAGTTATGAGATTAATATATATTATATACAATAAAATAATAAATGACAAATTTTCTTAAATTAATATATTATTAAATTAAAAAAAAAAATTAATTAAATGAAAAAGTTTATATTATATAATCAAATATTGAAAATTTCGAAAACAACAAGCCACCGATATCACGGGGATAATATCTTTTTGTAACTTTAACATCAAGTGGTTTAATTTATTTTTTTTAATTTATATAATATTATAAAGGCTGTTACTTTATATGAACCAATAAGATATATAGATACACAAAAATTAAACTAAACGAATGGGTTTCGATTGTATAAGCTGATACCAAAGTGCCATAATCACACAGTAAGCGGCACATGGACCGACATATGTATTTGTTCTACTATAATGTAACGAACGCGTCATCAAATGCTACAAATAGGGTAACATTAACCTTGTTTGGAAGTGACATACGTATGGTCTGACGTAAACATTTATAAGTTGCTGCGTAGTTTATTGGAGGTATGTAGTTATGCGTCAATTAATAGACTGTTATGAATTTTATACTAGTTGTGCCCGTGACGTCGACCGCGTGGAATTCAACAAAAAAGTGATTTGTTTATTTTCTTGTTTTTGAATTTTTATTATCTAAAATAAAAATAACATGTTAATTACGGTAAATGGGAACAAAGAGAAGGAGCCGGCTTTCAGGGCAACTGAAAGTGAATGATGAACGCAGAATGCATGGATATGGTGATCCGAATCCCGTGTCTGTACTTGCATTTGCACTGTGACGGTACTGCGGGGGGAGGGAAGGGGGGCACGTGCTTCAGAGCACATTGCAGAGGGGCTCCGGTGCCTGCTTTGGATATCTCGGAGCCCCTCGCCATGCAAAGAAGAGGGCTACCGGTGGGTGTGAGCCTTTTTTTGTTAACGCGGGGGAATTCTTTTTACAAACCATCTACGTAGGATTGCATGGATCACCATATCCATGCATTCTGCGTTCATCATTCACTTTCAACCCTGGGTGGGCCCGGAGGGATGTGTGAGACTCGGCCTGGGCGATCTCTACCCACTAAACCTTCTGTGAATGCCATCAACCGTTATGCCTCAGGGTGCCCCGCATCTGTCAGCAACAGGGCACTGGGGGTGTGAGCCTCACATTACCCCGCCTGCTTGTATCTTGTTGAAGGTTTCTCCCCCGTCAACAAAAAAAAAGAATGGGTGGATAACTCAAGCATTTTCTTATTGACAGTTGGATATAAATCAACAAATCATTTAAAAAATTCTACAAATAAAATCATTGGAGGCGGCATCGGGAATCGTATTCGGGCAGTTATCGTACTCTTTTACTTGTGGCCCCGGATATTGATATAGCTTCCACGGATCAGGTGCATAAGACATACAAAAAAATATTTTTATGTCCGTGTTAAAATATCTATATTTATACGCCGTCATAAATTATTACAGTTGCCGATAATTTACGAGTTTTGTAACGATTGTTCTACGCGTTGCGTATAAAAATAGGTTTTTGTGGGTGGAACGAGCTTCGTCGTGAAACGCGAATATTTATTTTTTTCCGAGACACTCTGGCATACGCGTCTATATATCAAAATATAACAGCATCATCGATACGTATAAAAGTTAAAATTACTGCGTACAGTTAAAGGACGCGTGAAGTGGAGTTATGTCATACTTTCACGTTTCGCCCGATAATAAGATGTCACGGATCCAAGTTTTCATAAAATATTTCAAAGTATACTTGGCCTGTAAGAATGTATCTGTGGGCGGTACGATCATATAACGTGTGCCACATGCTCGTTTGTTCTCTACGTCTATAAAAACTTGTTATCACCTAGGCGGCTTCCTACAAAGACCTATGTAAACATATTGAACTGTAAATATCAAATGTAGTGTGAAACAAAGAGTACATTTTTAGACGTATGTAACTCACGTGCGTACTTAAATCAGTTCATCTATAAAGAAGCTACTGATCTTGTGTGAAGGTGGTTTTATAATCCTGTAAGCTAGATTTACGCCACATAAACTGTTGCGCCGTGTTCCGATTTGAAAGTATTGATTAGATTTATAGGTAGCGATAATTCATCACCAACGACTGTACGTTGGTTTGATGGATATGTTTACATTGTAAATTACAATCAAATTTGCACGTTATAACTCAAAAGTTTAGCGATTGATTTCTTTGTACTTAGGAAATCTTATTATAAAGAAAGAGATTCGAAATATACGAAAAATAGTATACAGAAGGCGATCGATCATTCCTGCTACATTTTATTTAGATTTATGCATTTTAAAATATTCCTATTTTCAACCGACTTAACCGAATAAGTCAATGTCACGCTAACGAATTTCGTTGATTAATTTCTTATTGTAACGGACGTACTCTAGGAGTAGTTTGACGAAAGTTTGGTTAGTTTCTGATTAAGATTGATTTCGTAATATACCTAAGATAATTCTAAAATACAAAAAGGACGTCCGTGCGTAATAGCGTTTTAACGTTTGATTCAATTTCAATTTGGTTTTTAGTTTTACTCGTAACTATACTTGTAAACTGTGAGCTAAATCTGAATTGTCACATGAATAGTTCTAGTTCTGTTAGGAAAAAAAATATCAAAGAAACCGGAAGCGGAAACATCCGCAGCTTTCATCTAGAGTCGTTAACAGACGACATACAAGAACAAAGATTTACGAAACTGTATATATAACATACCGTATATATATATATGTATATGTATAACAATTCTTTTAATCGAAATCATATTTGCTCTATATAGTTACTTATTTTTAAAAAATATTTTAAAATTAGTTAGTACTATTTCTACATTTCTCACAGGATGTTAATAGAATTATGTATACAGAGTTACTGTAAACTTTTTTAAGTAATATACTAGTGAGCAAAAATAAAGGGTCGGTTAAGAAAGTTTGAATATCTCGTAAGATAAAGACGCCAGCTAATAGTTAATAAATTGTGCATGATAGACAATTAAATATCCTTAAATTGGATTGGTACGTTCATGTTTTGTTTTTCGTCAGTCAAGCTTCAATTTCCAAACCCATCTAGAAAACATTTTCTTCCTACTTCAATGTATTCTGTTTTCAGATAAGACGCGGCGTCACGTTTTATGTAGGGTGTATTACGAGGGGAATGTTGAATACGCGGACAAAAGTGGAATCTTGTCGATATTGAACATCTGTGTGGTGAAAATATACATTCCATTTGAGCACACTACCTTTATAAGATATTAATTCTATTATCATATACAAATATGAATTTATAAACTGTTATACTGCGGGTTTCGTGGAATAAAATAGTCCAACAACTAATACACTCGCTTTATTGAGACAGCGTAACGTTGTACAAAGAATTATTTATAACGAATACCGTCACAACTGCGCGTCCTCACAATCTTTATACAAAATTAATTAGAAGTCAGAATAGGAACTAATAAGGTTAAACTATTGTTTACAATGCCAAGTTCATGTGACGATCAACTAAATTATTAATTATGAATTAAATATACAATAAAGTTGAGGTAAATTACTAAGATATCATTGGAAGTAGTTATAATGCATAACAATCGCTGGGTGTCATGTGTTGCCAGCTAACAAAACATTCCTTTTATTACAGCTATATAGATAAAAGAGAAAGTGTGTGGTTTGTTCCTTATAGGCTCCGAAACGGCTGCACCGATTTCAATGAAACTTTCAGGGAATCTTCAGATTGACCTGGCGAGTAATCCTGTAAAGTTTAGTGACGATCGGAACACTCCTCTTTTCGAACTGTCAAATGCAGCTTTTATTTACTATGGTGATATTCTATTGTTTTCAAACCCAAAATTGTATTGACACATGCGTTGTGTATATTTATGTCATTGTGAACCATATTGAAGTATAATGAATAAATCCCTAAATGATAAGAATGATATTGTATTTACTGATATGTGCATGGGTGTAGGTAATGATCTTCACCCGTTCGAGAAAAGAATAGAAGATAATGGATACGGAGAGAAATGAATAATTTAATATATTGTGATAATTAAATTAAAAATTTTATGATGTAAGTTTATTGTTTAAATAAAATAAAGCAAAATCTAGCACGGCGAAGCAGATTGGGTACGCTAGTAGCATAAAAAAAACTATGTGATAGTTAATCCGTAATAGTAATCTGAAGTGATGATTTCTTATTTTTTTTTTATTTTTTACAAGATTGAATAAAAACAATTTGACAAGAATTAAAGATATGAATTCGGCTAAGGTCATTCGATACAAATCAGGTAAGACCGCGTGAGGTAGAGCTGTAATGCCCTTTAGCTATAGCTGTAGAATTTAATACGCGACTGTTTTTACTTTTATTACAGTAATACTGTAAACTAGTGTACCCATTTCGGTTCTAAAACAATTTACAGTAAAGGCAATGGCACAATGTGTGGTGATAAAATCCGTTTCCCTTCTAACAAAGGAAATAAAAAGCCCGCTCGCTGAGGGAATGTATTGTGATACAAATTTCCCTTTATTGAAAGACATTTTATACCTTTACAAAGTGTCGCAAAGGCAATACTTTGTTTAATGTGAACAAATTGATTTTACGTTCAGACACACTATCGCAGTGATAGCCTTGTGGCTCAGTTACACTTACGATCTGACGGTCGCGAGTTC
Source organism: Meandrusa payeni (assembly GCA_029286785.1). Lineage (NCBI taxonomy): Eukaryota > Metazoa > Arthropoda > Insecta > Lepidoptera > Papilionidae > Meandrusa > Meandrusa payeni. The sequence goes on along the minus strand of JAGSMX010000008.1, from coordinate 7,032,288 downwards.
GAATTCAATTTAAGAATGAGACTGATTTTTGAATAATATATACCGACTACAAAAAAGGAGTAAAGTAAGTTCTCATGTCAACTGTATGTTTTTTTATGTTTGTTAGCTTATAACTTTCGCCTTTTTTTTTTTTGTTAACGCGGGGAATCATTTTATTAACCTTATAACTTTCGCCTGCGTGAATGGATGTTGATGATTCTTTTTTGTTTGATAGCTGGTGCTTCCCATGTGTGCTCAGGAACTACATGATCTAATTCCCCCATTCCCTTTCCACCATCGGACTTCTAGACGCACTGCGGGATTTCATCCTTTTGTTGTGAACATCCCTCAAACCCGAACGAAGCGATTTGCTTCGTCTTTCATTCTTCGTACAGCAAAGGACTGGAATAGTTTGCCCGCGTCTCAAGTTGTCAATCACAAATAAAAGAAAGAATGGAATGATTTTTTATTTAATTTCTTACGATATTTCGTATATCGGATGAAATATAACGATATAAATACCGATTACAATGTGGGTATTTTCAAGAGTAGAGTGAATAGGCATTTACTAAGCTAGTGCGCCTTACCATCCAGGACTGCATTTCCACTTAACATCAGGTGGGATCGTAGTCAAGCACTTGCTTAGAAATTAAAAAACATTTAATTTGGTCCAATTCTGATAATGACATCCGTGAGAAAACCACATGTGTTAAATTTGCATTAAGTATGTGCGCCATAAATGGACGAATAACTCAATATCACGCCAACCGATTACGATGATTCATTGTTTATTATTAGGAAGGGATGCAATTTATGACTTTGATGAAGGTTTTGTTAAATTCTATTTCTTAATATTCCTACAATAATTCGAAAATACTAATAGGGCGTCCTCGCTTAATTACTTTCAAAGATTGATTTGATTTGCAGTTGTCAGAATTGAAGTTATATATTTATTAAATAGATATATTTATCAACAACTCTAAGAGACTCTGAACTGTACCATTGCTCTTATACTATGTGGAGTCAACAACACGACTTACACGCTATATATATTTAATACTCTTTGGTTGTAATAGCTCATACATTAATAACTATTGGTATTTTAACACATATATACTATATGTGTCGAATGAAATGAAACTGTTATAAATAAAGACTAACTGGCAACTGCATTTGACATACATATAATCTAAACATCGGAAACGAATCATTCGATAGTCAAAGGAGCAACTATACTAAAATTATCTCACACAGTCGATTATTTTATTGCAGTAAATATGCTTATGTTTGGTCGCCTTGTTGACCAATAAATTGAAGTTATTGCCGTTTTTGAAATATTAAAAAATCACATGCTACTTGCCACATGTTACTTGTTGTTTAGATGGAAGCAACTTCGAGAAAGAAGTCGACAGATGGATACAGCTGGGCTGGGCAGCTTTCAGGGAACTACATCTAGTTTTTTCGTCCTCAATTCCACAATGTCTAAATACCAAGGTCTTCAATCAGTGCATCCTACCCGTCTTGACATATGGAGCCGAAACGTGGACACTCACGGTTAGGCTGGTCCACAGGCTAAAAGTCGCTCAACGAGCTACGGAAAGTGATATGCTCGGAGTCTCTCTGAAGGATCGGATCACGAATCGGTCGGTTGCTATTTCACGGATAATCTAAGCGATATTAGATGTACAAAAGCTAAACTAAATTTGAGTGCCACTTCGGGAAGTGTTGGCGCTGGGAGTAGAAGTGGCCGAAGAAACCCCAGCAATGCCCCTAACATCAAAGAGGTGGGGGCTTACATATCTGACATTGAATTTACTTATAAGCTATTGAGCAATGGAAGATTCAAAGTCGTACAATTTAGCTGGATAACTGGCTTGTAAAAGCGATCATTAATTTTAAATCGGATCTCTGCCCGTTACTCTTACGTTATATATAGTTTACTGCTCAATCAAATCTTGTTTAAACATGGCATGTTTCTGCCAACTGGCATAGACAAAGTTATACCGTTTTAAAGATACGACAAGGAAGGTGGTAGAGATGTTCATGCCAAAAATATATCGATATATTTTTCGATACAATATATCGTGAGGTTGTATCGATACTACGTGATATATTGTACAAATATATAGATATTTTTCATATTAGTTTATAATTAATTAGCGCTTAAAAGTTTTGTACTAATAGAATACTCGGCGCGAAACTGAGCGGTTCTCGCTTCGGATACCAGTTATTCATATGCGGATAGCAATACAGATTACAAGCATATATCATAAAATTTATACAACGAGTCCTGACATCGTGAAGAGTAGGAGTGTAGTAACATACTACACTACACTCTTCGTGATGGCAGTGAAAGTAAGGGTTTTATTTTATTCAAGTTGTCAATCACAAATAAAAAAAAGAATGGAATGCTTTTTTATTTAATTTCTTAGGATATTCCGTATATCGGATGAAATATAACGATATAAATATCGATATTGGATGGTTCGATAATATCGGATTGAAGCGCTATATTGCGTCCATATATTTTATGTAATATCGATATATATTGTACACTCCTAAATCGCGGTGAGGTATGGAGATAAACTATGAAGTGCATTCCTAAGAGCACAGTACAGTGGGGCTTCGGTGCGTTCCTCTGGAGATCCCGGGGCCCCTCACCATGCACCGAGGAAAGGCAACCGGGGGTGTTTTAGTCGGTAAAAACCCCACAATACCGTCGACTTCCCCCCCGAGGGCTGTGTAAGGGTATCTTGTTGATTTTCCCCCCGTAAACCAAAAAAAGCATGATTCCCTGAAGTCAGCCGTGAAGACGGGAGTACAGAATTAAACTATGATATCCCCTGTCTGTCCAGATGGTACCATTTTTTGAAGTCGTTTAAAAAGAAGAAAAATACAGTTTGTTTGGGATTTGCATTTACATATAATAGAACTCGGTGAGTGAGTATTTCGCTTATTATATTTATTGTAATAATAACTTATTATTATACGATATAATAACAGTAAGTATAGTTTGGTGCTAATTAGTTCAGTATCTAATATCTTAGTTTGATGTTAGCTTATGTCAATTAGACGGCATAATGCCGAGAAATAGGAGGACAAACATTGCCTTAATGGTGTTTACAAATCCAATGCAAAGTCCGCTTAGTGGGACAGAATTGGGACAGGGTCATTAACCTCACTGTTACAATAAAAGCGCGTGACCCAGAGGGGTATGCAGGTATTACAAATCCACTTTTTACGTGACCGTGGCATTTTGGTCTCGACAGAAACACTACCAGCCAGGTAGTGGGCGTATTACCGTACGTATTAAGCTATGTCGGCTAGGCAACATACAGTAGAAAAAATGTTAGAGTAATTTTATAAACCAAACATTTCAGTTTATCCGGTCTGTTTAGGACCAATGTGTAAACACTTAGATGGAGGCAATAAATGTCTGTCCACGACATTTTGGCATTCTCTGACTTTCGGTGCCATAAACGGTTCGTGTGGGCCAGCTTAAAAGCTTAGTCTCAGCGATCGCTATGAAATAACGGCAAGCTTAGGTTATGTAGGCGCGTAGACCGCATGGGAACCCAGTACGTCGGGTTATTGATCCTTCACGTGTACAGCTTATCTCCCTTTGTGGATATAACGTGATAGTGTGGTTCCCTCTTTGAATTTATCGTGAGAGACGGTAAGAAAGAGCTTATGGTAAAGCTCGTGATGTGCTATGTAACTCGTAGAGCTTTTAGTACGCAAAGCTTTTTAAATGTTACCGTTTAAGTTATTTCGTATACATTCAAATTATTTGTTATGAGTGCTACTAAGAAATAATAGTTATATATATTTATGTATGTATTCTTTCACAAATACATATGTTATGAAACATAAATAAGCTACAGCCTTTATATATGTCCTCTGTAAAGAGATTAAGGCGTCCAACATGCTGTAGTGGCGATATTCAGACAGACAGTCAGCTGTGTCTATTTCACAGATGACTGTGACGACGCCACAGGAAGACTGGTGACAAGGGCAACGGCCGCATCAAAAGAGAAAATTATAGACTATAATCTAAGAATGGCCATGAGAAACAGGGACGCAGCGGTCGCGGAGAAACTAATAACAATGCAATGGGGCGTCTTCGATGCGTGAACCAAAGCATTCTCCAGCACCACCCTCAAAAATCAGGCATTAAAATTTAAAAAATGTAGTAACTGTAGAGGCAGCACCCTTATTAAAAAAAACCAAAGCAACCAATTCAAGAATATTCCAAAAGAGCACGGACATGCGCTTTATTGAAAAAAAGAAGGAGACAGTCTATAAGGACATAGTCCGCCACGCGACCCTAGTGCCGATTGGCAGAAATTTTTTTACAGAAGTCTTAGAATTTTTTTCTGAAACATTTAGATTTCTCCACGATGTTTCCTTTCACCGCCGAGAGCGTGGTAAATCAGCACATAAAATTGCAGCAACAAATAGATTGGTGACGGCATCGGGGATAGAAATCGTGTTGCTAGCGTACTACGCAACTTGGGGCGACCACCCGGACACTGAGCTACCACGGCTCATACCAGTATGCATAACCACTATTTATCCCATCGCCATCTCGTAGAATATCGAACACCATAATCATAAAAATACACGACTTATTTATTTAAAATGATAATATTTTTCACAAGTACTCATTAAATAAATTCAATAAAAAAAAACTTCACGTTTCTTTACAAATTCAAATTCAAACGAGATCTAAATACAAATAGATTCATCTATACCCTAGGGAACACAAAGCGAAAAGCGTGTTAGAAAGGCGTCAAGGGAAAAAGGTGTTAATAAAAAATCACTCCAACTAAAAGACATATTGAACACTTACAATGAAAGTCTATTCAAATAAAAATCTACGAGTAATGCGAATCAGTTTTCCTTTCCTCCCCTTTACTCGTCTCTATAAAACCTTTAAAGAAATGAAATAAAAATAATGTATTGATTTTTTTAAAACGATCCTGATTATATATTAAATAAAAAAAATGTTTACACTATTTTACTGCATACATTAAAGAATTGGCTTATATTTCCCACAAGGACTAGCCGGTCAGTTGACCCGAGTGCAATTGGACACGTAGCTTTCCTAACGATGTTTTCCTTTACTACCTACACGTGGTAAATCTGCATTTAAAATTGCATTCAACAAGTTTATTGGATCAGCAGAGATTGAGCTCGTTTTGTTAGCGTACTATGAAATATAAAAGAAGCTAGGTATCGTCACGCAGGAGCTTTACATGCATTTTTAATACAAACATCTTTCAATTTATGTCTACAAAGAAAACTTTCAAGAATAATAAATATACATGATGAATATAAGATATAAATCGTGACTGAAGAAGACCGTAGTAGGCCTAGGGTCTACTTTTACCTTTTTTTTTGACGGGGGGAAAATCTTCAAGAAGATATGAAGCATTTTTACCCACTAAAACCCGGTGGCCCTTCTCCGGTGCGTGGTAAGGATCTCCGGGATCTCCAGAGGAACGTACCGTAGCCCCTCTGCACTGTACTCTTCGGAGAGCACGTCCCAGGGGCGGGGTTAATCTCTCCCCCCTGTGTCGTCACAGTGCAAGGTGACACGGGCCAGCCGATGTCGCCTTCTTCCCGGGTCCACTTTGGCGGATGTCAAAGGCCACCGTTGTCGCCCAGTGAACCCGAAGCCCCTTTTAGTCCCCTTCTACGATAGGGGAATTCTACGAGCACAGAACTACAGGGCTGAGAAGACCCTTAACCTAAGTTACTCAAAATGGATGTTCAGGCTGAGTGCTTTAAGAGCTAGGTCAGGTCTCCAACAGGTGAATCTGGTAGAAGTCTTGAGGCTATCAACATAAAATATTTTCTATTTAATATATATTTATTTATTTTTACAAGGTGATCATCCGTAGTTCTATTTCATATATTTCGTATATAATGTACAATGTCCTATTTAGGAATTCCGAGTAAAGACATCAACACTGCTAATGGCCTACGGTTCTCATATGTTAGCGAGAATAGTTACGGCAAGTCTTATTGAAAGGAATATACGAGTATATGTTCACACGCCTTCCTACTTAGTCTTCGAATGTTTATGTTGTAGCTTTAATGATATTGTATTGTTGATACGTCGTGTAATAAGCTTACATATTAATATGGGGCGTAATAGTAACGAGATACGTTAAAAAAATTATAACTATATATTCTCTCACGTCCTTTAATATCTAATATTTAAATCTATATATATAAAAGAGAAAGTGTGTGGGTCTGTTCCATATAGGCTCCGAAACGGCTGGACCGATTTCAAAACTTTCAGGGATTTTTCAGATTGACCTGGCGAGTAATCCTGTAAGGTTTAGTGCGATACTCTTTTTGAACTGTCAAATACAGTTTATATTTACTATGATGGTATTCTACTGTTTTATACCCAAATTTGTATTGACACATGCGTTGTATTATTTGTCATTATGAACCATATTGAAGCAAAATGGAGTATATTGAAATACAATAAATAATAAAAAAAAAAACTAAAATAAAAAAGCCTTATATTTCTTACTAACTAATTACAAATATATACTAATTATACCTGATTATTTACTAGAACCCCTCGTTTTCGAGGGTGAAGACCTCCTCTAGAGATTTTTTTTTTATTTTAACTACTTTTCCACGGACTGATCGTCCGTGCCTTTTTTATTTGGATTTTTTTTTGTTATATTTGCTCCGTTTATAAAAGAGTTTGCTTAAAGCTTCAACAGTTCTCCTTCGCCGATGTCGCCAACGCCTTTACTTGATTGGCGTGGTCTATCGCCTTCGGGTCCCTGTCTTGTAACGCCATCGCGATGTTGTAGTCTTCCAGTCTCTCGTTGGTGGCATTCATAGCCCTTTGGGTGAACTGGACTATGGCGTCATTGCTGCTGCATGCGTAGTAAGTGCAGCTGATCGTGTGACGAGATTGCCACGACTGCATGGGGGACACTGTTGTGCAGGTGTAGGTGCTGTGTTTTCCCTGTTTGTCCTCTAGAGATTTCCAAGTCTCTTAGTCTTTTGCCGTTGTTAGCCACTGTTAGCCAGCCGCGTGCATTATATCGTCTGTCCACCGGGCAGTTGGTCAGAAAGTCTGGCTATGTGTCCAGCCCAACGCCACTTAAGCTTTTTGCTTTGGATCAGGGCATCTGTAATTTTTGTTTTTCTTCTAATAATAGTATGTGGTATTTTTTGAATTTTCTTGATTTTTAACATTCTCCTTTCCATTCCTCTTTGACACGTCTCATTTTAATAAATAATAAAGTATACTGAAGTATATTAAAGATAATAATTAAGGATCTTGAAGTATTCAAGGTAAGTCATAGCGCCGCGAATGTATCCGTTTACTGATGCTAATGATATTAACATAGGTGTCGGTAATGATCTTAACTGTAGTTGTTTAAATGGGTGTAGATAAAAAGTAAGAAAACAAGCGATTACCTGATATTAAAAAATATTTGGTCAAAAGAAAAGAAAATATAACTAATTAATTTATTACTGATTTTTCTATTTCTTTATAATTTATTAAAATATTTTTGTAACTATTAATTATGAAATCGTTACGTTTCTTTATAGCGAATGTTGCGTACACCTTTTTTTTTTTCACGCGAGGGAATCTTTTTATAGACCATCCTCCGGTACCCTGGGTGGGCCCGGAGGGATGTGTGGGACTCGGCCTGGGCAGCCCCTACCCACTAAACCTTCCGCGAATGCCATCAGCCGTTATGAGCGGGGTGCCCCGGATCTGTCAGCGACAGGACACCCCAACGACCGGCCGGTCCCGGCAAAGACCGGACTTCATCCTCAAAGAGGACTTCTCCGGCACTCAGAGAAGTCCCGACGACGCCGAAGCAAGCTGGGGCCAGGTAGCCATCCTGGCCCCGCTTCGGATTACGGGGGCGGCAAGAGGAGGCGATGTTGTGTTCTCCTGTAATTGGCATACACAACAGGACTTAGTTTGTAAACTTGATTATTACAACAATGTATGCTTGTGTAATGCTGTTGGTGTATCTTATTAAATAAATAACTAAATAACAATACTGAACGTTCGTAAAGTGCTACAGTAGTTGGTAACTGTGTCGCAGCAGTTTACGCCCACCTCGGGACGCAAACAATATAAATACAAATTAAACTTATAATTATGTAGTTATCATTAGAACATAAAAGAGATAAAATTATTCATTGATTAGTCTACCGTGGTATATGGGGCCGAGACCTGGACGCTCACAAACCAGTCTGTGAACAGACTGCAGGTCACACAAAGACCCATGGAGCGGGCTATGTTGGGAATTTCCCTCCGTGATAGGATCAACAATGTTGAGATACGTAGAAGGACAAAGTTGACCGACATAGCAGTAGCAGTCGCTAAAAGAAAGTGGAAGTGGGTGGGCCACATATGCCGTAGATTTGACAACAGGTGGGGGAGAAAGGTCCTAGAATGGAGACCTCGAACTGGGTACAGAAATGTGGGCAGACCACCGGCACGATGGACGGACGACCTGAGAAAGGTGGCTGGCAAGGGTTGGATGCAGAAAGCACAAGATCGCAAAGAGTGGAGTTCTATGGAAGAGGCCTACACTCAGCAGTGGGTGGCAAGAGGCTGAAAAAGAGAAAGGGAAGAGTCTACCGTCTGCCATAGACATTTTCAATACAAGAAAAGATACACGGCCATTAATAGGGGTTATTTTTCTGGCCTCACTAATAGAGCACACCATTATATAAATGATTCTACTCCCTCCCAATATTCTCCAAGGCTGTGGTATATTCCACAATCACAACGTCCCCTTTATGCGGCAACAAAAGCTTCTGTGATGGCTATGCTAATTGAATTATCGATTTATCGGTTTCATACATATTAAAGTTAAGTTAAAAGTTAAAGTTACCTTTACATATATAATATATTTTATTTATTTATTCTTTATTTGCACACAATACAAAAAAAGGTACAATTAGGCGGACTTAATGCCAGTAAGAATTCTCTGCCAGTCTACCTTGGGGTTGTGTAGAGACAAAATAACGGGTGCAAGCTATGTGATAAAATAATAAATAAAAGAAAACTATAATAAATGCATGCTTATATAATATACATACCTACTTACAAATAAATTAAATATATAATTATATATAATAATAAATAGATACATATATATATAATTATAGATGGATAGGGACAACAATTGTCAAACTATTCCTTGCTTAGGTAAAGCTTATAATATATATATGACCCACTGTTGGGCGCAGGCCTTCTCTGTAAAGTGAGTATATGGGCAAAGTCCACCACACGGCACTAGTGCGGATTGGCAGACTTCACATGCGTTTTAAGACATGTAGGTTTCCTCACGATATTTTCTTCACCGGCGAGCGCGTGGTTAATCAGCACATAAAATTGCAACAACAAATTTATTGGCGCCGGCACCGGGGATCGAAGTCGGGTTGCTAGCGTACTATGCAACTTTTTTTTTGTTAAAAGGGAGGAAATCTGGCGTACTATGCAACTTGAGCCAACCGCCCGGACACTGAGCTACCACTGCTCCCTTTTTTTTGTTAACGCGGGGGAATTCATTTTACAAGCCATCCTCTGGAACCCTGGGTGGGCCCGTGCCACGGCTCCCTAAGCTACCACGGCTCAATCATACATATTACTTAATAAATTATCACCTAGTAAATGACATTCACTTCTCTTTCAAACACTTTTCTATGTTAATTTTTTTTTCATCGTGTTTTAAAATTTTGTATAATCAGTTAACCTTTCGAACGAAAAACAAGTTGGCAACATTTCAATACGAACATGTACTATTTAAATCAATTGTATCCCAAAATGTGCTTTAATGCTGATGTGAATAAAATTGTTTTTTACTTAATATTGACAGATTGATCAATTATTTATGATGCTTCGGCGGGATTATTGATTATTGCATCTGTTTTAATTAAGCTTTATTAAGTCATTTACGTACTGTTTCTCATTTCCTCTACGTGCTGGGTTTATAAAATTTATACAGTCACTCAACAGATTAATGACTTCCGGTTCTCGCCGCAATCCCTCAACATAGCAATCCATTCAAAAGCTTTTACGTGGCTCAGATACATCCAATGAGGAAAGGATTAATGTTTTATAACATCGTATGCCTATCAATACGCATGACATACACACCTGTCTTCAAAATAGGGTCAGTAGATAACAGGTTTCCATTTTTTGTATTTACCACAACTTTATTTTTTTTTTAAAAAAGAACAGACTAAATTATTGAGAAAATTTATATGTTATTAAATTAACATAAAAATAAATAATAATAAAATAAATAAAACAAGATATAAATACATGAAATAACGAAATATTGACAAGGGCGGTCTTATCACTATAAGCAATTTTTTTAGGCAACCTATTAATATTTATAGTAAAGATGGAAAAAATATATTTATGATAAAGATTTAGTTACGACATTGAAAGTCAAGGTAAAAAAACACGAAGTTACATTTCTGAAGATAGTTAACGAAGTGTAAGTTATGCCGACATAAAATGGATCGTTAACGCTGGTAACGTAAGAAGTTGTCGCCTTAACTCGCGTATAAACAACTTACGATATAATTAAATCCGTCCCGATACAACGCTCAACTACTGCTAAGTCAACTACGAAAAGCGTGTTGCGCGATTAAGATTTCTCCTTCTATGGACAAAGTACAAAACTTATCAATTACACTTTGGAACACAATAAAAGCTATTAATTTTTTTCTTGAGTTACACACGCTTCCTGTGTTTTCTTTTCCTGTATCTGATAATTTTATAAGGTAATATCATATCAAATCTGGCAACACAATGGAAAGGGCCCATTGGAAAAAGAAATGTAGGCAGACACTATAAGCGGTGGTTTGATGACATAAAAGATGAAGTAGGAAGAAACTGGATGACTCTAGGCAGGAACAGGGAAAACTGGACAAAAAAGGAGGAGGCCTTTACCCAAAGTAGGGTCCATATCTAGCTGCTAAATTTAACAATACTTTTATTTTTGTTCACGCGGGGAATCTTAAATAGACCATCCTCCGGTACCCTAGGTGGGCCCGGCCTGGGCAGCCCCTACCCACTAAACCTTCCGCGAATGCCATCAGCCGTTATGAGCGGGTGCCCCGGATCTGTCAGCGACAGGACACCCCAACGACCGGCCGGTCCCGGCATAGACCGGACTTCATCCTCAAAGGGGACTTCTCCGGCACTCAGAGAAGTCCCGACGACGCCAGCATGCTGGGGCCAGGTACCCATCCTGGCCCCGCTTCTGGCGATTGGGGGCGGCAAGAGGAGGCGTTCGTAACGCCTCCTGCGCACCCCGATACGTCGCCTGCGAAATTTAACAATACTAACATAAATGTAAGTAAACACTAACAACCCTAACAAATACTACCTCTGTTAAAATTTAATAAGTTACAAAATACTGCTAGATATGGAAATAAACAAGGCTTTATTATTATTATTAATATCATCAAAATTAAGGCATAGTTTTCATTTTATTTTCAAAGGGATGCCGGTATGCAAGCACTTTATTAACCGACTTCAAAAAGGGAGGTTTGTGCACCCATAACCAATAGCGCCGTCATTTTTAACCTCATTTGTTTTGTTAAAAAAAGTTCAATATTATGCATAGTTGGGTCGCCAGCCTATATGGAAATTGAAATTGCTTCGTGATTTAAAAAAAAACTTGTATACTCAATACTCAAATGGTATCGTAAGCCAACATTCCCTCTGAAATTTTGAACAACGGATTAAGTCCAAATTAAAGACATCTGTAAAAGTTCCTAATATATGGTGAATTAAGATTTATTTTAACCAACTTCAATAAGAAGGGCTTTTTTGAAGTCAGAAGGTAAAATAGATTTATTAAAGATTCGAATAAAAAAATAGTTACAGGTCTAAATATAACATTTGTGATGGGGTGTCCTGTGAATGTACAATAAATGTTATTAAGAAATCAGTGTTGACATCTCATGACAAATCAATCTGTTTCTTACTAGAATATATTTACGTTACTGTTAAAATTCTTACCGTGTAATCCGTAACACAATCGAGATGATTTATAATACCGCATTACAAGGTACAATGTAGATTCTTGCCGCTGATACGCAGTTAATTCGATTAGGCGTGAACAAAGGGCATTACGCTCTCCGCTGTGATTATTAATTTACAACCAACGTTAATGAAAATCACTATATTCGCATTACTATTTAGTTTTTAGTCTGCCAATTCGCACTAGGACCGCGTGGCGGACTATGCCCTTATACTCTCTTTACAGAGAAGGCCTGTACTTGACTAACCTATGTTATTTTACTATTTTTACTTGACTGTTTTGATTCACTTTTGATTGACTGATCTATTTTATTTAACTTTTATTAACAAATCGTAATGACGTTTGATGTAAAAGGATATATATATATATTTTTTTTAATTTATTTACGACGATTACAGCTGAAACCAATCTGCTCAGTTTTGAGCACAGGCGTAAGGTAGCTAGCCTTTCGGCTTTCTACAGATTACGAGTACATTTTGGAGAGTGTACTCAGGAACTACATGATCTAATTCCTTCATCCCCTTTCTACCATCGGACTTCTAGACGCACTGCGGGATTTCATCCTTTTGTTGTGAACATCCCTCAAACCCGAACGAAGCGATTTGCTTCGTCTTTCATTCTTCGTACAGCAAAGGACTGGAATAGTTTGCCCGCGTCTGTCTTTCCTTCCGATTACAATGTGGGTATTTTCAAGAGTAGAGTGAATAGGCATTTACTAAGCTAGTGCGCCTTACCATCCAGGACTGCATTTCCACTTAACATCAGGTGGGATCGTAGTCAAGCACTTGCTTAGAAAAAAAAAGATTTTTTTACAATATCATCCTCATAGGACAACGGATATTATACAAAGAAAAGCCTAACTTATTACTTAAAAAACAATCTTTTACAATTTTATACAATATCCTAGCTTCTTCCATAACTGGAGAAGCTAGGATACTGTTACAAAACCCGACATCCCAGCGGCTAATCTTAAATTTATCTAACAATTCAGCTCTCAGAGCTTCGTTCCTGACATACCTGACAAGAGGATATTAAAAAACGATAGCTACACTTCTCATATCATCATCTAGACACTTCTTACTCTTGTACTGTCAGTTAGGTAGTAGTAATGATCGCATTTTCGGAGTGAAACTTTCTTAGGCACGAAATATAAATTGATTGTATTTTCAGTATTTTCTTGTCTGACTTATACGGCAGTAGGTACTCGGTAATTGGAAAAGATGTTTATCCCTTCATCTGTCTCTCATTTACGTAGCCATTTAAGCTCTTATGATGTGCTAAGGAAACGAGGGAAAATGTTTCGAAACATGTCAAAAAAGATTGACATATGTCACATTTACTAAGTAACACCGGAGTAATACATATTTTGTTCATATATATTTTCAGACGTTTCTTTCTTTCTTTGTATTGTTAATATCTTTAACAATATTTTTTTTGACGATAGAGGCTAGCCTTTACTGCTTGACCGGATTGAGAGGTGGCATAGCTCTTAGGGAGCTTAGACTGAACCTCTATTAGCTAGTAACTCGACACAAGAGCCCCCCAGGTGAGTCGTTAGCTATTTTATTGGCAAAAGACTATTGGGACAATCTAAGCTAACCTAACTTATATGCCACTTCGGGAAGCGTTGGCGCTGGGAAAAGAAGTGGCCGAAGAAACTTCACCAACGCTCTTATCCTATCCAGGTGGAGCTTTCCCATAAAATACTCATATCGCGCAAGTTGTAGCGATCTAGCCTGTGCAATGGTGATCACGTCGTCCGGATCGTCGAGAACATGTCTCGGCCTCCGGGCGACGCGTCGAAATTTACTAGTAGGTAATGTCTTGTAAGTGGCGGCACTCACGAGAAGTCTGTTTAAGTGTTTGGTGGCAGTCTACTGGGCTATTGTCGGTAGCCCTGTGTCGGCGTGGAGTTCGCGATTACGTACGAACCACGGTGCACCCGTGGCTCTTCGTAGAAAACGATTTTGGAGCACTTGAAGTCAATGGATATGTTTAAGAATTATAGATATTAACAATACAATATTAACGCGACTCGATGCAACACTATCAAGTATAGTGAACAGAAAATACTGTTTCCTTTAGTGCCGGATGTAACACGAGACATAAATTGATTGATAAGTTCCGCTAGCAACACGCTGTCTAGATACAACACTGAACTTCTGCAAGAACGATTTACGGTTTGTATATACATATAATATTTTGGACACGTTGCTTGCAAAAATCCTGATAACCTCGAATAGCTAATGGTTGTTGGATAGGTGGACGGAAAAAGAGCACGCGGTCGCTCACCTACACGGTGGGTAGACGCAGTTAGACGCTCACAGGCCTGCCAATAACCAAAGCCATGAAGACCGACGAGGACAGGGACACGTGGAAGTTGATTGTTACGCGAGCGATCACCACTTTGTACTAGACACGACCTCAACAATGAATCTCGTTTTAGTTTTAAGAATTGTTTATTTTATATTCCATAGTTTTCATTATGATACCCATACATGACGACTTTCGTAAGGCGACATATTCAGATGACGGAGAAATAGACCGGAAGACGACTAAAAAGAAGATATACATACATATATATTTTTTATCAAACATAAATACATTTACGTTTAATAAAAAAAATGAAAGATTTAACTCAATCTACTTAAGGTGCGATGATGTTTCTTTTTGTTATAGTTAATCTAAAATCATATAAAAATAGTTGTTCGTTACTCTTAAAAAGGTTAAATATGTCGCCCCAAAGACGGTAGTCGAACCTTCAACAATTAATAAATATCGCAAAGTACTAAAGTAAAAACGACTTAGATAGTACAGTATTTTTAATTCAATTTTATTTTCTTTCAATTTTGCCGCCACATGCAGGCAACACTAAGTACTTAAAATAAAAATAAAATTTTATAATAAATATTATCCAAGTTTACGTAAAATATCTATCGGGGGTCTTAAACAGCATATCGCTATCTCTGTGCGGAGCGCGCAAGATGTGTGACAGAGAGGGTCACCTCTCGCTCACTCTCATTGTAAATAGCTGTTGATCAGTGTCCCTTCCTGATTGGTCGACAAACTTAGTTTCTAATTAGTACCAGTAAGGACGTAGCACATAAGATTGTATAAATAGTTAAGAAATTAGAAAATAAACAGGACATTACAAATCTGGACTCCGAGTGTTATTCTTCCCGCAAATATCAACAAGAGTGGAGGCCTCCCACATATCCTTTTTCGTTCATGTTTTTTAAATAAATCTAAAAAAATTAATAAAAATATTTTATTTTATTTTAAGGATATAAAATTGTTAATATTTTCCGTATATTCAAACATTGTTAACCGACCCTTTATTTTTGCTGACAGCTATATTATATTTCAGATAAAGTAACAAACAGTACGTTAATTATTAGCTTAGATTTGATTTGAAGTTGGTTTTGTTTTTATTTTCTGCAAATCTACACAGATTAGTCAGAGATATTTGCCTGTTTTGCCGATTGAGACGTAACATTCGTAGTCGCTTAGCTTGAAATTCATTGTTTCGTTTCATCTCGTAAATAAATACTTTTACATAGAAAAATAGACATTACTCCAAGTTAACACATATATTAGACGTTTGTTTAGCGAATATTATTTGCGGTCAAAGGCGTGGAGCTCGTACACATTGTGTCTGAACGGTTAACCGCAATCGAGATATACACACGGATATTTACCGGAGCGTAATTTGATCTCGTTGCCTGTAAATAATTCTAAATTTAAATGATAATTGTAAACATGGTCAAGAAAATTTTATAAAAAGCGAATAATATAAAATGTTGCTGTATCTAAACAAGTATTTATTTATTCATTTATTTGTAACACAATGAATATTTTTAACAAACAATACATAAAACGGTCAAATGTTGTAAATTGAATGCCATTGCAGTTGTAGGTGTAGACTACAAGCAATTAAATGGCGAGTGACAATGTTATGTTATAAATAAAAGGGCACAAAAATAAAAAATAAACTAAATTAGAAATTAAAAATTAACTAATAAAAAAAAAACTATTTGTAGGTTTGTGATTTTTTAAAATGATGGAATTATAAAAACATGGAAAAAAGAGGTCGACATTGTCCGTTTTTGAATGAGATTTAAATTCTATACTAAGTCTATTTAAAGGCGCATTATTGCCTAGATTCGACCTGAATATAAGTAAATAATATTTGAGTATGTGTTATAATAGGTACATAATTATACCTACTATACCTTTTTTTTAATGACGAACTACACAGATAGGTCAGAGAAGCTGGCCTATAGTTCTAAGAACCAGCCCTGTAGTTCTGAGCTCTCAAGAATAAGACTACGGTATCCCCTGCCTGTCGTAGAAGGCGACTAAAAGGGGCCTCGGGTTCACTGGGCGACAAGGGTGGGGGCCTGAGTCGTCCACCAAAGTGGACCCGTGGACCCGGGAAGAAGGTGACATCGGCTGGCCCGTGTCGCCTTGCGCTGCGAGGGCACAGGGGGGAGGGAGTAACCTCCCCCCTCGGGACGTGCTCTCCTTGAGCACAGTGCAGAGGGGCTCCGGTGCGTTCCACTGGAGATCCCGGAGCCCCTCGTCATGCACCGAGGAAAGGGCCACCGGGGAGGTTTTAGTGGGTAAGAACCCCACATAACCGCCGCCTTCCCCCCAGAGGGCGGGGTATCTTTCTGAAGATTTCCTCCCCGTGAACAAAAAAAAAAAAAGCTGGTCTTGACTGCTTCACCAGATTCAGCTATTGAGAGAGCACGATAAATTCGAACTTTTCCGAAAAATTACGAAGGAAATTTTTTTCTCACTATGTCTATGTATATATCTATACATAGTATTGTGTTTATTCGAAACTGTATATTTGTTCAAGGCTAAAGATGTATACTGCCGACAGTTTCTAGCGCCTTTTTGTTTTGACGTGTAACAATAGTCTGTGTACAATCGTAACTTTTTGATTTATGACCTCCTTGGATCTCGGTTAGACTTGCGCGGTCATTAGTATGGCCGGTCACGTTGACAACTTTCGTATGTTTGTGTTAAGATATACAAAAAAATATAGGTTTCCAGTAGGATCATTTAGGGGTATGCAGAGTTCTATTCGGCGTGATCCTATGAGCATTGTTGCATGAATTCCACGTTTAGCTCGGAGCTAGAGTTATTTGCAGCCGACTCTACCAATGAGTCTCCACTTTACGGTTTCTTGCGTACAAATTTCTACCCGGTATCACAAATAGGAAAAAGGACACTAGAACCTATATTTCCATATACTTGTTTCATTTTATATATTGTTGCACTAAGTCGCTCTTTATCGAAGTTGCCTACAAATGCGTGGAAGGAGCTGAAGTCTAACTTCATTTTTTTTAAAAGAAAGCTGGCAATATTTCTTGTTTTTTTTCGAAAATATTATTAACATTCTTGTAAACCATTCCAACTAAACTTAAGCTTGTCCTAGGAGATGGTTCACACGTCAATAGTCGAATGGTGGATTCGAACCCACGACTTTACGATTCGCAGACTGTACCCTAAACCATTAGGCTATTGACGCTTAAATATTTGTTGTCAGTGCATCAAGCTGCTTTTTATTTGTTTTAAGTTTTAGTAACACACATACATATATATATATGTATATATTTACTTAGTCTTACTTACTTACTTAGTCCTTATAAGATCAAATTGGTTTAACTGTGACGGTGTTAAAATTTTTGTCGTTTTAAATAAATAAATAAATTATTTGTACTTGAACAAATGAGTGGGCAAGTCCTGTCTGCATAGAAACGAGTGATTACTAGACACGTGCCAGTGGACGTAAGATAGTTCCTACTACCGACGTTTTGACCTCTGACCAATTGCACGGCCACTTATTACGGACCTCCTCTTCCGTGTCGGTGAAGATTCAGCACAGACACTACATTGATAGCGGCCCTAATTAACACGACCTTATATTGTGATGCTTATAAAAGGTCGAAGCAATGCTTACATCAATATGACACTAGGGCCAATCAGCATACACCGTACAAATGTTTACCAAATATTTTTTATGTAGTATATAAACCACATTTGAAGTACATTCTTTCTAATAAAAAATAACCATAAATATATAATCGGCTGGTGTGATATTGAGTTATTCGTACATACTTGATGCAAATTTAATACTTAAATGGTTTTCTCATGGATGCCATTGTCTGAATTGGACCAAACTTAAGTGGGACTACATGGGTAGCAACAGCTTTTAAATAAAAGAATCATCAAAATCGGTCCAGCAATCCCTTAGATGTTAGGAGCGTTGCTGGAGTTTCTTCGAAGTGGCACTCAAAGTTAATTTAGCTTTTAAATGTCTCTTAGATTATCCGTGAAAGAACACCGACCGAGTCGTGGTTCGGCCCTCTCGGGCGCCCTCGGATCGGAATGCTTACGCGTAACATAGTAACCGTCCAAGCCGAGGTTACCCCTCACCGGGGGGACCCTTGTGTCGAGTAACTAGCAATAGAGGTTCAGGCTAAGCGACCTAAGAGCTATGCCACCTCTCAATCCGGTGAAGTAGTCAAGGCCAGCCTCTCTGGCTAATCTGTGTAGTTCGTCATAAAAAAAAATCGGTTCACCCAATTTCATATATTTTATATAACCCATGGTTGATGACGAACCTCCCATTTTTCTTTCTACGCGGTTCATTCAAAATCAAGGATGGTAAAATTCAGCCGAAACATCAAATAATAAATCCACCGCACCTTTTAGAAAAATATAAACGGTACCCGGTAATTAACTTAATTTAAGCCTTAAAGGGTGGCATAAATTGCGGTTTTCCGTTTCGCACTATCTTGCTCAAGCATAAATGTCCATCAATTTTGCGTACATTTAATTTGATACTATTTTTAAATAATGCTAAAAATATTTTTGTCAAACTCCAAATACTAGTTTTAATAAACTGTAAATATATATTAGTATAAAAAAATACGAAACTACACACACACACACAACTTGGATTTGAAGTGTAAATTGGTAAGATAACCGGCATATATAAAATTCCTATTAGATGTTAACTTTTGTAGTTACATTTTGCCTATCAAAGTTGACAATAAAACAAAAACCCATCGGACTAGTACCTTTTTAACTTATCAATGCAGGCTTATAACAATAAAGCAATACAATGTATTATCAAAGCTTTTAAGGTTTGTATTTGGCAGATAGCATGGAAGTAACCAAATATACATGTAATATATAGTACCCTCAATACGTTTCTTTGACAAGTAATGAGGACACGCGAAAGAGATGAAATGGAGAGGCAGTAACATAAATCTCTCCACATAAACAGGCCCCTTTCTGTAGTAACGGTTTAAAGTGGTTCCAGGAAGGGAGCCTTTCCGGAGCGCGAGGAGGTTTTAGTCCGTAGGCCACTCTTCTCTTCTCGTCTTAATCGTATTCTTCATTTCTGAAGGTCGTGCTTATCCTGAAGCGCTTTCACCGTGACGTCGACGAGCTGCTTCCACACTGCTCTGTCCTAAATTATCTGGTTGCCTTCGGGCAATGTGACCAAAGTAATTAAGGACTCGCCTGTAGCAGGTAGTGGACAGTCTGTTGGTTATCTTAAGTTGTCGGAGAATGGACTCGTTAGTTCTTTTTGCCATCCATGGTATACGTAACATTCTCCACATTCGACTTCAAATCGTTAATACTAATCATCGAAATCGGTGGGAGTGATATTCAGATGTTTAAGACTGTTTGTTGGTTTTCTCTTGGATACCATTTCCAGAATTGGACTAAATTGGAATGGGACTTTATTCTCTACAAGAGATCACTTGCTAAGATTTGTGCCCTGTGTGTGACGATGGGTAAACTAATAGGTTTCGAAGAGCTAATTAAAATTAGCGATTGCTGTTTTGCCCTATTAAATAAAGGGTTTCAAGACGTGAGAGTAGAACGATTCCTTTGTTTTTAACAGCTCTTTTTTCCATTACCAAAAAAAGGGAGAGGTTTTAATTTGATTAATGTTTTTGCACCAGTCATAGCGCCATAATTTATAAGCCGATTTTGATTTTTTTTATCTATGTTACGTCAAATATTAAATTTGTCAACGAGTATACACAATAAGTAAACATGAACAGTGCCATTTGTTTGACTTGAAGTAATGAAAACGACTAATCTCTTTAAAATATGCATTTTCGGTGCTCTTCTGACATCACCGTTAAGACGTTTCTAAGATATATCGACTGCACTGTAAACGAAAAATTAAAGATACCATGCTTTATACCTGGGGATCGAAATTTTGAGACTGGATTTAGTATACATTTATGTATAAGTTATACCTTTTATATTGATGGAACAGATATAAAATAAATATCGTTAAATTTTTATTTTCTAACTTTGACAAAATAGCAAAGCATACTCCTAAATAAATTGTTTCACTAACACGCCACGAGAAACCCGAAAACGTTTTAAGCAAACCATTAACAGAAGTGGCTTTATGGCGCCCTAGTACATTATATGATTACTCGAAACCTAGGGAGTGTTACCTTTACGGGTAATTGCTTCTTATTTGTGTCAACATAGTTAATTTGCGAACTGCTATTAGTCTGTGACAAAATTTTCCGACCCTTCGTGAAAAGAAGCCAACATTTTGTGCTCTATGCGTATTTATATACATATATCTTTCCAAGTGCGTTGTCTTCCGTGTATACATTTTTTGTTGAGCAAAATTACATTGTAAATTATAAAAATAAACAATACATAATCTATAATAATTAATGGGTAAACGTTTTTGGAACAAGACGCGCTGGTAGGAAAAGTAGGTGGAGGCAGATCATCCGCTCCAGATGCAACCCTGATGGTGACTGCAAAGACTTTTTTGTATTCATCCAACTGATAACGGAAAAGTTACCGTTAAGAGCTGGTTAGGATTTGAACCTTCGCCCGTCAGGTAAAGTCTATAAGCTAATCCCAGCGACGGCACTATCGGATATATTGTATTCTTCTTCTTCATCGTATTCTTCATTTCTAAAGGTCGTGCTTATCTTAAAGCGCTTGCACCAAGACGTCAACGAGCTGCTTTCACACCGCTCTGTCCTCGGCTTCTCTCATTGCGGTCGGAATGTCGAGTCCCACTACGTTTTTAATTTGGTCAGACCAGCGAGTAGGTGATCGTCCCCGTGATCTTATCTTTTGTATATTACCATTTAAAATATTAGAGACCCACGAAGGATTCGAGAGTCTTATGGTACTCGTATAAGTATTATGTATCCCTCCTGTAAGTTGCAGTAAAAAAACAACGTATCCCCATTTCTTAGTATAGATTATATAACCACAATATTTATTTTATAAGCAATTATTTTTTATTATAAGTAATTAAATCTGCGAAGAGCCGTGGTACGTCGCCTCAAGTTGCACAGTACGCTAGCAACCCGAGTTCGATCCCCGGTGCCGGTACCAATAAAATTGTTGTTGCAATTTTATGTGCTGATTTACCATGCGCTTGGCGTTGAAAGAAAACATCGTGAGGAAACCTACGTGTCCTAGAAATTTTTTCTAAGACATGTGATGTCTGCCAATCCGCACTGGGGCCGCGTGGCGGACTATGCCCTAATACGCTTTTAACAGAGAAGACCTGTGCCCAACAGTGGGAGATATATAAAGGCTGTTGCTTTGTTTTACTAAAGAAAATGACAGAGAAGAGATTATTATTGGCCCATAAATTAAGATCACTCGCTAAAATTCGTGCACCATGACGATAAGTTAAATAAAACTGCATAGTGACTGCTATTTCTGTCTACTACGTTTCTATTAGAATGCGTGATTATTTTTACACAATTTCATCAACATCCTAAATCCCATCGGACTTATAACTTTAACTTC
Source organism: Meandrusa payeni (assembly GCA_029286785.1). Lineage (NCBI taxonomy): Eukaryota > Metazoa > Arthropoda > Insecta > Lepidoptera > Papilionidae > Meandrusa > Meandrusa payeni. The sequence goes on along the minus strand of JAGSMX010000008.1, from coordinate 7,010,401 downwards.
ACAATTAATTAACGACTGTATCTTATTCCATTACTGTATTAGAAACAATATGGCAGTATTTTATCACGTAGAACAAACGTTAAATTTCAAAAGAAACATCTCTCGCGGGTCGCGTCGGTAAACATTCAATCAAAATTATTATTTTTCAGAAAGGCAATTTCATTATACTGTGGACATTTTTCTTATGAGATCAAATATTTAGTTTGAGGGCGCAATCGAAGTGAACCAAGAATAGAACCTAATTCCACCAATTTATTGACAAAGTAAGCGACAGGAACGGGACAAAAAATAGATATTGATAATTAAAAAATAGTAAATTTGTTATTTTGTATTAAATTGTTTGGAGATGGACGTTAATAGTTGCGACACAGTTCTTACTACCGCGGCTATTATCGAACTAGTTTCTACCTGTTCGTATTTTTTGGTTTGAAATAAAAAAAAAATATATTTTTTAATTGAAACTTAAAAGATAAACTTGTTCCAGAATCTGGTGGATCCTTGGGACCTAGAAGATAAATTGTTTTGAAAATCATAGCTTATATTGTTCAGACGCACGTCATCATTCTTCTACGAAAGTATTTTAATTTTTGTTTATTCTTAATATATATTATAATCTTCAACAAGACACCCTTATATGCCCTTATGCTCTCTTTTCACATTGGCATATATAAAAATAGCCATGAGCAAAAATAAAAAATAAAGTTTGAATAGATTGATAAAGACGCTCTAGTTAACTGAAATATATTGTTTAGTACTTAGTGTTGCCTAAAAGGCAGTGGCAAAGGTAGGGGCATAAATAAATTTAGTTTAATAAAAAGTACGCCCTCTCGGGCGCCCTCGGATCGGCATGCTTACGCGTAACATAGTAACCATCCTTTTTTTTTTTGTTAACGGGGAGGAAATCTTCAAAAAGATACCCCGCCTTCTGGGGAAGGCGGCGGTTAAATGGGGTTTTTACCCACTAAAACCTCCCCGGTGGCCCTTTCCTCGGTGCATGACGAGGGCTCCGGGATCTCCAGTGAAACGCACCGGAGCCCCTCTGCACTGTGCTCAAGGAGAGCATCGTCCCGGGATTCTCCTCCCCTGTGCCCTCATAGTGCAAGGCTACACGGGCCAGCCGATGTCGCCTTCTTCCCGGGTCCACCTTAGCGGACGACAAAGGCCCCCACCCTTGTCGCCCAGTGAACCTGAGGCCCCTTTAGTCGCCTAATACGACAGGCAGGGGATACCGTAGTCTTATTCTTGAGAGCCCAGAACTACAGGGCTGCGGGCCGGTCTGCCACCAGCCCGCCTGCGCCATCTCCGAACGGGATCGGCCCTCTCCCGATCCCGTTCTGCGGTCTCCTTCTGGGTCATTACTGACTCGCAGAAGGAGACCAGCGCCTTCCATTTAGATCTCCCCACCAGCGCAGCCGCTACTGCCGCCGGCGGGGAGAGGTCTTGCCCGATATGCTGGACCAGGATCCGCCGCTCCGCCTCCCACGCGGGGCACACGGCTAGTGTGTGCTGCGCGGAATCCCGGTCACAGCCACAATGGTGGCATTGCGCGGTCGGTTCGCGCCCTATCCTGTTCAGGTACTCGCCGAAGCACCCGTGCCCGGTGAGTACCTGTGTCAGGCGGTACGTGACGTACATTTCCTTCTTCCGTTGCCAGGCTTCGAAGTTCGGCAGGAAGGCACAGACGATGCGTTGGCGCGTGTATCGCCGCATAGTAACCATCCGCCGAGGTTACCGCTCACCGGGTGGACCCTTGTGTTCGAGTTATATATATATATATATATATATATATATATATATATATATATATATATATATATATATATATATATATATATATATATATATATATATATATATATATATATATATATATATATATATATATATATATATATATATATATATATATATATATATATATATATATATATATATATATATATATATATATATATATATATATATATATATATATATATATATATATATATATATATATATATATATATATATATATATATATATATATATATATATATATATATATATATATATATATATATATATATATATATATATATATATATATATATATATATATATATATATATATATATATATATATATATATATATATATATATATATATATATATATATATATATATATATATATATATATATATATATATATATATATATATATATATATATATATATATATATATATATATATATATATATATATATATATATATATATATATATATATATATATATATATATATATATATATATATATATATATATATATATATATATATATATATATATATATATATATATATATATATATATATATATATATATATATATATATATATATATATATATATATATATATATATATATATATATATATATATATATATATATATATATATATATATATATATATATATATATATATATATATATATATATATATATATATATATATATATATATATATATATATATATATATATATATATATATATATATATATATATATATATATATATATATATATATATATATATATATATATATATATATATATATATATATATATATATATATATATATATATATATATATATATATATATATATATATATATATATATATATATATATATATATATATATATATATATATATATATATATATATATATATATATATATATATATATATATATATATATATATATATATATATATATATATATATATATATATATATATATATATATATATATATATATATATATATATATATATATATATATATATATATATATATATATATATATATATATATATATATATATATATATATATATATATATATATATATATATATATATATATATATATATATATATATATATATATATATATATATATATATATATATATATATATATATATATATATATATATATATATATATATATATATATATATATATATATATATATATATATATATATATATATATATATATATATATATATATATATATATATATATATATATATATATATATATATATATATATATATATATATATATATATATATATATATATATATATATATATATATATATATATATATATATATATATATATATATATATATATATATATATATATATATATATATATATATATATATATATATATATATATATATTTTTAAATTGAAACTTAAAGATAAACTAGTTCCAGAATCTGGTGGATCCTTGGAACCTTGAAGATAAATTGTTTTGTATTGTTCAGATGCATGTCATCATTCTTCTACGAAAGTATTTTAATTTTGTTTATTCTTAATATATATTATAATCTTCAACAAGACACCCTTATATGCCCTTATGCTCTCTTTTCACATTGGCATATATAAAAATAGCCATGAGCAAAAATAAAAAATAAAGTTTGAATAGATTGATAAAGACGCTCTAGTTAACTGAAATATATTGTTTAGTACTTAGTGTTGCCTAAAAGGCAGTGGCAAAGGTAGGGGCATAAATAAATTTAGTTTAATAAAAAGTACGCCCTCTCGGGCGCCCTCGGATCGGAATGCTTACGCGTAACATAGTAACCATCCAAGCCGAGGTTACCCCTCACCGGGGGGGCCCTTGTGTCGAGTTACTAGCGATAGAGGTTCAGGCTAAGCGACCTAAGAGCTATGCCACCTCTCAATCCGGTGAAGCGGTCAAGGCCAGCTTCTCTGGCCAATCTGTGTAGTTCGTCAAAAAAAATAAAAAATAAAAATAAAGTACTGTATCATCCAAGTTTACGTAAGACATCTTTTTTGAAGTTTATGTTTTTAATGAAATATGGAATAAGGATATTTAATTGTCTATCAAGTACAATTTATTTCAGTTAGCTAGCAGCTAGCGTCTTTATCTTCCGAGATATTCAAACTTTCTATACCTACCCTTTATTTTTGCTCGTTACTATATATATATAACATATAAGCTATAACTGTTAACTTTTTCAACCGTCCAAGCCGAGGTTACCCCTCACCGGGGGGACCCTTGTGTCGAGTTACCACCTAATAGAGGTTCAGGCTATGCGATCTAAGAGCTGTGCCACCTCTCAAATCCGGTGAAGCAGTAAAGGCCAGTTTCTCTGTGCCAACTGTGTTAGTTCGTCGAAAAAAAAAATAACTTTTATTATAAAAATAATAATGTTATAATAAAATGAAAAAACATTGCTTCCAAACTGAAACTTGTGATTAAAAGTGTATTGGACCGGATGTGATTGAAAATAATTTTGATGCAAATTTCATCCCAAGTAGACATTTAATTTTGAATGTAGGCGGCGATTGTAAACAGCCAATCAAATTTAATCGTCCCCCAGGGCAAGTAATTTTATTACAATGTATACATTTTTTTGATTAATGTAAACAATGGGGAACAAATATATTTACGAGTAAAAACAAAAACCGACTTAAAATCAAATCAAACGTTAATAATAAAAAATGAATCATCAAAGTTGATTTACCTAGTCGAAAGATATGAGAAACATAAAAAAAACATACAGGCTAATTGACAACCTCTTTTTTGAATTCGGTTGATAAAAAGGCAATTTTTAAATAGCCCCTTGCCGTATTGGTTTTAAGCTATAGGTTAGATTGTTCATATTATTACAGCCTTGTAGTTCTGGGCTCTCAAGAATAAGACTACGGTATCCCCTGCCTATCGTAGAAGGCGACTAAAAGGGGCCTCGGGTTCACTGGGCGACAAGGGTGGGGGCCTTTGTCGTCCACCAGGGTGGAACCGGGAAGAAGGCGTCATCGGCTGGCCCGTGTCGCCTTGCACTGCGAAGGCACAGGGGGGAGGGAGTGGCCTCCCCCCCGGGAAGTGCTCTCCTTGAGCACAGTGCAGCACCATGCACCGAGGAAGGGCCACCGGGGAGGTTTTAGTGGGTAAAAACCCCACATAACCGCCGCCCTCCCCCCAGAAGGCGGGGTATCTTTTTAAGATTTCCTCCTCGTTAACAAAAAAAAAAGTATTAAATTTTTCGTTTGATAACCAAAAGTTTTAACGTGTGTTAGCTGGCAACACATGGCACCTAGCGATAGTTGCATGCATAATAAATACTTCCAATGATATCTTAGTGTATTACCTAAACCTTATTGCATCTTTAATTCATAATTAAAAATTTAGTCGATAGTCACATTAACTTGGCATTGTAAACAATAATATTATATATCTAAACGAAGTTGCTAATTTAATTATCTTCCTACTAACAATAGTTTCTAAGCAAAAAAAGTTCCTAACAAATGAGTCAAGGTCACTTGAAATAGAATAAAATAATCATTATTATTATCTATGAGGCACAAAAATATATTTTTTTTTATGACGAACTACACAGATTGGCCAGAAAAGCTGGCCTTGACTGTTTCACCAGATTGAGAGGTGGCATAGCTCTTAGGTCGCTTAGCCTGAACATCTATCGCTAGTAACTCGACACAAGGGTCCCCTCGGCTTGGACGGTTACTATGTTACGCGTAAGCATTCCGATCCGAGGGCGCCCGAGAGGGCCGAACCACGACTCGGTCGGTAGCTATTTCACGGATAATCTAAGGGCCACTCAAAAAGCTAAACTAACTTTGAGTGCCATTTCGGGAAGCGTTGGCGCTGGGAGAAGAAGTGGCCGAAGAAATTCCAGTTAACCTCCTAGCATCTAAGGGGTGGGGTCTGCCCATAAAATCGCGGTAACGTGCGAGGATTATTCGCAACCTCCGACCGCGCGTGGGTCACTCAATTATTTAAAAAAATATTATGTACATTTATCTATTTTTTTTTATTTAAAAAGAAAGCTAGCAACATTTCTTTTTTTTTAGAAATATTACTAACAATCTTGTTAACCATTCCAACTAAGCTTAAGCTTGTGCTAGGAGATGCTTCACGGCAATAGTCGAATGGTGGATTCGAACCCACGACCTTACGATTCGCAGACCCGTACCCTAAACCATTAGGCTATTGACGCCTTGAATGTGACATATATTCCTTGTCAAGCGAATCGGAATTAAAAATCGCTGTGTAAATTTTCATTTAGCGGTGGGTTAAAAAAATTAACTAGCCGGTGAAAACCTTAACCTCAATAGTCACTAAACTATATCAGCTATGTTTTCAAGCCTAGGTGATTTGAGGACTTCAAGAGCCTATTCCTTTCACAAAGGTCGACAACGCACCTGCAGCTCCTTCGGTATCGCGGATCACTTGATTAGTTCAGCCTAATTTCGTCTGATAAAAAAAGATACAACAAGAAAATCGATCGAGAAATGACTTTTTTAATGCGTTTCCTCTAAAAGATTAAATTAAAACTGGTCTGTTATGTAAGTATTGATCGTTGATTGACTTAGAAAGTGATTCAATTTAACTTTAAATTAAATTGCCGCTAAAATTTATGTTATGAACAAATTTGAAACACTCATTTGTTGTACCGTAGGGAACTTTTGCATCAAAGTTGCTTTTCTAACTTTAATAATAGTTGACTGTCACCGCGCGTGGGTCACTCAATTATTTAAAAAAATATTATGTACATTTATCTATTTTTTATTTAAAAAGAAAGCTAGCAACATTTCTTTTTTTTTAGAAATATTACTAACAATCTTGTTAACCATTCCAACTAAGCTTAAGCTTGTGCTAGAGATGGTTCACGGCAATAGTCGAATGGTGGATTCGAACCCACGACCTTACGATTCGCAGACCGTACCCTAAACCATTAAGGCTATTGACGCCTTGAATGTGACATACGAGTATATTCCTTGTCAAGCGAATCGGAATTAAAAATCGCTGTGTAAATTTTCATTTAGCGGTGGGTTAAAAAAATTAACTAGCCGGTGAAAACCTTAACCTCAATAGTCACTAAACTATATCAGCTATGTTTTCAAGCCTAGGTGATTTGAGGACTTCAAGAGCCTATTCCTTTCACAAAGGTCGACAACGCACCTGCAGCTCCTTCGGTATCGCGGATCACTTGATTAGTTCAGCCTAATTTCGTCTGATAAAAAAAGATACAACAAGAAAATCGATCGAGAAATGACTTTTTTAATGCGTTTCCTCTAAAAGATTAAATTAAAACTGGTCTGTTATGTAAGTATTGATCGTTGATTAACTTAGAAAGTGATTCAATTTAACTTTATTGGTCCGTAATCTGACTTCTAATAAATTAAAAAAAAAGATTGCGAGACGCTCAGTTGTCACGGTATTCGTTAAATTCCTTGTACAAGGTTACGCTGTCTCAATAAAGCGAGTGTACAGTTATTGGAATATTTCATTCCACAATAGACGATTTTTGGATTCGAACCCACGACCTTACGATTCGCAGACCGTACCCTAAACCATTAAGGCTATTGACGCCTTGAATGTGACATATATTCCTTGTCAAGCGAATCGGAATTAAAAATCGCTGTGTAAATTTTCATTTAGCGGTGGGTTAAAAAAATTAACTAGCCGGTGAAAACCTTAACCTCAATAGTCACTAAACTATATCAGCTATGTTTTCAAGCCTAGGTGATTTGAGGACTTCAAGAGCCTATTCCTTTCACAAAGGTCGACAACGCACCTGCAGCTCCTTCGGTATCGGGGATCACTTGATAAGTTGAGCCTAATCTCGTCTGATAAAAAAAGATACAACAAGAAAATCGATCGAGAAATGACTTTTTTAATGCGTTTCCTCTAAAAGATTAAATTAAAACTGGTCTGTTATGTAAGTATTGATCGTTGATTGACTTAGAAAGTGATTCAATTTAACTTTAAATTAAATTGCCGCTAAAATTTATGTTATGAACAAATTTGAAACACTCATTTGTTGTACCGTAGGGAACTTTTGCATCAAAGTTGCTTTTCTAACTTTAATAATAGTTGACTGTCACCGCGCGGGGGTCACTCAATTATTTAAAAAAATAATATTATATATCTAAACGAAGTTGCTAATTTAATTATCTTCCTACTAACAATAGTTTCTAAGCAAAAAAAGTTCCTAACAAATGAGTCAAGGTCACTTGAAATAAAATAAAATATTTTTATTAATATATTTATATTTCATTAAAAACCATAAACTTAAACGAAAAAAGATATCTTATGTAAAATTGGATAATACGGTATTTTTCATTAAATTTCATTTGTATTTTAATTTATCGCCACATGGAGGCAACACTAAGTATTCAAATTTAAATAAAAATAAAAATAAAAATAAAAATAAAAATAAAATAATCATTATTATTATCTATGAGGCACAAATATATATATTTTTGACGAACTATACAGATTGGCCAGAGAAGCTGGCCTTGACTGTTTCACCAGATTGAGAGGTGGCATAGCTCTTAGGTCGCTTAACCTGAACATCTATCGCTAGTAACTCGACACAAGGGTCCCTCGGCTTGACGGTTAACTATGTTACGCGTAAGCATTCCGATCCGAGGGCGCCTGAGAGGGCCGAACCACGACTCGGTCGGTAGCTATTTCACGGATAATCTAAGGGCCACTCAAAAAGCTAAACTAACTTTGAGTGCCATTTCGGGAAGCGTTGGCGCTGGGAGAAGAAGTGGCCGAAGAAATTCCAGTTAACCTCCTAGCATCTAAGGGGTGGGGTCTGCCCATAAAATCGCGGTAACGTGCGAGGATTATTCGCAACCTCCGACGGTCGCGAATGGACGCTTTGTGGATTTGTAAAGATCTAGCCTGTGCAATGGTAATCGCGTCGTCCGGATCGTCAAGAACGTGCCTCCGGGCGACGCGACGGAATTTAGTATAGGAAGGCTTAACAGTGGCGGCACTTACAAGAAGTTTGTTAGAATGTTTGGTAGCAGTCTCGAAAAACCGTCGAGAAAAATATTAAAAAAATATTATGTACATTTATCTATTTTTTATTTAAAAAAAATAATATTATATATCTAAACGAAGTTGCTAATTTAATTATCTTCCTACCAACAATAGTTTGTAAGCAAAAAGTTCCTAACAAATGAGTCATGGTCACTTGAAATAAAAATAAAATAATCATTATTATTATTAAAACAAGCCTTGTGTATCTTCCGGGAAAAGGATGAATAATGAGATTTATTAAGCTTTCAGAAACACTTGTGATATAAAGTGGAAAAGGGATTGATGGAAAAATTAAATTATGTGTTCCTCTATCGCACACTTGCCTTGATGTCTTTTACAAAATGCTTTAAAGATACAAACAAAGTGCTTACACATGAAACAATCGCTCTCTCTGCGATGTACACTTAAGCTTGGAATCATTTATATTTCAGCCCTGCAGTTCTGGGCTCTCAAGAATAAAATTACGGTATCCCCTGCCTGTCGTAGAAGGCGACTAAAAGGGGCCTCGGGTTCACTGAATGACAAGGGGCCTTTGTCATCCGCCAAGATGGACCCAGGAAGAAGGCGACATCAGCTGGTCCGTGTCGCCTTGCACTGCGAGGGCACAGGGGGGAGGGAGTAATCTCCCCAGGATGTGTTCTCCTTGAGCACAGTGCAGAGGGGCCCCGGTGCGTTCATCTGGAGATACTAGAGCCCCTCACCATCCACCGAAGAAGGGCCACCAGGAAAGGTTTTAGTGGGTAAAAACGCCACATAACCGCCGCCTTTCCCCGAGAAGGCGGGGTATCTTTTTAAGATTTCCTCCCCATTAACAAAAAAAATACTTTCTTATTCCCTTATTCATCTATATCTATATAGATTTAAATAGACATAGACATATTTTTTATTAACATTATTCGAATACATTATAAACAAAATATGAAACACATTAAAAAGATAAAAAAAATACAGTTAAAGAAAGAAAAAACGGACAAATAGGGCATAAGACATGATGCCAATATTGGACACCGTCTCCACATATCCCGTCGCAAGGATGCGACAGCGCTGATTTTCATAATTACACATAATTATTGTGCTTTTATTTTTTATTTACTATTATGTATTTATATTTTTCTTTAAGCTTGAAACGGTTACTTTGTTCCTACACAATCTTAATCTAGACTGGCAGGATCTGTCTTTTGGCATTAATTCTGCCCATTTATTTACTTTTTATGCCCTTATTCATCTATATCTATATAGATTTATATAGACATAGACATATTCTTAATTTACATTATTCGAATACATTATAAACAAAATATGAAACACATTAAAAAGACAAAAAAAATACAATTAAAGAATGAAAAAACGGACAAATAGGGCATAAGACATGATGCCAATATTGGATACCATCTCCACATATCCCGTCGCAAGGATGCGACAGCGCTGATTTTCATAATTACACATAATTATTGCGCTTTTATTTTTTGTTTATGTATTTAAATTTTTCTTTAAGCTTGAAACGGTTACTTTGTTCCTACACAATCTTAATCTAGACTGGCAGGATCTGTCTTTTGGCATTAATTAAGCCCATTTATTTACTTTTATTATATATAAATAAATAATATAACTTATAATGGAGTGCATGCTTTCAGATGTATCACCAATTATTAGAACCAGCTGTTATTTTTATAAACTTTATTTGTACTTTAATCGAAAATGTGTGGCCAGTCTTTACTTGCCTTCATCTTTTATACATACCCAATCCACCGAGGCGAGATCCTTTTTTCTATTGAAGTTACAACGTCCTCTTTCACACACCATCATTCCTTATCATGCAATTTTTAATCATATAATTTAAAATAAACGTTCTATATAAAAGGTTTTCAACTGCTTCTATGATGGTTCATTTACAACAACTACAAAAACCCCACTCTAATAATAACCCCACCCCCATAAATAATTAAACAATAAGAAAAGATTAATGGTGTATTCTACGAGTAATTACCCTTCAGCGGTGATAATTTATCGTTCGTGTTCCGTAGACGCCGGGCAAACAGTCCGGTACACGGCCCACATTGATTGACGAAATCCTTGCTATTGTCCACAGAAGTGTGATTGTACAGGAAAATAAAAACTTTGTTCACAGATAATAAACCTTTCAGTTATTTTATAGCACATAATTTAAACGTCTTTTTAACTCCAGTGGGGTAATCAAAACTTGACATTAAAAACCTACAACAATGAATGACCACTGAACGAACAATGAATTGAATGAACAATGACCACGGTAAAGTGTTCGAAAGTCGGGGAACGCGATAAAATCCGTAACATTGACAAACAACATAACAAGTTTCGAATGAATATATGTCAATACTAAGTCAGTTGGAAACTGATTGGCACAAGTTGAATGAGATTCGAGTCTCCGACTGTAAATGGCGTGTTTATATTTGTCAGGTAAACAATATTATTCATAATTATGTCAACGATCAGTTGAATGGCAATACTGGGTCTCCGTGTATATGGCCTTATGTATGGTCTGGTCGGGAGTAGAGTCGTGACGAAACCGAGAGGAAAGCGCTTCTAGCAGATCTTGCAAGCTAACGCCATAGTATATTGGACACATGATTGTAAGAATCATATTTTCCTTGATTTATATTTGATTTAATTGGATGGTTATCTGGTTATATATGGACACGTTAACTTTAACTGATATTAAAGGGTTTATACTGCACAATAAACCAGAGTAAATGTCCTCACCTGTTGCTACAGCACGAAATGTTTATGAATGGAATTAATTTTGCAAGAACATTATATTATTTTTAATGTACACCCCTTATCTTATTTTCCACACTAATTGTAACATTTTACAAGAAAATCTGAAGTATCTTCTTCGAAAATTGTTTTAAGTGGTACAAGCTGTTATAGCTATATTAAAAATACATTGAACTGTCATCCTTTTATAAAATTGCTAGATGTATCACAGACTATCATAGCTCTAGGCTCTAACGTGATCATAGTACACAGATTATATAATATATTATACACTGCTAATTACATTAAGAGAAACTCTAAACGCTATAATTCTAGTTAAAGACGTCACTAGAAATGCCATAATCTTGTTTCTAGCGCTCCCTTGTCTGTTTCTAACCTGAAAATACATATCATATTCCTAGTACCTCTGTATTCTTTGTAAATTGACCTGAACACTTATTAGACAAAATTTATACATAATAATTGCTTAATCGGTTTACCCTGTACCACTTTGACATAGTCTAAATTTTTGGACAATTTGCCGCATATATAAGCTATTATATCAATGGTATTGAAGTACAATAATTATTTACTACCTTTATTTTAGATCAAAAATCCGTCTAGTTTTAATTAATATTGTTAATTTAAAGTTATATGATAATACTGTCGTTTTCACTTCTGTAGTATAACCCTTTAAAATAGCAACCCTACCGCCACTTTGATGTGGTAAGTCAAGGTGTCAGGAGATCCAATTACCGGTGACGAGGAATCTTAGGTCTGTAAATATCCTTGAAGGGAAAGGTCATTTATTAAATTTATGTAATTTCATTAAGAAATGTCAAATACTACGAACATTAAAGCTGGTAATGCAAATGAAGGGTGTCGTATCGCGGCCGTCGTAAGTTTACTTTAGCGTAAAGAAAAGAGAACTAAGCAATTTTTAATCGCGTTTTAAATTTACGTTTTTAATTCCCAACATTTCGAATACTTCAATAGTGAGACGGAGATACTGTGTTCATTCTGCGTGAATCGGATCAATACAATAGAAGAATCAAGACCAGGACAAAAACTTTGACAAGGGTTGTCATACGCTTGAGGCCGCTCTATGAAAATGACCGCTATAAAGTATTCGAAACGTCTGGAGTTCAATATTCAATTTAAAACACCAAATAATCCGTAAAAGTAGTATTATTAAATAAATAGTGACCAAATATAAGTTAAGACGACTGAAGGCTTCGTCAATTAATGTCTTCAATCGCGTGTATTTGAGTATTTTCTACTTAAACAGTGAAAATGTCAAACTGGTATACAAATTATCCTTTGCTGTTTTGTGTATAGAAATTTATAAACATTTATGTGTGTGTTTAAATGTAAAAGTGTATTTATGTAATGATATAACAATAAAGCCTTGTTTATTTCCATATCTAGCTGTATTTTGTAACTTATTAAATATTAACAGAGGTAGTATATGTTAGTATTGTTAGTGTTTACTGACATTTATGTTAGTATTGTTAAATTTAGCAGCTAGATAGTAAAGGCCTCCTCCTTTTTTGTCCAGTTTTCCCTGTTCCTGCCTAGAGTCATCCAGTTTCTTCCTACTTCATCTTTAATGTCATCAGACCACCGCTTATAGGGTCTGCCTACATTTCCTTTTCCAATGGGCCCTTTCCATTGTGTTGCCAGTTTAGTCCAGCGTGAGTCGGTGAAGCGTGCTACGTGTCCAGCCCATTGCCATTATAATTTAAGTGCGTGTGTTAACGCGTCGGTTATTTTTGTTTTTTATTTGTATTGTATTTATGTACGTGGAGAAAATACTAAACTCATTAAGTTCACTTTTGTTTTGTCGCCTTTTTATTTCAGATTAGTTCAATAAAAAAAAATTCTACATATCTAGATACATATAGTCTAGCTCTCTGCTTTATTTTTTTGGAAAAAAAATATAAATTGCCCAAAGCATATGCGAGTCGAAAAACATTTATGGTATTTAAATTCATGATCTAATGGTTTTTGTCATACTTTCTAAGCAAGTGCTTGACCACGATCCTACCTGATGTTAAGCGAAAATGCAGCCCTGTCTTGTAAGGCGCTCTTATTACTAAATTTAAAATAAATAAATAAATTAAAAATTAGGTTATTCAGTCTGACGTGAACTGTCTCCTACCACAAGCGAAAGCTTAGATGGAATGGTTAAAAAGAATGTTAGTGATAAATAATAAATATCTAATCTGGTCTGACCCGAAACGAAGAAATCCGACGGAGAACGAAGGTAGTCGATATAGCTCTTAAAGTCAGCAAGTTGAAGTGGCAGTGGGCTGGCCACATCTGCCGAGTCAGCGACGGTAGATGGGGGAGGAAAGTCTTAGAATGGAGGCCGCGCATAAGTCGGAGAAGCGTGGACCGACGACCTTGTTAGGATAGCCGGAAGTGGCTGTATACGGAAAGCTGAGGATAGCATGTGGTGGAAGGCATTGGGGAAGGCCTATTTACAGCATTGGATAGATACAGGCTGATGATGATGATGATGAATCTGATCCGATAATATCTGTGACAAAAATTGATACCGTTCTTTGTAATCTATAAAAAGAAACTTCTAAGTCTACTCTTGAAAATACCCACATTGTAATCGTAGGAAAAGAACTGTGAAGCGACCAAAATTGATGTTCCGATGAAAATATTGTAATAGAACTAATCAAGTATTTTTGGTATTTTTAGTACAAGGGTACGGTTATGTATTCACTGGGTAACATTAACCAGTACTTTTAGTGTACACTTAGCGTTATAGCGGTGCACTAATTAATTGTGCGTGAAACCTGAATTATTACAAGTGCTTCACCAATAAGCATTCGCTGAAAACGTCTGCCTGGTGGATGGTGGTTATAATTACATGATAGGTATTGGTAGACAAAGACAACTTTCTTTCGCCATGCCTGTTGGGTTATTTATTTATTTTCTCTAAAATAAAAATTACTCCTTATTACATCAGCTATCTGTTAGTGAAAGTCCCGTCAAAATCGGTCCAGTCGTACCAGAGATTAGCCCGAACAAACAGACTTACTGACAGACAGACAAAAATTAAAATAAATGTCATTTTCGTATTTGTATCATATATAGGTATACATTCATATGCATGTAGTAAAACTCATTTTCATATTACAAACAGACACTCCAAATTTTATTAATTTGTATAGATATGTTTGTAATGGCTCATGCGAGAACGAGATCAGGCGAAGAATCGGGATGGCAAAGGGGGCCATGGCGCAACTTCAAAAAATATGGAAAGATAGGACCATATCACTAAAAACAAAGAGTTACCTTGTGCGCACACTTGTGTTTTCCATATTCACCTACGGAGCTGAGACATCGACCCTGAAGAAAGCCGATCGTGATCGCATTGATGCCTTCGAGATGCGCTGCTGGCGAAGAATGTTACGGATCCCATGGACAGCACATCGTACCAACGTGTCCATCCTGAAGGAACTTAAAATCGAAGCTAGGCTGTCCACCATATGCCTACGCAGGATGCTGGAATACTTTGGTCACATTGCCAGAAAAAACAGCAATAACCTAGAAAGGCTAGTTGTGACTGGTAAAATTGACGGGACAAGACCGCGAGGTCGAAGCCCGACACGTTGGACTGACCAGATCCGCACCACTCTAGGCACGTCGGTTAGCGATGCTCTGCGCACGGCTGCAGATAGAGGAAAATGGCGACGGATCACTAAAACCAAACTGTTCCCACGAGATGGTCACGACCCTCAGCATTGAGGAAACCGACGCGAGGAGGGAGGAGGTATAGATATGTATCACATTTAAGCATCGAAATTATAAGCGTTAATAGCTTAGAAGCCAATATAAATGAAATATCATTAAAACAATTAACATTAAAAAATGCAGACGAATTGGTACTTCCCCCTTTTTTTGAAGTCGGTTAAAAACTCTGTGTTAAATCTACGTAAGTAGCTAAATAAGTACTGAAAATATTTTTTTATCCTCGTCATCTGAACGTTTTATGCTTCAACTTGTACAAAAGCCACTGAAAAACACACTTTGTCCGAGTTTTCCGTTTACAATAGAAATCACCTTTGTTACATTTTCTGATTCTAAAGAAAAACGCGGGCCACAGATAAGGGGACAATAATAACACAATCCGGGCAACATTGTACTTATTAGTGTTACAATTTCACATCTATAACAGTAATAATAAACACTTAAGCTCATAATCCTTACACATAGGCAGTTAGATTGGACAAATTTAATAATTAGTGAACTCTTTGTCGCCTTGCGTTGGTCTCAAATGTTTATTTATTTATTTATTTATTTATTTATTAAGATACACCAACAGCATTACACAAGCATACATTGTTGTAATAATCAAGTTTACAAACTAAGTCCTCTTGTGTATGCCAATTACAGGTGTACACAACATTCGCTATAAGGAAACGTAACTATTTTATTATTAATACTTACAAAAATATTTTATTAAATGATAAAGTAACAGGAATATAACTACTAAATTAATTAAATAAGCCAAAATCACTGCACAATTTTAACACTAAGGTGCGGAAGACCTTGCGTGAATTAGAAAAATGTCAACCGACGTGGACTTAGTGTTAAGAAGGTTATATGTAGCGGAAATCCTTGGCAAGGGCGAGTGTGACAGAAGGTTGGTTTTAGATTGCGGCACATCAAAATCCTATAACAACGACTCCTTGATATTTGAATGGCACTTTAATGTGAATGTTTTCGAGTACCACTCTACTTTTTATTTCGCCATTGATGGCTTTAGCGGTAGTCTTGTGAACAGAGTTATCTCTCCGCAGGCGCTTGAGTCTAGCGGGGTGGAATGGTGAATGCCAATGCGAGCCTATCTCGCCCCATTATGGCAGATGGCTAACCATGGAAAGTTTTAGTCGTTAGAGGCCTAATAGGTCTAGCTCGACATATATTGCAAACTTCACTCACCTCGGGAGACTATGAAAAAACGCATTTTCTCCATGGCTCCGTTATTGAAAGCGGTTGTGAAATATTGTGGTAAATTTTTATCTTTTGATACAGAAAAGAAAATACGCCAATCTATTGATCTCGTGTTACATATATTATTTAAGAACAAACGGTGTATTAAGGGAAGTGTAACCTGTTTTACGACCGGTAACGTATAACAAAGTAATAAAACCGGATTATAGATTATCAGCGCTTTTATTTGATGCCATTAAGTCGTTTATGGTGTAACGTTGTTACGGTGTAGTCGTTATAAATACACCATGTTGCTTCAACATATGTTCACTTACCTCTGTCCTGTAGTTCTGGGCTCTCAAGAATAAGACTACCGAACTTTCTAAGACATGTAGGCTTCCTCACGATGTTTTCCTTCACCGCCGAGCGCGTGGTAAATCAGCAACAACAAATCTATTGGTACCCGCACCGGGGATCGAGCTCGGGTTGCTAGCGTACTGTGCAACTTGAGGCGACCGCCCGGACACTGAACTACCACGGCTCGTCTTTATAACATCTTTAAAAAAAAACAGTGTTTCAATCTCTACAACGGCTTTTGCTGTTACATGAAATGTTTCAACAGTGTTTAGACATTTATTTAAATAAAAGCATGAATATTTAGTTATGGTACATTGGAAACGGCAATGAGAAAGCATCCATAAATGGTATATATTTAAAGCAGTAAAAGTGCTATCCGAGATATTGTCATGTTTTTTTAAGTGGGGTGTAACACACAAAAGAAGCGGTTAGAACGAACAAATATATTTCTGTTGAAAGGCGTTTGTTGTGTTGAATCAATTGTACTCGTATTTTATATACTTAAGCGGATCGGAAGAGATTTAAAATGAACCGAAACAGACGTGTTCAGTCGGAGCCAAAATGAATCTACCAATTATTATCAAATTCCAACCAACTGTCTGTTCCTAAAAACCTGGTTCCTTAGCTTTGAATTACTCACATCTGCCTTACAAAAAATAAACCCTGACTTTTATGTAACCCAAATTTTAACAAATCATGGATTTCACAAAACCTATTTAAAAAGATTTCATATAACAGCAGATAACAAATGCCCTTGCGATGAATACACACCTCAAACTATAGAACATCTAATAAAAGACTGTCCAAAATTCAACAATACAAGAATACAGCATAAAATCAACTCCAACAATTTTTCAATAGACCCTTATAATTTAACAGAAATTACTCAAAAAGAAACTACAATCCGAACATTCACTACACACATAATTGAAATTTACAGTAATCTTAAAAAGTTCAACAAAACGTAAAAATAATATACTTTACCAATAATAATAAAATAAATATCTACCAAATCTCAATTCCTGTTTCCCAAAAAGCTTGCTATTATATGCGACCCTTGTATCCCGATAGCAGGGGCAATATAAAAAGGCATCTACAAAGTACTTGCAATTCTAAAAAAAAAAAATCGCCAATGAACGATAAAATGTTATGAAGTAATAGTCTTAGCTTAACTATGAGATACTTGCTTGTGTTACTACCCTTTGAAATAGGAGTAGGCTCGTTTCTTAAAGGTCCCACAAACCGTAAACGTTCGGAAACAACGCTGGTGACAGTTGATTCCGCATGTTGAGTGCGTGGAAGAGTGTTACGCGAGAAACGTACAGTAGTGAACCGTCAATCATCAAGATGGTGACGATGAAATTTGGAATTCTGCCGAGATGTGGGATAATGGAAATCGCTGCTATAGTTGGGATGATTCCGAACTATTTGTCAGAACACTCCCGTGGTAAATACTGAAGTATGAAGTTCACTCGTTTATTTCATTTATACATAAGTTTATTAAATACAGAATACAAATCGGTGACGGATTTAAAAACGCTACTACTCACGGACGCTCTCGTTACAACCGACTTCAAAAAGGAGGAGTTTCTCAACTCGTTTGTATTTCTGTTTATATTTTTTAGCATATAACTTACGACTGGGTGAATCGATTTTGATGATCTATGAAGTATGTAGAGAATGAATACGGAGAGAATGAATAATTTAATATATTGTGAGGGTTAAATTAAATATATAATGAAGAATAATAAATCCCCAAATTATAAAATTATATTGTATTTACTGATATGTACATGGATGTAGGTAATGATCTTCACCCGCTCGAGAAGAGAATGAATACAGAGAGAAATTGAATAATTTAATATAATGTGAGAGTTAAAATAAATATATAATGAAGTATAATAAATCCCTATATTATAAAATTATATTGTATTAAGTGATATGTACATGGGTGTAGGTAATGAGCTTCACCCGCTCGAAAAGAGAATAAATACGGTGAGAGTTACGGGTAAATTAAATATTTATAATTTGTCTGCGTGACTGTTTGTTGATCCTTAACTGTTTGTATTTTTGTTAGCTTTACTATGCAGTGAAAGTTAACTAGCTCTTAGCAAGTCACATGATACCAATAAAATTCCAAATATGTTAGACACATGTTAAAAATATTAAACGGCTGAACTGTTATTGGATGCTATTTTAAATAATTGACACTGACAAAATTAATTGTTGTGCACGACAAAAATGGACCAGCATGCCAATTAAAATAGGCTTCGACGAGTGCACTTCAACAATCAATAAATTTTATGACGCAAGTGAAATGATTATTGCTGATATAAATTGTTGCATTGAAATATGGCTACAGTGAGTGTACGTGATTTGATTTGCGATAGAACAATTTTAGATACGTATATAATGAAAACAATATTGCGATTGCAAACAGCGGTAAGCTTGTGTGTAAGGGGTTCCACCTACGATCTGATACTCGCTGGATCAAATCCTCCTCTTTTAGTACTGATGAATTGACGTTTTCTTTGGGTTTTTAGTACAAACTCGTGCTAAAAGTTTGGCGATGAGCTCACATTAAATGGATAAAGAAGATTACAAAGGAAACAGCGTCAGCCATCTCCGTCTACTCGGCTTAGGTTTTCAGCCCTGTAGTTCTGGGCTCTCAAGAATAAGACTACGGTATCCCCTGCCTGTCGTATAAGGCGACTAAAAGGGGCCTCGGGTTCACTGGGCGACAAGGGTGGGGGCCTTTGTCCGCTAAGGTGGACCCGGGAAGAAGGCGACATCGGCTGGCCCGTGTAGCCTTGCACTATGAGGGCACAGGGGGGGAGGGAGTAACCTCCCCCGGGACGTGCTCTCCTTGAGCACAGTGCAGAGGGGCTCCGGTGCGTTCCACTGGAGATCCCGGAGCCCCTCGTCATGCACCGAGGAAAGGGCCACCGGGGAGGTTTTAGTGGGTAAGATCCCCACATAACCGCCGCCTTCCTCCCAGAAGGCGGGGTATCTTTGTGAAGATTTCCTCCCCGTCAACAAAAAAAAAGGTTTTTAACCCAAGGATGTGATATATATGTACAAATATATTAAATTCTATTTTGTTTTTAAATAATGCTTAAAATATTTTTTTTCGCAAATGTTGTTATTAACATTCTTGTATTCTAAATAAGCTTAGGCTTGTGTTAGTAGATGGTTCACGTCAATAGTCGAATGGCAGATACGAATTCGCGACCTTACGATTTGCAGGGCGTACCCTAAAGCATTAGGCTATTGATGCTTGTAATTATATATTAATATTTCTGATATTATATATTGATTGTTTAAGTATGGCTGTATATTATATGCTACATTTACAGGGAGTGTCCGGTAAGCTCGAAAGACTCGAAACCGTAGATGATGACTCGTAAACGGTGACAATTTTACTCAGGTTATTTTGTTCGTCTAGTAGCTGACCCTTTTTTTTTTTTGTTTACGGGGAGGAAATCTTCAGATAGATACCCAGCCTTCTGGGGAAGGCGGCGGTATGTGGGGTTCTTACCCACTAAAACCTCCCCGGTGGCCCTTTCCTCGGTGCATGACGAGGGGCTCCGGGATCTCCAGTGGAACGCACCGGAGCCCCTCTGCACTGTGCTCAAGGAGAGCACGTCCCGTGCGACGTGCGAGGGCACAGGGGGGGAGGTTACTCCCTCCCCCCCTGTGCCCTCGAAGCGCAAGGCAATACGGGCCAGCCGATGTCGCCTTCTTCACGGGTCCACTTTGGTGGACGACTCAGGCAGACTCCTTGTCGCCCAGTGAACCCGAGGCCCCTTTTAGTCGCCTTGTACGACAGGCAGGGGATACCGTAGTCTTATTCTTGAGAGCCCAGAACTACAGGGCTGCGGGCCGGTCTGCCACCGGCCCGCCTGCGCCATCTCCGACCCCTTAACCGATCTTCCCTTTCAGCTTGTCTTGCTTCTTACAAGACTCACTGTATATCCATAGACAGTTACCTAACTTCTTTTATTATACAAAAACAATGTTTGCTGTTAATTAAATAGTGATCTCAAGTACAATTCATGTAATACCTAGTTAAAAGTATCTCTTTAGCCATGTGTCAAGGTTTATTAGCCAGTGGCGAATTCGTGGGCGAATTAGCGACGACACAACGTAAGTAATGGGCGCGCACCTCTTCCAATTTAATGGATTACCGCCGCAAATTCTTAAGAGACTAATTCATTTATAAATAGAACTACGCTACGTGTAGGAAAATGTCTTTACAAGTACATTATTTATTTAATTCTGGTGCATTTGATATTTTGATCACTAATAACCGTGAAATAGCAACCGACCGAGTCGTGATTCGACCCAATCGGGAGCCCTCGGGTCGGAATGCTTACGCGTAACATAGTAACCGGCCAAGCCGAGGTTGCCACTCACCGGGGGGACCCTTGCGTCGAGTTACTAGAGATAGAGATTTAGGCTAAGCGACCTTAAGAGCTACCGTTGAAAACTTGTTAATGCTAAAATTGATCTAACGTATTGTTAGGTTAACAATATTACTCATGTGTCAACATTTAGTTTAATGGCAATACTGGGCTTCGAGTCTGATAAACGAATTATGTATACAATGAACGTTCATTGGCGTCATTGTGGTCGAGTTTTGTTGATTTTAGTAGTCATTAATTATATTGGTGGTCACAATGGCCGGTCAAACTAATGGCGTACAATTGGCACGACAATGAAGTATTTGACGATTTAGTAATGATGGAATGATAATTACAGTGACTGCAATAGATCTGTTTCATAATGAAACTTCACTGGAAAACAGCAGACTCGGGGCTCTGGTCTTATCTATGGCCTGATGTATGTTCGAGTAGGGAGTGGGCTTG
The DNA here is from genome assembly GCA_029286785.1 of Meandrusa payeni. Lineage (NCBI taxonomy): Eukaryota > Metazoa > Arthropoda > Insecta > Lepidoptera > Papilionidae > Meandrusa > Meandrusa payeni. The sequence goes on along the minus strand of JAGSMX010000008.1, from coordinate 6,988,607 downwards.
TGAAGACACAGAGTGGGGAATGGCGCTACTAGAGGTTTTGTCTCAGTTGTCTTCTTTGTCAGCAGTTATACCCTTCGGAGTTCTTCTGAAGTAATTGGTGAAGTTCCATTGAAGTAGAGAAGAAGTGTGTGAATTGTTATTGTTTAATTATTTGTGGTCAAAATACTTTAGCGTTTATGCGTGATTATGTGAACCGTGTGGAATAACTCAAGGAAAATATTACAATATCTCAAATGTATATATGTACATATAAATAAATATATGTTATTTCAATTTTGGTTTGCCATCATTTTAATAACTATGAAGCTAAGTTATCTTTGTCACGCAGACGTCTTGAAACAATTTGAAGCTACAATTCTAATCATAAATTGTGGCGATGTCGACTGATTTTAATTGGAATCTAAAGAAATTATCTCAAGATCAATTAGGTTTTAAAACCTAAATGAACTTTCTTTCCTACATATGCTATTAAATAATAATATTAGCTTTTACTCTTCTACATAAAATTCTAGACGGTTTCATCATTTCAGCCATAAAACATCCACTACTGGACATAGGCCTCCCCCAACGGGACCGGTTGTAAGCGGCCCGCATCCAGCTGCGTCCTGCGACCTTTATGAGGTCGTCAGACCACCTTGCGAGTGGACGTCCCACACTGCGCTTGCTGGTCCGTGGTCTCCAATCGAGAACTTTTTGGCCCCATCGGCCATCTGTTCTACGCGCTATGTGCCCTGCCCATTGCCACTTCAACTTGCTTATCCGGCGAGCTATGTCGGTTACCTTCGTTCGTCTACGGATCTCCTCATTCCTGATTTGATCTCGAGTATCTCTACGAATAGCCCTCTCTATAGCTCATTGTGCGACTTTGAGCTTGCTTATAAGGCCCATAGTGAGAGACCACGTTTCTGATCCGGTTTCTACCAATGAAATCTAGACGGTTTGTACCAATGAAATTACTCGAAACGAAAAATATTTTTAACGAATCTCAATTTCACTTGGGTTTCTTTTCTCTCTCTCTCTTCCTTTGGGACAATAAACAATAGTATAGATGAAATTATAATATAAGACTTAATACGGACTCTTCGGACCTAGTGATTATTAGTGATTTCTAGCCCTTACCGAGTGACTGCACCATATTTTTTTTTAAATTAATGATCTATTTCTTATGTACATACGAGTATGTTCTACCATTTTCTGTAACCCAATAAGACCTATCTCCGCGCTGTTTTTTAAAATGAATATCGACTACTTTATTGATTTATCACTAAGCAACCATATGACACGTTTGTTATAAACAATTTATGTAAACACTTGCTTTTCTTGGTTTAACGTCAAATCAAACACTCATTGATTTACTGTTGCTTAGCAACGCCATCTATTGGACTAATAATAGGTTATACGCGGTTCAAATAAAATTTTCTGAAAAAATAGTCCTATTTCTCGACCCCGAAATTCCTGCATACAAAATTTCATGAAAATTGTTCCAGCTATCCACAATTTATTGTGACTATTGTGTCAACGTACTTTCGTATGACAATTCATGTACTTAGAAAGAATAAATATCTGTAATCAGAAAAAAAATAAGAAGCACTAAAATGCTTAAAATTAAAGAAAAGAATAATTATTATTGAACAAATATTAAACTGAGAAATCCTTAGTGACTAAGCTGTCTTTAATACATTTTCTAAATTTGGGAGTAGACAATGAAAACAAGTCAACATCTAAAAAGTACTTATTGTCTCTGGTTTTTATATCTACATATATAATTCCTCTTCGAAATTTGTCCTCGTTGTCGTTTAGGAATACTTGCTATTCTTATCTTGTCTTAGATTGTCACAAATCAAATAATCCGAAATTAATAATACGGGAATCAGCATCTGATGTTCAAGATCGCAGTGTCTCCGGTCAATGCTGAAGATAAACTTACGCCATTACTCGTAATTGAACATTTAATTACGCAAGAGGAGATATAATTTTACTGTCAACAGCTATATTAATGATTGTTTACAATACGTCACTCGAGGTAAATTTGTTAACACAAATACTACTATAAATAATATCTACTACGAAATAGAATTACTCAGGATCTAAGCATACTCTGATCAAACTAACTCTCTCTCATAAACATCAAACCATTGAAGTCCATACATTCCAATAAAAAATGAATCAACGAAATCGGTTGGCGTGCTTTTGAGTTATTCTTTAATTTATCGAACAGACACTTAATGCAAAATTAAGATTTATATGGTTTGTTTTTCTAATGGACGCTACTGTCAAAATTGTACCAAATGGGAGCACGGTCTTTCAAATAAAAAAATAAAATCTGTTTACCCAATCGGAACTTCTGAGGTAACAATCATAAATCATACATACGAATTGTGAACTTTTTTTTATGCGTATAAACTAGCGCTTGACCATGATCCCTGGTGTTAAGGTGGTGGTATAATCGAAAGATGGTACGCGCTAGTTTAGTAAGTGCCTATTCACTCTACTACTACAGATCGTTTATGTACAGCAGGAAAAGTGTTGCAGAGAGGATGGAACCTTGAGGAACACCGGCATTGGTCGGCATAGGCTCTGATGTGAATCCGTCGAGGACGGCACGAAGCGATCGTTCACCTTTTTCGAAGTTAGATTGGATGCGTCTCCTGTGTGTGTGTTAGCTCAGCGTGAAGTCCAAAAACTTTTAGTAAGCCCTACGCATAAGAGTATTCATTGATTTTAAGTTGCAGGTGAAACTTCACCTCACGACTATAAATCAGAATGTGTCCAAATAAGGCGCGTCTGACAGCCCCGTAATGCGATTACGCCACGTTAATTTATAGCCGGGAAAGTTGGAAACGGCAGAAATAGTACGATAGTTAAATTGATGGCGTATAAATGCTGGCATTAGGTGTGTCTATCAATGGTGAAATTAAAGAATTGTGTTAAATTTGAAACCTTAAAAAAAATCTACGTAACGAACAATTGTATTTCTTTTGTCGATGGAATGCAATTGTAATTAAAAATATATTTAATTCGCTTCTTGTTTGAATGTTCAACATTTTTCGTGAAAGAGATGACTATTTGTAACAATATTAACCCTTGTATGCATTATGCAAAAGTGAACCATTTTTGAGTTATCCTATTTTTAGCTTTTTTTCAAAATAAGTCAAAAAAGCAACATCAAAAATGTACTAAAAAAAGGTATCAATTTAAAAATCATTTTTTCTTCAGATTTATAAAATAGGAATTACAAATTTCCACCTGCTCTGCATTGCTGGAGCCCTAAGATAAAAATTTAAGCTACCAAATTCTGTACAAGTTAAATTTTCGTTAAAATCGGTATCTTTGGAAGCCTTGATTCTATAACTCCTTCATGGTTCAATTTGATAGTTAACAAATTTAGGAAATGTGTAATTTCTTAAATAAATCTATTCATGTTGTTAAAAATCCCATTCTATTATCCATTGCTACCCACAATTATTTAGACTAATTAATATTTTCCTAGATACTACATTAGTCCATAAGGTCGTGAAGTAATAAATTTTCACTATCGACATAAAAGTCGACAAGACTGGAGGCGTGCCCTTCAAATGGCGGCGTTATGTTTGAAGACACGTCGTATCGATTTTTCCATACAAACCCTCTACATAAATTAATTATATTTAATGGGCTCCTGACGTATTGGTAGCACCTGTGTCACGCCTTTATAATTAATTCTTTAGATTTTATTAGATGAGATCTTGTAGGAATTAGAGCATTACCGTAGTCGACTATAATGCTAGAACATCTTCGTTATTGTTGTTGTTGTATATCGGCGATGAAAAGCACTTGAACTAAATGTGAGAATTGGGACTAAGGTTTAGTTGAGAGTATCTGGTACCATTACATACCAGTTTCGATTATTAACTTGAACCAACTCTTTATCAAATTCCCCTGTGACAGCAGACTTTGTTCCAAGTGTGTATGACGCTTTGTATTGAAGTGCTTTACGACATCAAGGCTTTTAACAAAGAAGTGGAATAGCATGCATGCATGAATTGCACGTTTTGTGGAAATATAGGCTATTGTAGGGGTGCTTTCAAGCTTGGCCTTATAACGCCGTCATTTATGACCGATAATTTTTGTTTTGAAAAGGGTTTAAAAATGACTATTGCATAATACTGTCAAACTATATTAATAATGAAAGTAGATATAAATTGTATATAAGTGGAATGTATATAAAGGATGAGAGGAAAGGCATGGGAGAAAAACTTTTTTTTTTTTGTTTACGGGGAGGAAATCTTCAGAAAGATACCCCGCCTTCTGGGGAAGGCGGCGGTTATGTGGGGTTCTTACCCACTAAAACCTCCCCGGTGGCCCTTTCCTCGGTGCATGACGAGGGGCTCCGGGATCTCCAGTGGAACGCACCGGAGCCCCTCTGCACTGTGCTCAAGGAGAGCACGTCCCGGGGGGGGAGGTTACTCCCTCCCCCCCTGTGCTCTCGCAGCGCAAGGCGACACGGGCCAGCCGATGTCGCCTTCTTCCCGGGTCCACTTTGGTGGACGACTCAGGGCCCCACCCTTGTCGCCCAGTGAACCCGAGGCCCCTTTTAGTCGCCTTGTACGACAGGCAGGGGATACCGTAGTCTTATTCTTGAGAGCCCAGAACTACAGGGCTGGTGGGAGAAAAACTGCCCTAACCTATCCACGTTAGGGGAACTAGAAATAGCATAGGCATACTACATGCTATACTTAGATTAAAAAGGACAAGGGGCAATAAAACTCTGAATTTAGAATAAGTCAGTAGTTATGCCTATTGTTACAAAAAAAAACTATATTAATAATGAAATCAAATACATTTTACGAGTTGTAGTTTACGTGTATTTTACGAGTGTATTTGCCCATTGAAGAAAACTCAAATTGTTATATAAACCCAGCAATCGTGCAGTATTATGAGTGACTATCACAACACTGGGTAATTCCGTTTCTACATTTCCATTTAACATCTATTTTGTCTGTGATGTCTCTGACATGTGGTACAGACATCCGCTCGGCTGTGGTTGTCTTTACTCGGTTATTGTTGTAAAGATGGATTAAGTTTTTTTACCAGGGGCGAGGGAGTAACCTCCCCCCCCCCGGGACGTGCTCTCCTTGAGCACAGTGCAGAGGGGCTCCGGTGCGTTCCACTGGAGATTCCGGAGCCCCTCGTCATACACCGAGGAAAGGGCCACCGGGGAGGTTTTAGTGGGTAAAAACCCCTCATAACCGCCGCCTTCCCCCCAGAAGGCGGGGTTTTGAAGCTTTCCTCCCCGTTAACAAAAAAAAGTTTTTCAAGCTATACTCGCTTGACACGTTTTATCATGGTATAGAAATTATTCAATACTGCCCGTCGTTGCCGGGTGAATTTCGCTAGTGCATTTTGGATAAATTTATGATATGATATGTATTAAATTATAAAATGTTCCCGATAGAAACGCGTTGTAACGTCCAATACTTTATCTAAGCTCATAAAATATTGTTTATACTATGAATCACCTATTAACCTTAAAAAGTTATAAATACGACACACAATCGGAGTTACTAGGAGTTTGATATATTCAGTTTTGTTTTGAACTGATAATTTAAAAGTGTTAAAAAGAGCAAGCTATCATTGAAAACAACTAGGTTATAATGTAATCATATTTTTTAGAATTTATGAAACAGTTGAAGCCGCGGTATAATCCGTAAAAGTTTTTTTATTCAATTAGTTAATTCGCATAAATATAAGAATTCAGAATGATTATGATAGTGAAAATGTAAATCGATATATTTAAAATAGTGCGTGGGTTTGTTCCCTATAGGCTCCCAAACGGCTATATTGATTTCAATGAAACTTTCAAGGAATCTTCAGATTTACCTGGCGAGTAATCCTGTAACGTTTGGTGACGATCGGAGCACTCCTCTTTTTGAACTGTCAAACAAGCCATACGTCGTACTTTAATTTCTGATATTAACTTGAGCCCGATATGTTTATGTTTAAATGATAAGAATGATATTAGATTTACTGATACGTACATGGATGTAGGTAATGATGATTTCCACCCGCTCGAGAAGAGAATAGAAGAGAATGAATAAGTCAAAGTCAAAATATCTTTATTCAATAGAGATCGAGAATCTACTTTACGAACTTTACGAATACGGAGAGAAATGAATAATTTAAAATATTTTGAGATTTAAATTAAATATTTAATGATGTAAGTTTATTGTTAAAATAAAATAAAGCAAAATCTAGCCCGGCGAAGCGGGTAGGCTAGTAATATATACATACATTACTTACAATGTAATATAACATTTCAAGTTATTTTAACCATACCATATGTACCTCACATAGATACTATCGATGTCCTATTTTCACCAAGCCTAGTAAGTCATATAAGTATCTTTTTTATGTAGGTCCTGCTAGTAATTATCCTCTGACATGGTCAGAGACTTTATTTTCTTTTTTAATATTTATTTACCATTGTATTTATATATTTCGTCAGCTGTTTTAGTCTTATATGTAACAGAGGGTGAGTCTATCGCCACACACATTTTGTGTTCAGAAACAGGCAATTCATTGGTATAGGCCGACTGGTATAGCCTAGCTAGATTCTAGGCTCGTACAATAAGTAGCCCCTGCCTGTCGTAGAAGGCGACTAAAAGGGGGGTGCACTGGGCGACAAGGGTGAGGGCCTTTATCTTCCGCTGAAGTGGACCCGGGAAGGCGATAACGGCTGGCCCGTGTTGCCTTGCACTGCGAGGGCGCAGGGTGGGAGGGATTAAACTCCTGCCAGGACGTGCTCTTGAGAGCACAGTGCAGAGGGGCTCCGGTGCGTTCCACTGGAGATCCCGGAGCCCCTCGTCATGCACCGAGGAAGGGCCACCGGGAGGTTTTAGTGGGTAAAAACCCACGCAACCGCCGCCTTCCCCAGAAGGCGGGTTTTGAAGCTTTCCTCCCCGTTAACAAAAAAAGTTTTTTCAAGCTATACTCGCTTGACACGTTTTATCATGGTATAGAAATTATTCAATACTGCCCGTCGTTGCCGGGTGAATTTCGCTAGTGCATTTTGGATAAATTTATGATATGATATGTATTAAATTATAAAATGTTCCCGATAGAAACGCGTTGTAACGTCCAATACTTTATCTAAGCTCATAAAATATTGTTTATACTATGAATCACCTATTAACCTTAAAAAGTTATAAATACGACACACAATCGGAGTTACTAGGAGTTTGATATATTCAGTTTTGTTTTGAACTGATAATTTAAAAGTGTTAAAAAGAGCAAGCTGTCATTGAAAACAACTAGTTTATATAATGTAATCATATTTTTTAGAATTTACGAATCAGTTGAAGCCGCGGTATAATCCGTAAAAGTTCTTTTATTCAATTAGTTAATTCGCATAAATATAAGAATTCAGAATTATTATGATAGTGAAAATGTAAATCGATATATTTAAAATAGTGCGTGGGTTTGTTCCCTATAGGCTCCCAAACGGCTATATTGATTTCAATGAAACTTTCAAGGAATCTTCAGATTTACCTGGCGAGTAATCCTGTAACGTTTGGTGACGATCGGAGCACTCCTCTTTTTGAACTGTCAAACAAGCCATACGTCGTACTTTAATTTCTGATATTAACTTGAGCCCGATATGTTTATGTTTAAATGATAAGAATGATATTAGATTTACTGATACGTACATGGATGTAGGTAATGATGATTTCCACCCGCTCGAGAAGAGAATAGAAGAGAATGAATAAGTCAAAGTCAAAATATCTTTATTCAATAGAGATCGAGAATCTACTTTACGAACTTTACGAATACGGAGAGAAATGAATAATTTAAAATATTTTGAGATTTAAATTAAATATTTAATGATGTAAGTTTATTGTTAAAATAAAATAAAGCAAAATCTAGCCCGGCGAAGCGGGTAGGCTAGTAATATATACATACATTACTTACAATGTAATATAACATTTCAAGTTATTTAACTATACCATATGTACCTCACATAGATACTATCGATGTCCTATTTTCACCTAGCCTAGTAAGTCATATCAGTTTCTTTTTTATGTAGGTCCTGCTAGTAGTTATCCTCTGACATGGTCAGAGACTTTATTTTCTTTTTTACTATTTATTTACCATTGTATTTATATATTTCGTCTTAGTTATTTCGGCTTAGTCTTATTTATTTTAGTCTTATATGTAACAGAGGGTGAGTCTATCGCCACACACATTTTGTGTTCAAAATTCATTAGTATAGCGACTGGGATAGCCTAGCTAGATTCTGGGCTCGTACAATAAGTGTCGTAGAAGGCGACTAAAAGGGGCCTCTGGTTCACTGGGCGACAAGGGTGGGGCCTTTATCGTCAGCTGAAGTGGACCCGGGAAGGCGACAACGGCTGGCCCGTGTTGCCTTGCACTGCGAGGGCGCAGGGGGGGGAGGGATTTAACTCCTGCCGGGACGTGCTCTTGGAGAGCACAGTGCACAGAGGCTCCGGTGCGTTCCGCTGGAGATCCCGGAGCCCTTCACAATGCACCGAGGAAGGGCCACGGGGGGGTTTTAGTGGGTAAAACCCCATATAACTCCGCCTTCCCGCCATCTTTTTGAAGATTTCACCCCTGTCAAAAAAAAGCCCCAAGGCTGCCTAGCAGATAAAATAGTTTTATAGTTATTAATATATAACATTCTAATTTTTACATATGACAGTGACAGTGTCGCGTTGCAGTTTTATTGCTGCCGTATTTTAATTTGTTTAAATGAAAACAATGTCTAAATCAGACCTGATTCCGTTTTAAACGATTTGTCGAAGAAAATGACATCATTGATAACAAAATTAACACACAGTCCTTGTTAATTGAATCACAAAATAAGAAAATAGAAAATCAAAACTATTGATTGAAAATAATATGGCGGTGATCAATGAACAAAAGACAGAAATTGGAAATATGTCAACAAAATTGACAAGCTTGTGGCACTTATGACCGGTAAAAGAGTGAGAAAGATGCCCAAGTCAACATACCGACGACGCGTAGTGTGACGGAGAGCGCTACAGCCGCGGAGAATACGGCGGTAGCATCTCGTACGCGCCGCGCGACATGACGAGCGAAAGGTGAGGCTGTGTCTACACTAACGCAGCGGGAGCGATTAAGCACGCCCGCAGTTGAGATAACAGAACAGATTAATGAGCAATCCTTGGCTGGTTCAGAATGGAAGTTGGTTAGTAACCAAACAAAATCCAGGAAGACACAACCTAAAATAGTTCACAAGGAGGAAATACATTAATTTCTTCGATTCAAGCCATCGAAAAAAGGTTTTTACATGTGTGGTCTCTTCATCCTCGCACATCTGAAGAGGCAATGGCCAAACATATTGAAAGCGTTTGTGGTTCGAAAGACATAAAAGTCGAAAAATCATTCCGAAGACGAAAAGGGATTATTCGTCTTTCATGGTGGGAGTACCTGAGACGCTATTTGGGAAAATCAATTGCGCGGAGTGTTGGCCTGTGAACACTCAATTTAACGAGTGGGTGTGGTTTCGAAACTACCAAAACCTAAGGAAAAGAGTAATAATAATAATTCAGTAGTAATGTTTTACCAAAATGCCAGAGGACTGCGGACGAAAACATTTACATTTTATACAAGTATTTTGAGTTCTTCGTGTGACTTGTTTGCTATTACCGAGACAGGTCTAAATAATTCATTACATGATGGAGAACTTTTCCCGCCTAGTTATACAGTGTTAAGATGTGATCGAACTGACGGACGTAAACAAGGAGGTGTCATCTTAGCGGCGTCTTCGCGTCTCAACTTAAAACGCATGTGGATCCCTAATGTAGACAAGGCGTTATTTGAAATAATTTGCGCTACCGTCCAGCTAAGAAATATTTTTATTTTATTGTTGTGTTGTATATATTCCACCTAAATCAAATGTTAACGAGTATATGCACCTTTTAATATTTTAGAATCTGAGTGTTCTAAATACGATAAAGTATTAGTGATTGGTGATTTTAACCTACCTTCTACATCACTAGAAATTAAAATTATTATGAATATGTTACAGCATTCTGTGGATTTCGACAGGTAAATAATGTGCTTAATATTAATAATAGAGTGTTGGATTTGGTATTAACAACCCTATCAGCGTGTGACATAGAAGTTTTTCTGTCTGCCGATCCTTTGTCGATATTGATGTGCACCATCCACCGCTACTGGTGGAGATTAAGCCGGCGGCCGTGTTGAGTTCGGACTCATTAGCGGGCGATACGCGAATTGATTTAAATGATGGGAATGAAACCCCAAAGTGGAATTTTACCAAATGTAACTTTTAAGTTTGTATAGCTCACTCGACTCAATTGATTGGAGTCCGTTGTATAAAGTAGACCATGCAGATATTGCATTGTCACTATTTTATAAGATAGTTAACGAAGTGATAGATTTGTGCACACCCAGAAAAATAAATAATATAAGAAAATATAAGTTAAAATATAACTATCCGGCCTGGTATACGGGTGATTTAATACAACATATCAAGAAAAATGGAGATATCACAAAATATACAAAACTACAAAGTCGAAAGCTGATTACGTTTAGTGTCTGCTTATAAAATGCATCAAAAAAGTTACAATTAAATTTTAAAATTGATCCAAAATCTTTTTGGAGTTTTATAAAAAAACAAAAGACAAATTGTAATAGGACTCGTATTACTAAAGACGGATTAGAACTCGGAGAAGAGGAGTGTGCAGAGTGTTTCGCGTCATATTTTAAGTCAGTATATTGTAAAGAGCGGCCTGCGTTGAACCCGCGCGAAGCGGAACGTATGGCAGCGTGGACGACAAACGGGGCGGTGAGCTCAACCCGCGTGCATATCGGGCAGGTGAGCGCGCGCGACGTGCGCACAGCGCTTGCTCGACTTAAGCCCAAAACTTCGGTAGGTCCGGACGGGATTCCGCCTTTTATAATCAAAGACTGTCGATCGGTGTTTGAATCCCCCTCTTCTGTACATTTTTAACCTATGCCTTAAAGAAGATCATTATCCAGGCGTATGGAAAACCACTCGTGTAATTCCGGTGCCGAAAGGAAAAGGTACTGAGGTGAGTGAGCACAGACCGATAGCCGTGTTGTCAGCGGTTGCTAAGGTGTTCGAATCAGTCATATATAACTGTATTTACACACAAGTGAGTTCCCAACTTGCTGACGCCCAACATGGCTTCCGACAGGGTCGAAGCACGCGGAGTAACCTATTGTCCTTCATGAGTCACATTGTACCAGCTTTGGACTCTAGGAAGCAGGTCGACACAGCGTACTTCGATTTTCGGAAGGCTTTCGATGTTGTTGACAATGATATCTTATTGGTGAAATTTGCTGGCTTAGGTTTCACACCGAGTCTTCTAAATTTCTTTGCCAACTATTTGACCGACCGTAGACAGTACGTCGAATATGCGGGTTGGGTGTCTGAGCCCTACTATACGTTTTCCGGTGTGAGTCAAGGGAGTAATCTCGGCCCTTTGGAATTTATTCTGATGATCAACGACCTCCCTACCGTAGTGGAAAACGCACAATGCTTGCTATACGCCGACGACCTAAAGCTCTTTTTGCCAATAGAAAACATGTCTGACTGTCAGAACTTGCAACGGGATATTGACAGCATAGCACTTTGGAGTAAAAATAATAAATTGTTTTTTAATGTAAGCAAGTGTTGTGTAATGAGCTTTGGACGCGCGCGCACACTTGTGCAACACCCGTACGTCCTCGACGACACTGTTGTCAATCGAGTCGCGTGTGTCAAGGATCTGGGAGTTGAGATGGTACAAGATCTTAACTTTCGTAGACACATCACTAACGTTTGCAAAAAAACCTACAGAAATCTTGGTTTTATCCTCAGACAGTGCAAGGAATTCTCAAATTTATTAGTGGTTAAATCTTTATTTAACGCATTGGTAAGAAGTCATTTAGAGACAAACGCTTACATATGGAATCCTCATGAAGATAAATATTGTCTCATGGTGGAGAAGATACAAAATAAATTTTGTAGATTTCTTTATTATAAGCAGTACGGGGTGTATCCTTGCTTCCCACTGATGTACCCGAGCCTGTTTGTACTGGGCATGGTCGGGTACAGCAGGCTGCAGATGAGGAGAGACGTCGCACTGGTTAAATATGTAAATATGTGTGGAGGATGCTGCGGGGCTGGGTTCATCACCCAGAAGTACTGGCCGCTACAGCTGCGAACGCCTGACAGTTACGTGAACACGCGCCGTCGTCCGCCATTGTTCCCACTGCCTGTCTCCAGAACTAACTTGTCCAGGAACTCTCCGCTGTCGCGCGCGGTTGGGTTTGTTAATACCATCTCACTATACATAGATATATTTTGTTGCACAGAGTCTGTGTTTATCGAAGCTGCCTACAAATGCGTAGAGGGTGTTTGACTCTATTATATTTATATATTATTGTCAAAACATCAAGCAGCTTTTTATTTGTTTTAATTATAATAATATATATTTCACTATATTTTTATAACATCATATTGGTATTATCTGTAACGGTGTTATAATTTTGTTGATTTAAATAAATAAATAAATAAATTTATAAAATAATAGATAATTACAACATCAATCAAATTTATCCAATACAAGCACATAATTAAATAATTTTCATATTTTAAATAAATCGTACACATCATAATGAAATGTTCGGAGTATGTTCTGCCCAATCTTTGCAATATATTCCGAATTGGCGGAATGTAATTCCGGTTGCCCGTTTAGAGCTACCTAAATACTGAATTAGGCTTGTGTTCAGCAATAAAGAATTTAATCTGCGTCATTAAAAAGGCCAGTATAGAGGAAGGTGCGGTTATTTCAATAAGTATCTTTATTGTATCGCCGGGGAAGAGAAGTGCTTGCCTTAACGAGTTTGAGTTCGTTTTACGGCCGCTTTTATGGTGAGGACCGGGAAGTTACTCAGTTTTCACATTCGATCGGGACGTGTTGATTTATTTCATATCTAAAGGACTATATGATTTGAATTTGAAGCAATGGTAGCCTGGTGGCTTAGCAGATTTATTTTGTTGTCACCGTCGCCCATGAACATCCACAGCACCAAAGGAGCTTCAGGTGCGTTGCCGGCCTTTGAGATAGGAGTAAGCTCGTTTCGTTAAGGTTTAGAAACACCGCTTGTGACAGTTGATTCAACAGGTCGACAGTGCGTGGAAGAGAGTTACGTGAGAAACGTACAGTCGTGGAACGCCAACCACTAAGATGGTGGCGGTGGAATTTTGAAGTTGGGATGATTCCGAACAATTCCTCAGAACACTCTCCGTGGTAAACACGATAGAGAAGAGCCCCGACATCTCTTCGAATCCCCGATGGTCCGATTGTGAGAAGAAGATTTTGCTAAGCCATCACTACCTTTGCAATATATATATATCATGTCATGGCATGATTTTATATTATAGTACATAGACACAGACATTTTATTTATTGTCATCACAATATACAAAGACATTATATTATCCACATTGCATAAAATATAGCAAAAAAAAGAAACAAAGAAAAATAAACACAATGCAATTAAAGGAAGGAACACACAAATAGGATATGCTGGCAATATTGGACACCGCCTCAGTACGTGCTTTTTTGACGGGGAGGAAATCTTCACAAAGATACCCCGCCTTCTGGGGAAGGCGGCGGTTATGTGGGGATCTTACCCACTAAAACCTCCCAGTGGCCCTTTCCTCGGTGCATGACGAGGGGCTCCGGGATCTCACGTGGAACGCACCGGAGCCCCTCTGCACTGTGCTCAAGGAGAGCACGTCCCGTGGGGGGAGGTTGTTACCTCTCCCCCCTATTCCCTCGCAGCGCAAGGCGACACGGGCCGATGTCGCCTTCTTCCCGGGTCCACTTTGGTGGACGACGCAGGCCCCCACCCTTGTCGCCAAGTGAACCCGAGGCCCTTTTAGTCGCCTTGTACGACAGGCAGGGGATACCGTAGTCTTATTCTTGAGAGCCCAGAACTACGGGGCTGCGGGCCGGTCTGCCACCGGCCCGCCTGCGCCATCTCCGAACGGGATCGGCCTCTCCCGATCCCGTTCTGCGGTCTCCTTCTGGGCCATTACTGACTCGCAGAAGGAGACCAGCGCCTTCCATTTAGATCTCCCCGCCAGCGCAGCCGCTACTGCCGCCGGCGGGAGAGGTCTTGCCCGATCTGCTGGACCAGGATCCGCCGCTCCGCCTCCCACGCGGGGCACGGCAAGCGTGTGCTGCGCGGAATCCCGGTCACAGCCACAATGGTGGCATTGCGCGGTCGGTTCGCGCCCTATTCTGTTCAGGTACTCACCGAAGCACCCGTGCCCGGTGAGTACCTGTGTCAGGCGGTAGGTGACGTGCGCGTCATTCCTCCTACGTAGCCAGGCTTCGAAGTTCGGCAGGAAGGCACAGACGATGCGTTGGCGCGAGCAACGTCGCTCCGAGCCGCTCGCGCCACACCTCTATCGCCCGCCTGTGCTCCTGCCGACGCACCTCTCCCGCATCCAGGGTCGGCCCGGGCCCGCCGTCGACGGCCCGGACGCGCGTGTAAACGCGCGCGTCCAGCTCCGCCAAAATGTCGAGCGGCGGGAAGCCTCAGTACGTGCTGTCGTAAGGATGCGACAGCGCAGTGCCCAGGACTACCATATGTCGTGCATGCGCAGTAATACGTCCATTTGAAAGGAATTTATACAGAGTCTAAGAAAAGAGTATTTAATATAATAAATATAATACGTGCATTATTTATGCAGTATAGATTAATTTATTTTAAATTCAATAAATGATTAAAATTACATTTAAAATTACTATTACTTTTCGCGCTCGGTGGTGAAGGAAAACATCGTGAGGAAACTTACACGTCTTAGAATTTTTTTCTAAAGCATGTGAAGTCTGCCAATCCGCACTAGAGCCGCGTGGCGGACTATTTCCTTATACCTTCTTTACAGAGAAGGCCAGCGCCCAACAGTGGGACATATAGATTTTATATATAAAGGCTGCAACTATATACACAATGAGATGTATAATATTATTAAATTATATCTATAATAATCAGAACCCTTTGGATGATAAATCGTATAGATAACATCCTAAGTTGGTGTAAATTTGCATACTGTCCCTACGGTTGTAGATTCCAAAATATGGCACGTGTAATGATCATAAATTGGTCGAACGTGAGCAGTTTCTACATATTTAAATATTATCATTATCACATCGGAAACCACAACACTAAATAGTTTATTAATCTTAATCTTTGAAGCGTCAATAGCCTAATGTTAAGGGTACGGCCTGCGAATCGTAAGGTCTCAATCGTGGTTTCGAATCCACCATTGGACTATTGCCTATAGTCCAATGGTGGTTAACAAATATTGGTTAACAAGATTGTTAGCAATATTTCTGAAAAAAAAAAGAAATATTGCTAGCTTTCTTTGAAACACCAACGTACAGAAAAGTTATTACATTATTAAATATTGGCAATATATAACTATCAGTATTATATCATGCCATGAAGTGATGTTTAGATTGCAAAAACCAATAAATTCTATAAATTCCTTTCAAACCCCACACGATCACCCGCTGGGCTAATCTGAAGATCGTCTGAAAATTTCACCAAAATCGATCGCGACGCTTTGGAGTATACAGGGAAAATACATAGTAATGCTTATTGATATATTCCAAAAAGGTACCAACGATAAATGTTACAAGATACAACAAAACATGGTTAAATACTAATAGAAATTATAGCCATCAAATAAGTGCTAGATTTTCAACTTACGTATTTTATACTCACACACCGCACAAGAGAAAGATTGCAAAAAATATTAATATATTTTGGAAATTAAATTAAGCTAAAATAATATTAACATTTGGATTTTATTTTATTTTCTCATTCAAAGAGTTTTTTTAATCTTTCAAGCAAGTACTAGATCTAATGTGCAAGAGCATTGCCCAATAGTGTGACATATTATATAATATCTATAAGCAAAATATTAGAGAGAATAACTTAGGAAGTTAGTAGAAATTTGCATACTATCGGTACGGTTGTAGATTCACAAATATAGCGAAATAGTCATCATAAATTAGTCGAACGTGAGCAGCTTCTGCATGTCTATTATCCTTATCACATCGGAAACCATAAAAGTTTATTACCCTTTTAAGCACAGTGCCAACCTACAAAAAAATTCAGGTACAAGACTTTTCTACTTAAAAAATAACAGTATGAGGTCGTCTGACCACCTTGCGTGGACGTCCCATGCTGCGCTTGCCGGTCCCCAAACGAGAACTTTTCGGCCTCATCGGCCATTTGCTCTACGCGCTATGTGCTCTGCCCATTGCTTACCTGGTGAGCTATTTATTATTTCATCTACGTATCTTCTCATTCCTGATATCATCTCGCAGAGATACCCGTCTACATAGATCGTTGAGCGACTTATGATACTCGTATACCAGATCTGCTTATTTTTGATAACCATAAAATTCAATTAATTAATTTGAGGCAATGATAATTGAATTGTAATAAGTCGGTTTCGTAGAGAAGTGACAAAAATAGCAGACTTAGGTGGATGGAAAAAATAGAGGATATCTATGTAGGAGGGGGAGCAGTCTGAATAAATCGCACAAATAGTGGCTCGAAAAACTTCTTTTATTTTCACCTTAATTATACACTTCGTTTGTCCACGTCGTAACTCCTAATCGTAATGTAATGTAATGTCCATCTTTCTTTTGTCTCTTTCATTCCCAATCGCTCGCCATTCGTTCACTCATCTTCATTCTCACATTCGGATACATCTTTTATACTTTCTAAACAATCAGATACAACTTAAAGTTTTTTTTTCTACATCTATATGTCGCGTCGCACAAAGAGAGTTGAAGGAACCCGCAATGAAAAAAGATTGCTGTGAAATACTGACGAGGAGTGTTCAACTCCTGAATATAATGAATGAGAGTGTCAATTGCTTACAAAATCGCGTGTCGTTATTGTTGGCAGCACTCGGTCAATCAAAAGAGTAATTGGACAAAATTGCAGTGATAGGTTGTCACCCCATCGTCTACGATATACAATAGACCGTGTGGTGTCCTGGGACACAAGAACAAA
The DNA here is from genome assembly GCA_029286785.1 of Meandrusa payeni. Lineage (NCBI taxonomy): Eukaryota > Metazoa > Arthropoda > Insecta > Lepidoptera > Papilionidae > Meandrusa > Meandrusa payeni. Next base: position 6,971,507 of record JAGSMX010000008.1, on the reverse strand, counting down.
GTTTCTTATAAAACATTCATTTCGAGTTTTATTACAGGTATAAAGAAAATAATTATTGGAGTATACATTTTTTTATTATGATTTTCGTACTGTACCTGAGGCCTATGTCTAATAGTTGATGATATGAAATTGAACGATGACGATTTGGTACTCGTACATGTCAGTACTTGATTACCAAATACAAACAAATGAAGCAATTTTGGTGTGTCAGTAGTATGCCATAGGAACACCATATTTCACTGAACGAAGGAATCTTGTCTGATTGGAATTATTTATTTTATTCTATTATGTGTATAGTGTACGTATTTGTATACGTATAAAATATATAGTATTATAGCGACAACCAGACGGATAAACATGTTAAATGTAATTTATAAGTAAAATCAAAATTTGACTTCTAATCTTCAATAATCAACGTTAATAATGGAGTAAACGATTAAACGCTAAAGCACGAACACTCTAAAAGATCGAAATCGGTTAAAAAATGTTTAAACTTTAAAAAAAAACAAATTAAAAACTTCCCCATTCTTGAAGTCGGTTAAAAATATAAAACTACTGTTACACATTTCATAACTACTAAAGTGTCATCAATCAACAGCCCATGTATGTCCCACGGAGGGACATTTCTATTACATGTAGGTTTCCTCACGAAGTTTACCTTCATCACCGCGCGTGATGACCACCTTAAATGGAGAAACTAATGTGGAGAAATAACTTCAAGTTATACTTTCGGCAATATTCTTCACTCACATTTTACCTTTTGTTGAAACATGGACTTGAAGTTGAAAAACATTGAATTTCCTTAAAGGAAAAGAAAAGTTTCCTAATAATCCGGGAATCGTATAACAACAAATGGCAGTAAGTTTGGCTTACGTCTTCCCAAACAAAGCTGGAGTTCATCCGTCCAAGAAAGATTTAAGACGCGTCAATTTGTCGTCAAAGGAAATAACGAGATTTTCGTAATCGCAAAATACAAGGCGTAGCATAAAGTGACACAGAAAATTTTTAACGCAGAAGTGGATTGTGGGGTCGGCAGAGGACGCCCTAGAAGGCAGTATATCGACCAGATTGGTGATATATTAAAAAAGGCAAAGAGCCCTTAACCGACGATTATGTACACGCAGATGTCACCCACCCCTTATTATTAGGAGCTTTGCTGGAGTTTCTTTGGCCACTTTTTCTCCCAGTGCCAACGCTTCCCGAAGTGGCACTCAAAGTTATTTTTTTTTAATTTATTTATTTAATACATTTTACAAATAAAATTTACACAACAAAGCGCATCCCAAAAACCTATCCCAGGTTTGTCTGGATGCTCACCATTCAGTCCTCGTCCATCTTTACAGTAATAGTGATTTAAAAGAGAATACCGCAACACCTCGTCACGAGCCGTTGCGAGCATCTTTTGCAAACGAACGCACACACCCATCGTGAGCGTGTGAGCGTTCGATACAGGCTGTTCTTAATATATATATATATATATTTTTACACAGTTTAGCTTCTGGGGCGCCCTCGGATCGGAATGCTTACGCGTAACAGAGTAACCGTCCAAGCCGAAGTTACCCCTCAACGGGGAACCGTTGTATTGAGTTACTAGCGATAGAGGTTCAGGCTAAAAGACCTAAGAGCTATCCCACCTTTCAATCCGGTGAAGCAGTCAAGGCTTCTCTGGCCAATCTGTGTAGTTGGCCATAAACGCAGATATATGCTCGCTGCCTGCCCTTTGGGTGACGAGCATGAATGTTTGTAATTGTATTTAACATAAAATATAAACCGTATTTTAAGCTCGATTTTATTACACCATAATTTTATTAAAATTTGTAACAATCATATTTACTTTGCCGTTTAGGGTACTTTAAAAATAAAATATGGTCTCTCGCCATTTTAGTCTTTGCTTAATGAATAGAGATTGCTACTGCTATCCGTCTTTTTACCGTGCTTATAATACCCGGTTGTGAGACGCAATTAAGATGCTCAGGACAGAGACAGACAGACAGGACAGAGACACGTAAAGATGTTAGTGAATCAAGTAAAGACGTGACCTTCAGCAATATAGAAAACGATTAAGAAGGTAGACACATTGCTATCTCCGGGTCACATTTTAAAACGTGTGATGGTTTTGTGAAGTTTTGAAAACAAACAACATTACATTGGTTCAAGTGGGTTCTAATTCAAACGACAGTTCGTAAGATATTTTATTTATTTATTTATGTTCTCTCTTGTTTACAAAAGGAAAAAACGACCCAAAAATGTATTGTAATTCATAGATTGAAACAAAAGGCGGCCTTATAGCTAAAAGCGATCTCTATAAGCAACGTTTAGATGGGGAGAAATAATAAAAAAAAGATGACGGGAGTTCTAAAACTAAACACATACTTAAATAGTACAACTTGTAATACATTGCTTCGTCTTTAAATATTGGTACAGCAAAGGGCTGAAATGGTTGCCCGCGTCTCTCTTTTCCTCAGACTACAATTTATGTTTTAAAAAGTAGAGTATATAGGAATTTACTAAGCTAGTGCGGCTTACCATCCAGGGCTGCATTCGTAATTAACATCAGGTGGGATGTTGGTCAAGCAATTGCTTATAAAAGTAGATGAATAAATATAAATACTATGCAAACATATAGATAGATATAATAGATGCCTAGCCCACAATTTACAAGGCCCAAGAAACGCTGGCTGGACATTGTTGAAGCGGACATGTTAGTGAACCACCTAACAAACGAGGATGCCGAAGACCGGGCAAAGTGGAGGAGACTAAGTCTGTCTGTAGGCCGGGAAAACGCTAGGCAGAAGAAGAAGAAGACTATGCATACATATAGAGATACATTACAAAATTGTTCAACTGTCCGCCGAGGTTACACCTCACCGGGGACCCTTATGTCGAGTTACTAGCAATAGAGGTTCAGGCTAAGCGACCTAAGACCTATGCCACCTCTCAATCCGGTGAAGCAGTCAAGGCCAGCTTCTGTGGCCAATATGTGTAGTTCGTCATAAAAAAATACAAAATTGTTAATAAGAAACATATATAGTATATAATATTTACGTGTAACTTGAGATAGTAATTATTTTGTTAAATATTTATGACATGTTTAGCAAATTGCCAACACATTGTGGTTTTAAAGTCAGCATGTAATTCTACACAAGGTTTAGTAACTTGCGTTTATTTTACCTAAATAAATGATCCTAAACCAACATTCAACAGAATCCAACGTAGCGCACGTGGAATTTTGTAATGAAATCAAATATATCCTATCCTCACTTCACATTAACTTATTTAAAATTATACATACAATACGTAATAAGAAAACCTTCCAATGGTTATAATTGTGAATGAGCATAACAAAATATACGAAGAACATCATTGCGTGCTCTAGAATGTATTTGATAATATTATTATTGCAACATTTTAGGTCGTACATCCATCTAAGGTCTATATTAACAAATTGCGCAAATATCCCAAGCAATGCCGGGGTCAGTTTACTACCGAGTGAGATATCATTCAAGATCACTTCCTCGTCATAATACGTCAAATTTAACCCTAATGTTTTTTGTAAATATATATAAAATATTACCTATTTCGTTCATCAGCTAAATATCACGAAACTTCAGCACAGTTTAATGTACACTACTAATAACACTGGTCTGTAATAATAATTTTTTTTTGACAAATTAAAAGAAATAAAAAATATACAACTTTAAATCACTTCCGATGTACGTAGACGAAATAGAGGCGGGAGCGATACGCGCGCCCGATGCCCGTGACCGTTGCGTTTGCACTGAGCCTCGAACACAACTCGACACTTCAAAGACGGGAACATTCGTCTGTATAATACAGGGTATGCGTTAACTATATACAATAGGCAAGTTTTCGTCGTAGATTATTAAATAAATAATATAACACATATTTAGAAATAATAATTATTTATTCAGTACTAGATTAACTAATTTATTGAATTTAAAACGTAAGAAAGATTAGAAGTCTCCAATGAAAACGGATCTAGTTCAGCCATGTGTTGCAACAGAAAGTAATTTTTTTATATATATACTTTCTAAGCAAGTGCTTGACTACGATCCAATCTGATGTTAATTGGAAATGCAGTCCTGCATGGTAAGGCGCACTAGCTTAGTAAATGCCTATTCACTCTACTCTTAAAAATACCCACATTGTAATCGGAAGGAAAGACAGACGCGGGCAAACTATTCCAGTCCTTTGCTGTACGAAGATTGAAAACGAAGCAAAACGCTCCGTTCGGGCTTGAGGGATGTTCACAATAAAAGGATGAAATCTCGCAGTGCGTCTAGAAGTCCGATGGTGGAACGGGGATGGGGGAATTAGATCATGTAGTTCCTGAGCACACTCTCCGCAATCTGTAGAAAACCGACAGGCTACCTTTCGTCTGTGCTCAAGACTGAGCAGATTGGTTTCAGCTGCGTCACCAAATAGCCTCTTAGCCCGCCCTTCCACCGACTCCAAAGCTGCGAGATGGCATTTAGCAGCGCCTGCCCAAATGTGACAGCAGTGTTTCCACGCTGTTTTTCAACAGGGACCCATGATAAAAATTCTACATTCATTTGAATATCGGAATCAATTCTATTACTGTATGTGATACTAGAAAAAAAACTACATACCGAATTTGATATTAATAATTTCTGCAAATAAAACGACGAATCTATAAACATAATTATATGTATTATTTATCATAAATTATTCGCACAGCAAAGGACTGGAACAATTTGCCCACGTATATGTTTCCTTCCGAATACAATGGGGGTGTTTTCAAATGCAGAGAATGTAGACATTTACTATCTACCTACTTTTCACTGAATCTTATACGATCCCAAAGTTAAATAGAAAAAGATTATATCACCATATTTTTGACTTGACTCGATTTTGAGCAAATGGGATGAAAGAAAAAAAAATATTTTAATAAAAACCACTAATAAATAATGAGATTTCATAGCTAATGTAACACTGCCCGATACAGGAAATGATTTCGACTTAAGAATATTTTTAATAGTTTTATGAGAACGTCGTATGTAGTCTTTTTATTGCACTTTGTAAACCATTTTTTTAGTTTAAAGGAATGCTTATAATATTTTTTTCATAAATTTTACTAAAATTCCAGTTTACCATTCGCTTCAGATTCCTAAAATAAAAATTGTCAATAGTATTATTCGCAGACCATATGTTAGCCATCAGGCTATTGACGATTAAAGGTTATATATATCATAGGTTACATAGATAGAGAGATTATTCTGGATAAAGTGGCAGTTTTTGTTATTTTAAAGCATTCTTGAAGGTTCAATTTGGCACGATAGACATGTCTCTATGTAACTATCGCCCACAACTGTGATTTTCAAGCGTGTTTATTTTAATAAATTTTGTGGTATATATAAGAAAACTTTAGCATGAGTTTCTCACTTAGCTCCAAATGTATAAAATAACACAACTTGACACAAACAAAAAACTCTAACAAAGTGAACACCAAAGTTATTGAATATTGTTTGAAAGAAGTTTAGACCGATGTCAACAGCTTGGGGGAGAATTGTCGCAACTAAAACCTAGCAGAATTTAAACATAGAAATATATACTTACAAATTTAAATAGGAAATACTTACGCCCGCAGCTCGCAGGAGTAGGCATAGATCAACAACTTACCTTGGAAGACTTTTTTTTTGATGAACCTACATAGATTAGTCAGAGATGCTGACTTTGACTGTTTCACTAGATTGAGAGATGGCATAGCTTTTTAGTAATTGGACCCAAGGGTGAGGTTTAATCTCGGATTGTGCGGTAACTTTATTAATTAAAATAGCCATTGTATAATGGGTCACTTCTTTTGCTTCGTGAATATTACTTATTTGATAAAAATCTGTATACTACGGAGCTCGGTGAAAAGCGGATAGCAATATCTCTGTCTATCCTACTAAGGCTTAATGGACGCGAGTGCTTGTGGAAGAGTGTTATGTACTTCTTATAATAAATTTGCATGATCCGTCAGAACAGAATGACACTTGTTCGTTATTATTTAAGAGCGTTAATATTGACACGAAGCCCGCCCTTTGAAGATGGCGCCGCAAGCACTCTTAAAAATCTTTTCACGAAAAACTTACAGGGTATAAGCGACTGACGAGGCATATTTTAAAATACCATATCCCAGAGGAATCTTGACCTGATTTTATTTCTTACGATTTCATCGTCATTTGTTCTCACGCTTTGTATCCAAAGTGGGGTGAGTATAACTAACGATCGCTCTTCCGTTTCACTGAGCTTCCTAGAAGCCAAATATATGTTAATTTATAGGATAGAATATCATAAGAAAATCACAAGGGTGTACAATAGACGTGGTGTGCGTATAATAGAAATTTTGGAAGTAATTACTGGTTCATAAATCCGAAATAGGTTTCAGAATGATATTGGGGACCGCCATTGCTATACTTTTTTAAAGTGGTGATAAGATTTATGTACAATAGATTGTTTTTAATGTACTAGCGGGCCATATAAAACTTTTCGGACGGTTTCATTGCATGTTAGTTTTATACATAGTCAGTGGTTGGTAGGTACATATAGGAATGGCCAAACTTAGGACAAATTTTACACCGCACATAAGAAAGGCTATTGCATCACTTTTTTGGTCAATATACACTCGTGAACAAAATTAAATGGTCGGAATAAATGATCGGTTAAGAAAATATATCTCGGAAAATATATTTATTTAAATTTTAGTACTTAGTGTTGCGTTCATGTGGCGATATATTAAAATGCAAATAAAATTTAATGAAAAATACTGTATTATCCCAGTTATACATAATATATATACTTTTTCGTTTAAGTTTATGTTTTTTAATTCGAATTCGAAGCGTCAATAGCCTAATGGTTTAGGGTATAGCCTGCGAATCGTAAGGTCGTGGGTTCGAATCCACCATTGGACTATTGCCGTGAACCATGTCCTAGCACAAGCTTAAGCTTAGTTGGAATGGTTAACAAGATGGTTAGAAATATTTCTGACAAAAAAAAAGAAGTATTGTCAGCTTTCTTTTTAAAAATAAAAAAATAAAATAAAAAATTTAAATATAAATAAATCAGTAAAAATATTTTATTTTATTTTAAGGATATTTAATTGTCTACGATTTTTTTCAGTTAGCGAGCGTCTCTATCTTTCGAGATATTCAAACCGACCCTTTATTTTTGCTTAAGGCTATATATATATATATATATGGTACATACATAATGACAAAAATTTTGGAAGATAGAAAGAAAACCTATATAACGAATATCTCATATATACTTTTTTGAAAAAATCTCGGTAGCTTGTGATGACATTAAATGTCCCAATAATTTTTTTTTCTTTATTTTTTCGGGACTTTTGCCCTTTTGGGCATGTCAGCCCCATCATACCCTAAACTACGCACACACCTTGGTCGCATGAAGCGAGAAAGAAAGTCATGTTGTATGGCCATAGCCACCAGCTTCCTCGCTCCCTCTGAGGTCGGGTCAGACAGCAGCATTAAGAAGACTCCCACATGTTGCTCCCTCAGTTTTAGACTATGTATTAATGACTTTCTTTCCCAATATTTATAAAGTATCTGGGAGAAAGATTTTACACTTTTATAAGCACTGATGAAATTTCGTCTTTAGTATTTGTGATAAGTTCGTAAATAGTCGCCTAAATCTGTACGAAGGCCAAATTTTACAGTGACTAGAAACCACTAACTACCGAAAGTAATTACGTATGTAGGTGATTAGACGAAAAACTTTTCCTCGAAACATTGGTTTTATTAGAATTTCTGGAATGTCTAAAGTTACTCGTATGTTAACACTTTCCTGTGGTTCAATGGCACTCACAATAAACTTCTCTAACGGGATTGTTTGGGAATATAAGGAAAAGAAATAAAGGAATTCCTTGAAATTTATTTTAATAATATAATAGCTACGAAAGAAGTTTTTTTTATAATTTTTTTATGGAATATTTTAATGGAAGTGGTATTTACTTAATACGTCTTGGATAGTTCGGTCCAAAATAAAATATTTTAATTTATTTATTTATATTACATTAGAAAACATTAATTTAAACGAAAAACGATATCTTACGTATACTTAGATAATATAGTATTTTTCATTAAATTTTATTTTTATTTAATAATAATTTAAAAATTTAATTAATAATTTACTGAAAACGTAAGATATCCTCTTTCGTTTAAATTAATGTTTTTTAATGAACAATAAATAAATTAATAAAAATATTTTATTTTATTTTAAGAATATTTAATTGTCTATCATGCACAATTTATTTCAGTTAGCTAGCCTCTTTATCTTCCGAGATATTCAAACCGACCCTTTATTTTTGCTCACGGCTATTTATCTCATTCAAGTTCTTGCACCAATTAGGTTATAATAGTCTCAGCCCTGTAGTTCTGGGCTCTCAAGAATAAAACTAGGCTATTCCCTGCCTGTCGTAGAAGGCGACTAAAATTAGGCGCCACCGGGTGGCCCGTGTCGCCTTGCACTGCGAGGGCACAGGGTGTAAAGGAGTAACCTCTCCTCCCCGGGAAGTGCTATCCTTGAGCACAGTGCAGAGGGGCTCCGGTGCGTTCCTCTGGAGATTCCGGAGCCCCTCACCATGCACCGAGGAAGGGCCACCGGGAGGTTTTAGTGGGTAAAAACCCCACATAAACCGCCGCCTTCTACCCAGAAGGCGGGGTATCTTTTTGAAGATTTCCTCCCCGTTTACAAAAAAAAGAAAAAAGGTTATAGTAATCTACGCACCCTCTTACATACATTACGGGGAAATTGAGTGTTTGTTAATCTAATAGTAACATTTACGCGCAATCCTTATCCTTCTAACTATCATGACAAGGAACACGACACACACACTTTGACACAATTAGGGTCAATAGACCGACCCAATTGCATCAACGTCTATACTAAATCAATAACTATGAACTCAAGGAAATAAATTATCAAAGCGTTAGCGGTGTGCTATAAGCCATTAGTCACTTTTATTATTATCTAGCGACCTGTCCCGCTTTACAAAGGAAGAACTGAACGTTTCATAAGGCATAGACATTAAAAATTATACATATACTAGCTTTCTTCTGCGTTTTCACCAGTATGGCGACTAGCATTAGCCAATTACCAAAAGGTATTTTAGACGATAAAATTATTTATGACATATTTGGAATAAGAAAATTTATTACAAAAGACACACATGTCAACGTTTTTCCTCTTACTTTTTAATCACACTTTTGTCTAGACATTTTCCAAATTGTATATTTTTAGTGTAACGAATTTATAAAATATAATTTAATTATTGTCCATGATTCTGTGATACTTTTATTTACCGGCGTCACACTAGAAGACAAAGAACACGTGTAAAATAATAATGGGAGGCATACCGCTCTAATACCACATTTCCCAAATTGGTGACCCCGACGTGATCTTCTAATGACAAGATTCGTGACTAGCCACCCCTAATTGGTGACGCCACGAAAACTTTCTTCTTCTTCTTCGTGTCAAACTTGAAGAAGTTTTCAAGAAGAATTTTTGGTAATTCGCGAATTCCAGTCGCCATGCCTGTAAGAGACGACTACGTCTCTTTTCTTAACTTCCTTCAGGAACAGTACGCGTACCAATCACATAAGCATAACAAGAAATTGCTTAACAAAATAATTAAATTAATCGGACCGACTACGATCGGTAAAACGAGAGTACGGGCTCGCGTGGTTGACAGTTGAACTCCCGTTTTCTTCTTTTACCAGTGCGGGCGTTCTACGCTGTCAGTGGTCGATCAGCGAATGAGATCGTATATAATTTAACAAATAGGTACGCCACACACCTTTGATTATTTGTTTGTAAATATTATGAATTTTTTAAACTGTGGGTCACAGCGTTATTTTATACTTCTCACACTACACAAACACTGACAAAACTCATTATATTATAGTCATAATATTTTTATTAAAATTGAATTGAATTGAAACCCACAGAAAACTCCTGACCAACTTCTGTCCTTCCAAAGATTGTCTATAAGAGATCGCTCTTAGTTATAAGACCGATAAGACAAATTGCTCGTTGAATAATACTGTACCCTATTAATATATAACATTTTATTATATCTATGATGTTTAAAAGTTACTCGTCATTTTACATCTGTGGGGTTTTAAATAGGAGTGGATAATGCTACAGAAAGATTTTTTTTTAATATTTAAGAGGATTTTTTCTATTAGGAAATATCCTCCTCATAGGATGATATATCCTAAAAAGATACTATAAAAACAAAAGCCTTACTTATTACTTACTAAACATTTGCTTTCAATTTTGTACAGTATCCTAGCTTCTTCCATAGCTGGGAAGCTGGGATAGTATTACAAAACCCAACATCTCTGCGGCTAATCTTAAATTTAGCTAACAATTTAACTCTCAGAGCTTCATGTTCTTGCCAAATTTCAACGTGATCAACGTTCTCTATAACTCAGCCCTCAATACAGTTTGGTAAAGTTATTTTTTTCATAAGAAATGTAAAACTGTTAGATGGAATATGCCCAGAACTATGTCTGAGAGGTGATACAGTAGTCATTTTTTGTAAGTTGAAAATTTTCGAACGATGGGTAACGACTTAACACAGGTTGGATTGTTTCATTCCATGTATAGAGATTCAGGCTAAGCGACCTAAGAGCTATGCCACCTCTCAATCCGGTGAAGCAGTCAAGGCCAGCTTTTCTGGCCAATCTGTGTAGTTCGTCATAAAAAAAAAATCATTCCATGTTTGTCGAAATATTCGCTCCAAATTATACGACTTCGTTTTTTGGCCTCATATATCAATTCTTTGTAAAATGGTAAACTTTGAACTTCAATGCCTACACTAGCTGCTTCGCAAGCACCAGAATAACTAACTATGAAAACTCCTTAGCCGTTCAAATTCTATTAAGAATGGTTATGCGACGCTAAAATCTTTTCGAAATAAAGAAAAAATATCCTTTGCTAAGAGAAGAGACGGTCGGTTACGTACTGTGCGTTTTAAAGCGTACCAGTTCTCCTCAGGCGTATAAAGACTAAGTAACTCTTCCGTAAAAAAACGTCGTTCGTGATTAGCGGGGCGCAAATTTAATTTTCCCATTACAACTTGTCGGGTTCATTAACCTTCTGGTACCATTACCATCTGGAATTTTATGACTTAATTTGCGTCAGAAAATTGTAATACAAAATTCTATGGTGCGGGCTATTTAGATTTTACTTGTAATAATGTTAATTTTTATACGTACATTTAACTATGGATCAGGTTTAGTGGTTTATTTAATAAATTTATTATTAATAATTTTTGTACGTCCTCATCTATCCACTGTTAGTTAAATGCTTTTCTCAATACATTTCACCATAAACGATCTTCCAATTTGTTGAGTTTTACCCATTAAAACCCGCCGGTGGCCCTTCTCCTTCCTCGGTCCTTGGTGAGGGGCTCCGGGATCTCCAGTGGAAGGCACCGGAGCCCCTCCGCACTCTGCTCTCGGAGAGCAGGTCCCGGGGGGAGGTTAATACCTCCTCCCTGTGCCCTCGTAGTGCAAGGCGATATGGGCTAGCCGATGCCGCATTGTCCGGGTCCACTCCGGTGGACGACAAAGGCTTCCTTGTCGCCCAGTGAACCCGTGGCCCCTTTTAGTTGCCTTCTGCGACAGGCAGGGGATACCGTAGTCTTATTCTTGAGAGCCCAGAATTATAGGGCTGAATACGAAACGACACTTGCCCTATCCAGACAATTTTCTACTTAAAAGGTCAGTATATCGGGAGCGAAAGTGTCCAACATTTCTTGGATATAGCAAGCCTTAATTTTCAACCGATTTTAAAAAAGAGGAGGTTCTCAATTCGTCTGTATGTTTTTTTATGTATGTTACTTATAACATTCGAGTGAGTGCACTGGTAGATTTTGATGATTCTTTTTTTATTTCAAAGTTGGTACTTTCTGTATGGACTAGTTATAGTAAGTCTTAAATTAGTATTAAGTATATGCGCGACAAATAGGCGACTAACTCAATATCACGTCAACCGGTGTCGATGATTCATATTGGGACAAATGTACTTCAAGGGTAGTTTGATGACAGTTTGGTTAGGTTCTGATTAATTCTATTTCGTTAATATCCTATTTTTTTTCTTTTTTGTTGACGGGGAGGAAATCTTCAGAAAGATACCCCGCCTTCTGGGGGGAAGGCGGCGGTTATGTGGGGTTTTACCCACTAAAACCCCGCCGGTGGCCTTCCTCCTTCCTCGGTCCTTGGTGAGGGGCTCCGGGATCTCCAGTGGAACGCACCGGAGCCCCTCTGCACTGTGCTCAAGGAGCACGTCCCGGGGAGGTTAATACCTCCTCCTGTGCCCTCGTAGTGCAACGCGATATGGGCTAGCCGATGCCGCATTGTCCGGGTCCACTCCGGTGGACGACAAAGGCCCCCACCCTTGTCGCCCAGTGAACCCGTGGCCCCTTTAGTCGCCTTATACGACAGGCAGGGGATACCGTAGTCTTATTCTTGAGAGCCCAGAACTACAGGGCTGACAAATAGGCGACTAACTCAATATCACGTAAACCGGTGTCGATGATTCATATTGGAAAAATGTACTTCAAGGGTAGTTTGATGACAGTTTGGTTAGGTTCTGATTAATTCTATTTCGTTAATTTCCTATTGTATTTTAAGTCGGTTTTTGTTTTTACTCGTAAATACAAAGCTAAAGCTAAAAAAAGCTACGGTAATCATCTCTGTTGTAAGTTGAATTTCTTTCGTTTGCCACTCAACCCAGCTATATGGTGTCTATCGATTTCTTTGTAAAACTCCCGACCATAATTATAAAGTCGACCACTTAGCTCTTAGGTTATAACTGCATTCATAAATAACTACTTTAATAATTTGTGCAAGAACAAATATAAATTTTCTTCTTTCAAATCGAGATCCGTTAAAGTACACAAAAGTCTGCCAACTGCCAATGGTTTTTTATTCGTACAAACAGAACTCGGGAGGAGGAAATCTTTGGATTTCGGTTCGAGATATTTCCTTGACCTACTTTTTTATGGTTAAATACGTTTGTATATTAAAATCTGTTACATTCTTATCTTTTTAATAGGCACAAGTATTTTTACTAGTGAAAACAAAAACGGCTATGATGAACCTAATAAGTTTGGTCAAAAATTTAATGACGAAAGTTGCCTCAGTCTATCCTGCTAGGCTTAAAACAACTTGAGAGCTTATTTTTTATTTTTTAAACCTCCACCATTTATTGAAGTCAGTTAAAAAATTGCTTAGACAAACTCGTTAACGATGCAAAACGGTTATAGATTAAGTACATTACTTTGTACATGAACTGCATGTCAAAGTATTATAAATAAAAAAGTTAATAGGTGGATAGTAGAATATAGGATGTTCAGGATAAGCCTAACCCAAGAGCTATGCCATCTCTTAATCCGGTGAAACAGTCAAAGACGGCTTCGGTGGCCAATCTGTGTAGTTTCTGTTAGACCGCCGTTGCTAAATGTTTGAATTGAAAACTTAAAACTGTTCAAGTGAGCAAAAGCTGATTTGACAATGAAATAATATATTTGGTGAGGTGGTAATAACAGTTCGTAAAAAAAAGAATATAGAAATTTAGTTCTAGTTATCAAATACGTACAATTTATTATTTAAATACACTGGTATTCTGCCAGTTAAACAAAAAATTAAATATTTAGTGGCGACCGAAAACAACACAAATGATTTAAATGATTTTCTTGTTCAAAAATATGTTTATGGAAATTTAAGAAAAACAGCACGTAATATTTACGAAGAACCAAGCGCGATAAATTACGAGTACTTTGAGGAACGGACGCGTAGGTACTTAGTACCGCGAATATACAATTCATATAAACTAGCAGAAGACTACCTGCAGAAAAACAACAATAAGAAACAATTTAAAACGCAGCTACTAAGTACCTACGCTGCCGAATATTGTAAATAAATTAGTGTATAGATTTATGGGTGCAGTTTTCGCCAATAAACTGCCCTGGCAGTTTTGCGAAATAATTTAACTAAATGTTTTTGAATATATGTATAATAAATTAAAAAAAAAATCAAGGGACGATTAGAACTGCATTTACATTCAGATCATTACGTCCATTAGCACCCTTCGCTCAAATTATCTCTCTCGTAGCTAAGTGGCGGAAAATGTTAAATCAATGACAGGACGATTAAATTCATACATTATTCTTATGTTTAATTTTATAGATGTAACAGTAATTTAAGCGTCAATAGCCTAGGGTACGGTCTGCGAATCATTAGGTCCTAGGTTCGAATCCACCGTTCGACTATTGACGTGAACGTCGTTACGTGTATTTTTTTAATTGTTGTGTAATAAAGTATATTCATTCATTCATAGTAGTTCATAGCAGTTGTGACTGACTAGACTGGACGCATCCACAAAGTTATCCCGTATCGAAAAGCGTAAGTTTGTTATAAACCTTCAAGTAGCATTAGTTCAAGTCCATGAACATCCAGAATATATTTTAATCGTTCCGGCAATAAGGTATAGAAATGATAAAGTTCCTTATATAAGAAAAACGGTAAACATATCACATTTTAAGAGATATAATTGTGTTATTACGTCATTCAATACATTTCCCGTAAACCCCAGAAACAATCCGTTATTGGCTTTTAGACGAGAGTAACGAATAGTTATGAACAGTCTTATCTTCGGATTAGAAATATATTAATTTGCGATCATCCGAGAATCTCATGCTAAAAACATCTCCGCCTGACAACAACTTTTACAGCAACTCATTTACCGTACGCGCTGTCCGTCTGTGGAATTCTCTTCCTGTGGCTGTTAGAAATTCTCAGACGATATATACATTCAAAATCATAGTTAAATTTTTTACTTAGACAAGTCCACCTAACATAATTTATACTGTTATTATATTTGTAAATATATTATATGTAGGAATTTCTATATACGTTTTGTCTTTTTACAAAATATATTTTGATATGTATAACTATATTTATACCTATATTATATGTATATAAATATTTTTATTTATTTTGAATCCTTAGGTTAAGTTTTTATAATATTTATATAGAAAGTAAAATACACAAAAATATCATACAAAATACAAAAACATTATAAAAAACTAACCTAGTGTGTCACCGGCAACGAAGCAGGACTCAAGCAACCGGTGGTTAGGGCGACATAGAGAAAAAGCTCCTGACGATGCGTGCCGTGTCCAGGAGTACTGCCTTCTGTATTTGACCCTTGACCCAGCATTCTAGCGAAAGTCTCTTGAGATGTTGTTCAAGACTTTTCGCTATGAGACCGTTTGCAGAAACGACTATCGGGACAATGATCGTCGAATCCACATCCCACATGGCGGTCACCTCGTGAGCCAAGTCGAGGTACTTTGTGATTTTTATATATTTATTATTAGTATTTAAGTATATCTACTTATTATAAACCTCAGACGCTTAATTTTATTATTTCTCTCCATCTGAAGGTTTCCTGGAAGAAATCGCTTTTAGCGATAAGGCCGCCCATTGTTTATGTATTTTTATTTAATTGTGTCTTTATTTCATAAGTGTTAACAATAAAGAATTTATAAATAAATAATAATAAATATATTTTTTTAATAAATATCACTATTATTCTTCTCACGGGTATTTCGATCCTATTTGTACAGCATAGGACTGGGAATTGTAAATTCGCGTCTGTCTTTCCCTTCGATATCAATGTCAGTATTTTCAAGAGTAGGATAAATAGGGATTTACAAAGCTAGTGTGCCTTACTAGCCAGGACTGCATTACCACTTAACGTCAAGTTTGTTAGACTTTACGTAAGTTTATTGTCAAGCAATTTTTTTATCAATAAAAAATATGGAATCATCGTTATGAAGTTTCATATTTCGTGGAATGTATCCTTAATATTGTTAATAAAATTTCATTTTCCTCTTACAATAACTACGTATCTTGAATGAGAATTAAATTTCGACGTACCGCAAATGTTATTTCTCCACTTACAACTCTATAACGGCGAATTGAAAATTAATATTTGATGCTTTCTCAGTTTTGATTAAAAAAAAAACATCAGAAAAAGTGTGAGGAAAGGGAGGGGAAGAAATAATATGGTGTGAATGCGTTTGATAGAGGACGCCCTATGCCAACATATATATACATATATTATAATATTAAAGAGTATGGTGACTAAGCGAAAGTATTTGTTAGCTGGCAACACATGACACCCAGCGATTGTTATGCATAATAACTACTTCCAATGATATCTTAATGATTTACCTGAATCTTATTGTATCTTTAATTCATAATTAAGTTGATCGTCACATGAACTTGGTTTATTGGTTCGTAATCTGACTTCTAATCTGAATTCTTTGTACAACGTTACGCTGTCTCAATAAAACGAGTGTATTAGTTGTTGGATTATTTTATTCTACGAGACCTACAAATTATAACATATTATAAGTTTTTGTAAACTAGCGTATATACATTACAATTTGTTTGCAGGTATAAGAAAGAAAGTGTACGTGCGTAAAATATGGGAATTTACCTCTGCTTAGTTACCGACTTCAAATAGGAAGTTCTCAATTAGTCTGTACTTTTTTAATGTTTGTTAACTCATAGTCCCGTCAATTATAAACAGATATTTTTTTTTATTCTGTCGGTATTGGACCTCGAGTTCGTTAGTATATTTGTTGTAGGTTTATAACAATCCAAGGCTAGGTACGAATTTGATAAGCTCTCACTTTTAAAATTTCGAATTATGTAATCTCTCAGTTCAAAAACTTAAAGAATAGTCATAACAGTTTTTTTTAAGTTATTGTATCAAGAATGACGAATTTGTTATTTTTGTCGAAGCTGTCCTACAGTCACCCACCGTTGCCACCACCCACTTGCCCAACTTATTTGTTGACGGATGACGGTGAGACGATATTTTTTATTTTTGTTTTCGCCGCAAATGTACCCACAGTTGGAAACTCGCCGTTGAACGGTGCACGCGGTGTGGATACTTGAAAGAGTGTACTAGGAGCCTGCAAGTGGAGACCAGTACATCGAGATGGTAAGTCATCTACTACTACTATATGCGACACGCAGTCAGGGAGCTTTTGCATCGGGATCCCGACCCCGTTGTACAACGCACAGTTTTTTACAATTTTTGTCTATCTGTTTGTTCCGGCTAATCTAATAAGGCTAGGCCGATTTTAAAGGGATCTTTCACTGGCAGATAGCTGATATAATAAGGAGTAACTTAGGCTTAATAGCTTTAATCGCGGATAACACCGCGGGCGCAGGTATTTATATAAAAGAATTGTTGGGTTATCTACAAAAAATATCTGTCTTAAATAGGCCCAGTGGCCTAATCCCTATTCACTCGTATCTAGCCGCTCTTATTATAGAATGTTTTGTTATTATAATTCAACTAAGTGGTTACCAATACATCTATCTAATAATTTATTACTACACAATTCGTTTTATTGCCATTTCGTCATATCCATGTCTCCAGCGTATAGAAGTGTCATCTATTAAATTATCATTCCATAATAATAAAACAACGAAATAACGTGACATAAATATTTACAGCTATTTTATTGCTTACAATATAGTTATCGATACATTATTTTACTGACGCACGTTTTGCATACGAAATAGTTCCTTATAATAAGTTAATGTAGATGAAAGGGTCACTCCACGAGTATATTTACAAGTAAAAACCACAACCGACTACAAATCGAGCGTTAAACACTCGCATACGCCCTTTTTTATTTCCGAGGTATCATAGTTATATTACCGAATACTTACCTAATCTTGGATTCCAGGATTCTCCCGTTCGGTTTTTAGGAGTTCCTTGTTATGTCTCTTATACCTAAGATTCTATGTCAACAAAATTCATACGGTGGTCCCGTAGTAGTTCAAACAATACTTCATACGAATAAAGAATTTCAAGGTTCATAGATAGATAGATAGATAAATCCTTTATCGCACCAAAATACATGTACAAAGGCGAACTTAATGCTATTTAGGATTTTCTTCCAGCTAAACTTTAGCAGTTAAGAGCAGACTAAGGGTACATGTATCTGTACGTTTATATTATTAGAAGAATAAAAATATTTTTAACAAAAAAAGCTTTTACGTCCATTTAACCCTAGTCGTGTAGACAGAGAGAGCTTTCGCTGTGTATTAAAAATACAATAATAAAAGTGATTTCACCAAGATTATTAGGGTCTATACGTGACAGGTGGTGAGCCCATTGCTATCCAAGCCGACTGGGATTCCAATCGAGACCAGAAACAGCGACCATCAAATCGTAAAACGAACCGTTTAGCTTACCCTATAACTGCAAATATAGACCATTAATTGATGATGGTTACTTTGATTTTTGAAAAAATAAGAAATTTCAATTTAAAAGAACATTAAATTACCATAACAAAGTTGAACTGCTTTTAAATATTAAAACTATTATATAATATATATTAAAAAATATATCTAGAAGCTAAACATATTATAATGTACAATGAAACATAATCGATCGGTATTTTTAGCCAACCCTATTATATCGATAGTTGAGAATAGTTAAAAAGACTTACCTCTATATTAGTACAAAAGAATCACTGGTTAAATACTTATGCGGGTAAGTTAGCTAGGTATAAGCTTGGTGAAAAGTGGACGCCTAAACAGAGTCTGTCTACCCCGTTAGAGTTAACGCTGGAGAGCTTTTTTACATATAGTTAGAAGTAACGTAGAGAAAAAGGCATGAGTCTATGAGATAACTAAGTTATTAGGCGGATATTACGCCCACCAAGCGGCAGAGAGCGGATGTCGAACATACCGGAAATTGTTATAGATTGTTATAAATTTTGTAGGGTCTAGCAACTGAAACCCGGCCAACTTTTGCAATATCGGAAACACGTTTTAATTCAATAATAGCACGAGAGGTTAAAGTGGATATAGGTGCAAGTACAAAAACCACCTTCAAATCAAGTCAGTGCCGGAATAAATATGAAACTCTACTACATACGGACACTCTCCTCCATTTCTTTTATATTAATTATTATTTTATTGATTTTTTGGTGTCTATATTTTACTAAGTTATGGCACATGTAATCTCTCTTCTTCCGCATTTCTACATAGAATGCAATTCCACGCGAAAGAAATCGTGGCCACTACTAGTGCTTAACACAAATGTATCAGTTCCGGCGTCGTCGGGACTTCTCTGAGTGCCGGAGAAGTCCCCTTTGAGGATGAAGTCCGGTCTTTGCCGGGACCGGCTGCTCGTTGGGGTGTCCTGTCGCTGACAGATCCGGGGCACCCTGCTCATAACGGCTGATGGCATTCGCGGAAGGTTTAGTGGGTAGGGGCTGCCCAGGCCGAGTCCCACACATCCCTCCGGGCCCACCCAGGGTACCGGATGATGGTCTATAAAAAGATTCCTCCGCGTGAAAAAAAAATGTATCTGTTCCGCGCTGATGAAAAATGTTTCCTACATTCTGCCAGTAAGGAAAAATTAACCCTACCTGAGAACCGTTGATTAGATTAGAGCAACTTTTCAACAAAATAAAATTAATGTATAATTAGCTCAAAAATTTTTGGATTTTTTCAATAAAACGGACTTTTATAAAAAAATCCTTTTTTCTGATTAAAAATAAGAGTTGACCTAAAGGTTGTAAATACTGTCGTATAAGGCGACTAAAGGGGCCTCAGGTTCACTGGGCGACAAGGGTGGGGGCCTTTGTCGTCCGCTAAAGTGGACCCGGGAAGAAGGCGACATCGGCTGGCCCGTGTAGCCTTGCACTATGAGGGAACAGGGGGGAAGGGAGAATCCTCCCCCCCCCCCGGGACGTGGTCTCCTTGAGCACAGTGCAGAGGGGCTCCGGTGCGTTCCACTGGAGATCCCGGAGCCCCTCGTCATGCACCGAGGAAAGGGCCACCAGGGAGGTTTTAGTGGGTAAAACCCCACATAACCGCCGCCTTCCCCAGAAGGCGGGGTATCTTCTGAAGATTTCCTCTCCGTTAACAAGGTTGTAAATACAAGGTCATAAAATTCCAAAAAAAAAAATCCTTTTTTCTGACAGTTACGCAATATTAACCCTGTCTGTGAAAATAAATTATAATTCAATTACATTCATCATTCATTAAATCTCAAATATATTGGTGACACCAAAGTACATGACAGAAGGTTCCTTTGATTTCATATTTGGTTAGTAAGCCTCATTATACATTTTGGCGTAAAAGGAAAATGTATAATGTTGTTTTGAGATGGAGAGATAATATTTTTGCATTTAAAATGGCGTTATAGAGAAAAGGAAATTTTGGTGAAACAAAATTTTATTTTCTACAATTCAATTTAGGACGAATCAAAGTTCTACCTTTGAGGTTTTATCTCTTAGCAGTTTCTAATTGAAGCTCAGTGAAGTGAAATTCTAAACAGTTTGGATATATGAATATATTCCACTATTGGGAACAATTTTTTTTACGACGAACTACACAGATTGGCCAGAGAGGCTGGCCTTGACTGCTTCACCGGATTGAGAGGTGGCACAGTTCTTATGTCGCATAGCCTGAACCTCTATTGCTAGTAACTCGACACATGGATCCCCCCGGTGATTGGGAACAAGCCTTTTCTGTAAATAGACTATATGGGTCCACCACGCGGCCGTAGGTCTCCTCACGATGTTTTCCTTCACCACTAAATGCGTGGTAAATTAGCACTTAAAATTGCAACAAATTAATTAATTGGTGCCGGAACCGGGGATCGTATTCAGTTTGCTAGTAAGTGTAACTTTCGCGCCTTAAAGACGCTTACAATATACTTACAAAGTTTGACAAATAGAGGAATAACACAATATAACATGCCAACCGATTTTGATGATTCATTATTTATTGGAATACATCATCAAACTACCATTGTAAGTACATCCTATGCTTCAATGGTAGTTTGATGAGAGTTTGATTAGGTTTTGATTACTGGGTTCATTGGGCGACAAGGGTGGGGGCCTTTGTCGTCCGCCAAGGTGGACCCGGGAAGAAGGCGACATCGGCTGGCCCGTGTCGCCTTGCACTGCGAGGGCACAGGGGAGGGAGTAACCTCCCCGGGAAGTGCTCTCTATGAGCACAGTGCAGAGGGGCTCCGGTGCGTTCCTCTGGAGATCCCGGAGCCCCTCACCATGCAGCGAGGAAGGGGGTGAGGACCACCGGGGAGGTTTTAGTGGGTAAAACCCCACATAACCGCCGCCTTCCCCAGAAGGCGGGGTATCTTCTGAAGATTTCCTCCTCGTTAACAAAAAAAAAAGGTTTTGATTAATACTATTTAGTAATATTCCTACAATTATTCAGAAATACATAGAGAGCATCCGCGCGTAATACGAGTAGCGTTTGATTCAATTTCAACTCTGTTTTTGTTTTTACTCTATATATTTCTTATTCTAATACACTTGTTACGAATTCAAATTAAAGTTGAAATAGTACAGCAATAGTTAAACTGTGGGTTTCATCTCACGTTCTTGTGTTTCTTAAATCTCACCCCAAGTCAATGGGCTGTCGATATCTTAATCTGTCAACGTTATTGCTCGGTTCATTGAATATTCCACCGTATATTATCCTGAAATTGATTTCGTTCATATCTCAATATATTAAATTTATTTATGAGCTCAGATCCAACGTAAAATCACTGAAGGAACGGTGAAACCTTATGTTTATTCTCGTACGATGAGCGTGCAAGTAGGTTGTTTCGAAAATAATTGTGAAAATAATTTCTCACGTCACACCTTAAATTCTAATGTAATCTATAATAATAAATAACATTTTAGTGTCTTGTGACACGTAATCGTAGTAAACGAACGTACGGTCACGTAGATGTGGACAAAAGTGACAGGTGAAAAGAAAGTCACAAGTCGGGTTACAACTCAGGTGACGTGATAATTGACATATAACATTTTTTATTATTACGTTTTTAAAATTCATAAACCGGGAGCAAATTTATAATAATATAATAATAAATGGTTTTCATTAAAACCGAAACTCTCTGGTTTCGAGAAAGAGAAAAATCTAAAAAACAATAATAGTAACTTTATTTCAAGCTTAAAAATTTTTCTCATAATTTTGTTAGTAAGACACCTAATAACTATATTACTAACAATATAATACATACTGATATCTTTGTTTTATATATACAATTATTTTATGACACGTACAGCCTTAGGCAGTGATTAATATACTTGCAATCTATTGCACAGGCAATCATCTCCAGAACGTTATTGGGGCTGGTTTGCACCCTGCGCACCAGGGATGCGCATCTTTTCCGCATGGTAGCATAAAAGTAATCGACGCGCGTTTCAGCAAACATCCCTGATGCGCTACAGAAGCGTGGCAGCCCCAACAGCACTCTGAATGCGTTGTTATATTGAACGCGAAGGGCATTGTAGGACCTTTGCTTGTACTTCGCCCACAGGCTGCCCGCAAAGAAATTCGTGCTGAAACCTTTAAACAGAGTGAACCTGCGGGCGATCATGTTGGCCCTCACCGACAACGCCGTTCACCCCCTCTCTATGTCACCGCCGTCTTTGAGATCAGTGGTGATGTGCCCTAGGTACTGACACTGGTATACCTTATTTTTTGTTAACGCGAGGGAATTCTTTTTACGAACCATCCTCCGGAATCCCTGGGTGGGCTCGGTGGGATGTGTAGGAATCGGTCTGGGAGACATCTACCCACTAAACCTTCCGCAAATGCCATCAGCCGATATAAGTGGAGTGCCCCGGATCTATCAGTGACAGGGCACAAACTGTTATATATATATAACCCTACTCAAAGTAATATTAAATTAGTAGTAAGCAGTATAATTAAAAAAATATATTAATATTGTACCAAGTGATTTCTTTTTTACTTTAAAAACCTAAAAATATGGCTATTCATTGTACTAGTGTAAGTCGGATCACTCTGCCAGGCTATCTGCTTCTTGTTTATTGTTTTTTTTCTTTACAGTATTAATTCAATTCAAAAATTCCGACCGATCTTGTTCTAAAAATATATATAGCTTTAGCTCACCCTGTAATGACGTATGACGTATGTAAATGAACGAATGAATATTCTTTATTGCGCAACAATTAAAAACAAAATACATCACAGAAATAGTAAATACAATTTTCACATTAGACAAGGTCATTGCATGCGCAATGGGCGGTCTTATCGCTAAGAGCGATCTCTTCCAGACAACCTTTGTATGGACAGAAACGTTCGTCTAAAAATATTTTAGTGGGTCTGTGATTATATTTATTTTAATACAAAACAACAATATACATATATATAAACATACGCATTTATCAATATATACACTATTAATAATAATAATATATAAATATATATTCATACAAATACCGTATAAAAAATATATATATTTATAAAGATAGATAGTGTCTATGTACTAGGTTCTTAAAAGCTGTCAAGGATTCTGTGCATCTTATGCTTTGTGGCAGAGCATTCCAAAGTCGGACTGCTTCCACTGAGAAAGATTTGTTCAAAAATTTTGTAGCATGCTCTGGCATTTTGAGTTTTGCATTTGTGCCTGGGGAGGGGCTTATAAAACAAAATTTATCGAAGTGGAAAGAGCTCAACGTTTTCTGATTAAACTAATTCATTATAAACTATTCAGATTCCCAACAAACCTTTTATATCCCATTAGTAAAGTTTTAACTGTAAGACAATTATATATCCTATTTATAATTTTAAGAACACATAAAAATCTACAATATGACTCAAGCACCCTACATAAACGACGTAGTGACAATGTTGTTCCATTTTACCCCATTAAAACTAATTTTGCTACACAACAGTTTGCGAAACAATCATGTCACTAATACAACAAAATAAATAAGAAACTTAAGATTTACCCCATGAATAATTATGCAACTAAAAAACGCTGTTGATATGGTTAAAAACACTCGATTACGACATCACAGAAGAATTAATAAAAGTCATTTAAGATTACATGCTTTAAAAATACTTGTACTAATATTATAATAATAATAAATTAATAATTATATAAATATTTATGTGTATGAGAGCCGCGGTAGCTCAGTGTCCGTGCGGTTGGCTCAAGTTGCGTAGTACGCTAGCAACCCGAGTTCGATCCCCGGTGCCGGTACCAATAAATTTGTTGTTGCAATTTTATGTGCTGATTTACCACGCGCTCGGCGGTGAAGGAAACATCGTGAGGAAACCTACATGTTTTAGAAAATTTTTCTACGGCATGTGAAGTCTGCCAATTCGCATTAGGGCCGCGTGGCGGACTATGCCCTTATACTCTCTTTACAGAGAATGCCTGCGCCCAACAGTGGGACATATATAAAGGCTGTAACTGTATGTGTGTGTGTATGTGTGTATGTGAACATATATTTAATAAAAAAAAATCCTGTATAATATAATAACTTTGATATGGAAGAGTGAGATCTTCTGACACAAGCATATTTCTTGCTTACTAGAAGGTCTCTACCTAAATTTGTAAAAAGATCGCATGTATCGAAATAAACATTTTTATTTTTATTTATTTTAATTTAAGTAAACAAATTAAAACACAACAAAAGCACTAACGCACTTTGACGTAGGTGAATTACAGATTTCCATCCTATCAGTTCATCCTTACATCTTCCCCCTGTGGCCGTCCTTAAGTATATAACCAATCTGGTTCGCGAAATCATTCACTTGAGTAAACAATTCGTATCTGATCAAACTTCGAACAAAGTTAATAATAAAATAATATGAAACAAATTGTATCCAACCATTCTTTCATTTAATCTGTCTCGATGATATTCTGTTGGAATCGGTATCGAATCTAGTTATCGCTTTTCAATTGGTTACACGTTAAATACGTTAAACAAATTTAAAAAATGTATTTAGTTTACATGCAACTTACTTAACAAAATGATAGTTTTGAAACGACTTCAAAAATGGACGATGTTCCCAATTCGTCGCACAAACATTAAAAGAATGGATTTTTTTTAGTTTCTATTTTCGTAAGATTTCTACGATAATACGAAAATACAAAGATGGCGTCCGCGTCTAATTGCGTTTAACATATGACACGATTTGAAGTCGTTTACTTTTTTTTTACTAAGTATACTTGTTGTAAAGGCTAATAACCTAGTAGATTACGGTACGGTATGAAATTAAGGTCATACATGGTCAAACGTAGGTTCGAATCCACCATTGTAGTATTGACGTGAACCATCTATTAGCACAAGCTTATGCTTATGCAGTAGTCGGAATTGTTAACAAGATTTTTTGTAATATTTGGAAAAAAAAATATTGTTATCATTCTCATTAAAAAAAACAAGGTTGGTTTCAATATTATGTAAAGTGTCGGACGAGAGAGCGTCCCTTAAAGTTTTTGATAAAATGATGTTTTTTCGGATAAGAAAATTATTCAGATTACAGATTTTAATGTAAATTATTATACGTATAGAAATCATACGACATTTTTGACTCGTAATAAAAGGCCTCTAAATATTTATCGAGCGTAACTTCGCGTTGAATGGGATGAGAAATGAAGAGACAGCATTTGTTCACTTGCAGGGAAAGAATTTGTTAAACGAGCCGAATGCAAATTTGACTTCTTGGATGGCTGTCATGACTTAATTCGTAATCATGAATAATCAAGACATACAATTTATTCAGTTTTATAAATAACCTTTTTCAACCGTTTTATACCTCTATATAAAATTATTCCTGGCCATCCAAATTATCCATTACATTTATTTATTTTTTATGTACATAAAAATTCTTTCAATGAAAATTTGCCATGATTTTTTAACTCATTCAAATGTTAACAGGAGTTAATTCCCCATCCCCAGTCTACCTTCGGACGTTTAGACACTCGGCGGGTCTCCACCCTTTCATAGTCGATGTTCCGCGCGTCCGAACGAAGCGATTTGAGTCATCGTTCATCGTTCGTACAGCAAAGGAGTGATACAATTTGCCGGCGTCAGTCTTTCCGTCCAAATACGAGGTGGGAGCCTTCAAGAGTAGAGTGAATAGGCACTTCCTAAACACGTACCATCTTTATGTTATATTATCCCGGCGCTATGGGTGCACATGAATAAAAAAAATCAGACTTGTTCAGAACATTATCCTCCTTTTAATAAGTCAGTTAATGAGAGAAAGCCATAAATTATGACGACGTTATAAACGGTGACAAGAAGCACCGCCTTCAGCTTTCTTGGCCGGAACAGAAATACAGTATAAGCCGTTGCTGTCCTTCTCTTACAAGCTGAATGCATGTTTTATTTAGTCCTAATGGACTACATATAAATTAAAAATATATATGTACGATGTGTGCTACACTGTAACACAAAAGTTGAAGCTGCATCTTAAAAATTCACTCTCATAACTTTTTCATAACGCGCCTAAAGAAATATAACATCAAAAATTATATCTAAAATTAGAGCGTCATTCGTGTAAGATGAAGATAAATTTTCTAAAATACAAAGTTAATATTCTTATTTTGCAGCCGACGGGAATATTAAATTGAGTTTTGTAACCGACAAGAATATTAAATTTGCTTTATTATCTCCATTTCACTGGGGTTCCTTTTTTATATGGTATTTGTATGAATATATATTTATATATTATTATTATTAATAGTATGTGTATATATTGATAAATGCGTATGATAATATATATGTATATTGTTGTTTTGTATTAAAATAAATATAATCACAGACCCACTAAAATATTTTTAGACGAAAGTTTCTGTCCAAACAAAGGTTGTCTGAAAGAGATCGTTCTTGCGATAAGACCGTCCATTGCGCATGCAATGACCTTGTCTAATGTGAAAATTGTAGTTACTATTTCTGTGATGTATTTGATTTTAATTATACGCAATAAAGAATATTCATTCATTCATTCATAGTTATTGTTAAAAGTCAGTTCGTTGTAAAAAATATCGAAATATTCTTTGCTCACGGTGTTTTCCTCTAAGTGTGAAACAAAGAAATGTAAAACTAACGAATCCTATGGGAAATTTAGTAACAACCAATGTAATATTATATTAATGAAACCGCAATAGCTCATTAGACGAAAATTCGTCTGTAATTAGTTGTAAGTCGACTTCGATCTTCTACACCAGTACCTTTTTATCGATATTCTTCTATCCTATTTGCTTGGTCGGCGAAGCTGACCGCAATATATTTAGAGATTTCAGTTATGGCAGACCACTTACAACGCGTACTTTACGTGTAAATACGACTTTGTAGAACTAAATAAGACCTATTTGACAGTTCAACTCGTAAGGATTACATCAAAAAGTAATTATCATAAAGTAATCATGATTTCTATCATAATTTCTTTGACAATTTTATATAGGTAAGATTGCAATTAGAACTACTTTAAAGTAAATCCGAGTACAAACTCGTCTCAGTCAATTTTCAGGGCACTGAAAATTTACATCGCGCCAGGTAGATTACATTTCTGAATAAACCCTTACAGCTATAATAACATAAAATTACCCCGTAGTATGGTATAACATATTCCAATTACTTTGTTACCTACTAATTTACAAAAATTTATGGAGAAAGGTCTGTTTTCTATAATTATTTTATGAATTTGAGAACCATTGAGTTTTTAAGTAACCGTTTAAGATCTGATTTTAACGCAGCTATTTGGTCCCATATACGCCAAGGGTCGAATTAATCGCCATACATCAGGTACATACATAAAATTGCATAAGTAAATTAAAATAAGTAAATGCAAAATTCAATATTTAATTATATAATTTAAACTTTATACGTTTAATTATCATATTATTTATTTTCGTTTATTTTTGACTCAATAATATTTATGATTTTTTTTTCATCTATTATTTTATTGTATAAAATATATTTTAATCTCATAACTGTTTTATTTATGTATCATATTTATTATACTCTTACTGTCTGTATAATATTCCATATAAAAGTAGTATTGCGCGCGCACGTCTTTAGGTAGTCCCGGGCACCGCTGAAAATCAGCGCTGTCGCATCCTTGTGACAGCATATGCTGAGACGGTGTCCGATATTGGCATCATATGTTTTGTATTATTTGTCCGTGTAACTTTAACTGTGTTTTGTCAATTTTTCATTCTTTTTTAATGTGTGTTATATTCAGTCTGTGATGTGTTTTTGTATTGTGATGCCAATAAATAAATGTCCATGTCTATGTCTATGTCTAAATAGCTGTGGCCGTGGTAGCTCAGTGTCCGTGCGGTTGGCTCAAGTTGCGTAGTACGCTAGCAACCCGAGTTCGATCCCGGTTCTGGCACCAATAAAATTTGTTGTTGCAATTTTATGTGCTGATTTACCACGCGCTCGGCGGTGAAGGAAAACATCGTGAGGAAATATACATGTCTTAGAAAATTTTTCTACGGCATGTGAAGTCTGCCAATCCGCATTAGGGCCGCGTGGCGGACTATACCCTTATACTCTCTTTACAGAGAAGGCCTGTGCCCAACAGTGGGACATATATAAAGGCTGTAACTTTTTATGGTATTTCGCTGAATCGCCCTTATACGCCATGAATATTATATTTAAGACTGCTATTTCTAAATGACTTTTTGTCAAATTCCACGCGGATGAAGTCACGGGCAAAGGTAGTTGTAAATAAAATTAAGCCTAGTTTGAAATACTCTATGCCCATGTTCAATCCCAAGACGATAAAGGTGCCAACCTACTTTCGTGCTCAGATTTCTCATTTGCACCGAATTTCATTCACAAAATTTAATAACACCGGCTACGGAGAAGATCAATTTCGAGATATGGTTCTCATAACTGAATGAATAAAGGCATATCTAATTTCCAAGCGCAACTCGTGTGGAATAGATGAAATTTTATTTTCCATGACATATTTATATCGTAAATTCCTCTAATATTTACACGTGCTGTCGGTTTCACTAACCTATTTTATACCTCCAGGGTCCTTCCTTCCAGTTTCCACTAACCTTTTGGGGACCACCTACGCAATTTATATCGTGCGTACAACGAAAAGTGTTGGAAATATTTTTTTTATTGAATAATCGATTACACTAACTTAACAGTCCAGAGAATGCCAGTAACCACACAATATTTGTAAGCAATGACTCCCAAACTAAGCAGACGCTTGTAACTCTGGCTGAGTTGCAGTATGGTATATTTAGTTCTCAACCCTGTAGTTCTGGGCTCGTAGAATAAGACTACGGTATCTCCTGCCTGTCGTAGAAGGCGACTATAAAGGGCCTCGGGTTCACTGGGCGACAAGGGTCTTTGTCGTCCGCTGAAGTGTACCTGGAAAGAAGGCGACATCAGCTGGCCTGTGTCGCCTTGCACTGCGAGGGTTCATGGGAGGAGGGATTAACCACCTCCCGGGACGAGGTCTCTTAAGAGCACAGTGCAGAGGAGTTCCGATGCGTTCCACTGGAGATTCTGGAGTCCCTCACTATGCAATGAGGAAGGGCCATAAGGGTTTTTAGTGGGTAATAAATCCCACATAACCCCGCCTTCCCCCCAGGAAGTATATTTAGTTCTAAAATATATACAGAATGTTAAGGAAATAAGTAACTAAATATATCAATAAATAAATATATACAGGTGTGTGTCAGGTGTATTATGTTCAAGTGTGTACGTGTGGGTGTGTGTTATTTTTTTTTCGAATTATCGCCTTTCGTGGAGTTCTAATATTCCTTTAAATAAATTCTTAGTCGGATTATTTTTTATTTTAAACATAACAGTAGAACCAGCATTAGTTTTATTCGATGCGTGTCAAGCTGATAGCAAATATTATTTCCACTACATCCCTTATAGTAAAACAAGAGTTTATTTTCTTATGTTCCATTTTATACTTTTTTCATATCTGATCGCGTGGAAACAACAGACGTCGCTACAGTTCCTTATGGTAAGTCGAGAAGCGAGGTAAGTTATTGAATTTACTAACAAAATGGAAATTGTAAATTGTGAAGAAGCGTTGCATTACTACTAACTTACAGAAGTTATGTAGACAGTTATGACTATAAGTGTTATAGAAGAAACATGCAATGAATTTACTTACTGACTTCTCACATTTACTCGAAAATGACTCATTTAATAAAACTACTTTTAGGAACTTTGTCGCGTTTTGATGTTATTTCCTAAATATAACATCAAAATTCGTAACTTACAGATGTTATGTAGACAATTACGACAATACGTGTTATAGAAGAAACATATATTTAAAATTACCTACTGGCTTCTCACATTTACTCGAAAATTACTCATTTATTAAAAGTACTTTTAGAAATTTTGTCACGTTTTGATGATTATACCCTAAATATAACATCAAAATACAACAAATTCGTTACCGTATTCAATAATGTAGAAGGTCATTTTCTAGAAAGTTCTCATGTTGTATCAACTTAACTATTATTAGATTAAGCACGGAATTTGTTGATAAAGCAATTAGAGCAAGAGTTCGTGTCAGATGACATTCGTATTCAATAATATTATATATTCTTAATGGCGCCTGCCAGTTTAATTCTACCGGTAAATTACAATTTCACAACGACGCCATATTTGATAGCATTTAAATTAAAGGCGCATGATTGATAAGGAGTAATGGTTTTTTTTAATAATTTTTTTTTTTAACTTTTTAAAAGTTATAAATAACTTAGTATAGTAGCCTAAAATTTGTATAAACTAATAACCTAACCTAGTCCTTTTTTTTTTTTGTTGACGGGGAGGAAATCTTCAGAAAGATACCCCGCCTTCTGGGGGGAAGGCGGCGGTTATGTGGGGTTCTTACCCACTAAAACCTCCCCGGTGGCCCTTTCCTCGGTGCATGACACGGGCCAGCCGATGTCGCCTTCTTCCCGGGTCCACTTTGGTGGACGACTCAGGCCCCCACCCTTGTCGCCCAGTGAACCCGAGGCCCCTTTTAGTCGCCTTCTACGACAGGCAGGGGATACCGTAGTCTTATTCTTGAGAGCCCAGAACTACAGGGCTGCGGGCCGGTCTGCCACCGGCCCGCCTGCGCCATCTCCGAACGGGATCGGCCCTCTCCCGATCCCGTTCTGCGGTCTCCTTCTGGGTCATTACTGACTCGCAGAAGGAGACCAGCGCCTCCTTCTAACCTAAACCTAACTAATCTAACCTAACCTAGTCCTAGACTAATCACTAAGCGTTCGACTTTATATGATTTTTCGGTTTCTTATGTAAAATTTGTACCCCGCGTGCATGATGCCTACGAGCCCTACGCTGATTCGAATAAGCTTGGTGAAAATAGCAACTGACCCTGTCTACCCACAAGGGTTAAGAGGTGTTAATTTTATCTCTAAGTAGTTGTTCCGTATATGATTAGTTTTATGATGTTCCTTTTCTAGTGAAATGAATTTTCTCGTACATTGAACGCAGGAGATGTGTGATTAAGTAACATGAATATGTAAGTCTTTTCTTTAAATATATGTGAGCTCAGTGTGTTAGTCAGTGCAGCACTCGTAATTCAAACTTCCATCAGACAAAGCCTGTGATTTATTTCGTTCTCTCCGCTATCCCATGTCAAACGAAAAATGCTGAAACGGACACATGCCCGCGAAATTACATTGGTTTTTTGTTTCAGTACAAAAACCAGTTGGTAATTAAAAATATGCTATGTATAATATTCTTTCTACCGCATTATCGTAGTCCACCTTTAATTCCCTTCTTGCCCGCCGCTCTCCAACCTATGTACACAACCTAGTCTACAACAATGTCTCCAAAACTCTGGACATTAGACACCTTGCTCGGCCTGAACCGCAAGGATCAGCGGGTAGATGAAAACAAAATAAATAAATATATAACACATACACGATCATATACATAACTACACATACACTCATGAACACTATACACCCCACGCGCCTGTATATATATATATATATACGTATATATACATTTATTAACAAAATTATAAAAGACTAAAATTTTGTGCAAAATGCAAACTTCACAATGCAACTCTGGCTCCCAAGATACAAGCATCTGCTAATAAATAAATATTCTAAATAAGTTTTGAAATTTTTCACGACAACATTGTAACAATGCCCCAACCAGACGGATAGCTTGGCCGGATTACTAGAAGTTCTTGAACTAATAAGTAATGACTCAGTAATGACCCAGAAGGAGACCGCAGAACGGGATCGGGAGAGGGCCGATCCCGTTCGGAGATGGCGCAGCCCTGTAGTTCTGAGCTCTCAAGAATAAGACTACGGTATCCCCTGCCTGTCGTACAAGGCGACTAAAGGGGCCTCGGGTTCACTGGGCGACAAGGGTGGGGGCCTGAGAAAACCACCACGGTGGCGCTTCCACGGTGCATGGTGAGGGGCTCCGGGATCTCCACCGGACGCACCGGAGCCCCTCTGCACTGTGCTCTTCAGAGAGCACGTCCCAGGGATAGAGAAGGTTAATCACTCCCCCCTTAGCCCTCGCAGTGCAAGGCGATACGGGCCAGCCGATGTGGCCTTTTTCCCGGGTTCACTTTGGCGGATGACAAAGGCACCATCCTTGTCAGCCAGTGAACCCGGGGCCTTAAGTCGCCTTCCACGACAGGCATGGGCAGGGGTATACCGTAGCCTTATTCTACGAGCCCAGAACTACAGGGCTGAGGAAGTAAAACTACACTAACGCTGCTAGCATTACGGAATCATTGTTATATATTTTTTTAAATGAACTACTTATATCCTTTATATTTTTAGCTAGAATGGTTAGTCTGCGGAATTCATTATTTCACAGACACTTCTAAGTATTGCGCATAATCCAACATAATAAAGATAAATGTTGTTTCATTACAAAGCAAATATATTTAAGATTTAGAGTTTAGTTTGAAAATATTTTCTTTCTGGGTATTTCCCCTTCTATAAATAAATTACGGAATTAATTATGAAAGATGTTTTCTTTGTTTACATATTGAAATAATTATTTTTTAAACAAATAAAATATAGATCCCTATGAGTAATGAAAGATTCTTAAAATACACTTAAACCTTCTATGATTGTCTTATGCGCAGTGATGACCTAGTCGTTAAGGGGTTGGACTGACGATCGAGATGGTCGCAGGTTCGAACCCCAGCCGGCTTGGACCAATGAATTGCAGTATTTATAAGCACATAAAATCACTTGCTAAAAGTGTCCAGTGTATTACTATGGGCTCACCACAGGTCACATATTCATTTATGGCCTATTAGGCAGCTTGGTGGAAATCGGATAGCGAACACTGTCTCTGACTACCCTTCTAGGGTTAAAAGGATGTGAGAGCTTATTAATAAACCCTCTCATCTGTATCATGTCTATCCATGTAAATATCATCAATAGTTTTTAAGGAAGACTTACCAATTATTAGTGTTTTTTCTTGAAGAAGGGAAGCCCAAATTGCGGTCTGATCTTAAGTTTTGCTGCTGCCCACAAACATATCTACTCACGGAATTGAAGGTGTTTTTTTTTATTTATAGAAAAAGGCGATCTAACCGCTCACGTGATCTTAAGCGATCAAATCATCCATTTTATCCGTAATAGGGCGACCAGAGCGACGTGCACCTTAGACATAAATATTTCCGGATTTAATTCGCTTAAGCCAAATTTGTGCTACTCTCACATATACTGCACTAGGTCCATAAACGTCGCAATTTTTTTCGCTGCTTGCGTAGCATTTTTACCTTTTTTTGTAGTAAAATTTTAAAATGTGTCGAATTTCTTTATTAACTCATCTTGGCAGTACGAAAAACAAATGAAAATCGTAATTTGAATTTGGAATTATGTTTTTTAAAATTTAAACTTTCAATGATATCAAAACCAGCCAGATACAAGTAGTATAGCCAAAGAGATTTTATTACAAGTTCATATATACTATAATGCGAAAAGACTTTTTCCCCAACCTATTATTTGCTATTTGCATGAAAGCGGCCGGAATTAATCAACAGAAGGGGTTTTTCATCATGATAACGCTAGACATCACACATCTTTAGCCATTCACCAAAAATTAAGAGAGTTTGGCTGGGAGGTGTTAATGCATCCGCCGTGTAGTCCTGATCTTGCCTTTGACTTTCAGATTTCTACCTGTTGCGGTATCTTCAGATATCTTTAGGGAGTGTCAGGTTAACATCTCGAGAGGACTATAAAAATGTCGCGGTATTTTGATAAGAAGTCCCAACTTTTCTATAGCAATGGGATCATGCCCCTACCTACAAGATGGCAAAAAAGTATCAAACTAAATGATACCTTTAGTTAAATATAAATAAACTATATTAAAATATTAGAATTTTCTTAAAAAATGCGAAGGAACTTTTTCCCCGACCTAATAGTATAGAGCAGGAGGACGAATTTCACGCACCGGTGTAGTCTAGTTCAATGTAGTTAGCCGCAAATTAGATGAGTGCGGCACAAGATGACACGATAACTTAGTTGCTGGTCGGATATTGCAACCACCACGCGGTTGGAAGTACAGTCGTGACACACGAACGTGAAAAACTACGTTCACGTTATTTATAGCGAACTAGCGTACCCAGCACGCTTCGCCGGGCTAGATTTTGCTTTATTTTATTTAAACAATAAACTTACAACATTGAATATTAAATTTAACTCTCACAATATATTAAATTATTAATTTCTCTCCGTATTCATTCTCTTCACGAGCGGGTGAAGATCATTTTTTATTTTTTTTTTTTTTTTTTTAAAGAAAGCTAGCAATATTTCTTTTTTTTTTTTTTCAGAAATATTACTAACAATCTTGTTAACCATTCCAACTAAGCTTAAGCTTGTGCTAGGACATGGTTCACGGCAATAGTCCAATGGTGGATTCGAACCCACGACCTTACGATTCGCAGGCCGTACCCTAAACCATTAGGCTATTGACGCTTCATCATTACCTACATCTATGTACATGCAATACACTCCATTGTACTTTAAAATGGTTCATAGCATACACAACGCATGTGTCAATGCAAATTTGGGTTATAAATCAATATAATAACATCATAGTAAATAAAAGTTGTAATTGACAGTTAAAAAAGAGGAGAGCTCCGATCGTCACCAAACTTTACACGACTACTCGCTAGGTCAATCTGAAGATTCCGTGAAAGTTTCATTGGAATCGGTCCAGTCGTTTCGGAGCCTATATGGAACACTTTCTCTTTTATATATATATATATATATATATATATATTAACATTATGCGGTCTTGAAAACACTGTCTGTAGAAGCAGATCGTTTTCAACCGACTTTAAAAAAGGAGGTTCTAAATCGTCGTCTATTTTCTTTTTTATGTTTGTTACCCCAATACTTCTGATATGGATCTTTTTTATTTGAAGGCTAATGCTTTCAGTGTGGTTCTATTTCAATTTGGTCCAATTCTGATAGTGACATCCATGAGAAAACCCATATATGCCTCAAATTTGCATTAAGTATGTGCGGGACATATAGACCAATAACTCAATATTACGTAAACCGATTTCGATGATTTATTTTTTATTGAAAACGATGTATTTCAACGGTAGTTTGATGAGAGTTTTGGTTAGGTTCTGATTAATTATCAATCAATTCAGCCCTGTAGTTCTGGGCTCTCAACAATAAGACTACAGCATCCCCTGCCTGTCGTAGAAGGCGACTAAAAGGGGCCTCGGGTTCACTGGGCTAAAAGGGTGGGGGTCTTTGTCGTCCGCCAAGGCGGACCCGGTAAGAAGGCGACATCGGCTGGCCCGTGTCGCCTTGCACTGCGAGGGCTTCTTGAGCACAGTGCAGAGGGGCATGCACCAACGAAGGGCCACGGGGAGGTTTTAGTGGGTAAAAACCCCACATAACCGCCGCCTTCCCCCCCAGAAGGCGGGGTATCTTTTTGAAGATTTCCTCCCCGTTAACAAAAAAAAAAGGTTCTGATTAATTAATTATATTTCGTAATATTCCTACTTTAATTCGGAAATACAAAGTGGGCGTCCGCTCGTAATCGGTTTCTGTCCGTCGGTTTTTGGTTTTGCTCGTAACTTTTTAAATAAAATATGGTATACTTGTTAAACCACGCCGCCGTGTGTTTAGTTCTTATGCAATACGAGTATAGTTAGATTTTAATTTATCCGTAAAGGGGACTGTACGCTTCCTCTGAGTGCAATAAATCCATTTACGTGTATATAAGTAATACACTTGTTTAACATTAGTTAAGATAGAAACTTATATTGATTTTATTAACCGACTTCAAAAAATGAAGATTTTAGTTTCGATGTCAGTGAATTTCGGGTTCCAAGTATATACCTGGGAACTCGTACACAAGAATGGTAGTTGGATAAGATTTTTTTTTTAAAGAAACCTGGTAATATATCTTTTTTTTTTTCAAAATATTACTAACATTCTTCATTCTTGCTAACCATTCTAACTAAGCTTAAGCTAGTGCTTGGAGATAGTTCACGTCAATAGTCGAATGGTGGATTCGAACCTACGATCTTACGATTCGCAGACCTTACCCTAAACCATTAGGCTATTGACGGTTTGTAGGTTCGAAATTGGTAGGGTAATGATAATCTAAGACTAGGTAAGTAGACTGTCGACTATTTTCTTAAACAATTTTTTTTTCTAATTTTAAAAGATTTGTTTAATGTTTAAAGTCGTTTTTTTAAATATTACATTAGATACATTACGTTTACGGTGGGTTTGAATTTCCGACCTAATGTTTCGCAGACCCTAACTTAAACCATTAGGCATTTAACGCTTGTATAGTCACGTGGGTAGGAAGGCATGCCAAATGTTTCAAAGTGTTTGAAGTCTTCTCTAGGAAAGGGGCTACACTTCACAGATGTCTGCAAAACCACGTCATATAAAGGTTTTAGTCAGTGCCACTAACGTAAAAAAGTTTAGACTTCTCAATATAAATAGACTAAATAGGGTAAAGGCTATAGTCGTTGGCCCCTTAAGCAGCTACTAGCAGCAAGTATTGCATTTCTGGGCAAATTGAAGGGCAATCTGGGTCAAATTAGGTTTGCAGAACATGAATACTATGAGCATTTCGATGAATTAAAAAATATATCATTGTCTTATAACATAGTCAGTAAGAACTTAAAAAAAATGTCTTGGTCGGATATAGTATATAGTTTCTTAGAACCGGAAATGGTAGTAATCATAGCAATAAGTAACTTTTAAGCATTAATTTAATTTTTGCATATGCTTACCCAATTGCTAATTTTTGCATTTAAAAACACACGTTTGTTTACAAAATTTCAATCTGCGCCATGACAGTTGCGGGGATTCGTGAACAGCATTGCCAACATAACCATAATAAATAGAGCAATTTTTTAAATATTTCTTTTGGTCGATTCGCTTATTCAGTCCCTTATTATTTTCGTTTTAGTGATAGGGGGCCAATGACTGCCTCGGGGCAACGACTGTAGCCTTTACCCTACTCCTTGATTTAATTACGTTTAATAAAGAAAAAAAAACTGTAACAAATGGAAAAATATTATGTGCTTTTAGTACAATAGACCTCGGTCTTTCATTTTCTTTAATCTGTTCTTTGAAGGAAGTGCTATTATGAAGCCGGAGACGTATTGTGGAGAGATAATGTGTTTAAACCTTGTTAGCTAAAAACAATGCGCTTTAGAAAATTAGTTTCAGTAATTTATTTACGGTACGTAATTAAAATTTGCTTAAGAAGTCCCTAAATAACTTAATTTAAAAACGAACTGCTTTTAACCCAGCTATTTGGTCCCAAATACGCCAAGGGTCGAATTAATCGCCATACATCAGGTACATACATAAAATTGCATAAGTAAATAGCTGTGGCCGTGGTACCTCAGTGTCCGTGCGGTTGGCTCAAGTTGCGTAGTACGCTAGCAACCCGAGTTCAATCACAGTGCTGGAACCAATAAAATTTGCTGTTCCAATTTTATGTGCTGATTTACCACGCGCTCGGCGGTGAAGGAAAACATCGTGAGGAAACCTATATGCTTTAGAAAATTTTTCCCGCCTGCCGCGTGGCGGACTATGCCCTTATACTCTCTACAGAGAAGGCCTGCGCCCAGCAGTAGGACATGGTTAAAAGCTGCAACTTAAATAGCTATATAAATTTGAAATTGGAATTCCTAACCAAAGAGGAGATATTTTAGATTAAAGTGGCTAGTACGACAAAACGCCAATTTCATTTGTAAGAACCTGATTTAGGATTTTTTACTTTACGTGTATATACTGCCGATATATTTCGGGTAATAACCTAGTGACATTTACCCGGTTTTGCTATCCTTAAGCCGGTGTGCAATGAACTCAATAGATTAAATGCGATGTAGCTTTTACTGTACCGTCGCGGTTACCTAGACCTTCACGATACCAATTGTTGAGAAGCAGTTTATTCAGAACGAACCTAGGTAAGAATGCGCCCTTAAATAGAATTAGTATAGAATTCAACTCTTTTTCAAAACGGACGATATCGACGGTCTTTTTCGGTATTCGGTCTTTT
Source organism: Meandrusa payeni (assembly GCA_029286785.1). Taxonomy (NCBI): domain Eukaryota; kingdom Metazoa; phylum Arthropoda; class Insecta; order Lepidoptera; family Papilionidae; genus Meandrusa; species Meandrusa payeni. Next base: position 6,933,070 of record JAGSMX010000008.1, on the reverse strand, counting down.
TCCTAGTATAAGTATGTATAAACGTTCACTAATCTACAAATACTTTTTTTTATTAGTTAATTTTTAATTTCAAATTTAGTTTTATTTTTACTTTTTTCTTTTTATTTTTTTATCTTACTTTGTCACTCGCCAATTAATTGCTTGCAATCTACTCCTATAACTGCGATGGCATTAACTTTTCACTGTTTTATGTATTGTTTGTTAAAAATGTTAATTGTGTTGGTGTAATAAATAAATAAATAAATGTATGTAACACAGAACTCATCATCATATATACCTGAAGGCTATTGTGATATTACATAGTCTGTAAAGTAAGTTATTTCAACCTGTTCAGGGCTAGGTACTTATGCTATTTATGCAACTACCCTAGTTTCAACAAAAATGTAGAAGCGTTAATAGCCTAATGGTTTGGTATGGTCTGCGAAACAAAAAGTCGCAGTTTCGAATCCATCGAATTCTAAGATGGAAAGCCATCAGCTACGTTAAGCCTAATCCTGTAGTAAGAATATAAATTTATAACTCTTCTTCTCTATCCAACGATAGACAAGTGTTATCTTATATATCTTACTCTCTATCTCTCATAGTTCCGGCGACATTGATTAAGTAATTAAGAGTTTTATTTAAGAATTTAATTTCATCTCCACTGTCAGTCCTGTCACTACAGGGGATCGAACTGTATTAAATTGGATTACTACCAACTGCTAAAAGTCTACCAAAAAGGTAAAGAAACTTTATTATTGCTAAGTAAATTCAATTATGTACGACCAAAGATAATTTATAACTGTGAAGCCGCAAAGAATATCTGGGCCGCGGTGAAATGTTCTGGAATGAAAAATTACAATTTCAATCTAATATTTTCAAGAAATTTCAGGGCGGTAGAAAATTCGTTGTAAATTATTATTTTAATATTTTATGAGAGCAAAATATTTTAATTTTTCTCATGTAAAATATACATTTGAATTATTTTATAGTATAACATACATGTATACAATTCATATTAATATGTGAATAGCAAAATTTCTATCCTATTTTTGATTATGATTGAGCGTAATTAACGTTTATACGTGAAGAGCCGTGGTAGCTCAGTCTCCGTGATGTTGCATGGTACGCTAACATCACAAGCTCGATCCCCGGTGCCGGCACCAATAATTTTGCTGTTCAATTATATGTGCTGATTTACCACGCGCTCGGCGGTGAGGAAACCTCCATGTCCTGGAATTTTTTTCTAAGACAAGCAAATGCGTACTAGGGCCGCGTGGCGGACTTTGCCCTTATACTTTTTTATAAGAAGGCCTGCGCCCACATTGGTATATATATATATATATATGTATATATACATTATATTATATATATTAAAAAATGCAGTAACTTTAAGTTTCTAGTTTTTTTTGCCTTCGAATTTCGACTACATGGAGGCCAATGGCATTTATACGCCATTTGTAATCCAGACTAGCTCACATTTTACCTGGAGGTGAGTCATCCTCGTGGGTCAACGACTTATCAGACTATGAACCTCACATGCACCTAATCATGGCCATCGCCGCCACGATCTGTACTAAAATTTAGGATTGTATACATTACGAACTATAATACAACAAAAACATAAAAACCATTAGTAAATACACTTGGCGTGTTATTGACAGAGCTCTTTGGCTTTATTCACATGCATATATTTGCAAGTATAGGCAAAGGAGTGTACTATCGTAGCCCATTTTTTATTTTGTATTCGGCCTTTGTGAAAGGACTAGGCTCTTGTAGAAGGTCCCCAAATCGTACAGGTTTGTAAATACCGCTGCTGACACTTGATTCCATGGGTTGATAGTTTGTGGAAGAAAGTTACGCGTTTTTCGCATAACGTGGAAATCTAAGCATCAAGATGGAGTCGACTTTACCTTTTACTTTGTATGTCTTTAGTCTAGTTTATATCTATAGCCTAGTCTATTATGTCCATACCTAGGAGGCTCTCTACAATACCACTTATTACTTCCTAAATGTCTAACTGAAAAATAAACTGAACTAAACTGTAAAAAGAACAAAAACTTCAAATCAAATCTACCCTAAAAATTAAATGTTTACCGTGAAAGACGGTTTTAACATTAAAAGCTATTACGAGTATGCACAAATGCTCATTTTCTTGTCTTCATTCTCTTTCTTTTCCACAACCGTGCTCGTTGTGGTTAAGCAGGACTCATAAACCTCTCAATTGCCAAATATTCTTATATAAGATTTTTATAAGTTACCTTTTATATCACCGGAACCCTATTATTACTTATCATAAGTGTTTGTGTGTTTACTTTACTGCCGCATCATTTTGACCCTACACCCATACAAGTATATTTACGAGCAAAAACAAAAACTAACTTAAAATCCAATTAAACGTTAAACGCGTTATTACGCGCGCACGTCCTCTTTGTATTTATCGATTTATCGTAGGAATATTATGAATTCGAATTAATCAGAACCTAACCAGTTACATCAAACTACTCTTAAAGTACATTCTTTCCAATAAAAAATGAATCATCGAAATCGGTTGCCGTGGTATTGAAATAGTCGTCCATTTGTGGCTGACATACTTGATGCAAATTTAAGACTTGATGGTTTTCTCATGGATGCCAATGCCAGAATTGGATCAAATTGAAATGAAGAAAAGCGTCCCGTAAGGTAAACACCAGCTTTCAAATTAAAAATTGTCAAAATCAGTTCAAACGTACGTCGAAATTTACGAGGTATAAAACATAAAACAAAACAGACGATCCTTTTTTTATTAAGTCGGTTGAAAAAAAACTTTTCGTTTTGTGCAGAAGATTATCAATTGATATTTCCACGAGTTCTAGAAATTAGCGGTACTACTTATAGCGACCTTGCAGTATGCCTTGTGCTAATTATAACCGGTAGAGTTTGGTTGTGTTGACGAAGTAATAATCTTATTTACGTCACTATCACTTATTGGCATTTTCGTTAAAGGTGTATTATAAAGTTTATTTTTATTTTTCATAGCTATTTGCATTCTTTTTACTGGATATACGCGTCATGCATTAAAATTTTGTGGTACCTTCGAAATTGTTCCGCAATGGCGATATAAGGTTATCCTTTTACAAATATATTGCAAATGCAATTTCTTGTATGACATTTTATTCGATTTAACACAGCGCCCAGGTAAAACATTTTTATTACAGTAAATAAAATTTTAAATTTGGCCACTAAAGATTTATAACAAGGGTAATAATTATGAAGCATGTTCAAATAACTAAAATCCTATATCGCATTTAAGTCGGAACATGAATACCCTTTTGTGAGTCCGTTGTTATGACGATAAACAACGGAGTACGCGATATTATGGTACGAAATGGGTACTATTAGAAAGTAAACTAAGTCCGTCTTATTATAAAAAATGTAGAAAGTCATGGTTTAAACCAGGACTAACCAGTCCGAGTTTGTTAACGAACTCTAGGTACTAATGTCAACTTTATTACAAAACTAAGACTAATCCAGGACTTACTATTAGTTCGGCGGTCGCCTCCTTCTGTGAAACGGTCATGTCCCAGAAGGAGGCTGACGAGCGGGTCAGGGAGGGGAGCGCTGAGGCTCCCTTCCTCCGCAGGCGACGAGTCGTCGCTGACAGATCCGGGATACCCCGCTCATAACGGCAGATGGCATTCGCAGTAGGTTTAGTGGGTATGGGCTGCCCAGGCCGAGTCCCACACATCCCCACACAACCCAGAGTACCGGAGGATGGTCTATAAACAGATTCCCCCGCGTTAGCAAAAAAAGGACTTACTAGTAGTAGCACTGACAGTGGTTTACATTATTTAACACAGATAATAAATGAAACAGTTCATTAGTTTGTTCGAAACGTTCCGTTTTCGTAACACATTTACTTACACTTTTGTTTTATAGTAAAAAAAAATGGTAAGAATTTTGTCTAAAAAAGTGAAATAACTTCATTATACTAGAAAAATCTATAAGTCAAATGAAAATACGCGAAATAACACAAACTAATTCCAAATTAACTTTAAATAATATTTCTAATTTGACGTTTTCGACTGTTAGTACCATAGTTAAACTAGGATCTTTGGAAAACTATCTTTAGTGCAATAGATAGTCGCGTAACTAGCGTTAAACTTTGCAATAAGAATAAATTTAGTACTTGTTTTAGAACGTAGATTAGTCCTGGTACTTTCGTTAGTCTACGTTTTGTAATAAGGCGGTGTATGCTTGTAACGTTTTCACGTCCTAATTATTAAACCGATCATCATTTAATCATTAAAAAAAAATAAAAATCACCAGTGTTACATACTTTTTAATCGCGGGTAACACTGCGGTTAAAATTTACATCATTATCATGACGTTGTATCCACTACTGGACACAATCCACTGTTGGACATTGAAATATCTTCCCTAATGCCTTAAGTCGGCAACGCTCCAAGTTGGCCCCTTCTCTATTAAAAATATATTGTAATGTAAAATGTAACAAATAGTTACATTTTACAACGAAATTACATTGACACCTTTGGACTTACTGTATAGAGTAGATTCACCTATGTATATGGTCTAGAATTCATAATATTAACAAGGCACTCTAACCTGGATATCTTTGCCTAGAACAAATCTATATCCTAGTGCCGGTAAGGAATTCCATTCCATTCTTGAACTCGTGCTTCATAGAAAAGATTTAACAAAAAGCAGCACATACGTCCGGAGTACGGCGATCGTAAATAAAGTCCGTTCGTATGTGTTTCCTGGTATAGGATACAATGTAACATGTACTTAATCTAGATATTATATCGGTTTTCTTTTGGTAATTCCGCGATGCTGTATAATATTAGGTAATACTGTGTTAGATTTTAAAACTCTGTACCTTATCAAATATGAAATAAGGCAAATCATTCTAGCTAATTTGAAAGCATCGGCCGGATATATTCTTAGCTTTGTTTTTTCTTACTAACTGACTGACTATGATTCTTTAATCTTATTCATGCAATTTAATTGGCAAGAGTGGCCGAAGAAACGCTGCAAATTGGTTTACAAGTCTTTCGAAGCGTCAATAGCCTAATGGTTTAGGGTACAGCCTGCGAATCGTAAAGTCGTGGTCGTTCTTTATTTACCCTTTTTTTTGTTCTCGGGAGGAAATCTTCAACAAGATACCCCGCGTTCTGGAAGGAAAGCGGCGGTTATGTGGAGTTTTTAACCCACTAAATAGTGAGGAGCTCCGGGATCTCCAGAGGAACGCACCGGGGCCCCTCTGCACTGTGCTCTTAGGAGAGCACGTCCCGGGGGGGAGATTACTCCCTCCCCCCTGAGCCCTCGCAGTGCCAGCGACACGGGCCAGCCGTCGCCTTCTTCCCGGGTCCACCTTGGCGACACACGCCCCCCACCCTTGTCGCCCTGTGAACCCGAGGCCTCTTTTAGTCGCCTTCTACGACAAGTAAGGGATACCGTAGTCTTAGAGCCCAGAACTGATGATTGTATTAGTTAACAAATGCTGTTCGAATATTAAAGTCGGATTCAAAAAAAATATGGGACATAGTAGTCCAACAATTTGTATTTAAAAATACTAAGAGTGTCAACGTGTTCACATGTCAATACTTCGATTGCCTGATTAGAAGTTATCACCCAACGATCAATTATTTCCAAAAGGACCACTTCGCCCTGCCACCATTATGAGGTCATCTGACTACCTTAGAGATATATTGGCATTATTGTATATGTATATTGTTGTCTCCAATATATTTATTAGCAATCATCCCTAATGATCTTGCTAAACCTGTCGCGCTTGTTTCTGCATATTGAAAGGTCGTATCACAATTTATTATATAAAGCTTTTTCGTGTTCCTTTAGCTTCATCCGTGTATGTATAAAAACAAATAGCCTCTTGTCGAAATCTTCTGATACGGCGCCTAATGATCTCACATCGATTGCAGGTCTTTTTCAAATAAAAGTTCTTTTCTTAAATTAAAAATCTTAACGTGTCCGTTTTTTACGACACAAATCCTTTTTATTGTATATGCTTTATTGTTATTTGTATTATTTTCGTTAAGTGAGTATTGTTTTTTAAAAAAAATTGATAATCATCTTTTTTTATAGGGTATAAACTAGTGCTTGACCTAGGGATGTTCATGTCAAAAATATATCGATATATTTTTCGATATAATATACCGTGAGGTTGTATCGATACTACGCGATATATTGTACAAATATATAGATATTTTTCGTATATCGAAATTGGTTTATAATTAATTTGAGCTTAATATTAAATATAAGAAAAGTACTAATAGAGTACTCGGCGCGTAACTGAGAGGTTCTCGCTTTGGATACCAGTCCAGACTATTTGATTTGATTTGATTCTGCTAGCAGTAATGACTACATGCATAGATTATAAAATTTATACGAGTCCTGCCATCGTGAAGAGTAGGAGTGTAGTAACATACTACACTACATTCTTCGTGATGGCAGCGCAAGTAAGGTTTTTATTCAAGTTGTCGAAGATAGATATAAAAGAAAGAATGTAATGGTTATTGATTTAATTTCTTTCGATATTTCGCATATTGGATGAAATATATCGATATAAATATCGATATTAGACGATTCTATAATATCGGATTGAAGCGATATATCGCGTCCACATATCGATATTTTTATTTGTAATAAATAATATCGATAAATATCGTGCACTCCTAGCTTGACCACGATCCCACCTGATGTTAAGTGGTGATATAGACGAAAGATGGTACGCGCTAGCTTAGTAAGTGCCTATTCACTCTACTCTTGAAGGCTTCGACGCCGTACTTGGACAGAAAGACTGATGCCGGCAACTTGTTCCACTCCTTTGCTGTACGCACGATGAACGATGACTCAAATCGCTTCGTTTGAACTCGCTAAACATCGACTATGAAAGGGTGGAGACCCGCCGAATGTCCGAATCCCACCTTGCACCGGTGCTCAAGACTATCCCCTAGTCCCTTTAAAAGAACTCTAACCTTCTTAGCTTAAGCCTGTGCTAGAAGATGCTGCACTGGTGGATTCTAAACTACGAGCTTATATTTCGCAGATCGTATCCTAAACCAATAGGCCGTTGACGCTTTAATTGCCAATGTATTTGTTTACGAATATTTCCAATATAGAGTTAGATACGAAATTATCTAATTCCATTGTGGGAGTCTAGCAATGATCTGACTAAAATAAGCATCTCGCAGCATCACATTGCCGCGCTTCACAGAAAACATTGACTATTTCTTTATTAGTTAAAGTAATGATTAAAACCCATATGTGACAGTGGACCGGATTTAATTTTTAGCAATTGGTTTTTTGTACTCATATTGCATCCTATTAAACCTTTTCCGAAAGGGATAGACAAAGACAGCTATCGCTATTAACTTTTCATCAATTTTTAAAGTCCTATATATGACGGGTGGTAAGCCTTCTTGTACCAGCAACCAAACATTTGCACAAAACACAAAAAACTCGGCTGGGATTCGAACATTGACCGTGAGATCGTAGATTAGAATCATGACAACATCCTCAATGTCAAGAAAGAAACATACATTATATAAAATGAACAGGCATATTAATCAAATAAATTAACATCGATTCATCAAAGCCGGTGGACGTTGTACCTTCAAATAATTTGATTAGCCTGATATTACTTACCTATCAATTTTGAACTCCTTGCACAATTAATCACATTAGCTCGATAGGTCATGGTAACTTAGACCATTACTAACTATCAATACTCTAATATGTTGATAACATGAAGGTACGTGAATTCTATGGTACTATAGAGATTCAGGTCGAACCCACATTCACCCTTTCACCCTAACATAGTAAATGGCAATCTATACAAATAAATAAAATTGTAGTGTCTGTGTAATATTAAAATATCCACTTAAACAAGCGACTTCAAAAAAGTAGGAGGTTCTCAATTCGTCTGTATATTTTGTTATGTTAGTGGGTGAACCGATTTTGATAATTCCTTATTTGTTTCAACGCTGGTGCTTCTCATATGGTAATATGAGAATGGCATCTATTAGAAAACCGTGGCATGATATTGAGTTATTTGTCAATTAGTGGCACACTCACACATTGATGAAAATTTAAGACTAATTTGGTTTTCTCATGCATGCAATTGTCAGAATTGGACTTATTTTAAATGAGACCACACGGGAAACACCAGCTTTCAAATAAATCATCAAAATTGTTCCACCCGGTCAAAATTTATGAGCTATCAAACATACAAATACATACAGAATTGAGAACCTCAACGTTTTTTGAAGTCGTTTGAAAAAAGAACAACTTACAAATAAAAAGAAATTAAAAATCGGTTCATAAAAGTCGGCGACATATAAAAATAAAAACAAAATAGACAAATGGAGTGCCTCCTCTTTTTTTGAGGTCGTTTTAAAATAGGTCGATGACGCATCTGCCACTCCTATAGACGTTGCTGGCCGATGCTCACTTATTCTCCTGTAAAAAGTTGTAAAACTCAAAAATGAAAAGTGCAAGTAGAGTCTTTAGGCTTTCTTAGTACTTGCTTCGTTTTTCTCTTCAATGTCAATTTAACCAATTTTGACTGACTACTTCCAGTATACAAATGACGCTTTAACCTTGAGATACCTGTTTACTAGATCGACCTGAGCGTGAACTCGTCTGTGCACAATTACAATACAATTTATTGCGTATATCACTGGAAATATTGAGACAGTCCTTGTTTATGACATTTAATTTGACCCTTCCGATAGTGGTACCTGATAATGGTTTTATTATTAGAAACGACATTGTTGCCAGTCTAGCTGTCACAACTTACTCCGTTTTAGGTATTGAAAGTAACAGCCCTGTAGTTCTGGGCTCTCAAGAATAAGACTACGGTATCCCCTAAGGCGACTAAAAGGGGCCTCGGGTTCACTGGGCGACAAGGGTGGGGGCCTTTGTCGTCCGCCAAGGTGGACCCGGGAAGAAGGCGACATCGGCTGGCCCGTGTCGCCTTGCACTGCGAGGGCACAGGGGGGGAGGGAGTAACCCCCGGGAAGTGCTCTCCTTGAGCACAGTGCAGAGGGGCTCCGGTGCGTTCCACTGGAGATCCCGGAGCCCCTCACCATGCACCGAGGAAGGGCCACCGGGGAGGTTTTAGTAGGTAAAACCCCAGGTATTGAAAGTGAATTAGATACATAATAAAATACGAAAATAATAAAAAATGCCCGACAAAGATCCAAGTAACGTACATAGGCAGTACGTAATAAGCGTTGTCATTTGCATATATAATAATAATTGTTGTTTTGTAAATTGTAAAACAAAATAATTTATTAGTAAATAGTAAATATTATTTTAATATGATTATTGGGTGGATTTCGAAAGTGTCAAAAGATGAGGATGAGGTCAACGAGTTAATGAGAAGCGCAAACTATTGCAGACAGAATAAGGAAAGTATCGTAACCCGGTCACTTGTCGTGATTTGCCAAAGAAATGTTGGTAGATGCCATGGGCTGCGTAACAACAGAGATGACCGAAATTTGAAGTGCGGCAAATCTGTTTCGCAAGAGACAGAAACAAATGGTCAAATGACTGCCAACCTTCACTATATGGAGAGGCACTTAAAAAGATGAATTTTATATACATCTATGGCAGATATATTGAAAAACAATCTCACAAAGGAGAATGACGAAGAGCGGGGAAAATGGGCCAAAAATAAGATAGTAAAATGGTATTCATTTTTCGCATAACAATTCACTATCGTTTTAAGTTTCGCTGTATACAGCTTACATTGTATTTAAATACGATATAATAGCAACACTTAAGTGAAGACTCCATTTAGTTCACAATTAAGTTGGTAGTACTGTTACGTTGACAGCGACGTGTCTAAAATCACGTTCGATTGCTTCGACACTAGTTACTAACTTCATTGTATTGATTTCGTCGCTTTGCTCGTGCGTATAGGAAATTTCACTCTCATCATTTGTTAACGCGCCTTAATAGGTTATAATTTTCAAGAATATTTAACTGTATATTATATTTGATATTCCATAAAAGTTTGACTGCAATAAGGCTCACAATCTAATTTTCCAAAGCAATTAAAACAAAGCCAACTCTAAATCACTAAAACATGATTAGTCTAACTAAACTATGTTTGTTTCAAGATAAGAGGACATTCAACTAAATCATTGCTAGACACTAAATAGATTGCTAGTACTAAATAAAGAGATAGTACTTATATATAGCCGTGGTAGCTCAGTGTCCGGGTTGTCGCCTCAAGTTGCATACTACGCTATCAACGCGAGTACGATCCCCGGTGCCGGCACCAATAAATGCTGTTGCAATTTTATGTGCCGATCAACCACGCGCTCTGCGCTGAAAGAAAACATCGTGAGGAAACCTACATGACTTACAATTTTTTAAGACATGTGAAGTCTGCCAATCCGAACTAGGGCCGTGTGGCGGACTATGCCCTTATATTCTTTTACAGAGAAAGCCTTCGCCCAATAGTGGGACATTTATAAAGTCTGTTACTACTACTACTAATATAAAATGTATATTATTGTCTTATCACTTTCTAACATACATTTTGAAAATTCACTTAGAAATATAGCACATTTAAATATGGAAGGGATTATTAGTATGTTTGTAGTTGATAAACTCTGTAACTGCTGTACCAATTGAAATCATTCTTTGACTATTAAAAAGCCATTTCATCCACAAGTAACAACGATTAAATAAAAAAATAAATAAAAAAATAATTATAAATAAATAATTATAATATAAATAATGATTATATTTTATTTCGGTAGTAATTAAACAATTATTATAAAAATTATACATATATGACAGAAAATGTTTTAAGAACTACTTGTAAAACTGGAAATTAGTATTGATTTTTAGGAAATTCTGGTGCGTTTCTGAAGACTTTCAATGTCAACGCAAGTGTGAATATCACAACCGTCAGTTAACATGTAATACGTAATTATAATTCAACGGGAATCCTGACCTATCTAGTTCTCGATAGCTAGCAACACATGACACCCAGCGATTGTTATGCATAATAACTACTTCCAATAATATCTTAGTGACTTACCTGAACCTTATTTATTTATTTATTTATTTATATTTATTTATAAACTCTTTATTGTTTACACTTATGAAATAAAATAAAAAAAGAAAATATAATTAAAATACGTAAACAATGGGCGGCCTTATCGCTAAAAGCGATCTCTTCCAGGCAACCTTTGGATGGAGAGGAATAGTAAAGCGGCGGGAGTTTATAAAAAGTAGTTATATAATACTTATATACTTAAATACTGATAATAAATATTTACATACATAATATAAGGTATAATAAGGTATAAAGACAAAACGTGTGTAATCATAACAGTATAAATGATGTAAGGTGGACTTGTCTAAGTAAAACTTTTTAACTTTGATTTTAAAAGTATTTATCGTCTGCGATTTCCTAACGGCCACAGGAAGAGAGTTCCTCAGACGGACAGCGCGTACAGTAAATGAGTTGCTGTAAAAGTTGGTGTCATGCGGGGATATTTTTAGCATGAGATTCTCTGATGACCGCAAATTCAACGAATTCGAACCGTGAAGGAATTGAAAACGTTCCTTCAGATAAGATGGAAATAGAATGTTATAAAGAAGGAGAGTATATGAGAGTTCCGGCGAAGTCTATTGTATCTGTAATTCATAATTAATAATTTAGTTAATCATCATATTAACTTGGCATTGTAAATCCGTTGTGACGGTATTCGTTAAAATAATTCCTGTCTGAGTAAAGCCAGTGTATTAGTTATTGGACTATTTCATTCCACGTACATACAAGTTATTGCATTTTTTATACGATCGTAGTTTCCTTTTAAAAAGATTTTTTTGCCTTGATGCTTGCGACCTTTAGGCTTACTTACAATAGTAGTCTTGTTGCGTCCTCATTTGATCAAGGAAAACATACAACTGTGTTTTTTATTGACCAGTACGTATTGAACCAGTCTTTTAGCAATTAAAACCTGACAAATTAAAATACCACTTCAAATTATCTTCTATATATTTAAAAATGGATTACTGTTCGTTAGTCTCGCTAAAACTCGAGAACGGCTGAACGGATTTGTCTTGTCTTGGTCTTGAAATGTTCGTGAAGGTCTAGGGAAGGTTTAAAAGGTGAGAGAAACCTTAAAATACCCCGTTTCAATTTCCCATACAAACATTTTCTAACTAAAATGTAGTCAATTGGAACTTTATGGAATAGCAATAATGTGTAAGGGACGACTACGTCTCAATACTTAACTTCCTACAGGCAAAGTACGCACGTCAATCAAATTGGCACAGCACGCAATTGCTTAGCAAAGTTGAAGTTTGGTTTTCTTCTTTTACCAGTGCGGGCATTCTATGCTGTCAGTGGTCGATCAGCGAAAGACTATAAAATAGGAAGGAACAAAAAATTGCCACATTCCAAATATTGTCAGAAAAAAGTCTATCGGGTCCGCTAGTATTTTATATATTGTTGTGTATTTAAAATACATTACAGTAGTAAGCAGTGACTTATGATCTGATAGTTGCAAAGTGAAATCCCAGACGTCTTGTACCAATGATATCCTTTTTACGATTTCTTGCGTACAAAAAAATTTTATAATTTTATTGTACGCAAGAAATCGCAGTTTAAGATACTTGGCCACCAAGTGTTGGAATAATTTGCCACCGCCCATAAGAGACAGTAAATCTGTAAACGCTTTTAATAATAAATTAAAACACCTGATGTTAAAGTTTCAAAAAGATAATATCCCCGTGATATCGGTGGCTTGGTGTTTCCAATATTTTCAATATTTCATTATATAATTTAAACATTATACGTTTAATTATCAAATTATTTATTTTAGTTTATTTTTGACTAATTATAGATTTATTATTTATTAATTTTTTTATTGTATAAAATATATTTTAATCTCATAACTGTTTTATTCATGTATCATATTTATTATACTCTTATTGTCTGTATAATTCCATATAAAAGTAGTATTGCGCGCGCACGTCTCTATATGAACTCATAGGCCTCTCGACCTCCGCCTCAATCGAGACCGAGAGGACGGGAGTGCGTAGACGATAGATTCGTCGCGGCTGACGCTTGAGGGATTAGCCCCGACGCAAAAATAGTTATGCCTAAAAAATCCGTGCTAAAACGGCACCCAAGACCAGGGGAGCAGTCGCCCCCTGCGCTGATAACCCGGGTAATGGGGTAACACCCCGAGGCCCGTACCTGCGAGGTTCCCGTGAACCTTGTAGATGACCACACACACACACGCACGTCTTTAAGTAGTGCCGGGCACCATTGAAAATCAGCGCTGTCGGCTCCTTGCGACTGCATATGCTGAGACGGTGTCCGATATTGGCATCATATGTTTTGTATTGTTTGTCCGTGTAACTTTAACTGTGTTTTGTCTATTTTTCATTCTTTTTTAATGTGTGTTATATTCTTTCTGTGATGTGTTTTTGTATTGTGATGCCAATAAATAAATGTCTATGTCTATGCCTATGTCTATATATATTGTTTCATTCATGTACGGGTCAATTGTGGTGCATCTTATTTTAATTTATTTTATAAAATTTTAATGACATTTTAATATGTAAATTGTCAGTAGCTCCGGTCTGCGAAACATACGTCATAATCAACCATTCGCATATTGACGTGAACCGTCTCATAACACAAGATTTTAGGCTTAGTTGTCATGGCCGTGAGTAATATTTGTTAAAAATAAGGCTTAAATTTGTATACAATCTTTTATAATTTAAGATAAAAAATATTAATATTTAAAAATAAGTAAAATAACCATTTATATTTGGTTACTAAGAAAAGATAATTTACCATTTCATTTAATTATTCATTGCCATTAACCCAATTAGAAACGTTATCACAGCCCTTGTTGATTGTGCGACGCATAAAGTTTTATGTTGCATGTTTTAAATTCCGTTTCAAGCATACAATTTATTCAAAAACACGTGTATATTTTAGTCTGTTATCTGTTAGAACAAAGAAATATTTATTACAAGAGCTACGACGTATTCTTCAGTCTTACAAATGGCTGTAACATATAAAATGTACAGATAAGTAATATGAAACGTGTTGTTTTTCGTTTTAAGTAAAAAATATCGTGGTAAAATTTGTGCCTACTGTACGGCGATGGGGTCGTCAGGTGGTCACATATGGGACCTAATGATCGTGGTGAAAAGTGGACAGCGAAAGCTATATCTGCCTACCCCGCTAGGGTTAGAAAAAAGTGAGGTCTTATTTTTTTTTGTACTAACATAATTGTTTTTTTTTAAAGACCGTACCCAAAACCATTAGTATAAATTATAAACGTAAAGAAAACAAAATTCAGAAAGGCAGACAGAAGACGAGAAGACGGCTATGTATCCTTGAAAATAACCCATTAATAACAAAAAAAAAGTTCACAAAAGCGGATAAATGCCTTACTGGCATTTTCTGACAGTTTACTCTGGCTGAGAGAGAAAAACATATCGGTAGCTGTATCATGGAAAAGATAAGACATAAAGAAATATTAAAATAAATACGCACATACAGTATTATATATATACACATTAATAAACAGATAGGTACATAAAATATATGTAGATATTTACAGAAACCTAGGTAAATAAATACATTCAAATTATACGACCGATAAAAAGTAGACATGAACAATGATGTACGAAATATTTTAAAATTATTGTTAGCATTCTTTATATAAAAAAATATATAAATTTAATAAATACATGTTAACTATTCCATATATGTTTAGGTTTATGTTAGGAGGTGGCTTACCCTTAGATGGTAGGACCTGGAGTTTCTTCGGCCACTTCTTCTCCCAGCGCCAACGCTTTCCGTAGTGGCACTCAAAGTTAGTTGAGCTTTTGAATGTCCCTTAGATTATCCGTGAAATATCATCCGACCGAGACGTGGTTCGGCCCTCTCGGGCGCCTTTGGATCGAAATGCTTACTCGTAACATAGTAACTGTCCAAGCCGAGGTTACCCCACCTGGGAAACCCTTGTGTCGAGTTACTAGCGATAGAGGTTCACGCTAAGCGACCTAAGAGCTATGCCACCTCCCAATCCGGTGAAGCAGTTAAGGCTAGCTTCTCTGGCCATTCTGTGTTCGTCATTAAAAAAAATAGGAGGTGGTTGACGCCAATAGTCGAATAGTGGATTCGTACCCACGAACTTACGATTGGCAAATCGTAATGTTAATCTGACTGATCTCTAATTATAATTTGCTGATGATGTATGTATTAAAATAAATAAAACTCCCAAGTGTAATACCCGTTACCTTATCATATAATTTATTACTATCCTATTACAATAAACATTTGAACAATAACAGTCTTATAACAGTTAACAGGCACTAACGTTAATATAAAAATATACTCTCACATCCAATAGTGACATTAAAATCTTGATACTTCATTAGTCCTTGCATTAACCTCTTTCCTGTCAGGATTCGTCACGATAGCCTCGTTTCTCCGTTTCACCAAAACGTAAATGAGTCTGAAAAATAGACCATAAATGTACTTTCGTTAATGGCAACTTTCTCGAACTTATAAAGAATTTTATTTTAATCATCGCGTATTTAATATATTCTTATTGGGACCACGTTATAACCACTTTCACTGTTGACACCAAAACAGAGGCTTATGCAAGATATTTTTTTAAACTGGACTGTGGAGTTGCATTTCTGCACATTTGCGAAAAGGAATTACATTAACATTGCACTAATAGTAAAAGTGCATTTTTTTTTTATATGAAAAGTGGCAAACGAGCATACGGCTCACCTGATCTTAAGTGATCACCGTCGCCCATGAACATCCACAGCACCGGAGGAGCTGCAGGTGCGTTGCCGACCTTTGAGATAGGAATAGGCTCGTTTCTTGAAGGTCCCTAAATCGTAAACGTTCGGAAACACCGCTGGCGACAGTTGATTCCACAAGTTAGCAGTGCGTGGGAGAAAGTTACGCGAAAAACGTACAGTCGTTGAACGCCAACCATCAAGATGGTGGCGGTGGAATTTGGAATTCTGCCGAGATGTGCGGTAATGGAAATCGGTAGCTGGGATGATTCCGAACAATTCCTCAGAACACTCCCCATGGTAAATGCGATACAGGATGCAAAGAGAACCGACATCTCTTCGCAGACTTACGAAAGCTAAGTGGTTCTAAGTGTAATAATATCATATTGAATACAGAATGACGTATACCAATTATTGTTCTAGAAAGTTATATATGATTAAGCACAATATATTGTATATTAGCTTAATCACTAAGGCGGTAACGAGACGAGCTCGCAAGCTTCACAATTTTTTTTATTAGTATTATGTAAAACCCACTTTAGGCATTTAATTCATAATAAATAAAATAAAATAAAAATAGAAAGCACGTCTTACGAACAGGATAGACTGTAGTTTGTAGTGTAGTAGCACTAATAATTAATAGTCTTATAGTTTAGGGTATTGTCTCTTTTTTTTTATGACGATCTACACAGATTGGCCACAGAAGCTGGCCTTGACTGCTTCACCGGATTGAGAGGTGGCATAGCGCTTAGGTCGCTTAGCCTGAACTTCTATTGCTAGTAAGTCGACACAAGGGTCCCCCCGGTGAGGGGCAACCTCGGCTTGGACGGTTACTATGTTATACGTAAGCATGCCGATCCGAGGGCGCCCGAGAGGGCCGAACCACGACTCGGTCGGTTGCTATTTCACGGATAATGACACGGAAGATCGTAGGTTTAAATCCACCACTACTGAGAGTATAAAAACATTATCTGATGTACTATATCTACATTGGATTCGAAAATTTTGTAGCCGTTGTTACGATAGATACGCAGGCGAGTGTGACATTTTGCACTGTTTAAATTTATATGGAGAATTAGACATTATAAGTTCATTAAATGAAAAACAAAAACATAAGTGACGTTTGACACACAACACACATTTATTATGAGAGATGTAAATCTCCTGTTGGACACAGGCCATCTCTGTAAATACAGGATTAGAGCATAGTCCGCAATAGGGTCTTATTGGCAGACTTCACATGGCTTAGAAAATTTTCTAAGACATGTAGGTTTCCTAACGATGTTTTCCTTCACTTTCGCGTCCTTGGTGTATCAGCACTTAAAATTGCAGCTAGCAAATTCATTTTATACAACTTGAGCCGACCGCCTGGCAACTGAGATACTACGATTGTTTCACAATAGGTAAATAACTAATGACAAATACATGTTATAATTTGTAGGTTTCGTGGAATAAAATAGTCCAACAACTAATACACTCGCTTTATTGAGACAGCGTAACGTTGTACAAAGAATTATTTATAACGAATACCGTCACAACAAAATTAGATTAGGAACTAATAAAGTTAAACTATTGTTTGCAATGCCAAGTTCATGTGACGATCAACTAAATTATTAATTATGAATTAAAGATACAATAAGGTTCAGGTAAATCATTAAGATATCATTGGAAGTAGTTATTATGCATAACAATCGGTGGGTGTCATGTGTTGCCAGCTAACTTACATTACTGACAGATTAGTAGATACAGGAAATAAAATAAGTTTCGAGTAGTGAAATTTTGTGATTTCAATGTTACCAAATTAAAGTCCAATTTAGGCTCTCTGGCTACCACGGGTTTGATAAAAGTCATGCATATGGTGATAATAAATCATTGAAATTCTATACTTTTATTTATTTCAGTAGATTTAAAGTTTCTATTGCCGATTAGTTCCATTCGATTACATACATTTTTTTTTATAATTTCTAAGCAAGTGCTTGACTTCGATCCCACCTGATGTTAAGTGGAAATGCAGGCCTGGATGGTAAGGCGCACTAGCTTAGTAAATGCCTATTCACTCTACTCTTGAAAATACCCACATTGTAATCGGAAGGAAAGACAGACGCGGGCAAACTATTCCAGTCCTTTGCTGTACGAAGAATGAAAGACGAAGCAAATCGCTTCATTCGGGTTTGAGGGATGTTCACAACAAAAGGATAAAATCCCGCAGTGCGTCTAGAAGTCCGATGGTGGGAAGGGGATGGGGGAATTAGATCATGTAGTTCCTGACATCCAACATCATCCAACATTAGTAGAGAAAATTAATCTGCTTACTGAAAGTAAATTGTAAGAAGAGGTTCTCGAACCTTCTACAACAAATTAACAGACAGGTTAATTAATAGATGTAGGCAAATATGTAAAGCATCGTATTGAAGACTTACGTGAATAAAGCCAGCGCGAACACCGTGAGGGCTGCGTCGAACAAATAAAACGCCCCGGGGAAGGACTCGATCGTCGATACGTAAATGAAACTCGATGTAGGCATATAAATCGACGGTGCTATGGCCTCCGTGACTCCCATTAACGAACTTAATTTCGCTGAAAAAGAATATTTATTTTTAAATTCAACTTTTCTTTTTAAGTATTCTTCATGAGACATGACAATTTGAATCCCGTCGATTTGCATCCCGGACGGTTCGTATCAATAGAACTTCCGTTTTCTTTCTTATCAAAAATCTGTTTTTAAACTTTTGATTAGTTTAACTTACTACTAATCACATATGTAACAAGGTATAAAAAAAGTTTAAAAGCACGTGAGAATTTATTTTGTTTATATATAAAGTTAAACTTTTTAACTTTTTTACGGTTGTATTATTATAAATGTTCCTAACAATTGCTCAGTTAAGCAAACATAACTTAATAAACACCAGCCTGCTTAAGTTATGATTTTTCATTTTAAGGATATTCTAAATATGATAAATAAATCAGGCATTTAAAAAAAACTTAACTTTATAGTAGTAACTAGAGTACATTAGAGCCGACACAAGTCTGTGGTTGCGTTTTATTAAAAAAAAAAACTATGATACTTCGGAAATAAAATAAAATATTTGTTTAGTCCATGTTTAAAATAAAGATGGTTTAAAAAATGTCTTACTTCTTCGTCATCACACATTCTGTTACTAAGTAATAAAAGTGAAGTTTTAGAGAAAGATGAAATTCTAGGTCTCCTTGGCTTACATTATGTACATAGGTCATAATGTATTTGTTTACCTCATATTGTATATTTACGACATTGACTGGCTGGACAGTTCTGACATTGGGAAAACTGGCTGGACAGTTCTGACATTGGGAAAACTATATAAGTCTTAAATATCCATTAAGTGTGTGTGCGACAAACGGACGAATAACTCAATATCACGCCAACAGATTTCAATGATTATTTTTTTATCGGAATGTACTATGGATGTACTTTAATGGTAGTTTGATGAGAGTTTGGTTAGAGGTTTAGGCTAAGCGACCTAATAACTATGCCACCTCTCTTTTTTTAAATTTATTATAGAGGGTTTGATCAAAATTGATCATATCACCCTCATAAAAAATCTTATAATAAATTTTTACACGACAGTAAAATAATACAATATTAAGTACACCACACACAACATCAAAACACAAATATTCAATATGACTATGACCTGCGTTTCAGGCCCGCTCTAACAAGGTGGTATAGCATTCTTGCCTGATCCGACACCGGAAAGGCAAGAATGCTATTACAGTGGGGGTGCCACTTGCGACAAATCAACATTAAATTTCGCCGTGAATAATACTCTTTCGGCTTCGTTCCGGACACAATCGACCATTATGTGGTAAGCGTCCTCAACTTTTCCGCATTCTGAACAATTAGGCGTTGACACCTTTCCCATCATGTGGGCAAAGCTATTAAGCGGAATGCCACCTCTCAATCCGGTCAAGCAGTAAAGGCCTTCTCTGGCCAACTGTGTTAGTTCGTCCAAAGAAAAGAAAAAAAAAAGTTTGGTTAGGTTCTGATTAATTCTATCTGTAATATTCCTATTCTATTTGAAGTCAGTTTTTGTATTTACTAGCAAGTGCAATTGTTATTTTTATTTATTCCTATAGCCTTAAGAAATGTTCTATAACCAATTCGTTTCGTTCGATCGCATGTAATTCTTTTGTTTAATAACCAATTTACTATTTAGTGAAACGAGAAAAGGTCTCTAATGTATAGTGGTAAGACTTACCAACTTCCTCCGTGGGTACACTTTTTGTAGCTATTGCTCTGACAGCCGTAAGTCCAGTATGACTGAAGATGTTGAAGATAGGGGCCGAGTAATACCAATGCCGATTTGGTGCAAATGCGAACACGAAGCACGAAGCTATCCTACTGACGCCAGCCATGATGCCTATTATACTGTCTTGAACATCTAGCTTTTTGCTCAAAAATGCTATACAAAAGAAAGTACCTGAAATAAAAAAAGTATTAATGGAATTATTAATTACTTAGGGAATTATCAGAGATTCAGATCAGAGCTGAAGGCGTCCCATGATCGTCCTCCCCCGGGACGGGGATGCCGCAAAGCATTTAGGTCGCAGGCGGGGCCGCGGTGCGTGCACAAGCGCTCCCGTAGCCCCCCCATATGCGATGATGGTGGAACATCGTGTGGGTTTGGTCAGTGAGGGCCAACAATTAAAACAAAAATGTTACATAGTACGCTAGCAACCCCGATTCGATCCCGGTGTCGGCACTAATAAATTTGTTGTTGCAATTTTATGATTTGCCACGAACTCGGCGGTGAAGGAATACATCGAGAGGAAACCAACATGTCTTAGAACATTTTTCTAAGACACCTACATATATTAGAATATTTTTTAAGACATGTGAAGTCTGCCAATCCGTATTAGGGCCACGTGGCGGCCTATGCCCTTACTCTTTACAGAGAAGAAGGCCCGCGCCCAACTCTGGGACATAGATATTATTTAAAAGGCTGTAACTTTAACTTTAGGGAATGATTCCTCTGTCTCTTTCTTTAAGAATGAAACGGAACTGTCAATAAACGCTAAATAACAGTAATAAAAATAAAACATCGTTAAAGTTACGACGAACGATGAAGACAACTGACTACACAAATTGATAAGCAAAACGTATACAAAGATAAAAATTAACGATTAAAATGATGCACTTTACTAAAGAATGAAAATTGTCATAAAGAAGCGATAGTGCTGAGAGAGAAAGGGACAGAAGAAATTCTCTAAAGTTTAATCATTAATAAAGGAGATGATATTTGCCAACGTTATTGAAATGCGAAAACCTTAGTGCGTGTTATTTCTTAATTATGTCACTTTGTTACGTCAAGATCTACGGACTCGGACTTACAAATTATTCATTCATGTGAGGGTAGAAATTAGAAGTTTACAATTTTGTTATTTTCAACCGACTTTTAAAAAGAAGGTTCTCCATTCGTCTGTATGTTTTTTTCATGGTCCAATTCTGACATTGGCATTCGACTTGGCTCACGAGGTGACCGCCATGTGGGATGTGTATTCGACGATCATTGTCTCGATAGTCGTTTCTGCAATGGTCTTATAACGAAAAGTCTCGATCATTATCTTAAGAGACTTTCGCTAGATGACTGGGTCAAGGGTCAGATATAGAAGGCAGTACTTCTGGACACGGCACGCATCGTCAGGAGGTTTCTCTCTATGGCGCCCTAACCACCGTTTGCGTGGGCCCTGCTTCGTTGCCGGTGGCAGACTAGGTTAGGTTTTTATAATATTCAGCCCTGTAGTTCTGGGCTCTCAAGAATAAGACTACGGTATCCCCTGCCTGTCGTACAAGGCGACTAAAAGGGGCCTCGGGTTCACTGGGCGACAAGGGTGGGTTGCGTCGTCCACCAAAGTGGACCTGGGAAGAAGGCGACATCGGCTGGCCCGTGTCGCCTTGCGCTGCGATGGCACAGGGAGGAAATAATCTCCCCCGAGACGTGCTCTCCTTGAGCACAGTGCAGAGGGGCTCCGGTGCGTTCCACTGGAGATCTCGGAGCCCCTCACCATGCACCGGGGAAGGGCCACTGGGGAGGTTTTAGTGGATAAGAACCCCACATGACCGCCGCCTTCCCCGAAGGCGGGGTATCTTTGAAGATTTCCTCCTCGTTAACAAAAAAAAGGTTAGGTTTTATAATCTTTTTGTATTTTGTTTGATATTTTGTGTATTTTAATTTTATAACAATATTGTAAAAACTTAACCTACGGACTAAAATTAATAAATAAATAATAATATATATATTTATTTAAATAACAAAAATTATTACAATAATAATACTAATTGCAATTTTTACTGCGAGTATTAATACTATAAATGTTTTGCTGCCACCTAAATTAGGAATTTAATTTGAATATGAATCGATAAGTGACAGTCATTCCTCCCATGGCTATTTTTTTATAGGTTTTAATGATTTCGTAATATTTCTTTTCGTAAAATTTTCTATTTCGTAATACTCCTACGATAATTTGGAAAGACAAAGAAGAATTCGGAATTGAAAACGGTTTTTGATTTACTCGAAAATATACTTGTTACCTAATAAAGATGTCAAATAGAAATATAATTGAAGATATCATTATTTAATTTATATAAAATAGTTTACCAAAAGCAAGAATTAACTTTTAATGTGGTTTTGTAAGACGTATACGGAATGACAGTAAAAACAAGAAAAACTATATGTTGCTCTGTAATTCAAGAAATATCTGTATATAATAAATAATGACATATCCATTCTATTTCTATTTGACATCACTGATAAATCTTTTTCATTGATATCACAACAGACCTCCATAGACTCCACTATGGAGGTTTCATAAAAGAAAATAAATATTTTTTTTTTTACATATATACAGTAATTTATATTAATAGTTTAAAAATTATCCGAATGGTGTTGAATCGCAAAATATTTTACTTGTAACTTGTAAACGTAAGATACTTTGTATGCACTAAGGCCGATATATCAACAAATCTTGACCTAGGCCGATAAAATCTATATTAAACGGAACGGAGTAGTTCACGCATTCGTGCTGCTCTTCGGTAAAGATAAGGAAAGGTCAGACGTACAAATATATACTGATAATATTATACTCATATATAATACCAAAAGATAGTCGAAATAATCTAAATGGTTTATTATATTTACGCAAATGTTACACATTGAGTAAAACTAAAGTGTTTGAGAATTACTTTCCTTTATAAATCAATCTCTCTCTCATAATAAAAGGTTGAAAGGAAAAAGTCTTTTCGCAATATAGTATGTATGAATTTGTAATAAAATCTCTTTGGCTATACTATTTGTATCTGGCTGGTTTTGGTGTCATTTAAAGTTTAAATTTTAAAGAACATAATTCCAAATTCGAATTAGGAAAATGTGTGATTTTCATTTGTTTTTCGTATCGTCAAGTTGTGTGAATGTTATGAAGAAATTCGATACATTTTATAATTTTACTACAAAAAAGTTAATAATGCAACGCAAGCCGCGAAAAAATTGAGATGTTTGTGGACCTAGTGCAGTGTCTGTGAGAGTAGCACAAATTTGGTTTAAGCGTTTTCAATCCGGAAATTTTGATGTAAAAGATGCACGTTTCTCTGGTCGCCCTATTACGGATAAAATGGATGGCATTTTTGAAAATGTGGAGCAATATCTTCATATCAGTAGTTACGACGTACCTGATGAACTGGGAATTGACCCGTATGTCTTTAATTTGCATTGAGTGTGTGTGCAGCAACTGGACGATTAAGTCAGTGATATTGAGTTAATCGTGACCGTGCAACCGATTTCGAAGATTCTTTTTTATTGGAAAGGATGTATTTGAATCAGTTTGACGAGAGTTTGGTTATGTAAAAAGGTTATAATCAATTCTATTTTAGTATTCCTATTTTAATAATATTCCAACTATAATTCGGAAATACAAAGAGGACGTTCGCACGTAATAGCGTGTAACGTATGATTCGATTTGAAGTCGGTTTTTCTGTTTGCGGGTAAACGTACTCGTTATTATTTTTCAGTAAATACTTCTGGAAACACCTAATTAAAGGAGACAATTTCCTCTTGCAAAACTTTGAATAACCAGCCTTAATAAAAGTAAAAAAAATATTTACAATTAAACGTATTCGAAGTATTTGCATAAACTTGTGTT
Source organism: Meandrusa payeni (assembly GCA_029286785.1). NCBI lineage: Eukaryota > Metazoa > Arthropoda > Insecta > Lepidoptera > Papilionidae > Meandrusa > Meandrusa payeni. Next base: position 6,909,085 of record JAGSMX010000008.1, on the reverse strand, counting down.
ATCGGTTCAACTTATCTTACATTTGTTAGGGTATTTTGGTTGTTCATTTCTTGTAGAATTTCCTCAATAGGTACATTTAATTTTATCATCGTGTAATCAGTGCAACTTAAAGATGTGCACCACATAATGGGGAACGTGCTAAACATGAAGCGGAAAGAAAGTCATTAATAATAAATAGTCTGAAACTGAGGGTGCAACATGTGGGTGCTTTTTATTGTTGTTGTCTGATCCGACCTCAGAGGGAGTGAGGAAGCTCGTGGCTATGGCAATGCAACATTTATCTCGCTTCGTGCGAACGATGTGTGTTACCAAGGTTAGGGTATAATGGGGCCTTGTAGCTCTGGGCTGTAGAACAAGACAACGGTATCCCCTGCCTGTCACTGAGCGACAAGGGTGGGGCCTTTGTCGTCCGCCAAGATGGACCCGGGAAGAAGGCAACATCGGCGGGCCCGTGTCGCACCGCAAGGACACTGGGGAGAAGGGAGTAACCTCTCCCCGGGACGTGCTCTCCTAAGAGCACAATGCAAAGGGCTCCGGTGCGTTCCTCTGGAGATCCCGAAGCCTCTCACCATGCACCGAGGAAGGGCCACCGGGGCGTGTTCCCCTCGAAGGCGGGGTATCTTGTTGAAGATTTCCCCCCACCTCAACAAAAAAAATATTATGGGGCTGACTTGTCCAAAAGGGCAAAGGTCTCTAAGAAATAAAGAAAAAAAAATTGCAACTTACTTCTGAATTGCATTTCAAAGAATTAAAACTTACCGATTAAACCGAGAACGGTGTTAATTGTACCATAAATACTGAACTCCACTTCGTTGAAGTTGAATTTTCGTATCGCATACAAATAACTGACTTGAGAATCACCTGGAGAAAAAAAAAATATCACAATGGAGTTATGACGAACGAACAAGTTTCATTGTTATCATACCGGCGTATTGTCTACGCGGTCATTACCTTGTCTCAGTGGCGAATGGCAAGTGTTGACTTACAAATGGTATATCTAATGATAATCTCAGTGTTAATGATAATTATATTATATGTCAAATGAATCACCTACCACTTTATGGTTGAAATGAGATAACGATTATTGAAAATTAGATTTATTTGCCTTTGTGTCTACTTTCTATTTCTACCATTCTATTATAGTTCTAGCAGTAACCTACCTCCTACTTCATACGTATACCAAGATACTTCGGAAATAAAACAGAGCGTCGGCGTTTGGATGAATGTTTTTTCATTATATTATATTTATCAATTTGTTTATAATGCGTCTTGAAATCCAAAACCAAATATGATTTTCCTAAATTCACTCCAATGTTCCATATTATGGAACGGAATTCTACAGATTTTAACTACCATAATTTTTTACACCTAAATTAATATATAAGTATATAGTATATATATATTTATAGTGTATATATTATTATATATTTAATACTCAGGAACTACATGATCTAATTCCCCCATCCCCGTTCCACCATCGGACTTCTAGACGCACTGCGGGATTTCATCCTTTTGTTGTGAACATCCCTCAAACCCGAACGAAGCGATTTGCTTCGTCTTTCATTCTTTGTACAGCAAAGGACTGGAATAGTTTGCCCGCGTCTGTCTTTCCTTCCGATTACAATGTGGGTATTTTCAAGAGTAGAGTGAATAGTCATTTACTAAGCTAGTGCGCCTTACCATCCAGGACTGCATTTCCACTTAACATCAGGTGGGATCGTAGTCAAGCACTTGCTTAGAAATTTAAAAAAAAATGTTTTCATATTTAGCACACAACCGATTTTTTTTAATGACGAACAACACAGATTGGCCAGAGAAGTTAGCCTTGACTGCTTCACCGGATTGAAAGGTCGCTTAGCCTGAACCTCTATCGCTAGTAACTCGACACAAGGGTAACCTCGGCTTGGACGGTTACTATGTTACGCGTAAGCATTCCGATCCGAGGGCGCCCGATAGGGCCGAACCACAACTCGCAACCACAACCGAATAGCGTTCGCCTTTCAATAGATTTTTGGCTGAAAATCAGCAATGAATTACATGTACACAACCTCTTTCGGAAAAAGATTTTTTGAATTTATTTTAATATAATTTTAATTTCTTTTGTGTCTGTTTTAAATTTTTATACCAGTGTTATTTGCTCCTCTTGTGTCTAATAAATGAATTAAATATTTCTGTCCTTGATTTTTTTCATTAAATCCATTTCAATATTTTTTAAGTAATTAATTATTTACCAACGCTATAATTAAATACAAATTCTTTCAAGGTTAAATATGAGTAAAGGTTAACTTCACCATTCCCCAGTTCCTTGTTGAAAGAAAACAAGGTATTTCCGGAAGCTCAACGTTTGCTTTGTTTATTTTAATACAAAATCATATTTGGAATTTCCATGTTAAGGGTTCGGTATTCGTTAATGTTTTGATAAGAGACCCTACAAGTAGGTACAATGCGCCTTGGGTGCCGTTTACGCACTCTCTGGTAATTAAATAAGTAAACAAATGTTAAACTTGTACCCGGAGGTCCACTTATGACCATCAAAACCAGTTTTACGAAATTGGGAATTCCTTGTTTAGAGTGTTTGTGAAACATCTACTATAATTAAAGGAAAAATGCAAAACTTCTCAACTTTAAATTTCAACGGTAACACGATAACATTTTCAAACTGTCATAAATTTTATAAATGTTATTGTCATTACATTGATCAATTATACGCTACTACGTTTATCTTATGAATATCCCATAGATTATCCGTGAAATAGAGACGAAACCGATTCGGGGTTCGGCCCTCTCGGGCGCCGTCAGATCGGAATGCTTACGCGTAACATAGTAAAGCTCCTCCGACGTTATATCTCAACGGTGTCGACCCTTGTGTCGAGTTACTAGCGATAGAGATTCAGGCTAAGCGACCTAAGAGTTATGCCACCTCTCAATCCGGCGAAGCAGTCAAGGCCAGCATCTCTGGCCAATCTGTGTAGTTCGTCATAAAAGAGCTACTACGTACAGACAGAGTGAATTTAACAATGAATCCTTCCAATCCGCCGTTCTACTATTTGTATTACCCCAACACAAACTTTAGCTTCCATGCAAGGTCATGTGTATTTTTTTTTTATTCTATTATGATCTTTAAAAAGCTGCATATGATATAATATGATCTTTAATAGAGCCGTGGTAGCTCGGTGTCCGGGCGATCGCCTCAACTTGTATAGTACGCCTAGCAACCCGAGTTCGATTCCCAGTGCCGGCACCAATAATTTTTTTATTGCAATTTTATGTGCCGATTTACCACGCGATCGGCGGTGAAGGAAAACATCGTGAGGAAACCTACATGTTTTAGAAAATTTTTCTAATTCATGTGAAGTCTGCAAATACGCACTAGGGCCGCGTGGGGCTTATATAAAGACTGTAACTAACTTAATAATGATTTAGAATCTAAAACGATTAAATCAATTTCAATGTCTGCGTACTGCTGCATACTGCTTCCTTACTAAAAATGTAAATTAGACATAACACGAATGATGTAAGGATAATGCAGTTATGTCATTATGCGCATAGCAATTCTTAGTGCACAGCCAGCCTAACGCAACTCTGAAGGCCGCGTTCGAAAGCAGACACGCCGGGTAATTACGCAACCATACTTGCAATGAACGCATCTAACCAAAATGAAGTATAATCATGTACAGCCTATAAACCTATTAATACAGTACTCATCTAAACAATCTATATATATACATATATATATATATATATATATATATATATATATATATATACATATATATATATATATACATATATATATATAAAGAAAACTAGCAGTATTTCTTTTTTTTTTCAGAAATATTACTAACAATCTTGTTAACCATTCCAACTAAGCTTAAGCTTGTACTAGGACATGGTTCACGGCAATAGTCCAATGGTGGATTCGAACCCACGACCTTACGATTCGCAGGCCGTACCCTAAACCATTAGGCTAATGATTCTTCAAATATATATAAAAGAGAAGGTGTGTAGGTATGTTCCATATAGGCCCCGAAACGGCAGGACCAATTCCAATGAAACTTTTAAGGAATCTTCACATTGATCTAGCGAGTAATCGGTGACGATCGGAGCACTCCTATTTTTGAACTGTCAAACAAGCCGTACGTCGTACTTTTATTTCTGACATTAACTTGAGCTCGATATGTTTTTGTAAAAATGATAAGAATGATATTGTATTGACTAATATGTACATAGGTGTATGTAATGATCTTTACCCGCTCGAGAAGAGTATGAATACGGAGGGAAATGAATAATTTAATATATTGTGAGAGTTAAATTAAATATTTAATGATTTATGAAATAAAATAAAGCAAAGTCTAACCCGGCGAAGGGGGCTGGGTACGTAAGTTACATAAATAAAAAAATCATATTCTGTTCTTTGTTTAAATTATTGGATATTTTCATTTATGATTCCGCACCCTAGTGTTAAAAATTGTCCAAAATTAATTCTAATCCTTTATCATTAAAACGTTACGTTTTTTAATTGCGAATGTTGTGTACACCTGTAATTGGCACAACACTGTTGTACACAACAGGACATAGTTTGTAAACTTAATAATAATAATAAAATTAATAATAAATATTTTTTATTTCAAACCAAAAATTTATGTACAAACTAGTTCGATAATAGCCGCAGTAGTAACAACTGTGTAGCAGCTATTAACGCCCATCTCCAAACAATTAAACACAAATACAAATTTAGTAAAATTAAAAACATTTAATGTAATTTAGTTTAATATTTGTGTGTGTGTTGAAGAATGCTTGCATGTGTAGGGATGTGTATGAAGTAGGGAGTGGGTTACTCTGACATCTTTATTGTGGTTTTAAAAGATCTTATTGAGAACTAATTTATTACTACAATGCATGCTTGTTTAATACTCTTGGTGTACTATATTAAATAAATAAATAATTAAATGAATAAATAATACAACTACAGAAGGAGATTCAGATTACAATACTGCTCTCTGTCATTTTCCAAAGAGGACATCCTTGTATACATTAGGCGGCCTTCGAGGCATTATCTGAATAAGCAAATCATATAATAAATTTTGATTTTATGTGGTCATGATACTCAGCAATGAGGAGACGAAGATTTTTTTAATGACGAACTACACAGTTGTCCAGACAGGCTGGCCTTTACTGCTTCACCGGAATGAGAGGTGGCATAGCTCTTAGGTCGCTTAGTCTGAACCTCTATTAACTAGTAACTCAACACAAGGGTCACACAATGACGAGGGGTAACCTCGGCTTGGACAGTTGAAACTTAGAAAAAGAAATGCAGCTATATATTTTTTTTATACCTTCTAAGCAAGTGCTTGACCATGATCCCACCTGATGGTGCGCTCTAACTTAGTAAATGGCTATTCACTCTAGTCTTTAAATCAAAACTTATGTTATTATTTTATCTGTATTACTATTGTCCCAAATGAATGAATGTTCTTATATTAATTCACAATCATGTATAAAATTAAAAAAAAACCACATTCTATAAAAAGAACTCGCATCTGTGAGTAGTTTAATTTTTAAATTTAACCTATCACAAATTTAAAAAAAGTGCCAAAACCGTATCATGTGGAAGTTTATTATCTGCCTACCCTTCTGTTTGACGGCGTGAGTGTTCGTATTGTAAATCTATTTTTGTAATGATGACCTCCACCCATTAATAGTAACAATTTATTTTCTTAATCAGAACAATTTTTAATCAATAATAAGGTTCTGTTTATTTGGATCTTCTTAATTATTAATGAATCTCGATTAATATTTTCTAAAATGAATCGAAACGATACGGACTGTTTAATTTATATGCAAATGTAAAAGCCCATAAGTAAATGTTAAGTTTCGTCGTTCATATATATAACAGAACCCAGAGCTGTACCTTGCGAAAACCTGTGTATGTCTCGTAAATTCCAATTAAAAAAATTCGACCAAAACACTTACACTGTTTTGTAATTAACATACAAATGTATCCAGTACTAACAATAAAATGGACCGATATTATTATGCGTAGATAAGTGACGCTAGACCTCCGTAACCTGGTTAAGGAGTGTTGGCATTTATTTAAGCTTTACATTAAGAACCAGTTTGCTATCCAGTTATTAAATTAAACATGTCTGATGCTAATTTTCGCCTTTAAAGATACTTTTTCGATGTCTTTAATACAGAATGTAAAGTTTCAACATCAAATAAGGAACAATATGTTTTTACGACTCTAAAATCAAGGACCAAAATAAAATTTTAAACAACACGTTCAGGGTTCTGTTGGGGTTGCCCCATTTCTGTAGTGCATCGGTGATGTTTGCGGATGCACACATGGCATGCTTTTTTGCGACAATGCGCAAGAGGAGTGCATCTCTGGTGCGCAGGGTGCGGACCAGCTCCAACAGCATCCAGAGTATGATTGCTCAAAGGCTTGACTGTGTTTATGTAAACAGATGCTGCGCCGTCTCACATGGGGTAAGGTATTCCATAGTTAAGCCTTTAGTATAATATTATATTTCTTTATTTTATATTATAATCAAATAGTTATAATAATAATTTTATATTTTTATCTTATAATTGAGTCTAAGGTTGTTATTTGGTAGTTGTTTGAAGTAATGATGAGTCTTAGTTACTTTGAATAAATGAATAATAATAATAATAATTACTTACAAATCCTTCATTACATATCAAATATCTGCTAATTATAGTTAATTTGATTTGATGATTAGTTAATTTGCTATAATAATATAGTCATATGAATAATATTAATATTAAATTAATTGTTAACGTAATGCTCTTTTAAAAACAAAAATTGTGTTATATCCTATTAGACATGAAGGCGAAAACGATATAAGACTATTTATGTAAGTAATTAAGAAGTTACATCACTTATCTATGTAGTTGAATAACTATAGAGACAGAAATGACGATATCTTGCATTCCACTTTTAAAATAGTTTTTTAAATATTTATAAAGAAATCCTGAGAATATCATTAAACTATATTGAATACAAGGCAAATTACAATATAATTTAAAACACAAGAAATGAAAACTGTTCCCATCGCGGTAATTAAACAACATATGATAACAAAACCTACAAAAAATACACCTTTATTTACAATCAAAACGTTAGTACGGAGTTAGGTGTATATAGCAATGGTAAAAATATATTTTGCAGATATCTATTGTGATTTAAAACTCCCATGGTAGATTTAGCATCCGACATGTTAGGTTAGGTTACAATCATTTCTTTGAGGATGAAGTCCGGTCTTTGCCGGGACCGGCCGGTCGTTGGAGTGTCCTGTCGCTGACAGATCCGGGGCACCCCGCTCATAACGGCTGATGGCATTCGCGGAAGGTTTAGTGGGTAGGGGCTGCCCAGGCCGAGTCCCACACATCCCTCCGGGCCCACCCAGGGTACCGGAGGATGGTCTATAAAAGATTCCCCGCGTGAACAAAAAAAAAAAAAGGTTACAATAATTTCAAAGAAAAATAACTTCATATTATAACTTACCATAAAGAGGTCCCACCATAAGAATGTACAGAATAATTATCGCAATTATTTGCATTCTCATACCAAATGCCCGGGGGCGAACAGCCACTAATACAGTATCCGCTACGAGAGCAAATATTTCCTTTAATTTCTTTTTCAATTTATCATTTGAGTCACTAGTGACCATACATTTGTCTTCGTTAGGCAATATATCTTCAAGTCTAAACACGCCGTATAGAAAAGAAAACATGTGAAGCACCAGTAGCAAAGAAAACATACCGTAATACCCCAACACTTTTAATAGGATACCACTCAACGCTGTTCCTGTAGGAGTCCCAAGAGTAACGCAAATCGTAACCACACCTAATCGAAATGTCCTGTCCTCAATTGTTGTTCTGTCAGCCATAAAACTGTACATTCCCATGAATATAATGATATAGCTGCCGGTGAACGCGGCCGGCAATGCTTCTATAAGTGCAGTCGCAGTCAAGCACAATTCGTTGAAATAATATGTAGCAAATAAAAGTCCAACATTCGCAACCATTTCACCAATAAATGGGACCAATATAAATATTTTTCTTTTCTTCGTCTTATCACTCCAGGCTCCAATGAAAAGCACCATCACTGCTGGTATTGCTGTTTGCAGAGGAAATTTCCAGGCTACGACTTGTGCCACTAAGGATTGTACATCATTTAACTCTTTCTCGAGACCAGTTGTGTTTCGATCTCTTATTCTATCACATATTTCATTGCCGTATTGTAAATTAACTCTGCACGATTTTTCCAAATGCATGTTTTGCACTGCCAGCGACGATAACGCTGTACACAACATGAAAACAAACAAACACGGCTCGACGGTTGTTTCCTGAATACAATACTTGATGTCCTTCAGTATTTGTTTCGATTTCTCTTTCCATGTTCTCCTTTCTTTGCCGCCAGTTAGATGTATGTTGGATTTTGTGAAATCAACGGAGCTGTTGATGTTTTCAGTGCTCGCACTCATGTTGTGGTACAGCGGTACAAGTGAGAGTGAGTAAAAGTGTTCGAGCGATGTAACATTTGAAACACAGAGCACTGAGTTCGCGACCGCCGCCGGCGCTGGATTGTGACTGCTGCGCGCTTAATCCGTGGCTTTCCAAGTGTCGTTACCAAAAACCAGAGATGTAAATATCAGGTTGTAAAATGCAGACCGATACGAGAGCGCGCCGGCACGCATCTCGCGCACGATAACAGACTTCTCAGTACAGTCAACGCCACTTTTAATAAATAGTTAACTACAACTGAGCACCTTGACTTCTATATAGCCCGACTCTCCTCCGTGTCTGTACTCTCACTGAACCGATAAATAAATGAAACAACTGTACAAATTGTCGCCGTGACGAGTGCTGTATACATATATCTTTATCATCAGGGTTAATGTTCGTATCGTATTTTTCTTTTACTTAACTAAAACCTTTAACGCACTGTATTTGAGAGCGTTTGAAGCAATCAGTCAATCCAAACTGGCAGTGACGTAAGGTAATAAGGTCATCGACCTGTATTAAATTCTAGTATCCCGCGGAAGACGTGATCCACAAGTTTACTTTCTCACACAAAATATTCGGTCACTTATGTGGTCTTTGAAATCTCTGTATACGTACCTGATTGTACTTAGTTGGTGTTATTACCACTGCATAAGAGCTACTTCATATAATTAGTGCTAATATACGAATAATGCAATAAGTTTATGTTATCTAATAATATAAAAACGCACGTATCATTGAAATTCCGGTTTTCGTATTTATAAATACAAAAAAGCGTTCACTAATTTGTGTATTCCTTGTATAATTAGAATAAAAGGCTGTGATAATTATAATTTATAAATACAAAATAATTAATTTACATTAAATAAATAACGTAATAAGTTTGGATTAAGGGGTTATTTTTTTGTATATATATTTTAATATATGTATACATATATGACATGATACGATCAAATTTAATAACACAGGACCTAGATAACTGTATATCATGTTGGCACATTTTTTTTTTAAAAAAAGGTAGTTTTTTTTTCATAAATTTCACAAACATTCTTATTAACCATTCCAGCTAAGCTTAAGCTTGTGCTACGAGATGGTTCACGTCAATAGTCGAATGGTGGATTTTTTTTTTCTATCAATAAAGCGCAACCACAGACTTATGTTCGTGCTCTTTTGTAATATTCTTGAATTGGTTGCTTTGGTTTTTTTTTTATTAAAGGCGCTTCCTCAACAGTTAGTTTTATTTTTATTATAACGCCTGATTTTTGAAGGTGGTGCGGGAGAATGCTTTCGTTCACGCGTCGAAGACGCCCTGTTGCATTGTTAAAAGTCTCTCCGCGACCGCTGCGTCCCAGTTTACGAATGGTGGATTCGAACCCTCGACCTTACGATTCGCAGACCGTACCCTAAACCTATTGACGTTTATCAAACACTTAATATAATAATTTGAATGTTCAACTTTCTTTCTTGATATAATTTTGACGTGACTTTGACCAAACCATACAGGAACTAAATTGATTATTTAACTAGATTCACAACTCACAAGGGATATATTTATTGATATACGCTCCTCGTTAAGATAACACCAATTCAAACAATAAGATAGCGATTATTTTAATGGCTTGTTAATCTGGAGGTTTTTCAACTCCACAAGAAAGATAAAGAGAAAAGATACGGACTTATTCTTTCCTTTCAGGCTACTGTTTTATCAGGCTGTTGAGAGGTGGCCAAGCTATAGAGCCATTGGGCAGCGCTAGGTTCCCAAAAGGTTAGAGCGTTTTCTTTACATAGGTCTAATCATGTTGTCGTACAAGTGCTATATAATTGTGATACGGGCGTTTTATTGTACTATCACAAAATTGCTTGACCTTGACATGTTGAGATTGAAGCACTACTTTGCTAACGCTCCGCATTATGAGGTGAGCTTGTCATCAAATTCGCAAATTCAAATATCTGCTTTTGTACTTTAATAAAATCTTTGACAGAAATAAAAAAACAATATTAGGTGTTTTTCTACAATTATTTTGTTCTATACTATATTAAACAAATAATAATTAAAAATATTAAATAAAAAAACAACTTGCTAGCCCTTTTAACCCTAGCGGGATAGACAGAGACCGCTATGTGTGTGAATTATTTTACTCTAAATACCGAAAAAACGTTATTTCATTGGTACAATTCTAATTTGCCACCGTCAATCCATAAGTTGAACCCTATACCCACAAGCTATTAATCCTTTTTCTGTACTATGCCACTGTACTAAATTTTTTAAGGTTTTATTCCCACTTTAAAGAACTTCTTGTTTATCTTTATGAAAACTATAGACCAGCAAGCGCCTTTTAAAATATAATTGCAAAGTAATACGATAGATCTAGATAGGCGCTGTAAATAATTCATTTTTTTTACGTACAGTACGAATATCAAGAGGGCTTATCACTGGGACTATTATCATTTAAGATCATAAGATCTGTAATAATTATATTTACTAGAAGAAACAAAAACGCAACACACGGGAAGCACTATATTTCAAATAAGAAAAGAATCATCGAAATCGGGTAACCCAGTCAAAATTTCTTAGTTCTCTTTTCTATCTATCCCTTTCCGGTTAAAATATGATGAGTTTCTTTGTATTCAGTATATTTCTTGACAAATAAAACTGTAGAGTTAGAATCATTTATAATAAAGCTTCTGCCGCGAATGCTTAAAAGCTGCCTGATAAGGGTTAAGTGCGATATTATATTTCGTAAAATTTAAAGGTAATATACATTTAAATTTCAAATTGCGAGAAATTATAATTTCTAAATAGGTTGGACCAAATGCGAAATGAATATCGTTTCTTTCCAGAGTACAATTCTATAGATAACTAGCGGACCCGACAGACTTCGTTCTGTCAAAAAGATTTAGAATTTTGCAAAGTTTTTGTTCCTACCTATTTTATAGTCAGGGCAAAAATTCTACTGAACAGAACTATCGCCCTGATGATATGTGGCGTGGGGTTCACCTCGAGTAACCAAGGTATAGTCTTTTTTTTTTTTTTTTTTTTTTTTTTTTTTTTTTTTTAACGGGGAGGAAATCTTCAAGAAGATACCCCGCCTTCTGGGGGGAAGGCGGCGGTTATGTGGGGTTCTTACCCACTAAAACCTCCCCGGTGGCCCTTTCCTCGGTGCATGACGAGGGGCTCCGGGATCTCCAGTGGAACGCACCGGAGCCCCTCTGCACGTTGCTCAAGGAGAGCACGTCCCGGGGAGGTTACCTCCCCTGTGCCCTCACAGCGCAAGGCGACACGGGCCAGCCGATGTCGCCTTCTTCCCGGGTCCACTTTGGTGGACGACTCAGGCCCCCACCCTTGTCGCCCAGTGAACCTGAGGCCCCTTTAGTCGCCTTCTACGACAGGCAGGGGTACCGTAGTCTTATTCTTGAGAGCCCAGAACTACAGGGCTGCGGGCCGGTCTCCCACCGGCCCGCCTGCGCCATCTCCGATCGGGATCGGCCCTCTCCCGATCCCGTTCTGCGGTCTCCTTCTGGGTCATTACTGACTCGCAGAAGGAGACCAGCGCCTTCCATTTAGTTCTCCCCGCCAGCGCAGCCGCTACTGCCGCCGGCGGGGAGAGGTCTTGCCCGATATGCTGGACCAGGATCCGCCGCTCCGCCTCCCACGCGGAGCACACGGCTAGCGTGTGCTGCGCGGAATCCCGGTCGCAGCCACAATGGTGGCATTGCGCGGTCGGTTCGCGCCCTATCCTGTTCAGGTACTCACCGAAGCACCCGTGCCCGGTGAGTACCTGTGTCAGGCGGTATGTGACGTGCGCGTCATTCCTCCTTTAAGCCAGGCTTCGAAGTTCGGCAGGAAGGCACAGACGATGCGTTGGCGCGAGCAACGACGCTCCGAGAGCCGCTCGCGCCAGACCTCCATCGCCCGCCTGTGCTCCTGCCGACGCACCTCTCCCGCATCCAGGGGCGGCCCGGCCCGCCGTCGACGGCGGACGCGCGTGTACACACGCGCGTCCAGCTCCGCCAAAATGTCGAGCGGCGGGAACCGAGCCAGGATAGTGGCCGCCTCATAAGATACCGTCCGGTATCCTCGTGCGATCGAATGGCCATCTTGCGCTGCAGGCTAAGAAGCTTAGTTTCAGCGCCGGACGCCCGTGAAGCGGTTACACCACACGGGCGCCCCGTAGAGGGCCATGGATCGCACGAGACCTCCGTAGAGGCGGCGGACTCCTCCCTGGGGCCCCAAGATTAGGCAGCAGTCTGTGCAGAGCACCCACTGCCTTATCGATCTTGGGGACCAAGCGGTCGAAGTGCACTTCGAAGCCCCAGCGACTGTCCAGGGTGAGGCCGAGATATTTCATCTCCGACCCCACCCGGACCAGCACGTCACCTACGCGAACCGACCGGCTGGGCGGTTCCTTAGCTCTTGGGAGCTTGTGGAACCATAGCGCCTCAGTCTTGTGAGGCGCTACCCGTAGACCCAGCTCGTGGATTTTGTCCACGACGCATGCCACCCCAAGCTCGGCGAGCCGGATGGTGCTATCGAAATCCTCCCCGTCGGACATGACTAGCGTGTCGTCTGCGTAGCAAACGACACTCACGCCGGCGGGGAGACCGACCCTAAGGACCGCGTCATATGCGAGGTTCCATAGCAGGGGGCCCCAACACAGACCCCTGCGGAACCCCGCAATTCACCTCCCTCCGATGGAACTCGTCCCGACCCATGTACTGGATGCACCTGCCATGCAGGTACGCCCCGACGATGCGCTGCAGGTAGGGAGGCACGTGGTGAAACACCAATGCCTCCCCTAATCGCTCCCCAGGGCAGCGTGTTGAATGCGTTGACTACGTCAAGATTGACGGCCAACGCCACGCCACCCCGGGTCACTACCTGCCCCGACCGTTGACGGACCCGGAGGATCGCGTCAACGGTCGACCGCGCCTGCCGGAAGCCATATTGGCATTCCGACAGGTCGGGGCCTACCTGCCGCAGGTGCGAGTTGAGGCGGGCGGCAATTATTCGTTCGAATAATTTGCCCGCCTCATCCAGCAGACATATGGGTCGGTACGCGGAGGGAGACTCCGCGGTCCTACCGTCCTTCTTTATCAGCACCATCCTAGCCTCCTTCCAGCCCGAAGGAAGACTCCGACTTCCAGACAGCTGGTGAACAGCCGTCTAAGTCTCCCCTCAGGCCGGCGGCGAGGCCAGCACCCAAGCCCTTCCGGGAATCCCGTCTGGGCCGGGTGCTGTATTGCGGGCCCTGAGGCGCCCCGTGGCTCGATCCAGCTCCTCGGCAGTCACCCCAGCTCGTCGGACCAGATGGTACGGTCCGACGGCATCGCTGGGGGTGCAGGGTTGGGTCCCTGGATCCTCGGGAAGAGTGTGTCTACCACACTCTCCACGAATGTAGGATCCAGGGTTTCTGTCACCGGAGGGACCCACGGTCTGAGCTTGCCCAGTACAATCTTGTACGGGCGCCCCATGGGTCCCTCTCCAGCCCCTCGAGGAGTTCACTCCAGGATCGAGCCTTCGCTTCCCCTGATCGCGCTTTGAAGCGCGATCGTGGCGCCTCTATACCCCGCATAAGCTCTCGCCGTTTCGTCGGCTGTGGCTCGCCTTCTTCTACGGGCTCTGGTGTACCGGCGTCGGGCCCGGGAGCAGTCCTCGCAAAGCTGCTCTATGGCCTCCGACCACCAGTACACCGCCCGGAGCTTGGGGACCCGGCTCGGCATCGCGACGTCGCAAATCGACGTCATTGTGCTCCGGAACCAGGTCGCCTCTTGTTCGGGATCGGGCAAGACCCTTCTGTCCATGCCGCGACAATGGCAGCGGCCTCGAGCATATCAGCATCGAGCCGCTTGAGGGACCATCGCCGCGGTCGGCTGCTACCGTGCCGGCGGGCAGCACCTGCGGGAGGACGGAGGGCCACATCAAACATGATGTGGAGGTGGTCGGATAGTGTGACCACCTCCTCCGCCACCCTCCATCCCGACACCATGCGTACGGCAGAGGAAGTCGCCCACGACAAGTCGACGACCGACTCCCCCTGCCAACGCACGGAGGTGCTGACGGACCCCCGGTTTAGAAGCCGGAGGTCCAGTCCCGCCGCCCACTCTTGCACGGTCTCTCCCGCGCGCTGTCCTGGCACACCCCCACGCTCTGGAGTGAGCGTTGAAGTCACCCAGGACAAGCACTGGACGCGGCGAGCATCTGCGAACGCAGTCGCCCACCGCATCCATGTACGCCTCGTAAGCGGCGAGGGTACAGTTGGGAGAGACGTAGCAGCCCACAACTGCCAGGGGACCCCATTGCACCGCAATGTAGCCCTGTCCCTTAACGAGTAAGGAACAGGGCGGGTCCCCTGCGCCACCACCCCAGTAAATGGCGACAGAGCCTCCGTCGTCACCGAACCAGCGAGGATGGTCCGGGACTCGGTAAGGCTCTGCCACCACGGCCAGAGACACTGACCACTGCGCGAGGGTCTGCATCAGCAGGTCCTGCGACCCTCGGCAGTGGTTCAGATTGCCCTGGAGGATCCTCACCTTCACCCCGAAGGTGAGGCCTCCATGGCCTCCGGCGCACTGGGTGGCCTGGGAGGGGAGCCCGCCTACCCTCCCTTTTTTTCCTCTCTTCGGTGCGCAGCCCTTGGTCCCCAACCGATGGTTGGCCGGGCGACCAAGGTCCGCGCACAGCGGGCACTTCAGCGCGGCTGCCGTGCACTGCCGGGCCTTATGGCCTGGCTCGCCGCAAGCGTAGCACCGCGTGCTTCGGTCCTGTTCGCAGGTGCACGTGCTACGCACGTGTCCCTGCTCCAGGCACCGGAAGCACTGCAGTGGTCTCGCGGCGAGCACCACCAGCCTCGCGGCCGTCCACCCGATGCGGATGCGATTCGCTGTCGCCAGCTTACGCACCGCACCGAGCGGACACCGCACCCACAGCGACCCCAGACGCAAAGGTGAGCGATGTATCTCGCCCACCTTCACGTCTGAGGCCTGGCAGCCACCCTGCTCGGCCACCGCTGCGACCACCTCAGCTGGAGTGATGGACTCGTCTAAGTCCATCACTCTCAGCTCGCCGGTCTTCACTGGACGTGCAATATGCACGTCCAGGTCGACCAGCCGCTCCCTCATTGTGGCCGCCAGCGTATCAGCCTTGGCCGCGCAGTCAGCGCCCGCTACTTCGAGGATTAGGGCCCCAGTGACGGCCCTCCTCGTGCGGGCAGTCTCTATGCCGCAGTCTGCCAGTTTGATCCGCTGTTTAGCGGCTGACATGACTGCGGCATAGGACGCGTCACTGTGCTCCGGCACGGTGACCGTTATGGCCGCCGTGCTCGGAAGCCTTGCCGGCTTCGCCGCCTTGGGCTTTGGCTTCGCCGCCGCCTTCGGGGGGGCCGCCTTCTTAGGCTGGGGCTTCGGTGCTGGGGCCGCCTTTTTGGCGGCCTTGCCCGCAGCCCTCTTCGCCTTCCGGCCGACGACCACGGCCCAGGTCTCTCCTACGGGAGACGGCTGGGCCTCTGCCTGTTGCGCCAAAGGCGCCCTGGCCTTCGGCTGCGGTCGTCGGGCCGGTGGCGCTTGAGCGGCCCCCTCCCTGCCAGCAGCCGCTGGTGCGGGCGCCATATACTCGGAGAGTTTCCGGTCGATTAGAGCGCTGATGCGCTCCATCAACCGGCTCTCCGATGACGCCCTCTCCGCCAGCGCTGGCGGCAGCGGCTTTTTGAAGACCGCTGGCTTGGCACCAGCGGCCTTACTCGGCCCCGCTTCCTGGGACCCACTGGGACCCGCAGCCCGGCTCGGGCCCGCGACTGGCGGAGGGTGAGACGCCTCGCGATTTCGCAAGGCGCTCAACTCCTGCGTCAGCCGCTCCACCCTCGCCGTCAGGTCGGAGAGCTGCGAACGCAGCTGCGCGTTTTCACGCTGCAGCGCGTCCGCAGCCGGAGGCTGCGACACCCTCCGAGCGAGCTCAGAGCTCGCCGCCTCCGCCTCAAGGGCCGCCACGCGCAAATACTGCACGTACGTGCCCTTGAGGTTCTGCGACCTGTCCGAGATCTTTTCGACGGCCAACATGGAGGCCCTGATGCGACTGCACAGGTCCTCCGTTGGCCGCTCAGCCATCTCCCTAGCTAGGTCTTGGGACCTAGGGAGATGGGCTTTCGACCTCCGATTAGCTGGGGCCACCGTCGGGTCCCAGATTTCCGCCTCGTCGTCCTCCTCAGCAGAGGCAGGCGGCGGGGAGTTTTGCTTCCTCCGTTTTTTGGCCGCCCCGGAGGTCGAAGACCTTACCGAGGCGACCGACATAACGGAGGAGTCTGACTCCCCCCCGCTTTCCCTCCGTGTCGCGACTGAGCGCGCAGCAAAACGGCCGGTTCTGGGGTCGCGCTGCGACACCCCAGCTCCGGCTCCCTCCGCTACGCCGGTTCTGGGGTCGCTCTGCGACACCCCAAGACCGGCACCCTCGACTCCGCCCAAACGGGCCTCCTCCCTCCTAGCTCCCTCATTTTTATTTGTGAATGAATCCATATTAATACCCACGAGTATGGAGGAAATAAAAGTCCACCGGGGCAGAGACTCCTGTACCCACGGTAAGCCTTGGTATACCTCTCGGTATACCTACACACGGGTGTCGGCAGGTGCCCGCGGACATTACAGTAGCGGTTGACAAGCCCCTCAACCATGCATCCCATAGCGCTGTTTTCTCCGCTTAGGATTGGGGAGTTTTTATAGAGGTACTCTCCTCGCGGCCCGGCCAATTAAGGCAAGACCCCCGCTCCGGGCAGAGCCGCTAGACATGATCAACGACACTCCACCCGGTTTACGGTCTTTGGGCGGTGGCAGTGCGACTGGGTAGTCACACCACCTGCCCGGTGACAGGGTTAGTGAACACCGGGCCCGCCCTCCGTCCCTCTGGCGCGCCCTCTGCTATCAGAGGGACGCCCAGAAAACCTCCGATTAGCCGAAGCCTACCGGCACTTGTTGCTCGTTTAGCACTACCCGGGGGCACGTGTAGGGTGTCATGGTTCAAGTATCTCCTACGGACGCGAGCAACTCCACCCCCAACCAAGGTATAGTCTAGTCTATCTTCGCTTCCACGAAATTTCTGGGACCCACGAAAAAACTCCCTCTGCGATGTCTGCCAGAGGACTTGAAAGTAAGAGGCGAACTTAGGGATCAAACCTGATTGGAAAATAATTTAAAAGGTCAGTGGGAACCTAGAGGTGACAAATATTTATTAAAAGTGGCACTCGCTCGGATAGTGGAGATGATCTGCAATGAAGTCATCGGTATTTAATAAACATAACTATAATAATCAACAACTTATTACAACACACAAACTCATCTAATTTGGTTATGTTCATAATGGGTACATGTCGTAGTGACATTATTCAATTTCATTAGCACAATCCACCTGAACAGATAATTTTGCGGTACTATATATACAATATCGAAGATTCTAGACTTGAAGCATCAACACAAATCAATGCAACTATCAATTATATTAATGATACTTGCGAAGTTGAATAATGACAGCAATTATAACTTGCACTTTAATATTAAGATTACTCTAATAGATCCTAATGGAACCTACGGGGATTGGAACGTTGAATTACCTCAAATTTTTAATACCGTGTAACATTAAAATATTGCAATTCCCCACGTGTTACACTAGACTTATTTATCTGCTGACTTCTTATTACAAAGATGGCTTGAGGATACTCAATTGTGCTTCGTTACCCTTGGCGAAATAAGACTATTTTTTGATCTTCACCATTGTTTGATGATCTTTAAGTTTTGTTGCAAGAATTGAATGGCGGACCATATATTACATAGATCGCCGATTGACTATACTTGAGCAACTTCTTGGACACCTAGTTTAAAGATAACTGCGCTTAGAAGTCTCTCTCTGCATTCCAGCGCTGAGTTATTCATGATAGAGTTGAAGCTTAAGCCGGTCGACTTGAACTTACTTGAAATGGCTCCTATTAGCGACATCTAGTTGTAAATTTTGTAATTAACGTAACTGTCAATATTTCGTATCTACATCTTTAGCAGCTCCATCTAACTACAAATTTCGTTACTACGTTCACATAATCAATTTTAGTTTAATATTTTATAAGCATGAATATATCGGACCAACGACACACTGTTAACTTATGATCACTATTAACCTAACCTAACATATTTTCTCCTGTTACTATGTAGCTATGTGCGAAAATACAAATTTAATACCTAAGCTAAGACACTTCGAAAGACAAAGAGAGTTTTTTTTTTGACGAACTCACCGGATTGAGAGGTAAGCTCTTAGGTCGCTTAGCCTGAACCTCGGTTTTTTTTTCAATAAAAAGAAAGCTAGCAATATTTTTTTTTCAGAAATATTACTAACAATCTTGTTAACCATTCCAACTAAGCTTAAGCTTGTGCTAGGACATGGTTCACGGCAATAGTCGAATGGTGGATTCGGACCCACGACCTTACAATTCGCAGACCGTACCCTAAACCATTAGGCTATTGACGCTTTAGACAAAGAGAGATCTGACGTCACTTACTCATCCAATTTCGCTGGGTCATGGCCATTTCAATTGCTGACTATAAGATATATGTCGACTATGTTAGTTCTCTATCTCACCAACTAAATTAGACGACCTTCTCCTTTTATTGAAGGCGATAAAAAATAAACTTTTACATTCTTTTTACTCTTTTTTAAACGGGTTTAAACAACAGTAACTATTACTCCTACCATTTCACCAAGCTTATAAGGCCTTATGTAACAGGCTCACGACCTTGCCCTAAATTACCAATTTGATTTTATACGTAGGAAACAGAAAAAAAAATTGTACATTAGTAGGAGCTTTATAGCAAATATAGCGAATAGTTTTCAATTTACTTTATATTTTATATTTGTTTATTTTCTACGTTTTGTTTTGTTTATTTTTCTTTTTTATCATTTACTCCTGTGTCAATCATTAATATTTGTTATCCTGCCCATGCTAACACGATGCTGTTGCTGTATTGTATCAATGATTTTCGAAAAACAAATTTGTTTTCGGTGAGACAATATGAAGGAAACATTTATAATAATTTTTATACCCTAATTGTTAAAACGTGTCTGCTATCTTTTGTTTCTGTTTGTCTCCAATAAATAAATAAATAAATAAGGCGGTTGAAATTTGACCCCCGATCATAAGATCGTAAATTTAATTGCTTAGTTGTTAGTAAATATAGCCGTGAGCAAAAATAAAGGGTTGGTTAAGAAAGTTTGAATGTCTCGGAAGATAAAGACGCTGGCTGAATAAATTGTGCATGATAGACAATTAAATATCCTTAAAATAAAAAAAAATATTTTTATTAATTTATTTTTCGTTCATTAAAAACATAAACATAATTTAAACGAAAAAGGATATCTTACGTAAACTTGGATAATATAGTATTTTTCATAATTTTTTTTTCAATTTTAGTACTAAGTGTTGCCTCCATGTGGCGAAATAAATGGGTAAATATTTTTTTTTATTTTATTTTAAGGATATTTAATTGTCTATCATCTATATGTTTTATGCACAATTTATTTCAGTTCGCTAATGTCTCTATATTCCGAGATATTCAAACTTTCTTAACCGACCCTTTATTTTTGCTCACGAGTGTATATCAAGTAAATATTTCAATCATAAGCACCAACCATAACAGTTGTAGTATGTTAGTATGATTATTGACAATTCGAAATGAGGAATTAATAACATTACGACCTATTCCTGTTTGATTACTTGGAAATCCTTGAGACTTCACAATTTACTTCCAACGACCTCGTTATCAGAAATCGGCATCAAGGAAACGAGTCGAAATGAACTTTAATAACTTTGATGGACTTTTACTTTATCCCCTTAACAAATCTTTGCCAGTTATTTAAATGTAGAAGGTTTTAAAATCCGGAAAAAGGATAAATCCAGTCAAAAAAAATTAAGTCATATTAATATGAAATTAATTTTTTTTTAACTGGATTTATTTTAAAAAATTAGAGCCGTGGTAGCTCAGTAGAGCCGTGGTAGCTCAGTGTTCGGGCGGTTGGCTCAAGTTGCATAGTACGCTAGCAACCCGAGTTCGATCCCCGGTGCCGGCACCAATAAATTTGTTGTTGCAATTTTATGTGCTGATTAACCACGCGCTCGGCGGTGAAGGAAAACATCGTGAGGAAACCTACATGTCTTAGAAAATTTTTCTACGACATGTGAAGTCTGCCAATACGCATTAGGGCCGCGTGGCGGACTGTGCCCTTATACTCTCTTTACAGAGAAGGCCTCTGCCCAGCAGTGGGGCATATATATTATTTACTCGTATATAAAGGCTGTTACTTTAATATGAAATTTCAACGCTGTGTAGAAAATTAATCTCAAATGTTAAAAATGAAGGTATATTGCCAAACTTTGAAGGAGAAGTGGCTCTTTTTTAAGTAGCACAGGAGAACCACAGTACAGAGAAGACGATCAAGAGGGAAGTCCTCTGCTCTAGCCAGATCGTAGACAACACCTACTCGAAAGTCTACAGCAAAGGACTGGAATGGTTTACCCGCGCTCCCTTTTCCGATTACAATGTGGGTATTTTCAAGAGTAGAGTGAACTGGCATTTTCTAAGCCAGTGCTCCTTACCATCAGGACTGCATTTCCACTTAACATCAGGTGCGATCGTAGTCAAGCACTTGCTTAGAAAGAATAAAAGAAAAATACGACACATGTAGGAGGAGTTGTATTGGAAATACCTCTGGTGATAGCTGAGTAACGGCCTAAACCATGATTCACTTATGGAATCTTGCGATTAGGGAGTACCTCTTTCCAGATCCTACTTCTTCCTTCAGTTACATCATCTCGCCTAATCGTTTATTTTATTAAACAGCTTATAACAAAAAGTGTAAAACATTTATCTGTGTAATTATCTGACATGCAGATTTCCTTTACTGCCGAAATCGAAGTCATTGTTCCTTAAAATTATAAGTAACATTTTCTTTGATAGCGATACCGGAAATAGAACTCAAGTTGTTCTTGTAATTTGAAATTTTAGCAAAGACCCCGGGCACTGAGTTACGGGGACTTTTTAAAACACGAGGCCGTGTTTCCATTAATTCGCTTTCACATTTGCTAAAGCGAGTGATATAATATTACGCATTTGTGTTTAGCAGTGATACCAGCACAGTAGGTTGTCGGTTCGGCATGCGATCATATACTGGCGAATTAGAAACATAGTTGGCTTGTTTTAATGAATGCCATTTTTTTTGTACAAAAAATCACTTGCTAAAATGTATACCCGGCGTATAGCCTTGGGCTGATCCTCAGCTCTTGCATATATGACCTTAAAGCTGGTGAAGCGCGTATAAGGAAAGCCTACCTTCCTGTCTAACTCCGCTAGGGTTAGTGGGACTTGTTTTTTTTTAAGAAATATAAAGGAAACAATTCTTTAACAAGTATAAAAATTTGTACTTCAATACACATTACCTCTTATAACACATTTACTTTAACATTATGTAAAACAAGTTCTTTCATCAGAGTCAGTAAATAATAAAAAAAAAAATTATAATTCTATTTCTAATATAAATTTAATTTGATTACCTTAAACAAACACTTCCATTATAAACATATGTCGTATGAGTCTAGTAATAATATTGTTAACATATTGCCCCACCGCGCATCATCCGACTCCCCGCAACGCGACATTCTCCCCGCTACGCGTCATTCTACCCGCTACGCGTCATTCTACCCGCTACGCGACATTCTCCCCGTTACGCGATACGTTAACAAACAAGATCATTCGCTTTCTGGAGTGTCTCTTGACTAACTCGAGAGACCTAAAGATTGAGTTACTCACTGTCAAATAGAAATATAAATTATCCTTCTAATTTGATCCGATAATGGATAGGTGAGATTATGTACGTTTATTATACTACGCCTCACGACTACAAACACTTTTTACCTTAAACCATGAACGGTCCTGTACATATTTGGTAAGAACGGGACAGCCAGATCAGGTAAGCAGTCAAAGAGTGAAGAAAATGACTGAATAAGGTGGTAATAATTTCAAAATATTTAGTAGCTCTATGTCATGGGTAGGACACTTACCATACGGTAGGTTCTGCTATTTTCAGCGCGATTATGTAATGTGTTGAAAGAGTTAACCAGTTTTTTTTTGTCGGAACCTACGTTGCTTGGCCAGATAAACTAATCAAAACTGTTTCACCGTCTTTAAGAGATAGCAGAGCTCTTAGGTCGCTAAACCAAAACCTTTATTAGGTAATGTGTGCAAGGTACCCGAAAAGATCATCAGCTTGCGCAGTTACATAATTCGCATAAGAATTCCGATCTCTTGTATCCGATGAGGCAGCGTCTACACGCATGACGTCACCAATATTTCAAATAAAGCTTAGTGCTGATAATTTGATTACATATATTTTGATAGCTAGAGGACTGAAACAGCGTTGTCGTGGGCATGCATCTCCTTTGCGTCCGGGTTAGTCACTTGATCTCTTGCTTGTTTCCTTTGCAGAACGTAGAGACGTCTGCGGAAATTAAAAAAAAGTCTATACATCATTATCATCATCAGCCTTTGTCTACCCTGCTGGAAATAGGCCTTTCCCAATGCCTTCCACCACATACGATCCTCCGATTTCCGCATCCAGCCACTTCCGGCTATCCTTATGAGGTCGTCGGTCCATCTAGAGGAAGGACGCTCTACGCTTTTCCGACCCATTTTTCATTTAAATACGTAAGACCAATTTACATACGTAAATAAATAAAAATAAAAGAGAGCGTCCGTTCTTAATATATCCTAGAGACCACAAACTGGCAAACGCAGCGTGGGTGGACGTCCTACACTGCGTTTGCCGGTCTGACGACCTCATAAAGGCCGCAGGACGCAGATGGATGCAAGCCGCTAAAAACCGGTCCTTTAGAAATCGTTGGGGGAGGCCTATGTCCAGCAGTGGATGTTTTGCGGCTGAAATTATAATGACGATTTAATCTGTCACAGACGGTAAGACACGTATTTACTCGTACGTTAAGTGTTAGCATTGATTTCATTTTCAGCCCATTTTTACTCTGTCAAACTGTGTCGGTTTGTCGAGTACATTAGTAAATGTTTGAAAATATACTTACATGAATATGAAGAAAGCGGGCACAGTCATAAAACCACCGAGAAAATAAAATCCACCAGTGAATGAGTCAATAGTGGCTTTATACACTTGACTATATAGAGGTGTATATATCACGGGTATGACTGCCTCAACGAAGCCAATCAATGAACACATTTTACCTGAAAATTGACATAAATAATATAAATTCAAAAGAATAACAACGTTTAACATAATTATGATCTAACTCCTGTTATTGATACACATTAAGACTTCACAAAGGCGGACTTAATGCCTTAGAGGCTCTTCGGCCACTTCTTCTCCCAGCGCCAACTCTTTCCGAAGTGGCACTCCAAAGTTAGTTTAGTTTTTGAATGTCCCTTACATTATCTGTGAAATGGCAACCGAGCCTTTCGGGCGCCCTCGGATCGAAATGCTTACTAGTAACATAGTAACCGTCTAAGCCGAGGTTACCCCTTACCGGGGACCCTTGTGTCGAGTCACTAGCGATAGATGTTCAGGCTAAGCGACCTAAGAGCTATGCCACCTCTCAATCCGGTGAAGCAATCAAGGCCAGCTTTTCTGGCCAATCTGTATAGTTCGTCATTAAAAAAAATAGATCGGTTTAATAATGAAACATCACTGTCAAATAGCAGACTCGGGGCTCTGGTTTTTGGCTAAATGACACTTCAATTATAAATCAGTATTCACATTGAAAATTTTAGCAGAGACTTTAGAGAGTAGCAAACTTGATGCCCGGACTCCTTATAAGAAATGCAAGGGCTCACGGGATGTTGAAATCACGGCTCGAACAGACAGCTCAATCGGATAACAAATCGTGATGAAATATTTCTCTAATTATATCACTACACGCCTATATTTATAAATGTATAAAGTTACAAAAGAATGGATCCGGTTTCCATCTTCGATTGAAATCACCTTGAAGCATTTAAAGACGAGACACATCAGAATGTTTCTAAAGAACTTGTTTCTATGCATAAACAACATTATTATCAAATCGAAAAGGAAAAAACAAAATTTCAACATGAAGCTCAGAAATCTTAATTTTACATACTAAAAAATACAAGTTCAATTACATTAACTTATTAGTACTAGACGTTAAGTTATCAGTAAGTACACATCTGGCATAGTGATCGGATCCATTTTTTATTTAAGGAATCTAATTTTAACGAAGCTTTTAACCTAACAAATAACTTTACGAGAGAAATCAAAACCGACTTCAAATCAGAGGAAATGTGAAGGATGAGACATGCAACTCTAGCTCGCAAATTTTCTCAGTTATATTACAAAGTCCTCTTTCTTTCTTACTTCCACATTCGTGTTCGTTGTCGTTTGCTAGCTAGGATTTTCATGGTAAGTCTTCGAAACCTTTTTCTTCGTCGGGTAATGCCTACGCATACACGCCCTCGCGGGGACGATGACGTGTTATGTCGGACTCGCATCGACTAAAATCCCACGCTGATCGCTATCAGCGCAACCGTGGGGTCGTGGGATCCCCGTAAGCCTTCTGTGCTTCGCTGGGCCAGACCATCTCGGGTTTAAAGTCGCTACCCCCGAAACCCTCGCAGACTGCCACGACTTCTTGGTACAACTCCGTATTGTCCTCCTTTTTCGGGATCTAAGGTATGCCAACAGAACTAGTATGGGACCGAAGTGAAACCAAACGCTTCCATAAGCAAATTCAAAATTGAATCATAACTGAAAACGCTGCACAAAGATTAAAACACAAATTCAGAACCTTGTTTTTAGTCGGTTAAAATGACAGTGATTATAACAGCCCGCCTAATTGATACAGAGAAGGAATTCCATTAGCGTTCAGCCACTACGATGAATCTGTGAAGATTATTTACTTTTGCCTAGCTAAAATGACGTACGCCTGGAAGCTCTGACCCATTAGTTTCAAACAAGATATTGCTTTAATTACCAGCAGTCTGTCGGTCCATTCACTAAGCTTGTTAATTTGTAAAACAATTATCGGAAGTCGGGCACCGCCATGGTTCAGGAAGTAATTAAAATTCTGTTTAGAAATTGCAATATTGTTCTTACATTCATTAATACTACGTACCGACTTTATCTTGATCTACCACTTTAGTTCCTAGTGACCTGATGGCCGTTGTTCCCGAGTTGCCGAAGAAATCCAGCACTGGACCGCTGTAGAACCAGGCTTTAGTTGGTGCCAGTGAGTACATGAAACTTGACATCACTTTGCAGGTAGTCGCTATGACGCCTATTAGAGCGTCGTGCATTTTTAGATGTTTACTAAAAACTGTAACCGCCACCGCAGTCCCTGTAATATTATCAACAGCCTAAATAACAAAATAACAAGAATATACAACAACAACAAAGTATGTCCATCACTTTATATCATTGTTCTGTTATCTTTTAAGAATTTGCTTGCGCAGCATTATAAGTCAATTTCGTTGGAACTATGAAATATGTATATTTTATATATTAGTATATTTAATGATAAGTTATTTATGTAGGTATATTAAGTGTAGGTTATTGATTATATGTATAGATTTATAATATTTGTAGTTGAACGCCATCGTCCTGTTTTGTTCATATATCTCCCGTCCATACACAGGTTGCCTGGAAGAGATCGCTCTTAACGATAAGGTCACCCATTGTACAAAGAATTGTAAAATGTACCGTAGTTATGTAATGCTTTTTATTTGATTTTGGTGTACAATAAAGTTATATCTATGATAGATATCTATCTATCTCAGCCCTGTAGTTCTGGGCTCTCAAGAATAAGACTACGGTATCCCCTGCCTGTCGTACAAGGCGACTAAAAGGGGCCTCGGGTTCACTGGGTGACAAGGGTGGGGGCCTTTGTCGTCCAGCAAGGTGGACCCGGGAAGAAGGCGACATCGGCTGGCCCGTGTCGCCTTGCACTGCGAGGGCACAGGGGGGGAGGGAGAAACCTCCCCCGGGAAGTGCTCTCCTTGAGCGCAGTGCAGAGGGCCTCCGGTGCGTTCCACTGGAGATCCCGGAGCCCCTCACCATGCACCGAGGAATTGCCACCGGAGAGGTTTTAGTGGATAAAACCCCACATAACCGCCGCCTTCCCCCCAGAAGGCGGGGTATCTTTTTGAAGATTTCCTCGTCGTTATAAAAAAAAAGATATCTATCTATCTATCTGCTAACATTAAACTTCCTCAACATCGTTAATTCAAACATAAGATTAAGACGTCCGGGCTAAGCAAGCTTAGAGCTATGAAATCATTTAATCCGGTGAAACAATGAAAGTCGTTTTCTCTGGCATTAATCTGTGTTGGGTCGTCAAAAAAAACAAGAATAAAACGCTATAAATTACGAAGTTTCCTAGTCCTATGTATTTTATTAAATAAATACCATTTCTAATATGTGTTACTTAAAGTAATTTTTTTCCTGATTTGAAATAAATAAACATAATCATATATAAATATATCTGAGCTCTTATAAAATTAAATTATTCAATATATAAATAATTTAATTATAAACTATGAATAAAATACATTAGTCAACTCACCTCCTAAGCCCATGAGAATTGAATAAGTTGAGAATAAGCTGAACTCGACAACAGTCATATTATATTTCTTTAAAGTGTATAAAAACATCACCCCTGCCTCCCCTGAAAAAAATTAAAAAAAAAATTACACTGAATGCATAGAATAATTTGTATTTAAAAATTATATAATGTTTCATATAGAAAATACAATGTGTCTTATTATAATAAATGTATCTTACCATATACTGGCCCTATAATAATAATATGAGCGCAAATAACAAGTATAATTTGCGTAAGCGGCGATCGAGGAGTCAAAAATAGAAGAGATATCGTTTCCCAAACATGCTTGGGGTGGAAAAATTGGACTACTTTTTCGACAAATGTTCCTTCCATATTCACTCTTTTGACATCGTGGACCCTAAAATATGTCTGAAGAAATGCTAACATATACAATAATGTTCCAATGCCGAATATTCCGTAATAACCTACGGCTTCCGTTAACACTCCACTGATAGAAGAACCTAAGGGTATTCCAAGTGTCACTATAACAGCCACAACACCGATTCTAAATGTCCGTGACTCCACCGTTGTGACATCCGCTATATAACTATAAGAACCCATCAAAGCAATTGATATTCCCCCACTGAATGCGGTCGGCAAAGCTTCTATTAATGCAGTTATCCACAAAGGCCATTCCAGGAAGAAGTATGTTGCTAATAGTAATCCTATAGCTGATATCAATTCACCCACGATAGGGAAAAGCATCAGAGCTTTCCTATTTCCAGTTTTATCACTCCATGCGCCGACGAAAAGAATTGCTATTGCAGGTATTCCACTTTGCAATGGTTGCTTCCACGCTGTCATATCTGCAACCATTTTTTGAGCACCAATAAGAGCAGCTTCCGTCAAGTTATCCGTGGCTTCACCGCCCAGTGCTAATGCGCAAATTTCTTCCGTGAAATTTAAATCGGATCGGCACGCTTTCTCCATGTTAAGTTTTTGAACCGCCAACGATGATATAATATTTGGCATAATATAACACAGTAGAAATGGTTCAACTGTAAAAAACTTTAACAAATTTTTCACTCTGTCCAAACAGGATATGTGTTCGATTTCTTCTTTTTGCTCCGTCGTGCTTTGTTTCTTGAAATCGGCATTTTGATCTTGATTTATAGTTTCGTTTAATTCCACGTCATTTAGCGTTTTGTTTCCCATTTTATTGTATGTATTTTAAAACATTATCTTCGCTTAACACAAATATGATGTCTGTCTATTTATAAACACGATACTCAACTGGCCTATGGCGATCTTGTGCTTCCAAACAAACTTGTTTTTTGTCTAAATATAATACCCGCGATGAAACATGTTCATGCATCCTTGAAGGTGACCACAGAACCGACATTCAAGTGCAGTGGGTTTTTTGATTAATCAATATAATGAACTAGAAAACTTTGACATAGAATTCGAGCTTACCGATCTTTGGATCAATAATTTACATTGCATATTGGACGTCTAATATTTGCTTGGAATAATTTAAAAAATAATTTAATAAAAAAATAAGAATATGATGAATGAATGAATGGATAAACTTTATTGCACAACAATTAACAAGTATAATACATTTTACATGTTGATATAATATGATATATTTGTATGCGTAATAGGCGGTGTTATCAAGACCGATCTTTTCCAGACAACCTTTTGGATAAACATTTGTTTTTAAAAAGTTTTAAGTGTGTCTGTGATTTTGGCTGAATACGGGTTATTGGTAATTCGACGTAAATTCGTTAGGAGATGATAGATTCTTGCAATAATTTAAACCCCTAAATGCATTACGCAAAAGTGAAGCATTTTTGAGTTTCTTTTTGGTTTCTCGAAATAAGTCAGAAATGCAACTTCAAAAATTTATTAAAAAAAAAGTATCAATTTAAATGTAATTTTTACTTCTGATTTATAAAAACGATTAAACATTGGTTTTTATAAATATTAAAACTACAATTATCGGTCCAAATTTAAAAATGCGAGACGAAAAACGATACTATTTCAATATTTTTTGACATTTATCTCCATCAAAATGCCTTCTAGCCAAAAAAAATGAAAATGGGCTGGCAGATTATTTTAAAAACATAACCGTTTTCTTGACTATCTATCCATTCTGTCATATGCGTTTATAATAATATATATATTAGTAGCTTTACCTATAAATTTAAAAGATAATTTTTATTAATAAGTAACGTAAAGTAGCTAACGTATAATGTTTAATAGAATGCCATCAGTCACCGCCTGTGTTTGTGAATGTGTTTTGCGACACACGCTCAAGGTCATATAAAAACTAATATAATTATATCAACTGAAATAGTGAACGCTACTACGTACGAATTCATCTAGTTGTCTTAGTACGTAAACATTCTTTCTAAGCGATTGATATGTGGAAGGTAAAGGTTTGGCTGTTAAATAAGTCGTAACAAAGGCTTTCAATCGGCTTTGCTTCGGTAATCCGATTGAAGCATTTGATTTAGTATTCTAACAGCTCGCCCACCTCTCTCCGGTTATGCGGTAAAAGGTTTCTATTTCGTCAGCCCTGTAGTTCTGGGCTCTCAAGAATAAGACTACGGTATCCCCTGCCTGTCGTAGAAGGCGACTAAAAGGGGCCTCGGTTTCACTGGGCGACAAGGGTGGGGGCCTCAGTCGTCCACCAAGGTGGACCCGGGAAGAAGGCGACATCGGCTGGCCCGTGTTGCCTTGCGCTGCGAGGGCACAGGGAGGGAGGTAGTAACCTCCCCGGGACGTGCTCTCCTTGAGCACAGTGCAGAGGGGCTCTGGTGCGTTCCACGTTGAGATCCCGGAGCCCCTCGTCATGCACCGAGGAAAGAGCTACCGGGGAGGTTTTAGTGGATAAGAAACCCACATAACCAAAGCCTTGCCCCCAGAAGGCGGGGTATATCTTTCTGAAGATTTCCTCCCCGGTAATAAAAAAAGGATTCTATTTCGTCTTCATCGTGATGGTTGGCGTAACAAAACTCTATGTTATTTTCATATTTCATCCACAACCTACATACCAGTGGAAACCGTTACTTTCGAAAATCGTTACTGCCACCGCTGCTAATGTTCGTGAGCGATGGTGATCACTTAAAATGAGGTTCGTTTGCCTAGCCGTTATATTTAGTGTTAACATTTAACGAAAAGTTCTAAGACGTTCTGAGAATATTTATTATACCAAATAAAATAAGTACTTCTAAAAGTACGTGCTGTTACACTGGTACTCGTAAATATACAATGGAATCAGTAATTTCGACATGCCATTGTATATAACACAATTATTTACTGAAATTATAGATACAAATTGTTAATAACATAAAAAAGTCATATCATTTTTTTTTATTGCAACACGAATGAAATATTATTTCTAAAATAAATCATAATAAGAAAGCCTTAAAATAAAACTATAATTAATTGCAATTTTAGGTTGGTTTAATAATGCGAATATTTTATTGCAGGCGCTTTCTGGTTTCTATTTGTTAATAGAATAGAACTAATGTGATATATTAATTTTAAATAATAATTATTACTATGATACTTCGGGAAAGCGTTTGATTTAATTTTGTTTTTACCCGTAAATATACCGTTAAATCAGTTTCAAAAATGCTGTTTTTTTGTGTGAAATTTTTACAGTAAAAGGTAACAAAAAAGGTTTCTCCATATATTAGTACGATAGAAAATTACCAAATCGATGAAATTATAATGCTTTAGAAATTTCATTTTTAATGTATAATTAAGGTAATTTTTATAAAAATCATGCATAAAAAAACTAAAAGATTTTTTAATCTATCTTAAAATCAAAAATTGCCTTAAGTTCTACTTGTTTTGTTAACAATTCAACACTTTAATATACAATGTATACATAATTACTAACCGATGCAATTATACAGTGCTATAGAAAATTATTTTTCGTTTTATATAAAGTTAATTTATATAATACGCGTAGTTGATTTAGATAACAACGTAACATAATGGAGGTACGTAAACACAATAGTTGCAATTAACGCACACTGTGTAATTACATATTATTAAGCATCAAGCAGTCAATTTACCATGTCGATTAATTTAACACAAATATTGTTGTTGGACAATTGACGTGGTAATGATTCGTTTAAGCACTGATAGCATAATGCCTAAGCATTTGACAACACGATCTTATGGTCTAATGTCGTCAATAGCCTAATGGTTTAGGGTACGGCCTGCGAATGGTAAGGTCGTGGGTTCGAATCCACCATTCGACTATTGACGTGAACCATGTCCTAGCACAACCTTAAGCTTAGTTGGAATTATCGGGGGTCTTAAACAGCATATCGTTATCTCTGTGCGGAACGCGCAAGATGTGTGACAGAGAAAATCACCTCTCGCTCACTCTCATTGTAAATAAGTGTCCCTTCCGGATTGGTCGACAAACTTAGTTTCTAATTAGTGCCAGTAAGGACGTAGCACATAAGTTTGTATAAATAGTTAAGAAATTAGAAAATACAAACATTACAAATCTGGACTCCGAGTGTTATTGTTCCCGCAAATATCGACAATAGTGAAGGCCTCCCACAGAATGGTTAACAAGATTGTTAGTAATATTTCTGAAAAAAAAATAAATATTGCTAGCTTTCTTTTCAAAAAAAAATCCAATTGGCTTGCGCCAATGATTTGCGTTTCTAAAGACCAAGGTCTTCAATCAGTGCGTCCTACCCGTCTTGACATATGGAGCTGAAACGTGCACACTCACGGTTAGGCTGGTCCACAGGCTAAAAGTCGCTCAACGAGCTATGGAAAGGGCTGTGCTCGGAATCTCTCTGAAGGGTCGAATCCGGAATGAGGTGATCCGACAGAGAACTAAGATGATCGACATAGCACACGGATCAGCAATTTAAAGTGGCAACCGGATTAGCCGTGGAACGCATAACCGTTGGGCAAAAGGACACCGGAACCTGTCCTTTCCTTCCTTCAACTCACTTTAATATGTATAAGACCCTCCAGTTTGTGGGCTGGCAATACCGCCACATACAATCCTTTTATTTGTTTTGTTTTACTTTTGGGAATCCTAGTGCTCCCAAACGGCTATTAAAAATGATTTCAGGTGTGAAGCCAATTTTGTGATGTTGAGTTGCCGCCCTTACTCACTGGGTAAAACACAGAAGTAAATTATAATATAAACCTAACCTATAAACCTATTATTATAGAGTAGGGACGTTGGGGCTCAATAGACGAAATGCAGTAGTATAAAGTAAAGTGAAAGTATCAGTATTTCTATATGTCCCACTACTGGGCACAAGCCTTCTCTGTAAAAAGAGTATAAGGGCATAGTCCGACGCGCAGCCCTAGTGCGGATTGGCAGATTACACATGTCTTAGAAAAATCTTCTAGGAAATGTAGGTTTCCTCACGATGATTTCCTTCACCGTCGAGCGCGTGGTTAATATTAGTATTAGCAGTAGATCGTAGTCTAGAAAGTATATAATAGCAAAATCGTTAGCAATGGCTCTATTACTGTTGGAATGACTAAATAGATGTGAGATCGTTTTCGTGTAATTATCAACAGAATGTTAATTTTATTAATTTATATAATTAGATATTTATTTAATACGAACTGTTTTTTAATGCAAATTTGAGCCTATTTTTTATTTAGGTCCATTAGTGTATCACAAAATGGCAAATTTTTTACACAGCTATAAAGATATTTGAAAGAATTCTCACGTTTTTTAGTGTAGGCTTAAAAGGTGTAGACAGATATAGCATTTGCTATCAGCGACACGTGAGAGTAAAGTCAAGCGTCAAGTCAAAGCGTTTATTTTTATACGATACTATATAAAATATATTTGGCAACCAATTGGCTAAGCGTTCGACTTTTAAGTTTAGATCTATACAAATTCACAAAGCGTCCATTCGTGACCGTCGGAGGTTGCGAATAATCCTCGCGCGTTATCGTTATTTTATAGATAGGCTTCTCTTTGATGTTAGGAGCGGAAGCGCCCTTGATTGGAATGCATACGTACGCGTAAGCATTCCAATCAAGGACATACTAACCGTCCAATCCGAGATTACCCCTCACCGAGGGGACCCTTGTGTCGAGTTACTAGCGATAGAGGTTCAGGCTTAGCGACCTAAGAGCTATAGCACTATATGTCTCAATCCGGTGAAGCATTCAAGGCAGCTTCTCTGCACAACCTGTGTAGTTCGTCAAAAAAAAATCGACTTGTAATAGGAACACAACGGAATCCATTCGATACGTTTTTACTTGTCTGACAATAATTATGTCTACTAAGTAAAGAATTGGTTCCTAAGTACACAAAATTACACACCTGATACGAATAATTTAAGAAAATATGATTTAACATTTAACCCTAGCGGGGTAGACAGACAGAGATCGTCCGAATTCAAATTCCACGCGGATGAAGCCGCGGATTCAGCTAGTCATAAAATTAAATATTTGATAATATTTGGAGTCATATTAACTACTGCACATTAGTGTATCATTCTTAGTCATTCTGTTCACATCCTCTTTTAAAAGATTAAATTTTTATCATTTAAAATCTATCTCGCATACACAACGTCAACAACAGTTCGCGATATCATAAGTTGTTAAGTACTTCCGGGAACCCATATTTTTGGCGCAAACGGCCTCAATGACCGCGATGACTACCGGAATATATGGAATTGGTTTACAACAGACCTCTGCTAATAAAATTATATGGCAGACAAAATTTAATAAAGATTCCAAAGCCTCCCACAATAGACAGAAAATGAGACTTAAATGACGTTGTACAGAAAACTCTCCTGAAATACGAGATTCTTTCTTTTATGAAAGGGTGCTTCCCATGTCATCCCATTTCATTTGGTCCATTTCTGACTGCCACATCCATGAGAAAAAGTCTTAATTGCATTAAGTATGTGCGCGACAAATGGACGAATAACTCAATATCACGCCAACCGATTTTGATGATTCATTTTTTGGAATGTATGTACTTTTGGGGTAGTTAGATGAAAGTTTGTTTAGGTCAAATCGTATTCGGAAATACAAAGAGGGCTTTACAGTTTAACGATTCGATTCGAAGTTTGGTTTTGTTTTAAAACTTACATATTCTTTTGTTATAAAGGGTTTGGATTCTATAGGTTCAATACTAATTTTAATATCTTAGATTCAAAATATACCAAGGAGGTCATAAAAATCGTATGGAAACATGCTTGTTATATATTTTTTTTTACCCCATTTAGGGTCCTATGAGCCTGTTGCTAAAATTTGTGCAACAACGTTGGTCCCTTTGTGAAATATATATATATATATATTTTGGTGGTTCTACCAGCACATGGCCTTTTTTAATTGTAAATATATCAGTGTTTTCATATTTAGGCACTAAGTGTACACTAATAAAACCACCTGGAATGATACTCTCTTAGATTCGTCTTCTATCGGGAAGGCAAGTATGTGATAAAACCCGCGCATTCGATAAATATAAAGTAAGCAGCCGGTGAATATTATACCCCTTCGGACATCCTTAGGAATCAGTCTCGACTTGACCTCGGTGCAGTGAGGTTGCTAGCTCCGTGCGAACCAACCAATCTGATTTCTGAGTGCCTGTCGTATCGGTGAGCGCCTGCCTACGACGACGGACTGGGGTCCTCGTACTCTCGAGTAGTGCGTTGCACCACCAGACCCGAGTTTGCCCTCGCGACTTATCTAGTAGGAGAGCTTTGGCTCTCCGAAAATATCGAGTAACCTTGGGGCCGTAGGACGCAAGCCAAGACTATTCTGCAAGTCACCGTGCACCGTATCTTCGCCGGATCCAGTGTTCGCGTGCCTCCTCGGCAATAGTCACTAATTATATAACCTTTTATATTATTAAAAGGAATATATTATCAGTGAAGATTCCCGAGTGAGCGGGATGACCGACGGCCGTAAGAATTACCCGGCCCACGGAGGTCAATTCTCCGCTACGCAAGCGGCTAGAGACCCGCGTCTCGCTAGACAGTCTACGGCAGCAGCCGACCAATCAGCGCGCCCGTCGTCGCCGCGCCCGTCGTCGCCGCGCCTCACCGCCGCCGCATCGCGCCCCACCGCCGCATCGCGCCACACCGCCGCATCGCGCTCCGCCGCCGAGTCGCGTCCAGTGACGCCAACATCGCGACCGCAAACACCCACGTCGCGTCCGCGACGCCGACGTCGCGTTCCGTCGCGACCCGTCCCCACTACGCCGCCGTCGAGCTCGAGTGCGGCATCGAAGCCGCGCACCAAACCGCCCGCGTTGCCGCCGCGCACTAAAGTGCCGGCGAAGTCTGCCGAAAGTGAAGTGCGCGCCCGATCGCCGCCGAAAGCTCCGGCACCCTACCAGAAGCCTCCCGTAAGCGAACTAGAAGCCCCTATGGCTCGTTCGCTCACGGTAGTAGAGCACCACCGCGCGGCACAAAACGTCGCGCCAACACACTCCGCCCGGTTCGGATACCGAGGCGAAAAAGTGCGCGAAGGCGTCCCGTCGTCATCATCCGACTCGTCCTCTGAGGAAGAGGACGACAACAACGCATCGCGTAAAGTAAGGGCGCCGCAAGGTAAGCCCTTTTCATTCTCCGCTCCGGTAAATCCGGTAAACACCTCGTTCTCCAAACCGGGGACCTCAGCCTCACCCGACGCCTCCGAAGAGTGCGCGGTAGAGGCGGGCGTCTCCAGCATGGAGACGGAAAACATTCCTGAAGCTGGCCTAGCGGCCTTTCGTACGCTGCCAAAACGGCAGCCCCACCCTCCCCTCTCCATAAGAGAGCACCCACCCCGGCGCCATCTGGCCAGACCGGGGGCCTCGGAAGGCGACCCAAAGCGGGGTCATATCCGCCGATAGTGGCGGAATGCCTCCCCAACTGGGTCACTCATTTCGAGGCCCTTAAACATCCTAGGACACCCGCCGAACGCAAGACCGCTCGGCAAAGGAATTAGATTCCTACCCCAATCTCCCGACGAGTACCGCGCCATACAGCGGTACCTCGTAGACCTAGCCGAGTTGAACCAAGCCTATCTTGGTTCAGCTACACGCCAGCGAAAGAACTCCCCACGAAAGTAGGGTTGAGGGCCTGCCGGCCGACACGCCGACGGAGGCGATCATGTCTGCATTGAGGAAGAAGGACTTCCCAGTGCAGTACATCAAGTCCATCCCTCCGCGTAGAGGCAAGCCAGGCGCCCTATATTTTATACAATTAGATCACCTCACCCAGAGTGAGCTCTCTAGGCTGTACGCCGTAGAGGAGCTCCTTTGTATGCCCGGCCTCGTAGTAGAGGCGTGGAAAGGAAGGGTCGGCCCGGCGCAATGTCACCGGTGCCAAGCTTTCGGCCACGCCTCCGCGACGTGTCACCGCCCAATCAGGTGTGTGAGGTGTGGTAGCAACCACACCGCCAAAGAATGTAAGGTGGCGAAAGACGGCACCCCAAAATGCGCCAACTGTAAGGGCGAACACACCGCAAATGACCGCAGATGTCCGGTCATGAAGAGAGAGGCGAGGAAGCGCGGCATACGCATTCCTGAGCCAATCCCTCTTCAATCCACCCGATCCCAACGGCGAGCTGTCGTGGACGAGGAGGGATGGACGACGGTGGGAGCGAGACGGCAACAGCCGTCGGCCCCCCCCGCCGCCCCGCCCTCTCGCACACGTCGCACTAGGAGTGCGCGTGCCGCTGCCCCGACAACCGCAACTACCGCGGTCGTCGAGGGAGCGGTACTACGCACTCCCGCGAATCCCGCCCCTAAGGCCACGCCCTCCAATACACAGGTGTCTTCCGATTCCTCCAAAAAGAGGAAAAGGAAAACAGGCGAAGAGGAGGAAACAGACCACTGTTTCCCCAGCCGCGGCACCTGTTGTAACCACCGCAGAAATTACGGCACCTACAGAGGCGCCCGTAACAGCAACCACCAACCCGATGGAGGGAGTCGAGAGCGTCTCGGCCCTCCAACATCGTCCCCACGCCCTCAGAGGGCGTCGCACTTACAACCAACAAGCCGATCGCGAACTCCCTTCAGGAAATCGTGCAATTAATCGCGCCCCTACTCGGGAAGTGCTAGCCGCCGTAGCGGCCGGTACTGACCCCTTAAACGCCCTTCTGGTGGCACTAACCGGACTTATAGCTCGTCGTGATGTATTATAAGCCCATAAAATTATATACTGGAACCCTGGCGGAGTGAGGTACAGAATCGCCGATCTGCGCCTTCTCGCACAACTGTACGACCCCAGCGTCATACTGTTGGGCGAGACTATCTCAGGCCAGGGTCCTCATTTAAGGTGCCTAACTTTTCGTCTATAGAAGAGACGAGATTACTCCTGCCGGACGACCGTACAGAGGTACGGCAGTGTTGGTCAGGAGAAATCTGGTCCACGAAGAATTAGAGCTACCTAATTACGAATCCACACGGACGATAGGCGTCAAAATAAACGCGGGAGGTAGGGACTTGAGAATATTCGCGGCGTATCGTCCCCGGTTCCGCGCTACACCCGTCGGACGTCCACGCGATCTTCGACAGCAGCTCGCCTGCCTTCATAGTCGGCGATTTGAACGCCAAGCACACAGCTTGGGGTTCGAACACCACTAACAAGGTCGGGCGGGCTCTGTACGAGGACGCCGGCGCGTGGGGATATGAAGTGTTGGGGCCTAGCGAACCGACACACTTTCCGTACACGCCGGAACATCGCGCGGACGTATTAGACATAGTACTACATCACCTGTGGAATCTCCCGGTCACCCTGGAGGTTCTACACGATGTCGACACAAATCACCTTCCGATCATGCTAACGCTCGATACGCGAGTAGTGAGTGTAGAGCATCCAGCCGCGCGCCCTTCGGTGGACTGGAGCGCGTTTTATGAGAAAATCAAAGAGTTCACCTTTAGCGGACCATTATCGTCGGCAGACGAGGTCGACGCGCTCGCCGTCCGTATTAGTGAGAGCATCGCTCAAGCTAAGGATGCTGCGACGTGTCCCTCGAACCCGCAGGTTAGCAGAGGTGGACTCCCGCTTAGGATACAAGCGATGATTTCGAAAAAACGCACTCTCAGGAAACTATGGGCGCGAACTCGCTGCCCGCGTCTCAAGCGGGAGCTAAATTCACTAAGCGAGAAAGTAGCGATTGAAGTGAAGAACTTTAGAGGAGATCAGTGGCAACTGCGCATAGACGCAGCCAGCACTGACATCACGTCACTCTACCAACTCAATCGCATGCTCTCTCGCACTAAAACACCCACGTGCCCCCTTATAGATAAGGACGGCAATAAGTGCTTCGACGCACAAAACCGCGCGGAAATTCTAGCCGAGCACCTAGAGGTGCAATTCACACCCAACTTACCGAACTATAGTGTCCGAGGCGTAAAAGCTCACCATAAGCGTGTTGAAAAGCGAGTCAAGGAACTACTAGTTACACCTCCCCGCTTCCGGGGACACGTTCTTCTCGCCCTCCGACGTTAGAGGGCCATTAGTCGCCTCCCTCTGAGGAAAGCGCCTGGTCACGACGGTATCCCAACCAGTGCGCTCAAACAACTCCCGCGAGGGTTCGTAGTAGTAATAACTCGGCTCTTCAACGGTATACTTCGCACCCATCATTTTCCACGGGATTGGAAACCGGGAAAGTAATAATGCTTCCCAAACCGGGTAAAGATCGTAGATTGGCGGCGAGCTACCGGCCTATAACGCTGTTACCGCACATCGCCAAACTATTCGAAAACTGCTACTGCAGAAGATTCGTCCTCACGTCCGGCTACGTGAGGAACAACACGGTTTTCGCAACGGCCATTCGACAACCACACAATTGGTCCGCGTGTTTCATTTTTGACCTCCGCATGTAACCGGGGTCAGAGGGCGGTCGGGGTCTTTCTCGATATAGAAAGCCTTCGATCGTGTTTGGCACGCCGGACTATTGTACAAGTTGCTCGACATCGATACTCTACCGCGCGCGTTAATCCGACTAATCGCGTCATACCTATCCGAACGCTCGTTCTACGTGAGCGTCGAGAACGTATTCTCGACGTCGCGACCGATCGCCGCCGGTGTTCCGCAGGGGGGGAGCCTGTCCCCCTTACTGTACGCGATTTATACTAACGACATCCCGTGCCCTAAGGGCCGCTTCGCACCGATGCTGGCGTTATACGCGGATGATTGCGCCTACTTGGCTTCTGCCATGAACCCGAGCAACGCTGTAAAACGGTTACAGGGTGCGCTCGACGCCCTACCGCGCTGGTTGGACAATTGGCGTATCGCCGTCAACGTCGGTAAGACGGCGGCGCTAACGTCAAATACGGCAAAGATTACCAGCGACTGCGTCTTCGTGGACAGGTAATACCTTGGCAGTCGGATGTAGTCTATCTCGGATGCAAGATCGATCGCAGGCTATCAATGGCCCCTCAGGTGAATCGTATGATTCAAAGCGCCAGAGCTGCGAGAGCGGTACTGAGACCAGTATTGGCATCTCACTTGCCCGTCCGAGCTAAACTCTCCGTCTACAAGGCTTACATTCGTACACGATTGACGTACGCCGCTACAGCGTGGTACGGATTGACCAGTAACAGTGCAAGGAACCGCATCCAAGCACAACAAAACATAACCTTAAGAATGATCCTAAACGCGGGGCGTTACGTCAGAAATGATGTAATACAACGCGATTTAGGCATCGAATCGATTCACGAATTTGTCACGAGACTAGCTCGTAACTTATTCGACCGTGCGGACAACGGTCCGCACGAACACCTGCGCGGGTTCGCCCACCCAGCACGCACGTCCTCGGACGTGCCCCGTAAATTCAAATTCCCCTATTCTAGGGAGCTTTTGAACGAATAGGCCCCCCTCTCGACCTCCGTCTCAATAGAGACCGAGAGGTCGGGAGGGCGTAGTAATGGATAGATTCGTCGCGGCTGACGCTTGAGGGATTGGCCACGACGCAAAAATAGTTATACCTAAAAAATCCGTGTTAAAACGGTACCCAAGACCAGGGAGCAGTCGCCCCTGCGCTGATAACCCGGGTAATGGGGTAACACCCGAGGCCCGTACCTGCGAAGTTCACGGGAACTAAGCAGATGACACCACACACACACACACTTAGGAATGGCCCGTCTAGAAGTACCCACTCGGGAACCTTTGGGGTAATTATTCAAAGGGATTCAGATCTAGAACTCAGTTACCTCCGGTAAATTTGTAAAATCTTTCAGGGTATAACAATAATTAAACATGTCCATTTAAACATTGGAATAGAATATTAAATAGAAATGAAGACACGGCCTATTCGAAGTAAACAATATTAGATAGTCATAGAACAGGTCCCAATAAACTGTGACAGACAATAATTAATGTGCATACATTATTTGTAACGTGTGTTTACAATTGCTAATACAAAAACGAGAAGAAACACGTGAGAATTTATATTCACGTTCTCGTTTTTGTATATGATACGGATTATAAAATCTATAGAAAAACTAATATTTAAAATCGAATGGTAGCCTGGAAACAATTGAAACGTCAACCAGTATCAGATAATATACAGTCAATACCAGAGACTTTTCTTTTGGATGCATTGCCGGCCTTAAATTTTAAAGAACTCCTAATA
Organism: Meandrusa payeni; assembly: GCA_029286785.1. NCBI lineage: Eukaryota > Metazoa > Arthropoda > Insecta > Lepidoptera > Papilionidae > Meandrusa > Meandrusa payeni. The sequence goes on along the minus strand of JAGSMX010000008.1, from coordinate 6,868,358 downwards.
CTGCATTCCGTGGTAGTTTTCGATATGCGGCATCAAAATGTTGGAATAACATCCCCCCGCCAACTAGGACGTCAAAAACATTACCTAAATTTAAAATTAAATTGAAATACTTCTAAATTGAGTGCCAACGTCGCCAACATCAACTACGACAATTCGTTTATTTAACCCTAAATTTATGTTATTATATATATATATTTATATGTCAACAATGTATAAAGATATATTTATATATATACAGCATCGTTTTTGTTTAAATATATTTATGTCTGATATATATGAAAGTGTATATAATGTAACACCATATTAATACACAACCGAATCGTGTCCGCCTTAATTGTCTCAGGTTTTTTGGCTGAAAATCAGCTCTATGCTTTTTCGGCACAACTTCTATTTTGTTCTTTTGTTATGTTGTTTTTTTGTATTGTTTTACCTGTTGCTTCTGATATCTTCTGTCGAATAAATGTTTGTTCTATTCTATTGTAAAATCTAGAATATTTCGTCGATTAAATAGAAAAATGACATTTTTCAAAATTTAAAATTAGATTATTTTTATATGGACAAAAGACTCTTTCGTGTGACATCTAGTGAGCTTTACGTTTAATTTCTTGAAGTGTCTTTTATCCATATAAAAATATTGTTAACGGTAGTCTCTTTTAAGTAATAATCTAATTTTTCTAAAAAATTTTTTTAAGATTTGTAGATTCGTAGTCGAATTCTGTTATATCGTGTTATGTTAGCCACGTTTTAATAGGTCTAAACTTTGCGAAAATATCGACCATTCTAATGCATCTAATAGGCGTGCGTTAGATTAAAAACCTTGATGCATAAAATTACTTTTTTAATGCGAACTCCTTCACCGAACGCCTCAATGGGGTACAATACAATAGGTTACGCAATTTTTGTCTTGACCGACATTTTGGGAAAAACTAGAACGCATAATGTTATGTACGTGAGATATTATAAGTTCATTAGATTCTTATTACGAAGTACCTAAATTGCAACAGATCGTAAATACATAACAAATAGGTATATGTTGGGAGTGCACGATAGATATCGATATTACATAAAATATCGATATATGGACGGGATATATCGCTTCAATCCGATACTATCGAATCATCTGATATCTTTATTTATATCGATATATTTCATCTGATATAAGAAATATAGTAAGAAATTAAATAAAAAAACATTCCATTCTTTCTATTTGTGCTTGACAACTTGAATAAAATAAAACCCTTAATTACGCTGCCATCACGAAGAGTGTAGTGTACTATGTTACTACACTCCTACTCGGACTCGTTGTATAAATTTTAATAATGTATGCATGTCTGTACTGCTAGCAGAATCAAATCAAATCAAATAGTCTTGACTGGTATCCGTAGCGAGAACCTCTCAGTTACCCACCGAGTATTCTATTAGAACAAAACATTTCTAATATTTAATATTAAGCGCTAATTAAATATCAAATTTCTATATATAAAAAATATCGATATATTTGTACAAGTACGTAGTATTGATACAACCTCACAATATATTATATCAAAAAATATATCGATATATTTTTGGCATGAACATCCCTAGTACATGTGAAACGAGCATGTTGCGTGCTTAATAGTTTCAGAGGATTGTGTTTTAAAAGTGACAAAATTGAATTGTTTTTTAAAGTTCTTTTGGCGCGTAAAAGGAATCGGATGAAATCGTATTTTTGCCCATGATAAAGTAATTTGATTTGCAAATTTATTGGCATTTGATTTGACTCATTAATTGTCTTGGAATGTTGATTTTTCATTTCGGATGTACATTACATTAACATTTTGAAATTTGAACACATTATTTCCTGTTAAATGATCTAATTCCCACATTCTTCTTTTACGACCGGATATCAAGATTCTAGATTCCATCCATTTGTTCTGGATATCCGTCAGATTTAAACGAGGCGAGTTACTTCACCTTTCAATGTTTCTACAGCAAAGATTGGATTAAATAGCCAGAGGCTATCTTTTCTACCAATTTTAATGTGAATGTTTTCAAGGGATGAGTGAATAGGCATTTAATATCTAAGACTGCTTCTCCACTTACCATTAAGTGTGATTATGGTAAAATATTTGCTTAGAAATTTATAAAAATAATTACATATTGTCTACGTTTGTACAATGTGGGTATTTCCAAGAGAAGATTGGATATTCCACTTAAAATCATCAATTATAAAAGAAAACTTCTTATGTTTTCGTTTAATTTTTCTTTATTTGTAATAATATTTTCTAGTATCAATACATTTTATTTATTTGAATCCATTTAATTTTAACCAAACGGTGCGTCGGCACGATCGGGGTAGAACCTACCAATACGTGCTCTAATGACGGAGTTAAGTTGAAGTATAGATTTATAGCCACACTACTTATAGTTCGTCTCTGCACCATTGTTAGTAGGTGTTTGCAAGCGCCAATGATCCTACTAACATAAAAGAAATACTACTTGACGTATATTAACTATAGTTTCTTAAAAGCGCTTTAAAGTGGCCGGATCATCCACTTGGATTAATTAAAAATGACCGTGTTTTAATTGAAGTTTTGTTTATACCGAAGTGTGCTTGACGCTGCCACGTAATAGTGTGATAAAGTACAAATTAAACTGTACCAGCAGCCAGTTGATAGGCAGTGTTCGATGCGGAGCCGCATACAACACCCGCGCCGCGCTCGTTGAGTTGACAATTTATCGACGCACGCGCAACTGGTCGCCCGTCGACGCGAAATAATAGTGGTGAAAAATTCAAAATACATTTGTCGATAAAATTATATACGGAAAATTAAATCAAATAAATGTTTATAACAAATGAACTTTAAGGTGGAAATTCTTAGTCAAAATGACGTTACGGGTCGACGTGCCCGGAGAGAAAATTGTAACTGTGGAAACGTGCAAATTCAACAAGACATACTGCACAGAAATCACTAAAACTGAATCGAAATTCACACGCAGATTAAAAGAGATTATAAAAAACACATGGGCGATTAGAACAAAAATAACTGTAGAACCGTACGTCATTTGCTACGTATTGCCCAGCGTGCTTGCGGGCTTGGCTGTGCAAAATTTGTGTTTGGAGAAATCATGTCTCGTAAATTTAAAATACGACGAACGCACTTGCACAAATATAATGCAGGGGCGTACTCACAATTACACGGAACAAGAGAAAAGTGTGCAATCCATGGTGGCGGGGATGACTGCCTGGAGTTTTCCCCTGCAAACTGCGCTCCCCGGATTACTGACGCTCTTTGTGGGCGCTTGGAGCGATCGTACGGGAAATCGAAAAGCGTTCATGGTTTTGCCCATAGTAGGAAAACTGATTTCGATTTTTGGAATTATATTGAGCACGGTCTTTTTCCTTCAAGTTGGCTTGAATGAGACCGCGCTGATCGAAGGCCTGCCACCAGCGCTTGCCGGAGGCCGCGTCGCCATGACAATGGCAGTATACAGTTACATTACAGACGTTACTTGTGACTCGGAGAGGACCTATCGTTTAGGCATTATAACAGCAATTTTGACTCTTAGCAGGCCTATAGGCCTCGCTCTTAGTGGAATTATGACGAAACGTTTCGGCTACTACGGTGTTTTTACAATTGCGTGCGTTTTCTATTTAAGTGGATTTGTTTATATCGTTCTAAGATTGAAGGAGAAGCCGAAAAAGTCAATTGATAATGAAAATTCAAACACTATATTCTCAATGTTCTCGATACAAGATTTGGGTGCGACGGTGAATGTTGCATTCAGACGGCGCGAGGGTTCACGCAGGCTGCAGATCGTTCTAATCATGTTGGCTTACATGTTCATCGTGGGACCCGTATTAGGTAATATTGTTTTATTATCTATATCTATATTTTATAAGTTGTATGGTTATATATACAGGTTATTAGGAGATCGCTTCCGATAACGAAGACATACAATAGAACTAATGACATCTTTGATGATAGGCCCCTCCTTACGAACTTCTTACGACTCTAACATGAATCATGTACCTATTAATTTGTTTGTTGTAATTTTAAGTGCTAATCTACCAAGAATTATCTAAAAAACAACGTGAGGAAACTTACATGGGTTAGAAAATTTTCTAAGACTATTAACCCTTTTTTTTTGTTTTTTTGTTAACGGGGAGGAAATCTTCAAAAAGATACCCCGCCTTCTGGAAGGCGGCGGTTATGTTCGGTTTTTACCCACTAAAACCTCCCCGGTGGCCCTTTCCTCGGTGCATGACGAGGGGCTCCGGGATCTCCAGTGGAACGCACCGGAGCCCCTCTGCACTGTGCTCAAGGAGAGCACGTCCCGGGGAGGTTTCTCCTCCCCTGTGCCCTCATAGTGCAAGGCTACACGGGCCAGCCGATGTCGCCTTCTTCCCGGGTCCACCTTAGCGGACGACAAAGGCCCCCACCCTTGTCGCCCAGTGAACCCGGGGCCCCTTTTAGTCGCCTTATACGACAGGCAGGGGATACCGTAGTCTTATTCTTGAGAGCCCAGAACTACAGGGCTGAACCACACCAAGGCCGCATGGCGGACTATGTTCTTATACTCTCCCTAGAGAGACAGGGAATGTGCCTAACAGCCCAATGTCGATTGCCTACTGGTTTAGGGTATAGTTTGCGAATCGTAAGGTCTTAAGTTTGAATCCACGAATCATCTTCTAGCACAAGCTTAAGCTTAGATGGAAGGGTTAACAAGATGATATTAATATAAATTTATTTATTAATTTTAAATATTCAATCAACAACGAAGTTCTTATGATTTAAAATATTTTTTACGCTGTGGCCGACCTTTGTTTTCGATGCAAGTTGTATTTTATCAGCAATATAACCGTCGTAAAATCAAATTTACCACATGGGCTCGGATAGGTTTGTTTTATTTACAATTTTTATGATCCAATGTGAATTCATTTCAGTCGCTGTCGTGTAACTTTCGAATCACAGAATTGTTCACTTATATAACAAGGAAAGGTAATAGTATATTGTAGTAAAACTCATGTAACACGATTATATGATTTTAAGTGATAAAATAATCACATATAATAAAATTGTTTATTATAATTAGTGCCCCATAATTTGTGTCACGCCACAGTGCCACATAATTAATGCCGTAATAATTTAGGCAATATTTTTTTAAAGAATTTAAACTCACTAGCCCCTTTTTTTAAGTCGGATAAATAATAAGTAGCCCAAATTATTCCTTGTTACATCGCTACCTGCCAGTTAAAGTCAGACAGTACAGACAGGACAGACAGACAGACAAAATTGTAAACAATGTTATTTGGTATATGTACTGTATATACAATCATATGCATTTAGTAAAAAAATGCATGATTATTGTAATGTTAAAAACAGACACTCCAATTTTATTTATATGTATAGATTAATTTTTTTCTTTTTTTTCTTGTTAACCATTCCAACTAAGCTTAAGCTTGTGCTAGGAGATGGTTCACGTCAATAGTCGAATGGTGGATTCGAACCCACGACTTTACGATTCGCAGGCCGTATCCTAAACCATTGTATCTATATGTATAATGCGTGTATTTATGTTTGTATAGTATTCTTTTTATTTTTAACACCGCCTTCTTATAGTGTTTTTATTGTATGCAAGTAAAGAATATTTATAAAAAAATAATTAGGGAAAAGTGTGGTTTGGAAGTGAATGTCTTAAGTGATAAATTGAATCAAGAAATATATTGAATGAAGAATGAGAGACAAGGTAGAATAAAGTTTTATATGTTGGAACTGGCATAGACGGTAATTCTTAATCGACACCAGATTTGCGCCCACAAGAGGTCAAGCAGCAGGAATATTTATGAGAAGTTGTATGGATATATCAGAAAAGATATAAATGGGGGGTAAGGATTAACCTCCCCTCCCCGGGACGTGCTCTCCGAGAGCACAGTGCAGAGGGGCTTCGGTGCGTTCCACTGGAGATCCCAGAGCCCCTCACTATACACCGAGAAAGGGCCACCGGGAGGGTTTTGTTGAAAATTTTCCCCGCGTCAACAAAAAATAAATAAAAAAGTATAGATGAAATGAAGCAAAAGAGACATAACATAAACAGTATTGTACAATGTGGATTTATAAACTTAACAAAACGATCTATTATTCAAGTTACTATAATGAATGTGGCCAACCAAACCAATAGATACTTTTTTTCCCAAGCGGTTATCAATTCTTAGAGCTAAGTGGAACATACAAGAGTGATAAACTAATTAAATTACTGATTACGTTGTACATATAACCCGACGCGGAGTTCGAATGAACTCCTTATGTGCTTAGATCACATTATATGGAAATATTTCGGATCTAGTGTTCACTACAACGTGTAGTTCATTGTGTCCTCTTTGTCGTATATTAATACTGCATTATGAGAGCATAATAATGAAATATATTGTGTTGAACTATTATACACGTGTACGCGATATCGCTAGGTACATCTGTACAATGTCTGACAAATAATAGTGACAAAAGTTATAACGCACTTATGTCCCAATGTTGGGCACAGGCCATCTCTGTAAAGAGAGTGAGGTATACCGTCATGCTGCTCTAGAGCGTATTGGCAGACTTTACATAACGGTCATGAGCGATAAGGTTAGGGGCTATTTTGCAGTAAAAGTGGAACTGTGAGGAAAGCCACAAAGTGGTCCCTTATTACAGTGAGGGTGTTAGGACATAAGCTATGCACTAAACCGAAGCCCGTCCCGAGGCTTCGGTTTAGTGCATAGGGGCACCAGTACGTTCCGTTGTAGATCCTGGAGCCCTTGCACCTTGTGGGTAGAAATCTTACATAACCGCCGCCTTCAGAAGGCATGGAATCTTTTGAGGAACTCGATAAAAAAAGGTATTAAGTGGATAGTTACGATTACGGTGTGTCGTATTTCGTCACATTTTATTAGTTACATATTTATCAAATAACTGGTGGGTGATGGAAGAAGAATTATTTAGTATCATATGCTTACAATGATATCGTATGACTAATAAATCCCATTAGTTTAAAACTGTAGTTAAAAATAAAGAAAGTAAATTTACTACAATATTGTTACCAAGCAATTAGTAACAATGTATATAGTTTGAAATATAATTAATATATGTATATAAAATACAATTATAGGTCTGTATAATTTAATTTAAAGCTTACGTCGTTATAGCCCTTGCAGGGTAGGTAGCGGTGGCAATATGACAGGAGGCGAATGATTTTTCTTTTACTTAACAGACCGAAACAGACTGAAAGACGTCGGCTGGTATTCGAAAAACTTTTTTTTTGTTAACGAGGAGGAAATCTTCAGAAAGATACCCCGCCTTTTGGGGGGAAGGCGGCGGTTATGTGGGGTTTTTACCCACTAAAACCTCCCCGTTGGCTCTTCCTCAGTGCATGGTGAGGGGCTTCGGGATCTCCAGTGGAACGCACCGGAGCCCCTCTGCACTGTGCTCAAGGAGAGCACTTCCCGGGAGGTAACTACTCCCTCCCCCCTGTGCCCTCGTAGTACAAGGCGACACGGGCTAGCCGATGTCGCCTTCTTCCCGGGTCCACCTTGGCGGACGACAAAGGCCCCTACCCTTGTCGCCCAGTGAACCCGAGGCCCCTTTAGTCGCAATACAGGCAGGGGATACCGTAGTCTTATTCTTGAAAGCCCAGAACTACAGGGTTGATCATGAAGAAAACTTAGTCAATATGTTATCTTTTATCCACCACTCGAGACATACAAGCGACTTCAAAAAAAGGATGAGGTTCTAAAACTTCTGTATTTTTTTTTATGTTTGTTAAATCATAACTTTCGACTGGTTGGACCGATTTTGATGATTCTTTTCTTTGTATGAAAGTTGGTGTTTCCCATGTGGTCCGCGGAGTAACAATGGCAGCCACGACAACATCAAATAAGTGTTAAATTTCAATCAAGTATGTGCGTGACAAATGGACGAATAACTCAATATCACGCCAACCGATTTCGATGATTTTTTTTTCTTTTTAAAATAGGTATAATATTTAAATTTAAATTTAGTGATTTCATTACTTGGAAAAAGCTACGATTTTCTTTTTATATATTGTTAAAGAAATCTAACAGCCAGCCGACACGGATAGTGACATCTAAATTTATAAATAGAACCAGTAATATAAACAAATAATAAAAATCTAATAACTGAATTAATTAGGTAATAAAAAGCTAAACCAGTACACTTAAATCTAAAATTATTTTTCTTAGCAAGATGTGTGCATCTCTGTGTTTGTAAGTGCAAGTGTAAATATGTTGGTTACGATGTCTGTATGTGTGTTAGGTTACATGTTGCTGTGAGTTCGTTCGTGCTCTACTAAAGTCTTGGGATAAATTATATGAAAAAAATATTAGTTTTTAGCTAAATATTTTATATATAAACTAGCGGACCCGGCAAACGTTTTACAATCATTATTTTTAGTGGTTGTTGTGGTAGTCAAATATATAACATTTTCCATCGGCCAAGGTGACAAACGACTCAGATTACAGCATAGGCCATTGGATATGTTTCTTGTAGCAGTATCAAGCAGTGATTGATCATTCATTGAGCGGGATGAAATTGATTAAATGACTAAAACTGACTATTAAAAATAGGTGATAGAAGAGTGAAAATTTAGAGTTGTATGTGTTTTTGATGTCAAATCATAAAAAAAAATTGTTAGTTTTATATATAACATATTTACGAGTTAAATAAAAACCGACTTCAAATCATATTATGCACGGAATTGTATTTCCGAATTATCGTAGGAATATTACGAAATAGAATTAATCAGCGCCTAACCAAACTCTCGCCAAAATATCCTTGAAGTACAGTCTGTCCAATAAAAAATGAATCATCGAAATCGTTTGTAGTGATATTGAGTTATTCATCTATTTTTCGCGAGCATACTAAATGCAAATTTTCGACTTATATGGTTTTCTCATAGATGTCATTGTGAGAACTAAACCAAAATGGAACCGCACGGGAACTACCAGCTTTCAAATAAATACAGAATCATCAAAATCGGTTCTCTCGAAAGTTCTGCGATAGTGGACATAATAAATTTATGCTACTCTCACAGACACTGCACTAGGTCCATAAACATCGCAAATTTTTTCGCGGCTTCCCTTGCGTTTTTACCTTTTTTGTAGTGAAAATTTAAAATGTATTGATTTTTTTCATTAGATTCACTAAACTTGACAATATGAAAGACAAATGAAAATCGCACATTTTCCTAATTTGAATTTGGAATTATGTTCTTTTAAGTTTAGCCAAAGAGATTTTATTACAAGTTTATACATACTATAATGCAAAAAGACTTTTTCACCAACACATTAAAAACGAATTAAGGACCTCCTCCTTTTTTGACGTTGATTGATAAAAATAATAAAAAAAGTCACCGCGCCCAATCGATGATAGGAACAAGATAGAGAACAAATGTATACTAGACAACTCGAGTCATTTATATTTCTCGACCTTCACTTATAACATTTTCTTGTATATTCCAATATTGTACTATATGTTATAACAACGTGTTCTATTTCTTTATACTGTTGTATTTATTATTAAGGCAGAGGAGCTGCTGGTGTGTCGCCTATTTTTTAAACAGTTAGCCATGGGTCACCGAAGGTACTGCAGACTCGATCATCCCACCCCTTAAATCTTTTCAGCGTTGCTGGAGTTTCTTAGGCCACTTCTTCTCCCAGCGCCAACGCTTCCCGAAGTGGCACTCATAGTTAGTTTAGTTTTTGAATGTCCCTTACATTATTCGGGAAATAACAACCGAGTCGGGGTTCGGCCCTCTCGGCCGCCCTCGGATCGGAATGCTTACGCGTAACATAGTAACCCTCCAAGCCAAGGTTACCCCTCACCGGGGGGATCCTTGTGTCGAGTTACTAGCGATAGAGGTTCAGGCTAAGCGACCTGAGAGCTATGCTACCTCTCAATCCGGTGATGCAGTCAAGGCCAGCTTTTCTGGCCAATCGTTATAGTTCATCAAAAAATAATGCAGACTAGGAGAACCATAGTACTGCAATTTAAGGAGCGCTGTATGTCAAATTTGGTTCGGTCCGTCACGTTTGATTTGATTTGAAGCCGGGTCTTGTTTCTACTCTAAAATAAATTTGTTGACTAGGAAATACTATAATAGAGGTTCAGGCTAAGCGACCTAAGTGGTATGCCAATTCTCAATCCGGTGAGACAGTAATTTCTGACTAGTCTGTACAAATAAAAAGACTGGACCTCAGCCAGATGATGTCAGCAACCATTACAATAGTAATTGATGATTGAATGAATGAATAATTATTATCTATTATTATTGCAATGAATTAGAATCCGTTCGCAAAGATTTAAACAATTTTAAATCTACCTCAGTGGTTCACAGAAGGCGTGCTGTAATTGCTTTTGCAATGCCTTTTGCAATAGTGTTTCGGACGGATAGATGCGCTATATTTTGCAACAATAGGTATTGTACACTTCAAATAATATTTCGGTAAAAAGTACAGTTACAGCTCGAATAAAAAATAAATGCAGTGATGGTTTAACAGCCGTTATGTTCAATTTTATTACCTTATGATAAGGTTGATCTAAGCTAGCCTTTACCAATCAGTTTCGTTAGGTATTTTGCATTAAAAAAAATCATAAAACTTATACCTTTTTTTTTGTTAACGGGGAGGAAATCTTCAAAAAGATACCCCGCCTTCTGGGGGGAAGGCGGCGGTTATGTGGGGTTTTTACCCACTAAAACCTCCCCGGTGGCTCTTTCTCGGTGCATGACGAGGGGCTCCGGGATCTCCAGTGGAACGCACCGGAGCCCCTCTGCACTGTGCTCAAGAAGAGCACGTCCGGGGAGGGGAGGTTACTCCCTCCCCCCCTGTGCCCTCACAGTGCATGGCTACACGGGCCAGCCGATGTCGCCTTCTTCCCGGGTCCACCTTAGCGGACGACAAATGCCCCCATCCTTGTCGCCCAGTGAACTCCTTTTAGTCGCCTTATACGACAGGCAGGGGATACCGTAGTCTTATTCTTAAGAGCCCAGAACTACAGGGCTGAAAACTGATACCCAGTGAATTGCGATTTTTTTTTTATACTGTCTAAGCAAGTCCTTGACTACGATCCCACCTTATGTTAAGTGGAAATGCAGTCCTGGATGGTAAGCCGCATTAGCTACTGTTGAAAATACCCACATTGTAATTAGAGGGAAAGACAGACGCAGGCAAACTATTTCAGTCCTTTGCTGTATGAATAATGAAAGACGAAGCAAAGCGCTTCGTTCGGGTTTGAGGATGTTCACAACAAAAGGATAGAATCCTGCAGGGCGTCTTGAAGTCCGATGGTGGAACGGGGATGGGGGAATAAATCATGTAGCTCCTGAGCACACTCTCCAAAATGCAATGTGTAGAAAACCGAAAGGCTAGTTACCTTACGCCTGTGCCAAAGACTAATTAGCTCAGGGCCTAATATGAGAACTAATAAGCTTAGTGAAAAGAGGACAACGACTGATGTTTCTGTCTACCCCAGTTAAAAGAATTAAACGGAAGTAGGGGCTTATTTCTTTACTTTAAAAAGTAAGACTGTGTTTACGGTACGGTGCGTGTGGCAGTGTTGATGAGTACATTGATGTATGGAGATACATTTGTTGTAGGGAGTGTGTGTGTCGTAGAGATGTGATCAAATTGTGGCAATCGTATGAAGGAAATCGTATGAAAGATGTTGTGGTTTTAGTATAGAAAGTGTGCAATTTGGTGGTTTAGATGAATGAGGAAAGACGAAAAATCTATATACGGCTCAAAAGTGAGTGAATCCGCAGCTTCGATGGAGGATGTCCTAGGCCAGAGATCGGCAACCTTTTGAGTCGGAAGGGACAACATTTATAATTTACAATTTTTTAAAGAGCCATAATAATTTTAAGTTTTATTTAAAAAAAACAATAAAAGACTAAATTGCGTTTCTTTATAATATTTAGAGAAACAACATTTAATGTCCGTATTTCAATTCTATCTATTATATATAAATGTCATGACACATTACATTGACATTTTACATTTTAAAATAATACAAATACAAAAAAGAAATAAATTTAAGTAAAGAGGTTTCATATCTTTACTTTACATATATATAATATATAGTTTGTACTAAAGAACCGCACCTTCACATTCAAAGAGTCGCATGTGGCTCGCATGCCACAGGTCACCGATCACTGCCCTAGGTATACGTGTCTCATAATTAAGGTAATGTAAGGGGAAGTACTCGACACCGAGGAACACGCTTATGGGTGTAAAGGAAGCGAGTGTGGTGTAGCCCGACCGTGGAATGGAAGTAATCTCTGTTCACTTCTCCGGAACGAGGGCGTGAATGTTTTACTTATATTTTTCAAGTGTAACTTCTATAACATATAATGTGCGTAATAGAAGTTAGACGGATTTCTTTATTTATTCCTATTGCAATTTTTATTAACTTGTTTCTTGCTACGTGATAACTTGCAAATAAATTAAATGCAAATTATGTGTATATCTCTAACAGATCTATGTTTATGGTTATTATAATACATCCTTTATGAATGTATGCTGTTTAGCGTACCTAATGAAAATACATAATAATTGCCCTCAGCATGCCGAAGTTACGAAGTACACTAGCAACCCGAGTTCGATCCCCGGTGCCAGCCCTATTGAAATAGCTGTTATGTGTTGATTTATCACGTGCCAAACGTAAAGGAAAACATTTATAGTAATACTCTATTATTTATTTATTTATTTATTCTTTATTTGCACACAATACAAAAAAAAGGGTTGTGTTAGAGACAAAGTAACGGGTGCAAGCTATGTGAGAAAATAATAAATAAAAGAAAACTATAATAAATGCATTCATATATAATATACATACCTACTTACAAATAAATTAAATATATAAACATAATAATTATATATAATAATAAATAGATACATATATATTTAATTATAGATGGATAGGGACAGCAATTGTCAAACTATTCCTCAATGTATTAGGAATATTTCTAAGACATGTGAATTCTTAGACAGCACGGGCCACCTGGTGGGCTACGCCCTTATACTCTTTTTTAGAGAACCCCATTTCCCAGTAGTGGGCCATAGTAGGTGTTCCGAGACTCAACGTCCAACAGTAACTGGGTGGTAAGACTGTATGACGACAGCCCCAACAAAAATGAAAAAAAAAATTGTTAAGAAAAAAAATTGTTTTCAAGACAACCTGTATATATGCTATATGGTATAACTTTAGTATGTGACGTCTTTTTCAATTTATATTGATCATAAAATTTAAATAATCGAAATCTTTAAATCCGTATTATTGTAACTTGTCCGCTTAGGGGTATATGTGTGAAAGATGTCATTATCATAACGTTATAAAAATGTGTATTTAAATATATCTTAAAAAAAACTACAGCCTTCAAATTGAGGCTCCAAATTTAAAGGTACTAAATTAAATCCAATCATTAAGTACAGCGGGTACCTGTGCCCTTACCTTGTATCTTTTCGGGTCTGCTTAGCTTGACCATTACAACGTCAATGGACCCGCAAAACGTATCAACCGATCTGTAAAGAGAAATGAACTCGGATCAAAAATCTAATGATTACATTTACAGTTTAATACAATTAAATTATTATTATGTTACATATGGATATTAAAGTTTAAGGTATGGATAATATAGAACCGCGGTAGCTCAGTGTCCAGGCGGTTGACTTCAGTTGCGTAGTCTAACAACCTGAGTTCGATACCGTTGCGCTCGTCCGTTCGTGCCGGTAACAAACAATTTTTTTCTTGCAATTTAAACCATACACCGGACACATGACACAAGAGCTGGGTATCAACGAACGACTATCTAATAAAGTACGTCGGCGAATACTCAAGTTCTTTGGGCATGTAAGCCGTCGTGGAAACGATTGTTTAGAGCGACTTGTCGTGCAGGGCAAAGTAGAGAGAAGTAGACCACGAGGTAGATCGCCAATGCGATGGTTGGATCAGGTGCGGAGTATGGTGGAGCGACCAGCAGGCGGAGGTGGCGAGACATTGTGCGGCGGGTGCTGTCTGCTGCCCAACCCACCGGATCATGATGACCACGACCACTCTGACAAGAGTGAAGCGACCAAGAAGAAGAAGACTGGACACATATTTCAATCTCACGAAGCCGTCAAACGGGGACCGACGGGCATCCGAGTCCCCGAATAAATTATATTATTAATTTTAAAAGTATTAAGTAAAAGTCCGGTTGTCCCTTCAGAGATTTATAACACAGTTTTAAGAAATTCAAATTTTATATATGACAACACCATTTGTAAAATTTTACATATTATGAAAATAACTTTATTCTTAAAAAATAAAAACGAGATAAACGAGATTTACAATTAACCCTGCAAACAGACAAGAAAGATTCTTTGTATGGCAATATTTCATCCATGCTTTTCGGGTTTTCAATCCGGTTTCTCTAGAATCGAAGGCGAACCTCTCAGCTATCATGATAGACATAAAATTAAAACCAATTTCACGATTAAACAAATTAAAGGAATGTTTCACGATATAATATATAATAAAATCAAATATATTCATTTGACGACTTACCGCCACATTAACGAAATTCTGGTTAGTTCATCGATCTAAGGCTAGGGTATCTGTAAAGAACTAAGTTCTTAACTGGGCAGGCGCTGCTAAATTCCATCTAGCAGCTTTGGACTCGGCGGAAAGGCGAGCTAAGAGGCTATTTGGTGACGCAACTGAAACCAATATGCTCTGTCTTAAGCACAGGCGTAAGGCAGCCAGCCTTTCGGTTTTCTCCAGATTTTATAGAACTTACATGATCTAATTTCCCCATTCCCGTTCCTTCGACTTCAAGACGCACTGCAGGATTTCATCCTTTTGTTGTGAACATCCCTCAAACCCGAACGAAGCGCTTTGCTTCGTCTTTCATTATTCATACTAAGGACTGGAATAGTGTGCCCGCGTCTGTCTTTCCCTCTAATTACAATATGGGTATTTTCAAGAGTAGCTAGTGCGCCTTACCATCTAGGACTGCATTTCCACGTAACATCATGTTTTTTTAATTGATTATTACTATGGAAAATTGTATTTTCCTTCACCAATCATGTTCACAGAATCATTGTAATTAATAAAAATGCCACCCAAAAATGCAAGCATTAGTAAACAAACCTCCAAATCGAAGAAGTTAAAGGAAAAAAGATCAAATGAAACAGCTGAGGAACGCGAGCTACGCCTTATGAAAAATCGTAACAGAATTTATAAAAGAAGAAATATAGAAACTGAAGAAGAGCGTGAATCAGCTTAAAGCGGCTTCAAGAAAAGCGTGACAAAGAATCTTTATCGCCAGCTACCGAAAGAACTCAAAAACGCACCCAAAAACTTGATGCCGTATGTGTATATTTATGTCATTACGAACCATATTGAAGAACAATGAAATATATATATATATATATCCCCAAATGATAAGAATAATATTGTATTAACTGATATATACATGGGTGTAGGTAATGATCTTCACCCGCTCGAGAAGAGAATGAATACGGAGAGAAATGAATAATTTAATATATTGTGAGAGTCAAAATAATTATTAAATGATGTAAGTTTATTGTTTAAATAAAATACAGCAAAATCTAGCCCGGCAAAGCGGACTGGGTACGCTAGTAATAAATAAACAAATAAAGAAAAATAAAAAAAAACTTATAACAACAAAGAAGTTTCACGCCAAAAAGTTTTTACTACTTGTCACACATTAAAATTCGAACACGTGCTCTATCGGCTGAAACGCGTTTTTTTAAATAATTCTTTCACAGCATGCTAAATAGGGCCACGTGACCAGTGTGTCAACACCTTATCGATTTTTAATATGTGACTTTAAATTAATAAATTATATGAATCGAATGTATGAAGTAATCAATTTAAAAATGGAATGCAGCATGTAACACAAAAACGGTATAACGGTTAAAAAATTAACTTTAAAACAACTATTTTAAGGACGAATTTGTATATTTCTTTGTTTCGCTTAATGCATAAGTGGCCTCCAATGTCTGATCGTAGATCCTTTAGAACACTTCGTAATTTATTTTCTGCTAGCGTATCCAGCCCTCTTCGCCGCGCTAGATTTTGCTTTATTTTATTTAAACAATAAACTTACATTATTAAATATTTAATTTAACTCTCACAATATATTAAATTATTCATTTCTCTCCGTATTCATTCTCTTTTCGAGCGGGTGAAAATCATTACCTACACTCATGTACATATCAGCTGCATCAGTAAACAGATACATTCGCGGCGATATAACTTACCTTGTATACTTCAAAATCCTTAATTATTACTTTCAATATACTTCAGTATACTTTATTATACTTCAATATACTCTATTTTATAACAATATAGTTCATAATGACATATATATACACAACGCATGTGTCAATACTAATTTGGGTTATAAAACAATAGAATATCATCATAGTAAATAAAAGCTGTATTTGATAGTTCAAAAAGAGGAGTGCTCTAATCGTCACCAAACTTTACAGGATTACTCGCCAGGTCAATCTGAAGACTTATTGAAATCGGTCCAGCCGTTTCGGAGCTTATATGGAACATACCCACACACTTTCTCTTATATATATAGATTTTACGTGATCCATTTGCCCCTGAATACTTGAAATGTAAATTTCAGTATCAGGGTGAATCACACGACCGTTGTCTTCGTTCCACTGATTGTAATTTTCTCCATATTTCTTCCTGTGACATTTCATGCATAATTTTTTACAGAGATTTCATGCATAATTCATTTACTTTTAACGCAATAAGACTGGAATGCGCTGCCAACAAATGTACTTA
Source organism: Meandrusa payeni (assembly GCA_029286785.1). NCBI lineage: Eukaryota > Metazoa > Arthropoda > Insecta > Lepidoptera > Papilionidae > Meandrusa > Meandrusa payeni. The sequence goes on along the minus strand of JAGSMX010000008.1, from coordinate 6,851,517 downwards.
CAGCTGAAGCTAAATCTACTTTCAAACAGTTACTATGGAAACTTTTCCTAAGCAAGGAATAGTTTGACAATTGCTTTCCCTATCCATCTAGACGTATTTATATATGTATGTATTATGTTTTTATAGTTTTCTTTTATTCATTATTTTTCTCACATAGCTTGCACCCGTTACTATGTCTCTACACAACTCTAAGGACTGGCAGAGAATGCCTTGTGGCATCAAATCCGCCAAATAGAATTCTTCCTTCGTTCCTTCTTATTGTGTGCAAATAAATAATAAATTAATGAGAATGAATCATTATTTATTGAGTGGATTTCAGGCGGCTTGTACTAAACGTGTCTCTATTTGGATTATTGCATGTCAATAATACACGTAAAGCTATGTATATATAAGTATGGATACGGCTTATTATATTTGCATTTGCTATAACGTACAAGTTTACTATTTTATGGTCGCAGATCCGAAATCCCGCCGGCTTTTACCGATACGCCACATGTTACAAAAATGGAATTTAATACAACCGGGTAACGATTTTTGTCTCTATCTAGCGTACTTAGTAAAAAGGTGAGAGCCATATTTTTATACGAATAAATGTAACATGTTTTTTTAATGACGAACTAAACAGATTGGCCACAGAAGCAGGCCTTGACTGCTTCACCGGATTGAGAGGTGGCATAGCTCTTAGGTCGCTTAGCCTGAACCTCTATCGCTAGTAACTCGGGCAGGGGTAAACTCGGCTTGGACGGTTTAATGTAACATGTTTCGAACGGTTTTAACATATAATATTTTGCTTAATCTGAAATTGTTTTAAATATGTTTTTAAGATATAACTATTTATTACAAATTCGTTTCCCTCGATTTACAATTTTTTAATTTGAAATTTTATAAATCAATTGATTTATTAAAAGTTAAAATAAGTCGCAGTTAACAGATCTTTTTTTTTAATAATTTCTAAGCAAGTGCTTGACTACGATCCCACCTGATGTTAAGTGGAAATACAGTCCTGGATGGTAAGGCGCACTATCTTAGTAAATGCCTATTCACTCTACTCTTAAAAATACCCACATTGTAATCGGAAGGATAGAAAAAAAGAAGATCAGATGGATTTAGTCGAAATAGTTTTTAGTAATTCAGTAATTACAAAGAAGAGTCTGAAGGGATTAGAGTAACATTCTAAAAAGGAACTGTAAATTCGATCGTGGAAGAAATATGATGAGAGAGGAAGAAAATCCATGTATATAGGTTACCACGATATGCTCACCACTGTTTCATTAAACAACACATTTGTTCACGTTGTTAGCTCGCCGCTTGTGGAAAATATCTTTTACACAACAACTAATTAAATTAATATTAATAAATAAATAAATAAATAAATTTCGCAAGCGTATTGACAAAAATATTAAATTCCAAGTTCAATAAAATTGGTTGAATGTTACGGAAACGCTTTAATCTTGGTGTATCCAATGTCAATTTAAATATTAAATTAACGTGTTTTTATTGTACCGTAACGGTCGACGAAGCTTATTGTCTTATAAAGATCATAAATATGTATGATTCGTAAAATAAGAATTCCAAAAATAGAATGCCATCTTTACACAACAACTAATTAAATTAATATTAATAAATAAATAAATAAATAAATAAATTTCGCAAGCGTATTGACAAAAATATTAAATTCCAAGTTCAATAAAATTGGTTGAATGTTACGGAAACGCTTTAATCTTGGTGTATCCAATGTCAATTTAAATATTAAATTAACGTTTTTTTATTGTACCGTAACGATCGACGAAGCTTATTGTCTTATAAAGATCATAAATATGTATGATTCGTAAAATAAGAATTCCAAAAATAGAATGCCATCTTTACACACCGACGCAGGTTCCAAATCGAAAATACTGGTTATACCGATCGAATGGACTTACACTGTTTTATACACTTTATATTGTATTAAAAAAAAGGTCTCACGTCCATTTTAACAGGGCAGACCAAGACAATATTGATTGTACGTTTTTTTTTTTTTTTTGACGAACTACACAGATTGGCCAGAGAAGCTGGCCTTGACTGCTTCACCGGATTGAGAGGTGGCATAGCTCTTAGGTCGCTTAGCCTGAACCTCTATCGCTAGTAACTCGACACAAGGGTCCCCCCGGTGGGGGGTAACCTCGGCTTGGACGGTTACTATGTTAAAATTGTACGTTTATAATCAAGATTGTAAGGAACCATATGTGACAGGTAGTAACCCCAACTCCATGTATCGGGCACAAATTTCAACAAGTAATCTCTTTGCTTAACTTAATTTAAAAAAATTAAAATATTTTTATTGAATCCAAACAAAATACTTATATTACTCTTAAAACAATGTGATTATAAGATAAAATGAAATTGGCACTATATTTGGATTTTCTAACGTCTAAACTAGGCCGAACCTGTATCTTAGACGTTAGCCTCTTCCAATAATGATCCATACAGTTACAAGTGTTGGACGTGTGCTCAAATTTATGAAGGTAATTATAAAAAGATTATAAGTATTCACCGTCACTCGCTTGACATCGAGTACGTAGACTAGGTGACCACTGTACGCACGGACTGTTATACCGGAAACTCATTGGTACAACCCGGGTAGAGAGCAACTCTCCTACCATAACACCTTTGTGAAAGTAATTGGCAAGCATGTCTGCGGCTCACCCAATCATTAGTAATCCCGCCGAACACAAACATCTACAACCATTGGCACGCGTCTATTAACTTATTATGTAGAGTCCGGGTCCCAGCATCTTTTATCCGTAGAAAAGCAACCGAAAGAGTCGTGGTTCGGCCCTCTCAGACGCCCTCGGTTCGGAATGCTCTCGCGCAGTCAATAGCCAAATGGATTAGGATACGGTCTGCGAATCGTAAGGTCGCAGGTTCGAATCCGCCATTTGACTATTGACGTGAACCATTTCCTAGCACAAACTTAAGCTTAGTTGGAATGGTTAACAATAATGTTAGTTTTCTTTTTTTTAAAAAAAAAACTAGTAACCGTTGAACCCGAGGTCCACCCTTGTGTAGAGTTACTACGATAGAGGTTGAGGCTAAACGACCTAAGAGCTATGCCACCTCTGAATCCGGTGAAGCAGTAAAGATCAGCTTTTCTAGGCAATGTATGTAACTCGACGATATTTAAGGAGCCTTCCGTCTTTATTTTGTTGTCTGACTAGAGATATTGTAATGAACACATGTTGAAAAAATTATTTTCACAAAGAATTTTCTCTCAATTCTATTTTTTATGCATCTCATGGAGCCACAAATTGGACTTGATCTTGATCACTGTCGTGTCAGAATACCTTCGCGCCTAGAGTAATGACCCAGGCCGGGGTCCCGTCTCTTGTACTCTTGGGGAGTCACGTACTAATTTATTAATAGTAACGGTCCTAGCCAAGCGTTCTTCATTGAAAAATCTTTATTGTATTATAATGCTCTTTCGTTAGATAACTTTATAATGGCTTATATATTTCTTTATATTTATGTCACTGATACAGTTTACACTAAGTAATCGGGACCTTCAAACTATAGTTTTCGGGTATTTAATGGACCCAACAGATAAGTAGCATTTGGTCCACTTTTCTTATCATAAATCCACACTAAATATTACAATACTTATAAAAGCTAGACGACGAAAATTCAAACATTTAACTATGTTTAATTACAGAAACAAATTTGGGTAATGTGGCATCAGAGCGGAATGCCAATCCCATAATTACTTTTATACGTGTTCTTGACCTTCTAGTGTGCCGCCGGTAAATAAAAATATCACAGAAATTATGAGGAAAACAGAAATTTTATTTTATACATTTTGTTACATTAGAAATATATACAATCGGAAAAGTCTAAGCAAAAAGTGTCGAATGAAAAATGTTGACATGTGTCTTATAAAAATTTTCTAATTCCAAATTCAATATAAATAATTTTGTCGTCTAAACTCCTCTTTGGTAGTTGGCGAACGCTAGTCGCCACACAAGTATATTTACGAGAAAAAACAAAAACCAAATTCCAATCGAATCAAACGTTAATCGTTATTACGTGCTGACGCCCTCTTTTTATTTCCGAATTATATATATTATAAAATGGAAGTAATCAAAAACCTAACCAACCTCTCATCATAGTACTACTTGACACATCCTTTGCAATAAAAAGGAAAATCATCGAAATTTGTTTGCGCTATTTTGAGTTTTTCATCCATTTTTGGCGCACATATATGATGCAAAATTTACGACTTATAGTTTTCTCATGGATCCCATTGTCAGAATTGGACCAAATTAGAATGTGGCCGCGTAGTGGACTATGCCTATTCTCTTTACAGAGAAGGTATGCCCAACAGTAACTATAATATTTAACTATCCCAGAGAAAAGTCAGTGACAGTGCCGTAGCTAGGTAACGAAGGGCCCTGGGGCAAATTAAAAATTGGGGCGCCACTGTTATGTAAGCCGATTAGGTTTTTTTAAATAAAAATATGAAATATACAAATACTTTAAAAAAATATTTGACACTAAGCTATATTAAACAGTAACTATTGAATTAACTATTAACAGTCAATATTAAACAGTAACCACATAAATTACAATTAATACTTGGCGTAGGTTTTCCTTGGGCTTGTCCCTCTAGACTACGGTGTCCCCTGCTTACCGTAGAAGGCGGCTAAAACGGGCCTCGGGTTCACTGGGCGACAAGGGTGGGGGCGTTTGTGCGGTGCGTTCCTTTGGAGATCCCGGAGCCCCTCACCATGCAACGAGGATGGGCCGCAGAGGAGGTTTTAGTGGGTAAAAACCCCACATAACCGCCGCCTTCCCCTCACAAGGCGGAGTATCTTTTTGAAGATTTCCTCCCAGATAAAAAAAAAGTTTTGATTTCGATGGGTTATTGACCTCCGCGTGTTAGCTGATACATCCATCTTAACTTTGTGTTATTTCATACTACATCGGTTAAGTAAGATCATCGTAATCAATGTGTTTAGTAGAGCCTATTAGAAGTGATGTTTGCAGATTGCCTACGCTCTTGGGTACGGACGCTTGACTAATAGATGTGTTATTTGGGATAAAGGTGAGGCGCAGATGACCTACTGGTTCACACGGTACAAGTACAAATTCACCGAAGTGGACTACAGCTTGTTCCTCACATACTCCGTTCTGGTCGGCAGCGTTGGTAAGTTGACCTTTCATATTTATTCCTAGGTTAAGCAATTTCAAGCAATGCTAGTCTAGAAGTCTTCTAAAAGTCTACCGGGAAATTTTAGTTCTATAATGTTAAATATTATAATAATTTTAACTTGTAATTAATTTCTTAGTAAACATTTCTATAATTTTTGTAGTACGTATTATTAAAGTGAGCTAGCAACACATGGCACTGGCATGGCATGTCAATAACTACTTCCAATGATATCTTAGTGATTTACCTGAACCTTATTGTATCTTTATTTCATAATTAATAATTTAGTTGGTCGTGATATTAACTTGGCATTGTAAACAATAATTTAACGTTTTTAGTTCGTAATCTGACTTCTAATTAATTTTGTATAAGAATTGTGAGGAGGCGCTGTTGTGGCGGTATTCGTTGAAATAATTCCTTGTACAATATTACGCTGTCTCAATAAAGCCAGTGTACTCGTTATTGGACTATTTCATTCCACAAGATCTAAAAGTTATTACATTGTACATTATACATTTTTAATATTTTACGTAGTGTATTATAGGTAAGTAAATAATTTTTAAATTTATCTTTTTCTTTGTGTGCCGCCAAATTTTGAAATTGTTAAAAGTGTGTCGCAACAAAAAAGAAATTTTGGTTGAGAATGAAACGAGAGGTCTAGATAGATTACCCCAAGCCTTCTGGAGGTAGTCTTGTGACTACAGCTACCCATACTACAGTCGCCAGTTTGCCTGTCGCCGTCTTAATGGTGGATGATGGTTTACTATGGAAAGTTACTCAGGTCAGCGTACTGTCTTGCGATTACAGTTGAGGTTTGACCATAATCATGTTATGGGAATAATTTTTGTTCTTCGGTTTTTTACGTGACAATAATAGCTTCGACCGTTCGCAATTATATTTAGAAAAGAGAAATGTGTGACGTGCAAAATTTACATGTTTAGACATTTTCTTTATTGGCTTCTAATGAATATATTACAAACAAAATACGAGACATATTAAAAAAGAAAAAAAAGTACAGTTGTAGAAAGAAAAAAAAGGACAAATAGAATATAGGATATGCCAACATTGGACACCGTTTCAAAGGTGCCCAGGACTACCCAAAGCGGTGCGCGCGCAATACTACCTTTACATGTAATTTATCCAGTCGAATAAAAAAAAATATAATACAATAAATATCTTATTAAATTAAAAAATAAATTAAACATTAATTAAATGTTAATAAATACGTAGTTATTAAGTAAAATTACTCACGCATAGGGGTAAGCAGAGCCTCTACTGCTTCCTGTTTGTTTCCCGTTCCAAGTTCTTCTGACGTCGCCCTCGTTTAGAATGGCATAATAAGAGTACCTTCACTGTCAATTACTGTTGCATAATAATTTTGGTTTTGTCTCTCTTTCCTTATTCATCCTATCTACATGTCTAAATCATGCCTTTCTCAATAATATAGCCGTGAGAAAAAATAAAGGGTCGGTTAAGAAAGTTTGATCTCGGAAGATAAGACGAAAAAACTGCCAGCTAACAGCTAATTTAAATTTTAGTACTTAGTGTAACAAATGTAATAAAAAAAACTGTAAAAAAAAATAAAATTTAATGAAAAATACTGTTTTATATAAATAATCGTTTATGTTTTTTAAATAAATATAAATAATTTAATAAAAATATTTTATTTTATTTTAAGGATATTTAATTGTCTATCATGCACAATTATTTCAGTTAGCTAGCGTCTTTATCTGCCGAGATATTCAAACTTTCTTAACCGACCCTTTATTCCGACATTTTATTAAGATACAGGTTAGAGGATTCAAATAATCTATAGTAATCTATAGTAAATATATTTCAATTATAACAAATAACTGGCGCCAAGATGAATAAAATAATGTTTTATAATTATATGTTAAAATTTCCCGGTTATAGATATACAAGGCGATTTTAGAGCAATAAATTAAACAAAATGGCGACGTCTTTCCAACTTCCTAAATGTAACGACAATTTTATGTAATAACTCCGACATTATGTGTTTATTTTCCTATCTAACCTAGAATTTTATAGCAGCTTATTTCTTATGGTACCATAGTCTACAGTTCATTTACGATGAAACTGTCAATAGAGGACATTTCATCATAATAAATCTAAGTGTTTTGTCACATAAAAGGAGAAGTGCCCTCAACATTTTTGATAATATTGATATGAGAATAACTTGAAGTCAATAACATTGACCTTGGATTTTCATTTTCCACAATCCTGGTAGATCTCTGCCTTTTCCTACAATTATTTATCTTTATAGGTCGCCAGTCCAGAAATCCGTAACCTTTTCCTACTTAACAAGTGTGTAATGTTTAATTGACATGGGCCCTATTCGACTTAGTTACTCGTGTTCTCAAGGACATTAATGAAATATCTTTAGAAAAAACATTTCATTTTTACATACTTATTATGAAATTTAAGGTTATTTTAGTGGCGGGATAATTAAAATCATAAATAAAAAGAAATTAGCATGACTAAGCTACATTGATAATATTAAAACAGTTAGTTGCCATAGGTAAAATATATTAATATTTTAAACAATTCACATTCAATCTTCTTAAAATAAACAAGCAAAATATATTAACATATTTAATTAATGGATTTTAAAATCAATATAAAATATTATATCTAAACAAAAATATATTTTTATACTTTTAAACACGTAGAATAAATCATCACGTGGATGAATAATTATTGATCTCAAGCAAAAAAAAGGCTTGTTTATAGTTTATTGACGTTTTACATTCGTTAAAGAAACTTTATTAAAAACACTCGTGGATATTATTAAGTGGTTTGTTGCTATATATACCTGCTTGTTATACTTTGTTGTGCATAATGGAAGGACTTAGAAGTTAGAATAAATAATATTTAAGGTAATAACGATGTTAAAGTGTCAGTGTATTGACATCAAAATCATACGATATAACCTAAAATTTTTATCTTATTTTTTTAATATCTCTGTATCCCCTTGACCAATATTGATTTTAATTTGTTTATAATAAAAGGGATATATAGTGTATTATTTTAACTTAATTTCATTACTGTTCTTGAACTTCGTTTAGTGGGCCATGCAATGGTGAGTGGCGTATGTCCTGTAAAAATTAGAATATTCCATTGTTTGCAATTTGCGTTAGTTAATTATAAATATTGTATTATGTTATCAATTTTCGTTGGTGTCGTCTTAGTACTTTTACAATTCCAGCGAATTTTATCTTCCGTTTTTAATTGGAATTTGCCATATAAATATAATTCAGAAATTTCCGTAACATTATTTAGTTTGTGATACACATTCTCTATAATAGATACGGACGTTATCCTTGTTACTGCTGATAAAATTGTCACAGCAACAAGGCAGGAAAGAGGTGTTTGGTATGAACATAAACAATAACAAAAGACAGTAAGACATTAGGTAATTATTTGGACGTTAAATATTTATGACAGCGTGCGAACGTTTGGAACTACGTCGGTTTGTTGAGAGAGCACATTACTTCGATAAAGTTGTTATTGTGTAAATCATTACGTTAATTAAACATACTCAGTATGTATATTTACTTTGAACAATAAGCATAACATCAAGTTTGGATCGTTGAGGTAAAACAATATCTTATATGGGGGACAAGTACAAAAAATATCCTAAAAGAAGCAAGCTAAGTCCCGAGTCTACTAAACCAAAGTTTAGTAAAATCAACATTGCTAGTTTTAAGTTCATTGGTGCCACTATAGTTTACCTATGACACGCTAATTGTGTATGATGGTACGATAGTACAACGTAGTAATATGACGTATATAATTTTTTTATGGATGAACTACACAGTTAGCCAAAGAGGCTGACCTTTACTGCTTCACCGGATGGAGAGGTGGCATAGCTCTTAGGACGCTTAACCTGAACCTCTATTAGCTAGCTCGAGACAAGGGTCCCTCTGGCGAGGGATAAACTCGGCTTGGACGGTTACGCGTTATCATTCTGATCCGAGGGTAACCGAGAGGTCCTAACCACGACTTGGTCGGTAGCTATTTTATGAACTTGTATTGTCTCACTGCATGTCACGTATGCAACCTAAAAAAAAGGATCTATCCTTTATTTTGTTGGCTGTCCCTGCCCACCCCGCCAATACATATAAATATATGAATATATTATTTAATTAATATAAATACTTTTATGGATTATGGTGGTTTATATTTAATTGTAAATATACAAACACGTATTAAATTTTGAATTCCGACATTTTGAACATGTTACAGCAGTGATGAACTTCCGTGAAGACTTGAGTAGCGTAAGAATTCAAAAATAAGATTTAGCCGGGATAAAATCCATCAAGGCCCCTTTCAATAATATTCACGTAGATGTTATAGAATGATAAATTTCTTATAGCACCAAAATACATGTACAAAGGCGAACTTAACCCTAAACATAGCAATGTATAGCATAATTTGCATATAAAGTACAGATATAAAATCTATTAACTTAAATCTATTCTTTAATTGTATTTTATAATAATTATTCAAATGTTTAATGTCACAATTGTCAGTGTCGTGTCATTTATAATTATAGAAGAGAAAAGGAACAAGGACTTTTTTTTTAGAATGCTAACAATATTTTTTTTCGCAAATATATTTATAATTCTTGTTAACAAATAAATAAGCTTAGGCTTGTTAGTACGTACGTTACGTACTTAGTACGTATAGCACTGTATAGAATAGTGTACATCTTGGTTTTCCAAAATACGTATTTTTATCACGTGTATTCATATCACGATTTTTTAATGTATTTTTTGATATTTTTTGAATATACATTTTTTTACTGTTCTTCAAAAAACAATCTTGCCACGATAAGGGTTAAAGCTTTTTAGCATTTTCTTCCAGCTAACCTTTGACGGTTGAGAGCAGACTACGGGTAGCTATGAGATAGTCTCTATTATCTAATGTATACCAAAATCCCATCCAACCAAGTAAAAATTGTTTTAGTACTTATAGTGTAACAATATCATTTACGGTTGAAAAACATGACTTATCTTTCTCATACAGGTTCCTTCGTAACTCTATACCTGTTCAGCAAGAGATGGAACATCGAAGACAGCGTCATTGGTGTGTGTGCGTGTCTCAGCAGAATAGCGGCGAGTGTGGTATACGCGTTGGCTCCTAACCGGACTGTGTACTTCCTGGGACCAGTCTTGGATATGTTCAGCTCTGCCGGGGCCACATCGTTGCGATCAATTGCTACTAAGCTGGTGGATGCTGATGAAGTTGGTGAGTTGTGGAATAAGTGATTATAATTATAGGACGCAGAGACAGTCTAAGTTAACACTAGCGTTGGAAATTCTACCAATTAGATTACGGTTATTTTGGTTACGTACATGGAAAAAGTCAAAACGAAAGCAGTTGCTTCCAGGTCCCATTTATATTCTGACAATGTCATCCAGGAGAAAACCATATAAGATTTAAATTTGCATTATGTATGTATGTGCGCGAATGGACGAATAACTCAATACCACGCCAACCGATTTCGATTATTCATTTTTTTTAGAAAGTTTGGTGTCTCGTCTCTTATCAAACTAACCTTTAGTTTGATAAGAGTTCGGTTAGGTTCTGATTTAATATATTTCGTAATATTTCTACGACAATTCGGATATACAGAGGGGGAACCTTCGACCTTACGATTTGCAGACTGTACCCTAAACCATTAGGCTATCGAAAATTTAGCCCTTCCTTCCCTAATAAATCTAATTTTAAAACAGAATATCTATTGAATTGTTATTAAATGGAATACTATTTATTAACTCAACAAATTTTCCACCATAACAACAGAGTTTTCAACTTAAAGATGTCACTCAATACGACTGTCACATCTACATAAATATTTGTAATTGTGACACAAAGACAAATAAGTAGCTACATGAGCAATCGTTTCCCAAGCATTTTCCATACTAGATATACAAATATGACGATTCTTTGACATGGCTACGAAATGACAGTGACATTCCAAGTTTTCATATCTCTCCGTCTGTATGTGTCTTTACTTAAAGGATATTTCTGTAAAACAAATATGCCAGATTTGTAATGTTACGATTATTGTTCCGTAAACAACGAATACCAATGAAATGCATCAATTGATTTAGAATAACTTAGCATTATGTGTGAACTTTTTGAAGCGTCAATAGCCTAATGGTTTAGGGTACGGCCTGCGAATCGTAAGGTCGTGGGTTCGAATCCACTATTGCCTTGAACCATGTCCTAGCACAAGCTTAAGCTTAGTTGAAATGGTTAACAAGATTGTTAGTAATATTTCTGAAAAAAATAAGAAATATTTCTAGCTTTCTTTAATAAAAAAATTTCGTTGCTCAACATCACACATAACAGTTATTATTGACAGATTTTAGCAAAACATCAAGAGTTTTTAATAATCTAATAAATTGATAATCAAGAGGTAATTTTATAACTGGACTGACTTTCCTTCAGAGATTCACTTGTAAAGGGCTGATCGTCTATAGCGAGAATCCTCCCCTAATTATCATTAATTTCTAGTATAGACATCTCTTACAAAAAAACGCAGGTGGACGATCGTATCACCTAGTCAACTAAAGTAATTTTATATTAGTCCGTTCTATTCTAATTCGTAACTATATTTTACAGATTATAATATTTATTTATGCATTAACCTAAATTAGCATATAGTAGAACGAACATATGTTACGTAAGAAAAGTAAGGAAGACAGAACAGAACTATAACAAGAGTGTACGATGAAAACGAAGTGGAAATATTGAATAAAAATCTGATCTCTTTTAAATAAGTTAAAAAAAACATCGTAAATTATACAGGATGAAAATTAATATTGAATGTAAAGTATTCAGACGTTTATTTAAGATCCTAGGTTGTTAACATATATATTCGTTATTGAAGTCTGATGAGAAACACGCCCTATACGCCTGTCACTGTGTCGTATTATAGGCAAATCTGTTACTGTAAAAATTTACTAAAACTTTTAGTTTTTACGTATTATATGTTTTTTCTAAGCATTTTATGTGAATATTTTTATATTATATGCGTAGAAATCTTGCCATTTAATTGTGAATAGACCCTACTAAATCAGTGATTGGATAAGCCTACGTTTAAATTAGCTAAGGCCACGTTCACAATAGAACAAGTGTTTCTCCACCTACGATATAGAAGGTGAAAACAAAGGGCATGTCATGGAATATTTTAAGGTGAAATACTATACTATTGGCGCAATGATTGATAACTATAACTAGCGTACCCAGTGCGCTTTACCGGGCGAGATTTTGCTTTCTTTTATTTAAACAATAAACTTACATTATTAAATATTTAATTTAACTCTCACAATAAATTAAATTATTCATATCTCTCCGTCTATCCTTTTTTTTTTGTTGACGGGGAGGAAATCTTCAGAAAGATACCCCGCCTTCTGGGGAAGGCGGCGGTTATGTGGGGTTCTTACCCACTAAAACCTCCCGGTGGCTCTTTCCTCGGTGCATGATGAAGGGCTCCGGGATCTCAGAGGAACGCACCGGAGCCCCTCTGCACTGTGCTAAGCCAATTGAGACTCGTTTGTCTACCATATGCCGACAACGAATCCTGGCGTATTTCGGACACACAATGCGCAGAGGCGACGAAAGTCTAGATAAACTGATCGTAGTTGGGAACACCGCAGGAAAAAGATCTCACGGCCGTTCACCAATGAGGTGGTCCAATCAGGTAAAAGACTCGTCGTCCTCCAAATTTTGCAGTGCTGTAAGAGACGCGCTGTACAGAAGCCGATGGAGGCGAATCATCCGCTCCAGGTGCAACCGTGATAGTGACCACGATCCTCAGACATGAGGGACCGACAATAGAGAGAGATATCTCTCCGTATTTATTCTCTTCTCGAGCGGGTAAAGATCATTACCTACAACCATGTACATATCAGCAGCATCAGTAAACGGATACATTCGCGGCGCTATAACTTACCTTGAATACTTCAAAATTCTTAATTATTATCTTTAATATACTTTAGTATATTTCATTATACTTCAATATTTTTCAGTATACTCCATTGTACTTCAATATGGTTTATAATCACATAAATATACACAACGCATGTGTCAATACAAATTTAGGTTATAAAACAATAGAATATCATCATAGTAAATAAAATCTGTACTTGACAGTTCAAAAATAGGAGTGCTTCGATCTTCACCAAACTTTACAGGATAACTCGCCAGGTCAGTCTGAAGATTCCCTGAAAATTTCATTGAAATCGGTCTCGGAGCCTATATAGAACATACCCACACACTTTCTCTTTTTTAAATAACGATTGACGTATTTAACTCTAGCATGGAAAACAGAGCTAGCACACGCATTGCGATAGAGTAACAGGTTTTTATCTATAACCGTACACCTTTGTAGTCAAGAGTGATAGAGCCTAGACTTGTAGCATGGAAGTTTATTTATATATTTGTTAGACCAAAATATAGCACCATTACAGATTACTTGAGTCGCTGCTAATACAGATTTTTTAAATTTAAGTGTTGATTAATCACATTTATGTAAATTGCCTTCAACAAACTTACTAAACTATAATTATTTATGACTGATGAATCCCATCCGCCTTTTTTTTTTTTTGTTAACGGGGAGGAAATCTTCAAAAAGATACCCAGCCTTCTGGGGGAAGGTGGCGGTTATATGAGGTTTGATCCACTAAAACCTAGCCCTTCCTCGGTGCATGGTGAAGGGCTCCGGGTTCTCCAGAGGAACGCACCGGAGCCCCTCTGCACTGTGCTCAAGGAGAGCACATCCCGGAGGACGTGGGAGTTTACTGGTGGGAGGGTCAAATATTTAACGCTACTACACGCGGACGCTCTCTTTTATTTATTTTATTCGTTTATGGGTGACATCTATATGAGGCCACAAATGTTATCTACCATAAGATAACCTCCTCCTTTTTAAAGTCGGTTAAATAGTAAAATATTTTTAAGTATTGTTTCCGTTTCAGGTAAAACGAGCTCTCTAATAAGCATATCAGAAGCCCTGGTGCCAGTCATCTACTCCCCGGTTTATAGTAAAGTTTACCTCAGCACTCTGACCACATTCGCCGGTGCATTCTACCTTATCAGCGCAGCGCTGGCGGTTCCAGCTATTGGAATATTCCTGTAAGTCTTACTTCTTGACCACATTCATGTCTTGTTGGAGTTCTCTTTCGAGTGTTGGGTCAACATGTTAAAAAAGTTTTTAAAGAAAGCTAGCAATATTTCTTTTTTCAGATATATTACTAACATTCTTGTTAACCACCAACTAAGCTTAAGCTTAGGAGATGGTTCACGTCAATAGTCTAATGGCTTACGAACCCCATGATCTTATGCCTAAGATTATTTGGAATGGTTAATAATATTTATGAAAAAAAAATTCAGAGCATTCTTTTAAAAAAATTCACATGCTAAAATTTGTGTCCGATATTTTTTTATGACCTACTACACAGATTGGCCAGAGAAGCTGGCCTTGACTGCTTCACCGGATTGAGAGGAGGCATAGCACTAAGATCGCTTAGCCTGAACTTCAATTGCTAGTAACTCGATACAAAGGTCCCCCGGTGAGGGGTAACCTGGGCTTGGACGGTTACTATGTCACGTGTAAGCATTCCGATCCGAGGCCGCCCAAGAGTGTCGAACCACGAATCAGTCGGCTGCTATTTCAGGGATAATAGTGTCCGGTGTGTGGTGTTCATACCCCGTCATAAATGGGATTAATAAGGGATGGGGAATGAGCCAAAAGCGAACACTGTCCGTATAATACCCATAAAGGATGAAAGAGCATATCTTTTTTACAAAAATTAGAACCATATCACATTCATCGACAATATCGCTGAGTGTATTGTATGTGTTTTTTTTAAATAATTACTTATTACATAAAGTAAATAGATTAATTTAACTCCATTATAGACGATAAGTATATAATCGTTTTGAATGACCTATTTCTCTATTGATAAGAACAAAACACGCTCTGCTCACGACTAGACTTGCCATTAATGATTGCTTGATTATTTTAAAAATATTATCATATAACAAGCATGTAGATATTTTTATTTAAATCAAAGAAACAGTGATTTACTAATAGCTAATGATTATAACATATACTAACTAATAAAGAAATATTTACAATTTAAAAGATTTTACAAAATATTTACAAAAAATATAACTGTGCCAAACCGTCATCGCTTGGCAGCGAGCCCAGAAGGCTGGTAGCATTGCCACGTTGTATGGCAATGCTTAGCCTCTGTGCAAGGTATAAGCCAGCCCTCTGGTCACCAGATGTGTCGACCAACATCTTAGCTAACACATTAAAAAGGTGATGTGCACTAGGACCCCACGGACCCAAAGTTTCTACCCCAAACGGCTCAAATATGAAACCCGTATCGAGGTTACTATATTTGCGCCGCTTGAGGTTTTCTGCAGTTGCAGCGGCCGCTCCAGCCTCAACAGAAGATTCTGGAAGATGTGACGGCGCCAAAGTATCGACGCATGTGGCATCCCATACTAAAGGCCGTCCCATCTTCCAGGGTATAAGAGTCATACCGTCTGGTCTCTTACCATCACTAATCATTTCTTTTTTAAAAAAAGTGTTAAAAATTTAATCATAATAATGGTTTATAAAATTCTAAAGATGTGATTTAATACTACACAAACGGAAAAATCAATATCTCTAATATAAAGTGTCAAGGACGGACAATCAAGTTGACATATATAAAATATAATAGGCCACGTCAATGGCTTATTCATTGTTATTGTTTTTTTTAGTACTTTTACTAATTATTTAATTTAACAAATTTTTTGCGATGGTTTGAATGTGCAGGGCCCCGAATTTACTATTTGCCAATAACATTTTACTATAAAATCAATCTACCTAAATATATAATAATAATATGTGGAGTCCGAGGTGCCATACTATAAATACACACCGGCGCCAGTTCTCGAAAATGGTCATGCAACGCTCTATTGGGATCGATCTGTCATCACAGACAGGACTATTGTTGCCAATAAGCCTGATATTGTGCTGACAGATCGGTCAACGCGACAGGCGGTGCTCATCGATATTACCATCCCGCATGACGAGAAGCTTGTGAAGGCCGAAAGCTAAAAAATCACAAAGTACCTCGACTTGGCTCACGAGGTGACCGCCATGGGGGATGTGGATTCGACGATCATTGTCCCGATAGTCGTTTCCGCAAACGGTCTCATAGCGAAAAGTCTCGATCAACATCTTAAGAGACTTTCGCTGGATGGCTGGGTCAAGGGTTAGATACAGAAGGCAGTACTCCTGGAGACCGCACGGCATCGTCAGGAGGTTTCTCTCTATGTCGCCCTAACCACCGGTTGCTTGGGCCCTGCTTCGTTGCCGGTGACATACACTAGGTTAGGTTTTTGTTATGTTTTTGTATTTTGTATATATAGATATTTTTCTGTATTTTACTTTTTATAGAAATATAAAAACTTAACTTAAGGTATCAAAATAGATACAAGAAATAATAATAATATAGTTTATTTGCATCAAAAAAAAGTTGAATACATATAAAGGTGAGTCCCTTAACTCCCGAACTAGCGTAAGCTGTATCTCAGGAGCTAATGTCTTCACCCGTCATTTTGTAATCTTAAACATTAAGAAAGGTAAAAAAAGTGAGTAACAAAATATAAATAAATAGTTGAAAATAAAATCTGTTTTTAAATGTATTTGTATGTGTGAGTATGTGTGTGTGTGTGTTACTGTGTTTGCACAGTAAACAAACTATCAATTTATATTTATTAATTTTTCAATTGCTTCATAATTATACTGGTTGTAACTGTGGCCATGTAAGTCACATTGTGTTCTTTTGAAGAATATTGTAAAGGTATGGAGCTAAGACATCAAAACGTTTTTGTGCAAAGGAATTTTTCACTCTGGGCACAGGACATTTATTAAGGCGTTTTAGTGTGGCAGATAAGGTTGGAACAATTTGCTTGTGGTATCTCCTTAACATTTCATATACAAATGCTTTAAAATTGAATGTTTGTCTATATGTCCTTTATGGATTCGTAAACTATGCATTTTTACATACATGTTATATATTATATGTTGTGCATGAGTCTACGAAGGTTTTCGAGTTGGTACTGACAGATGTGTGTATGTAAAATAAAATAAAAGATTTTTTAATTAAAATTTGATTTTATAAAACTTCGGTTGACCTTAATGACGTTAAGTTGCTCAGCCAACGGATGACAATTTCAAACTGGCCATACGTCATATCTTAAATGTCAATAATATATTACTGCTTCTTTCGCAACAGAAAAACGGTTTTGCAAATAGTGTTAAGAGTTTTATGGTCATGTTATTTATTATTATAATCATATTGATAGCAACAATTTATATGACAAAACGACGTTTGTCGGGTCAGCTAGTTAAATTTAAAAATTAAATTTTCCGTGTGCCAAAACCGGTATCCACTAATTTTGAAGCATCAGTAATAATGGTTTAGGGTCTGCGTCGTGTGCGGTAATCGTTGGGTCGTAGGTTCGAATCCACTATTCGACTTTTGATGTGAACCATCTTCTAGCACAAGCTTAAGCTTAGTTGGAATGATTAGCAAGAATCTTAGTAAAATTTCTGAAAAAAAAAAATTATACGTTAATTTCAATTGATTTTTTTGATTAAAATCAGAATATATCGAATATGTCAACTTTTCCACACCAAGTCATCAAATTACGTGATAACCTCGATTAACTTCCTTATTTGTCTCCACATTTGGATGCGAATCAAAAAAACCACACGGTTATTGTGATAAATTCGTATGTTTACTGTTTCGATATGAACGTTACGATTCTCAGAATGCCACAAGTCATAGGTTTGCTAATTATCAAAGAAAATAAGCTTGTGAACGAGAAGAATGGTAAACAGTCATTATTTTTAGAATTTTTAACAAGTTTGTAACCGATGTTAGATGTTCAAACAATAATATATATTAATATAAATAGTAGATCATACAAGAATTAAACAATTATCACAAAAAGCAAGTGACGGCGAAAAACATATTCACGCTTTCACCGCGTTCTGGTAGAATCAATCCTATTAATAATAATAATTGCTATTCTTACCGCTAATATTTAATAGTAATACAACTGACCGAGCTGTAGTTCCACCCTCTTGAGTGGCTCGGGTCTGAATGCATTCGTGAGTACACAACAGTCCAAGCCAAGATTCCTTCTCTGGAACCCTTGAGTTACTCCGATAGAGGTTCAGGCCGAATGTTGCCTGAATGGTCGACTAATTCTTAAAAAACCCGTAGAAAATGTAGAGATCGTAATCAGTGTTGATCGTTCAAAAACTAAATGTAAACAGATTAGATGCTATAAAATGTAATATCTTTTGAATGTCCCTTAGATTATCCGTGAAATAGCAACCGACCGAGTCGTGGTTCGGCCCTCTCGGACGCCCTCGGATCGGAATAAGGTTATCTCTCACCTTTGTGTCGAGTTACTAGCAATAGAGGTTTACGCTAAGCGATCTAAGAGCTATGCCACCTCTCAATCCGGTGAAGCAGTCAAGGCCAACTTCTCTGACCAACCTGTGTAGTTCGTCATTAAAAAAAATTTATTATATAAAATGATTCTAATTACTCCAACAGGAATCAGTATAAAAACAAAGTTTCTTAACCTCCAGATAACAATATAAAATATATTTATATAAACAAACAAATATTCTTAATCGTTCAAACGTGGTGCGATATTCGTAACACAAACGTTCCAAGGCCTGTAAAATATTCAATGACGTGACGGATGACCATTATCCGTGAAGATCTGCATCGGCAGATATTGCAGGAGTTGCAGGTTCGATTCTCTTTGACAGAGGCACTCTAAGAATAAGATTTATAATGAAGTAACTAAAGTACGAATAAATTAGTTTAACATATGTGTCATTTAATAAAGGACACATTTACATACGGCTAACAGTGACCTACTTACGTGTATTAGGATAAGAACCGCGCTAATAGATTATTAAATAAAATATTTACGAGTAAAAACAAAACAAACTTCGAATTAAACCTAGTCTTATATTGTCATGAACCTTTTTATTTGTTAACGGGGAGGAAATCTTCAAAAAGATACCCCGCCTTCTAGGGGGAAGGCGGCGGTTATGTGGCGCTTTTACCCACTAAAACCTCCCCGGTGGCCCTTCCTCGGTGCATGGTGAGGAGCTCTGGCATCTCCAGTGGAACGCACCGGAGCCCCTCTGCACTATGCTCAAGTAGAGCACTTCTCGGGGCAGCCGATGTCGCCCTTGTCGCCCAGTGAACCCGAGGCCCTTTTTAGTCGCCTTCTACGACAGGCAGGGGATATCGTAGTCTCATTCTTGAGAGCTCAGAACTACAGGGCTGATTGTCATAAACCTATCAATAACTTAATCAACAAGCATTATCTCATACAAGCATTCCTAGCTTCTTCCATAACTGGAGAAGCTAGGATACTGTTACAAAACCCAACATGTCTGCGGCTAATCTTAAATTTAGCTAACAATTTAACTCTCAGAGCTTCGTTCTTGACACATTCCACCATTACGTGACCCACGTCCTCTTTAACTCCGCACTCCATGCAGTTTGGTGAAGATGTTTTTTTTCATAAGAAACTAGCGTACCCAGCCCGATTCGTCGGGCTAGATTTTGCTTACTTTTATTAAAACAATAAACTTACATCAATAAATATTTATTGTAACTCTCACAATATATTAAATTATTAATTTCTCTCCGTATTCATTCTCTTCTATTCTCATCTCGAGCGGGTGAAGATCATTACCTACACCCATGTACATATCAGTAAATACAATATCATTCTTATCATTTATACAAAAACATATCGGGCTCAAGTTTATGTCAGAAGAAAAATAGGAGTGCTGCGAACGTCACCAAATTTTTCATTTTTCTGAAGATTCCCGAGTTTCATTGAAATTGATCCAGAAGTTTCGGAGCCTATATTGAACATACCCACACTCTTTCTCTTTTTTGAAAATGAAATGTGAAACTGTTGGATGGAATATGCCCAAAACGAAGTCTTTTTCATTTCTTCATGAAGCATT
The DNA here is from genome assembly GCA_029286785.1 of Meandrusa payeni. Taxonomy (NCBI): domain Eukaryota; kingdom Metazoa; phylum Arthropoda; class Insecta; order Lepidoptera; family Papilionidae; genus Meandrusa; species Meandrusa payeni. The sequence continues at coordinate 6,831,223 of JAGSMX010000008.1, read as the reverse complement.
ATTTTTTATTCTAACCATTCCCATCCATGAGAACGCGGTATCATGACCGAATTCGCATACTTTCACGTTGGCTATCGTTGCGGCGGTGAACAGTAATAGCATTTCGAAATCGGAGCAAAAAGAGACCTTGCGGTCAAACCCGACAAGTTTGCCCTTAATTTTGTCAACGCAAACTAATGACGGTCGATTTCTAACAGAATTGAAACCTTGAACCGTTGGTTTCTATAATTGTTCTAACTATTTGATCTTCATAAAAGAATTTTCTACGTGAATCCCTAAACTGTATTTAAGTTAAAGTAGCAACCTTTATATATGTCCCACTGCTGGGCACAGGCCTCCTCTGTAAAGAGAGTATTAGGGCATAGTCCGTTACGCGGCGCTGGTGCGGATTGGCAGACATGTCTTAGAATTTTTTCTAGGACATGTAGGTTTCCTCACGATATTTTCACCGACGAGCGCGTGATAAATCAGCACATAAAATTGCAACAACAAATTTATTGGTGCCGGCACCGTGGATCGAACTCGGGTTGCTAGCGTACCATGCAACATGAGGCAATCGCACGGACGCAAAGCTTTTTTTTTGTTAACGGGAGGAAATCTTCAAAAAGATACCCCACCATCCACTGAGGACGGGCAACCGGGGGGGTTTTAGTGAGTAAAACCCCACATAATGCCTTTCCCCCAGGAGGCGGGGTATCTTGTTGAAGATTTCCCCCACGGCAACAAATAAAAGGGCTATTGACAAGACAATTACTGTACTATATTACATGAACGACATGAGTCAGTAATTGTCAAACATACGGAAGTTAATAAGAGTAACAGAATTGTATAATAAAAAGAAGTCAAAAAGAAAAATTTAATAGAGTAAAAGTGTAAGAATAAAATAGTAATATTAATAGAAAATAATAATAAGTGCAACAGTAAAAGTAAAATAATATAGAAATAGAAGATAGACAATAAGAGTGACTGTAAAATTTATTTCTTTGTGTGTGTGTTAACAAGAGATGGAAGAAAGTGATGAGTGAAAACATCCCTAACCACCCACGTTGGGGGAACTAGCTATAGCAAAAAAAAAAAAAAAACATACGGAAGCTAACAACTATGAATGAAAACAATACGCCATATTACACTTTAGGCATTCACATAACCTTATCACAGGCAACTGATTTCTAAATCAAATATTTTTATCTTATTTGCAAACATTACGTTTCTTCCTCTATTCTTCTTTCGTACAATGTATAAATAGATCGCTTATGTCATTTGTGTAAAGACATTACTAAGAATTTTGTTTATCTTTGTGTTATGCGATTTTGACGATTGTATTAATACTATAATTGTTTTTATTATATTAACGAGTAACGCTACAGCCCATATAAATGCACAGTACACAGGCCTTCTTTTTGTTGACGGGGAGGAAATCGTCACAAAGATACCCCGCCTTTTTGGGGGAAGGCGGCGGTTATGTGGGGTTCTTACCCACTAAAACCTCCCCGGTGGCCTTTTCCTCGGTGCATGACGAGGGGCTACGGGATCTCACGCAGAACGCACCGGAGCCCCACTGCACTGTGCTCAAGGAGAGCACGTCCCTCGCAGCGCAAGGCGACACGGGCCAGCCGATGTCGCCTTTTTCCCGGGTCAACGTTGGTGGACGACGCAGGCCCCCACCCTTGTCGGCCAGTGAACCCGAGGCCCCTTTTAGTCGCCTTGTACGACAGGCGGGGATACCGTTGTCTTATTCTTAAGAGCCCAGAACTACAGGGCTGAACATTATAAAACCTAACCTAGTGTGTGCCACCGGCAACGAAGCAGGGCCCTAGCAACCGGTGGTTAGGGCGACATAGAGAGAAACCTCCATTATTTGATATTATTATTTATTTTACCTTTATTTACCTACCCTTTTATTATTTTATTACCCTTGTCGGCCAGTGAACCCGAGGCCCCTTTTAGTCGCCTTGTACGACAGGCTGTAATCTAGTACACAGGCCTTATTTGTCTTTACAAAACAAATATTATAAGAATATAGTCCACCACACTGCGCCACAGTGCGGATTGGTAGACTTCAAATGTCTTAAAAAAAATTTAACACATGTCCGTCACATAAATCGACACTTAAATTTGCAATAAACAAATTCATATTTTTTCGTAGCCCTAAGAAATAGGTTTTGTCAGGGACATTTTAACGCTTCCCGAAGAGGAACTCGAAGTTAGTTTAGCTTTTGAATGTCCCTTAGATTATCCGTGAAATAGTAATCGACCGAGTCGTGGTTCGGCCCTCTCGGGCTCCCTCGGATCGGAATGCTTACCGCGTAACATAACATAGTAACCGTCCAAGTCGAGGTTACCCCACACCCTTGACCCTTGTGTCGAGTTACTAGCGATAGAGGTTCAGGCTAAGCGACCTAAGAGCTATGCCACCTCTCAATCCGGTGAAGCAGTCAAGGCCGGCTTATCTGGCCAATCTGTGTAGTGGGTCAATAAAAAGGGACATTATTTATTCCTCTTTGGTCAAAGTAAATTGTCGCCAACTATACCCTTAGTTTTAACCTTTAGAACTTTAACGGTTTCCTTTATGAAATAAGCAAATAAAATATTCCATTTTAATTTTTCTTTTCAGAACGCTATTCAGTCTGCGAAGAAACGAAGCCAACGAAATCCCTACAGACGATGGAAACAAAAAGAGGGACAATGAAGTGACACGTTTTTAGTTAAATGTAGATATTTATTGTTATATTATTATGTGCCTTGCCTATTATGTACCTACTACAAAATCTCAATAAATTTAATATTTTTGTTGTATTTCGATATTGTTGTTCGATATTGATTTTTAATGTACGCCTCTATATTACCTTGCCAAAATTTGAATGGAAATAAAACGTAAAATTGATTAAATTGTTAAAAGAAAATAGTATTATTAATAATAATAAGTTATTATAATTTAATATATTTATTATAAATTTAAAATACTATTTTCTTAGAGGAAACAAGAGTAATATCTTGTTATACAATAACTTTTTTTTATAAAACATTATCTTTTTGCTTCAATAACAATACAGACGATGACGAGAGATGACGACGAGAGTGATAAGCAAGTTCGTTGAGTGACTGATGTAATAATATTTCCTTATAGTTATAGCGGATATAAATCAAGAAGCTGATTTATATTTATTCTGAAGTAAGGAAAATAATATATATTTATTTTCTTAATAAAAGTAATTTATAGCTTAATTACCAATCAAGCAAGTGTCAATAATCTAATGGTTTAGGGCAGTGGTGGGCAAACTTTTTGGTTGGCGGGCCACCAATTGTAAAAAAAAAATTAAACAGGCCAAAATTTTACCGAAAAAAACTTTTTAATTTATTAAATCTTTTTAACAAAAAAAATTAATGGCTAATTTAGCTACACAAATTGCTGGTGGCAATTTTTTTTGACTTTTTACGTAAAAATTTACGACGTTTTTTAAACAAACCAAAAATTTTAAAAGGTTGTAAACCTTATAAACACTACTGATATAACTAAAAACACATCAACAATATTAACTCAAAAAACACTTGGCGGGCCGGATGAAACAGTTTAACGGGCCAGATTTGGCCCGCGGGTCGTAGTTTGCCCACCACTGGTTTAGGGTCTGCGAAACATAAGCACGCAGATTAAAATCCTATTGACTATTGACGTGAACCATCTCCAAGCTGAAGCTAAAAGCATATTTTAATAAGAATGGTAGGAGTTTTTGTAAAAAAAATTATACGATAGTATTTCACGTCTGCAACTTTACAAGGCACAAATCACAAGGAATACTGCTTGCTTTTCGCTACCACTTCCGTTTGACCGTGTTCTTGTAGAGCTGCTCGAGTCATCCATGATCAGGGTCTTTCCGATCGACTTGATCCTCTGGTTCTGCGAAGAGATGTCGGGTCTCTTTGCATTTACCACGGGGAGTGTTCTGAGGAATTGTTCGGAATAATCCCAGCTACCGATTTACATTACCGCACATTCCATCTAAATTCCATCGACACCATCTTGATAGTTGGCATTGAACGACTGTATTGTTTTTCGCGTAACTTTCTTCCACGCACTATCAACATGTGGAGCCAAATGTCGCCAGCGGTGTGTGTATTGAGGATAGAAATTTACACCGTGGAAGTGAGTTGTGTCGGTAGAGGGCGCCCTAGAAGGTAGGCGGAACAGAATGGCGTTTTAAACGACTGTGCCGATGAGACCGAGCACCAAGTTTTGCTTTGGGAAAATTCTGATGGGAACTAGTCTCTACCATTTAATTTTTTGTACATTGCATGTTTCCGTTGTTATTCATTATTACCATATTTTCTATGTAAATTCAAGAAAGTAGATGTCAAAATCGATTTATTTATGGTTCATTCCTGTGTCCAGTGAAATGGGTGTGAATAGCAGTGATACTCAAACAATTCGCGCGACACAATTTTTTTTTCTATGACGAACTACACAGATTGGCCAGAGAAGCTGGCCTTGACTGCTTCACCGGATTGAGAGGTGGCACAGCTCTTAGATCGCTTAGCCTGAACCTCTATCGACACATCATATCGCGACACAATGACAGTTAACTATTTGGGGCAATGGATAGTACAGTAAATTCTGTGTGATATCACGCATTAGGTTATCGCAGCCGACCAATTTTCACATCCTTAGTGTGATACTGTAACCTCTATTTACTGCTGATTCTTGTTATTAGCCCCAAGAGGTTACACCTAGTACTTAGTACAAGTGATATACTAGAACGTCAACAACAAATTTAACTCAGTGAAACTGTAGCAGACTCTTACCTGATAGGGAACACACAGGAAGTCGGTTTTTACTGACGGAACACTACCCATGAGTCTTTAAATTTTGGGTAGGTTTGCTATTTATCTGCCCTGTAGTTCTGGGCTCTCAAGAATAAAACTACGATATCCCCTGCCTATCGTAGAAGGCGACTAAATTCAATGGGCGATAAGGGTGAGGGCCTTTGTTGTCCGTCAAGGTGGACCCGGCAAGAAGGCGACATCGTCTGGCCCGTGTCGCCTTGCACTGCGAGGGCACATGGGGAAGGGAGTAACCTCCCCCCCGGGACGTGCTCTCAAGAGCACAGTGCAGAGGGGCTCCGGAGCGTTCCTCTGGAGATCCCGGAGCCCCTCACCATGCACCGAGGTAGGGCCAACGGGGAGGTTTTAGTGGGTAAAAACCCCACATGACCGCCGCCTTCCTCAGAAGGCGGGGTATCTTTTTGAAGATTTCCTCCCGTTAACAAAAAAAAAAAGTTTGCCATTGGCTTACCGAAGTAATAAAAACTTCAGAGATATTGAGGCTTAAGTACATCCCGCGCTCCAAGATGCAAATTTGTGTTCCTGGAGACTAACAGCACTGTGATGAAAGCCAAACATTTAAGTTTACCGTGCATGGATGTTGCTGATCAGCAAAAAAAAAGAAAACTTACTTCCTGCCTGTGATAAATAAAATTACATCTAAAATCAAATACACAACTTTTAAACTTCTTACCATTCATTTAATCAATGAACCTGGATCTAAGCAAAACTCGACAACACCAATAAATATTTATTAAAAGAAAACTAACAATATTTTTTGTACAAAAATTGCATTTTTGTTAACCATTCCAACTAAGCTTGAGCTTGTGCTAGAGGATGGATCACGTCAATAATCGAATGATGTACGCCTTACGTTTAATTAACGTTAAAGTTGTTACCCTGACAACTTTGAATTCGGTTTATAATGTAATAAATGTGCCCTTGTCGCTGAAGACGCATGAAGCTATATTAGCTTAATAAACATCGTTTAGTATATTATGCTAGGCAATCGTATTAGTTATAATAACGCTTATGTTAAATTGATACGCCACCGTACTTCTCTCGACAGATGCACGTTCCGTTCTACAGTCTGTCACGTGTATCGTAACAAGAGATCCGATTAGAACTGGTTGAAGATGTCGGATGATAAACCTGCAACCTTTCTTTAGTCAACACTGTAGTGAGTGAAATGAAGCTAATTTGTAAATAGACATTAAGTATGTCACGTCAATCTGTTATGTCAATTAATATCTAAGCTTATAATATGAAATAAGAGCGGTATGCTCCGGTAGTCACATAGTAATAGTACTTGCACAGACATAATCTCGTAGCCAGAATTATTCACCAGCAAATTGCTCTTCGATATGGTCTCGTGGAGTCCGAGATGCCGTACTATAAATACACACCGGCGCCAGTTCTCGAAAATGGTCATGAAACGCTCTATTGGGATCGATCTGTCATCACAGACAGGACTATTGTTACCTTATCGTTGTTGTGTCTGGTATCTACATATTCTTTAAGCAAATTAGGATATTTTTAGTAATAATTAAGGAGGAAAAATTAACATAGAAAATTTAAAACACGGATGTGAATGGTAGATCGGTAGCGCCGTAGACGGAAGTATATCGACCAGGTATATACAGACCAGCAATATATTAAAAAAGGGTAAGTTAGGAGAACTCGTTCGTGATCTCTGCCATCGGTCACACTCATACAGAAAATATATCTAAATACAATCACAACAGCCATGTAAAACAAAAACAGTACTTAAAATACATTGGTAGTCCATCACTGTACCGAGAGGGGGCCAGTGGCCGAAACGAATCCTCAGCTTTGATTGTTCCTCTAGCATTATAAATCCAATCTGTCAGAGAGGATAAAGTCGCCAATTGATAAGATATTTAAACTTATGGCAATTATTATTTAATAAGGGAAGATTCTGTAATCTTTATCTATATAAATATCGGCGCAAAGACGGTATTTGAACTTCGAACAATAAGTAAATACCCCAAAGTAGGGTACAAAAATAATATAAGTGACATCTTAGTAATCAATAACTGACTTTTCTATAGATTCGTCTCTGGCTTGTGTCTCTATCATAGGACATGTCGGTTCGGGGTGAGTGTTACATGCTTGAGCTAACAAACATTGAGAATAAATATGTGTGCCGGATATAAACAGTGATATATGATAGATAGTGATATGTGATAGTGATATATGATAGTGATATTTGGGTTTGGGCAGTGAAACTATGGCTTCACTTCCTGGCGACTGACTACGGCTTCCTCCATGGCTATGACTTCCTCTGGGCCTCGAAACGACGTCTAAAGTACACCAGTTTATTATAATTATACTTTGTCGATTTTAAGCCATATATGCCTTTGCAATAAGGTGTCTGTTTCAATAAAAATAGTAGTTGTAAATTAAAAAAAATATATTTTAATTAAAAAATATATATTATTCTACATGATATTTAACAATTTCACAGGAGCTATTTAAAAAAATGTACATAAAAAAGTTTTAAAATTTCAATTTGAAATTCTTCGAAGTCCGTTTCGTTATAGTGGGATTCTCCTCCGGCGTTTCGTTGTTTATAAGCATTCTTATATACCTTCCTTGCTGATCTGAAGGCAAAGACACTCCCAAAGCCTCACAATTACGGGATATCTCCATGCAACCTCGAAGATCCCGGTTTCGTACTGTAAATTAAAACAAGTACATACATTTACTAGTGAATACAAAAACCGACTTCAAATACAATCAAATTCTTTTATTTACGTAGTATCATAGTTATACTTAGAAGTTTTTAAGTTTATTTATCGTTATATCGTTACAAATGATTATATACAGGCTACACATAGTGTGTCTGAATGTCTAACTTGGACATTTTACTGTTTACACTTTATTACTTGCTGATTTTGACTGTAATAAATTTGCCCAGTGCCATAAATCAGACTTGAGGCAATAGACTATAGTCGTTAATTATCTATTGATAATTGGCCGGCTGTGTACCAACCTAATTGGTTGTTATTGATTTTTACTTACACCAGCATTACATATCTTTTGACAGGAGGATTTATGTAACTCGCTCTTGTGCGCGGCAAAAATATCGAAATTTTAACCATCTGCCATTCATGCCTTGTCTCCTAATAATTTTTTTCACCTCCCCAAAATTAACATTAATTAAATAAACAAAATTAACACCCAAAGGAGATGTTGATGCATTAGGAGTGTAATAACTATTTTCAAATCTGGTTTGAATGCACACAAAAGCTTGTTAAATATTGTGAATAATTGTTTGTAAGCAATTAATGGCAATTATCTGTTGGATTCTTTACACCTATGCAACAACCCAGCTTAAAAGGCAGCCCGTATTGGTCTACATATAATAAAATAATACATTTATAATTCTATGCCTGATGCGATGGGATGATCCAAAAACTGTTATAAAAATTATTTTCATAAGAAACTTCCATTCCTGTTGTATATAATAGATTTCCTTTAGAAATTATATCAAAGAGAGCAACAGGTCGTAAGGGTAAGTGATAAATCGGCAGATAAAATTTCAATAAATAATTCTGTGCTAGCACTACAGATTGCACTCGGGTTGATGGGCGGATTATTTCCTTATACTCTCTTTATAGAAAAGGCCTGTGCCCAACAGTAGGACATATATACATAAAGTCTATAACTTTAACTTAGTACACAGTGCAAGCTACTTACATTTGTAATCAAAAAGCACTTGCAGAACTTTTACATATTCAGACATCATTTTATACTTGAGCAATGTCTGCAGCAAGCGAACCACTGCATCATCATTGTATTCCCTTAAAATAATAATACTAAATGTGGTTGCCCTGGAAAAGAAATAATGCAATATTTAAATATAATATAAAAACAAAATGCTGAATGTCTGAATGACCGATTTTTATGTGAGCGGGTCAAAATATGAAAGTGTCTTACACAGCAGTAATTCCAAGTATATTGCTAGTATTTCAGTAAGAAATACGATGTAGATAAAAAGAGGATATGTATAGAGATTGTTTAAACTATTGGATAAGTGAAGCCAGCATTCTGTATTGCAGTATTTTGTGTATTGTGACCTAGACAACGTTCACACAAATATATTTACAATTAAAAATAAAATTGACTTCAAATAGACTAGGAATATTACAAAATAGAAATAATCAGAATCTAACTCTCATCACACTACATTTGAAGTACAGTCTTTCCAATAAAAATGAATCATCAGAATCATTTGGTGTGATATTGAGTTATTTGTACATTTGTTGCACATACTTAATGCAAATTTAAGACATATGGTTTTCTCGTGGATACCATTGCACAGATCTGGACCAAAATTTACTGGGACTACAACCACCAGCTTTCTTATATAAAAAGAATCATCAAAATCGGTCCAGCCAGTCAAAAGGTTTGAGGTAACTAACATAAAAAAAAGACATACAGACTTTAAGAGACAATAAGTTGGTTGATAAGACTGTTTCAGTGTTCATTACTGTGTTATTATGAAACCTTTTTAGTTCTTAGTTTTTAGAACATCATGGTAACCTCGAATTAAGTGAAAGTGAAAATAAAACTTACTTATCTTTAATTATATTTTGAAGGTTTTCAGAAGCCTCCAATAGCTCATTAGCTAGCACTTGGTCAGAGTACCAAGAGCTTGACCAGCACAGGTGCCAAAAGCATACTAATGGATAGTCATCCTCCCATTTGGAACTAAATTCCATAACATGCTTCTTAAATATTACCAAAGAAGCTTCAGACCTGTTTAAAACAGTGTCTTGTATTAATTCTCGGAATATTATTCTGTAGAAACCTCTTAAACCTTCATACTTTTGGTAGCAGTTTGATAATATAGAGAGACCTCTGTCCGAGTTACCTTTGAAACAATGCGCTTTGGCCAAATAGTGCAAAAATTCTCCATTGCGCTTATAAAGCTGGTGATCCACAATTGAACAATATTTCTGAAGAACAACTATCATATCAGGCTTTCCTCCAATGCTATAACGTCGGAATAACTTTTTAATTGTACTTATACTTATATGTTTTCGATGATCACAACACGTTTTTACTAATTTTATTATTTGCTGGTCCTTATTCTTTGCTACTAAGTCTAGAATACTGTTGTCCAGTTCTTCATTACTCATATCTTTAAGCTCTTTGACTGTGTTATTATCAGTAATACTGTAATGACTTATTTGTATTTCACGATTTATGCTGTAGTTTTGAGACTTTGATTCCTGTTGTTTTAATATTTCAGTTGTAAATACATCATCTATAGTTGAAGTTAAATGGCTGCGTACGTTTGGTATATATATACATTTCAGTTTATTTTTCAGTATGCACGGGGATCGAAAATAATTGAAAGTTATTTTTATTTTCGTCGCTTGCATTTTTTACATACCACAATTAGTTGTTATAATTGGAACTTAAGTTCTAATACTTAATTATACAAAAATAAATTTCATATTTAACAAAGTGAGTAGAATATAGTGAAAATTATAAAAAAATACACTGCAAAAAAACAAATGACACTTGACACTGACACCTTTCACTTCAAGTAATATATCAAATTTGACTTAAGCCTTTGTCTAATCGTTTAATTTTTAAATTGCGACTTAGGGAAAAGCCAAATTAAATACCATGGACAGGCACCTTAATAACCTTGTACTATGAAACATAATAATCCATTGATATAAAATATAAATAACATGTGTTTTAACTTTAACGTTAACAACACCGAGCCTGAGAAGAGTTTGGTTGTAATAAATTTTATTTTCTATGGAATATTTTTATATTATTTTAATAAATTATTTATTTACTTGAAAACAGTATATACATATACAAATGTATTTCACACTTAAATTTATAGAGTAACAATTTTAATATTTAAAAACTATAAGTAATAGGTTATAGAATATTAAAATATAATATTCAAATGGCTCATTAAAAGTTTTCGCCCATTGTGCAATGTAAATAAAATTTCACAATATTACCTGCCATCTTGTGTTCAGTAGTTATATTAACATTACTGTTATTTCCCTAAGTTTATTTAATTTTAAATAGATGGCAGTATTACAAATTTAACCTGATATTTTAGTGTCGCATAAGAAATAAATTGGTATCTGGAATTTTATACTTATACATAATATAAAAATGGATTATATAATCTGAAATCAATATAACAGATATTGCTTTCGTCACGGAAGCCATCAATTTTAATTGACCTGAAGGTGTACCTGTGACAGGGATTCAGGGTTGACGATTATTTCTTAGCTTAGTTTGGCTCGTTACCTTGCTTGTCTTTATTTATTAATTTCCAGTCTTAAATAAATGTATTTATAGACAATCCTGTAAAGAGGTTTTGTTCTCACTTTATTGTATAAAAAAACAAAATTGTGCCAGTCAAGCATGCATTATCCTTCGTTATTCAATACGTGGAACGGATTACTTATTTTATCTGTGTATCGTGTGACGCTCTGGTTTTTTTTTAATTTTTAAAAGTAATCGCCGACAACGATCGCTTGTCGATTAGAGTGCTGCTATTAGTCGTTAATGTCAAGTGAACAGCGGGGGGCGACAATCGACTGGTTCAAACTCACAATGCGCACGCGCGTCGTCGATTTAGCTGCCAAATGGTTGAATGATAAAAAGAAACAGTGTGAACGTTATTGTCGTGTATTTATAAGTTTATTCATATTGATTCAAAGTTATGCATAATTCTGGCTGATTGATTGCATTGTTAATAAAAAAGAGAAAAGCGGTAAGCGGTAGGGCATCAGTTAAATCAACTTATGCGTGTTTTTTTTTAAATTATATAGCATTTTTTTGGTACAATACTGCGTCTACTGTAAATACACTCGTGAGCAAAAGTAAACGGTTGGAATAAAGGGTCGGTTAAGAAATTTTGAATATCTCGGAAGATAAAGACGCTAGATAACTGAAATAAATTGTGCATGATAGACAATTAATATCTTTATAATTAAATAAAATATTTTCATTTTAGTTTTAATTAAATCTGGCCATGGAGTAACGCTAAGTAATAAAATTGACATAAAAATAAAATTTTATGAAAAATACTGTATTATCCGTAAGTTTACGTAAGATATCCTTTTTCGTTTATGTTTAAGTTTATGTATTTAATGAAATGATGTTATAAAAATATTTTATTTTAAGGATATTTAACTGTGTGTGACGCAAAATTTATTTCAATTAGCTAGCGTCTTTATCTTCCGAGATATTCAAACTTTCGTAACCGCCCATATATTTTTGCTCACGGCTATATTAAATAGTCTCGTGCAAACCATTTTACAAGTATGCCGTTACATTTTATCAATAATGCAATAAAAGGAAAATAAAAGAAGGAGATGGTTCGGTTGATAGATGAATTGTGGATTACAATCTACGACCAAATGATTTGCACACTGCATCGTAACCGTTACGCAGTTTTTTTTCTCTTTATTTGGGACAATAAACAATAGCACAATTGATATTATAAAAGACATAATAGAAATAAGATATGTAACTGCACTACCAACAACATTAAAACAATTATTATCATTATTATTTTAACGTGCAACACTTGAAAAACAAAAACACTATCAACAAAATTTAAATTAAGAAGTTGGCGCTTAACAGTTATATTTAAGAGTAAAACAAAAAACCGACATCAAATCGAATAGGAATATTACGAAATAATATTAATCAGAACCTAACCAAACTCTCATCAAACTACTGTTGAACTATACCCTACTACCCAATAAAAAATAATCATCGAAATTGGTTGGCATATTGAGTTACTCGTCCATCAAGCACATCCTCCTCCTCCTTGCGTCGTTTTCCTCATTGCTGAGGGTCGTGACCTCCACGAATTATGTGGAGGACGATCGCTTTTCACCTGTTGCGGTCTTTGGCGGTGTGAAATGCCTCGTGAACTCTCCTGTTGGTGTTGGGCATAGGGCTCCTCCCTCTTGGTCGTTTTCATCAAGCACATACTTAATTCAAATTTAATAATTTTGGTTAAATAGTTTTCTCCTAGATGCTATTAGAAAAAGAGGAATTTAAAAATACCTAGCTTTCAAATAAAAAAAGAATTATCAAAATCGGTTCACCCAATCGAAAGTTATGAGGTCACAAACATACAGGCGAATTGAGAACATCTTTTTGAAGTCATTAGTAGAAACCGGCTGGCTTTCGAACTCCACACCGTCAGGTCGCGAGTTCAATGTTTAGTTACTAAACTATGACAGCAATTAAAACACAACATAATTCTTGCTACACGGCGAATTACATATAATTTATGGTCATTACACGATAATGTTGGGGAGGGCGGCATGATGTGATCATTGAATAAATTTATGACCATATTTAATGGGAAATTAACTATGTTGGGAATAAACAATTTTATAGACAATTATATTTACGGGTAATCAAACAATTTTCAGCCTTAAAAAAGTGCTTATAGTCGATTCTGTAAAGAGGTTTTGTTCCTTACTTTATTTTATAAAAAAAAAAAACAAAATAGTTCGCGGTTGCTCCTTTTTATTTTTTAAGGATTATATTATATGTACATAATATTACATATTACATATATATATAATATATTACAACGTTCTGGCATCTTCATTCACTTTTTTTACCACATTCATACTTGCCTGGTATTGAACTGTAAGCCTGCCAATAAGTTTACGATTTTTAGGATTTTTTTAATGACGAACTACACAGATTGGCCAGAGAAGCTGGCCTTGACTGCTTCACCGGATTGAGAGGTGGCATAGCTCTTAGATCGCTTAGCCTGATGATTTTTAGGAGTTATCTGATATATCTTTGCGACCAAAGGTCCAACGCTAAGAAAATTAGAATGGGTGTTAAGCGAAAATAACGCCTTTTTAACGAATTTTTAAAATCGCTTTATTTATGACGGAGTTATAAAAGCAGAAACATAAAAAATACAGCCCTATTCATAATCTGCTTTTTTTGGTACACTGTTATGTTGATTTACTTTACAGTTTATATCGCGGCATATACGCACCAACAGACACGTCACGTTCACCTTCAATTAACATCCTAATTAGTCAAATTAAAATAGGATTAAAATTTTCTCTGCGGCACTAATGCGGCGTTAGCGGCCGGATAAATCCAGATTAACTAGACATCTTGTAGTTAAACAGATAGCAACAGGGGTATAAGGATATTGGTGTCAGCATTAAATGGTTGATGCGATGCACCGCGGTATATCGTTGGAATTAAATGAGCCCGCAGGCGTTCGGTAAGCTGCAGTATTTAATCGAATGAGTTATGCTTCGTTCGACTCTCCACGAATGCAGTTATCATCGTTGACAATAATTTTCTAGACAGGCTGTTTATTAATGGATATGTTGCCTTTTGTATCGGCACTTGAACAATAATTGTCTTAAGTATGCGTAACGAATTGTATCAACATTGGTTGCATGTGCTCAGGTATCTGTTTGTACAAGTGTGCACGACAATTTGATATGCATTCCCTGTTCATATTAAGTAATAGTTTATTTTAACTCAATGAGGGCGTTCGAACGAGTCTCCTATAACAACTGTGTCAAAATGAACGTTCAAAGACATCATAATTAGATTTTTGCTAGTTTTAATTAGTTCATATGTTTTACAATATCCTGGCGCGTTACCGGTGTTTTATGGGCAGGTCCCACCCCTTAGATCTTAGGAGCGTTGCTGGAGTTTCTTCGGCCATTTCTTCTCCCAGTGCCAACGCTTCCAGAAGTGGCACTCAAAGTTAGTTTAACTTTTAATGTCCCTTAGATTATCTCGTTACATAGCAACCGACCGAGTCGTGGATCGGCCCTCTCGGGCGTCCTCGGATCGGAATGCTTGCGCGTAACATAGTAAACGTAACATAATGCCCGGAATTTAATGTTAAAAGATATGAGTGTGAAAGCGAGATGAATGAAAGAATAACTTTAGATAACATTAGAAATTTAATTAGTAATAAGAATACGAAAGAAATATTTATAAGATTCTGTAGATATATAGCGGAAAAAGTAATTGCAAGGAATAAAACATTGCAATAATCATCAATAAAAAAAAAACATAGTAACCGTTCAAACCGAGGTTACTCCGGGGGGACCCTTGTGTCGAGTTACTAGTGTTAGAGGTTCAGGCTAAGCAACCTAAGAGCTATGCCACCTTTCAATTCGATGAAACAGTCAAGGCCAGTTTCTAATTTCTTCAAAAAAAAAATGTTTTATTTTTATTACTTCATAATTTTATGATTAGGTGAACTGATTTTGATAATTTCTTTTTTATTTTATTTATATAAGCTGATGCTTCCGGTCTCATATCAATTTAGTCAAATTCTGACAGTGTCATCCATGAGAAAACCATTTAAGTGTTAAATTTGCGCCAAGTGCGTAACAAATGGACAAATAACTCAATATAATATGAACCGATTTCAATGATTCATTTTAATGGAATTTTTTTACTTCAAGGATAGTTTTCAAGGATGAAAGCTTGGTTCAGTTGTGATTATTTCTATTTCGTAATATTCCTGCGATGATTCGGAAATACAAACAGGGCGTTCGCACGTAAAATATCGTTTGATTAGTTGTTTTTACTCGTAAATATACTTGTCGTAGCAGAAAAAGCTGCAATAGCAGCAACACGGTTAATTTGATTATTTATCTTTTTAATTAAAAATACTCAATTGCCTACTTAAATTACATTAAGTTACTATTATGTATAAGAATTCCTAATACGCACATTATACAATTTTATCTTTAAAAGTTGTCAAATAATAAGGCTAAGCTGCAAAAAAACTTGGGATCTTGGTCAAAGTGCAACCGTACTTCTCTGCGGGACAGTGTAGTGTGACTGTGTGGGACTGTGTAGAATACTGTTGTCACATTTGGGCAGGCGCAGCTAAATGCCATCTCGCAGCTTTGGACTCGGTGGAGAGGCGGGCTTAGAGGCTATTTGGTAACGCAGCTGAAACCAAACTGCTCAGTCTTGAGCACAGGCGTAAGGTAGCTAGCCTTTCGGTTTTGTACAGATTGCATTTTGGAGAGTGTGCTCAGGAACTACATGATCTAATTCCTTCATCCCCTTTCCACCATCGGACTTCTAGACGCACTGCGGGATTTCATCCTTTTGTTGTGAACATCCCTCAAGCGATTTGCCTTGTCTTTCATTCTTCGTACAGCAAAGGACTGGAATAGTTTGCCCGGGTCTGTCTTTCCTTCCTAATCGGAATGTGGGTATTTTCAAGAGTAGAGTGAATAGGCATTTACTAAGCTAGTGCGCCTTACCATCCACGACTGCATTTCCACTTAACATCAGGTGGGATCGTAGTCAAACACTTGCTAAGAAATTATAAAAAAAAAGTCAAGTTATTGAAATATTACGTAACATTATAACCCCTTACCCATTTTATTTCCATAATAGGAGCCCATTAAAACAATTCAATGATATGTTGCGCAGCTATTTATTCACAGCAGACCAGACACCTGTATGGAACTGCATATGAAACATTTTAGACCATTTCCCTTTGAGTGTTTAAAGTGTCACAACTCCAAAGGACAATATATATTCACAAAGGCATGTCGATTACGATACAATCTGAATAGCTGAATGCTATCGATTATCGATTCACAGTATGTTATGTTACCCTCATTGTGCTGTCTATACCCTACCTCGGAGATGGTAAACTAGACGTATTTAAAAATAAGAATGGGCCCTATTTCACGCTTGTCTTCTAATGACATTATCCTATCTCACCTTTTATCCTTCTTGCCTATTGTTGTATAGATGTGAGAGGATATTTCTTCGTTTTTATAAACAAAAATTATAATACTTTTAATAGACGTGGTGACCCTGTCACGTGGTGCGATATAAGGCCGAATTTATCTCCATAGTGATATTAAGAATAAGTTAAAAAGTTAAACGGTTTAGTTCTAATTACTATCTAAAATTGATGACAATTAAAAGATCGGTGTAAAAACGAACAAAACGAACAAAACGAAAAACACGATAAGCTTGAGTTTCATTGTAGATGAAAGAAAACCTCTGATAAACTTTGCCCTCCAAGAAGAAGACTTTAGAGTCAAGTGGTTGTGTGTGGTATCTTCGAAATCAGAGGAAAGAGGCGGCGTTAATATCGCTTTCTCCGTCGCCTATCTGGACTCTGATTCTCTTTTTTTCTTAATTAGTAATATAAATATATCTATCTACCTCGCTAGGGTTAAAAAGAAATAAGATCGTTGATATTTTACAAAAGAAACTTTTCTGAACGACGCTACTAGTTGCTTAGACAGTTAATTATTTCTAAGAGTCGTTTGTTGAAATTAATTTATATTTTATATGGTACTTTATAGAATAAATAAAGCGATAAAGCACATCCACCATCGAACCAGAGGGGTAAGTAGGTACGGATTTCCATTTTTCACGATCCTGGCACACTTGGCACACTGGTCTCTTGCGTCATGCACATCCGTACTATTTTGTACACTTGATCGTCGATTTCTAATAGCTGACGTCATACCTCTTTAGTGTCACCACTCTGGTTTACATACATTCGCCTAGGACGTTCTCTAAGACACTGACATCTATATTTAAAACGTAAATATTTATCGTATATAGATATTCTAGAAGTAGTCCCCTAAAAAAGAAAGAAAAATAAGTAAGCTATTAACGTGTACGTTCTACTATTACTAGCATTACTAATGTACTGTACTACTGTATAAATGTACGTAAATACATTTATATGTGTATATTAAAATTCATCGCGTACCCAATTTATAGTATATATTCTAAATAGTTTTAGTATAAATTTTGCCGCAACTTAGCCAGCGTTAGTTTTTGCTTTATTTTATTTAAACAACAAACTTACATCATTGAATATTCAATTTAACTCTCACATCTATTAAATTATTCATTTCTCTCCGTATTCATTTTCTTCTATTCTCTTCTCGAGCGGGTGAAGATCATTAACTACACCCATGTACATGCAATATACTTCATTGTACTTCAATATGGTTCATAATGACATAAATATACACAACGCATGTGTCAATACAAATTTAGGTTATAAAGCAATGTATAGGAAGGCTTATAAGTGGCTGAGAATCATCAGCTTAAAGAAATCAGTTCAGGAGAAAAAGAATCGTCAAAATCGTTTCATTCAATCGAAAGTTATGAAGTATGCATAAAAATATTTACAGACCAATTGAGTACCTCCTTTTTTGTAGTCGGTTGAAAAAACGTTAACACATATTTCACAAACGATAAAGTTTCGTTAACTTCGATTATCGATTGGAATGCTCTCACGTTTTTGAATGGAGATGAATGTTAAACGGTTAGAGGGCGCCACTGACATCGTGTCACGATTTTTGAGCTGTACGGTTTCTATTTCCAGTGTCGTGAAGTCAGATATTTCGCTATCGCCTGTCCCATCAGCACTCGGCAGTAAGCGGAAACGAATCTTTTGTGTACCGTAAAATTTATTTGTATTTAATATTTTCCAGTTGTAGGGATGTTTATGCCAAAAAAATATCGATTTATTTTTCGATATAATATATCGTGATGTCGTATCGATACTACGCGAAATATTCTAAAAATATATCGATATTTTTCATATATCGAAATTTGTTTATAAAAATTATTAGCGCTTAATTTTAAATATTAGAAAAAAATTGTACTAATAGAATACTCGGCGCGTTATTGAGAGGTTCTCGCTTCGGATACCAGTCCAGATTATTTGATTTGATTTGATTCTTCTAGCAGTACCGACTACATGCATAGATTATAAAATTTATACGAGTCCGAGTAGGAGTGTAGTAACATACTACACTACAGTCTTCGTGATGGTAGCGCAAGTAAGGGTTTTATTTTATTCAAGTTGTCAAGCACAAATAGAAAGAATGGAATTTTTTTTTATTAAATTTCTTACGATATTTCGTATTTCGGATGAAATATATCGATATAAATATCGATGTTAGATGACTCGATATTATCGGATTGAAGGGATATTTTGCGTCCATTTATCGATATTCGAGATATTACTTAATATCTATCGTGCACTCCTACCCAGTAGTACTTAATGTTTCAGAAAATTACATGATACGTGTTAATAACTGGAATCAATATTTATCTTTGAAGTTATAAACATAATCATAAAAATCATCGTGATAAAATATTTGTGTATTGGTAGCGTGTGACAAATTTGCGTGTACGACGATGTATTTATTACTTATTATTTCAGGTATATAACTTTTTTTAAAATTTATTTAATTATAAGGATTTTTCTTTTAGAAAATATCAACCTGATAGGGCAAAGGATACTATAAAAACAAAAGCCTTACTTATTACGTAATAAAAATTGTCTTAAAGTGTTATACAGTTATCCTACCTTCTTTCATAGACGTTTAGAATTTAATAACTTATTTTTATATACCAGAGCCCATGTGAGTATTTACCGCACCTTCACTGTGACATCAAATACTAAAATATTTATTAATCTTTAAGCGAAGAAAGATTTCTGGTGGTTCAAGTTCACTGATATTTGGCACTATAAAATTATAAAAATTTTAATGTTAATAAATTTGTGGCCATTTTATAGCTCCGGGTTCACTTGTGACATATAGGAACTAAACTTTTTTGTTTACGAGGAGGAAATCTTCAAAGATATCCCGCCTTCTGGGGAAGGCGGCGATTATGTGGAGTTCTTACCCACTAAAACCTCCACGGTGGCCCTTTCCTCAGTCCATGTCGAGGGGCTCCGGGATCTCCAGTGGAATGCACCGGAGCCCCTCTGCACTGTGCTCAAGGAGAGCACGTCCCCCCTGTGCCCTCGCAGTGCAAGGCGACACGGGCCAGCCGATGTCGCCTTCTTCCCGGGTCCACCTTAGCGGACGACAAAGGCCCCCACCCTTGTCGCCCAGTGAACCCGAGGCCCCTTTTAGTCGCCTTCTACGACAGGCAGGGGATACCGTAGTCTTATTCTTGAGAGCTCAGAACTACAGGACTGAAGGAACTAAACTTAGTAGATTCTTAGTCAGCATGTAACATCAGGCAATTTAGGGTACGTAAGATTACGGATTAGAATTCCTAACCTTAGATTTTAAATTCGAACGCTTATTCATTAGGCTAAGTTGTCGTCATAATTCCCGTAATTCGACACTGGTCGTAGAAACGGTTACAATATTTCCTTTTGCATTGAAATTATTGAGCGGAATTTACATAATAAAAAGAACAAAGAACAAAGAACAAAGAACTTTTGTGTAACCTCATGACTGATATTCCTTTATGTTATTATTTTTTAAACGACAATAAG
This sequence comes from Meandrusa payeni, assembly GCA_029286785.1. Taxonomy (NCBI): domain Eukaryota; kingdom Metazoa; phylum Arthropoda; class Insecta; order Lepidoptera; family Papilionidae; genus Meandrusa; species Meandrusa payeni. Next base: position 6,811,071 of record JAGSMX010000008.1, on the reverse strand, counting down.
GTAATAATTTGAGGCATGGTATGCGAAAAGGAAGGTAGGTTCAAACAGTGGGTTTTCGGTTTTGCCGCATTTTACTTTTTTTTGTTGACGGGCAGAAAATCTTCACAAAGATACCCCGCCTTCTAGGGGAAGGCGGCGATTATGTGGAGTTCTTACCCACTAAAACCTCTCCGGTGGCCCTTTCCTCAGTCCATGTCGAGGGGCTCCGGGATCTCACGTGGAACGCACCGGAGCCCCTCACATCCCGGGAGGAGGTAACTCCTCCCCTGTGCCCTCGCAGCGCAAGGTGACATAGGCCAGCCGATGTCGCCTTCTTCCCGGGTCCACCTTAGCGGACGACAAAGGCCCCCACCCTTGTTGCCCAGTGAACCCGAGGCCCCTTTTAGTCGCTTTGTACGACAGGCTGGGAATACCGTAGTCTTATTCTTGAGAGCTCAGAACTACAGGACTGAAGGAACTAAACTTAGTAGATTCTTAGTCAGCATGTAACATCAGGCAATTTATGGTACGTAAGATTACGGATTAGAATTCCTAACCTTAGATTTTAAATTCGAACGCTTATCCATTAGGCCAAGTTGTCGTCATAATTCCCGTAATTCGACACTGGTCGTAGAAACGGTTACAATATTTACTTTTGTATTGAAATTATTGAGCGCAATTTACATAATAAAAAGAACAAAGAACAAAGAACTTTTGTGTAACCTCATGACTCTGATATTCCTTTATGTTATTATTTTTTTAAACGACAATAGGGTAATAATTTTAGGCATGGTATGCGAAATGGAAGGTTCAAACAGTGGGTTTTCGGTTTTTGCTGCATTTTACTTTTTTTTTTGTTGACGGGCAGAAAATCTTCACAAAGATACCCCGCCTTCTAGGGGAAGGCGGCGATTATGTGGAGTTCTTACCCACTAAAACCTCTCCGGTGGCCCTTTCCTCAGTCCATGTCGAGGGGCTCCGGGATCTCACGTGGAACGCACCGGAGCCCCTCACATCCCGGGAGGAGGTAACTCCTCCCCTGTGCCCTCGCAGCGCAAGGTGACATAGGCCAGCCGATGTCGCCTTCTTCCCGGGTCCACTTTGGTGGACGACACAGGCCCCCACCCTTGTTGCCCAGTGAACACGAGGCTCCTTTTAGTCGCCTTCTACGACAGGCAGGGGATACCGTAGTCTTATTCTTGAGAGCTCAGAACTACAGGACTGAAGGAACTAAACTTTGTACATTCTTAGTCAGCATGTAACATCAGGCAATTTAAGGTACGTAAGATTACGGATTAGAATTCCTAACCTTAGATTTTAAATTCGAACGCTTATCCATTAGGCTAAGTTGTCGTCATAATTCCCGTAATTCGACACTGGTCGTAGAAACGGTTACAATATTTCCTTTTTGCATTGAAATTATTGAGCGGAATTTACATAATAAAGAAAGAACAAAAGAACAAAGAACTTTTGTGTAACCTCATGACTCTTATATTACTTTATGTTATTATTTTTTTAAACGACAATAGGGTAATAATTTTAGGCATGGTATGCGAAATGGAAGGTTCAAACAGTGGGTTTTCGGTTTTTGCTGCATTTTACTTTTTTTTTTGTTGACGGGCAGGAAATCTTCACAAAGATACCCCGCCTTCTAGGGGGAAGGCGGCGGTTATGTGGAGTTCTTACCCACTAAAACCTCTCCGGTGGCCCTTTCCTCAGTCCATGTCGAGGGGCTCCGGGATCTCACGTGGAACGCACCGGAGCCCCTCACATCCCGGGAGGAGGTAACTCCTCCCCTGTGCCCTCGCAGCGCAAGGTGACATAGGCCAGCCGATGTCGCCTTCTTCCCGGGTCCACTTTGGTGGACGACACAGGCCCCCACCCTTGTTGCCCAGTGAACCCGAGGCCCCTTTTAGTCGCCTTGTAGGACAGGCAGGAGATACCGTAGTCTTATTCTTGAGAGCCCAGAACTACGGGGCTGGCCGCATTTTACTTAGACGTAGATGACAATCTATATTACCGTACTAGCTGCGTGTGCTACCCCGTTCGTTTTACGTCTGGTCTTCTAGCAGGTTTTAAAATGTTCTGTGAATTTGTAATTTCAAAAAAAAATTCAGAGAAGTGCCACGATTTCGCCGAATATCGGCGATGATATACATATGATAAATGATACGTTTACTGTATAACGCACATGCGATTCAGTGCGATGTTGGAGGGTAACTGTGGGTAACTATCACTTGATAAAGACGAGACTTATATCATGTTATATTAAATTCAAATGAACGTATTAAGACGCGCTCTATAGTGGGCTTTCGATTGTTTTTTCAATTTCCGGGCGGTAGTCTAAACTTGCATACTACCTTTTCCAACGAACTCCATTAGCGATTTTGCAATGTGCCATCTAAAGAGAAGGAATGCAGCCTATAAATTATAAAATACTTGTGTGAGTTTCTTCTTTTTTTGTAACGCCGATGACATACATAGAAATGTGTGTAAATATATGAGCCACGTGCAAGTCATTGTATTTGATTTCCGGTACCGATGTAACTTTTGTGTCAGCTCACTGAATGGAGCACAAATGGGTATTGGAAGGCGCCGATGACGTATAAGGTAAATTATAGTTTACGATCCGGACGTATTAATCGATAGGATCTCGGACTAATCTTTAGTAATTTACGTCTTTGTACGTAGCAGGTAAACTGAATAAGTCAGACGCTTTTGTGCCTTCAGCACCTTTGTGTTAATACGTGCTTATTTTGTTAGCGATAAATAACTTTATTTAGTCCTTAGTACGGCTATACTATAGCGGCTCTTACGAAGGTTAAAGATTTAGTTTCCAGCCAGATCATAGGAAAACAACTATATTTACGAGTAAACAGAAAAACGACTTCAAATCGAATAAAACATTACGTCGGGACAGAAATAGAAAGACGTTCTATTTCTGAATTATCATAGGAATATTACGAAATAGAATTATTCGGTACCTAACATACTTTCAATAAACTACCCTTGAAGTACCAATAAAAATCATTTTCGCGCACATACTTAATGCAAATTTAAGACTTGTATGGTTTTCTCATGGATCCCATTGGCAGAATTGAACCAAATTGTAACATGACTGATTGCCAAACACACTCTCTGGGTAAAATGCAGTGTGTAAAACATCGAAAGTTATGCTAGCTCTCTTAAAATATTTAAATTTTATATTACTAGCGTACTCAGCCCGCTTCGCCGGTCTAGATTTTGCTTTATTTAAACTAAACAATAAACTTACATAATTAAATATTTAATTTAACTCTCACAATATATTAAATTATTAATTTCTCTCCGTATACATTCTCTTCTCGAGTGGGTGAAGATAATTACCTACACCAATGTACATATCAGTAAATACATTATCATTTCTATCATTTATACAATAACATATCGGGCTCAAGTTAATGTCAGAAATAAAAGTATGATGTATGGCTTGTTTGACAGTTCAAAAAGAGGAGTACTCCGATCGTCACCAAACTTTACAGGATTACTCGCCAGGTCAATCTGAAGATTCCCTGAAAGTTTCATTGAAATCGGTCCAGCCGTTTCGGAGCCTTTAAAGAACAAACCCACACACTTTCTCTTTTATATATATAGATAGATATTTCCTTTGTTATGTTTACATTTTAGGTAAATACAATAATATTCAAAAAATAAAATACATAAAAAGGACCGTACAAAATTTAAAAATATTATATTTATTATTATGATGATCTTGTGAAACCAACTCTACAAGTAAAAAATGCGCTAAACAAGATAGTGACGGACATTGTCTCGATCCAATGTCGGGACAGCGAGTGAGAGGTCAAACCACAACGCGGTTGCGGTAAATCAGAGTAATGTTAAGGACTGTAACACACCGGGCTCCTTTTAATAAATTAAATTTTTAATAACAATATTTTTTTCGGATTTCAAAGAAAATGATTTATAACAAAGGAATTACGTGACTACAGGAATTGCACGTGTGTTACTATCTTAATACATTCTAACCCTGTGTAGACCCTCTTTTATTCTAGTATTACCTTGAAGGTGCTACATTACATTAATTTCGCTTTTGCACAGAAAATGATTTATCCATTTCTAGAAGTCACAATTGCTTATATTGAAAAAAGACACGTTTAATCTATGCTTGTGGAATGGTCTACAAAACGATATTCAAGTGAAAAAGTCACTAGCTATTTTAAATTCAAAGCTGTATAACCATCTTCTCAGCAATGTCGCTAGCTAAATTATCTTTTTTCCTTATCTATATATGTATATAAATAATGTTTGTATAATATATCAGTTTATATTTCTGTTTGTATTGATTATGTTTATTTCTAATATAAATAGAGCTCTCCCCTTATAGCAATTCTTGCTATTATTAATTTCATGACTTTTTTACCCGTACTATTTATGTGGGGGTTGCCTGAACGAGATTGCTCATGACGATAAGGCCGTTCTTACCCAATTTTAGGTTTTTAATTTTAAAATGTGAGCAATAAAGAATCTATCTATCTAGTCATGCTCAAAATGTTAAAACACGAAAGCACACACTGCTTTAATGTTTCCGTCACCTTGACATATGGTGGTACATCTCGTTAGTCCAGTAGTTTCATAAGACACTCCCTTCAAACCGGAACACAATAATGTATGCACACCTAGATGGCCCGTGCCAGGGTCTACTACCAGTAAATTTTGTGTCAGTTGAAATTTGCAATTCAAAACACTGAGTTTCTATGTGCGGTAACACGATGCTATACAAATTTTACAAGAAACTACCGCATTGTTGTGGCTTATCACTTATCACTTGGGCACTGTCTTTAACCAAATCACAGTTTCTTCATGTCAATCCTATTGTTGAACTCTGTTAATAACATACGAGCTCCTCAAATAAATATTATTAGTTGTTTAGAATTTAATATTTTCAATGTCGGTCTTAAGCTTCTAATTAAAATAGTAATTGTCAATGTACAACCACCCTTATTTATCGGTGCACTATTTCCTTCACGAGACCGAGAGAATGTAGCTCCACTTACCCCGATCCTGGCGCAGAGATTTCGCTTCTCTCAATCTATCGAGCCCTTGAAGGAACGTACTGGTGAGGTATGACTATGTATACCAATCTATTCCTCTTGTCGTCCACGTGCAGAGGTGGTTGTCATTATTCATAACGTAAAACAAATCCAAAATTGATAAGCTGTCTCTCTGTCAATTAAGTCCGACGTCAATCAAGATTTTTGTCCTCAAGAAATGTGGCAATTGCGGATTTCGAAAACTGTCCAACCCAGCCGAATGCGATACTAAATACGTATATAAATAAATGACTTGAACATTAAATTATTAGATAGAATGGTGATAAAGGTTAAATATTAGTTAATAATAACCACACCTTCAACCGAGTGTCACGATTATGGACACACCTAACCTACGATAAGCAAAGCATTGTTAAGCCTTAACTATATACCTGTGTAGACTTTAAATTTTAACCTATAAGTAGATTTACATTAATTAAGTTTATTTGTATATTATTTATTAGTATATAGATATAATAGACATTTTATTCATAGCCATCATACTATTATACACAAACACAACAGACAATGACAAAATATACACACATTAAAAAGAAAACAATAAACAAAATACAGGTACAATATTAAAGGAAGGAACGGACAAATGGGACATGTTGCCAACATTTGAGCGCTGATTTTAAGGTGCCCAGAACTACTTAATGTCGTGAGTAATCCTACCTTTAACCGCGGGTTTCTATATTCAATCTCGATCCGTAAATCGCTATCGGAAATTGATATTTCAATCCATTTTCAGCACTATAACTGGCATATTATTTTTACGGCTTAAAACGGTATAAGAGAGAGTACTGTCATTTACGACAAATCCATTCTTTTTCAATCACTTCCAAAGCCAAGGTCGGAAATTGAAATGCGGATTACGGATCGATAGATGGACCAAATAAAATAAGGATCGGAAACAATCTTACATTGAAGATCGAATATAGAAACCCGCTGTAAATGGCACTTATACAGAATCTAATAATAAATATATACCAGTGATAGACTGGTGGCTAAGCTGGTAGACTTACAGTCAGACCAGCTTCTACCAATGTATTACTGTGTTTCGGTTTTATAAGTACAAAAATCACTTATTAAAGATTTGTGTGTATGGCGATAGAGTCACCACCTGTCACCTACAGGACCTAAAAACCTTAGTAAAAAGCGGGGAGCGTTTGTCTCCGTTTACCTCGTCAGTGTTGAAACGCCGTGAGGGCTTATTACAAGAGAATCAGAATCAAATTTTCAAGAGATCAAATTTCGTATTAAATTTTTCTTTATCTTCTCTTCTTCTTGTCTTAATATAAAAATCAGTGTTGGAGCAATGCCTAGTCGCTCCCCAAGGCCTCCAGGTGATGGACTCGGGGAGTTCATCACACATTCCGGTGCATTGTCTTCGAGGTGGTGAGGGGAAGGCTCGCTCTCCTCCGGGACGTGGATGCCGGAAGACGTCCAAGTCGCAGGCGCGGCCGCGGTTGCCAGCGTGGCCGAACATAACTCGTTCTTCCCCCGGGGACGATTACGGGGTTAGGTACGTTACCACAAGTAAAATAAAAAAAAGTGCCTAGTCGATAAACAGTCAGACTTACGATCAGATAGTCTTGGATTAGAATCCCAGTAGGCTATCAATAAATTAAACATTAGCACAAACATTAAAAAAAAACTGATCAATTGATAACATCCTCTTGTTTTTGAACTCGAACAAAAAAACAATAGGACAGTTTTGATCATAAACAACTATTCGATTTTGATACTAAAACGGTAGCGCTCCTTCTGGATCAGATCAAAACAGTGATATTTGGATATAACAAACCACTTAAGTGCGATAATAACGGCGTCATACTGCACAAATAGCATTAAAATGCAGTGTGGCGTGCATTGCAATCATGCATCAAAGCATACCGTATGCCTCTCTTGTAAGGAATTATAGCTTGTCGAGAAGTTAGCACGTTGTTTACGATTGTGAAATACAAGAAAGGCGTTTGTGATACGAAATTAGAATGTGTGAATGGAAATTGAAAGTTCCACGGTGAATACAGTTCTTTTCCATTTATAAGCACCGTTGTCTTCGTTCCACTGATAGTAATTCTTCTCATACTTGTCTTTTTTTTTGACGAACTACACAGATTGACCAGAGAAACTAGCCTTGACTGCTTCACCGGTTTGAGAGGTGGCATAGCTCTTAGGTCGCTTAGCCTGAACCTCTATCGCTAGTAACACGACGTCATCGATCCCCGGCGAGGGATAACCTTGGCTTGGGCGGTTACTATGTTTATGTATGTCCAGCCCTGTAGTTCTGGGCTCTCACGAATAACGGTATCCCCTGCCTGTCGTATAAGGCGACTAAAAGGGGCCTCGGGTTCACTGGGCGACAAGGGTGGGGGCCTTTGTCGTCCGCTAAGGTGGACCCGGGAAGAAGGCGACATCGACTGGCCCGTGTAGCCTTGCACTATGAGGGCACAGGGGAGGGAGTAACCTCCCCGGGACGTGCTCCCCTTGAGCACAGTGCAAAGGGGCTCCGGTGCGTTTCACTGGAGATCCAGGAGTCCCTCGTCATGTACCGAGGAAAGGGCCACCGGGGAGGTTTTAGTGGGTAAAAACCCCACATAACCGCCGCCTTCCTTCCAGAAGGCGGGGTATTTTTTTATAAAAAAAAATAAAAAAAAGGGCGGTTACTATGTTACGCGTAAGCATTCCGATCCGAGAGCATTCCAGGGGGCCGAACCACGACTCGGTCAGTTGCTATTTCACGGATAATCTAAAGGACATTCAAACGCAAATTGACTTGTCATACTAAATTCTTGCTAAATTCGTTTTACCTATTCTATTTTTCACTGTCTTATAAAAGATTTGCTATCTCTGTCTAACCTGTTGGAGTAAAAAGAGTCTGTGGCTTTGCTTATTTATTAATTTACACGTATGTATATCAGAGGCATTTCAACAGAAGAATTATGAAAGTGGAGATATCCCGTTGGCAATATTTGTCTATCTGCAAATGGCGACTGGAATTGATTCGCCAATTAAATGAATCAGTGTTCAGATCATCGTCGCAAATAGAGTTTCGCGAATATAGATTGCGGTAAATTATCAATGGCCATTACTTACATTATCGTTGATTCGGTTAGCGCGGAGCCTCGCAATCATAGTTGTCCGCAAAGGCGCCGAACGCATAAATTGTTTAAGGAAACAGACCGCCCGCTTACTTGTGAAAGAAAAGTACACAACGGCGTCTAAAATGCTGCACCCTCGCTTGATCTTTATTATTATATATTCTTTTTAACAAAAACCATAATTTCAGTATGAATCATTTGCAATACAATAATATTCTGAGTTATGTCAATCTTTGCAAGTTAGTAAAGAAACATTTCGGCAACCACCAAGCTTAAGGCCACGAGACAATTCTGGTCTCTAGTTTTAGGACAACTCTGTTCCCTAGTTTCATCCAACCCAGCCGAATTAGTCGCCTTGGCGGCAGCTGAAGGCGAAAAACTGAATGCATAATCTGGTGAAATTGTAGAGACCCGCCGACTGATCTGCGTAGGATCCTTCCAAAGGAACTACGATCCTATGACATGGATCATCAGATTTAAGCTATTTTAAATCGACTTCAAAACGAGGAGGTTCTTAATTCGTCTGTATTTTTAATTGTCTATTAATTGTGTACTCTTGAGCGATCACCAATCCGATATAGAGAATCTTGGAAGACCCTGTTGTTGCATTGAGGTACATATTATAGTGGTTCAGACTGACTCATTAAAGATCACGGTCGTCTAACCATTCGGTGAAGCTGTAAATACATTGGCTAGTGCCTTCTTAATTGCCAACTCTTGGTATTTAGGGTCCCTCGCTTATTGCATAGAATTGCAATTAATTTATAACGCTATAGAATGCCGATTAACTGTTTGATTGTTTATGATGCGGCATTATCAAAGCCATTTGATAAGGCCTGTCAGAATACAGTTAAGGGTGACTAATTTATGAGTGAAACAGATTATTTCTGATAACGAATACATCTTTATAATTGTATTATGTAAATTTGAACGTTTCATTACACATTCGTAGTCGCCCTATAGTCGAAATATCGAGTTTTAGTTAGAATTTTAACCCAGGAATTGGAGCATAGCATACGTTTTTGTTTTCCAGCGTCGATATATACCGGTATCAGTGGCGGCTAAAATACTGAATATATGAAAGGTATCCGCGTTTTCTGAGAATAGACAATGAACAATGTACACGACTGCCGCCAGCGGCCGGAGACAATGGACCTCGCCTCATGCGATGTTAAGTTAGATGCGCCTCGAGAGCCAACGGGACGCGTTCCGAAGCGGTTATCTACGAGTCGCATTCAATTTTCACGAGTGTCTCGCTCAGATAGCTGAACGGTTTGCCTATGAAATATAGTAGATTATAAGTAATGGAGTTTGCCTACTACTAAATATATTCCATCGTAATTCAAATCTGTTTTAATAAATCGCCAGACAGTTTGTTTGTTACCTGTAACTTCAAAAGTAGGGGAGGGATAGATGTGTTACTTATATTTATTTTTTTATTTATTCTTTATTTGCACACAATACAAAAAAAGGTACAAATGGGCGGACTTAATGCCAGTAGGCATTCTCTGCCAGTCTACCTTAGGGTTGTGTAGAGACAAAGTAACGGGTGCAAGCTATGTGAGAAAATAATAAATAAAAGAAAACTATAATAAATTCATGCATATATAATATACATACCTACTTACAAATAAAATAAATATTTAAACATAATAATTATATATAATAATAAATAGAAACATATATATATATATATATATATATATATATATATATATATATATATATATATATATATATATATATATATATATATAATTATAGATGGATAGGGACAGCAATTGTCAAACTATTCCTTGCTTAGGTAAAGCTTTCATAGTAAATGTTTGAAAGTAGATTTAGTTCCAGCTGTATATATAGTTATATCGCAAGATACAACGTATTTGCCAGAAGGTACCTAAATCTTTTTGGTTTAGAATATGTATATTATTAAATGAGGAGACGTTTTTAACTAACTTTAACTGCAAGAAATAATGTAGAGGAAGACAATAATATACACAAAAAGATGCAGCGGATTTGGAAGAAAGTTTAAGTTAAAAATATTGAGTTAATTACTCAGCTGTTACATTTTTCTGGTACCTCCTTTTTTTAAAGTCGGTTAGCGATTAATCGAAGCGTTTAGCATTAGCTTAGTAAAAGAGAAGGTTGTAGATTAAAACCCACTATTCCATATCATAGCACAACCCATTAGCAAAGCACATTTAGTCTCATCGCATGTGCCATGATGACGTCATTTGGAAATTTGCCGGGTTTTTCATTAGGTCCTTAAATGTCTTTTAAGTGCACCACGCGTCGCCGCATTTGTGACGGCGCGGCGTCTCTGTCGGCCGCTCTGATGGTTTGCGAGCGCTTTCACGACGCAACACCGATGACACCATTACGGTACGATGCGAAGACTCCAGTGAAAACTGTGTGACATCATTTTCATATTATGTATTCCTTTGTAGCTGTAAAGTAAAAGCAATGTATGTACTTCATAAATATATGATAACATTCAAGTATATAGTATATTCTAAAAAAACTTTGAACGTCATTATAGTGAAATTTCAAATAATTTACTCCGTTTAAAATCCATAAATATATTTTGTTTGCGATCTATGATTGACAATTGCAGTCAATAATTTACGAAGGATGTGGTTTCAGCGCGTAGAAAAGCCACAACTATCTCTGTGTAACGACAAAAGATATCACTTGGCTCAAATTAGGATTAAAACCTATACCTTAAAACAATTGAAAACGCTAGATACAATGTCGAAAACCACTCACGATTGTATGTTTTAAGGGTTTTAATGAAATGGTAGTAATGAGTACCACTGAGCGTAGAATTGTTTTTTGACGAGGTCCTCATTAGAGGGTCTCTCCCCGGTGTGAGGTTATCGTTACATTCTGGGACATCCTGTATAAGGCTTGCCGATAAAATTGATGCTTGAATTTCGAACATATATTAGTACACTCTTAAAAATCGTATGAAAGATTTTTGATTGCAGTATTGGTAGGTTAATGACTATGAGCAGGAATGTGGAAGGAGAAAGAGAATAAGGCTCCAAAACTTCGTAATATAGATATGATTAATCCGTAACCGATTTGATTTTAAATCGTAATTTGTTTTTACTAGTAAATATATTTGTCAGATTTACGGACGAATTTCGACCATCGGGCTACCAATAGAGCAAATAAATTCGCATATTTCCTTGATGTTAATGGGTCACACTTTATAGCATTGCAGATTACTGGAAGTAGATTGGCGACTAACCCACTTGCGGTCTTATAAACAACCGTAAGGCCTACAAACTGTCACAGTACCCAGCTACACAATCGTCGGGAGTTATCTGTAACGAAAGGGCTTAATTTCCAACAGCGGAGGTGTTTAATTATAACGTTAGTGTATCATAATACAAGTATATTCTACTCAATGACATACAAAATGACACACTGGTATATATGTTAACGTTTTTATATATATATAAATGAAACAAATAAATGTTACTTACCTGATCCGATTGAAGGCAAGAATGCTACACCCATATCAAACAAATTAATGATGAAGCTCGTGATAAATAGATCAAGAGTTCAGTCTACTCCTGCATACTGGTAGAAATAATGAAGACCTCGTTTCCAGTGCAAAAGATACCATACAAGAGACATTGCTCCAATCCAGTAGTCCTGGGCTTATCGAATAAAGCTATGGTATCCTGCCTGCCTGTCGTAAAAGGTGACTAAAAGAGGCCTCAGATTCACGGGCGACTAGGGTCCTTTGTCATCCGCTATATTGGATCCGCGAAGAAGGCGACACTGGTAGTCGCGTTGCCTTAGCACTGCAAGGGTGCTGGAGAACCTCGGAACTTGCTTCAGAGCAGAGGGGCGCGTTCCACTGGAGATCCCGGAGCCCCTCGCCATGCACCCAAGAGGGCTACCGGGGAGATTTTAGTGACTAAGTGCCTCACATAATACGGGAGGGAAAGTGTACTTTCTTGAAGATTCCACACACACACTATCATATAAAAAGGAGACATCGCTCAGTTAGACGAGTTGATTGACATGTTACACACGTGGTTTTGGTACTAAAAATTGACTGGTCAATAACTTTAAAATGTGTACCTGTAACACTCGACAGAATTAGACGGAAGTTGCCCTCAAGAAGTGATTTTGTCGGTTCTAATTCGGACGCCACATCAATCACACGGTTATATTTAGTGGTCGCGAGCTCTAATAAGTTGAATATTCGGTAATGTGTGTCCGTCAAATGATATCATTAAGTGGGTTACCTAACGCCGTGGGGCGTGAGAATAACGTTGCCTTTGGAGACGATCTCGTGTTACACGCCTCATGTTCATATCGGGGTGTTTTCACCACCCGTTTACTTGACTTCTATTAACTTACTTTTTTGATTTACAATTATTGTAATAACTTAAACTGAAAATCGACAAGGCAGACTGAATGCGTTAGCAGCAATTAGACTGCCCATTGCGCATGCAACTATATCATGATGTTTCAAAATTTGTTAAATCTCTTTATCTAAATATGTAACTAACCTAAGCCTTAAAATTTTAATTGTATTTTTTTTCTACTTTTTGACGATTAGACGTTACCTACATTTATATTGTTATCTATACTAATAAAACTATTGCTATCTCTGTCAACTTCACCAGGGTTAAAGGTCGTGAAGTAAATTTTAAAAATATCTTAATTTGGCATCTTCTTCTTTGTCGTTCCCTCATTTCTGAGGATCGTGGTCACTAGGGCCCCTCAAATGAACAATCTGCCTCCGTCGGTTTCGGTCCGAGGCAGCCCTCACCAGCTGGTAGAGATTAGGAGAGGAGATGGCACCTTTTACTTGGTCAGACCATCCTGTTGGCGACCGGCCTCTTGTTCTCTTGCCTTCTGTATTGCCAACGATGACCAGCTTTTCAAGGTTGCCATCCCCTACGCATTATATGCCCGAAATATGACAGTACGCGCTGTAGACACGTAGTGGACAATCTGGTCTTTATGGCGAGCTGGGAGAGAATAGATACATTTGTGCGCTTGGCAGTCCACGGTATTCGTAGCATTCGCCTCTAGCACCACATCTCGAATGCATCTATTCTCTGTCTTTCTCTTGCTCTAATTGTCCAAGTCTCGACTCCATACAGAAAGATCGGGAATATTAATGCTCTTACTAATTTGGCATACCTGGTCGTATTTACCACGTGCTGGACTGTGAAAGAAAATATCGTTAGGAAACCTACAATTCTCCAATACATTTGAAGTCAATCCTACAGAAAAGTTCTGTGTCTAACAGTGGGATAACATATGAAATAAATATAGGCCGTAACTGTAGCTTTTTCAACCGACATCAAAAATGACGAGGTACTTAATTCTTGTGTATGTTGTAACCGATTTTGATGATAATTTTTTTTTTATTTGATAGCTGGTACTTTCTGTGACTTCATTGGGTCCATTTCTGACAATGGAATCCATGAAAAGGATCTCTAAGAGATGAGAATATCGTCATTATTATGTTGAAACCATCACTTATTTGATTTGAAGTTAGTTTTTGTGTTTACACGTAAATATACTTGTTTTGAGGAACATAATACGTTCTAGATTCCAGTGACACTTCAAGCTGTTGGGATAAATCATGTTCAGCGAAAATACTATTCACACCGTTAGTGTGGCCAATACATTATCATCATAAACCCAGTGTAACACAAACGAAGAATAAGCTTATGAGGAAATAATAAAATTTATGAGATGATGTGTCGAGCACTTTAATGTCTATGAATTACGACCTCCTTTACAATTTGATGGCACTCTAGCGGCAAAACCTTTGTGGTGTTAACGAGATGAAAGGTGGACCTGGATGGCCTACGTCTCTTTTAACCTTAAGGGCGTTCCAGGCGAGTAAATATCTATATAAGTGATCCATCACTGATCTCTACACCCAATTGACTTCAAATTTAACATATTTAATCCATTCACGATGTAGACACTAAGAACTTTTGACGTATATGTTAGCTGGCAACACATGACACCCAGCGATTGTTATGCATAATAACTACTTCCAATGATATCTTAGTGATTTACCTGAACCTTATTGTATCTTTAATTCATAATTAATAATTGAGTTGATCGTCACATGAACTTGGCATTGTAAACAATAGTTGTAACTTTATTAGTTCGTAATCTGACTTCTAATTAATTTTGTATAAAGATTGTGAGGACGCGCAGTTGTGACGTTTGACTCGATATAAATAATTCTTTGTACAATGTTAAGCTGTCTCAATAAAGCGAGTGTATTAGTTGTTGGACTATTTTTTCCACGAAACCTACAAATTATAACATATATCATGTCCAAAATGGATTAACACGGTCGTGAGCAAAAATAAAAGGTCGGTTATGAAAGTTTGAATATCTCGGTAGATAAAGACGTAACTGAAACAAATTTTTGATGATAGACAATTAAGTATAATATAGTATAATATAATATATACTTAAAATAAAAAAAATATTTTTTTTTTTGAAAAAGAAAGCAATATTTCTTTTTTTATTTGAAATATTACTAACAATCTTGTTAACCATTCCAACTAAGCTTAAGCTTGTGCTAGGATATGGTTCAGATTCCCAGAAGGAGACCGCAGAACGGGATCGGGAGAGGGCCGATCCCAGCCTGATGCAGGCGGGCCGGTGGCAGACCGGCCCGCCTGCGCCTGTTGTTCTGGGCTCTCAAGAATAAGACTACGGTATCCCCTGCCTGTCGTACAAGGCGACTAAAAGGGGCCTCGGGTTCACTGGGCGACAAGGGTGGGGGCCTGCGTCGTCCACCAAAGTGGACCCGGGAAGAAGGCGACATCGGCTGGCCCGTGCCTTGCGCTGCGAGGGCACAGGGGGGAGGAAGTAACCTCCCCCCCGGGACGTGCTCTCCTTGAGCACAGTGTAGAGGGGCTCCGGTGCGTTCCACGTGAGATCCCGGAGCCCCTCGTCATGCACCGAGGAAAGGGCCACCGGGGAGGTTTTAGTGGGTAAGATATGTGGGGATACGATACGCCGCCATCCCCCCAGAAGGCGGGGTATCTTTGTGAAGATTTCCACCCCGTCAACAAAAAAAAAAAAGGATATGGTTCACGGCAATAGTCGAATGGTGGATTCGAACCCACGACCTTACGATTCGCAGGCCGTACCCTAAACCATTAGGCTATTGACGCTTCAACAATATATATATTATTTATATTTCTTTTAAAAACATAAACTTAAACGAAAAAAGATATCTTACGTAAACTTGGATAATACAGTATTTTTCTGATAATGGCAACCATGAGAAAACCATACAAGTGTTAAATTAAGTATGTTTGCGACAAATGGACGAATAACTTAATATCACGGCAACAGTTTTCGATGATTTATTTCTTATTGGAAAGCATACACTTCGAAGGTAATTTGATGATAGTTTGGTTAGGTACTGATTAATTCTTTTTCGTAAAATTCCTATTCTATTAAAGTCGTTTGTGTTTAATTTTGAATTGCTTGAATATTTGTTTTATATTTTCATCATAAGATAAAAAATTTAAGAAATTATTATACTTCTCAAATGGTTTCTAATTTCAATATTAGCGATTGAGACTATAAATACCGCATCCATAAATTAAAAAATGAATAGTTTTAAGTATACCAATTTATATGCTATTAAAGAATTTATGAAGATAGCCGTATAATATTTTTTAAATAGATAAAAGAGATAATTTAAATTGGTTAATTAAAAGAATGAATATTAAAATAAAACGTCAACATTTATTATAAGAGGCAATGAGAAACATTCTCTGGATGTATTCAGTTCGTTCGTTCGGAAATGGTGTGAGACGTTGACGGATGAAAGGGAAATGAACAACTTCAATCATTCGACTCTGTCCCACTTTGCTATTAGAAATTATGCGATATCCAATGTTGGAATGTATAAAAAAGCTTAAAGCGCCGATAGCGTAATGCTTTAGGGTATTTTCTATCAGACTTAATGTGACACCTAGCTTTTTTAACCGACTACAAAAAACAAGGTTTTCAATCCGCCTGCGTGTGCACTCACAGCTCTGTCCGTCGTATATGAACCTATTTTGATGTTGTTTTTTTGGGGTATGGTCTATGACACTTAAGGTCATTGAACCTCATCATTCAATTACCGACGTGAAACTCCCAGCTTTTTTAACCGACTACAAAAAAGAAGGTTTTCAATTCGGTTGATTTTTTATGTTTGTGCACTCGTAGCTCTGTCCGTCGTGTATGAACCTATTTTGATGTTGTTTTTTGGGGTATGGTCTATGACACTTAAGATCTTTGGTTCAACCTCGCCTTACAACTGTGGACGTGACAGCTAGCTTTTTAACCGACTACAAAAAGATACGGTTTTCAATTCGCCTGATTGTTTATGTGTGTGCGCTCACAGCTCTGTCCGTCATATAAGAACCTATTATGATGTTTGATTTTTTCAAAGATTTTACCTTCAAATAGGTCCTGTGTTCATTTTGGCGGGATTAGACTTTAGGTTCCGAAGATTTGAATATCTTTAACTCTTAAAACTCGTATGGAAGAATGCTAGACGATTGAGATATTGGTAGGCTTATGATTATCTAAAACTATATAAGTTATCCAGATGAAATATGTAATATAGCCGCGAAAACTTTGTAATATAAATTTGAACTTCGGTATTTATTCGTTGTTGATTGAAGAACTAATGATTTATTCATAAATTTTGTATATTGCAACATTAGTATTAAGCACGTGCTCGATTATAAAGGGTAAACATCGCAAGAAAAACTGCATTCTGTCTGCGAGCTTTTTCTATGACATTTGAACTCTGGTTAACCACAAATAGGACGACTGTGACTCTCTTTGCAGAGATATGCGCAAGAGTAGGACACATGTAGTCTGATACTTTATATAGATATCGAATTCATCATGTAGGTTGCAATGTTTTGGGACATTCCAGTGAATTGGTTGAAGCACTTTACACTGTCTCTCATTACGTGTACAGCAAAGGACTGGAGTAATTATTATGTCTCTCCCTTCAATTCCAATGCCCTCAAGAGGAAATTGGAATATTCTTACTACTATTTATATGATGTTAGATGCTTTACTATTAAAATAATGATGGTGAAGCAGTCAGGTGGGCTGTATTTTAGTGTGTATCAGTGCGCAAAACACTGATTTACATAGCCCTTTGAAACGGCCGATACACCAAGAGTGATATATCAAAATACTATATTATATATACGACACGCATTTGAAGATAGAAAGAACTGATAAATAGGATAATATACCAACAATGGATACCGTCTCAGCATGTGCTAGCGCAAGGCTCCAAAGCGCTGGATGCGCGAAATGGAACCATACGAAAACCTGGTGTTTGAAATAAAAAAAAAGATCATAAAATCGGTTTATCCAGTCAAAAGTTCTAAGGTAATAAACATAAAAATTTGATAATTTGGAACCTCCCCATTTTTGAAATCTACAACTGTATTGAGTGAGATCAACAAACTTTTAGAGGTTGGCTACTTTTTGCGCAAGTGAACTCAAAATTGGAGCACAAGCATATTAAATGAAACATATACTATTGTAAAATTCTAGTTAAAACTTTGTGCCGGCATGGTCCCATAACATGGTATAGTCGATTACAAGACGCGACCGCGCACGGACGTGTTTTAAAGCTTTCCGACGCGCCTAGCACGCGCTCGCTTCGTAATTGAAGACGATACTAACATTACAGCAAAATAAAGTTAATAAAAATATCTCATATCTATGGTTCCAAAAAGTAATTGACAATTTCTTGTTTGTGCTTGGATAGTGAATTCTTATCCTGTGATCCGTGCTTTTAAGGTTAGTATACATAGAAATAGTTTAATCGAAAACTTTTAAATAATAACTAAATAAAATTAAAAACACGTTAAATGGTAACTTATATTTATCAGTTGTTAATTCTTATACAAACCGGATACGTAGACACAGTTAACCTTAACCCTTGCCCAATCGAATTTAAATATATTGCCGAAACTAGTTCAACCTATTATAATATTGTCAATATTGTATCGTTCTCTCAACCTAATTTTGTTGACAATTATTGTATCTATTAAGGTTGTTGGAAGAGTTAGACTAAAACCATTTCTTTCGAGGACACAGATTGTGTAACAGCTATATCGTCTCTTGACAAATCTTTTCAATAATAGAATCTAGCGAAAATAATTATCAACTATATCAATTTTGAATGACTGTTGCGATAGGTGATATTTTTAATCGAATAGAATTCGCTTTCTGATGGAAAAAGATTTCTTTTAGAGGTAAGAGTGATGTTCATGCCAATTACGTATTCACGCTGGCACATAATCAATTATCACAAAAGCCATTTACACCACGTAGTTACACAAAAAACGATGTTGCAGTTCCATTCTGACTGTTCAATTTTCTCAACGGGTTTTTGTTGTTTAAAGTCAACTTGGTATAAAAATAATATGCCGTATCGATTCTGAATTAATGAATACGTTGATTATTAACAAGGTACAATTAATATTAATATATGCAATAGACATATCATAGCTTATCTCTTCATGCGTGTTTTTTGACAATCGTTTTTGCTCCTCGAAATTTAGATCGACAACGATCCATTTTTGTTGTGGTTCAAACGTGGGACGTTATTTTCTTTGTAATAATGGACGTGAAATTGATTTTTTTATTCGTGTTTTGCACAATGATTCTTTCGATTACCTTTTTATTTTGTTTTTTTAAAGAAATTTAAAGATGTTGTCGAATTCATATAAAACTAATTTTACGGTTTTCATCGCGGTTTATTTTGATTTTAAATTCTCGACGTTTTGGTCATTTTAAGTAAATTCCAGTGTCATTGTTGTTTCCAGGTTGACATTTCTATTTCAATTTACCATTCAAGGCAATAAAAATGCAGATATTTTCAAAATTACCTACATCTACTATGAATTAAATAAACTTTTTTAGATAGTCTATGAGTCATATAACTTTAACTATTTAAAGAAAGCTCTATCAATTTTTTTCGCTGAACGGAGTAGATAGAGCGCTATCCGAATTTATTCCTACTTAATTTATACGATGCTAAAAAATGAAATGGGGAGATCAAATCAGAAACCCCGCCACAATTTAGAGAAATGTGTTTAAGGCGATAGGCTAATCCCTTGTCACATATGCCACCAAATAAGCTAGTACTAGCGGATACCGATTGCCAAGTTTGTCAATTGCGGTAGGGTTAAAATTAACTTTGAGCTTTTTTTTCATTAATAGTCTCTATTCTTATATTTTATTTTATTTTATTTTATTGGGAACAACAAACGAATACATATTAAAAGCTTAAGATAAAAAATACATTAAGACGAATGCGCAGAGAACTGCTAGGAACACGAAAGTATATATTATAAATTAGCTCTGTACAAACGAATTTATTATGGCAGATTTTGTTCAGAAAAATTGATCATGTAAATTGAATTTTTCTAAAAGAATACAATAAGAGGATTGTTGATGAGAGCATCTATAGTTAATAAGACGAAGAAATTTTGCTTGTACAGATTCAAGAAGTTTGCTGTATTTCTGATAATGAGGATTCCATACTGGTGACGCATATTCAAGCTATGTATATTAACATTGTATGCATTTAAAAAGTGTTCCTGATAGGTCTTTTAATTTAGGGGATTGAATAGTATTTACCAGCTTAAGTTCTAATCCAATAAAATCAAATAGCGGTTGTAAGACAAGGTCGTTGAACTCTAAGCTCATTACATAAGTTATATCAAGTCACGCGTTTAGTTTTGCTCAATGGACTTTATAGTTTTTGTTTGATCGACTAATTATATTGCTTCGATATTAAATTGTTTATTATTACTAAATGTATATTATGAATTATGAAGTATATTTTATACATTATGTGATTGATTTATACATAATATACATTGGATTTGATGGATTATTGGATTTTGAAATTTTTGTAAATTGCACAGAGAAAAATACTACACTTACGCCTTGAAGTGTAGGCAAAAGTCGCATGCATTTAGTACCGTTGTAGTTCAGTGTCCGGTCGGTTGGCTCAAGAAGCATAGTACGGTAGTTCGATCCCCGGTGTCGGCACCAATAAATTTGTTATTGCAATTTTATGTGCTGATTTACCACGCGCTCAGCGCTGAAGGAAAACATCGTGAGGAAATACTACATCTACATGTCTGAGAACATTTTTCTAAAACATGTGAAGTCTGTCAATCCGCATTAGGCGGACTATGCCCTTATACTCTCTTTACAGAGAAGGCCTGCGCCCAACAGTGGGACATATATAAAGGCTGTAACTTTAACGTTAATAATCTGATTTGAAATAGGT
Source organism: Meandrusa payeni (assembly GCA_029286785.1). Lineage (NCBI taxonomy): Eukaryota > Metazoa > Arthropoda > Insecta > Lepidoptera > Papilionidae > Meandrusa > Meandrusa payeni. Next base: position 6,790,543 of record JAGSMX010000008.1, on the reverse strand, counting down.
TTTTGTTTTTACTCTTGAAAAGGATTTAGGCTCGTATGCCCCTTTTTCCTATATAAAACAACTATCGTCGTCTATTGCCACATATACTTTGTCTACCTACATATCCCGTGTGTACCGATTCATTGTGGGCGATAGTAATATCAGATGGCTTAGCGGGTTCAGTCGTGTGATTTTTCTATTGGGCCCTCGGATGTGGGTCGTTCAGCTCCGATGCCGCGATAAGGCGCGTGACGAACGCTCGCAACGAAGGCCAAGCTGTTACACCACAGGAAGTGTTTCGGGAATGTGCAATGCGATGTATGTTTGAAGCACATTAACACGCGTAATGACCTGTTAGTCATGTTCTGCCTTTTGTCCACGCTTTTATGTGCGGTACTATTTCATAATAGGGAAATGGTGTTTCTTTATACTACTTGGAATTTTATAGGGTAGCGATTCGACGGCTTTAACTTAATTTTTAAGCCAAATGGACTATTGCGTAGTGATGGTAAGAGACCAGACGGTATGACTCTTATACCCTGGAAGATGGGTTGGCCTTTAGTATTGGATTCCACATGCATAAGGCCGCTGCAACTGCAGAAAACCTCAAGCGGCACAAATATAGTAACCTCGATAGCGGTTTCATATTTGAATTTTTGGGGACCAACTAGGACCGAAAGTTTGGTCCGTGGGGTCCTAGTGCTTTTAATGTGGTAGCTAAGAAGTAATATTATGTATTGTTTTATGTATATAGTTAAGTTATATTTTCTAGTTTTCGTTAAGATACCCCGCCTTCTGTGGGGAAGGCGAGGTTATGTGGGGTTTTTACCCACTAAAACTTCCCCACGCCCTTCCTCGGTGCGTGGTGAGGGGCTCCGAGATCTCCAGAGGAACGCACCGGATCCCCTCTGCACTGTGGTCTTGGAAAAGCACCTCCCGGGGGGAGGGGAAGTATCTCCCCCCCGTATGCCCTCGCAGTGCAAGGCAACTCAGGCCTGCCGATGTCGCCTTCTTCCGGGGTCCACTTTCTTCACCCTAGTCGCCCAGTGAACACGAGGCCCCTTTTAGTCGCCTTGTACGACAGGCAGGGGATACCGTAGCCTTATTCTTGAGAGCCCAGAACTACCGGGCTGGGCTTTTTTTATCTAGTTTATCTTGTGTGTCAGCCCTGTAGTTCTGGGCTCTCAAGAATTAGACTACGGTATCGCCTGCCTGTCGTATAAGGCGACTAAAGGGGCGTCGGTTTCATTGGGCGACAAGGGTGGGCGCCTTTGTCGTCCGCTAAGGTGGACCCGGGAAGAAGGCGACATCGGCTGGCTCGTGTAGCCTTGCACTGTGAGGGCACAGGGGAGGGAGTAACCTCCCCTCGGGACGTGCTCTCCTTGAGCACAGTGCAGAGGGGCTCCGATGCGTTCCACTGGAGATCCCGGAGCCCCACGTCATGCACCGAGGAAAGGGCCACTGGGAGGTTTTAGTGGGTAAAACCCCACATAACCGCCGCCTTCCCCAGAAGGCGGGGTATCTTTTGAAGATTTCCTCCTCGTAAACAAAAAAAGTTTATCTTGTGTGTGCCTATCACCATACTTCGGACACAACCTTTGAGAAGTGATTTTTGTTAAACATACAAATGTAAATTTTTATCCGATAACCTCATTTTTCAGTCGGTTTAATTATTTTGTCGTCTATATTTAAAATAATGTAGAGATTTACGCTCCTCCATTCATCTACTTCCTACGGATTTTGTCATGCAATTAGTAAGAGCGTCTATGATAACCCAATTACGCGGGCGTTATCACGGCAAATTATTTTTAAACGTTTTTTTTTTAATGGTGTCGGTCTGACACTATGCTGCCAGGATTGTTGTACAGTTTCATTTCATCCATAAATATTGTGATTATAACTAATATGTAATTATAGAACACATTAAATTTATAAATTATTATTAAAAGTATTAAAATTAATTTAATTAAAATTTTATGAATTTCGGAAAATATTTGTCGTTATGGAGTACTTACCTAGTCTTGGATAACCTACCAATATCTCAATTAACAAGCAAGCTCCATAAAATATTTAAAAAAAAACATTATAATCCGCCTATTATTAATATTAGTAGTATTACTAATATTTTAATTTAAGCCACGACATGATATTTTTATGAACATTAAATTTAAGTAAACGTGTGTGGAGAGTCTTTCATTCATTTATATGTTTTAATATTTGTATACAAAAATTGTATGTACTTCCATACAATTTTTTTTCGAGTGAAGCTATCAATATTAATATGTTAAAAATCAAGTTCTTTTAAACAAAAAAAACCAAATTAAAATCGTCTTTCAAATAAAAGCGTTTTAAGTGAACAAATACTAACACACAACAAATGAATTGGAAACTTCCTCATTTTTGATGTTGGTTAAACCTGCATGTCCTAGATAATTTTCTATCCAGTCCTGTAGTTCTGGGCTCTCAAGAATAAGACTACGGTATCGCCTGCCTGTCGTATAAGGCGACTAAAAGGGGCCTCGGTTTCACTGGGCGACAAGGGTGGGCGCCTTGGACCCGTGAAGAAGGCGACATCGGCTGGCTCGTGTAGCCTTGCACTGTGAGGGCACAGGGGGGGAGGGAGTAACCCCCCCCCGGGACGTGCTCTCTACTTGAGCACAGTGCAGAGGGGCTCCGATGCGTTCCACTGGAGATCCCGGAGTCCCACGTCATGCACCGAGGAAAGGGCCACCGGTTTTAGTGGGTAAAAACCCCACATAACCGCCGCCTTCCCCCCAGAAGGTGGGGTATCTTTTTGAAGATTTCCTCCCAATTAACAAAAAAAAAACTCTATGAGAAGTCTCCAATACGCACTAGAACAGGCTTGATAATGAATTTTCCGTAATCTACTTTGTAACAGAATTCTATGACGGATTACTATTCTTCCCACCGAGACTACTGTTGTCACTGCCATTTTTAGCCTGAATACAGGATTTACTCGAAATAGCTTGAAATGTGTCATGACGTCACCACACTACGCCCGTATTGTTGGTAACATAAAACATGAGCTCGTGTCAACAACTCGCGCTTTATATATAAATTTTGCATGTTCACCTCATGCGATCGATATTTGCACAGAACTGTAAAAGGGCAATGACACAACGTGATCCATTTGTAATTTTTTTTTATTAGGAAAAGCGGCAAACGATCTTACGGTTCATCTGATCTTGTTGGGAAAGCCCCGCCCCTGGATAGGATTAGGAGCGTTGCTGGAGTTTCTTCGGTCACTTCTTCTCCCAGCGCTAACGCTTTCTGAAGTGGCATGTAAGTTAGTTTAGCTTAGATTGTCCCAATCGTCTTTTGCCAATAAAATAGCTACCGACCGAGTCGTGGTTCGGCCCTCTCGGGCACCCCCGGATCGGACTGCTAACGCGTAAAATTGTAACCCATGTGTCGAGTTATTAGCTAATAGAGGTTCAGACTAAGCGACCTAAGACCTATGACACCTCTCATTTCGGTGAAGCAGTAAAGGCCAGCCTCTGGCCAACTGTGTTAGTTAGTCAAAAAAAAATCTGATCTTAAGTGATCACTGTCGCCCGTGAACATTCACAATTCCGTAGGGACAGCAGTAGACATAGGAGTAGACTCGTTTTTTGGAGTTCCCAAATCGTAAAGCTTCGGAAACACCGCTGGTGACAGTTGATTCCACAGGTTTACAGTGTGCGGAAGAAAGTTACACGCGAAACGTTCAACCATCAAGGTGACTTAGTTGACTTATAGTCCCAAGTCCCCGCTGTGGGGCAAAGGGCGTCCACAGTGCGTCGCCATTACGCTTTGTCTTGGGCTAGGTGTCTTGCCCCGGGCCATGTCAACCCGATCGCCTTCATGTCAGCCGCTATCGATCGCCGCCACGTAGGCTTAGGACGGCCACACTTCCTTGTACCACATCCACTCCAACGCCTGCCTAGGAATGTGAGTAGGATTCCGACGCAGGGTGTGACCAATCCAAGACCTTTTGCGGTGCTTTATTTGCTGGCTAACCGGCGATTCAGTGACTGCCAGAAGTTCTTCATTGCTGATTGTTTGCTGCCAGAAGACTCCTAGAATCTGTCTAAGACAGTGATTGATGAAGACTTGAACCCGTTGTGATGTTGTTTTTGTCACCTTCCACGTTTCGTACACAGATTTTTCACAACCATCAAGATGGTGTTGATGAATGTATAAATGTAATGAAAATCGATAGTATAGATGACTTAGAATAATTCCTCAGCACACTCCCCGTTATAAATGCAGTAGATAATGGAATTAGTGAATCCGTCTGTAACGCAGTGTAATAAATTAGAGATAATTAAAGGAATGAATTCGCCATTTATTTTACGTCGCATAAAAATACACTAATGGTGCCCACTAGACCAGACAGTGTGTCTATATCTAGGCAGTAATAAAAGGTGAAGATTTATTAAGTTAAACATTAAAAAGATACATTTTAAGGCTCTTTTTGTGATGTTATTTTAACAGAATTGGTGACAATTTTAATGCGTGCAGTATAGTGTTAGGTAAGATATTTTACAATTGTTCAAAAGTCAAAAGGTCGAGAAATCCGTATACTTAGTATCATTTTACGAAATATTTGCACTATAAAAGGTACTGTTGCTTGTATTGTAATAATAACACCCATTTATACGTTTACAAATTCTAAAAATATAGCTGTGAGCAAAAATAAAGGGTCGGTTTAGAATGTTTGAATATCTCGGTAGATAAAGACGCTAGATAACTGAAATAAACTGTTACACGACAATTAAATTAAAGACACTTAAATATACTTAAAATAAAATAAAATATTTTTATAAATTTATTTATATTTCATTAAAAACAAAAAACTTAAACGAAAAAGGAAATCGTACTTTAACTTGGATAATACAGTATTTTTCATTAAATTTTATACGTATTTAAATTTTGCCGTTTAAGTGTTGCCTCTACTAAATTTAAAATTTTAATAAAAATAAAAAACTTTCTTAACCTACCCTTTATTCCAACCCTTAATTTTTGCTCACTAGTGTATTAAATATATGAATTAAATTCTTTCCACTTAATAAAACATTTATATAAATTTAATGTCCATACAAATCATGTCGTGGTTTAAAAGTACTCGTAAAATATTAGTAACACTAACATTACAATACTACTAATAAAACTAATTTTACTAATAGGCGGATTATAATTTTTCTTTTTTTAAATTTTGTGTAGTATTTTTATTTTGAGTTTTTTTTTTTATGACGAACTATACAGATTGAGAGGTGGCATAGCTCTTAGGTCGCTTAGCCTGAACCTCTATCGCTAGTAACTCGACACAAGGGTAACCTCGGCTTGGTCGGTTACTATGTTACGCGTAAGCATTCCGATCCGAGGGCGCCGGATAGGGCCGAACCACGACACGGTCGGTTGCTATTTCATGGATAAGTATTTTGAGTATCGTAAGCTTTTACGATACTCAAAATAAAACCTGACGACCTGATATTTAAAAATTTATGAACAACCTAATACTACACTACTATTATTTTGTGTTGTTAATTTTTTAAATAACAATTGCAATTACACTGTATAAATAATGCTCACGAACTAAAATTATATATAAATTTAAAAATAAAATATATTTCTTGTTAGTGAACGTGAATTAGAGAAATAAAGATATTCTGAAATTACATATAAACTGGTATAGTTGCATAATAAAGTATGAGGATTCAATTATATTATATATTATATTTATTATATTCAAAATATTCAAACAATTAAATATTAAATATTAAAGATAAAATTAATAACGCGTCTGTAATCTCTGCTCGTCAAAGGAGACTGTGCACACATTTTAGATAAGAGTTACGCAATGTAACCTAATCGGTCAGAGATAAGGTGTATACATGACTCATTTTGTATTGATTCAATTTTAATACATCATCCCTAAGCTGAGGAATGGTGTTTCTACCGACTTCAAAAAGGTCAATTCACCTGTCTGTTTTTTTTTAAAGAAAGATAGCAATATTTCTTTTTTTTTTTTAGAAATATTATTCACATTCCAACTAAGCTGAAGCTTGTGCTAGGAGATGGTTCACGTCAATAGTCGAATGGTGGATTCGAACCTACGACCTTACGATTCGCAGACCGCACCCTAAACTATTAGGCTATTGACGCTTCTAAAGTCGCGCTTTAGTCTGGGTGAGCCGATTTTGATGAATATTTTATTTATTTGAATGCGTCCAACGTGGTCCCATTTCTGTTTAGTCCAATCCTGACAATGGCGTCCATGAGAACACCATATAAATGTTAATTTGCATCAAGTATGTGCGCCACAAATGGACGAATAACTTATTAACACGCCAACGGATTTCGATGAATCTTAGGAGGTCGCCCCACCCCCTCGATAGGATTAGGAGCGTTGCTGAAGTTTCTTCGGCCACTTCTTCTCCCAGCGCTAACGCTTCCCGAAGTGGCATATAAGTTAGTTTAGCTTAGATTGTCCCAGTAGATTTCGTTAATTAAATAGCTACCGACCGAGTCGTGGTTCGGCCCTCTCGGGCGCCCTCGGATCGGACTGCTAACGCGTAATAATGGTAACCGTCCAAGCCGAGGTTACCCCTCACCGGGGGGACCCTTGTGTCGAGTTACCACCTAAATAGAGGTTCAGGCTAAGCGACCTAAGAGCTATGCCACCTCTCAAATCCGGTGAAGCAGTAAAGGCCAGCTTCTCTGTGCCAACTGTGTTAGTTCGTCCAAAAAAAAAAATCGATGAATCATTGTTTATTGAAAAGAATGTACTTTACGATTAGTTTGATGAAATTCTATTTCGTAATATTTCTATGATAATACGGAAATACAAGGAAGAAAGTCGGATTTGAATTCGGTTTTTGTATTACTTGTGATAATATTGTTTTATTTTATACAGTAAAGGTATAAAAATTAGATTTTTTTCGTCGAACCAACATTGATTGGCCAAATAAGTTGACCGCAACATTATCACCGGACTTATACCTACACTTTTCAAATTAAAATTTCAATTTCGTTTCAAGTAAACATTGTTACCCCGCTGACATACAAATGAAACCTTATGTTTTAGTATACCATATCATAAAACTGACTGACAAGTGCGTCTCTGTTTGTAAAGCAAGGCTTTTTGTCCGAATATAGCGCCGAGACCAATATTTAAATACGTCGCACAATAGCCCGCGCCGGGTCATGGTTGTTTGTGGTATTTATATGCAGTTCTGTCTGTGTGTATGATACATACATATGTACGATATTATACTGTCATAAACGTCGCACTCTGTTTGACCACATTTATTGGTTGTATGTTTTGTTTTGTTTTTCAACCGACTTTAAATACGGAGGAGGTTCTCAATTCGTCTGCATGTTTGTTCCTCTGGATGTTCATGCCAAAAATATATCGATATATTTTTCGAAATAATATATTGTGAGCCTGTGTTGATTCTACGCGATATATTGTAGAAATATATCGATATTTTTCATATATCGAAATTTGTTTATAATTAATTAGCGCTTAAAATTAAATATTAGAAAAGTTTTGTTCGAATAGAGCACTAGGCGAGTAACTGAGAGGTTCTCGCTTCTGATACCAGTTCAGACTATTTGATTTGATTTGATTCTGCTAGCAGTAAAGACTAAATTCATAGATTATAAAATTTATACAACGAGTCCTGCCATCGTGAAGAGTAGGAGTGTAGTAATACACTACACTACACTCTTCGTGATGGCAGCACAAGTAAGGATTTTATTTTATTTAAGTTGTCAACAACAAATAAAACAAAGAATGGAATGTTTTTTGATTAATTTCTTACGATATTTCGTATACCGGATGAACTATATCTCCGAAATCTTCAACCAGATACCCCACCTTCTGGGGTTAAGGCGAGGTTATGTGGGGTTCTTACTCACTAAAACACTGCCCTGGTGGCCCTTCCTCGGTGCATGGTGAGGAGCTCCGGGATCTCCAGTGGAACGCACCGGAGCCACTCTGCACTGTGCACGGAGTGCATAGCCCGGGGGAGAGGGGTTTTATCCCTCTCCCCATCTGTCATCGCAGTGCAAGGCGACACAGGTCAGCCGATGAACCGAGGCCCCTTTTAGTCGCCTTCTACGACAGGCAGGGAATACCGTATTCTATGTGCCCAGAAGGCAGGGCTGAATGCTGAATGCTCACCACCTGTCCTATGGAATCTAATAAACTTGGTGAAAAGGGGACACTGAAAGCGATCTCTGTCTACATACAAAGGTAAAAAAATCCAGAGACATTATTGAAACAAAAGAAATTGTTTTTAAATTATAATTATAATAGAAATTATAAAGCCGAATGCATTAGTAAGATACCCTAGGGAGATTAATAAATTTCACTTGAGATAAAATACAGGATAACGTCTTATATTTAAAAAAAAAAGAAAGCTAGCAATATTTCTTTTTTTTCAGAAATATTAGTAACAATCTTGTTAACCATTCCAACTAAGCTTAAGCTTGTGCTAGGAGATGGCTCACGTCAATATTCAAATGGTGGATTCGAACCCACGACCTTACGATTCGCAGGCCTAAACCATTGGGCTATTGACGCTTCAATATTTACTAAACTGTTACAAGAATAGAAATCTTATGCATTTTAAGCAAGACTTTTATTTATAATGTAAATTGGTTCATACCTTTATGGTATTTGCGCAGTTGGTTGTATGCAAACGCGGCACTGTTAAGACAATTGTTGTAACTATAATGATTTGACATCATTTCACCACCTGACAGGTCAGGGTTGTCTTGTGAAAGTATTCACACTCAAATTGTAAATCTCTTATTTCATAATAATAGGTTGTCAAATATCTCCCTTCCGCCTTTTTGTCTTTTGAATTTCGCGGCTATGTACAAAGCGCTACAGAGCTCGTATCTAGCAATACTATACATAATTTGAAAGGTCTTGACATAACCTACAAAACGACGCTATGCATAATTAGTTTGGATATTGCGTTCAACAGTTATAGACGTGTAAACATGGAGTTCACTAACGCCGAAATTCGCGCTATTTTAAAGTTTTCCTTCGTTAAAGGCAATTCTAGAGAAACGTTCCGTGAGATTAATGGTGTTTTGGGGATGGTACTCTATCACTCTGAACCACGGAGGAATGGTGTCGACGATTCAGAGCCGGTGAAAACGACACCATGGATAAGCCAGCCGGCGGAAGACCTGTGACGACAAATACCGATCAAATCATGGACTACATCGAGTTAGACCGGCATGTGGCATCTCGTGACATCGCCCAGGAGATGGGAGTTAGTCACCAAACCATTTTAAACCATCTGCAGAAAGCTGGATACAAAAAAAAGCTTGATGTTTGGGTGCCGCATGACACAAAAGGCGGAAGGGAGATATTTGACAACCTATTATTTACGACCCTTAAACCTTATCTAGGTAGATAGATAGCACTTACTAAGATCAAACAGTAAGCAAATTACAGAACTAAGAAGGTACATTTAAATTTGTTGTACAATGGGAAATCTTATCGCTAAAACTATCCCTTTCAGGAAACTTTTGTATGAACAGGTTGGTATACAAATACAAATGCTTGAACTAAAGCATACATACACAGGTATGCAATTTTTAAGTGCCATAACAATAAATAGGCTAGTTTTGGTGACGAAAATTTACCACACTGTTGTTCGTTAATTAAGAGACATCCTGTATGTACACATTAAAAAAGAAAGGTTAAAGAAACTGGAAAATATTGTATTGTATTTTTTATTGACGAACTACACAGATTGGCCAGAGAAGCTGGCCGTGACTGCTTAACCGGATTGAGAGGTGGCATAGCTCTTAGGTCGCATAGCCTGAACCTCTATCGCTAGTAACTCGACACAAGGGTCCCCCGGTGAGGGATAACCTAGGCTTGGACGGTTCAGCCCTGTAGTTCTGGGCTCTCAAGAATAAGACTACGGTATCCCCTGCCTTGTCGCAGAAGACGACTAAAAGGGGCCTCGGGTTCACTGGGCGACAAGGGTGGGGGCCTGAGTCGTCCACCAAAGTGGACCCGGAAAGAAGGCGACATCGGCTGGCCCGTGTCGCCTTGCGCTGCGAGGGCACAGGGGAGGGAGTAACCTCCCCGGACGTAAAAAAGGCTTGGACGGTTACTATGTGACGCGTGAGCATTCCGATCCGGGGGCGCCCGAGACGGCCGAACCACGACTCGGTCGGTAGCTATTTCGCGGATAATCTAAGAGACATTCAAAAAGCTAAACAAACTTTGAGTGCCACTTCGGGATGTGGTGGCGCTGGGAGAAGAAGTGGCCGAAGAAACTCCAGCAACGCTCCTAATATCTAAGGGGTGGGGAAAAATTGTATTACACGAGTAAATGATGGACCGATTAAATGTTTAAAAGCAAATCTTAAACTAATTCGATACATGTAAGACATGCGCGTGTATCATTTCAATTAATGGTTCCACGTCGAGGTGTAAAGTAAATTTGTTTACATGATTGATACTTGTAATGCGATGCCACGATAGACGTATCAGAGTTGAAACAAAAAAGGAAAGCAAAAGGGAACGTGAAGATTTATCGTTATAACTTTAGTCGACGTATCGCGTTCACGCATTATCTAGTACAGCTGTGAGAGAAATTTATTAAGACCTATTCCGAACAGCTTCCGAACACATAAACAATGGAGAAGATTAAAAACGTGTCAATACACAAATTGAAACGTCAGAAATATTGATTTGTACGGACGCCGCAAGGACCGGGGGTCAACCGTCTGTGAGACTGCTGGACTTGAGTTAATGTGTTCATATAATTGAGTTAGATGTGGTAGCGATCGTTGTAAAGATTAACTTGTAGCGATTGTAGCGAAAATAATTGAGTTTTAATTTATCGTAACAAGTTAGTCATGAATTATGATCATTTTGTTTTCTCTAATTTTACAGCAATGCAATAATAATAAATAATAATAGCAAATAATGGAGGTTTCTCTCTATGTCGCCCTAACCACCGGTTGCTTGGGCTCTGCTTCGTTGCCGGTGGCACACACTAGGTTAGGTTTTTATAATGTTCAGCCCTGTAGTTCTGGGCTCTCAAGAATAAGACTACGGTATCCCCTGCCTGTCGTACAAGGCGACTAAAAGGGGCCTCGGGTTCACTGGGCGACAAGGGTGGGAGCCTGAGTCGTCCACCAAGGTGGACCCGGGAAGAAAGCGACATCGGCTGGCCCGTGATGGCTCCTTGAGCACAGTGCAGAGGGGTTCCGGTGCGTTCCACGTGAGATCCTGGAGCCCCTCGTCATGCACCGAGGAAAGCGCCACCGGGGAGGTTTTAGTGGGTAAGAACCCCACATAACCGCCGCCTTCCCCCAAGAAAGCGGGGTATCTTTGTGAAGATTTCCTCCCCGTCAACAAAAAAAAAAGAAGGTTTTTATAATGTTTTGTATTTTGTATGATATTTTTGTGCATTTTACTTTTTATAGAACTATTGTAAAAACTTAGCCTAAGGTCTAAAAATTAATAAAGAAATAATAATAATAATAAATTTATTTATTCACAAATTTACAGCAAATAAAACTTATAGTACCGTTTTACATAATTCTTAAATTTTTGAAAGACTAGTGTCTAGGCTACCCTGTAAGACAGATCACCAGTGATAGTTATAATAATACTGTAATTTTCTTCTTCTATAAGCTCTACAGCCCTTTGTGAGCCTTGGCTTGGTCAAGCAACATCCTCCACCTCGGTCTATCCATGGCCGCAGTCCTCCAGGTTCCTATGCCAATTTCTTTGGCGTCTCGATTTACACCGTCTATCCAGCGGAGCTTTGGTCTTCCCCGACCTCTTCGACCTTCGGGGTCCCTCGTCATAACTGCCTTGGGTATCCTGGCTTCATCCATTCTCTGCACATGACCAGCCCATCTAAGCCTGTTTAATTTGATGTGCCCAGCCACGTGCAGTTCCTGGTTGAGGTCTGAGAGAATACTGTAATTTTATTATGTAATATTAAAGTAAAAATTATCACGCGTGAGAGAATATGTGTGGTGTGTGTGTAAGTACATGTATGTGTGTGTAGTTTTATATGCTTTTTATGTTGTTTTATTTTATGAAGATATTTTTAGTAAATCTTCTGTGGTAGTGTGGTCAAGATTTAGTAGCCAAGATATGAGAATATTTTTACATTGCCATATGTACAATGTTTATCTTCTTTTCGGGTAAATAAAATTAATAAAACTTAAAAAAATAGTTATAATAATGCTGTAATTTTATTATGTAATATTAAAGTAAAAATTATCACGCGTGAGAGAATGTGTGTTTTGTGTGTGTAAGTTCATGTATGTGTGTGTAGTTTTATATGCTTTTTATGTTGTTTTATTTTATGAAGATATTTTTAGTAAATTTTCTGTGGTAGTGTGGTCAAGATTTAGTAGCCAAGATATGAGAATATTTTTACATTGCCATATGTACAATGTTTATCTTCTTTTCGGGTAAATAAAATTAATAAAACTTAAAAAAATAGTTTTTAATCGCGGTTAAACACTGCGGGTGCAGTTAGTAATCTACGAAATTTCGACATTAGCCTCTGCTTAATGGTACACGCGTAGACGACAGTTTTGTTTTTAATTCGACAAAAAAAATGTAGACATATGTCAATTTTTAATTTGAGAACTTTTAAAGCAGTCTGATATTACACACCTAACCGCAAATTAAAACCAACCGAATCGATATCTATGTGAGTATTAACGCGGTAATGTGATTATGACATGTTTTTATATGTCAACGTTTTGATCTACGTGAATTAACTACGCTGCCAACAAATGTACGTACAGCTGGAACTAAATATACTTTCAAACATTTACTATAGAAAGCTAAAGCTTTACCTAAGCAAGGAATAGTTTGACAATGACTGTCCCTATCCATCTATAATTATATATATGTATTTATATGTATCTATTTATTATTACATATAATTATTTAATTTATTTTTAAGTAGATTAGTATATTATATATGCATGCATTTATGTTTTTATAGTTTTCTTTTATTTATAATTTTTTCACATAGCTTGTCACTTTGTCTCACAACAACACACAAGCTCTAGGTAGACTGGCAGAGAATGCCTTCTGGCATTAAGTCCGCCTATTTGTACCTTTTTTTAGTATTGTGTGCAAATAAAGAATAAATAAATAAATTAACGCTGTAAAATTGTTACACCCATAACAGGAAACTACAGAAAATAGAAGCGCATATTTGTGAAATCATTAACATTTGAAGTCCAGGAATAGAATTTTCAGTGCCATTAGCTTGGCGGGTGTCGTTTCACCTTTCTGCTTGCATCGTCGTACGCGCAGGTACAGTCACCTGCGAAAACTTGTGCACGATTTAGAATATTTTAGATACATCACAACTGAAATTTCAATAGCAGTTATATAGGTTCAGGCTAAACAACCTAAGAGATATCTTATAGAGATTGTCCACAGAAGCTGACGTTCGTTAAGAATTCGCGGATTCAATCTTAGTCGGCTTGTATCAATGAGTTATTGTTTCGGTTTATTTTGTGCTAAATCAAAAATTCTTGCTCTTTGTACGGCGATGGGCTTACCACCCGTCATATAATAGATATAAGCTTGGTGAAATTAATAAAAGTTGAAGTCTACCGCTAGTATTAAAAGGATCTGACAGTTTATTTTTCTTAATTTTTTTGAAAGTGTAACCCTGCGTTGGACTGCCAGTATGACCAAATTCGGTGATCCTATTGCGGGCAGCTTCTACGGCCAATCAGCCTAAGTTCGTCACAAAAAAATTGTATGAAAGCCGAGGACGATGTCAAAAAAGCCTCCATCCATGTCGCCCGCGACCTATGCCGAGGTTCCCTAGCAGGTGTATTTGCGCTAAGTTTCTCGGAATAGAGGATCATGATCGATCTAAAATCACGGCCAACTTGGCAAGTTTTTTAAGCTTTTAGCAGTGTACACAATTGATTTCTACTGTGAATAGAACGTTACTATCGCTTCTGCACGCGATCGTGCGCTTTTAAAAGTAACGTGTAAGTAACGGTCGTTTTATTTAAGTTGTTTTCAATAATCACGACCGTTGGCAATGAGTCACGGCGTTTCTATTAATTTTTTTTAACCACTTCAAATGTATGCTTTTTGCGAGCGTATTTTATAGCTCTGTGCCCAAATCAATCCCTAACAACTTAACAACTGTTAACACCTAATAAAACTCAAATTATTATCGTACGTTATTTAATTGGCGATAAAAAATAACAGGTTTACGTTGTTGTTGCAATTGAAACGTTATTTGATTAGATACTGACTTCTAATGTTTATTGCTTTTTTGGAAAAAAAATACCACCACCACTGCACCGGCTTCTGATGACAGTCAGGGGTGCTCTCATTTTGACTGCTGTAAAGTGTTCGAAACGTCGATAATATAAGAATATCTATATATACAAAAGAGAAAGTGTGTGTATGTTTGATCCGTATAGGCTCCGAAACGGCTGGACCGATGTCAATGAAACTTTCAGGAATCTTCAGATTGACCTGAGGAGTAATCGTGTAAAGTTTGGTGACGATCGGAGCACTTCTCTTTTTGAACTGTCAAACAAGGCATACGTCGTACTTTTATTTCTGGCATTAACTTAAGCCCGATATGTACATGGGTGTAGGTAATGATCTTCACCCGCTCGAGAATATAATGAATACGAAGAAATGAATAATTTAATATATTGTGAGAGTAAATTTAAATATTTATTGATGTAAGTTTATAGTTTAAATAAAATAAAGCAAAATCTAGCCCGGCAAAGCGGGCTAGGTACCCTAGCAGTATATAAAATAAGAATAAGTTTTTTTAGTAACTTCCCTATTTGTCGCCCTCACATTGTCTCTGATCTGCAGCAACGTCTATTACTGTGACATAGTAAGATTTGTGTGTGTTCTGAGACCTAATAAGCTTAGTAAAAAAGTGGACAGCGAAAGCTATCTCTGCCTCTCCCACTATAGTTAAAAGATCGTGAAAGTTTTTTTTTTATTATTATTTTTGTCAATTTTTTTCGAGAATCTTTTCTAATTTATTTTTAATAGAAAACTAGCAATATTTTTTTTTTCATAAATATTACTAACATTCTTGTTAACCATTCCCAGCTAAGCTTAAGCTTGTGCTAGGAGATGGTACAAGTCAATAGTCGATTGGTGGATTTGAACCCAGAACCTTACGATTCGCAGACTGTACCCTAAACCATTACGCTATTGTAGCTTACAAATTATATTAATAATTTTAATATTAATCTTTTATAATTAATTATATTAACAAGTTCGATTAGTTAAATTTAATATACATAATCAAAAAATATTTTTATCGCAACATATCCGTTTCCACACAGATATCGTGTCTCTTGCCTATTAAAATATTCTAACAGACACGTATTAAAGGATAGACACCAGTTGGGCACTGCGCGTGTCGAGCGCCGATGTAAAAATAGAATAAAAAAATTCTACAGCCGCCAATGATCGATCAATTTGTGATGTTAAATAAATAACTCACTCCATTAATCGTGGGCTGACTGATCTCGCTGGGGAGTTCGTTTTCCCACACGATCGTAAAATATTACAACTTTTTCAAGAATGCCTTGACAACCAGATGGCGAATTCAAATGTGATTATTACGAAATCAAAAATTACTTCGTCTTGACTTCGTCTTCGACTGATCGTATCTTTTAATTTTTTATGGAGAAAAACGAAAAGAGATCTATAATGTGCTTTGGAAGTTTATTAAATATTGACACTGCCATACAATATACATTACTACTGCAGACACTGACTACAGATTGCATTTATATAAAAAAAACATTTGCTACATATGGGACTTAATAGAAAGAGCGGACAGCCCTCGTCTGTATCTACCCCGCTAATAAAATCATTAAATCTCACGAGAGTTTAATTTATATTTTGTATTACAATACAAAAACCTTCACGTCGATACAGGGCTACCGACAATAACCCAATGCTTTAAGCAGGCATCTGGACGGTTTTTCGAGACTGAAACCAAACATGCAAATAAACTTCTTGTGAGTGTCGCCACTTACAAAATACTACCTACTAGTAAATTCAAACACGTCGCCCGGACGCCGAGACACGTTCTCGACGTACCGGACGATGTGATCACCGTTGCACAGGCTAGATCTTTACAAATCTACAAAGCGTCCATTCGCGACCGTCGGAGGTTGCGAAAATTGTTGCGCGATAATAAGTATTTTATGGGAAAACCCCACACCCTTGATAAGATTAGGAGCATTGCTGGAGTTTCTTCGGCCACTTTTTCCCAGCGCTTACGCTTCCCGAAGTGGCACATAAGTTAGTTTAGCTTAGATTGCCCCAATAGTCTTTTGTCATTAAAATAGCTACCGACCGTAGTTCGGCCCTTTCGGGCGCTCACGGATCGGACTGCTAACGCGTAAAATAGTAACCGTCCGCCGAGGCTACCCTCACCCGGGGACCCATGTGTCGAAAACGTAACCTGATAGAGGTTCAGGCTGAGCGACCTAAGAGTCTCAATCCGGTGAAGCAGTAAAGGCCTGCTTCTCTGTGCCAACTGTGTAAGTTCGTCCAATAAAAACCATGTTTATGTTGATATTCATACTAATTTCTTCTCTTTACAGATCCCAACGAAGATGATACATACAACGAACAAAGAAAATGTCCATTTGGTGTGTCACGTGTCTGAATTAGATTCAATGGGTTCATAATTGTCTCAGTGAAATTACTAGTAAAGTCAGTGTTATTAAGTTTAAAACAAATGAATAGAGACAGTTAATTTTCTAAGTGATTATACATTGCTAAAGTGTTTATGTGAAACTAAATAGATCAAAATGGCGCTTCAAGGGCCCCTCCCGTTCTACGTATTAATAACGTGAGTATTATATGGCACGTGCTTGGATTCTGTTTATCGTTATTAATCAAGATGTTCATATTATTTAAAGTGGACTGGAGCTTTGGTACAAGTAAAGCTATTTAAAGACAAACATCCCGATAATGTTTAACAGTATTGGCTTAGTGGGTAAGCGTTCGTCTTAATGAACTTATAGTTGGGAATTCGTTTTAAATAATCAATGGCATGCCATTATGGTCATTTAAAACGTAGAGCTACTCGAATCGACGACGTTCAGGATCTTTCCGATCGATTTCAACTCCAATCAACTGTTCCAACCAGCGATGTTTCCGAAACTATAAGATTTGAGGGCTTTCAAGAACGAGCCTTCTCCTTACACAAAGGCCGGCAACCTCCTCCGTTGCAGGTGGCATCTCCTCCGGTTTTTGAGGATGGTTATGCTACGGTGATCTCTTAATATCAGGTGAGTCGTAAGCTCGTTTGCCGCTTTTGGTAAAGGCACCATCCAATAATATTCTGTATTGAGTTAGAATTATTCCAATAGTTTACGAGTAATTCTTCGTATGAATCACAAATTTGTGGTTATTTTATTTGATTCAGCGCTGGTCGAGAGAGTCGAAACGTGAAGTATTTAAAAAAGAAAAAAGATTTTAAAATAAAATTATTTCGCAGTAAAATCTGTAAAAGCAAGTTTATTCAATGTTTAACTTTTTTTAATGACGAACTACACAGATTGGCCAGAGAAGCTTGCCTTGACTGCTTCACCGGATTGAGAGGTGGCATAGTTCTTAGGTCGCTAAGCCTGAATCTCTATCGCTAGTAACTCGACACAATGGTCCCCCCGGTTGGGGGTAACTTCGGCTTGGACGGTTACTATGTTACGAGTAAGCATTCCGATCCGAGGGAGCCCGAGAGGGCCGAACCACGACTCGATCGGTAGCTATTTCACGGATAATCTAAGGGACATTCAAAAAGCTAAACTAACTGTGAGTGCCACTTTGGGAAGCGTTGGCGCTGGGAGAAGAAGTGACAGAAGAAACTCCAGCAACGCTCCTAGCATCTAAGGGGAGTATGTTTAACACTGCACCCTTACGTTGTAAACATCCCAACAATACGCACGTAGCGGCTTACTTTCCTTCCTTATGCCTATAAGGTGTCTGTTCACATTGGACTAAAACGTGTCCAGATTGTACCCGTATGGAAAGACTGATCTCGGCAGAGGGTTCCATTCCTTAGCGGACGGCAATCTGGACACGTTTTAGTCCAATGTGAACAGACCTTATAGGCTCACGTGCTCTATCGTAGGCTTCATGTTCGCCTTCGATCAAGCGAGATAGAAGCCAAACGTGAGCCTATTCCGTATAAAAAAAGCGTAATTATATGAAAACATCAAACTTTATTATATATATTACTACCACACTTTTTAATTACTTTTGACACAACGACGTATGAATACAAAAAAATATCCATTCTTACACGTCTACCGTTTCAATTGTGGATTTAATTGGAATTTATTGCTCCGACACTAAACATAAAACAAAGTCATAAAGTGGTCGTAAAAAAGATTTTAAAGGTACCGTAATGGAGTCCGTATATATTGGTTGTTTAACTTTCAGATTGACACCTCGTGATCAAAAGCCGTCCTAACATTCGGTGTTAAATGTTATGATTTATATCAAAGCAAATGTACTAGGTCATTAAAATTTTGGTAGACCATTGTAAAATGATCCGGAACGATTTCGGGCGATGTTAGATCTTGTAAGATTTATAAGACAAATTAATTTAACAAGAAAAATAATATGATTTGTCATTTAATTGATATTTTATGTTTTTTATTATCTCTTTACAAAAACTTGGCAACATAATATAAGCTTGAAAAATAAATGCTATGCTTAAACAGCGTATAATAGCGTAGTGGGTGAGCGCTTCAACTTACAACACGATTATTGCGGATTTGAATCCCAATCGACTTGTTCCAAAAATTACCATTTTTTTCAGTTTTTTAAGTACAAAAACATTACTTGCAAAAAAAATTATACCTGGAGTCTGGAGTCCATGGGACCTATTAGGCTTGGTGAAAAGCGGACAGCGAAAACTTTTGCTGTCTACTCCGCTAGGGTTAACAGGACGTGAGAGCTACGCTAAATGCTACTATCAATGTATAGTTACTCTTATACTCTCTCTTTTATTTCCGCAGCGTCGTAGTTATATCAAGAATTTCTGACGCTTACCTTCCACATTCATGGTCATTGTCGTTAAGGAGTAATTACCCAGTCTTTTTGTAAACCTACCAATATCACAAGCAACAAGCTTTTAAAATTTCTCTGGTGTATAATGCCAACATAATGAAAATACTAACTGATTTAAAATAAACCTTATTGAAACAAAAAAAAACAATATCGTTTAATAATTGAGGGAGCTACGAGTGCAGAAATGAGAAGAAGAAAAAGAACGAACGAATAGAGAAAACTTTCTCCTTTTTAGAAGTCGGTAGAGTGACTATAAAAATAACCCATTTAATTGGTTAGAAAGATACAACACATAGAAATTATGCACACAATTGAACTGTTGCAATGACGAACCGACAGTGTTCACTGTTCAGCATAATACTGACTACTCAAGGAGGGTAAATCAGCACTGATGTTTCATAGAAACCCAGATGATTCTAACAAACAATCGTCAGCGGCAGAAAAAACAAAATAAGAATATCATAAATGGAATTAAAACAATGGAATAAATACATAAAAAAGATTGCATTTAAAATGGGCACAAAACACTGACTGTTACATAAGAAGTTAACTGTCTATATCCCATTTATTCCTCTGACTTCTAACGCAGAGACTTGACTTAGCAAAATAAAAGTATTATTTTACTTGATAAACTTAATCATATTGGTGCAAACCAACTGAAATTAGAACCTCCGATCGTTAGAGCGATAAACATTAGGATATAAGTGTTTTATTAACGTCAATTCTTGTTACATGATTTCCAAATTGACTAAACACATGTAAGCGCCTTCCAAAATTTGTTCCGTGCTTTAGATTTTAATGCAAACAACCTTACCGCTCATCTGTCACGGCAATCGACTACTAATTAACAAGGTCTGCTTATCTCAAAAGCAATAAAACACGATGGACAGATTCTACATAAAATTCAATAAAATCTAAATAAACGGCAATCACTTATACAAATTCCAATAAATTACTGATATAATGTCGCCAGAATGAAATCGTAATTATTGCTCTATAAGATTACAAAATTTCGAAAACGCGTGGTCGATATTTTATGAATGGACACTATTCGACCGTGGGCGATCCAGACCGGGGACCCGCGGATTCTGTGTCACCCAGTAACAAGTGTTACGGGCCCCTTATCTCTTTCCCAACCAATGAGAGAAATGGTCACTTTGAGAATGTCAAAATACTGGTCTTTCCTTATTTATGGGGCCTTGTTTGTGCTGTTTTATACAATCAGGTTTTGTTTTTCCTGCAATTAAGAGATATTAATAGCTTAGCCGATTTAACTTTATTTACACATTTTAGCGCTTGGGGACTAGATAGAGACAGCAACCGAGCTTGTTATATAACTTGTGATATGATAAACCTATCCTTTGTCGTCCGCCAAAGTGGACCCGGGAAGAAGACGACATCGGCTGGCCCGTGTCGCCTTGCACTGAGAGGTTACAGGGGATTAACCTCCCGAAATCCCGAAAGTGATCTCCGAAGAGCACAGTGCAGGGGGGCTCCGATGCGTTCCTTTGAAGAGGAAGGTTCCCCGCAGCCTCTCATCATGCACCGAGTAAGGGCCACCGGGTAGGTTTGAGTGTGTA
Source organism: Meandrusa payeni (assembly GCA_029286785.1). Taxonomy (NCBI): domain Eukaryota; kingdom Metazoa; phylum Arthropoda; class Insecta; order Lepidoptera; family Papilionidae; genus Meandrusa; species Meandrusa payeni. The sequence goes on along the minus strand of JAGSMX010000008.1, from coordinate 6,769,855 downwards.
AAAATTCGACATAACACGTATCTTCAAGAAGATAACCTCCCCGTCAACAAAAAAGAGGGGGGTAAACCTATCGCCATATAGCAGACACAAATTTTAGTACGTGATTTTTTAGTTTTAATAGTTCCGAAAGACCCATTGGTATATGTCGGCTGGGATTTAAAACCCTGACCGTTACCTTCATTGTAAGTTAATAACTTGGCTACGGTCTCTGACCTTTTTTTATAGTCTATAAAGAATTAATTTTTTAGAAATATTACTAACATTCTAGTTACCCATTTTAAGACAGTACCCTTAGCCACTATTACGGCTATGAATCTCATGGCATGCTACCACGGCTTTTTTATGATATAACATAATGAATGCAGATAGATAGACATACAGTCAATCACTAATCAACGTTTTATGTGTGGTAAATCATACTCCCACATTTATAATCTGATTTGGAGGTTGTTGTTACACAAAAACTTAAGATAATTAACAATTTTTAAAATAGACTATAGACTAAAGATGGAAAACTAATGTCAAAGATCAAAAGATTTTTAAAATAGACTCGAAATGGAAACCTAATCGTCAAAGATCAAAAGATTTTTATTGTGTAGTTTCTGATTACTACATTCTTTCGCCTACATTGTTTTTCTTTTTCACATTTACCCTCGTCGTTAACGACTACGTACCTAGTCTTGCATTGTCACATACCTAGCAATATCTCAAGCAACAAGCATTCCAAACACGACTTTCAGCAGTTTCTTTTGGAACCAAGTTCCTTTGCCAACAAAATTAATATAAGATCTAATTTAAACCAAACTCTTTTGAACAAAAAAACAAGAAAATATCAGATTCTGATCCGCTAGTTGTAAGTACCTTCACGTCAGCACCATTCCAGCAAATAAATTTCTATTCTATAGCTAACCGGAACTAACTAAAACGTGTGGCCGATCCTCATCCTCTTACCTCCCGTACAGTAATTACGACGCATATCAAGATGGCGAGATAGACGGAAGTGAGATGAAAATAGAACCATCAACATTTCTATGCATCAATCAAAGGCAAACTAAAAATGTATCACTTATTCTTCAATATTGGTTTTGAGTTTCTCTATTAACAATTTAAATTCCGCGGTCAAATGTTCGTAATACGATCCACTTTCTTGTCCAACTGTCAGACTGAGCATTGGCAGCCATTTGCATAATTGTCATTCATTTTAATTCATATTGACTATTTAGAGTCAAGAACTTGCTACTTGCTTGCTTGCTTTTACAGTAAAGGGAATATACATGTTTTTGTTAACGCGGGGAATCTTTTTATAGACCATCCTCCGGTACCCTGGGTGGGCCCGGAGGTATGTGTGGGACTCGGCCTAGGCAGCCACTACCCAGTAAACCTTCCGCGAATGCCATCAGCCGTTATGAGCGGGGTGCACCGGATCTAAGGGAAAATACATATAACTTAACGCTATATAAACCGCAATGGTTTGTCACTAGCGCCAAAGTGTCCGTCTTGCGTTATATATATCTCGAGTATATATATATATATATATATTTTATTATATAGACGTTATCTGTGTATGACGTTACATGAGTATATTTATTTTTCTATAGAGTCTTAAAATGCTATTTTTAGCTGCGGTACACTTAGCCTGCGCGTAATCCCCAAAGGTAAGCTGGAAGAAAGTGCTAAATAGCATTAAATTCGCCTTAATACATATTTTTGTATGCAATTCATCTATCAATCTAATAAAATATAATGAGTTATTAGATATATTAATAAAAAATATTAGCGTTCTTCACTTCTCGTGTGCTTTAACTTTAAGCGTGCCAAATCTTAAACTCTCATTTTTTATATGAAAAGTGGCCAACGAGCATACGGCCCACCTGAACTTAAATGATCACCGTTGCACATGAACATCCACAGCACCAGAGGAGCTGCAGGTGCGTTGCCGACCTTTGAATTAGGAGCCTATCGTTTCTTGAAGGTCCCCAATCGTAAACGTTCGGAAACACCGCTGGTGACAGTTGATTCCACAAGTTGACAGTACGTGGGAGAAAGTTACGCGAAAAACGTAGAGTGGTGGAACGCCAAACATCAAGATGGTGGCGGTGGAATTTGGAATTCTGCCGAGATTCTGCGACTCTCATTCAAACAAGTAGTCTACTTAAGAAGGAATTCAAAGACTTCGCTTCACATTAACAGATAAATGTGGGTGTGAGTGTAGGGATGTCAGCTTGGAGCGAAGCAGACTGACGCCGTCATCCGAATGGGTGATAATATTATTAATTATAATTAATAAAGCCTAAGTGCAGGAATTGATTAATGGTTGCACGACATACGCTGTGCGGTATTTTATCGTGTAACATTCCCGTTGAACGGTGCTATGCATAATGCACTAATGAAAATGAACAAAACCAGATTTATAATATTTATTGTTTTGACAAGTTCATGACACTGCTCCGCCATCCGATTTCGATTATTCATTTTTATTGTAAAGGATGCACATCATAGGTATGATGAGAGTTTGCTTAGGTTATGATTAATTCTATTTTCGTAATGTTCCTACGATATTTTTTTTTTATATGAAAAGTGGCCAACGAGCATACGGCTCACCTGATCTTAAGTGATCACCGTCGCCCATGAACATCCACAGCACCAGAGGAGCTGTAGGTGCGTTGCCGACCTTTGAGATAGGAATAGGCTCGTTTCTTGAAGGTCCCTAAATCGTAAACGCTCGGAAACACCGCTGGCGACAGTTGATTTCACAAGTTGACAGTGTGTGGGAGAAAGTTACGTTTCATTCAATTTGAAGTAGGTTTTTTTTGCTCGTAAATATAATTATATTATTTATTATATTATTTATTTTATTATATTATTTAATTATTATTATTTTTTCTTTTTAATTGTCAGGTGTGTAATCTTATGAGTCGTAACCAAATGTAACAAATCAACCCGAGTTTAAGCTTCCGGCACCAATGAAATTTAACAGATTATGCCCATAAACTCTCTTTATAATGAAAACCTGTGGGCTACAATAGGACATATAAGTGTAAGTAAGCTATAACATTAACTTTTTTGAGTTCGCAATATTATTCTTTAAATAAACATTCTTGTTAAACTAAGCTTAAACTTGTGCTAGGTGATGGTTCACGTCAATAGTCGAGTGGTGAATCCGAGCCCACGACCCTCCGTTTCACAGACCGTAGTCTAAACCATTAGGCTAATGTCATTCCTATCCAACTTCTCTATCTTATATTGTGCATGTCTATCTTCTATCTTATCCAATTAGAGTACTTGTTAATAATAAACACTGTCTTGATATAAAAATGTTCGTATTGCATTTATGTTGTTAGGCAATACACTTGCGTTTTATGAAGGTTAATTGTGTGCGCGGATAAAATTTTATTAGTTCATGTGCAACGTTCCGTTTTAATTTTAGCCTTCATTATGGTTTTACGAAGGATTTATGGTGTTTGTTAGAGAATTACAAAAATGCAGTTTAAGATTATAATGTATAACCGGACAGAACCAGCATATCCGTGTTAGTTCGGTGTCACTTGAATTCGATCTTTTCGTACCAATGAATTATTTGGTCGTTAACTTTAAGGAGTACTTACTCAGTATTGGATTGCCATAAAACTACCAATGTCTAATTTTTTTTTTGGACGAACTAACACAGTTGGCATAGAGAAGCTGACCTTTACTGCCCCACCAGATTGAGAGGTGGCATAGCTCTTAGGTCGCTTAGCCTGAACCTCTATTAGGTGGTAACTCGACACAAGGGTCCTCCCGGTGAGGGGTAACCTCGGCTTGGACGGCTACCATTATTACGCGTTAGCAGTCCGATCCGAGGGCGCCCAAGAGGGCCGAACTACGACTCGGTAGTTATTATTTTATTAGCAAAAATCTATTGGGACAAACTAAGCTAAACTAACTTATATGCCACTTCGGGAAGCGTTAGCGCTGGGAGAAGAAGTGGCCGAAGAAACTCCAGCAACGCTCCTAATCTTATCAAGGGGGTGGGGTTTTCCCATAAAATACTTATATCGCGCAAGGATTTTTCGCAACCTCCGACGGTCGCGAATGGACGCTTTGTAGATTTGTAAAGATCTAGCCTGTGCAACGGTGATCACGTTGTCCGGATCGTCGAGAACATGTCTCGGCCTCCGGGCGACGTGTCTGAATTTACAAGCGGGGAGAGTCTTGTAAGTGGTGGTACTGACAAGAACTTTATAAGGATGTTTGGTAGCAGTCTCGAAAAACCGTCTAAATGCCTGCTTAAAGAATTGGGCTATCGTCGGTAGCCCTGTATCGACATGAAGTTCGCGATTACGTACGAACCACGGCGCACCCGTGGCTCGTCGTAGAAAACGATTTTGAACAACCTGAAGACGGTGGATATGACGGGGGAGGCATGCGCGAAGACCGGGCTCGCATACGGCATAACGGAACGTAATATTTTTCTTTACACAACAATTTCTATTCTATTTCTACACAACCCCAAGGTGGATAGATGGCAGAGAATGATTTTTGGCATTAAGGCCGCCAATTTGTGCAAATAAATTTATTTATTTAATACAGGAAAACTTACAGCTATACAATACTTCTTATATAATTTATCACTAGATTAGCAGATAACAAGTTTTCACAAATAAGTTAGGATAAAAACCCTCAGCCCTGTAGTTCTGGGCTCTCAAGGATAAGACTACGGTATCCCCTGCCTGTCGTACAAGGCGACTAAAAGGGGCCTCGGGTTCACTGGGCGACAAGGGTGGGGGCCTGCGTCGTCCACCAAAGTGGACCCGGGAAGAAGGCGACATCGGCTGGCCCGTGTCGCCTTTCGCTGCGAGGGCACAGGGGAGGAGGGAGTAACCTCCCCCCCCGGGACGTGCTCTCCTTGAGCACAGTGCAGAGGGGCTCCGGTGCGTTCCACGTGAGATCCCGGAGCCCCTCGTCATGCACCGAGGAAAGGGCCACCGAGGAGGTTTTAGTGGGTAAGATCCCCACATAACCGCCGCCTTCCGAGCGCGCCGCCCAGAAGGCGGGGTATCTTTGTGAAGATTTCCTCCCCATCAACAAAAAAAAAATGGATAAAAACCCTACCTATCATGGTCTCGCAAACAAAACTTCACTAAATATACTTATAAAAAGCTTACGTCTTGAAGAATTACTAACGTGAAATAGGTCGACATTATTGTACTTCTCACAAAGGTTGTTGAATTCGCAACATGCTCTGATAAAATAGCTATTAAGCATATATTTTACATTACTAGGCGGAGTATACAACGGACAGTTGAATCGTAGACTACGAGAGACGATGATTAAATAAATAAATATATATTTGGTCAATGTCAATAAAATTATAATAATCGCTTTGCACCAAAAAAAGAATATTTGAAAACGATTGTTAAATAACTAAGTTATAAGGTAATAAATATAAAAAAAAGCAAATGCACGTGAAAATACCTTCGTTTTTGAAGTCGGTTAGAAGTATTAATTAAAACATGATTGAATGGTTACATTTCGAATGAATCATCAGTCGGAAGAAGATAATACTGTTAATTTCGTAAACTGCAGCGTTGTTCGACACCCACAAAGGATCTAGTTTGATTAGGGATGTTCATGCCAGAAATATATCGATATATTTTATTTATTTGTTTATAATAAATAGTTAGCCCTTAATATTAAATATTACAAAAGTTTTGTTTTAATAGAGCACTCGGTGCGTAACTGAGAGGTTCTCGCTTCTGATACCAGTCCAGACTATTTGATTTGATTCTGCTAGTAGTACAGACCACATGCATAGAATATAAAATTTATACAACGAGTGCGAGTAGGAGTGTAGTAACATACTACACTACACTCTTCGTGATGGCAGCGCAAGTAAGGGTTTTTTTCTATTCAAGTTTTGAAGCACAAATAAAATGGAATGCTTTTTAATTTAATTTCTTACGATATTTCGCATATCGGATGAAATATATCGATATTAGATGATTCGAATTATTAAACGGATTGAAGCGATATATCGCGTCCATATATCGATATCTAATGTAATTTCGATATCTATCGTGCAATCCTAGTGTTGATAAGGCCGCTTTCGTAGCCGCAACTTTTATTCACGTTTTGTATGGACACAAGTAATGCTGCTAATCCCCTTTTCGGGCGTTTATTAGCCTGTCATGACAGCCATGTTGGGTACGTAACTATCAGGCGTGTAAGCTACGCAAGGAAATACCATAGTCATACACCTTTTGTGTTGCGCTTCTAATTGAGATATTTAAAGTCTGGTACGGAGAGAAAAATGTTTTATTTCTCTTATTATGTTCATCGATATACAGTTGTTTGGAAATTCTTTTCAACCCGCTACAGAAAAGGACGATATTCTCCATTAGTTATGTTAGAAGTTTCGTTGTTTTGTTTGAGGTATCCTTATAGAATCAGTACGAGAGTCGTGGTAGCTGTGTCCGGTCGGTTGCCTCACGCTAGTACGCTAGCAACCCGATTTCGATGCCCGGTGCCGAAACCAATAAATTTGTTGTTGCATATTTATGTGCTATATGATTTACCACGCGCACAGCGGTGAAGGAAAACATTGTGAGGAAACCTACGTGTCTAAGGATTTTAAAGACATATAAAGTCTGCCAATCCGCACTAGGGCCGCGTGGCAGACTATGCTTTTATCTCTTTATAGAAAAGACCTATGCCTAACAGTGGTACATATATAAATTAAATAACATATAAAGCGCACTACACACACATACATGAACTACACACACACCACGCACTTTCTTTCTTGCATGTTTGAACTATCATAAGTATGGTGGGGGGCTGGTGATCTGTCTTACAGGGTACCCTAGTTCAGACACCAGTCTTTCACAAATTTAAGAACTACGTAAACTGTAAACGTATAAGTAAACTATATATTTAAATTTGTGAAAGATTAATAAATAAATTTATTATTATTATTTTTATTTATTTTAATCCTTAGGTTAAGTTTTTATAATATTTATATAAAAATTAAAATACACAAAAATATCATACAAAATACAAAAACATTATAAAACCTAACCTAGTGTGTGCCACCGGCGACGAAGCAGGGCTCAAGCAACCGGTGGTTAGGGCGACATAGAGAAACCTCCTGACGTTGCGTGCCGTGTCCAGGGTACTGCCTTCTGTGTCTGACCCTTGATCCAGCCATCTAGCGAAAGTCTCTTAAGATGTTGTTCGAGACTTTTCGTTATGAGACTGTTTGCAGAAACGACTATCGGGACAATGATCGTCGAATCCACATCCCACATGGCGGTCACCTCGTGAGCCAAGTCGATAGCCGAGTCGGTACTTAGTGATTTTTCCTTTCGGCTTTCACAAGGTTCTCGTCATGCGGGATGGTAATATCGACGAGCACCGCCTGTCGCGTTGACCGATCTGTCAGCACAATATCAGGCTTATTGGCAACAATAGTCCTGTCTGTGATGACAGATCGATCCCAATAGAGCGTTGCATGACCATTTTCGAGAACTGGCGCCGGTGTATATTTATAGTACGGCACCTCGGACTCCACAAGACCATATCGAAGAGCAATTTGCTGGTGAATAATTCTGGCTTCGAAATTATGTCTGTGCAAGTACTCACCATTAGCTAGATGAGAACAACCGGAAATAATATGCCTGAGTATGCCCGACAAATGTCGACCGTTCCGTCCCTCAGGATATATTTTCCTATAGTTGTTCGTCATCATAACCTCGTCTTCCCTTCAAAACCTTCGGTTTCCCTAAAGAGGTCACCGAAACGTAGCCAGTTCACCGACGCGAGTAGGTCAACATCGGGCCCTGTTAAGGCCCGATAGAACCGGCCGTGAAGCTCCTTGCTCTTCCATACACTCTTGCGGTCCTCGGTGGTCAACACCATAGGTTTGCGCCAGTTGTCTTTTGCCAAGGATAGTGGCGTAAGGTTGACGTCTACTGCCACAACGTCACAGTGCATTGTGCATTATTATTATTATAAAGGCTGTAACTTATAGAATAATTTCATTCTATACATATAGACAAACATTCTTATTGGTCTAATAATTCACCTCGTGTACTCTTGAAGGAATGTTTGATATGTTTGTCTCTGTCCGCATTTAATTACAATTAATTCGAATGGCTTAGTATTTAAATAGGGAAATATTATTTAAGTCTAAACACCCGTTCATCATCCCCGGGTCCTTGTAAACGCACGGTGTATTTTGCATATACATACTGGATAAACTGACGTAGCGTGACAGTGTAAGCCCGTCTGCGCAGGGACGTTAACTTCCTGGGAATCGCATCGCTAATTCAAATACCACGTTGTCAGATACATTACACAGATACCGTCTAGCTGTCGCAATGAATATACAGTTTATAGCGAGAAGAATTATTTTGAATTAAAGATACGCGTCGACTTGATACTTGCACCGACGCATATCTGATATCATGCAAGCGTCCAGCGCTCTTGCCAAGTCCTTAGCCATGCTAGTTGACATTATCTTACAGATTGTGATAATTCTAAACGTTGTATGTCAATTCTGTAGTTGTAATGTAATTTAATATCGTACTATCTACAATTCGAGTTGCTTGACGAATCGCTTTAGTATTTAAAAACTTTATTCTCACTTTAGACTTTACAGGTCACTTACATGACTTACACAACGATAAATACGCTGTCACACGAAAGAAGGAGTCACCTAACGCATTCATTTTCTTGGAGACGATTAGCTATCGTTAAGGAATTTAGCAAGTTGCATTTTGAATGTGTACACCCTTTTGACGTTTTCGGGTATTTTGTTGTACAGTTGTGCTCTTTCAAAACAAATCGATCGCATTAATAATCCATATATCAGCTATGAATGTAATGTTTCCGTCCGATTTACCATATTTTTTTATGCTTTCGAAGCAAGTGCTTGACGGCGATCCGATCTTCGTCTTTTTCTCCGTATTTTTTTCTCTTTATTTGGGACAATAAACAATAGCACAATTGATATTATAAAAGACATAATAGAAATAAAATATGTAACTGCACTACCAACAACATTATCCACAAATTATTATCATTATTATTTTAACGTGCAACACTTAAAAAACAAAAACAAAATTTAAACTAAGAAGAAGAATACGGAAATAAATGAACTAATAAATACTTATTAACTAAATTAACTAAATAAGCTGTCTTTAATACATTTTCTCAATTTAGTAGTAGGCAATGAAAACAAATCAACATCTGCGAAGTACTTATTGTATTTATCCACCACACGACGGAGAGGTGAACGCACACCAGCATTGGAACGACAGGAGTTTAAAGAAAATAAATTATATGTCCTAACCTCTCTCTGGATTGAAAGTTACTGTGTTAGTTTAGTAAATTCCTATTTACTCTGTTGAAAACAATCAAATTGTAATGAGCGATGCGAGCAAGCTATTCATTGCTGTACGAATAATTTCATCCGATGCAAAGCGCTTCTTAGTTTGGGTTTTACAAAAAACAAATCAAAATGCTGAAATCTAGCAGTGTGTCTTGAAGTCCAATAGCGAAAGTTGCGGATGCTGGTGGATATCAGTTGCGTCGCCAATTAGCCTCTTAGTCTACCTTTACGTCAAGTGCAAAGCTGTGCAAATGTGACAACAGTATTATAAACACAACTCGTTGTAAGCCTTATAAAGCGTTATTAGTTACGTGCATGCGTGTATTTTTTTCAATGGAACTGTATATTTATGAGTAAAACAGTACAAATAAAATTACAAGTAATTATCATTAACCTTTAATCTAGCATTGTTAGAACCCAGGGTTCTTTTTTTGGGAATGAACTACGCTGATTTTGGATTGAGTTTTTTTTTTTTTTGAATGACGAACTACACAGATTGGCCAGAGAAGCTGGCCTTGACTGCTTCACCGGATTGAGAGGTGGCATAGCTCTTAGGTCGCTTAGCCTGAACCACTATCGTTAGTAACTCGACACAAGGGTCCCCCCGGGTGGGGTAACCTCGGCTTGGACGGTTACTATGTTACGCGTAAGCATTCCGATCCGAGGGCGCCCGAGAGGGCCGAACCACGACTCGGTCGGTTGCTATTTCACGGATAATCTAAGGGACATTCGAAAAGCTAAACTAACTTTGAGTGCGAAGTGGCACGTTGCAGGAAGCGTTGACGCTGGGAGAAGAAGTTTGGAAATCGTTTGAACAACAATTCATTGGTACATGACTGGCATACGAATCTGCGACCATCAGATCGTAACACGAACCACTTGACCACTAGGCTATCACTGCACTCATCCTGTTCTCCACTATCCACAAAAACCTATTAAAGGGATTATAGTCGTTTTTTTTTTCTGATTGGTCTACGCTAATCAGCCAGGGCTTCCTACAGTTTCACTGAGTTATCGAAAGGTGCCACAACTCTAGTTTGCTTATCCTAAAACTTTTTAGGAATTCCTCAGCCAACGGCTACGTAACGTCAGACAGTAAATCTGAATTGCTAGAAATATAGTGAACTGACAACCAACCTTCACTAGTCGGAGAGATTCTTTAAGAAGACGATACTCCGTCGTCGTCACAAGTAAAATGGTAACAGCCGTTTCTTAGACACGGAGTTGTAGAAGGTTGTTGAAGGTGTACATGAATTGTTCGTTTCAAATTATAACATGAATATATTATAAGCTTAACTTGTTTTCAATTTTCAATACATGTCCGTTCACTCGACAACCTATTAAATATTCAGATCTATGAATGGTTCCTGCTCGCTCCTCGCAAAACTTAGAACATTTCTTCCAACGACATTTGAACTGACACACGAATCAAATAAATCTTCAAATAACATTGTTACTACACAATGGCAACCTTTGAGCTTGCTCTACTAATATACTTCGCAGCGGGTGGGCGTTATTAACCGAAAATTACGATCGTCTCTAAAGGTAAATCCATTGCAGATGTATTCGTATTTGATCTATTCAAATGGTTTATATTAAAAGGAAATCACGATATTGATATTTTCAACCAAACACGCATTTATGTTTTAGAATACTTATATATAGGCAAAATGTTATATTTATATTTTTGTAAATACATGGACAGTATTCGAATTTCGAACAACGAAAAATAATAAAAAGTGTACCTTCCGTACACAAATAATGTTAGTGAGTCACTGGTAGTTTAGAATCAGTCACAGAGACTGATTATGTCTACGGCTGTGGCTATGAATTGGTCTATGGCTTCGGTTATGTCTATTACCTTTTTTTTGTTATCGGGGAGGAAATCTTCAAAAAGATACCACGCCTTCTGAGGGGAAGGCGGTGGTTATGTTGGGTTTTTACCCATTAAAACCTCTCCGGTGACCCTTCCTCGGTGGCCGGAGCCCCTCATGGTGAGGGGCTCCGGGAACTCCAGAGAAACGCACTGGAGCCCCTCTGCAGTGTGCTCAAGGAGAGCACGTCCCGGGGGGGAGGTTACTCCCTCCCCCCCTGTGTCCACGCAGTGCAAGGCGACACGGGCCAGCCGATGTCGCTTTCTTCCCGGGTCTACCTTGGCGGACGACAAAGACCCCCACCCTTGTCGCCCATTGAACCCGAGGCCTCTTTTAGTCGCCTTCTACGACAGGAAGGGGATACCGCAGTCTTATTCTTGAGAGCCCAGAACTACAAGGCAGTTAATCTATTTCGGGTTGGGAGCAGGGTTGTCACTCTGAGAATAAATAGCTGTCCCCGATATAACTTGTTATAGTTGTGTACGAACAGCGTTGGTGTGTAGAACCCTATGATATATCGGAAATAAAATACAGCATTCATGCGTAGTGGCACAGTCAGTCACTGACGGGAAGACGTTTGCATGTATTTTATTATATCGATAAATAAATCTCCATCTACACTACTATATCATATATATATATTACGATCATATCGGTCGGTTTTTCCCGCCAAAACTTATCCTTCGACAAAGGCATCCTCCAAAGACTTCTATTAGGAATTAAATACTTGTGGTAAATTTCTTACCATTTGCAGTGTGCAATATTCTCGAACATTCTATCTGGGCTCTCTAAACGGTGTAACTGAATTACGAGCTAAATGCAACTTTACCTGTCAGCAATAACAGGTTCGCCTTATGTAGGTAACGTGGTCCCGAGTCTGCATTGTACAATAGAAGTGTTGGTAGGCAACTAGTTTGGTTGTCAACATTTGTTATGAATGAACAGTCCGTTATTGTTATAGGTAAAGTTTTCGCAACGGATTTGAGTAATCGAACGCCATTTTTTACATGAGAGGAAATGCTTTTGGACAACCACATATAGTTTTCATCCGACATGATGGAGCGAGATAGAATCGCGTATGCATCCACCATCTCGCCCCGGTGGCACACTCGATTTATCAAGCGGGCCGCCTGCCCCGATGAGGGGCAGCCCTGCTCACAAGACTACGATCAATATCACATCAAAAGCAACGTCATGTATTGATACCAGGTGGACAGTGGTAACAGGGTAAATTTGTACAGTTACTTTGCGTTTGTTATTTTTTATATTTAAGTATTTAATTTGTTTACCATGATATATAGTTAAATGATTTACTTATTTATTATTATTATAATAATATAACTATATTTACGAGTAAAAATAAAAGCCCTACTCCAGATCAAATCTACTATTTTTATAACATGTGTAAAAAATATATATATATATATTAAGAACAGCCTGTATCGAACGCTCACACGCATTGAGGCGTCTTCGCTTACGATGGGTGTGTGCGTTCGTTTGCAAAAGATGCTCGCAATGGCTCGTGACGAGGTGTTGCGGTATTCTCTTTTAAATCAATAGTACTGTAAAAATGGACGAGGACTGAATGGTGAGCATCCAGACAAACCTGGGATAGGTTTTTGGGATGCGCTTTATTGTGTAAATTTTATTTGTAAAATGTATTAAATAAATAAATTAAAAAAACCTTCTATTTTGAAATCGGTTAATAAGCTCTCACGTGCCTTAAATACTAATGATCTAGACATATCTTATAACTATTCGCTTTATATAATTATGTACTTAGCTTTTGCCACGTGATTTTTTTACTTAAGAAAACTAATAACGGAAACTCCCATTATTATTATTACAAATACGGTTGGGATTCGAATGGAAAATCGGTGATGTATCGTAAAAAAAACTTAGAAATAAAAAAAAATAAGCTTAAACTTGTGCTAGAAGATGGTTAATTCAATAGACGCCCTTCTTTGTTCTTATGATTACGCAAATTTGATTATTGGGCTAATGTCGGCTCTGTGTGAATGCACACAAGTTTACGACTTATAACGCATCATAAACTGTTTTTAACTTTGCGTCATATTTTCGGAATTTCTTTGTCTTCTGTACATTTCTGTTAGACGGGCAATATTTTTGAATGTATGATTGTAATTGTTTCTGCATAATTTAGTGGTGAGTTATGACTTTATTTACACTTATGTTCATTGTTGCTTCTTTTGTATTGTTCATTGTTGTTTATGAAGATGTCTCAATATAAATTATGGAGCTTTTTAAGTTTTAAAAAGGCTCATGTGAAAATTGTGGTAAAAAAATATTTCATTATTATATTATATTATTTTTTTTTTAAAAAGAAAGCTAGCAATATTTCTTTTTTTTTCAGAAATATTACTAACAATCTTGTTAACCATTCCAACTAAGCTTAAGCTTGTGCTAGGACATGGTTCACGGCAATAGTCGAATGGTGCTTCAAAATATATAATAATATTATATATATAATATAATAATGAAATATTCTCCTTGTCCATACTTTTCAGATAGACATAATGATATAACGATAGACTGGTAGTTTGGTGTTCGACTAATGTAGGGAGATTCGAATCCGGTTTCAAGTTGCTTCACTCTAGGAAAACATCGCCATATTCGAACCTCCTTAGTGAGGCAGCTGGCGTGGAGTTGGGTAACTCCTCGCTGGCTTGCACGACCCCACCCGACTGGGGGCCTAGCCTAGCCTGGTGAGCATGGCTACCCCCACAGGCGCAGGAGGCCCGGTTTTAAATCGGGTCTGTCACTGGGGCGAGATGGTGAATGCTAACGCGACCCCATCTCGCCCCATCACAGTGAAGGACTGCTCCATGGGAGGTTTTAGTCGGTAGGGGTCTCCTTCCCCGGCGGGCACGTATGAATAAAAGCATTTCCTCCCATGAAAAAAAAAAACAAAACATCGCCATATAGCACAAATTTTAAGCATGTCGACTTTATTGAACTTAAAAAACTTTTGTATTTGTTTTGTGTTTTTGTATTTCCGAATTATTGTAGGAATATTACGAAAAATAATTAATTACAACCTGACCAAATCTCATCAGACTACCCTTAAAGTAAATCGTTTCAAATAAAAAGCGAATCATCGAAATCGGTCGGCGTGATGTTGAATTCCTCCATTTGCTGCGCACATCCTTAATGCGAATTAAAGATATATGGTTTTCTCATTGATGCCATTGTCAGAGTTGGGCCAAATTTGAATGGGATTTTTTTAATGTTAACGCGGGGGAATCTGTTTATAGACCATCCTCCGGTACCCTGGGTGGGCCCGGAGGGATGTGTGGGACTCGGCCTGGGCAGCCCATACCCACTAAACCTACCGCGAATGCCATCAGCCGTTATGAGCGGGGTGTCCCGGATCTGTCAGCGACAGGACACCCCAACGACCGGCCGGTCCCGGCAAAGACCGGACTTCACCCTCAAAGGGGACTTCTCCGGCACTCAGAGAAGTCCCGACGACGCCGAAGCATGCTGGGGCCAGGTTCGGATTACGGGGGCGGCGAGAGGAGACGTCTGAAACGCCTCCTGCGCACCCCGACTCGTCGCCTGCGGAGGGCCCTCCTGACCCGCTCGTCAGCCTCCTTCTGGGACATGACCGTCTCACAGAAGAAGGCGACCGCCGTCCAAGACCTGTCGCTCGAGACCATCGCAAGTGCGAGGCTCGGAAGCGACAGGCCTACTCCACCGTTAGCGGATGCCAAGTCGTGACACTACACTGGAAGCCCTAGCTTTAGCATGTCTTAGAAAAATTTTGCCGCATGTAGGACTATTATACTATCCCTTATACTATCTTTACGAAAAAGGGTTGCGCCCAACAGTGGGACATATATATTATATATATATAAAGGCTGTAACTAATTCAACTACTAGATTATTTTGATATCGAAGACGTAAATTGCGGTGTTCGGTAGAATTAAAGAATAATTCGTAGTTACTTTATGTTAAACTACACAACCACCAATTTGCTTGTCACTATAAGGAAGAAACTTATCCCATAGACACAATATACAAGAGTAAAGCATCAAAGGTTAATTCATGTAACGGCGAACAAATAGACTCGTGATTGAGACGTGTGAAAGACGGAGTCACACGATTGATTTTATGGATCGTCCTTGTGTCTAGATATATGGTGATTTATATAGGTATTCATCTAAGGAACACGTTTCGAGAAATCAAGTCAAGTGCTCGGAATCTGTATTCGATATTCAGTAAAGTAACATTCAAGCGTCATGCAACATTGTAGGAGAAATGGTGAAATTATATTTCGTACTAGCTGCGCCCCGAGGTGTTACCCTCTATTAAAAACTATTTATTTATTTTTGACGTGACAACGTCTTATAAATTGATGAATACTGGATTTCTTAGGGAAGGCAACTTAAAATCGAAGCTAGGCTGTCCACCATATGCCTACGCAGGATGCTGGAATACTTTTGTCACATTGCCAGAAAAAACAGCAATAGCCTAGAAAGGCTAGTTGTGACTGGTAAAATTGACGGGACAAGACCGCGAGGTCGAAGCCCGACACGTTGGACTGACCAGATCCGCACCACTCTAGGCACGTCGGTTAGCGATGCTCTGCGCACGGCTGCAGATAGAGGAAAATGGCGACGGATCACTAAAACCAAACTGTTCCCACGAGATGGTCACGACCCTCAGCATTGAGGAAACCGACGCGAGGAGGAGACTGGATTTCATTCGCGCAAAATGTCCCGTTACGCTCGCGCCGAGAGTTCCCGAGAATTGCCGATAGTGCACGATGTGGCAAATGCCGCTCGCAGATTCATTGGCTTGGTAAAGGACCGAGGTCAGAGAGCGTTTACGCTCAACTTCTAATGGCTAAGCGGATGACTTGACGGATGTATCCGAATTCATCCGGGTTCGTACCAATGAGTTTCCGTTGTTTGGTTTTTCACTTTTTAAAAAAGTTAATTACATGCTAAAATTTATGGTAATACCAAGCGCCTACAATTTCTGTATTAGGTAACGACAGTGACCACTTAACGTTAAACGAATATGACTCATTTGCTATTTTCGAGAAAAAATATACGCCGTGTTTTTGTCTATTTATATAGTTGAAAGACGAAGTGTCTAAACATGTTCCGTATGGATTCAGAAAAGGCTGGACCGATTTTGATACAATTTTCAGTAAATCTACATAAGGTCTAGCCTCTAATAATCGTTTTTTGCGCTAGCTTTGTATATATATATAATATATATATACATATATATATATATATATATATATATATACAGATTGACCAGAGAAGCTGACCTTGACTGCTTCACCGTATTGAGAGGTGGCATAGCGTAGGCTTAGGTCGCTTCAGCCCTGTAGTTCTGGGCTCTCAATAATAAGACGGTGCCTGTCGTAGAAGGCGACTAAAAGGGGCCTCGGGTTAACAGGGCGACAAGGGTCTTTGTCGTCCGCTAAGGTGGACCCGGGAAGAAGGCGACATCGGCTGGCCCGTGTAGCCTTATACTGCGAGGGCACAGGGGGGGAGGGAGTAATCTCACCCCCGGGACGTGCTCTCCACGCGCTCCGGTGCGTTCCACTGGAGATCCCGGAGCCCCATGTCATGCACCGAGAAAAGGGCCACCGGGGAGGGTTTAGTGGGTAAAAACCCCACATAACCAACGCTTTCCCCGAAGAAGGCGGGGTATCTTTTTGAAGATTTCCTCCTCGTTAACAAAAAAAAGGCTTAGGTCGCTTAGCCTAAACCTTTAAGTCGTCTGAAGCCAGGGCGTATAGCTAGATAGCGTATAGGTAAATAAAATCTTTTGATTTGTCACTACAACTCACTTGATGTATGTATATAATAGTAATAAAATTAACATATATATGCATATATTGTCACAAGAATTTTTCCAACTATTTAAATTCAAAGAGTTATTCTTTGAATTTAAATAAGTGATAAATTACATCTTTAAAAAAAAACATAAGTGTTAGCTCAGGAATGCGCAGGGCGTGGTTAATTTGAACGATATATTCTAAGTTGCAATTTTTTACAAAACATTTAAAAATCAAAATTGCTGTGTTCGTTAATCAAATTAACGCAGCAAATTCGCCAACAAAGACAACCGATATATTAACGTCGGCAAATCATTTGCCGAAAGTAAAGACTTGGAACAAGATACTAAGGAATTCGTAGAAAAAAATAAAAATCAGGTATTAAATATATTATGTGTTAAATTTACTAGCGTATGGGACATATGCATGTTGATCGTAAACGTTTTACGGGTCAATGACACATCTGTTGAAGATTTTTTTTTAATGCCGAACTACACAGATTGGCCAGAGAAGCTGGCCTTGACTGCTTCACCCGATTGAGAGGTGGCATAGCTCTTAGTTCGCTTAGCCTGAACCTCTATCGCTAGTAACTCGACACAAGGGTACCCCGGTGAAGGGTTACCTCGGCTTGGATGGTAGCTGTTGAAGAAGACAATCGTGACATTGAAAATATTTATAGTACGCTACTGTTGAATTTTATGTACGTACGAGTACATAAGGAACACTAATTATCGTGTGAAATCCTAACCCAAAACAAACATTTGAACAACGCAAATCTTTATGGAGCTCAACTTGTTTTATTACCATACACAAGTTGTTTCGTGAAAGTAGAAACTTGGAAGTATAACATTGTTTAACTTCATATATGTATAGTAGAATATGTATACTTTTTATTTACATTATAATAATTACTTATAATGACCTTATAATTTAATACATCCTAAAATTTGTGCCCGGTACGTTTCGTTGTCCGCTTCTCATCAAGCTTATTAGGTATCATATGTGATATTCTGTGAACTTATCGCCATCCACCAGATATTAAAAAAAAAAATAATGCTAACAATATTTTTTTTCTCGCAAATATTATTAACATTCTGAATAAGTGTTCTGAATGTGTTAGGACATGATTCACGTCACAAACTTATAGTATATGATTTTCTTTAGTACTTAAAAAATCGCATCTATTCGCAACTTTAGTTGTGTATTAAGCTAACTGATAAACTCATCAAATTCAAGTATATTTTAGTTCATATTTTTTCCCTAAAAATATTTACTCCACACTGTTTTGTACTTGGCGGTAAAATAATTGAAGTTAATTAGTTATTTTACAATTCTGACTGTATTCGTTAAACGTTCGAATTTAAAATTTAACCTCAATACGTACAAAAAATATCTGTTAGGAATTCTATTCTTTCTCTAATTTTGTGTTGTCATGGTTGTCGTGTAAGGTGTGGCCGGGACATATATTAAAAAATTGTTATGACCTTTGCCACTGGGTGACTATTTGTGAACAAGTTTTATAAAACAAACCATTTTATATAAATGTGAAGAAAGACATATAAGAACGATTTTTTTTAAAACAAGTGGTCGAAACACGATCCCACCTGATGTTAATTTTAATTGGAAATTAGGGCGAAATCTTCAAAAAAAAGACTACGGTATCCCCTGTCGTAGAAGGCGACTAAAAGGGGCCTCAGGTTCACTGGGTGACAAGGATATGGGCCTTTGACGTCTTCTAAAATGGACCCGGGAAGAAGGCGACTTCGGCTGGCCCGTGTCGCCTTGCACTGCGAGGGCGCTGGGGAAGGTATTAACCTCCCCCAGGACTACGAGCATAGTGCAGAGGGGCTCCGGTGCGTTATACTGGAGATCCCGGCACCTAGGAAGGGCCACTGAGGGGTTTTAGCTTACTAAAGTTCTTACCTTAGTAAGAACCCCACATATCCCCGCTTTCCCACCCACCCCCCAAAATAAAAAGGTAAATATAAAAAAAGATATATATTTTTTTAGGAAAGAAGAACAAAATAGATTTGTTCAAACTCATTGAGAATACTAGGTAAAGAGATAATAAAAATTCTCTAGCTATAGCACAAAAACTTCAGTGTCGTAATTAAAAATTTAAAAATATTTTTACTGAACCAAATAAAATGCCTATATTAAACTTAAGTCTTAAAATAAAATGTCTAACACTGTTTTTGGATGTTCTAACGTCTAAACTAGGCCGAGCCTGTATCTTTGACGTTAGCTTCTTCCAAAAATGATCCATACATTTGTAAGTTTGTTCGTGTGTTCAAATGTATGAGGGTATATTATAAAAAGATTACAAGTATTCACCGTCACTCGCTTGACATCGAGTACGTAGACTACTAATAACTTACTAATAACTTCAGACAGCTTGTAACTGTATTAATATTTAAAGTAACCACTTAACCTAAATTCAGTCTTTGTGCGTAATATAATGAGAACTGCGTACACTACTGCTTTACGTAAGTGGCGTAACCAATCCATTGATCTATACAAGTAAGACAAAATCTCAACAAGCAGCAAACCCGACGGGTATGGGATACCGTAAGCCTTATTCTATGAGACCAGTTAGTTACGGGGCTGATCTCAGGGAGTCCATCCCAACCCTCCGAGTGTCTGAGACAAAATGAGGTTAAACCGCAGTAAAATCCGTAGAAGTGGTAATAAATTTAAAAATTCTCTATTGTTCTCCATCAGCCTACCTGACCTTTTACGCCAAGGCTATTTTATTTTTGTTGACCGGGGCAATATTCAACAAGATACCTTTCTCGGTGCATGGTGAGGGAGCTCCGGGATCTCCAGAGGAACGCAGCAGAGCCTCTCAGCACTGTGCTCTTCGTCCCGGGCACGCGTCAGTGCAAGGTGACACGGTCCAGCCGATGTCGCTTTCTTCCCGGGTCCACTGTGGCGGACGACAAAGGCCCCCACTCTTGTCGCCCAGTGAACCCGAGGCCCCTTTTAGTCGCCTTCTACGACAGGCAGGGGATACCGTAGTCTTATTCTACGAGCTCTAAGTTGAGTTCGAACACAGGACCGTAAATGTCGAAGAAATAAACTTATCTCAGTTACAGTTCCATAATAGGATGGGATATGAGATTTATTTTCATCTCTACTTAATCAATCTCTAAGGCGTGTTCTTAATTGTGTTTTGTAAGAGACATTCTTCCAAACGTGTGACGTGTTGACGATTTTGGCGAGTCTGAACGACATGTTTAATGAGCGTGACGATTCGTCACTGACCGAAATAAATTTCCGTTGAAACATAACAGAGAGAACCCTTTAAAAATGTTTCTCATATTATTCTTAATTGTGAAACAAATTATATGGATCAAAATATATATGAGCTTTCACGTGCTTCTAACCCTAGTGGGGTAGATAGCGACAGCGACGAGCTATGGACCCATATATTAAAGGTTTTTAGAAGCCATTTTATTGTACTTATAAAACACAACAACTGTAATTAATTGGTACAAGCTGACTGCAATTCAAGCTCAAGCTCACTATCGGATCTTAATTGGAAACTGTTTAACCTTATTACCTAGCGAACTAGGGTAGCATTGCATGAATAAAAAATTAGACGCGTTTACGCCCGCAAACCGAATGGATAGGTAGTAATTTTTGAATTACCATACTGTTGGATGTATTTCTTTTCTCCAAGAAGGTCATTAGAGCATAGTTCGTCACACGTGGCACAGGGAATTTCGGTAGACTTTCGTAAACTTAGACGTGCAAGTTTCTTTAAGATCCCTTCATCGCATAAGCATGTCGTAAATCAGCGCTTAAAATTGAAATTACAAATTTGTGAATGATTGTTGATTCTAGATAATTCCTTAACGACAAGGAGCGCAAATGTGAAAGAAAGAGAGGAGTATAAAGTCGCCAGAACCTTAACTAAATACAGTACTGCGCATGTAGTAATATTTCATCGCTGTATTGATTTGCCAGTTTTTGTTTTGAGTCATAAATATACTTGTCCTATATACAATATATGAAATAACCGATTGCGTATACGTAAGGCATTCGGAGCTCGGTAGGTCCTATGGACACAAAGAGGTTCGCGCTTTGTAGTGACTACACGTTGTCGCAATGATCACGGACTCGACGATCCGGAACAACGGCCATCGAAATAGGCCACGCCGCATTCACACTGCATCCAGAACGTGAATTAATGGCTCATGCTGGATTGTATCGAATAATTGCATCGCTACAGCGAAAATCACGAAATGGGACATCGATTATTTTGCCATAAAACTATTTTATTCATCGAAGTTTAATTATGATTTTAAATACTGACGTTTCGAGCGTCATTACTATTGTGTTGGAGTGAACGTTCAGTGACGTCATAATCGTCTGTATCTGCTATTTCAGCCGACTTCAAAAAAGAAGTGTCTCAATTCGTCTGTATTTTTTATGTTTGTTACCTCATATCTTTCGTCTGGGTCAACCGAATTTTATAATTCTTATCTTATTTGAAAGTTGGTGCTTCCAGTATGGTCATTAACCACTCCCACTTCATTAAGTAGTCGTTTTCCACATGTTTCATAATTTGGTCCAATTCTGACAATGGCATTCTTGAGAAAATCATATGAGTCTTAAATTTGCATTAAGTATATGCGCAACAAATGGACGATTAAGTCAATATTACATTATCCTTTCCAATAATTCATTTTTTATCGGAAAGGTTGATCTACTTCAAGGGTACTGGATGAAATTTTTGTTAGGTTCTAATTTGAATTCTATTTCGTAATATTTCTACGATAATTCAGAAATACAAAAAGGCTGTCCACGCGTTATAGGGATTAACGTACTCGTAAGATTCGATTTGAAATCGGTTCATGTTTTTACTCGTAAATATACTCGATAATGGTAATCTACTTTTTTCTTTTTCTTACTTTAGGAATGTATAAACACTATATCGTCTAAATACGATCAACTAATTGAAAATGCAAGCTATGGCTGACAATAGGTGTTTCTTACGTACGATTTAATGCGTAATTTATTGCTAAAAACTCTTCAGACGGAATATCACTCAAAGTAGTTATAGTTCCCTGGAGAGGGCACGTCCACGCCTTCATAGAGACCCGTCGTAAAATAGCTGTTGTTAGTATGTTCATTAAATGAAAGAGGAGATCCAATCACTGGAAACTGGAGCTCCGCATTCCATCATAATATCAGCGCTAACGACGCATCTGTTTCCTTATCGGGGATGGATTTATCAATGCTACCGTATTAATGTCACCATCATCTTTTTCTTTTTTGTTAACGAGGAGGAAATCTTCAAAAAGGTACCTCGCCTTCTGGGAGGAAAGTGGCGGTTATGTGGGGTTTTTAAACCTCTCCGGTGGCACTTCCGGGGTGGGTGGGGGGTAGGTTACTTCCTCCCCCTTGTGCTCTCGCAGTGCAAGGTGACACGGGCCAGTCGATGTCGCCTTCTTCCCGGGTCCACCTTGGCGGACAACAAAGGCTTCCACCCTTGTCGCCCAGTCTTTACTGGCCGAGGTCCCTTTTAGTCACCTTCTACGACAGGCAGGGGATACCGTAGTCTTATTCTTGACAGCCCAGAACAACAGGGTTTTATCCGGTGCCAATATAGCACGCTGGCTTTACTGCCTTCTATTTCTTTTTACTTTTCTCTCTCTCTCTCGTCTCACTGCTGTTACATACCAATAAAATAAAGTTTAATAATTAAAACAATAAATTAGATAATTGGCCAATCATTATGAAATTAGTAGAACACGCAAAATTACAATTGAATTTTAGTGGTCATTGTAAAAAGTCAGTGACAATAGAAGACTTAAGGGATAGGAGTGTAGCGGTTTTTTTTTGGCAGAAAATATAGGTGAGTCATCTTTGAAAGAAATGACGAAAAGCTACGAATAAATACTGAAGAGACGATATCTTTGTTACTTGGGAAAGAGCCTCACCGGTGTTGAAATAGTAAGCTTATAGGTTTAACGATTTCGGAACGCAAGCTATTACAAAATCATTTACTTAAGCCACTTAGAAAACGATAAATTTACTCAAAATTAATAGACAATTACAGAACCTTTTAATATATCGTTATAAAGATAAGAATTTTAATAGAAACATGAGAAACTATTGCCGAAAACCCATTCCGTACATTAACATAACATGATAAATTGACGAAAGAAAATCGTCTCGTATTTAGAGGCACGCGCGATGTTTTTATACGTTACGTTGCGTTGTCCGTAAGCAGCTTAACTCAATGAATCACATTGTAAAGCAGGATTAGAATTCGGCGACTGAACCGAAATGATTGATATCAACGTGACAGGCCATTGAAGTCGGTGCGGTCGTGGCGTATGTGTTACACAATGTCCAGCTTGTCCTAACATTCGTGACTGGCCGCGTACGTAATCGTTTAGTCGGAATTTGTAAATTCGAACGCTCCCGCAAGTTTAGTTAATGATTTGTGTCCTTTTAAGGTCGATAATATGCGAATAGGTGTGTGCGTGTTTATACAAGTTCGGTTCATAATATTTACAAGTAAAACAAAACCGACTCAAAAACTACTACGCGCACTCTCTTTTGTTTCTAAAATATCGCAGTTAGATTACTAAGTTCTGGTCCTATATGCACTCTCTCTCTCTCTCTCTCTCTCTCTCTCTCTCTCTCTCTCTCTCTCTCTCGTCTCACTGCTGTTACATACCAATCAAATAAAGTTTAATAATTAAAACAATAAATTAGATCATTGGCCAATCATTATGAAATTAGTAGAACACGCAAAATTACAATTGAATTTTAGTGGTCATTGTAAAAAGTCAGTGACAATAGAAGACTTAAGGGATAGGAGTGTAGCGGTTTTTTTTTTGGCAGAAAATATAGGTGAGTCATCTTTGAAAGAAATGACGAAAAGCTACGAATAAATACTGAAGAGACGATATCTTTGTTACTTGGGAAAGAGCCTCACCGGTGTTGAAATAGTAAGCTTATACGTTTAACGATTTCGGAACGCAAGCTATTACAAAATCATTTACTTAAGCCACTTAGAAAACGATAAATTTACTCTAAATTAATCGACAATTACAGAACCTTTTAATATATCGTTATAAAGATAAGAATTTTAATAGAAACATGAGAAACTATTGCCGAAAACCCATTCCGTACATTAACATAACATGATAAATTGACGAAAGAAAATCGTCTCGTATTTAGAGGCACGCGCGATGTTTTTATACGTTACGTTGCGATGTCCGTAAGCAGCTTAACTCAATGAATCACATTGTAAAGCAGGATTAGAATTCGGCGACTGAACCGAAATGATTGATATCAACGTGACAGGCCATTGAAGTCGGTGCGGTCGTGGCGTATGTGTTACACAATGTCCAGCTTGTCCTAACATTCGTGACTGGCCGCGTACGTAATCGTTTAGTCGGAATTTGTAAATTCGAACGCTCCCGCAAGTTTAGTTAATGATTTGTGTCCTTTTAAGGTCGATAATATGCGAATAGGTGTGTGCGTGTTTATACAAGTTCGGTTCGTAATATTTACAAGTAAAACACAAAAACCGACTCAAAAAAAACTACTACGCGCACTCTTTTGTTTCTTAAATATCGCAGTTAGATTACTAAGTTCTGTTCCTATATGCACTCTCTCTCTCTCTACTCGTTCTTCTATTTTTTTTTTATTGGCATATTCGTTGGCGTTAATGACTACTTAAGAAGCCTTGGATTGGCATAAACCTACCATTATCTCATCATGTCATTCTCCCATAAGACTAAACTTTACTCGAAGACGTTACATTATAGGGTTATTGCTATAGTAAGTTCTCCACGAAATTCTAAGAGCTTGGAGATAAGTTAGTCTACAGACAGTGTTTGCGTTATATGTTATAGATTCTGCTATCGCATGATCAGGGGAGAACCACAACCTTAGAGAATATCAGCATATTGTGCAGGTACGATATTTACGTCTGTGTATCGTGTCACGTGAAGTGATTTTCTTCGTCTTTCATTCATCGTACAGCAAAGGACTGGAATTGTTTGCCCGCGTCTGTCTTTCCTTCCGATTACAATGTGGGTATTTTCAAGAGTAGAGTGAATAGGCATTTACTAAGCTAGTGCGCCTTACCATCCAGGACTGCATTTCCACTCAACATCAGGTGGGATCCTAGTCAAGCACTTAGAAATTATTAAAAAAAAGTACTTTATTTACATTGCGTTTGGTGTTATGTGAGGTATATTATATCTGTCTGTTTCATGTCTGTGATCACTTATGTCTTTAATGAAACTCATCATAATTGCTGTATTAACACCACTTTCTTGTTTTGCTGTATTTGTCCGCCGTTTGTTTTTTGTAAATAAACTTTAAAAGCCTATCGCTATACTACGGGCATAACTTTGTCAAGTGTTTTTATGTGTCTGTATCGACTTCTATCTTCAAATGGTAAGAGCCAATAACTTGTGTTATTCATTTTTGATATACGTAAACTGAAATAAAATCTTCAAAGCTTATTTAAAAGATTTATTTAAGAGCGTTTCGTTAAACATAATCAGAACCAGATAAAACAATAATGAGACATATGTTTTATAAAATGAAGCAAATATCAAATCAATCAATGCCGATGGCAATATTTATGACACGACGCGATGTCGCCTCGCGTGCCGGCGACTGTGCCGTTCAAATTAGGAGAACCGATGGAAAACTCGTTTCAAAAGAAGAATTTATCACAGTATTACACTTCTTGCGGGACCTAATTCGCAATTCGGTTTTGCCGACTCGAACCTTTGAAATAAATAATTTGTGTTAGTCTTATAGACTCCAAATCTATGACGTTAGTTTCCAAAGCGGTCTAGATGAAGGAGTCCACAGGAAACTCGAGCGGGGTTTACGTTGGCGTGACAAAAACCATTTTTCGGTTCACAATTCGTAAGTGGGGGGGAGGTCAACGTATATTTGTTTAATAAAACTAGACTGAAGTAAAACGTCTTTACCTCTATTGATCTATTTATTATATTTCATATCATATGTAATATATTAACAAAATTTAGCGAATACACGATTGTTCAAAAGAGACAGAAAATGTCCGCGCGCATCGCTCTTTCTTGCCCCTGCAGTAATATATGAAACATAACTCTATTTCTATTTTCACTCACTTAACTATCTTCCTCTCAACATCTCTTCATCTCACCCGATCATACTTTTGGTAACGGATGTACGAGCTTACTCCGAAAGTCAAGCGTGCGTAAAGTAGTTTTCCTTCAAAAAAATTATATAATGTGTTATTTCAATTATTATTATATTAATATAATTATTTAAAAATAAATATATTTGTGATTTTTTTTATGACGAACTACACAGATTGGTCAGAGAAGCTGCCTTGACTGCTTCACCGGATTGAGAGGTGGCATAGCTCTTAGGTCGCTTCGCCTGAACCTCTATTGCTAGTAACTCGACAAAAGGGTCCCCCCGGTGAGGGGTAACCTCGGCTTGGACGGTTACTATGTTACGCGTAAGCATTCCGATCCACGACTCGGTCGGTTGCTATTTCACGAATAATCTAAGAGACATTCAAAAGCTAAACTAACTTTGAGTGCCACTTCGGGAAGCGATATATTTGTGAATGTGTGTGCGGTGTGTGTGTTCAAATAAGCTTTGCTACGAGATGGTTCACCTCAATAGTGGAATGGTGAGTTTGAACCTACTACCTTATGTTTCGCAGGATTGGATGCTTATGATTATAATTGAATGTTAGCTCGACATTGAAATATTCACAAGGCTTTGTTTAAAACCAGCTTTATTGCTTACATGCAGTGGTTTTATTGTAATGCCGGTTATATGCGGAGGCTGTGTCTGCGGCGTGGCGCAGTTGTTTAGGTAAACAGTCATTACGCGGTCCAATCACGCGAGGCAAGGCACCTGGGGTACTGACCGGGAAGCACGTGTCCTTACTATACTTAACTATTAAGTATTTTAACGAGTAAAAGGAGGTAAAAACAAGAACAAACTTCATATAGAATCAAACGTTAATACCCGCGGCTCTCTTTCTATTTCAGGATTATAGTAGGAATATTACGAAATTAAAAAGAGGAATTGGTATCAAAACCAAGATCAAATTGATACTTGCATTGGTATTTACTATTTTCCTGTATGGAGTTGAAACGAGGACAATCCCAGCCAGAGAGAGGCGAAGGATCGATGCATTCCAGATTTATTTATTTAAATCAACAAAAATTCTAACACCGTTACAGATAATCCAATTTGATTTTATAAAAACTAAGTTAAATATATATTATTATAATTAAAACAAATGAAAAGCAGCTTGATGCATTGACAATAAATATGATATCTAAATTAGAGTTAAACACTTTCTACGCATTTGTAGGCAGCTTCGATAAAGACCGACTGATTGCAACAAGATATATCTATGTGCAGGGAGATGGTATTAACAAACCCAACCGCGCGCGATAGCAGAGACTTCCCGGTCAAGTTAGTCCTGGAGGCAGGCAGTAGGAACAATGGCGGACGACGGCGCATGTACACGTAACTGGTGCTGGAGGCGTATGTAAAGGATACCCTGGAATGTGAAACGCACCAATGCATCGATCTTAAGCCAATTACAAATTAAGAATCGTTTTCCTACCATATGCCGACAACGAATCTTGGCGTATTTCGGAAAGTCTAGAAAAACTGATCTCAGTTGGAAACACCGCAGGTCTCGCGGCCGTTCACCAACAAGGTGGTCCGACCAGCTAAAAGACTCGTCGTCCTCCAAATTTTATACTGGAGGCAAATCATCCGCTCCAGATGCAACCCTGATGGTGACCACGATCCTCAGACATGAAGGACTAAAGAGAGAGACAGAGATTACGAAATAAAATCCATCAGAATCTAACCAAACACTCATCAACCCATCGTTGAAATACATAGAAAAGAATCATCGAAACCGGTTGTCGTGTCGTTGAATTATTCGTCCATTTGTCGCCTACGTACTTAACCCACTTTTAACGACCGATCTTTGTAAATATCAAAAAAAATGTCTAAATGTACCGTCAATTTAATAATATTTACAAACAGATTACTATAGTGTATTGTTTATCAATCGTTGTTATAAAAATAATATATAATAACAATCTTTTGACAGTGTTTCTGGACAACATAGTAGTCATAATTTTATTTGCATTTGAGGAATTAATTCTGTAATGTCTTAAGGTTAACGGTAAGATTATGTACTAATACTTGTTATTACAATTCAATAAATACGTGTTTTTATGCTGATTGAAGATTGTAAAATCGAACGAAAGACTTTTATACAGATATAAACCTTATCTAAATACAATTTAATCCAAATTGTAAATAACCGTTACATGAAATATCTGTAATACAAAAAGTGTCCACGTAAAGATAAGATGAAATAAAGACATCGCAATAAAAATTCAAAAAGGAACTACGATACACGTAATTGATCTTGCAAATAAAAAATATATTGAATATATAATCTGTAACTTATCTAACATTTACAATTGTCGTAAAAGCCTTTTAGGAAAGCATTGAGTGCTGTCAATACCTCACTTTGTTAAAATGTCCAATCGTGTTATCAAAACACGAATAATTTGAAATGAAAATACATTACGAGAAGGATCGACTTTACACATTTCTGATTATAATAATATGAAGCTAAAAATGTTCAATTCTCGTTTTATAACTTCATTATGTTGCGGTAGTTTTTTTTGACAGGGAAAAACTTCAAAAAGATTTACCCCACCTTCTGGGTGGAAGGCGGAGCTATGTGGGGTTCGCGGCAAAGTTATGTTAACGTATCTTTCTCTTGGATACCATAGAGTTAGTATCCTATCGTGCCTAGACTAACGGCCAAAGCTGGCGTTCATTCTCCGGGGCCCTAACGCTAACTTACTTTTAATAAAGATTCACAGAAAATAATACATCAAAGGACAGGAATTGTTTGCCGCGTCTATCTTTCCCTCCCATTACAATGTGCTAGTTTTCCAGAGTAGAGTGAATATGCATTTACTAAGCTAGAGCGTCCCTGTTATCAAGCAATTGCTTAAAAAGTACGGTACGATCTGTGAATTGTATCGTAGGTTTGAATCCACTCAGCCCTGTAGTTCTGGGCTCTGGTATTAGGGGATACCAGAGCCCAGAACGGAATGGGGCCTCGGATTAACTGGGCGACAAGGGCGGGGTCTTTGTCGTCCTCTAAAGTGGACCCGGGAAGAAGGCGACATCGGCTGGCTCGTGTCGCATTGCACTGCGGTGAAAAGTGGGTAGAAGGATTTACCCCCTCCCCTCCCGGGACATGCTCTCCGAGAGCACAGTGCAGGGGGGCTTCGGTGATCCCGGAGCCCATCAACATGCACCGAGGCATAATAAAGGGGAAATCTAACAAAATATCCCGAATGATCTCCGCCTCATCAACAAAACAAAGCTCTTACCAAATTAACCCAATTAAATTATAAATTCCACAAACTATTACAACCAGCCCACAAAATGTAGAACTAAAAGTATTATTTCTGGCACTAGTTGATAACATTGCTTGTTATGTGTTTTGAAGTTGTGCCAAGAGTAAGTTGAATTTATTTTCCATGTGATGTCGCCATAGTTTGGTTAGCAAATAGATGTTCCTAACGTTTCTAGGATATATTGCGTTTACGTTGAATCAACACAGTGCCTTGTTAGTATTGTTTCGTGGTATTGTTATCGTCGTACAACGTCTTGTCGGTGACAGGATCAATCCTGTCACGTTTGAGACCTAGTACGAGACAGACAAGCAAGGGTGTCAGTGGGTCAACCAAATCCGTCAAACAGGGGGAAGGTCAGAAATGCGTATAGCGCCTTCCGCATGGACCGTTGAGTTCGTATTGAATCTATACTATAGATGGTAGGATAACTATGATGATGCTTAGAAGTTCAGGAGTTATATGATTAGCCACCACCTTTCAATCCGGTATAGTCATTCAGTGAACATAATTAATAAGTTACAAATCACTATATATACTGGTCTCTGAAAATACAAACCTGTTTAAATTTGTCACTTAATTTTTAATTGCGGAAGTCTCGAAATAGTTAACTATATTTAGCTCGGGTCGTTTTATATCTTCCTGGAAGGAGCCTTTTAAAAACATGTCCATTGTAAACAGCGCAGTGTTTGTCAGCGGCGTCTCGTGGTAGCTGGCCATTTGATCTTAATAACTGTACAAATACACAAAGAGGTTGTAACGCGACACGAACATTCAGTTTCATTATACGAGTATATACATACATCAATAATCAGTACCAGTACTGTAGTCCCTTTCTCCTTGATGCAATTTTTCCCTTTATAATTGCCCTGTACATATTTTTTTAATGTTTGTGTATTAATAGCGCCGTCAATTATGAACCGATTTTGATTTTTTAGTTTGATATGATTTAGTTTCAATTAAGTCCCATATAACTTTGGTACTACGGTAACCATAGGAATTTCGGTTACTTAGGTAAGTGATCCTTAACGATAAAATTATAACGTATCATATCGAGCCGTGGTAGCTCAGTGTCCGGTCGGTTGGCTCAAGTTGCACGGTACGCTATCAACTCGAGTTCGATTCCCGGTGCCGGCACCAATAAATTTGCTATTGCAATTTTATGTGCTAATTAACCACACGCTCGGCGGTGAAGGAAAACATCGTGAGGAAACCTCCATGTCTTAGAATTTTTTTCTCAGATATGTGGTCTATAAGATTCCGCACTACCGCCGCGTGACGGACTATGCCCGTATACTCTCTTTACAGAGAAGGCCTGCGCCCAACAGTGGGACATATTGCTGTTACCTTAACTATAACTTTACTTCCGGTCGTGTGTAGAATACTGCTGTCACATTTGGGCAGGCGCAGCTAAATGCCATCTCGCAGCTTTGGACTCGGTGGAGAGGCGGGCTAAGAGGCTATTTGGAGACGCAGCTGGACCAATCTGCTCAGTCTTGGGCACAGGCGTAAGGTAGCTAGCCTTTCGGTTTTCTACAGATTGCATTTTGGAGAGTGTGCTCAGGAACTACATGATCTAATTCCCCATCCCTTTCCACCATCGGACTTCTAGACACACTGCGGGATTTCATCCTTTTGTTGTGAACATCCCTCAAGCCCGAACGAAGCGATTTGCACAGCAAAGGACTGGAATAGTTTGCCCGCGTCTGTCTTTCCTTCCGATTACAATGTGGATATTTTTAAGTGTAGAGTGAATAGGTATTTACTAAGCTAGTGCGCCTTACCATCCAGGACTGCATTTCCACTTAACATCAGATGGGATCGTAGCACTTGCTTAGAAATTATAAAAAAATAAAAACTTTATTATACTTCGAAATTATCCGCGTCCGCGGATTTACTTTTGATTAGTTTTGTTTGTGAATTTGAACAGAGTTTTGGGTTTACTTGTAAATATTCTTCATAAAACATATATATTTAAGCTTTGTGAAGTAGGTCTAATACCCTTTAGGTATGATAAACCAAGAAAATACTAAATATTCTGCGCCCACATTGAGGTCTCTCAGTGTATATGCGAGCAGTTTCTAATGGACTTTTTATTTATTTTTAAATGTTTATAAAGACGCTTTTAGCTCGCTACGCACTTCTAATTGGTATTCATAATTAAGGCAAAATGCAGGCGGGTCGTTTATCTCCGTGATCTATTTTCAAAACGAGTTATCAACTAATGTTATCTTCCGTATCTCGGCGATACGAAAAGTTTCTTAACGCGTGTTAGGCGCCTCCATTTGCATTGAGCAATATTTGCGAATCATATTAGCACGTGAAATAATGTTGTGTAAGCTACAACGGTCCCGGCGTATTGTTTATATAAAACTATTTAGTGTTTACGTTAGAAATATGTTCCAATGTGTTTGGGCAACAAACTTAATAATCGATTGTCAATCATTCTGTTTGTAATAATAGATAGATAGACATACCCTATTTCAACTGACTTCAATAGGAAGAGGTTTTCACTTCATTTGTTTTTTTTTTTATGTTACGGCATAACTTTCTTTTTTTATTTGAATGCTGATGCTTCCCGTATTCACCTGTGTCACCTGTTCACTTTGCTGGTTCCTTTGGTTGAACATTAATAAAATGCATATTATATAGTCTTCTTTATTTTTTTATTATTATTCTTAGATTGCAACCACAGACCTGTGTCCGTGCTCTTTTCTAATACACTTAAATTGTTTACTCTGCATTTGTTAAAAAAATGCCACTTCTACAGTTACTATTATCCTTATTTTTTTATATATATAATGCCTGAATTTGGAGGTGGCCAGAGATCGTTTTGGGTTCACGCGTCGCAGAACTCCCGCTGCATAGCTTCTCCGCGACCGCTGTGTCCCTGCTTCTCATGGCCATTTTCAGGTTGTAGTCCACTATCCTCTCCCTTGATGCGGCCATTGCCTTTGTCATCAGTCTTCCTGTGGCGTCGTCACAGTCATCTGTATAATAGACACAGCTGACGGTGTGTCGGGATATCGCCACTACAGCATGTTGGACACTGTCGTGCAGTTGCAGTTTTTTCGTCACTGTTTCTTTCTTTATTGTGTTATGGACACCCACACTTCGCCTCTTACATCTCCCAACAGCAAGTCGGCAACACATGGTACCAACATAATATAAACCCTGTTCGGATATTGTATCGAACACCCGTGCAGTTCCGTTTATAATTTGATCCAATTATGACAATGATATCCATGAAAAAATCATATAGGGCTTAAAATTGCATGCAGAATGTGCGCCACAAATGAACGACTCTTAACTCAATATCATGCCAACGCATAAGAATAATTTGATGTGAGTTTGGTAAGGTTCTGATTAATTCTATTACATAATATTCCTACTATAATTCTTAGAATACAAAGATGGTGTCCCCCGGGACGTGCTCTCGTTGAGCACAGTGCAGAGGGGCTCCAGTGTGTTCCACTGGAGATCCCGGAGCCCCTCGTCATGCACCGAGGAAAGGACCACCGGGGAGGTTTTAGTCGGTAAAAACCCCACATAACCGCCCCGTAATAATTCTCAATTTCCCTGACCCTCGGTTTGGTCTCCCCTGCCGAGGGAATCTCGTCTGGTTGGATTTATTTATTTATTCTGTTATATCTATTGTGTATGTAAATTGTATCTAAAATATTATTTAGTTTATATAAAACATAAAATGATATATAAATTTTGTATATTTTATATATACCAACCAGACGGAGAAACTTGTTTAAATATATCCACAATAATAATAATAATAATCGACCGATACCCTAAAGGACCTCGCACTTGGTATCAACCCGTGTTAGATATTAATACCAGGCCTAGCCTGAGATATAGTTTCGCTATAACCTAAAATAATAATAATTAATTTATTCAATTAATTAACTAAGACTCATCATAACCTGTTTTGCTAACCTGTTTATAACATGTTAATTTGTTTAATTTTTTTAATTAATCAATATATTATTTATTTATAGCATTGCATTAGTTGTTCTGTAATGATGTTACATTGCTGTCTTATAAAAAAATAACTGACAAAATATTGTATTCAAACAAAACAAAGTGGCTTCGAATAGCTTAGTTCCACAGAACTGTTATTCGCAATAAAGCCGCGTATCTCACAGGTCAGATTCCCGTCTAATGAAGTCGAGTCGTTAATGTCACTAAATTACTTTTTCGTCTCACTACAAGGCGCCAGAGACTTGTATGTCAATTTATGCGGCCTCATATTACGTCCGGCTATTCAAATTTTATGTACGAGTCGACGCTACACCGCTTAAATGTTTCTGTGTAAATATTTCTTTTGAGGATTTTAGCGAACATCTCGGTGGGTCCGTCATCTGTATAATTGCAAGTCATTTAAATATATAATAGAAATATGTAAACAGTTATAGGCAAACGGTTCGATTTACGATCGTAAGTTCGAATCCCATTAGGCCGTGTTTGGTTTTTGAAGTAAAGGAAATCACTTGCTAAAGAAAATTATGCTCGGTGTAGGTCGATGGGCTAGATATGAGACCTTAAAGCTTGCTAAACGTTAGAAGTACGTTAGAATTTACTATGTATGGGATTTCATTGCTTAATTTTTGTCTTTATTTATATTTTCAACCGTCTTAAAAAAGGAAGAGGTTATAAATTCGTCTGTATGTTTATGTTTGTTTTTATTTTCAGTATGAGATGAGAGAACCGATTTTGTTAACTCTTTTTTCATTTGGGTCAAGCTCAAGCTGGCGCTTCCCGTGTGGTCCCATTTTGACAATGGCATTCATGAGAAAAACATATCAGTGTTAAATTGAAAAATGAATTTGTTTTTGCAATTATGTGCTGATTTACCACGCACTCGGTGGTGAAAGAAACCATCGTGAGGAAACCTATGTGTCCTAGATTTTTTTGAAGACATGTGAAGTCTGCCAATCCGCACTAGGGCCGCGTGGTGGACTACGTACCCCGTACCCTTATACTTTCTTCACAGGGAAGACCTGTGCCCAGCAGAGGGGCATACATAAATGCTGTTACTATGTAATACCTCACTAATCCGTTATTAAATTCTTGTGGCTCCACGCACCTTCTTGACTCCCTACAAGCTCTTTATCGGGGCGTTTCTCCACCATTCGGATCTCTCCCTCTTAAGGGGTTCTACGACACACCACAACGGCTCGCTCGATGACGCCAGACGACTTTTCTAGCGGGTCCTTCTTTTGTGACAAGCGTGAGCAAATTCCCTGAACTCTGATTCCCTGAAGTTGCCCTTCGAGGAGACCAGATCATTAGTAGAGGTAGGTGTGTCGTAGAGCCCCTTAAGGGGAGAGATCCGAATGGTGGATAAACGCCCCAAAACAGAACTTATAGGGAGTCAAGAAGGTGCGTGGGGCCACACGGCCTAC
The DNA here is from genome assembly GCA_029286785.1 of Meandrusa payeni. Taxonomy (NCBI): domain Eukaryota; kingdom Metazoa; phylum Arthropoda; class Insecta; order Lepidoptera; family Papilionidae; genus Meandrusa; species Meandrusa payeni. Next base: position 6,734,912 of record JAGSMX010000008.1, on the reverse strand, counting down.
GCGTACCCTCGCGCGTTTCGGTCCATATAACCGCGATGTTGGTGGGGCCAAGGGAAGTAGTTACTAATGTGAAAGAATTGAATAACGAATTAATGAGGTATTACATAGTAACATTTGACAACAATAACATAGTATTGATAAATATCTCTGCGCAACGCAGTAATAAGCACAAATTATTCTGATCATGTTCTCGCTGTCACCTTCGTTGTATGTAATCGGATAGACGCCTATACAATCGTCAAAACTATTTCCACTTCATTAACAATAACAGGCTTTTATGATCATCGGGATACTTTAAGCGCGTCTGTGTTGTTTTAACGTTTTCGTTTGCATATAAATCGACGTAATGATAACAATGAAATCACAGTTAAACCCTTAATGCTTCCCATAGGAGATTAAGTCGATTGTGCTGTTGATTGCGTGAATTGGGCGTAACCATAGTTGATCTTTTTGGAAAGACTTCTTACTTCTGTCGCCGTGGAATATGCAAATGTGGAATGTCGAATGTGTTGTCGAACCCATGATTTAATTACGGAAATAGGTGCATTAATCGACAAACGCAATAATAAAATGCAATCTATTATTTCCCACTGACAAAAAGGAGAAAGTTTTCAATTCTTCTATATGATTTTGGACACCCTCTTTGTATTTACGAATTATGGTAAGAATGTTGCAAAATATAATTGATCCGAACCTAACCAAACTCTCATCAAACTACCCTTGAAGTACATTCTTTCCACTCGGGAAGCACCCACTTTCAAATAAAAACAGTCACACAGTCGAAAGTTAAAAGGTAACAAACATAAATAAATAAACATACAGACGAATAGAGAACCTCCTCCATTTTTGAAGTCGGTTGAAAATGGTCATAAATTTCATGAATAGTATTTTTAACAAATAGTTAATTCGACGAGTGACTACTGTTAAGTGATTTTTTTTTTTTTGGACGAACTAACACAGTTGGCACAGAGAAGCTGGCCTTTACTGCTTCACCGGATTTGAGAGGTGGCATAGCTCTTAGGTCGCTTAGCCTGAACCTCTATTTAGGTGGTAACTCGACACAAGGGTCCCCCCGGTGAGGGGTAACCTCGGCTTGGACGGTTACCATTATTACGCGTTAGCAGTCCGATCCGAGGGCGCCCGAGAGGGCCGAACCACGACTCGGTCGGTAGCTATTTTATTAACGAAATCTACTGGGACAATCTAAGCTAAACTAACTTATATGCCACTTCGGGAAGAACACTGTTAAGTGATTATTCGCAAACTGCATTTCAACCCTTAGGGCTATTGATGCCTTAATGTTTACGTTTCAAACAACCCTTTATATTATATTATACACCATTATAAACCTAATATAAGATACTAAAAGATATTAAGTTAACTAAATTTGTTACCAATACGCAATATATAGTCGTGAGCCAAAATAAAGGGTCGGTTAAAGTTATTTATTTTTGCTCACGAGTGTAGTTCCGGCACATGACTTTATCGAGCGAGCAACGGTCTTTGAAATTAACAGGACCTCTCCAGTCTGGAATACTACAAGGCGTCGTATATTAGTACACGCAAACTTATACTACCAATGCACAATTATCTTTCCTTGCGCAACAGACCGCGAACCCAGAGATAAACCTATTTAATCTTCAGTAACAGGTTTCCGACATTGCAACTGGATCCTCGAGCGCAGGGGTTATTCTATTAGCAATTCTCATTTTATTCAAGAATCATTTCTCACTTCTATTTATTTAAATGAGTAAATAGAGCTTTTGTGTATATACCTATATCTAAGTGCTTAACCATCCTATATAATGTTACGTGGAAATACAATCGTAGATGGTATAGCACACAAGCTTACCTTTCTTTTTATTGATAGGGGGAAATCCTTAACAAGATATCCCGCCTTCTGAGGGGAAGGATTATGTGGGGTTCTTACCCACTAATACCCCTTGTGGTCCTTACTCGGTGCATGGTGAGGGGCTTCGGAATCTGCCCGAATCGGAAACAGAAGTCCCTCTACACTGTGCTCTCAGAGAGCACGTCCCGGGGGGGAGCTTAATCCCTCCCAATTGTCCCCTCGCAATGCAAGGTGACACCGGCCAGCGATGACACCTTCTTTCCGGGTCCAGTTCGGCGGATGGTAGAGGCCCTCACCCTCCCATCTCCCAGTAAAGACAGTATTAGGGCATAGTAAGCCATGCAACGCTAGTACGTATTGCAGACTTCACATAACATAAAATTTACTAAGACATGCAGGTTAACTCACGATGTTTTCCTTCAGCGCCGTACGAGTGGTAAATCAGCACTTTAAATTGCAACGACAACGACTCGCTTAAGATAAAAAGTCGTAATAGCTTTAGTGGTGGGGTATAATGAACCTTACAAATAGATAAATTATATGTGTCATCAGAGACGACCGTTACAGAATCGTTATTCCAAACTTCAGCAGCAATGCTATTAACTTCACCGACTTAACGATTGGTTGACCTTTGATAATACATATAATAAACAGTTTATCATCGTTCTCGTGTTATTATTTTGTAATATCATTTTGCTTAGAAATTATAATAAAATTAGCAGAATTGGCAAATAAAATTTCCAAGTTATGATCAGAACTTTCCTATTTACAACCATTTACTACGGATTGAAGTGTCTTGCATTAAACGTTTGTAATTTATATAAACAAATATATTTCACGAGTCATAACAGAAACCGTCTACATATCAAATCAAACGTGACGGATTAAACAATCAAACGTGGACGCTGTCTTTTATTTCCGAAATATCAGTTCAGCCGTGAGCAAAAATAAAGGGTCGTTTAAGAAAGTTTGAATATCTCGGAAGATAAAGACTCTAACTGAAATAAATTGTGTATGACAGACAATTCGAAGCGTCAGTAGCCTAATGGTTTAGGGTACGGCCTGCGAAACGTAAGGTCGTGGGTTCGAATCCACCATTCGACTATTGCCGTGAACCATGTCCTAGCACAAGCTTAAGCTTAGTTGGAATGGTTAACAAGATTGTTAGTAATTTTTCTGAAAAAAAAGAAATTTTGCTAGCCTTCTTTTATAAAAAAATTAATATCCTTAAATTAAATTATTTTTGTATAATAAATATTTATATTTCATTAAACATAAACTAAAACGAAAAGGATATGTTACGTAAACTTCGATAATACAGTATTTTTCATTAAATTTTAACACTTAGTGTTGCCTCTATGTGGCCACCCTTTATTTTTACTCACGGCTAAATGACGAAGTTTTGAGGTCTATATTATCTTTTTCTTTCACATTCGTTCTTCTTGTCGTAAGGAGAACTTAGATTGTCATAAACGTCTCAATCATCAAGCATACTTAAGATCAATCTAGGATATCTAGGATATCTTTAGAGCCCTAGCTCTCATGCGAAAAAAGAACTTATAATACATTAAATATAACCACGATAACACTTTCTCAAATAAACAAAAAATAAATAAAATCGGCAAAAATGACGACGCTTGAATTGTAGAAATATTTTTGTCTAATTTGCTCTGTTTGACTTGAAATAGCCAAAGTTATATCTGTCAGGATAGCCAGACCCATTAAGTTTCCTTCCTCTATTGCTACATTCTTATAATCTAATTACAGTGCAGAAATATTAGAAACAGACTAAATTAAATACCCTTTTTTGAAGTCGGATACTTCGATTTTTATTCTATCCGACTAGTCCAGGCTTATCGTACCGTTTGCTGTGTATTAATATTTTTAAAAACATTCTTATCGTAGCCAACAAAACGATTTCTTTTATAAAAAAGAAAGCTAGCAATATATCTTTTTCTTTCAGAAATATTACTACCATTCCATTCGACCTTAATTATCTCACAAGGCTTAACAGTCGTAAGTTCAAGGGATTGTTATTAAAATGGTTGCAGAATTAGGAATACACCCAAATTGAAACTATATTATTAACCTCATGATAAACACACACTCACACAAACACACACATACACTACACATTCGCATAACTTCTCTTTTTTTTTATGCGTGTAAACTAGCGCTTGACCATGATCCCACCTGGTGTTAAGTGGTGATATAGTCGAAAGATGGTATGCGCTAGTTTAGTAAGTGCCTATTCACTCTACTCTTGAAGGCTCCCACGTCGTACTTGGACGGAAAGAATGACGCCGGCAACTTATTCCACTCCTTTGCTGTACGCACGATGAACTTCTCGACTATGACTGTAGTTCTTTCCCTTTTTTTTCCTTTTGCACACATTTTTGTTTTTTTTTTTCATATATTTTTAATTATCAATTATCGTATAATTTACTTAACTTATATTAAAAACTTATTGTACGCAGGACTTACTGTTTGTGGCTCTGGAAGGCACTATCTCCTGAGATACAGGTACACTGTACCTAGTTCAGGAGACAGAACTCCTGTATATGTAACATGTTTGTTTTGTGATATTAATAAAGTTATTATTATTATTATTCTTGTTAAACATTCCTTCACCTTTTTTTTTTTTTTTTTTTTTTTTTTGTTAACGCGGGGAATCGAGTTATTAACCATCCTCCGGTACCCTGGGTGGGCCTGGAGGAATGTGTGGGACTCGGCCTGGGCAGCCCATACCCACTAAACCTACCGCGAATGCCATCAGCCGTTATGAGCGGGTGTCCCGGATCTGTCAGCGACAGGACACCCCAACGACCGGCCGGTCTCGGCAAGACCGGACTTCACCCTCGAAGGGGACTTCCCTGGCACTCAGAGAAGTCCTGACGACGCCGAAGCATGCTGGGGCCAGGTTCCCATCCTGGCCCCGCTTCGAATACGAGGCAGCGAGAGGGCGTTTGAAACGTCCCCTGCGCACCCCGATTCGTCGCCTGCGGAGGAGGGAGCCCGGCTCCTCTGACCGCTCGTCAGCCTCCTTCTGGGACATAACTGTCTCGCAGAAGGAGGCGACCGCCAACAAGACCTGTCACTCCGTACCATCGCAAGTGCGAGGCTCGGAAGTGACAGGTCACCCACCGATGGCGGATACCAGATCGTGACGCTGTGCTGCCCATCTCGGGCACACCTCCAGGGTGTGCTGGGCAGAGTCCACCACAGCGCCACAATCGTGGCACTGCTCATCAGCCTCCCGGCGAGGCCGTCCGACACAGGTAGTCCCCGAAGCAGCCATGCCCCGTGAACACCTGCGTCAGACGGAAGGTGAGAGCTTTGCGCCTCCTGCGCATCCACCGCTCCAGGACCGGGCGCAGAGCACCCGTTGTACGTTTACCGTACGGGTGTTGCGCCAGGTCTCTCCTACTCCGGCAAAGTGCCACTTCACCCAACCGACGGATCCGCCGGACCTCTTCTGGCAGGGTTCTTCCGAGGGCCCTCCTATCCGAGACATAGTCGGACACCTCGGCTAGAACCCCGCCACGAGCTCCCACGGCGGATCGCCGGCAAGCGAAGTGGCTGCCGCTACAGACCGCATGGTACCCCCGGATGACCCTTATCGCGACAATCCGCTGCGCCTTGCGCAGCTGTTCGAGTGGTAAATCAGCACTTTAAATTGCAACGACAACAACTCGCTTATGATAAAAGTCGTAATAGCTTTAGTGGTGGGGTATAATGAACCTTTACAAATAGATAAATTATATGTGTCATCAGAGACGACCGTTACAGAATCGTTATTCCAAACTTCAGCAGCAATGCTATTAACTTCACCAACTTAACGATTGGTTGACCTTTGATAATACGTATAATAAACAGTTTATCATCGTTCTCGTGTTATTATTTTGTAATATCATTTTGCTTAGAAATTATAATAAAATTAGCAGAATTGGCAAATAAAATTTCCAAGTTATGATCAGAACTTTCCTATTTACAACCATTTACTACGGATTGAAGTGTCTTGCATTAAACGTTTGTAATTTATATAAACAAATATATTTCACGAGTAATAACATAAACCGTCTTCATATCAAATCAAACGTGACGGATTAAACATTAGACGCATGGACGCTGTCTTTATTTCCGAAATATCAGTTATACACTCGTGAGCAAAAATAAAGGGTCGTTTAAGAAAGTTTGAATATCTCGGAAGATAAAGACTCTAACTGAAATAAATTGTGCATGACAGACAATTCGAAGCGTCAGTAGCCTAATGGTTTAGGTACGGCCTGCGAAACGTAAGGTCGTGGGTTCGAATCCACCATTCGACTATTGCCGTGAACCATGTCCTAGCACAAGCTTAAGCTAAGTTGGAATGTTTAACAAGATTGTTAGTAATTATTCTGAAAAAAAAAGAAATATTGCTAGCTTTCTTTTTTATAAAAAAAATTAATATCCTTAAATTAAAATATTTTTGTATAATAAATATTTATATTTCGTTAAACATAAACTAAAACGAAAAAGGATATGTTACGTAAACTTCGATAATACAGTATTTTCATTAAATTTTAATACTTAGTGTTGCCTCTATGTGGCCACCCTTTATTTTACTCACGGCTAAATGACGAAGTTTTAAGGTCTATATTATCTTTTTTCTTTCACATTCGTTCTTCTTGTCATAAGGAGAACTTAGATTGTCATAAACCTCTCAATCATGAAGCATACTTAAGATCAATCTAGGATATCTTTAGAGCCCTAGCTCTCATGCGAACAAAAGAACTTATAATACATTAATTATAGCCACGAAAACACTTTCTCAAATAAACAAAAAAAATAAAATCGGTAAAAATGACGACGCTTGAATTATAGAAATATTTTTGTCTAGCTTGCTCTGTTTAACTTGGAATAGCCAAAGTTATATCTGTCAGGATAGCCAGGCCCATTAAGTTTCCTTCCTCTATTGCTATATTCTTATATTCTAATTACAGTGCATAAATATTAGAAACCGACTAAATTAAATACCCTTTTTTGAAGTCGGATACTTCGATTTTTATTCTATCCGACTAGTCCAGGCTTATCGTAGCCAACAAAACGATTTCTTTTATAAAAAAGAAAGCTAGCAATATATCTTTTTCTTTCAGAAATATTACTACCATTCCATTCGACCTTAATTATCTCACAAGGCTTAACAGTCGTAAGTTCAAGGGATTGTTATTAAAATGGTTGCAGAATCAGGAATACACCCAAATTGAAACTATATTATTAACCTCATGATAAACACACACTCACACAAACACACACATACACTACACATTCGCATAACTTCTCTTTTTTATGCGTGTAAACTAGCGCTTGACCATGATCCCACCTGGTGTTAAGTGGTGATATAGTCAAAAGATGGTACGCGCTAGTTTAGTAAGTGCCTATTCACTCTACTCTTGAAGGCTCCCACGTCGTACTTGGACGGAAAGACTGACGCCGGCAACTTATTCCACTCCTTTGCTGTACGCACGATGAACTTCTCGACTATGACTGTAGTTCTTTCCCTTTTTTTTCCTTTTGCACACATTTTTGTTTTTTTTTTTCATATATTTTTAATTATTAATTATCGTATAATTTACTTAACTTATATTAAAAACTTATTGTACGCAGGACTTACTGTTTGTGGCTCTGGAAGGCACTATCTCCTGAGATACAGGTACACTGTACCTAGTTCAGGAGACAGAACTCCTGTATATGTAACATGTTTGTTTTTGTGATATTAATAAAGTTATTATTATTATTATTCTTGTTAACCATTAAAACTAAGCCTATGTTAGTAGCTTCACCACTTGGCTTACTTGTCTTAAAGAAGCTTATTTAACACCAATACATAAAAACGTTAAATGTCATCCTGTTTAGGAAAGCTTTGGTTTCGAGACGAATTTGAACCTCGTTCGCACTATCTCTACAATTACTACAGTACTTTCATGTTATTATTTTTTTATGCCTGATTTTGGAAGGCTCTCTTGGTTTTCGTTCAGCCAGTGTGGTTGGCGATAGGTACCTGGCCCCAGCATGCTCCGGCGTCGTCGGGACTTCTCTGAGTGCCGGAGAAGTCCCCTTTGAGGATGAAGTCCGGTCTTTGCCGGGACCGGCCGGTCGTTGGGGTGTCCTGTCGCTGACAGATCCGGGGCACCCCGCTCATAACGGCTGATGGCATTCGCGGAAGGTTTAGTGGGCTGCCCAGGCCGAGTCCCACACATCCCTCCGGGCCCACCCAGGGTACCGGAGGATGGTCTATAAAAAGATTCCCCCGCGTGAACAAAAAAAAAAAGTGTGGTTGGCGAATACTTTTAATCTTGCGGTCAAGTAAAACTCTTGCAATTTTTTTTAAAAGTACTGTGACGTCATTAAATGTTAATTTCTACAAAATTGGTTTTGTACAATTAGAGCCCTGTAAAGTGTTGGAAACGTCGGGACTTCACAATAAGAATGATCCGCGATAATTCCGTAAAATTATCTTTATACAATGAGTAAATATTCTCGTAAATTTATTATGAAGGAAGGCAGCACAATTTTTTTTAATTCCTTGTAAAAACACTGTTTTTATTCTATTAATTATTTATGTAATAACAATAACTCCTTTAGGAGTATTTACCTAGTGTTGAGTTGAATATAAACCAATATTTCAATATAATTTCAAAATTTTTATACCTTGTTTTTAGTAGTTCCATGGTATCTGTACTTTGGAATCCAAAACCATATACTAATATTATAATCTGGTACTAGTCCAGTATTTATAATCCGTTCATAAACGATAGAACTACGATGTAACCATCAATGCAATTGATAATCTTTTTAAAGTCGGTTCATAAAGACAGCTGACGTGTCACATGTGCGGTAGACTGTTAAATGTACAATATAAATTGGTGTGCATTGGACGTGTATGATGCAATCGCAAATGACATCACGTCGATATGTATTTATTGTGACCCATCCCATCTTATAATAACGGAATCAAAACCGTAATTATCGACCTCATTCACTATTGTCTTCGTCGAAACTAATTGCATCGATCACAGCTCGTAATTTAAAATGTTTTAAATACTCCATAATGTTTATTTATTATCAACTTTTTGGTCTGACATGAATGTAGCTACCGACACAAAAGGGTTGGCAGAGATTACGCTAGTAAAAAGAACTAATACAAATTAGCCAGTAAAACTGTCTACTGTTTCGTTGTGTTTAAGTGTATTTTAATGAAATATAAATAAATTAATAAAAATATTTTATTTTATTTTAAGGATATTTAATTGTCTATTAAGCACAATTTATTTCAGTTAGCTAGCGTCTTTATCTTTCGAGACATTCAAACTTTCTTAACCGACTGATTCTTGGTCACGGCTATAATTAACTATATCACACCTAGGAGATAACGATTGCTATTTATGCCTAACTTGCTAGAATTAAATGGACGTGAGAGTTCATTCAGATTAAAATTGAAATAAGTTTCTTTACCTCATTTTATAAAAATAGTTCAATACAAAAGAATGCGTAATTTCAGTACTTCTGACTAAGACAACTCGACGATGTACCACTAAGAAAATATTTAAGCCTAAACTCAGAAACAATTGAGATGAATTAGAGTAATTACTTTAATGGGCGTTTACACAAAGCGGTGTTTCCCTTATCTGTTTTGTAAACAAATTAATAATTGCCCCCATAAACTACCATACGGGACGGGACTGCATTATAAAAACTACGAACACTTTGTGAACGGAAAATGTAAAAAAAGATTTAATATGTGTCACATCCTCTTAATTGTAACGGAGTAAATAACAATCGCTCTTTTATTGCTAACGGGGTTATGTGAGGTTCTTACCCACTATAACCCTCCCGGCGGCCCTTCTTCAGTGCATGTTGTGGGGCTCCGGGATCTCCAGTGGAACGCACCGGTGCTCCTCTGCACTGTGCTCAAGGAAAGCACGTCCCTGGGAGGTTACTCCCTCCCCTGTGCCCTTACAGTGCTACACGGGCCAGCCGATGTCGCCTTCTTCCCGGGTCCACCTTAGCGGACGACAAAGGACCCTTGTCACCCAGTGAACCCGAGGCCCCTTTTAGTCGCCTTTTACCTGTCGTATGTCGCAGGGGATACCGTAGTCTTATTCTTGAGAGCCCAGAACTACAGGGCTGTTTTTTAATGAGCTACGCTGACTAGACAGAAGGCCTAAACAGATTCACCGGGGATTTAAATGGCGATTTAAAAGACACAGTTTTAGGTCGCTTAGCCTGAACCTCTTTAGGGTGTAACTGGGCGCAAGGCCCAGAAAAGAAACAGCAGTAGCACTTTCACAAAGTTTATACTGTATAAAATGTAAGACCGGTATTTCATGGACGCACGCAATGCATGAAGTGGTATTTAAATAGATTTTGAAGGTCTTGATAGTCTCCCCGATAAAATAAATGTTTACAAGAATGTTTATGAGTAAAAACAAAACACAACTTCAAATTGAATTAAACTTTAAAAGCTACCCACGGATGTTTCCTTCATATTTCCGAATTATTATTAGAATTTTATTTATTTTAAAACTTAGGTTAAGGTTTTACAATATTTACATAAAAAGAAAAATACACAAAAATATCATACAAAATATAAAAACATTATAAAACTTTTTTTGTTGACGGGGAGGAAATCTTCAGAAAGATACCCCGCCTTCTGGGGAAGGCGGCGATTATGTTATATTATATATATACTAAAACCCCCGGTGCATGACGAGGGGCTCCGGGATCTCCAGTGGAACGCACCGGAGCCCCTCTGCATTGTGCTCAAGGAGAGCACGTCCCGGGGGGGGGGGGAGGTTACTCCCTCCCCATCTGTGCCCTCGCACCGCAAGGCGACACGGGCCAGCAGATGTCGCCTTCTTCCCGGATCCACCTTGGTAGACGACTCAGGCCCCCACCCTTGTCACCCAGTGAACCCTAGACCCCTTTTAGTCGCCTTCTACGATAGGCAGGGGATACCGTAGTCTTATTCTTGAGAGCCCAGAACTACAGGGCTGTAAAACATTTTAAAACCTAACCTAGTATGCGCCACCGGCAACAAGACAGAGCCCAAGCAACCGGTGGTTAGGGCGACATAGAGAGAAACCTCTTGACGAAGCGTGCCGTGTCCAGTAGTACTGCCTTTTCTATCTGACCCCACCTACCTATCTAGCGAAAGTCTCTTAAGATGTGACATGTGTTTGATTTTGACATTCCATTCGCGACCGTTGGAGGTTGCGAATAATCCTTGTGCGTTACCGCTATTTTATGGGCAGGCCCCCACCCATTAGATGTTAGGAGGAGTTAGAGGTTCAGGCTAAGCGACCTAAGAGCTGTGCCACCGCTCAATCCGGGGAAGCAGTCAAAGCCAGCCTCTCTGGCCAATCTGTGTAGTTCGTCATAAAAAAAAAGATAATAAGATGTGGATCGAGACTTCGTTATAAGACCGTTTGCAGAAACGACTATCGGGACAATGATCGTCGTAATTAGAACAATTATTATCCTAGGAATCTTAGGAAATATAATCAATAAAAACCTAACCAAACTCTCATCAAAATGCTTTCGAAGTACATTCCTTTCAATAAAAAAGAATCGAATCGTTCATTTGTGGCGCACACACTTGATGCACATAAAAGATTTATTTGGTTTACTCATGGATGTCTTTGTCAGAATAGCACTGGCTTTCAAATAAATAAAGCTAATCTTCAAAATCGTTTCACTTAATCGAAAGTTATAAATAAAAACATTCGTATTGAGAACCTCCTCCATTTTTGAAGTCGGTAGAAAATAGTTTTTATTGCGCCGTGTATTTATTTCCCTTGGCAGTCATTGTTATTTTTTTTACCGTCAAAACAGTAGTCCGCTCATTGTTAGATTGGGGAGCAGATCGCTCGGAATGGTAGTGTGTCTAACAATAGTAAGGCAACGAGATCTGAATCGTGTGTGGCTCGCGGTAGGTATTTATCGTCAGTTAACATCGGTGCCGGCGTCTGCGCATGCGTCCGTTTACCTTTGAACTAGATGACGTGAACTTGCACCTGATTCTGTTGTCCTGGTAATATTATGCAAATATTTTTCATGTACTGTATTATTCAAATTATGTTTAGTTTTATACAACTAGTCGCCGAATCGGCAAACGTTTTTTTGCTTTATCATTTCTATTGGATATAAAAAATAACTTGTCGCCCAGTGAACCCGAGGCCCCTTTTAGTCGCCTTGTACGACAGGCAGGGGATACCGTAGTCTTCTTCTTGAGAGCCCAGAACTACAGGGCTGGAGCACAGTCTGCCGATGCTATGTCTAATTCCCCCTGGCTAGGACGGTCAGGGCTTTTCAATTTCCTTTCCTTTCTTACATCATATCTATTTATTATTTATAAATATATATTAATATATAAATTTTATATTACATATCACTTAGGTTATTACATATTTGTTACTTATTCTATTCTATTCTATGCTAACATTTACTGTAAAAGTTTACGAACGTTCAGTATTGTTAAATTTTCTTTCTTTTGTCCATATTTTTGGTAATTGGGGTACTTAAGGTTCCCAAAGGAGAGTTTAATGACGTGGTGACATTCTCTAGCAGTCAACCCTGAGTGGGAAAGGTTGAAGTTATAAAAAGTTTCAAGCTAATGACGGAAGAAAAGCATAATAAAACACATCTATTAAATAGGATAGTACAATATTCACTGCTTTTGTATTTTATTTTATATTGTAACCCGTAATCAAATACATTTGATGAGGTCACTCTTTAATAGTCAATCAATAAAGCGCGATTCTAAACGGAAACACGACTTACGGCGCATCAATAGATTAATGCCATTGGTTATATGTACGGGAATAAATTATAATTAAGCCATAGTAATCTAAAACAGCTTATTCAGAGACCAGTTTTATTTCTTTTATTTTGCGTCTCTATATCATCAGTTTTTTGTATATTGTTATATCGTAACTATAAACTAAAGGAACTAGGATAAACGAAATACTAAAAATTCATCCTTTTTTTGTGGACGAACTACACAGTTGGCCAGAGAGGCCGTTACTGCTTTACCGGATTGAGAGGTGGCATAGCTCTTAGGTCGCTTAGTCTGAACCTTTTTTTTTCGTTTACGGGGAGGAAATCTTTAAAAAGATACCCCGCCTTCTGAGGTTAAGGCGGCGGTTATATGTTTTTACCCACTAAAACCTCCCCGGTGGCCCTATCCTCGGTGCTCAAGGAGAGCAAATCCCGGGGCGGGGAGATTATTTCCTCCCCCCCTGTGCCCTCGCCGTGCAAGGCAACATGCGCCAGCCGATGTCGCCTTCTTCCCGGTTCCACCATAGAGGACGACAAAGACCCTTGTCGCCCAGTGAACCCGAGGCCCCTTTTAGTCGCCTTCTACGACAGGCAGGAGTCCGTAGTCTTATTCTTGAGAGCCCAAAACTACAGGGCTGGATAGTCTAAACATCTATTAGCTAGCAATTCGACACAAGGGTCCCCCTCGATGAGGGGTATAAAAATCCATCCTCTAAACCATCCTAAAAAATGGTTACTTGAAGTAAATTATAATCAGACAGAAGCTTTTCTTAATTTAAAATTTATTTTTCTACATATTAGTGTAACATTAATCACTATATAAATCTCATATTATTAATATAAATACATATAGTATTGCTGAGAGATAACACCAACACATATCTACACACACATACAATTAATGTTTTTATTATCGTGTTTTTAAATAGGAGAAGCCACAGACTGCTGAAACACAGGTGTACCTAGCTCAGAAGTTTGTCTTTACATTTATTTTTTGGTGACCAATAAATATGTATTAATTATTATTAGTTTTCTTTAATTATTCGAAAAATCTTTGGTTTTGACAATATTTATATATAAAGTAAAATACACAAAAAGTATATGAAGATTCCCTGAAAGTTTTATTGAAATCGGTCCAGCAGAGAGGTCCGATTCTACGCGGTAAATACGATTGTAAATCGTATTACAATTTCGCATGACGGGTAGTACCCGGAAGTATGTACCCCCTTAGATGTTAGGAGCGTTGCTTGAGTTTCTTCGGCCACTTCTTCTCCCAGCGCTTCCCGAAGTGGCACTCAAAGTTAGTTTAGCTTTTGAATGTCTCTTAGATTATCCGTGAAATAGCAACCGACCGAGTCGTAGTTCGGCCCTCTTGGGCGCCCTCGGATCGGAATACTTACGCGTAACATAGTAACCGTCCAAGCCAAGGTTACCCCTCGCCGGGGGGATCCTTGTGTCAAGTTACTAGCAATAGAGGTTCAGGCAAAGCGACCTAAGAGCTATGCCACCTCTCAATCCGGTGAAGCAGTCAAGGCCAGCTTCTCTGGCCAATCTGTGTAGTTCGTCATAAAAAAAAATCAGTCCAGCAGTTTTGGAGTCGAAATGAAACATACCGACACACTTTCTCTTTTATATATATATATATATATAGATTAAAACTTATTTTCAGATCTATCTAACTACTGTACCTAACTTACATTTTAAATTAAAGTCTAATTTTGGCAGTGGTAGTAATATCAACTAGTTTACACAAATAATTGTCATTTAGTTAATAGATAAAAAAAATAATACAAAGTTACTGTAATCTCATAATGCATGCGACAAAAGAATATTCATGTACTATATCTAATACAGGAAAGACACTATGAAACGCTTGCCGTAGAAATGGCAGGTATTGAATTCTTAAATTGTAATATCTATTTCTATTTTAAGCATACAACGGTATTCTGAACCTGCCACAGTACCTTCGTGAGATCGATCCTAGGAGAAACGCTCGCGCCTCGTTGCAATACAGTTACAAGACTGTTTGAATTCTCATTAAAATTCAAATAAATGTAAATACAATTGTCTCTATTGGTATATTTGATTTATAATTCTATTATCGTAAGAGTATTATAAGACTAAGCATCGAATCCCAGTCCGGTTGTACCAATGGATTTCTGTTTTCGATTTTTTAAATAAAAAAAATAAATTGCTTGGTGTCTGGCGATGAGACCAACTATCACATATACTTGATGAAAAGTGGACAACAAAAGCAGTCTCTGTCTATCCATCTAGCGTTAAAAAGACATGACATTTATTTATATTATTGAAATGATAGATAGACATAGACATTTTATTTATTGCCATCGAAAAAAATTACAATCAAAATATAACATATTTAAAAAGTAATAAAAACAGACAATTTTTTTTGTTTACGGGGGGGAAATCTTCAACAAGATACAGCGCCTTCTGGGGTTATGGGCGATTTTTACCCACTAAAACCCCCGGATGGCCCTTTCTCGGTGCATGGTGAATCGGTTCCACTGTGACCACTTCGGAGAACACACCGTTAATCCCTGCCTCCCTGCCCTGTGCTCTCGCAAAACATAAAAACACCCTTGTCGACCAATGAAGCCCTTTTAATCGCCTTCTACGAGAGGCAGGAGATACCGTAGTCTTATTCTACGAGCCCAGAACTACAGGGCTGAGGACATAATGCCTGTCGCACGGCTACGACGACGCTGATTTTCAGCGTTGCGTACTACTAGTGAAATATCTTTTTACTTGTTTACAACAGCGTAAAGTTAAAGTACTACTGGCAGCTGTATTTCGCTCCGTCAAATAGTAAACACGTGCACGGCGGTAGATGAACACTTAGTGAGGAATGTTGCACGCTTAGAAAATTTTCTAACACATTTGATGATGTGATTTTTTCGCAAGAGAGCCGCGTGGCAGATTTTGCCTTAATACTCAGTTAATAAAGGCCTGTGCCCCGCAGTGGCACGCACATATATAGGCAGTTACATTACTCTTTTCAACCGACTACAAAAAGAAAGAGGTTCTCAATTTGTCTGTGTTTTTATTATCGATACCTGATAACTTCCGACTGGGGGAAATGATTTTGATGATTTGTTCTTTTTTTGAAAGCTGATGCATCCAAAGCGATCGCATTTTATTTTGGTCCAGTTCTAATAATGGCATCCATAAAAAATTAAATAAGCCTGATTTTTGCAATAGGAATGTGCGCCACGAACAGACGATAACAAGTCAATATCACGCTAACCGATTTCGATTTTTTTGACGAACTACACACATTGGCCACAGAAGCTGGCCTTGACTGCTTCACCGGAATGAGAGGTGGCATAGCTCTTAGGTCGTTTAGCCTCAACCTCTATCGCTAGTAAATCGACACAAGGGTCCCCCCGGTGTGGCATAACCTAAACCGATTTTGATGATTCATTTTTATCGGAAAGGATGTTCTTCAAAGGTAGTTTGATAAGAGTAAGATCTATAATTTATTTTCTTTAAACTCCTGTCGTTCCAATGCTGGTGTGCGTTCACCTCTCCGTCGTGAGGTGGATATATACTCGTACAATAAGTACTTCGCAGATGTTGATTTGTTTTCATTGCCTACTACTAAATTTAGAAAATGTATTAAAGACAGCTTATTTAGTTAATTTAGTTAATAAGTATTTATTTATTAGTTCATTTATTTCCGTATTCTTCTTGTTAGTTTAAATTTTGTTTTTGTTTTTAAAGTGTTGCACGTTAAAATAATAATGATAATAATTTGCGGATAATGTTGTTGGTAGTGCAGTTACATATCTTATATAATATCAATTGTGCTATTGTTTATTGTCCCAAATAAAGAGGAAAAAAAAATAAGAGTTTGGTTAAAATCTGATTAGTATTTCGTAATATTCGTATTCGATTTAAAGTCGGTGTTTGTTTTTACTCGTAAACACACTTGTCATTTTTTCTACTCATTCTTACCTTTTCCCGTTACAAACCAATTTTACGTTACGTTAAATGTAAAATTGTGGTTGAATCTGTTTTGCGGGTGCATCCATGCTTTTGTGAATATTTTCTGTTGTCAATGTGTTTCCACGTTTTATTTGTTTCTGCCGTGTTGACTTCTTAAATTGTTCAAGTTTCCTTGTTAAACTGACAGAGGATACGCTATAATACTGGCTTTTCTGTGTCCGTTTTGATCATTTTGTGATTAAAAACCGAAAAAAGGCAATTCATTGGCACAAGCCATTTGGAATTCGCGATCTTTAGATCGTAAGCTGTAAGGTTAACCATTAGGCTGTCACTGTTTTCTTAAACAAAATAATAAATATTATTATAATGTAATACGACAACAATCAGCGGTAGAACCGATAACCGTTAGGTAAAACCAGTTCTTGAGTAAAATCCGTGGACCACAAATAATAGAGCTCTACGAACACTTATTCAGCTGGATAGACAGGAGCTCCGCTTTCCACCAACGCCCGATCACACTCTTCGTAACGTATTCTAGCTTGCGGAAAGAAGTTTTACCTTAAAAATTTACATGAATATACATCTTTTTTTTAATTCCGTTGAAAATTAACACCATCACCGTATCCTCGAATAAAAAACACCATATATACTTAGCTATAAATAGCTGTAAAATATAAATCAATTATTCTTTGTTGGTAAATAAAGCGACACTAAATCCTATCCACGACAAACTTGTAAAATGAATCCTGCGATGAATCTGAATTCCAAAATTGTTCCACATATTCTCATCGGAATTAGGCTCGTCTATCAATCCGTTATAATTTAAGCTCGTGATCTCATTCCGATCCAGCAACTGGAGTGATTTATCGTCAGATTACTCGTGTGTCGATGCGGTGACGCAAGTGGGCACCCGCCCGTGACTGTCGAACACTCCTTGATGACTTGTACTACCTAACGCGCCCTATTTTTACAGATGGCAGTGCGAACTGAATTGCTGTCGTCACACTCGTTCCCAATCTCAATGCCATTTAGAGCAGCGGTACCCAAACTGGTACGTGTACCCCCAGGGACACCCGGGGAGTACGTGAATATTGTATTAATGATACTGAGATGTAAAACTGTTACGTCCATTTATTCAGTCTTTTCAATCGTTTGTTCACTGAATGCGACAAGTTGTGAGCCTATAGGCAATTGTTTGGAATTCGCGACCTTTAGATCGTAAGCTGTAAGGTTAACCATTAGGCTGTCACTGTTATCTAAATAGAAAATAAAAATATTATTATAATACACTAGCGTACTTAGCCGGCCTAGATTTTGCTTTATTTTATTTAAACAATAAACTTACGTCATTAAATAGTTTATTTAACTCTCGCAATATATTAAATTATTCATTTCTCTCCGTATTCATTCTCTTCTCGAGCGGGTGAAGATCATTACATATACCAATATAGATATATATACAATATCATTCTTATCATTTATACAAAACATATCGGGCTCATGTTAATGTCAGAAATAAAAGTACGACGTATGGCTTGTTTGACAGTTCAAAAGATGAGTGCTCCAATCGTCACCAACAGGATTACTCGCCAGGTCAATCTGAAGATTCCCTGAAAGTTTCATTGAAATCGGTTCTGACGTTTCGGAGTCTTTATGGAACATACCCACACATTCTATCTTTTATATACATAGATTACGACAACAATCAGCCGCAGAACCGATAACCGTTAGGTAAAACCAGGTCTTGAGTAAAATCCGCAGACATACGTTTGCGTTTTCACCCAGAGACTAGATGGAGCGACGATCATCGCAGGGTAGTTGATAAAAGCTGGATCTGAGTCGCCGTAACGTCAATGTTGAGTGTTGGCAAGTTTTAAGTCCAGTGGAATAATAATGGCGTCTAGTCGTTAGGCGTTAGTGCAAAACATGTAAAGAAGAATTATGGAGAACCTGCTTCTTCTTCAACCGACTTCAAAAAGAGGATGTTCCCAATACGTATATAAAATAGTAAGTAAATAAAATGTAATAAAAGAGGAAAATATAGATAATAAGAGTAACAGAATTGTATAATAAAAAGAAGTCAAAAAGAAAAATTTAATAGAGTAAAAGTGTAAGAATAAAATAGTAATAATAATAGAAAATAATAATAAGTGCAACAGTAAAAGTAAAATAATATAGAAATAGAAGATAGACAATAAGAGTGACTGTAAAGTATATTTCTTTGTGTGTGTGTTAACAAGAGATGGAAGAAAGTGATGAGTGAAAACATCCCTAACCACCCACGTTGGGGGAACTAGCTATAGCATAGGCAGACTATGCTCAGAGAAAATATGACAAGGGGCAATAAACTCTGATTTCTAGCAAATAAGTCAGTAGTCTTGTTCATGCCACAAAAAAAAATACGTCTGTATGTTTTTTGTTTGTCACGTCATAACTTTCGACTGGTCGAACTAATTTTAATGATTATATTTTTAATTGCAAGCTGTTGCTTCGGTGTGATCCCATTTAAATTTGTTTTAATTCTGTTTAAGGCACCCATAAGAAAACCATATAAGTCATAAATTTACAAAAGTTGTACTTTTGTGCGATTATGTGCGCCACAAATGGACGAATAACTCAATATCACGTCAACAAATTTCGATGATTTCTTTTTTATTAGAAACGATGCACTTCAAGCGTTGTTTGATGAGAGTTTGGTTAGGTTCTAATTAATTCTGTCAGCCCTGTAGTTCTGGACTCTCAAGAATAAGACTACGGTATCCCCAGACAGTCATAGAAGGCCACTAAAAGGGGCCTCGGGTGCACTAGGCGACAAGGGTGACATCGGCGGGCCCGTGTCGCCTTGCACTGCGAGGACACAGAGGGCTCCTCCCTCGCGAAGTGCTCTCCTAGAGCACAGTGCAGAGGGGCTCCGGTGCTTTCCACTGAAGATCCCGGAACCCCTCACTATGCACCGAGGAAGGGCTTCCAGGGACGGACGGCGGTTAAGTGGGTAAAACCCCACATAACCGCCGTCTTCCCCCCATAAACGGGGGTATCTTTTGAAGATTTCCTCCCCGTTAAGAAAAAAAAAGGTTCTAATTAATTCTAAATCGTAACATTTCTACGATAATTGCCTTATACCAAGAGAACATCTGCGTGTAATAGCGCTTAAAGTATGATTCTACTTAAAGTCGGTTTTTGTTTTTGCTCCTAAATATACTCGTGATGTCAGTTATCAAAAGTTTGGGAATCACTGATCTAGATTGTCATTGATGGAACGAAACGACACATATATTAATATTTCAAGCAGGTCGCTATCAGGCGCCTCATCACACCCATCAATAACACAATAACATTTGTTCGCACAAAGCCTTGGTACTTATTCATATTTTTGTCGTTTTAAATGGGCCAGATTGAAACACGATCCGATCCTACCAGAAGCTGATCGCTTCAGTTTTATCGCAGTTTGAGATATGGCGGATATCTTGGGCCGCTTAGCCTGAACCTCTATCGGGAGCAAGAGGCGCAGAGAGGGGACAGCTCGGGTGGTTTATCCGAGTTGAGTCATCATTCCTAAATAGACATTTGACTAATATGTAAAACTATTCCGAAATATTAAAGGGTACGGATGGACGCCTAAGTATCCTAAGGCATGTGAAGTATTCCAATCCGCACTACGATTGAGTGACAATGCCCTTATACTTTATAAAAATCCTGTAATTTTTATTACGAAACAGTTGAAGGAGCCGAGGCATCGAATCTTTGATAAAAATTGTCTATTATGTACTACGAGTATATATAGTCTTCCAAATAATTAAACGAATAATAATATACCCGTAATCAAAAATAAAAGGTCGGTTAAGGTTAACTGAAATAAATTGTTTAGGGTTTAGGGTACGGCCTGCGAATCGTAAGGTCGTGGGTTCGAATCCACCATTGGACTATTGCCGTGAACCATGTCCTAGCACAAGCTTAAGCTTAGTTGGAATGGTTAACAACATTGTTAGTAATATTTCTGAAAAAAAAAATGTCTATTAATTTAATATCGTTCGAATAAAATAAAATATTTATTAATTTATTTATATTTCATTAAAAAAACATAAACTTAAACGAAAAAGAATATCTGACGTAAACTTGGATAATACAGTTACAGAAAATGTTATTATTATTTAAATTTTAGTACTTAGTGTCGCCACAAGGAGACAACACTAAGATACTATAAATAAATTAATAAAAATATTTTATTTTATTTAATTTTAAGGATATTTAATTGTCTATCATGCACAATTTATTTCAGTTAGCTAGCGTCTTTATCTACCGAGATATTCAAACTTTCCTAACCGACCATTTATACCCACCTTTTATTTTTGCTCACGAGTGTAAATACAGATATAGGAGATTTAGTTATATATCAAACGTACATGACGTACCATTTTGTGATTTCACCAATAACAGCGATAGCCATCTCTACTATCTAAACGAAGCGATCTTTGTAAGATTCAAATTGCGAATATGAAATCACGCGGAAGCCGCGAGACTCGTTTCGTATATTCAAATGCGTCGTTACAGCGAGATAGGACATATTTAATGATCAAAATGAACAAAGGCCCGAAGATGTCGTGGCCTTTAACGCCACGCGTTAGTTCGCTGGGTCGCCGTCGATATATTAAAACATAACTGGACATCCGGCGTTAGGCGCCGTCCGTGGCACCATACCGACCGACTGGCTGGCTTAATGGACAACCATGCAATATCAATTGCTGCTGTTAATATTGATAGCACTATACGCGACGCAGGGTGCCTACACTTCTGATTACGCTGATACTAGACCTACTGGTATCTACAACGAGTTCTTGAGAGTTGGCACAGCTCTTAAAGAGTAAGACTAGAACCTTCTGAGGTCAACAGTATAGTTTGGAGAGTATGCTCGTATTGTTTTTTACGAAAGACAGTAAAGAACGGGGTGGCTAGGCTTTCGGTGTTTCATTTTTACTTAGAAATTTCACAATGTAATTCCCCATTCCTTTTCCTCCATCGGACTACAACACTGTTGGATTTCATCCTTGTGTTGTGAACATTCCTTAAGCCCGAACACAGCACTTTGCTGTATCTTTCATTATTCGTACAACAAAGGACTGGAATAGTTTGCTCTCGTCTGTCTATACGTCTGTTTACAATGTCGGTTTCAAAAAGAAGGCGTTCGCGCGTAATAGCGTCTAAAATTTGATTCGATTTTAAGTCGATTTTTGTTTTTGCTCGTAAATATTCTTGTCATATATTAAAAAAAACGAACAAACCGTCAGTATTATTCAATTGCATAGATCGAAAAATTAGTTCGCTAATTCAACGCGTGCTATTCGAAGCCCGATGCCGTTTAGTATTTCATAAAGGCATTAGCCCTTTCCGATGTTATCGCCTACTCTGTATTCACAAGGGCCTCTATCGGCGGCATAAAGAACAAGCGCCGATTGTGACGGAAATGCTAATTGGTATTTGACACTCGGATTAGTATAGAGGGCCCTTTGTTGCCGTTCGTTGTTTACTGCCCGTTAATAACCGTAGGGAATGCCTGCGATTTCGCTCTCGCTGTCACCTTGTCGTTATGTTTGTATAATTTTGTTATCTCAGTCTAGTGTCTGTCCCTCATAAGGATCGTGGTCACCATTTACCTCCACCGGCTTCTATCTAAAGCTTTTCTTATTTTAGATGAAAATTTGGAAGACGACGAGTCTTTTATTTAATTTATTGAATGTTGTTAAATGCTTACAATCTCTCCACTATGTATTTGAGATGTGTTGCTGGAGGAGAATGTTACGAGTATCTTGGACACCCCGCTGCACACATGTGTCAATTCCCCAAGAAGCGGGAGTAACCGTCAGGCTGTCAAGAATCTGTCTCTGCAGGGTTTTCGAATTCTCCGGTCATATAGCATATAGACAAATGATACACACGACCAAGACAGAGGAGCCCTATGCGCTGGACAGACCAGATCCGCGATAACACTAATTCGAAAGTCCACGAGTTCTCCAAACCCTCAAATACCGCAACAGGCGTAGAGCGATCATCCCGCAACATAATTCGTGGAGGTCATGACCCTCAGCAATGAGAAAGACGACACGAGGAGGAGAAGGATTTACAATCTGATGGTTTTTGGTCATCCATACATTCATACAAACTTTCGCGTTTATAATTTTAGCAGGATGGTAACGTGGCTCGGTTTCTTCAGCACGATAAAAATACTTCTTATAATTTGAATCTGGCATATCGTCTCATAACATGCACGGCAATTACTGTCTACTAATAACGAAACAGATTTTATAACATTTGTTAGACATATTCCAAATACCCAATCAAGGTAATCCAAGCAGCTCTATAAGCTTGATAAAAAAGCTATTGTGTTATCCGTCTACCCTACTAACAGAAACGAGTAAATCAACTCGAAACTAATCTAGATACATTCGCCACTATCCTTCTTGACACTAGAAGCTTTACAGCTTTACGCAAGGAATTGATAACGAAGTGTTCATCTCCGGTCTGTCAGTCCTTCCTATTCGGTATATCTACCAAGCATTGACCTATCTTCCACCTGGGGATATTCTGTAGGGGTGAGGTTACCCCGAGAACCACTTTACAACAAATAAAAACCGTTTTATAACATGTTCACATATAGTAATATTGTTTTAATCTATTGATAAATAGACGTTTTATTTTAATGTTACTTTTTAATAATTAGATGTTAGAATAGATTATTATAACTAGCTACTGCCCGCGGTGTTATCTGCGACTAAAAACTTTTTATTTAAATTTTTATAACATAAAATTAATCTAAGATATTCATTATTAAATCATCTGCTATCTATATACATTCATATGCATGTAGTTGAAAGCAGTTATTTTAATATTATAAACGGAATATTTATTTATTGACATCAATCCGCCCCTGATTTTCAATAAGCTTAGTCATTGCGATGTATCTTAATTGTAACTAAATCAATGTCCATTGTTGTTTCAGATTTATCACAGTGTGCATAAAGGAACCACTGACAACGGCACTGTTGCCCAGCACAGAAGTTGGTCTACCGGTAAGTGTACCGTACACATTCACAACTCGAACATAGCAGCGTAGCTTTATACGTAATAGACAATAATCTTGTCTACTGATAATTTCATAAAAGCATTATTAATTAGACACTATTAAAGGTAACATTCTTGCATAGAAGTTGTATAGTAATTCTGGAGAAAGGTGTTTTTGCGAAATCCGTTCGAAGATTGGACATTTAATTGTCTAGAGATGTGTCTATTGGGGACTAGGCAATTCACGGCAGTTTTTGCTCTGAAGAGGAAAAAAGAGACACCGTCTCGACGGCAAGACCATTTTGTGATATTTTTACTCACTAAAACTCCCTCGGTGACTTACGGGTGCATAGGAAGGGGCTCCGGGTTTTGGCATTTTAGGCATGTGAAATCTACCATCCGCACTAGGGCCGTGTAGCGGATTATGCCCTTCTACTCTCTTTGCAGAGAAGGCCTGCGCCCAACAGTGGGACACATATGTTTTACATATTACAGCCTTTATACATATATTCGTATTTGTATATATGTATATATGTTTTACGAGAAGTGGAAGTCGATAGATTCGTCGTGGCTGACGCTTGAGGGATTAGCCTCGACGCAAAAATAGTTATTCCTAAAAAATCCGTCCTATGCGATAACCATGACCAGGGGACCGGTCGCCCCTGCGTTTATTGCCCGGGTAATGGGGTCATACACAGAGGCCCGTACCTGCAGGGTTCCTCGAACCTCGTAGACCACCAGCGACGTTCACGACATGTGGAGACCTGGCGGGTAAGTTCAACCAACGTTCGATCCAACGGCTCCAAACTGGATGAGCGCTTTCCCGATTCTGCTCGAAGGGCTCTTTCTGAATCATTACCGTTTTACAGAATGAACAAGCTTACTTGCCGGCGCAAATGACAGTTCAAAAAGATGGCCCCCGGTGGCCTTTCCTCGGTGCATTGTGAGGGGCTCCAGGATCTCCAGTGGAACGGACCGGAGCCGGAGTTTTATCCCTCCTCCCCTGTGCCCTCACAGTGTAAGGCACTTCAGCGGACGATAAAGGCCCCCCTCTTGTTGCCCAGTGGACCCGAGGCCTATTTGAGTCGCCTTCTACGACAGGCTGGGTATACTGTAGCCTTATTCTACGAGTCCAGAATTGCAGGGCTGAATGTTTAACCGACAGTTAACGTTTAATTGACAGTTTAACCCTACTTCTACCCATTTACCATGACTCTTCACATACTTGCGCAAACGCCTTTAGAAAAATATGTTCAATTACGTAAGCCAATGCCATTAAACTGTAATTATAATTAGTGAGCAGATGTCCCCAATTACAAACGTATCAATCAAACGTAGGTTGTCCAAGTGGTATCTTAATACATGCCACGGTGGGCGTAACAATGCTACTAAAGATAACTTTTATAAAAATCATCTTACTTACACGCGTTACGTGTTATTTGAAGTACAGAAGCGGTACGGTGTTTGGATTACGTCAGACACGAGGGCTAACGTGTTATACGAAACAAATGGGATTTCTTTGATAAAATGCCAACTCTGTTATTACACTAAAGGCTCTTTGATTATTTGTTTTGATATTATAGCAATAATAATAAGACGTATTTTCGAATTTGTCTTTGTAAGTGAATCACGGTACATTCACAGAAATTATTTTACAGATACCTACAGCTCGTAAAGAATAACTAAAACTGCCTAGACCTAGGCAATAGAACACATAGCAGACTTGAAACATAGACTCTCTAAGTGTTCGAGGCCTTCAAGAAACGAAAACCCCTCCTTTATCAAAGGCCGGTAAGGCGCCTGCTCCTCTAGTTTTGTGGATAGCTGTCCAACTAAAACTGATCACTTCCTATTTTAAGTCGGTTAAAATTATGCATGTATTAACCGTCTTCTCAACACTAAAGTAACTTAAACGTGCTACATTTTTCAGATGCATCAAACGACGCACACGATGCGAACGAACGGCACGATTTACGCGTGGAGCACGTGGGGCACTTGGAGCCCGTGCTCGCGGTCGTGCGGGGGAGGCGTCGCCGTGCAGGAGCGACAGTGTCTCCCGCGGGACCCCACCAGGTATGCCGACCTTTGACTTTTTATACTGAATTCTTAGAATATTATACAAATACAATATAAGAGCCGTGGTAGCTCAGTGTCCAGGTTGGTGTCAGGCGGTTGGCTCAGGTTGCATAGTACGCTAGTAACCCGAGTTCGATCCCCGGTGACGGCACTAATAAATTTGTTATTGCAATTTTATGTGCTATTTTACCACGCGCTCGGCGGTGAAGGAAAACATCGTGAGGAAACCTACATGTCTTAGAATTTTTTTCTAAAGCATGTGGAGTCTGCCAATCCGCACTAGGGCTGCGTGGCAGACTATGCCTTTATACTCTGTTTACAGAGAAGGCCTGCGCCCGACAAAGGGACATATATTATATATTTAAAGGCTGTAACTTTAACTTTAACAATACAAACTCATGCCCGGAGGGATAGGCACAATGATAGCAGGTCAATGGCATCCTCTTAATACGACCTATTTCGACACACCTCTTTCGCTTCTTTCCATACATCGGCGTGTACATAATCGTCGGTCCAGCGTTCTCCTTACCTGCTTATTCAATTAAACTATTTTTACGTACACTATCGGATGTTAAGGTAACGTCTAAGATAGGCTCGGCCTAGTTCAGACGTTAGTAAATCCAAAGAAATTGGTTCAATTTCAGTTTATTTTATAATCACAATGTATTAAGAGTAAGTATTTTTTGGTTGCAATAAATTATTTTTTTAATTTTTTGACCCAAAAAATTAAAAATTTTATAAATGCGTCGTCATAAACCGTGTACAATTTTTTTAGGGAGTGATTTTTTGTACTTAAACAATCGAAAAAAAGGCCATTCATAGGTACAAGCCGACTTGGATTCCAGCCCCGTCCGAAGCGTCCAAGCCGAGGTTACCCCTCACCGGGGGGACCCTTGTGTCGAGTTACTAGCAATAGAGGTTCAGGCTAAGCGACCTAAGAGCTATGCTACCTCTCAATCCAGTGAAGCAGTCAAGGCCAGCTTCTCTGGCCAATCTGTGTAGTTCGTCATAAAAAAAAAAATCCAGCCCCGTGATCACCAAAACGTAAGTCGAATCGCTGAGCCAGAAGGATATCATTACTTACATTTATCTCAAATCCTATTAATATTCAAAAACATTCACTTAAACGGACACTGGACAGGATAAAAATTAAAATACGTCTGTCTACCTCTAAAGTAATCCTCTATAATTTGAAAATCGAATCTGTGTTTGACGCGAGAAAACAAACAAGCCAACACGTGAAGAAGATTAATGTCGAAAGTTTTCACTCTTTTTTTTCTCCCCCATTGTTCCTTTCGTATTGTCTTAATTGTTTCATTATAAGGGCCGGTACAGCTATTAAGATAAGATGCATTGTCGTACATACGAAAGTACCTATTTTATAACTCCTTTTGTGAATAGAAAAAACAAACGTCAAATAGGATGAAATAGTTTTGTAAGCGGCTAGGATCAAGATTAAAAAAAATTAGCTTAGTTACAGTTCGGTGGGCAGCGTGAGAGAATTCTTTTTAACGGATTTTGTACGACAATAGTCTTTATTTATTCAATATGATTGTCCAGTCGAGCGTCGAGCACAATTTAAAAAGTCTAGAAAAGGCAGTATTTGACAGTTTTTGTTTCAGTAGCAAATCTGATCTTTGAAATCAATTTAAGAGTACAAACTAAGATACGATATACGGACGCTGGATTGAAATGAATTCTCTATTTAGATTAAAGAATGATTATAGGAGACCCAAGCTTAAAGTGAACTAGTACGATTAGTGGACACCTACAATAAATTATTATCTCTATTATCTGCATCAAGAGCCGTGGTAGTTCAGTGTTCGGGCGGTCGCCTCAAGTTGTGTACTACGCTAGCAACACTAGTTCGATCCGCCGTCACCAATAAATTTGTTGTTGCAATTTTATGTGCTGATTTACCACGCGCTCGGCGGTGAAGGAAAATAAATTGAGGAAACCTACATGTCTTCGAAAAAAATTACAAAGACATGTGAAGTCTGCCAATCCGTAGTAGGGCCACGTGGCGGACAATGGCCTTATACTTTACAGAGAAAGCATGTGCCCAGCAGTGGGACATATATTAAGGCTCTAACTTTTAACGAACTTTAACTGCATCAAAAGAAAACAATATCAATATTTTAGTGCCTAAATATTTTTTTAATAAGGTGTAAATTTAAGTAAGCCTTCGAGTATTTAATGGTAGGACAATTGAGGGATTTTATAAAGGAAGAGAAGAGAGACAGAGCCGAAAATAAAACATATAAACGTGGAATATATAGTTATCCGAATTAAAAGCTACTGATCGACCCTCTCGGTGTTCTACGTATCAAAATGATAGTACGAATAGACTAACCGTACAGGGCTCTTGTGCCTTAAAGAAGTCAGGACACCGAAGCCTGTGCCAGCTTCCAAAAACTCGCTAAAACTACAGCGTAGTTCATTCCGAAAAAAGTACAATATATTTATGTGTACGTGCTATGAATCTGCATGGCACTTTCCCAAGGGTGAAGGTCCATTTTTATGTAAAGAAAAATATAATTTTCTTTTCATAAAATTCTGTCAAATGTCATCATGTCAACGAGACATTTGAAGTTATAAAATAATTCATGTAATAGGATAAATATTGTAAATAAATAACATTAAATGTCGTTTCTTTAATAAAAGAGACACTAAGCATAATTTATTTATTAATTTAAAGACATTTCTTGTCAAAAAATGGAAAAGCTGAAATTTTCACTTCAAGCAAAAGATACATCAGACGGAAGGCATTTACTAAGCTAGTGCGCCTTACCATCCAGGACCGCATTTCTACTTGACATCAGGTGGGATCGTAGTCAAGCACTTGCTTAGAAATAATAAAAAAAATATAATTTCTTTATTGCTATAACTACAATTATCACACAAGATCATAAAGTTTTGATGGTTCCTGAGGAATATCAAGCTGTATTATTTCACAAACATACAAACGTCTAATAATTTCGGGACAGTGAAAAACTAATTAATTTTGTGGAAAACCCGATAACTCTCCTTAGAACATACGTGCTTATAGTATTAAGTTGCCTATTTTTTTTGACGAACTAACACAGTTGGCACAGAGAAGCTGGCCTTTACTGCTTCAATGGATTGAGAGGTGGCATAGCTCTTAGAGCCTGAACCTCTATTAGGTGGTAACTCGACACAAGGGTCCCCCGGTGAGGGGTAACCTCGGCTTGGACGGTTACCATTATTACGCGTTAGCAGTCCGATCCGAGGGCGCCCGAGAGGGCCGAACCACGACTCGGTCGGTAGCTATTTTATTAACAAAATCTATTGGGACAATCTATTTTTTTTTTATGACGAACTACACAGATTGGCCAGAGAAGCTGGCCTTGACTGCTTCACCGGATTGAGAAGTGGCATAGCTCTTAGGTCGCTTAGCCTGAACCTCTATTTGGTGGTTACTCGACACAAGGGTCCCCCCGGTGAGGGGTAACCTCGGCTTGGACGGTTACCATTATAACGCGTCAGCAGTCCGATCCAAGGGCGCCCGAGAGGGCCGAACCACGAGTCGGTCTTTAGCTATTTTATTAACAAAATCTATTGGGACAATCTAAGCTAAACTAACTTATATGCCACTTCGGGAAGCGTTAGCGCTGGGAGTAGAAGTGGCCGAAGAAACTTCAGCAACGCTCCTACTCCTATTGAGGGGGTGGGGGAAGTTGCCTATTAAGTGTTTTTGTAAATATTTCTTTCATACAAATTCTATTGCGCTTATTTGTAATACCATTTGCCTTTAAATGACGATCTCCTGTTAATTTGTAAGTTGAAAATATATCAAATACAAGTCGTGCCTGCAACATAGTGTGTTCAGCCCTAACCGACGTCGGGTACAGTCATGCTATTGATCATAGATCACAATGATATCTAATGATACGGCGCGTGATCGATAAAGCGCCGTCTACCTCCGCGGGAGAACCTTCCACACCGTTGCCTCGCGCACGGTTGTCGCAACTGTACTTTAGGGAACCCTACCGTCACGAATTTACGCTTCAACGTATATTTGCAGTTTATTTGAATGAAATTTACAACATCTTTTCTTTATTTAGATTTTAACTGAATAAAGAAAAGATGTTGATGAGATCTTATATTTAATCTGTGCTAAATGCGCCCGACGGATAATGAAAAATGAAGCTGTAATTTTTCAATTGCTCAAATATAATCGTGGTTAACTATCTGTATGTATTATTTATTTATATAAATTAAAATATTATTGTTTATTATAATTTTTATTTATTAATTTTTCATATTTACACTGAAATTTATTGACTATTCTTTTCCATTCCATTATTAAATATAAAATAAAATATTTTTTTTATTTAATATAATCGTGGTTAACTATCTGTATGTATTATTTATTTATATAAATTAAAATATTTTTTTTTTTTTATTTTTTTTATTTATTAATTTAATTTTTCAAATTTATACTGAAATTTATTGACTATACTTTTCCATTCCATTATTATTTTATTGTAATTATTTATTTCTACATATAGCAATAAAAGCTATCTTTTATTGCTTACGCGGGTACATAAGCACACACACCCATTGTTGTTAATGAAATTTGAAGCCATAAGTGCATACGCATTTATTTTATTTTTCTATTAACTTTGTGGAGTATAAAGTTTTTGGTTTTAAGCAAACTGCTGACGGTGGAGTATGAATTTTCCCCCATATTTATATATAGATGATTGCAGAATGCTAATATTTCATTTTACATAAAAATGCATTAAATCGATAGAACTTTTTTTTTGTTGACGGGGAGGAAATCTTCAGAAAGATACCCCGCCTTCTGGGGGGGGCGGCGGTTATGTGAGGTTCTTACCCACTAAAACCTCCCCGATGGCCCTTTCCTCGATGCATGACGAGACGCTCCGGGATCTCAACGTGGAACGCACTGGAGCCCCTCTGCACTGTACTCCCTCCTCCCTGTGCCATCACAGCACAAGGCGACACGGGCCAGCCGATGTCGCCTCCTTCCCGCACAATTGGAAAAAATACCGTTTTGCCAGTTTCCGTCATCTAGTACAGTTGTACCTACTGTATTACCGACGATCCACCACTGAAACTTCGATAATGTTTAAATTTTAGTATTTGGTAATTTATATATATATATATATATATATATATATATATATATATGTAATACTAAAATAATTAAAAATAATAATTATAAAAATAAAGAACGTTGGTCGTACATTGAAAGACAGTTTAATTGTAGTTGGTTGTCACAGTGAAAGTTCAGCGACAAAAGCCTCCCGACTACGTAGGGATTTGGCAATAGCACTATCCCGAACGATAAAAGACCGGAGACGAGACTGAGAGTATAGTGTCAAGAAACATGGGAGAATGCAAGAGAGAGAGGCAGACTCGGGACCCAGTTCTGAACATTAAGGTTGTTTGCGTGGGATGTAATAATAAATAATGTCAATAGCATATTAAAGTATATTTGTCACCTCTTAAATGATCTTTATTACAATACACACTTAAATTTATGTCACCTGTCTACGTTTAGGGGCGCAAGAAATGTACTCTGTTTTTTGCTTTAAAAAATAGTGCTTACGGCGATGTGATCACCAACTATCGCACGTAGTACCTAAAAAGCCTCGTGAAGGAATTGCAGTCTCTGTCTACCATGCTTAAAGAGTTAAAAGGTCGTTCAAGCTTATATGTTTTGTTTAAGTAACATCCTCTTGAAAATGTTCTATTAAGTATAAATAATACTTAATTACACTTACTTATTATAAATAATTGTTTACATTAGAAACTACTTGTAAATACTTTTAAGCATGATTCCCTGTATTGACATATTGACATTGACATATAGCCGTGAGCAAAAATAAAGGGTCGGTTAAGAAAGTTTGAAAATCTCGGAAGATAAAGACGCTAGCTAACTGAAATAAATTGTGCATGATAGACAATTAAATATCCTTAAAATAAAATAAAATATTTTTATTAATTTATTAATATTTCCTTAAAAAACATAAACTTAAACGAAAAAGGATATCTTACGATAATACAGTATTTTTCATTAAATTTTATTCATTAATAAAACATAATTTTTTCATGTGGCGACATTGAGTTTAAAGAATTTATTTCTCATAAGAACATTTTTTACAAAGTTCACTTAGAATGAGATATAAGGTACTTAAATAATATAATTAATGATGTGCCTCTGGGTCGCAGGTAGGTGTCGTCACATGTGTATCATCAAATCTTTTAGCTTGTTTTTAAATTGTTGGAAAGTGTCGCACTCCTTCACTGTATTTGGCAGGCTATTGTATAACTGTGCTCCTTCGTACAATATCGTTTTCTTTCCGTAATTGGTACGTGGGGTGATTAGGTCGAGCTTATCTTTGTTCCTCAAGTTACGAGTTGTTTCTTTTTTATTCAATTTTATATTTGTGTGAATTGAATTTGTTATAATTTTCCTAATTAGAGTGCAAGTACAGTAAGTGTGTAGTTGTGTGATATTAAGTAATTGTGTTCTTTTATACAATTCATCTGTTGGCGTTAGGTAGTTATAATGAAACAAAACTTTTATTATTCTATTTTGTGTTCTTTGCAGGGGAGCTAGATGAGTGACAGCAGCTGAACCCCATATTTCTATTAAATATTCTAAGTGTGACTTTACTAGGGAATTGTAGATAATGATGCTTACTTTTTTGGGGATACAATTTGATATTTTGCGTATGGCTCCTAATACACACATACTCGTAAGTTTCTCCTTTACGTGATCAATATGGGGCTTCCATGTGAGTTTGTCATCTATCCATAGTCCGAGATATTTTTCTTATTCAGAGCGATGTATTATTTGATTATCAATAGTAAGGGGGGAGAACTGGGGTAAATATTTGTTTTTGGCGGCGAAGATCATGAATGATGTTTTGGATGTGTTGATAGTCAATAGGTTGTATTTGAACCATTCATTTAGTATATTTAAATCTTTCTTTCTTTCGACATTAAGTACTAAAATTTAAATTAGGTCGCTCAACCTGAACCTATATCGCTATTAACTCGACGCAAGAGTCCCCCCTGTGAGGGTAACCTCCGCTTGTACGGTTACTGTGGTACGCGTAAGCATTTCGATCCGAGGGCGCTAGAGAAGCTGACCGCAGACACAAAATTTATTCTTCCAAATTCTTGGTCGTTGCTGTTTCGTTAGGAGTATTTACTTAGCCTTAAAACAATTTCAAACCTAACAATTTCTCAAACATTTTTCTATACGATTTTTATAAATTACCTGGTATAAATTCGGAATCTAAGGTCTAATGCCTATAAATTGTGTTTATTTCTACATGATCTATTCATGGTCCTATTTAGTCACCTTTTAAAACCTTAAATATCAAAATCGGTTAAATGACAGAGCTATGACTATAATTATCGTCTGATTCAATACTTACGAGGGCGGTAAACTATTACGATCCTTGTAGAAAGTTTCTTCTACCTGACCACCCAGTTAGTATTCATAAATGAATACGAGAGCATCCAAGAACACCATATCACTTACAATCTCGTTCACCATCCTTAATTCGTCATCCATTTAAATAGAATTCAGTTCTAAACAAACATTGACCCTAATTGAATGCGCTATTGTTATTTAATAAGCGGCGAATTCAAGTTCCTCCACCGCACAATTGAAATGCGTACGTTATCAAACCATGACGCAAATATTGAGTAAGACTCGACGTTGATTGGACACGTGAGTTTCGTTCGCTTTTCAAACCGCGTTACGTTGCGTCTATCTTGACTGATATCACTTCATAGATTCTCCTATAATTAAGACAAGCATAGTGTAAAGAAACGCGAGTATATGATATTTGAGAGAGGTGATAGAAATAGGAACAATGATCCTGTGCCTGACATAAACTAACTAAACTATGTGCCTCGACTTTGTGTAGGGTATACCAGTTTAAGTACCTAGGGCACATCATCACCAATCGATCACCTGATGTCAAAGACGTCGGTGACATAGAGAGGGAGCGAAGGTCGTTGTCGGTGAAGGCCATCATGATCGCTCGCAGGTTTGTCACTACTAGAAGGAATCTAAGCTCACTCTGTTTAGAGCTAACAGCACAAGTTTCATTGCGAGCAGCCTGTGGGCGAAGAACAAGAAAAGGTCCTACAACGCCCTTCGCGTTCGATATAACAACGCATTCAAAGTGCTGTTGGGGCTGCCACGCTTCTGTAGCGCATCAGGGATCTTTGCTGAAGCCCTCGTCGATTGCTTTTATGCTACCATGCCGAAAAGATGCGCCATCCCTGGTGCGCAGGGTGCGAGCCAGCCCCAACAACGTTCTGGAGATGATTGCCTGTGCACTAGATAGCACGTATATTAATCGCTGCCTAAGGCTGCACGTGTCATTAAAATAATTGTATATAAAACAAAGATATTAGTATGACATAAATATATAGTACTAACATAGTTATTGTGTTACTTACAAAATTATGAACAAAATTTTTAAGCTTGAAATAAAGTTATTATTATAAAACACTTATTACAAGTATATTTACGAAAATAAACAAAAACGATCAAACGTAAAACGTTATTACGCGCGGATTCCCTATTTGTATTTTTGAATAAACATAGAAATAATACGTAATAGAATTAATCAGACTATAACCAAACTCTCATGTAACTGCCATTGACGTACGTCCTTTATGGATGAATCAATTTTTATTTTTTTTTGGATGAAAGCTGATGAGAAAACCGTATAAGCCTTAAATTTTCATTATGCTTTTTATTAGCAAGTGCTAATAAAATTTCGCTAAAAACTGTGTTTGATTATTACAAACAAATTTTAAAAAATATACAAACTTCATATGAAATCAATGATCAAATGTTACCATAACGAATACAATAATTGTCAGTTCAGAAATGACAATCAGAGATACCAACATAAGAATTTCAGGGCGATTTCGGCATGTCGATTCTCGAACGGAGTGATGTTCTTTAAAATGACCCCGTCCGCCCTTTCGCGCGGAACATACCAAATTAAGCCAATATTGAACTTTAATTGTGTTGCCAACGTATACGGTTACAAGTAACACACGATTTTCGACGGCACACTTGATTGACGCACAATCATTTAAGGCTCTTTCGCCAACGCCCGATTGTTATCTCATTGTTTACATCGAGTTTTTGTATTTCTATGTGAATGTTCCTCGAGACCATTAATGCGAACGCTGAGTCAGCGTGTATCTCTCATATCGATTGTTCGATGCGCTGTTAACAAGACATCCACGAGTGTAATAATGGATTCTCAAGACAAGATGACAGTGGTAACACCTTTACAGTTTTACTTTACGAACGCCGATAAAAGATCTA
Organism: Meandrusa payeni; assembly: GCA_029286785.1. NCBI lineage: Eukaryota > Metazoa > Arthropoda > Insecta > Lepidoptera > Papilionidae > Meandrusa > Meandrusa payeni. Next base: position 6,699,777 of record JAGSMX010000008.1, on the reverse strand, counting down.
TGGCTGTTATTCAAATGGAACAGAAAGAACAATGCATTCATTGCCAAACTATTTAACCTTGTAACGAAACACTAGCACGAAATATTATTTAATATATTACGTAATTGTTAATTTTATTACATACCGTAGCCATTCTAAAGTATCATAGTTAAATTATGAAGTTCAGGGTCTTTTATTTATTCTTCCAAATTTTTTCTCGTTGTTGTTTGGTTTGGAGTATTTATTTAGCCTTTTTTGAATTGAATAATTTCATTTGATATTATATTTATTTATTTATTTATAATTTTACAAAATCAACAGCATATGAATTATAATAGATATTTCGGTTACGTATTCAAGATCTAAGCCTTTATAGATATGCATTATATAAAACATTTTTTTTTCAGTGTTAACTAAGGATGTACTTCGTATTAAAAAACAATAAAAAAGAATTAAACAAATTAATAGGAAATAAAAATTGCATTACCTGCGTTACTGTGTGTGAGTGTATATGCGTATGTGTGATGTGTGTACGTTGTGTATATATTATTGTGTGTCCTGTATCACAAATCTCTAATTAACCCTAGTAATGCTATCAGTCAAAGTCTGTATAATTAGATTTTTGAATTTTAATTTTGTTAGACAAAAGGGGTCTACGCTTGAGAAATGGTTATTATAAGTGCTTAACACTCTGTTTACGACGGAATATTTTGTATAATTAGTATTCACTGGTTGTAAGTAGAAAAGGTCGGTAGTTCTAGTACGTTTTTTGGAGTGCGAAAATAATTGTTTTAAATAAAAAAAAATCTCAAACATTTTCCTATACGATTCTCATGAATCGGTATAACTTCGGAATTCAATGTCAATTGAAATCCGAAAATAAATTGAAGCATCAATATCCTTATGGTTTAGGGTACGGTCTGCGAACTGGTCTACTGACGTGAACCATCTCCTAGCAGAAGCTTAAGCTTAGTTCGAATGGTTAACAAGAATGTTAGTATTATTTTCTCAAAAAAACAAGAAATATCGCCAGGTTTCTTTTAAAAAAAAATGTTAAATGCCTACAAATTTTATTTATTTTGATTTCATTTTATCCTGGGTCCGTACGTAAGGTACAGGTAAGGTCAGTAACGTTTTATAATATCAGTAATCTTAAAATATCAAAATCGGTTCATAAATGACGGAACTATGAGTGTAATTTTTTTTTTCAAAATATGGTGACAATATTTTTATCTGCAACAAATATTCCAATATAAACTAATATTTCATTTAACCACTCCAAATAAGTTTAGTCGTGTGCTTGGAGATAGTTCACGTCAATAGCCGAATGGTGGATTCGAATCGACGACCTTACAACTCTTAGACCGTACCCTAAACCATTAGGCTATTGACGTTCATATATATGTGTATGACCACAAATCAATTGAAAACCTTCGCTTTTCTTGAAGTCGGTTAAAAATAAACCATAATTTATCAAAATCTTATTTATTTAATATTTTAAAGTAACTCTAAAGTGCTAACAATGTTTGGAAGTAGCAAATCTCCAAATTATTTAGTTGAGCATTGCCTTCGTAATAACATTACGACTTGCGTTCTGTAATTGTGCTTCTAACTTTTACGTTGTTAAATTTAAACGTTAGGTTAAATTAATATTGCAACTGCAATGACTGCCAAGTCGTTTAAACTTGCTTTTAACTGCTCTATTGACGTAGGGAGTCTCTGTACGAATAATCGTAAAATTACAGGAAACATTCGGTTTCATTTATATAATAACAGTTAAAATTTAAAACACATGATGTAATTTCCGATCGTTTACGATAACAGCGATTTAGAGTATCAAAGGTACGCCTTTTTAACCAACTTAAAAAAGGAGGTTATCAATTAGTCTGTTTTTTTTATATATAGTAGGAGGTTTTGTTAGTGTCCGGGCTGTTGCCTCATGTTGCATAGTACGCTAACAACCCGAGTTCGATCCCCGGTGCCGGCACCAATAAATTTGTTGTTGCAATTTTATGTGCTGTTTTGCCACGCGATCGGGGGTGTAGGAAAACATCTTGAGAAAACCTACATGTCTTAGAAATTTTTTCTAAGGCATGTGAAGTCTGCCAATCCGATCTAAGGTCGCGTGGTGGACTATGCCCTTATACTCTCTTTTCAGAGAAGATCTGTGCCCAGCAGTGGGACATATAAATTATATAAATAAAGGCTGTATCTTTAACTTTAACATATATAAAAGACAATATATACACTAGTTTGTTAACGCGATTTAAAGACATTCGTTGACGAAGCCGCCCTAATCTTGAGACGGGAGTCAGTGTTTATTTGTTGTTGTTGAATAAATTTTGCCTACTATGCAACGATAAGATGGAACTATAATGTCATAGATGGGAATCCGTCATAATACATGGAGCACATCGATCGAACTCGGGTTGCTAGCGTACTATGCAACATGAGGCAACAGCCCGGATACTAACAAAACCTCCTACTATATATAAAAAAAACAGACTAATTGATAACCTCCTTTTTTAAGGTGGTTAAAAAGGCGTACCTTTTTATATTATAGTATTTATATAATAGTCAGAAAAATGTATTACAGGTTAAAAGAATCAATAGTAAAAATAACTTGTCGTTAACGTTACATTTTTCTGACTATTTATATATTATACCTTGCCCTTCAGATCGTGTGACTAACGCCTTCCCGAAGTGGCACTCAAAGTTAGTTTAGCTTTTCAAATGTCCCTTAGATTATCCGCGAAATAGCTACCGACCGAGTCGTGGTTCGGCCCTCTCGGGCGCCCTCGGATAGGAATGCTTACGCGTAACATATTAACCTTCCGAGCCGGCCAATCTGTGTAGTTCGAAATAAAAAAAAGGACTAACGCCTAGTCTCCTTTGCCATCAAGAACACCTAACACCGATTTTCGGAGCAATTTTTTTAATGCGCGCTAGTGATTGTTCACGAACTGTCAAGATAATCAAGTCAATTGACGCGTCTTGTAAGATAACTTTTAATTATTAGGGCCTTGACCCCGCTGACAGAATTATTTATGGTCATTTATAATTAATTACCTACCCTTTTAAACTTTGTCAGTGTTTTTTAATAGTCACTAACGATCGCGTTTAATTGTCCGTCGACTTCTCTTACACGTTGTGATACTTTATGTTTTGTTGGCGGCGTCTTGAACGTAAAAGTTTTCGTTATGCCTGTCGTTTACCGCAAACTGACCTTCCAAAGTCGTGCAGTCTTAAGTCGGTCACGATTTATTTCAAGTCAGATCTTTTCGTGCTCCTCACATTGATGTATAACAGTCTATGTTTGCTCGTGTTACGAAACTGTATTTCTGTCTTAACTGTAGGTGAAATTCGATCAGAAGCTAGAATGATAGCGGACACTTTCAACCGATTTCAAAAAAGGAGGTTATGCTCAATTCTGTATATGTTTTATTGTTTATTACCACTATTATTCTAAAATCCCTTTACACTACCTTCCTAATTTTCGTGCCTTAAAATCAAGTGTATTTCATATTAGATCATTTTAACCCTGTAGAACATTGAACGCAAAGAAGATTATTAAATTCCAATTTTAACTAGAACGTGTCATCGGAATCGTTTAATAAGTACTATAATTTATTATTATAAATGCGCCCAATTTACATAAACTAACCGGTAGGAAATAATTGGTTATATAATAAAAATGAAGTAGCGTCCCGTCCCTCAAATCCATACTAATGTCTCAATAAATTACAATGTAATATTATATTCGTAAGGTAGTGAAAGGAAAATAGTCTACGGAATGTCATAATTATTTTATAATATAATTAAATGAACTCTATCTGTAATTCTTTATTTCAAGTCGGTTAAAAATAATAGTATTTTTTTGTGATATATGTGAAAAATAATACAAGCAATTTTTAAATGTAGTCATCGATCACTGAATCGAAACATATCACTAAAGACTAAATTAAGAGTTAATCGATTTTTTGTAATAGTTATCATTTTATAATATTGTTTTAACATGCTCGAACTAGGGATGTTCATGCCAATAATGTATCGATATATTTTTCGATATAATATATCGTGAGGTTGTATCAATACTTCGCGATATATTGTACAAATATATCGATTTTTTCATATATCGAAATTTGTTTACAATTAATTAGCGCTTAATATTAAATATTAGAAAAGTTTTGTACTAATAGACCACTCGGCGCGTAACTGAGAGGTTCTCGCTTCGGATACCAGTCCAGCCTATTTGATTTGATTCTGCTAGCAGTACAGACTACATGCATAGAATTTAAAATTTATACAACGAGTCCTGCCATCGTGAAGAGTAGGAGTGTAGTAACATACTACACTACACTCTTCGTGATGGCAACGCAAGGGTTTTATTCTATTCATGTTGTCGTCAAGTACAAATAAAAGAAATAATGGAATGCTTCTTTATTTAATTTCTTACCATATTTCGTATATCGGATGAAATATATTATATAGATTATTAATTAGATGATTCGATAATATCGGATTGGCGCGATATATCGCGTCCACATATCGATATTTTATGTAATATCGATATATATCGTGCACTCCTTGCTCGAACACAAAAATAAAATAGTCGACACGAAACAACAAAGAAATCGCCTACTGACAACTAAATAGGAATGTGAACCATCATCAGGAATCGATGCACACGTGAACAATCAGTGAACACTGTAGGAGTCTTATAAGACGCAATGATATCAAGGTTTCACAATTTTAATTACAAGACAAAAGGTCAATGTGTGGCATCCCGCCGTGGTGAGCACCCCGGTACAATAACGAATAGAAAACGATACCATTACTACGATTTAGACAATTGATGAGCTCCATATGAGATACACGAAAATAAATTCAAGGATATCTTGTCCAGCTTCTTCTTGATTGCATGATGACGCACAATTGTCCGCTATTATGTCATACTCGTTCCTCGCCTTATACTTAAGTGACGTGTTAATCTATATTACTCACCGGGGGAGACCCTTGTGTTGATTTACTAGCAATAGAAGTTGAGGCCACGTCTCAATCCGGTGAAGCAGTAAGAGTCAGATCTTCGCGCGTTACCGCTATTTTATGGCAGGCCCCACCCCTAAGATGCTAGGAGCGTTGCTGGAGTTTCTTCGGCTACTTCTTCTCCCAGCGCCAACGCTTCCCGAAGTGGCAATCAAAGTTAGTTTAGCTTTTGAATGTCCCTTAGAATATCCGTGAAATAGCTACCGACCGAGTCGTGGTTCGGCCCTCTCGGGCGCCCTCGGATCGAAATGCTTACGCGTAACATAGTAACCGTCCGCTGAGGTTACCCCCACCGGAGGGACCCTTGTGTCGAGTTACTAGCGATAGAAGTTCAGGCTAAGCGACTTAAGAGCTATGCCACCTCTCAATCCGGTGACCAGTCAAGGCCAGCTTCTCTGCCTAATCTCTGTAGTTCGTCACAAAAAAAATCGGTAATGTTAAAGTTACAGCCTATATATAGCCCACATGCTTTCTCTGTAAAGAGAGTATAAGGTCATAGTCCACTATAAGGCCCCAGTTGCGGATTATCAGACTTTACATGCCTCAACAAATTTCCAAACAAATGTAAGTTTCCTCACAATGTTTTCCTTGAAAACAAAAATAAAAATAAGATAAATTTAAGGTGCTCGTAGCACAAAAACATTAGAATAAAGAAAGCGATGGATTGATAACCTGCATCTTTTTTCAGTCGGTCAAAATGTCTCAACCAACATTGATTAGCAAAAAATGCCTTGAACCCTCTTTTGTGTACGTTATTTTAAGGTGTTACAATATGCATAAGTTTAAAACAGTATCTAAGTCTATCTAATTCTGACCTTCGTAACAATATAAATAAGTGAGACATTCATAGAGTGACGTGCGTAAGTCACACCGAGGTTGTGGGTTAGGGGGCACAATAGATCGCCTTGCGGGACAACAAGCGCCAATCAGGCGGTCACTACCGTGCTGATAGAGCGCCAGTGACACGGTGAAATTGCAACCGCAACGAGAACCGAACTCGGGTCGAGCGTGCAATGACTGTGTATGTCTGCGGTTGTACGTCATAATACGTTTACTATGACATGCGTTTTCATTGTATTGATAGGGCCACAGCGATGAATAATTTGCAATCTTCTACACATAAGCAAAATACCATTTCTAACGCTAAAAATTAACTAATGAGTTAAGAAAAGCTACGTAAAATGTGGAATGCGATGAAACTGCGAAAGCTGTCTCTGTCTATGAGGTTAAATGGTTAGTTACTAACAGTAACAGCCTACATATGTCTCACTGGTGGGCGCAGGCCTTCTCTGTAAAGAGAGTACAAGGGCATAGTCCGCCACGCGGTCCTATTGCGGATTGGCAGACTTCACATGTCTAGAAAAAATTTAGCCATGTAGGTTTCCTCACGATGTTATCCTACACCGCCGAGCGCGTGGTAAATCAGCACATAAAATTGCAACACCAAACTTATTGGTGCCAGCACCGGGGATTGAACTCTGGTTGCTAGCGTATTATGCAACTTAAGGCGACCGCTCGGACACTGAGCTACCAGGGCTCGGTTAAATGGACGTAAGAGAAAAAATTCTAGGCGAGCAAGATCAAAAGCCCTTTACTACCTAAATAAAAGTAGCGCACGAAGGCTCATATCCGAAGTATAAAAGTTATTTAAATTTCTGGCGCATTCATTATCTTGTTCCACAAATCGTGACTTAGTCTTGGATTGGCATTTGTTGTTGGCATTGGCAGGAGTTCGTGGGTATATCTTCGGAACTCAAGGTCCTCTTTTTTTGTTGACGGGGAAATCTTCAACAACATAACCCATAGGAAGGCAGGGTTGTGTGGGATTCTTATCCACTAAACCCCTTCTCGGTGGCCCTTCCTCGGTGCATGGTGAGGGGCTTCGGGATCTCCATTGAAACGCACCGGAGCCCCCTGCACTATGCTTTTCGAAGTGCACGTCCCGGGGGGGAAAGGGGCCAGCCCATGTCGCCAGACCCGGGACCACTTCGGCGGACGACAAAGGCCTTTACCTTGTGACCCCCTTTTAGTCGCCTTCTACGATAGGCAGGGGATACCATAGCCTCATTCTACGACCCCAGAACTACAGGGATGAACGGTCGGAACCTAAGGTCTATCCCAACAAAATTAAGAGGAACTATGATCGCACAAACATTTCACCGATCCTTCTTTTTTGGAGTCAGTTAAAAAATTGAATGTAAAACAGTAAAATTAAAATTGATTAGTAAAGTTTTCTTGTTTATAACAAAAATCTTGTTGACTAAGTGTAAGAAAGATAATAATCCAGCATCTAGGTCACGGCGATGCACTGATGACAATTGGTCTCAGGCGCGAGTGACCGCTGTAATGGAAACATATGAGATTCAGAACAATTTAATCGTTGTATACAAAGATAATAAAGACCCTAATATCGCATACCATTGCTACGTTTAAACGACTGTTCATAAAATGTTTATCATCATTTATGGAGTCAATGGACTCATGTCTGCGAACCAGAATATAGTAGTTTAAACCGTACTTTTGCTTTTTCGAATGCTTTACAAGTGTTTAAAATCGGCGTCGTCGGGACTTCTCTGAGTGCCGAAGAAGTCCCCTTTGAGGATGAAGTCCGGTCTTTGCCGGGACCGGCCGGTCGTTGGGGTGTCCTGTCGCTGACAGATCCGGGGTTTAGTGGGTAGGCTGCCCAGGCCGAGTCCCACACATCCCTCCGAGCCCACCCAGGGTACCGGAGGATGGTCTTTAAAAAGATTCCCCCGCGTGAACAAAAAAAAAAGTGTTTAAAATGAAACCAGCATTTCCGTAGGTCTTCCTCCAAACAAAATCAGTGAATAAATGTCGAAGCTATGACTGTACAAATCTTTAATGGAGTACAGATAACTTAGAAACGTCCTTTTTTAAGTCGGTTAAAATTGAAAGGTCCACACTTATATACAATCTAAGAAATATTGCGCAGGTCAGCGTAATACATTGACCGACAAGATGAAGACGACCTTATAAAGGCCGCAGGACTAAGCTGGATGTAAGCTCACAATCGGTTCTCTTGAAAATCGTTTGAGGACGCCTATTTCCAGGAGTGGATGTCCTACGACCGAAGTGATAATTGTGGTGAACCGCGGTGAACTGATTGCCAACCTTCGCTAGTAGGAAAGGCATTTTAAGAAGAAGATAAAACTGAATTGGAAATGTGAAATAGATTATTAAAAACCCATGGTATTTGTAATAACTATTCATGTTCTGTTTTAATACCGGCCGGCTCAGATGCTTTTATTAAGTCATTAATTGTAATTTTCGTAATAAAATTGACACATATGAAACATAACATTTACATTTAAGAGCTTGACTTATGACTGATAATTCCGAGATAAGATTTCAATCTTTATGTGACATAACTAGTTTATAAGAATGTCGTCAACTTTTTAAAACACTTTGTTTACGAGGCTACCTCTTATGAAGGATAAATAAACGAAAAAGTTAATTTGTTTGTTATTATCATAGAAAAATAAAGTAAATAACAGCCTATTTCCCACTATTTTGGGTTATCTTATATAATTCTATATGAAGATTATAGCTTAATAGTCATGTTTGAATGTTAAAGTTACCGTCTTTATATATATATATATACCTGTCCCACTGTTGAGCGCAGGCCTTCTCTGTAAAGCCAGTATAAGGACATAGTGCACCACGTGGCTGTAGTGCAGTGTGATAGATTTCACATGCCTTAGAAAAATTTTCTATGACATGTAGGTTTCCTTACGATGTTTTCCTTCACCGCCGAGCGCGTGGTAACTCAGCGCATAGAACTATAACAGTAAATTTATTGGATCGAACTCGGGTTGCTAGGATACTGTGCAACTTGGGTCGACCGCCTGGACACTGAGCTACCACGGCTCCGTAATGGAGAACGTTTGAATTTTACCTAAACTTAATGTATAGTTTATTATCTATACGTACATGTTTTAGAGAAATTAGACACACGTCCACTTAAGAAGTCTGTCAACACGCACAAGGGCCGCGTGGCAGCCTATGCCCTTATACTCTCTATACAAAGAAATTCTGTGCCCAAAATTGGGACATAATAGACGGATAAATTGTTAATTGCACCAAAATACATGTACAAAGACGAGCTTAATGCTTTGATTAAGCAATAAGACATTTTGTTCCAATTAGAGTTAAGAAAAAATTGTAAATAAATTCAAAGGAACTAAACAAAATAAGAAAAACGATAGTCCCTAACCAAAAACGTTGGGGGAACGTATAAAAAAAAAAAAATATACAAATACTGTATGTATCATGTATGTCTGTATGTACAGATCACTTCTACGTATATACAATAGGATGTTACTTTACTTTTACCCGACTGTGTGTGTGTTAATATAAATATTTGCATTAAGTTTGTGGACAAATGGACGAATAACTCAATACGAGTATCAAACTAAACGATGTCGATGTTTAATATTTTATTCGTAAGGATTCACTTCAAGAGTAGTTTGGTTATGTTCTGATTGGAAATACATAAGCGTTTAACGTTCGATTCGATTTAAAGTTGGTTTTTGTTTTTACTCGTAAATATAAAAAGAACTTCGTTTACTTTCCAGATGGCGTCGCAGCAGGAAGAGAAGAAAGCTGACCAGGAGTGTGGGGCAGGCCCGACGAGCTAGGAATGTGGTCTCGAGACCGGAGCCCGACTGCCCCGGCCTGGGGCGCCGCTATCACGAGTGTAACACCGCGGTGAGGATCACACGATACGACTCATTAGGACACGTTACTCGCCTCGATCGTAATACGCAGACCGCACGTATGCTGTAGAGAAAATGATAGGGGGCAATCTAGAGGAAATTATCTAGGCTCTATATGCGTACGTGCTAAAACAACAAAACCGACTTCAAACCAAATCTACGCAACTTTTTTTATGGCGTAAAAAGTAGGGCTTAACCACGATCCCACAAGTGGTGATTTAGTCGATAGATGGTACGCGCTAGTTTAGTAAGAGCCTATTCACTCTACTTCTCTTCCCGTGTTCTATCTTGTTGAACATTTCTCCCCCTCAAAAAAAGGGTGATACAAAATACAATTGTATGCTCGAAGCTAAGCCTCCCCCGTAATCCGAAGCGGGGCCAGGATGGGTACCTGGCCCCAGCATGCTTCGGCGTCGTCGGGACTTCTCTGAGTGCCGGAGAAGTCCCCTTTGAGAATGAAGTCCGGTCTTTGCCGGGACCGGCCGGTCGTTGGGGTGTCCTGTCGCTGACAGATCCGGGGCACCCCGCTCATAACGGCTGATGGCATCGCGGAAGGTTTAGTGGGTAGGGGCTGCCCAGGCCGAGTCCCACACATCCCTCCGGGCCCATCCAGGGTACCGGAGGATGGTCTGTAAAAAGATTCCCCCGCGTGCACAAAAAAAAAAAGCTAAGCCTCCAGCCCTAAGTCTCTAAGTTCTTCTCTATCAGCTCTTTCTATCGAAAAATAAAAGTAATTAACTTAGTGATTTATTGGACTAAAAATTTGCATGAACACTCAATAAATAGATCTGATGATGGAATTTTAACGACACATTTATTTGGACTGTGCGAGACATTTGTTCAGCGGTTACTGACTCAGCTGGTATGCTGTGAATTTAAATTGGCCATTCTAATTAATTATGATTTTTGATTTCGCAGGCGTATTTAAGTGACGCGGTTTTTTAACATCACTTAGCTATTTGTCGCTACACGGGAAATAAATTGGTAGAAATTATAATTTTTTTCTAAATACTTGAAACACAATAGTTAATAGTTTGGGTGGTCTTTTTGGGATCTTCGGGATATCGGATCAAATCTAACGTGATAGGCCACGTGATGGTTCGTCGACGAGCCGTCGTTCTTCTTTTATTTTAGAAGAATTATATTTATATTATGTTCTGACTTCTTTTCTTCCTTCTACTTGTAAGTATATTTGTTTTATTGTTACACGCAGGCGTGTCCCGGGGGGCGCAGTGACTCCCGGGCGGATCAGTGCGCGGTGTACGACCGTAGACCATTCCGCGGCCGCTTCTACACCTGGGTGCCTTATGTTGACGGTAAGTCAGCCCAGACACACATACAACGGACAAACATAATAATTCTAATCTATACTTTCTAGGCTGGAAATATAGATTACACTAAGAAAGGGGGTCGGAAAACTATTTTACCGAAAAGCAAAATTTTATCGACAATTGTAAAATTGGAAAAATGTAAAATATTTATGAAAAAAGTACTGACATTTCTCTCTACCCTACAACAAGTATGAACTATAGTTCCACTAATAAATCAATTCAAGAGGCAATGTGTTTGGAGGAAGAAAGGTAAGTTTCCAACAGTTGGATAAAAATTTCAGACAATGTTCAGATTAGTCAGCGAATTATCCTTACAATCGAACTATGATATTCGAGATTAATCAAGCCGCGATTCGTTAAAAGTAGTTCAGTGTTTACTGTAACTATTTCTATTAACAGGAAACGCGCCGTGCATTCTAAACTGCAGACCTCGGGGGCAGCAGTTCTACGCCTCACTGGCGCTAGTCGTTGATGGTACTCCGTGCACGAAGCCAGGGTTCCGTGCTATATGCGTGCAAGGAAGTTGTAAGGTAAGTAGCTTATTATTTGTAAATACCAATTGTATAATGATCACAAATCGTTTATTATAAATATTCCTATTATCTCATACAATTAAGTCGTTTCTACCATTTAAATGGTATCTGATTTCGTGTCAAATAGGAACATATCTTTCGTGAGTAACCTTTTAAATGAACTAAGGTTCATACAAGAATATTTACGAGTAAAAACAAAAACCGACTTCAAATCGAACGTCTTTTACGCGCGGTCGCCATTTTGTATTTCCGAATTATCGTAGGAATACTACGAATTGACACTTAATCAGTAATTAACCAACCTTTCATCAAAATACTTTTAGAATTCACTCTTTCCAATAAAAAATGAATCACCGAAATTAGTTTGTGTGATCAATATTTATTCGTTAATTTGTGGCGACACATTTGATGCAGATTTAAGACTTATATGGGCTATGGGCTACCAGGTAACCCTGGTTGAGTGAGAAACACATATTAGCAGGTGTAGTCATCGAGCAAAAGATCAGCAACATTACGAAATATCAAAATAAATATCGTCAATTTATTACACAACATCCATACATATTTAAGTTGCGCTGTTCGTTTGATAACAGCTCTATCTAGCGGCAAATTACGGAACTACAGTAAGACTTAATACATTGTTGCGCCACCTACATGTCGTAAATGAAACATAAATTTCCTCAACCGACACTCGATTAAGGATATCTGAAAACTGATAGCTACTGTAAAGCTGTCACACAAACTGTGTTAATTTGTATTATACCAAAATATAAGATACGAATTAGGTAGTCACCGTTCACAATCCATTAAAACCGTCGTTTTCGTACGGTAAAATATTAATTGCAGACGCATTCATGTGCTAGTCTGTTACTTAGCGTTGCTAAGCATCGATGTTGATATCGCTTCGATATAAGTGACTTTTAAGTAATCATTTTTAAGAGATTATCATTACTTAAAGGCAAATATAAATTTTTGTTGACGGGGAGGAAATCTTCAGAAAGATACCCCGCCTTCTGGGGGGAAGGCGGCGGTTATGTGGGGTTCTTACCCACTAAAACCTCCCCGGTGGCCCTTTCCTCGGTGCATGACGAGGGGCTCCGGGATCTCCAGTGGAACGCACCGGAGCCCCTCTGCGCTGTGCTCAAGGAGAGCACGTCCCGGGGGGGGAGGTTACTCCCTCCCCCCCTGTGCCCTCGCAGCGCAAGGCGACACGGGCCAGCCGATGTCGCCTTCTTCCCGGGTCCACTTTGGTGGACGACTCAGGCCCCCACCCTTGTCGCCCAGTGAACCCGAGGCCCCTTTTAGTCGCCTTGTACGACAGGCAGGGGATACCGTAGTCTTATTCTTGAGAGCCCAGAACTACAGGGCTGACGTCAACCTATTGTAAGATTTCAACAATTTATACTCCGCTAATTCTAATTGTGTTAACTAAATTTGTTTTAACTTGTATATTCTGCTAACTTAAAAACTACATCAAAAATATATGCAATAAAGGAAAAATACATATGGTTTTCATGTCATTCATATATAAATACTATTACGGGAATTGAACGTTTATCCGTATAACGTTTCATCGTACTATACGTTTGGGGTTACGGTTACGTACGTTTTGGGGTTGAAGAAACTTTATTAAAAACTCAAGAATTTTACAATTCACTTATGAGTCTAACATTTATATCTGATTACAAAATTGGGGGGTAATCGTAAAAACTAAACAAAATCAGCAATATTTATTTGCCGGCAGTTAGCAACAAACTCGCATAAATACACACAGTAAGCGCAACTGGATGTGGCTCAAGAACAATATTCAAAGTATTCTATTTTAATTTAATAATGGTATTATATATGTATTTAAATATTTTATATATATATATATACATATATATATATATATATTTTGTAAAAGAAAGCTAGCAATATTTCTTTTTTTTTCAGAAATATTACCAACAATCTTCTTAACCATTCCAACTAAGCTTAAGCTTGTGCTAGGACATGGTTCACGGCAATAGTCCAATGGGGTATTCGAACCCACGACCTTACGATTCGCAGGTCGTACCCAAAACCATTAGGCTATTGACGCTTCATAAAAAAATAGTATATGTATATATTATTTAAAAAAAATAATAATATATGTATATATAATTTTAAATATATTATTTTTTAAATAAAAAATGAAATAAATAATATATGTATATATTATTTTTTTTTTATTTCATTAGTACATGTTAAGAGTCTTTTTAATATGTACATCGATTTGGATTGTCTAATATTTTTTTGGTAAATTATTATAAATTTTCAAGCCTTCATACATTTTTTGCCGATATTAGTTCGCGGTGTAAATAATTTAATATCCTTGTTCCATCTTAAATTCATTTTATGTAGTGGTATATTTTTTAGAGAGTTATATTTGTGTGTATTTCTTTATTTAATATTTTTATAACTAATTTGCAATTTTGGCATATAAATGTTTGTGATAAATTCATTATTTATTTTTTGTATAATGTAATTGACGGTGTCAGGTAATCCAAATTGAACAAAATTTTTAATATTTCATTTTGAGCATTTTGTACTTTATCGAGATTCGTCTTGGCCGCAGTGCTCCATATTTCAATTAAATAATCGATGTTAGGTTTAACAATTGGATTATAAATAGCATACCGCACAGAGAGTGGAAGACATCGAATACTTACTCTAAGCATACCCATCAGAGACAGTAGCTTTGATTTTTTCAGTCCCCCTCACCGGGGGGACCCTTGTGTCGAGATACTAGCAATAGAGGTTCAGGCTAAGCGACCTAAGAGCTATGCCACCTGTCAATGCGGTGAAGCTGTCAAGGCCAGCTTCTCTGGCCAATCTGTGTAGTTCGGCATTAAAAAAAGCTTTGATTTTATTTTTATACGTTTTCCACACTGAAACTCGCCACTGTAAAGTAAACTTTTATAAGTTAGCTTAGTATAAATTGGAGGTCTCGTATATATGTTGTAAATGTACCTTTTTTTTTAACGAGGAGGAAATCTTCAAAAAGATACCCCGCCTTCTAGAAAGGCGGCGAGGTTACTCCCTCCCCCCTTTGCCCTCGCAGTGATGTTGTAAATATGCCTTGGGGTAAAAAAATACATTGATAATCATTAAGGAAAATGTCAGATAGAATTTTTTTTCACTTATATTATAAATTTTCTTGTTAAGCCTTTCAGATAAGCGTAGGCTTTGGTTAGATGTTTCATGTCAATAGTCGAATGGTGGATTCGAATCTACAACATTCCGATCCGCAGACCGTACCTTACACACAGCACACATAAATTAAACGTGAATATACTTGTACAGTACTATACTCTTACTACGTAAGTGTAAAATTCAAATACGTATATAAATATGTTTGATTGGAGGATAAGTGGGGCGCCTGGGGTGTCGGTCGAAATGAAATTGGTAAGGTTTTCTACGGACGCGTCAGGTACGCCCGCGGGCGGTTCTCCGACGTTACACGTTGCAGACGCATGTGGAATTACACCCATGCTATGTGTATATTAACGCGTATACGGTATAAAAGCTTGCATCTCATAATTAAAAACATTCTCGTCCTTTTTTTATCCGTGAAATAGCTACCGAGCGAGTCGTAGTTCGGCCTTCTCGGGCGCCATCGGATCGGAATGCTTACGCGTAACATAGTAACCGTCTAAGCCGAGGTTACCCCTCACCGGGAGGACCCTTGTGTCGTTTTACTTGTGATAGAGGTTCAGGCTAAACAACCTAAGAGCTATGCCACCTCGCAATTCGGTGAAGCAGTCAAAGCCAGCTTTTCTGGCCAATCTGAGTAGTTCGTCGAAAAAAAATTACAGATACGGAAGATAAATCAACCTTTGTTGTTTATTCCATTTATTGTTGATCTAATTTAATATTATTGAGTTGGAGCTTTGCCGGGGCCCGTAAGTTATAACGGGACTTCAGAACCCTTGCTATGTTTGACAGTAATCGCTATAGATTGCCGAGGCCCGCCATCGATCCCATTGAACAGCTATTTGGACTCGAATTGGCCATTATTGTTATTTGCAACGGAAATACCGCGAAAATTGGTGATTGCATACGATAATACGAACAACTTCTGATTGTGATTTATTTCGAGTTTATCGTGCATGATTTTATTTGCACGATCAGATGAAATACGATCTAGTATCTAACAGTTCAAATAAAAATTACAGTGGTGACACCACTTCAGCTCGTAATTACGCACGATTGGGGTTAGTACTGGTAGTACTAACGCCATTAAGATTTAGATAAGGTATGCCTGTTGTAAAATACTTTTTTAACAAGTATATTTATGAGTAAAAACAAAAACCGACTTCAAATTGAATCAAACGTTACACGCTATTACACGCGGACGCTCTTTTTGTATTTCCGAATTATCGTAGGAATATTACGAAAACAAACTTAACTAACCAAACTCTCATCAAACTACCCTTAAAGTACATTCTTTTCAATGAAAAATGAATCATCAAAATTCGTTGGCGTGATGGTTATTTGTCTATTTGTGGGGCACATACTTATTGCGACTTTATATGAAAGCCGTAAAACATCCACTGCTGGACATAGGCCTCACCCAACGATTTCCAAAAGGACCGGTTTTAAGCGGCTCGCATCCAGCTGCGTCCTGCGATCTTTATGAGGTCGTCAGACGACGTCCCGTGGACGTGGACGTCCCACACTGCGCTTGCTGGTCGTTGTGGTCTCCAATGGAGAACTTTTCGGCCCCAACGGCCATCTGTTCTACGGGCTATGTGCCCTGCCCATTGCCACTTCAACTTGCTTATCCGGCGAGCTATGTCGGTTATCTTCGTTCGTCTACGGATCTCCTCATTCCTGATTTGATATCGTAGAGATATTCCGAGCATAGCCCTCTCCATAGCTCGTTGTCTGACTTTGAGCTTGCTTATGAGGCCCATAGTTTTATATATTTATATTTAGGTTGTAAACTTACATGGTTTTCTCACGGATCCTATCATCAATTTTGGACAAAATGAAACCACACGGATAAAAAAAGAATCACCAAAATCGGTTCATCAAATCGAAAGTTATACGGTAACAAACATTAAAATAAAATACAAACGAATTGAGAAAAAAAGGAGGTCCTTATGAAATCGGTTGAACAAAATTTGAAACAAATTCATTACATTATGTTTGTGCAGTCGTAGCCGCGTCATATGACCCGATTTTCATTTTTTAAAGGCTTGGCCTCTAATAAGATCTCATATTAATTTTGTTGGCATAGGACCTTGGGTTTCAAAGATATTTTGGTGATGCCGTTTTTTCTTTATTTTTTTTGGAATTTTGCACTTTTCCGCTTTATGTTTAACACACCCCCATTATGGGGAGCACATCCACCACTTGGCAAATCGTACAGTTCGATGAGTCAGCCTTCCGCAACCGATGTGTAAAAAATTTTGAAAGGAAACCTCAATTTATGCACCATAGGAATATGTATTCTGCTGATTATCTCATGCAGAAACCAAAACAACCGAGGAAGAAACTTTGTTTGATCTTATACCATTAAACTTTTAGAAACAATTTATTTTATTAAACCTAGAATTCAGTATAAAGTGGTAAAATAAATTTCTCGTCGCCTTCTTCGCAATTTCAAAATTAGCATGATGGCTCTCAAGTTCGTGTCAGAGTTAAACTATCGGTACACCTCTGCTTAAACCAGAAACGCATCGAGCTAAATGGTTTAAGCAGAGGTGTAGCGATAGCTTATGAAATTTTAGAACTCTTACACGAGCTTGAGAGCCGGCGGGGATTCCTAAAATCGTATGGAACATTTATGTATCGTATGATTGAGATATCGATGTAATTGCTCCCCTTTATGAATGTGGAAAATTGATGAGATTATCATAACATAAATATAATATTATAGTTGAGAAATAATAGACAGAATTCGTGCGTAGCAGTGTGTTATTGTTTTGTCTATTACTGATTTATTTTGAAATCTATTTTGTTATACTCGTTGGTTATCTAACTTGACATTTAGTAAATCAAATAAATCAAAATAAGCCGAAGTGAAGCGCGGACGGATCATTCGCAGATAAATAATTGTTAAAGTTCGCAAAAAAAGATGAAACACGACAGTATTCAACAAGGAATTCCTGAGAAATGCACGTAGCGCTGTCATATCTTGTTCAATAAATTCCGAACGCCATATCAGTCGATCATAATAGCTTGCAGCATGTGATAGTGCAAATAACTGCGCACAGGCAGCGCCTTTGCGCACGCACAGACTTGGGTAATGGGGCACAGATGGGCGATCCGATGTGTCGGCTGATTGACTCACGCCGTCTAAAGTATCCGGGAGTACCAGGCTAATAACCGGTAGTCGTGACTTGAAATGAAATGCTTCATAAATCTATAGACAACAAAATGTAATAGTATGGTTCTCTCGAAGTGGCACTCAAAGTTAGTTTAGCTTTTCGAATGTCCCTTAGATTATCCGTGAAATAGCTACCGACCGAGTCGTGGTTCGGCCCTCTCGGGCGCCCTCGGATCGGCTTACGCGTAACATAGTAACCGTCCAAGCCGAGGTTACCCCTCGGTAGGGGCCCCTTGTATCGAGTTACTAGCGATAGAGGTTCAGGCTAAGCGACCTAAGAGCTATGCCACCTCTCAATCCGGTGAAGCAGTCAAGGCCAGCTTCTCTGGCCAATCTGTGTAGTTCGTCATTAAAAAAAAAATCGTCTATTATATCTTTCTCGAAGTTTCACATTTAGGATAAAAGTAGGGTATATTTGTTTGTATTATAATTATCGTTAAGCATAAACATTTTGAAACATTAACACTAAACTTACTTAGGTAGCTTAAAGACTTAAACCACCCTTGCGAATATTCCAATTCTTTTTCATTGAAGTCCCATTTGATATATCTAATCTGTAAACGCATTAAAAAATTGAAGCGTCAATAGCCTAATGGTTTAGGGTACGGCCTGCGAATCGTAAGGGCGTGGGTTCGAATCCACCATGAATATTGCCGTGAACCATGTCCTAGCACAAGCGTAAGCTTAGTTGGAATGGTTAACAAGATTGTTAGTAATATTTCTGAAAAACAAAAAATAATAAAAGAAATTTTGCTAGCTTTCTTTTTAAAAAAAAAATTAACACACCTGATGTTAAAGTTACAAAATGATAATATCCCCGTGATATCGGTGGCTTGTTGTTATCAATATGTTTAATATTTCATAATATAATATAAACTTTATACGTTTAATTTATATATGTTTTTTTTAACTTAATAATATATTTATTTATGAAACTTTGTTCATCTATTATTTTATTTTATTAACATATATTAATAACTATGTATACATATATCATATTTATAGTATTCTTATTGTCTGTTGTCTGTATAAATTCCATCTAAATATAATATTGCGCGCGCACGACTTTGGGTAGTCCTGGGCACCGCTGAAAATTAGCGCTGTCACATCCTTGCGACGGCATATGCTGAGACGATATCCAATATTGGCATCATGTCTTATGTACTATCTGTCCGTTTTTTTTCTTTAACTGTATTTTTTATGTTTATTTTGTACCAATAAAGAATATGTCTATGTCTATATACACGTAAGTATATACATAGCGAGAGTGACGTCACTTTTATATTTCATTTGCGAATAGCTGTAGCAAACATACAAAGAAAAACATATGAATCATGCTTTATGATTCACTAACGCTAAGATATCGCATACAGCGTCGATATGGTATACGAAATCGTTTAGAGATAGTCGTAAATACACGTCAAATCAAATTAAAAGTACAAGAAGACAGCCGTTTGGCGGAAATTAGGCAGGCACTTGGTGGCAATGTATTCGTAACAAGCAGGCAATGGAAAACGAACAAGTCCCGAGTACATCAAGCGACGGTGCCGACTTGTCATTATGGTACAATTAATTTGTCGCCCGCCCCAGAGTAAACACAGCTGCGGTCCGTTATTCGTCAATCAATCCGTTATTACGTATCATTTGATATACATTGAGGTTTTGCGTACGCGCACGCACAGATCTCTCTAGAAACAGCCGCTTTCGATGCGACAGTAACGATACGTTACGCTATTTACAACGACGTCAAATTTTCGTAATAGCGTTCTCGTCTTATTGAGATTTGTGGCAATTTTACTGAACAGCACGTTCCTTAATAATCATTGCAATATTGGTAAGTTAAGTGTGTCAAATATTATTATTTGCACGGTGTAAGTAGACTCGAAACGTAACGATAACTGTTATTAGTTAAAAAATATAATAATATAAGTACTGGGTGCTTTTAACTCTAGGGTGTAGACAGAGACATATAATACAGGATCCTATATATAATACAACATATTCGCAGATTGAATCTCCCTTAGATGCTAGGAGCGTTGCTGGAGTTTCTTCGGCCACTTCTTCTCCCAGCGCCAACGCTTCCCGAAGTGGAACTCAAAGTTAGTTTAGGTTTTCGAATGTCCCTTTGCAGCCCTGTAGTTCTGGGCTCTCAAGAATAAGACTACGGTATCCCCTGCCTGTCGTACAAGGCGACTAAAAGGGGCCTCAGGTTCACTGGGCGACAAGGGTGGGGGCCTGAGTCGTCCACCAAAGTGGACCCGGGAAGAAGGCGACATCGGCTGGCCCGTGTCGCCTTGCGCTGCGAGGGCGGCCAGGGGAGGGAGTAACTCTCCCCGGGACGTGCTCTCCTTGAGCACAGTGCAGAGGGGCTCCGGTGCGTTCCACTGGAGATCCCGGAGCCCCTCGTCATGCACCGAGGAAAGGGCCACCGGGGAGGTTTTAGTGGGTAAGAACCCCACATAACCGCCGCCTTCCCCCCAGAAGGCGGGGTATCTTTCTGAAGATTTCCTCCCCGTAAACAAAAAAAAAAAAAAAGGTTTTGAATGTCTTATCCGTGAAATAGCAACCGACCGAGTCGTGGTTCGGCCCTCACGGTCGCCCTTGGATCGGAATGCTTACGCATAACATAGTAACCGTCCAAGCCGAGGTTACCCCTCACCGGGGGGGACCCTTGTATCGAGTTACTAGCGAGATAGGTTCAGGCTATGCGACTTAAGAGCTATGCCACCTCTCAATCCGGCGAAGCAGTCAAGGCCAGCTCCTCTGGCCAATCTGTGTAGTTCGTCATTAAAAAAAAATCGCAGATTGCTTAAAGGGAGCTTGGTTAGCAACCTTCAATCCTGACACTTTGACAAATAAAGAGGTTAATTGGTGACGCAGTTAATAATAATAATAATGTTGACGAAGTTATGATAAGACGAGGTTATGATGACGAACAACTTATAGGAAATATATCCTGAGGGACGCAACGGTCGACATTTGTCGGGCATGCCGCCGTCCCGGAGAATCACTCAGGCATATTATTTCCGGTTGTTCTCATCTAGCTAATGGTGAGTACTTGCACAGACATAATCTCGTAGCCAGAATTATTCACCAGCAAATTACTCTTCGATATGGTCTTGTGGAGTCCGAGATGCAGTACTATAAGTTCACACCAGCGCCAGTTCTCGAAAATGGTCATGCAACGCTCTGTTGGGATCAATCTGTCATCACAGATAGGACTACTGTTGCCAATAAGCCTGATATTTTGCTGACAGATCGGTCAACGCGACAGGCGGTGCTCGTCGACATTACCATCGAGAGCCTTGTGAAGGCCGAAAGGAAAAATCACTAAATATCTCGACTTGGCTCACGAGGTGGACGCCATGTGGGATGAGGATTCGACGATCATTGACCCGATAGCCGTTTCTGCAAACGGTCTTATAGCGAAAAGTCTCGATCAACATCTTAAGAGACTTTCGCTGGATGGCTGGGTCAAGGATTAGATACAGAAGGCAGTACTCGTGGACACGGCACGCTTCATCAGGAGGTTTCTGTCTGTGTCGCCCTAACCACCGGTTGCTTGGGCCCTGCTTCGTTGCCGGTGGCACACACTAGGTTAGGTTTTATAATGTTTTGTATTTTAATTTTTTATATTAATATTATAAAAACTTAATAGACTTGGATGTCGTCCATCCAAGACTGTATTTTCATTTTATATCAGATGGTATCGTGCGTGTTCGAGCACTTAGAAAGTATAAAAACAAATGAAAATGATCGTAAGCGTGTTCGTTTTGTATGCTTTTGAAAAAAATACGTTTAAGAACAGAAAATGAAAATACACAAAAAGCAACAGGTTATTAGGGAAACAAAAAATTAGAGAAAAAAAATTACGATTAAGAACAGAAAATGAAAATACACAAAAAGCAACAGGGTATTAGAGAAACAAAAATTTAGAGAAAATAAAATTTCGATTATGAACAGAAAATGAAAATACACAAAAAGCAACAGGGTATTAGAGAAACAAAAAAGTAGAGAAAAAAAATTACGATTAAGAACAGAAAATGAAAATACACAAAAAGCAACAGGTTATTAGGGAAACAAAAAATTAGAGAAAAAAATACGATTAAGAACAGAAAATGAAAATACACAAAAAGGAACAGGTTATTAGGGAAACCTGTATGCTCAATCCGCATACAAATTCTTAACATAAATTGGTCGTTTAATTTTAATTATCGTTTCATTTTGATGTGAAGTGGGAATTTAGATTAAAAGACCATATAGCACTTTATTTTTATTGAGTGGTCGATACTTGTTAATGTTTTTAAATGGTCAAACAAACAGCCTATTTTTGCATAAAATATTAACATATCAAACTAGTTTGTATATATACTTGTCTAAAGTATATATATTTATGGTAACAAGTCGTCAAACCAATTAAAGCGTTTCTGGATCATGTGAGTCACCAAAAGTTATGTGGGGCCCAAAAAATATACCTTATTTACAACAGAGGCAGATTTGTCAATACTCTAATTTCTAATTTAAGTTTTTTGCCACTTCAGTTGTGCCCCCTATGGATTCCCAATGTCGACTGACAGTCCTATATTGTTTTAATCGTTGGTATTTGTCTCGTATATAATGACCTATTTCGCATATGTAAATACATTTCTATCAATGAGTTAATATTTGATGTTCAAAAAATATTTTTAGAATTAGTAGATTATGGTTTAGGCATAATGACAATTAATTTTTTTTAATGACGGACGACACAGATTGGCCTGAGAAGCTGGCCTTGACTGCTTCACCGGATTGAGAGGTGGCACAGCTCTCAGGTCGCTTAGCCTGAATCTCTATCGCTAGTAACTCGACACAAGGGTCCCCCGGATGAGGGGTAACGTCGCCTTGGACGGCTACTGTGTTACGCGTAAGCATTCCGATTCGAGGGCGCCCGAGAGGGTCGAACCACAAGTCGGTCGGTTGCTATTTCGGATTCGGGTGCACTGTGAGGCCACAGGAGAGAAGGATTAACCTCCTCCGAAGAGTACAGAGTTTAGTAGGTAAAAACCCACATAACAAAAAGTTTGATGAGACTTTGGTTAGGTTCTGATTAATTCTATTTCATAATATTCCTACGATAATTCGGAAATGCAAAGAGGACGTCCGCACGTAATAGCGTTTAACGTAAGATGTATTAATTCTTGTAAATTTAGTTATTGCTTTAAAAGTGCGGATCGACGATTTATTTCTATAGCGAACTATAACGTTCAATGGAACGGATTTTGTATAGTAAGTACGAACAACGTTTAACGGGCGTGGTGCGGAAGTGGGGTACAGTTGCATTCACTTTTATCTCAGTATTTGACGAGCTGACAAATTATACGGCGGCTCACTTGTTTTTAGCACAATTTCCAGGTTCGGGATACTTAATTGGGTACTGGCGACTTTCACAAGGAAACCTGCAGCACCTAATCAGCTGATATGACGTTATTTAAGACTGCTTTTATACTCAATCCATAATTCAAGAGGTACAGTCGACGAATGATAAAGGCGATTCATTTATACGGCGAATTGGTTAGTCGTTTTGATTTCGAACAGTTGAAACTTGCTCACGTCAATTGCAATCTGTAATTGCAGTATATTTTTATAGTACAATGCTTTGATGTCACATCTGTCTTTTATAAGCATGGATTTCATACGCTAGTGATTGTCATATGATAGTTAGACCGACTTTCGTTATATCTGATGGTTGGAGATTAAATACAAGCTGGTAATTTTCAACAAAAATGTAAGTTTTTTCTTTGTTGCCTCAAAACTTTCGACTGGCTGAATCGATTTTGATGATTCTTTTTTTTTTATTTGAAAGCTGGTATCCCTGGTGTGCTCCCATTAAAATTTCGTTTAAAAGAACTGTTAATTATCGCACTGACAATGGCATTAATGAAAAAATCATATAAGTCCCAAATTTGCATCAAGTATGTTGCACAAATGTACGAACAACTTAATATCATCTACGTCAAAAAAAAAGGTACTGTCTGCGTCGTGTGCGGTAATCGTAAGGTCTTATGTTCGAATCCACCATTCGGCTATTGACGTGAACCGGCGGTTATGTGGGGTTTTTACCAACTAAAACCTCCCGGTGGCCCTTTCCTCGGTGCATGACGAGGGGCTCCGGGATCTCCAGTGGAACGCACCGGAGCCCCTCTGCACTGTGCTCAAGGAGCCCTGTGCCCTCATAGTGCAAGGCTACACGGGCCAGCCGATGTCGCCTTCTTCCCGGGTCCACCTTAGCGGACGACAAAGGCCCCCACCCTTGTCGCCCAGTGAACCCGAGGCCCCTTTTAGTCGCCTTATACGACAGGCAGGGGATACCGTAGTCTTATTCTTGAGAGCCCAGAACTACAGGGCTGGAACCATCTCCTAGCACAAGCTTAAGCATAGTTGGAATGGTTAACAAGAATTTTAGTAATATTTCTAAAAAAAAAACCCACCAACCGATTTCGATGATTCATTTGTTTGATTACAGTACGGTTAGGTTCTAATTAACTTCATAATATGCGTGTGATAATTCGTAAATACAAAAAGAGCATCCGCACGTTTTACGTTTGATTCGATTTAACGTACGTTTTTGTTTTTGTTCGTCATTACGTTTTTATTAGGGGAAGAAGGAGCCTATTAGAATTGCTTCAAAATAAGCGTTAAGATGTTGATTTTTACTAGTTTTTTTAATGTCAATTGACAGTTATATCGCAGTGAGTTACCATTTTTTTTTAATTTTTTGACCGCGGACAACGTCTTGTCCTTTTCAGTCAAAAAACCATTAAGAATATAGGTATATTATATATAGGTTTGAAGTTCATAGCGTTTAGCGTTTAAAAGTAACAGTCTAGTTAGGGCTTTCTTGCGGGTGATAAAAAATAATTGATTTCACTTAAAGGCACGAACATGAGGCGTGAGTGATCGTTGAGAGCAACTAATTGGGAAATTACGACGACGCCAATTTTACTCCCGCGATCCCTAACCCGGCATGCGCCGACAGTACACCTAGAAACTGCAGAATATTTATTTATTATATTTATTCTTTACTTGCAAAAGTTTTTCAAAAAGGTGGACTTGATGCCAAAAGGCACTTATTCCACCTTGGGGTTGAGGGACAAAATGACGGGTACAAGCTTAAAATAGATTCCAGAAACCAAGCCCTAGTTCTGGGCTCTCAAGAATAAGACTACGGTATCCCCTGCCTGTCGTAGAAGGTGACGGAAAGGGGCCTCGGGTTCACTGGGCGATAAGAGTGGGGGCCTTTGTCGTCCGCCAAGGTGGACCCTGGAAGAAGGCGGCCGGTAACCTCCCGCCCCCGGCACGTGCTCTCCTAAAAGCACGGCGCAGAGGGGCTCCGGTGCGTTCTTATGTAGTCCGAAATCTACAAAAAGATACCCCGCCTTCTGGGGATCTTTTTGAAGATTTCCTCTCCGATAACAAAAAAACAGATTTCAGAAAAACCAAACTATAAAAACATTTTAATAATAACAAAGCCTATTATTTTTTCTCTATGTCTACAAATTCCAAGTGATAGTATAAAAAAAACATCTACAAAATTTTATTAGTATTGTTAGTATTTAACTTATATTATATATTACTAGTGTTAGTTGCACTAGTGCAGATATGGACCCTTTTTTTGGCGAAGGCCTCCTCCATCTTTTTCCAGGCACTTCTATTCCTGCCTATGTTGAACCACTCCTTCCCTGCTGATTCGGTAATATCATCAGCCCACCGTTTGAATGGTCTCCCAACATTTCTTATCCCCTCTGGCCCCTACCATCTTGTCGCTGTAATTGTCCACCGAGAGTCGGAAAACCGTGATATGTGACCTACACACACACAATAAAAACATTTACACATATTAATTTACTTATTTAAATTAATCAACACCGTCTTCATGAGATCATTCTGTAGCCACCCTTCCCTGAGCACGTCTGCCGTCCATTTTGTCAAAAATAATATTGAAAATAAATAATGATTTGAAGACCGTGGCAGTAACCGTGCGGTGATCTAAAACACTTTTAGTATGGACTCGTTGGTTGTCATAGCATTTAACTACATAGGCTGTGGCAAAAATATTCCTTCTCTTTTTATATATACAGATTCCGTATAATATGATCTACTAATACACATTATTCAACACGAATCTCGTTAGATTTAACGGAAACAAATTGCTGCTTCAAATTGTTATTTACATATTTCAACGGCTCGGAACACGTTATACGCCCATTTGTTTAAATTATAAGATTTATTAGTGTACGATTCACAAGCAAAATTTGGTACAATTTTAAGGTAGGCCGGAAAATATAAAGGTAGGTTTTGGTATCTCAAGTTCTTATCACCTTTATATTTCATATACATCACCATTCATCATCATTTTAGCTTTAGACACTGTTGGACATAGGCTTCCCCAAGGAAGATAACTTACTTTCAGGTTTTGTTCAGTGCGTAATGTCAATAAATTCAATAATTATTTCTACTATTCTTCTAAACCTTTTTTTATTGTTAACGAGGAGGAAATCTTCAGAAAGATACCCCGCCTTCTGGGAGGGAAGGCGGCGGTTATGTGGGGTTTTTACCCACTAAAATCTCCCCGGTGGCCCTTCCTCGGTGCATGGTGAGGGGCTCCGGGATCTCCAGTGGAACGCACCCTCTGCACTGTGCTCAAGGAGAGCACTTCCCGGGGAGGTTACTCCCTCCCCCCCTGTGCCCTCGCAGTGCAAAGCGACACGGGCCAGCCGATGTCGCCTTCTTCCCGGGTCCACCTTGGCGGACGACAAAGGCCCCCACCCTTGTCGCCCAGTGAACCCGAGGCCCCTTTTAGTCGCCTTCTACGACAGGCAGGGGATACCGTAGTCTTATTCTTGAGAGCCCAGAACTACAGGGTTGCGGGCCGGTCTGCCCCGGCCCGCCTGCGCCATCTCCGAACGGGA
This sequence comes from Meandrusa payeni, assembly GCA_029286785.1. Taxonomy (NCBI): domain Eukaryota; kingdom Metazoa; phylum Arthropoda; class Insecta; order Lepidoptera; family Papilionidae; genus Meandrusa; species Meandrusa payeni. Next base: position 6,672,849 of record JAGSMX010000008.1, on the reverse strand, counting down.
TCGGCCCGATTCTTCTAAACCTAGCAATATTTCTTGTTATTTTTCAGAAATATTTCTAACATTCTTGTTAACATTCCAACTAAGCTTATGCTTGTGCTAGGATATGGTTCACGAATGGTGTATTCGGACCCACGTAAACCATAACCAATAGGCTATTGACGCTATTTAAATACTTTACATAAGACTACGACATAGACCTTCTCTAAATATTTTCAAAAAACCGTGTGTAAGCGACTTTTACTTGTATCAGCGTCGTCCTGCGTCTCTTATAAGGTCGTTAGTCGATCTTGGTGGACGTCTTAAGCGTGCCGGTCTTTGGTCTACAATCGAAACTTTTCGGCCCCGTTGGCCTTCTGTTCTACGCGCTAAGTGTCAAGTTATATAAATAATTTCTTATGAATAGATGAGTGAGGTACTTGCAAAACAATAAACGTTATGATTCATGTTACTTCTATCTAGCTATCAACATAATTGAGCTAAATATAGTCTAAGATTTGCTATTAAAGTTGGAAATTTTGAAATTTAAGTCCTAATAACGCAACGGAGCGCCTTATATCTCGTTATAACCTTTGTACCTTAATAACAGTTGTTATCTTTAGATAGGTTACAACAAAGCGTCCATTCGCGACCGTCGGAGGTTGCGAATAATCCTTGCGCGTTACCGCTATTTTATGGGCAGGCCCCACCCCTTAGATGTTAGGAGCGTTGCTGGAGTTTCTTCGGCCACTTCTTCTCCCAGCGCCAACGCTTCCCGAAGTGGCACTCAAAGTAAGTTTAGCTTTTGAATGTCTCTTAGATTATCCGTGAAATAGCAACCGACCGAGTCGTGGTTCGGCTCTCTCGGGCGCCCTCGGATCGGTATGCTTACGCGTAACATAGTAACCGTCCAAGCCGAGGTTACCCCTCACCGGGGGGACCCTTGTGTCGAGTTACTAGCAATAGAGGTTCAGGCTAAGCGACCTAAGAGCTATGCCACCTCTCAACCCGGTGAAGCAGTCAAGGCCAGCTTCTCTGGCCAATCTGTGTAGTTCGTCAATAAAAAAAAACTTTAGATAGGTAAGAACAAAAATTATGATCATATAGACTTCAATTTTTAAGAATAATACGTAGGCGGTTACAATTCGAATACAAGTATTGGAATTTAAAAATGTAAAATAAAACGTTTTCAATGGCAACATTAAATAAACCATTTGTTAATAATATTTCTTATATACAAATTTCCTGGTTGAAATTTATTTTGAATAACGAACGTTTTATTGGTAAAATAAAATATTGCCAGGAAAGCGTAAGTAATGTTGACTTGAGCAATACACAAACAATGAGCGAATAAACACAATATAAATACAAAGTCACAGTGGTTTCTGTAACCGCAACCGTTCCGTAATAAGCTACTAACTACAGTTTAAACCAGGCAGAGTTACGACCATAAACCCATATGCATAACATCGCTAACATTTGCTCATACGGGATACTTTTTGATATCAGAAATCGATCGAGTTCCGCGTATTTTTCAAATTCATTTTTATTACGAGTACATACCAACTTTTATAAAGCAGTTATAGTACGCGAACAACGTGTAGTTGAAACCATGGTTTCGGTAAATTTTTGGTAATAAACGGTCGTAAAGAATCATTATTATTCTTATTCATCTGTCATGATATAGGTTATTTTTAATTATATTAAAAACTCTAATGGCATTTCTGTTCTTGTTACAATTACATATTCAACAACTTTGATTCTTTCGATTACATTTCGTTATAATTATATACGAGATATACGAGACAATACAATACAATTGAAGATATATATTTTTTTTCATGTTATTAGTTGTTAAACTGCCAGTTAATAATAATACTGTGTAGATTGATATCTTTCATTCTACTTCCAAATTCAAATTAATTGTTATAATGTAAATACAACTTTTTTCAATTTTTTGGCTTACGAATAATTAATTTGATTGATTTTATGAAAATTTTTAACTCAACAATTAACGCCGTATTTTTTGTGACAAACCTTTTTTTTTTGACGGGGAGGAAATCTTCACAAAGATACCCCGCCTTCTGGGGGGAAGGCGGCGGTTATGTGGGGTTCTTTCCCATTAAAACCTCTCCGGTGGCCCTTTTTTCGGTGCATGACGAGGGGCTCCGGGATCTCACGTGGAACGCACCGGAGCCCCTCTGCACTGTGCTCAAGGAGAGCACGTCCCGGGGGGGGGGGGAGGAGGGAGGTTACTGCCTCCCCCCCTGTGCCCTCGCAGCGCAAGGCGACACGGACCAACCGATGTCGCCTTCTTCCCGGGTTCACTTTGGTGGACGACGCGGGCCGCCACCCTTGTCGCCCAGTGAACCTGAGGCCCCTTTTAGTCGCCTTGTACGACAGGCAGGGGATACCGTAGTCTTATTCTTGAGAGCCTAGAACTACAGGGCTGGACAAACCTATGCTAATTAACCTTAGAGCTAATCGCTTTTACACGATTGCCGGGCTTGACTTGTTGCAAGAGCACCCAAGAATTGCTTTGATTGTTACTCTCATCGCATTAGCATAGGTCTAAAGGAGTCTGATAGTGCCGGACGGGGAGATTTATCAAGAGATAGCTAGCTAACTAGCTTTAAATACCAGTAAGGGAAGCTGACGAGATACGAAAGCCTAAAGTAACGGCCTTCAACGTAAATGATACGACAGTCACCGTTGTAACGTAGCCCGGTAAAATTCACAATTTAGGAAAAGAAACGGCAATACAGTCGAGAGAGCTGAATTATAGATGTTTTCCTTGTCACTAAGCCAGTGGAGTGCTGTGTTATTTACATACATGACAAATATACCTTACATTATTTGCACTTGCGATAAGATTGCGGATGACACCGATTGTTTTCTGTTCTACAATTTTCGGTGACAATCCGTCGGCCATCTTGATCGCTGCAATTTCTGAACGCAATTTTTGTTTTTATATTTATTAATTGCTCTCAACCATAAACAATATTTAATGTTGACACGCGGTGCCATCAATCAAATCATCTGTAGGTCAGTTTTTGAATAATGGAAAAATATAAGGAATAATATTAAATTATCTTTTATAAGAATGGCGGCATCATTTGTTAAGCGACGTCAAATTTGTCTTAAGTATTTTTCACGTTTAATCAATGGCGGGAAGCTTGAGTGTATACAATATGGCACGCCTGGCAATACACAATGCTATACTGATGTTTATTTTAATATACGGCACTGAGAGTCAGGTATGGCATAAAACAATGAGATTAAAATCAATACCAGTAGTATAGTCAGATATACGTGATTGAAAATATTAGGTATAGATATTGTGTTATCAAAGTAAGGCTTGAAATGGACAGTCCTGTAGTTCTGGGCTCGTAGAGTAAGGCTACGGTATCCCCTGCCTGTCTTAGAAGGCGACTAAAATGTGCCCCGGGTTCACGGGCGACACAGTGTGGGCCCTTGTCGTCCGCTATAGTGGATCCGGGAAGAAGACGACGTTGGCTTGCCCGTGTCCCCTTTCACTACGAGGGTGCTGGGGGAAGAATAAACCTTCCCGGGACATGCTTTGGTGCGTTCCACTGGAGGTCCCGGAGCTCCTCACCATGCACCGAGGACCTCACATAAATACGCCTTCCCCCCAAAAGTCGGGGCATCAGATTTACCCCCCCGTTATCAAAAAAAAAAAGCTTGAAATGGAATTACTACAATAGAGAAAGGCGCGCTTTATTGATGATTGCATGCGTAAAAAGAGACAAATAATATCTATTGCACAAATATGTCAGTGTTGGTAAAGTACATCCTCGATGTCCTCGATATCTTTGATAGAGGATATATCTAAGCATCCTATCACTGAAGTGTTTCGTAAGCTTATTTTTATTCCTGTCACATCCAAATTTTCCAATATTGATATTGGAGTGAGCAAGAGACATGGAAAAACTTACGGAGAAGTCATTGTTGGTACAACGCGAACGTAAAAAAGAAGGGCGACGAAGATGAGCAAGAAGCGAGAGAGCTTTTATTGAGTACTAATTGCACAAATTTTCTCGTGACGAATGTTTAAGCTGAGTACTTTAAACACGTTAATAGACGCGTCAAGGGACAGATACCTATCAGCCTTAAGCGTCGTGTCTTCGAACAGTGTATTCTTCCCACTATGGTATATGGGGCCGAGACCTGGACGGTCACAAAACAGTCTATGAACAGACTACAGGTCACACAAAGAGCCATGGAGCGGGCTATGTTGGGAATTTCCCTCCGTGATAGGATCAACAATGTTGAGATACGTAGAAGGACAAAGTTGACCGACATAGCAGTAGCAGTCGCTAAAAGAAAGTGGAAGTGGGCGGGCCACATATGCCGTAGATTTGATAACAGGTGGGGGAGAAAGGTCCTAGAATGGAGACCTCGAACTGGGCACAGAAATCTGGGCAGACCACCGGCACGATGGATGGACGACCTAAGAAAGGTGGCTGGCAAGGGTTGGATGCAGAAAGCACAAGACCGCAAAGAGTGGAGTTCTATGGAAGAGGCCTACACTCAGCAGTGGGTGGCAAGAGGCTGAAAAAAAAAAGAAAAAGAGAATAGTGACGTGAATAAAAAATTATCATCAAAGCATTTCCTAGCATAACGTGAAACGTTTAAATTGACACAGATTTCCAGCACAGGCATTGACTCTTTAGAATGGAAGCGTCATCGCATTGACGTATGTAGATTTGTAGAGCCATTGAATATGTAGGTGATCCATTTTGCACGAGAGCTAGATAAAGAAAAATTGTTACTTAATTATGCACTTCTGCATTCAATATCAGTACTATCTATGGCAAAGATAGCTTAGTGACTAAAACATTCAACTTTCGATCAACAATATAACGACAATATATCAAAAAATGAAATTGGGTCGAACAGTCCAGGACGTATATTTTGCTTTGAAGGGCAGGATAATCCGCTTAATCATTAATACGATCCGTCTTAAGGTTTATGAAGGTCAAGTACATTTGTCTGACATAAATGACAGACATCTTCATGTCCTTATTTAGGTGAAAACATTTTTTACCAAGAACCAATTACTTGTATATGGAATATGAAACGTAAAAACTCTCTCCTTTGATCTAAAGAGATGCGCAGAAGCAGACCTTGACACACTTTTTTGCACGGAGACTTTTATATCTTATTCAGATTTAGAGGTGGACAAGCTCTTAAACTGAAGACTAGGGTCTGACAAGTACAGATGTCTACACATCACCTTATAAACGCCGTAGGACTTCGCTGAATGCAAGACTCTCTGACTACCGGTGATTTTGGAAATCGTTAGGAGACATGTCGAACAGTGGATGTCCTACGATGATGGTAAATTTCTTAAAAGCCTCAAGACTTCTTTTTGTGATTGCACTGATCGGTTAGAAGGCTTCGTGGAAGATGTCTTTATTGGATGTATTCAGTGCTAGGGTCGCTGAGAGGAATCCCAAACTTAGGCCATTGCTCTATACGTGATAGCATTCTGACCCGAGAGCGCCTGAAAAATTAAAACAACCTGTTTCACTATTATGAATAACTTAGTGTAAAGACCACTGGGCGATCTCATAGACTGGGTTGATGTAATAGATATTTACTTTGATTTTATTGACATCACGCTCTCAAAAGAACTAAAAGGAAATTACTCTTACGTCCTTTAAAGTAAAGCAGGGTAGATGGATATACCTTTCATTAATTTATAATCTCATATGAAAGTGCGTCGGTATAGACCAGGCACAAATTTTAGCTATTTGTATACTTATACAACTGTGTCAAGCAATCTCACTGGAAAAAGCGATTTGGGCTGGAAACCTCAACCGACAGTTTGTTAGCCGAACAGCTTAGTTACTAGGCTGTCGCTATTATCATGTATATTATTAAGACGTTAATTCGACTTCGTCTTTCATTCTTCGTACAGCAAAGGACTGGAATAGTTTGCCCGCGTCTGTCTTTCTTTCCGATTACAATGTGGGTATTTTCAAGAGTAGAGTGAATAGGCATTTACTAAGCTAGTGCGCCTTACCATCCAGGACTGCATTTCCACTAAACATCAAGTGGGACCATAGTCAAGCACTTGCTTAGAAAGTATTAAAAAAAATTACAAATTCAATACATTGAGATACATGAAGAAAAATGCTAAAGAACTGAGTTGTAAATTCGGTAGAGGGCGTTCATAAAATAAATAATATATCGACCTGATTGTTGAAGTCTTGAAAAAGGAAGGATTGATCATACCCGATGAGTATGTATGCTTGTGTACTCTTCTCCATTCGTCTTATCTAGTTCTAATAATGGTATTATTTATCTAGGTATAGAATGCGCTCCTGGGCCGCAGCCAGGTCACTGTACTTGACAGACACTAGGTCAAGCAGTTATCACACAAGTTATATAAAGGAGCGTCTTCAGCGTGGAAATTAAACCATGGCGCCAAGTATTAACGCATTGACCGAATATAATGCCGTGAATCATGCGCGCGCGCATACGGTCTTACTTAACATTCCTATAGGATGTTATTCACATAATTGCTAAAATAAATCATTTGATCACTCTGTATATCGGTTATTATGAAACGTTTTCTAGTATTTTAACCGCACCGATGGCAGTAGCGTGTCTATTATTAGTCTATTTGTGATTCAATGTTAAAAATGACTCAGAATGATCTTGTACCGACAGATGTAATAAAAATTCTCTTACCACATCTATATTAAATTATTATTTGATGACGTACGTTACACGAGTGTGGGTATAGGAAAATGTTATTTAACTATGTAATGCGATGGTAGGATTATTTATTATTAATAGAAGAAAATACGGCAATAGCTTAATAGTTATTCATAGGACTTTACTATCTGAGGGTCGGTAATTCGACGGTGGACTCTGCCCAGCACACCCTCGAGGTGTGCCCGAGATGGGCAGCGCAGCGCCATGACATGGTATCTGCCATCGGTGGTGTAGAACTGTCGCTTCCGAGCCTCGCTCTTGCGATGGTCCCGAGCGACAGGTCTTGGACGGCGGTCGCCTCCTTCTGTGAGACGGTCATGTCCCAGAAGGAGGCTGACGAGCGGGTCAGGGAGGGGCAGGCGACGTATCGGGGTGCGCAGGAGACGTTACGAACGCCTCCTCTTGCCGCTCCCGTAATCCGAAGCGAGGCCAGGATGGGTACCTGGCCCCAGCATGCTTCGGCGTCGTCGGGACTTCTCTGAGTGCCGGAGAAGTCCCCTTTGAGGATGAAGTCCGGTCTTTGCCGGGACCGGCCGGTCGTTGGGGTGTCCTATCGCTGACAGATCCGGCGCACCCCGCTCATAACGGCATTCGCGGAACGTTTAGTGGGTAGGGGCTGCCCAGGCCGAGTCCCACACATCCCTCCGGGCCCACCCAGGCCCACCCAGGGTACCGGAGGATGGTCCCCCGCGTGAACAAAAAAAAAAAGGGTCGGTAATTCGAACTGGTGATTTCGGCTTATACCAATTTTTTAATAATAATACACTATAAAAGTATAAACAGATAGGGAATATAACCAGTTATGTTTCGCTTCCACCTAAATTAGGAACTTCCTGTACGATAGGTCAGTATATCCTTTCTTCCTACGAGTATTTTTTATTTTATTAATCTTATTCAGGCATATTCTTGAGTGCAATTTGTGTATGTATTTGTTTGTATGTGTTTGTGAATGAGTGTGTCAGTGAATGTGTAAGCTTGTTAATCCACCACTTTCAACATATTTTCACAACCAATCCATTTTCCTTTCTTAAATTCAATGTCACTTTTTTTTTCTTAAAAAGAAAGCTAGCAATATTTCTTTTGTTTCAAAAATATTGCTAAGATTCTTGTTAACCATTCCAGCTAAGCTAAATAGTCGAATGCTTTATTCGAACCTACGACCTTACGATTATCGCACACGACGCAGACCGTACCCTAAAACAATAGGCTATTGACGCTTCAATTCAAAATTTGTGACCGGTATATGATTATAAGCTCGACACTCCCGAATTCCCGAATATTTCTATATACCGTAAAAGACAATGTCGTCAATTATTACGAATGAGTCTGATACTTTTATTATGACCGAAATACAATGCGTTATTGTATTTCTGTCATAATAATGACGGATAATTCTTTATATATGGTCACTGATACTCTACCCTGAAAGTTGAAACTAGAATCTACAGCTATACATTGTCCGGAAGGGAACAAAGTACACGAATTAATATACGATTAGTACATCTCTCTAATTAAATGAATTGTTTCCGTTACTAGATTTTTTTAGAAAAAGAAAAATGGCGGCATTCTACTCGGGAGACCATGAATTGAGATAAGCTCTAAACAAATTTGTACTGTGTCTTGTGTTAATTCGGTAAAATTCTATGGGCTATTTTTAACCAAGGTCTCGGGTTCAATGCTCCGCGGTATAGGGCTAGCGATTTACTAATGAAATAAGCTGACGCGTGTTTAGAAGTTTTCTGTTTTTTAACTAGCGGGTTAGATTGATAGACAGCTTTTCAATCTTTTATAAAACTCGAAATATATGGTTCTAGTTAGTATAGTATACTAATAGGTATGTTTCAAGTTTTTGTACTTAAAAACCTGAGAAACGACAAATCATTGGTACAAGCCTACTGGAATTCGAATCACTGTAAAAAAAATATGAATTGAATTGGATTGGATGATAGAAGGGTGCAAATTAAGGGTTGGTATGTTTTTTATAATGCCATATTATAAAAAAAATATCAGACAGAAAGCAGCCGTTCTCAACTCTACTGAATATGCATACAAAATTTTAAAAGATGCTAGCGTACCCAGCCCGCTTCTCTGGGCTAATTTTGCTTTATTTTATTTAAACAATAAACTTACATAATTAAATATTTAATTTAACTCTCACAATATATTAAATTATTCATTTCTCTCCGTATTTATTCTCTTCTCGAGCGGGTGAAGATCATTACCTACAACCATGTACCTATCAGTAAATACAATATCATTCTTATCATTTATAAAAAAACATATCGGGCTCAAGTTAGAATAAAAGTACGACATATGGCTTGTTTGACAGTTCAAAAAGAGGAATGCTCCGATCGTCACCAAACTTTACAGGATTACTCGCCAGGATTACAGGATTAATTTCGGTCCAGCAGTTTCGGAGCCTATATGGAACATATCCACACACTTTCTCTTTTAAATATATAGATAAGAAAACTGAAAACTGTGCCGAAGAAAGAATTTCGAGCAAACATCAAAAGAAAAGATTTAGTTTACAGTTTAACGACAAAAACATTCTACAATCCAAAGAGATGTTACATTAGTTAAGAATGCAATCTGTATAATTCTATGTGCGACTTGTGATGAATAGAGATAACGCACACGGCACGCGCTTTAGTAAAATGGGGCAAGAATAATGACGCTTCTAGAATGTTTGTATGCGGACTGTATCGGCTGTGAAAACGTTCGAATTACGTTGCGTACGCGCAAGAATGATTTATGAGGGAGCCAACTGACACTTTGTTAAACCTTTTATGGGAAATCTTTGCTTTGTGTGCACCGCGACAATGCGTATGCGCAATACATTTTCGGCTTCAATAAACACTGATAAAGTGGGTTCAGCGTTGCGGTTGTTTTTGGATATATCCTTGACATAAAGCCAGAACTTGTGCGCTTTTTTTGCTTTTAAAATTAACATGTTAAAGTTTGTTTTTATTTACAAAAAAAAACTAAAATATCACCTGACATTCAAATCTTACGGTTGAAAGCAAACGTAAATGAAATCATGAAAAGTTTTTCATAATTATCCAACTCATTAAGAGAGGTGATAAAAGTAAGAGAAAACGTGAGATTATTATCACCTTTTACATCAAAGGATATTTGATCTCTTGTTTTAAATGGACCATTTAGTTTCTAATCATCGCCCGTCGTAAGAATCCCATTATGTTGCGAGCGTGCGGGCTTGTTTGTTTACAGAGAATAGTTTTTTTTTTTTAATTTCAAAAAACAGAGTGCCAAAGAAACAATCTCACTGGCAGCTTTAATGTTTTCTTTATTTGCATACTTTCGCTGTAATTAAACGTAAACAACAATATTAGGTTTCAATCCGATCTTTATTATAAATATCACCACGATCATTATCACTATCACTATCGACTATATCACCACTTAACACCAGGTGGGATCGTGGTCAAGCGCTAGTTTATAGCCATAAAAAATCCAAATTTGGATATTCCCTAAAATTTATGTTTAGAATTTTTTTTCATTTTTTTTTAAATCACCAAAGAGGTTCTGGCCTTGATGCTATCGTTACAGTATCTTTTTTATTATTATCCAATTAAAATTAATAGTCAAAATTTTTTTTTAATGTTATTAAATCTTCTATATTTTTGTTTTGAAAAAGAAAGCTGGCGATAATCTTTTTTTTTCAGATATATTACTAAAATTCTTGTTAACCATACCAACTAAGCTTAAGCTTGTGCTAGGAGGTGGTTCACGTCAATAGTCGAATGGTGGATTTGAACCTACGACCTTACGATCGCAGACGATTATTATATTATTGCTTGTTAAAATGTGTATTTTATCATGGGCTTGTTTTCCTGCAATAAGTTAATACATATATTTTTTTAATATTATATGAATATATAGCAAGTATACATAATACATGTTGTTAATATCTCATTACATATATTATTGATTTAATGCGATTTCACGCGCCTGTATATATATAATTGGCCAAACACACACACATATATATAAATATATATATATATATATATATATATATATATATATATATATATATATATATATATATATATATATATATATATATAAATTTATTAATTAAATTATAAAAAATAGTTTTTTACTTTGTGCAATAATGCTAACTCCACAGCGCAACTCTGGCTCCCAAGATACAAGCGTTTGCTTCGTTTGGGGGTCACTGTGTACCAACAATATGTGCTGCAATATGTGCTGCAATTATTAATACATTTATTACAATTTATTGTATTCCTTATCATTTTAGTTACATTACAGTTACAGCCTTTATATTTGTCCCACTGTTGGGCACAGGCCTTCTCTGTAAAGAGAGTATAAGGGCGTAGTGCACCACGCGGCCGTAGTGTGGATTGGCAGACTTCACATGTCTTAGAAAAAAATTCTAGGACATATAGGTTTTCCCCACGATGCCGAGTGCGTGGTAAATCAGCACATAAAATTGCAACAACAAATTCATTGGTGTCGTCACTGGGAATCGAACTCGGGTTGCTAGCGTACTGTGCAACTTGAGGCGGCCGCTCGGACACTGAGCTATCACGTATATATTTATCTCATCATATTAGTTGGTATATAATACTGATGTAGTTTCATTACTCTGTTACATTATGTCTTGTTTTATAATTTAGTTTGAGTACTAAATTGTGAACAAAACTAAAACGTCATTACCCAGCGTCTCCGGAATGTAAAAAACAAACATTCTTATCAACTGGATTGCATAATATTTTGCTAAAATGTTCGCAAATTCAGACAGACACGTCATATTAACAAGATTGTAAACTGTGTGCTAAGTGTAAATTTTTACACAGATAAATTATAGCCCCACTGTTTATTAGCGTGGCAATGAGGTTCATTGACACGGTGATATTTGAAGCTATTCTTACTCTTGTTTCTATTGTTGCAACAACCAAAAATAGACGAATTTGGTGTAACGTTTGTCTTTGTTTTTTTTTTACGTAAATTAACATTTTTTTTAACATCTTGAAGTGCCATCTCCTACCGGATATCGGCTATAGTTTGATGCAGCGGCACGGAACAAGGATACTGTGTTCATATTTAACCATGTCCGGAGATTTCTGAGCTGCGAAATATGCTACTTCAAGGTGGTCGCTTACCCTGGATTTTTTCTTGGATGATGAGTTGGAGTAATATTTTTACATGTTCCATGGACCGTTTTTACGACACTCGGAATAACGACAAGGCTGTCAACTCTTTGCTTCCAGCGCATACTGCAATATTTTGGACACGTTGCTCGCAGAAATCCTGATAACCTCGAGAAGCTAATGGTTGTTGGCCTTTTTCATACTCCACCGCCCGCGCATTTTTCGTAAGAACTCGTACAAAGACTTTTTGCTTCACGTATAGTGACGATGAATGGATGATCTCTATATACTACATTGATAAACGGGCGTGAGAGTTTACTTATGGTTTTGTGTAATTGTGTATTTTATTATCAATCACCAGATACAGTAGATTTGATAAGAATCATTTATATATAATAGGCTGGTGCAAAATAGTAGTATCTTTGCTTATTGAGCTTATTAAGTTATTTTTTTTTATACGAGTACATCCTAAGCAAGTCGTTGACTACGATCCCACCTGATATTAAGTGGAAAGTCCTGGATGGTAAGCGCCTAGCTTAGCAAATGCCTGTTCACTCTATTCTTGAAAATACCCATATTAGTATCGTTATCGGATTCGATCGATCGATATCGATCATTATAGTTATCGGAAGGAAAGACAGACGCGGACAAACTATTCCGTTTTGTTAAAAAATTATTGGTAACATAATAAATTACAAGTCAATTATTTACTACAAATTATTACAAATTATTAGTATTACAAATTACATTAGATTAATAAATTTAAAAAAAATAATTAAAAAATAGTACATCGAAGAAATAAAATGATTTTAATTTGTAATTTCATTTGTTAATTCCTCCACACTGTAAAATGCCCTCTCAACCAGCCATGACTTCAACCTAGTTTTAAACATTGCTAGACTGGGAGCTTCAGTTACATGTTTAGGGAGTCGATTGTAGATCGCGGGGCCTGTGACGTGTGTCATCTTGTCCGATTTCGCGAGACGATGAGTAACAAGGGCTAATTTATTAGCCCCGCGGGTGTTCGCTTTGTAGGAACCGCCCAATTCTTTTCTAGTTTTAAAATCGCTGAGGGTATGCCTCGTGGACAGCGCCACCTGGTAAATTACTAACGAGGGCAATGTTAGAATTTTATGGCGAACAAATAAAGGTTTGGCCGAAGTTGTTCGCGACACCTTAGCGATTGCTCTGACAGCACGTTTTTGCATTCGGAAAACGCGCAGCCGGTCAGGACAAATAAACTTTATTATATTTATATAATAAAGTATAAGTATATATTATATTTATATAATAAAGTTTATTTGTCTATGTCATAATTATCTATGCGGCTTGTCGATAAAAGATATTCATGCATGATAAAGTGCAGTATTGGTAAGTAACCGTAACTATTATCAACGAAACATTCGAAAGAGATCCGATGCCTAGGTTTACGTTTCGCAATTTCACTTAACTACTTTAAGTATCGTAAGTAATCTCGATGGGCATCGTTGTTTACTCTAGCAGTCGGCTCCACCTATCCTTATCAACGTGCTTCCATTTGCTAGCTGTAGTGGATTGGTTAATTACAGCTGTCTGTCAAAATGCCCGTTATCTGTATAGATGTATCGTAATTCACCTGCTTCCAACTCAAAGCATTACTATGAGTTAAATACAAATATAAATGCAAGATAAACATCAAATTATTGAAATTGATTGTAACATTCAGAGGTAATTGTTTTAAATTATTGTAAGTAAATAATAAACTGCTTCTCAAATTTAAGGTAATATAACTCATCGAATATACATACTCGTAGTATATACGTTCACAGAGTCGTGTTACCTCAATGTACGTTAGCAACCGGTGTCGGCACTAATTAAGTTTTAAACTTAAGTTTCAATTTAACTTATAATTTGTTCACTTGTCAAGTGTTCGACATTGAACTGTGCTTGGGGAAACCTGCAAGCGTCAGAAAAATTTCTACGGCGTGTGAAAGTCTGCCAAACCGTACTAGACCTGTGTGTGCATGTTAGAGGTTCAGGCAAAGCGGCCTAAATGCTTTAGTCAGCAGCTTTCAATCAGTAGTTAGCAGTCGCGGCCAGCTTCTCTGACCGACATGCATACTCGACCGGCCTGTGTTCAGCAGTGGGATATAAATAGGCAGTTACTTAGGATTTTATCCCGGTTTTTATCTTAATTTTACTCTCGACTTCGAACATTTTAGAGCGGTCATTATTACGAGTTGGACTGAGGCCTTTGTTTGTATACGGGGGTAAATCTTTAACAAGATGCTCCGCCTTCTGGGAAGACGGGGCGAGGTCTTGCGTCTTGGTCTTGATCTGCTGGACAGTGTCCTGCGCGGAATCCCGATCACAGACAATGGTGCCAATGGTGGCATTGCGCGGTCGGTTTGCTCCTTATCCTGGTACACACCCAAGCAGCCGTGCCCGATGAGTACGTCAGGAGATACGTGACGTACATCTCCTTCTTCCGTAGCCAGGCTTCGAAGCTAGGCAGGAAAGCACAGACAATGCGCTGGCGCGAATAACCCGGCTCTGCGCCAGGCCTCCATCGCACGTCTCTGGTCCTAGACTGCGCCCTAGTCTAGCCTGCAAAAATTATGCCGTAGGGATTTCAAACGCCTCAGTCCTATGTAACTGCTATCCACTGAGCTTTTTCTATTTATTATTTTGTAACGTGTTTAAATATATAAGTAGGAGATACATCGGACTCGTGTTTATTATAACACTGTATCTACTACGTCTCTACCCATCCCCGTATACAATTTATATTTTATTATTGCTTATAAACCGTAATATTTTAAAAGATAAAAATTATGACAGACGTAGCCTGATTTTTAAGATCTGTTTAGTGCTTTCTCGTCGACTTACATTCTCATTTGTTACCTCTCGTTACTTCCCGCCAGGAATACATCTCGGCATTAGTGATTCGTTAATCTCTTGGCCCAATTCTTACGCCTACGCCGCCGCGTATAATACCCGTAGAGCTGTAACGATCCTTCAACTCAGAACGCTCTCTAATACAAGTATATTTACGAAACCCCACGAAAACAAAAACCGATCTCAAATCAAATGAAGCGTGACAGAAGAAATTAGCAGATGCTCTATTGTTTCCGAAATAACTTAGCTACATTACGAAGTTCTACTGCATGTATACTTTTTATCTCCCAATTTCGTCTTCGTTGTCATTAAGGAGTACTTATCTATTCCTGGATTGCCACAAACCAACATACTAATATCTCAATCACAAACATTCTACCTTTCTACCCTTTCATAGTCGATGTTCCGCGCGTCCGAACGAAGCGCTTTGAGTCATCGTTCATCGTGCGCACAGCAAAGGAGTGGAACAAGTTGCCGGCGTCAGTCTTTCCGTCCAAGTACGCCTTCAAGAGTAGAGTGAATAGGCACTAATTAAACTAGCGCGTACCATCTTTCGACTATATCACCACTTAACACCAGGTGGGACTGTGGTCAAGCGCTAGGTTATACGCATAAAAAAAACAAAAAAAAACATCTTTCTATACAATTCTTAAAGTCTACCTGGTTTATGTTCGTAACCCAAAGTCCTATACTAATAAAATAAAGACCCTCTCGGACGCTCTTGGATCGGAATGCTTACGCGTAACATAGTTACCGTCCAAGCCGAGGTTACCCCTCACTGGGGGTCTTGTGTCGAGTTACTAGCGATAGAGGTTCAGGCTAAGCGACCTAAGAGCTATGTCAACTCTCAATCCGGTGAAGCAGTCAAGGCCAGCTTCTCTGGCCAATCTGGGTGGTTTGTCAAAAAAAATAATTGAAAGCACCTTCAAACAAAATCGAAAAATCAAAATCTATTCATAAATGATGGTGCTATAGGTATACAAGCATTAATCGACATCTCTCCCTTTTTTTAAGTTGTTTTATAACAGAGAAAATTTCTATTTATAAAGTGAGCTCACACACTTTTGTAACTCATTCGAGATCAACGAAGACAGTGATATTCTGTCAGCATTCTATTTGTTTTGAATTAAACATAAGACCCAAATGTGGCATGCATTTAGGCCAGTTTTTATTTTTGTACATAAGATTATAAAAATCTTGATGGACTGGGTGTTAAGAAAAATACAGCCTTTTAATTTTATAATTAGTGAATTTCATCGTATATCAACATGGCAGAGAAATATTACCGATTATAAACATGATGAATTGAATTTTACCCATGTTTTTTTTCATCTCTTGCCAGAGGCAAATGTAGTCGGACGACTATTGTGTTATTGATGGTACTGTTCTAACTTGAATACTGATAACAATCTATTTATTAAGTCGATCGTTATCACGATCCATCTGTAACTACGGAGACATCTGTTGGTCAAATTCGTAAACAAGGTCATCGACGCCAAACATAAAATACAACTTGAAACCGGTTGAAAAATAGTAAAATAGTACAACGATAAAATAATATAAAAAAAAAACACTCCTAGTAATAAAATTGGTAGAGAACGAATAATAGATCCGTCACCCATAAACACCCTATAAGGTTACAGGAAGTAGGCTCGTTAGCTTGTAGATACAAACTCCAGCAACGCTCCTATTATTAATTGGAGACAATATGTCAAGAATGTGACGATAACGCGAATAAGCTTAATACGTGTCTGGTACGATTCTTTGAGAATTTGTTTCATCTTAGAATAACTTTTAAAGCTGGCCTTGACCGGCATAGCTTTTAGATCACTTAGCCTGAACCTCTATTGCTAGTAACTCAACACAAGGGTCAACCTGGTAA
Source organism: Meandrusa payeni (assembly GCA_029286785.1). Taxonomy (NCBI): domain Eukaryota; kingdom Metazoa; phylum Arthropoda; class Insecta; order Lepidoptera; family Papilionidae; genus Meandrusa; species Meandrusa payeni. The sequence goes on along the minus strand of JAGSMX010000008.1, from coordinate 6,656,229 downwards.
GGGGTAACCTCGGCTTGGAAATTCCTTGATTTTTGTAAATATATTATACTTATATATATATATATATATATATATATATATATATATATATATATACATATATATATATATATATATTTACTTAGAATATAGAAGCTATCAAAAAAGAAAAATCATTAAGATACGAAGATAAATACGTAAAAAAGTTTAAACAATCTCTGACCCCCTCTAGTCAGAGAAACAATTTTTTTTTTTTAAGAAATCCTCGGCTTGGACGGTTACTATGTTACGCGTAAGCTTTCCGATCCGAGTGCGCCCGGAAGGGCCGAACTACGACTTGGTCGGATGCTCTGGATAATCTAACAGACATTCGAATACTAAACTAACTTTAAGTGCCACTTCGTGATGCGTTGACGCTGGGTGAAGATTTGTATCGATAAATAATGGTTGTAAATAAAATAGATGAATAGGGCCCCCCAGTCCGCTTCGCGAGGCTAGATCTTCATTTATTTTATTTAAACAATAAACTTACTTCATTAAATATTTAATTTAACTCTCATAATATATTAAATTATTAATTTCTCTTCCTATTCATTCACTTCTAGAGCGGGTGAAGATCATTACCTACACCCATGTACATGCAATTTACTCCATTGCACATCAATATCGTTCACAATGACATAAAACACAACGCATGTGTCAATACGAATTTGTGTTATAAAACAATAGAATATCATCATAGCAAAAGTTGTATTTGACAGTCCAAAAAGAGGAGTGCCTCGAACGTCGCCAAACTTTACACGATTACTCGTCAGGTCAATCTGAAGATTACCTGAAAGTTTCATTGAAATAGGTCCAGCCATTTCGGACTCTATACGGATCAAACACACACACATTCTTTTTTTTTTTTATATAATTTCTAAGCAAGTGCTTGACTACGATCCCACCTGATGTTAAGTGGAAATGCAGTCCTGGATGGTAAGGCGCACTAGCTTAGTAAATGCCTATTCACTCTACTCTTGAAAATACCTACATTGTAATCGGAAGGAAAAACAGACGCGGGCAAACTATTCCAGTCCTTTGCTGTACGAAGAATGAAAGACGAAGCAAATCGCTTCGTTCGGGTTTGGGTTCTCATTTATTCTCTTTTATCTATATAGATTTATTGATAATACGCATTCAATGTTTCAATGTTTCATTAATATTCATAGGAAACATTATTACCTTATGAATTATTGTACCTGCATCGAAGTAGATAGGATAAACTTGGTCTACAGGTCGGCTTCCGTTCCACGTACCGTGCACCTTTATAGACTATTTGCTCAATCCCTCAGTCGGCACTGCAATTTAACAGAAATAGCGGTATCAACACAGATTATAAAATTCCATGCAAAGCGATACGCCCTCGATCAAGTTTTCTCCAATCACTTTTGATTAATGGGTGGAAGTAATAGTTATTTAAGCTTTTCCCTATTAGTATAGATTCCCAAGGATTAACTTGTGATAATGTTAACCTGGTTGCCAATTTCTTATGTATAATAAAAAAAATGTATTTCTAAAATTGGCCAATGATAGAACGAACCAGACAAACGCTAATCCTCTGTAATTGAATCAACATAGTAAATATTGTGGTAAGAGCTTATTCTACAGATCACGCCCTTTAAACCTTACGGGGCAGGTAGAGTCTCTATCAGTTTCGTATCGAGAATAAAATATAACATTTAATTTCCATAAACATGGTAGCACAACAGCAAGCGCTTGACTTACTCATGTTAAGTGGAACTGCAGTGAATGGCAGGCGTATTAGCTTAGTAAATGCCTATTCACTCTACTCTTGAAAATACACACATTGTAATCGGATGAAAGGATTTTTATCATTTAACTATAACAAAAAAAAAGCTTTCACGCCCTTTAAACCCTAGCGGGGTAGGCATACACAGCGTCAGCTGTCGACTACCATTACCATGTCAATTACCAATATCGAGTTTAATAGGTCACATACATGACAGTAGGTGTGCCCATTATGATGCAATTGTCACAAATTTGAAAGTAGTCCTGTTATATTATGTAGTTTCTTCCTTAAAAAAAAAACTGGTGATTTTTCTGTACCAGGGAACTATGCGAATAAGTCTATAAATCTTTTTTGTGTATAGAAAAAGAGAACCCCCGACATGTGTACTTGAAGTATTCGCGACTTAAAGTTAAAGTGGAATGCATAATCGAAAGCTGATAACTTTATATTTAGTTATTCTTAATAGTTAGTTCCTAAGATAGACTCGAGTTAGGTACAATATCTCCCTAATACAGTGTATTGGTCTAGCAGGGAGATGTGTAACGAGAAATATATTTGAAAAATAATAAATATGTAATAAATTTGTGTATGTACATCATGTGTGCAAAATGTCTTTAAGTAATGACATGTCACAAACGCTATAAAATAAAAAGACGTGATTATTTAACATTCCGAGAACGGTTTACAGTACATTTAAATTTTGTTTAATGGATTACAATATATTTAAAAATTTTCCAAACATATCTTCAATTCGTAAAATTATCATAAATTGCACGAGTCTTTTATTCGGCTATAGATTATGAATCCCACACGGAAAATCGAGAGAGGCCACGTGATGTGTCCCGTCAAATGTAACGATATACATGTTGTTCAATTCTGCGTCACGCTCGTAAATCGTAAGGCTAGATGGGGCGCAGCGAGACGGCGGCACAGTCTGAGAGCGCGCAGCGCGGGACCGACCGCGCACCTCGACCGCTCTTGCCGCGCGTTCCGGAAAATTGGCGCGAAAATGCGGAACTGTCAAAACGTTTGATTGGCGTTTTAATTCCGCAACCGTGTAACGGCGCGATTCTTACAGCCACTGGACAAATGTGAAGTGTTATTTAATTTGATTTATAGCATATGTTGAAAGTGATAACGTAATATTTTTTTTTTATGTATATTTTCTAAGAATTATTTGAATGTTTCCTTTCGATTCATACTTCTTGTTTAATTTGATTTATATTTTCATAAATTGTTGTTCTTGTTGAGGACGTAGTTATATTAAAAATACGATAACGAGGCAAACAACGTATTACCGATTAATAATGTTCTTCGTATTTTCACTTACTAAACGAATACAATTTTATTTTTTCTTTACCTCTGATAATTATTATTTTTTGATTTACGCTTCTGTGTACATTGACAAGCACAGTCACATAGCGGCTAAATATATTGATTTACTATTATAAATCATAGGATCCCAAGCAAGTGGTATCGTATAGCTAATCTTATTTAAATTTGAGACACTAAAAAAGATAATAACAAAAATAATATCTACCGCGCTAGACTTTTTGATAGATGCTCCTGGCTAGTTATTAATCCTCAGAGTATGTGTGACTATGTTTCCGACTTACTATTTCTCACCTGTATACTTGGTGAGAACTACAAATAATGTATTATTATCAATAATAATGTATTCTTGGAAATAATTTATAAAAAAATATCTCGTCCTTCCTTGTGTAACTTCCGTGTGTTGCTTTAATGCGTTCGGGAATTTGAAATAAAAACAGCTTTTTGAACTCCTTTTAAGCACAGGACCAATTCATAAATATTAAATTAGCTAGTTGGATATTGGATAAATTATTTTAAGACTTCAGTAATAAGAATAAATATGCTCTTACACACTTTTAACCTTTTTAATGGTGTGGACAGACATAGCTGACAACTTTACCAAACCTATTGAATTCTATTTGTGACAAACGGTGAGCCAATTGCCATTCATGGGATACAAATTTTGGCAAGGGATTTTTTTGTACGTAAAAGACCGAAAACCTGAAAATCAGACTAGGATTCAATCCCTATGTGATAGTTATTACCAGTGCTTTCAATCAAAAGAATTAATCTAAATTAATTTCATAGCACGACAGCTAAATTAAAGATATCAGAAGCCTTATATCAGTAGAGACTTAAAATTATAACTGCGGCTTAAAATTTATTCCAAGGTCGACCGGATTCAATGTCATCTTCAAGAAGGTTGTTATCACGCTATCTATGTGCCTATTCGTGTTATCAACTTAACCCACGGGAGGCTATGTGGGTTACACGTGGTGGTGAGATTTCCTTGCAACCGGAAAGCCTCGCGAATGTTATTACATTACTTTTTTTTATACTTTCTAAGCAAGTGCTTTACTACGCTTCCATCTGATGTTAAGTGGAAATGCAGTCCTGGATGGTAAGGCGCACTAGCTTAGTAAATGCCTATTCATTCTACTCTTGAAAATACCCACGTTTTAATCGGAAGGAAACTATTCCCGTCCCTTGCTGCACGAACAATGAAAGACGAGGCAATGCGCTTCGTTCTGGTTTGAGAGATGATGACTTACATGTATATATTCTGAAATATTTTAGCGTAGAAATTTTCCTATGACCTGAATCTATATATATAATCAGTTATATGTTTATCTTCCTATCCATCTATAAATCTAACATGCAAACAAGAACGTTGAAACTCTTGAAAAACTTTACTGATCTAGATGGAATCCTCCATTGTGTTTATTTTTTCCATTCATTTAAATGTGCGAAGCTCGCTGAATAGGCCATGTACTGAACTACTCCCTAATAGCCTATTTAGATAGATGCCTATACCATTTGGATTTAAATAGACTAGCCAGTATATAAATATTTTTTGGAGTAATAGTAAAAAATAAACAGACTTGAACAGATTGTATGTTATCTGTAGATATCAACGTAATATAAATAAACTGTCGCACCCTTACAAACTCTATCGGGTTGAATATAGATATAATTAGATGCTTACCATTAATTTTCTTATGTATGTATTAGGACACCACTAATAGTAACTTGTCGCCGAACACCAGCCACAAATATTAAATGATTCTTTTGAACGTGTAAAAACGGAACACGGAAATTTATTGGTATAATCCGGCTGTGATTGGAAACCCTAAAGTTCCTAAATTTCATCTTAATTCATTTAACTTATATTAGATTAGATTAGATTGTCACTCGGTTATATAAATCGATTAAGAACTTCTGTTGAGTTTAAAAGATTTAATTTGTTGTCCTTGGGACCGATACGGGACTTATACCATGGAACGGTTGTATTTGTTGATTAAGGTGTTGGTTTACGATAATCAAAGACTAGGTGAGTACTCCTAACGATATTGAAATGAACGAATGTAAAATAACGAAGATGTCAAAGATAACATATATGCTTCGAAAATGAAGTGGAGCGTCAATGCTTTTAAGAGCGTTAGCGTCACTGAAAGTAAGAGACAAGGAATTGTACGGAATGATCCCATCACAAAAAATTATTAAATGCCTTACGAGGTGACAGAAAAATTCCTACATTTACAAAGATAGATACATAAAATATTTGGTTATATCTAATTGTCCAGAGATCTCCTCTGTGGAAAATGAGGAGACTCATAACACAAGTTTACTTAGTTTAAGCTCCTGGCTCCCACATCCACCTAACCATATCTCATGTAATTGTAATAATGATCTAATTCCCCCATCCCCGTTCCATCATCGGACTTCTAGACGCACTGTGGGATTTCATCCTTTTATTGTGAACATACCTCACATGCGAACGAAACGCTTTGCTTCGTCTTTCATTATTCGTACGACAAAGGACTGGAATAGTTTTCCCGCGATTACAATGTGGCTATTTTAAGAGTAGAGTGAATAGGCATTTACTATGCTAGTCCGCCTTACCATCCAGGACTGCATTTCCACTTAACACCAGGTGGGATCGTAGTCAAGCACTTGCTTAGAAAGTTTATAAAAAAAAACTGTACTATGTAATGTGGGGGATTTTTTAAAATATATCCCAGCTATCGATTTCCATTACCGCAAATCTCGGCAAAATTCCAAATTCCACCGCCACCATCTTGATGTTTGGCATTCCACCACTCTACGTTTTTCACGTAACTTTCTCCCATGCACTGTCAACTTATGAAACCAACTGTCTACCAGCGGTGTGGCCGAACTTGTACGATTTGTTGACCTCCAAGAAACGAGCCTACTCCTATCACAAAGGGTGGCGAGGCACGTACAGCTTCTCTGGTGTTGATGCTCATGGTCGACGGTGTTCTCTTAAGACCAGGTGAGCTGTAAGTTCGTTTGCCCCTTTTCCTATAAAAAAAATATACTTGTTTCATTGTTTCTTTTTCTCAATTTCATTTTATTAACGGTACTTCGTATCTTTCCAATCTTATATCAGCGATGATGTCAATACATTTAAATGACAACAATTCTATATTGTTGTAAAACTTGACTCTCGCTTTAATAACGATGTCACTTTAACCCGTGTCGATAAATTCTTTTTTTTTTGGTTAAATCATTATGTTAAACAAATAACAAGTTTAAATAATATATTACAAGTTATTTAAGATTTATAAAGATGTTTACCTACCGCAGCAAAATGTGTTTATAAGAGAAACTTTGTGAGTTTATACACTCTAAATATTATTTAAGTAAAAGTTAGTAGTTAGCCTTTATTTATGTCCCACTGTTGGGCACAGGCCTTCTCTGTAAAGAAAGTATAAGGGCATAGTCCGCCACGCGGACCTACTGCAGATTGACAGTAGACTACACATGTCTTAGAAAATTTTTCTAGTACATGTTTCCTCACGATGTTTTCCTTAACCGCCGAGCGCGTGGTGAATCAGCACATAAAATTGCGACAGCAAAATTTATTGGTGCCGGCACCGGGGATCGAACTCGGGTTGCTAGCGTACTATGCAACAAGAGCCAACCGCCTGGACACTGAGCTACCACGGCTCTACTGAGCTACCACGGCTCTTTTATTTTAATTTCTATTAGCTTTTTAATATTAAATCCCAAATGTTATAGGAATATTTTATAGAAAGTTCGAATCAAATTTTTGTATGTGATTTTTAGCAATGAGTTTTCCGTTTTTTGGTTTTAACACAAAGAAAACATCAGCTAATTTGTATCGTGTATAGGACTGCTAATGTGTACCCAGCAGCTTATATAATTTTATAATTCAAAATTCTTAAATGATGTACGCATATTCAAATGTCAATAATTCTTCTTTTTATTGTCAATCTTGACTCGAGCTTTTGTAACGATGTCGCTTTAACCGGTGACAAGAAACATTTATTTTTACGAAATCATTATGTTAAACCAACAAGTTTTAGTTATAAATTATAGGCTATTTAAGAATAATCAATACAGTCGCTTACCGTAATATACAATTTCAACGAGAAGTACACTGGATGTTTTTTTTTAATGTCATAAAATTAATATACATTTTATATTTTGAATAAGTAATAGCCAATTGTTTAAGATTTCGGGCTTTCTTTACGATGGTACGAGTTTCACGATTGTGGTAATGACTTAATTTTGGTTTCTATGCCAGTATGCCAAAAGTGCCACTTCGGGCACACTTTATACTTTCTAAGCAAGTGCTCGACTACGATCCTACCTGATAAGTTGCAATGCAGTCCTGGATGGTAATCCAGGACTGCATTGCAATCCATCACGCACACGCACTAGCTTAGTAAATGCCTATTCACCTGCTCTTGTAAATACCCACATTGTAATCGGGAGGAAAGACGGAAGCGGGTAAACTATTCTAGTCTTTTGCTGTACGAAGAATGAAAGACGAAGCAAAGCGTCCCGTTCACAACAAAATGATGAAATCCTGCAATGCGTCTAGAAGTCCGATGATGGAACGGGGATGGGGGAATTAGATCATGTAGTTCCTGAGGACACTCTCCAAAATGCAATTTGTAGATGTCAATTTGCAAATTGTCAGATGAAATATTGGTCGATATGTTGTTAATATAATACCAAGAATATAATGATTTCGTCTCAAAAATGAACGACGGCTCTATATTCAATTCGTACAAGGCAATAACTTCAACTCTCATTAACGCCGCCATTCTTCTACACATTATAATAAAATTAATGTGGAACTCTGGAAAACTGATTGAAGTTCTTAAAACGCGTTCCAAATTTGAATTTAGAACAAAGAGTAACTTTTTTATTTATATTGCTAAATCTATAAATGGTATCTTATTTATGGCCAGTAATGAAATGTCATCTTCTTTCATTCATTTCCATGCTGGAAAGCAAAAACGTAGTAAGTGACACATATGAGCATTTTCACTATTTTACGTCGTTGGAATCAGAAAAAGGCGTATCGAATGATATATATATATATATTTATATATATATCTTTATATATTCTTGTAATAATTAAATGAAAAATAGCGAAAATATGATTTTCAAGATAGACACTTCTCTTTTAGTTTTTTGTACCGTAAAACGATTTTCTTTTAGGAAAACTCTAGGTTAATGCCGTGGTACAATACTTATTTAGTAAAAAATAATAAATATTGTGGCCAAAAACGACAGCTCTAGGTGCACGAAAGTTATAATTTTTGTTTTAAAAGAAGAAATGTTTCTCGGCTCTGGTGAACAATTTCATTTTTGTGGGTTACTACGTTTTTGTTTTCCAGCGTTTATATAGTTATAAATATAATTCACGTATCTAGATGGATTACATGACAAAAGACGAAGAAGGAAAAATTATTTTTTCAGTTTCTTGAAATAACGTCATAATACTAACATTTAAAAAATCTATTACTGCGAGGCATTCACTTCCGCTTTTTGCTAAACACAATTTTTGTTTGATTTTCAGCATAATTTCTCGTAAGCTGTAACCGTTTGGAACTAATTTTATGCTTACATAAATAGGCTAATTCCAAGATTAAACTTTTCGTGAAAAAATGTAATTTTACACATAAATATTTTTTGTATGTAAATCGCATTTTCAAATTCTAAATGTTTCAGATATTTGCATTGCAACGAATGTAAAGATGAAAAATATGCAAAGCTGGAATACCCAGATATCCGAATATTATTATCATTTGATTGATAAAGTTACATCGGAGATATTGTTTTAAGTAAAGTGGGTTAATTACGTTAAATAACAAATATTGCGGAACCTTATGTTTGTGCATCCGCGTCTGTGCCCCGAGAGAAACTCTTTGTTCGCCCTAAATTAGAGAAAAGGGACCAAATTTTATCTCATAATATCAATTCCGTAGCCGTTCTCCTTTGGCTATAGTTAAAAAATAAACATTGCAATACAATGATGTCCTCTTTACAGAAATAACACGCACAAAAGAGATGAACATCATCTCACTGTCTATACTCGACATAATATTTCTCTTCCACGTTTTTTATTTTTAAACTCGCGTTGAACACGCCGAATAGGACAGTTTGTTTTATTTTAATTAAAAATCAAATTATCAGTTCTCGAACTGTGTCATTGTAGTAGAATAATATATTACTGGCATGTTGTGATTATTTTTTATAATGCCAGCAAATTTTGCTATTAAAATTACTAAGCTTGTGCTAGGAGACAGTTGGATATTAAGTGTCAATAACCTAATGGCTTAGGGTACAGTCTGCTTTTGCCCTGTAGTTCTGGCCTCGTAGAAGACTACTTTATCCTCTGCCTGTCGTAGAAGGCGATTAAAAGGGGCCTTGGGTTCACTGGGTGACAAGGGTGGGGGCCTTTCGCGGCCAAAGATCCCGGGAAGAAGGCAACATCGGCTGGCCCATGTCGCTTTGCTCTCCGAAGAGCACAGTATAATGGGGCTCCGGTGCGTTCCTCTGGAGATCCCGGAGCCCCCACCATGCATCGGGGAAGGGCCACCGGGGGTTTTAGTGGGTAAGAACCCCACATAAACCTGCCTTCCAGAAGGCACAGTATCTTGTGGAAGATTTCCCCCCGTCAACAAAAAAAAATTGTCTGCAAATCGTAAGGTTCAAATCCACCGTTTGAATATTGACGTGAACCATCTAGCATAAGCTTAAGCTTAGTTGGAATGGTTACCGAGAATGTAATATTTGTGAAATCTAAAAAATATAATTATATATTTTGGTAGACTGTTACTATGCCCTAACCTATTACGCTATAGACGCTTCATCATTATTTTAAGAAAAAAATTACGTATTTGACCGCGGTTGTCAATTTTCAATAGTTTTTTTCCTATACCCGTTTTTCGTATTCGTGAGCCCATATAATTTATGTATGTATTCCCTATGTAATGTTATTCGCATTCAGAATCAAACAATAATATATGTTATCCTTGTTAGTCCAATGCGGCACCTTTATTCGGAAAATAACAAGCCAATGTTACAACAAGGCGACAAGACAACAATTTTCTGCTAATTGGCAGCACAGACGAATTGAAGAGACAGCCCCCTTCATTAACGTCTGCTTTAGAGTTAGCGAACTCACCAACTATTTGTGGGGTCAGGTGAGGTTACTATTAAATTGTCGGTAGTACAAGAACAAGTAGCGTGTAGGGAAATGTTTAACATTTCTCTTCATTAGAAAAATAAACTGAATCTAACAGACCAATGTGAGTAGTATGGACGTAAGTGTATAATCATACTGTGTTTTTAAAACTTTGCCAGGTCGAAGAATTCGATTTTCGAACGTTAACCAGTTTGTTTATGCGACGATCATTTGAATTTCAAACGTAGCACGCTCGTTCAGAAAATACGTCAGTGAAAACCCACAGATACGGTTCGGATGTGAAACGAAAATAAATTCACTCTTTACAATGAAATTACACGCCTTCCTATAATCATCTGTCTAATCTGAGAGCACTTGAAAAAATATTTTTTAAGAAACAAGATCGGTAAAAGAATATTGAACTGGCGCGTTTTCTGAGCGGCGATATGCGTTCGAAATACAAATAAATTGAATTCGTGCTCATTTTTCCTTGTGTGACTCTGAATTATACGCCTTTAGCGTCGTTTTGTTACATTCGGGGTAAACAGAAACGGCATTTGTTAAAAATCATAGATGACGTAACGTCAAGATATACGTGTTGTTACGTGAGTTATTACGTGATAGTTATAAAGTCGTGTCAATAGCCTTATAATGGTGCGGTCTGCCAAAAATTTTAATGGCTGGCATTAATTTTACTTAAATGCATATTCTGCCATACAAAACTCTCAGATCCATACATTTTATTGTATTGTAATTAATACAAAATTACGTATTGCTATTAGTTTATTTTATCACCTTCTTTGTTGTGACCATATGTTTTCCATATTTATATAACTTTATTATACATTTATCTTATTTTCTTCTATGACAGATTCATAAATGTTGCCATGCTATTGGTCCCACATGGTGTTGGAGTTCCCGATAATGTATTAGGAAGTCTGACACTCTGTCATGTCTCTAAACACTACACTCTCCCACCATGTTTGGGTTTTTCCTTCTGGATCTTCGACCGGCGAGGAAAAGCGAAGTCGAGAGCCTCCACTTAACGTGCCCATATCATAACAGCCTACTTTCCTGCATCTAATCACCAATGCTGCGTATACCAAGGCTCCGTCGCCCATAATCTTTACGTATTTTTATCAAGCCTGGTCACACATCCATTTCATCCTTTTCAATTCAGCAACATGGATAGTATGGCTACCTGCCATAAATAAGGCAAATGCGAACGAAGCGCTTTGCAGCAATGGACTGGAATAGTTTGCCCGCGTCTGTCTTTCCCTCCTATTACAATGCTATTTTCAAGAGTAGAGTGAATAGGCATTTACTAAGCTAATGCGCCTTACCATACAGGACTGCATTTCCACTTAGCATCAGGTGGGTTCGTAGTCAAGCACTTGCTTAGAAAGTATACATAAAAAGACTGGTCGTATTATTTTATAGATTTATATATGATTTTTCGTACGTAAAGCCAGTTACTTCTAGCCTTTTTATCCATTCAATACGCTGTATTTTTCATTACGAAAATTGAGTAATTGTATTATTTCTTCTAAATTTTTAATGTTGAAATGTCAAGCTTTCTAAATTGAAATATTGTATTTGTGTAAAAAAAAAACACTTATCGCAGTTTATGGAATTTAAAATTTCACAAATAGATGTATTTATCAAGGCACCGCGAGACAAATGAGACGACGCGTCATTAGAATGGAATCCGAATAAGAAACATCCTTATCAGTGTTGGCAGAGCAACGGTAATCAACATTTTTTTGGTAACTTTGATATTTTAAAATTCTATTTCTTTTAAGATTATTATCAAAAGGTATAATAAATACTTCACGGTCGCGACCTAGATGTGTGGTGGAGATTACAAAATTCCATTATACAAGGTCTCTCTCATTTCTCAGTTTCATCCCCATATATCTACGCATGTGTAATTTATTGGTCAAACCAATATCGCCTTTACTTTAGTAAAACATAAACAGTAATAGCTTCCAATTTACAATCTGACTTTCAAATCCCAACTGGTTTCTACTGAAGGTATTCCGTTCAAAAAGATAGCTTGCTAAAATGTTGTGCATGGTTTATGGCAGTAATCGTAAGGTAAAGTTACAGCCTATATATATGTCCCACTGATGAGCACAGGCCTTCTCTCTAAAGAAAGTGCAAGCACATAGTACACGGCCCTAGTGCGGATTAACAGGCTTCACATGTCTTAGAAAAAAATTCTAGGACATGTAAGTTTCCTCGCCATGTTTCCCTTTGAGCACGTGGTAAACCAGCACATAAAATTGCAACCACAAATTTATTGCTGCCGGCACTAGCGTACTATGCAACTTGAGGCGACCGCCCGGACACTGAGCTACCACGGCTCTCATCATAAGCTAGACAGTAATTGGACAGCCCTGGGTTTCCAGAATTACGCTATGATATTCCCTGTCTATCGTAAAAGTCGACTAAAGAGTCCTCAGTTTCACGGGTGACAGGTGTGGTGGCTCTTGCCGTTCGTTACAGTCGTCTCAGAACGAAGGCAACACAGTGTATTCTCGTGTTGCCTTACCATAGGGTGCTAGGGGGACGCTTCAGAGCACAGTCCTGAGGGGCTCTGGAGCGTTTCACTAGAGATCCCGGAGCCCCTCGCCATGCATCGAAGAGGGTTAGGATTTTAGTAATTAAGAATCTCACATAACCGCCGCCTTCCCTCCAGACAGACGGAGTATCTTGTTGAAGATTTCCTTCCCCCACCACCTCCCCGAAAACAAAAAAAAGATACTAAATGGACGTTTAAATGACGTAAAACCTTACTGTTTTATATTTATAGATGCTGGACCACAAAAGCTTCTTAAAATGGACAACAAACTAACGACAAGGCAACAAACATTAAAAAATCATCAACAAACTTTCCCCTTCATCTGCATTAATGCATCCTTTATGCAGATCAATGGGAAGAAGGTTTGTTGATTCCCGTCATTTGTCTGAGATTGCAGTGCGTAGTTTATACGTACCAATTAAACGACGCGAAACAAGTCCTGTATGGTGGCCATGTTATCATTAGACTAATGCTATAAATACCCACCGGAGACCGGTGGCGACAACTTCATGGTGTCTCTCATCATATGAGAGAAGGTATTTAGGGTTCTGTAGGTTCCAATACTTACAAGTTTATCAAATGAGATCTCAATTCCGAATTTACGTTGTGTTAGCTGCCAACCCATAATTAATAATTTAGTTGTTCATCACATTAACTTGGCATTGTAAACAATAATTATATAATAACTTTATTAGTTTGTAATATGATTTCTAATTAATTTTTGTAAAAAGAAGATGGCGAGGACGCGCACTTGTCACAGCATTCGTTAAAATGATTCCTTGTACAACGTTGCGTTGTCTCAATAAAGCGAGTGTACTAGTTATTGGACTATTTCATTCCACAAAACCTACAAGTTATTAAAATTGAGATAGATCGACGTAATGACAATTTACGTCGTTTGAATCGTTATGTAATTTTTTAAGCCACCGCTTGGTCTATCTGATATCTATTAATAGAGGATGTAAATGAGTTATTTATTTATATTTTTGTTATTTTTAAGTATTAGTTAAGTCTTACGATATTATTATTATTAAAAAACATTAAAAGGTCCGTACAAAATATAAAAATCTAACTAATTGGTACGAACTGGTTGGTGTAACCTTTCTTTAGATCATAAGTAGAATTCTTAGCCTCAAGCAATGGGAACAACATATAAGGCTAAAATAGACCGATGCTAGCTGTATATGTCATATATAGTCATTCGTGTCACAGCTTAATAGAAGCGTGAAAAAAAACTGATAAAATTAAGTCATTACAATTATAAACCAATTCAATATTATTCCAACACTGGCAAACGATAAATATTATGTCCATTATACTTTATGAAATAAGAAGCGCATTCATAAATTTAATTTGAAAATAAATCTTCGCGTTATTGATCGTGGACCACACCTATCACGCCGATCCATTATCATCTGACTTATATCTAACCATCGACACGGCCAATTAAGATGCCTAAACTTGTTTTTTTTCTTAAGTCTGGTAAATACGAAAGGCGTATTTTGTAACCAGCTAGCATTTAAAAGGAAAAATGTTTAGAAAAAGGTTTTATATCGCATTAAAGCCAAAGTGTTTGAGTGGTACTGAAATAGAAAGGCTACTTGTTGTAATAATACTCACGTAAATATGAGAAGTAGGTAAAAAATATAAAAAATATACAATAAAATAACTGAAAATAAAAAATAATTGAGACATTACACATTCAGGCAGCTATTGTCAACTGAAAAAAAAAAGAAAAAAAGAAAGAAAGAAACAAAAACTGTTCGAACATAAATGAAAGAAATTCATTTTAATTACAAATTAATAGAATCGTTATAATAAATAAACTATTATTTAAGAAAGAATGATATATATTTGTAATTTTTAAACATTTTAGTCGGGTTGCTAGCATACTATGCAACTTGAGGCGGCCACCCGGACACTGAGCTACCACGGCTCTTGTTGGCAACACCACTGCATATTTAATTTTGAAATCAGATCAGAATTTTAATTTAAATGAATTATTTACAACTATAAAAAACAAATTTCAATTCTCGCGTCAAATAAAGCAGTCGTTACGGCCAGAATTAAAATGATGATGTCACATTAACCGCAATTCGGTCGCAAATTTTCAAACTATTTTAACGCGTCAATGACGATCTGATTTATGAATTCACTAAAGAGTTTCGATATATACAAAAAAAGTTTGTAATAGCGTAGTAAAATACGAGAACAAAGCAATAGACGATGTTGGATATAAGCCAGAAGCTACACTTTTGCCAGGCGCTCATTCAGGTGCCTCATTCATACTTTATGTAAATGATTGTTTTCGCAATTGAAAATTTTGCAGAATAATTTTACAGTTTACGTTTTAATTTATTAAAAATGTTACATTTTACAACTGTTACATCGAAAGAAAATCTTTACGTTTCAATTGTTAGTTTTGGTCATATATTATAATGATGAGGTTTGGTAACCGGTTTTGGTTTGGCCCCACGTCGGCGTCGTCGTTCTCTAATTGCCGGAGAAGTCCCCTTTAGAGGAAGAAGTCCGGTCTTTGCCGGGACAGGCCGGTCGTTAGAGTGCCCTGTTGCTGACAGATCCGGGGCACTCCAATTATAACGGCTGATGGCATTCGCGGAAGGTTTAGTGGGTAGGGGTCGCTCAGACCGATACACATCCCTCCGGGCCCACCCAGGGTCCCGGAGGATGGTTCATAACAAGGATTCCCCCGCGTAAAAAAAAGGTTTGGTAACACAACTGCGCAACCTCACAATCTTTATACAAAATTAATTAGAAGTCAGATTAGGAACTAATAAAGTTAAACTATTGTTTACAATGCCAAGTTCATTATGAATTAAAGATACAATAAGGTTCAGTTAAATTATTAAGATATCATTGGAAGTAGTTATTATGCATAACAATCGCTGGGTGTCCATGTGTTGCCAGCTAACAGTATCCAAAACCATTTGGCTATTGACGCTAATGTTTTTTTTATTAAATTTATAATTTTTTGTGACTCTGTTTTGCCCGCAGGGTAGGATATAGCTGAATAAAAATTGTTGCTTAGTTATATATTTATTATCTATGGGCAATGAAATAAATCATACTGATTCTGAATAATTAGTCTTGCATATTTCTCACTCCAATCACCTACGTACAATTATTCTGTACAAAATCTTATCAATTTTAATTAAACAACGCCATCCGGCGACGACCCGTTACGTACAGATTTAAATTAACGTAACGAATACGCAGTTAATCATAATTCCGAGTTCATATGCATTAGAATATTCTTTTTAAAATTCTAAAAATAAACGCGTTACATTACGCGCACGGAACGTTACGTTCAATAAAAATGAAATGATTCCACTCTATTTGCAGACTGTATGAAATTTATTTTTACGCAGTTATAAAAGTTGTTTGGTTAACTGCGACTTGCCCTTGGATGGGCTCATACAATTTTCCAGCTGTAAAGAACTTGTAAGTTTATAAATACCGCTTCGTAGTTACGATATGATGATTTATTAACTATACGCTAGTCCCCAGCGTCGCTCGAGTGAATCGTTATTGCACATTGAGATGAATTTATTATCAACCGACTTCAAAGGACCACCGTACAATCATAGCGCCACCAGTTCTAGTATGATTTAGTTTTTTTTATTTGAAAGGGTCTGGTTTGACTTAGGTCCCAAGAATAAAAAATATATGTCCCAATACTTCAAAATAGAACTATGACATTAGTTTCTTCGGCCACTTCTTCTCCCAACGCCAACGCTACCCAAAGTGGCAGTCAAATTTAGTTAAGTTTTAGAATTTCCCTAAGATCATCCGTGAAATAGCAACCGTCTGAGTCCGGCCCTCTCCGGCGCCTTCAGATCGGAATCTCCGAAGTAACCGTCCAAGCCGAGATTACCTCTCACCGGGGGGACCCTTGTGACGGGTTACTAGCGATAGAGGTTCACCTAAGCGACCTAAGGAGCTATGCCACCTCAATCCGGTGAAGCAGGCAAGGCCAGCTTCTCTGGGAAAAAAACTACGAAATTTTGAATATAAAAGAGAGCGTCCGCGTAATACAAGCGTTTATTGTGTGATCTCTCACATATAACTAGAAAGAACTTAGAAACGTCACAACAGAATTTTTTCTTTGTTGCGAACCTAATGATATTTTTTTGTGTATTTTTTACACAAGTTCTTGACCGCGATTCTAATGTTTAGTGGTGATGCAGTCCTAGATGGTAAAGCGCACCAGCTTAGTAATCGAACTAATTATGAGACCCACCGTATAAGCAAGTTGAAGTGGCATTGTGCAGGGCAGATGGAAAAGATCTCGATTGGAGACCACAGACCGGCAAGCGCAGCGTAGGACGTCCACCCGGAAGGTGGTCTGACTTCATGAAGGCCGCAAGGCGATGCTACGTGGAAGTCTCTTGTAATCGTTCCGGGAATGGTCTAGAAATGAAATGGTGATGATTATAAACGTAGCTTTTTTATTGTGAAACAATTATTGGATATTCAACAGTTTATCCACTACAAACACACATACAAATCTTTCCCTTTTATAATGTTAATATAGCTTAAAGTCACGGTGTGATTGATGATCGTTACACATATCGTGGCCATAGATACAGTCGACAGATTCACGTACGAAAATATTTTGTTTGTAAAGAACGGAGTCTCGGTATCTCAGTTAAAGCTATTATCTTGCTTGCATCGTTTGTTTACCCGGGCTCAATGTTTTATTAACATACAGCCTATCTGCACACGAAATATGTGCGAGCGTGAAAAAATTTCGAAACATCCACCTTCAATGACAAGATATACAAGCCGACTAGTAATACGAACAAGCTATGTTAAGAATAATGTGTTATAGTGGCAATTTGTCACCTGCGCCACAAACAGAACAATTTCATATGCGATACAGATCCTTATTTTGAAGTTGGATCGTAGATATCATGATATATTTATATATAGGGATGTTCATGCTAAAAATATATCGATATATTTTTCGATATAATATATCGTGAGGTTGTATCGATACTACGCCATATATTGCACGAATATATCGTTGTTTTTCATATATCGATCCAAATTTGTTTATAATTAATATTAGAAAAGTTTTGTAGTAATAGAGTACTCGGATGCCACTCCAGACTATTTGATTTGATTTGATTCTGCTAGCAGTACAGACAACATGCATAGATTATATAATTTTTACAACGAGTCCTGCCATCGTGAAGAGTAGGAGTGTAGTAACATACTACACTACACTCTTCGTGATGGCAGCGCAAGTAAGGTTTTTTTATTTTATTCAAATTGTCAACCACAAATAAAAGAAAGAATGAAATGCTTTTTTATTTAATTTCTTACGATATTTCGTATATCGGATGAAATATATGTATTAGTTGATTCGATAATATCGGATTGAGCTTCATGAAGATTCCATAAGAAAGCATTAGTCTCTAACTGGCTTCTTACTATTTTTGTTAACGGGGAGGAAATCTTCAAAAAGATACTCCGCCTTTTGAGGGGAAGGCGGCGGTTATGTGGGGTTTTACCCACTAAAACCTCCCCGGTGGCCATTCTCGGTGCATGGTGAGGGGCTCCGGGAGCAATTCTATATATTCGAACACTTAACAGTCATTTTCACGGAGGACGAAAGCGTTTGGTGACCTTTGATGTTCTAAAGGTCATCAATATGCTATAAAACCCATAAAAGTATTCATATACATCTCTATTATTTATCTAAAGATTGATAACTTAAATGTAGTTAAATGAACAGGCAAATACCAGCTTTGAATTTAATGTATTCGTTAGAGAATAGTGGCGATGTATAAATTGCTAATGATAAAATGTGTTAGAGGATGGGTTTTAAAAACGTTCATTTCAACATTGTTTAGAGCTCGAAGTAATAAAATCTACATAATTTGCGTTGAGACTCCGATTTTCGCACATTACTTAAATACAGGCTGAAGAGCTTCAGTCCGTGACCCAATTCGCGTAACACAACACCAAAACGGTTTTTAAAATAACTTTCATAAGTGGGTTGCCCTTAAAGCTTAGTGTTTTTCCTGCGTCTTGAAAGAGCACAGAGATGTGTATTAAAAATCATTTCATTTAGACCCATCCGCTTTCCAACTAGTGAACTGTATTCCTTTTATAAATTATTAACTGTTCGGCAACTTTTTATTCTGCACACAGTACTTCGAAAACATTCACTTCTCAAGTTCGAACCTGCACTTTATAATACACAGCGCAGACATGACAGGGTTTGCACCATTGTGGCCCACAGAACTGATTTCGCTAGACATCAATTTTACATCTTAAGTGCCTTTTGTACAATAAAGTAAATAAATTATTACATATATACCCATTACCACTAAAAGAATGTAAGACACATATTACTCAATGGCTCCAAACCCTCTCGTATGAATATACAGAAGATCTTTTAAAACCATAATACAGTCAGAGTAACTCACCCCCTTCATACTCGTCCCTACACATACAGTCACTCTTCAACACACGCAACATTTTACACACAAACACACTCACACACACAAAACGATTAAACTAAATTACGTTATAAGTTGTTAATTTTACTAAACTTTTATTTGTATTTGTATTTAACTGTTTGGAGATGGGCGTTAATAGCTGCGACACAGTTTTCACTACTGCGGCTATTATCGAACTGGTTTGTACATGAATTTTTGGTTTGAAATAAAGTATATTATTATTATTATTTGTTTATCTGTACGGGGAATAAGGCACGCACATTCTTTCTCGGAAACTAAATTGTATAACAGTGGAAACTCGATTATCTTGATCCGAGCACATATATACGCGCCGCCTAGAATACTAAGTCACTCATTTGATTCACGTGTCGGTCAATATATTTCATGTGTCCTTACTGACTGTGATCGTACTTGTTTTGACCGTAAATTGGAGCGTCTGTTTGTTATTTTAAAATAAGTACTTTACTATATAACTTCGGATCGAAGCGATAAATCGCGTTCATATATCGATATTTTATGCAATATCGATTTATATCGTTTACTTCTATGCGTTGCCAATCTACATAATACATAATAAACGCAGTGGAATAATATAGGTACATCTGATTCATCATCCCTGTAGTTCTGGGCTCTCAAGAATAAGACTACGGTATCCCCTGCCTGTCGTAGAAGGCGACTAAAAGGAGCCTCGGGTTCACTGGGCGACAAAGGCCACCAGCCTTTGTCGTCCGCCAAGGTGGACCCGGGAAGAAGGCGACATCGGCTGGCCCGTGTCGCCTTGCACCGCGAGGGCACAGGGGAGGGAATAACCTCCCCCCGGGAAGTGCTCTCCTTGAGCTCCGGTGCGTTCCACTGGAGATCCCGGAGCCCCTCACCACCCAAAAACCCCACATAACCGCCGCCTTCCCCCCAGAAGGCGGGGTATCTTTTTGAAGATTTTTTTAGGTACATCTGCTTCATACAAGTAAATGCAAGATCGTATTACTTCCTAATCGTAAAAGATCTTGTAGTGGCCCTACTACTGCTTAATATTTTTATGTTAAAAATTTTTTTTTTCAACCATTTCGAAGTAGCCAAGAGGAGATTCACGTCAATTGTTAATAGAATATCCTAGAGCTGCATAATAGGGATGTTCATGCCAAAAATATATCGATATATTTTTCTATATAATATATCAATTATATTCATATATCGAAATTTGTTTATAGTAATTAATTTGCACTTAATATTAAATATTAGAAAAGTTTTGTTCTAATAGAATACTCGGTGCGTAACTGAGAGGTTCTCGCTACGGATACCAGTCCATACTATTTGACTTGATTTGATTCTGCTAGCAGTACAGACATGCATATATTATAAAATTTATACAATGAGCCATCCTGAAGAGTAAGAGTGTAGTAGCATTCTACACTACACTCTTCGTGATGGCAGCGCAAGTAAGGGTTTTATTTTATTCAAGTTGTCAACCACAAGTAAAAGAAAGAATGGAATGCATTTTTATTTAATTTCTTACGATATTTCATATATCGAAATATATCGATATAAATATCGATTTTAGATGATTCGATTATATCGCGGATTGAAGCGATATATCGCGTCCATATATCTCTCACTGCATAATTCTCAGACTGCAACCCGAAACTGTGAATTGACGTAGTCATTAAGACCAATATCGCTAACAACAGATCTGTTCCGTATATACGATATATGATAAAAACATTACGTTATCAGCCAACCTCAATGTTAATCAATCCCATTCCATACTTCACAGTTTAATTATATTTCACGGTCACACGACCGGCTCCAACTGAAACATACTGGAAGATGGACTAACGTGTTAGCGCGTTCGCGGTATTCAGTTAGTTACATAGTTCTAATTCACTTCTATAACTCGATTAAAAATGCCAATTTTTGACTAACCTCTGGTAAATGGATGGATTGACATGATAACTGCTATGACAAACTGTCGATGATGAAGAGCTAACGCAGCTATAACGGACGTCCATGCAATTATAAATCGTCGTTCGAATCCTGAACGAAGTGTAAAAAAGCAATTAAAACTTTTCATCGTTTATGATACGCCTGTGTAGTGATAGCGTGTAGTGATAATGGCTACGCGTTTTTTCCAGCCCGGTAGTTCTGGGCTCGTAGAATAACGGTATCCCCTGCCTATCGTAGAAGGCGACTAAAATGGGCCTCGGGTTCACTGGGCGACAAGGGTGGGTGCCTTTGTCGTCCGCCAAAGTGGACCCTGGAAGAAGGCGACATCGGCTGCCCGTTATCTTCTTGCACTGCGAGGGCATAGGGGAGAGGGATTAACCTCCACCCCTGTGCCCTCACATGCAAGGCCCCGGGACATGCTCCGGGGGTTAGTGGGTAAAAACCCCACATAACCCCGCCTTCCCCCCAGAAGGTGGGGTATCTTGTTGAAGATTTCCCCCCCGTCAAAAAAATGGCTAAGCGTTTGCCTCTAAGATCACAATGGTCAAAAACCCAGCCGGTTCTACCAACGAGTTTCCGTTAGTCGGTTTCTTACGTGCAAAAATATCACCAGCAAATCTCTTTTGTAAAAGAAACGTATCATTAAATAATTGTCAATATTATGAATTAAAGTCAATAGCTTAACGATTAAGGGTCGGCGAAGCAGTTCGAGAAACGTCAGGTCGTAGGTTGGAAACCGTTATTCAAATGACGTGAACTATATCTTTTTTTTTTAAAAGAAAGCTAGCAATATTTCTTTTCTTTTTTTTCATAAATATTTCTAACATTCTTGTTAACCATTCCAACTAAGCTTAAGCTTGTGCTTGGAGATGGTTCACGTCAATAGTCGAATGGTGGATTCGAACCTACGACCTCACGATTCGCAGACCGTACCCTAAACCTATTTACTATTGACGGCTATTGACGGCTTCTACACTTAAGCTTAGTTGGAATTGTAATGGTAGTCCCGGGCACAGCTGAAAATCAGCGCTGTCGCATCCTTGTGACAGCATAAACTGAGTCCGTGTAACTTTACCTGTGTTTTGTCTATTTTTCATTATTTTTTAATGTGTGTTATATTCTGTCTGTGATGTGTTTTTGTATTGTGATGCCAATAAACAGATGTCTATGTCTATGTCTAAATATTTAAGAGCCGTGGTTCAGCTCAGTGTCTATTGTCCTTCGCTTACTCGGTTGCATACTACGTTAGCATTCCTAGTTCGATCCCCAGGTCCCGGCACTGATGAATTTGTTTGTTGCCATTTTAAACCACATGCTCGGCGGTAAGGGAAGTCATCGTGAGGAAACCTACATGTTTTAGAAAAATATTTTAAGACATATGAAATCTGCCAATCCGCATTAGGGTCGCGTGCCCTTTTACTATCTTCACAGAGAAGGGTTGTGCCCAAAAGTGGGACATATATATAGAAAACAAGGTTCCATAACCAGAGGGCCAGTAAGACCAGAGGATTGAAGTTTAATGGCAATAAGAACATATTACTTTAACCAATAATATAGGAATGGGCAACCCACTAATCGACTAGTTTCAACTTGTCACCACAGCAGTGTAGTGTAATATTATTTTTCGTTAAATTAAATTGGCTAAATACCTTATACAGGGAAAATGGAGTGTTCCATTAACTTTTTATAACTTCCGTAAGTATAAATAATTAATAACAGTAAATCTATATGAAAATAGGAAACATTCAGATAATTCTATTTCGATTTATGAATAAAAGATTTCGTGGAAATACGACGAACAGTTCTTGCCCGACAAATATATATTTGTCCGGTGAAAGAATAAGCTTGTGTGGAACGAGTATTCACGCAAATGATCAAGATGGTGGGCGCCTCTGCGATGTTCCTACTTATAATTGTCACGGTAAGTAAAACGAACCAATTCCGGCCGCCATAAAACCCATTTACATTTAATACAGTGTCAAGTAGAACGTTCAAAATCATTGACAACTTGTAAATTATTGTAAATTACCGCGCAGCGTCTAGACGCTCAATTTTCAATGATTGCGGTCACCTAGAGTTGATTAGGAAATTTGTGATCGCCATGACACTTGTTATAAAGATATGTTCCGTCAATTTGGGTCACGCGCCTCACTATTTATTGTAATTCTCGATCGATCTTTTTAATCAATCAATGTAAAGTGTAAATTAGCTATGCCTCTATAAGTAGTCGTATACCAGAGCACCCCAAACACGAGACTTGCCTCTCGCAAATTGAGACAATTTGCTTCGATCAGCAAGTATTTTTATAAGATACTAGCGTACCAAGCCCGCTTCGCCGGACTAGATTTTGCTTTATTTTATTTAAACAATTAACTTATATCATTAAATATTTAATTTAACTCTCACAACATATTAAATTATTTATTTCTCTCCTTATTCATTCTCTTCTCGAGCACCTGTACATATCAGTAAATACAATATCATTCTTATCATTATATAAAAACATATCGGGCTCAAGTTAATGTCAGAAATAAAAGTACGACGTATAGCTTGTTTCACAGTTCAAAAAGAGGAATGCTCCGATCGTCACCAAACAAGATTACTCGCCAGGTTCATCTGAAGATTCCCTGAATGTTTTTTTGAAATCAGTCCAGCTGTTTCGGAGACTATAAGGAACAAAACCCACACACTTTCCCTTTTATATGTTATAGATGAATGAAAGAAGATGACATTTTATTACTGGCCATAAATAACATGCTATTTATAGATATAGCAATTTAATTAAAAAAAACTTACATTTTGTTGTGAATTCAAATTTGGAAGGCGTTTTAAGAACATCAATCAGTTTTCAACCGTTCCACATTAACTTTATTATAATGTGTAGAAGAACGGCGGTGTATAAGTAAAGAGAGAGACTTCGCACTTTTCATATTTGTTGACACTACCCTCGTGTAGTACAAATCAGTCGTTGGAAGAAACCTTTTTTTTTTTTTTGTTCACGCGGGGGAATCTTTTTATAGACCATAGACCCACTAAACCTTCCGCGAATGCCATCAGCCGTTATGAGCGAGGTGCCCCGAATCTGTCAGCGACAGGACACCCCAATGACCGGCCGGTCCCGGCAAAGACCGGACTTCATCCTCAAAGGGGACTTCTCCGGCACTCAGAGAAGTCCCGACGACGCCGAAGCATGCTGGGGCCAGGTACCCATCCTGGCCCCGCTTCGGATTACGGGGGCGGCAAGAGGAGGCGTTCGTAACGCCTCCTGCGCACCCCGATACGTCGCCTGCGGAGTTGGAAGAAACCTTGACTCAGCCCCTAGATCTTGTAGTTGGGACTAATAAGACTGGTATGTATAGAGAGATAACTTTTATTGTTCACTAACAGAAAATATAACACACAAAATTAAACAACCATTACTCTGAAGGAATGGACGATATTATTGCTAGAAGCGATCTCTTCTAGGCAACTTTTGCAAAGAGCGGACTTATAATATAGTAACGACGGAAGTTTGCAGTAAATAAACGCATAATTCTGTGGAATTTAATAATTATATATTATAAGTGATGTGATTTAAATATTCTTCGATCAGTTTGCAAAAACTATGCGAAACAGCATTACTGATTTTCAGTGAAAGGCTTTTTATCCACCGTTTGTAGTGCCCAAGTATACTGTTATTGGTTATTAGATTTTAGAAGCATTATTTTACATGTTCATGTCGGACAGACAATAGTATTTTTTTATCGATTTACAGGTCAGTCAGTTATGTATGTTTATTAAGAAGACGAATAAGAATTTACACTTAGAATTGAAATTGCTAATAGAAATGTTACATTTTAACAAAGCGTAATACCTTTTCCCGTTATCGTCGCTTTGCAAGCAATTTCTAAATAATAATCTATGATAGGAGCTTTGCTGGAGTTTCTTCGGCTAATTGTCCCAGAACCAACGCTTCCCTAAGTGGTATTTAGTATGTCTTTCATTTAAATGTCTCTCTTCTTGTAAAAGCTACGGACCGAGTCGCGGTTCGACCCTTTTGGCGAAGCGCCCTCGGCACGGATAACACGATCAAAGTGCCGCCCAAGCATGGGTACACTTTTGGGGGCCTTGTGCCGAGTTGTTCCCCGTACAGGTTCAGATTTCAAGAGCTCTCAAATTTGGTGAAACTGTTGTCGTCAGCTTCTCAAGGCAGACCATTGTAGGTTCGTCAAAAAATCAGTGTAAATTTTGAAAGCGTGATGGTAAACAATTCCAATACTTGTTGAATAATTGAATCACTAGTAATGTTATTCGACTTGTTTGATAAAATTTTAACTCTACGATTCTTTCGAGAAAAAACTGAGAATAAATTTACGTGTGTTGCCTCATTTGCTGGTCGTAAAGTTTGACATTGAGATTGTTGGTTCACTTTTAGTACCAGGAAATCAACAGTGTCGTCGTCATATACCACGGTGGTTGCGGGGCATTATTCGGTGATCGTTTTACGAGCGATGTGTTCCATGTTTTAACTATATTGCCCGCTTATGTTTAATAAACCGTGCTGGCGCCGTCCCGGTCGCAGGATTTGTTTGGATTTCGCTAACGTATTACGTCGACGGAGCTCCAACTATCAATTGAATTGTCACGGTTCTTTTTTTTCACTAGTGCAACATTGTGACGGTAATAAATATTTATTCAAGAAACGGATATTAAAAGTCTACTAAAAATGTTGCCTTGTTTTAATACTGTTTAAACAATTGTCCCGACCTCTCAAAAGTAAACTCATTAAAGAATTAGATTATACGAATTCAGTTTAGTTGTTTTTAACCGATCTCAATAATGTTCTTTTTCAATTCATCTGTGGGCCACGTTTAATAGACCAGACATATTTAGATAAGAATTACAAGATAAAATTCTGCCGTTAATCTTGTAAACGTAGTTCAAAAAAGTTTAATTACCTGAATATTGTATGGATTGTAACCCTAGATTCAACACGCTCTTCGAACCCTTTAGTGATTTCTGGCCCGTTAGTGGTGAACAGGGTGACTGCACCATATTTTCGTTTCAAGCTTTGTGATCTATTTCTTTTGTATGTTCTACCATTGTCTGCTACGATCTAATAAGACCTCTCTCCAGGCGCTAAATATTTTTTCAAACGTGAATATCGACTACGTTATTTGTTCTTCACTTAGCAACCACATGACATAAGTCTATCGTAAAAGATAAAGTGTGTGAGTATGTTCCATATAGGCTCCAAAACGGCTCGACCGATTTCAATGAAACTTACCGGGAATCTTCAGATTGACCTTGCAAGTAATCGTGTAAAGTTTGGTGACGATCGGAGTACTCCTCTTTTTGAACTGTCAAAAAGACATTCGTCGTACTTTTATTTCTGACATTAATGATATTGTATTAACTGATATGTACATGTGTTGTTAAAATTTTAGTACTAAGTGTGGCCTCCAGGTGGCGATATAATAAAATCTAAAATAATTTAATGATAAACACTATATAATCCAAGTTTACGTAAGATATCCTTTTCGCTAAGTGTAGAAAAGGTTGGCTTTGCCTCGGTAGGGGCTAGTTACAAGAAAACCCTTTATCTTGAATTTAGGTTTATTCGGACACAAAAATTAACAGTTTTGTACAATGGCTACCGGTGGAGACGTCTAACGTTTTAATTAATGTTGGCAATATTTAGTGTTGCCAACATGCTGCGCCTAGAAAGGGCAAAACAAGTTTACTAATACAAACACTTTATAGATGTAATTAGCAAAATTTTAAATTGGTTCTCTATAGCATAAAACATTCCAAATTAAAAAGCTTTATCAAGTTAACTTTAGATTTCTACCATTGTCTGCTACGATCCAATAAGACCTCTCTCCACGCGCTATTTATTTTTTCAAACGTGAATATCGACTACGTTATTTGTTCTTCACTTAGCAACCACATGACATAGGTCTATCGTAAAAGATAAAGTGTGTCGGTATGTTCCATATAGGCTCCAAAAGGGCTCGACCGATTATAATGAAACTTGCCGGGAATCTTCAGATTGACCTGGCAAGTAATCGTGTAAAGTTTGGTAATGATCGGAGTACTCCTCTTTTTGAACTGTCAAAAAGACATACGTCGTACTTTTATTTCTGACATTAATGATATTGTATTAACTGATATGTACATGTGTTGTTAAAATTTTAGTACTAAGTGTGGCCTCCAGGTGGCGATATAATAAAATCCAAAATAATTTAATGATAAACACTATATAATCCAAGTTTACGTAAGATATCCTTTTTCGCTAAGTGTAGAAAAGGTTGGCTTTGCCTCGGTAGGGGGCTAGTTACAAGAAAACCCTTTATCTTGAATTTAGGTTTATTCGGACACAAAAATTAACAGTTTTCGTACAATGGCTACCGGTGGAGACGTCTAACGTTTTTTAATTAATGTTGGCAATATTTAGTGTTGCCAACATGCTGCGCGCCTAGAAAGGGCAAAACAAGTTTACTAATACAAACACTTTATAGATGTAATTAGCAAAATTTTAAATTGGTTCTCTATAGCATAAAACATTCAAAATTAAAAAGCTTTATCAAGTTAACTTTAGATTGATACAATTGAAAACAAAATATTATTTAAATGTACAAAATTAAATTTTATCAAGATAACTGAAAACCAATTAGCTACAATTAAGAACAAATATTATTTAAATGCTTGAAGTTATACATATAAAAAGAGAACTGAAAGTTAGTTTCATAACATTCAAGAAAAATATTATTCAAATGCAACATACCTATATCAAGTTATTAATTACTATAATATTGATAAGTAATTACTACTAATTTACACTGAGGTAATTAGAACACTAGAATTACATATACATGCATTTTGTCTTTAACTTATGCTTTTATAAAACAATTTTTTGTTCAATTATGCTTAGGCATGCTATTTTTATACCACATGTTTCATAGATACATGTATTTTGTTATTATGATATAAAACAATCATTTATATTTATGTATGTATTATGCTGACTATATACAAGCCATTAATAAAATATGTTTTATGAATTATAATATATAAATATTCTTGCAAAACATTTTATAATTATACAAAATTATCCTTTTAATTAAGGTTAAAAGTTATTTCCTTATTTTAAAACAAACCTTTATTTTTACCTTTCTTATAACTATAAAATAGAGTTAGGCATTAACGAGAGCACTAACTGGGAAAATAAGTATAGTCATGTATTACATAGCAATAACTAAATAGGTAGTTACTAAGAATGTTATTCAAAATACTTAACATTAAGAGCTTACTTTATTGGGAATAAACATACTTTGGTTATGGATCTAATATGTGATTTACCATTTGCTGTCATCAGTTCAAAAGCACGTACTTTCTGATCAGTGCCAGGAATACCTTTGTAATGCGGCCCATAGGCCATGTAAGAGGAGGAGTATTGTCCTCTCGCAACAAAACTAAATCACCTATCTCAACATTAGGGCATTCAACTTTCCATTTAGGCCTAGACTGCAAAATGTTAAGGTAGTTTTGATGCCAGTATTTCCAAAAGGATTGTACCATTTTGTTTGTTACGTTCCATAGCCTGAGCTTTGTAATGGGTGTATTACTGAGGTCGTGCTGCGGTAGAGAAACTAAAGATCTACCCGTTAAAAATGACCTGGGGTGAGGTAACAAAAATCATCACTGTTAGACGATAGTGGGATGAGCGGTCTGGAGTTCAGAATCGCTTCTATTTGAGCAAGGACTGTATTTAATTCTTCGTAAGTAAGTATATTAGCACCAAGCACACGCTTTAAATGGTACTTTGTGCTTTTAACGGCCGCTTCCACAGGCCACCAAACACAGGGAGTATTTTGGAATGAAGTGAAATCGTATATTTGACTGAGCACTGACATTACTCACCTGGGCTTGGTGTTCCGAGGAACGAAGCACCTTGTATAAATCAGCCAATTGGTTCCTAGCTCCAACAAAGTTACTTGCATTGTCACAAAATATGTCATGTGGAAGACCTCTTCTAGAAATAAATCGTTTGAGGCATGCGATAAATGTGGGTGTACTCAAATCAGAGGCTAACTCAAGGTGGACAGCTTTGGTAGTGAAACAAACGTATACACATATATATCCCTTCGATATTACAGATTTCCTTACCCTTGATTGCTTAACAGTGATAGGTCCCGCAAAATCTATGCCTACTCTTTCAAAGGGCCTAGCTTGCGTCACTCTCTGCGAGGGTAACGAACCCATGAGCTGTTTAGAGGCTTCAGCTTTAATTTAAAACAAGTTATGCATTTATGAAGCACCTTTTAACATGACGAAGGCCATTAAGTAACCAAAATCTACTATTTAAATTAAATAATAAAAGCTTGGGCCCTGCATGCAATAACCTGAGGTGTTCGTTTTGAATGATCATGTTAGTTATTCGTGACAATTTAGGTAGTATTATAGGGTGTTTCTGCTCATATGGGAGATCAGAATGTTGAAGACGCCCTCCTACTCTCATTATATTTTCGTTGTCTAGGAACGGGTGTAAAGTTAGCAAGGGTCCTGAAAGGCTTTCATTGTTTTTTAACAATTCAATCTCTTTACAGAAGTGTACATGCTGTTCATTTTTTAAGATCAATGTGAAAGCACTTTCAAGCTCTTTACTAGACAAGTACGTGGAATAGACACGTTTCGACTTATCTTTGCTTTTGCAATTATTATAAAATCGCATGATATATGCAGTGATCCTAATCATTTTGTTAATATCAGAAAATCTTTCAAACAAATCTGAGGATCCCTTGCCACGGGCAAAGCAGTAGAACAAACCTGAGTCTGTTTTATTTCTGGAACAGCTGCTTGGGTAACTTCTGGAGCCATGTTGTTGAACTCATTGATAAATTCATACTCACGATTATGTAGAAATGCGGGGCCATTCCACCACATTGTATTTTGTGCGAGGTCTTGTGGAGCCACTCCCTGGTAATGCAGTCAGCAGGGTTTTCTTGAGAGGCAGCATAATGCCACGTGCAGCCTGTTGTCAGCTGAGATGACCTTCACACGATTCGCTACATAAGCCTCTAGTTGCGTGAGTTGGCTATGAATCCATGCTAACACTATTTTAGAGTCAGAAAATAAACACACATTGTGCACAGTTACCTTAGCAGAGATGCAGTCATATACCTTTTTGCAAGCTTTGAAAGCAGCAGAGCAGCATTCAGTTCCAGCCGGGGATGGTAAGCTTCTTGCCGAGAGGATTTACTCGACTTGGAGCAAAGTAAGCACATGCATACTTTACCATCATCATTAATTACTCTTAAGTATATGCAACACCCATAAGCCATTGAAGAGGAAGCATCGGCAAACCCAATTAGCTGTACAGTTACTGCTGTAGCAGTAGGTATGTTTCTTTGAAGTGTTATAGGCAACATATTATTTAAGCTTTCCACAAACAACAACCATTCCTGTTGCAGATCCTCAGTCAAGGGAGAATCCCAATCTGCTTTGGCGGACCACGTTTTCTGTATGAAACTTTTAGCTGTTACAATAATAGGAGTTATATACCCAGGTGGGTCAAAGAACTTTGATATGTAACTTAATACCTCTCGTTTTGTTATATTTTTTGACGAAAGGTTCTGGGCATGTTATGATAAAGCTATCATTTTGAACATTAAATTGAACACCCAATGTTTTCAAATTAAAATGTTCTGCTTAGTACGAGCCATGACTGAGAAATTAATAATATAAATACGCACGCAAAATATAATGAGAGTAGGAGGGCGTCTTCAACATTCTGATCTCCCATATGAGCAGAAACACCCTATAATACTACCTAAATTGTGTCTTGAAAGGTAATACTCGCTTGTAATTTTCTGGAACGTTTTGCGTGCGTGAATTAATTGCTGCGCTGATACCAAACGCAGAGTATATGCAAAAATTTTAGCACACACGTGGAGTTCCGATGTTAGCCCAACGCCATACCACTTCAAGAGGCAAACCAAATATCCATAGGTCGCTGGTTCAAATCCGGCTCGAAGGACCATGTAGAAAAGGTTGGCTTTGCCTCGGTAGGGGCTAGTTACAAGAAAACCCTTTATCTTGAATTTAGGTTTATTCGGACACAAAATTAACAGTTTTGTACAATGGCTACCGGTGGAGACGTCTAACGTTTTTAATTAATGTTGGCAATATTTAGTGTTGCCAACACTAAGTTTATGTTTTAATGAAAACATATAAATTTATAAAAATATTTTATTTTATTGTAAGGATATTTATTTGTCTATCATGCCCAATTTATTTCAGTTAGCTAGCGTCTTTATCTTCCGAGATATTCAAACTTTCTTAACCGACCCTTTATTTATGCCTTGATTATTCGTACAGCAAAGGACTGGAATAGTTTACCCTCGTCTGTCTTTCCCAATGTGGGTATTTTCAAGAGTAGAGTAGAATAGGCATTTACTAAGCTAGTGCACCTTACCATCCAGGACTGCATTTCCATTTAACAAAAGGTGGGATCGCAGTCTAGCACTTGCTTAGAAAGTGGATATGTGTTATATAAACATTCGATTCGAACCCAAGGTCCACGGCTCGGTGGGCAGGTGATATGATCGCTGAGTCACGGTGTCGTCATCATCATATATATGGGTGATGTTGATCATGTCTGTTATAGACACAATGGAATTCCAATCGTCAATGACACGGGCATGAAATATATGTGGCTGAATATTCAGGTCGACTGAATAACTGAATCAGATAAGTGGTATTCTAAATTATCCATTCAGTCCCAGTCGGCAAGTAAAACAAAGGTGCGACGAAGCGACTATACAAACACCACTCGGACCAACTGGGTCGCATCTCGTTTATCGTGCAATAGAATAATGGTTATTGCAAATGTGTAAATAGAGGCAACTTTGTATTATAATGTGGAATACGAACAGATTATCTTTATAAATTGATAAGTATATTTACAAGTAACGACAAAAACCAATTTCAGATCAAACAAAACGTGTAAAATCAAACATTAAACGCGAGTTACAACGTAATTCTGTCGCCTCAATTCTCTTTCTCGTTTCACAGTTCCGCCCGTTGCAGTTTCGTTAGTTCGTGATTTTCAGGAGTTTACCGTTGATATATCTAAAAAAATAAATACAATCACAATATATACATAAGGTTAGTTGGTTAATGGATAGACAAACTAAAGTTTTCGGCTTGCGATTGGATTTTTTTTTGAAGAATTAACACAGTTTGCCAGAGAAGCTGACTTTTACGGCTTCACCGGATTGAGAGGTGGCATAGCTTTTAGGTCGCTTAGCCTGAACCTCTTGATCCGGTAATATTTAACCGGTGGTTTTAATCGGGGGTCGAAGCATAAAAAAATATTTAAATAAACAAAAAAAAAGATTTATATACTGAATGAGAGTGAATAAAAGTTGTATTTTATTTTGAGCGGCTCCTAATACATTTTCTTTTTCCCTCCGTCTTCGTTTTCGATTTTGGCCCCGATTATGGCTCTGAATCCGATTCCCAATCCAATAAAACTACATCCGTAACATTCCTAGTCCATAGTGTCCCTTTGTGAAAATGTTTTTTTTTACTCAAAGATTTACAAAAGTATGTATTATTTTTATTGAAAAACTATTTTGGTAATTAATATAAATATATCTTTTTATTATGACATTATCTTTTTCTTATAATTGTATAGATTAGCTTGATTCATACTAATTTGTTTTCAATTTTTTTTTAATTAAGACAAGAGTAAACGTAAACGTTCGAAAATAATCCAGACATGTCCTTCCCGTTCGGTGGGAATTAACCAGACAGATACGATCCAGTCAGTCCGGTGGACTTGATTCAACAAGTTGATGTATTGATGAATGTTTTAAGCGACGCACTTCGGGGAGCTGTGAATTACACCGCTGAATAATACCTCCGTGTAGGTCAGGGGTTCACAACCTTTTCGTACTCTAGAGCACATTCCTATCATCCCATCCTATTTTCAATCGAACCAACTCCTTCCATAACTTCTAATTTTCCCATCTTTAATTAATAAATAATTAACAAAAATGTTTCGAAATAAAAAAAATATTATTCAAATTGCATACACCCAGAGAAATGTATTTACAAAACGTAGTAATAATTGATATTTTTAATTAATGTTTAAGAAAAAATCACTCTGCGTGTGCCATGGTGGCCGCGGACACGAGGTTGGGAACCTCTGATGTAGTGGAAGTCTCAGGAAGCTCTTGAATTTTTTATTAGCAGCGAATGAACCTCGTATAATATGATAATGGTAAAGCACTGTTCTAGTTACTGTAATAAAGCTGAGATTCGCTTTAATTTGTACAATGGCTTCATGGTCTTATTAACAGAGCCGCTGTTCCTGTGTCCTAGATTACTAAGAAGACAAACAAGTAGACTAACTAAATATGAAATGACTCGTTTACACATTTGTAACTCACAACAGTTTTCGTTTTTTAACCGACTTCAAAAAAGGAAGTTTAGGAAAGAAGTTATATTTTTTTAATATCATTATTGTCTATTTCTTATCAAAACTCAGATTAAGATTTTATAATCTATAGAAATGAATAAAATTGGAGTATCTGCTTGTAATAAAAAAAATATTTAAATATACAAAAAAAAAGATTTATATACTGAATGAGAGTGAATAAAAGTTGTATTTTATTTTGAGCGGCTCCTAATACATTTTCTTTTTCCCTCCGTCTTCGTTTTCGATTATGGCTCTGAATCCGATTCCCAATCCAATAAAACTACATCCGTAACATTCCTAGTCCATAGTGTCCCTTTGTGAAAATGTTTTTTTTTACTCAAAGATTTACAAAAGTATGTATTATTTTTTATTGAAAAACTATTTTGGTAATTAATATAAATATATCTTTTTATTATGACATTATCTTTTTCTTACATATGTATAGATTAAGACAAGAGTAAACGTAAACGTTCGAAAATAATCCAGACATGTCCTTCCCGTTCGGTGGGAATTAACCAGACAGATACGATCCAGTCAGTCCGGTGGACTTGATTCAACAAGTTGATGTATTGATGAATGTTTTAAGCGATGTACTTCTGGGAGCTGTGAAATTACACCCCTGAATAATACCTCTGTGCAGGGCAGGGGTTCCCAACCTTTTCGTACTCTAGAGCACATTCCTATCATCCCATCCTATTTTTAATCGACCAACTCCTTCCATAACTTCTTATTTTCCCATCTTTAATTAATAAATAATTAACAAAAATGTTTCGAAATAAAAAAAATATTATTCAAATTGCATACACCCAGAGAAATGTATTTACAAAACGTAGTAATAATTGATATTTTTAATTAATGTTTAAGAAAAAAATCAGTCTGTGTGTGCCATGATGCCCGCGGGCACGAGGTTGGGAACCTCTGATGTAGTGGAAGTCTCAGGAAGCTCTTGATTTTTTTATTAGCAGCGAATGAACCTCGTATAATATGATAATGGTAAAGCACTGTTCTAGTTACTGTAATAAAGCTGAGATTCGCTTTAATTTATACAATGGCTTCATGGTCTTATTAACAGAGCCGCTGTTCCTGTGTCCTAGATTACGAAGAAGACAAACAAGTAGACTAACTAAATATGAAATGACTCGTTTACACATTTGTAACTCACAACAGTTTTCGTTTTGTAACCGACTTCAAAAAAGGAAGTTAGGGTATATTTGTTTAATATCATTATTGTCTATTTCTTATCAAAACTCAGATTAAGATTTTAAAATCTATAGAAATAAATAAAATTGGAGTATCTGCTTGTAATAAAAAAAATTATTCTATTTGTATGTACCAGTGTAGATATATGAAAATAACATCTTTTAAGAAACTTTTCTCTGTCCGTTTGTTCCGGCTAATCTCTGTAACGATTAGACAGA
Source organism: Meandrusa payeni (assembly GCA_029286785.1). NCBI lineage: Eukaryota > Metazoa > Arthropoda > Insecta > Lepidoptera > Papilionidae > Meandrusa > Meandrusa payeni. Next base: position 6,621,055 of record JAGSMX010000008.1, on the reverse strand, counting down.
TAGCTGGTGAAATAAGAAGTAACTTAGGCTGACCTTTATTTAAAAAAATTAAATAAATACTTTTTAATCACGGGTAACACCACGAGGTGCGGCTACTATTATTATAAAAGTAAAGTACATATAGGCACAATACAAAATACAAAAATTTAACCCAAGGTGGTATTATTATTTCCTTTATGTATTTTTAAATTTAGGTTAAGCTTTTAGAATACTATTATAAATATAGTAAAATACATAAAAATGCCATACAAAAGAAAAAATAAAACCTTTCCCAGACAACCTATAAATGAATGTTATTGATTAAACAAAATATATAATTATATACAGTAAAGATAAGTTATTAATAATAATAATAAGAAAAAGAACTGTAATAAACATAGAATAAGAGGGAAGGACGAAAGAGGATAATAAGTATGATTGTAAAACAACAGCCACGACCTACACAAGTCAGGGGAGCCAGTAATGACTGACAATTTCGGTAACTCGAATAGAGTAAAGCACAAGCACAAAGGACTCTGATCGATAAATGACCAGACGATCGAAATCGAGCCTTGTTATTTAAAATAAAAATAAAACCCAGAAGGCCAACGAAATCGGTTGTTAGGACGGCATAGAGAGAAACCTTTCGATGCGTGCCGTGTCCAGGAGAACCGCCTTCTATATCTGACCCTGACCCAGTCATCTAGCAAAAATCTCTTGAAGTGTTGATCTAGACTTATTATAATTCAGCCCTGTAGTTCTGGGCTCTCAAGAATAAGACTACGGTATCCCCTGCCTGTCGTACAAGGCGACTAAAAGGGGCCTCGGGTTCACTGGGCGTCAAGGGTGGCCTTTGTCGTCCGCTAAGGTGGACCCGGGAGGCGACATCGGCTGGCCCGAGTCGCCTTTCACTGCGAGTGCACAGGGGGGGGAGGGAGTAACTTCCCCCCGGGACGTGCTCTCCTTGAGCACAGTGCAGAGGGGTTCCGGTGCGTTCCACTGGAGATCCCGGAGCCCCTCGTCAGGCACCGAGGAAAGGGCCACTGGACAGGTTTTAGTGGGTAAAAACCCCACATAACCGCCGCCTTACCCCCAGAAGGCGGGGTTTCTTTTTGAAGATTTCCTCCTCAAAAGACTTATCATTATTTTTAATGTTTGTGCACTTATAGCGTCGTCATTTAACAACCGATTTTGAAGAATTGAAATTGTATGATACGTTTTGAAATAAACATGGTACCGGGTACTTTTAAAGGTTAACTGGAATTTATAAACCATGTTTGATACCATATACGTTAGCGACCTTGTAAACTCTATCGTGTTGACATTCGTGACACATTCCCTACTCAACGATTGCATTAAATTGCAATCCCTAAACGTTTTGGCCTTGCCTTGCCCGTGCTTCTGAACTTTGTACCCTGCGAAACAATTGAAAGTATCAACGTAAGGTGATTGTTAAGTTTGTTCAGTTCTAGGATATTAGATAGTAGAAGATAGCATTAGAAAAGTATTCATCCAGTAGCAGAAAAGTCAAGCAATGGTTTCATTTTTAGTAGTCTATGGTACCAAAGATATTAATTAAAAAAAATATATAGTATTGAGCAAAAATAAAGGGTCAGTTAAGAAAGTTTGAATATTTCGGAAGATAAAGACGACTGAAATAATTTATGGCATGTATTGCATTAAAAGTCATAAACTTAAACGTAAAATGATATCTTACGTAAACAATTTATGTCAGTTAGCTACGATCTAATAAGACCTCTCTCCAGGCGCTAAATATTTTTTCAAACGTGAATATCGACTACGTTATTTGTTCTTCACTTAGCAACCACATGACATAGGTCTATGGTAAAAGATAGAGTGTGTGGGTATGTTCCATATAGGCTCCAAAACGGCTCGACCGATCTCATTGAAACTTTCCGGGAATCTTCAGATTGACCTTGCAAGTAATCGTGTAAAGTTTGGTGACGATCGGAGTACTCCTCTTTTGTACTGTTACATACAGCTTTTATTTACTATGATGACATTCAATTGTTTTATAACCCAAATTTGTATTGAATAGTAATTACATGGGTGTAGGTAATGATCTTCACCCGCTCGAGAAGAGAATAGAAGAGAATGAATAATTTAATATATTGTGAGAGTTAAATTCAAGAGAGGCTGGGTGCCCTAGTACAGTTATAAATGAATAGATTGGTTTTTAACAACCCTTAATTAATTATAATTGCAAGTAATCGTGTAAAATTTGGCCATGATCGAATTACTCCTCTTTTGAACTGTCAAAAGACATACGTCCTACTTTTATTTCTGACATTAATGATATTGTATTAACTGATATGTACATGTGTTAAAATTTTAGTACTAAGTGTGGCCTCCAGGTGGCGATATGATAAAATCCAAAATAATTTAATGATAGCTAGCGTCTTTATCTTCAGAGATATTCAAACTTTCCTAACCGACCCTTTATTTTTGCTCACGAGTGTACTCGTATATGGACAGTTCAAAAGTGCACAGCTCAGATGAAGAAATATGTGCTTGTAAAGTAAAGCATGCTTTTGTATGTCCCAATGTTGGGTACAGACCTCTGTAAAGAGAATATGAGGCCATATTCCGCCATGTATCCGCAGTGCCGATTGGCAGACTTAACTCATTATACACTGTAAATAGTGGTATACCCAAAAAATGGCCACTGTTTACGACCTGATGCAAGTTAACTGTGTAATGACACTAGTGTATTTAAGTATTAATTTGATACTATTAAATTATGATTTGATGTTAGAGGCGAATCCCAATCGACTTGTACCAATAGTATTTACTGCAAGAGTACGGAAAACTTGTTGACATGGGTGTTTGGCGAAGAGATCATCATTGTTCAAAGGTGGTGATTAGGTCCCAGTGAGTAAACGTATAACGTGTGGTGTCCACCCCACAAAATTTGAAAGGACGTGAGGGCTTATTTTCTTAAATATAAATCAAACACGTTAACACTGTCAGCTAAGATTTTGAGTGTGAATGATCCGAGCAATTTAACTCGCATCGAAAGTTAAGAATTTTTATTGGCTGTATCGCGGTCAAGTCGGAGCTGTTAAATTTAACCGGCACCGTTCACGTTTTAAACGTTCAACTATAAGACAATTTTTTGGGTTGAGCCCAACAATAATAAGTGGGTTTTTATGAGGGCGAATATTGCTCATGGTTGTTATTTCAAACTCATAAAGTTACGTTGGTCTTCTCCTTCGTCTACTTCACGATACAGGCGAATTGAGGACCTCCTTTTTTTGAAGTCAGTTAAAAATTACTTGAATTCAAATCAAGTCTTAAAATGAAACGTAAATGACAACCGACAACATGCTCTTTATAACAAATTAAAAAAGCAGACTTACGACCATACGGTGCTGGCCCCTAGGCAAAAAGAAAATAATCGAATGTGTCACTTAACATCTGGTAAGTTTTACAGAGAAATTTATTTATGTGTATATAATGTGCTATAGAATTAATAATTATCGTTTATTAAGAAATTGCGACGAGTGTTTATAACGAAAAATGTCTATTGCTTATAAATTTTACAGACAGAGCCATATTAGGTAAAATCATTGTAAACATTAAATATCAGCATATTCTTTTCGCCCCTTGGCTCCTGTTAAATTATCGCCATTCAATTTCACTTTCGCCTCATTTTCATTCATCGATCGTGTTAACTGCATTCCGGTCTTAAGTAATCGTCACATTAACGCTCGGAATGGTTTTAACTTTCTATACAAATAATCCACGTAATTTCAAGTAACTAATATATATATATATATATGTGTGTGTGTGTTGTCAGGTGAAATGTTAGTAGATATTTTGATAGTATAATAGAAATGACTAATACCAGTATTATTAAAGCGTCTTAAAAATGAACGACGGCTCTATTTCCTATTCGTACAAGGCAATAACTGACTCTCTTTGCTTATACACCGCCGTTCTTCTACACATTATAATAAAATAAATGTGGAACGGTTGAAAACTGATTGATGTTCTTAAAACGCCTTCCAAATTTGAATTCACAAAAAAAAGTAAGTTTTTTTTAAATTAAATTGCTATATCTATAAATGGCATGTTATTTATGGCCCGTAATAAAATGTCATCATTCATCTACGTATAACATAGAAAAGGGAAAGTGTGTGGGTTTTGTTCCCTATAGGCTCCGAAACGGCTGAACCGATTTCAAGGAAACTTTCAGGGAGTCTTCAGATTGACCTGACAAGTTATCCTGTAAAGTTTGGTGACGATCGGAGCACTCCTCTTTTTGTACTGTCATATACAGCTTTTATTTACTATGATGACATTCAATTGTTTTATAACCCAAATTTGTATTTAAAAGTAATTATGTACATGGGTGTACTTGTCTTCACCCGCTCGAGAAGAGAATGAATACGGAGAGAAATTAATAATTTAATATATTGTGAGAGTTAAATTAAAGAGAGGCTGGGTGCGCTAGTACAGTTATAAATGAATAGATTGACTTTTAACAGCCCTTAATTAATAATAATAATAAAGGGTAACCAATAGTTAATGTAACCCTGACCATTACTACTCATGTTAAATTATAAATTACTAATAAGTAATTAAAGCTGTAGTGTTTTTCATTCAAATTTTATTCAATGAATTCATTTTTATTCAAATATAAGATTTGAAGTAAGACCGACAGTCAACAAAAAATCTTTTGCCACCGTATTATAATTAAAAAGTTAAATATTACTAGGACGATTGCAGCTGTTTATTATAAAATAATAGGTACGAATTGAGAACCTCTTGTTTGAAGTCGGTTAAAAAGACTAACTCATTCCCACAAAATGCATTGCGCATTACATGAATTATAAGCAACATACGATACTGTTGCCCAACACATTTTCAAATCGATGAGTTAAAAAAAAAGCAGAGTGGCATCAAGCTAAAAGCCAGATTGGTTACTTCAAATGAATCGTAGCACTTTAAAAAAAAAAACAAAGTTCCCTCGCGTTTGGCGATTGAAGAAACTCGTGCATAGCCCAACGAGATTCAGACGTCGTTATCTCGTAGCAAGCTCATAAAATTGACATTACTATACGCTAATGTTCCACTCGCATTAGTGTCACATTAAATATTACGAAATGATATAACCGTGCATTATGGCCAAATGCATTTTTTTTTCTATCGGCGCACTATCGTCGTTTTTTTCCCACTAAAAAGCTTTTAAGAAGGATCCACATACAACGCCACCGTTGTGGTCTAACAAATTATAATTTTAACATCGCTTTAATGTAAACAGAGCTAAGCAAGCTCGTAAAAAAGTCACTCTGCTAAATGAACTAGTTTTCGCCACATTCTAGACAATTTAGAGGTGTATTTTTAGCTCTTTAATAGCGACAATCTTGTTAGTTGCCCCTTTAATATCAGCTCCTTTCATTTGACCGTTTGCAACGCAGACCAACTCAAATCATTGACCGGTAAGGTCTTTCCGATTGGCTTAAGCCTTGCGAAGGTTATTTCGTTTTTTGCATTTTCAAGTCGATGCAATGTCTCGGCCGTCCTAACCCTCAGCCGAGGCCCCTCTCGGCGGCCCTTGTGCAGTGTTGCTCGCAATAGAGGACCAGGCTAAGCGACCTTTCCGATTGGCTTAAGCCTTTCGAAGGTTATCTGCGTTCCTTCACATTGTTTTTTGCATTTTCAAGTGGATGCACTGTCTCGGCCGTCCTAACCCCAGCCGAGGCCCCTCTCGGCGGCCCTTGCGCAGTGTTGCTCGCAATAGAGGATCAGGCTAAGCGACCTAAGAGCTCTGCCAACTCCCAAATTCGGTAAAACTGCGGGTAGCTTCTCTAGCCAATCACCGTAGGTCTACCAAAAGACATCCACTGAATTTTTTGTAGTAATTCTAAATTTTATAAAACTAGCTGCGCCTCGCCGTGTTACCCGCGATTTGTACCTCATCAATAACCTCCTTTTTTGAAGTCGGTTAATTAAAAAGTAGCCTATGGGCTCTTCCAGACTATAAACTATCTCTGTGGAAATTTCATCCGGATTCGTTCAGCTGTTCTGCCGTGATTTAGCAACATTCAAACAATCCCATTTAGAATATGTATTAGATTGTCTTCGTATATTCACGTGTATTCGTGCATATGTACTTATTTCGATATATTTGATCTTTTCTTGATAATTACATCTGGCAATGTGTAGTATGTGTCTGTGTGGGTTGACTGAAATAATTCTTATTAACGAATTACGCACGCACTTAAAACTTCAATATCCATTGGTGCCGGTATCGGGGATCGAACTCGCGGTGCTAGTGTATTATGCTTTTTTTTTTTTTTTTGTTATCGGGGAGGAAATCTTCAAAAAGATACCCCGCCTTCAGGGGGGAAGGCGGCGGTTATGTGGGGTTTTACCCACGAGGGGCTCCGGGATCTCCAGTGGAACGCACCGGAGCCCCTCTGCACTGTGCTCAAGGAGAGCACGTCCCGGGGGGGGAGGATTCTCCCTCCCCCCCTGTGCCCTCATAGTGCAAGGCTACACGGGCCAGCCGATGTCGCCTTCTTCCCGGGTTCACCTTAGCGGACGACAAAGGCCCCCACCCTTGTCGCCCAGTGAACCCGAGGCCCCTTTTAGTCGCCTTATACGACAGGCAGGGGATACCGTAGTCTTATTCTTGAGAGCCCAGAACTACAGGGCTGTAGTGTATTATGCTATATTATGGTAACACAGCTACTGCGGCTCACATGATTGAATAGTTTGAGTTCATTTGCGTCAACTATTAATCTTCTAACGCCACTTTCCACTGAGTACATTCCTCGAAGCAATTTCTACACTCCGCAGTGTAGCTGTAACTACAACTTGAAAATTGCACGACATTAAAAACTGCTTGGTAAAATAGCGCTGTACTTTCTCATGGACTCCTCTTTACTTCTTGTTTGTTATACGATGCACCATTACCATCATTCGATATGCTGGCACCCTAAAATCTTTTAATTAGGCTTGTAACTGTCAAATTGATTACACCGCTCGTTACTTTTAACATGTCACTTTTGTTTCGTTTGTCATTTGTTCTTTTCGTAATATAAGACGGAGTGAATTGAATAAAAAAAAAAGCGACCGTCGTTCTCAGCAGATGTTAAATGACAAGCCGTGTAAACGTTTTTACTCGTCGACTTGATATGTTGATCAAGACTACAATAGCCGTTAGTTTGTAGTAATAATTACATCTTAACATCTGTCGTGGCTCAATCTATAGGCTGCATCTGGTAATCCCCAATTATTTAAGCAGGCATCTCGACAGTATTTCGAGACTGCCACCAAACATTCTAACAAACTTCTTGTAAGTGCCGCCACTTATAAGCCTTTCTCTACAAATTCAGACACGTTCTCGACGATCCGGACGACGCGATTACCATTGCATAGGCTGGATCTTTACAAATTCACAAAGCGTATATTCGCGACCATCTGAGGTGCCAACGCTTCCCGAAGTGGCACTCAAAGTTACTTCAGATTCCTTAGATTGTCCGTGAAATAGCAACCGACCGAGTCGTGGTTCGGCCTGCTTGGGCGCCCTCGGATCTCACTTACCCGTAACATAGTGCTTACCCGTAACATACACATAGCTCATAGTTACGATGCGTATTCAGCGCGATAGAGGTTCAGGCTAAGCGACCTAAGAGCTCTGCCACCTCTCAATCGGGTGAAGCAGTCAAGGCCAGCTCCTCTGGCCAATCTGTGTAGTTCGTAAAAAAAAAAGCGTATTCAGCTTAGCTTAAAAAGCAGTACAATACAAGTGTCCTATAGTTTTTTTTTTGATGGGAATGATCTTTGCTGAAGACCTGTACTTTTACCGGGTTTGTTTTTACAAAGTAAAACAATTATTTTTCTGTAAAATGCACTGGAATATCTGTTATCAATTACAACAAACGGAGAACGACGTTAAGGTTACCGCCAACTTTGCTAGAGAGAAAGAAAATTTATGTATGAATATAATGTTGCCACATAAAATAGAATGTTGCTCACATTAAATACGGACTAAAAAATTTAATTAATAATTTTATATAAAAAAAAAGTAATAAATAAATAATCTATGTTTAGTATACTATTGAGAGAGGTTTTTGAGAAAGAATGTCGCTGATAATGTTGTACTTCCGTGTAATATACAGGGAAAACCACTTTCGAAAACTAAGACAGATGATAGTACTAATAGAATAGAATAGAATAGAATATTTATTTATTAACACAGATTTGGTTACACTTATAAACATTACACAAACCAAACGAACATCCATGTAACCATTGCAGCACATATTATTGGTTCACAGTGACCCCCAAACTAAGCAAACGCTTGTATCTTGGGAGCCAGAGTTGCGCTGTGGAGTTAGCATTATTGCACAAAGTATTAGTTTTTTTATAATTTAATTAATAAATTTATATATATATATGTGTGTGTGTGTATGGGCAAGTATATATATACAGGCGCGTGTGTGGGGTGTATAGTGTTCATGAGTGTGTGCTATTAATGCCATTAAACATAACTAATGCCACCTTTGATGATGTAATGGAAAAGAAGTCGATCCTGATTTAAAAAATCATATTTTTAATACGTTTATTAGCAATATTTACGCTCCATGATGCTAGTACAGCTAAATGAAACGAAAGTTTCTTAAAAAATACATTACTAAAATAAAACCAGCATTAAAACAAAAAGTAAAATACAGCTGATGTTCGGTTCAACGACCGCACGAGCAATCTCTCACTCTAGCATCAGTCACTCAATGTCTAAGGATCGTGGTCACCATCTGGATTGCCTCTAGAGCGAATAATCTAGAAAAAATGGAACGAACGGACAACCTCCTTCGTATTTGAAGTCTACAAATAATTTTTATTTTTTTTAATTTTATTTATTAACAAAGTCACACAGCTAACTTGAATGTTAAATTTACAATCTAGTTTAGTTAAACATACTGCCAAGATTAGACTTTATTATCTAAAATAAATTATTTAAAAACGTTTCAATAACATATTTTTATAAGCGTCAATAGCCTAATGGTTTAGGGTACGGCCTGCGAATCGTAAGGTCGTGGGTTCGAATCCACCATTCGACTATTGCCGTGAACCATGTCCTAGCACCAGCTTAAGCTTAGTTGGAATGGTTAACAAGATTGTTAGTAATTATTCTGAAAAAAAAAGAAATATTGCCAGCTTTCTTTTTAAAAAAAATAAAGAAAATATTTCATCAATTGATAAAGTAGTTGACCTATTTTTTACAAAAAGCTGTATTTCCTTTTAAAATTAAAAAGTTATCAGTAAAATTATATTTTAAAGATTATTTCTAATGATCATTGATTATATTACATAATACTGACAAGAGAAAGAATACTTTAACTGGATTGTAATATAGATGCAATTGGCGAGCTATAGAGGATTCCCGTTTGTTTCACCTACCACAGAGTGCTAATTTCTTAGGCTATCCATTATAATCGAGCTTCACGTGACCCTTATCAAACCCGGTCTGCAGTCGGGCAATTTACCAAATAGGTTCATTAATTTTTCCGGGTTCAATCTGAAACTGATTACATGTTTCTTACATTGATTTTTTTTTTTGACGAACTACACAGATTGGCCAAGCTTAGGCTTGTTAGTACGTACGAAACGTGTATAGAATAGAATACATCTTGGTTTTTCAAAATACGTATTTTTATCACGTGTATTCATATCACGATTTTTAATGTATTTTTTGATATTTTTGACTGTACATTTTTTTTACTGTTCTTCAAAAACATCTTCATCAATATCTTGCCACGATAAGGGTTAATGTCAGAAATAAAAGTACGACGTATGGCTTGGGCGTGATAAATGTTAATTATCTGTGAATTAAGGGTATTAATAAATACTTATGAAGCAATAGGTATCTTTAAACTGTTAAAGTTCATCACAAATAAGGAATAATTATAATGACTCTACCTGGTGTTCATCATAGAATGTCATCATAGTAAATAAAAGCTGTATTTGACAGTTCAAAAAGAGGAATGCTCCGATCGTCAGGTCCAATCATAATAAAATAAAATTATTAATCTATGCGAAGCGGGCTGGGTATGGTACTTATCTATAATAACCGATAGAATTTATAAAATACGCGAAGGATTTAATTCCTATATAACAAATAAATGCACAAGAACGAGGAAGCTGTGAGTTATTTCTTATTGCTATATGATTGACCACATGATTGCTACGTGGATTAACGTCTTTGATATCATTACCACGAGATGAAACAAAATTCACGGAAGAGCGTATCTGGTTCCTATAGGGAAACTTCCAGTAATCCTGTTTCTCTTACTGAGATACTGTCATGCGTTTTATCCTATTTGGAATAGACAAATTTAGCAAATCAAATTAATTTTTCAAGGAATAGTAGATCTTGATCTTGTCGCGTTTAATTTGAAGTACCTGGATGGCCGTGGTTAGCTCGGTATTTATTGTAAATCATTTTTTTTTGGTAATTATATTTAGATACGATTTACGTAATAATGAAATATTAATAATATTTACCGATCTTACCCACATAATAATAAAAAAATGTTTATGAAATTTAAAGTGTTCTTCTTTTGGTGCCATCTTCTATCGAAGGTTGGCGACCATCATGGCGATTTGGACCCTCGACACAGCAGCACGAAATAAAGAACGTGTGCTCTTATTGTACCATTGGCGTAGATTTTTAAGCCAAGATGTTCTTCTTTCCGAATTTCTTTTCCCTTGTATCTTTCCCTGGATTATAAGCTGTAACAAATCGTATTTGGGATTGCGCATTACATGCCCTAAGTATTCCAGCTTTCGCCTCTTAATTGCGTTAAGAACTTCAATCTTCTTTCCAAGTCTTTGCAGCACTACTTCGTTGCGTACTTTGTCTCTCCAGGATATCCTTAACATACTTCTGTATACCCACATTTCGAAAGCTTCAACTTTTTTTACACATGGCCTCGGTCAGAGTCCAAGCTTCGACGCCATACAGAAGAATGGAGAATACAAAGCAGCGTGCAAGGCGAGTCCGAAGTTTGATGCTCAAGTTTCTGTTACTGTTACAGGAGTTTCTTCAGCTTATTAAAGTGAAGTATGAGTACTTTAAGAAATCATAAAAATATATAATACATAGAAATACTACTGGAGTTTTCTCAGAAATTATTGGATTAATGCGAAAATCCGATTTATCCAAAAATTTGTGCCTAAACCCATATCTGAAGAAAGTCCTGGAATGGGATCCACAGATGGGTTTTAATTGTATTTCGACAGTTAACACTTTTTTTTATGCGTGTAAACTAGCGCTTGACCATGATCCCACCTGGTGTTAAGTGGTGATTTAGTCGAAAGATAGTACGCGCTAGTTTAGTAAGTGCCTATTCACTCTACTCTTGAAGGCTCCCACGTCGTACTTGGACGGAAAGACTGACGCCGGCAACTTATTCCACTCGACTCGACTATAAAAGGGGGTGGAGACTCGCCGAGTGTCTAAACGTCCGAAGGTAGAATGGGGATGGGGGAATTAACTCGTGTAATTCCTGTGCACACTCTCCAAAGTGTAATCTGTAAAACACCGAAAGGCTGGCCACCTTGCGCCTGTGCTCAAGACTATCTAGGTGTAGATCTTGGTCACCTATCAACTTTTTGGCCCGCCTCTCCATGGAATCCAGTGCCGCGAGTTGGTATTTGACTGCACCTGCCCAGATATGACAACAGTACTCTACACATGGCCGGATCTGTGCTTTATACAAAGTCAAAAGCTGTCCCGGTGTGAAGTACCGCCGTACCTTTGCACACACGAGAACTTATAATAATTATAATAGTATAAATTGTGAACCGCCATTCTAGGAAGGTTAAATGACTAAGAATTTAATATAATTTAATTAAAGCATTCCCGACCATAGACCAATTAATATCAAATTCATTAACGAAACAGGAACGGCAGCATTACATAAGCCGCGCAGTGCTGTGGACTCTTCAGTTGGAATCCAATTAACGTACTCATTAATACGTCAGATAACATCAGGCTCTATAAATAAACAAAAGCAATTGAACTCTGAACACAAATGTTTCCCGTGCGAGAGAGACATTAATTGTCATTTGTATGAAAACCGCAATGATTGCGCCCATTTATTTGTACAACTACACAATAAATATAATTATATTATAATATAAAAACGTTTACGCTCGTCATAAAATTTAATAAATATTGAAATAAAAATTTATTTTATTCTAAGGCATGAAACTAATTTAACCGACATTAAAAAGGAGGTGTTAATTTTTTGTGTTCGTTCAAGATTAGGATAATTATTAATATACTACAATTTTGCTGTGTATTTTCATTTTTATCAGTTAAGACTTATAGTTACCCGGCAATGGTTGTTTTGCCATATAAATTGGTGGTAGTTTATTTTCGTAATCCTAAAATAAAAAACAACTAATTGTAAGTATATAGTAGGGATCTGGACTTTTGAATTTTGGTGGCAGCCTAAATGCTGTATGGGTTCCGCTTCCAACTGTAAAGCCCGATGATACAACCGCCAATGTTATTATTTGATCTTATTTTGGCAAGAATTAACGAAAGTACTAATATGGCTATTGGTAAAAAATGGGGATTGGTACTAGAGGGGTAAAATTAGATTGAAAAAGACAACCCAAAAAACAAACACAAAGTATACATTCATCCGAGGAAATCCTTAGACGAACGAATGTAACTGACATAGCTTACCGGGTAAGCAAGTTGAAATGGCAATGTGCACGGCACATAGCGCGTAGAACAAATGGCCGATGGGGCCGAAAAGTTCACGATCGGAGACCACGGACCAGCAAGCGCAGCGTGGGACATCCACCCGCAAGGTGGTCTGACGACCTCATCAAGGCCGCAAGATGCAGCTGGATGCGGGCTGCTTACAACCGGTCCTTTTGGAAATCTTTGGTGTAGGATTGTGTCCAGCAATGATGATGATGATAAACCGTGTGTAAAAAAAAATATTTATCGGTCTCAGACCTATCAAATATGCACAAAAAAAAACTTACGATTCAGTTAACTCGTTTCGAAGAAGTTTTGTCGTCAACACTTTGACACGAGAATTTTATATACACGATTATAATATAATATGTAAAATTGTGGACTACCGACACTTTTCTGCGTAGGTAGGAATAAGATTGATAATTAAAATCTGACGGTAGCCCGCAATGACCATGACGTCACGTCGTTAACATCTCCAGTACATCCCGTGATCGTGAGATTTATGATTTATAATTTATGCATCCACATAATTAAGATATTAGTGACTTTAAATGTTCATAAAATATTTCTTAGAAGGACATCAAATGTATTTGGTTTCTATCCGTGAAATAGTAACCGACCGAGTCGTGGTTCAGCCGTCTCAGACGCCCTCGGTTCGGAATGCTTACGCGTAACATAGTAACCGTCCAAGCCGAGGTTACCCCTCACCGGGGAGACCCTTGTGTCGCGTAACAAGCGATAGTAACTCCGGTGAAGGAGTCACGGCCAGCTTCTATGGCCAATCTGTGTAGTTCGTCAAAAACATGTATTTGGGTTATTCCTGTCCTACTGCTGATTGGCGTGATCTGTATCACATCATCATGTCATCTTGCCAAGTAACAAAAATTAATATTTATTATCACATTACCACGCTAAAAAGTAGGCTAATGGTTATAATATAATATGTAATAATATAATATAATATACATATAAATAGAGACACAGCAGACCAACCAAACAGTTAGTGGGTATAATATTATATGTATTTATTATTATTTATATTACTATATATCTATATAATAGCAATTGGGAAGTGGCATTCTTTTTCTTGAAGTCTCAAGACGGAATGCACACAAAAGACCGGCTATAAGCCGAGAAAAAGGGCGACACATAATTATATAAATAGGCTAATGGTTTTAAACCATTAAGCTATTGTCAGTTTTGGTTAACAAAAATCAATTTATAATAATATAGTATAAGCTCCCACATCCTTTGGCGTTTTTTCCACAAAACGGCAATTCTTTGATGCAAGTCGACTGGGATTTGAACTCGCGATCGTCGCATTAAACCACTTCGCAATCAATTTGCCAATTGATAATTTTAAAGAGAAAATTGGAATTTTATGAATAACCACGTACGTATTACACATTCATAGTTGCTACTACGTACTACTACATAGCGCAGTCGTGGTTATGAGATAATCTCCGCCCACTTTTTCACAGTCAACGCCGTGACATCCGTGTAAAGTCCTGACAGCTTAATCTGTACAATACCATCTCCGACACAAGTCAAGTGGAGAGCTCTGGTGGATTTGCATGACTAATCTAATATTGCGTGTTGGATAAAGGAAGAATTTTTCGAAAGTCGAGAGAGGCGTAGCCAATTGATTCGTTGTTTGAACACGTCTACTGTGATTTGTGTAATTTAATTTACTCGCTAAAAGACGATGATAAATATAGATAAGAGAAAGCTAGCAAAAGCTATGTCTGCTCGGACGTTAGTCTTTTAACCGACTTCAAAGGGAGGATATCAATTCGTTCGATTTTTTTAATAATGTTCATTTTATAATGTTTGTGCAATCATAGCACGATCATTTATGTACTGATGTGATGATATTGAACTTTTTTAAAAAGAAAGCTAGCGAATTTTTTTTTTTCAGAAAATATTACTAACATTCTTGTTAAGATTATGCTTGTGCTAGGAGATGGTTCACGTCAATAGTCGAATGGTGGATTCGAACCTACGACCTCACGATTCGCAAACCGAACCCTTAACCATTAGGCTATTGACGCTTCGAACTCTTCTTGTTCTCTCATAGCCAGTTACGTGTCAATCTAGGACAAAGTGCAGGACTATTGTCTGTATCATACTGCAGGAATAAGAGAGTACAGAACGCGCGCATTTTTTTCTCTCTTGAACAATTGACAGAGACATAGACATTTTATTGGCATCACAATACAAAAACACATCACAGACAGAATATAACACACATTAAAAATAATGAAAAATAGACAAAACACAGTTAAAGTTACACGGACAATTAATACAACACATGATTCCAATCACCACACACCGTCTCAGCATATGCTGTTGCAAGGATGCGACATCGCTGATTTTCAGAGGTGCCCGGGACTACCTAAAGACGTGCGCGCGCAATACTACTTTTATACGGAATTTATACAGACAATAAGAGTATAATAAATATGATACATGAATAAAACAGTTATGAGATTAAAATATATTTTAAACAATAAAATAATAGATGAAAAATTTCATAAACAAATATATAAGGTTGTCAAATA
This sequence comes from Meandrusa payeni, assembly GCA_029286785.1. Classification (NCBI taxonomy): domain Eukaryota; kingdom Metazoa; phylum Arthropoda; class Insecta; order Lepidoptera; family Papilionidae; genus Meandrusa; species Meandrusa payeni. The sequence continues at coordinate 6,605,761 of JAGSMX010000008.1, read as the reverse complement.
TCTCCCTTCCGCCTTTTGTCTTTTGAATTTTGCGGCTATGTACAAAGCGCTACAGAGCTCGTATCTAGCAATAGTATACATAATTTGAAAGGTCTTGACATAACCTACAAAACGACGCTATGCATAATTAGTTTGATATTGCGTTCAACAGTTATAGACGTGTAAACATGAAGTTCACTAACGCCGAAATTCGCGGCTTAGCCACTGTTTGGGACGATTCACCGGCCTTCGACCACGACCGTTTTCGCTTGATATTGTCGTATGTGATCCATTTTCGTCGCCAGTCACCATCCGCTTCAAGAATGGGTCGAGTTCGTTCCGTTTCAGCAGCATATCGCAGGCGTTGATTCGGTCCAGAAGGTTTTGCGTCAAATCATGCGGCACCCAAACATCAAGCTTTTTGTATCCAGCCTTCTGCAGATGGTTTAAAATGGTTTGGTGACTAACTCCCATCTCCTGGGCGATGTCACGAGATGCCACATGCCGGTCTAACTCGATGTAGTCCATGATTTGATCGGTATTTGTCGTCACAGGTCTTCCGCCGGCTGGCTTATCCATGGTGTCGTTTTCACCGGCTCTGAATAGTCGAAACCATTCCTCCGTGGTTCGAAGTGATAGAGTACCATCCCCAAAACACCATTAATCTCACGGAACGTTTCTCTAGCGGATTTGCCTTTAACGAAGGAAAACTTTAAAATAGCGCGAATTTCGGCGTAAGTGAACTCCATGTTTACACGTCTATAACTGTTGAACGCAATATCCAAACTAATTATGCATAGCGTCGTTTTGTAGGTTATGTCAAGACCTTTCAAATTATGTATAGTATTGCTAGATACGAGCTCTGTAGCGCTTTGTACATAGCCGCGAAATTCAAAAGACAAAAAGGCGGAAGGGTGATATTTGACAACCTATATTATCAAGTCAAAAATAAACTAAAATAAATAATATGATAATTAAACGTATAAAGTTTAAATTATATAATGATTGCGTTGAATTTCGTTTATATTATTATACATAAATATAAATAAACACATATATAAATCTAAAAGTTTATCGTTCAATAAACTGTTAGACTTTTAAACTTAAAACGTAAAGCGGTAACTAATATGTTTAAGTACTTGTTATATAATCATGTTAATGATAGTAAATATAAATTTTTGTTCTCTTAGGTCGTGGGACGCGAAAGTGTCCTTGCGTCGACAACGAACCGCGATATCCGCTGCGGCCGTCGCCTAGTGTCGGGTCTGTTCACCAGACCTCGCCTGCCTCTCGGCTACTCCTATATAACCACGATCCCACGTGGTGCGTGCCGCCTCAACGTCTCCGAGATCGTGCCCAGCGACAATTACATCGGTAAGGCGATGCATAAAACAAACATAAACTTATTCACCCGTAAAAAGTTTCCAAATTACATCCGCAGCATTTTAGTATCTAGAAAGAGAAACTCGTGATTGTAAATAATAATATTGGCTTGGTCATCAATATATAGCCGTGAGCAAAAATATCGGGTCGGTTAAGAAAGTTTGAATATCTCGGAAGATAAAGACGATAGCTAACTGAAATAAATTGTGCATGATAGACAATTAAATATCCTTATATTTTTATTATTTTATTTATATTTATTAAAAAAAAACGAAAAAGGATATCTTACGCAAACATGGATAGTACAGTTTTTTTTTAATTTAAATTTTACGCCACATGGATGCAACACTGTACTAAAATTTTAATTAAAAAAAAAACAATCTTTTCCGACCCTTTATTTTGCTCACGAGTTTATAAAGGCATAGAAAGAAAATATGTAGTCCATGACTCCTGAGCTAGGTAGTTTTTGGACCTGGGTTTCAGCAGACAATGTTTTTTCCCATTTTATATACACAATAACAAGAACAGCTTTGTTTGTGTTTGAGTTTGTGTCGTAGTGAAAAAAAATGAATACGATTTTAATTAAATATATGAATTTAATTGACTTTGGGGTCCTTCAGTGATTTTGAAATACAGAGACCAAAAGAGTTAACTAGCAAAATTTGCGAGCTGTAGCAAACGAACTGCGAAACAATGAAATTCAGATCGAGTCAAAGTTCAGACGTACTGTGTTCGCCAATAATAACAGGTGCAGTTGTTTTAATAATGTCGCAGAACTTGTTCCATTATTATTTTATTATTAAAGTGATTTAGTCCATGTATAGTGGGTCACGAGAGATCTTAATAGAGAGATGAAGTGCGCGCTAGAGCAAAGATCGATGTCGAATCGATTAATCGGAATTGCAGAGGCGCGCCGCCCAGTTCGCCGGCGCATCTCCTCAATAGAGGCGCCTACGCCGCAAATTGTGAGATAAATGGAGATAGTCGCTCTTGCAATTGGTGTTTAATTATTTGCATGACGCAGACTGTAACAGCTCCGATCGAGATGGTCATTTTACAAAACGCTTCATTGTTATCGGCCTGCACTAGTCCACTGTAGGACCTTGCTCGAGGACGATTCCCCGGTCACTCTCAACCGTCTTGCGGAGATTATCGCTCCATCTAGTCTTAGTTCGTCCCACTCTGCGTTTACTTCTCCCCGGTCTATACTTTGTCTATTATTATTCAATTGTTTATTTATTTTACAATGATTCTTCTTCTTCTTCAAATGCCTCTCCATTACTGGAGGTTAGCTGTCAGCTCAGCGAACTTATTCCTTTCGTGTGACAAGCGAAACAGTTGTTCGACGTTGACAATGCCAGTCCACTCTCTGTTTCGCAATCACGACTTTTTCCTACGTCCAGCGCGTCTCTTCCTTACTATTTTGCCCATCATAATTAGTGGGAGAAGGTGATATCTTTCGTGTCGCAAGACATGACCTAGGTAGGCCACTTTTCATCTGTTTGACGGTGTGCAACACTCGCTCGTTACAATGATTGTTTGAACGAATTATGAACGGTTTGTACGTCGATGTTGTCGTACCGATTGTTCTTTACTAACTTCTCATTTGCGTAAGCAAATAAGAAGTCAAGTCTATTTACGCGTTTTTAATCTTATTTCTGAATTCCCATTCATTTTCGAAATACAAAGAAATAGAACGCAGATTCCTACCAAGGATGATTTGTGAGGCTATTTTCTCTATAGAAATGAGAAAAGATGGCTGCATGTTACCACCCACTCGGCATTCTGTGATAATGTATATAAATAAGTGACCAAATATACTCTCACGTTCTGTTCTCTTATTATACGGCCTACCTCGGCATACCAGACACCAATCTACAACAACTATGACAAGTGATGTCAAACGCATCGTTCTCTCCCTTGATTATGACCGCTATTGTAACCTCGGGAATTCGAGCCTAAGAAAGAGAACTCGATAAATAGTTGTATTGTATCTTTTTTATCACAATTATTATTTTAGCGTTACGAGTGACGAACGGGTCTTACATCATGAACGGTGACTTCGCCGTCAGTGCTCCAGGTACATACGAAGCGGCCGGGGCGAGGTTCCTTTATTCCCGTACTTCCGGACTTGATAACGTATTCGCCATGGGACCTGTTCACCATTCCATCGATATAATGGTAACTCATATTTTTGTAGTAAAACAGAAGTTGACTTGGCGAGTAAGCGTCACCACGTCACGCATTCACCAGATGCGTGACGAGAGCGTTACGAAAGGTGTGATCGGGCGGTGCCAACGGAGGTTGTGAGGGAGATATAAGTTAGTGGTGATAGGCAAGAGAGAGAGGTGCGAGCACATATTTTCTTTTCTCGCTCTCTCAGAGCCAGTTATTTTTTGTCTCGATCTAAGATACAGTGCAGGACTATTGTCCGTCAAACAAAAAAGGGTGGAGTTTTAGGGGTGGTATTTAGCTTCAGTCGTAGGGTCTAAACCACAGTCGTTTTTATTTACGGACTCCAAGAAAACATAAACAATTATACAGTAGATAAACATTTTGTAAATACTTCTATTATATAGTTCAATCCGAAAAAAAAGTGTCTTTGTATGTTCCCTTCCAAACGGCTTGACCGATTTTTACTAAATTGTAAGGAAATATTTATTTATCATATTTAATAATAATTATTATTATTTTTATTTCAAACCAAAAAATACAAATAGGTACAAACTAGTTCGATAATAGCCGCAGTAGTAAGAACTGTGTCGCAGCTATTAACGCCCATCTCCAAACAATTTAATACAAGATTACAAATTTACTAAAATTAAAACATATCATATGTGAGTATAGTGTACGAGTGTGTTTGTGTCGAGGTTACGGGTGTTGAAATGTGCGTGTGTTAGTTTATGTGTAGGTATGCGTATGAAGTAGGGGGTAAATTACGCTGAACATCTTTATTGTGTTTTTAAAAGATCTTCTGTATAGTCATAAGGGTTTGGAGCCATTCAGTAATAAGTGTTTTACATTCTTGTAGTGGTAATGGGTATATATGTAATAGTTTATTTACTTTATTGTACAAAAAGGCACTTAGGAAGTAGAATTGATGTCTAGCGAAATCAATTCTGTGGGCCACAGAGGTGCAAACCCTATCATGTCTGCTCTGTGTATTATATAGTGCAGGTTCAAACTTTATTTACAAATATTAGAAGAGATCTTTTGAAAGCTATCAATATTTGGATTCATAAGGCGATGCGTGTCAGATAAGCCGAGTGCGATCACATTCATCAGTTTTTTTTTGGGTTTTGTTATAAAACTATATTATGAGGTTGTTTTATTTTCTAGGTCCTATACACGCAACCAAATCCAAACATAAAATACGAATATCTGACTGATTCACCGCCCGATGACGCAACTAACGACATTCCGGCCGCAAGCAGCGTCCAACATCATCTAACAGCACGTCACCACCGCCACCACAACGCTGAATCGCACACCCGAGCTCTGGACACGAAATCTGAACCCTCACTGTCCAAGCAGCCCGACTTCACTTCAATGGAAAGCCAATACCAAATAGATAGTAACGTTATCGGCGATAGAAAATTCATATGGAAGGTGCTATCGTTCACGCAATGTTCGCGCACCTGCGGCGGAGGTTTGCAAATAGGGAAGTACAAATGTGTGGAGGTCGGGGAAAAGGATCGGGAAGTCTCACCAGCTCATTGTTCTGGAAGTCCACCGCCGTCGAGACGTAGACGCTGCGGGAACGTCCCTTGCCCTCCCAGATGGAGAGCCGCTGCCTGGGGACCATGCCCTGTATGCGGCCCAGCCCACCGCACGAGGATAGTGGGTTGTGTTCAAGATCATGCACGAGGAATAACCAAGGTATGTTGTGTTCCAGGTATATTCCATTAATCGGCTCTTTTGTTGTGAATCTGTGACTCTTAAGTGTTAACTTTAAATTTACAAGTTCTATTTATTGTTAGCATGAGATACGTGACTCTTTAAACTTTGAAATGTTGTAAATTGTTAATTTTGACTCTTAATCTTGATATTGGTACGTCTATGATAGCCCAGGACTAACTAAGTACTCTGCTGCCAGAATTTCGTAATATAACTATGATACTACAGAAATAACGCCGTGGTAGCTCATGGTCCGAGCGGTTGGCTCAAGTTGCATAGTACGCTAGCAACCCGAGTTCGATCTCGGTGCCGGCACCAATAAATTTGTTGTTGCAATTTTATGTGCTATTTCACCACGCGCTCGGCGGTGAAGGAAAACATCATGAGGAAACCTACATGTCTTAGAAATTTGTTATATATGAAAAAGGCTGTTACTTTACTTTTAACTACGGAAATAAAAAGGTCCACTAGCATTCAATATTCGATTTTTTGTCAATATTCCATTCCATGTATTCCATTCCAGTTAAGACAGTTTTGTTAACGTTTTTTTTTGACGAACTAACACAGTTGGCACAAAGAAGCTGGCTCTTAGATCGCTTAGCCTGAACCTTTTTTTTTTTTTTTTTGTTTACGGGGAGGAAATCTTCAAGAAGATACCCCGCCTTCTGGGGGGAAGGCGGCGGTTATGTGGGGTTCTTACCCACTAAAACCTCCCCGGTGGCCCTTTCCTCGGTGCATGACGAGGGGCTCCGGGATCTCCAGTGGAACGCACCGGAGCCCTCTGCACTGTGCTCAAGGAGAGCACGTCCCGGGGAGGTTACTCCCTCCCCTGTCCCTCGCAGCGCAAGGCGACACGGGCCAGCCGGTGTCGCCTTCTTCCCGGGTCCACTTTGGTGGACGACTCCAGGCCCCACCCTTGTCGCCCAGTGAACCTGAGGCCCCTTTAGTCGCCTCCTACGACAGGCAGGGGATACCGTAGTCTTATTCTTGAGAGCCCAGAACTACAGGGCTGCGGGCCGGTCTCCCACCGGCCCGCCTGCATCTCCGAACGGGATCGGCCCTCTCCCGATCCCGTTCTGCGGTCTCCTTCTGGGTCATTACTGACTCGCAGAAGGAGACCAGCGCCTTCCATTTAGATCTCCCCGCCAGCGCAGCCGCTACTGCCGCCGGCGGGGAGAGGTCTTGCCCGATATGCTGGACCAGGATCCGCCGCTCCGCCTCCCACGCGGAGCACACGGCTAGCGTGTGCTGCGCGGAATCCCGGTCACAGCCACAATGGTGGCATTGCGCGGTCGGTTCGCGCCCTAACCTCTGTTAGGTGGTAACTCGACACAAGGGTCCCCCTGGTGAGAGGGGTAACCTCTGCTTGGACGGTTACCGATCCGAGGGCGCCCGAGAGGGCCGAACCACGACTCTGTCATTGCTATTTTATAAGCAAAATCTATTGGGACAATCTAAGCTAAACTAACTTATATGCCACGAAGTGGAAGCGTTAGCGGTCGGAGAAGAAGTGGCCGAAGAAACTCCAGCAACGCTCCTAATCTTACCAAGGGCTTATTTTATGGGAAAACCCCACCCGGTTTTCCCATAAAATACTTATTTCGCGCAAGGATATTTTTTTTGCTAACGAGCAATACTTGTGTATATATATATATAACAATCTGAATGTTGGAAACGGCTTCAACGAATTTTCATGGAATTTGGTATGCAGGGGATTACGTAAGCGATTTTCGTGATGACTAAGCAATACTAAGCCAATGCGTGTTTTGTTGTTTTATTTTTAATTGAGTGAATTACACTCGTATTTTTCATTTAAGTAATCAGTTCAATTTTTTTTATTATTGTAAAATTTCGTACGCTTGTAGGTACATAAACATGGTTCTAATTTCGATTCTGTGTTGCAGATAAGTGACCAGAAGTGTCCACTTCCTATGCCGCCGAGCAGCGAACTCTGTGATATTCCAAACTGCGACGGCACTGCTATAACCGTGAGTCCTGAAGCGCGTCTAGATTCGAGGCGTCAAGTGCGAACCAAAGATCGCACGGATACATTCCGCGAAGGACCGATCATATCCTTACCTACGAATGCTACGGAAAACGATGTCAGTACCGCTATGGAGACGTCATTCAGTTATAGCGCCGCCGGTGGTTGGCTGTACACTGAATGGTCCGAGGTAACCTTTATGATGCATTCCTATCTAATAACCGGCAAATATGACGTCCCCGAATTTTTATGGCAATTCTTTAACCTGTACATACTATAAAACAATGGAATAGTTTGCCAATTGAAATTAGGGGACACTTCGTCTACTAATGTCTTTAAATTGCGGGTATCTGAATACTTTCTTTGAACTTTTTCTTTCCTTTTGTTTTAATAACATGTACATATATAAAAACAGATGTTTATAAATTAATCCCGAAGATTACATTATAAATATTAAAAAAAAATTGTTATTGTCGTCTGTCTTTACAATTAAAATCTTGTACAGAAAGCCGTGAGGAAAAATAAAGGGTCTGTTAAGAAAGTTTGAATATCTCGGAAGATAAAGGCGATAGCTAACTGAAATAAATTGTGCATGATAGACAATTAAATATCCTTAAAATAAAATAAAATATTTTTAATAATTATTTTATATTTAATTAAAAAACATAAACTAAAACGAAAAGGGATATCTTACGTAAACTTGGATAATACAATATTTTTCAGTAAATTTTTCGACCTAAAGGGTCAGGATTTTGCCCACGAGGGTATTTGTAAGTTTTAAGCCTTGGTGTTTTAAATAAACAGATGTTATTTTAGTGTGTTGGGTGGTGCGTTGGCGGGGGCGTGCAGTCTCGTGGGGTGAGATGCGCAGATCCCACTGGCTGCACGGCACATCGAGCGCCTCAAGCTTCCCAGTCGTGTACTCCGAAGAAGCAGTGCGACGCTCAATGGTTTATGGGTAACATTAATGTCTATGTTGGACTTTGAGCTATCACAGGACGCCTGGCACATGTGAAACATTGAAGTTGTATAGATAGTATGGATTAAAAGATAATTTTTGTAAGGAAATATTTGTATAAACACGTACGTTACAACTTTAACGTATAAATATAAGTCTATCTGTTCATATGTCCTGCTCCTCGCCTTATCTGTAAGGAGAGCATAGTTCACACGGACTACGAGATTTGGGTACTTCATATATGATAGAAAATTTTCTAAGACATATGTTAACATGTCTCAAAAACATTCCCTTATGGTTTCCTTCACCGTCGAACATATCTCTAAAAATTTCAACAAATAATATCATTGGTGTCCCAAGGAACAAGGGTTGCTAGGGCACTATGCAGAACTAGTAGCATACTTAAAGTCAAAGTTACAGCCTTTATATATATAATATACACGTCCCACTGTTGGGCGCAGGCCTTCTCTGTAAAGTACATAGTCCGTCACGCGTCCCGAGTGCGGATTGGCAGACTTCACATGCCTTAGAATTTTTTTCTAAGATGTGAAGGTTTCCTTACGATGTTTTCCCTTACCGCGCGTGGTAAATCGGCACATAAAATCACAACAGCAAATTTATTGGTGCCGGAACCGGGGATCGAATTCCGGTTGCTAGCGTACTACGCAATTTGAGGCGACCGCCGACACTGAGCTACCACGACTCTACATACATAGCACACTTAGTTAATTGTAACTGCCATTAATCTTTTGTGTGTTATTCCGATAACCTTCAGGCGAATGGTCGCCCTGTTCGGCGGCTTGTGGTGGACGTCAGGTGCGCGGAGTGATCTGCGTTGGGAGTAATGGAGAAGATTGCGCGATGGCTCCTGCCGGGCGCCACGCCCCGAGGTCGAGAGAGCCTGTGGGGGCACCTGCTCCCCGTCCTGGTACCTCAGTGATTGGGCAGAGGTGAGACCTTTTTATGGGGTATAAATTAGTGCTTGACCACTATCCCACCTGATGTTAAGTGGTGATATAGTCGAAAGATGGTACGCGTTAGGTTAGTTAGTGCCAAATCCAATCCGACGGCAGACAGAGGCTCGACAGATCCGAACAACGACTCGGTGGGTTGCTATTTCACGGATAATGTAAGGGACATTTAACTTTGAATACATATATTTTTTTTTAAAGAAAGCTAGCAATATTTCTTTTTTTTTTTCAGAAATATTACTAACAATCTTGTTAACCATTCCAACTAAGCTTAAGCTTGTGCTAGGACATGGTTCACGGCAATAGTCGAATGGTGGATTCGAACCCACGACCTTACGATTCGCAAGCCGTACCCTTAACCATTAGGCTATTGACGCTTCAAATATATTTAAAAGAGGAGATTCTCAATTAATGTTTGTGTACTTTTTATGTGTTTTTGTGTACTCATAGCGCCGTCAGCTCGGACCCATTCCGATTTTGTGTTTGTTTTCAATTAGGTCAGCCATCAGAGAGACCATAATAAATGTGAAATAAGCGTCCGCACGTCGTACAATTTCTATTACTGACGGAAAGTCGCATATAATTTTTATTATTTCGAATTTTCTTTTTAATTCATTTTTAAATTAGTTTTAATTTTTACATGTATTGTATATTTATAACTCCGTGTATGAGCGATAAATATCTTAAATATAAATCAATAGTCATAGATGTAATGGGCAACAGGTGCATCATTTCAGTCGTAACTATTGTTAAGTGTAATGCGCTGATGTACGGAGCAAACATTGTAATGGCTCTGCTTTCGTCGCAATTGCGTATTGGACAATTTATATTGATGCGTAATAAAGTGTGTCAAGGAAAAGTCCTAATTTGCTGCCTATTTTATTAGACAAGACTAAATATAGCTCAGTGAACTTCGTAATTATGGGCACTTGCAAATATTATCGGTCTTTAAAAAAAATTAAATAGTCCTAGTTTAAATCAGGATTAAATAGTAAATCTAAGACTAATCGAGTAACAACTAATACTGGGACTAGTATTGGTTTAAATTCTTTCACACAGATAAAACATGAAACAGTTCATTCATTAGCTTGTAACGTTCCGTTTTCGCAAAACATTGACTTACATTTTTATTTTCTGGTCAAAATATGGTAAGAATTTAAGAAAAAGAATTGAAGAAAACGTAATATTTTATTGAGTTTTTATTTAAATTTATGAATAAAGTTAGTTAGTTAGCCTCCTACGTGAGTCGGAACGTAAAGTAATCACAAAATGCGCGTGATTTAATATTGTTTATATACTTTTAATATAAACTTATTAGTTAATTAAGTGCTCGAGTGTTACGTTGTGATAACCGATAAAATGACGACCTCAGCTACGAAGACAAAATTATAAGCTAGTAATTAGTCATCGGTCGGCAGTGCTCTGGACCCTGTGAGGCCGGTATCCAGACGCGCACGGTGTGGTGCGCTCGCGGGGGGGAGGCGGGCTCAGGGGGTGCGGCCAGGGACACCGACTGCCCCGGCCTGCGCCCCGCAGCGAGACGCACCTGCGTGCCCGCCAGGTGCTCCACTAAGCCTAACGTGAAGCCCGCCGTCATCACTCCTGTCGCTTCTGGTGAGTGACATGAAAACACTACCAGTCAGTGAATAAATTTATATCATAATCATATTTTTAAATCAATTTATTCCGCAAAAATTTAAGGCATATCATAAATAGTCGTGAGCAAAAATAAAGGGTCGTTAAGAAAGTTTCAACATCTCGGAAAATAAGGAAGAATAAATTGGGCAATTTTAGTACTTAGTGTTGCCACATGGAGGCAACACTTAGTACTGAAATTTTAATAAAAATAAAATTTAATGAAAAATACTGTTTTTACTTATAAAATCCAAGTTTACATAGGATATCCTTTTTTATTTTATGTACCTTTAAGTTTGTTTTTTAATGAAATTTAAATAAATTATTAAAACATATTTTATTTTATTTTAAAGATATTTTGCACATCTATCATGCACAATTTATTTCACGCTAGCTAATAGCGACTTTATCTTCCGAGATATTCAAACTTTCTTAACCGACCCTTTATTTTTGCTCACGATTGTATAACAGCTTAATTAAACTGCTGCTTGTTACTGCTTCAAAAACAAAACTTTCCGAACTACAAATAATACATTTTACTCTATATATTATATTATAAATATTACATATTACTCGTAAATAAAGTATTTAATGTACAAAGGACTAATTGGATTATTCCTCACGGTCCAGTCTTCTGCGTCAACGTTCTCTTGTTTCATTTTTTGTAATAAATTTACAATTTGTGATTTTTTTTCACAAAATGTTTTACTTGGCAGTTGCAGATCCTCAGAGAGTGACAAGACACCAAAGTCACACAGGCACACAAAACTTCAAAGAAAGATCAGCCGCCGAAGGTAATTCTCATCGTAATGGAACATAGATTATAGTAAACTGTAGTACTTGCCACGTTGCCGCGGTGTTACCCGTTAATAAAATTACGTCCTTTTCCCCTTGTATGGAAAATTTTTCGCGGGATTTTTTATAGGAGTATTTAATATACACATTTCCCTTACATACAGTATATCAGAGTAACTCCAACGTCTTTTGCCGCGCACGCCAGAGTAGTTCGCAGATTGCAGATTTGTTTCCTACTTATAATTACAAGTTACTTTACAAGTTACAAGTTACTTTATAAATTAAAGCCTATGTGTTAGTCCGATAAGTAAGCTATATTATTGTGAAGTTTCATCAAAATCCATTCAGAAGTTTTTGCGTGAAAAGGCGAAAGTTGACATCCATACATTCTTACCAACTTTCACGTTTATAATATCAGTAGGACAATCAGAAATATCTGTCACGTTCCTTGAACCATTTTTAGTGGGGTATACAGAGACATCTATTGCTGTACGCATTTCACCAAGCCAATTTCTACCAATTTCATTAGTTTCCAGGTGGAAAGCCCATCAGTAATCACTTGGCATAAATTTTACCGAGTAATTTTTGATTGATTCAAGACTCTAACGACCATTAAGACCATAAACTCGATCGTTTAGGCTATTAATGATTATGTTTTATTTAATTATAATTTCTACTTTATTTTCCACAAAAATACAAAAGAGGATTCAGTAGACCATCAGTAGCAGGGATTACATAATTTTCCGTGAAATAGCAACCAACCGAGTCGTGGTTCCGCCCTCTCGGTCGCCCTCGGATTGGAATGCTTAATCGCAACGTAGTAACCGCCCAAGCCGAGGTTACCCCTCACCGGGGGGACCCTTGTGTCGAGTTACTAGCAATAGAGGTTTATGCTAAGCGACTTAAGAGCTATGCCACCTGGCAAATCTGTGTAGTTCGTCATAAAAAAACACCGTGGAAACTTTAGTAGCCTCAGTATGAAAGCGAACCGTGGTGAGTTAATGGCTGACAGAAGCAGAAAATAATGTGTACTTTCTTCACACAGGCTCTTGTGTGGACAAGCTGAGCAATTGCATGCTGGCGGTACAGGCGCGACTCTGCCACTATCCCTACTATGCTGACTATTGCTGCCACTCCTGCTACGGCCGATAACTTCTAATAAATACGGTACTAAATTTTGTAAACGCAGTATCCATTACCACGTGTTAATCAGAATAAATCACTCAGATATGGGACACAGTGTTGTATTAGCCGATGATCGCTACTAAAATATTGTCTTCTGATCTGATCTCTTACTCAAACTTTTCTTTCGATGGAATCTTAAGCTGTCGTTCTGTGAAGCTGGTCGCAGTTTTACCGGAGTGTGTTTGTTGGTACTAACCACGATAGTATTCATAGAGCCGCCCAAGATGGCCGAACTACAACTAATATGGTTTTTATCGGAAGAAATTAAACCTCACGAATTTTACGATATACGTAATACAGTTAAAAAGGAATTTAAACATTTGTCCCAGTTCTGGCTTCTGCCTTACTAGGCGGGCTTACTAGGCTTACTAGGAGCATATTCAATATTCTTTGAATTTTTTTACGTAAGTATGACATGTAAGTTTCTTCACAGTTGTTTTCCTTCACCGTAAAGGTGATAAGCAGTTATTATTGCACCAGCAAATTTATTGATGCCGGCAATTGATCGATTTCAGATTTCTAGCGTACTATGCAACTTTGCTAACGAAGTCCACGATTTGTGTACTTATAGAACGTATAATAAATATATATACATGTACAGCATACATACATAAGAATATACATAATATACAGAATTATAATAAAATCTATTTCATTTTTAATAGGTACGTGAACGAGCGAAAACCAAGTAAGACAGCGGGCATAGTGGGATTATGACTCATAGTATTGTGATACAAAATGGACGGCTAGTGAGATCGTGTATTCAGTATCGGAGGATAGAGGTCCGTGCGCGTAAGGAAGAGGTCTCGTTACGTGCCCTCACAATGCCCTTAATCGTCGTAAATAATCACGCAATGGCCCGTAATGCGAAAGCGATCCTTGCGAAACATATTATTAGAGATAATATCCATCTTAATAGCATCTATTTAAACGCGCCACGATGATTTCACCATTAACACATTTGCTTAGAGTTCATTATAGCTTAAGCATGTCAATGGAAATGATATATTTCGCAACATGTAGAATAAAGTCGCAAGTGGAATTACGTCGATTTTTTTTTCACTATTCAATAAAGCAGCTATAACTGGCCAATTATGACACACTTACAAAATTTGAAAAAAGAATTCTCATAAATGACGGAGATATGGTTTATATTTCGAAATAGTAAGAATTAAAATTTATATTTTGATTGAATTTATAAATTGCATAATTTTAACAACAAATTTCCACATCAATAAAAAGTTTTTATTATTTATACGTTGCATTAAAAATATATTAATTTTTACACTTTTATCACGATATAAATTGTACGTATGTGTTCCAATTTCAAATTTTAAATTTTAAAATTATTTTATAAGCCTATTAAATCAACTATCTATTCTTTACGTAAATACGTAAGTAAAATTTCGTAAAGCATTTTTAATTATTTCTAAAAACCATTCACGTACGTATACGTATATATTGCGTATACTTACGCATGACTTGATATACTCGTATTTTGTGTAGTGAAGTCTCTTAGAATATTTTGCTCTGTGACATTACATTTACTACCATCGGACTTAAAGACGCCCTTCCTACTTTTGTGAACATCCCTCAAGCCCGAACTAAGAGCTTCGTCTTTCATTATTCGTACAGGATTGGAATAGCTTGTCCGCGTCTGTCTTTCTGTCAGATTACAATGTGGGTATTTTCAAGAGTAGAGTGAATAGGCATTTACTAAGTTAGTGCGCCATAATCCACTTAACATCGGGTGGGAAATAGTCAAGCACTTGCTTAGAAAGTAGAAAAAAGTTCCTGTGAATTCAATGTTTCCCACTTGCGTCCTTTTTCTACCAATAATGCGATTTATGGAAGCCGTGTTTTTTTTAAGTATTAGGAGTAGTGACGTGATCTCCAGAGTATAGTTCGAGTTACGGAGTAGATCTGTGAAAATAAACTTTTTAATTATATATTGTATTACACTTCTAATACGTGAAACTTTTTTGAGTAATATATTAATCGGTAAAATTTGAATATCGAACACTTGTATTCTTAAGAGATTAATTAAAAATATTAAAAATGTATATTCAAATAAAGTTGTTTTATAACTGCATGAATGATTTGATTCATAGATACATAAGCTTATATAGAGTAAGAATTGATAGTATTCCTTATGTAAAAAAAAATCAATAAAGTTAACTATACGGTGTGTATTTCTTAGGTATTATATTATGTGTTCATGGTTATTTATTTACGATGGATTCTATTATACAGATTATATTTTTAGAACTGTGTAAATAGTTAATTTCTTATGTATAGTGCATTTATTTACCGACTGTTAAGTATTTATATAATATAACAGTAGTCAATGTTGTCACATCACAATTATGTTTTTATAAAGAAATGTTTTCTCTTTCACTAGAACGGCATCTATTTACGATTTCAATAATTATTTCTGTACTAATCCTGCATATAACAACGTACAAAAATAAAAAGCTTTAAACACTGTGTTTTGTTTTCTTTTTTTTACATGAGAAGACAATCCTTTATACCCAGGGAGTGGGCGAGTTAAGTCTAGACCAGATAAGAAGGAGAGGGCAAATGAGGGCCCTCTCAGAAGTCGACTTCTGCGTTATAATCACATCACAACAGGAGAACTTAACCTTTGAGGGGCGCAAGAGGCGATTTTAACGCCTCCTCTTGCCGCCCCATCTAACAACAATAAAAAAAAAGACTTTACAACTCTTATAAAAAATTTCTGAGACATATAGGCGATTTTTCTCACGATGTTTTCCTTCACCGCCGAGCGCGTGTCAAATCAGCACATAAAATTGCAACAACAAATTTATTGGTGCCGCCACCGTGGATCGAACTCGGGTTGCTAGCGTACTATGCAACTTAAGCCAACCGCCCAGATGAGCTACCTCGGCACTTCTAATGTACATATAGTACGTAATGTAATACTATCTAAAACTCTAGATTTACGATTCCAATACGATGGTGTTCGAAATGATTTTTAACGGGGTATAAACTAGTGCTTGACCACGATCCCACCTGATATTAAGTGGTGCTTTGTTAATTCAATCGGGCTGGCACTTTAATTTGCACAAAACCAACTAGACGCTATTATGAAAGGACTTTCCCAATCTGTACATCTGCAAATGTTTTATCAAAGATAATTTTGCGATTTAATTTGGAGTGCTAAACTAACAGCGATCACTTAACTGGAGCATCTTTACAATACATTCGATAAACAGAAAACAATGTTACAAGAGATTCATTCTGTAAAAGTTTACCGTTCAGTTAGTTAAGAGCTGTTGACGTAAATAGCCATGGAGGGTGCGGTGGATTCTCCTCCAACTCTGGACACTGCAAAACTAACTAAGAATAACGTTCACATACAAACCGCTCGACTTATTCTGAACCTCATAACTAATGTTCTGATTGTTTTAACTGTGTTCACGTGTATCTTATTCTCGTGTACGACGTCAAAACGCACTATATTTCAACTGCATATAATTTTTAGCGTTTTAGGGGTGAGTAGATATTGTTATTGCTTAATAGTCTGGTAGCTACGCGTCTGGTTTTCATTATAGTCGATCCCCAATCCTAGATTTCTGATTAAATGTGGACAAATGCGTAATTATTATCGTATAAACACTAAAAAGGAATTTCTAGTATCATAGATATACATAGGCGTGTTCTCTTTGTATCGAGTAAATGTTTGTTTAAGATAATAATAAAAAACAGAAATCTATGCAAATAGTAATATTGGAGTATTATATATGTAATCTAGAAGCGTCAATAGCCTAATGGTTTAGGGTATTGTCTACGAGCCGTGGTAGCTCAGTATCCGGGCAGTTGGCTAAGTTGCGTAGTACGCTAGCAACCCGAGTTCGATCCCCGGTGTCGGCACCAATATATTTGTTGTTGCAATTTCATGTGCTGATTTACCATAGGCTCGGCGGTGAAGGAAAACATCGTGAAACCTACATGTCTTAGATAATTTTTCTAATGCATGTCTGCCAATTCGCACTAGGGCCGCGTGGCGGACTATGCCCTTATACTCTCTTTACAGAGAAGGCCTGCGCCCAACAGTGGGACATGTACTATACTAGCGTCCCCAGTCTGCTCCGCCAGGCTAGATTTTTGCTTTATTTTATTGAAACAATAAATTTACATCATTAAATTATAAATATAATATTTAATTTAATTCTCACAATATATAACATTATAAATTTCTCTCCGTATTCATTCTCTTGCGCGTGTAGATCATTACCTACCCCCACGTACATATCAGTAAATACATCATTCTTATCATTTAGACATTTCTTAATCTTCATTATACTTCAAAATGCTCCATTGTACTTTAATATGATTCTTAATGACATAAATATACACAATGCATGTGTCAAAACAAATTTGGGTTATAAAACAATAGAATATCATCATAGTAAATAAAAGCTGTATTTGACAGTTCAAAAAGAGGAGTGCTCCGATCGTCACCAAACTTTAAAGGATTACTCACCAGGTTAATCTGAAGATTCCCTAAAAGTATCATTGAAATCGGTCCAGCCGTTTTGAAGCCTATACGGAACAAACCCACACTCTTTCTCTATTATATATATATAGATTTTAGATTTGCTTATGGCATATGGAAATCAATGCTCAGGGAAATTTTAATCCAAATAGAGTGAAAACATTGACAAAAAGACGATTATTGATCAGTTAACGAACGGGATGAAATATGATTAAATTACTAAAATTGCTATTAAAAATAGGGGTTAGTGATAAAAGGGTAAAAAGGGTTAGGGTTGTATGTATTTTTAATGATACATTATAGAAAAATAAAAACAAAAAATTTTGTCCAAAAAAAAAAATGTTACAAAAGTTAATTTTCATACCCCTTATCATTTAGGGGTATAAAAATAGATAGTAGCCGATTCTCAGACCTTAATATGGTAACCAAGTAATTGTTTCCTTTATTTTGTTGTGTATCTGCCTCACCCTCGAACAGAGATTTTCATCCCTATTTCATTACATAAGATTGCATTTCCACTGGCTTTAAAAAATCTTTTAAGAATCTATCCAGTTCATGCGATGGTAAAAGAAATATGTTATGTTTACAGTATCAATTCTTCATGTGCCAAGGAATTCTAGTACTTTCAAAGTACAACTGGTCCATGTTATTAAAGAGGCGGTATCGTAGGCACCTCCACTGGATTCTACAAGTATTCGCCTTTATTTTTATTCTCACCGGCAGTGCTATCATGATGAAGAAAAAGGAAACAAATTTCAACACAGCTCATGGTGTACTTGGTAAGCGATAGCTGTCTCTGTCCACCCCGGTTAAGAGCTTATTTATAAATTATTGAACCATATACTAATGTGTGTTCACTTTTCAGCCGTCTGCGCACTGATACTTTGTGTTCTAAGCTGTCTGAATGGAACGTTGGTGCTGAATGCCCATGTATTGAGCTCTACGGTTAAAGTGACTTTGGTCCGTTATACACACTTCGTCACTAGTATCGGCAGTCTGTTTTGTGCAACAGCAAGTTTGTGCTTTGGCTTCGAGAAACGTTCCTTTAAACTCTGGATGGATAACGACGACGCAGTGCATGCTCTCATGGTGCTTACGTGGATGTTCACGTTATCAGTTACCATGGACTTTTGGATCAATTCTACTACTAGACTATGCAGGTTCCTATCATAATAAAGAATTGAGCGACATTCATATTTTTATTATACTGGATTATATTATATACACCAATTTCTTTTTTATTATTCTTCTTCAGGCGCATTATAGAAAATGATGACAGTAACAGGTTGACTATTCGTATGTATTATTTATTGATATAAATTATACACGTCCGTGGGGGAGGTTGATCCATCCCTCCTCCCGCGCAGTGCAAGGCGACACGAGCCAGCCGATGCCGCCTTGCACTGCGCCCTTTACCCTTGTCGCCCAGTCGCCCACGGTCCAGGGGATACCGTGGCCTTATTCTACGAGCCCAGAACTACAGGGCTGTATCTGACCCAACCATCTAGCGAAAGTATCTTGAGGTGTTGATCGAGATATTTTTTTTTTTTATATGAAAAGTGACAAACGAGCATACGGCTCACCTGAACTTAACTGATCACCGTCGCCCATGAACATCCACAGCACCAGAGGAGCTGTAGGTGCGTTGCCGACCTTTGAGATAGGAATAGGCTCGTTTCTTGAAGGTCCCTAAATCGTAAACGTTCGGAAACACCGCTGGCGACAGTTCATTCCACAAGTTGACAGTGCGTGAGAGAAAGTTAAACCTTTCGCTATAAGACCGTTCATTGTTATTTGTTATCAAGTATGTAATACAACTCCATTTACGCCAGGGACTATATTGATATAGCACTTTGACTCAATTAAAAAATATGTCTCGACTCCATCAATTGCTTTTGAAGCATACAAAAGTAAGCGAAATTTCTTATTTTTGGTCGTTAGATTATTAACGTCTTGAAATCTAAGTAATTTTACGGATTATCAAACCGGTTTTATCTTATTATTATAATTCCCACATATTAATATATATCTCTTGACAGTGATTTCTGTTTTTGCGTTCTCCAAATACGTACGCAGTCTATTTTTTCGTTGCGTGACAAACAAACTGATATATCGGCGCAATAAGCGATATTATCTTATTCTAGTTCAAATGATAACATTACAAATTCGTATTGATAACAGGCAGATGTGTTCAATAACGTTTCTGACTTTAATCAGATATACCGACGTATAACGCGTTACAGATTTATTTTAGCTTAATAATCAAATCAATGATGGCCATCCCAAACGCACCTCGGCTGCCGGGAGGAACGGCAAATACGAATAACGAGAATTCGATGTTCGTTTTGGTTATGAACATAACCAACACTTTCACGAATTTGCTCTTAGGTGCAGTGGCTTTTAACGCAATATTATTCGCAAATCTCTTCAACATACCCGGCTCTCTTAGGCAACATATATATCTATGCGTTACAGGGGTAAGTAGCTTTTATGTATTATCTTATAATATTTTTTTAATATTTTCAAAGCTAGTACATGGCTACGAACCCACCTGGAAATACAGTCCTCGATAGTGAGGAGTACTGTCTTGGTAAATTCTACTCTTGGAAACATTCACTTCGTAATCGGAAAGACAGACGCGGGCAAACTATTCCAGTCCTTTGCTGTATAATGAAAGATGAAACGCTTCGTTCGGTTTCGAAGGTTGTTCACGACCAAAGTGAGTATACAGCTCATAAGCAACATCTGGTCTCCAAGTGCGTAATTATAATTGTATCAAAATGAACGTTCAGTGACATCATAGTTATCGATTTTTGCGAAGTGGTAATCTGCTAGTTCAGTTGTGCTGATGACATACCAATAACTCTCCAATTATTATACTCGCAAATTATAATCGCAAATAAGCTTTAATAAGTTAAAATGCTGGTAAATAAATAAATTTAAGACTAATAGAGAGAGGGAGATGTTATCTTCTTTCAACATTTTTTTTTTGGAGTACGCAGGACAGTCTGTCCGATTTTCACCAAGTTTATTAGGTCCAGTATGTGACGGGTGTTGAGCTCATGACCTTACAACAGGTCCAAAATCTAACGCGGTGATTTTATGTTCCTAAGAAAGTGATAAACTTCAAGTCCTTGCTACAAATGGGTCGTGAATCTCAAACGATCGCAAAGTCGAATGTTAAGCTACCATTCTATCACTACTGCCAATACTAAAAATCCGGAGGGAGTAACCTCCCCCCCGGGAAGTGCTCGCTCCGGTGCGTTCCACTGGAGATCCCGGAGCCACTCACCATGCACCGAGGAAGGGCCTCCGGGGAGGTTAGGAGCCTATATGTCATATATGACAAAGTGTGTGGGTATGTTCCATATAGGCTCCGAAACAGCTAGACCGATTTCAATAAAACTTTCAGGAAATCTTCAGATTGACCTGACGAGTAATCCCGTAAAGTTTGGTGACGATCGGAGCACTCCTCTTTTTGAACTAGCGAACAAGCCATACGTCGTACTTTTATTTCTGACATTAACTTGAGCCCGATATGTTTTTGTACTGATATGTACATGGGTGTAGGTGAGAAATTAATAATTTAATATATTGTGAGACTTAAATTTAATATTTAATAATGTAAGTTTATTGTTTAAATAAAACTAAGCAAAATCTAGCCCGGCGAAGCGGGCTTGGTACGCTAGTATTGTTATAAATAATTTATGTAAACAATTAATTTTTGGTCACTCGTCAAACTAAACACAAATTCACTTATCGTTGCTAACGCCATCTACTTCTAATAATATGGTATACCCGGATAAGCCGTGGTAGCTTAATGACATGTGAAGTCTGCCAATCCGCATTAGGGCCGCGTGGTGGACTATGCCCTTATACTCTCTTTACAGAGAAGGCCTGTGCCCAGCAGTGGGACATATATATACTAAATATATAAAGGCTGTAACTTTAACCCGGATAAACCGATATTTAAAAAAATACTCGCTAGGTAATAGATAGAATACATATACAAGAATTGCTTGTTTAAATATATTAAGATAAATATATATGGTAGATGAATCTTCATCCATTTTGAATAGCTTTTGTGTAACGTACGCTTTTAACGAGCATCTGAGAAATCAACAATTACGCTGTATTACAACAGCACAGTTAAAGATATCCTAAGCAGAGACCCTCACGCAGAGTTGCTAATAGAGATTCATGCTAAGCGACCCAAGAGTTCTGCCATCTTTCAACTCCTGGGAAACTGTTGTCAGGGTCACTGATATCTTACTATGTATTGTTGCTACAATTTTTATTTTGGCTAAAATATAAAAATTATTAAAAAATATCGAAATAGGCTAATAATATATATATATATATACTACACTTCACTTATGTTATTTCAGTATATAATTCTAATGAGCCAAGCAGTCCTTTCGCTCAACCCTTATGCAAGTTGGGCAAAAGCTTTAAAATACGAGGACAAGAAAGTAATCCACTGGATAATGCAGTTCATTGGATCCGTTCTAGCAATATCTGGTAGCATTGTTAGAATGATTGACGTTCCGAGCAATTTCCAGACCGCACATGGTATACTTGGTGAGTTATGTTCTATGATTATCATCATTTTAATCGCAAAATAACTATTCTATGTTAAACTGAAGTGGGCCGGCGTTATCAGTCGTGGAATCGATAATCGTTAGGTAAAACAGGACCTTGACTGGAGACAGATGAAAAACAAACGCAGTTAGGACACTATCAGGCTAGTTGGAAAGGCGACCTTCGCAGGACAGCTTCAAGAACTGGATGAGAGTCGACTAGGGTCATGATGAGAACGATATGTTTATCTAACGATAGGTAGGCAATAATTACGGTCTGTTATTTCCGTTTACCACAGTCCTTCGCTTCTTGCTCTTCAGATGCATATATGTTCGTCGGTTCCGAGTATTCTTGACGTCACTTTTTTTAATTTAATTTATTTAATACATTTTACAAATTAAATTTACACAATAAAGCATCCCCAAAACCTATCCCAGGTTTGTCTGGATGCTCAGCATTCAGTTCTCGTCCATTTTTACAGTAATAGTGATATAAAAGAGAACACCGCAACACCTCGTCACGAGCCGTTGCGAGCATCCTTTGCAAACGAACGCACACACCCATCGTAAGCGAAGACGCCTCAATGCGTGTGAGCGTTCGATACAGGCTGTTCTTAATATATATATATATATTTTACACACCATACGCAAATGTTATAAAAATATTTTTTTAAAACAGTTTTAATGTTTTTGTTGTTAATGTCTTTTTTGTTTGTAATGGGAGTTTATTGATTAGTGTCGGTATTAGGTATTGCGATGTTCGCTTACCGTATATGTTACAATGAGATGGTATTTTCAGTTTTTATGTGTTATACTTCTTGTATTGGTGGGGTGATCAATGGGTATTTGAATCTCAGTTCGAAAATATTGTTCTGCTAGGAGGTTGTATTGGACTTTTTTGTTTACAGGAATTACTCCGCAGAATTTAAATAGTTTTTCAGGATTATGTGCAAGTTTCTGTTTTATTTTTAGCGGAGTAATTAAACTGAGCATTCTGTACTGTATTTTGTATATTTGATCCAGATATGTGTTAAATGTACGTCCGTAGCTACTCTTCTTTAGTATGTCACTAATCTGGTTGAAATACATTCATCTAGGACGTGCCCTAACAAAACTGAATCTTAAACTTTCAACACTTCTATAGAACTATAAACGAGAATTATCTCCAAGCTTCTTTTGCTTGTTATTAAAATAATGATAGTTCTTGTACGGTAACTTCTATGGTAGCATGAATGGGTTAGCTCCACCAGAGAAAGTACCAAGATCACGTAGAACAATGGCATGGAGGGTGGTATATTCAGTGTTGAGTGTGGTAAATTCGAGGTGATTAAGTAGTAATAGTAGCCGAGCTGTGGTAGTGGTTGGCTCAAGTTGCATAGTGCGCTAGCAATCCGACTTCTATCCTCAGTGCCAGGCACCAATAAATTTGTTGAAAACATCGTGAGGAAATAACTACATGTTTTAATTTTTTTACGGCATGTGAAATCTTGCAATCCGCACTAGGGCCGCATGACGAACTATGCCCTTATACTCTTATTACAGAGAAGGCCTGCGCCCAGCATTGGGTCATTTATATTAAATATATATATAAAGGCTGTCACTTTAAGTATTAATTGGTCAGAAAACCTTCCACTGATCATTTTAAAATTGAATCTCATAACATCAACATATTCGAGAATTTAATCGCATTTCCTGCAAATGAAATTCTAGTTATTTTTATCTATATTTATTTCTTATCGAGTGTCTTAAGATTATTCTTCATGGCATCACTCAAATAATATAAAAGCATAACACAATAAACATACAAAACACGATTGAAGCATGTTAGCGGCATTTTCAAGTACCCTCGAGCCGGAATACTATCGTACCTCAGGCAACGACCCTAACCAAGGTTTCTAAATACTCGTCAAAGAAGTACAGATTAAAAATCGTGTGTAATCTTGCTTTTTGCAACTCCCTACCTTACTAGTAACTCCCACTTTTTCGTACGAATAGAAATATCAACGATATAAAAATAACATTAGACAAACTTCGACCAACAGACCGTAGGTTAAACACTTAGTAGGTTTTGGATATCTGCTCTTCATTGACAAGAAGAAATCGTATAGGGACATTCAGAATGGTTAAGTGAATGCCTATTCACTCTACTCTTGAAAACACTCCCATTACAATCAAAGAAAAATACAGACGCGAACAAATTGATCCATGATGGAAATTGATCCATGCTTTCATAAAATACAGTTGATCATCTTTATAATGCACATAAATATAAACACATGCATGTCACCTATACGGGTAGACAGAAATCGTAAAATCCTACTCCGAACGATCCTAATACACCTTTTTTTCTCTCTTACATCTACTATAATCGACGCGTACTCTGTTACCTGTACCTTTTTCAGTATTAGGTCGATCTACTTCCATCTAGAACATTCTATCTGTACTCCTATTGCTTAGTATAAATTTTAGTAGTATAAATTTTCTATGTCATTCGTTTTTCTACACGAACCATTGAAGCATGTAAGATCTGA
The DNA here is from genome assembly GCA_029286785.1 of Meandrusa payeni. Classification (NCBI taxonomy): domain Eukaryota; kingdom Metazoa; phylum Arthropoda; class Insecta; order Lepidoptera; family Papilionidae; genus Meandrusa; species Meandrusa payeni. The sequence continues at coordinate 6,581,344 of JAGSMX010000008.1, read as the reverse complement.
TTAAGTTTTTTTTCTTATTTCCAGGTCTCGTTGCCATGATTTGCACCATATTCAGTCTCATCAGTGGAGTAGTCAACTTATTCTCTATGACTTTTAGAAATAACATTAATCTGACCAAAATAGCGCATTCAGTGTTGGGCACATTAGCCTTGGGTACAGCTTACCTCGCCCTATGCTTTGGTTTCAATAATATATACCGAGTATTTTATGGAGATATAAACGCTAACCTTTCAATTGCTCTATCTGTAATTACGTTAGTTAGTGTTTTGACAACGTCTTCTATAAATACCGTGAAGAGGATATTAACATAAATAATATTAGACATTATATTGTAAGTAGTAATTATAATTATAGTTTATTTTTAATTTCACAAAGATTACAAATCGAAAATTACATTATAGATAAAACAATATTTATGCCTCCTTTGTGAGAGACTGGTATCTTTTTTTGGCGGCGGTTATGTGGGTTTTACCCACTAAAACCTGGTGGAGGTGCTCAAGGAGAGCACGTCCTGGGGAGGTTACTCCCTCATAGTGCCCTCATAGTGCAAGGCTACATTGCCAGCCGATGTCGCCTTCTCCCGGGTCCACCTTAGCGGACGACAAAGGCCTAGTGAACCCGAGGCCCCTTTTAGTCGCCTTATACGACAGGCAGGGGATAAGGTAGTCTTATTCTTGAGAGCCCAGAACTACAGGGCTGGAGAGACTAGTATCTGCACTATGTTGCCCTGTCTGAGAGATTACCAGGCGTTCAGCAGCGCGTATTACTAGTGACAAACGTTTGTATGAGCATTTGAGAATGGCAATTGATTGATTAATTAAAATAAAATCAGTTACTTGTAGATAGACATAAAATCAAAATGGTGTTGCTATTTTCATTTACAATTGAGCATTTAAGTATTAGGCAATTATATCTAATAGATTTTCAGTAGCATCATAGTCTAGATTGAGTGACTTTTAACGTTTTTTTTTTAATGACGAGCTACACAGATTGGCCAGAGAAGCTGGCCTTGACTGCTTCATCGGATTGAGAGGTGGCATAGCTCTTAGGTCGCTTAGCCTGAACCTCTATTGCTAGTAACTCGACACAAGGGTCCCCCCGTGAGGGGGGACTTCTAACGTGCAAGTTCCTTTTGTGTATGTGAAGAATAGTTTAAACAAGCGTCAATAGCGTAATGGTTTAGGGTAAGACGAATCGTAAGGTCGTAAGTTCGAATTCACCATTCGACTGTTGACGTGAACCATCTTCTAGCACAAGCATAAGCTTAGTTGGAATGGTTAACAAGAATGTTAGTACTTGTAGTAATATTTCTGAAAAAAAAATATTGATAGCTTTCTTAAAAAAAAATGTCTGAATTTATATCCATGTAAATTTTTAGCCTTCCACTGTGATTTTTGTCTTTTTCAAAATCACCGTTTTTAAACTTTTAAAACCACTCAAGGCATCTTCATTTAATTACTTTACAGATATATAATTATTATATATATATATTTACTTACATATAATTACTTTATACTAATTAATTATAAAACAAAAAAATATATGATACGATTAAGGAAGAGCTGGATCTTCTGGCACAAGTATACTTAAAAGAAGATCCAAACATTGTATACTTGCTTTATTTGTTTTTGAAAATAAAGATTTTATTATTATTCTACGAGCATTTGTTGCGCCTCAATATCTGATTCTTTTAAATTGAAGAAATAAAAGTTTCCGCATTTGACAGTTGCCTCAAATTTAGACAATTTTAAATGAAGAGAAGTACACAATTCTAATGCAAACTCAATAATGTGATAGGTTTATGTAGTTCTGGAATAAACAAACTAATGTTCAAGCTTGTTACCATCTGCGAATTCTAACAAAACAAAACTACATTCACGTTTGTTGTCTTTGTTTGCCGATTGGATTTCGTAACCGCCACCGATCAGATCGTAAGTCGAACCGATTAACCACTATCCTATCACTTGCTTATTTACTTTAAAATTGTAGCATTCTTTAGAATAAGTCCATTACGATTCTTAAGCAATCCTTTGTACTCGTGTCGGTATAAAAGTTTTGCAAAAAATAATTTGTAGTCTTTGTATTTGCTTGTAATGTTACAAGTGTATTTAAGCGTTATTTATAAGGTGTTAAAGTTAAAAACATCAATTTCTAGTACCCTAGGGACGGTAAAAGAAGAGCACGAAGTAGAGAAGAATGAAAGAAGATGCAAAAGGCCTTTGTCCATATTGGACACACAGGTAGAAACAATATAGGAGACTAAATTACTATATAAATACAGGGTGTTAGGAGACCGCTTCCGAATACGAAGACAGACGATAGTAATAATGACACCTTTGATGATGGGATGAGCGATCCTAATCGATTCTAATAAAAAAAAACATTTTTTTAAAACGTTTTATTAGCATTATTTACGCTCCATCATATTAATATAGCTAAATAAAACGATAGTATGATGCTATCGTTTCATTTAGCTTTTAAAATACATTACTATATTAAAAAGAAAAAAACAGCAATGAAACACAAAGTCAAAATCAGCGGAGTGGCGGCGGCGCGGCGCTGATACCGCGACCTAAAAGAATTTGGCGCCGCCGTCTCGCCGCCCCAGCGTTGGTTAACCCGAGCATCAGCTTTTTTGACTTATTTCATTGCTGTTATTTTAAACACAATTTTTTTTCATCAGGATCGATTTTTTTTCCGTTCCATCATCAATGGTGTCATTAATACTATCGTCTATTTTCATTTTCGGAAGCGGTCTCCCAACATCCTGTATTTATATAGTAATTTAGTCTGTGATATTGTTTCTACCTGTGTGTCCAATATGGACAAAGGCCTTTTGCATCTTTTTTCGTTCTTCTCTACTTCGTACTATAAGTTTCGTGCGTTTATGTTATAAGTTGTGTTATAAATAAAACATTTTATTTATATGTGTTTATTTTTTATTTCACTTACTATATCTGTTTATATACATTAGTCAGTACAAAGTAATGTTACACACTTTAATATATACTAACTTATATTTTATTATTAATCTTATATAAAATATTACATTTCTTACGTATTATCAATCTATAATTCAGAAATTATCAAATATCACACCGATTTAATTAAAGATAAAATACAGTAGATTTGTATAAAAAATATTGTGAGGGATATTATCAGAATACACTTTGAGATGTTTGTAATGAGAATTCTAAATGTGGTCAGTAGATTAATTGACGTCTACACACGAGTTGCAACAATTCTGGATATAGTATTTGTAATGACAAAGTCTGGCTTGAACAGCTAGCGCACAATTGCTCAGCTTGTCAATGCAATCTGTGAACAGAAATTTACACTATGGAACATATTTCTTAATTTATAAACGACTTCAAAAAAGGAGGTGATTCATTCTGTATTTATTTAATGGTTGGTATTGAATGAATAAAGTTTATCGCGCAACAATTAACAAGTATATCATAGTAATTTTACATATTGATAAAATTGCGCGGTCGTAAATAAGAGCGATCTCTTCCAAACAGCCTTTGGTTGGACAGAAATTTGTTTGTAGAAAGATTTTAGATGGATAGATAAATTCTTTATTGCTGATATCTTAAAATAAGTACAATTTATTGAAGTAAAAACTAAACTAAACCTAAAAGTGGGCAAGAGCGGACTTATCGCTATGAGCGATCTCTTCCTGGCAACCCTGTAGGATAGGAGAGATCAAATAAATAAATAGTAACGTAACAAGAAAAATAAAAAATAAATTATAAATAGCAAGAATTGTTTGTAATAAGGACAGAGCTCTAATTATATTAGTCTTAGTAATTCAGTCCGTCCACATCTTCGCACAACCAATGTGGACGAACTACACAGTTGGCCAGAGAGGCTGGCCTTTACTGCTTCACTGGGTTGAGAGGTGGCATAGCTCTTAAGTGGCTTAGCCTGAACCTCTATTAGCTAGTAACTCGACACAAGTGTCCCCCCGGTGAGGGGTAAGCCCGGCTTGGACGGTTACTATGTTACGCGTAAGCATTCCGATCCGAGGGCGCCCGGAAGGGCCAAACTACGACTCGACGCGGTCGGTAGCTATTTTATTGATAAAATCTAAATGGGACAATCTAAACTAAACTAACTTATATGCCACTTCGGGAAGCGTTGGCGCTGGGAGAAGAAGTGGCCAAAGAAACTCCAGCAACGCTCCTAATCCTATTCAAGGGGTGGATAGAAGTAAAAGCAGAATAGAATGGTTAAATACCTTTACGCTCTGTCTGCTCGGTGGTACTCCTAGCAGTACTGGTGATTTCCTTTTCCGTTATCTGGCTCACTGTAACTAATTTTAAATGTAAGAATCAACCAACTTTAAAAAATGAGATTCTCAATTCGTCTGTATTTTTTAAATGTTTTTGCACTCAAAGCCCGTCATTTTTTTTACACAGAACGCTAGCAATATTTCTTTCTTTCTTTTTTTTAGAAATATTACGAAAATTCTTGGTTAGTCATTCCAAAAAGTCGTCCGGAACGTCGAGAACGTGCCTCGACGCGACGGAATTTAGTAGAGAGAAAAACTTATCAGTGGCAGCATTTAAGAGATGTTAGAATGTTTGGTGGCAGTCTTGAAAAACTGCCTGCTTAAAGAATTGGGCTATCGTTGGTAGTCCTGTGTCTATATTCAATTTGTGGTGGTTATACGTACCAGATGTAAGTCGAGTGGGCTCTGTGAAGTCGGTGGAGCACTGTGGGGCACAAGGGCGGTGGGACGGCGGGCGGGGTTTGGTACACTCGCCTTCGTTGGCCCCGTTTCTGCCTCGCGCACACACCACCGTCCGGTGCTGAACACCAGTCCCGTACGAACAGTTTCCTACGCACTGAACAAATAATCAGAAAATAATACCAACTTGTTTATACAGATAAGCTTTGGGAAAACTTGACCGCTATCTAATTAATGGCAATAAGGCGTGAGAGTCAATTGTTTTATAAATTTATTTTAAAAGTAGATCAATATACAATCCGATTTGCTAGATTCATGAAAGCAAATATCGTAGAACACTTCATTTCTTTTTATCTGTCCATATATTCTTAGCATGTATTTATTTACCTAGGTTACTATATATTTTCTTATATGTATTTACTTATCTAAGTATCTATTATTGATATAATTAGCGTATATGTATATGTATTTATCTCAATACTTCGTTATGTCTTTTATATTTTCCTTGATGATTACACCCGCCAATATGTTTTTCCTCTTACCCAGGGTTGCCTGGGAGAGAGAAAAGTCCGCTTTTAGTAACCCCAGTTTATGGTGTAACAATAAGTGTCAATAAATAAATTCAACTGCCTTAGAAAACCATTGTCAAATCTAACAAAATTTAAAACCAATCACACCATTGGTGACTAGTGAACAAATACAATCCAAACGTCATAAGTGTTGCAAATCTAGCAACTGGCACTTATGACGTTTGGATGTCGAACGCCTCAACCTCCTTTATGACCATAAGTCCGGTTAATCTAAACATTCGACGGTCAGCCCTGTAGTTCTGGGCTTGTAGAAGAAGGCTGCGGTTTTTTTTTTGAGGAACTATCACAGTTGGCACTGAGAAGCTGGCCTTTACTGCTTCACCAGATTTGAGAGGTGGCACAGCTCTTAGATCGCTTAGCCTGAACCTCACCGCACCGCTAGTAACTCGGTACAAGGGTCCCCCGGGTGGGGGGTAACCTCGGCTTGGACGGTTACTATGTTACGCGTAAGCATTCCGATCCGAGGGCGCCCGAGAGGGCCGAACTACGACTCGGTCGGTAGCTATTTCACGGATAATCTAAGGGACATTCAAAAAGCTAAACTTTGAGTGCCACTTCGGGAAGCGTTAGCTCTGGAAGGCTACGGTATCCCCTGCATGTCGTATAAGGCGACCTACATGTAACCGAGGAAGGGCCACCGCAGGGGTTTTAGTAGGTAAGAACACCACATAACCTCCCACCCGAAAGCGGAGTATCTTCTACCCCTTTTCCCTCCCTCTCCGTTAGCAAAAGAAAAAGTTCACAAATCGACAATTTATAGCAAGTGGTTTTTTGTACGTAAGAAACTGTAATAGCATTGTAATTTAAACACATAATTACACATTCTATAACATATATGTCACGAGTATAAACTGCATAATGGTCAGCAGTGACCAGTTTAGAGATCTTGCACCTCCCGTTACCTTATCTACTAATGGAGTCTGCATAATGTATCTATTACTAAGTAGAAACAAACTTGTTGGCCTCACGCGAGTTCATTGTCTCTGCACAAGGTTTCATTATGACGATAAAATAAACAAATTGATTCAAATTGTCTTTGATACGAGACAGTTAGAAAAACAACTAGTAAATTTACGAGTAATAACAAAAACCGACACCAATTGGAATCAAACGTTACGGATTGTTACGGATGCCCTTATTTATATTTCCGAATTATCATGGAAATACTACGAAATAGAATTAATCAGAATCTAGCTGGTAATCCATATATCTCTGGAAAGCCTTATCGAAAGTTGGCAAGAGCACGGAATAATCATACTTCAATGATTATGTGATGTGTGAAAAGTTCTAACACATGTATGGTTCCTCACGATGTTTTTCTTCACCGCTAAGCACGTGGTAAATCAGCACTTAAAATTTCAACAGCAAATTCATTCTTGCCGGCACCGGAGATCGAACACAGGTCGCTACTACGTACCGTGTAACTTGAAACGACTACCCGGACACTGAGCTAACACGCTTAGGTGGACTAGCTAAGCTAGTTATTGACTATTCACTGTACTCTGAATTACTCTTCTTATTACCTACTAAATTCATTTTTTTCTCACACTATATTGACAGATAATGTAATAAAATATTTTAGTTCGGTTTTGGGAGATTTAGTTTATGGTGTTACGATAAGTAATAATAGATGAAAATGTTTCCACTTTACCTGACCCCATTCACTGAAGTACCAGGCGGGGGAACAGTTGTTCTCACAGCTGCGTTCACTCTCCGGCTTAGGGCTTCTGCACGCGGAGTCCCGTAGGTGTCGTCCGGTTTCGCCGATGCAGAGAACACCACGGACTTGTTTGCCGCCACACGTTGATGTGCAAGCTGACCATTCTCCTAAGAATTGCATTGCGATTTTTAAAAAATGTGAGCATTAGTCTTATGGCATTGTAACGCCAGACATATTACTTCATCTTCATCATCATCGGCCTATGTCTATCCACTGCTGGAAATAGGTCTTCCCCAAGCATTTCACCATAAACGATTCTCCGCTTTCCTCATCCAGCCATCATCACTTCCTGTTCTTTGAAGTCTATTTAAAATATTTAATTTTGTCGTTTGATCAAAAATTATTTGAGTACCTGTGAACCAATGTCCGTCAAGAGGTGTACAAGAGGTCTTTGCTGAGCAATTTCTTGTTGCTTCTGGGGACTTAAGCGGCGAACATCCCGACGGATCGCTACATCTCACACTTCGAGTCTGTACTCCACCACCGACACACCAACCAACGCACTGAAACATGTGTCATCTTCACCATCAATATACACACATAACATAACAGAAGCTACGACGACGTTCAAGGCTAGTCAGATCTGACGATTGTGATTTGTTATCAGCCACATCGTCTCTCTCTCCTAATCTCATTCAGAAAAATATTAATATTGCAAATATTTATGCACGGTAACATCGATATTGCTGTTACTATCTGTTATCTACCCTGATATGATTAAAACTACGAGTAGAATATTCACATCTCGGCAGGCGTTGCCAAATGTGATTTAATCACATCTGGTCAGGGTAAATAACATCAATCCGAAAGGTAAGCTTGTGTCCAAAACTGCAAGATGACATAACACAGAGGGTGAATTTATGAACTAAAGCCATTCTGCCAGCACAAATATGAGGCGGCAAGCCTTTTGTGTCTTGTGGAATTAATTTTAGACAGCGTGCATAATCATCGAGACAACATTTTGCGGTCCTTAATTAAGTGCCTTGTTTAGTTTCTACATGTAACGTAAAGGATTGGGCTAAATGCCTCACATCAGCCCTGTCCATCTTATTACAATGTTACCTTGAAGTTATCAACGAAAAGTCATTTACAAACCTAGTAAGTCATATTCTAATGTCAAGATTTCTTTGGCAGTTAATAAAGAAGCAGTTATTTATGATACCTTTGACCATTCATCGAAGAGCCAGCCAGCAGACGCACTTAAGCTATACTCAGGTCCTAGATTGGAGTCAGAACTGTTGACTGTGATCGTGTAGACCGGCCCTTCCCGGAACGTGTCGGTTTGCTCGCGGGCGCAGCACTCGTTTCACTTCATTTGTTTCAGATATCGGACAAGTGGGCAAAACACAGTTTTCTATTGTGATCGGTTTCGGCGGCGGACACCTCTGGTCATTTACCTAAAAATATTATACCTTAAGAATATGATTAAATTCTAGCCTTATGATCCAGGGCCATTCAGATCCAGACAACTGTAACGTAAATTATGTTATTATCATCGATATTACAATAATTATTAGTTATTTTGTGCTCTGAACATCCTACCCCGCCTCCAGCGGCTTCTGTCCAAGCACGTCTCTTACGACCGTGTAAAAATTTTGAGGACGCCGAGTCTTTACCTTGACCGGTCCATTTTGTTGGGGAACTCGCGAGATCTTTAGCCTTCGGTGATCCCTGCTACAAAGTAACATGGTAAATGACAACAACATACTATGATAATACAACAAAGACAGTAGTTTGACAGTACATTAACAGATTCTTTTGACATTTAACAAATCGACGGTAGAAAGCGGGAACGTCGTATCTCGAAAATTGCCCTAAAAGACTTATTGCTATAGAATTGTTTTTAATTGACTGCGCCGATGAGTTGGTCACAGATGCAACCTTTACAAAAAGGCAAATAACCTTCTCGAATAGCTAGTCTGGGTGCCAATAAAAATAATGATAAAGCTTTGAATTTTATTTTTCGGCTCTGGTATAAAATGACATATTTCGAGATAGGACATTTCCGCATTCTATCGTCGAAATGTAAATAATCTCATAAGAGTTTTCTACATAACACCAGAGATCAATTGCATCAATCAAAATCATTAACGAGTTTAAAAATTTTAATCGTGTAACTTTCGTTGAGAATCTGTAATTTGAACTTTATGGTGTATAATAAGACATTGAACTGTGTTTTTAGAAATGAGCCTATCAAGTCGAGCTACAAATGTAAGGCACGGTTAATATGATAAATAACGGATCTGAATATGCCTGTGCAATAATGCGTGACAGGGACAGATCGTGGCAGTCTATGCTCTCCTTCTGTGACCAGGCTATGACATAGAAGGAGATCTCGGAGCGGGCAAGAAGACCCACTCTGGAGGACAACTTTGTGAGCACGGCTAGCCCTCCACATGCGCAGGAGGCCCGGTTTCCTAACTAGACCTGTCGCTAGGGCGAGAAGGTGTAATGCTTACGCGATCCTATCTCGCCTAATCATGGTGGAGGCCGACTAATCGTAAGAGGTTAAAGTCGGTAGGGACCACTTGCAGGCCGAGCTATGCTACATTAGAAAATAAAAACAAAAAAAAATAATTACTGGCTGAGTAACGAGTTGCGAATTATGTCTGACGGCGTTACGGTGACCACTAGTTATATTAAATAGACAATAGTGAGACCAACTTTTATCATTCCTCTTGAGTTGTCTTGCACGCATCCGACAATCCTCGTGCGCGTAGCAGGCCCACACTGCGGGCAAGTCGTCCATGGAGTAGCTCTCCACCTCGGTGGGCAGGGAAAGAGTCCACATCTGCGTCTCCTCCCTGGAGGCGCAGATCCTGTGCAATGCACTGGCGATATCTCTTTGTCTTCCTCGTCTGCACTCTCTTCTACACACCGAAATTTGCCCACCTGATAAAGATAATTATATTTGGTGATATTAACAAGTATATTGACGTGTAAAAACAAAAACCGACTTCAAATCGAATCGAACGTTAGTAAAATTTAAGACTTATATGGTTTTCTCATGGACACCATTGTCAAAACTGGACTAAATTGAGACCACACAGGAAACTCCAACTTTCAAATAGAAAAATAATCGTCAAAGTTTAACCCAGTCGAAAATTATGACGTTATACGTCATCGTCCCCGGAAAGGCGTGTATGCGTAGGTATTTCCCAAAAAAAAGTCGAAAGTTATGTGGTGACATAAAAAAAACAATCGAATTGAGAACCTCCTTTTTTGAAGTCGGTTAATAATAACACCGATTGCATAGTTCTTGATTGTTTGTTAGATAATATTATACAAGGAAGTATTTATTATATAACCTGGATTCCGCCCCCACAACTTCTGGAGCATTGGGTATACGATGTGATCTTCCATAGAAATTTCCTCGTCCCAACTATGTTCTCTTCCACACGTTTATTAACACTTGGAATTTCTTTTGACAGTCCAATAACATCCGGATGCTGATTTTCAGCATTGAATCTTGAATAACTGTCGTAACCGTGATGTCTTCTTGTATGCTTAATTGTCGTACGTTGAAGATCAACTGTGTTGAACCTAGTACTGGATTCTGGTACATTTACATCTCCTGGTAGAGATTCCGTTAGATATTCATATTTTATGCTTGGATTTGGTACGGTGTATAAAATCTGAAAAGTTTATATTATGAAACAAAATATAGTCAAAAATAAAAGGTCCGTTAAGAAAGTTTGAATATCTCGGAAGATAAAGACGCTGGCTAACTGAAATAAATTATGCATGATAGACAATTAAATATCCTTAAAGTAAAATAAAATATTTTTATTAATTTATTTATATTTCATAAAAAAAAACTTAAACGGAAAAGGATATCTTACGTAAACTTGGATAATACAGTATTTTTCATAAAATTTTATCCATTATTGAAAATATTATGTCCATGTAGCGACACTAAGTACTATATATATATGCGTATGTATATATCGGAGTATCTCTACGAGATCAAATCAGGAATGAGGAGATCCGTAGACGAACGAAGGTAACCGACATAGCTCGCCGGATAAGCAAGTTGAAGTGGCAATAGGCAGGGCACATAGCGCGTAGAACAGATGGCCGATGGGGCCGAAAAGTTCTCGATTGGAGACTACGGACCAGCAAGCGCAGTGTGGGACGTCCACCCGCAAGGTGTTCTGACGACCTCAAAAAGTCGCCGGACGCAGCTGGATGCGGGCCGCTTACAACCGGTCCTTTTGGAAATCGTTGGGGGAGGCCTATGTCCAGCAGTGGATGTTTTACGGCTGAAATGATGATGATGATGATATAAACAGACAGAGATTTTAAAAAATGTTATTTTGGTATATACATTCATAGGCATTGTTAAATACAAACATACAAACTCTTTGCTTCCTCAACAAAGGAAACAGGTTCTTCTTCACGAGGCATGCAGTAAACAGCGGTTATTTCAATATTACAAACAGACACTATTATTTATTTGTATAGACAAATATGTTATATTTCAAAATCATACCATTATATCGATAGGATTATGAATGGGTCCAAGGGTAAAGATCGCATCAAGTCCTTGCACTCGAGAGTATATAAATCTTGCGCCAACGGCATCGTATGTTCCCGGCGTGCTGATAGCGAATTCTCCGTTTATTAAATACGATCCATTTGTTACTTTCAACGCTGAAATGTTCAAATAAATATATTTACTTGTGATGAAATGTCTCACCGTCAGTGACGGATTAAACGCTACCATGCACTTACGTACTCTTATTCAAAAATATTTTAGTATATTACGAATTTCTCGAGTCCACGTAGACTTTCATGTTCCTTTTTTATTTACCTTGTCTAAAATTGCAACCTACTATCTCAATAAATTTTAAGCATCTTCTGGTATATGTTCGGAATCGAAGGTTCCTAACCTAACAACTAGGCCTTTTTCAAGGCGGTGTACAGGCCAGCAGAACCTAGTGAAGCCAGTAAACCTGAGGCCTCTTTTAGTCGCCTTCTACAACAGGCAGGGGATAGCGTAGTCTTATTCTATGAGCCCAGAACTACAGGGCTGAACAACTACACCTAGCAGAAACCAAACTCTTTCTAACAAAAAAATGACAGTGCCATGACTGCACAAATAATAAAAACAAAACAGCCAAATTGAGAACGTCTTTTGAAGTCGGTTAGTAAAATTAAAAATCAGAGGTAACTTGAATCCGTTTCTCCCGTTATGTACACGTGCCCTAAAAATATGTTCAAAACCGGCTGTAAAATCCGTAAAAATAGCTCTATTGCAATGTGTTACATTCTTGTAAATATAAGTAATCATTACAGCGTCTAGTTTCATATAGGTATTAATTCACAACGGAGCATTTGAAAGGCAATTTAAAACGTTGTATTGAGTGGTAGAGAACAACGTGGGCACCGCTATTGTGGAAGTTCCCGAATGATTTATGACGCCATTATATCTACAACTGATTGATAAGTACGACCAGCCTCATGTTTGCGGACCATTTGCCTTTGTCAAAGGATCATTGAATAACGTGAATTAATGAATGAACGCTCCGGTAAAATGGCTAGATTATGTCAGCAAGGATTCATCGATCCACTCGCAAAGATTATCTTTTCAAACTAGTTTACTAATGAATACTAACTATAGTCTAGTTGTTTGTATTTAATTTATGTATGTTGACGTGGATACAAGTTCAGATTTATTTTTTCTATATATACAAAAATGAATTGCTTGTTAGTCTCGCTATAACTAGAGAACGACTGAAGGGATTTATCTTATCTTGGTCTTGAAATGTTCGTGGAGGTCTAGAGAGGATTTAAAAGGTGAATAAAAAATTAGAATAACTGCCGGGAAAACCTTAAAAATAGCCCTTTTCTATTTCCCAAACAAACGTTTTCTAACTAAAATGTAACTAAATGAAAGGTTCCTCTAGGTTCCCACTATCCTTTTAGATTATTTTCTAAACAGGTTTGATCCCGAAGTTCGTCTCTTACTTTGAAGCCCTCTGACAGACATCCTGGAGTTTTTTAGTGGGTCCCAGAAAGTTCGTGGAGCGAAGATACTATAGAAGACACACCCTATAATCACGGTGACAGTTCTGTTCAGGAGAATTTTTTGCCCCGAATGTAAAATAGGTAAGAACAAAAAATTGCCACATTCCAAATCTTTTTGACAGAACGAAGTCTGTTGAGTCTGCTAGTGTATAATATATTATCATTTACTTATATCTTATATATTTACATTATAATGAGTATCTCATTAAACCAGGCACAGATTATAACAACAATTTTTTTTATTTGTCATTTTCATCAGCCAGTTCAAGCTTAGCAATATGATAGTCAATTCACCCTTATATATATTTTTATGTTTGAGCAGTTATAGCTTCGTCATTTAAAAACCGATATTATTCTTTTTTTTTGTTTTTATTTGAAAGAATTTGTATTCAATTAGGTACCATATCAATTTTGTTGGCATAGGACCTTGGGTTCCGAAGATTATACCTCCTCCGAAGTTACCTTCTTTAAGTTTGTGTGAAAGCAGGCTTGGTGAATGAGATAGTTTTATTACAATCTTAGCCCTGTAGTTCTGGGCTCGTAGAATAAGACTTCAGTATCCTCTGCCTGTCATAGAAGACGACTAAAAAGGGCCTCGGGTTCACTGAGCGACAAGGATTTGGAAAAGTGGACCCGGGAAGAAGGCAACATCAGCTGGCCAGTGTCGCCTTGCACTGCGAGGCTCTGGTGCGTTCCACTGAAGATCCCGGGGCCTCTTGCCATGCACCGAGGAAGGGCCACGGAGGGGGGTTTTAGTGGGTAACAATCCCACATAACCCACCTTCCCACCAAGATTTGAAGATTTCTCCCCGTCAACAAAAAGGTTTATTACAATCTAGGACGTAATCTAGCAGCTACTTCCTGGCGAGCCTAAATGGGGAAGATGAAAGATTATATAGTAACTAGAGCTTCGTAAAATAACCATACGGAATATAACCACATCGGAAATCTAAGAGAGCATCTGCGCGTAGTACCGCTTAATGTTTACCCCGTCACATATTGGGTTTGAGACCGTCGTTTTAATTTTATACCTAAATATACTTGTTTTTATGAAACAATAATTGGGTGCTGACAAACCAATATAATTGTCGTTGGCCACAAGTTCAGTGACATTGAGGCGGCAGGCACCGCGTGGCACCGTGGCCACGTAGGAGTATCCCAGTGGCAGCCGGGCCCTGGTGAACAGCCCGGACACCAGACGTCGTCCGCATTGCAGTTCTCGGCTCTCTGCTAACGCCAGCACGGACTCCCGACCTACCGCCTATTGAACACAAATATTAAAAAAATATAGTTAATTATATAAAAATAACATGGAGCCTTCTTCAGTATTTTTTTTTCTAAATAAAAAAAGAAACATTCTTGTTAACCATTCCAACTAAGCTTAAATTTGTGCTAGGAGATGGTTCACGTCAATAGTCGACTGGTGGATTCGAACCCAAGACCTTACGATTCCCAGATTGTACCCTAAACCATAAGCTACTGACGCTTAGTTGTACGTGCTCAGACTTAGTATTATTCCGTGAGTATATTTATGTGCGTATTTACATTGAGATGATTGCAATGGCGCCGCGTACGTAATCACTCCATGAATAAGCAAAAATCTTAATAATCTCTTAATTCACTAGTCCAATGTACTGTGTAGCGGTAAATACTTTAATGACTCAAGGTCTTTACGATTGCTTACAAACTATAGTTGTAAGAAGTAACGGATTAAAAAAATCGTCACTCAACTTCAAGTAGAAAACTTTTACGTGTAAAAAACTACTTATTAACAAAACAAAGTAAACAATTAAAGTGCAATAGAAAAGAGCACGGACACAAGTCTGTGGTTGCGCTTTATTGGAAAAAAAAAGTGTAAAAAAAAAGTTTTTCCATTCCATTCTCTCTCTAGTATCGGTCTCTCAAGTCTGAGGATCGTGGTCACCATTAGGATTGCATCTGGAATGGATGATCTATCACTTCTGTTGAGCGAGTCTCTTACGACCATGTAGAATTTGGAGGATGACAAGTCTTTAACTTTTTCTATACAAAATAGGCTCTCGTTTGGCTTCCATCTTTGCTTGATGGAAGGCAAAGATGAAGACTACGATGAAGCATGTGAGCCTATAAGATGTCTATTCACACCTGTTGGTGAAAGGTCGTGAGATCTTTTACCTTAGGTATTTGCTCTTTTAGATCTCTCTTTTAGGTCTTCGCCAACAACGTTTCGTCGCCTATGCGCATTGTGTGGCCGAAATGATTTGAAATGAAAACGATGGGATTCGTTGTTGGTATACGGTGTCCTTTCCATTAAAATGACTACTACTACACTACTACTACGAGATATATGACATTACATCGAATTCTGATATTAAAAAAAAATTCTCTGCGATTTGAGCGCATAGGCACTAGGCAATCACTGCTTATTGAGGTGGAAGAGTGGTGATAAAACCTCTCGTTCATTTGCCGAGCGTGTTTACCGCATCTGTTGAGACGCGAAGCGTCTGTGTTGTGATTGCTCTTTGTTACGGAACTCCTGGAATTATCTCCAACACCCATAGTACCTCAATAAGTACAGTCGACTTAAAACAACCAGTTGCTGTCTGCTTTAACGTAGCCCCATCCTGGTCAGTTTGCGTTATACGCTCATCTTTATGCGTACGTCACACGTTTTCTACAATGCCGACCGATATAAAGCTACTAAGTAATGGTTCAGCCCTCTTGCGCTATGTTGCCCCCAATAGAGGTTCAGTCTAAGCATCTTAAGAGCTTTGCCACCTCTCAAATCCAGTGAAACTGTTGCGGTCAGCGTCCCTGTCCAATTAGCATAGTTTCGTCATAAAAAAGGAGCCTTTTTGTCTTTAGGCTTTGAAATAAACCCAAGGACAAGTTTCATACCCCAACAAATAAAGTAGTATTGTTTCCTTCATATGTGCTATAAGAAAATCGACTTCATTTGCATTTTATCGGGTAGTAAGTATCGTCTACATACCGTTGTCTTCTTACCGGTCTATCCCGTAGCATTTTTATCATATCAATAAACTTTTTCATATCTCTTAACATGTATTTAGTCGTTGCATGTCTTGCTATAAATGCCCTTACAGCTTACGGGCGCTACGCAGTTTGTTGTTAGTGATAAAATTTTCGATTTTATTGAACATTGATTGTCCGAACATTTTATACAAGTATATTTCAGCTTTATCAATGTATTTATTTATAATTAAGTAATTTGAAGCGACTTGTTTATAGTTATGCTCCGCGTGATATCGACGATCTTGTACAAAATAGAAGAAGTTCATTTCACCTTGGACTTGTCAGGCTAATAGTAAATTAATTCCAATTTAAAAAGGAATGCATATTCCTACTTAAACTCTTTGCTTTATTTTCTTTCTTATTTGTCTTTTTTTTATTGCAAATAATAATAAACCTTATAGAATACTGGCTGGTAGTGTATGTATTTATGCGTGAATGAAGTAGTTATATGTCTAACCGATCTTATAAAACATCGTTATCGGCTCCAAGCAGAGGGTCTATAGGTGGCAACCAGCCATTCTAGAGTTGCTCTGCTTTATATTCCGTTGGGGATCGTCATTAATAATTATCACTTAACATCATGTGAAATGACCCTTTGCCCCGATCTTGACCATAATTTAGCGAATGGTTTCACAGACATCAATCGCTCCCCGCTTCATTAAGCCTATTGGGTCCCATATGTGAAATTTGGTGAGACATATATCGGGCACAAATATAAGCATATGATTCGTTGTGCATACAAACAAATGCATACAAATATAGATTCGAACCCGACTTTAAGATCGAGAACTATCCAAGCGACTAACAGACTGCAATCCACATATTTGAATAGACACATGTATTTAATTGACTTGCTTGAATAATGCTATTTTAATGAAAATTGAATTAAACTTCTGTTCCTATCCCTTCCTCCCGCCACCACTCAACAAAAGAACAGCACAAGTCGTGAATCAACGTTTCTTTTCTATGACTAACTACATAGATTGGCCAGCGAAACTGACCTTGACTGCTTCACCCGATTGAGAGGAGCACTTAGGTCGCTTAGCCTGAACCTCTATTAGCTAGTAACTGGACACAAGGGTCCCTCCGGTGAGGGGTAACCTCGGCTTGGACGGTTACTATTTCACGGATAATCTAAGGGACATTCAAAAGCTAAACTAACTTTGAGTACCGTTGAGAAGCGTTGGCGCTGGGAGAAGTGGCCGAAGAAACTCCAGCAACGCTCCTAACATCTAAGGAGTGGTGGAATCAACGTCAACGTCGCGAATTCTACAGCTAATGGCCCGAGCCAAACGTAACTGCCCAAGACGAGGTTACTCCTCTCCAGAGTAACCCATGTGTCGAGTTACTAGGTGTACACACTAGCGATGTAAGAGCTATGCTACCTTCTATTCCAGTGAAACAGTCAAAGCCAGTTAAGAACCACACGACACGTAAACAAAACGAAAAAGCGAAATTAGAAAAAAATAAATTAAACCGTCATAAAATCCGTTAAAATTAATATGATTAAATATAGATATTCTATTAAAACGTAATCTAGATTGCTGTAACGCTCAAATCAAGACGATGATACACGTAAAATGTAATCAGAATGTAATTTGAAACAAATGTTCAATATGGCAGATGCAAGATGGCGGCATTCTTGCAAATGAGTTGTGTAATTTCGTTACATTAATGTCATGCTAATGGTTATAATACATTAAAGGCCTAATTTAATGGCGATTTTATTATACCAACGTCTTTGTCTTCTCCAGTCACAGCAACTTTGTCATTCTTAATGTCATTCTTAAGGACCACCTTAAAAGCTTCGGCTTCTTTTATTCACATATAATGACCTTATCCAAATACAAATGACATATGAACATTTCTTAATTGTATTTATATCGATGGCGGCGTCTCGGTTATTTCGTTGTCGCCTTAAATCTGTTTCTATAAATTTAATACGCGATATCGGTATTGCAATGTTAAACAAAGTTATAGCTTATTTCCCTGCAGTCGGTTTATTTTATCTTACATTTAGTTTAACATCAAGGATATGTTTATTATTACCTACGCCACGTGTTACCCTCGATTTAAAAGTATTTATTAAATGTTTTCTAAAATAAAAGTATCCTAAATTACTCCTTATTATATCAACTACATGTCAGTCCCGTCAAAATCGGTCAAGACGTTCCAGAAATTAGCCGGAACACACTGACAGACAGAGAAAAACTGTAATTTAGGTATATGTACCGAAGGGTTCTCGGCTTGTCGTTCCGGAGGGGCTCAGTAACCGTGGAGTGGCCCCCAACACCCACGGTGAAACGAAGAGGAACCCACACGCCGGCCCGCGAGGTAGGGTTTGCATGCGCAAGTCATACGCGATGATGGTGGAACATCTTGTGGGTTTGGTCGGTGAGGGCCCGACATAACTCGTCCTTCCCCCGGGGGACGATTACGCGGTCAGGTACGTTCCCACAAGTAAAACAAAAAAAAATGTACCGTGTATACATTCATATGCATGTAGTAAAAAGCGGTTATTTTAATCTTACACACTTAACTTCCACCAACTTTATTTATTTCTATAGATATAAAGATTTGAATCTTCGACTTTGAGATTGTAAGGTAAACGCCGATCGTAAATGTTGATATAGTAAAATAGACATTTTAGTCGAGATCGCATTTTTGAAATTGGATTTATAAATAACCAGTATTTAATTGTTTAAATCAATTAGAAGAAAAAATGAGATTTTAATCGATACATTTTTGATGCTGAACCTTTGACTTATTTTGTAAAAAACGTTCTTTACGAAATACGTTTTACGTTTATACGTTTATTGCGTACGCCATATAGGGGTTAAATTATTGCAAATAGTCACACCTATCACCTCCTAACAGACACTTATGGAATTGCCAATAACCCTGTATTTAATCTTACTCATGTCGTTTCCCCATACTGAACTTTCCCTGGCACACATGAATGCGGGCACAAACACAGCATTGTGGTCCACAGTTAACCGTGAATTAATCGGTACAACCGCAGTGAGTGGTGAATTGATTGCTAAGATATTTCTAATCCGATTAAATTATCTACCTAACCATTAATCAGGGGATTGTTAGCGTAGTATAGGGCAGATAAATCAAACGTAGTGGTAATTGAAAAGGGCCACTAATAGTCTATTAATTAGGATTAAGTGCGAGTCAACGAATTGCCTGTCGTTGGTTGCTTGGAATTGGGTTTGGCCGTTGGTTTGGAGGGCGGTGTTCATTGATGTATATCCATATGGTATTTTAGTATATTTAGTATACAATTTGAGTAACTCCTTAACATTTCTTAATTAATATCACATTTTAATTTAAACTTATCTATCCTTTTAACACTTGAGAGGTAAACAGAGACGGCTTTCGCTGTCCGCTTTTCACCGGACACAAATTTTTGTACATAAAAATACCAAAAAAAAAACAGCCATATATTGTTACAAGACCAATTGTGATTTGAACCCTTGACGATCAGATCTTGAGTCGCACCGCTTAGCTGCTAGGTAATCGCTGCTATTATTAAAAAACAATTGAAAGATTTTTTTGAAATAAGAGCTTTTTCATAAAATAAATAAAAATATCGTTATTATTTATCAAAAACTAATGATGAATGACAGATTTTGGATTTCGTTCGGAGTAAGTGTTCACATTCATAGCTATTCCTAGTGCTCTAGCGCTAAGCGAAACGTGGAAGGAATAGCTATGAATGTGTACAGTCACACGCAATTATTAATTTCTCCAATCTCCCTTCGCTTCTACAAATTACTGAATAAGGTGCTTTTCTTTGTACTTTTTTATGTCTATGCTAGTTCCTTTGAGCTAGTTATTACAAAGTATAAATAACAGCCAATAAAAACTTAATAGAAACCAAAAGTTAATTAACATAACATTTGGGAAGCGACTGTACACCAGGGGTGAGCGGGGTGTGGTATCGGTGCACAGGGCAGAGTACGACACGAGAGCCAATCAGCGCTTACGCATGGGCACTCGCACCCCCTTCATTCCCCAGTGTTACCTTATTTCGACTTCAGCGCATTAAGGGTCAGCGCTAGAGTATTTTGCCACCAACTAATCAAAAAATCTTTTGCCAAAATTTATGAATAGCTAGCTCACGATTCTAGCAAGGTAGTGGCAATGGAATTTGCATTAGACGAACCTCATCATTTGGTTGGTGTGGAAGACTTCTCCAACCCTTCTGATTACAAACGAACATTGCACCTTCTCAAGGCCTTTAGATTAGTCAGGACGTCACCCTACTTAATTCACAACTGGCCAACGTTTATTAATAGGGTCATGTTATGAAATCTTTATAAAGGAGGCACGCGCGAAGTCGCCTCGGATCGTTGACTTTGAATAATTACGAGTTTGAATCTCGGTGACCCATTAATCACGACAACCGTTTAATTAAAGAAACAGAAGTAAACAACGCAGCTAAAGTCTTACAAACGCTTAATGGATGACGCAATTGGTCAAAAAACGTTTAATTGGTGCTAATGTATTCCAATTTATCAATTGATAGATTAGGGAAAACTAGTTTATAAGCCAAAACTTTGACGTTTAATTAATGTTTGTAGTATCGCCGTAGTTTTAACGGTCTTGTTTATTTTATAGGAGAATGAGCAAGAAGCCGCCCACAAACATCTACTAGAGGAATTGCAGGTGCGCTGCCGACCTGTTTTAAAGGGTTAGACAGTCGACCTGCTGGTCTGACCAAATTCAAAATATAGTGGGACTCGACATTCCGACCATCATAAGAAAAGCCGAGGACAAAGCGGTGTGGAGGCAGCTAGTCGACGTTTCGGTAAAGGCGCTGCAAGATGAGCACAACCTTTAGAAATGAAGAATACGATGAAGAAAGCAGTCCACATCTCAGTTAAGAGGAGAAACAGAAAAGCGTCAATAGCCTTAAAAGTAAGTCAGTAGACGTATAGTTTTAGATTCACCGCCATTCGACTATTGACGTTCATCTCCTAGAACAAGCTTAAGCTTTGTCGGAATGGTTAACAAGAATGTTAGTAACATTTTTGAAAAACGTAAATAATCATAATTTACCTAATGCGTTCACATTCATGAAATCATTGAATTTTTCATGAGATTTCCACTAATTGTCTTTCACTGCTTAGAATTAAGAATTGCTATCTAAAAAATCTGGATAAAAAGGTTTAATTCTACATACGAGTAAACCTTCCTGCTTAGTTTTCGGTCGCCTCTAGTTGCATAACAAGTGCCGGAACCAATCTTAAGTGCTGATTTATCACGCGGTTGGCGGTGAAGAAAAACGCTATGAGAAAACCTGAAGTCATGTGTGAAGTCAAAATCAAATCCGCCAAACGGCGCGAGGGCTGCATGGCGGACTATGCCCTTGTCACTCACTTTACAGAGAAGGCATATGACAAACAGTGGGATTACATTATTTTTACTTATATCATAAGCAATGATGATATATGGGTGAAAAGTGAATTCACGTGTAGTATTTTAAAATACGGTCATGGCTCCAAGTAAACAACGTTCAAAGTAAATGTTTAATTATATGTTAGACAAAGGTAAGGAAAATACTGAAAATGCACACACTTACCCAAATTAAGCATATGGCAACAACGGCGACACAAGACACCATCTCGACGCATACAATGTTATTTATAAATATATTACACAGTTATTACACTCTAATTTTCACTTGAACAAACACAAGCATTTGATAAACACGTTTCATTTTAAAGTAGTCCTTCAGATCAAGATTTTATTTTTTTATTTTTAATCTATCTATTTTATTGTGAGTAACCCCTTTAATACTCCAGTAAACCTTGAGGTTTATAGACGCTTTTAGCGCTATCGAATCCGATACAATTGAAGACGAAAATATAGCAACATGAAAGTATTTAGGAAAGCATGCAATGAACACGCATCGTGCAGGAATTTGAGTCGTAAATTAAATTAATATGTGCGAAGGTTGAAATGAGGGCCCCGAATAAATAACTAACCAATGCAGTTATGCGAGGCGTCGTTGGCAGAATGCTTTATTGTTTGCATGAATCGTAAGTGCTGTAATTCTCCTTTGATCTCGTTGCGAGAATTGGACTGAGTACTGCGTACAAATCCCTATTGATATCATTATAGTATTTATAGGCATAGAACTGCAAGCCGTTCTAATAACGAATGTCATTAAAATTTTCAATGGGTACGAGTCATTTGCATTAAAATTGATCATAATTCAATCCCTACTGCACGATTGTCATATACAGTTACAAGTATTAAACTTTACGCCAGTATATATCACCACGAACAGTGCCATGCTTTCCCCATTTATGTTCAAGGACAATACCGATGGAGTAACTGTTGTTTGGAATTATTCCAACCGATAAATTTCAATATCGTTCTTTCGTGTTCACTTATAACTACATATTCACCATAAAGTTCACCCTTATTTACAATAGATTAAATTAAACTCTACGGTGTAATTTTTAGTAAAGTTTGAAAAAAATTGTACGTTCCTTCGTAATTTCTGCTTAACTCGCAGATGTGATGTGACATATCACAAACAGACATTGTGTTGTGACATGTGCTTCTTATTCCATTTCTTAGCGTAGGTTCAAATTCCCCTATTCTAGGGAGATTATGAACTCATAGGCCCCCCGT
The DNA here is from genome assembly GCA_029286785.1 of Meandrusa payeni. NCBI lineage: Eukaryota > Metazoa > Arthropoda > Insecta > Lepidoptera > Papilionidae > Meandrusa > Meandrusa payeni. The sequence goes on along the minus strand of JAGSMX010000008.1, from coordinate 6,558,645 downwards.
CTCAATCGAGACCGAGAGGCCGAGAGGGCATAGAAGACAGATTCGTCGCGGCTGACGCTTGAGGGATTAGCCCCGACGTAAAAATAGTTATTCCTAAAAAATCCGTTCCAAAACGGTACCCAAGAGCAGGGGAGCAGTTGCCCCCTGCGCTGATAACCCGGGTAATGGGGTAACACCCCGAGGCCCATACCTGCGAGGTTCCCGTGAACCTTGTAGATGACTCGACTGACTGACTGACTGACATTTCTTAACGTTGGTCTCAAAATGAAAATTCGGATCGAGGTGATTAGTAGTAATTAATTTTTCAGAGGTATAGTACAGTACCGGTAATGAGACCATCAAGATCTCAAAACATCCCGAGCTCAGGCTTAAAGTTTCCCAGACTTAACCTTTTTTTGGGACATGTAAGGGAATTTCGCGTAATTTTTATACAATCAAAAAGTATTCGAATTCGACTGAGAAATTGGGAGTTAATCTACCGTACACTGCCACATAATGTATAAAATCAACACAAGTTGTGTAAATCACTGTAATACTTTGATTTATTGTGACGTTAATCCTGAGATCGCATTAAAACTGATGCTTGTCCTATGCGCGGATTGTCACCGGGAATTAAGTCGCAACGTAATATCGCATATATCCTCGATGTTTTGATAGCGTAAGTCTTGTTTATACGTCCGCATCTACGTATTCTGAATGCCGCTGTGGACGAAATTTCTCCAACATCATAAAATAGTCGATGGCCTGGCGCCAAGATCCCGAACGGATTCATTGAAGCTAACTGCGTCCGTTGCGTGGCGATAATCCTAAACGTTGTACAGTTGTAACTGTTACTGGCGACACGTTAGTTTCGCTTTATAAATTCGATAACTTAATCTTGCCGCTTCAAAAAAAGCTGCTGAAAAAACTGCTCGATACATGGATAGGATTCAAAGCGTCCATCCGAGTAAAATCGAATGAAACCTCAAGTATACGGAACACTCGCCACAAAAATAATTTAACGAAATATCTCCAGGATATACAGCTGAAATGATGATGATGGTAAAGACAATATTTGTCCAAAAATAGGCACTTGTGATGTGGCATCGAACCCTGGAGACGTAATACAGCAGTCAGTTCCGCTCTCGACTACTAGACCAAGTGGTCGCATTAATAATGATAAACAGTTAAGATAGTTCCGTTTTGATTAACACAGCCGTAGATATACGTCGTACAAAGAGACCATTCTTTGATTGTGATCTTCGAAAAAATCTGTGAGCTTATTGGGGAGCACAACTCCAGTCACGACACTAGTGTCTTGTTACAACATAGTAAATTTATGACCTTACGGTCCTGTTCAGCTATTAATTTCCTCTCTTGGCCGCGCACAATAGAGTTGTGACCTTTTACATGTCACTCTCATAAACGACCGGACATTAATCATGGTGAACTTGGCACCTTATTGTAAATAAATTTTTATAAAGATGACATTTGGGTTTAGAAAGTACACATTAAGTTACGTCGTACACAATTTTTGAATGTTAAATAGTTCTTTAATTATGAAATCGATTACATTAATAATATGGATTTAATAATATAATTTTTATCGATAATCTTGTTGATCGAAAGAGCTTGTGCTTTTATGATTGTTTAAATTTTACGGATCAAATTTTCTTACTTATATATCTTTTAAAAATGTATATACTGTTTGAATTAGATATTATATTACTATTGTAACTGGTATTTACGGATATAAGGATGATGGTGTATAAGGAAATTGTATCAAATTGAATTGAATTTGAAGCGTCAATAGCCTAATGGTTTAGGGTACGGCCTGCGAATCGTAAGGTCGTGGGTTCGAATCCACCATTCGACTATTGCCGTGAACCATGTCCTAGCACAAGTTTAAGCTTAGTTGGTTAACAAGATTGTTAGTAATATTTCAGAAAAAAAAGAAATATTGCTAGCTTTCTTTAAAAAAAATAATAAAAAAAAAATGTCTATACGGTTTGAATTAGCCGTTATATTACTATTGTAACTGGTATTTACGAATATAAGGATGATGGTATATAAGGAAATTGTATCAAATTGAATTGAATTTGAAGCGTCAATAGCCTAATGATTTAGGGTACGGCCTGCGAATCGTAAGGTCGTGGGTTCGAATCCACCATTCGACTATTGCCGTGAACCATGTCCTAGCACAAGCTTAAGCTTATTTGGAATGGTTACCAAGATTGTTACTAATATTTCAGAAAAAAAAAGAAATATTGCTAGCTTTCTTTAAAAAAAATAATAATTTAAAAAAATGTCTATACGGTTTGAATTAGCCGTTATATTACTATTGTAACTGGTATTTACGGATATAAGGATGATGGTATATAAGGAAATTGTATCAAATTGAATTGAATTTGAAGCGTCAATAGCCTAATGATTTAGGGTACGGCCTGCGAATCGTAAGGTCGTGGGTTCGAATCCACCATTCGACTATTGCCGTGAACCATGTCCTAGCACAAGCTTAAGCTTATTTGGAATGGTTACCAAGATTGTTACTAATATTTCAGAAAAAAAAAGAAATATTGCTAGCTTTCTTTAAAAAAAAAATTAAAAAAATGTCTATACGGTTTGAATGAGCCATTATATTACTATTGTAACTGGTATTTACGGATATAAGGATGATGGTATATAAGGGAATTGTATCAAATTGCTAGCTAGTATTTAAGAAAAATATTTCAGAGACCTTGCCTGGGAATTATCGGGCGATCTAAAAAGATACCTGTAGTGGTTAGACTAACGTTTTACATACAATATTAACCAAATTACTACCATACGTATAGCTCGATAATATATTACTCACATCTCAACCGCTAGTTTAGTGACATGTCGATCTATAATATCTCGTATTATCAGTTTCTGATTCTTAAATTAGCTATGTGGTATTTGATCAATATAACTAGTATTCACACGTTGAATAATGAATTATCCACGTCCTCAAAACTCAGGCTAGATTCCTAAGAGCTAGATCCTATCGGGCGCCCTCGGATCGGACAGCTTTGGCGATTAGCAGCCTAAACCGAGGATACTACTCTTCCGACTTTCGTCGATTAACTGCCAAAAAAGATTCGGGCTAAGCGAAATAAGAGCTGTGCCACTTCTTAAAAACTCGGTGCAACTATACAGGCCCCTTGGCTGATCAGTATTCATTCCTGATGAGTCATTGAAGTTGTTGAAGAATGTAGGCCACATTGATGAAATCCATCCCAAAAAAAATCACAACAGGCAATGGCCATTTTAAAAACTCTCCTCTCCGAAATTAATATTTCACTATTACTGAATGTAAATTTATCCCACGAATAAAATTGGTGACTGAACTAATTGAACTAAATAAAGAGAAAGACACATACAATGATACCACGTAAGAAGAAAAATTCGTAACTAGTGCCCCAAATAAAATTTCGAAGAACGAGAATGACGAGTCATTGAAGTTGTTGAAGACTTTGGACAACATTGATTGACATCCCAAAAAAAATCACAACAGGCAATGGCCATTTTACAAACTCTCCTCTACGAAATTAATATTTCACTATTACTGAATGTAAATTTATCCCACGAATAAAATTGGCGACTGAACTAATTGACTTAAATAAAGAGAAAGACAAATACAATGATAGCACGTAAGAAGAAAAATTCGTAACTAGTGCCCCAAATAAGAATTTCGAAGAACGAGAATGATGATTAATGTTTATACGTCGAAATTGAGATGTCGTTTGTACTTACATAATATCGGAACACAGCGTGCCAGGGTTGCCACTGATTTAATAAAGCCATTTAATGTCTCTTATATATTACGCTGATTACTTACGCAAATATCCTTGAGCGTTACCGCTATTTTATGGGCAGGCCCCACCCCTTAGATGCTAGGAGCGTTGCTGGAGTTTCTTCGGCCACTTCTTCTCCCAGTGCCAATGCTTCCCGAAGTGGCACTTAAAGTTAGTTTAGCTTTCGAATGTACCTTAGATTATCCGTGAAATAGCTACCGACCGAGTCGTGGTTCGGCCCTCTCGGGCGCCCTCGGATCGGAATGCTTACGCGTAACATAGTAACCGTCCAAGCCGAGGTTACCCCTCACCGGGGACCCTTGTGTCGAGTTACTAGCGATAGAGGTTCAGGCTAAGCGACCTAAGAGCTATGCCACCTCTCAATCCGGTGAAGCAGTCAAGGCCAGCTTCTCTGGCCAATCTGTGTAGTTCGTCAAAAAAAAAACTTACGCAAATTAAATAGCCACCCAAGACGAGGTTATTCTCTGAAGTAGCGAAAGGTTGCTTACGCAAAGTTACAACCTAATAGTGATCTAACTCTCAAATCCGGTGGAAATGTTTCGCACGCAAATTTTTTATAGAAAAAGTCAGCTATGCGATGTGTCAGCGCCTTAACTCATATTATTTTATTAGATAACCCATAATTCAAAATATAGGTCAGTGACGCTCTTGCAATCCCACTAGTAGGTGTTCGGGGTAAGCTCAGATGCGCCATCATCATTTGCCCATGTGTAATATAAAAAGCGTCATAGCTAGTCAACAGCCTAGTGGTTTAGGGTACGGTCTGCGAATCGTAAGGTCATCGGTTCGAATCAACCGTTCGACTATTGACGTGAACCATCTCCTGACACAAGCCTAAGTTTATTTGGAATGGCTAACGACAATGTAAATAATAATAATTCTCACTAAATTTATCTCAACCGACAGTTTTCTGTTAATGACTGTACCCGAACACTGAGCTACCACATCTCCGTTATAATATATAATTAGCAGCAATTATTGAACTACGAAAATTGATTTTAAAGTAAGTAACGCCTATTGCAATAAATCAAACGTGCCAGTTAAAAGGTTTCGTTTACCTGAGGTTTTTATTTCGTAGACCGTCAACCCTGAGGCGCTAGAGACCGTGATGGACCTTGCACTAACCCCAATTTGTTGTTTGCTACTTTTAAAGCATTGTAGCGGCCTTTTAATAAACACTTAACGAAAAATTAACACACACAGTGTGGAGAACGACGCTGCCCAAATTACAAACAGTCGCCACTTGATGCCAGAATACCATGTGACAGACGTATTTAATTTGTTGCAGAACCCGTTTCTTCTTGTTTAGTGTACCCGTGTTGTATTTAAAAGTTATTTATGCACGTAAATAACAAAGAACACGATACACTGTACCAGAACTTTCGACTGCATAACCCGATTTTAATGATTCTTTTTTTATTTGAAAGTTGGTACTTCTCATGGTCCATTTCAATTGATCCAGTTCCGTAAATGGCAGCCATGAGAAAACCATATGCCTAAAATTTGCATTAAGCATGTGCGCGACAATTAGACGAATTAGATTTTTCATTTTTTATTCAAAAGTATTGCTTTAAGGGTAGTTTGATGAGACTTTGGTTAGGTTCTCGATTTATTTCCTAATATTCCTACGATAATTCGGAAATAAAAAGAGGGCGATCACGCGTTTAACGTTTGATTCGATTTGAAGTTTTGTTTTTAATAATAATTATTCTTGTTTCATTTTTCTTTCATTTTTAATGTGTGTCATATTATGTTTGAAATGTGTTTGTATGTGATACCAATAAATACAATGTCCATCTATATGTAATGTGTGTATTAAGGTAAGGAACGCTGGTCGCCTGGTGCTAAATGTTACTCTCACCCAGTGTAGGTGAACTACCCACTCTCTTTTCTTTTCTAAATGAACGACCAGCCAGGGTTTTTGAGAGGTGGCACAGCTCTTCTCGCTTGGCCTAAACCTCTTTAGGGAGTAACTGAACGCAAGGGCCCCTTCGTAATAAGGTGACACTTTAAAAAGCCAGTATACGTCCCGTAATGACGTACGCGAGCCCGGTCTTCGTGCATGCTTCCCACAGACATATCCATAGGTTTCAATTGATACAGAATCGTTTTCCCCGCTGAGGTTCGTGCCCAATCGCCAAATTCATGTCCACACAGGGCTACCAAGCTCAATTCTGTAAACAGCCATCTCGATGATTTTTCGAGACTGCCACCAATCTCAACAGTCTCAAAAAAAATGATTTTTTTTACATAAAAAATCCGAAACTGATTTGTACAAAACTGTTTTCGAACCACTAACCTCGAGGACTATTAGGTTAAAGATAAGTTAACGTTACAGCCTTTATATATATAATATCCCACTGTTGGGCGCAGTCCTCTGTAAAGAGAGTATAAGGGCATAGTCCGCCTCGCGGCCCTAGTGCGGATTGGCAGACTTCACATGCCTTAGAAAAATTTTCTAAGACATGTAGGTTTCCTCACGGTGTTTTCCTTCACAACCGAGCGCGTGGTAAATCAGCACATAAAATTGCAACAACAAATTTATTGGTGCCGGCACCGGGGATCGAATTCGGGTCGCTGGCTTACTATGCAACTAGAGCCAACCGCCCGGAGTTACCAAGAGTTTTAGGTTATTATTACGGCATAAAGAAACACTTGTATGTATTACAAAAACAAAATAACATACGAAAGAATCTTTTGTTTTCTCTATAACATACACAGAATGAGTAATTAGTGCGTGTCCGATGCGCACTTGGCCCAAATTTCAATAAGCATTGCAACAGTTGTGTTTAAAGATTCGAAATTTATTATAACCGTGTTCCATTTTCAAAAGAACTTTTTTTATATACCAAAGTGCAATCGCAAAAAATTTAGCACAAAATAATATAATTAACGCCTCCTCAAGGCACAACACCTCTTTCTCTAAATAGTTTGGCAATGACACTTCAATTTTGCGAATAATCCTCGCGCGTTACCGCTATTTTATGAGCAGGCCCCACACATTAGATGCTAGGAGCGTTGCAGCGCCAACGCTTCCCGAAGTTAGTTTAGCCTTTTGAATGTCCCTTAGATTATCCGTGAAATAGCTACCGACCGAGTCGTGGTTCGGCCCTCGGATCGGAATGCTTACGCGTAACATAGTAACCGTCCAAGCCGAGGTTACCCCTCACCGGGGGGATCCTTGTGTCGAGTTACTAGCGACCTAAGAACTATGCCACCTCTCATTTCGGTGAAGCAGTCAAGGCTAGCTTCTCTGGCCAATCTGTGTAGTTCGTCATTAAAAAAAAAAACATTTAAATTTAATATTAGAACACAATTCAATATTTTTTTTAATATAAACACAAAAGTGTCTTCTAACAACATAAGTAAAAATGCAATTATTAAATTCTTAACGGCAAAATTGTAAACGCATGTCTATTTTTAAGTCCCTGTTATTTTTATTAATTTTATAATATTTTTATTATATATTATATTATATTTAACTTAAACATCCCTTTAAGTTAGTATTTTTAAAATTTCTGGCTCGCATATTTAAAAATAACCAATAGACATATTCTATTGAAGTTTTCACATTGACGTCAATATTCACAAAGGAGTCCAGAAATCTGTTAAATTATATTTATTTATAATAATAATTAATTGCTATTAAATTTATATAAATTTTATAATTTATAGTCACTTTATATTAAATATCACCTATGTTAAATAAATGTCTACCAAACAGAATCACGGGCAACGCATCAAATACACATTAACTGAAAATTCGTGTTCACAAATACATTACAAAATCCACTAGCATAATATTTGCGTTCTCTTTCGAGTGATATTTCAAGCATCACTCATATGCAAATTAGTTACTTTGAAGCAAATATTCTCAATTGTGAGATACTTCGACAATCTCAATAGTTTCTTGAGCCCTTCAAATGTTATTTCTTAATCTGTTCATTTATAACTTCGTATTATGTTCATACTTTCACGTTTCCATCTGATGGTAATTGGAAATTCAGTTCTGGATGGTAATGTGCACCAGCTTAGTAAATACCTATTCACTCCACTCTTGAAAACATCCACATTATATTGGAAGAGAAAGACAGATGTGGGCAGACTATTCTAATAATTTGCTGTACGATTTAGGAAAGCGCTTTGTTCGGGTTTGTAGGAACGTAAACGTTTATTACAAGTGTTCTTACAATCGCAATGAGCTTAAATATCGTTCAATAATAAGAAGTGTCTACCTTTTTTTTTGTTAACGCGGGGGAATCTTTTTATAGACCATCCTCCGGTACCCTTGGGCCGGAGGGATGTGTGGGACTCGGCCTGGGCAGCCTTTACCCACTAAACCTTCCGCGAATGCCATCAGCCGTTATGAGCGGGGTGCCCCGGATCTGTCAGCGACAGGACACCCCAACGACCGGCCGGTCCCGGCAAAGACCAGACTTCATCATCAAAAGGGGACTTCTCCGTCACTCAGAGAAGTCCCGATGACGCCGAAGCATAACTGGGGCCAGGTACCCATTCTGGCCCCGCTTCAAGAGGAGGCGTTGGTTATAACGCCTCCCGCGCACCTTGAGACGTCGCCTGCGGAGGGAGAGAGCCTCTGCGCTCACCTCCCTGATCCGCTCGTCAGCCTCCTTCTGGGACATGACCGTCTCACAGAAGGAGGCGACCGCCGTCCAAGAACTGTCACTCGAGACCATCGCAAGAGCGAGGCTCGGAAGTAACAGGTGTACACCACCGATGGCAGATACAATGCCATGGCGCTGCGCTGCCCATCTCGGGCACACCTCGAGGGTGTGCGGGGCAGATTCCACCGCAGCACCACAATCGTGGCACCGCTCATCAGCCTCCCGGTAAGAAGTGTTTACCTAAGTTAAGGTACCTTCAGTTCCTTTCATTAGGAAGCGTATTTACGCTTTACCCTAAATCATTAGGCTATTTAGCCTATATAGGGTACGGTCTGCGAATCGTAAGGTCGAAGGTTCGAATCGACCATTCGACTGTTGACGTGAACCATCTCCTAGCACAAGCTTAAGCTTAGTTGGAATGGTTAACAAGAATGTTAGTTATATTTCATTTAAAAAAAAATATTGCTAGCTTTCTTTTAAAAAAAAAAAGAAAAAAATACCTAATAGCAACGCGTTCGACTCTACGTTTCACTTTGTTTTTTTTTCTCATTGGTCAAATTGGATAAAAAATTGAATGATAGTGTCAATCGAATGAATTTGTTGTAAAAAATTATTGTATTTGAAAACCAAGATCCGTATAGCTCAGTGTCCGGGCGGTTGGCTCAAGTTGCATAGTACACTAGCAAACCCAGTTCGATCCCCGGTGCCGGCACCAATAAATTTGATGATGTGATTTTATGTGCTGATTCACCACGCGCTCGGCGGTAAAGGAAAACATCGTGAGGAAACCTACATATCAATCCACACTAGGGCCGCGTGGCGGACTATGCCCTTATACTCTCTTTACAGAGGACTGCGCCCAACAGTGGGACATGTATTATATATATAAAGGCTTTTGTAGAGAAAGACAACAAATTTCTTTATCCGCATTGAACTTTATGGAAGTAGAAAATCTTTTGGGTTTGAGTCACCAATTTGCTTATGTTGTGTTTATATTTTATCGTGATCTTTTACAGACAGTAATACATAATATTTGAATAATAAATAAAGCAAATAAACTTGTATATAAAACATGTTGTAGTAGATGTGAGAATCAGGTTGTTAATGAAGGGAAGTTTAGCCGATGACCAACTCTCAACAAGATACGATACTCACACCCAACACCCAGAGAGGTTGGCATAGAACCCGAACTTCCACGTAGTACGACTAGGAGTGCGCGATAGATTTCGAAATTACATAAAATATCGATATGGGGACGCGATATATCGTTTCAATCCGATATTATCGAAAGGAGTGGAACAAGTTGTCGGCGTCAGTCTTTCCGTACAAGTACAACGTGGGTGCCTTCAAGAGTAGAGTGAATTGCGTACCATCTTTCGACTATACCACCACTTATCACCAGGTGGGATCGTGGTCAAGCACTAGTTTATACCCAGAAAAAAAAACAATAACGAGAATATCTTCCCTGTTCAGATTCTGGATGATAAACGCCGTTTTGTTCCTACCAGATCAGTCTATGCTAAGCTAATTTTCGGGGCGAGATAATTTTGTGTATTGTACTTACCCCTTGCGTATTATACTATACATATATATATTCTGACCGAAGTACGAAGTCTGAAAGTCTCTTTTGTTCGTTAATAATAAAAAAAACCCTAATTGCATGCACAGATTCGACATCTATGTGTCAATAATGTTTTGACGTTTCGGCTGTACCCCCCAGAGAGATACGACAGGCGTCAAATTAACGTCGGATTTTCATTGTATGACGTTTTAACAATTAACACATCGCCATACTATAATTGACGATACGAGAATTTTAACTGGAAATAAATTATTTAATATGTTTTAATATTTCTTGTTGCTTTTTTATATTATCGATTTAACAATTTATTTAAAGATAATTTAATATTTTATTAAGTCCGGCATCGAAAAAATAATTGTAATTACAAATTTAATTTTTTTTTAACGACTTCTTATTTTAAATTAACGATGTTTTAGAATGCTATAATTATTAAATTATTTTTTTATAATTGAAAAGGGTTTTATCTTACAACAAAGAGGTTTTATCTATTTAAATTTTCACACTGGCACTTTACGAAACGTATATAATTTTTTATCTGTGCACGTTTCCCGTTGAGATCGCGCGTTGAATCCGCGCCACGCTGTTCAGTACTGGCGTATAACTCGCGCCTCCCGTGCGCTCATACGTGGAAAACCGACAATCTGGTGGAATGGAACCTGTGCCCACAACACACCAATGTTATTAGTTCTAAGTATGTTTTCTATAAACTAACATTATTTAATTTATAAAATAGATCGTACGGGTAGGAAGAAAGTATTTACAGTCTTTTGCATATAATGGTGGAAAATTATCTTTAGATAATATGCTTTAGCTTCGTTCATCTCTTTTTCACTTTCTCCTATTAAGCTCCACTATGTGCAATTAAACAGGTGTTAAATAGACGTTATGTAAGCAGTGTTGCAACTTTATTGATTTTTTTAAAGTTGAATGAATTAATGAAACGGAAAGATGAACATACGGTACTTCTGGAGTCATAAAAAATATTGCCAATAAAAACCTAAACCAGCTAAATACATTTTGAGTTAAACCTCTGTAAATATGTACACATATTTTTTTAAAAGGATAGCTAGCAATATGTCTTTATTTTTTACAAGAAATATTACTAACATTCTTGTTAACCATTACATTAAAAGCTTAAGCTTGTGGTAGGAGACAGTTCACGACTATAGTCGAATGGTGGGTTCGAATCTACGACCTTACGATTTGCAGACCGTATTCGTAACCCTTAATAGTGTGTATATATTATTAAGAGATGAAGGAAAGTGAAGAATGGGAAATATCCTTAACCACCCACGTTAGTTAGACATAGCATAGGCAGACTATACTTAGAGTAAAAAGGATAAGGGGCAATAAACTCTGAATTTAAAATATAAGTCAGTAGTCATGCCTCGTCTTACAAAAAAAAACCCTCAATATTATGGACACAAGGTACATTCAGCACTCTTTCAAAATTACGCTGTTTTATTCCGTTGCAAGTCAGCACTTTTGCTCACTTATACAGTTTTTACCACATATTCAATGCAGTAATTCAGAATCTCGCGAAGCTCAGTTCTCTTCCAAATTTAGGGATTCGGGAGTCAGACCTTTATTACATTAGGCTATTGACGCTTGTCCTGTCGCTGACAGGACACCCCGCTCATAACGGCTGATGGCATTCGCGGTAGGTTTAGTGGGTATGGGCTGCCCAGGCCGAGTCCCACACATCTCTCTGAGCCCACCCAGGGTACCGGAGGATGGTCTATAAACAGATTCCCCCGCGTTAACAAAAAAAGGCTATTGACGCTTAGATTTGATATATCAGTATACATGTAAAACAAACAAACGTACATTTAATATATTATTATTAAGATAATAAAAAAAACTATTTCATACCATATTAATTTTTAATAAACTTCAATCGTAAAAAATATACAAAATAAATCATGCTCTCAATGTCTCACAGTCCTAATACTAATGCAGTGAACGTCATAAACGAATCCAGATACAATTTCGAGAAGCCCCCCGTTGTATCAGATAACCTGCTTAAATGAACTCCCCGGTCTCACTTAGATAGACAAACGTTTAAATTTGTCTCCAACATTTTCTCCCTAATATAGCTGTTAAACTAAATGCTGTATTACTGAAATAAACGTCGACGATGCGTATTTAGCTATTAATAGCTTCATTTCCATATTTCATCCTTCCCAGTCGTGCATAATGATTTGCCAGGAAGAGAACATTAAAATCCCAAGTATTTATTGAGACATCAATTTAAAGGCCGCTTACGTTAATCCTTGCTGTACGTTTATGATACAACTGTGTCCGTATAATTTAAAGACCAACCTATTAGTTGTCAACTAACATGTTCATTAACAGGGCGGAGGATAAACCGTTATGTTTGTAAAACAGAGCGTACAAGAATAACTTTTTTTAAACTAAGAGGGGCAAACGACCTTACGGCTCACCTGATAAAGTGATCACCGTCGCCCATTAAACATTCACATCACAAGAGGAACTGAAGGTGCGTTGCCGTCCTTTAAGTTGAATTTGGTCCAATTCTGTCAATGGCATCTTTGAGAAAACCACACGTGTTTTAAATTTGAATCCAGTTTGTGCGCGACAAATGGTCGAATAACTCAATATCACGCCAATGGATGTACTTCAAGAGTAGTTTAATGAGAGTTTGTTTAGGTTCATAATAATACAGGCGACGTCTCGGGGTGCGCAGCAGGCGTTACGAACGCCTCCTCTTGCCGCCCCCGTAATCCGAAGCGGGGCCAGGATGGGTACCTGGCCGCAGCATGCTTCGGCGTCGTAGGGACTTCTCTGAGTGCCGGAGAAGTCCCCTTTGAGGATAAAGACCGGTCTTTGCCGGGACCGGCCGGTCGTTGACAGATCCGGGGCACCCCGCTCATAACGGCTGATGGCATCGCGGAAGGTTTAGTGGGTAGGGGCTGCCCAGGCCGAGTCCCACATATCCCTCCGGGCCCACTCAGGGTACCGGAGGATGGTCTATAAAAAGATTCCCCCGCGTGAACAAAAAAAAAAAGGTTCATAATAATTCTATTTCGTAATATTCGTGCGATAATTTGCAAATCAAAGAGGGCGTCCACGCGTAAGGTTTAATGTTTGATTCGATTTAAAGTCAGTTTTTTATACTTTTAATTTCCAAGACTTTGGTGTATTCATAACTTACCGCGCCCGTGGTGTTCAAAAACGATTAATTTAAATCTTTCTTACATAAAAGTAGACTAAGAAACTCCTTATTACATCGGCTGAGAGTGAAAGTCCCATCAAAATCAGTCCAGCCGTTCCAGAGATTAGCTGTAACAAACTGACAGACAGGCAGACAAAAATTGTAAAAAAAAATACAGTATATTTATCCATATGGGTGCAGTAAAAGCGGTTATTTTAAAATTACAAACAGACCCTCCAATCTTAATTATTTGTATAGATAGCGTTCATTTACAAATTGTGGGACACTATTAAAATGAATTAATAAAATAAAAAGAAATTTTAATTTTTATTTAATGATTTATTTTAATATAGAGAATATTTAAAAAAATGTAATCATCATTCTTTAATTTTGTCCGTTCGTGAAAAATCAAAACAGGATGTTGCCATTTAATTATTTATGCAAAAAAAAATTATTTATGTAATTTTGTTATGTTTGTCTCTTTAATTAAATTTTTAAAACATTAATTAAGTGTATTACTTCACCTTTCAACCGGATGACGTAGGTTTTATAGGTCAAGATTAGTAATAGGTATTGATAGCGGTGTTTCAGTCGGAGCGATATACATATTTATAGTTAGTCGTAAAATGTCTAAATCAAAGCAACTAATACAAACAGATATAAAATACCGTCTTAAAAACATCACGTTATTTCCAAACGATCTCTTAGTTAAATCAATAAAAATATGCTTTTTTTTACATGAGAGGAATTGGGTTTATTCCTACCGACTAAAACCTCCCATGGTGAGCCATCCTCCGCCATGATAGGCGAGATGGGGTCGCGTTAGCATCTCGCCCCGGTCCCGGTAACCCTGCTCACAAGAGTATCCCTCAAACGGGTGGAGCCAGTGAATAAAAAAAAATGCTAACCGCATGTATTCTATCAAGCATAGTAAAAAGTAAGCTGTATTATTAAATACATTAAATTATGTTGGAAGATGGGACGGCCTTTAGTATGGGATGCCACATGCGTCGATACTTTGGCAACGTCACATCTTCCAGAATCTTCTCTTGAAGCTGGAGCGGCCGCTGCAAAGGTTTCATATTTGAGCCTTTTGGTGTAGAAACTTTATGTGGGGTCCTATTGCACAAGACCTTTTTAATGTGATAGTTAAAAATTGGTCGACACATCTGGTGACCAGAGAGCTGGCTTATACCTCGCACAGAGGCTATGCATTGCCATAAAACGCGGCAATGCTACCAGCCTTCTAGCCCCGTCATATTCACCGACTCCAGGTTATCCAAAATCGTTTTCTGCGACGAGCCACGGGTGCGCCGTGGTTCGTACGCAACCGCGAATTACATGTCGATACAGGGCTACCGACGATAGCACAATTCTTTAAGCAGGCATCTCGACGGTTTTCGAGACTGCCACCAAACATTCAAATAAACTTCTTGTGAGTGCCGCCACTTACAAGGCTATCCCCACTTGTAAATTCAGACGCGTCGCCCGGAGGCCGAGACATGTCCTCGACGATCCGGACGATGTGATCACCGCTGCACAGGCTAGATCTCTACAAAGCCACAAAGCGTCCATCCGCGACCGTCGGAGGTTGCGAATAATCCTTGCGCGATACAAGCACTTCATGGGGAAACCCCACCCTCTCGATAGGATTAGGAGCGTTGCTGGAGTTTCTTCGGCCACTTCTTCTCCCAGCGCTAACGCTTCCCGAAGTGACATATAAGTTAGTTTAGCTTAGATTGTCCCAATAGATTTTGTTAATAAAATAGCTACCGACCGAGTCGTGGTTCGGCCTATCGGGCGCCCTCGGATCGGACTGCTAACGCGTAATAATGGTAACCGTCCAAGTCGAGGTTACCTCACCGGGGACCCTTGTGTCGAGTTACCACCTAATAGAGGTTCAGGCTAAGCGATCTAAGAGCTGTGCCACCTCTCAAATCCGGTGAAGCAGTAAAGGCCAGCTTCTCTGTGCCAACTGTGATAGTTCGTCAAAAAAACAGCCTTCTAGGAACGCTGCCAAGCCACGAGGGTTTGGCACAGTTATATTTATTGTAAATATTTCTCTTTTAAGAATCAATTTAAATATCATTTTTTCTGATGAAAATTATTGATTAATTTATTGATTTTAATAACGATGCGCTGGGCCTACTGTCAACTGTAGGATGTAATATCAACATTAGAAAAGAGTACGGACACAAGCTCCCATGTTACTTCCGAAAGAAATTCATGCTACGCTACCTGAGAAGTGTGCCATCTCTTGAATTTAATACCTTCTCTTTTATTGAACTTTTTACTAAGTTTCATTTGTTATGGGCACAACATATAACTGGCCGTTAGATGAATGAGACCGTTTTGTCCATTTATATATTTAAAAAAAAATCGTTAACAATCAGATTCCAAATTCAATTAGTGAAGGACTCAATAGTTTCCTTTCACAATTAAATAATTAAATTACAGATTCAATGATGTCACTGCCTATTCAATTTGGCTTCTGATTGTATGTCAAGTGTGTACCGAATGTGCTACTAACTTTGAAGCGGTGATGATTAAAAATACATGCAATCTATTGGCACAGCTGGTGCCAAACGTTGAACTGGTTTGACTATAATTAAACGACTATACGTTAAAAGTATATCGTCCATTGATAAGATATTGTAATTAGAATAGAGAAGAAATAACGAATAGTGAAATGGATTCTCTATCAGCTTTTGTCAATGAATTGCCTTTGTTCGGTAATTAAACACAAAAAATCACCTGCTTACAAAAGTGTGCTCGGTGTGGACTTACTGCCTGTTACATAAGACATAAGAGATCTAATAAGCTTGTCGAAAAGCTTACAGTGAAAGCTGTCTCGGTCTACCCCTTGTTAAAAAGACGTGAGAGCTTATTAAGAAGTAAAAAAATGGCACAAAAATGTGTTTGCTCAAGATTATAGCATTATTACGTAATGATCAAATCCTTATATCCTTTTATAAAGCGGCTTACAGAGATAACGCACCACTTTACTTACCAACCTTCAGATCAGATATATGCCGGACACATTTTGTTAGAAAGTTTATGCACGTCAAAATCGACAAGTATATTTTAGAGTCAAAACAAAACTTTTAACTTCAAATAAAATAGCAATAATACGAAATAGAATTAATCACAACTTAAGTAACTGATCAAACTACCTTTTTTTTGGATTAACTAACACAGTTGGCACAGAAAAGCTGGCCTTTACTGCTTCACCGGATTGAGAGGTGGCATAGCTCTTAGGTCGCTTAGACTGAACCTCTATTAGGTGGTAACTCGACACAAGGTTCCCCCTGGTAGGGTAACCTCGGCTTGGACGGTTACCATTATCACGCGTTAGCAGTCCGATCCGAGGGCGCCCGAGAGGGCCGACCCACGATTCGGTCGGTAGCTAATTTATTAACAAAAATCTATTGGGACGTCCCGGGGGAGGTTAATCCCCCTCCCCCCCGTGCCCTCGCAGCGCAAGGCGACACGGGCCAGCCAATGTCGCCTTCTTCCCGAGTCCCCTTTGGTGGACGACGCAGGCCCCCACCCTTGTCGCCCAGTGAACCCGAGGCCACTTTTAAGTTTTATGTTAGGTTTCCCTAAGCTAATGGAGCAATAAGTGTCTCTGTTTGTGTTTATGTGAGTCTGCTAAGATACTTATTATTTTTTTGGTTTCGTATTTGGTCTTTTTATAGAGATGCAAGGCGTTATGTTACTTATTATATAAATAACGGCCTAGAAAATAATAAAATCGTTGACCAAATGTAATCCAAATGTAAAACTTATATGGTTTTCTCATTGATGCCATTGTCACATCTCATGGAACGCACCGGAATTTCATAATCGGTACATTACAATCTGTGTAGCCAAAGTTATGAGATAACGAACATAAAAATACATACAGTCGAATTGAGAACCTCCTCCTTTTTTGTCGGTTAAAAAGTGGAAACTCATTGGCACACAACACACAAGCAGGGTGGAAATCGAATCCTCAAGTATTTTAAGATATACGTATTAAGTATCTATACCTAGGTAGACTAGGTATAACTTTAATAATATTTCGACTAGCTAACTAGTAATTGGAATAGCTCACATTTCATACCTTCAACTATGTTTATATTTGGGATATAACACATAAATGCTGTTAAAATGTTCAGCGGTGTGACATCTTTTATGGCCTATATTTCAACGGGATGTTTTCAGGAAGCCAATGTAGCCACTGTTGTAGTAAAGACGTGTCTTCACAGATAATAAATTTTATTTTATTACCTTTATATAATACAAAATGCGTAACGAATAAAAATATCAATATATATTTTTCTAATGACGTATTATTTTCCATAGGCAAGCTTGAAACTGGGAACTACTAGAGTATTGTATTAGTTCCCTGTTAAATGTACGGGAGCGAGTGTTGAGTGTGGAAGAATAAGCGTGACATTAACGATGCAGTAATTATTGGTAAATCATTAAGAAGTATACTATTAAGTTTTTTTTTATGACGAACTACACAGATTAGCCAGAGAAGCTGGCTTTGACTGCTTCACCGGATTGAGAGGTCGCTTAGCCTGAACCTCTTTTGCTAGTAACTCGGGTAACCTCGGCTCGGGTAAGCTTGGACAGTAACTATGTTACGCGTAAGCACTCATCCGAGGGTACCCGAGAGGGCCGAACCACGACTCGGTCGGTTGCTATTTCACGGATAATCTAAAAGACATTCAAAAGGTAAACTAACTTTGAGTGCCACTTCGGAAAGCATTGGCGCTGGGAGAAGAAGTGGCCGAAGAAACCCCAACAACGCTCCTAACATCTAAGGGGTGAGGCCTGCCTATAAAAAAGCGGTAACGCGCGATTATTCGCAACCTCCGACGGTCGCGAATGGACGCTTTGTGGATTTGTAAAGATGTTAATCGCGTCGTCCGGATCGTCAAGAACGTGTCTCCGGGCGACGCGACGGAAATATACTATGGCTGACTTTAAAACAGTAGGATCATAAATTCTATCCCTATGTTCTGCTTTGACAGCCTTTTTAAATGTAAGAGGTTTCCTTAACCTCTTACATACTTGATTATTCGTATTTAAGTATTCAATCCAATGACCTAAATGTCGGAGACTTGTCATATCGAACAACTTAATTATCTTGTATTGTTTGCCTTACTTTTAGTCATGTCGCGGCCCCTTACGGGACACTTTGAATGCGTTACACGTGGTGTATTGTGAGGGTTCTATAATTTTTACGTGTTAAGTTTTCTTTTTCCCTTCTTTTCTCCTTTCTTATTTTTCTTTAATGTGTATACATGTATTTAATTTATACATATGATATGTAGTTTTATATCCTTTTACTAAACCTATGTATTTATTTCTATCATCAATTCTATTGATACATTTATACGTTATATCTAGAGGCTGGGTCGTTAGTTATATGAATTTGTCTCGGTCTAAGAGCCTAACATCCTTTACAATGTAATATGAATTATTGCAATCGGTTGGCGTAATATTCAGTTATTCTTTCATTTGTCGCACACGTTCTCAATGCAAATTTAAGACATATTTACATTTCTTATGAATGCCATTGTCAAAACAGAATGAAAATTAAATGGGACGAAAAAAGTATTATCAAAATTGCCAATCGTGTGATTATAATTGAAATATCTGTAATAAATCGGTTTCATAATGAAACGTCATTGGCAAATAACAAGACTCGCGGCCCCGGTGTTTTGTGTCTGCCTACATTTACTTATCGAATCAAACAAAGTACTAAGGAGCTTATTTATTCAGTTCCTAAGTGATGCTATCTAAACAACACATTAAGACATTCTAATCACGGGCAATCCTGCCTGTAATCTCTTAGTAAACTCTTATATGGTGAATAGTAAGGAATGTTGGAATTTCCTCCTTTCTTGCCTGTAGATAGAACGCAATCCATACTGGAAGTACAAGTCCGTTTTATTTACTTAGTGCTATGTTAATACGTTATAGTTGTTTTATATAACAATAGCAATTTTACCGCTTAGATACTAGGTTTTTTTCGAAGAAGATTAGCCAGAGAAGCTGAGTTTTACTGCTTCACCGGAGTGAGTAATAGCATAGCTCTTACATCGCTTAACCTCATCCTATATTGCTAGTAACTCGAAACAGCGAGGGATAAGCTAGCCGGTGGGTCTGCCACTTACATTTGTTATGTTTGGTCTCGAAAAACCATCGAGATGCCTGCTAAAAGAATGAGCTACTAGGTTATACTGGTATCAGCTCTGTAGTTGTGCTCTCTCAAGAATAAGACGACGGTATCCCCTGCGTGTCGTAGGAGGCGACTAAAAGTGGCCCGTCCAGCTGGTCCGTGTCGCCCCCGCTCATTCGGATGTGCTCTCCTTGCACAAGTGCAGAGGGGCTCCGGTGCGTTCCTCTGGAGATCCCGGAGTCCCTCACCATGTACAAAGGATTGGCCACCGGGGAAGTTTTAGTGCAAAGTGCGCTAGCAGTCGATTCCCAGTGGCGAATTAGGAAATTCGCGTCAATTACACCTTAGGAGCAAAAGAGAGCATTGCGCGAGCACAGTTTCTCTCTCTCTTAAACAATCGAGTATCTAATATATAGTGTGTATATATTATGCATACATAAACTTTTATATATTCTTACATGTAGATGGAAGTTACGTTATTAAGAAGATTTACTATTTTTGTTAAAAACCAAGTACGCTTCCATGCCACTTCTAGGAGAGCGTTTTATCACGTCGCCCGAGGCGGTCTGCAGTAATCACTGATCTCTAGAGCATACCGCCCAGCGAGAAGCCGCCATCACTCCCCGCCACAACCTACAAGTTTCACGATAACCTGTCACTATGGAAACCTTGTTGGAGATTTAAATAAATCATCACGATATTAATGTACACCCCTGGCGTTTATTTATTACATTCAACATGTAATACGCTCAAATTGCTACCGCTTAACGTAAAATTGACAATTAAAATGCATGTATGCAAATCAGATGATTTGCTGTCCAATTCCAAATTCGATTATTGAACAGTTAGAAAATATTATCACGATGTTATTAGCGTCAAAATTGTAACGTCACACATACATGCCTTTACGGCGGGAAGTCCGCATTCTTAACATTATAGGAATAGAAAAGAAATGAGGAATTTGTACTCCGCATGTTTTTACTCGCCTACAGAGCGGAGACATGGACCCTGAAGAAAGCCGATCGTGATCGCCTAAATGACTTCGAGATGTGGTGCTGGCGAAGGATGTTACGGGTACCATGAACAGCACATCGTACCAACGTATCCATCCTTAACGAACTTAAAATCAAAGCTAGGCTGTCCACCATATGCCTCTGCAGAATTCTGGAATACTTTGGTCACATTGCCAGAAAAAAACAGTGATTACTTGGACAGGCTGCTTGTAACTGGAAAAGTTGACGGGACTAGACCGCGAGGTCGAAACCCGACACGCTGGCTGACCAGATTCGCACCGCTCGACACGTCGGTTACCGAATACTCTGCGCACGGCTGCAACGGCGAAATGGCGACGGATCACCAAAGACAGACTGTTCCCACGAGGTGGTCACGACCCTCAACATTGAGGAAACCGACGCGAGGAAGAGGTGTTTTCACATAGGTTGCATATAATCAGTCTACGCCCAGTTTGGATTGAACTACGCTGATCGACCTGCAGGAATTCTCTACAGTTTCACAGGGTTGCTTGAGAGGTAGCAATTCGCTTACCTTTAGATATAGATGGATAGGCGGATCTTACGCGTAACATAGTATCCGTCCAAGCCTAGGTTACCCCTCACAGGGGGGGGGGGACCCTTGAGTCAAATTACTAGCGAAAGAGGTTCAGGCTTAGCAACCTAAAAGCTATGCCACTTCTCAATCCGGTGAAACAGTAAAGGCTAACTTCTCTGACCAACTGTGTAGATCATCCATAAAAAAGGTAGTAGGGTAGGTATAATGAACCTGGTACGATCTTCACACATTAATTGTCGCCAATCTGGTGGATATACCTTCTAGCTAGATGCCCTCTAGCAATTCTTCTTCTTCTTAGAAAAAAAATTCATTCATTTTTCATGCATTCTTTCTTCGTTTCTAAACCACCCAAGATTGCCTTTCTTAATTCTGTTCATTACGTACTCTTTCATGTCACACTTGCAACTAAATTAAAACCACAATTTTTGTCGTCATAATAATTTATCTTCGTTCTCAAATTAATTAATCTGGAATACCATAAAATGAAATTGGTATTTGCACGGATTTGCAAGGTCATTATTTTAACGTGTGCAATCAAAAGCTGAAAGATGGCGGAACGGAACCACGGATTGCTGGTTACGTTTTGAAGCAAAAATTTAAACTATTTACTACAGAGTTACACAACTATTACTATTAATAGCTTTAGTAGATTTTATGGAACGGGTGACGAATAAATTTTCGTTTCAATTTGCCTTTGCTTAAATTTATACAACCGCAGTAACTTCACATAGATGTTGGTTACCTAATATACAGACATAAGGACAAATTAATTCAAATAGTACCATTCAATACGAAGTACGCGGGTGTATACAACACTACAAGATCTGTACCAAACAATGGGATCTAATAAAAACTGTACTTTTCTTATGCTTTTGACTTTTAATAGAAAATTTCTCCGATTACAATGTGGATGTTTTCAAGAGTAGAGTGAATAGGCATTGGTGCGTCTAACCATCCAGGACTGCATTCCCATTTAACATCAGGGGAATCGTAAAGTATTTATCCATCTATCTCTTTGTCTATACAAATACGTAAAACAAAGAGAACATATAGACGTTGCGACAGCATATCAAAGTTCGACAACAGTTCGATTATTTGTAGCCACAATAAAACTACATAAAGTATTTATCCATCTATCTTTGTCTATACAAATACGTAAAACAAAGAGAACATATAGACGTTGCGACAGCATATCAAAGTTCGACAACAGTTCGATTATTTGTAGGCACAATAAAACCACATAAAGTATTTATCCATCTATCTTTGTCTATACAAATACGTAAAACAGAGAGAACATTTAGACGTTGCGACAGCATATCAAAGTTCGACAACAGTTCGATTATTTGTAGCCACAATAAAACTACATAAAGTATTTATCCATCTATCTTTGTCTATACAAATACGTAAAACAAAGAGAACATATAGACGTTGCGACAATGTATCAAAGTTTGACAACAGTTCAGTATTTGTAGGCACAATAAAACCACATAAAGTATTTATCCATCTATCTTTGTCTATACAAATACGTAAAACAAAGAGAACATTTAGACGTTGCGACAACGTATCAAAGTTCGACAACAGTTCGATTATTTGTAGGCACAATAAAACCACATAAAGTATTTATCCATCTATCTTTGTCTATACAAATACGTAAAACAAAGAGAACATTTAGACGTTGCGACAACGTATCAAAGTTCGACAACAGTTCGATTATTTGTAGGCACAATAAAACCACATAAATTGTCTATTTAGTAAATATGAATCGGCATGTGCGCTCTATAAACCATTCAATCGCTGCAACTGTAAAACGGCAAGGACATGTGTCTCGTAATCGTAAATTATTTAAAGTATTGTTGGTTATTACGTGATAGCGTTCGCGCTGTCGGCAGCCTATTGTCGCCAGGGTCGGTGGGTACAGGGTTGTACTTGACTGAATTTTATTCATTTTATTTAATAAGGTTTTCCAACAGTGAATAAATATATACCATGTTCGATACAATATCCGAACAGGGTTAATAAATAGTATGTTGGTAACATGTGTTGCCGACTTGCTGTTGGGAGATGTAAGAAGTGACGAGTTGGTGTCTATAACACAATCTATTATACGAATTTAATTTATGTTCAAGCAAAGGAAAGCATAAGAAAACCGTTGTGGTGAACATAATAAGTGGTCCTTCGAGCCGGATCCAGCTAATTTAATTTAAAAACTAACATTTTGTAATTGTCGCATTAATTACAGGAAAACAGCATTCACAAATACATACTACTAAACACAACACTACTTAAATAATTTATAATGTGATTAATCTCAACAAAATACCTAATAAAAAATTTAAAAAGGAGAAAATTCTATGGGGTAAAATTTTATAATTTAGGTTAGTTACATATTTACAGGTGTCATCGCGAAATCGCTGTCACTGTAATCCTTATAAATGGAGTACATCCGGTACATTTAATGTGCATTTAGAGTGGCTATTTATTTTATTTTGTAATTTTTACTTTAACCAGTAAACTCATCCACCTTAATCTACTTCGGCGATTCTCAAACTATTTTGGGAAAGAGACTATATTTTCAAAAATAACCCAACATCCCCTTGGGGCCCTTGTGTAGAGTTACTAGCGATAGCGATATACGAGTTATGTCACCAATCCGGGGAAGCAGTCACGGGCAGCTTCTCTAGCCAATCTGTGTAGTTTGTCTAAAAAAAAGATTGCTTCTTTACTCAACATTAAAGAAAAACCAAAAAGGTTGTATAGTGGACTCCATGTTATAGTTTGTTTTCTAATCAATCCACTCGATTGTAAACTTTTTTACTCTCCCCAATAAATTTTAACGGTAGACTCGTTTACAGAATTATTACTTACGAGTACATTAAAATAAACTTCATAAGTTATAAACCTCTTGACTATATTAAGGTGTAATTAAGTATCGTAAACTTCACATCAAACAATTAAATAAATGAAAGTACAAACACAATATGTACATCGTTTTCACCATTAATGGTTTGATTAATCCTAATGATTGTGTCTATTCTGTGGTGTAGGTTAATAAGCTGGTCGCTTTAGAGGCACTAAAGTATACCATGCATTGTAGATTTTTAGAGATCTCGACTGAGCGAGTATTATCTCGTAGTCCGGGTCAATGGAGAACGTAATAAAACAGTTTGACGAATTTATAAACGAAATTGAATGCTTTGAAGATTTGAAAAGCCGTGGTAACTGAGTGTCCGGGTAGTTGCCTCAAATCGCAGTTGCAGCAATCTAATAATTTTGTTGTTGTAATTTTGATGATATACCACGGCGCTCGGCGATGAAAGAAAGCATCGTGAGGAAACCTACGTGTCTTAGAAAAATGTGAAGTGTGCCAATAGGCACTAGGGCCGCGTGGCGGACTGCGCCCTTTTACTCTCTTTACAGAGCAGGCCTGTGACCAACAGTGCGATGGAACAGTGGCACATAAATTTCAACTTTTAATGATTTGAAGCAGACTCGAAGGAACGTCGAGACGCCAGCTTATAGAATTGCGCTATGTTAGGAAACTTCAGATCCAAGTCCTAACGTTACTTGATAACAACAAAATCATATAATTGGTCTTAGAACTGAAAATTGAACTTGGATTGCACACTTGAAACTACAACCAGAGTACGCGTGGTCGATGATTCGATCTACCGTCTGTAGATTTGTAGATTTTTTTATAATTTCTAAGCAAGTGCTTGACTACGATCCCACCTGGTGTTAAGAATAAATGCAGTCCTGGATGGTCAGGTGCACTAGCTTAGTAAATGCCTATTCACTCTACTCATGAAAATACCCACATTGTGATCGGAGGGAAAGACGCGGGTAAACTATTCCAGTCCTTTGTCGTATAAATAATGAAAGACGAAGCAAAGCGCTTCGTTCGGATTTGAGGGATGTTCACAATAAAAGGTTGAAATCCTGCAGTGAGTCTAGAAGTCTGTGAAGAAGTGGAACGGGGATGGGGGAATTAGATCATGTAGTTCCTGAGCACACTCTGAAAGTGCAATCTGTAAAAAGGCTAGCTACTTTACGCCTGTGCTCAAGACTGAGCAGATTGGTTTCAGCTGTGTCACCAAATAGGCTCTTAGCGCGCATTTCCACCGAGTCCAAAGCTGCTAGATGGCATTTATTAGACGTTACAAGAAATCATAAACTATTACATTCCGCAGAAATGTGTCCGGCGGTAATATCTTACAACAAGCCCTTGACACAACAATTGGCTTATGCAACGGGCACAACCGATGTAAATAGTATCTCATTTATATATCACGATTCTCAGTAAAACGGCCATAAATCGGAACTACTACTGTATTAATGAATATGCGAGGTTAACTGCAGTCAACTGGCGCTTGATTACAAATGCTAAAATTAAAACGGTAACTCGAGCCAACTATAGGATTTTGTTACCACAGAAGACCAATAAGTTGGCTAAGTTGGTTGGTTGGTAAGAGACCAGACCTTATAACTCTTATACCCTGGAAGATGACCTTTAGTATGGGATGCCACATGCGTCGATACTTTGGCAGCGTCACATCTTCCACAATCTTCTGTTGAGACTGGAGCGGCCGCTGCCGAAAACCTCAAGCGGCGCAAATATAGTAACCTCGATAGAGGTTTCATATTTAAGCCGTTTGGGGTAGAAACTTTGGGACCGTGGGATCTTAGTGTCCACCATCTTTACAATGTGATAGCTAAGAAGTTGTTCGACACATCTGGTGACCAGAGGGCTGGCCTTGCACAGACGCTAGGCATTTTCATACAACGTAGCAATACCAGCCTTCTAGGCACGCTGCGAAGCGACGACGGTTTGGCACAGTTATAATTTTGCACTCAAAGTTAGTTTAGTTTTGAAGCGACCTAAGAGCTATGCCACCTATCAATCCAGTGAAGCAGTCACGGCCAGCATCCCTAGCCATTCTGTTTAGTTCATCAAAAAATCACCCAGTAGCGTGCTGTGTTTATCGGTTATTTAACATCTACTACGTTAATTCAACATAAAACGATTACATACCTTGCAAGTTCCCTTTATGCATATCGCTCGGAAACCTGGTTTGGTGCAAGGCGTACCATCAGCTACTAAACCCAAGGAAGCGTAGAACTGTTGCCCCACGGGCCTACAGTTCAACATGCACGGTACGTTACCTGCCAATAGACAAATTTTTTTTTAGTATTCAATATACAAAGTTTATCACTAATGTGGTTTATAGGCGTCGCACCGATTCTATACATTTTTTAACATACAATTTTTATAACAAACATACGAGGAACAAAGACATAAAACTTATTTATCTAAACTTAAATAACCAAAAAATTACTAAAAGTGTATGAGGAATAAAGAATTAACAATATAATCTTTAGCTTTTTCTTAACAGAGACCTTTACTCAGCGCAGTTGCGCTACTTGATGGCCTTAAAAAGTTTTTAAAATATTTAGGAGATAAATGCTTTCTAGTGCGTTGATGAAGATAGAATTTCAAGCCGTGGTAGCTCAGAGTCTAGGCGCTCGCCTTAAATTACACAGTACTCTAGCAACCCTAGTTCGATCCCCGATGCATTTTAAAGTGACGATTTACCACGCGCTCGGCGGTGAAGAAAAACATCGTGAGGAATACTACATGTGTCAGAAAATTTTCTAAGACATGTGAAGTCGGCCAATCCGCACTAGAGCCTTTGCGGACTATGCCCTTACACTCTCGTTACTGGAAATGCCTGTGCCCAACAGTGGGTCGATATATACAAAGGCTGTAACTTTAACTTTTTAACTTATTATATATATTATTTAGGATTTATTAAAAAATGTAATGTAATTTTCTGCATTCAATGGCCAACAAATTACCGGCATTTATAATTTTAGAGTTAATTCTAATAACTGCAACGCAAGGAACTTGTTAGGCTTAGAGAAATTTATTATCAGTTAAATGTGGCCGCTGCAGCCGGCGGCGCCTATCAACTGGACATTTTAATAGACTGTTATAAACTTCTCATGTCATATTGTACCGCCGTTAAACTGAACTATTCATAGCTTATTATACTATTATATTAACCGACTTAAAAATTAGGAAGTTCTCAATTTGTCTATATTATAATCATAATTATTGTGTTTGTATAATAATTTCGTCATTTATAAATTTTTATAGCTTGGATCGTGGGTTCGAATTTACTTGTAATTTACCATTCGAATATTCAGGTGAGATATCTTCTAGCACACAATTTAACTTAGTTGAAAAAACAAGAAAATGTAGTATTATTATTTTTTTTAATTTGCTAGCAAAATCTATATTTAAAAAAAAATCATGTTGTTAATTTTTAACGTAAATTTGAATTGAATCTCCTGAAGTGGCAATCAAAGTTAGTTTAGCTTTTGAATGTCTCTTAGTTTATCCGTGAAATAGCAACCGACCAAGTCTTCGGATCGGAATGCTTACGCGCAACAAAGTAACCGTCCAAGCCGAGGTTACCCTCACCGGGGGGACCCTTGCGTCGAGTTACTATCGATAGAGATACAGGCTAAGCGACCTAAGAGCTAAACCACCTCACAATCCGGTGAAGAGGTCAAGGCCAGCTCTGTGTAGTTCGTCATTAAAAAAAATTGATTTGAAGTATATTTTTGTTTACTCGTAGTAAGTCAAGCACAAACAAGCTCAACAAATAATACAGGTTATTGTGATAACAATGACGTCGGAACATAAAAAGGCTTGCCTTCTGTAGTATGTGTCGAAGTTCAGGCTAAGCGGTCTTAGAGCTAGGCCACCACTCAATCCGGTGGAATCGAGGCAAGCTTCACTAACCGACATGGAAAATAAATGATTAATAATATATCTAACTCTTCCACAGTCCTTGTGCAAGGATATGTCTTTCCCACAATATTTTCTACTCTATATATTAAATAAATACTATTGTTCTTGTTTCATTTCCGTCTCTGATAGACAGAAATAGTTTTAATAATAACGGATTATGTGTTTAATAACTTTATCTCGTATATTTTTTATATCGTGAATGTGTTTAAAAAACTTTATATAATTTATATTTATATTCTGGTCATAAATATTGTTACAGTTTAAAAACTTCCTTAACGACTTATGGTCGAAATTACAAACTACTGATTCCACACGTACTTTTTAACATGAATAGCCTAATGGTTTAAGGCGGTGGCCGGCATCCTTTGTATCAACAAGTATATGTACCCAACCTTACCAATAAATAATGAATCATAAGAATAGGTTGGCGTGATTTTGTCACCCATATACATAAGTTATATGTTTACACCACATGTATGTTAATTAGAAAAATATTGACAAATAACATAAATACACAAATTACATTCAACAAAAAGACACACAAATACCACACGGGACGTAAAGATGAGATACAGTTGCCTATGATTAGAACACCATACGGTAAAAAAAAATTACATTACGAGGGAGCTCAGCTGTACAAGCTTTTTTTTTTGTTGACGGGGAGGAAATCTTCACAAAGATAACCCGCCTTCTGGGGGGAAGGCGGCGGTTATGTGGGGTTCTTACCCACTAAAACCTCCCCTGTGGTCCTTTCCTCGGTGCATGACGAGGGGCTCCGGGATCCCCAGTAGAACGCACCGGAGCCCCTCTGCACTATGCTCAAGGAGAGCACGTCCCGGGGAGGGAGTAACCTCCCTCCCCCCCTGTGCCCTCGCAGCGCAAGGCAACACGGGTCAGCCGATGGCGCCTTCTTCCCGGGTCCACTTTGGTGGACGACTCAGGCCCCCACCCTTGTCGCCCAGTGAGCCCGAGGCCCCTTTCAGTCACCTTGTACGACAGGCAGGGGATACCGTAGTCTTATTCTCGCACTCTAATCCAATCGGGCATCGACGTATAGAATGTATTCAAGATCGAAATAAATTATTATATTTTTTTAAAAAGAATCTAGCAATATTTCTTTTTTTTTCATAAATTCTTGTTAACCATTCCAACTAAGATTGAGCTTGTGCTAGGAGATGATTCACGTCAACGAACGGTGAATTCGAAACCACGAACTTACGATTCGCAGACTGTACCCTAGACCATTAGGCTATAGACAATTCAAAAATAGGCAGAGAGAGAGAGAGAAAAAAGAATATTATTTTCAATAACAACTTCTGGAGCAATCGAAGTACTGTAGCTCCACTACTGCGTACTACACTTCCACGATATCTCTCTTTAATAACAATTAATCAGCCCTGTCAATAGCTGATAACCGTAATAAAATTAACTTAACAGTTACGCATTGTGCGAGCGCAGCTCTACTGGTAATGAAAGTAATTAACACATATGGTTTCAAACTCATGGGAATTTGATTATTCAACCAGCCGCCGCCGCGATAAACAGTTCAACTATTAGAATCACCAATACGTTTAACGTTGCCTAACTCTGGAAGTTAATGTTGATTAAAAGTTGAAGAAATATATTAAAGTTACACCCTATATATATGTCTCACTGATTAGCGCCGACTTTTTCTGTACAGATAGTACAAGGACTTTTTTTTCAATAAAGCGCAATCACAGACTCTTTTCTAATGTACTTTAATTGTTTTTCTTTTTATGACGAACTACACAGATTGGCCAGAGAGCTGGCCTTGATTGCTTTACCGGATTGAGAGGTGGCATAGCTCTTAGGTCGCTCAGCCTGAACCTCTATTGCTAGTAACTCGACACAAGGGACCCCCGGTGAGGGGTAACCTCGGCTTGGACGGTCACTATCTTTAGTTACTTTAGTTTGTTATAAGAGTCGTACATCTACAGTTCTTATATTTTTAAGGCTCAGTTTTTGAAGGTGGTATTGGAGAATGCTCTGGTTCACGGGATGTAGACGCCCCGTTCCATTGTTATTATTTTTTTCGCCACCGCTGGATCCCTGTTTCTCGTTTATACTCAAGTATTTTTCCTTTTGATGCGGCCGTTGCCCTTGTCACCAGTCTTCCTGTGGCGTCGTCACAGTAGTGTGTTGGGATATCGCCACTACAGCATGTTGGACGTTGACGTGCATTTGCAGTTTTTTCGTCACTGCTCTTATGACCACCACTGATCCGTGCGTGATGCCTTAGGTGCTGTGGATGTTCATGGGCGACGGTGTAGAAAAAAATCTTGGGTTCCGAAAGATAGGATCCAATGCTAATAAAATTCATATAAAGGTCTCAAATCCTTTATAACAAACAAAATAACGATGTCTTTCACTTTTAAATCGTAATTAATCATTTTAAATTAAACGGGATAATTGAAATGTTATCAATTAGAATCGTATTATTCGTTGAATTAATAAACTTCTAGCAACCACGCGTGTGACACGTTAATACAGTCAGCACTGTGATAATTTAACTGACAATTTCAAATGATCTTTCTATCTAACAACTAAATAAGGTGATGCCAGAGCCTCGGGGCCCGGCAATTTATCTAAACATGAAACTTTAGTTAGGTAGTTGTCGAACGGTGTACGTAGGGGGCTCATCTTCAATCGATAAGTCACAATTGCGTCATTTATCTCACTTAACATTTTAAGTATTCAAGCGAAGTCCTATCTTTTCTGCTTTTAAACTTACGTCATACATGCTTGTATTTTAACCGGTTAAAACCGGCTTTGCCGGACATAGGAACTGATTGTTAACTCTTCCATTCTTACACCATTTACTTAAAAAATATTATAATTCATTATAATTTTTCGTGTAATTAACTATAAAATATATATTAAAGCCTTGGAGTCCGCGACGTAGCAGACAAACTGCAGGAAAGTCGTCTCCGATGGTATGGCCACATATACCGTCGGCAATAGATGCCTAGCCCTCAATGTACAAGGCCCAAGACCCCGTGGCAGGCCCAAGAAACGCTGGCTGGACGTCGTTAAAGCGGACATGTTAGTGAACCACCTAACAAACGAGGATGCCGAAGACCGGGCAAAGTGGAGGAGACTAAGTATGAAAGCGGACCCTGGCTGTAGGCCGGGAAAACGCTAGGCAGAAGAAGAAGAAGAAGAATTAACTATAAAATATAATTAGAATGTAAGTAATCAATCTTAAAGGTTTTTATTAATATTAATGCAGTTATTTATGAATCGATTTGATTTTTTTTTGTCTGAATTGGTTTAGTGTCAGTTAGGTCCCATTTTAATTGGCATAGGGGCTTAGGTTATAAACAGTTAAATCGTGACCTTCATACGTAAAAATACTCGTTGATTGAAATATTGGTGAGTAAATACACAGTCTCGTAAATAAGTACTTATTAGTGACAAGTCAAGAAAATAAGAGAAAGCGAGCGTAGTATCGTCAATGTTTGACTCGTCGCGTTTGATATGATTTGAAGTCGGTCTTTCAAACGACTTGTGCTCGATTCGAAAATTCGTGTGTATTTTTGTTTATGTTTATACCGCATAACTTTCGACTGGGTGAAGCGATTTCGATGATTCTTTTGATTTATTTCTTTATTTAAAAGCTGGTGCTTATGATTCCATTTTAATTTGGTCCAATTCTGACAATGGAGATCCATGACAAACCTTTATAAGTTTTAATAATCTTTTCAACCGCCTTCAAAAAAGGAGGAGGATGTTTATTACCTCATAACTTTGATGAACCAATTTCGATGATTCTTTTTTCATACGAAAGCTGGTCCCATATGGGGTCTCATTCAAACAGTAGCTTCAATGAGGAAAACATCTTAAATTTGCACTAAGTACGTGCGCCACCAAAAAAAAACACCAAGGCATTTACTAAGCTAGTGCGCCTTACCATCCAGGACTGCATTTCCACTTAACATCAGGTGGGATCGTAGTCAAGCACTTGCTTAGAAATTATAAAAACAATGGACGAATAACTCAATACGACACCGACCAATTTCGATGATTCATTTTTTATTGGAAAGAATGCATTTCAAGAGTAGTTTGGTGACTTTGGTTAGATTCTGATTAATTCTATTTTCTAACATTGCTACGATGAGGCCGTCGACGCGTCGAATATCGTGTAACGTTTGATTCGATTTGAAGTCGGCTTTCGTTTTTGCTCGTAAATATACTTGTGTTTTTACTAGTAAATATAAATGTGTTGTATTTACCGTCCACGTAGGGTACCCAATTGTAGAAGCGGCCATGGAACGGTCTACCGTCATAAGCAGCGCATTGTTCCCTGCGCATGTCTCGCGTTGACTCTTCAGTCCCGACGGAACAGGGCTACAAAAAATGATTATAAATACCTTAAAGTACTTCTAGAATGACTAATTGACTAATGAGAGTTAGCTCAGCTACATAGTACGCTAGCAAGCCGAGTTCGGTCGCCAGTGTCGGAACCAATATTAGCTGTTGCAATTTTATGTGCTAATTTACCACGCACTCAGCGGTGAAGGAAAACATTGTGAGAAAAGAAGTACTAGAATTTTTTTCTAAGACAGGTAAATTCTGCCAATCCTCACTAGGGCCGAGTGGTCGACTATGCCTTAGGTATTGTTCTTTTAGGGCATAATTGTTACTGTGACTTATAAAAACGTATCCCAAAGACGAAATTTAAGACGAAAACAGAGCTACTGATAGTCTGATGATACCGCTTACACAAGATTTCGTTGTTAGGTTAGCTTTTTATACCTGTCACAGAACTAATTCTGCAACGGAAGAGCTGATAATCGCAATCTCAAATTTACTTGCGCCCAGCTAATAGAAAGGTACCGATTTTAATTAAAAACATTATTGCTGGTGACTTTTTATAAGGAAGAAACCGAAAAATGAAATCTCATTGATAAAGTCCCCAGTTTTGTCGCTTTAATAAGTGCAGCTTTCACTGCCATCTAGTGTGGGACAGCACAGCATAAATCAGACTTGTCACGTGATCACTTATTTCACAATATGTTGTTTTAATTCAAAAGTATATCAGCGACTCTGACAACAATAAATCAATATATTAGCAAAGCAAAGAACAGAAAAGGTTTCGTAGTTTTATAGCCTCGTAGAGTATCAATAACTTGTGGCAGTTGGTCGAAACAATACTAATTACGGAAACATTTACGAGCCATTATGTCGTAAATCGGGAATCATTCAAGCGAATGGATTGAACACTATGATACTTCCACGCTTTCATAGTGCGTGTCGGTTGAACAAATCATTACCGGTAATGAACCCGTAGAACTATGCGAATATGGGAAAAGTGTTTTGTGATTTTCGCATCATTTAGCAGTTCTTTCCAGTTCAAGGGGGTTACACGGGTAACACGGTGTTAGAGTTATCTTAACTTAATGCATGGATGAGAGACAAGATCGGGGAAGTACCACTCACGGACAGAACGACGTGTTGAAATTGAACTATTATATGGAACTGTATTAAGTAAACTCATTTTTATATTCCAGGTGAAATCAGTGCCCCCAAGTTTGTCAAAAAGGAACTTTCAGTGACGTCACAGATGTCGATATTTAGTAATATGCCGGTTTATTTCCGATTGTGTACCACTAATATTGTGGCGACTAGTGTTCGCCAACTAGTAAAGAGTATTTTGACGACAAAATTTATTTATTTTATATTTGGAATTAGAAAATTTTTAAAAGACACATGTCAACATTTTTCATTCACTTTTTGTCTAGACTTTTCGGATTGTATATATTTCTGATGTAACAAAATGTATAAAATATAATTTCCGTATTCGTCATCATGTTTGTGATATTTTTATTTACCGGCGGCACATTAGAAGATCGAGATCACGTGCAAAAGTAATAGTGGGAGTGGCATTCCGCTCTAATGCCACATTACCTAAAATACTACGATTGAATTGCGATTAGCATCTGGTAATATCGTTATATAATGACATCGTCCAAATATATCGTTATATTCCCCGTCAACCCGTTAACCCGTTCAACCGTCATACAGTTCTTGTAACTAGTACGGACGGTAGTTAGTTACCTGATATTGCAAAACTAGCCAAACATTAATAAAAAAAAACTGTCTGTGTGTCTATAAACATATATCCGTAGATATAATAGATCTGTACATTTAAGTTAAGTTTTTTAATGAAATAAAAGATTTATTTAATATTTATTTATATATAATTAATTAGTAATTATCAAAGTCACTTTAGCTGTAGGACATCCAGTGCTAGACATACGCCTCTCCCAATTCTTCGTACAGCAAAGGACTGGAATAGTTTGCCCGCGTCTGTCTTTCCTTCCGATTACAATGTGGGTATTTTCAAGAGTAGAGTGAATAGGCATTTACTAAGCTAGTGCGCCTTACCATCCAGGACTGCATTTCCACTTAACATCAGGTGGGATCGTAGTCAAGCACTTGCTTAGAAATTATTAAAAAAAAAATGGTTATCTAATATAAATTATTATTCATATAAGAAAAGTGGGACAGGTTATAGTTATGATAATGGAATGACAGTTCGATTAGTTTTCATAATGAAAATTAGTAAGGGACCTTAAACATGCGGGCCTCGAAACGTAAGTCGTAAGCCGTTTTCCCAGCTACTAATCTATCACAGCTGGATGAACAATAATGAAAATACCACTAGAGTGTGTTGAGCGTTTTATAAGAGCCTAAAGCCACACTAATTGGTAATATTAATTATCTTTTTTGTTCACGGGGAGGAAATCTTCAAAATGATACCCCGTCTTCAGGGGAAGGCGTCGGTTATGTGGGGTTTATACCCACTAATACCTCGGAGCATTATGAGGGGCTGCGGGATCTCCAGAGACTTATTCCCTCCCCCCCTGTGCCCTCGCAGTGCAAGGCGACATGGGCCTGCCGATATCACCTTCTTCCCAGGTCCACCTTGACAGACGACAAAGGCCCCCACCCTTCTTTTCGCCTTCTACGACAGGCAGGGGATACCGTAGTCTTATTCTTGAGAGACCAGAACTACAGGGCAGAATATTAATTATCTTACACCGGGGTTACACTCGTGATATCTCCTGCTCACGCCAGGACAATGCGCCCTCTGGATGCGTACAGTACCCGTCGCATTTTCATTCTTAATGACGCTCCGCTTTCTGAAACAATGCAAACAATTGATTAAAGACAAGTATATTTACGACTAAAAATAAAAGTCGACTTCCAATCAAACGTTAAATGCTATTACGCGCTGTCGTCGAAATTCCGAATTATCGTAAGAAAATTACAAAATAAAATTAATCAGAACCTAACCTAATACTTCAAACTATTTTTAAAGTATATCCTTTCCAATAAAAAAATAATCATCGAAATAGGTAGGCATGATATAAAGTAATTCGTCCATTTGTGCCGCAAATACTTGATAACACTTGTATGGTTTTTTCATGGATTCTTTTGTCAGAACAGGACTACGCGGGAAGCACTAGGTATAACTAAACAAAAAAGGATCATCAAAATCGGTTCACACAGTCAAAAGTTATGAGGTAACAGATTGAAAAAATACAAACGAATTGAGAACCTCCTCCTTTTGAAGTCGGTTGAAAATCAAATCAAAATCTCAACCAACATACATTTTATACGATTTTCAAGAGTAATGCCATGTTTATTGCTGTCTTCACGTACAAACAAAAATATAGTAAAATCCATCAAGCAAAAAGAAATATTGGTAATAAAATTAAAACTAATCGAAAAGTTAGACTACCAACTGTTATTTTGTAAAATGTAAAGTGTAAAATATAAAAAAGATAAAGTGTCTTTGAAGAATAACTGCCGATAAATCATCTTAATTGTAATTACATTATAACTTACACGAACATAATACAAGCAACACAACCGCGCGGCTCAGCGCAAAGGACCTCGTAATGAAATCAACGATCGCTACAAATAGTGATTAGGGTCGTTAGACACGGGGCGCGATGCAATGGCGATGCTATTCTATGCAGGATAAGCCAGAAAGGTCCATAATTCCTCTTCCCTATGCACCTACTCTAATTAAGATTGCTCTTTTTTTTAATGACGACCTACACAGATTGGCCAGAAAAGCTGGCCTTGACTGCTTTACCGGATTGAGAGGTGGCATAGTTATTAGGTCGCTTAGCCTGAACCTCTGTTACTAGTAACTCGACACAAGGATCCCCCGGCGAGGGGTAACCTCGGCTTGGGCGGGTACTATGTTAAGCGTAAGCATTCCGATCCTAGGGCGCCTGAGAGGGCCGAACCACGACTCTGTCGATTGCTATTTCACGGATAATCTAAGAGACATTCAAAAACTAAACTAACTTTGAGTGCCACTTCGGGAAGCGTTGGCGCTGGGAGAAGAAGTGGCCGAAGAAACTCCAGCAACGCTCCTAACATCTAAGGGGTGAGGCCTGCCCATAAAATAGCGGTAATGCGCAAGGATTATTCGCAACCTGCGACGGTCGCGAATGGACGCTTTGTGGATTTGTAGAGATCTAAAAAAAATAATAAGAGAATGAAACAATGAAAGTAGTCAATTGTAGACATACTCTATTGTAGACATACTTCACTACTCTAACAGACAGACAGACCGTGGCAGTTTAGTCAGTTATAAGTGGTTAATTCTGTCGAAAATGTTTTCGGCTATAGAAGCGAATTGAAGATTAATATTTATTTATTCATTTCTCACAGCACTTAGGCTATAAAATATTATAATATTATATCAACGTTCACTCCCCTGACTGCCAACAAATGCATTCACAATTAGTTAATAAAACTGAGTCTTACATTTTAATTAGGGTCGTAGTGATGCCATGATGGGAGTACGTGTGTGTTGTGTGTGTGGTATGTGTACGTATGTACTATGAACTAACAACGCATTTTTAAATGCAGGTTTTCTGGTATTTAAAATGTTCGCAATTTTTTCTAAGAAGCTCTGCGCATAGGTCGTGTTGGTATGTGTAATACTGGAAATATATTCAAAGTTTTATATAATACGTGTTAGGAAAAACAATGAATATAGATTTTCGTGTGTTTTTCCTAACCATAAATATTTATTTTAGTACGACGTTAGAAAAAATTGGTTTTCCACCTTAAAAACAGAAAAAAATACCTGAAATTCAAACTAATAACTATTAACCTGTTAGTCCAGCGTGCAATAACTTCATGGTTATTTTTATTATTTCTACAAAAATTATTCATATATAATAATTGGTTTTACAACTTTAAATAATTAATAATCATTTGCATTAAAACCCAAATCATTAGAATCAATGATTTTAAATCTGAAACAGAAGTCATGGCTTTCTCTGTGGCTACAGCATTAAAAGCGTTCTAATCTAATTTGATGGTTAAAAATTAAATGAACTGATATATATATAAAGAATATTATCTATAGATAACTAGATATACGTGTTCGGCGAAACAGCTGTTATTTATTATTGCCAGTTACTTTGATTTATTTCAATTCTTCTTTTTTAAATATTCAAGTATCTAGTTGTTTTGTAGGAGTTTCCGTTGCAACTAACTGATGACTGATGTATTAACGTGTAGCGTAATCCTTGTGATCAACGGTGGAAAAAAAAATCGACGGTGGTACGGTATATCGGTTATGCTATAAATATGACCTAAGAGCTATGCCACCTCTCAATCCGGTGAAGCAGTCAAGGACAGCTTCTCTGGCCAATCTGTGTAGTTCGTCATAAAAAAAATAGATAAGATTCTATCAGCTCAAACGGAGGTCCTTTCTAGAGAGCCATTGCGCCAAGTCATATCGTAATAAATATGTGTATGTACATATATGTTTGTAAATGTGTGTGGGTAAAAAAAAATATTTCATTTCATTTCAAAAATATTAAGAAAAAAATATTTTAAAACATATTTCGTTTTCATTTTATAATGTTGATTACAGATTAAAACATTTTAAAACACACGGAGCGCTCTAGAAGTGTGGTCAGCACTACATTTTATGTTGTATATTTACTAGTAAAATCAAATACCAACTACAAATCAAATCTCCGCTAGTAATTAATGAAGATTTTACATGAAATCCGAAATACATCTGTTATATTACGACGTTCTGTCCACTTAATCTTTGTTCTTTGTTAATGATTTCATTAAGGACTAGTATTGTCATATACAAACATTTTTCCATACGATTTTTAGAATGTATTGCCATATCTTCGGAACCCAACATCTTACAGGTGTCGTATGTTCCTATTTTGATACAAAAAAAGAATTTCATAATCGGTTCTAACGAAGCTACGATCGAACCAACATAACAATACATCAATCGAGAGAGCACCTTCTCCTTTTTTGCAGTCGGTTAAGAAGGCTATCAATCATTAAAAGAAAAGTTACCGCTATTTTACGGGCAGGCCCCACCCCTTAGATGCTAGGAGCGTTGCTGGAGTTTCTTCGGCCACTTCTCCCAGCGCCAACGCTTCCCAAAGTGGCACTCAAAGTTCGTTTAGCTTTTCGAATGTCTCTTAGATTATCCGTGAAATAGCTACCGACCGAGTCGTGGCCCTCTCAGGCGCCCTCGGATCGAAATGCTTACGCTTAACATAGTAACCGTCCAAACCGAGGTTACCCCTCACCGGGGGGACCCTTGTGTCGAGTTACTAGCGATAGAAGTTCAGGCTAAGCGACCTAAGAGCTATGCCACCTCTCAATCCGGTGAAGCAGTCAAGGCCAGCTTCTCTGGCCAATCTGTGTAGTTCGTCATTAAAAATAAATAAATAAATAAAAAAAAAATGGTGCTAATTACTAAGTAATTAACGTTCTCAATTTGTTTTTAATTTAAAACAGTAATACATTAATGATATTAAAATACTTTGATAGCAATTGCTTAAATTAAAAATACAAAAGAATATATGTAATATAATAACATAATAATTGTAATAAAAGTTGCCAATATCAATAAAATCTGATCTGAAATAGGCAACATTTTTGTAATTGTAATTCAATTCATCATTGCTTACTATTAATTCTCACACCATTTTAAATACCGGCTTCTCTGAATATATCTACGATAGAGTTATTACTCTATGACGTTATCGATGTGATTCCTTAATTTATATCGATATATTTTCCACCGTATCAACAGTTGACCACAAAGTTTACTCCAATAAAACTTTTGAAGTTATTATGATATAGCGTTAACAACAATTCACCGGCAGTATCTGAACGATATTTCATTCCTGCTTTATTACTGGAATGGGCTATTCACGAGGGTTCATGACAAATGACGTCGGACTTAATTTGTCGAGGATGTTATGCCGCGCCCTATCAGCAGGATACTCCTGCGTAGAAACCGTCTTTAATGAAGGAATGTATTTCATAATGATCCAGATAATTTATTTCATAGAGTAAGACGTGGCAATGGACGAGATGTAATTGATATTCGAGATGATAAATCCAAATGGTATGGTATTCAATCCATTTTTGTGGTAAATTCGTAATTAAGAAATGTGAAACATCAGTTAGTCGATCTCATAATTGGTATTTCATTTTATCGCCTTCTATCTAGTAACTTGAATTTTTGATGTGTAAACTGCCGAGTTGAGCAATTTTTGGTGGGTTTATCATATGGATTTGCGACACCGACATGTTAATGTTGTATTTTTATTTGGTAATGATTTTGTACACCCCGTATTATATTTAAAAAAATATTTATAACCATGTATATAATTGTTGCTCAGAGTATTAACGGATATCACAAGCATCTTCTTCTTCGTCGCTTGAGTCTTTACTCGTCGTGGTTATCACGTATTAGGTATCAGTGACCCGCTTCACAAGCCGCCGCCACTCCTCCCTGTACGCTACTTTTTTCGCACATTGATGCAAGGGTACGTCCATAGCCGTTCTTATCTGGTCGGTCCATCTCATAGCTGATATTCCCCTAGGTCTGGTGCCCTCCACCTTACCCTGTACTACCAGGCGTTCGATGGATTCGTCATTACGCCTGCAGACATGACCAAAAAATGTCAGTATCCGAGCCCGAACAATGGAAGACAGACGCTGCTTGATGCCGAGTTCTTCAAGTATTGACTGGTTAGTTCGGAATGCAGTCCAAGGTATCCTCAGCATTCTTCTCCAGCACCACATCTCGAGCGCATCTATTCTCTGTTTCTCGCTCTCTCGTAGGGTCCATGTTTCAGAGGCGTACAAGAAAATGGAGAACACAAGTGATCTTACAAGCCGGGTTTTAGTTGCTTTCACAATCACAAGCATATTTACAAGTAAATAAAAACCATGTTAAAATCGAATCAAACATTGAACGCGACTATGCACAGACATCTTTGTATTTTCAAATTATTGCAGGAATATTACGAAACAGAAGTGACAAGATTCTAACCAAATTCTCATCAAACTACTATTGAAGTATACCTTACATAGTTACACATTCCAAAAAAAATGAATCATCGAAATCGGTTGGCGTGATATTAAGTTATTCGTCTATTTGTGTGTCTACTTGATGAAAATTTAAATTTAACTATTTTAATTTTCTCATGGATGCCATTTTCAGAATGAACCACGGACCAAATTGAAATGGGACCACATGGGAAGAACCAAGTTTCAATTTAAAAAAAGAATCATCAAAATCGGTGCACCCAGTTGAAAATTATGAGATAACAAATAAAAAAAAAATACAGACGAATTGTTACAATTCCATCGGCAGTCCCTCTGACTTCCAATTTATGTTATAAGCCAATTGGAGTATCTACAATTGATTTAAAAAAAAATAGATGTCGGAATTGTTTTAAATCTACTAAGCTAAAATTTGTACTAAGACCATCTCCTAGTACAAATTTTAGCTTAGTAGACTTACACGTCAATACTAGAAGGAACCTACGTTTTGCAGACCGCATCGTAAACCATTATGCTATTTGGTATTAAGTAATTGTAAAGTTACCGAAATATTGACCTGATATTCTATTCTATTTCTGATCGTTAGAAAAACTTCTTAGAATACACTTAATGGCAAATCCATTAACAAGTTCATCAAACGCCACAGTGGACAGATAATATTCATTTTGTTAACTGATACATTTATACGAAGATATAATAATCAAGAAATTTAATCTTAACGTTATCAAATCAAAGACACGTTCACCCTGGTCGCTCCTGGCACCATTTCTAATTAAGAGTGACGGTATGTTGATTGCCTACTTAACATAGCAACAGTACATGGTATCTCAACGAATAAATCCTCTATGGTTTAGTATTACAATTATCTCTGGTCGCTCATTCATTTGTACAGAAATAGATCGATCCTGTTATAACTAAGACGGTTATCGAACTAAAGATTACAAATGATTAAGGGTCTTGTATACCGGTATTTTGTTGTATTTGTGAAACTACGGTGGGTAGGCTCTCACCATCACTTGCATAGTACACTATGTGTACTTCGAGCCTCGGTGTGGTAATAATGCAGTTATAGTAAGCTAAGCATTCGTCTCTATGGTCGAGAGTTCGAATCACGCCAGGTCATATTTCTAACCCGAACAAAGCGCTTTAATTCGTCTTTCATTATACGTGTGTGGAGGTTTTGCATGACCTAATATTGTCAACCCCTTTCCATCACCAAACGACTAGGCGCGGCGAGCAGTTGTACCCTTACCTCGTAGACATCCCATGAATACGCACGAAGCGGTTTATCTTCCTTGTGTGGACGGCTAAGGAATGGAACTCTCTGCCGCGATCAGTCTTTCCATACGAATACAATCTGGACATCTTTAAGTCTAATGTGAACAAACACCCTGTAGGCTCACGTGCTCCATTCTCTTCTATTTCCATCAAGGGAGATAGAAGCCAAACGTTAGACTATTTAGTATAAAAAAATACTGGAATAGTTAGTACTTAACAAATTTAGGAAAGTAAATTCATTGGTACAAAGTATAGACCATAAAATGATTAACAAAGGTCACAAGTTATCACTTTATATACGATTTTCATATAATATATAAAATTAGAGAAAAGTCCAGTACCTAGGCGTCCAAAGCGTAGGGTTTTATAGTTCCAAAATATTAACATTGTTAAAAGCAGTACATGTATTTATGTGTATAAAAATAAAAATTCCGATTATAATTTAAGTGCATCAACAAAAAGGTTTTATAGCCTTGCGGAATGCGCGCCGTAAAACAAATAAAAAACAACAAACAATCTATGGTTACAAAACTGGCGCGAACGCTTCATATAATTGACAGTAATCGCAAGCTCATTACGAACTACAGCGACGGTGATGTGTGTCA
Organism: Meandrusa payeni; assembly: GCA_029286785.1. Lineage (NCBI taxonomy): Eukaryota > Metazoa > Arthropoda > Insecta > Lepidoptera > Papilionidae > Meandrusa > Meandrusa payeni. The sequence continues at coordinate 6,516,608 of JAGSMX010000008.1, read as the reverse complement.
ATCATGGCGGCGAGTGCAAGCAATCAATGCTCCCACCACAATAACAGCTTGTTACAGGCTTAACGCTACGGGGTTTCCATTACCTTAATTTAGTCTATAAAAACCGTAAGTACATGAGAGTGAAGTCGCGCGGGCGTGTTTAACCTCTGACCCGAGCAACATGTACACTTAGCGAATTTCTTGAATTTCTTTACAGGCAATTTAAAACCGACGCCTTTAAATTTAGATATTACTCAGTATCACACTTTATTGCATACATTATAATGTATACTTTTAATAAGTTCAAAAATTAAAATTCGAGTGCCGGGAAAGCGCATTTAAAAAAATAAGACCACCCTTTATTTTTGCTCACGAGTGTATGTCAAGGCAGTCCACGTGTAATAGCGTTTAACATTTCCTACGTCAAATTTGATTCGATTAGAAGTCGATTTTTGTTATTACTCGTAAATATACTTGTTATAATTTGAAATGAGACTATTTTGTTGTTTTTTTAAAGCGTGATTTTTCAGTATTCTGATTTTAGTATTGCAATTTGGTAGTTCAGTGTTCGGGCGGTCGCCTCAAGTTGCATAGTACGCTAGCAATCCGAGTTCGATCCGCGGTGCCGACACCAATAAATTTGTTGTTGGAATTTTTATGTGCTGATTTACCACGCGCTCGGCGGTGAAGCACATGTGACTGACCAATCCGCCCTAGAGCCGCGTGGCGGACTATGCCCTTATATCTTATATCTTTACCGAGAAAGCCTGTGCCCAGCAGTGGGATATATATAAAGGCTGTAACTTTAACTTTAATTTACGTTTTACTAATTCTTTGTAATTTTTCTCTTTATATTGCATTAACATTAAAGGTATAACTTCTTAAATACGCACATTGATACAGTCACATATTTCTTAAGATTGAAAAAAATGAACGCTATATTCGTCGGAATCTGCCGTATCATACACGTTAGATATTCAAACAAATGGTACGCAGAAGCTTTGTTGCGTAAATCCACAAGATGGGTGACATGAAATATGAGTGAACACACTCGTAAATAAAAGAGAATTATAGTTTTCAACACAAGTGATACATCACGGGTGCGTCTGTGTATTTTAAGCTACATTCTGATTTATTTACAGTACGTTTAATTCTCGTAAAATTCGTAACAATTGCGATAGAGACTACAAATTCCCATATTAAACACCTGGCAGACTGTATGACAGACTACACAGGTTGGCCAGATAAGCTGGCCTTAATTGTTTCACCTATGATTGAGTGGCATAGCTCTTAGGTCGCTTAGTCTAGTAGAAACAGGGGGGAGAGAGTAACCTCCCCCCAGTATGTGCTCTCTTTGAGCACAGTGCAGAGGGGCTCCGGTGCGTTCCTCTGAAGATCCCGGAGCCCCTCACCATGCACCGAGGAAGGGCCACCAGTGAGGTTTTAGTGGATAAAAATCCCACATAACCGCCGCCTTCCTTCTAGAAGGCGGGGTTTCTTTTTGAAGATTTCCTACCCGTTAACAAAAAAAAGGGTCCCTGATGAGGGGTAAACTCGGCTTGGATGGTTACTATGTTACGCATAAGCATTCCGATCCGAGGGCGCCCGAGAGGGCCGAACCACGACTCGGTCGGTTGCTATTTCACGGATAATCTAAGGGACTTTCAAAAACTAACTTTGAGTGCCACTTCGGGAAGCGTTGGCGCTGGGAGAATAAGTGGCCGAAGAAACTCCAGCAACGCTCTTAATATCTATTTAGAGTTAAATCCTGTATCGCTCAATCTATGTCTATTATCTACTAAACAAATGTAGATTGTTTCCAAATAATCTTAATTTTTCTAAGTCAGAATAAACTTGAAGCTAACCTAGTGCTAAGTATTAGTATATTATGTACCTAGGTAGACACTCTCTTTCCTGTGCAGCCACTCCACCCCCGCAGGTCATAGAACATGGACCCCAGCTGCTCCACGAGGTCCAAGCATACGCACTGGTGAGAGAATCTTCTAACTCCTGGAACATAATGGTACATTCAATGACGACAGTTTCGTTTTCAATTATATTACAATACCGAACGTTCAATTTTGAAGCCGAACTACGTAAGTTAACATTCACATCTGCGCTCTCTCAATTAACATCTGACGGGTAATTTAACATTGTGATAATTAGTCTGATAAAAAAAAAGAAACACGTTAGTCTTATAAAAGACCAGAACTGTATGTAATGTTGAGCAAATATTGACACAGAGGGATATATCCTTATATACTTTTGGTAAATCAATTATAAGGTAACATAAGCAGAAGTGAAACGGGGATGGATTTCTAATAAATTATGAAATATTTAAAGTACAACACTTTCACTTCTGCTTATGTTACCTTATTATTGATTTACCAAAAGTATTTTTACGTGTAAACATAAATACCGACTTCAAATCATCATTTGTGGATATAACATCAAAGGCTACAAAGTGCGGTCTCTTTTAAGGATTATATAGTGTTATAATTTGTAGGATTCATGGAATAAAATAGCCCAACAACTAATACACTCGCTTTATTGAGACAGCGTAAAGTTGTAAAAAGAATTATTTATAACGAATACCGTCACAACTGCGCGACCTCACAATCTTTATACAAAATTAATTAGAAGTCAGATTAGGAACTAATAAGGTTAAACTATTGTTTACAATGCCAAGTTCATGTGACGATCAACTAAATTATTGATTATGAATTAAAGATACAATAAGGTTCAGGTAAATAAGATATCATTGGAAGTAGTTATTATGCATAATATGATAGAATGGATGATATATCATCTTTCAAGTAAAAAAAGAATCTTCAAATTCGGGTCATCCAGTTCCGATATAACAAACATGAAAAAAATACAAACGCGCCTTAATAATTAAAATTGCATATCCACTTGACATCAAGTTAGATGATGGTTACGTGTTTGTATCAGCCCTGTAGTTCTGGGCTCTCAAGAGTAAGACTACGGTATCCCCTGCCTGTCGTACAAGGCGACTAAAAGGAGCCTCGGGTTCACTGGGCGACAAGGGTCCCCACCCTGAGTCGTCCACCAAAGTGAACCCGGGAAGAAGGCGACATTGGCTGGCCCGTTTCGTCTTCCGCTGCGAGGGCACAGGGGAGGGAGTAACCTCCCCCTCGGTACGTGCTCTCCTTGAGCACATTGCAGAGGGGCTCCGGTGCGTTCCACTGGAGATCCCGGAGCCCTCGTCATGCACCGAGGAAAGGGCCACTGGGAGGTTTTAGTGGGTAAGAACCCCACATAACAGCCGCCTTCCCCAGAAGGCGGGGTATCTTTGTGAAGATTTTCTCCCCATCAACAAAAAAAAATGGTTACGTGTTTGTTACTACAAGTTATAAAAAAAGAATAGAAAGCATACTAATAATGAATTATTTAATTACACAAAGCAGATATAGTGCTTTTTATGACGAACTACACAGATTGGCCAGAGAAGCTGGCCTTGACTGCTTCACTGGATTGAGAGGTGGCATAGCTCTTAGGTCGCTTAGCCTGAACCTCTATTGCTAGTAACTCGACACACGGGTCCCCGGTGAGGGTAACCTCGGCTTGGACGGTTTTAGATATAGTACTTCTTTGTAGAGAGCATAAAAGCCAAATATTATTACAAACATTCACCTGTAGAGAGTCAGCCGCCATCGCGGCCGCTGTGAATATAGCCAACTGCACAACCATCGCAGCCCTGGAAATACAATACAATGTTTAAATCTCGAGAACTGAAATCTTGAAAATGCTAGAACTACAAGTAGTAGATCAGATACAATAACGTCATATTTGTACAACAAATGTACGTACAGCTGGAACTGAATCTACTTTCAAACATTTACTATGGAAGCTTTACCTAAGCAAGGAATAGTTTGATAATTGCTGTCCCTATCCATCTATAATTACATATATATATACATATATATATATATATATATGTATCTATTTATTATTATATATAATTATTATGTTTATATATTTAATTTATTTGTAAGTAGGTATTTATATTATATATGCATGTACCTATTTATTATAGTTTTCTTTTATTCATTATTTTCTCACATGGCTTGTACCCGTTACTTTGTCTCTACACAACCCCAAGGTAGACTGGCAGGTGTCCTGTCGCTGACAGATCAGGGCACCCCGCTCATAACGGCTGATGGCATTCGCGGAAGGTTTAGTGAGTAGGGCTGCCCAGGCCGAGTCCAAGACATCCCTCCGGCCCACCCAGGGTACCGGAGGATGGTCTATAAAAAGATTGAACAAAAAAAATAAAAGGTAGACTGGCAGAGAATGCCTACTAGCATTAAGTCCGTCTATTTGTACCTTTTTTTTGTATTGTGTGCAAATAAAGAATAAATAAAATAAATATTTAACGCTACATATTGGGTGTCATGGATAAAAAAAATAATTTAATTGAGCTCAGATTCTAGCTATCTCTCGTGCACTCAAGGCACTAGTCTCTATCTAGAATTCCCTCTCAGGGACTCTTCCGTCAAGCTACTCTTATAAGGTTCAAAGTGTCCCTTATAAGAATTAGACTACCACTTAAAACGGCCCAGTTAAAGCTTACGGACTAACCACAGTAATGGATCATTTAAAAAGAAACATTTTGCTTCTATGCTTATAAAACCTAAATTACGGAATTAGAATGACAATAGTATGGCGAAGGACTTAGCTTATAATAAATCTTAGCTAAAGTACATAGATTCGGTTAACCAGTTGTATTAAATTGTCCAAGACCTTAGAGGCGGTTGTAATTCATTACATAGGTCGCTAAAGAAGTCATTGACAGCCAACCTAGATTGATCAAATACAGACCAGTCGTAGCTCCAGATTGGATACCTACCATGGATATTATCTACAAACAACTTTATGTTGCCAACAATTTCCAATTAAAAATCGCAATTTAATAAATACAGTTTTACCGTCCTATTTATAAACAATTCCAATTCTATGTTAGCAAGCACGTTCCCACAGCTTGGGGGCCAACTATAAACATGAATGCCAACTTAAATTGTCTAAAACAAACAGAGGCTCTCAGCTCGATCCGGCACCGTGGGTGACTGGATATGACACGGATTCCTTGTCTTAGCAATTTACTTTGCTTTCACAATTTCTTATAACCCTTATTTCACAGGGCTGCTGCTGATATCAAGTTGAGTTATGAACAAATAGTCTAATAAATAGAAGTTTTTGTCTCTTTAAATTGAAGCGAGAATGTGTTAATATTTTCAACCGACTAGACTAGACTAAAAAAAAGTCCTCAATTCGTCTGTATGTTTTTTATCTTTAACCCTGTAGTTCTGGGCTCTCAAGAGTAAGACTACGGTATCCCCTGCCTGTCGCAGAAGGCGACTAAAAGGGGCCTCGGGTTCATTGGGCGACAAGGGTGGGGGCCTTTGTCGTCCGCCAAGGTGGACCCGGGAAGAAGGCGACATCGGCTGGCCCGTGTCGCCTTGCACTGCGAGGGCACAGGGGGGGAGGGAGTAACCTCCCCCGGGAAGTCCAGAGGGGCTCCGGTGCGTTCCACTGGAGATCCCGGAGCCCCTTACCATGCACCGAGGAAGGGCCACCGGGGAGGTTTTAGTGGGTAAAAACCCCACATAACCACCGCCTTCCCCCCAGAAGGCGGGGTATCTTTCTGAAGATTTCCTCCTCGTTAACAAAAAAAAAAATGTTTTTATCTGTGTTACCTCATAACGAATTTCGCTTGGAGGAGCTAATTTTGGTGATTCTATTTTTATTTCAAAGCTGATACTTCCTATTTCAATTTGGTCTAGTTCTGACCATATCTCAAATTTGCATAAGTTATGTGCGAGACAAATGAACGAATAACTTAATATCACGCCAATCGATTTGAATGATTCATTTTTTATAGGAAAGGATGTACTTCAAGAGTAGTTTGATGAAATTTTGGTTAGGTTCTAAATAATTCTATCGAATAATATTTCTACGATCCTTCGGAAATACATAGAGAACGTCCGTACGTAATAGCGGTTAACCTTTGATTCGATTCGTATTAGATCCCAAACTCAACTTTAGCCCTCACGTAGATCAAGTTAGGAACCGGGCGGCCTACGTTATGGGTCGCCTATATCACCTCATTAATAAGAAAAGTAAAATGTCCCTTCGTAATAAGGTGACAATTTACAAAGCAGTTATACGTCCCGTTATGACGTACGCGAGCCCGGTCTTCGCGCATGCCGCCCATAAACATATCCATAGGTTACAAGTAATTCAGAATCGTTTTCTGCGAGGAGCGACGGGTGCGCCGTGGTTCGTACGTAATCGCGAGCTCCACGTTGATACAAGGTTACCGACAATAGCCCAATTCTTTAAGCAGGCATCTCGACGGTTTTTCGAGACTGCCACCAAACATTCTAACAAACTTCTTGTAAGTGCCGCCACTTATAAGCCTTCCTATAATAAATTCCGTCGCGTCGAAAGCTGAGTCGGACACATGTCTCTAGGCTGCGATATTAGACGAAGGAGAAAAAGGAAGGAGATCAACTAGGCGCTCTTCCACCACATGGGCGGAGAACCTTATAAGATCGGCCGGAAAGTAGAAGAAGGGAGTAAGGCAAAAACCTACTTCCACGTAATATTGTCAAAAAGTTTTATTAAGAGTAAACATTGTTTTCATAGGTTGACGTCCCTAGAGGGTCACGGCTCCCACGCAGTTCTCACAGAGTTGTGCAATCCGACAACTCCATTAGGAGTTTGAAGCCGGGACGATACGCTCTCGACGAGCGCCGAATGCACCCGCGACGCACTCCACATTAAAACGATCAAACGACTCTGTAAAACGCCCTAATGAACATCTTAAGTGGTTTATTAAGTGGCGATCGCCGTTATTTTTATGTTAATACGCGCCTTCGACCCACAAAGCCAAAAATGTTGCTCTGTAAATATTGCTTTAATGCTCGTGACGGGTACAATGATCTCATGTTAAAATACATACACAATTAATTCTAAGTATAACCATGCATGAATTTATATTGATTCTTATTGCCTTATATATTAAGCATATAATAAATTACAAATATGGGTACCGTATTTAATGTTTGATAGTCAACCAAACTACTGTACTTGTTATGAGGGGGAAATCTTCAAGTAGATACCCTGCCCCTTCTGCGGAAAAGATAGTGGCTATGTGAAATTTTTACGTACTAAAACCCCCTGGAGGTCATTCTCAGTGCATGGTAAGGGGCTCCGGCACCTCCAGATGAACGCACCGGTGCCCTTTAGCAGTCAAAGAGCCGAAGCACTTCCCAGGAGAAAAGTTTCACCCCAGCACCATCATGCTAAGGCACACAGAACCATTTTGTGTTGCCTTCTTTCCCGGGCCACTTATCGGTGAAACCTGTGATAGCGATGGCATTCTAACCTGACCTAAATAGAGCACCACAAAGCGCATGAAAGGGCCGAACCACGGTTCTCTCAGATGCTTTAGTCGGAATTTCAATTGCCTTCGTTATTGAGTTCTTAAAAATATGTATACACAATGCGCAGAGGCAACGAAAGTCTGCAAAAACTAATCGTAGTTGGGACCGCGGAAGGTAAAAGATCTGGCGGCCGTTCACCAACAAGGAGGTCTGATCAAATAAAAGACTCGTAGTCCTCCAAATTTTACTCTGTCGTAAGAGACGCGCTAGACAAAAGCCGCTGGAGGCAGATCATCCGCTCCAGATGCAACCCTGATGGTGACTAAGATCCTCAGGGATGAGGGACCGACCCTAAAGAGAGAGAGAGAAAATTTGTAGACATAGCTGGCATACAAAAACTAACATAGTGATCGTAATCTCTAATAACCTCTTTAGAGCAAGAGCAACGGTGTTTTTGTTTTTATTGGCACCTTGTCTTATACAGATAAACAAAAAAATCACAACGCACCAAACTTCAAATTTCTTGACCTTTCAAAAGCGCTACATACAATAGACGCACGCACATAAACAAACGCCTCTTTCCAATTAAAGTCAGTGGAAAAAAACAACATAAACGCCTAGCTTCAAAAATAACGCCATATTGATTTATCATCGGAAACGGTTAGTGGGTAAGGTTCACACGCGCCCAGGACAATCGATGCGACTAGACCTGGATGCTTGACCTTATTTTTTTAATCCTGAATGTGCGCGTGCGCAGTGAATGGAGCGTATAATTTATGTTTACTTTTACTCTCCAACGAGGCTCGAATGGTGCACGAAAAAAAGTTTACCGTTTGAACACGTATAAAAATATTTGTTGTGAATAAACTTTAGCGTAGAGGTCGTCGGATAACTAGTTTATTTATAATCTGTCTGTAGCAACCGAACTAACCAATGCGCGGTTGCATGCTCGACGGCATTCGTGTTATAAGTTAAAAATTAACTATCCAATTTATTAGTTTTTAAAAACGACTTTACCTAGTAGTTTAGTGATGGACTTACGAGATGATTAGAGCGATCAAATCAGTTTCTTTTGATGATTTATCAAGATCACTACAGTGCTGAATAATATTTTTTGAGTCCAATGTTTGTTTGTTGAAGGTATATAAAATAAAAATTAATTGAGCTACATTCAAAATGTAGTAAGTTAAAAATTTTAAAATAAATTGGGTAAGTTAATAATTAAGACAAATAGTCCCTCAACACTACAAGTATATTTACGAGTAAAACAAAAGACGACTTCATAATTAATCAAATGTTAAAAGCGCGGACACTATACACGGCGGTTTATAACTTCCTTGCGTAAAATGGAACGCGGCTGTGGAATAGAGGGTAGTTTTTATTTTTACGTTGGCAACACTGATGCGATGAATGTCACTGACAGTGACTGCTAATGAATTACGTTTTAATAATGCCCTGTCATAAATTTCTAACCTTCATCCGGTAGTTGTCAGTTCTTATTTAAAAGTAATTTGTTTTCTTTGCACGTTTATTACACCAAAGTCAATAATTTCACATATGCACAGCACTTATAATTGTGTTTTTTCCACTATTTTCCATGTTCATCATTCCGTAAATATTTTTTTAATCAAAATAAGTTTGAGGACTGTTTTATTTTATTTTAAAATAATCAACTTACCAAAAGGACTTATTCGTTGACAGCGATTGTCTCCTTAGCTCCATTTTTGTCACTTAAAATTTATTTTTATTCCAGTACTTCCGCTTGTCCATCTTAATAAATCAACTAAGAGCATTTGAAATTCAAAGATCATTAAACACCACACTTTTCACTATGATTTAGGGAAATTTTAAGATAACAACTGTTCATTAACATCCTTAAAATGGAATCACTTGTATGACCTGAAACAAAAGAAAAGCATTATTATAATGAGAGCTTTTACGGCCAATCCATCTGTGTGACAGGTAATAAATATCGTAAACACCAGTTTATTTTGATAAAAAATCGTTCATCGCAAATAGTTGTTACAGTATTAAAAAATCTATCAGCAGAAATACTTGATAATTCACAGTCACACTGATTTTATGCATAAATCTTTTACCTTTACCGCAATAAGACTTTGGAATGCGCTTCCAACAAATATACGTACAGCTGGAACTAAATCTACTTTCAAACATTTACTATGGAAGCTTTACCTAAGCAAGGAATAGTTTGACAATTGCTGTCCTTATCCATCTATAATTATATATATATATATATCTATTTATTATTATATATAATTATTATGTTTATATATTTAATTTATTTGTAAGTAGATATGTATATTATATATGCATGCATTTATTACAGTTTTCTTTTATTTATTATTTTCTCATATAGCTTGCACCCGTTACTTTGTCTCTTCACAACCCCAAGGTAGACTGGCAGAGAATGCCTACTGGCATTAAGTCCGCCCATTTGTACCTTTTTTTTGTATTGTGTGCAAATAAAGAATAAATAAATAAATAATTTAAGTCATCAATTATTTTAACTTTTTCCGACACTAAATTTGTCCACAAAACTAATCTCCACTTATTCTTTAGTATATCTATGAACAGCCTGTATATATGTCCCAAACTTGGGCACAGGCCTTGTCTGTAAAGGGGTTATAAGGGCATAGTCCGCCACTGGCCGTAGTACGGATTGGCAGACTTGACGTGTCTTAAAAAAATCTATTAACGCCCAAACACCAAAGAAAATATAGACGAATTGACATAACAACATTTCTTAAGCTTTAATTAGAGATCTTTTTAAATTTAAATTCTCTTATATGATACTATGGTGTCTTTTAACACTGACCGTAGTTTTGAATTATAAAATATAAGAAAACGAAAAACTTATTCTATAAATATATATACAAAATAATTGTAATCTTAGGTAGATAATGTAAATTTCTTTTTGTACACCAGTTTCGAACACCCGACCGGTTTGATTCTAAGCCAACGTGTATTGCGTAAAATAATAAAGATATAAAAGATCACGTAATATACGATAACAGTGGTATTTCCGCATTCATAAGCAAAAGTCACGTCTACATCCATGGAAGAGGAACGTAGTGGGCAGAAGAGATTTAGAGATTAAACGTTTCTCGCGTTAATACAACAACAGATGCGTATCCCCGGTCAGAGTTTATCAGCTAATAAAACACCGAACATCTTTATTTACAACCATACGAAACCTGGCGGGCGGATTGATAAAGATATCCCAATAGCACAACGCTCGGACACCTGAGAAAGAGGAAGTAATAAGATAAGGGACAAAGAATGTCTCATGTATGAATCACGTGGAAACACGTAAACGGGAACTAGGCAACTGAAATACGAACGGGCCCAAGTGTCGAAGAAGAAACAAAGAAATGTATAGTTTAGAAGGATTTTTTAGATAAACTGACTACAAAACAAGTTATCAATTCACCTTTCCTTGTTTTTGTTAATTTGCTCTTGTAGCGACATCATAAATGAATTCTATTTTGAAAGTCTGCTTTTCCTTTTCTGGTTTCAATTAAGTCCTATAACAATTTTGTTAATCAGAGGAAGGTTAATCCCTCCTCTCCTACGCCCTCGCAGTGCAAGGCGACACGGGTCAGCCAAAGTCGCCTTCTTCCCGGGTCCACCTTGGCGGTCGACAAAGGCCACCCTTGTCGCGCAGTGAACCCGAGGCCCCTTTTAGTCGCCTTCTACGACAGGCGGGGGATACCATAGTCTCATTCTTGAGAGAGCACAATACAGGGCTGTGATACCAGTATAACCTAGTAGCTCATTCTTTTAACAGGCATCTCGATGGTTTTTCGAGATGGCACCAAACAAAACAAATGTAAGTGACAGACCCACAGGCTAGCTTATCCGTCGCTGTTTCGAGTTACTAGAAATATAGGATGAGGCTAAGCGATCTAAGAGCTATGCTATTACTCAATCCGGTGAAGCAGTAAAACTCAGCTTCTCTGGCTAATCTTCTTCACAAAAAAACCTAGTTTCTAAGCGGTAAAATTGCTATTGTTATTTAAAACAACTATAACTTATTTACAAAGCACTAAGTAAATAAAACGGACTAGTTTCACTTCCAGTATGGATTGCGTTCTATCTACAGGCAAGAAAGGAGGAAATTCCAACATTCCTTACTATTCACCATATAGCCCAGAACTACAGGGCTGTGATTTAGACTACAAGGTTAACCCACCCACTAGGTAACAAATACATAGAAGGGAAGAATATGTCTTGTTTAATTTATGGACATAAATGAAGTGAAATACGTTTTTGTCAGATCTCCGATATCTACCTACCCCATTGAATGACGGGCGTTAGTCAGCACGATATTGTGTCATCTGCTTCCAAAGATTACTACCAAATTTGAGCAGGTCGCTTCATCTTATGTACGCGTTACGTATAATTAATACGCAATAAGGTGATAACGTGATAACCAGCACAGTGATACAGTGCATGGTGGCGTAACCGCTTATCAACACCATGACTCGAACCTGCGTTGTTTACTTCCACAGATAATGTATAAAATATATATTCAAAATAATTGTAATCTTAGGTAAATAATGTAAATTTCTTTTTGTACACCAGTTTCGAACACCCGACCGGTTTGATTCTAAGCCAACGTGTATTGCGTAAAATAATAAAGATATAAAAGATCACGTAATATACGATAACAGTGGTATTTCCGCATTCATAAGCAAAAGTCACGTCTACATCCATGGAAGAGGAACGTAGTGGGCAGGAGAGATTTAGAGATTAAACGTTTCTCGCGTTGATACAACAACAGATGCGTATCCCCGGTCAGAGTTTATCAGCTAATAAAACACCGAACATCTTTATTTACAACCATACGAAACCTGGCGGGCGGATTGATAAAGATATCCCAATAGCACAACGCTCGGACACCTGAGAAAGAGGAAGTAATAAGATAAGGGACAAAGAATGTCTCATGTATGAATCACGTGGAAACGCGTAGACGGGAACTAGGCAACTGAAATACGAACGGGCCCAAGTGTCGAAGAAGAAACAAAGAAATGTATAGTTTAGAAGGATTTTTAGTAAGATAAACTGACTACAAAACAAGTTATCAATTCACCTTTCCTTGTTTTTGTTAATTTTCTCTTGTAGCGACATCATAAATGAATTCTATTTTGAAAGTCTGTTTTTCCTTTTCTGGTTTCAATTAAGTCCTATATAAATTTTATTAATCAGAGGAAGGTTAATCCCTCCTCTCCTACGCCCTCGCAGTGCAAGGCGACACGGGTCAGCCAAAGTCGCCTTCTACGACAGGCGGGGATACCATAGTCTCATTCTTGAGAGAGCACAATACAGGGCTGTGATACCAGTATAACCTAGTAGCTCATTCTTTTAACAGGCATCTCGATGGTTTTCGAGATGGCACCAAACAAAACAAATGTAAGTGACAGACCCACAGGCTAGCTTATCCGTCGCTGTTTCGAGTTACTAGAAATATAGGATGAGGCTAAGCGATCTAAGAGCTATGCCACCTCTCAATCCGGTGAAGCAGTAAAACTCAGCTTCTCTGGCCAATCTGTGTAGTTCGTCATTAAAAAAAAAAAGCTTTTTTTTTATTATATCGTAATGTTTATTTTATTTATACATAACGAACTATAAACCATTAGACGTCAATAGCCTACGATACTTAAGACTCGACTACGTGACCCATCTTCTAGCACAAGCTTAAGATTAATTGGTATGGTTAAAGACAATTATGAAACAATATTAAAAAAAATATACTTTTAAATTATTTTTTTTTTTTTTTTTTATTGACGAACTACACAGATTGGCCAGAGAAGCTGGCCTTGACTGCTTCACTGGATTGAGAGGTGGCATAGCTCTTAGGTCGCTTAGCCTGAACCTCTATTGCAAACCTCTATTGCAACTTTTTAAAGAAGTCAATTTGCAATATTACGTAAATATTAAAATAATCCTATACAGACGATTGCCTTACTCAAATCAGTCAATCTATATAAATAAAAGAGAAAGTGTTTGGGTATGATATTCGACTAACTGTCTAATAGGTCTTTAGTTGGAATCCTTATCAGACTTATATTGTAGTCGAATTTCCGTTTTTTTATAACCCAAAATTGCCCTTAATAAAATTTGAATCCGATATTTGTATGGTCTAGTGTAGTAGGGATAACTATTGATACTTTTTGGTTCAAAATCGAGCATTTTTAGCTTCTTTGTGAGAACTTGCTTTTTATGAATCTGGGATGGGTTAATTCCGAAGATCACAACATTGCAGTTACGGTGATTCAATTTGTTGACCATATGTTGTACACCTAACTATTTGTTAGTAACCTAATTTCAGTAAACAATTCATTTTCTAGTTCTAACGTCAAACCAAATCCTCATTGGTTTTACTGTTGCTTAGCAACTAATACTGAACTAATACTAAAACGTTATATTATGTGTACGGCTTGACCGATTTCAAGGAAACTTTCAGGGAATCTTCAAACTGACCTGGCGAGTAAGCCTGTAAAGTTTGGTGACGATCGGAGCACTCCTCTTTTTGAACTGTCAAATACAGCTTTTATTTAACATGATATTACTACGGGTATGATATTGTATTTACTGATATGTACATGGGTGTAGGTAATGATTTTCACCCACTCGAGGAGGGAATGAATACGGAGATAAATTAATAATTTAATAATATATATTAAAGTTACAGCCTTTATATATATAATATATATGTCCCACTGCTGGGCACAGGCCTTCTCTGTAAAGAGAGTATAAGGGCATAGTCCACCACGCGGCCCTAGTGCGGATTGGCAGACTTCACATGCCTTAGAAAAATTTTCTAAGACATGTAGGTTTCCTCACGATGTTTTCCTTCACCGCCGAGCGCGTGGTTAATCAGCACATAAAATTGCAACAACAAATTTATTGGTGACGGCACCGGGGATCGAACTCGGGTTGCTAGCGTACTATGCAACAAGAGCCAACCGCCTGGACACTGAGCTACCACGGCATTTAATATATTGTGAGAGTTAAATTAAATACTTAATTATGTAAGTTTATTGTTTAAATAAAATAAAGCAACATCTAGACCGGCTAAGCGGGCTGTGTACGCTAGTAGTATATATCGCGATTTTGAAGGTTGGCAATACATCTAAGCTTTGTAATCGTTACACAAACCGAATGGTTTTTTATCACTCGTCCAACATAAAAGAGCATTGCTACGGTTGCATGAGATGACCCAATTCAATCTTTCGCTTTATTTACCTTAGTAATGTTAGCGCAATGATACGATGCGCCCTCATTTATCCCATTTAGTATCTGGCGTTGATTCCACACTAAATTTACTAACTAGAGGTGTTTTATAAATTGTTTTACTAAGTTTTATTCAGTCGCTGTAACAATAAAATGTGTTAGATATTTTAATAAACGAGGTTAAACGTCCCCTGATGTTAAATAATCAAATCTATCACTAAAAATCTCTATTAAACACAGGAATTACAAGTCCTTCAAGACCTTTTGAAATTATACTTTATGGCACGTTAGTAGGGGTTATAGTGTATTTTTAAACCGTTTGAATGTAACACATATTTTTTGTCTAATGCTAACGGTCGAAATTCAATTGTTGTTAAAAAGAATAATGAAATTGATCAGTCACAGCTCAAAATTATTTTTACCGAAGCGTTGCTAAGCAAACATCAGATAAATCAGAAGTGTTTTTTTTATTCAACGATTTGAGACACAAATCATTAAACTAATTTAATATTGCCTTCTCAATACAAAATCTGAGATGATGGACAGATTAACGATCCAGAAAAAAGCTTGTCAAATTGTCAGTATTTTTATTTTAAATTTAAAACCTATTATTGACGCCATATTTTGGTATACAGAGATACCAATCCTCTATCCTCTTTTCACCGTGATTATTGGCTAATATAAAACTTTTATGTCAATAGAATTCACCGTGAAGGTTGGCTATTTATCGCTTATCTATTGTCTATGATCAAAAAATTACTAGTCAAAACTATTTGCTTATGGTTCCTAAATACAAAAACTATAAGATAAAGTAACATTCTTATATAAAAAATAAAATCGGTAAATTTAACGACGTGTACTAAATACAAAAACAAAATAAAAAAATAACTCTTACCTTTTCCTATCATAGACAAAAAAATCCTATTACAATTTTGAATCTGTATTCATTGGAACGAACTGTAACATTTTGAATAACTTTTTTTTATAACAACCGCGAAGGGCCAATACCCGCACTGAGCAAGACCGTTGTACGCTCGTGTAGGTTGCTTTGAAACGACTGGACTGTCGAACCACCCATGCCTTGTGAAGAGGAAAACGCAATGCGATCTAATCTTCAGCTAACACCGGTGATTCCTGGCGTGAAATAATCTCTCTAGACTCTAGTGACAAACTACTTTATGATTTCCATGGATTTATTGGAGATGTGAGATAGATTTAACTTCCCTTTCGTTTAAGATTTGCCTTCAATAATGTATTTTATTTTTATACGTACAAGTAATCATTCTGTCCAGTCAATAGCAGTATCAATGCATATTCCATAATTAAAAACTTTTGTTTTACAATACTGTCGTGGCTTATTAATTTTATAAAAATATATAAAATTTTACTAAGCTAATAAACATAATATAAACGATATATGTAATATAAACATATATAATTAAGCTAATAAACATAATATAAACGATATATATAATATATATGTCCCACTGCTGGGCACAGGCCTTCTCTGTAAAGAGAGTATAAGGGCATAGTCCACCACGCGGCCCTAGTGCGGATTGGCAGACTTCACATGCCTTAGAAAAATTTTCTAAGACATGTAGGTTTCCTCACGATGTTTTCCTTCACCGCCGAGCGCGTGGTTAATCAGCACATAAAATTGCAACAACAAATTTATTGGTGCCGGCACCGGGGATCGAACTCGGGTTGCTAGCGTACTATGCAACAAGAGCCAACCGCCTGGACACTGAGCTACCACGGCATTTAATATATTGTGAGAGTTAAATTAAATATTTAATTATGTAAGTTTATTGTTTAAATAACATAAAGCAACATCTACGCCGGCGAAGCAGGCTGTATATGCTAGTAGTATATATCGCGATTTTGAAGGTTGGCAATACATCTAAGCTTTGTAATCGTTACACAAACCGAATGGTTTTTTATCACTCGTCCAACATAAAAGAGCATTGCTACGGTTGCATGAGATGACCCAATTCAATCTTTCGCTTTATTTACCTTAGTAATGTTAACGCAATGATACGATGCGCCCTCATTTATCCCATTTAGTATCTGGCGTTGTCCACACTAAATCTACTAGCTAGAGGTGTTTTATAAATTGTTTTACTAAGTTTTATTCAGTCGCTGTAACAATAAAATGTGTTAGATATTTTAATAAACGAGGTTAAACGTCCCCTGATGTTAATTAATCTTATCAATCACTAAAAATCTCTATTAAACACAGGAATTACAAGTCCTTCAAGAGCTTTTTTGAAATTATACTTTATGGCACGTTAGTAGGGGTCATAGTGAATTTATAATCCGCTTGAATGTAACACATATTTTTTTATTTAATAAAGGTCGAAATTCAATTGTTGTTAAAAAAAATAATGAAATTGATCAGTCACAGCTCAAATTTATTTTTATTCAAGCGTTGCTAAGCAACCATCCGATAAATCAGAAGTGTTTTTTTTATTCAACGATTTGAGACACAAATCATTAAACTAATTTAATATTGCCTTCTCAATACAAAATCTGAGATGATGGACAGATTAACGATCCAGAAAAAAGCTTGTCAAATTGTCAGTATTTTTATTTTAAATTTAAAACCTATTATTGACGCCATATTTTGGTATACAGAGATACCAATCCTCTATCCTCTTTTCACCGTGATTATTGGCTAATAATGATAATTTTATGCCAATAGAATTCACCGTGCAGGTTGGCTATTTATCGCTTATCTATTGTCTATGATCAAGAAATTACTAGTCAAAACTATTTGCTTATGGTTCCTAAATACAAAAACAAATAAAATAAAAAAATGACTCTTACCTTTTCCTATCATAGACAAAAAATCCTATTACAATTTGGAATCTGTATTCTTTGAAACGACTGGACTGTCGAACCACCCATGCCTTGTGAAGAGGAAAACGCAATGCGATCTAATCTTCAGCTAATACCGGTGATTCCTGGCGTGAAATAATCTCTCTAGACTCTAGTGACAAACTACTTTATGATTTCCATGGATTTATTGGAGATGTAAGATAGATTTAACTTCCCTTTCGTTTCAAGATTTGCCTTCAATAATGTATTTTATTTTTATACGTACAAGTAATCATTCTGTCCAGTCAAAAGCAGTATCAATGCATATTCCATAATTAAAAACTTTTGTTTTACAATACTGTCGTGGCTTATTCATTTTATAAAAAATATATAAAATTCGACAAATATCGTAAAAAATTAAAAGAAAAATATAACAAATATTTCTATAGAAAGTTTTAAGGTCGACTTCAAAAAGGAAAAGGTTCCCAATTTGTCTAAATGTTTTTGTGTCTGTTACCTCCTAACTTTCAACGAAAGCTGGTGCCTTCCAGTGTAGTCGAATTATAATTTGAGAGTTTGATTAGGTACTGATATTCTATTTCATAATATTATTACGATAATTTGGAAATACACAGAGGTGTCCGACCGTAATATTTGTTTTGAATAGCGGTTTTTTCTGTTTTTATGTACAAAAAAATCATTTCGTAAAATGTTATACGTAATACATGTGTTTTGGCATGGTTAAAAGGACTGAGAGCTTATTTATATATATATTTCCATTTCACTTAGTTCAATTAGATCAAAAAATTATCTATCAACATACACCAATCCAAAATTTTAAAAAGTTATTTAGTTGTTAAGATTAAGTCAGCTGCTTAGTCATTATGTTATCGCTACTTAAGTTATACATAATTCTGACTATATTGAAATAAGACAACATTTTACATTTATTTTTTATTAGCTCTATATGGGTAGACAGAGATAGCTTGCGCTATCCGCAACAAGCAATATGTCCCATATGTGACAGATGGTGAGCCTATAGCCATATACCGGACACAATTTTAGCAAGTGATTTTTAGTACATAAAAATCCTAAAAATCGGTAATTCATTGATACAAGCCGTACGCCGAACTCGAGACCATCAAATCGTAATAATTAACCACTACGCATTACTGCGTTTTTAAATATTAAAAAAATATTTATTCTATAATTATTAATTTAAATTTATTCATATTATTACAAAAATAAACAACATATTACATTACAATTACACAGATAATATTCTATCAATTTATATTTAATATTTTTTTATTTATAATAATTTATAATTAGTTTATTTCTGGCCTCGCGCGATTCGTGCATTGCCATCTATATATTTAATATGAATTATATTAGGATTGGCCTTAATATAAATATTTTTAATCTGTTTAAACTAAAAGCAGTCATTGAAAATTTCAATTTTTCTAAAGTCAACTGATTGCGAATAAAACTTACCATTACAGCTGGTAAAAAAACTGTTAATTGTTATGTATCGGACGACTATCGATCCTAACTGATTACTGAAACTGTAAGATCTCATTCGTCATCCAATTGTCAGGAACATAAACGTCCGCGGCAATCATGTATTGTTATCTTGTAATTATGATGCTGACAAACAATAGAACGGTGACGTTAGCACCGATATGTTATTTATAATAATAACAATTTGTCTAAAGTTTGACCACATTATACTGACGTCATGGTTGGCATCAAGTCCTACTTGTCTGTTCTTTCAACTAATACAGTTTTGGAATGAAGTTCACTATGGGGCGTTGCCGTTATTGTACCATAACTGGCAAAAAACGCCCGTTACGTTAAAAAAAACGTAAGATTTTTTTCTATTAGGCATGTAATTCATGCCTCGCCTCCATTCCAAGAGTTTTCTCCCCCATCTGCCGTCACTGACTCGGCAGATGTGGCCGAGGTCACGAATAGGTCGGAGAAGCATAGGGACCCTCCCTCCAGATGTACCGACGACCTTATAAAGATAGCTGGAAGTGTCTGGATGTGGAAAGCGGAGGATCGTATGTGGTGGAAGGCATATGAAGGCCTATTTCCAACATTGGATAGACACAGGCTGATGATGATAGTGTAATTCAACTCTTTGATCACAGATAGAGTAAATCTCTACTATATTGAGGCATGTAGTTTTTTTTTTACTTTCAATAAAGCTCAACCACAGACTTATGTCCGTGCTCTTTTGTAATGTTCTTGAATTGGTTGCTTTGTTTTTTTTTTAATAAGGGTGCTGGGGCATGTACTTGTGTCCTCCGAGTCTTCGATTATGCCCCTTTGTGAGTGTTGTGGTTTTAAAACATTTAAAAGAAGTCCATTCAAGCATCATGTATTCAGACACGTCGCCCGGAGGCCGAGACGTGTTCTCGACGATACGGACGACGTGATCACCGTTGCACAGGCTAGATCTTAACAAATCTACAAAGCATCCATTCACGACCGTCGGAGGTTGCGAAAAATCCTTGCGCGATATAAGAATTTTATGGGAAAACCCCACCCCCTTGATAAGATTAGGAGCGTTGCTGGAGTTTCTTCGGCAACTTCTTCCCCCAGCCCTAACGCTTCCCGAAGTGGCATATAAGTTAGTTTAGCTTAGATTGTCCCAATAGATTTTGTTAATAAAATAGCTACCGACCGAGTCGTGGTTCGCCCTCGGATCGGACTGCTAACGCGTAGTAATGGTAACCGTCCAAGCCGAGGTTACCCCTCACCGGGGGGAGTCGAGTTACCGCCTAATAGAGGTTCAGGCTAAGCGATCTAAGAGCTGTGCCACCTCTCAAATCCGGTGAAGCAGTAAAGGCCAGCTTCTCTGTGCCAACTGTGTCAGTTCGTCAAAAAGCATCATGTATTGATACGTAGATTCATAATAATTCCGTGAAATACGGTACGCAAAGTAAATTAACAAACACATGTTCTCTTATGTTATCTAGTCTAATGGAACAAAGTGAAATAGGCCGTGTTTGGGACAATAAAACTTTATCAGCGCTGTAATAGACGACTTTGCGGCTAAGTAATGAAATACTATGGGCATTAGTAGACCACCGTGAGTGACGGTGAAAGGGAATCACGCTGTAAGATGGCGCCGTTTTGGGAATTCGGAGACATTAGAAACGACTTCGATTCCGAATATATTAGAGAGATGTGTCAATAGTCTAACGATCTTGGTTAAAGAAATTAATGGTGGTACTAATCTGCCTATTTAAAATGCTATTTATAGTTCTAAAGCTGTTACTTAATTGATAGAGGTTCAGGTTAAGCGAACTAAGAGCTATGCCATCTCTCAATTCGGTGTAGCAGTAAAGGCTAGCCTCTCTGGCAAACTATTTAGTTCGTGACAAAATAAACTTAATTGAGAGACACATGTTACAATATAAAGGAGCTCTTTCTTCTGGATTAGGTGTAGATACCTGTATCTACAGAAACAGTTTCTTGTGTGAGTTCCAAATCAATATACGGTGCGTATAATTCCTGCCTTCCATTAAATTGTTAATTAAACCGCCACGCGGACTTCACATTTCTTAGTTACTTTTTTTTTATACTTTCAAAGCAAGTGCTTGACTACGATACCACATGATGTTAATTGCAAATGCAGAGAATGAATACGGAGAGACATGAATAATTTAATATATTGTGAGATTTAAATTATATATATAAATATATTCGTTTGTTGTTTATATTGTGAAGCGGGTTCTGTACGCTAGTACGAGTATGTATATACAATTTGAAGGGAAATGAAATTAATATAAGAAAAAGTTGCCCGTGAATTAAGTGACGGTCTCCGTCACGTGCACTTATTGTTCTAATTAAAACTTAATAACACACTTATCTAGTAGGCTATGGCCGTTGAGGACACAAACTATCACAATGTATAGGTAAAGCAAGATCTATTAAAGTGCCCACTCAAACGAACATTCTAGATGAAATAAGTAATTTAGACGTAATATTTCAAAATATTATTAATCTGCTTCTTTGTCCAATTGCGTTCCATATAAGGGTGATGAAACCATTAGAGGTCACTTTTGGACAACACTACCTCGTCCTATTGGCAGTGGCGGCGTTAAGATCATTGACGCCCCGGAAAAGAAAATTGTGGCGTCCACTTACTAAAACCGAAATGTGTGATTTTTTTTGCTAAATGAATGTGAACGTGGATTTATTTTTCCTTTAGCGTTACTCAGATCTAACGACGTGGACGTAGAAAGTTAAGTAGCTTAGTTGTAGCTCTTATATTTTAGCAATTTTTGAAAGCAAAGGGCGTGGTAATACCTTAAACATTATGCGTGAAATAGCTACCGACCGAGCCGAGGTTCGGCCCTCTCGGGCGCCCTCGGATCGGAATGCCTACACGTAACATAGTAACCGTCCAAGCCGAGGTTACCCCTCACCGGGGGGACCCTTGTGTCGAGTTACTAGCGATAGAGGTTCAGGCTAAGCGACCTAAGAGCTATGCTACCTCTCAAACCGGTGAAGCAGTCAAAGCCAGCTTCTCTGACCAATCTGTGTAGTTCGTCAAAAAATACACCTAAAATTTGGCGCCCCGGCCTATTGCTGTATCTCGTCCCTTGTTAACATCGGCATTTCCTATTGGTAATTTGTTCAATTATTATAAATATTTTTAAGTGGCAAGATTTTTTATAGGAAAAGAGCCTATAAGCATATGTGATTGTTAAGTTGTGTAGACGTCAATTATACATTGCACTTATTCAAAGAAATATAAGTGCGACACCGTTGATAACGTTTAACTGTTTGCCCAAACGGTAGTCGAGTTAGTAACATGAATGTTGCAAGTTAGGGCCCAATTATCGTCATTTAACGAACATCCAGTAAGGGCACCCACCTCTGAACTCACACATATCCAGTATACTGACCTACTAGACTATAAACAATTGTTAGTTCTCACAAAAATATATCATCTATCTTGGAGCTTGGTGGAACAACTGAAATTCGCCTCAGTCTTGACCACATGCGTAAGGTGCTCAGGAATGACAATTCCCTCATCCCCTTTAACTATCGGACATCGAGACGCACACTTTCCATCAAATTCTCGTGGACATCCCTCAGATCCCAACGAAGGGGATCCCCTTGTGTCGAATTACTAGCGATAGAGGTTCAGGCTAAGCGACCTAAGAGCTATGCCACCTCTCAATCCGGTGAAGCAGTCAAGGCCAGCTTTTCTGGCCAATCTGTGTAGTTCCTCATAAAAAAAAGTTATTCTTATTATCTATTTTTAAACATTATTATGCAAAACATAACTACTTTTTTCCCTGAATGAACTACACTGATAGATCAGGTGGTCTCTACTGTTTCACCTGGTCTTTGATTATTGGCTCAGCGCTTAAGTTGCTTAAAAAGATGAGTATCAAAACTATATTATATTCTGAAATGTTCTCTAAAACAAGAATGCATCTTATAGTATAAGTATTATGTCTATTTCTCTTGTAGTTTTCACAGTAAAAGCTTATAAAACACATCTCATCATTAATTAGTACAGATTTCTATTTCCGAATTTGATTTCTGATTACACCATATTGAAAATAATTCAACGAACGATTAGCAAAGATACAAATCACCAAAGCTCATCATTTAATAGGAAAATCACGGAGCATACATCGTTTTAATACGATGTAACAGTCTTTCTATAATCAGCAAAAAACAAAGTATTTTATGTTAGTAGAAAAACCTAGTTATGTTAGCTTCAACGCTAAAACAAGGTCTAACTTGATTGACACGGCGACGTGAAGTAGGAAGAGTGAGGGACGTGTGCACCGGCCCTAAGACCGCATATCAGCCGCTAAGGGCTAAAGCTACTGACATACGCCGGCTTTTCTCGCGGTTTAGGTAAAAGTTTAACCGCAAGCTTGCGTCGTAAACTTGCTTAGTAATTTAGACGTTGCCGCTGCGCAAGGTTCTACATTCAAACACATTCCACAACATTATTTCTAATTAACAATTGATACTAAAATATAATACTAAATATGTCTATCTATCACATTATCTTTCAACTTCTCATCTTCATCAACTTCTCAAACAAATTCTTTTGCTTCTTAGGTTCCTACTTATATTATAAAATTAACCAGAAAATAGCTATCTACAACTTGCCTAAAGACAAATGTAAAAAAGTCCTCATACCTTGGCTACTAAAACTCGACTATACTACCGCAGAAAATTTGTTAAAAATCTCATCATAAATTAAACAACATATAAAGCACACTACACACACATACATGAACTAAACACACACCACGCATACACCACAGAGACACCACACAAACCCACCACACATTCACACACACACCACACACTTTCTTTCTCGCATGCTAATTCTTAAGTTAATATTAATAATAAAATTAATATTAACTTAAGACTATTAATAACTATTAATAATAAAGTATGGTGGGGGCTGGTGATCTGTCTTACAGGGTACCCTAGTTCAGACACCAGTCTTTCACAAATTTAAGAACTACGTAAACTGTAAACGTATAAGTAAACTGTACATTTAAATTTGTGAAAGATTAATAAATAAATTTATTATTATTATTATCAATTGAAATGTATTTACTACATATGTTTTAAAAATAGCCATGAGCAAAAATAAAGGGTCGGTTAAAGAAAGTTTCAAGAATCACACAATGCGCAGAGGCGACGAAAGTCTAGATAAACTGATTGTTGGGAACAACGCAGGAAAAAGATCTCGCGGCCGTTCACCAACAAGGTGGTCCGATCAGGTAAAACACTCGTCGTCCTCCAAATTTTACAGTGCTGTAAGAGACGCGCTGGACAGAAGCCGGTGGGGCAAATCATCCGCTCCAGATGCAACCCTGATGGTGACCACGATCCTCAGACATGACAGACCGACACTAAAGAGAGAGAAGAAAGTTTGAATATCTCCGAAGACAAAGACGGTAGCTAACTGAAATAAATTGTGCATGATAGACTATTAAATATCCTTGCTGCCTCCAATGACATTAAGTACTGAAATTTAAAAAAAAAAATTAATGATAAATACTGAAAATGTAAGATATCCTTTTTCGTTTAAATTTATATTTTAATGAAATATAAATTAGTTAATAAAAATATTTTATTTTAAGGATATTTAATTGTCTATCATGCACAATTTATTTCAGTCAGCTAGCGTCTTTAGCTTCCGAGATATTCAAACTTTCTCAATCGACCATTTATTTTTGCTCACGAGGGTAAATACTATGATTTCTGTTATTAGAAGTATTGTTCATGTAAATGCTAAAGGTTCTACGATCTAGTGTTAGATTCCAAGCCGATTATACCCATGAGGTTTCGACTTCGAAGTCTTGAAATGGAGCCACATGGGAGAAGTGTAAGGCGCCCTTCTTCCAGATGGTTATTGGGGCGTTAAGAAATTAGTTGTAGATACATCGTATGTATTTGATTAGTGTAAATAATAGGTTGTCAAATATCTCCCTTCCGCCTTTTGTCTTTTGAATTTCGCGTCTATGTACAAAGCGCTACAGAGCTCGTATCTAGCAATATACATAATTTGAAAGGTCTTGACATAACCTACAAAACGACGCTATGCATAATTAGTTTGGATATTGCGTTCAACAGTTATAGACGTGTAAACATGGAGTTCACTAACGCCGAAATTCGCGCTATTTTAAAGTTTTCCTTCGTTAAAGGCAAATCCGCTAGAGAAACGTTCCATGAGATTAATGGTGTTTTGGGGGATGGTACTCTATCACTTCGAACCACGGAGGAATGGTTTCGACGATTCAGAGCCGGTGAAAACGACACCATGGATAAGCCAGCCGGCGGAAGACCTGTGACGACAAATACCGATCAAATCATGGACTACATCGAGTTAGACCGGCATGTGGCATCTCGTGACATCGCCCAGGAGATAGGAGTTAGTTACCAAACCATTTTAAACCATCTGCAGAAGGCTGGATACAAAAAAAAGCTTGATGTTTGGGTGCCGCATGATTTGACGCAAAAACCTTCTGGACCGAATCAATGCCTGCGATATGCTGCTGAAACGGAACGAACTCGACCCATTCTTGAAGCGGATGGTGACTGGCGACGAAAAATGGATCACATACGACAATATCAAGCGAAAACAGTCGTGGTCGAAGGCCGGTGAATCGTCCCAAACAGTGGCCAAGCCGGGATTTCGGCGTTAGTGAACTCCATGTTTACACGTCTATAACTGTTGAACGCAATATCCAAACTAATTATGCATAGCGTCGTTTTGTAGACCTTTCAAATTATGTATAGTATTGCTAGATACGAGCTCTGTAGCGCTTTGTACATAGCCGCGAAATTCAAAAGACAAAAGGCGGAAGGGAGATATTTGACAACCTTATATGTAAACAGCAACAATCAAATGTATATAACGTCAAATTAATTTATATTATTGTAAAGTCATTCGCCTCTCCAAAAGCAAACAGAACACAATTCAATACAACAATTACATAAACCCATTTTTGTGGCCAACAAATTGACAATTCAAGGACAATGACAAAAGGAAATAATTGATGTGGCCGGTAAATAGATAGACGAGGCTACTTGATGGAGTTGAGGGGTCAACAGGCGGCAACGATCGCCAACTATTCCACATAATCATATAACTATTGAAGACCCGTGATTTCAGGGGGGTCAACGACCCCCACACACATTGCTATGACGCTCCGCTTCGAACGCTTTCGCTTTCGAACTTCTAGAATGCGTGTGAATTTGTTTAATTTTTATATTGATACCTTATTATTTGAGATAAGAAGCGTCAATAGCCTTATGGTTTAGGGTACGGTCTGCGAATCGTAAGGTCGTAGGTTCCAATCCAACATTCGACTATTGTCAATAGCACAAGCTTATGCTTAATTGAAATGGTTAAAATGTTAATTTAAATCCATGGACATTCCATTAAATAGCCCTAGCATACTCAGTACGTTTCTAAACTGTAATACATAATTTTGTACTCGCGGCCTTTTAATGGGTAATAATAAATGTTTCAAATCTAATCGTACTGTTTTTAAATAAACCTTCTTACAAGACACTAAAACACTGGTCGTAAATAAAAATAAAACCGAAAAAGATTAAAAACATGGATATTTTTATCGCTTTTTATTCGTTTGTTTATTAGGCAATTAGATATTTTATTCAGTGAAATTTATCTTTAAATAAATATAATTAGTTCGGCAACACTAGACAAACAAATTGTTGCATTAGAATTATAATTAAATTTAGAAACGCATTTCCCTGCGCCGTTTAATTTCAACAATATAAAATTAACAGAACAAAATGCTATTTAATATGTAAATTTTATTTTAAACCATTTCCCGAACGATAGCATCATTATTCCCATTATGCAAACTAAATTTAACGGTTCGTATATTTTTAAAAACGGCACGGTTCATTTGTTGCTCAATGTGATTTAATTTCATTGTTATCAAATAATGACATGTAAGTGACAATACACAGTAAATTATAATTTGTTTGACTAAAGTTCGACGGTGCCTGAAAAGTAAAATAGATTTTATTACTGTAATTCTGTCATCAACATTTTGTCTATGTGTTTCTTGTGAGCACACATTTTTTAGCACGTTAATTTTTTTAACGTTTATAAGCCTACTTAGATGCTTGACCATCAGATGATACCACAACTTTCTACAATAATATAACTGCCATTTCTGAATGCGCTATCATTGGGAGATGTACAACTCTCTCTAGTGTCTGTCCCTCATGTCTGAGGACGACGAGTCTTTTACCTGATCGGACCAACTTGTTGGTGAACGGCCGCGAGATCTTTTTTCTGCGGTGTTCCCAACTACGATCAGTTTATCTAGACTTTCGTCGCCTCTGTGCATTCTGTGTCCGAAATACGCCAGGATTCGTTGTCGGCATATGGTAAGTATGAAGTACAACAGCATATATATGGAAGTATATAGTATGGAAGTACAACAGTAAAGGACAAATTGGAGCAACTATTGCGACGGAATCGCAAATGTTTCAAGAATTAGTTCAAAAACTATTATCCAATAAGGGTAAGGCCATCATAGCGGCTTCCTCGTCAGCTTGAATATGCTAGTAAGCTCGAGAAAGATTTTTTTTTTTTTTAACGGGGAGGAAATCTTCAAAAAGATACTTCGCCTTCTGGGGGGAAGGCGACGGTTATGTGGGGTTTTTACCCACTAAAACCTCCCCGGTGGCCCTTTCCTCGGTGCATGACGAGGGGCTCCGGGATCTCCAGTGGAACGCACCGGAGCCCCTCTGGACTGTGCTCAAGGAGAGCACGTCCCGGGGAGGTTACTCCTCCCCTGTGCCATCGCAGTGCAAGGCTACACGGGCCAGCCGATGTCGCCTTCTTCCCGGGTCCAATTTAGCGGACGACAAAGGCCCCCACCCTTCTCGCCCAGTGAACCCGAGGCCCCTTTTAGTCGCCTTCTACGACAGGCAGGGGATACCGTAGTCTTATTCTTGAGAGCCCAAAACTACAGGCCTTGCAGAATACCACTCACAACAATTTGCTAAGGCGCCTAGACTAAAGATCTAAGACTACCATTACAGTCTAGACAGACTACTATTATACCTTCGGGTTACAACGGCATACAAACAAAACAAATGACCTAACACTCTTTTAAAAGTCGGGTACACATCTGCAATTTCTCTGGTATTGTGTAACCAGGCGATGATAACTTAAAGTCAAATGAACCGGAAACTCGTAACAGCTATTCGTATAGAAAAAAATTTTTTATAGTCGTTGTTCTACACAATGAATCGTTTACTGAAGTTCATACTGTAAATAAGAAGTCTTACTTCTCTTGAGATTACACGCCGACTCTTTCTGTATCGAATGGCGTAGATCTATTAAAGATTTAATTTTTTCATTGTTAAACTATTACGTTCCACGCACGGTCCATTAGAAAACCATTGCCCTGTCTATTCGACACTAAATCGCCTTGCGACATCTTTCTAGCTTCGTATTACTACGACTGTCACAACTAGCATAAATACCCAAAATTTATAGCCACGTACACACTTAATAGGATTACATTACCGCTGACGTCGTTTCACATTCACAAAAGGAATTAACGTCAATTCCACATTAAGCATTGCTTTTAGGGATTAGGTTAATAAACCCTCTAATCTTTCATGTACAAAGCGCGACCTCCATCAATTGTCAATGTGGACGTTATATTTATTGGTTTAAGAGATTTATAGGTGTTACACAAGATGTAATTTATTTATCACATAATTAAATTAACGGGGAAAAATTGGTCGTTGCATTTTGACGGCCCAGATTGGCTAGAGAAACTGGGCTTGACTGCTTCACCGGATAGAGTGATGGCATAGCTCTTGGTCGCTTAGCCTGAACCTTTTTTTTTTACCGGTGGCCCTTTCCTCGGTACATGACGAGGGGCTCCGGGATCTCCAGTGGAACGCACCGGAGCCCCTCTGCACTGTGCTCAAGGAGAGCACGTCCCGGGGAGGTTACTCCCTCCTCCCCTGTGCCCTCGCAGTGCAAGGCTACACGGGCCAGCCGATGTCGCCTTCTTCCCGGGTCCACCTTAGCGGACGACAAAGGCCCCACCCTTGTCGCCCAGTGAATCCGAGGCCCCTTTTAGTCGCCTTCTACGACAGGCAGGGGATACCGTAGTCTTATTCTTGAGAGCCCAAAACTACAGGCCTTGCAGAATACCACTCACAACAATTTGCTAAGGCGCCTAGACTGACGACCTAAGACATGGTAGTCTTAGTACGGTACTTACGGTACTTCGTACAGTCTAGACAGACTACTATTATAAATACCTTCGGGTTACAACGGCATGCAAATAAAACAAATGACCTAACACTCTTTTTAAAAGTCGGGTACACATCTGCAATTTCTCTGGTATTGTGTAACCAGGTGATGATAACTTAAAATCAAATGAACCGGAAACTCGTAACAGCTAGTCGTATAGAAAACATTTTTTATAGTCGTTGTTCTACACAATGAATCGTTTACTGAAGTTCATACTGTAAATAAGAAGTCTTACTTCTCTTGAGATTACACGCCGACTCTTTCTGTATCGAATGGCGTAGATCTATTAAAGATTTAATTTCATTGTTATCAAATAATGACATGTAAGTGACAATACACAGTAAATTATAATATGTTTGACTAAAGTTCGACGGTGCCTGAAAAGTAAAATAGATTTTATTACTGTAATTCTGTCATCAACATTTTGTCTATGTGTTTCTTGTGAGCACACATTTTTTAGAATGTTAATTTTTTTAACGTTTATAAGCCTACTTAGATGCTTGACCATCAGATGATATCACAACTTTCTCCAATAATATAACTGTCATTTCTGAATGCGCTATCATTGGGAGAAGTACAAATCTCTCTAGTGTCTGTCCCTCATGTCTGAGGACGAGTCTTTTACCTAATCGGACCAACTTGTTGGTGAAAGGCCGCGATATCTTTTTCCTGCGGTGTTCCCAACTACGATCACTTTATCTAGACTTTCGTCGCCTCTGTGCATTGTATGTCCGAAATACGCCAGGATTCGTTGTCGGCATATGGTAAGTATGAAGTACAACAGCATATATATGGAAGTATATAGTATGGTACAACATGTACAACATGTACAACATGTACAACATGTACAACATGTACAACATGTACAACATGTACAACATGTACAACATGTACAACATGTACAACATGTACAACATGTACAACATGTACAACATGTACAACATGTACAACAGTAAAGGACAAATTGGAGCAACTATTGCGACGGAATCGCAAATGTTTCAAGAATTAGTTCAATAACTATTATCCAATAAGGGTAAGGCCATCATAGCGGCTTCCTCGTCAGCTTGAATATGCTAGTAAGCTCGAGAAAGATTTTTTTTTTTTACCGGTGGCCCTTTCCTCGGTGCATGGTGAGGGGCTCCGGGATCTCCAGTGGAACGCACCGGAGCCCTTCTGCACTGTACTCAAGGAGAGCACGTCCCGGGGGGAGGGCAGGTTACTCCTTTCCCCCCTGTGCCCTCGCAGTGCAAGGCTACACGGGCCAGCCGATGTCGCCTTCTTCCCGGGTCCACCTTAGCGGACGACAAAGACCACCCTTGTCGCCCAGTGAACCCGAGGCCTCTTTTAGTCGCCTTCTACGACAGGCAGGGGATACCGTAGTCTTATTCTTGAGAGCCCAAAACTACAGGCCTTGCAGAATACCACTCACAACAATTTGCTAAGGCGCCTAGACTAAAGATCTAAGACTACCATTACAGTCTAGACAGACTACTATTATACCTTCGGGTTACAACGGCATACAAACAAAACAAATGACCTAACACTCTTTTAAAAGTCGGGTACACATCTACAATTTCTCTGATATTGTGTAACCAGGTGATGATAACTTAAAATCAAATGAACCGGAAACTCGTAACAGCTATTCGTATAGAAAACATTTTTTTATAGTCGTTGTTCTACACAATGAATCGTTTACTGAAGTTCATACTGTAAATAAGAAGTCTTACTTCCCTTGAGATTACACGCCGACTCTTTCTGTATCGAATGGCGTAGATCTATTAAAGATTTAATTTTTTCATTGTTAAACTATTACGTTCCACGGTCCATTAGAAAACCATTGCCCTACTCGACACTAAATCGCCTTGCGACATCTTTGTAGCTTCGTATTACTACGACTGTCACAACTAGCATAAATACCCAAAATTTATAGCCACGTACACACTTAATAGGATTACATTGCCGCTGACGTCGTTTCACATTCACAAAGGAATTAACGTCAATTCCACATTAAGCATTGCTTTTAGGGATTAGGTTAATAAACCCTGTAATCTTTGATGTACAAAGCGCGACCTCCATCAATTGTCAATGTGGACGTTATATTTATTGGTTTAATAGATTTAAAGGTGTTACACAAGATGTAATCGTATTTATCACATAATTAAATTAACGGGGAAAAAATTGGTCGTTGCATTTTGACGGCCCAGATTGGCTAGAGAAACTGGGCTTGACTGCTTCACCGGATTGAGGAAGGCGGCGATTATGTGAGGTTTTTACCCACTAAAAACTCCCCGGTGGCCCTTTCCTCGGTGCATGACGGGATCCGGGATCTCCAGTGGAACGCACCGGAGCCCCTCTGCACTGTGCTCAAGGAGAGCACGTCCCAGGGGGGGAGGTTACTCCCTCCCCCCCTGTGCCCTCATAGTGCAAGGCTACACGGGCCAGCCGATGTCGCCTTCTTCCCGGGTCCACCTTAGCGGACGACAAAGGCCCCCACCCTTGTCGCCCAGTGAACCCGAGGCCCCTTTTAGTCGCCTTATACGACAGGCAGGGGATACCGTAGTCTTATTCTTGAGAGCCCAAAACTACAGGCCTTGCAGAATACCACTCACAACAATTTGCTAAGGCGCCTAGATTAAAGATCTAAGACTACCATTACAGTCTAGACAGACTACTATTATAAATACCTTCGGGTTACAACGGCATGCAAATAAAACAAATGACCTAACACTCTTTTTAAAAGTCGGGTACACATCTGCAATTTCTCTGGTATTGTGTAACCAGGTGATGATAACTTAAAATCAAATGAACCGGAAACTCGTAACAGCTAGTCGTATAGAAAACATTTTTTATAGTCGTTGTTCTACACAATGAATCGTTTACTGAAGTTCATACTGTAAATAAGAAGTCTTACTTCTCTTGAGATTACACGCCGACTCTTTCTGTATCGAATGGCGTATACGATCTATTAAAGATTTAATTTTTCATTGTTAAACTATTACGTTCCACGCACGGTCCATTAGAAAACCATTGCCCTGTCTATTCGACACTAAATCGCCTTGCGACATCTTTCTAGCTTCGTATTACTACGACTGTCACAACTAGCATAAATACCCAAAATTTATAGCCACGTACACACTTAATAGGATTACATTACCGCTGACGTCGTTTCACATTCACAAAAGGAATTAACGTCAATTCCACATTAAGCATTGCTTTTAGGGATTAGGTTAATAAACCCTCTAATCTTTCATGTACAAAGCGCGACCTCCATCAATTGTCAATGTGGACGTTATATTTATTGGTTTAAGAGATTTATAGGTGTTACACAAGATGTAATTTATTTATCACATAATTAAATTAACGGGGAAAAAATTGGTCGTTGCATTTTTGACGGCCCAGATTGGCTAGAGAAACTGGGCTTGACTGCTTCACCGGATAGAGTGATGGCATAGCTCTTTGGTCGCTTAGCCTGAACCTTTTTTTTTTTTACCGGTGGCCCTTTCCTCGGTGCATGACGAGGGGCTCCGGGATCTCACGTGGAACGCACCGGAGCCCCTCTGCACTGTGCTCAAGGAGAGCACGTCCCGGGGGGAGGTTACTCCCTCCTCCCCTGTGCCCTCGCAGCGAAAGGCGACACGGGCCAGCCGATGTCGCCTTCTTCCCGGGTCCACCTTAGCGGACGACAAAGGCCCCCACCCTTGTCGCCCAGTGAACCCGAGGCCCTTTTAGTCGCCTTGTACGACAGGCAGGGGATACCGTAGTCTTATTCTTGAGAGCCCAGAACTACAGGGCCTGAACCTCTTTTAACTTGACACAAGGGTTGCTAGTGTATACTACGCAACTTGAGGCGACCGTATGGACACTGAGCTACAACGGCTCATATGCCATCAATCTATAAGTAAATTGATTTTATACAGTTAATTGCTAATGACAGTAGAGCCTTATGAAAGGTTTTCATGTCACTTAAATTACTGTATTAAAATTATAATAGACATAGACATAGACATTTATTTATTGGCATCACAATACAAAAACACACCACAGACTGAATATAACACACATTAAAAAAGAATGAAAAATAGATAAAACACAGTTAAAGTTACACGGACAAATAATACAAAACATATGATGCCAATATCGGACACCGTCTCAGCATATGCTGTCACAAGGATGCGACAGCGCTGATTTTCAGCGGTGCCCCGGACTACCTAAAGACGTGCGCGCGCAATACTACTTTTATATGGAATATTATTATACAGACAGTAAGAGTATAATAAATATGATATATAAATAAAACAGTTATGAGATTAAAATATATTTTATACAATAAAATAATATAAGAAAAAAAATTATAAATATTATTGAGTCAAAAATAAACTAAAATAAATAATATGATAATTAAACGTATAAAGTTTAAATTATATAATTAAATATTGAAAATATTGGAAACAACAAGCCACCGATGTCGCAAAGATATTTTCTTTTTGTATCTTTAACATCAGGTGTTTTAATCTATTTTTAAATGCGTTTACAGATTTACTCTCTCTTATGGGCGGTGGCAAATTATTCCAACACTTGGTGGCCAAGTATCTGAAACTGCCCCCGAACGCAGCAGATCGGTGTAGCAGAATTTGTAAAATGCAGTTTTTAGCTCTAATTAAACAGCTAGTATCTTCATTCCGCCATTTCAACTTTTCGTACAGATATTTAGGCTGTTCCGTGTTTATGATTCCAAACAGAAGTGTTGCAAAATGCAAGTCTTTTCTGAGGGACATTCTTAACTTGTTGGAATTGTTTAAGTAAGGGTGAACATGATGTCCAGAAGGTATTTTATAAATGAAGCGAGCACACGCATTAGATAGATAGATTATTTTATTTGCAATACATGGTACCATGCTTTGCAAATAAAATAATCTATTCTATAAAAATGACAGACGTGTTTATGCATGGCCTTAATGTCATGTAGTAACAAACAGAAGGTCTAAAACTAAGCTAAAGATATAAATTAAACTGCATTCCGAAATATTTATAGACTTTGTTTATAGGAAGTATGCCAGTGGAGTCAAAGCTTAAAATAAAATGTTAAATTCTCTGTAGTAAGGTGTGCGTAAATCAAAAATAACTGGTTCATTGGCCAGCCCAGCTCAAGAATAAATTACTTCAGCGGTTTATTATTTTTTGTGTGTGGATATGGAGATAGGTCTTATTGGGATGCAATAGACAACAAAATAGATCACAAAGTTTGAAACAAGAAGATGATGCCGTCACTTGGTTAAGGCCAGGAATCACTAACAGGTTCGAAGAGCGTGTTGAATCTCTAGTTAGACAGACCATATAATTGGGAGGTAATTTTACTTTTTTGAATTGCGTTTTCATGATTTTATTAATATTTTATCATTATGGAATTCGTATCTAAATATAAGTACCAAAAAAAGCAACGCTAATCTAGGTCCTTATATAATATATTATGTAAAACTATTATTGTTACTAATAGATAGTGACGTAGTTAGTCGACTCACGACTAACCTAACGGCCAAAGATTCGTTTACAATTAAGTTAGTTACATATCAGCCCTGTAGTTCTGGGCTGGTACAATAAGACTACGGTATTCCCTGCCTGTCGTAGAAGGCGACTAAAAGAGGCATCGGGCTCACTGGGCGATAAGGTGAGGCTTTGTCGTCCGCCAAATTGGACCCAGGAAGAAGGCGACATCGGCTGGCCCATGTCTGACTTCCCCCCCGGACGTGCTCTCCGAAGAGCACAGTGCAGAAAGGCTCCGGTGCGTTCCTCTGGAGATCCCGTAGCCCGTCACCATGCACCGAGGAAGGGCCACCAGGGAGGGGGTTTAATTGGTAAAAACCGTATCTTATTGAAGATTTCCCCCAGTCAAAAAAAAAGGTTAGTTACATATAATTCCAAATATTCTTTGTGGAAATCAAACAGCGATTGCTGTCCACCCCGCTATAAAAAAAAGAGGTGAGTTGTTTTTCTTTATTTTACTATCTTCATATAAACCCACATCATACAATTTCACCACAGCTCTAGCCGAAATGTATTATTAAAAACAGTTAAAAGTATTAACTCGAGTGCCTATACATTGCATTGGAAAAGATACTTTCTATTCATCGGCGCAGACTCCGGCGCCTAGATGTTATCTGGCTTGATGAGAGGCCTCTAGCATGGTGGCCGGTCGTTAAGAAGCTAGTCACTTTTAATCAGTAGTTTGCAGCAGCCAGCTCTAATACAATCCTATCTCTAAATTCCCGGCACGGAATCTAAACGACTGTAAAACGGGTAAACACTATACAAGCATTAGATAACATTTTTATGCATAATAATATATTTTAATACATAATACATTAGAATCTTTGAAAATCTAACCTTCAAGGGAGAAGCCAAATGCACGATCTATGTTATAGTGATAGCCTATATTATACGCCACTCAGTTGGCCACAGGCCTTCTCTGTAAAGATATTATAAGGGCATACCACGGGATAGTATAGATTGGCAGACTTCATGTCTTAGTCAAGCGCGTGGTAAATTAGCACTTTTTTTTTTGGTTTTTTGACCTTTTGGGCCATCATACCCTAACCTACGTACTCACACATCGGTCGCATGAAAGGAGAAAGAAAGTCATCAATGTCATATGGCCATAGCCACAAAATAGTAACAAAAAAGTTAATTGGTGCCGGCACCAGGGATTCTAGCTGCACCTACTAGCTTATTCGGATTGGTTAAAATTGCTATTAAGAAAATTCCGAAAAAAATTGTTAGCATTCTTAAAAAAATATGTATTTAAATTTGTGTTTTTTAAATGAGTGGAATAACAGTAGTCACGTAATTGCTAAACGTCTAACATACCAAAACTAGAATGACAACCGGTTGGATCTTTTATTAAAAAAAAAAAAATAAAAATATTATGGCTTTGTGTCAAAAGCGAATTACGTCTGCTAGCTCTGTCTACCCTGGATAGTTGTACGAAAAAAGGGCGGAAGGTGGGGCGCGCGCGTTCGGCTTTACGATCAAAAACAATGAAGACGTGGATTCGGCCTTTAAAACTACCAAAATTCTCCTATTCAAGACATGGCTGTATGGACTAAAGACATTTGCCTTTCCCATTAGGGATAAAATATTATCATCACCATAGACAGATTTGCCTTGCCACGGTCAAAAACACTTCAAAGTTTCATTTTTTAACATCACTCTAGTCCTCCTCAATCCTATTCCCGAACGCAGCAAAAGAAATACGATTTTTAAAATGTATTCTTTATTTTCTATAGCAACACTTTGTAGCACACAAAAGGTATTGATAGAACATGCTGGAAGCTTATTACACAACCATAAAATTGAATTGTTCTCAGCATACAAGTGGAATGTAGCCGCTGACGCACGAGTTAGCGTCCACTCTCCGAGGACCGAAAATCACTCAGCCATCCCTATCTATATGTAAATAAATTAAATTTTACAGCGTGTCCAATATTATTCGGTTGACAGGGATGGTGCAATCATATTTTTGTGAGCGTACTTATCTATCTAGAGCTGCCACAACGTTAACGTTAAATTAATTTTTATCATAAATTGAATCTTCAACAAGTTTCATTTAAATGTTTCTAGTATATTGGAAGCTCAAAATGCTGGACTGAATAGATTCGATGTGAGGTTCGCGACGTGTGTATTTTGCCGATTGAGATTAAGGAAGCTTTGTCAACTAATGTCTTTAAATCGCTTGTAACGTTTATTTATTCCATGTTTATGTATATTATTATATTTAAATATATATATGGACGTATTTATGTATTTATGTGTAAATGTATAGTTATTTAAATATATTTTAAACAATATTTTTATTTTTTTAGCGGCACTACCCTTAGCCTGTTCTAAACCACTAAAGGTTAGCTGGAAGAAAATGCTAAATAGCATTAAGATCGCCTTTGTACATGTATTTTGGTGCAATAAAGGATTTCTCTATCTATTTTATATTTTTGTCTATGCACTTTTCTTCGCCGAGCTTATTGGTCCATCGCCAATTGTTAGATTTATTATTTTGTATTTACAAAAAATGGGTGGAGGAGTGACCGAAGAGACTTCATCAGCGCTAGACACGTATTACGAGGTAGAGAGTGGAACGCGTATTAAAACGGTCCATCTGTATTAAGATATATCTAAAAACAGTATTAGGTAATAATCATTCTAATTAAATTTTTATGTTTTATACTGTAGGGACGATTGACAGCTCTATATATATAATGTCGGGAACATTGACTGCATTATCACAATATTGAGTGGATCGCACAGAACTTTGTGACGTTCGGACCCATTCTCACTGAGCACTCGCACGACTGAGCGGGCCAGCCGATACATCGCTCGATCAAACACGTACTATGCGGTAGCATTATTACCGCATTGATGTTATAATCGAAATAACATATATTTGTTTTTAATTTCGATACTAGAAAAAATATTATAAGGATTATATGGCGCTTTTTTTATACAGATAAAATTTTTGGGACATCGATACTAATGAATTGGGAGACTTTTTGTCACATTTTACTGCCTTATACTAAATAATAAATAGATATGATACTTTTTTTTATCGGGGAGGAAATCTTCAATTTCCCGCCTTCTGGGGGGAAGGTGGAGTTATGTGGGGTTCTTACCCACTAAAACCCCCCGGTGGCCCTTCCTCGGTGCATTGTGAGGATCACCGGGATCTCCAGTTGAACGCAACGGAGCCCCGCTGCACTGTGCTCTCGGAGAGCACGTCCCAGAGGGGGAGTTTAATCCCTCCCCCCTGTGCCCTCGCAGTGCCAGCGGACTTCGGCGGACGATAAAGGCCGATAGATATGATACTTATACCTTCACATTCACAGTATCATATCTATATATCTATTTGTATAGAACAAACACATTCCATTCGATTGACGTGTAATTCTAGATATAGTTTATTATCCAATTTGATGGACTAAGCATGTTAAAATTGAAGCTGATATTTTTTTATGACAGAAAGGGCAAACAACTTATAATTATAATTGATTACCGATACCTTATAATTGACTCACCAAGTGTCAGATTGGATTGTTAACGAATGAATTACATGCCAATCGAATGGACAGTATTTTTATTTTCAATCTACTACAAAACTCCTTTCTCAATTCGTCTGTATGTTTTGTTATGTTTGATACCTCATAACTTTCGACTGGGTGAACTGATTTGGATGATTCTTTTTTTATTTGAAAGCTAGCCCAGTTATAATTAGGCCAATTCTGACAACAACATCAATGACAAAAGCATGTCAGTCTTAAATTTGCATTAAATATGTGCGCGATAAATAGGCGAATCTCTATACCACGCCAAACGATTTCGATGATTCATTTTTTATTGAAAAGGACCTTCTTCAACGATAGTTTGGTTAGGTTTTGGTTTATCTATTTCGTAATATTCCCGCGATAATTCGAAAATACAATGAGAGCGTCCGCGCGTAATAACATTTAACGTTTATTTAGATTTGAATTCGGTTTTTGTGTGTACTATTAAATATATTTGTTAACACGCTGAATCTTAAAATATAAATATCAGTTCTATACCTTCTACAGTTTTTTCCGTAAAAACTGACAAAAAAATACCATTTATTAGCGCACGTTATCCGTAAGGTGACTATCTCAATAAATCCCGGCGAAAGTTATCAACTTGCATAGGTAACTTAATCCCAAAGTTGCAATCTGTCCGACGTCACAAGTGCGTACGCGGCGTGCCATTAGGATGCCGGTGTCGGATTCTCTTCCTGTCTCCTAGCCGTGTACTCCGCACCGCATTACTTACGCATCTCCAACATAACCATGCAGCTATTATTATTGTATAATATAACAGCTAGGAATGTTGGATCATCATGTTGAATACGCATATTATTTATTTTATCCCAGGAATTGGAGCATTAATCGCACTTAAATTTTTTTATCGTCATTCTTGTTAACCATTCCAAAATAAGCTGAGACTTGTGTTAGGAGATGGTTCACTAAAAAGTAACCTAAGTTACTCATTGTAGCATCAGCTATCTGCCAGTGAAAGTCTCATCAAAACTGGGCCAGCCGTTCCAGAAATGAGCGGGAACAAACCAGACAGATAAAAATTTTAAAAATTGTGTATTTGGTATATGTACCAGCGTACGTACGTATATACATTTATATGCATGTAGTAGTAGTAAAAAGTGGTTATTTTAATGTTAAAAACACTAATTTTATTTATAAGTATAGATTAATTTAGAATGCGAATAAATTCGCCGATAGTAAATAATAAAAATAACATCTCATTACAATTGTAATAGCAATAATCTTACTGCAAGTTATCCGTTCCACTATAATTATGGCAAATACACGGTACAGTACAGTTTCCGACGCGTAATAATACGGCTATAACATCTGTCGAGGAATCTCGTAAAACGCCAACTGCCTTGCGACGTCTTCAGTGGAAACACGTGTACCGCACTGTCAGATAGGTCTGGGCGATTTGAATCTACCCTACAACTCCGATTCTCATAAATATTCAAATGATCCCAATACATTTATTTCTTGTCGTTCCCTCATTTCTGAGGATCGTGGTCAGTAGAGCCCCTCAAGTGGACAATCTGCCTCCATCGGCTTCAGTCCGAGGCAGCCCTCACCAGCTGGTAGAGATTAGGAGAGGAGATGGCACCTTTTACTTGATCAGACCATCTTGTTGGCGACCGGCCTCTTGTTCTCTTGCTTTCTGTATTGCCAACGATGACCAGCTTTTCAAGTTTGCCATCCCCTCTACGCATTATATGCCCGAAATATGATAGTACACGCTGTAGACATGCAGTGGACAGTCTGGTCTTTATGGCGAGTTGGGAGAGAACAGATACATTTGAGCGCATGGCAGTCCAAGGTATTCGTAGCATTCGCCTCCATCACCACATCTCGAATGCATCTATTCTCTTGGTCGAATTGTAAATGTCACGTACATTTATATTTACAAGTAAAAGCAAAAACCAATATATATGTGCGGGGTCTCTCTTTTCCCGACCTCAAAAGAGGTTCTGAATTCATCCGTATTTTTTTTCGTTTGCTACCACAGACTTTATGACACGGTGAGCCAAATTTTGAAGATTCTTATTTTATTTGGAAGCTGGTTCTTCCTGTGTGGACCAGTTCTGACAAAACCATAGAAGACTTAAATTTGCGTTAAGTATATGCGCCACAAACGGACTAATAAATCAATTTCACTCCAACGGATTCGATGATTAATTTTTTGTTACATAGGATGTACTTCAAGGGTTATTTTGATGAAAGTTTGGTTACGCTCTAATTAAATAGCGTTTTCCCGGCCTACACCCAGGAGCCGCTTTCCTACTTAGTCTCCTCCACTTTGCCCGGTCTTCGGCATCCTCGTTTGTTAGGTGGTTCATTAACATGTCCGCTTTAACAACGTCCAGCCAGCGTTTTTTTGGGCCTGCCACGGGGTCTTGGGCCTTGTACATTGAGGGCTAGTCATCTATTTCCCACATAGCTCTAATTAAAGTAACTACTGACTAACTTTAAATGAAACACGGGAAGCTCCAACTTTCGAATAAAAAATTATCAAAATCGGTTTACCCAGTCAAAAGTTATGCGGTAACAAACATAAAAAATACACACGAATTGAGATCCTCCTTTTTTGAAGTCGGTTGAAAATATAAATTTGTACACATAAAGTGAATGGTGAATCAAATAATTTTCAACTAAATTTTTCTATGTTCCTAGATATACTATCTAAATATTCTGATAAAAGTATACCAAGGCGAATTAAGGGTGTTATTACATCGAGTTCGCGCCATATAACATCGTATGATCGAAGTGCATCATCTACGTTATTTTGAAACGGTTATCATAATACAGCACCATTGCACAGGCTACATCTCTACAAATCCACAAAGCGTCCTTTCGCGACCGTCGGAGGTTGCGAATAATCCTTGCGCGTTACCGCTATTTTATGGGCAGGCCCCACCCCTTAGATGTTAGGAGCGTTGCTGGAGTTTCTTCGGCCACTTCTTCTCCCAGCGCCAACGCTTCCCGAAGTGGCACTCAATGTTAGTTTAGCTTTTGAATGTCTCTTAAATTATCCGTGAAATGGCAACCGACCGAGTCGTGGTTCGGCCCTCTCGGGCGCCCTCGGATCGGCATGCTTACGCGTAACATAGTAACCGTCAAGCCGAGGTTACACCTCACCCTTGTGTCGAGTTACTAGCAATAGAGGTTCAGGCTAAGCGACCTAAGAGCTATGCCACCTCTCAATCCGGTGAAGCAGTCAAGGCTTTTCTGGCCAATCTGTGTAGTTAGTCATAAAAAAAAAACATAATACATTTCAATATTGACAGTGATAGTGGTAGGAACGTCCTGCTAAGTAAATGAGGAAGCAATTCACTTCATGTTGATTTTTTGAAGTTAAACTTCTTTAAGCGTGTTATGAAAAAAATATGAAACACAAATTAATTTGAACTGAACTTAAATTAAACTGAACGTGAACTTTGACTTGACTATCCTTTTTATTTTTTTATTGTAATTAATAATTTACATTGAACATAAACTATTTTTTAATGGTCTCAAGCGCGTAAATAAGTACACTCCCCCTTTTTTTCATTACACAGATTAGCCTGAGAAGCTGTACTTTTGAGGCTTTACTAAGTTACGCAACTTGATATTGAGTAAAATAACAACAAAGGGAGTTTTTTTTTAAATTTGAAACTGGCATAGGAGCATGTCTACTATTTCTGTCATATATATATTTTACTGTATAGTTTTGTTTTTGTCTTTACAAATTAATATACATATTTATTTTGCTCGCACTCGGTGTACTCTCAGCCTAAGCTGAATAACCTGTTATCGTGCACGTGGCGCGCATCACAGCGCGAATGGACTATAGAGACCGCCGGCTATTTCAACGTGTTTCAATGCGAGCGACACTTTACGGCACGACATCTGAACTTCCACTTCAATCAGCCTTACAGCGGTGTATGACATAACA
The DNA here is from genome assembly GCA_029286785.1 of Meandrusa payeni. NCBI lineage: Eukaryota > Metazoa > Arthropoda > Insecta > Lepidoptera > Papilionidae > Meandrusa > Meandrusa payeni. The sequence goes on along the minus strand of JAGSMX010000008.1, from coordinate 6,474,305 downwards.
TTTCGTTACCAACAATGTGTGTCTCAGACGTTTTATCAAATAAATCATTGGGACCCATCTAATAGCGTCAATAAGTTAATGGTTTAGGGTACGGTCTGCGAATCGTAAGATTGTAGATTCGAATTCACCATCCGACTATTAACGTGAACCTTTTCTTTCTGGGTTCTTACCCACTAAACCTCCCCTCCCCCCCGGTAGCCTTTCCTCGGTGCATGGTGAGGGGCTCCGGAATCTCCAAACGCACCGGATCCCCACTGTGCTCTTCGGAGAGCACGTCCCGGAGTAAAGGTTAATCCTGTTCAGGTACTCGCACTGCCAGGTAAGCACCTGTGCCCGGTGAATACCTGTTTCAGGCGGTCGGTGACGTGTGCATCTCCTCTCTTCCGTTGCCAGGTTTCGAACCATCTAACACAATCTTAAGCTAAGCTGGAATGGTTAACAAGAATGTTAGTAATATTTCTGAAAAAAATATATATTGCTTCCTTTATTGCGAGCATGTCTCATTGCCGTTCTTAACATAAGTTCACCAGATTGAGAGAAAGTCGAAGGTTCTAAAGACTCCGAGGCTTAGTTAGGCATCTTCTCTGGAAGTTACAGTATTATGATTAATAAGTGTAATTTCAATGTGAAATTTAAAAATCAAGTATCCTTAATCAATAATTATGCGTTAAAAATAGCAACAAACTGTCAACTTTTAGATATAGGTCAAATGAAATTCTTGTTGAGTGGATCACAATTCTAATATATATTATTGCTTACCAAGAGAATTTGGACAATGGAAATTTGGCGTTGTTGAGCTCAGCTCTTTGGAGCTGCGGTAGCTCAGTGTCCGTGGCCTTAAGTTGCATAGTACGCTAGCAACCCGAGTTCGATCCCCGCTGCCGGCCCCGATAAATTTGTTGTTGCGATTTTATTTACTCATTTACCACGCGCTCGGCGGTGAAGGAAAACATCATGTCTACATGTTCTAGAAAAAATTTCTAAGACATGTGAAGTCTGCTAATCTACACTAGTGCCGCGTGACGGACCATGCCCTTATTCTCTCTTTACAGAGGCTTGCGCCCAACAGTAAGATATATATAAAGACTGTATATTGCTAAACCAGAAGTATAATTTAAATTGAACGTTTAGGTAGTAGCTAAAATTTAGTTTAGGGTACGGTCTGCGAAACGTAATGTCATAGATTCAAAAATAACCATTTGACTATTATCGTTACCTATCTCCTAGCACAAGCTTAATTTTATTTAGATTTCACATAAGTATTATTTATTATATAATTTGCTATCACTCTTTTAAAATTAAAAAAAAAGACAATAATTCATCACACAATTTCGTCTGTTCTAATTTTTAATTAACCTCAATGAACTATATTTACTGACTAATTTTTAAAACAATATGGTTGTTACTAACATTATGGATATGACCTGAGAATAATTATTTATATTTATAAATAATAACTCACCTTTAACTGTATTCAACTTTTAATAAGGCGTCACTCAAATCTTTACGTTTACTAAAATCAAAAAAAATAACATGAGCGCGGGAAATACGTTTGGCGAATAACGCACAGATTATACAACAATGCATTGGTATTTTCATGCACGCGGCGCCCGAGTGCGCCCACAACTGACATGGAGGGCGCCCTACGACCGTTTGAAAAGGGCTCCGCACTTCAGCCACTTGCCCATTGCTTAACCAGTGTGAAAAAAAAAACGAAACAATCTTTTAACCAGATTTCTCATAATTCCGCACACTTTGAATAACAAATTTTATGTAATTCATTATCAATTTATATTTAACTTCAAATTCCTCCATACGTAAAGAATTCTCTCGGTAGCGTCGGTCCCTCATGTCTCATTATTAATATTTCTGAAAAAAAAAGAAATATTGCTATCTGTCTTTATCACGAGCATGCCTTGTTGCCGTCGTTAACAAATTTTCACCAGATTGAGAGGAGGTTCTAAGGACTCCGAGGCGCCATGAGAAACAGGGACGCACCGGTCGCGGAGAAACTTACTACATTGCAGCGGGGCGTCTTCGACGCGTGAACCAATGCATTCTCCAGCACCACCTTCAAAAACAACCAACAGTAGGACAAATATAGGCTGTGACTTCACACGCAAAATGATGCGATGAAATTTGCGTTTCGAGAAGAACGGTCAACGTTCATGGTCGAAGACGCTCTTGAATAGACATACCTTTTTTTTGTTATCGGGAAGGGGGAGTATCTTCAAAAAGATACCCCGCCGAAGGCGGCGCTTATGTGGGGTTTTTACCCAATAAAACCTCCTCACCCTTTCCTCGGTGCATGACGAGGGGCTCCGGGATCTCCAGTGGAACGCATCGGAGCCTCTCTGCACTGTGTTCAAGGAGAGCACGTCCCGCGGGGGGGACGTACTCCCTCCCCCCCTGTGCCCTCGCAGTACAAGGCGAAGGGAAGAAGGCGACATTTTCCCGGGTCCACCTTGGTGGACGACGTAGGCTCCCACCCTTGTCGCCCCGTGAACCCGAGGCCCCCTTTTAGTCGCCTTGTATGACAGGCAGGGGATACCTTAGTCTTATTCTTGAGAGCCTAGAACTGCAGCGCTGGTATATAGACTTATACCTATACCTTATATTGCTTGTTATGTAATAAGGAAGCCGATCGATATCTTAATAGACTTTTCATTATACTTTCAGAATGATCTATCCAGACGAGTATCCATCTAACGATAGAATATCTCGCTTAGACATTTAGAATTTGTAATTACAATACAGAACGTAATTTTATTTATTTACGATAAATGTCGTTTATTACTAAAGTAAAACTATATTTCTTTCTAAAGGTTGTAAGAAAGGATGTGTTGTAAGAAGTACACAGTCCATCCAAAATTGATTATTTTCACCCACGCGAATATAATATATCTCAATTTATTAAATCTTACATAATTCTCTATGGTGTTATTACGTCTAGGCGACATTGCTTGATTTATTACGGGTAATTTTAAAGTGTATTTCCTCGTCAAAAAGCACTTTTCGTTCCCGAGGGATCCTTTGTTGTTGCACTTATTCATTCGCCACGGAATACCATGAAAATCCATCGAAGCTAGCATACCTATTATATACAAAGTCATCTACCAATATATCCGAGGTGTTCCGCCATCACACACACCCACATATACACACACACCTACCAAGCACATCAATATATCCGACTGATCTAAATTATTGTTATTTTCAACGTACTTCAAAAAAGTTGGTGGTTCTTAATTAGTCTTTATGTTTATATTATATTTGTTATCTCATAACTTTTGATTGGGTGAACCGATTTTTTTTTCTTTGATAGCTTTCAAAAAGTGCCTCCAGTGTGTGCCAATTCTAATGGAATTCCATAGTCCAATACTGACAGTGGCGCTCATGACAAAATCATATTAGTATATATATAATATTAGTATTTGCGCAACAATTGGACGAATAACTCAATATCATGCCAACCGATTTCGATGATTCATTGCCCTCTTAGATGTTAGAAGCGTTGCTGGAGTTTCTTCGGCCACTTCTTCTCCCAGCGCCAACGCTTCCCGAAGCACTCAAAGTTAGTTTAGCTTTTGAATGTCTCTTAGATTATAAGTGAAATAGCAACCGACCGTGGCGTGGTTCGGCCCTCTCGGGCGCCCTCGGATCGGAATGCTTACGCGTAACATAGTAACCGTCCAGGACGAGGTTACCCCTCACCGGGGGGACCCTTGGGTCGAGTTACTATCAATAGAGGTTCAGGCTAAGCGACCCAAGAGCTATGCCACCTCTCAATCCGGTGAAGGAGTTGAGGCCAGCTTCTCTGGCCAATCTGTGTAGTTCGTCATTAAAAAAAAATCGATGATTTATTTTTTATTGGAAAGCATGTACTTTAAAGGTAGTTAGATGATAGTTTGGTTAGGTTTTGATTATTCTATTTCGTTTCTTACTACAATAATTCGGAAATACAAAGAGAGCGTGTGCGCGTGTAACGTTTGTTTAGATTTTTAGTCGGTTTTCCTTTTTGCTTGTAAAATTAACAGTTGATTATCAGGACATGTACTGAATATTTATTTGGTAATAATTTCATTTTAAAATTTTGACGGTGATTAACTGACCCCCTTACTAAATCTATTTTTGAAATAGAGTTATCAGCACTTTTAGGGCAGTATCGAAATTGTTTAGTTTTCCTATTCGATAAAATTACCACCCTTCGTTTTGTACGTAAGTAATTTATAAAATGTAAGTTGGTAATCTTATTATCATTTTAATTCTATAGAATTTCCATTCCAAATTCTCTCTTTAAATTCGACATGTTCCTTTTATAAGGGCGAAACGTTCCCATAGTAATTATCGGACTTGAAACATGTGGGTTACGAGAATCAATTACCAGTATCCTTTAGGATCCCTAGCTCTTAAAAATTAACAAACAACTACAGGCTACAACGATAGTGATGGCCGCATGCATTCGATAGAATAAGCTCTTTCATATTTTAATTATTAAAATTTTGTTTATTGGCATCATTACATACTTAATATAGCACACATTAAAACACGCATAAAAATAAACAAAATACAATTAAAAGAAGGAACGGACAAATAGGATATGATGGCAACATTTGACACCGTCTCAGCAAGTATTGATTTTCAGCGGTGCAGTTAGTTGCGATGTTCTTCTGTATTATCCGTGAAATAGCAACCGATCGAGTCTTGGTTCTGCCCACTCTGTGGGCGCCCACGGATCGAAATGCTTACTTGTAACATAGTAACCATTCAAGCCGAGGTTACACCTCACCGGGGACCCTTGTCTCGAGTTACTATCAATAGAGGTTCAGACTAAGCGACCTAAAAGCTATGGCACTCTTAATCCGATGAAGCAGTCAAGGCCAGCTTCTCTGGCCCATCTGTGTTAACTTTAAGAATTAGTTTCTGTTGTTGTTGTTATGCACCCGTTGGCTAAGTTATTGGTTTTGTATCTACTTATTTTCTATTTTCCTGTGTAACTATGTGACTAAATTAGCTGCTGCTGTGTATACTTATATAAGACGCATACTGAAAAAGGATTAAAAACAAGAGTAACTTTGTGTTGCTCTGTAATTCAAGTTATTCTTGTTTTTTATTCTTATTCCGTTACGTCTTATAAAACCAAATTAAAAGTTTATTCCTGCTTTTGCTAAACTATATTTTTTTTTGTTTACTTCTTTCTGGGGGGAAGGCGGCGGTTATGTGGGGTTTTTACCCACTAAAACCTCCGGCTCTTTCCTCGGTGCATGACGAGGGGCTCGGGGATCTCGAGAGGAACGCACCGGAGCCCCTCTGCACTGTGAGCTCAAGGAGAGCATGTCCCGGCGGGGGAGGTTATTCCCTCCTCCCCTGTGCCGTCGCAGTGCATGGCGACACGTGCCAGCCGATGTCGCCTTCTTCCCGGGACCACCATAGCGGACGACAAAGGCCCCACCCTTGTTGCCCTGTGAACCGCCTGAGGCCCCTTTTAGTCGCCTTCTACGACAGGCAGGGGGTACCGTATAAAATCTCCATAGGCTCCACTGTGGAAGTTTTATACAAGAAAATAAATATTTTTATTTTTTCATCTCCCTCCCACCCTTTAGGAGAAAAAATTTCTGTTAAAATTTGTATTTATATGGAATAAGCTTCGTAATAAGAAACAGATTTGATTCTATCTTCCTGTGTCCTGATGTCCTGATCTTGAATATAGAGTTGGAGATTTTCTCTACAAGAAAATAAATATTTTTATTTTTTTACACTTATATAAATAGATTAATTATTTAAATAATGTTATGTACATAAGTAGGTAACAAGGGATAATTGTACTGTAAATATATAAGTGATATGAATAGATGCCTAGACCTAACAGCCCAAGAAACAGTAGCTAGAAGTCGGGAAAGGACATCATCGGGCAAAGTGAGACGCGAGATCGAATCCCAGGCAACTTGTGTCAATCAATTGCTACTTAACTTTTAAATACAAAAAATCGCTTGGTAAAATTTTGTGTCCAGTGTAAGGCTATAGGCTATTGGAGACTTTTGGCCGTTTCGAGGATGTCAACCCAATCGTACACTAACCTTGATACATAGGATCACGACAAATAGGATCGCAAGCGAGAAGGTCGAAATATTGCATGGCCACCTGCTTCGTCGCTCTTCAGATCTGGTCAGACAACGACATTAAAAAATGAAGCTACAAATCTCCTAGTATAAAGCTATCCATTAATGACTTTCTTTCCGCTTCGATGTGCAAAAATTGTTTTTTTTATTCTAACACAGTTACTCAGTTAATAGCTGGCAGTCGCTCCAAATATTATCTAGCTTAGAATGCCGGTTTGATTCAGTAGTCATTAAAATCCATTCAGTCTGTTGCTGGAATGTTGTACGACATCGAGGCGGATTTATCGACATCCGGCGTTTCCACCTCGCTGTCGGGACCACACGTACGCCGCTATTATTCCAGCCCACCCCCATTCCGCCACAGCTGGGTCATCTCTATTGCTTTCTTATTAAGATATTAACTACCGATCGCAAATGTTATTTTAATAACGGCGCCAACAGACAATCGTTCTAAGATTTGCTTTATGGGAAGCCTAGTGGATAAAAAACTTGTTGTTAAATACTCGTTTGGTTTGCGATTGTGCTATTATGATAAAAAAGTTTTTTTTAGATATATTATAAGGTTACGAAAGTCTAGTTTATGAGTAGAAATTAAGGAACGCCCACGAACACATAAAGCGAGCGGGGCGTAGCGTTGGGAATACGACAGATGTAATATACTAGTTAATATAGAGCATTACACACAGCGACAAATCTCGCTCCGCCGCACTCAATCGGTATTCCCGCCAGATGCCGCGGATAGTCGCAGATCGCCGCATGTCTCTGTATGTGTTGCTCTAGCCAACTAGTACATTACAACTGTCAACTTCCCGCCAACGCTACGCCCCGCTGTGTGTGCTGTTTTTCTGACTTGAAGACCGATCAATTATGTTACTTGGCTAACAAAGGCTACTTTGTAATAATTAACTTTATTCATTCATTTGTAACAATGTAAGTAAGAATAAGTGATAATAAAGGTATATAATAGTATATATAATAGTAAAAGGAAGGTAATAGTATAAGAATATTGAACTACATAGAGTTAAATAAGTAATTAAGTAAAGAAATTGTGACAAGTAAATAAATAAATAAGAGGGAAGAAAGAAAGAGGACGCATTTTTTGTAAAAGATAAAATTGTAAAAGTAATTGAAATTGAAATTGAAAAAAACATTTATTCGGCTCAAGAACACAGAAACAACAGTTAAAACAAGACAAAAAACAACATAAACAAAAGTAAACAGAAACAACATAAAAAAAGAACAAAAAAGAAATTGTGCCGAAAAGGGGTTGGCTCAGCATGTGCTGTGCTGACACATGTAGCACAGCGCTGGTTTTCAGCCAAAAAACCTGTGAAGACTAAGGCGGACACCATTCGGTTGTGTATTATTATAGTGTACAATACATAAACTTATAAGTAGTATAAGAACTGATAAAAAACAGCCACGACATACACAAGTCGGTGGAGCAAGAAATTAAAAAAATATATACCTTCCTACAGCATAAAAGCTATGCTACGTGGAATATAGTACATTGAGATACATCATAAATGACGTCGATGTTTTATTTCGTGAAAAAAGCAATCATTCTCTTTTCTCACGAGGCAATCACGGGTTCACGCTTGAACTTGTTGCAACAACAACGACGTAATTGTAACGTATATTTAATAGCGTCATGCCTTTATTTAATAAACTACAAACAACTTCCGTGTTGCAGAAGTAAAAAAGCGTGTACTTCACGCATGCGCCGTGATGCGCTGACGATAAATCTAATGATAATCGAAGCTGGTCGCCCCGCTGCGTCCCCTCCACTCTCTTCATTTATAATAGCATAGTAATGACGTGAGGCGTGCGCTTGTTTGATTTACTTAGGGAACCGCCGGCCAGGAGTCGTCGTTCCACAGATTAAATATTTAACAGGCCAACGTTTGATCTGATCCCCCCTGTTACGGCGGCGGTGATGGAGACGGTGAACCTGTAAAAGCGTCCTGGTTGAATTGGCATCCGTAATTAGATGTGGAACCTAGTACATACATTCGCCTAAACAGGAATTTTAATTTCGAACTCCTGTTTCGAAATTCAAAGTCTGCTCTCTTTTTTTTGTTACTTCCTACCCTTGTGTCGAGTTACTAACAATAGAGGTTCAGGCTAAGCGACCTCGCCACCCGGTGAAGCAGTCACAGCCAACTCGGCTCTCGGGCCAGTATGTGTAGTTCGTCAAAAAAATTTTAGCACCTATAACATCTCTTTTCTTAATCACAAAAATTTATTAAATTCCGGTAGCATTTTAAATGACCTCAAAAGATTTACAACTTTAATCCTGTTTTTTTTAGTGATTATGGATCACTGGTGAACTATGGGTCAATATGTTTGCCTCGCGATTTGATGTGTTTGATTTGGTTTTGTAAGTTGGTTCTACTGTTTTTGTTTGTTGTTTTTATATATTTTTATAATGATTAGGTTATGGTTTAAGTTACAGAATTTTAAGGTTGTTTTAATGTTTAGGTAATTGAGTTGGTTTTGTTTGAGTTTGTCTACAATTTTATTTTTAAGGTTTGTTTAATTATTTTATTTTACGTATTATCGAATTGTTTTAAGTTGTCTATGGTGTAGTTGACATGTTCAGTGAAGGTGTTGGTAGTCTGTTCCTTTGTGACGATAGATGTTGATTCGTACGGCTGTATGTTGTGCGAGAACTTTATTTCGTTTAAAATTTGTACACTCCTAATTCCTATTTATAAGCCGATTTTGAAATTATTTTTGAAAAGGCTAACTGAACAGGTTAAGTGTTCACCGTCGCCCATCAACTTCCACAGCACCGGAGATAATGCAGATGTGTTGTCTGTCCTTGAGAAAGGAGTAGGCTCGTTTCTTGAAGGGTCCCAGATCGTATACTTCCGAAAACGCCGCTGGTGACAGTTGATACCGCAGGATAGTGTTTGGAAGATAGTTACGCGAGAAACGCAGACGTGGAACGCCAACTATCAAGATGGTGTCGATGGAATTTGAAATTCTGCATCTAAATTCATCTTATGTGACGATTAAAGTAAATTATTGTTAAGAATAACACTTATTATACTTTTACACAGAAAAATAGAAGGTTTCCTGGAATAACTTCACTGTGTAAACACAAAAAAGATAAAAAAAATTGTGTTATACTTTACTGGTAACACGACTTTCACTCGTAGATAACTATAACATTATTAAATCAGTTGATGATAGACGTATCCATGGCGCTATAAATCAGAATCAATAATCGACCATCATCGATATACGGAGCCAATGCCGACAATCGATTTATAATCGTCTTTACTCGGGAAGTGTAATGTAACATGCAGACGTGGACGAGATAACTACACAAGTCTATCCTGTTCTTTAACCTTTATAACCGCAAACAACGTAATCACCGTTATTACTAACATCTCAAATTTATAAGTCCCCTGATAGAGATTTGTCTTTCCAGAGACTGTAATACCCTGATCTTGAGGAAAATTACTACAAGTTTGTTATATTAGTGTAGGTATACTCATTTACCAGCCCTGTAGTTCTGGGCTCTCAAGAATAAGACTACGGTATCCCCTGCCTGTCGTACAAGGAGACTAAAAGGGGCCTCGGGTTCACTGGGCGACAAGGGTGGAGACCTGCGTCGTCCACCAAAGTGGACCCGGGAAGAAGGCGACATCGGCTGGCCCGTGTCGCCTTGCGCTGCGAGGGCACAGGGGGGAGGGAGTAACCTCCTCCCGGGACGTGCTCTCCTTGAGCACAGTGCAGAAGGGCTCCGGTGCGTTCCACGTGAGATCCCGGAGCCCCTCATCATGCACCGAGGAAAGGGCCACCGGGGAAGTTTTAATGGGTAAGATCCCCACATAACCGCCGCCTTCCCCCCAGAAGGCGGGGTATCTTTGTGAAGATTTCCTCCCCGTCAACAAAAAAAAAAGGTATACTCATATATAAAATTCTAGATTCACAATGTTAATTACCATACTCCTCTGGCCTTGAATGCTTCACCGGATTGAGAGGTGGCATAGCTCTTAGGCCGCTTAGCCTGAACCTCTATCGCTAGTAACTCGACACAAGGGTCTCCCCGGTAAAGGGTAATCTCGGCTTGTACGGTTACTATGTTACGCGTAAGCATTCCGATCCGAGGGCGCCGGAGAGGGCCGAACCACGACTCGGTCGGTTGTTATTACATGTATTATGCATTAGTTATGATTGTTTTTGAGTTGTGATATCACTTATTTAGTTGGCTTTACTCTTCTTATAGAAGAAGAAGATAAGAGTATCGCGGGAGAATCCAACAGAGCTCTCAGGTCGCTTAGCCTGTTCCTCTTTTGTGCTATGTTACTGAAATAGATTCAGCGGTCTAAGTGCTTGGCCACCTCTTGATACCGGTAAAATTGTAATAGTCCATCATCGTTGTTAGTGACCAAAAAAAGAAGCGTGTAACTAACTTACCGTTTACTGAAATGTAGAAAGATTGTATCCATTAAACAGTTAGTATTGTAAATAAAAATAACTTCCAAATAAAATTACCAACGGCGTTTTCTTGAACCTTTGTAAATCGTATACACTTTGTCTCCACTAAAACAGTATACCGTGACCCCAAGTTATCGAGTGTTGAGGTGAAAAATGGGTTACGCCTCGTTCGACCTCAAAGACCCTGAGGTGGGAATTCATTAACTGTATTATCAATTCCGAGGCGGTGCCGCCGCACCCTAATACGAGATGCCGTCGTAAGCATTTCATTTTAATTGTTACAGTCGTAAGAGGTGACAAGGCGATTTAATTACAAGGAACAAGTCTAAAGCAATATTATTTCTTTGCGTTCTGTTAGCATTTCTTTATAAATGCGGGTAATATACTGGCGCTGACATGAAAATAGACTCGAAGCTCTGACTATATGACCGTTCATACAACGACGTTCTTACAACAAGCGTGGCAGAAGCAGCGTTCACAATTTGCTTTGGACCAAACTTATCAGGTTGCCTTTTTTACCATTTGACACAGCACAAATTTGTGTAAAAATTTGGACTAATTTGTATCATTTCCCCATCTCACGTAATACAAAAACAGAAAATGTACACTTATATACATAATTTGCCGTTCAGTACAGAATAGAAACCGCTTCGGTAGTTCTACCTTTTTTAATTGTATTTTTTTAACTATGCAAGTAATTTTTTTTTAATTTTTGTCAGCATTCTCCTTAAACATTCTAAAACAAGTTAGAAATTAATTTACGGTAATACGCGAATATGTCGTAATGAACTGGAATTTATTTATTGCTTATAAAATCAAAAAATGTGTCTTGATCCATCACATTTTTAAAGACACAAATTCGTATGTTTGAATATAAGCAGCAAGTAGTGACATCTAGCGACGCGTTAATCCACTAGATCTCTAAAATAAATGTTATTTTATTAAATATTAACAAGTAAACATTATCAAATTATTCCTGGTCTTTCATTTATTTGATTAATCCATGTATTAAAAATATTATACAGTGATATAAAGTCGTTACCACCAAGCGATGCCATCTAGTATTAATTTACGAAACTATTAAAATGCTAAGCATAACTATTAACAACAAACCATAAAATTGATCTAATGTAGCCTAAGATCCGATTAACTTCGAACAATTACTCAACCATTTTTCGATTTTTTACAAAAATTACTAATTAATCCGAGAAATTTGCGCAGGGTGAACGGCGATAAACTCGTATCCGTGTCACACGTGGAGGTGCGTAATACTCCCCGTGAAAACCGATAGCTACTTCTCCCACTATCTCGTAATAATTAAAGGCTCTGAGAGCTTATTCTTCATTATATTTATATCTTCGTTTTTATTAATATTATGAAGATTTATTAATATATCATTTACTTAGCAGTCGGGAGTAGAAATCCACAAGTTATTACCATTTTAACATCAGAGTCATTAGTACAGGTAACTTTACTCTGATAGGCAATATTGGGCCTAATAAGCTTACATATTACTTGCTTGCTGACATTTGCTTTTCGCAAAGTGAAGTTTTTAGCTACCGTACTAACGTTGAAAGGATGTAGCAGCTCAGAAATGAAACGAAGAAATGATTACGAACTGAATCTGGGACTGACAAACTGCCATGTTAAAGTATTTGAAGATGGGAAACGTGCACTGAAAACTTATCGCCGGCGAACGTCACCGGCTCAGGTGTAAAGAAATGTAGGTCGCCAAGCAGTACAAGAAAATGATTTCACACTCCTACAGAAGCGGATTTCAACATTTCCCCAAAATAATGGAAACAGATAAAATTAATCTTGCAAACACGCGTACTATCGTTCCCAGGTATCGGCGCAGTTACGCAAGTTTCTAATCTCAGACCTGTCAATCCCATAACGATAGCCTCAGATCGAATTCTCTAATGTTATCTTAAATAAGTGTTACGCTATCTTGAAAGAAATTGTGCCGTGTCAAACGCTTAGTCCGTAAGTCGATTGGATTCCATGCAAGCGCGTCTACAGACGGCATTTGTTTAATTACGGTTCGGGGGACCTACAAAGTCACGAAGAGGTCAACGATGGATCGGCCAAGCACCAGTCAACAGTCTGTGGAGAAGGTGGAAATGTTCGAAGTCCGGGAGCATGTGCCCTATCAAGCGGAACTAACCAGAGCGCCGGCCGCGTACGACGAAGAGAGCGGCGAATTATATAGCTCGTCGTGGAACTCCGCGTGGCAAGCTATATGTCAGCTGTTCAATCTTCTCCACCACATGCAGATTGCTGTGGTAGTGTTCAGCATGTGGCATTTCGCTCTAACCTCCGCACCCAATGGATCCATCAGCAATTTACAATTGCACATCATCTTTGCAGGAACTGGAGTATGTATTAACCATGAACAAATTTTAAATATGCCTTTTAAATTAAAAAAAAAGAAGGAGGTTGACAATTCGTCGGTATTCTTTTGTTTGCAATGTGCTAATGTTTACTCTTTAACTACGACGAGGACAATATGGAAGATGAAATATAATAAAAAGCACCACAATTCGTCATATAAATATGATACTTCGGAAATAAAAGATCGTTCGCACGTAGTAGCGTTCAACATTTCATAGGTCGCGTTAGATTTGAAGTCGGTTTTTTTTTTGTGTTTGTACTCGTAAATGTATATTTTATTTACTTGCCTTATTAAGTCCGATACGACATAGAGTAACTCTTTTATGTTGTTGTTATGTTTTTTATGCCTACACATACTTGCTCGGTAACGGGGGCGAGAAGAGGTTATGTCGGACTCGCACCAACTAAAACCCCACGGTGTCCTACTCGGCACCTTTAGACGGAACCACGGGAACGCTTGCGAATACTACTATTATTCCGACGACGCTGGCTCTGACGAGCATCATCGTACATGAGGTGAAGTTACCCCTATGTCTGACATGAGCACAACGGAAACACTGCGCGCGTCACCTCGAGGCCTTGTAACTAGGCGGTAAACCCCCATGTTCGCCGCCTAGGCCTCAGTGTGCGGAGGGCATCGTGCTTTCGTCGCCCTGCTCTCCAGCTGCGTGTGTCCGCAGCCTCCTTCTGCAACATAACTTGTTCGCAGTAAGGAATAACAGCGCTCCACGACCTCTCGCTAGCTAGCTACCATAGCTTTAATCAAAGATAGTAAGGTGAGGTCATCCCCCACAGCTGCAACGAGATCTTGGCGCATTACTGCCCCAGATGAGCAGTGTTCTAAGGTGTGCTGCGCGGTGTCCTCATCACAGATAAAATAGAGGCATAGTTGTCGGCTCTTTGCGGACTATGTGGCACAGATAACATACAGTAACCATACATGAACATTATTACTTAAAGAGTGATATCTATTGTTATGTATAAAACATCAGTTATCAATGATTCATAACAACTTAACTTGTCCGGGATGTGACTATCAAATTATCATATGATAAACACTTGTTTCTAAACGTATCATGTTCGACATTAACCCCAAAGCTGATAGCAAAACGAAATCAAAGCTTATTGTAGTCAACAAGAGTCTTTGAAACCAAATTAACTAAATGAATTTTTGATGTGTTGTTCTTAATTTGAATTTTACCTATTATCAAAATTGTTGATGTGGATTCAACTTCACAGTCGTTACTAATATCTCACTATGGGCTTTATAAATAAGCTCGTAAGGAGAGGGTTATGCTCGGGGTTTTTTTACGAGATTAATCAGAATTAAATTGAGTTATCCGTAAGCGAACGAAAGTATCCAACATAGCCCCGCGCGTCTAGTAGTTAAACTGGCAAAGGTAAGCGCACATAGCGCGTGGAAATATGGCATGGGTCCGAAAAGTTCTTGAGTAACAATCACCACACGTCCACCCCCAAGGAAATCTGATGATCTTACAAAGGACGCAGGACGAAGCTTACAACCAGTCGTTTTGGAAATCATTGGGGGAGGCCTATATCCAACAGTGGATACCCAAAGGCTGAAATGATGACTAATGGCTTAGGGGTATGCCTTACTATCTAACGGTTGTGGGTTCCAATCCCAACCGACCTGTAGTAATAAGTATTTCGTTTCAGGGCTAAGTACAACAAAAACCCTTGTATGTCCAGTGTATGGCGAGGAAGATTACCAGCTTAGCAACCATAACTTTGTCTCCTAAAAACACTGGGATGGACTGACAGAGACTGCCTTTTAAAAAGCTTTCGTTATTTTGTTCAAATAAAGAATTGAATAGCCAACCTCTACTTATACGCACCCGCCAGGGGTAGCGAGTGCCTTATGTCGGTATCGGACTAAAACATCCCAGGGTGAGTCGGCCTCCGCCATGATGGGCGAAATGAGGTCGCGTTAACATCTCACCCCGGCGACAGGCCCAGTTAAGGAAACCGACCCTGCAAAAACTTACCTCTATGCTATCACCACTTAACCTGTGTCATATATTATTGATCAATGTTACGAGTTATAACACCTCTTCATTCAGTCAATCTCAGTGGATATAGTTCGAATAGAACTTGAAAGACCAATATTAATAACATTTTCTAAATTACAGTACCAATTATTTTTGGTGGAGGCGGTACTCACACTGCACAGGCACAATGCATGGTCTGGTCAACTGTCCAAGGACAGTAAACGTATCGTCCACGGATGTCTTCAACTGATCGGCTCCGTGTTCGTCATAGCGGGAACGTTCCTCGGATTGGCAGAAGTCGACATGCAGATTAATACGCCTCATGGAATCTGCGGTAAGACTGATAGACTATATCCGTAAAATAGCAACCAACCGAGCCGTTCCGCCTTCTCGAGCGCCCTCGGAATACTTAGGCGTAACATAGTAATCGTCCAAGCCGAGGTTGCTCCTCAAGGGGACCCTCGTATCGTGTTACTAGTAATAAAGGTTCAGGCTAAGCAACCTAAGAGCTATGGTTTCACTTAATCCGATGAAGAATCCGCTTTTCTGGCTAATGTGTATCATAACAAAAAATAAAACTATTAGACAATTTATTTGAAGAGAACAAGAAAAGTGTAGAATTGTCATTATTTTCAATTAAATAAGCCGTGCTCATAACTCCTTTTTAACGACGTAGACACAGGTAATCATCGATAGGGTTGAAAGGATGTAATAGCTTTTTTTTTTTTACGAACAACCAACGTACGTAATGTTGATGTTGTAAAAAATTACATATTTCTTTTTTAATTTCTAGAATATATAGTTTAATATTTTTAAATAAACTTCCATTACTCTGGAAAGAAACATGCCACAGATATTGTAAATTAGACATTTTTATAATATTTTCGTTTCGATTTTCAGGTGTGATTGCGTTAGTATTCTCATTGATAAGCTTTATCACCGGCATCATAGCTCTCTTCTCGTCCAAAGTGCGTCTAATGATCAAGAACGGGCCCATGAAGATATTGCATATCGCCGTTGGCTTGTTCGCAATATCAATGGGGCTTATCACGATGACTATTGGGTTCAACATGGACTATTTTAGCGCGGCTCAAGGCGGTTTATCAACGGCGCTCATGGTTTTCGTAGTAATGATTCTTCTATACGTTGTCGTTCAACCAATTGTCGATTTAGTTTCTACAACACGAAATGCATTGTGACTACAAGATATTAGCGGCTCTACTGATGGCCATAGCATTGCTTAAAAATATTTTATATTTGTGAAGCATTATTTAAGTATTATATTTAATGTTTATATTTAGACGCGTCTAAATATTATGCTGTTTGATTTGTTACATATAAATAGGCGACTGTCGATTATGTCTGAAGGTGTATGACTATTCAAATTTTTATACGTAATTTATAATTACGATGGACATAAAAGTTTTTGTATGTTAGTACGTATTCGGGTTACTTGTATCGATTGGATTGCATATGATGGAATATTTAGCTACAAGCTAAATGTGAATTTAGATTTCAGGAAATGTGTTTTTGTTTTGTGATTGTTACTGGTATTGTTATTGATATAATAATATTAAGTAGGTTAAGTGACCTAATACGTGTGATGCGAATGGTTTTTAATAAAATTATTTTTTGTAACAATGGCGATTTTATTTCAAGTTCCTAGTATGAATTTATAGAATACGTATTTGATATAACACTGCTTACAACTCTTCAATTACTGGTTAATCTTTGTAGGTACAAAAATAACCGGTGCTTATAAAAAATTTGACAAGTAATGCAATACATAATGTACAAAATAAAATTATACCAACAAAAACATCTATTTATATATTTCGTATTATGCTTAAACATTTTTTATAAGTACATTTTTTTCACTATACTTCCATGTTCATGATTTATTTTATTTTTATACTTTACTCTTGAAAATACGCACATTTTTGGTCACTTAATATGAAAACAGTTATGTATGTGGTACTTATGTTCAAAAATTATGCAATATAGAAATATTCTTAAAGTTAACCTAATTGAAAACATTACCTAATATGAATACTAAAATAGTTTTTTCACGTAGTCTTAAATGACATTTTATATGAAAAAATTCTAATTATTCGAAATTTGGAAATATGCAAAGATTATAAAAACAGATAATTTGTTTATTGTATCTGTAATCATTCAATGTTATTGGTATACTGTTTCAAGTTAGGATAATGATCTGTGAAAATGAAAAGTTTGCTGTCATCGTGCTGTTATCCGGCATAGCTGTTTAAACTTGCAAAATCTTATAAAAATACCATTTAATTTCATTCTTATCTTTACAAACATCCGTTATATTATTTCAAAATGGTAAGTTAATAAATACGAATATAAAACTTTCTGTTGTTAACGATTATTTATTTAAAAATTTTGAGGAGCAACATCTTGCTTGGTCATTCTCCTTTGATACAATACTTTTTCTGTTTTTAGGCTCGTCGTTATGATACTCGTACAACAATATTTTCACCAGAAGGTAATTAAACTAATTAAATGCATTTAAGTAAAAAATACTATATTCCACTAGTAATATTTTTTATCGTTCAGGGCGACTGTATCAAGTTGAATACGCCATGGAAGCCATCAGTCACGCCGGTACTTCTCTGGGTATTCTAGCTACGGACGGGATATTACTTGCGGCCGAACGCAGAAACACTAATAAACTACTTGATGAAGTATTCTTCTCTGAAAAAATCTACAAACTAAACGAAGACATGGTTTGTTCAGTCGCCGGCATTACGTCGGATGCTAACGTTCTAACTAACGAGTTACGTCTTATCGCTCAAAGGTACCTTCTGCAGTACGGAGAGTCAATACCATGTGAACAGTTAGTTTCATGGCTGTGTGATGTAAAGCAAGCTTACACTCAATATGGAGGTAAATTTTATTAATGTTCAATTACATGTTATTTAATTAATCCATATTGCTTATTAATGAGCTATATGTAGCATGAATAGCGCGGTAGGGGTATAGGGTGCGGTCTGCGAATTGTAAGATTGTGGGTTTGAATCCATAATTTGACTATTGACATGAACCATCTTCTAGCACAAGCTTAAGTTTACTTGGAATTGTTAACAAGAATGTTAGTAATATTTATGAAAAAAAATAGTGCTAGCTTTCTTTTTAAAAAAAAAAATATATTTCTCATAACTGCAATATTAAAGTGGATTTTTACCTACTAAATCCTGCACAGCGATAAATATTCTCACTTATCATCTTGTATCTTATTTCATGTTTATATTATATGTCTAATAATTTAGTTCGCCCTGAACTCAATTCCTTCAACGCAGCTAAGTTTTTGCACATTTGGTGACAGAAAAAAGGCCCTGTGTTAATACTTGTTTGTGTCCCCTACATGGTGATCACTTTTATGGTTCATAGCAGTAACCTTATAACATTATAAGCTTTGTAAGAAGTGGACTTTAAAACTACTTTCCTTTACATACTCTACTTGGGTAAAAAGGATGAGAATGTGTTAACATATGATGAGTTTAATTTCAAAACCGTTTTTTCTTACATATCTTGTTTAAAATTGTCATGAAGTTAAGTGTAAGATTTGATAATCAGGAAATCAGTGGATTGCATATAAGAATGATCAAGAGTATTCAATTATTATGTCCAATAATATAATAATATTGGTATTATATTTACCCCACATACAAGACGTAACTGAATAGATAATTAAAGTTTATGTCATGGTTGAATTGTAAATATATGTAATTTATTAATTTTTATACATCAGGTAAGCGGCCTTTTGGAGTATCAATTTTGTATATGGGCTGGGATAAACACTACGGCTACCAGCTATATCAATCTGACCCTAGTGGCAACTATGGAGGGTGGAAAGCCACATGCATTGGAAACAACAGCGCTGTAAGTTGTGTTCCCTCAATTAAAGCTACATGGTTGAGCAGATTGATTCTTAGACAGTAACTTAATTAATTGTTAACCTTGTTTATAGGCTGCTGTTTCTAGTCTTAAGCAGGAATACAAAGAGAATGGAACCACCTTAGCTGAAGCTCAAGCTTTAGCAATCAAGGTCCTGAGTAAAACTCTTGACATGACTAAGCTTACACCTGAAAAAGGTAATTATCTAATTTTCATTACGTACAAGCTTTTCTTAGACCAATCGTCATTTTAGGTCATCCCACCAATGTCTCAGTATGCAAGTCTATAATGCCTTATATTTTTAAAACTGTGCTCTAGCAAAATAATAGAGTGAAATAACTATGTGTTTGACAACATTTAAATCTACAAAAATAAGTTAACTGAAATATTTTTTATTTATTTAACAAATTAATTAATTAAACAAAGTACTGCTGCACTAAATAAGTAATTGTAAGTTAACATTCTCACTTAAACATGTTACTGAGAGACCAATACACATATCAATCGAATGTGTCATTTGGATAACAAAAATATCTTCAACTGTCACTAACATAAGTTCCACTTAGGGGATATATCGGTGCTAAAAAAAAGATGGGGCAGAAATGTTTAAAAAAGAAACAATGTAACTGTGTGTGGAATCATAACTATGTGAAAATTCTACCTACAGCACCTTTGGTTTTCAATGTCTTCTTATTTGGCCACAAATGTGTCAGGGGCCAAGTTTATCGCCGAACATCTTTCTCAAATTTTAAAAAGTGATGTACAAATATAGGAATCTGAAAACTATACCAGGATTACCAGGCTGGGGCTTGAACTTCCGACTGTTAGATTGTTAGTCGGGCGCTATATTTTGTATTGCTTGAAGAGAAATCTTGCACTAATAATATTTTTGATTACAATTTTAGTTGAGATGGCAACACTAACGCGTAAGGATAACAAAACCATAATCAGAATCTTAACAAGTTCGGAAGTTGAAAAGCTTATTTCTAATTTTGAGAAGAGCGAAGCAGAAGCTGAAGCTGCCAAGAAACAATTACCTAAATCATAATTTTGTACTATATTTCAGTATTCATTTTCAGTCCAATAAATGGTTTTCTATATTCGTTGTTTTTTTGTAATGCATAAATAATCTTTTAGATCATTGAAGTCTAGTTGGATTGTGGTCCACTTTCAATGTCATACATTTATTTGTTGTACTATGATACCAATAAACATACATTTATTTATTACTAGCGGACTAGAATTAGAAATCCCTGACCATTACTACAATGTAAGCTACTTTTTTTTATATAATAATGATAAGCGAGTATTTTATCATGACTTATGGAACTTACGCCATAGAAACTGATCTAGACAGTTTTATCGGTTTTGAAAGGTTGCTTTGCGTAAACTTTTATTAAGAGAACCTGCGCTTTGAAATTAATGTGTTGTGCCAGATTTTAAAAAAGGGAATACAACCTCCTCGGAAACGCTTAATATTTTATACATCACTTCATCAGATGATTGTCTTGCCTGATGCCCATGTGAGATTAAGCTATTCTTCTGTAATATACTAAAAACTTTAAATGCCTCTAACACATATTACATTAATTTTTACTTAGCAGAAAGCTTAAGAAAATCAAATAGTTTATTGTTTTAAATATATAAAAAATGAAAATCTAAATAATGACATGTTTGGTAGAAAGTGTTGTACTATAGTCTTTCTATAAAGAAAAATGTTTTGACATTGACAATTTCTTTTGACAATATTGAATTGAAGTGACATCCGTAGGATCTAAAATAAAATTTGATTATTGTAATTATATTGTGTGGTGTGTATAAGTGGATTTTCACATTTGTTAAATAGTAATCAATTTTATACTGTTATTGTAATTAGCAAGTTAATAATATGACCGCTCAAAAATTAGAATTAGGTCCTGGAACTCTACCCCGAAGGGGTCAATATGAGATGAATGTACGGCTTTTGCTCAATAAATGTGAATTAATCGCTAAACAAGAACCTGTAGAGGGAAACTGGAGACTAAAACAATATGTGGACGCCTTGATTGTAATGATAAGTGAATTAAAAACTGGACCGGAGTGAGTTAATTTTGTTTCTATGTAAAATAATTCTATTTTCTGAAATTTCGTATCTATCATCTCTTTCTGCCATTAAAGTTATAAATATTGTGGAAACTGAGGAGAATCATTCCAGTTGTTAAAAACATTAAGAAAATATCAGTGGATTATTCGAATTTTCTTTAATTACAGAAAGGTAACAAAGGATGTGATAGCTGAATATTCAAAACGTGGAGCATTTTTGAAAGGACTTATCCAAACAACAAATTTAAATAGTCCTATTGAGAAGGTATTTCCCGTATTTCTATATATACTTATGTAGTTGATCATAAATTAATAGATGTGTGGTGTAACCAGGCGTGACAAAATTCGCAACGAATTTATGCGAGGAAGCCTGGGTGTACGCGACATTGCTGACAAGATGCAGGAGAATAGGCTGCTATGGTATGGTCACGTTAAGATGAGGCCCCCTGACTACGAAGGAAACCTCGCACTACAAATTTCCCTTCCCGGTCGAAGATCCAGAGGAAGACCCAAGACACGGTGGGAGAGTGTGATGTCGAGAGACATGAGGGAGTGCAACATCACCAAAGACAATGTTGGGGACAGAGAGAAGTGGAAAGCGAAAATCTGGAAAGCTGACTGCACCACCATGTGGGACCAATAGCAAGGAAGAGAGAGAGAATTGATCATAAATTTGTTGAATCAAACTTCAAGGGAGAAATGAGAGTTGTAGAGGTTTTAACTTTGTCACAGAAAGATTTTTATTGTTAAGTAATCTGTTTTTTTTTGACAAACTACAGATTTTTTTGATTGCCCAGTGAGCCAGAGAAGCTGGCCTTGACTGCTTCACCAGATTAATAGGTGGAATAGCTCTTAGGCCTCTCAGCCTAAAACTATATTGCTAGTAACTAGACACAACAGTCTCATTGCTGAGGGTTAACCTCGGCTTGGACAGTTACTATGTTACACTTATGCATTCCGATCTGAGGGCACCCGAGAAGGCCGAACCACCACTTATAATCCTCTTGTATGAGTTTTACTGCATATCCTATGTAATTTAGTCATACATACACATAGTTCTACAATCTAGTTTTTTATTTTTATTTTTTCTTTTCTCATCAAATTAATATGTTTAACCTCTGTGTATATCTCTATCTATCTACGTAACTATGTTTTCCAACTATGAACTGTGGATAAGTTGAGAAGTGAAAAAACATAGTCATGAAATTATGTTTAGTGTCACTCTTAATGAATATTGAATCTATTTGTTTTTCAGTTAGAAGCTGTACAGCTATTGTCCCATGGGGCAGCAACAAGATCCAACAATGGATCGGCTCAGGAAATCCACCAGAAAACAGTCGCTAAATATGGTGTTGAATTGCGAACAGAATTGTTTGGTTTAGGTTAGTATTGAATACATGTTTTATAGTAATCATTATCTGTGACACTGTAATTTTTGAGTTTCCCGCCGATTTAGACCAAAGAAATTCCAATTTAATAAAGCCAATCTTTAATATAAGTGCTAATGGCTGGAACACAGTTTTTATCTATTATAGCAGTTTATGACCAATCCACGGTCAGTGTCCAGGCAGTCGCATAGGTTTGAATCCACCGTTTCCCTATTCACGTACCACCTACTAGCTCAAGCTTAAGCTTATTTTGAATATTCCACAAGAATGTTAATACTTTTTGTAAATAAATATTTTGTGAGCTTTCAAGTAAACAAACATGGTTTTGTTGTCATTGTTTACAGATTTGGACTAACCTTACAGAAATACCATTTGTTGTAATAAATGTTTCGTCATTTTGCATTGCAGAAGACAGTGATGACAAGTTGCGTAAACGAAATATAATCAAATCGCCCAACTTCACCAGCAACAGTACTAGCCAAGAAGATATTGATTCACTCCTCAAATATCACCAGAATATGCAAGAAAAAGTGGCGGAAAACATGGTATTGCTTACTAAAAGTTTGAAAGAGCAGTCCCAAATTGCTAGTACTATTATAAAAGGAGATACTGAGGTAAGCTGTCACATAAATATTTTTGATTAAAGTAGCAGCTTATATAAGTCCCACAGCACAGGACTTCACAGTAAAGAGAGTCTTAAAGACATGGTCTGAAACGCCGCCCTAGTGCGAGTTAACGGACTACACATGTCTATGCATATTTTTTAGAACATGTAGGTTTCCTATGTTTCCTTCACCGCAAAGAATATAGTCAATTGGCACTCAGTAAAACAAAATATTTCATAGGTGTTTGCTCCAATGTCCGTCCTGTTTACTTGTGGAGTGGCTTACACCAACTAAAACCTCAAGATGTTCCAATTAGTGATGGCTTCTTCTTCGGCCACCTTACGGCGTGGACGAGCCTCTCCTTCTGTACTCCAGGCAAGGCACGCCGGAAAATGAGACGACTTTGATATAAAATGAGATATAAATGAAGCACCCTAAACTGCCCTGTACACTTTACACTGCTGTAGATTGTTGGATATTTTATACTTACAATTGAGTTAAATGTTGACAATCTGCAAACAACTATACGTTTAATAACAACTTAGGAGCACAGCTATGCCACCTCTCAATCTGGTGAAGCAGTCAAGGCCAGCTTCTCTGACCAATCTGTGTAGTTCGTCATAAAAAAAAAGTAGGAGCACAGGCAATATCCGACTATACATACTCATATAGTCATACTCTACTCACAGCTCTAGCATCTGTCATCCCTTTTGTTTACGGAAGAAATAAGCGATATTTGAAATGTGGAAACCACAATACTTAATATTATGACATGATCACAATCAGTTAATGGTAATTAACTTAAGTATTCAATATGATTTATTTATCCATTGTCTAATTGCAGGCTTTGAAGAAATCCTCAGATTTGACTGACCGGAATACAATGTCACTAAAGGTTGAATCTGGTCGACTCCAGGATCACAGTCGCAGTGCATGGAAATGTTGGCTGTGGATCATGTTGGCCATTGTCATGGTTATATTTATAAGTAAGTTTAACTTCTAAAAGGCTTATATTGGTGCACCTGGTGCTCCCAGATCATCCAGCTAATTAAGGGCATTGACGAGGTTGACGACAAGGTTGAGCCTGCTGTGATTGCCATGATCGCCATGCATTGACGAGCCTTTTTCCTGGCCTTTCCTAGCTTTCTGGGGGAAAGGCGGCGGTTATGTGGGGTTTTTACCCACTAAAACCTCACCGGTGGCCCTTTCCTCGGTGCATGACGAGGGGCTCCGGGATCTCCAGTGGAACGCACCGGAGCCCCTCTGCACTGTGCTCAAGGGGAGCACGTCCCGGGGGGGAGGTTATCGAACTCTGGTTACTAGCATACTATGCAACTTGAGCCAACCGCCCGGACATTGAGCTACGGCTCTTAATCTAGATTGCCACTTCTTAATCTCCTATTTTGTTACAGATATGGTCCTATTCATGAAAGTGATGAGGAAACGAAAATATGACACTTAATTTAGAAATATTTATTATGAATAAAAATACTTATACGGATTTTATCGAGTTTTAATCTTATTTTTGAATAACCTACATTCGAACACAACTATTATTAAGACCAAAATGATAAGAGAACCATTTGTCGTTTTTGACGGGAGGGGGAGGGTCAGAATGTTCGCCAAGATACCCACTAAAACCACCCTGGAGGCCCTCGGTGCATGGTGGGGGGCTCCGGGATCCCCAGTGGAACGCATCGGAGCCCATCTATACTGTGCTCTTAATTGCTTAGGATAGGCAAGCTTTATGCCAGGGAAATTTTAAATAGACCCCACTCCCCCTCGGCCACCCTCCCTGGTACCAAGACGTCGGGAGGTCACAGACAATAGAACTGGTTGTGGTTAAGCTTGATGAATTAGCTTGGACATTAAAATACTTAATCTAAAAATCTGACTTAAACGGTACCTACCCATGGTCAGGGTACCGGTACCCCGTTGATTAGTCTAGGCTCACACCTGCAAGAACCTTCATTGAACCTTAAAACGTATGTTTTTTTAATTATAATTTCTTATTGTTTCCCCAGCGTCATTGGCTGGGGTTATGATTCACATTTTCTTAATAAATATTTTGCTTTTGTTTTCTTCTTTTATTTATTTCTCCTTATTATTCTACTTCTGTGTCCTTAATTATATATCTATTTCTCTATAGGTATCTATTGCAGAAGACTTAGGATAGGAAAAGAAAACCATTTTTTTCATTATCATTATATATTGTAATAAACATTCTTACGTATTTTCTACTTATTAAGACATAAATAGATCATTCTAAATATTTGTCTTGTCGTGAACAATTTTTGCCAAATCTATATTTGGTCCATTTATATATAAAATAGTAAATAATGTGAACTTTCTATTTGGACCTATTAAAACTCTTTTGAATTTTACCATTCCAATGATAAACAGACATATTTTAACGACGAAAAAAACATTTACTTTTTTTTACATATATAGCAATTTTTTTTTTCATAAATATTACTGACATTCTTGTTAACCATTCCAACTAAGCTTGAGTTGTGCTAGGATATGGTTAACGAAAGATGGATTTGTATCTATGATCTTATCTTTTTCCTAGCTAGTTATTGATGTAACTAAAATAAATAAAATGTTGTTTATGAAATAATTATATAAGACTTGATTATGATGACAAACGAGATATTTAACCATAGACATTTCTAAAGCTTGTTTAATGTTGAGACAGACCAATGTTAATGCTTTATTAATCTGTGCGTGATTATATTGGAACTGTCATATCAGTATCCCTTATTTTTTTTCTGAAAAAGCATTAATATTTCAATTACTACGTTTCTAAAATACTACATTAACAATACTGTTTTAAAGATTAAGCTACAAGTACATAGACATATACATATTTGAAACGACATGTGAATTAATGCAGTAATAATTATTTTAGAATATTCAAAGAGTTATAGTGTACATTTACTATTCATGAAATTATTTAAATAAGGAATAATAATTTCGCTACAGTTATAACATCAGCTATTTAATTTTAAACATTCTTTAACATATACAACAGAATATATTCTCTTAAAAGCTATAAAATTGTGTAATAAATTATAGTGTTACCATAATATTCTTTTCACGCGGCAATCTATTTAATGAAGGTTGTTGACAACCAAAAGGTAAGGACTGTTGTCAGAATTGACAGTCACCCTTAAGCTTTGAACAGGCACTATAAGAACAAAAGATAGAAAGCCACCAGGAAATGAATTGTTATTATTTTTCTTTTGACAAATTTATGAAAAAGATATCTATATATATATATAAATCAACTGTCACCAGCGGTCTTTCCAAAAAGCTATACGATTTGGGACCTTCAAGAAACAAACCTACTCGTCGAGCGGCGTCCACGTGTAGTTAGATCCGTTTCATTTGATATGAAGTCTGCTTTTGTTTTTTATTCTGTTTCTATTATTTTGTTCTGTTTTTTTTTTTAAATATACTTGTATTTTGCTCTCTTTCGACCATTCTACATGCCTGAATTTACCGTAGCAAGTTACATGCCCTAGCATTCTTGAATTCTGGTCCTAAGTTAATGAAATCAATGAGTAAATGAAAGCGGTCTAACATACATCTTATGTTGACTTCCGGAATCTGTAACAACTAATATTAAGAATATACTTATTAAGTGTTGAGATTAGGTGATGCTATCTAAGAACTGTGTTGCCTCTCAATTTGATGAGACAGTCAAAGTAAACTGCCCTAATTTGTGTAGTTGTCAAAAAAATTAAGTATACATTATAATCTAATCTGTTAAGAATATTTTGTGACACTTTACTGTTGCACTTTTAATCGTTACCGTGATCTGGTCATGCCCACTGTACGATGATTTACACTCTACATTCTACTTTCGTGATCTGGTTCCCAAGGAGGGCAACTTCCTCAATTTCAGGGAGTTCGCACACTCTTGGTACAAAAGTTAAGAGTCGCCTGGCGTCGAGCGAGCGTTGTGGTGTGCCGTGAAGCCCTTTAGAGGGACAGTTGAGCAATAAACAGAAAAGATATTGAAAAAGAACTTGCAGCAAGTCAAGTGTGCCCTCTCACGTTGCGGCCCATAGAACCGCGAAGTTGGTGGGGCCATGACAGGTGGTGGGTTTTTGCACTTTAAATTAATGAAAGTTTCAGTAATGTGTGATGTTTGTTCAATAGTAGTGGGTATCAGCGTATTTCAATTGAATTGATAGATATAGTTTCACACTACAGAACTTCATAGAATGCTAAACGCGAATTTTATTCGCCATCGCAACAAAAGTATATTGTAAGATTATATATTGATTAAAGCTTCCTAAATTAAATATACATATCTTACTAATAATTATACATTCTTCGTTGTATTCTATTTTTTATCGTATACATCGGTCAACTCGAACTTCCAAATTTTGTTTGGTCCAATCTCTGTCACATACAAGTGTGATCCATTTCTTGTTACGGCCAATGAGTGTGGATTTGTAAAACCCTAAAAAAATGTTGTATTACAGATAAATAAGAAAGAAATTCAAAAGAGTTACAGTTGCATATAATTATAATGCGACACGCGACCCTAGTGAGGATTGCCAGACTTCACTAGTTTTAGAAAATTTTCCAAGACGTGTAGGTTTCATCACGATGTTTTCTTTCGCTGCCAAGAGCGTGGTAAATCAACACTTCAATTTACAACAAACACATTCAATCGCCGTGCCGACCCGTGGTAGCACAGTGTCCTACAGGTACCTGAATTCGATTCCTGGTGGCAATACATTTGTTGTTGCAATTTTATGTGCTGATTTACTACCACGCGCTCGGCGGTGAAGGAAAACTTCTTGAGCTTACTATATGGATGAGGGAACCTTCGTAGTACTTTGTCTTAGAAAATTTTCTAAGACAATGGACTACGAAGGGAACTACGCCCTTATACTTACTTTACAGAGAAGGCCTGCGCCCAACAGCGGGACATATATATTATATAAAGGCTGTTAACATTTAACATTCAATGGTGACGGCATCGGGTGTTAAACTCGGGTAGCTAGCGTACTTATACAACTTGTTGCGACATAAATAGCTTACTTTAATACTTGACTTTAATAAGGATTTTCAATGACTTACAGTGGCAGGCTCCCAAGTGTCCAAAATGTTACCATACACAGCGTTTACTGTGAAGCCTCTAACAGCTATGTTCTGAGATGTTGGGCCGTTGACAGCGTAAATGATATCACCGTGAGAAGCAACAGCGAACACTCGTCCCAATGTAGGATCTTCGATGATTGTGGGCGGTTCCATGATATCGATGTAGCTCTTCAGTCCGGCTTTAGGGCATACAATCCTCATGTTCTCTCTATCAGCAACGCACACCACATCCAAATGTTCCAGTAACGTAACACTATGCGGCAGGTTTAAGGTCAAGGTGTCAGAGAACGTCGGAATGGTGAGTAGTAAAGTGCCAGCAGCGTTGAACTTCAAGATCTGGTTGTTGCAGTAACCGTCGGCGACAAAGATTTCGCCCGTGGTGGCTATTGCTACAGAGGTCGGCATGCATAGCAGCACTCGCCGTCTGTACGGATATCCCGCGGTGAAGGCTTCGCCGATAGTCAGGCTGGGATATTTATGATTGCTTGGTATGTACTGAAAATTGTTTTAAATGAATTATGGCTAAATTAAAGGAGTAGACAGGGACGGCTTTCGCAGTCCGCTTTTAGGTTCTAAAGTACCTTAGATCTTCCGACTGCATGAACCAATTTTAATGATTCTGTTTTTATTTCCAGGTCCACTTCTGACAATTGCATCCACGAGAAAACCATTTAAGTCTTAAATTTGCATTAAGTAGGTGTGCCACAATTGAACGAATAATTTTTTTTTTTAAGAAAGCTAGCAATATTTTTTTTTTTTATTTTATTTCAGAAATATTACTAACAATCTTGTTAACCATTCCAACTAAGCTTAAGCTTGTGCTAAGACATGGTTCACGGCAATAGTCGAATGGTGGATTCGAACCCACGACCTTACGATTCGCAGACCGTACCCTAAACCATTAGGCTATTGACGCTTCAAATTCAATATCACCTAAACCGAATTCGATTATTCATTTTTTATTGGAAAGAATGTACTTCAAAGGTAGTTTGATAAGAGTGATAGGTTCTGATTAATTCTATTTCGTGATATTCCTAAGCTTATTCGTAAACACAAAGACTGCGTCCGTTTCATGACGGTTTTTGTTTCTACTCGTAAATATACTTTTATAGAGAGAAATATTTACCTTGAAAACTTGATGCTTAGCCACATCAGTAACCCATATGTTGTCATGGTGGTCCACAGTGAGACCGTGGGGCATATAAAATGCGTATGCACCCCAACTGTGAAGCACAGACCCGGTGTGGGGATCTAGTACTAGTATCGTGTCCTCTATGATAGGACCTTTATCCAGGTTTTGATAAGCATTGGACTCGTTAAAAGTACTGAAATTAAGCTTTATGTTACACACAATTTTTTTTTCATCAAATGCATCACGCCATAACTTACCTTTCTTCCCAAACTCTTTCAGCTCGATGGAAAATAACAGGTTGACCCAAAGAATTTATAGAGACGGCGGTAATTTGACCCACGTTTAGGGACTGTTGAGGCCATTCTTTAACTTCTTGAGGTCTCAGCACAATCTCATCTTTCGGCTGTAATTTTATTTGAACCAAATACAATTTTGATGAAAGATAGTTATAAAAAAAAACTAATACAAAAATACTTAGAAATAATCTATTTGGATTTTATCGCGGTTTAGTTTTGGCTTAAAATTGGCGATTAATATTAAATCTATAATCGTACCACTACAACATATATTAGCAAATTTTGCGTAAATCGGAACAAAAAAAATCATTTATATCATATGGCACTCCTCAAACAACTATGACACGTCAAACAATTCTTAAAGTACTGGACAATTTAAAATAAGTGCAAAAAAATAAAATTAAATCCATAGTTTCTTACCAATTTGTAACATTTTTTTTAATATAAGTAATTGTACTTACGACATGTACGTCCAGATTCTTCAACACGTCCTCGCCGTTACCATAACTGAAGTAATCCAAATTATCTCTCACTGTCTCCGGTTCACAATTAACGTTGAACACGTAAACGATAAATAGAAATATCTTCAACATTTTCACGAGAAATAACGAATATTTGTTAACATTTGTGTCGTACTCTGCTACGTTTTACGCTGTACACTGCCGTACTGTATTGATTGTCTTTAGACGCCAACCAGCAATACGCATGCGTACTCCTATTATAATATATTATAATACTGAGAACTAACTTCAACTCTACACATTCAAGGTCAAATCTGGGCGCTGATAGAAATTAATATACTTAATTCACTATTGGTATAAATAGTACGACTTCTATAATTTCAAACTTTCCAGGAGACGTCAAAATATCGAGTTATGGAGGGAAAATTAGTATCGTAATGGTTAATATCGATCTATACAGGTTTTTGACTTATCAAAGTTCAACTAATCAACTATACATCTGTTTGTTACCGAGTCGTGGTTCGGCCCTCTCAGGCGCCCTCGGAATGCTTACGCGTAACATAGTAACCGTCCAAGCCGAGGTTACCCCCACCGGGGACCCTTGTGTCGAGTTACTAGCGATAGAGGTTCAAGCTAAGCGACCTAAGAGCTATAGCTGAGCTCCACCTCAATCCGGTGAAGCAGTCAAGGCCTGCTTCTCTGGCCAATCTGTGTATTTCGTCATAAAAAAAACATCTGTCTGTTTATTAATACACAGTTGTATTTTCGATTTTATGTTGCGCATGCCTGTAAGTATTTAAATTTTCTGTTGTGTGTTATCTGTTCTTTGATTAACTCCTGCCAATTTGTTGCACAGGGTCGACTGGTATAGTATGCCGCTAAGGCATTAAATCCGCCTTTGTGAGCCTTATTTTAAGGAGTCACAAAAAGTACAATCTATATTTATAAAGGAGAATGTGTGTGTGTGTGTGAGTTTGATCCGTAGCCTATGCTCCGAAACGGCTGGACCGAATTCAATGAAATCTTCAGATTGACTTCGCGATTAATCCTGTAAAGCTTGGTGACGATCGGGGCACTCCTCTTTTGGAAATGTCAAATACAGTTTTTATTTACTATGATGATAAAACTCAAATTTGTATTGACACATGCGTTGTGTATATTTATGAACCATATTGAAGTACAATGAAATAATAAATCCCTAAATGATAAGAATGATTCTGTATTGATTGACTATGTACATAATGATCTTCACCCGCTCGAGAAGAGAATAGAAGAGAATGAATACGGAGAGAAATGAATAATTTAAAATATTGATTGATGTAAGTTTATCTTTAAAAATAAAAAAGACGGTCTTTTGTATAGTTTTTTTAATATATAATATCAACGAATTACAACAAATTTGGTCAACGGATTTAAAATTCAAGACGATAAAAATCCAGACGAAGTAAATGAAGGCATCTTCATAATGAATCAGTCTCTAAATCGTTGTTAAAATGTTGCCATGTTGGATTCGGCATTCACATATTCATTGAATGATAATATTCAAACAAGCAAAACATTTCAGGCCTAAAACTACGATGAGGAGGAAAAATATTTAGTTATATTTAATATATTGACCCCAGTATTCTGGGAATATGTAGTTATTGACCTCGCCATTGTGAATTAGGCTGGTCCCATATGTATCCGGTCTCCGTCATTGAGCATACAGCATTGTAATATTTACCGGGACTCCGGCAATAGGACCATGATGGGCATTTGCATCGGAACAGCGTCTGAAATTCTTCCTTGCATACTTCGTTCCACCAGCAGGTCCTCTGCAATGTGTAATAAAGTAAATATTACAGAGCAAGCTCGATTAGATTCCATCATGCCTAATTTTGAATCCATTTCTATCTCTAATAATTCACTATTGTTTTTTATGCTATGTTTTTGTTTGCTTCAAAATTTTTGTGATAACAATAAATATTTTATTTATTTAAATACATGTCGGTATTTATACAGATATAATTCATTCGGGTGAATTAGATTTCTGTAATGTTTTTAAAAAAATAATAATTTAGTAGAAATTCATAATGTATTATATGCGAGGCAATAAAGACTTATAATTATTAAAATTTCATAATTATTTAAAAAAATAGTAATTAATTTTACCGATTACTATTTTATAATTTCTGAGCTGATAGGATATTATAAAAGTTTATTATTTTTATAAATTTATTATTTAAATATAGAATGCGATGCTTTATTTGTCATATTATCAAAACTATTTTTAGAAAGAGTGCGATGTGAAGAAGAATGGATATTTATGTAGCCGTGAGCAAAAATAAATGGTCGGTTAAGAGAGTTATTATTTATATATTAAGTATTTAAATTTTAATATTTAGTGTTGCCACATGGACATAATATTTTAATTAATGATTAAAATTTAATAAAAAATACTGTATCAACCAAGTTCACGTAATCCTTTTTCGTTTTAGTTTATGTTTTTAATGAAATATAAATAAATTTATAAAAATATTTTATTTCAAGGATATTTACTTGTCTTTCATGTTATGTCATTACAGTTAGACACTTTATCTTTGCTCACAAGTGTAGCATAACAAGTTTAATTTAATTTAGTTTAAAATTAGCTTCTCTTATAGATATTGCTTTTAAAGGAATGAAAATACTCACCTCGGTTACATATCCACGCACAGATTGGTCCGAATAACTTCGTTTCGTTATCGTAGCCGAATATAACATTATGTTCATTATAAACATATACGCGATCATAACATGATGCTGAAATAACGCACGTTTTTAACAAACATATATATATATGTAAAGTTAAGACTTAAATTTTATTTCTTTTGTATTTTTGTCAATGTCAAATTTTTGTCAAGTCAATGTAATGTGTTGTGACATTTATTAAAATAAATAGAATTGAAATACGGACATTGAATGTTGTTTCTCTAAATATTATAAAGAAACGCAATTTAGTATTTTATTTCAAATAAAAATAATAGACTTTATTATAAAACAATATTTTTGTTAAATTATGAAAATGTTACGATTTGAATTCACCGTACGGCCAGGAAATGATGACAAGTCAAATACTATTTGCTTGATTGCAATTTTTACAAAAGACCGACAAAATTATGGAATACCAGAAGAACCTTGAAAATATTTGTAAACATCCAGAAATTCAGAAAACGTCAAATTATGCAAAAATAAAAAAATCGCTACTTAAAAGACATCAAACAAGAAACATTTGAATAACTTTAACGGAAGATATATCAAAAATATATCTTACTATATCTCAAGCATATCACATTGCTTTATTAACTGAATCTTACCTTAGTCATATCAGTGGTGAATTAAGCACACAGAATTGTTGTCAAATTGTTAAATACTTCAAAGTCACGCCACCCTCTTTTAAAGTTTAAAACGCTGTTTTCTTCTATAGCATTCACAATTTAGATGAGAGTGAATCTCATGTGTATATTTCGAATTGTTTATAAAATGTATGACCTAGATTATTGTTATACATTATTTCGATTCTTTCTTTATATTTTCGTTATTAATATACGGCATATAATTTTATATGTGGACGCAAAAAATATTTTAATTCTTAAAACTCATCTGTTCATTGAAATAAATTTATTTCCCGACACTTTTAAGGTTATATTTTCAGATTTTCTGATTAAAGCGCGCGCAATGCATGTAAGAACTAGATCGAGACTGCGTTCGGGCATCATCGTGACATGAATACTAGTTCGTCTGGAACCGCCCCAGCCGAAGTCCCTCTCGGGAGGGCATGCGCGCTAAGCTCGGCCAACTCTCAATCCAGCTAACTGGAAGAGTAACAACGCAGCTTGCAGCTTTAGTATTGTAGGTGTTCATGGGCGATAGTGATCAAGATCAAGTGAGCCGTAAGATCGTTTACCCCTTTTCCTATAATAAACCGTTTCTGAAATTAGTTTTAAAAATAAGCTCTCCTATTCTTCTAACCTCAACTAGGACATACATGACAATCGCTACATAGTTTTTAACAAGCCTTTATTTCCCCTTATATATATATATATACTCATATATATATTTTTTGTTGACGGGTAGGAAATCTTCAGAAAGATACCCCGGTTATGTGGGGTTCTTACCCACTAAAACCTCCCCGGTGGCCCTTTCCTCGGTGCATTACGAGGGGCTCCGGGATCTCAACGTGGAACGCACCGGAGCCCCTCTGCACTGTGCACCTTGGTGGACGACTCAGACCCCCACCCTTATCGCCCAGTGAATCCGAGGCCCCTTTTAGTCGCCTTGTACGACAGGCAGGGGATACCGTAGTCTTATTCTTGAGAGCCCAGAACTACAGGGCTGTTCCCCTTATATTACGGCAACCCTCCGTTATTTACCAAGAATATATTTTAGAAAAAACTTTTTTATTTGTGAAAATCAAAAAAGTTTTTTTCCTTAACACCACCAAATGTACGGACTAAGGTAAGCTTGATAGTATTTTCGTCCTGCTTAACTCTGGTCTGGTTTTGTTAGACCAGAGGTTCCCAAACTCGTGCCCGCGGTCACCATGGCGCCTGCGGAACGATTCGTACTTGCTCGCTACTATTCGACACAGATTGCTATTTTTCTTAAACATTAATTACAAATGTGAATTATTGGTACTATTTGTAAATATATATATATATCTGGGTGAATGCAATTTGAATATTATTACTATGACGATAATAATGAATATAAGAAAATAAATGATGGGAAAATGAGAAGTTATGGAAGGAATTGGTCGATTAAAAATAGGTGGTGCCCGCCACTCGACCGATATTTTAGAATGTGTTCTAGAGTACAAAAAGGTTTTGAACCCCTGTTGTAGACGATTATTATGACCCGTTTGGGGACCTCGCCAGCACCGTTGCTTTTATTCATGCAACATCTTAGTGGCTTTAATTTCAATTGATTTAATTATTAACATTTTTCAACCTTTAATGGTTAGGTTAGGTTAGTTAGGAGCCCTGTAGTTCTGGGCTCTCAAGAATAAGACTACGGTATCCCCTGCCTGTCGTAAAAGGCGACTAAAAGGGGCCTCGGGTTCACTGAGCGACAAGGGTGGGAGCCTGCGTCTTCCACCAAAGGGGACCCGGGAAGAAGGCGACATCGACAAAGAAGGCGACTGGTCCGTGTCGCCTTACGCTGCGAGGACACAGGGGGGGACGGAGTAACCTCCCCCTCACCCCCGGGACGTGCTCTGCTTGATCACAGTGCAGAGGGGCTCCGGTGCGTTCCACGTGAGATCCCGGAGCCCCTCGTCATGCACCGAGAAGAAGGCCACTGCCCATCAGAGGCATGAAGACTGTAATTTTAAGCGTATTACCCCTGAGATAGCGTAATAAGGTATTTTATCATATATTAAACTCGAAAAATATTAAGGCCAATAAAAAGCTACAATCACAAAAAATCTTTATTTTACATCCATTCTAGACACATTACAAAAATTACTAGCTAATCACTAGTAGGACTTGCGCGTTATAAAAATAACAATAACAATAATAATTAATAAAATAAATTAACGCTAACAGATTATAAATATTATTTTACTAATTTACATAACGCATTCTACAAAGTCGGTGTCTTGTACTCCAATATTACTTATTGCTAATTTTAAAACAATTAATTCAATGAATAACTTACGTTTGCTGTCATAAAAGTTAAGAAATATCAATTTACAAAAGAAATAAATAAAGTATCATCTAAGTTGTATTTACTTAACATAGAATGGCACTTAGGTATAATGTTCAGGTTCATAAAACATTGATTTCAAAGTTTCTGTTATTTTTAATGCATATAAGTTAAATCTCATGTATTACAACAGAAATGTTAAACGTAACATTATTGTTAAGCAAATGTCAACCTTATGTTATGTACGACATAGTTCTTTTTACATTAATCATTGATGATATCATTAACCGACCTTTTAACCGATTTCAAAAAGGGAGGATTACAATTCATAAAATAAAATAGAATAAGCACTGACGTCCTTTCGACCAGGTTGAAGGTTTGTAGCGTTGACAGGGCCAGCTTTCAATGTGTGCTTTTCACCGATTTTCAGGTGGCGAGCCTATACAGGTCTTGTACTTAGAATTTATTGGTCCTTAGCCACTAAGCTATCAGGGCTGTGCCACATCTCAATCCGGTGAAAACGTCAAAACTAGCTTCTCTGTCTAATCTGTGTAGGGTCGTCAAAAAACTAAAAGGATATGAAGTCGGTTTATTCTCTTATTGTATATACTTTTAGAATTATTTTCCTATCCATACATTGTGTAAATCCTTGTAATTACTGCCGTTTATAAACCTAAAGAGAATTGAAACGATAAAATTTGTTATAGAAACTAATTTTCAAACAACTTTGGCTGGAAACTAGCACTACATTTGGGATACGCTTTTGACATCTCGCCACGAATTCAAATTACATTGCTTTGATTTCTATATTGTTTTTATCGATGCCCTCTTGCTCGTTCCGCCTGTGTAGATTTTCTGCGTCTTCCCTAAAACAAATGAAGTTTAAATAACTAATAAATATCTATGAATCGTCATCGTAAGGTCGTAGGTTCGAATCCACCACTCGACTATCGACGTAAACCATCTCCTTTTTTTTTTGTTCACGCGGGGGAATCTTTTTATAGACCATCCTCCGGTACCCTGGGTGGGCCCGAAGGGATGTGTGGGACTCGGCCTGGGCAGCCCCTACCCACTAAACCTTCCGCGAATGCCATCAGCCGTTATGAGCGGGGTGCCCCGGATCTGTCAGCGACAGGACACCCCAACGACCGGCCGGTCCCGGCAACGACCGGACTTCATCCTCAAATGGGACTTCTCCGGCACTCAGAGAAGTCCCGACGACGCTGAAGCATGCTGGGGCCAGGTACCTATCCTGGCCCCGCTTCGGATTACGGGGCGGCAAGAGGAGGCGTTCAACGTAAACCATCTCCTAGCACAAGTTTAACCTTAGTTGAAATTGTCAACTAGAATGTTAGTAATATTGCTTTATTTTTTTTAAAAATACGTCATAAATACGAGCTGAAATTGTAGATTTGAAGTCGGTTTTTGTTTTTACTCATAAATCATTATATTACTACGTAAAAACTTTCTTACGAAAGGAGGAGAGTATTCCCCATTATAGTTTATACAGAGGTGCGGAATGTTAGTATTTTTTTAATTTTTGCAAAAATTAAAAAAAATACTAACATTAAAACATTTATGCATAGCAGCACTCGCCGTCTGTACGGATATCCCGCGGTGAAGGCTTCGCCGATAGTCAGGCTGGGATATTTATGATTGCTTGGTATGTACTGAAAATTGTTGTAAATGAATTATGGCTAAATTAAAGGAGTAGACAGGGACGGCTTTCGCAGTCCGCTTTTAGGTTCTAAATTCGCTTAATTTTTTATGTTTTTTAGTTACCTTAGATCTTCCGACTGCATGAACCAATTTTAATGATTCTGTTTTTATTTCCAGGTCCACTTCTCACAATTGCATCCACGAGAAAACCATTTAAGTCTTAAATTTGCATTAAGTAGGTGTGCCACAAATGAACGAATAATTTTTTTTTAAAGAAAGCTAGCAATATTTTTTATTTTTTTATTTTTTTTTCAGAAATATTACTAACAATCTCGTTAACCATTCCAACTAAGCTTGTGCTAGGACATGGTTATAGTCCAATAGTGGATTCGAACCCACGACCTTACGATTCGCAGGCCGTACCCTAAACCATTATTGACGCTTCAAAATAAAAAAAAATAAAAATGAACATTGCATGCACTACCATGAGTCTGATGCAAATACACGCGCATATTATATGTTTGCATGGCAATGGTAAAGTAACTACAATTTAATAAATACTGACTGACAGATTCACCGATTAAGTTACGATCTGCGAATTGTGTGTGACTTCAATATGTTATAACTAACTGAAATAAATTGTGCATGATAGACAATTAAATATCCTTAAAATAAAATAAAATATTTAAAAAAACATAAAAAAGTTTTAGTACTTAGCGCCTTTATGAAGCTTCGGAAGCGAGATATTCAAACTTTCTTAACCGACCCTTTATTTTTGGACACGGCTATATAAGTTTAAGTTTGTTGGACAACTTACGAATATTTATTAGCTGATGATGGCTGGAAGATGCTCTTCGGGCAGAGACGGTAGTAAGGCCAGCATTCTCCACCAGTTTCACCGGCCTGTTGCGCTTCCACGTATTCTTCCAAAAGACTTGAATACGGAGACTTGCTGGGGCTGATCATAGAATAGAAATATTTTAAAATTAAAATCGTGACCTTGCGCTACGTTACACACAAAAGAGTAACTCTGCCTCCTTTGAAATCAAAAACTAATACTGGCATTCAACAATAAAAAAAATCAACAGCTTTTTTTTAATCGAAAAAAACTCGAATCTGCGTTTACTGATTACTGCTAAAATACATATTAATGCATGATCATTTTTTACATTATTAAACACATAACTTACCTAAAAAAAGTTTCATAACTTCTCCTAGGAATCCGAAGTTCGTGAGTGGATGTGCGTGAATCTCGCAAATAGCTCTTAGGAGACATTCCTTGCCGGAGAGGCCAAAGTTGGCTAGGAGGTCTTCTGCTATGCCGTACATTAAGGCTCTAAAAGGAAGATACGAAACATTAAACTAAGCCTCACTTTAACCATATTGGGGAAGACATCTAGTAATTGCTTTTCACTGTTTTACACGGGGGGTGAGCCCATAGCCATATACATCACATAGGAACCGTCCAAGAAGAGGTTACCTCTCACTGGAGGGACCCTTGTGTCGCCTAAGAGCTACGCAACCTCTCAATTCGGTGAAGCAATCAAGGCCGGCTTATCGGCTAGATGTTATAATTTGTGTAGTTCATCAAAAAATAGCCATATACTTTTGGTGTTAAAAAAACCATAATTAAGACTTATTGGTCTAGCAGACCAAGTTGAGATTCAGAGATGAAGAAGCTGTATGATTTTAATTATTAATGTAATTGGAGTTTGTTACTATCTTACCACGATAATTTTATTATCTATTTTGGTGGAGTACACATTATATCGTCTTCGTCAGTGGTCAAGTTGCTTAGAAAGTATGAAAAAGAAATATTTCCTTGGTTTTAGAAATAAATCCGTGGATCCCTCGCCAACTTTATTATACTCGTACTTCAAAATACTCCTTTGTACTTACACTCACACATGTCAATACAAATTTGGGTTATAAAACAATAAAATGTCATCATAGTAAATAAAAGCTGTATTTGACAGTTCAAAATGGGGAGTGCTCCGGAACTTTACAGTATTACTCGCCAGGTCAATCTGAAGATTCCTTGAAATCGGTCCAGCCTTTTCGGAGCCTATAAGGAACAAACCCACACACTTTCTTTTTATATATGTTATGTATTGTTTTATATGTATAGTTAAGTTATGTCTGTGTTGCACCAGCCCTGTAGTTCTGGGCCCTCAAGAATAAGACTACAGTATCCCCTGCCTGTCGTATAAGGCGACTAAAAGGGGCCTCGGCTTCACTGGGCGACAAGGGTGGGGGCCTTTGTCGTCCGCTAAGGTGGACCCGGGAAGAAGGCGACATCGGCTGGCCCGTGTAGCCTTGCACTATGAGGGCACGGGGGGGGGGGACGTGCTCTCCTTGAGCACAGTGCAGAGAGGCTCCGGTGCGTTCCACTGGAGATCCCGGAGCCCCTCGTCATGCACCGAGGAAAGGGCCACCGGGGAGGTTTTAGTGGGTAAATACCCCACATAACCGCCGTCTTCCCCCCAGAAGGCGGGGTATCTTTTTGAAGATTTGCTCCCCGTTAACAAAAAAAAAATGTCTGTGTTGCACAGAATAAAAATCATTAAAATTTATTTAATAATAAAGTTTACAATTTTTTTTTAAATTCCAATTATGATTGAATTGTTACAATATCTTTGCAAAAACGAAAGAGAATCAACAGCATGACCTATTTACTGTCACTATGCGGTAACGGCTTTCGTTTTCAATTAGTTCTATTAAATCAATCGAGTTAACTAAACAATTCAAATTAATTTCGGTTACAAGGAACTTGTATAATATTAACTAGTGCTCCGTGCATTGGAGGAATTTAAAACGACCGCGGTAAAAGCACCTCCTTCACTCGTAACCCGGTGTTCGTGGGTTGAATACTAATTTATGTTTTTAGTATGAAGGTGAAAGTAACGGGCCACTGTCATTATAGGCACCCACGTTGAAAATTATATATTTAGAAATATGGGTCAATTGAAGTCGATATAGGTGCTAAATTCTCACCGAAGACATTTAAGGACTGGTATTGTATATTTAAAGCTATATAAATAATAATGACAAATAAAAAGCCATTTATTCCAAATCGGCATTTCCGCTTTACATTGCGATCTTTGTTAGTAATATTTATTTAAAAGTTAAAGTTACAGCCTTTATATATATAATATATATGTCCCACTGCTGGGCACAGGCCTTCTCTGTAAAGAGAGTATAAGGGCATAGTCCACCACGCGGCCCTAGTGCGGATTGGTAGACTTCACATGCCTTAGAAATTTTTTCTAAGACATGTAGGTTTCCTCACGATGTTTTCCTTCACCGCCGAGCGCGTGGATAATCAGCACATAACATTGCAACAGCAAATTTATAGGTGCCGGCACCGGGGATCGAACTCGGGGTGCTAGCGTACTATGCAACAAGAGCCAACCGCCTGGACACTGAGCTACCACGGCTCTACTGAGCTACCACGGCTCTAATATATGGGGAGTCCGTTTCTACACAGTAAAGTAGTGTTCGGTATAAGAGCTACCCTAATTCTATAACCAACGTATGTGCAAGCAAGTTACGGCATAATATTTTTTTATTTATTCTTTATTTGCACACAATACAAAAAAGGTACAAATAGGTGGACCTAATGCCAGTAGGCATTCTCTGCCGGTCTACCTTAGGGTTGTGTAGAGAAAAGTAACCGGTGCAAGCTATGTGAGAAAATAATAAATAAAAGAAAACTATAATAATATATATAAGGTTAAAGAAAAGACTTAAAAGAAATAACTTATAATTAGTGTTAGTATTATTATTTATCCGATTTGGAAAAATAATAATACTAACTAATCCCTGATCGGATGAATAAAGGTAAGTAAAGGCTTATTAGAATAAAATTCTAAGACATGTGAAGACTGCCAATCCGCACTAGAGACGCTTGGCGGACTATGCCTTATACTCTCTTTACAGAGAAGGCCTGCGCCCAACAGTGGGACAAATATATTATATATATAAAGGATGCATATACCGAAGGATGCATTTATAATAATAATAATAATTTGTGACTTTGGAACATGAACAGAGTATACATTGTTCCTCTGGTGCTCTCCAGTACTGGTATTATCCCTATACACCTCCATCATTATATTCAACAGACTGGCTTACACAGCAGTACGTATATCAGCATGCAAAAAGCTGCCGTACTAAATACGTGTCGAATTGTTCGGAAGTTCTTGCAGGATGAATCCGCTAACTTAGACAACCCTCAAAATGAAACCCACTTGGCGTAGGCCCGTGGTTTACATTAAAACCGAAACTCTCTGGTTTCGAGAAGGAGAAAATCTCAAAAATAATAATAATAGCCTTTATTGCTGACAAGTTACAAATAATATGTGTGTGATACTGTAAATCGGTCTTTTTATTCGTCAGCTTGTCCTCGGACATAGGCCTCCTCTAAATATTTCCATTCGGATCTATTTTGCGCTTCTGGTCCATAAGGGCCCCGCAATTTTTTTAATGTCATCTAAGACCAAAACCCTTTAAAATTATGCATATATGATGCTTTAACTTTAAAAAAGAAGGAGGGTCTCAATTTGCCTGTAATTTTTTTATTGTTGGAAAAGAGTAGCTTGGTAAATCGTGGATGAACGTCGCATTTATCTTCATAATTTTGTCTAATCCGCATTATGCACATTTTACAACATTCAATTGGGGATTTTTAACAGCATGTCTGTCTCGTAATTTGCGTCAGCAGATCGATCAACCATTCTCTAGATTTAATGGCCGTAATACAACCTAATAGATTATTTTTCGTTCCTTGTACTTAATAACAATAAAAAATAAGATGTTACCTTTCACCACCATGAAACCTGTCCAGGACCGCTTCCTCTACTTCCGGAGGTATAGTTTCCCTTGTAGACCGTTTACCACGCCGGTTATCCAGGTAATGACCGATGTAATTTGCCATCACAGAGGCAGCCGCCCCGCCCATGGATCTAGCAAATATCGGCGGTAGATCGCCGTATGGATTCTCATTATCAGTAAGTCCCAGTTTGTCGAAATCAACTATAAAATATTAAAAAGATGTCATTAATTTACATTAAAATTATTTTCACTTACTTCCCGAAGTCGGAATACTTTGATACTTGATGTATGTATTCACATTCGATGACAATAATTTACATTGAAAGTCACTTATTGTTTTAAAACACATGGTCTTAAACAAACCTGAACATACGTATATACTCGTACCTATAGGAATAAATAAAACAAAGAAAGATGCACGATTTTTTTTTTGTAAAGGACTACACAGGTTGGCCAGAGAGCTGGCCTTGACTGCTTCACCGGATTGAAGGATGGCATAGCTCTTAGGTCGCTTAGCCTGACTTTATTGCTAGTAACTCGACAAAAGGGTCCCCCCTGTGAGGGGTAACCTCGACTTGGACGGTTACTATGTTACGCTTAAGCATTCTTCTCCGAGGGCACCTGAGAGGGCCGAAACACGACTCGATCGGTTGCTATTTCACGGATAATCTAAGGAACATTCAAAAGCTGAACTAACTTTGAATGCCACCGGGAAGCGTTGACGCTGGGAGAAGTGGTCGAAGAAACTCCAGCAACGCTTCTAACGTCTAAGGGGTGAGGCCTACCCATAAAATAGCGGTATCGCGTGACGATTATTCGCAACCTCCGACGGTCGCGGATGGACGCTTTGTGAATTTGTAAAGATCTAGCCTGTGCAATGGTAATCGCGTCGTCCGAATCGTCGAGAGAAAGGCTTATAAGTGGCGGTACTTACAAGAAGTTTGTTGGAATGACTGGTGACAGTCTCGAAAAACAGACGACGTGCCTTCTTAAAGAATTGGGATGTTGCACGATGTCTGCATTGAAATAATATTTAGATTTCGTTTGTGAACCAGTATGCTGGTCACGAATTATACTGACAGGTCAAGAAATTGCTTCATGAGGGAAAATTATGACATAGATTCTAGTCATCTTGACTTGGTGACTAGAATGATCAATGTGAATTCTCCTCGGATGTGAATTACATCGATCTAACAGTTTTGATGTTTTGTAAATTTCTTACGAATACAATCTAACAAATATTTTAAATTGAACTAAAACAATTTTTAATATTTCACTTTTTTAAATGTGTTAAGAAAAGGCATGTCTTTCTTATTGAAAAGAGATTCATATATTTGAGATCGATGCAGATGAACTTCAGATATTATTCATAAATTGTTTACCAATAACCCGCCGAAAGAAGTACAACTCATTAAAACTGTATATCCATTTAGAAAAAACGGTAATAAAATTCCTCTCTCTTTACAAATACTGGCTTTCTTGCGGATCATAATATTTACAATAATTTACATAATGACAATATAATTCTTGACGTTGAGTATTCAACGTTATACGGTACTACTGGTGTAATCTATTATTTCTAAGCTTACCACCAGTATAGTTACACTAGTGATGAGTGGAATTACATCTGGGCCCCGAGGCTATTTGCCAATGACAATTCACTATGAAACTAATTTATTACAATTCAATTGTCATTGTGACAAAAACC
This sequence comes from Meandrusa payeni, assembly GCA_029286785.1. Classification (NCBI taxonomy): domain Eukaryota; kingdom Metazoa; phylum Arthropoda; class Insecta; order Lepidoptera; family Papilionidae; genus Meandrusa; species Meandrusa payeni. The sequence goes on along the minus strand of JAGSMX010000008.1, from coordinate 6,430,461 downwards.
AAACTAATAAATTTTTTGACAGGTAATTTTCAATTTAATTTTTTGATTATTTGATATCCTTATTTTTACTTTCTAAGCAATTGCTTGACCACCATACCACCTGATGTTAAGTGGAAATGCAGTATTGGAAGGTAGCTTAGTTAATGTTATGTAATGACTGGTATACGAGTATAACGTCATATTTGGTAGATGTCATTATATAACTGTGATATCACTGAACGTTCATGAAGACACAATCGGTTTCGTAGACTCGAGGCCCTGCTCTAAAGTTTTCAAGTATACTTTCATTTAGATACTCTGTTAATACAATATTAATGTTATATTCTATAACTATATATTTCTATTTAAATTACCTAACTATTAAAGTTATTTATTGTTGTTAAAATTACTTACAAATCACTACATACTGGAATATATTTGTACTTGTAAATGTTAATTATAAAACCTCTATACTACGTATTTTATTATCCGACTCATCTACTCATTATAGCAGAACCGGAAAATATGTACTGACTTTTGAATTCCAGTTGGTACATCAGTGTACCTGTAAAATCATTACGTACCAAAATAAATAATTGACCGAACAACATTCAAAATCTACGTCCCTTTAAAGGATGCAATTGATTTTATTTGGGAAATTATTCAGAAAATACTTAACTTACTACGTATTTTACTAATTTTGCGAACTTGAAAATATGATCTGACTTTTTAATGTCATTTAGTTGGAATATTTATAAGATAATTAATTTAAATTTGCGGTAATTGGTCGATTAATACCTCAAAGCCTTAAGACGAAGGTCTTCAACCAGTGCGTCCTCCCAGTTATGACCTATGGTGCAGAGACTTGGACTCTGACCGCTGGGCTGGTCCACAAATTGAAATTCGCACAACGAGCGATGGAAAGGGCTATGCTCGGCATTTCTCTAAGGGATAGAATCCGAAACGAAGAAATTCGACGGAGAACAAAGGTAGTCGACATAGCTCTTAAAATAAGCAAGTTGAAGTGGCAGTGGGCCGGCCACATCTGCTGAGTCAGTGATGGGGGAGGAAAGTCTTGGAATGGAGGCCGCGCATGGGTCGGAGAAGTGTAGGGCGCCCTCCCTCCGACGACCTTGTAAGGATAGCCGGAAGTGGCTGGATGCGTAAAGCGGAGTATCCTATATGGTGGAAGGCATTGGGGAAGGCCTTTATCCAGCAGTGGGTAGACACAGGCTGATGATGAATTGGTCGAGCAGCTGAATTGATCTGTCCATTAAAAGGATACAAAAAGTAACAACGACCTTCTGTGGGGTACAGAGAGACGCTGTCAGCTTTTCACGGAGCTAGGACATAAAACACCATAAGTGATAGAGGGTGAGCCCATTGCCATTATCGAGCCTTCATTAATAAAAGACGACTGGGATTCCAACCTCTGACTCTCAGTTATATTATATCTATAAGTCGATCCACTTACCCACAAGGCTACCACTGCTTCAAAATTAAACATACAAATTGATGTATAGCATATTAAAGAAGGTAATTATTGTTACAATCTTTCTGCCTGTAGTTGTGTCTCTTCTGAGGGATATGATCTTATCCATCTATGACTTTTCGATGGCCAATTTTCGGTTATTAGGAGAGCATGGTAGACGCTGGAGTGAGTTTTTGTCTTTTTTAAAAAGAAAGGTCTTGTTAACCATTTCAACTAAGCTTAACCGAGTGCTAGGAGATGGTTCACGTCAATAGTCGAATGGTGGATTCGGACCTACGACTTTACGATTCGCAGACCGTACCCTAAACCATTAGGCTATTCACAACATGTATTGCGGATTTAGACAGACCAACGCATCGGGCTGCAGCCCCTATATATGTCTTTTCCCCTTCAATTTATATACACACAATCCATACACGACTTTCTTGTAAAAGGAAAACTAAAATGGTTATAATTATTACAAGCCCTCCTTAAATCGTGTCCCTCACGTATGAGGGTCATGATCATCTCCGTTTGACAAGACTTTCTTCCTTTTGATCGCTTATTTCTAATTACTCGGAAAGTAGACGTTGGAGGATTTAGTCAGAACAAAAATCAATCAATCTTTTTCCCTTTAACTTGTATATTACACAATCGACACGACTTACTTGTAAATGGAAAACTAACAGTCATGTTAGATAAAAATCCTTTCGGTGGATGGCGTACAAACGGCATAGACAGTGATGGGGTAATAGCCATCGTTGTTCCAGGCGGCAGCGCTAGACGTCCGTCGTTTGTTATCCACAGTATTCTCTTCTGCCTTGAGTGTGGCACATTCTCTTTGGCTATATGGTCCTGATTCGAAGACGCCATCGGCAGTAGCGCCGCAAGTGCTATGCTGATCAACACACGCGGTACGGTCGCCTCCATTGCGTACCTGAGTGCCAGATAAAAATACTGTTTTATCAAATATATTTTCAAAGTAAAACCTTTTTGAAACACAATACACATACCTTTGTCCTCGGGAACCGCTACGACCGGAAAGGTACTTAAAATCTCTGATTGCTGAAGAATATTCTATTCTGCCGACATCACACACTACGGTTGCTAGGCAATAGTTAATAAAGGATTTTTTTTATGAGGAACTACACAGATTGGCCAGAGAAGCTGGCTTTGACTGCTTCACCGGATTGAGAGGTAGCTCTTAGATCGCTTAGCCTGAACCTCTATTGCTAGTAACTCGACGGCTGGACCGATTTCAATGAAACTTTCAGGGAGTCTTCAGATTGACCTGGCGAGTAGTCGTGTAAGTTTTGTGACGATCGGAGCACTCCTCTTTTTGAACTGTCAAAAACAGCTATTAGTTACTATGATGATATTCTATTGTTTTCTAACACAAATTTGTAGTGACACATGCGTTGTGTAAATTTATGTCATTATGAACCATATTGAAGTACAATGGAGTACAGTGAAGTAAAATAAATCCCTAAATGATAAGAATGATATTGTATTTACTGATATGTACATGGGTGTAGGTAATGATCTTCACCCGCTTCAATGAATACGGAGAGAAATTAATAATTTAATATATTGTGAGAATTAAATTAAATATTTATATAATGATGTAAGGTTAGTACCGGAGGATGGTCTATAAAAAGATTCCCCGCGTTAACAAAAAAAAGGCAATTGGTATAAGCTGTTATTTACGCATTGTTTTAAAAATATTTAGAATTACTGCCGTGAAATGGAATTCATTAAAAAAAAACGCATTGGCATCGCACGTCAATGACAAGGTAAAATGATATTTGTGTAATCTACAAAGATTCTGATAATTTCTTATATTTTCTTACAATTCTATTTTTACGTTCCTTGCATTAATAAATTCGTAAAGCTAATTGTCAGTTAATAATGAAACCCATTGATTGTAAACTCATTAGAATTCAGGATAGTGAATACGGGATGGACGTAGAGAAATTTATAAGACGTATCGAAAATAAATTCAAAGTAAATTTCAAAACTCTACCCCAATGGAAGAACCTGATCAAAAAACTACATTACGTAACAACCTATTGTGATATCAAAGCTCACGAGGTTAGTCTGCGTAAATTGTTAATAATACATAAGCTGTGTATAGAAAATACAAGAAAATCACCATTCGAGTTAACCGACCAACTTGCAAGAACTGCACGTGTTTGGCGGAAAATTCAGTGGATGAATCAAAGACGATACAATAAGCAATTTAACTTAAATAATGAAGAAGGCCCACTTCCTTCTATTCAGAGTTCTGTCAGGTCAATCAATGCTACCGCCATATCTCTATCGAAGATAGAAGAATTACTAGAAGAAAATACAGTACAAGATGTCTCAAGAAGTAACGAGAATGATATTCGTGATGCTTCTAAATTTACTAATGGGAATCAATTATTATCATCATTAGGTACCGATTACAGTGATTTAAGTTATCATTCATTGGAATCAGATGGTTTGGATGTCAAAACCAAATCTAATCCCACGGTATACCGAAATATTAATTCCAACCTGATTCAATGTTACCCTAAAGAAATAATTATCAACAATAATTCCTTTGAAGAGCAGTTTAAGGAGTTCTCACTGAAAAATATTTCCACCGACACTTGTTCAATAATTTTTAAAAGTATAACAAACCGCGGTGCATTCAAAAAAGCCATAGTATTTCCATATCTTACTGTCAAATTGTATCCCGGTTTGACAGTAATGTTCAAGTTTGTTTTCAATCTAATACAGACTAAAGTAGATTTCACGACAAGTTTAAATTTCAGAGTACAACGTAAAAATCATAATGACTCCTTATTATCAGAATTATTAATTCCCGTTATAACCCGATTTAACAATGCGGTATGTATTAAGATTTCAAAAGAAATTTATATACCACCAATTTATACGTGGCATATAAATCCTAAATCGGAATATCCTTGTGGTGTTTTAACTATTGAACTTAAAGATGAAAATGAATATTTTGTGAGAATAGTAGAACACAAAATAGACTTAACAGAAGATATGTTTTACAAGTCTATTGATACTAATGCACAAAGCACAGCTAGTGAAATACATATAGAAGAAGATTCGATTAAAAATATGAGTACAAGCTCTTTGCCAATTTTCCTGCCCGTAAAAAAAGCAGACGATAATGATAATTTAGATAATTTTATAACATCCTTAATAAAAGATGTTATCGAGGTTTCCTTACGTACGTTTATATTCGTTACCACCTGCTTTTATTTGCCTCTAAAATCAAAACGAAATATACCAGTGTATTTCAGTAAGAGTGAACATATAGGCTACCATCAGAGTTATTACAATGTAGAATTTCGTAACGATAATACTTACGAATTGATCGAAACAAAAATTGTTAAAGTTTTTGCTGAAATATTGGCCCCACCGATAAATATTAACCCGACAATAATGGATATGATCAATTCACCAATCATACATGGAGTCTGCGAGGATCATTTTGTTGTAACCAATACACATAAAGTATACTACACAACAATAAAGATCGAACTATTGAATGAAACAAAAGAAATGATTTCGATTAAGCCTACGATTGTATCGATTCGGCCAGGGTCTTGTGTGAAATTTCTAGTTAGGACATGTCATCCGCAGTTTAATTTAGATACGGAACCAAAGGTAATGATACATTTTACTATTAAAATTATCGCAACCGGTGTTAAATCTGTATATGCTAATATGCCACCCATTTATTATGAAATTATCGCTCCTTGTGCTCTAGAACTTTGTAAAATCTACAAAAGCCTAGATATGTGGTAAAAATATACATTATCCCCTGTATAGATGTGTGTAATTTGTTTACTATCCGACTGAACGACGCGAAGGAGGGTGATGAGTTTTTATTATATGATGTATCTATATATATAAAAGAGAAAGAGTGTGGGTATGTTCCATGTTCCTAAACGGCTGGACCGATTCCAATGAAACTTTCAGGGAATCTTAAGATTGACCTGGCGGGTAATCCTGTAAAGTTTGGTAACGATCGGGGCACTCCTGAAGGGAAGGGAAGGGATAAACATGATACCCAAACTATAAGAAGCAGCGTATTTCGAAGGTTTTACTACATAACATATTAATGATTGATGAACAAAGAGTCTCCAGTAGTTCAGTACGCTAGCAACCCGAGTTCGATCTCCGGTGCCCGTATTAATAAATTTGTTGTAGCAATTTTATGTGCTGATTTACCACGCGCTCGGCGGTCAAGGAAACATCGTGAGGAAACCTACATGTCTTACAAGGCCTGTGCCTGTATCTACAAGGGCTGTAACTTTAACTTTATATTAATGATTACTTATCTAAAACCTATGTTTATTCGTTTATTTATTTGACATAAAGTTCTATTGTTTGACATCCAATTTGACACATGGTAAATCAGTTAGGGTAAAATAACCCGAAGTGAAACCGGGACTGGTATGTTGTTGAACTAGTTTCCTCCAATCGTAGACCAACATGTAATGAGAAGCAAATGCATTTACGAGTCAATAAAAATTGTAAGCTATTTACAAGGAATTTCATCCACAACGCGAAGGATCGAACCTGTTAAGATGGCCGACTTTTATGTGTTACAGGTCAATTGAGTTTGTTGCCTGCACCCGCATAATATTCCACCTCATCTGCAGGTCACATGCGAACCGGTTTCATGCGACAATCGATGTTAAATCAACGTAAACGACGACACCTCGCGATTGTTATATGAAATGTTGTGATGTTGACACTGACTGGTTACGGGTTCGAGCTGTTTTATTATGATTGTATGAGTGTGTAATTCTAATATTTATTGTATCACAGTCTTTTTCTATTATTGCTACAAATATTTCATCTGTGCTTAATGGATTACAAACATGATAGACGTTAATTTTTAATCAACATCAAAAAAAGGATCAGGTTTTCAATTGATTCGAATTATTTTTAATATGCGTGCACTTATAGTGCTGTGATTTATTTATTTATTACACCAAAACAATGAACATTTTTAACAAACAATACATAAAGCAGTGAAAAGTTGTGAAGTTAATGCCATCGCAGTTACAGGCGTAAACAGCAAGCAATTAATTGGCGAGTGACAATGTTAAGATAAAAATAAAAAGAACGCAAAAGTAAAAATAAAACTAAATTTGAAATTAAAAATTAACTAATAAAAAAAAACTATTTGTAGATTAGTGATTGTTTATACATACTTATACTAGGAAAAATCGATTATGATATATTTTTTGTTTAAAAGAATTTGGTTTTAATCAGATCTCATATTAGTTTCCGAACATATACCAGGGAACTCGCACAAAAGATTGTTTGGTGAATGAGATATTGGTAAGTTTGTGATATTCCAAGACTAGAGATGAGGTTCAAAGAACTACGACCGAAAGTAGGCGCTAGCACTCCATAATATAAACTAAGAAATTTCGGAAATAACTGTCCGTGCATGTAATAGTTTTATATATAAGACGGTTCACATTTACATAGATTTTTAGCGTAGATTTGATTTGAAGTCGGTTTTTGTTTTTACGTGTAAATTTACTCAGTCATAAATTTGCATTAAGTATGGGCGCGACAAATGGATGAATAACTTAATATCACGCTTACCGATTTCGATGATTCATTTTTTTTTGGAAAGTATGTACTTCGAGAATAATTTATGTTCGGAAATACTAAGAGTACTGTTTGAATTCCGTTTTCTTTTCGATTGAACTCGAATTGCTAGCATACTATGCAATTCTAGGCGACCGCCCGGATACTGGGCTACTACGAGACGTATTAATGAAGTAAATAAATATAAAACACTCAGACCAATCACCCACAGGTGTAGGCAGAGATCCCGGACTTTCCCTTTGTATCGTACAAAGCTGTCACGACTCTTGCTTTATTCACATTTGTACATGTCCGTATACATAAAAGTAGATAAGGGTATTCGTTCACCCCTTAGATGTTAGGAGCGTTGCTGGAGTTTCTTCGGCCACTTCTTCTCCCAGCGCCAACGCTTCCCGAAGTGGCACTCAAAGTTAGTTTAGTTAGCTTTTGAATGTCTCTTAGATTATCCGTGAAATAGCAACCGACCGAGTCGTGGTTTGGCCCTCTCGGGCGCCCTCGGATCGGCATGCTTACGCGTAACATAGTAACCGTCCAAGCCGAGGTTACCCCTCACCGGGGGAACCCTTGTGTCGAGTTACTAGCAATAGAGGTTCAGGCTAAGCGACCTAAGAGCTATGCCACCTCTCAATCCGGTGAAGCAGTCAAGGCCAGCTTCTCTGGCCAATCTGTGTAGTTCGTCATAAAAAAAGGGTATTCGTTACCTACCCATTTTTAGCACGTTGCCAAAACCCCACTAATCACTTCCGCGATATAAATTTTCTTTATCATTTTTTCGTCATTCATTCTTTCTATATATGTTTGATCAATCGAAGCATATCTTTCTCGATTTTAAACACACACGTCGTCAAGCACGTCAATAAGTCTCAAATACTGAAGAATAGTACTTTCAAAACGACGAAAAAAAACTTTTTAAACACTGTAATATCTTACCTATTTATGCAAAAATAAAATACATTATGTTAAAAGAATATTTCTTTAATGAAAAATTTTAACCAAAATGGAACACCTATATGCACACGGTCGATATCGTCATACCAGTTTAATACGATAGGCGCAAAAATGTGTACGGCGAGCGCACGGCAAGATACATCGTGCCTAGATTAATTAATGAACTACCCTCAGATATAAGGAATTGTATAACTCACAAAAACATTAAGAGTATATTAAAAAGTTATTTAGGAACGCAAGACGGACGCTTTGGAGCTAGTGACAAACCATTGCGGTTTATATAGCGTTAAGTTATATGTATATTCCCTTTACTGTAAAATTTTATTTGTAATAAATTAAAAAAAAAGTAAATTATATTAAATAATTAAATCGGTTCGAAGTTTCGGTGTGGTTAGCAAACTGAATATTGTACAGTACACACAGTACACTTGTTAGTCATGAAGCGCATTCCCAAATCGAGACCCCGTACGAAGCCACTTGAGAACCGATAAAGCATCGATTTGTTTCCGATTGTAATCACGCAACGGAATGCGCGTTTCATATGCATGCCGACGCTTACTTTCACAATTGAAAAACACATGAAACAGCCTTCGGGACGAAAGTAAAATGATTAATTTATTAGAGGCAATGGATACGCTTCGCCCGCATAAATATTTTTTTAAATGTTGGCTTTGAAGTAAAACTTCTTTCATGCTTGACTTGGAGAGTAACCTGGTGAATGCATTAGGAAAAGTTTGATCGGGCAAGGCGAACGGAAGTTGAGAAGAAGATATGAGTTAGTGAACATAGAAAGAGTAGGGGTAAGAGAGAGAGTTATGAGCACACAGTTTCTTACTCCCATAGCCAGTTTATAATTAAATACTCAAATCGATACTAGATTCTTCGGCTACAATATACTGTTGTACAAATTCCATAAAAAAATAGGGACATGTTAGCCTTAAGCAAATGCAATTGAAATCTGAAAATATATATGATTAAAACTTGGTGGTGGATTCGAACCCACGACCTTACGATTAGCAGGCCGTACCCTAAACCATTAGGCTATTGACGCAGTTGAAATATTCGCTAAACTATAGCGAATATTTGAATTGCGTATTACCTATATTACATTACTCTATATATATGTCGATCTGCTGATGTGACTTACTCCTACGGCTCTATGATGGGTAGGTGAGGCTATTTGAGACCACGATAAATACGAACTTTTACAAAAAATTACAAAGGAAATTCTTTTCACACTATATCTAGTTGTCTAGTCTTAAGCTTATCACAAACCTACCAAGATCTCAATCAACAAGCATGCCATGGAACTGTTAAAAATGGGTATAGAAGCCCATTTTTACTAGTTCCATTCCCGTATCTAAGAAGCAAAGGTCATATGCCAACTAAATTGGTAAACAAAATATATTCAAACAAAAAAGGAATCAAAATCGATTTACACAGATAATGAAAAAAATATGGACGAATTGTGAATCTTCTCCTTTTTTAATGTCAGATGCAACTAACACCTATCAAACTATCCTCGTAGATCACTAAAAGCTATATACCTAAATGAATTCTTAAGTAGCATGATCACCATTTTTTACTTTCATCATTATTCAAAATCCCCAGTGAAAATTGGTGGCACAGTTGCTTCATGTGCCTCATCCGCCGACCCCATTATAATACGGTCATGAGGGCGCGTTTGTTTTATAAATCATTCTTTGACACACTTCCAAAATCTTTTAGTTTAGGTAAAAGAACATAAAGCGTACAATTTGCAATGCGAAACAGAGGGGTCGATGCATCGGGGAAGGGCCACCAGGGAGGTTTTAGTGGGTAAAAACCCCACATAACCGCCGCCTTCCGCCAGAAGGCGGGATATCTTTTTGAAGATTTCCTCACCGTTAACAAAAAATAGTTAAGAACGCGCCTTTAAATAGTATTACTTACTTAGAGAATTTAACTGATTATCAAAATCTAATGATATCGATCTATTTTTTCAAACCATTACTACGTTTAAAAGGTCATTAACCTATAAACAAATACTTTTTGCTTAGTTAATTTTTAATTTAATTTTACTTTTTGTGTTTTTTTTAGTTAAATTTTAATATTGTCACGTGCCATATATTCATTGCATGCAGTCTTCACCTGTTGTTTCCCGAAGTGGCACTTAAAGTTAGTTTAGCTTTTCGAATGTCCCTTAGATTATCCGTGAAATAGCTAGCGACCGAGTCGTGGTACGGCCCTCTCGGGCGCCCTCGGATCGGAATGCTTACGCGTAATATAGTAACCGTCCAAGCCGAGGTTACCCCTCACCGGGGCGACCCTTGTGTCGAGTTACTAGCAAAAGAGGTTCAGGCTAAGCGACCTAAGAGCTATGCCACCTCTCAATCCGGTGAAGCAGTCAAGGCCAGCTTCTCTGGCCAATCTGTGTAGTTCGTCATAAAAAAAAAAAAATCTTCACCTGTAACTACGATGGCATTAACCTTACAACTTTTCCACTGTTTTTAAATTATCTATGTTAAAAATGTTCATTGTGTTGGTGTTCAATAAAAAAAGCTGGGTGAAAACAACTATTGCTATCTTTGTCTATCCGATTAGGGTTCCACGAGTTTTTTTTTTAATAAATAAACTTTTAAAGGAATCTTATATATCTTGTATCACGTTCTCTCACATTTTCTGACGAAGTCATTGCGGACGCACGGACAAGAAACATTTTATTACATCAAGGTAACGGTTGTCATTTCTTATACGTCAGTTTACGTGCCGGTTGTGTTGCGTAATGGCTGGTTAATTATAATTTGCTATAACCGGATCATTATTTAATATATATTATAACATATTATGGTATTTCCGCAGGAGTTTATTATCTAACTGAAATAAATTGTGCATGATAGACAATGAAATATCTATATAAATTTAAGTACCTAGTGCTGTCTCCATGTGGCGATATAATAAAATTCAAATAAAATTTATTGAAAAATACCGTATTAGCCAAGTTTACGTAAGATATCCTTTTTGTTTATGTTTATGTATTTAAGTGAAATATAAATAAATTATTAGAAATATTTTATTTTATTTTAAGGATATTTAATTGTCTGTCGTGCACAATTTATTTCAGTTAGCTAGCGTCTTTATCTTCCGAGATATTGAAACTTATCCCGACCATTTATTTTTGCTCACGAGTGTATATCGTATTATTTGAATTTGTAAAACGTATTATTACTGTAATGTACTTGTTATTTGTTGTACAATAAAGTAAATTCATTTATTGTTTAATACGTATTCGAAAATGTTTCCGAACATTTGATAATTACTACCTTAAATGCCGCCAATTTGTCACGAAATGAAATTTCGAAAACAGATCGAAGTTGCTCAGTTCTAGGTCACATAGAAAATCTAGTCGCGGAGTGTGCATTGTGAGCGTATGACAACTGACACTCGCCACCAAAAGCAACATTTCATCACAGTCAAATGTGTTATTGTTTTAACTTGCGGGTTGCATTATGGCCGGGGCGCCGCTAGCACGTTCTGTTCAACTACCGACTTTATTTGACAGCTCAGTATATTTCGTATTCACATCTTTTAGTTTTCTTTTTCAACCGACTTCAAAAGAGGAGGAGGTTCTCAATTCGTCTGCATTTTTTTTATTTTGTTTCTTCTCTTGCTTATTCTCTTACTTTTAGAGTAAGGGTCAAAATTTCAGAGAGAACTTCGCTTTCAAATCAGTTCGCTGTAAGAGTTCCGTCACCTCTCAACCCGGTAAATTTGTAAAGCCTTGGAGTTAACAATGGCAATCGACCTTAAAAAACGCGTGGTGTTGTATAAGAAATAGTGGCCCTTAAACAGCGCCTACAGATGGCGTTAGTAACTGTTGAGTATGGAAATAATTAACCTTCAAGGTCAGACAGCGGCGACGCGAGCGTAAATCAATTCTCATTTTCACTAAGCCCTTTACATTAGGTTTAAGCTAGCTAAATAATATACGCGTCATTAGCGTAATGGATAAGGTACGATCTGAGTAACTTAAGGTCATTCACACCAACTGTTCCAATATTGACGTGAACCATCTCCTTTTTTTTTTGTTTACGCGGGGGAGTCTGTTTATAGACCATCCTCCGGTACCCTGGGTGGGCCCGAAAGGATGTGTGGGACTCGGCCTAGACAGCCCATACCCACTAAACCTACCGCGAATGCCATCAGCCGTTATGAGCGGGTGTCCCGGATCTGTCAGCGACAGGATACCCCAACGACCGCCCGGTCTCGGCAAAGACCGGACTTCATCCTCAAAGGGGACTTCTCCGGCACTCAGAGAAGTCCCGACGACGCCGAAGCATGCTGCGGCCAGGTACCCATCCTGGCCCCGCTTCGGATTACGGGGGCGGCAAGAGGAGGTGTTGAACGTGAACCATCTCCTAGCACAAGCTTAGCTTAGCGTATTGTGAACGGTTTATACGAAATAGCAGTAATAGCTTCTTTGTTAAACTTTCGACTTATGATGTGACAGTCGGAAGTAAAAACCCAACTGCTATAAGACATTTTTTGGACGAACTAACAGTTGGCACAGAGAAGCTGGCCTTTACTGCTTAACCGGATTGAGACGAGGCATAGATCTTAGGTCGCTTAGCCTGAACCTCTATTAGGTGGTAACTCGACACAAGGGTGCCCCTGGTGAGGGGTAACCTCGGCTTGGACGGTTACCATTATTACGCGTAAGCAGTACGATCCGAGGGCGCCCGAGAGGGTCATAAGAATAAGACACTGTTCATCAGTTTCTCAAGTACAAAAAAAGACTTCGTACCTCTTTTAAGCGACTTCAAAAGGTGCGATTTTTAAATACGTTTGTTTTTATGCTTGTTACGCATAACCACGTCATCTAATAGCTTTAAACGAGCAATTCTTGTATATATATAATCTAAATTTAAGAAACAGCTGCAACGATTTTTAAGAAATTTCGCATGCACTGGGTTACGACGATAAATCTTATCTAGCTAGGATTTTATTTTAGTCGCCTAATCCACGTCCTATTATTAGTTCTGTAGTTTGCGTTGCTAAGCAACAGTAAGGCAGGTTTGACGTTAGACTGGAAAATCAATCGTTTACATGAATTAATTATAAAATACATATGGTTTCTTAGTTATAAATTAATAAAGTAGTCGATATTCACGTCAAAAAAAGGGTCCGGAGCTTGGTCTACCCATTAAGACCTTTAGGTAACGGATGATGACAGTACATACAGAAGAATTTGATCAAACATTTTGAAACAAAAAGACGGTCAAGATAGTCACTCGGTTAAGGCTAAGAATCACCGAATAATAAACCGAGCAATACTCGGTTATACGAATTACAGAATAGGAACATAAAAGGGTATTAAAATTATTGCATGTTTATGTACAGATTTCAGATTATCAATCACAATATATGTTTGTTTTATTGCATTTTCAGCGTAGATTTGATTTCCAGTTTTTTCGTTATTATATGTAGTTTTCAAAGTTTACATTCTGCAAAGTCGGGGCAAGTGGTCTATAAAAAATAAACTAGTTTCATATGTCCTAATACAAAACTTACAAAACTGCTTCAGAACGGCTATAATTTCGTACGCCACATAATAGCCTACGGCGCGTAGTTTCGTGTGAGCTCGTTTGTCACGTTTTTTCGAGATTATCTTTGTGTATTAAATATTTATGCACTATACGGTACACGTGCGAGGTACCCGAGTGAGTGCAGACAAAGTAAACGAAGAAGCTTTGTGTATATTTGTACCAAAGCTATTTTTTTTTAATGACGAACTACAGAGATTGGCCAGAGAAGCTGACCTTGACTGCACCGGATTGAGAGGTGGCATAGTTCTTAGGTCGCTTAGCCTGAACCTCTATCGTTAGTAACTCGACACAAGGGTTCCAGTGAGGGGTAACCGGCTTGGACGGTTACTATGTTACGCGTAAGCATTCCGATCAGAGGAACCCCAAGAGGGCCGAACCACGACTCGGTCGGTTGCTATTTCACGGATAATCTAAGGGACATTCATAAGCTAAACCAATTTTGAGTGCCATTTTGGCGAGCTTTGGCGCTGGGAGAAGAAATGGCATTTATATGGTGTATTTGACAGTTCACTTTAACTTTACACGACTCGCCAGGTTAATCTGAAGATTCCCTAAAAGTTTCATTGAAATCGGTTTCAGCCGTTTCGGAGGCTATATGGAACATACCCACACACTTCCTCTTTTATATATATATATATATATATATATATATATATATATATATATATATATATATATATATATATCTTTTATATATATATATATATATAGATTAAAGAAAATCTTCGAATCTTTGAGTGTTTCAAAAATTGTGCCTCGTGCATATATACTTAGTGAACGTAGTGAAAGCGGCGGTTTTTACCCACTAAAACCTCCCCGGCGGCCCTTCCGCGGTGAGGGTGCATGGTGAGGGGCTCCGGGATATCCAGAGCAACGCGCCGGAGCCCCTCTGCACTCTTAGGAGAGCACATCCCGGGGATTTTAGTCCCTCCCCCCCTGTGCCCACACAGTGTAAGGCGACCCGGCCCTGTCGATGTCGCCTTCTTCCCGGGTCCACCTCTGGACGACAAAGGTCCCCACCCTTGTCACCCAGTGAACCCGAGGCCTCTTTTAGTCGCCTTACACGACGGGCAGGGGATACCGTAGACCGATTTTGTCGTTTCTGCTAATTGCCTGCCTCAGAGAGGAGACTAGCCTTCTCTCTGAGGGCATTCCCCTAAGATGCAAATAATATAACTATGGAACACCCGAAATAACCTACCGGAAAGTCTAACTTTGTACGGCGATTATTAAGTATTACTTAAAGTTACAGTCTTAACATATATTAGATATGTCCACTGTTTGGTCCAGGCCTTCTCTGTAAAGAGAGTATGAGGGCATAGTCCTAGTGCGGATTGTCAAATTTCACACGCCTTTTAGAAAAATTTTCCTAAGACATGTAGGTTTCCTTACGATGTTTTTCTTCACCGCCACTCGCGTGATTTGCTAAAATTGGACACAAAAAATTAATTGGTACTGGACCGAAGATGGAACTCGGGTTGTCGTGCAACTTGAGGCGACCATTCGGACACTGAGCTACCACGGCTCTTTGAGATTATAAGTATAACTAATAAACACGAAATGATTTTTAATTCACTTGTCAATATTAATTGAAATTGAAGTACAAATTTCTTTTTCATGTACTCGATCTTTTAAAACGTATAAATGTCGTCCTGTCGCACGCGCAAGAAATAACCGTGTTTTTGTAAACTCGTTGCCGCTAAGTAATACGCCGTCTCGCATAGTAAGAATCGAGTTTGAGATAAAACAACACATATACTATTTATTATATCAGATACTGCGATACCTAGATAGCCTAATGATTTTCTATTTCCCTGTATACCCCATATATCCATATATCCCTATACATATTATATCATAATGGTTATGTAAATTATATAACTAAATTTGTAATCATGTATCCTCTTATATCTATAAAAACTTACTAGCTTTAACGGTCGTTTTATAATGATAAGATCAAGAAAAATGCTAGGTCTTTTATACAAGCTTGTTAAGTTTATTACGTCCAAGTAATTTTTTGGTACATTAAAAATCGAAAAATGAAATCTCGATTCTGATTCGAACTCCCACGGCAACACAAGCGCTCAATTAATCTATCACTGGTCTTAGTATAAGTTTCAATAACTTTGTTATTAACCGAAATCAGATTAAATACCCGTTCGCGCTTCAACGTAAAGTCGCACATATTAGTAAAAACTTTACGTTTATTTTTTGTGGGGTAGACAGTGGCATCTTTCGTTGTCTGCTTTTCACCAAACTTATTAGGTCTGCTCAACGCCATTCAGCGGCACAAATTTTTAACCGATTAAACTACGCTACCTATCACTATCACTGCTAAATTAGTAGGAACAAAAAGTTTGAAGCGTCAATAGTGCATTTGTTTAGCGTACGGTCTGCTAGTCGTAAGGCGGTAGGTTCGAATCCACGATTCGATTATTGATGTGAACGATGCACCTAGCAGAAGCTTAAGTTTGCTTAGCTGGCTTAAAATATTGCTAGCATTATTTACAGTATATAAAAGTGTAACTCACCAGGGAAATAGCGTAGATTCAAGTATTTATAACCGACACAAAACACAAATGTATCTGTCAAGTCGATCGCACAATTAATCACAGAGAACTGCGTCTTCCACACGCGATCTTCACCGGATGTATTGCAATAAATCGCTGATGCCCTGCGCGGGCATGTAACTCTGTGCTCTTGCCAAAAAATTTCGCAAACCGTTGGCTACGCTCACGCATAACAAGACGTGAATATTGCGTACTCTTTTTTTTTTTAAAAAAAATTCAAAACAAAATTTCCCCCGTGCGACGAATTCGCGCGGTCACGTTCGTCCGCGAGTCCCTCGTTCGCGTCAGTAATTTCTTCGACCACGACAATATTGATGGCGACTTTGTATTCACATGTCGCCGAAACTCTCTTCGGTAATTGTAATGCAACGCGCGTCCATCGCTTTCCTCTTCGCAAAACAATGGCGTGTCTCACCCCGGGGTGACGGGTGACCGGTCGTCATAGTGCAGGGCGCTTTAAACCTTGGCCATGTTAATGGCAGGAGCCTTTAGTAACGAGCGATAGCGCGCCAGTACCGGTATGGAATGGAGACTCGGGCGGTGTAATCGTTCGACGTAGCGTCGCTAGTTGGCCACTGGGTTAGCGGTGTTCCTTTTCCTGCTTATACCACTTTAATAGGTAACAACATATAATATATTACTGGCGTCGAAAAGTCATCGCTCGTTTTTGTATCTTATAAGATATCTTGTAAGATACAATGAAAGCACTGTGTTAATTTCTCGTTGAATAAACTGTTTTTTTTCTATCCCTTCGGATTAGTAACATAGGAGGATGCATGGTAATTATAGGTTTAGTTAGGTATTAAAGGTATAGGTAGGTATAGTATAGGGAACTTATTTAAGACTTAAATAAAAACAGAACATACGCCACATTGTTGTAGTGAAATTCTAGTAGCTAAGCGCTTAACGCTTATTTTTCCGTGGTAAATCTGTCGTTCTAATCGTGGTTAGGCCTTTCCGGCGTCCTCGAACTGGAATGCTAATGCGTCTAGAGTAACCGTCCAAGTCTAGGATACCTGCTTCGCTACATAAAAATATATGCCCTTGTCTACCCCACTAGGGTTACAAGGACATGAAAGCGTATTTTGTATACAATTTCAAACAAATATTAATTTGAAAGATTCCTTAAAATGTAGATATCATACTGCTGATAAATATATCTTGGCTCTGCTTCAATATTTCAGTGCGTCTGTACATAATAAATCGTTGGAAATTTCCAAGTAGGCGCCAGCTTTATTCTCGTTACAATTACTGATAACAATTCCTCAGCCATCTCATCTGCCTGAATAGCTTACGAATCAGCCATGTTTAAATGTTACATAGCAATAATTTATCAAGCGACTTTAAAAAAGGAGATTCAAAATTTGAAAGTATTTTTTTTGTTTGTGCCTTCATAACACTATGTTAACCGATTTTGATTATTTATGCGATGAAAAGAGATTTTAATAAATATGGTTCCATTATTTTTTTATTGCCATTCGAAATTCGAACCTTATGAAATTCGATATTAGGAGTTTCCTGAATCTATATTTAATACGAAGTTCACGTTTCTACATTTTTTACGCATTCGTGGACGTTGTCGTTAAGGAGTTGGGCAAGGACTACTACCTAGACAGCCCTGTAGTTCTGAGCTCTCAAGAATAAGACTACGGTATCCCCTGCCTGTTGTAGAAGGCGACTAAAAGGGGCCTCGGGTTCACTGGGAGACAAGGCTGGGGGCCTGAGTCGTCCACCAAGGTGGACCCGGGAAGAAGGCGACATCGGCTGGCCCGTGTCGCCTTGCGCTGCGAGGGCACAGGGGGGAGGGAGTAACCTCCCCCCTATGCCCTATGCCCCGGGACGTGCTCTCCTTGAGCACAGTGCAGAGGCGCACCGGTGCGTTCCACGTTGAGATCCCGGAGGCCTTCGTCATGCACCGAGGAAAGGGCCACCGGGGAGGTTTTAGTGGGTAAGAACCCCACATAACCGCCGTCTTTCCTCAGAAGGCAAGGTAAAAAAGGACTACTACTTAGTTTTGGATTGTCCTAAGCCTATAAATATCTAATAATACCTATCAACAAACGTTTTTCTGAACGATATTTACGATGTCTTCGGTAGTAAAGGTCTTATATCAATAAAATTAACGTAAATAGATGGATAGATATTTTTTTTTTGCATCAAAATATATGTGCAAAGGTAAACTTGCTCATAGTAGTAGCAGCATTTTCTCCAGCTAACCTAATAGTTTAAAAGGGGCTAAGAGAACTGCCGTTAAAAATAGCGTTTTAAAAAAATACATGTTTGTTACATAGAACCTAATTGTTATGTTAAGTACAAAAATATCATTTGCTAAAAGATTATGCGCAAAATACGGCGATGGGTTCACCTCCTGCCATTTCTCACATACATATGTCATTTAATAAGCGTGGTGGAAACGACGTAGACAGCTAGAGCTGTCTCTGTCTTCCGTCTAGGGTTAAAAAGACTCGAGAGCTTATATGCAGTATTTAACCTAATTGAAAGTAAGCTTTTGTATAAAAAAAATCGGTTTATAAATAAGATAATCGAAAAGAAAAGGAAATACTATCGATTTTTCAACGAACAGGAAGTTTTGTTTAAAATCCGTTAATGTATTATTTTCAATGAGCAATATTAAGTGTACTTTTGGGAAATGTGGCATTAGAGCGGAATGCCTCCTATTATTATTTTTACACGTGTTCTTTGTCTTCTATTGTGCCGCCGGTAAATAAAATTATCATGGAGAATAATGAAGTTATATTTTATAAATTCGTTACATTAAAAATATACAATTTGGAAAATGTCTAGACAAAAAGTAATCAAAAAGTAAGGGAAAAGAAAAACGTTGACATGTGTCTTTTATAATAAATTTTCTTATTCTAAATATTAGGTTGTCAAATATCTCCCTTCCGCCTTTTGTGTCATGCGGCACCCAAACATCAAGCTTTTTTTTGTATCCAGCCTTCTGCAGATGGTTTAAAATGGTTTGGTGACTAACTCCCATCTCCTGGGCGATGTCACGAGATGCCACATGCCGGTCTAACTCGATGTAGTCCATGATTTGATCGGTATTTGTCGTCACAGGTCTTCCGCCGGCTGGCTTATCCATGGTGTCGTTTTCACCGGCTCTGAATCGTCGAAACCACTCCTCCGTGGTTCGAAGTGATAGAGTACCATCCCCAAAACACCATTAATCTCACGGAACGTTTCTCTAGCGGATTTGCCTTTAACGAAGGAAAACTTTATAATAGCGCGAATTTCGGCGTTAGTGAAGTCCATGTTTACACGTCTATAACTGTTGAACGCAATATCCAAACTAATTATGCATAGCGTCGTTTTGTAGGTTATGTCAAGACCTTTCAAATTATGTATAGTATTGCTAGATACGAGCTCTGTAGCGCTTTGTACATAGCCGCGAAATTCAAAAGACAAAAAGGCGGAAGGGAGATATTTGACAACCATATATAATATAAATAATTTTGTGAAGATTACATTTTTACAAACATAATACTGTTAATTTTATTGTTAGATATAGCTACAGCTGTTGACAAATGCATATTTATTCAGTGCATTATTCATTAAAATCAGCATAGAAACTCAGCACTTAACTCATGCAATGACTATGCGATCAAGTTAGTTTAAATAATGCATTTAACTACACCATTGTTGTGATAATGAACTATTTAACCCACATAACGCGGGGCGAAAACCGTACGAGATTAACGCACACCTCGACTGGTCCTATTTGTTCGAACGGCATACATTTCCTAGGAAGTTTCTTTCTGGAAATACGACCATTTTAATAACAACGAAATGTGACGGTGCCCGTTAAAATGGCCCCCAAGAACATTATGCGCTCCATTGTCTTAGTAACGTCGCAGTGGGACGGCGTAAACAACTAGGATTTCAAAGACCTCACTTTCCATACAAAAATTAATTTACCTAACAATGCAAAGTATATGCACTAGGGATGTTCATGTCAAAAATATATCGATATATTTTTCGAGACGATATCGTGAGATATATTGTATTGTTCAAGTATATCGAAATTTGTTATAATATTAACCGCTAATTAATCTATAATTAGCGCTTAATATTAAATATTATAAAAGTTTTTTCTAATATAGTACTCAGCGCGTAACTGAGTGGTTCTCGCATCGCACACCAGTCCAGACGATTTGATTTGATTTGATCTGCTAGCAGTACAGACTTCATGCATAGATTATAAAATTTTTACAATGTGTCCTGCCGTCGTGTAGAGTAGGAGTGTAGTAACATACTGCACTACACTCTTCGTGATGGCAGCGCAAGTAAGGGTTTTATTTTATTCGAGTTGTCAACCACAAATAAAATAAAGAATGGAATGCTTTTTAATTTAATTTCTTACGATATTTCGTATATTGCATGAAATTTATCGATAATAAAGGATTTGATAATATGGGATTGAAGCGATATATCGCATCCATATTTTATGTAATATCGATATCTAACGCGCACTCCTAATATGAACGGACCGAATGTGTATGCAGTGCATGGAACCATATTATAGTAAATGTTCTCTATTTCGTCTAAATGGTCATATAATAAAGTCACATCACGTATTTAATGTAATAGATGCGATGTAACTGGCTGATTGAAGTCGCCAATTTAAAACAAACGATGTGTGCAATATTTTACTCAAGCACACGTTGTCTTGTAGGTTTTATGACAATAAATAACTGATATTAACTAAAAAAGTGATTTAATAAGTAGAATTTATTTTATTTCTATTGTGCCGCCGGTAAATAAAATTATCATAGAGAATAATGAAATTATATCTTATAAATTCGTTACATTAAAATATACAATTTGGAAAATGTCTAGACAAAAGTAATCAAAAGTAAGGGAAAAGAAAAACGTTGACATGTGTCTTTATAATAAATTTTCTTATTCTAAATATTAGGTTGTCAAATATCTCCCTTCCGCCTTTTGTGTCATGCGGCACCCAAACATCAAGCTTTTTTTTGTATCCAGCCTTCTGCAGATGGTTTAAAATGGTTTGGTGACTAACTCCCATCTCCTGGGCGATGTCACGAGATGCCACATGCCGGTCTAACTCGATGTAGTCCATGATTTGATCGGTATTTGTCGTCACAGGTCTTCCGCCGGCTGGCTTATCCATGGTGTCGTTTTCACCGGCTCTGAATCGTCGAAACCACTCCTCCGTGGTTCGAAGTGATAGAGTACCATCCCCCAAAACACCATTAATCTCACGGAACGTTTCTCTAGCGGATTTGCCTTTAACGAAGGAAAACTTTATAATAGCGCGAATTTCGGCGTTAGTGAAGTCCATGTTTACACGTCTATAACTGTTGAACGCAATATCCAAACTAATTATGCATAGCGTCGTTTTGTAGGTTATGTCAAGACCTTTCAAATTATGTATAGTATTGCTAGATACGAGCTCTGTAGCGCTTTGTACATAGCCGCGAAATTCAAAAGACAAAAAGGCGGAAGGGAGATATTTGACAACCATATATAATATAAATAATTTTGTGAAGATTACATTTTTACAAACATAATACTGTTAATTTTATTGTTAGATATAGCTACAGCTGTTGACAAATGCATATTTATTCAGTGCATTATTCATTAAAATCAGCATAGAAACTCAGCACTTAACTCATGCAATGACTATGCGATCAAGTTAGTTTAAATAATGCATTTAACTACACCATTGTTGTGATAATGAACTATTTAACCCACATAACGCGGGCGAAAACCGTACGAGATTAACGCACACCTCGACTGGTCCTATTTGTTCGAACGGCATACATTTCCTAGGAAGTTTCTTTCTGGAAATACGACCATTTTAATAACAACGAAATGTGACGGTGCCCGTTAAAATGGCCCCCAAGAACATTATGCGCTCCATTGTCTTAGTAACGTCGCAGTGGGACGGCGTAAACAACTAGGATTTCAAAGACCTCACTTTCTATACAAAAATTAATTTACCTAACAATGCAAAGTATATACACTAGGGATGTTCATGTCAAAAATATATCGATATATTTTTCGAGACGATATCGTGAGATATATTGTATTGTTCAAGTATATCGAAATTTGTTATAATATTAACCGCTAATTAATCTATAATTAGCGCTTAATATTAAATATTATAAAAGTTTTGTTCTAATATAGTACTCAGCGCGTAACTGAGTGGTTCTCGCTTCGCACACCAGTCCAGACGATTTGATTTGATTTGATTCTGCTAGCAGTACAGACTACATGCATAGATTATAAAATTTTTACGAGTCCTGCCATCGTGAAGAGTAGGAGTGTAGTAGTAGTGTGGTAACATACTACACACTACACTGTTCGTGATGGCAGCGCAAGTAAGGGTTTTATTTTATTCGAGTTGTCAACCACAAAAAAAAGAAAGAATGGAATGCTTTTAAATTTAATTTCTTATGATATTTCGTATATTGCATGAAATTTATCGATATAAATATCGATATTAGATGATTTGATAATATTGAATTGAAGCGATATATCGCATCCATATTTTATGTAATATCGATATCTAACGCGCACTCCTAATATGAACGGACCGAATGTGTATGCAGTGCATGGAACCATATTATAGTAAATGTTCTCTATTTCGTCTAAATGGTCATATAATAAAGTCACATCACGTATTTAATGTAATAGATGCGATGTAACTGGCTGATTGAAGTCGCCAATTTAAAACAAACGATGTGTGCAATATTTTACTCAAGCACATGTTGTTTTGTAGGTTTTATGACAAGAAATAACTGATATTAACTAAAAAAGCGATTTAATAAGTAGAATTTATTTTATTTTATTTACTGCATGATAGATACATAATATAAAACAACTGTGACATACTAAAAATTTCTAGAAATGGCCATTAACAATAAAAAGAAAATCAAAAAGCAATTAGGGCATTTTAAAAATGGAACTCTCTGGAAGCATATTGCATTTTTTTTTAAATAACTGTCATTTGAATTTTTATTGTAGTGAATTTAATTTTCGGAAATTCAAAAATATTATTCCACTTTACGTGTCGATATTTGACTGGCCTTACTAATGAATGTGACTGATTTTTTTTTTTTACAATTTT
The DNA here is from genome assembly GCA_029286785.1 of Meandrusa payeni. NCBI lineage: Eukaryota > Metazoa > Arthropoda > Insecta > Lepidoptera > Papilionidae > Meandrusa > Meandrusa payeni. The sequence continues at coordinate 6,407,154 of JAGSMX010000008.1, read as the reverse complement.
ATTTCTAATAAATAGTATTATAATCTATATAAATAAAAGATAATGTGTGTATGTTTGATCCGTACTCCGAAACGGCTGGACCGATTTCAATGAAACTTTCAGGAAATTTAGAATTAGAAGACCTTTTAAGGCGAGGGTCCCCGGTGTATTTATTTTTTAAAAAGAGAGCTAGAATATTTTTTTTTCCATAAATACTAACATTCTTGTTAACAATTCCAACTAAGCTTATGCTTGTGCTAGGAGATGGTTCACGTCAATAGTCGGATGGTGGATTCGAACCCACGACCTTACGATACGCAGACTGTACCCTAAACCATTAAGCTATTAGGCTATTAGGCTATTAGGCCATTAGGCACTAGACGCTTCGCAATTGAGATCTGCTTTTATTTATTTAAATTTATTTGTGAACAGAACTAATAACTTAAGACATTTTCCTTGTTAAGTGATTTCCTTAACGATTTTACGTTTTTAAGGTGTGGGTTGTCCCCGGTGTATTTATTTTTTAAAAAGAAAGCTAGAATATTTTTTTTTCCATAAATATTACTAACATTCTTGTTAACCATTCCAACTAAGCTTAAGCTTGTGCTAGGAGATGGTTCACGTCAATGGTCGAATGGTGGATTCGAACCCACGACCTTACGATACGCAGACTGTATCCTAAACCATTAGGCTATTAGGCCATTAGGCACTAGACGCTTCGTAATTGAGATTTGCTTTTATTTATTTAAACTTATTTATAAACAGAACTAATAACTTAAGACATTTTCTTTGTTAAGTGATTTCCTTAACGATTTTACGTTTTTAAGGTGTGGGTTGTCCCCGGTGTATTTATTTTTTAAAAAGAAAGCTAGAATATTTTTTTTCATAAATATTAATAACATTCTTGTTAAAAATTCCAACTAAGCTTATGCTTGTGCTAGGAGATGGTTCACGTCAATGGACGAATGGTGGATTCGAACCTACGACCTCACGATTCTCTGATCGTACCCTAAACCATTATGGTTATTGACGCTTAGAACTAAACTAAACGATATCTGCTTTTATTCATTTAAATTTATTTGTACACAAAACTAATATTTAAAGACATTTTCTATGTTAAGTGATTTCCTTAACGATTTTACGATTTTAAGGTGAGGTTTGTCCCCGGGTTTTTTGTTTTTTTTTTAAAGAAAAGCTAGCAATATTACTTTTTTTATCATAAATATTCCTAACATTCTTGTTAACCATTCCAACTAAGCCTATGCTTGTGCTATCAAGCACGTCAATAGTCGGATGGTGGATTCGAACCCACGACCTTACGATACGCAGACTGTATCCTAAACCATTAGGCTATTAGGCCATTAGGCACTAGACGCTTCGTAATTGAGATCTGCTTTCATTTATTTAAATTTATTTGTACACAGAACTAATATCTAAAAAATATAATTTTCTATGTTAAGTGATTTCGTAAACGATTTTACTATTGTAATGTCAGTGTTGAAAAATTTATTCCAGGTGTATTACGATGGGAACACTTCTCTTCTTCTTTGTCGTTCCCTCATTTCTGAGGATCGTGGTCACTAGAGCCCCTCAAATGAACAATCTGCCTCCATCGGTTTCGGTCCGAGGCAGCCCTCACCAGCTGGTAGAGATTAGGAGAGGAGATGGCACCTTTTACTTGGTCAGACCATCGTGTTGGCGACCGGCCTCTTGTTCTCTTGCCTTCTGTATTGCCAACGATGACCAGCTTTTCAAGATTGCCATCCCCTCTACGCATTATATGCCCGAAATATGACAGTACGCGCTGTAGACACGTAGTGGACAATCTGGTCTTTATGGCGAGCTGGGAGAGAATAGACACATTTGTGCGCTTGGCAGTCCACGGTATTCGTAGCATTCGCCTCCAGCACCACATCTCGAATGCATCTATTCTCTGTCTTTCTCGTGCTCGAATTGTCCACGTCTCGACTCCATACAGAAAGATTGGTAATATTAATGTTCTAATGCTGGGAACACTGCATTTATACAAATAAATAAAATGTAAGTGTCTATTTGTAATATTAAAATAACCGCTTTACTACATGTATATGAGTGTAAATAGCACGACATTTTTTTTTACAATTTTTATCTGACTGTTCCGGCTAAAGTCTGGAACGGACCGGAGAGAGTAACTTAGGCTACTTCTATTGTCAACTAGCATCACATATGTTTAGTGATACGTGGACAGTAATTTTGAAGAGAGAGATCCTACTAAAAATAACATGTCAGTCTATCTCTTTCTTCGTCCTCGTCTATCAATATTTAACTTGTTAACGCATATTAATCAACAAACGCGGTCAATTTCTAAATAAGTGGGCAGATTTTTTTTTCCGCACATACATACCAGTTTAAATGTGGTCGTACATACGCCCGTGACATCTAATTAACTATGCAAAACATGGTTGCCTAGTTTTATTGAAACACAAACGATCTTAAATCCATTTAATTTGCAAGTGTGTAATTAGAAGAAACCTACTTTCGAGCTAAAATATAGACGTCGTCTGAGTAGCGTGATGACTTAACATTAATCCGTGTAAAACGACAGAGCGATTTGGTCCTTCGAGACAGGGTGCTATGAAATGCCACCGTCGAGATTCCCTATCGAGAAAGACATTTATTGGAAGGAAAAATAAGAAACGAGCTTTGCGTTTCACTGTTTTTCACTTGTTTACATTCAACACCTATAATACCTGAGAAGTTATAGATGCATGCTTAATGAAATCCCTTTCTGGAATATTACTCATATTAACACTTTACTTACACTCTCACACTATACTTAACTATAAAAAACTGAAGTATAATAAAACGTTGAAAAATGGTGGAATCGTGTAATTTTTTTTTTTTGTTGACGTGGAGGAAATCTTCAGAAAGATACCCCGCCTTCTGGGGGGGAAGGCGGCGGTTATGTGGGGTTCTTACCCACTAAAACCTCCCCGGTGGCCCTTTCCTCGGTGCATGACGAGGGGCTCCGGGATCTCCAGAGGAACGCTGTGCCATCGCAGCGCAAGGCGACACGGGCCAGCCGATGTCGCCTCCTTCCCGGGTCCACTTTGGACGGTGGACGACTCAGGCCCCCACCCTGGAATCGTGTAACTTAGCGCAAGAGGGAGAGTGCCGTAGTTACTTAGTGTCCAGGCGGTTGCCTCAAGTTGTATAGTACGTTAGCAACCCGAGTTCGATTTTCGGTGCCGGTACCAATAAATTTGTTGTTGCAATTGTTATGTGTTGATCTATCACGCGCTCGGCGGTGAAGAAAAACATCGTGACGAAACCTACATGTCGTAGAAATATTTCTAAGAAATTTAAAGTCTGGCAATCGGCACTAGGGCGGACTATGCCCTTATAGTATCTTTACAGAGAATTTGGGCCTTTGCCCAACAGTGGGACATATATATTTACAAAGCCTGTTATTTTAGCACACGAATCCCCGAGAGAAAGGGAACTTAGGCTTGGGCGGTTACTCTCCCTTGGTAGAACACGAGGGCATTCAAGAGGGTCCTGTCCCGGTCTGTTGCTTCATAGATTATGTACCTTTAATAACAAATCACTTAATGCAGATGTAAGTGTGCTATAATTATGTGAGGATCACCCAATCTGTCGGCAATGTGACCTTGAAGTATAGTCCATTCAAAGACCATAAAAGGTCTTATAGTACAGTGGGGCATGTGATAATGGTAAGACGGAAATAAACGTACAATTATTGCTATCGCAGAACGAGATAGTGTTCTATCAATTTTGAACATTAGAAATGTCGTAAAACCAGGAATATGCCCGGTCAGTTTAATGTGCGTTCGCCTAAATAGACTGCATCGAAATCACCACAATACGTTTCTATTTAATCTATGTTTTCGAACGTGAATTTATTTTTATAAAACAATTTCCTACGCTAACGATCTGACTGAGTGGGCTTTTAATTTAAAATATTTGATAGTTGTTGATATTCTAGCGAATCGTAAAAATAAGTTTTTAGAATTCTCACATAAAATATAACTTGGTGAAGTTGTCACACATGAGACTTAATAAAATCAGTGAAAGGGGAATAACAATTGTAACAATTGCCTGTCTACTTCCTTTATGTTATATATACGTGGAACATCTCTGTTTATTTTTGATATCAAAATAAATAATGTTGTTTTTAGATGGAAAGCCAAAGCCACCAAAACTTAAGCGTAAGCTTAAGTAATCTATCCTATCTAGTATTAGTATCCTTTCCATTTCCATAACTTGATAAATGACGTTTATAATTTAAAGTTTAAATACAAATTTAATTGAATAAAATAATTTTGGTATGTTTTTCATTCTACTTTATTTTAGTTATAACAAAAATAATGTCTTATGCCCTTTTTTCTCATAGGGTAGACAGACACAGATTTCACTGTCCTCGTTTCATCAAGCTTGTTAGGTCCCAAATTGTGACGGTCACAAAGTGATTTTCTGTCAAAATATTATCAATTAATTCTTTAAACGCACCATCGAATGGCGTATACACTGTAGCAGTGGGAATGCCTATAAGAATTTAATTGGCAGCGTAAAGTGCCTTGCAAAGTTGTTCACCCTGATCTGCCGGACAGTATCCACTTGACACGGTTACTAAGGAGCATCCCTCGTACTGCGTATAGTCTATACATAATACTCTTGATTAGGTTAAGAAAAATAGATTTTTATATAACAAATAGCTGGGCCCCGGGCGATTAATTTCTAAAATTATTAAGTAAAGGTAACCTAAGTTACTCCGTATTACCTCAGCTAGCTAGCAAGTAAAAGTCCCGTCAAAATCGGTAGCTCGGCAGCCATTCTAGAGATTACTGGAACAGACAAACAAAAATTGCAAAAAAATGTTGTCTTGATATATGTTCTAGAGATGTTCTAGAGATGATTTGTGTAAATTACAGTTAGCAATGTATGTGCTGTTTTGTGTATTTAGAGTACAATGAGCAACCTTAACGTTCGCTATCAGATCGAAGAGCTATCTCTTCCAGTCAACCTTTGTATAGACAGATATTCGAATCTATGATCGTACATTGCCACCACCGTCGATGCATTAAGCTTCAGTGTATTATTACTTATAGGATAAATTTCGTGTGCATATTAAGCTCCTTTAAGCGGTCATGGTTGGTATAAACAATATTTAACGGCAATCTGTCCACCCACTGTCGCGTCTAAATGATATCCTTATTCTTACTGAAACACCGAGCGCATCTTTACGGACCGTTACTCCACAATAATCCCCTAATATATTGCAACCTCAAAGCCTACATTGTTCTGGGGCCTGAGACCGCGACATCCTTACGTTAAATTTGGCGCGAATCACCGATAAACATTTTTCCTTAGTGTTATTCTCAATTTATACGCGTAGGATAAAATTTCATGTCCCTATCAGCTGCGCCTCGTGGTGTCACATCATTCGACGCGTCTTTGTTTTCTGATTCCAACGACGTAAAAAAGTGAAAATGGCCATATGTGTCACTTACTAGTTTTTTGCTTTACAGCGTCGATATGTACTTTTTAGTATCCCCTTGTACCAATTTGTTACAACCAAATATATGTTAGAAATAAATTATCTATTGTATTTATGGTACTCTATTTTGATCATAATAGCATTTACATGTAGATGTCCCAGGCTTTTGTTCTAGGACTATTTAAGACATTATATCCATGTAACTCCAATGGATTTGGCAAATTTTTTTCTTACTTGTCATTTTAGAAGCGTCAATAGCCTAATGGCTTAGGGTACGGCCTGCGAATCGTAAGGTCGTGGGTTCGAATCCACCATTCGGCTATTGCCGTGAACCATGTCCTAGCACAAGCTTAAGCTTAGTTGGAATGGTTTGTTAATATATACTAACTATAATCAACAATCTTGTTAGATTGTTAGTAATATTTCTGAAAAAAAAAAGAAATATTGCTATCTTTATTTTTAACAAAAAAAAATATCTCAGTTAATTCACACTATATTTATGTTACTCTGATGTGTAAACTATACTGTATTGTAAAGTTTCATCAAAATCCATTCAATAGCTTTTGTGTGATAACACTTTACATATATCCATACATCCTTACAAACATCCGCGTTTATAATATTAATGGCAGTGCGTGAAAATGTTGTGTATATTGCATGATTATTTTTGAACCTACACCTTCAATTCCGAGAACCGTCAAATGCCTTTAGTAAAGGTATTACGTATATTAATTACGTACGCCTTAATACTTCAAATCATTCATAATGGATTTTTATGGAAACGGGGATAAGCAAGAAAGACAGTTATGTGATGTTAAGTGACTCCCATACAATTAACATAGAACCAATCGTAGAAGTTCTCTGGTACAGCGGTTTCCCCCATTGAAATTAATTGAAATGCCATTGCCACAAATATTTTGTAAATGTACAAAAACAAAAAAGGCGAATTAAACATATATAAAACGCGTCAAAAACGAAGGACGTGCTTGTGGCACAATGGTGGGAGAAATTGTTAGAGCGGCGTAGTGTGCGATTCAGGTACGAGCTCAAATCTATCATCTCAGAGCACAGAGCAAAATATCACGTATCTCAAAACACTCGTATGTCGAGGTACCACTGTATATCTTTTCAACATCCTTTTTTTATGTTAACGGGGTGGAAATCTTCAACAAGATTTTGTGGGGTTCTTACCCACTAAAACCCCCTCCGTGGCCCTTCCTCGGTGCATGGCGATGGGCTCCGGGATCTCCAGTGGAACGCACCGGAGCCCGTTTCAGCTTGCTTGCAGCGAGCACGTTTCGGGGAAGGTTTATCCCTCCCGTAGTGCCCTCTCAGTGCAAGGCGACACGGGCCAGACGATAACAACACTAACAACAAAACTAATACGAGACATGTTTGAAACCAACTTTATTTAAAAAAAAAGACAAGTTTGGAACCTCCTCTTTTGAAAGCGGTTGAAAATAGTAAAATATTCTTACATGAAATGGTTTTGCAAAAACCTATTTAATATTTATTATCTATTAAAAAAACAACTCTTAAGTCATTTACTGCTCATTTTAATATGTTAAATACATATTCAAAGTGACTGACTGCTTTTCGTGTTCATTGTTACTTACGTTACGATAGAGTAAAAACAAAAACCGACCTCAAATCGAACCACACGTTAAACGCTTACGCGCGAACGCCCTGTTTGTTTTTTCGAGTTATCTTAGGTATATTACGAACAGCCCTATAGTTCTGGGCTCGCAAGAATAAGACTACGGTATCCCCTGCCTGTCGTACAAGGCGACTAACAGGGGCCTCGGGTTTACTGAGCGACAAGGGTGGGGGCCTTTGTCGTCCGCCATAGTGGACCCGGGAAGAAGGCGACATCGGCTGACCCGTGTCCCCTTGCACTGCGAGGTCACAGGGGGGGAGAGAGTTACCTCCCTCCCCCCCCCGGGACGTACTCTCCTTGAGCACATTGCAGAGGGGCTCCGGGAAACCGAAGTCTTATTCTTGAGAGCCCAGAACTACAGGGCTGTAGGTAATATACCTGAGATAACTCGAAAATAGAATTAATTAGAACCTATCCAAACTCTGATCAAACTACCCTTAAAGTAAAAAATGAATAATTGAAAACGATTATCGTGATATTACGAGTTATTTGTCCATTTGTTGGTCACGTAGGAACATAATGTAAATTTAAGACTTTTATGGTTTTTTCATGTATGCCAATGTCAGAACTGGACTAAATAGAAATAAGACCACACGGGAAGCCTAGTGGTTCAAATAAAAAAAGAATCATCTAAATCGGCTCACTCGTAAGTTCTGATAACAACAGCCCTGTAGTTCTGGGCTCTCAAGAATAAGACTACAGTATCTCCTGCCTGTCGTAGAAGGCGACTAAAAGGGGCCTCGGGTTCACTGGGCGACAAGGGTGGGGGCCTTTGTCGTCCGCCAAGGTGGACCCGGGAGAAGGCGACATCGGCTGGCCCGTGTCGCCTTGCACTGCGAAGGCACAGGGAGGGAGGGAGTAACCCCGGGAAGTGCTCTCCTTGAGCACAGTGCAGAGGGGCTCCGGTGCGTTCCACTGGAGATCCCGGTGCCCCTCACCGTGCACCGAGGAAGGGCCACCAGGGAGGTTTTAGTGGGTAAAAACCCCATATAACCGCCGCCTTCCCCCCAGAAGGCGGGTATCTTCTTGAAGATTTCCTCCTCGTTAACAAAAAAAAAAACTCTTCTGTTAACAAAACCCAACATATAAAAAACGCATAATAATAATAACAGACTAATTGAGAATTTATCCCATTTTTTTAAGTTGGTTGAAAATAAAATATTTTTAAACACTAAATTACATTGACCCAACCGCAATTGGTTAATTACGAAATATCTTATCGTTTTACTCTAATCTAATACTTATAACAAGAAAATCGCCGAACTGATAACCGTAAGCGGATCCCTTTAGTTTGTGTTTAGTATTACAAGTGTTAGGAACGTGGATATGGCGGATAAAGTGAAAAAGAAGCCGGCGTTCTTCACGTTGAAGCGATGGAACAGCCAGAAGCAAACCGACGAAGCCTACCCTCGCACTCCGACTACACCGCAGATATCGAGCTCGGCGCCATTGTTTAAGTCGAACCCTTCGCTTGCTCCGCGTCCGGTCACACCTGTTGCGGATTCGAAGCCCAGGAAGTGAGTCCGATGTCCATCGTAAGAGCTATGATAGCTCAGTTACGGTTCTAGCGACTGCTAAAAGTTTTATAGTTTGTAGAAATCTTTAATGCTGATTTACCATGCTCGGCCTTGATGGTAAACATCGTAAGAAAACCTATGTGTGTTAGCAAATTTTCTAAAACATGGGAAATCCACACTACGGGCCACACGGTCCTGGGACTCACTGGAATTAAAGAATTAATTCCACTCAGTAGGGTTTACGGATTTCCTATATACTATCCTATACATAATAAAGGTCGTCGGTGTCGAGTAATTATGCCGTTGACCACTTTTGCAACCACCAAAGCATGATTTTCTCTTTCTAGTTGCCACATCTTCTTTCAAGCTACACTTTTTTAGATAACAGATAATTTATATTCCTATAATTTAGTATCAAGCCGGATATTTCTTACTTACCAAATCACTCGCATAAAAAAACCCCTTCTCTTTTTTATGTATTTATTAAATGGAAATGACATTGATAAAAGACGGTCCCGACTATCTAAGCTTAGCTCCTTTTTTTTACTCGGAGAAACGCCTAAAACATTTGCGCCCTCTGAGGTAAGGGCGAGTTATGTCGGGCTTGCACAAACTAAAGTCATTTTTCCACCACCGTCGCATGTTCGCGGGGGCACGGGAACACTCTCGCACATATTCGCGGCCCCGCCTGCCTTACGGCGACTCCATCTCGTGGACGAGCCTCCCCAAAACCACTCTATGTAAGGCGCGCCGGAATTAGAGTCGCGCCTTTCTCCATGGCCTTTATTAACAGGTGACAGACTAAGTTAGCTCTTAGGTTAGGTCATACGTAAGAGCCTAATGGCTAGCAACGGTAATCAGCCATAACAAATCGGATGCCCTTACCTGAGCTGATTGGGCGATGTCACTTACATGAAGAGGCGCCTTACATAGAACAATACAGATATGTAATATAGATAAACGACGTTAGTTACGTGACTTGAAATCTAATTGGTGTAAAAAATAATTTAACTAGGTTACATTTGATGAGCTTTCACCGAATATCGACAACGCGGTGTTGTTATGTAAACACTGACGACGGTCACTTAGACAGATAGGCAGAGACCACTTCCATTCTTCCGAACTTCCATTTAGTACGATCTTGGCTCACTTTTTTCGCTTCATAATCGGCGGTGGCGGGTACTACTTACCGGTCTTTTTTTCTAATATCTCCTATCTGTTATTTTCTTCAATCAGTTAAAACAATAATCTTTTGAGTCGCTTTGTAGAATGATGATTGCTATAAAAGCCTATTACGTCTCATATGGGAGAGAGATTCAACCCATCGCCGTATGCGGGGTACAAATATTTATAACAATTATAATTAAAAAACGAAAACGGTAACCTCACAAGTACACCCCTACATTATTGGAAACTCAGACTTAGATTATACTTACCTACTTCTGTTGTCAAGGGGGAAAGTGACAAAGGATACCCCGCGTTCAGGTAGGCAGCGGTTATATGAGATTTCCACTCAGTAAAACCCCTGTTCGCCATCCTCGGTGCCTTGTGAGGAACTCCAGTAGAACGCACTGGTGTCCCTCTGCACTGAGCAAAAGTACGGAAAAACTCCCTTACTGCCTGGAATACTTAACTACTAAATTATGACTGCCTAGTTTTTTTTATCAATATACCTATTGTTATTATTTTGTATTTATGTCATAATTTATTTATTCATAGCCAAATTAAACTGTCTATGTATCTTTCTAAATCTTATCATAAGGATTTGCATAGTAAATACTTCTATATCCATATCGATTTAAAAGTAATGTACTTCTTTAATCTGATTCAAGCAAATTAATTTATTCAAATGTGGTCGTCTACTTAGTGGTTATTATTGAATTATTTCAGATTTACCAATTCAAATTACTTTTTTAGAGTACAGATAATGTTGTCATTCAGAACGATATCGGCGTTTGTGTTAATCGACGTTCGATTTATTTACGTTATCTTTGCATAAAAACGTAAGAGAATTGCGTTTTTTGTAATCCGATTGAATGATCGGTTCTAGAATTTTAAGGTCCGTCGTAGCTTAGTATTCCTACGGTCACCTCAAGTAGCAGAGTGCGTTAGTAACCCGAGTTCTATCCTCGTTACCGGCACCAATGAAATAGTTTGTTGAAATTGTAAGTGCTATAACACATACACCAGCCGAGCCGAGTTAAGGAGGACATCGTGAAGAAACCTGCACGTCTTTCAAATGTTCTTAGTCATGTGAAATTTACAAATCCGCACTATAGCCTTACTTACACTATTTACAGAGAATTCCTGTACCCAACAGTGGGATATGTTTAGGCTGTTACCTTGATCTGTTCTAATCGTGCTCATTCGGGGACCCCGCACTACTGTTAACTTTATATCTTCACGTATTTCATGACACTAATTAAATTTTCCTTTTTACCCTAAAAATGAAAGAGTTTTATATAAATATTTTATTTATTCTTTATTTGCACACAATACAAAAAAAGATACAAATAGGCGGATTTAATGCCAGTAGGCATTCTCTGCCAGTCTACCTTGGGGTTGTGTAGAGACAAAGTAACGGGTGCAAGCTATATGAGAAAATATATAATAAATAAAAGAAAACTGTAATAAACGCATGCGTATATAATATACATACCTACTTATATTAATTAAATATATAAACATAATAATTATATATAATAATAAATAGATACATATATAAATACATATATATAGAATTATAGATGGATAGGGACAGCAATTGTCAAACTATTCCTTGCTCAGGTAAAGCTTCCATAGTAAATGTTTGAAAGTAGATTTAGTTCCAGCTGTACGTATATTTGTTGGCAGCGCATTCCAAAGACTTATTGCGTTAAAGGTACAAGATTTATGCATAAAATCAGTATGACAGGAAGAAATATGGAGAAAATTACTATCAGTGGAACGAAGACAACGGACGTGTGAATCACCCTGATACTGAAATTTACATTTCAAGTATTCAGGTGCAAATGGATCACGTAAAATAGAAAATAATGTACAAAGTATATATATATATATATATATATTTAATTTGTTAAAATTGTTTATTAGTTTGATAGCATAGGATCTTATGTTCCAAAGATGTACTCCGATAAATTTATCACGTTCGATATGATTTCAAGTTCGTTTTAGTTTATACTTTCTTAATAAATCATTTGTCGTTTCATTAAACAGAATATCAGCAGGGGGAATTAAAGAATTGGTACAATGTCCTCTCTGCTTGGAAGTTCTACACAATCCTAAGATGTTACCATGTCAGCACACGTTTTGTCTGGCGTGCCTTAGAGTCTATGTGGATGGTAAGAGCAACCTTTTTTATATTTTTTTTAAATCCAAAGCTGACAGTTGTTTAATTTTTCGATAAGATTCGATTTCTGTACATCTAGTATTTATACTCACAATAGATTAATTATTACATATTTTTATCCTTGAGTTCGTAAAGATAGTTTCCTCTCATGTTATGATTAATACAGAAACAATTCAGTTTTGAATTTTGGATCAGCCGTGAACGCTTTACTGCCATGAAATTGTTTTTGTGAATCCGATTGAATGATCGGTTCTAGAATTTTAAGGTCCGTCGTAGCTTAGTATTCCTACGGTCACCTCAAGTAGCAGAGTGCGTTAGTAACCCGAGTTCTATCCTCGTTACCGGCACCAATGAAATAGTTTGTTGAAATTGTAAGTGCTATAACACATACACCAGCCGAGCCGAGTTAAGGAGGACATCGTGAAGAAACCTGCACGTCTTTCAAATGTTCTTAGTCATGTGAAATTTACAAATCCGCACTATAGCCTTACTTACACTATTTACAGAGAATTCCTGTACCCAACAGTGGGATATGTTTAGGCTGTTACCTTGATCTGTTCTAATCGTGCTCATTCGGGGACCCCGCACTACTGTTAACTTTATATCTTCACGTATTTCATGACACTAATTAAATTTTCCTTTTTACCCTAAAAATGAAAGAGTTTTATATAAATATTTTATTTATTCTTTATTTGCACACAATAAAAAAAAAGGTACAAATAGGCGGACTTAATGCCAGTAGGCATTTTCTGCCAGTCTACCTTCTCTTGGGGTTGTGTAGAGACAAAGTAACGGGTGCAAGCTATATGAGAAAATAATAAATAAAAGAAAACTGTAATAAATGCATGCATATATAATATACATACCTACTTATATTAATTAAATATATAAACATAATAATTATGTATAATAATAAATAGATACATATATAAATACATATATATATATATATAATTATAGATGGATAGGGACAGCAATTGTCAAACTATTCCTTGCTTAGGTAAAGCTTCCATAGTAAATGTATGAAAGTAGATTTAGTTCCAGCTGTACGTATATTTGTTGGCAGCGCATTCCAAAGACTTATTGCGTTAAAGGTACAAGATTTATGCATAAAATCAGTATGACAGGAAGAAATATGGAGAAAATTACTATCAGTGGAACGAAGACAACGGACGTGTGAATCACCCTGATACTGAAATTTACATTTCAAGTATTCAGGTGCAAATGGATCACGTAAAATAGAAAATAATGTACAAAGTATATATATATATATATATATATTTAATTTGTTAAAATTGTTTATTAGTTTGATAGCATAGGATCTTATGTTCCAAAGATGTACTCCGATAAATTTATCACGTTCGATATGATTTCAAGTTCGTTTTAGTTTATACTTTTCTATTCGTAACATTCTCGTTAATATAATAAATCATTTGTCGTTTCATTAAACAGAATATCAGCAGGGGGAATTAAAGAATTGGTACAATGTCCTCTCTGCTTGGAAGTTCTACACAATCCTAAGATGTTACCATGTCAGCACACGTTTTGTCTGGCGTGCCTTAGAGTCTATGTGGATGGTAAGAGCAACCTTTTTTATATTTTTTTTAAATCCAAAGCTGACAGTTGTTTAATTTTTCGATAAGATTCGATTTCTGTACATCTAGTATTTATACTCACAATACGTTAATTATTACATATTTTTATCTTTGAGTTCGTAAAGATAGTTTCCTCTCATGTTATGATTAATACAGAAACAATTCGGTTTTGAATTTTTGATCAGCCGTGAACGCTTTACTGCCATGAAATTGTTTTAATAATATTATATTATTTATTAGTATAGGCGTTATTGCTAGTTGTCGTTAGAAATACTTACCTAGTCATAGACTGTTATAAACTTACCAATATTTAATTTTTTTTAAGAAGGAATCTAAGTTGTTCGTCTAGGAAGCTGACCGCTACAGTTTCACTGATGTTATCCTTAACTCGTATGTTACCCATCTGGTAAATATACATTCCTACCTACATACATTTTTTTAGTGGGGAAATGCCTACGCATACCCACTCTTGGCTTACTGACGTGTTATGTCGGACTCGCACCGACTGTGGTCGCGGTTACGATGGTCGCCATCACCGCTATCGAGGGTTCATGGAATTCCGCAAGGAACTTAACCTCAAACAGCGCTTTGCTGGGCTAGCACGTCTCGTCTCACCCCAAAACCTTCGCGGACTGCCACGAAACATAAATTCGTCCAGGACTTATCCTGCTGACACTGAATTTTGCTTCATATTGTTTCCGTCTTCCTTTCTACTTGCCCAAATCACCGATACATGCCTTTCTCTATTCTGATATATATATATATATATATATATATATATATATATATATATATACAGGTGTCCCAGAATGTAACGATAACTGGCACCTTGGCACCTGGGGAAAGTCCTGACTTAGATCGTCACAATACAAACAATTGAAAAGTCTGAACACACTGTCGAAAAATAGCACACCAAATAGTATATAAAACATTATAGTTTTAGTAAAATGGTACTCGAGTGCTTTAGGGTGTGGAAAGCTAATCTTGTCTAGATTACTGTCTATGTGATCTGGCTCCTCATGAGAGGGTGTAAGGCTTTTGATTTTGTATTGATTGTGTAATCTTTACATTCTGCGACATCCGGTATATATATACATAGGTGGGCATAAGTGACAGTCACTTATGCCCACCTATGTACGACGGGTTATTTTTAAATGGGTTATTATGTCTTCCCGTACCCAATTGTTAATCAGCTTTTACCTCCTTCAACAATATTGAGGTTATTACAATTATTAGATTGTTAGTCTAACTTCAATTAGGTATCATAATCTATTTTTTTTTCATATCACCGAACAATCTGTTTTGTCACATTTAGATAAGATTGTAATTAAGTGGACAAATATCGGGTTTTGATTTATTGGGGTCACGTAACGATTGTCCGATATGATTTCAGAAATTTTGCAAAGTATGCTGGTCACAACATTTGGAGGACATGCGCACACAGATTGGATCCATATTGAAACAGATAGACTCCGCTGCGAATCGACTTAATCATAAGATTGAATACTACAAGGTATAATACTGAACCCCAAAAAGACTCATTTCATACATTGAAAGCAAAAAATAATAAGAAACTATCTTGGGAAACTCACATACACACAAACAGAGACACTCATTTCTATATATCTTAGGGAAACCACAAAGAAAAAACAAAATCCAACCAGTGCTTATTGTACAAGATTTTCCATTTTTAAGCACCGGCTGCATCACTTTTTTTGTTTTATTGTCAAATTATAAAACAGAACATTTCGTAAATGGTGAAAAAAAAACTTAAACGTATAGACTCACAGAATTTAAAACTCGCAGAATTTAAAACTCGCAAATAATTGGGCGGATCATACAAAGCGAACACCCGCGGAGCTAATAATTTAGTAACAAACTCATCGACTCGCGAAATCGATCCCTTACAAATCGATACCCCTACAATCGACTCCCTAAGCACATAACTAAAGCTCCCAGTTAACATGTTTAATATACTTATATAGGCTGTAACGTTTAAAAGTGGTAATGAGCTACAGTATTCGGGCGGTCGCCTCAAGTTCCATAGCAAGCTAGCAAGCCGAATTTATTGTGTGTGCCTAAAAATGGGACATTATTTATGATTCAAAGTTACGTTATATATGTATATAAGCTGTAACTTTTAATAAAAAAGGATTTGCTTTCAGGACCGTTGCGAGCGTATAACAGAACAAATAAACATTGTAGCGGAAGAGAAAATTCAAGCTATACTTGAAGCCAAAATCAATTTGCTGCAAGAAGCATCGGAATTGCAGAAATCAGGAGAAATGTCAGCTCTAGCGCTACAGTCGTCCTTGCAGGAAGCTCGAGGAGTAGCCACAAAAGCAATGACTTCTAAAGAGCCCCTCGACGATAATGATAAGGTTGGTTAAAATTATTTACAGTCGCGTCTCAAGTGTTTATAATCTTATAACTTTTGAAAATTCATACGTAATTTTTACTATATATATAGATAAGATTTATCAGCTACAGCTTAATATATGCTATTAGAAATAATTAGATTGTAAAGTTTATTATTTCTCGATATTTTTAAGTGTACACTGATATTAATATCAATATTAAATAAAAGTGGACATAAGAAAGTGCCTTGAGGAACTCCTACACCAATGTAATGAATTACCTATGTTTTTTTATGCTTTTAAAGCAATGGCTTGATCACGATCCCACCTGATGTTAAGTGGAAATTCAGTCCTGGATAGTAAGGCACACTAGCTTAGTAAATTCCTATTCACTATATCATTGCAATCGGAGGGAAAGACGCGGGCAAACTATTCCATTCCTTTGCTGTACGAATAATGAAAGACGAAACAAAGCGCTTATTCAGGTTTGAGGGATGTTCACGACAAAAGGATGATATCTAACATTTCGTGTGAACTCTAATAGTGGAACTTATAATTTTTTCATCGTATTTGATCATTATTTTATATATTTATTTATACATAAAACAGTGAAAAGTTGTGAAGTTAATGCCATCGCAGTTATAGGCGTAGGCTGCAAGCAATTAATTGGCGAGTGACAATGTTAAGATAAAAATAAAAAGAACACAAAAGTAAGAATAAAACCAAATTTAAAATTAAAAATTAACTAATAAAAAAACTATTTGTAGTTTAGTGAATGTTTATACATACTTATACTAGGAAAAAAGAGGTCGATATCGTCCGTTTTTGAAAAAGAGTTGAATTCTATACTAATTCTATTTAAGGGCGCATTCTTACCTAGGTTCGATCTGAATGAACTGCTTCTCAACAATTGGTATCGTAAAGGTCTAGGTAACCGCGACGGTACAGTAAAAGCTACGGTACGGTACTAGTTATTATTGCTTACTATTCTATTTAATTCCTCAAGGAAACAATCTACATACTACATATGATTGGAATTCACGCATCATTTAATGTGATTACTCATAGTAATTATTACCGCTTAAGTGTTTTTACTTCCATTAGATAAGATTGGTTAGATTGATAACAATAATAATTTTATTAGAACTTATCGCGCTTTATTCTATTTGCAGCTCTTTGATAATAAGTTATTGCTAGTCAAGTTTTTTTAACGTCGGCGGTATTCAGTCATATTTATTTCATTTATTTATTTACACTTACACCTTATACCTTGGGCTCGTATCGGGAATAAGACTACGGTATTCTCTGCCTACCGTAGAAGCCGAATAAAAGGGGCCTCGGGTTAACTGGACGACAAGGCTGGCGGCCTTTGTCGTCGTTAAAGTGGACCCGAAAACCCCAAAAGAAGGCGACATCGACTGGCCCGTGTCGCCTTGAACTGCGAGGGCACAGTGGGGTAGGAATTAACCTCCCCGGGACATGCTTACCGAAAAGCACAGTGCAGAGGGGCTCCGGGGCGTTCCTCTGGAGATCCCGAAGCCCCTCACTATACACCGAGAAACCGAGAAAGGGTCACCGGGAGGGTTTTAGTGGATAAGAACCCGACGTAATACCGCCATTCCCCCAGTAGGGAGGGAAATCTTCTTGAAAATCCCCCCCCCCCCTCCCACCCTCTCGGTAACAAAAAAGAAGGTTCACAAAGGCGGACCTAATTAAAATACATGTACATTACAATATAGTATTTTTTAAATATTAAATATTTTCAATTCCATTGCACGTACTCGTCACATTTCTCAATTTTTCTCTTCATGAATATTACTTTGAGAAATAGCAACTAAATAGCATATCTATCGTTATTCACCTACAGACTAAAATTTGTATTGTTCTTATTACAAAAATTCTCAGCGGGCACACTAACGAATAGGTGTACCGATGGAGACAAATTTTGTCACATGTCTGTGTCACACACGTTACCGATATTTTTATGTTACTTTTGACAATATATATAACAACAGTTCAATATTTATTTTATCTTTACTGAACAGCTAATAAATAATGATTGAAATATAGTTCTGATGACTGTAATCCATTTTATTATCTGTAGATATCTTCTTGCTTAAAACGTAATCATTGTTGATAATAATATTTGCAATTTAACGTAAGACATATTTTCATGGAGGTTGAAGGAGATAATCAAAAGGTCGTGGGTTCGAATCTAGCAGCAATTGCCGCAGCTACTAAAATCTTTAGTAGCTGCGGCAATTGTTCTTGTCATGTAAAAGTACGTGTCCGAGGTATTTTCTCATCTTGACGGAGTACGCGACTTCCTGGGACTTATCCAAACGTTTTGGTGCCGTGTCGACACTGGCTTTTGCACGTAACTAATTTTTGCCACATTTTTGTCAGAGTGGTTAAAGTTATCATGATCCTGTCCTGGTCTGTGTTGTGTTACCGTGAGATAAACATCTAATGCTGATAATTGTTCCACAGGTGATGACATTTATAAACTTACATCAAAACTCATTGCAATTGCTCACCGAAGTGTCCAAATGGGACGCGAACAACTTTGTATTCGACAAAGAGAACTATTGCATTGAGTCTGATACCGCGACGCCGCTAGATGCGGAGTCCGACGATCCACTGCCAGAGGGCGCCAAACATAACAACCCGTTGGAGAGCGAGGATAGCTTAATGCTTTACTATAGGTAAATTCATATTGTTTTTGAAGTAAAACATCATTACGCACGCTTGAGTTAGAGAGTAAGGTGAGAACGAAAAGTGTGATAAAAGCGAAGGAAAGTTAAGAGAGATATATAAGTTAGTGAAGATTCAAAGAGTTCAGCCCTGTAGTTCTGGGCTCTCAAGAATAAGGCTATGGTATCCCCTGCCTGTAAAGGTTTCACTGGGCGACAAGGGTGGGGGCCTGAGTCGTCCACCAAGGTGGACCCGGGAAGAAGGCAACATCTGCTGGCCCGTGTCGCCTTGTGCTGTGAGGGCACAGGGGGGGAGGGAGTAACCTCCCCCTCGGGACGTGCTCTCCTTGAGCACAGTGCAGAGGGGCTCCGGTGCGTTCCACGTTGAGATCCCGGAGCTCCTCGTCATGCATCGAGGAAAGGGCCACCGGGGAGGTTTTAATGGGTAAGAACCCTACATAACCGCCGCCTTCCGAGAAGGCGGGATATCTTTCCGAAGATTTCCTCCCCGCCAACAAAAAAAAATTCAAAGAGTTACGTTTCGTATATCTAAGACACTGATAACGAGAGCAAATGTTTGAAAAGAAAGAGAATATATGAACCAGAACTTCGTTATTAAATTTATATAATACTTGCAAACCGACTCCTATATTCGGAGTCGGTTTGACTTGGAGTTACTTTTTGTTTGTCCTTGTAAATATACTTGTAACAGACACAACAATGCATTGCATCACACATTGAAATGGCGCGTAAGTGCTTCGTCCACAATAATATTATCAGCATTTATTTGAAGGTGTCTAAATTACATAAGTATATATATGCGGTCATGTTCATGGACGATGGTAATAACTTTTGACCTTTTCTTATAACAAAATCTGTTGATACTAGAAAATTACCTAACCCTGCAACTTACGGCTCAATAGTAGCAAGAAGAGGAACGAAGAAATATCCTTAAAGGAGGAAAATATATATATATATATATATTTTACAAAGGGACCAACGTTGTTGCAAAAATTTTAGCAACAGGCTCATAGGGCCCTAAATGGGGTCATATAAAAAAAAACCCTGCAACTTAAGTCTAACGTGTGTAAACTCTAAGGTCGCGCAACTTTACTCCACACTACGTATGGCGGAAGACAGCTCGTCCTTGTGGTATAGGCATAGGTCCTTGGAACGAACACCTGTATATCTGCGCGTCGGACAGCCACAGCGTGCTAGTGGTGGAGCGCGCGCAGGCGAAGACAGTGATGCGACTCACCTGCGAGGAGATGCTGTGCCCCGTGCACATCGCTTTCTTGAAGTGCTTGGGGGAAATTTATGTGACAGGTAAGCATTCAATCCACTCACTGAATGAATCATAGCGATATCTCCAAACTGTGCACCCGATTGACTTGAAATTTAAGTAATTATTTCACGATGTAGACGCTTAAAAGAATAATTTTATATTATCCTTGACTTTCAGATAAATGGAAACACTGCATCCACGTGTTTTCCAAGGACGGCGAACATCTCAGATCAATTGGACAGAAAGGAAGTCGCGACGGAATGTTCCGGTCGCCGGAGGGAATCGCGACAGACAACTCGCAACAACTCCTTTACGTTGTCGACACCGGCAATGATAGAGTGCAGGTAGTCTGATAATCCATGATAAACTAACTCACATACATACCAACATAAGCACTAAAAACTAGATTCATTCTAATTGTGAACCTTGTTATCATCTTTGAGGACTTATTTTTAATAATAATAAGTTTGAAAGTCCGAACTGTCGATGGCAAGGGTGATACCCTTAAATTAAAAAAAAAAAACAAAACCAAATCTTTGTCTAACTAATATAAATAACTATAATAAATAATAACGGCAGTACTTGACATATATACACCAAAAACTAAAAAAAAAATTGACGATTAATTTCATGACACATTTTAGACTATCTGTCCGAGAAACATTGTTTTGTCATAAAAATTATTCTTATTTTTCTTTCTGATTAACCTATATTGGTTAGTTAATTGGAAAGTTCCCGTCAAAATCGGCCCAATCGTTCCAGAGATTAGCCGGAACAAACAGAAAAAAATTGTAATATACTATTTGGCTATATGTCCCATTTATGCATGTAGTAAAAAGCGGTTATTTTAATATTACAGACATGCATTTTTATTCAAAGAAATCTATATTTCTTTTTTTTCAGAAATATTACTAACAATCTTGTTAACCATTCCAACTAAGCTTAAGCTTGTGGAGGACATGGTTCACGGCAAAAGTCCAATGGTGGATTCGAACCCACGACCTTACGATTCGCAGGCCTTACCCTAAATCATTAGGCTATTGATGCTTCAAAATATCATTTATTTATTTGTATAGATAGATGTAACTATTATATATAATCCTCTCAAGCTAATTCTACGAGTATGTTGTTATGGTGGACCTAATTCCGATTAATTCATCGTAGATCCTACAGCCAGATGGAAAATTCGTGGATCAAATAGGAGTAGCAACAAAGCAACAGACGACAAATGCTGCTAGCGTATGGGATACGAATGAAATTCTATGCACAGAGTTGAATGCGCCAACAGCCGTCGCTATATCGAACGACCGCGTGATAGTCCTGGACAGTGGTAACCGTCGCGTGAAAGTCTACAACAAGCAGGACAAGAGCAAAGTTCTCGAATTCGGCTCACTAGGGCAAAGGAAGGGCCAATTCAGACAGCCAGAGGTATTAGCAGTAGATCCTTTAGGATTTATCCTGGTAGGCGATTCGGGCAACTGTAGGGTGCAAGTATTCAAACCGAACGGCCAATTGGTCAGGGTATTCGGGAG
Source organism: Meandrusa payeni (assembly GCA_029286785.1). Lineage (NCBI taxonomy): Eukaryota > Metazoa > Arthropoda > Insecta > Lepidoptera > Papilionidae > Meandrusa > Meandrusa payeni. The sequence continues at coordinate 6,385,693 of JAGSMX010000008.1, read as the reverse complement.
ACTCGGCATAGAGCCCGGTAAGTTTGGCTGGATATCGGGAATACACGTCACCAAACAACTCGATATAATTGTTAGCGACACGAAAAATCATAGCGTCAATTTCTTTTGAATGAAACACATTTGTTGAACGTTATTTTTTTTAATATGAAATAAAAATAAATTTTAAAACTAAAAACATCACGTGTTTTATGTGTGCGAAAAATGTATACAATTTATCTATGCTTAATTTTATACTTTAATATCACAAGAACAGATTTATTCATTGACAGTGTGTACATAGCAAAAAATATTGGCATACAAAGAAATCTTTTATCAATTATAACCGAGATTGTATTAGCTATCCGCTTTGGACACTAATGTAATAGACGTGAATAGTTTTTTTTTATAATTTCTAAGCAAGTGCTAGACTACGATCCCACCTGATGTTAAGTGAAAATGCAGTCCTTGATGGTAAGGCGCACTAGCTTAGTAAATGCCTATTCACTCTATTCTTGAAAATACCCACATTGTAATCGGAAGGAAAGACAGACGCGGGCAAACTATTCCAGTCCTTTGCTGTACGAAAGACGAAGCAAATCGCTTCGTTCGGTTTTGAGGGATATTCACAACAAAAGGATGAAATCCCGCAGTGCGTCTAGAAGTCCGATGGTGGCCTGTTGCCATACTTCAAGTATAAAATTTCACAAGTGTATGTAGTTTTTATGCTTGAATATTGTTTAGTACAATCATGGTAGGATTACAAAACACTTGAACTAATATGATTCAGATTATCATCTATGTCTAAACTATTACTGATTTCAGCGATAACACATAAGTGAAAAAAAGAAATATAAAAATGGCAACATTTTTTATGGTTTCAAACATTGCGTTTTGTATCTGTATATATACTTTAATGTCATATCAAAATTTAACAACCGAAAAACATGATTGCTTAACGAAAAACAAAATTGATCACGTATTTTTAACTCTAACGGGGTAAACGGACAGCTTTCACTTTCCACTTTTCACCAAGCTTATTAGCTCCCATATGTGGACAGGTGATGAGCCTATCGCGATACACCGGGCACATATTTATAGCAAGTGATTGCTCAACAATCAAAATTATTAACACTATGCAATTGAACTGTCTAAAATCTATAAACTTTTATACAAAATACATTGATAATTTTTTTTTTGTTTTTTTCAAAGAAAGCTAGCAATATTTCTTTTTTTTGTCAGAAATATTACTAACAATCTTGTTAACCATTCGAACTAAGCTTAAGCTTGTGCTAGGACATGGTTCACGGCAATAGTCCAATGGTGGATACGAACCCACGATCTTACGATTCGCAGGCCGTACCCTGAACCATTAGGCTATTGATGCTTCAAATCGTATTGACGTTCAAATTTTAATTTATAAGTTTTACAAACACCCGTTTTTATGAAAGTTATCGCTGAAGATTTCTATATACTGTAAAGCTTTTCCAATTATTAACACTAACAGCTTTAAATGGAGTATTAGGCCTTTTTTATAGAAAAATTAAAATATACAAAACATTTATTCAGTATGAATAACCCAGATTTCGACAACAACAATTTATAATAAGCTAACTCATTAAAGCGTATTAATTAAATTACCCGTATAATACTATAATTTATTTATGACAATTTCTCATATTTATTTTTCCTTTATAATTTATATTTTTAGATTTACGTATTATACACTTAATTCGAGTTAGCGTAGTATAATATATCGACGCTGAAAAGCAAAAATGTAGTAAGTGACACATATGGCCATATACACTTTTTTACGTCGTTGTAATCAGAAAAAAATACGAATGATATATGACTTGTAACAATTAGATGAAAAATAGGATTTTCAAAATTGAAACTTCTCTTTTATTTTTTTTTCTTTTAGGAAAACTCTACGTTAATGTCGTGATACAATACTTATTCAGCAAAAAATAATAAATATTGCGTCCAAAAACGATATAATTTTGTTTTTTAAAGTTGAAATGTTTTTCGGCTCTTGTGAACAATTTCATTTTTGTGGGTTACTAGGTTTTTGTTTTCCAGCGTCGATATATTTATTTTATAAATTGTTGGTGTCGATTTAAAAATCGAATATATCAACTAGTTATTAGTAGTGTTTAACAGTCTATATAATATTACTGAATACGAAATATATGAACGATGGCAAACATGTCTCGTTCAATTTTTTTTTACAATTCACATGTTATGCTATGCTATGCGCTCTTGCTAAATGCCCATTCACTCTACTCTTGAAAACGTCCACATTGTAATCGGAGGGAAAGACAGAGGCGGGCAATTTATTCAATTCTTTACTGTACGAATAATGACTAAGCAAAACGCGTCGGTTTTTTTTTCTGTCCGAATTATGTCGACAGCGAGAGGATGTAAGTCCACAGTGCGTTTTGTTCGATAATATAAAGATACTAAACGAATATATAAAAATAATTAAATAATATTATTCAGTGAAAAAACTATATTACTTTTTAATTTTACCGATAAGTCAAGTTGATTGCCAGTAAAAAAATAAACATTTTTTTTTTAAATCGGCTATCAAAATGTTTATAGATAATAAATGTTTATTACATTTTTACAATTTCTTCGTAGTGAGAGAGATATCAAGTATTAACAAATTATTTACAATTATGTACACAATCGAAACATACATCACAAAATTAATACGGAACCTTACTAACAAAATCATAACTCAAAATGAATTTGTCTTTATAGATGAAACCGTTTTAATTTTAAATCACTACCGTCCTTCCTTAACTTTTCTATTAATATTTGAACATAAGGTTTTAAACGCTAACAATATAATATACAAAGCCCTGATTAGTGATCAACTCATATAAAAAATTCATCATCGTTTTACCCTGACTCTGCTGTACCAATTGTGTCATAATGACATCACATTTGTCGATTTTTAGTAATCTGCTAGTACAGTTGTGCCTCAATGGTTTTCCAATGGCCTACAACTGATACTAACGATTGTTAAATGTTAATTTCTTACATCTTTCAAACATGCCGAACTATTTCAATCATATATGATATAAATGACATATCAAAAATTAAATTAGTAGATTACGGTTTTTGACACGTTGGCAATTCAATTGTAATGAGTTGGTTGGCAAATAGCAGACTCAGGGCACAGGTTTAATATTTCGAATCAATTTTTTTTAAAACTGTTCTTAGACAAAGGCCCTTAAAATTTCACCAGATTGAGAGCGTTAGACGCGTTCTCTAGCCTTGATCACATTGTCGAATTATAGTTTGTGTAAGACTGCCACTATACTCATTATTAATACATTAATTTACGACCAACACATGAAACTGTAGTGATATTATTTTGCTTTTATCACTGTTATCATCTAGAGTTGGGACATACTAGGTGACAAAGTGACTGTGACTTAAAAGTATCAGTGACAAATACCTGTGACAAAATACTAAATATATAAAATACTACGTGACAGCAGTCATTGCTCCTATTAACTGTGACTAGTAAGTAGTATTTTAACAGATGAAGTTAAATCGCGATTTTATAAAAAAAATAATAAGTGCATCCCTGTCATACTCACCTTTCTAACACGAACGTGACTGAGACAGATTTATTATTTTACTCGAACCGTGATTGCGTCACGCGTAGTGTATTACTGCTACTATACGATATATCTGTCACTGGATAGAGTATTTTAGATCTGTTGCAAATCACTGTCACAGGTACGGGTGACAAGATCACAGTGACTGACTGTGACTATTTTTGTACCTAGTATTTTACCTGTGACGATAAATACGCCTCAACTATAATCTATGGTAAAAAAAAATCATGTCTCTATGCTATTATATTTTTTAGTTTATATTTTTTGTGACGAATCTACACTGATTAATAACGTAAATTGACTTCGACTGTTTCACCGAATTGAGGTGTCGCTATGTGACTATAGATAGTAACTGGACACAAGGGTCCCCCCGGTGAGGGATAACCTCGGCTTGGGAAGTTACTTTTAATACGGAAGCATTCCGATTGATACATTGAAATATCGCGGTCATAAATAAGATTAAAACGCGATAAAATCCGTTAAAGTAATTTTATTAATTAAATTACTGTAATATCCAATTACATATGCGAAGTCAGTAAATAAGTTTTATGGACAAGAGACAGCAATCACTAATTTTCACCATATAGATCCCATATGTGGTGGGTAAGCCCATAAACATACATCGAGCACAATCAGCGAGTGGACAAAGATATGAAATCAAATACCTATTGAAATATACTATATATATACTATATAATAGCATTAAAGAAAATTTTCTTTAGCCGAGGTACATATTTATTAACATTATGAGTGACTAAGCTCTTAGAGCTACCAGTCTTAACCTCTATGGGATACAGACACTAAGACGGAGTTATATAAGTTTTATTTTGTTATCATAATATGATAAATATAACTTTTTATATATTCATGTATGACATCCTCCTTGAGATAAATGTATCATAAAAATTTAAATGACTTTATTATGTCATTTTTTAATTGTATGTAATCAAAGTATAATAAAAATAAAAGTGTATGTAACATCATATTTGTACACAACCGAATTGTGTCCGCCTTAGTAATTACAGGTTTTTTGGTTGAAAATCAGTGCTGTGCTGCACATGTGAGCACATCATATGCTGAGCAAACCCCTTTTCAGCTCAATTTCTGTTGTTCTTTTGTTTTAATTTTAATTACGTTTATGTTGTTTTTGTCTTGTTTTACCGGTTGTTTCTGTGTTCTTGTGTCGAAAAAATGTATTCTATTCTATTCTAATGTGCATGATAAGACAGACTATTTCAAAAGTTCATAGATTTTAGTAGATGAATATAAACTATATTTATGAATCTTTACTTCAAAAACGAGATCCAAGAAAGCTTGTAAATGAGATTCACTAAAGAATAAAGAAAATTTAAAGCTCATCTGGGATTTATACCTTGGAAATATTGTTTATGAAGCCCATTATATATCGCCAAGCAATAGATAGTAATATAGTGTTGCCTTGTGGTGACAACAAACACAACGCTGTTCAAATTTGTGAACCATAATCACATGCAACACCTATTCTATTACCTCTATAATATGAAACTAACCAATTCAACTATGTATATTTGACTAATAGTAATCAATCTAACAATTTAGTTTTTATCCACACAATATTTATGTGAATCTCGAACCACAACATTGGTATATATCTGAATGTAATTTTACAACTTGTTTATATAACAATTCGTCTAAATCAACAGGACCTATTGGGTCGTCAGAATAAAAATTTCAAAATTAAGCTCTTATGTCTCTACCTAAATGGTATATAGACACATATATATCTACTATAATTAATATCGGCCAAACTTATTAATGTCCAAATGTGAATGTTTGTACAAAATAATTTGAGCACAGAAACTCAACGGTAGAACCTGTCTGTAATTTGAATTTCTAAATGTTACTGCTTTGCATAAAAACTGAGAGATATAAAAATAATTCGATCACTAAAAGCAGTTATTCAATAAAGAATACAGAGTGGTATCTTTATTGACTATTGATTCCAATGAATAGGATAATAGAATTATCAACTTATTTCCTGCATACTAACCCAACTATTAGTAAATTATTAATATATAAATGTGACATACAAAAAAACTTAATTAACAATAAAGCTTTTGACTTGTGACCATAATTATAAACTGCACTATTTACAAAAATCTCTCTTAGCTTAAAAAAAAGTATAAAACTAGAATTAATCATTTAGAATCTAATATTGTGATAAGAAAAATCTATGGTGAATTTATACCCTTAAGCAAGTTAGTCAAATTTTTACGATGAACGGCACGGCTGACATGTAGCAACAGAGTGGCTCTCACCGAGAACTACTGAGTCTTGCTCAGCTGGTGGACCTTCACTGTTGTCATGTTGTCTCTGGAAAAACAGAGTCTTATTTTAACACCGAAACCAAGATCTCACAAGTATATTATCCAGAGTCAGGGATAGAGAGGTAAAATACTCAATAAACCTGTTTTTAATCAGAATTTTTACTTTACTGAGGAGGTCCATTGTTGGGAATTTGATTGTCTTTACAACCTCTAATTTTTTTTTTAACAAAACATTTCCATAAAAATTCGTGGGACATTTGGGAATGTTAGAAATTTATTAAGGTTCGAGGTTCACGGCGACGTACTGTTTGAGTAAGCACTCACAAAGATATTCTGTAGACCAAGTGTTATACATAAAGTGTGTAGTGTGATAACATATAAAACATGGTGTGTGTATGTCTCGCCTGTTATGGTGGTTGAGCCACTTCATAGTGGAAAAGATACTTGGAGGATCTGTTTATTTGTTTGATCTGGTGATTTTTTTTTATCGACGAACTACTCTGATTAGCTAGAGAAGCTGGTCTTGACTACTTCACCGGACTGAGAGGTGGCATAGCTCTTAAGTCGCTTAGCCTGAATCTCTATCGCTAGTAACTCGACACAAGGGTCCCCTCGTTGAGGGGTAACCTGGGCTTGACCGGTTAGTATGTTACGCGTAAGCATTCCGATCCGAGGGCGCCAGAGAGGGCCGAACCACGACTCGGTCGGTTCTTATTCCGCAGATATTCTAAGCGACATTCAAAAGCTAAACTAAAATTGAGTGCCACTTCTGGAAGCGTTGGCGCTAGGAGAAGAACTGGCTGAAGAAACCCCAGCAATTCTGCTAACATCTAAGGGGTGGCCTGCCCTTAAAATAGCAGTAACGCGCGAGGATTATTTGCAACCTCTGATGGTCGCGAATTGACCTGTTGATACCTTTTCAGTTTCTATGATGTAATTGAAAGAAAAAAAATGTTTGCTGTCCGATACCATCACAGCAATTTTTGTATATTCTGTAGTTATCTTACACATGGCCCAATGTTAGTACTTATAAATAGAAAAATATCTAAATAAACATTAACTTATCAATCTGACTCACCAGTTGAAACATTAATGGGTGGTAGATTGTGAATCTAATATGTTAATAAACTGGGCATTATTTTATGATGTTATAACATGTTACATGCGGTTGAAAATGGAGAAACAATTAAAAAACTTATTAGGGTAGTCAGATGTGGCAATATTTATATGTGTTTCACCACTAGTACAAACTAGATATGGAGCTATAATGCAAAAGAATTAAATACATTTTAAATACCTTTAACTCTGTAGCCAAGCTTCGAAATGTATCTTCAACATTGGTATTATCTTTAGCGGAAGTTTCCATTACAAACATGATTTCTGGAATATAACGGCAGTAAGATTTCGGTTCATCTGATTCCACTTCACGCTGCTCTGTCAGATCACATTTGTTGCCAATCAATGATACAATAACATTAGATGAAGTGTACCTTCGGACTTCTTCAATCCATTTTTGTAATGACAAGAATGTTGTCCTCTTTGTTATATCATATACTGTAATAAATGAGGTATTGTGATTATAATTTTAGACTTCATTTAATTTAAGTAAAAGTAAGCTTTCACAATCTTAGCCATCAAGTTTCCATTCAGTTTAGTATGTCTCGTATAAGACAGAAGGTGAGCCCATTAAGAGAAGAATTTTTTCTCTTTTTTTGTCAACGTGGAGGAAATCTTCAAAAACATACCCCGCCTTCTGGGGGGAAGGCGACGGTTATATGGGGTTTTTACCCACTAAAACTTCCCGGTGGCACTTTCCTCGGTGCATGACGAGGGGCTCCGGGATCTCCAGTGGAACGCACCGGAGCCCCTCTGCACTGTGCTCAAGGAGAGCACGTCCGGGGGGGGGAAGGTTACTCCCCCCCCCCCTCTGCCCTCGCAGTGCAAGGCGACACAGGCCAGCTGCTGATCACCTTCTTCCCGGGTCCAATTAATATCAGTTAGGCTATACAGATAACAATTACTTACCATGTTTTATCTGAATTTATATATGAACAAACAACAAATAGCCTAGATTGCCTTGCACATAATTCATTTATGTAAATCAGCTTAAATTGTAATGCATAACCTTAATCTGTCTAATAACAAACTGATATAAAAATAAAAAAAAATCATCATAGTAAGTATTAAGCTGTAAAATTTTTAAATAAGTTATGTAACTTATACAAACATGAATTAGGGGGAAAACATTTATAAATCCTTTACCTTGCCTGTATTCTAACCAGTACATTAATTTTATCTTGTGTTAAATTGATTTTTATCTACTTTTATTATTCAGTTAAGTAATAACGTATACAGTGTAAAATAATACGTCAGTAAAAAAATATTTTATTAAAACGCCTTTTTTTAAGATAATTTAAACAGACTTAAAGTCTTTGTACACTAGATTATTCTTTGTTACGAGCCAAGTATACGATACGAGTATTTATATTTAACATACCTATAATTACTCCATTTGCTGAACGGTAATAACTTTGAGTAATTGTTCTAAACCGCTCCTGCCCCGCCGTATCCCATATCTGAAGCTGTTAAACATTTGTCGTTGAAATTAAGTATGACTAATTTAATTTTCTAATAAATATACATTTTTAGACAACACAAACCTTGACCTTCTTGCCGTCAACAATCAAAGTTTTCATAGAAAAATCTACGCCTATTGTATTTCCGTGTCTTTCTATAAAATTTCCAGACTTCAGCCGTTGCACAATACATGTTTTTCCCGTACCACAATCACCGATAAGCACAATTTTAAATAGATAATCAAATTGTTCATCAGGTACGCTCATTAACGTATTTGGATTCCGGTTACTCATGATTAAAATTTGATTATTATTTTTGTGAGACTTCTGTTTACGTTGTCAGTCTGACAACCATTTTTTATTTTGGCATTTAATTTTTTTCTGATACATTCAGCCTTAGGTTGCGATCATCCTACACTCCACCTACACGATTAACTTTCAAGATTTTACTACCGATTTTTCTAAGCAAAATATAGTAAGAATAGGCAGCAGTAATACTTTTACAATCTTTTAGTTAACCCATGTAGTTCGGTATTGGATGGGCGATTTAACCCTTAGATATTAAGTTACTGTAGTAGCCAAAGAGCAATATTTGAGTTAGCTGTTTTAATTTTTTTTTCGCTTATATTTTATCGTACTCGTTTTATTTTGTCACAATACAAATGACATTGACATCTGACAGTATCAGTTTCAACTGATATTTAGTATATTCAAAACGATAGTTTTTATTTATTTTTAACCAAATAACATAGTGAGGATAATGTTAACAAATAAATCATTTTTGTATCTCCTTTCTTTTATGTTATTGATTCAATTCAATTATGCTTTCGAGGTAGCTAAAAGTTCAATGGCTATAATTAATCGTCGTTCAAATTTTATTAGATATTATCAATCATATTAATGTTTCAGATTCCGGAACAATTTCAAAAATCCAACCACACAAATAATTGGGCAGTGCTAGTAGACACATCGCGGTTCTGGTTTAATTATCGGCATGTCGCCAACGTGCTATCAATTTATCGCAGCGTGAAGCGACTCGGTATACCCGACAGTCAGATTATTTTGATGATCTCCGACGATATGGCGTGTAATCCACGGAATCCGCGCCCTGCTACCATTTTTAATAACGCCCATGAACTAATTAGTGTATATGGAGATGATGTGGAAGTGGATTATAGGGGTTATGAAGTAAGTACATAGTATTAGTGTATTGATCATCTATTATCATCAGAAAAACCCACAAAGGTATACATCTCCATCATATAATATTCTTTTTAACTACTCTAAAATAAGTTAGGAGATAGTTTAATATCAATAGTCTGATTTTTGTTTTGCCTACGAATTTAAGTCTGCATTCCTCCCTCCCAAATCATTAGGCTGTTCCACCATAACATATAAATCAATCAAAAACTGTATTGCAAGTTCTGGGAAACATGGTTAAGTCTAACTTTACACTTTTAACTTGAAATTATTACAAATACAATAGGATTCGAGTCGAAGTATAGTCCTACGGCATTGAACAGTGTGCCAACGAAATGAGCATGACTTTCACAGGATGATATATGATATACACAGCCTTTAGACTAGTATAAATGTGTATTTTTTAATACAAACTCCTCTGTAGTTTCACAATTGCATTTGTTACTATGAGATTTGATAGTGTCATACTCATTGAAAAATATAATTTGACTTCTTTCATTTTTTTTCATCTATTCATGTTTGTTAATGTTACAGGTGTCTGTAGAGAACTTTGTTAGACTTCTTACTGGGAGAGTTCACCCTGACACTCCTCGTTCTAAGAGGTTACTCACTGATGAGGGCAGTAATATACTCATTTATCTTACTGGTCATGGTGGTGATGGTTTTTTAAAATTCCAAGACTCTGAAGAAGTTACTAGTCAGGAATTAGCTGATGCCCTTGAACAAATGTGGCAGAAAAGAAGGTGAGTTAAGGCAAGGCCTCACAAAAAACTTATCCAATGTAATAACAAATTTGTCTTTAGATTATTATTTGTGAAATAAAAGATATGTCCCTGAGATGGTCTTATTTAAAAAAGATTGTTGCCTTGTTTAGCAAAAGAATGCATAGTGAGTATGTTATATAAATGTTAAATTGTTTTTCAGATACAATGAGATTTTCTTCATTATTGATACCTGCCAAGCCTCATCAATGTATGAAAAATTCTACTCACCAAATATCCTGGCGACTGCCAGTAGTTTAGTGGGAGAGGATTCATTATCAGTTAGTAGATAATAATTAAAATTATGCAGTGAAATAAAACTGTAAATTGTCCAGATATTTCCAGTCTTTACCTTGGGTTATTTGGCCGAGCTCTTCAAGGGTTCAGCTTGAACCTTTATGATCAACATTGTTCCAGAGTTGAGTAGACTTGAGGATGAGGGGAAGTCTCGGTGTGGCACATTACTCTAGATGTGCTAGCACTAGCTATTTCGAACTATCAATCCATGACTGTATTCAATCAATTACAATCTTCCTCATGTTACCTATATATTGTGAAACTAAAATGCAATATATGTTTATATTAAAAGTTACAGTTACAGCCTTTATATATATATTATATGACCCACTGTTGCGCGCAGGCCTTCTCTGTAAAGAGAGTATATAGGGTGTAGTCCGCCATGTAGGTTTCCTCACGATGTTTTCCATCGCCACCGAGCGCATGGTAAATGTGGTAAATCAGCACATAAAATTGCAACAACAAATTTATTGGTGCCGGGGACCAAACTCGAGTTGCTAGGCGTACTATGTAACTTTAGCCAACCGCCTGAACACTGAGCTACGATGGCTCAATGTGTATGTGTACTATGATAATTAAAAATCTCGGCACGCTTCTTTGTAAAAAGATACAATTGGTTATCAATGATAAAGGAATCCTATTAAAGTTTATTATTGCTCTTTACAGCATCATGTTGACTCTGCAATCGGTGTGTACATCATAGACCGGTACACATACTATGTTCTTGAATTCTTGGAAAATGTTCAGCCTAACAGCCAAAAGACCATGTCTGAATTTGTAAGTAAGAAATATGCTTATAATTTTTAACTAGTGTCATCATCATATCATCAACTTATAATAATTGATGTTTCTTTTTTTATATACAAACAATACAACACTTGGTATTGTTTGTATTATTCAACAATGTGATTGACTTCTGTACCAAGTTTCATGAGAGTCGTTAAGCCGTTTGGTTGTGATTGTTTAGTGTTAATCAGTATACATAAAAATCATAATTTTAATGCTGTGATAGCTTACTGGCTAAGGAGTTCGACACAGGGTTGAGGTGGCAAGTTCGAATCACCATTGGCTTGTACCAAAGAATTTTATGCTTTTCTAAGCACTAAACTTTTACTTTCAGTTAGCTGTATGCCCAAAAAGCGCCTGTCTGTCTACTGTGGGGGTGCGAAAAGATTTATTCAAGCGAGATCCATCCAAAGTGCCTATAACAGATTTCTTTGGCTCAGTGAGACCTGTCGTTATTACAACTAAACCAATTGAAATATTGGACACACCAAAGAGGAAGAAGAAAGTCACTGCAGGGTAAGTAGTCTTATGCTATTTTAATTGTATTTTAAAAGATGCTTCACCAATAACCATTTTTGTTTAATTACTTCACCATCGTGACCGAAGTCATGGGGTCTGATACGAATGAATGAATGAACACACTTTATTGCGCAACAAATAAAAAAAATACATCAGAGAAATAGTAAATATACAATTTTCACATTTGTCAATGTAATTGCATGCGCAATGGGCGGTTTTATCACTAAGGGCAATCACTTTCAGACAACTTTTGTATGCACTGAAACTTGGGTCTAAAAACGATTTTAGTGAGTCTGTGATCATATTTAATTTAATACAAAAAAAAACAATATACACATACTATTAATAATAATACATAAATAAAAATGCTAAACATACCAAAAATGTATATATATATTATAATTATATATTCATAACGAAACATAGTAGATATGATCATGAGATAGAGAAATCAGTTGTGAGTTTTGTGCAAACACTTGGTAGTGAACCTCAACCAATTCCCAAGGTGGAGATTTTCACCGAGATTGTCAGGCTTGAGCTCTGACACATTGCCTGTGATTTCAGCGAAAAGGGCCGTTTCAGTTCTATGACTGCTTGGGAAATAGATTACTGGGATTCTGGTGTAGAATGTGACAAGCTTTGTATTCGAAACTGAATCTTGACAAAGCCTTTGAGGTTGTATATGAGTTTTATGCCAAAACTTATATAAGTTAGTGTTTACTTCTACAGTTAGTTTGTCAGATGATTAGCCATACACCTTGGGAAAATTAGTTTATTTTAAAGGAATTCATCTATCCATTTTTACACAAATATACAGGCCCTTTAATGACAATCTTGAATGAAGTAGTGTGGGTTTTACCCATGACACTAGGTAGCACATAAAAATATATGTGTGTTCTAGAACTATATATTTATAAATTGTCTCCATTTAATATTTTAAAAATAGTTTATGGTAACAATATTTTTTTTCCTAATTGTTGAGTTCTGTTCTGATTATTAGTAGCTAATAATTAGTATTCATATATTATTTCACAGGAACAAAACTCGGAAAGCGAAGAACATAGGTTATCTACCCCAGTTTCCAGTGCATCTAGTCAAAACTTCGTAGATTTTTAATAATAAATGTTAGACAGTTAAAGGGTTTTTTTTAATTATTTAAATTTTATAACATTGCTCTCATATTTTTTTAACCCTAAAGGGGTAGACGGATATAATGAATATTTGCCAGCGAGTGAGCCCAGGTGCAGAGCTTGAAATGGTATGAGCCGATTTTAATTGTTTTTGTTTTAAAGATTTCGTTTCAATTAGGTCCAAAAAACCGTACGGACGAGTCCACGTATTTAATGTTTGATTCGATATGAAGTCCGACAACCGTCAATGTGTCGAACCTGTGAGGAGAAAGATGATTGTAAGGAAACGCATTGATTGCAGTATTAAACATTTTATTTCTCTATAAGTACTAAGAATAAAAATTTCTTTAACACTATGAAAACACAACCGATTTAGTTACAGTTGGAATCTATAACACAATACGTATTAATTAGCAACAAGTACGCACTTCATTCATATCTCACCTTCTGATATGAGATCGTATTCTAGAGGACTATAGCACCATTTCAGTTACTATTATAGGCCATAACTTTTTGGTCTAGTATTCGTTCCATAATAACTATGTAGGTACATTCAACTCTTAACTATTCGAACTAGAAGCATTACACAAATTTTATTAATAACTGCGGCATAATAGAAGTAGAATTAAACTTGGAATTGAAATGTTTGTACCAGAGAAATGTCATTTAAATACCACGTATGTTTACAATTTATGAAATGAAAAAAATTACATAGTGATTTAACTTAAAATTAATGGCAACACAGTTATTAACTACATAATAATGGAGGTAAATTTTAAATAGGATATGTACTTGGTAAATATAACGAAATACATGCAAAAGATGTGTATGTGTAAATGTACACACGTTATTCTTTTTTTACGAATTGAAACAAGATTGAAGTGATACTTTCAATGGAATACTTAAAAGATATTAAAAGAATTATATTATAATTTAAATTCTACCTATACCCTAATATTGGTAGAATTTATCAATACATTTAAAGTGGCTACATTAATAGTATCAATTCACAATGTAGAATAGAGGTAAAATAAACCATTTTATATGGGGGACTAATCTAAATTTGTCTAAATCAGTTGGAGACATCCATCAAAATAGCGTTAGTGTAGGTGGATCATACGATATAAATTTAGCAGTTGAACGCAGATAAAAGTTTCAGAGTTTAAATAATTTAGTATTTTAAAAATCAGCTAAGAGATGTTTAATCTTAGTGATTTTTTATTACGTATACGTTGTCATTTGATATTGACATTTTACTGCTATGTGATCTGTTACCACACGCGCAATAGCTTCGCAATGTTGCACGTCTCGTCACGGATTTTACCGTCTGCTAAAGGCACCAATAAAGAGATTAACTTTCTGTAGCAACCATGCTAAATGATTATGGTTAATTAGCTCGTATAGACCAACTAAACAGTCCTCTTTATGGAATATACTCATGATAAAAATAATTTTAAAGCTAACTACTTCCAAGGCAAATATACAAGCATCAAAGTTATCCGATACTTCATTTTGCATTAATTCCAAGATTTTTATAGGGTTGTACCATAATTTACATTTAGCATACAAACGACTTGTTAGAATCAAAAAATATGCTAAAACAATCTTGTTTGTTTGTAATATATTGTCTTAATACTGTATTAAATGTTTTATTGTATTACAATTAGATGGCCAAGTTGTAATACAAGAAGACACATCGCCGTTTAGGCGTATTAATAAGTTTACCATCCTTTGCCTATATATTAAGTTGTTTGTCGTCTATAATTACTATAAACTATTTCTCACCTATTTCGTGGTGTAAATATTTGACATAAATATGCATTTTATAGGGGGCGACCACAATATTGTCTTTAACTTTGTAATCATTTTTTATAAGGATAAATAAATCTACAAATTTATATAAATTATTATTTAAACAATTAGACAAATTTGAAATTTTATAACTATGACTAGTTCATAGAACAGTTCTAAAACTTTTGTCTTTTTTGACAACTAACCATATATAAATTAAAAACAATTACTATTATTATTTAAATATTAAGCGCAAAATTTGTCACGCTACTAATTTCATTTTAAAATAAATTGACATAAATATATTTAAAATGCCTTGCCCTAATGAGCAGGAACCGTATGCATAATTATGCATTACTTTTTTTTTGTACCTTAAAAGAGTTTCCATTATTGTTTAAAAGGGTTTTTGGGAAAATAATGTCCCCATAATTATATGCAACACCAATTTTTTTTCATTTCGATTAACTTACTCTAAATTTAAATTCCAACACCAACCAATTAACATAACGTAGATGATGTGGTAACATTATATTTCGTTAAAAAAATATCTGTAGATGCAATAAGTATTTACTAATTTGCTTATATTTCAACAAGCAATTATTACTAACTGTATACCAATTCATTATAATAACTTTTTGTGCGATATAATATATACTTTGACTACCTTTAATTTTGATTTAAAAATATATACCTTTGAATACTTTATTTATTCCGAATATATTTAACAATTTTATACTTTGTACTTATGGTTAAATGATTTTATGTAAATTTATGACATGCACAATAGTGTGTGATTTATCTAATTTTAGACGTAAATCGTCGATTAATTCACGTATCTGCTTTTAATTTAATAATCGAGATATAAGTAGTTGTGTAAGGGAAAGAAAAAGACAGGCCAACGCTATAAGCCATATCTAAATAGTATAATAACCAAGCCATTCTCGTGCAATATTCTACGTTCGTTTAACATTTACGTTAACTTCCACTAAAATGTTTATCTCTTACAAATTTATTTATAATTATAATTTGAAGTTGTTCTTTTTATATTTTAATAATATAATTATTGTTATTTATTTAAATATATGATATTAATTTTTTAAAAGTAATATTTATTGTATTTATTTTACTGAAAATGTCCTGATTTAATGATACCAAACAAAATGAAATACACTTAATTCGCGAAAAGCTTAATTGAAATACTGTATAGATATGTATATTCTATAACGCTACCCTTGGTAGAAAGGTTACCATTCGCCGAAATTCGACATTTTTCCTCCTAGCAACAGGGTTATTGCCTTAACCTGTAATGCTGTAACCCTTTTGTCACAACCATTCGTAACTGTGAGTAAATTAGTTTGGTATATTTTTACTGTTTTAAGTTTACTTCAAGTTTTATATTTATAAAATTTCATTGGAATTAGTTTAAGGTTTAAGAGTGGTTAAGTTTTCTTTAATAATGGTTATGGTTTCTGATGCGCGCTGTTTTCTTTTGGGCGCTTCAATGTGCTGTCTCTACGAAGCTTGTATGCAGTATTCACACAATCTAACGTTCCAGTTATCATAAATATATATAAGAAAGCACTAAGGAATTTGTTATTCTTACATAAATTGATACTATATTTAGTTTTCTAATTCCAAAAAAAATTACATCAAAGTGCCATAAAATTTATGAGCTCAACAAATATTTACAATAACACAATATATATCTTACATTAAAAACAAAAATGTAAAAAGAAAAAACATAGAACAGCATTATATCGGGTGTAATTATCAAAACAATATCATAATCATAGACTAATAATTTTATACATATTGTAAAGTGTCACAGACAAAAAATGATGTCATAATGTCTTTGCTAATTAAAAAGGTAAAAGAATTATACATTAATGTAAATTTTGACTGTTGATTCCAATAATAATTTCTTACATGATCTATAGCCGTAGTTACTTTGAAGGCCGATCTTTTTGAGTGGTTAGCGAGATCCTGTATTAATAATATCTCAAAAAGTTTAAACAGGTGATTGAATTGATTGACGCTAGTTCTAGAGCTACCACTATTTACGATACATTACTTAGATGTGTCTCTGAAGCTCTATCGTGAGGACAAGAAGGCTCTAGACTTGATAATATTCTGACAAGATGTGCCAGTAAGACGGAACCTTGGTTGCTTGGAGCAGTTGCTTTTTTTTTCGACTACAGCAACTCTATAAGTACTATTAAATATTTCAAGCTACGCGGTTCATTTTATTATAATTTGTGAAATATGCCATCATTATCTTGATAATGACACTTTGTTTTTATATCGATTAGTCTGAGATCATAATTTGATAACAAATATAAGAAAATTATTGATCGCTAAAAAAGACCCGTACTATCCAATTTCCGAACACAAAAGCACGTTCTACGTATTCTAAAAAGGTTAGGAAAATTTAATCAGTATTATCAAACATTTGCATAATTTCACACCGTGTGTGCACAAAAAATGGAATTAATTAACTTTCTTGTATCACAAAATACACCTATCAGGCATTAACAAATATTCTTTATTGACGTATGAATTATGAGCTACCATTGCCACTCGTCAGGCGACGGTTCAATGAACTGTACAGCTTGTCAATAATTTCGCTCCAACAATCAGTCTTTCCGATTCACGAACAATTCTTACTTCTTTCAAGTGTTCTGTAGCTTCGTTCTATGCGCCAGATGATGTTTAATTATGTTCTAGAATGAAGTATTCAATGTTCTAGTTATAATTTCACCCGTGATTGCTCTCGTCGTCGTGTTGCACTATCTCGTAGTAATTGTTTATAGTGTAATTGAACAACTGGAAATCGTATCTGCAATTTCAATTATACATGTTAGATTACATGAAATACAATAATTTCTACGAAATGAAAATTAATAAACAGTGATCGCTTAATGGCAAAGCGTTCGATTTCACTACTCATAATTCCATCATATCACTTATGGTCAGTCGTCTATATACTTTTTAATGTTTGTGTCAATCATAGCGCATTTGTGAACCAATTTTGAATTTTTTACTCTCTAATGATAACGAGCACGAATGTGGAAGGAATAAGAGATTATCGGTGCTAGAATTACGTTTTCGTTTTAAAAACAAACTGTGTTCTACCCACAATTTTATGTATTATTATATTTTTATTTAATTTTTATTAAAAAAACAACATTTATGTATATATATATATTTATATATATATATATATATATATATATATATATAATATGTATAGCTGCTGGGCGCAGTCTTTCCCCGTAAAGAGAGTATAAGGGCATAGTCCGCCACGCGGCCCTAGTGCGGATTGGCAGACTTTACATGTCATAGAAAAATGTTCTAATACATGTAAATGTCTCTCACGATGTTTTCCTTCAGCGCAGAGCGCGTAAATCAGCACATCAAATTTCAACAGCAAATTTATTTTTTCGAACTCGGGTTGTTAGCGTATTATGCAACTTGAGCCAACCGCCCGGACACTGAGCTATTTTTACGGTAGCTTTATGTGTTTGCAGACCCCAAATAATATGTTTTTATCGAACATACGCTGATTACCACGAGGAGCTGACCGCAGCAAATTCGCCGATTTTGATAGTTGGCAAAACTCTTACGTCGCTCAGTTTATTACTATTAAATAAAGCTGTTGACTTCTAAATGACTCTTGTTTTACGCATTCTAAATAGTATTACCTATACAATTTGTAAAGGCCATCAAGCTGCCACTTCTTAAGCCTGGAGTACAGATGATTGATGATGTGCAGCGTGTTCGTGCCTTTGCCGCTGTTGCGCCACTCCGGCTTCACGACCTCCTGAAGCCGCGCCATTTGTATCAGGAACCGTTGGTCTTCCTGAGGATATGACATATTAACACAATTATGACATATTAACATAATTATCTATTTATAACAATGAGATTCAAATTGTTAGTCCTAGTGATGTGACAGGAGGAATTACTTGGCAATCAACAGGGTCACGTGAAGGTACACGTATTTCTAGTACTTTCGAAACAGTAACGGAAGAAAAAATTACAGGCGATTTGTTTCCGAAGTATCATTTACTGAATACTACTTGAATATATTGTAAATTTTCATTAAATTTAATAAGAATACAATAATTTGCTTACATTTTTAAAGAACATAATTTACGTGTCGAGTGTATTTCTATTTCTGTAGTATATTTCTTATTTCAACTGCCGCATATAAGCATCGGTGGTTCAGTGGTAGAATGCTCGCCTGCCACGCGGGCGGCCCGGGTTCGATTCCCGGCCGATGCAAGTTTTTTTTTCATTAAATTTTTTACAAATAAATTAATAAAAGAGAATTACAATAAAATTATAAAGATATTTTTAAAAAATAAAAATTACAAATATTTTTGTAGTAAACTACAATAATGAACTACAATTTATTGTTATTATTTAATATTTTAAAATATTTAATTTATTCTTATGGCAACTTGAAGAACGGAAATTTATTTGATTTTTTTTATACTTTGCGTTGCTTGACTACGATCGCACCTGATGTTAAGTGGAAATGCATTTGTTAAAAGAAAACCAAACTCGGAGCTGAGTTGCAAATTAAATACGTTGAAATGAATGAAAAACATTCCCAGTTCGATCCCCAGATACTTTATGCCAATTAAATTATTTATTACAATTTTAACTTACGTTACTTGCTTATCCAGTGCTAGTTGTAAAGTAATAAAACATTTGTGATGAGAAATTTTACTAATTAACGAAATCCGTGAGCATATGAGACTTCGGTTACGTCAAAGGAACACACTAAATTACATTACTTTATCACACGTTCTAATTATTAAATGTTATGTTATTTAATGCACGTTGTATCGATCACCTCGCGTGACTTGAGAAATAGTCCAATGCAGTAAGGTAATAAATTCATGAGAAGCCACTTTCTATCTTTGAATAGTGAAACAACGAATAATCGATATTTTACAACCGCTGCACGTCGAAACAGACACATCGAAAGACTTCTATTTATCCGTTAGAGTGCTTTTTTACGATTGTTTTGCCGGGGCATACAGTTAAAGTAATCGACGACCGCTTTTCACAATGCTTATTAGGTCCCATATGTAGAAGGTGGTAAGCCCATAACTATACACAGGGAACAAAGTTTACCAAGTGATTTTTACGTATATTATAAATCGAAAAGTGGTAAGGTCAGACAGTGGGCTAAGTTTTCGATTCTGTTCAAGAAAAAAAGTTAGAATTTATATATCGAGGCTGGAAAGCAAAAACATAGTAAGTGTTTTTGGAATTTTCACTTTTTTTACGTTGTTGGAATCAGAAAAGACTCGTCGAATGATATATAACTTGTAACAATTACATGAAAAATAGCGAAAATAGGATTTTCAAAATTGACACTTTTCTTTTGGACAGTAAAACGATGTAAATAACAAGAAAGTACAGGACTTATTCAGCTAAAAATAATAAATATCGTATCCAAAAACGACAGCTCTAGGTCCACAAACACGAAAGTTATTTTTTAAAAAGTTGAAATGTTTTTCGGCTCTGGTGAACAATTTCATTTCTGTGGGTTACTACGTTTTTGTTTTCCAGCGTCGATATAATTTGTCACTCATCACTAAATTTATTAGAATAAATGGTTACATTCAGTGCCAACGTTTGCTATATTAGGCCATAAAGAGTTTAACGTTTAAACTGGCAATGTTTTAAATAAATTCATTGTAATCTGTATTCAAACCTATTTAAACAATCGAACGATGGCGCGGGGACTCATGGGGGGATCATCTAGCTTACATTTTCATTTTCATCTTAGACGTAAGAAATAAGTGTATGTGTTTGCTTATAAAATTGTAAATTGTTGTAAGCAAATAAATACGGTTCCGTGACGGAATGATTTTCAATCACGTTCTCGTTGGTCGTGTCCAATACGATCGAAATATGGTCGAATTTCGATCATATTTCAAACGTTAGTTACAATAAATTTGATTATATACATAGATATATAATGATAAATTACAACGCTCACCTCGATAACATATTTGAATGGAGTACCTTCGTATATCAAACGTACGGTGTATGAATTATTAATGATGTCATACCAGCCAATGGAGTCGTTAAGTACGACGACGCAATCATTACGAATGGCTCACATTAACATTAGTTCACATTCGGCTGGTATAAGCAAATATTAACAGTTACTGGTATATTTTATTCATTACCATTTTTTTCTATGTTCTATTGAATTATTCTATAGCTCTGTAGGTTAGAGTTTTTTAATGACAATTAGATGACGGATGACAGGGCCTCAAATCTGCTATTGTCTTTAAATTTTCACATGACAACGAACCAAGTACAAAATAGCAATAACTAGTTTTTAATTTAATGTAACTACGCCAACGGAAAACTTTTTTTTTGTTGACGTTGGGGAATCTTAAACAAGATATCCCGTTTGGGGGATTATGTGGGATTTTTACCCACTAAAACTAAGAAACAAACAATTTTTACCATCCCACATTATTTGATTACCCCACGGATTTGTACAATTATCCCTAATGACTTTAGTCCATCCAGCCATGTCTTGAATAGGAGTATTTTGGTACTTTTAAAGGTCGAAGCCACGTCTTCATTGTTCTTGATCGTAAAACAGAACGCGCGTGCGCCACGCCCCGGATTTGTACAAGTTTTAAAAAGTATTTGAGAAAGAAGGAGAAAGTATATATATCGACGGTAGAAAGCTGAAATGTCATATCTCGGAAATTTGCAATTTTAGACATGACTTAAAAAACTAGAAAACAAACAAATAATCGTTATTTTTAGAGCATTCTACCAGGATTTTTGACTTTTGTAAAGGCTGTTTCTTTGGCCAACTCATTGGCGCTTTTAATTAAAAACAATCCTATAGCAATTAGGACAATATTTGAGATATGATATTTTCGCTTTCTTTTCGATTTGTATGGTGTGTGTGTGTATGGATGTGTAATCAAATGTGTGTACGCAACTTTGTTTACAAGTCAAGTCAAGCCACAATAGTTTTAATATAAAGCTTACGTCAAGGGTCTCAAACTTCAGTATCACGTCGAAGTTGAACTTGCAAGGAGTACAGAAGTCGGTGTACGGCGTCCAGTGCATATCAAGGGTACGCTTGGCGCGCGCTTCGTCCAGCACGTAGGAAACGAACTCCTCGAACACCGGATATCGCTCGGTGGGCATGGATTTCTTGTTTGACATCTAGAAGTCAAGTGAAAGAAGTATATTAATAACAAAAAAACTTACTTCAAATCAAATCTACAAATTTGAAATCTAAAAATTAAAGTAAATTTTAAAAACGTCTTACCGTCAGTGACGGATTGAACACCGCTATGAACTGACGCTCTCTCTTCAACCGACTTCAAAAAAGAAGGACGTTCTCAATTCGTCTGTAAGTTTTTAATGTGAACGCCGCATGGTCCTATTCCAATTTTGGTCCAATTCTTACTATGGTATCCATGAGAAAACCATATATGTAAGACAAGACTTGAATTTGCATTCAGTATCTGCGCGACAAACGGACGAATAATCGATTTCTATGATTACATGTACATTTTTTCTATTGGAAATAATGTACATCTTTTCCAATGTATGTACGAGTAATTCAGAGTTACTTTTATGAGAGTTTGGTTAGGTTGTGATTAATTTTACTTAGTAATTATTATGATAATTCGGAAATACAAAGAGGCCGTTCATATAACGTTTAGCCTACATAGGTTTGGATTTTTAGAAACCTGTCAAATTCTCAATAATCAACCTGTTCAATACGACTTTTACGAGTTCCCTAATACATCTTCTGGCAACAAAATGAACAAAACCTATATGAAATTGGCCAGAGAAGCTGGCCTTGACTGCTTCACCGGATTGAGAGGTGGCATAGCTCTTAGGTCGCTTAGCCTGAACCTCTCTCTATTAACTAGTAACTCGACACGAGGGCCCTCCGGTGAGGGGTAACCTCGGCTTGGACTGTTACTATGTAACAGTCCGAGCCGAGGGCGCCCGAGAGGGCCGAACCACGACTCGGTCGGTAGCTGTTATATTGATAAAATCTAAATGGGACAATATAAGCTTTTTTTTTTTTTTTTTGTTGACGGGGAGGAAATCTTCACAAAGATACCCCGCCTTCTGGGGGGAAGGCGGCGGTTATGTGGGGATCTTACCCACTAAAACCTCCCCGGTGGCCCTTTCCTCGGTGCATGACGAGGGGCTCCGGGATCTCACGTGGAACGCACCGGAGCCCCTCTGCACTGTGCTCAAGGAGAGCACGTCCCGGGGGGAGGTTACTCCCTCCTCCCCTGTGCCCTCGCAGCGAAAGGCGACACGGGCCAGCCGATGTCGCCTTCTTCCCGGGTCCACTTTGGTGGACGACGCAGGGTGGGGCGACAAGGGTGGGGCCTTGTCGCCCAGTGAACCCGAGGCCCCTTTTAGTCGCCTTGTACGACAGGCAGGGGATACCGTAGTCTTATTCTTGAGAGCCCAGAACTACAGGGCTGTATAAAGCTAAACTAACTTATATGCCACTTCGGGAAGCGTTGGCGCTGGGAGAAGAAGTGGCCGAAGAAACTCCATCGACGCTCCTAAACCTATCAAATAGGTCGGGTCTACCTATAAAATACTTACAACGCGCAAGGATTATTGTCAAATATCATACAATTCATTTCGTAGATTACGGCTTTTGTCACCATGACAACTGATTAACTTCGTTAAATGTTATAGGCGTATAGCAGACTTGGAGCAGAGTTATTATCTTAAATATGAATTCGAATTGTGAAAATTTAAAAAACAAATAGAAGATAATAAAGTTTTTTTATGCGCCAACGGCTGACTTAAGTTTCTGCATAACACGCCGAACATGATTCTTACATTAGAGAAAGGCTGTGTGGGAGGTCACATCTCCAAAGACTAACACACTTACGGGCTTACAAAATCAGACGGGAATAATTTTATGACTATTATAATTTTATTTTTAAAATAATCTTTGGTATTTTAAACAGTAATTTGTAAATTACATTCGATACAAATCATATCGATCAATGAACTCTCTCTGATGAATGAAATGATTTTTTTTTGTAAATTTTGACAAAGAAAGAATTTTAGCGCGTGACAAAGTTGCGCGCGCCGTATCATATATTATATTTTTTTATATTACCAGTAGTATACCAGTATTTTTTAAGATAATATAGTATTTTCGATTATATAGCTTTCTTTACATTATTTTTCTTGCACTTCGTATATTCTATCTTCTACCTTCTTACTTCTTTTCACTTCCCGAAGTTGCACTCAAAGTTATTGTGTTTTTGAATGACATATTATCCATGAAATAGCAACTAACCGAGTCGTGGTTCGGCCATCTCGGATCGGAATGCCTACGGGTAACATAGTAACCGTCCAAGCCGAAGTTATCCCTCACCAGGGGGACCCTTGTGTCGAGTTACTAGCGATAGAGGTTCAGGCTAAGCGACCTATGAGCTATGCCACCTCTCAATCCGGTGAAGCAGTTAAGGCCAGCATCTCTGGCTAATATGTATAGTTCGTCATAAAAGAAATCTTAGTTCTTTATATTCTTTACGTTTACTTGAACACGTATAATATGATAAACTAGAATATTATCGTTTACTTATACTATATGTATGTAAATATATATTTAACTATGCATAGGGTAAAGGCTATAGTCGCTGGCCCCCTTAAGCAGCTACTAGCAGCAAGTATTGCATTTCTGGGCAAATTGAAGGGCAATCTGGGTCAAATTAGGTTTGCAGAACATGGATACTATGAGCATTTCGATGAATTAAAAAAAATATATCATTTTTCTCATGACATTGTCAGTAAGAACTTAAAAAAAATGTCTTGGTCGGATATAGTTATTGGCCCCAGCGAAATTGGTGTATTCAGCGCAACCCCAGCGAAATTCACAAATACATTAAATCACCGATCATTTCTAAGAGTTAATTAGTTTCTTAGAACCGGAAATGGTAGTAATCATAGCAATAAGTAACTTTTAAGCATTAATTTAATTTATGCATATGCTTACCCAATTGCTAATTTTTGCATTTAAAAACACACGTTTGTTTACAAAATTTCAATCTGCGCCATGACAGTTGCGGGGATTCGTGAACAGCATTGCCAACATAACCATAATAAATAGCGCAATTTTTTAAATATTTCTTTTGGTCGATTCGCTTATTCAGTCCCTTATTATTTTCGTTTTAGTGATAGCCTTTACCCTATAAGATTCTGAAAGGAAACGCTATCTTATAGCACTACCCTTAGCCTGTTCTTAACCACCAAAGGTTAACTGGAAAATGGTTAATAGAATTGAGTTCGCCTTTGTACTAATATTTTGGTGCAATATAACATTTATCTATGTATTAATAAGCACACATACCTTTTTATTAAGTTAATTACTGAACTTTTATTACATTAAAACGCCTAAAGGTTATCAATATTGCTGTTAGATTTAAAATTAATTGTATAAATATTTAACCATAATTTGTGAATCAATTGTTCCCTTAAATGAAACCAAGCTTTGAACGTTCAATGATCATCTTATACATAAATATGAGAATAAAACCATGACCTCATTTACTTCGCTTCTTATTTGAATATGGATATTAGATACAGTGAAAGTTATAAATTATCCAAAGATGCTGTTAGTCATGAATATTAATGGATTCTAATGATTCGTATCTAAACACGAAAATGTTGCAAAATGTATTGACAAATTTCAACTCCTGAGTTGAATATGAATTTTTATGTGAGAGATATAGCATCATGTCCTCTCTGTCTATGTTATTGCTCTTGGTTCCCTTGTCAATTTTTTTTTCATTTATATATTCTGTAATTCTTACTATAATCAAAATAATCTATATATATATAGTTAGTATAATATCATATTATATTTCTTTATTTTATATTATAATCAAATAGTTTTAATAATAATTTTATATTTCAATTTTATAATTTAGTCTAAGGTTGTTATTTAAGGTTATTTGGTAATTGTTTGAAGTAATGATGAGTCTTAGTTACTTATTTAAATAAATGAATAATAATAATATAAAAGAGAAAGTGTGTGGGTTTTTGTTCCTGATAGGCTACGAAACGACTGGACCGATTTCAATTAAACATTCAGGGAATCTTCAGATTGACCTGGCCAGTAATCCTGTAAATTTAGGTGACGATTGGAGCACTCCTCTTTTTGAACTGTCATATACAGCATAGATTTACTATGACACTACTACTCATCATCATCATCATCATTTCAGCCGTAAAACATCCACTGCTGGACATCGGCCTCCCCCAACGATTTCCAAAAGGACCGGTTGTAAGCGGCCCGCATCCAGCTGCGTCCTGCGACCTTTATGAGGTCGTCGGACCACCTTGCGGGTGGACGTCCCACACTGCGCTTGCTGGTCCGTGTTCTCCAATCGAGAACTTTCAGCCCCATCGGTCATATGTTCTACGCGCTATGTGCCCTGCCCATTGCACTTCAACTTGCTTATCCAGCGGGCTATGTCGGTTACCTTCGTTCGTCTACGATTCTCCTGAATCCTGATTTGATCTCGTAGAGATACTCGGAGCATAGCCATCTCCATAGCTTGTTGTGCGACATTGAGCTTGCTTATGAGGCCCATAGTGAGAGATACTACTACTACGACTATGATATTGTATTTACTGATATGTACATGGGTATAGGTAATGATCTTCACCCGCTCGAGAAGAGAATGGATGAGAATGAATAATTTAATATATTGTGAGAGT
Source organism: Meandrusa payeni (assembly GCA_029286785.1). Taxonomy (NCBI): domain Eukaryota; kingdom Metazoa; phylum Arthropoda; class Insecta; order Lepidoptera; family Papilionidae; genus Meandrusa; species Meandrusa payeni. The sequence continues at coordinate 6,358,941 of JAGSMX010000008.1, read as the reverse complement.
TAAATTAAACATTTAATAAATTAAATCATGAATTTAATGATAGTTACATTTATTTTTCAAAATCAGATTTCTTTATTGCTTTTTGTTTATTTGAAATTCGAATATGAGCCAAGATGGCGGCTGGTGTCACGTGACCGCCATTTTACAATTAAATAATTACCATTTAAAACACCTTTACGAATCTAACGCTTGCAACCTACTTGATTTAGGGTTTGATCTCTAGTCAATCTCTAGTCTAGTCTCATAAGGTGGTATTGATTTTTCCTACGACCTACGCAAAATGTTTGAGTATTTTGAGATATGACACAGATGTTTAGATTTAATGATTATGGGATCCCAAGCAGCTAGTTACCACTACACAGTTTAAATGAATGCTTGATGTAAATTTTAAGTTTGGAAAATTTCAATATATAGCATTGGCGCATATATAATAAGAGATTTTATACCTTTCTGTACTTTCGAATAATCTTGTGACCCATCTTATCGTGGAAGGACTTAGGCCAGGCGTGAACAATTTTGTCGTTATACGCCGACGCAAGCCGTTCCAGAGGATGCCTCACGATAAGGAATGTGATCGAATCCGGCTGAGCTTTCTTGATCATTTCCACCGTTGGCCGCACGTACTTCTTCCTCGCCAACTCCAACGGCACCTCTTTTGTCTTGTCCAGGTACGCAGCTGAATAATTTGCCATCAGATTGAAATTGTACATCCAAGACGTAGATGCCGCCTTGAATATGTTGCACCTATAATAAAAGATACAATTATAAAATATAATATACATATATAGAATAAAATATAATGAATAGAATATTTATATATTAACACAGATTTGGTTAAAATAATATACATTTCACAAGTTTAACGGACATCCATGTAACTACATTTTTATGGCATTTAGCACACTCTGCTAATTTGGGAAAGGTCCTTCCGTCACACCAACAGAGATTAAATTATTTCAGAATGACCTCACATTCCTCTATAAAGTTGCAAATGGCATTTTTGACACCCCTGAGCTTCTCTCCGCCGTAGCTTTTACTGTACCGTCGCGGTTACCTAGACCTTCACGATACCAATTGTTGAGTTTATTCAGATCGAACCTAGGTAAGAATGCGCCCTTAAATAGAATTAGTACAGAATTCAACTCTTTTCAAAACGGACGATATCGACCTCTTTTCTCCTAGTATAAGTATGTATAAACATTCATTAAACTACAAATAGTTTTTTTTATTAGTTAATTTTTAATTTCAAATTTAGTTTTATTTTTTACTTTTGTGTTAATTTTATTTTTATCTTAACATTGTCACTCGCCAATTAATTGCTTGCTGTTTACGCTTATAACTGCGATGGCATTAACTTCACAACTTTTCACTGTTTTATGTATTGTTTGTTAAAAATGTTAATTGTGTTGGCGTAATAAATAAATAAACTATATACTTAGGTATCTGTTGTATGTTTAAATATTTATGTATGCTGTGTTTTTTTGTGTTAAAATAAATATAAATATAATCACAGACCCACTAAAATCTTTTTTAGACGCAAGTTTCTGCCCATACAAAGGTTGTCTGAAGAGATCGCTCTTAGCGATAAGACCGCCCATTGAGCATGCAATTACATCGACTAATGTGAAAATTGTATATTTATTATTTCTGTGATGTATTTTTTTTTATTGTTGCGCAATAAAGTATATTCATTCATTCATTCATTCACAATTAGTAGCCGAAGATATCAATATTTATTGTAAACTAGACAACGCATACGGTTTCTAGTTTTAGAGAAATTATCACTGATATCAGAACTACTATAGTAATAACTTTCTTTTTACTTGTAAGTATAATTAGAATAGTAAAAAAAATAAATGATTATGTTTTTTTTTAAGTAAAAAATAAATAAAAAGGTAAATTTTAAGGCTTAGTTTTGTTACATATTTAAATTATTTTGGATATTTTGGTGGAGCAAATAGTTTTTTAATCTAATTAACAGATATTACCGCTAAATCAATGTTCTCCTTTATAATGAAATCGCGTCCTCTACGTCCTAGAGTCTAGAATACGCAATCCTTAAATATAGAAACTGTGCGCTAGACTGTGGGACTCCCACCCCTTAGGTATTAGGAGCGTTGCTGGAGTTTCTTCGGCCACTTCTTCTCCCAGCGCCAACGCTTTCCGAAGTGGCACTCAAAGGTAGTTTAGTTTTGTAATGTCCCTTACATTATCCGTGAAATAGCAACCGACCCAGTCGTGATTCGGCACTTTCGGGCGCCCTCAGATCGGAAAGCTTACGCATAACATAGTAACCGCCCAAGGTGTGATTACCGGAGAGACCCTTGTGTCGAGTTACTAGCGAAAGAGGTTCAGGCTAAGCGACCTAAGAGCTATGTCACCTCTCAATCCGGCGAAGCAGTCAAGGGCAGTTTCTCTGGCCAATCTGTGTAGTTCATCATTAAAAAACAAACTGTGTGACTTCGTAAGCTTTAGGAAAGGGAAACTAAAGGATAACATACAATGGTAGTATACGATGTTAGTAACGGTGGAGGAAACCTGTTCAGGATAACTTACCAAATGACGTGATACTGCCTGTTGATGAGATATTCCCATGCGTAGGCTTTATAGCTGGAGCTATCCAGACCCATCCTCGAGCACTCGCTCCTCAGGTACTCTCGCCGCGCGTCCATCCTGGCGCCAACCTCTAGGAACTTGTCGCGCGGGAGTAATTCATCGTGAGTGCCGTTCTCGAATATATACTGCAACAAACAAAAACATAGATATGTAATACTAAAATTTACAGATTCCTTTATTAAAATTATTGATATATTTTGGAAACAATTATGCATAGTTACATTCGTTTATTCATTCAAGGTTCATTATATCATTATTATCATTATTTTGTGACATTGTAGATTATCACAGCTTGTGTCTATAAATTTTAATATCCAGTAACAAATTTATTTAAGTGGTAATACTGGCGCTTTGTCTATAACCCCTGGGTGGGCCCGGAGGGATGTGTGGGACTCGGCCTGGGCAGCCCATACCCACTAAACCTACCGCGAATGCCATCAGCCGTTATTAGCGGGGTGCCCCGGATCTGTCAGCGACAGGACACCCCAACGACCGGCCGGTCTCGGCAAGACCGGACTTCACCCTCGAAGACTCTTCCGGCACTCAGAGAAGTCCCGACGACGCCGAAGCATGCTGGGGCCAGGTTCCCATCCTGGCCCCGCTTCGGATTACGGGGGCAGCGAGAGGAGGCGTTTGAAATGCCCCCTGCGCACCCCGACTCGTCGCCTGCGGAGGGAGGGAGCCCCACGGCTCCCCTCCCTGACCCGCTCGTCGGCCTCCTTCTGGGACATGACTGTCTCGCAGAAGGAGGCGACCGCCGACCAAGACCTGTCGCTCCGTACCATCGCAAGTGCGAGGCTCGGAAGCGACAGGTCTACTCCACCGATGGCGGCTGCCAAGTCGCAACGCTGCGCTGCCCATCTCGGGAACACCTCCAGGGTGTGCTGGGCAGAGTCCACCGCAGCGCCACAATCATGGCACCGCTCATCAGCCTCCCGTCGGGCCGTCCGACACAGGTAGTCCCCGAAGCAGCCATGCCCCGTGAACACCTGCGTCAGACGGAAGGTGAGAGGTTTGCGCTTCCTGCGCATCCACCGCTCCAGGACCGGGCGCAGAGCACCCGTTGTACGTAAACCGTACGGGTGATGCGCCAGGTCCTCCTCCCACCTCCAGCAAAGTGCTACCTCACCTATCCGGCGGATCCGCCGGACCTCTTCTGGCAGAGGGTTCTCGCCGAGGGCCCTCCTATCCGAGACATAGTCGGACACCTCGGCTAGAACCCCCGCCACGAGCTCCCACGGCGGATCGCCGGCAAGCGCAGTAGCTGCCGCCCACGAGACCGTACGGTACCCCCGGATGACCCTGATCGCGGCAATCCGCTGCGCCCTGCGCAGCTGTGAGCGATTGCCGCGAGACAGGTCACCCGCCCAGATGGGGGCACCGTACGTGGCCATACTCCGACAGACCCCAGAGTACAGCCTCCTGCACACCGCGCTGGGTCCTCCGAGGTTCGGGAGGAGACTTCCCAGCGCGGCTGCCGTCCTCAGGACCTTCGGCCCCAACTGTTCGAAGTGGGGTCCGAAGGTCCATCCTCCATCGAGGGTGAGTCCCAGGTACTTCATCTGGGAACTCACCCTCACTCTATCTCCTCCTATGAGGAGGGTGGCACCCGGAGGGGGTCCTTTACGTCCGGTCCTGCGGAAGAGGAGGGCTTCGGTCTTCTCCAGTTTTACCCGAAGCCCTAACCTCTTTATGCGGCTGACCACGAGGCCCACTCCGACCTCGGCCAGCCGCGCCGCCTCCTTATACTCCTTTCCCCGGGAATATACGAGGGTGTCATCTGCATAGCAGATGACACCCATCCCGGGGAGGAGACGGCTCCGCAGGACCCAGTCGTAGCCGATGTCCCACAGAATCGGCCCCAACAGTCTATAATTTGTCTATAACCCCAGCCAGCCGTACCTCTGTCTATAACCTTTTTTGTTAACGGGGAGGAATATTCAACAAGATAGCTTTCGTTCTAGGGGTTGTTCTTACCCACTAAAACCCCCGGTGGCCCTTCCTCGATGCATGGTGATCCGGGATCTCAAGTGGAACTCACCGGAGCCCCACTGCAGTACGCTCGGAGAGCACGTCCCGGGAGAGGTTAATCTCTCCCCCAGGGCCTTCGCTGTGCAAGGCGACACGGGCCAGCCGATGTCGCCTTCTTCCCGGGTCCACTTTAGAGGACGAACAAGCCCCCACACCCTTGTCGCCCCGCGAACCCGAGGCCCCCTTTAATCGCCTATACTGGAAAACCGTAGTTTTAATCTACGAGCCCAGAACTACATGGCTGCTGTCTATGGCCAGATCTAAGAATGGAGCTCCTAGCTTGGCTCAGCTGTCTTCAAACAGTTAAACCGGAGTTTCTTTCTGAAGTGATCAGTTACGTTTAAGCAGAGCGATGAAGTGCGTGAGTTATTGTTATGTTCCTCTACGTCTATAAATGTATAATTATTTGTGTCTTAAATACTTTGTCGTTTGCTACGTGTTTGTACGTCGCATTTTGTGCGTGATAACGTGCCTTTTTTTTTGTTCACACGGGGGAATCTTTTTATAGACCATCCTCCGGTACCCTGGGTGGGCCCGGAGGGATGTGTGGGACTCGGCCTGGGCAGCCCCTACCCACTAAACCTTCCGCGAATGCCATCAGCCGTTATGAGCGGGGTGCCCAGAATCTGTCAGCGACAGGACACCCCAACGGCCGGCCGGTCCCGGCAAAGACCGGACTTCATCCTCAAAGAGGACTTCTCCGGCACTCCGAGAAGTCCCGACGACGCCGAAGCTGTGATAACGTGCCTCAAGTGGTGTAACTTAAGGAAATACTTTTTCCTTACAGTACTTACAACAAAAGTCGTATACAAATTCATATTTTTTTTACTTATCTTCGTAGTAAATGTTACATTGCGGTAAACAAAGACCACGTGTCGTATAATACAGTTAATGTCCGTTCCATTCGAACAACTGTTGCATTACAAAGAAGAGACAATCTTCGTTTCGGATGAATAATTGGCGCACTCAAATACGACTTTCCCTTTCCTAAGCATCGTTAATGTTAACAAATTAATTTGCAATTGTACTTCATGTGTTTAATACATACGATACACGCCATTTTCATTGTTTCACACAGGCAACAGAACATAGGAAGCATGTCAATGATTTTTTTATGCTATATTTAGAGGTTATTATTTTTCTCTATATATATAAAAGAGAAAGTGTGTGGGTATGTTCCATATAGGCTCCTAAACAGCTGGACCGATTTCAATGAAACTTTCAGGGAATCTTCGGATTGATTTGGCAGTAATCCTGGTGACATTCGGAGCACTCCTCTTTTTGAACTGTCAAATACAGCATTTATTTACTATGATGATATTCTATTGTTTTCTAACCCAAATTTGTATTGGCACATACGTTGTGTATATTTATGTCATTATGAACCATATTGAAGTACAATGGAGTAATTTAAAGTATAATAATTAAGGATTTTGAAGTATTTAGGGTAAGTTATAGCGCGTCTGTCTTTATTACTGAGGTTCGGCTTATGATTTCAGAAGTTTGTACCAATGAATAACCGTTTCGGGTTTACAGAAGTAATAGGTTGAAGTTGCAGTGAAAAACATGTACTTATTTTTTAATGATGCTTAGAAGTCTAACTTCTTATGCGCGTACAGTACACACATCGTTTTTATGGCTTATAGGTGTTGTTAAATCGAAATCGCATACGACTTCACGACGAGAGTTGGCTAAGCTCTAAATCTCTCGTTGGAAAAAGAGGCACATGAAACTCTAGCAACGCTTCTATCATAAATAGAAGAATGCCATTGATGGAAAGTCGAATAAGTTCCTGTCTTCCGCGTCCGTTCATTTTGCTGACGTTATTAAATATTCACGACGTGGATTGGTTAATTTGAATTTTAGTTAACGTACTTTCAAATGACTTCTTCATTTACATAATCCATAAAGCGTTAGAGTCTATCTTGACTAATAACGGTGTCGTCGAATAACGAGGCCTTGAGCATATAAATTGATTTGTTCAAAGCTTTCGTAATTAACTAAACGTAAATCATTTCATTTTACATAACTTTATTTACCCGATAATTATACAATCTATCAGCAAGCGTAACCTTTCGGTTTTCTACAGATTGCATTTTGGATAGTGTGCTCAGGAACTACATGATCTAATTCCCCCATCCCCGTTCCACCATCGGACTCAAAGACGCACTGCAGGATTTCATCCTTTTATTATGAACATCCCTCAAACCCGATCGAAACGCTTTGCATCGTCTTTCATTGTTCGTACAGCAAGGGACTGGAATAGTTTGCCCGCGTCTGTCTTATCTTCCAATTACAATGTGGGTATTTTCAGGAGTAGAGTGATAGTAGAGTAGTAGTAGTAGAGGCATTTACTAAGCTAGTGCGCTAAGGCGTATGGTAAGCCATCCAGAACTGCATTTACACTTAACATCAGGTGGGATCGTAGTTCTTGACCACTTTCTTAGAAAGTTTTAAAAAGGCATGCAAAGTCATAATGAATGAATAAATTAATATACTTTAGAGAGTATACTTTGTAGCAGAGAATATATATAAATTTTTAATTAAAATTAACTAATAAAAAACAAACTATTTATTGGTTAGTGATTTTTTCAACATACTAATAGGGTAAAGGCTATAGTCGTTGGCCCCCTTAAGCAGCTACTAGCAGCAAATATTGCATTTCTGGGCAAATTGAAGGGCAATCTGGGTCAAATTAGGTTTGTAGAACACCGGAGCGGCGGATCCTGGTCCAGCATATCGGGCAAGACCTCGCCGGCGGCAGTAGCGGCTGCGCTGGCGGGGAGATCAAAATGGAAGGCGCTGGTCTCCTTCTGCGAGTCAGTAATGACCCAGAAGGAGACCGCAGAACGGGATCGTGAGAGGGCCGATCCCGTTCAGCGATTGCGCAGCCCTGTAGTTCTGGGCTCTCAAGAATAAGACTACGGTATCCCCTGCCTGTCGTAGAAGGCGACTAAAAGGGGCCTCGGGTTCACTGGGCGACAAGGGTGGGGGCCTGAGTCGTCCACCAAAGTGGACCCGGGAAGAAGGCGACATCGGCTGGCCCGTGTCGCCTTGCGCTGCGAGGGCACAGGGGGGGAGGGAGTAACCTCCCCCGGGACGTGCTCTCCTTGAACACAGTGCAGAGGGGCTCCGGTGCGTTCCACTGGAGATCCCGGAGCCCCTCGTCATGCACCGAGGAAAGGGCCACCGGGGAGGTTTTAGTGGGTAAGAACCCCACATAACCGCCGCCTTCCCCCCAGAAGGCGGGGTATCTTTCTGAAGATTTCCTCCCGGTGAACAAAAAAAAAGGTTTGCAGAACATGGATACTATGAGCATTTCGATGAATTAGAAAAAAAAATATCATTGTCTCATGACATTGTCAGTAAGAACTTAAAAAAAAATGTCTTGGTCGGATATAGTTATTGGCCCCAGCCAAATTGGTGTAAACTATAACATTCACAAATACATTAAATCACCGATAATTTCTAAGAGTTAATTAGTTTCTTAGAACCGGAAATGGTAGTAATCATAGCAATAAGTAACTTTTAAGCATTAATTTAATTTATGCATATGCTTACCCAATTGTTAATTTTTGCATTTAAAAACACACGTAGTTTACAAAATTTCAAATTTGCGCCATGACAGTTGCGGGGATTCGTGAACAGCATTGCCAACATAACCATAATAAATAGCGCAATTTTTTAAATATTTCTTTTGGTCGATTCGCTTATTCAGTCCCTTATTATTTGCGTTTTAGTGATAGGGGGCCAATGACTGCCTCGGGGCCAACGACTGTAGCCTTTACCCTACTTGGAAAAAAGAGGTCGATATCATTCGTTTTTGAGTATGAGTTAAATTCTATACTAAGTCTATTTAAAGGCGCATTCTTACCTAGGTTCGACCTGAATAAACTACTTCTCAACAATTGGTATCGTGAAGGTCTAGGTAAATCTTCGCTCGGTTTTCGAGAGATTTTATTAAGAATGTACCGTTGCAGTTGTTCGGAACTTTCAACGAGTTCACATCAACGCGATTGGTACGGTATGCGTATGTTCAACATTCCCTTTCCTTTCTCCGACCCCTGATCACGCTCGTCCGATTTCTTCTACTGATAATATGCAATTAAAATACACCAACTTTATGTTAACCTGCTTACGATCCTGTGATAAATAAAACTGAATCTAAAACCAAGCCAACCTGAGACTTCATGCCACTGTGAACTTATCTGCATGAATCGGAGCAAAACTTGACAACAAAAATAATTAACAGTAGACGGTAACCTTTTTTTTTATTCTTGTGAGACATGTACTTAACCGCGTATTCGTCCCCCGGGGAAAGGACAAATAATGTCCATCTATGTAATATTTATGTAGTGAAGGTCTCACTGACCAAATCCACAAGATATTTCACCACCGTCCCATATTCGCACACACTATGACAACATTGTCAAACGTGACAGCTGTGAAGTGTCTAGAATTCAGAATCATAAAACGCGATAAAATCCGAAAAATAAGTTCAATCTAACATTAAGCATCTTTATTAAATATTAAGTTAGTATCTTAGTTAATATAGATTCGAAGTGACACTCAAAGTTAGTTTAGCTTTTCGAATGTCCCTTAGATAATGAAATAGCTAGCGACCGAGTCGTGGTTCGGCCCTCTCGGGCGCCCTCGGATCGGAATGCTTACGCGTAACATAGTAACCGTCCTGTTTTAACGGGGAGGAAATCTTCAAAAAGATACCCCGCCTTCTGGGGGGAAGGCGGCGGTTATGTGGGGTTTTTACCCACTAAAACCTCCCCGGTGGCCCTTTCCTCGGTGCGTGACGAGGGGCTCCGGGATCTGCAGTGGAACGCACCGGAGCCCCTCTGCACTGTGCTCAAGGAGCGCACGTCCCGGGGGGGGGGAGGTTACTCCCTCCCCCCCTGTGCCAAGTGCAAGTACAAGATACCGTAGTCTTATTCTTGAGAGCCCAGAACTACAGGGGTCCAAGCCGAGGTTACCCCTCACCGGGGGGACCCTTGTGTCGAGTTACTAGCGATAGAGGTTCAGGCTAAGCGACCTAAGAGCTATGCCACCTCTCAATCCGGTGAAGCAGTCACGGCCAGCTTATCTGGCCAATCTGTGTAGTAGTAGTAGTAAATATATATATAATATATATAAATTAATTAAAAGTAAATTATATAATTAATTTAATTACAACTTATTCTAAATTAATTGATACTAACTAAAAAGAGTAACATTTATTATATAAAAGCTATTTTACAAAATATTTACAAAAAAAAAAACTAAAAAAGAAACGATATTGGTTCTAAATTCGAATGTTTTATTGAAAGTCAGTATTAAATACGTTCTTCTATCGTTCGTATCGATGACATCACAATGTTTGCTAGTTTTTGTAATCTGCTAGTTCAGTTGTGTCACTATGGTTTTCCGATAGCATACCACTGACATACCAATATAGTGTCAATTGTTGTATCCGTTAATCTCGTACATAATGACATCTTTCAAATATGCTAATATATTTCAATCAATTAATCAATAACAAATAAAAAATTATTGAAAATTAGATTAGTTGATTACAGTTTCTGGCACATTGGCTATTGAATTCTAATTGGTTTTAATGTCATTGGCAAATAGCGGATTACTGGTCCTAATCGTAACTCGAACGCCACTGCGATCTGTTATGTTTTATTTTTTTTTTGATTGATGATTTATTACTAGATTTGTTCCCCAGCATTTTTTTTTTTATATGAAAAGTGGCAAACGAGCATACGGCTCACCTGATCTTAAGTGATCACCGTCGCCCATGAACATCCACAGCACCAGAGGAGCTGTAGGTGCGTTGCCGACCTTTGAGATAGGAATAGGCTCGTTTCTTGAAGGTCCCTAAATCGTAAACGTTCGGAAACACCGCTGGCGACAGTTGATTCCACAAGTTGACAGTGCGTGCGTGCAGTTTATATACTTTATATAATACTAATTTCTAATTTCTTATATCTACTTACATTTTCCTTATTATATCTATTATTTCTATATACATATTTCTTATTTTAATTTCTAATATTTCTGCAACTTATTTCTATATTATACAATTCTGATTTATTATCTAGTTTTATCTATTTACACATTACGTTAGGTTTTATTCCTATCAATTACTTTTTCCGCTACATATCTACAGAATCTTAAAAATATATCTTATTCTTATCGCTAATTAAATTTCTAATATTATATAAAGTAATTCTTTCATTCATCTCGCTTTCACACTCATGCGATCTGTTATGTTATTATTTATTGTATTTGCGAGTGTTATTACTCTTCTATCTATGGTTAATCCAGGGATTGCCAGCAACTCTAATTATGATCCTAGGTTTAAGATATGCAGGATCAAGTGTAGTATTATGATACACGGTCCGATAGTCTAGTGATGGCCAGATCTCCATAATTCAATTTCAAATATAAGTAATGTCCGTTTACCGACCCAATAATCAATACAGTGACAGTATAAAGTTCATCGCCGCGCGTCTTAAACCAGCATGCTTTAAAATTACCAACCTACTGTCACACTCGCGCTTGCCAAGGATTTCCGCTACATATAACCTCCTTAACACTAAGTCCACGTCGGTTGACGTTTTTTCTAATTCACGCAAGGTCTTCCTTAGTGTTAAAAATTGTGCAGTAATTTTGGCTAATTTAATTAATTTAGTACTGATATTTCTATTACTTTATAATTTATTAAAATATTTTTGTAACTATTAATAATAAAATCGTTACGTTTCTTTATAGCGAATGTTGTGTACACCTGTAATTGGCATACACAACAGGACTTAGTTTGTAAACTTGATTATTACAACAATGCTTGTGTAATGCTGTTGGTGTATCTTATTAAATAAATAAATAGATAATTATTCTTTCATATTCTTTCAAGTATAATAAGGTAATCTTTGAGTTGGACTATCATTAATTTTTAAGCTTATTTAAATTAGTTTTGTTGTACAACATGAGTTGATTCTTTGTATAAATTCAATTTGATGAACACACGTTGACATAACATGGTGTATAAAACTAGGCACGTACTTTTTTTTATAAATAAAGGGACGTACAAGCTTGCAGTCGCCCAAACAAAGGAAAACAAGTCGGTATTCTGCGACTTCGTAGTATATTCCCAATTGATATAGTTACTGCAGAGGTCGTAACACTCTAAGAAATTTCTTTTAATTAAAATTATTATTTAAGCATAACCTATTCATAGATATTGACGTGAACCATCTTCTAGTATAAGCTTAAGCTTAGTTATAATGGTTACCTAAATGTTAGTAATATTTAAGACAAAAAGAATGCTATTCTTTATTTCAAAAAATAGTTCACATAACCGCCAAAACATCCAATGTGATTTTTTCACGGAAACATTTGGTTGGAATTCAAATCTACTTACTTATTATAATAGAACGCTAGTTGGTGACTAAAAGGGACTTCGGGTTCACTGGGCGACAAGGGACCAACGTGGACCCGAGAAGAAGGCGATCGGCTGGCCCGTGTCGCCTTGCACTGCGAAGGCACAGGGGAGGGAGGTATTAAGCTCCCCCCGCTTAACGTCTGAGCACAGTGCAAAGGGGCTCGGGTGCGTTACTCTGGAGATACCGGAGCCCTTCACCATGCACCGAGGAAGGGCCACCGTTGGTGGGGAGTTTAGTGGGTTAAAACCCCGCATAACTTGTTGAAGATTTCCCGTAAACAAAAAAAAGGCTGTCGTACAATACAATAAAACACTCACGCCCGTCACCCAAAGGAGTAAGCGGAGATCAGGAATTCACTTGGCATAATATAGGTACACATCTTTCGCATCATTCACGCCATAAATCTGTACATAGTCTTCGGTTAAGGGTGCTCTTCATGATATCGTTGTTTCTTATTTATACTACCGATAAAGCCATAAGTGTTAAAAAGATCCATTTTAAAAAATGGGTTTAAAGATTTTTTTCTGAAAAAGACAATTTTACAAACTCTTAAGTACTTAATATTATGAGAATAATACACGTTTAACATAACTATAACTAGTCGACGGTATTCTAATTTAATTTGTTAAATTTTACACAGTTTTCCAAAATATATTGTGATGACAAAGATTTAAATATCGACGCTGGAAAGCAAAAACGTAGTAAGTGACACATATGGCCATTTTCACTTTTTTACGTCGTTGGAATCATAAAAAAAGACGCGTCGAACGATATATGACTTGTAACAATTAGATGAAAAATTGCGAAAATAGGATTTTCAAGATTGACACTATTATTTTTGTAGCGTAAAACGATTTCCTTTAGGAAAACTCTAGGTTAATGCCTTGGTCTTATTCAGTAAAAAATAATAAATATTGCGTCCAAAAACGACAGCTCTAGGTCCACAAACACGAAAGTTATAATATTTCTTTTAAAAGTTGAAATGTTTTTCGGCTCTGGTGAACAATTTCATTATTGTGGGTTACTACGTTTTTGTTTTTCCAGCGTCGATATGTATATAATAAATGAGCTCACATTTAAATAATATCGATATTATCTCTGTACATCACTATGACGAAATATTACGAACCGGGCCGCACGCCTAACCGCTCCTATGTTAATTCAGCTCTAGTAAATGTGCTGTGTACATTGAATAGATAAGCATGCAATGTTATTCTACGTAATGGTTGCATGTCACCGATGGAATCGACTGGGGCTAATGTGGCGAACACATGAAATACATAGCCTGCACTATAAAGGAACTGTTTCACGCTTACTTTGTGTGTAGAACGAAAAGCGTGATTTATAATTTTTCCAATTTTTAAACAAATCTACGCTGATTGGCCAGAGAAGCTGTAAGAAGGTTAGCAGAGCCCTTAGGTCGGAAACTACGACCTAGGCTTGGGTTACTCTAGTCTCGTTAACGTTCCGAACTGAGTTAATTAAAGAGGAATCCAAAGTCCGAGGAAAATGGAGGTCGGGATTATATTAAGAAGGAGATTATTTTCTTTACAAAAAATAAAAGTTTCATATGTAAGTAGTGAGTAATCAACATAAATTTATTATGAATGAATGAATGAATGAATATACTTTATTGCGCAACAATAAAAAACAAAATACGTCACAGAAATAATGCACAATTGGCGGTCTTATCGCTAAGAGCGATCTTTTCCAGACAAACTTTGTATGGACAGAAACTAACGTCTAAAAAATATTTTAGTGAGTCTGTGATTATATTTATTTTAATACAAAAAACACAATACTACAGTCTTTATCATAATGCACTGCATCATCTTTGGAAGTGAAGGCATAGAAATGCCAACTAAATTCATATGCCACCCTAATTGCAAAGAAATCCTTTTTTTTCAGCCATATTACTAACATTCTTGTTAACCATTCCAACTAAGCTTAAGCTTGTGCTAGGAGATGGTTCACGTCAATAGTCGAATGGTGGATTCGAACCCACAACCTTTCGATTCGCAGACCGTCCCCTAAACCATCAGGCTATTGACGCTTTCAAAAGAAAATGGCGCTATGAATGCACAGACATAAAAAAATATTACACATGAGAACCTCCTGATTTTTAAAGTCGGTTAAAAAGGTATTGTTTTTTTTAAAGACTCAATACTCTTCTATATTTTATTATCGTACCCAGACCGCTTCATTTTATTTAAATAATAAACTTACATCATTAAATATTTAATTTAACTCTCACAATATATTAAATTATTCATTTATCTCTGCATTGATTCCCTTCTCGAGCGGATGAAAATCATTACCTACACCCATGTACATATAAGTAAATACAATATCATACCCGTAGTAGTAGTATCATAGTAAATAAAAGCTGTATTTGACAGTTCAAAAATAGGAGCGCTCAGATTGTCACCAAACCTTACTGGATTACTCGGCAGGTCAATCTGAAGATTCCTTCCTGAAAGTTTCATTGAAATCGGTCCAGCCGTTTCGAAGCCTATATGGAAATACCCACACACTTTCTCTTTTATATATATACATTAAAGTTGCTATAAAGTACACGTGTAGTCATTAAAAAGCAATTGTAGCTGAATCGATTCGCTCGCGTCGACTTAATTACGACGATTCCGGCGATCCTTCATGCGATCGATACATACGACGGGAACTATGTCTTACTGAATGAATCGTAAATAAGCAACGCGTGTCGCGGTATACACAGTGACATTTTAACTGTATATTAATGTAAATATGAACGGATCATAGATCGATCGAAAGATCAAATCACCAAGGCAGTGCTTTTTATTCACACGTTCCGCCTTGGCGTCTTAATTACGGCTTGTTCAGTAAATGCACTGTTATTTTAATTAATTATTAAAATTTCTCGCATGATATTATTGAAATGAATATTCAAATTGTTTAATTTGCATAAAAATAAGATAAACGATCACATGTGTGGACTTTGCAGTAAAAATAGTCGGCGCATCATTTTTTTTACGAACTACACAGATTGGCCAGAGAAGCTGGCCTTGACTGCTTCACCGGATTGAGAAGTGGCATAGCTCTTAGGTCACTTAGCTTGAACCTCTAGCCGGCGCATCTCTAATCTCGAGTATATATAACGAACTGATAGACCAAGTATATTTAAAATAACGCTGGTGAAATCTTCTTCTTCTATATCCTAACCACATGACTGAGGGACGTGCCTCGGCCACCATTTCTTTCCAAACATTTCTGTCTTGCGCCATTTCGATGAATGATTATAGGGTAGCTCCCGTAGCGTCATGAGTTGTGTGCGTTCATCTATTAGGAGATCGCCTTCTCGCTCTATTTCCGCCTTCCAGTGAAATCTAGCAGTCCGTAATCTATATTTTCGTCTGTAATTGATCCTAAGTACGGCCGAAGGTCTCCCAATCAATCATAACCCTGACATGACGGTGCGTAGCCCAATCCTATTGTGCGCCGCAAACAGATACTAAACGGCGTGCCTTTCATGTTGGCCATGATATTCTGAGCAATGATGTAAGTGATGAAGTATGAAGTCATCAACGCTAAAATTGAGTACCTGAGTGGATGCTAAAAAGTATATTTATTTATTAATTTTATAATAACGTTTGGCTTCTATCTTGCTTGATGGAAGGCGAAGATAAAGTCTAGGATGGAGCACGTGAGCCTATAAGGTGTCTGTTCACATTGGACTTAAAAGTGTCCAGATTGTACCCGTGAGGAAAATGTTATAATTTCTAGGTCTCGTAGAATAAAATAGTCCAACAACTAATACACTCGCTTTATTGAGACAGCGTAACGTTGTACAAAGAATTATTTATATCGAGTCAAATGTCACAACTGCGCGTCCTCACAATCTTTATACAAAATTAATTAGAAGTCAGATTAGGAACTAACAAGGTTAAACTATTGTTTACAATGCCAAGTTCATGTGACGATCAACTAAATTATTAATTATGAATTAAAGATACAATAAGGTTCAGGTAAATTATTAAGATATCATTGGAAGTACTTATTATGTATAACAATCGCTGGGTGTCAGGTGTTGCCAGCTAACAAAAGACTGAACGCGGCAGAGAGTTCCATTCCTTAGCCGTCCGCATAAGGAAGGTGGAGGCAAACCGCTTCGTGCGTAAAAATAAAAATAAAATAAAAATCGTAATTTATGCGTAAAAACAAAAACTGACTTCAAATTGAAATCCAACTTAAAGGATCTAACATTAAACACTGTATTCTACGATATATTAAGAAGTTCTGGCGTCTATATTCTTTTGGTTCTTCCACATTCGAGCGCGATGTCCTTATACTCCTCGTCTGTCACGCGTCCCATTACAGGACACAGGAATTTTAACCGCATCTGTTTCGGTCATAGTTTGACGTTTATATAGTTCATACTTCATACTTAAGACATGAAAAATCGTTTATGGAGTAATTACCTAGTCGTGTATTGTCTTGATTTTTTAGTCGTCTATTTTTTATTTGGAATAACAAAGGAATATATATTGAGAATTAATCTAAAGAAAATAATACATATTTTTTTTTTTGGACGAACTATCACAGTTGGCCAGAGAAGCTGGCCTTTACTGCTTCACCGGATTGAGAGATGGCATAGCTCTTAGGTCGCTTAGCCTGAACCTAATACAGAAAGTAAAAACCGTATTAAATATTTCAACTACACCGTCATCTACATAAAAATACTGTCCACACTTTATTATTTCTAATTTACGCACATCACACATTTAAAATACCAAAAGTCTTTTTTAAAGTTTTTTTATAAGAGTATTTATTTAAAAGTCACACCATTAGAGTTCAAAAAATACAAAAGCTACAGGTGTAAACTAAAGCCTTAAAAATCATAAAAGTAAACAACCAGAAATATAATAAAAAACAGAAAAACAGTGGAACTAACAAAAAACTATATCCTAAACTATATATTATAAAATGCTTGAGAAAACCACCACGTCAGATTCTTGACGATTATCTGAGCTGGTAACACTTGAATTATGTGTATAAGTACCTCACCACTCTATTAGAGAGTAAAAGGAAAGAAATAAAACATGAATCTAATCAGTCTATTCAAATCCTTCAACAAAAAAACTAATTGGTTAATAAATATCGGCGCTAAATATGAACAGCCTTACAAATAAACGTGGTATAAAGATAAACTTAGGAATAAATTAAGAATAAGCAAAATTTGTACTAATAAACCAAGAATACGTTATACCTGGTATACAATCGTTATTCCGAAGTTATAACGACGTACACCCTTGTTTAAGTCCAGTATAACATTTAAAATACTACCATTTGTGTTTGTGTTCGCTTATTTAAACTAACTTATTATGGAATTAAGGCCAATGGAGGAAGTAGAAACAGTAAATGACTTAATAAATATCATTCAGTAAAAATATTTGAAAGATGGGAAAACCCTTTTGATTTATATGTCGATGATTAGTTTCGATTAAAATATCGGTTTTCTAAAAGTGGTATAATATTCCTAGACCATTTATTTGAAAGGTCTCTTACTATGGACAAGCGTGGAAGTGGATTATCTTCTATCTATATATAGAGTGTTGAATATTTTTATAACCGCCACACATTGACAGATACATTACTGCACTACTACATAGACTGCAATTATTTTTTTAGTATGGTTTCTCTTTGATTGCGCTGTTGCCAACTCGTGCATTTTGACGTAAAGGAAGAATAGATAAACCATAGTTATTCCGGATTTATTTGTGGTAAACTATTCTCAGCTTATTCTTAATTTATTCCTGGTTTAACTAAACTTAGTTTAAGGGTGGAATAAATATGTCATAACTCATTTTTATTTGTAACACTGGAACTGATTACCGCCAAATTTTTTTGAAGTCAGTTAAAAATATAAATTTTCATCGGTATTGTACACTCGGCCTCCTTTCATAGACATCCAGTTTTTTTCCCTATTCAAAGAAATGACTAAGCGGTCCAAATGTCTAAAGATAAAAAGATGAACATCGGCAAATATCCATTGTTATTTCAACAACGCTTACCGAAATGTCGGATAGATTGAGGTCATTAATGTTTCGACTGTGAAACATAATACAAATTACTTGTTTCTCTACTCAAAGCCCATTCTATGACGAAGCGATACAAGACACTGCAAAAAAGATAACAGCTTACAAGGGTACATTGTATATGAATGTACTCGTATATATAATATTCTTATCTTAGTTGACATTGGAAAAAAATAACCGTATATATAATATAAGAAGAGCTTAGATCAAGCCGAGGTTACTCCTCACCCTCGTGTCGAGTTACTAGTTAATAGAGGTTCAGGCTAAGCGACCTAAGAGCTATGCCACCTCTCAATCCAGTGAAGCAGTAAAGGCCAGCCTCTCTGGTCAACTGTGTAGTTTGTCCATAAAAAATATGTACGAGATTAACAAATAGTAACAATTGAAGCAATATTGAAGTAACAATGGTATACCATTGGAAACCCATAGTCGAACCACTGCGAAATCTGATTTAGTACGATTGTGACTTATGTGTTACTATTTGTTTGTATTGTGTTACTGTTTGTTGTCTACCATTGGAATGATAATTGAAAGTCATTATGCCAATAGCAGACTCGTAACCTTTTTTTTTTAACGAGGAGGAAATCTTCGAAAATACCCGCCGCCTTCTGGGAGGAAGGCTTCCTACTATGCTCCCTGTGCCCTCGTAGTGCAAGGCGACACGGGCCAGTTGATGTAGCTTTCTTCCCGGGTCCACCTTGGCGGACGGCAAAGCTCCCCACCCTTGTGTCAGGCAGGGGATACCGTAGTCTTATTCTTACGTAGTAGTAGCCCAGAACTACAGGGCTGAATCTAGCACCTAGCGACCTAGACCTGAACTAGCAGATTATCAAATCTAATAAAAATCGAAAACTGTGATGTCACTGAACGTCCATTTTGAAACAGTTTAGCAGACACGGGACCCATAGAGTTCAACCACATTTTAGCCCCCGATGAAGTTGTAAAAGTTCCCAAAAATGTGTTCGCGCCTTTTTTTTACTTTCTCAATATCATCTCATTCCCAAAATCTTATACTTAAGACTTACGCACTTTCCACGGTTATACGGCAGTTGTAAAAAGGAAAGTTGCCGCGTAACTTTGTGACGTCGTCGTCTGAGGCGAGAGTTAGAAGTTTCAATGACAAGTTTCCATTTCCCATACGCATGATTCTTGTATGTGAATAACACAACACAGATCCCGCAATTTTTTGCTATAAAATATACAATTTAATTAAAATATACAATAGTATTGCGCGCGCACGTCTTTAGGCTTTAGGCACCGCTGAAAATCAGCGCTGTCGGATCCTAGCGACAGCATATGCTGAAACGGTGTCCGATATTGGCACCATATGTTTTGTATTATTTGTCCGTGTAACTATACCTGTGTTTTGTCTATTTTTCATTATTTTTTAATGTGTGTTATGTTCTGTCTGTGATGTGTTTTGTATTGTGATAGCAATAAATAAATGTCTGTCTAATTATGCACTTATCTGGATACAACGTACTGAGCTGGCTCAGTGTATGGGCGGTCCTCTAAGTTGCTCACTCTAGCAACCCGAGTTCGATCCCAGGTGTAAGGACTAATCAATTTGTTTCGATATGTTGAAATGTTAACTTTTGATTTACCATATGTTCCGTGGTGAAGGAAAACATTGAATATAGATTATAAAATATTTATTTAGAAAGTGTGTGGGTATGTTCCATATAGGCACCGAAACGGTTGGAACGATTACAATGAAACTTTTAGGCAATCTTCAGACTGACCTGGCGAGTAATCCTGTAAAGTTTGGTTACGATCAGAGCACTCCTGTCTGTCTGTCAAACTGTCAAATACAGCTTTTATTTACTATGATACTACTACTACGGGTATGATATTGAATTTACTCATATGTACATGAGTGTAGGTAATCATTTTCACCCGCTCGAGAAGAGAATGAATATGGAGAGAAATGAATAATTTAATATATTGTGAGAGTTAAATTAAATATTTAATGATGTAAGTTTATTGTTTAAGTAAAATCTAGCCCGCTGAAGCAGGCTGGGTACGCTAGATATCAATAAATTTTATACAAATACATCAAATCTAACACACACGGTTAACTAGCCAGTGATACGCCATCGGTTAACAAAAGTTATACCAATGAATTAATAATCTACTAAAACTAACAAGTATCGACACAAAATGTTTAGCAAACTCCTCCGTAATTCTTTGTGGGGCCTTAGCAATCCGATAAACCAGTTCCGCATTATGAATGTACTTTGTACATAAATGTACAAGTATATATGTCTGTATCAATGGTAATCTCTGTAACCAAAGAGCGCTATAAGCTATTCTTGGCAAAAACAAGCCTTCAAGAATAGACATCGTGACCTGAATCTTCAAACACAATAGAAGTCTATAAAGAATGCTTGAAGACAGATCTCAATCGTATATGTTGGAAGTAAGTGCAGTGTGTCACAGAATAGAGGCCAGTGTTCTGTTATAACTAGATCAGATATTGTTTTACATTGCCAACTTTAGACAAATGTTGAATTCTAGAAATGTCCGGTCTTAGGTCGATTGTTATTCTAATTAGGAACACGTATTGACCGCACATATTATGTTGTCAAAATGCTATTTAGTTTCTTAAACACAAAATAATAATCTATATATTATATAAAAGAGAAAGTGTGTGGGTGTTTTCCATATAGGCTCCGAAACGGCTGGACCATTTTCAATGAAACTTTCAGGGAATCTTCAGATTGACCCGGCGAGTTTGGTAACGTTCGGAGCACTCCTCTTTTTTAAACTGTCAAATACATGATTTTATTCAATATGATGATATTCTATTGTATAACCCAAATTTTTTTAGACACATGCGTTGTGTAAATTTATGTTCACCAGCTCGAGAAGAGAATGAATACGGAGAGAAATTAATAATTTAATATGTTGTGAGAGTTAAATTAAATATTTAATTATGTAAGTTTATTGTTTAAATTAAATAAAGCAAAATCTAGCCCGACTAAGCAGGCTGGGTACGCTAGTTTCAAATACAACACCATTAGATGTATCAAACAAAAGAAGAACTCAAATCTTTTTAATCCAATTTTTTTTTTGTTCACACGGGGGAATCTTTTTATAGACCATCCTCCGGTACCCTGGGTGGGTCCGGAGGGATGTGTGGGACTCGGCCTGGGCAGCCCCTACCTACTAAACCTTCCGCGAATGCCATCAGCCGTTATGAGCGGGGTGCCTCGGATCTGTCAGCGACAGGACACCCCAACGACCGGCCGGTCCCGGCAAAGACCGGACTTCATCCTCAAAGGGGACTTCTCCGGCACTCAGAGAAGTCCTGACGACGCCGAAGCATGCTGGGGCCAGGTACCCATCCTGGCCCCGCTTCGGATTACGGGGGCGGCAAAAGGACGCGTTCGTAACGCCTCCTGCGCACCCCGATACGTCGCCTGCGGAGGGGGGGAGCCTCTGCGCTCCCCTCCCTGACCCGCTCGTCAGCCTCCTTCTGGAACATGACCGTCTCACAGAAGGAGGCGACCGCCGTCTAAGTACTGTCGCTCGAGACCATCGCAAGAGCGAGGCTCGGAAGCGACAGGTCTACACCACCGAAAATCTTTTTAATCCAAATAGGGTAAACAAAGATAGTCTCTAACATATTTTATCGAACTTATAATAGACTCCAAATGTTAAATGTGAATTGGAAGAATATGTGAAATGGAGGAAAATTTATTAAAATAATAAACACGTTCTAAATTTGATTTTATATTTTTTTTACCGAAAAAGGGATGAACGACGAACTTGTGAAAACTAGGAAGGTCAGAGGTACGTAGCCGATCTTTTAAAATGATTGGGCTTTCTTGCACCTAAGGCAGTATTATGACGACATAATTTCTCGATGTTACTGGCACATAATACTCTTAGATTCTTATAATCAATAGTTGTAAAAGGTTGATTTGGTCACACGGTTTAATGTATCCCGGGTTCTCTGGGCGACAAGGGTGGGGGCCTTTGTCGTCCGTCAAGGTGGACCCGGGAAAAAGGCGACATCGGCAGGGGAGGGAGTAACCTCCCCCCCGGGACGTTCTCTCCACAGTGCAGGGCCCGTAGCGTTCCTCTGGAGATCCCGGAGCCCATCACCATGCACCGAGGAAGAGCCGCCGGGGAGGTTTTAGTGGTTAAAAACCCCACATAACCGCCATGGTTAATTTCTCGATATTACTGGCACATTAAACAGTCTTAGATTCTCTTAGTCAATTAGAACCTTAATTATAAAACTTTATTTAGCATTCGTAATTAAGAATATTTAAAATAATTAGGTTATTAATAGTAAACAAATAGAAAATTAAAAAGAGTTACGTTGTCCTCTATGGTATTTATAATCTGTGGACACGATCAAACGATCGTATTTACGTCGCACCTTGCACATTCTACTTGGCTATAAGGCTGTACTCGGTTGCCTTTGCCTTGCGCAACGGAATTGAACTTGGCATTCAAAGGAATGCTATGACATAAATGTGTTTTATTATCTCTATTTAGCTCTCTATATTGATAAATTATGCGAGTTGATGAAGGTTTTGATTGATTTGTAAGGATACATTAGTGATAGCTAAATTTACGTTGAACAATTTAGAAACATACCCGCGCTTTGAAAGACTTTCTTTTATTTCTTCTTTTTCTACCTTTATTGTTATTTCTTCTTATAATCTATATGTTATAATAACACAGCTTTTAACACTTTATAAGGCTCAAGTGCTCGTTTGTATAATACTGCCGTCACATTTGGGCAGGCGCTGCTAAATGCCTTCTCGCAGCTTTGGACTCGGTGGCAAGGCGAGCTAAATGGCTTTGCTGACGAAACGTGTCGTACAAGGTGACTAAAAGGGGCCTCGGGTTCACTGGGCGACAAGGGTGGGGGCCTTTGTCGTCCGTCAAGGCGGACCTGGGAAGAAGGCGCCATCGGCAGGCCCGTGTCGCCATGCACTACGAGGGCATAGGGGAGGGAGTAACCTCCCTCCGGGACGTGCTCTCCTTGAGCACAGTGCAGAGGGGCTCCGGTGCGTTCCACGTGAGATCCCGGAGCCCCTCGTCATGCACCGAGGAAAGGGCCACCGGGGAGGTTTTAGTGTGTAAAGACCCCACATAACCGCCGCCTTCCCCAGAAGGCGGGGTATCTTGTGAAGCATGTTGTACAGCAGGGCTCCCTCGTATTGTAATTTTTTTTTACGTATGATGTTCTAATCGTCTAATAGAGTAGATGCAACTGTATGTCATCTTTACGTCCCGTGTGGTATTTGTGCGTTTTTTTGTTGAATGTAATTTGAGTATTTATCTTATTTGACAATATTTTCTTAATTAGATTATATGTTGTGTAAACATATGGCTTATGTTAAGTATTTTTGTATCTACGTAACTTAGGTGTTAGGCTTAATAGGTGTGAGGAAGTTATAATGAAATAAAACTTTAACGACTTTATTTTGTGCTCTTTGTAAATTATTTAACCCTTATCGCGGCAAGATTGTTTTTGAAGAACAGTAAAAAAATGTGTATTGAAAAATATCAAAAATACACTAAAATCATGATATGAATACACGTGATAAAATACGTATTTTGGAAAACCAAGATGTACACTATTCTATACAGTGCTATACGTACTAAGTACGTAACGTACACGTACTAAGTACGTAACGTACACGTACTAAGTACGTAACGTACGTACTAACAAGCCTAAGCTTAATTGGAATGGTTAACAAGAATTTCAAATATATTTGCGAAAAAATTGTTATCATTCTAAAAAAGTCCTTATTGCAACTCCATCTCTTTTATAATTATAAATGTCACGACACTGACAATTGTGACATTAAACATTTGAATAATTATTATAAAATACAATTAACGAATAAATTTAAGTTAATAGATTTTATATCTGTACTTTACATGCATATTATGCTGTACATTGCTATGTTTAGGGTTAAATTAGTCTTAGTCGCCTGTCCCCATATTTGAATTAAGTATTCTAAATGTGGCTTTACTCATGTGAAGTAGATAGTGATTTGTTTTGAATAGGTTTAGATTCAATGAGGTCTCATATTAAAATAATTTTTGCCATAGAATCTTGGATTCCCAAGATATACCAGTGAACTCCTAAAAATCTTATAGAAGGATTGTTATTAAATAATATATTAGTTGGTTTACGACAATGCAAAACTAAGTAATGTCTGATAGGTTAAGTAACGTAATGTAAAACTGACCTAATTAACCTTGTTCTTCATTCCAGAATGCATCGGTTAATATCTATAACTTAACAGTTACTCGAGACACATCGATACGGGTTCTGTATAGCAACAATGGAACGGAAGTGGCGGTACTCCAGCTCATAGTGCCTCGGAAGCGGTTCCCGCATTTTCTGTTCAGCGTAACTTACGTCACACTGTACCGTTCACAAGGGCCCCGGTTCTATTAAACCAATTATATACAAAATGAACGTTCATTGGGATTATAGTCGCCGATATTTATTTGCTGGTTTTAGTAGCATTTTAGTTCATTAACACTGACACGTCAATCGTGTATTTGACGTATGTTGTAATGATAATTGATATAACTGTAATAGATCGGTTTCACGATGAAACGGTGAACAACTTGTGACAGGACATGCTTAGACGCTTCGACGGTGTCCAATGGTATCATGTGCTATTTTTCCGATCGTTCTGTCTCCAATTGTATTTTTCTTTCTTTTTAAATGTGTGTTATATATTTTTTTAATATGTATATTATGTCAATTAACAAAATGATCATGTCTAATAGATATGGCTGCAATAGATCAGTTTCATAATGAAATAAATTCGTCCATTTGTGGCACACATTTTACACTTATATGATGGTCTCCTGGATGCCATTGTCAGAATCAATGGGACCACATGGGAAGCACCGGCTTTCAAATGAAAAAAGAATCATTTATATCGGTCCACCCAATCTAAAGCTATCAGGTAACTGGTAAATACTCAGGAGAATAATAGACAAGCACTTCGTATCTCATATATTCCGAGACTGACACAATAAATCGTATAATGACGGTGCCAGACAAACATCCAGGTACCGTCATCAACAGTAACAAGCATTAAAAAAGTACAGACGAATTCAGAACCTGACAAATACTTGCAAATGTCACTGGAAAATAGCAGACTCGACAGGAAATGTGTTCGCCAACAATTGCTATTTCTTTTGTAGAATATGGAGCTGTAGATATGAATTCAAAACAAGTGAGCTGTATATTCGAACTCTTTCATTTAAACAGGGACTTCTCTGAGTGCCGGAGGAGTCCCTTCGAGGGTGAAGCCCGGTCTTGCCGAGACCGGCCGGTCGTTGGGGTGTCCTGTCGCTGACAGATCCGGGGCACCCCGCTCATAACGGCTGATGGCATTCGCGGTAGGTTTAGTGGGTATGGGCTGCCCAGGCCGAGTCCACACATCCCTCCGGGCCCACCCAGGGTACCGGAGGATGGTTAATAACTGATTCCCCGCGTTAACAAAAAAAAAAAAAAGGTCTCATATGTTATAATCTGTAGGTCTCGTAGAATAAAATAGTCCAACAACTAATACACTCGCTTTATTGAGACAGCGTAACGTTGTACAAAGAATTATCTATATCGAGTCAAAACGTCACAACTGCGCGTCCTCGCCATCTTTATACAAAATTAATTAGAAGTCAGATTAGAACTAATAAGGTTAAACTATTGTTTACAATGCCAAGTTCATGTGACGATCAACTAAATTATTAATTATGAATTAAAGATACAATAAGGTTCAGGTAAATTATTAAGATATCATTGGAAGTAGTTATTATGTATAACAATCGCTGGGTGTCAGGTGTTGCCAGCTAACACTTATTAACCCTAAACATAGCAATGTATATGTAAAGTACAGATATAAAATCTATTTACTTAAATCTATTCTTTAATTGTATTTTATAATAATTATTCAAATGTTTAATGTCACAATTGTCAATGTCGTGACATTTATAATTATAAAAGAGATGGAGTTGGAATAAGGACCTTTTTTTTAGAATTATAATTTTTTTTTTCGCAGATATATTTGAAACTCTTGTTAACCATTCCAATTAAGCTTAGGCTTGTTAGTACGTACGTTACGTACTTAGTACGTATAAAACTGTATAGAGTACATCTTGGTTTCCAAAATACGTATTTTTATCACGATTTTTAGTGTATTTTTTGATATTTTTTGAATACACATTTTTTTTACTGTTCTTCAAAAAACAATCTTGCCACGATAAGGGTTAAAATAATTTTTTTTGCCATAGAATCTTGGATTCCCAAGATATACCAGTGAACTCCTAAAAATCTTATAGAAGGATTGTTATTAAATAATATATTAGTTGGTTTACGACAATGCAAAACTAAGTAACGTCTGATAGGTTAAGTAACGTAATGTAAAACTGACCTAATTAACCTTGTTCTTCATTCCAGAATGCATCGGTTAATATCTATAAGTTAACAGTTACTCGAGACACATCGATACGGGTTCTGTATAGCAACAATGGAACGGAAGTGGCGGTACTCCAGCTCACAGTGCCTCGGAAGCGGTGCCCGCATTTCCTGTTCAGCGTAACTTACGACACACTGTACCGTTCACAAGGGCCCCGATTCTGCTAAACCAATTATGTACAAAATTAACGTCCATTGGCATTATAGTCGCCGATATTTATTTGCTGGTTTCAGTAGCATTTTAGTGTTTAGGTGCCACTATAGTTTACCCATACTGACCACTGACACGTCAATCGTGTATTTGACGTATGTTGTAATGATAATTGATATAACTGTAATAGATCGGTTTCATGATGAAACGGTGATCAACTTGTGACAGGACATGCTTAGACGCTTAGACGGTGTCCAATGGCATCATGTGCTATTTGTCCGATCGTTCTGTCTCCAATTGTATTTTTCTTTCTTTTTAAATGTGTGTTATATATTTTTTTAATATGTATATTATGTCAATTAACAAAATTATCATGTCTAATCGATATGGCTGCAATAGATCAGTTTCATAATGAAATAAATTCGTCCATTTGTGGCGCACATACTTGATGGAAATTTAACACTTGTATGATTGTCTCCTGGATGCCATTGTCTGAATCAATGAGACCACATGGGAAGCACCGGCTTTTAAATAAAAAAAAGAATCATTTATATCGGTCCACCCAATCTAAAGCTATGAGGTAACTGGTTGATACTCGGGAAAATAATAGACAAGCACTTCGTATCTCGTATATTCCGAGACTGACACAATAAATCGTACGATGACGGTGCCAGACAAACATCCAGGTACCATCATCAACAGTAACAAGCATTAAAAAAATACAGACGAATTCAGAACCTGACAAATACTTGCAAATGTCACTGGAAAATAGCAGACTCGACAGGAAATGTGTTCGCCAACAATTGCTATTTCTTTTGTAGAATATGGAGCTGTAGATATGAATTCAAAACAAGTG
This sequence comes from Meandrusa payeni, assembly GCA_029286785.1. NCBI lineage: Eukaryota > Metazoa > Arthropoda > Insecta > Lepidoptera > Papilionidae > Meandrusa > Meandrusa payeni. The sequence goes on along the minus strand of JAGSMX010000008.1, from coordinate 6,331,307 downwards.
AGCTGTATATTCGAACTCTTTCATTTAAACAGTGATTCAAGACTTTGTACTCATATTATGGTAAATTCAATACATATGTAGAAATAAGTGAAGCTTTTTGTATAGAGATAATTTCTTCCATTTGTTAAGTCTATTGCCAGTAATTTAGCGTCATTAAGCGTGGATGTACCGACAAATGTTAACTGCGGTTTAAGTGCCAAATTGGTTAGACGAGTGCGCTATAAGATAAAACGTTAGGGCTCTTACACACATCGGCGCTAAAGCGGAAACGGGCGTAAAAATTAAAAAATAATTTTATTTATTAATTAAAACGCGATTAAATCAAAATAGTGTCACTCAATGTTTAATATTTACGTGAATATGTTCATACGGGACATCAAATTTCGTATTCGATTTTTTTTAAAGTAAAATACCGAAAACTTACATAGCTTTGGTGCAAGCCTGGATGGGACTTGAACCCCTGATCATCAGATTCCAATAACTGCACAACATATCTGTGGCGGGCGTGTAAGATATACAATACAATTTCTAGGGACATAGATATATTTGACGGTGGAGAGACATGCGTATTATCGCAGGAGTTCTTTACATTTTTTAATGACGAACTACACAGATTGGTCAGAGAAGCTGGCCTTGACTGTTTCACCGGATTGAGACGTGGCTCTTGGGTCGTTTAGCCTGAACCTCTATCGCTAGTAACTCGACATAAGGGTCCCCGGTGGTAACCATAGCTTGGACGGTTTCTATGTTACGCGTAAGCATTCCGAGACGCCTGAGAGGGCCGAACCACGACTCGGTCGGTAGCTATTTCACGGATAATCAAGTTCTTTACATAAGTTCTGCTAGTATATACTTATTATAATCAATTTTAGCGTTAAGTGTTTATGGTGTTGTATTATTTTGATCAATCTTATACAAGTTAAGTCACCATAAGCGTTCTCTATTATGTTAATTCTGTTTGCTTACCAAGGTTGTGACAGCCTATAAATGGTTTTATGTCTTTATTCATATACCTTGTTTGTGAGATTCTGTTGGTCTCCCTTTGAATAAATAAATAAATTGAACAGTTTTAAATCCCTAGCTTGAACGAAATGTTCATTTTTCTGAACATAAAACATTACCGAAATCTTACTTATAGGTAAACTGGGGGGAAGGCGGATAATGCTTACTGCCACTGTCGAAGAAGAAGGGTATTCTTCTTCTCCATCGCTGCAGTCTTGACGGACTGTTCGGTGTCATCACGATGTTGTAGTGCCGCTTTGCATTGCTGATGACATTCGCAGAAGGTACAATAGGTAGGGGTCGCTCCGACCGATTCCCACACATCCCACCGCGCCCACCCAGGGTTCCGCAGGACGGTCCGTAAAAAGGATTCCCCCGCGTAAACAAAAAAAAAATGGTACGAGGTACATTGAACAATTCACTCAAATTCGTCTAAACATTTAGCGTTCAAAAGACTCTAAGAAAGTTTATAGTACTAATAAAATAAATTTTATTTTCATTTGGGATTTTGTTATTGTCATTTAGTAGCTGGTTTTACAAATCATCTTAAACTGTTGTTATGAGTGTTGCCTTATTTGTTTGCTGACGTAATCCTTGTCTGCGTCCCCTCATTGTAACTAGCGCGCTATGGCCAGCAGGTTCAAAGAAATTACGCAAGCCCCACCCACAATTATAACGCAGGCGCGGCCATTGTTTTGCCGATTTTCAATTAAATAATAATATATAAAAATATAACAATAACAGAATCTACACTAAAATTAACGTAAATATAAAGATATATATAATAATGTATATGAATATATTTTTTCAAGTCATTGATCAAGTGCTTGACTACGATCCCACCTGATGTTTAGTGGAGAGCAGTTCTTGATGGTAAAGCGCACTAGCTTAGTAAATGCCTATTCACTCTACTCTTGAAACTACCTACAAATATCTTTTATATTTTCTTCTCTTCTCACCTAAGAATCAGAGATCTCGGAAAGAGATGTGGTTGCACAAAAAAATACAGTCGAATTGAGAACCTCTCCCTTTTTTGAAGTCGGCTAAACGAAGTAAATTTAGTAGAATAGAATGTTGTGACAGTTATAAGATAAACAAAACACACGCGTGTTTCTTTGGATAATCTGTCTCTTCGAAGACAGCGTTCGCAATTTCTTTGTGAACGCGCCTTAGCCGTCGTGTAAGTTTCATAATAAAATCTTAACATAAAAGGAGTCATGCTTTTAGCGTCCTAATTATATAGGCTCACTTAAGAGCTCCTTTAACTCTCAATCCAGTGAAGTTTTAAAAGCCTTTATGCTAGAAACAACAATCATAAGTAAATTTACGAGTAAAAACAAAAACCGACTTCAAATTAAAACAAATTTCGAACGTGTTATAGTTATATTACGAAGTTCTTGCTCCCATTGTACATGTTAGTGAACATTCGTACTTATTATACGACATATATTAATATATAATAATAAATTCAATTCGAAGGAAGGAAAGAGAAAAGAATATTTTTACAAAAAACATCACGAAAGGTAACCTGGTAACTTAATAGCATTAAGTTCGCCTTTGTAATGCATTTTGGTGCAATGAAGAATTTAACTATCTTTTTTTTAAAATGACGAACTATTGGCCAGAGAAGCTGGCCTAGACTGCTTCCCTGGATTGAGAGGTGGCATAGCTCTTAGGTCGCTCAGACTGAACCTCGAAAATCTCGGCTTGGACGGTTACTATGTTACAATATGGTTAACAAGATAATAATAATAAATAAAAAAATACGCTAATTTCTAATTATCTACTACTAGCTAAGATCCCCTCGTTCTCGAGGGTGAAGACCTCCTTTAGAGATTTCCAAGTGTCTTTGTTCTTTGCCGTTATTACCCACTATTTGCCAGCCGCGTGCATAATATGGTCTGTCCACCGGGCAGCTGGTCTTCCCCTCTTTCTGGTGCCCGATGGACCCTTCCAGGATGTTACCCTGGTGGTCCACCTGTTGTCTGTCAGTTTGACTATGTGTCTAGCCCAACGCCACTTAAGCTTTTTGCTTTGGAGCAGGGCATCTGTAACTTTTGGTTTCCTTCGAATCCTCGGTTCCTCCTTTCCATTCCTCTTTGAGAGGATCAGATCTTTGCTTTCGCTTGATGTGTAATTGTGTTTACGCATCAATTAACAAGAATGCTTGTAATATTTGCAGAAAAAATATTACTGGCATTCTTTTTATACATAAAAAATGTAATGATGATCCACTTCTTGAGTATATTACGGTATTCTATGAATTTAGTCTACATTGATCCCACCCCTTAGATGATAGGAGCGTTGCTGGAGTTTCTTCGGCCACTTCTTCTCCCAGCGCCAACGCTTCCCGAAGTGGCACTCAAAGTTAGTTTAGCTTTTCGAATGTCCCTTAGATTATCCGTGAAATAGCTACCGACCGAGTCGTGGTTCGGCCCTCTCGGGCGCCCTCGGATCGGAATGCTTACGCGTAACATAGTAACCGTCCAAGCCGAGGTTACCCCCCACCGGGGGGACCCTTGAGTCGAGTTACTAGCGATAGAGGTTCGGGCTAAGCGACCTAAGAGCTATGCTACCTCTCAATCCGTTGAAGCAGTCAAGGCCAGCTTCTCTGGCCAATCTGTGTAGTTCGTCATTAATCAATCTACATTCAAAAAATACCGTATTAACAAAAATGAAGTTAAGTTCGTTTAGTAGCTTACAATGTATTATATAAAGCCAACTTACAAAGTATCCAAGAGAAACCGTTATCCGCTTTACCGCATGCAAATCGCGCCGGTTCCCAGGCAAATTTCCTAACGTTCCGTAAACATAGCTTTGATATCGTGTGGATATATTTATCTTAAGATAACGTGTTATAACAAACTCATCCGGTATGCTAACCGTTACGAGCCAACAAGATACTCGTATGTACTGTGTAGAGGTACATTGAAATAGAGCCATGGTAGCTTAGTGCCGACAAGTTGCGAAGCTACCCGAATTCGATTCCGAAAGACGGCACAGATGTACATTTTTTATTGAAATTTCGATTGCTTATTTAACCTGAAATTATAAAGAAACATCAAGCATAACACATTTAAATACTTAAATATACTGGTTTTAAACAGATTTTGTGTTATATGTAAACAAACTTGTGTAAACACATACACAGACGTTCAATACATTATTTATATAGACTATTTCTCCTTCTTTCTTAATTTTTTTTTAAACTTAAAAATCGGGGGGATGTGGGTCCACTGTATTATTATTTATATATGTATTTATTTACTTGCTAATGAAATAATGTACGTAAAAAAATAATAAATATTTAAAATATTAATAATATAAATGTGAAATAATGTTTGTTTTTTTTTCCGTCTTAATTTTTTGGAGACTTTTGCCAGCATACTAGCCCTATCATACCCTTTTTTTTGTTAACGGAGGGGGGGGGGGGAATCTTTAACAAGATACCCAAGATGCCTTCTGGAAGAAAGGCGCGGTTATGTGGGATTTTTACCCACTAAAAACCACCCCGGTGGCCCTTCCTCGGTGCCTCATTATGAGGGGCGCCGGGATCTCCAGAGGAACATACCTAGCCCCTCTGCACTGTGTTCTTCGGAGAGCACGTCCCGAGGTGTGTGGGGGGAGAGGGCGATCTTATCTGATTAAAGCGTCGGACCGCTTTGTGGTCTGACGCTCTTGGGAACCCTCAGATGGGTATGCTACCGTGACTAGATCAGCTGCCCAAACCGAGGTTCGGAAGCCCTTGAACCATGTTCCTGCCAATTGGTTCAACCTAACCAACATAAGAGCTCTCGCCATCTTTCAAACTCCGGTGAAACTGTTGCGGTTAACTCTGGCCAATCAAAAAAATTGTACGTTACTATTCGAGTAAAAGCCATCTTACCTGATACTTAGACAGCATTTGCAGTATTAAGAAATTATTCTAAATTTGTATTATCCGGGCCTTAGCAAGAGTGATGACGTCATCAAGGTCGTTGAGAACGTGCCGCGGTCTATATTGGACGCGAAATGAGGATGTTGAATGTTAGGAATTGTAGGCAATGACATACATTACAATATTCGTGCACGTAACAGAAGTAAGTTTGTCCAACTAAAGTTAAACAAGAATGCAAAATACGTATGTACAAAAATGTTATGTTGGTTTGTCTATGCTTTGAAAAGTTAAAAATTTTTGCATCTGCAAAGTCAGTAACGTACCCGCGACCGCAAGATAAAAGCGATAGCAATCAAAAAGAATCGATGACAATAGATTATAGATTCAGATTATCACACTATCTGGCTAAAAGTTTATTAAATTCGCCGTTAGGGAAAGTTGACCTCTAGCAGTTAAGTTACTGCTAGAAGTTTGCGTCAATAGTCGAATGGTGGATGTGAACCTTCCCTCGCGTTTCACAGACATCTCTTCACTAACATTATTAGGGTCCCATGTGACAGGGGATGAGCACATTAAATAACTAAATATATTTATAATATGCGAAATAACAAATAGTGCTGGAAGCGTGGAGCTTTGAAGGTAGGTCAATGCTGGTATATCATGCATGCAATTATGCGAGTAGCCAATGCAGACGGAAAGAGGCGCAGTGCGGCAACTACCGACCTGGCCATTGTGCTTATAATAGGTTGTCAAATATCTCCCTTCCGCCTTTTGTGTCATGCGGCACCCAAACATCAAGCTTTTTTTTGTATCCAGCCTTCTGCAGATGGTTTAAAATGGTTTGGTGACTAACTCCCATCTCCTGGGCGATGTCACGAGATGCCACATGCCGGTCTAACTCGATGTAGTCCATGATTTGATCGGTATTTGTCGTCACAGGTCTTCCGCCGGCTGGCTTATCCATGGTGTCGTTTTCACCGGCTCTGAATCGTCGAAACCATTCCTCCGTGGTTCGAAGTGATAGAGTACCATCCCCAAAACACCATTAATCTCACGGAACGTTTCTCTAGCGGATTTGCCTTTAACGAAGGAAAACTTTAAAATAACGCGAATTTCGGCGTTAGTGAACTCCATGTTTACACGTCTATAACTGTTGAACGCAATATCCAAACTAATTCTGCATAGCGTCGTTTTGTAGGTTATGTCAAGACCTTTCAAATTATGTATAGTATTGCTAGATACGAGCTCTGTGGCGCTTTGTACATAGCCGCGAAATTCAAAAGACAAAAAGGCGGAAGGAGATATTTGACAACCTATTATAACACACAAGTTTTGATCTAATGCGGCAGGTCAACATCAAATACTTCGTCTCCGCCCTTAAACATTCTTAGCACACACAGAGCCGTAGTAGCTCTGTGTCCGGGCGGCCGCCTCAAGTTGCATAGTACGGAACCCGAATTTGATCCCCGGTGCCGGCACCAATAAATTTGTTGTTGCAATTATATGTGCTGATTTACCACGCACTCGGCGAAGGAAGACATCGTGAGATAACCTACATGTCTTAGACAATTCTTCTAAGACTTGTGAAGTCGCCAATTCGCACAAGGGCCACGTGGCGGTCTATGCCCTAATACTCTCTTTACAGAGTAGGCCTGTGCCTAGCAGTGGGACTTATATAAAGTCTGTAACTTTAACTTAACTCATCTCAATCTCCACTTACTACCTTTTTACCAGTAACCATTAAAAAGTTATTGGATATATAAGGAACGACGTAGTAAGGCGCTTTGTGCGGGTTTAATGGCGTGATATACACGAACAGTCATTCTTAGTTGGAATGCTAAACTAGATTGTTAGACTACTTGCTAGACGACTTTGGGTAGTCCTGGACGCTGCAACACGTACTGAGACGGTGTCTAATATTGGCATCATCACCACAGGAAGACTGATGACAAGGGCAATGGCCGCATCAAGGGAGAGGATAGTGGACTACAACCTCAAAATGGCCATGAGAAGCAGGGACACAGTGGTCGCGGAGAAACTAACAGCAATGCAGCGGGGCGTCTACGATGCGTAAACCGGAGCGATCTCTGGCCACCTCCAAAGTCAGGCATTATATATATTAAAAAAAAATAGTAACTGTAGAGGATTTTTTTTTATGACGAACTACACAGATTGGCCAGAGAGGCTGGCCTTGACTGCTTCACCGGATTGAGAGGTGGCACAGCTCTTAGGTCGCTTAGCCTGAACCTCTATTGCTAGTAGCTCGACACAAGGGTCCCCCCGGTGAGGGGTAACCTCGGCTTGAACGGTTACTATGTTACGCGTAAGCATTGCGATCCGAGGGTGCCCGAGAGGGCCAAACCACGACTCGGTCGGTTGCTATTTCACGGAAATGTAGAAGTGACACTGTTTTAATAAATGCAGAGTGAACAATTTAAGTGTATCGAAAAAGAGCACGGACGCAGGTCTGTGGTTGCGATATAACAATAATAAAAAAAATATATATTGGCATCATATTGTTTCATCAGTTTCAGATACTTGGCCACCAAGTGTTGGAATAATTTACCACCGTCCATAAGAGAGAGTAAATCTGTAAACGCATTTAAAAATAAATTAAAACACCTGATGTTAAAGATACAAAAAGATAATATCCCCGCGACATCGGTGGCTTGTTGTTTACAATATTTTCAATATTTAATTATATAATTTAAACTTTATACATTTAATTATCATATTATTTATTTTTGACTCAATAATATTTATATATATTTTTTTTCATCTATTATTTTATTGTATAAAATAGATTTTTATCTCATAACTGTTTTATTTATGTATCATATTTATTATACTCTTACTGTCTGTATAATAATATTCCATATAAAAGTAGTATTGCGCGCGCACGTCTTTAGGTAGTCCCGGGCACCGCTGAAAATCAGCGCTGTCGCATCCTTGTGACAGCATATGCTGAGACGGTGTCCGTTATTGGCATCATATGTTTTGTATTATTTGTCCGTGTAACTTTAACTGTGTTTTGTCTATTTTTTATTCTTTTTTAATGTGTGTTATATTCAGTCTGTGACGTGTTTTTGTATTGTGATGCCAATAAATAAATGTCTATGTCTATGTCTATGTCTATATCCTACTTGTCTTTTCCTTACTTTAATACTATGGTGTTTATTATTCTTTCTATTTTTGTTATATATTGTGTAATGTGGATAATATATGTAATGTGTTTGTATGTTATGACGCCGATTAATAAATTGTCTAATTTTAAAACCAGAAAAACTATTAGAAATTTTGAAAATCGGACATACATTTATTAAATGGATATTTGCTGCATCATTTATTTAACCTTTTTAATAATAATAGTAATTTTTTTTTACCTCAAAAAGTTGAAAACCTTCATGAGAGAAAAATATATTTTAGACACTTGAACTATTAACTTATCCGGGTTCTACTTTACATTAAGATCATTAGTTACAGCCTTTATATATATAATATATATGTCCCACTGCTGGGCAGAGGCCTTCTCTGTAAAGAGAGTGTAAGGGCATAGTCCGCCACGCGGACCTAATGCCGATTGGCAGACTTCACATGTCGTAGAAAAATTTTCTAAGACATGTAGGTTTCCTCACGATGTTTTCCTTCACCGCCGAGCGCGTGGTTAATCAGCACATAAAATTGCAACAGCAAATTTATTGGTGCCGTCACCGGGGATCGAACTCGGGTTGCTAGCGTACTATGCAACTTGAGCCAACCACCCGGACACTGAGCTACCACGGCTCTTAAGATCATTAAGTATATTAATATTATATGCACACGGTGCAAAAGTGCTAGTAATATTTTGTTCAAAATTCGATTCCATGTGATTGTCCGACGAGTAAACATGACGTCAGACAAAATCGATTAATCGGTTGTTTAAAGTCTGGCCGGTAAGAAGACAAATAAAAATGTTCATCGGCAGACCAGTAAAAAATAATGAATGTAGCCGCACGAACGATTAAGTAATCGGCCGATTATATTCAGTCGTTCTTTTTAGTCTGATGCGCCCGTTTACACATCGGTGACTCTTTATGGTCTGTAAGTTACCCGATGTCTTTACATTACAGTTTACTTAACGAACATTATGCTGTTTTTGTGGCCCATTTTACTTATTGTACTCTAACCTATCATGGCTCTTGGGTGGTCCGATTTCAATTTTTTTTTAATCATGCCGTTTAACTATAAGTACATATCGACACTGGAAGACAAAAACGTAGTAACCGACAAAAATGAAATTGTTCACCAGAGCCGAAAACATTTCAACTTAAAAAAAAAGGTTATAACTTTCGTGTTTGTGGAACTAGAGCTGTCGTTTTTGGACACAATATTTATTATTTTTTACTAAATAAGTATTGTACCACGGTATTAACCTAGAGTTTTCCTAAAAGAAAATCGTTTTACGGTACAAAAAATGAAAGAGAAGTGTCCATTTTGAAAATCCTTTTCTCGCTATTCTTCATCGAATTATTACAAGTCATATATCATTCGATGCGTCTTTTTTTTTCTGATTTCAACGACGTTAAAAAAGTGAAAATGGCCATATGTGTAACTTACTACGTTTTTGCTTTACAGCGCCGATATATTAACGTGTAAACACATAAACCGACATCAAATCAAACCATGATGGTTTTGACATTAAAAGCTATTTAATTGATATCTTGTAGTACGAATATGGTTTTCTCATATATGTTATCGTCAGAAGTGGTCCTAATCGACATGGGATCACGGCACCAGCTTTCAAATGAAAACGAATCGTCAAAATCCGATCAGCAAGCCAAAAGTTTTGTGAAAAAAGTTTTTAATTGCAATAAAACAATAAACGGACTATAAAAGTATATAAAGATAGTAAACACAGGCAATACAGTTCAGTTAACATTTGAAAAATAAAATAAATAAATATTATACTCAATAATAATATTTTAATGCATATCAATAAATAGTACACACGGATTGTTAACCTCAATTATATTGGAGCACTTGAAAAGTATATAAACCCATTTTTATTTCCCTGCAGCTTCAACCTTTTTTTTTTGTTGACGGGGAGGAAATCTTCAGAAAGATACCCCGCTTTCTGGGGGGAAGGCGGCGGTTATGTAGGGTGCTTACCCACTAAAACCTCCCCGTGCCCTTTCCTCGGTGCGTGACGAGCGGCTCCGGGATCTCAACGTGGAACGCACCGGAGCCTCTCTGCATTGTGCTCAGGAGAGCAGGACAATGTCGTCTTCTTCCCGGGTCCACTTTGGTGGACGACGCAGGCTCCCCACCCTTGTCGCCCAGTGAACCCGAGGCCCCTTTTAGTCGCTTCAACCTTGCGTAGTAGTTGCAGTAGTCGAATGGTGGATTCGAACCTAGGACATTACGATTCTCAGACCGTACCCTAAACCTTTACCATTAGGCTATAGACGCTTGTAATAAAATAAAATAAATCGTTATCAAATAATAAAAAATAGACTGAAAATTACATTTAAATTATTTAATTATAACATTACAGTTTTTGTCAATTGAATGACAATTGGATTATAATCGGTTGGTTTCATAGAGAAATGTCATTAGCAAATAGCAGACTCAGGTGTATTGAAATCTCGTTTTTTGAAATCAGTTAAAAAGCCGATAGCGCGGAAGAAATCGCATCGCGATGTCAAGGTGTTCCGTTATTCATCGATGCCCTGCATTAAGTTGAGTGGGCTCGCAGAACACCGGTCCTCGCTTTTTGTTGAGTCATCCGATCGGCGCTTTTGTGCAACGTTATAAAAAAACTTCGCGTAAAAAAAATCGCGAGGTCTCTCTCTTATAAAAGGTATCTTTGGTCTTAAAGTTACAGCCTTTATATATATATAATATATATGTCCCACTGCTGGGCACAGGCCTTCTGTAAAGAGAGTATAAGGGCATAGTCCGCCACACGGCCCTAGTGCGGATTGGCAGACTTCACATGCGTTAGAAAATTTTCTAAGACTTGTAGGTTTCCTCACGATGTTTTCCTTCACCGCCGAGCGCGTGGTTAATCAGCTCATCAAATTGCAACAACAAATTTATTGGTGCCGGCACCGGGGATCGAACTCGGGTTTCTAGCGTACTATGCAACTTGAGCAAACCGCCCGGACACTGAGCTACCACGGCTCATCTTTGGTCTTGGTTTAATTTAATTGAAAAACGTATTTTACTATTCAAATCTATGCTAGCTATTGAAAATCTAGTAGAACTACATTATACATTCTTTATAGAACTATAGAGCCGTGGTAACTCAGTGTCCGGGGCATAAAGCCCTTTACATAAAGAGAGTATAAGGGCATAGTCCGCCACACGGCCCTAGTGCGGATTGGCAGACTTCACATGCGTTAGAAAATTTTCTAAGACTTGTAGGTTTCCTCACGATGTTTTACTTCACCGCCGAGCGCGTGGTCAATCAGCTCATCAAATTGCAACAACAAATTTATTGGTTGGTAGCGTACAATGCAACTAGAGCTAACCGCCCGGACACTGAGCTACCACGACTCTTTTTACCGATTTCGATCCCCGGTGCCGGCGACAATAAACTTGTGTGTCGCAGTCTTAAATGCGGCGATGAAGCAAAACTTCATGAGGAAATCTTTTAAGACGCATGCCGCATGTCTTAGACAATTTTCTACAACATGTAAAGCGTGCCAATCCGCTAGACCAAAGCGGCGTGGCGGACTATGTCCTTTCAAAATGCAAACGCAAGAAAATTAACATGCGACCTAATTGAAATTAATAACCTTTCAAACGAAATCAAAATCAGTTTATAAATAACGTAATTACATATATTATATATATGCACAAACATAATAAGAACAGACAGATGAATTGAGACCATCCCACTATCTGACGGGCGGTTAACAGTAGACGCTTCTGGGCCACAAATCAGCTAAACCAATTGTATAGCAAAATGAACGTTCATTGGCATCGTAGTGGTCGATATTAGCTAGTTTAGTAGTCTGTTAGGTCATTGAAACCACTATGGTTTACCGGTGATGTACTACTAACAGGCCAATCGTGTGTGTGTCAGTATTTAACAATTTAAATTTTTAGTAGTTAGTAGTTAACGTGTTTGGTTTGATTCGATTGATAATTGAAATGATCGTAATAAATCGGTAGTCACAGAAAAATAGTAAACTCGGAGCCCGGGTAATCATTGTTCGAGTTCCGTCGGATTATTGGTGCGCCGTGGCACGTAAGCGATATGTACCTATAATCTAGATATAAATCTAGGGCTTCCCAATGCGTCAGTCTGCGTCGCATCACGGCTTAAAGTCTACCGTTACACAATCCATTCTTTATAGAAAGTAACATGCCATAGCCAGGGAGACTGTGTCCTTGTCCGTGTGATTACCGATTTTATGTTAATACTATTTTGGTGGCACTATGCTTAACCTGCTCTTTCCACCAAAGGTTAGCTGGAAGACCACTATGTTTGCAAACAGAAACCGTCATCTAATTGAGTCAAACGTTAAATGATATTACGAGCGGACGCCCTTTTTATTTCAGTTAATTTAAATAAAGTTAAAGTTAAAACTGCAATCGCACACTTTTAGGCACGGACCTTCATTGTAAAGAGAGTATAAGGGCATTTGGCAGACTTCACATGTCTTAGAAAAATTCTAAGACATGTGGGATTTCCTTCACCACTGAGCGCGCAGTAAATCAGCACATAAAATTGCAACAACAAATTTATTGGTGCCGGCACCGGGGATCGACTACGGGTTGCTAGCGTACTATGCAACTTGATGGAACCGACCGGACGCTGAGCTGACCACGGATGAAAGATTGATAGTGACGGGAAAGATCGAAGGGCCAAGGGACTAATAGGCCGAAGTCCGAAAATATGTTCGGACCAGATCTCCGAAGAACTGGAGTCATCTACCAGCGACGCCCTCGACAAGGCCATGGACCGAAATGCCTGGGGACCAGTAATTAATCGCCGAGAAAGGAGTCACGATCCACAGCAATGGGGTGATTGAAAAGAAAGAAGAATATAAAAATATATAAGAAAAAATTCTATTCTCATCAGACTTCTACTCGATATTTCGAAAAATTAGTTATTGTTTCATTAATTATAAATTCCTCTAACAAAATTTAAATCCATTAGTGGTTTATGTTTAATTTTTTTGAATAACTATGAACTGTGGAAGTCGACGCTTCGTCGATTGTTTTTTTTCTTTGATAAGGTCCCACATCTATTTAATCTGTTTTTTAAAGAAGAACACAAAGATGGCAATCCCCCGTGCCGCAGAGATTCTAACCCCCGACGATTAAATCAAAAAATTAGCTCTCAGCTATGAGACTATGACTGATATCGTATATTTATTTATTCCATTGAGACCGGACGTATGCGGAACGCAGTAACGTAAATTATAAAATCACGCAGCAAGCAATGATCGAAACTCCATGGAGATCGTACGTGATCGCCGCATCTAGGACATTTCAGTAATGCTAGGAATTCTCGTTCTATATAAATGTTAAAATGTCGGTATTCTGAAATTATGCCAAGTGTCAGAACGCGTCGGCTAATGAATGTTTCGGAGCATTAATATTTACTGTCCGAAGAGGTAGTTACAATTATTGCGGGAACAATTCAGCTTAAGCTAAAATATTCTAAAAATTATATGTTTTTAAGTGAGAAACGCAAACGAGCTCGTCTATTTTTTTAACCGACTTCAAAAAGGAGGATTGGATAATTATTATTTTTATTTGAAAGCATCTCAATTTAATTTGGACCAATTTTGACGCTGACTTCCATGAGAAAGACGTTTAAATCTTAAATTTGCATTAAGTATGCATGGGACAAATGGGCGAATAACTCACGCCATCCAATTTCGATGGTTAAAATGTTATTGGAAAGGATTGTACTTCAAGGGTAGTTTGATGGGAGTTTAGTTAGGTTCTCATTAATAATATTTCTTAATATTCCTGAGATAATTCGGAAATACTAAGGGCCGCGCTAATAACGTCGATTTGAAGTCGGTTTTTGTTTTTAGTCGTAAATATACTGGTAGACATTAAATTGGAATAGTGTCGCTAAGATCAGCCCTGTAGCTCTGGGCTCGTAGAATAAGTTACGGTATCCTGCCTGTCATAGAAGGCGTCCACTGAGGAAGGGCCACCGTGGGGAGGGAGGGTTTAGTGGGTAAAAGCCCCACATAACCGCTGCCTTCCCCTTCAACAAAAAAAAGTTTGTTTCAATTTTCAATGACGACAATATCTTAGCGAAACTTTTTTCGTTAAGATATTGTCGTCGTTGTGCTGCTCAACGGAATACCGTTACCCCGCTGACCTAAGGTTTGTGGCTCGCATACAAATCAAGTAGTTTTGAGGTCCGTATATGCAGTATGTAGTATGGTACAGTTTATTATTTGCATATTGCATACAGCTCGGCTCGCGGCGGGGTTTACAGAGTTGGTGTGCCCCAATTGCACACCATCCACTCTTTGGAGTTAAACTTCTTTACGCACCCATGACTTGGGGAGTGAACTGGATACGAAAAGTGCGATCGCGCAAGACGAACGGAAGTTGAGAGGACGATATACGTTAGTGAATATAGAAACGGTCAATTGTATAATGGTTTAGGGTACGGTCTGTAAATTGTAACGTTGTATGTCCGAATCCATCATTCGACTGTTGACGTGAACCAAATCCTAGCACAAGCTTAAGCTTAGTTGGAATGGTTAATAAGAATATTTGTGGAAAAAATATTGTTAACGATGTGGTAAAAAATATACTTACTTTAAATAAAAAAAATTATACCCCAAGTAATTGGTACCAGTTGATTAGAATTTCAAGTCGAAAATCTTAGGCAATAATAAATTTAATGTAAAATTACTCTAAAATTAAGCCTTGATTAGTCTGAATTCTATTCATCACAACAACATTTGAGCGTATTGGTATAAAAAATGCAGACGAATTGATAACCTTCTGCTTTTTAAAGTTGGTCAAGCAGTAGTCATATGCAACAAAGCCTAAATACAAAACACATCGAAAGCATTTACCCTACTCCAGTACTCAAAAGTTAGGCTCAAAATAAAATACGGGTTCCGTGCATAGTCGTCTCTAGACCTTTGTTAGTTCGTGTTAGGAAGCACAAGTGCTGTGTTAGTCAAGTTAGGTGACATTCCACATAATATCACATAGTTTACCTGTGTCCGAACATTACTTGGTGTTGTTAATGTATACGCGGGGGCGTATAAAGTTCCGTTAATTTTATAGAAGTCGCTCTGGAAAAAAAGAAATTTTGAAATGTATTTCCACATATTCACTGCTTCATTGGCCTATATTTGAGTTCTATTTTATAGAATAGAATAAAGAAATTTCAAACAAAACACATTTTAAACAAAGAACACAAGGGAAAAGAAACAAAAGATAAATACATGTGAAAAACACACACAAAAAAAAAGTTATTATTATAGAGTGACGCAAACGGGACAGTGCTCAGCAAAATATTATGCAACTGATTTTCAGCGCTAGTTTTAATATAGTGTACTGTATTAGTGATTACGAATAGCTCGAAGCACATATCGACGATGGAAAGCAAAAACGTAATAAGTGACACATATGGCCATTTTCATTTTTGTTACGTCGTTGGAATCAGAAAACAAAGACGCGTCGAATGTTATATGATCTGTAACAATTAGATGAAAAATAGCGAAAATTTTCATGATTGACACTTCTCTTTTACTTTTTGTACCGTAAAACGATTTTCTTTTAGGAAAACTCTAGGTTAATGCCGTGGTACAAAACTTATTTAGCAAAAAATAATAAATATCGTGTCCAAAAACGACAGCTCTAGCTCCACAATCACGAAAGTTATAATTTAAAAAAAAGTTCAAATGTTTTTTCGGCTTAGGTGAACAATTTCATTTTTGTGGGTTACTACGTTTTTGTTGTCCAGCGTCTATATATAGTTGTTTATCGCGTTTTGATAATTCAATAGCCTAATCATATATTGATAAATTTAGAGTACAGTCTGCAAAACGTAAAGTCGTACGTTCGAATCCACCATTTGACTATTAACGTGACCCATCTTCTACTAGCACACTTTTTCTATGACTCCTAATTCGCGGTCCTGATTATCCTGCCGACACTAATTAAAGTTTCTAATTATCTCTCAATCTCTAATTTCTAATAATCTTTTTTAAATTGTCAATTTAGAGCTATCACTAACATGTTGACGTTTAAGAATGTGTTTTTCTTTCCTAGATTACAAATTACAATTGATATTCATTTAAAATAAATATTAGAAATAAGTAATAAAATTTATGAAATTTACAATAATAACATCGAGATCATAATTTAATAATTTTCTGATTAGACAATTATAATTTTTTGAAGAAAAATTGTTAGCGTTGTTTTTATTAAATTATTGTCAAGCTTGCCCCTGTTTACCTAATTTTAAACATTTATTTTTATCGAAAGTAAATTATTATATTCACCAGATCGTTTGATTTTTTATAATTCAATAAGTTCTTTTTCGTAATTAGCAATATTTGATGTGAATTGTGAAAATAATTAAGGATAAATATTATAAATTGTAATAAATTAAAATTAATATTTCAAATATGTAAGCTTGCTTTGACAAAAATGTTTAATGAATATATATGAAAGAAATAAAATAAAGTGATATTCAATTATTTGAATTTTAAACAAGCCGGAATGTCCAGATTTATTTAATTTTACTACCTATTAATAAATTATGTAATAGTTTGTTTGATCGAATTTTCAGTAATTTAACTTACTTAAATTGAATTATATATGATAGATATTAATAAAATTCAAACGTATTTATTTATTTATAAACTCTTTATATTAGATAAGACTATTATAAAACCAAAGGAAACAAATTAAATATAAATTGAATCTAACTACAATTATACAAACTTACTGATAATACTAACTTAAAAAAAATAATATTAAATTAAAAACTTCACTTTAAAAACTAAAAATTATCCACTTCACTATCGATAACTAAAAAAAAAAATAAATAAATAATTTTAATATTTAAAAACTAAATATAATAGGTAAAACTATAAACCAAACTAAAAATAAAACTAAATTATGTAAGAAATAGACTCTTTATTGTTTACACTTATGAAATAAAATAAAAAAAAAAGAAAATATCTCTTCTACGCAACCTTTGGATGGAGAGGAATAATAAAAAGAAGCGGCGGGAGTTTATAAATAGATATACTTAAATACTGATAATGAATATTTACATACAAACATACAAATATACATATATACATATAATGTAGGTATAAATATATATTGAGAAAAGACAAAACGTGTGTAAAAAGTATTACATATAATATATTTACATAAATATCATAACAGTATAAATGATGTTAGGTGGACTTGTCTAAGTAGAATTTTTAATTTTGATTGTCAAATGTAATAGTAATGAAGGAATCTTTGTAAATTTATATAATAAAAATAAAAAATTGAGACGAGATCCGTCGTATATGTCCGTTTCTTCCAAACATAGTTTTCACTCCCTTATTTAAGATGACATGTTAAGAGAGATTTTTATGCTATAATGTTGTATGAATTTAGTTTCTCAACCACAGTTCAATATACAACTTCAGATATTAATGGTACGTAAACTTTTTTTTTTTTTTTTAAAAAGAAAGCTAGCAATATTTCTTCTTTTTTTTTTCAGAAATATTACTAACAATCTTGTTAACCATTCCAACTAAGCTTTAGCTTGTGCTAGGACATGGTTCACGGCAATAGTCCAATGGTGGATTCGAACCCACGACCTTACGATTTGCAGGCCGTACCCTAAACCATTAGGCTATTGACGCTTCAAAAACTTTATTAGTTCGATTGTAAAAAATCGGTCATATTAATAAAATAATCTTATTTAATAATGACACAAAGATAAATTTATCTCTAGGCTAGACTATTGAGATAATATTTAAGCTATTATCATGAAAAATAATTTATTAGATCCAGTATGGTTTTAAGAATAATGTGTTAAACCACTGTAAATATAGACTTAAGAGAACTTTACTAATAAACGGGGAGACGTGTTCTTTGTCACCGTTAAAACCACAGAAGGGATAGACATAACTTTTATGTTAAAAGATGCAGCGTGTTTCAGAGAAGCTATTGTTGATTACTTATTAATAATTTGAAGCGTTAATAGCCTAATGTCTCAGGGTATGTTCTGCGAATCGTATGGTCACGGGTTCGAATCCACCATTCAACTATTGACGTGAACCATCTGTTTTTGGTTAATAAGATTGTTAATGAAAAATAAACAAAAAAAAACTATTGTTTGCATTTAAAAAAAAATATTACAAATTCGTTACATAGAATTTCGTTGGATAATTTTGAACTATTGTCTATTATTGGGTTGAACACTTGAAAATAAAGGGATTCCTAATGTAGGTATAATAATGCATGTAACATTGATAAAATATGTCGACGCTCAACTGAGAAGTGTATCTTAACATTTGTATGTATATTTAAATTATTATCGTTTACTCACCTCCTGATAGAAGACCCGCTTAGAGTTGTAAGTGAAGTTGTATTGCTGGTCGAAAACCATCAGGAGTATGGTGAACGGCAGGAGAAAAGCCGCTGCAGCGAGGAAAGCCACGCATCTGCCTAACCGCATCATGCTCATGTTCCGCCTACCCATGTTTCACTCACAACACCACATTGATTTCATTAAACACTTCATTAATATTAAGTAAAACACTGGCCACTAACGATGCACTTATGAAACAATTTGACAATATGTTGATTTAGACAATGATGGCCGCAATGTTCCCACCTGTAACAAGTAATTGAAGCTGTTAATAAAACAAAATAATTAATTATTCCAGCCAGAATTGTAGATGTATAAAACTGTAAAAAAAATTAATTTAATAACAAATACAATTATGATTAAAGAGAAAAAATGGTCAAATCAGTGTCGCGTTAAACGCTTTTACGCACGGACGTTGTCTTTTATTTCCTTTTACCCTTACATTATCCGTGAAATAGCAACCGACCTAGTCGTAGTTCGGCCCTTTCGGGCGCCCTCGGATAGGAATGCTTACGCGTAACATAGTAACCGTCCAAGCTGAGGTTACCCCTCACCGGGGGACCCTTGTGTCGAGTTACTAGCGATAGTTTCAGGTTAAGCGTCCTAGGAGCTATGCCACCTCTCAATCCGGTGAAGCAGTCAAGGCTAGCATCTCTGGCCTGTGTATACAAAACCAAAGTATACTATTCGAAACGTTTTTATTAATACAAAAACATAAAGCTGCCAATTTCTCTGTATCACATTGACAATTGCCCGTTTCCTACACACGGGCTACGCTTTATATAAATATTACAAGTGAAAACCAGATTTGAGAATGGTTTCTGTAGTTTGCGACACAATTTTTCAACAACACATCTGACATTTAGAGGAAACAAGCGCGAGAACACGTATTTATTTATTGATTGGAAAGAAACCGGTTTAATTTAATATAGTTAACCCAGTCGTGGTAATGGAATGGTGAATCGTTTCGGTGTATACGACATTTGTTAATGTTAAATTCACAAGAATTATAGTAGGCGAACGGAGTTTGTAAATGACATTTACCACCTAAACCTAGATAGTCTTGAGCACCGGCGCAAGGTGGCCAGTCTAACGGTGTTTTACAGATTACATTTTGGAGAATGTGCACAGGAATTACACGAGTTAATTACCCCATCCCCATTCTACCTTCGGACGTTTAGACTCTCGGCGGGTCTCCCTTTCATAGTGGATGTTCCGCGCGTCCGAACGAAGCGATTTGAGTCATCGTTCATCGTGCGTACAGCAAAGTAACAAGTCGCCGGAGTCAGTTTTTCCGTCCAAGTACGACGTGGGAGTCTTCAAGAGTAGAGTGAATAGGCACTTACTAAACTAGCGCGTACCATCTTTCGACTATATCACTACTTAACACCAGATGGAATCGTGGTCAAGCACTAGTTTATACCCATAAAAAAATGTACCTAGGATGTTTGAAAACCGTCAGAGAGCTAATGGGACAGATAAATCCTCATTTCCCACACACCATACACACAGTGAAAGTGGAAGTTTGTCGGTGCTTATAGTCAATAATACACCCAGACCAAAGCTTTTGTACGCATAAAATATTGCGCGGGAACTTGTTTGCGGTCGTCACCTCATCACATAAGATGATACATCTCGTTGACCTAGTAATTTCCGAAACCGGAACACAGTAATGTATGCAAACTAATGCTTGGAATTAGAAATACGTGCCACGGCGGTACCTACTTAGACTGCTCGTGCAAGCGCCCAACAACTTTGATAATCAAATATATACCTATCGATTAAAAAAAACT
This sequence comes from Meandrusa payeni, assembly GCA_029286785.1. Classification (NCBI taxonomy): domain Eukaryota; kingdom Metazoa; phylum Arthropoda; class Insecta; order Lepidoptera; family Papilionidae; genus Meandrusa; species Meandrusa payeni. The sequence continues at coordinate 6,311,050 of JAGSMX010000008.1, read as the reverse complement.
GGTGATTGTCTTTCAACATGTCACATATAGGACTTAATAAGCTGCAAAGATGAAATGAAGATAGAACTATAATTAAAGTAAAAAATTGCGCATACCGATGCTCTTTAATAATTAAACATTACGGGAAATTATATTTTAACTCCCGTTGACAGTTATTATGTTCAGTAGTTTGTCCACTACAAATAAACAAATAAATGTTTCCTCTTTAAAATGTTTTTTTAAATGAAATGTAAAAGACTAACAAATGCTGTTATAAAATATTACAAATATTTTGCCCTTTTGGGCATGTCAGCCACATCATTTTTTTTTTGTTAACGGGGACAAAATCTTCAAAAAGATACCCCGCCTTCTGGGGGGAAGGCGGAAGTTATGTGGAGTTTTTACCCACTAAAACCTCCCTGGTGGCCCTTTCCTCGGTGCATGACGAGAGGCTCCGGGATTTCCAGTGGAACGCACCGGAGCCCCTCTGCACTGTGCTCAAGGAGAGCACGTCCTGTGCCCTCAGAGTGCAAGGTTACACGGGCCAGCCGATGTCGCCTTCTTCCCGGGTCCACCTTAGCGGACGACAAAGGCCCCCACCCTTGTCGCCCAGTGAACCCGAGGCCCCTTTTAGTCGCCTTGTCCGACAGGCAGGGGATACCGTAGTCTTATTCTTGAGAGCCCAGAACTACAGGACTGAGCTGTACAACAAGCTGCCTCAGCATGTCAAAAACTGTACCTCTATAGTAAGTTTTAAAAATAGTCTTAAGTCATATTTATTAAATATTTAACTTTTGTTCTCCAATAGTCTTAAGAAAGTAATTTTAAACAGTCATATGTCAGTTTTTGTTTTCTCAAATATTTAAGTGAATATTGTTTATTCTTTTTGAGAAATAAACTTCTTTTAACCGATGTTGTCATACAATAAATCCTCACGGGTTGACTGAATAAGTTTGAATGAGGCCAAAGACAAAGCGCCAATAAACCTAATGTTGCCCCACGAATATAGTTTACCTAACATATGTTTTGAATTATCGAATTTAAATTTCGACCACAGGGTGACCACTAGTAATAATTGGAAACAGTGGATTGCGTGAAAGGATTACAATTTGAAAAGACGTTAAGAAAGTGCTTTGCAGTTAGCGTCATTACGTGTTTAAATTGAAAGCGCTCTTTGCACTGTCGGAGGAAATTGGTTTGCGGAATTAAGAGGGTCCGGTCCTCCAACTGGTTTCGATGACCTCCGCATTCTTCACAAACCTGTTGTTGATCGTGATTTATGTGGGCGCTTCATTGTTTTTGCCACAACATCAAATTTAAAATATTAATACTACTCAATTAAAAGTTACAGCCTTTATATATATAATATATATGTCCCACTGCTGGGCACAGGCCTAGTGCGGATTGGTAGACTTCACATGCCTTAGAAAATTTTTCTAAGACATGTAGGTTTCCTCACGATGTTTTCCTTCACCGCCGAGCGCGTGGTTAATCAACACATAAAATTGCAACAGCAAATTTATTGGTGCCGGCACCGGGGATCAAACTCGGGTTGCTAGCGTACCATGCAACAAGAGCCAACCGCCTGGACACTGAGCTACCACGGCTCTACTACTCAAATACTATTAACTAATTACTCTTATAATTGCTAAATGCAGCTACAATTCTAACACAGTGATTATCAAACTTATGTCTTTTACCGGGCGGTAAAGACAATTTAAAATTCTCAAATTTTTATGTAAAATCGGTGTGCGGGCTATCCTACGAAATCTATGTTAAGTTATTTAAAATTTTATAACATCATATAGGGTAGAAATATCAACTAATTATTCTTTATTGTGTATTAAATGGGTTTCAATTTTAGTGAAGTTTAACATACTGTATAATCCAATTAAATCACAATTTATACATCGCCCTTTAACCCACATCAATGCCACCCATTTTTTCTGCGCCCATTAACGCCCCCCTCTAGATCTCAAACGCCCCCAAGGGGGCGTTATCGCCCACTTTAAGAAAGACTGTTCTACCATATTCCCACAACGTTTGCTAAATATAGAATATGCAAGTATTTACAACAGTCACTGAGCTTTATAAAATATTATCAGTATAAGTTCATAGGTCAAGCTAACTTTTTTTTTTTAAAGAAAGCTAGCAATAATTTTTTTTTTCAGAAATATTACTAACAATCTTGTTAACCATTCCAACTAAGCTTAAGCTTGTGCTAGGACATGGTTCACGGCAATAGTCCAATGGTGGATTCGAACCCACGACCTTACGATTCGCAGGTCGTACCCTAAACCATTAGGCTATTGACGCTTCATTTTTACGACGCTTTAGTTCTTCACAATCGTAATTAGACAAATTGTCTTGGACCCGCGGTCCCGAATTCTGTATCGCCATGTTTGTGACGTCTACGTCGACACCCGAGTTAACTTTCCCGTGAACTAAGGGCGAATGAGAAAAATTACAACTTTTCAGCATACAGGACCCATCGATATATGCAATTGCAATACTTTTATCATCCGACAAGCTTTATTGTTGATAAGTAATTTTTGATGTCATAATGAATAAATGAATGAACGAAGGTAACCGACAAAGCTCTCCGGATAAGCAAATTGAAGTGGCAATGGGCAGGGCACATAAAACAGATGGCCAATGGGGTCGAAAAGTTCTCAGCAGTGGATGTTTTACGGCTGAAATGAATGACTTCGACCCCTTGTTCGCCGGATTATAAAACTAAAGCTTAGCTTACTAGGCTACACTGTTTAAATGGAATTTGAAATCGAATCCGAAATGCCTAGTCCAATAAAATACGATCTGCAGCGGACACGCGACACGAGAACTGAAGGAGTCGGCTTGTTAGTAACAAGACACTGCCTACTTAGTTTCGATTTTTGCTTACACTGTAACTTAAATACTATGCGATGGTGTACTGTCATTCTAGCTATTGCCAAGTTTTTAAGTTGATATTTACCAGCGGTTGTATTTTATCCACAGATTAATAATATACAGAATAGTGTCACAGATAAAACAATGTTGGCGTAATAACTTCACGTTCGAAAAAAATACTGAAGCCTTATATAAACTTTGGTAACGATGAATGACCTCGTGAGCTCAACTGATGATGGTTTTAATGAATCTTAACTAATCTTTCTGCTATGACTTATACAACAACATTTTGACGAATTACACAGATTGGCCAGAGAAGCTGGCCTTGACTGCTTCCCCGGATTGAGAAATGGCATAGCTTTTAGGTCGCTTAGCCTGAATCTCTATCGCTAGTAACTCGACACAAGGGTCCCCCCGGTGGTAACCTCGGCTTGGACAGTTACTATATTACACGTAAGCATTCCGATCCGAGGGCGCCTAAGAGAGCCGAACCACAGAATTGAGTTCGTTTACTACACGTTTGTATTAACCGACTTCAATAAAGAGGTTCTCGATCCATATAGGCTCAGAAATCGGTCCAGCCGTCTCGGAGCCTATATGGAACATACCCTTTCTCTTTTATATAGAAAGAAGATATATATAGATAATTTTTATTAGGCACAAATATATGTATTATTGATTGATCCCAATTCTAATTAGGCTATCATTGGAACCCCAACCGATCTGATCGAAAGTCGAACTTTCGTCCGTTAAACTATCACGGCTACTAGATGTCCACTCAAAAAGATATATAAGCCCAATCTATCTATAGAATCTGATTCACCATACGACTATTCAGAAGTTAGCCTTGATTCTATAATTGACCATATCGTAATGACAACTAGAACAACAACGCATCCGTCAAGATCAGTGATTGTGTTTTTTTTGTATCTGGCTCCATGTGTTGCCATGTGCTATTTAATTATCGCTGATAAGTGGACTGCGCCTACGTAGTTTTGGATGTGAGCCAAGATTTTAGGACTCGTCAGTAGCGGGTGTATCTTCGCAAATTTATTGTTACAGTTAGAACTATTCCTTTATTAAGTCATTTTGCTAAATCTACCTGTAGCTAACAAGAGCTGGGTATCAATGAGCATCTATCAACTTAAGTGCGCACGAAACTATTCTTTAGAGGGTCTTGTGGTGCAGGGCTAAGTGGAAGGAAGAATCTATAAAAGTAGGGCGATTATATTTTGTGGACCGCGAACAACTCGCCGCTTCTCACTCAGTGAATTCCGTAACAATGCTGGTACTGCATATGGTACATTAAAACAAACCCCTTTTGTTCGTAGATAATTGCGTAGAATGTAGTTCTCACGTTACGAAGTTTTATAAGCAGTAATTGTACTTGCATAAGAAATCCAACTCATTGTACAATAATTTATATGATGATTAGAAATATGGTATTATTGTATCTTTTTTTAACAATGCTAGCAGGTTAGGGTGCCTTTATGAATTGTTTTCAAAAAAAATCTGTATAACTCATATCAAAAGGAAAAGATAAAAGACTATAAATGTCCTACTGTTGGATGCAAGCCGTCTCTCTAACATTATCCGTGAAATAGCAACCGACCGAGTCGTGGTTCGGCCCTCTCGGGCGCCCTCGGATCGGAATGCTTACGCGTAACATAGTAACCGTCCAAGCGGAGATTACCCCTCACCAGGGGGGACCCTAGTATCGAATTACTAGCGATAGAGGTATTGTAGAGGATAAGCGACCTAAGGGCTATGCTATATTAATCCGGTGAAACAGTCAAAGCTTCTCTGGCCAATCTGTGTAGTTCGTCCAAAAAAACCGTCTCTCTAAATGTTTTTCTATATAAATTAAATTGTCCCTTGCAAACAAGCTTATGGCTCTTCTGATCTTAAGTGATCACCGTCGCCCATTAACATCCACATCACGGAGGAACTACAGGCGCGTTTTTGTTGTGTACCTTTGAATAGGGAATAGTGTCGTTTCTTGAAGTTCCCCAAATCATACAGGATCCGAAACACAGCAGTTGACAGTTAATTGTTCAGGTTGCATACCCGTGGTAGAAAGTTACGCGATAAACGTATCGTAGTGGAACGCCAATCACCAATATGGTGTCGATGGCATTTTGTCGTGATGTATGGTAATGGAAATCAGTAAAGTAAAGTTACAGCCTTTATATATGTCCCACTGCTGGGCACAGGCCTTCTCTGTAAAGGGAGTTAAGGGCATAGACCTCTGTCTGCGCTCTGGTGCGGATTGGCAGACTTCACATGTCTTAAAAAAATGTTCAAAGACATGTAGGTTTCCTGTGATGTTTTCCTACACCGCCGAGCGCGTGGTAAATCAGCGCATAAAACTGCAACAACAAAGTTATTTATGCCGGCATCGGGGATAGAACTCTGTTTTCTAGCGTACCATGCAACTTGAGACGACCGCTCGGACACTGAGCTACCACGACTAAATGGAAATCAATATTTGAGATGATTCCGAACAATTACCCAAAACACTCCCCGTGGTAAACACGATAGAGAACGCAAAGAGCCCCGACATCTCTTCGCAGAACCAGAGGGTCAAGTCTATTAGAAACGTCCTTATTGTGGAGCATTGGAGTAGTTATACGTCGTGCATGGTCATAAGAAAAAAATTGGTGTTGGGGAACCCTGGCCTAGCGACAGACCTGCAAGGTGATACTTACTCGATTATGCGGACATTTTCGTGTTACAACAGAAGTCACCATATTAAATTAACAATGATAACAAGAAGTCATATTAGATAACTTTTACTGATTTTTTTAAAGAAGTCTAGTAATATTTCTTACTTTTCTTCAGAAATATTAATAACAATCTTGTTAACCATTCCAACTAAGCTTAAGCTTGTGCTAGGACATGGTTCACGGCAATAGTCCAATGGTGGATTCGAACCCACGACCTTACGATTCGCAGGCCGTACCCTAAACCATTAGGCTATTGACGCTTACTTACAATTACAAGTTGCAAATATTTAAATTGATTCAGTGAAAATTATTGCTTCCATAAAGATTATCTATAAACGCGTCTCACACGCCATTCTACAAATTTAAATGCTTAACCATGTTTATTTGCAAATAATTAACAATTTGTTTATAGATCTTTGAAATCGGAAACAATTTGTTTGCGAATTTTTTAACATTCACATGTAAAATGGTTAGCAAATACTACATTTAAGTTAAAGGTAAAGAAGTATCCTTACATAGCATAAAACAAAGTCGCTTCCCGCTGTTCTCTACATTGATTTTCATGGTGTCCTCATCAATTGAGGTTCAGACTAAGCGACCTTTTTTTTTGTTAACGATCTTCAGAAAGATACCCCGCCTTCAAGGGGGAAGGCGGCGGTTATGTGGGGTTTTTACCCACTAAAACCTCCCAGTGGCCCTCCCGAAGCCTCGTTGCATGGTGAGGACCATGCACCGAGGCTTCGGGATCCCCAGTGGAACGCACCGGAGCCCCTCTGCACTGTGCTCAAGGAGAGCACTTCCCGGGGAAGGTTACTCCCTCCCCCCCTGTGCCCTCGCAGTGCAAGGCGACACGGGCCAGCCGATGTCGCCTTCTTCCTGGGTCCACCTTGGCGGACGACAAAGGCCCCCACCCTTGTCGCCCAGTGAACCCGAGGCCCCTTTTAGTCGCCTTCTACGACAGGCAGGGGATACCGTAGTCTTATTCTTGAGAGCCCAGAACTACAGGGCTAAGCGACCTAAGAGCTATGCCAGCTCCCAATCCGGTGAAGCAGTAAAGGCCAGCTTCTCTGGCCAACTGTGTTAGTTCGTCCAAAAAAAAAAAACTCACCAATAGATAGAGCTGTTCTCGAGGAAGGTTTTAGTATATAAATTATTAAGTTACATTATACATTAGCTAAATTATAACGATATTTCGGAAATATAAGCACTCTAGGAGTTTTCATTGAAAGCTCTGCCTAAACCCATTGAGATATAACAAAATATTGTATGGCTAAATTGTGATCTTATATAGGTCTACAAAAATGTCAGCGATGGCATAAGTCTATCTCTTAGGATAACAAATATAATAAGGATAGAATATTTTTTCTTTATTATTTTTTATTTCCATATAAACACTTTAAAATTGGGCTAAAATTGCCCAATTTTAGCCAAAGCGGCAATAGAAAAGCTAAATACACAAATACGGCATTATTCCTTATAATTTTAAATACGTTAATTGGCTTGACCACTTTATGAATGTCACACGAATCTCTATGGAAATTCTTTTACTTGTACAGCTATAAAACTATGGAATAGTTTGCCGTTTCAGATTAGGGAGGCTTTGTCAACTAACGTCTTTAAATCGCGTGTATCTGAATACTTTCTACTCAAACAATGAATAATTACAAAAAATATTTATTGTCGTTATATATATACCACGTGTATGTATATTATTATATTTATATAGTAGTAACTATTTATGTATATGTAAATGTATATTTATTTATCTATATAATAGTTTTAAAACGCTATTTTTTTTGCGGCACTACCCTCAGCCTGCTCTAAACCACTAAAGGTTAGCTGGAAGAAAATGCTAATTAGCATTAAGTTCGCCTTTGTACATGTTATTTGGTGCAATAAAGGATTTATCTATCTATCTATGAAAAGTATTTTCTCCCTTCACACTATACAAATTAAATTAATACAGTAACTTACATAAAAGCAAAAACATACAGACGAATTGAGAACCTCCTCCTTTTTTGAAGTCGGTAGAAATATAAAAACAAAATCGCGAAACAAACGACGAACAAGTGTACAAATATTAAAACTCCCTCATCAACAACCACTTCCTTTTTTGAAGCCGGTTACAAACAGTCGTAAACTTATATTGACTATATAACACAGATGATGTGAACGTCGTACCAAGATAGTGTAGATATTACGTCGATCATGTTTTTTTTATTATCATCACAGTTTAATCTTTGAGATGCTGATATGTTTCGGTTTTAATCATAGCTCTCGTTTATCTCGAGATAAAGTCGAAAACAACTGTCGAACATATCAACTCAAGGCTGGCTTTTTGTACCCTTTATTAATACAAACGTAACGTTGATAACGGTATGTTGTGTTTACTTCTTATGGATTCCGTTGAGTTTTTGATAGTAAAAATGGAGTATATTTACTCGTCAGATCAATCTGAGGATTCTCTAAAAGTTGATATCGGTCCAGCCGTTTCGGAGTCAATATGGAACATACCTCACATACTTTGTCTTTTATATACATAGATATAGATATACGACGATACTTTGAAGATTATTGGTTATTTAGTACTTATCATGTCAAAGAAGGTTTTAACCATGATTGCCATACTGGGCATAATTTTGGACATAAGTCTGCTATTCGCCAGTGACGTTTCATTATGAAACCGATCTATTACAGTCATACCAATTATCATTTCAACAATTCTAAATACGTCAAATACTAACAAGATTGGCGTGCTAGTGGTAAGTCATCGGTAAATCGTAGTGGCACCAATGAATTAAAATATTACTAGAACTAGCAAATATCGACCACAGTAATAATGAGAGCCGTGGTAGCTCAGTGTCCGGGCAGTTGGCTTTGCATAGTATCAGCTAGCAACGCGAGTTCGATCCCCGGGCTGTTGCAATTTGATGTGCTGATTACATGTCCTACATGTCCTAGAAAAACGACTCGGTCAGTTTCAATTTCGCGGCTAATCTAAGGGACATTCAAAAGCTAAATTAACTTTGAATGCCACTGGAAAGCGTTGGCGCTGGGAGAAGAAGTGGCCGAAGAAACTCCAGCGACGCTCTTAACATATAAGCGGTGGGGCCTGCCCATAAAGTAACGGTAACGTGCGAGGATTATTCGCAACCTCCGACGGTCGCGAATGGAGAAATTATTCGCCCAACGTGGGGCTCGAACCCCGAGATTAAGAGTCTCATCCTCTACCGACTGAGCTAGACGGGCTGCTCGAATTGAGAACCTCCTCCTTTTTTGAAGTCGGTTAATAATACAAGTACGTTTAAGCTTTATAAGAAAAATCGACGAATAATGACATATAAAAGTTCACGGGCACAAATTATCTATATAGTACAAGCATAACGGGACGGATGTCTGTCTGTTGCCGGATTCAATATCAGTTGCTCTTTCACCCTTTGTATAAAACAACGGGAATGGATAAAAAAAGAGAAACTTCACGGAACCGATAACACAACACCACTTTACTAAATTTAAATAACGTTATATTAATTTATGTTATAAACGAGTGATGGGAAAACTTTTTGGTTGGCGGGCCACAAGTTTTGTAAAAAAAAAAATTAAATGGGCCAATATTTGATCGATAAAAAAATCTTTCAAAAAAGTTTATAAAATCTATTTAACAAAAAAATTAAAAGCTATTTCAGTAATTACAGAAATTGCTGGTGGACAAGACACCCGGTTATGTTCTTACCCACTAAAACCCCTTTGCTTTTCACGTCCTGTGGGGGAGGTTAATCCTTCCCCCTGTGCCCTCGCAGTGCAAGGCGACACGGGCCAGCCGATGCCCCGTTCTTCCAGGATCCACTTCGGCGGACGAAAAAGGAACTGGGGGACCCTTGTGTCAAGTTACTACGAGTAACTATAGAGGTTTAGGCACCTAAGAGCTATACCACCTCTCAATACGGTGTAAAAGTACAAGTCAGCTTCTCTGACTAATATGCGATTACAAAAAAAATATCTGCGGAACCCAAGGTCCTATATACTAGTACATTATAACCACACACAATAGAACACATTAATTTATACTCATAGAATTTTATTTAAAAACATTTCACATATTACAGTGCCATCAGATTACAACATAGGTGTAAAAGTGGTAGAAAAATATTAAATATTATGATATGAGAAATAAAATCGAAAGACTATAGTATTACAATAGAACACACAGTATTACAATAGAAAATATAAAAATATATATTCTATTGTAATACGTGCGACACGGGAGGGGGTTACAAAAAATTATTTGAGAAATTTTGTATTTATTTTGTAATCGATCTAACTAGGAATTTAATAGATTAATATTACATTTTATAATAGGAAGATTAATAGATGGCGTTGCTAAGTGTGTTTTATTTGACGTTAGACCAAGAAAATCAATTGTTTACATAAATTAAGTAGGTTGAGAATGTTACCACCCTTAATATTGTGAAAAAATTTTTTTTTGTAACCCCTCCCGTGTCGCGCATATTACAATAGAATTTATAAATGACTGTGTCTTCTATAGTCTTTCGATTTTATTTTTCATATCATAATATTTAATATTTTTCTACCACTTTTACTAACCTATGTTGTAATCTGATGGCACTGTAATATGTGAAATGTTTTTAAATAAAATTATATGAGTATAAATTAATGTGTTCTATTGTGTGTGGTTATAATGTACTAGTATATAGGACCTTGGGTTCCGCAGATATTTTTTTTTTGTAATCGCAAATTAGTCAGAGAAGCTGACTTGTACTTTTACACCGTATTGAGAGGTGGTATAGCTCTTATGTGCCTAAACCTCTATAGTTACAAAGCATTGGAACCGCTCCCGAGATTCAAATTCAATATACATTTACAAGAATTGATGGTTTAAATATATTATAATTGCCTTTCTTAAAACAGGCGTAGCGCGCGATCGTGTTAAGTTGTAACTTTTAGAAGGCAAACGCGAGTTGTTTAAGAAGCCACTGGCTGGCCTTGGTCAAATGTGATTCACAGTGGAATGTCTACAGCAGGTAAAGAAACCCGAAAAACATATAGAAATATTGATAAGTTGTTACATACAATTCCAATTATTGCTAGAATCATTATTAAAGGAAAAGCTAAACCAACTTCAAATTCAATCTACGCTTAAAATATTTTGAAAGATAGAAAAACTATTTTCAGCGAACTGAAACAAACTAAACTCGCTGGTAAAAAGTAATTCCACAATATTTGCAAGAGTAGAGTGAGTAGGCATTTAAGAAGTTAGGGCGTCTTGACATGCAGGACTACATTTCCACTTAACATCAGAAGGGATCATGGTCCAACTATTTGCTAAAAAAGCATATAAAAACGCTTGGATGAGAGTCAGAAAAGAAGAAAGTAGTAAAACGCCAACCTTGTCGATTTTTTTTTATGACTAACTACACAGATTGGCCAGAGAAGCTGGCCTTGACTGCTTTACCGGATTGAGAGGTGGTATAGCCTGTAGGTGCCAAAACCTCTATAGTTACAAATCATTGGAACCGTTCCCGAGATTCAAATTCAATATACATTTACAAGAATTGATGGTTTAAATATATTATAATTGCCTTTCTTAAAACAGGCGTAGCGCGCGATCGTCTTAAGTTGTAACTTTTAGAAGGCAAACGCGAGTTGTTTAAGAAGCCACTGGCTGGCCTTGGTCAAATGTGATTCACAGTGGAATGTCTACAGCAGGTAAAGAAACCCGAAAAACATATAGAAATATTGATAAGTTGTTACATACAATTCCAATTATTGCTAGAATCATTATTAAAGGAAAAGCTAAACCAACTTCAAATTCAATCTACGCTTAAAATACATTAAAAAATAGAAAAACTATTTTCAGTGAACTGAAACAAACTAAACTCGCTGGTAAAAAGTAATTCCACAATATTTCCAAGAGTAGAGTGAATAGGCATTTAAGAAGCTAGGGCGTCTTGACATGCAGGACTACATTTCCACTTAACATCAGAAGGGATCATGGTCCAACTAATTGCTAAAAAAGCATATAAAAACGCTTGGATGAGAGTCAGAAAAGAAGAAAGTAGTAAAACGCCAACCTTGTCGATTTTTTTGTTTTTTTTTATGACTAACTACACAGATTGGCCAGAGAAGCTGGCCTTGACTGCTTCACCGGATTGAGAGGTGGCATAGCTCTTAGGTCGCTTAGCCTGAACCTCTATTGCTAGTAACTCGACACAAGGGTCCCCCCGGTGAGGGGTAACCTCGGCTTGGACGGTTACTATGTTACGCGTAAGCATGCCGATCCGACGGCGCCCGAGAGGGCCGAACCACGACTCGGTCGGTTGCTATTTCACGGATAATCTAAAAAAATATCTTGCATCGGCCGGGAATCGAACCCAGGCCGCCTGCGTGGCAGGCGAGCATTCTACCACTGAACCACCGATGCTTATGAACCTTGTCGATGGAATTTGAATTCCATCGTGATGTGCGGTAGTTGGTATATTTTCAATCTATTTAAATCAATATTAATCTATAGAAAACTCCGTTTATATAAAACATTACATACAAGGCTTTTTTTTACTTCTTTTTTGGGGGCACGTTATTTCTCGAAAAAAGAGGACGCACCGTCATCGCAAATTTAAGATATTTCTGGTCTAAAAATCGCGGCGTTTTGTTTACTAATGAACTACGCTAATCAGCCAGGCAACCTACACATATTCACCGGGTTTTTGAGAGGTGGCACAGCTCTTAGGTCGCTTAGGCTGAATCGCTATACAGTCTAGACGCAAGGGACCCTGAGAGTGGACTTCGATTTGGGCCGGTACTTTATTCGCGATAGCATAGACTCAGGGCTAGGAGAAGAAGTAGCTGAAGAAACATTCCTAACATTAAAGTTTAAGTTACAGCCTTTGTATATATATGTCCCACTGCTGGGCACAGACCTTCTTCTGTAAAGAGAGTAAAGGGCATAGTCTGCCACACGGTCCTAGTGCGGATTGACAGACTTCACATGTTTTAAAAAACAATTTCTAAGCAGGTTTCCTTACAATGTTTTTCTTCACCACCGAGCGCGTGGTAAATCAGCACATAAAATTGCAACAACAAATTTATTCGAAACTCGGGTTGCCGGCGTACTGTACAACTCGAGGCAACCGCCCGGACACTGAACTACCACGGCTAATTAGCATTGATTTTGGAAGAATTGCAGGACAAAACTAGTTATATATAAAAAGAATCTAATAAAACCCACGCACTCACAAATGGTATGTGTTCAAATATCACGCGGATATTCACACGATTGCAATTTTCGCGTAGACCTCGACATGACACGCCAATCTTGTATGTCACCGGTTGTACCGGAAAAGCTGGACGCTTCAATCAGTCTAACCAAGGCACGTGACGTTCACGGTAAACTGATTAATAGAAACTGAACTTCTTGCTATCTATTTATAGCGTACAAATTTCAATGCACCTAGAGATGTTCGCTAGCGACTTCGCTTTCTGATAGAAAGTGAAATCTGTGAAGAGATACAATTAAGCGGGCAATTAAAATTAATTAATATAATGACAGCTCATTTCAAACCGTCGGCAGTGGCTTTACCATTGTAGGATTTTAACCGACTTCAAAAAAACGGTTCCGAATTCGTCTGTAATTTTTGATGTTTGTGCATTAGCGCCGTCATGTATAAACCAAATTCGATTTTTTGTTGTTAAAAGGATTTGGTTTCAATAAGATCCAATAAGAATTTTGTTATCATACGACCTTGGGTCCCGAAGATATACTAGGGAACTCGGAAAAATCGTATGGAATAATGCTTCTCATTTTGATAATGGTAGTTTTATGATAATTTAGTAAAGCACTCTTCAACACACGCAACCTTCTACACACAAACACTCACGCATACACACTAGATTAAGCTGAATTACATTTATGTTTTTAATTTTAATAAATTTGTATTTGTATTAAATTGTTTGGAGATGGGCGTTAATAGCTGCGACACAGTTCTTACTACTGCGGCTATCATCGAACTAGTTTGTACATGAATTTTTGGTTTGAAAAAAAATATTATTATTTAAATTTAAACGAGCATAAATGAGAATGGAAGAAATATATAGACTTATAATAACTATGATACTTCGGAAATAAAACAGGTCGTCCGTGCGTTAACCGTTTGAATAGATTTAAAGTCGGTTTTTGTGTTTATAATATACTTGTTTATTGTTTAAGTTAGGTAAATCATTATAATGTCTTTTTTTTTTGTTGACGGGGAAGAAATATTCACAAAGATACCCCGCCTTCTGGGGGGAAGGCGGCGGTTATGTGGGGTTCTTACCCACTAAAACCTCCCCGGTGGCCCTTTCCTCGGTGCATGACGAGGGGCTCCGGGATCTCACGTGGAACGCACCGAAGCCCCTCTGCACTGTGCTCAAGGAGAGCACGTCCCGGGGGAGAGTGTACAGGGGGTTACTCTCTCCCCCCCTGTGCCCTCGCAGCGCAAGGTGACACGGGCCAGCCGATGTCGCCTTCTTCCCGGGTCAGGGGATACCGGAGTCTTATTCTTGAGAGCCCAGAACTACAGGGCTGATCATTATAATGTCTAATTTAACTATACATTATCAATAACAGTATACAGATATACATATAACAATGTTATGATTCCAATAAAGTACGACACGAATTTACTATCCTTTTCATAGTAAAGCATAAAATAATTTGTGGAGTAACGTCAATTTTTTTTTCACGCTAGTCACGCGAACTACACATTCAATTTATTAAATAGCTTACTAAAATATAACTTTAAATTGCAATGTCATTACTTAAGTGCCTATATTTTCACGGTAGATATTCAACTGTCAATTTATATAACAATTTTGAAAGCATAGACATAGCATATTGTGATAAGTGGTTAAACTTACGATTTAAAGTTCGTGGGTTTGAATTTAAAAGTTTGTGCCCGGTGTACGACGATAGCCTTACCACCTACCTGGACCTAATAAGCTTGGTGGAGCCGAAAGCGAAAGCTTTCTGTCTACTGGATTTGAGAGATTATTTTATATTTTTTTAATTCTAATCAAAATTAAAGCATCTTGTATAGAAAACGAATTCTCGTGACCAGTAAAAAGTAACGACCTAAGATTTAGTTAGTTAGTTACTAAATTTAAACAATTATTTCTGAGCCCCTGAATATAATCCATATCGAAGGTAGAAGGCGACAATCTCGTTTATCGAAATATGCAATTTCACAATAGAGCCGAAAAATTAGAAAAAATTCAATGCTTCTTCATTATTTCCAGTGCCACGCAAATTTGGACCTAGTTCAGGCTTCAATTAAAAACAATTCTATATCTATATGTCATACAGGACAAGTTTTGAGATACGACATTTCCGTTTTCTACCCTCGATATATAGTATGGTATGGTACCATTTACGTAGTCGTGGTTCGGCCCTATCCAGCGCCCTCGGATAATTGCTTATGCGTAATAAGCAACCCCTTTTTTGTGTTTTTAGGAGGGGAGGGGAGAATCTTCAACAAGATACCCCGCCTTCTGCAAGGCGAGGTTATGTTGAGTTCTTACCCAATAAAACCCCCCGGTGGATCTCCAACGCACCGGAGCCTGCACTGTGCTCTCGGAGCACGTCCCGAGGGGGAGATTAATCCCTCATCCCCTGCCAGCCGATGTCGTTCTGCCCGTGTCCAATTTGGCGGATAACAAAGACAAAAAGAATCTATTCTTAGTAACTTAGAGGTTCGGGCTAAGCGACCCAAGAGCTATGCCACCTCTGACAATCTGTGTAGATTCGTCAAAAAAGCTGTATGTGTCTATCCCACTAAAAATACAGAGACTACAGCTTAAATTTATTCTCAAACCGACAAAAGTATCTAAAACCCTTGACCTCAAACAGATATTCTGACCTCTGTTAAATGTTTATTTTTAAAATGATATCTATATTATGCTTTATACATGTTTCGTGTTAATTTTACAAATTAAATTACTTCATGGTTTATCGGTCTCCGATGACCAGTTATCAAACGAGTATTTACTGGTAAAAAACAAAAACCAACTTGAAATCAAATCAAACGTGACGGACCAAATATTAAACGCGCGGAGCGTCCGCTTCTTGTATTTCCGAAATATCATAGTTATATTACGAAGTTCTGGCGTCTATATTCTCTTTCTTACTCCTCTTAATACTTGAACATTCTGAATGGTAAGGCGCACTAGCTTAATAAATGCCTAATCACATTACTCTTGAAAATACCCACATTGTAATCAGAGGGCAACAGTAGTGCGCTTTGAATGGGGATGGGGATATTAGATCATGTAGTTCCTGAGCACACTCTCCAAAATGAAAACTGCAGAAATCAGAAAGGCCACCTTACGCATGTTTTCAAGATCGAGCAAATTTAGCGTCACCAATTAACCTCTTAACCCTTTCCACCAAGTCCAAAGCCGCGAGATAGCGTTTAGCAACGCCTGCCCAAATGTGTCAACAGTATTCTACAACAACTTGAGCTTTATAAAGTGCTAGAAGCTGTCCAGTAGAGACATACCGCTGCATTTTGACCAGAATCCCAAGTTTCTTTGAAACCATCTTTGCTATCGTCTATAGTTAAAGTTTGTTATTCAACATAGTCTTAGATGGTCATAAACCTTTTTTTTTTTTCACGAGGAGGAAATCTTCAGAAAGATACCCCGCCTTCTGGGGAAGGCGGCGGTTATGTGGGGTTTTACCCACTAAAACCTCCCAGTGGCCCTTCCTCGGTGCATGGTGAGGGGCTCCGGGATCCAGTGAACCCGAGGCCCCTTTTAGTCGCCTTCTACGACAGGCAGGGGGATACCGTAGTCTTAAGATGGTCATAAACCTATACTATTAACTCGAGCAACAAACATCTTTCACATAAGATTTATAGAAAATCCCTGGGAAATGCTAACAAAATTAATATGGGACATAATTTTTTTATTTAATTAAATTCAATATGGAAACCTTAACCTTTCAAAAACCTTTTAAAAAATTAAAGTGGTTCATAAATGACGTCGCTACGAGTGCACAGAGAATAAAAAAAATACAGACAGTATTGATCAACTTCACTTTTTTTGAAGTCCGTTAAAAAGCTTTTACAATTACAGGTATGTACTCAATGCGTTCGTGATGTAACAGGACAATTAGTATAACAGTTAATGGACGGAAGTCACAATAATTGCCAATAAGCATTATAAATATGTGTCAGTGAAACCATTACTATAGACAAGAAATAATAGAAGCTAATTTATTAAGGTCAATATGACCGGTATAATTGTCTAATTGTACCTTTATGAATGAAGAAATAATGCGATATCGTAACATTATCATTTGTGAAATTAATGATTATAATCAATCAAATGACTATAAAATATTAATCAATATGGCGTTTATTAAATAATGAGGTATACCTTGCGAAAATCACGTGTGTTTTTGCATTGTTCAAGCAGTATCCATTACACTCAAAATCCACTGACGATAGATTTTGCGAAATAAAATTTCACATGGCAAACGAAGTGGAAAGGATTAATTAAATTGATAACACTAGTATTTGTTTATAAATAAAAGCTGCACACGCTTGCGCAGATCTCGGGTGTTAGACGGGCGGTATTGAACCACATTAGACGTCCATCCGCGGCGATGGTCGCGGCCGTACTGCCAGAATTCTAGGTATCGACCTACGGAATGACAATGAATGGAGTGGCAGCTCCGCAGTCTCCCGCTGCAAGCTCACTGCAGTGCAGCTTTATTTCTGGCACCACGACACCGCACGACACTCTTCTCTTGACACGGCATATCGGAAATGGTGCCAACAATTGGTGGAGTGCGTGTCACGCAACCGACCCGGTTCCCGGGATGATTGCGCCCTCAAATTTATGTTATATTTAAATTGGCCCGTGTGTGCCTTATTCGACAACACTCTAGACCGGTTTCGAGTATTACAAGCCGTGCAAAAATTCAGGAGCGTTCATTTTATCAAACATTTGTTTTGATTGAAAAAATATTAAGTTTATTTATTAGTATCTGCTCGTCCCGACTTCGCACGGGTAGTTCAACTTATTTATATACATAAATATATATTTAAAAAGTAGGCAGACATAAGTGTCTACACCGAGAAGTGAGTAACTATGCTAAACAAATCAATTGATTGCATAGTTTTAAAGATTACGTGACGAGTCAGCGAGTGATATACATGTTATAAATAAGAAAATTTCACAAACTGGAATTACAGATTTGGTGATAAAAGCAAATTTAAATTATAATATAAAGACTATATAAGCTCTCACCTATTATAATATAATTATATTTTAAGAAAAAAAAGATTTTTATAAATATATAAAAATATTTTTTTTTAAATATAGCTCCGAAAGTGTGAGTAATCAACAATATTGTTAAAAATATTAATAATATAAATAATAATAATAATATGATTTTATTTCAAACCAAAAATTCATGTACAAACCAGTTCGATAATAGCCGCAGTAGTAAAAACTGTGGCGCAGCTATTAACGTCCATCTCCAATCAGTTAAATATAAAAACAAATTTATTAAAATTATCAACTTATAATGTAATTTAGTTTAATCGTTTTGTGTGTGTGAGTGTGTATGTGTGTAAAAGGTTGCGTGTGTTGAAGAGTGACTGTATGTGTAGGGATGAGTATGAAGGGAGTGAGTTACTCTGACTGTTTATTATCGTTTTAAAAGATCTTCTGTAAATTCATACGAGAGGGTTTGGAGCCATTCAGTAATATGTGTCTTACATTCTTTTAGTGGTAATGGGTATATATGTAATAATTTATTTACTTTATTGTACAAAAAGGCACTTAGGATGTATAATATTGTTGATTACTCACTCGTGGATTGCACTTTTCTATCCCTTTTAAAAATCGACGATTCAACACCACCTAGTAAAAAAAACGCTTATTAGGTATTTTGTTAAAGCATGTAATTCAATAAGTTTTGTATAAGTATTTTAGCGAAGTTATGTCTACGGGACCATGATGTGATTTTCCAATCCTGTGTTGTCTAAATTTTCTATATTTTTACTTTTTTTTTCCTAAAACTTATGTCAAAACTTGTTCTCAGGTAAATTAGTGATATATCTCAAAATTATATAATAGTATTGCATATCTGTAAGTTTTCCTGTATTAAATAAATAAATAAATTATATACTAAAATCTCACGTTGACTGACACACGCTGCTTCGTATAGTATCACCTCTTTATAAAAATGTTCTCTTTAAAAAAATGAAATAATTTTTGGTCTTAACTTTCCAATTAACCATTCTAAATAGCTTATGCTTGGAGATGCCTCATGTCAATAGTCGAATAGTAGAGTCTAAACTACGACTTATATACATAGAAATAGGTACGTATATTTTTTATTAAAAAAGATTGCTAGTTATATTTTTTTCTTAACAAGAAGAAAATTGAAGCGTCAATAGCCTAATGGTTGCCTGCGAATCGTAAGGTCGTGGGTTCGAATCCACCATTCGACTATTGCCGTGAACCATGTCCTAGCACAAGCTTAGTTGGAATGGTTAACAAGATTGTTAGTAATGTTTCTAAAAAAAAAAAAAGAAATAATGCTAGCTTTCTTTCTTAAAAAAAAAATCATTGCTTACCATTCCAACTATGTTAAAGCTGATGGAGATGGTTCAACTTAATAGTCGAATGGTGGATTCGAACCTACGACATTAAGTTTTGCTGACAATACCTTAAACTATAAGGCTATTGATGGATCAAAACCATAATTTAATTTATTTCATAATGCATTCCAATACCTAGGACACTGTATTATTGTGGATAATTTCGTCGTCGGATACAATGACTAAGGTGCTCCACGCATGCGCTATACGAGCGACGTATTAGGTGGCACTTGAGGTGGCCTTGCTCTCACAGTTAACGTCTCCTCGAATGGTTAGATACAGACCTCCGGAGGTTAAGAGTCCACGGCCGTCCGACGTAAACATAACTGCTAGTGCTAACAACATTCAACACAACATCTAAGGAAGGTGAAAACATGCGTTGAAGAGGAGCAAAAAAATTTACTAGTAACAAGTATATTTACAAGAAAAAACAAATCTTCTTCAGATAGAATCGAACGATAACGCTATTATTATCGGACGCCTTCTTTGTATTTCCGAATTATCGTATAAATAATTCGAAAAAGAATTAAACAGAATCTAACCAAAAAATCTCATAAAATTACATCCTTGAAATACATCCTTTCCAATAATAAAAAATAAAATCACCAAAATCGGTTGGCTTGATCGTGATGTAATCCCCGAGTCCGTTACCTGGAGGCCAAATTAGGTTGCCACCGCCCACCCAGGGTTGAAAACCTAAAGTTCTATGCCAACAAAGTTAACATGTGACCTAATTTTTTTAAATTTCTTTAAAAAAAGCTAGTAATATCTATTTTTTTCAGAAATATTACTTACTTTCTTGTTAACTATTCGATCTAAGCATAAGCTTGTGCTATGAGATGTTTCACGTCAATAGTCAAATCGAGTTCGAATCTACGACTTTACGATTGGTAGACCGTACCCTAAGCCATTAGGCTATTGCCGCCTTCACCACAATTAAAAGCGAACCATCACGAAGGAAATAATTAAAATCGGTTCATCAATGATGTATGACTGTATATCATATGAAGCGTCAATAGCCTAATGGTTTAGGGTACGGCCTGCGAATCGTAAGGTAGTGGGTTCGAATCCAACATTCGACTATTGCCGTGAACCATGTCCTAGCACAAGATTAAGCTTAGTTGGAATGGTTAACAAGATTGTTAGTAATATTTCTGAAAAAAAAAAGAAATATTGCTAGCTTTCTTTCTTAAAAAAAAAAAAAAAACATCAAAGAAAATTCACTTCCTTTTTTGAAGACGCTTAAAAGAAGTCATAAGCAAGGAAATGAAATAAGGATACGAATTGAATTTGGTACCGTAAATTATTGTAGCGGATTACACAATACAGACTTTGCGACAACAGAATAATGACGGCAATTAACAGTAAAACATGCAAAAAAAATTGTTGCGAAAAAAACTGACCGAATTAAAAGTAAAGCAGTACGTTGCGGGCGACCATGACTTGCTCCATTCATTGCCAAGGGCAGATTTATTTATACCGTCAGAGACTAACTGCACTAGTTAAATGAAACCGGCACCATCCTCCCATTTTAAACGAGACAATTAAGGACACTAATAGTAATATTATATAAGCTCTTATGCCCTTTTAACCCTAGCGGGGTAGACAGCTTAGCATAGTCCTACTCAGGGAAAAAAACCTTTTTTTTAACAACAACTATAAAATAATTGATTTGGAATATTGTCCTTTTTAAAAACATAGACATATTTATACTTATGTTATGACTTATTATTCTTCTTCTTTTCGTTTCCTCAGCGCTGAGGGTCGTGACCAACAAGAGAGCTGCTCTTAGTTTGGCTGGAGTTTTAGTCCGGTAACTACTGTAATATATTCTGTCCACCTAGTGGGCGGTCTGCTTTTGCTTCTTCTTCCCTCGACACAGCCAACCAGGATTAGCTTGACTTATTAGGATTCAAAAATATAACTTCAATGTACATGTTCCATACAAAAAAATGCATTGCATTACCCTCGGGAATTGGCAACGAAAAGTAATTGCCACATATACCAGATTTCAAAATGGCGGCGGCCATACAAGGATATTGATTTTACCACTTGAAGGGTTATAAAACTGCAATTCATTGGTACAAGCCAATACATAAACTAGAAAAATCATCAGAACAAAAAACTGGGATTCACAAACGCAACGGAATTCTAGCCACTAAGCTATCACTAATTATCCCATTCATTAATCTGAGGACTCCCACGTAGAACTTAGAAAGCTAACGCGATCATGTTATTTCAGTCCCTTGCTTTTCGTCTTATAAATAAATTTGATTATACGACCTGCAACCGTCCAAGCTGAGGTTACCCCTCAATGGGGGGGACCCTTGTGTCGAGTTACTAGCGATAGAGGTTCAGGCTGAGCAACCTAAGAGCTATGCCACCTCTCAATCCGGTGAAGCAGTCACGGCTAGCTTCTCTGACCAATCTGTGTAGTTCGTCATAAAAAAAAATCTACGACATAAGTCTCGAATCTCTCATCATAAGGTCTTCCAAACCTGCACTCATTGACTTAAAAAATTGATTGTCTTATTACAATGCATTCGATTTGGTCTTGTTTATACCTGCCGTCACACGCCATACGTGACCAGTTTGATTCAATGTTCCCAATTGCGTCATAGCGTACCGAGTGAACACTTCCCATAGCATTTATTAGTCTGATGATTTCATATTATGCACACCTAAAACGTATTAATTAAAAAAAAATCTTTCGTAAAATGTATATTGGCTTACAGATGTACTGCGAAATTATTATCTCTCGGGAAAAGTCGGATCTTTATCTGAATACGAAGACACCCGAACTATCAATAAATGAGTGATATTTTCCCCTACGGCTCTAAGATGGGTACTGAAGCTATCTAAAATTACGAAAGAAAATCTTTTCTCACTATATCTATACGTCTATGTGAGGTGGGTGAAAACTTATAATTATTTGGAGGTATTTTTAAAAACTATATAATAATTATACAGTCATAATTTTGAGTTTGCTTTAATCGGTAGCTGCCATAGATATTTTCATAGATTTAATAACTACATACAACAGGCGTCTTATACAATACATAGGTGAATTAATAATATATTTTTATCGATAATTTTCCATTTTTTTTTATTTAATAACAACTGTTTAATTGTTGGTAATAAGAAAGACTGTTATTATCTTTTTTATTTATTCAAACAATACAAAAAAAATTCTTCACGCCATTAAAATCCAGACATTACATATTCACCATAACATTGCTATAGTTAAATAAAAAAATAAAATTAGTACTAATTGTGAAGTAAATGTAGTGACGAATGGTAGATTCATTTTTTCGTACTCGATTATTCGTTACGATTTTTGTGTGTTATAGGATGTTTTTTTTTTGTTATAAATAGAATGTTGATTGCTATTACGACATAGAATAAGACGTTGCGACTATACCATCGCCCGTTTTGGTGACAATCACTCTACAGTAAAGGAAGTATGCCATTTACGACGACTATTTTAAACTGTCCAGTTAGCAGAGGTCGCCCGCGCGGCCCACCAGGGAGGTCTATGTCGGTTGTACTAATGTTGCATATTTCTATTCTTTGTTTTTTTTTTAATTTGAGAATGGGACAAACGAGCATGCATCTCACGTGATCTTAGGTGTTGCCGCAAAATTAATTAGAACCTAACCAAACTGTCATGAAATCTGTTGTCGTGATATTGACTTATTTGTCCATTTGTTGCATACATACTATATACAAATTTAAGACTTATATGGTTTTCTCATGGATGCCTTTATCAGAACTGGACCAAAACTAAATGGGACCACATGGAAAGCACCAGATTTCAAATAAAAAAGAATCATCAAAATCGGTCCAGCCAGTCTAAAGATAACAAAGTAAAAAAATAAAAAAACAGATGAATTGAGAACCTTTTTCAGTCGGTTAAAAAGTAAGTTAAAAGCACAAACAAACACACCTAAAGTCCAAGACGGTTTGGGTCCAAGATTTCTAAACTATTATATGAAATTTAAATGTCTGTTTGTAATGTTATAATAATTGCTTTTACGACATGCTAATGAATGTTTTTACGGAATATCAAAATAATTTTACCTGTTAATTTTTTACAATTTTACATATATCTGTCTATCTGTATTTTTGGAACGGCTAAACCGATTTTGACGGGACTTTGGCTACTTTTATTTTCGAAAAATTCAAATAAATAATATTATATATAATCTTATAAGATATTAAAAATAACAGCGGGTAACATTTCGGAGCGCAGCTAGTATTTAATATATGGTTAGCACAATCTTTGCAAATATCTCTTGCTGCCGTTATAAATGTAATTGTGTATTATAAATAAATAGATATTTTTTTTCAATAAAATTTTATTCAAATCTTTTCAGCTCTCTAGGCGTGACAGGATTGAATCTAATCTATTAGCTAGGGATGTTCATGCCAAAAAATATCGCAATGTTTTTCGATATAATTTATCGTGAGGTTGTATCGAAACTACGCGATAATAAATATCGATATTTTTCATATATCGAAATTTGTTTATAATTAATCAGTGCGTTATATTAAATATTAGAAAAGTTTTGTACTAAAAGAGTACTCGGCGCGTAACTGAGAGGTTCTCGCTTCGGATACCAGTCCAGATTATTTGATTTGATTCTGTTAGCAGTACAGACTACATGCATAAATTATAACATATAACATACACTCTTCGTGATGGCAGCGCAATTGAGGGTTTAATTTTATTCAAATTGTCAACCACAAATAAAAGAAAGAATGGAATGATTTTTTATTTAATTTCTTACGATATTTCGTATATCGGATAAAATATATCGATATTAAATGATTCGATAATATCGGATTGTAGCGATATATCGTGTCCATATATCGATATTCTATGTAATATCGATATCTATCGTGCACTCCTACTATTAGCATTTGCACTTAGGAACGCTGGGTCATCAGGTTAACCGTTTTTATATACATTCGTTAATGTCGCTGCCGTCATCGCCTTTATTTGCCACATGTGATTCGCATAAGTCGTTAAAAGGATCGACACGAGTGCCATATAATCGTAAAATTTTTGATCACAGTTCAATGACTCTGTTTAGAGTCAATCGGTGTATTAACAATCCGTCCCAGAGTCGGCGAACGATTCATTATATACGTGAATAGATTGTAGTATACAATACAACAATACAAGTAAAAATAAACCGACTTCAAAATGAATCAATTCAATTCAATTGTTTTTGTTCGCCAATGTCGAAGTGCTTATGTTAAACTGCTGTAGACGGGCAGATATTGATTTTTTCTGTTTTTAACGAACTACACAGATTGGCCAGATAAGATTGGCCTTGACTGCTTCGTCGGATTGAGAGGTGGCACAGCTCTTAGGTCGCTTAGCCTGAACCTCTATCGCTAGTAACTCGACCTTGTGTCTTTATCTTTAGGGAATTTCAAACTTTCTTAACGGACCCTTTATTTTTGCTCACGGCTATATATATATCTCAGATAATTAGGAAACACGAAGAGGGCATCCGCGCGTGACAGTGTTTAACGTTTGATTAGATTTGAACTGGGTTTTTGTTTTAACTCGTAATTATAATTATTTATGGGGTATAAACTAATGCTTGACCACGAACCCATCTCATGTTAATTGGTGATATAGTCGAAAGATGGTACGCGTTAGTTTAGTAAGTGCCTAATCACTCTACAGAATGCTATATAGCTCTATGTAGCACGTTTTTTAATAAGCAATGTTTTCAAATCTCTTTCATTAGTACTGTTCAGAGTGACCCCGTTTTTACAATATTCATTTCACAGTTTTTAGCTGAGCTGTTAACTTTTAAAACAATGAAGCAGTTCCGGAACCGAGCGAATGCAAAATGCTCCGGCGTTAGCGAGAAACATTTGTAATTTTAAATTATGAACTATTTCATTTTTAATAGAAAAAACGGGCGAGCGCTGACGCAGCATTCTACTAAGTGATTTTATGGAGTTTCCTGGTACATCTTCTGAATCCAATGCCCTGTTACAATAAAATAAATAAATAGTTCACAAAAATACCAAAAGGAATTGAATGCCATCCAAGGAATGAGTTTTTTGAAGTCGGTTAAAAAGGTTGTACTAGTATAAAATGAGTAAATACATGCCCGAATGAAACGTCAAACCAGTTTCATATATTCATTATCATTGTACTAATCAAATAAAAAACTACCGTTTAATACCATAACTTTTTTTTTACACGTACGAACTACCAGGTACCGTTGATATCATCGTTCATAACAGGGTCCCGTGTCTACTATTTGCCAGTGACATTCATTATGAAACCAATCTTTTTGACCGGTCACATAATTGCCAAATATGTCAATTACTAACTTATACATGACTGGCGTGCCAGTGATATACCATCGTGCCACGTATGAACTAAACGATTACCTAGCGTAGTAAATACCAACCACTACGATGCCATTGAACGTTCATCAACGGCAACTGCAATTCATCTAATGTTTTACGTATTCAATTAACATTAAGTGGTATTTATGCTCGTCTGTCTTCTCCTAAGAAATAATGTTTTTAAATCTTTGTTACCCTTGTTGGGCAGGCACAATAGAAAAATATACGGTGTTGCAAAAAAAAAACAAAAACAAATAAAGGCCAGTGAAAAGATACGCAGAGTGGTTGTGCGGTGCTTCTCATATTCATACAGCTCTGCAATTATGCAAACAGCGAAAAACACAAAGGTTTCCATTGTTACAGTTTAGCTTTTTGTTATAGCTAAGAAAAAGCGAAGCTCATAGCCGAATGCAAAAATGATGCGCGCCGGAAGATGGGACTTTCAAGGGGCGGTTTAAGAAAAGGGAAATGTTCATACGTAAGGGATGAACGTGCCGTGTAGCCGTAAATGCTAGTACAATAACTAACACAGCACAGTAATTTCATAAGATTAAAAATGTAGCAAGCTAGTATTGAGTCGTTTCGCATATTTAATAATTTAAAATCCGTTCATCATTTGTGCTATAATTTATGACCTATTTTTAAATGTAAAAATACTGGGAGCTTTGGTGACGAGCTTAGGAAGTCGATTGTTGACGGTCCGTATCGTGCGTTAGCATGTCCGTGTTCTCTAGACGATCGACAAGTGCTAATTAATTGTCTTCGAAATGTAAATTCCGTAGGAGTTTGCTTAGTAAAGTACCCCGACCTGGAAGCAAGCTTGGCACAAAGCTATGCAGTCTACAATTTAAACATTATACGTGGTATAATTGTCATACAAATCTGGTATCCTTGATTACAGCACGAACCAAGCTAATTTTCCTATGCGATTTGCACGACACGTGTAACCACGCGTCACACATAAAGCGAATGTAATATCTCGATATAGTCTGCGAGTAATTCTCTACAGCCCTAGTAATGTTGGACTTGGTCTGGCTTTATACTTGTGTTTGCTTCTTGATTTTTATTAATAATATCTACCTTGAGATTTAAAGCAATATTTATTGTATTTTATTAATACTTAACAGTTAGACTATATACGCCCAACTGTACGATATTGTGGTCTAATGTGTGTAATGAGCTTTAGTATTTCGCTGACTTGCGTACAAAAA
The DNA here is from genome assembly GCA_029286785.1 of Meandrusa payeni. Lineage (NCBI taxonomy): Eukaryota > Metazoa > Arthropoda > Insecta > Lepidoptera > Papilionidae > Meandrusa > Meandrusa payeni. The sequence goes on along the minus strand of JAGSMX010000008.1, from coordinate 6,284,197 downwards.
AAATCAAGGTGCCTTATGTGTCACCCCACCACCTTCATATATTGTAACTAAGCTTATGAAAGATAAATTAAATTCTAAAAATAAAGTAATTGAGCCACATAAAAGAATAATTAGAAATTAAAGTTTCTACCTGGATACTTTTTGAACTTGTTGCATATTTAGCGTGGTTCTATGTCTCTTACGTCCATAACCATCTATATGTCATTTGTGTGTCTAATACCTTATACACAATATATGTTTCCAATTTACAGTAGGAAGCATGTTTTAAGCTACATTGTATCTAGTCGTATTGATATGACAACAATGAGGTTCAATGGTCTATACATATGTAAATTTAATTTAGAATAATAATAAAGATATAGAACACGAATGCGGTCATGTCATCCCATAATCGAACTACGATATTAATAGCATTATAGTATTTTACTCAAAGGTTTCTTTGGAACACGATTCACTAGAAACAATTACAATGAAAACAAAAACAATGAAATAGTACCATTCTACAGTTCATGATGTTTCTCGAGAGTCCTGTGAACTGTAAAAGTCTACGCCTTGATCACTGAATAAGAAGAAGATTTTATAAGAAGCAGTGATAGCCTAGCAGCTAATCATAAGACTTTTTCACGAACAGGGATTTAGAGAATTTTTAAATTAAGATAATTTCACCCGGAATTTCCATTTTTCGGTTTATTATGTACAAATAAAATCACTTACTAAAATTTGTCCCGGGTGGAGAGACAGGTTAGTTTTTTATAATCTGGTATATTAACCTATCTTTTCAAGTATGGGTTAAAAGAATATTAACTATTTACTTTTCCTCTTGGTGTTTTTGTCAACAAGGTACCTGGCAATATTTTTATGAAATGTCAAAATTTACCTCGCCTTTTTCAAAACATTCTCTAAAATCCGAATGGCCCGCGATTCAAATTAAATTTAAATAATAATGCAAGAAAATATTCGCCAAGACTTATTAACATTCGTACCAATATCAGTTTTAAATGAAGTACAATGTTTTGTATTTTATGACAATCATCCAAGAGACGACAGAACTATTGATGTCTTGGTTTGTACACAACGGAAAGAAGTTATAGAATATTATAACAGGGAACCAATTTCGTCTTTATTATTGCATACATCTCAGAATTTTATTGAAGTTCGAAGTTTTAGGAATGTAAAATGCAAGCTTTTTTATTTTGTTGCAACAGAGGATGAACTATTTATTTTGTCAAGCAACAACGATTTAGTGCTCGAGCACATAGTTACGGAAGTGGATAGTTACGAAGTTTACGATTCTTCGTGCACTGGAGTAGCTTCTTTAAAAGTAAAATGCAAAGATGATGCTGTGCCATTATTTTTTGATGATAACTTTTCTGTAATTAGTGAAAGATGTGTTGATATGGAAAATGTAGCGGATAATATGACCCCAATCATAATGCAACTGACTAGGAAATTAAAAGAAGCTAAGTACAATGTTAAGTGTAATGAAAACAAATACAATGAATATTTGAATTTACGGCAGGTGGCAACATTCTATTTATTCCAGAAAATGTCACCTAATCTAAATGAATCTCTTTTCAACATTAATTCTAAAGAAGTAAGTATTACATGAAGTTTGTGATAGTAGAAGATGATTATCTGGATGCTTTAAGTTGCATATGCAAGTATGCTAGCAATCTGAGTTTGATGCCGAGTGCTGGCACCAATAAAATTGTGTGCTGATTTACAATATGCAGTGGTGAAGGATAACTTTGTAATGAAACCTGCATATCTGGGAAAATTTTCTAACACATTAATGGAATCTGCAACATGCCAGGGTCAAATGGCAGGCTATGCCTGGTCTGTGCCCATTACTAGGATATATAGGTAGTTCTAATAATTTAATAAACATCACTAGAAAAAACTGATCTGTTGGTTCACAGTTATATTTTTTGTAAATATTTTGTAAAATACCTTTTATGTTGTAAATTTTTCTTTTTTTAGTTACTGTTATATATTGTAATATATGTATAGTTAACTTATATTTTCTAGTTTTATTTATAACAAAATTATGTATTACATTTAATAGTAAATTAATATTATATGTAAAGTTAAAAAAAAAAACATTGAATTACATCCTTGCCAATAAAAAAATAATAATCAGATGTGTAATTTAATGACTTACTGTACATTTAAAATAAGCATCATCATGTATATATTACAGAGTTTCATGGTATGCTTGTATTTATTATAATTACTGAAATAAACATCAATGAGGCATGCCATCTTCTGTCCAAGAAAACAAGAGCATGGCTACACAGAATTTTGTGCTTCACTATCTTCAGTAGCATTACTACACTTGCAAGGGACATCCAACGTCAAGCTGTGGACTATAACACCCAGACCTGTTTCAGAACCAGTCTGAATTCTTTAACTAGAGTGCGACTTCAATTATTGAATTTGTTTATTAAAGTATAGTAATGAAAAATATATTTATATTTCAGATAGCTTCTTCAATGGATTTGAAAACATGGACACCGTGGATAAAATTGTGTAACAGAAAAATTGTTATAGCATTTAATTTGCGGAATAATAATAAGGTGTAAGTCTGCTTTAATATGATATTAAGATTTGTGATACAGGACACACAGAGATATACACATATTGTACATACATACACTCACTATAGTGTGTCTATGTATGTAATGTAAAATATTTCCTATTAATTTGTTTAATTCTTTTTTTTGTTTTTTAATGTGAAGTGCATTCTTAGTTAACACTGAAAAAAAATGTCTTATATAATGTAAATCTATGAAGGCTTAAATCTTGAATATGTGACCAAAATATTTTGTAACGGAAGGAATGGTGAGGAGCGGATGTGGGAGCAAATAACACGGTGGAGGGGAGAGGTGGGAGCGCAGATGATGAGGCGAGGAGGGGATAGAAGGCGAGGCGAGGAGAGGAGGGGGAAGAATATAAAAGCTATGGTTTTGGTTGGCGGAGTGATCTTTGTTGTCAGTAAAGCAATAAATAAGTATACATAAAAATTAAATGTGTTCTTTTCGTTATATAACTAAATATAACATAGTCGTTATTTATAATAATAGTGAGTCGTTATAGTTTATTATAATTCATAAGCTGTTGATTTTGTTAAAAATAATAATAAATAAAATATATTACTTTGCAGTTATAAGAAAATTATTATTGTTTCTCTGTAATATAAATTTAACAGCTGCATTTGCAATTTAAAAAAGTGATTCAGTATAAATACCTAAATAAAAATTAAAGAAAGCTTAACATAAATAATTTAGTTGTTATACTATGATACTAATTATGAGTTATGAATGAATGAAATCTTCAATAGATGGAACATTAGGCCCCAATCTATCTATAATCTATATGATGGTTGTCCAAATCTAAGTCTGCTTATCACATTAACAGTTTTTTAATTGAAAGACACTAATTTCGTTAGCATCAATTTATTCCAAGTGTAAGCTACGCTATTTGATACAATGCCATATGTTTTTTGTCTGTTAGTGAGTCTTTTGTTTCTAAGGTTATTTATTAGGCCAATGAATTATTACCAGTTTATTTGTATATATTGTATTTTTTATCTGTTGTTTGTTAATTATTTGAGTTGTTTGTTTCAATTTGCGTATTTTGAGATAAGATATTTCCAGTCCTGTAGTTCTGGGCTCTCAAGAATAAGACTACGGTATCCCCTGCCTGTCGTAGAAGGCGACTAAAAGGGCAGAAGCTTGAGCACAGTGCAGAGGGGCTCCAGTGCGTTCCACTGGAGACCCCGGAGCCCCTCGTCATGCACCGAGGAAAGGGCCACCGGGGAGGTTTTAGTGGGTAAAAACCCCACATAACCGCCGCCTTCCCCCCAGATGGCGGGGTATCTTTTTGAAGATTTTCTCCCCTTTAACAAAAAAAAAAGATATTTCATTGACTTTTCCAATTATTTTTATAAGCATTGATAGATGAGTGATAGAATGCTCACCTTAGTTAGTTTAGTTTTAGAATAAAGAAGAACCGTCAATAGCCTAATGGATTAGGGTACGGCCTGCGAATCGTAAGGTCGTGGGTTCGAATCCACCATTCGATTATTGCCGTGAACCATGTCCTAGCACAAGCTTAAGCTTAGTTGGAATGGTTAACAAGATTGTTAGTAATATCTTTTTTTTTTAAAAAAAAATGTCCCTTAGATTATCCTTCAAATAGCAACCGACCGAGTCGTGGTTCAGGCCTCTCGGGCGCCCTCTGAACGGAATGATTACGCGTTACATAGTAACCATCCAAGCAGAGGTTACCCTTGACCGTGGAGCATTGTGTCGAGTTACTAGCGATAGAGCCTGAACCAGGCTAAGCGAGATACGCAACCTCTCGACCCGGTGAAGCAGTCAAGGCTAGCTTCTTTGCCCAATCTGTGTAGTTTGTCAAACAACGACACACATTGACTTATTTACTAGGAGATGGTTCACATCAATAGTAAAATGGTGGATTAGAGCTCAGTACCTTACCTTACTTTACGTAAGGTACTTACTCAGTACAGTACCTTACGTAAAGTACGAACGAAGTATGTACGAACATATACATATATATATATATGTTCAGATAAAAGGTGTACTCATGTTGACTGTGTAGAATTAATTATCAGTATTTTTATATAATTGATAAAAATGAAATTTCACTTTCAGCCCACTGGAGGAAGTCCATGTCCTTTTAAACAGTACCACAAAAAATTCATTAGTTTATGTGACCAAACTATTTCAACGATATCAAACACATTGGATAGAAAGTGAAGAACAACAAATAAACGCTAACACAATTGTTGCAGTTGTGACATGCATGGATGTAAAGGAGCTCCAGCATAATGTTACCAGTAGTATAAAGTTTGATATGGTGTTGGCTTTTAAAATGTCTGAGAGATATTACCTTCTGCCATTTGAAAAGGTTTCAATATCAGCATCGGATATAATGGGGGAAGAATTTGACATTCTTGCCAAACCTCACGAGGGTAATTATACTTTTATCTTTCATTCATACAGTAATTATTTCAATTTAGGCACTTTTAATGCAAGTGCTTCACCACAATCCTAACTGCTATTAAGTCAAAATGCAGTCTTGGATGGTAAGGCATACTAGGTTACTAAATGCTTACTCATTCTACTCTAGAAACCACAAAAAGACACAGGTGACATGTATCTCATATATTGTATACCATATATACACTCTTTAGAAGCTGTGACTTAATCCAGGATTTGTAAGGAAATTTGATTTATTTCAGTGGTCTGTCACATCTCTATAACCTTAGCAGGGTAGAGCTGTTAGCCTTCGTCATTAAATTTCCCACAGACTTTTTTTTGGACGAACTAACACATTTGGCCAGAGAAGCATAGCTCTTAGGTCGCCTGAACCTCTATTACTAATATTAGAAATTTAATTAGTAATAAAAATACGATAGATATATTTTTGAAATTCTGTAAATATGTAGTAAATAAAGTAATTAAGATTAATTTAAGATAAAAAACCCCAGCCAAACATGCTGGGGAACAAATATTAGTAATAATCATCTTATAAAAAAAAAAAAAAACCTCTATTACCTAGTAACTCGACACAAGGGTCCCCGGTGAGAGTAACCTCTAGGGTTACTCTCACCGAAATTCTTCCTACTCGGTCGGTAGCTATGTTATTGGCAAAAGACTATTGGAACAATCTTAGCTAAATTAACTTATATGCCACTTCGGGAAGCGTTTGCGGTGGGAGAAGAAGTGGCCGAAGGAACTCCAGCAAAACTTCTAATCCTATCCATGGGGTGGATCCCACAGACTTTTCCCACTGAAATTTATACGGAAAATAGGTTGTAGGTTCTATAACAGTTTAGTTGATTGGAGTAATTCCTGTAAACAAAAAAGTCCAATACAACCTCCTAGCAGAACAACATTTTCGAACTGAGATTCAAATACCCATTGATCACCCCACCAATACAAGAAGTATAACACATAAAAAACTGAAAATACCATCTCATTCTAACATATACGGTAAGCGAACATCGCAATACTTAATACCGACACTAATGAATAATCTCGCATTACAAACAAAAAAAGACATTAACAACAAAAACATTAAAACTGTTTTAAAAATATATATATATTAAGAACAGCCTGTATCGAACGCTCACACGCATTGAGGCGTCTTCGCTTACGATGGGTGTGTGCGTTCGTTTGCAAAGGATGCTCGCAACGGCTCGTGACTAGGTGTTGCGGTATTCTCTTTTATATCACTATTACTGTAAAAATGGACGAGGACTGAATGCTGAGCATCCAGACAAACCTGGGATAGGTTTTTGGGATGCGCTTTATTGTGTAAATTTTATTTGTAAAATGTATTAAATACAAAAAAACCTACTGGAAGACATTTAAAGACGTTTCTACTCTACTCAATCTCCGAGTAGAGTAGAAACGTTAATTTACTTATATTTGTCATTATAAGTCCTATGTAAAGTAGAAAGGCTACTTCAGTATGTGTTACTACAAATCTTGTCGCAACAAGCTCATGCCTAAGAAATATTAACTGGAAACTCACAATATTCTATTCCAGATGAGGAACATACATTTTTATCCATACTGGCCACATCTGAGAAGATCACGCTATGCCTTCGACCTCTTATAAATAAAGGAGAGCCAAGTATAACAGCGGCAGATGTATTTTGTGAACATTTAAAAATGGAAGAATTCAACACAATAGAGAATGTTGTGATTCATAGAACATCACCATATCACATGCTACATGGCATAATGGTGATATATGAAAATAGCAAGCAAGAAAGCAGAGGCAATTTAACAGTTGAAGTACATTCAAGGTAATGTTTTGATTAATTCATTCTCAACCAAAACAAGCTAGACAGAGATAACAATTATTTTTCAATAACCTTGTTACCGAAGGACCAATCTGTATTTTATCACTAACTAGCGCACCCAACCCACTGTGCCGGGCTAGATTTTGCTTTATCTTATTTAAACAATAAACTTACATCATTATATATTTAATTTAACTCTCACAATATATTAAATTATTCATTTCTCTCAGTATTCATTATCTTCTTGAGTGGGTGAAGATCATTACCTACACCCATGTACATATCAGTAAATACAATATGATACCCATAGTAGTAGTATCGTAGTAAATAAAAGCTCTATTTGACAGTTCAAGAGGAGTGCTCCTATCGTCACCAAAGCTTACAGGATTACTCGCCAGGTCAATTTGAAGATTCTCTAAAAGTTACTTTAAAATCGGTCCAGCCGTTTCGGAGCCTATACGGAACATACCCACACACTTTCTCTTTTATATATATAGATAAAAGCTTGTTTCTGTTTTCAGTTTTCTAAATACAAAAATAATTACTGCTAAAATTTGTGCTAGGTGTATTTGTCAACTAATAAGGGCAGTGAAAAGCGGATAGCAATATATCTGCCTACCCACTAGAGTTTTAAAATCTTTATTTATTGGAAAGACTTCTTCTTCTTCTTGGTCGCTTCACTCTTGTCAGAGTGGTCGTGGTCATCATGATCCGGTGGGTTGGGCAGCAGACAGCACCCGCCGCACGACGTCTCGCCACCTCCGCCTGCTGGTCGTCAATCGGGCACATTCGTGGAGGGGAGCACCTACCATACTCCGCACCTCATCCATCCATCGCATTGGCGATCTACCTCGTGGTCTACTTCCGTCTACTTTGCCCTGCACGACAAGACGCTCTAAACAATCGTTTCCGCGACGGCTTACATGCCCTAAGAACTTGAGTATTCGCCGACGTACTTGAGTAGATAGAAGTTGGTTGATACCCAGCTCTTCAAGGATGGAGGCATTTGTTTGGAATTCGATCCACGAAATCCCGAGCATCTTTCTCCAACACCACATCTCCAGAGCGTCTATCCTTTGAGTTTCGGCTTGTCGTAGGGTCCATGTTTCGGCCGAGTAGATTGGAAAGACTCCTCCTCCTCGCGTCGGTTTCCTCAATGCTGAGGGTCGTGACCATCTCGTGGGAACAGTTTGGTTTTATTGATCTGTCGCCTCTATATGCAGCCGTGCGCAGAGCATCGCTAACCGACGTGCCTAGAGTGGTGCGGATCTGGTCAGTCCAACGTGTCGGGCTTCGAACTCGCGGTCTTGTCCCGTCAATTTTACCAGTCACAACTAGCCTTTCTAGGTTATTGCTGGAAAGACTAGTGACATATTATTTCAAATTGATCATAAATTACAGATATCAGTCGCAAGTGGCAGCTTTAATTCACTATATGAATGATGTAATCCCATTCAGAATGGTAGCAACTACACCAAATTACAAAATAACAGCCAACGCACAGCATTTAACACATTACAACGAAGTAATACCGGATGTAAGTGACCAGGGTGTAGATTATCTGCAATTTGGCAAATCAGCTTTGATTCAAACATCAATATTGCTGGCATACCTCGATGATTGTATGATTCAAATGAATGAGAGTAAAAATCAAGCCATAACAAACAAGGTCGGCAGTGAAATAGATATGTTTGCCTGCGGCTTGGACAAATTCATGGAGTTCCGGAATAAACTACTTAAAGAAGTATATTCCGGTATACAGAAAGGTCTGGAAACAAAAAGTGATATGGCGATTAAAGACGATTCTAATGAAATGATTATAGATGAGGATTAAATGAAGAAATTTCCAAATTTCAACTAATTATCTGGGGCCGGAAGTCATAATGCAATCGATTGATTGTTTTTGTTAATGGCGTTTCCATATAGATTTCGCCAATGTCGAAGTGCGTGCTGTAAAAAGCGGGCTTCGTGACGGACAAGGATCTAAACTATAAGGAACGTGTGGTTACTGCTGAGACAATTCCGCGCTATGCTCACTGTTGATAAGTCTAAAACAATAGAGACAAACACAATATATACATAGGGTTAATTGTTTAAAAGAGAGACAAACTAAAGTCTAATGTTATTTTTGTGAAGGAATGAACATAAAATATAAACAAGAGGAGAGTTAACAAGAGATAGTAGGGATTTGAAGTCTATGGGGCGCGGGATATCATTAGGAAGGAGGTCGTAGAGGGAAGAAGATAATAAGGGGCAATGGAAAAAAAGGTGATTAGGAGTCCCTTCGTCTAGTCCACATTCACAAAGGGAGCTGTCTCTAACGTGTAGCTTAGCCAGGGGGACGGGGGTACACGCATGCCCAAGCCTTATCTGCAGATCGTGCTTGTGAAGCGTTAATGTATAATGCAATCACACCTAGAGTAACAACAGAGATCACCTCTCGAGCAACTTTATCTTAACTTACCCATAATGCAATGCACTGATGATGGGCCTGCAGTGTTTAAGTGAGTTGAAATCTCTTGTCCCGAAGTGGCACTCAAAGTTAGTTTAGCTTTTGAATGTCCCTTAGTTTATCTGTGAAATAGCAACCGATCAAGTCGTGGTTCGGCCCTCTCGGGCGCCCTCGGATCGGAATGCTTACGCGTAACATAGTAACCGTGCAAGCCAAGGTTACCCCTCAACGGCGGGACCCTTGTGGCGAGTTACTACCTCTCAATCCGGTGAAGCAGTCAAGGCCATCTTCTCTGGCCAATCCGTGTAGTTCATCATTAAAAAAATTGAAATCTTATTCATAAAAGAGGTTCAGACTAAATGACTTAATAGCCTTTTAATCGAGGGTAAAATAAAGTAAAGCATTAGCCTAAAACATTTTGAAGTTAATGTTCAATTTTTGAATTTCGCGCCTTTTAGAGCAGCGCACTCTAATATATCACTGTTTCTCTCTTTCTTACCGAGTTTAATATCAAGCGACCAGTATATTACAGTGTTAATTTATTAATTAAATAAATTGTGATTAAAACCTGAGCTACGTGTTTTAATTCATCAAAATATATAAATCAAAATGTTTTAATCTCCAATTTGAAGTTACAAAAATGTACCTATTAAGAATACAAGAAATGTTATTCTATTATTATTTATTTATTTATTTAAATCAACAAAAATTATAACACCGTTACAGATAATACCAATATGATGTTATAAAAACTTAGTTAAATATATTTTATTAAAATTAAAACAAATAAAAAGCTGCTTGAAGTATTGACAATAATATATAAATATAATAGAGTCAAACACCTTCTACGCATTTGTAGGCAGCTTCGATAAACACAGACTCTGTGCAACAAAATATATCAATGTGCAGTGAGATGGTATTAACAAACCCAACCGCGCGCGACAGCGGAGAGTTCCTGGATATATATATATATATATATACGATTATGTTATAGCTTATAATCCAGGGAAAGATCAAGGGAAAAGAAATTCGGGAAGGAGAAGAACATCTTGGCTTAAAAATCTACGCCAATGATACAATAAGAGCACACGTTCTTTATTTCGTGCTGCTGTGTCGAGGGTCCAAATGATGGTCGCCAACCTTCGATAGAAGATGGCACCAAAAGAAGAAGGAGATATATACTTTAATTAAAAGTAAACTTTTTTTATTTATTACTAATGGGAATAAAACCGTCGCTCAGTGGTCTATGGCTTTAGAGACGGTCCAAGCTCAGGTTCCCTGGAGTCATAATTGCCGTACCTTTAATTTGTATTAAATCCGTTGAAGTTGAAGTCTCCGGGCTAGCAATGGAATGACGTATTTACATATGCATTTAACATCAAGGGTCATGGTCAAGCACTTTAAAAGTATACAAAATAATTATTTATTAATGACATTTTTTGTTATAATGAAACAGCAAATTTATTTTGAGCGCAACAACATTGAATATTTATTTGTTCCTTATAAAGTATAATTTATTCTACAAAATTATATATATCTGAGCATATAACATATTTAAAACAATACCCAAACTCTGCTATAATAATGGACTTGAAATCCTAATGGTTAGTAACCGTCCAAGCCGAGGTTACCCCTCACCGGGGGGACTCTCGTGTCGAGCTACTAGCAATAGAGGTTCAGGCTAAGCGACCTAAGAGCTGTGCCACCTCTCAATCCGGTGAAGCAGTCAAGGCCAGTTCTCTGGCCAATCTGTGTAGTTCGTCATAAAAAAAAATTCTAATGGTCTCAAATTCTAATTGGTATCAATACTAATTATTCTTAATTCTCAAAAAGTCATATTGTCACACAATTCAGATCTCAGTCGATACAACGTAATACTTTTAATATTAAACAATAATACACAAATAATTCCAACTCATTGTTATACTATACTTACAAGTACAATAATTTGTAAAAATAAATTACATATAAACTATAAAAAAACAACTAACAATTAGATAACTACAAAGGAAATAAAATTTGTATAAGTCAAATGAGTACCTTATTTAAATAAATATGACGCACACAAGCCTTTTAACCGGTTGCATAACAAGACACATAATAATTCGGATGATATAAGACCCATCGTATGAGCCTAGTAATAATATTGTTAACATCCGACACTATACCACCTTTACATAGCGCGCCATCCGATTCTCCCTATCCGTGAAATAGCAACCGACCGAGTCGTGGTTCGGCCTTCTCAGGCGCCCTCAGATCGGAATGCTTACGCGTAATATTGTACCCGTCCAAGCCGAGGCTACCCCTCACCGGGGGTACCCTTGTGTCGAGTTACTAGCGATAGAGGTTCAGGCTAAGCGACCTAAGAGCTATGCCACCTCTCAATCCGGTGAAGCAGTCAAGGCCAGCTTCTCTGGCCAATCTGTGTAGTTCGTCATAAAAAAAATCGATTCTCCCTGTGACACAACACGTTAATAAAATAGATGAGCGACTGCGAGGAATGTACTGTGTACAAAAAATCATCAATACTAGCCTATTGGGTAGACGGGAATGTAATATTTCCGATGTCGAAATACCTTATTTGTATTTTTGGCTACAATTTTTTTTAAACAAGTAATGCCTTAAAACAACTTTAAACAAAACATGAGCAGTGGTCAGATGAGCATATTCTCCTTACATAAGCCTATAAATAAATACACTTTTTATTTGTAATTCGTTTTAAAATAATTTACAACGAATTTCATATAACAAAATAAATATTTTATAAAAATATCATAGTTTAAAAAATATACAATAAATTAAAATTTAAAATAAATAACAAAATATCTTTCTTAGCACCATAATGTCAGCCATATTGTATTGATTCTTAAATTATTTGTTTCCTTTAATTTATATTTCACAAATTAATAGTAAATCCTATAAATTATTTTATTATCTATACCACAACCGAAATAAAACCCATTATAGTTGACCGCAAATAATCCTGACATAAAATATTGTTAATAACACAAAGTGGGATTCTAAATTTAATGCAGAATTAACATCGCTAGATGAACTAGATAGCGTGAGAAAAATTTAATTTTTATTCAGATATTAATAACTAATTAACGTAAACTAATTACAATAAAAATGTTGTAAAGATGGTTATAGTGTTATGAATACCCTACGAGGAGGCGGTGCCTAGCGACACGACCTAACGTAACGGCTGTCATCGATCACTTCATTTTTTGTCTAGCTCTCGGCCCTGGCGGACGTACTATAAATATTGTCGTAGGCATTTTTATATGTTAGAAGCAATACATGCTTTAAGCTGTTTTAGTCTTTTGATATTAAAAAAAAAAATTATATCGTGGTTTACTCTAATAGTAAAATAATTAGGTGGATTATTTGTTTTCAACTTATAATTCTAGACCCAGAGTTTATGTGCTCTTATGAAGAAGTGTACAGAAAGGACTTGTTAAACATGTCCTATCCGGAGCACTAGACATTTGTCAGGTACTAGGAAGCAATATTTTGCCGCCTGACTCTGATATTTATTTACATTATTTAATTTATATCTATTATTAATATAAACAAAAAAATATCTCTCAACATTATTAAAATATAAATCATATTTGTAATTAATTATTTATAACAGTTTATATAAATGCATTATAATAAACAATATATCATTATAAATAAGATAATTAACTAAAACAGTTTCTAAACATGTTACTAGTAATATGATATTAATTCTACTATTGCATTGCACTTCCGGCCATTTATTTCTACTTAAAATTAGAATGTAAAATTAAATACAATATTTAAGTTACCTTATGTATAGTTATAGTTTGATATACATATTATATGAGTTATAGTTGAACCTCTGTTATTCAAACCTGGAAAACACAAAAAAGTGCCGTTCCACGACTGTACTTTTCGACGCAATATCAACTGCTAAGCCCTCTGTGTTATATGTATATATATATGGATAAAGATATTCGACTTACAGAGGTTCTACTGTATTATTTGCAACCGATTATAAAAAAAGCAGAAGGTTCTTTATGTTTACTGGTTATGGTTGTTTCTTAGCCCCGTAACTTTCGACTGGGTGAACCTATTTTAATGTTTTTTTTTTATTTGAAGGCTTCCCGTGTTCCTTCTTCCAGTTCTGACAATCCATGAGTCTTACAAATCTTTGCATTAAATACATACTTGACAAATGGACGAATAACTTAATATTACGCCAACCGATTTCGATGGTTCATTTTTAATTGTAAAGCCTGTACTTCGAAGGTAGTTTTAATAAGTTTAGTTAGGTTCTGATTACTTCTATTTGATTTGAAGTAGGTTGTTAATTTTAACTCGTAAATATACTTGTATTATAATAAAATTTATACATTCTTATTGCACAAACTATTGCACCGATACATAGTTCTCACATAATACATTAGCTTAATATTATTTATTTTGTTAAAATACTTTGTCACCGTTTTACATTACGTAAGCTATTTCTAAAACTCTTATCATTATTCGAGTTCTCATCACTAGATGGCAGTTTTCTAAAACTGCCGAAATAAACTGAATGCGTTTCAGTACTCTCGGCACCAGATTCACTTCTCGCTTCGTTTTCCGTATCGTCTGTATCACTGCAATTAACTATTTTAGCTAGAACTAATTTTCTATGTATTTGTCTAGAGCCTGTTGAGTCACTGCTTAAATAGCCTGAATCGTCTATGTTAACACCTTTCTTTCTCTTATATTTCGTTCTACTATGTCCATCTTCTCTTCCTCTTACAAAAGTACTAGTGTCTATCGGAGCACTGCAATAATTTCTACTGATTCTTTGCCTGGAATTCCTGCTAGAATTTGGTTTTGTGTTAGCAGAGCTTGTCTCTATATATTCTGATGTTTGTGATTGAACAGAAGCTCTCAGTGGACTGCAGGAGGGTCCATACTGTAAGTCATGCGTAATATTTGCACATGAATCAAGTTTAGCCAATGGTGTTATTTCTTTCGGGCTGAGGCTTCTGTTCCTCAAGTTTTTTGTAGGAGTTTCTTCTTCAATAATTCTATTTTCTTCAACTCGTCTAGGAGGAATAATTGGCTTTTCGTATAAACCGCTGTCCTCTGTTGGGGGCAATGGAGGTAAAATATCTGGTCTAGCTAAATTATTTGTTTGTTTTATTGTCGGCGGTGTACATTGTCGTTGTCTTTTGGAATGCCTGTATTCTAATGTTAATATTCTACCTTCTTCTGCGTTCCATCCACTATCATCCCAAGTTTCATCTGAGTCTTCAACGGCTTTTATTTCACTAAAAGCGTTTGGCGATAATTTCGGTCTATTGTTTTGTTCACGTTCATTCCCCAGACTGTTAAATTTTGCCGTATACTCTACCGTATTAGGTGTTTTTTTAAAGGTCCCACTGCTCCTGAGTTGTATACGTTGACTTAATTGGTTATCATTGTTGTTAATAGTTTTAATGAAATCTATCCGATTAAACTGTGCATCGTCGGTACATTCTTTATGTTTCGGATTCTTGCGATCAAGTGTATCGGGCTCAAAACCATCTGATTCGTGTATTTTAATGTAGTTTTCGGGTGAGTCTTTTACTTCTATAGTTAAACACCCTGGCTTTTCTTCGCAATCTTTCATTTGACTTAATTTTCTACTACCTAAAGAACACTCTGATCCACTCGGACTAGTAGGTGTACTGCCAAAATTGTAATTATTATTCACATACACTTCACTTACTAGACTGTAATCGCTTTTCTCTTTTGAACTGTATTTTGTTTCTATAGGATTTGGAGGAGTTTCAGTATGCCTTTTTTCTATTGTTTCATAATGGTTTTGATCTACACAGATGTCTCTTTGCGGAGAAGGTGTGTTGCTACTACTGCTTGAATGCGTTTTATATACTGCATTTCTCATTGTGAGTTCCTCTTCTAAGGGTAAAGCGTTACTTAGACTGGGACTCGCTTGTGAAGATGGAATTTCTGCGTATTCGATAGGTGTAGAGATTCTTTTTTTGTTGGTCGTTCTTTCTAAACTGTCTGTTTCGTAATCGTTTCCATTCGGGCTTTCAGATTTATTTCTCGTATATGTGCTTTGACTGTCGATGTTAATAGATCTGTTTATAAATTTTTCCTCATCAGAACTGCTTAGATTTTCAGATTTTGAACAATGTTCTAAAGCAATAGCTTCATTTACCATATCAGGTAATGAGTTTTTGTTACTTAGTATTTTATTTCTACGTTGCAGCGTCTTATAACTTCTTGAACTACCAGACCGACAATCGTTAAACGCTATATCATCATCATTCGTTGATGATATTTGACATTGATTGAAACTATGGTGACACTCTATATTGTCAAAGTCAGGTAACGGTATGTTATAGTTCCTTAAAGAGGGTTCTGATCTCACAGATCGTGTTGAAGACCTCTTAGGTACATTAGGAAAATTGTCGCTTGAATACATAGAATTGGATGGTGAGAAGTTATTTTGATTTAATCGACATCTGTTTTCAATATTGGGTAGTGATAAAAGCGATTCTGACAATTTTTTTTGACTATCATTAGGTAGGATATCGCTGTAAATTATTTGCTGCTTTCCATTAGGGATGTTTTCTAGCCATTTTCGTATGCTGTTTTGTTTGTCGCCTTTGCTATTAACGCATCCGGTACATTTCATTGCATCAGTTTTCACGTAATTTATTACGGAATTATCGTCTGCCTTACAGCCTGGACAGCCTACGCAGGTTACGGACTTCTTTCTACTATTCTCTCTTTTGAGACTTAAAACACTCCCACTGCGTTGGCTTCCCAATCCGTGATATAGATCTAAGCTGTTTCCATTGGAAGGGTAAGTTTCTTCTTCTGGTATTTCATTTAATATGGGGTGAAAACGTTTAGCAGCCATCTTGTGCTTTGCAATTGAAATTACTTCTCTTATTTTTGTTAAGAATTCAAGAGCTGCTGGTGGTGGTTCCTGAATGGATAAAACAAATAGGGATTAAATAATTCATGTAATAGTAAAACTATTTACTGAAAAGCAAAGAAAGAACTTTATTACTTACAGCCATCAATTGTGGCTCGAAATACGCAGGATTGAAGTAAAGCTTCCGTCTAGTGGTTCCAACTGGTCGTGTTATTTCCCTATCCTCGATTGTCTCCACTATCGAAACATGCTCATCGGGTAGTCTTTCGATGCCTGACTCATCACGATGTGATATATCGGAATCGCTTTGATGTCTAAGCTCACGATTATGAAGATGTACGACTGCTGATGTTGTTTGTTTCTGAAAAGATTTTTTTAAACTCATTAGTAGACTATTTTTAACGGACTAGTTTCTCAATTCATCGGATTTCGTTTCAATTAATGCCATGATTCCATCCACATTTTTGGCATAAGACCTTGGATTCCGCTGACGCTCAATCAACAACCGCTGACGGTTGTTGATTGAGATATTCTTATGGCAATCTACTACTGCGTTTACTACGACAACGATCACTAATTTGGACGAAGTAAAATAATATAGTTAGAACTTTGTAATTTAACTATGATAGGAAATGGACCGTTTGAATTGTAAACGGTATTTATTTCTTTGTTTTATTTATTTATTGAATACCAACATAATAAACATCTTTAACATACAATATATAAAAACAGTGGAAAAGTTGTAAGGTCAATGACATCGTAGTTACAGGTGAAGACTGCATGCAATGAATAAATGACGAGTGACAATTTTAAGTTAACTAATCAAAAATAAATAGAACAAAAAAATCTATTTATAGGTTAATAACTTTTTAAACATAAAAATACTATGAGAAAAGAGATCGATATCATTCGTATTTGATAATGAGTTAAATTGAAATGAAATTTTTTTTGAATACACCCACATTTTGCACACATGATGCACATGCACAAATTTATTACATCATTTTTTATATATATTTTTCTTTTCCGATTTTCGGCACACATCGGGAGATGATCGGCAAAACTAATACATAGCCTGTATTAGGGAGATATAGTACCTAAGTCCGAGTTTATCTTATTACTAATTACAGCTTTTACCGCGAGTATTAATACTATTTATGTGTCACTGCCATCTAAACTAAGGATTTCCTGTGCGATAGGCAGGCCTTCCTCCCATGGTTATTTATATATGTAATATTTTAATTATATCATTTTTTTGTGTACGTGTGTGTGTGTTTATGTGCGCGCGCGTTTGTGTGTCGGTATGGTGAGTGCTTTTCAATTGACCACTTGTAACATATTCTCACAACCTTCATAATTCAGTGTTACGTGCGG
This sequence comes from Meandrusa payeni, assembly GCA_029286785.1. Lineage (NCBI taxonomy): Eukaryota > Metazoa > Arthropoda > Insecta > Lepidoptera > Papilionidae > Meandrusa > Meandrusa payeni. The sequence goes on along the minus strand of JAGSMX010000008.1, from coordinate 6,266,617 downwards.
AACAAAATATTAATAATTTATGTGATTGAATGATTTTTAGAGAGAATAGTGTGCGTGGGTGCATACTATGGTAAGTTTTTATTTTTACCCGTAAATATAATTGTATTAATGTACCTACTTTACAAATATTGTCTTCGCTTCGTGAGCTGCTGCCGCCAAAGTCGTCAGAATCTGACACATTACTTCCCGAGTCACTGGGGAATCCTGCCTTACTATCATGATATTGGCGACTCAGCAAAGGATTTTTTTTAATAACACCATCGTCTTGTCCAAGAACGCTAGGTAATGTTTGAATACGTTCATTATTAATGCGCACTATATCACGCTCCGTTAGAATTTTCCCATCTTTGGTTTTTAAACTTTTGAGTTTCCTCCCATCACTGTCATCGGAGGAACGCGCTTTACGACGTTTTCTGATGTGCAAGTATAAGAAAACAGATGCAACGTAAATGAGACCAAGCAGGAGGGAGCTGATGCCAATCATTACATATTCTGTTATAGTTAAGCCCGATGAGGTGGACGTCCCCGCGGTTTGTGCGTTCGGCGCAAACTGCACCTCTGTTATATCTGAAACATTTGATCTGTCTAAACACCCGAGTCCGAAAAAAAACTAACAAATAAATTTATATAAAATAATATTATTATAAAAAATTATACAAAAGTAAGAGTTAATTAATTGAGTGAATAATAATACTTATAATAGTCGCTTGTAAGGTAATCCCAAGGTTACCCCTCACCGGGGGGACCCTTGTGTCGAGTTACTAGCGATAGAGGTTCAGGCTAAGCGACCTAAGAGCTATGCCCCCTCTCAATCCGGTGAAGCAGTCAAGGCCAGCTTCTCTGGCCATTCTGTGTAGTTCGTAATGAATGGAAGGAATTTTGAATGATCTGTGAATCTGAGTACTGTAATTTTAATTTAACCTCAAGGGACACATAACTGTAATGTATGTATTTGTTTGTATTTACTCTTTATTTGCACACAATACAAGAAAGGTACAAATAGGCGGACTTAATGCCATAAGGCATTCTCTGTCAGTCTACCTTGGGGTTGTGTAGAGACAAAGTAATGTATGTTTTTGTAATTAATGGAATGTAATGTAATAAGAGAGAGAGAAAGAGTGTCGTATGGAAATAATAGATGGCAATGTATAAAATAAGCAGATTTTTTCTTCTATCTCGCTTGATGGAAGGCGATGATGTAGCTTAAGATGGTATTATGTCAAATAAATATTTAAATTTCCAAGTAGATTATACTTTTAGTAGAATGTCGCCTTTGTCTACCACGCTAGAGTTCCAAAGGCCGTAAGGATTTTTGGTTGGTTTTTAAAGATTGGAAGCTAGTAATTAGTGACATACTGTTTGTGGATCGAGGCGGGGTTCCTTGCACCCTGAAGGCGACGCAGGGTGTGAAAACGCCGCGCAAGTCCAGCGGGGAAGACGGGGCAGCAGCTACGTCGCGGCACAGGAGTCTCACAACCATCACCCGCCCAGACATGCGCGTACGCACCTCGTCTTCGCCACTCCACTAAAAAAAGTCAAATTAGATAGATAGATAAATTCTTTACTGCACCAAAAAACATGTACAAAGGCGAACTTAATGCTATTTAGGATTTTCTTCCAGCTAACTTTTAGTGGTTAAGAGTAGACGAAGGGTAGTGTGGCTAAAAAATATTACATAGATAAATAAATATATAACATTTACATATAAATATCTAGATACGTAAATATAAATTTAATAATATACATATACATGGAATGAAAAAACGATAATTTATATACCAGTTTTTACTTTTCATTGTTTGCGTAGAAAGTATTTCGATACACTCGATTTAAAGACATTAGTTGTCGAAGCCTCCCTAATCTCAATCGGCAAGCTATTCCAGAGTTTTATAGCTGTACAGGATTTATTATAGAAGGTTCGAGGTTCGCGGCCGAGGAATTGTTTGAGTACGAAGCGTTCACAAAGATATTCAGGAGACCAAGTGTTATATAGTATGTTATATAACATGGTATGTGCACGTCTTGCCTGTTACGGATGTTGAGCCACTTCAGCTGAGCCCGTTAGTGTTAATTGTATATTTACTTCAAATCGAATCGGACGTAAACGTCTTTGTTTTCCCGAATAATCGTAGGAATATGACACGATATAGAATAATTTAGAACCTAACCAAAATCTTCTAACTGCCCTTGTAGTACATCCTTTCCAATGAAAAAATGAATCATCGAAATCGGTGAGGAATGATATAAAGTTGTTCGTCCATTTGTCGCTCACATACATAATGCAAATTTAGACATGGTTTTTTTATGGATTGTCAAAATTGGACCAAATGGGAAGCACCAGATTTCAAATTAAAAAATAATCATAGACGAATTGAGACCTCTAATTTTTTTGATGTCGGTTGAAAATAAATATGCAACCAACAAGCCATTGATATCACCGTGATATCAATGGCTTGTTGTTTCCACTATTTTTAATATGTAAATAAATTATATGTTTAAATTTATATTAAAAAATTAAATAAAATATGAGACATTAAAAACGAAAGAAAATACAGTCCAAGAAAGAAAGAACGGACAAATAGCATATGACGCCAACACTGGACGTCTCAGTATGTAGGCACAACCTCGCAGCGCTGATTTTCAGCGGCAAAACCTTGCAAGTGGATCTTCTTTTAAAACATGGTAATCATAAGACTGGGCAATTTAATTCAATCGAAGGGAGTCACCGCGGCATTACTACGAAAAATGTATGTACAGTCGTAACTAATAATATACATAAACAACGAAATTTCTGGTACTGCGTACACATAACAGACACTATTGTGTATATTTCTGTGTATTTATATTGATTTGTACACAATCAGAACTTGTGGCAGCAATCTTTTCTATTTGCTCGCTGTATATTACACAGGGTGGTGTTAATTAGAGACGCTATTTATTCGGAACCGTAGTATCAACTGAATGTATGTATACAAATATTCAATTTATTAGCCTTTACTATAAAGGAGTAGGTAAGTTAAAGTGGTAATTGGCAGGGCACATATCGCGTAGAGCAGACGGATGGGGTCGATAAGTTGACCGGACTTCTCCTATAAAGGGGACTTCTCCGGCAATTAGAGAAGAACCCGTCGTCACGCCGAAGCATTAGGGTACCCAGGCTAGCCTCGACTTAAAGTCTACGGCACTAGTACTTCTAGCACTAGTATTTACAGTGCAATACCTAAAAAAATAAATACAATCAAATGTATTCTTGAATGGATAGATGGTTTTATGTACCTGTAAAAAAGTTCGACCCTCATCACGGAAAAGGCTAAACGGTACGTCCGCGTCAAGGGTGTTGCGCAAATCAAGAAATCCCTTGCGCGTGAGAAACTGTGCGCCGGATACCGCGCATATTGGTGTCTTAACGTCTGTAACAAGGTAAACACAATTTGATATGATAACAATCCGATTAATATACATGTAACGTGAGAGAGAGAAACGAGAAATAAACTTGAAATTATAGCTATGAAGGTACAGAAAGCCGAATTGATTTATAGTATACTATGGGTGTCGTTTGTCCTTGTGCCTCTACTTCTATATTAAAAAAATAAACACCATGTATAAGACTTACTTTGAAACGTGATTTCCCTGGACGGATGTATAATTTGACCCTTCAATGGCAGATACACAAATGGTATACGTTGCACACCAATACCCGTACCGAAAGTCGCCAAGGAGCATTCTGTAATAAAATTATTTATAGGTGTTACAAGAATAAGAAATACAAATATTTGACAAATTTAATGGCGCCATTTTCCCTTCTGCCGCCGCCATCTTTGTTAATTTTATGGACGTCATTTGTAAAGGAATTAAGACTAATGCCACATTATTTGTAAGATTAGTTTATTTTGAGAGCCTTGAACGTTGTTAAATGCGCTAAATTAGCTTTAGCATTAAGCTAAAGCTTCATTGAAAGAGGCATCGGCGAGTACTGTCCCTAATTTGTTCTGAATCTGACATCGATCGTTTTTGACAGAGTTACGATAAACGTAATACAGCGATTTGGGTATTAAAATTACTGTAATATTGCCGTAACGAAATATTAGTGTGGCAATAACGATTTTATGTCTTTGTATATGAATAAAGATGGTCTTTCGCATGATAGTGCGACAATCTGAGCAGATTTATGGGGTTCGGATACTTAGATTTACCGATTTTGACGACTGTCTTACTTGTTGCGTACACTAACTTTTTGCTTGTAATGTTGCCATTTACAACCGTATCTCAAAATCGTATTTCGTCGAGTCAAATCGAGACAGGCACGTCTTTAGTCCGAATTATATGATAATTCAGTCTATATATAAATTCTCAAGATTGACTTACATTCAGCCGCTTTACAGGCAGATTTAATAATGCTTAAAAGAAGCAAAGAAGTATAGAAAGATTTTCAGCCATAAATACTTGTACATTCGTAGTTCCGTCTATATGAAGCGACTTTGATTTGTTTTTCTTGTTCGAAAGGGTTTACTTTCAATAAGTTCAATGTTAATTTTGTTGGCACCTTTGTTTCCGAATATCCGGGACCAGAGAGGTTTTATAACAATTCAAGACCAAGTCATTCTTAACGACAACGAGCTCGAGTATGAAAGAAGATACTCTAGCAGTCTTTAGAGAATAGAAGCGTCAATAGCCTAATGGTTTAACGTACGGTCTGCGAATCGTAAGGTCGTGGGTTCGAATCCACTATTCGACTGTTGCCGTGAACCATCTCCTAGAACAAGCTTAAGATTAGTTGGAATGGTTAACAAGAATGTTAGTAATATTTATGAACAAAAAAGAAATATTGTTAGCTTTCTTTTTTTTAAAAAAAATTCTTTAGAGAGGTCTGTGATTGTACCTGGAAGATCATCGACGCAGAGCTCCCTGTCTTCCCTGAAGAGAGGCGCGCGTTGCGGGCACGCGCATGCGCACTGCGTAGCGTCGGCAGAGCGTGGAGCTGCGCCCGCGCCGTGCTCCGCGCATTGTGCAGCGCCGCATTCGCCTCCTGAAGCTAAATCAAAGTTAAAATTACAGCCTATACATGTCCCACTTATGAGCACAGACTGCAATACAGAACAAAAGCGCAAAGTTACGTTACACGCGATCCTAGTGCCCATTAGCAGTCTTGATATGTCTTAGATAATTTTCTAATACATATAGGATCGCAACGTTTTCCTTCACCACCAAGTGCATGGTAAATCAGCACTTAAAATTGTAACAAGCAAGTACATTGTTGCCGGCACTGGGGACTGACCTCAGGTTGCTAGCGTACTATGCAACTTGAGCCGACCGCTCGGATTCTAAGCTACCAAGGCTCTTAGAAGATATATTGGTGGTTAAATTAACCTGGGCCCCGAGACTGCTATTTTTCAGTGATGTTTTATCATGAAACTGATCTATTAGAGTCATATGTCGAACACATACGAATACAATTGGCATGCAGGCAGGTAAACCACAATCCACCAGCTATAAACACCACAATCAACTTTAAACGAATAAAACCAACAAATATCGACCATTATAAACGTTCATTTTGTACACAATCGGTTTAGCAGACTTGGGGCCTCGGATGGTCACAATGGTGTCAAGATACGTGTCTCACCGAGGAGTGTGAAGATGTCGCCAGTGTCGCGGCGCGCGAGGTCGCCGAGGGTGGCGGCGGCCGCGCAGGCGAGCCAGCTGGCTACCAGCAGCACCGCCGCCATGCTAGCCTCCTCCCGCGCCCTCTACACCCTTGCTCAACCGCATCGCGCATTCCGCACCTGCTAACAAACAATATTCATCTTAAATCTATAAATAATATGATATAATATGATTTTATTTCAAACCAAAAATTCATGTACAAACCAGTTCGATAATAGCCGCAGTAGTAAAAACTGTGTCGCAGCTATTAACGCCCATCTCCAAACAGTTAAATACAAATAAAAATTTAGTAAAATTAACAACTTATAATGTAATTTAGTTTAATCGTTTTGTGTGTGTGAGTGTGTTTGTGTGTAAAAGGTTGCGTGTGTTGAAGAGTGACTGTATGTGTAGGGACGAATATGAAGGGAGTGAGTTACTCTGACTGTTTATTATGGTTTTAAAAGATCTTCTGTAAATTCATACGAGAGGGTTTGGAGCCATTCAGTAATATGTGTCTTACATTCTTTTAGTGGTAATGGGTATATATGTAATAATTTATTTACTTTATTGTACAAAAAGGCACTTAGGATGTAAAATTGATGTCTAGCGAAATCAGTTCTGTGGGCCACAATGGTGCAAACCCTGTCATGTCTGCGCTGTGTATTGTAAAGTGCAGGTTCGAACTTGAGAAGTGAATGTTCTCGAAGTCTATCTACACTAACTAGTCCTCTCTTTAGTCTCCCTTAAGTCGACGTTTATCCAGAAATGGGAGTTTTTGTTTATTGATTTTATTGCATTTGTATACCTAATTACAAAAAAAACATTTTCTCTGCATAAACTTTAAGTGTGAAAAATTTCATACTCCATGCAATTTTCATAAGGATTCGTAGAAAGTTTTTGCTTGAGGGATTAATATAATGATTTTGATAAATGGGGAGACATGTTTTTATTATCTTTTACTGCAAGATATCCCCCTTCTGGGGGGAAGACACCCCCAGTAGCGGGACTATCTGAAGATCTTGAAGATTTCCGCTCATTAAAAAAGGAGATGGTTCACGCCAATAGTTGAATAGTGGCTATGAATTTAATACCGATGTTTCATAACGCGTGCCTTAAGCCGTTAGGCTATTGACGCTTCGTCATTCGATACAAGAATTGGCTCACTATATTTACTTAGACTCTTTGAATATTAAGAGCGATGCCTGTAATTTATATAATCACATAATTGAAATGTTGGTCGGTTCCATCTTTACAGTTGCCTAGCAACGGTTCGAGAACACGTCGCGACATCCTGTTATCACTTTACACAGAATTTTCCGCACATATCGCGCACTGTGGTCAAATCTCGAACTTTCGCATGGCTCCGTGCGAAATTGTCCGATTCGTAAAATGATGCTTTGATACTTAAGTACTCGAGAGATGACATTTTACTGGCATTTTTAACGAAAAGACACAAGGGTGCAAAAAACTACACGTAGATATAAATTTTATCAATATTACTAGAAAAAATTCTCGGTTTTTTCCGTTGTAAAAATACCTTCATTTAATATAATCTAATGTCAGATTAAGCAACAGATTTTAATTTTGATAAGAATTCATTCTTATAAATGTAGTTTATTATATTGTATAGCAGTGATTTGTTTTATGGTTAAGCGGTTTAATATGTAATATTTATAGTCAAGGATTCTTTTTTTTTGGACGAACTAACACAGTTGGCACAGAGATGCTGGCCTTTACTGCTTCACCGGATTGAGAGGTGGCATAGCTCTTACGTCGCTTAGCCTGAACCTTTTTTTTTGTTAACGGAGAGAAAATCTTCAAAAAGATACCCCGCCTTCTGGGGGGAAGGCGGTGGTTATGTGGGGTTTTTACCCACTAAAACCTCCCCGGTGGCCCTTTCCTCGGTGCATGACGAGGGGCTCCGGAATCTCCAGTGGAACGCACCGGAGCCCCTCTGCACTGTGCTCAAGGAGAGCACGTCCCGGGGAGGTTACTCCCTCCCCTGTGCCCTCACAGTGCAAGGCTACACGGGCCAGCCGATGTCGCCTTCTTCCCGGGTCCACCTTAGCGGACGACAAAGGCCCCCTTGTCGCCCAGTGAACCCGAGGCTCCTTTTAGTCGCCTTATACGACAGGCAGGGGATACCGTAGTCTTATTCTTGAGAGCCCAGAACTACAGGGCTGAACCTAAACTAACTTATATGACACTTCGGGAAGCGTTAGCGCTGGGAAGAAGTGGCCAAAGAAACTCCAGCAACGCTCCTAATCTTATCAAGGGGGTGGAGTTTTCCCATAAAATACTTATATGGCGCAAGGATTTTTCGCAACCTCTGACGGTCGCGAATGGACGCTTTGTAGATTTGTAACTTTCTGTTTATTAAATTCCTACGTAGACAAAATATCTAAAATTAGTTAATTTAGTCGCGAAAGCGCTTCTGGGCTTACAGAATTAGGCTCAAGTAAAAAGCAATTATGGAGCATCTAGTTGATAAGATTTCGAGGAGATGGCACGGCAAAACTGCCTGTCTCCACTGGAACGAACTTCTAACAATTCTTTTCAGAGGAGTACACAAACCTTCCTTGTAAAAGGCGGGATATCTTTGGAAAATTTCGTTATGGAATTGCCTTCATAATAAAACATATTTCTGTTTCAATTATCAATAGATTATATGACTGTTTGATTTATTTAATTAAATACAAAATATATGTATAAGAGAAAATTCTAAAACAAACGTGGTGAAAATAAAATCTATCAGACCTAGCATCCAGACTAACAACCTACCAGATGTTTTTGTAAAGATTTGTTATTCGCTATTTTTATATTATAAATATTCGCTATTATTTACAAACGCTACGCTTTACAAATATATATATTTTTTAATAACTTTATAAATTTGAAGTCCCCGACTCCCGAGCGAGGTACTAATAGACCTGTGATTCAAAAGTCAGTATCTTCTCCCATTAACATGCAGAAATGTTTCGAAAAGAATCTATTGTGAAATACATATTCATAGGTCTTAGTGTTTATGTGGTGTGTACGTGTTTGTGTGTTGTGTGTGTTGCTTTATTAAAGACTGTATGTGTAATAATCTGCAATGTATCATACAAGAATGATATATGTACTAGCCCGTATTCTACCATTAAAGAGCAGCAAAAAAGAATGATTTAAAAAGAAAATAATAACTATAAGCATTCCAAAATTGAATTATAATAGATGATGTGAGAAAAGATGCGTTTCACAACAAAGCGTATCCAAATATGGCGACCATCAAATCAGGTGCATTTGACATCTGAATGTAAGTAGCGCGCAGTTGTAGTCAAATTATAACAAGACTTGAGTGAAAGCTCGCGGTGTAATGCAAAAATACACCGGCATTGTGTTCGATTTCACTCAGTTCCCATGGCGCTTGAAGTCTTCGAGTGACGGAGTATCTCTTTATGATCAGTATAAATTTTCTTCCGCCATTTTCCGTTCGAATTACTGGCAGTGTAAAGTTCTTAGAGTGTAATCAATTCGTGTATCTGCAGGATTGAGCATCGCTCGGCTTTTCAACAGACTTCAAAAAAGGAGGAAGGTTTTCAAATCGTATGTAATAATGTCTATATACTCCTAGCGCTGTTATTTATGGACTAATTTTGAGTATCTTTTTATGATCCCAAATATTTTCTTCTTCTAATTTCCGTTCGAATTACTGATACCGTGAAGTACACAGTGAAATCAATTAGTGGAACGTATACCATTTCATGCCGTAGTATCTGCAGGATTGAGCATCGCTCGGCTTTTCAACAGACTTCAAAAAAGGAGGAAGCTTTTCAATTCGTCTGTATTAATGTCTATATACTCCTAGCGCTGTTATTTATGGACTAATTTTGAGTATCTTTTTATGATCCCAAATATTTTCTTCTTCTAATTTCCGTTCGAATTACTGATACCGTGAAGTACACAGTGAAATCAATTCGTTTAACGTATACCATTTCATGACGTAGTATCTGCAGGATTGAGGTTTTCAATTCGTCTGTATTAATTTCTGTACGTATGTATGCGCATGATAAAAGATGACTTTTTTGTTATTTGTGGACTAATTTTGATTTTTTTTATTCGAAAAGGACGTACTTTCGATTAGGTTAGGACCAAATTGTAACTGGTACCACACACGGGAAACACCAGCTTTTAAATAAAAAAAGAATCATTAAAATCGGTTCGCCCAGTAGACAGTTCTAAGGTATAGCTGTTATAATTATTTTTCTTCGGGAAAACTCGGATCGTTATCGATACGATACGATGACACCTGTACTGCTAATGAATGATCGTATTAAATGAGTGACATTAATATGGAACTATTGGAGAGAGCACGATAAATACGAATCTTTCCGAAAAATTACGAAGAAAATTTTTTTTCTCATTATATCTATAACACAAACATAAAAAAAAAACCAGTCGAATTGGGAACCTGCTTTTTTGAAGTCGGTTAACAAAACAGTAAAATATTCCCACAAATAATCGAATGTTGGGTTCGTAACTACAATCTATTACAGGCAGTACTCTATTACCTTTAGGATATTGACGCATTAAACAATCTCTTATGATTGACTATAAGTACACTTCAAATGATACAAGCACCTGGGTGTCCCGACCTACCACTGCGAGACTTTGTCCACGTCATCGTCACGACAGCATTGGACCGTGTTTCGATTTGGTAATATTTTGAACAGTGTTCTCGATTTTGTAGTTGGATGTTTGCACGGTGACCACAAATATTCACCTCGTACGATGCCTGTGACAGATTCAAAGTGTCAATATTGTGTCAGTGGCACGTACTGGAAGTGCTAACACTTGTGGACGCACAGCGTCAAGTTCTCAAACATTGATAAAGTTAACAAATAAGATAATTAGAGTTGATACCAGTTTTTTTTTATAGATACAAGCATACCCAGCCCTCTTCGCCGGGCTAGATTTTGCTTTATTTAATCAAACAATAAAATGAGATCATTAAATATTTAATTTAACTCTCACAATATTTAAAATTATTCATTTTTCTCCGTATTCATTCTCTTCTCGAGCGGGTGAAGATCATTACGTACACCCATGTATATACAAAATACTCCATTGTACTTCAATATGGTTCATATTGACATAAATAAACACATCACATGTGTCAATACAAATTTGGGCAATAAAACAATAGAATATCATCATGGTTAATAAAAGCTGTATTTGACAATTCAAAAAGAGGAGTGCTCCGATCGTCACCAAACCTTACACGGTTACACGTCAGATTAATCTGAAGATTCCCTGAAAGTTTCATTGAAATCGGTCCAGCCGTTTCGGAGCCTATCGCTTAGCATTCTTAGTTACTCAACGCAGGTCCCCGGTAAAGGGTAACCTAGACTTGAGCTGTTACTTTCGATGACAAATGACATATTATTATTTTTGTTGGACGAACTAACACAGTTGGCCAGAGAGGCTGGACTTTTTTACTGTTTCACCGGATTGAGAGGTGGCATAGCTCAAGTCGCTTAGCCTGAACATCTATTAGTTAGTAACTCGATAGAAGGGTCCCCCCGGTGAGGGGTAAAATCGGCTTGGACGGTTACTATGGTACACGTAAGCATTCCGATCCAAGGGCGCCCGAGAGGGCCGAACCACGACTCGGTCGGTAGCTATTCTATTGGGACAATCTAAGCTAAACTTATACGCCACTTCGGTAAGCGTTGGCGCTGGGAGAAGAAGTGGCCGAAGAAACTCCAGCAACGCTCCTAATTCTATCCAGGAGGTGGGTTTTCCCATAAAATACTTATATCGCCCAAGGATTTTTATGTCAAATGATGATAAATCCCCACCATTTATTTACAAACTGCTATTACTACAATTTATTAGCGTCCGCTAAATCGTCTACTGTGATGTCGGCGTTAACCCACTTCGTAAATTAGTTGTATATTCATATACCGAGGTAAGGAAGTTGTAAGCGTATTTCTTGTTCTTAAATGCCCGGAGGTGTACGATGGGCCATTGTTACTTAGGAGACTAGATATTTAGGAGCGGAGAAACAATGACCACAAAGGTTGCATTTAAATTTTATTCTATGTCGTTGATGTACCGTTCGCTCGAGAGAAGGTAATCTTTGAAGTAGAATGATTATTTTGAGGGCGAATAGATTCTACGCGCGTCTATTGTGGTACTGCAATGGAACCACACAACGAGGTTCCACTGTAACAGGTAAACTATTATTGACTTTGACGGTATGTATTATGTTAGTTATATAATACGTATTATAATGTCAAAGATATATCGTGTTTTCAAATTAATTATAAGATTAAAGTAAGAATAAACTGCCACCTTTTAACCCTATTAGGGTCGGTAGAGACAGCTAACGTAACCGCTTTTCATCGCCATGCACCATGTATTAAATATGGACTTAGTAATCAAAAATCGTAAAGCAATTGGTGTAAAAAAACTGATTATCTGCCGCGCTAGAGTTAATAATAAGTGAGAACATATTTTATATCAAAAGTTGTAAAAACAAAAACCGACTTCAAATAAGAATAAAGAATAAGAAAGGAATATTACGAAATAGAATTATTTAAAACGTAACCAAACTCTCATCCTTTCCAATAAAAAAAATAATCATGGAAATCGGTTAGCGTGATATTGTGTTATTAGTCCATTTGTGACGTGTGCAAATTTAAGACTTATATGGTTTTCTCATGGATGCCATTGTCGTGAACTGGACCTGGAATTACATGGAAGCACCAGCTATCAAATAAAAAAGAATCATTAATATCGGTTCATCCAGTCGAAACTTATGTAAAAAACATAAAAAAAGACATACGAATTGACAACCTCTTTTTTTGAAGTCGGTTGAACAAGTACTTATGCAGACCGTACTTTAAGCCATTACCAGACTTTTGAAACATTGATCTCGTTCTTGTTGTTATATCTGAACTCCATCGAGCTCCTTGACGTTCCGCCTCAAATATTAATGAAATGTTGACCACTTTTATTCTAGGCGTGGTCATAAGAGTGCTTGAACTGAATATTCTATGAGACACTATTCAATGTCAAGATCATTAGCTTGTGTGCTCTTGAATTTCTGTATCTTTACTTAAGTTGCAGATGCTGGAAAATGATGGTGCCGAGTTAGCTCAGTATCCAGGCGGTCCAGCCCTGTAGTTCTGGGCTCTCAAGAATAAGACTACGGTATCCCCTGCCTGTCGTACAAGGCGACTAAAAGGGCCTCGGGTTCACTGGGCGACTAGGGTAGGGGCCTGACCCGGGAAGAAGGCGACATCGGCTGGCCCGTGTCGCCTTGCGCTGCGAGGGCACAGGGGGGGGGGAGGGAGTAACCTCCCCCTCCCCCCCCGAGACGTGCTCTCCTTGAGCACAGTGCAGAGGGGCTCCGCTGCGTTCCACTGGAGATCCCGGAGCCCCTCGTCATGCACCGAGGAAAGGGCCACCGGGGAGGTTTTAGTGGGTAAGAACCCCACATAACCGCGGGGTATCTTTCTGAAGATTTCCTCCCCGTCAACAAAAAAAAAAAGTATCCGGACGGTCGCTTTTAGATCCATAGTACGCTTGCAACCCGAGTTAGATCTCCGGTGCCGGTACCTATGAAATCATTCTTCGCAACTTCTTCAAGTGCTGATTTACCATGTGCTCGGCGGTGAAGGAAAACATTGTGGGGAAACCTACATATCTTAAAAAAAATTCAAAGCGATGTGAAGTCGGCCAATACGCACTAGGGTCGCATGGCGGACTATACCCTATAACAGTAGAACATATATAGGCTGTTAATTAACTTTTTTTACTAAGGTTTCTGTATAGTAATTGCGACTTGAGATTATATACACAATTTGTTGCTTTTTGTTTGTGTATACGGATATACAATAAAAAACCTTAATAATTATCTCACAAGGCTTAACACTCGCCAGTTTATGGGTTTGTTAGTAAAATGGTTGCTGGATCAAGATTATACCCAAATTGTAAATATATTAGTAACGTTATAACAAACACACACTGACTCACACAAACACTACACTAAATATTCAAATCATTTCTTGTCTTTGACTATAGTTCTTTTTTCCTTTTGCACACATTTTTTTATTACTATTTTCCATTTAAGAAGTTAATGTACGCAGGATTTACTGAGTGTGACTCATGGAAGGCAACGTCTCCTGAGACACAGGTATATACCTAGTTCAAGAGACAAAGCTCCTGTATATTGTAACATATTTGCTTGTGTATTATTAATAAAAATATTATTATTATTATGTCACATCTAGTCTTGAATCATCATAAGCCTACACCAATACCTCAATCAACAAGCATTTTTCCAGTTATGATTTTAAGAGTTGCTTGGAATATCTTCGGGACTCAAGATATCAACGAAATGGATATACGACCTTATTGAAAAAAACTTTCTCCTATACCTTTCCTCTATAAATGAAGAAATATTAAAAACAAATATAGATAAATTGAGAACCGTCTTTTTTGAAGTTGGTTAAAAATTTGTCTAGTGTCAAGTGCTACTATATGCTAATTTAGTTTTAATGCTTAAATAAATATTATAATCTGTAAAATACACTTATGAATTAGAATAAGTTAATGGACTGACTAATATAGAATTACTTTAGTTGACCAAAGTATAAGTTTAATAATAATAATAAAATATAAATAATAAATTTAGGATAAAAAGGAGAGGACTCTCTCTGCAGACAATCAGGGCCCAGTTAAGAACAAGTGAGTTATGCTGGAGGAAAAGCCCTTTACAAGTGAATCTCTGAAACAAAGTCAGTAAGTCTTAATTAAATTACCTCTAAAACTCTAGCAGTCTAACAAATAAAAATGAGTTATAACATATTTATTCCACCCTTGAACTAAGATTAGTTAAACCAGGAATAAATTAAGAATAATCCAAGAATAGTTTACCACAAATAAATCCGGAACAACTATGGTTTATCTATTCTTCCGTTACGTCAAAATGCACGAGTTGGCAACAGCGCAATCAAAGAGAAACCATACTAAAAAATTCATTGTAGTCTATGTAGTAGTAATGTATCTATCAATATGTGGCGGTTATAAAAAAAATTCTATACTCTATATATAGATAGAAGATAATCCATCTCCAGGGGACTCATGGGGGGTATCATCTTAGACGTAAGAAATAAGTGTATGTGTTTTAAAAAAAGACTTGGCTTATAGGTCTAGTTACCAAGCCATAAAATATTCAACAAAATAATCTACCTCCACGCTTGTCCATAGTAAGAGACCTTAGCAATAATTGGTCTAGAAACATTATACCACTTTTAGAAAACCGATATTTTCATCGAAACTGTTCATCGCCATATAAATCAAAAGGGTTTTCCAATCTTTTAAATATTTTTACTTTTCTTGCAGTCTGAATGATATTTATTAAGTCATTTCCTCTTTCTACTTCCTCCACTACCCTTAATTCCACAATAAGTTAATTTAAATGAGCGAGCACAAACACAAATCGTGGTATTTTAAATGTTATACTGGACTTAAACAAGGGTGTACCTCGTTATAACTTCGGAATAGCGGTTGTATGAACAAAAACGTCAACGTTATGCAAGGTATAGCGTACAGCCCTGTAGTTCTGGGCTCTCAAGAATAAGACTACGGTATCCCCTGCCTGTCGTAGAAGGCGACTAAAAGGGGCCTCGGGTTCACTGGGCGACAAGGGTGGGGGCCTGAGTCGTCCACCAAAGTGGACCCGGGAAGAAGGCGACATCGGCTGGCCCGTGTCGCCTTGCGCTGCGAGGGCACAGGGGGAGGGAGTAACCTCCCCCGGGACGTGCTCTCCTTGAGCACAGTGCAGAGGGGCTCCGGTGCGTTCCACGTGAGATCCCGGAGCCCCTCGTCATGCACCGAGGAAAGGGCCACCGGGGAGGTTTTAGTGGGTAAGAACCCCACATAACCGCCGCCTTCCCCGCAGAAGGCGGGGTATCTTTCTGAAGATTTCCTCCCCGTGAACAAAAAAAAAAAAAGGTATAGCGTATTCTTGGTTTATTAGTACAAATTTGGGTTATTCTTAGTCTATTCCTAAGTTTATGTTTATACCATTTTTTTTCATTTCAAGTTTATTTGTAAGGCTGTTAATGTTTTTTTAAAATCTGTCAATAATATGATAAAATATGTTGTGTGCGATGTTTGGCAAGGAAGCCCACACTATCCCACTGAACGACTGTATTTTTAATGTATGTATACCTATTTTAAAGAAGAAGCTAACACATCCGTTGTATATACGCGTGGGAATAAACGCTTCGTTGTGTTGTAAACTTTTCGCAAAACTCAGTTTGATGTCGTCAAAGAGTAGTTCCCAAGTACGAAGGACATCTTAAAAGCAGGTTTGTACAGAGCTTTATTCTCTTAACGCAAATGGCGTAGCGGCTAAGATGTGATTTTTTAAGACGATTATAGTGTAAGAGCAGGCAATTTTTTGTAAATGTCGATGTTATCGTCGCCCACCTTCCAGCGATAATCCCTTTCGAATTGCTGGTTAAAGTGAACATTGTTTATTTAAAATTCATTAAAATATGTAATATTAAGTTCATTCACATTGACGATCGAATCGGAGAACTTTTTATGGGGGTATAAACTAGTGCTTGACCACGATCCCACCTGATGTTAAGTGGTGATATAGTCGAAAGATGGTACGCGCTTGTTTAGTAGGTCCCTATTCACTCTACTCTTGAAGGCTCCCACGTCGCACTTGGACGGAAAGACTGACGCCGGCAACTTATTCCACTCCTTTGCTGTACGCACAATGAACGATGATTCAAATCGCTTCATTCGGACGCGCGGAAGATCGACTATTAAAGGGTGGAGACTCGCCGAATGTCTATACGTCCGAAGGTAGAGTGTGCACAAATATTAACTCGTGTAATATCTGTGCACACTCTCCAAAATGTAATCTGTAAAACAACGAAAAGCTACCTTGCGCCGGTGCTCAAGACTATCTATATTGGTCACCTATCAACTTTTTATCTTTTTTTATCAAATTGTCGTAACATAAATGATAAATAAATAAGCTCTCGCGTCCTATGAACGGTAATAGGCCAAGCTTATTAGGTCCTTTTTATAGATTCCTTTTGATCACGTGACACTCTTTGTCTTAGACTTTTTTATGCTTAATTGCCGTTGTTTTTTACCACAAAGGTTTTTACGTGTATGTAGATTCTAATCTTAGTCATTAAATTTCATGCTATACTGATGTCTGCAAGTGGGTGGGAGTTTGAGAGATTCCAACAATATATAGATAGATACGAGTCAAACTTATTTCAATAGAGGTTCAGAGAATTGGCCAACTTCCCTGAACGACGACGTAGGTTAGTTCGTACAGAAACAGTTTTTAATAGAGAATACAGTTGGCCAGAGAGGCAAGCCTTGACTGCTTCACGGGATTGAGAGGTGGCATAGCTTTAAATTCGGCTTTGACGGTTACTATGTTACGCGTAAGTATTCCTATCCGAGGGCGTCCGAAAAGAACGAACCATGACTCTGGCGGTGGCTATTTTACTAATTAAACTAATTAGGACAATCTAAGTTAACAACTATAATTAACATTCTTGTTAACCATTTCAAATAAGCTTAGGCTTGTGTTACGAGATGGTTCACGTCAATAGTCGAATGGATTCGAACCCACGACCTTACGATTCGCAGACCATATCCTAAGCCATTAAGCTATTGATGCTTCAAACTTATATGCCACTTCGGGAAGTGTACCAAAAAAAAGTGTTATTTTTAGTTTCCAACTTGTTACGTAGCGGGACTAAATTAGCGGGACTTCGCAGTTCTAATTGGAAACTAAATCAGTGATATTAAGGTTTAACTTGAGATTTTAATGATGCAGGCTGAGTTTACAGTAGCTCGTGTGTAAGGCTTCGGGCAACCGGGAATTGACGCCGGTCGAACTGGTTAATTGTCGTTTATTATTTAGTTCTAATGCGGACTTCTTCATACACTTATGATGGCAAATGATTAGTGGGTTAAGATATACTGGTTTGTATGTTGCACCGTTTTGCTGCGAGCTACAATTACAGGACGTTGGTTGTGTAATATTCTACTCGTGCTGATAGTTAGCCTGTATGAGTTAATTAAATAGGTTACCGAGTGAGCTCTGTCGTGTAGGTAAAGGTTGCTTCATATTAATTGGTATAACTGGACGTGATTGGGAGTTTCATATTTGATTAAATCTCACTTGAGTTTAGTTTAACGGCCGGGTATTTGAATTTACCGTAAATGTGTTAAGATTTATAGCAGTTTTAACCTAATGTAATCTAGATTTATTACATAATTATAGCGCAGTGAGATTAATATCTGATTTAATTTTCGATGAAATATCGAATTCATAATACGTCATTCGTATGTTACACAATGCGTGGTTGGGTCAGGTGCGGAGTATGGTGGGTGCTCCCCTCCACGAATGTGCCCGATTGACGACCAGCAGGCGGAGGTGGCGAGGCATCGTGCGGCGGGTGCTGTCTGCTGCCCAACTCACCGGATCATGATGACCACGACCACTCTGACAAGAGTGAAGCGACCAAGAAGAAGAACCGGACGATGATATAAAAAGTTGCAGGACGAAATTGAATGCAACTTTATCGTGTGTGGTTCTTGCCTTGCTTGCGCCCTCGAAATGGAATAATACCCGCCTTTTTTTTGCTAACGGGGGAGAATTCTTCAAAAACATGCCTAGTATTCAAGGGGAAAGCGGGGTTATGTGAGGTTTTTGTGCACTAAAACCCCCCGGTGGCCTTTCCTCGGTGTATGGTGAGGTGCTCCGTGATCTCCAGTGGAACGCACCGATCTTCTCTGCATTATGCTTGAAAATACGTCCTGGGGAGATTAATCCCTCCCCCATACCGACACGGGCCAGTCAATTTCACTTTCTTCCCGAGTCCACTATAACATGCGACAAGGGCCCTCACCCTTGTCGCCCCTCTGGCCTAGTGAATCGAGGCCCCTTTTAGGCAGGGGAGACGGTAGCCTTATTTTACGAGCCCAGAACTACAGAAGTAACCGACTGAACCGAGGTTACCCATCACCGGGGACCATTGAGTCGAGTAGTACTCCAAATTGAGGTTTAGGCTTAGCGAACTAAGAATTTTGTCACCTATATATAGATTCGCCTGTAGGCTTTTGTTTTTTCTCGCATGTATATCGGGTTTTTTTTTAATGTTACCAGAGAAAATATTACAATAATATAGACAGGTATTTCGATGCAGGCACACAATTATAAATGCTAACACCGCCATTAAATGGGTATAAAGCTAATTGAAGTGTATAGCGGTAGAAAGTAATGCATTATTATTGAATTTAATTGTCGGATACGATCGGGGCCGCATTATTGAAACGGGTGGGCAATAAAATAAATTCGTCAGTATCGAGTGATATCATATCGCGAACAACTTTGTGATAATTGTTATTTTTATGTTATGGTTATTAATTTTGGTACTTTTATGTTATAAGTAGTAATAAAGTTAGTTTATATTTTTTTATACAGGAAAATGGGCAAACGACAATATGACTCCGTCATAACACTACCAAAAACTTCGGAAACAAATTTCAGGAACGTTCAAAGAAATCAGTTACACAGTGATCGATTTTAGCTAGTTCGTGGCATCATGATTTTCCATTTTCTTGCCACTGGCACTCCCATACTTCATTCATTTCTTTTTCCATACTCCATTCATTTTTTTTTTATTGACGAACTACACAGATTAGCCAGAGAAGCTGGCCTTGACTGCTTCACCGGATTGAGAGATGGCATAGCTCTTAGGTCGCTTAGCCTGAACTTCTATCGCTAGTAACTCGACACAAGGGTCCCCGGTGGATAACTTATTCAATGCTTGCAATTTGTTTATCTGGACATCTTCAAAATAAGCCAATAAGTTTAGATTAAATAATAAATATCATTTAATCAAAAAGTCACTTGAAAATTACATAACAAATAAACAAAATTAGTAGATTACGGTTTTTGCCACAATGACAATTGAATTGTAGTAGACTGGTATAGTATAGTGATATGTCATTGGAAAATAGACGTCTTTCGTTCGTAACAGTAACAGCCACTCTCTAACCCTTTTTTTTTGTTGACGGGGAGCAAATCTTCAAAGATACCCCGCCTTCTGGGGGGAAGGCGACGGTTATGTGGGGTTCTTACCTACTAAAACCTCCCCGGTGGCCCTTTCCTCGGTGCATGACGAGGAGAGGTTACTCCCTCTCCCCCCTGTACCTTTCGCAGCGCTAGGCGACACGGGCCAGCCGATGTCGCCTTCTTTCCGGGTCCACTTTGGTAGACGACGCAGGGCCCCGCCCTTGTCGCCCAATGAAACCGAGGCTCCTTTTAGTCGCTTGTATGACAGGCAGGGATACCGTAGTCTTATTCTTGAAAGTCCAGAACTACAGGGCTGAGCCACTCTCTAACCCAGTGTAACTGTAACGGTTGAGTCCAACGTTGTTCCTGAATAATAAAAACAGAACGATTGGAGTAATTCTGACCTGCAAGAAAGCGTAAACCTTTGGCATTTCGCAAAAAAACAGCAAAACTATTCGCAGTTCCTCCACGAAGGCAAATATTCGTTTAATAAAGACAGCTTCTAAGAAAGAATGCTTCAGGCATTACTGGAGATTCTCCTACTGTAGAAGTGGCAGAAGAAACTCGAATAATTTTATAATGTCACTCACTTCTAAATGCGCCATAAGAAGCGTTACTTCTAAAAACTAAATAAAACGATAAATGAATGTTTGCTTAGTCCGAGCATGTCACTATAACTGAAACACATTGAAGAACACTATCTTGGTTATAACTCAATATATCTGGTCGTTAACTTCAAAACCGAGTGGAGTTTTGTGTAAACAAATTACTCTCGAGTGTACAACGAGCGTGAAGACGATTCCGGTACAATGCGTAATGTTTGAATAAGTCTCATTAAGGCTACTTTTTGTCGATATTGCTCGATACATAAGCGGACATATTGCGTTACAGCTTTATTCCCATCGCCTTTACGACCATCGCAGAATACACGAAAGAGGTGTGAAGCTTTAATTACAGCCTAATTGACTGCCCCAGTGTCATTATTATTTATTATCTGCCTTCCGATAGGGTTTATTGGGACAGGTACAAATTATTTTAACTTATTCGTTTTTGTTAAGTAAAGAACTAGCGTTGTTACTAAACTTTTATTGACTCTTATTAACTGCCGTTCTCTGATACAGGATCTTGGATAGTAAATATTCACCTTCATTTTTCTCTGTTATATCGCCGACGTAACGATAGGTTAACAATTTACAATGTTAACTAAGTTACGGAGTGCAGAGTACACTGTGTTACCCTCTGTATCGACATACCACTGTATCTAATATTCTCCTGTTGACTATCTTACCGTCCAGATGTTAACGTGGTCAAGTACTTGCTTTGTATTAATACCACGGTCTGGTAGTACCTACATTATCTTTCTCTTTTCACATTCAAACTCGGGACTCGGGGCGCAAGGTCATTGCGTCGTATTACTTACCTAATAGAGGTTTAAGCTAAGCGACCTAAGAGCTCTGCCACCTCTCAAATCCGGTGAAACTCAAATTAACATAAGTTAGTTACACTTTCGTTTTCCAATGGCATACCACTGACACTACATATATACCATTGCTTAAATTATTGCTATTTGTTATTATTAGGTCGTCGGTCTATCTGGCGCCCTACACTCCTACCCATGGAAGGTCACCATTCCAAGAGTTTCCTCAAATTGTGACGGCAGATAATGGAGTCATCTGCCGTCACTGATCAAGCAAATGTGGCCGGCCTTCACTTGCTGACTTTAAGACCTAGCTAAGGGAAGACCTATTTCCAACAGTGGAAAGACAGAGGCTGATGAAATAATCAAAACTTAATTGAAAATTGACATATCAAATATTACATTTATTTATTTATTTAAAACAAAACTAAGTAAGAACCTAAGTAAGAAATATATATATATATATATATATATATATATATATATATATATATATATATATATATATATATATATATATATATATATATATATATATATATATATATATACTTCTTTGATGCACTGACAACAAATAAATGCAGCTTCGATAAAGACCGACTGAGTGCAACAAAATATATCTATGTGCAGTGAGATGGTATTAACAAACCCAAGTAGATTACAATCTTACCTTGAATTGAATTTACAATTGAATTGTAATAGGTTGGTCAGTATGTGTTAAAAAAAGCTACATCACCAATATAAGTTCTAAAATAGTAATAGAAACAATAACACGATATGAAACAAGTTGTTATACTTGTCTATTCAGAGTGTAACGAATAAAACGGACCGTAATGTCCAACGATTCCTACAAAATGTTTATTATTACATTTCGTAGTACGTGTAAAATGAACGGAAGACTAGCTTGGACAAGTGTACAGCGAATGGTTGGACGACTTCCACTAAATCGGACGGTTACTAGACCTTTATGGTTTTTTTTTCACCAAAAACTATTCACCAGTTACGGTTGGCACATCGTCGCTGTTAAACTTAACTGCTTTGATATAATTTTTATTGTAGTGTTTCTTAAAACAAAACAATAATGGAAACGGAAGTCCGCTTGGCGTTATAAGTGTATGAAAATTCTTCGTATTACTATATTATTTTCACTGCATCAATTATACTGGTTTATAACTGGAAACGCAGTCTGCGAAGTCTATCTCAGTAAATGCGTATTAACTATTAAGTCGAAAACCCACACATTGTAATCTGAAAGGCTGGCAATTTGTTTCCGTGAAGTTTCATTACAATACCGATCTATTACAGTCATATCAACTATCATACTCAACCAAATACATACGTCAAATACTAACACACACACGATTAGCGTGCCAGTAGTATACAAAGGATAAACCATAGTTGCTATAATTATCGCTCCGGCGAAGACGACGAGGCGTCAGGAGAAGGCAATTTGCAAATCTCCTTAGTGGGGCAGCTGGCGTGGAGTTGGGGAACTCCTCGCTGGCTTGCACGACCCCACCCGACTGGGGGCCTAGCCTAGCCCGGTGAGCATGGTTACCCCCACAGGCGCAGGAGGCCCGGTTTTAAACCGGGTCTGTCACTGGGGCGAGATGGTGAATGCTAACGCGACCCCATCTCGGCCCATCACAGTGAAGGACTGCTCCATGGGAGGATTTAGTCGGTAGGGGCCTCTAGCAGGCCGAGCTCGACATAACTTGCCCGCTTCGGCGGGCACGTATGAATAAAATTAACTAAAAGACTACTATATAGCAAATATCGACAACTATCGTCGTGAGCAAAAATCGGTCGGTTAAGAAAGTTCGAATGTCTCGGAAGATAAAGACGCTAGCTAACTGAAATAAATTGTGCAGACAAACAGTTAAATATCCTTCAAATAAAATAGAATATATTTATTATATAATATTTATTTATATTTCATTAAAAACACTAACTTATACGAAAAGGATATTTTACGTAAACTTGGATAATACAGTATTTTCATAAAATTTTATTTTTATTAAAATTTTAGTACTTAGTGTCGCAACATGGAGGCAACATGTCTATCATGTACATTATTTCAGCTAGCTACCGTCTTTATGTTCCGAGATATTCAAACTTTACTAACCGACTTCAAAAAGAGAAAGTCTCGAGGGATATTTCGACTGGGTGAAGCAATTTTGATGATACTTTTTTTATTTGAATTCCGGTGCTTCCCCTGTGATCGTAATTTGGTCCGAATAATTGTCAGAATTGGATGGACGATCTAGTCTGATTAGATTAATCGGTCGGTCAGATTTGGTCCAATTCATGACAAACCCATATATCTTAAATTGTAATAAAGTACCTACGAGTACGAGTATGTGCGCGACAAATAGACGAATAGCTCAATCGATTTCGATGATTTATTTTGTATTGGAAAGAATGTACTTCGTAGATAGTTTGATGATAGTTGGTTAGGTTCTGATTAATTCTATTTCGTGATATTCCTACGATAATACGGAATTACAAAGAGGGAGTCCGCGCGTTTAACGTTCGATTCGATTTGAAGTCGGCTTTTGTTTTTAGTTAATATACTTGTAAACAATTGGCGTAGTAGACTCGGGGCCCAGGTCGAACTGTAACCGATGTTTTCCTTTTCTTCAATAAATGTGTGCTCAGCAAACTGAACGGTTAGTTGGAACAGGAGACCATCCCGAGTGGGGGCAAATGTTTGTGCACCTGTGACTGGTCAGCCGGGCTAACTGTCCCCTAGGCACTCCTCACTCACAAAGACATCATTAGACACGCCTGTTAAAATCTATTTGACATCCAATACAAAATAAACAGAGAATTATTGGTACGCTGGCCATTGCGCTAGTGAAGATCATAGATAATAACGTAACATAGACAAATCTATTTAAATAAATGCGTAAACATTTTGTTATCTTTTCCTGCAATAACTAAGGGATAGACATGATATACCATAAGATGCAACATTTCGAAGAAGATTTTTTATCTATATTGATAAATTGAATCACTTTTTTGACAGCTTTTGGTGTGACGACAGAAGAGATAGACTAATGGCAAAACTGGCGCTTTGTCTCTGGCCTGATCTACGATGGGGTTCGGTGATCGTAACGACGTGATAAAAATGGCGCTTCTAGCGGAGCTTCACTCAGGTTTTTTCAAGCAGTTAAACTCTTCAGAATTCCTTCCTGAGGTGATCAGTGAAGCCATAACGGTGAAGCGAAGAAGGGCGTGTCATTTCAGTCTTTCTTGACATTTACAAATGTGTTATTATTTGTATCATATATACTTGTCGTTTTCTATGCCAACGTCACATTTTATGCGTAATAATATGCCTCTTCCTATCCTATCTTTCCTTGCACATTTGGCTTATACTATAAGATCGGGTGTGTTTTGGAAAAGATTTTACAAAATTTTTATATCAAATGTCGATTATCGATTATTAGTTATCGTTAACATATTGTTATTGTTGATGACTATCTCATCGTTTTAAATTTCGAACACAAGAGTGATATTTATCGACTTTTTTTTAACTTGAGCGGATATCGGCTAGATACAAAAATGGTGAAACTACATGTTAATTAAGTAAATCTATTGATTTTTTTAATCTAATAGTTTTTTTTTGGCACGTCCTGTCTAGTCTAGACCAGGTTATTTATTGAAAGGCTAAAATACCAATAAATGTTAATTAAAACAAACATATCTCAGATAATCTTTAATTTAAAATAAGATGGGAGTTAAATTATTGCTGCATGTTGTCATTAAGTAATATGCTAATTAGGACTCTAGGTGATAGATATAAACTGATTGATAATAAAAATGAAACGAAAGAATATTGCAAAAGTTTAATAAGAAAGCAGAAGTAATAGCATTAAAACGCAAGCAACAGACAGTAATTTAGCGATATAATGCGTAATGATGTAATGATTCATTTTCTTAAACTTTCTAATCAAGTTCTTGAACATGATCCCACTTGATTTTAAGTAGAAACGCAGACCTGGATGATAAAGAGCATTTAGTCAACGTATTTTAGTCAATTCCTGTTCACTGTACCTTTGAAGCACCGGTACTAACAAATGACTAAATGTTACTTGTAGTTAAATAAATTATTATTATATAAACCTTTTTTTGTTAACGAGGAGGAAATCTTCAAAGATACCCCGCCTTCTGGGAAGGCGGCGGTTATGTGGGTTCTTACCCACTAAACCTCCCCGGTGGCCCTTCCTCGGTGCATGGTGGCCTGATTCCCAGTGAACGTACTGAGCCCCTCTGCATCTTTGGTTCGCGAGAAGACTTCCCGGGGAGGCATCCTCCCCATCTGTGCCCTCGCAGTGTAAAGCGACACGGGCCAGCCGATGTCGTCTTCTTCCCGGGTCCTCCTCGTAGGACGACAAAGGCCCCCATCCTTGTCGCCCAGTGAACCTGAGGCCCCTTTAGTCGCCTTCTACGACAGGCAGGGGATACCGTAGACTTATTCTTGAAAGCCCAGAACTACTAGGACTGATTATTATATAAACCTACCAATACTATATTTCTTTTATACGACTGTATAAATTCCATGTAAACGCAGTATTCCGGTTCACTGGGCGACAAGGCCTTTGTCGTCCCGGGAAGAAGGCGACACGCACAGGGGGGGAAGGGAGTTACCTCCCCGGGACGTGCTCTCCTAAGAGCACGGTGCAGAGGGGCTCTGTTGCGTTCCTCTAGAGATCCCGGAGCCTCACCATGCACCGAGGAAGGGCCGCCGCGGAGGTTTTAGTGGGTAAAAACCCCCACATAACCGCCGCCTTCGCCCCCAGGAGGCGGGATATCTTCTTGAAGATTTCCTCCCCGTGAACAAAAAAGGTGCGGAGTATGGTGGGTGCTCCTCCACGAATGTGCCCGATTGACGACCAGCAGGCGGAGGTGGCGAGGCATCGTGCGGCGGGTGCTGTCTGCTGCCCAACTCACCGGATCATGATGACCACGACCACTCTGACAAGAGTGAAGCGACCAAGAAGAAGAACCGGACGATGATATAAAAGGTTGCAGGACGAAACTGGATGCAACTTTATCGTCAATGTGGTTCTTGCCTTTATGCGCCCTCGAAATGGAATAATACCCGCCTTTTTTTGCTAACGGGGAGAATTTCAAAACATGCCTAGTATTCAAGGGGAAAGCTAGGGTTATGTGAGGTTTTGTGCACTAAAACCCCGCCGGTGGCCTTTCCTCGGTGTATGGTGAGGTGCTCCGTGATCTCCAGTGGAACGCACCGATCTTCTCTGCATTATGCTTGAAAATACGTCCTGGGAGATTAATCCCTCCCCATACCGACACGGGCCAGCCAATTTCACTTTCTTCCCGAGTCCACTATAACAGAAGAGAAGGGCTTTTAGGCAGGGGAGACGGTAGCCTTATTTTACGAGCCCAGAATTACAGAAGTAACCGACTGAACCGAGGTTACCCATCACCGGGTGGACCCTTGAGTCGAGTAGTACTCCAAATTGAGGTTCAGGCTTAGCGAACTAAGAATTTTGTCACCTATATATAGATTCGCCTGTAGGCTTTTGTTTTTTCTCGCATGTTTATCGGGTTTTTTTTTAATGTTACCAGAGAAAATATCACAATAATATAGACAGGTATTTCGATGCGGGCACACAATTATAAATGCTAACACCGCCATTAAATGGGTATAAAGCTAATTGAAGTGTATAGCGGTAGAAAGTAATGCATTATTATTGAATTTAATTGTCGGATACGATCGGGGCCGCATTATTGAAACGGTTGGGCAATAAAATAAATTCGTCAGTATCGAGTGATATCATATCGCGAACAACTTTGTGATAATTGTTATTTTTATGTTATGGTTATTAATTTTCGTACTTTTAACTTTTATGTTATAAGTACTAATAAAGTTAGTTTATATTTTTTTATACAGGAAAATGGGCAAACGACAATATGACTCCGTCATAAGACTACCAAAAACTTCTGAAACAAATTTCAGGAACGTTCAAAGAAATCAGTTACACAGTGATCGATTTTAGCTAGTTCAGTTGTGGCATCATTATTTTCCATTTGCTTGCCACTGGCACTCCCATACTTCATTCATTTCTTCTTCCATACTCGATTCATTTTTTTTTTTATTGACGAACTACACAGATTAGCCAGAGAAGCTGGCCTTGACTGCTTCACCGGATTGAGATGTGGCATAGCTCTTAGGTCGCTTAGCCTGAACTTCTATCGCTAGTAACTCGACACAAGGGTCCCCCCGGTGGATAACTTATTCAATGCTTGCAATTTGTTTATCTGGACATCTTCAAAATAAGCCAATAAGTTTAGATTAAATAATAAATATCATTTAATCAAAAAGTCACTTGAAATTACTTAAGAAATAAACAAAATTAGTAGATTACGGTTTTTGCCACAATGACAATTGAATTGTAGTACACTGGTATAGTATAGTGAAATGTCATTGGAAAATGAGCAATCTTTCGTTCGTAACAGTAACAGCCACTCCTCTATACTTTTTTTTGTTACGACGAGAACCGTCTTCAAAGATACCCGCAACCTTCCTGAAACGACGGTTATGTCAGGGGTTCTCCCCTAAAGCCTCCCAGTGTAGCCCCTTTCCTCAGTGCATGACAGGAGGACCCTCCCGCCTCCCCTGTACCTTCGCAGCCTTGGAGGCGACGGGCCAGCCGATGTCGCCTCCTTCCAGGTCCACTTTGGTGGACGACTCAGGCCCCCACCCTTGTTGCCCAGTGAACCCGAGGCTCCTTTTAGTCGCTTGTACGACAGGCAGGGGATACCGTAGTCTTATTCTTGAAAGTCCAGAACTACAGGGCTGAGCCACTCTCTAACCCAGTGTAACTGTAACGGTTGAGTCCAACGTTGTTCCTGAATAATAAAAACAGAACGATTGGAGTAATTCTGACCTGCAAGAAAGCGTAAACCTTTGGCATTTCGCAAAAAAACAGCAAAACTATTCGCAGTTCCTCCACGAAGGCAAATACTCGTTTAATAAAGACAGCTTCTAAGAAAGAATGCTTCAGGCATTACTGGAGATTCTCCTACTGTAGAAGTGGCAGACGAAACTCGAATAATTTTATAATGTCACTCACTTCTAAATGCGCCATAAGAAGCGTTACTTCTAAAAAACTAAATAAAAACAATAAATGAATGTTTGCTTAGTCCGAGCGTGTCACTATAACTGAAACACATTGAAGAACACTATCTTGGTTATAACTCAATATACCTGGTCGTTAACTTCAAAACCGAGTGGAGTTTTGTGTAAACAAATTACTCTCGAGTGTACAACGAGCGTGAAGACGATTCCGGTACAATGCGTAATGTTTGAATAAGTCTCATTAAGGCTACTTTTTGTCGATATTGCTCGATACATAAGCGGACATATTGCGTTACAGCTTTATTCCCATCGCCTTTACTACCATCGCAGAATACACGAAAGAGGTGTGAGGCTTTAATTACAGTCTAATTGACTGCCCCAGTGTTAAAGTTGTCATTATTATTTATTATCTGCCTTCCGATAGGGTTTATTGGGACAGGTACAAATTACTTTAACTTATTCGTTTTTGTTAAGTAAAGAACTAGCGTTGTTACTAAACTTTTATTGACTCTTATTAACTGCCGCTGTTCTCTGATACAGGATCTTGGATAGTAAATATTCACCTTCATTTTTCTGTGTTATATCGCCGACGTAAGAGTAGGTTAACAATTTACAATGTTAACTAGGTAACGGAGTGCCGAGTACACTGTGTTACCCCTCTGTACAGACGTGCCACTGTATCTAATATTCTCCTGTTGACTACCGTCCAGATGTTAACGTGGTCAAGCACTTGCTTTGTATTAATACCACGGTCTGGTAGTACCTACATTATCTTTCTCTTTTCACATTCAAACTCGGGACTCGGGGCGCAAGGTCCTTGCGTCGTATTACTTACCTAATAGAGGTTTAAGCTAAGCGACCTAAGAGCTCTGCCACCTCTCAAATCCGGTGAAACTCAAATTAACATAGGTTAGTTACACTTTCGTTTTCCAATGGCATACCACTGACACTACATATATACCATTGTTTAAATTATTGCTATTTGTTATTATAAGGTCGTCGGTCCATCTGGCGCCCTACACTCCTGGAAGGTCACCATTCCAAGACTTTCCTCAAATTGTGACGGCAGATAAGGGAGTCATCTGCCGTCACTGATTAAGCAAATGTGGTCGGCCTTCGCTTGCTGACTTTAAGACCTAGCTAAGGGAAGGCCTATTTCCAACAGTGGAAAGACAGAAACTAATCAAAACTCAATTGAAAATTGACATATCAAAGATTACATTTATTTATTTATTTAAAACAACAAAAATAATAACACCATTATAAATAAACAAATTTGATGTTATAAAAACTAAGTAAGAACCTAAGTAAGAAATATATGTGTATATATATATATATATACTTCTTTGATGCACTGACAACAAATAAATGCAGCTTCGATAAAGACCGACTGAGTGCAACAAAATATATCTATGTGCAGTGAGATGGTATTAACAAACCCAAGTAGATTACAATCTTACCTTGAATTGAATTTACAATTGAATTGTACTAGGTTGGTCAGTAAGTTTTAAAAAAAGCTACATCACCAATATGAGTTCTAAAATAGTAATAGAAACAATAACACGATATGAAACAAGTTGTTATACTTGTCTATTCAGAGTGTAACGAATAAAACGGACCGTAATGTCCAACGATTCCTACAAAATGTTTATTATTACATTTCGTAGTACGTGTAAAATGAACGGGAGACTAGCTTGGACAAGTGTACAGCGAATGGTTGGACGACTTCCACTAAATCGGACGGTTACTACAACTTTATGGTTTTTTTTTCACCAAAAATTCACCAGTTACGGTTGGCACATCGTCGCTGTTAAACTTAACTGCTTTGATATAATTTTTATTGTAGTGTTTCTTAAAACAAAACAATAATGGAAACGGAAGTCCGCTTGGCGTTATAAGTGTATGAAAAATTCTTCGTATTACTATATTATTTTCACTGCATCAATTATACTGGTTTATAACTGGAAACGCAGTCTGCGAAGTCTATCTCAGTAAATGCGTATTAACTATTAAGTCGAAAACCCACACATTGTAATCTGAAAGGCTGGCAATTTGTTTCCGTGAAGTTTCATTACAATACCGATCTATTACAGTCATATCAACTATCATACTCAACCAAATACATACGTCAAATACTAACACACACACGATTGGCGTGCCTGTAGTATACAAAGGATAAACCATAGTTGCTATAATTATCGCTCCGGCGAAGACGACGAGGCGTCAGGAGAAGGCAATTTGCCCGCCTCTTCGAATCTCCTTAGTGGGGCAGCTGGCGTGGAGTTGAGGAACTCCTCGCTGGCTTGCACGACCCCACCCGACTGGGGGCCTAGCCTAGCCTGGTGAGCATGGAGGCCCGGTTTTAAACCGGGTCTGTCACTGGGGCGAGATGGTGAATGCTAACGCGACCCCATCTCGCCCCATCACAGTGAAGGACTGCTCCATGGGAGGTTTTAGTCGGTAGGGGCCTCTAGCAGGCCGAGCCTGACATAACTTGCCCGGTTCCCCGGCGGGCACGTATGAATAAAAACATTTCCCATAAAAAAAAATAGTTGCTATAATTAACTAAAAGACTACTATATAGCAAATATCGACAACTATCGTCGTGAGCAAAAATCGTTCGGTTAAGAAAGTTTGAATGTCTCGGAAGATAAAGACGCTAGCTAACTGAAATAAATTGTGCATGATAGACAATTAAATATCCTTATAATAAAATAAAATATATTTGTTATATCATATTTATTTATATTTCATTAAAAAACACTAACTTATACGAAAAAGGATATCTTACGTAAACTTAGATAATACAGTATTTTCATAAAAAAAAAATTTAATTTAAATTTTAGTACTTAGTGTCGCAACATGGAGGCAACATGTCTATCATGTACATTATTTCAGCTAGCTACCGTCTTTATGTTCCGAGATATTCAAACTTTACTAACCGACTTCAAAAAGAGAAAGTCTCGAGGGATATTTCGACTGGGTGAAGCAATTTTGATGATACTTTTTTTATTTGAATTCTGGTGCTTCCCCTGTGATCGTAATTTGGTCCGAATAATTGTCAGAATTGGATGGACGATCTAGTCTGATTAGATTGGTCGGATTTGGTCCAATTCATGACAAACCCATATATCTTAAATTTTAATTAAGTACCTACGAGTATGTGCGCGACAAATAGACGCATAGCTCAATATCACATCAATCGATTTCGATGATTTATTTTGTATTAGAAAGGATGTACTTCGTAGATAGTTCGATGTTAGTTGTTTAGGTTCTGATTAATTCTATTTCGTGATATTCCTACGATAATACGGAATTACAAAGAGGGAGTCCGCGCGTTTAACGTTCGATTCGATTTGAAGTCGGCTTTTGTTTTTAGTTAATATACTTGTAAACAATTGGCGTAGTAGACTCGGGGCCCAGGTCGAACTGTAACCGATGTTTTCCTTTTCTTCAATAAATGTGTGCTCAGCAAACTGAACGGTTAGTTGGAACAGGAGACCATCCCGAGTGGGGGCAAATGTTTGTGCACCTGTGACTGGTCAGCCGGGCTAACTGTCCCCTAGGCACTCCTCACTCACAAAGACATCATTAGACACGCCTGTTAAAATCTATTTGACATCCAATACAAAATAAACAGAGAATTATTGGTACGCTGGCCATTGCGCTAGTGAAGATCATAGATAATAACGTAACATAGACAAATCTATTTAAATAAATGCGTAAACATTTTGTTATCTTTTCCTGCAATAACTAAGGGATAGACATGATATACCATAAGATGCAACATTTCGAAGAAGATTTTTATCTATATTGATAAATTGAATCACTTTTGGTGTAACGACAGAAGAGATAAGAAGACTAATGGCAAACTGGCGCTTTGTCTCTGGCCTGATCTACGATGGGGTTCGGTGATCGTAACGACGTGATAAAATGGCGCTTCTAGCGGAGCTTCACTCAGGTTTTTTCAAGCAGTTAAACTCTTCAGAATTCCTTCCTGAGGTGATCAGTGAAGCCATAACGGTGAAGCGAAGAAGGGCGTGTCATTTCAGTCTTTCTTGACATTTACAAATGTGTTATTATTTGTATCATATATACTTGTCGTTTTCTATGCCAACGTCACATTTTATGCGTAATAATATGCCTCAAGTGGAATTACTCGGAGAATATATGATCTTTCCTTGCACATTTGGCTTATACTATAAGATCGGGTGTGTTTTGGAAAAGATTTTACAAAATTTTTATATCAAATGTCGATTATCGATTATTAGTTATCGTTAACATATTGTTATTGTTGATGACTATCTCATCGTTTTAAATTTCGAACACAAGAGTGATATTTATCGACTTTTTTTAACTTGAGCGGATATCGGCTAGATACAAAAATGGTGAAACTACATGTTAATTAAGTAAATCTATTGATTTTTTTAATCTAATAGTTTTTTTTTGGCACGTCCTGTCTAGTCTAGACCAGGTTATTTATTGGAAGGCTAAAATACCAATAAATGTTAATTAAAACAAACATATCTCAGATAATCTTTAATTTAAAATAAGATGGGAGTTAAATTATTGCTGCATGTTGTTAATAAGTAATATGCTAATTAGACTCTAGATGATAGATATAATCTACTTGATAATAAAAAATCAAACGAAAGAATATTGGAAAAGTTTAATAAGAAAGCAGAAGTAATAGCATTAAAACGCAAGCAACAGACAGTAATTTAGCGATATAATGCGTAATCATCTAATGATTCATTTTTTTTAACTTTCTAATCAAGTTCTTGACCATGATCCCACTTGATTTTAAGTAGAAACGCAGACCTGGATGATAAAGCGCAGTATTTTAGTCATTTCCTATTCACTGTACCTTTGAAAGCACCGGTACTAACAAATGACTAAATGTTACTTGTAGTTAAATAAATTATTATTATATAAACCTTTTTTTGTTAACGAGGAGGAAATCTTCAAAGATACCCCGCCTTCTGGGGGAAGGCGGCGGTTATCGTGGGGTTTTACCCACTAAAACCTCCCCGGTGGCCCTTCCTCGGTGCATGGTGAATTCGCTCAGTGAATGCACTGAGCCCCTTCTGCACTTTTTAAGCTCAAGGAGAAGAGCCTTTTCCCGGGGAGGTTACCTCCCATCTGTGCCCTCGCAGTGTAAAGCGACACGGGCCAGCCGATGTCGTCTTCTTCCCGGGTCCTCCTCGTAGGACGACAAAGGCCCCCATCCTTGTCGCCCAGTGAACCTGAGGCCCCTTTAGTCGCCTTCTACGACAGGCAGGGGATACCGTAGACTTATTCTTGAAAGCCCAGAACTACTAGGACTGATTATTATATAAACCTACCAATACGATATTTCTTTTTATTAGACTGTATAAATTCCATGTAAACGCAGTATTCCGGTTCATCATGACAAGGCCTTTGTCGTCCCGGGAAGAAGGCGACAGGCACAGGGGAGGGAGTTACCTCCCTCGACGTGCCTCCTAAGAGCACGGTGCAGAGGAGCTCTATTGCGTTCCTCTAGAGATCCCGTAGCCTCACCATGCACCGAGGAAGGGCCGCCGTGGAGGTTTTAGTGGGTAAAACCCCACATAACCGCCGCCTTCCTCCTAGTAGGCGGAATATCTTGTTGAAGAATTCCTCCCCGTGAACAAAAAGCACATGCTGAGACGGTGTCCAATGTTGGCATCTTATCCTATATCCTGTTTATCTAGTGGATATAAGATATAAAATAATTTATGTTGTATTCAGAAATGTAAATATAAGACGACGAACTCGCCTATTTCTTCCGCTTTTTATGTTATGGAGGTTGAAGAAGCCTCACCTAACTTTTTTAAGGACTGGTTGTAAGCAGATCGCATCCATCTACACTCATCTTAAAGTGAATTTATACTACGCCCTAGGTAAAAGACCCTCAAAACAGTCTGGAACCTGATTATCGAATTATTCATCTAATTGAAAGGTCACTTGTGAATACGCACACTTGTCAATTTTTAATCTAGTTAATTAAAACCTCTAGCAAATTGTGGATATAAGATATAAAATAATTTATGTTGTATTCAGAAATGTAAATATAAGACGACGAACTCCCCTATTTCTTCCGCTTTTATGTTACGGGGTTGAAGAAGCCTCCCTAACTTTTTAAGGACCGGTTGTAAGCAGATCGTATCCATCTATACTCAGCTTAAAGTGAATTTATACTACGCCCTAGAAAAGACCGTAAAAGACCCTCAAAACAGTCTGGAACCTGATTATCGAATTATTCATCTAATTGAATGGTCACTTGTGAATACGCGCAATTTTTAATCTAGTTAATTAAAGCCTCTGGCAAATTGTGGATATAAGATACAAAATAATTTATGTTGTATTCAGAAATGTAAATATAAGACGACGAACTCCCCTATTTCTTCCGCTTTTATGTTACGGGGTTGAAGAAGCCTCCTAACTTTTTAAGGACCGGTTGTAAGCAGATCGCATCCATCTATACTCATCTTAAAGTGAATTTATACTACGCCCTAGAAAAGACCGTAAAAGACCCTCAAAACAGTCTGGAACCTGATTATCGAATTATTCATCTAATTGAATGGTCACTTGTGAATACGCGCAATTTTTAATCTAGTTAATTAAAGCCTCTGGCAAATTGTGGATATAAGATACAAAATAATTTATGTTGTATTCAGAAATGTAAATATAAGACGACGAACTCCCCTATTTCTTCCGCTTTTATGTTACGGGGTTGAAGAAGCCTCCCTAACTTTTTAAGGACCGGTTGTAAGCAGATCGTATCCATCTATACTCATCTTAAAGTGAATTTATACTACGCCCTAGAAAAGACCGTAAAAGACCCTCAAAACAGTCTGGAACCTGATTATGGAATTATTCATCTAATTGAATGGTCACTTGTGAATACGCGCAATTTTTAATCTAGTTAATTAAAACCTCTGGCAAATTGTGGATATAAGATACAAAATAATTTATGTTGTATTCAGAAATGTAAATATAAGACGACGAACTCCCCTATTTCTTCCGCTTTTTATGTTATGGGGGTTGAAGAAGCCTCCCCTAACTTTTTTAAGGACCGGTTGTAAGCAGATCGCATCCTTCTATACTTAGCTTGAAGTGAATTTATACTACGCCCTAGAAAAGACCGTGAAAGAACCTCAAAACAGTCTGGAACCTGATTATCGAATTATTCATCTAATTGAATGGTCACTTGTGAATACGCGCAATTTTTAATCTAGTTAATTAAAACCTCTGGCAAATAGTGGATATAAGATACAAAATAATTTATGTTGTATTCAGAAATGTAAATATAAGACGACGAACTCCCCTATTTCTTCCGCTTTTTATGTTACGGGGGTTGAAGAAGCCTCCCCTAACTTTTTTAAGGACCGGTTGTAAGCAGATCGCATCCATCTATACTCATCTTAAAGTGAATTTATACTACGCCCTAGAAAAGACCGTAAAAGACCCTCAAAACAGTCTGGAACCTGATTATCGAATTATTCAACTAATTGAATGGTCACTTGTGAATACGTGCAATTTTTAATCTAGTTAATGAAAACCTCTGGCTAATTGTGGATATAAGATACAAAATAATTTATGTTGTATTCAGAAATGTAAATATAAGACGACGAACTCCCCTATTTCTTCCGCTTTTTATGTTATGGAGGTTGAAGAAGCCTCCCCTAACTTTTTTAAGGACCGGTTCTAAGCAGATCGCATACATCTATACTCAGCTGAAATTGAATTTATACTACGCCCTAGAAAAGACCGTGAAAGAACCTCAAAACAGTCTGGAACCTGATTATCGAATTATTCAACTAATTGAATGGTCACTTGTGAATACGTGCAATTTTTAATCTAGTTAATGAAAACCTCTGGCTAATTGTGGATATAAGATACAAAATAATTTATGTTGTATTCAGAAATGTAAATATAAGACGACGAACTCCCCTATTTCTTCCGCTTTTTATGTTACGGGGGTTGAAGAAGCCTCCCCTAACTTTTTTAAGGACCGGTTGTAAGCAGATCGCATCCTTCTATACTTAGCTTGAAGTGAATTTATACTACGCCCTAGAAAAGACCGTGAAAGAACCTCAAAACAGTCTGGAACCTGATTATGGAATTATTCATCTAATTGAATGGTCACTTGTGAATACGCGCAATTTTTAATCTAGTTAATTAAAACCTCTGGCAAATTGTGGATATAAGATACAAAATAATTTATGTTGTATTCAGAAATGTAAATATAAGACAACGAACTCCCCTATTTCTTCCGCTTTTCATGTTACGGGGGTTGAAGAAGCCTCCCCTAACTTTTTTAAGGACCGGTTGTAAGCAGATCGCATCCTTCTATACTTAGCTTGAAGTGAATTTATACTACGCCCTAGAAAAGACCGTGAAAGAACCTCAAAACAGTCTGGAACCTGATTATGGAATTATTCATCTAATTGAATGGTCACTTGTGAATACGCGCAATTTTTAATCTAGCTAATTAAAACCTCTGGCAAATTGTGGATATAAGATACAAAATAATTTATGTTGTATTCAGAAATGTAAATATAAGACGACGAACTCCCCTATTTCTTCCGCTTTTTATGTTACGGGGGTTGAAGAAGCCTCCCCTAACTTTTTTAAGGACCGGTTGTAAGCAGATCGCATCCTTCTATACTTAGCTTGAAGTGAATTTATACTACGCCCTAGAAAAGACCGTGAAAGAACCTCAAAACAGTCTGGAACCTGATTATGGAATTATTCATCTAATTGAATGGTCACTTGTGAATACGCGCAATTTTTAATCTAGCTAATTAAAACCTCTGGCAAATTGTGGATATAAGATACAAAATAATTTATGTTGTATTCAGAAATGTAAATATAAGACGACGAACTCCCCTATTTCTTCCGCTTTTTATGTTACGGGGGTTGAAGAAGCCTCCCCTAACTTTTTTAAGGACCGGTTGTAAGCAGATCGCATCCTTCTATACTTAGCTTGAAGTGAATTTATACTACGCCCTAGAAAAGACCGTGAAAGAACCTCAAAACAGTCTGGAACCTGATTATGGAATTATTCATCTAATTGAATGGTCACTTGTGAATACGCGCAATTTTTAATCTAGTTAATTAAAACCTCTGGCAAATTGTGGATATAAGATACAAAATAATTTATGTTGTATTCAGAAATGTAAATATAAGACAACGAACTCCCCTATTTCTTCCGCTTTTCATGTTACGGGGGTTGAAGAAGCCTCCCCTAACTTTTTTAAGGACCGGTTCTAAGCAGATCGCATCCATCTACACTCATCTTAAAGTGAATTTATACTACGCCCTAGGTAAAAGACCCTCAAAACAGTCTGGAACCTGATTATCGAATTATTCATCTAATTGAAAGGTCACTTGTGAATACGCACACTTGTCAATTTTTAATCTAGTTAATTAAAACCTCTAGCAAATTGTGGATATAAGATACAAAATAATTTATGTTGTATTCA
This sequence comes from Meandrusa payeni, assembly GCA_029286785.1. Classification (NCBI taxonomy): domain Eukaryota; kingdom Metazoa; phylum Arthropoda; class Insecta; order Lepidoptera; family Papilionidae; genus Meandrusa; species Meandrusa payeni. The sequence goes on along the minus strand of JAGSMX010000008.1, from coordinate 6,228,836 downwards.
GAAATGTAAATATAAGACGACGAACTCCCCTATTTCTTCCGCTTTTTATGTTACGGGGGTTGAAGAAGCCTCCCCTAACTTTTTTAAGGACCGGTTGTAAGCAGATCGCATCCATCTATACTCATCTTAAAGTGAATTTATACTACGCCCTAGGTAAAAGACCCTCAAAACAGTCTGGAACCTGATTATCGAATTATTCAACTAATTGAATGGTCACTTGTGAATACGTGCAATTTTTAATCTAGTTAATGAAAACCTCTGGCTAATTGTGGATATAAGATACAAAATAATTTATGTTGTATTCAGAAATGTAAATATAAGACGACGAACTCCCCTATTTCTTCCGCTTTTTATGTTATGGAGGTTGAAGAAGCCTCCCCTAACTTTTTTAAGGACCGGTTCTAAGCAGATCGCATACATCTATACTCAGCTGAAATTGAATTTATACTACGCCCTAGGTAAAAGACCCTCAAAACAGTCTGGAACCTGATTATCGAATTATTCAACTAATTGAATGGTCACTTGTGAATACGCGCAATTTTTAATCTAGTTATTTCAAACCTCTGGCAAATTGTGGATATAAGATACAAAATAATTTATGTTGTATTCAGAAATGTAAATATAACACGACGAACTCCCCTATTTCTTCCGCTTTTTATGTTATGGAGGTTGAAGAAGCCTCACCTAACTTTTTTAAGGACCGGTTCTAAGTAGATCGCATCCATCTTTACTCAGCTTAAATTGAATTTATACTACGCCCTAGGTAAAAGACCCTCAAAACAGTCTGGAACCTGATTATCGAATTATTCATCTAATTGAATGGTCACTTGTGAATACGCGCAATTTTTAATCTAGTTAATTAAAACCTCTGGCAAATTGTGGATATAAGATACAAAATAATTTATGTTCTATTCAGAAATTTAAACAGTTAATAACAATGATCCGATCAAATTTATTTTGAAAGCATTTATATCGAAAACATATCGTAAGCAATAAGATTGTATATCAGTCTAATTTATGTTCGATGCAGTATTTATTATGTTATAACGCCATTAAAATGTTTATGTCAGGGGACTGTTACAGTGTTAAGATATTCATTAATTACTTGATTTTGTTATGTGCGTATTGCTACTTCAATATTTATTCAAAATGTAACACTTTAATGTGTCGGCGTTACAAACAAGAGAAAAGGTTTTATATGTTTCCCAGTAGCCGATAATTTACAACAGTTTGATGTTATGCTCCTGGACACTGATAGAGGGGAGTGTTGCAAGATGCAATAAAAATAAGTGACAACTAAGTTTACAATTTACCGTGGCAATCAATTGACGCGGCGCGAAAATGGTATGTCTAAATTCGGCTGCGGACAATTTAAGAGGTTGACATTTTTAAAGCGACAATAAAATCGTATAAACGTATAATCGTATAAACGAAAATCGAAATGTTTGGATATCTTTATCCGACTATTGTAAAATTTACTGCGTAGTGTAAAGAATTATTTTCTTTTTTGTTATTAAAAAAAAACACCTAGTGTGACCAGCCTAGTGTAAATGTTTTAGGGTAATCTTCGTAATATGCAAATTGTATATATTTATAATATATTTTTGAACTTTTAGTCCGACTCTATTTATGATTTGAACTGTTTATTTTGCTTAAAAGGGTTTACATTCAAGGAGGTCGCATGTTTTTTGTAATTTTGTTAACATAAGACGTTGGATAAAAAAAAATGAAAAATACGAAAAATAAGCTTTCAGTTCCTTTTAAACCGAGCGGGGTAGACAGAGAGCTTTCGCTGTACACTCATCGAAGATATTTATTACAATAAATAATTACAATTTTTTTCCCAGACTTATTTTTTTTGTAATAAGCTAAAGAAAATAATATATTATATTATTAAAAAAGTCATAAATAATTATTGCTTGTTTTTTTGAAGTAAACAACACCGTTATGCACATAGTAATTATGTCCACAATGTTGTCCTTAAAGTTAGTCTTTATAAGTCCCACTGCTGGGCACAGACCTTCTCTGTAAAGTGAATTTATACTACGCCCTAGGTAAAAGACCCTCAAAACAGTCTGGAACCTGATTATCAATTATTCATCTAATTGAATGGTCACTTGTGAATACGCGCAATTTTTAATCTAGCTAATTAAAACCTCTGGCAAATTGTGGATATAAGATACAAAATAATTTATGTTGTATTCAGAAATGTAAATATAAGACGACGAACTCCTATTTCTTCCGCTTTTATGTTACGGGGTTGAAGAAGCCTCCTAACTTTTTAAGGACCGGTTGTAAGCAGATCGCATCCATCTATACTCAGCTTAAAGTGAATTTATACTACGCCCTAGGTAAAAGACCCTCAAAACAGTCTGGAACCTGATTATCAATTATTCATCTAATTGAATGGTCACTTGTGAATACGCGCAATTTTTAATCTAGCTAATTAAAACCTCTGGCAAATTGTGGATATAAGATACAAAATAATTTATGTTGTATTCAGAAATTTAAACAGTTAATAACAATGATCCGATCAAATTTATTTTGAAAGCATTTATATCGAAAACATATCGTAAGCAATAAGATTGTATATCAGTCTAATTTATGTTCGATGCAGTATTTATTATGTTATAACGCCATTAAAATGTTTATGTCAGGGACTGTTACAGTGTTAAGATATTCATTAATTACTCGATTTTGTGCGTATTGCTACTTCAATATTTATTCAAAATGTAACACTTTAATGTGTCGGCGTTACAAACACGAGAAAAGGTTTTATATGTTTCCCAGCATTGATAATTTACAACAGTTTGATGTTATGCTCCTGGACACTGATAGAGGGGAGTGTTGCAAGATGCAATAAAAATAAGTGACAACTAAGTTTACAATTTACCGTGGCAATCAATTGACGCGGCGCGAAAATGGTATGTCTAAATTCGGCTGCGGACAATTTAAGAGGTTGACATTTTTAAAGCGACAATAAAATCGTATAAACGAAAATCGAAATGTTTGGATATCTTTATCCGACTATTGTAAAATTTACTGCGTAGTGTAAAGAATTATTTTCCTTTTTTGTTATTAAAAACACCTAGTGTGACCAGCCTACTATATATGTTTTAGGACAATCTTCGTAATATGCAAATTGTAATTTATATATATTTATAATATATTATTGAACTTTTAGTCCGACTCTATTTATGATTTGAACTGTTTATTTGCTTTTCGCGTTTACATTCAAGTAGGTCGCATGTTTTTTGTAATTTTGTTAACATAGGACGTTGGATAAAAAAAAATGAAAAATACAAAAAATTAGCTCTCAGTTCCTTTTAAACCTAGCGGGGTAGACAGAGAGCTTTCGCTGTACACTCATCGAAGATATTTATTACAATAAATAATTACGATTATTTTTGCCACACTTATTTTATTTGTTTTAGGAACAACAAACGAATATAATAAGCCCCAAGCCAAAGAAAATAATATATTATATTATTAAAAAAGTCATAAATAATTATTGCTTGTTTTTGAAGTAAATAACACCGTTATACACATAATAATTATGTCCACAATGTCGTCCTTAAAGTTAAAGTTACAGTCTATATGTAAGTGCCACTGTTAGGCGCAGGCCTTCTCTGTAAAGAGAGTATAAGGGCATAGTCTGCCACGCGGCCCTAGTGAGGCTTGGCAGACTTCACATGTCTCAGAAACATTTTTCTAGGACATGTAGGTTTCCTCACGATGTTTTCCTTCACCGCCGAGCGTGTGGTAAATTAGCACATAAAATTGCATCAACAAATTTATTGGTGCCGGCACTGGGTATCAAACTACACAACTTGAGGCGAAACTGAGCTACCACGGCTCTCATGTTGTCCTTGCGTACACTTTATTAAGGAAAAAAAGCATTATTAAGCAATACTTAGCGATAGTAGACACACACAAAGTACTGTGTACTATGTGTTTGTGTTTGAGATGACGTAATTTATGTGAAACAACATGAATATATTATACAATTCCAGATAAATATCTGATATTGTAAGTAAGATTTCGTATTTAATTAGTCGTAAAAATGCCGTCGCAATTTACACAGTTGTAAAGTTGAAAGGTAAATTCAGGGAGCAAATGGATCCTCGACGTCTCGCTGCGTTCTCGGAATGTGTTGATTTTTATTTCTTAAGGGGCTCGTTAAATTAAATATTTGTTTCACAGTTTAGTAATAGAGAATTTAATTTAATAAATCGATGTGATCGCCCATCAGTTATTTGCATCTTTATGTACCCATAATATACTCAACGTCACACTGCAGTAGGGTAGACAGGGATATAAATCCCTATCCATCTCACAGTCAGCTGTGTCTATTACACAGATGACTGTGACGCCACAGGAAGACAAGGGCAACGGTCGCATCAAAGGAGAAAATTATAGACTACAACCTAAAAATGGCCGTGAGAAACAGGGACGCAGCGGTCGCGGAGAAACTTCAATGCAACGGAGCGTCTTCGACGCGTGAACCAATGCATTCTCCAACACCACCTTCAAAAATCAGGCATTATTAAAAAATATGTAGTAACTGTAGAGGTAGCACTCTTATCTGTAGAGGTAGAACGAAAGTAAACAATTCGAGAACATTACAAAAGAGCGGACACAAGTCTGTGGTTGCGCTTTATTGAGAAAAACCCTATCGATTTTACAACTAACTTATTAGATCCTATGTATGACAATAGGCTCAATCACTGCACTTTATATCTCACATAGATGATGATGAAACGGCTTCACTGGGTAATTGGAACGTGGCTGGACTTTCTTCGGCCACTTCTTCTCCCATCACCAACGCTTCCTGAAGTGGCACTCAAAGTTAGTTTAGTTTTTGAATAATGCTTACCCGTAACATAATAACCGTCCAAGCTGAGATTAACCCACACCGCGGGGACCCTTGTGTCGAATTACTAGCGATAGAGGTTCAGGATAAGCGACCTAAGACCACTTCTCAATCCAGGGAAGCAATCAAGGCCAGCTTCTCTGGCCAATCTGTGTAGATCGTCAAAAAAATGGCGAAGTGTGTTGACAGTTGAAAAAAATGTTGGATGCATTTAAACTGGTATTGGTTTATAAAGCTAAAAAATTCAGTAAGTGAAACAAGAATACAAAAGCGTACATAATAATAGAATATTTCCAAACATTCATAAATAAAACCATAAGTATTTTGTAAAACAAATCTCGCTTTAGGCGTATATCAATACCATTGTATGTACACGTCATGTCATTTGGATTAAACGGAACGTCAAGTTTTTGCTTATCTGTGCCCCCATTATTCGAAACCGCCAACTGTTCGCTCAAACTTGTAATGGCCTTTGCATGTTAGTTACTCTGTGCCGCTGAGGTTTTATTCATAATACAGAGAGTACCTACACTCTGTGTTAGAGACTACAAGTGGGCACTTTGTAATGTGGACAATAACCATCGTTAGGCATGTCTCGGTGGCGAGGCCTGGTGACCCGAGATTAAAGACTTATTTATAATATACGATGTTATTTTTAAGACGCGATCCCGGAAACGAAATACAGTTATATTTTAATTTCATTTTTTTACGGAAAAGCCACCGTGATATTGTTGTCTGAACTTATCATCGGAATCGGTCCAGCCTCACATATCTGTATGGATTATATATATATATATATATTTAAATATATTATATATATATATAGCCGTCATCTAGTTGCTCAATTTTAAACTAAACCAACACTTCGAATCCCAGTCGGATTGTACTAATCAATTGCCGTTTTTCGATATTTTAAGTACACTTGTTAAAAATTTGTGACCCATGGAGTGTATGTGAGGACATGGAATGGGCTTTCTATTATTTGACTTAATGAGCTTAGTGAAAAAGGGATGGCGAAATCTGTCTCTGCCTACACCGCAAGAGTTTAAAGGTCGTGAGAGATTTTCCTATTACGACGATAAACGTATGCTGTCAGTCACTGAAGTTGGCCGCAACAGTTTCACTGGAGTTTGAGGAGTTACATCGTGGTTCGGCCTTCTCGGGCGCCCTCTGATCGGAATGCTTACACGTAACATAGTAACCGTCCAAGCCGAGGTTACCCCTCACCAGAGGCACCCTTGTGTCGAGGTACTACCGAGAGAGATTCAGGATAAGCGACCTAAGAGCTATCCCACCTCTCAATCCAGTGAAGCAGTCCAGACCAGCTTCTCTGGCCAATCTGTGTAGTTCGTCAGAAAGAAGGTAATCGGTAAAGAATTTACACAAAGAACAATACTTCCTAGGAATTGATATATACGGAAATATTCTCCTCTGGTCCATTTGCTAAGTACCGTATCTCGCTGCGTCTCGTACAAATCGTTTTAATGATGAATCCGTTTCGCTTTTGAATTTAGTTACGTGTTGTTATTAGCGGTGTTCGTGTAACGGAGCGGCGCGCATGAGACAGACCCGCGGCCGTTCGATTCCCCGCTCGAGTGTAGATGTAAAATAATGGAGCGGGACACTGGTTCTTAAACTTTTTTCAAAAACAAAATCCTCATTTAAATTACCATTGTATTATAGTAATAGGTTGGGGTAAAAAATTTCTTCGCATTTTTAATAAAATTCAAAACAAATTTTAACTAAAGTTGACATCACACATTTAGTCAATTTTTTTCCCGGCTTGCGTTGCATTTTTACCACTTTGTAGTAAAATTATAAAATGTATCGAATTTCTTCATTAGATTCACTCATCTTGACAGTACGAAAAACAAACGAAAATCGCCCAAAATTTCAAAATTTGAATTTGGAATTATGTTTTTTTAAATATAAACTTTCAAAGATACCAAAACCAGTCAGATACAAATAGTATAAGCCAAAGAGAATTTATTACAAGTTCATACAAACTATAATGCGAAAAGACTTTTTCAAAAGAAGTATATTTACGAGTAAAACAAAATCCGACTTCAAATCAAACCAAACGTAATGGATCTAACATTACGCCGCGCGCACGCTCATCTTGTGGTTATAGCGTACTTACTTGGTCTTAAATGCCCATGCCTACCAATCGACAAGTATCTTTCAATATCTTCGGAACCCAAGTAGCGCAATATCCAAACCAAAAAAATCAAAATCATTCCAAAACTGACGGCGCTACGAGTGGACAAACATTAAATTAAACATATCAAATTAATCGAGAATCCTTTAAAAAAATAAGCTCTCTCTGGAGAACATATATTCTTAAAATCTTTAATAGAGGTAAATAAAGTTACTGATAAAAAGAGAAATATTAAGGAACTGGAAAAACAGCAATTTTGGGCGGTAGACGGAGATTTAAGGTAACGGAGTTAAGTGACGGAGACTACGTGACAGCTTTTTTAGTATATACACTGTACACAAACATATTGACGGTTAAGAACAATATAGCCTTTTGTTTATTGTCTCCATTGACCGAGATATTGCCCACCACTAAATTCAAGTTGTAAGTTATTAGTTTTTGAGTTCATTTTTCATCAATCAGCGCATATAACAAGTCATAATTATAATGCTACTTATGCAAAATAAGTTATTTAGCTGACACACAATTCATAAGGGGTAATGATTATTATATTAAATTATTATGATATATTAAAACGTCAGCGTTTTTAACCGATAATCATTACCCCTTATAGGTTAGGTTTAAGTTATAATTACATATTTTACATTAAAACTTAATTACTTTCTTCATTTAATTTAATATACATATTTGCGTAATCCATTTGCAGATAGGTCACTTACCAGGTCTTGTAAAAGGCAACTAATTCGGTAAATCCTATGGGATCTATCAAGAAGATGAACAGCCCGGACGACGCACCAACGTAAAAGTTGCGGAAGGCTCAAACAACTTCACCACCAAACATGCAATAAGCAAACGCCGACTTTTTGAAAAAAATATCACAAACACTATATGAACAAGATATGGTACCGATGGTAGAGTCGGAACTACAGTTACTTTAACTTTAGAATGTCCCTTAGATAATCCGTTCAGCCCTCACGGGCGCCCTCGTACCAGAATGCTTCTGCGTCACATAGTAACCGTTCAAGCCGACATTACACCTCACCGAGGGGAACCTTGTGTCGAGTTATAGAGGTTCATGCTATGCGACCTGAGAGCTATGAGACCTCTCAATTAGGTGAAACAGTCAAATGCAAGCTGCATGGCTAATTTGAGCAGATTCTACAAAAAAAAAATTAAAGGAATTTTCTTAAAGTTTTGGAAGCGCTGACTTATATTCCATACGCACTCCATCTAGTCAGGTGTCGCCGGCCGCGATTCTCGCGAATTGCACATCTAACATTTTGCATAAATTGTGATTGAAATTACATAATCTAATTCCCCCATCCCCTTTCCACCATCGAACCTCTAGATGCATTGCGGTATTTCATCCTTTTGTTGTGAACATCCCTCAAACCCGAACAAAGCGATCTGCTTCGTCTTTCATTCTTCGTACAGCAAAGGACTGGAATAGTTTGCCCTCGTCTGTCTTTCCTTCCGATTACAATGTGGGTATTTTCAAGAGTAGAGTGAATAGGCATTTACTAAGCCTACGCCTTACCATCCAGGACTGCATTTCTATTTAACATCAGGTGGGATCGTAGTCAAGCACTTGCTTAGAAATAATAAAAAAAAAGATTTAACGATGCAATAAAGCCTACATTATAATACCTTAGTGTTAGATATACGATGGATTAATGGTTACATATACAAACTTCACTACAATGAAAGATGTTTAGTAAATATCGGATAATTTATTTTGTATAATTTGGATCGTAGAATATTTTTAAACACAACTTTAATAAGTCGTTATTACGTCAACTTAAACTGACAATTTTTTTAGCATTCGATTCTTCAAGTTTTCGCCTTTCAGTTCATTACGTATATAGTAATACAAATCATTTGACAAGAATTTGTGTTTACTGTATAAAGCCTCACTATCAATTGCTATATCTCTCTACACCGCTAGGGTTAAAACGAAGAGAGAGTTTATTTACTTTCTCATTAAAAACAATTACAGAAGATTTCTGAAGGAAAGGTGAAGATAATATAGTAAGAAATGTATAAAAACACGCTATACACTGGAAATTTTTTATATTTTTATTCTGTCAAGGTTTTGGTCCACTTCTGTGTTTAATAATATTGAAGAATTTTGTTAAACAGACAAGTAGTCGTAAAAAAAATTACGTTCAGAAATTTTGCAGAAATGTTTTGCTTCATTCACACATTATGGTTATGATAACGTTCGGAAATTATTTTTTATAATTATTAACATACATCAGGAATATGGAATATATTCTAATAAACGAAGTAACAAATACACAAATAGTAAATAGTTGATAGGTGACCAAGATCTACACCTAGATAATCTTGAGCACAGGCGCAAGGTGGCCAGCCTTTCGGTGTTTTACAGATTACATTTTGGAGAGTGTGCACAGGAATTACACGAGTTAATTCCCCACATCCCCATTCTACTTTCGGACGTTTAGACACTCGGCGGGTCTCCGCCCTTTTATAGTCGATGTTCCGTGCGAACGAAGCGATTTGAGTCATCGTTCATCGTGCGTACAGCAAAGTTGCCGGCCTCAGTCTTTTCGTCCAAGTACGACGTGGGAGCCTTCAAGAGTAGAGTGAATAGGCACTTACTAAACTAGCGCGTACCATCTTTCGACTATATCACCACTTAACACCAGGTGAGATCGTGGTCAAGCGCTAGTTTAAACGCAGAAAAAAAAAAGTAATTTTACTGATGTATTTAAACATATAGTACGTATTAAAGAACAAGTATATTTACGAGTAAAAACAAAAACCGACTTCAAATCGAATCACACGTTAATCGCTATTACGCGCGGACTCCCTTTTTGTATTACCTAATTATCGTAGAAATATTAAGATATCAAACTTAATAATAACTAAACTTTCATTAAACTACTCTTAAAGTACATCCTTTCCAATAAAAAATAAATCATCGAACTCCGTTGTTGTAATATTGAGTTATTCGTCGATTTGTGGCGTACATACTTGATGCAAATCTAAAACTTATATGGTTTCGGATCCCATTGTCAGAATTGGACCAAATATATATGAGACCACAAGGGAAGGACCAGCTTTCAAAAGGATCATCAAATCGGTTCACCCAGGTCAAAGTTATGCGGTAACATACATAAAAAATACAGACGAATTGAGAAACCCCAGTTATTGAAGTTGGTTGAAAATAAAATATTTATATTGTATTATAGCAATCATTACAAAACAACATAAACCCATGTAAATTGAATCAGACGCATTTTACACTTTATCACTGACAGAAGTCCGTTCGATTACGAGAAATAAATGAATCAGTATTATCCTACCAAGATTAATATGTAGCTGCCAAGTAACATGGCGTCCGAGGAATCTGATACAAAATTCACTTCACAAAAGCTTACAATTATTGGAACAGGATTATTAAGTCTAGGTTACTAAGGTCGACCCGGTAATTGTATGCAAATAGTACCCGCTGTAATAAATGGGTTATTGAGATTAAAGAGCTTATATTTTTAATTCTGTATGAATATTATACAATTTGATACTATGATTTAATTAAACGACTTAAAACTTTTTTTAGATTATAAAAACACACTACACACTTTGCATATTATTTAGGTCTCTAATAAATTAACTTAACCTATAAATGACCGGTTTATTTTTTGTGACGAACTATACAGTTGGCCAGAGAGGCTGGCCTTTACTGCTTCACCGGGTTGAGAGGCGGCATAACTCTTAGGTCGCTTAGCCTGAACCTCTATCGCTAGTAACTCGACACAAGGGTCCCCCCGGTGACGGGTAACCTGGGCTTGGACGGTTACTATGTTACGCTTAAGTTAGTAGGTAGCTATTTCATCTTAATGGGACAATCTAAGCTAAACTAACTTATGTTACTAGTTAATACTAAATTATCTTATAAGAAATAACGCCAACTAAATCTTCCGTATAAGGAGTAACTGCAGGTGTATGATTCCGGATGTAGGAGGGTCCGTAACTTTTATAGTCCCCATTAACATACTATAAAGTGCGTAATGATATGATGCCAAATTGCTTGACCCCCGTTGAACTATTGTAGACGTAAAAAACGTTACCAGTAATGAGGCGTTCAGAAAGACTCTCCGTTTGATTTACTAACATCTATTTACAGTACGCACAATGGTGTTGCCATTAAATTTATTTAATAGTCGTGAAGGTGACACGTTAAATAGTTTTTATTCACCCGAAAAAAAAATAATGTAGCGATTTTTAATTTATAATATTTTTTAGACATTTAGTATACATGTAACGGTCATTCAATGAATACGTAGATATGTGTTATTAGTTTCTCCGCGACCGCTGCGTCCCTGTTTCTCATGGCCATTTTTAGATTTTGGCCATTGCACTTGTCACCAGTCGTCCTGTGGCATCGTCACAGTCTTCCTGTGGCATCGTCACAGTCATCTGTGTAATAGACACAGCTGACTGTCGGGATATCGCCACTACGGCATGTTGGACGCTGTTGTTCAGTTGCAACTTCGTCACTGTTCTGATGACCATCACTGATCCGTAAGGCCTTGGGCCTCGTGCACGGTTAGAATGTGAGAGCCTACTCCCGATCCGTATCCCTGGTTGGAAAGGGAGCCCTTTTCCGTCTGGGTGTATACCAGGTATAATGTGTCGGGTCGGAAGGTCGGAGGGTTGGTGTTATATTCGCGCCTGTGTTACTGTTTACTTAACTCTTTTCAGAGAATGCACTGCAGGTATGGACGAGTATATGCCACTGTACACTTCATTCTCGCATGTCTCATAGACGTAGAGTTGCTTACATGTTTAGACCCAGTCCTCGTCATGTTCTCTCGTATTTGCAACAAGTAAACATTAGAGCCGTGATCGGCAAGCAAATCGAAATGTCAAATGACAATCAGATCGCGCGCCATAAGATACCTTATGCATGATGCAGGCGACTACATCGGCACTCGCTACGGGCTTCCATTACTTATTTAGCTATCAATAGAATATACATTTTGAAAGTTAAGAATGTATTGGATGTCTTGAATGTTCAATTACGATTATCCTTACCGGATCATGTCAAAAGAGCACCCGAATAAGCTAATATTTTAGAAATGTCCGTCGACTATTCACGTGAACCATCTTCTAGCATAAGCCTAAGCTTAGTTGGAGTAGTTAACAAGAATGTTAGTAACATTTTCTGAAAAAAAAAGATAAATATTGCTAGCTTTCTGTGTAAATTTTTTAAAAAAAAAATAACTTAAAGGCAAACGTATACCACTGTTCATGCTTACTTATTATTATCTGTCATTTACTCTTTTCAGATATTTATTAACCTAGGTTTCTATGCATATCTATTTATATATTATCTATCTATAAATATATATGTTGTGCAAGTATATGAATATAAGACGAATTCGGAATATCAATGAAAAACAAGAACATTAAAAGTTTATTCCTGTTTTTGCGAAACTATGTTTTATAAATTAAATAATGACATTTAGTCTATTTCTATTTGACGTCACTCATAAATCTTTTTCATTTATATCCCAACAAACCTCCATAGACTTCACTATGGAGGTTTCGTACAAATTAAAACATAAAAATACAAATTAAAAATAAAATAAATATTATTATTTTTTACATATATTTATCTTAGCATTTCGTTATCTTTTCATAAATGATTACACTTGCCCATATGTTTTTCTCTCACCCAGACGTGACAGGTAGAGTTTGCCACAAGGCTTAAGTCCAGCTTTTGTGAACCTTTGTACTTTACTGGTAGTAGTTAGTGCGACAGTTACTAGATTATTAATGTAACTACTAGTTAAGTTACTAGTAGTTACAATATTAATCTAGTAGCTGTCGCAGTAACTAACTACTACTAATAAAGTATTGGTCGCAATATTAGTCCAAATATAATAATATAATCTCCAAAAGCTATGGTACTGCTTAAGACGGTACCACAACGCCCATATTAAGCAGCATTTCTCACAGTACTGAAGAACTCGTGGGAGATGATTAAGCGTGACTACAGAGTCGACATACATTAGAGGTCAAAACCAACTTAATAAGGAAGTAGGTAAGTAATTTACACACTAAACACACATCAACTACAAAACACATTCGTCCGACCTTTCCCCGTGGCACATAATCTAGGATTGGCTGCGCTTGTTGGCGGTAGATCACAAATGTCTCGGACGGTACGTGGCCAGCAGGAATAAACGACACCTTCTAGCGCTTGGCAAAACAAACGACGTGTTAACATAAGGGAAATACGTGCGAAAGAAAAGTTATGACCTCACGACTGAGACGCCACGGTCGAACGTTTGCAAAGAATTCAGGGACATTGTATTTTTTTAAGTAATTCGAACAGTTTTGGAAATATTACAAATCTCTGAGTTCCGTTTCATTATCTCTGTAAGTATTAAAAAATATTAATAGACATAGACGTAGATCTAGACATTCAATTAACAATTTTTTTTAGAGCTTTTTTTTTACGGGGAAGGCGGCGGTTATGTGGGGTACACTTAACCTCTTTCTGGAGAACTAGGGAAGATTCCCCGAGGTGGTCGAACCAAGACCCGATCGATGCTTTTATACGAAAACTATCAAGATATTCTAATATATATAGCTAACTAGTTTAAAATGCCACTTTAAGAATGGATCCATAAATCCTAGCGATAATAATTTCTCAATTTTTCTTTGTAATATAATTACAGTTTTAAAAGTTAAATTACACCGAATTCATCATCAAAAAGCTTCATTAGTTAAATATAATTGAAGAGGAAAAGCTTGATGCCGCTTCAATAGTTGCTTGATTGATTTATACGCGTACCGTTCGGTACTAATGCTTCAAAGATTTGTGCTTTACTGTAATTCACAATTCGCTTTGTTGGTGCAATATTTTTCGTAACCGTAGACATGCATTGTTAAATTTAAGATAAATTAACTGGGTAAGGCTTACCTGCTTAAATAGATAATTAGAAGGACGACGACACGGAGTGGTGCCGAGAAGTCGTGGCAGTCCGTAAAGATTTTGGGGGTAGCGACTTTGAACGCACACCCTCGAGACAGGCTAGCCCAGCAAAGCGCAGAGTTGTGTTTGCGTTACTTACAGAGATCCCACGACCCCTCGGATGCGCTGATGGCGACCACCGTGAGGATTTAGTTGGTGCGAGTCCGACCCCGCGGGGGCGTATGTTTTATATACATCTAAACAAAATGTATAGAATACAACGACGGAATTTAGGATTCTCCGCAACGATAGGTAAGGATTTTTTTCTCCATTTGGTGTCCTGTTGTTATGATATTGCTCTCTGTTTAATTCTATTTTGGAGTGAAAACTTCTTTAGCCACGTTAGCACTTTTGGCAGAGGAAATCTTATAAAGGTTCGAGTTACGGACATGCTAATGTATTTATAGTTGGTCAACTTGTACAGCCTGTAATATATATGAATAATAAACCATATAAGCATGTAAATAATTGTTGCTTGGAGTGTCAGTAGTGAAAACCAGATTGATGTTGATTTTTATACTGAAATTCTAAGTTACAAGTTTCACTTCAGTCAGTGCAGTATGACGATAGATTTTGACGTTAAATTACTTTTACCACGTTGAGCACTTTTTGGGTAGTGAGGTCGTACCCTATTGGTTTAGGGTACGGGCCGCGATACGTAAGGTCGTAGGTTCGAATCCGCCATTCGACTATTACCGTGAACCATATCCTTTTTTTTGTTAACGGGGAGGAAATCTTCAAAAAGTCACCCCGCCTTCTGGGGGAAGGCGGCGGTTATGTGGGGTTTGACGCACTAAAATCTCCCCGGTGGCTTCTTTGGTGCATGGTGAGGGGCTCCGGGATCTCCAGAGGAACGCACCGGAGCCCCTCTGCACTGTGATCAAAGAGAGCATATCCCGTGGGGGAGGGAGAGGGTACTCCCTCCTCCTATAAACCATATCCTAGCACAAGCTTAAGCTTAGTTGGAATGGTTAAAAAGAATGTCAGTAATATTTCTGAAAAAAAAAATTGCTAGCTTTCTTTAAAAAAAACTCGTCGAAACCGAGGCTTACTCTCAGGAAAATTTCTGCAGAGTTATTCCCACAGAGGTTCAGGCTAAGTTAAGAGTTAAGTTAAGAGTTGTTCCACCTTCTAAAACCCTGTGAAACTGTCTCCCTGAAGCTTCCTATCTGATCGGTGTAGTTCAAATAAAAAAATACACCGTTACTGCGAGGCTATGCTATATTTTCACTTAACGGCAATAACCTTTCGGAAAATTCTATTATTAATGACTGTTACAATTCTGCGTTCCGCCATTCCTAGCGAGACGCATTAAATTCGTATTCGTACGTAGTTAATAATATGTAAACTAGAAGGTATAACTTTATCAAGCAATGAGAAATGATGAGGAATAATGGGCAAGTCATAATAAAGGCTCATAAATTACAATATATCCGACAAAATTCGATGCAAATTACAAGCTGTCTAGCTTTAGGTAGGCAACAGATTCATTAGATCCTCTATCTAACTGCAATTATCTGACGTCGAAAGTATACCGGGACGTTAATTTATTTGTGAAGAGAATTAAAATCCTTATTGTAATGATAATTCTAATTATAAAATAGAAATCACCACTGTAACTATTCTTAACTTGTACATTAAAACAGGTGATAAGAATTTTTACAAGATTACCCCACCTGTACAATGAAAAATTCTTCTTCTTCTGGGTCATCATGATCCGGTGGGTTGGGTAGCAGACAGCATCCGCCGCACGACGTCTCAACACCTCCGCCGCCTGGTCGTCAATCGGGCACATTCGTGGAGGGAGCACCCACCATACTCCGCACCTGATCCAATCATCGCATTGGCGATCTACCTCGTGGTCTGCTTCCCTCTACTTTGCCCTGCACGACAAGACGCTCTAAACAATCGTTTCCACGACGGCTTACATGCCCAAAGAACTTGCCGCCGACGTACTTGAATAGATAGACGCTCGTTGATACCCAGCTCTTCAAGGATGGAGGCATTTATTCGGAATTCGATCCAAGAAATCCCAAGCATCTTTCTCCAACGCCACATCTCCAGAGCGTTTGAGTTTGAGTTTCGGCTTGTCGTAGGGTGCATGTTTCGGCCGAGTAGAAAAATATGGGAAACACTAAAGATTTTACGAGCCTGACCTTAGTAGCTTTGTTATGTTAAGTGAAATTCAGTGATTTTTGTAAATTTGTAAGAAAAATATTTATGTTATATATTTCTAAAACAGTTAAAGAATTAAAAATGAGAAATCCAAAAAGAAAGAAACAAAAGAAATAGTAATAAACAATACTAAGAGAAAATAATAAGTAGAAATAAGGAAGGTAAATGTGGTAGTAGAAATAAGGAAGGTAAATGTGGTAGTAGAAATAAGGAAGGTAAATGTGGTAGTAGAAATAAGAAAAATATAAAATGTTAAACAAATGTAAAGAATGATGTCGGGAGGGAGGAAAGATAGATGAAGAAAGAATGGACAGTGGAAAGGAAATGAAAGAATAAAACAGAAGGTCCGCGTTTAATGTTTATTCCGTTACTGATTTGGTTTGGTTACTGAAGTCGGTTTCGGTTTTTACCCGTAAATAGTTGTACCACACGGTCTCATCTTATCATTAAATGATGGAACGAATCCGTCATCCATACATTGAATAGGTACCGAATTATCCTCTTATGTAGTTACAGGAGGTTAACGCAAGATGACAGATAATTCTATACATCAACTCAACGTCAGTCGAGTAAATTTAAAACTGTACATTTTGAGGCGCTTCAAATGTGTTCAAATTCAAAACAGAAATCTTCTTAATGTCGACGTATAATATCTTTTAATGGAGGCTTTATCTTAAAAGCCAAGTTTGTTTTAGATTTATATATTTTTCAATTTGTCATATGATAATATGAAACAAATGCCTGTCGCATTAAATCATAATGTGACAGGCATTTACTTTAATGTGTACTAATATAATAAAGAGGAAATATTTTGTTTCTTTATGGTGTTTGTTCGTGTGAGACTACTGCATCGATTTTAATATTCTTTCAGCATCTTGTATCTGAATATTCAATATGTAAATTTATGTATCGGAGTGACGACCGTTACTGTAAAATATACACAAATACCTATACCTAATATCTCTTCTTCTTCTTCTTTGTCGTTCCCTCATTTCTGAGGATCGTGGTCACTAGGGCCCCTCAAATGAACAATCTGCCTCCATCGGTTTCGGTCCGAGGCAGCCCTCACTAGCTGGTAGAGATTAGGAGAGGAGATGGCACCTTTTACTTGGTCAGACCATCGTGTTGGCGACCGGCCTCTTGTTCTCTTGCCTTCTGTATTGCCAACGATGACCAGCTTGTCAAGGTTGCCATCCCCTCTACGCTACTCTACCTAATATATATAATGAAAAAATTGCAGCTTCCGTTCACATTTTTAACACCAGAAAACGAACCTTAAAATGTTTTGTAGAGGCCATTGACGGTACATAGTGTACAAATACACACGGATGTTCGTACATATCACGAAATCACTTCTTCTTCTTCTGCCTCTCCACTACTGGAGGTTGGCCGTCAGCTCAGCGAGCTTATTCCTATCATGTGCCAAGCGAAACAGTTGTTCGACGCTGGCTACTATTTTGCCTATTATAATCAGTTGGAGAAGCTGATCTTTCGTGTCGCAAGACATGTCCTAAGTAGGCGACTTTTCTCCGTTAGACGGTCTGCAACAATTCGCGGTTCTTTTCGACGCGCTGGAGTACTCGCTCGTTGGATATTTTCTGAGTACGGTGTCCAGCAATGCGTAACATTCTACGAGAAACTTCTGCCTATTGACCTTACAACACCACGGGCCAAACATAACATCGGAGCACTGAGTCTGAGCTTTATAGATAATTGGCGGATGCATAAAAATTTATCCATACGAAATCACTGACATCAAATTGTCCGTCAATCAGTGTTACGGATAAATTATGAATCCCATTGTTAATGTAATATAACGTAAATGCTATGAATTCTGTAACAATCAATAAAAAAATTGTTTTTTCGTGTTGCAATGTTTTTCTTAGTGTCTACGAGATGCTATAGAACAAGAATATGACTTAGTGTACAACATCTATTTGACACTAATGCAATGTACGCGGGAGATCATTACGATATCTTGCAACCATTAACATTGATCGATGGTCCTGCCGGGAACTTATGCTTTCACAAGCCCGTTCAATTTCAAAGGATTCCGTACAATAACGTTAGATGACATGATTGAAATAACATAAGTGCAAATAGGTAACTGATCATTTTAATTACAATGTAAGAAGACCAAGCTCGCGTATTTACACTACTAGAGTGATCGGAGATAGATAAATTCTTTATTATATAAAAATACATGTACAAAGACGTACTTAATGCTATTTAGCAGTTTCTTTCAGCTAGTTTTTGGTGGTTAAAAGGCCAAGTTCTATGTTGAGTTGATTCACACACCGGACAAAAATTTGGTAACTGATTTTTAAAGTGGAGTGAAATGATTGGGAAAAAGTACACCATATCTGACTCTCTTATAAAGGGAAACTGATGGACGGCACTTTCAATTCCGGTCTCGCATGTTATGCTGCCATTATTTCCATCTACAGCCAAGAATTCTTCTGTCAGCGCCTTTGCTCATCAAGATAAGTTGAAGGAGGTTACATCTCTCGTACCTCTAACTACCTAAAAAGGTACGATACTACTGATTTATTTGAAAATCAAATATCTTAATAAAGATTTTTGACTGATTTAAATAAAAAAGAATGATATTAAGATAAAAATTGCAGAGTGTACAAATTTGATTTTTAATTTGAAAAAAAAAGACGATAAGAGACTATAACCTTCCAGGGTCTTGTACCCTAGAGCGGGTGGACAGACTACACATGTCTTTTCTAACACATGTAAGTTGCCCCACAATGTTTTCTATCGTTGTTGTTATTTTATAACACAAAATATAATATATAACAACACAACAAACTGAAAGTAACCGGTAATCGAATCAAAACCCCATCAAATTGATATATATATATATATTTATTTTTTATTTTATTTTTTCATTTTTAACTGTGGGCTTAACTTGTTGTGTTAATTTGTATATGTGTTGTAATTTGTCTAACCGATTAAATGGCTTATTATTATTATTAAATTTAAGGTTTTGATATTCACAGTGACCGCAGTACGGCCACGCGGGCGTCGAATGAGCACGTAATAGTAAAGTGGATGTGTAAGTATGCCATTAATGGTAATCAAAGGAAATGCTTATTCAATCCATTACCGTATTTTGTACCGCCTTTTTTTATCATGCGCCACGGCATTCCTTTTCGCTATCAGCCCATACTTCCTGTGATATATGATTATAAATCACATATCATTTACTGTATTTTTAATGACGAACTACGCAGACCCAGAGAAGCTTGCCTTGACTGCTTCACAGGATTAAGAAGTAGCATAGCTCTTGCGTCGCTTAGCCTGAACCTCTATCGCTAGTAACTCGACACAAGGGTCCCCCCAGTGAGGGGTAACCTCGGCTTGGACGATTACTGCATTTACTGTAGTTAGGAGTCACAAAAGAACACAGAGTTACCGTGTTTGCTAAACCAATTGTGTACAAAATCAACGATCATTGGCATGACAGTGTAATTAGTAATCAATAAATTCATTGGTACCACTTTGGTTTATCGATCGCCACCATTATAGCATTGGTGTATATTTTGTGTTAGTATTTGACTTTATTATAAAATAAAATGAAATTATACATATTATAATATTTATTCATAAGCTGAGAGACATACACAAACACATATTTACACACGCACACACACACTCCTTTTTTTGGACGAACTAACACAGTTGGCCAGAGAAGCTGGCCTTTACTGCTTTACCGGATTGAGAGGTGGCATAGCTCTTAGGTCTCTTAGCCTGAACCTCTATAACACACACTCACAGACACACACACATATTTAAACACTATTGTTAATGTTCTTATTATATTTATTGTGTTTTTAAATGGGTTAAGACACTTCCTGAAACACAGGTTCAATAGAACCTAGCTCAGGAGTCAGGGACTTCACATTTCATTGTCGATTCATTTTCTTTAGTGACCAATAAAGATTAATTATTGTTTATTATTATTTGGTAATGATGAAATGATAACTCACTGTTCGGTTTCATAATGAATCGTCGCTGGTAGCTCTGCAGCACGGAGGTCGAGATAGCCCCACGTGCTTGTACCTAGTTGGTTATTGTTATTGTTCACGTGCTGTTGAGCTGATGCGCGCACTATCACGACACTTGTGGTCACTTGAAAATTATTAACTTTTAAAACGTTTGGCTAGTCTGTGTTTTTTTTTTATGTTTACAAAAGTAACACTCGTCACAATACCAGGCGAACTGTTCCACTGATTTGTTACGTGGTGTTGTTTTTTTTTCTCCAGGCCGATGAACTCAGATTGAGAATTTCGAAGAGCAACATTTGGTTTTTGATTTTAAATTCCAAATCCAATGCGTGTGATTGTTAAAGGGGGAGGATTAAGAAAGAGCTGAGCTATCTCTCAAATTTCGGTAAAACTGTAGCGGGCGGTAATAGTTTATACTTGTTTATCAAACGACTTAGAAAAAGGAGGTGAGTTTTTTCTTTTTTGGACTTTTCTATGTTTGTTACCGCATAACTTTTGACTGGGGAACCGATTTTGATGATTCTTGTTTAAATTGAAAGCTGGCACTTGCAATTTGGTCCAATTCTCACAATGGCAACCATGAGAAAACCAAATAAGTCTTAAATTTGCATCAAGCGTCAATAGCCTAATGGTTTAGGGTACGGCCTGCGAATCGTAAGGTCGTGGGTTCGAATCCACCATTCGACTATTGCCGTGAACCTTGTCCTAGCACAAGCTTAAGCTTAGTTGGAATGGTTAACAAGATTGTTAGTAATATTTCTGAAAAAAAAAAATATTGCTAGCTTTCTTTTAAAAAAATAAATAAATAAAAATAATTTAAAAAAAAGTATGTGCGTCACAAATGGACCAATAACTCAATATCAAGCCAACCGATTTTGATGATTCATTTTTTATTGTAAAGAATGTCCTAAAAGAGGACGATGAGGGGACGAATAAAAGGAGGATTGTGGAGTCTAAAACTAACTCACTAATGAACAAAAATCACTAATGAAGTGTAGGATTTAACTACAAAACCAACAACGCGTATGAAAAATATACAAGTATTAAAGTTATTGGCTCCATAAAATTGACAATAAATATATAAAAGCGTTACTCAGTTATATCAACATAATCAACAGATATTAGTCACGGATCATCGGGCCCGTAACCTTTGTCCGGCGACTGTCTTTTAACGTTAGCAACTAAGTGTGCCGCCAGGGACCGACAACAATGGAGTTATCGTTAGAGGCGCGCACCTGACG
The DNA here is from genome assembly GCA_029286785.1 of Meandrusa payeni. Taxonomy (NCBI): domain Eukaryota; kingdom Metazoa; phylum Arthropoda; class Insecta; order Lepidoptera; family Papilionidae; genus Meandrusa; species Meandrusa payeni. The sequence continues at coordinate 6,207,364 of JAGSMX010000008.1, read as the reverse complement.
GTTCAATAACGATACAAAACCTGGATTCCGCTATCCAATCATTAGTCTGTGTACATCATTCATTGTAATTGTTTTCCGTGTAGTGGCAGTGGTTCAGCGCTTCAATAAACACAAGCAGCCTTTTTAAGTAGAACTTTACACGATTGACTTGAGGAGTAAGCTGGTGAGGGTGTTACAAAAAGTGTGACCGGGAGAGGCGAAAGGAAGTTGAGAGGTAGATATGAGTTAGTGAAAATAGAAAGAGTTACGATTCTTATATTTCCGTTATAACGAATGATGTATAATTTTCTTGTATTGTTTAATAAAAACAGTGGTCAATGTGGGCTATGTGTATAGCGGCTTCTTCACAACAGAACAGCTAGTAGCACTGTCTCTCTTCTAACATTCCTACTTACAACATTAAAGTTAGTTAAAGTTAAAGTTACAGCCTTTATATATGTCCCACTGTTGGGCGCAGGCCTTCTCTGTAAAGAGAGTATAAGGGCATAGTCACGGCACAGTCATAGCACACGGACACTGAGCTACCACGGCTCATTACAACATTAATGCTCTCATAATAGATCTGATGAGTTTGGACTCAACAATTTAAAAAGATGTCTCTTTTGTACAGTTATAGATATCGATAAATTAATATGTACGTCACTTTAAAAGGTATGCAAGTATAAATTGTACATATTTGACTGTAATCATTGATATAATCGAATATACAATAAAGAACTAAGCATTTTACAGACTTGGTAACACGGAATTTACAGCTAGAGTACACAATACGTACCTCACATCGATTAACAAATAAATTTTATCTTGTCACAACATTTTTTTTTGTTCACGCGGGGGAATCTTTTTATAGACCATCCTCCGGTACCCTGGGTGGGCCCGGAGGGATGTGTGGGACTCGGCCTGGGCAGCCCCTACCCACTAAACCTTCCGCGAATGCCATCAGCAGTTATGAGCGGCGTGCCCCGGATCTGTCAGCGACCTATCGACCGGCCGGTCCCGGCAAAAACCGGACTTCAACCTCAAAAGGGGACTTCTCCGGCAATCAGAGAAGTCCCGACGACGCCGAAGCATGCTGGGGCCAGATACCCATCCTGGCCCCGCTTCCGATTACGGGGGCGGCAGGAGGAGGCGTTCGTAACGCCTCCTGCGCACCCCGAGACGTCGCCTGCGTTGTCACAACATTTGAAAAATCAAGTTTATTACCTCAAATGGAACTGAATTAAAAAAAAAGCATTTAATACTACTACTATAAGTATTTTTTTGGATACGTATGTAATATATTATTTAACAAATTAATTATTAGATCGAATTGAAACCAAACTCGATAAAAGAAAAAAAAATAGAATCATAAAAGATAAACGACGGCGCCGCGTGCACACAGATACAACAAAGACGAATTAAAACTTCCTCCTTTTTTGAAGTTGGTTAAATGTGGTATTGAACTAAATTTTTCATAGATGGTAAACGGATCGGTGCTTGAACTGTGTCAAAAAGAAAAAATCATAACATTCTTGTAACACATTCCAAGAAATCTTATGCGTATGGTAGGACCATCGTCGATAATTAACGGTGAGTTAGAACCTACGACCTTCACGTACTTCATATTGACGCTTCTATTAATTAATCGCTTCCCGAAGTGGCACTCAAAGTTAGTTTAGCTTTTGAATGTCTCTTAGATTATCCGTGAAATAGCAAGCGACCGTGTCGTGGTTCGGCCCTCTAGGGCGCCCTCGGATCGGCATGCTTACGCGTAACATAGTAACCGTCCAAGCCGAGGTTACCCCTCACCGGGGGGACCCTAGTGTCGAATTACTAGCAATAGAGGTTCAGGTTAAGCGACCGACAGCTATGCCACCTCTCAATCCGGTGAAGCAGTCAAGGCCAGCTTCTCTGGCCAATTTGTGTAGTTTGTCATAAAAAATCTATTAATTAAGTCACCTTTACTCGTCTATATTTATCCCTTACACGTATACCCGATTGCTGGATATACCTTGCTGCCGTAGAGGTCATTGACTCATAACCCACCTCCATTTTTAATTGGCGGACTTTACACGTCATCGAAAGGTTTATAATTTCTTGTACACTTCTTTTGACGTTTTCCAATAGAGATGTGTAAGCTGATTTATGAGCAGTCAAGTAACTTCAGACCACTTTAATTTCTTAACAAGTATAATATGTAAGGTTTTTTTTTTGATTGAAGTTTTATTACTATATTTGTTCCCCAGCATGTTTGGCTGGGGGTATTTTTCTTAACATCAATATACTTCTTATAATTTATCTACTTTAAAGTTAAAAGTTAAAGTTACAGCCTTTATATATATAATATATATGTCCCACTGCTGGGCGAAGGCCTTCTCTGTAAAGAGAGTATAAGGGCATAGTCCACCACGCGGCCCTAGTGCGGATTGGCAGACTTCACATGCCTTAGAAAATTTTTCTAAGACATGTAGGTTTCCTCACGATGTTTTCCTTCACCGCCGAGCGCGTGGTTAATCAGCACATAAAATTGCAACAACAAATTTATTGGTGCCGGCACCGGGGATCGAACTCTGGTTGCTAGCGTACTATGCAACTTGAGCCAATCGCCCGGACACTGAGCTATCACGGCTCATATCATATTATCTACTTTATATAATACTAATTTCTAATTTCTTATATCTACTTACATTTCCCTTATTATATCTATTATTTCTATATACATATTTCTTATTTTAATTTCTAATATTTCTACAACTTATTTCTATATTATACAATTCTGATTTATTATCTAGTTTTATCTATTTACACATTACGTTACGTTTTATTCCTATCAATTACTTTTTCCGCTATCTACAGAATCTTAAAAATATACCTATCTTATTCTTATCGCTAATTAAATTTCTAATATTGTCTAAAGTAAAATATATAAGGTTACGAGTTCGGTATCTTTTTTATAAACGTAATTGTAACCGTCTTTTTTTTATATGAAAAGTGGCAAACGAGCATACGGCTCACCTGATCTTAAGTGATCACCGTCGCCCATGAACATCCACAGCACCAGAGGAGCTGTAGGTGCGTTGTCGACCTTTGAGATAGGAATAGGCTCGTTTCTTGAAGGTCCCTAAATCGTAAACGTTCGGAAACACCGCTGGTGACAGTTGATTCCACAAGTTGACAGTGACACCTTCAGTGACGGATTAAGCGCTCCTACGTACAGACGCTTTGCAAGGATCATAGTTATGTAACGAATCTCTGGTGCCTATATTCTTTTTCTACATAGATTTTCGTGCTCGTTGTGGGTAAGAAGTACTTATCTAGGATTTTTATAAGCCTACCGATATCTTAATTTCTCGGGCGTTCATCTCAAGTTGTACGTACTATACAATAGCAACCCAAGTTCGATCCCCAGTGCCGGGACCGATAAATTTTTACGCAGTAGGACCGATTGGCGGGTCATACTCTCAATTATAATACTCTTTTTGCAGAAAAGGGCTGTGCCCAACAGTGGGACATATGTATAAAAAAGTTGTAACTTTTTAATTGATAGTCTACCCTGTCGAACAGAAAATTTCGGTTATGAACCGTGAAATGACGGATCTGTAGTTCGTGACGGATGAGTAGTGCTCTCACATCAAAAAATGAATAAATTGATAACCTCCTTTTTTGAAGTCGGTTAACACGTATATTCTCGATCCCACTATTCACGCAATAAAAAGTCGTGCAATGTAAACGAGCCACCGTGAAAGTATCCTCGTTTCCATTAGGAAAGTGTTCAGTGACAAGAGTGCACAGTGCCAAGTTTGCGACTCGATCGAGTTTTTAACGGAGAAAGCTGTCACCGTCAAGTGCAGGGTCTGACGTGCGTCAGCGTTTATTTTGATGTCGACCGGTTTCTTGTTGCGTCAGAGCGAAGCGATTTACGATGGCATGTTGGGGGAATCGCAAATTTATTGGACTTAAGAACAGACTGATCTGTAACACATCCGTGACATATATTCAAATATTAGATTAATGTATATACACATATCAGAAAGGACTTTAAATCAGTGACGGATTACATATTGACGGGGTGGGGGAGGTAGGGGAATTCTCAATCTTGTCTGTACGTTTTTTTTATGTTTGTTACGTCATAACTTTAGACTGGTTGAACCGATTTTGGTGATATAGGTTTAAATACTGCAACGGGAGACAGAAACACGGCAACAGACTTTTTTTGCAAAATGCCTACGTTACGACGTCAACGTTATCGAAGAGGACTTTAACTATTACGTGGAAATGATATACATTTTAAGAGGTACATCCAAGCATGTATAATGTAATTCCATCTAGGACTGATAATTCTTGAACCATTGCTGCAATCAGTGGTAATATAAGTGGTGTGCATCACGCAAATTGCAATGCTGTCTCCAATTTGCCGCATTCCTACCACTCGTGTGGCGCGTTGGACAGTAAATGAAAATTTGTATTCGACAGGTGATGACTTTTCGGCACCGTCGTACGAGATCTTGTTGAAACAACTAAATATACTTTAAAAATAGGTTCAAATTCTCCGGTCACATAGGCGGAAAAAAATATGCACTGGAAACACTTCTGGTCCCAGACGAACTGCAGGGAAGACGACCAAGAGGAAGGAAACTTTTTCGCCAGACCAGATTAGCGATAGCACCAAACACAGGCACTATACAGTGTCGAAGACCGCAAGTAGATAGTAATCGTCCACAACATAATTCGTGGAGGTCACGACCCGCAGCAATGAGGAAGACGACACAAGGACTTTAAAAACAAAAACCGACATCGACAAAATTGAAATGGGACAACACTGAACGAGCTGAGAGCAGGTGTTTCAAATAAAAAAAGAATCATCAACAAAAAAAATCGATTTAAACATTCTTAAAAAATAGAAACGAATTAAGAACGTTCTTTTTCAATATCATAGCTAAATTACGAAGATCTGGCGCCAATTTTCTCTATCTTCTTCCACATCCGTGCTCATTGTCGTCACAGTGTTATCTAGTTTTGTGTTATTATAAACCTACCAATATCACAATTAACTAGTGTTCTTCCATACGATTTTAGAAACTCCTTGGTATATCCTCGGAACTCAGGAACTCGGATCCTATGCTAAAATCGAAACTGTTTCATAAACGACGACGACATTAAAACAAAAAGACGCAATTTCTTTTTGTTTAAGTCAGTTAAAACAAGTTATATTTACAAATAAAAACACAAAAATTTTAACTCAGGTTCCTATGCTAAAATCGAAATCGTTTCATAAATCACGACGATGTTAAACATTAAAAAAGGACGCAATTCTATTATATTGTAGTCGGTTCAAAACAAATATTTACAAATAAAAACACAAAATTTTTTACGAGGAAAAACTTTAAATCTTAAAAGAACTTAAAATCAAAACTACACACATTTTTTTTTTATTTTAAAACTGTAAACCTAGTATTGTTCTTAAATTTCCGTTATTTGTCATTTCAAACTATATTATCTATCACATCTATTCAAAGGGTACAATTATATTATATATAAAACACGTTACCTATGTTATATAACAATCATTAATCAACAAGAAAAATTCTTGTCAAAGTCACGCTTGGATGTTTACTAATGAAAGACATTCATAAAGAAATATCAAAGATATATAAATAACCGGCCTCAGACGTCTAAGTACAGTTTAATTTATATAATTGTAAATCAAAATGCAATCATAGCGGCATTACCACGAATTAATTATTGACGAACAATTATAATAACACGAAAGTGTGCTGAGGTGACTTACGGAATGACTTTTGACCTCTATTTATCTCCGAATAACAGATCTATAGACTACGAGACGACTTAAATGTGATTAGAGAGTTGCAAATCATGCTCGAGCTCGATGAAAACGGCCGCATGAATATGCCAATACAAATTCCTTGGCGGATAGAATGTGTATCATCGAAGTAGATTATCGCGTACGTTTGACGTCAGTATGTAATCACCGTGCTGTAACACAGCGCCACTGTCATTTCCTGATATAAATATGACTGAGTTACATAGTCCGGTCGATTACTGACCATCCTGTACATGGGCTGTGTGAAAAAAACCGCATAGCTGCGTGCTTGATTGCCAACCTGACGCCGCGAGAGATACGTATGACATCCGTCGCGTGCCCAAGAGCACGCGTGGCTAATGCCACACTATTTGCGGTTGGCTACACTGCACGTATTACCGCCGTAACGTAATGTCTCGTAGACGACGGGAAATAAACGATTCATTTCGCTTCAATTGCTATTATTGACGTGTTTTTTTTTCTTCTTCATCTAAAAGCATTTTTATAGGGCTTAGAAACGACAACAGAATCGATATATTGGGTAATAATACAATGCATGTTACGAGTACTTAATAGCTTGCAAAAAAAATTGCTAAAAAATGTGGATGTATGACAAGTGAAAATCAAAAATCGAAAACTGTATATCTACAACGCCAGTGTTAAGAGGAGGTGCGTTTTTTTTATTTGCGTTCAATAGCTCAAACTTTTTTGTGTTGTCATGTAGCATTGGCAACTGAAAAAAAAATTCTTCGGATTTAATGGCAGTTTCAATTTGATTGAATTCCCGACATTTCGAGCACTTCACAGTGTTCATGGTCCACAGAGGGACTGAGGTATTTGACATCCCTGTATCATAACCGTTAGTTGTCACACGGTTTTCGCGTAGAATCAAATACTTTTGAACTAACTTCAAAATACTTTTGAACCAAATTCAAAAAAGGAGGTTGCATGCTGGTAGGTTTTTTAATGTTTGTTACTCATAACTTTCGACTGGATGAACCGATTTTGATGTTTCTAGACTTGATTTAGATTTGAAAGTTGTTGCTTCTCTTGTGGCCTGTGGAATTTGGTCCAATTCGAGCAATGGCGTCCATGAAAAGATCATATAAATCTTAAATGTGCATTATGTGCGCGACAAAGGAACGAATAACTCAAAATCACGCCAAACGATTTCGATGATTAATTTTTTATTAAAAAGGATGTACTCAAGGTAGTTTGATGAGAGTTTGTCTAGGTTCTGATTAATTCTATTTCATAATATTCCTAAGATAATTCGATAAAACAAAAAGGACCCCACTTTTTTTTGTTTGTTCGCGCAGGGGAATCTTTTCATAGACCATCCTCCCTGGGTGACCCCGGAGGGATGTGTGGGACTCGGCCTGGACAGCACTAAACCTTCCGCGAATGCCATCAGCCGTTATGAGCGGGGTGCCCCGGATCTGTCAGCGACAGGACACTCCAATGACCAGCCGGTCCCGGCAAAGACCGGGCTTCATCCTCAAAGGGGACTTCTCCGGCACTCAGAGAAGTCCCGATGACGCCGAAGCATGCTGGGGCCAGGTACCCATCCTGGCCCCGCTTCGGATTACGGGGGCGGCAAGAGGAGGCGTTGGTGACACATCGCCTGCGGAGGGGGAGCCTCTGCGCTCCCCTCCCTGACCCGCTCGTCAGCCTCCTTCTGGGAAAAAAGGATCCCCCTCGTGTAATAACGTTTAACGTTTGATTTGATTTGAAATCGTTTTTTATTTTCATTCGTAAATATATTCTGTGATAAGTAACTTAATCAGATTCATTTTAATGTGTAATATTCACGTGATCATAAGAAATAATTAAACCCATTATTATTATAATAACAAATTAATTTGCCGTCTGTTCATCGCCTCTTTAAGTACTATGATAAGCACAGATCAAGTTGTCATTAGTTAACAAGATGCTTTTAAAAATACTTGAGATATTGATCAAACAATTAACATGCATAAGCGATCGGTAGCCATGATAGGCAGTTGAAATTTATTCTTCAATGTCTCAATGATATACACAATGCACTTAAGCTAAGTTAAGAACGTTTTACAGTAGCTGCAAGAAAACCATTACTGGAGGTTGAGAGGAACTCCGGTCTAACGTACAATTTCCCGCTCGTTTCTAGCCACTTAATTCGTATGTAGTACCGAGCGAATAAAGAGGGACAACGGTACGTTAGCGAAGTTTGTTCCTTTGTAAACAAGCAAAACCAACTTCAAATCGATTAAAAAAATAATAAATAAAAAATAAATAAAATTTTATTTGGACAAAAGAAAAAGAAAAACACACATATACAATACAGAACGTACGTAAACTGCTACAGTAGTTGGCAACTGTGTCGCAGCAGTTTACGCCCACCTCGAGACACAAACAAGTCGGTTAAAGTCCGTTGAAAATAAAAGGTGATCGATTTTTTTTTAAAGAAAGCTAGCATTATTTCTTTTTTTTCAGAAATAGTACAAACAATCTTGTGAACCATTCCAACTAAGCTTAAGCTTGTGCTAGGACATGGTTCACGGCAATAGTTGAATGGTGGATTCGAACTCACGACCTTACGATTCGCAGGCCGTACCCTAAACCATTAGGCTATTGACGCTTTGTAAGGTATTTACATAAAAAATAAGCTCTCACGTACTTTCAACCCTTATTTTAGCAATGGCTGGCTTATTCTAAATGCTTTTCACCACTTAAAGTCGTAAATAAAATACGCCTTATTTCTCTCCTTCCACATTCGAGCTCGTTGTCATTAAGATCATCTACGAAATCTTGGATAAACCTACAATAAACAAACATGCCATGGAACCAAGGTCTCATGTCAACTAAATTAATTTGAATGCGTGTATGTGTGTGTGCTATGTAATCTCAATGTCCTCTATAATCTATATATATAAAAGAGAAAGTGTGTGGTTTGTTCTCTATAGGCTCGGAAACGACTGGATCGATTTCAATAAAACTTTCAGGGAATCTTCACATTGACCTGGCAAGTAATCATGTACAGGTTGGTGATGATCGGAGCACTCCACTTTTTGAACCGTCAAACAAGCCATACGTCGTTATATCTTGAGCTCGATATGTTTTTGTATAAATGATAAGAATGATATTATATTTACTGATATGTACATGGATGTAGGTAATGATCTTCACCCGCTCGATCAGAGAATAGAAGAGAATGAATACGGAGAGATATGAATAATTTAATATATTGTAAGAGTTACATTAAATATTTAATGATGTAAGTTTATTGTTTAAATAAAATAAGGCAAAATCTAGCTCGGAGAAGCGGGCTGGTTACACTAGTACATTTTAAATGTAAACTTACAACTACCAGATATATTTTTATAAGTGTCCCATGCCGGAGCTAACACATGTTTCATGGCCTGTTTACCTACCGGTGCTAGCAATTGCTCTTTCATTATAATTACGTAATAGAGTGTGTAAGGTAATTCACACGCACGTTCGTTTCATGACTATATCGTTATTAATGAATAACTTAATGATATTGCATACACTGTGTGAGATTACTTGATCGATGAGTGTTGCGGCAAAAACTCCAATCAACGAAGCAACAACGAATAATCTCTTGGTTAAAGTTATCAGGACAGCATGAAGCGTGCAGGTGAAGAAAGCTTCGTCATACCTTACTATAATTGTCTCTTTTTATTTCTGAGTAAACAACGCTGATTCAGAAAACCTACACAGTTTCACCCGGTTTTGAGAGGTGGTACAGCTCATATTTCGCTAAGCCTGAACCTTTTTAGGGAGTAACTGGGCGTAAGGGCACGCGAGACGGGACCTTGGCATGGGCGGTTACTCTATTCGCGATAGCGTTCCGATCATAACGCGGTAGGTAGCTTTTATCAGAAAATTTTAAATACATAGTTTTCAGTGACACTTCGGAAAGCGGCGATCCTCGCGCGTTACCGCTATTTTATGGGCAGGCCCCACCTCTTAGATGTTAGGAGTGTTGCTGGAGTTTCTTCGGCCGCTTCTTCTCCCAGCGCCAAAGCTTCCCGAAGTGGCACTCAAAGATAGTTTATCTTTTGAATATCCCTTAGATTATTCGTGAAATAGCAACCGACGGTGTCGTAGGTCGGCCCTCTCGGGTTCACTCGGATCGGAATGCTAACGCGTACCATAGTAACCGTCCAAGCCGAGGTTACCCCACACCGGGGGTATGGTGTGGTCGAGTTACTAGCGATAGAGGTTCAGGCTAAGCGACCTAAGAACTATGCCACCTCTCAATCCGGTGAAGCACCCAAGGCCCGCTTCTCTGGCCAATCTCTGTAGTTTGTCATCCAAAAAAGTTTCTTATAATTTTGTCACAACAATCAACCTTAACAGAAAAAAGTTATGTATTAAATGTTTCTGCAGCATTCGTCGTCCTCTCGATCTTAAGGGTAAGGGAACCATTTGAAACCATATCCTTTGAAATAAATAAAAAAAATCAAAATCGAAACATTAATAGAAACTAAAACCTCTTTCATCTGGGAGTCGGTTGACAAATATATACAATAAACATATAAATTCAAAGGATTAGTTAAGACTTTTCAAATAAATATATATTAGTTGTTGCTCGTGGATTTTTTTGTAAAATATAATTAACAATAATTCTAATTAAATTGGAAATTATAAGCTCAAAATATTTTTATACTTTTTACAGCGAAAAATATTTTTTTTACATATTTTTAATTATTACTTTAATAGATTTAGTTTGTAAGTTCATTTATAAGTAATCTTTTTTTAATTTCTGTTACTATGTATATTTTTCCAAATTATATATTCATTTATTATATGTATATAATTGTCACACGATAGTGTTGCACGTTAAAATAATAATGATAATAATATGTGGATAATATTGTTGGTAGTACAGTTACATATTATATTTGATTTGTATTAAGTCTAATAATTTCAATTGTACTAACGTTTTTTGTCTCATTTAAATAGAAAAAAAAACATAAATATTTCTTGTAATTAAAATAAAAGTTAATAAATAAAAGTTAATAAATAAAATAGAAATCTGAAGATAAACTATCTCCTTTCCATATGGGAGATCTAGGACGTTGAATTTAAAATACAGCAATGTATTTATCGTATTCAAGATCATGCAATGCGTTGACACAAAACAAAATTTCAAATTCTAAGAAACCGATTACGAATCTCGATAGCGTATTGTTATTTGGGGTTATTTTCATCCGCAGGGTCATTCTGTACAAGTATTATACTTCGACATCGCTTATCGAGCAAGAACAATCTCTTGAACTCTCGAATTGATCTGTCATTCGTCGATGGGAACAACAATCAAGTATCAATTATGCTCCGTCGATGTTAATGGGCTCCGACAGGTATAATGCAATTGTTTGTCTAACTTGTTTGGCGAACTGTGGGTCCACTCAAGAAAGGTATCATTGTGTTCTCGGTTGTATTGAAGTTGCTCAGAGGTGTCATATTTAGAGACAGTTCTAGATTGATTGTGTTCGTTTAATCCAAATTCATTGGTTTGACAAATTGATCGTGAAAAGACACAATCGATTGGAGGACTGTGGCCACGGATAGACCTAGGTGAATGAAATTGCTTGACCAAGCGAAGACCAAAGAGACAGTAATTGCTGTTCGCTTTTTCCAACCTCCTTAAGTCTGATATATATTATGTGTTAAATATGTAACTATGATATGACAGGTGGAGTGCCCATCACCATAAACCGGACATAAATTTTATTGATGTTAAGATTTAAATATATAATTTAAATTTAATAAATCTTACCTTATGACGTCATCGCAAATTATCTTCTCCTTCAAACTGTAACAAAAATAATATACTTGATAGAGAGTCAGCAATAAGGATATATTGTTTTACAAAAAATCAAAATCGAAACATTAATAGAAACTAAAACCTCTTTCATCTGGGAGTCGGTTGACAAATATATACAATAAACATATAAATTCAAAGGATTAGTTAAGACTTTTCAAATAAATATATATTAGTTGTTGCTCGCGGATTTATTTGAAATATATAATTAACAATAATTTAAATTAAATTGGAAATTATAAGCTCAAAATATTTTTATACTTTTTACAGCAAAAAATATTTTTTTTACATATTTTTAATTATTACTTTAATAGATTTAGTTTGTAAGTTCATTTATAAGTAATCTTTTTTTAATTTCTGTTACTATGTATATTTTTCCAAATTATATATTCATTTATTATATGTATATAATTGTCACACGATAGTGTTGCACGTTAAAATAATAATGATAATAATATGTGGATAATATTGTTGGTAGTACAGTTACATATTATATTTGATTTGTATTAAGTCTAATAATTTCAATTGTACTAACGTTTTTGTCTCATTTGAATAGAAAAAATATTAAAAAATCATAAATATTTCTTTAAATCAAAATAATATGCTTGATAAAGAGTCAGCAATAAGGATATATTGTTTTACAAAAAAAAATCAACAGAGGTAGGTCCACTGCAACGCCTACTGGTGTTGCAAGAATGGGTCGGTTATAGGAGAAGACCCAAGATCTCTCAGAATATCTTTGGAGGTGTAAATGTTACACTTTTCCGTTTCGCCCAGCGTTGAGGTGAAAACGACTAAATTATAAAAAGGTTAGCGACCTGCGATGTTAAGTATTTGTGACTATGATCACTTAACATCAGGTAACTTAATACACTCGTGAGCAAAAATAAAGGGTCGGTTAAGAAAGTTTGAATATCTCGGAATATAAAGACGCTAGATAACTGAAATAAATTGTGCATGATAGACAATTAAATATACTTAAAATAAAATATTTTTATTAATATAATTATTTTTCATTAAAGAACATAAACTTAAACGTAAAAAGGTATCTTACGTAAACATGGATAATACAGTATTTTTCATTTAATTTTATTTGGTTATTATTATATTGCTATTGGTAACACTAAGTACTAAAATTAAAATAATCCGAGATATTCACCAGATGTGTCGAACAACTTCTTAGCTATCACATTAAAAAGGCGGTGTGCACTAGGACCCCACGGACCCAAAGTTTTACCCGAAACGTCTCAAATATGACACCTCTTTCGACGTTACTATAAAATGTTAAGATTAATTTCATTTTTCTAATTTGTTCATTCATTATAAAAGTAATTCACAATATGGCCACCATTTTAAGTTTATTCTGTAGTGTACTTGTCAATATATTTATTGTATAATAAACATTATTATATTCTACTACCGGTTCTAATGTAAACATTGTTATAAAAATACCCTTTTGTCATTGGAAAAGGTAAGTTTGACGAGTGGATTCAACGCGCGTGCTGCGTAGTTCCGTTACGTAAATATTATACATTAAGATTTTTTTTTAATGATTACACCTGCCACGTTCTTTTTTCTCACCTGGGTTAACTTGTAAGCAATACCACTAAGGCATTAAGTCTGGCTTGTAAATTTTAACTTAAGGTGTTACAATAGTTCTGCCCCTTAATCCTGGGCTAATAGAATACGGCTATGGTATCCCCTGCCAATTGTAAGAGGCGATTAAAAATGGGCCTCGGGTTCACGAGCGACGAAGGTGGTGGCCCTCGTCATCTACTGCAATGGACCCGGGAAAAAGGCGACACTAGTAATCCAGAGGGAGCAACCTCCCACCAAGCACCCAAGAAGGCCACCGCAGGAGTTTTAGTGAGTACCTCACATAACTGCCGCCTTCCTTCCAGAAGGCGCAAACCCCCGCAACAAAAAAGATGTTACAATGGTAACTACGAGATCTGAATTCAGACAATAAAATTTAATGAGTCTTAGTTCAAAGCGGCAGAGATCAGGACTTGACTAGTGTATTCGATGTAATTTCCTTTTCAACGTCAGTGTCAAAGCAATTGTCACGTTGTTTCAAATGTTAAATTTACGACTTTATTTTTAAAATTTCAAATGGCAACCTGTAAGAAAGGAGGTTAGGATAGAGCCAGTTTACACGTACGGGTTTGCATTTATTTGCTTTCCAACTCGAGTTACAGCAATGTAGTCGTTTACTTAATGCCTGTTGATATATAACATTAAAGAAACACTTTAGTATTAAGACTGTAAGAACTTTCTAGAAAAACTTTTATTTAAAATTAAAACGAATATTTTAGAAAGGTTCCGTAGCTCTCATTGTAATAAATTTGAAAATTCTTCTTTCTCATTTTTGAGGATCGTGGTCACTAGAGCCCCTCAAGTGAACAATCTGCCTCCATCGGCTTCGGTCCGAGGCAGCCCTCACTAGGAGATTGCAACAGATTGCACGAGTCAGTAATGACCCAGAAGGAGACCGCAGAACGGGATCGGGAGAGGGCCGATCCCGTTCGGAGATGGCACAGGCGGGCCGGTGGCAGACCGGCCCGCAGCCCTGTAGTTCTGGGCTCTCAAGAATAAGACTACGGTATCCCCTGCCAATTGTAAAAGGCGATTAAAAATGGGCCTCGGGTTCACTGGGCGTAAAGGGTGGGGCCTGAGTCGTCCACCAAAGTGGACCCGGGAAGAAGGCGACATCGGCTGGCCCGTGTCGCCTCGCGCTGCGAGGGCACAGAGGGGGAGGGAGTAACCTCCCCCCCGGGACATGCTCTCCTTGAGCACAGTACAGAAGGGCTCCGGTGCGTTCCACTGGAGATCCCGGAGCCCCTCGTCATGCACTGCGGAAAGGGCCACCAGGGAGGTTTTAGTGGGTAAGAACCCCACATAACTGCCGCCTTCCTTCCAGAAGGCGCAAACCCCCGTTAACAAAAAAAAAGATGTTACAATGGTAACTACGAGATCTGAATTCAGACAATACAATTTAATGAGTCTTAGTTCAAAGCGGCAGAGATCAGGACTTGAATAGTGCATTCGATGTAATTTCCTTTTCAACGTCAGTGTCAAAGCAATTGTCACGTTGTTTCAAATGTTAAATTTACGACTTTATTTTTAAAATTTCAAATGGCAACCTGTAAGAAAGGAGGTTAGGATAGAGCCAGTTTACACGTACGGGTTTGCATTTATTTGCTTTCCAACTCGAGTTACAGCAATGTAGTCGTTTACTTAATGCCTGTTGATATATAACATTAAAGAAACACTTTAGTATAAAGACTGTAAGAACTTTCTAGAAAAACTTTTATTTAAAATTAAAACGAATATTTTAGAAAGGCTCTGTAGCTCTCATTGTAATAAATTTGAAAATTCTTCTTTCTCATTTTTGAGGATCGTGGTCACTAGAGCCCCTCAAGTGAACAATCTGCCTCCATCGGCTTCGGTCCGAGGCAGCCCTCACTAGGAGATTGCAACAGATTGCACGAGTCAGTAATGACCCAGAAGGAGACCGCAGAACGGGATCGGGAGAGGGCCGATCCAGTTCGGAGATGGCACAGGCGGGCCGGTGGCAGACCAGCCCGCAGCCCTGTAGTTCTGGGCTCTCAAGAATAAGACCACGGTATCCCCTGCCTGTCGTACAAGGCGACTAAAAGGGGCCTCGGGTTCACGAGCGACGAAAGTGGTGGCCCTCGTCATCTACTGCAGTGGACCCGGAAAAAGGCGACACTAGTAATCCAGAGGGAGTAACCTCCTCCCCGGGACATGCTCTCCTTGAGCACAGTACAGAAGGGCTCCGGTGCGTTCCACTGGAGATCCCGGAGCCCCTCGTCATGCACTGCGGAAAGGGCCACCAGGGAGGTTTTAGTGGGTAAGAACCCCACATAACTGCCGCCTCCCCAGAAGGCGGGTATCTTTCTGAAGATTTCCTCCCCGTCAACAAAAAAAAGATGTTACAATGGTAACTACGAGATCTGAATTCAGACAATACAATTTAATGAGTCTTAGTTCAAAGCGGCAGAGATCAGGACTTGAATAGTGCATTCGATGTAATTTCCTTTTCAACGTCAGTGTCAAAGCAATTGTCACGTTGTTTCAAATGTTAAATTTACGACTTTATTTTTAAAATTTCAAATGGCAACCTGTAAGAAAGGAGGTTAGGATAGAGCCAGTTTACACGTACGGGTTTGCATTTATTTGCTTTCCAACTCGAGTTACAGCAATGTAGTCGTTTACTTAATGCCTGTTGATATATAACATTAAAGAAACACTTTAGTATTAAGACTGTAAGAACTTTCTAGAAAAACTTTTATTTAAAATTAAAACGAATATTTTAGAAAGGTTCCGTAGCTCTCATTGTAATAAATTTGAAAATTCTTCTTTCTCATTTTTGAGGATCGTGGTCACTAGAGCCCCTCAAGTGAACAATCTGCCTCCATCGGCTTCGGTCCGAGGCAGCCCTCACTAGGAGATTGCAACAGATTGCACGAGTCAGTAATGACCCAGAAGGAGACCGCAGAACGGGATCGGGAGAGGGCCGATCCAGTTCGGAGATGGCACAGGCGGGCCGGTGGCAGACCAGCCCGCAGCCCTGTAGTTCTGGGCTCTCAAGAATAAGACCACGGTATCCCCTGCCTGTCGTACAAGGCGACTAAAAGGGGCCTCGGGTTCACTGGGCGACAAGGGAGGGGGCCTGAGTCGTCCACCAAAGTGGACCCGGGAAGAAGGCGACATCGGCTGGCCCGTGTCGCCTCGCGCTGCGAGGGCACAGAGGGGGAGGGAGTAACCTCCCCCCCGGGACATGCTCTCCTTGAGCACAGTACAGAAGGGCTCCGGTGCGTTCCACTGGAGATCCCGGAGCCCCTCGTCATGCACCGAGAAAAGGGCCACCAGGGAGGTTTTAGTGGGTAAGAACCCCACATAACTGCCGCCTTCCTTCCAGAAGGCGCAAACCCCGTCAACAAAAAAAAGATGTTACAATGGTAACTACGAGATCTGAATTCAGACAATACAATTTAATGAGTCTTAGTTCAAAGCGGCAGAGATCAGGACTTGAATAGTGCATTCGATGTAATTTCCTTTTCAACGTCAGTGTCAAAGCAATTGTCACGTTGTTTCAAATGTTAAATTTACGACTTTATTTTTAAAATTTCAAATGGCAACCTGTAAGAAAGGAGGTTAGGATAGAGCCAGTTTACACGTACGGGTTTGCATTTATTTGCTTTCCAACTCGAGTTACGTGCGGTCGAAGCTGAGTCTCGGATCCAGAAGTACACCGAGGTATTTAGTTTCGGTAACCCAGGGAATGGGACTACCGAGAAGTTGGATATTGGGAGAGACGGAGGGCTACGCCTAGCTTGTCTCGAAAAGTACATGGCTGCGCTCTTAGCCGAGAAAGCTTTGAAACTAATATGACTTAGATACTGGTCTGACGGTGCCTATATTTTTTATAATTAAGTTATCTCCAGAACTATTTGCCTTTCAGTGTTTTATTCAAGCATATTTATTTATTTATTTATTTAAAAAGATACACCAACAGCATTACACAAGCATACATTGTTCGAATAATATGGTTTACAAACTAAGTCCTGTTGTGTATGCCAATTACAGGTGTATACAACATTCGCTATAAAGAAACGTAACGATTCAATAATTTATAGTTACAAAAATATTTTAATAAATTATAAAAAAATAGAAAAATCAGTAATAAATTAATTAAATTAGCCAAAATTACTGCACAATTGGAAGACCTTGCGTGAATTAGAAAAAATGTCAACCGACGTGGACTTAGTTTAAGGAGGTTATATGTAGCGGAAATCCTTGGCAAGGGCGAGTGTGACAGTAGGTTGGTTTTAGATTGCGGCACATCAAAAATCCTACAACATATTGGGAGTAAAAACAAAACCGACCCCGACCGAACCGAATGGAATCAAACACAATTAAAAAACACAGCGAAGGTAATTAAAAAATACAACGAGAGCGTCCTCAAGTAATAAGACGACGCCCTCGCTGTGTTTTTTAATTAACGTAGAAATTACATTATATAATTATTCAGAACCCAAACTCTCAGCAAACCCGTGGAGTACATCTTTTCCGATAAAAATGATTCATTGAAATCGGTTGGCGTGATATTAAGTTATTTATCCATTTGTAGCGCACATACTTAACCAACGCAAATCTAAGATATATGCTTTTCTCTCGGATGTACCAAATTTGGGACCACACTGTAAGAACCAGCTTTCAATTTTTTTTTTTTTTTTTTTTTTTTTTTTTTTTAAGAGTAAGCTAGTAATATTTCTTATTTTTAAACAAAAATATACTAACAAAATATTACTAACAATCTTGTTAACCATTCCAACTAAGCTTAAGCTTGTGCTAGGACATGGTTCACGGCAATAGTCGAATGGTGGATTCGAACCCACGACCTTACGATTCGCAGGCCGTACCCTAAACCATTAGGCTATTGGCGCTTCATCCAAATGACGCTTTATTCAAATAAAAAAGTAATCTTCAAAATCGGTTTGAAAACATACAAATTGACACCTCCTTCTTTGAAGTCGTGTAGATTAAATTCCCCTTTCGTCATACGTACACACTCCACTGGCTACATGACTAAAGCCAGTGGCGTACTATGGACTTGTTATTATTAACATAATTGATTAATTCAAACGCGTACGCACATTGTATACGCAAATTGCGTATAGTTCATTCACTTAGAGCGCAATTACCTGTACGATATGATTGAAGGGTTGCTATTAATGTAATTAAACAAAAAATAACCCTTAGTCTAATTGATATAAAGGCGAGATTCCGAGACACATTAGCCAGTGCGATATGGTAGGTTGAACATCGCTCAAGCGTTCCAAATTATAACCCAGAGAAATGAACTACGTATAGGTAGAAGCTTCCCGGTTTTTTTATTCGGAAGTGAAGTGGAAAAAAAAAGGTGACTCTTCGAGTGGAACTATAACCGTTCTTCTGCACTTCTTTCTGCAGTGATAATACAGGGTAAAGAGTTGATTAGAGCTTCGTCATTTGTACAGCAAAGGACTGGAATAGTTTGCACGCGTTGGTCTTTCCCCTGTGGGTGTTTTCGATAGTGAAGTGAATTGGCACTTACTAATCTAGTCGAAGACGTGGGTATACGACTCATGAGACTAAAATGGGAATGGGCGGGACATCTAGCTAGTAGAGAAGACGGTCACCAGGGCAGTAACCGAATGGTGGCCAAGACAGGGACGCCAATCAGTGGGCATGTTGTTTATATCTCCATTAAATTATATTGCATTCAATGCATTGTTATTTATATCTCCATTATTTTATTAATGACATAATGTTGACACGTTATTGATTACAATCTCACTGGCGTACCGGCCAGTAACTTAATTATGAAAGAGGTGATACACCACAGTTTCTCCCCCCTAGCTTTGAACCAAGGAAGCAGCTAGGAGCTGTTCAACGTGCCTACGCCAGACAGAGCCGTCATCAGTTATTATTTTATAATGTAATCTCCCTAAACGTTCCTGAATGGTCCCGAAACACCACGCAGTACCGGCCAGTAACTTAATTATGAACTAGGTGATACACCACAGTTCCTAAAAATGTTCATGTAAAAATTTTTTAGTATTCCTTAAAAAAAATTATAAACGATTCACTCGACAGGATATCACAAGAAAGGTACAACAAACATACAATAACGTGCAAGTATTACAACGTGAACCGGTTACAATAATGCGAATATGTCTGATGAAATGTAAATTTTATCTGCGGGTTAGATCTCCGACACAGCAATCACTCTCCGCGAACTCGATGTTTCCCACAGTTGTATAAATTTGTAAACCGCAGACATTTGATAGCAGGGGCAACTTATTGGCGCTAAACACATACGAATTACCGATATTATTAACAGCTATGCCGCAACTCAAATACCCCATAATAACCTAAGTGACCTGAGAGCTATGTTAGCTCTGAACGGTGAACCAGATGAGGCCAGATTCTGGCTGATCTATGTAGATTAGGCGGAAAAATAATAAGATCAAAAGGCGAATAAATAGCTATATTCAGTTTAAAATATTGTCCGCCACGCGCGTCACGTCGTTTCTGTTTCGATATAAACAAAGCGGTGTACAGCGTGCGCCGGAGTGCCAAGCTCCTGTCTGGACACTGGGACGACTTGAAGTATAAATTCCCCCTTACGACGCGATGAGCATGCTCATTGTATTTATTACACAACAAGACATGCCCGTGACTTTGTAAATGTAAACATGAGACGCTTACGAGTATATTTACGAGTAAAACATAAACCGACTTCAAATCGAATCAAGCGTTAAACGCTATTACGCGCGGACGCCCTTTTTGTATTTCCGAATGTACATGTATCCTATGTATGTATGTATGTATGTATCATAAGTACATGTTTTCCAAAAAAAAAATATTCCGTTGGCGTGATATCGAGTTATTCGTCCATTTGTAGCGCACGTACTTGATGCAAATTTAAGACTTATACGGACAGTGCAGAATTGGATCAAATATGAATAGGAGCACACGTGATGATTCTTGTGTTATTTGAAAGTTACCAACTTCAACCAAACCATCATCCAAAACCAACAATCAATCAAACCAAACCAAACCAAAGAATCATCCAAATCGGTTCACCCAGTCCAAAGTTATGAGGTACGAAACATAAAAAATATGATAGCATACAGACAAATTGAGTACCTCCTCGCTTAACAACAAGCAGTTAATATATTGACTTCTCATATTAACACGAATATAAAAATAAGGTCTTACACCTCACGGAAATAATATATATATATATATATATTTACAATAATACAGATTACAGATAATACTTACTAAAAAAAGAAATATTTACACTATAATAGGTATTTTTCAAAATATCTACATAAAATACAACTGTGCCAAACCGTTTGCCAGCTTGTCCAAAGGCTAGCATTGCCACGTTGTATGGCAATGTTTAGCCTCTGTGCAAGGTATAAGTCAGTCCTCTGGTCACCAGATGTGTCGACCAACTTCTTAGTTATCACAATAAAAAGGTGGTGTGCACTAGGATCCTACGGACCCAAAGTTTCTACCCCATACGGCTTAAATATGGAACCTCTATCGAGGTTATATTTGCGACGCTATATATTTGATCCGTATCGTTTGATTTGATTTGAAGTCGGTTCTTATTTTTGCTTGTAAATATGCCCGATAACTGCTGCGAATTTTAGGTACGAGATCTCAATGCGGATCACGTATGAGCTGATTAGGTGGGTGAAACATTCCCAAGCGGTTGGTATGCGTATCGAACGCTATACTAAAAATAACGTTCTATTTGCCTAGAGCGGGCGTGATGTCACCACAACGTTTACTTTATTAAACAATAAACCCGTGGATGACCGCTATTGGGGTGAATTACCTGAACGGTATTCTAGAATAGATGTTATCTTTCTACTAAAAAGAAAGATAACATTTATTCTATGTTATCTTTCGTCTTCTACTTTCGACTTTACGATCTCATGGTCGTAGGTCTGAATACAGGCCGGCTCGTACCAATAAGTTATCGTTGTCTGTTTTTTACATACACAAAAAATAACTTTGCGATCTAATATATATATTTTTCATATAATAATAAATAGATAGAAGGATAGGCACCGTAGAAGGTAAATTTAAATCTATTCCTTGTTTAGGTATAGATTCCAGAGTAAGCGTTTGGATGAAGCCTTCGTTTTAGCTGTTAAAGGTAAAATGCATAGTGAAAGAAGCCAGCGATTGCCATCTCTCTACTCTGCTAAATAAAGGGTTAATTCTTTTTACTAACCAACGCTGATTCTAGAAATGCTTACCGCAACCCTTTCACAGTATTAGGAAAGTTCCATACCTCTTAGGCGTCCCTAGGTAGCGTATAAAGCTAGTAAGCTATATACTCTAGAAAAGCTACCGCTCGATTCGTCCCCCACCGGGGGGACCCTTGTGTCGAGTTACTAGCGATAGAGGTTCAGGCTAAGCGAGCGACCTAAGAGCTATACCACCTCTCAATCCGATGAAGCAGTCAAGGCCAGATTCTCTGGCCAATCTGTGTAGTTCGTCATTAAAAAAAAAAGCTCGATTCATGGTTTAATTCCCTCGGGCGTTCTTGTATCGGAATACTTTCTATTCAAACAATAAAAAATTACAAGCTGGTATTTATAGTGTCGTTTATGTATTCTATGTATTTGTATATTATTATACTTATTTTGAGGTACCTATGTATTTTTATGTAAATGTATATTTATTTATGTATCTAATATTTCTAAAACGCTATTTTTAGCGGTAATACCCTTAGCCTGCTCCTTACAACTGAAGATTAGCTGGAAGAGAATGAAAAATAGCATTAAGTTGGCCTTTGTATATATAATTTGGTGCAATAAATCCTTTATCTATCTATCTAACTATGCCACCTCTCAATCCGATGAAACAGTCAAGGCCAGATTCTCTGGCCAATCTGTGTAGTTCGTCATTAAAAAAGCTCGATTCATGGTTTAATTCCCTCGGGCGTTCTTGTATCGGAATACTTTCTATTCAAACAATAAAAAATTACAAGCTGGTATTTATAGTGTCGTTTATGTATTCTATGTATTTGTATATTATTATACTTATTTTGAGGTACCTATGTATTTTTATGTAAATGTATATTTATTTATGTATCTAATATTTCTAAAACGCTATTTTTAGCGGTAATACCCTTAGCCTGCTCCTTACAACTGAAGATAAGCTGGAAGAAAATGCTAAATAGCATTAAGTTCGCCTTTATATATATAATTTGGTGCAATAAATGATTTATCTATCTATCTAACTATTCCACCTCTCAAAAACCAAAAACCCACTAAAACTGTATACCAGAGTATTTAATTCCAAAAAAAAAACAACTTATAATGTTGCAAACTGCAAGTTCTAAAATATGTATCCTTTTTATTACAACGGCATAAGTTGCTTCATTTTTATTTTTGTTAAAGGAAACACAACACTAATTTGCAGAAAAGCCTAGCTCGCCACCTGTTGTAAATTAGTTTTATCAACGCGGAAACCTTTACAGGCGTGTCAATGTATTTTGACCAGAACAGCTTTATATTTATGTTAAATAAATACTATGTTACAAATATGTACCGTATCTGCTACTTAAAGCAGTTTGAGCTATGGTCGAAAAGAGTAAAATTGTTAAATCGACACCTACGATATCACTGAACATTCTTTTATTTTATGACGTACTACACAGATTGGCCAGAGAAGCTGGCCTTGACTGCTTCACCGGATTGAGAGGTGGCATAGCTCTTAGGTCGCTTAGCCTGAACCTCTATCGCTAGTAACGCGACACAAGAATCCCCTCGGTGAGGGGTAACCGCGGCTTGACGGTTACTATGTTACGCGTAAGCATTCCGATCCGAGGGCGCCCGAGAAGGCCGAACCACGACTCGGTCGGTTGCTATTTAGCGGATAATCTAAGAGACATTCAAAAGCTAAACTAACTTTGAGTGCCACTTCGGGAAGCGTTGGCGCTGGGAGAAGAAGTGACCGAAGAAACTCCATGAACATTCATTTAGACACAATTATAATAGCAGACTTAAGGTCCAGGTAAGCATACGTTCCTTAGCTAAAAAAAATTTTAAAAACGAGATTCGATTTCGAGATTGATGGAAGAATTTTGAATTTCTTTTTTTGTGTGAAAGGTTTGATTTAAATTAGGTCTCATGATAATTTTGTTGAAACTTTCTTGTGCTCCATCAACGTTCTGAGCATGATCGCTCAAAACTTTTTTTTTGGACTAACTACACAGATTGGCCAGCTGACTGTTTAACCGAATTAAGAGGTGGCATAGCTCTTAGTTCGCCCTAGCCTGAACCTCTATCGCTAGTAACTCGACACAAGAGTCCCCTCGGTGAGGGGCAACCGCGGCTTGGACGGTTACTATGTTACGCGTAAGCATTCCGATCCGACGGCGCCCGAGAGGACCGAACCACGACTCGGTCGGTTGCTATTTCACGGAAGCCCGATTTTGTTGATTCATTTTTTATTGGGAAGTATGCACTTCTAGGGTAGTTTAATGAGAGTTTGATTAGGAAATAATTAATTCTAATTTTATTTTTATAAAAAGAGAGCGTTATATATTAAAAAAAATCGTTTAACATTTGATTTGATTTTGACGTCGGTTTTTGCTCGTAAATACACTTCTTGTACCCTGACTGTATTAGAGTATCTAGAAGCATCATAATGTTATGCAAGCGGCGTGCGTCGTCAATACATTACGACTGCGAGCTCTTTTCTCTCTCTGTTAGCCCGAACGTGATCGCACATTAGTGTCGCCACTAACCAAACACTCTGAGCAATTATTAAATACTGTATTATTAGTTTACTCAAATGGTACTGTGTACGGGACGTGCTATAAACTTTGTCGCGTTTTGTTCTTGTTAGTCTGTTGTCAGTTTGTCAGTGTTGGCAAGACTGAAGTAAATTCTGTATCTATTTTTTGTCAAAGCACGACGGTGAGTGTAGGTAATTCTGACGCCATTCAAAACCTAGAAAATCATTGTTAGAAGCCGGATTCAAAACCTAGGACCATAAGTATGTAAGAATTTAGATTTCAATGCTCATGTATAATTGTCATTGTCGATCATGATTTGATTTGATTTATTTATTTTATCTTTCTTTTTTTATATTATATTCTCACGGATAAATTTTTAGTCAGAATGTGGTAATCATTTCCAGTATGAATTTCTTCGCCTTGCTCCACCTGGGTAACACCAAACAATCACTGGCCGTGTAGAGTAATCGGTAACAGAGACTGACTATGTCTGTCGCTGTGGCTATAGATTAATAGGATTTAAACCCAAAGAAATATAAAAAAATAAGCTCTCACGTCCTTTTAATTTTAGCGGGGTAGACAGAGAACACGGACTTCCATTTAGCCCGATAAAAGGTGCAGGCAGGTGTGTAAGCCTCTTTCACTTCATTCACATCCATACATCTGTATGAATTATATATATATAATACAGTAATTATAACATTAAATGTAAGTAGTTAAAGTAAAAAAAAATAATATCGACATCGGGCACTGCGATACAAATTAGCCTGGCAACATTGTTGTTACATTTTTTTAAAAATAATTTTAGTATAACTTGTAAACGGGCATGATAAAACCATAACGATAGTCATTAAAATTAAGTAAATAAAATAACAATCCGTTATAATATCTATAAATTGTCGATATATGTATATATAAAAGATTTATCGCTTGTTGCTAATCCGTCGTAAACTGAAACGCGTTATAAAATCATTTGTTAGGAGATCGTCTGTGATGTCGTACGTTGTAGTGATTTCAATAGGTTTATATCAGATGCAATAAAAAGGCGCGTTATTCCAAACATGGCGGTGCATTGTGTGCTCTGTGACTTCGCGCGCTTTTCAAACTTTCATATCGTTGCCGGGGCTCTCATACGATCGTAATCTTATAATTACAGAAAAAACTATACATTGAATATAACTAATTAAACGAATTTTACGACGTTTAAAGATGTTATTGATTCAATAGAAGATGAAAGCTAAGCTGTCCACTATTTGTCTACGAAGGATCCAAGAATATTTTGGTTATATTGCCAGAAGAAACAGTGGCACTTGGGAAAGTTGGTATGTCACAGGAAAATCGACGTAACAAGACCTAGAGGTCGAAGCCCGCACCGCTCTCGGCATCTCGTTTAGCACGTTTGCTCACGGTTGCAGATAGAGGAAAGTGATGACAGTTCACCAACGACAGGCTCCTGCCACGAGGTGTCCACAACCCTTAGCATTAAGGAATCCGTGAAGAGAAGAAGGATAGAAGCAGTAATAGCCTTATGGATAAGTTTGCTTTGTATGCTAGCTACTAATATTGAAAAATAATTATTTACGCTTTTGTTAAAACCAAGCTTATTACGTATTACTTTATGCGATGTATAAAATTTCCTTATGTGGTACAATCTCGTATTCCTACCAGCTTGTACCAAAGAATTACCGTTTTTTTCGGTTTCTTGCATACACAAAATGATGGCTAATATTTTCCCGGTGTATGGCCGGTGGGCTCACCACCATAAATGGTTAATAAAAAGACCTTCTCGTTTATCTCAATCCCTAGTTTTTTTTAGTCTACAAATGTTTCATAAATACCGCAACATACGTAAGTAACAAATACCGTTTAAGTTCCTTTTTTTTTGTTGATGGGGGGGAAATCTTCAACAAGATACCCAGCCTTGTGGGGGGAAGGCGGAGTTATGTGGGGTTGTTACCCTCTAAAACCCCGGTGGCCATTCCTCGGTGCATTATGAACGGCTCCGGGATCTTCAGTGGAACAAACCGGGGCCCCTCTGCACTATACTCTTCGGAGAGCACGTCCCGAGAAGTGGGGGTGTGGGGGCAGGTTAATAACTCGTGCCTTCACAGTGCAAGGCAACACAGGCCAGCCGATGTAGCCTTCCTCCCAGGTCCACTTCGGGGGACGACAAAGTTCCCACCCTCGTCGCCCACTGAACTCAAGGCCCCTTTTAATCGCCTTCAACCTAAAGAAAATCCTCTAAATTGATAGACACGGCAGGATGACTTGATAATTTTGACTAGAAATTATTTATAAATTATATAAAATAAATTATACATCAGTTGAAACGACATATTCGTGGGAATAAAAATGTCTTTATAAATTTATCATTAATAAATTATAATTTATTGAACTTGCTCTACGGGATACGAAGCCGTAAGGAACTAATGTAACCATAAAAGTTTCAAAGCAAACACAAAAATACGCCCATTAAGTTTTGCATTAATTGTTGTTAATCGTAAATTAGATGGTAATGTAAATAGTAAATTAGATGTATAGAAGGGTATAGGTGCCAAAACTATATTACAATGGCACTTTTGATGTATAAAATTCCGTACGTGACTATTGTAATTATATAATTAAATCAACAGAGAACAACCACTTAGTCTGGCAATAAAACTGGTGTAATAAAAAAACAATAATATTACATTTGAATTTGGAACTTGTCATTCT
Source organism: Meandrusa payeni (assembly GCA_029286785.1). NCBI lineage: Eukaryota > Metazoa > Arthropoda > Insecta > Lepidoptera > Papilionidae > Meandrusa > Meandrusa payeni. The sequence goes on along the minus strand of JAGSMX010000008.1, from coordinate 6,180,676 downwards.
TTGATATTATTCATATGAATATTCATTGCGTTTTGTAATTTTATGTAGAATAAATATTTATATATTTTTTTTTGATTTTCTAGTTTTTTTTTTTATTTTATAAAAAGAAACTGTCACGTTTTATACCGAATTGGGGATAACCGCTATTCGCTTTTCACATTGCTTATCAGGTCTCGTATATGACATGTTAGTAAGTGATTTTCAATCGAATTCAAAAAATTAGGAGGTCCTATTCGTCGTTTTGTTGGTCAAAAAAAACAGAAAACGGGATGTAAACTTGTGCCAGGAGATGGTTTGACTCAGACGAATGGTCCAACCTACATACAACCTTACCCAGTACCGTAAGCCATTATGCTACTGACGCTTCAAATCGTCATCATCAGATCGTATCCTCCATTAACTTCTAGTTTTTATTTTATAAAAAAGAAACTGTCACGTTTTATAGCGAATTGGGGATAACCGCTATTCGCTTTTCACATTGCTTATCAGGTCTCGTATATGACATGTTAGTAAGTGATTTTCAATCGAATTCAAAAAATTAGGAGGTTCTATTCGTCGTTTTGTTGGTCAATAAAAACAGAAAACGGGATGTAAACTTGTGCCAGGAGATGGTTTGACTCAGACGAATGGTCCAACCTACAATACCTAGTACCCTAAGCCATTATGCTACTGACGCTTCAAATCGTCATCATCAGATCGTATCCTCCATCAACTTCTAGTTTTTATTTATTCCGAAAGATTTACGCTTATAACTCTATTAGCGAAGAAAAGAACTAGACGGCCCAGCTCTGGTCCCTTTTTTTCCTCGGTGCATTGTGAGAGGCTCCGGGATCTCTAGTGGAACGCACCGCAGCCCCTCTGCACTATGTTCTCGGAGAGCACGTCCTAGGGTGCCGATGTCGCCTTCTTCCCGGGTCCACTTCAGCAGACGGCCCCTTGTCGCCCAATAAACCCGAGGCCCCTTTTATTCGCCTTCTACGACATGGGATACCGTAGCCTTATTCTACGAGCCCAAAACTACAGAGAACCCTTAGGACCTGAGCCTGACCTACTATTGGAGTAATACAACGCAAGGGTACCTGAGAGAGAACCACAACTTGAACTGTCTGTAATTCGACTAAAACTACATTCTGTACAGCGCATTTTGGTCAAATTATTAGCCAATGAGCTCGTAATCCGACTCGTATTATATTTCAAACGTCAAACTCAATACAAGTCTCGAATTACTGCAAGCGTACCTAATTTTCAGTAAACGACGTATTAGTATGCAAGTAAAGTTTGTAACACACGTGTAGGCGATTTAGAAGCTCCGATCGCATTTTTTCGCGTATATTTGATGATTTACATAAATACATACATAAATTTATTGGTGGTAAGCCCGAGCACGAGGTGTCTGGGTGGACCGTTTTGAAGTTATACTTCTGGCACGTTTGGGAAAACAGATGAGATTGTATTTGAAGCGTGTGACGAAATTGTTAGCAACGATGTAACACATGTTTTTTTTAGCAAAGGAATGCCAATAATACAAACGGTACGGTCGGATGTTAAAATTCAAGACGGTTTCTGCTTTTTCGGTTTCTCAAGGACAAAATATCGCATACTAAAATTAGTTATCAATTTATGGGTACGTGTGATATGAGATATATCCACAAAAAGTTTTTCAATTTTTCCCAACACACCTCTAGTATAAATTTCGTGTTTCATTTTGTATTTAAGTCAAACTTCTATGTTGGCATCATTGGCCGGATTGAAAGTCGTTGACATAACATTTCTATTCCCGCCAAAACCGCCATTAGATGTATCACATTAAAAATCACACTCAACCGCCACTAATTGTTCGTTCCGATTAAATTTGAGTATGGAAAATCGCGTGTCATAACCCTCCGTTATCCGAGTGCGCCTACGAGATGCCGTTACCGAATTGACCATAATACTTGCACGAGAGTAACGGGTGGCGCGCGTGCGGAACGTTCCTTTTAATTATTTCACGATCATTGAAATAACTAGGCGGGATTAAAGCGCGCTTCGCATTTCTACTCGTCTATAACGCCTTTCTTTTTAAAAAATCTACAGTAAAATAGTTCCATATTAAGACGCTAGATGGCATTACCTGCTTAGTTCAAGCGGTGGTTACCCCTAGGAGACCTACCTAGGAGACCCTTTGTTGAGTTAAACTAACTAAAAAGGTTCAGACTAAGCGACCTAAAAGCTAAAAAAAGTTACAGACTTTATAAATATAATTTATCTCCTACTGTTGGGCGCAGGCCTTCTTTGTAAAGATATTATAAATTTGTTGTTGCAATTTTATGTGCTGATTTATCACGCGCTCGGCGGTGAAGGAAAACGTCGTGTGGAAACCTACATGTCTTAGAATTTTTTTCTAAGGCATGTGAAATCTCCCAATCCGCACTAGGGCCGCGTGGCGGACTATGCCCTTATACGCTCTGTACAAAGCGCGCGCCTGCGCCCAACAGTGGGACATATATATTATATATATAAAGGCTGTAACTTTATACTTGTTCGAAGTCGGATAAAAACAAATTGAAAACTTAATTTTTTTAAGTGAGTTAAAAACCAGCAAAAATCAACGGCATGTGAATAACTACGTCCCTGGATGTTTATTTTTTTAAACGACTGTATTATCAGACACGGGCCCAATTCATTAAATTATCCACCCTCTTGGCGGTACTTGGCGTGCACTCGAGAGGCGGTCAATTTAAGTGGGCAGTACGACACCACGGAACACCGTTATGGCGGCCACATTGGTCCGCGCAGGTGAGAAGGCGGCGACAACTTATGAAATGAACGGTTACAGGTGTTTCAATTATAAGTATTTACTTACGATCGTGCCACTTAAAGGCCGCGGTAGCTCTGTGTCTAACTGCGAAGAGACTGAAGAAATTCTACGCACTTTAAAATAATATTTCATAACATGCGTTGACGGAAAATGTTCGGATACTAAAAAGTAACTCACAATTTATTAAGCACATCATAATAAGCAATGATTATCAAGTCAATTAGTTATATTCTTACATGCAGTTTTCAGTTTTTAGCCTTGCAGTCCTGGACTTACAGAATTAAACTATTGGTTCCTTGTCTGTCGAAGAAGCAACCACCACTTTACTCCCAGAAAGCGTGGTATCTTTTAAAGATTTGCTAACGAGGAGTTATGAAAATAGATTTTCAGAGAATCATAGAATAGATATACCTCACTATTCTTTTCATTTATTTGAACGATTATGATTTTATTGTGGTTTGTGTACTCTTCCATTCATGTTTTAACCGTCAAAGCCGAGGTTACACCTCACCGAGGGGACCCTTGTGTCCAATTCTTAGCGATAGAATTTCAGGCTATGCGACCTAAAAGCTGCCACCTCTCAATCCGGTCATGCAGTCAAGACCAGCTTCTCTCGGTAGTTCGTCAAAAAATACATTCATGTCTATTTGTCGGTTGTCCGGATAAAATGGCTTTTCGCGAAACGACCGTCCACTGTTATTTACGTAATAACAGTGTATGTCTGGTTAATTTCTTAAAAATAAATAAATATAAATAATAGTTAATTAAATATTAGGTTCGATTTATGTCCGTCTTTACAACGACAATACAGTGGGTACGGAGAATTAGCATAGTGATACGGTTGATTTCACCGAAAAGGTTGAGGTTCAAATCATTTGCAAACAATTAAAAATAATAAATTTAAATTTCAAAAACGTAAAAAAGGAAAAATAGATGTCACGACAATGTTTATTTATACAATTATAGATAAATTTAATGACACGCGAAAGAAAGTTTTGATTTTTCCTGTTATAAACGGTTTTGCGTACTAATAACATTAGTAAAACATAAAAAAAGTCTAAGAGCGGTTTTTTCATTATAATTTTTATGTAATTATAATATTATTAATAATATTATAAATATTAAAAATTATTAATTATTTTTAATAACAATTAATTTAATAATAATTAATAATTTTTATGTAAAATTCCTTTCGGACATTTCCTTTAGATTTTTAATTAAATGTGGACTGTAATCACTTAAAATCACGTATGCCATATGTACGTTTACCTTTTTCTAAAAAAATTAACAAGAAAAATGTTCTACAAGATTTTAATTTTGAATTTTTTTTGACGAACCACACAGATTGGCCAGAGTTGCTGGCCTTGACTGCTTCACCGGATTGAGTTGGGGCATAGCTCTTAGGTCGCTAAGCCTGAACCGCTATCTCTAGTAACTCGACACAAGGGTCCCCCCGGTGCCAACCTCGGCTTGGACGGTTACTATGTTACGCGTAAGCATTCCGATCAAAGGGCGCCCGAGAAGGCCGAACCACGGCTCGGTCGGTTGCTATTTCACGGATAATCTAAGGGTCATTCAAAAGATAAACCGACTTTGAGTGCCACTTCGGGAATATTAAAAATTGATTTTATTAGACTACTATGAAGAAGTGTTGATCATCAATTATTTTTAGGATACTTAGTTTTATGAGTCTCAATGTTCAGAAATGGCATATTTATAATGACGTAATTATTATTCGATGTATTACATATTTATTTAAAATCTTTAAAAGCGTTATGTCAAATATTGTAAAAACATTACAAACCCTAACTTGCCGGAAATAAATCGAGTGTGTTTAACGGTTATTTCTGGCGAAATAAAATAATAAATGAATGTGTTAACGGCCAGTCTCTTTTTCAATGTTACAATTAAAATACTTTTAATAAGTGCCAAAATGGATACGGCCGACATATGAAAATAATTTTATGGCGACAACGACTTCATAAGTTACAGATACATTATACCGATGTTCTGAGATTGCATTTGCAAATTATTTCGTTTGCTATATAATATTAAACAATAGCAACCGACCGAGTCGTGGTTCGGCCCTCTCGGGCACCTTCGGATCGGAATGCTTACGCGTAACATAGTAACCGTCCGAGGTTGGCACCGGTCATCAGGGGACCCTTGTGTCGAGTTACTAGAGATAGAGGTTCAGGCTAAGCGACCTAAGAGCTGTGCCACCTCTCAATCCGGTGAAGCAGTCAAGGCCAGCCTCTCTGGCCAATCTGTATAGTTCGTCATAAAAAAATATATAATATTGAAAAGACAATAAATTTAAATTCTTTTTAATGAACACGATAATCAATCATTATTAACCGACATAAACCGTTCAACGTAAAATATGTAATAAAAAATAACTAAGGAAGGCTAAATAGATGTCTATTCGGCCGGAGACGTCCCCTTTGAGGATGAAGTCCGGTCGCTGATTAGATCCGGGGCACCCCGCTCATAACGGCTGATGGCATTCGCGGAAGGTTTAGTGGGTACTGCCCAGGCCGAGTCCCACACATCCCTCCGGGCCCACCCAGGGTACCGGAGGATGGTCTATAAAAAGATTCCCCCGCGTGAACAAAAAAAAAAATAGATGTCTATTCGAATTAACTCTTTTAAAAGATTTATGTTAGCCATACCATTTATGATTCATCGTAATATATATCAAATTCCTTGTATCTTAAACGGGCTTAACACGCGCGACGTCAGATTAAAATAAAAAGAAAAAAGTATTTTTTTATAAATATTCCTTATTACGCTAATGTCACTCTTTAATGCCATTATCTTTGTTAATTCAAATATATTTTTAAATTATTAAATTTAATTAAACGTTGATTTTTATATTAAAATCATTAACAGTATTTCTTCCATTTTCAAATTCTTTAAATGCTTTTATATTTTTTGTATGTATGTGGCCATTTCCTAACACTTTTTAAATGCTCTATATATACATACATTATTATATTCCAATGTCAACTGATTAGAAACACACACGAATTTCGGTGTAAAGAAATTTATTTCTCAAAATGAATACACAATATTCACTTTAATATTTGAGAAAATAATAACTGACACTCACTGCTTAAAATTACTTTCTTAAGACTATTGGAGAACGAAAGTTAAGTATTTAATAAATATGACTTAAGACTATTTTTAAAACTTACTATAGAGGTACAGTTTTTGACATCCTGAGGCAGCTTGTTGTACAGCTTGGAAGGCGCTGGTCTCCTTCTGCGAGTCAGTAATGACCCAGAAGGAGACCGCAGAACGGGATCGGGAGAGGGCCGATCCCGTTCGGAGATGGCGCAGGCGGCCCGCAGCCCTGTAGTTCTGGGCTCTCAAGAATAAGACTACGGTATCCCCTGCCTGTCGTACAAGGCGACTAAAAGGGGCCTCGGGTTCACTGGGCGACAAGGGTGGGGGCCTGAGTCGTCCACCAAAGTGGACCCGGGAAGAAGGCGACATCGGCTGGCCCGTGTCGCCTTGCGCTGCGAGGGCACAGGGGGGGAGGGAGTAACCTCCCCCCGGGACGTGCTCTCCTTGAGTGCAGAGGGGCTCCGGTGCGTTCCACGTGAGATCCCGGAGCCCCTCGTCATGCACCGAGGAAAGGGCCACCGGGGAGGTTTTAGTGGGTAAGAACCCCACATAACCGCCGCCTTCCCCAGAGGGCGGAGTATCTTTCTGAAGATTTCCTCCCCGTAAACAAAAAAAAAGCTTGTTGTACAGCTCGTATTGTAAATTTTTTTTACCGTATGATGTTCTAATCATAGGCAACTGTATGTCATCTTTACGTCTCGTGTGTGTGTATTTGTGTGTCTTTTGTTGAATGTAATTTGTGTATTTATGTTATTTGTCAATATTTTCTAAATAACATACATGTAGTGTAAACATATAACTTATTTATGTTAAGTATTTTTGTATCAACGTAAATTTTTTTTAGTAGGTGTGAGGAAGTTATAATTAAATTTGTTTTAAAAGTAGTTTTTTTCGATTTTGACGAGCTGTAAAACTCTAATAAAATTAACATTTATGAAAGATATCTCATTGAGAGATGAAAAGATATTTAAATTTGGTTGAATGATATAGCAGTGATAGCCTGATGGATAGACGATTCGATCTACGACTTGATAGTCGCGTATCCAAATTTCAGTAGTCCCAAGTAACCAGCAGAACCAGTAGGACCAATGAATCGCCATTTTTCAGTATTCTAAATAGTGTCCGGTGTATGGCGATGGGCTTACTGCTCACATTGTACTACCTGTCACATTCAAGACCAAATAATAAGCTCGGTGAAAAGGAGACTAAGAGAACTGTATCTGTGTATCCCGCTAGGGTTAAATGGGTGAGATCTTATTTTATTTTTTTTATATATTTTTAAATTTGGTTATCTTGCTATCGTACATTTCGTGTCCAAATTGCCACCTTTATTGTATCAAAGATAAAATTTAAATGCAGTTCAAAAAAGAAGAACTATGTTTTAGATTTGTCTTGGAATGTTCTAGTATAATTATGTGTATTTTTTATTGATGGTTCACGTCAACTATCTTACTTTTCGCGCACCGTATCCTAAACCATTAGATTCAATGTTAAAAGATTTGAGTGTGAAAGCGAGATGAATGAAAGAATAACTGTAGATAATTCTTCCCGAAGTGGCACTCAAAGTTAGTTTAGCTTTCGAATGTCCCTTACATTATCCGTGAAATAGCAACCGACCGAGTCGTGGTTCGGCCCTCTCGGGCGCCCTCGGATCGGAATGCTTACGCGTAACATAGTAACCGTCCAAGCCGAGGTTACCTCCACCGGGGGGACCCTTGTGTCGAGTTACTAGCGATAGAGGTTCAGGCTAAGCGACCTAAGAGCTATGCCACCTCTCAATCCGGTGAAGCAGTCAAGGCCAGCTTCTCTGGCCAATCTGTGTAGTTCGTCAAAAAAAAAATGTAGATAATATTAGAAAATTAATTAGCAATAAGAATACGCAAGGGATATTTATAACATATTGTAAAGAAATTGTATTTAAAGTAATAAATAGAAACAAAATAATTTATAAGTAGTAATAAGATATAGAAACAAATAGATAATTAAGAAACAAATATAGAAATATTAAAGAAATTAAGGAAAATGTATTTAGAAATAAGGAATTTAGAAATTAGTTTTATATAAAATAGATAAATTATAAGTAAGTAGTAATGTAAAGGTAATACCCCCAGCCGAACACACTGGGGAACAAATATTGTAAGAAATCGTCAATCAAAAGAAGAACCATTACACTATTGTTATAATCTGTAGGTCTCGTAGAATAAAATAGTCCAACAACTAATACACTCGCTTTATTGAGACAGCGTAACGTTGTACAAAGAATTATTTATATCGAGTCAAAACGTCACAACTGCGCGTCCTCGCCATCTTTATACAAAATTAATTAGAAGTCAGATTAGGAACTAATAAGGTTAAACTATTGTTTACAATGCCAAGTTCATGTGACGATCAACTAAATTATTAATTATGAATTAAAGATACAATAAGGTTCAGGTAAATTATTAAGATATCATTGGAAGTACTTATTATGTATAACAATCGCTGGGTGTCAGGAGTTGCCAGCTAACACTATTGACGATTATGTTGTCTCAGAAATCGACATATTTTATTGGAGCCCGCTGAAATGCATCGATGCTGCTAATAAGTTTGGTAGAGGCAGTTTTTAAACATATAAAAATAAGCTTCCAATTATTTTTAACCTTAGCGAGGTAAAAACAATCCGCTTATCAGCAAGGTAGCAATAAATTGAGCTCATCTCCATGCAACGGGCATAAACTTAAATCACATAAACATCGTACCGTAGTAATATTTTGTATGTAAGAGACTGCAAAACGAAAAAAGAGAGCAGAACATCGAACCTCCAATTATCACATCGTAACTGAAAAGCCTAGCCACTAGACTATATATATTTATAACAAAATCTTAAAACTATATAATATATAGTAATTTCAAAAATTATTTATTTTGTTTGTTGTTTAATAATATAAAAGCTATTTTTATTTTTAAATGTATGTTTTAAAAAGTAAATCTGTCCGTATATAATTAAGAAAAAACACATCTACTTTAAATAATCTAGCCACAACGAGATATACAAAAATTTCGTCACAATTTCATTAGCTTAGATTATAATACTAACAATGTAATTATTCTATAGAAACGCTTCTAATTCTGTAAGAACTTACAATTCACAATCACTTGTGCATTCTGTTGTATGTGGCGCGTCAATTATCTGTACTTATTATAGAGAGCTCTTCTTTTTAATACGAGCGTTGTGGGAAACCACTGGAACAATATTATCGGAAGAGTTCCCAAGTGTTTTATATACGAGAGTGAACATGTACTTAACAATTATTTATGTATTGTTAAGGGCTACACACATCGAAAGAAAATGTTGCTGGCATTAAGAATGTTGTTTTTTTAATCTCATTAAAAAAAAAAGAAAATCAAGATGGAACGTTTTAAAAAAAGGTGAAATGTGCAAATCACCCTTTTAATATTCCATTGAGTATTATTTTTTATTACCTAACAAAATTTCACGAAGTGTTACTTTCTTTTTCGCGTGTAATTTAAAACTTCACGCAATTTTGAATTTTAAATCACCCGGTAATGTAATCAGCCTCAATATGAACAGCTCTTTTCTAAAAGCTAACTTTTTTTTGTGTAACCCATTTGTTCTACTTACATACCATAAAATTAGATTATTTTTTTTAATCGACAATATAATACTACTGAAAAAATCAATCTCTTACCTATGAATTTAATGTTGCCAGGAAGGAATTGTGGAATTTTAAATTGTGTCGAAAAACATTTCGATTTATTTTAAACATTATTTCAAATCTCCACAAATAGCCACACTCATTTATAGACACAATTTTTAAATGTTAATTGACACATGATAATTATGAAAAATATTACTTTTTAACTCAACGTGCGGCGTATTTTACCGGCGCGAAATTTATCGTTATGCCGCGTGCAGTGCAGCCGCGGCCACGCGTATCGTATAAATGGCGGCGGGCGCGGCGAACACCTGTTCACAGCAGTCGCATATCGCACGGGGCTGCCGCCATTAAATTCAATTCAACGCACGCGGCAATTTAAAAATATCTACGAAATGATGGTGATTGATGTCCGTCATATCGATTTACCCGCCTAGCTGTACCACGCGGGGAATTAAAAGTTAGTTGTTAGTTTCGTGTTGAATGCTAGTTGTTAGATCTCTGTGTGTGCGGCTATTCACGTGGGCGTTATGCTGGAAATATTTAACTATGGTTAGCTTTGATTTATATGGCCTGTCAAAATTTGAAGCTTCTTGTTTGTGAAACATGAAAGAATTAATCATCTTCTTAGTAAAGAAATTAAATCCATTTTACAAAAAGAACATATAAACAGAAATAATAGTTTTAACTGTGTAAAATTTCAGAGCGTAAAGAAATTTGAATTTTTTATTTTTTCTAACGAATCGTAATAATATATTTTTTTTCACAAACATTACTACCATTCTTCATTTCACGGGGAGGAAATCTTTAACAAGATACCCCGCCAGAGGAAGGCGAGGTTATTTGGGGTTTTTACCCATTAAAACCTCCCTTCGGCTCCGGGATCTCCAAAGGAACGCACCGGAGCCCCTCTGCACCGTGCTCTTAGGAGAGCACATACCGGGGGGAGGTTAGTCCCTCCCCTCCTGCGCCCTCACAGTGCAAGGCGACACGGGCCTGCCGATGTCGCCTTCTTCCCGGATCCACGTTGGCGAACGACAAAGGCCACACCCTTGTCGCCCAGTGAACCCGAGGCCCCTTTTAGTCGCCTTCTACGAGAGGCAGGGGATACCGTAGTCTTATTCTTGAGAGCCCAGAACTACAGGGCTGAACCATTTCAGTTGATGGTTCACGTCAATAGTCGATTGGTGGATTCGAACCCTATGTTTCCACATTACCCTAAACCATTAGGATATTATCAGTTATTTATTAGGAATTCGCTGACATTGAAGAATTAACTAACATTGTATCTGGTAAGCAATAAGCGACTATCTGTGGCAATATATCTGTTGTTACTATCTTTATATGTATGTTTTTGTTTGTGTAGAAACAGCATTTTATCAGCCAAGACGCTGATAACATACTCTGAAAATATATCTATCGTACATTAAATTTATTACTTGAAATATAAAAGAAGAAAAATGAAGCTGCAACATCTTTAGATACCAGTGGGGTAGGCAGATAGTGATTGGTATTTTCTTCTTCCTTCCTTCTATGAAAAGAGGGTATAAGGGTATACCCCAGACTGTACATATCTCAGAATTTTTTTTTACACATTGTAGGTTTCCTCGCGATGTCTTCCTTCATCGCCGAGCGCGTGGTAAATCACGTAAAATTGCGACAATTACTTTGGTGCCGCCGGCATCTGGGATCGTAATCGGGTTATTATTCATTGTCAATGGGTACCTAAGCCTAACGCCGAGGGTGAGGATTGAATAATTTTATGGACCACGAAAAATTATTGACACTACCGTCCCTAACGTGATTAGGACGGTTTGAAATAACTGATACCAAAATATCTTTCTTAAATTCGGTAGGTATATAATTACGTCTTAAGAATTTTCATTAATATTATATAAGTGACAATTTTATTTATATGCAATAAATGATGTTATAAAATCACACACAATATGTTATTTATAAAGGAATGAAGAGGTGCATTTGAACAAAAGATTAGATTGTTAACCATTATAAATAACAAAAATGTATTGGCAGCGGTGGGATTCGAACCCACGCCTCCGAAGAGACTGGTGCCTTAAACCAGCGCCTTAGACCGCTCGGCCACGCTACCTGGTGGCAGTTGATCTGAAATTAGCGTTAACATTAATTCTATTTTTTTTAAACTGATCTATAAAATCGATACCAAATTTAATGCTACATTAGATATTTTATGTTATAAACTATTTATTCTTCCACATTCACGTCTCCTAATCGTCAAGGAGTACTTATAGGGTTAAACATTGTTATAAACATACCAAGTTTTATTCAAATTAACCATGCTTTAGTACGATATTTTGGAATTCGTTTATATATCTGCGGAACCCAAGATCCTATGCCAATTAAATTAAAACGGATGTAAGCTAGCAACACATGACACCCAGCGATTGTTGATAATAACTACTTCCAATGGTATCTTAGTGATTTACCTGAACCTTATTGTATCAATGTTAAATTATTGTATATATATAATAATTTTATACAATAATTTAACTTTATTAGTTCGTAATTTGACTTCTAATTAATTTTGTATAAAGGATATGAGAACGCACAGCTGTGACGGTATTCGTTAAAATAATTCTTTGTAGAACGTTACGCTGTTTCAATAAAGCGAGTGTGAGTGAGTGAACGAAGCAATTAGAGTCATCGTTCATCGTACCTACAGCAAAGGAGTGGAACAAATTGCTGGCGTCAGTTTTTCCGTCCAAGTACGACGTGGGAGCCTTCAAGAGTAGAGTGAATAGGCACTTATTAAACTAGCGCGTACCATCTTTCGACTATATCACCACTGAACACCAGGTGAGATCATGGTCAAGCGGTAGTTTATACCCATAAAGAAATGAAAATACTAGTTATTGGACTATTACATTCCACAAAACCTACAAATGATTACATGGATCTAATGAAACTCTTTCATACAAAAAAAAGATCAAAATTGGTAAACAATAACAGCGCTATGAATGAAGAAACATTAAAAAAATACAGATAAATTCTATTTTTTAACTGACTTCAATAAGAAAGTTGTCTTCTTATTGAAGTCGGTTAAAATATGAGAAAATAATGCAGCATGAAAAGTCACATTCTTCTTTGCCTTTCGCTAGTCCTTAATATGATCAAATACATAGCAATGTGCTCTCGGCATGACTAGGTAACGATTTCTATGAAGTGACGCAACGTGTGGATCGTTTTCCAAAGAAAGCTGTAAAACCATGAAGGTGTTAGTTTACGAGCGGCGTCGGAGACGTGCCTCACTTGTTCGTTATGTATGGTCAAATGAGAAATTTTGCGAAGCCATGTTAAGCAGACCACCTAATACGTAATTTCTTACTAAGCATGAAGCGACAAAACGAACAGGAAATTGACCTTTTTTTATAACGAACTACACAGATTGTCCAGAGAAGCTGGCCTTGACTGCTTCACCGGATTGAGAGGTGGCATAGCTCTTAGGTCGCTTAGCCTGAACCTCTATCACTAGTAGCTCGACACAAGTGTCCTTCCGGTGGGGGTTTACCTCGGCTTGGGCGGTTATTATGTTACGCGTAAGCATACCCATCCGAGTGCGCCCGAGAGGGCCGAACCACGACTCGGTCGGTTGCTATTTCACGAATAATCTAAGGGACATTCAAAAGCTAAACTAACTTTGAGTGCCACTTTGCCACACACACCAACAAAACGAATAGGATATTTACCATATCCCCGAGTCAACTATTTACCAGTGACGTTTCATTATGAAACCGATATAATACAGTCATTTCAATTATCAATTCATCTATACAAAGTTACAGCCTTTATTTATAAAATATATTTGTCCCACTGTTGGGCACAGGCCTTCACTGTAAAGAGAGTATAAGGGCATAGTACGCCACGCGGCTCTAGTGCGGATGTGCAGACTTCACATGTAGGTTTCCTCACGATGTTTTCCTTCACCACCGAGTGCTTAGTAAATCAGCACATTAAATTGCAACAGCAAATGTATTGGTGCCGGGCACCGGGGATCGAACTCGGGTTGCTATCTCTAAATAAACAAAATTGGAGTGTAAGTTTGTATATTAAAATAACCGATTTTTTCTACGTGCATATTAATTTATGTACGGTACATATACTAAAATAACATTTATTGAATATTTGTCAGTCTGTTCGTTTCGTCTGATCTCTGGAACTTACGCTGACAGATAACTAATGTAATAAAGAAAAACTTAAGCTACTTTTATATTTAGAAAAAAATATTTTTAAAAGCGCCTCGCGGCGCACCAAGTCGTTATTTAATACGTCAAATACTAACACACTTGGTTGGTCATCGCCATCGGTAAACCACAATAACGCTAATGAACTCAAAGATTACTTCAACTAGCAAATATAGACCACTGTGATGCCAATGAACATTCATATTGTACATAATTTGTTTAGCCTCAGGTTTCCGCTGAATAAGAAGCGCTGTCCATAGACAATTTTTTAAAGTTATTTTTCTTTTAGTGTGATTGGTTAAATGGATCAGTGTCTATTTTCAGCGAGTGACGAAATTGTCCACTCATGTAACACATAATTTTCATAGCACGCACGTTCCACGTTACTTTAATAGTAAAAACAAGCAACGTTGTTATGTGTATCAACGTCAAATGATAATAATTATGTAACACATAACTTACTAATGTTTTGCAGAATAAGTAGAAATGTCATTCACTTGGTTTTTTTTTATGACGAACTACACAGATTGGCCAGAGAAGTTGGCCTTGACTGCTTCACCGGATTGAGAGGTGGCATAGCTCTTAGGTCGCTTAGCCTGAACCTCTATTGCTAGTAACTCGACACAAGGGTCCCCCCGGTGAGGGGTAACCTCGGCTTGGACGGTTACTATGTTACGCATAAGCAAGCCGATCCGAGGGCGCCCGAGAGGGCCGAACCACGACTCGTACGGTTGCTATTTCACGGATAATCTAAGAGACATTCTAAAGCTAAACTAACTTTGAGTGCCACTTCGGGTGTTCACTTGGTATTCTGCGATGTTCCGATACATCCGCAATAATAGCGACACAATTATGCAACCTGCCGGTGTAGGAATTTTGTTTACTTACTTAAAAAGAAAATGTACACTAATTTTGACCATTAAAAAACAAACTAGGAGAACGTTAACTACGGATTCGAAACTACGATTTTACTTTGCGTAGACCGTATCCTAAACCATTTTTTATGGGGTATAAACTAATGCTTGACCATAATCCCATCTGATGTTAAGTGGTGATACAGTCGAAAGATGGTACGCGCTAGTTTAGTAAGTGCCTATTCACTCTACTCTTGAAGGCTCCCACGTCGTACTTGGACGGAAACACTGACGCCGTCAACTTGTTCCACTCCTTTGCTGTACGCACGATGAACGATGACTCAAATCGCTTCGTTCGGACCATTAGGCTATTGAAGCTTTAAACCAGTACTTGTCTTCATTCAATTTATATTAAACATTTGTGTAAGCAACTTAATAAGTAAGGAAAATATAATTTGGTCACGCCATGTTATTTTAACAAACACAAGATAAACTTATGCAACTTGAGTTTGCCATTCTACGTGCTTCTAACATTCTCACATATTTTTGTAATTTTTTTGCTTATACAAAATATTTATAAATTAAGTTGCAAGACGTTTACAGGCGGATCGGAGAGGTGGCCGAACTTCAAGAGCGGTCAATGAGCCATGACTCTGGGCGCTATAGCATTCCTACTTCAGTTACCTGGAAGGCTGAAGCATCGATCATCATAAGCTTGAAAAAACAGGAGGTAGGTCTAGGTACAAAGTGTAGGACAACTTTGTCTCCTAATACGGCTTCAATCGCTTAATCCATTTTTAAGCGTTGATATTTCACGGGAAAAAAATGCTGTCGGGAAACCTGCATGCTTCGGTAGTACTCTTATTAGGAATTTATTAAATTTGGGTACATTTATAATGTTGTAAATTCATTCTACGTACATAATGTTAAGCTTATAACTGTTCTTAAGAAAAATTAGTTACAGAGACATCTATCGTCAAATATTAATAACTGTGCGGCGAATAGAATATTATTAGCGTTCATGTAACATGTATGATTGAAATGAAGAAAATACAATACAATAGTGGTAGTTTGTCTACTAAACAGCGTTTAAACTGGTTTAGAAATAATTTAAGATGCAAGTAATATTACTTATACCACGTAATATCATAAAATATTACAAGATATCGTAGGTTATAAATCAATTAAAAGATGTCTGTAAAGCAACAAAGTCTTGCCAAATTGGACGTTAATGATGGCTTTATAAATATATACATCTATGCAGGAAATTACAGCAATATAGTGAATGAAGCTACCGTACTATAATTACGGGATATGATGTACCACAACAATGTAAAAACTACGCCACCGCAGAATCTCAGTAATGTTAAAAAATCGAGACATCGATAAGGCAGGAAAATATCGACATATACAGTAGTACAACTCTTACAATTAAGGTTGCCGTTTCTTATGTATATATGTGTACATTAATTTTGCTCTTAGAATTGAAACGGGAACGGATTGCTTCGAACTTACAATTTAAAATAATTATACTAGAGCGCGAACACGGGGAACCCATTATTCATATATGTTAGAATTAATTTATTTGATTATTGCATCGTTACGATTAAGTTAGATTTGTATGACTGTTACATTATATTATCACGTTTTAAAGATCTAATAATTTTTTTAATAAGTTATATGAATTATTTGTCAGCTACTTGTTACCATTTTCGTTGTATTTCTTCATTTTAATTTTTGATAAAAGCACTAATTTGAGTTCACAAATCAACAATATAAGGGGTTCAAATCTAACATTCGAATCATGTTAGACATATCCTTTTTTTTGTTGACGGGGAGGAAATCTTCACAAAGATACCACGCCTTCTGGGGGGAAGGCGGCGGTTATGTGGGGATTTTACCCACTAAAACCTCCCCGGTGGCCCTTTCCTCGGTGCATGACGAGGAGCTCCGGGATCTCACGTGGAACGCACCGGAGCCCCTATGCACTGTGCTCAAGGAGAGCACGTCCCGGGGAGAGGTTACTCCCTCCCCCCCTGTGCCCTCGCAGCGCAAGGCGACACGGGCCAGCCGATGTCACCTTCTTCCCGGGTCCACCTTAGCGGACGACAAAGGCCCCCACCCTTGTCGCCCAGTTTTTTTTTTTTTTGGACGAACTAACACAGTTGGCACAGAGAAGCTGGCCTTTACTGCTTCACCGGATTTGAGAGGTGGCATAGCTCTTAGGTCGCTTAGCCTGAACCTCTATTAGGTGGTAACTCGACACAAGGGTCCCCGGTGAGGGGTAACCTCGGCTTGACGGTTACCATTATTACGCGTTAGCTGTCCGATCCGGGGGCGCCCGAGAGGGCCGAACCACGACTCGGTCGGTAGCTATTTTATTAACGAAATCTACTGGGACAATCTAAGCTAAACTAACTTATATGCCACTTCGGGAAGCGTTAGCGCTGGGAGAAGAAGTGGCCGAAGAAACTCCAGCAACGCTCCTAATCCTATCGAGGGGTGTCACCCAGTGAACCCGGAGCCCCTTTCAATCGCCTTGTACGACAGGCAGAGGATACCGTAGTCTTATGAAATATGCAAAACAAAACGTTAACACGCTTTAAAAAAATTACAATACTAATTATTTTTTACTGTGATTAAAAAAGAATTTTGCTACTGAAAGCTTGTCCTCTCTTTCATATATTATATGTTAAATACATTATTCTAATTACCGTGGGAGTTCAAATTCCAAACAAGATATACGAGCACCGATGAAAGAAAAATAACTTCTTAATGTATTTTCCCGGTAAATGGCGATGTTCCAACCAACTAATAAACATAGCGAAAAGCAGGTAGCCATTGATATTTCTGTCGACTCCGCTAATGTTACAAGGGCGCGAAGTTTATTAATAGTCGATGAAGTTGTGAAATATGGCAATCAGAAAAAAACACATGTTGTGAAATAATAATTGGATTAAAATTTATTTCTTATATTATGTATTTATATATATACATATACAATACATATATATAATTCAATTTTAAACAACAGCAGAATGGCCCATTAGCTCAGTTGGTTAGAGCGTCGTGCTAATAACGCGAAGGTCGCGGGTTCGATCCCCTCATGGGCCAAGAAATACTTTTTGTGGTTTTTTAAAACTTTCTTAATTTTATTAAAGAAAAATAGTACATTTAGAAGGTATGTTAAATAAAAATATTTTTATCCGATATCAACAAATTAAATTGCGAGCTTAGAAAAGATTATTCTACGATCTCTCTCTGACTGTTCTCGCTTACTTTGTACTAACTGTATTTTTAGTCTCATCTGTACTATATTTTGTCTTTCGACTAAACGGCAACAGATGGCACCATTCTTGTTAAATTGTTATATTTAACGTGCATAAACTTTAACATCTTGACTGCTGTAATTGTATCGTGGAAGAAATCTAAATGGACGGCAGACGTGCTCAAGGAAGGGCCACCACTTGGGTAGGATTAGGAGCGTTGCTGGAGTTTCTTCGGCCACTTCTTCACGCAGCGCCAACGCTTACCGAAGTGGCATATAAATTGAGCTTAGATTGTCCCATTTAGTTTAATTAAAAAAATAGCTACCGACGGAGTCGTGGTTCGGCCCTCTCGGGCACCGTCAGATCGGAATGCTTACGCGTAACATGAGGGAAACTCAGGGAAGGGAGCCCACAAAATAGTTTCACACAATCGTGAAGGCAGTACGCAGCGTGCATTCCACTCCGCATATATCACCCAATGGTGGTGCTAATTAATCCTCACTAGAGGGAACAAAGAGGACGATATATATCACAAAATCGATTATCACATCTTGCCTGTCATTCTGTCCGTAACTAGTAGTTAGGCTATATACGTATATATGTTGGGACCTAATAAGCTTGATTAAAAGCGGACAGCTTAAGTTCTCTCTGTCTATCCTCTAGGGTTAAAAAGACGTTAGAATTTATTACAGTTTATATCCATTCTAACACGTTGTGGTACTATCTATCTATGGTCTAGTGCGGTTTTAATTAAGCTGTTATATATATTACTAGCGTAACCAGTTCGCTTAGCCGGGCTACATTTTGCTTTATTTTATTTAAATAATAAACTTACATCATTAAATATTTAATTTAACTCTCAAAATATAATAAATTATTCATTTCTCTCCATATTCATACTGTTTTATTCGCTTCTCGAGCGGGTGAAGATCATTACCTACACCCATGTACATATCAGTAAATTCAATAACATTCTTATAATTTATATAAAAAACAAACACAGAAATAAAAGTACGACGTATGGCTTGTTTGACAGTTTAAATAGAGGAGTGCTCAGTCACCAAACTTTACAGGTTTACTCGCCAGGGCAATCTGAAGATTCCCTGAAAGTTTCATTGAAATCGGTCCAGCCGTTTCGGAGCCGATACGGATCAAACACAACACACATTCTCTTTAATATATATATAGATTCTTAAACGTTCGCGGAAATAAAACTCAAAACTTAAAATTTATAAGGTTTACAGGTTCACAAAGCATTATCATTGTACTCTTTGCAGTTGGAAACACAATGGTCAATAATCACGATGTTTGTCTCTAAGAGCACCGCAAACCACTGGATGGTTTATTCATATACCTGCATACTATTTGAACGTACAAAACAGAAATGCGTGTGGTTTTGTCCTTAAGTTTGTAGGTTACACGCACTGTCCTTTAAATTCTATAGGCATCGCATTCGCGTGGTATCCTGCATTCACTTCAATTTCAAACATCTAATAAAAGCTTCATTTAAAGTACAGTCGGCTTGTAGCAATAAATTGCCCTTTTTCTGTTTTATTAAATTTGTGCCCGCTGTATAGCGATAGGTCATTAACAAGTTGAAGTGGCACTGGCACGACCATATCTGTCGAGCCTGTGACAGCAGATGGGGAAGGAAAGTTTTGAAATAGAGACCACATATGGGTCGGTAAAGCCTACGGCTGCCTCCCTCCAAATGGACTGAAGTCATTATAAGGATTACTCGTGCATGGTGGATCCAGCAGTGGATTGATAGAAGGTTGGTGATGATAATGTATGACGATAGGCTTACCGCTAGATGAAAAGAGGATAATGAAAGCTCTTTCTGTCTACGCCGCTAGGGTAAAAAGGATTATTAGTTTTTTTCTTTTAAGCAATGATTCGCGCCAATTGTACTCATCGATTGTACCTTGGGTTTGAAAGCCTCGAACTACACATCAAGTGACAAGTGGAAAAACTGTCTCGTCACGACGCATAAGAAGGTATATATATACATTACAGACCTCAATTAACACGAAGCGCCAAACAAAATGAACGGAATGGTTTGTGGGAGTCGGCAATCTCAAAGGCGTCTGAATTTGTAATTAAAATTGTTTAAAAAAAGAACTGGAATGCAAAAATAACATCTGTCACACGTCTATGTTCTGTTGCGTGCCGAAAATGGTCCACATAGATATACTCATGGTAATAAACAAATGATGACATTGACAAAAAAAATTAAAACCTTTCCTTTTTTTTGACGGCGTAAATCTTCAACAAGACACACCGCCTTCTGGGGGGAAGGCGGTGGTTATTTGGGGCTGTTATCCACTAAAACGCCCCCGGTGGCTCTTCTTCGGTGAATGGTGAGAGACTCCGGGATCTCCAGAGGAACGCACCGGAACACCTCTGCACTGAGCTCTTAGGAGAGCATGTCCCGGGGGGGGAGGTTATTCCCCCCCCATGTGCCCTCGTAGTGCAAGGCGACACGGGGCAGCCTATTTCGCCTTTTTGATCACCCAGTGAACTCGAAACCCAAAACTACAGGGATTTCTTGTGATACCATGATCAACTTCCGCAACCGCCGTCTCTAAGTTTGAGATAACCATAAAAAAAATATTTGTATAAAAAAATCTTTATTCATACAAAAACAATTTTTCAAGAAAAAACATAACAAGATATATTCTTTCATCAAACACCTATCACTTATGTTACCCGATAGAGTACAAAAGTGTAAAAAAAATAAAAATTACTAAAATAAATTCAATAAATAGACAAGCCTCCGATTTGTTATAACACTTCCTAATGTTAGTTTAGATCGAAATTTATAAGATATTATTAATTGCACAACCGGCCGCACACTAATGTACAAAATATTTAGTGTCAAAAGTTAATTCTATTTTATTTACATTTATTACTTTAAAAAACTATATATTAAAACAAATATTTTAGATAATGTAGCCTAAAATTTTAATATTAAATAAGACATTTTAAATGTAGAGTAATTTTAATTAAGTGTTACTATTGTTGTGTAATATTTAAATATATTTTATAATCTGTTCAGTTTAATAAGAGTTTTGTATTAGTAAACTATAAAATAGATGCTATTTATTGTTTACGTAACATACATTTGACGGCATTCGACAAAATTGACATGCATTGGACAAAAATCAGACTTTTATTGATTCCTTTAATTTGTAATTTCTGAACGTAACAGACTTGTCATTTTGACGTCACGCCAAACACTAAAGCGTGGCAATTAAAGGTGCGAAAAGGGATTTTCGTTCTGAGTAGTGACTAGTGAGTAAGCAACTCAGCCATGGCGTCGTATTTTCTATCAGAAACTATCTCATTAATCGCTTCTGTTTTTATTTTAATATTATCAAAGCTAAGTAATACAGCAAAATAGTAATAAAGCTACTATATTTTTTTAATTATCCTACCTTCGCCCCGATAATCCACGCCACATTGCAAAATCAATTATTCAAACGGTAAGATGTAAAACTACTCTCGTAAGAGCGAGGTCCCTTTATATTTATAAACATTATGTGTGCATGTATGCATTTAATGGCGTAGCCCTTGGGTACCTTAGTCTGAACATCTAAAGATAGTAACTGGACTGAAGGGGAATAGGTGAGGGATATAACCTTCAGCCCTGCAGTTCTGGGCTCGCATAATAAGACTACGGTAGACCCTGCCTGTCGTAGAAAGCAACTAAAAGGGGCCTCGGGTTTATTGGGCGACAAGGGTGGGGGCCTTTGTCGTCCGCCAAAGGGGAACCGGGAAGAAGGCGACATCGGTTGGCCCGTGTCGCCTTGCATTGCGAGTGCTCCGGGGGAGGAGGGATTAACCTCGGGAGGAGTCCCGGGACGTGCTCTCCTAAGAGCACAGTGCAGAGGGGCTCCGGTGCACCGAGGAAGGGCCACCAGGGGTTTTGGTGGGCAAAAACCCCACATAACCCCGCCTTCCCCAGAAGGCGAGGTATCTAGTTAAAGATTTGTAAGATATAACCTTGGCTTGGACGGTGATTTTGTATTAATTTAACACCGCACGCAAGTGTCGTTTCAATAGATCTTTGGGTACTGCAATAAAAATGTATTCTGTTAAATATTTTCATAACGCAAATAAAATTTTATACTAGATATAAAAATAAATTTACGTTAGTCATTAAGAATAAAATATATCGAGATTATAATACATTAGTCAATATTTTGAGCTAGCTTAATTATAAATCAATATTTTTATGTCATAGAGTCTGGATTACGAAATAAGTAACGTACTTAAATGTTTAGTAATTTGGCAGATTTATTTACTAACAACATTAGCGAATATTTGTGATATTCGCAATTTCCAAGCAATCATGACCCAAACTTTATTCGGAATAACATAATGCTAGAGGCGATTACTAAACTAAAACTTGGCCCTGTTTGATTATCAGATTATTAGCTATTTTATACAAATAATTTCTACGACATTAGCGATGCCGTTGATCGAACAAGCAGACATACAGAGATATAAATCTTTTTAAAACTTAATGTAGACACCCAACGCTTTTGCCTAGTGCATTATTACATATTTAAAAAATATATTAACATTCAACGGACTGTACATATGGCGTTTCATCTAATTTAGCTATCGATGCGACGGATGACCGACCATCGTGTCCTGTGACTATTGATATAACACTTCTATGTTCAGAATCACTGTCACCACTCAGCGTTATATTTGTCTCACCGGCGAAACCCGAATCTATTTGGTCTTGACTCGATGCCAACATACCTCGTCTTTCCACGCACAACCCCAATTCAGAATACATCTCCTTGGACTCGTCGAAGTTGCCGAAGAATACAGAATCAGTTTCAACGCTTTCGCCGCCCGATTCGCTTCGTCCGTCGCATAAAGATTCCATTTCGTCTGTATCTGATTCTATTTGCAATGCCAATGTTCTAATGACGGGCGTTGGTTTTGGGGCAGGTTCTGGTGGTGAGAATTTCGGCCGGAGCATCAAATATCTTGCTCTGCATTTTGATTCGTTAGAGTCTGTGCTCAGATAGCCGGAATCTTCTGTGCGACAAAGTTTCTTCAGGTCCACCCTACGTGATCGCGTCCTAGATGAACGACGCCCGGATCTGCGTGCGTTCAAATTTTCACTTCTTACGTATTGTCCAATCGTTCGTTCCTTCTCCTCTGATCGTTGTCTGTCACTTGGAGGGCTATATTTTTCCGAACCTCGTCTCTGTTTAGGGGGTATGGGTGGTTTGGGATCGTTTTGACTGACAGCTGAACGAATGAAATCTGAAGGTCGGACCGATTTAACGAATGCCACCATATCCTCATTGCCGTAAGGTAAGCTACAGCGTCTTTCATAAAATTGTCGCGATTCAGTCTGTGCTTTTGTTTTAGCCTCGTATATTTGCCTTAAGCTTCCGATCTTTCTTGTAAATATGGCTTCCGGCGGTGACTTTCTTTCAACTACACCCATATTACTCGCATTATAAGAAGCAATTTTGTTTTTGAAGCTTCCTCCTGATTTCAATAGAATCTTCTCTACAGATTTTTTCATTTCTCGTTTAGGTTTTCTGTCCAGGGTATCAGGATCGAAGTCGTCGTGGATCCTTTGCCTGATATGTACGGGTGATCCACGAACTTCTATAGTCAGAGATCCGGGCTTTTCGAAATTGTCACACAAAGGCTCAATAGGATTGATAAATAAGTCATTCACTTGATAGTTATTTATATTGAAGCAATCTAAATTAATTTGTTCATTTTGAGATTCATCAACAGCCTGGTTTATATCACGCCAACTTCTGGATAACCTATCCCGTGATGATTGTGAATTTCTTTGAACGGTCTGTTCCTTTAGTACTATATCGGAACCGAAATCCAGAGAGAATCTGCGCCGTTTCAATATTTTTTTATCCAAGCTATCAAATTCCATATATCTCTCGTTTACTGGAGCGGTCTTGCGTGCATTTGACAGCATGTTATCATCGCTATAATATTGCGAATCAGCTGCAACTACTGGTATTACTAATTTCGGCCCACTGGCCGGTAGAGCAAGTTTTTGTAGTTCCTCTAATTCACTTTCTTCGGAGCGTTTACATTTATTTAGTTCTTTAATAACAGCTTCCATTTTTACTTTAACTTCTGGTAAAATTGGCTCCTTCTCCTCAGTTTTAATTGGTTCTTCTGGATTAACTGGAGGTGGTGGTGGAGGTGGTAACTTCTTTCTTACAATACGTCTCGTAGCGTTGCTTGACGGGCTTCTTTTCTCTTGCGTTTTCTTAATTAGTGGTGGTGATATCATTATTTTTTCATTTCGACTGTTGCTTTGATGAGAAATTGGCGGTTTTGATTTCTCTTTAACCAGAACAATTTCTTTAACACGAGATTCACTCGATTGTTCTCTTGTGTGTAATTCTGTTGTCTTTTTGACGTCCCGTCTATTTGAACGTGACTCATCACTTCGTATGGATATCACTGGACTAACACGCACGTCGTCTTTCTTCTTAGATTGAATAACCCGCGGTGTTCCACTCACTTTAGCGACAGATTTTGTGGGTTTAATTGTTTGCGGCGGTGATGGAACCTCATCTAGCCATTTTTGTACGATTCTTTGTTTATAATCGTCGCTAACACAAGTTTTACAAGAGTTCGATCTAATCAAACCGGGTGCTCTTTGTGATTTTTCACTGCTATCGCACCCTGGACAGCCACCACAATGTATGGCTCTTCTGCTGTTTTCTCTCTTTAGACTTATTGCACTAAATCGTCTTCCACGACGCGCGCAAGGTATATCCCATCCAAGATCAAGGGTGTGGTATAATTCTTCTTCAGGTATATCAGACAGCATTGGAATAAATCTCTTTAATAGCATCTTCTCCTTTGCAATGGCCATGATTTCACGAATTTTTATTAGAAAATCGATTGCCGCCGGCGGTGGATTCTGTAACAAAAGATCCTTCGATTTAGTGTGTTAAAAATATTAGGTTCTATGCATACTTATATATAGTGGTTAAGCGTTGACTTAGGATCTCAGGGTTCGAATGCCAGCCAATTAGTACAAAAAATTTACTTGATAAAATTTATGCCAAGAGTGTGGTGATGAGAAAAAAACGGATGGGAAAGGCTAGGTGAAAATCGGACAGACATTTCTGTCTATAACCTCACTCCAATCTCAGCGAAAAATACCGACGTGAAGTGTAGGTAAATCTTACTTTTCAGCCCTGTAGTTCTGGGCTCTCAAGAATAAGACTACGGTATCCCCTGCTTGTCTTAGAAGGCGACTAAAAGGGGCCTCGGGTTCACTGGCCGACAAGGATGGGGACCAAAGGTGGACCCAGGAAGAAGGCGACATCGGCTGGCTCGTGTCAGGGAGGGAGGAGTCATTTAATAAAACTATTGTTAGAATTATCTCGTCTTAACGTTTCGAACTTTACGGTAATTTTTTGGGGCTGACGTATTTTTGCAGTAACGTTAAGGATTTTAAAAATACTTTTGTGAACTATAATAAATTTACCTTAAGATGTTCAACTTCAAAAAACACTGGATTGAAATAGAGTTTTCTTCGAATAACCGGCTCCACATTTGTTGGTTGATTGAGACTTGCCATGGAATTGGCTTCCACGCTACAGTCAACGATAGATAAGTCGGAATGGGGAGCCCTTTCCAGCTCCGGTGATGCCGAGCGTCTCTGCATTCGTTCCATTAACCTATCCGGCGTAGACGTACGTAACGAAGGACGAGACGGTTTCTTCCTATGAGTGTGAACCATTGCTGAGACAATGTTTGAATTTTTACCCTGAAACTATTGGAATAATTACATAAATCCTTTATATATGTATGTTGTGAGTACACTGAAACAATTCTCATATATTCAATATTTCCGACTTACTTTTTGAAATTTTTTCTTTGAATCCACCGTGTCCTCGGTACGCTCGCTGACGTCAGACAAGCCGGCGTCATTTAAAAAATCATTCCGCATATCGTCCAAGTTTAATAATGGATTCGTTTTCATTCTCTGTAAGCCAATAATATAAGAGGTTATTGGTAATTGGACGCATATCGGTTAGGAGGTGACAGGGGTGACCTACTTGCGATAATTTTTAATCCGTAAGGAAATGCTTTATGTAAAAGTGAACTATTTTTGAGTTTTTTAGATTTTTTCAAAGTAATTTAGAAACGCCACTAGATATAGAAATAGATTTTAAAAAAGTATCAATTTAAATGTCATTTTTTAAAACGACGAAAAACGAACACCGGCACGGAAATACTACAAGCTGAAGTTAGTTGTGCTAGAGGAAGCGACCACGGAGACAGTTTTTTAAAAGAATCATAACAATATTTTTATCACAAATATTACATACACGGGAATTGGCGACATACAACTGGCAATATGAAAAACATACACACATGAATTGTCAAGATTTATTTGGTACATACAAGATTACCGAAATGAATATTGTTAGGTTTTCTTAAATATTCTGCTCAACTTTATTTTTTTAATGTTCACAGGTTCACAGGAACCTTTGTTAAATAGGAATTCATTTTATATATAAAGTTATTACTATTAAATATATATACATATATTTTTTTTATGACGAACTACACAGATGGGCCAGAGAAGCTGGCCTTGACTGCTTCACCGGATTGAGAGGTGGCATAGCTCTTAGGTCGCTTAGCCTGAACCTCTATCGCTAGTAACTCGACACAAGGTACACGGTAATCTCGGCTTGGACGGTTACTATGTTACGCGTAAGCATTCCGATCCGAGGGCGCCCGAGAGGGCCGAACCACGACTCGGTCGGTAGCTATTTCACGGATAATCTAA
Organism: Meandrusa payeni; assembly: GCA_029286785.1. NCBI lineage: Eukaryota > Metazoa > Arthropoda > Insecta > Lepidoptera > Papilionidae > Meandrusa > Meandrusa payeni. The sequence continues at coordinate 6,153,927 of JAGSMX010000008.1, read as the reverse complement.
GGGACATTCGAAAAGCTAAACTAACTTTAAGTCCCACTTCGCGAAGCGTTGGCGCTGGGAGAAGAAGAGGCAGAAGAATCTCCAGCAAAGCTCCTAGCATCTAAGGGGTGGGGGGAATTAAATATATAAAGTTAAATCAATATATACAAAAGAGAAAATGTGTGGTTTGATCCGTATAGGCTCCGAAACGGCTGGACCGATTTAAATTAATCTTAAGATCGACCTGGCGAGTAATCCTGTAATGTTTGATGACGATCGGAGCACTCCTATTTTGAACTGTCAAATACAGCTTTTATTTACTATGATGACATTCTATTGTTTTATAACCCAAATTTGTTTTGACTCATGCCTTGTGTATATTTATGTCATTATGAACTATATTGAAGTACAATGGATTATATTGAAGTATAATAAATTCCTAAATGATAAGAATGACATTGTATTTACTGATATGTACATGGGCGTAGGTAATTATCTTCAACCGCTCGAGAAGAGAATGAATACGGAGAGACTTGAATATTTTAATATATTGTGAAAGTTAAATTAAATATTTAATGATGTAAGTTTATTGTTTAAATTAAATAAAGCAAAACCTAGACCGGCGAATCGGACTAGGTACGCTAGTAACATATAATGTTAATAGTATTTATTAAGTTCTCACCACATTATCCATATCAATGCGTGAATCTATTGTCGAAACATTTTCAGTAGAAATTGTTTTTGATAAGCTCATCTCCGGGTCCATTGTTTTTCGTTTCTGTTTCTGTTTGTAATGTATATAGAATATTATTCCAGCTGCATAGACGAAGATGAGCATCAGGACGCAAACACCGATGGCCAGGGATTCCAGAACACTGAGACCCTTGCTTGGATTTGTCTGTTCTGTATTGTTGACTTCACCTGAATGGAAAGGTATAGAGCGAACATCTGTAAACGAGGAAAGTCAATCATTATTTCATATTAGAGCAAAGTATCTGAGAATACAAGATTAAAACATATTAGATTAGAAGGTAAGAAGATTTAATTAACAATTGAGGCATGGAAGAATAAGTTTACTTATTTTAAAGGTTAGGATATTTGACTTTTAATAATAGGATTATAAACTGTGCGTTAGATGAAACGGATGGAGAACGGGGTCCGCTAGACTAATTGTGTCAAAATGATCGTTCGTGCATCGGTTTTCTATTGGCGTACCAATGAAAGTCGTATATTGTTTTAATTCTTGCTACTTGTTAGTGTCTTACATCATGACGTCTACCAGATATTCAGATATCAAAAAAATAAAATTAGAAGATTACGGTTTTTGGCACAATGACAACTGAATTATAATGGGTTGGTTTCATAGTGAAATATCATTGGCAAATAGCAGACTCGGTGATGGTACTTTTGTATGTAGATGGGCAAAAGGAAAGATAGACAAAGTATATAGTTTAAGTTGGAAGACATTTGAAGCGTACCTTAAAATAAGCTTACTGTTCGACATAAACAGATTTGATCATTTACCTTCTGGACTTAAAAAGAAAGAGGTTATCTTTTAGTTGTGTTTTCTGTGCTAGACCGTAATCTTTACCTTACCTTTCGATAAAGGAAAAACAAAGATAGAATACGCTGTTGATAATTATGTCGAGGAAAAAACTATTTGGAGGAGAATAGTTAGGAAAGCTGACCCTATATTTATAGGTTTTATGCAGAACTGGGAACAGACAGGATACAATGAAGATACAAGAAATACAATACAATGAACATAACATTATAAACTCGTGAGCACAAATAAAGGGTCGGTTAAGAAAGTTTGAATATCTCGGAAGATAAAGACGATATATTTTTATTAATTTATTTACAGTATTTTTCATTAAATTTTATTTTTATTTAAATATTGCCGCCATATGGAGGCAACACTACGTACTAAAATTGAAATAAAAATAAAATTAAATGAAAAATACTGTATTATCCAAGTTTACGTAAGATATCCTTTTTCGTTTCAGCTTATTTTTTTAATGAAATATAAATAAATTAATATATTTTTATATTATTCTAAGAATATTTAATTGTCTATCATGTATGCATCATTCGTTTTTATCTTCCGAGATATTCAAACTTTCTTACCCGCCCCTTTATTTTTGCATACGGCTATAGTAACATCAAATAGAATGATTAGTAGAAGTGATGAAGGAATAATGTCGAACCAAAGGATGAAATAGTAAAGGAACTGATGAGAATGAATTGGGTTACCAAGAACAGTGTTATGGGTGGCACCAGCGACTCTGAAGGCGGCACAGGAGGCAGCAAGCCGCGAGGGAGCTGGTGAGGAGCACAGCACGTGTACCGTCACCAGTCGACCTTCCAGCCGGTTGTGTAGAGCAGACGAACCTCGCCACTGGCAAACATTATGAAAATAAATTATTGTTTAATCATTTTTTAAAAGAATGCTAGCAAATTATTTTTTTTACAAGTATTTTTGTTAACTGTTCCAACTATGTTTAAGCTTTTTTTTTTCTGTGTTCACGGGGACAAATCCTCAAAAGATACCCCGCCTTTTGGGGGGAAGGCGGCTGTTATGTGGGGTTTTTACCCACTAAAACCCCCTTGTGGCCCTTTCTCGGTGCATGGCGAGGGGTTCTGGGATCTCCAGAGGAACGCACCGGACCCCCTCTGCACTCTTAGGAGATCACGTCCCGGGGGGAGGTTACTCCCTCCCCCCCTATGCCCTCGCAGTGCAAGGCGACACACGGGCCAGCTGATGTCGCCTTCTTCCCGGGCCCATCTTGGCGGATGACAAAGCCCCCATCCGTCACCCAGTAAACCCGAGAACGATGGTTAACGTTAGTCAAATGGTGGCTTCACGACCACACCCTAAACCTTTAGGCTATCGACGTAAATCTTATTTTAATCAATAAGCAATGATCTGTTGGCGTGTTATTGAGTTATTCATCAATTTGTCGCACACGTACTCAATGCAAATTTGAAGATTTATATGGTTTCGTCGTGGATAACATTCTCAGAATTGGACGAAAACAAAAGTGACCACGTGGAAAGCACCAGTTTTCAAAAAAAAGAATCATCAAAATCGGTCCAGCCAGTCTAAAGTTACGAGGAAACAAATAGAAAAAAACATACAGATGAATTGAGAACCTCCTCCTTATTTTGAAGTCGGTTGAAAATGTGGTATTTTTATATATTTTAACCGACTTCACAAAAGGAGGAGGATTTTTGATTTACAGTTTGCCTACTCGCATAAATGTAGGTGTGCAAGTTAATCTAAGTGACATTCCGTATTACTGACACTCGTCGAATATTTGCATAATGTTATTCGAGATCTCTAAACGCAACCACCATTGACATGCAATCGTCGCGCCGTTTGAAGGAAATCATACCCGCCTTGAATGACATATTTGATTTGAAATCCCTAAAGATACATAGAAAATACTTTAGACCTTCTAGTAAGTTAAAAGAAATCTACGCCTAAAAAGATGGTAAGTGAAGACTTACTTTCAGGCGCATTATTACGCGGGGACAATCTCATATCCGGAGTTAGTGCACATAGAAAGAGAGTGAGTTAAGAATCGTAAATCTAGGACTCATTGCATGTATCTATCTCACACTGTTGGAACAAAAGAGAGCAGTGCGCGCATACGTTTTCATTCTCTCTTGAACAATCGTTTATTACCTATTTGTTATCTATATATATAAAAGAAAGTCGTGTTAGTTACACTATTTATAACTCAAGAACGGCTTTACCGAAATGGCTGAAAATTGGTGAGGAGGTAGCTTAGAGCCAGGAGACGGACATAGGATACTATTTATTCCGTTCGACAGCGTTCCCGTGTGACGACGTAAAACGTGGTATAACAAAAAAGAATCAGTCTTCGAATAACAAAACGCAAATGACAGCTATGTAATGGACGTATGGATGACAATTTGATTTTTGTAAGAAATCAATATTAAAACTATTTCTATAAAATAAATAACAATCATAATGTAATGACGGAGCCATTGCCTATCTCAAAAAGCTAAGTAATTTTGTCTATGAATTAATGGTTGAAAATTTGAGTTTTGAAATAGTGGGTTTGATCCGTGTAGCAGCTGGACCGATCTCAATGAAACTTTCAGGGAATCTTCAGATTGACCTGACGAGTAATCGTGTAAAGTTTGGAGACGATTGGAGAACTCCTCTTTATGAACTGTCAAATAGAGTTTTCGTTTACTATGATGATATTCTATTGTTTTATAACCCAAATTTGTTTAACACATGCGTTGTGTATATTGATGTCATTATGAACCTTATTGAAGTATAATGGAGTATTACAAATCCTTAAATGATAAGAATAATATTGTTTTTACTGATATGTACATGTGTGTAGGGAATGATCTTCATCCACTCGAGAAGAAAATTAATGCGGAGAGAGTTAAATTAAATATTTAATGATGAAAGATTATTGTTCAAATAAAATCAAATACGGCGAAGCGGGCTAGGTACGCTAGTTGTAAATATATTTAATCAGTAATCGATACGACTGTAATAGACGTCATAACAATACGTCACTGGCAACTGCCATTTCTCTGGCATATTTTCGGAACTCAAAATCCTATGCCTACGTATGGGATGTTTTCGAACAAAAACCATTAAAATCGGTTCATAAATGATGGCAATTTTTTGTCGTCTGATTTTGACCATTAGTCACTTTACGTTATTGTCGTTGTTTATCTATAACATCGTGTATATATTATACATATATACATACACATATATGGAGGTAAAATAGTTTTTCTTCAGTCGTCTTGTCTAGAGCACAGATAGCCTTATGAATTAATAACAATCATGCCACTGTGTGTGTTTGTAAGGGCTAAGCACATATATCTTTGGGCGCTTGGCACTTTTCAGTATCTTAAACGGAATCTCACCGCGAGATATGTGGACGAATTTAACAAATTGCGACTTTAACGCGTCCGTCTTTATCTTCCCACTCAATCGGCGCTGTGTCGGATTTCAACACATGCGCGCCACTTGACACGCTCCGTGCCGATGACGTCGTGAATTTTTCACCCGGATCACACGATGCGATCTTATCATATCTCTTCCGATCTTACTCGTTTTTATACGATAAGAAGGCTCGAGGTAGTTTCAGCTATTATCAGCCCTATAGTTCTGGGCTCTCAAGAATAAGACTACGGCATCCCCTGCCTGTCGTGCCTAAAAGGGGCCTCGGGTTCACTGGGCGATAAGGGTGGGGACCCGGGAAGAAGGCGACATCGGCTGGCCCGTGTAGCCTTGCACTATGAGGGCACAGTAACCTCCCCCCCGGGAAGTGCTCTCCTTGAGCACAGTGCAGAGGGGCTCCGGTGCGTTCCACTGGAGATTCCGGAGCCCCTCGTCATGCACCGAGGAAAGGGCCACCGTGGAGGTTTTAGTGGGTAAAAACCCCACATAACCGCCGCCTACCCCCTAGAAGGCGGGGTATCTTTTTGAAGATTTCCTCCCCGTTAACAAAAAAAAAAGTTTCAGCTAATGTACGCAATAAGTTCGGTTGATATTGAATCGGATTGAAAGATTTATAATTCATGTTATATCTTATATATAAAATTCTCGTATCAGAATGTTAGTTACCACTCTCCTAATAGATAGTAATCTATTTTCATATAGCTAAGTGATAAGGCTGGTCCTGATATAAAATTAAATTCAAAGCGGTAAGTTAATAAACATATCGTTTTATTACAAACAATGGAATTTAAATATATTAATAAACTTCGATCGTACAACGGCGTGCGTTAATTCCAACAAAATAAAAACGTTTTCTTCAGTGATTTGCATTCTTCCATTCCGGACGTTCATTATCGTAACCGCTAAAACTGGATCGAACAACTTGCCCACTTATAAATAAAACATGTTAATTCCTGGGTGGCACGGTACCATCAAATTGTTTATATATTTGGATATTAATAAAGGATTTATCATATTATAGACCTTATATGGGCATGTGGCACGGAAACTACAATTACACTACAAAGCGGCAATATCTTAATGATTTAGGGCAGAGGTCGGCAAACTTTGGTTACCAAAGAGCCAAATTCCATTCTTACTTAACCAGAATTTGGGAAGAGACCCACTTTAAGGACTTAAATAGGAAAATACAGGCCGAAAAATACGAAAAAAACCCTTACATAGGATGTCGAAAAGCCACACGTGGTTCAAAAGCAGAGTCTGCGTAATGTAACGAACCCACTGTTCGACTATTGACGTAAACCAACTTCCTAAGCGCTAACTCCTAACATAAATTTAAGGTTAGTCGAAACGGTTAACAAGAAGGTTAGTAATAATTGTAAAAAATAATATTTTTTACATTAAAAAAAAATAAAAATAACCGTAATGTCGAAAACGGTAATCTACTATTATATAAAAGAGAAAGTGTGGGGTATGTTCCATATAGACTCCGAAACGGCTGGACCGATTTTAATGAAACTTACAGGGAATCTTCACATTGACTTGGCGAGTAATCCTGTAAAGTTTGGTGACGATAGGAGTAGTTCTCTTTTGAACTGTCAGGCAAAATCTAGCCCGGCGAAGCGGGCTGGGTACACTAGTTATGTTTAAATATTTTAAGTCTTAGTCTTAGAATTTAATTAAACTTTCAGACTGAAATAATTTGAACGTTTGTTATACTCGATTAAAATGAGAAGACAAGGCAATTCTTTACCCTTGATCCAATTTACAAACACAAAAATATACTGACTAATCGAGTAGCCCCTTTTGTGAAGTCGGTTAAACACGTTAACACGCCGGCTACACATCACAGTCAGTTCCGAGTACAGATGTAATTTCTTAGCAATGATGATATCTCCGCAAAGAGCGTCCCGGTAACGCATCTCGGATCTTTGTCTAGTGGCTGCGACTAGAATTTCAGGAATAACCAGTGGACACGCGACGAAACTAACACAATGTTTATAGATACCGAAACATTCATTCCACATCTAAAGCACTTACGCCGTCGTCTTTTTAACCGGCTTTAAAAAAAAGTGCAGGAAAATTTCTGTGCACCTAGCGCATAGCGCCGTTATTTACGAAATGATTTTTTCGTTATTTATCATTTATCTATATAACCCCGCAATAGATTTTTTTTTAATGACGAACTACACAGATTGGCCAGAGAAGCTGGCCTTGACTGCTTCACCGGATTGAGAGGTGGCATAGCTCTTAGGTCGCTTAGCCTGAACCTCTATCGCTAGTAACTCGACACAAGGGTCCCGGTGGGGGGTAACCTCGGCTTGGACGGTTACTATGTTACGCGTAAGTATTCCGATCCGAAGGCGCCCGAGAGGGCCGAACCACGACTCGGTCGGTAGCTATTATACGGATAATCTAAGGGACATTCGAAAGGCTAAACTAACTTTGAGTGCCACTTCGGGAAGCGTTGGTTGCCCGCAATAGAAAAAACTCAATAGGTTGTGGCGACTCGGGTTCGAATCCAGAATTTCCGTTTTAGAACCCCTTTACTTTATTTATTACGCCACGCGACAGTGTCTTTAAATTTTTATCATTTTTGATTTGCCGTTTATTATCGAATAAAAGTTTTTACGTCTGTCATTAAATTTAAAATCGCTCCCCATTATGTGTAAGGCATTAATTTCTAAAAAATTTCCCGTACCGCATTAAAAAATCAAAATAAATTCACAAAGTCTTAACTTTCATAATTTATTATATAAATATTTCAGTTGTAAATGAGTTGACATTTTTAATTTTCTTTTAATGATTTCTTTGACATGCTTAAGTATTTTCCGCTGTTTTATATCTACATAACTCCGTTGCTAGTGTATTAAATTTATAATCGATATATAAAATATTTTATTACGTAACGCCTAATAAATATTGCACCTCCGAGACTTATATATTACAATTTAAAAAAGGAACGACCTAACTTCAATTATTTACAACTGGCATCAAAATGGTGGAGCTTCTTAATTTGTTTGTATTTTTGTTTTTTAATTTATTTTTAGACCCTAGGTTAAGTTTTTCAATATTTCTATAAAGTTACACAAAAATATATATACAAAATACTAAAACATTACACATTAAGATACCCCGCCTTCTGGGGGGAAGGCGGCGGTAATGTGGGGTTGTTACCCACTAAAACCTCCCCGGTGGCCCATTCCTCGGTTCATGACGAGGGGCTACGGGATCTCAACGTGGAATGCACCGGAGCCCCTCTGCACTGTGCTCAAGGAGAGCACATCCCGGGGGGGAGGGATGTCGCCCCTTTCCCGGTTCCACCTTGGTGGACGACTCAGGCCCCCACTCTTGTCGCCCAGTGAACCCGAGGCCCCTTTTAGTCGCCTTCTACGACAGCCAGGGGATACCGTAGTCTTATTCTTGAGAACCCAGAACTACAGGGCATTTTAAAAACCTAACCTAGTGTGTGCCATAAGCAACCGGTGGTTAGGGCGACATAGAGAGAAACCTCCTGACGATGCGTGCCGTGTCCAGGAGTACTGCCCTCTGTATCGGACCCTTGACCCAGCCATCTAGCGAAAGTCTCTTAAGATGTTGATCGAGACTTTTCGCAATAAGACTGTTTGCAGAAATGACTATCGGGACAGTGGTCGAATCCACATCCCACATGGAGGTCAACTCGTAAGCCAAGTCGAGGTACATAGTGATTTTGTCCATTTCGGCCTTCACGAGGTTCTCGTCATGTGGGATGGTGATATTGTCAGCAGAATATCAGGTTTATTGGCAACAATAATCCTGTCTGTCGAATAGATGAATAGATCGATCCCAATAGAGCGTTGAATGACCATTTTCGAGACCGTATTTCTGTTTATTATTAAGGATTTACAAATTATATTTTGCTTGAAAGGGATTGGTTTTATGGTTTCTGGATATGGATTATTTCTCCCTCTTTAAGGTCGGTGCCTGAATGGGTTGAATCTGGAGACGATGGTCTGATGGTCCACCGGTTTCTATTCAGTGCGTGTCTTACGATCAGAATCAATTTATAAAATTTAGACTGAGCCCAACAGTGGGACATTTATTTTATATATACTGTAACTACCAAATGAAATGGATTCTTCAAAAAAAGACGTGTTATTTTTAATTTTCATAAATATCTTCTCTTCTATTTCAATAAAATTTCCAGAGAAATATTACTATTTCACGATCTCAGTAACAGCATAATCTTGTCTAGAATAAGTTGAACTTGACAGACGTGCAAACAGACCGGTCATTCGGTATTCACCGTCTAAAAGGAAATAAATTTTACGAGCCTGTTGCGACTCGCGACCGGATTATGGATTTGACATAGTTGACCACAGATATACATATATACTCTTTCACTGGAACCGATCTATTACAGCCAATCAATTAACATTATATCATAACCAAATACATTAAATATTAAAACACACACAACTGGCGTGCCAGTGATAAACCATAACTGCACCAATGAGTTAAAAGACAACTGAAACGGGCAAATTTCGATCACTACGATGCCAATGAACGTTCATTTTGTCCACAATTGGTTTAGCATACTCGGGGCTCAGGTCTTATAAAACAAAACAAAACAAAATTGACTCACAAATGACGGCGCTAAGAGTGCACAAAAATAAAGAAATACAGACAATTGAGTCATGAAATATTCTCTTTTAAAGTCAGTTGGAGAGACTGCAAATAGACATTGTCAGCCTAACATCATTCTGAAGTTCTTTAAAACATTAACGATCAACTTCCAGAGACTCCTTCGAAGCTCATTGAGTGGTGCTGGTTCAGTTTATAGACGCGTCTTATTTTGCATAGAACAAATAATTTTATTATTCATTTCTAGTGAAACATATATCCTTGTAAATCACAATCATTCCAACTTGCCCCGCTTTAAACGACCGCTCACCGGATAACGATCTCTTTAGGCTTGCGTATCACAAAGTTTTATAATATTACAATTTAATTGACTATTTTTATTTACGGAACGATCAATAAATATGTGAAAATAATTACAGCATTTCGATAAGTATTGAAGGCCGATAACCAAATTATCGGAAAATTATATAAAAAAAAATTCTTCTTGGGTGGTTGGCTGGACGATGTTGCGCCCGATAAATTTGTACACATGCTTGAAATGCTGTGATTGTGTCGTTAATAAAAACATTACAGTAATCTTATCTTGAAGATACGCGCGATTGTTTGCCAAATACTTTATGTTTCAATTGGGAGAAATCATGATAAGGACTCTTGGGCTGGTCCACAAGCTTAAAGTAGTACAATTATGGAAAGAGCAATGTTTGGCTCTATGAAATGAAGGACTTCGACGTAGAACAACGGCAGTCGAATCAATATAGCTCTTAAATTCACCAAGTAGTGGCAACGGGCCGGGCAAATCTGACGAGTCAGTGACGGTAGATGGAGGAGGAAAGACTTGTAATGGATTAGGAGAATCCCCCTTTAGATGGATCAACGGCTTTATAAGAATACAAGTAGCTGGATCCGGAAAGGGTCGATTATGTATAGTAGAAGACTGTGGTGGAGGCCCTATCTGCAGGAGTCAACATAGGCTGTGATGATCTTGGTGATAATATTAATTGAGAGCTGAAATCGAATTCACTATATACATAATATATCAAATTCACGGCGCTGTAACGGCTACGAGCTGAGCTGAAAATCATTGCTGCAACAGAAAGTTACAGAGCTTAATTTTTAGCTGTCACAACTGCTGTAAGGTCTCCCAATCTGTGAATATGGATTAGACATTATGCTACCAATCATCATCATCATCATTTCAGCCGTAAAACATCCACTGCTGGACATAGGCCTCCCCCAACGACTTCCAAAAGGACCGGTTGTAAGCGGCCCGCATCCAGCTGCGTCCTGCGACCTTGATGAGGTCGTCAGACCCACACTGCGCTAGCTGGTCCGTGGTCTCCAATCGAGAACTTTCGGCCCCATCGGCAATCTGTTCTACGCCACATTTGCCACGTCAATGCTACCAACATATAATTATTTTTCTTCGATACTTTATTCGGAAAGGTGATAAAACCCAAAACGTTTGAATAAAATTAATTTTGAAGATTTTAAAGACTATATAATATTTTATGTTTCATTAATCGAAATACACCATTTCATGTTATTAATTGATTTTAAAGCTAAACTCGTATCGGCAATCGATTTATAAAATGCTTCATTTTATTTCAAGTAATCATTAAATTTAGTCATTTCGTATTACTTTTCTTTTGTGTACGAAATTAAAAAAACGACATAGACTACACGACTATCTACTAGTATATGTATGTATAATATATATATATAATAGGTTGTCAAATATCTCCTTCCGCCTTTTGTCTTTTGAATTTCGCGGCTATGTACAAAGCGCTACAGAGCTCGTATCTAGCAATACTATACATAATTTGAAAGGTCTTGACATAAACTACAAAACGACGCTATGCATAATTAGTTTGGATATTGCGTTCAACAGTTATAGACGTGTAAACATGGAGTTCACTAACGCCGAAATTCGCGGCTTGGCCACTGTTTGGGACGATTCACCGGCCTTCGACCACGACCGTTTTCGCTTGATATTGTCGTATGTGATCCATTTTTCGTCGCCAGTCACCATCCGCTTCAAGAATGGGTCGAGTTCGTTCCGTTTCAGCAGCATATCGCAGGCGTTGATTCGGTCCAGAAGGTTTTTTGCGTCAAATCATGCGGCACCCAAACATCAAGCTTTTTTTTGTATCCAGCCTTCTGCAGATGGTTTAAAATGGTTTGGTGACTAACTCCCATCTCCTGGGCGATGTCACGAGATGCCACATGCCGGTCTAACTCGATGTAGTCCATGATTTGATCGGTATTTGTCGTCACAGGTCTTCCGCCGGCTGGCTTATCCATGGTATCGTTTTCACCGGCTCTGAATCGTCGAAACCATTCCTCCGTGGTTCGAAGTGATAGAGTACCATCCCCCAAAACACCATTAATCTCACGGAACGTTTCTCTAGCGGATTTGCCTTTAACGAAGGAAAACTTTAAAATAGCGTGAATTTCGGCGTTAGTGAACTCCATGTTTACACGTCTATAACTGTTGAACGCAATATCCAAACTAATTATGCATAGCGTCGTTTTGTAGGTTATGTCAAGACCTTTCAAATTATGTATAGTATTGCTAGATACGAGCTCTGTAGCGCTTTGTACATAGCCGCGAAATTCAAAAGACAAAAGGCGGACGGGAGATATTTGACAACCTATTAAATATTTATATTCGTTTATTATATATACACGATTGTTCAAAGGAGTGCAGTGTGATATAGACAATCTGTCTCAGATATACGAAATGTAACAGAACTGACTATGAGAGAATGAGAGAAAGAAACAGTGTGCTCGCACCTCTCTCTCTCTTTCTACCTACACAACTTCTCCGTCCCAACTTCGTTCGCCTCGCTAGATCAAACATATAATAATAATAACTTTATTTCAAGCATTATACATAGCTCATATTTTTGTTAATAGGACACTTAATAACTATGTTAGTAACAAATGAAATACATACTAAAATCTTTGTTATATTTACAATTATTTCTATGACACTATATCAAACTATGTGCAGCCTTAGGCAGTGATTAACAAACTTGCAATCTAGTGCACATGCAATCATTTCCAGAATGTTGTTGGGGCTAGCTCGCACCCTGCGCACCAGGGATGCGCAACATTTCCGCATCATAGCATAAAAGCAATCGACGCGCGCTTATAACACTGTCGTCAGGCATTCAAGTCTCCTCCCCTAGTCAAGAGTGCCTAAATAAGTATTATGTCAAAAATTTAGTCCATTCGTTGTCTCAAAAGGATTTTAGAATTACTAACTCAAAATTGGAGCAATGTTGCTTTGAATTGGAAGGAATTTCACACCTTACGTGCTTTACGAATGTGCCCCGAAGCCGGAGCTATAAAGCATCAAATTTGGTTACTGGGGGTTTTTAATTGTAGTAACCATAAAACATGACCGCTTTATCGTCCCCAGATACTGTAATTTTCAAAGGCCTACCTGTAAGTAAGTGCTGCCTTCGTCTCGATAAAGTCCGAAGGGCACATCGTTGTCGACCAGGTCCCTGAGGGTCACCCATCCCGATGGTGACAGGTACTGAGCACTTGTCACTGCGCATACGGCGTCTTCCACATCTGGAAATCATAAGTGTATCTAGAAAAATCCTTGAATTTCATTCATTATAATAAAACCAATTTGAACGCACGTTTATACCAATTTACTGTTTTGTATATCAATGTATTAAAAAGCTAATATGGATGATTATGTATGCGGAAGTCCGTGATCTCTGCCTACCCCACCGGGTGAAGGGCATGAGTGTTCTTTTGTATTTACTGCTATGTAACAACGAATTTTTGAACTAAATTCTCCCGTAGGTATAAAAACATATTTATTAGACTAAATATTATTAAAAATGTATTTAAATCCAGTTCTAACCTATTATGAATACTATAGTTAACGAAGAAATGTTTAAAATTAATAACAATCCAGACACACAATCAGCTGTGTCTAGTATACAGATGACTGTGACGACGCCACAGGAAGACTGATGACAAAGGCAATGGCCGCATCAAGGGAGAGGATAGTGGACTAGAACCTGAAAATGGCCATGAGAAGCAGGGACACAGCGGTCGCGGAGAAGCTAATAGCAATGCAGCGGGCGTCTGCGATGCGTGAACCGGACCGATCTCTGGCCACCTCCAAATTCAGGCATTATATATATAAAAAAAAAAACAAAAAAAAGGAAAATAGTAACTGTAGAAGTGGCACTCTTTTAATAAATGCAGAGTGAACAATTTAAGTGTATTGAAAAGAGCACGGACACAGGTCTGTGGTTGCAATCTAACAATAAAAAAATAATAACAATATGTTTTTTTTTATGACAGCACAGATTGTCTAGAGAAGCTGGCCTTGACTGCTTCACCGGATTAGGAGGTGGCATAGCTCTTAGGTAGCTTAGCCTGAACCTTTATTGCTAGTATCTCGACACAAGAAGGTGAGGGTTAACCTCGGCTTGGTCGGTTAAAAAAAAAATAATATGAATAAACATAATCCGATGTATGGCGATGGGATGACTTATGAGACGTAATAAGCTTGGTTGGCTTAACAAACATGCAGCGAAAGCTGTCTCTGTCTATTTCGCTAGGTTAAAAAAGATGTCGAACTCTATTTTTTTAACAAACGACATGGTATAATAACAAATGGCAATATTCAACTATTCATGTAATCCGGTATGGTCTAGTGGCTAGGATACCTGGCTCTCACCCAGGAGGCTCGGGTTCGATTCCCGGTACCGGAATAGCAATTTTGTAGATTTGTAAAACAGAAAAATAAAATTTATTTTTCGTTTAATATTTATTATAGATATTATAATAATCATTATTTTTATTTTTGTAGATGTAATGGCTTTTTATTGATGCCTGCCTATTTTTGTATAAAATCATTTTTAAAAAATAATAGTCGCAATTATTTTAATAATAAAACTAAATTTAAATTATAATTATTTACAATATAAAATATAAAAACAATTTTAAGGACTCTAATTGTGATGTTTTCGTATGTTTTTGATTATCGATTTTTTAAAACGAACGCTGATCAGCCAGGAAGTATCTATAGTCTTACCGGGATTTTTGACATCAATATTTCTCTTCTGATTTTAATTAAAGAATTTTATTTACGACATCAATAATTCAAAACAGACATCGATAAATAAATATTAATTATCCGTAAATTAAGTTCTCAATGTAAAGCCATTCGAATAAATATATATAATTTTTTACCTGTGAAGATAATTTCTTTAGATGGATAAACAATTTGCCCCTTCAGCGGTAAGAAAACGAACGGAATTTGTGGTTTTGTTGCGCCCCGTCCGTAACTCGCCATTAGACACTCTGAAAAGGAAAAATCATTAATAATTAAAAAATTAATAATGAATAAGATAATAACAATTTTTAAAGATACAACATTTTTATATATATTTTTTTATAACGAACTACACAGATTGGTCAGAGAAGCTGGACCTCTATCACTAGTAAACCGACAAAAGAGTTCCCCCGGTGAGGGGCAACCTAGGCTTGGACGATTACTATGTTACGCGTAAGCATTCCGATCCTAAGGCGCCCGAGAGGGCCGAACTCAACTCGGTCGGTTGCTATTTCACTGTTAATCTGAGGGACATTCAAAAGCTAAACTAACTTTGAGTGCCACTTCGGGAAGCGTTGGCGCTGGGAGAAGAAGTAGCACCTTTATATACATTTGTCCCAATGTTGGGCAAATACGTTCTCTGTATACAGAGTATAAGGGCCTAGCCCGCAAAGCAGCTGTAGTGCGTCAGTCTCGTAGCGTCGAAATTTTTTATATAGTCTGACTACAACCCCTGCAAAGCGACTAAAACGGCCTACTAAAGTAAAACTCGGCCAAAAACCTCAACTTTCAAAAACCCCGTGAAACTGTAGAGGTCCTTTTCTTAAGCGGATGCTTGAGCACAATCCCATCCGATCTTAAATAATGCATTAGGAAAGACGCGTCTTACTAAATGAATGATATAATAAGCTGGCATTCTACTCTTAAAACTCTCCTAGCTGATAATCGAACCGAAGCGTCAATAGCCTAATGGTTTAGGGTACGATATGCGAATCATTCGACTATTGACGTGAACCATCTCCTTTTTTTTGGGAGGGGAAATGCCTACGCATATCCTTCCTAGCGGGGGCATAGTCGAGTCGACTAAAACCCCATGGTGTTCTTCTCGTGTCTTTCGTTCGTTCCGTACTTCCAACGGAGACGGCTCTTAGCGAATCTCGTTTCTGGAGCTCTCCACCACTCCTACATACGGAGCGCACATTTCACTACTGGACAGCGAACTCCCCCATGTCCGCTGTCAAAGCCTCAATTAGGGGGGTAGGAGATCGTAATCGTCTCCTCCGCCCTGCTCTCCCGCTGCGAGACGGGACAAACCACATCAAACCATCTCCTACCTAGCATAACTTTAACCTTAGTTTGAATGGTTTACAAATTTACAAGAATATGAGTAATGTTTTCTAAAAAAAAAAATTAAAAATATTGCTAGAATTCATTCTTCTTTTTAAAAAAAAATTTTTTTTTGGAATAAAAAATATTATTCCCAAAATAATTGTTCTAATTCTGCGATAGTAAAATTCAAATTACATTAATTTGTATCTCCATTGTAAGTCTTGATAACTTAACGACGTTAAGTTCAAATGTGAACTATTAGAGATGAGATTTAACGAGTGGAGCAAAGTGCATAATGTCTTGAGCAACAAAGGCGAACGAACGTCTTTGTTATTAATTAAACATGAAGCGTACAAGAGTAATCTTAAGGTCAAAGGAACGTGCTGGAATGAAGGTTAAGAATGTTGATTTGTGTTGTGTCATACAATTCAAATATCCATAAGTTCAACGCTGATAAATGTTTTTATCAGAAACTACAAAATTTTAAATTAAATTTCATTTGGATATTATTATATCACCACATGAAGGCAAAACTATAATAATATATATATTTTTTTTATAATAATATGATTTTATTTCAAACCAAAAATTCATGTACAAACCAGTTCGATAATAGCCGCAGTAGTAAAAACTGTGTCGCAGCTATTAACGCCCATCTCCAAACAGTTGAATACAAATAGAAATAAAAATTTAGTAAAATTAACAACTTATAATGTAATTTAGTTTAATCGTTTTGTGTGTGTGAGTGTGTTTGTGTGTAAAAGGTTGCGTGCGTTGAAGAGTGACTGTATGTGTAGGATCCATTCAGTAATATGTGTCTTCTATTAGTGGTAATGGGTATATATGTAATAATTTATTTACTTTATTGTACAAAAAGGCACTTAGGACGTAAAATTGATGTCTAGCGAAATCAGTTCTGTGGGCCACAATTGTGCAAAGCCTGTCATGTCTGCGCTGTGTATTATAAAGTGCAGGTTCGAACTGAAGAAGCGAATGTTTTCGAAGTACTGCGTGGCGAATGAAAAGTTGCCGAACAGTTAATAATTTATAAAAGGAATACAGTTCACTAGTTGGAAAGCGGCTAAAAACTGAGTAAAAGTTTAATATAATATATATGTCCCTGTTACTGTTGGGCGCAGGCTTTCTCTGTAAAGAGAGTTATAAAGGGATAGTCCGCCACGCGACCTTCATGCCTTAGAAGAATCTTCATGTAGGTTTCATGATGTTTTCCTTCACCGCCGAGCGCGTGGTAAATCAGCACATGAAATTGCTACAAACGAATTGGTGCCGGCACCGGGGATCGAACTCGTGTTGCTAGCGTACTATGCAACTTGAGCCAACCCCACGGACACTGAGCTACCACGGCTCTCGCTATCACTATCCAAGTTTATGTAAGATATCCTTTTCGTTTAAGTTTATGTTTTTAATGAAATATAAATAAGTTATTAAAAATATTTTATTTCATATCAAGGTTTTTGTTTATGACGAACTACACGGTTTGGCCAGAGAAGCTGGCCTTGACTGCTTGAGTTGACTGGCCGGATTGAGCGGTGGCATAGATCTTAGGACGCTTAACCTGAACCTCTATCGAAATCATTTCAAGGATATTTAATTGTCTATCATGCACAATTTATTTCAGTTAGCTAGGTCTTTTCTACCGAGATATTGAAACTTTCTTAACCGAGCCTTTATTTTTGCTCACGGCTATAGATATTCTGACTCACTGGTAATATATTTTTGTCATTTCTAAAAGAAACGAATCAACATCCAAGTGAAAACGTCTTTAGCTGTCTATAAGTGTAATATATTCGCTAAATATAGTACATACGATATTAGTTCAACAGAGAAAGAAAAAGTGTGCGCGCGTTGGTCTCTCTCTCCTACAGTGTGATACAGACGATAGGCCTGCACTGTGTTAGTTATAACTCTCTCTCTCTCTGTGTGTGTGTGTGTGGTGTCATCTGCTTAGTTCCCGTGAACTTCGCAGGTACGGGCCTCGGGTGTTACCCATTACCCGGTTATCAGCGCAGGGGCGACTGCTCCCTGGTCTTGGGTACCGTTTTACACGGATTTTTAGGTATAACTATTTTGCGTCGTGGCTAATCCCTCAAGCGTCAGCCGCGACGAATCTATCCATTACTACGCCCTCCCAACCTCTCGGTCTCTATTGAGACGGAGGTCGAGAGGGGGGCCTATACGTTCAAAAGCTCCCTAGAATAGGGGAATTTGAACCTACGGGGCACGTCCGAGGACGCGTTGCGGGGCGAACCCGCGTAGGTGTTCGTGCGGACCGTTGTCCGCACGGTCGAATAAGTTACGAGCCAGTCTCGTGACAAATTCGTGAATCGATTCGATGCCTAAATCGCGTTGTATTACATCATTTCTGACGTAACGCCCCGCGTTTAGGATCATTCTCAAGGTTATGTTTTGTTGTGCTTGGATGCGGTTCCTTGCACTGTTACTGGTTAATCCGTACCACGCTGTAGCGGCGTACGTCAATCGTGTACGAATGTAAGCCTTGTAGACGGAGAGTTTAGCTCGGACGGGCAAGTGAGATGCCAATACTGGTCTCAATACCGCTCTCGCAGCTCTGGCGCTTTGAATCATACGATTCACCTGAGGGGCCATTGATAGCCTGCGATCGATCTTGCATCCGAGATAGACTACATCCGACTGCCAAGGTATTACCTGTCCACGAAGACGCAGTCGCTGGTAATCTTTGCCGTATTTGGACGTTAAGCGCCGCCGTCTTACCGACGTTGACGGCGATACGCCAATTGTCCAACCAGCGCGGTAGGGCGTCGAGCGCACTCTGTAACCGTTTTACAGCGTTGCTCGGGTTCATGGCAGAAGCCAAGTAGGCGCAATCATCCGCGTATAACGCCAGCATCGGTGCGAAGCGGCCCTTAGGCACGGGATGTCGTTAGTATAAATCGCGTACAGTAAGGGGGACAGGCTCCCCCCCTGCGGAACACCGGCGGCGATCGGTCGCGACGTCGAGAATACGTTCTCGATGCTCACGTAGAACGAGCGTTCGGATAGGTATGACGCGATTAGTCGAATTAACGCGCGCGGTAGAGTATCGATGTCGAGCAACTTGTACAATAGTCCGGCGTGCCAAACACGATCGAAGGCTTTCTCTATATCGAGAAAGACCCTGACCGCCCTCTGACCCCGGTTACATGCGGAGGTCAAAAATGAAGCACGCGGACCAATTGTGTGGTTGTCGAATGGCCGTTGCGAAAACCGTGTTGTTCCTCACGTAGCCGGACGTGAGGACGAATCTTCTGCAGTAGCAGTTTTCGAATAGTTTGGCGATGTGCGGTAACAGCGTTATAGGCCGGTAGCTCGCCGCCAATCTACGATCTTTACCCGGTTTGGGAAGCATTATTACTTTCCCGGTTTTCCAATCCCGTGGAAAATGATGGGTGCGAAGTATACCGTTGAAGAGCCGAGTTATTACTACTACGAACCCTCGCGGGAGTTGTTTGAGCGCACTGGTTGGGATACCGTCGTGACCAGGCGCTTTCCTCAGAGGGAGGCGACTAATGGCCCTCCTGACGTCGGAGGGCGAGAAAAACGTGTCCCCGGGAAGCGGGGGGGGGGGAGGTGTAACTAGTAGTTCCTTGACTCGCTTTTCAACACGCTTATGGTGAGCTTTTACGCCTCGGACACTATAGTTCGGTAAGTTGGGTGTGAATTGCACCTCTAGGTGCTCGGCTAGAATTTCCGCGCGGTTTTGTGCGTCGAAGCACTTATTGCCGTCCTTATCTATAAGGGGGGCACGTGGGTGTTTTAGTGCGAGAGAGCATGCGATTGAGTTGGTAGAGTGACGTGTTGTCAGTGCTGGCTGCGTCTATGCGCAGTTGCCACTGATCTCCTCTGAAGTTCTTCACTTCAATCGCTACTTTCTCGCTTAGTGAATTTAGCTCCCGCTTGAGACGCGGGCAGCGAGTTCGCGCCCATAGTTTTCTGAGAGTGCGTTTTTTCGAAATCATCGCTTGTATCCTAAGCGGGAGTCCACCTCTGCTAACCTGCGGGTTCGAGGGACACGTCGCAGCATCCTTAGCTTGAGCGATGCTCTCACTAATACGGACGGCGAGCGCGTCGACCTCGTCTGCCGACGATAATGGTCCGCTAAAGGTGAACTCTTTGATTTTCATAAAACGCGCTCCAGTCCACCGAAGGGCGCGCGGCTGGATGCTCTACACTCACTACTCGCGTATCGAGCGTTAGCATGATCGGAAGGTGATTTGTGTCGACATCGTGTAGAACCTCCAGGGTGACCGGGAGATTCCACAGGTGATGTAGTACTATGTCTAATACGTCCGCGCGATGTTCCGGCGTGTACGGAAAGTGTGTCGGTTCGCTAGGCCCCAACACTTCATATCCCCACGCGCCGGCGTCCTCGTACAGAGCCCGCCCGACCTTGTTAGTGGTGTTCGAACCCCAAGCTGTGTGTTTGGCGTTCAAATCGCCGACTATGAAGGCAGGCGAGCTGCTGTCGAAGATCGCGTGGACGTCCGACGGGTGTAGCGCGGAACCGGGGGGACGATACGCCGCGAATATTCTCAAGTCCCTACCTCCCGCGTTTATTTTGACGCCTATCGTCCGTGTGGATTCGTAATTAGGTAGCTCTAATTCTTCGTGGACCAGATTTCTCCTGACCAACACTGCCGTACCTCTGTACGGTCGTCCGGCAGGAGTAATCTCGTCTCTTCTATAGACGAAAAAGTTAGGCACCTTAAATGAGGACCCTGGCCTGAGATAGTCTCGCCCAACAGTATGACGCTGGGGTCGTACAGTTGTGCGAGAAGGCGCAGATCGGCGATTCTGTACCTCACTCCGCCAGGGTTCCAGTATATAATTTTTATGGGCTTATAATACATCACGACGAGCTATAAGTCCGGTTAGTGCCACCAGAAGGGCGTTTAAGGTCAGTACCGGCCGCTACGGCGGCTAGCACTTCCCCGAGTAGGGGCGCGATTAATTGCACGATTTCCTGAAGGGAGTTCGCGATCGGCTTGTTGGGTGTAAGTGCGACGCCCTCTGAGGGCGTGGGAACGATGTTGAGGGGCCGAGACGCTCTCGACTCCTCCATCGGGTTGGTGGCTGCTGTTACGGGCGCCTCTGTAGGTGCCGTAATTTCTGCGGTAGTTACTACAGGTGCCGCGGCTGGGGAAACAGTGGTCTGTTTCCTCCTCTTCGCCTGTATATCCTTTTCCTCTTTTGGAGGAATCGGAAGACACCTGTGTATTGGAGGGGGTGGCCTTAGGGGCGGGATTCGCGGGAGTGCGTAGTACCGCTCCCTCTACGACCGCGGAAGTTGCGGTCGTCGGGGCAGCGGCACGCGCGCTCCTAGTGCGACGTGTGCGAGAGGGTGGGGCGGCGGGGGGGGCCGACGGCTGTTGCCGTCTCGCTCCCACCGTCGTCCATCCCTCTTCGTCCACGACAGCTCGCCGTTGGGATCGGGTGGATTGAAGAGGGATTGGCTCAGGGATGCGTATGCCGCGCTTCCTCGCCTCCCTCTTCATGACCGGACATCTGCGGTCATTTGCGGTATGTTCGCCCTTACAGTTGGCGCATTTTGGGGTGCCGTCTTTCGCCACCTTGCATTCTTTGGCGGTGTGGTTGCTACCACACCTCACACACCTGATTAGGCGGTGACACGTCGCGGAGGCGTGGCCGAAAGCTTGGCACCGGTGACATTGCGCCGGGCCGACCCTTCCTTTCCACGCCTCTACTACGAGGCCGGGCATACAAAGGAGCTCCTCTACGGCGTACAGCCTAGCGAGCTCACTCTGGGTGAGGTGATCTAATTGTATGAAGTAGAGGGCGCCTGGCTTGCCTCTACGCGGAGGGATGGACTTGATGTACTGCACTGGGAAGTCCTTCTTCCTCAATGCAGACATAATCGCCTCCGTCGGCGTGTCAGCCGGCAGGCCCCTCAACCCTACTTTCGTGGGGAGTTCTTTCGCTGGCGTGTAGCTGAACCAAGATAGGCTTGGTTCAACCTCGCCAGGTCTACGAGGTACCGCTGTATGGCGCGGTACTCGTCGGGAGATTGGGGTAGGAATCTAATTCCTTTGCCGAGCGGTCTTGCGTTCGGCGGGTGTCCTAGGATGCCTTTAAGGGCCTCGAAATGAGTGACCCAGTTGGGGAGGCATTCCGCCACTATTGGCGGATATGACCCCGCTTTGGGACGCCCTTCCGAGGCGCTTCCGGTCTGACCAGATGGCGCCGGGGGTGGGTGCTCTCTTATGGAGAGGGAGGTGGGGCTGCCGTTTTGGCAGCGTACGAAAGGCCGCTAGGGCCGGCTTCAGGAATGTTTTCCGTCTCCATGTTGGAGACGCCCGCCTCTACCGCGCACTCTTCGGAGGCGTCGGGTGAGGCTGAGGTCCCCGGCTTGGAGAACGAGGTATTTACCGGATTTACCGGAGCGGAGAATGAAAAGGGCTTACCTTGCGGCGCCCTTACTTTACGCGATGCGTTGTTGTCGTCCTCTTCCTCAGAGGACGAGTCGGATGATGACGACGGGACGCCTTCGCGCACTTTTTCGCCTCGGTATCCGAACCGGGCGGAGGTGTTGGCGCGACGTTTTCGTGCCGCGCGGTGGTGCTCTACTACCGTGAGCGAACGAGCCATAGGGGCTTCTAGTTCACTCACGGAGGCTTCGGTAAGACGGGTGCCGGAGCTGGCGGCGATCGGGCGCGCACTTCACTCTCGGTCGACTTCGCCGGCACTTTAGTGCGCGGCGGCAACGCGGGCGGTTTGGTGCGCGGCTTCGATGCCGCACTCGAGCTCGACGGCGGCGTGGTGGGACGGGTCGCGACGGAACGCGACGTCGGCGTCGCGGGACGCGACGTGGGTGTTTGCGGCCGCGATGTTGGCGTCACGGGACGCGACTCGGCGGCGGGGCGCGATGCGGCGGTGGGGCGCGATGCGGCGGTGGGGCGCGATGCGGCGGCGGTGAGGCGCGGCGACGACGGGCGCGGCGACGACGGGCGCGCTGATTGGCTGGCTGCTGACGACGAGTGTCTTGCTAGACGCGGGTCTCTCGCCGCTTGCGATGCGGAGATTTGACCTCCGCGGGGGTCGGGTGGCCTCTTACGGCCGTCGGACATCCCGCTCACTCGGGAATCTTTTCTGATTGTATATGTCTTTAATAATAAAAGATTATACAATTAGAGAATCTTGCCGAGGAGGCACGCGAACACTGGATCCGGCGAAGATACGGTGCACGGTGACTTGTAGAATAGTCTTGGCTTGCGTCCTACGGCCCCAAGGTTACTCGATATTTTTCGGAGAGCTAGAGCTCTCCTACTAAATAGAGTCGCGAGGGGCAAACTCGGGTCTGGTGGTACAACGCACTACTCGAAAGTAGCACGAGGACCCCAGTCCGTCGTCGTAGGCAGGCGCTCACCGATTCAACAGGCACTCAGAAGTCAGATTGGTTGGTTCGCACGGAGCTAGCAACCTCACTGCACCGAGGTCAAGTCGAGACTGAATGGTATCCATGAGAAAAACGACTCTCTCTCTCTCTGTTTTCACTGACTTATATCTTCAATAGCCTGATGGTTAACGGTCTGCGAATCGTAAGGTCGTGGTTTCGAATCCATCATTTGACTATTGACTTGAACCATCTTCTAGCACAAGCAAAAGCTTAATTGTAATGGTTAACAAGTATGTTATTAATATTTCTGATAAAAATATTGCTAGCTTTCTTTTTTCAAAAAAGAAAACTTACGTTCGCCTCGCCCAATTACACTTTTACGTAACGCTCTCGTCACGCATTCGTTAGGTTGCACCACAAATCTGCGTGTGTAAAGAAGCCTTACATGGAAATAGATAACGTTAGCCATTAAGTTTCCTTACCGTCGATGTGGTTGACACAGATGCGCTGGTCCTCTCGAAAGGCTGGTGTTTCCCTACGACATTGACAGGAGCATCCGGTACCGCCGATTACACCCATGGCTGCCAAGGCGGTGCCGTGGGACACCTCCATGCAACGAGTGAGACCGCAGTCCGGCCCTTCTAGATTTAACAACAAAATTCATACAATGCAACTCTGGCTTCAATGATAACTTCAGGTGTTAATTTATAGTTTCAACATGTAATAAATTCATTATTTAGAACAGAAAAGAAACAGCTCTTATTTCATTTTAACTCTCTCCAGCGGGATAAACAGATATGGTGATTTTTTTTATGAAAATCGGAATCAAGGAAAGCGTTAAAGTTTTAATCCGGACATTTGTAGCTATGACTTTTCATTATTTCCTACAAAATCACTGATTAGGGTTCGAACTTGCGACCATCAGTTGGTAAGTCAATAGACTCTCACTGCTTTACAATTTAAAAATTAATTCAAAAGAATAATGTAGTGTAACTTACCGACAAGGGAAAACAAATCACCAGAAGCAAATCTTGTTACATTTGCTAGCGCCATCTCTCCACTAGGATTGGAAACACTCGATCGTATCATTAATATCAAAATTAATAAAAGCGTCATCTTATAGTAACTTTGGAAACTCGAATTATAGGTATGTTCTGTGTCCTTTACTCTGATGCCGCGAGATGTCGCTTTTCAGACTTTGTGTTCTTTTGTAAAAATTATAATGTTTAGATGACATTTTTAGGTTTTATATTTTTCACGAAGTTTTCCTTTGATGAAACTAAACCTAGAACAAAGAAAAATTAAATTATATTACCTTTAATAATTACAGTAAATATAACAAACACGGACCCGGAAATATCTGCTATTGACTACATTTACCCTGAATTATTCAGAAATTATTAAAATATGATAGAATTTACGAATCTTGGATTCATAGAATAATGGAGGATGTTATGTTATGTCCTATATTAGAATATGAATTAATCCAATGCGAGGATAGATATGTTAAGGGAAATTATTATGTTCTATTGTATTGTATGTTCTATTGGTGAATATCTATTGATGATGTGATCTAGGAATATATAAGCGCCTGTGTTGTCTGCTTTGCAAAGGGCAACATTCCTTTCGCATTTTTGTGCAAGAAGATTTTCGCTATTAATCATGAAGCGTTCCTGAATTTCGTGATTAAATACGAGAGGGAATTTTAGCTATTTTCAACTCCCATCCCTCATTATCACGAGCTTAAATACATGGTATATTCCCGAAGTGGCACTCAAAGTTAGTTTAGCTTTTGAATGTCTCTTAGATTATCCGTGAAACAGCAACCGACCGAGTCGTGGTTCGGCCATCTCGGGCGCCCTCGGATCGCCATGCTTACGCGTATCATAGTAACCGTCCAAGCCGAGGTTACCCCTCACCGGGGGGACCCTTGTGTCGAGTTACTAGCAATAGAGGTTCAGGCTAAGCGACCTAAGAGCTATGCCACCTCTCAATCCGGTGAAGCAGCTTCTCTGACCAATCTGTGTAGTTCGTCATAAAAAAAAAACATGGTACACAGGTTCATGATATTATTATCTTTCGAAAGTGTTTTATAACGTATATCATGTTAATTAGACGGACAAAATTGAACGTTTCTCAACTAGACGGGACAATAAATTTATCGACAAAATATTATTAACAAATTCAAATGGAATTCGTAAAATAAAACGAAATTGACTACCACGATTCTAAGATAGCCAAATCGATGTTTTATTTATTCACGTCGTCCGCCAACTTGCCAGTAACAAAATTACTTTCAACATTTTATTATTCGAAATGACAAGCGAGATTAATTCATGCTGCCATGTAGCGTTGAATTCTATCAGTTCCAAAATATATTTAAAATTAAAACAGTAGTCTTTGAAAAATAACTAAATAGTTTCGAAATTATTACAAAATAATTCTTAGCTTTTTTTTTTATTTAATACATTTTACAAATAACATTTACACAATAAAGCGCATCCCATCAACCTATCCCAGGTTTGTCTGGATGCTCAGCATTCAGACCTCGTCCATTTTTACAGTAATAGTGATATAAAAGAGAATACCGCAACACCTAGTCACGAGCCGTTGCGAGCATCCTTTGCAAACGAACGCACACACCCATCGTAAGCGAAGACGCCTCAATGCGTGGGAGCGTTCGATGCAGGCTGCTCTTAATATATATATATATTTTTTTACACAAGTTATAATTTTTTTTTTTTTAAAACAGTTTTAATGTAT
The DNA here is from genome assembly GCA_029286785.1 of Meandrusa payeni. Taxonomy (NCBI): domain Eukaryota; kingdom Metazoa; phylum Arthropoda; class Insecta; order Lepidoptera; family Papilionidae; genus Meandrusa; species Meandrusa payeni. The sequence goes on along the minus strand of JAGSMX010000008.1, from coordinate 6,127,788 downwards.
TTGTTATTAATGTCTTTTTGTTTGTAATGGGAGTTTATTTATTAGTGTCGGTATTAAGTATCGCGATGTTCGCTTACCGTATATGTTAGAATAAGATGGTATTTTCAGTTTTTTATGTGTTACACTTCTTTTTAATTTATGCCATTTAATACAAGTACCACAACTACACGGACACTTCACATTTTTGTTTCGAAAATTAAATGGAGTTTTATTGATTACGCCGCGTTCTACGATTATTAAGCGCTGTCGGTTTGACAGCATTGAATCCGCACGTAAGGTTTTATATGAAACCGTAGATCGGTTAATCAACATATCAGTCATATCAGTTATCATTCCATCATTACCGAATACGTCAAGTACCAAAACACATGATGAGCGTGCCCGTAGTACGTCATCAGTAAACATAGAGCCACCAATGAACTAAATGTTTTTCAAAAGTAGCAAATATCGACCACTATGGCGTCATTGAACGTTCATTGTGTACACAATTGGTTTAGCAGACTGAAAAAAAAGACTAGTACAGGTTTAGCGACTTTACATTTTTTAACCGTCTACATAAACTTCCGGTAGTCAGTTAAAGATTATATTATCACCGATCAGACAAAGTTATTTATTGAGATGCGTTGGCAATTATTTAATAATTCGGTTATCAAAATCACAAAGGAACATGGTATGTGCGAACACTAGCGGGGTCAAAGTTCGTCGCTTCATCTTCGTTCTTTGACGTTCAATGTGTTTATTGTCACATGTTTTTGATAAAAGTTAGCGATTAAGGCTCTTTCTAAAATATATGATCATCGCTTATTGTCTGTTTACAGACAAATAGCTAACTAATTAATACATTAACCTTTTCTGACCCTACCCATTATACGTTGTCTTCCGTTACGAAACTAAATTTTTAAACAAACTGGCTCCCAAGATACAAGCGTCTGCTTAGTTTGGGAGTCACTGTGTACCAATAATATGTGCTACAATGGTTACTTTTTATTATTATTAATAATTAATTCAAATAAGTAACTAAGACTCATCATTATTTTAAATAACTATTAAATAACAACTTTAGACTAAATTATAAGATTATAATATAAAATTATTATTATAATTATTTGATTATAAAATATAATATAATATTATACTAACGGCTTGACTATGCTTATGAATACCTTACCCCATGTGAGACGGCGCAGCATCTGTTTACATAAACACAGTCAAGCCTTTGAGCGATCATGCTCAGGATGCTGTTGGAGCTGGTCCAGCGTCTACTTGACAGCCTGTTACTAGAACAGGCTATCACATAGACGCTACTCAGTTTTTCAATCAACTCGTTAACATACAAGTTAAAAAGCGTAGGAGAGGTCAGTCCACCCTGTCTCACCCCGCATTCCAAACTATATGGTCTCGAGAGCGCCCCGGCCCATCCAACACTATTGATCTGGTTTCCGTACCAAAACTTTAAAATATTGACCAATTCAACCGGTAAATTTCTATCTTCGAACTTCCTCCATAAGACGTCATAGGATACCAGATGGCTACATGGTTACATGGATGTTCATTTAATTTGTGTAATGTTTATAATTGTAACCAAATCTGTGTTTTAATAAATAAATATTCTATTCTAAACAACTCATAGATTCTTTCGTGAAAATGAAAATAGCGAAATATATGTTTTATTTATTCACGTCGTCTGCCAACTTGCCAGTAACAAATTTACTTTCAACATTTTTTATATCGAAATGACAAACGCAATTAATTCATTCTGCCATAGAGAGTTAAATTTTATCGGTTCTAAAATATATTTCAATTCAAAACGGTAGTCTTTGAAAAATAACTTAATAGTTCCGGAATTTAACTTCTGACCTATTATACGTTACGAAAGTACATTTTTAACCGGTCTATAAAAAGAAGTTTCAATTCGTCTATAAGTATTTTTATGTCATAAATGTTATGTATTTCTTTATAAGGTCCTACCTTAGGTCCGCAATATATACCAGGGAATTTCTTAGATAGTAGTTTACGGAAAATCAAAGACTAGATAAGAATTAGTGACATGTGGAACATTAGGCGCCTCAACTCGGAATATAGTTACGTACATATATTCAGGGATAATACAATAAAAGTCCCGAGTTCGTGCGTAATAGCGTTATTTATTCTGACACTGATTTGATTTGAAGTCGGGTTTTTTACTCTTCAATATAATTGAAATAAAAAAAGGGACAGCCCATTATATTTCCCATCGTTGGGCATCGTTCTCTTAAAACAGAGTATAAGGGCATAGTCCGCCATGCGACCGTAGTGTGGATTCACATGTCTTAGAAAATTTTCTAAGGCATGCAGATTTCCTCACGCTGTTCTTCTTCACCATCGCGCATGTTGTAATATTTAAAACTACGACAAACAATTTAAGTGGTCTCGCCACTGGGGATCGAACTCGGGTTGCTAGGGTACCGAGGGGACCGCTCGGACACTGAGCTACCACGGCTCTTTAAGCAGACTTGTTATGAATGATGTACTCACAAATTTTATTTTACTCAATAAAGTAATAGGGGAATTAATAAAATCATATACTCCGGGATCTCCAGTGGAACGCACCAGAGCCCCTCTGCACTGTGCTCAAGGAGAGCACGTCTTGGAGGGGGGAGGAGGTCACTCCCTCCCCCCCTGTGCCTTCACAGTGCAAGACGACACGGGTCAGCCGATGTCGCCTTCTTCCGGGGTCCGCCTTGGCGGACGACAAAGGCCCCCACACTTGTCGCCCAGTGAACCCGAGGCCCCTTTTAGTCGCCTTCTACGACAGGCAGGGGATACCATTGTTTTATTCTTGAGAGCCCAGAACAACAGGTCTGACAGGTCATAGGCCTCTCCCAACAAGGTGGTCTGACGAACTCAAATTGAATGGCTACCTGTAATTATTTATAAATTCTTATCTAGCGTTCGTGTTCAAATAAAGCGAATGATACGAAAAGTGAGCGTGAAAGGTTCACAGATGAGTTATCGTTGGTTTAGGCAGTCATTTTTTTTCTTAATACCCGCACGGTCAAAGGCTACGTGACGCGAGCGATAAATAAATCTTCGGAACCCGTTAGAAATACCATATTTTCTACCAACATACATAAAAAAAAAGAAATGCGGTCCGTACGAAATTTTATTCGTTGTTAAAGTATCATAGTGTACCGGTTTATTAAGATTAGAAAACGTGTAAATAACCCCGCGGCTCGATGTTTCCGTAACGTCTTCGTCCAGTGCGGTTAACATTTTATACACATAAATGTGACGACATCGTAAATGTCAAACATTACAGCTCCATTTTAGATAACACGAGCTAAGCTATTGATCAAAGGAATGACATGCAGTGGAAGCTAGATCCAATTATGTATAGGGTAGACAGAGATTTACTACATATTTACTTACTTTCACAACTAAGTAAACTAACAGTAACAAAGTTTTTATTGTTTTTTTTTTTAAAAGAAAGCTAGCAATATTTTTTTTTTCAGAAATATTACTAACATTCTCGTTAACCATTCCAAATAAGCTTGGGCTTGTGGTAGGGGAGAGTTCAAGTCAATAGTCGAATGGTGGATTGGTGGAATGGCGGAACCTACGACCTTATGATTCGCAGACTGTACCCTAAACCATTAGGCTACTGACGCCTAAAATGGCTTGTAAATCTCGAATTACAATTAGGTTAGAGCGAAGTACACAACAAAAGGATGAAATCTAGCATTGCGTCCTATGGTGGAACGGGGATGAGGATATTAGATTATGTAATTTGATTTTATATTTATACGTTTATTTAATATATTATTTTTATTTTATAATATTTGAAAATTTGTTCATCTATTATTTTATTGTATATGATATATTTTAAAATCGTAACTATTTATACTTGTATCATATTTATTGTACTATTATTGTCTGTTGTCTGTATAAATTCCATCGAAATGTAGTATTGCGCGCGCACGACTTTAGGTAGTCATGGACACTGCCGAAAATCAGCGCTGTCGCATCCTTGCGACGGCATATGCTGACGATGTCCAATATTGGCATCATGTCTTATGTACTTTTGTCCGTTTTTCTTTTTACTGTATCTTTTTATTTATTTTTTTCTGTCTTTTTGATGTGTTTATTTTGTACCAATAAAGAATATGTCTATGTGTATGTCTAATTAATGAGTACACTTTCCTAAATGCAATCTGTAGAAACCAGCTTAAGCCTGTTGTTGGGACTGGGCAGATTGGTTTTAATAAATAATGCGTTAATTTTTATATACCTATAGGAAAGGGAACCTCCACAACAACACCAACACAACACTTTATAATACACAGCGCAAACATGACAGGGCACCATTGTGGCCCACAGAACTGATTTCGCTAGACATCAATTTTACGTCCTAAGTGCCTTTTTGTACAATAAAGTAAATAAATTATTACATATATACCCATTACCACCAGAAGAATGTAAGACACATATTACTGAATGGTTCCAAGCCCTCTCGCATGAATTTACAGAAGATTTAAAACCATAATAAACAGTCAGAGTAACTCACTCCCTTCATACTCATTCCTACACATACTGTCACTCTTCAACACACGCAACCTTTTACACACAAACACATTCACACACACAAAACGATTAAACTAAATTACATTATAAGTTGATAATTTTACAAAATTTGTATTTGTATTTAATTGTTTGGAGATAGGCGTTAATAGTTGCGCCACAGTTACTACTACTGCGGCTATTATCGAACTGGTTTGTACATGAATTTTTGGTTTGAAATAAAAATTTAACTTAACTTTTTTTTTTTGTTGACGGGGAGGAAATCTTCACAAAGATACCCCGCCTTCTGGGGGGAAGGCGGCGGTTATGTGGGGATCTTACCCACTAAAACCTCCCCGGTGGCCCTTTCCTCGGTGCATGACGAGGGGCTCCGGGATCTCACGTGGAACGCACCGGAGCCCCTCTGCACTGTGCTCAAGGAGAGCACGTCCCGGGGAGGTTACCCTCCTCCCCTGTGCCCTCAGAGCGAAAGGCGACACGGGCCAGCCGATGTCGCCTTCTTCCCGGGTCCACTTTGGTGGACGACGCAGGCCCCCACCCTTGTCGCCCAGTGAACCCGAGGCCCCTTTTAGCCGCCTTGTACGACAGGCAGGGGATACCGTAGTCTTATTCTTGAGAGCCCAGAACTACAGGGCTGAAACTGAACTGAACTTAACAATACCGGAGTAGCTGCACTTGCGGTGCCTTTGCGAAATGAATCGCCTTGAACTTTATGTATTTAATTACTAAATTATCGCAATCAAATAGTGTTTCGAATCTCTATATCGCTATTCTTCTTTATTGTAAAGAGACTTTTATCATCGCCACGTAAAGCTATCTAAAGAATCTTCAATTAAATTAGCAACGGACTGCGATTGAACCTTATAATATTATACAACTTTTAACATACACCTGTGATATCAATTAGTATGTAAATCTGTATTTATATTATATATAAAAATTAATGGTTCTAGAGTCGCGTTAGTTGCACGTAAATATTTGAATTTTGTGTTGACATAATCTTGAATGATTTAGTACCAATACCGTTACATTTATTTATTTAATAAAGATACACTATCCGCGTTAAACAAAATATAAACTGTCCTCGTCATCATCATCATCAGAATGTATCAATCCACCGCTGGAAATAAACCTTCGCCAATGACTTCCACCATATACGATTCTTCGCTTTCCGCAACCTGCCACTTCCGGCTATCCTTATCAGGTCGTCGGTCCATCGCTTCTTCCACTCAATCGTGGCCTTCTTACTATTTCAAGCTCGTAAGATCTCGTTTTCGTTTAACCCTAACGTGGCAGTGAGGGCTTTTCTGTTTTTACCAAGCTTTTTACATCCTATAGGTTAGCCCATCGCCAAAAACCGGGTACAAATTTTTAAGACAGTTATACTATGTTTTCAAAATACCGAAAGAACACAAAATACTTTTATAACACACAATTTCACTTAAACTTATGGTCTGAGGTAATTTTGGGACGAAGTTCCTTATGGGGCGATGCAGAGGGGTACCCAAGCCGGCAAAAATGTCAGTAACGTTAAACAAAAGAGTAAGATTTTTAGTGACACCTGTTTTGGATAGATGACATTATTACTAATTATATATTTTTATAAATCATTGTTAATAAAATAAAGGTTTTAAGGTAGCTTTTTGATTTATTTCAATAAAAAACTCGTAATAAAACTTGACATAAATATAAAGAACTTCGTGGTTTGTTTGTTACTTTACCGCCATATTGTCACCGTTACTCTTTACAGATAAAAAAAGTGGTCAGCTTATTTAAATAGAAAATGGGGTTTTCCAAATATATGTGTGTGTGTTATCGTGGCCAGTTTCTTCCACGAACCGTTTAAATTACATGAAGATAAAAACGTTATCAATGTTTTACATATAGCGAAACATTCGCTTATGGAAACTAGAATAATACAATAAACAAATTAATATACGGCTAAGTTGTTGAACTAATGGATCGACGTAACGAGGGAATAGCCCACGCAAAATACTGACATTAAAATACCTATCTACCTAGATACCTATCTACTTAGATAACAGTTTATTCCTCATATTAAAGTAGGTACAGTCAATTGCAGCCCCGTAGTTCTGGGCTCGTAGAATAACACTACGGTATTCCCTGCCTGTCGTGGAAGGCGACTAAAAGGGGCCTCGGGTTCACGGGGCGACAAGGATGGGAGCCTTTGTCGACCGCTGAAGTGGGCACGGGAAGAAGGCGACAATGGCTGGCCCGTGTCACCTTGTACTGCGAGGGCACAGGGTGGGAGGGAGTAACCTTCACCCCCGGGACGTGCTCTCCAAAGAGCAAAGTGCAGAGGAGCTCCGGTGCGTTCCACTGGAGATCCCGGAACCCTATCATCATTATCTGAATCGAATCATCCAGTCAAAAGTTATGAGGTAATAAACATAAAGGTGAATTGAGAACTTCCTCCATTTTTGAAGTCGGTTTAAAAACTAAACGTCTTGCCTTTGCCTTAATGTAGGCAAGGGCGGCATTATCACTATAAGCAAGATATAAAAATATCCTTTCCAGGCTACAGTAGATTTTTTTTTAATGACTAACTACGCAGATTGGCCAGAGAGGCTGGCCTTGACTGCTTCACCGGATTGAGAGGTGGCACAGCTTTTAGGTCGCTGGTCGGGGTCGGTAGCCTGAACCTCTATTGCTAGTAACTCGACACAAAGGTGACCGGGGTGTGAGGGGTAACCTCGGCTTGGACGGTTACTATGTTACGCAAATGTAAGCATTCCGATCCGAGAGTGCCCGAGAGGGTCAAACCACGACTCGGTCGGTTGCTATTTCACGGATAATCTAAGGGACAAAAGCTAAACTAACTTTGAGTGCCACTTCCGGGCTACAGTAGAGGTAAAATAAATAATTAGCTGGGTAACAACAATAGTCAAGAATAACTTGTTAATATGTTTCACTTTAATTATATGTATTTTGGAGTTAAAAAAAGTTTTTTTTTATTGTTCAATAACTATATGTCACTGGATCGTAAAGTTATTCCATGAGTGTGACAGAAACATGACAAATAAATGTGTTTTACTACCACCGTCCATCTTCCTTATTATTTTTATAAATGCCTAATGTGTTACCAATAACATAAATCTTTTCTACGCCTGAGTGTTATTCGGCGAATAATTTGCATAACGCCAGTCATTCGTGTCACCTCTATTGCGCGACTTGTCGCGTTCTGTTAAACGTATGTATTTTCCTAAAGCTTTCTATTTATTTACAATAATTTTTTCATTAGAGGAAAACGTTTTTTAATGTAATATCTATATATATCCTTCTTAGTGTTATTTACATTATTTTTAGTGTCAAAATGTTAGAATTCCCCAAGGACGGGACGGAACGGGACGCTAGCTAGTCCAGTTGCATTTGCGCTATAATAATAATAGACAAAGTACTCTAAGTAAGTAGACTCTTCGAACTATTTAGGTTAAAATTCATGAAAGGATTTTTTTAATAAATAATAAAAAGGTCCCGCGAACCCTATTTATTTATTTAATCTTTATTAGCACATAATAAATGTATAAATAATTGAAGTGTTATGCCAGACGGCATTCTCTGCCAGTTTACACACACCTTAGGGTTTTTCCACACAACCCTAAGGTGTGTGTCACGGGTGCAACTTTAGAAAATAAAAAAAAAGTAAAATAAGGCAAATATTTCTTTTTTTTCAGAATTATAACTAACAATCTTGTTAACCATTCCAACTAAGCTTAAGCTTGTGCTAGGACATGGTTCAATAGCCGAATGGTGGATTCGAACCCACGACCTTACGATCGGCAGGCCGCACCCTAAACCATTACGCTATTGACGCTTCAAAATATTATATATGTATAAGCATAAATATATAGATAAATACAAGCATACATAAACATATATAAATAAAAATACCATATAAATAAATTAATATAATCATAGTTATTAGGTAACAATAAATATATATATACAACTACATAGATCCAAATATAGATGGATATAGGGACAGAAATAGGAATATTTTATATGAGAACGTTTGAATGTAGCCTAAGTTCCAGCTGTCCTTTTTTTTTTTTTTTTTTCACGCGGGGGAATCTTTTTATAGACCATCCTCCGGTACCCTGGGTGGGCCCGGAGGGATGTGTGGGACTCGGCCTGGGCAGCCCCTACCCACTAAACCTTCCGCGAATGCTATCAGCCGTTATGAGCGGGGTGCCCCGGATCTGTCAGCGACAGGATACCCCAACGACCGGCGGGTCCCGGCTAAGACCGGACTTCATCCTCAAAGGGGACTTCTCCGGCACTCAGAGAAGTCCCGACGACGCCGAAGCATGCACGTTTCGGATTACGAGGGCGGCAAGAGGAGGCGTTCGTAACGCCTCCTGCGCACTCCGATACGTCGCCTGCAGAGGGTGGGAGCCTCTGTGCTCCTCTCCCTGACCCGCTCGTCAGCCTCCTTCTGGGACATGACCGTCTCACAGAAGGAGGCGACCGCCGTCCAAGACGTGTCGCTCGAGATCATCGCAAGAGCGAGGCTCGGAAAGTTCCAGCTGTCCTACTTAACCGTTCGGTGTTCGGTCGATCAACTTTTGATATAACATAATTCAGCATAAATATATGGTTATCATTTAAAACTATAATGGAAAACGTCAGAAATATTTATGATTGAATAGAGTGAGAATCGATTATATTATGAATGTTAGAAATCGACGCACATTAATACTACTCGTAGATTAGAAATTACATATTTAACATAAATCTTTAATAAATATAAGATTTATGATTATTTAAGAAGTCATTTATTTATTGTAGCCCGATAGACAGAATTAAAAAAAACAACGTATGCTTCAGAAATTCTGTGAAAGTTAACAATATAGACAAGTGAATGATTTACAAATAATTAAAAAAAAAAATTAACCAAATATGTGACATTATTTTTGGTATTCACCTGTTACGTCAGCGGTAGTTTTATTTTTAAATATACCCAGCCTCGGGCTAGATTTAGCTTTATTTTATTTAAACAATAAACTTATATCATTAAATATTTACTTTAACTCTCACAATATATTAAATTATTTATTTCTCTCCCTATTCATTCTATTCTCGAGCGGGTGAAGACCTACACCCATGTACATATCAGTAAATACAATGTCATTCTTATCATTTATACAAAAACATATGAAGCTCAAGTTAATGTGAGAAATAAACGACGTATGGCTTGTTTGACAGTTCAAAGAGTGCTCCGATCGTCACCAGGATTACTCGCCTGGTCAATCTGAAGATTCCCTGGAAGTTTCTCATTGAAATCGATGTAGCCGTTTCGGATCTTATATCGAACAAACCCACACACTTTCTCTTTTATATACATATATATTGGCACGGATTGGCCTAAGAAGCTGGCCTTGACTGCTTCACCGGATTGAGAGGTGGCTAGCTCTTAGGTCGCTTAGCCTGAACCACTATCGCTAGTAACTCGACACAAGGGTCCCCGGTGAGGTAATCTCGGCTTGGACGGTTACTATGTTACGCGTAAGCATTTCGATCCAAGGGCGCCCGAGTTGGCCACTTAATTAGAGTTCATCGATTCATGTATAGCTTATAGTAAAATATTAACTTGCTTCTATGTATTAAGTTACATCCTATCAAATCGCATTCCGGAGCCGGTCGAGGGCTGTTATTCTGTTCCCGCAAGTGAAGCGCTGTTAACTTTACTCCTTTATTACCAGAGTCTCATTATGCCGCGATTATCGGTGGCTGGATCATTTTGAATGATTGATTAGTTTTTATACAAGCTTTGCTGCCTTTTACTTCCGCTTACTTGCTTATTGAATAGCTAAGCAATATCAAGTAAGATGATGCCAATTTTACATTAAACAATTCTATATTCCATAGTTCGGCAGACGCCATTTTAATTATCTGCTTGAGTGGCAAGCTCCTGTTCCTGTCCGCCAAAATGAACGGCACATATACCATAGTCCCGCTCCGGGAGTAAACAGCTGCAATTTGTTGTATGTATTTGACTCGGAATAATAATAATATTGTTCTATTTTAGAAACATGACATTATGTATTTATAGTTATGTTATGACTCATCAATATTAAAAAAATGTAATTCTATTTAAAACATTAAAAAAGTTGCAGTTCTACTCTACAATTATCCTAGCCTACAAAAAGTATTTGCCAGACATACCAAAATTTCAAAATGGCGGCCGTCATACCAGCTTATTGTTTTTACTGCCGGAGTGCTATTTTGCCACTTGAAGAGATATGTGCCTTTAAATGCAGAACGAAAGCTGTGTATATGTGCTTTTGTCTTCATCTTCTTACATTTAATATTCGTCAGTGCGCAGTTGAAATTGCTAAAATTAAAGTTATAGTATATATATTATATGTCCCACTGCTGGACATAGGCCTTTTCTGTACACCAGTTCGCCACGCGGCCGTAGTGGACGCCAAGAGGACGTCACAAGTCTTAGAAAATTTTCAGAGGTTTCCTCACGATGTTTTCCTTCCCTGCCGAGTACGTTATAAATCAGCACTTAAAATTGCAACAATCAAATTCATTGGTACCGGTATCGGAGATTAATCTTGGCTCGGCGGAGTTTTTAAAGTCTACCGGATAACTAATTCATTAGTTACAATTGTAAATAAGTCGTACTTTCATTTTATTTACTCAGAACACTTTAAATTTCATATTTAGAAACATCAACTAAGGGTCAGAGGTTTCATAATGTGCCGGAAGTATATTGTTTAGGCATTTATTATGTTTCGAGACTCACATGTCACGAAATCCAACGTTAATGTGCCTCCCATTATACAAAATGCGATCTACTTCCGGTATACCACGAGAAGCTAGTATGTTAATATTATTGCGTAAATATTTCATCTAGAAATGTGGAATTACGTAACTATGTACAGTAACAGCCTAAGGTAAATATTGTGTTTTTTTAATAGTAAGTCTCATTGACTCTATAATGGCCTTCGACACAATAGATTTTTTTTTAATGACGAACTACACAGATTGGCCAGAGAAGCTGGCCTTGATTGCTTCACCGGATTGAGAGGTGGGATAACTCTTAGGTCGCTTAGCCTGAACCTCTATCGCTAGTAACTCGACACAAGGGTCCCGGTGGGGGGTAACCTCGGCTTGACGGTTACTATGTTACGCGTAAGCATTCCGATCCGAGGGCATCCGAGAGGGCCGAACCCCGACTTGGTCGGTAGCTATTTCACGGATAATCTAAGGGACATTCGAAAAGCTAAACTAACTTCGGGAAGCGTTGGCGCTGGGAGAAGAAGTGGCCGAAGAAGCGACACAATAGATCACAAGGTCTTGTGTTTGGAATAATGGGACCATTTAGTATTTGTTTTTTTTTATTCTTTCTAAGCAAGTTGTTGACAACAATCTCATCCGATGTTAAGTGAAAATTGCTGTTTAATGTTTCTTATTTATTTTAACCAACGACATGTTAAATAAAAAGTAAATGTTTGTAGTAAAGAATGCGAACCAGATAAATTTAAATAACGTGTACCGACCGGTTATGTCGTCGATCCAATTGTATATATATAGCATGTAAATAGTATGCATAATATAATCAAAAACTGTATTTTAAATAACTCTGACTGTAAGTCAGGATACTGTGTACTACTGACGGGAACTTAAAAGTAATGAATATCATAATTAAAATCAGATAATATCTTGCAACACGATATTAAGATGCACGCTACAAGTACGAGTAAGACGTCTTAGTTTCACCGTGGCCAAGAGATGACTGAAGCGTTTGACATCCTTTGTCATAGTTGTTGTAGATTACCGTCTTGTTTTAATTATTTGTATTGTCAAGTTTTGTTCCGTTTCACGCAGAATGAGCTCTCGGTAGTATTAAAAATAAGTTTAATCGGAATAAAATCCGTAAAAGTACTTTTATTTATTTATAATTAGTATCTAGTTTTAATCAATTGTTTGTTTTTATTTTGTAATGGTTTTAATCATTATTAAATCGAAGTTCTATAAATGGAAACCAACTGCATATTTCATGATCTGATCATCAAAAAACCGTAAACAAGATTCTTCATAGAAAGTGCTCCCGTTCTTCGTAAATCGAGTTTACAAGGATAAGTTACATTAAGATACAATCGTTATAGCATTGTTAGCCCGAACCAGTCCGAATGGCGGTCTAACGCTCTATTAAACTGTTCATGTGTAACTCTTAACTGTTTCATACGGTATTGCACAATTCACTATTATGTGATTTACCTAGATTACGTACTCGTTGTACATTAATGTTCTAACATTGGAGACACACTATTTCAACCTAGTTCTTTTCGCGCGACTTCAAAAGAGAAGGTTATCACGTTTTGCATTTATAGCGCTATAATTTATAAACCAATTTAAATTAGGTTACTCAGACCCAGCCCTGTAGTCCTAGGCTCTCAAGAATAAGACTACTACCTGCCTGTCGTAGAAGGCGACCAAAGGGGCCTCGGGTTCACTGGGCGACAAGGGTCTTTGTCGTGAAGAAGGCGACATCGGCTGGCCAGTGTCGCACTTGCACTATTGCACTACGAGGGCATAGGGGTGGAGGGAGTAACCTCCATCCCCGGGAAGTGGTCTCCTTGAGTCCACAGTACAGAGGGGCTCCGGTGCGTTCCTCTGGAGATCCCGAAGCTCGTCTCAATGCTCCGAGAAAGGGCCACCGGGGAGGTTTTAGTGGATAAAACTGCATAATCGCTGCTTCCCCCCAGAAGGCGGGGTATCTTTTTAAAGATTTCCTCCCCCTTAACAAAAAAAAAAGGTTTCTCAGACCATGAGCTTATCTTAATCTAAATCTCATAATATCTTCGATATTATCATGATGTCAACCGTAGAACATCCACTCCTGCAGGTCTCCCTCAACGATTTCCAAAAGGACCGGCTTGCCACCAGCTGCGTCTTGCAAAATTTATGATGTAAATCTTTTGTTTGTTCTACTATTATCTATTGCAACCCAGTAAGTGAATATCGACTTCTTTATTGATTTATCAATAAGCAACTGTATGACACACGTATTTAATGTATGTATGGCAAATAAAACAGTCATTGACTTACTGCTGTTGCTTAGCAATGCCATGTACTGAACTAATAATAGGGTATACGCGGATAAAACGAAATTTTACTCAAAGAAATCCTAGCTAGATCGATTTAATAATTAAAAAATATATCTATATATGACAGGTGGTGAACCCATCGCCAGACACCGAGCACAAATTTCGATGAACATACTTAATGAGGAGAAATTGAGTATGCGTAATGGACTAATGTATGTGTGTAGATTTTTGGATGTAATGAGGGGAAAGACATGTCAGAAGTTAATGATTGCAAGTCTGTGATCTCTGCCTACCCCTCTGGACGACGATCAAGTTTGTTTATCTTACGATGAGAACAATCGAGTCTATGTCACTTACTACTGCGTCCGTGCAATTAAATATTATAAAATTACTTAAAAGGAATTATCATGTTTAAAATTTTGATTTTCTTAAACTTTACAATGGTCATTATCTCTTAAACTTGACTGTGTTTATGTAAACAGATGCTGCGCCGTCTCACACGGGGTAAGGTATTCATAAGCATAGTCAAGCCGTTAGTATAATATTATATTATATTATTTAAATTATTTTATAATCAAATAATTATAATAATAATTTTATATTATAATCTTATAATTTAGTCTAAGGTTATTATTTAATAGTTATTTAAAATAATGAGTCTTAGTTACTTATTTGAATAAATGAATAATAATAATAAAACGTTTGGCAATTTCAAAACACGAGTAAAATCAGGGAAAGTAGTAGGAATCACTCATAAAATTAATTTTAATCAACAAAAAATATATTATTATATAAAACGGCTAAGATCGTTAGTCAAATACGATTTCTAAATGATAATAGGTAATATACATTATATTCAATCACCTCCCATCTCCGTGCATGTGACTAGAATACCAACCTCCGGTGATATTAACATATAATGAGATGTTATGTCAAAGTGATAGCCCACGCCCATAAGCCTACCAAATACTTGTACAGAGACAGGTAGGCTTGTAGTTTATTATGATCGATAATTATATCGATATATCGATAATTAACTAGTGTTCATAGATACTATGAAGCGAGATTTTTTATGACGAACTACACAGACTGGCCTTGACTGCTTCACCGGATTGACAGGTGGCTCGTAGGTCACTCAGCCTGAACCTCTATCACTAGTTACTCGACACAAGGGTCCCCAGGTGATTGATTATTTCATCATACCACTATAAAAGGGTGGAGACCCGCCAAGAGTCTAAACGTCCGAAGGTAGAATGGGATGGGGACTGTTAACTTGTGGAATCAACTGTCGCCAGCGGTGTTTCCGAACGTTTACGATTTAGGACCTTCAAGAAACGAGCCTATTCCTATCTCAAAGGTCGGCAACGCACCTACAGCTCCTCTGGTGCTGTGGATGTTCATGGGCGACGGTGATCACTTAAGATCAGGTGAGCCGTATGCTCGTTTGCCACTATTCATATAAAAAATAAACTGTAACTATAATCGGGTGTAATTCCTGTGCACACTCTCCAAAATGTAATCTGTAAAACACCGAAAGGCTGGCCACCTTGCGCCTGCGCTCAAGACTATCTAGGTGTAGATCTTGGTCACTTATCAACTTTTGGCCCGCCTCTCCATGGAATCCAGTGCCGCGAGTTGGTATTTGGCTGCACCTGCCCAGATATGACAACAGTACTCCACACATGGCGGATCGTAGGAATCTTACGAAATCAAAATTAGTCAGAACCTAAATAAACTTTTATCAAACTTGTCTTAGAGTAAATACTTTCTAAAAAAAAAATGAATCATCGAAATGCCAGATATTTTATAGTATTTACTTGATGCAAATTTAACTCTTATATGATTTTCTAATGGATCCCATTGTCACAAATTGGAAATTAACCCAAATTTAAATAGGACTACACGGGAAGCACCAGATTATTAATAACTAAATTTCAGATTTAAAAAAAAACATCTCAAAATCGGTTCACCCAGTTGAAAGTTATGCGGTTTAACGTAAAAAAAGACAGACGATGTCTATACGAATCTCCTCCTTTTGAAGTCGGTTAAAAACCTAAATTCTGTGATGCCAAATATTGATCCGTTATCACATAAAATGCATATAAGGAAATCTATAATTTATGCGAATGGTTGCAATCATTTTTGATCGCATAGTATATACCACTCTCATTAATTTTTACGATGCATCTAAATTTATTCAAACACAATAAAATGATTTCTGACGAAGAAAGTAACAAAAACAAAACAAAACCGCTTCCTAAACTTTAATGAGTCAGATAGTCCTGTTAGAAGTGAGAAAAAGAAGAAAAATGCATTTAGCAACAGCGATCATTTGCATAATGGGTTATAATTGCCACGAAGCACCATAACGAAAATATACGAGCATTTTTACGTTTCCTATCACTTATATCAGTGGCGACCGTCTTTTTTATTTGTAATTTTAAATATACAGAATATATTTAACGACTCATATCCTAGCGGCCAATTTTGTTTAACTTACCATCTGCTGGTTCGAAACCCAGCTTATACCAATTAATAGCCGTATTTCAGTACAAAAAATAACTTGCAAATTTTTTTTAATCGGTGTATTTTTAAGGGCTTACCAACTGTCACATATGGGACGTTATAAGCTTGGTGAAAAATGAAAACGGTCTCTGACTACTCCGCGAGGATTAAAAGTACTATATTATATTTATAGGAACGATACTACATTATGTAAACGTGAATACATATTACATGAATAGACTGCCATACTTAAAGTGGAACTATTTCTCTGTTTCGCCAGGTAATGATAACCTAGCTTTTTAAAGAAAGATCGAGAGAGAAGAAAGATCCCAAGAATTTCTTTGGCAGGTGTTTGTGGATTAACTGAATTAACGTCGTTTTAATTCATTGTATTAAAATTACAAATGGTTTGTTTATTAATAATCTGTATATTAGCATATTATCTCGTAAAAGAAACATAATGTATTTTTAAAACCTATATAAAAACAATAAAATCCAATTGTTATTTAGTTTTGATCTGTTCTCCTTAATTCGGCGAAAGCATAAACGTTATTATAATTGTTATTTAAGTGAGAATATTATATGATAAATTCCGCTTTGTAAAAACACTGTAAAAATATTTAATTATAATAAAAAAATAAACTTACTTTATGGTCTATGCATTAGGAAAATCCAGCAACACAAATTCAATAATATGTATTGTTTAGTTTCAGAACGAATCATCACTTTCAAATGTCAATTGTCAACTTTTCGAACACATAATTTTCCCGCGCGTTTTTCTTAGCGACGATGCGCTCAGGTTAAACCAGCAAGACGGTCCGACAACAAATGTTGCCATCTGCGCGCGCTCCGGGGCGTTCTGCCCTAGCGTCATATCGCTCAGTTCCGGATTGTTTTGACCACAAGCGGAATTAGAATAAAGAAGGTCAACGAAATGTACTGACACATTTATTAATATTATAATTTATTCAGTAATTTTTCATATGTTTTGACACGCGGCACACCTTACCGCAATATTTTTAAAGTACTGTCTGTATAATAAATAAAACGATGAATTTTCTAATTAATAAACTACAAATAGTATTGTTTTTACTGTTTATACACAAAACGTCTTTATTTGTACTGTACTACGTTCGGTATAGAAATTATCTAACAGTATGGCACCAATATACTCATCATTAGTAAGTTACGGCCTTTATATATGTCCCACTGATTTATATATTGCATAGGCCTTCTCTGTAAAGAGAGTATAAGGGCATAGTCCACCAACGGCTCTAGTGCGTATTGACAGACTTCACATGTCTTAGAAAAATTTTCTAGGACATGTAGGTCCGATTTTTTCCTTCACCGCCGAGCGCGTGGTAAATCAACACATAAAATTGCAACAACAAATTTATTGGTGCAGGCAACGGGAATCAAACTGGGGTTATTGGCGTATGCAATTTGAGACGACCGCCCGGACACTGAGCTACCACGGCTTTATTTACTCTTACGAGAGTTGGCAAAATGTCGAAAGGATCAAAGCAACTAAAGACGTCGACTTGTAAAAGATAGTTGTGACGATTGCACATTTCAAAGATTATTTAGACATCTTTTGTTGCAAAACCTGAACTTCAATTAGGAGCAACCCGGGAGAAGAGCCTCTGGTGGGGTTATACTAAGTAGAAATCTCACATTAATGCCGTGCCACATATGCCGTAGATTTGATCACAGGTGGGGGAGAAAGGTCCTAGAATGGAGACCTCGAACTGGGCACAGAAATGTGGGCAGACCACCGGCACGATGGATGGACGACCTAAGAAAGGTGGCTGGCAAGGGTTGGATGCAGAAAGCACAAGACCGCAAAGAGTGGAGTTCTATGGAAGAGGCCTACACTCAGCAGTGGGTGGCAAGAGGCTGAAAAAGAGAGAGAGAGATTAATGCCGTAAGTGGGAACACTTGAAAAAAAGAAAAAAAAAGGCTAAAAAGTGGACACTGATTGCTATATGTCATTACTGAGAATGCTATATTTAATTGTTTTTATGATTCAATTACAGAATTCGGATTGTTTAATATATTTTTGCATATATTTAACACAATTCGACGTAGCGTCTAATTTAATTTCTTTCCAAATAATTTACACACAGATTACTAATAAACGACAGTTATCTTCTTTACTGCACGTGAAAGCTTACAATTTCAAAGCAATTTACACTTTATTCGTTCGTGACAAGGTTCAGATTAAATTATCACACTGTAACATTGAAAATTAGACACGGCCTTGTCGAAACCGTATATAATATATTGACAATAATTAAATGAATATCCATTTTACATATTTATTTGAATTTGAATATATAACTTTATTATCTTTACTTCCGTATGGGATAACTGTGCAATGGGAAATTGACATTATTAAAAGAATAATTTAAAACCAATGCGTTTTATTATGAATTTTGTGTGTATTAATAGTTTTTACCCGACTTCAAAAAAGGAGGATATTCTCAATTTAGTTACCCTTTTTGTATTTGCTCTCATAGCGCCGTCATCGATTCGTTCCTGGACCGATTTTGATTGATAGGTTTCATTTGTTTTTTTTTTTTTTTTAAAAAGAAAGCTAGCAATATTTCTTATTTTTTTTTTAGAAATATTACTAACAATCTTGTTAACCATTCCAACTAAGCTTAAGCTTGTGCTAGGACATGGTTCACGATTCGCAGGCCGTACCCTAAACCATTAGGCTATTGACGCTTGACATGTCGATTTTGTTTGCATAGGATCTAGAGATTTCGAAGGTATACCCAAAAAATATTAAAAATTGTATAAAAAACGGTTTATTTATTGAGATATTGGTAAAAATTCCCTATTCTAGCGAACTTTTACGGAACGTTAGTCTTGCCATCGCCTCCCTTAGATCTCCGTCTCAACCGAGATCGATAGATCGGTAGGGTGTAGTTAGTTGGTAAATTTATCGTAGCTGACGCTTGAGCGATCGACGTAAAAATAGTTATTCCTAAAAAAATTGTCTTAAAAGGTACCCATGCCCCGGGTGCAGTTGCCCCCTGCTTTGATTACCCGGGCAATGGGGTCAATACCCCGAGGTCCCTACCTGCGAGGTTCAATGAACCTCGTAGACGTTCCATCTTGACTTGAGGTATTAGAAGGTTTATGACAATCCAACACTGGACTAATTCTTTGTGTAACTTTGTATTTAACTATGATGTTTCAGAAATATTAAATCTGTATCTATGATTTTAAGTAATTTTTCTCTTAAATATAAGGGTAATTATACTTTATGTCAAGAAGTATCGATATTATTATCCATACCTAAGCGGCATTGTTTTGTCTGATCCGATATCACTTAAGAATAAACCATAAAAGATAAGTTAAAGTTAAAGTTACAGCCTTGATATATGTATATCAAGGCTGTAACTTTATATATATATATATATATACAGTGGGACATATATACTATATATAAAAAGGGTATAAGGGCATAGTCCGCCACGCGCCCTAGTGTAGATTGACAGACTTCACATGTCTTAGAAAAGATTCTAACACATGTAGGTTTCCTCACATGATGTTTTCCTTCACATCAGCACATAAAATTGCAACAACAAATCTATTGGTACCGACACCGAGGATCGAACTCGGGTTGCTAGAGTACTATGCTATTGAACCAACCGCCCGGACACTGAGCTACCACAGCTCGGCTCGCTGCTATAATCGTTTAACTTTACCATAACGAAAAAAGGCTCGCGGTTCATAAATCGTGAAGAGACCGGCTCTCGAACAAGAAAACATTTACTAAGGAATTCATGTTAAACAACAGGTGGCAACGTTTATTCAAATTATAAGTGAACCGTCACCTTCAATTTAAAACAAAAATTGGGAAAATTTTCACTTTCACTTGGAATATTTCAAGTTATTAAAATGTGCGTGCCACATTGAATGTGCGCGACCTCTAACAATATTTCATCAAACGCCTATAAACCTATAATTAGATATTATTAATTTGATTCTACTCATCGTAAAATATTAGAGGTTTACTATAAAATAACTCTCTTCGATGGGCTTTATACGAATATATTATTAACAAAACGATTATGGAATAAAATTATAATGATTTTCAAGCAAGCTCCCACGTCCTTTTAGACCTTACGGGGAAAACAGAAATGGTAATTGATACAAGAGTTTCACCTACTTCACAGGTCGGAAACCTTGTCTTTCAAAAGAGCATTTGGCTCTATATTCAATACACAATTGAAATTTGTCCAAATAGCTAGTTCTTGAATAATAATTCAGCCCTGTAGTTTTGGGCTCTCAAGAATAAGACTACGGTATCCCCAGCCTGTCGTAGAAGGCGAATAATAGATGCCTCGGATTCACTGGGCGACAAGGGTGGGGGCCTTTGTCGTCTGCCAAGGTGGACCCGGGAAGAAGGCGACATCGGCTGGCCTGTGTCGTCTTGCACTGCGAGGGCACAGGGGGGGAGGGAGTAACCTCTCCCCCGGGAAGTGCTCTCCTTGAGCACAGTCCGTTCCACTGAAGATCCCGGAGACCCTCAACATGCACCGAGAAATGGCCACCGGGGAGGTTTTAGTGGGTAAAAACCCCACATAACCGCCGCCTTCCCCCCAGAAGGCGGGGTATCTTTTTGAAGATTTCCTCCTCGTTTGAAAAAAAAAAAAGTTTTTAAATAAAGCATTGCTTTAGTAGGAAACCGTATTACGATTAAAATACAGCTAAGTTTAACTAAAAATTAAAAATATTTTCGTCATATTTTTGTTTTAAAGATAATACTCATTGAAAATTATAACTTGTTATAATTAAAAAATAAACAAATAGAAGTTAAATTGCCTGCCTGTTCTAAACAATTCATGAAAGAGCCTTAGCCGAGGATCGCGAGCTGCGAGTTGCTGACCACTGACCTAGCTAATATATGGCAACTTCTACGAGTAAATGACCCTGGGCATAAGACCTTTTTTTACCTGTGAAGAAATGTTGTTATTCATACGTACGCGTCCTAAAACCGAAAACCGAAAATCGACTGTACCGTAAAAACTATAATGTGGATGACACTGCATTTCCGAATTATCGTAAGAATATTACGGAATACAATTAATCAGAACGTAATCAAAATCTTATCAAACTACCCTAAAGAAACATCCTTTGCAATAAAAATTGAACGTTGCAATTCAATTTCAAATTTTTTTACTTTCTAAGCAAGTGCTTGACTACGTTCCCCCCTGATGCTAAGTGAAAATGCATTTCTGGATGGTAAGGCGCACTAGCTTAGTAAATGCCTGTTCACTCTACTCTTGAAAATACCCACATTATAATCAGAAGGAAAAATAGACGCGGGCAAACTATTCCAGTCCCCTGCTGTACGAACAATGAAAGAAGAAGCGAAGCGCTTCATTCGGGTTTGAGGGATGTTCACAACCAAAGGTATGAAAAGAACAAGAAGAGAAGAAACTTAGACTCACGGAAAGTCATATATGTACATATGTATGGACTTTTTTTAAATGAAAGAGAAACCTTACTTTCTATTATTTAAATTCCAAGGAAGCGAAACTCTTCTCAAAATAGTGTTTTAAGTTACAGCCTTTATATATATAATATATATGTCCCACTGCTGGGCACAGGCCTTCTCTGTAAAGAGAGTATAAGGGCATAGTCCACCACGCGGCCCTAGTGCGGATTGGTAGACTTCACATGCCTTAGAAAAATTTTCTAAGACATGTAGGTTTCCTCACGATGTTTTCCTTCACCGCCGAGCGCGTGGTTAATCAGCACATAAAATTGCAACAACAAATTTATTGATACCGACACCGGGGATCGAACTCGGGGTCCTAGCGTACTATGCTATTGAACCAACCGCCCGGACACTGAGCTACCACAGCTCGGCTCGCTGCTATAATCGTTTAACTTTACCATAACGAAAAAGGCTCGCGGTTTATAAATCGAAGAGACCGGCTCTCGAACAAGAAAATATTTACTAAGGAATTCATGTTAAACAACAGGTGGCAACGTTTATTCAAATTATAAGGAACCGTCACCTTCAATTTAAAACAAAAATTGGGAAAATTTTCACTTTCACTTGGAATATTTCAAGTTATTAAAATGTGCGTGCCACATTGAATGTGCGCGACCTCTAACAATATTTCATCAAACGCCTATAAACCTATAATTAGATATTATTAATTTGATTCTACTCATCGTAAAATATTAGAGGTTTACTATAAAATAACTCTCTTCGATGGGCTTTATACGAATATATTATTAACAAAACGATTATGGAACAAAAATTATAATGATTTTCAAGCAAGCTCCCACGTCCTTTTAGACCTTACGGGGAAAACAGAAATGGTAATTGATACAAGAATTTTCACCTACTTCACAGGTCGGAAACCTTGTCTTTCAAAAAGCATTTGGCTCTATATTCAATACACAATTGAAATTTGTCCAAATAGCTAGTTCTTGAATAATAATTCAGCCCTGTAGTTTTGGGCTCTCAAGAATAAGACTACGGTATCCCCAGCCTGTCGTAGAAGGCGAATAATAGGGGCCTCGGATTCACTGGGCGACAAGGGACCTTTGTGGTCCGCCAAGGTGGACTTGGGAAGAAGGCGACATCGGCTGTGTCGTCTTGCACTGCGAGGGCACAAGGGGGGAGGGAGTAACCTCTCCCCGGGAAGTGCTCTCCTTGAGCACAGTCCGTTCCACTGAAGATCCCGGAGACCCCTCAACATGCACCGAGAAATGGCCACCGGGAGGTTTTAGTGGGTAAAACCCCACATAACCGCCGCCTTACTTTCTATTATTTAAATTCCAAGGAAGCGAAACTCTTCTCAAAATAGTGTTTTAAGTTACAGCCTTTATATATATAATATATATGTCCCACTGCTGGGCACAGGCCTTCTCTGTAAAGAGAGTATAAGGGCATAGTCCACCACGCGGCCCTAGTGCGGATTGGTAGACTTCACATGCCTTAGAAAAATTTTCTAAGACATGTAGGTTTCCTCACGATGTTTTCCTTCACCGCCGAGCGCGTGGTTAATCAGCACATAAAATTGCAACAGCAAATTTATTGGTGCCGGCACCGGGGATTTATATTTATTTAAGAACAATTCTAAGTATACATGATAATGGTGATGTACCGCCAGACAACTTTTTCAGAAAACCATAATCGTTGCGACGCACAAGTAAAACTAGTTAATGAAGCGACCGGTGCATAATATTAACCATTTGGAAATCAATGGAGCCACGGCGGAGTCAAATGTCATGTCGGTCGTTTTCAATTAATTGCCAATAAACTAGTTAGTCGCACTGCTTAGTAGCGAAACAATTTACTGATCGTTAAATGTAAATTATACTTTTACGTGTATATACCTTTTGTTTTTGTTCACGCGGGGGAATCTTTTTATAGACCATCCTCCGGTACCCTGGGTGGGCCCGGAGGGATGTGTGGGTCTCGGCCTGGGCAGCCCCTACCCATTAAACCTTCCGCGAATGCCATCAGCCGTTATGAGCGGGGTGTACCGGATCTGTCAGCGACAGGACACCCCAACGGCCGGCCGGTCCCGGCAAAGACCGGATTCATCCTCAAAGGGGACTTCTCCGGCACTCAGAGAAGTCCCGACGACGCTGAAGCATACTGGGGCCAGGTACCCATCCTGGCCCCGTTTCGGATTACGGGGGCGGCAAGAGGAGGCGTTGGAAACGCCTCCTGCGCTTCCCTCCCTGACCCGCTCGTCAGCCTCCTTCTGGGACATGACCGTCTCACAGAAGGAGGCGATCGCCGTCCAAGACCTGTCGCTCGAGACCATCGCAAGAGCGAGGCTCGGAAGCGACAGGTCTACACCACCGATGGCAGATACCATGTCATGGCGCTGCGCTGCCCATCTCGGGCACACCTCGAGGGTGTGCGACCTACGTGTACATACCTACTTTTATATTGATGAACTAAAAAAATTTAGAGGGGATAGAAATGATACTTTACCATAAGATAAAGGTTTCGAAGAAGGTTTTATTAAAATACATTTCTGATAACTCATCTGGAATCATATATATTTTTTTAAATTAATCTATTCCAATTGAACATATAATTCTATTGTTTATTATTCAATTTGACACTTCACGAATTCGACACTTCGCCATTCAACTATTGACGTGAACCATCTCCTAGCACAAACTTGAGCTTAATTTGTAACGCTTAAAAAGCATTGCCGTTGTTAATCTGAAGTAACCATCGTTATAAGCCGACTTTTACAACTTCACCGAGTTAAGAGTACATCGTGTTTTTAAAGTACTTAGCTCTATTATGAATTAGCGCAACATTCCAAGAAAAAAAACCTCTGCTGGGCTCGGCTCGACTCGAGCTAGGCTATCAGATCGAGCCTAGATTTAGTCCTCTTCTATATGTTTACAACAAATTCTGGTTCGATAACGTCAACAAACGCTTCGTTCGTTCGTAAGCAATAAGATAGTGTTATAATTTGTAGGTCTCGTAGAATAAAATAGTCCAACAACTAATACACTCGTTTTATTGAGACAGCGTAACGTTGTACAAAGAATTATTTATAACGAATACCGTCACAACTGCGTGTCCTCACAATCTTTATACAAAATTAATTAGAAGTCAGATTACGAACTAATAAAGTTACAATGACAAGTTCATGTGACGATCAAGTTAATTATTAATTATAATAAGGTTCAGGTAAATCACTAAGATATCATTGGAAGTAGTTATTATACATAACAATCGCTGGGTGTCATGTGTGATGCTATCAATAGTGATATGAACAGACAAACAATGATATTATATATTCTATTGAACGATTCATTATCTGTTTCATATAATATACTAGCTCTTGTAAATTTTGCAAGACGTTCGGTCTTATTTCACACATTTTGCTTATTCAACAATTTACATTTCCTAATTGTGTAACGTAATAAATTTTACATTCTTTACGAAATCCCAATTTAGGTGTCATAAATGCATCTAATATACTTAATAGGACAAGCTTTAAGCTTAAGTCAATGCTTGTAATTTATTTCTTAATACATGTTAACGTTTTAATAATTACTTTTTGTAGTTAGTGTTATTACTGAAGTTAGTTATTCAATTTATTTGTTTATTTTATGGCTGATTTGGTAAATCAAAATTTAATTAACATTAAATTATAAATTTAAAACAATCCGATGAAGAAATAGTGAATTTTTAGAGTGCTCAGATTCTATAATAAAAAATCCCACCGCCTTAGATTTCCTCGTTACCAAAAAATTTTTCCGGCTAAAAAAATCCAGGTCAAGAGTTAGCAGGGTTGCCATGTTTAAATTACTTGTAATGAAATATTCCTTCTTAAACCTCAGGACCAACAACACAACAGGACAACCGCTCTAAATAAAAAGAACTCGCCAAAACAGTTCAGCGATCCGGGTTCGCCCCGCAACACGCGCGTCCTCCCGACGTGCCCCGTAGGTTCAAATTCCCCTATTCTAGGGAGCTTTTGAACTCGTAGCCCCCCCTCTCGACCTCCGTCTCAATCGTGACCGGTCGGGAGGGCGTAGAAGATAGATTCGTCGCGTAGTTATTCCTAAAAAATCCGTTCTAAAGCGATACCCAAGACCAGGGGAGCAGTCGCCCCCTGCGCTGATAACCCGGGTAATGGGGTAACACCCCGAGGCCCGTACCTGCGAGGTTCCCGTGAACCTTGTAGATGACTCGACTGACTGAGTTCAACGATAACGCAATAATTGGTAACGAAGAATTTTGTATTAGCTCTCATGCTACACAAAGTTTCTTCAATTCATTACCAAGTAATCAAGATCGAGATGATCGAACATTAACCTTGGTTGTAACAGCTTTCTGTGACTTTTAATTTATCCGTGTAAACATGTGCAACCTACCGAGTCATGGTTCGGCCCTTTCGGGCGCTCTCGGAATGGAATGCTTACACCTAACATAGTAACCGTCCAAACCGGTTACCCCTCACCGGAAGAACTCTTGAATAAAACAAATAGACGTTCAGGCTAAGCGAACTAAGAGCTATACCACCTCTCAATCCAGTGAAGTTAAAGTCAACATCTCCGGCTAACCTGTGCAGGTTCGTATAAAAAAGAGACATTTAATAGATTTGTTTTTAACGTGGGAGGAATGAAGGAGGATGCTTACTTACACGCAAAGGGTAGCATTATGTCGTGCTCGGCCTACAAGAGACCCGACCAAAACATCCCGCTGTGAGCCCTTCACCATGATAGGGCGAGACGGGGTCGCGTTTTCATTTCATCATCTTGCCCCAACATTTAATAGGTCGCCCAAGCTCGTTTAACTTCATTTAACATATAACAATTTCATGCAGAAAATAGCTCGGTGACTCCTTAGCTTAAGAAATGAAGTATTTCGAAGAAACTCGGATAATTAGTGGCCCTACGAAGCACGTCTTGCATTGTGGTTTCAAGAAGTGTTTATCTTAAGTTGAAATAGAAAATTGCAATGGAAATCGTGAACTCATTCTGTCTCACCTAATGACGGTAATGTATTAGTATTTGTTTTATTTTTCTTTCCTATTATAATATTCTTTTGTTTTTCTTTTTTTTTTAATATAAATAGTGTAGCATAAACAAGAATTTTAGAGTCATATAATGAAACAAATCAGTGACGGATGAAACATTAAACGCTACGACTCTTTCTGTTATTTTCGAAATATCATATTTATATATTTTGACTTACCTTAGTTTTGTTCACAGTTAGGAAATCTTCAAAAAGATACCCTGCCTTCTGGGGGGGAAGGCGGCGGTTATGTTGGTTTTTACCCACTAAAACCTCCCCGGTGGCCCTTCCTCGGTGCATGGTGACGGGCTCCGGGATCTCCAGAGCAACGCACCGTAGCCCCTCTGCACTGTGCTCAAAGAGAGCACTTCCCGGGGGCGGGAGGTCCACCTTGCCCTTGTCGCCCAGTGAAACCGGGGCCCTTTTTAGTCGCCTTCTACGCCAGGGATACCGTAGCCTTATTCTTGAGAGCCCAGAACTACATTGCTGCATTTTGACCAACATATGCTAATTACACAAAGAAGCTGACCGCAACAGTCTTACCGAGCTTGAGAGGTTGCAGCGCTCTTAAGTCGCTTAGCCTGAACCTCTATTGAGAGTAACACGACGCAAGGTCCCCTGAGAGAGTGTGAATAAAAATACTCCATGCCCTCTCAATCTCTGTGGCTATGTGTTTTAAATACAGCTAAAATAATTTTATATTCGTATTGTTATGTTATATACTTTAACTTTCGGGCGTGGAAAAATTTGGAATTTTTAATTACAGAATAGAAAGTTGTATTTTCGAAATCGCACCACGCCCAGATTAGACTATAAACTATCTTTTTTATGTTCCCGGTCACTTTCTTGCGTCGGCCGGCGAAGTCAGAAGGGCAATAAGATGCATCGGCCTATATTTTCTAGTTCCGTGAGTGGACAGGCCTAGGTTTTTGCTAATGATCATTTGCCTGCGCCGGCTGATGATGGTGGCTTGATCGACGGCTGCTAATGTGTACCTTTGATTACAGTTATATCAATGTAATTGAAAATGTACGCGCGTAGGAAAGTCTGCGCCGTCGGGTAGTCTTAAAATGCTTGTGTATTAAATTGCATATTACACTCGTGAACAAAAATAAAGGGTCGGTTAAGAAAGTTTGAATATCTCGGAAGATAAAGACGATAGCTAACTGAAATAAATTTTGCATGATAGACAATTAGATCTCTTTAAAATTAAATAAAATACTTTTATTAATTTATTTATATTTACTACATATTTTTCATTAAATTTTATAAATATAATATATATAAATAAATTTTATATTATGATGGGTTACCTTGGCTTGGACCGTTACTATGTTACACGTAAGCATTCCGATCCGAGGGTGCCCGAGAGGGCCGAACCACGACTCGGTCGTTTGCTATTTCACGGATAATCTAAGGGACGTGACTTTTTTTACCAATATCTCAATTAATAAACATTCTTCTATACGACTTTTAGGTTCCCTTCTATATCTACGGAACCTAAAGTCCTATAACAACGAAAGACACATGGAACTTAATTAAGTGAGACAAGAAAAGAGTGAAAGTTAGATACTTTCAAAGCAAAAAAAAATGAAAATCTACTCATAAATGACGGTTCTGTGATTGAACAAACAAAATAAAAAACAGACGAATTGAAAAACTCCTTTTCTTGGTATATATAAATGGTTTGTAATTTACTCCAATTCGGTGAAGTATTGACGTTCACCCCGGCAACAATGAAGCCATTCCGTTCATTGTGCCGTTCTCATTTCCCCGATAAATGTCCATATTTCGCACAGATGACGATCGTTTCCCTGCATGTAATTTAATGAATGAATGAATATTCTTTATTGCGCAACAATTAAAAACAAAATACATCACAGAAATAGTAAATATAATTTTTACATTAGACAAGGTCATTGCATGCGCAATGGGCGGTCTTATCGCTAAGAGCGATCTCTTCCAGACAACCTTTGTATGGACAGAAACTTTCGTCTAAAAATATTTTAGTGGGTCTGTGATTATCTTTATTTTAATACAAAGCAACAATAAACATATATATATAAACATACTCATTTATCAATATATACACTATTAATAATAATAATATATAAAATTGGAAGCGTCAATAGCCTAATGGTTTAGGGTACGGCCTGCGAATCGTTAGGTCGTGGGTTCGAATCCACCATTCGACTATTGCCGTGAACCTTGTCCTTTTTTTTTGTTGACGGGGAGGAAATCTTCAAAAGATACCCTGCCTTCTGGGGAAGGCGGCGGTTATGTGGGATTCTTACCCACTAAAACCTCCCCGGTGTCCCTTCCTCGGTACATGGTGAGGGGCTCCGGGATCTCACGTGGAACGCACCGGAGCCCCTCTGCACTGTGCTCAAAGAGAGCACTTCCCGGGGGCGGGAGGTCCACCTTGCCCTTGTCGCCCAGTGAACCCGAGACCCCTTTTAGTCGCCTTCTACGCCAGGGATACCGTAGCCTTATTTTTGAGAGCCCAGAACTACATTGCTGCATTTTGATCAACCTATGCTAATTACACAAAGAAGCTGACCGCAACAGTCACACCGAGCTTGAGAGGTGGCAGCGCTCTTAAGTCGCTTAGCCTGAACCTCTATTGAGAGTAACACGACGCAAGGTCCCTTGAGAGAGTGTGAATAAAAATACTCCATGCCCTCTCAATCTCTGTGGCATTGTGTTTTAAATACAGCTAAAATAATTTTATATTCGTATTGTTATGTTATATACTTTAAGTTTCGGTCGTGGAAAAATTTGGAATTTTTAATTACAGAATAGAAAGTTGTGTTTTCGAAATCGCACCACGCCCAGATTAGACTATAAACTATCTTTTTTATGTTCCCGGTCACTTTCTCGGCGGCCGGCGAAGTCAGAAGGGCAATAAGATGCATCGGCCTATATTTTCTAGTTCCGTGAGTGGACAGGCCTAGGTTTTTGCTAATGATCATTTGCCTGCGCCGGCTGATGATGGTGGCTTGATCGACGGCTGCTAATGTGTGCCTTTGATTACAGTTATATCAATGTAATTGAAAATGTACGCGCATAGGAAAGTCTGCGCCGTCGGGTAGTCTTAAAATGCTTGTGTAATAAATTGCATATTACACTCGTGAACAAAAATAAAGGGTCGGTTAAGAAAGTTTGAATATCTCGGAAGATAAAGACGATAGCTAACTGAAATAAATTTTGCATGATAGACAATTAAATCTCTTTAAAATTAAATTAAATACTTTTATTAATTTATTTATATTCTACGAATTGAAAAACTCCTTTTCTTGGTATATATAAATGGTTTGTAATTTACTCCAATTCGGTGAAGTATTGACGTCCATCCCGGCAACAATGAAGCCATTCCGTTCATTGTGCCGTTCTCATTTCCCGGATAAATGTCCATATTTCGCACAGATGACGATCGTTTCCCTGCATGTAATTTAACTACGTTTATAACACAAAAACTAGAACATTAATTCTCATAGAACAAAACCAATCATACATCGATGTTGGTGCTAATTTGCGGCTGACAATAACCGCTTTATATATTCTGTGGTCATTGCAAAGGAGAGACTAAACAGTTAAAATTTTTAGACGTAAATATTAAGGTTAAAAGTTAAATTTACAGCCTTTATATATGTCCCACTATTGGGCACAGGCCTTCTCTGTAAAGAGAGTATAAGGACATAGTCCGCCACGCGGCCCTAGTGCAGATTGGCAGACTTCACATGTCTTAGAAACATTTTCTAAGACATGTAGGTTTCCTCACGATGTTCTCCTTCACCGCCGAGCGCGTAGTAAATCAGCACATAAAATTGCAACAAGAAATTTATTGGTGCCGGCACCGGGGATCGAACTCGGGTTGCCAGCGTATTATGCAACTTGAGGCGACCGCCCCGACACGATCCCACCTGATGTTAAGTGGAAATGCAGTACTGGGTGGTAAGGCGCACTAGCTTAGTAAATGCCTATTCACTCTACTCTAGAAACTCTAGTCTTCATTCATTCACTTCATATAGTTATCAAAATTATAACATTGAAAATACCGACTTCATAAATTTCCTTCTGATCACTCAGACGATTTCAATTAGTTCAAATTGATTTAATTTCCATTCATTCATTTTATATACGAGTAGTTATCAAAAACATAACATTCAATAATATCAACAACATAACTTTCATTCGAACCACTTCAATTAGTTCGAATAATATATAAAATTGGAAGCGTCAATAGCCTAATGGTTTAGGGTACGGCCTGCGAATCGTTAGGTCGTGGGTTCGAATCCACCATTCGACTATTGCCGTGAACCTTGTCCTTTTTTTTTTGTTGACGGGGAGGAAATCTTCACAAAGATACCCCGCCTTCTGGGGGGAAGGCGGCGGTTATGTGGGATTCTTACCCACTAAAACCTCCCCGGTGGCCCTTTCCTCGGTGCATGACGAGGGGCTCCGGGATCTCACGTGGAACGCACCGGAGCCCCTCTGCACTGTGCTCAAGGAGAGCACGTCCCGGGGGGAGGTTACTCCCTCCTCCCCTGTGCCCTCGCAGCGCAAGGCGACACGGGCCAGCCAATGTCGCCTTCTTCCCGGGTCCACTTTAAAGGACGACGCAGGCCCCCACCCTTGTCGCCCAGTGAACCCGAGGCCCCTTTTAGTCGCCTTGTACGACAGGCAGGGGATACCGTAGTCTTATTCTTGAGAGCCCAGAACTACAGGGCTGGGTGAACCATGTCCTAGCACAAGGTTAAGCTTAGTTGGAATGGTTAACAAGATGGTTAGTAATATTTCTGAAAAAAAAATCTAGCTTTCATTATTTAAAAAAAAAAAACTACGCACAAGTGTTCATTAAACAGTTTAATCAACATCCGAAACTAATAAACACTTTTATGTACAACAACATAAAATTTATGACTTATTTCTCGTTCCTGATCTTCAGATAAGGTCCGTCTCGCCACAACTCATTCTTGATTTACTGCCAGTGAAATTATATATGTTCGATATGCATTTTAATAAAATAGATAAATTAGTCGTTAAATAGAGAAAAATAACTATGGTATCATGATTAGAAACATCCAGGTGAGGTTTCCACGTTTCGCCCTCCACGAATGGGAATTTCAAATTAGCGAAAGCGATAAACGATTGCAATTAACAAGTTTCCATTTCATTTGTATTCTTGTTGTTTTTAGGTTGATTCTTCACCGAGACACACTTTCATTGCTCCGTTTAAAGTAATTACGAAAGATACATTTACAGGGGGCTAATTATGTTTTAAACATTAATGACTGGAGTGCATTTGGTCGTAAAAAAGTTTTCAGAACACATAAACCTTTAATACAAACTCCACTTTATTGGACTTCACTGGTGGATATTTCTCGAAACTATGTTTTGGTTTAAACGTACCAAGCAACAAGTAGGTGAAAAGCCTAAACGATAGCACAGGTTTGCATGACCTCTAAATAGTCCCCCCGGGACTCCGGTGTGTTCCACTGGAGATTACGGAGTCCCTCACCATACGCCGAAGTAGGGCCACCGGGGGGATTTCAACAACAAGATAATTGATTCCTCCCAGAAGGCGAGGTATCTTGTTGACGATTCTCCTCCCCCCCGGTAACAAAAAAAAAGGTTTTCATATCCACAGCCCTGTAGTCCTGGCCTCATAGAATAAGGCTACAGTATCCCGGTATCCCTTGCCTGTTGTAGAAGGCGACCAAAAGGGGCCTCGATGGGCCCTGGGTGACAAATGCGGTGCAAATAAGAACCCCACGTAACTCCGCCTTCCCCCCAGGAGACGGGTTATCTTGTCGAAGATTTCCCTTACGTTAACAAAAAAAAAGTTTGAATATCGTAATTAGAAATTACGCTTTTTGTACGAACCTACACAGATTAGCCAGAGAAGCTGTTTCACCGGATTGAAAGGTGGCATAGCTCTGAGGAAATTACGTGAAAATTTATTATCAATTCAAATAAAAAAAGAGTCTGCTTAAAACCACATGGCTGAAGTAAATCTAGCTCTATCTATATGTATGTAACAGTCCCTCTGTCTATTTTCATCATACGAGTATCCTCCTTTTGACTTCCGTTCACCTGGCCTGGTCACACTTTTCGTAATGCATTCACCAGCTTACTACCCAAGTCCAGCGTGGAGACTATTGGGCTGAGTTGCTCGTAATAGATAGAACTCAGAGACCTCGCATCTCGGAGAAATTGTGAGAACAATAAGCCACACAACAAACAAACTGCGAGTAGCCCGATAATGCTGACCCATTCATGGAGCAGCATTATTTCACTTGTTATTGTATCCTTGTTACCAGTAAAGATCTCTATCATTAGACTCCAAACATACAAACCTATGCCCTTGTATTATTCAGTCGTGAAATTCATTTTCTCGCAGTATCCTCAATTATTGTATAATGCTCAACATTGGACGAACACAAAATTACTTTTCCTACCATTACGCCAGAGGTTCCCAACCTCCGGCGTAATGGTAGGAACCGCCGGCATGGCGCCTGCGGAACGATTGTGCTCGCCACTATTCGACACAGACTGATTTTTTTAAACATTAATTAAAAATGTGAATTATTACAACGTTTTGTCAATACGTTTCTCTGGGTGTATGCAATTTGAATAATAAATTTACTATTTTAAATATAAGAAAATAAATGATGGGAAAATGAGAAGTTATGGAAGGAGTTGGTCGATTAAAAATAGGTGGTACCCGCCACTCGACTGATATTTTAGAATGTGCTCTAGAGTTGAATGAGGTTGGGTACCCCTGCATTACGCTATTTAATTTTCTATTCAAACAACTGCACACTAGTGTAATGTTTTAGAAAGCTTTAATCACGATTCGTTACCTAGCTCTGTATTGACATTTATTAATATTATAA
Source organism: Meandrusa payeni (assembly GCA_029286785.1). Classification (NCBI taxonomy): domain Eukaryota; kingdom Metazoa; phylum Arthropoda; class Insecta; order Lepidoptera; family Papilionidae; genus Meandrusa; species Meandrusa payeni. The sequence goes on along the minus strand of JAGSMX010000008.1, from coordinate 6,094,207 downwards.
GAAGGAAAGGTTTATTTTTATTAAATAAACTCTAAAACTATACTACTTATATAAAGCTACATTATCTTTAAGTAACAAATGCTTAACTTTTATTATAAATTCAATTTCAGAACGAAATAATGGTATTTGTAAGTTAGACCGTTGGCGTTCCACAATTCCACGTTTGTAACTTCCTTCCACGCATCAACTTATGGAATCAACTGTCATCAGCGTTGTTTACCAGCCTACTCCTTTCTTAAAGACAATGCACCTGCACGTCCTACGATGTTCTGGATGTTCATATTAAAATCAGGTGAGCCGTAAACTACAGCTGTGAGCAAAAATTAAGGGTCGGTTAAGAAAGTTTGAATATCTCGGAAGATAAAGACGCTAGCTAACTGAAATAAATTGTGCATGACAGACAATTAAATATCCTTAAAATAAAATGAAATATTTTTATTATTTTGTTTTCATTTCATTAAAAACATAAACTTAAATGAAAAAGGATTTCTTACGTAAACTTAGTTAATACATTATTTTTCGATAAATTTTATTTCTATTTAAATTTTAGTACTTAGTGTTGTCTCCATGTGGCGGTGTAGTTTGCCCCTTTCCTATAAAAAAAAGACACAGATCTCTAAACGCGAGAAATCAACTTCAAAATCATACACAAAGGTGATGTTTACTCTAAAGAGTTTTGTTTTATTAATTTCAGAATGCGAGAGACGGAAAAAAGGACACTAAAATTATAAATTTGAAAGTTACCTAGTTTACCGCAATTCTGTCAATTTATCTCGAGTTTCCATGTTAATTGCCTATTTGCATAAGAATAAATTGCCGGTACACCAATTATATATTTATGTAAGTTAAAGGAAGATCCCGTAGTATCGTCTAAGATCCCAACCAACCAACTCGGGTCATAATTACGCCTTCAAATGTATAGGCATAGTTTATTTATTAAATTTAAACATTTTCAAATTCTAATTATATCATTATTTATAGGAAAACATAGCATTTACAAATACATACAAGTAAAACAACACTCAACAACAAGTTAAGTGAACTATTTATAACCTAAAAATTAACTAACAAACATATATAACTATGAAAATTTAAAAGAAACCTTAAAATTTTGTATATTAGGTTAGTTTTTACAAAATGACGATCTTTTAGTGGATCAAATAGTTTTTTTTTATTTTTTTTCAATAAGTATTTTCTTTTATATTTAAAAAAATAATTACTTAAAATGTAAGCAAGGCAAAAAACGCAGTCGTGGTTCTACCATCAAATACTTTTCTATACTATTTTGGAATTCAAGGTCCAATGACAACAAAATTAAAATGATACCTAATAAAAAAAAACCAAGAAAATTAGGTCCATAAATCACCTCTCAAATGCCAGTTAATTTTTCTGTCTGTTTGTTTATATTCGCCGATAGCAATCAACATCGAAGCATGCTTATTTTCCCATTTTCTACAAAATAAATTAATTAAAGAGGTCAATATACGCGCAAAGACCTGTTCCATAACAACAAACACGTGTTTTATACTAACTGGCCGTAAATAACAACATTCAATGTCAAAAAGAAATATTTTACCAGATGACCGCTTCAATAAGAGCGTTAGAAGTTTAGCACGAACGTGTTTAATATGTTATACACCAAATTTCACCGTCTAATAGAATATTTAATTGACAGCGATCATCTCCGTTTACATCAGCTCTCACTAAAAACGAAAATAACTTGTCGCGATCTCGCTTCGCATCTTAAGGGCCGCATGATCGTGTGGGCCGAGTGGATATATCGTCTATAGCATTATACATCATATAAATGGAGAGACGTTCTTTTTTGTCAACTTTTACTACATCAATTAAAAAAAGGTTCACCATGATGCTACTATTATAGACAAAAAGATAAAGTGTCTTGCCGCAACCGTCAGAGGTTTTGGTTTTTGAATTTTGTCGCAATACCGCCGAAGTAGGCCCCATTCGATAGATGTTAGGAGCCTGGCTGGAGTTAATTCGACAACTTTTTCAATAACTTGGTATTAAAAGCTATTTTAATGTCTTGACAGTCTCCCGATTAAAGACAAGAAAAGCGAGTAGTGATTCGGTCCTCTCGGGCTCCCTCTGTCCAAGATGAGGAGGATTGGAAATTGTGGAAACCCCCGGACACTGAGCTACCACGGTTCTTGATAAGATTAGTTATATTTAAAGTGAACTGAGTTCAAGTAACAGCCTTTATATATGTCCCACTGCTCGGCACAGGCCTTCTCTGTAAAGAGAGTATACATCTCTTGCCGTGGTAGCTCAGTGTGGGGGCGGTCGCGCGGTCGCCTCAAGTTGCATAGCAACCCGAGTTCGATCCCCGGTGCCGGCACCAGTAAATTTGTTGTTGTAATTTTATGCACTAATTTATCACGCGCTTGGCGGTAAACCTAGAAGTCTTGGAAAACATTCTTAGACATGTGAAGTTTGCCAATTCGCACTAAGGCCGCGTGGCGGACTATGCCCTTATACTTGCAGTGATAATTATTCAAGCCCAAATCGTACTTCTCGGTCGATTTACTAGATGCGAAATTCAGCAGCACTCGCTTGTCCGTCGCCGTCGGTAGAGATGACCTATTCATCCAACCAGTTCCAAACGTAACCCAGCCACTTCCACTTCGATATTTATTGCTTAAATTAAATCAATTTCAATATGCGTCTGTGTTTTATTATTTCGTTTCCATTTTGCCAACTGCAACAATTATTATATTAAACATTTAAATTTTAAAATCTGATAGAGATTTAAGAAATAAAATATTCAATTGGCAATTGCCGTTTATGATATTTAGTTTCTCTCTTTAAAAGTTTAAATTCCCTTGGTCATTATAAAATTTAACAAGTGTCTCATGTGTGTGTTATTATTTACATTAGACGACAAGCGTGACACCCTGAAGGCCCGACCACGAGCTGCCATATCCTATAACATCAATAACGGTGTGCTTACGTGCTCCCAATGCGGGCGCACTTTTACAAGGAAGAGTGGTTATGCAAGCCACACGAGGGCACACTTAAGAGCCGCGTGACCTGGCTCATGACGTGTCAGTCCTGAAGCGTCGTCGTAGCCGAAATCGGCAGGACATCATCATCATCATCATAAATTATTTACGAGTAAGAAAATAAACGATTTCAAATCAAATCACTGACTTATTAACCGTTGAACTTGTTCATTCGAAACTAGTTGCCGTTAAGGAGTTCTTACCTAGATTGGATTGCCACTTAACAATATCTCAATCAATATTATAAGCTTGCTTCAATACGATTTTTTCTCCGTTCCTGGTATTTTTAAAATTATTTGGACAAAACAAAAGTGTACAAATATGCGAGATTAATACCAAAAGGTTTTGTCTGTCAGTAACAGGTGCAAGATTAGAAAAAAAAGTGAATTTATATTTTTATAGATATTTTTGTGTTGTAATCTCTTTATTATTAAAACGTTACGTTTTTAATAGCTAATGTTGTGTACACCTGTAATTGGCATACACAACAGGACTTAGTTTGTAAATTTGATAATTACTACAATTTATATACTACAGTATTTGATAATTACTACAGCTTAGTTGGAATGGTTAACAAGATTGTTAGTAATATTTCTAAAAACAAAAGAAATATTGCAACCTTTTTTAAAGAAAAATGTACACTTGTGTAATGCTGTTGGTGTATCTTATTAAATAAATAAATGTATGTATATCATCGAACCAAACCAATGCCAATAAAATTAAAATTAAATAAAGATCTATAAATACACTTATATAGTAAGCTCGCTTGATTATCTTTTCCTTATAAGTTAAAGAATATTAATATGTTATATGGGCAAGCCCCACCCCATAGATGTTAGGAGCGTTGCTGGAGTTTCTTCGGCCACTTCTTCTCCCAGCGCCAACGCTTCCCGAAGTGGCACTCAAAGTTAATTTAGCTTTTGAATGTCTCTTAGATTATCCGTGAAATAGCAACCGACCGAGTCGTGGTTCGGCCCTCTCAGGCGCCCTCGGATCGGCATGCTTACGCGTAACATAGTAACATAATAACATAGTTACTATGTTACGCGTAAGCATTACTAACTAAGCTATGCCACCTCTCAATCCGGTGAAGCAGTCAAGGCCAGCTTCTCTGGCCAATCTGTGTAGTTAGTCATAAGAAAAAAAAAAAAATAATATGTTATAAGAATACATGAGATCTACATGTTTATATAGATACAAAAATAAAACTCTCAGGTCCTTTGTTAAGCCCTAACGGGGTAGACAGAGGCGGATTTCGCTATCCACCTTTCGCCAAATTTTTAGTGAATGATTTTTATACTTAAAAGACCGAAAATAAGGAAATTCATTAGAACAAACCGACATCGATTCGATCGTAAGACGCACCACTTTGCCACTAGGCAACATGTAACATTACACACAAGTGCATCCAACTTATAAATATCTTATTTTTAATATCGGGTAAAAGTTGTCTCAAGCGACTTCATGCGAACAACGCTTGACCCAGTGTTGAAATTTGCATTCAGATAACTGCACTATTATACCTAATTGGAAATTTTATTGTTTAAGAAAGGATTAGAAAATGGTTTTTTTTTATTTGCAATTCATTTTTGAATTTTCAACACATGCAGTATTTAAACGGATGTGAAAACCAGAAACCAAAAAAATGAATTAAAAAGATTTATTATTAATTTAAATAAGGGGATGAAATTTATTGCCTGATGTATGGGGATGTGTCCTGTCGCTGACAGATCCGGGACACCCCGCTCATAACGGCTGATGGCATTCGCTGTAGGTTTAGTGGGTATGGGCTGCCCAGGCCGAGTCCCACACATCCCTCCGGGCCCACCCAGGGTACCGGAGGATGGTTTATAAACAGATTCCCCCGCGTGAACAAAGAAAAATGTATGGGGATAGAAATATTTGGAATTTAATTAGCTTGTAGAAGACGTTGGTTACTTACGTGTCAAATATGACAGCTTTTGCTTGTCATAAAATTAAAAAAAGTTAAAGTTAAAGCCTAATTTTTTTATAAAGAAAACTAGCAATATTTCTTTTTTTTCAGAAAATATTACTAACATTCTTGTTAACCATTCCAACTAAGCTAGGGCCTGTGCTAGGAGATGGTTCACGTCAGTAGTCGAATGGTGGATTCGAACTTACGACCTTAAGATTCGCAGACCGTACCCTAAACCATTAGGCTATTGACGCTTAAGGGAATAAATAGTTGGCCACGGGGTTCCGGTACGGAATGGCAGACTTCACATGCAGTAGAAAATTTTCTAATCCATGCAAATTTTCTCACGATGTCTTCCGTCATCGCTGAGCATGTTGTAAATCAGCACTTAAATATGTAACAAACACATTCATTGGTACCGGCACCGGGGATTGAACCGTTATATTGATTATCATCTCGACTATAGGATTAATGAATTTGTATAAACGCTGTCTAATGAAATTGTAATTGTACATATAAATAAAATTGGAGTGTGTGTTTTAAACATTGAAATAACCATATTTACTATATGAATATAAAATGTATATACGGTACATATACCAAAATAATTTTTGTCTGTCTGTCCGTTTGTTCCCGCTAATCTCCGGAACGGCTGGACCGATTTTGACGGGACTTTCACTGGCAGATAGCTAATGTAACAAGGACTAACTTAATGGCTAATCTAAATAGACACCTTATTGTTTCACGTGTACCATTCTAGGCTTCATCTTCACCTCCCATCGAGCGACATAGAAGTCATCGTGAGCCTGTTCTTTGAAAAAAACAACTTTTCATTTAACCGATTTCAAAAAGGGAGGTTATTGAGGTATTAATTTACAAAAATGTAATAGGGAAAAGTGTTTTCTCTTATATTTTTTTATATTTAAGAACCATTATGGCATTTCGCTGAATATGATGCCGTGGATTATTGAAATTAATTTAATAAATTAATTATTTTTTTTGTCAAATTCCACGCGGATGAAATCGTTACCAAACAGCTAGTTGTAAATAAAATTACGTAAAAGTAATAATTGAAATGCATAAAACTGAATCACTTTTCGGAGTTTCTACGAATATTTGTTATATATATACGTTGCACAAAAGGAAAATCTAAATTCACATAGTTAAAGGAAAGTACTTAAACACAGTCTATGTAAGCAACCTTTAACTTCTTCCTAACCGTGGGATAACACGTGAGCTGGTATTTTCATACAACATTTTAAATTTAAACACTCGCGGAAGTTCCGTTTAAAACGAATACCCGAATGGTCGAGCTTAGCTCGGTTCTTTTAGGTAAATCGTATTTTATGAAATCTTTATTTACATACGAATTAGATAATGAGAAATATGAATAAATTTTTCAGTGCTACCAACATAATTATAATAAAATATGAAATATGATAAAAAATCACGAGTGTAATAATATATGTAAAGAATTGAATTTCTAAGTCTAACGTTAAACCAAACTTAATGATTACGCTTAGTGTTACTTAGCAACGCCGTCTACCGACATAACTTACATATACACGGACAAAACGACATTTTCTAATCATGAATACTAGCTAGATCGATTTATCAACCCCGAAACCCACTGCAAACGAAATTACATGAAAATCGTTGGAGCCGTTACCGAGATTCAGAATATCATAATCAGCCTGTGTCAATCCACTGCTGGATATAGGCCTCTCCCAATGCCTTCCACCACATCAATCCTCTGCTTTCCGCATCCAGCCACTTCCGGCTATCCTTATAAGGTCGTCGGTCCATCTGTAGCGAGGTCTCACGCTTCTCCGGCCCATGCGCTGCCTCCATTCCTAGACTTCCCTCCCCATCTACCGTCACTGACACGGCATATGTGGCCGTCCCACTGCCACTTCAACTTGCTGACTTTAAGAGCTATGTATACTACCTTTGTTCTCCGTCGAATTTCTACGTTTCGAATTCTAGTCCTTAGAGAAATGCTGAGCATAGCTCTTTCCATTGCTTGATGTGCAACTTTCAGCTTGTGGACCAGTCGGGAGGACGCACTGATTGAAGACTTTTGTCTTCAGGCATTGAGGTATTTACACTCCGTAAATGGTGATATAAAATATTCATACGTATTATAGAATTGCTTGTTTAAAGTGTATTAGATAGCCATTTTATTTTAAGCAACAATAGCGTAATGACTGACATAAGGTCATAGCTTCAAACGACCCACCGTTCGACTTTTCACGTGAACCTAGCACACTTAAACTGCTTGATTGATAAATAATAAAATTACAGCCTGTTTTTATGACGAACTACACAGATTGGCCAGAGAAGCTGGCCTTGACTGCTTCACCGGATGGAGAGGTGGCATAGTTCTTAGGTCGCTTAGCCTGAACCTCTATCGCCAGTAACTCGACACAAAGGTCCCCGGTAAGGTAACCTCGGCTTACGACGGTTACTATGTTACGCGTAAGCATTCCGATCCGAGAGGGCCGAACCACGACTCGGTCGGTAGCTATTTCACAGATAATCTAGTACAGCCTGTATATATACTCCCCACTACTGGGACAGGACTTCTTTGTACAGAGAGCATAAGGGAATAGTCCGCCATAGCGCGGCTTAATATATTTTCTAACGCGTGGTATATAAGAACTTAAAATTGAAACATCGAGGATCGAACTCGGAACTAGTGAACTAGCAACTTGAGACCACCCGGTCACTGAGCTAACATATCTCTGATTAACAAGAACATTAAGAGTTTTTCAAAAAATTGTTAACATTATCATAAAACAAAACTTCTAGAGAGTGAAAAATCATTTATACTTGCAACAAAAAATGTGAATATATCGTTATAACAAAATTTATGCTGCACATAAACAAGAAAGCAATTAATATAACTTAAGATAAGCCACACGAGCAGAGTCTAGTCTAGATAGCCTCATCTAGGTCAGTTTCTGTCTAAAAATTTAAGGCACTCCTTGTAGATTAACAGTTTTATTTAAAAAAAGATGTATTCTGATACAAATAACTGCATCTATAATTGGCATTAAGTGAAGAAGAAGATATATCGAGATACGTCGCCGTCTGGCATGTGCTGTCGCTAGGATGCTGTCCTGTCCTGGACTACCCAATTTCGTGCGCATCACTACTTTAGACTATTAGGCTAATCGATTCGGTTTACAATCCCATTCGGTTTATACCAACGAATTGCCAATTTTGTAAGAACAAAAATCATTTGCTAAAAATTTGTGCCCTTGTACGGCGATGGCCTCACCAACTGTCACGTATAGGACGTAATAAACTTGATGAGAAGCGGAGAGTGACAGTTGTCTCCGTCTATTGGGTTAAAAGAACGTGAGAGTTTATCTACTTGTATTGCGGTAACAAACGAAAGAAATATATGAGGAAGAATTACATTTCTCAATTCTAACTATGTCATATGTTTCATTAAGTTCAGAGAACTCTTGACATATGTGAACCAGGTATATTATATGCTTTTAATGATAATAATGTCCTGCTAACCGATATATTCGGTGTCTTCCGATTGCAGTAGCGAAATGGCATTTGCGAAAGAAATCGTGTTTCTGCATTTTTTACTCAAATGCGTCGTTATATTAATAATTGAATACACCTGAATGTTTATAAATGGGAAGTTGTACTATAAATCAGATATTAGAAATTAGAAAACCAATGAGGATTTAACCTTCTTCGCTATGATTTAATATACATTTAAATGATTTAAAATTAATGTATAAAAAAACATATTAAAAATTATGACCGCGATAAAATTGTATTTTCAACCGATTTCAAAAATAAAGGAGGTTCTCAATTAGGATTTGGAAAAATTGAACGGTTAATGCAATATCAGTTATAAGCGAAAATTGCATGCAATGAACAAATGGCCAGTGATAATTTTATAATATAACTAAAATAAACACAAAAACACATTTTTTTATGACGAACAAACACAGATTGGCCAGAGAAGCTGGCCTTGACTGCTTCGCCGGATTGAGAGGGGGCATAGCACTTAGGTCGCTTAGCCTGAACCTCTATCGCTAGTAACTCGACACAAGGGTCACCCAGGTGAGCGGTAACCTCAGCTTGGACGGCTTTGAGTGAAGAGATCGATATCATTATACTCGTATACTTAGTTAGATTCTCTAGTAAGTTGATTTAGTTTTATGTTTATGTGCCTAATGACTTGCCGACAGAGTGAACCAATTTTGATGATTCGTTTTTTATTTGAAAGCCGGTGCTTTCAGTGTGATCCTATTTCATTTTGGTCCAGTTCTGACAACGGCATCCATGAGAACAACATGAAAGTCTTAAATTTGCATTAAGTACGTGCACAATGGGGGGGAGGGGAGGCTTGTGTCGAGTTACTACAATAGAGGTTTAGGCTAAGGCGAGGGTCGGCAACACGCAGCTCGCGAGCTTGATGCAGCTCTTTGGATGTTAAGCTATGGCACTTTAGTAGTAACTTTATTTGTGCAAGTACTGTTTATTGTTGGCGAGAAAAAAAATTGTGGCTCTTTAAAATGTTTGAAATTTTGCAAATTGTAATTTCTTAAACTGTTCCGACTCAAAAGCTGACCCCTCGCCGACTTTTTTTTTTTAACGAAGAGGAAATCTTCAAAAGATACCCCGCCTTCTGGAGGGAAGGCGGCGGTTATGTGGGGTTTGACGCACTAAACCCTCCTCGGTGCATGGTGAGGGGCTCCGGGATCTCCAGAGGAACACACCGGAGCCCCTCTGCGCTGTGCTCGAGGAGAGGGGAGGTCAATGTTGCCTTCTTCCCGGATCCACCTTGGCGGACGACAAAGGGCCTCTCGCACACCCCTGAGTTAAGCGATCTGTTAGCTATGCCACCTCTCATTCCGATAAAGCAATGAAAGTCAGTTTCGTTTTCATAGCGTAATTCCCATGTTTTATAAAATTTTCTAAGGTCATTGTTTACAGTCCGCATCAAGATGACTATCACGTATTTTTGGCCCTGTTGAAAAAAATGTTGATAACGGTTTAAATGGCTAATGTTTAAACGTCCTTACCTCTTTAATTTATCCACGTGCTAGTATTAGGAAAGTTGCGGTTAGATTAATGTTACCACAACGTGGCGTAACTCAATGCATTACCAATAATTGCCTTTTGCATTACGAAAACTATATTTTGAGTGGGTAACGATTAAATTTACTTTTACATGTCAACAATAATTTGGCTGTTTATTTATTAACACTAAATTTTATTGATACTGTCACGTAAACACAAATTAATTATACCCATCTTGTATACCTGTAAAATGACGTGTACATGATACGATACATACAGTTTCCGACGTTATCAGCAGGTGAATTTTCTAATTGTCCTAATTATATAATTAAATACTGGACGTGTTATTTTATCATTCAACTCGTGAATATTCTGCCTGTGCTTTTATTGCATAAAAAAATGTAAAACTGTTCACATCGCAGTCGTCTAATCTAGTCTAATGATTATTGGTAGTCGATAAAAAGGCTTCGAAATCAGTAATTAGTGACATAACCGTACGAAACCTTTTGGATAGAATACAAACCTGAATATTACATCAGTAATTTGTGTGGCTGACAATAAAATTAACATGAATTTTGCATAGAATCAATAAAGCTGGCTCGAAACTAGATCGGCTAGTTTTTTATAGCGACTGCAAATAGCAAGCGGGTCATCGGATGTTATGTAACGGTCGATGTCCGTGGACATCCGTAATAACAAAGGCTTTGGTGACCTTTGTTTTTACCTTGGGAAAGGTGAGACTTTGCATTACACGGCTAAAAACCTAATACATAATTTTTCCCTTGAAATACATATAATAGAATATTCATAGAATACAGAAGCAGTAATCTAAATTCTTTAATCAGTCTATTATTGTATCTAACCTGTATCTCGGAAACGTCTCCATTTTCATCAAATTTAGCAGGTTTCGGGGCCATAAATCGTTCTAGTTAGGAAGTTTTCTTTTCAAAATGTCGTTATATCTGCACATACCTATTATTAGTCCATGGCATTGCTGAGCAAGTTAGAGTGTTTGGTTTCACGTTAATTATTTATAAAATACGTCTGCCACATGATTGCTTAGTGATAAATCAATAAAGTAGTCAATATTCAAGTCACAGACAACATATTGACATACAACATATATGCATCAGACAATGGTAGAACATAGATAAGAAATTGATCACAAATTTTGGAACAAAAAGTTGGTGCAGTCACACGGTTAAGGCCAGGTATCACTAACGGGTTCGAAGAGCGAGTTGAAAAAAGAATTCGAAGTTCCATACCACGAATTACCAAAAATACCAGGTTCAGGTACTAATTAACTACCTAAAATAAACTTTTTTTTTAATACTACTCTTGAAGTTAAGATTTAAGAATAATTAAGACTTTTATGATTTTTTCATGGATCCCATCGTCAGAAATGGGCCACATTTAAACGGTGGCCCCGTTGACCACCACGGAAACACCAGCTTTCAAATAAAAAAATCATCAAAAACGGTTCATCCAAACGAAAGTTATGCAATAACAAACGTAAAAAATGCGACGAATTGAAAACCTCCTTTTGAAGTCGGTTGATAAAGATATAGAAAAGGAGGTTATCCCTCTTCTTTTTTTGAAGTCTGTTATTCCCGGTATATAACCTGTAGATATGTACACAATAGTCTATAGTTATGCCACAAATATATGGCAGATGGGAAAAAAAATGGCGCGGGGACTCATGGGGGATCATCTTACATTTTACCATTTTCATCTCAGACGTAAGAAATAAGTGTATGTGTTTTAAAAAGACTTGGCTTAAAAGTCTTGTTACCAAGCCATAAAATATTCATCAACAACGATATATGGCAGATATAACTAAAAAAAAAAATGTGTACGACAAGCGAAATTCGATTTTCTACTTTGAAATACAAATAATTTAATGTATTTGAACGCACTTCAGATTTGATATTAATTTCCTAACCCTTCAGTGATTTGCTGGAGTTTGTCATCCCAAAACCATTAGTTTTCTGTAGTGTAGTTAAATCAAAATTATGAAAAAACACTTGTTAAATCTCAATGCAACAAAAAAACTAATTCTGACCATGGACACAAAGAGATTCAAAAGGTACAATAAAGGTACAAAGGTACAATTTGTTGTACAGGTACAAAATACTATGATAATATCGAGTTCCGAGAATGATTGGCGAAGGGAAATTATTCTAGGGCTCCATTTATCTTCCAAGATAGGATAATAAAACAACAACGCAAGGTAATATTACAGGCGGCTGACCGAGAAAGTTGTTGGCCACTTTTACAATAAACTCTTTAGTGTTTTTATTTTTATAAATAAAACTGAGCTGGTTTCTATTTCTAGATTGTTGTATATAGATTAAAAAAACAAATAATCTATCATTTACACGTATTACAGTTAGAAACAGTAATTGCTGTAGAGTTTTCACCAGGACAAATTTTAGTGTCACTTTTTGTGAGAGTCATCGACTCGATTCAAACTCCACTCAACTCCCGTATCGTAAATCTAGTATAATTCAGTCAAAGTCAGACGCAGCAGAGACGCTTTTAAAGACGAAAAAACAAAATCGCTTAACAAACAACGGCGCTCCGAGTGCACGGACACTAAATAGCCTATAATAAATTAGAAGCGTCAATAGCCTAATGATTTAGGGTACGGTCTGCGATTCGTAAGGTCGTGGGTCCGAATCCACCATTCGACTATTGACGTGAACCATCTCCTAGCACAAGCTTAAGCTTAGTTGGAATGGTTAACAACAATGTTTATTTACTTATTTATTATTTTACAGATTCAAAAGCTTATGAATTATAATAAATATTTTAGTAACGTATTCAAGATCTAAGCCATTATAGATTTACATAGTACATAACAATTTTCCTTTCAGTGTTAACTAAGGATGTACGCATCGCATTAAAAAAGCAATAAAAAAAAATTAAACAAATTAATAGGAAATAAAAATAGTGTGTACATTGTGTGTATATGATATATGTATCACAAATCTTTAATTAACCCGAGTAATGACATCAGTAAATGTCTATATGATCAAAAATTTGATGAAATTGTTGGTAATATTTCTAACAAAAAGAAATACTGGCAGCTTTATTTGAAATAAAAAATATAATAAATACAGACGAATTAAAAACCTCCCTCTTTGAAGTCGGTTTAAAAGGTACAAAGACCAACCAAATCTCGCCAATGTGTGAGCGATGCAAAGCGTAATTACGTATGTGTTGCGCACAACATCCGACCGCACCAAATAGACCGGGGTAACATGCTGTGTTATGAAACAATTGCGGGGAAAGTGTTAGATTTACTGCACCACGTTTCAATCGACGCGAGTTAACCTCCGGCAGTGTTACAAAATGACATTTTAATAACCGTACACAATGTTTTGTTACAAATTTACTAACATTTTGTACGCAACGGAAGTTGTTAAGACGGACTTTATTCTTTCGGCCATGTAGTCCTGAGCTCATAGAATACAGTGGACTGCGAGAGTACTGGGGGAGGAAGTAACCTCCCCCGGGACCTACTTAACAGCACTGTACATGCTCGTCCTTGCCCGGGACGAGGAATAATTGAACTGAGTCGCAGGCGTGCTTGCGCAAGCGATCGGGTTTGGTCGGTGAAGGCCCGATATAACTCGTCCTTCCCCCGGGGGACGATTACGAATTACTCGCGCAGGTACGTTCCCACAAGTAAAAAAAAAGGACCACCGAAGCCACTGGGGATGGCGCTATAATTGCACAAAAATTAAAAAAATACACGAATTGTATTTTTAAGCCGGTAAAAAATGTAATCACTATTTAAAAAACAGAAAGTTAAGTACGTATTAAATCTCAAAGCGTTCGTTGATATCTCCTCGGCTATAAACTTCGAAAGACGGGAATAATTATTTGTTTTTAGCACTACAATTGTTTTCAATTTAAAATTGGATTTAAATTTTTAATTTAATTTAATAGCTTTTAGCATCTAATTATAGTAAAAATAACATATAGCCATAAATAATGTTAAAAGCTTTCGATTTTTTTTGTTCTGAATTCAAATGTGGAACGCGTTTATTTGGTTCAATCGAAAGAAACTTTTTCTTTTCGATTCCCGCCATTTCACTTTTTTTATTAAAATAAATTAAATAATAAAAATTGAAATTCGGAGCGGTTCTTTATTTATTGAAGAGAATCCAATTTTAAATGCATTTTAATTTAAAGTAAAAAATTTAAGTTATCCAACCTGTATATACGTGTACGAATATATGTGTTTAAAGGCATACTCCATCACGCGGCTCTAGTACAGACTGGCCGATTTTACAAGTCTTACAAAATTTTCTAACATATATAGGTTGTCTTAGGAAGTTATTCTTCAACACCGAGGACGTGGTAACTCACTACGTAAAATTTCTCGAGGATCGAACTTGCTATCGTGCAATGTAACTTTTTTTTTTCAATCTTCTAAAAGATACCCCGCCTTCTGGCGACGGTTAATTGGGGTTTTTACCCACTGAAACCTCCCCGGTGGCCCTTTCCTCAGTGCATGACGAGGGGCTGAATCTCCAGTGGAACGCACCGGAGCCCCTCTGCACTGTGCTCAAGGAGAGCACGTCCCAGGGGAGGTTACTCCCTCCCTGTGCCCTCGCAGTGCAAGGTGACACGGGCCAGCAGCTGTCGCCTTCTTCGCGGGTCCACCTTAGCGGACGACAAAGGCCCCCAGCCTAGTCGCCCAGTGAACCCGAGGCCCCTTTTAGTCGCCTTCTACAACAGGCAGGGGATACCGTAGTCTTATTCTTGAGAGCCCAGAACTACAGGGCTGCTCGTACAATGTAACTTGCGCCAACCGCCCGGACACTGAGCTGTTCGCATTTCTATTTATTATAGATAAATTAAAAAAAATGTATAAATTCTTATGAATGGAAACATAAGAAACATTATTCAGCCGATATACCGTTATGTATCTCAATTTATTTGGCATTTGCCATTCGATAATATATGTGTTTATCTCAGGTACATGAAAATATTCTAATTTATATTTAAAACATGTTAAATTAGTAGTTAAAATACTTACGATGTGATAAAATGACTATCAAAAGTGGAACAGAATGCAATTTCTAAAATTAATGTTTTAACATTTTGCAATAAATATAAAAATATCTATGCATTTTATCGACGATCATTAATTAAAACGAAATGATGACTAAATATTGTCTGTGTTCGAATGCTGCCAGTATTTGAAATTTAAATAGATAAGTTATAAATAATAGAAAATAAAAATAGTTTTTTTTTATTTTAAAATAATCGAGAAAAGCGACTAAGCAACATTGTTTGTTGTACTATTCTACAAAGTATTTGATATCATTGTTTCCAATGGCAATGAAAAAAATTAGTATACATTAAATCTGTTAATCTGCACTACGGCATAGCTCTTAGGTCGCGTAGCCTAAATTTTTTTTGAATTTTTGATACTGTCGGCGTGCCTAAGCTAAGATTACTCGGTTTCTTCTGTTAAAAAATCTAGGCAAGCCTCCCACCATATTCAACACTGAATTCTTAAACAAGCTGTCACGATCTGTACCGCTAACGGGGTAGACAGAGACAGCTATCGCCCGCTTTTAACTAAATTTATTAGACATACATATGTGACAGTCTACTATAAGTCTAAATTTGTGTTCGATAAAGGTTGAGCCTAACACCCTTAATCGAGCACAATATAGTGTGACACTTTTGTGCTTAAAAAACCGAAAACTGTTACAATACGACAAGAGATCGTATGGCGTAGGGATAAGGCTCACCTTTTCACTGCCATCGTCAATTATTTCTTATCACTTCATTATTATCATCAGGCCTATGTCCAGCAGTGGTCAGTCCACTCCAAAGTAATGCCACTGAGCACGATCCTCGGCCACTATCATCCAGCTTCTGCCAGCCGTCCTGCGAAGATCGTCGCTCTACCTAGTCTTAGGGCGTCCCAATCCGTCTCTCTGCTTTCTCCACTCGAGAACTAGTTTCGCCCAACGGTTATCCGTTCTACGGCTAAGATGGCCGGCCCATAGACTCTTCAATTTACTAATTCGGTGGGCTATGTCGATCACCTTAGTTCTCTGTCGGATCACCTCATTCCGTTATCATTTATTAACAAACAATCTAATAACAATATAATTCGCACACGTTTATGGTAGAAAGTGCTATCATCAAGTAATCAGTTTTATCTTAAGCAAGCTGTCGCCGGCGCGCGATCACGTCGCCCGCTGTCATTAGGCGCCGCGGGACGCTCTGATAACTTTCCGGAACGTCGGATCTCGCCTTAGTACCGAGTCCGGCCATTACAGTCATTTACCGAATGTCGCGGTTGCCCCGCAACATCCCGCTCGCCAATCGATCCTAGATTACGGCCCTTCGATACCCGCGAACCACGTCTCGATATTTTGATTGTCGTTTGAATTTGATTTATGTATAATGGTTTAGACTTTTGAAATATCTTATACTTACTCGAACGTCAGATATGGAACTATATTTTAGTAGTGTGGCGACTTGCATTCGCGAATCACCAAAAAGTATTTTAGACGACAAAATTATTTATATTATATTTGGAATAAGAAAATTTATTATAAAAGACACATTTCCTTTGACTTACTTTTTGTCTAGACATTTTCTAAATTGTATATTTTTAATGTAACAAATTTATAAAACATAATTTCATTCTTCTTCACGACCCTGTGATAATTTTATTTACCGGCGGCACACTAGAAGACTAAGAACACGTGTAAAAACAATAATGGGAGGCATTACGCTCTTATGCCAAACATATCCCAGAGTAGGACTGGCCATAGACGTGATAACTTATAACTTAGAATTTTAGAATAAAAAAATTGAAATTTCTTTGTTTAAATTATTAACATCAATCTGGTTTTGACATCTATTGACATTCCGAGCAACAATTTTATCTTTTCTATGGTTTATTTATTATTCAAATATATTACAGGCGGCACGAGATCATGTCAAAATAAAAACAAGTTAGCCCGCTAAAGTTGGGCCCTGGAATCCTTAGATTGAAATTCATAACGCTGGAATTCATGGCGTGATGCATACAACTTGCTAGGGAAATAGGATGATGGTGTTCTATCCTATTCAGGATTGCATAAATGTAGTGGAAGTGAGATATTAAAGACACTGCGTTCCCGTAACTCAAGACGCGAAAATGTTCCTTTTATATTATTATACCATTATAACCCTAATATTTTAAAATATACACAAAGATCTTGAAGCACGACTGTTATCTAACTTAATTTCTTCATTAAATACATAATATTGTAAATTAGAATGTTAAACGCCTATTCAAATGTATATATATTGCAATAATGCGATATGCAAAATAGGATGTGAAAGAAACGATTTTTTATTAGCAATTTCACACTAATGACATACAGAAGTGGAGTATGACGGGTTGGCGGGCACTTGGTCACTATACATCGCAGAAACACAATTATAAAAGCATCAGTTTCACATGCAATCATACAAACAAAGCAATGAGGCCTCGATTATATTCTTACACACAATAATTATAAATGACGAACGTAAAGCCCCACTTTCGCGCGGATACCTATGGCGACAACAGTTTGCTTTTTTCTGGTAAAGCTATCTTTCGTGGTTCGGGAGAACCCTTGAGTCCGAGTTGCTACGAATAGAGGTTCAGACACAGCGACCTAAAACTACCTCTCAACTCCGCTGAAACAGTACAGGCCAGTTCCACTTGCTAATATATAGGTCTGTCTCAAAAAAAATAGATTTCCGATTATACGATAAAATAGAAAGGTTTACCAGCTTTAGGATAGAAACTTGAAGTATTCCGATAACAACAGTCAAGCTATAAATTCAGTTATTTATATATTGCAACATTATTAGCTTTCGCTGCATATAGATCGCGCTTTGTCAAACTTTTTTACTTAACTTCAGTTTTATTTACCAGTAACTATTTATGCTGTTAACGGACTGTCACTTCCGAATGCAATTTTTCAGCTTCGAACGGATGCTTAACAGTTTAGAAATCGATCGTGACAGATAAAAATAGCAACTAAAACTAAAGACATTTGTTGAAACGTCAAAAACGTTTAATCAAACTTACTGTTTTTCGTCTGTTCGATTCATACAGATATTTTATATTGCTCTTTATATTATTGGGGTTCCGTAATCGAACTTTCTTTCACTACCACAACTGTACTTATTTATGGATAAATCCTCTCATATATTATGCAGACCTGGAGTACGGTTTGCATTGTAATGTTTAACTCACAGATCCAAATCGAAAAGAAAACCTCTCTAGAAAGTAGTAACTAATTGTGTCAAGTAATTAATTAGTAACACCCATGCAAAGAAGCATGCGCCAATTTCTTATCTATTTAATCTATAAATATATGTAATAAAATATTGTATATATAAGAAATATATTTTATGTATTATTTGTAGTAATAGTATACAAGTATATTTATTTACATGCGTAGCTTTTGTTGTTGAGGTCAATGCCCTCAAAGGAAATTTCGAAAATATTGCCATATTACGTAATAAGAGATACGTACGCTGACAAATTCCAATTGAATAAACGATATTAAAAAAATATCAATATACAATTTTCTAGAATATGAGTGCCCCCAAAGAAAGGAGTCACAAAAAGGCCTGCATAGGTGTGAAATACATTATCATCATCTTTTATTAAAGTTACAGCCTTCATATATGTCCAACTGCTGGGCACAGGCCTTCTCTGTAAAGAGAGTATTAGGGCCTATTCCGCCACCCGAATTGGGCTGGACATGTCTAAGAAAACAAAATTCTAGGACATGTAGATTTCCTCACGATGTTTTCCTTCACCGGCGAGCGCGTGGTAAATCAGCAAATTAAATTGAAACGGCTAATTTATTGGTGCCGACACTGGAGATTGAACTCGGGTTAGCGTACAACGCAACTTAGGGCGACCGCCCGGACACTAATAGAGGTTCAGGCTAAGCGACCAAGAGCTATGCTGCCTCTCAATCCGGTGAAGCAGTAAAGGCCAGCCTCTCTAGCCTACTGTGTGCTTCGTCCAAAAAAAGCCCGGGCACTAAGCTCCCACGGCTCTAATTTTTTATTATTTATGATTAATTGGACTGTTTGGCTTTTCTGTCCTGTCTTAAGAAGACTGGACTAGTTCGCTCTTTGCGTATTCAATAATAGATTATCATATTATTTTCATTGCGTACAATTTACTGTTTATGCGATGTACGTGTCGATTGTTGTGCAATCAAGTATATTCATTCATTCAACTTACCACTACCATATACTCTTCATGTATTCATCTAATATGAGGAATCAGAATGTGTAATATAAAATGCGTATTCATAATATTGGCTCATATAATATCACTCACCTATGGCAGTGAGAGCTAAACATGGCAAAACAAGATGAGACTAAGATTAATGGCCATAGAAATGTAGTCATTAAGAATTATGTGACTAGATGTGACACTGAATGACGCGTTAAAAATTTCACCATAACAGAAAAGAGTAACATTGGTTCGACTGTAATTATGTTGTCTTCGTCATCAGCCTGTGTCTATCCAGTTGGAAATAGGCCTTCCACCACATACGATTCTCTGCTTTCCGCATCCAGCCACTTTCGGCTATCCCTATAAGGTCATCGGTCCATCATAGTTCGTCATCCATCGGTGTTCAGTGTGTTCATCTGTCCGATGAATACTGGAACTAGGGGCCCCGAACTCCACAGCTGTCACTATTTCTCCTCAAGTCCCCTCTAAATAGTGACAAACTCCCAAGTCCCTCCCTCTCCAAACATCCTCTCCTCATTTCCACAGTCGCCAACCCGCCTGCCCAGCGTGGCGACTTAAGAGCAAATCTACGTAATGACAATGATGTTGTAATTTTGTTTATTATATATATAAACTTTAAGGAGGAGTTAGGAATTTCCCCAAATTCGATTGTGGTAATGTTCTCGTATAAACGATAGGTAATCCATCGAGGTTCATACAATTCAAAACAAATTCATACAAAAATATAAATTAAGTTTTTTAACTTTTTCCTTTAAACATATCGACGCTGGAAAACAAAAACGTAGTAACCACCAAAAATGTAATTGTTTACCAGAGCCGAAAAACATTTCAACTTTAAAAAAAAATGATAATTTTCGTGTTTGTGGACCGTGTCGTTTTTGGACACAATATTTATTATTTTTTGCTAAATAAGTATTGTAAAACGGCATTTACCCAGAGTTTTCTTAAAAATAAAGAAAAGTGTCAATCTTTAAAATCCTATTTTCGCTATTTTACATCTAATTGTTACAAGTAACATATCATTCGACGCGTCTTTTTTTTTCTGATTCCAACGATATAAAAAAGTGAAAATATATGGCCTTATGTGTCACTTACTACGTTTTTGCTTTTCAGCGTCGATATAATCGACTTAAAATTTTATTTTTAAATTTTCATGATAACATTAAAATGAGCTTAATAAAATGTAATTTCAATATCGCCAACATTAATATTATACAGTTTTTTAATTAAAGTACAATTTCTCATCTTTGAACCGTCAAAAATTGCTAATGGTTTTCTTAGAAGAACTGAGCATCTCTAATTGGTCGCGCATCCGGCGTGAGCTTAGTTCATTCTCTGAATAATTTGGACATTAATTGATGACGCGAATTCAATACAACAGTACCTTATCTTAAGTGGCTGCAATAAAAGAAACACAAACGTGAATACATTAACAAGTAAATTAAAAACACACGAATTACTCATAAGCTATATAACTAACTTTAGTCTATAAACTCGGACTTAGGTACAACATCTCCCTAATACAGGCTATAAATTAGTCTAGCAGGGAGATGTGTACCGAAGGACGAAAACAAAGTGAGAAAGTGTTTGTGGAATTTGTTATATAGTATGTGTTTTACATTTGATAATATGTTTTCCAATATTTGTGTGCATGCCGGTCATTTAAAATGTATGTAATTTAAGTGTGTGTAAAAAAGTAAATATTTCAAAGTAAATCTAACTAGAGTTTCAAGTAACCGTTTGACTTTTATAAAGACCCTTTTAATTTCTATTTTGATTTAGACATGCGCTTTTAATCGATTAAATAAAACGATTTTCTTGTTTTAACCGCAAAAACAGCAAGAAAAATATCGAATTTATTTTTATTCGTTCAATTATAATTGGCGATATAAAAACAAGCTTATTATAGGGACTCGATGTCGTGAGTTTAAATCCCAGAGGGCTTTAGCAATAAAATTTCGGTTTCGATGTTGCGCTGAGCCAATCTATAGAGGCGAGTTTAGCTCGGCTATCTAGCAAAAATCCGGCGAATCTATAGCGGCCTCTTGGCCGAAGTTCATTAAAAATAAGCCTACTTCATAACTCTGGCACAATGTATAAGTCAGCATTAGAAAACAAATAAATCTATTAGGACCAAACAAAACTTATTTTAAACTTTGCAAGTGAATTCTTTTAGTGAATATATATATATGAAAGAGAATGTGTGTGTGTGTGTTTGAACCGTATAGACTCCGAAACGGCTGGACCGACTTCAACGAAACTTTCAGGGAATCTTCAGATTGACCTGGTGAGTGAGTAATCCTGTAAAGTTTGGTGACTTTTTTTTCAACTGTCAAATACAGCTTTTATTTACTACGACGATATTCTATTGTTTAATCCAAATTTTTATTGACACATGCAATGTGTATATTTATGTCATTGTGAACGATATTGACATACAAATATATAAAAGAAAAAAAAGTACAAATGCTGAAGAACGTGAGTTACGCTGTGAAAAAAATCGTAATAGTATATATAAATGAAGAAATATAGAAACTGAAGAAGAGCGTGAATCATGGCTTCAAGCAAAGCGTAACAAAGAATCTTCATCACGAGCTACCGAGAGAACTGAAAAACGTACCCAAAGACTTGATGCGATGTGTATATTTATGCCATTATGAACCATATTGAAATACAATCGGTTAAAGTATAATGAAGTATAATAAATCCCTAAATGATAAGAATGATATTGCATTTACTGATGTACAAAACATGGGTGTAGGTAATAATCTTCACCCGCTAGAGAAGAGAATGAATACGGAGAGAAATGAATAATTTAATATATTGTGAGAGTTACGTTATATATTCAATGATGTTATTTTATTGTTTAAATAAAATAATAGTTTAGGCCGTTTAAGTGTAAGTCGTCGATACGGTGGCTGGATTGAAATAGAACGAATGGTATCATTTGTAAACAACTACTATATTATTGACAGACATATGAACGAACCTTTAAAGGTGAGTTATAGATATTTCGCGTCTACGCTTACGTATATTCTCTATATTCTATTTAACTGACAAATAGCTAATTGCTCCTGCATCGTGAGACCGGTCTGAATTAAGTATTCAAAGCAATGGCGGAGCGGTGTCATCACGAATTTCCAACTTTCTAACTCGAATTTCGTGACCGACCGATGCAAAGTGGCAAGTTTATATGTTTTTCAAACATGTTTTATAATTTTTTACAAAGGCATAAATTGTTTAAGGCCTAGCCAGGGGTTGGAATCTAGTCTACGGCTTTCGAGCCACATGTAACGATATCATATGTATTAGTCTTTTTTACGACTATTTAGGTCCTTAAAGTTTAGACATAGACATATTATTTATTGGCACAAAATATGAAACATTTCGAAAAATACAAAAAATGGACAAATAATACATAAGATATGAAGCCAATATTGGACTCCGTCTCAGCATATACCGTCGGTAGGATGCAACAGCGCTGATTTTCACAAGTGCCCAGGACTACCCCAACTTCCTCTCTTTTAGTAAATTCTGGTTAACTATCAATGAAATTTGGCTCTTTGGGAAAAACGTTTCCCAATCCCTTGGTTCGAATTACTATTATATACTGATCAGGAGTTCGAATTCTAGGCGCCAGTGAGTGAGCATCTATCCGTTTTTCAGTATTTTAAGTAATAATCACTCTTTAAAATCCATGCCCGGTAAAAGGCGACAGGTTCAGCCCCTGTAATATATGGAACCTATTATGTATGGTGAAAAATGGACAGCATTTAATTGAACATGAGTGCTTATTGAAGTTATACCACTTTTGAAGCGAAAGGGAAAGGTGATGAGAATCAATTTTTACGACGCACGCATACACCGACGTCTAGAAACCACGTCCTTGATTTTATGTGTAATGTAATATACTAGATGCGCCCCGCGATGTTACCTGCGATTTAAAAATTTTGTCCTTGAATAAAAAAGTAATAATTAGTTAAATAATTAGGGCGTGAAAGCGTTACAAGCAAATAAACGAAGAGAGAAACAAACTAATTGTCGCATATAAATTTCGCATTATTTTATTTATTGTTAAAAAGAGACGTTTTCTTTTTTGTAAATAATTTTATTGATTTGAATTGTTTCATCTTCAATTAAAAATCAAAACGACAGAATTAAAAATAGGTTTCCATGACTCTCCTATAAAAGCAATTTTCATGTCGTATTTTTTTGTTCGTCTAATTACAACCTAAAATATTTAAACGAAGCTGACCGCAACAGTGTCACCAGATTTGAGAAGCTCATAGACCGCTTAGCCTGAACATCTGTTGGAAGTAACTCTGCGCAAGGCTCCCTGAGACCTTCGCTCGAATACTTTAATCGCGAGAACCCGTATGTCGGGTTACTAGCGATAGAGGTCCAGTCTAAGCGGCTCTTAGCTGGCTTTTCTCAATCCGGTGAAGTAGTAAAAAGGCCAGCTGCCAGCCACCAGAAAGTTGTCATAAAAAAAGCTTTAATCACGCTTGCATTATCCGAGAGGGCCGAACTACACCTCGGTAGAATCGGAAAACTATCTCGACATCTAATAGCTAACTAGCTATAAAAAATCAGTTTTCTAGGTCTAATTATTGTGCTCGAAATTTAAACAGCTTAGCTAACATTTTTCAATACTTAAATGCAAAAAAATCTCTAGTTAATATTGTAGTTCCGCGTAATGTGAAACGTGATTGACGATTATCGTCTACCCAGTAACGTGAGAGTTTATTTGTATTATATAAAATAATTAGAAAGAAACCATTTAAGTCGTGTTTATTTCCGTACTGGAAGTAACTTTTAAATTGCTTCGACAGATAATTTATCCTTTTGAAACATCTAGATATGGGAAACTTGATATAGATTTAGTAGTACTAGTAGTTCTGGGGTCTCAAGAATAAGACTACGGTATCCCCTGCCTGTCATACAAGGCGAGAAAAAGGAGCCTCGGGTTCACTGGGCGACAAGGGTGGGGGCCTGCGTCGTCCACCAAAGTGGACCCGGGAAGAAGGCGACATCGGCTGGCCCGTGTCGCCTTGCGCTGCGAGGGCGCGTGCTCTCCTTGAGCACAGTGCAGAGGGGCTCCGGGGCGTTCCACGTGAGATCACGGAGCCCCTCGTCATGCACCGAGGAAAGGGCCACCGGGGAGGTTTTAGTGGGTTAGAACCCCACATAACCGCCGCCTTCCCCCCAGAAGGTGGGGTATCTTTGTGAAGATTTCCTCCCCGTCAAAGAAAAAAAAAAAAGATTTTCTATTAAAACTTCGTAATTATTCTCTGTGCTAATGAATGCTAATGAAGGTCAGTTAGCAAATTAACTGACCTTCATTACAGAGTTTTAATATTATATAGATTAATAAATATATATTTACATAAACATACATAGATATTTTAAAATAATTATAACAATATACATATACATTGAATACATAGGCGGCAATATATATACTCGTATATACTAGTTTGTAATTTTTCACTGAGTAGAAAATAGTCAGATAGACACAATTATATGCAATACATAGTATGTCCCACTGCTGAGAACAGACCATCTCTGGTGATAGAACAACGGCATAGTCCGCTACGCGGCCTCAGTGCGGATCTGCGGACTTCAATTGTGTTAGCTAGCAACACATGGCACCCAGCGATTGTTATGTGTCTGTGTCTATTGTATCTTTAATTCATAATTAAAAATTTAGTTGCACATCACATAAGCTTAGCATTGTAAACAATAATTTAACTTTATTAGTTTGTAATCTGACTTCTAATTGATTTTGTATAGTGATTGTGGGGACGCGCAGTAATGATGAAATTCGTGAAAATAATTCTTTGTACAACGTTACGCTGTCTCAATAAAGTGTACCAGTTATTGGACTATTTCATTCTACAAAACCTGCAAATTGTTACACATAAACATTCCACAGATTTGTAGAATTTCTCACGATGTTTTCTTTCAGCGACGAGCACGTGGTAAATCATAACATAAAATCTCAATATAATTGGTTTCAGGGATCGAACTCTAGTTACTATATACGTTGTTACTACTAGAAACAAGTTCCAGAGTACTGAGCTACCGTAGCCGAAGGAAAGTACAGCAAAATTGTTATTAAATATATCCTGGTTCTCGGCGCAGGTTTGATGGCTTGTTAAGAATTTCACATTCGCAGTAGTTCTGTACACATAGTTAGACGCTGCTGGGATCTAACAGTTGTTTATGTAATGAATGCAAAAATGTTCTCAACGTTTGATTACGCATAAAATTTCTATTGAACTGCACGTACACACTGAGCATGGCTCCCTGTAACACACAATGTGTGTACAGTTTACATTTTAAATAATGTTAATCATTTTTTTTTTCATATAATGTTACTAACATTTTAAAAACCTTCTTGTTAACCTCTCTCTCCTTTTTCATGGGAGGAAATGCTGTTATTCATACGTACCTGCCAAGGAAGCGGGCAAGTTATGTCGGACCCTGCCTACTAGAGGCCCCTAACGACTAAATCATCCCATGGTGAGCAGTCCTTCGCTGTGATGGGGCGAGATGGAGTCGTGTTAGCATTCAACATCTCGCCCCGGTATTCTTCTTGGTATTTTTGTTAACCATTGCAACTAAACTTAAGGTTGTGTTAGGACAGTGATTCTCAACTATTTTTTGTTGTGATGCACTTTACTTTAAAATTTGGCTGGCCACAAAGAAAAAGAAAGTTTAAAATTATTTACTTATCTACAATACACAACGTAAAATAGCTAATGCTAATAATGGTAAATGTGCGAAACAATATAATATGTATTACAAAAATATTTTTTTACTAAAGGATGTATTTATTTGAGGACAAATTAATATTATTATGATATATTATATATCTAAAATTTGTCTTTGTGTATGTTGCACACAAAAGTGTGAATACTATAGCGAATTAGTTAATCCTACGATCTTACGGTTCGCAGACCGCATTCGAACTATTTATATTTGACGTTTATAGGCTTGCATGCACCATCATGTAATTAGTAATGGAATCATCATCATCATTTCAGCCGTAAAACATCCACTGCTGGACATAGGCCTCCCCCAACGATTTCCAAAGGGACCGGTTGTAATCGGCCCGCATCCAGCTGCGTCCTGCGATCTTTATGAGGTCGTCAGACCACCTTGCGGGTGGACGTCCCACACTGCGCTTGCTGGTCCGTGGTCTCCAATTGAGAACTTTTCGGCCTCATCGGCCATCTGTACTACGCTCTATGTGCCCTGCCCATTGCCACTTCAACTTGCTTATCCGGCGGTTAAACTTCAATGGAATAGTAATAACAAAATTTAGTTTGAACCTGCGAATGTTATTTCGTGACGTGGAGATTATTATTTTTTATACAACAAAAGTAGTAGATCTAAGTCTAAAGAAGCAAGCGGCATGCTATTTCATATCTTTATACTCGGCTTTATAGAGGACTCACTCTGAGAAGTAGGCACTAAAACTTTATCCTTATTTCTAGTATTCATACAACGACTATAAAACACTTGACCCAAACAACATCTACACAATCTAAAGATATTGTACAAATGCCGTTTTCAACAATCTTTACCGGTTTCTGAACGTTTTATTATATGAAATGGTAATTGTATAAATGTTGCATTATTAATAAAATATTTATTAACACGTATATTTACTGATTCACTAATATTTACGCGAATATTACTCATCGACAAGTACTTTTACGGATTTAATTTTAATTTAAATTCCGACTTTCCGAGCAAATTACGACGGTCATTATCACGGCGTTCAATTTATGAGACAATTTTTGCCATCTTGGTCTGTCATTTGTCAAAGTAAATGACTTTATGTCAAAAATTTCTTTCATCGAGAGTTTTGCGATATTTTTTTAACGTAGACGTAAGAATTAAGTGTTTTAAAAAAGACTTAAAGGTCTTGTTACCAGGTCTTAAAAGCTTCAAATAAATAACAAGAGTTTCACTTTTATTCATTCAAAGCAAGTGCT
Source organism: Meandrusa payeni (assembly GCA_029286785.1). NCBI lineage: Eukaryota > Metazoa > Arthropoda > Insecta > Lepidoptera > Papilionidae > Meandrusa > Meandrusa payeni. The sequence goes on along the minus strand of JAGSMX010000008.1, from coordinate 6,066,892 downwards.
TGCCCGCGATCTTACCTTATGTTAAGTGGAAATGCAGTCCACTAGTTTAGTAAATGTCTATTCACTCTTCTTTTATTAATTAAATTATTTAAAAATAAATATTGTAGACCCGCAATACATTTTTTGGCATGTCTCATACACGAGTCTTTTGGAATGTCAAAGTCGGTTAGTGGTTCTGAAATACCTCTATCACAATAACATTACACTTATGGGATTAGCAGAAGGATTTCTTACGTATAATATACATATATGTAAATGAACTCTGGCGTTCTTTTTACCTTAATAGACACAGCTTACGCTGTCCCTTTTTTACCGATTAATTTAAAGTTAATAAGGTCCTACGGGTGGTAAGGGCATAAAACGCCAGCCATTGGTACAAGCTGACTGGGATTCGAACCAGCATTTATAAAACCGTAAGTACAACCAGCAATCAGTGCAGTGTGAGTGCGGGCCTAAGCATGAACGTGGCTAAAACTAAGTACATGGTTGTGTCAAAAAGCAACCTAAACCTTAAATCAGTGTTGCAGGGTTAGATCTAGAGCGAGTGTGGACGTATAAATACCTTGGTGCCTGGGTCAATGAAGAATGGGAAAGCGAACAAGAAATCCGAGCCCGGATTGAAATTGCCCGGGCTACCGTGAAAAGAATGGGTAAAGTTTTATGCAGCCGTCAATTATCTATAAAGCTCAGACTTAGAATGCTTTCGATGTTATGTTTGTCCCGTAGTTTTGTACGAATCCTGGACTCTGAAGGCCAATACGCAGAAGTTTCACGCAGCCTTCGAGATGTGGTGTTATCGTAGGATGTTACGCTTTAGCTGGATCCAGAAGATATCCAACGAGCGAGTGCTCCAGCTCGTCGGAAATAACCGTGAATTATTGCAGACCGTCAAACAAAGAAAAGTCGCTTACCTAGGACATATCTTGCGACACGAAAGATATCAGCTTCTCCAACTAATTATGATGGGCAAAATAGCAGGGAAGAGACGCGCTGGACGTAGGAAAAGTCGTGATTGCGTTACATGAGAGAGAGGACCGGCATTGCCAGCGTCGTACAACTGTTTCGCTTGGCACACGAAAGGAATAAGTTCGTTGAGGTGACGGCCAACCTCCAGTAATGGAGAGGCATTTGAAGAAGAAGAAGTACAACCGCTTAGCCACTAGGCTATCAACCCGAAGGCGCCTAAGACGGATGTACCACGACTCGGTTAACGGACGTCGGAGATCGCTAACTATTAACACTTCGGGAAGAGTTGGTTCTGGGACAATTAGACGAAGAAACCACGTAGATCCAGCTAAAACGTAGCACCAAGGAAGAAAAAAATACTAAATAATTCGTAACCATCTTCATGTACTCTATTAGGATAATACGATCTTTATAGCATCTCGTTTTTAATTTAAAATAATCAAACATACTTGCCTAGATCCCCTGTCACCGATCACCTCCGTTTTCGTCTAAACCACGTCTTCAAATTAACACAACAATAAAAAATACACATTAATAACTATCCATAATCAGTAATGAATTTGATTTATATGTATTGTTCACTTCACTGTACCGATTATTAAGTTCAGAGCACCACGTCTCGCTCGCAGCGCTAACCCGCCGGTTCTCGCGAAAGCGCAAAATCTCTGAGCGGCGCAAATCAAAATTCAATTGTAAGAGTTAATGTTGTGATGCGTTTTATAGCGTTGCGCACTTTTTTATGTACGCGATTGTACTCGCGACGTGTGCCGAGCTCGATGCGCACGTATAATGTGAACGGGGCACAAGTATTTTATGAATGAACGGAGACAGCACCTATCGCTTACACGAATTTTAAACCCCTAGACAGCTGACAGCTAATGATATTTTACTCTGAAACCAACATATTAAAATTAAATTGTCGTTATTCCAAACCTTTATCTTCTGATTTAATTTTTGATTAGTAATTTTCAATTGAATTTTTTGATTATTTGATATTTATTGAAAAGATTTTTTTTTATATTTTCTAAGTGCTTTACTACGATCCCACCTGATGTTAAGTGAAAATGCAGTCCTGGATGGTAAGGCGTACTAGCTTAGTAAATGCCTATTCACTCTACGCGTGAAAATACCCACATTGTAATCGGAAGGAAAAACAGACGCAGGCAAACTATTCCAATCCATTGCTGTACGACTAATGAAAGACGAAGCAAAGTGCTCCGTTCGGGTTTGAGGGATGTTCACAAAAAGGATGAAATCCTACAGTGCGTCTTGAAATCCGATGGTGGAACGGGGATGGGGGAATTAGATCATGTAGTACCTGAGCTACCTTACGCCTGTGTTCAAGACGGATGTATCGGTGTATTTATGAAGAGGGTCCTGCTATGCCAGAATTGGCATTGCAAGGAACCTCGAGGACATCCGTTGTCAAGGTAACGAGGTACAGAGAACCCAAATAACGCCCCAAAATAAAAGCATCGAAGAAGTATCGGCATATTTAGAATACGTAATTATGTACCAGATTAACAAATAGCAGCAATTGAATAAATATTAGAGTGCCAGTGGTATGCCATTGGAAAACCGTAGTGTCACAACTGAACTAGCAGATAACCAAAACAAGCATAATCTAGTTCTAGTTCAATTGTGCAACTTAGATTCCTCCAATGGCATACTACTGACACTGCAATATTGTTTTCAATAGTTGCTATCTGTCTCGTATATGATGACATCTTCCAAATATGCAAATTTTAATCAATTATTACCAAAAAATCTATTGAAAATTACGTAACAAAAATTTTTATTAGTAGACTAGCGCCCAGCCCGCTTCGCCGGGCAAAATCTAGCCCATTTTATTTTAACAAAAAACTTCCTTCATTAAATATTTAATATAAGTCTCACGATATATTAAATTATTCATTTCCCTCCGTATTAATTCTCTTCTCAAGCAGGTGAAGATCATTACCTTACGAAAACATATCGGGCTCAAGTTAATGTCAGAAATAAAAGTATGGTTGTTGACAGGTCAAAAAGAAGAGTGCTCCGATCGTCACCAAACTTTACAGGATTACTCGCCAGATCGATCTGAAGATTCCCTGATAGTTTCATTGAAATCGGTCCAGCCGTTTCGGATCCTATATGGAACATATAGATTACGGTTTTTGACAAATTGGCATGTGAATTGTAATAGTTTCGTTTTATGACCAAAGGAATAAAGACACAATGAAAGAACACAGTGTAAAAGTTGTAAAATATTTTTGTTCTTAACAAACTAATCTATAGGAAATATATCTCCCAGCAGTCTCCGATGATCTAATAATTTTTACCACCTGAAACATAACAATAAAGTCTTACTATATCTCCAATTACACTTTCAGGTCCTCTCAACTTGCACAGGGTAGGCAGCAATCATTGTCTATTGCCTGGGGCATAAATTTTACCACATTATTTTTTGGTACTTAAAAAATAGATACACATAATTTATACAATTTCCTGAACAAAATGTGGATGGACTTTAACTCTTAGTTGATACTGTATATAAATAAATAAAATTATGCACTCACATCTTAACCCTAGAAGGGTAGACAGAGACAGACATTACTGACGGTTTCTTACCAAGCTTATAAGTTTCCATATTTGACAGGTATATTTTTTTAAGAAAAGAGGCAAACCAGCTTTCGACTCACCGGATCTTAAGTGATCACCGTCGCCCATGAACATAAACAAAACTGAAGGAGTTGCCGAGTAAAAAGCCATTGACATAAACAGAGCACAAAACTTTTACTTGCTAAATTTCGAAAAATCCGTAAAACAACAATCACTTGGGATTTGAACTCAGGACTATCAGATCGCTGGGCACCATCGAACCTCTTAGTAGTGGCTATCATACTTTCTTCTGATTGATAAGGTAAATTTGTAATAATAAAACACCAACCTGGCCTCGTTTTAATCCGAAGTATCTCGCTACAGGGTCACCCGCTTGAATTCTCATCAACATGTTTTCCTTTAATTTACTGGTTTTTGAGTTAATTTTGATTAAATTCTGCTATATATATACATATCTCTTATTCTGATATCGAGCAAGCATAAAACTATAGCATAATATTTATGGCACTATATAAAACTGATATATTCAACCTCTATATAGTATCAAAGTTACAAAAATACTTTCAACTTATTTATAAAAATTTTACTGTAAAATTAGTGTATGTTATTAACTTAGTAGTTAATTATTTAGACTTGAGTGACTATATAGAATACATGGCACTAATTAATAAATTTAACAAGTATATTTAGGAGTTAAAACAAAAACCAATTTCAAAACGTATCAAACGTTAAACAATGCGCCCTCCGCGCGTTGTTTACCCTTTTGTTTTTCCGAATTATCGTAAGAATATTTCAAAATCAAACTTAATCAGATTGTCATCACTTTCATCAAACTACTCTTAAAGTACATCATTTGCAATAAAATATGAATGATCAAAATCAATTGGCGTGATATTGAGTTATTCGTCCTTTTGTGGCGCACAAACTTGAAGCAAATTTAAAAGTTATGTGGTTTTCTCATGGATCCCATTGTCAGAATAGGACTTAATTTGAACGGAACACACCAGTTTTCGAATAAAAAAAAATCATTAAAATCAGTTCATCCAGTCAAAAGTTATGCAGTAACAAACATAAAATATACATACAAATTGAGAACATCCTTTAGGAGTCAGTTGAAAAAGGATACTATCTAGCTAACAATTCCTGCTTTTCGTCCGGAGTCAATACAATATGTTCAGGCACCAACTCATGTTCAGTGATATTGATCAACAATTCAGATTCCAAAAATTGTTCCAGAATATACTTTGGTGCCATGTCAACAAGGGACTGTTTTGCTGATGGTGTCATACCTGGAAATCATTATACAAATAATTCAGTCATTACAATCGATTATAACTTGTCAAAAATATGTTCCTACATTTTATTTGATTAATAATACTCTAAAAAATATAGGTTAAGGAAAGTGTCCAGAGCATGTCACTACAGCAAATATGGCATGAAAAAAATGTCAAGGCCAGATTAGAGAAAAAACAGCTTCAAACAGTTGTGTTGACAAGGTAAATGAAAAAAATAGAAACATTATCAATGATGTACACATGCCATTTTCTAAATGGGATTCTTGTCAGGCAACCCACAAAGTACTTATTATGGATACCTAGAGTGAAGCCAGAAAAAGTTTCCTATTATATCCATAATTTAATCAGTATTTTTAGTTCATATAATATGTGTTTTATCTTTGTATGCTTTTTACTTTACCTGCCTGGACTACCACTATTGCTCTGTGAATATTTTCTTCCTGCATTCTAGTACAGTATGTTTTTATTGTTTTAATTCCTATTTTAGCTTCATCGGGAAAGAATACAAACATCTGATCTGTTGGGTCATCATTATGAGCAACGAGGACTATTAAATCACTTCTTGCAGGTCGCTTTTCACTGTAACAAATATATATATAGCTCTCACATGTTTTTCAAATAGCAGGGTAGGCAGAGACAGCTCCTGATGCTTTTCATCAAGCTTATTAGGTCCAATGATAGACTGGTCACAAACATCAGCCAATGGAGATTTATTATTAGAGTTGTACGGCTATGCCAGTAGGCTATGACTTTTAATTATTAAATATTCATCCATACTTTGTAAAGTTTCCTATTCTGTACTAGTAAAGCAAAATAATAAATAAAATGGTACTACTGAAGCAAGTACAAATACAATATAAACAATTCATGAAATATGATTATCTACTAGAGTTAGAACTATCTGTAAAATTGTATAAAACTTTTTGATAAAATAGAAGTAAAGTCGGCAATTGTTTCTAAAATGTCACTTGCTAAAATCAAAAAAGTTTTAGGTTTTGACAAAGAATTGACATGGCAAATAAATAAGAAAAGTGAAGTAAAGCAATGCAGAATGCGGACGACAAAATTATGCTAAAGAAATTTGTAAATGGTTTATCAAAAACTACAAAATTATATTTGGGTAAGTTTTTAACGGTACCTTGGTTTGTCTCCAAATTGTTCTTTGAATTGTTCTAAAGTTTGATCCAATTCATCTTGTGTTACTAAATAACCACGATCGTGACACAGCTGTGAACAAACAAATGTAAGCTTTACTTAAAAGTAACGACATTTAGTGCCATTAATTAGTATTTAAAATATGTTTTACATGTTTACAAAAATTTTATAACCTAGAAACAATACCTGCATTACTGTTTTACGAATACGCCAAAGTTTATACGTTTCTGCATCATCATCCATAGTTATTTAAAAATATTTGCGTTATTGATACAATAAAAGATTTTATAATTAAGCTTTAATTGCAACAAAATTATACCGCGGTTTTAGTATTTCTAATAATAATGACATAAGAAACAGTTTAATGTCACTCGTTATTTGGTTATTACTTCAACTTGTTTTAAACATGTTCGGTTTATCTGCACTGCACAGTGATCGCTAAATCAGTCTGGATCTGGACACTCTTTCCTTTTTTCAGCTTCCTTTCTATCGATAAATTGTAAAACTTTAGCGAGTGATTTTCCACATCTTAAGTCTAACGCTGTTAAATGTGTTTCATTCTATGCTTGATACAGATTACGACAAAAACATAATTAGACAAAAAATAGACCTAACTTCATCAGCCACGCTTCCTTCGTTGATATCAGAGAATCTGCAGGTCAGATACGAAAAGTGGATTAAATGTTATTATTTATAACCTTTCCTTTATAGACTCGGGTAGACAGAGATAGCAATCGCTACACGCTTTTTACCAAGCTAATAACTGGTTTAATCAATTAAGTATCATTGTTTTTGATTCTAAGTTCATTTTAAAATGGTAATTAAAGAAAATGTCGGCACTTTCCAATTTAAGACAACGCTTACCCTTTCAGTTAGGTTGTTTACCTTTGAACCAATTCCAACCAACCAACAAAAACCAAGAGAGTTTCATCTGCAGCTTAGAGGCGCCAAATTATGGTGACTGGTGTATTTCCCGATGTGGTCAATAACAAATTTCCGAGGATGTTTTTTATTACATACTCTTTCAAAATCAAAAATAAAATATAATCTGTCTTTATTTTATCTGTTTGATAAGTAGCACAAATCACTAATTTTAGACAGATTTTGAAGTTTGTGTTGCATTCGTGTGTCATTAATTTGATATTTTATTAAATGTAAGATAAGAATATTATTATAATTTAATCTAAATTACAATGGCTGGAATCAAAGGTAAAAATTTTACAGAAATAAACAGTATCATAATGTACTTGATGTTTTCACTTTGTGTATGAGTCATCTTATATTTACAAACAGTTTTTCTTCTTATGGACTAATTACTTTCTTTTTTTTTTTTCATGTTGTTTCGATCGATCGTTAAAGGGTAAGTGTATATTTTTGAAAAAACTTAAACTAAACTAAATAAATATATATTTTTAAAACTGCATATTAAATTCCATAATGTTACTTTTGTTTAAAACACAATTTTTGTTTTTATCTATTTAGAAAAACTTTATCACTTTTTATAACCTGACTAATAATAAAAACTCACCAACCAAATATATAAAAAATGTTATGCATTTTTTTTATTTATTGATTATTTTTAATTTTACATGTCAATGATATAATATAAACATAACATTTCCTAAAGTATAGGAAGCAAATCTTGTGTTGTAGGTGTAATTACAAATGGCATACTCTTTGTCTAAATGTAACATCACAAAACTTTAGCATGGACCTTTTCTTTAGATTGTGTTATATTTGAATAGGAAAATCCACCAAACTGCCAATAAAAGAATTGATAAACAATTTATCTTGCACTAAGTGTTTTCCTCAGTTTAACCTGCAATAATTTGTTTGTAAATATTGAAAATATAATATTTATACTAAGATATTTATAATATAAAGACTTTCTTTTAGATTTGTTGACATCTAATTTGTTCCAGTGAGTCTTAATTAAATGACCAAGAGGTGGAAGACCACATCAAATGGACTTCTAACAAAAAAAAAATTCAAATCAGTTTGGTAGTGTCTGTAATTAGTGCATTCAAACAAACAGTTTTTTTTTAGTATAGATAAATAAATAGAAATGTTCGAATACAAATGAACTTCTAAGCAAATATTTATATGACATACTAATTTGTGCTTGCCTTCACATGTTATTTTTTTCTTTATTTATTGGGGACTTTAGCCCTTTTGGGAAGTCAGTTCCATCATACCCTAACCTAAATACACACACATCAGTCCAATGAAGCGAGAAAGAAAGTCATCAATGTTGTATAGCCATAGCCACCACTTCCTTGCTCCTTCTGAAGTTGGGTCAGACAGCAGCATTAAGAAAGCACCCACATGTTGCTCCCTCAGTTTTAGACTATCTTTTAATGCTTTTCTTTCCGCTCTATGTTTAGCACATTCCCCCATTATGTGGTGCACATCATCCGCCACTTGGAAAATGTCACAGTTCGGTGACTCAGCCTTCCACATCCCATGATTGATAAAATTATTTTATAAAAATCTTGAATATATATACATGCGGAACCTACTGAGTAATACTGTAAATATTAGAAATGTACAAGTAATTGTATTAAGGGTAGTAACACTTGTTGTACATTTTGATGAACATGTTTATTTGTATTAATTCTACTTATTTTTATATTTTTTTCTTATCTGTGTGTTTGTTTTAAATGATTGTAAACCATAGTAATAATATCTAGGTGGTTTATTTTTGTTATATATAAATATTTTTGTCATGGAAAATAATTCAAAAATTATAACATGGTACTTAATAAAATGTTTGGGTTTTTAAATCACTATATACACAAAGAAATAAAATGATTAAGCTGCATTTTATAAATTTCCAGTCTGGTGTCTCTCGCATTTGCTGGTTCCATTGGTATGACATTTGTCATACTGGCATGTGCCCTGCCTCAGTTTAAGTAAGTGATGTGATAAAGGATAAAACATTTTATAAATATAATATCTGTCTTGTTGTTTCATTTAAGTGTTGTGAACTTAATTGCTTAGTGAAGACTTTTTTTTAATTAATTTTATTTAGGAGGATTTATGCTACAAGAAAATATCATCATCACAGGTTAACAGAATGTAATAATAGCCTTTTCTATAGTTGAAGAAACCAAAATGGTATATACATTTGATCTGATGACAATTTAAAAAAAAATTCCTGGCATTTTCAGGTTGTAAAAGTAATTACTAATGTAGGGACATAATTACTTTTTAACAGACTTAGAGAAAGGAAAAGGTTATCAATTTGTGAACAAATTTCGATAGTTTCCGTTTTTTTATAGGATTTGATTTTAATTAGGTCCCGTATGAATTCTGTGGGGTAGTTTCTTGGCTTCAGAAAAGGTACCAGGGAATTCCTAAAAATAAGTAATAAAGAAGGCGCTATACTGTAGAAACAAAACTGTGTCTGTATATGTGATAATGCTTTTTCTATATTTTAGATTATGGTGGCCATTCTTTGTAGTACTTTTTTACATTTTATGCCCGATTCCAACGATGATTGCTCGACGCCACACGGATGGTACAGGTGGTACTAACTCATCTTGTATGGAGACGGCAATCTTCATCACAATGGGCATCATTGTTAGTTCGTTTGGACTGCCTATTGTTCTGGCTCGAGCTGGAGTGGTTTGTATTTTTTCAAATAGTATTAACACTTTCATAATAATTGGTCAATGACGTTGTTTTTGCCTAATTGGGATGTGTCATTGTTAGGAAATAATTAAATTATCTTTGTTTGATTTGGTAATGTGTGATATTTGCAGTCGTCCTCTGTCTTTGTTATTTAATTTAATAATCTTAATTATCAATTATTAATAAAGCAGTGTTAGTCTAGTGTCTAAGCAATTTGATTTATGATGTCAGTTTTTATGTATATAAAATCTACACAGGCTGCATACCAAACAAGTCAACAAATCCTAATGCCACACATACTGCTGAATGTCTCTAATGAAGGAGACAGATTGTAGTAAAGAAGAGAAGAAAAAAATCTGTGTCCACTGGATATCTATGAGATCCTTGTCATATATGGAACTTAATAAGTTTGGTTATAGTGGACGAAAGCTCTGTCCACCCTACTAAGGACGTAAGAGCTTCTTGTTATTTTTTTATTTTATCAAGTTACAAATTATTCGTCCCCTCACTGTTGAGGACCGTGACCACATATAAGAACCCATTGATTGCGGTCATAGGCAGAGTGGACGCGTCCCACCGTCTTCTCGACTGTGTTAGACCATTTCGTAGCATGTTTGCTGTCCATTTTGCTTAAAACGATCTGCTTTGAAGATCGCATAATGTGTCCAAAGACGCTGAGGGCACTTTGGCGGCATATTCGAATAGCCGGATGGTGATCACAGATTTACAAACGAAAGGCTGATGTATAAAATATTGAGTATTCTGCTTTATGCGGCCGGGAGAAATCACCTAATATTAGTTACATTTTCAGATAATGGCAGGTGCTTGCTACTTGACACTGGCCGGCAATGTCATTGTTTACTTGACTATCATTGGCTTCTTCACCATTTTCGATATGGATGACTCAGATTATGCAATGTGGTGAGAGATATAAATATGTCCTTACCTCGGATTGAAACAGAGACTATCTTAAAGCTGGTTTTTGTATAATAAGTAATGTTGTGGTTATGTCTATCTACATAAATATAAGTCTGAAGATTAGATACTGATATTAGCGTTTTTTAAAAAAAATTGATGTCTAAGTATACCTGATGCCTTATGTGGTTAGTAAATTTGTGCCGGCTGCATAATATATATTGCGTCTGTTAAAATCTCTTACATTATCACATATTTGGGTATTCATGGTAGAAATTTGATAATAACTTTTTAATTTTTATTATTCCAATTCATCAAGTTTAACATTTCTTTGTTCTTAACATAGTATTTTGTAGTAAGGTCATTATTAAAAATTTACTCATTTAAATATGTTATTAAATAATTTAAACAATTAACTATGGCATTATATTTTGTTGTATTGAAATTTTAGTAGGCTATAGAATTAAAGCTCGAAGTACATGCTTCATATATGAATATTTTTAATTATAAAATTGTTTATTTTTGTAGGTAAATAGTACTAAGCCCCCTTAATTCATATACAAATTTGTTACTTCAATAAACATTTTCAATTTTAACCCCAGTGTATGGCAATGGCTCACCAACTGTCACATATGGTACCTAATGTAAAAGCTTGGTGAAAATTGGATTGTGAAAGCTGGCTCTGTTCACCCAGCTAGGGTTAAAAAGACCTCTCATGACCATTATATTCTAAATTTTTTCATTAAAATTAATTTGACCTACTGAATGTGGTAATTTTAATGATTAAATATAATGATTAAAATGATCCCACCACCATGTGGGACTAATAGCGAGGAAGAGAAAGAGAAAAATATAATGATGAAAATGTGAAAACATTTAAGTATTCGATTTTCGAACCAAGGCCAAGTCAATTCCCAGTCAGCTTTCAGTTTCACGTTTTCTATTGACAACAAAAAAGTTTACCTTTTTTCGTTGTGCCCACTCACATTTTATGGGCCCATCATATTGAATATTGAGATTGTTGGCTCTGTAGTGTTTAAAAGACATCCTACCGTAATTTATTAAATTCAGCAATAACGACATGTTAGAATAATTAAACCTGCATCGCGTGTGTTGTTTGTGTTTAAAAAAATATTTATCCTGCTAATTCTATTTGTACTATGTGAAAAGTTGTTAATTTGCCGGTCACATTCCTGTAATGTATATTGTGTAAATATATTGTTAGAAAACAGGTCACAATAAAACATTATTTGCTTTATAAAAAAGTTATTTTGATTTAATAAACCTTTACCACACCCTAACTTAAGTTGGCAACCTTTTAGTTTTTTCAGAAAATGTTTCCCTTTTTTTTTAAATAAAGACAAAAAGAGGAGAACCTCTACATACATACTGAATAGCTGGAGGGCCTGTTGCCAACTTATTTTAAGAATTGTATTTTTTTTAAAGTACACAATGTGTACGCTGTTGGTTGGCTAATTATCAATAAAAAAAAATCTAAGAATCGTGTCGCTGGCCCCGAGAGGTGCCAGTATAATATACAGTCACTGCACGTTGGTATTCTGCGAGATTATCGTACATTCTTTCATTCAACAGCAGAAGCCATGTTCGGCCCTAATTCCGACAGCAAAAGCTGACCCAGAGATATAATTAATTAATTATAATAATAATGTCGAGTTCAATCCCTCTAAAACACAGGCTTGTCTTTTTTCGGCGAAACGGAGTCCATTCCAACTGACTCCGACTTTCCGGAATGTCCCCATTCTGATTATTGACCGTCTTGAGCTCTTAGGTTTAGATCGCTCTTCTAAACTAAACTTTGGCCGCTACATTGAGTCCTTTGCAAAAACTACTGCCAGAAAACTGTATCTATTCTCGGTATACTTATATGTTATTTTGTAGTGATGTTGAAAGATAAATGCGAAAAGTTATTTCGAAATATTATGTAAAATATTTTCATAAAATGGAACGTCCATGATTAATCACTGTTCACTGACGTTTAGTATTTGTCATACGTTTCTGAATTTCTGTATTTTGTACAAGTTTTTGGAGCGTCATATCGCCGCACCCATAAAATTGTTAGTTTAATTGTATATTCATCATAATTTCTTGGTGTATATAAAACGAACTATGGGTGACCATTTACCGGCTTGTGTTATTGACGTGGGGACGGGATATACTAAGCTGGGGTTCGCCGGCAACAAGGAACCGCAGTTTATCATTCCGTCAGCCATAGCGATAAAGGAAACCGCTAAAGTGGGCGATCAAAGTACCCGGCGTATGACTAAAGCAGTGGAAGATTTGGATTTCTTCATTGGAGATGAAGCATTTGATGCGACTGGTTATTCAGTTAAATATCCAGTACGCCATGGCTTGGTTGAAGATTGGGATCTCATGGAACGGTACATTGAACAGTGTATATTTAAGTACTTGAGGGCGGAACCGGAAGACCATCACTTCTTACTTACTGAGCCACCATTAAATACGCCAGAAAATCGGGAATATCTGGCTGAAATAATGTTCGAATCATTTAACGTACCCGGATTATATATCGCTGTACAAGCTGTCCTTGCGCTTGCCGCTTCATGGATGTCCCGTTCCTGTTCAAAACGTACATTTACAGGTGTCGTGGTGGATAGTGGAGATGGTGTTACTCATATTGTCCCAGTGGCTGAGGGTTATGTCATTGGCTCCTGTATTAAACACATTCCAATTGCGGGCAGGAATATTACATCATTTATACAATCCCTGCTTCGTGAAAGAGAAGTAGGCATCCCACCGGAGCAAAGCTTAGAAACTGCAAAAGCTATTAAAGAAAGATATAGTTACATCTGCCCAGATATAGCCAAGGAGTTTGCCAAGTATGACACTGATCCCGCAAAGTGGATGAAGAAATATACAGGTATTAATGCAATAACTAAAAACCCTTTTTCAGTAGATGTGGGCTATGAAAGATTCTTGGGACCAGAAATATTTTTCCACCCAGAGTTTTCCAATGCTGATTTTACTGTACCCCTTAATGAGATGGTGGATGATGTCATCCAGTCTTGCCCTATTGATGTAAGAAGAGGCTTGTATGGGAATATTGTTCTGTCAGGGGGCTCAACAATGTTCCGAGACTTTGACAGAAGACTGCAAAGAGATATCAAGCGTACGGTTGACGCAAGACTGAAGTTGTCAACAATGCTTTCTGAAGGACGTATCACACCTAAGCCAATAGATGTGCAGGTGGTCTCACACAATATGCAGCGATATGCAGTATGGTTTGGAGGTAGCCTACTGGGGTCCACACCTGAATTTTATCAAGTATGCCACACTAAGCAGGCTTACATGGAATATGGACCAAGCATTTGCAGACACAACCCTGTATTTGGAACCATGACATAAAATATTTGTTATAAATATTAGTTTATTATTCTTGCTTAATTTTGAAGGTATAAATATTCTGGCACTTTTTCAATGCTAATTTCTGCCCTATCAATCAGAATGTCTGGTTAAGTATTTACACCCCCGAGAAAGCAGTTTGATTTTTTGCTATAGTTAAAATAGTGCACAGACTTAAAACCTTCATGTACTTGTTTTTATGAAAATAGAATTTATTAAGGACATTATTTCAATGGATTTATTATTTTGATAAGTTGTAATAGAAACGCCAATATATCAATCATTAGCACACAATTTTTTGTTTATCAAATTAATTTTATATACAAGTTTATATTATTAATTAATTAGTTGCTGGGCTTGCTTTGTAAATTTAAGCATTTATTGTTCCATTCCAGCTTTTTACCAAATATAATTTTCTTATGTATTTGTTTTTTATTACATTATTAACCCTTACTAAGTGTGAGTCTTTCTTTCTAGAGATGTCTTGGTCAATTTGGAAAAACCTTTACTAACATCTTGGGATCAAATTAAGTGGAAAAATAATATTATGAAGAGGTTCTACTATCTAATTGTCATCTGCTTGGCAAAGCTGGCAGGATTGAGCTAGTTATTATGGAGATGCATTCGGTATCAATTTAATTGAATGGTAGATAATACTCAAACAAGATTGGGCTTGCTGCAAGAATAGCTGTGACAGGGACAAATCCTCATAGCTTTCATGTGGTGGGTAAAGATATATTCCCGAGTCTCTTGGGGTATATATCATCATATTAGAGAATTGGATATTAATGTCTATGGGCAACAAGAATTACTATTCTGTTCTGTTTGTTTTACCCAGCAAAGGGGTCAAGAAAAATATATTTATTTTGCCCTTTTTTTATACATACATACATGTAACACATTAAAGTGTGTACATGTATGTATTTATGTAGTAAGAGCTAGAATAGTATGTACTGTATATTGATGTGGCGATATAGTTGTAAGATATAAATAATTTTTCCTGCGCCTTATTTTTCACTGGACACAATCCATGGTGGACTATGCCCTAATACTCTTAATTACGGCAAAGGTTATGTGCCCGCCGTGGGTCTATAATAATAAATGGCCCATAGCTGGCATTTTACTTTGGACTGCTGACACCACTATTACAAAACTTTCATTTAAAAAAGACATCACAATTTATTGCCAAGAGGTAGAGCCATACAGGTTTATTGAGTCATAATAATGTTGATAGTCTAGTGTGGTAAGCGTTTTTCTCCACGTCCCTAGCCGCCTTGTATCAAAAAGATTGTGCTTTTCAGTTTTATAAGTTCAAAAATTCATTTGGCAAAATTTGTACTCTGTGTATTTTGACGTCACATACAGATAACCGTTTATAATATAGTAAAAGTTTTGATATATTTTTGTCTTCATTTTTCAGAAGAAAATTTGGTACAATACTTCTTCCTTCTAGTCTACGGATAAAAGTTTTGTGAGAGTTATCGGAGCGTCCTTGTGTGTTGGCACAAGAACTCTCGAGTTTCTTATTGTTTTGAACATTGCGAACTGACTTCGAGATTGTGGGAATCAAAAAAGCCAGTAAATACAACATTACGGAGTCTATGTAACATAAATATTAACTCTTCAAAACAAAATGAAATTTTAAAATAACAAACTTCAAAACAACCTTATTGCATTGTCTATGTGTCTTTTGAGATCAAAAGCAGCATTTAGCTTCTCTAGGAAGAAATTTCATAGTCGATGTAATCTTGTATAATAAATATAATGCTCTTTTTGTTTTCTAATTTCATGCCATTGACCCAAATTCTTTACGGTAAAATATATTTTATCTTTAGTTTTATTTAAGCCCTGAATAAAAGGAAAGTACCTTTTCTCTGAGTTTATTCACCCTTGAATTTGATTAGGGTTTGACAAACACCAAATTCTAGGGAATCACTCGCTTAAATGTAACTGAAATTACATTGAAGCAAATTTCAAGTAAAACGGAAATTCTAAAGTACAAGCGGGTAGAGATTTGAACCGACGGCCATAATCTGATCGTAATGTCAAATTCTTATTTTTTTTTAATTAGACAGGAAAGGTAATTAAAAAACGGGTTCAAGTAAATGTATTTTTATTTGCGTTCACATCGTATTGTTCTGAACGCGTTTGTTTGATTTATAAAAACAGATCTGCAATAACATCATAACGCTTACATTATCCTTATCAACGTTAACAGAGTGTTCAAAATGATATGGTACCGTAGACTAGCGTCAGAGAAATACATTTGTTTTTCGTTAAAAAATTGATTTTTCTTTTAGGATTTCATTTAACTATTGAATGAATAACATATTGATACGAATAAATATTACAAGAAACATGCGGGAGGCCTATTGGGAGAGCGGTATTGAAATATGATTATGTAATTACTAGTGTTCAAACCCCTCTCTAAAAGACATTATAAATGTAAATTTAAATTAACAATAAATCGTATTTAGATGAAAAAAATAGGTGAATGTTATCTCAGCAGCCCCGTAATGAGTTTCAATTTAAAGTTATAAAAGAAAACAGTATCACAATATACAAGAGAACAGTATCATTTCCTTCCATTAGATGTAGCTTATATTATGTCAAAATATAACAACTAGGCTGTATGTGCTTGTATCATTTGCTTTAAAGAGATATGTAGCAGTAGGTAGAGCACGACAGACGTCAGAGTCATATTGTCGATTGTTAAATTCATATTGACATGAGATGAGCCTCGAGTACAACGCCATGTTTTCTGCATTTGAAAATTCGTCACTGTAAATGTTGCATAGCATTCAAAACTACGAAAATTTAAGAAAAAATAATTTTAGTTTATAATCACGTTTAAATACATGATTAAAAAGGTTCAATATAATTAATTTTATTTGCGTAATAAAATATATTTTTTTATTTTCCGTCCTATCTCTGATGTTGTTGGCCAATAATACATTTTCTTGTATCGTTCGTCAAGGCAACCCAGCTAATCTATGGGAAGAATAGGTGGGCTTTATCACGTTTTTTTAACAACATGGGAGCAAATGTGTTTTTACCGACAATTACCTTTAAACCTTCAAGAGTTGTACAGTCAAATTTCATTAAACCAAAATTAAGAGTACATCGTCATCCTAATCACAGATACTATACAGCACGTGACAGGTTTTAAATTAATTGTACGTTCATTAATCGTTTCGATTATGTATTTGCTTAGAAAACTGCCGATCGATAAACAGTGGCGTGAGATGTGTAACTATAACCATCTTAAATGAACTCTCATCTAAAAACGATCTATGTCAATGCAATAAAATGTTGGTACATTGAAATTATACACGGATATTTTTTACCTACAATTTTTTCTAAAATATTATAAACAATTTTTAACATAAATATTTCAGCTCACTAAATTCTAAGTTATACTTCGATTGACTAGCATTAAATATTTGTTTCTAGTTTATATAAAATAGATCTCAATTAAATATAGGGCAGTCTTCGTTGGAATTACGAAAGAGAGACAACGTAAACACGATTGTAAATAATTAAAAAGACAACACATTAATCCCTTAACAAGTATTCAATAATACATTTTAATGTAACAACACTCACAGATGTATAACTACTCGATACAATTGTAATGTACATTTTAAAGATATACAACTTCCTGCCATATTCACCAAAAAAACTATAAGTATATATTGTCTTGTGTCTTTATTTATTGAGGTTTGTTTAATACGCAGAAGCAACCGCACGTTAATTTACTATGAATCAATATAATATTCTTACGGGGTCCATTCGATTTATCAATTATCTAAAAATACTATGAAATATTAACATTCCCACAACATGACTGAGAAACACAGATATATAATAGAAAATTTAAAATAATCAGTTGCCGAGACCATTATATTTTATTTCGAAGTTACAC
Source organism: Meandrusa payeni (assembly GCA_029286785.1). Taxonomy (NCBI): domain Eukaryota; kingdom Metazoa; phylum Arthropoda; class Insecta; order Lepidoptera; family Papilionidae; genus Meandrusa; species Meandrusa payeni. The sequence goes on along the minus strand of JAGSMX010000008.1, from coordinate 6,049,021 downwards.
TTCTTTAGTCGCAACAATTTTATTTTACTAATAACAATGTTATTAGTCATTCAAAATTACTCTCAATTTTCGGAAGAAATGGTTCACATTAATAGTCGAATTTTGGATTAAAACCTACTGTTAGCTGGCAACACATGGCACTCAGCGATTGTTACGCATAATAACTACTTCCAATGATATCTTAGTGATTTACCTGAACCTTATTGTATCTTTAATTTATAATTAATAATTAAGTTGTTCAACACGTTAACTTGGCATTGTAAACAATAACTTAACTTTATTAGTTTGTAATATGACTTCTAATTATTTTTTGTCAAAATAAGATGGCGAGGACGCGTAGTTGTCACAGCATTCGTTAAAATAATTCCATGTACAACGTTACGATGTCTCAATAAAGCGAGTGTAGTAGTTATTGAATATTCATTCCACAAAGCCTACAATTACAACACTACCTTTGTGTTTCGCATACCATGCTCATAGACGCCTCTTCACGTGTTTAGCTTTAGAATGTCTCTTAGCTTATCCGTGAAATAGCAACCGACCGATCCCAAGGCTCTCTCGGTCGGTCTCGGATCGGAATGCTTACATAGTATATGCATAGTAACGGTCCAAGCCGAGGTTACACTCCACCGGGGGGACCCTTGTGTCGAATTACTAGTACTGTAGAGGTTCAGATTAAGTGGTCTAAGAGCTATGCCATTAAAAGTCAGCTTTTCTGGCTAATTATATGTAGTTTGTAAAAGAAGGCTTTTCGTGTGTTAATAAAATGTTGGTTGACGTTGGCATTGTTGGTTAATTTTGGCATTGTTAAAACCCGGTGTTTCATTAAAAAAATTAATCATTATAACACAGTAGAATAGTAGAGAGCAGAGCATTTGATAAAAGTGATGACATTTACAACTCTACCTAATTGAGAATTGACCTCTAGCGTCCTCTTGGTTCCCGGGTCAAATAACACAATGCTAACGCCATTCTGACTAGCGGGTGACTGAATCACGGCACGGATGCTTCAATCAGATTAGAGCGCTATCAGAATGAGATTTCATGCATTCAGAAAATACTTTACATATCCATAGGTTACAAGTAATTCAGAATCGTTTTCTGCGACGAGCCACGGGTGCGCCGTGGTTCGTACGTAATCGCGAGCTCCACGTTGATACAGGGTTACCGACAATAGCCCAATTCTTTAAGCAGGCATCTCGACGGTTTTTCGAGACTGCCACCAAACATTCTAACAAACTTCTTGTAAGTGCCGCCACTTATAAGCCTTCCTATGATAAATTCCGTCGCGTCGCCCGGAGGCCGAGACACGTTCTTGACGATCCGGACGACGCAATTACCATTGCACAGGCTAGAAACCACAAAGCGTCCATTCGCGACCGTCGGAGGTTGCGAATAATCCTTGCGCGTTACCGCTATTTTATGGGCAGGCTCCACCCCTTAGATGTTAGGAGCATTGCTGGAGTTTCTTCGGCCACTTCTTCTCCCAGCGCCAACGCTTCCCGAAACGTCACTCAAAGTTAGTTTAGTTAGCTTTTGAATGTCTCTTAGATTATCCGTGAAATAGCAACCGACCGAGTCGGGGTTCGGCCCTCACCGGGGGGACCCTTGTGTCGAGTTACCAGCAATAGAAGTTCAGGCTAAGCGACCTAAGAGCTATGCCACCTCTCAATCCGGTGAAGAAGTTAAGGCCAGCTTCTCTGGCCAATCTGTGTAGTTCGTCATAAAAGAAAAAAAAACTATACATACTTTAATAAGTTTTAAGGAGGAATTGTTGGTATATAGTGGACATTTTATGAAGAATTAGGCCATTGGAGTTAGATTGAAGTAATAAGTACATCTATTTCATCGTGGTATTGTACCAGGTCTCGGTAATTACCTCTTGTAGTTTAACATAATAACACGAAATCGCGCCCACTCAGGCGCACTCGGAATTGTATTGCTTACGCGTAACACAGTAACCGTCCATGCATTATCCTACACCGGGGGGACCCTTGTGTCGAGTAACTGGCGATAGAGGTTTAGGCTAAGCGACCTAAGAGCTATGCCACCTCTCAATCCGGTGAAGCAGTCAAGGCCAGCTTCTCTAGCCAATCTGTGTAGTTCGTCGTGTAAAAAATCGTACACAGTATTGTATATATAAAATTATACTACTTACTACCTTTATAAAGAAAACCGGGCAACATTTTATTACGCCAAGGAAGTATAACTTCTAACGCATTTTTTTTAAATTGATTACTGTTCAAAAATAAAACCAGTCTTGCGGAGTATTGAATGTAACTATGTTGGCCTTAAATTTTTAAACCCCTATATTAACGATTATAATATGTGTAAATATTTATTAGACAGTGATAAGTTGTGCCATTGAAAAAGTTGCCATAAACTTTACAACATTTAAACAATTCATAGTTGAATTTTAGATGTAATACAACAATCACATCTGTAACTAGTTTTTAGACTTTGGTCAATAAGGCATTAAGTTAAATATATATGTATTATTATTTTAATTATTGTTCTTCTTAAGTTTACCTTCGTTACTTGTCAGTTACATTACAACAATATTTACAACGACACAAAGTCGATAATAGAACCTAGCTAGACCATTTTCGACACTAAATATTTAATTTATGTTTTGTCTTACAATTATTAGGGCCGAATTATTAATATGCACTTAAATAGAACAGTTGAAGCAATCAATCCTATTGTTTCGTCCATTAAAGTATAAAAATGATTATTTTATGATACTAAAAATAACTGCAATATACGTACTACAACTATATATCTACAATCATATATACAAACATTAAAATAGTAGATTTATCCGATTTGGCAACATTTTATTTAGTTTTTTTTTTAAAGTGAAATCGACGTTTTGTTAATGCAATTTCATTTACATGACATTTTATTTAGTTTTTTTTAAAAGTGAAATCGACGTTTAGTTAATGCAATTTCATTTACATGACATTTTATTTAGTTTTTTTTAAAGTGAAATCGACGTTTAGTTAACGCAATTTCATTTACATGACATTTTTAAGTCGTAGAAATTTGACATTACCTTACACATTGTATAAATTGAAAAATAAACGATAAAAATATTTGTATAGTAAGTTTAGAACACTACAATTACAAAAACTAAAGTGTGAGATTCTGGCAGTCTGAATTTTTTACAAAATAAATGATACTTATTTATGTAGAAATGAGACAATAACAGTAATAAACTAATCACATCATTATGGAATTTGTAACATTCTGGAATTCGGAAGAATAGAATGAGTATATAGTTGGTTCTAAGTGGTTGATTTCGTGTCCTCTAACGGTTTCTTAAGGTATATTTGATGTTACAGACGCAAGAGACTCGTTGCCTATTCTTATTATAGTACGTTAACGTTAAGTTAAATAGTGAGCCAAAGCTAAGTTTATAGCGATAAGTTGACAGCAAATCTTTTGTCAATTGTGTCTTTAGTGTGTTACCTACATGAAATAATAATAATGAATATCTTGCCTGTATGTACAAGAGAAGAATACAAGTCGATCGGTAATTATTTGAATTTTTACTCCATTGTGACAACACCTTTTTCCTGCAGTGTTACCTGATGATTCACTATTTTCTTAACGCTAACGCATTATTGGTTTGGTCGAGCGTTGTAAATTCACACGTTAATCTGGAATGCTTCACGAGAGATCTTGGGATCGCTGTGTGTTCCGTGGCTTCGTTTGCGGCGATGGTGACTCTCGCACTCGGTTCCGTCCGAGAACCTCGAAGGCGGGTGAATGTGCTCGTTGAACGACGGGTAGTTTGATATGCTGCATCGGCAAGTAACTTTGTTTGGACATTTTAAACGTATCAGCTATAATTATATGGATTTATACAATTATTAAGATGGAAAAAATAATAATAAGATTAGCAAAATATCACAATACAAATAATAACATGAATAATAAGTATGATTTAAATGTAAAACGGTAAGTTTATTCAAGAAAGTAATTATTAGAACTGTTTAAAATTGTATACTCTTTTGAATTCAAATGTTAAGTTATTAAAAATAATTACTTACAATAAAAAAATTAGCTCTCACGTGCTTTTAACCAACAATTTATTGAGCTTATTAGATCCCACAGGGGATGAGCCAATTGGTGATCGGCTCAACAACAACAACAAACACAAAAGTTATCAATGATTTAAGTAATTAAGATACGGATTAAAACAAATCATCTCGGTGCAATCCGGCTGGGGACTTGAACCCAGATTGTTAGATCGTAAGTCAAATGCTTACACACTAAGCTAGCTTTTTACTAGAAGTTAGTTTTATTACTACTTCTATATATATTTATTGATTAAATATTGAAAAAATAGTGCGATTAGGATTACGTATAGTGTTCCAAGTGTAAGAATAAAAAAAGATAAAATAAATATTCAGTAATATAATGAAACGTGTGTTGTAGATAAAAAAAACGTGTTTCGCAAAGTGATCTACGTAGAAATTAAAATAAGAAGCATACAATGACAAAATCTACCATTGCTTAATGCATTATCGTCATGCATGTTGGGAGGAGATAGAGATAAATGAACGAATGCAAACAGACTATCCAATGCGTGAAATAAAAATGGAAAAGCAAATCACCTGAAGGTGGTCTCATCGTTATGACTGCTGTACCCACTCGAGGAGCGCACGTGTCGCTTGCCCAGGGCGCCCGCCTTCCCCTTCCGGCTGGGGAACGCCTTGCGCACAACGCCACCTACCGAGTTCTCCGACGAAGACGATGACTCCTCTCGCTCTACACTCGGGTCTGATCATCATAAATTGAGATATATAGTAGAGTACAAGTTAAATATAAATATAAATGAATCGGAATAGGGACCCGAAGGCGATAGATCACGTCAATCAAGTAAAGGCGTTAGCGGCCTCCGCGAAGGAAACGAATAAGTTTAGCCAGTAAAATGTAGACAAAAAAACTGTATTTTCGTGGACTTGTAGCTTTAAGTAAACCTTTGTAAGCTCTTTTATAAACGGAGCGACCGTAACAATTAAAATCCAAATTAAAAAGGCACTGACGATCAGTCCGTGGAAAAGTAATTTTATATAATAATATAAAAAAAAATATAATAAAAATTTAAGATGTTATTTTGCTAATTTTATAATAAAAAAGAAATATTTACAATATAATAGGTATTTTACAAAATATTAACAAAAAATATAACTGTACCAACCCGTCGTCGCTTAGCAGCGTGCCAATAAGGCTGGTAGCATTGTCACGTTGTATGACAGTGCTTAGCCTATGTGCAAGGTATAAGCTATCCCTCTGGTCACCAGATGTGTCGACCTACTTCTTAGCTATAACATTAAAAAGGTGGTGTGCACTAGAACCCCACGGACCCAAAGTTTCTACCCAAAACTTTTTGTAAATATTTTGTAAAATACCTATTATATTGTAGATATTTCTTTATTTAGTTTGCATTATGTATTGTTTTATATGTATAGTTAAGTTATATTTTTCTAGTTTTAGTTATAACAAAATTTTGCTTAATATTATTTTAACGAAATAAAATATTATTTTATTACAGAAAAAAATATATTATAAAATTAATTTACGATGACGTAACATTTCTCTATTCCAGTCACAACACACACTTTTCACACAAGTCACACTTTTCCTTTGTCATACAATTTCTAACCCCGTTATATAGAGTCACGCATTGCTTACTCCGTAAAGACCGCATTTTTAAGCCATTGATTTTACTCTCTTTATAAAATTAAATTTTCTGAACATTAGAGCACGCTTTTGGGAATTATCTACGGAGTTATGGTGGTCCGTCAGGATTTTTAGGACCTACACAGTTGGCCAGAGAGGCTGGCCTTTACTGCTTCGCCGGATTGAGAGGTGGGTCGTTTAGCCTAAACTTCTATTAGCTAACAGTCAGGATGCTCCTACAGTTAGTAGAGGATTTTTCAATCGACTTTAAAAAGAGTCATTCAATTCGACTGTTTTTATGTATATTACCTCATAACTTTCGACTGGGTGAAACGATTTTGATGATTCTATTTTTATGAGCTGGTGCTTCCAGTGCTGACAATGACATTCTTGATTTTCTAATTTGAGTATGTGTGCGACAAATGGGTGAAATTACAATGATTGATTTTTTATTGGAATTTTAACACATCCTGTAATTCAATGGTAGTTTGATGACAGTGCGGTTAGGTTCAGATTCGCTTCATTTAGTATTACTTAACTACCTATTCGATTTGAAGTCGCTTTTTGTTTTTACTCTTAAATATACTTTTTATGCCAGTTGTCGAAGCGTTGGCGCTGGGCAAAGGGGCGAAGAAACTACAACAACGCTCCTAACATTAATTATGGCGATATTTGGTAAAGCAACGATAACGTGAATAGGTTTGCCTGCTTTGTTAAGCACGTAAACCCTTACCTTTAGTACCGTTTATTATAAAAAAAGTATGGGGATGAAATTTACAGGTAGTAGGATGTGCAGGTCGGAGCCTCGCCGCCGGTTCGCTGTCGGAGTGGGGTGCGCTAGCGTCATCACTGGCGTCGTCCTCGTACTCTGTAATTGGCAGGTGCAGCGTTAATATCTTCTTCACCTCCGAGTCCGTGGATCCCAAGTTGTCCGACTCTGCAACACAAGCCCGCATCTCAAGCAATAGCCACTTAAGAGCGCACGGTGAAGCTGATTTTTATCCCCACGAAAACTCTACCGCAAATGACAAATCGATGTCAAATCTAATTTTAGTTTTCAAAATTAAAATCACGATCCAATTTGGAAAACTAAAATTTTAACAATCGATCGAGTTTTCGGGAAGTACATCAGCGAAAAGCAAGTGACAGACAAATGAAAATACGATGTTATGGTTAAAACACAGTGGAATAGTTCATGAGCTTGAGGGATGTATGATTGCTGAAAAGGTTAAGAAGCTCTCGAAATTAGATAGTGATCATTCGCGGTTGTGTTTAATCGAATGATAATGCAATGAATTGATTCACTAAAGGAGTAAGCAGTGGACGATTTGACAACAACATCGAACATAAATACAATACACTGTGTGTGTGCTTACCTTTAGAAATTACAACACCAGTTACGCTCCCATCAGGTTGCATAAAAGGCGATCATTTTGTCAAATTCAATTTTCTGTACTTAAAACTTAAACGGGTTAAAGTAAACTTAATCAATATAATGTGCAATCTAACTAACTAAACAAATGTAGCTAACTACTTTATAGATTTTCTAATTAAGAGTTTTGTTAATTTAACGCAAACTAAGTTTCATATACGTATCATACCTTGACTTTCCGAATGCGGGTCTCGGAGTCTAGCGCCTTTTCTCCGCACTTTAGTGTATTCCGGTTCCTTTCCCTGGTGAGATAAATAATTATAATTGTTTAAAATTACTGACTATGAGCCGTAGTAGCTCAGTGTCCGGGCGGTTGGCTCAAGTTGCATAGTACGCTAGCAACCCGAGTTCGATCCCCGGTGCCGGCACCAATAAATTTGTTGTTGCAATTTTATGTGCTGATTAACCACGCGCTCGCACGGCGGTGAAGGAAAACATCGTGAGGAAACCTACATGTCTTAGAAAATTTTTCTACGACATGTGAAGTCTGCCAATCCGCATTAGGGCCGCGTGGCGGACTGTGCCCTTATACTCTCTTTACCGAGAAGGCCTCTGCCCAGCAGTGGGCTATATATTATATATATAAAGGCTGTAACTTTAACTTTTTTTTAACTTACTATGAAGTTTTCATTTAATAACTTTCGACTCTTTAATCGTAAAAATCACTTTTTGAACACAATGAAGATTTGTATTGATTTATATTTTTATTGTAAGTAAAATGGCGACTAACGGACGTCGATACGTGTGGAACGGTGGTCCGTCACCAAGGACATTCACTTGTCACACGTCGTGACTGTTAGGTCTCTATACACGGCGGCGTCGTGAGCCATGTAGCTATTTTACCTTCCGTTGTTACTTATTTGTCCTATGTGTAGACAGCCGCCATTTTGTGTTAAAACTTGATAAATGTACAGATGACAGTAAAAGTGTTTTTTGTATTAAAGTTGTATTTTAAAAACTTTTTCCATTTTTGAACCTAACAGTATATATTATTTACGCTTTACTATATAGAAATATAAAAATAAAATTGATAAAATATTAAAGTATGAATTGAGCACGTGAATGGCTGCCTTTTAATGTTTACGTCACTTGTAATATAAAATATCTTCACTTTTGCCTTCCCTTTTATTTATTATGTATTTCTAGTATGAAAAAAAATCGGAAAGTATAAGTTTATTTTCCGTTATTTACCTTGTATTTGTCATTTTGTTTCAGGTCGTGGTAAACGAAAGAGCCGCGGACTGAGTGATAAGGCCCGCTGTATACGTTCCCGCTGTAGCTGCTCTCGCTGTACGCTGTGGGCTTCGTCAACTGGAACGTCGCATAGGGACATATGTCTTCTATGTATTCTGCGAAATTGATCATTATTTTAACCGACTTCAAAAAAAAGCGTCTCACACAACCGAGTTCACAATTCATCGGATTTTTTCAGGTTTTTGCACTTATAACATCGCGATTTCAGTACCGATTTTGATTTTTTTTCTCTATTTTATAAGATTTGATTTCAATTAGGTCCCATATCACCTTAGCTAGCTTTTTTTTCGAGAAACTAACTACACAGATTGGCTCGAGAAGCTGCCCTTGACTGCTTCACCGGATCGAGAGGTGGCATAGCTCTTAGGTCAAAAACAAAGTCATTTTTTTGTTTCTACTCATAAATATACTTATTAATACCGTTTGATGCATGCTTGTAATGGTGTGGAGGAGCTGGGTGCTGCGCCCTCGCAGCCAGGTACTGCTGATCGCGGTTCACCTTGTTCTGAAGCTGGGCCACGGAAGGTGATTCACCAACTCCAACTTCAGGTGCTGCAGTCTCCGTAGTTCCCGCTTCTGTGTGCATGAATGCATCAATCTTTCTAACAGCTAAATGTCAGTACAATTGCGTATGTGGTTGGCACCATTCGGGAAGATCCACGACCTTGCAGAATACTAACTTGAAGTGGAGGCACAATTATACTTTCGCCTGGTGCGCGAGATGCCGACAAACACCTCCCTTTAGTATGTGTTTACAGGTCACCTTCTCGAAAAAAATACTTTTTTGACTTTAATATCAATATTTGAAAAACACCCTTCGTACTTTGAATAAGGATATTTTTTTCCATTCCCTTATATCATTATTATCTTCGTAATGACTCATTTTGCATTTATAATAGATAAATGATGGCATACAATACATGAATTAATGTAAATTTGTATACTTTTTAAAGAGAAAGGCGGAGAAAGTAAACACTTTAAGAAAATTACTTTTATATTTATTGGTCTTGTATTTCACTGTAGCAAAACAAACGTTCGTTGTAGAAAAGAGATATGTGGTGGCGCCGTAGTGGCGGTAGTGCCGTTTTTATACCGCTTAAATTTAAACAAAAATGGAACACATCCATAATGCCATCAATGTTGCCAACCTTGTCACAGCACAATTTATTCAGTGGTGCCAACCAAATTAATTTTTGTATATTAACAATTTAAATTCAACACTATTAATCGAAACGTCGGCCTGATTATAACGTGTTAAATGTTTTTTAGCATATAATAGACGAAAACTCGTATAGACTACAGCGTTCGCTAAGATGTTTACTTATTTAATAACTCCCTTAAAGAACTGTATATATGAAACTTACTATTCCGACGCACGAGGAGAACGATGGCCACCAACGCAGCTAGAACCAGAAGAGATAGAGCAGCTGGCAACAGGACACGAGCTCCGCCCAGGGAGCGGGACCCTGCCGCCGGCACTGCAGGTGATATCTCACCTTCCACGACTGCACCGCATGAACACGGAAAAATATCCCATAAATCTTACAAGTTTGCCGAGACATACAACCAACGTTACGGGACAAAAAAAGGTTGATTGTTGCTGTAAAAGACGTATAAGGTTTTGTTCATATGTTTCCTGTCCATAAACGGGATGCCTGGAAGAGATCGCTCTCAGCGATAAGGTCGCCCATTGTACAACGAACTGTAAAATGTACCTTGTTATGGAATGCCTTTTGTTTGATTTTGGTGTAAAATAAAGTTATATATATCTATCTATAAGGATGTGCCCTGTTGCTGACAGATCCGGGACATCCCACTTATAACGGCTGATGGCATTCACGGAAGGTTTAGTGGGTATGGGTCGCCCAGACCGAGTCCCACACATCCCTCCGGGCGCACCCAGAGTTCCGGAGGATGGTTTGTAAAAAGAATTTCCCTGGGTTAACAAAAATAAAGACGTATAAGGATAGCTCCAGTGTGTAATCCAAAATGTTCGTTTTTAACCGACTTCAAAATGGGGGTTTTCGATTGCGTCAGTATTTTATTAATGTTTGTGCACTTATGTACCCTTGTTTATGTACGGATTTTTTTATTTGAAAAGTAGTTTGTTTCGATAGCATGTTAATTTTGTTGGTATCTGACCTTAGATTCCGAAAATATTAATGAATGAATGAATATACTTTATTGCACAGTAATTAACAAATAGATCACAGAAGTGATAAATTGAACATTTTGATATATTACGTTATAATTGCGTGCAATGCAAACGGCGATATCTTCTGGATAACCTTTGATGAAAAGAAATGTGTGTATCGTGTAGAAAAATATTTGATTTCAATAATAGTAATAATGACGTTTATTTGCGGCAAATATGGTAACTGACACGATAATAATTTTTAGTAAGGCACTAGCATGTTTCGCCTAACCGGCATGCATTGAGTCTAATCTACAATTTAAAAAATCTTTCATATTTCATCCTTTTTACAAATTTAACACTTAAAAATCACTTCACGCACTAATGACACTACAGTTTAAACATGTAAAATTCTTTAAAAGAACAAAAACTGTTATGAATTAGCCACTGTTTGAGTGTCTTCTGGTAATTCTCTCATTACACTTGTTATATATTTTTAAACTCATAATGTGACAGTTTTTTTGATTAAAAGTAGTTTTCTGTCTAGGAAGTGTATATATTGACAGGTTTATAACAATCCGAAAAAAGGAAGTCCTCCTTAACGAGTGTATAATAAATTATTATATTATAGAATCCGCAGTAAACACTGACTGCCAGTGAGTGAGTGGGTGGTGAAGTTGTAGAGGGCGAGCGCGTGTCCCGCGTTGTTGTGCGCCGTGATGCGCAGCTGGTACTGCGTGGCGGCCGCAAGTCCCGTCACGCTGAAAACACGCTCCGTCGCTTGCACGCTGTTGGAAACCAACCGCCACTGCAAAAACAATCCTTTGATGTATTATGCTATATATTTAATTCGTCTGTAGTAATGTTTGCGCATTCATTTTTTCTTTGACCAACTACACAGATAATGGCCAGAAAAGTTGGCCTTGACAGCTTCACCGGATTGGGAGGTAGCATAGTTCTTAGATCGCTTAGCCTGAAACTCTATCGCTAGTAACTCAACACAAGGGTCCCTCCGATGAGTAGGGCTTGGACGGTTACTATGTTACGCGTAAGCCGATTCCCCGAGGGCGCCCGAGAGGGCCGAACCACGACTCGGTCAGTTGCTATTTCTAAGAGACATTCAAAAGCTAAACTAACTTTGAGTGCCACTTCGAGATGCGCTGGGAGAAGAAGTGGCCGAAGAAACTATAAAATAGTTAACGTCTGTAGAATTCTTAGCGTTCTGTAGCGGATACGACCGCCGATATGACGGCAATTAGCAAGCGTCAATAGCCTTATGGTTTAGGGTACGGTCTGCGAATCGTAAGGTCGTGGGTTCGAATCCACCATTCGACTATTGCCCTATTGCCGTGAACCATGTCCTAGCACAAGCTTAAGCTTAGTTGGAATGGTTAACAAGATTGTTAGAAATATTTCTGAAAAAAAGAAATATTGCTAGCTTTCTTTAAAAAAACAAAACAAAAAGAATTCCTGTATTGGGTAGATGATCAAGAAAGGCTACGATCACTTAACATGAAGTCAGTCGTTAGCCAGTTCGAGGACTGCGGTGAAAGTCACTTATATGACGTATGTATATTGTTCAACGTAGTTAGTTGTTTAGTTTATAAGACACATTAAGATATACGTAATCAATCTTACCTGTGTTTGACTTATCTCCCGGTATTCAATAACAAAGTACAATATTCCACAGCCGCCGTCACCCCAAGAGTCCAACCATACAGTAACTGTCGTCGTATTGAGTGTGATCATTTGAGAATGTTTTGGCTTAACGGGCACTGAAATAATTAAAAACAATAAAATATGTAAAAATTTAGTATGCACGTAAGAAAAAAGTATAAGAGACAAAAGTTAAAACGTGTGTTTATAGTATTGGCAGAAAATACATATCGACGCTGGAAAGCACAAACGTAGTGACATATATGGCCCATTTTCAGTTTTTTAAGTCGTTGGAATCAGAAAAAAAAGACGCGTCGAATGATATACAAAACGAAATACAAAAATAGAATTTTCAAGATTGACACATTTCTTTTATTTTTGTACCGTAAAACTTCCGTAAAATTTTCTTTAAAGAAAACTCTAGATTAATGCCGTGGTACAATTCATATTCACCAAAAAATTGTATATATTGTGTCCAAAAACGACAGCTCTAAGTCCACAAACAAGAAAGTTATAATTTTTTTTTTAAAGTTGAAATATTTTTCGGCTCTGTTGAATAATTTCATTTTTGTGGGTTACTACGTTTTTGTTTTCCAACGTCGACATGTCGAACATACACGATCCCATATTCATACATCTATGCAATCATAATGGGCGCCAATTCCGCGATTATAATTGTGTCAAAATGAACGTTAACTGGATATTTTAAATGGGTTGTTGTTGAATATTTTATGGCTTGGTAACAAGACATTTAAGCCAAGTCTTTTTTAAAAACACTTATTGTATTAATAAATTGTAAGTTAGATGATCCCCCCATGAGTCCCAGCGCCATTTTTTTCCTATTTTAAATGTGTGAAGTGCATAAATACAGATAATAAAATGTGTGTAGTCCTATAGACATTTGTGTACATTATTATTATGTGGATAACGGTGTTTACGTATTTATTACACTTTATACTTAGTGTATTTTTTATCTTAAGCTCTTAAAATGTATTCGTTTGTTTTTCCAATTAATAATATTAATAATAAATCTTTAGTAGTCACCATAGAAAATGTTTGAACAAAGAAACATGAAGTCCCTGACTCCTGAGCTAGGTTCTATTGGACCTGTGTTTCAGGGGACAATGTCTTCTCCCATTTGAAAAGCACAATAAAATACAATAAAATATGAGCATAACAAATCATAACAATATTTTATAAATGTGTGTGTGTGTGTTTATTAAAATAAAATAAAACGTTTGGTGACATCATTTTTTTAAGATTATGTATTATCTACAGTCAGTCAAGTTACAGTCGCAAATAAACTGTATGCATTGTGAGTAATAAATATATGATATTGTATTGTATATCGTTCTTTTAGTAAATAAATTAGAAAAATATCGTTACTTAACACACAAAGTCATCTAAAATGTGTGTGTTTCTAATATTCACATCCATAAATTATTGTCTGTATAAATTCCATATAAAAGTAGTATTGCGCGCGCACGTTTTTTAGTAGTCCCGAACACCGCTGTAAATCAGCGCTGTCGGATCCTTGCGACAGCATATGCTGAGACGGTGTCCGATATTGGCATCATATGTTTTGTATTATTTGTCCGTGTAACTTTAACTGTGTTTTGTCTATTTTTCATTCTTTTTTAATGTGTGTTATATTCTGTCTGTGATGTGTTTTTGTATTGTGATGCCAATAAATAAATGTCTATGTCTAAATCTATGTCTACATCTACTAATGTTAGAAGGCGAGTCAGTACAGTTGTTTCAAAATGAACATTCAGTGACATTAGAGATGCATGAGATATATTGTGTACTGTCGAAATCAAACTGTATGTATGTACAGTGTGAGGAATAAAGATTTGGTATTGAGTTGGTATATTTGTTCTTTGGTAAATTAATGACAATTAAAATGGTAGTAGTCGACTAAACTGTGCGTGGTTCTAAAATCACAAATGAAGTTAGATACATAAGTACGACTTACCGGTGCCTTTAGTATACGCATGGACGATGTCGCAGGGTAGACCCGTACCGATACGGTTAAAAGCGGTGATATATAGTTGATATCGTGTACCACACCACAGATTAGGCAGAACATGTTCGGACGTGCCCGCTTCCACCTGGAGTTCCTCCCAATCGCCGTGTTCTCTCTTGTAGTTTATAACGTATCCTGTATGGAAATGGTAATGTGATTTCACATTCTTCGTTAGTTATTTAGTTAAATATTGTTTACAAATAATTATGATAACAACAATCTACTATATTATCTATGAAGTATATAATTTGTCACAAATGAACCAATATTATTTTGATGTTGACATCAAAAGCTGCTGCATCAGCTTCCACAATCGCCTTTTATTCATCATTGTTAACCAAAGTGTCCGCGAAACGACCACGAGGTTCATTTTTCAAATCGAAATCTCTAGAACGGAACCCGTCAAACCAATTATGGGTTGTACGTTCGTGTGTTCTCTCCGCCATGCCGAGCCGTGGTAGCTTAGTGTCCAGGCGGTTGGCTCTTGTTGTATAGTACTCTAGCAACGCGAGTTCGATCCCCGGTGCCGGCACCAATAAATTTGCTGTTGCAATTTTATGTGCTGATTAACCACGCGCTCGGCGGTGAAGGAAAACATCGTGAGGAAACCTACATGTCTTAGAAAATTTTTCTAAGGCATGTGAAGTCTACCAATCCGCACTAGGGCCGCGTGGTGGACTATGCCCTTATACTCTCTTTACAGAGAAGGCCTGTGCCCAACAGTGGGACATATATATTATATATATAAAAGCTGTAACTTTAACTTTATGTTCTCTCCGTTGCTGATGTTATATATTATATGACATAATATATGATGTTACCCTTTGTGGCGGGTTTATGCCACGGCGGACTCATATTCCATTATTATAATTTCTAAAGTATCCATTATGACGAAACATGTTCAAATATAATGGAAGTACCAAGCTAATCAATAAACAAAAGACTAATTTTGTAGAAAGAGTTAAAATAATTTAAATTAGAATTCACATACATAGAATATTTAATGGTTTGAAATGACCAATGCTGTAGAACGGCAATTACATAGGTCTTTACCTAATATATAGAATTGCTCGTTTAAAAGTATTCGATTTTTGAAGGATTTTCAATGATTATCTCTAATAGCTACATTAAGAATATAAATTATCTTCTGAATTTATACGAACCCAAGATGGGACTGCCTCCGTCGCCCTGGTCGCTCCATTGCAAGTGCAGGGAATCCGCGTAGGAGTCGACAACAGCCAGTACAGGGGGCTGTGGTGGTACTTTGACTTCTACGCTGTATGTCACCTCATCGCGACCATGAGCGTTTTCCACACCACATGTAATTACCGCTATCCGCGTACTGTGTCATGCTAGAACCATAAACGTAGATATAACCATTGAAATTTTACTATAAATCTGCTCAGCAAAATTAGTGGTGGTTTCCTAGACTCTCGGCAATCTCGTCATACAAAAGATTCAAATATAAATTTATTAAAAGAAAATGTATGACTTAAGTGGAATAACTGGTTAAATCTTCTTCTTCTGCCTAGCGATTTCCCAGTCTACTTCGTCTTTTCTACTCAGTTTAATACAGTTTTCCCGGTCTTCAGCATTCTTCTTTGTAAAATTGTTCTGTATCACGTCCGCTTTCACAACGTCCATTCAGCGTTTCTTAGCCATATCGCGTGATCATGGTGTCTAGACATCTGTTTCCGATGTGATTGACTACGACGTCGAGGCCTACAGTTTATGTTGTCATACCATCAGAGACGATTTTCTTGCAGTTTGGCTGGCTAAATACTCATCGGCTATACACATTAAATACCGGCTAAAAATTTTGCATTTTTGCACTAAATTTATCGTGCAAGAGCCTCGGCTTGCCGCTGGCTGTTCTAAGCGATCAGGTAAAGAGGGAGAAAAAGTAATTGTAGAGTAAATTTAAAATTTTACCTGATGATTAGTGTTCCGTCATTAGTAACGTTCTTCCTTAATGTAGATTCTAACACAGCGCCGTTCATACTCCAAGTGGTAGTGGGAGACGGGATCCCCACTTTGTTGCATGATAGTGATATATTTTCCTTCCAAGGAGTCACTATGCTACGGCTGAAGGAAGTGATCCTTGCTGGTACTGTGTATAACAATGCAATTATTTTAGTATAACTTATTTAAGTTACACCTCGACAAGTTAGTCCTCTATCACCATCCATGTCTTTATAAAAGGAATGGAAGTTTAACACGTAGTATACAATTCCAATTGACATATCTAAGTGGATAGTACTACGGTCCTGTATTAAGAAGTGTCGGTTTTCTGTTTGGCAACTTTTATTAATAATCAGTATAACATATTAATATACTAGTGTTTGTGCGAATCTTAGTGAATTTCGGTCACACGCACGCAGAGATGACGAACCTGATGAAGCCGAAAGATCTCGTGGCGGACTAACAACATGGACCGATCGAGTAAATGATTCGTCGTACTTCAAATTTAATTCAATTGTAAGAGGCAGATCATCCGCTCCAGATTCAACTCTGATGGTGACCATAATCCACATACATGAGGGACCGACATTAGAGAGAGAGAGTTTGTAAGTAATCTGTGTGTAAGTGTGCGTATTTGTGTTCGTGTGTACTAATAGTTAAATTAAATATCAATTCTAGAAGTTAAATACCAGAATCTGACGGCAAAACAGTGACAACGCGTGTCGCTTCTCCTTCCCCGAGCCTTGTAGAAGCGGACACCCAGAACTGGTGAGTCGCTCGAGGCGGTGACCTTGCAGTTTCATGCGACAGGGTACTCGGTGACAGCATTCGTTTATGTGTGCCTTCCTAATATAAGAAACAAACCAATGTAATACAGAACATAATATTTCCTCAGACGGTTTCAATTAAATGAAATAAATTCCTCACTTACTTCACGACCGTCTTCTATGACACTCATGTACAAAGTGTACCCAACGAGCACACCGTTGGGGGATGTTGGTGGCAGCCAAGATACAAGTATCTTATTGCGAGACGATACAACTGATTTGATGTCAGCTGGAGCGGAAGGTACTGAAAGGAATAAGTTGTGATAAGTCTTTATATTTAGACCACCCAAATAAGTTAGCCGATGTACTATGGTGGGTATCTTTAAATTTCCGTGTGACTTTCAATGAAGCTAGTTTGATGAATCCATATATAGCCGTGAGCAAAAATAGAGGGTCGGTTAATGATAAACTAAACTAACTAAATTAGTTAAGCTAGTGTCTTTATCTTCTGAGATATTCAAACTTTTTTAACTAACCCTTTATTTTTCCTCACGAGTGTATTTGTTTATAATAATCATCAATGATGACAAGTTAACTACGTAAAACGGAACGTGTGTAGCAGTTGTGAAATGTGACATAAAATTGACAACTCAACCGGAATAAATATAACGTTTTACTTTTTTTTACTGAAAGTAAAAGTTCCAACTTACATCAGTTACATTTTCTAAACAAAACATTTTTTCGTCTGGTGCCTACAAACGCCATTAAACATTTTTTTAAAAATTTAATATAATTTTAGTTTAAAATTAGACTGATAGGTATTTGTTTCATAAAAATATAAGTGTTCAAATAATTAAAATCATAACTCATTTGCTTTAAACATAACAAAAATGGCCTTATATATATACAAAATTAAACATACAAACTTTTAATAAGTCTTTGACGCAATAATAATGAATACTAAAATGAATCAGTCAATAATTAATAATTGGATCTGACATTTGGCATCTGGATTAAGTGGATTTGCATCGTTTAATAGGCACTAACAACACTTCATTCGTGCAGACAAATATACATACTTCGTAAATATAAAGTGGAATAATTACTCCAATTATGGAGGTATTTTAGATTGCATAAATAATAGGTGGCACATAGATTCTTAATCTCACCATCTTCTTCAGTTTGACAGTAGACAGGGCTGCCCTCACTCCATCACCGGCAGCAGTGAACGCGCAAACGGTTACAGAATAATTTGTATACCGTCTCAATCCTGATAAAGTGGTATGCAATGCTGATATCTGCTTAGTAACCGCATCTTCAATACCTGGACCAAGAAAATTAAGGTATATGGTATAAAATCATACAAAGTCAACCTCTTCATTTGCCTTGGTTCCTGAAAGAAACAAGTAGATCGCATATCACAACGGTGCACACATTAAGGTCAGGCCATTTTCCTGCAAAATTTTTTGCACATCGGATGCGGAAGGCTGACTCACCGAACTGTGAGATTTGCCAAGTGGTAGTGGTTTCACATAATGGAGAAATGTGCTAAACATGAAGTGGAAAGAGTCATTAATAGATAGCCTTAAACCGAGGGAGCAACATGTGGTGCCCTTTTAATGTTGCTGTCTGACTTGACCTCAGAGGCACCGAGGAAGCTGGTGGCTATGGCCATGCAACATTGATGACTTTCTTTCTCGCTTCATGCGATCCATGTGTGTGTACTTAGGTTAGGGTATGATGGGACCCAGCCCTGCAGTTCTGGGCTCTCAAGAATAAGACTACGGTATTCCCTGCCTGTCGTAGAAGGCGACTAAAAGGGACCTAGGGTTCACTGGACGACAAGGTTGGGGGCCTTTGTCGTCCGCTATGGTGGACCCGGGAAGAAGGCGACATCGGCTGGCCCGTGTCGCTTTGCACTGCGCGATTTTTACTCAATTACTTGTCCAATTCGACACTTGGTAAATAAGCCGAAGTGGAACGAGGATAATACTTTATCTACTAACTAGTTACTTACCATACCAATCAGTAACTGGTGCATACGTGACCCTGTAACCTTGTAAGATTCCATTCCGACCTCTTACCGGCGGCGGTTCCCATGTCACTCGAACTGATTGTGAACTCAGAGCGGTGCACTGAAGTGTGCCAGGTGGGAGACTTGGTACTGTCACATGAAAATTCAATAGTAATTTAAGACAAATATAAATCCGTACATGAAACGGAACGTAATAGCGTGTGAGAGACACCATCTTGAATGAGTCTTTTCATTTAAGATGGTGCCGAATGTAACGAAAAACACGTTGATAGTGTTAATTAGATGTTCTTTTTCAAATAAATAGTTACACGAACGAAAAATGTGTTTTACTCTGAGCTGGATCCGACAAACATTTCTTATATTAAGAATTTATTTTAAACATTGAAACAAAACTAATTTTACGAGTTTTATTTTGTAAAGTTTATGGACAATAAGTACTGTTGAATGCTCGGAATGAATAAAATAGAAACCAGCGTTGTGTGTCGTACAAAATTAATAACAGATTCGAAAAAATTAATCAAGATTATCTTTTTTTAAAATTTAGTGAAAAAAGAAAAGAGAAATTTCGATAAAAGCTGTGAACACATCGACAATTTATACTACGCTAACTGGAAACTGTCAAGAACACTTATAAAAAAGTATAAATTATCTAGTGTTGATATGTTCGGGAACAGTGGTGATTACTTAACATCCAATGAAGCAAAAAATTTTCCCCTTTTCGCCTAAAAAGCTCCGTTTTCATTTGTATTACCATCTTCCATTGTAGTGGCGGTTGTAGGTGGGGACGCAGGACCCGCTCCACGACTGTTATATGCTTGGACGACAACAGCATATGCGGTATGCTTCTGTAGACCGGATAACGTTGTTCTCGCTCGTGCTGCGCCAGTGCCTTCCACTGTTCTGACGGTATACGATGCGCCACCAGGCCCACTGGCTATTAGTACTGTACTGTTGTTGTTCAGCTGAAAATGACACCATTATAATCCATAAACCCGAGCGAGGCTTTCATTATTCGTACAGTAAAGGACGAGAATAGTATGTGCACATCCGTCTTTCCTTCCGATTATAACCTATTTTCCAGTGTGAATAGGCCTTTTACTAAGCTAGTGCGCCTTAATCACGCAGGAATGCATTTCCACATCACTGCATTAACATCAGGCGGGTTCGTGGATAAGCACTAGCTTAGAAAGAATTAAAAAAAAATAATCTTAGCTTGACTAAAGTTGTACTTGATAGTTCTTGGTCGCATACGACCACACGACGACGATATGTATGTACATATAAACAATAAATGGAAATATTTAAACAATGGAGTGAAAAGTACTCCAACTAGATCATTGAACTACGATTATTTCAAATAAAATAGGACCTTTCAACTCAAAATTATCATACGTGTTATTGGGTTTTAATATGTGGGTTTGGATGGCGGTATTCATTCATCGGTAGAGAGAGTTGTCAGTCGGATATACAGTTTCTAATCTGGTGCAAATGTGTGTGTTAACGGCCAAGTATTAAAGCAATCAGCCCTGTAGTTCTGGGCTCTCAAGAATAAGACTACGGTATCCCCCTGCCTGTCGTAGAAGGCGACTAAAAGGGGCCTCGGGTTCACTGGGCGACAAGGGTGGGGGCTTTTGTCGTCCGCCAAGGTGGACCCGGGAAGAAGGTGACATCGGCTGGCCCGTGTCGCCTTGCACTGCGAGGGCACAGGGGGGGAGGGTGTAACCTCCCCCGGGAAGTGCTCTCCTTGAGCACAGTGCAGAGGGGCTCCGGTGCGTTCCACTGGAGATCCCGGAGCCCCTCACCATGCACCGAGGAAGGGCCACCGGGGAGGTTTTAGTGGGTAAAACCCCCACATAACTGCCGCCTTCCCCCCAGAAGGCGGGGTATCTTTGTGAAGATTTCCTCACCGTCAACAAAAAAAAAAAAAAAGGGCCAATGTAAAACACATTTTTTAGGTTTTTAGGATTTCTAAGAATACAATTTTAATAGCACGCTAATTATGACACGAACGTTCATTTGGACACAATGGTAATAGCAGGCTTTAACTATGATGTAATTGATCGTTAATTTTGACACAATTGTAACAGTAGACTTGGATCCCTGAGCACAATGTGCGTGTTGTGTAGTTTAAAATGATATTAATTCACTAACTTCTTGAAATCCCACGTAGTAACCGAGGATATTGCCGTTCCATAAGTCTCTCTGCGGTGGATCCCAGCTAACGATTAATTCAGTGGAACTTTTAGGTTCGACTCTGACATCTAGCGGTGGGCCGCTTGGAACTTGAAGTACAAAATATTTCAATTTTAATTTACGATAACAATTTATGTTACGGTACACAATGTTTTATTGCAATTTAATTGGTGATGAAATTAATTATATACTACGAGTATGTACTATACATAAAAAATTTGACATGAAGTCAGTTTTTGATTTAAAAAAAGTTAAACAATACTTCTTACCTATTTTTAAAATACGTCTTTAATATGGCCATAAACGTTTACGTTTAAAAGTTTGGTAGAAGTTTTTGGTGTACTAAATACTGTAGAAAATTATTTCAATAGTTGGTTATAATAAAATAGTTTCCTTGTGTATTTAATTTAGAGATCGTAACATAAATTTAAAGAAACAAAAACCAATTTGTTGACTAATCAATAAATTGTACGAACTCATTATAAAATTTGTTGACTAATCAATAAATTGTACGAACTCATTATAAAATTTGTTGACTAATCAATAAATTGTACGAACTCATTATAAAATTTTTCAAAAGCCTATACTTTACAAAACATTTTAATTAGTGGCGAGCCTTGCTAGCGAATGAAAACTTACACCAAGAGAATAAACAGATTTTCAAGTTTTTACATAGAAAATATTAATTGGTATATTTTATATTTAAACTAAGCAAATGGATTTTTATTGTTAGCTTTTATCGCAAAAACAATACATAGAAATGTTACTTATATCATAAGATGAAGCGTGTTTCGAAGAATATTAAAGTATATAATTTATTATTGACTACGTGTCTGCAACTTATGATTCTTTTTGTTTAAAAAATAATAATTTTCTACAACAAATTCAATTTATTGATACGTTTTAATTTATTAATTGTTTACTGTACAATTTTACAATTGGTAAATTAGTTAAAAAATAAAATAATAAGCTCTTTCAGCTTTGCCACTTTAAAAAAAAAAGATTAAGTCGAAGTGAAAGGAGGGCAGATATCTAGTTTTCTATAGATGATTGAATTATTTTACCTTCTTCGGTTGTGGTGACTTGGACGAGTTGGCTTGGCTCGCTTTGACCGAGTCGGTTCTCGGCTATTATGCGCAAGTGGTAAGATGTAGCCGGTTGCAAATTTTGTACACTCGCAGACGTTACACTTCCCGGTACTATGACTTTTTGAGGTGTAGTCGGCCATGATTCTAAAAATAAATTAATTAAAACAAGAAATGTTTTCTAACTAATTTTAAATTTGTATAGGCATTTTTTTTTGGACGAACTACACAGTTGGCGAGAGAGGCTGGCCTTTACTGCTTCACCTGATTGAGAGGTGGCATAGCTCTTAGGTCGCTTAACCTGAACCTCTATTAGCTAGTAACTCGACACAAGGGTCTTAGACGGTTATTATTACTTGTATATGCATAGTATATTAACAGTCTATATATGTCCGTACTTAGGTTAGGGTATGATGGGGCCCCAGGGAGGAGTCCGCCGCCTCTACGGAGGTCTCGTGCGATCCATGGCCCTCTACGGGGCGCCCGTGTGGTGTAACCGCTTCACGGGCGTCCGGCCTTCTGAAGCTAAGCTACTTAGCCTGCAGCGCAAGATGGCCATTCGATCGCACGAGGATACCGTACGGTATCATACGAGGCGGCCACTATCCTGGCTCGGTTCCCGCCGCTCGACATTTTGGCGGAGCTGGACGCGCGTGTGTACACGCGCGTCCGGGCCGTCGACGGCGGAGCCGGGCCGCCCCTGGATGCGGGAGAGGTGCGTCGGCAGGAGCACAGGCGGGCTCATTATAAAATTTGTTGACTAATCAATAAATTGTACGAACTCATTATAAAATTTGTTGACTAATCAATAAATTGTACGAACTCATTATAAAATTTGTTGACTAATCAATAAATTGTACGAACTCATTATAAAATTTGTTGACTAATCAATAAATTGTACGAACTCATTATAAAATTTGTTGACTAATCAATAAATTGTACGAACTCATTATAAAATTTGTTGACTAATCAATAAATTGTACGAACTCATTATAAAATTTGTTGACTAATCAATAAATTGTACGAACTCATTATAAAATTTGTTGACTAATCAATAAATTGTACGAACTCATTATAAAATTTGTTGACTAATCAATAAATTGTACGAACTCATTATAAAATTTGTTGACTAATCAATAAATTGTACGAACTCATTATAAAATTTGTTGACTAATCAATAAATTGTACGAACTCATTATAAAATTTGTTGACTAATCAATAAATTGTACGAACTCATTATAAAATTTGTTGACTAATCAATAAATTGTACGAACTCATTATAAAATTTGTTGACTAATCAATAAATTGTACGAACTCATTATAAAATTTGTTGACTAATCAATAAATTGTACGAACTCATTATAAAATTTGTTGACTAATCAATAAATTGTACGAACTCATTATAAAATTTGTTGACTAATCAATAAATTGTACGAACTCATTATAAAATTTGTTGACTAATCAATAAATTGTACGAACTCATTATAAAATTTGTTGACTAATCAATAAATTGTACGAACTCATTATAAAATTTGTTGACTAATCAATAAATTGTACGAACTCATTATAAAATTTGTTGACTAATCAATAAATTGTACGAACTCATTATAAAATTTGTTGACTAATCAATAAATTGTACGAACTCATTATAAAATTTGTTGACTAATCAATAAATTGTACGAACTCATTATAAAATTTGTTGACTAATCAATAAATTGTACGAACTCATTATAAAATTTGTTGACTAATCAATAAATTGTACGAACTCATTATAAAATTTTTCAAAAGCCTATACTTTACAAAACATTTTAATTAGTGGCGAGCCCTATATGAATGAAAACTTACACCAAGAGAATAAACAGATTTTCAAGTTTTACATAGAAAATATTAATTGGTATATTTTATATTTAAACTAAACAAATGGATAGACGATTTTTATTCTTAGCTTTTATTGCAAAAACAATACATAGAAATTTTACTTATATCATAAGATGTAACGTGTTTCGGAGAATATAAAAGTATATAATTTATTATTGATTACGTGTCTGCAACTTATAATTTTTTTGTTAAAAAAATAATAATTTTCTACAACAAATTCAATTTATTGATACGTTTTAATTTATTAATTGTTTACTGTACAATTTTACAATTGGTAAATTAGTTAAAAAATAATAATTTTCTACAACAAATTCAATTTATTGATACGTTTTAATTTATTAATTGTTTACTGTACAATTTTACAATTGGTAAATTAGTTAAAAAATAATAATTTTCTACAACAAATTCAATTTATTGATACGTTTTAATTTATTAATTGTTTACTGTACAATTTTACAATTGGTAAATTAGTTAAAAAATAAAATAATAAGCTTTTCAGCTTTGCCACTTTAAAAAAAAAAAAAGATTAAGTCGAAGTGAAAGGAGGGCAGATATCTAGTTTTCTATAGATGATTGAATTATTTTACCTTCTTCGGTTGTGGTGACTTGGACGAGTTGGCTTGGCTCGCTTTGACCGAGTCGGTTCTCGGCTATTATGCGCAAGTGGTAAGATGTAGCCGGTTGCAAATTTTGTACACTCGCAGACGTTACACTTCCCGGTACTATGACTTTTGAGGTGTAGTCGGCCATGATTCTAAAAATAAAATAATAAGCTTTTCAGCTTTGCCACTTTAAAAAAAAAAAAAAAGGGTATGATGGGGCCCAGCCCTGTAGTTCTGGGCTCTCAAGAATAAGACTACGGTATTCCTGCCTGTCGTAGAAGGCGACTAGAAGGACCTAGGGTTCACTGGGCGACAAGGGTGGGGCCTGGAGTCGTCCACCAAAGTGGATTCCGGGAAGAAGGCGACACCGGCTGGCCCGTGTCGCCTTGCGCTGCGAGGGCACAGGGGGAGGGAATAACCTCCGGCACGTGCTCTCCTTGAGCACAGTGCAGAGGGGCTCCGGTGCGTTCCACTGGAGATCCTGGAGCCCCTCGTCATGCACCGAGGAAAGGGCCACCGGGGAGGTTTTAGCGGGTAAAACCCCACATAACCGCCGCCTTCCCAGAAGGCGGGGTATCTTCTGAAGATTTCCTCCCGTAAACAAAAACAATAGGGTATGATGGGGCCCAGCCCTGCAGTTCTGGGCTCTCAAGAATAAGACTACGGTATTCCTGCCTGTCGTAGAAGGCGACTAGAAGGACCTAGGGTTCACTGGGCGATAAGGGTGGGGCCTTTGTCGTCCGCTATGGTGGACCTGAAGAAGGCGACATCGGCTGGCCCGTGTCGCCTTGCGCTGCGAGGGCACAGGGGGAGGGAATAACCTCCGGCACGTGCTCTCCTTGAGCACAGTGCAGAGGGGCTCCGGTGCGTTCCACTGGAGATCCTGGAGCCCCTCGTCATGCACCGAGGAAAGGGCCACCGGGGAGGTTTTAGCGGGTAAAACCCCACATAACCGCCGCCTCCCCTAAAGGCGGGGTATCTTCTTGAAGATTTCCTCCCGTAAACAAAAACAATAGGGTATGATGGGGCCCAGCCCTGCAGTTCTGGGCTCTCAAGAATAAGACTACGGTATTCCTGCCTGTCGTAGAAGGCGACTAGAAGGACCTAGGGTTCACTGGGCGACAAGGGTGGGGCCTTTGTCGTCCGCTATGGTGGACCTGGGAAGAAGGCGACACCGGCTGGCCCGTGTCGCCTTGCGCTGCGAGGGCACAGGGGGAGGGAATAACCTCCGGCACGTGCTCTCCTTGAGCACAGTGCAGAGGGGCTCCGGTGCGTTCCACTGGAGATCCTGGAGCCCCTCGTCATGCACCGAGGAAAGGGCCACCGGGGAGGTTTTAGCGGGTAAAACCCCACATAACCGCCGCCTCCCCTAAAGGCGGGGTATCTTCTTGAAGATTTCCTCCCGTAAACAAAAACAATAGGGTATGATGGGGCCCAGCCCTGCAGTTCTGGGCTCTCAAGAATAAGACTACGGTATTCCTGCCTGTCGTAGAAGGCGACTAGAAGGACCTAGGGTTCACTGGGCGACAAGGGTGGGGCCTTTGTCGTCCGCTATGGTGGACCTGGGAAGAAGGCGACATCGGCTGGCCCGTGTCGCCTTGCGCTGCGAGGGCACAGGGGGAGGGAATAACCTCCGGCACGTGCTCTCCTTGAGCACAGTGCAGAGGGGCTCCGGTGCGTTCCACTGGAGATCCTGGAGCCCCTCGTCATGCAACGAGGAAAGGGCCACCGGGGAGGTTTTAGCGGGTAAAACCCCACATAACCGCCGCCTCCCCTAAAGGCGGGGTATCTTTTGAAGATTTCCTCCCGTAAACAAAAACAATAGGGTATGATGGGGCTGACATGCCCCAAAGGGCAATAGTCCCCAAAATTCGATTTATACTCGATTATTTGTCCAATTCGACACTTGGTTAATAAGCCGAAGTGGAACGAGGATAATACTTTATCTACTAACTCGTTACTTACCATACCAATCAGTAACTGGTGCATACGTGACCCTGTAACCTTGTAAGATTCCATTCCGACCTCTTACCGGCGGCGGCTCCCATGTCACTCGAACTGATTGTGAACTCAGAGCGGTGCACTGAAGTGTGCCAGGTGGGAGACTTGGTACTGTCACATGAAAATTCAATAGTAATTTAAGTAATAACACAAATATAAATCCGTACATGAAACGGAACGTAATAGCGTGTGAGAGACATCATCTTGAATGAGTCCTCTCATTTTAGATGGTGCCGAATGTAACGAAAAACTCGTTGAAAGTGTTAATTAGATGTTCTTTTTAAAATAAATAGTTACACGAACGAAAAATGTGTTTTACTCTGAGCTGGATCCGACAAACATTTCTTATATTAAGATTTTATTTTAAACATTGAAACCAAACTAATTTTACGAGTTTTATTTTGTAAATTTATGGACAATAAGTACTGTCGAATGCTCGGAATGAATAAAATAGAAACCAGCGTTGTGTGTCGTACAAAATTAATAACAGATTCGAAAAAAATAATCAAGATTATCTTTTTTAAAAATTTAGTTAAAAAGAAAAGAGAAAGTTCGATAAAAGCTGGTGAACACATCGACAATTTATACTACGCTAACTGGAAACTGTAAAGAACACTTATGAAAAAGTATAAATTATCTAGTGTTGATATGTTCGGGAACAGTGGTGATCACTTAACATCCAATGAAGCGATTTTTTTTCCCCTTTTCGCCTAAAAAGGTCCGTTTTCATTTGTATTACCATCTTCCATTGTAGTGGCGGTTGTAGGCGGGGACGCAGGACCCGCTCCACGACTGTTATATGCTTGGACGACAACAGCATATGCGGTATGCTTCTGTAGACCGGATAACGTTGTTCTCGCTCGTGCTGCGCCAGTGCCTTCCACTGTTCTGACGGTATACGATGCGCCACCAGGCCCACTGGCTATTAGTACTGTACTGTTGTTGTTCAACTGAAAATGACACCATTATAATAATCCATAAACCCGAGCGAGGCTTTCATTATTCGTACAGCAAAGGACTAGAATAGTATAGTTTCCAGAGTGAATAGGCTTTTACTAAGCTAGTGCGTCTTAATCACGCAGGAATGCATTTCCACATCACTGCATTAACATCAGGCGGGTTCGTGGTCAAGCACTAGCTTAGAAAGAATTTTAAAAAAAATCTTAGCTTGACTAAAGTTGTACTTGATAGTTCTTGGTCGCATACGACCACACGACGACGATATGTATGTACATATAAACAATAAATGTAAATATTTAAACAATGGTGTGAAAGTGCTCCTACTAGATCATTGAACTACGATTATTTCAATTAAAATAGGACCTTTCAACTCAAAATTATCATCCGTGTTATTGGGTTTTAATATGTGGGTTTGGATGGCGGTATTCATTCATCGGTAGAGAGTTTTCAGTCGGATATACAGTTTCTAATCTGGTGCAAATGTGTGTGTTAACGGCCAAGTATTAAAGCAATCAGCCCTGTAGTTCTGGGCTCTCAAGAATAAGACTACGGTATCCCCGTGCCTGTCGTAGAAGGCGACTAAAGGGCCTCGGGTTCACTGGGCGACAAGGGTGGGGCTTTGTCGTCCGCCAAGGTGGACCCGGGAAGAAGGTGACATCGGCTGGCCCGTGTCGCCTTGCACTGCGAGGGCACAGGGGAGGGTGTAACCTCCCCCGGGAAGTGCTCTCCTTGAGCACAGTGCAGAGGGGCTCCGGTGCGTTCCACTGGAGATCCGGAGCCCCTCACCATGCACCGAGGAAGGGCCACTGGGAGGTTTTAGTGGGTAAAACCCCACATAACTGCCGCCTTCCCCAGAAGGCGGGGTATCTTTCTGAAGATTTCCTCTTCGTGAAAAAAAAAAAAGTATTAAAGCAATAACAGCCGAAAACAAAAGTAACAGAATTACTATTGATGGAAAAAGTTTTAGATTGTTGATCGTGGAATCACAGTTGGCTTGGGCCAATGTGTTTTAGTTTTTAGGATTTCTAAGAATACAATTTTAATAGCACGCTAATTATGACCCGAACGTTCATTTGGACACAATGGTAATAGCAGGCTTTAACTATGATGTAATTGATCGTTAATTTTGACACAATTGTAACAGTAGACTTGGATCCCTGAGCACAATGTGCGTGTTGTGTAGTAATGAAATGAATTCACTAACTTCTTGAAATCCCACGTAGTAACCGAGGATATTGCCGTTCCATAAGTCTCTCTGCGGTGGATCCCAGCTAACGATTAATTCAGTGGAACTTTTAGGTTCGACTCTGACATCTAGCGGTGGGCCGCTTGGAACTTGAAGTACAAAATATTTCAATTTTAATTTACGATAACAACTTATGTTACGGTACACAATGTTTTATTGCAATTTAATTGGTGATGAAATTAATTATATACTACGAGTATGTACTATACATAAAAAAATATGACATAAAGTCAGTTTTTATTTGATTTAAAAAAAGTTAAACAATATTTCTTACCTATTTTTAAAATACGTCTTTAATATGGCCATAAACATTTACCTTTTAAAGTATGCTAGAAGTTTTTGGTGTACTAAATGCCGTAGGAAATTATTTCAATAGTTGGTTATAATAAAATAGTTTCCTTGTGTATTTAATTTAGAGATCGTAACATAAATTTAAAGAAACAAAAACCAATTTGTTGATTAATCAATAAATTGTACCAACTCAATATAAAATTTGTTGACTAATCAATAAATTGTACGAACTCATTATAAAATTTGTTGACTAATCAATAAATTGTACGAACTCATTATAAAATTTTTCAAAAGCCTATACTTTATATAACATTTCAATTAGTGGCGAGCCTTGCTGACGAATGAAAACTTACACCAAGAGAAAAAACAGATTTTCAAGTTTTTACATAGAAAATATTAATTGGTATATTTTATATTTAAACTAAACAAATGGATAGACGATTTTTATTCTTAGCTTTTATTGCAAAACAATACATAGAAATTTTACTTATATCATAAAATGTAGCGTTTTCGGAGAATATAAAGGTATATAATTTATTATTAATTACGTGTCTGCAACTTATAATTTTTGTTAAAAATAATAATTTTCTACAACAAATTCAATTTATTGATACGTTTTAATTTATTAATTGTTTACTATAAAATTTTACAATTGGTAAATTAGTTAAAAAATAAAATAATAAGCTCTTTCAGCTTCGCCACTTTAAAAAAAAAGATTAAGTCGAAGTGAAAGGAGGGCAGATATCTAGTTTTCTATAGATGATTGAATTATTTTACCTTCTTCGGTTGTGGTGACTTGGACGAGTTGGCTTGGCTCGCTTTGACCGAGTCGGTTCTCGGCTATTATGCGCAAGTGGTAAGATGTAGCCGGTTGCAAATTTTGTACACTCGCAGACGTTACGCTTCCCGGTACTATGACTTTTTGAGGTGTCGTCGGCCATGATTCTAAAAATAAATTAATTAAAACAAGAAATGTTTTCTAATTAGTTTTAAAATTGTATAGGCATTTTTTTTTTGGACGAACTACACAGTTGGCCAGATAAGCTGGCCTTTATTGCTTCACCGGATTGAGAGGTGGCATAGCTCTTAGGTCGCTTAACCTGAACCTCTATTAGCTAGTAACTCGACACAAGGGTCTCCCTGGCGAGGGGTAATTTTGGCTTAGACGGTTAATATTACTTGTATATGTATAGTATAGTAACAGTCTATATATGTCACATTGCTTGGCACAGGCCTTCTCTGTAAACAATGTATTTGTGGGCATAGTCCGCCGCGGGTAGTGCAGGATCGTGGATTTGATGTTTTAGAAAATTTTCTGAGACTTTCATTTTCCTTCACCGCTTACTACGTGGTAAACAGCACTTAAAATATCAATCAATTAGGTGGCACCGAGGATCGACTCGGGTTGCTTGCGCACTATGCAACTTAAGGCGACCGCCTGGACTTGGCAATACAAATCTTATAGTTTTAATGGCGAAATTCTTGGATTTTTATTTCACATCCCAGAAATGGATCTATTGATTTGGATTTAATGTTATATATTATAGTCTAAGTTTATTTGTATAAGTATCTTTCCTGAAAAATGCGAATATTACACATACATTCATGAATTTTACATTTTTTTTATAATGCTATTTCAAATATATTACTATAGGATGTTAGCATATTGGCATCTCATCTCATGTTAAAACTAATCTTGTATAGTTTTAACATGAGATGATCTTGCTCTAAAAATATTTATTGTATAAATTTTTCGATAAAGAATTGTTGCCTTTAATTTTTTATTGTAAGACAAAACGCTTCATAAATTAACAATTATTTTTCTATACATAACGATATATCGAAGTAAATAATCTAATCGCCGTCGAAAAACAGAATTTACACAGAAAAATAACTGTCGATCTAATCTGCTACTATTACTATAATATACTACCTAGGTACTATATTATTGTTACCTGGTGCTTCCTTGTATTGTACTATGTAATTAATGATTGGGCTATTTCCAGCGTACGGTTGGGTCCATGATATCTGTATCGATCTTGATTGTTGATCGATTATTCTTATATTTTTCGGCATTTCTGGTACCTGAAAATCGAAAACGGAATCAAGCCAAACTATCTGTACTAATGAACGTGACTCAAATTGGAATGAATGAAAAGACAAGACAAAAATGTTTGTATTTTCAATGTTTCATTGACTACATCAGAATCATTATCTGATTTTGGTATTTATGTCAATCTCTACTACGTTGGGTACGAATGGGAAAGTGATCTCCGTAGCGAAATTCGCTACGAAGGTCTCTCAAGTTGACATGTTCTGGAATATTACTGAATGGTATTTGATTACCTCTTGCACTACCAAGTGAATAAGCATTTCGTCCTGCCCATAAGCATTAGATGCTCTACAAGTCAAGGCTCCTGTATCCTGTCTGTATGTTTGTAGAATACTCAGTTCTGAAACGAGTCCGTCGTCCAGTACTTGTTCACGAATTGTATATCTGTAATAATTGATAACAGTTTAATAATATGGAAAGCGACACACAGAGCCGTCATGAGCGGTGCTTGAATAGCCGCTGCGTCCGGCGGCAATATAAGTTGAATGCGGTGGGACCGGCGTAGTTTGTGTTGTGTTCTATAAATATTCATTGAAGCGGTCACACGGCCGCGCGCCGGGGCAATTTGCATTTGACGAGACACAAGGATTGTATTAATTTACAAAAATGTAATTTTTTTTTATATTTTACCCTTATGTTTCACTGAATTCGCTGCCGTGGATTCTTTAGCGCCCTTATAGCCTGTTATTACGGTTTAATACTCTTTCAACTAACGTAATCCATAGCCCATACGGTAATAAGTTAGTTATTTTTTTATATTTTGTATATACGAAAATCTTCACTAAAAATAATTCATATGGCAAAACAACGTTTGCCGGGTCCGCTAGTGTACATATATAAAAGCCATGTGTGTTTGTATGTTACCGATAGACTTCTAAACGGTTGGATATAGTTTGATGAAATTTCCGGGCGATCTTCAGATTAGCCCAGCGGGTGTTCCCGTGAAATCTGGCATCGATCGCATGAAGGGATTTTTTTGGCAGCTATCTATTGATCTATCTATATAGAAGGCGAAAGGGCTAGACCGATTTTAATGAATTTCAACAAACTTGCTGTATTGTTTGGTAGTGACTGGACTGATTTTTAAAATATTTTTATACATTTATGTAAATGAAAGGCGATCTGTTTATGCATGTTCCCTAAGGACTCAGTAAGGGACCTATTGTGATGCATGGTGATTTTCAATTACTAGCCCAGCGGGTGATTCTGTGAAGTTTGGTAGCGATTGGATGATGAAGAGACATATTTCGGTATCGGTGTATATATGAGAGCTGTGTGAAGCCAGGGTGGGCGACTAGTTAGTTATTTTGCACATATATTAACACGAATGCTATATATTAAATAATTCATTATCACTGTTGTGTTATTCCCGAAGTTTGGGGAATGTTTGCGAAACAATTGGTTGGACTCCTTGCCTTTGATCAAGATGGTGTGCTATTGTATGATGATGTGGACTTCGCCAGCTGAGCTCTAACGGGGCATCCCCTGACGCAGCGCATTGGAGATGAGCCGCCTCCCCAGCTGTCACCTGTACCGTTTTACTCTTCATTGGAAAACGCGCCGGAGCTACAAACATAACAATGTAATTGAAGATAAGTTAAAATCATTAAGTATTTAAGAATGTATACAACAACCTTTAGGAACCTTTTAGGAATGTAAACAACTTCAAATCAAGTCAATGACGTACTAAATTCTTATCGGTATAACACAAGGAGATCTCTTTTTTATAACAGAAGTTTCATAGTTATATTACTACCAAATTCTCATTCTTCTCTCCCATTCGTGTTTATTGTTATTAAGGAATAAGGAATTATTTTTATTTGTTATAAACCTTAATATATCTATAAGAATAGATAAATAGATTAAAACCTCTTTACTTAAATTTATTTCTTTTTGTATTAATATCCATATTTGACGAGCATTGACAAGATCTACAATGAAACCAAAATAATGACTACCAATCAACTATATACCTACAGTACATGCATCATAATTAGAAAAATTATAAACAAACAAATAAGCACTAACATATCATTTGCAAAGATGTCACAGATGAATAAACGCAGTACTCGGCTTTTTTTTTTCTTTATGACGAACTACACAGATTGGCCAGCCATTGAGAGGCTGGCCTTGACTGCTTCACTGGATTGAGAGGTGGCACAGCTCTTAGGTCGCTTAGCCTGAACCTCTAAAAGAATATCAGTACTCGGCGAGCAAGTTTACTTGTTCTGCCAAAAGTACGAACAAACTATGGTTCAAAAAACATTACATTCGAAGGAGCGCAACTTTACAACAAGTTGCCTCCTGCTATTAAAAATGTGAGCTCATTTAATTAAATCTTTGTAAGCACAACATATTTTGGAAAACTGTGTTAAAATTAGTTAAAAATGAATACCGGCGACTAGTTATAGTTATGTTATAAGTTAATATTATTAAGTAAGTGACTTTGTAAAATGTCTTTTTGAGAATAAAAATCTTTAAACCTATAATTTGAAATGTAAAATGTCACTGTAATGTAATGTGTCATGACATTTATATTATAAGATAGAATTGGAATACGGACATTAAATGTTGTTTCTCTAAATATTATAAAGAAACGCAGTATTGTCTTTAATTTCAAATAAAAATATTCTATGTATTATATATATACTACGAGCCGTGGTAAAGTCAACGAAAAGTCAAGATTAAAAATCTAAAATTAGTTTTAATTAACAGTATGTCATGTTTTTCAGACACATTCCTATAAAAGTGTTATTAGCGAACAGAAAGACGATCAGTTCCGACTCAATAGCGACAAGGCATTGTAGCAGGCGGCCATTACGTTTCCGCTTCAATGCGCGGCTTCCGACATTTCCTGTCGCCGTGCGAACACATTCACAAACATATTAGTGATTGTTGTGTTTGAACAATTGAGCTCAATTCTGAACTTTGAGGCTTTCCATTAGAATAAAGATAGAGAGATTCAAAATTTCTTAACCGACTCTTTGCTCACGAGTGTAGTGTATATGTTTATATATGTTGTTATATGTAGAAAACATAAATAATATATAATATATACATGATTGTTAAACAGAGAATTTGCATATTACAATACTCTCTCTTGCTCCGACGATGTGTCACACATAATACGCCTTTTTTTTAACGTGGGGGAATCCTTTTACGGATCGTCCTCCGGAACCCTGGATGGGCTCGGAGGGATATGTGAGAATCGGTCTGGGCGACCCCTATCCACTATACCGTCCGCGAATGCCATCAGCCGTTTAATTGGAGTGCCCCGGATCTGTCAGTAACAAGGCACCTCAACGACCGGCCGGTCCCGGCATAGACCGGACTTCTTCCTCTAAAGCGGACTTCTCTGGCAATTAGAGAAGTCCCGACTAATGCTGCATAGCATTAGTGGGGCGGGTACCCAGCCTGGCCCCGATTCGGATTACGGGGGCAGCGAGAGGAGGCGTTGATATTGTCTCCTACGCACCCCGACTCGCCGCCTGACACATAATAGGCCTGCACTGGTGTTAGATATACAAAACGTAACTCTCTTTCTATGGTCACTACCTTATATCCCTATCTCAACTTGCATTCGCTTCACCCGATCACAATTTCGTAACGCATTCACCAGCCTATTCCCCAAGACAAGCGTGCGTAAAGATGTTTTACTTCAAAATTACAGACTAATAAAGAACCTTCTCCTCTGAAGTCACGTTTCTACTCAAAGTACTATTTATTATCAATTTATAGATCAAATCTTCTATAAAAAAATATAAAGTAAAAGATTATATGTCATTATAGGGACAGGACAAAGGTTAGGTTACTTGAGATAAATATAACTACGATACGGGACATTACAAGTAGGGTTAATAAATTATCGAGGGTAGCTAAGTACCTGACCCAACAAAGGGATTGTAGAGTGGTCGTAAAATTGACTTTCTCTAATGCTTTATGCCTTCAATACAACGTTCACTCGGCAATTTAGTGAACTACAGGAGACGGGCTCGGAATTCAATAGAAACGCCGTAACTGCGTTATGAAATTTCACACTTCTGTTGCTCCAAGGTAAACTTAATAAATAGACGTCAACAAGTCAAAGTTGTATTCACATGTATATGTAGTTCAATATATATGTGTATTTATTTTAATATAACGTTATGTTCCTTATCTTATCTTTAATGATTATATCTGCTAATTAATTTTCTCTTTTACCCTTTGAAAACCTTTTTTTTTTGTTAACGTGGAGGAAATCTTCAAAAAGATACCCCGCCTTCTGGAGGGAAGGCGGCGGTTATGTGGGGTTTTTACCCACTAAAACCTCCCCGGTGCATGACGAGGGGCTCCGGGATCTCCAGTGCACTCCCTCTGCACTGTGCTCAAGGAGAGCACGTCTCGGGGTGGAGGGGAAGTTACTCCCTCCCCCCCTGTGCCCTCGCAGTGCAAGGCTACACCGGCCAGCCGATGTCGCCTTCTTCCCGTGTCCACTTTGACGACAAAGGCCCCCACCCTTGTCGCCCAGTGAACCCAAGGCCCCTTTTAGTCGCCTTCTACGACAGGCAGGGGCTACTGTAGTCTTATTCTTGAGAGCCCAAAACTACAGGGCTGACCCTTTGAAAGCCTTACTTCAAGGTGTTACAATAAATAGAAATAAATAAACTGACTTCAAATAGAATAGGAATATTACAAAATAGTACTAATCAGAACCTATACAAACTCCTATGAAACTAACTATGAAGTACATCCTTTCCATTTAAAATGAATCATCGATATCGTTTGGCGTGATATTGAGTTATTCGTCCATTTATCACACACATACTTAATGCAAATTTAAGTCTTATCTGGTTTACTCAATATTGCCATTTTCAGAACTGAAACAACAACTGACCCACACCAGTACCAGTTTTCCAATAAAAAAAGAATCCTGTTTTGTAGTGTGTGTTTGAAGTCTTAAATTGCATCAAGCATGGACGCGCCACAAATGGACGAATAACTTAATATCACGCCAGACCGATTTCGAAGATTCATTTATTATTGGAAAGGATGAACTCATGAAGAGTAGTTACTTTAACGTTTGGTTCGATTTGAAGTCGGTTTTTTGGTCGTAAATATACGTGTTAAAGTCGGTTAAAAGTTTAGTTTTAAGATATTGCCACTTCTCGTTATAGACACGTTATATTTTAAAAGAAATGAAACTGGTTGCTTAAATTGGAATATTTTTGTAATGATTAAAAAAACATTGTTAGGAAACAATTTTTTTTTTATAAAATTACTTATAAGATTCTTGTTAAACACTCCAACTAAGCTTAAGTCAAATGGTCCAGCCCTGTAGTTCTAAGCTCGTAGAATAATTCTACGGTATCCCCTGCCTGTCGTAGAAGGCGACTAAAAGAGGCTTCGGGACTGGGCAACAAGGGTGGAGCCTTTGTCATCCGCAAAGTGGACCCGTGAAGAAGGCGACAGCTGGCCCGCGTTCAACTGCGAGGGCACAGTACAAAGGGGCTCCAGGGCGCTATACTGGAGATCCTGGAGTCCCTCACCATGCACAAATACCTTGTTGAAGATTCCCCCGCGTCAACAAAAAAAGAAAAGTCGAATGGTGAATTCGAACCTACGACCTTACCTATCACAGACCGCACCATAAGGCATAGTAATATCCAGTAATAGCATTGGCCTATCTTTATGATTAAATTTTTAAGCTATGCCTTTATTCCTTTACCGTCGAGAACTGGGTCATCGTACATGGCGGTAATGACAGGACAGAATTTTCATTCGAGTTCCACTATAAGATCTCATAGCTTGTCGTATACAAGATCATCGACAAATGCCATGTATTTTTCTCAGAATATTCGAATTGCAATCTCTCAATAAAGTGAAATCTACATCACTCACCCTATAATGGAAAGAATCGAACACTATAGCGGACTGAAACATTTTATTGTGAAAGAAAATTAAAAAATATTCCTTTAATGTTACATGAGCTAGAAGTCTCAATATCGTCGCAATAATTGATTCCATACAATTATTTATATTATAAAAAGACCTTAAAATTAAAAAAGTTATCAGTAGAATAACTTAAGACAATCACGTCAATAAATCACACACAGAGACATACGCACACACTCTTAACTGATACGTAAAAAGCATAATTCCAAGTCAATTTTTTTTTCCAATATTTTTTTTGTCATACGAAATTATTTTAAAAGGACTTTTGTAAATCTTTCCATACACACACACTCTTAACTGATACGTACAAAGCATAATTCCAAGTCAAATATTTTTAATCCAATATTTTTTTTTGTTATACGACGTTATTTTAAAAAGGACTTCTTGGATGGTTCTTCCAAATAAGATAAAGCTTTTACTAGGAGTTGGTTCACGTCACGTCGAGTGTTTAGTTTGAATCTAATCTAATCGAACCACGTTTCGCAGAGCTATTGAGGTATTGAGGCGTTTAAATTGTAATTAAGTTGATTTTTTTAAAGTAAATTATTTTTTATAAATACACATCTACAAAACATGAAGTTGCACACAATTGTAAGGCGAATGTATAAAATAACTGCCCTACAAAATTGCACACTTACCGTTCACTTTAAAAAATATCAATTTGCTGAGTCCGGCCCCGATATCGTTTCGTGCTTCACACAGATAGTGGCCTTCACTGTCTTTAGCCACTCGCTGGAATACCAGTGACCCATTTTCGAGTATTCTGGAGCTGCCCTCGAATAAAAAATCCTTATATTCCCCTGGTGTGTTGCCTTCACAAACAAAAATATTATATTTAACATATAAAAAAAAAAACATTATTTATACCAAGTAATAATATTTATTATAGAGTATGTTTGCATATTATAATATATGTAGAGCCTAGCATTTTAGGGACAGTATTAGTGACTGAGACATAGCATTTTGAAAGTGATTTTTGTGCGCGTTAAAGTTACCTCTATGTATATCCCACTATTGGGCACAGGCGTTTTCAGTGAAGGGAGTAAAAAGGGCATAATCCGCCACGCGGCCCTAGTGCGGATTGGAAGACTTAATATGTCTTAGGAGATATGGTACGATCAGAAGTTCTTCAAGTATTTTTGAAAACATATAGTAAACATAGACCTTTAAAAATTCCTCCTTTATGTTGACGAAGTACGTCCCTGGAAACTTACTTTTAAATCATTGAATCTTTTGTTACTCACCTACTGCTTTCTTCCATGTAATATTTGGCTTGGGATAACCGTCCGCTTGGCACTGTAGCGTAACATCTTGGCCAGCTGCTACCGCAATATCGTTTGGCTCTAAACGCCATCTTGGCGGTACTGAAATTGTTATTCACGACGTGTAAAGTCATTCAATGTTAAAGTTATCTCTAATATATAGCATAGCATGATGCGGGTGGGGTATTCATTGTAACGTGAATAATCAATTATGATATTCCAAAGAAATAATTACATTTTAATAGAATGTTAAATGTCTGTTATTTGAAAGAAAAAAATTACGATATAATAATAATAATAATCATTTATTCCTCACCATAATCCACAGTAGTAACTTACGATAAATATATAATTAAAACCATATACATTATTTGGAACAAGAGACATAATAACAGAAAGATTATGTTAGATTGACACTTGAACTAGGACGGATCCTGTGTCTCAAGTAATCAACCTTCCACCCCATTACATTATCAAAAGTAGTGTACACAGCTAATTAAAACACAATTTTAAGCTAATTCCTTTTGGTGAGTTGGTAGTTCTGATAAGTATATAAACATGTGTAGGAACATATGGTAGTTCTGTTATGTCTATACAACGAGTATTAGTCATCCTCGTATATCTTACAGTATCAATTTTTCTGTAACCAGACATTTAGTGCTTCATTATCCGTGAAATAGCAACCGACCGAGTTGTGGGTTGGCCCTCTCGGGCGCCCTCGGATCGGAATGCTTACACGTAACTTAGTAACCGTCCAAGCCGAGATTACTCCTCACCGAGAGACTCTTGTGTTGAGTTACTAGCGATAGGGGTTCAGGCTAAGCGACCTAAGAGCTAAGCACGTGGCATAGCTCTTATGTCGCTCAGTCCGGTGAAACACGCTCTTCTTAAGGTCTGCCCAATCTGTGTAGTTCGTTAAAAAACCAGACATAATGCTGTTTTAATTTTTTATTTTCTTATTATGCGAATTTCTGCTTCATTATTTAAAGCATTACCTAAATATTATTATTATTTAGTAATATACAAAATACATAAAAAAAATTACCATTAACAGTAAGTGGGACAGTGAACCTTTCCGATCCAGCAATGTTGGAGGCGATGCAAGTATAATTTCCGCTATGTAACGATGTAATATGTTCAATAACTAAAGATGCACTGTATTCGTCCATTCTTCTAGTTATGATCCCACTTGGCGCGTACGGTGACGACGTGACAGGTTGTCCGTTTTTCTCCCATCGAAATGCAATCGGTAAATCACCTTCTAAAATTTGACATGAAATCGCCGCTCTCATGCCTTCCCTGAGTAAATTTGTTAAGGGTTGTATTGGTAATATTTTTGGCTGCACTGAAAAAAAAACAACAAAGAAGTTGTCTTAGTGAAGGTACCTTGTCAATCTTATTCTCTAAACGTTTATTCCTTTAAACGGCATCGTTTTCTCAAACCTTTTTGGTCCACTGATGATCCATCACTTGATTAACAACTGATAGTATTACTACAGAACACAATTCCACGCTCAGCGTGACGCTCAGTTGTTAAATCAATGCTAGCTAGAATTATACAAAATAAGAAAAAATCCCTTCTATTAAAGTATTTCTTATATTTACTACAGATAGAACTAGTTATCCATTCCACATTCGGACTTCAAGACGCACTGCTGGATTTATCCTTTTCTGTGGACATGCCTCAAGTCCTAGCAAAGCGCTTTGTTTTATATTTAATTATTCGTATATTCTGGTCTAATAGTCTATCTTCTGTCAACATCTGTCTTTCCCTCCGATTACAATGTAGGCATTTACTAAGCTAAGTGCTAAGTGCATATGGGCGCAAATCGCCTAGTATCGAAAATACTGTTTTGATTTATCATTTTAATCAAATTTGGAATAACTACGCATTAAATAAAAGTTCAGCGCCATCTGTGATGGGACTGTGTAAGAACGATATTTGTTCATACGAAATTAACGTAATCATGTTAAATAAATCATTGAAAGTTGTGTTAAATTCATTTACATATTTATTGTGAATATTTAACTATATTTCATTAATTATTTGTAGTTATTTTATTTGTTTGTTACAAAGGAAGTCAAATATTCCGTAATGGTTTAACTTATTGAGAGATTAATATAAAAACGACTGTATTTTGTAATAACGGGACATTATCGTACCGACCGTCGTGATACAACAAAGCAAGCCGACATTATCGTACTGACCCTCGTGATACAACAAGCAAGCTAGCAAGCGGAATCTGTAGTGGGTACTTCATTATGGATTCCGACAACGAAACCCCTGGCTTAACGCCGACATGCACCTTACCATCCAGGACTGCATTAACACTTAATATTAGATCAACTATCTGCCAATGTAAGACCCGTCAAAATCGACCTTGCCGTTTCAAAGATTAGCCGGAATAAACAGACAGAAAGACAGACAAAAAGTGGGTACCTACAGATGTAGTGAGAAATTATTTTCCTTCGGGAAAACTTGAATCATTTTCAGAATACTAAGATACCCGAACTGTCAATGAATGTTCGTATTAAATGATTGACATTTTCAAATCCATTAATATGTAGCTATATGAGAGAGCACGACAAATACTTTTCCGAAAAATTACGAAAGAAATTCTTTTCTCACTATATCTATATTTTAATATAACAAACAGACACACAAATTTTATTGATTTGTGTATGGTAACACTCACCAAGTATTTGTACTTCCACGTCACGTCTAGCGGCATGGCGTTGTCTATTCGAAGCTTGGCAAGTGTAAGTGCCTGCATCCTCACCTCTTTGAGTTTGCTCCACGATTAACGTGCCATTGGGAAACACCTTCTGCCGCCGATTAAGTGGCAACGTTTGCCCATCTGTGAAAAAATATTGTGAACTTTTAATCTGTTAAAGTATTTCTATAATTGGGACCACAAAGTCTTCTGCTTAGAGTCGAGCGATAAAAGCTAATTATAGTTCTCCTCCTTGTGTCGTCTTCCTCATTACTGAGGGTCGTGACTTCCACGAATTATGTTGCGGACAATCGCTCTCCACCTGTTGTGGTCTTTAGCGGTATGTATAGTTGATCTTAAGATCTTGTTACCTGTATTGCATAGATGGACAGCAAGACAGCCATGTTGTGGTTTGGCAAAAGACGTGCGAGCAATGGATAGAGCTATGGCATTCCTACTCACACTCTGTTTATCTTCTTTTACGATACCCACGAAATGACAGGGCGTAGGTATTATACATTATATAAGTATAATATAAGGTTGTCAAATATCTCCCTTCCGCCTTTTTGTCTTTTGAATTTCCTCCTCCGTGGTTCGAAGTGATAGAGTACCATCCCCCAAAACACCATTAATCTCACGGAACGTTTCTCTAGCGGATTTGCCTTTAACGAAGGAAAACTTTAAAATAGCGCGAATTTCGGCGTTAGTGAACTCCATGTTTACACGTCTATAACTGTTGAACGCAATATCCAAACTAATTATGCATAGCGTCGTTTTGTAGGTTATGTCAAGACCTTTCAAATTATGTATAGTATTGCTAGATACGAGCTCTGTAGCGCTTTGTACATAGCCGCGAAATTCAAAAGACAAAAAGGCGGAAGGGAGATATTTGACAACCTATTATTATGATACTAATAAAGGGAAATAAACCAATCAAAAGCGTTACGGACTCTTAAATATTAATTTATTTATTGGAGACAAGTAGAAACAAAAGGACATATTCTAACATTTAAGGCGTAAAAATTATAATCTACTAATTGATTTTTTCCAAATCTTTGCTACAGCGTCATGTCATCACGGGCAGGATAACAAACATAAATAAAAACGAAATTAACGACTAAAAGGCAATCAAAATAAAACATAAAGTTAGTTAATTTTAAGACATTATTCCCTGTATTTGCTTTAAAGCATTGGCTTTCCCTGGAAATACAACTGTCTATATATCGGTGTACACAATATTGACTGATCATGTATTCGTACATTCCTGAATGTACAATTCATAATGTAGTTTATAAAGTGAAAAAAACAATTTGTTCTAGTACGAATTTAAAAACTCGAGCCGCTTAAATGCAATTACTACATAAAAATCGAGTCAGGGTTTTCGAAAGAAACTCCAATTAAAAGTTAATCTCGTGCCTCATACCTGTAAGGTACGCTCTCCTTAATAATATTGAAAGCAATGTTTTTGAAAAAAAAATTAGTTTTGTTTATGAATATATGATAACAGAGTGTTTAAAGTTTTAATTACATAATTTCTCCTGGGCAATAAGCCCGTGTTTTGTAATTTTACGCTGTTACGTAATTATTCATTTACAAGACAATTAGCCATTACCACAACGTAATGTTTAAATTTTATATACACTTGGAAATTAATATAATTAATATAATATTTTATTCAACGCGATTAAAGATTACAGATAACAGATAATATATTTAAAAGGAAAGCGATATAGATTCTCTTTCCTCAAATTCCGATTTATTTTTTAAAATTAGAATTGTATGGAATGTTCTTTCTCTAAAATAAAGTAATACAGATAAACTACATCATATATATTATATATATATTTTAGTAATGATAGCCTAGGGATTCGACTTACGATCTGATTATACGGTATATTTTCGATTTTTGAAGTGAAAAAAATCACTTGCTAAAAGTCTGTGCCCGGTGTATGGCAATGAGCTCAGTACTCGCCCTAATAAGTGCCCATATGCACCAATAAACCCTCATAAGTTTGGTAAAAACCGAAAAGCGAAATCGGCCTCTGTTCCTCTTCTTCTTCTATAAGCTCTACAGCCCTTTGTGGGGCTTGGCTTGGTCAAGCAAGGTGGAGGAACCACCGGGGTCTATCCATAGCCGCTGTCCTCCAGGTTCCTATGCCAATTTCTTTGGAATCTCGATTGAAACCGTCTAACCAACGGAGCTTTGGTCTTCCCCATAATCCTCGTCAAAGCCTTTGTTCCTCGCATCATCGCATTAAAAGGACACCAGTAGTTACACTCTACGACTTCCAAAGAAAGGTTGGCAATATATATTGAAAATTATTTTGTTGTTCTATTGGGTGTGCTTGTTCATAGAAGGCGATATAATAACTGCGGGTATACTCGTTTATCCCTTAATTTTTAAAAGAAAGCTAGCAAGCTACTTTTTTTTCAGAAATTTTACTAACATTCTTTTTAACCATTCCAACTAAGCTTAAGCTTGTGGCTAGGAGATGGTTCACGTCAATAGTTGAATGGTGGGTTCGAACCTACGACCTTACAATTCGCAGACCGTACCCTAAACTCAAGAAATAAAACAAGAATATGAAAAGAGAGTATAAGGGCATAGTCAAAATTACGTTGGACGGAATATGCGAACTTAATTCCACAAGTAATAAATACTATGCAAGCATGTGTGAGATAAATGTAGTATAGTTGCTCCTTTGACTATCGAATGATTCGTTTCCGATGTTTAGATTATATGTCTGTCAAATGCAGTTGCCAGTTACTCTTTATTTATAACAGTTTCATTTCATTCGACACATATAGTATATATGTGTTTAAATACGAATAATAAGTTATTAATGTATGTGCTATTACAACCAAAGAGTATTAAATATGTAAAGCATTGGCTTTCCCTGAAATACAACTCTACTATCGGTGTGAATCGGTGTGTGTAATATAACTCTATATATCGGTGTTCACAATATTGACTGATCATGTATTCGTACATTCCTGAATGTACAATTTATAATGTAGTTTATAAAGTGAAAACAATTTGTTCTAGTACGAATTTAAAACTCGAGCCGCTTAAATGCAATTACGACATAAAAATCGAGTCAGGGTTTTCGAAAGAAACTCCAATTAAAAGTTAATCTCGTGCCTCATACCTGTGAGGTACGCTCTCCTTAATAATATTGGAAGCAATGTTTTTGAAAAAAAAATTAGTTTTGTTTATGAATATATGATAACAGAGTGTTTAAAGTTTTAATTACATAATTTCTCCTGGGCAATAAGCCCGTGTTTTGTAATTTTACGCTGTTACGTAATTATTCATTTACAAGACAATTTGCCATTACCACAACGTAATGTTTAAATTTTATATACACTTGGAAATTAAAATAATTAATACA
The DNA here is from genome assembly GCA_029286785.1 of Meandrusa payeni. Taxonomy (NCBI): domain Eukaryota; kingdom Metazoa; phylum Arthropoda; class Insecta; order Lepidoptera; family Papilionidae; genus Meandrusa; species Meandrusa payeni. Next base: position 6,004,396 of record JAGSMX010000008.1, on the reverse strand, counting down.
ATATTTTATTCAACGCGATTAAAGTTTACAGATAACAGATAATATATTTAAAAGGAAAGCGATATAGATTCTCTTTCCTCAAATTCCGATTTATTTTTTAAAATTAGAATTGTGTGGAATGTTCTTTCTCTAAAATAAAGTAATACAGATAAACTACATCATATATATTATATATATATTTTAGTAATGATAGCCTAGGGATTCGACTTACGATCTGATTATACGGTATATTTTCGATTTTTTAAGTGAAAAAAATCACTTGCCAAAAGTCTGTGCCCGGTGTATGGCAATGAGCTCAGTACTCGCCCTAATAAGTGCCCATATGCACCAATAAGCCCTCATAAGTTTGATGAAAGGCGGACAGCGAAATCGGCCTCTGTTCCTCTTCTTCTTCTATAAGCTCTACAGCCCTTTGTGGGCCTTGGCTTGGTCAAGCAAGGCGGAGGAACCACCTGGGTCTATCCATGGCCGCTGTCCTCCAGGTTCCTATGCCAATTTCTTTGGAATCTCGATTGAAACCGTCTAACCAACGGAGCTTTGGTCTTCCCTGACCTCTTCGACCTTCGAGGTCCCTCGTCATTCATCATTCATCGCATTAAAAGGACACCGGTAGTTACAGTCAACGACTTCTAAAAAAGGTTGGCAATATATATTGAAAATTATTTTGTTGGTCTCTTGGGTGTGCTTGTTCATAGAAGGCGATATAATAACTGCGGGTATACTCGTTTACCCCTTAATACATATTTTTTAATTTTTAAAAGAAAGCTAGCATACTTTTTTTTCAGAAATTTTACTAACATTCTTTTTAACCATTCCAAACAATTCCAGCTTGTATCTAGGAGATGGTTCACGTCAATAGTTCAATGGTGGGTTCCAACCTACGACCTTACGATTCGCAGATCGTACCCTAAACTCAAGAAATAAAACAAGAATATGAAAATAGCATAGTCGAAATTACGTTGGACGGAATATGCGAACTTAATTCCACAAGTAATAAATACTATGCAAGCATGCGTAAATGCAGGACAGGTGATAAATACACGAATTCGAATCATTGAAGTAACCGATGTGAGTGCTTAATTTTTTAATTAATACCACAAGATTTTGCACAATAAAGTTGAATTATAATTGAATAAGATATTTGAGTAAATTGCAAAATTGAAAAGCCTTCTTAATTAAGTAAAGGAGACGTGTTTAGATTACAAGAGAGTGCCCTCTCTTCCGGTGGATATTTGCGAGGTAAGCATTTTGAGTGATTTATCTGCTCCACTGTTTGCCGAGGTGCAAATTGTTATTTGTGTTGTACTTCACCACGATAAAATATTAAAGATTTTCTACGCTACGTGATAAAGTAGTTTTGATACTTGACTGAATTGAAATTGAGGTAACTTTTGGCGTTATTAATAATATATAGCTTTTAATTATTGTTGATTTAATAATGTAAATATTTTAATTAAATTTTCATGTTTACGTGAATATATTCACTGATTACTTTTACAATTTTTTTTTTACAAACATTGTTGTTAACTATAGCAATTAAACGCAAGCTTGTTCTTGGAGACTATTCATGTTAATAGTCGAATAGTGGATTCGAAGCTGCGACCTTACGCTTTGCAGACTATAGACTAAACCTATAGAAAGACTAGAGGTTCACAATCGCGTGCCCGAACGATCCGTATGTGCTCGCCACTATTCGACACAGACTGATTTTCTTCTTTTTTATGCGTGTAAACTAGCGCTTGACCATGATCCCACCTGGTGTTAAGTGGTGATATAGTCGAAAGATAGTACGCGCTAGTTTAGTAAGTGCCTATTCACTCTACTCTTGAAGGCTCCCACGTCGTACTTGTACGGAAAGACTGACGCCGGCAACTTATTCCATTCTTAAACATCAATTAAAAATGTGAATTATCACTACGTTTTGTAAATACATTTCTCTTGGTGTATGCAATTTGTACAGAAATTTTAATATTTTGAAATATTTTTATTTATTATTTATTAATTTATTATGAATATAAGAAAAAAATGAAGGGAAAATGACAAGTTATGGAAGGAGTTGGTCGATAAGTAAATCTGTTAACGCATTTAATAAATACAAAATAAATTAAAACACCTGATGTTAAAGTTACAAAAAGATAATATCCCCGTAATATTTCATTATATAATATAAACTTTATACGTTTAATTAATATATTTATCATTTATTTTATTTTATTTTTTAACTTAATAATATATAGCTTTTAATTATTGTTGATTTAATAATGTAAATATTTTAATTAAATTTTCATGTTTACGTGAATATATACACTGATTACTTTTACAATTTTTTTCTTTTACAGACATTGTTGTTAACTTTTTTTTTGTTAGGCTGACTTTTTGGAAGGCGGCGGTTATGTGGGGTTTTACCCACTAAAACCTCCCCGGTGGCTCTTCCTTGCAAGGGCTCCAGGATCTTTGCACTGTGCTCAAGGAGAGCACTTCTCGGGGAGGGGAAGAGGTTACTCCCTCCCCACTTGTGCCCTCGGAGTGCACACACACAGGCCAGCCGATGTCGCCTTCTTCCCGGATCCACCTTGGCGAACGACAAAGACCTCCACCCTTGTCGCCCAGTGAACCCGAAACATTGTTGTTAACTATAGCAATTAAACACAAGCTTGTTCTTTGAGATGATTCATGTTAATAGTCGAATAGTGGATTCGAAGCTGCGACCTTACGCTTTGCAGAGTATAGACTAAACCAGAGGTTCACAATCCGGTGCTCGAACGATCCGTATGTGCTCGCCACTATTCGACACAGACTGATTTTCTTCTTTTTTATGCGTGTAAACTAGCGCTTGACCATGATCCCACCTGGTGTTAAGTGGTGATATAGTCGAAAGATAGTACGCGCTAGTTTAGTAAGTGCCTATTCACTCTACTCTTGAAGGCTCCCACGTCGTACTTGTACGGAAAGACTGACGCCGGCAACTTATTCCATTCTTAGACATCAATTAAAAATGGGAATTATTACTACGTTTCGTAAATACATTTCTCTGGGTGTATGCAATTTGAATAGAAATTTAATAATTTTGAAATATTTTTATTTATTATTTATAAATAAATTATGAATATAAGAAAAAAATGAAGGGAAAATGACAAGTTATGGAAGGAGTTGGTCGATAAGTAAATCTGTTAACGCATTTAATAAATACAAAATAAATTAAAACACCTGATGTTAAAGTTACAAAAAGATAATATCCCCGTGATATCGGTGGCTTGTTGTTTCCAATATTTCATTATATAATATCAACTTTATAAGTTTAATTAATATATTAATCATTTATTTATTTTATTTTTTAAATTAATAATACATTTATTTATGAAAATTTGTTCATCTATTATTTTATTGTAAATAATATATATTAATAACTATATATACATGTATCATATTTATTGTACTCTTATTGTCTGTTGTCTGTATAAATTTCATCTAAATGTAGTATTGTGCGCGCACGACTTTGGGTAGTTCTGGGCACCGCTGAAAATCAGCGCTGTCGCATCATTGCGATGACATATGATGTGTCCAGTATTGGCATCATGTCTTATGTACTATTTGTACGTTCTTTTCTTTAACTGTATTTTTTTCTGTCTTTTTGATGTGTTTATTTTGTGCCAACAAATAATAAGTCTATGTCTATAAAATAGGTGGTGCCAGCCACTCGATCGATATTTTAGAATGTGCGTGAGTACAAAAATGTTAGGAACTTCTGCACTGAGCCATTAGGAAATTGGCGCTTCTAATTTCGCAATTGCGCTTTCGAAGAATTAATTGGAGTCGTTCGTTTCATATACAAGTATTGATTCTTTAAAGCAATAATACAATAAACGATTGTTTTCGGACTTAAAAACTAACATAAAAGTATATATTTTCTGTTTATATAAATAAATAAAATTTTCATATCTCATAAGACCAAACGGCTGTATGAAAGAAAACATTAAAGTATCTCCAATTCAAAACCTTAACGTCTAAAGTTTACGGTTTAAATTAGTTTCCTCATGGACTTGTTGCTACTTAAACGAGGGTTTTATATCTCTTGATAAATTTAATACCGTTTTACGCAAAGTGTCTTTAACTTAAAGTTCAATTTGAACGAGGAAAATATTATTCGGTAATAACTTTAGAAGATGCCAGTTTTGATGTATACAAATAAGGAAAACCGACAACATTATCACTTTCTTGCTGATTCAAACTTCATCATTGTAAATGGAAATGATTTCAAGCAGAAGTTCAGAGTAGGTGACAGAATAATTATATCTTTTTTTTTTTGTTAACGAGGAGGAAATCTTCAGAAAGATACCCCGCCCGGAAGGCGGCGGTTATGTGGGGTTTTTACCCACTAAAACCTCCCCGTTTGCCCTTCCTCGGTGCATGGTGAAGGGCTCCGGGATCTCCAGTGGAACGCACCGGAGCCCCTCTGCACTGTGCTGGTGGGAGGTTACTCCTCCCCTGTGCCGTCGCAGTGCAAGGCGACACGGGCCAGCCGATGTCGCCTTCTTCCCGGGTCCACCTTGGCGGACAACAAAGGCCCCCATCCTTGTCACCCAGTGACCCCGAGGCCCCTTTTAGTCGCCTTCTACGACAGGCAGGGGATACCGTACAGTATCATCAGGAGCTATGCTACCTCTCAATCCGGTGAAGCAGTCAAGGCCAGCTTCTCTGGCCAATCTGTTTAGTTCGTCAAAAAAAATCATCAGAATCGGTTCACTTAACCGAAAAAATATGAGGTAACAGATTTAAAAATAATATACAGACGTATTGAGAATGTTCTCCTTTTTTGAAGTCGGTTGAAAAAACTGAATGAAATAAAAAAATAAACTGAATGAAATAAGAAAAAAATTGTATTTTGAGCCTTACCTCTTTCCCAAGTTATTGATTCAATAGGATAACCAGCAACAGGACATTTTATATTTAAATCGCTGCCAGCTACAGCAGTCACTTTAGGCATTTCTCGTATATAAGGTAGACCATACACGTTCACTCTGGCAGCGTGGCTGGTTTTACCCGCAGTATTGCTGGCAACACACGCGTACTCGCCGCCATCTTGTTCTGTCACTCTACTGACGTTAAGATGGCTGACCACGTCATCTTGAAGCGTCACGTGTTGACCAACCACGAATCTGTTTTATTCACAAAAATATGTTAATCATAGGATGATATTTAATATTATTAAAATATTGGAATACTCTATATATAATATGATTCTTTGGGATATGTAATATCGATTAATTTGATTGAATTACGTCGTATATCATTATATGTGCAATATGGTCGTATGAAAGGCATTTTAGTGTCCTAAAATTTGCGTGATCGTGAGCTGTTAGTAGAAGCACTACCGTAACCGCTATTCGACATTTTTTTATTAAAAAAATACAATTTTCGTAAACGTGCATACTGTACAGATGAACTTACGGTATGAATACGATTTATTTCGTAAGTTACATATGGTTAACACTTACTCAAAATAAAAAGTTTTTTATACCAACAACTTATCGTAGTAGTCTTGCTTTAAACCTAAATTGTAGGGCAGGAGTACACCGCGCGAAGGACGTCCCGAATGAAGCAAGGAGCACTCAAGACCGTCAAGCGATACTCCTCGTGAAGCACACCTTCCACTCTTTGTTGTGTTAGAAATCCTTACCACACACTACGAGAACTTAAGAATACGAAGCAAATAGTACTGAGTTTTGAATTTTCTAACTTCGACTCTTAAAACAATACGTCGAACTATGATATAATAAAGTTCACAAACAATATAATAATAACAGGTATAATTACGAGCAAAATCAAAAATCGAATTCAAATCAAATCAAACGTTAAAGGCTACTAAACGCGGACGCCCTCCTTGTATTTCCGAGTTATCTTCCCTGTTGTACACATTCATGCATAGTTATAAAATTAATAAACTCTAAGCGGCAATAGCTTAATGGTTTAGGTTACGGTCTGCGAATCGTAAGTTCGAATCCACTAATCGACTATTGACGTGAACCATCTCCTAGCACAAGCTTTTCCTTGCAGGTTCATACAACTGGGTAGAAAAAATAAAGTCTCACCTTGAGTTGGTCGGGATAGGGAACCCATCTAGTGTCCAGGTGAACTGTGGTGGCGGATGACCCATGGCGACACATTTCAGTGAAACGCTAGGCCCAGGCTGTAAAGTCTGCTCCGAAAACCAATATACCAGCTCCGGTTTTGATTCTAAAATTTAAACAATTATTCATCACTGTAGAACAACCACTGCTGGACATAGACCTCCTCGATTTCCAAAAGTGTCGGTTGGAAGCGGTTGCATCTAGATGCGGGTGGACGTCCTATGCTGCGCTTGTCAGTCCCATCTGTTCTACGTGCTATGTGCCTGGCCATTGCCACTTCAACTTGCTTACCCTGCGGGCTATGTCGGTTACCTTCATTCGTCTACGGATTTCCTCATTTCTGATATGATCTCGTAGAGATACCACGAGCATGGCCCTTTCCACAGATTGTTGTGCGACTTTGAGATATTTATGGGGCCCGTAGTGATAGACCATGTTTCTGTGCCGTATGTCATAAAAAATCAATTATTACATTATCTTAACACTTATAGTAATAACCTAATGGCTATTCGACTCGATAATCTTATGGTAGGTTAGGCTTAGGCGTTATTTAGGTTTGGTTTTTTTGGTTTCCTTTTAATCTAACTAATCTGTATTTAATATAAGAATAACATTCTCCTATAGGGTAGCTAGATAAATTGTTACGCACCGTTACATACACCTACAATGTTTGGACGCAGCGGTATAAGTCGCGTCCTGGCTGATATTCAGGCGGGACTTTTCAAAGATAAGAAGACACTACGACTCCCTTTTGTTTTTTCTATTCATTATTAATTTTTCTGTGTTTGTGTTTGATGTTTTAACAAAACATTTATTACACCAAAATACAAGTACAAAGGCGAACATGATACTATTTAGCATCTTCCAGTTAATATTTGGTGGTTAAGAGCAGACTAAGGGTAGTGCCGCTAAAAATAACGTTATAAAATGTCATATAGATAAATACATTCATGTATATATACAAACAGCACAATATTACATATGAATGCGATAATGAACATGTGGTACGTATTCTGGCTAATATAACGAATGTTGAATCTGTATTATTGAAAGCAGCGAGAGGATATTACAGCCACAAAGTGTACCCCGAGGCCCGAGACAGCTCTGCGCTGCAGAGAGAGAGAAAAGTAAGAAACAAATGAATAATTCCTAGCCAGCCATTACACTGACTCTTTCAGTTTTCCACAACAATGTCCTTTTGTTATTTATATAAAATTTCACATTTCGTTTCAAACAAATATTTCTCGGAAATATATTTCAATTGTTACTTATAACTGAGCCAAGACTGCTAAACCAATTATGTCAACTTGAACTTTCAGGGACATGACAGTTGTCGGTTGGTGCTATTTTTCCAATGGAGTACCAATGACACACCAATAATTTTTCAATTGTTGCTCAAAATGATCTAAAATTAAATTAGTAGATTACGGTTTCTGGCAAAGGAATTGTAAAATGTTGGTTTCATAGTGAAATGTCAAAAACAAAATAAATTTTGCTTTGACTGGTGAAAGTGTTGCCTTCTCTTAATATAAATTTAATCTCCGGACTTAATAATTTGGGCTAAACATTTTATAAAGTTACACTTTTCTATTTTTGAATTCAAATTTCGAAGGCGTATCTCGTGTGTTATTGTGTTTATCTTTGATACATTTTCACTGATACGTCATACTTTTTACGGCGTTTTTAGGTTATAAAATCTCTCTTTTAATTATATATGTTATTAAATTCAATTAAGGCCAAAGAAGTATCTCCATCCTTTAAATTTTATTAAATATTTTTTTATCAATTGACAATTTTGTTGCAAAATTCTTGCCTAGTGCTCAAATAACTGTATATTCTGATATACCAACGGCCGTATACTTTTTACGGCGTTTTTTAGGTTATAAATTCTCTATTTTAATTATATATGTTATTAAATTCAATTACGCCAAAGGAGTATCTCCATCCTTTCAATTTTATTAAATATATTTTTTTATCAATTGACAATTTTGTTGCAAAATTTATGCCTAGTGCTCAAATAACTGTATATTCTGATATACCAACGGCCGTATACTTTTTCATCGGCTTCTCTTATTAAGCCGCATTTATACGTAGTAAAAAACAAACGCACCAAATACGAGGGACGTTATAATAATGGGACAAAGAGGCATATTTTACCATAGCTACAAGTAAAATGGACTTTACGGTCAATGTGATAGAATCTTGATTTTAACATTTATGGTGTGGAAGTTTATAGTCAATGCGCCCCCGGCAAGCGAATGTGCGTCACTGAAGCTTTTTGTTTGAGTTGAGCGAGCTACCTCGCTAATAGCTTACAAGGGATCGGAACTATTCACTTCAGTATTATGATCATTAAAGTACTTAGCTATTAATAATATTCTCGATATTATGAATAGAATATAATAGAAAAAAAATCGACACAATATATAAAAAAAGTATGAAAAACAACATGCACATCTTGTGAATCGGTGGAAAGGCGGACTAAGAGGCTATTTGGTGATGCTGAAACCAATCTGCTTAGTCTGGAGCACAGGTAAGCTAGCTTTAGGGTTACATATGGCAGAGTGTGCTCGGGAATTACATGATCTAATAACCCCATCCCCGTTCCACCATCGGACTTTAAGACGCATGCTGGATTTCATCCTTTTGTTGTTGTAGACATCACTCAAACCCTAACGAAAGCACTGGAATACTTTAGAAGCTGGCCTTGACTTCACCGGATTGAGAGGTGGCTCTTAGGTCGCTAGTAACTCGACACAAGGGTCGCTCCGGTGAGGAGTAACCTCGGCTTGGACGGTTACTATGTTACACGTAAGCATTCCGATTCCAGAGCGTCCGAGAGGGCCGAAACGTCTGTCTTTCCCTCCGACTACAATGTGGGTATTTGCAAGAGTATAGTGAATAGGCATTTACTTTGCTACTGCGCCTTATGATCCAGGACTGCATTTCCATTTAAGATCAGGTGGGAATGTGGTTAAGCACTTGGTAAGAAAGTATAAAAAAAAAATCAATTAAAAAAAACCTTGTGCCAAGAAGGGGTCGGCCTAGTATTTGTTGTGCTACAAACTTGTAACACAGCGCTGATTTTCAGCCACAAGACTTGTATATTCTATTGAAATGCGGACGCTGTTCGGTTGTGCTTAAATATAAATATGGATAAATATGTTGTTATAAATACACTTATTCTTATATTATATATATTTATACATTAATATAAGTACAAAATGATATACTAGCTGTACTCCGCGGTTTTACCCGCAATTATAAAGTATGTCCTTTTTGTGTCTCTTATATACAAAATGTAATTTTTTAAAAATAAAAATAGCTTAAGTTACTCTTTATTACATAAGCTATCTGACAGTGAAAGCAACGTCAAAATATATATGCCGTTACAGACAGACAAAAATTGTAAAAAAATTGAATTTTGGTATGTGTAGTAGATATACATACATTCATATGTATGAAGTAGAAACCGGTTATTTTAATTTTACAAATAGATTTTTTTTTAATTTTTTTTTTAAAAGAAAACTAGCAATATATTTTTTTTCAGAAATATTACTAACAATCTTGTTAACCATTCCAACTAAGCTTAAGCTTGTGCTAGGACATTGTTCACGGCAATAGTCGAATGGTGGATTCGAACCCACGACCTTACGATTCGCAGGCCATACCCTAAACCATTAGGCTAAGACGCAGATAGTCCACTTTTATTAATTTATTGTATAGATATGCATATTTGAATACAGGCAATTCAATTTAAGATTAAAACGCGTTAAAAGTTAGTAGTTTTATTTAGTATATATTATTTGCGTGAAACCGAGAAGTATGTATAAGACACATTTACTTACAGCGTACACAGTTCCCAAGTTATGTTATTAAAGTTGTATAAGTATTTGTGTTACCTCTTGTGCCCGTGAAGTTCCAGTCGGCTGCGTCGTGGTTATGAGCGCTACGGGCGTAAGGAGTTCGCCTAGAGCGGTTACCTAAGCCGTCCACTTTGCCTTCGGTTTCTGTAAGAATATTTTTGTTTAACTCAATTCTAACGTTTACAAAGATGAAAAGCATTTCTTTAAACAATTCTTTCAGTTTGATCTTGTTGAGTAGGACTTACAGGAGACTTGGAATTTGGTTAACATTTCTAAATTTATTTATAAAATCTTTCTTTGCACAAAATATAAGTGTACAAAAAGTTGGATTTAATACTAAAGAACGTTCTCTGCTAGTCTACCTTGTGGAGGGGTGCGGTGTAAATAAAAAAAATACTACATCAAATTTTATATCGCGGTAGTAGCGGATCTCCGTGTTACAATATTTACTACGTAGTCCGTCCGTTAGTTCTGTTATAAATGATTATGCATCTTTTTAATGAAGTAATATAATATTATTAAAATTTACATTATACCTACATATTTATGAAGCAAAAAAAAATATATATATTTATTCGAAATGGCAACCTTTGTGGCTTTTAATCTGTTTGGCCACGAATCTATGGATTTACGCACTGTTGCCAGGGGAAATTACGCCACTTTTGCTTCAAAGATTTTTTTAAGAGACAATGACTGTCTCTTAAAATTGACCATAATTTGAAGTCTAAAGGGATGAGGTCTGGGCCAGATGAGTGCGAGTATTGAACTCTAATAAAGTCCGGAACACGCGATAATGAACATGAAAAACTAAATGAAAACAAAAACAAGAACATGAAAAAATAAAATAAATCAATTTTATCGAAAGAAGTTTTTTAAAATAAAATACGTATTCATATTCAAAATAATTGAGTTGAAAAAAAAGTTTTTATGTAACAGTATTTATGGCCAGACTTATATTTTAATCGTTTAATATTACTTTGCTATACTGGATATTAATATGTCATTAATCCGACGTTATACTCTAATATTGTACTCTTACAGCTTTACAAATAAACTTGGTATAAAGATAAACTTAGGAATAAATTAAGAATAAGCAAAATTTGTACTAATAAACCAAGAATACGTTATACCTGGTATAACGTTGACGTATTTGTTCATACAATCGTTATTCCGAAGTTATAACGACGTACACCCTCGTTTAAGTCCAGTATAACATTTAAAATACCACGATTTGTGTTTGTGTTCGCTCATTTAAAGTTACTTATTATGGAATTAAGGGCAATGGAGGAACAGTAAATGACTTAATAAATATCATTCAGACTCCAAAAAAAGTAAAAATATTTAAAAGATGGGAAAACCCTTTTGATTTATATGTCGATGATTAGTTTCCATTAAAATATCGGTATTCTAAAAGTGGTATAATATTTCTGGACTATTTATTTGAAAGGTCTCTTACTGTGGACAAGCGTGGAGGTGGATTATCTTCATCTATATAAAGAGTATAGAATATTTTTATAACCGCCACACATTGACAGATACATTACTACACTACTACATAGACTGCTATTATTTTTTTATTATGGTTTCTCTTTGATTGCGCTGTTGCCAACTCGTGCATTTTGACGTAAAGGAAGAATAGATAAACCATAGTTATAACGGATTTATTTGTGGTAAACTATTCTTAGCTTATTCTTAATTTATTCCTGGTTTAACTAAACTTAGTTTAAGGGTGGTATAAATATGTTATGACTCATTTTTATTTGTAAGACTGTAAACGTCAAATGTACTGCCGGGCTCCTCAGCGCCTCGCACTGGCACACACAGACATGAGTTCGCTGCGCTCCCGTAAGCCTAGCCTCATTTGAAGTGGGACATTGCACTGGCTCAGATCAAAAATGAGGATACTCTTACGAACACTTTTTCATGTCGTGTCCTTTTTTTTAAAGTAACTAACGAATTCGTAAACGCAGTGTTACAGGATCGTACTAAGCGAAAGTCCGTCTTGATGATTGTCGTTCCACGACTGTACGTATTTCGCGTAACTTTCTTCCACGCACTGTCAACCCGTGGAATCAACTGTTACCAGCGGTGAACGAATGTTTACGATTTGGGGACCAAGAAACGAGCCTACTGCTATCTCAAAGGCCAGGAACGCACCTGCAGCTCCTCTGATGCCGTGGATATCCATGGGCGACGGTAATCACTTAAGATAAGGTGAGCCGTATGCTCGTTTGCCTCTGATCTCTGCCTACTAATCTAGAGAATTGCATGCGTGAATGTAACGAAAAAAACTTACGGTCTATCGAGTACTCGGAAATTGCGTACGCTTGATCCCGCATATTGCTGGCGAAACACTGATAAATCCCCTGATCGTTTGCTTGTGTATTCTTGATATGTATCCTAAAGCCGTCCTCAGATATTCTCACTCTGTCACTCGTCTTGACAACTTTGGCGTCGTGTAACCAGTGAACTATTTCTATCGGATGGCCCGTTACTTTGCAGTCGAAAGTTATGTTGGAGTTGGCCTTTGTTCGGATTACATCGGGCTTTATGCGGACGGAGATTGGTTCTGTAACAAAGACACTGATTTAAGATTTTTCGTATCAACTACGTTTCTACTGTGATGTAATTTGAAATATAATTTATGTATGTATAGTTTTAATAATAATAATGTAATCTTTATTTGTCTTATTCCCAAATTATTTAGTACAGTTTTAATACAATTACATGATTTATATTTGAAAAATTCAAGTTTACTTATTTAAGCCTTATTTGAACAAAATAAAAGTGTACAAAAAGGCGGATTTAATGTCTCTGTGTATAGAGACAAATTAACCGATGCTAGTTTAGAGAAAATAAATTATAAAATAGCTAAAATAATTATACATAACAGTAAATAGATACACGTATAAATCTAGATAGATAGATCAAACTCAATAAAACCAAGATTGATCTGGTGAAGTCTCTTGTGTTCGCGATCTTCACTTGCGGTGCCGAACGTTGGACCCTCAAGAAGGCAGACGGGTCTCGGATTAAAGTATTTGGGATATGTTGCTGGAGGAAAATGTTACGCGTACATTGCATGTGTCAATTCTCCGAGAAGTGGGAATCACCGTCAGGCTGTCAACAATATGTCTCCGTAGGGTTTCCGAATTCTTCGGTCACATGATACACTGGAAACACTCCTGGTCACAGGCAATGTACAGGTAAGACGACCAAGAGGGATGAGCCCTATACACGGGACAGCGATACTACCAATTTGAAATGCCACGAGGCATTACACACCGCCGAAGACACGCAACAGCGCTATAAGCGCACAAAAAAAATATGCAGTCGAATTGAAAACCATTTTGGAGTCAGTTAAAAAGAATACCAATTTGCTTCAAGTATTAGGATCCAAATTGCAAAATACTTACAGACTTGCAAAGAAACGTGGTATAAAGATAAACTTAGGATAAACAAAACTTGTACTAAATAACTAAGAATTCGTTATACCTTGTATAACGTTGACGTTTTTGTTCATAGAACTGTTATTCCGAAGTTATAAAGACGCACACCCTAGTTTAAGTCCAGTATAACATTAAATAACGTAAGTTCCAGTATAACATTTAAAATGCCACGGTTTGTGTTTGTGTTCGCGCATTTATCTTATGGAATTAAGGGCAATAGATGAAGTAGAAAGATTGAATGACTTAATAAATACCATTCAGAGTCCAAGTAAAGTGTAAATATTTAACGGGGAACCCTTTTGATTTATATGTCGATGAACAGTTTCAATTGAAATATCGGTTTTCTAAAAGTGGTGTAATGTTACTAGACCAAATATTTGGAAGGTCTCAATCTATGGACCAGCGAGGAGATAGATTGTCTTTCGTTTTACAAATAGTTCTGAGGTATTACGGTCGAAAAGAGACAAGAGTCAAAACAACAAAACATATGTAATTATTTAGTTTAACCTACAAATTCTTTTTTTTACTTATGAGAACGTAACCAATCGCGTACTCGTCCCGACGGGGGAAGGACGAGTTATGTCCAATATATAGGATGTAGAAAACGTTTTATAACTGTCACACTTTGACAGATATATTACTAGACTGCTAGACTACAATAATTTTTTTAGACAATTTTCTACGGGTTCTTTGGTTGCGCTGTTGCCAACTCGTGCATTTTGACGTAACGTAAGAATAGATCAACTATATCATACCGGAATAACGGATTTATTTGTGGTAAGCTATTCATAGCTTATTCTTAATTTATTCCTGGGTTAATCAAACTAAGTATAAGAGTGGAATAAATATGTTATAACTCCTTTTTATTTGTAAGACTGTTGACTATAAACAAAAACTTAAGCTGACTCTATAACTAGTTAGTTATCTATCTATACTAGTAGTTGAACAAAGTAAAAAACCCGTTAGGAGGATTAAGTATTACAGGGAACGTTTGGATTAAAGCTTGTCTCTGTATAAAGTTCCTCGTTGTGGTTTAGTAAAGAGCTATTTCGTTCAAAAACTGTATTATTATTTATTAAACTTATTATTAAACTGTATTATTAGAGTTTGTATACTGAATGTATTGTCTAGGTAACAATCTAGACCGTGGTGTGAACCCTCAAAATCTGATTTATTTCGAAAATTAAAATTAGAAATTATTCATGATTGGTGATTATGATTGAACTGGAATCCTGTTGCTGAAGAAAGGGGTAATAGTAGTAAAATTCCCAACTTAACCAAAATAACCAATGAAATATTGACACATTTATATATTGTGTCAATTGTTAGTATTTCGTTATCTGGTTTGTAAAGATATCTTCCAACTATTACATTACTAATTATAGGATTCCGGTTTTGGGCTCAATGCAAATGCAAATTGTATTCTTTCCGCTAGCTTTTTCTATATCATCGCGGTTACCTTTTTTTTTGTTGACGGGGAGGATCTTCAGAAAGATACCCCGCCTTCTGGGGGGAAGGCGGCGGTTATGTGGGGTTCTTACCTACTAAAACCTCCCCGGTGGCCCTTTCCTCGGTGCATGACGAGGGGCCATCGCGGTTACCTACACCATCACGATACCAATTGTTAAGAAGTAGTGTATCCAGGTTGAACCTAGATAAGAATGCGCCTTTAAATAGTCTTACTAGAGAATTTAATGATTATCAAAATCTAATGATATTGATCTCTTTTCTCAAAGTATGTTTACAAAGTCATTAAGTTTGCTTGGAAAATTTTAATTTAAAATATACGTTAATTTTACCTTTTATGTTTAGTTATTTTTTAAAATTGTCACTCGCCGTTTATTCATTGTATGTAGTCTTCACTTGTTACTGCGATGGCACTAACCATTCAACTTTTCCACTGTTTTTATATATTGTATGTTAAAGATGTTCATTGTGTTGGTGTTCAATAAATAATTACGGTTTGAGAGAATTTTATTTCCTTAATAAGAATTACAAAAAAATCACTTACTTAAGGAAAATACACAAATATACAATTTTACGCTAAGCGTTACAGTTCTAGGAATATGTTTATAAAATAATAATAGGTATGGATGGTATAAAATAATAACAATATAAACATTTTGTTTTGAATAGTGGGTTATTAGACATTGCAAGGTGATTAACACTAACTACATTTTGTAAATAAATATTATAAAAGACGGTGTTCGTTTTTTTTTTATGACGAACTACACAGATTGGCCATAGGCTGGCCTTGACTGCTTCACCGAATTGAGAGGTGGCACAGGTCGCTTAGCCTGAACCTCTATTGCTAGTAACTCGACACAAGGGTCCCCCCGGTGAGGGGTAACCTCGGCTTGGACGGTTACTATGTTACGCGTAAGCATGCCGATCCGAGGGCGCCCGAGAGGGCCGAACCACGACTCGGTCGATTGCTATTTCACGGATAATCTAAGAGACATTCAAAAGCTAAACTAAGTGATCGTGTTTATGACCAAAGATTTAGAGAATAGGTGCGCTGCGGCCATACTAGATGTGTCATACTATGAACGTTTTAATTATTATTTATGACATGCTTTTTTAATATTTTCTTAAAAGTATATATAGACTTAATATTTTTTATGTCGTCAGGAAGTTTATTATAGATATTTACACCTTCACATTCAATTGTTTCAATTTAAAATTAAATAATGGCAATTAATTTGTTATAATGAATTCACTTAAAATGACATCGTTGTAAAAAAGGCCATTGGTATCGCAGTATTGGCTTCTTTAGCCCCATATATATGTATGTATATTATATGTGTTTATATATGTATAATAAATACACAATTGTTAAGAGCTTAAGGTGTTGCTTCTACTGTGTACTGATACAAAACAATATCTCCTCTGTGTCATAGATGATCGCACTTATCTCTCTTACCCCTATAATAATATACCAAACGAAACTCTTTTCTATGTTCATAAACTTATATATCCCTTTTAACTTCCCTTCGCGTCGCTCGATTACACTTTTCGTAACGCCTAGAGTCGCTAAGTAAAGTGAGCGTAATTACTTCTATAACAATTACCTGTAACGATGAGTGTGAAACGTAAAACTTCTTCACCGGCTGTGTTGTTCAGATAACAAACAAATCTGCCGGCGTCTTCTCGGTCCACATCTTGGATGCTGAGTAGACCACCGCCGAGTAATATCGCCCTCTCCCAAATAGACGATTTTTCTAACGGTATTAACTGTTCATGATGCTCACGAAACCACCTGTGGAAGTAAACAAAAAAATATAATAAAGCGCCCGATATAGAAGATCAGTCTGTACGTATGAATGAGGTAAACGCACGCAAACGGGCAATAAGAATAGACGTAATGAAGGAATGGGAGAAAAGATGGCATAGGGTAACGCGAGGCAGAGAACTTCATCAATCCTTCCCGGCGGTTGCAGAGCGACTAAAAGCAACTTGGATCGCACCGGATTATGTGACTTCGCAGTTCCTAACGGGTCACGGTAATTTTTGTAAAAGGCTGCACGAGATGCGTTTATGCGATGTGAGTGCGTGTGATTGTGGACAGGATGCAGAGGATCGCCACCATGTGCTATGGTCGTGCCCACTGTATGATGATTTGCGCGCTAGGCTACTAAACAGTCTGACACGTACGTGTCCGGGTCCGGTCTACGTCCGCGATCTGGTCTCCTCGGAGGGCAACTTCTTCAAGTTCAGGGAATTTGCACACGCCTGGCATAAACGAAGGACCCCTTAAAAAGTCGTGTGGCGCCGTCGAGCGAGCCACTATGTTGCGTGCCGTAGAGCCCCTTAAGGGTTGAGCTCCGAATGGTGGAGAAAGGCCCTGATAAAGAACTTGTAGGGAGTCAAGAAGGTGCGCGTGGTGCCACACCGCCAGACGCGTACCCTTCCGCGTTTCGGCCCATCTAACCGCGAGGTTGGTTGGTTGGGGCCATGGGAGGTGGTGGGTAGGTGTAAGTATGAATGATTTTTAATTGTTAAGATAGTATTACTAATATTCTTGTTAATCAAGCTAAGTTGTGCTAGGAGATGATCGATCAGCTTAGTTCTGGGATCTCAAGAATAAGACTACGGTATCCCCTGCCTGTCGTAGAAGGCGACTAAAAGGGGCCTCGGGTTCACTGGGCGATAAGAGTGGGGGCCTTTGTTGTCCGCTAAGGTGGACCCGGGAAGAAGGCGACATCGGCTGGACCGTGCCGCGCTGCGCACTGCGAGGGCACAGGGTGGGAGGGAATAACCTCCCCTCCTAACCCGGGACGTGCCTCCTTGAGAACAGTGCAGACGGGCTCCGGTGCGTTTCACTGGAGATCCCGGAGCACCTCGTCCTGCACCGAGGAAAGGGCCACCGGGGAGGTTTTAGTGGGTAAAAACCCCACATAACCGCCGCCTTGCCCCAGAAGGCGGAGTATCTTTTTGAAGGAGATGATCGAATGGAATGGTGGGTTCGAAACCTTACGATTCGCAGACGACGCAATACGAATAAATAATGCATTAATACATAGCAGTGATGGTAATAGCTAAGTGTGTATATCCTCTGTCATGTTGCCATCTCTGCCCGTGCCGTTACACTTTAAAAGTATATTTATACATACTCTGGACATACTAGAATTTGATTCATTGTACTGAAGTAACCAAAAAATGGTAACTTCATCTTATCGTATTGCAAATGCCCAAGGTTATCGCCGGTTAACGGTTAACTAATGTTCTTTTGATCTGTGATATTTAAAATCTGTCTGAATATGTTTACGTAGTAGAGTTTAATGTTTAAACCGTCACTCAATTTAAATAATGTCGGTTTGTATTTACATATAAATATACTTGTTATGTTGTATATACCTACGGAAGTAGATGGAGTGAGTAGATTCTATGCAGTCTTAAAATATTCGAACAAAGAAAGAACTAGAACACGGTTAAACGCTGCTCATTTCGCTTCGAGCCGATATCATAGTCTTTGTGTTAGTCGACTCGAGAGAGTTACGTAGTAAGAATGCAGAAAGGTGAACGCCCGCTGTACGCCACGGTCGTAGAAACTTCTTTAGAATGCAAATTTCTCGCTTCATTTCAACTCCGTTTAAAACTAATTGCAAAAAGTCCAAGCGGTAGGATATTAAGTCGTCCATCAAATTAGGAAAACTTTTTTGCGTAATTATTAAACCTAGCGGTTGCACTATCGTCGAAATTCAACTTTAACCCAGAAATTGAAGCATATGTTTGAATTGAATAGAAATCAAATGTAAAAAAGCTCGTAACTTATTTGGTGAATCTGTCCGGGCGGTTACCTCAAATTGCATAGTACGCCAGCAACACGAATTTGATCCCCGGTAGCGGCACAAATGTTGTTGGAATTTTATGTGCTGATTTACCATATGTTCGATGTTAATATCGTGAAGAAACCTTCATGTCTTTGAATTTTTTAAGATATGTGACGTCTGCCAATCCGCACTAGGGCCGCGCGGACAATGCACATGATCTCTTTACATAGAAGGCCTATGCCCAACAGTGGGACATATATATGTATATAAAGGCTGTAACTATAACCTAACCTTTGCAAAAAAACCGTATAATATCCGCGCGTATGTGTATCAAACGCGTTGTAGTGTGTGTAACGTTTCTTTTGATTTAATGCATAATTTAAAATTTTATTTTTAGAGATTATTGTCCTTTTTTTCACGAACTGTTGCATGTCAGGCCAGAGAAGATGGCCACGACTGCTTCACCGGGTTGAGAGGTGGCTAATGCTTTTAGATCGCTTAATCTGAACCTCTATCGTTAGTATCGTGTCGTGTATTGATTCAAAACCGCAGCGGCACCGGGGATCGAACTCAGATTGCTATCGTGTGCAACTAGAAGCGGTCACCCGGACACAGCTTTCACGGCACCCATTGACATATCTCATATTACAATAAGTCGCATAGTAATTCAGATCCCCGCAATTTTCCTGATCTTTAAATGCAATTTTCTCGGTATTACGGAATAAATTGCTCCACGGCGTTTGAAACGAATCATTTCGCTGGCAGATTATGAAATTGCTCGTAAATCTCGGAGCACGTTCAAATTAATATCTCAACCCTAGAATGTTGACATTTGTCAAATTGTATACCCAGCGTAATATGATACGAAGAAATTTATGTTTGTACGATCACGTTTAATTTTTGTCAGTACTAATTATTTGCGGCTTACTTTACAGTTGTAAAATAATTTTATTTTTTTAATATTTATTAATATATGTAGGCTAAGCGACCTAAGAGCAATGCCACCTCTCAATCCGGCGAAGCAGTAAAGGCCAGCCTCTCTGGCCAACTGTGTTAGTTCTTCCAAAAAAATAATTATTCAGCAAGCAATACAAAGCTAAATTTAAAAATGTATCATATTTTACATCGTTTTATTCTAGTTAATTTTTGTTTTGCTTTATATGTCGTTATACATAATAATTTTTTTGTCTTGATATAGTAAGTGGATTTAATGTTATTATTTAAAAGCAGTTACAGTCTGGCCGTTCGATTAACGGACGCAAGTTTTAATCCCAGGCAGCTTTACCGAATTTACCGCATGTCATTTTTTTAAGTACAAAAAAATCGTTTGCTCAAAATTTGTGCCGATGAATGGAGATGGGCTCACTTGTCACATTTGGAACATAAGAAGCTTGGAGATAAGCGAAAGCTGTCTCTGTCACCCTGATAGGAAAAGATTAACTATAATTGAAGCGACGACAATAATGAATATTAAGCAATTATATAAATATAGTACATGTATCCTCATTAGGAAAATTATAGAGAAAACCGTTAATACTAACATCTATTTTATTAAAAATACAAAAAAAAACGCAGCAACGGAAGCGCTAGTTTCCTTGTCATACCGAAAGTTAGAACGAATTACGGAAAAAGATCGATTTGTTATGAAGGAGCACAATTGTACAATAAAATAATATAATTCTAGTGTTACCAGCTCAGAAAATCGCCAAGAATTTGACGTGGACATTTTCTCAAATAGGTTACATAATTTTAAAACAAAAATAAAACAGGCATTTTGTAATATATAGTTTAGGATTTACTTTTTTCTGTTTTTTATTATATTTTTGGTTTTTAAGGCTTTAGTTTTTGGGTAATGTGGCATCAGAGCGTAATGCCACTCCCATTGTTATTTTGTATGCCGCCGGTAAATAAAAAATATCACAGAAATTATGAGGAAAACGGAAATTATATTTAATACATTTTGTTACATTAGAAATATATACAATTGAAAAATTTTCTAATTCCAAATTCAAAATAAATACTTTTTCGTCTAAAAACCTCTTTGGTGGCTAGCGAATGCAAGTCGCCACAAGTTTACACCTGTAACTGAGGTAACACTTGTCCTTGTTTTTCTTTAATCTTTTGTGTTTATTTAATCTGTAATGTTTAGTTTGTTGGTGTGACTTATAAATAAATAAAATACCCGAACACGTCAAGAGGGTTATACACAATTAGCGTAAAATACAACTTGGTAAATTCCTCAACGATAGCTAATCGTCTCCAAGCAAATGAATACGTTAGACTCCTTCTTTCGTGTGACAGCGAACTTATTGTTTTATAATATTAGTTATTTATTGTTCTCATGTAAGTGACCTGTAGTGTGTTAGCTGGCAACACATGACACCCAGCAATTGTTATGCATAATAACTACTTCCAACGATATCTTAGTGATTTACCTGAACCTTATTGTATCTTTAATTCATAATTAATAATTTAGTTGATCGTCACATTAACTTGGCATTGTAAACTGTAATTTAACTTCATTAGTTCGTAATCTGATTTATAATTAATTTTGTATAAAGATTGTGAGTTGTGACGATATTCGTTAAAATAATTATTTGTACAACGTTACGCTGTCTGAATAAAGCGAGTGTATTAGTTGTTGGAATATTTTTTTTCACAAGACCTACAAATTATAACAAATGTCTAAAGTGAGAATAAAGTTTCTTAAACCTAAACCTAAAAGATTAACAATTATATTATTTATTAAATTATAAAAGTGGAGTACCGATCCCTAATAAATAGGGCGTAGCATGGTTAGCGGTTTAAGAATTTTTTAGGTCAGTAGCAATTCTCTTAATCTGCGGTGCGCTGAAACGCTGCGGTTAATTAAACGAGCAGTGAATCCAATCATAAATGCGTACCTTTCCTTATCCAATAAAGCGATTATCCAATATGCTTTAAGCGGCTTGGATATTAGAATACGAGGAAGAAATTTAGAAATTATTGCGTTCTATAAAGTACGCTTGAATTTATTATTCAATTTGAGTTTTAGGGAACGATGAAAACGTGTTTTTTTTTAAGCGAGCAAGACCAACCTTGAGAATTACCTAATCTAGGAATGTGGAAAATATGGAATATTTCAATATAATTTTTTTTTATGCGTGTAAACTAGCGCTTGACCATGATCCCACCTGGTGTTAAGTGGTGATATAGTCGAAAGATGGTACGCGCTAGTTTAGTAAGTGCCTATTCGCTCTAGTCTTGAAGGCTCCCACGTCGTACTTGGACGGAAAGACTGACGCCGGCAACTTATTCCACTACTTTGCTGTACGCACGATGTACGACTCAAATCGCTTCGTTGGGACGCAACATCGACTATAAAAGGGTGGAGACCCGCCGAGTGTCTAAACGTCCGAAGGTAGAATGGGGATGGGGGAATTAACTCGTGTAATTCCTGTGCACACTCTCCAAAATGTAATCTGTAAAACAACGAAAGGCTGGCCACCTTACGCCTGTGCTCAAGATCAATGTAGGAGTTAAATACAGAAAACAATTTTCTATACAATTTTTTGTATTGATATATCTTAGGAACCCAAGGTTACAAATAAAACATTGGATCTAATTGTAAGTAAAATCCTTGTGCACAATAATTATTAAAAAGTATAGACCACCTCCTTTTTTGAAGTCGGTTAAAAACGGTAAAAAAAGTATTGCTGGCCATAAATAAAAACAAAAAACAGTAAAGCTGTTTTTAAACGACTTATTCAGGGTGGCATCAACGCGGTAGGTAAAGATATTGCAAGACGCAATCCTCTTAGAAGTTAAAATCTCAGAAGCAGTACAGTTTGGTTTTCATTTTCTATTTTTAAAGCCAGATACAGTTAAAGCGTTGAAGTTAAATGTTTGTACATTTTTTTTAAATTAATTGAATATGTCCACGCTGCAAATTTCAGATGACATTTTCGAAAGTCCCCCGGGGCTTTGTGCAACACTGTGTCATATTTTATTTGGCTCGGTGAGTAGTTAAACGGTTTAGCGTGGCGTAAACAGCGTGTCTACGCGACTGTAATTTGTAGATTGCATTGCGCTGAAAATTTTCGACGGAAGTGTATCGCTCCGACAATTTAAAAATAATTCTGAATATTAAGCTTTATGCTTGAGAAGGCAAACATTTAAGGTAGCTAGATTTTAAGTGATATACTTACCGTGAACCTTCACTAGTAACAGGCAAGAGCGTCTACAGGTCAAAATTATTTTCTACACTTTTGATTTTTGTCTATCTTCTTCTTCTTCATGTGCCTCTCCATCACTGAAGGTCGGCAGTCAGTCTTCTAAACTTCTCCTTATCCATGGCTTAGCGGAATAGTGCTTCGACTGTTTTTATCCAGTCCATTCCCTGATTTTCCTTAGCCATGACTTTTTCCTTCTTCCCACCCTTCTTTTTCCTGATATTTTTCCCATTACAGTCAATTGTAGCATGGGGTACCTATCATGTCTATCTACAAGTGACTCATTTTATTTTATTAATCACTCAATTGCCATTCCCACATGCTCAAATTAACATTTGTCTTTACCTAGTGCAAATACCAGTCTCTCACAAAAGAAGCTTAAATATTGTGTTATAAATAATGTAATTTTCAAATAGTAACCTTTGTGAAAGTAAAATAAACATACCTGTAGCTGGGCACTGGCCACGCGTGTCCAGCGCATGGCAGCCGCACGTCCTGTCCTACTTGCACCCGTCGAGAATGGGGCTCCATCACTAACCTAGGTCTCACTTCGCCTTTTGGTTCAGTTACTATGACACGACCTAGAGACATCAAAACACTTAGACATAGACATAGACATTTATTTATTGGCATCACAATACAAAAACACATCACAGACTGAATATAACACACATTAAAAAAGAATGAAAAATAGACAAAACACAGTTGAAGTTACACGGACAAATAATACAAAACATATGATGCCAATATCGGACACCGTCTCAGCATATGCTGTCGCATCCTTGCGACAGCGCTGATTTTCAGCGGTGCCCACTTATTATACTTATCCATTCCAACTGAAGATACGACACGCATAAGTAAAATCTACTTAATCATATAAAACTATTTTATTCGTCACAAGTATATTTACAACTAAAATAAAAAACTGACATCAGATAGAATCAAACGGTAAACGCAAGTACGCGTGACCTTCTCTTATACAGGTTGTAATACTATTTAGTTAAAAGTATTTGTTCTATTTCTTCTTCCACATTCGTATCCGCTGTTATGGAGTACTTTCTCTATCTTGGATTATCATAAACCTAATAATATCACAAACTACAAGCATTTTTACATACAATTTTTGGAGTACCTCGGAATCCAAGGAGCTAAATCCATTCAAATAAAAATTAATTATTTGAAATCGAAAATTAATCTAATATAATATAATCAGACATGGACAAAGGGAGGCACACCCGATGACATGTAATCCCGCCGCCTATAAATACTAAATGAATGCAGTCGCATTGCAAATCTATTATGAAGAGAACTTATTATGGATCGCTGCCACGTCGCGCACTAGTCGAATTCTAAATTTATTTATTTATTTATTTATTTAATTTACAGGAAGATCAACAGCAATAAAGTTTACAAAAGATACAGTAATAATTAAGAAACAGACTGCCAATAACAGATCTTCGCGAATACGAAAAACTTTAAAAATTATTTAAATTGTGTGAGCAAAAACATTAATAACACAAAAGCCTACTAACAATTTTTCAATTGAAGAAATTTCGATAGAATGCCCGTCTTATTGCTACAGTTGTAGTATTAAAGATGTCTACTTCTGTGCTTTTCGAATATTTATTGAGCGTGTGACCAGCGCGCCACATAAATGAATTTTGACGATAGTTGGAAGATGCTAAAGGGAGATGGATAGGAATATGATAGCGCGCTGATTTCTTGGGCACGTTAAATTTTATTCTCGAGAGAAGAGAGGGACAGTCAATGCTACCATTGATAATATTCAGAAAGAAGGTTATGTCTGCCACCTCGCGACGAGTAAATAGAGGAAGAATATGAAATTGAGCGCAGTATTTCAGGTAGTCACGTGAGTTATAGGTGTAACGAAAACGATAACATAAATACTTAATAAATTTTTTCTGGATACCTTCGATACGTGAGATATAGATATTGTAGCGAGGGTTCCATACTTGGCTAGCATATTCGAGAAGGCTTCTTACGTAGGTGCAGTATAATATTTTGTATGTCTTGACCTCTTTGAAATTATGTGACATACGCATTACGAATGCTAGTGCCTTATTAGCTTTTCCTATAATGGCGTCAATGTGATTCTCGAATGATAATTTATGATCATGGATAATACCCAGATCCCTCACCTTGAAACACCTTTGCAACCCTATCTGTTTTACTGTGTACTCGAATGCGATCGTATTGATTTTTCTGCTGTATGTTACTACTGTACATTTGGACGGATTCAAATCTAGCTTGTTGATAATACAGTAATCGTTTAAGCGATCTAAGTCTGATTGTAACGCGATTGCCTCGTCTATGGTCGAAACGCTAGTAAAAATTTTCATGTCATCCGCAAAGACGAGTAGCTGTGAATTATGGAAGCAACTACCGATATCGTTGACAAAAATTAAAAATAATAAAGGTCCGAGAAGGGACCCCTGAGCTATTCCACTGGGCAATACGATCCAACTAGAGATGTAATTATTTATTACAACGGCTTGCGAACGGTTGGATATATATGACGAGAACCATCTAAGGAGATCTCCTCTTATACCGATTGATTCTAATTTGCAGATTAGCACCTCGTGATCTATGCGATCGAAACACTTGCTATAGTCTGTGTAAATAACATCCACTTGCTTACCCTGGTCCATCTCCTGAGTTATATAGTCGTTTAACAGAACGAGATTAGAAGTAGTTGACCTGCCTTTAAGAAATCCGTGTTGAACGCCGCTAAGTGATTTTTCTAACACTGAGTATAATTGGTTGTGTATAATTTTCTCCAAAACCTTAGCGAGGATACATAATTTGGATACGGGTCTATAATTCGTGACATCCGTTCTCGAGCCTTTTTTATGGATGGGCGTAACATATGCACGCTTCCATATCAGTGGGACCGAACAATTAGATAAGGATTTTTGAAATAATAAAGTTACTGAATGGATAAGGCATCGGCGCAATTGACCAAAAATATTGGAGGCAATTGGTCCGACCAGCAGATTTAGCTGTGTCTAAGGATTTCAAGAGTTTCTTTACCTCAAATATATTAATGACAATGCTAGCAATGTCTGACGGTGAATCAACCCTAGCACTTTTGACACGTTTAT
Source organism: Meandrusa payeni (assembly GCA_029286785.1). NCBI lineage: Eukaryota > Metazoa > Arthropoda > Insecta > Lepidoptera > Papilionidae > Meandrusa > Meandrusa payeni. The sequence continues at coordinate 5,978,347 of JAGSMX010000008.1, read as the reverse complement.
CTAAATGTGTACGTGGAGAACGTAAATATGTCGAATTAAAATAATTTGAAAACAACTCGCATACTTCGTCACCGTCCGCTGCAACTGAGCTGTTGTAGTGGACCGACTGAGGAATACCTCCTCTTGTTTTTTTCGATTTTACATAAGTCCAAAAATATTTTGGATTATTTTTAATTGAATCTTCTACAGTTGTAATATATTTCCATCATCCAAAAGAAATCATAGTTCCATTTGACTTGTACAGTTCTCCGATTGTGCCGACCCATTAGTGCAACAGTAGAAGTCATTGCTGCACTACTGCTGGTGAGAAATACATAAGCACAAAGTAGCCAGTAGTATAATATAATTTAATTTAGCCTAAATTTTAATGTGTAATACCTACTAACAATACTTTTTTTTTTTTAAGTAAAACGTTACTAACCAATGAGTCTAAATTACTTGAATAAAAAAATAATTATATTATATTATTGCAACGATCCTACCACTGTTAGTATATCACTGTTGGGCAAAGGCTTTCATGGTAGGCATAGTCAGCGAAACGGCCCTGGTGCGGATTGGCAGACTTCAAAGAAAAATTTCTTACACATGAAGGTTTCCTCACGATGTAAAATTACAACTAGCTTACAAGGCTCGCATGTTACTAGGTTATATTCCAATAGATAATACCAATAATGTTACAGAAATCGATGTATAGCCCGTAATACAGAGACCACTCACCAAAGTACTGACTGAAATGCATATTGCCGGTTATCCGGTCCCGTACACGGCACCGGAATGCGTTGTGCCGGTCGTTGGAGCTCACTGCACTTATATACAACGCTCCATCGTCTAGACGCTGGTACTTTGACCCTGTGGAAAATAATCTCAATTGAATATGCGTCATTAATTAAAACAGATGTTTAGAGGCCATAAGGACTCGAGAACATGTATTTAACGATTTAAAAATAGGTACTCAAGTTTCAGGGGCAGTCCAAAGGATTACAGATAGGTGTACGAGTATAAAGCGTTTAACAGAGTGGGTACCAAGAGATAAAATAAGAAGATAGATAGATAGATAGATAAATCCTTTATTGCACCAAATAAAATGTACAAAGGCGAACTTAATGCTAATTAGCATTTTCTTCCAGCTAACCTTTAGTGGTTAAGAGCAGGCTAAGGGTAGTGCCGCTAAAAATAGCGTTTTAAAACTATTATATAAATAAATATACATTTACATATACATAAATAGATACTTCTATATAAATATAATAATATACATACACATGGAATATATACAACGACAATAAATATACCAGTTTGTAATTTTCATTGTTTGAGTAGAAAGTATTCAGATACACGCGATTTAAAGACATTAGTTGACGAAGCCTCCCTAATCTCAATCGGCAAACTATTCCATAGTTTTATAGCTGTACAGGTAAAAGAATTGCCATAGAAATTCGTGTGACATTCAGTACGCGGCCAACGAACTGTTTGAGTACAAAGCGCTCACGAAGATATTCTGGAGACCAAGTGTTATGAACTATGTTATATAACATGGTAAGTGTGTGTACATCTCTCCTGTTGCGGATGTTGAGCCACTTCAGCTGAGCCCGGTAGTGTGACACATGGACATATTTACGTATTCCGAAGATAAACCTTATACAAAGATTAAATAATCGCTCAAGTTTATTGAGAAGTGTTTCATTGATATCTGTATAGCAAACATCAGCATAGTCAATGATGGGCAGCAGCAGGAAGGAAGCCGTTTAAGAGAATGGAAGGATGCATATCATATAAGAAGAAAATAGAAGATCAACTAAGAGGTGGAGACATGTCTTCAAAGACACCAATGTGCAATGCAAAGTGCACGTGATACATGAGAGAGGCCTACGCCATAGAGGCGGCTACTATTAACGTTGTTTTTAACTTCATTCCATTTTTATGATAAGACTAAGTAAAATTTTGTAGTAGCAAACATTAGCGTTTTTAAGCTTATTTTATTAGCAGTAGTGGATTTACACAACGTTTAGTTTTAATAGAGATTGATGAAGGATTTCACTCTAACTTTTTATTCTCTTTCTGTGTAACCTAATCTTATTATTTTACAAACGTAAATGAAATCAGGTGAAGCGAGAAAGTCATTAATATTGCATGACCATAGCCACTAGGTTCTTCGTCCTTTCGATTTCGGGTCAGATAATACAGTAAAGCGCCCACATGTTCTTCAATCAATTTAAGTTTCAATGACTTTCCGCTTCAATGTTTAATACATTTGTCAAAATGTTAGGCGAATTAGGTTCATACGTTTAGACATGTTTACACGTATGATTTAAATAATAATATTAAAATAAATAATAAGATCTTTATTTAAAACTGTAACCAACTTTCATATAATACAATTTTAGTGTACGATGATAGCAACAATAATAATAGTCTATTGTATCCGTGCTATTAACGTCCACCCTGCAATCAAATTTGACGTTTGTGTTTCAATTTTAAAATAGTTTTTTTTTTATTTTGAGGGTGAATCAAAAATTCTTGGAATCAATATTAAAAATGCAAAGATTTAAATAATAATATTTTATTTTTCTACATAATCTCCTCCAATGCAATGCATTTAGAATAACGCGTTTCTAACTTCCTTATTCCTTGTGAAAAAAAATTATTTTCTTGACTCTCGAAAAGTCCTCTACGGCAGCTATAACCGCGTCATTATCGTGAAATTTTGTTCCACGAATTTCCTCTTTAATTTTGGAAATAAGTGAAAATCACTTGGGGCTAAGTCCGGAGAATATGGTGGGTGGTCAAGGAGATTGAAGCCAGCACAGCGGATTGCGTTGAGCGCAACTTCCGATCGATGAGCAGGAGCGGTATCTTGAAGGAACAACACGCCCAACGACAGTTTCCACGACGTTTTTCTTTAATCGCTTCACGCACTTTCGGGATTAAATTTGCATAATAGGGTCCAGTAATCGTGTGGCCTTTGGCATGTAATCAATAAAAAGGATTCCTTCACTATCCCAGAACACAGAGGCCATAACTTTGCCAGCGGTAGGAGCAACTCGAAATTTCTTGATGGATGGAGAGGATGGCCGTTTCCAAGACATGCTTTGTCTTTTAGTTTCAGGATCAAAATGGTGGACCCACGTTTCATCCATGGTGACAAGACGACGGCAAAAATTATCCGAATCACGCTGGAACATTTCGAGATTACGCTTGGAAATTTCCAAACGTCGCTTTTTGTTTTCGTCGGTTAACATTCGTGGCACCCATCTTGCAGACACTTTTTTGAACCCCAGTGAATCAATTAAAATGGATTGAACGCTACCAAAAGATATCTTTAGGATCTCAGCTATATGTTTTATAGTCATTCTTCTGTCTTCCAAAACCAGATTTCAATTTGGATATTTTCTTCTGTAACGGAACCTCCGTTACAGAAGAAAATGTCAAAAGGAAGGCCGCCCAGAACGCGGGTCATCTTTACAGCTTGATCTACCTCTTTAAATTCAGCCACCCAGTATGCAACCGTAGAATAGGGTACAACATCACCCCCTAATGTCTGCTGAATGTCCAAAAAAATTTCTTTCGTAGACATTTTTTCAAACTGAGATATTTTATCACCGCACGTAACTCACTTTTATCCATAATTTTGACTTTTAGCAACTCGTTGCACAAAAAATTTATTACATGCGAACGAACTGACAAAACAAGTGACAGTCTGCATAAATATAGTGTGATAGACACTCTTTAATTTGAATATCGAACTTGATCCAAAAGGTTTCATATATATGCACTTCTAAGAACTTTTGATTCACCTCGTATAAAAAATCTATAATTTTGAAATTGTTGTATATATGTGGGCGTGTGTCTATGCTTGCGTCTGCTGAGATGATTTTAAAATTTAGTCTTTAAGTATATTTTCAGTAAATTCGTAATTAAGACTTAGAAGCCACTTTGTAACTCTTATTGCACATTCTCGTTGGGTAAAGGGAGTAAATTTGTATATCTTTGTTTACCCTTTTATAGACAAATGGATTTAAATAATAATAATTTGTATGCTTAATATATTTCAATAATAATAATTTATTTAATAAATTATGTAACAAGGCTCTCAAATGTTTATGTCTTTTATTATATTTAGGTGATTAAGAAAAGTACTCCTTAACGAGAACGACTACAAACGGGGAAATCCATAAACATTAAAACACACGAATAGGAAATCTTCTACATTTTTGAGTAAATATATTATAAATAATAAACCCAATATTAAGAATAAATTATTTTAATACATATAAGTATTTTCTAATTGTAGAAATATGTGGCGTGTGGACATGATTCCTACTTTCATCTATCACTAGGACAAACGATGTATCTATTCGCCGTGAATAAGCACTATCTCCTTCATTTATCAAGCGAAAACAATGTACACTACTTGAAAAGCTTAAGTGTAAGAGCTTATGTTTTCGTAGAATTAAATGCTACGAAAGCTTTCAATGTTTTGAAGGAAATCCCGAGACACGACTAAAGTGACTGGTTTTTACTGGTCACTCCATACTGTCAAGTCATCATCTAAAGACTACTAATTTTATTTCTGTAACAACGACTATACGATCTTATGGTCGGGGTTTCGATTCCTTATATCAATCAATGAGATTCCAGTTTTTTTGGATTCTTTCGTTTAACTTAACTGATTACAATTTTTTTATCTTATTTTTGAATTATCGGCGTTTCGAATACATTACACCGGTCATGTTTACGAGGGGGACATTCCACTGTCATATCTATTGTTTCAGGTTACCGTTTGATCTTAAATATTATTGTCATTTTATTTATTACTTCATTTATTTATTTATCATTTATTCACTTACTCTCTTACACTCTTTAACACTTAAACTAAGGTTTTCAGATGAGTACTTAATGTCTTAGTGGGCTTCTCTACTAGTAAACCCTGGGTGAAAGAGACAATCATATTGGCAGGTGCAATCATAAAGGAAAAGAGAAATACGATGATAAGGATATGCTGCGATTCGTCTAGATATATTTCACAATATCTTGAATAATGATATTGGTGTGTTTGGTTTAAGATTCTGTATATCACATGTTCCTTTCAGTTAGTAGGATCCAGCCATCTTCTCTATTAAAATTAGGAAATTTTAAATTTCATTCCTCATTGACTTTTCTTAGCAGGACGTGTGTTCTTTGGCGAGTATTCTTGGTAATAGAGGCAATAAAAAAGGTTACAGTTGTATACAAGTTACACTTACCTAAGTAACGGAATACGTTAAGATCGTCCTCCGTGAACCAGTCGGTGGTGTCGATCCGTTCCGCGCAGTGTGCGGATACCAGACAGCGTAACACTGCCGCATTGCCCGCCATCACGTACTCATCGGGCACGTGGACATCCCACGGCACATTGAGCACTATTCAAATTAAAACACAAGGGTTATTTATTTAAGTGGCAAAATCCAGCTCCGGGAGTAAAAAAAAATGCTTGTATGGCGGTTGCTATCCGTCGGTTTTTGTTTTTGCTCGTATACTCTCTTGAAATGTCTGAAATGAGTTATAGTGTAATAAGTTTGTATTTTTCTTTTTACAACAAAATCCAGGCCTTAATTGTCGTCTACTTGACATAAATTTCGACCTGACATCAATTTGTAGGGTCCTTTATCAAACCGGATAGGCGGCGTCATCAAACTCCCGACAGTATATTATACAGCTCGTGTACACTCGACCTTTACTTTCCTTGAATAACTAGGACAAGGAGCAAAGGTTACCAGGGTAACCTATTTCAAAAATTGTTTTGGTGATTTTTGAAATTGAAAAATTTAAATTGTCAATTGGGGAAACTGTTGCAATAATTTTAAAACGAGTCTTCGTAGGTTAAATATAATATTTATTTCCATCCAATTCCAATATTTTGCCACGAAACTTTAACCGGTTGTAGGATTAAGTATCCGTGTCTATCCTAGTGCCTTAATCCTACTAGATCAAGGCACTAGCATATAAAGGATTCCTGCTGAAAACGGAAATAATAATATAATATAACTAGGCTGGGATGTTACTGCTTGACCAGCTATAAAGCAGTAATGCCCCAGCTTAGGATCCGTCTCGAATCCCCTTGCACAAATTATCAATGACTCAGGCCTGTCCTCCTGGGCTTTCAGAAATAGGATATGGTGTCCCCTGCGAGTTCTGAGCAGTTCCAATAACATTGATGTGTCTACGAGTGAGATAACCTCAGTGCCATTGCGATTCCGGGTTTTCACTCCGCTTTTGACCACACTCAATGGATGCAGCTTATATATGGTCACGATCCTCAGCAGTGCACCTGACCGAAAAGCGGCTATTGTCGCCATAAAATGGAACCGGGTCCTGTGTTGCCGTAGCACAGCGAGGGTGCTGGAGGAGGAAGTTCTTCCCTACGGTTCAGCTCAGAGAGGAATCAGTACGTTCAGTTGGAGATCCCGGAGTTTCAAGGTCTTACCGTGAGGAAAACCAGTACTTGTTTGTTAAATAAATTAAAAAAAGCCAAACATTTACCTGCATGCACGTGAATATTCTTCGACAGTACAGCGTAGCCGGAGTTGAGTTTCACTCTACATTTATAAGTGGCCGCGTGCACGTCTCGTCTGTACCTCTCGGCAGGAAATGGGAGAAACTCAAGTGAGCCGTTCAGGAGCACCCGCCGGAGACCAGCAACTGGCGTCATCGGCGAATTGTCAGCCAACAGCCAATCCGACTGTAACAAATAACATAATTGAAGGCTAGGAAAACTCTTCTACACATTATTAAAATATTAAATTAACTATCATAGCATTGAAGCCGTGGGAGCTCAAGAGTCCAGGCGATTGGCTTAAGTTGCATAGTACGCTAGCCGATTTCGTTCCCCGGTGCCGGCACAAATAAATTTGTTGTTGCAATTTTATGTGCTGATTTACCACGCGCACGACGGCGAAGGAAAACATCGCGAGGAAACCTACATGGCTTAATTTTTTTCTGAGATATGTGAAATCTGCTAACACGCACTAGGGCCGCGTGGCGGACTATGCCCTTATACTCTCTTTACAGAGAAGACCTGCGCCCAACAGTGGGACATATATATTATATATATAAAGGCTGTAACTATCTAGATAGATACATCAAAAACAAACGGGAATCAAAGGTTCTTTTTACATTTAGTTTAACAATGGGTAACCTTACATATACTTGTAAACAATGTCTTAATATGGATCTAAAACAACATAGAGGCGAATGAATTGCAAGAATATATCTAGAGACTGTATACAATCACGCGTGGGGGAGCAGAATTTCGGTTTTATAGCCTCTCGTAGTGCTCCCAAATGGATTATAAATACCGAGCTGTAGCGTAGAAGTTGTCGTGAGCCGCGAAACTACCCCTTTGTGGGACAATTTTTATATGACTTGTTTTAAATTATCCTTTTTAGCGAAGAGGTATCATAAAAAAAATACGTTAATTTACACACAGGCATGTAGTATATGTAAGAGGTCATTATCATTAAGTATGTGCGCGACAAATGGACAAATAATATCACGCCAACCAAGGATGTGCTTCGATGGTAGTTTTATAGTAATATTCTTACGATAATTTGGAAATATAAAGAACACGTCTGCGCGTAATAGCATTTAACGTTTGATTTCTGATTGATCGGTAGACGATTATTGCTTTGATTAATAAATATACTTGTCTACACAACCCCAAGGTATACTGGCAGAGAATGCATTTTGTATTAAGTTCGGTTGTACTCTTTCCCCCTGGATAGGATTAGGAGCATTGTTGGAGTTTCTTCGGCCACTTCTTCTCCCAGCGCCAACGCTTCCCGAAGTGGCATATAAGTTAGTTTAGCTTAGATTTTCCCAATTCGTTTAATTAATAAAATAGCTACCGACCGAGTCGTGGTTCGCCCCTCTCGGGCGCCCTCGGATCGGAAAGCTAACGCGTAACGTAGTAACCGAATTACCCACCACCTCCCATGGCCCCACCAACCTCGCGGTTATTTGGGCCGAAACGCGGGTGGGTACGCGTGGTCTGGCCGTGTGGCCCCACACGCACCTTCTTGACTTCCTACAAGTTCTTTATCAGGGCGTTTCTCCACCATTCGGAGCTCAAACCCTTAAGGGGCTCTACGGCACGCAACATAATAGCTCGCTCGACGGCGCCAGACGACTTTTTAACGGGTCCTTCATTTATGCCAGGCGTGTGCAAATTCCCTGAACTTGAGGAAGTTGCCCACCGAGGAGACCAGATCGCGGAAGTAGACCGGACCCGGACACGTACGTGTCAGACCGTTCAGTAACATAGTAACCGTACAAGCCGAGGATACCCCTCACGTCGAGTCACTAGCTACAAGAGGTTTAGGCTAAGCGACCTAGGACCTATGCCACATCTCAATCCCGTGAAGCAGTAAGGGCCAGCCTCTCTGTCCAAATGTGTAGTTCGTCCAAAAAAAAATTGTACTATTTTTAATGTGTGCAAATAATTTAAAAAAAAAAAATTATAAGGATTTCTTAAAACAACAATCCTTTAAAAAAATGTGAGTCTTTCAAAATTCTTTTGAATTCTTTTCAAAAGCTAATAAAAAGAAATGAAATCGTGACCCTTCATATAAGTAAAAAGCTTTTTATTGCTAAACTTCAATACAGTTCGCCTTGAATAGTTACTTATGACAGTATAAAAAGAAAAAAGGACAGGGATCAGCCGTAGAGACTTACAAGTTTGATATTTTTTATTCGCTCCGCTTTGATGTAACTTAAGTTTTATTTCAAGCAAAGAATAAAAGTTACCGGGGTTAAATACTTCTGTTAAAGTTAAAGTTTCAGCTTTTATATATATAATATATGTCTCACTGTTGGGCGCAGGCCTTCTCTGTAAAGAGAGTATAAGGGCATAGTCGCCACGCGACTCTAGTGCGGATTGGAAGACTTCACATGCCTTAGAAAAATTTTCTCAGACATGTAGATTTCCTCACGATGTTTTCCTTCACTGCCGAGCGTGTGGTTAATTAGCACATAAAATTGCAACATCAAATTTATTGGTGGAACTCGGGTTGCTAGCGTACTATGCAACTTGAGGCGACCGCCCGGACACTGAGCTACCACAGCTCGTGTACTCTGTATTCTCGATTGTATCGGTATTCAACTATCATACCGGCAAGATTTAAGGTTAATAGATTTTATTTAAAAGAAAGCTAGAAATATTTTTTTTTTTTTCAGAAATATTACTAAAATTCTTGTTAACCATTCCAACTAAGCTTATGCTTGTGCTAGGAGATGGTTCACGTCAATAGTCCAATTGGTGGATTCGAAACTACCACCTTACGATTCGTAGGTCCAGTACCCTTTTTTTTTGTTAACGCGGGGGAATCATTTTATTAACCATCCTCCGGTACCCTGGGTGGGCCCGGAGGGATGTGTGGGATTCGCCTGGGCAGCTCCTACCCACTAAACCTACCGCGAATGCCATCAGCCGTTATGAGCGGGGTGTCCCGGATCTGTCAGCGACAGGACAGGTCCAGTACCCTAAACCAATAATCATTAGGCTATTGAAGCTAACATATTTGTTTTTTAGTACAGCATATAGTTTGTATATACACTTGTACTGTACACTTCTTGTTGTACAGTTTTAATCTTGACATTCAGACGCGTGGCATAGTTCGTAATATTACATAATTAATGAATGCATGCATAATTGAATAATTATTTGCAATAAAATAATAAAAGGACTTGAAAAGGATAGTAACATTACATTAAGTTCAGTTATAAAAAAAATGAAATAAATTTCAAAATTTCAAATCATATTTTGAAGCGTCAATAGCCTAATGGTTTAGGGTACAGCCTACGAAACGTAAGGTCGTGAGTGTTCGAATCCACCATTCGACTATTGCCGTGAACATTGTCCTAGCACAAGCTTAAGCTTAGTTGGAATGGTTAACAAGATTGTTAGTAATATTAAAAATATATATATATATATTTAAAGTAAACAGTGTCCTCTTTTTTGAGTTTGTGTTTTTTAGTAATGTATTTTGAATTTATATTATGAAACTATCGTATTTTTTAGCTATACTGACATGATGGAGCCTAAATAATGCTAATAAAATTTTTTAAAAATATGTTTTTTTTTTAAATCAGGATCGATTATTTTTCCGTCCCGTAATCAAAGGTTTTTAATGATTTCTAAGCAAGTGCTTGTCTACGATCTCACCTGATGTTAAGTGGAAATGCAGTCCTGAATGGTAAGGCACTAGCTTAGTAAATGCCTATTCATTCTACACTTGAAAATACCCACATTGTAATCGGAAGGAAAGACAGACGCGGACAAATCATTTCAGTCCTTTGCTGTACGAAGAATGAAAGACGAAGCAAATCGCTTCGTCCGGGTTTGAGGGATGTTCACAACAAAAGGATGAAATTCCGCAGTGCGTCTAGAAGTCCGATGGTGGAAAGGGGATGGGGGAATCAGACCATGTATTCATACACATGACACATCACACACATACACATGAATGTATCATTAGTTCTATCGTCTGTCTGCATTTTCGAAAGCGGTCTCCTAATATCCTGTATGGTTTTCTCATGGATGCTATTGATGTACCAAATTTAGAACCAAAAAATGGGACCACAAGGCAAGCACCAACTTTGAAATGAAAAAAGAAACATTAAAATCGGTTCACCCAATCGAAAGTCATGCGGTAGCAAACATAAAAAAAAACAGATGAATTGAATCTCCTTTTTTGAAGGCGGTTGAAAATATATAGTAGTCTTTAGAATGAGATTTGGTAGTGGTGTAGTTTAACATTATGTATAACTTAGTTGCCGGGCACTAGCAGGCGGCCTGTCAACTCCGGCCACGAAACCCGCCGGCATGTCACGCCACCAGCCGAGCGCCCTAATTTAATATTCGCGAACTTGTTCATGCAGCCTTAACAAATATCCGTACTCTTGTAGCCTGACTTAAATCAAAAGTACCAACTTAAGCTAATTAAAAATTTATATCAATATGTCGACGCTGGAAAGCAAAACGTTGTAAGTGACATATGGCCATTTTTACTTTTCTACGTCGTTGGAATCAGAAAAAAAAGACGCGTCGAATGATATATGACTTGTAACAATTAGATGAAAAATAACGAGAATAGGATTTTCAAGATTTCTTTTATTTTTTGTACCGTAAAACTATTTTTAGGACAATTTTAGGTTCATGGTGGTACAATACTTATTCAGCAAAAAATAATAAATATTGTGTCCAAAAAAGACAGGTCCACAAACACGAAAGTTATGTAATTTTTTTAAAGTTGAAATGTTTTTCGACTGTCGTGAACAATTCAATTTTGTGGCTTTCTACGTTTTTGTTTTCCAGCGTCGATATAATCGTTATATTATAACTTGGAATAGTAAAATTATTACATACAATAATATGTTTTAAAAGAATTTTATTTTAATAATTAGACTTTTAAGAAAACATTTACAAAAATTACACACAAATATTTTAATGAGTAAATTTTATTTCCAAATACAAAGTAGAAAAAATAATTTAAAGTGAAATACATTTAACACAGTTAACAATTATATATTAATTATTTTGAATATTGCGTAAATAAAAGAGAAATTAATTACTTTCATTTTTAATTTGTCATAATTAATAAAGTAAAGACCAATATACGAAAATTACAACAGTTTTTATTAAAACACTTTCAATTTAATAGTAATAAAAGTTTTAAAAATATTATTGATAGTGTTATTATAAAAACTTTCATTACAAATAAATGTTTTTTATAAAAACATTTTCAATTAAATAATAATAAAAGTGTTTAAAATATTATTGAAAAAGTGTTATTATAAAAACTTTCATTACAAATAAATGTTTTTTAAAAATCTTTTTCAATTAAATAATAATAAAAGTGTTTAAAATATTATTGATAAAGTGTTATTATTTAAACTGTCATTAATTATAGTCAAAATATCTTCTTTTATTCATTTCGTATTTTGAAATAATTATTTTTCTTTAATATTGTGCCATATTAAATTTTGTTTTATTTTTTACATGACATGTATTACAAATCTCCGTCACATGGCTCGTGTAGACACAGCTTAAAATTGTCCGTAATTGTTTGTCAGTATTTATTTTATCGTTGTTACGCAAACCTATAATATGTTTTGTGTCACGTCGCACACAACTTTGACACTCGCTAAAAATGTTCCGAACGCGACAAAAGAAGGTATAATTTCAAAAATAATACAATGAACAGAAAAATAAGGAGCACATTTTTCTCATAACTGAAAGTGTGGTATGAAACATTATTTCATTATGTTAAAAAATTACCTTTCCTTTTTTATTTTTCTTCTATTTCAAATGATTGAGTGTACACACTCACGCGAACTCCTTCGCGTTTTTATTTTTCTAAATAATTTTAATTTTCAGCCGAAAATTATTTGGGATAAACAAGGATTGGTCGAAGATCGCACGGGAAAGCTTGAGCTCAACGGGACACTTAACTTAGAGGTAGTTAACAACTTTATATACCTGGGTTCAAGCATTAGTAAGGGGAGTATATATTTTTAATAAATATTTGGTAAATTTGAATCAATTATTATTAAAAAAGTACAACAAAATAAAACTTATTGCTAAATATTTACAATAACAAATAGGTCTACAACTAAAAAAATAATTTTAATATTTCCAAACTATAAATAATAGGTAAAACTACTAACTAAACTATAAACCTATACCAAACCAAAAATAAAACTAGATAATGTAAAAATTGACCCCAAATCACTGCGCCCGCAGGTCAGGGTACCCTGCGAGCCCTGAGGCTAGCGGCATTTCCCCGTTGAATGGCCAGGCTCAACTTTTGTCCGAAATGCGCGCCAGCCCTTGGATCCCCTGAGGCGTCGATGAGGCATGCGGAGATCTCCTTAAGCAGCTGACGGGCTTCCGCACCCCAAGCGCCCAAGGTCTCCACGGCAAAAGGCGCAATTATATACGGCTCTCCCAAGGCCACATATTTACGCATTTTATTGGCATAAAAAGCATTAGTTGTAATGGCTTTTGCGAAAACGAAAATAGCACTTCTACTTTTTGAAGTCGGTTGAAAAAAAAGACGTACTTTAGAATACAACTTCCGACGTGGAACTAATGTCGCAGAAACCGCTCGGAAAATAAATGATGTGTTTGGAGGGGACGTGATTAATGAGCGACTCTGCATTTTTGGTTTAATCGCTTTCGTGATGGCAGCTTTGACTTAGATGACGTTCGGAGAAGATCAAGAACTAAGGTAAGTTTTATATTTGAGCCGTTTAGGGTAGACTTTGGGTCCGTAGGGAGTGCACACCACCTTTTCAATATGATAGCTAAGAATTTGGTCGACACATCTGGTGACCAGAGGGCTGGCTTATACCTTGCATAGAGGCTAATCATTGCCATACAACGTCCTGCAGCCTTCTGGGCACGCTGCCAAGCGACAACGGTTTGGCACAGTTATATTTTTTGTAAATATTTTAATTAAATACCTAATAACCTAACATAATACCTAACATAAATTTTATTAATTAAATACCTATAATAGGTATTTTACAAAATATTTATTGTAAATATTTCTCTTTTTAGTTAGTATCGTGTATTGTTTTATAGGTATAGTTTAGTTTTATTATAAAATTACACTTTAAGAGTCTTAATTTAAATTTCAAAATAGGTTCGGAATGTCCATATTTCATGGAAACTGAAGAGAAACATTGGAATATAGAAGCGGATATTGACATTCGACTGTTTGAACAGAACGCCGAAGTTTGCTTTTGATAGTTTCCGGCGAATATACCAACCTGACAACCAAATAACGCGGGATTTGTGTTGGAAATTACCAACATATAACTAATAAATAGATATAAATTTACCAACATATAATATTAACAAATTTGTCTAATGTTTGTTGAATAAATTACCTTAAATTTTTGCTTGTTAAAATAAGTAGATAAGATCTCGGAGAATTTTAAATTAAAAAGCAATACTTAAAAGGGGTAGTGGGAGGCAAATAACCTAAGCGTTTGGCATTACGAACTTGAGATCCGGAGTTCGGATCCTAACATAAGAATGTCTAGTTAAAATGCATGCACGGTAGATAACGATGAACTGACCATCTGTCTATCACATAAACTACGTCGAGAGCGGACTTCCGCAAGCATGATTTCTAGCAAAAAATCAGTCTATGAATTACGCATTTATAAGAATAAACAACTTCAAATCCAATCACGATAAACGCTACTACGCGTAATAGAATTAAGCAGAATCTATCTTAACTAACATCAAAGTATCCTTTCCAAAAGGACAGGTTGTAAGCAGCCCGCATACAGCCGCGTCCTGCGGCATTTATGAGGTCGTAAGACCGCCTTGCCACCGTCCTACACTGCGTCCGGTCCGTGGTCTCCAATCGAGAACTTTTCAGCCCCATCTGTACTACGCGCTATGTGCCTTGCCCATTGCCACTTCAACTTGCTTATCCGGCGAGCTATGTCGGTTACCTTCATTCGTTTACGGATCTTCGCTTCATCATTCATGATCATCTAAAATGATGAAGATCATTTAAAATGTGATCTGTTTGTAAGTTAAAAGCTACTTTATGTAATTTAACATAAAACGGAAACTTTTCGTTTACTACCTTGTTGTTGTACTGTTGATTGTTACTCTGCTAATTAAATCCAATCTAACATTTCATCTCTTAAGTCGTTTAATTAAATTTGAAACATTTTGTAAAATCTATTTATCCACAGTATAACAACGGGCAAATTGTGTATTGTTTGTTGTTAAAACAAAGAGCGTAAAATCAAATTTTGTTTTGCCCGAAATTGTAGTAATTCTCCTAATAGCTAAGTCTTTGATCGTACTTTGTTATATTCGTGAGTTCATGTTGAGCCGCCTTATAACAACGGGTTTTTTTTTTAAACAAAAAATTAGCTCTAACGCCCTTTTAATCTAGCGGAGTAGACATAGACAGCATTTGCTGTCCACTTTTCACCAAGCTTTAGGTCTCATAGGTGGTGAGGCCATTGCCATACACCGGGCACAAATTTTTAGTGAGTTATTTTTTGTATTTAAAAAACTAAAAATATGTTATTTCAAACTGGGATTCGTATCCACGACTATCTTTATTACTAGTTTTCTAAATTAGAAAAAAAATCTTTATGTGTTCATATAAATCATATATTATGTATATATAAATATTTTTTTTCTCTGAAAACTAGGGATTGCACCTGCAACCTCAAATAATAAATATAGAAACAAATAATTGCCTTGCCTTTATAAATGGTATTTTTAGCCGACTTTAAAAAAGAGGAGACTTTCATGAACCTACAAATATCGAGATCAACAAACTTCATCCATATGAATTTCCGAATTCTGGGGTGTTTCTGTGCAACTGAAAGTTACAGTAATACATACTAACATAATTAATACTATATAATACAGTATTTTTCATTAAATTTTATTTTTATTTAAATTTTAGTACTTGGTACCGCCACATGGAGGCAACACTAAGTACTAAAATTGTCTTTATTTTTGTTCACGGCTATATACTTATGTTCATTTTAAACATTTGAAATTCTTCTTTGGAGTGGTGAATGGTAATCCCTGTGCCATCATCTCCGAGGCTTAGTATATATTTCGACTGTAACCACGTTTCAATTACCTAAAAGCGTCGCGGCGGCACTTCATTAGTTCTCCCCCCCGAGTACCCGGCCCGCATTACCACAATTGTTTTCCCCTCAACTTGTACTTCGAGGGTAGGTTGACATTTTTGTTCCTTTTTAGTTTAATTATTTCGATGTTTGCATTATAAAAATATCCTCCTCTGTCGCGTCTTTTAGGTTTAATGTTTTGTGTAAGCCTTTTTTTAATTTGAAGCTGCAAATTATTGCTAATACGAAGAAATTTAATATTTTACATCATCATCATATCAGCCAGTGTCTATTCAATGCTGGATAGGCTCTCCGATCCTGCGCTTTCCGCATCCAGCTACTTCCGGCCATATAAGGTTGTCAGTCCATTTGGAGGGATGGCGCCCTACGATTCTTCGACCCATGCGCGGCTTCTATTCTAAGACTTTCCTCCCCCTTCTACCGTCATTGACTCGGCAGATGTGGCCGTTCCATTGTCACTTCAACTTGATGACTATAAGAGCTGTATCAATTACCTTTGTTCTCCGTCGATTTATTTTTCGGATCTCTTTCTATTAACATGTCATGAAATACGCATGGGTAGCGGGTTATGTTGGGCTTGTACTAGATGGGTTGGGGTCGCGGTAACATTTCCCCATCTCCACCTTCTTCTCTATCTTCCTTCCTTGAAATAATCTCTTATCTCTTTAAGGTCCAATGTCACGCACCGGGGATCGATTTGGGGTTGCTAGCGTGAGCCATCTTGACCATCCACACGCCGCTGTAGTTTCTTATTATTTATATAAGAAGAAGATAAATTCCATTTTACAGTTCAGAGGAAAATGACTACCTAGTAAGTTTCAAGTGTTGATTTACCACACGTGAAGGTAAACAACGTGAGGAAATCTAAATATGAAAAATTTTCTTAGACATGTGAAGACAATTCGCGCTAGGGCCGCGTAGAAGACTATGCCCTTCAACACTATTTATAAAGAAGTGACGTACGAGTACTTATTCGTATATATATCGTAAAATTTTTAGTTAGTTGTTCCATACAATTTGTTTTCATTTTTATATCTGAACGCCATCTATTACTTATAGTGAATAGTTTCAATTTTTTTTTATTGATGATTCTTACTACGTTTGTTCCCCAGCCTGTTTGGCTGGGGGTATTTTTACCTTTACATTAATTACTTACTTATAATTTACCTATTTTATATACTATTTCTAATTTCCTTATTTCTACTATTTACATTTCCTTAATTTTTCTACTATTTCTATTTCTTATTTCTATATTTATTTTTTCTTAATTATCTATTTGTTTATGTCTTATTGCTATTTATAATTTTTGTTTTATTCTCTTATTTTTATCTATTTATCTATTTATAGTTTCAATATTGTTTACCTCTTTAACTATAAACTCTTTTAATGAAACTTTATGTAAGGAAAGACACTAATTGAATATTCAATATTTTGAAAGGGATATTCATTTACAAAGTTCGACAGGTTGACATCTCCCTCAGAGACGTTGTCGATGTTCATAAAGGAAGAAGATAATTAGATTGCTTGCTCAGCTTCGATATTAATTTTTAATCAGGTTTTCAAACGTTATCTACGAGTATATACTAATAATTTATATTTTTAATAAGCATTGCTAGGTTCTAAGCGTTCGAATTTACGTGTTCGAATCCCAGTCGGCTGTGACCAATGAGTATAAGATTTGTCTTCTTACATACAAAAAACATGCTTTAATTTGTGCTGGGTGTATGTACAATGGGCTCATCTCCTTTCACATGACGTGACTTGGTGAGAAGTGGAAATTGATTGCTGTCTCTCTGTCGTGAACACAGATGTTTCTTAATGAGCTAAATTCCTGCTAGCATATTCTTTTACAACAAAGTTTTTAATTTTATTCGTTGTTATTATCAACAATATTTTGTAATGAGCTAAATAAATTACTTCGCTAAGCACTATTAGCAAGCTAGCTGACTATTCTAACGTTCCCTAGAATAGGGAATTTTGAATTTGTTCTAAAGTCCAAGCCAAGTCTTTTTTTTAACCTCTATTAGGTAGTAACTGGATACAAGGGTCCCCACTGTGAGGGGTAATCTTGGCTTGGACGGTTACTATTATTACGCGTAAGCAGTCCGATCTGAGGGTGCCCAAGAGGGTCGAACCACGACTCGATTCATACCACTTTCACATTTATAAAATTTGTAAGATAAAGCGATTATATTATAGTTGCCTGACCATTTCAACTCAATTTGTAAAAAAACAATTACCATTAAAATGTATTATTATGCATTGTATTTATAATAAATGGCTGTACATTTTAAACTGAAATGATTTTAAATTTCAAAGCAACATTACAATTATATTTTACTAGAGGCACTTTCGTTAATCGTATTAACTTAACCCATAATTCCTTCAACTTCTCAAACGCTTTATTTTAATTATCGAGTGTAAATTATTATATAAAATGTCTCGATTATAGACTTAAGTAAATTTTGTCGTTATTAATAAAATTAAGCGCAATCTTTTGAACTTTATGATCTTTTAACGTAATGATATTTTGTTTCAGTGATTAAGGAATCTCAAAGTATTTGTACATAAAAAAAGTAAATATATATCAACACTTTTCGTCATCTAATATGAAACAGAGCGATTGTAAACTTTTGTTAAAACAACAAACACGAACACAGTTATTCCTTTATTGTACAGAATAATCGTTACATCCAGTTTACAGAAAAAATAATAATGAATAGAAAAAACAAAAGAGAGTCGTAATTATTGTCTTCTTATTTTTAAAAAGTCCCGCCCGAATATCAGCCAGGTTGCGACTTATACCAAACATAGTAGGCGTATGTATATCCCAAACACTTCACTCAAATTGTAATTCAAATATTTGGAACACTGGCAGGGTAAATTGACTCGGTCAGTATTTAATTATTTCCAGACCTTGTCTGAAATTTAAATCGCTTCAAGTGTAACATGAGACGAGATCCTAAAGCTATTATTCTTCCTATATAGAGCCGTGTGGAATATACGAGAATAAATGTTGCATAGGCATGTTTCAAACAGACACGTTTCTATGTTTCTAACGCATACGTGACTAGTCTACATTTTACGTCTACCGCAAATGTTATCTCATTTGTGTATGATTGTTTTTAGCTATGACTTTTTAACCGACACTTTTATTAGATCGTATATCTATCGGACACAAATTTTACTAGTATTTTCTTCATAAACAAGTATATTTACAAGAAAAAAACAAAAACCTACATTGAGTCCGACTTTATTATTTGTATTTCCGGATTATCGTTGGAATATTACGAAACAAAATTAATCAGAACTTAACCAAACTTTTATCAAACTACCCTTGTTTTTTTTATTGTTTTTAGATCGCAACCACAGACCTGTGTCCGTGCTTTTATCCAATACACTTAAATTGTTCACTCTGCATTTATTAAAAGAGTGCCACTCTACAGTTACCATTTTCCTTTTTTTTTGTTTTTTTTTATATATAATGCCTGAATTTGGAGGTGGCCAGAGATCGCCTTGGTTCACGCGTCGCAGACGCCTCGCTGCATTGCTATTAGCTTCTCCACGACCGCTGTGTCCCTGCTTCTCATGGCTATTTAGGTTGTAGTCCACTATCCTCTCCCTTGATGCGGCCATTGCCTTTGTCATCAGTCTCCCTGTGGCATACTTGATGTTACATCGTTTACAATGAAAATGAATCAACAAAATGGGTTGGCGTGATATTGAGTTATTCGTCAATTACTCGCGCACGTACTTAATGCAAATTAAAGACTTATATGGTTTTCTCTCAGATGTCAATGGCAGAATTAAACCAATTCGAAATGATAAGCTTTCAAATGAAAAATCAAAATCGGTTCACCCAATCCAAAGTTATGAGGCAACAAACATAAACAAAACATACGGACGAATTGAGATTTTAAAGTCGGTTGAGTAGAGAGAGAGAGAGAATTGAAAAGAAATCTCTTTGTATCAAACCAGCAAGTTGGGAATTAGAACCTCGATCAAATATGAACACAATAGAGTTTAAGTCAATATAGAAGTATGTGTGGCGACTGGCCTTCGCCAATTACCAAAAATGATTTATATTAAATTTGGAATAAGAAAATTAAAAAAAAACACATGTCAACGTTTTCCTTGCACTTTTTTAGTCTAGACTTTTTCAAATTGTATATTTTGAGGGTAAAAAATTTATAAAATATTATTTAATATTCATGATTATGTGATACTTTTTTTTACCGGCAGCACACTAGAAGACAAAGAATACGTGAAAAAATAATATAGTGAGGCATTTCACGCGAATGCCAAATTCCCAAATATGTAACTGAATAGTTGGTGTGTTTTTCAGTGTCGGTGTTAGGTACACAGACACGTTATTCGCCTTGGATATGATTTTCTCAAAGGATACGATGAGCCGTATTTATATACGGCGGCAGTGTCAATTGCCACCCTCGTAAGTAAAACATTACGCACTCAATCCAACATATTTACACGCCCAGTACGCATAAAAATAATTTATATACAGTCACCAAGATTAAGTCAGTGTAAGGTAATGTATTCTAGCATTTTTAGTAATATGGCCAAAATTTGTGTAAATATGTGTAAAAAATTAGTCATTGCAAAAAATAAATATGTCATCATACTATGTGTACACTACTCTACTGCATGCATTGCATGTGCATATATGGCGATGGGACCACCACTTGCACGTATATAACCCTGCTAAAAAGATTAGAGGATGAGAGAATTTATTATATTTTTTCTTTCTATGCGGAGTTTATGCAAACAACCTTTTATGTCCTATGTATAACGTTAAAAATTCTTATTAAAATAAACTATCTATATAAAGTAAGCATATATGAAAAATACAAATCGAAAATCACAGAAATATGGCTTTGATTATGTTTGGATAATACCGAGGGAAAGCAATATCGTAAGCGCTTCTCGTCTGCGTGCAGAATTCTAATGTCATCTGTCAAAGGCAACCACAGACAATATCTGATTTTTTTTAAAGTTCATATACGCCAACAATTGAAAAGGGCGAATCTGAGTTTGAAAGAGGTTTTTATCAAAAGCCATATAAAAAAGTCTGGATTTTATTTAACACACAATAGCCTAATGGTTTAGGGTACGGTCTGCGAATCGTAGTTCGTCGTGGGTTCGAATCCACCATTCGACTATTGCCGTGAACCATGTCTTAGCACAAGCTTAAGCTTAGTTGGAATGGTTAATGTTAAATATACATAAAGAAATTAAATGCATTGTTGTTTATATCTCCATTATTTTATTAATGACAATGTTGACACATTATTGATTATAATCTCACTGGCTTACCGGCCAGTAACTTAATTATAGAAGAGGTGATACACCACAGTTAACTAGATTGTTAGTAATATTTTTGAAAAAGAAATATTGCTAGCTAAAAAAAACAAATAAAAACAATATTGTAATAGCATCAAATTAATGTCATGAAATAACTCATTCAAATTGGGTCGTGTTATCGAGTCAGTAAATTGAACATTGTAAATCTCTGCATTGCACAATAAATACGGAAAAATAACAGTTTTTGTCAAGTAATAAGCACAAAGGCAGTATTACAGAATGTAATCTTGTTAAAGGCGTGGTAGGATGAAAGAGTTGGTATAATTTGGGTTACTCGACATCAAAGGTCTTTGTTTCCTTTCTTGGAATAAAGGAAATTGTCTTTTACCTCATTAGTATCAATATGTATGTTAGATATAAGGACGTAGCCCTTTTGATCCCCTTCGTTACTTAATGGTTCATTGATTACAATTACGTATTATGTTAAAAGGGCCAGAGGGGTTAAGAAACGTTGGCAGACCATTCAAACGGTGGACTGATGATATTACCGAATAAGCAGGCAAGGAGTGGATTAACATAGGCAGGAATAGAACTGCCTGGAAAAAGATGGAGGAGGCCTTAACCCCAAGGGCAACTAACACTTAGACTTAAAGACTAACAATAATAACAAAATTTTGTAAATGTTTAGTTATAGATGGAAGGTTATGTGGGGTTCTTACCCACTAAAACCTTCCCGGTGGCCCTTTCCTCGGTGCATGACGAGGGGCTCCGAGATCTCACGTGGAACGCACCGGAGCCCCCTGCACTGTGCTCAAGGAGGGCACGTCCCGGGGTAGGTTACACCCTCCCCCTCTGTGCCCACGCAGCGCAAGGCGACACGGGCCAGCCGATGTCGCCTTCTTCCCGGGTCCACTTTGGTGGACGACGCAGGCCCCCACTCTTGTCGCCCAGTGAACCCGAGGCCCCTTTTAGTCGCCTTGTACGACAGGCAGGGGATACCGTAGTCTTATTCTTGAGTCCCTGTAGGGCTGAAATATAATTATGAAATATATTACATTTTAAAAATCTAATCTAGTGTGTGCCACCGGCAACGAAGCAGAGCCCAAGAAACCGGTGGTTAGGGCGACATAGAAACCTTCTGACGATGCGTGCTGTGTCCAGGAGTACTGCCCTCTGTATCTGACCCGTTAAAAGCATTTTTGTCCTAGGATATTTCAGACAAGCAAAAAAATAATTTGTTTGTCATGTCAATAAGGAGTTAAGCGGCAACGAGCTCCGGATTGCATTAGAACAAAGGGATTATTTGTCTAAAAATTTTAGTGCACGCCAGTCAAAGGATGTTTAAGTTGTTAGTGTTTGTTTTAGTTAACCACGCAAACTTTGGACCGGCTGCGGGTCGGCAAATGTTGCGAAAATTTTCTCCACCCCCGTTATTTGACGTTAAAATTGAGTTTTAAATAGAAACTGTATTCCAAATAGGTGTTTTGGGAAAATTACACAAAATGTTAACACAAAAATCCACTTCATAACGCATCTAAATTGAAAATATTAACCCAATTCTTTAAGCAGGCATCTCGACGGTTTCTCGAAACTGCCACCAAAAATTCTAGCAAACTTCTTGTAAATGCCGCCACTTACAAGCCTTCCTATACTAAATTCCGTCGCGTCGACCAGAGGCAGAGACACGAGACGATCCGGACGACGCGATTACTATTGCACAGGCTAGATCTTTTCAAATCCACAAAGCGTCCATTCGCAACCGTCTTCTCTGAGTTTATTTATAACTTACAAACTTAAAAGTTTCCTTTTTATATAAGGACTATAAAATATCGAGTTATACAGAGTTCGCGACAAAGACACACTATTAGTCTTTATCCAGTTATCCGAGTAAAGTTTTCTTTGACGAATGTACCAGTATTTATTCTTTGCAACAGACCCGACAAAGAATAGTACACTTGAGAAAGAATATTTACATTGTCTGATGTCCGGTCACGAATTGTAGACATGCACTGCGCTCAGTTCTAGTTCTTTTCAGTGATCATTTAAATTGAGATGTCAGAAGTAATAAGCCACGTCGCGGGTGTATTATATAAAACACATTTTTCAAGTCGCATAGTACAATAGCTCCCGAGTTCAATCCTCAATGGCGGCACCAATGAATTTGTTTGTTGTAATTATGGCGAATGTGCATCGCTTAGACTAACCACTGCGGATTTTATAGCGTCAAGAAACATCTTCTATATTATGGATAAATTGTTTCATAATAAATAAAAAAAAATTAGGTACTGATATTACAACGCGCTCGGTGGTGAAGGAAATCATCGTGAGGAAACCGGCATGTGTTAGAAAACTTTCATCAGTTCGCACAAGGGTGGCTTGACGGACATTACAATTATACAATTATACACGTTTTTCTTTTTTTTTATGCGTGTAAACTAGCGCTTGACCATGATCCCACCTGGTGTTAAGTGGTCATATAGTCGAAAGATAGTACGCGCTAGTTTAGTAAGTGCCTATCCACTCTACTCTTGAAGGCTCCCACGTCGTACTTGGACGGAAAGACTGACGCCGGCAACTTATTCCACTCCTTTGCTGTACGCACGATGAACGATATATATACATAATACCGCGCGTAGTGATTCAACTTTAGAATCGTGACGTTTGATTTGAATCGAAATATATTCATTTTAAAATAAATGCCAAAATGTACAGCAATTTTTCTCTTCTTTCTAAGCGAGGAAGTAGATAAAGAGTATATAGCAAAGATATTATTTTCCATTTCCATATACTCGCTTGCTGAAATGCCTTTTGGAATACAAATTTCTCTCTCTATTCCAAATGTCCCCGGTTCCAATTTTAAAAGAACATTCAGCTGTTAGCATAAATTTTCAAGCCACTACAACGTGTTTGCGGTTGCCTCGTATTTCAATTTATCACTGCTCCCAATATACTCAGCGGTTCATCATCGTCCTTTTGTTTCAAGAATACTCGGAAGTTATAGTAAATTTACTAACAATTTATTTATAAAATGATTCTAAACACGACTTTGAGTTCTAAATACGTATTTATTTGAGATCTTTAATTCCTGTATGCAGTTTCTTTTATGATTTTTTCATTGATAAAAATTAAACAATGATTTATAAAATATATAATTTAAACCGGTTGACACTAAAAATCTTACGCTTTTATTTAACGTTACGGATGTTTGTTGCCAACTAGGGTACCTCTCCGCAACGCTCTATCAGGAACTTCGTTCCAAAAAATGCTAATTCTAAAAATTGGTACTAGTCGACTCCGATTAGAACCCACGACCTTCACACCACTTAGCCTCTAGGTAAATAAATATAGCTCCGTTGGCATTTAAACTTAAGCCGTACTACGTGTTAGAAGTCAGGGACAGTGAAACCTGTCAGAATATTTGATGATAAAATAAGGCGTAAAATCATGAATCCTTATTTCTCGTTAATTTTCTTTCATTTAACGAATAAACAGCTAGCCAGGCCGAGGGCGTAGATCCGGTTCGTGCCTGGGAGCGTGCGCTACAGATTTGCGTCCCGCCCACCCGTTTCCGTAATACAGACTTATTCTGCTTAGTGGAAATGTTTAATAAAACAAATTCCCCTCTGCGTTTTCACATTTTCTTATGTCACTTGAAATTATGACGAGGAAACCTAAAATGGTTTATAGTATTTTACATATTTTTACAGATAAATTAGCTCTCTGTAGCTGATAAACAGAATCTATATCTTCCCATTGTTCCTAATACCTGTCTCCAGGACTAACTTATCCAGGAACTCTCCGCTGTCACGCGCGGTTGGGTTTGTTAATACCATCTCACTGCACATTGGTATATTTTGTTGCACAGAGTCTGTGTTTATCGAAGCTGCCTACAAATGCGTAGAAGGTGTTTGACTCTATTATATTTATATATTATTGTCAATACATCAAGCAGCTTTTTATTTGTTTTAATTTTAATAATATATATTTAACTAAGTTTTTATAACATCATATTGGTATTATCTGTAACGGTGTTATAATTTTTGTTGATTTAAATAAATAAATAAAATAAAATAAATTTTATTTAATAAAATTGAGAAGCCAATGCCTGATGCTCCTTTGTCCTCTTCTAATAAGACTTATAGAAATTAGTTCAAGGAACTTGAACAACTAAAATCGCATTTACAGCGGACAATTAAGTAGGTCCCGACTTATAAAAAAACGTTTTCTGGGAGATTTCAAATAAAGGAAGATCTTATGAAGAGCTATCTAGTCTACAATTTGCAGAACTATCACAAAATTAATCGATCCATCCCGCCTCTAATAATCCTATGCTGATTTCCTGGCCCGATTCCAAACTGGTCGAGCGATCAAATTTTACTTCGTAATATGAATAAGGAAACGCGTCTGGTGAGAAATATATTAAAGCTTAATTATAGCCTTAAGCGGTAGGTTTAATGGTTTTATATAGGACATCATATTCCAGATCGCTCGGACCAGGAAATTGAAAAATGCACGTGCTAAGTTTTTTGGTACAATAAAATTACCTTTATTTTTACGCTTTTTTTGAAATATCACTACATTTTTCGTCACTTTCGCACCAATAAAGTTTCTTCTCTCTTTCCCCATTTATCAGCGCTAAACAGATCCTAATTATAATGTTATATCTTCGTAAATTTACGTAAATTTTAATCATTGAATAAAACTGCTTTCCGTAGATTACTAAATTGACAACTTTTATTTAATTTTAATGTTTAATTAATTCAAATATTAGGGTATCAAATTTATTTGTGAATTCTCAACGTTTCCAACACTTTTATAAATAACCGTTGTAAAATGGTCGTAAAGTCGAGAATTCAAAAATAAATTTGAATTATAAAACTTTTAAAGCTGTCATTTTTTACTAAATTAAAATATAATATTAGTATATTTTAAGTTATTTAATATAATAATAATATTAAATTACTAAAAATATATTTTCCACAAAGAATTAAAAAAAATACGTGTTGAAGTATTTTTTTAAAGAACTTATTATATTTGAATATTATTGTTAATCAGTCCAAATAACAATATGCTAGAAAATGGTCATTTTAAAAGTCCTGTAGTGAAATCCTACCTATAGTCTTTTAACTTTTTTATTGTGCCTTACAGAGCTGGCCCTACAGGGTTGCCTGAATAATGTCACTTATAGTGAAAAGGGCGCCCTTGTCCACATTTAGACTTTAGTTGTTTGACTGTATTTATTTTAATGTTATCTGTCTTATGTTGTGTAGACTGGCCTATACCAGATTGGACCGAATCATTAGACCATTGACGCCGTCATAAGTTGTCAATTTACCGTTACCGTAAGTAAATATATACAGTTTTATATCCTTTGACTTGTTTAAATTTACCTTGAAAACTAATAAAATTTGAAAGGCTCCTGTTCCAATAAAACCACATCAAAGGAAAGCAAACTTCAGTCAAAGTGTATCGAGTTAAGCTGTATCCTTAAGTTACTTCGTTTATCGCAACAAGTCGTGTATTTTAACTTAGCAAACATAGACAACAATTTATTTAAAGGTAGCAAAATTTAATTTCAGAAATATTACTAACATTCTTGATAACCATTCCAACTAAGCTTAAGTGTGTGCTATGAGATGGTTTACGTCAATGTTCGAATGGTGGATTACGACCTTACGATTCGCAGACCGTACCCTAAATGATTAGGCTATTGTCAGTCAGTCGAGTCATCTACAAGGTTCACGGGAACCTCGCAGGTACGGGCCTCGGGGTGTTACCCCATTACCCGGGTTATCAGCGCAGGGGGCGACTGCTCCCCTGGTCTTGGGTACCGTTTTAGAACGGATTTTTTAGGAATAACTATTTTTACGTCGAGGCTAATCCCTCAAGCGTCAGCCGCGACGAATCTATCTTCTACGCCCTCCCGACCTCGATTGAGACGGAGGACGAGAGGGGGGCGAATATGTGGGCCTACGAGTTCAAAAGCTCCCTAGAATAGGGGAATTTGAACCTACGGGGCACGTCGGGAGGACGCGCGTGTTGCGGGGCGAACCCGCGCAGATGTTCGTGCGGACCGTTGTCCGCGCGGTCGAACAAGTTACGAGCTAGTCTCGTGACAAATTCGTGGATCGATTCGATGCCTAAATCTAGGCTATTGACGCTACTACTTACTTATATAGTATGTCTACTAATAAATGGGAAAATGTTTTTGTAACCTTTTACTATAAGACTTACAGAAGGGATTAGACATGATACTTGTAAAGTTTCCACTTAGTATAATCGTAAGACAGCGTATGTACATAATTACACATTGAATAAGAGTACATCTTAGGTTTTTTGGCTGAAAACCAGCGCTGTGCTACATGTGTGAACACAGCACATGCTGAACCAACCCCTTTTCGGCACAATTCTAATTTCTATTTTGTTCTTTTTTTTATGTTGTTTCTGTTTACTTTTGTTTATGTTGTTTTTTGTCTTATTTTACCTTTTGTTTCTGTGTTCTTGTGTCGAATAAGTGATTTTTCTATTCTATTCTTACTTATCCCTTTCTTGACTCTTCGCCAATCTGGTATTCACTTTATACTTTCTAGGGCACGCTCTAGTAAACCCAACACTAAACTTCCACGGTATAAATTTTCTTTGTCATTCTTACTTCATTCATCCTTTCTTTATCATTGGATATTATTTTTAATTACACTTAGGGAAATATAGACATCGCAAAAAATATAATCTCAATATTAATCTATAATAAATATAATACAGGTAACGTGTGAGAATACCTTATTTTTAAATAAAATTGTTACGCTTTCCTCGACGTAATCCTAGCGAGAAAATCCTTTCCACAATTTAATAAGCAAGACACGTTCACACGATCCAATTAAGTAAGAACAGTAGTGACTTAAGCCACGTTTCTTATTTATTTTTAGTCTTGTGAAAGAAAATCGAGAAGAATTTTTCATTTTACTGACATAAAGTTTGCTAATACAATGAAAAATCGTTTTATCTTCGTTTAACTTCTGTCATAGAGTATTATAACTCTTTCTCACTCATGCACACACTTGCATGTACACCCTTGCTCGCATCCACGCATACTATCCTTTCCAACAAACACATTCAATCACATAAATTATTATTATTTATTTCCTAAGATACACTCCGAGTTAGATACAATATCTCCCTAATACAGGCTATGGATTTGTCTAGCAGGGACATGTGTACCGAAAATCTGAGAAAGAGAAAAATACATGTAAAAATTACTATGTAAGTAATAAATATGTGTATGTATATATTTGTGCAAAATGTGTTTGTGTGTAAAAAAATAAATATATTTAATTTCATTGCATACTTCGAATTAAGAAAACAATTGTTTTCTATTATTTATTTATTTAGTGCATGCATTCACGTTGCTTAAGTGTTTTTTTTACGCATGAGTTTTATTAAGACGTCAATAGCCCCCATCATTGTCGAACGTGACTCCATCGGCGCTCTTTAGTCGCCTTTTAGGAATGGCTAATTCTGTAAGCTACGCCCTAGGCTATAGGCTATTGTAATTGACTGTATCTATATTAAATAATCTTGTAATCTGCTTAAAGCAATTGAAAAACAAAGACTATATTGTAGATTCAACATTTTTCATTAAAAAACATTTTCTAAGAATACCTTCACGTCAGACCTCGAACGTTCTAAAATCTAACTAGGGCAATATCAGATAGCAAAGGCGATTTTAAATTGTTATCTGTAATTGCTTAACTCGAAAACTTTTATGAAGATCTGTTAAGATCCGTTTGGAGTTTGGAATATAAAAGAATGCGAAAGTTCTTTCATAACTTTCAAGGTTGCTTTTTGAATAATTTGAAAGTTTATTCTACAGTTATTTTATATTTGAATTACTAAGAAATGATTTTTCGAACAGGAAATCATTTTTTATTGTTTCAAGTGCTTGATCATGATCCCGCTTGTATTAAGTGACTTACTATGCTCCTCCCTTTCACCCACCTCTACTTTATCTCTCTCCGTTTTTTGTATAAAACTCAGTACATCACTAAATCACTAAATCAAAATCCCTTTGTTGGCCGTCGGTACAGTAAAGATTGATTTAAAATATATAACCCACCTTTTTTTTTTTGTTAACGAGGAGGAAATCTTCAGAAAGATACCCCGCCTTCTGGAGGGAAGGCGGTGGTTATGTGGGGGTTTTTACCCACTAAAACCTCCCCGGTGGCCCTTCCTCGGTGCATGGTGAGGGGCTCCGGGATCTCCAGTGGAACGCACCGGAGCCCCTCTGCACTGTGCTCATAGAGAGCACTTTCCGGGGGAGGTTACTCCCTCCCCCCCTGTGCCCTCGCAGTGCAAGGCCACACGGGTCAGCCGATGTCGCCTTCTTCCCGGGTCCACCTTGGCGGACGTCAAAGGCCCCCACCCTTGTCGCCCAATGAACCCGAGGCCCCTTTTTGTCGCCTTCTACGACAGGTAGGGGATACCGTAGTCTTATTCTTGAGAGCCCAGAACTACAGGGTTCCGGCCGGCCTGTATATATACTTAACCTAAGTGTTGATTTAGTAAGTGATGCCAATTTACTTAGTACGAAACTGAATTGTTAAATATTTTTTCCGTTTAAACTTCCAATTTAAATAATACGTTGGTCACGAGTGTTCTTTTATAACAAGTTATAATTCATCGTAGTAACAGAAATAAAATTAAATCGACTTCATTCAATCGAATAGTGGAAAGTTGTGGAATGTCACAATACTGGAGTCTCTACAATGAATTGTCACTGGCGCAAGCGTCCGGTCTCAAATGAAATTCTTTGCCGTATTATTGCATTGCTCAATGGATGTCTAGGCGTCAAGGGTTATAACGGAAGAATTAAGGGTAACCCTTGAAGTATGCGGGTGATACTGATTAAGAAAGTTTTTTATTAAATTTTTGTAAAATTTTAAGGATATTAAAACCATTTGTAGTCTAATAGTTAGACGATCGATTCACGAATTTACGAATTCATGTTCGTAGGTTGGGATCCTAGTCGGCTTAACCCATAGATTTTCCTTTTTCGGTTTTTAAAGAGGAAAAAAAAACGTGAAAAGGGATGTCAGATACGGCAAAGTCGAAATAAAGTAGACTGAAAAGTTAATGACGGAAGTATGAGGAGAGTAAAGCAAAGTAACATCCTGTATATATCCCACTATTGGGCACAGGCCTGCTCTGTAAAGAGAGCATAATGGCACAGTCCGCACCGCCTTAATACGCGTTGGCGGAATATACATGCGTTAAAAATTACGATATGCAAGTTTCTTTACGATGTTTTCTTTCACCGTCAACCAAAACCGACTATTAATTATAAGCTATTATATTGGTGCAAGCACAAGCATCTAAGTTGGGTTGCTAGTGTACTATATCACTTAAGGCGTCTGTCCGGACACTGAGCCATCACGGCTCTAACAGTAAGAGTTAGATTTGGATTTCCCCACACTATCGATGTTCTGATAATATGGTCGAGTATTTGATTTTTATCCTCCAAAAAGTTACGTCATGGATTTGCCCAAGCATGTAAATGGCTGGCGAGATCACAGGTTTCTTAGGTGATTTTTTTTGACGAACTACACAGATTGGCTAGAGAAACTGGCCTTGGCCTTCACTGGATTGAGCGGGTCGCCCCGGTCAGGGCAACCTCGGCTTGGACGGTTACTATGTTACGTGAAAGCATTCCAATCCTCGGAACCGAAAGGGCTGAACCACGACTCGGTCGGCTTCTATTTCACGGATAATCTCGGGGACATTCACAAGCTAAACTAACTTAGAGCGCCACTTCGGGAAGCGTTGACTAGGTGTTTTGTTTGTAGAGGTGACTGTAGGTGAGTGTTAAGTGAATAACTACCGGCAAATTAAACACTGGAGTTGACGGTTGAGAATCACTGATATATCACACACACGACTACCACGATTCTGGACTAATGTCGAAGTAAAAGTGGGGCGCTTGAACTCGGTTTAGGTACGAGTATGACCATTTTCCAAACATTGTTCATTGCCGTAATGACAGAGTTTGGTATGCGAGGGTGTGTCCGAATTCTGTAACCAAATCATATGATAATAAGGGAAAGGTTAAATAATATACTCACTTGATACTGCCCTTTGATGCTACAGCTGAGGATTGCTCCTGTATCATTGGTGAACTCGACGTGGTGTGGCGGTTCTAGTAGGGTAGATATTCGACGTGGTTCAGGCGAAGCACGCACCGCTGTAAAAAGAAATTGGAGTAATTATGTTTCTATAAATAAAAGAGGCAGGGCCAAGGTCCTATGCTAACGAAATTAAATAATACCTAATTCAAACCAAACGCGTTTCAACAAGAAACTAATCAAGATTTACGGAGCTGTATAAACATTAAAAAATACACCTCCTTTTTTTCAATGGACAATTCGTGTTAATTAGATAACTCAATAGATAGACTAAGCGCTAAATAACACTACAAAATTGCATTTGTTGTTGGATATTAAGCTATTTGTTCTTTTATTTCTACTATTAAAAGCCACAGGATTCTTCCTTTACAATGAAACTAACAATCTTGGATAAATCACCCGTGTAAAGGATATTGTTGCTTTTGTTACGTTGCAACAAAGGACGGAACATCT
The DNA here is from genome assembly GCA_029286785.1 of Meandrusa payeni. Classification (NCBI taxonomy): domain Eukaryota; kingdom Metazoa; phylum Arthropoda; class Insecta; order Lepidoptera; family Papilionidae; genus Meandrusa; species Meandrusa payeni. Next base: position 5,946,722 of record JAGSMX010000008.1, on the reverse strand, counting down.
ATTGAATTCTGTGACAAATTGATTGGGGCTATAAAATGGCGCTTCCGTTTTTTTATTATTTTTAATACATGTATAGTGATAAACGTTTGCGTATAATTTAATATATCCGCACAAAGGATCAAAGGAAGTGATATAACATAGAAATATCAATCAGCATTGGTTCCTCACAAAAACAAACATCGTGACAAAACACATATTATTATTGAAACCTGCCAACCCGCATTTGGACCGACTATGCCCTTATACGTTAACAGTGGGACATTACATAACTTTTTTAAGTAAAACATCTTTAAACGCTTGACTTGGGGAGTAAGCTGGTAATGCGTTACGAAAAGTGTGATCGGGCAAAACAAAGGGGAGTTCAGAGGGATATAAGTTAGTGAAGTTAGAGCGAGTTACGTTTCGTTTATTACTGTGGGGATAAGAGAGAGATGAAGGTACATATTTTCTTCCTCTCTTTCTCTCGTAGTTGGTAACATTTTGTATATCTAAGATACAATGCAGGCCTATTGTGTGTATCACACTTTAAGAGGAAGAGAAAGCAGTTCGCATTTTCTTTCTCTCTTGAAAAGTCGTGTATAAATACATTCATATAGATGTAAAGCACACTCGTTTTTGATGTGACAACATCTTATATATTGATGTATACTAGATGTCATTCGCGCAAAATGTCTTGTTACGCTCGAGCCGAGAGTTTCCGAGAATTGTCCACAGTACACGATGTGACAAAGTGTGTAAGCGAGAGCGCGGTATAAGACAGATAGAGAATGCAAGTTTATGCTCAGTGAAGCAGAAAAAAATACTTCGATTTTGTTAAAATAACGTGTGTATCTAGGAGACGTTGTCACGAATTTAACGTCCGAGCGCCTTGCGCCCAGACACCTGGGATTTTTTACTTTAATTTTTTTAATATTTTATCTTTATATATAAAAGAGAAAGTGTGTGGGTTTGATCCGCATAGGTTCCTAAACGGCTGGACAGATTTCAATGAACTATGGAGGGAATCTTCAGATTGTCCTGGCGAGTAGTCGTATAAAGTTTGATGACGATCGGAGCACTCCTCTTTTTGAACTCTCAAAAACAGTTACAACATATTTAGTTTGATGATATTCTATTGTTTTATAACCCAAATTTGTATTGCCACATGCGTTGTGTATATTTATGTCATTATGAACCATATTGAAGTACAATGGGGTATATTGAAGTATAATGAAATCGCTAAATGATATGAATGATATTGTATATTGTATATTTTTATTTATTATTTTAAATACATGTATAGTGATAAACGTTTGCGTATAATTTAATATATCCGCACAAAGAATCTGGAAGTGATATAACATAGAAATATCAATCAGCATTGGTTCCTCACAAAAAAAAAAACATCGTGACAAAACACATACTATGTTTTATTGAAATCTGCCAACCCGCATTTGGACCTATACTTTAACAGTGGGACATTACAAAACTTACTTTAAGTAAAACATCTTTAAACGCTTGATTTGGGGAGTAAGCTGGTAATGCGTTACGAAAAGTGTGATCGGGCAAAACAAAGGGGAATTCAGAGGGATATAAGTTAGTGAAGATAGAGCGAGTTACGTTTCGTATATTACTGTGGGGATAAGAGAGAGAGATGAAGGTACACATTTTCTTCCTCTCTTTCTCTCGTAGTCGGTAACATTTTGTATATCTATGATACAGTGCAGGCCTATTGTGTGTATCACACTTTAAGAACAAGAGAGAGCAGTTTGCATTTTCTTTCTCTCTTGAAAAGTCGTGTATAAATACATTCATATAGATGTAAAGCACACTCGTTTTTGACGTGACAACATCTTATAAATTGATGTATACAAGATGTCATTCGCGCAAAATGTCTCGTTACGCTCGAGCCGAGAGTTCCCGAGAATTGTCCATAGTACAAGATGCGGCAAAGTGTGTAAGCGAGAGGGCGGTATGAGACAGATAGACAACGCAAGTTTATGGTCAGTCAAGTAGAAAAAAATACTTCGATTTTATTGAAATAACGTGTGTGTCTAGGAGACGTTGTCACGCGAATTTAACGTCCGAGCGCCTTGCGCCCAGACACCTGGGATTTTTTACTTTAAATTTTTTAATACTCTATCTGCATAAATAAAAGAGAAAGTGTGTGGGTTTGATCCGTATAGGCTCCTAAACGGCTGGACCGATTTCAATAAAACTATCAGGGAATCTTCAGATTGTCCTGGCGAGTAGTCGTGTAAAGTTTGATGACGATCGGAGCACTCCTCTTTTTGAACTCTCAAAAACAGCTTTTTTTACTTTGATGATATTCTATTGTTTTATAACCCAAATTTGTATTGACACATGCGTTGTGTATATTTATGTCATTATGAACTGTATTGAAGTACAATGGAGTATATTGAAGTATAATGAAATCGCGAAATGATATGAATGATACTGTATACTGTATATTTTTATTATGTACATGGGCGTCACTCGCTCGAGAAGAGAATGAATAATTCAATAAATTGTGAGAGTTAAATAAAATATTTAATGATGTAAGTTCATTGTTTAAATTAAGTAAAGCAAAAATTAACCGTATTAATACAAACAAAAACCGCTAGAAACGCATTACTCAAACAGTGGTATGCAAGCGAACAGGTTCGCTTGGCGAGGGTCCAGAGGTCGTAATGGACCATTTACATTCCTAATATATATAAATAAATGATGGCGAATAAAGGAAATTGCTCATCAAATATTAGTTCGGCACTATTCATTCCCATCTTAAGTGATCTTAAATCAATACGATTTCTCTATATTACTGTAAAAATATTTCTTCACAAAGTATTTCTCCAACTAGTTTTTTTTTACATTCTAAGCTAGTAACTTTTTAATATCTACTTTCTTCCAACCGACTTCGAAAAATGGAGGAAATTCTCGATTTGGCTGTATTTTTATACTTAATTTCACTAATAACTCCTTTACTTATTAAATTTTAAAATCATTAAATTTCCATTATTACATTATCAACACGACCATCACAGAGTAAGAGGCGAGGTCCAGTGTTCGTAGCACATTCCTTCTCTATAGTGTACTTCGCCGCGCAGCCCTACATAGCGGACTGGCCGACTTCACAACGACTTAAAGAATTCTCTTGGAAATGTCTGAGACGTGGTAAATAAGCACTTAAACTTGAAGGAACAAATTCATTGATGCCAACACCGGAGATCAAACTCGGGTCGCTGGCGTACTGTGCAACTTGATACGACCGCTCTGACATTGAGTAACGTACACTTAAAACTAATACTGTAAATTTGAATAACGTTTAGAATTTCTAAGAAAATCCAATATAAAGCTCTATTCATAGTGAGGGAAGCTTAGTTCATAAGCTTCCAAAGATAATACGATAATCGTCGAACATGCGAAGCGTGTACGGCTAATCCAACATTGTACGATAAAGCGGCCATTTTGCATAATATTACGTCCATTTTCATCACGTGGTTTGTGCGGGTTGCAGCTAATATTGTTCTTTCCTATATCGGTTATTGGAAATTCAAATAGCAATGTCTATTACTGAATTGTGATTCGTTTGTTTTTGTGTGTTAGTTCAATGTATTGCGGTCAAATTAACACATTGGTATGTCATTCACGCGTAGTAGTTTTGCCGGGCTAGATTTTGCTTTATTTTATTTAAACAATAAACTTACATAATTAAATATTCAATTTAATTCTCACAATATATTAAACCAAAAACAAATGTAAAAATTTATTAATAGCAAGTAACACGAAACGCTATGAAAGGCACCGTCTGGCGTGTACACCCCGTTTTTATTCTATACGTACACATATATGCGATTATTTACGCGGAGTATTGTGCTGTGGACTATTGTCTCGCTAATGAGCGATCGCCGCGGCTGAATTCGCGCGCGTCTTCGCATTCAACACAGACGCGGCCCTAGTACATCGGAGTTGTTTGTTGGGGTGTGTTGCATTGTAATTAACCCCAGTCTATATTTAGCTATTGCGTATACGTTTACCGTAGGGTACTTTTAATGAGGGCACAAAGGGTTCTGACATTGACTTTACACCCTTTGTGAATCTGGTGCGCGGGGGCGGATAAGGGAAAAGTCGTGTTTGTCAATTAGGATCCTCGATCAAATCAATTTAAGGGTGAATAAAGAATTGCGAGTGTTTTTTTTAACAAATTTTTAACAATTATATTTACGAATAAAAAACCTACTTCAAATCGATTGAAACGTTAAATCCTATTATAATTCTTTAGAAAATTAACCAAAAATTAAGTGGGACGTTAAATGCGTTAATTTCCGGTGTATAGCGATAGGCTCATCCCCTGTCACATATTGGACATAATAAACTTAATGAAAAGTGGACATTAAAAGCTGCCTCTATCTACCTCGCTTGGTTTAAAAGGCCGTGAGAGTTTTTACTTATATAATAAATTATTTGTTTATTTGATAACCTGTGTAATGGTATCATTTCCATAATTCTTACTAGCAAGACTCGTGCAGCATAATAACAAAGGTTAAAATTAGTATTCCAGCTCCCGTTTCGCGTTGCATTTCAAAGCCACGCCATCCATTATAACGTAATTAGTTAACACCAAGACGACAGCCAAAGTCCCCTACGCCTTGATACACAAATTGTGTTTAAAATTTACGACCTTATAGCAAGGATGTAAGAATCAAAAATGTTTTCAAATTTTAGGGTGAGCTCCCACTAAATTGTCTCCGTCGGCGTCAATCCTGGTCGCTTTAAACCGTTTTATTACAAATATATTAATAGAACGTAATCTGTACCGATATTTAAATGCAATTTCTGGGTAGCAATTAGGAAATCTGTAAATCTAACGAGTATTTGAAGAGACAAATAAATTAACATTAATATTATGCATACAGTAGAACTTCTAGAATGCTTTCCTCAACTATCTAAAAATTGGGAACTAAAGGATGCTGCAAAGGTCCAGATAAAGGTCCTGAATAAAGGCTTCTGAGCTAAGTACTAAAGCTGTTTTTCAAAAGTCAATGGTTTGTCCCATTTTTTATGCTCCATAATTTTTAAGTAATACTATCTTCTCTTTATAATTCTAAATAGAATACCTGCTATTTTGATGTTAATGTAATGTGTATCTATCATCTATTTCTCTATCTGAATAAATATATATTACATATATACATTTATGAACAATCTAGTAAATTAGGGGTAAACCAATTCATCTACGCAAGCCTGATAATTTTGTGTGTTATGCTAGTGCTATGTGCTAACCTGTCGCACAGTACGCTGGCAAATAATAGTTTGTTGTATATGTTAAAAAGTTAAAGTTACAGCCTTAATATATGTCCCACTGTTGGGCGCAGGCCTTCTCTGTAAAGAGAGTATAAGGGCATAGTCCGCCACGCGGCCCTAATGCGGATTGGCAGACTTCACATGCCGTAGAAAAATTTTCTAAAACATGTAGGTTTCCTCACGATGTTTTCCTTCACCGCCGAGCGCGTGGTAAATCAGCACATAAAATTGCAACAACAAATTTATTGGTACCGGCACCGGGGATCGAACTCGGATTGCTAGCGTACTACGCAACTTAAACCAACCGCACGGACACTGAGCTACCACGGCTCTGTGTATATGTTTATTTTAAGATAAACAGCAAATAAAACATGTTAAATACGACTACTATAGTTGATATATTTTCGCAACAGTGTATGCACATCCTAAGGCCGCGTGCCTGTACGTATAATAAAGAGACATTGCAGCCGTGGAATTAAACGGAAATCGAAAGCTGCGGCTTGCGGCAATCGCGGGACGAGACTTGGCGCTCGCAGGTATACGTAGAGCTGGCAGTCTGATGCCACCAATTGATCGATCGAACATTCAGACAACGTTCGGATTTGTTTTATTTTTACATCTTTTGCGTTCTTTTACCCTACGCTGAATCGATTCTTTGACGTCGGAGTCGGTTTTTTTTAATTACACTTCATCAAAGTACACGGGAAATATAACGAGTAAAAAACAAAAATCGACTTCAAGAGTTGGAACCCAAGGTACTATAGTAATTTTTACGGGATCTATTTGAAACCAAATCCTTAAGGACTGGAGTCACAAAAGTATGGTTTCGTAGTTTAAGCATATGAAACGATTAATGAGATAAGAATGACACAGAATTTATAACAAGGCAGTAAGTGGTATGAGGTATATCAGTCTGGTTGGCAACGTAAAAAAGGGCAGCTTTCAGCGTTGTAATCTTCGTCGTCGATATGTCGAGCGTCGTTAAGTTTCGTGGTCACATGGAAGGCAAGGCTTATAAAATACTTAGAAAGCTCAGAAGAGTGAGACATTATTTCACGCCTGCCTGACTCTCGGCCTCACATGGAATACTGTTCGCATCTCCCGTATACAACATGCCACTCGAATCATGGACGATAAGGGTTTTTCCGAAAGACTTGACCAAAGGGTCTGCGAAGAGATGTCGGGGCTCTTTGCATTGTCTATCGCGTTTACTATGAGGATTTTTTGGAATCATCCCAGCTACCGATTTCCTTTACCTCATATGTCGGCAGAATTCCATCGACACCATGTTGATGGTTGGCACACCACGACTCCAAGTTTCTAAAGAAAAACGATTCCCGTGATTCATTTTTTATTAGAAAGGATGTAGTTCAAAGGTACTTTGGTTTAGGTTCTTGATTAATTCTATTTCGTAATATTTCATTCGGTTTTGGTTTTTACTCGTAAATATACTGTTGAATCGATGTAAGAAACTGATAAACGGAAACTAAACGACTGTAATATTTTAATGTTAAACGCTAGTCATTACGCTCTCGATACTGTTGTATTTATAATTACAGAATTTATAATATCATTACGGTTTAAATGATAACTTATACTACATGGTACGTAACAATAATGTCGTTAAATGCTTTTAATTGGGGAATTATCGGTGCAGTCGTCATGAAATTAAACGGAAATAAGCACCTAGTTTCAGTCGATGGGCTGTGTAATTGGTCTACTGTGTGCTTTCGCTATCACAGGTATTATGTATTAGAGCGGTATATAATGTAGCTATATACTTTACGATATCTGTTATTCTAGATCAGATATAATAGTTTGCCCGCGTCTGTCTTTCCTTCCGATTATAATGTGGGTATTTTCAAGAGTAGAGTGAATAGGCATTTACTAAGCTAGTGCGCCTTACCATCCAGGACTGCATTTCCACTTAACATCAGGTGAGATCGTAGTCAAGCACTTACTTAGAAAGTATAAAAAAATACCTGGATTTGCTTCTTTCTACTTTTGCTTACCGATATCAATGAAATTTGTGTTCTAGAAAAATTTCTAAGGTATGTAGTCTGCCAATACGCACTCCGGTGGACCGTGCTCTTAGACTCTTTTACAGAGAAGGCCTGTACCCAACAGTAGGGCTATAGGTATTAGCGATAGGCATTAAGAGGGTAAGAGACAATTAAGCCGACTAGCTACGATTCAATTACCATTGTCCCACAACAGTACTTATCTTACTTATTTTATTTTTACCTTTTAATTATTTACTTAATAAGTTACACCAACAGTTACATTAACACGCATGTATTTGTAATAAACAAGTACTTAAAAGTATGTCCTATTATGTATATATTTTACAACATTCGTTATTAAAAGAATGTAACTTTATAACAACATTTTAATATATATTTTTTAACTTTAGATAGTTTTTAAAATCAAGGTGCGTAAAATTTTACTTTAATTTTGTAACCAATTTTATTTATAACCAATTTCAAAAGGGCTGAGGTTTTCTATCTTTCGACAGTTTTCCGTTTTTGTATCAAAAAAATCACTAGCAAAAATCCAGTTTACATGACAAAAGATGAAACCGTATCCGCTGTCACATTTGCGACAATGGAGAAATGCTGGGTAGAAAACATTTAGTGATGGCTGTTTCTATCTACCTTGGTTGGAACGAATAAATTCTTAATCTATATAGCTATGTCCATTTTAGTAATAATAGACGGGTTTACTAGAAATATTTAAATTATTCACGCACACATTCATAGGATTCTGTATCAACAAAAAAAATATTTAAAACGTCGTACCAGCCACTGCTACAAAACAGAAAAATATATATTATCTGTACAAAGTAGCAGTCGCGACTGGCGGGAAAAAGCGCGAAATAAAATTCTGACAGCTGCCTCGCCAAATTGCTGCGCAACTGAGATGGTTATATAAAATGAAATAGAAACAGACCGCCATATTCAAGCCGCCATTAAAAATATGCCACTCAAAATTGAAGCTTCAGTTAAAGTTCTTATTGTTTGATAGTTTTTGATCTGACGGTTGATTTGACCTTGACCCTTTCAAATAAAAAAAATCGTTCCGAAATTGACCTTTCATTTGTTATGAGTTACGTGCAAAATTACAAAAAAATACGGACGAAATAAAAACTGCCTCAGTTTTATAAGTCGGTATAAAAAGTATTGTGATTTTATAAAATATGCAGGTAATAAAAAATAATGAAGGCAAAGTATACATTACCCAACCTTCTACAGGTATTTCAGTGTCAATTCTAACCTCAACTTTGTCAGCGTTAAATAAAAAAAAACCTTCATATTAGATTTTAGTATAATAATAAAAAATAAACTATTACGTCCTTTAAGCCCTAACGGGATAGACAGAGGCAGCTTTCAGCGTCTGATTTTCATTACGCTTATTATATCCTGTACTTGACAGGGGGTGGTCGCAATGCGATACAGCGAGCACAAAATGTTAGTAAGTAATTTTATACTTACAAAACTGACTGGTATATGTACTCGCGACAGTCAGATTTCAAGCCGAACCGCTTTGCCACTAGGCTCTCACAGGTAGTAAATTCAATTCAGAGTAAATGGCACGTAGCGACACGGTGAAATCAACAATCGACGCGACTGAGGGGCAGACATGCGGGTCACGAGGCCTTCATTCACGTGCATTTGTCCGTGAATGAATCGCTTTCATTCTGCCAGTTTCCATCGCTCACATTTCTACGTAATTGACGTGCAATTTAAATTCGATGCTTATAACGAACACGTATTATTTACGAGTAAAAAAATCACTTTAAATCATTGACTAATTAAACATTTAACGCTCCTACGCATGGACCCCTCTTTCATTTCTGAATTATCAAGTATATTACGAGAATCTGATCAGGTTCACATTTTTCTTCCAGATTCATGCTCTTTAAGTTAAAGTTTAAGTTACAGCATTTATATATGTCCCACTGCTGGGCACAGACCTTCTCTGTAAAGAGAGTTTAAGGGCATAGTCCGCCACGCGGCTCTAGTACGGATTCGCAGACTTCAAATGTCTTAGAATTTTTTTCTAAGACGTTAACGATGTTTTCCTTCACCGTCGAGCGCGCGGTAATTCAGCACATAAAATTTATTGGTGCGGGACCGGGGATCGAACTCGGGATGCTAACGTACTATGCAACTTGTGGCGACCACCCGGACTCTGAGCTACTACGGCTCATGATTTTTATTGTTATCTAAATTAGTCTTGGATTGTCATAAACCTATGAAAATCACAATCAACAAATATTTTTCTGCAGGTTTCAGGAGTTCCCTGATATATCTTCGGAATCCAAGGTCCTATGCGAACGAAATAAATGGAACCGAGCTGAATGAAAATTCTTTCAAACATAAAAAAAAATATTATGGCGCTATGAGAGCATAAATTAAACTTACATTGAGAAACAATATAAAGAAATAGACATACAAACGAATTCAGAACATTCTCCTTTTTTGAAGTTGGTTATTAAGACGAGGTGAAGCGAGGGCGGGTCGCTAACTTATATGTTTTTTTTATTTATTTTTATAATTTAGTTCTTAACATGATGCATTTATCGAATCTATCACACATATCACTAACGTAATAGTAGTAAATAATTTCGTTTATTTTATGACTGTTTATTAAAAATAGGGGTTGTTTAATTGTTTTACACAGCCTATTACCCGTACGGTAATGAACGTTAATGTAACGAAGTAGGGTTGAAATGGTATGTGGTTATAATTGGGTCGGATCGATCGACCTTGCGAAAGTAATCAATTTACAAATTATGTTTTTAAAAATAATTCCTCCGAACTGTAAGGAATCGTATAATTATTTAGAAAAAAATATAAGATATGAAACCCATTTTATTTGTACGATTGATTTACTGCAATTTAGGGTTTTAAGTAAATAAAATCTCTACCTAAAATTTGATGACAAATGTTGAAGCCGATCGTTACTTTTTTATTATAACTATTTACGCCAACTTCGATGATTCATTTTAAACTGACTTCAAAAAGAAGGAGGTTATTAATTTGTCTGTATATTTATTTGATTATTATAATAATAATAATAAAGAAATAAAATCTTTATTTGTTTTTCTCCCACATTATACATTACATTTTTGAAATAAATTACACACATCTATAAAAATAAATAAAATTGGATTGGATTTTAACATTACAACATGCATATAAATATAGTGTATACGAACACACCAAAATAATATTTTTTACAATTTTTGTGTCTGTTTGTGCCGGCTAATATCTGAAATGGCTGGACCGACTTTGGCGGAACTGTCACTGGCAGCTGATGTAACAAGAACTTAGGTCATTGTTATTTTAGAAAAAAAAAAGATTTTAATCGCCGGTAACACTGCGGGACGCAGCTAGTTCCAAGATAGTTCACATTAATAATCGAATTGGGTTTGTTCCTGCGTTCTTAAGTTTCGTAGACCGTATCCTAAATCTAATCCATTGATTAAAATTTACATACATATATATTTAAAAGAAAAAGACATATATTTTTAAAAAAAGTTTATGTTGCTCTTTTACCGTCTGATATAATAAGAAAAGGAATGCAAAATTTAACGCTGTTACCGTAAAAGTGGAAACGTTCCTCAATTTCAGTTCTAATGAAAAGGATCAAGTATAAATTCCGGTAGTTAATTTTCAAAGAGGGGTTACGAGCAGCTTAGATGTAAAAATAGAAATAAGGTTTTCCATGTTGATTAAGTTATTTTTTCTTCCAAGGGGTCGCTTTTATAAATCGTGGATATTTTTATTTCACATGATACAACAATGAAGACAAAATAATGTTAAGTAAACCTTACATACATTAATCATAAGTGAATAAGAAAGTAGACACGCCCTTATAAATATCTATTTGGCATTGTCCTGGCACACCCCATTCTTTTTGGTAAATATTTGTTTTTAATCTTCAACTAGATACCTTTGATAGGCAAATTATTCCCTTAAAGTGTCATAAATTGGCGCAAAGCTCATAGTGCCTATAATATATCGGAGATGGAGCGAAGGATTTTATGACAAACTACAATTTTATCGTCGCACTTAATTGATTTTAAGGCCGCAGCAAACCGTTACCTCGTAAAATTTAATCGAGCATCTAGACCCTACAATTTTTTTTAAATGGCTTACTTAAATTTAGCAGTCTCTTTTAAATCTAATTTCTCAAATTTCACTCGCAAAAACAAAAAAAAGAGTAAAAACTCTGTTTCCATAATTTTTCTGTGCACAAGGCTCAAATGTGTATTGACCAGGCTGGTGTCTGAAAAAGGGTCAAGCTAAGCCCCGTAACTTATGGACATGCGTAAATATTTGAAGAGACGTGTATTATATATGGAGCTATCTTCGATATAAATGGAGGTTGCAAGAAAATATCGAAATAATTGAATAAATAAATGTTTTCGAAGTATTGGGAATTCGAAATTAATGTTGAAACGCGATAAAATATACGTACAGCTGGAATTAAGGCATTCAAATACTCTGGAATTTATACCTAAATATGGAATAATTGTAAATTTTCCAGTCCTTGGCCATCTTTATCAAGAACTATGTAGTTATATTTATATCTAATTATTGTTACATGTAATTGTTAAGGTTTTGGTTTTTGTTTCAGTCGACTACTAAAGGAGGTTCCCAATTCATCGTTTTTATGTTTGTTACCGCTTAACTTTGGACTGGGTGAACCAATTTGGATTATTCTTTTTTTATTAAAAAGCTGGTACATTCCGTGTGGTTCCTTCCTTTTGTACACATACTACTTAATAACTTACGCGCTTAAGTATAATCAGTAATATTCGACCAAATACGAGAAGTCGATATACCAAAATAAAGCTGGCAACACATGACACCCAGAGATAGTCATTATAACTACTTCCAATGATATCTTAGTGATTTACCTGAACCTTATTCTATCTCTAATTCATAATTAATAATTTAGTTGTTTATCAAATTAACATGGCATTGTAAACAATAGTTTAACTTTATTAGTTAGTAATATGACTTATAATTACTTTTGTAAAAAAGATGGCGCGGATGCGCAGTTGTCACAGTAATCGATAAAATAATTCTTTGTACAACGTTACGCTGTCTCAATAAAGCGAGTGTATTAGTTATTGGACTATTTCATTCCACAAGACCTACAATTATAACAGTTGAAATGTGTAATATAAAACGACTCACAAGAATGTATGGAAAAATTCACATTTTCAATGTATAAATGGGAAATAACTGAATCAAATATCTGATATCTAATATTATGAGAATACAGCTTGGGATATTTTGCAGCGGCCATGTTTGCCTCACTTCAGAAAAATCTACATATTTCGACATTCAATTTTATGTACAAAATGCTGACCGGCCGGTCGCCATTCCACGCGGAATAAACCAGCTGTTACACATGGTAACATATTTACAAAGTATTCTGTTTTCCTTTCATTTATTGGTTTATAGTTTTGTAAATATTTACTAAAACGAATTCTTGTAGATCGATTTTGATTTCGTTGAGTTAAAGAAGTTAAAATATTCATCTATTAAAACGGTTCTCAAGCATATATTTAATATTTAAGAGGTATTCTAATATTAATGTAAATAAAACGTCGGATTTTGAATATAAAACAGATTTATTTATTAATTAATCTTTCTTTATCCCGCGCAGGCTCACTGACACGTTAAAAACCATTTATTCTTTATTAAATCTCACTTAATGGTTTTGAAGGCATTCTTAAATCTCGGTATTCATGCAAACATTTCAATATTTGTTGAATATACAGATATATTATTTAATTATTTGTATAATTGTACTGAATTGTAATCATTTTGTTACTGCCAAATGTGCGTTAGAAATAAATTATCACTTTATATCGTACTAGCGTACCCTTTACCCTGTACCCTTTTTTTGTTAACGAGGAAATCTTCAGAAAGATACCCCGCCTTCTGGGGGGAAGGCGGCGGTTATGTGTGGTTTTTATCCACTAAAACCTCCCCGGTTGTCCTTCCTCTTTGCATGGTGAGGGGCTCTGGGATCTCCAGTGGAACGCACCGGAGCCCCTCGGCACTGTGCTCAAGGAGAGCACTTCCCGGGGGTTACTCCCTCTCCCCCTGTGCCTCGCAGTGCAAGGCGACACGGGCCAGCCGATGTCGCCCTTTCCCGGGTCCACCTTGGCGGACGACAAAGGCCCCCACCCTTGTCGCCCAGTGAACCCGAGGCCCCTTTTAGTCGCCTTCTACGACAGACGGTACTAGCGTACCCAGCCCGATTCGTCGGGCTAGATTTTGTTTTATTTTATTTAAACAATAAACTTACATCATTAAATATTTAATTTAACTCTCACAATATATTAAATTATTCATTTCTCTTCGTATTCATTCTCTTCTCTAGCGGGTGAATTACCTACACCCATGTACATATCAGTAAATACAGTATCATTCTTATCATTTAGGGATTTATTATACTTCATTATACTTCAATATACTCCATTGTACTTCAATATGATTCATAATGACATAAATATAAACATACGATTGGCATCAAGTCTTTGGGTACGTTTTGAGTTCTGTTGGTAGCTCGCTATGAAGATTCTGTGTCCCGTTTTTCTTGAAGCCGCTCTTCTTCTATTTCATTTGCTCCTTTATCCTTTAACGTCTTCGATTTGAAGGTTTGTTTACTAACGCTTGCTTTTTTTTGGGTGGCATTTTTTTAATTATAATGATACTGTGAAGGAACATGATTGGTGAAGGAAAAAATATTCTATTCTAAAATGTCCATACACAGGTTGCCTGGAAGAGTATCAGATGTATTTTAGTTCTGTAATTTTTTCTTGTTTTATTTTGGTGTACAATAAAGTTATATCTATTTCTATTGACGGTACCCCCAAACGTTAACCGAGAGGGAAACCCGGTTTGAATGGTTACTCAAAGGCGTAAGCATTCTAATCAGAAATCGCAAGAGAAGGCTAAACCACGTCTAATACTCGTAGCTTATCGCTATCAGTATTTTGTTCAATTTAATAAAAAAGATCTTTTGATCGCACAAGTACTTTAAAACCGCAATAAGCTATCGATAACCCGTCAAATGTTTCCTTAGCCACCGATATTGTTGAATTTTGACATTTCAATTTTGCTTGTCATTTTAGAGATACGTCACACGTTTCGACTTGAAACAATGAATTGGACCGCTGCCAACTTCCAAGTTCAAATGGGGTCACTTTTGTGTCATCACGGTAAGTATTATAGAGTATACGTGTTTATTTAGAACAATCATTTTTACACACAAAAGTTGTGCTCTTTATTGTCATTTCTTCTTCGTTCTTTTTCTATTTTTTTTAAAGAGAGAAATGTTAATATTTTTTATGTTATAAATATTATTACCGTTCTTGTTAACATTCCAAATAGGCTTAGGATTGTGGTAGGGGATACTTCACATCAATAGTCGATCGATGGATTCGAACCCACGTCCTTCCGATTCGCAGACCGTACCTTAAACTATTAGGCTATTGACGCTTCTTAGGATCTAAGAATCGAGAACAGGTATACGCACCTTGCTTCTATCTTGTAGGCGGTCTACGCCCTTTCGGAGCACGTCGTAGTACACGTCTGCTCTACGTCTACTCACTTTGCTAATCAATCTGATCCAGAAAATACTTTGAAGTCCTCATAGCGTATCCAAAGAAGTTGACGATCTAGAGAGCCTATTGATTTGCAGCTCTTTCAGCATAAACTCGTTGGTTCTCACAGGTGTCTATTAATATTCCTCACAATCATGTTATTAAAAATACTAGAAGTTCTGTTAAAAACACTGACGCAGTCTAAATTCTTAGACACGAAAGAGGGTTGTTCGTAAAATAAGAGATTGTATTAAAAATAAAAACTGCTTTCATATTAATTCAAAACGAGTAGTGCAAAATCAACCCTAAAGGGATTTTTGGAACAAAGTTACTTATCAGGCCGGAAAAAAACATCCGTAACGTTAAATAAAAGCGTAAGATTTTTAGTGGCAACTGGTTTAGATAGATAGCGCTGTTTTTAATTATATATTTTTATAAATCATTTTAATATAATAAAGGTGTTAAGACACTTTTGTAAAGTAGTTCTTTTGATTTTTAACGTTAAAAAAGTCATAAAAAATCAATACATGAAGAAATATTTTCTTAATACCTCGTAGAGAACTTGAAATTATTATTATTATAATAAAGAACTTCGTTGCTATCTGGTCTCCCACGACACCACATGGTCTTTTTATTTAACGACTGCGAAATTGTTATTCAACCAAAGTTATTTAACATTACAGCTAAAGTTGGATAGAAAACCTAACTTTAGCGTAGTAGGTTATTTCAGTTATGTAGCTCGCTGAAATTTTCGAGTTTACCCTTCGGAGCTTTTACACTTTGAACTCTGTAAATCCGGCACATGACATGAATGGACTAAGTGCTTTATACAATTTATATAAAATATTTATTGAAATTTAATATAATATTATAATATTAGCACAAAGTTTTATAGCGGTAATAGTTTAGTCGCTCAGCGGTTCATGTTACGATCTGATGGGTGGTGGTGGTGGTGTTTGGTTTATTAAAAAAATGTTGTACTCAGTGTGTGGTAATGGTCTTTATCATATATGAGACTTAATAAGCTCAGTGAAGTGCGGGCAGTGAAATTATCTTTGTCTACCCCTCTATAGATGAAAGGACGCGAAAAGGACTTCAAAAGGAGGAGGTTCATTTATTTTATTTTCATTCATTTTTGTTTGTTTTTTTTTTGTATTTTTCACTGTATTTTTTTCTGGGTACGATTTTGATGATTCTTTTTTTTATTTGAAAGCTGGTGGGCCCATTTAAACAATTTGAATGGTCCAACTCTTACATTGGGATCCATGAGAAAATCATAAAAGTCTTCAATATGCATCAAGTATGTGCGCTGCAAATGGACGGATAACTCAAAATCACGCCAACCGATTTTGGTGATTCAATTATTATTCGAAAGGATGTACTTCAGAGTAGTTTGATGGAAGTTTGGTTAAATTCTGATTAATTTTATGTCGTGCCCTACTACCTGAATGAAGTGTCGTAATTAAAATGCCTTTCCAGTGACAGGGTCGCCATGGCCGACATCGGCCTGGACATCATCATCATTATCAATTTTATTTTGTAATATGCTTAAAATAATTCGGAAATACAAAGAGGGCGTCCGCGTAATAACATTTAACGTATTCTATTTGAAGTCTGTTTTTGTTTTTTGTAAATTTACTTGTTGAAGTCGAAATTGCAATCTCTGTCCGCACCTCTAGGGTTAAAAGAATGTGAGAGTTTTTTTTATTCTCTTAAAAAGGATTACTTCCAGTTTAATAGGACAAAACGTCAGTAGTAATGGCTTTGACCCGACTCTCACTTTCCATTAATTAGTAAAAGAGGTCAAAGTTTATTCTCTACTTTCCCGACCTTTGTTTCAGCCGCCTATTATTAACAAACGTAAAGACTATCAAAATTTAGAGCAAGTTCTTTTTTGCTCTCATTACTGATTACTAAAAGCCACAGTGACTCAGTGTCTGGGCGGTCGCCTCAAGTTGCATGTTATTATAAAAATCAAACTTATATACCTGGTGCCGGCACGAAAGTTAAAGTTACAGACTCTACATATATAATATCCCAGATAGGCCCAGGCCTTCTTTGCAAAGAGAGTATAAGGGCACACTCCGCCACGCGACTTCACATGTCTTAGAAATTTCTAAGACATGTAGGTTTCGTCATGATGTTTTCCTTCAACGCATGCGTGGTAAATCGGTACATAAAATTGCTACAACAAATTTATTGGTGCCGGGCACCGGGGATCGAACTCAGGTAGCGTACTATGCAACTTGAGCCAACCGCCTGGACGCTGAGCTGCCACGGCTCTACGGCCGGCATTAGTGAAGTTGCAATTTTAGGTGTTACTTTACTATGCTCGATGGCGAGAGGAAACATCGTGGAGAAACCTGCTTGGCTTGAAAATTTTCTAATACAAGTATATGTTTAGTCTGCCAAAACACTAGGGCCGTTTCGCCGCTATACCCTTATACTCTGTTCAGAGTATAGGTCTGTACCTAACAGTAACAAATTTATATAGTTACTAGCGTACCCAGTTCGCTTTACCGGGCTAGATTTTGCTTTATTTTATTTAAACAATAAACTTACATAATTAAATATTAAATGTAACTCTCATAATATATTAAACATTTCAAACATATCGGGCTCAAGTTAATGTCAGAAATAAAAGTACGACGTTTATATAGCTTGGGCGTGGTAAATGTGAATTATCTGTAAATTAAGGGCATTGATAAATACTTATGAAGCAACTTATTTTTAAACTGTTAATGTTGATCACAAAAAGGAAATTCCGTTAGTCCGTTTAAAAGCCGTATTACAACAGTTCAAAAAGAGGAGTGCTCGGATCGTCGCCAACTTTACAGGATTACTCGCCAGGTCAATATAAAGAATCCCTGAAAGTTTCATTGAGATCGGTCCAGCCGTTTCGGAGCCTATATAGAACAAACCCACACACTTTCTCTTTTATATTAATATAGATAGGTTGTTACTTTACTTTACGGAATAGTAATTTAAATTATTATATTCTTATTTCAATGTTTACATCTCCGTATCTTATTATCTAGATCTATATTTTTTATTTTTAATGTGTTTTATGTTTTGTTTGTATACGATGCTAAGAAGCGTCAATAGCCTAATGGTTTAGGGTACGACTTGCGAATCGTAAGGTCGTGGATTTGAATCCACCATTCGACTATTGCCGTGAACCAAGCTTAAGGTTAGTTGGAATGGTTAACAAGATTGTTAGTAATATTTGTGAAAAAAAGAAAATGTCTATGTCCATTATAATATTCATAGTTAACAGTACGTAAAGAGCTCATTGATAGTATTGCTGATTGCTTATTTTATTGCAAATACATTGTTGGCAACATAGTGTTTAAGTACAAATAATAATTTAAAATGCTCCACATTTATAGATGAATACCGCGTGCAACAAATAACAGAGCCTTTACAATAAACATAACTAGAAATATTTTTTTCTAATAAATACATGTAGTATTGAAAAGAAAACGTTGAATAATAATAAATTTGGAATTATAAAAAAATAGTTACAGTCTATAAAATACCAGTTGGACACAGGCGTTATCTGTAAAGGGCATAGTCCACCACGCGGCCCTTAGTAAGGCAGCACACCGTAGAATTTTATCTAAAACCTTCTTCGCGTTGTTTTATTTTGTAGCCGAGTCCGTAAATCACTACTTGAAATTGCAAGAAAGAAATTTTTGGTGCCGGCATCTGGGATCTTGCTCAGGTTGCTACAGTACCGTACAATACGAGGTGACCGGTCCGGCCATATCCATCACGGTTCTATCAATCAATTTACAATGTGACTCATTTTAATTACAAATATAAGACGTATAATATGATGATTTAGCATTAACTACTTGAAATATGCTGGGTCGAGTTGCTAATGCGAAAAGAACTGCCACATCTCGAAACAATCGAGCGAACCCCAAATGGGTCAATTGTCTCTTAAGTAATTGACGAAGAAAAGTGTCCTTAAGCGGCGCGCTGTAACGCATTCTAATGACGCTATCAAATATTCAATAAGGAAATGGATCTGTTTATACGTCTCTCTTCCTTTTTGTTTTTACAGATTACAATAAGAAATATATCTGCATTGTGCGAATGCAAAAAAATGAATTAATACATCTTATTAGATGGGTTCTCGTTACAGAGTAAATTGCCTAATAGTTTCGGGGAACGGTCAACGTATGAAGTTGCAACGTTGCACATTATTGGTAATAAAATCAACCACTATAGATAAAATTTCTTAACTTTTTTTTGTTGATACTAAAACCCCCCGGTGGCCCTTCCTCGGTGCATGGTGAGGGGCTCCGGGATCTCCAGAGGAACGCACCGGAGTCCCCCTGCACTGTGCTTCGGAGAGCACGTCCCGGTGGGTGTGGGAAGTGGGAGGTTAATCCTTCCCCCCCTGTGCCCACGCAGTGCAAGGCGATACGGGACAGCTGATGACGCCTTCTTCCCGGGTCCACTTTGGCGGACGACAAAGGCCGCTACACTTGTCGCCCAGCGATCCTTTTAGTCACCATCTACGACAGGCAGGGGATAATGTAGTCTTATTCTACGAGCCCAGAACCACAGGGCTGAAATATCTTAAAACCTTAAC
This sequence comes from Meandrusa payeni, assembly GCA_029286785.1. Taxonomy (NCBI): domain Eukaryota; kingdom Metazoa; phylum Arthropoda; class Insecta; order Lepidoptera; family Papilionidae; genus Meandrusa; species Meandrusa payeni. Next base: position 5,927,202 of record JAGSMX010000008.1, on the reverse strand, counting down.
TTTTTTAAGATTTATCCGAAGAAAAGATTGTTTGCGCATAGCGTTTAATGTTTAACCTATCAATGATTATACACTTATATATATAGTATACAGAAATGGAAATATTTATGGCAAAATGTGCCCGGAGTCAAAATAAAGTATATTAGAAATTATATTTACCGATAAACTAGATTTTTGTCATAGAAAGTCCAGCATTTTTGTGTTAAAATTAAATGGAAATGTACATTAGAAAAATATACGGGTGGCCTAGTTCCATTTTAATGCTTCTCTTTATAAATGGTGCCGTTTCATATTGCGATACTTGGAGCTATTCTATTATTGTTGCTGTACCTCTGCAATCTTTCGAGCTTCCTTTTGCCTTCACCCGCAATGATTTCTTTCGAGTATTTTCGTTTCCAAAGATATTTTACTAGCATCGACTCCGCTATTGTGATTTGGTGCTTTTCGAAACAAGATTCAAACCCACCAATCGACTATTCATAACCATTGTAATAGTTAAAAAGAATACTTATACAATTCATAAATTATTTAAATTAAAATGAATCAACGCAAAATCAATTGCAAGCTAAGACTGCATTAATGGTCCTATCGCGATCGGAAGAATCCTACATTTTGTGAAAGACAGCGATTGCTTTCTCTGTCTGCCTACCCTCTAGAGTTTAAAAGGGTCGTGAGTGCTTACTTGTTTACTTATCTCTCAGCACATTCAGTCTGGTTAGTATACGTTCTATTATAATTATTATGTTACAAACGAAAAACAGGATAAAATGCAATAAAAATGTTCGTAAATCGAATAACACTAAATCGCACAGTTTAATATGTCCGAAACATAATTTCCTTTAGACCAGTAACATCTAAATATCGTCACTTTTGTTATCTTAATTGAATCTGTATTCCGTTATCTCCGACCACACTGCCGTTAGCTGCTTAGCTCAAGCTAATAGACTCAACCGTGGAATAATTGTCACGCTGCCAGACTTGAGATTCGATTACGATTTGGTTCATTACGTCCGATCCTCTCTGGAATTAGCTCGAATATCAGCAAGTTTTTTTATTGAAGAACGGCAAACGAGGCATGTTTACCGGATCTTAAGTGTTCTAGCCGCCCACAATCACCTGCTAAAGTTATTGCAGGTGTGTCGCATTTATAAACAGATGGGTCGCTGGCGGGATATACCTTCATTTCACATCGGATGTTTTTTCTTCCGTCATAGGTGTTTACGTACGTTCTTATACTTTCCAAGTAAGTGCTTGAGACCACTATTCCACCTGACTCGTAATAAGTTAAGGCGTATGTACCTTACGAAGTTAAGCTGAGCTTATTTCCTCTTCACTTCACACTGTATTAGGCAGAGATGGATTTAGAATCGAATTTTGTTTGGGTATAGTAAAAAAATAGGATGCTATTTCATGCATTCATTATTTTTTTATTTTTTAAATAAAATAAAATTCTCTAAAACGTGGGTTACAGAACTCGAATAGTTTTATCTATATGCAATGTTTTGCAAACTAAATATTTATGAAATATAAAAATATATTATATTTCAATGACAGACACATCTGGTGACCAGAGGGCTGGCTTATACCTTGCACAGAGGCTAAGCATTGACATACAACGTGGCAATGCTACCAGCCTCCTGGGCACGCTGCCAAGCGACGACGGTTTGGCACAGTTATATTTTTTGTAAAATACCTATTATATTGTAACCATGTTAGTTTAAAATCATAATTATGTTACAACCACTTATGTTACGGTTTTCTAATTTTATTTACTTTATTGACAGACTAAGTGGTTCAAGTTAACGATCTAATTATGGTCAAGGGTTCGAAACTCAGTAGCCTTGTATCACTGAGATCGCTTTCTGAACTAATATTAATAATTAGAAGACAAACTTCAGGTAACATTATGTTTCACATATCTGTAAAGGGTGCTTTGAATAAAATATTCGCTATAAATTCTGCCATCTCATGTTACAGCAAGAATAAGGCATTACAACAGAATGAAGACATTAAGTACCCATTGCTTCATTGCACTTGGTCGTGGAGCGCTGTAAAGAATTTTAAATAAAGCTCCCCTCGAGCTTATCTCTGGGGGCGAGGTATAGTATTAAGAAAATTATGAAAAATGCGTCTATATGTTATAATGAGACTTAAGTTAACAAGCTCCCTATATCTGTATAACTGTCATAAAAACTAAAGTAAAGTCAATGTAATTCCCAATAATGGACACTGGTCTTTTTTGCAAAGAGAGTATAAGGGCGTAGTCCTCCAGCTCTATTCCAATAAAATTATAAAAATTTGTTTCCACTATTGTGTGAAGCAGTCGATCCAGTCCTTAGTGAAAACTTCGTCAGACTTCGTTACGCGATATGTAGGTTCGAGTCCTCAATTCGACCATTTACGTCAACCATCTCCTAGAATAAGCTTACGGTTAATAAAATAAAAACGGTTAACAAGAATGTTAGTAACATTTTAGAAAAAGTATATTTACGACAAAAAAAACCGACTCCAAATCGAATCAAACGTAAAACGTACTCGTAAACAATCTTTTCACTTATTGTCCGGCTTTTCTTGACATGAAAACAAAAAAAAAGAAATTAAAAATAATGGAACATAAAAAATATTGGACCCATTAGACAATTTAGGTGTGTTCCGACACGGTATACCGGGCTTGTAGGCGCCGGGGGCTTCAATAAATTTTGAAGTCTCTCTAAACGACCTGCGTCAGATCCCACGGCGTTGATTTAACGATTTTTTATTACGCTACGTTTTACATATAATCAGACTTCTGTGACGAATTACTGTTTTATTATCCATGCAAAGAGACTCTGCTATCTTTGACGTAACGGCGCTGAAACGGGATTTCATGTTTTTTTTACTTTAAATTAAAATTTGACTTTATACTAGAGGAGGGTTATTTACTTTTTGTAAAGGTTGTTTCTGGCAGTGACAGTAATTTATTTTTTCACGTTACCTTTCCTTTTTTATAATTTGATGATTCTTTGTAGTTAACATCCAAAATATCAATATTATAAGTACTTGTAGTGCGATATGTATCTTGGTACACATCGTACCGCACTGTCCAGTGTGAAACGTCAAAAAAGATAAATCTCTTTGAATAGACAACCTCACGTTATACGTATATTTAAGTTACAAAGTATGAAGCGTCAACAATGGTTGAGGGTACGGTCTGCGATTCGTAAGGTCGTAGGTTCGAATCCATCATTCGACTATTGACGTGAACCCTAGCACAAGTTTAGTTGGAATGGTTAACAAGAATGTTAATATAAGTGTATTATATATTTTTTTTAAATATATTATTTTATATTATATTACTATAAGTATACATGTATAGCTACTATACACATTAGCTCCTTTCCGCAGCATATTAATCATTTACTTAGAACCGTCATATTTCCAACGAAATTTTCCGGTTATTACCGGATGTCAGTTCGGGAAATTTATTGCCAGTACGTGGGATCGTGTTTCCAAATATTCGATATCGAGCTTTTGAAAATTATATTCTAATGGAGAAATTCTTAATTGCATTGTAATATATTAATAAGAATCGTAATATCGTATATGTGAGGCTTTTACCCACTGAAACCCCCCAGGTGTATGGTGAGAAACTACGGCATTCCCAGAGGAACGCACCGGAGCCCCTCTGCACTGTGCACACGGGCCAGCCTTGTTCCCGGGTCCACCTTGGCGGACGACAAAGGCCCTCATCCTTGTCGCCCACTGAGCCAGAGGCCGTAGTCTTATTCTACGAGCTCAGAACTACAAGGCTGATCATGCAATTTACTTTTTTTTTGTTGACGGGAAGGAAATCTTCAGAAAGATACCCCGCCTTCTGGGGGGAGGCGGCGGTTATGTGGAGTTCTTACCCACTAAAACCTCCCCGGTGGCCCTTTCCTCGGTGCATGACGAGGGGCTCCGGGATCTCCAGTGGAACGCACCGGAGCCCCTCTGCACTGTGCTCAAGGAGAGCACGTCCCGGGGGGGGGGGAGGTTGCTTCCTCCCCCCCTGTGCCCTCGCAGCGCAAGGCGACACGGGCCAGCCGATGTCGCCATCTTCCCGGGTCCACTTTGGTGGACGAATCAGGCCCCCACCCTTGTCGCCCAGTGAACCCGAGGCCCCTTTTAGTCGCCTTGTACGACAGGCAGGGGATACCGTAGTCTTATTTTTGAGAGCCCAGAACTACAGGGCTGCGGGCCGGTCTGCCACCGCAGAACGGGATCGGCCCTCTCCCGATCCCGTTCTGCGGTCTCCTTCTGGGTCATTACTGACTCGCAGAAGAGATCTCGCAGAGACCAGCGCCTTCCATTTAGATCTCCCCTCCAGCGCAGCCGCTACTGTCGCCGGCAGTCTTGCCCGATTTGCTGGACCAGGATCCGGCGCTCCGCCTCCCACGCGGGGCACACGGCTAGCGTGTGCTGCGCGGAATCCCGGTCACAGCCACAATGGTGGCATTGCGCGGTCGGTTAGCGCCCTATCCTGTTCAGGTACTCACCGAAGCACCCGTGCCCGGTGAGTACCTGTGTCAGGCGGTAGGTGACGTGCGCGTCATGCCTCCTGCGAAGCCAGGCTTCGAAGTTCGACCCCGCCGTCGACGGCCCGGACGCGCGTCCAGCTCCGCCAGAATGTCGAGCGGCGGGAACCGAGCCACGATAGTGGTCATGCAATTTACTTACGTTAAGTGATCACAACTAGCAGTGACATTTTAGGTATTTAGCGACCTATTTAAAAGGAATAAGGTTTATATTTACATGTTTTTTAGGCTTAAGTGTCGTACGTTCATCAGGTGAATAGCAGAACCTTTGCTTCAATATAAATGCCCCTGCAGTGTATTTTAAAAAAGACTATTGATATTTGAAAAAAAAAATCCTGCTCAAGTTGCTCATCAAACTGGCATTGTGTTTGAGTTTCACTATTTCTTAATGACGAGAACGTTTTCGTTTCAGAAAGATATCGTGACAATTTTAAATTAAAATTTATGCGTTCTATCTGGGCTTTGTTTAAAACCGAACTAATTTATATAGGGCGTATCTCAAAAATTCTTGACATTTTTATGACTGTTCTTGAAGGGGCAAAGTTTTAACGATCCACTGAAAAGTTAAAACAGGCTTATTATCAAAGCTGGCCAAAAACATAATATAGTTGAATGGTAGATATATCTAGAATTAGAGCCATTACGGGTGATTTGTGTAATAGGAGAAATATAATAGCAATGTAAAAACAAAATAATCTATAAATATAAATAGGGAGATATCTTTTTGTCAGCGTTTACTGCAAAAAGCTACAGTTGTGTAGTACTGTGACATCTTAGTACAGTGTAATTAATAATTGACTTTGTGGCTTTATCTATGGTTTCACGTCAACCTCACCCGCTTATTCTTTTAACTCTGCCAGGGCAATATGGCAAACCTATTGCGCTGCCTGGATAAAAAAGGAGGGACATGAATTCCGTTTTTGAAATTAATAATTATTTACAAATCTTTTTAATTATTGCAAATTAAAAACATAATTTATAATAAATAAAATTTTATTTGGACAAAAGAAAAGGAAATTTAACAATACTGAACGTTCGTAAACTGCTATTGTAGTTAGTAACTGTGTCGCAGCAGTTTTACGAATTAAACTTGTAATTATGTAGATCACATTACTATACAAAAGAGATAAATAAATTATTGTGTGTGTGTATGTGCGTGTGTGTGTTTGTGTGTGTGTGTGTGTGAGAGAGAGAGTATGAGGATATAAATGGATGATTTTCATTCGCAATTTTTTTTTTCAAATACGATATGTAATTCTATTGTAATTACTTTCCGAGATCTATCTGTGGAACACACTGATCGTCTTCAGTTATTGGGTATTGAATCGACCCTTAACTATGGACGATTCATCGAGTCTAAGGCTAAGATAGCTGCAAAAAAAAACTTGAGATCTTGGTCAAAGTGCAACCGTACTTCTCTGCGGGACAGCTTTTAACACTTTATAAAGCTCAAGTCCGGTCGGACTGGAATACTTTGCCCGCTTCTGTGTTTCCTTCCGATTACAAAGTGGGTATTTTTAAGAGTAGTTTTGAATAGGCATTTACTAAGCTAGTGCGCCTTACAGGACCGCATTTCCACTTAACATCAGGTGGGATTGTAGTCAAGCACTTGCTTAGAAAGTATAAAAAAATGTAAGAAGTACGAGGTCATTATAACTATGTTTTTACTAATACTGTTTACGATCTTGAATATATGCTTGCTTGTACTAACATATATATATACATATATCAGTGTGTTACAATATACAGATTATTGATATAAAATACTAGCCATTTTACATTCTTGATACCAATATATTTTAACGGCAGTCGTGAATTTTCCAATACAAAAAAAGGTCGTGATGGACAATTTATTACATTCAATTTGATTTTATTGACTACTTTGCTCGCGAATGATACTATCCGTCGCATTTAACCGTTTTTCAAATCCCTGACCCAACATCAATTACTTTAAATTCCTGTACAGATTACGAGGAAATGTTTTTTTCTGAATGTGGTGTTAAATTTATAATAATCATTAATACGATAGTTTCATCATACACCAGCTAAACATGATGGACAAAATGGACGGCGAGACATGCTAGTAGAAGGAGAGGTTGAGAACAGCCCTCAAACCCCAACGAATTGCTCTGCTTTGTATTGCATTATTAGCACAGCAAAGGACTCGTCTCCCGCAACTGTCTCTCCGTTCGATTACAATATGGGTGTTTTTTAGGATTTTTTTTGACAAACTACAAAAATTGGCCTTTACTGCTTCACCGGATTGAGAAGTGGCATAGCTCTTAAGTCGCTTAGCCTGAATTTCTTTCGCTAGTAAGTCGCCGCAAGGGTCCCCTCGGTGAGGGGTAACCTCGGCGTAGACGGTTACTATGTTCAGCCCTGTCGTTCTGGGCTCTCAAGAATAAGACTACGATATCCCCTGCCTGTCGTATAAGGCGACTAAAAGGGGCTTCGGGTGCCTTTGTCGTCCGCTAAGGTGGACCCGGGAAGAAGGCGACATCGGCTGGCCCGTGTAGCCTTGCACTATGAGGGCACAGGGGGGGAGGGAGTATCCTCCCCCCCTCAGGACGTGCTCTCCTTGAGCACAGTGCAGAGGGGCTCCGGTGCGTTCCACTGGAGATCCCGGAGCCCCTCGTCATGCACCGAGGAAAGGGCCATCGGGGTGGTTTTAGTGGGTAAAAACCCCACATAATTGCCGCCTTCCCCGCAGAAGGCGGGGTATCTGAAGATTTCCTCCCCGTTAACAAAAAAAAACCCTCGATTTGTCTCAGCATTGACTCCAATTATTTGACACCAATGTCTTAAACAGTGAAAATGTGATCATCACGAATCCACAAAACTCTTTCCATGTTGCGTAGGTGAACTTACTCTATATACTAGTGTATTTACTCGTAATAATGAATTTCAAACTACTAACGCTACGCATATGCGATATGCGTAGTAGTGCAGTATTTGTAGACACAATAACGATACCTGTTCACATAATAAATTGGCACTGACATTTCACTGTTATATTAAAAATAAATTATATGTTACACGAGCACGAGCAACTTCGTCCCACGGTACAAATAAATTCTGTACTGTGTTTTCACAAAGGCGCTAAAATAAGTATAACTTCAAAGTTAATTCAGAATTTACAGAGTCACTGGAAATGTAGACGTTTTAATTTACACTAGCCTAGCGCTTTATAAATGTAAAGTAGGTCGAATGTTTGAGAGAAATATTTATAGTTACATTTCTAGATTTGGCTGGCTAAGGGAATTCGATATTGTGTAGACCTGTCGCTTCCGAGCTTCGCTCTTGCGATGGTCTCGAGCGACAGGTCTTGGACGGCGGTCGCCTCCTTCTGTGAGACGGTCATGTCCCAGAAGGAGGCTGACGAGCGGGTCAGGGAGGGGACGTATCGGGGTGCGCAAGAGGCGTTACGAACGCCTCCTCTTGCCGCCCCCGTAATCCGAAGCGGGGCCAGCACGAGTACCTGGCCCCAGCATGCTCCGGTGTCGTCGGGACTTCTCTGAGTGCCGGAGAAGTCCCCTTTGAGGATGAAGTCCGGTCTTTGCCGGGACCGGCCGGTCGTTGGGGTGTCCTGTCGCTGACAGATCCGGGGCACCCCGCTCATTACGGCTGATGGCATTCGCGAAAGGTTTAGTGGGTAGGGGCTGCCCAGGCCGAATCCCACACATCCCTCCAGGCCCACCCAGGGTACCGGAGGATGGTCTATAAAAAGATTCCCCCGCGTGAACAAAAAAAAAGGAAATTCGAAATTATAAATATAAGCTAATGATTTTAAGAATGGAAGGTAAATACATATAGGAACTTTAATCGCTTTGTTCTATATTTTTAGGTCATATATGTGACAGTAGGTGAGCCATAAACCAACCGGGCAAAAATCTTACTGTGACTATATTATAAGCGAAGACAGTTGTGCCAGGATCATACAAAGCGGAATTCAATGATCTCTTCCTACCTCTTTAACATAATATGTCTATGTCTAAAGACATTTTATTTATTGACAACACATTACAAACAAAATATAAAAAATCTAAAAATATAAGTGTATAACGCAAAAACAAAAGAAAGAACAAACACTAAATCGTGGTGCCATCCTTGAACGTTGTCTCGGCGTTTGCATTCGCAAGGCTGCCACAACGCTGATTTTCAGCGATGCTCAGGACTATTTAATGTCATGGGTGAATACATAGTATCTTTACATAGAATGCATACAAAACAATAATATGTTTATAAGTCAATAATAAGAATTTGAATGGTCGGGAGTATGTTATTTAAATGATTTCCTTGTTAATTTTATATGGAAAACTACTTAAAGGAGAGATGGTACTTATACCATAAGATGCAGCATGCTTCGGACAAAGTTATAGTATAATATAGTTTATTATGGATTACTCGTCTGGATCTGCCTATATATTTTTGATTTAAAGAAATTCTATTACAAATACGTTTTTTTTAAACGTTATTGTAATTATATGTAATAATTGTTTATTATGCAATTCTACAATTGATAAATCACATCAGGTAAAAGGTAAATTAGGTAAATAAAGGCAGATCTCTAGTACATTATATTAACTGGTCACTTAATATTCTGACGAATACAACTATTTCGAATTCATGGACTTTGATGGAATTGATTTTATCAAGTTGTTTAATATTCAAAGCAGGTTCAACTCCATTGACGTAATGCTTAGAAGTCTGATGTTTCGCTCCGACGCTTACAGTATCTTTTGATATTGTAATAGCTGACGGTTACTTTGTAGGCCCTTTCATGTATAACGATGTCTCGTTGACTAAATTACTAAGCTGGCGATAGACTTAGTAATACTGGACTTAATTAATTAATTTACTGGAATTAGTATAAGTTATATGCCTTAAAAAGTAGCATCGCGTTCACGTGCGACGAGGGTGGCCACTCTTATTACCCGCATCCCATACTAAAATTTCAAAAATTTAAATCCGGTAGAAAAAACAAAGACAAGTCCCGCGTTGCTTAGCACAGCCAGTTATTACAGGAATCAGATCTCTGGGACGTGGTACGGCACAGCGCAGAGCGATCCCAGTGCATTGCGTAGAAGATCCCGGATCATCTATGCACCGAGACTGAATACCGCGGGAATTTAATAAGTAAAAACCTGACATAACAACCATCTTTCCCCAAAGCCGTGGAGAGTCACGATCCCGCGAATGTAGTTAAAGAAAGACAATGTCGCCTACATGACATAGGCCAGAACTTCGCAGTATCACTATGATATCTCTAATCTCGATATACAGTCAGCTCTGTCTATTACATAGATGACTGTGACGACGCCACAGGAAGACTGGTGACAAGGGCAACGGCCGCATCAGAAGAAAAAATAATAAACTATAACTATGACTATGAAATGAAATATGAAATATTTGTTTTACTTTTACACACACACACACATTTTATATTACCGACATGCACATACACAAAAATATTAGATACATATTATCAAATGTTATTATACATATTATATAACATATTCTATAAACATTTTCTTACTTCGTTTTCGTCCTTCGGTACACATCACCCCGCTAGACTAATACATAGCCTGTATTAGGGAGATGTTGTACCTAACTCTGAGTTTATGAACTAAAGTTAAATAAACTACAACCTAAAAATGGCCTTGTGAAACAGGGACGCTGCGGTCGCGGAGAAACTAATAACAATGCAACGGGGCGTCTTCGACGCGTGAACCGGAGCATTTTCCAATACCACCTTCAAAAATCAGGTATTATAAAAAAATGTATTAACTGTAGAGGTACCACTCTTATTAATAAAACCAGTAACCAATTAAAGTACATTAGAAACGAGCACGAACACAAGTCTGTGGTTGCGCTTTATTGAAAAAAAAAACTATGATATCTAGAATAAAAAACAACGCCAGTACGTAGTTTTATGTTTAATCTCTCACTGATTTGATTTGATTACGGTCTTTGTTTTTAGTAGTATGCTTATTTTACATTTATTAAAGCATATTTTAATAAAGTGTATTCTTAAAATGAAGGCGCACTTCTTACTCATCGGACTTCTTCATAACGTAACTTCAGTTTTAATCAGAGTAGAAAGGGGATGCTTGACCTAATTTCGTCTACTAATTAGGAAGAAATAGCGATGCTACGTTGTTTATTTATCTTTATGCTAAGGAAAACATAGAAATTGCCAAATTTAGTTCTTAATAAACATTTTTGTTAATGGAATGCTAACACTTTCTTTCACCAATATTATTAGCATTTTTCTTAACCATTCCAACTGAGATTAATCTTGAGCTAGCAGATGGTTCACGTCAATAGTCGAATGATAGTACTCTAAACCATTAGGCTATTAACGCATTACATATATAGGAGTATATTATTAAGGATTTTTTTACATGGGAGGAAATGAGTTAATTCCTACTCGTCGGAGGCGGACGAGTAATGTCGGGCTCGGCCCAAGGGCCGCTACCGACTAAAACATCCCATGGTGAGCCATCCTCCGCCATGATGGGCGAGATGGGGTCGCGGTAGCATTCACCATCTCGCCCCGGCGAATATTAAATAGGATCGCTCAACTCTACTCAAGGGCTCAATTGATTTTAGAAGAATAGGTAAGAACGCATAAGAAATAAGAAAAATAGATTAATTTTACAACACCAAGCAAGACAAGGTTTTCGCCGTCTCTTTCTTTATTCATCCTTTCTACTTTGTTCTCTGGTCTAGTAACAACATCCTCTTTCAAACTACACTTTTCTCTTACACAATTTTTTAATCCTGTAATTGAGAGACACGCGTTCTATATTTTCATGGCCTTCTAAACGACATTAATATTAGGTCCTTACATATAAAATTGGCGTTTTGTTGTACTGGCCACTTCGATCTTAAATATCTTCTCTTTGGTTAAGATTTCCAATTTCAAATTTATACAGCTATTTACTTATGGATTTGAATTTCGAAAACCTTAAACCGTATGTTTTTACCATCTTTGGTTTTAATTATTATGCTTTTTCATACATACAAAAATTTCACTTCCGTACACATAGTCGTACACACACACACATACTATTTTAGACATGTACTAACTTGAAAGAAGAACTGCTGATTTCACAGTGCCGACACCCGTCGAACTCTAAATGATTGTACCAGGGGGCGTCAGGCGGCCCTTTCTTCTTCGGTTCTTGGAGCATTATTAGGTCGTAATTACACCCAGGTGCTCTGGCGATGGCAACTTTCGTGGCAGGAAACCAAGTTGGCCTGAATGATCCGAAGTCTAATCTTGGTATCTCTGACGGGGCCCTCAGCAGTTACTCAGCAGCTTGCGCTGGTTCGTGCAACTTTATCCCATTTTTGTTACTACTCGCATTCGATACTGTACGCCGGGTGGACAATGCTGTCGACACGCTTGGCTCTGAAACAGTTTGCGTACTTAGGTATAGATATTATGTCAGGTCGTGTTATATTGCAAATCAAAGCTGCTACGTAAAATAAATATTCGAACCCTTGGTAGTAAAGCAGCCACTCACAACTATAACACTGGATTGTTAGGCCATTAGGTTTCCACCATAAAAATTATACGGTCCAAACGTCCATCCAGTCTATAAACTTAATATTGCAGACATCGGGTAGATCTTGGCACTTTTATGTCTAAAGAGTCGACGAAGCGGATCAAAGTTTTAATGAGTTGAATTGAGAATCGTAACTCACTGTTGTTTAAGATTATAACCTTGTTATGAACGAAATCGGTGACGTAATCGAATAAGCTAACATTTACTGGTCTCAAGAGATACTATTGTATCTTATTAGTTTTGTATAACGATTGGGGATTTCATATAACGTTTTAGTGATAATGGTCAAATCATCTGATCTTGAATAATCACACAAAGACATCCCAAGTACTTTTACGCATGTAGTCGTACGTTGTTCTACTTCTTAAAGTGTCACCGCTCCATCTTCTTTCGGCGATCATTATGGTAACTTGCACTCTTGACACCAAGGTTAGAAGGCAAAAAGGTGCTCTTTCTGAATCACTGGCGTTGGTTATTGAGCCAGTTTGTTCTTCTTTGACCTACAGTTCGTAGGTTCCAATTCACCATTCGAATATAGACGTGAACTCTTATCTACTAGGACAAGCTTAAAGCTTATTTGGAGTTAACAAGCATGTTAGAAGCTTTGTAAAAAAAAACAGGTCGACACGCCTTCTGGGAAAGGGTCGGCAGGATTAAAGAAGTGCCACAACCTCGCGTTTTCTAGTGCTAAAGTAAAATTGGTTCTGTTTGTTTTTCAGTTTGTTATTGGTCTTTTTTAAAATAAGCTCCCACTGTCAAAAGCGGCGCATTGCTTCAAACCGGTTTGGATTAGAACCCTCTTTCACACCGGGAACACGGTTACGACTTTACAATAATTAATGTTGTTTGTTTTTAATCTTTACCGCCATCATGTAACTTGGTCATACTTACTGTATTCGTAGAATCAACATTAAATTACGTGACTGGAATAAAAATGAAGTTATTTATATTTTCAGAGCTTTCATTAGTACGTATTGGGCGATCTGTAAACAAACGCCAAGTAATCTTCAATACGCCCCGGCAATTTATCTCCACTTTTTCCAATTCAGTAGTCACTGAAAAGGTTCAGAGTGGTTTATTTGAACAAATGTATTTCGATGGTAATAGCCAACGTATAAAATAACGTAATAGAATTTCCAATTGTAGACTTGTCTGTATGTTTAAGAGCCGTGGTAGTTCAGTGCCCAGGCAGTCGTCTCGTTTTGCGTAGTGCTAGCAACCCGAGTTCGAACTCGGGTGCAGGCATTATTTGATGCTATTTTAAGTGTTGATTTACCATACGATGAAGGAAAACATCGTGAGGAAACTACATGCCGAAGAAAATTTTCTAATACATGGGCATGTGATGAGGCGTGATCAGGAGCACGTTGTGCATAGGGCCCTTGCTATACCAGATACGAAGAAAGGCAGAGGACGACCGCAAGCCACGTGGTGGACAACCGTTGCAAATGATATGCAGCGACCCCATTTAGAGGTACGGACAACCCAAGACCATCTGTCTTGGCGCAACACGAGGAGGGCCGACCCCAAATAAAGGGAAAAGGCATAGAAGAAGAAGAAGATGTGAAGTCTGCCAGTCACGACTAGGGCGCCGTGGTGAATTATGGCCTTGATTTCTCTTTACAACGAAGGTATCAATCAGTAGGACATATATGTTTAGGGTGTACCTTTGACTTCTTTGTGCATCATTTTTTTAGCACATTTAAGAAAACAGGTCAATCACGGAAAATTATCATTTTTTATACAATTTATAGGAGTACCCTGTTATATAGATGGAAGCAAAGATACAACGACGAAGCACACAAAATAAAGGGGAACTTTTTTTTTTCTTTTTTGTTTGTTGACGGGGGGAAATCTTCAACAAGGTATCCCGCCTTCTGGGGGGAATGCGGCGGTTATGTGGGGCTTACTCAATACGGGGGTATTAAGTGGGTAAAAGCCGCTTCCTCGCTGCATGGTTCCGTCGGGGCTCGGGAATCTCCAGAGGAACGCACCAGAGCCCCTCTGCACTGTGCTCCTAGGAAAGCACGTCCCGGTGAATAATAATAAATAAATAAAATGGAACCTACTTTGATGCAACCTCTTTCCAACACAAAAAACTCAGAATCGGCTTATAAAAGCGGCACTATGAGGGGACTGACAATAAGAGAGAAACCTACGGTTAAAAATAAATTGCTCCGTAATAATAGTTATTTTATATTTTAACATATGTGGCGTTTCATAAGAACGCTATTATATCAAAAGAATAATACCTATCGTTCTCCGAAAAGAAATTAGCTTCGGTAACTATTACTAGAACTCTCAGCACGAGTGCTGTGCCTTGTTACATATTTATTATTGAATCTTAGAAATTGATGATCCGAATGATGATGAACCGATGAACAATATAGAAGTTACTAAATATTGATGTAGTAAATATTTGTTTATGTACAAAAATAAGAATACTAAATAAACTCAGCAAGTACCTACTTGGCTCACGAGGTGACCGCCATGTGGGATGTGAATCGGATGTGGATGTTGGACGATCATTTTTTTCTATATATTTTCTATATAGGTGCCTCGAGGCGTGGCCTTTAAATTGGTTTTTCTAAGTAGAATAGAATAGAATAGCCTTTTATTTCCAATGCGTGAGTCTAGATTACATAAGATTGGTATCAATTAGTTATTTCATTGCAAAATAAATTTGATTTCATTACATTAAATTTGAATACATTAAAAATAATTGTGTAGATTACAAGAAATAAAAAGAAATTAAATTAGATATAACAAATAAAATTAAGATTAAAAATAACATTAAAAATTGCATGCATTGGATGCCCATAATTGGACATAGGCCTCCTCCATCTTACACCATTTGTCCCTGTCTCCAGCCAGTCTCGTCCATGTGGTGCCCGCCAGCGGCACGAGATCGTCTCTACAACGACTGGTTTTTCTAAGTAGGTTTCTTGTTATTCAATTGTTTTAAGTTGTCTATGATGTTGTTGTCATTGTCTCGATAGTCGATTCTGCGAATGATCTTTTATCGAAAAATCTCGATCAATATCTTAAGAGAATTTCTTTAGATGGCTGGGTCTAGGGTCAGATACAGAAGGCGGTACTTCTGGACACGCCACGCATCGCCAGGAGTTTCTATGTCACCCTAACCTTTTGCTTGGACCCTGCTTCGCTGGCACACTGGGTTAGGTTTTTATGTCCGTTGTTCCTACTACCTGTCTCCAGGACTAACTTATCCAGGAACTCTCCGCTGTCGCGCGCGGTTGGGTTTGTTAATACCATCTCACTGCACATTGATATATTTTGTTGCACAGAGTCTGTGTTTATCGAAGCTGCCTACAAATGCGTAGAAGGTGTTTGACTTTATTATATTTATATATTATTGTCAATACATAAAGCAGCTTATTATTGCTTTAATTTTAATAATATATATTTAACTAAGTTTTTATAACATCATATTGGTATTATCTGTAACGGTGTTATAATTTTTGTTGATTTAAATAAATAAATAAATAAAATTAAATGTTTCTCAGTAGTTCTGGACTCGTAGAATGAGGCTATGGTATCTTCTGCCTGTCGTATAAGGCGAGTAAATGTGGCCTCGGGTTCACTTCACAAATGGTACTAACATTCTCGCCAGCCGTTCCAAGTTTAAGTTTGTGTTAGAAGAGTCTACATAAATGTACATGTGTACTTATCTTATACTCTCTTTACTGAGAAGGCCTGTTCCCAACTTCCCAACAGTGGCAAATATATACGTGCTGTAGAGCTGTTACTTTTGTTTACTATGATACTACCTTTTTTCATTATTGGGTAGTATTAAATATGTGTAGTAAAAAATATGTGTTAGAAAACTATTCCTCTTCTATGTTTTATTTTATGGCATACCCTCAATGATATTTCTACTCTTGACATTATAAGTGGTGTTACGAGGGTTATTTGAACAAAGGTAGGCGTTTCGATTTACCCTATGCTACGACCACACCTCATATGAAATGGATATCCTTTTACCCGAGCTATATATGTACACGAATTTCGTTAATGTTGATTAATAACGGAGCCCTACTAACCTTTATCTAACTTGCGAGTCTTCAACACTACGTAGCCGTTAAAGATATGTGTTTAGATTTAATCTATATAATGACAAAGAATTGTAATTCTTAATCATCACAATCACCAGCCTGTCTCTATCCACTGCTGGAAATACGCCTTCCCAGGTACCCTACACTAAAACATAAATACTAAAACACTAAAACATAATAAAGAACAGAGAGAGACAATACATAGAATAAAATAAGGGTTTCGTAGGACCTAAAAAACATTAATTGTAGGCCGCAAGGTTCCCACCTTGCAGTTTACAATTAACGGCCCAAAGTGACGTGGTGGAGGACGTGGTTTTAGTCCGCGAGTGTCGGACACTCCTTAGCTCCTTCCTCCGTTCCAATCCCTTAAATCCTCGTTCTCAATATAACGCCAACCGAATTCGATCATTGAGAAATTATTATTATTATACAATTTCGCAATATTCCTACCATAATTCGGAAATATAAACAGGAGATCAAAGCGTAATAACGTTTAACGTCTATTTCGTTTCAAATTCGGTTTTTGTCCTACATCGGGTATAAATTTTTACTTAGTTTGGAGAAAAGCAGACAGCGATTGCTGTCTCCATCTACCCCGTTTAGATTAAAAGGACGTTGAGGTATTGTTTTTTTTCTAAAGAACATCGCAAATACAATTTTCAAAGAAACGAGAGCCAGGTGCACGGCTTGTGAATATAAAACGTCTAAAGAGCTAAAAAGAGAAATCTCTTACGTAAACTATGGGGATGAGTGCTGGCGATGTCTCAAGTGGTTTTTTATGCTTATAGACTCATCGTTTTTAAATTTGGAAGGGGAAAGGAAATTCATTATTCAGTAACTTGGGCCATAACCCACAATATATTACGAAACTGACTTATACCTTTCTTTATGGTACATAAAATTATATACATGATAAAAAATTGTGATGAAAAAGATTTCACATTGTTTTTATTTTTATTTTGTTTTATTTGGAATAAAATATTATATATATTGAGAACTTAATGTAAAAAAAAATACAAAAAGTAAAAACCGTAAATATGTAAAATACACCGTTATCCACTTAATAATAATGTCAACACACACACTTTCAAGTTTAAAGTTACATCCTTTATACATGTCCCACTGCTGGACGCAGGCCTTCTCTGTAAAGAGAGTATAAGCATAGTCCGCCACGCGGCCCTATGCGGATTGGCAGACTTCACATGTCGTAGAAAAATTTTCTAGGACATGTAGGTTTCCTCACGATGTTTTCCTTCACCGCCGAGCGCGTGGTAAATCAGCACATAAAATTGCAACAACAAATTTATTGGTGCCGGCACCGGGGTCGAACTCGGGTTGCGTATTACGCAACTTGAGCCAACCGCACGGACACTGAGCTACCACGGCTAATTACATTATTTGTAATTTAAACACATCCCACGTCTAAAATATCCAGTGTCTTTTTTAAGTTTTTTTTATAAGAGTAAAAGGAAATAAATAACACATCAATGTTGTGTTACCGTTACGTGGGAGATATGCATTTTGGATTTCAATACGCACTCCTGGATCCTTTTGTTGTGGACATCCCTCAGACTCGAACAAATCGCTTTGCTTCATGTTCTTTCATTCGTAAAGCAACTGCCACTGCCAGCCACTATTTTTTCTTACGATTTCAATATAGTTATTTTGAAGAGTAAAAAGGCATTTGCTAAACTGGTGCGCGGTATCTGGAATTGCATTACCACTTAACATCCGGTGGGATCGTGGTTAACCAATTGCTTTAAAAAAATATGTAGCCATTGTTAGACATAGACATAGACATTTATTTATTGGCATCACAATACAAAAACACATCACAGACTGAATATAACACACATTAAAAAAGAATGAAAAATAGACAAAACACAGTTAAAGTTACACGGACAAATAATACAAAACATATGATGCCAATATCGGACACCGTCTCAGCATATGCTGTCACAAGGATGCGTTATGCACTATTATCACATATAGCTGTGTGACAGGTGCTGAGCCAGAAATGTAAAGTAAGAAATCATCAGCAGAGTACAACCCCAACTGGTTCTCACAGTCCAGAACTTCCGTTGTTAAGTAAAACCATTGGGCTATCTCTCTATCTCTTTTATAAATAAACTATGAAATGAAATCAAGTAAAGCACATTATACAGTAAAGCCTCTTTAATTCTAACCTTAATAAGTCGCGAACTTTCGCAGCACGAAAACATATTTTGTACCCTTCAAGGCCTAAAACCTTAACTCGAAATACTTAACTCAACCTATATAAGTCGAAGACTGTGTAAATCGAATTCAGAGGTTCAGGCTAAGCGACCTAAGACCTATGCCACCTCTCAATCCGGTAAAGCAGTAAAGGCCAGCTTCTCTGGCCAACTGTGTTAGTTCGTTCAAAAATCGAATTGTTTTGGAGTCTCCCTTGAAGATCATCTTAAAGAAGCTCTACTATATTTTAGGTATATGTGCAAATTAATACTAAAGAGCTATTTGGTGTTTTCATCCAGATGACCTTTAATACGTGAATTATGTTTGCTATTCAGATTTTAAAGGCCCGGGAGCTAATGAAGCTTGCGCAAACATTATGATATCATTGCGATATGTGACTTCCGTCACACAGCACAAATACCGAGATACGGCCTCAGCGACCCGGACCAGATGATAAACTCGCCCAGGGTTTTAGGTATTTACGTTCAAAGGACACAAGCGTCATTAACGCCTACCTGTTGAAATTTATTACGAATGAATTACAAGACGTTAAAGGACGAATAGGTTTTAAAAACTCTGAGAGTTGCATTTTATTTTTTTTCGGCCTTTTTGGCCTTTAAGAAATGAATAGAAGGGATCATTTTTTGAAGACGAAGTGTAGTAGACTTAGTAGGAAAGCGAAGCCTGATAGGAGAATTCGCTTGGCAGATAAATATAGTCGCTTTTATTTAATAACTATCGTACCCAGCGCGCTTCGCCGGGCTAGATTTTGGTTTATTTTATTTAAACAACTCTTCTCGAGCGGGTGAAGATCATTACCTACACCCATGTGCATATCAGTAAATACAATATAATTCTTATCATTTATACAAAAACATATCGGGCTCAAGATCACCATAGTAAATAAAAGCTGTATTGGACAGTTCAAAAAGTGCTCCAATCGTCACCAAACCTTACAGGATTACTCGCCATGTTAATCTGATGTCCAGCCGTTTAGGAGCCTACATGGAACATACCCACACACTTTCTCTTCTCTATATGTAGGAGGGGAGCAGTCTGAATAAATAAAATCGTACAAATAGTGGCTCGAAAAATTACTTTTATTTCACCTTAATTATATCACTTCGTTTGTCCACGTCGTAACTCCTAATCGTAATGTAATGTAATGTCCATCTTTCTTTTTTCTCTTTCATTCCCAATCGCTCGCCATTCGTTCACTCATCTTCATTCTCACATTCGGATACATCTTTTATACTTTCTAAACAATCGGATACAACTTAAAGTTTTTTTTTGTTTTGTTTTCCTACATATACATAGATGGCATAGGATGGTGAATGAACTGAACTTTCCGGACATAGAATATAACAATTACAGCTATTCATTTCTCGTAATTTTTTTAATATGAAAAGTGGCAAACGAGCATACGGCTCACCTGATCTTAAGTGATCACCGTCGCCCATGAACATCCATAGCACCAGAGGAGCTGTAGCGTTGCCGACCTTTGAGATAGGAATAGGCTCGTTTCTTGAAGGTTCCTAAATCGTAAACGTTCGGAAACACCGCTGGCGACAGTTGACAGTACGTGGGAGAAAGTTACGCGAAAAACGTACAGTCGTTGAACGCCAACCATCAAGATGGTGGCGGTGGAATTTGGAATTCTGCCGAGATGTGCGGTAATGGAAATCGGTAGCTGGGATGATTCCGAACAATTCCTCAGAACACTCCCCATGGTAAATGCGATACAGGATGCAAAGAGAACCGACATCTCTTCGCAGACTCAGAGGGTCGAGTCGATCGGAAAGACCCTGATCGTCGACTATTCGAGCAGCTCTACGTTGTACACGGTCAAACGGAATAAGGCGATAGTAGTAGATGAGGCGACTTTGGTCCACTCTTAATGAACTACAACTTTGGGCATATTCTAACATCAACTCTTCGACCCGGCCGCATTCTCATTTGCTCTGTTTCCTATAATAAAAATCAAAACTGTGCCATCTACTGAGCTTTCACGTTGTATCTCTTTGAACGTACCAAGTATTCATCTACTAATGAATTTATAAATGCTATGGGATGAATACGTTTTATTCGACCTAGTTGCTAGCTAAAGTATCTCGGTATATTTTAATGAAAGGCGCATTAGTATAAGTTTTATGCAATTATAATATTTATTAAATTATAACCGTACTGATTCGTGGTAGAAAATGTTTCAATGTGACACCATGATTTTGTTTAGTAAACGTCTCGGAAAATATATTTTATTCATGAAAATATGTTGAAGCGTTAATAACTAAGGACACTTGAAAATGAGCGTGTAAATATTTATGATGGATGATTTAAAAAATCGAAAAATTCCTATTCAAACCCCCTTGCGTTCTTAATTGAAACTCTTTGAATTATTCAATTCTTCGGTTACGACATTTTTAAAGTGGCAATTTACCTCTTAAAATGAAGGGACAAATACAGAAATTAGGGGAGATTGCACTTGTGACGGTAAATTGTCACTTGCCATAGAATTTTGTATCATTTCAACCTTACGACATCCACTGTTGAACATAGATAGAACACAGGCATCCTTAGGGAAGGTGAGGCGATTTTCAAAATGGCGTAAATTGGTGCAAATTTAAAACTTATATGGTTTCTTCATAAATGCCATTTTCAGAATTGGACACAGGTAACATTAGGTTTCAAATAAAAAAGAATCATCAAAATCGGTTCACCCAGTCCAAAGTTATGTGGTAACAATCTAAAAAAAAACAGTCGAAAGAGTCGAATTAAGCACTTATTCTTTTTTGAAGTCGGTTGAAAAGAGGGAGTCCGCACGTTATGGTATTTTAGGTTCACGATTGGGCACGCTGCCAGGCGACGACGGTTTGGTTTACAGTTATATTTTTTGTAAAATACCTATTATATTGTAAATATTTCTTTTTTAGTTAGTATTATCTGTAAGTATGTATTATTGTAATTAAATCTATGTTTAATGTTTGATACGATTTTTGTTTTTACTCATAACTATTTAAGATATGTTTTAATCAATAATTCATTTTTGTATTTTAAAATATTCTCTTATAAATAAATTAAAATTTAATTAACAAATGTTTTGTAGCTATTTGGAAGGAATATTATATGAGATGAACGGTGCGTTTATTATCGTGGTTAAGCTTGGTGCACAGACCGTGTATAAACATTATCATAAATACAGCGCTTTTATCATTTACTGCGGGCCTCTGGGGGATATCTGTGGAGAAGGCTCATGAAATGGCAACCTTTATAGCTTTCAGAGGATTATGTCGGAGAGTGCGTATCACGGGAGTATATATTTCGGATTAATATCTGACGGAATAACTGTTGGTAAAGTGCCACACGTGTTACGCATTGCAATGTTGAGATTTATATTAAATTGAAATATCAAAAAAATGGTGGTCTTTTAGCCCACTAGTTAGAGAACACGATTGAAACGTCTAGATTTCGCGGGTTCATATATGAGCTAAGACGAAATATACATTGATTTCGTTCTCCGTGTCCAGAAGAACCTCTTTAAAAGCTTTAATAGCCTAATAGTTTCGGGTGGGGTTTGAAGTTCAAGCTAAGCGACCTAAGAGCTATGTCACCTCTCAATAATGAAGCAGTAAAGGCCAGGTTCTCTGGCCAACTGTGTTAGTTCGTCCATAAAAAAATAGTTTAGGGTACGGCCTGCGTCGCATTCGACTATTGACTATTGACTTTAACTATCTCCTAGCACAAGCTTAAGCTTAATTGGAATGGTTATCAAGAATATAAGTAATATTTTTGAAAAAAAAATGATTGTTAGCTTTCTTTTAAAAAAAAATCGAAACTCGACAAGTCGAAAGCCTCCATTACTCAAACTTCATTCGTAAATAGTTTAAAATAAACAGCTATTTCATTATAAAATTCAAATACGCAATAACTTATCTCGTTTTGGCCCTCAAATGGAAGGAGGTTCTCAATTCGTCTGTATTTTTTATGTTTGTTTGGTATATATCATTTGATCAATTCCGACAATTTTTTTTTTATATGGAAAGTGGCAAACGAGCATACGGCTCACCTGATCTTAAGTGATCACCGTCGCCCCTGAACATCCACAGCACCAGAGGAGCTGTAGGTGCATTGCCGACCTTTGAGATAGGAATAGGCTCGTTTCTTGAAGGTCCCTAAATCGTAAACGTTCGGAAACACCGCTGGCGACAGTTGATTCCACAAGTTGGCAGTGTGTGGGAGAAATTTACGCGAAAAACGTACAGTCGTTGAACGCCAACCATCAAGATGGTGGCGGTGGAATTTGGAATTGTGCCGAAATGTGCGGTAATGGAAATCGGTAGCTGGGATGATTCCGAACAATTCCTCAGAACACTCCCCATGGTAAATGCGATACAGGATGCAAAGAGAACCGACATCTCTTCGCAGACTCAGAGGGTCGAGTCGATCGGAAAGACCCTGATCGTCGACTATTCGAGCAGCTCTACGTTGTACACGGTAATTTAGTCTAGCAGGGAGATGTGAACCGAAGGACGAAAACGAAGTAAGAAAATGTTTATAGAATATGTTATATTATATGTATAATAACATTTAATAATATGTATCTAATATTTTTGTGTATGTGCATGTCGGTAATTTAAAATGTGTGTGTGTGTGTAAAAGTAAAAAATAAATAAAAATATTTCATCCATGAGAAAACTAAATAAGTCTTAAATTTGCATTAAGTATGTGCGCGAAAAATGGACGAATAGCTCAAAATCACGCCAACCAATTTCGATGATTAATTCTCAATTGGAAAGGGTAGTGTGATGAGATTTGTTAAGGTTATGATTAATTCTATTTCGTAATATTTCCATGATTAATTCTCAATTGGAAAGGGTAGTGTGATGAGAATTGGTAAGGTTCATAACCTTCTTTATTAATTCAATTTCGTAATATTCAAACGACAATTCGGAAATACAAAGAGGCCGTCCGCGTGTAATAACGTTTTATTTGATTTGAAGTCTTTGTTTGTAAATATAATTATTCTTGACAAATTTTATTGATCATTTCATATCATTCATCGACACAAATCACCGAATATCTTTCTCAATTCCGGTCACAACCTCATGGTAAATAAAACTTCCTAATTTCATTGAACTGACATTGCGTACGGATTGTTTTACTCGGACGGACATGACCCTTTGTTGGTCTAGGGAGCTTTTTTAATTACGTATCCGTGCGGGGGAATAGACGACGATCCCTTGTGGATTTAATCAAAGGTATTGACACGAACTAAGGTAATAAGGGTAATCTTTTGTACCGTACTAACGGAGTATGGAGGTAGTATCACACACATAATAACTAAAATTACTGATATTCCCTTGTTTTATGTGCTGCTTGCTATTTGTGTTAACCTTCGATAAATCCTTCAAGTTGCAATATCCTGCTCCGGTAGTAAAAAAAATATGCTTGTATGGCGGTTGCCATTTTGAAATTTTGGCGTATGTGGCAAATACTTTTCGTTGCTGATTCCCTAGGATACTTCTTGTAGAGTATTTTTTTTGTATGAAACATATAATAAAGTTATATTTTTTAAACTTAATAATGATGAGTCATAACATAATTATAAAGACATGTTTTTAAAATAGAACAATAGTCCAAATCAAATATTTTCCAACAGTTTTTAGAAAAGCTTTATTCCCGGTTTTGGCGGGCAAGAACGGGAACTTGCCACTCAAGCAAAAATAATCAAAATGGTGACTGCCGCACAATGGGATAAACATATCATGTTAGGTAGATATTATTCATGTCAACATTTAGCTCAATGGCAACACTTCGTCTATGGCATTAGACAGCCATGCTATTGTCTCTGGACTGATTTATCGGGTGCACCACCGTGATGATACCGAATAAACAAGGACGCTTGCCTATGGAGTTCTTCTGCAGTAATTGGTAAAACCGTAACACGAGTGGAGAAGAAATACTTGGGTTATTATTTTTTCCCTTATTTATAAATATTTCATTGTTTATGTTTAAATACTACGACTTTAGACTATGCTGGCGTCATATTTCATGCGTGATAATGTCCCCAAGTGAGATGTGATCTTTCCTTATTATTACAAAAATTATCTTATACAATATAAAATAAGCTCATACCTTTTAACACTAACGGGGTAGATAGAAATAGCAACCGGACTCGTAATAAAATCATACGATAATTTGGAACGGATGCGATGACCGGAAATGTAATTGTCATTCAATCTAGCTCACATTAAAAAGTGTTTCATTGTACTTAGCAAAGCAAAACTCACAGATACAGGTTCAAATCCACCATTCGACTATTGACATGCACATACAAGTCGTATTGGAGTTAACAGAATGGTAATAAATGTGATGAAATTTTGATGGCGTTTTTAATTAAAAAAATCCAACAGTGGTAGGGCCACTGTAATGGCTTCCGCTGATGTACGGATTGGTTGGCACGATCGGGGAATTACCTTTGTAAGTTAGACTATGGCCATAGACAATCTAATGAAATATACGAGTAGATGCTTATGGTGGGATCACTTAAGATCGTCGAGAAGTGAGTCGCATGTTCGTCCCCTCCCTTTTCCATAAAGTAAAGAATTCGACACCCGTCTGATTCAGTCCAGTAGTTTTTACGGTACGGTTCGTATAGACTGTTATTTGCAGACATATCTATATTCACGTCTGCTTCCGTTATTCCGTCGCTTGAAGGGTTTAATAGCTCACGTACTAGGAAAGTGAGATTTATGTGTACATTGGCGGCCATTTTTAATTACACGGCGGCGCTATTGTCGGGACCCTCTGCGTGTACTCGATGCCTTGCTACAGTGCCGCCATATGTGCAATCGATATACATATTATGTCTTAGTTCCTTTTATAAATCTGATATATTTTGCAGAAATACAAATATAGTAAGTACCTTCTCCTCGCATTGTTATTAATAGCTCTGTTAAAGTAATTAATAGGTCTCGATAGGTTCGAAGTAGGTATCAATTGTTTATTTTTAAATATAGTGCAACCACAGACTTGTGTCCGTGCTCTTTTCCAATGTACTTTAATTGTTTAATTTGAAACGCGTTTTGAGTCAAAGAAATGATCACGTTATGTATATATTTAGTTTATTATTTTATATACAAGTTAGTTTACCTTATATACTGAGAATATTTTTTGAGGAATCATCAGCTAACCAATTTGGCGTTATAAACGTACTTTCATTTTTTATAGAACCACGAAATACTCGGGGGATCGGCAGACTCACCGCAAACAACGAGCCGCGAGGTCGTCGCTCCATCTAGTGGGGGGTCGTCCTGCGCTGCGTTTGTCGGCGCTACGCTGCCACTCGAGAAGCTTTCTTCGTAACGATTGTAAGCTCCACGAGCTATATAACCGTTGGATTTGTTCCATTTACATTATGATCGATGACTTGTTATGTTAAAAATATATAAAAACAGCCTTTATAGATGTCCCACTGCTGGGCACAAAACTTAGAATTTTTTTTATATTGAAAATGAACAGACATTATAATGCTTTGCCACCTAAAACTGTATCTTCATCTACAAAGAGGCTGTGATAAGGTACTAATTTGGATTTACACCAAGACTCATTCCTCATCAGTGAGATAATAAGAATAGTGAAACACTGATTGGGCAGATTATCCGCCATAGATCTGAAGGAACACTTCTGCCTTGGTTATTACGATGGTTCAAGTAAGTTTTCGGTACTTTTCGAAAATTGAAATGACTTAAGTTAATCTTTTTACAAATAATATACAATATTTTTTAATTTCTTTTTATGAAACGTCTATTTTTGTAGAGTTCCTTTATTTAAGTAGGAGAAAAGTAAAGGGGTCATGAGAAATGTTACCCCGGCCGCCTTATCTCGCATTGTTCTCGAGGTCAGGTTACATTGCTTCCATTCAGTTTTACAATCCCGAGAAAGTCGTTTATTTAACTACACGGGATGATGTACCGCATTGTTCTTTGTTAACACTCTAACCTTAACTCTCTTTACGCATGTTCTTTGGAAAAAAAATAAAATCGAATTTGTTTTATGATGCGACAAGAGTTAGTTCTTTTAAAGTACTGTTATAAATATTTATATTTATATAAATTAAACTTACATGACATGACTATTGACTGTCTAATTAATCCGTTGCTAAGCAACACCATTACATATCTTTTCTTATATAAAAAACAAATAAACTAAACTCTATCTTCTTTATCCTATTTTGAAACGGTGTTGCTTAGCAACGGATTAATAAAACAGTCAATAGTCATGTCATGTATGTTTAATTTATATAAATATTAATATTTATAACGGGTACTATAGGTAACTGAATTGTAAGTAAATGTAATTATATATGTATATACAGTTTATAAATACATACATCTATATAATTATATATATGTATTTATTTCTATTGTATCTCTATTCTGCCCGAGCAATGAGAAAACCCATTAAGCGACCAGTCCCAGGTTTGAACAAGGGAGGAGTAAAGCGAATTAGTTAGATCGTAGAGTTATCGTAGAGCCTACGTTACGTAGCTTCTTTGAGTTATAATTATCAGCGGTAAATATCGCTATATACCCCCATTCTATTCAACATGTCAATAACAAATATGACCAATCGTCTACCATATTTACGTGACCTGCTCGGGTCCAACCGAAAATCCATTATTTACAGTTACATATACAATATTTGTACGTATTATATTAATATGTATAACAATTTGCTGATTTATAGTATAAGTCATAATTTACGTCTTTTCGACCCTTAAGTGGGTAACGGTGATAACAATACCTTCATAAATTTTTGTAACGGTATCTTATGTAATGTGAATAACGAGCTCACCATCTATTTTATAATGGAACTTGATAATGTTGTTGAAAAAAGGATCGTGATTGATAACTTAATTTACCCTAATAGGTTTAAAAGAGATTAGAATTTTAGGTTTAAAGAACTTATTTAGTGTCCGCATCGATTGGGTCATATATGCTCATCTACCTTATCTCTCTAGGGCCTAATAATCTCATTTAAAAGCGAATAATTATATTCTCTATCTACCCCGCTATAGTTAAAGATATACGAGAACTTGTATTTTGTTTACATAATTTCCCAGCGATAAATTTACGCGTTCAATAAATGTAGAAGTATGTGCACATTACAGTCCCGTTTCATTAACTTGTACGGGTCGTTAACACTGCCAAGTTACGGTTAACTGTCCAAATTAGTTAACATTACTTACGAAAGGTAGACTCGTATGTTTGTAACTTAACCTTACAACTACTAATCACGATCTAGTTATAGTCAAAAGATGTACTTAGATTTGCTTCTCGAAGTGGCACTCAAAGTTAGTTTAGTTTTCAGAATGTCCCTTACATTATCCGTGAAATAGCAACCGACCGAGCCGTGGTACGGCCCTCTCGGACGCCCTCGGATCGGAGTGCGTACGTGTCACCGTCCAAGCCGAGGTTACCCTCGCCGGAGGGACCCTTGTGTGGATTTACTAGCGATAGAGGTTCAGGCTAAGCGAACTAAGAGCTTCGCCACCTCTCAATCCGGTGAAGCAGTCAAGGCCAGCTTCTCTGGCTAATCTGTATAGTTCGTCTTAAAAAATGTACCTAGATAGATAGATAAATTCTTTATTGCTCAATTTTACAAAAGTACAATTAGTTACAGTAAATAATTACACTTACTTAAACGAGAACAAGGATGGCCTTATCGCTATGTGCGATCTCTTCTAGGCAGCTCTGTAGGACCAGAGAGGTAAATATTTATAATAATAGAGAGGGGAATAAGAAAAGGCGATAATAAAAATTAATGACAAAATGTATTTATAAAAAGGAGAATCTATTATTTTTATTAGAAATAAATAATAGTAGATATATGTAGATGTACTTCGGATAGGACCGATTTTACCTAACTTATTAAGGTCATACTGATTTATGGTCTGTTGACTTAAGCTCCATTGGTTGGACAGTGTGAATCAAAACGCCAAAGAAATTGGAAAAGTTAACTGGAGGACTGTGACCACGGATAGACCGAGGTGGAGAAAGTTGTCAAGCCAAAGCCCACAATGGGCTGTAGAGCTTAAAGAAGAAGACTTGTGAACGATAGATGATGCTATATTCAGATATATTTATAGTCAGTGTACCTTATCATTGGCACAATTATTACACATATTATTTCGATTACAAATGTTATTAATTTAATTATATAATTACACGAAACAAGTATAATTAAATAAATGTTTTTAGATTTTCGAAACCTTTTTTAAAGTCTTGTAACGGTCTTGGATCGGAAACTACGTCCGGAGTGGAAATAGGTTAATGAAACGTCGACCGATTAAATTGGGGATAAGTTTTAGGCGATATTCGATTTCATGAACAATTTACTTTGGAGTAAAACTCATAAAGGTTTTTGCTTTTATCGAATCTTTGGGCTGAGAAAGAGGTTTATTATTTGAGTTAAAACTAAAAAAAAGATTTAGTTTAATATATTGTATATTTGCTCTATAAGCTTAATAGAGGAAAAGATCAAGGAAAGCCGACACTGGTTCAAGTTGGAATTAGTCTAGGCAGAAGAAGATTTGAGGATGAAGTCCGGTCTTTGCCGGGACCGGCCGGTCGTTGGGGTGCACTGTCGCTGACAGATCCGGGGCACCCCGCTCATAACGGCTGTGGCATTCTCGGAAGGTTTAGTGGGTAGGGGCTGCCCAGGCCGAGTCCCACACATCTCTTCGGGCCCACCCAGGGTACCGGAGGATGGTCTATAAAAAGATTCCCCCGCGTGAACAAAAAAAAAAGGCAGAAGAAGATGAAGTTCCGTTTCAAGCACTTTGAGTTTTAACGATTAAGGTTAACATTTAAAGTTTCAGCCTTTGTATATGTTTATGTCCCTCTGTAGGACACAGGCCTCCTCTGTAAAGATAGTAAAGGGCATAGTCCGCTAAGCTGCATTAGTGCGGTTTGGCAGATTTCACATATCTTGGAAATATTTTCTAATGTAGGTTTTCTTACGATGTTTTCCTTCACCGCCGAGCGCATGGTAAATCAGCATTTTGAATTGAAACAACAAATTCATTGGCACCGGCGATGGAACTCGAGTCGATAGCGTACTGTGCAATTTAAAATGACAGCCCGGGCACTGAGCTACCACAGCTCACCAACGATTCAAGTGCTCAACATGAAACACAATAAAAACGTTGGCTTGATAACTGATACACCGATATCGGTCATTATTGATCTCCCGAAAAGTGAATTCTAGATCTATTTTCATTCTTCATGCTGTAAATAAAAAAATGATTTGTCAAAACTGCCAATAACCTTAATTTTTTAATTTTGGGTATGGTCTGCGACATGTGTCGTAGATTCGAATCCACCATTCGACTGTTGTCGTAAAAGATCGAGCACAAGCTTAAACTTTGTTAGTTGTATTTGTGGGTAGTAATTTTTACGAAAAAAGTTTTATTGGCATTCTTTTTTTAAAAAAGAATGCCTATGGTAGAAGGCGACTAAAAGGGACATCGGGTTCACGGGGTGACAAGGGTGGGGCCTTTGTTGTCTGCTTCCCCCCAGAAGGCGGAGTATCTTGTTGAAGATGTCGCCCCGTTAACAAAAAAAGGATCACATGTTTAGTCGCTTAAGTGCCATGCAAATATTAAGATATAATATATAATATTAAGATGGAAATATAATAGTAAATAATCCGTCTATTCGTATGTTACATATAGCGCCTAATTAAGAATAAACCGAGTCAAATAGTGCGAGCAAAGAAACTTCGCATCCGCCACGTTTCCCCTCGAGCACACTGAAATACGTGCGGCCCTGTTAAACAAACTTATTACGGACGACTGGTCATTTAGAGTTCCTTGCAAATGTAACAGACCTGTTGATTGATTTTTTTGTGATACAGTATACATTACAAGTTATTTGTATCTTAACAATCTTGCAAATAAATGCAAGCAAGCCCTATATAGTCTTTTACTAATTATAATTTATTAATAGATTTACTAATTAAAAAAGCCATTGGTTGATTATGCTATTAATAATGACGTCCTGGCCCCAATGCCTTCCACTATATACGATCCACCGCTTTCCGCAACCAGACACTTCCTTCTAAGGTCTACCTAACCTTAAAAAATCAGGAATTATAAAAAAAATTATTAACTGTAGAGGTAGCACTCTCATTAACAAAACGAAAGTAACCAATTAAAGTACATTAAAAAACAGCACGGACACCAGTGGTTGCGTATTATTGAATATAAGAAAAAACCTTATAAGGCCATAGGTTCGTCTGGAGAGAGAGCGCCCTATACTTCTTCGACCCGAAGCCATTCCAAGCTTTTCCTTCTCCATTTGCCGTCACAGACTCGACAGATGTGGCCTTACTAATAGCTGGGAGGACGCACCGGTTGAAGAATTTTGTCTTCAGGCGTTGAGGTATTTGCAAAGTGAGGGTGGTGCTAAACTAAACTTTACAAATCATCCAGGAGAGTGACAGTGTCAGTAGAGGACGTCTTAGGTGAATGTATACACTTAATGGTGACATATTAAAAAACGGTGATGTCTGATACTCGGAACTGACATACATGTGACGTTATATGGGTGTGCAAGAATGTAAAGAAATTGATGGAAGAGCGTAATCTCTGCCTACCTCTCTGGGTCGATGGCGTGAATGTGTTATTATTTATTAATTAGAAAACAACATTTCTTGTCATTTGTAAAAAGATTAAGGCATAATCTTATGCATATCTATGTGTATTTATTTTAATATTTCGTTATGTATCTTATCTTTTCCTTAATGGTAACACCTGACAGTATCTTTTTTTCTCTTATCAAAGGTTGACTGGTTGAGTCTTAACTGATCCCTCCAAAGCAATTTTGGACGAGTGAACCAGGGCATTCTCCAGAAGCGCCCTCAAAAATTCAGGCATTAAAATAAAAAAAAAATTACACCCACCCTTTTTTAAAAAAAAACCAAAGCAACCAATTCAAGATTATTACAAAAGAGCACGAACATAAGTCTGTGGTTGCGATCCATTGAAAAAAAAAAGCAATTTGGGTGCGTTTCTTTTTATTGCAATAATGATAAATAACCCTATTCTTTTCTTAATTCTAATAAAAGAAGGGATAAACAGGCAAGCCTTGCCTTTATGCTAAGTACGCACTGCCGCCCTTGAACCTTTGGAAAAGATCTAGATTCTTTTTGTTTTGGCGGTTTTCGAGTGTAAAGGGGGAGGACGGCTAACGACTACTTCACTTACCTGGTGAAAAATTCCACGAGACCGGGGTAATTTTCGGTCCTGTCGTCTTATTCATGAGACGGGAAATTTCGTGTGCTTTTTCCTTACTACTATAGAATTTGTTATAGAAGCTCAATATATAAATAAAAAATATAGAATGTACTTATATAAACTAGTAGTTAATAAAATCCTTAATAGGACCTGTATGTGACATCCTTCCAGATATTAATTAAAATTAAATTATTAAAATTAAAAATAATTTATTGAAACCAAAAAATACTTACATAAGTTAATACAATATTATTAAAAAAATGATATTGAATCTATTTCTTTGGATTTTCTAACGTCTAAACGTGTGCATAAGTCATTTGTATTCATTATTGTTATCCAAGTCGTAAATTACTGTAAAGATTTATTTACAATATAATAGGTGTTTTACGAAATATTTACAAAAAATATAACTGTGCCAAACCGTCGTCGCTTGGCAGCGTGCTCAGAAGGCTGGTAGCATTGTCACGTTGTATGGCAATGCTTAGGTGCCTGGACAAGAAGGCTTATTAAGGATGTGGCACTGTGGCACACCAGAAAATTCGGTGAAATAGACAGACTGCTAACACAGGCTCTAAGTGGACATGGTGTATTTAAAACATACCTGTATAATATAGGGAAGGAAATCAGCGATGAATGTTTCTATTGCATGAGCGAGACACCCCTGAGCATGCGCTTTTTGAATGCTCAGGGTTTGCTAAAGAGCGAAAAGATGCGTATTGTGACGACCTCAGCAGCAGCAACCTTATAGCAACAATGCTAAAAAGCGAAAAAGACTGATCGAATCAGTACGTTTCTCCGCGAAGTAATGAGGACACGCGAAAGAGACGAAATGGACAGGCAGTCCATAAATGTCTCCACATAAACAGGCCCCTTCCTGAAGTAATGCGAAAGCGGTTCCAGGGAGGGCTGCCGGAGCGCGAGGAGGTTTTTAGTTCGTAGGCCACAGGAACCTATTCTTGTATAGTCGGGCTTACCGCCTGGTACATCCCAGGCAGTATCCATGAGGATTTTACTCCTCCCAAAAGAAAAAAAATGGCAATGCTTAGCCTCTGTGCAAAGTATAAGCCAGCCCTCTGATCACCAGACGTGTCGACCAACTTCTTAGCTATCACAATAAAAAGGTGGTGTGGGCTAGGACTCCACGAACCCAAAGTTTCTACCCCAAACGGCTCAATTATGAAACCTCTATAGAGGTCTCTGTATATTTGCGTCGCTTGTGGTTTTCTGCAGTTGCGTCTAAACTAGGCTGAGTCTGTATCTTAGATGTCAGCCTTTTCCAGAAAAATTATTCATACAGTGTCATACGTGTCAGATGCAAGTGTTATACGTGTGCTCAAGTTTCAGCAGATATGTTGATAGATATCACCGTACACCACATATGATTACATATATACGTTATCTGTTTCGATTATCCGTGAAATAGCAACCGACCGAGACGTGGTTCGGCCCTCTCGGGCACCCTCGGATCGGAATGCTTACGCGTAACATAGTAACCATCCAAGCCGAGATTACCCCTCACCGGGGGGACCCTTTTGTCGAGTTACTAGCTTACTAGCAATAGAAGTTCAGGCTAAGCGACCTAAGAGCTGTGCCACCTCTCAATCCGGTGAAGCAGTAAAAAAAAAGTTATCCGTTTCATCGAAAATATTAAGTCCCAGATGTGACAATAGATAAATATTCCGCATGCATATTTTAACAATATTCTAACTTAGTAATTAGTTATTTATATTTTTATCGTTTTATTTTATAATTCTAGTAGTTGCCAGCAGCATAACTGTCCAACTTATTTAAGCATTTTGACATAGTATAAAGTTAAATTCCCAGCGAATGACGACTGCTGTTGAAATAATAGTTTGCTACATTTAGATTTATGGAAAGTGCCAGAACTTTTGTTTGGACTAATTATGGATTCAGTAACAGATGTTGTTTTGTAAAGCTATTTTAATCTCAAATTTTCGTTTATATTGCAAATTTACAGTTTTGTTACACTTTATTGTGAATGTTTGTGATAGAGAAGTAGTAAAATTTTGTTTAGTATATATGTAAGGAAAGATGAAATATTCAACGTAAGTATAGCTAACGCCTATTTTTTTTTATTTGAAAAGTGGCAAACGAGCATACGGCTCACCTGATCTTAAGTGATCATCGTCGCCCATGAACATGCGTTGCCGACCTTTGAGATAGGAATAGGCTCGTTTCTTGAAGGTCCCTAAATCGTAAACGTTCGGAAACACCGCTGGCGACAGTTGATTCCACAAGTTGACAGTGCGTGGGAGAAAGTTACGCGAAAAACGTACAGTCGTTGAACGCCAACCATCAAGATGGTGGCGGTGGAATTTGGAATTCTGCCGAGATGTGCGGTAATGGAAATCGGTAGCAAGCCTAAGTATTTTGAACACAAATAATGAAACTTAGATGTAGGAAAAGTCAACAATGACTCACGCCCTCCGCCACTACAATGTTACGGCTTCACCAATTACTTTAGAAGAACTTCGAAGGGTTTTAATGCTTGAAGATAACTAAGTCAAACTCCGCTAGCATTCCTCACTCAATGACGACAACCCAGACCCGTTCTGACTATAGAAGAAGGCCTAGGTCATAGACAAATCGGTAGCATTTTTCCAAAAGAATTATAACAATTTTTTTCTAGCATTGCCATTAGACTGACTGTTGATGCATTAATAACATTGTTTAGCTAAGATATTAAATAAAAAACATTCAATCGTTTTATATCTAGAGCCCGGTAGTTTGAGACTGCAACATTACTAACCTCACTAATATTATCAAGTCCTATTCCTGACAGGTTCTTTACTTTACTATAAAAAATATGGTCGCCTTAAGTTGCTTAAAGAAGTCTGCAAATCTGGATTAGGACCGCGGGGCAGACTATGCCCTTAAATTATTTTTACAGAGAAGACCTGTGCACGACACACATAACATAGATAGATATTTATATAGGCTGTAACTTTGCTTTTTAACCTAAACAGTCTTAATGTTAAAGATGAAACTTAAAATATAGACGCAAGAAAATCAAGCTAGCGTATCGAAAATGCAAATGAGATTTTTGCGGTCTTTCCAATCGTGCCCAGCTCTCTAATTAAAACAGTACGGTTTTCCACGAAACTAACAAAACATTCCAATGACTTTCGGCGAATGGCAGACTTAATAAAAGACACAAAAAATCCATTAAACACAGTAGTATTGGACTACGATGAAAATCGCAGTCCAATACTACGTACACGTATTTTTTATTTTGGACTATTACAAGGTTTTTTTTATCTATGGCGCTCTAATATTATTTTTCGAATCGAAGCCCCGTGACCTCACAATATACTATATATTACGGTAAACTACTCGAACCGCGATACAATTAATGAAATAAGTTTTATTCAATTCTCTAAATTATTTCAAGGAAAAGTTATCAGAAGTCCACGCCGTGGACAAGCATAGAGGATTCAAACGTTTGCCTCCACCTTCCTTATGCGGACGGCTAAGGAATCGAACTCTGCCGCGGTCAGTCTTTTCTCACGGGTACAATCTGGACACGTTTAAGTCCAATGTGAACAGACACCTTACATGCTCACGTCCTCAATCCTAGGCATCATTTTCGCCTTCCATCAAGCGAGATAGAAGCCAAACGTGAGCCTATTTTGTATAAAAAAAAGTAATATTTAAACGCGATAAAATCTGTAAAAATCACGACTAAATATATACTAAGAAAACAGTATAGATGTAGTTTCTATAGTTACAAAATAAACGGCGTTAAAATGTAATACATTTGCAGAGGAAGCGCTGCGTGAAAATGATTGATGCGACTTCAGTATGAAAGTGAAAAGCAATATTAATCGTAATCCGTCACTTACTGCAAAATTGATCGTGGTACAGGCAATCACAAAAATAATACGCATTTATTGAAAACATTTTTTTTTTCAATTTATATTAAGCGAAAGAATTATTGTCAATAGTAATATACAGCCGTCAGCAAAAATAAAGGGTCGGTTAAGAAAGTTGGAATATTTCGGAAGATATAGACGCTAGTTAACTGAAATAAATTGTGCTTGATAGACAATTCAATATCCTTAAAATTAATATAAAATATTTTTATTGATTTATTTATGTTTCATTAAAAAATAAACTTAAATGAAAAAGATATCTTACTTAAACTTTGGTAATGCAACATTTTTCATAAAATTTTATTTTTACTAAAATTTTAATACTTAGTGTTGCCTCCATGTACCGCCTTTATCTTCCGAGATATTCAAACTTTCTTAACCAACCCTTTATTTTTGCTCACGAGTGTATATTGTTTATACGTTAGTAAGGCCGTGTCGGCGCAAAGACGGCGTTCGAATCTCGAATAATCAATAAATACCGCAAAGTAAGGAACAAATTCAACACAGGCACCACGGGAATCAGATTTCAAATAAAAAGAGTCATCAAAATCGGATCACCCATTCAAAAGTTATGAGGTAACAAACATATAAAATA
Organism: Meandrusa payeni; assembly: GCA_029286785.1. Classification (NCBI taxonomy): domain Eukaryota; kingdom Metazoa; phylum Arthropoda; class Insecta; order Lepidoptera; family Papilionidae; genus Meandrusa; species Meandrusa payeni. The sequence goes on along the minus strand of JAGSMX010000008.1, from coordinate 5,891,000 downwards.
CAGACGAATTGAGAACATCCTCCTTTTTTGAAGTCGTCTTTCATATGTCCCACTACTGGGCACAGGCCTTATGTGTAAAGAGACTATAAGGGCGTAGTCTGTCACGCGGCCCTAGTGCGAATTGGCAGACTACACATTTCTTAGAAAAGTTTCTAGGACATGTAGGTTTCCTCACGATGTTTTCCTTCACCGCCGAGCGTGGGGTATCAGCACAAAAAATTGCAACAACAAATTCATTGGTGCCGACTTACCGGGGATCAAACTCGGTTTGCTAGTGCACCATGCAACTTGAGGCGACCGCCCCGACATTGAGCTACCACGGCTCACTTACTCTACCATACTCAACTCTATTCCATAGATCAAAGTGTGCTAAATATGTTATGAAAAATAAGTATTATTATAATATTCTCCTTTCCAATATAAATAAGTTATTTATTTATGTACTCATAAATGTCTTGTTACCTCAAGTAAATAAATTTCTTTGATATAAACTCTCAAACTTTGGCAGTAGGAAAATGTCACATTAGTTCAAATAAGCTCTAGTGAAAAGCGAAGTCGGACAACTTAAGTTCCCCGATACTCAAGTTTCAAGGAAACCATTAAGATAATACGCTCTTCAACTTATTTCATTATATTTTTGTTGAAAGATGAAAGCACTTATGCCCATAGCCCAAAAAGGTAAGCAGAGATTACTTTTTCTTGTTTTAAAATGACTATTCCTTTGTACATGATTATACGGCTTTAATTATTGTACGGCCTTATTAGGACAGGCTGAATGCAGAAAGATTTGGGTCGTATATGATGGAAAACATTGGAGAAGGCTTTTGTCCAGCACTGGATAGGCTCGTCGTGACGATGAAGATAAATTCTAGTTTTCGATGCTACTCCCAATTTAAGATCATTAAGTGACTATTCCAATCATGTGAAATATTCACAAAACAAGTAAAAACACGACTGTAAATGAAACAAACGTGATAGAAACAATATGTTAAAAGGGAAAATATATTGCAGGGAAAAAAGAAAAAATAATAATAATAGATGTTAAGGAAAAATAATTCAGAGGAAATAGGTAATAAGGAAAATTTAATAGATAAATAGAGTAAGAAGGTGAGATGCGAATGCTTTATGAGAACGCTCGCAGCACAGCATGGAATGGACAGGATAAATGAGAGAATAAATAGAATAATAAGGAACCTAAGTTTAAACACGTTGGGGGAAGTAGTAAAGAAGGCAGCCCTGTAGTTTTGGGCTCTCAAGAATAAGACTACGGTATCCCCCGCCTGTCGTACAAGGCGACTAAAAGGGACCTCGGGTTCACTGGGCGACAAGGGTGGGGGCCTGAGTCGTCCACCAAAGTGGACCCGGGAAGAAGGCGACATCGGCTGGCCCGTGTCGCCTTGCGCTGCGAGGGCACAGGGGGGGAGGGAGTAACCCCCGGGACGTGCTCTCCTTGAGCACAGTGCAGAGGGGCTCCGGTGCGTTCCACTGGAGATCCCGGAGCCCCTCGTCATGCACCGAGGAAAGGGCCACCGGGGAGGTTTTAGTGGGTAAGAACCCCACATAACCGCCGCCTTCCCCCCAGAAGGCGGGGTATCTTTCTGAAGATTTCCTCCCCGTAAACAAAAACAAAAAAAAAAGTAGTAAAGAAAGTCTTCTAATTATTTCCGAAGAATCATAGTTATATTGTGGAATTCTTATAATTTTACCACATTTGTGCTCATTGTCGTTACGGACAATGATGAAACACCTAGTCATGGATTTTCATAAACCTACTACATATACAAGTATCACAATCAATTAGCAGGAAAAAGTCTACTGCGTTTCTTATCAAAATCTCAGATATGTAGTTCATCAATCAGGACTTACAAAATGAACCTATGCAACAAGGAAACGAACTCGGGTCGCCAGTGTACTATGCAACTTAACTCGAGAACTATAACGACTCTCGAAGTGCCTACGTTAAGTTTTATTAAGATATATAGAATCTCTGCTTCCTACAGTATTCTGCCAAAAAGTATATAAGTTGAGGGAAGTTTTCGAATTTTAACGTCGTGGGGTGTTTTTCTCCTTTTACTTTGGACGTTCGGTTACGTATTTTGTACGTACAACACATGTAAGCAACTTCGCGACTTAGAAGTTTGACTGACAACAACTACGACACATTTCTTGTCATGAGGGAAGTCGCAAGTTTTTTTTAAATTGTTCAGCGTGTTATTTAAACTATGAGCTTTTTTCTAATGACTAGATCCTTGTGGATATTGTTTTTTATATTTTGTAACTCCTGGGGGCAAATAAGCGATTGCAAAGAAAATTTTATTTTTATTATCAGCGAAAGTTAAGGTGGCATTGATTTTTTACTTATTTTCACCATATTTGTACCAATTCCAAAAATACCATCCCAAATATGTATAGGAATCTGAAAAATGAATATTGAGACATTTTTTTATCGAAATATCTGGCTTATGAAAAAGGGTACAGATTATAAAATTCCAAAGATAACACAACTTTCAATATTGTGATTAAAAAAGGGTTTCTATCGCAGGCGGATACAAAAAAGTATGGATATATGTTATTTTCAACTTGTAACGAACGAACTGGCGAATATTAAGTTATAAAATACTCACGCCCGTCATCGAAAGGGGTAGTCGGACTTCCAATTAGTACAATCTTGGCCCATATCTTTCGCTTCATAATCGTCGGCTTTGGTTTCTCCTTATGTAGCCCCTTTTACCCCTAATACGTCACCCATCTGGTCATTATAACTTATTTCTACTTCTAAGGCCCCATACTGATCTCGCCACTCAATTTTGTCCTATAAATTTTCTTTGAACTTACATCAAAATTAATTGTAGCCCTTCTACCATAAAAAAATTATGCCAGAATTTACTAAAGATATCATTATAATCCTTGTCTGCTTTTAAGAACCTAGTACATATAATACACAGAACCATTAATAAATTTATTAAAATACTTCAAGGATATTTAATTGTCTATCAAGCACATTTATTTCAGTTACCTAGCGTCTTTATCTAACAAGATATTCAAACTTTCTTAAACGACCCTTTATTTTTGCTCACGGTTTATATTTACCAGTTTGTACTTATTCATTGTTTGAGTAGAAAGTATTTAGATTATAGAGAGAAGAAGGGATTCAGAAAGGTTTCACGCGATTTGAAGGCATTAGCTGACGAAGTCTTCCTAATCTCAATCGGCTAACTATTCCATAGTTTTATAGCTATACAGGTACAGGAATTGCCATAAATAGTCTTGGACGGCGGTCGCCTCCTTCTGTGAGACGGTAATGTCCCAGAAGGAGGCTGACGAGCGGGTCAGGGAGGGGAGCGCAGAGACTCCCCCCTCTGCAGGCGACGTATCGGGGTGCGCAGGAGGCGTTACGAACGCCTCCTCTTGCCGCCCCCGTAATCCGAAGCGGGGCCAGGATGGGTACCTGGCCCCAGCATGCTTCGGCGTCGTCGGGACTTCTCTGAGTGCCGGAGAAGTCCCCTTTAAGGATGAAGTCCGGTCTTTGCCGGGACCGGCCGGTCGTTGGGGTGTCATGTCGCTGACAGATCCGGGGCACCCCGCTCATAACGGCTGATGGCATTCACGGAAGGTTTAGTGGGTAGGGGCTGCCCAGGCCGAGTCCCACACATCCCTCCGGGCCCACCCAGGGTACCGGAGGATGGTCTGTAAAAAGATTCCCCCGCATGAACAAAAAAAAAAAAAGGAATTGCCATAAAAATTCGTGTGACATTCGGGGAACGTTAGAAATTTATTATAGAAGGTGTGATAACGAAGTCCTTTAAGATATCGAAGGAATGATGTCGTAAAAGACATGAATTTATTATGTCTTAATAGTAATTTGCACTGCTAAGTAAGGTTATGAAATAGATTCATCATAATCATTATAGCCGTAGCACCTCAGCTGCTGTATATAGTCCCCCTCAACGATTTCCAAAAGGACCGGAAATATATTCGTTCGTCATTTTCCGTTTTTTTTTAATAACATACCCTCAGTACTTGTTAGAAGTAAATATTGACACTAAATAAAGTAATTTAGCGACTTTTAAACTATGTTACGAACTTTTAAAACGTCCGTGGAGTTTACGAGCTCAAATACGTTTAAAACTTGGTGCAGCGCCGTGTCAACTCGCAAATTTGATTATGACCCGCTCGCAGTAATACGTTCGCTCCACAAGTCATTAGAGAATTTCTATAAGGTTCAATGAATGCGGACTATGTCAGTTTTTCTTTAGACTTATTGACTAGTAATCACACATTAATCATTAATATTTGATCATATAAAATCGAATTAATAATTAAGCTTTGATAGCAGTCCACATTAATAACTAGTACCTGGATGACCGAGCATTGCCCGGTAATTTTTGGTAAATAATTATATGGCGCGTCTAAGTCTAGATTCAACTCGGTCTTCGAACCCGTTCATAATTCCTAGCTTTAATCAAGTGACTGCATTGTCTTTTTGTTGATATTGACTACTTCATTGATTCATCACTAAGCAATTACACACTTAACACACAATTATCTGACCTACTGTTGCTTATCAACGTTATCTACTGAACGTAAAACGACATTCTAAGAAAAATTCCTAGCTCTATGTATTTATTTAGCGCCCCCGAAACTCCCGGCCTAGAAAATTTCATGACAATCGGTGGAGCCGTTTCCGAGATTCAGAATATATTATATTATAAGGAAAGACCAGCATAACATTTTGAAAAAACGGCGCGCGCGCACCCCGCACCCCGCATTTTCTCATGCGGCCGGCTCACTCGGAGCAGCAACATCGTTCAAGGGCTGCTAGACTTATATTCTCTTTTTCTTTACCTTTACTATTTACTGTTGTGTTAAACCTGAGTGATTGTTACTTTGTTTCTCGAGTAATTAACGATAACTTTGATTAGTTTAATTCAAATGTTTGTTATGTGAATCAATTTATGAGGTAAATTTGTGATACGTGTTGTTTCTTTCTTTGCCGACGCTAGAGCCCCCTAACAATATTTGATAGATCGTTTACTGTGCAAACACAGTAAAACACACACACACATACTCACACATACACATACTCACACATATACACAAAAACATTTAAAAAACAGATTTTATTTTCGACTATTTATTTACATTTTGTTACACAATTTTTTATCTTTTGTTTTTTTTTTACTATATTAATGCTTAAGATTAAAAAAGTGACGGGGGAAGATTAGCTCCTGAGATACAGCTTACGCTAGTTCGGGAGTTAAAGGACTCACCTTTATACGTATTCAACTTTATTTTTTGCAAATAAACTATATTAAATAAACTAATAAATACAATAATTGCTAATTTTCGTTTAGATTAGATTAACCAATGATAGCTTAATGATTAAGTGTTTAACGATTTTTATACTATATAAACAAATCAAGTACCACGATTCCACACTAAGGTAAAGTAAGGTAAGGTATGGCATACTAGCTAACACTCTTCTCTAAAACACCAAAATTATAATCAGAGTGAATACACACGTAGGCAAACTCCAGTACTTATTTGTACGAATAATAAAATACAACACAAAGCGCTTCGTTAGTGTTCGAGAGAGGTCCACAACAAAAGAATGAAATCCTGCAGTGCGTCTTGAAGTTCGACGGTGGAACAGGAATAGAGGAATTAGATCATATAATTTCTTACGTACTTATGATAAGGGTTTCGAATCCCATCCGACGTACTAATGAGATTCTGTTGTTTTGTTTTCTTATGTACAAAAAAATCACTATGTGTAGTGATGTAAGAAATATATACAAATTGTTATATCGTTCAACTTTTCATATCTCTACTGTATTTCAAACTAGTCGAATTATTACAATCGTTATGAGATAAGAGAATGACGTTAACTACAGGAAATTCAATTATTTTCCATTGTCTCGATTCTGGTCACGTGCCTCTTTAATTTTCTCCCGGCGAGACCTCACCGTTATTAACTTTTTAATTAATATTTCTACTGTTTATTAATAACAAAATAGTATGCTTTAATATCTATATTTACTAGGTATAGTCGTAAAATTGACACACAGATGTTATAGCGTTTCTAACGTACCGCACGTTTTCTTGTTACTAATGGCATTTTTGACACCCCTGAGCTTCTCTCCGCCGTAGCTTTTACTGTACCGTCGCGGTTACCTAGACCTTCACGATACCAATTGTTGAGAAGCAGTTTATTCAGATCGAACCTAGGTAAGAATGCGCCCTTAAATAGAATTAGTACAGAATTCAACTCTTTTTCAAAAACGGACGATATCGACCTCTTTTCTCCTAGTATAAGTATGTATAAACATTCACTAAACTACAAATAGTTTTTCTTTTTTTTATTAGTTAATTTTTAATTTCAAATTTAGTTTTATTTTTACTTTTGTGTTAATTTTATTTTTATCTCACATTGTCACTCGCCAATTAATTGCTTGCAATCTACGCCTATAACTGCGATGGCATTAACTTCACAACTTTTCACTGTTCTATGTATTGCTTGTTAAAAATGTTCATTGTGTTGGAGTAATAAATAAATAAATAAATAATGTCGTACCAGAAAGGCCAGGCATGAACTAGGGCTGACATGGTAGATTAAAAAATAATTCTTCGAAGATATAATAATAATAATATCTTTATTGAACACACATACAGCTATGTCACTTAATATACTGTCGCCCTGTCTCCTAAACTAGGAAAACCTGTGTTTTAGGAAACAGTACCCACCCATTATGTTTCAATATGGGTGTTCACATCATGAGCTGAGCTGCTGAATGTCCTAGCACGAAAGGGGCTAGGTATTCGTAAATAGGAACTGTTATTTATTAGTCACTAAACCTTAACATCCGGGATTACATTAAAATTATATTTTAAAAAACGCCAAATAATCTTATCATCAGCACTTTCAGGGCAGAATACGGTTCTGTGATGTTATAATCTGAATAATGTAAAAGTGCACTCTATTTTGTTAACGAGTTTCAAAGCTTTATCCTAATGTACAGACGATATTATGCGGGTAAATTTATATAACACTAAAGAACTAATGTCTGAGTACAAAAGAACTAAAACTCTTAGGTACACATTGTGAAAGTAAGTAATTGAAGTAAGCTAAAGATATTCCTGAACCTTGTAATAGTTTTCAACAAACACAAGTTTGAAATTCGCTAAATTAAAGTGTCCTTTAAGAATTAATTTAACAAATTTCGAAACCCTATATGCTTTCTTGGTCTCACGTAGTAGTGGGATAACTTCGTTCTGTCCCCGACATCACTTTGGAAAATTTTGCACTCTCTTATGTCTCTCAACACTCCCACCTGATCTTGGGCTGATCTTCGACTGGGTAAGTGCCAAGTTCTCTACGTAGTCGGGAGGCCTCCTAACTCGCCCATACAATCGCAGCCCACTCTTGCTCAGTACATATTTTAACAAGCCTGGTCACACCACACATTTATGTGAACATTTTCAGCAACTTGAATAGTATACACGTATATTAAAATTAATAAAACTAAGTTCACGATATTGATTCTACTTAATAACTGTTAACATTTTAAGTTAAGAAAATTCAAAAAGCTTTTGGATTGTTAGACTTTTATCATTTCGTATTGTATCGTATCGCGATGCCCATTAGGATTATACGTTTAATATATAAATAAGTGAAATAAAGATAGATATTTACTTGAAGTAATAGAATTAAATACATTTATTTTTAATTACGTTAGACTTAATTAGAGATTGAGAGAGACATAGAGCCGTAGTAGCTCAGTGTTTTGGCGGTTATCCCAAGTAGCCCAAGTACGCTATTAATCCGAGTTCGATTCCCGGTGCGAGCTCAAATGATTTACAAATAGGGAATCGTGTAAACTCTTTACATAGGCCTTATCCCAATAATAAGACATATATACATGTAGGTTGTAACTTTAAAATTTAACTTTACAACGTTAAGGACTAACAGTGTAATTGATATTGTATTAAAATACAAAGTTTGCTATGATAATGAAACAAAACTTTAACAGCAGATGAAGTTATGTAATGTAATCAGAATTAAAACTATGTTGATGAACCTTAAGGGTGTCTGAGTAAAACCAGAAGTCTTAATTACACCCCTTCGTGTCTTACCGAGATTAAAGCGAAATTGGAAAGCTTTCTGTTTGTTTCAAATGTAATTAGAATTGTTGCTCTCTTTGTGTGATGGTTACTTTCGAAAGCTTCTGTCATTAGTTGATAATTATGTTAATTATATACTGACTTTAAATGACAAAAACAATGATACCCCCGATTTTATAATCCGTGGGTTCCAATCGGACTGTACCAATAAGTTTTTGTTTCGTTTCTTAAGCAAAAAATAACTTGCTGTAATCTGTACCGTATTTCGATGAGCTTACCACCTGAAACATATGGGACTTAATAGGCTTGGTAAAAAGCCTGGACTCGATTGCTGTCTCTGTCTACCCCAACGGCGTACGTTTTTTATAATTTCATTAATCATTGTTTCATATATTTCAGCTGCCTTAAAAACTGATTTCTTGGCGAATTTTCATGTCAATTTTTTCTAAAATTTTTTCTTGATAATCAAAATATTACTTCGATTTTCTTATATTTTATATAAAGGGAAATTAAAATATGTAATTATCTAAATACAGTTAAATTCAAGGATAAAAATGGTAGATAATCATTATTAAGCATTTTTCCATTTTTCAGTTACTAAGGTTTTAGAAAATACAATATAGTCAAAATTCACTTTTTCACTATGACCATCAGTTTTTCTTGCTATTAAATATTTATTGCATAGAACCAAAACACGCTTTCGTAAGTATTGTGTAAAGAAAACCATCGCGAATACACGAGACCGTGCGTGTACGATCCCCTTATAGGGAACGCCACAGAATATATTATCATCTTTATGTGATGTTGCCGTACTGCAGATTTTACATAAATTTATCATACATAAATACATAATTGCAGTGTAACGTCCGACCTCTCGTAGGCAGTGAGCCGTAGCGGTACGTAGCCGACTGCTTGCATCTCTACGCATAAAGTAATTTTTAACATTTTCATTTTCGATCATTGAACTGTTCGGTTGGCTTTGCTTGTGCCAATGAATTATCGTTTTTCTATTTTTTAAGTACACAAAGCAATTTCTAAAAAATTTCCCGTTGCATGGCGATGATCTCACCCCTTGTGACAGATGTGACTTAATAATTACGTGATAGTTTACAGTAAATAAAATTGTAACCCATACTAGCTTAAGCTCTTAGACTTTGACAAATACAAAATGGATAAAACGCGTGAATTAACATTATATAAGCAATGTTTCAGGAATTCTCGGAACTTCATGAGGTCGATATCTCACACACATGAATTAACAAATTATCTCAGGGGAGCCGTTCCTACGGCGTAATATACTCTGTGGTTCCGGCACACGTGCGCGCCGGTTAAATTGCCCGTCAACATACTTAATGTGAGTTCGTGTTACTGATAAAACAGCGACTATCTGCTCTTGACGTTCGTGATAAATTATTTATATAAGAAACTTACATTTATTTCATATTTATTACATCATTACACTCATAAACACGAGACATGGATGAAAAAGGGAGCTATTATTATTTAACGTCCAACGGTAAGTGGGTGGTAGGTAACTGTGTGAGCAGCCGTGTAGTTCTGGGCTCTAGATATTAAGACTACGGTATCCCCTGCCTGTCGTAGAAGGCGACTAAAAGGGGCCTCGGGTTCACTGGGCGACAAGGGTGGGGGCCTCTGTCGCCCGCCAAGGTAGACTCGGGAAGAAGGCGACATCGGCTGGCCCGTGTCGCCTTGCACCGTGAAGGCACGGGGGGGAGGGGAGTTACCATCCCCCTGGGATGTGCTCTACTAGAGCACGGTACAGAGGGGATCCGATGCGTTCCACTGGAAATCCCGGAGCCCGTCGGGAGCACCAGGGCCACCGGGGGAGGTTTTAGTGGGTCAAACCCCACATAACAGCCGCTTTCCCCCCAGAAGATGGGGTATCTTTTTGAAGATTTCCTTCCCGTTAACAAAAAAAAGGTAACTAACTGTATGAGAGTCTAAGACAAGAATAATAAAAAAATTCCATGCCATTTTTTTCTGACATGAGCATTTTATTTAAATGTACTTGACAAATAGGCTAGTTTTGATGACGGATATTTTTAATTGATAGAGAAAACTGCGCTATCGACCACAAGTACAATAAAAATAGACAAACTGCAATAACATAACAAAATAAAATTTGTTATGACAATTATTTAAATTTTCAGAAGAAAATCATTAGGGATTTTTTTTTCGTCAAATTTAATTGTAATGTTTTGTAGTAGTTATAAGATTTGAACGCTTTTAAGCAGAATATGTGAAACTCTTACTATATGAACATTTTATTGTAAACCATATCCTTGCAAATAAAGATTTATTTTATTTAATTTTCTTAATTGGTTTTTTTTAAAAAAATATTTATCTCAAATAAAGAAAAATCTCTTTCCTTGCGTATGGCTGTAGATTCACATATCTCGCACCTCAAGAGAATTAAGAGAATTGCTACTGTTGGTTGGTTAAAAACAATTAGAAATTATCATCTCTGCCTATTTATAAAACCACGAGAGCTTCGTATTATATTTAGCAATTGTTTTTTATATCCCATGGCCACTGAGGATTCGTATAAGGTCATCGGATTGAAAAGGGGCCGCGGACTTAAGACGCTCCGCCTAAACCCTTATAAATAGTAACTTAGCGTCAGTACTCCTAAGAGGAAACCTCAGCTTAAACCGGAAACGATAGCATTTTCAAGTACCCGGGAGGGTCGACCCGCGGCTCGGTCATTTGCTTTGGTCGAATAAGATATTTTGAAATTGTCTTACTTGCAGTCATTTCATAGGTATCAAATTTATTTCACTCAATGGAATTTTATATATATTTTTCTTACATGTGGAAATTAATTAGAAGGTTTAAAAAATTTTTTTTTCTTTAAAAAGAAAGCTAGCAATATTTCTTTCTTTTTCAAAAATATTACTAACAATCTTGTTAACCATTCCAACTAAGCTTAAGCTTGGGCTAGGACATGGTTCAAGGGAATAGCCTAATGGTGGATTCGAACCCACGATCTTACGATTCGCAGGCCGTACCCTAAACATATTGACACTTATTATTATTAATTATTTATAAAGTGAAATTTATGACGTTATCTTTAGTTGAATATTTTTTATTTTATTATAAATAATAAGAATAGGGTACCACTGAAGATCAGGTTGAGATCAATTAGAAGACATCACGGAATTACCATGTTTCTATTTGTCAAATAGGCAAAGCTAATTGAGACGAATGACTTTTATTGGTGCTTAATATCGAACACATATCCTTTTAAGCGTGGTGAAAAGCGTCTACCCGCAAGTCCTAAAAAAACTTTCGAGGTGTATATAAAATGTATGATTTAAACTGTAAAAATTGGATTTATAGCTTACAACTTTAATCAGTAATGTCATATACATTTGAATATAAAAACCTACATGCATTAAAATAAAAAAAAATCTCTGCCAACCCTAATAAATTGTATTATAGTAGTAGTATAGTATCGCAAACTAGTAGTATAGTATGGCAGAGATTTTTTTTATTTTAAAACATCTTCTTGAAGTTCCATTTCCTACCAGAGGTCGGCTATCATTAAGGCAATTTTAATTTTTTATGCATCGGCACGGGACAAGGATCGTGTGCTCATGTTGAACCATGTCCAGAGATTTGTGAGCCATGAAATACGTCTTCTTCCAGGTGGTCGTTTACCCTGGATTTTTCTTTGGAGTAGTTCGTATTTGTTATTACGCATTATATGACCAAAGTACTGGCTTGCGTTTTTTCACGGTATTAACGGACTAAGATCTCCAGAATATAATTTAATTTATGACAACAACGGTAAGAGCGACATAAGTTACACAGCAAAACATTATCTATTAGGAAAAGGTGTTAAAATCGTTTTGCTCCGTTCTTTATTGAAGGTGATAAAGTACCTTTTAAGTTGTCTCTACTGATGTGGTCTGAGCTTATAACTTTGCGAGGGTATTTTCACTCCCCATATAACGGTGTCGACAGGTTGCGCGTTGTTCGCATACAAATTTGTAACATAAAGGTAAACGTCACAAGATCACGGGCGACGTCGGCCAAAGCTTTCTTCCTTTAATGTATATTAATAACTTAGTAATAATCCAGACGAGGCTATTAATTCATTATGTAAAATCACATTAATATCAAAACTCGTGTGGAAACGTATCTATATATATAAAAGAGAAAGTGTGTGGGTATGTTCCATATATGCTCCGAAACGGCTAGTCCGATTTCAATGAAACTTTCATGGATTCTTTTGATTGACCTGGCGAGTAATCCTGTAAAGTTTGGTGACGATCGGAGCACTCTTCTTTTTGAACTGTCACATGAGCCCGATATGTTTTTGTATAAATGATAAGAATTATGTTGTACATGGGTATAGGTAATGATTTTCACCCGCTCGAGAAGAGAATAGAAGAGAATGAATATGAACAGAAATGAATAATTTAATTATAGGTTGGGGAAAAAACAAATTTTAATATAGTTTATTTATATTTAACTAAAGTATGTAGGTATGTTTGATAACTTTTTGCCATCTTGTAGGTAGGGACATGATCCCATTGCTATAGAATTTTGAGACTTCTGATTAAAATACCCCGACAAGTGGTTTTGGCAGTCCTCTCGTGATGTTAACCTGACACTACCTAAAGAATTCTGAAGAGACCCAAACAGGTGGAAATCTGAAGGTCAAGGTCAGGACTATACTGCGGATGTATTAACACCTCCCAGCCAAACTCTCTTAATTTTTGCTGCGTGGCTAAATATGTGTGAGGTCTAGAGTTATCATGATGAAAAACCACACCCCTTCTTTTTCTTTTTGATTAATTCCGTCTGCTTTCTCTCAACTTGCTTTAATCTGATCAGTTTTCGCAGTAGATGGTAACAGCTCATAATGAATAATGCCCTTCCCATCACACAGCATCATCTTCTTGCGCGTTTACCCGGGTTTCGCCACAGTGTGTGAAGCCTGACCGGCCTTTGACCACGACCTTTTTCGCACATTCTTTTCGTACGTGATCCACTTTTCATCACCAGTTATTAGCTTCTTCAAAAATGGTTCGGTTTCATTACGTCGTAATAAAGAATCACAAACGAGTACACGGTTCATTCTTTCGCGGCTTTCGTTGCATTTTTACCTTTTTTGTAGTAAAATTTTAAAATGTATCGAATTTCTTCATTACATTCACTCATCTTGACAGTACGAAAAACAAATGAAAATCACACATTTTCCTAATTTGAATTTGGAATTATGTTCTTTAAAATGTAAACTTTCAATGATACCAAAACCAGCCAGATACAAATAGTACAGCCAGAGAGATTTCATTACAAGTTCATATACATACTATAATGCGAAAACAGTTTTTCCCCAATCTAACTCCATAGTGGTTGTAAGTAAATTTTATACTTATAAAATAAAATGATCTCTGTTATGGGTCATTTTAATAAAACGTGGAATAATTCATGCGATGTACCAAATATTCAGTTAGGCTGGATATTCACTGAGATACAAAAGAAACGTGACCGGCAAACTGAGATGTGGACATTCGTTTTTGCTTATGAGGGACATTTCTTCTATGAAAAATGATCCTATTTGTTTTTATTACGTGTTACGAAGTTTCACTCGAGGGATGTATTTACAAATTATTTAGTTCTATGTCCTTTGCACTTTTTCGAATATAGTTATATGTTTTTATTTATAGATGTTATATGTTATGTGAGTTATGTGTATTTCGTATAGATAATAGAATGCCAGTTCTTTTACGTACCTGGAGAGCATAACTGGAATTTTTTAACAAATATATATATATATCAATTTTTTGTGTTTTTCAAGGCGTATCATTTAACTTACCTGATAATTTCATTGATTTGTATCGACATTATATACAAATATGTTCGCACAATCTATTAATATTAATTAATAAGGGTAGACAAAGATATCAATTGTTAATAAGTCGCCTCAAGTTGCATGGTTGCATGGAGTTGTTGCTGGTTCAGCCCTGTAGTTCTGGGCTCTCAAGAATAAGACAACGGTATTCTCTGCCTGTCGTACAAGGCGACTAAAGGGGCCTCGGGTTCACTGGGCGACAAGGGTGGGGCCTGAGTCGTCCACCAAAGTACCCGGGAAGAAGGTGACATCGGCTGGCCCGTGTCGCCTTGCGCTGCGAGGCACAGGGGGAGGGAGTAACCTCCCCCCGGGACGTGCCTCCTTGAGCACAGTGCAGAGGGGCTCCGGTGCGTTCCACTGGAGATCCCGGAGCCCCTCGTCATGCACCGAGGAAAGGGCCACTGGGAGGTTTTAGTGGGTAAGAACCCCACATAACCACCGCCTTCCCCAGAAGGCGGGGTATCTTTCTGAAGATTTCCTCCCCGTAAACAAAAAAAAGTTGTTACTGGTTGCAAGGATAAGCTGTATGTTTACACAACATGCATGCTAATTAAAAAAATATTGACAAAAAACATAAATACTCAAGTTACATTCAACAAAAACGATACAACACGAGACGTAAAGATGAAATACAGTTGCCTATAATTAGAACATTATATAGTAAAAATCTACAATACGAGAGAGCCCAGCTGTACAACAAGCTGCCTCGGGAAGTCAAAACTGTTCCTCTATAGTAAGTTTTAAAAATAGTCTTAAGTCATATTTACTAAAATAGTTGTTTAACTTCAGTTCTCCAACTGTGTTAAGAAAGTAATTTTAAGCATATGTAAGTTTTTTCTCAATATATAAGTGAAAATTGTTTATTCTTTTTTTTAGAAATAAAAAAATTCTTTAAACCGAGTTGTTAATGTTACAGCTCTGGTGCGGATTGGCAGACTTAACATGTCTTAAAAATTCTAGGACAAGTAGGTTTCCTCACGATGTGTTCCTTTACCACAGAGCAAGTGGTAAAATTGTAACTTGTATTTGGTGCCGGTACCAATAATGCAATTTCATGGGCGCCCACACTGGGGGGTCGAACTCGGGTTGCTAGCGTATCAAGCAACTCGACGCCATGGTTCAGTTATATTGTAAATTCAGTTAATCGGAGATCAGAGTTGACGTCTCATTAATATTAAACATGAATTTTGTACCCAGTAGCATATTTAATAACAAAGTAACGATCTTTACTATGTTTTACGTTTACTGTGTACATAAAAGAGAACGTCCTGACAATGAACTTCAGCTGGCACAACAAAGTAATAAATATGTATGTAATAAGCAGTTTGTTCGTGTCAATGTTCCACAGGCTACATTATACAGACAACAAGTTTTCCGTTCAGGATATTAATGTGTGTCAGGAGCCGCCTGTTGCACTCGAGCGTTAATGAGTCGTGTAAGTTAATGACGCAGTAACGTCAAGGTCTTTCTACTATAGCTTATTAATACAAATCATCCTTGTAAAACATAAATATACTTCATTTAATCTACTTTCAAAGAGTTTCTTAGCTAGCTACACATGTTAATAAATTATGATAACAAATTCCTGTGGATATTTCAGTTATTTATTTGTAGCTTATTGTATCTATAATTCATAATTAATATATAATATTAATTTACTTAATCAACATATTAATTTGGCGTTGTAAACGATAATTTAACTTTATTAGTTCGTTCTTAGTTCATAAATGTCAGCATTATGAGTACTTTTTTATGCGTGTAAACTAGCGCTTGACCATGATCCCACCTGGTGTTAAGTGGTGATATAGTCGAAAGATGGTACGCGCTAGTTTAGTAAGTGCCTATTCACTCTACTCTTGAAGGCTCCCACGTCGTACTTGGACGGAAAGACTGACGCCGGCAACTTATTCCACTCCTTTGCTGTACGCACGATGAACGATGACTCAAATCGCTTCGTTTGGACGCGCGGAACATCGACTATAAAAGGGTGGAGACCCGCCGAGTGTCTAAACGTCCGAAGGTAGAATGGGGATGGGGGAATTAACTCGTGTAATTCCTGTGCACACTCTCCAAAGTGTAATCTGTAAAACACCGAAAGGCTGGCCACCTTGCGCCTGTGCTCAAGACTATCTAGGTGTAGATCTTGGTTACCTATCAACTTTTGGCCCGCCTCTCCATGGAATCCAGTGCCGCGAGTTAGTATTTGGCTGTACCTGCCCAGATATGACAACAGTACTCCACACATGGCCGGATCTGTGCTTTATACAAAGTCAAAAGCTGTCCCGGTGTGAGGTACCGCCGTACCTTTGATAGGACTCCAAGCTTCCTAGCAGCTGCCTTCGCTTTGGATTTTACAGAAACATTTTAAAAATACATACGAAATGAAAACACCACCTCCTTTTGAAGTCGATTAAAAAAACGTGTGTGGGGATGTACTGGTGTATGCTGGTATGTAAGGCAAAACAACTCCAAATATTTCATCTAGAGTTTCAGTACTCTACCTTTGTAAAATCTCTTTCTCTCTTCCTTGCTATTAATCCCATATAGCCCCAATCCTTTACCCTTATATATACATATATAGATGGTTGTAACTTTTTAATCATTTGTAAGTTATTTAAACGCCTTTCATTAAATCTTTACTGGCTTATTTACGTAACGAAGTGTGTTCAGAAAGTCGTATAAGTGTATTATAAAAAATGAAAAACTCAACGTAAATACAACGCACGTTTATGCGATCGTAAAATACTACGATTCTCATAAGCACGGCATCTCTGGAAATAAGTAAGCTTCGTTATGGAACGCTTGTCGAATAAAACGGAAATGCCTAGAATTGCCACCTGAAATTTGCCCGTATCGATTTAAGAGTGCTATTTTTAAAAATTCTGTTCAGTACCAGTAACCCGTCTTCTTCTTCTCTTGGTGCCATCTTCTATCGAAGGTTGGCACAGTAGCTCGAAATAAACAACGTGTGCTCATATTGAACCATTGGCGTAGATTTTTAAGCCAAGATGTTCTTCTCCTTACCGGATTTCTTTTTCCATGTATCTTTCCCTGGATTATGAGCTGTAACAAATCGTATTTGGGATTGCGCATTCTATGCCCAACGTTCGTCTCTTAATTGCGTTCAAAACTTCAACCTTCTTTTTAATTCTTTGCATCACCACTCCGTTGCGTATTTTGTCTCTCCAGGATATCCTTAACATTCTTCTCTAAACCCACATTTCGAAAGCTTGAACTTTTTTGGACATGGCTTCTGTCATAGACCAAGCTATGACGCCATACAGAAGAATGCACGCTGCAGTCACTCGTATAGACATGTACTGGTCAAGAAACAAACGAGAGAAACTAAATTCAAATACTAAAAGTTAGAAAGTTAGTTAGAAAGAATGTTTTCGTGATCGTACGTTGAACGGACACTGAGTTACCATGGCTTTATTACAAGACTACGTTTTACATTAAATAGATGACAGAATAGAGTTTTATAATAAACGGTGTAGTAACGAAGATCATAAAGGAACATTATGTACAAAAGAAAATCCACTCCGAGTATTCGCGCTGTCAGAGTTATCTGCCCAGCCCAGGCGAAATAAGAAAATTAACTTAATTTTCTAGGAGCTTAACCACTCTTAGTTCCGAGAACTTTTGATTGGAAGCTTTTGTTACAGTTGTGATTTAGTTTTTCGACTCTTAAAGTGTATATAGTGAAGTTATTTAACTACTATGTAATTTAACATTACATTGTTATTTAATACGCTCTCAACTCAAACGGGGTAGACAGAGACAGCTATCGACGTCTTATATGGGACGTAGTAAGCTTCGTGAAAAGCGGACCGCAATAGCCAGGACGCTAGCTAGCAAGTTACCAAGAACTTATGTGTGTTTACTCGAGCAATAAGTTTAGAAATTGAACGTGATTATTGCGTAAGTTAAAACTTAATTAGAATATATACTCGGCTAAAAGTAGAATTTGGTGGATGTGGAAAGATGAAGTTGGAGATAATTTTTTTAAAAACCCACAAAGTGACTATTAATTCTATTAAGCTACTTCCAGCAACATTGTATGGCCGTGAGACTTTGTATTTCGTTAATTTTAGTTCATAACATACAAGAAAAGAAATGTTTACTTATTAATGTATGTTACATAGAACAAACATACACATCCCATATTTTTTTCCACCCTACCCTCCTTATTTATGATAGTGGCTATAAGAAAAGTGGAAAGGACGTTTAGAAGTGAGTTGGACGTGTAACAAACAACGCTGTCGCAATTATGTAAAAGAGTTACTTCTCGATGTCGGAAACAACGAGAGTTGAAGCCCGCAAGAATTCCATTAGTTTATCCTTTGCCTTACGCTCTTTGAAGTATCAAATGACTATGAACGGAGACTCTAGGTTATTAAATTTATATATATATATTACTAGCTGTGCCCGCGACTTCGTCTGCGTAGAATTTAAGAAAAAAGTTTTTTTCTCGTTGTATTTTACTGCGTCCTGTTTGTACTTGTGGAGGTAAGTTTTTTTACAATTTACTTTTTTTCCATATAATTATTACCTCTTTTTTAATTGATGTTTTTTACCTGCCCTGGCTGCTAGGCGTATTTTAGTGGCACATTTTAAAAGTGGACCCTAAAGTCCTCGTGCTGCATAATATTGTCAATGCTGCGTTGGATAATCGAAACGAAGGTGTTCGCACACCTTAACACGTGGAGATACGTGTTAAGGTGTGCGAACCTTAACACGTATCTCCGCCGCCGAACGGGATCGGGAGAGGGCCGATCCCGTTAGGAGATGGCGCCATCGACCCGCAGCCCTGTAGTTCTGGGCTCTCAAGAATAAGACTACGGTTTCCCCTGCCTGTCGTATAAGGCGACTAAAAGGGGCCTCGGGTTCACTGGGCGACAAGGGTGGGGGCCTTTGTCGTCCGCTAAGGTGGACCCGGGAAGAAGGCGACATCGGCTGGCCCGTGTAGCCTTGCACTGTGAGGGCACAGGGGGGGAGGGAGTAACCTACCCCCCGGGACGTGCTCTCCTTGAGCACAGTGCAGAGGGGCTCTGGTGCGTTCCACTGGAGATCCCGCAGCCCCTCGTCATGCACCGAGGAAAGGGCCACCGGGGTGGTCTTAGTGGGTAAAAACCCCCGTAACCGCCGCCTTCCCCCCAGAAGGCGGGGTATCGTTTTGAAGATTTTCTCCCCGTTATCAAAAAAAAATACAACATGAGTAGCAGTAGAGTGGCAGTATGGTATTTGTCCTAAATTGTTGGAGTTGACCATTGGTTTTTATGAAGCCTTCTATTTGTAATATTCTTTTTACCGTATGTACATGTCCACATGAAATGCTAAAAGACAAAAAAACAAATTATAAATAAACTAATAGCCTCCTTCATGAAGTCGACTAGGCGTTAGTCATGTACTTAGTTTTAATTAATATTAGTATCGAAATAAAATTATTAACTGTTATAATTTCTGAACGAATATGTCGAATAATGTGTATCTTATGTATTGTTGAAATTCTTAAGAGTACAAATTCTAATTACCCTGAACTATTAAGATAATATTTAAGTTTAAACAAGTAAATATAAAGCTACTTACAAGTTATTAATTATTCAGAACTTACCCAAAAAACTCAGAAGCAAATATATACACAGCTTCATCTTTCCAGTTTCCTGAAAAAGAAAAAAAACAATTACTTATTTTTTATCTGAAATTTTATTAGACTTTATAACTTTAACTACGATACAAAGTCTTACGGCTGGAGTACTTAAAAATAAGTTACTATAACTAAAATATTACTTTATAAAATAGAGTAACACACTTATGAGCTGGGCACACTTAAGAGCTGCGTGACCTGGCTCTTGACTTGGTAGTCCTGAAGCGTCGCCGCAGCCGAAACCGGCAAGAAATAATCGTCACCATAAAAAAGATCGTATTAAATAGCCTAAGAGAGGCCAATCACAGAATTGTCATCAGCCTTAGTTAACCGACTTCAAAGAAGAGGAGGTAATAAATTCGTCATTTTTTTTCATTTTTATCCAATTTCGTTTTTCTTTAAATTAGGTTTCAATTATATAGCATGTACATTGTGTTAGGATAGGACCCGACAGTTCCTATGCATATGCCTAGAAGAATAATTGTTGGGATATTGGTTTACGACGATCAAAGGCTAGATACTAGATAGACACGCTTCAGAACTTCGTATTAGAACAATGTATGTAAATATTCATTGAATGAATGAATGAATGAATATTCTTTATTGCGCAACAATTAAAAACAAAATACATCACAGAAATAGTAACTACAATTCTCTGCATTCCTCAGTCTTTGTATACAAATAAAAGGGAAGAAAATGTAATATAACGAAATTTATTCGCTACAATTGTGAAATAATTGCAGATTTCGGTAACACCTATTGTTGTACATAAAATAAATTTGTTGACAACTTAATAGGTGATATCCAACAAGCAACAGGGAAGTTAGGCGGCAGCTGCAAGAAAACGAGCCAACTTAATTAAGCACGGGCTAAGTTTCCGCACAGATAACAATTTGTAATGAAATTGTTGTTATTAAAACATTGTTATAGGAGAAGAGCACTAGCGACACACATGCGATGGCATAGACTTATTAATTTATACGTAAAATGTTAAAAAGAAAGAATTGCTGCCTATTCTATTAAATAATTAATTAATCGGGTGAGACGCCATTTTGTCTACGTCACAGTTCAGTGTTGTAATAGACATATTGTTGCACGTTATGAAATGGAAGGAACTGACCTATCTTTGTCTAGACTAAATTAATTAAATATTATAATCTTAGCCCTAAAATTAACAATAGAATAAATAAAATCCTTAAAATTTATCTTTTAAATAACTATCATTGTACAAAAATACTTTTAACATGGCTAAAAATCTAAACACCAGATGATAAATTAAAATTAGTAGCATTAAAATTCATATAAATTAAAAATATATATAATAATTATATTGTCATAATGTTTATATATTTATAAATTCATATTCTGTATAAACGTACAACATAAAATTGTTATATTGATATATTAAGAGTAACATAATATTTCTGAAGTCCGTACGTACAGTGGTCACTCAGTCACGTACTCGATGTCAAGCGAGTGACAGTACAAATAAACTTTTTATAATATACCTGCTGAAACTTGAGCACACGTATTACATTTGCATCTATATAAATTATTTTTCTGGAAGAGGCTAACGTGAGAGGTACGCGGCCTAGTTTAGATGTTTTACAATCCAAATAGGTTCAATATCATTCTATTTTATTTCAATATAATCATATTGTATAAAGGAGTAATGTATTTTTTGGTTTAAATAAATTATTTTTACTTTTTATTAAAATCTGGAAGGATTCTATTCTTCCTTATTAAGGATTTTGAAACTACTAGTTTGTATAATGCATGCCTACATTAAAAAAGCTATCACGCCCTCTTAACCCTAGTCAGTTAGACAAAGACAGTTTTCACTGTTCATTTGCCATACACCGGACATAAACTTTTTTAAAGCAAGTGACTTGTACTTGTAAAAAACGGCAATTCACTGGTACGGGGCGACTCAGATTCAAACCCGCGACTTTCTTAAGTCGATAATCGTTCGCTTAGACATGTGCTTACACCTGTAGTTGAATTAATTGTCCTGAGAAATCTGTGACGCAGTCTACATTTATTCATTTTTTTTATTAGACAAAATTACAACATCATTACAGTCAAACCAATGCGATGATGTAATTAAATAATACTTACGAGAGAACATTTAAGACATGGTATAAAAATAAAATAAAAAAAAGAAAAAAAACAAATAGAAAATGTCTTCGACGCACTTGTACGCAGCCTCTACAAACTACGACTGGTTGCAATAAAAGACAATCCACTTGCTGCGATATAATTTTAATAGTATTAATAAACCAAGTAAAATAATAGATTCTACAGATTTGTTCCGACGTATGCGACGCTCATACAATATAAGCCTTCATTCTAACCTTTTGTCGGGATATGATTTACATGGATCTGACGCACGTATATTGAATAAAGTGACGTCCACATCGCTAACAAGTTACGTGATTCCGCATCGCATGAGTTCGTTAGAGTCACTTGCGTATTTTTTATGTTGCCTTGTTAAATAATATGCCGCCATACTTATTTCTTGGAAAATATAAGTACATAGAATATTCATACGAATACGTTATTTTTTTTAATATCCATGAGGCTTTAATTGTAAGATTTTGATGTAATACAGAAACAAGAACCCGAGCCTGCTAAACCAATTATCTCAAAATTAACTTTCAGCTGTGCCACTGGTTTTCCATGGCGTACCACTGGCACTCCAATATGATTTCAATTGTTTATCTCGTATAAAATGAATTCTTCAAATAGACTGATACATTTCGGTAAATTAATCAATCTCAAATAATCATAATCAAAATTCAAATCGAAATAACCTTTTTACCTTACCGAAATATCAATTTTTTTTATTAACAGCGGGTTGAAGTCCCGGATTGTACCAATGAGTTTTAATATTTCAGTTTCTTACATTAAATATCACTAAAAATGGCCTCACCCTCTGACGCTCACTCTCTTTCTCTGAGCTCACCTGTCATCTATTAAACCTAAAAAGCCAGGTGAAAAACACTCAAATGGGTTCAATGGACGACAGCTACTTTTATATTTTTACCATTTTAGGTTTTAGAAACTTTATTCTCACTTTAGACATTTCAGGTCACTTACACGAGAACAATAAATAACTAATATTATAAAACAATAAGTTTGCTGTCACACGAAAGAAGGAGTCACCTAACGCATTCATTTGCTTGGAGACGATTAGCTATCGCTGAGGAATTTAGCAAGTTACATTTTGAATGCGCTAAGTGTGTATACCCTCTTGACGTGTGCGCATTTTTGGTTATACATTTCACATAAACTTCTGAATGTCTTTTAGATAAATTAACAATACTTAAATAAATATTGTCCCTATTTCATTTCTCTTAGATATGATGTCCATATACTGGTGTCAATCAACGGAGTACACGCCGGCTTTAGACGTTATTAAATTTGCACAAACGACGTGCATAAAAGTGCATCGAGGTACGAGTGCCCGCATTTATAACTCTACGTGCCGTCGCATCAGGTGGATTTATTACTGACATTTTTCAATTCATATTGCTCGGTGATCCAGCCCCCGACGGAGGGTAGTATCAACTGTAGGTAATATTTATGACAGTACCTTTAACGTAAACATATGCGCAAATGTGCAAATGTCGTATACATTTCAAATATGATGTCTGAATAAGAAAAAATGATAAACTCGTATTATAAAGCAATCAAAAATTAAATCACCCCTTTCATCAAGGGGTAGGACGCGATGACAATTATCTTTTTGCTCGCTCTTAACACTTCCGTTGATATTTTTCAATCAATTTTACTAATGGTACTGTGAGGCGGCTGTCGCCGGATATCTTTTAGAAAAAAAACTACTATGTGGCGCACACCACGTTATTTTTTTAAATAAAGGTCTGACTCCTGAATCCCTAAATTTAGAAGAGAACTGAGCTCCGCGAGGTTCTGATTGACTGCGTTAATTATGATATAAAAACTGTCCAAGAGAGCAAAAGTGCGTGTTTTGAAGGAGTGCTGAATGGACTTTGTGCCCACATACTATTGAGCGTTATAACAGTACGTCCACGCTTGTCGTAGAGTTTGGATCTACTATTCTAGTTGTTTCGCTGTAGTTAGCTAAAATTACTACGCCAACAAGATTTGCTGGTTGTTGCGCGGGGTGTTTGTTGGTATGGCCAGTGTACTTAATATCATAACAAAATTTATAGTTTATGTTAAATAGTATAGATAATATTTCATAAAAATTAAATATTTTTTAGAGTATCTAATGAGGATATTTAAACTCGTTGCACTTAACAGAAGTTTCAGCGGATAATTACGGTACTGTGGTGCACCGAAATATGCACGACGATCAACTCTTAGATATATTTTATGGCGCTAAGATATACCCTACGACGTGTAGATATAGTTTCTGGCGCTTAGATATCGTCTACGACGCGTACATATACCGTACGATGCGTAGATATAGTTTCTGGCGCTTAGATATCGTCTTCGATGCGTACTTATACCCTACGACGTGTAGATATAGTTTCTGGCGCTTAGATATCGTCTACGACGCGTACATATACCGTACGATGCGTAGATATAGTTTCTGGCGCTTACATATCGTCTACGACGCGTACATATACCCTACGATGCGTAGATATAGTTTCTGACGCTTAGATATCGTCTACGACGCGTACATATACCCTACGACGCGTAGATATAGTTTCTGGCGCTTAGATATCGTCTACGACGCGTACATATACCCTACGATGCGTAGATATAGTTTCTGGTGCGTAGATATAATCTACGACGTGTACATATACTCTACGATGCGTAGATATATTCTATGACGCGTAGAACAGTCTACATCGCGTCGATTCAGTGTACTACGACGACTGAATACTTTGTTGCTGGTTACATAATATTGTTTAAGATTCAAACTCCTATTCGTATTTGAATGAAAACGTGTAGCTTAAAAAAGAATGAGTGTTACTAGGGGACACCCTAAACAAATGGATAATGACCTCATTTTTATTATAATAAAAAGCGAAGTCAAATTTATTCAGAACTAACCAATATGTATGAGAAAATGCGAGAAAAAGAAAATGTGAGAGAAGTGTATTAGAGACAAATTTGAAACCTGTTACCACTTCCTTATTTATTTCTTTATAATATGATTTTACTCATACTACGATATAATCCGGATGTGAGGGTGCCCGAGAAGGCCAAACTAGTTAGATACTTCAATGGGACCAAGGGCTCGAGACCCTTAGTCCGGGGCGTGGGTACTTCTATTCGTTTTCATTTATTATAAAATAAAATTTTGTATCATGGAGTGTCTTATAATTATTTAAGATACCAAACATACATCAAACCACTCAGTTCAAGACCATACGTAATGTTGTTGTATTGTAATATTTCAACATGTCACGAGCAGCTGCTACCGACAACCGCAAGCAACCGAACTATTTGGAAGCCGCAATCTGGAAGACAACCTAATTTCTAAACGCCTGTATATAAGCTGGTACAATATGCCGTAGGAATAAGGTAAATAACAATTTAGTTGTAAATTTTCGTGTTGTTTTCTCTTCACTAATTCTTTTCGATAGTACCTTCCCATAAAGGAGAAATTCAAAAATACCTGACGGTTCATGTGAATAAACAATACTAAAGCAGAAATTCTACGAAAGAAATATGTAAAGAAGCTACTTCAGAAGTACCCATCTACGAAAAGGAATATGTATGGGTCTTCGAAAAGCCAGAGAAGCGCGCATAATTAAAATAACTCAACTTTGCCTACTCTTGTAGGCCAACGGCGTGGTTGCTTTTATTTATTTGATGAGTCATATTATATAACTATTTCACATTTTGATGTAGTTGTATATTTTTTACTTATTTTATTTGATGTGGCAATAAATATTATTTATTAATTACTGTGCACGGCGCACTCCAAGTATATATGTACTTCGTTAACTACAGATACGTCAACATCTTGGCATTTGTGCATAGTATTATATTATCCTATTACCTACATAAACTACTTTAAAAACAAATTGTTAACTCGTTTAAAACAACTTTTACAGAGTTAGTTATATTAGCTGTTAAATTTATAACCCTACCAACATTAAGATTTATCTCTCTATTTTTTATTTAATAATATAACTTAAGTTTGGTTAATTATTTTATTATTTAAACGACACTACAAATGTAATTTAACATAACAATAATACAAGACACATTTTTCCTAAATAAGTAACTAAATCTGATGGCCGTGACTTCGTATCCTAGTCGGCTTGTAAAAATGAATTGCATTTTTCGGTGTACTTAGCACACATGCTAAAAAAAATAAACAAAAGTCTCACGTCTTTAACACAACGGGGTAGACAAAGTCGGCATTGTATGATTGTTTTTCACGAAGCGTTTTATGTCCCAAATGTGACAGGCATAGAGGCAATTGCCATCTGGGCACAAATCTTGGTATATTAAGTTTCTTGGACATTGTTATCGCAATCTCACATAAGTATACACATTCATAAACACTGACACTTATGCTCGCATATACTCACACATTTTTATAATTATTTTAATTAACTTAAAAAAAATGATATGATTAAGGAAGAGCTGGGTCTTCTGGCACAAGTATATTTGTACATAAAAGAAGATCCAGACACGGTATTCTAGATATCTTTTGTTTTTGAAAGTATAGATTTTTTTTATTTTTAAGTTTTGTCTACTTAGGAAAGCGGTACGAAAACTTATTGGAATAAACTGGTTGGAAATTAAACCTTTCATTATATGGTAAAGTAGAATGCAAACGTTTATACTATTCCTACTTTTGCAGTAAATTTAATTCAAGATATATTTGGAAGAAATACATTCCAATGTCTTTTTAAGTTCTGTTATATAAGTATCGTAAATGTTAGACGATGGAGTATAGAGATTTATGCTACGTCTTTTCGAAAGTAATGCAGTTCCGTACACCTGCTTTGTAACTTGTATACTTAAAAAACTCGAAGTTCTTATACGAACAAATGCTATACATTCTTGGTTTAAGAATCATAACACAATATTCAAATTTTCACTATTACATGAGTGTTCTGAATTTTTATTTGGAGGATAGTCCTAAGTTTCAATAAATAGCTTCATAAGAGCTGCGGAAGGGATATTCGGAGGACGAATGGACCGACACGATCGTGGAAATACCAATATTCTCTGGAATACCAGCTTGAAATGTGGATATATTATATGCTGCATTTATTTTTCGGTAAAATGTGTCGGCAATGGAATTGCAATTTCTTTAGCAGGTGTTTGTGACTGATCTCTTAATATGAAAGCCCCGTATTCTAATACTTAATAGTGACACTCTTGTTGCGCTCTTCAGATGTTCTCCTCCACCACATCTCTAGGACGTCTATATTTTCTTCTCTGCTACTTCAAAATGTATTTAATTTAATTTCAAGCACCTCCACCTAATGGTTGAAGGTACAGTCTGCGAAACTTAAAGTCGTTGATTACAATCCACCGTTACCAAGTTCATGTTACACACATTTGTGAAAAAAAAAAGTTTTTGACTATCGCGTACATAACGATAAATTTCAATTATGCCGTTATATTTAAATTTTTCAATATAAATGAGAAATTGGTATTTTTTAATATGAAATTATATTATAATTGTCCATTACGGTTTTTGGCACACTTACAATTGAATTGAAGTTGGTAGCTTGTCGTAGGTTTTAATGGAACAGATCTGTAGTTCTGGGCTCTCAAGAAAAAGACTACGGTATCCCCTGCTTGTCGTAGAAGGCGACTAAAAGGAGCCTCGGATTCACTGGGCGACAAGGGTGGGGGCCTTTGTCGTCCGCTAAGGTGGACCCGGGAAGAAGGCGATATCGGCTGGCCCGTGTAGCCTTGCACTGCGAGGGCACAGGGGGGAAGGGAGTAACCTTCCCCCCGGGACGTGCTCCTTGAGCACAGTGCAGAGGGGCTCCGGTGCGTTCCACTGGAGATCCCCTCGTCATGCACCGAGGAAAGGGCCACCGGGGAGGTTTTAGTGGGTAAAAACCCCACATAACCGCCGCCTTCCCCCCAGAAGGTGGGGTATCTTTTTTTGAAGATTTCCTCCTCGTTAACAAAAAAAAATGGTCTTCATGGAAATTATTTGACAATACCAGACTTGTTCTTTAGCAAGGCACATGCTCAAGTGACGTTTCTCTTATAATATTTGTTATATAATAAGGTTCCTCCTCCTCCTCCTTGTGTCGTTTTACTCATAGCTGAGGGTCGTGACCTCCACGAATTATTTGGCGGACGATCGCTTTCCACCTGTTACGGTCTTTGGCGGTGTGAAATGCCTTGTGGACTCTCCTGTTGGTGTTAGTGCTAATTTGGTCTATCCAACGCAAATAATAAGGTTAGTGCTATATAAATTCAACGGACAATCTTTGAAAATTAACGAATAAAAACGCAAATTGAAATAAACTAATTAAGAGGAAGTCTTGTTCAAGTGGTGTAGGGCGTTACTTCCGCCACAACCCCGGTAAAATATACAACAGGGTTAATTAACTCGACGCCGCCACCGCCGCCGCCGCATTGATTTCTGGTATACTACTCGAGTTGTGGAAGTCTATGAAATAAAATCAGTTGCA
The DNA here is from genome assembly GCA_029286785.1 of Meandrusa payeni. Taxonomy (NCBI): domain Eukaryota; kingdom Metazoa; phylum Arthropoda; class Insecta; order Lepidoptera; family Papilionidae; genus Meandrusa; species Meandrusa payeni. The sequence continues at coordinate 5,862,730 of JAGSMX010000008.1, read as the reverse complement.
ATTATATTATATTGAAATCAACTTCTTTTTAAGGGCGTATATCGGTTTACGTAGCTATGAATTTCTAGAAACTAGCAAGTCGTTTATAGCCTAATAGTTTATGGTACGGTCTGAAAAACGTAAGGTCGTTGGTTCCCATTTTACTATTGATGTGAACCGTATCCTAATACAAGCATGTTACTGATATTTGTAAAAACAATTGTCACCATTCCTTTTCAAAATAAAAGAGTATCAAAGACAAACAACATTCCGAATCACTACCCAATTATAAGAATATGACGTATTTATCACTATTTTTGTAAATAATACAAAAGCTCTCGCGTCTTTTAATCTTTTTGTAGCAGAGTAAGCAATCTCTGCCCGCCTTTCACCAAGCTTATTAGGTCCAAAATGGTTTTTGAAATGGTGACTTATTGGTGTAACCCTATTGGTAAAGCTTAGCCATAAGATTTTCACTGCTATAATTATACTTATTATTTACAAAATATATAATTATAATATAGCCGTGAGCAAATATAAAGGATCGGTTAAGAAAGTTAGAAAAACATCTTGGAAGATAAGGACGCTAGCTAATTGAAATAAATTGTGTAGATAGACAATTAATTTTGGTACTTAGTGTCGCCTTAAAATTTAATGAAAAATACTGTATTACCCAAGTTTACTTATATCCTTTTTCGTTTAAGTTTATTTTTTTTAAAATATAAATAAATTAATAAAAATATTTTATATTATTTTAAGGCTATTTAATTGTCTATCATGCACAATTTATTTCAGTTAGCTAACGTCTTTATCTTCCGGGATATTCAAACTTTTTTAACCGGCTCTTTATTTTTGCTCACGAGTGTATTTCACATTTACCTTTTTCTGTGCTTATCTAATTCTACTTGGCTATCTATTTATTGTGTGCACATTATCTTTTTAAACAATCTTATCTAGATAAACAAAAACAGTTTGCAAAATGTTTTTGTGATCTTAAATTCGGTGCTAAAATAAGTTGCTGGATTCATATTCCAAAGAAAGAAAGAAAACATTTATTTTGTACAAAGAATTGATGCTTAAAATTACATAATTACAATAGATTAGACTAGATCAAAATGGCCTCCACTCAGCTTTAAGTCGCAGAGACGAGATCTTCGCAAATGCTGCTTTTCAGTGGTACCAACCAATAAGTAAAACTTATAAATATTAAACTAGATAAGAGAATCTGTAGTAGTCACAAATTTAGTTGTCTTATTGTGTACCGTTTACTTGACCTAATAAAAACTGAATAACATCACTATTCCGCCAAACCGCAGTACGGCAGCGACAGTAAATCTCACTTTATTGCTGGGGTCACACAAAGGCTTACAATGACTGAACTCACATTTATTTATATCGTCCCGTAGGTAGGCATACGAGCTTTACACATTTTAATAAAATAATGGACACATTTAACAAATCACTTTCATGACCCAATTCAATAGCCTAATGGGTTAGGGTGCGGCCTGCGAATCGTAAGGTCATGGGTTCGAATCCACCATTCGACTTTTGCCGTGAACTATGTCCTAGCACAAGCTTAAGCTAAGTTGGAATGGTTAACAAGATTGTTAAGAAAACAAAAAAATATTGCTAGTTTTCTTTAAAAAAAAAATTGGAAAAGACCCGGATTTTTTCCTGAGTTCTGGCATACCACTTCTGCTTCTGCTCATCGATAGCATGCACACTCCATAATAACCTTCTTTGGTATGTATTGTAAAAGCATCTATAACCAAATGGTTTACGGGTATGGTCGTAGTTTGAAACACAAAAGTTTCAATTGATGTATCTCCTAGCACTAATTACTACATTTTTATTTACCAATCCAAATAAGTTTATTATTTGGATTGGTTAATAAAAATGTTTGTAGATTAAGTAAAAATATAGCATTCACAAAAAAAATACTTGCAAAGAAATAAAAAAGTTAAATAAATCAATACATTTTCTGAATAATAAAATTCTTTATTATTTAGAATAACAGATACTAGTTTTACCGGCTGGAATTCCCAAACTCTCTAATAAAATGGTAAATATTAATCGCTAAGCCACGAATTCACTAATTCTAAAAAAAAAAAATTGAAACTCAAAACTCTTAAAATTGTATACTTTATTTTTTTTCGAAACACGCTGTATATACAATGGTATAAGTTTCATGTCAATTCTTTTGTAGCTTTAATAGTTAGAGCGACGAAAAAATTATCCTTATTATACAGTATAGATTATTGTTTAATTTAACTACACATTAAAAATTACAAAACAATGAAAGACGAAGCGCGAAGAAATCTTTCATTGTTCGTACAGCAAGGGACTAGAATAGTTTTCCCGCTCCTGTCTTTCCCTCTGATTACAATGTGGGTATTTTCAAGAGTAGTCTGAATAGACAGGTAGTGCGCCTTACCATCCAGGACTGCATTTCCATTTAACATCAGGTGGTATCGTAGTCAAGCACTTGCCACTTAGACGGCATAAAAAAAATAAAATTCAAATCGTCCAGTCAAATCCGGAGCGAGTCGTTGGCTTAAAATAATTGAGATTTTATAGCGGAATATTGAACAAAATGAAATGTGAAAATTGTATAACTTTCAATCGCTCGCTATTTTCGAAAGCGTTGCGAATATATCGTTAACGTTACTCAAAACATTAAGTGCAGCTGCCGTTATACCCCTCCAGCCGATTAACCCATTTTAGGGCTTCGATTTTGCGAACGATCGCAACACACAGTACTGCGACAAACGTTTAACAGGACCCCTTGAGCGTTTAATATGAAATAAACCAAGATGGGAGAATCTGATCGGTAACCTAGTGGTATTGTAAAGCAAATTTTGCATATAGTAATTGCATTTCATGTAGCAAATGGATATCTTTTATTTACATGATGAATGATACTGAATATCGCGTATATTTTATTTCACGGAATGAGCACCTACAATAAACTATTCCAAATTCATATAAATACTTTATATTCTCAGGTCTATATTATATAGCTCTATTATGACGGGACAAATCAATTAAATTTTCTTTCACACTCCTTAAATACCTATAAATATTTTGTCACCATAAACAATTATAATAATTTTTAAAATACAGTAAAAATTTTAAATACATCCAACAACCTCATCCTTTTTTGAAGTGGGTTAACAAATAAGAAAAGAACGTATGGTCCGAATATTATTTAGTACATAACACACTGGGTTATAGAATTTATAATATCAAACATTATGCCGTCATTGCAAGGTTTCATCTAAACTTTGTACCGTCAGCGAACTTAACCGGTTCAAAGTTATTTACTTCCGATGGTACATGTCGATTGCAGTTGCTACGAAGTTGTACTCACCTGCCACGTAGTTCGATGAAATGTTGGTTTACAACTTAAAGCGGGTTCTAATATCGACATTCTCGTCTTGTGAAATGCTGTATTAAACTTCACATGAAGTAATCATGCTATTAAACTTTATCGTAATATATTAAGTTAAATATTTGAAATTTTTTTTTCGTCTATTCTCTATTGTATTTACTCACAGGGAGTAATGTGAGGAATTGTTTGGAATCATCTCAGCTACCGATTTCCATTACCACACATCTCGGTAGAATTCCATATTCCATTGACACGTATGGTAAGAAGCTTATAGCGTATCACTTTCTCTACCTAAGTATTTTATTCGGTTTAACCCTAAACATAACAATGTATAGCATAATATGCATGTAAAGGAAAGATAAAAGATCTCTTTACTTAAATCTATTCTTTAATTGTATTTAATAATAATTATTCAAATGTTTAATGTCACAATTGTCAGTGTCGTGACATTTATTTAAAAGAGATAGAGATGGAATAAGGACATTAAATGTTGTTTCTCTAAATATTCTACAGAAACGCTGCCTTTAATTTCGTGTATACAAATACATTCCTAATAATGCGATAATCACTGTACGTGTAGCACTGAATATATTAGAATAGTGTACGTAGCGTCCAAAATACGTATGTTCATATCACGATTTTTAAATTTATTTTTTGATATTTTTTGGATATACATTTTTTTTACTTTTCTTCAAAAAACAATCTTGCCACAATAAGGGTTAATTAAAAAGTTAACATCTTTGAAATATGTTGCAAATGTTAATAAATACACGAAATAAAACGTATCATAAGTCTCGGCATTTTATAACGGCGTATTACATTTTTTAAGTAATTCTCGCTTCAATTTATCACGAACAAAATCTATTAAAGTTGAATGTATAAAGATGATTCCTTCTCCGAACTATCATAAACAAGACTCATTACAGTTTTTAATTTGTGTGTAATATAATTTATATGAGACAATTTCGATATCGGCATATATGATGTGAATCATTTTATTTTGTGCTATCGATAAATTTAAAAATCGTATAAAAAAAAGATACTCTAAAATTATATAGAAACGCAGTAACGTTTTAAAAATAAATACGAAGGAAAAGAAATTGCATACATAAAAATATGATATACATGTGTTTATTTTATGTTTATCCATGACACCAACTTTTACAGCAACTCATTTACCGTACGCGCTGTCCGTCTGTGGAACTCCTGTAGCCATTAGGAAATCTCTGACGATAAATACTTTTAAAATCAACGTTAAAAAGTTTTACTTAGACAAGTCCACCTAACATCATTTATACTGTTATGATATATATGTAAATATTTATTTAAATTATCAAAAATTATAACACCGTTACAGATAATACCAAAATGATGTTATAAAAACTTAGGTAAACACATATTATTAAAATTAAAACAAATAAAAAGCTGCTTTATGTATTGACAATAATATATAAATATAATAGAGTCAAACACCTTCTACGCATTTGTAGGCAGCTTCGATAAACACAGACTCAAAATATATTATATGTAATACTTTTTATACACATTTTGTCTTTTCATAATTTATATTTTGATATGTATATATTTATACATATATTATATATTTGTATGTTTGTATGTAAATATTTATTATCAGTATTTAAGTATATCTACTTTTTATAAACTCCCGCCGCTCCTTTTTCTTATTCCTCTCCATCTAAAGGTTGCCTGGAAGAGATCGCTTTTAGCAATAAGGCCGCCCATTGTTTTTCTTATTTTTAATTTTATTTCATAAGTGTAAACAATAAAGAGTTTAAAAATAAATAAATAAATAAAATATATTTTAAATATTACTAATACAATAATTGATAACTTAATATTATTATGTGGGTATATTAAATGTAGATTATTTATTATACTGTTAGATTAGTACAATATTTGTGTTTGTATGCCATCGTCCTGTTTCGTTCATTTCCTGTCCATACACAGGTTGTCTAGAAGAGATCGTTTTTAGCGATAAGAATGCCCAATGTACAACAAATTCTAAAATGTATCGTAGTTCTGTATTTTACTTCTTGTTTGATTTAGTCTACAATAAGTTATATATTTACCTATCTATTCTTTGTGAGTCAGCAGTACGTAGTACATACAAATGGCCAGATCGGTGATTTCGTACGTCACGCCCTACAACGTGTAATTTATGGCCGGTTATTAATGAGGCAATCATCGCAACGAATCCGATGAAATTTGATCACGTTGGGTCACAAAATCGTCCATTTATTTTGAGAGCAAATATCGACGAAGCGATTTTGGGCTTCACATTATTGTTAAGGGGGCCAGTGTGTATTGATGCCATCAAGCTTTGTTTTTTAACCCTTATTGTGGCAAGAGTGTATTTTGAAGAAAAGTAAAAAAATCGTGATATGAATAGACGTATTTTGGAAAACCAAGATGTACACTATTCTATAGAGTGCTACATGTACAGAATGTATATAATGAAGTCCACATAGTCTTTCATTTCATGTATAAGTATAAATGAAAGATTATGTGGACGCTTATTTTACGCGTTATGTTAGTCTATGTTTCTGCATCTTAGCCCTGTAGTTCTAGGCTCTCAAGAATAAGACTACGGTATCCCCTGCCTGTCGTAGAAGGCGACTAAAAGGGGCTCGGGTTCACTGGGCGACAAAGGCCCCCCTTTGTCGTCTGCTGAAGTGGACTCGGGAAGAAGTTGACATCGGTTGACCCTAGCCTTGCACTGTCAGGCCAAAGGGGGGGGGGGATTAATCTCCCTCCCGGGACGTGCTCTCCTAGAGCACAGTGAAGAGTTACTCCAGCGCATTCCACAAATACCGGAGCCCCTCACCATGTACCGAGGAAGGGCAACCAGGGGATTTTACTGGGAAAAAACCCCACATAACCCCGCCTTCCCCCTGAAGTCTTGTTGAAGATTCCCCCCCTCCCCCGTCAACAAAAGTTCGAATAGTTAACAAGAACGTTAGTAATATTTGCGAAATAGTGTTACAGTTAGCTTCCATATAAAAATTAAAACATTAATTCTTCTTTATACTTTTAACTAAATAACAATTCACCGACCAAATTAACTTTATTACAAGTTTTAAGTCGTTATATAAGAAGTACGTCTTGCAACGCTACGTCTCTCTTAATATAGCGAAAAGCAGGTTGAAAACATTGCATTCACCACCGGAGCATCGTTAACAAACGAAAGTAACAAGCTTAAACGAATTAGTACCGCCTGCGATACCTTATATTGCCTATTACCGGCGTAATTTAGTAATTCAGACGGTAAATTGCAGCTGCCGCAAACAATTTGGAGTGATTAACCCATTTCAGCACAGCCGACAGCCCGTCATCCACACCACACAAACTCATTCGCTCACTCAGCTTCTTCAATAACACTTTATTCCAGTCTTGCTTACGTCTGTTGCTTTCTCTATAAAATGTCGTACAGACTATTACAAGTACAAAACCTTTCTTTTTTGTTGATGGGGAGGAAATCTTCAGAAAGATACCCCGCCTTCTGGGGGGAAGGTGGCGGTTATGTGGGGTTCTTACCCACTAAAATCTACCCGGTGGCCCTTTCCTCGGTACATGACGAGGTGCTCCGGGGAGGTTACTCCCTCCCCCCTGTGCCCTCGCAGCGCAAGGCGACACGGGCCAGCCGATGTCGCCTTATTCCCGGGTCCACTTTGGTGGACGACGCAGGCCGCCACCCTTGTCGCCCAGTGAACCCGAGGCCCCTTTTAGTCGCCTTGTACAACACAACTACAAAACCTATTACAAAATTACGAAGTACAACTGAAATAAATACTATCTCACATAGACACATTCACACCTACGCACACAAACCACCATACATACATACAAACCACAGATTAAATTAATATTAGAATGAATAAAAAATATTTCTATATATTACTATTTACTGTCAAACTGGACAATAAATAAAATGATTAGTTTTTTGCACTAAAATATATGTACAAAGGTGAACTTAATGCTATTTAGCATTTTATTTCTGTTAATGGTAGAAATAATAACGTATACATACACATACAGATAAATAAAATATTATCTGAATGTAATACAGTAAAAAAAACTAATTTAATTCTTTTGATCGCCTTTACTTAACAATAATGAATATATTAATAAATGTTAACCTTCAACCACTAGATAAAGGTTATACTGTGCTATAATTAAACGTAATTTTGGAAATTAAGCCGTGAAAGCAACGACGGTGTGTAATTAATTTTATACTGAGTAGCTGACATTTACGGGAAATGTCAACAATCAAGTATCCGTAACCTAACTAAACAACTAACCTCTATATCTGTTAAAAAAATTAACGTTGTTTTATCGAGTGTCGATATTTAGGTTTTTAAGTGAAGTGATTATCATAAAGATTTTTTATGCGTGTAAACTTGCGCTTGACCATGATGCCACCTGGTGTTAAGTGGTGATATAGTCGAAAGATGGGACGCGCTAGTTTAGTAAGTGCCTATTCACTCTACTCTAGAAGGCTCCCACGTCGTACTTGGACGGAAAGACTGAGGCCGGCTCCTTTGCTGTACGCACGATGAACGATAACTCAAATCGCTTCGTTCGGACGCGCGGAGAGAGAAGTTGAGAGAGAAATGCTATTAATTTACAATTGTACCTGACGTTATTTTTGCTTGATTTACTTTGTTATCTTATGGTTCGCATGTCAGTTTATGTTTTGTTCAGGATGGAGATTAATGATTGAACGCTAAATGTCGGTTTCTTTGCTATTTATCTTTTTGAGATTGTTTACTATATTTGGCTCTTAAATGTATTAACGCAAATATCTTTTCTGATGATTTCTGACATGGCGTATGGTGCGACAGCGAAATGGTTGCATGTCATTTCATGTTTTATTCTGGTGCGGTGGAAAATTTTATGAGGTAGATTAGGAATTTTAAGCTCGCTTGGTCACATGGGCACTTGTCAAATGAGATTTTGAAGCGAAACAGATACTCCTTGTGGTATTCATGGTTGGTGAGGAACTGTGTGATAGTGAAATTTGGTTTGTTATGTATGTATATTATTGTATGTTATGTTATGTTTATTGTTTGTGTAAGCTCTTCACACGTGGGGCAGATAGTTTTGGTGTAAGTACATTTATCGTTTTGCATGTATAATGCAAATTTCCTTGAAGTCGTAGGTTCGAATCCACCATTTGATTATTGACGTAAACTATCTCCTAGCACAAGCTGAAAGCTAAAGCTTAGATGGAATGGTTAACAAAAATGTGACTAATATTTATGAAAAAAAATATTGTTCACTTTCTTTTTAAAAAAATATATATTTGATAAGCCTAGACGTAAAAAAAAGTAAAGTAAAAACATCCTCCCTGTTGGGCACAGGCTTTCTCTGTAAAGAGTGTACAAGGGCGCAGTAGGACATAAGACTGTGAGCTACTTTGCTCAACATCGCACACAACATATTTTATATTTTATCATATTATTAACAGCAATAAATCAAGAGCCTTAGAGGTAATTTATTAAAGACTTACTGACTTTGTTTCAGAGATTCTCTTTTAAAGGGCTTTTCCTCCAGCATAACTCACTTGTTCTAAACTGTACACTATTTGTTTACAGATAGAGTTCCCTCCTTTTTATCCTAAATTTCTAGTATATGCATCTCTTTCAAAGATGGAAGCGGAAACGGCCTTGATTGCCGACAACCGATAAAAGTACTTTAGTTGACTAAACTAAAGTACTCTTATATTAGTCAGTCCATCAACTTTATAGATTATAATATTTAAAACTAAATCGGCATTCAGTAGGACCAACTGTCGCTAACAATAATATTTAAATCGGGGTCAGGTTCGCGCATCCTTACCGTGCACGAGGCCCAAGGCCTCACGTACGGGTCAGTGGTGGTCATCAGAACAGTGACGAAAAAACTGCAACTGCACGACAGCGTCCAACATGCTGTAGTGGCGATATACCGATACACCGTCAGCTGTGTCTATTATACAGATGACTGTGACGACGCCACAGGAAGACTGATGACAAAGGCAATGGCCGCATCAAGGGAGAGGATAGTGGACTACAACCTGAAAATTACCATGAGAAGCAGGGACACAGCGGTCGCGGAGAAGCTAATAGCAATGCAGCGGGGCGTCTGCGACGCGTGAACCCAAATCTCTGCCCACCTCCAAATTCAGGCATTATATATATATAAAAAAAAATAAGGAAAATAGTAACTGCAGAAGTGGCACTTTTAACAAAAGCAGAGTAAACAATTTAAGTGTATTGGAAAAGAGCACGGATACAGGTCTGTGGTTGCAATATAAGAATAATAAAAAAAAATAAATATTTAAAACTAAATTGGTATTCAGTAGGACCAACTGTCGCTAACAAGGCATAGTACGACACGCGACCCTAGAGCGGGTTATCAGACTTCACAAGTCTACATTTGTGAACATTTTAGTCTTTTTATTAATGAGGTCATCTAGAGGATCGAAAATAGCGAGCAACCAGTTGGGCATTAAGAATTCTCATTAAATAACAATTCTCGGAAATGACTACAAAAACTGTAGTTATTCTTCCGAAATAAATTCGATACAACAAAAGCAAAATAAGAAAAGATAAATATAATATTCGTCTGGATTGATTCGCTCATTGAATCAATATTGCTTTCTTCCTGATTACATTGCCATCGGGCAACATCAAAGGTGGGTACGATTTTCTGTCCTCTTTAAATTGATGATTTTCCTTATCAACCTGGTATTTTTATGTCTAGGACGTCAATTGATGATTTGAATCATTTGGAGCACGATTTACCATTTCAGACGTGGTAGCTCAGTGCAGTTTCTTTTCTCAGAATCACCTCAGCTCGCATAGTACGCTACCAACTTCAGTTCGATTCCCAGTACCGATACCAATGAAATTGTTTATTGAAATTTTGAATAATGATTCACAATGCACTCGGTAGTGAAGTAAACATCGTAAGGAAACTACTCATTAACAATACATGTAGGAACCATTACGACTTTGAATAAACTTCTCACGACCTTGTTGTTTTGCTACAGCGTATAAGAAACTCGCTGTTCAAAAGCTAAATCCATCAATAGGCAGTAACTTTACAAAGTACCATAAATCTTGGTCAATATGCCAACCCCAGTAAGCAATAACTTAGTTTGACATATTACAGATTGAGAAAAAAGAACATTAACGGAAAACCGGTACTTATAAATACCCGCAAAGAAGATTCTACTAGACCGAAAGTATACGAAGTTTGTTCGTACATAGTTTATGACTTATTTTGCTGTGAACTTCATTTAAACTATTAATGATACTAATACCTTAAATCGTTCGGTTTTTTTATACTTACAAATGCAGGTAAACGTCAGAAAGAGATACCTAGGACTTTGGGCCTGTAGAAGGATAGCGGTACGCCAAAAAATGCTCGTAGCACAAGCTAAACAAATGTTACAATTTGTAGGTCTCGTGGAATAAAATAGTCCAACAACTAATACACTCGCTTTATTGAGACAGCGTAACGTTGTAAAAAGAATTATTTATAACGAATACCGTCACAACTGCGCGTCCTCACAATCTTTACACAAAATTAATTAGAAGTCAGATTAGGAACTAATAAAGTTAAACTATTGTTTACAATGCCAAGTTCATGTGACGATCAACAAAATTATTAATTATGAATTAAAGATAATTGAAAGTAGTTATTATGTATAACAATCGCTGGGTGTCATGTGTTGCCAGCTAACACGAATTCACAACTTGAACATCGTTCACGGTAATTAGTGGTTTTGAACCATACGTTGTGGTAATACCCTTAACATTAAACTTTTTGTACTAATTTTAGTGACACTGTTTATCTTTGCTCCACTTAGCTCCAGAAGCTGTTATAATTCCATAATTACTCTCAAACAAACATGCGCTAACGTCCGCCTCAAATCTCGACCTACTTACGTTGCCTACGAGAAAGCATCGTGGCCATACTTCCTTCTGCCAAGCTAGCATATTTATTTTTATGACAGCAATACATATGCTTCTATAGTTATAATTATCTAAGACAACTATTTTAAAAGTACATTTACAAGTTATAACAAAAATCTAGTTAAAATACAATCAAACATATACTAACAGAGCCGTGGTAGCTCAGTGTTTGAGCGGTCGCCTCAAGTTGAGTAGAACGCTAGCAACCCGAGTTAGATCCCCAGTGCCGGCACCAATAAATTTGTTGTTGCAATTCTATGTGCTGATTTACCACGCGCTCGGTGGTTAAGGAAAACATCGTGGGGAAACATACATGTCCTAAAATTTTTTTCTAAGACATGTGAAGTCTGCCAATCCGCACTAGGGCCGAGTGCCGGACTAAGCCCTTATACTCTTTTGAGAGAAGGCAGATTACATGCGCAGACTGTTTTATTTCTGAATTATCGTAGCTATATTACAAAATTTTTGCGAATATATACACTTTCTTTATGCTCGTTTTCGGTCATGAACTTATCTAGTCCTAGTTTGTCATAAACTTAGCAATATCACAATCGACAAGAATGTTTCTTTACAACTTTTAGTAGTTCTCTGTAGTCTGATATCATAGGAACCTAAGGTACATATAAAACGCGTAACTATAAAATTATATTGGTAAAAATCTAATTATTCATAATTCAAATAAATTTTATTTTGATGTAAAAACATATCAAATAAACCATTTTTTTTTAAAGAATTTTTTATAAAATTTTCTCGGCTAAACGGGTCTCATTTCTAAGTATACGACGTGTGCTTCACGTTTCCATTTATTTATTTTAAGCCCACGGGGGTTTCCGTTTGATCTCGGTCAAAACGGTTCCCCGAGATAAACAAAAATGTTTCACATTTTTCCACTAATTACGCACGTACGTAAATGTGCAAAGAAATATTAATTTACACATAAAAATGCGAATTGTTGTTGTTACTCTATTAAATGTATAAAAATAATTTATTGCGAAGTTTAGTTAGCTTTTTTATGGGGTATAAACTAGTGCTGGACTACGATCCCACCTGATTTTGAGTGGTGATATAGTCGAAAGATGTTACGCGCTAGTTTAGTAAGTGCCTATTCACTCTACTCTTGAAGGCTCACACGTCGTGCTTGGTCGGAAAGGCTGACGCCGGCAACTTGTTCCACTCCTTTGCTGTACGCACGATGAACGATGACTCAAATCGGACTCGGCTCGGACGCGCGGAACATCGACTTACTCGTATATATAGCTATATAGATAAATCCTTTAATGCACTAAAATGTATATATATTTATTACAAAGTTGAACCTAATGCTACGTTGCATTTACTTCCAGCCCAACTTTGGTGGCTAAGATCAGGCTAAAGGTTGTACTATAAACGCTTATAGCTATAAAAATAGTGTTTTTACGATTGTGTTATAAGATTTAACAGCATCCAGAATTCCATTTTTTGTGTCTTAATTTCTATATATTAAGAATAAATTAATTACCATAACAAGTATGATGAATGTCGAATAGCTATGATGCTAATAACAGCTTATTTATTTCAAATAACATAGACTCAATTGTTGAAAGGGACGTTACGATTTTTAAAAAGTTGCATCGAACCGTTTAGCAACTCTAAATAAATTCCGTTCTGGTTTCAGAAAAAAGTTAGGTGGCATCTCATAAACTAAAGCCACATCTAGTTCTTACATCTTTAAGCAATCTTAGAGCATCAATTATTTGCGCCACAAATGGACGAATAACTTAAAATTACACCAACTGATTTCGATGATTCATTTTTAATGGAAAGGATCTTCAATGGTAGTTTGATGAGATTTTGTTTAGGTTCTGATTCATGCAGTATTTAGTAATTCGATTTAAAGTCGTTTTTTGTTTTTACTCGTAAATATACTTGTATTTCTCAAAACCCTGCCCAAATAAATACATAAAGGTAAACCGGACCAACAGCCGGTGAATATTTAAACAAGAACATTTGTCAAACAACGTCAAAATGTCCGGTGACACAACGAGTGGAAGATATATTTCAATTCGATCAAAAATTAACGTGTCCTATATAAAGCGGGGCAGAGAGCAGAGAGTCCGTATTGTCGGTAATGAATTTTGTATGCGGTCGGCGCAGTGGACGGTGTCAAGTTGGATCTCTGTGTGACACTTTAAGAGCGTTAGAAAGGAAGCCTGTTTCCGAATATAGCTCTAATGTTAGTTTTTTTACGGCACTTTATAAATAAAATGCATAGTTATTATAACAGTTATTTAAACATACAAAGAGGTTTAGAATATAGTTAGATGAAGATAATGTTTTTTTCTGCTATATTCATTTTTTACACTAGAAATCGTAACAGAAGCGGGCAACGAATGTGAAATATTACTAGGATTATAAAATAAAATTATAACAGTATTATAAGAAAAAAGAGACGTCAATTCTACACGAGAAATTTAATTAGGTAAAAGCGTTCTTTAAGATTCCTACGGTTTTTTTTTAAATTAAAAAAATCTTGTCATTGCATACTCGTCTGGTGATGATGGAAATACATAATTAATAAATGACTATACTTTATTGCACAACAATTAAGAAATACATAACAGAAATATATAAAATATAAATATATTTTGTCATATATTTATGGCTATAAAAACTGATCGCTAAGATCTCTTCCAGACCAGCCCTGTTCTGGGCTCTCAAGAATAAAACTGCGATATCCCGTGCCTGTCGTAGAAGGCGACTAAAAGGGGCCTCGGGTTCACTGGGCAACAAGGGTGGGGGTCTTTGTCGTCCGCCAAGGTGGACCCGGGAGAAGACGACATCGGCTGGCCCGTGTCATCTTGCACTGCGAGGGCACAGGGGGAGGGAGTGATCCTGGAGCCCCACACCATTCACCGAGGAAGGGCCACCGGGGAAGTTTTAGTGGGTAAAACCCCACACAACCACCGCCTTCTTCCAGACAACCTTTGAATGAATAGAAATTTCTAGAAAGGCATTAAGTGGTTATATTTATTTTAGAATAGTTTTATATGACTGATATGGAATAAGATTAAGTTGAAAATAAATAAAACAATCTCTGACAAACACTGTCTCAGTGTCCGTGTCATGTTCAACCCCAAGTACCCACACCAACGATATTGTTAATCGCAAGTAAATTTCTAGTCAAGTCATTATACAAGCTATTTTAAAGTTACTATTACGAATATAATTTGGGTTACTAGGAGGAGTACACAATGGACAGTTGAAACGTAGAGTGCGGGAAGGGATTGAAAATGCTGATAATTATGATGTGTAGAACAATCAATGCGACTGGAAATAATACTAATTTTTTTGCTGTTAACTGACAATTCTTTGCATAACAGCTCATGGTCAAGTGGGGGGTCAGTGTCCGCCCGGTTTAATTTCAATTATGGAACAAATCCTATTCTAACACGGCTCTTTCACACGGAACACGGCAATAAGAGCCGGCAATATCGTAATTTGGCAAGTCAGGTACAGCTGCCGCCGTCGACGGGAGATTAACCCGTTAGTGGGACCCGAAGCAACGTTTTCCCGGACTACTGAAAATATTTATCATCCCTTAAATCCGGGCTTTGGCGAACCGTAGCATTCCACGAGATGTTATTGTCGAGGCAAGCGAAACTGTTCTCGTTTGTGTACTTTGTAGAAATATGAATCCTTTAGCCTTATGGTTGGAATTATTAGTTTTTGAGATGTATATTTTTTATTCTTCTTCCTCTTCCGACCTTATCCTATTTTTATTTGGGGTTAGCTCTCCTAATCTATCGTCTCCAGAGACATTTACTCCGAGTCGTTGTTGGGTCTAAGAGACGTTTGTTTCTCTCTAATAGTCTATCTAAAAGTCTCGAATAAATTCTTTCGAATAAATTCTCAAGAGACTATCGCTAGATGATTGAGTAAATGGTCAGATACAGAAGGCGGTACTCCTGGACACGACACGCATCGTCAGGAGGTTTCTCTATGTCGCACTAATCATGGGTCGCTTGGACCCTACTTCACTCGCGGCGGCACTTTGGGTTGATTTTGGTCCTTTTATGTATTTAAGTTTTTTAAATAATATTGTAAAAACCTATGCTAAGATTTCAAAACAAAATAAAGAGATTAAGCTCCCACGTCCTATAACCCAAGCGAGGTTGACAGAGACAGCTTTCGTTGTCTGCTTTTCAGCAAGCAGTTGCAGTTGAGTCCATCTCCCATCGGCCACATTGTTTTGGTTAAAAACCTTGTTTCTTCAAAAATAGAAAAGACGGCAACGGCAATTCATTTAAACAGTCCGATTGAGATTCGAACTCGAACATCAGATTGCATGTGACGGTTTTACACTTAGCCGGTGACCTTTCACTGCTTTTCTAATAACCTGCGTAATACGAAGTGTCTGTATTTGACTTCTTACATAAAAGCTATTTGTATATTTTTCGTCATTCTTATGGCACCTACTATTAAGCATAAATAACTATACAAAATCCCTCGTATTCAGGGCATTTTATAAATGTAGCTTTTAATCAAAATAAAAAAAAAAATAACTTGACATTGATGAAAGCCTTCGTCACATCAAATTTTCATTGTTCGCGCTGTGAATGGCAAAGCAAAACGTCAGGCCCGCCGGATGTCGTCGACGTTAATATTTGATCAAATGGAGATATATCTTTTCTTTTCACTACACATGCAGCACAGTCGGCGGTGTCTAGTTTCAATCCATTTTCCGAAATATTTTTAAAAGAGTATTTGTGTATGCAGGTTTTATTCGTTGTTTTTTTTTGTCTGTCAAGGCCAAGCTAAAGCCAAGCCACGAGTTTTGCTAACGATCCACTAGCACCATTAAAGTTGGTGGAACATCTTGTGACTGTAGTTGAAGCAAGTCCATTACAGGTCCTTTATGCGTTTCTCAATTTAAAAAAAATATGTAAATCAAAAAGTAAGATGGTGCATTTATTTTATTTTAAAAGAAAGGGACCAACAGTATTTTTATTAAAAATATTAATAACATCGAGAATGTTATTAATATTTTTTTAACCGTTGTAAGTAAGATTAAACTTGTGCTAAGACATCATTATTTCAGCCGTAAGACATCAACGGCTCGGCAAAGGGCACCCCAAAATTTCCAAAAGGACCGGTTGGTAAGGTCACCGCTCACAGGCATCAATAGAGAGATGGTTCATGTCAATAGCTGGATCGTGGTGGGAGTTCAAATTACCTTAAGTTTCATAAATCGAACCCTAAACCTATTAACGATTCATTACTTTACATTGAAAAATACCGTCACTTGGGTGAGGGTTTTATTTTGCTCCTGCATTTGCAGTGGGAGGAGAAGTGTCCGAAGAAACTCCAGCAATGTTTCTATCATTAGCAGGGGGTAATCTACCAGAAGCGATAGGTGAGTCAGCTAGTACTGTAAATCGTTTACTAGTGTAAGTTGTTTATTTTAACTTGATATTTACTTATTAACTTACACTTCTAACTTATTAAAACTTCAAGGCGATATTTAAAAGCGAATTTCTCTAGTTAAATAAAGTATTTGGATGGAAGCTTAAAGCATCAAAAGTCCTTTGACGAAATTTAAATAAAAAGGTCATAAACAAACCGCAACTCGTGGCGTATTTCAAGTGAAATTTCTCGAATACCAATATCCCTACCACAGAAAGCTTTGAATTGTAAATAAATATGTACAGCTTAAATATAAAATGTGAATATTTGGAAAAAAATACATGCAACCTCCGAACTCAGTACGAAAGTCAGTACTTGGGGAAACTTTTCAAATTAAAACGGAATATTTTGTAGATATTTAAAAGGAAACTTATATGGAACATAAATGATAAAAGCTCGTGAGTAAAAAGAAATTATTGATTGTGCTCGATTATGTAAACGTAAGTACATAATTATGCCATAATAAAAATACTCGTAAATACATATCTCATATTAAAACGTAGCTGTCTATAGAATCATAATATTCCAGTTATGATTTTGTTTAAATTTCCGTTGTTTAAATAATAAATCAAATATATCACGCTACAGCGATTCGAAAAATTTTCGAGTACTAAAGTTGCTCTCACCTACACACAAACACACAATCACTTGTGCACACACACATCTAAACTTGCAGACATACGCACAAAACTCACTTCAAAGTTATCGTTAGGTTATTTAAGTCGGGCTGATTAGTCAAAAATGTGTAAACAAAATTCTTTTTCATTGAATAAATTATTTATTATTAATATTGTTGGCTAATAATTTTGGCATTATTATTTCATTATTTTATTCAAAAGATGTCGATTTGTCTACAGCGCTGTTCGAAAGTTTTCGAGTTTTTGAAATTTGAAATTTTGTTGTCCAGAAAAATAATCACCAGACAAAAGAGATTAAATATTTAAGCAGTTATTATGTTGAATGCTAATCGGTTCTGTTGAATTTATGTTAATATAATAAATTAAAAATGATTAAATTGTTTCATGTTTGTTCAACAGCGATCCTGAAATAAGTTTACACTATGTATAGATTTAGTTTCGTTAAAAATATTGTTATTATATAAATACGCTCGAAGCAGCATCATTGCGTGTACAAAAATATGTCTAAAATGTATTAACATTAATATAATTAAAAAAAAAGACTGCTACATTCTTGTTATTCTTTTCAACTAAGCTTAAGCTTGTGCTAGAAGATGTTCACGTCAATAGTAGAACGGTAAGGCATTATGCACAAATGCACAGCTGGATGTTTTTAACCGTGGATAGAAACCGAAGCCAGGAACTACGGCGTAGCAGTTCGAAATAAAAACGGTATGAAGATACACCAAGCTTATTTCGTAGCACAAACATCGTGCGGATTACGGTTATTCAGAATATTAAAAGCTGAAACGTCAGCGACCTCTTTGAGTGGCGCAACGGAATTTATAAAGCAGTGTGAGTGACAAGTACACTCGTGTACCTTAATTCTGTCACTGCGTTTCACGAGGCATTTTCCAACATTAATTAACTTCGTGTCTTTCCTAGCATTTCAAATACTGAATAATGTGTTCGCACCTACAAATTACCGTTAAAGGACTGCCTATACCTGGCAAACTTAAATTTTATGTGTGTGATATATTATTCAATCAGTCATAGATTAGTATCTGTTAGATTTACGATCTGAATATAGATAATTCGATATCCAGCCATCATGCACCAATGTTGTTGTGACATCCCTCAAACCCGAACAATGCGCTTTGCTCCGTCTTTCATTATTCGTGTAGTAAATGACTGGAATACTTTGACCGCGTCTCTCTATTTTTCCTCCGATTATAACGTTTGTATTATCAAGAGTAAAGTGAATAGGCATTTACCAAGCTAGAGCGCCTTGCCATCCAGGACTATATTTGCTTTTACATCAGATGGGATCGTGGTCAAGCACTTACTTAGAAAGTAAAAAAAATGAGTTTCTTTTTACGATTCCTTATTTTCAGAAATTCGTACCTCGGTCACGTGCTTAAGCATGAGAGATACGACCTCCTTCAAAGCAAGTGCTTGACCACGATCCCATGTGATGTTAAATCCCACTAACTTACAAATGCCTATTCACTCTACTCTTGAACACCCCATACATAAATGGGCCATAACCTAATGTATACACAGATTACAGGTTAAGGCAGCTTGCATAGACGACAGCCCTGTAGTTCTGGGCTCTCAAGAATAAGACTACGGTATCCCCTGCCTGTCGTAGAAGGCGACTAAAAGGGGCCTCGGGTTCACTCGGCGACAAGGGTGGGGGCCTGAGTCGTCCACCAAAGTGGTCCCGGGAAGAAGGCGACATCGGCTGGCCCGTGTCGCCTTCTTCCCGTGCAGAGGGGCTCCGGTGCGTTCCACTGGAGATCCCGGAGCCCCTCGTCATGCACCGAGGAAAGGGCCACCGGGGAGGTTTTAGTGGGTAAGAACCCCACATAACCGCCGCCTTCCCCCCAGAAGGCGGGGTATCTTTCTGAAGATTTCCTCCCCGTCAATAAAAAAAAAAAAAGCTTGCATAGACGAAATAAAGATTATAGGATAAAGAAACAAAATTTTAAAATTGTGGATAAGGTAGTAGTACATATTTGCTAGCTAGTGAGTAGTATTAAATGTATGGTAGGAATTGAAAAATACGAGTATATCAACATCAGACTGGGAAACTTTTAGAGCAGTGTGTGCTTCACGAATATGAGGCAGGAGTGAGTGTCTAGCGATATTCGTGCGAAAAGTGGCAATGCAGAAGCTCTTGGTTAGGCGTTTTCTTGGGATATTGTATGGTACAGAAATTGGAATACGATTAAGAAGGTTTATGTTTATACCATTCTTCACACAACAATCATTGGCTCATATATTTAGGAATCGAATTTATTTAAAAACGTAGTTTTGAGCATTTAAGTAGACTTATTTGGTAAAGCTTTCGAAGTACAAACCCTACATACTACGAAAGACATTTTAGTGTTGATTATTGCCGACAGGGATTTTAATAACATGCGTCGATACTTTAGCACCGTCACATCTTCCAGAGTCTTCTGTTGAGGCTGGATCAGCCACTACAACTACAGAAAACCTCAAGCGGCGTAAATATAGTACCTGGATAGAGGTTTCATATTTGAAGTCTTTTGGGGTAGAAACTTTGAGTCCGTGGGTGTTAGTGCACACCACCTTTTTAATGTGATAGTTAAGAAGTTGGTCGACACATCTGTTGACCAGAGGGCTGTCTTACACCTTGCACAGACGCTAAGCATTTCCATAGAACGTGGCAATGCTACCAGCCTTCTGGGCACGCTGCCAAGCGACGACGGTTTGGCACAGTTATATTTTTTGTTAATGTTTTGTAAAATACCTATTATATTGTTAATATAAAATTAAGTAATAAGTAGATAATAGTAAATATTACCAGTCAATCAGTTGCATTGATTATATGTAATGTTTTCTCTCGTAATTCCTGATTTAAAATAACGATATGAACAGACAGGTGCTTTACAGCTGTCAGCAAATTTTCATCATTAAAAAGTTTGTGAGCCGACTGACTGATCTCGGCTTTAAAAATCTGAAATAGCCACTCGAGACTTAGTTGATATATTTTATTACGATCTTTATTACAGTTACTACTGAAAAGTAAGCTTTTGTGATAAATAAAAATGCTATATTAAGTTATTAGATTTAGTTTCATGTTAATATGATTTTGAATAAGATTTAATAAACTTATTTACACTTTCAAATTATGCTTGAACACTTTGATGTTTAGTGGAAATGTATTCCTGGATGATAAGGCACACAAGCTGAGTAAATGCTTTTCCATCATCGTTTCAGCCGTAAAACATCCACTGCTGGACATAGGCCTCCCCCAACGATTTCCAAAGGGACCGGTTGTAAGCGGCCCGCATCCAGCTGCGTCTTGCGACCTTTATGAGGTCGTCAGACCACCTTGCGGGACGTCCCACACAATGCTTTTTCACTAGTAAATAATTAAAAACTTACATTTAATACAAGTAATTGGAAAACTAAGCTAATAAACGTAAAGAAAAGTTAATTGGTATCTTAGTTAAGTTAACAATTTTTTTAAGCAATGCTAATAATATTTTTCCAAATAAATATTTCACTGTTTTAATAAGTCACTATTTAAATAAATCAAGATGGATTCGAACCTATGGTGGAACGTACCCTACGTGGTACGTTTTCCAGACCGTATCTCAATCTATCTGAGATTTTTAGTCCAAATATATTTTCTCAAAATGAACGAAATCTCCTTTCAGATCACAGCAATCTATACCAGCTTACCCCTATTAGGTAGATAATTCTTATTGTGTATTTTATTATTAAAGATCGTATATATTTGTGTATAAACTTCGTTTCATATGAAAATACAACATCTGGTGTGAAATTTATGTCGCGCATTCTTTTGTGTGTTTACTAGAAATGCTACCTAAAATGATTTACATTTCAATTTCGGCGAAGAAACGATGGAGTTAAATTAAATGTCGTAATATCACCATACATATAAGAGTATTGTATTACATGTGTATTTCAAAGGATACTACATTCGACATTCTAGATTTTCTACATAAATATAAACACAATATTTAAGTCGCAATGCCTGAAGACGAAAGACTTCAACCAGTTCGTCCTCCCAGCCAAGACATGACATGACCGTTGGGCTGGTCCACAAACTGAAAGTCGCACAACGTGCGATGGAAAGAGCTATGCATATTTTTCTAAAGGATAGAATCCGAAACGAAGAAATTCGACGGAGAACAAAGGTAGTCGACATAGCTCTTAAAGTCGGCAAGTTGAAGTGGCAGTGTGACAAATCTGCCAAGTCAGTGACGGTAAGTGGGGGAGGAAAGTCTTGGAATGGAGGCCGCGTATGGGTCGGAGAAGCGTAGGGCGCCCTCCTCCAGAAGGACCGACGACCTTGTAAGGATAGCCGGAAGTGGCTGGATGCGGAAAGCGGAGGATCGTATGTGATGGAAGGCATTGGGGAAGGCCTATTTCCAGCGGTGGATAGATTCAGGCTGATGATGATGATGATGATGATATGTCGCAAAGATGGTATTCGAACCTCAAACAAGTAATAAATACCGTAAAGTAATAATAAATTAAAAGTAAAAATAAATATAAGGGGCATCTTAGTATAGGGTAAACAATAATTGACTTTGTCTGTGGCTTCACTTACCAACATCCATGACCCGATCAGACCTAATCTATGCCAGATCGAGAGTTGGTATTTCACGCTTGAGATCATAAGAATAAATAGTCGTGCCTGAAAGAACTTCTGTTACTTTGGGCAGTTTAAGTATTTTGGGCTGAAAAAAACACAACGGCGTCTCAAAACTTTACTGGAATTGTTACAGTCGTAATACTGAACTACAAACGAGCCGCCTAAGTAACTTATTATTGTCACTTCATATATAGTGTTGACTTTATATACTTATGTATATAATATAAACTTTACATACATCTATCTATTTATCCTCTCATATACAAATATTAAAATCAAGTAACAAAATGTGTAGGCAGCTGTATCTGCGATTCGTTTGGTTTCCACATTTACGTAGCTACACAAAGTCCGTTAATTACAGATACTATTTGCATAAAGTATCAGTCAAGTTAAAGCCTATATATATCCCATTATAGACAATATTAATAATATATTTATTGAGCGTTGTTTAGTGGCGAACTTTTGGTGTTAGAATATATTCTTTGTCCCATAGACTTTCTTACCTAAACTACCAAAGCAAACATTTCTCAATTTTGTGCAGAATAACCGTCTAATCGTGAAATGACCACCTACTAACATACTTGCTAATAAACACATCACAGTAGTTAATTACAAGATTTTATTTACTTTCATTCTACCCTGTAGTCTGTCTGTCTGTAATCAAATCTTGCAAGGTAAATTTGATCCAATTCCCGGTTTCCGATATAGCTGAAATTTTGCATTGCAAATTTGCGGTTGACAATGCAATATTACTATGATTTAGAACTGAACTGAGGATGGAGCTGGAAGGTGCAACGACGCAATTCACACAACTTCTTTACGCATACTTTCCGCCATACCCAATTCCCACTATTTGGAGTTATGTATTGTTGGGGGTAACTTTGTGACACCTCGATTAAGTGCTAAGATTAATTTATTGTTTCGTGCAGACACTTCCCAGTTAAAAATTCAAGCTAATTACATAAACTCGTATACCTATTATACCTTCATTTTCTGTGCCTGTTACTATAATCTTCCTCTATCCATAATCACATTTTTTCAAACATTATTTGAATGACTAATTGTTTATAACTATATTTTGTGTAATAAATATTTTTCAACAATTAAATTACATTTTCAATAGATAATTCTAGATGATTTTTCGATTTCCAACTTAATCCTAAGCTTCTGTCACGTTTCCCGCTAAAAGTGGGCGCCATCTTGAAACGTGACGGTTGACGAGCGCACTCGTTGACGCTTCCCTATTTAAAATTCGCCCTCTTTTATTCGCCTGCTATTTTATATTAACAAACAGCGGATCTAATTTATTGAAGTACTCATTGATGTATTATCACGATGAATAACGCCATTTTGTATTCTGCTGACGACAATTTAAAACTTTTTTCCATATTAATAATATTTTGAAAATGATAATTAATTTAAATTTATAATTTTATAAACTTTCTAAAACTACGGTTTACCTTTTTTTCTCTGGATGAAAGTGCAAAGGACTACACGTGTATCTCTATATGATCAATGTCGCCTATAAAGTCAAATAACACTAGAAGATAGTCGTACTCTTTTCTAACGAGCTAACCATGGCTTTACTCACCAAAGGAAACAAAGAAGTGAACACTGATAACCAGGGTAGTTCGTCGTACTCCTTCTACTGATAAAATGTGGTAACTGGTTGTTTTAACAGTTTTTTTTTCTAATTTATGTCCCCTGTTTCACCTCGCAAGAGATCGAGAGAAATATGGTGAACTGAGTGTCATCCTAGTATAAGTGTCATCGTAGCTTATAAGACTTATGTTAGCTGGCAACACATGACACCCAGCGATTGTTATGCATAATAACTACTTCCAATGATATCTTAATGACTGAATTTACTTGAACCTTATCGTATCTTTAATTCATAATTAATAATTTAGTTGATCGTCACATAAACTTTGTAAAGAATAGTTTAACTTTATTAGTTCCTAATCTGACTTCTCATTAATTTTGTATAAAGATTGTGAGGACGGTATTCGTTATAAATAATTCTTTGTACAACGTTACGCTGTCTCAATAAAGCGAGTGTATTAGTTGTTGGACTATTTTATTCTACGAGACGAAGAAAAAAAAATTATATTAAATGGTGCCACAATAAAATTGTATACACTAACATATTGTCTTTTCCAGATCTCAAATTTATTATGTATTAATGTTTAATCCCTGAAACAAAATGTATCCCAAGTGGCTACCAAAATTCATTACACGAGTATCCTCCTAAGACCATAGGTAATTAGATTAGAAATTAATTACGTTTATATATACTATTATTTGTATTATCTGTATTATTAAGTTCTTTTATGTACTTCACATTCTTTAATAAATATCGAATCAATAATATAGAAGCAAAAAGTTTTAATAAGCTAAATTGCTATACTGCATTTCTTTGACTTTAATATTTTTACACTAACTCGCGAAATAACGTCACAGAGTTTTATCTCGCTGCTGTATATTGTGGATAAAGGAGATAGAAATTGCTATCCCCTTTACGCAGAGCATGTATAGGGGACAGGGAATGAGACCATTGGTATACATTGGGCACATATTAAAGCAAGTGTACTGATCGAAAAGGTCAATCTCATGGAACTGAATTCACACCGTACCGTCGTGGGTTCGAATCCACCATTCGACTATTGCCTTGAACCATGTCCTAGCACAAGCTTAAGCTTAGTTGGAATGGTTAACAAGATTGTTAGTAATATTTCTGAAAAAAAAAAGAAATATTGCTAGCTTTCTTTAAAAAAATATTATAATTAGTGCTACAAATATACAAATAGTAGCAAATAGAGAACAATGAAAAAATGTGTAACTTATATGTGCTCCATATATCTTTCAGTCATAGACCACATCTACACACAATAATTTAGTTATTTTTTATATTTGGATTACCGAAATATTTATTAGCAATATTTATTATATACTTATAATATATAATAATAATAAATCATTTATTCCTCACCATAATCCACAGCAGTTACTTAAGATAATTATATAATTAAAAACATATACACATTTGGAACAAGAGACATAATAACAGAAAGATTATGGTGGATTGACACTTGAACTAAGACGGATCCTGTGTCTCAAGTAATCAACCCTCCACCCCATTACATTATCAAAAGTAGTGTACATAGCTAATTAAAACATAATTTTTAGCTAATTCATTTTGGTGAAGTAATGGTTCAGATATGTAAATAAACATGTAACAGGAATATATGATAGTTTTGTGGTGTGCGTATGTGACTTTGTGTGTGTGCGTGCGTGTGTGTATGGGTATGGATGGTTACGAAGGAAATACGAAATACTGTAGTATCTTTAATGAGTTTCTTTGTTACCCCTGAGAACAGTGTAGTACAATATCTTATAATAATTTATTTATCATCCCGGTACAATTACTAAGCACAAAGCAGCCATGTATATCCTGTTAATGTATTTTCTCTGAACTACCTAACCGAATATGGACCATATCGTTATGGTGCATGATTGCTGTTTGTTATATGTATAGGGTTTTTCTGTTGTTTGTGCACTCACAGTTCCGTCATTTATGAACTGATTTCGCTTGAAAGGATTTGTTACTTTCAGTATAATAATATTCTTAAATATCGTACAAAAGAATTAAAAAGAAAGAATTCATGGCAATCGAAAATTCGAAGGACAACGAGCGTAACTGCGGAAGAAGAAAGATAACGTAGACGCCAGAACGTAATGTATGATTTACTGTGTTAATTCGGAAATAGAAAAGCGTAGCGTTTAATCCGTTATTGACGTTATTGCCCGTTTTACAATCTTTCCATATGAGATGACAAAATCATATGAGTCTTTAATTACTATAATTTATTTGCATACGAATAATTCTATAACACGCCAACGGATTTCGATGACTCATTTTTTATTGTACAGTAGTTTGATGAGAGTTTGTTTAGGTTCTGATTAATTTTGTATTCTTACGATAATTCGTAAATAAAAAACGTAATAACGTTTAACGTTTGATCGATTTGAAATCGCTTTTTATTTTTGCTCTTAAATATACTTTGGATTCGGTGGAGAGGCGGGCTAAGAGGCTATTTGGTGACGCAGCTGAAACCAATCTGCTCAGTCTTGAGCACAGGCGTAAGGTAGCTAGCCTTTCGGTTTTCTACAGATTGCATTTTGGAGAGTGTGCTCAGGAACTACATGATCTAATTCCCCCATCCCCTTTCCACCATCGGACTTCTAGACGCACTGCGGGATTTCATCCTTTGTTGTGAACATCCTCAAACCCGAACGAAGCGATTTGCTTCGTCTTTCATTCTTCGTACAGCAAAGGACTGGAATAGTTTGCCCGCGTCTGTCTTTCCTTCCGATTACAATGTGGGTATTTTCAAGAGTAGAGTGAATAGGCATTTACTAAGCTAGTGCGCCTTACCATCCAGGACTGCATTTCCACTTAACATCAGGTGGGATCGTAGTCGAGCACTTGCTTAGAAATTATAAAAAAAAAAAACTTGCTATGATATTGTTATGAACAAAATGTATTTTGTAATTTACAGTTACAGCCTTTATATATATAATATATATGAACCACTGTTGGGCGCAGGCCTTCTCCGTGAAGAGAGTATAAGGGCATAGTCCACCACGCGGCCCTAGTGCGGATTGGCAAATTCACTTGCCTTAGAAATTTGTTCTAAGACATGTAGGTTTCCTCACGATGTTTTCCTTCACCGCCGAGCACGTGGTTAATCAGCACATAAAATTGCAACAACAAATTTATTGGTGCCGGCACCGGGGATCGAGCTCGGGTTGCTAGAGTACTATGCAACTTTTTTTTTTGTTGACGGGGAGGAAATCTTCAAAAAGATACCCCGCCTTCTGGGGGGAAGGCGCGGTTATGTGGGTTTTACCCACTAAAACCTCCCGGTGGCTCTTTCCTCGGTGCATGACGAGGGGCTTCGGGATCTCCAGTGGAACGCACCGGAGCCCCTCTGCACTGTGCTCAAGGAGAGACGTTCTGGGAGGTTACCCTCCCCCTGTGCCCTCATAGTGCAAGGCTACATACACGGGCCAGCCGATGTCGCCTTCTTCCCGGGTCCACCTTAGCGGACGACAAAGGCCCCCACCCAGTCGCCCAGTGAACCCGAGGCCCCTTTTAGTCGCCTTACACGACAGGCAGGGGATACCGTAGTCTTATTGAAAGCCCAGAACTACAGGGCTGAGAGTACTATGCAACTTGAGCCAACCGCCCGTACACTGAGCTACCACGGCTAATATAATTTTAAAATTAAAACTTTATTTTATTCCTCATTGATAACAGTCGGTTCTGTGGTCTATACCATATGAAGTGTAAAAGTCTGGCTCCTAATAGTGTTTTGAATAGGGTACAGAAAGGTAATAGGTTCGCATTAAGGCCGCGACGCGCCTGCCCTGGGCATTGATTTACGACACCACATGGACAAAGCTTATTTGACTATTTGTGATATTTCTCTAACTCATCCCTTACATAAGCATCTCAAACTTTTTAGGAATATTAATTTCATTCACCTTATATCAGTGTGTCGTATTTTATAATCGTTAGTTTTTTTTTATATTTATAAAGAAAAATATAATTTTATTTAATTTCAATATTCACGCGTATTAACAAGAGATGGAAGAAAGTGATGAGTGAAAACATCCCTAACCACCCACGTTGGGGGAACTAGCTATAGTAAAAAAAAAAAAAAAAATATTCACGCGTCAAGTAACAGTACTTGCGTTTGTAATCTATGGTTGAAATATAACCGGTATTGTTTAGCTGTCATGATGAGACATTTTATTTTACAATGTAATATTTTTAATTCAATTGTGATTTAGGAATCGACTAATAAGAATAACATCATAAAACGTCGTTTTTTTTTACAGCAACGCAGGTGTAACGGAATAAGCTTCTGAGCTGCCACTAAATATGTAAAGCTGGAACTAAGGGTACATTCACATGATTACTCTGGAGTCTATACCTAATCACGGAATAGTTTAAAATGTAACTTTTCCTTTTCCTATCCATATATTACTATTTTTACATATAATTATTATAGACATATTTTTAATTTATTTATCTACAAATAGGGTTTATTTGTCACACAACTCCATGGTCAACGTCACAGTATGCCTGTTGACATTAAGAGCGCCTTTTCGTAAGTATGTTGTATCGATAAGATTAAATTAATAATATTAAATACGGACCTCATTTTGCTAGCTAATCGAATCGTGAAATATGTACGTAATGAACAAATAACCGTGAAGGAGAACGAAAAATCAGTAAAGAATACTTAGCGAAATCCACGCGCTCGTGCTTTTTACGAGGCAGTATTTTTGTTGGATATATGCCGAGACGGCGAGTGTTTACCTTCCATATTTCACGTTCTTCGTTACAATCTGCCCCTTTTTTATACGAAAATATATGATATATAGCGATAGCCATAGAAACTAGCTGCATACATCTTTACTTCTTTCTATGGTTTTGTCACAAAGAAGATTATAGATACAAAAAAAAGGATACCAAAAAGTGACTAGATTATGTTATACTTTTTTATATTTCCAAGGCTAGTATTTAGCAGTGCAGTCGTGGTAGCTCCGTGTCGAGACGGTTGCCCCAAGTTGCACAGTTCGCTAGCAACACGAGTTCGATGCTCGGTACCGACACCTATGAATTTGTTACAATTTTAAATGCTGATTCCATTGACGCGCTTGACGGTGAAGGAAAACATCATGAGGAAACCTACATGTCTTAAATTCTAAGAAACGTAAAGTCCGTCAATTCATATTAGGGCCGCGTGATGGACGATGGACTCTTACTAGCATATATCGAAAGTAATCTATATAAACTTTACAGTTTCTTTTTTTTTAATAAAAATGTATTTATTTATTTTAAGATTAAGTAGTATGAAGTAGTTCTGACTCGTATATTCTCTTTTGTCTTCCACATTCGAGTTCGTTGTCATCAAAGGATTAGTAAGTACTCCTTGTATTTAAAAGTCAACGAGCATTCTTCCAGTAGACTTTTAGGACTCCCGTGACAAATCTTCGGAACTCAAGATCCTAAAAATCTACAAAATTCATAATTAAAACCTATTTGGATTGGAATCTAATTGAAAAAAAAATAAAACATATTTCAATTTGATTTAATGACGGCGTTATGAGTGCACAAACATTAAAAAACGAATTGACAATCTCCTTTTTTGTAATTGGTTAAAAGGTGTCAAAGTTTAAGGTATCGTGTGTTATCTAAGTTTATCTAGAAAAGATAAATTGACATGAACTCCATCTCTGTCTAGAAAGGTATCAGACTCGCTATAAATCAGTATAATTATCAGCTTATTAAACACGATGTATCTAGACGTTCCAGACTTTTAAATGATTTATTTTATGTGTCTTGCAAATATTGGAAAAACAAAAAGAATAATTGTTTTACAGCGTAAATATCACGCCGGAAGACACATAAAATTATATGTGACATTAAAATAATATTATAATATTATAAAACGATTAAAAATCAAAGACTATTTATTATTTCAATAAGAAAATGTTATTATATCGAAATAAAATTACATCTACATTGTTATACTATTCTTAAAAATTTGAAATATTTAAAACCACTTGTTCGAATATTATTTATGTTTAGATATTATAAAAAAAAGTAACTTTATTTATAAATACCTACATATATATTTTGATTTCATTTGATATATTTAGTCTAATTATCGATTTACAAAAAAAATGCTAAAAAAAATGTTTATAAAATAAAATAAAATATTTGTCAATAACATTAATTCCACCATGCGTTAGATAAAGACAAATATTAGATAAAACAACAGAATGTAAACATTTACACGTAAAAAATCAATCCTACCTTCTTCAATCCTACAAACACGCAACGTCCACCCGCATATGTCCGTTCACGTTTACGTCAAATATTTGTCAAGCACAAAATACATTCACATACGTTGCACTCACGTAGTAGATTAGAGTATCAGAGCACATGTAGAGGTGTGTCGTAGGACGCGGCCAGTCGATCAGCTGTTCCAAACAAGTACTACTCAGAAGGAAGAACGCGTGCCCGGACACAACGCATAAGCGGAAGACCATCAAGCGGACTTTGGGACCGGTTCCCATTCACGCCTTCAGCGTAGAAGCTTTCGCGTAGATTAGGTGGCGGCATTTCGTAAACTCGAAGCGGGCGGACCCGCCGCACTCGCCGCCACACTAATCAGTAATCGTTGTCGGGAAGGGAGGCTGCGTCGCTCCCGCCCGCCCCGCGCCCCTATATCACCCCGCTGCTCTCACAACCCCCGCTCATAGCGAACACTAAAGATGCGAGACACTCAATTAGGTAGAAACTAGTCGCCATTGTTTTCTTCGAAGAAAATATTTTTTTTATTTTCTGATCAATCTGAAATAATTTTATTTTATAATTTTTTTATTTAATATAGTCACAGGCCCACAGATAACTTCTGATACAAAATTCTCTCCATCAAAAGATTTTCCGAAAGAGATCACTCCGCATGCAATTATATCATTAAGTATTACTCATTATGTAAAATTTATTGTTTGAGTGATGCCAGTGGTAATTCTTGTGATATGTATTCATTAATTGCTTAAATACAAATTTTCACAGAAATAGGGGCATCTGATCTTAAATGATCACCGTCGCCAATAAACTTACAAACACTGTGGGAACTATAGATGCGTTGCCGCCGTTTGAGAAGGCTCTTGTTTATCATAAATATTGTCAAAAAGATCGCTTTTTTTCTTTGTAAACCACATTTACCATGTTTATGTGCTATTTACTTTTACCATGAATGTCTACTTAACTAAGTAACTACTTATGTTGTAGGTTTATTCCTGCAGAACAGACTATATGATAAAATAATATATGAAACAGAATATATGATAAAATGATAATTGGAATTAAAGACGCAATTGTTATGGTTACAAGCTTTGTTAACATCGAATCCCCTGTTATTTTTTCTTACCCTATTTTTTGGTATTTACCCTTAGTTTATTACGTAAACTGAAATCAAGAAACTGATTGATGTCGGATTAGATTCTTGAATTAGTCTTCCGACCACAAGATAATAATTTAAATTAACCACAAAAAATTTAACAAACAATCAGCTAAATAGGTTTAAGAATCAATTACTAGCTGTTAGTTTTTTTAATAAATTATAGTTTATCCCGTCTGCGTATTCAATCTGTCACCGCATACTCTGTGGCCGCGTACTACGAGAAGCCGAATTTTCAGGGGTGACACACTTGTGTTAAATATTCATTCGTGGATAGTAAATTAGCGAATTCGATGAGTTAACAATAAGGCGATAAGACCAGAACGGGAAGGGAAACCATCGAATTAACAGTCCATGTGTAGATTGTTTCAATCTAAGTTATTTGCTGTAAAATTTAATAATAATAACGTCATTAAGGGGAAACAATAAGCCGAGGGGTGTTAAGTAAACTATGCGATTATCTTGCTATAGTTTTGGTAACTTTAAAGTAACTAATACAGCAACTAATGCTGGTAGACCGTTAATCTGATGCTTTATTCTATATAAAAATATTTAATAGAGATATTAGAAATTAATCTTTATAATAATTTGATGCCATTCAACTGTTTTACAAATATATATATATTAAAAATTACAACCACCAACTAAGCCTAAGCTTGTGTTAGGAGATGTTAGTTACAGCCTTTATATATATATAATATATATGTCCCACTTTTGGGCACAAGCCTTATCTGTAAAGAGGGTATAAGGGCATAGTCCGCCACGCGGCCCTAGTGCGTATTGGCAGACTTCACATGCCTTAGAAATATTTTCTAAGCCATGTAGGTTTCCTCACGATGTTTTCCTTCACCACTGACCGCGTGGTAAATCAGCACATAAAATTGCAATAACAAATTTATTAGTGCCAGCACCGGGGTTCGAACTCGGGTTGCTAGCGTACTATGCAATTTGAGCCAACTAATGCAATACAGCTACCACGGCTCTAGTTAGAGATGGTTCACGTCAAAAGTTGAATATTGGATTCAAACTGACTACCTTACGTTTCGCAGACTGTACCCTAAGCCATATTGCTATATGGCTATTGACGCTTCAAATTGTCAATGTAAGTTGTAAATTTTCCGATAATACATAAAATATATAATAATAATTAGAAATTATTAAGTATCTTTGCCCATCACTAGCCTATTTCTGACCGCGAGACTTCTTCAAAGGTTGACACGCATGATGTAGATCATTGACTACCCACATTTCCGTTACTTTCTAGTCGAAATGTAAAGATGATTCTGTTATAAATTGTTTTTGTCCAATTAATATCAAAAACTTAATAGCTTTTTTTAAAATTATGAAATAATGAAAAATAATTTTAGTATTATTTATGAAAAAAAAAGAAATATCGCTAGCTTTCTTTTTTAAAAAAAAATTGTACCTCTGCAATTTCAACCCATACGATGTAAGATTGAACCTAATGATATACAGTTTGAATTGTCAATGTATTTTCACGTTCGTCAACTGATAGTGAACTTCTATGTGTCATTTCATTAAACATACAATCGGCTTTTTCAGTGGCTTTAGCTGGCATGAGACCTCACCTTACGTCCTTCCCAAAATACCAGAGTGAAGTAGAGATTTATTATACTTCTACCTTACACTGGTATACTGGGAATGAATACAGGAGAACTTGAATAATTATAAAAGAATCCCTTAATAAATTCTTCGTAACACCTGCTATTCCACTGGTGTTGTTTGTGGTGAAAGCACTTCATGCTGCACATCTTCACCTTATAGCATTAGGCTTTACTAATATGAAATCAATTTAGTTGCTTATATAAAAAAAAAAAAACTTTAAATAAAATTCAATATCTTCGGCTACACGTTCAATAAAGTACCTCTGATGAGTTCCAAATCGTATGCATGAAGTCCAAAATTGAGGAAAGAGGAAAACAAAGTGTATTTACGGGTAAACAATTATCGATAAAAAGCGAAATCGAAGCTTAAAAATCGTGTTACCGTCACTGGAAAATTAAAGCTACTACTAAATAAGAAGGCTCTTATTTGTTTACGAATTATCATAGTTATATTACGAAAATCATTTTGTCCTACACATTCACGCTCGTCGTCATTAAGGAGCATATACGTAGTCCGCTATCATCGTAAGCCTACCAATATTTTAATCAACAAATATTTTTCTAAACGATTATTTGGTGTTCCATGCTATATCTTTGGAATCCCAAAACAACAAAATGCCAACAAAAAAAAACATATCAACAACAAACTCGGTTCAGAAATTACGGTGTTAAAAGAGCACAATCATACAACCCAGTGGTTCAGCACCTCCATTTTTAATTCGGTTAAAAACTAACCTATGTGGCATTTAATATTCGAATAGCATATAAGTTTTTAAGATTTTCCTGTTATTTGTAATTACCCCATGAACCGTGTAAGTTGCGTATACTTTTTTTTTAAAGTTCTGAATTCATCTTTAATTATCTCGTGCGACCCTGAAATGCGCGCTTGCGCTCTTCCGCCACATCAAGTGGCGATCTTAACAAGACCACCTTTAAAATGCAACGACTCCACAGCCGTACGCTACGTTGCGGCAAGGTAATTCAAATCGCGCAATAAGAAAAATGTTTATATCAAAGTGATGATTTAATGAATAAATGAATATACACTGGAATAATACCCACCACGGCTTCGCACTGGTAGCTTTTATAATTACTTGCTGAGCTACTAAAAGTAATACATATACAAGATATATTTATGATATATACAAAGGCGTGAGAAATAAAACCTCCATTATCTTATCTTGATGGGCAAAGCCAACGACTTTATAAAGACTTTTAAAAAATGTGTTGGCCGTAGAAGGAAATCATGGCTGCGTAACATCAGAGAATGAACCGAAATAGTGAGTGACCATCTGTTTTGCCTAGCAAGAGGCAGAAATATGATAAACTGATCGCCAACCTTCACTTCTCGGAGAGTCACTTTAAGAAGAAGAAGATTAATGGAAGAAGAACATTCCATTTTCGATAGGATTTACGTAAAATCCGTACTTAGTTAGCATTTACATGAAGTTATAAGTAACTGTGGTAAATTATAAAGTAACCCGGTGTATAGTTTTAGACATATCGTGACGAATGAGTGGCGTTTGGCATATACCAGTATTTACAAAAATATACATGAATAGAAATTTATTGAAAAAAACAATTTATCTTAATTTTTAATCTGCATCATTTTATATTTTCCCTTGGAATTCTAGTCGTCAGCACTTACCAAAGGAATGTTAGTTAAAATGCAATCTGCATAATAGTTCCCAGGATCTACTGGTGGAGTGAAATTAATTAAGGCCTGAGGCAAGAGGACGCAAAACTCAAGTTAAAAGACTTTGAAAACAGTAGCGTGACTTTGTGTATTTCTTCAGTTTTAGTACTTCACTTAATTTGATTAAATTAAGTATTTTTATTGATAATATCTCTGGATGTTTAACGGTCAAGTAGAAAGTAAAGTTTTCTCATAGATCTCATTATCAAAATTGGACCAAAAATGGGACCAGACTAGAAACACCAGCTTTCAAATATCAAAAAATCTTTTAAATTGGTTCACCCAGTAGAAAATTATGCGGTAACAAATATAAAACAATACAGACGAATTGAGAACTTTTCTTTTGAAGTCAGTAGAAAAAAAGGCCTATAGTTATTTAAATAAGATCTCACAAAGACTAGAGAGTTTAAATCAACAGAATATTTGTAATAAACCAAAAACCGCCTATCAAAATTTTCAACTCGAAAAATTTGTGACATCGTCGTTGCAAGCTGAGGAGGGTCTCCTCCCCCTGTCGCCAATGGGTCGGTGGGGGGAGTGGTTCATTGTTCTGTCACAGGTGAGTGCAGGCACGTCGGGGTTGCCTATTATATGGAGCAGGACTCGCTCGTGAAAAAGAGGATGATTGTACAAGCGTCTATAGATTACGTTTTCATAGTGACACGAATTTGCCCGGGTCGCCGGCATCTCTGCTGCTATTTTAGAATGTAAAGCTTTTAATACAACGCGATATACTACGTCAATACTGTCATTTTTATAGCGCATAGGTTGATTTATGCGGTAACTGTAACTCTTAATAATAAACTAGCGTACTCAATCCACTTCGCCGGGATTTTGCTTTATTTTATTTAAACAATAAACTTACATCAATAAAATAAATTAATTTAAATCTCGCAATATATTAAACTATTAATTTCTCTCCGTATTCATTCTCTTCTCGAGCGGGTGAAGATCTACACCCATGTACATATCAGCAGCATCAGTAAACGGTCAATACAAACTGGGTTATAAAACAATAAAATATCATCCTAGTAAATAAAAGCTGAATTGGACAGTTCAAAAATAGGAGTGCTCCTCACCATACTTTATAGGATTACTCGCCAGGTCAATCTGAAGATTGCCTGAAAATATCATTGAATTCGGTCCAGCCATTTCGGAGGCTATTTGGAACATACCCACACATTTTCTCTTTTATGTATAGATTAAATTATGAAATAGGACTTATAAATTATTTATTTATTTACTATTGCTTTATACTATTGACTTTTCTTCTGTAAGTAAAAAAAAATATTAGTAGAACGATCGCTTAAGCCTATATATCAAGCCAACACTCGCATCTTGACATGATTACTGTAGCAAATGAGGGGAAAGAAGCACCCATTCGTCAATTTGAAGGCTTACTGTGACTTAGGTCATATTAAATAATTTCAAGTGACATTGTTATTATATTATGTCTCTATAAAAAGCGGTATAGACAGATATAGCTTTTACTATCCGCACACAATTTTTTGTATACCAATTGATTTTTTGTACTTTTGTACAAGTATATTTCCGTGTAAAAACAAAAACCGGCATCAGCAAATCTCTTTTAAAACCTGTATGGTTTTTTCATGGATGCCATTGTTAACTGGACTTAATTGAAATAAAATCCACACGGGAAGCATCAGCTTTCATATAAAATCATCGAAATCGGTTCACCCAGTCGAAAATTATGAGGTAAGAAACATAAAAAAATTCAGACCTATTTTCGGATGAAGAACCGATAAACGGAAACTGCTTGGTACAAGTCGAATGGGATTCTAACTCGCAACCATTTGATCGTAAGTCAAGCCCTGTAGTCACTAGGTTATCATTGTTTTTGTAAACATATATGTATATATGCTCAAGTGGCTTCCCATTAGACTTCGCCGGAACTCTCATATGCTCTCCCTTCTTTATAACATTCTATTTACACCGTCATATCCATCTTATGTGAAGGAACGTTTTCAATTCCTTCAAGGTTCGAATTCGTTGAATTTGCGTTCATCAGAGAATCTAATGCTAAAAATATCTCCGCATGACACCAAGTTTTACAGCAACTCATTTACTGTACGCGCTGTCCGTCTGTGGAACTCTCTTCCTGTGGCCATTAGGAAATCACAGACGATAAATACTTTTAAAATCAAAGTTAAAAAGTTTTACTTAGACAAGTCCACCTAACATCATTTATACTGTTATGTAAATATATTATATGTAATACTTTTTACATACGTTTTGTCTTTTCATAATTTATATTTTGATATGTATATATTTATACCTATAATATATATACGTATGTTTGTATGTAAATATTTATATTAGTATTTAAGTATATCTACTTATTATAAACTCCCGCCGCTTCTTTTTATTATTCCTCTCCATCCAAAGGTTGCCTGGAAGAGATCGCTTTTTCGAGAGAGCGATAAGGCCGCCCATTGTTTATGTAATTTAATTATATTTTCTTTTTTTTAATTTTATTTCATTAGTAAACAATAAAGAGTTTATAAATAAATAAATAAATAAAATAAATATATTTATATGTATATACATCTGGTGTTCAACACAAATTCAAAAGTTTCAATGGTTGCTCTTATAATCAAAATTGAAAAGTAGGTCAAAGTAGGATAAAGCGGGAATTATAATTGTTGATCAATCTTTTATTTAGGTATATATTTTTGTATTTTAACTACCGGACTATTAAAAATATTTCAAATAAAAACGATAAAGTTACAGGTTATATCCATAAATATGTGCCCCACTATTGGGCACTGGCCTCTTCTAAATGGGCAAAATCCATCAATTGGCGGATACCACATGTTTAAGAGAATTTTCAAAGCACATTTCCTTCACCTGTCTGTGGGATGTTTCCTTCACCACCGAAAATGATAAATCGGTCCGGAATCTTAAAATCGCAACAAACAATTTTATTGGTACCGGCACGCACCGGGGATCGAATTCTACACGGCACTAGCTACCACGTCTCGCTGCAATAATGTGATTAGCAATTTATTAAATACTTATTTACAGGGGGACGCCTCAGATTAGGTGAAGCGACGATCTTCGACGGCTGGCAGGAGCTGGATGAGAGTGGCCGAGGATCGTGTCCAGTGGCATGCTTGCAAAGAATGCCATGCAAAGAAAGCTAGCTGATTTTTATAAATATTACTAACATTCTTCTTAACCATTCCAACTAACCTTAAGCTTGTGCTAGGAGATGGTTTTTATTTCGACTGTTTTTATTCCAGTCCATTCCTGTTCCTTAGAACAGTCGAAGCACTATTCCGCTTAGCCATGAATAAGAAGTTTAGAAGACGGACTGCCGACCTTCAGTAATGGAGAGGCACATGAAGAAGAAGAAGGAGATGGAGAACGTTAATAGTCGAATGGTGGATTCGAACCAATGACCTTACGATTCACAGACTCTAAGCCTAGTGTAATTAGTCATACACCTATGTCCAGCAGTGGGCTGTTGTAAGCTGATGATGATAATACATATCAATATTTTAAAACGGAATGTGAACCCAACCTTGACATAATGTCGTATATTTTTTTACATACTAAGAACATTTGGTAATTGTCTAGACTATAAAGATAGTTATACAATTACAAAATACGACAAGAACTCGTAGTATATTCCACAAAGTCAGCGTTGGTTCGAATAGGATCTGATAAAAGTAAGTTCAGACGACTTAGACTATCTCAACCCTTTAGCCACCCCATTAGGGTAATACGATCTTGGCGGCTTATCTTTTTGTTTTAATTTTATTTCATAAGTGTAAACAATAAAGAGTTTATAAATAAATAAAATAAATATATTTATATGTATATACATCTGGTGTTCAACACAAATTCAAAACTCTCAATGATTGCTCTTATAATCAAAATTGAAAAGTAGGTCAAAGTAGGATAAAGCGGGCATTATAATTGTTGATTAATCCTTTATTTAGGTGTATATTTTTGTATTTTAACTACCGTACTATTAAAAATATTCCAAATAAAAACGTTAACAAACAAAAATAAAGTTACAGGTTATATCCATAAATATGTGCCCCACTATTGGGCACTGGCCTCTTCTAAATGGGCATAATCAGTCAATTGATGGATATCACATGTTTAAGAGAATTTTCAAAGCACATTTCCTCGGGATGTTTCCTTCATCACCGAAAATGGTAAATCAGTCCGGAATCTTAAAATCGCAACAAACAATTTTATTGGTGCCGGCACGGGGATCGAACTCGGGTTACCAGCGTACTAAGGAAGTTGAGGCGACCGCCCGGACACTGAGCTACTACGGCTCTAATGAGTATTAACTTACGATCAAATGATCTGGGGTTCTAATTTTGACGAATATATATATATATATATATATATATATATATATATATATATATATATATATATATATATATATATATATATATATATATATATATATATATATATATATATATATATATATATATATATATATATATATATATATATATATATATATATATATATATATATATATATATATATATATATATATATATATATATATATATATATATATATATATATATATATATATATATATATATATATATATATATATATATATATATATATATATATATATATATATATATATATATATATATATATATATATATATATATATATATATATATATATATATATATATATATATATATATATATATATATATATATATATATATATATATATATATATATATATATATATATATATATATATATATATATATATATATATATATATATATATATATATATATATATATATATATATATATATATATATATATATATATATATATATATATATATATATATATATATATATATATATATATATATATATATATATATATATATATATATATATATATATATATATATATATATATATATATATATATATATATATATATATATATATATATATATATATATATATATATATATATATATATATATATATATATATATATATACAGGGGACGCCTCAGATTAGGCGAAGCGACGATCTTCGACAGCTGGCAGGAGCTGGATGAGAGTGGCCGAGGATCGTGTCCAGTGGCATGCTTGCAAAGAATGCCATGCAAAGAAAGCTAGCAATGTTTTTTATAAATATTACTAACATTCTTCTTAACCATTCCAACTAACCTTAAGCTTGTGCTAGGAGATGGTTTTTATTTCGACTGATTTATTCCAGTCCATTCCCTGATGTTCCTCAGAACAGTCGAAGCACTATTCCGCTTAGCCATGAATAAGAAGTTTAGAAGACTGACTGCCGACCTTCAGTAATGGGCACATGAAGAAGAAGAAGGAGATGGATCACGTTAATAGTCGAATGGTGGATTCGAACCAATGACCTTACGATTCGCAGACCGTACTCTAAGCCTAGTGTAATTAGTCATACACCTATGTCCAGCAGTGGGCTGTCGTAGGCTGATGATGATAATACATATCAATATTTTAAAACGGAATGTGAACCCAACCTTGACATAATGTCGTATATTTTTTTACATACTAAGAACATTTGGTAATTGTCTAGACTATAAAAGATAGTTATACAATTACAAAATACAACAAGAACTCGTAGTATATTCCACAAAGTCAGCGTTGGTTCGAATAGGATCTGATAAAAGTAAGTTCAGACGACTTAGACTATCTCAACCCTTTAGCCACCCCATTAGGGTAATACGATCTTGGCAGCTTATCTTTTTATTTTGTAACTTGAATATTAACTGAAAAATTGTTTAAGCAGTACGGGAATTGAATTGAAAGTCAGTGCTTTGTATTTATTATTTAAAGTTATTTATTTTAGGTTCTCCATAAAAGGACTGATATATAATAAGTATTCAAGTTAAAGGTACAGTTATATAAGTCCCACTGCTGGGTACTGCTTCTCTGTAAAGAGAGCATAAGAGCATAGTCCGCCATGCGACACTAGTACGGATTAGCAGACTTGACGTCTTAGAAAAAATTTCTAAGACATGTAGGTTTCCTCACGATGTTTTCCTTCACCGCCGAGCGCGTGGTAAATCAGCACATACAATTTCAACATTAAATATATTGGTGCCGGCACCGGGGATCGAACTCAGGTTACTAGCGTACTAAGGAAGTTGAGGCGACCGCCCGGACACTGAGCTACTACGGCTCTAATGAGTATTAACTTACGATCAAATGGTCTGGGGTTCTAATTTTTGACGCACATTTAGTTTTTTGTAGTAAGATGGAGGAAATGTTATTGCGGCTCACTTGTTGTTTAAACTTTAACAGTCTTACAAATAAAAATGAGTTATAACATATTTATTCCACCCTTAAACTAAGTTTAGTTAAACCAGGAATAAATTAAGAATAAGCTGAGAATAGCTTACCACAAATAAATCCGGAATAACTATGATTTATCTATTCTCGCTTTACGTCAAAATGCACGAGTTGGCAACAGCGCAATCAGAGAGAAACC
The DNA here is from genome assembly GCA_029286785.1 of Meandrusa payeni. Classification (NCBI taxonomy): domain Eukaryota; kingdom Metazoa; phylum Arthropoda; class Insecta; order Lepidoptera; family Papilionidae; genus Meandrusa; species Meandrusa payeni. The sequence continues at coordinate 5,821,784 of JAGSMX010000008.1, read as the reverse complement.
ATACTAAAAAATAATTGCAGTCTATGTAGTAGTGCAGTAATGTATCTGTCAATGTGTGGCGGTTATAAAAATATTCTATACTCTATATATAGATAGAAGATAATCTACTTCCACGCTTGTCCATAGTAAGAGACCTTTCAAATAAATGGTCTAGAAATATTATACCACTTTTAGAAAACCGATATTTTAATCGAAACTAATCATCGACATATAAATCAAAAGGTTTTCCCATCTTTTAAATATTTTTACTTTTTTTGGAGTCTGAATGATATTTATTAAGTCATTTACTGTTTCTACTTCCTCCATTGCCCTTAATTCCATAATAAGTTAATTTAAATGAGCGAACACAAACACAAATCGTGGTATTTTAAATGTTATACTGGACTTAAAAAAGGGTGTACGTCGTTATAACTTCGGAATAACGATTGTATAACAGGTATAACGTATTCTTGGTTTATTAGTACAAATTTTGCTTATTCTTAATTTATTCCTAAGTTTATCTTTATACCACGTTTATTTGTAAGGCTGTTAACGTATTTCTCCAATCGTAGTAACCCATTCGTGCCATAGTAAAGGCACTACTGAATTAAAATATTTAATTATAGTTTATTCAATCATTTTTCGATGTCTTTATGATTTAACAAATACAGCAGAAGTCACTACTGAATTATGTAGTTATAATTTATTAAATTCATCGATGTATTAATTTAACAATTGGCTCACTAATCGTCACTATGGAACATAGACGATGAAAAGCGTATATGGATTGCTATCTCTGTCTATTCCAGTAGAGGAGTGTTAAAGAACATGAGATGTAAAATGAACACCGATGGAAAAAAAACTATGGTACTGTTACATCATATTATGATGTAACAGTACCGTAGTTTTTTTATGTGATCCATAGTGAACTATGGGTCTATATGTTTGCCTCGCGATTTTATACATGGCCTTTGATTTGGTTTTTGTAAGTTGGTTTCACTATATTATTAAGTTTGTTGTTTGTATATATTATAGGATGGTTAGGTTTATTTAAGTTTAAGAATTTTTAGGTTATTAATGTTCAGGTTATTAGTTGGTTTGTTTGATTTAGTTAATTTATTGTTTATCGGGTTTGTTTAATTATTTTATTTTACATATTATTGAATTGTTTTAAGTTGTCTATGATGAAGTTGAAATGTTGATTGAAGGTGTTGGTAGTCGGTTCCTTTGTGACGATAGATGTTAATTCGTACGGCTGTATTGACAGTACCGTAGATAGTAGTAATTTTATACCTTCGTTATTTTTCATGCATAACGTCTGGCGATGCACCCGTAACTCTTCAGGAGTTGAATATATATTTGGATCTCGTTTAACATCTCATATATTCCTTGCCGGCTTACAACTTCTCTCATAAAGAGAATAATAGCGTAATAAAGTCGGTTATTAGAATATATCCCAATATTATTCTATTAATTTAATATATGTACATGCGCAAATTATAACGTGTCGCTAAGAAGATTCAATTACTTTAATTATAATGTGATTAGTCTCCTCCTCTATGATTAATTAATGCTATAAAGCAGATAGCTTCTACATCAAATTATATTATGATACGCATTATAACGTAACGGAGTAAATAATAATAAATAGTAAATTTATTTATTCATCTTTCACAAATTTAAATGTACAGTTTACTTATACGTTTACAGTTTACGTAGTTCTTAAATTTGTGAAAGACTGGTGTCTGTACTAGGGTACCCTGTAAGACAGATCGCCAGCCCCCCACCATACTTAGGATAATTCTGTAATTTTATTATTAATAATAACTTAAGAATTAGCATGCGAGAAAGAAAGTGTGTGGTGTGTGTGTGAATGTGTGGTGTCTCTGTGGTGTATGCATGGTATGTGTGTAGTTCATGTATGTGTGTGTAGTGTGCTTTATATGTTGTTTAATTTATGATGAGATTTTTAACAAATTTTCTGCGGTTTCTGTGGCTTTAGTAGCCAAGGTATAAGGACTTTTTTTACATTTGGCTTTAGGCAAGTTGTAGATAGCTATTTTCTGGTTAATTATATAATATAGGTAGGAACCTATGAAGCAAAAGAATTTGTTTGAGAAGTTTGTTTTATATGGTTCGGTTGAGTAAATTTTACTTTTGTTGCGTCTGTCGATATTTAGGTTAGGAGTTAGGAGTAATTAGGTACACGCACGGATCTAGGAGACAAGTTTAGTTCGGAGAAGAATAATGAAAAATATATGATTCGTAAGGTAACAAAAAACCTAATGAAATGACAACACGAAATACTTCCGATAAGCATAGCCTCACATATAGGAAGTGTCCTCCCGTTCGGAGATAGCGCGCAGAAGTAGAAAAAAAAGGAAAAAATAAGTGTGGCAATATGATGGCAACGCGCCTGTGATTGTGGAGACATCCGTGGGTACTGGATTACTTAATTAGGTACTGATTTACCTACCAAAATCTCAATTAACAAAGATTTTTCTATATTATCTTAGTAAGTTTGAAAGGGTCAAATAAAAAAAATTGGTACATAAATGCTGGAGGTATGAGTACAGTGCACGAAGAGATGAGTCCATCGTTATACATCGGGTATGGTGCTCACATCCCGTCGTGTGTGGAATAAGCTTGACAACAAGCAATTTCAATTGCGTTCACGTCTACTACCCCTGTACGGTTAAAAGGATTGGAGACACCGTCTTTGATATTTTTAACTATAATTAACAAATATATAAAATAAAACTCTTTTGACGGAATTCATTGTGTCAAGTAATATAATTTAACTCAAAATCAATACATAATACTAACTAAAAAAGAAATATTTACAATACAATAGATATTTTACAAAATATTTACAAAAATTTTATTGTGCCAAACCGTCATCGCTTGGCAGCGTGCCCAGAAGGCTGGTAACATTGCCACTTTGTATGGCAATGCTTAGCCTATGTGCAAGGTATAAGGCAGCCCTCTGGTCACCAGATGAGTCGACCAACTTAGCTATCACATTAAATTAAAATGTTAAAGTTATAATTAATAATAATATATACAACTTTGGTAGATATAAGATACTCAAAAATAAAGACGTAACTAAGTTTAGGATTAGAGTGAATAGGCACTTTATAAACTAGCGCGTACCATCTTTCGACTATATCAACACTTAACATCAGGTGGGATCGTGGTCAAGCACTAGTTTATACCCCCATAAAAGTTCTCCGATTCGATCGTCAATGTGAATGAACTTAATATTACATATTTTAATGAATTTCAAACAAACAATGGTGGTCAGGTGGGATCGTGGTCAGCGCTAGTTTTTACCCCCATAAAAAAAACTAACTTATCTTTACAAAGTGGTAATACATTTGATATAATTAGGATGCGCAAAATAAAATACTTTAAGAAGACTGGATGAGCGTGCATATCAACGGTTCACTGAACATTTTCTAAATGTTTACATGAAAAATTTCTACTCCGTGTATGTATGTAATGTATGTAATAAATGAAATGTTTATGTTATTCCAGCGTAGTAATAACAGCATCGTTCTAAGTTATAAGTACCGCATGTTGAGTAAAGTTTAATAGAGCAACTGTATACGCTCTGGGGAAATCTGCTGCTCAAGTAATACATTTACGAAATTCACATTACAAATTCAATGAGAACGGTCGTTTGTTATATAAATATATATTTAATATTTCGTTATATCACTATTATTACGAGTACTACTGCGCAACAAGTTAATTGTGTTGAATTAAATAAGTTACTAGTAAAAAAAACACCCTACTCGAACGTTGATCGCGACGCACCTTCTTTGAATTTACAAATTTTCGTAAAAATTTACCAAAATGAATTAATCAAAACCTTTTTTTACTAACGGGGAGGAAATCTTCAAAAAGATACCCCGCCTTCAGGGAGGAAGACGGCGGTTATGTGGGGTTTTTACCAACTAAAACCTTCCCGGTGGCCCTTTCCTCGGTGCATGACGAGGAAATCCGGAATCTCATCGTGGAACGCACCGGAGCCCCTCTGCACTGTGCTCAAGGAGAGCACGTCCCGGGGAGGAGGTTACTCCCTCCCCCCTGTGCCCTCGCAGCGCAAGGCGACACGGGCGAGCTGATGTCGCCTTCTCCCCGGGTCCACCTTGGTGGACGACTCAGGACCCCACCCTTGTCGCCCAGTGAACGCGAGGCCCCTTTTAGTCGCCTTCTACGACAGGTAGGTTATACCGCAGTCTTATTCTTGAATTATTTATTTATTATTTTAGCTTTGATCCAAAAATGAAAGTTACAGAAATACTGGTTAAGCACAGATCTACTCTGTAAAGAAAGTATAAGGGCATAGTCCGCCACGCAGCCCTTATGTGGATTAGCCGACTTCACACATCTTAGAAAATACATGATGTTTTCCTTCACCACCGAGCGCGTGGAAAATAAAGACATAAAACAGCAACTACAAATTTATTGCAACTTGCGATAACTGACCGGACACTAAGCTACCACCTCTCAAAATACGCTCAAAATGCCAATGAAAATGTATTCCAATGTGTCCGATCCAAAAATATCCTTCCGTCCTTACGGTTTTTAAGGTCCTGTAACTGTTCATTTATTCGGACTAGTTCATTGAGTGGTAGTTGAAGATATATGAAGTCGGTGGTTGTGTTAACTTATATCTTATTTGCCATGATATCTGGCGTATTGAAATTATTTATTTAAAACAACAAAAATTATAATAATTAACTAAAATACCTTTTAAGATAAACCAATTTGATGTTATTAAAAAAATTTAAATATGTATATATATATATACATATATATATATTTAACCAAAATTAAAACAAATAAAAAGTAGCTTGATGCACTGACAACAAATAAAAAATATATAAATTAGAGTTCAACCTTCCACGCATTTATAGTCAGTTTTGATAAAGACCGACTGAGTGCAACAAAATATATCTATGTGGAAAGATGGTATTAACAAACCCAAATGCGCGTGACTCGAGTCCTGGAGACAGGCAGTAGGAACAATGGCATACGAATATATTTTATATATATAATATATAGATAGATACACGAGATGAAGAAACAATAAAGAGAGAAGTAAATTACCGTCTTACCTGGTGTTTAAGCCGGGCATTGAATTTATATTAAAAAAAACAATACCGTAGTTTACCATCGGTAGAGTCCTTTTGCGTAGCTTTTTTGTGTAATCGTAAAAAAGGATGTCTTCGTTACAATCCTTTGTAAGACTTTACGAGTGAAATTCGCGTTATCTTTCCGGCTGACGTAACAATGCGCAAGTCTGAGTGAAACTCGAAATGAGGACCGTAGTTCATTCAGATGACATTTTTTCCTCATGACATGTAAGCGGACGTAGCTACTTTGGAGGAGACTAAATAATGATACGCGCTTTCATTCTATGATTAGTCTCGCAAATAACACAAGCTTTTTTACCACTATACAGAATGTTAGGAGACCGCTTCCGAAAACAAAGAAAGACAAAGCTGTATTTCATTTTGTGTTTTATTGCTGTTTTCTTTAAACATGATTTTTTTTTAATCAGGATCGATGTTTTTCCATCCTATCATCAAAGGTGTCATTTGTACTATCGTATGTCTTTGTTGTCGGAATTGGTCTTCTAATATCCTGTATAGCAAAACAGGATTTTAAATATATAAACAGCAAAATAAATGGTCGGTTAAGAAAGTTTGAATATCTCGGAAGATAAAGACGACTAGCTAACTGAAATAAATAGTGCATGATAGACTATTAAATATTTTTATTAATTTATTTATATGTCATGGAGGCAACACTAAAGTACTAAAATTTAAATAAAAAATAAAATTTAATGAAAAATACTGAAAACGTAAGATATACTTTAAGTTTGTGTTTTTAATGAAATATAAATAAATTAATAAAAATTTTTTAATTCATTTAAAGGTTAATTTAATTGTCTATCATGTCATGTCGTTGTCATCAAACTTTCTTAACCGACCCTTTATTTTTGTTCACGTGTGTAATTTGATAGCTCTAAGAACAACAAATAAAAAATGTATCAAATAAAAAAATAATAATAAAATTTTATTTGGACAAAAGAAAAGAAATATTACAATACAGAACGTACGTAAACTGCTACAGTAATTGGCAACTGTGTCGCAGCAGTTTACGCCCACCTCGAGACACAAACAACATAAAAACAAATTAAACTTATAATTATGTACATAATATTAGAAGAAAAAAGATATAGATACATTATTGTGGATGTGTGTGTGTGTGCGTGTGTGTATATATGTGTGTGTGTGAGTATGTGTGTGCATCACAAGCATCCAGACAAATATACTCTAAATTTGAAGTAAAAAGTAAAATGAAAAATTCGACGTGACAAAACTATTATATAAACCACCGTCAGTTACGGACTACACGTTGCCATGCAAGACTAGGCACCTTTTTAATTCCTCAGTATTATATTTATATTACGAAATATTGGCGTCTATATTCTTTTTTATTCCAGGCTCATGCTTCTTTTTTTAAGAAGTACTTTCCTTGTTTTCATATATGATATATAGATATGAAAGAAGAGAGAGAAGTGTGCCAGGACCGTGGAAAACGGAAATCCATTGTCTCTGCCTACAATCTGGGTCAACAGGGTAAGTTTAATTATTTATTTGTTAAAATAGTTCACAAAACCACGTCATATACGCTACTTTCATATTCGATTTGAAGTCAGTTATTGATTTGAGTACCCCAAAACTTTGTTTACTTAGACGGACTACGCCTTTATACTCTCATTTGCGAATAATCCTCGCGCGTTACCGCTATTTTATGGGCAGGCCCCACCCCTTAGATGCTAGGAGCGTTGCTGCAGTTTCTTCGGCCACTTATTCTCCCAGCGCCAACGCTTCCCGAAGTGGCACTGAAAGTTAGTTTAGCTTTTCGAATGTCCCTTAGATTATCCGTGAAATAGCAACCGACCGAGTCGTGGTTCGGCCCTCTCGGGCGCCCTCGGATTGGAATGCTTACACGTAACATAGTAACCGTCCAAGCCGAGGTTAGTGTTAGCCTTGTGTCGAGTTACCAGCGATAGAGGTTCAGGCTAAGCGACCTAAGAGCTATGCCACCTCTCAATCTGGTGAAGCAGTCAAGGCCAGCTTCTCTGGCCAATCTGTGTAGTTCGTCATTAAAAAAAAATTACTCTCTTCACAGTGAAGGCCTGTGCCCAACAGTAGGACATAAATAAAAGCTGTAACTTTGAAGGTTGGGGTGCCCTCTCTGGACAGGCCACCTTATATAGAATGTAGAGAGAGGAAAGCATATGGTGGAGGGCAATGGGGAAGGTCTATTTCCAACAGTTGATACGAGCTGATATGAGTAATGAAGTGAAGTGATTCAGCCCTGTAGTTCTGGGCTCTCAAGAATAAGACTACGGTATGGCGTACGGCAGACGGGCTCCGGTGCGTTCCACGTGAGATCCCGGAGCCCCTCGTCATGCACCGAGGAAAGGGCCACCGCTCCCCGTTTTAGTGGGTAAGATCCCCACATAACCGCCGCCTTCCCCCCAGAAGGCGGGGTATCTTTGTGAAGATTTCCTCCCCGTCAACAAAAAAAAAGAGTAATGAAGTGATCACTATATTCGTATATAACTCCCCAAAACAACGAGCGGTACTTTTTCTCGAAATTACTTGTACTTTATAAAACATGTATTTTGTTCTTATTTACAACAGGTTGACTTGAGAAATTTCCTATTACAAGAGGATTTCTAAAAGATCTACATTTATTTTGAATTAGGGGCTAAAAACTTCTGACCAAAACAAAACTTTTGTGTATTCGTTTTGTTAGAATTTCTTTAGTATTACCATCGTGTTCCCCATCCGGCCATCGTTGTCAACTTTTAATTAAAAATGTTTTCTTCAAATTCTTTCAGGAAACTTTTTCGCATTATGAAATGATACTATAATATTGCCATAATTTGCATAATGTTTATCATTAAAATGATCACAAGCAGCTTGATCCACTGAGACGTGCAGTCTACAGAGACAACGCTAAAATAACAACCATTCTGACAAGTCTATTTACGAATAAAAACAAAAAACTACTTCAAAGTAACTCTAAGGTGACGCTTCTGCGCGCGGTCGCTTTTCTTTTGTCGAAGTATCATAGTCATATTTGGACGTTCTTTCCTATATAATATTACTTCTTCCACATTTGTGCTTATTGCTCTTATGGAGTACATACCCAGTCTTAGATTTTCATCACCAACCAACGCAATATTTCAATTAACATGCATTCTTCTGTTCATGTTCGGAACGCAAAGACTAATGGCAACATAATTCATATGGGACCTAATTGAAACCAAATCCCTTCAAACAAAAAAAAATCGACATACGAGCTCCTCGAAATCGTATGGAAGAATGCTTATTGATTTTGTTATTGGTAAGTTTATAATTATCCGAGACTAAGTTAGTACAACAAGCGTGAATGTGTAAGAAAAAAGATTATATAGACATCAGAATTTAATAATATTAACTAATACGTGGATTCCACGATCATTGTCCCGATAGTCGTTTCTGCAAACGGTCTTATAGCGAAAAGTCTCGGTATCTTAAGATATATTCGCAAGATGGCTGGGTCAAGGGTTAGATACAGAAGGCAGTACTCCTGGACTCGGCACGCATCAGAAGGTTTCTCTCTATGTCGCCCTAACCACCGGTTGCTTAGGCCCTGCTCTGTTGCCGGTGGGCACACACTAGAATGTTACAATATTTTTATATTTTGCATATGAATATACTAAAAACTTAAAGTTTAATAATAAATAAAAGCTATAATACTATACAACATAATAATATAACTATGAAACTTAGAAATAAAAGAAGGCGTCCATGCGTAATTAACGTTTGATCTGTCACGTTTGAATTGATTTGAAGACGGTCTTCGTTTTTACTTATAAATATAATATAGGAATAATATATAGCATAATAAATTTTAAAGTTAGTTTCAAATAGGAATTTACTAAAACAGATATTCTGTTACGAAATCATTAAATGACGCCACGAAAACGATGGATACGACAAAACTGATAAGAACTCACAAGAACTACGTTAAAACAAGAATCCATTCCCTAACGGCACTCACAAATGAATTAAATTCATTTGCACGGTTCAGTTCCAACTTAAACGAGATGTGAACGTGTAGTTCAGAAGTTGAAAACTCGACAAGTAATGGAGCAAGTGCAGTTTATAAGAAACTTCGTTGAAGAACTCGCAGACTTACTACGTGACTTATAATGAAATGACGCTATAATGAATCACATTTTTCTTAATTGTACGATAAGGGACAAACAAACATTTAATCGACACCGTCGAAATATCACCACACACAATACGAGTTATACGATCTTACAATCGCGTTGCGTCCATTGAACAAGGATTAGAGAAACACAAAATTCTCTATCGTTCCCCTAATGTCACACGAACTTTTATGATAGTTTATTTACATGAACAGCTAATAAAATATGAAATATTTTGCCAGCTGAGATTAGGGAGGCTTCCTCAATGTCTTGTGTCTTCAAATCGTGTGTAATTGAATACTTTCTACTCAAACAATGAAAAATTACAAATTAACCAAATTCCCATCAAACTACCCTTTCAGTATATCCTTTCAAAAGAAAATTAGTCATCAAAAACGGTTGCCGTAATATTGAGTTATTCGTCCATTTGCGCACATACGTAACGTAAGTAAATAATGGATACCATTGTCAAAACTGTATCATATTGAAATTGGGTCCACACGGGAAGCTTTAAAATAAAAAAATAACATCAAAATCAGTTCAACCAGTCGAAAGTTATGAGGGAACAAACATTAAAAGAAATACAGTCGAATTGATAATCTCATCTTTTTTGAAGTCGATTGAAAGAGAGAAAAACATACGTCTATGTGTACATTAAATTGTATTGTAGGAAGGTGTGGTAGTGTCGTTAGGAGATCCCCAGCGGAGGTCCACAGACCACAGATCAATCATCCATCGTGAAATACTTAAATTTCAATATTATATTTTTAGTAAGTACTAACGTACCCAGCCCGCTTTTGCTGCATTTTATTTAAACAATAAACTTACACCATTAAATATTTTATTTAATTTTCACAATATATTAAATTATTCATTTCTCACCGCATTCATTCTTCTATTCTCTTCTCGAGCGGGACATTACCTACACCCATGTACATACTCGTAATTACCACTCAATACAAATTTGGTTTATAAAACAATACTATACCATTATTGTAAATAAATACTGTATTTGAAAGTTCAAAAAGAGGAGTGCTCCAAACGTCACTAAACTTTACTCGCCAGGTCAATCTGAAGATTCCCTGAATGTTTCATTGAAATCGGTCCAGCCGTTTCGGAGCCTATATGGAACAAACCCACACACGTTCTCTTTTATATATATAGATGATACTATTACTAAGAATTATTTTATGTAATATTAGTTAAACTAAGACATAATTTGACACGCTCTGCTACCAAAAACTGTACGCCGTTTATAAAGGGTTGGGGATCCACGACCCAAACCTTCTATTACGATATGTCGTACTTAATGAAGAGTTGACTTACCATTTCGATGTTCCTGTCTCCACTTGCAGTTTCCCCGTCACTCGAGTCTGAAGACGTGTGCAACGGTATCCGTATTGCACCACTCCGCGTTAATGAATTCTAACCGTAATTTATTAGCGACTTTGAAGACACGCCGCAAACCGCAAATTGAAAAGCTACTTGTACGCTAAACTAAGTCCACTGAACATTTTCGCAACCGTTAGGCGCACACTGCACTTCACACGCCAGCGAGGTTTTGCAGATTATTAGATGCCTTCGTATGCGCATGAAACATTAATAATAATTTGTTACAGAAGTTGTAATGGTATTGCAGTAACCAAAATCGTTTCGGCTGATCTTAATTTTAGTCATTAATTTACAATTAGGTGATGCTGACTTGAAAGACTTAATTTTTTGTTAAATTACAATTTTGGAACTACGGGAAACGACTCATGGCGACATGGGGGGAGCTCTTGTCGTCCATTACAGCGGTTCCGGGAGGAAAGCGGTGCTAGGTTGCTGGGGGAAGAAGTAACCTCCCCCGGGACTTGCTGTACGGCTCAGTGCAGAGGGCACCAGTGCGATCCTCTGGAGATCACGGAAACTTCACCATGTACAGATGCACCCCAGGGGGGTTTTAGTGAGTAAGAATTTTGTAGTCTTATACCAATTCTTATTTCAATTCCTTTGATGTAATAGGTACGGAGATCAGTAAAATTCACTCTCCTTAATATTTGAAATGGCACGTGTTGTAAGTAACGTTGCCGTAACATATTTCAGTGTCTGCGTGATGAATTAACATTTATGAAGGCCATTTACCGGCGCGTGATCAAAAGCAAAACGTTATGTTAGGTAGACCAACATGTTTACACATTCAACGTGATGGATTTGTTTAATAAGTAATCTGTAACACTGTTACTATTCGCAACGCACTGTCATAACAGAATAAACAAAAGAAGTAATATATTTAAAAGTACTTTTACGGGGTTTGTTTCGTATTTTCAAATACTTTAAATCAGTCATGATCGTGGAACGAATTGAGACGTTTAAAATTCCACCGTCATATCAGTTTTCTCATTGTAATTTTGTTTCATTATGCTCTATATTATATTGTTGTTCTTGTCTATGATATCTGTCTGAAAGACATTAGCATCCACTGCTGGACATAGGTCTCCCTAAATGATTTCAAAAGGAGATTGTAAGTTGCCTGTAAAACTGTTTTAGTTCAATAAATAATATTCGCGTAAATCCATTATGAAAATAGTGACAGCATAATGGTTAAGCTTTCGATTTAACGATCTTAAGATCGTCGTTAATGACGCGCCGCGAACCGATAATTAACCGCGTCCCTGTACGCTAAATTAACTACACCGAACGGTACTGCAACGGGTGCGCGACTGGGCAGATAGTGCCCTCTCCGCGCACGCTCTGCGCCACGTCCGACAGCGAGGATTTATCAATTACCCACTTGCGCGAAGATATAAAAATAAAAAAAATATCGTCGCACCGTCATCCGTGTGACAGATATGTTACCACGAAATATGAATTTGTCGTTATTCAACTATACCGAACAATAAGATGACTGGGAGCGTAAAACACGAATAGTTCCGTATCTTTACTACCACCACTACCTGGTTCTTGGATATAATTTCGTGATAACTGTAAAATATTTATTGACCTAAATTATTTAAATTATGTAGTTAGTATTTTTAACGCCACGGTGAGGTCTGGTCAATGTCTTTCAAAGATCAAATTATCGAAGCAACTATAATAAATTTCAACAAACAAAATCGTATCGAACGAAATTTGTTTTAAAATTAATTCACTACGAATAGCGCCATATTTTTCTAAGTTATAACAACTCAACACAAGTTACTTGGAAATGACACTCAGAAATTTGCAACTTTATTGAACTTAGCTCCGCTGGGTATCCGTTACACAACTGCCGCTGTTATAGAATACCTACTTGAAAACTAGCAACTTGATTCTCGCGTCTGACTTAGGTCTGGTCATTTCTTTTAATTTCAAAATTTCACGAACCTAGTATAAGTGACCACTAAGTGCGGCTTAAATAGTTTTTTATTTATTTTTTAATATTCAAAGATATTTTTCATCTGAAGATAAAATTATGTTATTCAATATGTACCAAACATAATCGCTAACATTACATCAAAACGTATATGATGAAAGCAATTTTCAGTGCATAGGGAACATACAAACAACAACAAAATACTGACTCGCTCCATCTTTGTCCGGATGGCAATAACATATTAAATCTTTAATTGCAAAAAAAATGTCCATCAAAGTGAAAGTACCCAACCAACCAGTCCCATCCAAACTTCAATAGATCAATATGAAGGTCACTTGAAAATTTCATCAAAACTAGGTCCGGCCATTTCGGTGTCCATTGGACTTATAAATACTCATGGTCTTCTAAATTAATGTCGGAGTTAGATGGAAGGATCTGAGCGGTTAAATAGAGTAGATCGTTGATTATCGACTTCACTGCATATTAAATGGAACATGGGTATATCGATATTTACAACTGATGATTTAATCAAAGTAATACATTACAATCAGCAGCAACCCTTCCCTTTTATCCAACCTTGGGACCAACAGCGCAATAATTTTCCTCATTGCTTTGGCAGAGCTCCCAGAGAATGACGTTAGCATCATGACAAGAGAGAGGCAACGACAAGCGACAAGATAAGATAGTTACAATAATGACTTACATCTCCTGTAGTTATAACTATCGACCCAGGGCACACATTACAACTTCAGCCGGGAACGCCATTGAACGGACATAGACATAACAGAGGCCAAAGACAAAGTCAGTCTCTGTTGTTGATTACTCTATACTGAGATTTCAACAGCGCTTCACTAATGTTATTTTTGTACTTTCGTTTTTAATATTTTTCATTGTTTGAAGATAGAATACTGTATATCTTCTTCTTCTTTGTCGTTCCCTCATTTCTGAGGATCGTGGTCACTAGGGCCCCTCAAATGAACATCAATATCAATATCCCTCAAATGAGCAATAGCGGTATAACTATAAACCCATTCGGACAACTGTATGGAAGAGGCTGCAGCGGCCTTAGGGTCTAAATAACCCTTAAAATGCCCGGTGCAGAAGGCAACGGGACACCACTGCACTATGTCCCTTGAGTGTCACAATGGAATCACGAAAATGCATACTGTCTATGCATCGACATAAAGATATTTTCTTTTATAAGACAAAGAAGCGCTTTTAGTATTAAATGTGAATAATATTAGAATACTATTAAGACATTTCTCTAACACGAGACTAATTAAATTCCTGTAACGCTGCAACATTCTGCGCAAACACGGATTACTATTAAACTAATTTAATATGAACAAAGCTTAGGTGACTGAGACATTACTTAATGTTATGAATGCAACTTAATTGCATAACTTAATAATAACATTTATTTTGAAGCACTGCTATCGATAGAGGCTAAACGGATCGACCTGCGATGTATTGGCTTGTACTAATAAATTGCCGTTTTTCCAACCGATTTCAAAAAGGTTTATTTGGAGATTTACGTTTATTAATTCATCTCATTACTTTCAACTGAATGAACCGTTTTTGATGATTAATTTTTCAATTGAAAGCTGGTGCTTTCCATGTGCTGGTGCCAACCATCCGCACCATCTGGATGGTTGGCGTTCCACTACAATGCGTTTTAAAAACAGTTTTCTGCCACGCACAGTAAATATCTGGAACTCGTTGCCATCAGCGGTCTTCCCCAACAGCTGCGACATTGGGTTATTCAAGAAAAGAGCATATTCTTACCTGAAGGATAGGCAACGCACTGGCGCCGCTGGTGATTGTGGGCGGCGGTGAATCACTTACCATCAGGTGAAAAAATGTGGTCTCATTTGATCCAATTCTGACAACGGCATCCATGACAAAAGCAGATAAGTCTTAAATTTGCATTAAGTATATGCGTGACAAATGGACGAATAAATATCACATCAACCGATTTTGATGGTTATTTTTTTCGGATAGGATATACTTCGAAGACAGTTTGATGATATTTTGATAAGTTTCTGATCAATTCTATTTCGTAATATTTCCACGATAATTCAGAAATACAAAATCAGCGTCTGCGCCTAATTACAATAAACGTTTGAATTGAAGTCGAATTTTCTTTTTATTCGTAAGTATACAGTGAGTTTTATTTCGATAATAAAGTAAGGATAACTAGTGTTATATAAGAATATAATTCGTTAGCGTAATATCCTCGGTTGTGACAGCCGTGATAAATGTGCCTCCCAGCTAACTACGTGAAGAATCCCGTCGCTTAGCCCATTCATAACAAGTCCTATCAATCATTTTCTCGCATCGCTTTATATTTAAATATTGAACGTTTTAAGTGAACCGTAACATTAATATTTACGGGTATCGCATGCAAGTGTAGGTTTAGACAACATAACATAATCAGACCTTCCCCCAGAAGGCGCATACGCATTAGTCCTTTCCCCAAGGAAAAATGGGAAAGAGACACAGAGGACCAATCATGCTGATTTTCTGCGAGATTGTGGTACTCTTAAATGCCCACTCAGACAGCAGGATAAATTTGTTCTTTATTTTACATTAAAAAAATGTGGTCCCATTTAATTTGATCCAATTCTGACAACGGCATCCATGACAAAAGCAGATAAGTCTTAAATTTGCATTAAGTATATGCGTGACAAATGGACGAATAAATATCATATCAACCGATTTTGATGGTTATTGTTTTTCGGATAGGATACACTTCAAAGACAGTTTGATGAGATTTTGTTAAGTTTCTGATCAATTCTATTTCGTAATATTTCCACGATAATTCAGAAATACAAAATCGGCGTCTGCGCCTAATTACAATAAACGTTTGAATTGAAGTCGAATTTTGTTTTTATTCGTAAGTATACAGTGAGTTTTATTTCGATAATAAAGTAAGGATAACTAGTGTTATATAAGAATATAATTCGTTAGCGTAATATCCTCGGTTGTGACAGCCGTGATAAATGTGCCTCCCAGCTAACTACGTGAAGAATCCCGTCGCTTAGCCCATTCATAACAAGTCCTATCAATCATTTTCACGCATCGCTTTATATTTAAATATTGAACGTTTTAAGTGAACCGTAACATTAATATTTACGGGTATCGCATGCAAGTGTAGGTTTAGACAACATAACATAATCAGACCTACCCCCAGAGGGCGCATACGTATTAGTCCTTTCCCCAAGGAAAAACGGGAAAGAGACACAGATGACCAATCATGCTGATTTTCTGCGAGATTGTGGTACTCTTAAATGCCCACTCAGACAGCAGGATAAATTCTGTTCTTATTCTCTTTTAAGATTTAAATAGTATATCGCGATGTCTCATACGTATCTCGCGATATAAATGTGAATTACCTTCACGCAGCGAGACTATTGATTTGCAAGTTGCGTGATTTTGACACACTTTTTCGTTTTAAATATATTTACACATCGGCCAGCTTAAAATTAAGCCGCTCGTTTACCCCTTCTGCCTCTTCCATTAAAAAAAAACTACTTGATTCACTAAATTCTGTAAAATATTAAGAAATTTTAAGGCACTTTAGACAAAAAGTTTCCTATAAAAATATTTTAAACGAAACCAAGTAAGGTATTCCCTTGTTAACAGTACTTACGATCCAAGGTTTTTTATAATTAAGGCTTCGCTAACGATAGCTAAGCTAGAGCCGTGGTAGCTCCATATCCGGGCGGCTGGCTCAAGTTGTATATACGCTAACAACCCGAGTTCGATCCCCGTACCGGCACCAATAAATTATATGTACTGATTTACCACGCGCTCGGCGGTGAAGAAAAACAACGTGAGGAAACCTACATGTCTTAGAAAAAATTGCTAAGGACTATGTCCTTATACACTCTTTACAGAGAAGGCCTGCGCCCAACAGTGGGACATATATTATATATATAAAAGGCTGTAACTTTAACGATAGCTTGAAAGACAAGTTGTTATCACAGCGGTATTCTGCTATCGCGTTTCTTATACCTTGCCGATGTTGCCCTTTCGTTCTTCTGTTTAAAGATCCATACCATTTGCACCCTGGCTTGCATACTATCCAACCTTATTTTTTTTTTGGGAGAGTTTCGCCATTTTGGGCATGTCAGCCCCATCATCGATCGAGAGAGAAACTTCCAAAGATACCTGAAGGCTCTCCTTACATCCCTACCACTCGCATTGCTATGGCAACACGGGACCACTCTGTAATGCCGTCTTCCCGGTTCCACTTTTACGACGACAAAAGCCCCTATCCTTGTCGCCCAGTGAACCCGAGGCCCCTTTTAGTCGCCTTGTACGACAGGCAGGGGATACCGTAGTCTTATTCTTGAGAGCCCACAACTACAGGGCTGGCTACCACCCTCGCATTGCTATGGCAACACGGGACCACTCTGTAATGCCGTCTTCCCGGTTCCACTTTTACGACGACAAAAGCCCCTACCCTTGTCGCCCGTGAACTCGGTAGCCCCTTTTTGCGAGAGGCAGGACAGACTACAGTTCTGACATTAATCTTCCGGAGTATCCTAACCTGCACGTAGAAAGCCAAGTTCCAGGTATCATGTAATAAGATATGTATATTATGTCTTAATGGAGAATTCTTGAAATGCTACAGTTGTTTTCTACCCAAAGTATATAAATTTACTGGTATTCTAATAGTACACAAGCGTGTAAACTGCGCAAACGTTAAGCCCGGGGCTTTATCGTCGTGTTACATGACTCGAACCTTTGTTTAAATGAAATCTCTGTTAAGCCTGTAAGCGATGCTGTCGTACACAAACGTTTCAACGAGGAAGTAACGCTTTATTCATTCCAATCGAAATAATTAAGATAAAGGAAAATAAAATGAACAATCAATTCGATGTTTCAATCGCTACCTGCATTGTGAACTTTTCACAGAATCTACAGTTAAGGATCGTTATTAAATTGCGTCAAAATCGGTGTAGCCAAAACATACCACATGGCTTTTATATAATATAGTACTTATACAAAGAGGGGTGTAAAAGATTTCGTAGAAATATTTTTATTTATTTTTCTGACAATTACGGGAGTTTTCAGTTGGTTCATATACATTGTTTTTCGCTCACATAGCAACAATTTGTTATTTATATGTACACAATGACTAGCAGTGATGGCCTAGTAACTAAGCGGTTAAACTTACGATCTGATGGCGTATTTGAATCTCAGTCGGCTTGTTCCAATGAATTGCCGCTTTTTCGTTTTTTTTAGGTATAAAAAATCACTTGCTAAAAGTTTGTAACTGTCACATATAAGCTCTAATAAGCCTGGTGAAAAAAGATTATAACAACAATAATTTGCTGTCATACAACGAACTAATTGTTCAAATAGATTTGTAGTTTTTTTAACTGAATTCCAACGTCAAAATATCGTTTGGAAATATAATATTTACTTTGGTATCCCTTGCTGAAGATATGATGAGGTACAGCAATGATAGCACTGGTTTCATTATCCGGTTGAAATTCTTTTCTCCCGGGGAAAGAAAAAATTAGCTTATTGTAAACTGGACAAACAATTGCTGCTTCTGTCTTCCTAAAAGAGCATTAGAACTATATTTATAAATTGCTGTCTACCCATTATTGTTAAAGGAACATTATAACTATATTAATTTATTTTGCTTATATTTGTTGAAATTTTGAAGAACGAAATTAATTTACAACTAATTTGCCACTCTGAAATGACTATATAAAGGAATTATCCACTTTACGGTTAAAAAGTACATACGAACTCCCCTAACCATATACTCAACGAAGTGAATTTACTCTCATTCTTTATGCTAGAAAGCCCAACGTGTCTTATCTCTATAATCGGGAACTTCAGCTTCCTACTCAATTTCAAGACGATTTTGACGGCAATAGTACCTCTTCATAATATAATAAATTTCTCAACATTTACAAATAAAGATGTGCCACCTAGAAACTTCATTAATAGTTGGGACAATGAGCCGTCATAATTGTTATGTGCGATTTTGAGCAAGGAAGCTGACAAAATTAATAAAAGTGTTAAGTAGCACGAAGATACGTAGTTATATTTAATAATGTAACATTTAAGAAACATTGTAACTTGAATACAAAATTATGAAAACGAGCACTAGAGAAAACAGCCCGAGCTGAAGCGTGAAATTCAATAAACTTTGCTCACAGCTCCGAGACGCTGCTAACACTACTAGATATGGTTTCCGTTGTTTATTTTTTAGAGCGGACATTCCTTTTCTTCCATCATTTATTTATAAAGTAGAATGAGTTTTCAATGCTATCAAAACCAATTATAGATCAATCAACCCTAATGAAAACAGTTTTCCTGGTGTTAAGTGTTCCTGAGTAACGTTAGATATTAAATAATAATTTGTATCTATAATTTCTCTCCATGTCGCCCTAACCACTGTTGTATGTGCCCTGCTTCGTTGCCGGTGGCACGCTGGGTTACGTTTTCAAATTTTGTATGGTATTTTTGTGTATTTTACTTTTTATATGAATATTGGAAAATTTAATCTAACATTTAAAAATAAATAAATTGAACAATAATATAACCTTTTTTTCACCGAACCATATACAGAATTGAAAAAAAGTGACAAATAATTAGAAAAATGAAATAAACAAAAACACGAATGTAACAGAACAGAAAACATTCAAAGTTACGGTGGTGGTATAAAGACTCAGCATAAATGTTGCAAAGAGTCTGCAACGCTGATATTCTGCCAGCTACTTAATTCTATAGCAACGCACGCGCATCCCTGTTCACAAAAAACGAAACAGTTCAATAACAAGACATCTAAAATCGATCCACCCGCCGCCTGTAGCCAGTATATAAAATAACAAATACTGATAAGTGATGTGTAATTTCGTAAAATTAGTTTTATACAATGAATAATATTCTTGCAAATACGAGAAATCAGAATCAATCTCTTATAACATTTATATAAATGTCGTGTTGGGTCAGTTTCTGGGCAGTCCAGCCCTGTAGTTCTGGGCTCTCAAGAATAAGACTACGGTATCCCCTGCCTGTCGTACAAGGCGACTAAAAGGGGTCTCGGGTTCACTGGGCGACAAGGGTGGGAGCCTGCGTCGTCCACCAAAGTGGACTCGGGAAGAAGGCGACATCGGCTGGCCCGTGACGCCTTGCTCTGCGAAGGCACAGGGGAGGAGGGAGTAACCTCCTCCCCGGGACGTCGTCGTAGTCGTCTCAAGTTGCCCCCAGTTCCAATTCGATGCAATGAATTTGTTTGTTGCATTTTTAATTTCTGATTTTCCACGCGTTCGGCGGTGAAGACGAACGTCGTTAGGAATCTTAGAATTTTTTTATTTTTTTATCCATTCGTAAAACGGCATTATTTTTTTAATATATTATATACACAATCAGAATGCTGTTTCTATTTCTATTTGTTTGTTTTGTTTGTTTTGTTTGTTGTTCATCTGTATGTTTATTATATGTATAATATTAAGATATATAAACCCGTAACAAATACAAATGATGACAAAAAGCAGCTGTTATTGTATTTAAAATTCACAGCAAACTTTTCCAAGTCCTGCTCTTCAGAACAAAACGAACAGAATACTAAATTAATGAACTAAGCAATTTTCTTTGTTTCAGAATAATTAAAATGAATAACAAGTTTTTGTTTATTCAAGTCATGGTAGTGAATTTCATTGAATACTTGTAGAGCCATGACGCAATTTAAAACATATTTCAGCAAGAATAGGTAGTAACTAGGTCGTGAAAGTAACTCTTCTTCATTGAGTATTGTTATGAAGAAAAGGATGATTGATATATCTGTCACCCGTAAAAGGAATTGAATATATGAAAAAAATTAGAACTGACATTGCTTCTTTTTTTAAAAAATTCAATTACCAACCACCTTCTAGTTTGCTTCACAAATCCTATTATATCAGGCTTGAATCTTATTGATATATATATACCCACCGACTAAACTGGTGACAATGCTTCACGACGAGAAAATTTTATAGGTGAAATATTTAATAAAATCATTTCTATAGTATTAGGGTTTATCCACCACAAAAAAAATTACTCGTGTATAATATCATAATAGATTATAGAGAATGCAAAAAACTGAACGTAAATTTCCACTCCATAGGATATTATTGAATTTTTATATGTCTACCGTGCAATTTAAATACGATTGAGTCATGAGTTCCCTTCTCGTTTAACAAGCTACGTGCCGCTGCACCAAGTAGACTTATTACTACTTTTTTCAACTGTTTTATAATATAAATCAATATTTGAGTGTCAGTGGTATCCCATTGGAAACCATAGTTGCACGACTGAACTAGCAGATTACCAAAACTAGCAAAAATCTACAACTGTGATGTCAGTGAATGTTCATTTTGACACAAGTAGTTTAGCAGACGGGTAGAAATTGGTATGTGGTATCGACCTTTTGAGCTTTTGACCTCATACTCGAAACATCGTCGTTCACAATTCACATCTGTGTAACATTCCAAGAAAATATAATTTCTGAAATTCTTTAGGTAGATTACAAAATCTACCTAAAGAATTTCTTAGAGCCACGAACGTAAGTCTCGTGACTTCACCAAGTTTAAAAAGATATCTTTTAAATTTTCCTAGAACTCTACTTTGAAAGAAAAAAATACTATTTCAAGTTATTCCTTAACTTAGGATATTGTTGCTTTAAAATGAAATCTTTCACAAATCATAAGCCACTTTAACCAGATGATTCTAAAACTAAGGTCCGGTTACGGTGTACGAATCGGTGTTTCACAGAATGCATTTTAGAGTGTGCCTATAACTTACTGATGTGAATCTGATGTAAAAATGACAAAATCTAATTCTCCATCTCCTTTCTACCATTGCAGTGCTAGATTTCATTCCTCTCACAAGAAAAAGAAAAATCTAGGAGTGCGATCGAAGAGTCTACACAGTAGAGAATCTTTCATTATTCGTATACCAAAGAACCAGAATAGTTCACCCCCGTCTGTTTGTCCTGCGATTACAAAGTGGGTGTTTTCAAGAGTATAGTGAAAAGGCATTTACCTACCAAGTCTGAATTTCCACTTAACATCATTAGGGATCATGGTCAAGCACTTGTTTAGAAAGAATTTATTATAAAAAAAATCAATTTGAAATTTGTTGATTACATTAAGACCAAAGAAACTTGTTAGCTATCTTATAAAAGAAGAAAGAGTCATTTCAATTATGTCCCATGTTGATTTTGTTGGCATAGAAACTGTGTTCAAAAAAATAGCAGTAAATTCCGAAAATTCGAATCGTATTCGATGATCAATTGAGTTATTGGTAGGATTATTACAATACAAGACTAATAACGTACTACAGGAAACAACGAGCACGAATATGAAAGTAAAAAGACAATGTAGACGTCAGGACTTCGTAATTTCTAACTACTAACTATGATAATGATACTACCAACTATGAGATGATAACTATGATATCCAGAAACACAATCAGCTGTGTCTATTACACAGATGACTGTGACGACGCCACAGGAAGACTGGTGACAAGGGCAACGGCCGCATCAAAAGAGAAAATTACAGACTATAATCTAAAAATGGCCATGATAAACAGGGATGTAGCGGTCGTGGAGAAACTTATAACAATGCAACGTGAACCAAAGCATTCTCCAGCACCACCTTCAAAAATCAGGCATTATAATAAAAAAAAAGTAGTAACTGTAGAGGTAGCAACCTTATTAAAAAAAAACCAAAGCAACCAATTCAAGAATATTACAAAAGAGCATGGACATAAGTCTGTGGTTGCGCTTTATTGAAAGAAGAAAAAAAAACTACTAACTATGATACTTTGGAAATAAAAAGCGTCCGTGCGTAGCGTTATTCGTCACGTTTGTTTCTCGTAAGGTTTGTATTAACATAGTCCTTAGGTTAACGTAAAAAGCGGAAAAGCTAGACATTCATTGATAATAGGGCACATTGGAAACCTGACCAACGAAAAAAAATCTATTCGAATATCGCATTCAATGTGCATGAAACGGGATATTTCAGTTGCGGTCGTGGTGAAATTAAACGGAAATAGAAAGCTGTTCAGTTCACTGAACGTGGACTCGTTTCTGGATAAGTGTCGACTGACTGTCAAATGGTTGTGCTTTATTATTTATTGTACGTTTTGAGTAAATGAGCTAAATGTAGCTGTAAAACTTTTGGAGCAAACAGACATTAGTAATTTAAAACAAATAAATAAATAAATTGAATAAAGTTAAAAAAAACCTGGATGACCGTAAATAACGTATTTTAAATTGAATATAACTTTTTATTATCGGAAAAAACAAACAAATAATTTTGTTATAAGACTTACAGATGTTTTTTTATCACAACAAAAATTCAAATACCCTATTGTTAAGTCAATTTTAAAGAAGACCGAAGTTAGGGCGGATCTCTTGTCCTTATAATAACTTTAGTAGGAATATTACAAAATAGAAATATTCACAACCTTTTTTTTTGTTCACGCGGGGGAATCTTTTTATAGACCATCCTCCGGTACCCTGGGTGGGCCTGGAGGGATGTGTGGGATTCGGCCTGGGCAGCCCCTACCCACTAAACCTTCCGCGAATGCCATCAGCCGTTATGAGCGGGGATCTGTCAGCGACAGGACACCCCATCTACCGGCCGGTCCCGACAAGGACCGGACTTCATCCTCAAAGGGGACTTCTCCGGCACTCAGAGAAGTCCCGACGACGCCGAAGCATGCTGGGGCCAGGTACCCATCCTGGCCCCGCTTCGGATTACGGGGGTGGCAAGAGGACGCGTTCGTAACGCCTCCTGCGCACCCCGATACGTCGCCTGCGAAATATTCATAACCTAACCAAACTCTGATCAAACTCTTGAAGTGTTCCTAATAGAAAATAAGTCATCGAAATCGATTGGCGTGATATTTGTCCATTTGTCACGTACATACTTAATGCAAATATGACTTATATGATTTTCTACTACGCAATAGGACCACACTGGATACACCAGCATTCCAATAAAAAAAGAATGATCAAAATCGGCTCACCCGGTCAAAAGTTAAAAGGTAACAAACATTAAAAAAACATACAACGATTTGAGAACCTCCTCCTTTTTGAAGTCGGTTAAAAATCAGTGACTTCAATAAATTGTAAAAAACAGTTTTATATAAACTATTTGATAGCTAAAAGAAAATTTCGTCAGCTTGGGTACAAAATTTCGACGTCCATTGTTTTAAAAATAGTTTTGTTTTACACAGGAAACCGTTCATTAGTAGCGACCGCCGGCGACTCTATTCATGAATACGACGAACCGAGCAACCAAGTTAATAAAATTAAAAAACCTGGATGTCCGTAAATAACGTATTTTAAATTGAATATAACTTTTATTATCGGAAAAACAAACAAATAATTTTGTTAAAAGACTTACAGATGTTTTTATCACAACAAAATTCAAATACCCTATTGTTAAGTCAATTTTAAAGAAGACCGAAGTTAGGGCGGATCTCTTGTCCTTATAATAACTTTAGTAGGAATATTACAAAAGAGCACGGACATAAGTCTGTGGTTGCGCTTTATTGAAAGAAGAAAAAAACTACTCACTATAATACTTTGGAAATAAAAAGCGTCCGTGCGTAGCGTTATTCGTCACGTTTGTTTCTCGTAAGGTTTGTATTAACATAGTCCTTAGGTTAACGTAAAAAGCGGAAAAGCTAGACATTCATTGATAATAGGCACATTGGAAACCTGACCAATGAAAAAAAAATTAAATTCGAATATCGCATTCAATGTGCATGAAACGGGATATTTCAGTTGCGGTCGTCGTGAAATTAAACGGAAATAGAAAGCTGTTCAGTTCACTGAACGTGGACTCGTTTTGGATAAGTGTCGACTGACTGTCAAATGGTTGTGCTTTATTATTTATTGTACGTTTTGAGTAAATGAGCTTAATGTAGCTGTAAAACTTTTGGAGCAAACAGACATCAGTAATTTAAAACAAATAAATAAATAAATTGAATAAAGTTAAAAAAAACCTGGATGACCGTATATAAAGTATTTTAAATTAAATATAACTTTTTATTGTTTGCGGAAAAAAACAAACAAATAGTTTTGTTATAAGACTTATAGATGATTTTTTATCACAACAAAAATTCTTCTTTAAAATTGAAATACCCAATTGGTAAGTCAATTTTAAAAAAGACCGAAGTTAGGGCGGATCTCTTGTCCTTATAATAACTTTAGTAGGAATATTACAAAATAGAAATAATCACAACGTAACCAAACTCTTATCAAACTCTTGAAGTGTTTCCAATAGAAAATAAGTCATCGAAATCGATTGGCGTGATATTTGTCCATTTGTCACGTACATACTTAATGCAAATATGACTTATATGATTTTCTACTACGCAATAGGACCACACTGGATACACCAGCATTCCAATAAAAAAAGAATGATCAAAATCGGCTCACCCGGTCAAAAGTTAAAAGGTAACAAACATTAAAAAAACATACAACGATTTGAGAACCTCCTTCTTTTTTGAAGTCGGTTAAAAATCAGTGAAGTTGTGGCTGACTTCAATAAATTGAAAAAAAAAACAGTTTTTATATAAACTGTTTGATAGCAAAAAGAAAATTTCGTCAGCTTGGATTAAAAATTTCGACGTCCATTGTTTTTAAAAATAGTTTTTGTTTTACACAGGAAACCGTTCATTAGTAGCGACCGCCGGCGACTCTATTCATGAATACGACGAACCGAGCAACCAAGTTAATAAAATTAAAGAACAAGATTAATATTATTAAATTATATCATTTAAAAAGAAAAATATTTTAACATGAATATATAAAATTTTTGTCATAAACTATTTATGCAGTGTGCTGTAGTAAATAATTTTTATCTTTTTCTTTGTGTGCCGCCAAATTTTGAAATCGTTAAATATGTGGCGCAACAAAAAAAGCTTGAGAATCACTCCTATAGGGCGTACGTGAAGTCTAACTTCGTTCTCTCCTGACTCTGTGTTAGACACAAACATTATTTAAAAGGTACGCTGTGCACTATATTGATCATGAATACACATCGCAGAATACGAATGCTGCAACCCGGAGCGTGAGATAGACACTGAGAGGACACTGAACTTTCTCTCGCACTTGCAACCCACCGAGACGTTATTCTTCCGTAAAATAAAACCCATATATCGGGAAGATCCTTCATGTTTGATGCTCTATAACATATATGTATTTTTATTTTATTAGTGTATACTAACGCACTCTATTGGTGATTTTAGGAAAACTTTTATGTGCAGTTTTTGACTTCAAATAGGTTTATTTTTATCGACAGAATGTAGATGGCAGTGAAATACTCATTTGCTCATCTCTAATAGTCTCATTTTCTTGAAGCTCATTTGTTTTAAACCTCTTCTTTATCCGGGATGGACAGAGACGACAATTGCTGTCTGATTTCCAAGAAGTTTATAAGGTCACAGATGGTTAGCTCATTGCCATACATGGGGTACAAATTTTTTGCGTTTCTTTGAAAGTAAGAAACCAGAACCCTTAAATTCATTTATTCAAACCGGTTGCCAATCTCCGATCATAACCAAAAGACCATCTCAACTTTGTATTGTAGCTTGATTTATGTAAATTGTTTTAAAAAAATGATAAAACAATTTGTTTAGTTTTAATTTGTTTTCGAAATTAAACATAACTATTCATTTTCTTTAAAATTGAAATACCCAATTGGTAAGTCAATTTTAAAAAAGACCGAAGTTAGGGCGGATCTCTTGTCCTTATAATAACTTTAGTAGGAATATTACAAAATAGAAATAATCACAACGTAACCAAACTCTTATCAAACTCTTGAAGTGTTTCCAATAGAAAATAAGTCATCGAAATCGGTTGGCGTGATATTTGTCCATTTGTCGCGTACATACTTAATGCAAATATGACTTATATGATTTTCTACTACGCAATAGGACCACACTGGATACACCAGCATTCCAATAAAAAAGAATGATCAAAATCGGGTCACCCAGTCGAAAGTTAAAAGGTAATAAACATTAAAAACATACGACGATTTGAGAACCTCCTCCTTTTTGAAGTCGGTTAAAAATCAGTGACTTCAATAAATTGTAAAAAACAGTTTTTATATAAACTGTTTGATAGCAAAAAGAAAATTTCGTCAGCTTGGATTAAAAATTTCGACGTCCATTGTTTTTAAAAATAGTTTTTGTTTTACACAGGAAACCGTTCATTAGTAGCGACCGCCGGCGACTCTATTCATGAATACGACGAACCGAGCAACCAAGTTAATAAAATTAAAGAACAAGATTAAAAGTTGCTTATACAAATATATTAAAGAGCAAAACCAAAAATCTGTTTCAAATCCAATCAAACATTAAACACATGCATGTATTTCTGAATTATCGTAGGAGTTATACGAAATGGAATTAATCAGAACCTAACGATTCTACAACCAATTCTGGTAAAGTCAATATATGTTATTTCACTTTGAGACAACATTAAAGTACCTGAGAGCTGCCTAAAGTGCCTGAATCCTTGAAGCGGCTGAATCTAGAGTAATTAATTGAGTGTCCTATAATGAGTCTATAGGGCAGTGATTCTCAACCACTGTGCCGCGGCACTTTTAATAATGTTAATATTATTAAATTATATCATTTAAAAAGAAAAAAAATTTAATATGAATATATATTATTATTTCTTATATTTAAATTTTTTGTCATAAACTATTTATACAGTGTATTGTAGTAAGTAAATAATTTTTATCTTTTTCTTTGTGTGCCGCCAAATTTTGAAATCGTTAAATATGTGCCGCAACAAAAAAAGCTTGAGAATCACTCCTATAGGGCGTACGTGAAGTCTAACTTCGTTCTCTCCTGACTCTGTGTTAGACACAAACATTATTTAAAAGGTACGCTGTGCACTATATTTATCATGAATACACATCGCAGAATACGAATGCTGCAACCCGGAGCGTGAGATAGACACTGAGAGGACACTGAACTTTCTCTCGCACTTGCAACCCACCGAGACGTTATTCTTCCGTAAAATAAAACCCATATATCGGGAAGATCCTTCATGTTTGATGCTCTATAACATAAATAAATGTATTTTTATTTCGTTAGTGTATACTAACGCACTCTATTGGTGATTTTAGGAAATCTTTTATGTGCAGTTTTTGACTTCAAATAAGTTTATTTTTATCGACAGAATGTAGATGGCAGTGAAGTACTCTCATTTGCTCATCTCTAATAGTCTCATTTTCTTGAAGCTCATTTGTTTTAAACCTCTTCTTTATCCGGTATGGACAGGGACGACAATTGCTGTCTGCTTTCCAAGAAGTTTATAAGGTCACAGATGGTTAGCTCATTGCCATACATGGGGTACAAATTTTTTGCGTTTCTTTGAAAGTAAGAAACCAGAACCCTTAAATTCATTTATTCAAACCGTTTGCCAACCCCCGACCATAACCAAAAGACCATCTCAACTTTGTATTGTAGCTTGATATATGTAAATTGTTTTAAAAAAAATATAAAACAATTTGTTTAGTTCTAATTTGTTTTCGCAATTTAACGTAACTATTCATTTTCTTTTAATTCATCAAGTTATGATATCAAATTCGTTATAGCTTCTATTTACTGTTATGTTGTGGTATAAATTACAGAAGGGAAGTCATACTCTAATTTTGTTAATAACGAAGACTTCAAATGAATTCCGTACAAATATTCAGCATAAGTTTATCGTCCACTTCGGCGTGGTCCAATTTTAAATTAAACAAACTCTGGAGCAGAGTACATGATAACGATTTCTAGCATCATTTATTTCCTATTTAATAATTCTGTATTGTATCTTAAAATTATCATTTCAGCCGTAGAATATCCTATGCTGAGGCCTCCCCCAACGATTTTCAAAAGGACCGGTTGTAAGCGGCGTGCATCCAGCTGCGTCCTGCGGCCTTTATGAGGTCGTCAGACCACCTTGCGGGTGGACGTTCTGCACCACTATATTAATTTATCCGCGGCGATTTGATAAAATTCCACACTTTAAAAATTTAAAAATATTAGTATGTGTCATCTTTTGGTGAATGTTATCGAAATTACGTCCAAAACGTTCAATAGATGGGAGTGTGAACGTATTATATTAATTTATTATCAATGGTACCAAAGTCCATCACGATCGAAATGTCTGATTTACGCAATCATTTGTTTTGTTTTAGTTTTTAATGAAATTATCAATCACTTTCTGAATATTGGTATACCTAATTAGTTGCCACCAAATCTCAATAGCCTAATGGTTTAGGGTACGATCTGCGAATCGTAAAGTTGTGGGTTCGAATCCACCATTCGACTATTGACGTTAACTATCTCTTAGCACAAGCATAAGCTTAGTTAGAAGAAATATTGCTAGCTTTCTTTTAAAAAAAATGAACATTGAATTCTTTAAGAGCTCGACAACACGTAGCACAAAATTATCTATAGTTTTTAATGATTTTATCCGACATGAAAAAGAAGTCGCAGTCAGCAACAATACACGTGGACAATCTATCGCATATTATTCACGTGACCACGTGTGTTGTATCTTTTATTTTTAACCGAAGTTAAAAAAGGAGGATGTTCTCTA
Source organism: Meandrusa payeni (assembly GCA_029286785.1). Taxonomy (NCBI): domain Eukaryota; kingdom Metazoa; phylum Arthropoda; class Insecta; order Lepidoptera; family Papilionidae; genus Meandrusa; species Meandrusa payeni. The sequence goes on along the minus strand of JAGSMX010000008.1, from coordinate 5,792,552 downwards.
TTCGTTATGTATATTTTTATATTTGTGCAGCACTAGCGGCTTTATTAATCAATTTCTTATAGTAATTTTGTTTGCATAGGACTTTGACATCCGAAGATAGACCAAGGAACTCTTAAAAACGTATGGAGGAATATTGTTGATTGAGACATTAGTGGGTTTATGAAAATCCAAGACTAAGTAAGTACTGTTTAACGATTTTCTCGACGAGAAGCTGGCCTTGTCTGCTTCACCGGATTGAGAGGTGGCATAGCTCTTAGGTCTCTTAGCCTCTACCGCTAGTAACTCGACACAAGCGTAATCCCGGTGAGGGTTAACCTCGGCTTTACCGGTAACTATGTTACGGTATGTTATGGGCCAGCCCTCAGCCCTGTAGTTTTGGGCTCTCAAGAATAAGACTACGGTATCCCCTGCCTGTCGTATAAGGCGACTAAAAGGGGCCTCGGGTTCACTGGGCGACAAGGGTGGGGGCCTTTGTCGTCCGCTAAGGTGGACCCGGGAAGAAGGCGACATCGGCTGGCCCGTGTAGCCTTGCACTATGAGGGCACAGAGTGGAGGGAGAAACCTCCCCCCCCGGGACGTGCTCTCCTTGAGCACAGTGCAGAGGGGCTCCGGTGCGTTCCACTGGAGATCCCGGAGCCCCTCGTCATGCACCGAGGAAAGGGCCACCGGGGAGGTTTTAGTGGGTAAAAACCCCACATAACCGCCGCCTTCCCCCCAGAAGGCGGGGTATCTTTTTGAAGATTTCCTCCCCGTTAACAAAAAAAAAAATGTTATGGGCGCCCGAGAGGGCCGAACCACGACTCGGTCGGTTGCTTTTTCAAGGATAATGTAAGGGATATTCAAAACCTAAAGTAATTTAGAGTGCCACTTCGGAAGACGTTGGCGCTGGGAGAAGAAGCGACCGAAGAAACTCCAGCAACGCTCCTAACGTCCAAGGCGTGGGGCCTGCCCATAAAATAGCGGTAACGCGCGAGGATTATTTGAAACTACTGTGATACTTTTGAAGATATGTTAGAAAGCTTTTAGATGCATGCTTGTTTTAAAAAAATTATCACTCGTAAATATACTTTATTTTGTTAATGCACTTAGATTAATGATATACTAAAATTCTTATGAATTTCTGATATGAAAGCCATAACGTACGCAAACTAATTTCCATTGCAATTACGTGAACTGTACGGTCCTCCTATATTCGACACCGGATGCGACAATATTAGCAGGGGCCTGCATAAACTATACGATGAAAATAGCTTTATCGACCACACACCGAGACGAGTCTGCGTTCATTGTATCCATTTAAGTTATATTTTTAAACTTTTAACGAAACCTCAGTTTTGATTGTTTACTAACGTTAATCAAATCCTAACGTCGACGAAAATTATTTTAAAATATAGACAGTTATCGAATGCCATTAACAAAACACATCTATCCTAATAGACATTGCTTTTTTTTAAATAAAGCTAGCTATATTTCTTTTTTCATAAATTACTAACATACTTGTTAACCATTCCAACTACGCTTAAGCTAGGAGGGTCACGTTTTAAGGACCCCCTTCGGGTGCCACCCTCCTCATAGGAGGAGAAAGGGTGAGGGTGAGCTCCCAGATTAAATATCTGGGACTCACCCTCGATGGAGGATGGACCTTCGGACCCCACTTCGCACAGTTGGGGCCGAAGGTCCTAAGGACGGCAGCCGCGCTGAGAAGACTCCTCCCGAACCTCGGAGGACCCAGCGCGGTGTGCAGGAGGCTGTACTCTGGGGTCTGTCGGAGTATGGCCACGTACGGTGCCCCCATCTGGGCGGGTGACCTGAGCCGCGGCAACCTGTCTCAGCTGCGCAGGGCGCAGCGGGTTGTCGCGGTCAGAATCATTCGGGGGTACCGTACGGTCTCGTGGGCGGCAGCTACCTTGCTGGCCGGCGATCCGCCGTGGGAGCTCGTGGCAGGGGTTCTCGCCGAGGTGTCCGACTATGTCTCGGATAGGAGGGCCCTCGGAGAGAACCCTTTGCCAGAGGAGGTCCGGCGGATCCGTCGGCTAGAGAGGTGGCACTTTGCCGAAGGTGGGAGGATGACCTGGCGCATCACTCGTACGGTATCCGTACGACGAGTGCTCTGCGCCCGGTCCTAGAGCGTTGGATGCGCAGAAAGCGCAAACCTCTCACCTTCCGTCTGACGCAGGTGTTCACGGGGCATGGGTGATTCGGGGACTACCTGTGTCGGACGGTCCATCGGGAGGCCGATGAGCGGTGCCATGATTGTGGTGCTGCGGTGGACTCTGCCCAGCCCACCCTCGAAGTGTGCCCGAGATGGGCAGCGCAGCGCCATGACATGGTATCTGCCATCGGTAGTGTAGACCTGTCGCTTCCGAGCCTCGCTCTTGCGATGGTCTCGAGCGACAGGTCTTGGACGGCGGTCGCCTCCTTCTGTGAGACGGTCATGTCCCAGAAGGAGGCTGACGAGCGGGTCAGGGAGAGGAGCGCAGAGGCTCCCCCCCTCCGCAGGCGACGTATCGGGGTGCGCAGGAGGCGTTACGAACGCCTCCTCTTGCCGCCCATGTCGAAGCGGGGCCAGGATGGGTACCTGGCCCAAGCATGCTTCGGCGTCGTCGGGACTTCTCTGAGTGCCGGAGAAGTCCCCTTTGAGGATGAAGTCCGGTCTTTGCCGGGACCGGCTGGTCGTTGGGGTGTCCTGTCGCTGACAGATCCGGGGCACCCCGCTCATAACGGCTGATGGCATTCGCGGAAGGTTTAGTGGGTAGGGGCTGCCCAGGCCGAGTCCCACACATCCCTCCAGGCCCACCCAGGGTACCGGAGGATGGTCTATAAAAAGATTCCCCCGCGTGAACAAAAAAAAAAGGAGGGTCACGTCTTTTGAGGATGAAGTCCGGTCTTTGCCTTTGTCTTTGAATGGTGGATTCGACCCCAGAACCTGACAATTCGTAGACCGTAAACTATTAGGCTATTGACTCTTCGATTTTATTGTTTCCTGCAAAAAGAACAGAAGGGATAGGCGTCATATCATTTGATGAAGCATATTTCAGACTACGTTTTAATATATCGTTTATGTCAGAATACACAAATGAATATAAGCGGTGGCATACGTCGCAATAGACGGATGGATCTGAACGGTTAAAGAGCGTAGATTGATCGTTTTAAACATTACATTACTGCCACAATAGAATCTAGATACATAGGTATTGACACTAATAGCTATTATTCAAATTAAAAAGATCCATCGCAATTAGCAATAGTGTCGGATCTTTCCTCTTTTATCCGAGCTTTGGACCCACATGGCAACACACCTTGACTGCCCACTACTACTATCACAAATTCTATCGGAAAAGCTATTAGAAAGAAGAAATTCTATTAATTCACGCTCAAGCGTAAAAACCTTACTCCCGAACAGACATAGATTAGGTCATGAGTCAGTCTCTGCATTAATTACTCTATACCGAGATGTCACTTATATTATTGTGGTACCATACTTTGAGGTATTTATTAATTGTTTGTGATTCGTATACTGTATTTGCGCCGATATTTATTCTTGATCTGAACCCAATAATGTATTTTTATAGTATTAAAAAAAAAATTAAAAAAGATTGTTTCGATTGACGTTACATGTCTTTATGTTTAATGTCCAATTTAACACGTTACAAATCTGCTTAGTAAAAAATATACCAAGAGACAACACTATCAAGTATACTTAAATAGATTTGTTTTATCATGTTACGTATTTTAGATAGTACGTAAGAAATGATCATACCTTCCTTGAGCTGTTCCACTTGGTGCACATCACATACATCATCGCGCATAAAATGTGAAGTGATGTCAGTGTAGCAACGGCCAAAGTATTTCATCATCATCATTTCAGCCGTCAAACATCCACTGCTGGACATAGGCCTCCCCCAACGATTTCCAAAAGGACCGGTTGTAAGCGGGCCGCATCCAGCTGCGTCCTGCGTCCTTTGTGAGGTCGTCAGACCACCTTGCGGGTGGACGTCCTACGCTGCGCTTGCCGGTCCGTGGTCTCCAATCGAGAACTTTCGCGGCCCCATCGACCATCTCTTCTACGCTCTATGTGCTCTGCCCATTGCCACTTCGACTTGCTTACCCGGCGATGTCGGTTACCTTCGGTCGTCTACGGATCTCCTCCTGATATTATAGTATTTAGAACACGAATAATAAAACAAAGACATGGCTCGCTGAGGCTCGAACAAAGCAAGAGCCATTAAACTAAATGTTGACACATGAATAATATTGTTTACCTGACACTACAATAAATTATGCTTAGATTCAGGGTAGATTGTGGTTGCAGTGGAGCGTTTTGGTTTATTCGGCAATCTTGTTGGAATAATAAACGCTGTACGAAATTGAATTTGTTGCCGGGAGTGTTCGTAATTACGTTGTTTGGTTACCTCATTAGTTCCAGCCAGGGTTCCATACAGGCTTAAAGGTGTGATGTAATTTATATATATTTGCACAGATTAACAAAACTCGAACCAAAAGTCATATTTAATGACAAAAGTCTCTCTCTCTATCAGTTCATCACTCTTATTTAGTTTGTGTAAAGGCAAAGTGAAGGTTGTAAGATCATTTTTTGTAAGGGATTTTATTACTTTTTATTGCTTACAAAACTGGAAAAGTCAAGTACAAACCTGCCAAGATTCGAACACGTCACCATAAAATATTGTTTTTGAAATATATTTGTTTATTTTCTTAAGTAAAGTGATTTTTAATTGGTTCCAATGCATTTTCTTCTTAAACCGTGTTTGATGGAGACCCAGTTCGTGTCTCGCAAGACGAAGTGAGGATTTGCAATCCGCCTTAATATTGACTAACACTTTAACACAAATCTTCAACGATTTCTCCGCTCAGCTCACCTAAAACCGAGGTGAAGTACTCTTCGTCAGACAATCCTTTTAGGATATTTTATTTTATTTATTTATTTATTTATAAACTCTTTATTGTTTACACTTACAATTAACTAAAATTTTAAAAAAAAGAAAAAAGAAAATATAATTAAAATACATTAACAATGGGCGGCCTTATCGCTAAAAGCGATCTCTTCCAGGCAACCTTTGGATGGAGAGGAATAATAAAAAGAAGCGGCGGAGTTTATAAAAGTAGATATACTTAAATACTGATAATAAATATTTACATACAAACATACATACATACATATATATATATATATATATATATATATATATATATATATATATATATATATATATATATATATATATATATATATAAGACAAAACATGTGTATAAAGTATTACATATAATATATTTACATATATATCATAACAGTATAAATGATGTTAGGTGGACTTGTCTAAGTAAAACTTTTTAAATTTGATTTTAAAAGTTTTTATTGTCTGTGATTTCCTAATGGCCACAGGAAGAGAGTTCCACAGACGGACAGCGCGTACAGTGAATGAGTTGTCAAATATATATTCTCTTCTTTGCGTTTCTATGTCAATAAAGTTTAAAGCATGTAAAAATGCATAAAATACATATATATATCATAACAGTATAAATGACGTTAGGTGGACTTGTCTAAGTAAAACTTTTAACTTTGATTTTAAAAGTTTTTATTGTCTGTGATTTCCTAATGGCCACAGGAAGAGAGTTCCACAGACGGACAGCGCGTACAGTAAATGACTTGTCAAATATATATTCTCTTCTTTGCGTTTCTATGTCAATAAAGTTTAAAGCATGTAAAAATGCATAAAATACATATATTATTTAGAGTATTTAATAACAAAAGTTGAAGAATGGCCTATACTTGTCCCACTGTTGGACACGAGCCTTCTCTGTGTAGAGGGTATAAGAGCATAGTCCGCTAAGCGACCTTTGTTCTCGGTTCGAAGTACCGGCACTTTTCATTGATACCAGCAACGCGAATTGGATCCATTTCGCGTACTGTACAACCAAAATCGGACGTCAACAGCCTAATGATTTAGCGTATGGTCTACGAAACAAAACCGTAAGTTTAAATCCACTATTCATGCGTTGATCGATTGCGATAGCATCAAAATATAGTCGACAATAAATCGCTTTATTACTTAATTCAGATTTTCTAGTTTATTTTTCAAAAATACACAATCACTAATACTTGATTTTCAGAATTTGTGTTATATTTAAGGAGGTTCTATATTTGTAATAATTTGAAAGAGTAATCATAGCTAAGAATATCTTGTTCGTGTTTAAAAAAAAGTTAAAACGAAGGACAGTAATCTAAAGAAGCCTTGTTACTTCAAACTTTCCGCGCCAATTTTGCAGTCTTATTTAATCATAAAAATTGACTTCATTTTCTCCCCAGCATTACGCTGCCAAATTGAATTGCCGTCGCGTTGCTTCTGAGAGACGATTTTATTTCCACCTTCAGTAGTACAGCGGAATGGTTTTTTCATCAGCTTGTATTATTTTCTGCTTAATCAGGTTAGAAATAATTTTGTATCCGTGGTATTTATATCGTTTAAGCCAATACAATTACCTCTATTGTTAAACTAGTAGTTTACTCGTAGAACTATTACTTTAGTTTTAACGTGACTTTACTATATTATGATTGGGGTTTCAAATCCCACCTGAGTTGTACCAATTCATTTCCATCCTTCGGTTTCGTACATACAAAAAAGCTTACCTACTCGGCTATCACTCCTAATGCTAGTCTAGTATCGACAATCTTATAATACCTTATTAATATTATTCTGTTTGTAAGTGATCACGAAAGCTGTGAAGTCTATATGATATTAAATAGTTGATGACGTCATATTAATATCTATAATTTATGATAATTTACGTTATTCACGACTTTTATTAGTATAAAGGACAAAGGAGGTACCGCCTTACCAGATCTTAAGTGATTACTGCCGCCCATTAACATCTTCAACACTAATGGAGTTGCGTAGCCGACCTTTTAGAAGGGAGTAGACTAGTTTCTTGATGATTCCTAAGTCGTATCGGTTCTAAAACACTACTAGTGACAATAATTTTAACATAACAATCATTGTATTTAACCCTCGTAGTGGTCAGTAGTGACAGCCTTTATGTATCTAATTAATTAATATAAGTATTTATTTATTATAAGTATATAATTCTATTATACATATTATAATATAATTATACATATAGCTGAGAGACGTACACAAATACACATATATACACACACAAATATACACTATTGTTAAGGCTTTAATTGTGTTTTCAAAATGGGAGAAGACATGCATGTCTGCATGTCTAATTATACCTAGCTCAGGAGTCAGGGACTTCACATCTCATTTTTGAATATTGTTTTGGTGACCAATAAACATTTATTATTATTAATATATGTGACTCACTGTTGGGCGCAGCCCTACTTTGTAAAGAGAGTGTAAGGCCCATAGTCCGCCACGCGGCCCTAATGCGCATTGGCAGACTACACATGTCTTAAATAATGCTCCAAGACATGTAAGCTTCCTCGCGATGTTTTCCTTCACCGGCGAGCGCGTGGTAAATCAGCACATAAAATTGCAACTACATATTCATTGGTGCCGGCACCGGGGATTTTTTTTTGATACCTTTGATACCTTCTGGGGCAGGGCGGAAGGCGGCAGTTAGTTGGGGGTTTTACCCACTAAAACCTCCCCGATGGCCCTTTCCTCGGTGCATGACGAGGGGTTCCGGGATATCCAGTGGAACGCACCAGAGCCCCTCTGCACTGTGCTCAAGGAGAGCAAGGCGACACGGATCAGCCGATGTCGCCTTATTCCCGGGTCCACCTTAGCGGACGACAAAGGCCCCCACCCTTGTCGCCCAGTGAACTCGAGATCCCTTTAAAGTCGCCTTCTAGGACAGGCAGGGGATACCGTAGTCTTATTCTTGAGAGCCCAGACCTACAAGGTCAACCGCAACTTGAGTCAACCGCCCAGATACTGAGCTACCACGGCTCTAATCCTCTTAAAAGACACTTATTACATAACACTCGATATTTAATTTTCCTAATGATCTCTATACACTCAGGAAAATGTTTGAAACTACGTAATCTTAGCGTAGCTTAGAAAGTTTATTCTCACATTGCAACATTGTCGCCAAAATGTTTCCTTTACATCCGAATAACTTTGGCTTTGTTCCTTGTTTAACTTCCTTGAATTAAGTTGTTTGTTGTTCGTACAATTTCACGTTTTAATACAATCAACTATTTATTTCTCAATCACATTTAAATGTTCCCAAACATGTTGTAGTTTGTATTCTGTATTAAAAAAAAACTTTAACTATCGTATCATATCTCTGTCGTTTAGGCACGTTTTATGGCAGTCAACGATAGGGGTAACGCTTCATCGTAACATTTTAACCGCCTTCAAAAGGTGAGGTTCTCAATTATTCTCTTATTTTTATTTTTGTGTGTGTTATGTGTATGTTAGTATGTTTTAATGTATCCTTTTCAACTGACTTCAAGAAAACATACAGGCGAATACACACAAACAAAAAAGAAGGATGTTCTCAACCCTACACCTTTTTTGAAGTCGGTTGAAATCGGCGGTTGAAGTCGGAGGATTGGTCTGTATTTTTTTATGTTTGTCACCTCGTAACTTATGACCGATTTTGATGATTCTTTTTTTATTTGAAAACAGGTATTTTTTTCCCTCATTCCCAAAGTATTTAGTGATACAGGTTGAGACGGTAAGGCGCTCGGAAACGGATTTGTTAAGTACCTACTACTTAACAAATCCGTTTTTACAAAATTTTATTTAACCTTTGGTAATAATTTGTAGGTCTTGTGGAATAAAATAGACGAATACACTCGGTATTCGTTGTTGGACTATTTCAGACTTTATTCAAACAGCGTAACGTTGTACGAAGAATTATTTTAACGAATACCGTCACAACTGCGCGTCCTCACAATCTTAATACAAAATTAATTAAAAGTCAGATTACGAACTAATAAAGTTAAATTATTGTTTACTATGCCAAGTTAATGTGACAATCAACTAAATTATTAATTATGAATTAAAGAAATTAATCAGTAAGATATCATTAGAAGTAGTTATTACACATAACAATCGCTGCGTGCCATGTGTTGCCAGCTAACACTTGTTATTTAAATTTTACACGTCGGTTCCAATGACAAAACATTTATATGGTATATATGACTTGATTTTATATCAAATCTTAGTTTCATAAGAAGGAAGCATGGAAACATGAATAAATAAAGTATTTTTTTTTTATTTTAGATTTTAGTATATTTGACCGTAATTATAAATTAGGAAAAATGATTTTACATTAAGTTTTTTTTAATGTAAAAAATATACATGCATAATGATTTGTCCTAAGATACGAGTAATTATGGTACAGCTGTAATAGCTTAGTTCATTGATCTGATCGTTGCTAGTTCACATCCTCGTCAGTGTGTTTCAATGAATTGCTTTCGATTTTTTAAATACATTTAATCACATGCCCGATATATGTGGGCTCACTGTGTTTGACAGGGCAGGCTCCTAATAAGAAACTTAATAAGCTTGGTGAAAATCTAACAGAGAAAGTTGTCTCTGTTTACTCCGTTTAGTTTAAAAGAGCTCTCTCGAGATGATTCGATATTTTTGCAAATAGATAAGGGCTGCAGTACATATATACGATTTAATTGCAAAACTGTTATGCTAGATAAATACACTATCTAGAGAAAGTGTGTGCGTTTGTACCTTGTAGGCTCCGAAACGGCTGGACCGATTTTAATGAAACTTTCAGGGAATCTTCAGATTGACCTGACGAGTAATTTTGTAAAGCTAGGTGACGATCGGAGCACTCCTCTTTTTTAACTGCCAAATACAGCTTTTATTAATATAATAATATTCTATTATTTGTATTGACACATGCGGTATGTATATTTATGTGATTATGAACCATATCGAAGTATAATGAAGTATTATAAATCCCTAAATGATAAGAATGATATTGTATTTACTGATATGTACATGGGTGTAGGTAATGATCTTCACCCGCTCGAGAAGAGAATGAATACGGAGAGAAATGAATAATTTATTATATTGTGAGAGTTAAATTAATTATTAAATGATATAAGTTTATTGTTTAAATAAAGTAAAGCAAAATCTAGCCCGGTGAAGCGGGCTGGGTATGCTAAGACGATATAATTTCACTACATCCATACCAAACGTTCAATTGACGAGTTGAATGATTGATAAACTTCGACATCACGTAAAGCGTTGATAGGACAAACCGGCCATATCAGATAAATATTTTTTATCGAGGGCAAGCACAATCTAGTCATATGCTTATTTATTAGCTTAGATGCAATTATTTCCCTAATCTAAGTTGGACAGTGGCGAATACAATTTACAAGCCACCTGAGGCGCCAATAGCCGAATGGTTTATGGTACCGTCTGCAAAACGTAAGGTCGCAGGATCGAATCCACTATTCAACTATTGACGTGAAACATCTCCTAGCCTAAGCTTAAGCTAAGTTGGTATAATTAACAAGAATATTATTAATATTTCTGAAAAAAGAATTGTTTCTTTTAAAAAAATCTAAACGAAATTTTAATTTGGAATCGAACCCCTCGACGATCATATCGTAAGTTGACGCGTTTATTACACACTTTATCATGCCCTATCCGAGGTGGCGATATCAAACAGATATACGCACACAGCGTACGGCCGCACCTATAAAACGATACCTATGTTTAATACGAGTACAGATAAAATTATTAGCACTTAAAAAACCTTACCAATTTATAGTTTTTAAAAGAAATCATTGCGTAAAATCCAAACCGCTTTCCTTCGTCTTTCATTATGGGCAATAGTCGAATAGTGGATTCAAACCATACGATTCGCAGACCGTACCATTAACCATTAGTCTATACGCCTTCAATAATCCTTTTTATATATTGATAGATTTATAATTGTGTTTTAATGATTTTTACTCGATTTTATCTCATTTGTTTATAATTAAAATTATTTATAAATAATAATTTGTATATAATTGTTCCTGGTTTCGGAATTTTACGTACAAAAAAATCACCTTTTAATATATTTGCCCGGGTAAATGACGAAGGTACAACACTCGTATCATTGTAAACCTGCTAAACACGGTAAAATCTGTCGCTATATCTACCCCGGTTGAGTTAGAATGCAAGCTTATTGTTTTTAAAGTGTCAAAAGAGCTGTAAATAAAATCTATTTGTAGAAAAAAATGAGCATTTTAAACAGAACAGCTAAAATTTTCTTTAGATATTCCCAAAGATGATTTTATTTATTGCTTAGTACCAAATATTATATATTTTATTTCAATTTAATACTTAATAATTTGCCCTTGTGATTGCTGTCTCAACGTGAAACGTTATCTTAAATGATTTTAAACTACTTGTACGTTGTACCTACTTGCTTTCGCGCTATCTATTAATCGTAAGTACCTGGTAATGTCATCTCGACCTCTATCGGCATGGATATAACTGATTCTCCATCTACGAACACAGATCACACAGTTTGCTGTGTCACAGGCAGAGCTAGATTTTCCATGAAATAGAAATAGCAATCCGGTAAAGCAGTCAAGGCCAAGCTTCCCTGGCCAATCTGTGTAGTTCGTCATAAAAAAAGAGCTAGAGCCTTTCGCTTGATGGCCGGGGCCAAGGTCAGATACAGAAGGTGGTACTCGTGGCTAATACCCCGCCCCCAGCACCCTCGTTCTTGCTAACACGACACGGAACCACCGGAGTCGCCTTCTTCCCGGGTCCACTGTAGCCCCCGGCCCCCACCCTTGTTGCCCGTGGACGCGGGGCCTCGTTTAGTCGCGTACCGTAACCTTATATATATATATATATATATATATAGCCCAGGACTACGGGGCTGACACGATTCTATTGTGTGGCAACCTACCAAAGAATGCATACAAAAAAGCAGCCAATACTTGCCGGTTAGCAAGGAAGTATTTCACAAATATAACCAACGCCTCCCGGACTCCACAACTTCTGTATCAACCACGCACTCACACCCCTTTCATACCACCAGCCTTCCTGTTACCAACTAGTCATCATCTATCATATCTTCAAACCGTTACCAGGAGCGATAAATATCATCAAGAAGCCAACTGTAAGCGGTCACTCACACATTAATGTCTTATCTAGTATTAGGTTAAATTATAATCAGTGTTCATCATGTGATTGTATTAAAACAAATGGAGTATAATTTAACGTATTAATTGTTCTATAATTCATTCAATCAAATTTTTGGTTACTATTCAAATTATTTATTTCGTATAAAATAATTAACCATTACAAGTCGTAATTAAAGTTTTTACGATAAATATAATTTTATACTTTAAATTCGTCTTTGAAGATTACAATTCTGAATATTAAAGATTTTATTAAAAAATGATTTATAAAACTAAGTCCGCGTTTATTGACATTTTTTTTTCAATTCACGCCGCCTTCTGCGCTCTGGTATCAAAAAATCATCTAAAATGATTGGCTAATTTACAAAATTAGTTACTGTTTTTAGATTAATTTGAAAATTGATGTCTTGGCATTCGCAATAGTAAATAATTTTTAAGTAAACTTGGCGAAATATTTATTACAAACATTACAACAAATGCAATTCGCATTTCAAAACTATTATGAACAATTATTTGTACATTTTCGATAAGATTAATATTATCAGCCACAATATCTATCAATATAAATAAAATTTCCATCTCTTTATCTAATCTGTTTGTAGTATCATCCATACCAAATATTATCCTTGATCTCCTAATTCTGAAGAATTTCAACAACAAAAAATCTTATGTTTTGTCAAAATAATAGTCAACTATCATTCTAAGTGTTGATTTACCACGCGCTTGGCGGGGAAGGAAAATGTGAGGAAACCTACATGGCTTGGAAAAATTGTTAAGGCATGTTAGGGTCGCGTGGAGGACTACGCTCTTATTCTCTCTTTACAGAAGACCTGTGCGCAACAGTGAGACATATATACTCGTAGAATATATAGGGGGAATATATAGGACTTTTTACACGGGACATGATCACCGTCATTATAATTTTACGTAGGACATCGACAAGGATGTTATTTATTCTGGTTGCCCTTTGTCATGGTATGGAGCGATGTTAAGTATAGATTCGACTTCAAAAAATTGTAACGAATTTTTTAAAAAATTCAAAAATAACTACATCAAAAAATCATTGGTACAAGATGAATGGGATCCGAACTTTGGTCTATGAGATCTTAAGTGGAACCGTTTAACCGCTAGGCTATCACTACTTTTTCACTTAAAAGTGTCACTAATTTCGTCGTTATCAGATAATCTTGTTACTAGCGTATATAAGACTCGAGGCCTGCGACAAGCATAAAAATACTCGGTGGCTTTGTTACTGATAATAATAATTCTTAATAGCTCACTGAACATGCAGAGCTACTCCCACTGCTTGAGCCAATAGCATGCTGTATAAATTATCGCGCGATATTGCACATTGATAACAAACAGCGAAATTATCACATGAATGAAACGCAAGGCCGACTCGAGACAGTCGTTAATACGTCATTTCGTAATCCACTTACGATATTATATTGATTTAGCATTTTTATATAAGCTCTCACACCGTCTTAACCTTTTTTATCGGTGTAGAAAGATTCAAATATAGCTGTCTCCTTTTTACCGAGCTTATATAGTTATCTATCTATGTCATACTAGCTGCGCCCAGCGATGTTACCCGCGTTTAAAAGTATGTCCTTATGCAAAATTTAATGATAATCGGTCGAATACTTAGATTGTGAAAGCGTTACAAACACACTTAGTTTACTTTCCAATAGTAAGGCATGTCATTCTCTCGTCGTCAAATTATATAGTGTAAAAGAAAAAAAGAAAAACTTTATCTACTTTGAATACCAGATACGATAGAAGTATTTATTGTGATATAACGATTAATTTTTTGGCGGGGTTATCTGAAGTTCTTACTTACTGAAACCTCTCCGGTGGCCCTTCCTCAGTGCACGATGCTTAAAGGCACGTCATGAAGAGGTTAATCGCTCCTTCAATGACCTCGCAGTGCAATGCGACACTAGGCGACAATAAACGTGTGTTAATAATCTACGTAATAAGATTTGGTCGTCTACAACCAATAAACAACATAAAATCAAATGTTGTAATAGACATTAATATGTTTCTGTAATAAATAAGCTCCTAATAAATAAGTCCATAAATCTTAATTAATGATGGTGATGTCCAGGCCGATGTCGGCCATGGCGACTGTGACACTGGAAAGGCATTTTAATTAGGACGCTTCATTCACATAGTAATTAGGTAGGGCTTAGGTTTTCTGCCCTCTCGTGTGCTCTTTGGTGGCTCACGTACCCGAGCTTGTTGCTAAAAGCACGAAAGCACTTCTCACAGGTCAAGGTTCCACCAACATAATTATAGTGGATGGATACTAGTTGACGGGTCTTCAGTTTATCTCGATTTGTGTCGAGTTCTTCAGTAAGTTCAATAACTTTGTAAGTTCTATATAATTTTGCACACGACATCAGTAGGATATGGTAAGAAAATAAAATAAAAGTATGTGAAAAAATCTATTATATTATAATAATTACTATTCACCGTAATAAGATTTGATCACGTACAACATAAAATCACATATGTACCACATCATTAATATATTAGAATACAAAAATATGATATAATATTTACAAATTTTAATTGACGTCCATGTCATTTCTTTGCTGCAAGCATTTTTAGGTTACGTCAGTCACACTCAAATAAACGAAAAACACTAAAACCGTGAACTTAAACGGATAGGCAAAGATTACGGATTTTCGGATTTACGGATCACGGATTTTCAAAGTCATGGTACACCTCCAAAAATATATTAAGACCAGATTTCAAGCATCTTTCTTTTTTGTCACACTAATGCACTTTCACCGTTCAATGATGAGAATAAATAAGATCTGACGTACTCGTACATACACCAAAATGTTTTAGACTGTGTCGCGTTTAAAATCTTACTGATATCTAAATATAAATTGGTAAATGTATTACCTTGCTAGTGACACATTTTGACGTTGCTTATCAAGCGATTTGATTTCGATAACAGAATAAAAAATATTACATCTGAGTCTTGCCAAGAATTTGATAGTTAATATTCGAGTCTTAGATCTTTATTCTTAATAGATGTTAAAATTTGTAGGTTTCCTGGAACAAAATAGCGCAACAACTAATACACTCGCTTTATTGAGACAGCGTAACGTTGTACAAAGAATTATTTATAACGAATACCGTCACAACTGCGTGTCCTCACAATCTTTATACAAAATTAATTAGAAGTCAGATTACGAACTAATAGAGTTACAACTATTGTTTACAATGCCAAGTTCATGTGACGATCAACTAAATTATTAATTATGAATTAAAGATACAATGAGGTTCAGGTAAATCATTAAGATATCATTGGAAGTAGTTATTATACATAACAATCGCTGGATGTCATATGTTGCCAGCTAACACGAATTCACTACTTGAACATCGTTCACGGTAATTATTGAATTGAACGGTTGGTGGTGAGAACGTAGTGGTATCCCGTGCGTGGTCAAACTTGCGCCCTATACAGTTAAAGATATTGAATGTTTATGGGATGGGGAACCATGAAGAACCTACACCAGATAAAATTTGATGTTTTTTTACGATTAGCAAAAGTGAAATTGATTAAATGTAGTGTAATTAATGGTAGTAGTTAGTATTTTGTCGATATTCTCGTAAATAACCCTTCGCATATTCATCGAATCAAGGGTCGAAATTAAGAATAATCGAGAACAGTATGCCCCATGTAGAGGACAGACGTTGTGACGTCTACACCGTCTAATGAGATAGAGATAGGTTTTGGCCAGATTGCACAAAGAGTATGAAACAATTTGGAAAGATTGATAGGCCAGAAAATGGACCAGAGTGCCTTGGGGAAGACGATTGATAGCCCAAAAAGGAGTTTCGATCCTCAGCAATGTTTCGTGAATTCAAGACGTTTAAATGGACGTGATATATATATATATATATATATATATGTATACATATATATATATATATATATATATATCACGTCCATTTAACGGAGTAGAAAGGGGCAACAAAACGCAGATAGAGTTTTGGTCAAGAAAAGCCACCATAAGATTTCAATGTCGGCTTTTTACCAAGCCATTAGACCAGTGACTCTCAACCTTTTTTTTGTTGCAGCACATATTTAACGATTTCAAAATTTGGCGGCACACAAAGAAAAAGATAAAAGTTATTTAGTTACTACAACAATATTAACATTTTACATATTTGTAAAATTTGGCGGCATACAAAAGTGCGCGGCACAGTGGTTGAGAATCATTGCTAGACTATTTACAATTTTACTTATTGATATTTGTTTTTTAATGAAATTTAGGAAAGAAGTAGAAGCCAAAAGTCAGACGATTAATCCTAATCGTCGCCGATAACACTCTATCTATCTTGACGCCGATCGAACGGCGCCGACTTTGTTGCACGGAAAGTTAGCTGACTTAACTTAGACTAGTTAGACTGAAGTTAGTTGAATTTGTTTATTGTCCACTGATATAAGTGGTCTCTTCTTCTTCTTCATCGTATTCATTTCTGAAGGACGTGCTTATCTCTTAGCGACTTTACCGAGACGTAGTCGAGCTGCCTCCACACCGTGTAATATAAGTGATCTAGTCTTTCGGTATTTTATAGAATACATTTCGGCAAGAAAGTCCTAGTGAACAGTTACATCATCCATTTCCCCTTCCCATTTCATAATCGGACATTGCAGGGCACGGTTTCCGGTCTTTTGTTGTGAACATCCGACGTCCAGTCAGTTGCTTCTTCTTTACCCTTCGATTACCCTGAGTTAGTTTATTTTGTATAATGTTGTCTTTACTAAGAGGAGAATAAAGAGGTATTTACCACTTATTACAATCGGAGATTGCGTCACTTATTAACATCAGGTGAAATACACTTACATGCTTTGAAATGATATAAAAAAGGAAACTTCCATTTTCTATATCTACAGTTAATGACAATGCGCTTACACGTTGCCCGGTGCGCTCCGTTTGCTGTGAATCATATTGATACATTATAATTGCCCAATAGATAAGGATAGCTACTTAATCTGATTCAATCAGTGTATGTAAAAACCAATCAACGAATTCCTTCAAATAGGAGCAAATTTTAACTCTACTACTGAATAGAAATGACCAAGATGACTATGGCGCCACTTGACATGCTCTTAATGAATTTTTGCTTTTATTTATTTGTTTATTTCGAGCAGCGATATCGATAATCGGAAAGTTTCTATCCCAAAACAAAAGATAAGATAACAAATTATAACAATTTAGGCGGCTTAATTTATTTTAAATGATTAGTCATTTTTGTTCATCCAAAAAAACAACGACAACAGCAACGAGGTTTTATGGTAATCTTAATCTTATAAATTAAAAAAAAGGCTATTCTCGATTGTACTTTTGTAGGGTGCTGTTCAAGCGTAAAACTAGCGCCTCCGCTGCTTCCGATGGTGGCCTACGTAAAAAAAGCGCTGCACCCCACCGTACACCACGTACGTGCATCTTGCGTCAAACCCCTTAGATGCTAGGAGCGTTGCTGGAGTTTCTTCGGCCACTTCTTCTCCCAGCGCCAACGCTTCCCGAAGTGGCACTCAAAGTTAGTTTAGCTTTCGAATGTCCCTTAGATTATCCGTGAAATAGCAACCGACCGAGTCGTGGTTCATTCCTCTCGGGCGCCCTCGAATCGGAATGCTTACGCGTAACATAGTAACCGTCCGCCGAGGTTACCACCGGGGACCCTTGTGTCGAGTTACTAGCGATAGAGGTTCAGGCTAAGCGACCTAAGAGCTATGCCACCTCTCAAATCTTGCGTCGATACAACTAACGGATATGCATGTCTCTGTCTTGCGCCGATAAAACCGTTACAAGTGCACTTACGACTTGTACCGATAAGTTTTTTACCGATTACAAAAATGAGGAGGTTCTCAATTCATGTAGTTTATTTGTGCCGTCGTCATTGATTCGATTTTTTTATTTGTAACGGTTGGTTTCATAGGACCTTGGGTTCGAAATATATGCAATGGATCTCTATAAAAAGCGTTTAGAAGAATCTTTATAAGCTCATATAACCGTTACTCCTTAGCCCTGTAGTTCTGGGCTCGTAGAATAATACTAATAATATATAGAATACGGTATCCCCTGCCTATCGTAGAAGGCGACTAAAAGGGGCCTCGGGTTCACTGGGGTGAAGGTGACAAGGGTGGGAGCCTTTGTCACCCAGTTTGATTTGAAGTCACTTTAAGTTTTACTCGTAAATATTTTGATGAAGAGCAATTGCGATCGCTACCTCAGTCTATTCCACTAGGGTTGAAATTACTTGAGAGCTTACTTTTATTGTTCATAAAATTACAAATAAAACGTAAAAAAAAGGTCAGCAAAACTTTATTCGTAAAATTGCAAGTTTTTTGTATAGAATAAAGAAAATATGGCGACATCGAGAAATACTTAAAATCTATTTACAAATATATAGTACGAGTATCACATTTTCACACAATCTTTTATAACATAATTTTATTTAAAACATGTATTAGGTTTAGGCTTAAGAAATTTTATTCTTAATAAAGACGTTACAATTTACTTACATTAGAAAAATAAATAAATAACAAAAGAAAACAATAAATTATCCGTCATACGAAGTAAGGAATCATCTAACACAGTAATCGGCAATCCGCGGCATCCAAACACAACACCTTTCAAGACACACTTTCTCCTTTCCCTATTCCGGACAAAACATCCTCTTTCAAGTTACCCTTATTCCCTTCTTTATTCCAGAGAAACATCCTCTTTCAAGTTACCCCTTTTCCCTTTTTTATTCCAGAGAGACATCTTCGTTCTTGCTACACTTTTTCCCGTCTCTATTCCAGATACAACAACTTCTTTCAAGTTACCCTTTTTCCCTACTTTATTCCAGAGAAATATCCTCTTTCAATCTAGACTTTTTCCCTTCTCTATTCCAGACACAACATCCTCTATCAATTTACCCTTTTTCCTTTCTTTACTCCAGATCAACATCCTCTTCCAAGCTGCACTTTTTCCCTTCTTCGAGCTGCGAAACACAGAGAGCCACGCTTAGAACTAACTACATATTTATTGCCTTAATTGTTCTCTGTTACTTATACTGCATATCCATCTTTCTTCTTATTACATACAAATGGGCAATGACACAGCTAAGATAGAACATAATACATCTTAAATAAGAAAGTAAATACTATGTTTAAAAGTACATACGTAATAAGCATAAGTCAACCCTGGATGAGAGAGGAAAACACATTGGCACATTCTATCAAAATAAATACATATACATATACGACATATATACTTAAATACATGAGGATATGCATTTACAGTATTCTTGTCACCCGTCATTAACTGTCCTACAAGCTGTATCAAGGTTACTGCTGAATGACAGTTCTGATATCCTCGTTGAGATTCTATTACCCATAGAAACTCCGAGCATTATGTTCATCAGCTTATTATTTATATATGTATTTCACCTCTCCTAAGCTACAGGGTTGCCTGGAAGAGATCGCTTATAGTGGTAAGGCCCGCTTTGCCCACATTTAGACTATATAAGATTAGTATTTACTTAGACTGTACCTAATTTAATGTGAGCAATAAAGTGTTTATATATATATATCTGTCTCTATAACTATTTTTAATATTTACTTATTCAATTTTAAGTAAAAGTAAAAATTTCTTTGTAATTGGAAACCATAGATGGAATTATTGTGTTTTGGGTTCGTTTACTGTTTTCCCATGTACCGAGACTTACAGATGTAACAATTAGTTTTACGTACCATTCTTCGTGATATAAGCATTCGAGCTCTTGTCATTTTGTGTTTTTGTTCTAATTTCTGCACCACTCTTCTGCATCTTTGGTAGATAATTAACTCTCTTTGACTTCTTTTCCGCTTTAATTTTCTTTTAGCTTTAAGTTGTTTTGCTAACGCTTCTTGTACTGGTTTGGTATACCACATCGGTTTTAGGACAGGCGTGAGGGTTGGCGTCGGTGTTGTATTATCAGATATAATTTCCATTACAAAGTTACTACAGAGATTCTGTTTGAGCGATGATACTTTGTATGATAAAAATAATATATCATGGTGAGAAAAACAGCCAGTGAGCTGACCGTGCTTAGCAACATTATCTAAATCGGAAACGATTATCAAATCAAGTAGTGAAGGTTTTGTGTTAGGCGCGAAATGTGTAGGTTCCAACGTAGGAAGAAATAATCGGTTGGTATCTAAAATTCTAAGCAAGTTTCGTGATCGCCTGTCATTCTTAATTAAGCATGTATTGAAATCACCCAAAATCAGTACATGTTGATACTTGGGACGTAAACAAGTCAGAAGAACTTCAAATGATGGGAAGTATTCAATATTCCTCGAAGGAGAGTAATATACACCGAGTAAAACTTTTGTACCGCCCGGGTAAATTTCAATGAAGAGGTGTTCAGCGGATTTAGTGTAGACAGTAGGAGAACGGGTGACGATGTTGAATTGAATATCTTGACGGAGGTAAATAGCGACGCCGCCACTAGACTTACCGTCTCTGTCGTTACGTATCAGTTTGAAGCCCGGCAGACCGTAATGAATTGACGGCATGCCAGGTTTTAAGAAAGTCTCTGACACTAAAATTGCATCGATGCTATGAGCTGATGTGAACGTCCTAAGGAAATCAAGATGATGACCAGGAATACTTTGAGCATTGAGGTGTATAACGTTAAGGAATCCAGAGAATTTGAGAAACACTTGATGGAGTTTTACATCTAAAGTCATAGAATCATCACTACTAGAACTTGCTACTGAGGCTGCCCTTTGACTTTCTTCAATCCTCATTCTGCGTTTTGATCTAGTCTCCATTGTTCTTCTTGTTCTTTTCGAGTTTTATATCAGTTGTATAATATATAACATTTACAATTACAAAAAATATTTTTATATTTTTTGTAATAGTAAATGTTATAGATTTATGTGTAGTTCAATTGAATAACTTTGTCACTAAAGTTGCGACTGCTTACTGCGATCGTGTTATGTTACGCTAGTGATATTGTCTCAGTATCTGAAACAAAAGAGATAACGTCATTTAAAATTTTTCTATAACAGGCCATAGAAACCTGATTACGCTACAGGCGGCAGCCCTTAGCGAAAGAGATAAGGGTATATGTCTCTCTTCACTACCACGATAACGATCAGAGAATGTATCTGGCCATAACACAACTACTTCCGAGTAGATACAAAAGCCACCTTTAAATCGAATCGAACGTTTATTCAATTTTCAGACATTTGGTTTTGGTCAGAATTGGAGCAAATTGTACCACATGTGAAGCATAAACTTTAAAATGATAAAGAATCATTCAAATCTGTTCACCCAGTCCGAAGTTATAAAAAAGACAACTCATCTTTTTTTTGAAGTCGATCAAACCATTGCCAAGACCATTGCCAATATAGTACGTAACGACGATCTTAGTCCTGCGTTCCTTGGGTTGCAAGTTAGTAATAAAATACACTGCCAGAGTCGACGGATACGTTCTGGCTCAGAGTTGTTGCTACCGTTGCCGTACCGTGCCATTGATGTATAAATATTATCTTTATCTATTGTAGAAATCATTTTTCGATGCTGAATTATTTAAAACCCATAAAAGGCTTTCGCCTATCCCCGTTGCAGCATCAGACTTCAAGACGCACTGCTGGATTTCATCCTTTTGTTGTGGACAACCCTTAAACCCAAACGAAGCGCTTCTTTCATTATTCGCACGGCAAAAGACTTAAATAGTTTACCCGTTTCTGTCTTTCACTCCGACTAAAATATGGGTGTTTTCAAGAGTAGGTATTTATTAGGCTATATATTAATCCGCCTTACTATAGAGGGTTCATTTATAAAAAAAACTCACTATTAACTCATTATTAACTTCTTAAATTCACTTAATCACTGACGATAACAAACAAATATTTTAATGTATTATATAAAATATGTATTTCACTGCGCTGCAGTCTAAACGATAAACAATTGATATAATCGTATCATAAATTTTAAGTGCCGTCAATTTTCTAAAGATAAATAAATGAATACGACGTGCACATGAATATTGAAATTTTAAAGAAATATTGAAAATAAAGTCATTATTCTTTAAAATAAAATTTAACTGTTTATAAATCTTACCTTTAGAGGCATCTACCGGTAGTTTACGTTGTCAGTTCACATCTCCATCCTGGAGTGTACTTCACACGTCGAATGCGAAAACTGCACTTTGAATTTCACAATCAGATATAATGTGTTCATTAATTTATCCACAATAATGATTTATTTTATTACTTACAGTTTAGTTTAAAGGAAATATTATGTTTTATTTGGACCTCGACATAGAAACAGCAAGGTTTTGTTTTAGTCTGCTGCCGAAGTTTTGTTCTCTTCAGCGCCATTTACCTTATCAACAATGGCGACGTTTAGATAACAGATAAATACAAATCGATATCAAAAAATCGATTTGTTATATTCGTTGTTAAAAAAATCGATTATATTAGTAATCGTCTGAAGAACCCGTTAACAGATGCAGTTATTTAAATAATAATGCCTTTTCTGCTAATAAGAACAAACTACCTATAATTTATAATATTTTTTTTTTGCAGTGATAGACGGATTGGAGATTTTAACTAATGTCAAAAATGGAATAGGTTCTCAAAACACCCATATCTTTTTGTTCGTGCACTTATAGCGCCGATGTTTATTTTATTTTTTTGCTGGGTTTGGTTTCAATTAGGTCTCGTAATAATTTGGCAGACCTTGGATTTACGAGACATAACAACTCCTATAAATTGTACTTGTTGATTGAAATATTAGTAGGCTGACGACAATCTAGGACTAGCTAAGTTTTCTTAATGACGAGCAAAGTGCATAGGGGCTCCGGTGTGTTCCACTGGAGATCCCGGAGCCCCTCACCATGCACCAAGAAAGGGTAAGAACCCCACATAACCCCGTCTTCTGGGTGTTAACAAAAAAAGTTTTCTTAACAAAGAGCGCAAGTGAGGGGTGTCGGTAGCATGCAAACCCGCAACGAGGAAGCCCGCGACCCCAACTCCCCGCCAGCGGCCCCAAGGTGTCGGTCACCAAGGATTCAAAATAGCGACAAGAAAGGAATAACTCACCATGCGGCAGTCCACGTCTCCTCCAATAGTAGCAGTAACCGTGTTTAAAAACCCTACCCTGACGGCCTTGGTGGTTCAGTTGCTGATCCCATCCAGCTCACCTTTTAACGCTTAGGGTACTAAATAGTCTTTGTGACTAGTTGATATTGATTGCTATACGTATATTATTTGAATGTAACCAATGGTTAGTAAATATTTTTGTATTTATCCGTCAAATAGCAACCGACCGAGTCGTGGTTCGGCCGTCTCGGGCACCCTCGGATCGGACGCGTAACATAGTAACCGTATAAGGAGATACCCTCACCGGGGGGACCCTTGTGTCGTGTTACTAGCGACAGAGGTTCAGGCTAAGCGACCTAAGAGCTACGCCACCTCTCAATCCGGTGAAGCATTCAAGGCCACCTTCTCTGGCCAATCTGTGTAGTTCGTCATAAAAAAATTGTGACTAGTTGATAGTGATAGCTATACATATTTTATAGTCCGGTCAAATTAGACCAAAAAATAAGAGTAAAGTTACCTAAATTCCCACCAAGCTGAAAATCGGTAAGATTGTTTAAAATATCATTAAAAACAAAATTTGAGAGTTCCCCATCTTTTCCCTGTAAGGATAAAATTTTCAGCAAAACGGTAAGTTAAGTTTTATTATAAAAATACCTCAGACAAAAATTGTAGATCATAAAATTACCTACAAAAAATGTATTAATACTTTTTTTTTGACCTTAAATAATTTTTTTTCTTTACAGGGGAAACATGGGCAAATTTTGTTTTTAATGATATTTTAATCAATCTTATTGATTTTCAGCTTGGTGGGAATTTAGATAACTTTGAATGTCTAAATTGACCGGACTTTTATCTGAATGTAACCAAATGGTTAACAAATATTTTTTTGCAACAAGTCTGTTTATAATTGTACTTGTAGTCGATAGCGGTAACTGTGCTGTATCTCTATTATCAGAAATCACAACGAGTTAATAGCATCAGCTACGTTTTAATGTTACACCCTAAGAGTGACATTTAAGAGAGTTCACACAGAGTCGTACTTCATTATTTTATATTATGTGGTGTAGATAAAGCGTCAATAGCCTAATGGTTTAGGGTACGGCCTGCGAATCGTAAGGTCGTGGGTTCGAATCCACCATTGGACTATTGCCGTGAACCATGTCCATAAGCTTAAGCTTAGTTGGAATGGTTAACAAGATTGTTAGTAATATTTCTGAAAAAAAAAGGTTAGCTAGCTGGCTAGCTTTCTTTTAAAAAAAAAACAAAAAAAAAGATAATTCATTGTCCTTTCGATTCATTTTAAGGTTGGACTATGAATGAAACAAAAAACATGTCATCATAATTTATTATGAATATCAAAAAGTTTCTACACTTACACAAAAGAGTGAACATATTTCTTCAGAAACCTTTCATATGTTTTATTCTATGACTATGACTATTCAATACTAAGGCTTAATACAGCTAGGTGTTATAATTAAAATACATTTTCTTTGCAAGTGTACAAATGGCACTTTTACTTCAATATAATGATCTAGTGAGAAATTCAAAATCTCAACATACAATTCATTCAACGGTAATGGGCGATAATTCGATCTAATACATGTCCATATTTAAGAGAATATCTTATTTCATAATTGTTTTTATGTATATTTTAAATTTTTTGATTTTTTTTTATCACTTGTTCTTTCTAAAGATAATAATTAATTTATTTATTAACCATGTCATCTTCACACTCTTTAGGAATATCATCTAGTTAGTTTTGTCATGTTTATCTAAACCGAATTGCGCATTTTAATAAGTTATAATTTAAAACTTAATTTTAATATACAAATAATGTTAATTATTACATAAAATGGAGGCTTTTATCACATGATTTCTTAAAAATAAGTCTTCGTTTAAAAGATCTGGTCTAAATTTAGAAAATGCGTAAAAAATATTTATTCTTTCTATTATGATTTTACTAATTTTTAAATTACATATGTACAAATTCTACATTGAAACTATGTTATATTGCTGTAATCAAATTGTAACAGTAGAAAACAGAAAGCAATAACTAATTGCCTGTGAAGTGACTATTCTTCTCTTTCTCTTACTCCTATCCTACTCTTCGTAACATCAATATCATTATCTTCATCACAGATATTTCATTCTTTCATAATCATATTGGCCTCTCCTGCTCTGCGTAGAACCTTGCTAAAAGAACAAACTAATAGAGCGACAAAAACCTGTTTGAAAGAAAAAAATAGCTGACTTAAAAAATGGATGCTTCGAAAAGTGTTACAATGAAAACCGCTCGCTCTTAAATCAGATATGAGAAACAATTTTTTAAAAAATGTCCTAATTTTAATACACAATATGGCATTATATAACCATCTACATGGAATGCTGTAATTATTAAAATAAAAACAAGTAAATGAAAGGCCTCAAGATATAGGAGCTGGATGAAGAGGATTATATTTAGAAGTCACTATCGTAGTCTCACAGACGGTTCGCAGATATTGCACCTAGTTTTGCGTATAACCCTCCTTGATATAAGCATTCGAGCCCTTATGTTTTTGTGTTTCTGTTCTAATTTCCGAACAACATTCCTACACCATTGGTACTCAATAAGTACACTTTGAGTTCTTTTCCTCTTGAGTAATCTTTTCGCTTTAAGTTGTCTTGCTAAAGCTTCCCGTACAGTCTTCGTACGCCACAATGGTTCTAAAACTGGCACTGGAGTTTGCATTGGCGTTGCAGTTCCACAGCCAGTTGGAATAATTTCCATTACAAAATTACTACAGAGATTCTCCTTAGGCGATGATACTTTGTAAGACAAAAATAATATGTCGTGGTGAGAAAAGCAGCCAGTAAGCTGACCGTGTTTGGCTATTTTATCCAAATCAGAGACTATCATTAAATCAAGTAACGAAGGTTTCGTATTAGGCGCAAAATGAGTAGGTTCCAATGAAGGAACTGACAACCTATTGGAATCTAATATTCTAAGCAAGTTTTGTGAACGTCTATTATTCTTTATTAAGCATGTATTGAAATCACCCAAAATCAGTACATGTTCATACTTGGGGCGTAACGAAGTCAAAATACCTTCAAACGATGGGAAATATTCAATAGTCGACGAAGGAGAGTAATATACACCGAGTAAAACTTTTGTACCGCCCGGGTAAATTTCAATGAAGAGGTGTTCAGCGGATTTAGTGTAGACAGTAGGAGAATGAGTGACGATGTTGAAGTGAATGTCTTGACGGAGGTAAATAGCGACACCGCCACTAGACTTACCTTCTCTGTCGTTACGTATCAGTTTGAAGCCCGGCAGACCGTAATGAATTGACGGCATGCCAGGTTTTAAGAAAGTCTCTGACACTAAAATGGCATCGATGCTATGAGCTGATGTGAACGTCCTAAGGAAATCAAGATGATGACCTGGAATACTTTGAGCATTGAGGTGTATAACGTTAAGGAACGCAGAGAATTTGAGAAAAACTTGGTGCAGTTTTACATCTAAAGTCATAGAATCATCGCTATCAGAACTTGGTACAGGGGTTCTCTGTTTTGATCTTCTTCATTCTTTCTTCTGGTCATCGACCTAGTCTTCATTGTGATTTACTTTTTACTGTTGATGACAACTATAATTCCTAGTCTATCTATATATCTAGTTCAATCTCGAGACAAATTAAACCATAAAAAATATATTTGTCCAATATAAAACATAGCTTTTTTCAAATGTAATTTAATATGTTTATGTGCTTCTAATAAAAACTAATACTTAATTCACTATTTATCACAGTCAAAACTAAAAACAATGTCTTATTTGCAATAACGATTATACAATAAATTACGTGTTAATGTTTTCCTCAATCGTGGTCTGTTGTTGTACCGGTAAAGTCATCCGTTAGGAAACATCTTTATAGTAACTGAAATAAAGGAGAACAAATGTTAGTCATCTATATATATAAAAGAGAAAGTGTGTGGGTATGTTCCGTATAGGCTCCGAAACGGACCGATTTCAATGAAACTTTCACGGGATCTTCAGACTGACCTGGCGAGAAATCCTGTAAAGTTTGGTGACGATCGGAGCACTATTCTTTTTAAACTGTCAAACAAGCCATACGTCGTACTTTTATTTCTGACATTAACTTGAGTTCGACATGTTTTGGTATAAATGATAAGAATGATATTGTATTTACTGATATGTATATGGGACATAATTATCTTCATCCGCTCGAGAAGAGAACAGAAGAGAAATGAATAATTTAATATTATTAATAATTTAGTGAGAGTTAAATGAAATATTTAATGATATAATATAACGACTAACTATGTTATATTTAGTTATATAAAAAAAAGAACACATTTAATTTTTATGTATACTTATTTATTGCTTTACTGACAACGAAGAGCACTCCGCCAACCAAAACCATCGCTTTTATATTCTACCCCCTCCTCTCCTCTCCTCGCCTCTCCCCTCTGCCCTCCTCGCCTCATCATCTGCGCTCCCACCTCTCCCCTTCACCGCGTTATTCGCTCCCACATCCGCTCCTCACCATTCCTTCCGTTACAATAAGTTTATTGTTGAAATAAAATAAAGCAAAATCTATCCCGGCGAAGTGGGCTGGATACTCTAGTTATAATATAAGAATGACAGCTCGTCTTTATCTATTTATAAATAAGTCGTTCAGTCCCCTATGATTTTTTTATACATAATAAACCGAAAAAGGAATTTTTTTGTACATACATGTTGATGTTATTAGGACCCCTGACCTGCACATCGAAAATCAAACTGCTTCTTGAGGCCACTAGACTATTATTGTTTGTATTAATTACCGTAAACTTACACATAAATCTACTTTTTAAAAAAAATAAAGCTCGCAATATTTCTGTTGTTTTATTTGAGAAAATATAACTAACATTCTTGTTAACCATTGCAACTAGTTTAACCTACGAGTAGATGAGAAGTTAGACCTTACGATTTGCAGACCGTACCTAAAACTATTAGGCTATTAAAGATTATGCTTTTAAAGATTCTTCCGTTTAATTTGTATTTATGTTTTATTCCCGACGTTTCGGTGACGAGTTTTGACGTCATAAAAACAAACTGACAACTTTTCTGCATTCGCCTCACTGTCACACGACATTCCACTACATCACCCAAGTATAAATTATAACACAATTTCATAGTGAATTTATAGTTAATTTTAACGTTAATTTTCATTAATTATCACAAGAAAAATACTGAATCAAATCAAAAATGTTTCATTGATACTTAACCTTTAATATTGCTATCTGCTAAACTATGCTTGCTGCTATCTGTAATAAACATTCGTACGAAAAAAAAATTGTGAATAAAACAATAGTTTAGATAAATGATTGATTACGTATATTAGTATTTACCTTTAAAGAGTACTTGTAACCATTGATGCTTAGTCCGGTTTCGCCATCTTAATTACGGAGTTGGAACGCCGCACTAAAGTTCCACTTTCCACACCCGGACGTTCGACAAATCTACTCGTATTTAGCTTGCTTATGTCGTATTATTACTTAATAAGCTACTATCACTGGTATCATTATTAGAAAATGGCAAATTGAGTAACTTTTCATTAACTTAGTTAAGATTTGTTACTATTCACTGCAAATAACTTTATGTTTTAAATTTGTATAGTACACCAACACCGACGCTTTAAGCGAGTCTGTCAGAGATTTTCTTTCATCAGCGCAATTTACCTTATCATTATCGACAATAGTAACAAAGAGATATCAGATACAGACATCGATTTTAAAATTCGATTGGTAATCCAAATTTTGTGTGGTTATCGATATTTTATTACAATTCTTTATAATGAAGAATTCGAGCCATATTTGTTTATTTAATCATTTTATTAAATTACATAAATATTTAACTGCTATTAATAGTTTGATAAGTGGACGTAAACCTTAGAAACAAAATACACAAGTCAGGCGCACATTAAACAGACAGGATAGAAGGTGCATTAGGTTTGAGGAGAAGAAACCAGAGATTTTTAAACAATTTTCCATCGATTTTGCTACCTTAGATAATATCTAGCTATAATTACAAAAAGACCTATTTTTGTTTTTAAAAACACACTTAGTTTTTCTTTGTTTTTCTTTACTTTTTTTGATAACAGAGGAGGTTAAATTGAATTAAATGAATATATTTCACTTAATCGTAGGTGTACTGTATTGACAATAGATATATTTGCAAAAATGTCCTTGGAAATAAAGGACAAACTTCTTTTAATTTCGTTTTTTAATGAGCACATTAAAAAAAGTTAATTTATCCGGAATGAAGCAAAATTATAAAACGTAAAAAATTTAGTTAGGTAATTTTATTGATTAAGGGCTTATTTATTTTATGGGTGATCAAAAAAAATCCTTTTTACGGATCCGTCAAAATGATTTCTCCACGCATATCTCACAGTGACGTAGACGTTATTATCTCTTATCACTGTAATAACTTGACAGTTCCAAACTGGCTTTCACTGTTTTACTTCAACTGTACCCATAGCCTTTTATATAGAGTGGTATTATGGTTCCATAACCAATGGCTGTATATAGTTAACAAAGATTCTTCTAAGAGGCATCTTCCAACTATTTACAATTAGAGTTATTGTCATATATACTTAGAGAGACCCCAATTAAATATAGTATGCAAATTGATTGGTTCTGACTTTACTCCGCTTCTTGTGCTGCGACAACTTTTTTTTTTTCATGGGAGGAAATGCTGATATTCATACGTGCTCACCGGGAAAGGGGGAAAGTTATGTCGGGCTCGGCCTACTAGAGGCCCTTCGGACGAAAACCTCCCATAGTAAGCAGTCCTTCGATGCGATGTGCCGTGATAGGGTCGCGTTAGCATTTACCATCTGGCCCCGGTGACAAGCCCTTAGCCATGCTCACGAGGCTACTCCCCAGTCGGGTGGGGTCGTGCAAGCCGGCAACACAAACATACTACCGACCTTGAGGCTACTTAATTTCAAAGATTATAGTTTATCGCTGCTGGAACTGTTGTGCGCTTTCATAACCAATGCGCTGCAGATAGTAAGCCAAGATTCCTCAAACGAGGCATCTTCCAGCTATTCACAACTCGAGTTATTGTCTGAGGTATAATTAGAGAGTTGTGAGTTAGGGTAGATCGCTACTACAGCCCTGTAGTTCTGGGCTCTCAAGAATAAGACTACGGTATCCCCTGCCTGTCGTACAAGGCGACTAAAAGGGGCCTCGGGTTCACTGGGCGACAAGGGTGGCCTGAGTCGTCCACCAAAGTGGACCCGGGAAGAAGGCGACATCGGCTGGCCCGTGTCGCCTTGCGCTGCGAGGGCACAGGGAGGAGGGAGTAACCTCCCCCCGGGACGTGCTCTCCTTGAGCACAGTGCAGAGGGGCTCCGGTGCGTTCCACTGAGATCCTGAGCCCCTCGTCATGCACCGAGGAAAGGGCCACCGGGGAGGCTTTAGTGGGTAAGAACCCCACATAACCGCCGCCTTCCCCCCAGAAGGCGGGGTATCTTTCTGAAGATTTCCTCCCCGTCAACAAAAAAAAAAAGATCGCTACTAGAACACTACGATAGGTTGGAAGTCGAGAGAAACACATTATTAAATCAAATATTTTATTACAAACAATAGTTGATTTATTTATTGTTCAAAATTAATTTAATCATAAATAAATAAATTATTGTATAAATATATCACAATTTCGATTGAAAAAATACTTGAAATTAAAACAGTAAATAGGAAAACTAAAAATTATTTTTATTACCAACAATAATTAGACTTTTTAAAATAACAACACAATGTGTATAACTCATCGAATCGTATCAGTGATTTAATAATATATAATTTTCAATGCTTTTAAATTGTAACATTTGGGAATTTTTTTACACATAAATTTGGACAAAACGATTTTTCTTATTATTCCATAAATAGTTAACATTTCAAACATGGAATGCACTTTTAATTAATTTAAAAGAAAATAATACTATTCAGTACTTATGTCATTACCAACAAGTTTGTTATTATTCATAAATGCAAAATTTACTATAGTAAACAGTGTTAATTCACCATCAGCAAGAAGTCAGAGATAAAATTTTAATGCTCTATAAAACTATCCTTAGAAGCCATTCATATACCGTTTAGATTTGAAATTAATCAAAACCTATGGTAAAGACGTTTTCGACTTAATTAATCTGTGGGATTAAAGACAATTTTCGACCCGTCTTTTTTCCCTTTTAACGAGATTCTATAAAGTAAGTAAAAATTATAAAATGTTTATAAATCATACAACAATAAATGAAAATTAGCAAGATTTGTGTGCTTATTTCTAAGACAATTAATTATTTTTTAAATTTTTGGTTTTACGGTTCTCCCGTTTGAATTCTTTTTCAAGTATTTTAATCTGTTCTCGGCTGCTTTGATACTGTTTTAAATCACTCTCAGCGCGATTACTTTCCTTGTATATTTTTAATGCTATCGATTGTTCTGCCAAAGCTTTCCGGACACAAGCTTTTTGCCAGAACGGTTGAACTTCCTTACTCTGACCAAAAGCTACAAGAGTATCGGTAATGTGAATTCTTTGGCACCAAGATTCCAATTTATACGACACATAAATAATGTCATGATAAGAGAAATAACTACCGAGCTGACCATATTTCGCAACATTGTCTAGATTGGATATAATTATCAAATCCAAGATGGATTCAACAGAACTAGGAGCAAAATGAGTCGGCCCAAGAGGCAGAATGTGTAAGTCTTGCTCGTCAACAATAGACAGCAATTTCTTCAAACGTTTGTTCCTTTTCAATAAATCCGTGTTGAAGTCACCGAGGATATTCACATGTTTATACAGTGGCCGGTACTTTTCGAGTAAGTTATTAAAAGATGGGAAATAATCGATTTTTGATGATGGACTGTAAAATACGCCCAGGAGTACTTTCGTTTCTTCATGATATACTTCGATGAAAAGATGTTCAGCAGACATTGTGTAATCACTTGGAGATTTATCCACAACATTATATTCTATATTTGTACGTAAATAAATGGCGACGCCTCCGCAGCTTTTACCCGCCCTGTCGTTGCGTATTAGATTAAAACCAGGCAGTTCACACGTATTAAAATCCATGGACTCCTTTAAAAAACTCTCAGACACTAATATAGCGTCTATGTTATAGAGATCTACAAACGTTGCTAACATAGAGAGATGATGGGCGGGTATACTTTGAGCATTGATGTGAACTACGTTCAAGTTGTTAGGACATGTTGAAAATATCTCGCGAAGTTCATCTTCTAAAATAGTGATCTCGTTGTTATCCATCTCAGATAAATGGTTTGATGCTCCCGGTTCTTCACTCGTGCCTGCGTTGTCACCCTCTACGTTTTCCATTTTCTTATTGAATTACACAAGGAATGTACAAGCTCCTCTTTCTCTTAAATAGTTCGTTCGTTTATTTGTTCGTTGTAAAATATTTCGTATTCCTATGCTTCGTTGTTGGCCGCACCCCTCAACGTCACTGCAAATAAGAAAAGATCAAAACGTTAATATATTACGTTAAAAAAACTACAAAAAACAATATTACTAAACAGTTATTTACAAGAAAAGACGAGCCATTCATTATATTGTGCGAAATCGTGACTATAAATATTAAAATGGGTAATTGAAAACGTACTATACGCGTACGCAACGTATACATTCAGTATTGGTAGTATATCTGGACTAAGTATAAAATACAAGAATAAGACTACGGTATCCCCTGCCTGTCGTAGAAGGCGACTAAAAGGGGCCTCGGGTTCACTGAGCGAAAAGGGTGGAGGCCTTTGTAGTCCGCCAAGGTGGACCCGGGAAGAAGGCGACATCGGCTGGCCCGTGTCGCCTTGCACTGCGAGGGCACAGGGGGGAAGGAGTAACGTCCCCCCCGGGATGTGCTTTCCTTGAGCACATTGCAGAGAGGCTCCGGTGCGTTCCACTGGAGATCCCGGAGCCCTTCACCATGCACCGAGGAAGGGCCACCGGGGAGGTTGTAGTGGGTAAAAACCCCACATTTAACAAAAAAAAAAGTATTAAATAGTTTTTATATGACCCCTTTCAGAACCCCGCTAGTATTGATGTTTCTTTTTATGCAGCATATTTGTTGCTTTTATTTATTGATATATTTTTATCAAATCTTATGTAAAATTTAAAATTCGGTCTATGACATAAGTCTATGACATGGGCACAAACAAAGAATTACTGATAAATTGAGAAGTCCTTTTTTGAAGTCGGTTAAATAGAATGTAACGTGAAAACGAAACGTCAATAGCCTAATGGTTTAGGGTACGGCCTGCGAATCGTAAGGTCGTGGGTTCGAATCCACCCTATTCGACTATTGCCGTGAACCATGTCCTAGCACAAGCTTAAGCTTAGTCGGAATGGTTAACAAGATTGTTAGAAATATTTCTGAAAAAAAAAAAGAAATATTGCTAGCTTTCTTTTAAAAAAAAATAAAAAAAAATAGCGATTGTTAAATGAGCTGTGGTTGGAAAAGGAGGTAAAGTATATTTTAAATAATATCAATTTCAATGAGAACGGAAATTCTTATCAACTCCTAATGTAAATAAAAAAACACTGATAAAATCGCAAATCTACAACCGATACACGAATGAAGTACTTATCAACAGAGCAAACGACGAAATGACTTAATATCTTCCAATATCCACGTTCCAATGTAAACGAAATACAATCGCTTTTCGGACACTTCGGACTGGTCTATCGCACGATATCTGTCGCAATATTTTAGTGAGCTTGTATACCACAAGTAGAATATTTTAGTAAAGAATGTGAATTCAAACTCTGTACGCGTGCTTCAGGGATTACGGTCAAATTGTGCTGGTTAGTGACGTTATTCGTAGCACCGAATTGATAAAAAATTGATATTGACAATATCTTCGTGTTAATAAAATGTGGTATTGAAAGAAGCTCAAGTTCCTGCACCATGTGGCCGTTCTAAAGTGCGCATGACTTCCAACAGGCTTACGTAAGAGGATGTCAAAGACCCCGCAAAATGGAGTAGGAGAAGCAGAGATGAAGGAAAGCCGACCCTGGCTGGAGCGGGGTTTAGAAAAGCAGAATAAGAAGAACAAAGCAGTAGAAAGTTTTAGACACAAAAATTAAGAGGGAACACATGTCACTACTACTCAGGTATTCCGATATCTTAGGTATGCTACTGTCTATAATTAATATATATATTTAATAATGAAGAAATGACGCAATCGAAGTAAATTACGCGCGGACAACGGTCCGCACGAACATCTGTGCGGCTTCGCGCCGATTCATTCTCGCCCTCCGATTGGAAAACCAACACCTCGCGGAAGGGGGTGGGGAGGGTATAGCAGATCCGGCATAGAATGGTTTGGGCTAGGATGGGACCTAGCCCTGTAGTTCTGGGCTCTCAAGAATAAGACTACGGTATCCCCTGCCTGTCGTACAAGGCGACTAAAAGGGGCCTCGGGTTCACTGGGCGACAAGGGTGGGGGCCTGAGTCGTCCACCAAACTGGACCCAGGAAGAAGGCGACATCGGCTGGCCCGTGTCGCCTTGCGCTGCGAGGGCACAGGGGGGGAGGGAGTAACCTCCCCTTTTTTTTGATTTGCGAGGGGCTCCGGTGCGTTCCACTGGAGATCCCGGAGCCCCTCGTCATGCACCGAGGAAAGGGCCACCGGGGGGGTTTTAGTGGGTAAGAACCCCACATAACCGTCGCCTTCCCCCCAGAAGGCGGGGTATCTTTGTGAAGATTTCCTCCTCGTCAACAAAAAAAAAAAAGGATGGGACCTAGCCCGTTGCCCTAGAAAACCACAGTGTTGAGTTGATGCAAATCATAAAAGACCTTAAATTCCACAGCGGTACCCACGACCGGGAAGCAGTTGCCCACCGTGCTGATGACCCGGGTAATGGGGAATGAAGAACCCTGCAGATGACTTCACTTGCTCGAAGTAAGTTTCTAAATTAACTAAATATTTGAATATTCTTACATCAAAACTGTCAATTCAAATTCATACCGTAATGTTCGAATTCCATGCAATTGTCTTTTGTGTAAATGAGCAGTTGTCTCATCTGATGTTAACTGCCGACCAACGCCCAGATATACCTACTAGAGTAATCGAATAAGCCTCGCCGTACTTTGAATATTTTTAGGAGAATTGAGTCGATTTACAACTATAGCATTGTTGCATATTGTGGCTACACGCTTGACTTACGATGTGATGGTCAGAGATTCGCATTCCATTTGGCTTGTACACCTTGTGCCTTCTAGTTTACGTTCCTTAATATATTATGCTATAAAACTTATGGTTTATAATATATGATTTTGTTAATGTGTTTTTTCAACTTTTCAGAAAAATGCAGCAAATTATATTCAAATGCTGAAGAAAAAAGGATTATAGGTAGTTTATTTATAAATTTGTTATTAATAATATTCAATATTAACTGGGACTAATATAGGATTCCTAATATTTTAGACAAACCTGAAGCTAACTTTTACTTCTTCAGAGGATTGAAAGGTGGCATAGCCTTAGGTAGCTTAGCCTGAACCTCAATTGCCAGTAACTCGAGAGGTTCAGGCCAAGCGACCTAAGAACTATGCCACCTCTCAATCCGGTGAAGCAGTAAAGGCCAGCCTCTCTGGCGAACTGTGTTAGTTCGTCAAAAAAAAATAGTAGCTCGAGACAAGAGTCCTCCTAATGAGGGGTAACGTGGGCATGGACAACTACTGTGCTATACGTTAAGAGTTTATGGCTCGGTCGGTTGCTATTTCATGGATATCTAAGGACATTTAAAAGTTTTGCTAATTGCCTTTGTGTTTCCGGTTCACAGCGGTTTTTAAGGAGCCTGATCGCCTACACCTCGCTTAGCAGGCGAAATTCTGAAATATAATTTACCTCCCCTTCACGTCGGTATTCTGTAAGTTCGTTGTACTGCGCTGATTACGCCGACATATTCGTGTAACAGCAGAAGTAGTTGCTACGGTCCTGCCACATACTTATTACCACTACATAGTATAAAACAAATCCGCTTCTCTCTGTCTGTCTGTCTAGTCGCGATAAACTCAAAAACACTACTACACTTTTCATGCTGTGTTCACCAATGGATAGGAAGATTCTTGAGGAAATTTTTAGTATATAATTTATTAAATTTTCGTATAAATTGTCTAAAATATAACGATTTTTGTTGGAGGTGTATCAACTTGTAATAATACCTCCACGGTACCAACAGTAACATGCAAAACCACAACAAACAAAGTGTCAATAGCCTAATGGTTTAGGGTACGGCCTGCAAATAGTAAGGTCATGGGTTCGAATCCACCATTTGACTATTGCCGTGAACCATGTCCTAGCATAAGCTTAAGCTTAGTTGGAATGGTTAACAAGACTGTTAGTAATATTTCTGAAAAAAAAATTAAATTACTTTTTTGTAAATTCCAGGTGGTCGATGTCGCGAGTACAGCTAGTATTTTACAATAAGTATATTTATGAGTAAAAAACCGTACCCGCACAAAATAGGTTTCCCCTGTCGAAAGTTATATGTTAACAAACCAAAAATATATAGGCGAATTGAACCTGCTCTTTGTTTGAAGTCGGTTGAATAGTAAACAATTATATAATCAATTAAATATTTCTCTCCTAGAGCAGCTTCCCTTACTAACTGTAGCTCTTACGCAAGTAGACCAATATTTCATATTCTTTCATTTTATTTAAGTAAGGAAACGCAATAAATATGACTGACCATATTATGAGAGGATTCAGCTACTTAATACCAGCTTACTATATACTTCCTATATGTAGTGAAAATAGTTATTTTTAGTGAACAGAACAAATTTCGGGATCACTTATATAATATACTAGTGAACATCTGTTATCGGTACATAAAGTTTATTATTTCTTTTATTTTAATTTAATTAAAGATTTGGTTGATATCGATAATACTAACTAAAAAAAGAAATATTAACAATATAATAGGTATTTTACAAAATATTTACAAAAAATATAACTGTGCCAAACCGTCGTCTGTTGGCAGCGTGCCTAGAAGGCTGGTAGCATTGCCACATTGTATGGCAATGCTTAGCCTGTGCAAAGTTTAAGCCAGCCCTCTCCAGATGTGTCGACCAACTTCTTAGCTATCACATTAAAAAGTGTGTGTTGACCCCACGGACCCAAAGTTTCTACCCCGAAAGGCTCAAATATGAAACCTCAATCGAGGTTACTATATTTGCGCCGCTTAAGGTTTCTGCAGTTGCAGCGGCCGCTCCAGCCTCAACAGAAGATTCTGGAAGATGTGACGGTGGCAAAGTATCGACGCATGTAGCATCCCATACTGAACGCCGTCCCATCTTCCAGGGTATGAGAGTCATACCGTCTGGTCTGTTACCATCCGTTTCAAGTCAA
The DNA here is from genome assembly GCA_029286785.1 of Meandrusa payeni. Taxonomy (NCBI): domain Eukaryota; kingdom Metazoa; phylum Arthropoda; class Insecta; order Lepidoptera; family Papilionidae; genus Meandrusa; species Meandrusa payeni. The sequence continues at coordinate 5,754,919 of JAGSMX010000008.1, read as the reverse complement.
TCACAACGCAATAGTCTATTTGGCTCCAAAGTTGATGGAACATTAGCGGTGGAATGAGACCGACGGATGATGTCGTTGAGGTTGGAGTGCCGGGAAATACGTCCTGCACAGTAGTCGTAGCAGCATGAAACAAAACAAATGAATATATCAAATAAATGTATGTTTTCAGTCATCCGTAAAAAAATAATATGCGATTAGATGTTAAATAACTAAAATATTAGTACATTAATTTCTAGACCGTCCGGTATATTATAAAGATTATGTATTTTTTACTCAACAGGTTTCTGCGATTTGATATCAATGCTACACGTTCACCCGATGAAGATGGAGTCATCTGGGTGGAGTCAACACAACGTCTAAGCGTCTATGCCACTGGATGGTATTACATATTGATGGAAGACGGTTGTAGACGTTTTGTAGTTGAAGACGGTTGTAGTTGTAGACGGATGTAGCTCCAAAAACTAAACATCACTAAGTGAAAATTGAACACGATTTGCTGCCAGCCACCCAGCATCAAAATCAGTATTCATTTAGTGAAATTATTACAAATTATGTGAACAATAAATTATGTTAAAAATTTTAAATATTCTTTTATTTACTCTGCTTATTTTTACTGCTATTTTCTCTGATTATTTCCCTATATTTTAATATATACTTTATTATATTAAATTAAAAATTAAAAAAAAATCATAAATAACACTTTAATAGTTTATATTTAGATTAGAACATGTACATTCTTCGTTTTAGATTTTCTTTAGATGACCGGAAACGGCGGCCACACATTTGATAATCTATTAAACATGCAGAATGTTGATGGTTATGATGACGATTGGTATGATAATAATTAATAATAATGTAATATAAGTTCTTATATTATTATATTTTTTATATTTTAACTTCTGCTATGAACAGCACTCATCGCAAGGGTTGATCAGGAGCAATAACGGCTTAGACTTTGAGAGTGTTACACGATTGCTCAGATGTATTATATCAAATTTAAAATACAAACAATATAACATATACTCAAGGAATTAAAGTATTATTGCGTTTAGAAAATAAAGACATAAAAAAACGCAAAGGTACGGCCAGCGAATCGTAACGTCGTGGGTTCGAATCCACCATTGGACTATTGCCGTGAACCCCGTCCTAGCACAAGCTTAAGCTTAGTTGGAATGGTTAACAAGATTGTTAGTAATACTTCTGAAAAAAAAAAAAGAGATATTGCTAGCTTTCTTTAAAAAAAAAGAATTCAAAGTTAGAAAAGTTACTATCCTAACTCCCGAAGTAACTTTTATTTCTATATCAATAGGTTAATTACTACATGTCTGAAAATTTACAGTTTTTATTATAACAACTTTGTGAAATAAAAAAGGATATTACAGCCTATACTTATTTTTAGGCTAAAGGAAGTCTTTGTCGCATTTAGAGACTTAAGATGTGAAAGACCGCAAAATTAAATGAAAAACATATAATAGCATGAAACAAATCAAATGAATTAATTGTATAAAACATCCAAATGACATTAAAATTAAAAAAATAAGGATATGCCATGGATGTTATCAGTCATCCGAAAAAAAAAAACAATATTAACATTTTAAAGTTAGAAATGTTACTATCCTAACTCCCATAGTTAATTTTCATAGGTTATTACTACATTTCTAAATACTTAGAGTTTTTATTATAACAAATTTGTGAAATAAAAAGAATATTACAGCCTATTCTTATTATTAGGTCAAAGGAAGTCTTTGTCGCGTTTAGAGGCTTAAGATGTGAAAGACGGACCAAAATTTAATGAAAAACATATCATAGCATGAAACAAAACAAATGAATATATCGTATAAAACATCCAAATGACATTAAAATTTAAAAAAAATAAGGATATGCCATGGATGTTATCAGTCATCCGAAAAAAAAAACATTATTAACATTTTAAAGTTAGAAATGTTACTATCCTAACTCCCAAAGTTAATTTTCATAGGTTATTACTACATTTCTAAATACTTAGATTTTTTATTATAACAAATTTGTGAAATAAAAAAAGATATTACAGCTTATTCTTATAATGAGGTCAAAGGAAGTCTTTGTCGCGTTTAGAGGTTTAAGATGTGAAAGACGGACCAAAATTTAATGAAAAACATATCACAGCATGAAACAAAACAAATGAATATATCGTATAAAACATCCAAATGACATTAAAATTTAAAAATAAGGATATGCCATGGATGTTATCAGTCATCCGAAAAAAATAATATGCGATAAGACGTTAAATAACTAAAATTTTAGTATTAATTGAGGTTATAGAATAAATTTGGCGCCATTGTTCAACAGATTCCGTCAATGAATGATGCAATATCTTTTATTTTATGTCATTATAAACGTATTACAAAATGTAAGTACTTCACGATATTAAATAAACTAACAAAACTTATTTATAAAATTTACCTCAATAAAGTAACCTACAAATATACTAGAACTGAATTTTTACTTATAAGTTATTAATTATTTATAATAATGAATGTTTAAAACATACTTCTTGTGATTTTTCATAAAAAAGTAATGATACAATAGAATACCTTAGAAAATTTGTTAAAAAAACACCTTATTACGGCACTCCACTTGTGCGCCCTGTCGGCTCCGAACCTCCACTATGCAAATAGTTACACTGTTTCATAAATATAATAACACTTTTTGTAAAGCAATTCATTATACTATAGTTATTAAAAAATAATTTTTAATTATTGTGACGTTTTTAATGTCGATAAATGAAATAAATCGATTATGTGAAAAATTATAATCATTTAAAAGTAATTTATCAGTTCATAACACGTCATTTCCTTTGAAACTTTTCTTCTATCTGTTTCTTGAGTTTGGACAGATAAGTAACCATTATTAAAATTAATAAAATTTGACACAAACATTTTAAAAATGTATATAAATATGATAAATATAGAATATGCGCACACGTCAACACATTGAATGCTTCACAAGTTAATATTATTACAATATACAACCGTGGCGACGAAACGCTTAGTAATACAATATTGACTCATGCGCTGGCGCTTGTATGTGTTTAAAATAATTTACCGAGAATCCTTTTAGAATACCAATTGAATCGCCTGCGAAGACAGTCGATTATTTCTTATTTCAAACATACATAAACATTACAGTTTATTGTCGTGTGAACCAATTTTATATCAACAAACGCACAAAAGGTTCTTCATTAGGTAAGAAAAAGTCCGCTACTTTATTGTTAGAAATGCATACCTAATTACTATGTTTGAAGTATTACAACCAGCATTATAAATAAGCTATGGTATACTGTATGTTAACTGTATTATTTAAAAACAGATTAAAATATAGCCGTGGATAATTCAGTATTTTTCATTAAATTTTATTTTTTTAAATTTTAGTACGTAGTGTTGCCTCCATGTGGCGACACTAAGTGCTAAAATTTTTCGTTTCAGTTTATATTTTTTAATTAAATAAATTAGTAAAAATATTTTATTTTAAGAATAATTAATTGTCTATCATGCACAATATATTTCAGTTAGCTAGCTTTAATTATATTTTTATTTAATGATATATTTTCTATGTAAAAATATAAGTTATCTAGCTTGCCCCTTACTTTGTCTCTACACAACCATAACTTTGATTAGCAGAGAATACCTATTGCTATTAAGTCCGCCATTTGTATAAATATTGTCATAAAATACAGGAATATTATAAAAGAAGTCTTATGTCTCTTTAACCTACTTTTAAGCAAGTAAACATAGACAGAAATCGCCGTCCGCTTCTCACGAAACTTATTAGGTCCCATATGTAACATGTGGTCGCCCACGCCACACACCGGGCACAAATTTAATAAATGATCTTTAAAGCTCATGATCAAAAGCCGGCTGGGTTCGAAACCCCCAACCTTAGGATCTTAAAGTTGAACTCTTAGTTATTGTAGGTAGTCACCAATGTTATGGCTAATATATGGATAAAAAGATTAACTTGGTACATAATTTATAGTTTTGTAATGTGATAGAGAGATTTTAGAGGTAGAGACAATTGATGTAACACAGAATGCTATCGCACCGGAAACGAAGCATATACCAGGTCGCCGGTAAAACACGGAGCAGAATAGCAAGAAGGAAAGAAGAATGGGGAAGGCTAGAGGAGGCTAGACTGGCAGCTTATGAGCAAGACTCACTTGTAGAACAATCGAAACTAAAAAAGTCCAAATAAAAAAAGGCTAATAATGATGCAATAGGATGAGAAAATGACATATATCCTATAAATGTACTAAAAAGACCCCTACAGTGGCATCTGCCATAAGAGCATGCAAGGTTGGGCCAATATATTTGAAAAGTACCACCACCTGATAGAATACCATCGTATCGAGAAATACATTATACTTCTGCGTTTCACCTGGTGAGAATAGAGCTGGTAATCCCTTTATTAGGTGTTTGAGGGGCAGCATCACTAAGGATCGGATTAACCGCATGTCTGCCCCTTCTCCAATTAAAAAAATGTGTATAATGGGTACATGTCACGTGATATACCAACACAAACTAATGTCTTACCGACCAGAATACGTGCTGGAATAGCCGTATATTACTCCATGTCCATTGCATTACCGGTGACTTGGGAAGTTGTTAAAATATGTTCGACATGGAATTATAGTCATCTATTTCGAACATTATCTAATCGTCTAGCAAATATATACTTAGTTCGTTGAATATCGGTTACAGACCATCCAAAGATAACGGTTAATACGGTCAGTCAGAGGTAGGTAGGTCAGATAGCAAAGGAAGCCGACCAAACAACGTAAAATACCATGGCTCCATACCAAAGTATTTTGTTTTCAATTTTTAAATAACTAAACTTTAAAATTCTTTAAATTTAATATACAACATATAATTTTGAAAGAAAATTAAAATAACAATTCTTAATAGATTAAAATAAACTTGACCCTTAGACAACGGTTACAATTCCATTACGACTGAAATTTCTCTTCCTTTGTATATTAGATCGAAGGTTCCTAAAACTTTTCTACAGCTTTTGTCACTCTAACAATATAGTGCCCTAATATTTACATTCGTCCAGATCATGGTTGGCGAAATTACCACGCGCTTTTGTATAGCAGCTGCTACACTTGTGCCTTTCCCAATTTCTGTCACAGCATACTCTATCAAGCCACATACCTTACCTTATGATACAACTGCTACCAAGCGATAATATGCAATTACTGTGTTCTGGTTTTTAGCTAGAAAAATCATAGAAAAAATATGCCTCAAAACCAATTTAAATCTTGGATTTCAATAAAAAGCCACTATTTAATGTCAAGTGTATTAATAAATTAATTACACTTAAAATGTGATAACCTTATTGGCGTTTTTATTATACACCACTTTAAGATTGATCAGAAGTTCGAATTTTAGCCAGTTCAAATTCCACCCACATAATGTTAGATGGAAATTCAGTTCTGAATGGTAAGGCATACTAGCCTAGTAATTGATTCACTCTACACTTTAAAACACTCGCATTGTAATCGAAAGTAAAGATCCGTGGCAAACTAGACAAACTCGAGCGAACTATTTCAGTTCTTTGCTGTACGAATAATGCGAGACGAAGTAAAGATGGAGATTGAGGGATGGTCACAACAAAAGGATAAAATCCAGCAGAGATGAAGTCCGTTGTTGGAACAGGGACGAGGGAATTAGACCTATTCTACCAATGAGTCTATTTTTTGTTTTTTCAAGTTCAAAAAAAACACTCGCTAATATGCGTGCCTTGTCTACGGCGATATTCTTACCACTTGTTACATATGGAACTTTAGACTAAACGCTTAATGAACAGTAGATAACGATTACTATCGTTTTTTACCGCGCTGGTAAAACCAGGTCAGAGAGACCATATTTTTTTTAAATTACCATCGAGTAAACATCTTGCATGTTCTTTCCCTTAAATTAAACATTGTTCTCTTCATAACATAAAATATTAGTAGTCTTGAGAGACATTTAATATATTTCTTAACAACTCTGTATCTGCGGCATTATTTTATGACATAGTCTTACAGTTATATTTTTAAATTGTTCCTTATTACACACAATCAATTATTAGAGGGTATATAATAATATTAAAGTTGAATTGAAATGTCTAAACTTGCTAATGGAACAATTACATACACGACAAAAACACATTTAATTGACACAAAACTTTAATAACAAAACATACAAAAACATATAAACATATTAGCTGATTTAAGGAAAGATAATAAATAACTAAATTTTTAACAAAAATAAGTTAATAAATAAATAAATTAAAAAACAACAAAATAAATCTAAAAAAAAATTGGAACTATAACAAATAGTTTTAAATGAAAATTAAGATCTATTCAAACAATATGTTTTGATTAAAATAATACTAGAGTACATGTATATGTGTATTCGCATTTATTTATGTATATGTGTTGTGTATATATGTGTATTTATTTTTATAATTTGCTATGTCTCTCTTTTCCCTGATGATAGCACCTGCTAAATTTATTTTTCTCCCCCCCACAGAGTTTTCTGGTAAGAATGCCACAAGACATGAAATTCGCCTTTGCGAACATTGATTTAAGATGTTACAATATATGTAAATAAATAAACATTATGTAATATTGCCAATAAATAGTAAAAATTAATAAAATTAAATGTGTACAAATTTCAACACACAATACCACAGTTTGTGTAAGTTTTTACATTATACACGTACAGAAAATTTGTGCAATAAGTTTTTTATTGCACGGAATGCATATTTAGTTAACATTTTTTTTTCTAAAAAAGAAAGCTAGCAATATTTCTTATTTTTTTTCAGAAATATTACTAACAATCTTGTTAACCATTCCAACTAAGCTTAAGCTTGTGCTAGGACATGGTTCACGGCAATAGTCGAATGGTGGATTCGAACCCACGACCTTACGATTCGCATCCGTACCCTAAACCATTAGGCTATTGAAGCTAGAACATTATTTTATAGTATAATTTTACAAAACAAACACATAGTCAATTTAACGTAATAAATATTAAATAGGTGAAACATAACGAACCAAGTTCGTTTGAAAATTCAATTTTCAACGGACTTCAAAAATGAATCAATTCGTTTGTATGTTTTTTTTAAATGTATGAACATATCAAACATTGTGACAATGATATTAACAAATGAAAACTATATAAGTCTTAAATTTGCTTTTAGTATGAACGCGACAAATGGACGAATAACTCAGTATCACGCCAACCGATTTCAATGATTCATTGTTTATTGGAATGTATAAACTACAAGTAATTATATGAGATTTTGGTTAGGTTTTGAATAATTCTATTACGCAATATATATAATTCGAAAATACATAGAGGTCATCCACGTTTAGTAACGTTTAACGGTTGATACGGTTTGAAGTCGGTTTTTGTTTTTACTCGTAAATATACTTGTAACTATTCAGTATTTAACTTGAATAACATTAGTTCTTTACTTAAAAACGATAGTAGACTATGCTCTTATACTATCCATATCCTACTGTACGGTTGATGTTTGGTAACCAGAAATTAGATTGACGGTCCTTATTACCTAGTAAAAATTAGTAAAATTACAATGTAAGTAATACAAATAGCTTAAAAACAAGCAATTGAATATCAAATAATTTTAACGACACTATTAAAGGAACAATTATTTATGATTTTTTTATAAATTATACTACACTGTTCACAGTTTTAAAGAAAGAAAGAAATGTTAATTTATTTGAGATTTTTGGGTTTTACGATTTTGCCGTTTAAACTCTTTCTCAAGTATTTTGATTTGTTCTCGGCTCTTTTGATACTCTTTCAAGTCACACTCGCCCCGATTACTCTCCTTATATATTTTTAATGCTTTCCATTGCTCTGCCAGAGCTTTCCGGACACCGGGTTTTTTCCAAAAAGCTTCTACTTCCTTATTTTGGCAAGAAACCACTGCTGTATCATTGGGAATATCTCTTCGACCCCAAGTTTCTAGGATGTAGGATACGTAAATAATGTCATGATAAGAGAAATAACTACCGAGCTGGCCATATTTCGCAATGTTGTCTAGATTGGATATAATTATCAAATCCAAGATGGATTCAACAGAACTGGGAGCAAAATGTGTCGGCCCAAGAGGCAGAATGTGTAAGTCTTGGTCGTCAACAATAGACAGCAATTTCTTCAAACGTTTGTTCCTTTTCAATAAATCCGTGTTGAAGTCACCGAGGATATTCACATGTTTATACAATGGCCGGTACTTTTCGAGTAAGTTCTTAAAAGATGAGAAATAATCGATTTTTGATGATGGACTGTAAAATACGCCCAGGAGTACTTTCGTTTCTTCATGATATACTTCGATGAAAAGATGTTCAGCAGACATTGTGTAATCACTTGGAGATTTATCCACAACATTATATTCTATATTTGTACGTAAATAAATGGCGACACCTCCACAACCTTTACCCGTCCTGTCGTTGCGTATTAGATTAAAACCAGGCAGTTCACACGTATTTAAATCAATGGATTCCTTTAAAAAACTCTCAGACACTAATATAGCGTCTATGTTATAGAGATCTACAAACGTTGCTAACATAGAAAGATGATGGGCGGGTATACTTTGAGCATTGATATGAACTATATTCAAGTTGTTAGGACATGTTGAAAATATCTCGTGAAGGTCATCTTCTAAAATGTTTATCTCGTTGTTGTTCAACTCAGATATCGAGTTTGATGCACTTGATTCTACGTTCTCATTTCCGAAGTTGATACTTTCTGCCTTTTCCATTTTCTTACTAAATATTTAGCAGTACTCGTTTTCAAGTAATTCAAGATCTCAGTATTAAACTGAGTGAATTTCTCAGGATCACTGAAAAATAACAAAAAAAAACGAATTGAAATACTGATTTTTGTTTGCATACTAAATAAATATAAATTGTCCTTTCTTATCGACGAAACGAGAGAACACGCATAGGAAGACAGCATGAATTAATCTATTCAGTAAAAACCAAATGGTGGAGTCACTGTAGTGACTTTTGGTGTCGTAAGAATGGATTAGGTAAAAAACCAGCCCTGTAGTTCTGGGCTCTCAAGAATAAGACCTATATATATATACATATATAGGTATCCCCTGCCTGTCGTATAGGGCGACTAAAAGGGGCCTCGGCTTCACTGGGCGACAAGGGTCCCCACCCTTTGTCGTCCGCTAAGGTGGACCCGGGAAGAAGGCGACACGGACATGCTCTCCTTGAGCACAGTGCAGAGGGGCTCCGGTGCGTTCCACTGGAGATCCCGGAGCTCCTCGTCATGCACCGCGGAAAGGGCCACCGGGGAGGTTTTAGTGGGTAAAAACCCCACATAACCACCGCCTTCCCCAGAAGGCGGGGTATCTTTGAAGATTTCCTCCCCGTTAACAAAAAAAGGAAAAAATGTAATAAGTGTGTAGTAACTGTGTAGGTAGCACTCTTATTAACAAAACAAAGTAAACAATTAAAGTACATTAGAAAAGAGCACGGACACAAGTCTGTGGTTGCGGTTTATTTAAAAAAAAAATTATTTCTCCACAATCTTTCAGAAGACACTTCTGCATTACAAACGGTGAGTAACGTGCCGATAGTCTAGTTTCATAAAAGATTGGCAACGCAGCAGCGTCACGATTCTGCTCTACGCCAGTGAACTAAAAGATTACTAAAACAAGCACATATGGTCGATATTTGATGACAATGAACGTCCATTATATACCATTAGTTTAGCCGTAGTGACCTTGCAAATCTCCCGATGAGTGATACTAAACATTAGGTGATACCATACGCTCTTATATTCCTTCATAACAAAAAAATCTGTAGGGTTATCTCGTTTAAAAATTTTACACATTATTCTGCGAATACAACTCTACTACGCTGTTATGATACATTACAAATCAACTGCTACCACGTTGGTGTTCTGCAAGGAAGTGATACTTCTGCGAAGTTGACACGATTCATGCGGCAGAAGAAGACAGCTATAAATGCGTCATGTAAAAATTGTCCATCATTATTAATAGCGTGTTTGTATTCGTATTGTAAAATATCTTATATTTTATTTTCAAAGAGGGAGGAGGTTGTCAATTCATCTGTAGGTTTTTTCTATGTTTGATATCATAACTTTAACCTTTTTTCATTAGAAAGCTGGTGCTACAGTGTGGTCCCTTTTAAATTTGGTCCGGTAGAATAGCAACAATGAGAAAACAATATAAGTATCTAGTAGCTTTAGTATGAGCGTGACAAATGGACGAATAATACAATATCACACCAACCAATATCGATAATGCATTTTTTATTATTTAGTATGTATTTTAAAGGTAGTTCGGCGATAGTTTGGTTATGTTCTGATTAATTCTATTTCGTAATATTTCTATTTGATTGCGTCGGTTTTTTGTTTTAAATAAGTATACTTGTGTTATGTTAATAACTAAAAATATTATAGTAATAAGTAAACGAGACACTTTATCAATTGCACACGATGATTAAAGTGACCATTTTATCTTATCTCCTTGGACTACAGGGAAAATAGTCTATTGAGCTTGAATCGTGTAACGTTTCAGTAACCAAAGTGAAATACAACATCGTGTTCGTGTCACTATGTGATTTTATCAGTGAGTGCTGTGAATTCATCTTCCACTTTTAGTTTTTTTTTAATTTCTATAATCAAGTGTAGAATACAAAAAGTACTATACAGTTATGTTCACTAATGGATGAAATTTTTAAAGCTAGAAAATTTCAACAATAACCACGTGACAAGTGGCACAGGTCATACAAAAATGGGGACTAGACAACCCCAGAAAGTTTATAAAAGCAATCACGATTCGAAGTTTTTTACGCCAAGTTTGTATTTATGATTTAATTGAACCATTTATGAACGAATTTGTCATAGTATTTAAATTACAGGCTCTTTATATAGTTTTATCTGTTTTCGCAAAATCAAAATCAATACCCATTAGTGAAAATCAAAATGCTTGTCATTAAATTGTGTTTAACTTTTATTTATGTTTAGTTAACATACAACATTTGAATTGACTGTCTTTAAACTTAAAAATTAAAATAGTATATGGTTTTTTTAATCTCAAAATATATAATTACCAATAATTACAAAGATTCTGGTTGTTGAAGAAATTTTCACGTGCTCTACGTCTAACCTCTCTTCGCCATATGTCAAATAAAAGGACGCCATTGTTATAAAACTGATAAGGTAATCAAATTCAAGACTAAACAAACGACTTACATCAATGTATATGTCTAAGCATTTTAAAATAGCGAATGTATCAAATAATTTTTCAATATTTTTTTAGGAGTTTTTAGATGTTTATTAAGCGTTTGTGATTTAACTAGAGTAATTTACGTGTGTAATTGACTTATCTTATCCCGTAGGACGAGCTAGTTAGGGTAATTGTCTTAGGTTTTTATTTCTACAAATGTATTTTAATACTATCTAGGCAGTGCACCTCACAATCCCACATGACATGCAGGAAAAAAAATAACAAGTCTACCCAAAATATTCGTACATTTTTTTTTCAGAATTCAAACTAGGAGAGCATTTCTCATATGTTTTTAAGAGGTCTGGTTTAAATTAAAACTCGTAATGAGAATGAATAGAGACGCCACAATTACAGTTATTACATTTACAAAAGTGTTTATGGAGCTGGTCAGTCATTTTCGAGACATTTAAAAGCCTGGCAAAAAACTATCAGCAGGTATGTACGTTTACTATACCTTACTCTCGGCAGATATACCAAAACTTTCTCAGTAGAATAAATAAAAAGTCTTTTTGCCATACATAAGTTGAAACTGCGTAGCGCTACGTGCGTAGCTTATGTAGCATTTGAAAAAAGAAATTGGAAAGCTACTGTCGTACTACTACTGTAGTAGTCGTTGCGTTGATGTCTTCTATGAAGACGTCAACTCGAGGGCTGCTTTGCTTGTATATTTTAAAAATGACGCTCAAACGTCAGTTTAAAGTCGTAATTAAAGTGAGATAAAATCTATTACATTCGTTTTATTTCAATACATTAAATTTAGTTGAAAACTGTAAAGAAATGTTGAATTTGTACTTTATAGTTGCTCCCTTTAACTACCGATTATGTATAAATGTGAATACATCACTGTATTCCCTTGTTTATTGTGCTGTTGTTAACGTTGGAACTTGGAAAAACAATGGTTCATTCTGCTACGAATCTTTGACTACTATACCGCAACTTTCACTTTTAAAATTAAAAAAAAAACTTTTAACTATTCTTTTAAAAATCTTACTTCTTTATAATAAAAATCTTTATAATACAAACATATTGAAGTACAGTTTGTGTTCCAACGGTTACCTACAGCGAGGATATTAAATGTATTTTAGTTATTTACGCCTGAGATCAAACTCTAATTGCTTACATTAACCTTTCAGATGTGTTACGCTTCAGAAGATTCTGACACAACGCAATACTACGCGCTCTCCCGGTTATATTGACGACCCGTGCCAGATTGCTATTGCAGTGTCACTAAAAGCTGGTGGTACAAGGTGTATAAGATTTGAATACCATTTTAATGCGGTTCTAACTAATCGAGATAAACTGTCACATATGCTAATTTAATATTTAAAATAGATTTGATATAGATCAACGAAAAAATTAGTACTGCATAAAGATCACACCAGTAACTTCCGACCATACATAAAATGTCACATATCCGAGTCATACGAGCTTGGGACATGATTGTTTTCACCCGTTACACAAAATAAAAGGTAAGATATATGGATGAAGAAGAATTGGGTGACTGAACATGCCCTGATTACGCTATATCTGAGCACAGACATAGATAAAGAAGTTAGAAGAAAAGATCAGTACAAGGATAAGCTTAAAGAGCTAATTGTTAACCACCCAAGTTAGAGTTCGAATTTGGAAAAAGGGAACTCTTGTATGACTATATTGTTGTTTTTTTTTAATTATAATAATGATAAAATATTTTGAATTTTATAAAGATTTTTTTTAACCGAAAAGGTTGTAGACATATAGTAGTAAGTAGTAAATGTACTCGAAATTCTCATAGACAAAATAAGTTTGTTTGGAATTTTACAGCATGCGTGTTTCATGAAACGAATTATACATTGTTGTATAACTTTGAGCTGATTGTATTTTTCTCATTTATTTAATCTTACAAAAGTAACCTAAAAATATTATTCCATTTAATCATTACTCGTTTGTCAAAATAAATTAACGTTTTGTTAATTATCAAATATTTAATATAGTATAAGTAATAATATTAGAAGTGATAAAATAAAATTACCTCAGGAAATTTGATGAAAAACTTATTATTTTCCGGATGCACTCTGAATGTGTTTCCAGTCGCCTCGAAACTTCCGTTATGCAAATCCATGATTATCCTACCTGGTTGTCAATTGATATACTCTTTTATTTTTATGTCGGCTTCTGTAAAGTAAATGATTATTAAAATTAATACAAATAATTAATATTATTTTTTACCACACTTTTGATAAGTTAAAAATTAAATTCACAAAGTATTCGTAATAAATTATAGTTGTATTATTATCTGTTTATTGCACTTTTATCTGAATTCAATTCTGTTTGAATGTAGAAAACACACTGAATACTCGAACACATCGAATACCAACACCCACTTCCCACTAGAGGAAACGCTTGATAATGATTCATACATTGACGTAAGTAGTTGGTACGCAACAAGGATGTGTTACAAGGACGCTTAGAGAATATTAATAAAGACGGATTCGACGAAAGTTTGACTCGATTCACTGTCGATCAAGTTCTGAACAGTCTCTCCAGCTTCGTTATCCCATTTACCATAGGGAGAAATCGCAGTAATTGTGTGGAATAATTCCAAGTGCCAGTTCCCACTACCCCTATCACCACAGTACTTCGAATTCCACTTCCATTCCACAACTGTAAGCTTTTTGTTTCGTTTTCAATGAACTTGTACAAATATCCTTAGATATGTTTACATACCGATATGACCTAGGAATCGTCAAGGGAAGAGCCCATTCTGCCATCTTAAATGCCGGAAATTCACCTGCTACTTCTCCGACTTGGCTCATATGGTGATGGTGAACTGCAAATTGGTTTATCCCTTTTTCTATTAAAAACTCATTTAAATATAATAAGAGAGAATGTCTCACATTCTAAGTTTGCAAAAAAATCCATTTGGAATGACGTGCGTCTACCATCTGATAAATTCACATACGTACTGATATTCCGTGTACAATAATTTTATACATTATATTTTACAACTTACTGCAATCTACTATATTTCTTAATACTAGAATAATTATAATATAATACAACATATTTAAAAAAGAAATACAGAAGAATCGTTATTAGTTTAAACAGCATTTTTTTAGAAACATTATTAGAACTTTATAAATTGTCGTCAGAGATATTCTTTCATTATAGTCCTACACATATAGTAGTATATTATATATTAACACAATCATTTATATATAGGTTCTTAATTAAATAATATAAGAGCCGTGGTAGCTCGGTGTCGAGACTTTCCTCATGTAGCATAAAATGTGGTAGTGTTCTGACTTCATCCCGGTGCCGGTACCAATGAAAGTATTTGTTCAAATTAATTGCTGACTTATCACGTACCCAGTAGTAAAGAAATACATCGTGAAGAATGTACATTGTAAAATTTTATTAATTAATTTAAATTAATTAACTATTATATTGAACTTTTAGCTTTTTTATGCCGTATTGCTAATATTCCTGAATCTCTCCATTGTTCTGAATATTACAAAACATTTATTTTTAATACATTTATCCTTATCCTATGTCCTTATAGTCCACATAGTATAAAACAAAAGTCGCTTCCCGCTGTCTATCTGTTCGCGATAAACTCAAAAACTACTACACTGATTTTTTTATGACTGAGCAAAGGATAGAGGGGTCCCCGAGGAAGGTTTTAGGTTTTTAATAAGTTTTCGTAGTTACACTAGCTACAATAAAACGATATTTCGAAAAAATATAAGCTGTCTGTGAGTTTGAGTAATGAAAACGCTGCCTAAACCCTTTGAGATATACACACATCTCTTATTATACATATTTGTACACGATTTAAAAAAATAATCTGTCATATCCATTAAACCGCAGCTTTATAGACAGAGATGTTGCTATCTGTTTTTCACCGGAGTTTTTAGGTCCCTCATGTAACGGAGATTGACCCCATCGCCATTGCCGAGCACAAATTTCAATAAGTGTAGTTAATAGATCGAAAAACTGAAATCACACTGGTGCCGGTGAGATTCAAACTCCAATTCACCACGTCAGTCATACTCGAAGCCATCAGGCTCTTACTTCGAAATTTAAAATAAATTCGAATTGCCTCAATACGTACATTTCAATAATAATTAATATAAACAAACAAATAACGAACGTAATTAATAAATGTTTTATTATTATTCTTAATGACTGAATAACACATAAAAACATATTGAGCACAGAATGCATAAAAAGAGGTTAAAAGTTTTATAATTAATATATTTCTCAATAATTCTTCATAATTGTCTTAAAAATATTTTAAAAAGTTTTAATATCAATTTTTTTTAAGTTACTGGTGATTGCTGATATTGACGATTACGTAACAAACGTATAAGGAAATAAGATCATTTTTACGGACTTTTTCGCAGTTTTATTACGATTTTAATTGCTCATGATTCGAGCGCCTTTTCGGGGCTTATGCTCACGGGAGAGACTAAACTATAATTAACTTTGTAACAAAAAAAACATAGATTAAATTCATTATCTTTTTATATAGTCATTTGGTACTAGAAGAGGAAGTATGCATTATATAATGTAATATATGCATTTGTCTATTATATTTAAAGAGATTTATTAATCGAAAGACATTTATGCTATGTCTATTGTGCCGACCCATTCATGGCAGGAGCAGAAAAAATTGTTCAATCCCAGTGAGGTTGGCCATAATTTAGCTTTTCCAAAGGCAACAAGTCTAAGAATGTGCAAAATACTTCATTTTTTTAGCATTGAGCAACGAAACAGCAAATTGGACGTTTGCCCTGTTCGCCTTGGAACATAAGATAATAATATCGTTGAAATTCTGCAACATCAGGCCCACAAAACTAAGTAGAACAAATTCAATACTTACAAATCTTTTAGGACTATACCATATTCTCATGTGTTATATCAAAAGATCGAGCAGCCTTATAATAACACTGGCCTATTTTAAATTTATAAATAGAGGATAATATTGTAAACATGTGCGCGTATTACGACCGCTAATCTTCACTGGAAGAAGACGAAACACATGTTGAAATATAGCTCTGTACATGATTTGTTGCTAAAAATAATTTATTTTTAAAATTAGGTACAGCCGTTTGCTAATTTCGCTGTTCATTGGCCTGCGTGTAGGTTGTATGTACGTAAGTATATCCCAATAAACACATAAAGATTCTGTAACTGGTCAATTACAACAAAAAAATTAAGTAATCAAAAATGGAACTCTTTGAGACCGTGTTACTTTTTATTTGCGAAGCTGTAGTTAATTTTTTATTTAAACCTATAGAAAATTCATTGTAGTTAATAAAATGAATTTAACTTGCGAGAATTACTTTCATTCCAGACAACATAAAAAACGATCACTTAATGATTTTATGCCTCCGAGAGTGCACCATATTCAATTTAATCTGACATTAAATAACTTTTACCCAGGTCAGGTGAATCAAAATAAAAAATTATCATAAGTTATGAGAGAATAAATGAACAAACAAAAAAATGTTCATGACAACCAAATCCATATAAGCCCCTCTTCCTTCACAGAATATTCATTACCAGACTACGACGATGCAAAGGAGTGATATGATTGAAGTTAAAATAAATAAAATCAAAAGCAGATGGATAAGTTTTAAAACTTGGTTTGTATAGTAAAAATTAATATCAGATTGATATTATCAATAAATGTTTCATGGGGATTTGTACTCCCTTGTAAGAAGTGATGTAAACTGTAGAAAGATATAATGTGTTTGCAAATTAAAGTAATAGCTTACTACACAGTTGGGCATATGTCTTCTCTGTAATGAATAATAGAGGAATGTCAATCACATGTAATAGAAATAGTATCTAACAAATGCAGTTTTGTTCAAAATGTTTTCCTATATCGCCGAGTACGCAGTAAATCAGCCCATAAAATTTTCTACAAGAAATGTCATTGGCCCAGCATGAGATCGGGGTTTGCACACTGAACTACCTAGCCTACGTTTACGTACTATCTACGTTTCTGGCATCTCAGTCTCCCACTCTCCCATGTTAGGTAAATACATATTTATTTAATTTACTTACTCTACGTTAAGGTAGTGTAAAAGCCTACGGAGAAACCGAGATAAAGATAATGGAAAGAAGAATAAAATATTGAATGTAGTATATGAACAGTGTTAAAAAATATTCTTATAGATTTAAATAAAGTTTTACAATAGTCTGTGTCTTTTTATTAACTGTATATTAGTCATTTTAGTAAACCTACCTATCTGTATGTATAATTATTACCAGTATTTTTATAAGTTTAGATAACTTATTTTTTGCATCCGCCAATGTAGACCAAATATTTTTAATATTAATGTAATAATATTTGTGTTTTTGCATTTTGTAATTATTGGTCTGACATTGGTACTTCAGATTTTTTTCTTATGGATTGATTCTTCGATTTCTTAGTTTAGTTTTATACCATTTTATACTCTTTGGTATCTTCTTAGTCCGCTACTCGCTTTTAACTTTTAAAGGTTATATATACCCAAGCAAGTTTATAGGCACAAATACATGTCAGAAATTCTAATTATTTATATTGAAATACAAAGAAAAGAAAGATTAATTTTCGGGTACCATATCAAATAACAACAACGTAATGCTTATGGTCTCAACAACTTAAATTGCGATGTCGGATAAACAAAAAACGTAAGTAAACTTAATGTCGTTTCACTTTTACAAAAAAAAACAAAATTTCTCTTATATTAAAGGAGATACTTTTTCAGTTTAATTTGCGGTGATGTTAATGGAAACTTCAATGTATTATTTTCCCGCGTTGAATCTATTGTGAGGAAATCGGGACCATTTGATGTATTGTTGTGCATTGGAAATTTCTTTAGTGATGATAACAGCCAACTTGACGCATATAAAATGGGAACCAAGAAAGGTAACTACCACTACTACATTAAATATTTTTTGTCGAAAAGAATTACTAGTCGCTCCCATGTTTGTCGAAAGTTCTTGGAAATGTCATACTTCAGTAATGCAAACATTGATTTTAAACCAGAGTTTGCACCTCTCAGAATTTCAAGACAAGTGTTTTAGCTTGAAAAGGAAGAATCATATTTTATAGTATACAGCAATGAAACCTTTGAATGCTGTGCAATTTAATTACTAGTATTAATTTTGTTTATTATGTTGTGAATTTCTTTACTGTTTTTTCTTTAGTAAACATTTAATTGCAGTTTATAAAATACTTGTATTGTTTCCAGTTCCTGTAACCACATATGTCTTTGGGCCCAGTGATGGAAATCATGTACAGTATTATTGTGAAGAAGGCGGTGAAATTGTACCTAATGTAATTTATATGGGTATTGTCTTTATTTTCTACATTACTGTAATATTTTTGATTCAATATATATATATATATGTTTATTTATTTATACAATATATATTTAATCTACCAAAATTTTATATAACTAAAACCATAAAATATTCTATTTGTACTTAAACTCTCCAACTCCCACCTAAAATCTCAATATTTTTTCTAAAAAAAATTTTGTTTATCTAAAATAAACTACACATTTACTAAAATACTCTTATGTATTGCTTCATATTTTTGTCCAAAAGCCAACCTTTTGATATAACTATTTTAGGTAAACGAGGCATATTCACAGCAAGCTCTGATGTAAAAATTGCTTATCTAAGTGGACTTTCACGGAGAGAGCTTGGTAAAGATGTACCAATGTGTACATTTGAGCCAAGTGACTGCACTGCAGTCAGGGATGCGTGCTTCCGCGGCCAGAGCGAGTACAGAGGTGTGGATGTTCTTATAACCACCTTATGGCCTGCTGGAATTGAGAGTGATGACTGTCAAAAGGTAATCTATCTTTCAAAGAGTACAAAAAGTGTCTAGTTTATCTCAATCAGTATATATGAATTGATCTTGTGGCCCTATAAATTAATACAACCTAAAGAAATTTGTTTTACATATTTATTGACAAATTTTAAAAAACAAAAACAACCATAAAAACAATTGGTGAAGAGAAACCATTCACATTTCAATGCCATCACCTTTTTTTATTTATTACATTTTACATACGAGTATATAAGACAATTACAATACACATTAAGGAGCATCTTAAAAACCTATTTTAGATTTGATTACTTCACAATTGACAGTGAACAAACCAAACGTAACATGTCATCACTTGTTAATACTGAAAAATAAATAATATCAATCAATAAAAGTAAAAGTGATTTCTCCCGGTCAACCGTACGGTGGAGAGAATTACCAAAACAGAAGTGATGGGAGTTTTTAATAAGTATACATATGCATTGTGACATTATTAATCAGTATCGTCAGAACGATCATATATGTTTATTTTATGTTTTAGTACATTTATTAATATCTTATTTATGTAGCTATATTATGTGTACATTAATTACTGTATGTATTTAGTTGAAGTTTGAAGTGTCAATAGCCTAATGGTTAAGGGTACGGTCTGCGAATCGTTAGGTCGTAGTTTCGAATCCACCATGTGACTATTGACGTGAACCATCTTCTAGCACAAGTTTAAGCTTAGTTGGAATGGTTAACAAGAATGTTAGTGATATTTCTGAAAACAAAAAGAAATTTTGTTAGCATTCTTTAAAAAAAAAAAAAAAAACGTTATATTGTTTGTATCTGTACGCCATCATCCTGCTTGGTTCATTTATATCCCATCCATAGAAATGTTGCCTGATAGGATACTATTCATAATGATAAGGTATGAAAAAAAAAAGGTCACCCATTGTATAACTAATTGTAAAATTACCATTTATTCTGTAATTTATTTATTTATTGGTGTACAATATCTATCTCATTTTTTCTGAATTATTAAAAATAAAAACTATGTTACAAAACACACAATAAAATCTTTTCCAGTATTTTAAGACTATATTATAAAGGTTTTATAATAATAGCCTGTTAATTGATTATGATTTCTATTATTATAGATGGATGTGGAAAAGGAACGCTTGTCTGATTTAGTTGCTTGGCTGGTAATGCACATAAAACCAAGATACCACTTTGTTCCATCCGTTGATAAGTACTATGAAAGGCAGCCATACAGGTAAAGTATTTAATAAGTTGTCAATTTCTTTTTTAGAAAATATTATTAACTTTCTTGTTAACCATTCCAATTAAGCTTAGGCTTGTTCTAGGAGATGGTTCACGTCAATAGTCGAATGGTGGATTAGAACGACCTTACGATTCGCAGACCATACCCTAAACCATTAGGGTATTGACGCTTCAATGTCTATTGATAAATACTTTATCCTGTTTCTTTACTTTATTTAATTATAAACACTGATGATTATTTTACTGCTATTTACAGAAATCAAAGTGTACACCAGGACTATCGTGAATGTGCAACACGATTTATTGGCCTAGCTCCAGTTGGGAACAAGGTTAAGGAGAAATGGATTTATGCTTGCTCCCTGCAACCAATCAGCAAAATGCGTATGACAGATCTACTTCAATCAACCACCGATGAGACTCCGTGCCCTTATGATCCAGAATTGATGAAGCAACATCAACCTGGTAAAGTTGTTAAGGTAAGTTTGAAATAGTAGCTATCATCTACAGGTCAGTCGTAAACCACAGGACATTTAGTCATCACTATCATCAATCCGGTTGTAGAAGGGTTCTACTTGACATAGGCCTCCCCAGCCCTGTAGTTCTGGGCTCGTAGAATAAGACTACGGTATCCCCTACCTGTCGTAGCCTTTATCGTCCTACTTTGGTGGACGCTAAAGGTAGACCCAGGAAGAAGGCTACATAGGGTGGCCTGTATCGCCTTGCACTACGAGGGCACAGGGGGGGGAGGAACCTCCTCCTTCCTCCTTTTGGTCCCGTCGGCCATCATCTCTACACTCGCTATGTGCCTCGCGACTTCTATTTGCATACATGGTGGGTTTTGTTGGATATTTTGTATATCTATCATCTCACACCAGATATGATTTCGTAGAGATACCCCGGGTATAGCCCTCCATAGCTCATTCTTTACATTGACGTGAACCATCTCCTAGTACAAGCATAAGCTTAGTTGGAATAGTTACCAAGAATGTTAGTAAAATTTCTGAAAAAAGAAATATTCCTAGTTTTGTGTTAAAAAAAAATTCGCTTGAATCAATTGGTAACCGATAAGTTTTCTTATGACCATGTTCTTGTGTTAAGTGATATAATGCTACAGATTATATATGTCCCACTTTTGGGTGTAGGCTTTCTCTGTAAGTGTATTAATACATAGGCTCCTACATAGTAGGTAATAGCTTAGTTCAAATTAGTGAATAAAACATGGCGACTGAACATGAAAATTATTCAATTTTCAGTTCTCTGGCAATGGACAATTCTTTTACAATTTGGAAACAGAGGATGATGATCGGGTAAAAAGAAAAAGAAAAGGTGATAACCCTGAAAGGAAACGACGAGAATTTGATCCAGGTTTAGTTTTTATTCTTTGTATATCCATTTTTAAAGGTAACTAGCGCATACCCAGCAGGCTAGATTTTGCTTTATTTTATTTTAACACTAAACTTATATCATTAAATATTTAATTTAACTCTCACAATATATTACATTATTCATTTCTCTCCATATTTATTCTCTTCTTGAGCGGGTGAAGTTCATTACCTTCACCCATGTACATATCAGCAGCATCAGCATACGGATACATTCGCGGCGCTATAACTTACCTTGAATACTTCAAAATCCTTAATTATTATCTTTAATTTACTTCAGTATACTTTATTATACTTCAATATGGTCCATAATGACATAAATATACACAACGCATGTGACAATACAATTCAATAAAAACTGTATTTGACAATTCAAAAAGTTTTTTCAGTTGAAATTGATCCACCCGTTTAGGAGCCTATATGGAACATTCCCCATACACTTTCTCTTTTATATATATAGATAAATAATTAAACAGTTGCATTAGACAATTTTATTTTAATTTCCAGATACTTGTTGGTTCTGCTTATCATCGCCTGCTGTTGAGAAGCATTTGGTTATATGTGTGGGCTCACACTGCTACCTCGCACTACCAAAAGGACCTCTTACTCCGTACCATGTTCTAATTTTACCAATAGCTCACCACCAATCAGCCAGCAAGGTGATTATATTTTTGATTTGTATTTCTGTGTTCAGTCATCCGCCAAAGAGAATAGCCTAGAATAACCTATTTGTGCAGATTCGGTAATATTACACAATTTTTAGGTACCAGATGAAGTTATGAAGGAGATAAAAAAGTTCAAAGACGCTTTAAAAGACTTCTACGCTTCACTAGATAAGTTGGCGGTGTTCTTTGAGAGGAACTACAAGACGTCGCACATGCAGATCCAGTGCGTGCCTGTACCACGAGCGTGCCAATCACAGATATTAGAAGTATTTCAAGTGAGAGACAAATATTATAGTTTTTCTTCCGAGTTGCCTCAACATATTTTTTCAACCGACTTCAAAAAGGAGGAGGTTCTCAATTCGTCTGTATTTTTTATGTTTGTTACCTCATAACTTTTGGTTGGGTGAACCGATTTTGATGACTTTTTTTAATTTGAATTTATTTGTATTTCCCGTATGGTCACATTTCATTTTTTATTGCAAAGGATGTACAAAAGTTGTTTGGAGAGACTTTATTTAGGTTCTGATGAATTCTATTTTGTAATATTCCTACGATAATTCGTAAATATAAAGGGGCGTCCGCGCGTAATAGCGTTTAACGTTGTATTCGATTTGAAGTCGGTTATTGTTTTTGCTCCTAAATATACTTGTATATTTTATTTTTTCCACAGATAATATTCTTGTTATCAAGGTATTCCCTCACAGACTTCCTTATATTTCGTGTTTAAATTTTTTATTAATGTATGAACACTATTTCAGGATGAAGCCGGCATAAATAGCATACAAATTGAAGTGTTGCCACCTTACGCGGATATAGCACAAGTGGTGCTACCAGGCTGTCCCTACTTCCACGCGGAGCTGCCGAGCGGAGATCAAATCTTTGCAAAGACGAAGCAACACTTCCCTTTACAATTTGGAAGGTAATTTAAAAAATAAACAGTTTTTATTGACTTTTATAAACGGATGTTACATATAAAAACGTATATGTAGTCGCAATACAACAGCTTAGCTTACCCTCTTCCCTCCTCCCCCTCCCCACCTCATATGTTGATCGAAGTAACCTATAGTGAAGTGGTCTTATTTTAGTTAACCACTAATAAATTTAATGCTGTTAACCCGGAGGTTTTATTAGTAGTCTTCACCTGTCATCACCTCAGACCCTCTATACAACAACCATTAAACATGCCTGTGTGTTTTTTAGGGATGTATTATCAAGTCCGCCGATATTAAATTGCGAAGACAAGGCGGATTGGAGACAATGTTTGATTGATAGAGAAGAAGAAGACATCCACGTGGCAGCGTTCAGAAGAAAGTTCAGACCATTCGACTTCACCGTTGGCGAGGATAGTGATAGTGATTAAAGTATATATAAAGTCACTTCGCAGCAGCATCACTAAAAGACTTCCACAAAGAGACTATAAATTAAAAAAAAACGTTTTTAAGTAACCGTTTGTATGTGCCACTTATTGGGACATGCTTTCACTTTATAAAATATTAAGGCATAGTCACAGTATTTTTTCGGTATAATCAGTTTTTCGATAAAAGCTACCGTCGGAGTGGTTCGGTCTTCTCAAGCGCTATCAGGTCATAATGATAACGTAATTAGATTAACGTCCAAAGCCCAGTTCTAAGGGGCCTCTGCGTCGAGTTACTCTGTAAAGAGGTTCAGACTAAGCGACCTGTGCCACCTCTCAAAAACCGGTGAAACTGTAGACGCCTCCTGACTCATTCAGATTTAAAGAAAGTGTACACAAAGGTTAAGAGAACTCCTTATACAAATTTCTGTCCATCCAACAATTGCAAGAGGTCACTAAGCAATAAAACCGCCCATTGTACATGCAATAATTAATTCATTTTAATATGTAAAATGTATTGTTTCTGTAACATACGTGTTCATTGATGTGCAATAAAGTATATAAAATTATTCGTTCAAGGTATTAAATTTATTGCGAAAGCGAAAACTGACTCTCTCTACCTCGCTAGGTTTAAAAGGAAGAGATTTCTTTTTAATTTTCTCTATTTATTTTTCAATCTTAGCTTACCCTAAGCTTTTAGAATATTCATATTTAAAGTAAAATACCATACAAAATATAAAAACCTTTTTGTTACTTTTTGGAACGTACGTAACTTCTGGAATTATGTCGGCTCTCACCGACCACACCCATAAGATGTTGCACTGTCATTGCATTTTGGAATTGCAACGCTCGCGCACACACCCGCGGCTCTGTCACGGGGAGGAAGAGCCTCCCATTCGCTATCCAGGCAAGGCGTGCTGAGCTCCATGACCTCCGTTAACAAACGACGGACTCCTCTGAGTCTATCGCCTGGAGGCATTGGGAGGAAAAAGATAAGTACTCGCCCACCCAGCCCTAAGCGTCGAATCTGGTCTATGGCTCCGCCGCCAATCAAACAGCTTGATTAGGGGAGTTGCTCCTGCCGCCTTCGCATCTGCGATGCGACACCGCTTGGACGCCGAGGCGGAGTGTTCTTATTTTTTTGCCTTTGTTAAACTGTTGTTAAATCGACATAAGTTATAGATTATAAATTACTGTAAAAATTCATATTTTATTCTTTATAGATTTGCGTTTCGCTAACAAAACTGACATTTTCCCACAATTATATAGTTTAGTGCTAATTAATCTAAGTCTTTATTTTTAAAAGTTTACTTCAGTTATATAAAAAAACTTGGCTGTATGGCTTAGTTGCATTGCCTTTCTCTTCGAGAAAAACCCTATTACAAAAAGCACTCTGTGGTTTATTTGGATTATTTCTTGTTGTAGTTGTCATTTCATTATTGGTTATGTATGTTTTTGCAAGAAATGTTTATTTTGTGTTGTGATACATATAATGCAAGTTAATAAGTTAGGTTGTCAACATTTATATCTTAATGTAATAAGTATAAAATCTTAAAAAATGGCGTCATCAAGTAAATCACTTGGAACTGGGCTAGAAGAGGTTGGCGTCCCAGGCCAGACTTTCCTTCGAGACGCCTTGACTAGCTGTACCGACCCTTTAAAAGCTATTGAAGAGTTTCAATTAGAGAATGGTATACTCTTACCGTCCTTGAGACCTATGCTTCCCTTACTCGACTTACACGGCGTTCGCCGGCTTGATTTTCATACCTCTGTTTTGGAGGAGCTGAGAGACAAACTTATAGTGCACATCAATGAACTTGGAGCCAAAGAGGGTAAAGAAAACGACAAAAAATTAAAAGATCTATTAGCAAAGAGCTTCGCAATTGTTCGAATCAAAGCTTTAAGGCCTGTAATAATGAGTATCCTTAAAAATACCCCACACATTGATGACAAATACCTTAGAGTTTTAGTAAGAGATCGTGAATTATATAATGATACAGACACGGAGGTCAAGCGACAAATTTGGCAAGACAATCAATCCCTTTTTGGAGATGAAGTTTCACCTCTATTAAGCCAATACATTAGGGAAAAAGAAAATATTTTATTTGATCATGAGAATCTTTCTAACCTCTTCTTTTCACCGTCTCCTAAAGTAAGGCGACAGGGGGCTGTAGTTCAAAAACTCGCACACATGATTGGCACTAGTGTCAAATTATATGATATGGTCTTGCAGTTTCTCCGGACATTGTTTCTAAGAACAAGAAATGTACATTACTGCACTTTAAGAGCAGAGCTTTTAATGGCACTTCATGATCTTGAAATTCAGGACATTATATCCGTTGATCCATGCCACAAATTCACATGGTGTTTGGATGCTTGTATCAGAGAAAGAAATGTAGATATTAAGAGATCTCGTGAACTACAAGGGTTTTTAGATAGCATTAAGAGAGGGCAAGAACAAGTTCTAGGTGACTTATCTATGACTCTTTGTGATCCATATGCTATAAACTTTTTAGCAACATCAGCAATAAAAATATTACAACACTTGATTAATACTGAAGGACTTCCTAGAGACAATACAATATTGATTCTCTTGCTAAGGATGCTGGCATTAGGTTTAAGCGCATGGGTCATGATAGACACACAAGAGTTCAAAGAACCTAAATTGGACAGCCAAGTTGTAACAAAATACTTACCAGCACTTATGTCTCTAATGGTGGATGACCAAGTACGAGCGTTGCATAACAAACTGCCTCCTGATGAGAGAGAGTCTGCAATTACTACTATAGAACATTCCGGTCCTCCCCCAGATGCTTGTGAGGCTTACATGAGAGAAAGCACTGTATGTGGGGTCTTAGCCATGTACTATACACTCCATGCAGCAAAATTACGAGATCGTGGAGCCCTTCTCCGTATTCTCAGCATCCTTGGAAGTTGTAAAGACGGTCGTGCATATGAAGATCCATTTTTGCATGCACTTGTTGCATTATTAATACAACTACCCGATGAATTCCAAGGTGAAGACTTCAGTACTGTTTTGTTTGATGAATTCTTTTTTGCGGGACTAACAAAAGATAATGTTACAAGGCATATTCTTAAATTACTGTGGTATATACATCCTAAACTTCCTGACACTAGGATACATACACTAATGAAGGCATTGCAACCGGGCACACAGCATAATGAATCGGTGCATAAGCTACATGAGACTTTGCAGCAAAAATTAAATGCTCAAACGGAACCAGTTCCCAGTACAAATGAAATGGAGTACTTGGACTCGCCCCTGATGAGCGTGCCGACACCAGCCCCTTACCATATGTGAATTGTTATAATAAATTGTTGGAATTATTACTAAGAATTAAATGTTACTTAAAATGTATCTTTGTAAATGTTAAAACATTATTTTTTCCTTTTATAACATTAACATTCACAAAGATAATTTTTCTTTTATAAATTTAACAAAAATTCAAAACATCTATATGCCACCTTCATTATGAGAAAGAAAACCATACAGTGAGTATGACCATAATTACTCAAGGATGAAACATGATAATAATATTATTTTTTTAATTCTTTGTTTTATTTCCTTGTGTCATATATATTTTTTTGATTTAAAATTATTATTGCAGACGGAGATCGGTGAATATTTAACTTAATAAAATTAACAATTCTGGCAATGTAATAAAAGAAATATTGTGAATAAAAAGAAAGTATTTTTACATTTCATAATATTAAACATCTGTTTAACTGACCAACTCTTCATTGAGGGTGGCAAGGTCAGTTAACAGTCGATGAGGCATATCCTCTTTAATCACCATCACTCAGCTAATATTATGTCTTTATTAGGAGAATTATGTAATGTGTACAGCTATATTTTTAGTTCCAGGGTTACCAAAAGTGGGTAAAAAGTTATACTGACTACTGTGGTATAAAAGTTGTAAGTTACCAACTTATGGAGGTTCTCCAATTTGTCTGCATTTTTTAATCATTGTGTACAGCCCCGTTATTTTAAAAAGAAATGTTTAATTTGGTCCCATGTTATTTGTGTTGCCATTATTCGGGAGACTCCGAGAAATAGGAGATCGTTTGTTGATTGAGATATTGGTAGAATTTTGAAAATCACGTATATTAAAACTTATTATCAGTTAATATATCCCAGCTTAGCTAGTTATTATACAGTATATTTTACTGCAAAAGTGCAGGATATTTTTGTAATTTATGTTACGTAATGTAATATTATTTGCTGGATAGGCATAAAGGCTATCTACGGGAGCACAATACACGATTCCTCTTTCAACTGAAGGGCTCTGGTTTTCCTCCCCACTTTGTAACGAACAACGCCCATCACTATTAGGTGATATTGCTCGTTTTGTCTATATCATAAAAAATATTAAGTCATAAGAACGGAAATAAATAAAAGTGTATAATTACTGTAAATATTCTTGTTTAATATTAGTACTGACTTACAATAAAAGTTTTAAAAAGAGAAAATAAAAAAGTTTGTTATTTTAATAGCGGGAAAATGAAAAACTGAGCATGTTTTGGCAATAAGTTAACTGTGAAAAAGATGTTTAGAGATATTTCTCAAGAGCGCCTAATGTCAAAGACGCCATTTTGAAATTGGTAAGAGTAATTTACGCGTGACGATCGCGTCTTTCAGGTTTCATGTCCAGCGAGTGTAGAGAGCGTAGCGAGCGCGAACGTTCGAATAGCGACGGGTCTGTATAAATTGGTTCACTGCCGTCGTCGAAGGCGCTCGCGAGTCTTCCCGATGAACCAGCCTCCTCGCCATCCTCCGCGAAAGTACGTCCGAGACCGCTGCAACAGATATTTTACACGTTTGGATTTTAATAATCATAAAGCTTATTTATTACCATCTTTTGCTAAATCCCCCTTTAAACTATAAAGTCCAACGCTCTCGAGTCTTCTAATCATAACTTCAAGAAAAATAGAGATAAAACTAGATTTTTTATAGAAGTAGAGAAAAAACTTGCTCGCAGCTGTCCTTAAGCGATCCCTCCGCCTCACACACCTAGTAGGTTTAAAGATGCGTTGCCATCTTATTATAAAGATTTAGGTGGCTGGCACCCCATTCACCAGGCGAAACAGGTATTATAATATCACGTCACGTCGCTATTCTGCGAAGTCCAAATACTCCCCCGATCGTGTCGGTCCATTTACGCAATCATAAGCCGTTGCAGTGGTAGGGCCACTATTGTTTTTTTAAAATTGAAATTGCCAACAATTTTTTTAGGAATTTTATGAACCTCCATAACTAGATAGAATATGGTTCACATGAATAATAACAATTTCGCGTTTGACTCTTACTATATTTATATTCTAAACAAATCGATAACAACCTAACTTACTAGAAAATATACAAGTGGCCACAATACCTCAATGAGAACGGCTTATGTAGGTGTGATGCTGAGAAGAGCGAAGGTCTATTGGGACGTGGTCCTGGCGCTACTGGCCGTAATGCTGGTACAGGACTTGATGCTTGAATATTCTTACGAAGCACCTTCCAGTATCGTCTGCAATAAATATTTCTTACAATATATATTATTGATTAATGACCCGTATAAAAGCCCGTGATACGGCATTCTTGAGTACCCTCAGATCGGAATGCTTACCCGATCTAAGAAACCGGCCTAGCGGAGGTTTCGTCGAGTTAGTCCTAAAAGCCGCTTAGACATCTTTCAAATCTGGTGAAACTACTGCGGCCAACTTCTCTGGCGTAGGTTCGTCAAAGGTGTAGTTTTTAAGCGTTCTCCCAATCAAGGATTCAATTGCCAGCCAGTATGTACTTATGAGATTTCCGCTTTTCAGGTCTAATCTTGTAGCAGGTGCCCTTTTGCCCCTTATTCCACAGAAAAAGGACCTGATAAGCTCGGTAAAGTTAGATATCTCTGTCTTAAAGCTAGGGTAGACCTCTCGTCGCTCCACGACCTCTCGTTAGCTATCTGGTAAGTCGTGGAGAGCTGCTATTGCCTTCTGCGAACAATTAATGTTGCAGAAGGAGGCTGTGGACATGAAGAGAGATAGATCCTCCAACCTGCCGACCCCCAGCCGGACAGCAGTCGATGGAGGAGGGCACATTGTATCTTTCTCCATCCCCCATAACTGAGGCCTAGGCAGCGAACATAGGGAACAAGGCCTTGTGGTGACGCGCGCAGTGTTCCCGTTGCGCTCCTGCTATAGGTAAGTTGCTCCAACTCCGCCCCATGTGAGATTAGGCTCGTCAGAGCTAGCGCCGTCGAAATCACGGTAGTGTATGCAAGCGTTCTCGTGGTTCCGTATAAGGAGCAAGAGCAGGTTATGCGTAGTTATTACACCAGCCAGCCCACATAAATACAGTTAAAAGGACATGTCATATTTTTTTTTATGTAGTTTTTTATTGACTTAAGTTTCATAGATGTCTTTGTGAGTTTTTGCTATGATTTACTTCTAAGGCGTTAAAAATTTTAAAAAAAAAATGTTTCAATATTAACTTGCCTGTAAATGTAAAGTGCAGCAGTTAGCATCGCCAGTAGTAAAGACAGTAGGACGCAGAGAGCCACCAGCAGCGATCTGTAGTGGTAGGGGGAGACGCACACCCCGGCTGCTGCCACGACAGGAGACGAGTCTGATGCTCCATTCTCTTCCAACAACTCATTGCGATTGTCAAACACCTATTTGAAGCAAATACAATATCATTTCAAAATCCTCAAGCGACAAACTAAAATTGTCAACCTTTATTAATTTCGATAAATCGAAACCCACTAAAGTGTCCAAATATTTTTTTAAAATAAACGAGGATAATCTTCTATAGCCTATTTTGAAAGAAGAACATTCCTCTCCTTGAGACCGTGATTATTGCATATTATTTGGAAAATTTCATTATTTTTTTTCCCAAAATTGGAGCCCGAACGCCATGTTTTGCTTTCGGAAAATGCTTATGGAAACTATTCTTTACCATTATAATTTTTTTTGGACACATTTTGCTGGATTCCCGTAGTATGTTTAATTACCTTAATTTTCTTCTTTCGGTTTGAATTATATTTCACCAGTAATCGTGCTTCATTATTAAAAAGTTTCATTATTTTTTTACGTCTAACTTACCTCAATCATCTTTCTAACATGACTCGGGGTTTCCACTTCATCCTTCAGATATTTGTCAACAGTGGCCTCTTCATAAGATATTTTATAAACTGTGCCTCCATCATCGCCCTTCTCTTTCTTGTCACCTTCTACGTCGTTATTAATAATAACTGTATCATTGCTCTCTGCTGGAAGGGATGAGTTCGTCTCGCGGCGTCGACGTCCAAATGACGGTTCCGACCTTCCACTATGACTGGGACAGTAAGCCTAAAACCAAGTACATTTACAAGTAACAACAATAACCGACTCAAAAAATCGAATCAAACGCTAAAGACAATACACACAAACACCCTCTTTGTATTTCCAAATTATCGTACTAATATTACGAAATAGAATTAATCAGTAACTAACAAAACTCTCTCTCTCTCTCTCTGCAATTGAATTTTACTTTACTTTCCAACAAAATTTAATCATCGAAATAGGTTAGCGTGATATTGAGTCCTTCGTCCATTTCTCGCGCATGAGACCGTATACCTATTGCAAATTTAAAACTTAAAATAGTACCACCTGGGAAACACCAACTTTAAAATATAAAATAAATAAACGTAAAATACACTCGCATTGAGATTCTCCTCCTTTTTTGAAGTCGGTTGAAATCAGCATTGACGTCACGCAATCACAGTAAATAAGTTTGCATGGATAATATAAAACAGTACAAATAGATTCTGTAATATGTTGGTCAGTTTCAGTTCGATAACCTCCGGAGACCTCAATATAGTTACTTGAATATAAAACTTGATAACGGGTAGAAAATCGCTAAGTTTCTTTGATTGACGTCATCATGTTATCAACGTATGTTTATATAAAGTAAATGAAATAAGTTACTTTGTCAATATCCACTTTAATACTGTGACTTAATGTCATAAAAATCTCTATTAAGATTATTTAATTGTACAGAACAGTTTATAGTTATCGAATAGATAATAAATAAAAAAATACATTACATAGAATAATAACACAGAAAAAAATTATAGAAAGAAAAAAAAACAAAGAATAAAATAAAAAAATCTCTTATAAGGAATGGCAAAAGGCAATAGGCTCAGCGTGTACTGCGTGACATAATGTCACACAGAGCTGGTTTTCAGCCTACCCCAGCAGCCTGCAGCTGTTTTAGGTTTTGTGATCGTTCTGTTGTTTCGACAGTACGAATTTTTTGTACGTTGTTTTAAATCCAGTGTCTGATACAGGCATACGCAACGGTGGTAAATCGTTCCAAATCTTTGTTGAGGCAAACTTGAAACTTTCCCTGTATCCCGCTGTTCTATCATTAGGTATTGCCAGGAAATTTCCTTTCCTCCGGCGATATATATAAATAATAAAAATATGTACAAATATATTTATGAGAAACGACTTTTAATACAATATGATTATTACGAAATAGAATTAATCAGACACCAAACTCTCATCAAACTTGAGATACATACTTTCGATTCGCAGACAGTACCCTAAACCATTAGGCTATTGACGATTCAATTTTGAGTTCTTAGTCTATTTGTAATGCAAATATAAGACTTATACGATTTTCTCATGGATGCCATGACCAAATTTGATACTTTAAAATCGGTTGGTCAGACGAAAGCTATGAAATAAGAAACATAGAGACGAATTGAAAACCCCCTCCGCTTTTGAAGTTGGTTGAAAACATAAACTAATTATAGACTCGATTCGTATTTACTCTGTGCCATGGATCACAATATACCTCCTCTACTTTTGAAGTCGGTTGAAAACAAAAACTAAATATATACTTAATTCATATCTATAAAAGACAGCGATTTAATCGATGTATTGAATAAGCGGTTCTGATGTTTAACAACTGTTGTATTTCTTTCGAGACAAGCTATTCTCATTATGCTACAATTGTATTGATTCTCATGACATTTCTTTGAACATGGATAAAGCAACAATAATCTACAATTTCCTGTAATTGTTCTAATGCTCGTCAGTCGTTCGAAACGAAAACAAAATTCAAAAATAAGATTAAACAGTGATAAAATCCGTTAAAGAAATTTATTCAAGACCTAAAACTTCTCTTGTAGATAACTAATTAAAAATATAATTCAAATAATTTTCCATATTAATCTTTATTTTTTATCTAACAAAATGTCGCTTGAAAAATGTTCTTTCCACTTAACAACATCCCTTATACGATTTGATCTTACCCTAAATAAGGACTGGTTTATTACCGAATCCATTTAGTAAAAGATTGTCCAATTTTGTACTCTCTTTGTACAAGGTTATTTGAAATTTACTATCAGTTGTATGCAAACGGACATAATGTATACATATTATTATTATTTTATTTGAAATAATGCTATATTGTTTTCACAAATTTTACTAACGTACTTATAAACCATTCTAAGCTTAACCATGTGCTGGAAGACAGTTGATGTCAATAGTCGAACAGTGGACTCGAACCTACGACCTTATGTTTTGCAGACCGTACCCTAAACCATTAGATATTTTTTAAATACCAAAACTAGCAAAAATTATGTTATTAATAAAATAAGAGTAAGCTTATACGTGAAATTTAATGTCAAATAATTTATAACCGGTTAAAGTTTCGATTACTGATACATATTTACAAAGAAACACACACGCAAGCACGCTCTCACACACTCTTTCTCTCGTACATACACACACGCACACAAAAAATTATATATATGAATATATAATATTTGTTTGTTTGGCAGAAGTCGGATTTGTGCACAATGGCACTATAGCGGGAGGCTACTGTGCCCTTAAATACAGGAATACCTAGTTTCATATATTCATAGCTGTGTTCAATAAAGAATTTTATTATAATTATTTAATGTGGAATAGTGGGTGTGATCCTACGACCTTACATTTTGTAGACCAGCTATTGACTACTCTTCAATTTAATATTATTTCGCATTATTTCTAAGTCATTGAATATTAAGTACACAGATTACTTACTGGTTGGCAACCGTCTCTACACGTGCGCACAGTTGCTTCGAACACCAGAAAGTTGGACTCGGGTATTTTGAAAGCGTTAAATCTCGCTTCCAGTGAGTCTCCATTACGACCTTTATCCAATTCTGGGAAAACATCTGGATCCACTGGACATCTGAAATAATAAGCAAACTTATTTCATTGTAGAGTAATAAGTGGCAGAATCTATAGGTTTAGCCTTCTCGAGTCTTGCTGTTACACACAACATGTTGTGTCATAATGAACGTCAGAGACATCGCGATTGTAGTTCGTTTTAGTAATGTGATGTCATTGGATGTTAAGTATGACACAATTGAAATAGCAGACGTGTCACACACACGTTGATCCGTCACCGGATCGGCGATTAAATATTAGGAATTTATCACTACTTTTCATTCGATGGACGCAGATCTTCCACGAAATAAATTGACAGTATAACTGATAGAGTAATTTATTTTAGGCCCTGTCAATGTAATTCTGTAAATGCGACCAGACACCACATCACGCGTGACACCATTCATATTCAGTCAGCGAGATGCACTGTGGGTAATGAACCGCGCATTCTGTTATCTACAAGATCATGTTGCTTGTTTAACTGGTCACAGCGAAAGCCACCACAGAGGCCTTACCACCGTTGGAATTATTTTTACCTTTATTTTTTCGTTTATTAAAACTACTAACCACTTTTCACAAAAATTCAATTATAATTTTTTAATATGCTTTTTAACTATGCCAAAAAAAGAGATGGTTCACGCCAATAGTCGAGTCGGTGGTTTCAACCAACAACTTTAAATTTCGTAGACCGCAATAAGAACCATTAGCCTATTGATTAATACGTCTACAAATATATAAAGTGCTTAATTTTGTTCACATACCCGACTCTGTCGATAAGTTGCACCGACCGTCCCGAATAAGGATCTCTTGCAATTACATTAGTTGCAAATATGTCCGTAGCGTAATTGTAACCGTCTTGGGCTTCCAACCTGAAGGTCAGTGGGTCTCCCACAGCGATGGTGGTGGTTGGACGACCCTGGTAGAGGATCATCAAGCGGACCTTAGAGTTCAGCGAGCTCTCCTCTGGCAGATACTCAATGGGGATGGGGCTGCCCGATCTGTCGGTAAAATCATAAACCAAACTACGGTTAGGTTTAAAAATAAGTTTAAATTGAATTTCACGTTGACTTTGAATGAACACCGATAAACAATTTACACATTTGTCTATTTATATGAGGTACCTTGCCATGTTATTTAAATGAAGTAAGAGTCAATATAAATATATATGTCATGGAGTAATAGTCCGCCACGCGGCTCTAGTGCGGATTGGCAGTTTCACAGTCATGTATAGAAAATTTTCAAAGGCAGGTTTCCTCACGATGTTTTCCTTTACCGCCGAGCGCGTGGTAAATCAGCTATTTATACTTAACATAGAATTGCAACAAACAAATTCATTGGTGCCTGCATCGGGGATCGAACTCGGGTTGCCAGCGTGCTATTAAACTTGAAGCAACCGCCCGAACACTTAGCTATATATGTTATATGATACTTTTTCGTGGGATAAAGTTATACGCTTATAAAGACCTTTCCGATAGACAAATGTTGTTTTTGTTAGCTAGTGTTTGAACACAATTATTTTTTATGACATTGGAATACAGTGTTCATTCATAGTCTATCGTTAGTAGCTGTTAATGAAAGAACACAAAACAGCAACAAATTATTAAATTGTTACATATTAAATTCCCTCAATTATCATACAAACCGACACAAGCAATTTATACTGAGGTAACTAATAAAACTGTACTTTACTGTAATGAGTTTAAGTAAACTTTGTTTTAACTTGTAACTTGTATATTAATTAAGATACTTATTTCAATTCCAATACTCGTAATAGTTAATGACATGAGAAATACAAAAGATTTTTTCCTATACAATTATTTTTATGACATTGGAATACAGTGTTCATTCATAGTCTATCGTTAGTAGCTGTTAATGAAAGAACACAAAACAGCAACAAATTATTAAATTGTTACATATTAAATTCCCTCAATTATCATACAAACCGACACAAGCAATTTATACTGAGGTAACTAATAAAACTGTACTTTACTGTAATGAGTTTAAGTAAACTTCATT
Source organism: Meandrusa payeni (assembly GCA_029286785.1). Lineage (NCBI taxonomy): Eukaryota > Metazoa > Arthropoda > Insecta > Lepidoptera > Papilionidae > Meandrusa > Meandrusa payeni. The sequence goes on along the minus strand of JAGSMX010000008.1, from coordinate 5,718,907 downwards.
TTATGTTCTTTCCAAAAATATATTTGGGAATGGATATTTATTAAGTTTTTTTTGCTATTATTGTCTTTAAATTAACATAAATTAATTAAAATAATATATAAACGTTAAAAATAAAAAAAAAATCACTCACTCGTTGTGTGCCGCATTCAGGATAGCCGTGCGCACCAGTAATGCGCAGAACGTTGGCGACTCCGCCGTTCCCTCGGAAGAAACATCGATCGTAAAACCCGTATGTGTACATTCGACCGAAAAATCCTTCGGGAAGTCGGAGCGTGAATTCCATGCCATCTTCGTTGCACACTTGCGAAACTGTAAATTGTTCACCGAGTTAGAAATCACGATTGGTGAAAACCAGTCTCTACGTTACTACAAAAATGAAAAAAAATGATTTATATATCTTTTTTGTTATGAGTATAAATATAAGCACTAGGCTTGACCACGATCCCACCTGATAAGTGGTGATATAGTCGAAAGATGGTACGCGCTAGTTTAGTAACTGCCTATTCACTGTACTCTTGAAGGCTCCCACGTCGTACTTGGACGGAGAGACTGACGTCCGCAACTTGTTCCACTCCATTGCTGTACGTACGATGAAGGATGACTCAAATCTTCGTTCGGACGCGCGGAACATCGACTATGAAAGGGTGGAGACTCGCCGAATGTCTAGACGTCCGAAGGTAAAATGAGGATGGGAGAGTTAACTCGTGTATGTCCTGTGCACACTCTCCAAAATGTAATCTGTAAAATATGAAAAGGCTAGCCACCTTGCGCCGATGCTCACGACTATCTAAATGTAGATCTCGAGTAATAAGCAATCTTAAATAGTCCCAAACGTTGATGCACAATAGTACTACTGAGACCCCGCAGATGGGGAGTTATTAAAAGACACACATACAGGTATAGTTACCAACAAAAACCGAATTCAAATCGAATCAAAGGAAATAACGCTATTTACTTTGCGCGGACGCCCTGTTGTATTTACGAATTATCGTAGGAATAATATTCAATAGAATTATTCATAACCTAAACAAACTCTCATCAAACTACTCTTAAAGTACATTCTTTCCAATAAAAAAAGAATCAGCGAAATCGTTTAGCTTGATATTACATAATAATTATAATTCATTTATTCAAAGTAACTAAGACTCATCATTACTTCAAACAACTACCAAATAACAACCTTAAACTAAATTATAAGATAAAAATATAAAATTATTTTTATAACTATTTGATTATAATATAAAATAAAAAAATCACTCACTCGTTGTGTGCCGCATTCAGGATAGCCGTGCGCACCAGTAATGCGCAGAACGTTGGCGACTCCGCCGTTCCCTCGGAAGAAACATCGATCGTAAAACCCGTATGTGTACATTCGACCGAAAAATCCTTCGGGAAGTCGGAGCGTGAATTCCATGCCATCTTCGTTGCACACTTGCGAAACTGTAAATTGTTCACCGAGTTAGAAATCACGATTGGTGAAAACCAGTCTCTACGTTACTACAAAAATGAAAAAAATGATTTATATATCTTTTTGTTATGAGTATAAATATAAGCACTAGGCTTGACCACGATCCCACCTGATAAGTGGTGATATAGTCGAAAGATGGTACGCTAGTTTATCGGGTACGTAATTTATCATAAATTTTAGAATTTTCATACATAATATTTTTATCATAGTGCGTGGTGTGTGTACTCATGATTTCAAAGTTTCATTTTATGTTCTCTCCAAAAAAAATATTTGTGAAAGGATATTTATTAAGTTTTTTTTTTGCTATTATTGTCTTTAAATTAACATAAATTAATTAAAATAATATATAATCGTTAAAAATATAAAATAAAAAAAAATCACTCACTCGTTGTGTACCGCATTCAGGATAGCCGTGCGCACCAGTAATGCGCAGAACGTTGGCGACTCCGCCGTTCCCTCGGAAGAAACATCGATCGTAAAACCCGTATGTGTACATTCGACCGAAAAATCCTTCGGGAAGTCGGAGCGTGAATTCCATGCCATCTTCGTTGCACACTTGCGAAACTGTAAATTGTTCACCGAGTTAAAAATCACGATTGGTGAAAACCAGTCTCTACGTTACTACAAAAATGAAAAAAATAGATTTATATATCTTTTTTGTTATGAGTATAAATATAAGCACTAGGCTTGACCACGATCCCACCTGATAAGTGGTGATATAGTCGAAAGATGGTACGCGCTAGTTTAGTAACTGCCTATTCACTGTACTCTTGAAGGCTCCCACGTCGTACTTGGACGGAAAGACTGACGCCCGCAACTTGTTCCACTCCATTGCTGTACGTACGATGAAGAATGACTCAAATCTTCGTTCGGGCACGCGGAACATCGACTATGAAAGGGTGGAGACTCGCCGAATGTCTAGACGTCCGAAGGTAAAATGAGGATGGGAGAGTTAACTCGTGTATGTCCTGTGCACACTCTCCAAAATGTAATCTGTAAAATATGAAAAGAATAGAGGTCTCACCCGGCTCCTATGTAGTTGGAAGTGACCACCGCTTCAGCCGGACCACGGAACAGGCAGGTTAGATTGAATCTTTTATCGCGAGAGGTTTGCACGTTGTCACTAAACTGGACTACCACTATATTTGTCATCGTGTCACCGTACTGTGGGATGGGGGAATTTTTAATGAAACACAAGAAAGCAAATTTATGTATATGAAATATTTTATTTTTAAATAAACACACAATAAAAAACTATTTATACATTCAAAACATTCAAACAAACAACGCCTTCGATAGTAGCATTTTCAATTAGAGTATCAAATGTCCCGGTTTTCCCACACATATTGGAAATTCAAATAAATCCGTTCTAATACTACTAAGTACAAAGTCACGCAACAAGTTGGTTATCAGTTAATATTATGTTTGATACATCTATGAAGAAGAATAGAGGTCTCACCCGGCTCCTATGTAGTTGGAAGTGACCACCGCTTCAGCCGGACCACGGAACAGGCAGGTTAGATTGAATCTTTTATCGCGAGAGGTTTGCACGTTGTCACTAAACTGGACTACCACTATATTTGTCATCGTGTCACCGTACTGTGGGATGGGGGAATTTTTAATGAAATACAAGAAAGCAAATTTATGTGTATACTAGCGTACCCAGCCCGCTGAGTGTGCCCGTCGAAGTGCGAAATATTTTATTTTTTAAATATTAATTAGTTTATTGTTTAAATAAAATAAAGCAAAATCTAGCCCGACGAAACAGGCTAGGTACGCTAGTTTATCGGGTACGTAATTTATCATAAATTTTAGAATTTTCATACATAATATTTTTTATCATAGTGCGTGGTGTGTGTACTCATGATTTCAAAGTTTCATTTTATGTTCTTTCCAAAAATATATTTGGGAATGGATATTTATTAAGTTTTTTTTGCTATTATTGTCTTTAAATTAACATAAATTAATTAAAATAATATATAAACGTTAAAAATATAAAATAAAAAAAAATCACTCACTCGTTGTGTGCCGCATTCAGGATAGCCGTGCGCACCAGTAATGCGCAGAACGTTGGCGACTCCGCCGTTCCCTCGGAAGAAACATCGATCGTAAAACCCGTATGTGTACATTCGACCGAAAAATCCTTCGGGAAGTCGGAGCGTGAATTCCATGCCATCTTCGTTGCACACTTGCGAAACTGTAAATTGTTCACCGAGTTAAAAATCACGATTGGTGAAAACCAGTCTCTACGTTACTACAAAATGAAAAAATGATTTATATATCTTTTTGTTATGAGTATAAATATAAGCACTAGGCTTGACCACGATCCCACCTGAAAAGTGGTGATATAGTCGAAAGATGGTACGCGCTAGTTTAGTAACTGCCTATTCACTGTACTCTTGAAGGCTCCCACGTCGTACTTGGACGGAGAGACTGACGTCCGCAACTTGTTCCACTCCATTGCTGTACGTACGATGAAGGATGACTCAAATCTTCGTTCGGACGCGCGGAACATCGACTATGAAAGGGTGGAGACTCGCCGAATGTCTAAACGTCCGAAGGTAAAATGAGGATGGGAGAATTTACTCGTGTAAGTCCTGTGCACACTCTCCAAAATGTAATCTGTAAAATATGAAAAGGCAAGCCACTTTGCGCCCATGCTCAAGACTATCTAAATGTAGATCTTGTTCCAAACGTTGATGCACAATAGTACTACTGAGACCCCGCAAATGGGGAGTTATTAGAAGACACACATACAGGTATAGTTACCAACAAAAACCGAATTCAAATCGAATCAAAGGGAATAACGCTATTTACTTTGCGCGGACGCACTGTTGTATTTACGAATTATCGTAGGAATAATATTCAATAGAATTATTCATAACCTAAACAAACTCTCATCAAACTACTCTTAAAGTACATTCTTTCCAATAAAAAAAGAATCAGCGAAATCGTTTAGCTTGATATTACATAATAATTATAATTCATTTATTCAAAAGTAACTAAGACTCATCATTACTTCAAACAACTACCAAATAACAACCTTAAACTAAAATATAAGATAAAAATATACAATTATTATTATAACTATTTGATTATAATATAAAATAAAGAAATATAATATTATACTAAAGGCTTAACTATGCTTATGAATACCTTACCCCATGTGAGACGGCGCAGCATCTGCTTACATAAACACAGTCAAGCCTTTGAGCAATCATGCTCAGGATGCTGTTGGAGCTGGTCCGCAACCTGCGCACCAGAGATGCACTCCTCTTGCGCATTGTCGCAAAAAAGCATGTCATCTGTGCATCCCCGAACATCCCAGATGCACTACAGATACGGGGCAACCCCAACAGAACCCTGAACGCGTTGTTATATTGAACACGGAGAGTGCTATATTTGAGTATACTTCGCCCACAGACTGCACGTGTAAAAAGTTGTACAGAAGGCTCGGAAGAGTGTGAGTTTAACATTTAGGGAACAGCGTGCAAATCTGCGGGCCAGCATATTGAGTTATTCGTATATTTGTGGCGAGTGGCATACTTGATGTGTAAGACTTAAATGGTTTTCTCATGATGCCATTGTCATCCCATCCAACGCACGTCTTGCGACCGACGCCTGATTTTAGGCATAATCGTGCACGGGAACAACCACCATAGCTGCCATATGATCCGTCCATCGCATAGTCTAGTGCCTTCAATTTTGCCCTACACGACAAGATGTTCTATAGATAGTTTTTCTTACCGTCAAGACAATCGTCAGCCATGCGGCCAAGCGCTCGCTCGTAGAAGTCATAATCATTGGCCGTATTATCAAAGTGCGCAGGATTAGCGGCGTCCAATTCCCGTGTGTCACGGTCACTTAGCTCGCAATTATCACGTGCTTCTGCACCGAATGCACCTTCCCTACAATTAACACATGCCTTGTAGCTAGACTTACTTTGCAGATGGTTTCGGATTCGAAAATCAATGGCTTGTATCAATGAATAGCTTCGGTTTTAAAGCACAAAAAATCACTTTTCAAAATAGATATGAAATAATAAAGTTACATTTCAATGGAACCAATTTGTAATAGGTAACCTTTTGCTAACCATACTGCATCTTATAGTATATGAGTATGTATCACGTCCATGCTTTCTAAATAGTTTTTGCAGTAAAAGGTGCTTAAAGAGTACTTACCTAGTCTTAGATTGTAATAAACCAACCAATATCTCATTTAAGAATCATCTAGCCAAAGGATTTTTAGGTGTTCCACTGTCTACATTTTTCTTATTTACAAAGATATAGTATCTTTCGTCGTTATCGTATTAAGAATGAGTTATACTGGTAACATGAAGATATTACTTAAAACTTAGCGACTAAAATCTGTTGGTGTGCCTTAACTCGAATTCTCATTCGGCGCTACCAGTTGCTCAATTTTTAATACAATTTTATTATATGTTAAGCAATTAAAGTAGTAACTAAGCATAAACTAAAATTGGACAAGGGTGGCTCATCGCCAAAAGCGTTTCTACTAGGCAACAGTATCAGGAGAGGTAACATAAATAGTATATAAGTTATTGACCTTATTCCTTACCTGTAGTTGAATGACCGACAGATAAAGTCTCTCGCCTCGATACACTCTCTTTGGCAGTGTGCCAACGATTGGGCTGTGGTGAAGCGACGCACGAAACGTTTCTGCATACGTTGACGGCCGACTTGTCTGAAGCTATCGTCCTCGCATCGAGACCCTTGCCATGGTCGATTGCCAACTGGCGGTCTACCAATTGGGCCACCTATGGGCCCCACGCCACCACCGATAGACCCTCCAACAGGAACGCCAATACCGGGACCGATAGAACCGCCTAGTGAGCTGCCAATTGGGCCTCCAATCGGCCCGCCTATAGGCCCTATCGGTCCATCTGTCTCATAGCCCCCGTATCCACCTCCGCCTGAAACTCATAGAAAATTAGTAAAAATTCAAAGTTTTTCTTATGTTATAAGCATAAGATATTGTATACCTATCGGTCTATCAAGTCCAGATTGAGGATAACTTCCGCGGTATCCGCCTGGTCGGTCTATCGGTCTTCTTATGCCAAACGTAGGCCTGGGTTCAACTGGATACCTAGAAATGTCATTGTAAATGAATACTGAGAACGGTGACTAGTAAAGATCTAATATACTGGGGCTAAATTGAGATAGGAAAGAATTTAAACATAGATAATAGATAGGACGATCAATAATATAATACAGCCAGTAAATTATTAAAAAATTGTATGTATTAATTTATGAAAGTATGTAAACATTTACACTAATAAAATAATTTTATGCACTGATTTTAATAATTGTGTTACCAACAGTAAGCTCTAATGCTTATTTAGTTTTATTGCATAAATAAATATTATAATCTCTAAAATATACTTATGAATTAGAATAAGTTGATTGACTGGCTAATATAAAAGTACTTTAGTTGACTAGGTTTAGCCTTTACAAGAAATTTAGGATAAAAGGGGAGGACTTATTCTGTAAACGATCAGTGCACAGTTTAGGATAAGTGTGTTACGCTGGAGGTAAAGCCCTTTACCACCCTTGAAATTGAACCTCTGAAGAAAAGTCAGTAAGTCTTTACTAAATTATCTCTAAAACTCTTGATTGTTGCTAAAATATGTCAATATTAACTGTTGTGTGCGATGTTGGGCAAGGAAGCTCACAATTCAGCCCTGTAGTTCTGGGCTCTCAAGAATAAGACTACGGTATCCCCTGCCTGTCGTACAAGACGACTAAAAGGGGCCTCAGGTTCACTGGGCGACAAGGGTGGGGTCCTGCGTCGTCCACCAAAGTGGACCCGGGGAGAAGGCGACATCGGCTGGCCCGTGTCACCTTGCGCTACGAGGGCACAGGGGGGAGGGAGTAACCTCCCCCCGGGACGTGCTCTCCTTGAGCATAGTGCAGAGGGGCTCCGGTGGTGCGTTCCACGTGAGATCCCGGAGCCCCTCGTAATGCACCGAGGAAAGGGCCACCGGGGAGGTTTTAGTGGGTAAGATGCCCACATAACCGCCGCCTTCCCCCCAGAAGGCGGGGTATCTTTGTGAAGATTTCCTCCCCGTCAACAAAAAAAAAGGAAGCTCATAATTGATAATATAAAATACGATACATGCGTAATTAAGTACTGTGATAACCGGCTGTGCTTTATTGCACAACCGGTCAATCGAATATAGCCAGCGAATAAGTCCCTGAATCGCACATCTCGAGGGAACAAAACAAAAAAATACTGGTGCTTTTTACCTGTCTGGTGCCGGACGGACTCCTCTGTCCGGGTATCGTTCACCACCAGAATATTCCGAGCCGTAGTAACCGCCACGTCCGTAACCTAAATGAAGAATGTAGTGCCAAATATTAAGTAAATAATAAACCATGGAAAAGATTTATTATTAATGGTAATATTTCCGAAGTATCATCGTTATATTACAATGTTCTGGTACCTCAATTGACGGAACCATCTCCTAGCACAAGCTTAAGCTTAGTTAAAATGGTTAACAAGAATGATTATGAAAAAAAAGAAGCATATTTGTTTTTAAGAAATACTACTAACATTCTTGTTAACCATTATTAGCTAAAACTTGTGCGATTCACGTCAATAGTCGAATAGTGGATTCGAACCTACGACCTCACGATTTGCAGACCGTACGCTTGAAACATTTACAATTATAGATTGTTATAAGCCTACCAATATTTCAATCGCCAGGCATTGTCCCATACGATTTTGTTAGAGTACCATTTTGTAGAGTAGTTTATATGTATCCGAAAATATACGGGTATTTTTGGATACCAATAAATATGGGACCTAATTTAAAATTAAATCATAAAAAAAAGAGTGCGTGTATTTATGTTTATGCGTGAGAAGTTATACTTCCATGGCATCATTTAAAAATAGTTTTTAATTGCATGCAAATAGTTAATAACAATAAAATAATAAATGGACTGGAAAAGAATAGTCAACACAGTCAATAAAGTTTAGATTAAATTTGAAAAATTTAATTAATTGTTATTATATTAAATAATAATATTTTTATTTATATCAATACATATGGATTATTAACCTTAATTATATACTCGTAGCACTTGAAAAAGTATAAGAGCACATTTTTTTCACTGCAGCTTCAACCTGTTACTGTCACCTTTTTTTCATAATACGTCTTAAGAAGTATACTCGTAACTTCCAAACATCAAAATAGATTCATAAATGGCGTAATAAATAACATAACATATCAATAAGGATAACATAAATTTGAGACCTCCTTCTTGAAAGCCGTCTAAAAAGAAATTAAGAATCTAAAACATCTTCTTACCAGGGAATGACGAACCGGTCGGCGGATATTTGTCATACAAATCCGGATACCGGTCACCTCCTAGCGGTGTAGGGTCACGATTCACGCCGACTGGGTATCGACCGAATGGATATCTGCCCCAGTCGTTCGCGCCGGAGAAGCGGTCCTGATCGTATCTATCAGGATAACGGTTGGGATACCATGCAGGACGGGTCGGGTATCTTCCAGTTCCACGATTTGGATATCTGTCCGATTGATGGCGATCATCGGGGTATCTCTCAGGGTAAACGTCGATCGGATATCTGCTAATCGGATACCGTTCTGGATATCTACCGATGTCGTTTGATTGGTAGTCATAGGGTGGATACCGTCCGCTGTCGATTGGGTAGCGGTCTCCACCCGGTATTGGGTATCTGTCTGGTGTAGGGTATCTATCTACGCCTGGGGATATCTATCCGAGGGATATCGTTCAGGTCCAACTCCGGGGGGGTATCTGTCGTCGGGATACCTATCCGATGGTGGGTATCTATCAGGGTATAGGTCAGGCCCGGCTGGGTACCGGTCATCGGACGGTGAATACCGGTCAGGTCTACGATCGTACCGGTCGTCATCTGGGTATCGATCGTCTTCCGGATAACGGTCTACGCCGGGCGGATATCTGTCTCTATCACCGCCTCCGTTACCACCTTTGAAAGTTAAAAAAAAGTTATAAAAACCATTCTTATTTCAATTAACAATTGTATCGTTTTGTAATACAATATTATCTATGCATGCACTACAAATAACTACGATAAGATACTTAGAGACACAATGCTACGAAACATCTACGTAATATTTACTATTTAAACGTTGTATCTACGGAACCATGCAATAAATATCTATAAAAAATCATGCTAATTTTCATGACAATAACATAAATTAACCAGTTATTTATTATAAATAACTAATATGAAGAATTTTATCGTGGTAAACCACGGTAATATGGTTTTTGAATTCCCGACGCTTAGAACACACGACATTACTGATACGACATTGGGTTGTCAACCCCCACCCCAACCCTTGTCATCATAATCCGTTATTTACCAATAACGTTTCAAAATGATTAATTACAGTCATTCCATCATTTGGCTTATGTCTAATATGTCAAATACTAACAAACACATGATTGGAGTGAAAGTGCTACACCATCGATCTACCATAATATCACCAATCCACTAAAAGACTACTAAAACTAGGAAATATCAACCATTATGATGCCAATGAGTGTTCATTAGTACACAATCGGCTTAACTCAGGGCCCAGTAACGTCTTTGAACCGTCGGGAATTCAAAATAATATTAAACCAAGATAAAATCCGTAAAAGTGATTTTATTCAATTAGTGATACCGACTTCCGCGTAAACACGAGGAAGTCGGTAAATCGACCAGTTATTTCTAACAAAACATAATTAAACCTTATGAAATAATCTAGCTATATCGCTGTAAAAATTGAAAATCCAACTATAAAATAAATACACCCTCATATTGAAAAAAAAAAAATTCCATTTCTCCCTACAATCATGCATCAAACCTGAGTTAGAGCCTGGTCTGCCCCAGGGAGATTGTGTTGCACTCCCTGCTCCCCCCGCGTCGGTTTCGCCACTTACAAGCTGATCTAAATCCCCAAAATTAATAAATAAATAATAGGTAGACCAACGTATTAAACTATAACACACGTAATGAATGTTCTATTTTTGTAACATAGTTGAGTTCAGTGCCGCTTGTTCAAGCTTGTTACAGCAATTGCTGATTATGTTGTACATTCCGCACGAAGTTTATGGACAATCCCAGAATGAAAAATATTCAATTATGTATGTAGAAAGAAAAAACTTCTCACGAACCACTTTCCAGTTTAGCTAAATGAGAAAGGATATGACATTGTCACCACGAATTTAGCTAGCTGCGTCCCGCAATGTTACCAGTGATTAAAAACCATTTCAAAATCGATCCAGCCATTCCAGAGATTAGCCGGAATAAATAGACAGACAAAATTGTATAAATGTTATGTTGGTATATGCATGAATTAAGGCGGTTATTTTAATAATTTAAACAGACACTCCAATTTTAATGAACTTATGGTAATCCTATTTTGATACCTTTACCGGTCTCATGTTTGTTAGGTGTCCCCTTACTGACATACTTACGACGTTCTCACATGATTATATAATGTGAATATAAACCACCGGTCTGTCTGTAATTACACATGCAAGAACACAACACATATACAAAGAGGTTAAAATACATTTGACTTAGGATCTGACGGACTAGACTTCGAATCTCATCGGTAAGTAACCTCATAGGTTTTTGGTTTCTTAAGTACAGAGCCGTGGTAGCTCAGTATCTGGGCGTACGCCTCAAGTTGCATGGCCCGGGTTCGATCCCCGGTGCCGGCACCAATAAATTTGTTGTTTCAATTTTATGTACTGATTTACCACGCGCTCGGCGGTGAAAGAATAGATTGTTAGGAAACCTACATGAACCTACTACCTACCTAGAAAATTTTTCTAAGACATGTGAAGTCTGCCAATCCACGCTAGGGCCGCGTGGCTGACTATGCCCTTATACTCTCTTTACAGAGAAGGCCTGCGCCCAGCAATGGGATATTTATAAAGGCTGTTACTTGAATTTTAACTTCAAGTACGAGGAATTACATTTAATAAAAAAAAACGATTAAAAATGTGACGGTTTAAACGTTAAACACTCTTTTATTCCCGAAGTTATGTTACCTATATTCAGTTTATCCTTTCATATACGTGCTCGTTGTCGTACTGTGTGTATGTACTTGATTAGTTGTTATTTGTTATAAGTCTACCAACAATATCACAATCGACAAGCGACTTTAAGAAGTTTTATGGTATATATTCAGAGCCCAAGGTCCTACGCCAATAAAATTATGTGTGACCATAAAATACATGTGACGTAATCAAAACCAAACCCATTTAAGTAAGAAAAAAATCAAAATCCGTCCATAATTGTCGGCAAAATTGCCACAAAATTGCCATAGACTATATATATTTAATATTTTAAATCTATTTTTAATCTATCTATAATAATAATAAATATTTATTGATGTATATAAATTTAACGCGGGCAACATCGGGTATATCTGTTTGTAATGTTATAAAATTGTTTAAAAACAATGCTTGTTATTCAACGACTCAACGTTAATTATGTAGTTCATTGTATTGGCAAAACTCCTGACGGGGAAGTATTTTATTCTTGATTTTATTTATTATCAGATCGATACTTGGATTAATAATTATTGGCCCAGTGGCCAAGTGGGTGGACTATTTTATTATACAATCTGGGTTTAATTCTCAGCAGTTTTATTAATATACAACTATTATAAAAAATAAGGTGTCACGTCTTTTTAACACTTTTTTAGCATCGTAGACAGCTATTGCTATCGCTATAGTATATTGTTACTTTTCATCAAGTTTATAGGTCTCATATATGACAGGTGCGATAAGCTCTCATCATCATCATCATTATCAGCCTCTGTCTAACCACTGCGGGAAGTAGGCCTTTCCCAATGCCTTCCACCACATACGATCCTTCGCTTTTGGCATCCAGCTACTTCCGGCTATCCTTATAAGGATGTAGGTCCATCTGGAGCGAGGACGCCTCACGCTTCTTCGGCATATGCACGGCCTCCAATCCAAGACTTTCCTCCCCATCTGCCGTCACTGTGGCAGATGTGGCCGGCCAACTGCCACTTCCAACTTGTTGACTTTAAGAGCTATATCGACTACCTTTGTTCTCTAACTTGGTTCCTATCTATATATTATAAAAAATATTATAAATGATATTATATATATATAGATATAATATCCACTAGGCTATTGCTGCTATATATCGTTAAATTTATGGTTGTTTTATGTATTAAATACTTACGCATTAGGTTTTCGTAGTAATCAAAATCTGGGTCGTACAACAATCGCATCCCGTCCTTCTGATTGTATCGGCTTAAGCGGCATGTCCTCGCGCGGTCGCTGTATACAGCAGACCTAAATGGGAAGAAAATAGAAATAGAACCACAATATATGTCATACGGTTTGTATCGTTCATTGAACCTTACGATTAGGTCAACCTCACACATGCGTCATGCTTAAATTGCTATTCATAGTGAACTAAAAGTGACTAAGCTTATATACGTCATATAGAAACATCTTACAGTGGTTCGGCTACTGCAAAGCCTTCGCATAGCCCAACCAGTTACCTATTTACAGATTGGAACAAACCTACCAATATCTCAATCAACAAACGTTCTTCCATACCATTTTAGTAGTACCCTGGTCTTCGGAACCCAAAGTCCTATACCTCCAAAATGGGACCTAATTTCAAGTAAACCATTTCAAAATCCGTTTTTAATGATGGCGCTATTAGTGAACTCAAATCACTCAATAAAAAATATAAATACAGAAGAATTAAAACTTCCTTCTTTTTAGTATTTTTAGTCTTTTCCTTTGAAGTCGGTTAACCTTTTTTTTTGGAGGAAATCTTCAAAAAGATACCCCACCTTCTGGGGGGAAGGCGACGGTTATATGGGGTTTGACCCGGGATCTCCAGAGGAACGCACCGGAGCCTTTCTGCATTGTGCTCAAGTAGAGCACAACCGGGGGGGGGGGGGGAAGGATATTCCTCTCCCCCTGTGCCGGACGACAAAGGCCCCCAACCTTGTCGCCCAGTGACCCTGAGGCCCCTTTTAGTCGCCTTCTACGACAGGCAGGGGCTACCGTAGTCTTATTCTTGAGAGCCCAGAACTACAGGGTTAGTCGGTTAACCTAACTTGTGTCGCATGTAAGTTAAGGCTTCAGTGTGAAGCAGTTCTTACACTACAAGATAACAAAATCTGACACGCTAACGTACAAAATCGTTTACCTCTTGTCTGTGACAACCTTTATCGCGGTTTGTTTTTGTAGGTCGTTGTAACATAACATTATCGTAGTAAAACAAAACAAATGAGTAATAACGAATATCTCTTGCTTCAAAATCTACTTGATTTGTGTGACTTTGGTTTAAGTCATTCGTCACTTAATCGATGTCATAATCATTATAACCTAATATGTTAATTCTTAATAAGTTTATTATTATCCGTGTTATTTTGTGACAGGTTCTATAAATAGACATGTAAATATTTCTCCTTTACGTTTTCATTGTGTGCGTTTTAACACATTTGATAGATATTTTCTTATTGCGTGTGTATTTTTGGGCATATTCTCAATGTGTTTTTAACGTCTTTTAAAGCTAGTCTCGCTGGAAAGAGATCCGTCGAGCCTTAAGCACCGTGGAGCAGCTGTACTGCTTTATCTGAGAACAAGTATTGTTGCAGAAGGTTGCTGCTTAGAGGGCGAGAGAATAAACCTCACACCTATATACGCAGCTGGAAGGCAGCACGCTGTAGGATGTAATTTCCCCTTTCTATATTAGCCGTGGTCTATGCAGCGGGCATGAAGAAGAGTGGAGATTATATGTATACTCTAGTAAATCGTTTAAATTTAATTTCTAACCTAACTTTGCGAGTTGCTACCCAACACAAATGTTGGGGGAAGTTCGTTATTCGTTTGCTGGTTGCGTCTCAATTCAACTATCACGGCTATATATGAAATTCATTGGAATGATAGTGACGCCACCTGTCTTCGTAGACTCATGCACAACACTTTGCTGAAGACCATCGATTATATAAAGGACATAGAGACAAACATTCACGTTTATAGATAAGAAGTTGTGTAACTCTTACCTGCATTGGAAGCTTGTCTGCCTGAGGCATTCGTCCAAGCACTCGCTGAGGGAGCGTCCCGTGATCTCGGAATGGAACTCCCCAGTGATCCTGCTGTTCCTGTACCTCTGGAAAGCGGTGTCGGGCCTCCTCCCGGGCGAGAAGAGATGCGAGGTGACGCTGTTGTCCGGGTACTCCGTCCCACGAGCTGTCACCCGATGAGAGACTAATAGTAATTGCGAGAGAAAACCTTATTGTGGTTTCGTTTCGATATTGGCCAAATATTTTTTATGTTTTAGGAGAAAAACTTCTACACCCACAACTTGGGGTGTAAGCCGGTGAATAAGTTAAAGTATAAGTGTGATCGGACGAGGCTAAAGGAAGTTGAGAGGGATATATATGTTAGTGAAGAGAAAGAGTTACGTTTTATATATCTAAGACAGTACAGGATTATTGTCTTTATCACACTGTAGGGGCAAGAGAGAACAGAATGCGCGCAAATTTCTTTCTCCTACTCTTTCTCTTTCTCTTAATCATATAAATACATATAGATAGAGCTAAATACTCGTTCTTGTGGTCGTGTGGTCTAAAGCACACTCGTTCTACTAGATTTGTTAAATCGTCTATAGTCACAATATCTCAATCAACAAACATTCTTCCATACCATTTTAGTAGTACCCTGGTCTACGGAACCCAAAGTCCTATACCTCCAAAATGGGACCTAATTTAAAGTAAACCATTTCAAAACCGTTTTTAATGATGGCGCTATTAGTGAACGCACCGGAGCCTTTCTGCACTGTGTTGAAGTAGAGCACAACTGGGGAAGGATATTCCTCTCCCTGTGCCGGACGACAAAGGCCCCCAACCTTGTCGCCCAGTGACCCTGAGGCCCCTTTTAGTCGCTTTCTACGACAGGCACGGGAAACCGTAGTCTTATTCTTAAGACCCCAGAACTACAGGGCTAGTCGGTTAACCAACTTGTATAACATGTAAGTTAAGGCTTCAGTGTGAAGCAGTTCTTACACTACAAGATAACAAAATCTGACACGTTAACGTACAAAATCGTTTACCTCTTGTCTGTGACAACCTTTATCGCGGTTTGTTTTTGTAGGTCGTTGTAACATAACATTATCGTAGTAAAACAAAACAAATGAGTAATAACGAATATCTCTTGCTTCAAAATCTACTTGATTTGTGTGACTTTGGTTTAAGTCATTCGTCACTTAATCGATGTCATAATCATTATAACCTAATATGTTAATTCTTAATAAGTTTATTATTATCCGTGTTATTTTGTGACAGGTTCTATAAATAGACATGTAAATATTTCTCCTTTACGTTTTCATTGTGTGCGTTTTAACACATTTGATAGATATTTTCTTATTGCGTGTGTATTTTTGGGCATATTCTCAATGTGTTTTTAACGTCTTTTAAAGCTAGTCTCGCTGGAAAGAGATCCGTCGAGCCTTAAGCACCGTGGAGCAGCTGTACTGCTTTATCTGAGAACAAGTATTGTTGCAGAAGGTTGCTGCTTAGAGGGCGAGAGAATAAACCTCACACCTATATACGCAGCTGGAAGGCAGCACGCTGTAGGATGTAATTTCCCCTTTCTATATTAGCCGTGGTCTATGCAGCGGGCACGAAGAAGAGTGGAGATTAAATGTATACTCTAGTAAATCGTTTAAATTTAATTTCTAACCTAACTTTGCGAGTTGCTACCCAACACAAATGTTGGGGGAAGTTCGTTATTCGTTTGCTGGTTGCGTCTCAATTCAACTATCACGGCTATATATGAAATTCATTGGAATGATAGTGACGCCACCTGTCTTCGTAGACTCATGCACAACACTTTGCTGAAGACCATCGATTATATAAAGGACATAGAGACAAACATTCACGTTTATAGATAAGAAGTTGTGTAACTCTTACCTGCATTGGAAGCTTGTCTGCCTGAGGCATTCGTCCAAGCACTCGCTGAGGGAGCGTCCCGTGATCTCGGAATGGAACTCCCCAGTGATCCTGCTGTTCCTGTACCTCTGGAAAGCTGTGTCGGGCCTCCTCCCGGGCGAGAAGAGATGCGAGGTGACGCTGTTGTCCGGGTACTCCGTCCCACGAGCTGTCACCCGATGAGAGACTAATAGTAATTGCGAGAGAAAACCTTATTGTGGTTTCGTTTCGATATTGGCCAAATATTTTTTATGTTTTAGGAGAAAAACTTCTACACCCACAACTTGGGGTGTAAGCCGGTGAATAAGTTAAAGTAAAAGTGTGATCGGACGAAGCTAAAGGAAGGTGAGAGGAGATATATGTTAGTGAAGAACAAGAGAAAGAGTTACGTTTTATATATCTAAGACAGTACAGGATTATTGTCTTTATCACACTGTAGGGGCAAGAGAGAACAGAATGCGCGCAAATTTCTTTCTCCTACTCTTTCTCTTTCTCTTAATCATATACATACATATAGATGGAGCTAAATACTCGTTCTTGTGGTCGTGTGGTCTAAAGCACACTCGTTCTACTAGATTTGTTTCATTGTCTATAGTCACAATATCTCAATTTTTCTGACCGATAAACCAAAAAGAGATAGGTATATCTTTTAAATAACGTAATGTAAATTTTATGAGACTGGCGTTTCATTTAGCTATACTAACATGATGGAGCGTAAATAATGCTAATAAAACGTTTAAAAAATATGTTTTTTTATCGGGATTTTTTTCCGTCGTATCATCACAGTTGTCATTATTACTATCGTCTGTTTTCCTTTTTGGAAGCGGTCTTCTAATACACTTAATTATTTATTATACAGTGTATTAGAAGACCGCTGTTAATTTGATACATACATCGAATACAAATTTTAGCAAGTGATTTTTTTGTACACACATCAACCTTCAATCGTTAGTCCAATGTTTAAATTAAATAGACACCGATGTTTGGGTGTGCGCATCTCAAATAAACTTTTGATTTACGGTTTCTTACGTACTCTTAAGCTTACCTTCCAAAGAATACCTTGTGCAAGTAATAAAACGCATGTGCAGTTATTACTTGCACAATAACCATTTCTTTATGTATTTCTATAGAAAGAGAAGGTTAGCACTGCACTGGTTAGCAGTCTGTAAGGATAGGAGTATAGAAACTTACGGTTGTCCAAGCATACGAGATCGTAGAAATGATGGGTGGGTGATGCGCTCACTGTGACGTCATCCTTTTGAGAAACCGAATCCTCTTCAGAGAGAACGCACTGTCTTGTCATTGCGTCATGTTCGATGGACCGGCAGAAATATCTGGCAACATTCATGAAGCATTGTAAATAAGAAGGTTCTCTTTATGGAGGTAAATTAAGATCAACGCTAACGCTAATACGCACGAACTTTCTCGTTTTTCCAATGAATCACAGTTACACTACGATGGTCTGGTGCCATATTTTTGTTTTGGTCGTTGTCGTAAGAAGTTCTTAAATAGTCATAAAACTTACCAATATTTCCTCTGCCAACGAAATATCATAGTAAATAATCGAAATCAAATCCTCATAAACAAAAGAGAATCAGTCCATAAGTGACGATTTAAAATTACAGTCGAATTGAGAGCTTCTTTTTTGTTATCGGTTAAAAATACCACAAAGCTAGTAATTCTTTGCCTAAGACTAAGCAGATTGTTTTCGTCTTCTAGCGCTCCTTTACACTGAATCGAAAACTGCGAGTTGGCGATTACTAGTTCTTATTCTTATTTATTACAACTTGAATTCAATGTGAAGCGTCAATAGCCAAATGATTTTGAGTACGGTCTACGGTACCTCGTAAGAGCGGACACGTCATTTAACTATTTACGTGGACGATAAGCTTATTTAGAATGGTTAACAAGAATATTAGCAACATTTATAAAAAAAAAATGCTATCATTCTTTTAAAAAAAAAACAATTGCACTCAATGCACAACAATTCTTACTTTTCTGCACGCACGCACATGGACTGGCATTCGTCTAAGGTCATATTCGAGAAGACATCAGCTTCGAAGGGCCCTCCGAGACGTTTGTTCTCTTCTTTTATAAACACTGCTAACCCATCGCAGCGTCGTTCAGCTGAAATATTTTTTATATAAATATATATAGAATATAAATAAATTTGAAATAAACATTTTATCTTATATTTTCCTGTCTATTTTACACTTTTTTGTTTTATCTATATTACTTATCTTCTATCTTTATTACTTATCTCGAACGCTCTTCTTGTTATACCTAATTACAATATTATCCGTGAAATAGTAAGCGTCCAAGCCGTGGTTACACTTCACTGGGAGAACCCTTGTGTCGAATTACTAGCGATAGAGATTCAGGCTAAGCGACCTAAAAGCTACGCCACCTCTCAATCCGGTGAAGCAGTGAAGGCCAGCTTCTCTGGCTAATCTGTGTAGTTCATCAAAAAAAACTTAATTACAATTAGCATTTCTAAATATTTACATCGAAAAGGGATTTCACATTCAAACTTTGTCGACGAATTGGCATAATGCTTAGAACTTCTTATTTACTTCATTCAATATAAGTTGTGATTAAAATATTTTTTCAAAACTCGTACGAGCTTACTTATTTTTATCTTAAGATCTTTTAAGTTACATATTTGTTGCATCGCACATTAACAAAACGAAATCAAAGATTAGAGCAAAGAAAACGTAACAAGTTTACTTACGAGCAAAAAAAAACCGAGTTCATATCAAATAAAATGCTATTACCCGCAGACGCCCTCTCCGTAGAGGGCGTCTGCGTATATAATTTCGGAATACAGATTCCGAAATTATATATTATGACACAATTAATCACAACCTAACCAAACTCTTATCAAATTACTTTTGAAGCATCAATACTTCCAATAAAAAATGAATAATCGATATCGGTTGAATTTGATGATCGTTTGAACGCTAACAATTTTTTTAATATTTACTGGCATTCTTGTTAACAATTCCAAATAAGCTTAAGCATATGCTATGAGATAGTTCACGTTAGTTGTCGAATGATGGAATGGAATCTGCGACCTTATATTTCGCATTACCATTTAAACAAGTGTTTTCGAGGTAATCCGCATTGTGATCGTCTTCTAATAACTCCGGATGCGTCCTTCTAGTAAATCTACTGAGAGAGCAAGTTCGCAGAGCGGAGTCGTAGGTCGCCGAACGGCAAACGAAGCTGAACTCTCCCAAGCATTTGTCCTCGCACTCTGTACGGTTGGCCACCATGATCTCTTTAAGGTCTGACGGCGGCAGCTTTAAACGTTTTCTCGCGTGACGTTCGAAGACGTACCGACGTGAAGGGCACTCTCTTTCCGGACGATTTGCTGAAACAAATAATTATATTAGAATGAAATTGATAAAGATACGCTACGTCATATCATAACGTCATAAAACAAATTTTACGGATTTTCAACCGACTTCAAAAGGATTCTTCCTTCTCATCTCTCCTATTTCTCAATTCATCTGCATTTTTTATGTTTGTAAAAGCATAACTTTCGACTGGGTGATTCGACGTGAAGTCTTAAATTTGCATCAAGTAAGTGTGGCACACACAAATGGACGAATAACTCCATATCAGGCCAACCGATTTCGATGATTCATTATTCATTGGAAAGGATGCGCTTCAAGAGTAGTTTGATGAAAATTTGGTTAGGTTCTGATTAATCATCTTGCGTAATATTCCTATGATAAATCTGAAATACAAGGAGGGCGTCCGCGCGTAATAGCGTCTAACTTTGATTCGATTTGTAGTCGTTTTTTTCTTTTCCTCCTAAATATACTTGTATCGTTCGTTGTCGTTATATCTTCGGAGTCCAAGGTTCTATACCCACAAATTTTGAAAAATTGATATGGAACCTAATTGATACCTTTTAAACCAAAATGTTTCATATAGACGATTCGAAAAATCGGTTTATTAATGACTGCGCAATGAGTGCAAAATATTTAAAAAACAGATGAATGCAACCTCCCCCTAATTTTGAAGTCGGTTAAAAAGCCGAAGTGAAACCAGGGAGAATCTAATCTCATATGTAAATTAAGTACAATTACTGTCTATCTTTTTCGTTCATTTCGTAATATGATTCAAACTAATTTCAAATACTGATAAGATAAGCTTAAGATGACTTACACGTAAGACAGATCTCGTTGAAATGCACACTGTTGGGTACGATCATGAGAGTACCGATACCCTCAGGGGCGGCTTGTTCCCTCGTCAGGTAGCAAGTTGACTCTTCGTACTCTGGTTCTGGGCTGAACGCAGCAATTCTTGCCCCTGGTTGGAAATCGATGGAGTTGCACGTGCGGACAAGACTGTTGCCCGAACGATCGCGAAGGCACAGGTCCTGGCATTTCTCTAACACGCGAAATGGTGGCGCAGTCTCTCTTACCTGTAATTTATTAAAAAACAAACTTTGATATTAAATCAAATCTATCTTTGACTTACGGTCTGATTTCACGGTTTCGAATCCCGATCGGCTTGTACCAATTGATTGCCATTTTTTTCGATTTTTCATGTACAAAAAGATCACTAATTAAAAATTTGTGCCCGGTGTATTTCACATTTGTGAGCTTGTTGGAAAGAACGTGAGAGTTTATGATATGGTCAAAAATCATTGGCTTTTGGCAGTAAAAATGCTCGTGTTCCTAATAAGTCAAGCCACTATTTAGATTGCCTATTAGTGGTGATTGATAAGGTTAGTAGATCTTAGATCCAAATTACTTTATTATAATCACGACATTTAAATATATAAAATCCAACCATATTTTTTTTTGACGGGGAGGAAATCTTCAGAAAGATACCCCGCCTTCTGGGGGGAAGGCGGCGGTTATGTGGGGTTCTTACCAACTAAAACCTCCCCGGTAGCCCTTTCCCCGGGGCATGACGAGGGGCTCCGGGATCTCAACGTGGAACGCACCGGAGTCCCTCTGTACTGTGCTCAAGGAGATCACGACCCGGGGTCTGTGTCCTCGCAGCGCAAGGCGACACGGGCCAGCCGATGTCGCCTTCTTCCTGGGTCCACTTTGGTGGACGACGCAGGTCCCCATCCTTGTCGCCCAGTGAACCCGAGGCTCCTTTTAGTCGCCTTGTACGACAGGCAGGGGATACCGTAGTCTTATTGTTGAGAGCCCATAACTACAGGGCTGGAATCCAACCATCATTTTAACAAAGCATAAAAGAAAGTGATAAATGGCATACATATTGAACAGTATAGAAACCTAGGTAAATAAATACATGCAATAGTATGTCAGATAATAAGTAGACATTATGATATTTGTCTTCACGCCTAACTTAATCAAATAACATTTTGAATCACTGTCATTTTGCATGGTCTACACATTTAATTTTAGAACGTGATATGGGTTCGATATAATTAAATAAACATCAACTTGACTTCCTGTTATTTACCCTGTGTTAAACTTAATTATGTCACTGATAATTATTAAATAGTACGCACCACGTCGTCGTCGAAGCCGTGCAGTTGTTGATTTGGTAAACGTTCGTACATTACTCGTCCCATTCCTTGATTGCATGTTGTTTGTCCTAAAATCGTTTATAAATTTAAATTATCCATAAAATATATATATTTAAATCCAACCAAACGTAACAAGAGTCCAACATTCAACGTTACTACGCTCACCTTTTTCCGAGTTATCATAGTTATATTACCAAGTTCTGGCGCCTATATGTTTATTATATACCTTTTTTCTTTACACATTTGTAGTTAATGAGTACAAACCTTTTTTACTTTTAGAGAACGTACCTAACCGCGTACTCGTCCCCTGGGAAGGACGAGTTATGTCGGGCCCTCAACGACCCCTAAACCCTACAAGATGTTACACCATCATCGCATATTACGAGTACTAAACTTCATATAGAGTACTAAACTACTCTTATAGATTGTCATAACCCTCAATCAACATGAATTTTTTGAAGTTCCCTAGCACATCTTGGGAACCTAAAGTCCTACGGCCTCAAAATTAATAAGGGACCTAATTTAAACTAAATCCTTTCAAACAAAAGAAAAATCAAAACAGTTTCATAAACCTCCTTTTTGAAGTTAAAAGCAACCCATTCATCCTTTTCCTTATATTATTTATAGACATCGTTGCGGAAGAGAAAGTCAGAGATTGTAGAGAAAGTGACATTCAACGATAACTTGCATACAGGTTTCTTGAGTGCATTGTGATTGTGAGTACTTGAACTCGTGACGTTAATATGGTTTATCTCTACTAATATCGACTAGCAAAGTTAATGAGAAAATAACTTTTAAGTTAAATTTTTAAATGCGTGAAAATTACTCAAACATGCATGCGCAGTAAAAAGAGGCATTCTTCGTAGTGGAGATAAGAAGCATTTAGCATTTTCATTATCATAATTTCAGCCGTAGGACATCCGCTACTGATATCCCAACGAATGGTGGACGTTCTACGCCGCGGTTGACGGTCCGTGGTCTTCAATCGAGAGCTTTTTGGGCCATCTGTTCTACGTACTATATACTCTGCCCATTGCCACTTCAACTTGCTTACACGGTAGGCATTTAGCATTTTACAGATGGTAAAATGGTAAACATACGCTAATGAAAGAAAACATCATGAGGAAACCTTGATGTGTTAGAAATTTTTCTAAGATATGACCAATTCGCACTTGTTACTTTACAAGGAAGGCGTACGATCAACAGTGGGACATACACAGGGTATTAGGAGATCGCTTCCGAAAACGAAGACAGACGACACCGACGATAGTACTAATGACACCTTCGATGATGAGACGGAAAAAAATCTGATCCTGATTTAACAAAGCATAAAAAAAAGTGATAAATGGCATACATATTGAATAGTATAGAAACCTGGGTAAATAAATACATGCAATAGTATGTCAGATAATAAGTAGACATTATGATATTTGTCTTCACGCCTAACTTAATCAAATAACATTTTGAATCACTGTCATTTTGCATGGTCTACACATTTAATTTTAGAACGTGATATGGGTTCGATATAATTAAATAAACATCAACTTGACTTCCTGTTATTTACCCTGTGTTAAACTTAATTATGTCACTGATAATTATTAAATAGTACGCACCACGTCGTCGTCGAAGCCGTGCAGTTGTTGATTTGGTAAACGTTCGTACATTACTCGTCCCCTGGGAAGGACGAGTTATGTCGGGCCCTCACCGACCCCTAAATCCTACAAGATGTTACACCATCATCGCGTATTACGAGTACTAAGTTTCAAATAGAGTACTAACCTACTCTTGTAGATTTTCATAACCCTACCTGAAGTTCATGAAGTTTTGAAGTTCCCTAGCACATCTTGGGAACCTAAAGTCCTACGGCCTCAAAATTAATAAGGGACCTAATTTAAACTAAATCCTTTCAAACAAAAGAAAAATCAAAACAGTTTCATAAACCTCCTTTTTGAAGTTAAAAGCAACCCATTCATCCTTTTCCTTATATTATTTATAGACATCGTTGCGGAAGAGAAAGTCAGAGATTGTAGAGAAAGTGACATTAAACGATAACTTGCATACAGGTTTCTTGAGTGCATTGTGATTGTGAGTACTTGAACTCGTGACGTTAATATGTTTTATCTCTACTAAAATCGACTAGCAAAGTTAATGAGAAAATAACTTTTAAGTTAAATTTTTGAATGCGTGAAAAGTACTCAAACATGCATGCGCAGTAAAAAGAGGCATTCTTCGTAGTGGAGATAAGAAGCATTTAGCATTTTCATTAACATAATTTCAGCCGTAGGACATCCGCTACTGATATCCCAACGAATGGTGGACGTTCTACGCCGCGGTTGACGGTCCGTGGTCTTCAATCGAGAGCTTTTTGGGCCATCTGTTCTACGTACTATATACCTTACCCATTGCCACTTCAACTTGCTTACACGGTAGGCATTTAGCATTTTACAGATGGTAAAATGGTAAACATACGCTAATGAAAGAAAACATCATGAGGAAACCTTGATGTGTTAGAAATTTTTCTAAGATATGACCAATTTGCACTTGTTATTTTACAAGGTAGGCATATGATCAACAGTGGGACATACACAGGGTATTAGGAGATCGCTTCCGAAAACGAAGACAGACGACACCGCCGATAGTACTAATGACACCTTCGATGATGGGACGGAAAAAAAATCGATCCTGATTTAAGAAATCATATGTTTGAAGAAAACAGCAATGAAACATAAAGTCAAAGACAGCTGACGCTCGGGTCAATGAACGCTGGGGCTCGGAGGGCCGGCGGCGCGGCGCTGATATCATAAAAGAATTCTTGCCGCTTCTTTGGCGCTGAAGCTTGTTTTTTTAGTAATGTATTTTTTATAAATCAATCGTTTCATTCAGCATGATGGAGTGTAAATATTGCTAATAAAACGTTTTAAAATATGATGTTTTTTATTAAGATCGATTTTTTTCCGTTCCATCATCAAAAGCGTCATTACTATCGTATGTCTTCGTTTTCGGAAGCGGTTTTCTACTCTGTACATACTTTAAAATCTTACTAGCTAAGTTAATCGCTAGTTTGAGCTTGTTGGAACAAATCATGTTAGGGATAAGACATACAAAAGCAAAATAACTTAAAGTGAACCATTTCCTAGCACATTTTTAAGCTCATAACGGTTAACGAAAAATATTGTTGGTTTTAATTTTAGGTGGTGGTTGGCGGTACGTACTTATATGTACGTAATTAAAATTAATTCTATCGGAAATTAGTCGTGAGTAACTTCTTAATGTACACTTTATTATTCAATACAGTTGTGAACTCTAATTGTCATTGAATTAGCTTCTTGACAGTGACATTGTCTTAAAATAATATTTACTGCTTCTTCAAGGTAGCATTTGCTTGTCACTTACGATAAGACGTTTCCAGTAAATAATAGATCAGGATTCTCAACTATAAGATTGTTTACAAAACAGGAAATACGTAAAAGATGACCTTTTGCAGATTATGTGTTAATATGTAAAATAGTCCCATTGCATCACCTCTGTATACACAGTCAAGACGTAGCCCTAGTGGCGGATTCATTAATCTTGATTCTTTCCTCAGACATGCAGGTTTCCTCACAATGTTTTCCTTCACCGCCGATCAAATAGTAATAAATTAGCACTTAAAATTTTGTACGTGCCGGCTTCAAATTAAACTCGGGTTGTCAGTATGCTATTCCTCTTCTACCATTCTTCTTCGAGCTTCTATTCTATTGATAATGATATGATGAATGACTCGTTAAACAGAGAAAGTTTTTTTACGAAATTTCATAATTATATTACGAAGTTCTAGCGTATTTCTTTTTCTTCAATATCCAACGGTCGTTGTCGCATTCAAAAAAAAATCTAGAGTTTCCTAGTATTTCCTTAATTATAATATGACCTAACAGATAAAGTTACGCCGGGGAACCTTATCCTTTTATAAGTATGAACCGGGATGTTATTGTTTTATAATTACCGTTAGCCATGGTCAGCATGGTAATAGCGGTGAAAGCGTGCATCACGCCTGCCCCCGCGGCTTCATCTTCAAACCTTGCTGTGGCCGCTCCGTGCAATAGTTCACCGATCTCTCATATGGTACTCTAAGGAAAGAAACACGTTACAAACATACATACGAGCAAAAACAAAAACCGACTTCAAATCAAACGTGTCGGACCCAACATTAAACGCCACTTCTTCTTTTCTCACAAACGTAAAGTGATTGGTCTGATAAACGAACTGACGGCTTGACAGTCAACTCAAGTTATGTAGTACGCTAGCAGCCCGAGTTGGATCCCCGGTGCCGGCACCAATGAGTTTATTTGTTGTAATTTAAAGTGCTGATTTACCACGCGCTCGGCGGTGAAGTAAAACATCGTGAGGAAACCTATATGTATTACATTTTTTTCTGAAACATGTGAAGTCTGCCTATTTGGACACCGTGTCGCTGGCTTTACAGAGAAGTCCGGTGTCCAACGGAGGGACTGTAACTTTAACTTTTCAACTTTATAGCTCTTAGGTCGCTAGCTTGAACCTCTATCGCTAGTAACACCGCGCAAGGTGCCGCGGGCTGTGGTGTAAAACGGTACTACGCGCGGACACTCACGATATACGAAGTTCTAGTGCCAATATACTATTTCTTTTTACACAATCGAGATATTTGTTGTTATGAAGTACTTAATCAATAGTTTATCCATTCTCTATATCGTTAATCGTACAAACCTTTTAATCTGTAGATCTAGTTGCTTTGCCAATTTTTCTCTTGTCGTCGTTAATCACGGTAATGAAAGTAGAGATAAGATATACTAATTAACGTGACGTTACGATTTGCCGTGTCGAACGATAAATATTTTATAATAATTGATTTTATCTTACGTTACTACGTTATCTGATAATTTCTGTCACATACGGTAATTGTACCAATTTAATACAACTTGTCATACTTTCTATTTTTTTTAAATAATGCTTACAGTTTTCTTTTTAAAGTAAACCATTCCAGCTAAGCTTGTGCTAGGAGATCGTAAGCCCCGTTATCCTGGGCTTATAGAATAAGGCTATAAGGCTCGTAAAAGGCGACAAAAAGGCCTCGGGTTCACGGGCAACGAGGGGACCTATGTCGTCCGCTACAGTGGACCCGGGAAGAAGGCGACACTGGTGATCCCGTGTCGTCATAGCACTGCGGGGGACGGAATCACCTCCCTAGGACGTGAGTTCAGAGCACAGTGCAGAGGAGTTCCGGTGCGTTCCACTAGAGATCCCGGAGCCCCGTCGCCATTCATTGAAGAGGGCCACCGGGGGGTTTTAGTGAGTAAGAGCTTCACAGAACCCCGTCTCCCCGGAAAGAGAGGGTATTTTATTGACGATTTCCCAACGTCAACAGAAAAAAGAAGATGGTTTACGTAATAGTCGAATGGTGGATTCGAACCTACGACCTTACGTTTCGCAGACCGTACCCTAAAGTAGGGATGTTCATGCCAAAAATATATCGTGAGGTTGTAGCGATACTACGCGATATATTGTACAAATATATCGATATTTTTCATGTATCGAAATTTGTTTATAATTAATTAGCGCTTAATATTAGAAATGTTTTGTACTAATAGAGTACTCGCGTAACTGAGAGGTTCCCGCTTCGGATACCAGTTCAGACTATTTGATTTGATTCTGCTAGCAGTATTGACTACATACATAGATTATAAAATTTGTACAACGGGTCCTGCCATTGTGAAGAGTAGGAGTGTAGTGATGGCAGCGCAAGTAAGGGTTTTATTTAATCCAAGTTGTCAACCACAGAAAGAAAGAATGGATATTTCGTATATCGGATGAAATATATCGATATAAATATTGATATTAGATGATTCGTAATATCGAATTGAAGCGATATATCTCGTCCATATTTCAATATTTTATGTAATATCCATATATATCGTCCTTCTCTAAAGCCTATTAGCCCATTATAACTAAGTACCAACTGGGATTCGATTCAGATCGTAAATATTTCCTTCTGTAGTAAGTCATAAACATACATTATGTGTTATACAAACAAACATATTACTCAAGAATCATGACGATCAGATTTGTGCCTTTGTTTTGTTCGGTTGTACTAAATGGCCCTGGAAAAATGTCGATAGCTTGCCTTGAATAGATAAATAAATAAGACAATCGTAAACATGTCGTTGGAATGAAAACATAGGAAAAGGTATTATAGTCGTTTACCTTACGTAATTAACTAATAGCCTTCCTTAATAAGTCTGAAACTACTAAATCACCTTCAATAATCTTTCCAACATAAAGTATTGTAAACTTTCTCTCCGCCCTGAAAGTAATCTGTGTTTTATTTAATAATAAATAATAATTTAATGAAGCGTCAATAGCCTAATGGTTTAGGATACGGCCAGCTTATCGTAAAGTCGTGTGTTCGAATCCACCATTCGACTATTGACGTGAACCATCTCCTAGCACAAGCTTAAGCTTAGTTACTTAGGAATGGTTTACAAAAATATTAGTAATATTTATGAAAAAAAAATTGCTACTTTTTTTAAAATATTATGTGAGAAAAATTTGTGAAAATCCACCTAAGATTTACAGTAAATATTTTAGTGTGAAAATTATTTTACGAATCGCTAAATGAAAAGGTATTATGACTGAAATTGTTGACAAGTTAATTTTGTCTGTTTTATGTGTATTTTCATCACTTACAATTTATAACTTATTTATGACTTATATTTCATTTCATAAATTCATCTTTTTATAGTAAAAGAGTCAAACAAGATTACGCGTCGCCTCCTGAGTGATCTTTTTTTTCTTCTTCCTAAATAAGTGCTTGACCACGTCTTTCCACGTTGTCACGATGTCCACGTGTTTTGATTTTGGTTTTGGTGTCGGTCCCTCGTGTTTGAGGATCATGGTCACCTTGAGGGTTGCATCTGGAGCGGATAATCGGCCTCAACCGGCTTCTGTCCATCGCGTCTCTTACGACAGAGTAAAATTTGGAGGACGACGAGTTTTTCATCTGATCGGACCACCTTGTTGGTCGCGAGATCTTTTACTTGCGATATTCCAAACTACGATCAGTTTTTCCAAACTTTCGTCGTCTCTGCACATTGTGTGTCCGAAATACGCTAAGATTCGTTGTCGGAATGTGGTAGACAGACGAGTTTTAATTGTAATTGGCTTCGGATCGGAAAGCGTTTTACAGTCCAGGGTATCCTTTAACATCCCACATCTCGAATGCATCGAGCCTCCTTTTTGCAGATAGGTTTAATAAAAAACCGTACTTATATTGTCAACGCAACATCGTCCGCTAAAATCATCGCTTCGTTACGCGAAATAAATATTTTAGTGGTACAATTGAGAACAAGGCTGAATATATTACAAAGTACATCTCTCTAATACGTAGAATAGACACATAAAAAATCATTTCCATTCAATCGTATTACTAGAAATTCTAGGAATTATACTAACTCTATTGCCACATCAGGTAGCATTGATATTGGGGAAAAAGGTAGACAGAAAAGCTATTGCTTCTGTTATTAACATGAGAAAATGTGCTTCTGAAGCTGAGGATTGGATTGTTATGCATAATAACTACTTCCAATGATATCTTAGTGATTTAACTGAACCTTATTGTATCTTTAATTCATAATTAATAATTTAGTTGATCATCATATTAACTTGGCATTGTAAAGAATAATTTAACTTTATTAGTTCGTAACCTGACTTCTAATTAATGGACGTGCAGTTGTGACGGTATTTGTTAAAATAATTCCTTGTACAACGTTACGCTGTCGTGTGTACTACTTAATGGACTATTTCATTCCACAAGACCTACAAGTTATTACATACTATTATGACACTGTTTATATGCATGCGTAAGAGTTTGTATGTGTGATGGAAAAATTGATTAAATTACCAGAATAAGAGATATTATATACAGCCTATTGCCAGAAATTAATAAAGGCTAAAAAATAAACAAAATTACCAAGTAACACGTATCTATCAAATCATTATTTTATAATGGAGGAAACGCACAGATTAAAATATCAGTGTTATTGACGCTAATATAATTTAACGTAATATAAAAGTATAATGTTTTTAACACATTTTACACTATAGGTTCGTCATAGATTTTTTTTTCGACGAACTACACAGATTGGCCAGAGAAGCTGGCCTTGACTGCTTTACCGGATTGAGAGGTGGCATAGCTCTTTGGTCGCTTAGCCTGAACCTCTATTCACACTTTCCTGAGGTCTTCTTGTAAATACTTCGAAGCGTCAATAGCGTAATGGTTTAGACGGCCCGCGAATCGTAAGGTCGTGGGTTCGAATCCACCATTCGACTATTGCCGTGAACCTTGTCCTTGTCCACAAGCTTAAGCTTAGTTTTTTTTTTTTTTTATTTATTTCAAATAAAATTTTACAATAAAGGAATATACATATAACTTAACGCTATATAAACCGCAATGGTTTGTCACTAGCGCCAAAGCGTCCGTCTTGCGTTCCTAAATAACTTTTTAGTATACTCTTAATGTTTTTGTTAGTTATACAATTCCTTATATCTGAGGGTAGTTCATTAATTAATCTAGGCACGATGTATCTTGCCGTGCGCTCGCCGTACACATTTTTTGCGCCTATCGTATTAAACTGGTTTGACGATATCGACCGTGTGCATATAGGATGTTCCATTTTGGTTAAATTTTTTTCATTAAAGAAATATTCTTTTAACATGATGTATTTTATTTTTGTATAAATAGGTAAGATATTACAGTGTTTAAAAAGATTTTTTTCGTCGTTATGAAATTGTTCTTTAATGTTGGAATGGTTAACGAGATTGTTAGTAATATTTCTGAAAAAAAAATAAAAGAAATATTGCTAGCTTTCTTTAAAAAAAAAGTTAAGTTTAGAATGTTTGTTGGCAGTAGTCACATTACATCAGAGGTAGAACAACATGCACACATAAATGTTCTATATAGATAATTCGCATTTCATTTACTATGTATCCAATTAATAGATTTTATTACACTATCACGTTTCATAGATAAGAAATTCTATTTGCGGAAAACATTGCACGTTTCTAGCGGTGAATGTGAACGGTATATCATTAATTGCGATGTTGGACATGATCTAAATTACATTCCACAAGCATACCTGGTGTTATAATAACAATTCATTTTTGTTACTAAGAAGTTTCACATCTAACTAGAATTTCTAGTAGTCTAGAAATTCCACATTTGATCGATCTGTGGTTCGGACATTTTGGGCACCTTTGTTTTAGAATCTTGCAGAGCCGAGCAACCCCACTTAACGGTTAGGTAGAGAGGTGCATTCTATACTCCTCTAATTCCTTTTTTTCCGCGACTCCACTACAATATCGCTCTCCATAGACAACTAAAACGCTGCGCGCCGGTTCTACTCCATTTAACTTCGCCATAAGTGACCAAGCCACTGGACTACTGAGCTTCCTTGGCACGACAAGCTGAGAACACATCAACAGGGCTCAATCAATAAGTTTTGTTGTACCCTCTGGAGGGCGACAACAAATGCAATACGGACGGCGAACTTATTCGAGCGTTCGCGGCGTTACAGACATCCTTATTAGTGTAAGAAGCGTTTCTGAAGTTTCTGACAAGAGTTTCAACTTCTAAGCATATTGCTCTTGCGCCAAAATAAGGTCTATTAAAAAATATAACCAAATAATCCTAGCACAAGGCTAGGATTCATGTCACGTCGAATGGTGGACTCGAACGTATAACTTTATGCTTCGCAAACCGTTCCCTACACCATCAGGCTATTGACTTTTTTCTCTCAGAAGCTTTTGTGGTAAATTACTCATATTAAAACAGAATTGATACTGTAAGAGCGATCTCCTTTCAACCTGGTATAGCTGTAAAAGCCTTTGATCTATCAGTAATAAAAATAGCATATAATATCAACTGCAATAAACCGATGATATCAGAGCAATGACAACGAAGAGAGCGGCAATTTAACGTAACAGTGTTTCATTATTCTACGCGTAATTGGTCCGCAATGAGCTCACAAACAAAGCATTACTTAAACGCAATGTAAAAATGTGGAATGCGATAGAAACACAAATAACACAATAACTATACTGTTAGACTATTGATAGCCGCCATTATTGACATGTATCCACGTGTATGCACTGGCATGACCACCGTTATCGTTCATAGATGCGTGAAATGGGGGCGGTCGTTAGGAATTGTTTAGAGGCTATGCTCAAATCTTATTAATAATAATAATAGCCCTTATTCAGATAGTAATTATTTTTAAAGAAAGCTAACAATATTTTTTTTAGAAAATTCCAACTAACGTTTTTTTGTAATTCATCTAGTAATTTAGTCTCCGATATTGTTTCTGTGTGTCCAATACGGACAAAGGCTTCTTCCATTCTTCTCTACTCCGAGCTTACCTGGACCAGGTGTGTCCCGCTATTACTCTTATTCCATTTCCTTCTTTTCATTTGTCTGGCCCGTTTTATTTTAAATCTTCTTACCCGCCATCAAAAAAAGAGGAGGTATCATTCCGTCTGCATTTTGTCTTGAATCTCGCTGGACACTTTTCACCACGTTGATTAACTCTTCAGCATATTCAATTTTTCTAAGAACCCACATTGTAATCGGAGGTAAAAACCCCTTGGATAGGATAACTTGAATCGGAATGCTAACGCGTAACATAGTAACTGTCCAAGCCGAGGTTACCCCTCACCAGGGGAACCGTTGTGTCGGCTTACTAGAGGTTCAGTCTATGCGACCTAGGAGCTTTTTTGTTGACGGGGAGGAAATCTTCATTAAAGATACCCCGCCTTCTGGGGAAGGCGGCGGTTATGTGGGGATCTTACCCACTAAAACCTCCCCGGTGGCCCTTTCCTCGGTGCATGACGAGGGGCTCCGGATCTCACGTGGAACGCACCGGAGCCCTCTGCACTGTGCTCAAGGAGAGCACGTCCTGGGGAGGTTACTCCTCCTCCCCTGTGCCTCAGAAGCGAAAGGCGACACGGGCCAGCCGATGTCGCCTTCTTCCCGGGTCCACTTTGGTGGACGACGCAGGCCCCCACCCTTGTCGACCAGTGAACCCGAGGCCCCTTTAGTCGCCTTGTACGACAGGCAGGGGATACCGTAGTCTTATTCTTGAGAGCCCAGAACTACAGGGCTGGACCTAGGAGCTACGCCAGCTCTCTATCCGGTGAAGCAGTAATCTCCCTGGATAACTGTGTAGTTCGACATTAAAAAAAACCATTGCTGTACATACGAAGTACAGACTTGGTTTGGGTCCGTGGCATGTCTAAAAGCTTAAAACATCTGTATGGTTATCGGTAATAGAGATTTGGGGGAATTAGATCAAATCAATATGTTGTGGTGACTATATTTTTGTGTGTTGTAGTTTCACTTTTACAACGTCAACTTGACGCGTTTATTGACCCAGTATAAAAACGATAAAACATACATTATCGAGTCAATACCGCGTGATAGGGATTATTAATAATCTCCCCATGGACAATTTAAATCGTTTATTTACCTCTGTGTATTAATATATATATCATTTGATTTAGTAACCCTATTCAGAAATCTGCATGACAAAACCAGTCCGAAGCCTCGGACTATGAAAATTTCGGCTTTTCCTAAAAAAAAAAATCATGCCGATCGAAAGCGGATGCGCTCGTCCGGTCTTTTGTGTTCGACCGATGTCCTCGTATGACCAACTCTGTTTAATGGCGTACCTTCTAAATTTTACACAGTTATCTGTGGCGTGAAATCGAGTCTCGTACGTAATGAAGACTAATGCTTTACATGAACCTGGGATGTGATTGTTACTAAAGCTGTGATGGCCTATGGACTAAGCATGTGTTTTATTATATTAGACGTTTATTTATTGGCATCACAATACAAAAAACATCGCAAACAGAATATAACACACATTAAAAAGAATGAAAAATAGACAAAATACAGTTAAAGTTACACGAACAAAACATATGATGCCAATATCGGACACCGTCTCAGCATATGATGTCGCAAGGATGCGATAGCGCTGATTTTCAGCGGTGCCCGGGACTACCTAAAGACGTGCGCGCGCAATACTTCTTTTATATGGAATTTATACAGACAATAAGAGTATAATAAATATGATACATGAATAAAACAGTTATGAGATTAAAATATATTTTATACAATAAAATAATAGATGAAAAAATTTCATAAATAAATATATTATTAAGTCAAAAATAAACTAAAATAAATAATATGATAATTAAACGTATAAGGTTTTACGAAATCCCTGAAATCGGTGAAAGCGACCTACGGTTTGAACAATTTCCTCGAATTTATTGCGGAAATAGTTTCCCATGCATTGAACTTCTTTCACTGTATTCAATCGGCCATAACGGAATGCTGTGAAAGCATGTTTGACTGTATTGTACCGTTATGGG
Organism: Meandrusa payeni; assembly: GCA_029286785.1. Lineage (NCBI taxonomy): Eukaryota > Metazoa > Arthropoda > Insecta > Lepidoptera > Papilionidae > Meandrusa > Meandrusa payeni. Next base: position 5,684,464 of record JAGSMX010000008.1, on the reverse strand, counting down.
ATGGGCTAGGATGGGCCATGGGAAAAAATACAATATGCCGGGAAAATCTTTCACAATCTATTTTGTGGTTATACAGGACATGTTTTGTTTAAAAAGAAAAATGGACTACATACATATAGTTGCGTGTGCAATTATCCGTGAAATAGCAACCGACCGAGTCGTGGTTCGGCCTTCTCGGGCGCCCTCGGATCGGAATGCTTACGCGTAACATAGTAACCGTCCCAAGCCGAGGTTACCCCGGGAGGACCCTTGTGTCGAGTTACTAGCGATAGAGGTTCAGGCTAAGCGACCTAAGAGCTGTGCTACCTCTCAATCCGGTGAAGCTGTCAAGGCCAGCCTCTCTGGCCAATCTGTGTAGTTCGTTATTAAAAATTAGTTATGTGTATTTCCCATGTTTAAATTGAATGAATAACGAGTATAGTTGTGAGTAAAAACAAAGACAGACTTCAAATCGAATCAAATGTAAACATGCTGATAACTTCTTTTATTCAAAAGTATCATATTAGTATTATATTACGAAGTTCTCGTACCTAAATTCTCTCTTTTTCAAATTCGTGCTTTTTGTCGTTAGCGCACTTACCTTCTTGATTATCATAGCTACCAATATCGCAATCAATAAGAATTCTTCGCTACCACTTTGAGGACTCTAGGTTTCCATTACTTATCTTCGGAACCCAAGGTCACATGTCGACAAAATTTATATGGGACCTATTTAACAAATCCTTTCAATATTGATACGGGCGCTATGAATGCAACATTAAAAAAATATGACAGACGAATTTAGAATATCCGCCTTCTTTTAAAGTCATTCAATTTTTCTATCCTCTGGCGAGAATGCTCACTAGGATGCTTGTTAATACGCTATAATAATAATAATATTATAATAATATTTTTTTATTGTATCAAGTAACTTAAACTCAGCATTACATTTTACTATTTTTAGAATTTACAATAGAACTATACAATAACTAATAAATAATAACTTTAGATTAACTTTACTGTCGAGTCTGATAGGGGCAAACTATCCTGACTATTGCGCCCATCCTCAAAGATCATGACCTCAGACTTATTTGCATTGTACTGCAGGCCATGTATTTCAGCATATTGTTCACATATGCGGATCAGTTTTCTGAGGCCGCAATCTGAAGCACTTAACAGTGCCATATCGTCCGGATAACTGATATAATATATATCATATATCCCGTCTATGCGACAGCCTTTTTTTTTTGTTCACGCGGGGGAATCTTTTTATAGACCATCCTCCGGTGCCCTGGGTGGGCCCGGAGGGATGTGGGACTCGGCCTGGGCGGCCCCTACCCACTAAACCTTCCGCGAATGCCATCAGCCGTTATGAGCGGGGTGCCCCGGATCTGTCAGCGACAGTACACCCCAGTCTATGTGACAGCCTGTTCTAGTGCTACTCAGTTTTTCAATCAACTCGTTAATATACAAGTTAAAATGCGTAGGAGAGGTTAGTCCACCATGATTGATTGATTGATTGATGATTTATCTTTCCGTAATATAACATTAGTAAGGATGCTCGTTATATGTGAATGCTCAATTCTAAAAGTAACCTTTAAACATAATCAACAATAAAAAAGGTAATATTAATCTCGTTTTATTTCACGTAGTATATTAATTACAATCGAGAGGCTAGCTCTGCACGTGCCAAGGCTGTGCAGATTAAAATATTCACAATAAGTCAGGATCACGCATGTCCGTAATGCCACAAGGACTAGTAGAGGTCAAATATTTCGCAGAAAATTTATTCGAATATTCATCGTTTCAGTCGGTGATTTAATGTTATAAAGACAACGAAGACAAAAAAGTCGCCATTTTACGTCTATTTGTACACATGTTTTTTTAAATGAAAAGTGGCAAACGAGCATACGGCTCACCTGATCTTAAGTGATCACCGTCGTCCATGAACATCCACAGCACCAGAGGAGCTGTAGGTGCGTTGCCGACCTTTGAGATAGGTATAGGCTCGTTTCTTGAAGGTTCCTAAATCGTAAACGTTCGGAAACACCGCTGGCGACAGTTGACAGTTGACAGTGCGTGGGAGAAAGTTACGCGAAAACGTACAGTCGTTGAACGCCAACCATCAAGATGGTGGCGGTGGAATTTGGAATTCTGCCGAGATGTGCGGTAATGGAAATCGGTAGCTGGGATGATTCGAACAATTCCTCAGAACACTCCCCATGGTAAATGCGATACAGGATGCAAACAGAACCGACATCTCTTCGCAGACTCAGAGGGTCGAGTCGATCGGAAAGACCCTGATCGTCCACTATTCGAGCAGCTCTACGTTGTACACGGTCAAACGGAAGAAGTTGGTATTGGGGAGCCCCGGCCCAGAGATGCGAACAGTATTCCATATGAGGCCGTACTTGCGCCTTGTAAAGTTGCAGACGGTGGGCAGGCGTGAAACACTGTCTTGTGAAATACTGAGTATGCCAAGTTTGTTTTATAGACCATCCTTCGGTGCCCTGGGTGGGCCCGGAGGGATGTGTGGGACTCGGCCTGGGCAGCCCCTACCCACTAAACCTTCCGCGAATGCCATCAGCCGTTATGAGCGGGGTGCCCCGGATCTGTCAGCGACAGTACACCCCAGTCTATGTGACAGCCTGTTCTAGTGCTACTCAGTTTTTCAATCAACTCGTTAATATACAAGTTAAAATGCGTAGGAGAGGTTAGTCCACCATGATTGATTGATTGATTGATGATTTATCTTTCCGTAATATAACATTAGTAAGGATGCTCGTTATATGTGAATGCTCAATTCTAAAAGTAACCTTTAAACATAATCAACAATAAAAAAGGTAATATTAATCTCGTTTTATTTCACGTAGTATATTAATTACAATCGAGAGGCTAGCTCTGCACGTGCCAAGGCTGTGCAGATTAAAATATTCACAATAAGTCAGGATCACGCATGTCCGTAATGCCACAAGGACTAGTAGAGGTCAAATATTTCGCAGAAAATTTATTCGAATATTCATCGTTTCAGTCGGTGATTTAATGTTATAAAGACAACGAAGACAAAAAAGTCGCCATTTTACGTCTATTTGTACACATGTTTTTTTAAATGAAAAGTGGCAAACGAGCATACGGCTCACCTGATCTTAAGTGATCACCGTCGTCCATGAACATCCACAGCACCAGAGGAGCTGTAGGTGCGTTGCCGACCTTTGAGATAGGTATAGGCTCGTTTCTTGAAGGTTCCTAAATCGTAAACGTTCGGAAACACCGCTGGCGACAGTTGACAGTTGACAGTTGACAGTTGACAGTTGACAGTTGACAGTTGACAGTTGACAGTTGACAGTTGACAGTGCGTGGGAGAAAGTTACGCGAAAACGTACAGTTGTTGAACGCCAACCATCAAGATGGTGGCGGTGGAATTTGGAATTCTGCCGAGATGTGCGGTAATGGAAATCGGTAGCTGGGATGATTCCGAACAATTCCTCAGAACACTCCCCATGGTAAATGCGATACAGGATGACAGAACCGTCATCTCTTCGCAGACTCAGAGGATCGAGTCAATCGGAAAGACCCTGATCGTCGACTATTCGAGCAGCTCTACGTTGTACACGGTCAAACGGAAGAAGTTGGTATTGGGGAGCCGCGGCCCAGAGATGCGAACAGTGTTCCATATGAGGCCGTACTTGCGCCTTGTAAAGTTGCAGACGGTGGGCAGGCGTGAAACACTGTCTTGTGAAATACTGAGTATGCCAAGTTTGTTTTATAGAAACACACATACCCAAACACATATTCACAACACATACACATACTGCACTCTACACATACTATTGTCCTATTATTATTTTTTACATAAATTACTCATGAAATGTTCTTTTCTGTTTAATAGATTTTTTCTAAAAGAAAATATCGTTAATTATAATACGGACAGTTAACGAGATAAGTGATAACTTAACAGAGTAAACAAGAAAAAAGCCTTACTTGATAATTGTACTTTTTAATTTTAGATAATAGGGCCCCGAGTCTACTAAACCAATTGTGTACAATTTAAACGTTAAATGGCATAATAGTCGTCGATATTTACTAGTTTTAGTAATCTCCTAGTTAATTGGTGCCGCTGTGTCTATCGACGGCATATCTTACGCTCCAATTGTGGTTATGATGGAATGATGATTGATATTACTGTTCTAAATCGGTTTCATAGTGAAAAGTCACTGGCAAATAGCATACTAGGGTACCTTGCTAGTACAGTTGTTTTAGTATGGTTTCCCTATGGCGTACTAATGACTAACGACAAATATACACGTAAAATATGATCGAAATTAATACACTTTAAAATTTGACTTTGGTATGGACCATAAATTTAAATGATTTATGGCAAAAATGTTCATACAAGGCCAGTATTCAATACTTTGTCATACTTGTCAAGCTAATGAAATACAAGCCAGTAAAATTTAGTATTTATTTTCTCAAACGGGTAAAAAATACTTTGAAGCGTCAATAGCCTAACGGTTTAGGATACGGTCTGCGAAAAGTAAGGAAATGGAATGGTGGATTAGAATCCACCATTCGACTATTGACGTGGGCCATCTCCTACGACAAACTTAGTTGGAATGGGTAACAAGAATTTTAGTAATGTTTTAAATATTTTTTAAATCATTATTTTAATGCACCCCACTAGTTAATATAATCATTGGTCTAACGGAAACCGTCACTAAACACAGTCCATACTTACATACATTTGTATAGATATAGACAAATACATGTCCGAGTCACACGTTGTAATTGCATCATAAATACGTTACACAATGTTTCGCCGGCGCCGCCCTATCGCACCTCAACGAGTTTTTAATATTATGCATTTAGTGAGATATATAATACAACATAAACACTTAGCCTTTTGCTTTAGCAGGCCCTGAGAGTGATAATTGGCTTCTAATCACCGGAAGACGTATCGCAATAATTAGTTCTACCCGCACGAAGCCAGAAAATCGTCCACTGTTAGTATACGATATTATAATAATAATAATAATTATTATTATTATTCATTTATTTAATAAGTAACTAAAACTCATCATTACTTCAAACAAATACCAAATAACAACCTTAGACTAAATTATAAAATTGAAATATAAAATTATTATTAAAACTATTTGATTATAATATAAAATAAAGAAATATAATATAATATTATACTAAAGGCTTAACTATGCTTATGAATACCTTACCCCATGTGAGACGGCGCAGCATCTGTTTACATAAACACAGTCAAACCTTTGAGCAATCATGCTCAGGATGCTGTTGGAGCTGGTCCGCACCCTGCGCACCAGAGATGCACTCCTCTTGCGCATTGTCGCAAAAAAGCATTCCATCTGTGCATCCGCGATGCATCCCCGATGCACTACAGAAACGGGGCAACCCCAACAGAACCCTGAACGCGTTGTTATATTGAACACGGAGAGCGCTGTACGATATTTGTATATATATATATATATATAATATTATTGTAATTGTATCGTGAACATACGGAATTTAATCAATTTTGTTGTTGACTAAGTAATAAATAAGCTCTAAAGGTCTAAGCAGAGAGTTCAATAGTAATGTTTTTCACAGACTTTATTAATCAGATCTCGGGAACAATTTTCAGAAAGTTTTATGACTTATGCAACTAAAACGTAGCACTTTTGTAGTAACCGCTTGGAATTCGAATCCCTGGCATACAGAATGAAACTATAAAATATATATTCAAAATATACATAAATATGTTTTATCGCGTAATATATCTGCTTTAAAAAGTTATATAGCAATAAATATACATAAATAAATTTCGTTTGTTGGTTTCATATAATAATATTTTTATGGCTGATTACCGTTGGTAATCCGAAGGCTTTCATAACTTGACATGAACTTAAAAGGCTGAATCTCTATTTCGAGTTACTTAGCGCAAAGATCTCCAGAGGGGGCTTCGGCTTGAGTCGTTACACTAGACGAAATAGCATTCCGACATTTGTTATTAACAAAGTATACAAAATTTAAACAGATACTATTTTTTGTCAAAAGAATACACTAATGATTTTACTGTACCATAAACAGTTGAAACTCTTTTTAACAAAAGAAAAAAACACTTACTGGAATATTAGGAAAACGATGCGCTCTGCGTTAGCACCCTTATCCGTTCCAATTCGTTAAAGCACCGACACACGCATGCCAGGTCACAAGAATGCTCCTGTCACGGGTGCACTTCTGGCCAGTCAAATCTAAATTGTGGTCATTTCTACACCATAATTCAGTTAAATCACATACAGGGGGGGAGTGACAATAGGAGAGCACCGATGTGAGCGAATCACACCAGAGACACGCATCGCTAATTTTCCATAGTCGCCCATGTTTACTGACACCGGTCACCGGACAAAAATCGTCTAACTTTATGAACGAGAGTATCATACTTTATGTGGGCCATTGTTACTACAAACATTTGAAACGTCATTAAAATATTTTTTAAATTTCACAAAAATCTACATTTACAAATTTTCGATCCAATTTACTAACTATTAATAAGTCTATTGTATGTCAAATAGGTATAAAATATTTTATTAAAAAAATAATTCCCACGAGTCAAAGCTAAACCAATATGTGATATGCATGGCTCTTTGCCCTTTTTCGTTTGGATACGCCCCGAAAATTTAGTAGCATTATTATACCCGGAGTTGGAGCTATTGAACGTGACCCAAAAGCTCTCAAACCCAGACGAAGCACTTTGCTTCGTCTTTCGTTATTCGTACAGCAAAGGACTACAATGTTTTCAAGAGTAAAGTAAGTAGGCATTTACTAAGGTAGTGTGCTGTATCATCCAGGACTGCATTTCCACTTAACATCACGTGTGATTGTGATCAAGCACTTGTAAGAAAGTGTAATAAAAAAAATGTGTTAACCATTATTGAGATGTATTCTGAAGCAGAAAATAACACTTGCAGTTACAATATAAACATAAATATGTATACAGTCTATGACTCTTTCTCAAAGACGGGCAGCGCACCTGCAGCGCTTCTGATGTTGTGGTTGTTAATGGACATCGATCATTAAGATAAAGCCTTAGGCTCGTTGGCTTCTTTTCCTTTAAAAAAGCTCGCTCATAAGCTTAATGCGATTCGATTTAAAGACAACGTCACATAAATTCTGTAACACATATCTCCTCTGACATAAATGCGTACATAAAAAAGGCCACAAGCCTGTTTAGGCATCAATTAGTTCTTTGTAACAACATTGCTTGTAAATTGTTGTCAATTATTAATTAGTCTGGGGTCGTGTACATATTCAAATAAAAACCGTCTCCGGAAGCTCATAAGCATAATCGCAACGCATCGAGCGAGCGAGGTCTACCGGTGGTCATCATGGCGGGAATAGTGGCCGCCATCTTGTTTTGCTGTCATGTCGCGAACACGCTGGACGCGGGAGATTAACATCGCCATTAATGAATTAATTGTTTTCCCATTGTTTTAACCCAATGGCCTTGGCTGCGGTTACATCGTACGGTCATCATTCATCTCAGATGGAACGATTGGAGGTCGACACACCAGTTCAGAGGTTTTTTTAGATTAGCGTATGTGATAAACCAATATGGCATGGCCGCAGTCTACGCTGCTATGTCATCTTTTAATGAATTGTTTTCCCATTGTTTTAACCCAATGGCCTTGGCTGCGGTTACATCGTACGGTCATCATTCATCTCAGATGGAACGATTGGGGGTCGACACACCAGTTCAGAGGTTTTTTTAGATTAGCGTATGTGATAAACTGGCAAAATGGCAAATATGGCATGGCCGCAGTCTATGCTGCTACTCGTATGTCATCTTTTAATTAATGCGTGATACACTGTTTGGTAATTTAATTAAATTTGTGAAAATATATTATCTATATAATATATATCTATCTGTAATATATATCTAGATTTGCGACATATCCTTCGCAATCATAATCAGTGATGACAAGAAAAGGTTCCTCTAGTGTATTTAAGAAGTATAATTAAGTATTAAGTATTATCTACGATTTCGGGAATTTAACCAAACCTTAGTTTTTTAAATAAAATAATTACATCCAAATTATTTAAGACCTAAACTTTCGAAATCGAACTTTCTCGTAGATTTTTAAGAGTTAAGTTTAAACCGTTACTGACGGTAAGACGATATGTAGTATAGATTTGATTTGAAGTCGGTTTTTGTATTGTGTTTATTTATTTATTTATTTAAATCAACAAAAATTATAACACCGTTACAGATAATACCAATATGATGTTATAAAAACTTAGTTCAATATATATTATTAAAATTAAAACAAATAAAAAGCTTTATGTATTGACAAATATATATTGATATGTGTTGTCTTGACCGTCTGCAAATGAAAATAATATACTCAAATAAAGGTACGTAAAAGTAAATAATTTTAAACTAAAGATATTTTCATTGACATAAACATAATACCGTCATGTAAATAGGGATGGCATTAGCTACTTTCTTTATCTTATCATATCACGCCTGATAGTGGCATGCCACAAAACGTGAGCGAGTGTTCGAATGATGTCTCACTGCTCGCAATCCCATCTCCTTATCTTAAATCACGATACCGTCCGAAATACCCCTAATAACCTGAATCAAGTAAACCGAGGAAAAGATTAAGTTTTATCACCTCAACACAATTTAGGAAGAGATATGAAAGAAAGTTAAAGTAACAACCTTTATATGTCTTTCACTAGACGTCTTTTATCTATATAGTTACTATTAGGATAAAACCGCCACACAGCCCTAATGAATAGTTGAAAGCTCAAGTCCTTCACATTTCTTCACTTTTACTGTCGAATGATGTGGCGTGCTTTCTTAAAGACGGCCGAATATCTCGACAGCCAAGCAAGTTCGGAGCGATGCCATTCGTTATTAACGCTTCCCAAAGTGGCACTCGAAGTTAGTAGCTTTTGAATGTCCCTTAGATTATCCGTCAAGTAGCAACCGACCGAGTCGTGGTTCGGCCCTCTCGGGCGCTCTCGGATCGGAATGCTTACACGTAACATATTAACCGTCCAAGCCGAGGTTACCCCTCACCGGGGACCCTTATGTCAAGTTACTAGCGATAGAGGTTCAGTTTAAGCGACCTGAGAGCTATGCCACCTCTCAATCCGGTGAAGCAGTCAAGGTCAGTTTCTCTGGATAATCTGTGTAGTTCATAAAAAAAAAGCCATTCGTTATGTACCTACTCATACAACTAAGTGTATAATATAATATATACGAAAAGGGCATCCTCTAGAACATTTAAAATATTTATTCTAATTTCCCCAGATGGCTTAGTTACCTGTAAGATTTGTCACTTTTGTTATCAAATATTTGTTAATGTTATCTATTTAACGATACACTGTCGCCAAGCAATAAAAATAATCTCAAAACACACATCGCTTATAAACTTACACAAAAAGACCATTATGTAATTAAGGCGCCATCACACAATGTAAACAATGGAACGCTATTTATACATTTGTTTGTTTTCAAAACTGCAGTTAAAATCAGCACACCCATGAACAATTACACCTTAAATCGTTTTACCATTCCATACAAATAAAGCAATGGACGTAATACATTGCGATTTTGTGATGTTCATGGCACTTCGAAAAATGCTATTCACTACTTGATATTCATTACTCATTGACCTTCAAACACGGCTTGGCGTCGTGGTATAAGATTGTATACCTAAAGTTAAAAACATGCTTGTTAAATTGCTTTGTTTAACTTCCATTTCTTTTGATCGTTAAATAACACCTGAATTAATGTGAACACTGTTCAGAGTGGTGCTATCGTTATCAGAAATTCTCTTTAACTATTACATAACTGTGACTAAGTCATATTTTATCTATAGTTTGTAAATATGATTAAATGAGAAAATAAATAATATTATTTCTCTCTCTCTGCATTCCATTATTCAGTTAGACTAGAATGACCGTTTGAATGACGATTATGAACGATTTCAACTCCGATTGAAACGCCACAGAAGACCGCAAGAGTTTGGTTTCCCAGGCCCCGAGTCTGCTAAGCCAACTGTGTACAAAATGAACGTTCATTGGCATCATAGTAGTCGATATTAGCTAGTTTTGATAGCCTTTGGTGCCACTATGGATTAGTAATAGCACGCCAATCGTGAGTGTGTTAGTATTTATTATTTTGGTATTGATGAAATGATAATTGATATGACTGTAATTTATCGGTTTCACTATGAAAAGTCACTGGTAAATGTAGTCCTCGAAGCTCAGGTCACATGGGTCTTGAGTGTTTTGTTTCTTACGTACAAAAAATCACCTGCTACAAGTTATGGCGGGCGTTAGTTTACGAGAGGTACAATAATATAAAATTTCTGTTAACACAGTAATAGCATAGTTGCTAAGTAAGCAGCTTTATGATCTTATGGTCGAGGGGGTCCTAACCTTTGGTTTTTAACCAACTTCAAACAAAGAGTTCGTATTCGTCTGTATGTTATCTTTTTTATGTTTATTACCGTAACTTTCGACGGGGTGGACCAATTTTGATAATTCTTTTTTTTATTTGGAAGCTCGTGCTTCCCGTGTGGTCGTTCCATTATATATTTATTTTATTTGGTGCCGTTTGACAATGGCATCCATGATGGACCAATAACTCAATATCATGTCAACAGATTTCGATGATTCTTTTTATTGGAAACGATATACTACTAGTGGAAAGTTTGGTTAGATTCTGATTATTTCTATTACGTAACATTCCTTTTCTATTTGAAGTCAGTTTGTTTTCACTTGTAAATATACCTGTACCAAAGAGTTTCCGTACGTACAAAAATAAGCTACCCATACACTCCCATATATTAAAAAAAATATCCTTACATTTTATTAAATTTGTCCTGTGTTTTCTATCAATGTAAAGGATTTTATGACCTACTTCAGTAGCCTAGAGGCTATGCGGTTAGGCTTACTAGCCCACAGTGTGGGATTCGAATCCCGGTCGGCTCTTACCAAGGAGAATTCCTTTTTTCGGCTTTATGAAATTCAGTTTCACAAAATAAACATTCTAAAACGTTTTTATCGGTGATAGCAATGTAACCTCACACATATGGGAGCTAATGTGAAAAGATTTGTTTGTTTGAAGATTATTATCATTCATAATTTTATTACTAAAATCCAGGAGCATCAGGGTAAGAAAAAATAATTAATTTTAATTAATTTCGTCTTTTAATTTAATTATTATTTCTTGTAGCGATAGGAGATATTGAAGTTATTTAAAATAAATTAAATGATTGAACGTAATAAACATTCTATGGTTGATTCCTGGTAAATATACCCTTTGCATATAGAACAATAAAATTGTGTATAAAATTTATGCAAATGTTTTGTAACAAAAGATCAGGACAGCTCCATTTCAAAAGCCCAGTCACGTATGTCGTAAAACTTTATTTCAATTCTTTTATGCTGTGTACAAGCAAGGTCTGACTGCAGGTACTAATTAGTGCATAACTGCATAATATATATATTTTATGTTCTTAGCTATGAGAAATGAATCTAAAAATTATATTTCATTGACACCGGGCATGAAGCAATCGCGTGATATGAAATCAAGATTTAAGATTCACTGTATAACTGTTGAAAGTATGGATGCTTGCGGTAAATTTATTATCTATATGCACGATACTCATTTGTTGTATATAGTCTGTGGCCCTCTTTACGCTCTAACGTAATCTCAAGGCGGGGACTCATGGGGGGTCATCTAACTTACATTTTACCATTTTCATCTTAGATGTAAGAAATAAGTGTATGTGTTTTAAAAAGGACTCGGCTTAAAGGTCTTGTTACCAAGCCATAAAATATTCATCAAATCTAACGTAATCTCCAAGCATAGCGTGTTCAATTTTTGTAAAAATACTTTTATTTTTAATAATTAAGTTCATTATTCTCTCTCGTATCGTGTCAACAACATTCTTTAATTTATTATATTATTATTATATTGAAATCAGTTGTTATTATTGATCCTTATATAAACAATAATATTGACAACGCAAACATTCTTACAATTTAATAGTAATTTTAATTTGCTTTCAAATCAATAACTGATTACATTTCCGAAAACGTTTTCTCACCAGCGGGAAGATATACGATATGCATTCAGAGTACAAGCGAAATGTTTTGGGTCACACGAACAAGTTTTAAAATCGTTCTCTAGGTGAAACGACAAGCGCGCGCTGCGCTGTTCGCACTCGGGCTGCGCGACCGCCCGGTGCCTACGTGACGTCGCCCTCGTGCCACCGCTTGGAAGGAAAGAGGGGAGCAACCAGTGTTTTTTTTACGCACGTTTAGTAACATGTGTTTATCGATAATATTTTATATTAATTTATTTTACATTTTTAATTAAAATAAAGAATAAATTATTATATTGTTAGACGAATATTCGATGAGAGATTTAATAAATAATTTTGTTTAACGTTTCAACTTTCTTAATCAATTTAAACACGTTTTCTACACTTTTCTCTAGGAATAAATATTTAATAATGATTTACGTAAAGATCGCGTGGTATATACACTGGTTTATCTAATTATTTTTTTTAAATTGCCTATTGTGTTATCGATGTCGATAAACCATAATGTAAACAATACAGCGCGTCTCTACCGGTTATTTTGAACGAAGCACTGGAAGTAGCGTGAGCAAAGCAAAACATAACAAAGAATCGGTATACTGTACAGATACAGACAGTCGTTCACACGTTACCGTGTTGTTCAGACGTTGTGTTTATCAACAAGTCATTACGAATAGAAAGTTTTTACCACATTTTGATTGCATTTACATCGCAGTAATTTTTTTTAACAATCTTTGCGTAGTAATTTGCCAATATGTATTCTACGAGAAAAAGTTTAGATAAGATTTTGCAAATCTACAAGAATGAGATTCGCCGGCAAATTAGCAAAACAACAAGCGTTACCAATTCCGATGCAATGGCACCAAGACTCGACCAATCGGTGAATAAGTCACCGCAGAATGATGAAACGGGACTGCCTAAGAAGTTGTTGAAGTTGCAGAAATATCACAGGTCAGTGAACTCATATTGATGGAGTAATTTGCGTAACACACAAACTCTATTTACTTGAAGGTACTTAGCTCTTAACATGTATTAACTGGCCGTTTATACAAGTTAGTTTTGTGTATATGTGTAATTATCTGTGCTTAGAAATATTATTTTCTCGTTATGATGCATTGATATGAATATAATTGGCATTTGTTATGTATATGATATGGCCTAATTATGATACAATTCAATGACCAAACAAATACATTCATGAGCAGATAAAGCATTTCTTATGCAAAGGGATCAAGATTAATTACTGTTATTTATAAAATTTATAAAGTATTTCTCCCAATTATATAAATTATATTTTTGTTGATGTTTGAATATTAAATGCTGTATAAGGTGTATGCCACATTTAATTACTAAAAAATTCATTTGTGTAATTTTACGATATAATAACTCCATGAAAAGGCAAAGTCAAATCGGTGAATTGAAGTTTTTATCTTTAGATTCCTGTCAACCCTCACGCCGCAGCAAATGCCTCTGGCTGCCCGAGGACTGGCAGTCTCCAAAGACCAGTCCCGGGAGTTCATGGCTTGCTTCCCGGACATCGTGAGGGACCTCACAAAGACTGGCAAGCATATTGACGTGCCGGAAGCCAGCAAGTGGTTGGCTAAGGTACGTTCTATGTTGTTTTTGTCAGTCTTTAAGACAGAATCATATAGAACTAATTTACGTTGCAAATAAAGTGTACACAACCCGTTAAACAGGTCTCGCCTAGAGAATGAAGTCTATAAAATAACATAATATCATTCAATCTCTTTAGAAAAAAACAAACCATAAACAGTTAATATTGCGTCTTATTATATGTTTTGTGAAGTGTAATTGGTATAAGTAGAATTCATTAAAGCGCTATTATAAAGAGAACGAAGATAATATATTATTGGTATATTGGAGATTAGCATTGAAGAGGTCGAATATGACAAATGACAAGATTCACGTGGCCGTCTAGACGATATTTAAAACAAGGGTATAAATCGAGTATGCAAATATGCTTAAGGATTCGAAGATAGAATGATACAATGGGTTGAAAATTATGAAAGATTGTCCTGCTTTTTACAATATCATTTTATGTGAGTAACGGATATCTAAGATAAAATTAACCAATACTCAGAATTATGTGTATTACGGGTTGGTTGGATTCTACTAAAACGGTGTTAACTGGTCGATTATGGTTGAATTCTTTTTTTTTATACTAAAATTTAAATTAATTTAAATTCCATTAAAAAGATAAGGTAATTATCATATAGAATCACAATGTTATAAATTACATGTATTCCATATTTGAAATTTCATATGTTAATCAACAAAATTAACTTGATAAGAAAAAATATGTTATTTAAATAGAATGAATAAACGGAAAATATTTGCAAATTAATGAATATGGAAAATTTATTCTTCGTGTAGTTTTTGTAATAATCGTTTACATTCAAGTCAGTTTTTTTCTCAACATTTTAACAATGTGCGTCAAAGTATTAAAAATATGCAAAAAACATTTTATTTTTAACTTATTTTATAGTTGTAAAGATTTTGGATAAGGTTAATAATGATTTTCAAACGAATTTAAGCAGAAGTGCACAGATAAAATATAATGAAGCATAACTTTTCTGGGAGATTTCTGAACGTGTCTATTATATTTTTTTAATAATTTACAATAAGAAGCGTTGGGTATTTTTCTGGAAATAAGTGGGCAACTTTTACTATACACCATGCATCTTGCACCTGAATAACAATACGCATTTTGCATTACCCAATACCGAACAAAAGGCATTATCGGTTATGCCATAATTGTTCATTGTTGAAAAATATTTGAATTCTAAGATACGAGTATTGAAATTACGCATTATTTAATGCTATTGTTAGGAACTTTAGCAATCGGAAATTTTACAAATATAACTTAAGTCGTTTCTTAGGTTGAATAGGTTTTTTCTGGTACGCTGCCAGTTGTTAGCCGCCGGGTTTTTATAAGCTGTCACGTCCTTTTAAATCTTTTTTTAGCTAGGTGAATAGACATTAAAAATATTGGCTTTATAAATGTGTTTTTAAAATACCAAGAATTACAAAGACCATATTATGCGAATTACGTTTTACGAATTACCTTAGTAAGCTCTAATTTAGTATGCACACAGTTTAATCTTTGCATATGCGATGGACTATTTGATTGCTGAGATTAGGCTGAGCAGGCACTCACGCAAGTTTGGCCTTTTTTTATAGACCAACCTCCGGTACCCTGGGTGGGCCCGGAGGGATGTGTGGGACTCGGCCTGGGCAGCCCCTACCCACTAAACCTTCCGCGAATGCCATCAGCCGTTATGAGCGGGGTTGCCCCGGATCTGTCAGCGACAGGATAACGCAAGTTTGGCCTAAGCTAAGCCTGAGAAAAATCAAAGAGCACTTTATAAATTTCAGCTTAAGTATAACGACTGTCCTGTCTGTCCTTCTGTAGTATGAAGTACTCGTATATATGCTCTAATTATCTTTGACAACACAAAAGAAATATCATACGATGACTTAAGGCAAAGATGAAAAAGGTATAAAAAGATCAAAACAAAAAGTATAAAAAAATTACCATTTTAATAATATGTTAAAATTATTTTACCTAATATTTTTTTTTTGGACGAACTAACACAGTTGGCCAGAGAGGCTGGGCTTTACTGCTTCACCGGATTGAGAGGTGGCATAACTTTTAGGTCGCTTAGCCTGAACCTCTTTTACCTAATGGTTTTAATTATTTTACTTTATAAAGTAAACCGGTGTTGTTACAGCTGTTACAATATAACGTGCCAAATGGGAAAAAGAACCGGGGCTTGGCAACCGTCCTAGCTTACAAAATGCTGGAGAAACCTGAGAATATGACGCCGGAGAACGTTCATTTAGCGAATATTATGGGATGGTGTACAGAAATGGTGAGTAATAATTTCAAACTAGAGATTTAGTAATTGATGGTAAGGTAAAAAAGAATTAATGCCTATTCACTCATTTGTTATCAACCGTCTTCAAAGAATTTTAAAAGATGGCGCTTCCAGTTTGGTCCCTTTTTTTTTGTTTACGCGGGGGAATTTGTTTATAGACCATCCTCCGGTACCCTGGGTGGGCCCGGAGGGATGTGTGGGACTCGGACTGGGCAGCCCATACCCACTAAACCTACCGCGAATGCCATCAGCCGTTATGAGCGGGGTGTCCCGGATCTGTCAGCGACAGGACATTCCAGTTTGGTCTCAATCCAGTTGACGTTGGCATCCATGACAAAACCATAGAAGTCTTAAATTTTCATTAAATTTTCGACAAACGGACGAATAACTCAATACCACGCCAGCCGATAACGATGATTATATTTTTTTATTGGGAAGGATGTAGTTTACGTTGCAGAAATGATACCATACAAGATGTATGAGATCGTAGATTTCATTGTCTCCTACCTGAAGTGTCTTCTGTATTCTTAGGAATATTGCTAATTCACATTTAATAATATCTGCGTCAAAATATAATAAATAACTGGTAGACAATTATTTGATATTATATTCGCTAATTGCCCCGCTTACGTTTTGGAATTTGTAGTATAAGTATCAGTTTTCGGTTGTCTATATATATAGATACTATATACATAATATATATATATACATATTGTTCACGAATATTGTCATAAATTTGATTATGTTTTGCATATTTAATATGTTGCATTAAAATCATACTACATACAAAAATAATACTCATATAACAGTCTCTTTTAATTTTATTGTAATTAAATTTTTAAATAAATAAATAATAATAAAAATCACGTCCTTCGAACCCAAGCGGGGTAGACAGGGATAGCTTTACCTGTCCCGATACAGCTGCCCTGAGCAGCTCTTCGATGCTGTCGCACCCATTGGGGTGATAAATATCTATAGACTGAGCTATCATCATTTATATCGATAAGTCTCGGATACAAGGTCCACATTTTTTTAAACGATAAATACTTAAAACGTGATAGCAATTGATCGGTTTAAACGAAGTGACTGGTAATTTTTATAGAGTGACGTAACACTTCCAATATTTATTTTTTAGACAACGCCCATAAAGAGACTTGTTTCTGTCAATACCTGCCAAGCGTTAATTTAGGTGTCAAGGTTTTCCCAGCATACGAGAAATTGAATTCAAGAAAATAACGCAATTTAAAATATTCGATGTCAAATTAAGTAGCAGTTTGATATCACCGAGGTAAATTGACAATCTGTTTAAATAAGGCTAAAGTAATCACTCGAACGGCTCTCGTATACTTCTTATTTAAAAGCACACACAAACACACATACACGCGCATTGACTCATCCATTATCATGAATACGGCTACAAACGCAAATAAATATAATATAAAAATGTGTAATTAATAAATACAGTACAACAATATTTACGAGTAAAACAAAAATCGACTTCAAATTAAATAAAACTTTAAACTCTAACAGCCTTACAAATAAATGTGGTATAAAGATAAACTTAGGAATAAATTAAGAATAGGCAAAATTTGTAATAATAAACCAAGAATACGTTATACCTGGTATAGCGTTGACGTATTTGTTCATACAATCGTTATTCCGAAGTTATAACGGCGTACACCCTTGTTTAAGTCCAGTATAACATTTAAAATACTACGATTTGTTGTGTTCGCTCATTTAAATTAACTTATTATGGAATTAAGGCCAATGTAGGAAGTAGAAACAGTAAATGATTTAATAAATATCATTCAGACTCCAAAAAGTAAAAATATTTAAAAGATGGGAAAACCCTTTGATTTATATGTCGATGATTAGTTTCGATTAAAATATCGGTTTTCTAAAAGTGGTATAATATTTCTATTTATTTGAAAGGTCTCTTACTATGGACAAGCGTGGAAGTGGATTATCTTCTATCTATATATAGAGTATAGAATATTTTTATAACCGCCACACATTGACAGATACATTACTACACTACTACATAGACTGCAATTATTTTTTTTAGTATGGTTTCTCTTTGATTGCGCTGTTGCCAACTCGTGCATTTTGACGTAAAGGAAGAATAGATAAACCATAGTTATTCCGGATTTATTTGTGGTAAACTATTCTCAGCTTATTCTTAATTTATTCCTGGTTTAACTAAACTTAGTTTAAGGGTAATAAATATGTTATAACTTATTTTTATTTGTAAAACTGTATTTGTATTTCCGAATTATCGTAGGAATATTACGAAATGTAATTAATCAAAACATAAGCAAACTCTCATCAAACTACTCTTTATCCATCCTTTCGAATAAAAATTGAATCATCAAAATCGTTACACGTAATATGGAGTTTCGTCCATTTGTGGCGCACATACTTGATTCAAATTTAAGACTTCTATGGTTGTCTTACGGATGCCACTGTCAGAATTGGTCCAAATTTAAATGGAAATTGTATGGCTCGTCTAACTCTAGATTCAACTCGCTCTTGGATCCCGTTAGTGATTCCTGTCCTTAATCGAGGGACTGCACCATCTTTTTCTTTCAAACTCTGTGATCTATTTATTTTGTACGTTCTACCACTGTCTGTAAAACCTATCTCCACGCGCTATATCTTTTTTCTGATCACTCACTCGGCAGATGTATCCGGCCCACTGCCACTTCAACATGCTGACTTTAAGAGCTATATCGACTACCTTTCTCGAATTCGTCGAATTTCTTCGTTTCGGATATTATCTCTAACTGAAATGCCTAGCATAAGTAAAAATACTTATTTAAAGCTTATCTGCATTTAGTTCCACACGCACCAACTCCTGCTGAACGATATCATGGAGAGTTCGGAGATGAGGCGCGGTGTTCCCTGTTGGTACCGCCGCCCTGATGTTGGACTGGGCGGCATCAACGACGCCGTCCTCGTACAAACCGCAATGTATTCTACATTGAAACGCCACTTCTCCGCCAAGTCTTACTACAAGAACGCACTGGAAATGTTCAACGAGGTGAGATTCATAATAGTTTTTTCAAAAATTTTACGACTTCAAAAAAGGCTTTAGAGGTTTCGTTCGGTAACTTAGTAACCGACCAAGCCAAGGTTACCCCTCACCGGGGGGAACATTTGTATCGAGTTATTGGCTAATAGAGTATTCAGGCTAAGCGACCTAAGAGCTATGCCACCTCTCAATCCGGTGAAGCAGTGAAGGCCAGCCTCTCTGACCAACCGTGTAGTTCGTCCATAAAATAAACAACAAAATAGTAATATTTTTACTATTTTCACTGAATATATTCGTTTGCCGACAGATGCTACTGAAATGTTCTATTGGCCACCATTTGGAGAAGCAGCTATCCAAGACGGAGAAACCGGAGTTATCACAATTCACTATGGAGAAGTACGAAGCGATCACGAAATACAAGACTGCGTACTACACGTTCCAAATGCCGGTCGGCCTGGCGCTCCTGATGATGGGTGTCGACGACCCAGAAACACATAGACAGGCCAAGACTATTCTTCTGGAGATGGGGGAGTTCTTCCAAATACAGGTATGAAGGTATTCTTCTGTTATACAATCTAATTGACTGTGTTGTTTGTTTTTATAGCCGTTTTTTAATAACGAACGACGACTACACTGATTGACTATTTGAGAGAGCATGATAAATACAAACTTTTACGAAAACATTTCGAAGAAAAATCTTTTCTCACTATATATATATATATATATATTTATGTTCTTGTATGTTCTGTTGCTACCTAAGAAATAGATCAAAAATTTTGAAACAAAAAGATTGTGCAGTCACTTGGTTAAGGCTAGGAAGTCAAGGCGGCCAAAAAAGTGGTTAATAATCGCTTAGATGTTAGGAGCGTTGCTGGAGTTTCTTCGACCACTTCTTCTCCCAGCGCCAACGCTTCCCGAAGTGGCACTTAAAGTTAGTTTAGCTTTTGAGTGTCTCTTAGATTATCCGTGAAATAGCAACCGACCGAGCCGTGGTTCGACCCTCTCGGGCGCCCTCGGATCGGAATGCTTACGCGTAACATAGTAACCGTCCAAGCCGAGGTTACCCCTCACCAGGAGGACCCTTGTGTCGAGTTACTAGCAATAAAAGTTCAGGCTAAACGACCTAAGAGCTATGCCACCTCTCAATCCGGTGAAGCAGTCAAGGCCAGCTTCTCTGGCCAATCTGTGTAGTTCGTCATTAAAAAAAAAACTACATCTGTACAGTTCTACCACTGTCTATTCTGTCCCAGTAAGACCTACAAATCTCCGCGACTTATTTCTTTTTTTCTGACGTCGATATCGACTAACTTCATTGATTCGCCACTAAGTAACCATATGACGCACGTATTTTATATATTTAAAAAAAAACTTATTTATCTTCCTTTAAACCTATTTATCTTCGCCTAAATTTGATTAGAATAGCCGTGAAAAAATATCCTTCTATTGATGTCGGTAATATTGTACACTAGAATTGTACAGTATGAAACTTTGTTGTGGTTTTAAATAAAGATTTTTTATTATTATTATTTCAGGATGATTTCCTGGACTGTTTTGGAGATCCAGCGGTGATCGGAAAAAGTGGTTGTGATATCGAAGAAGGGAAATGCACCTGGCTCGCTGTGGTAGCACTGCAAAGGGCAACGCCGGCGCAGCGCCAGATCATGGAGGAGCATTACGGCAGCTCGAAACCCGAAGATGTTGCCAGGATCAAGGATCTCTACGAGGAGTTGCAGCTGCCTCACACATATTCGGTGTACGAAGAAGCCACATACGATCTCCTTAGGACACAAATACAACAAGTAACAAGGGGACTTCCGCACGATTTGTTCTTTAAAATTCTGGATAATATCTTCAGGCGAAGTGTCTGAGCGATTGAAATCTGATTAGATTAAGTTACTGTAGTTATATGCCAATACCGTGTTAACGTCTAGGCAGCCGAAATAAATATATAGACAGGCTCTGAACGAAATCTTTCAATGGATTTCAGGTAAGTTAAGAAAATCATTTGTTGAAATTTGTGTCCGCATAATTAAAAAGTAACATCGATTGCTACTTCTGTCTATGCCACAAGGGTTAAAAGGACGTGAAAGTATTTTTATTTTACCTTACCAGAGCGGTTCACATAAATAGGGTACATTAACACTAATACCCTATGTTGAACAGAATGTGGGTACTTCGATATTTGCTCCTGATGATTATTATTGAAAGTAGATAAGATATTAACTAATTCGCTTTCCTCCTCTCTTATTAAAATATATTTATGATTCCCATTGCTTAGGCGGAGCTCCACGGTTACTATAAATTGTAACGAGACTTAGAGACTTATATTTAATTCGTTTGCATTAATCAATAATTCAATGAGTCAAGATACCCCGCCTTCTGGGAGGAAGGCAGGGTTGTGTGCGGTTTTTACCCACTAAAACCTCCCCGGTGGCCCTTTCCTCGGTGCATGACGAAGGGCTTCGAGATCTCCAATGGAATGCACCGGAGCTCCTCTGCACTGTGGTCTTTGTAGAGCACATTCCGGGGGAGGAGGTTAATCGCTCCCCCCTGTGCCCTCGCAGTGCAAGGCGACATGGGCCAGCCGATATCGCCTTCTTCCCGGGTCCACCTTAGCGGACGACAAAGGCCCCACCCTTGCCGCCCAGTGAACCCGAGGTCCCTTTTAGTCGCCTTGTACGACAGACAGGGGATACCGTAGTCTTATTCTTGAGAGCCCAGAACTACAGGGCTGACCCACTAAAACCTTCCCGATGGCTTCCTCGGTACATACGGGTCCTATGCCGTATGAGTACTTATAAGTATCAGTTAATCTCAAATAGATTAGTTTCATTTTGCGAATACTATCGTAATTAAACTTTGAATACAAGTAATACATTTGTTGAACTTCTCACGACACTGATTACAAACTCGAATGATAGACATTCTGATAGAAAATTCGCTGTACCTCTTTATTTTTTTGAACATAATGTCTTTGGAGATGAAAAAGGGATGATCATCCACATCCCAATCCCTCGGATCGGAATGCTTACGCGTAACATAGTAACCGTCCAAAGCGAGGTTACCCCTCACCGGGGGGACCCTTGTGTCGAGTTACTAGCAATAGAGGTTCAGGCTAAGCGACCTAAGAGCTATGCCACCTCTCAATCCGGTGAAGCAGTCAAGGCCAGCTTCTCTGGCCAATCTGTATAGTTCGTCATTAAAAAAAAAATCCACATCCCTTTGTGCCTACACAATTAGGGGGAGAAAATTTTTACTTTCTTAGTTTTGTGGCTATAGCAAAGCTTTAAGATTATATTTCAGTTATTAAAATTATTTTGGGTTTTTTATTTTACTCCTGGAAGCCATAGGAGTGACACGTGACCAACCCAGATTCATTCGAGGCAATCTGTTTTTATCCCGCGGTTGATAAACCGACGTTAAAATTATTGAAATCGTTCGAATAACAACGACGTAATCTATATGACCTAAATTTTATTATCTAATCGCATTTTAAACTTTATCATTCTTAATACGATAAACGGCCGTTTTAGATCCGTTCCCCGGTTATACTTTTACGCGTGCGTACCTATCATTTATATGTCCCACTATTGGGCACAAGTGTTCCCTGTAAAGAGAGTATAAGGGCATATACCGCCACGTGGCTAGCGTGGACTGGCAGACCTCACATGTCTTAGAAATTTTTATATCACATGAAGGTTTCCTGTTTATCGCGATGTTTATTACACCTATCATGACCACCGCGTGATAATTACTTGATTATGTATACTATAGGTATATTTGATTTTGATTTGCTTGAGAAGGTCGAAAACCCAACCACCGTCTATCAATAAAGTTTCATGTTTTAATTCCTTCGTTAAAAAATTAATAGGCGAATGGCTCTGCCCCTAGTCTAGATAGGACCTGAGCTCGGCTTATTGCGTAGTAGATAACTATTTCTATGTAATCTTTTTAAAATATCGTTATAGATTATTTGTGTATATATTATATATAAATTCGAAATCTTACGAAAAAATAATGTCCACAATATTAACTAAAACCATACGTCTTAAGTTAGTAATACACCCAGAGGGACTTAATAAATGTATTACATTTAAGTTATATTGGATAAAAAAATAAAGTAATTATTAAAAACTTATTCTCGTATTATTTAATTTCAATATGCATTAAATAGGCTCGTAAAATCTTTACAGTCTTACAAATAAAAATGAGTTATAACATATTTATTCCACCCTTAAACTAAGTTTAGTTAAACCAGGTATAAATTAAGAATAAGCTGAGAATAGTTTACCACAAATAAATCCGGAATAACTATGGTTTATCTATTCTTCCTTTACGTCAAAATGCACGAGTTGGCAACAGCGCAATCAGAGAGAAACCATACTAAAAAAATAATTGCAGTCTATGTAGTGGTGTAGTAATGTATCTGTCAATGTGTGTCAATAAAATAAAAATATTCTATACTCTATAAATAGATAGAAGATAATCCACTTCCACGCTTGTCCATAGTAAGAGACCTTTCAAAAAAATTTAAAAACCGATATTTTAATCGAAACTAATCATCGACATATAAATCAAAAGGGTGTTCCCATCTTTTAAATATTTTTACTTTGGAGTCTGAATGATATTTATTGTCATTTACTGTTTGTACTTCCTCCATTGCCCTGAATTCCATAATAAGTTAATATAAATGAGCGAACACAAACACAAATCGTGGTATTTTAAATGTTATACTGGACTTAAACAAGGGTGTACGTCGTTATAACTTCGGAATAACGATTGTATAACAGGTATAACGTATTCTTGGTTTATTAGTACAAATTTTGCTTATTCTTAATTTATTCCTAAGTTTATCTTTATACCACGTTTATTGGTAAGGCTGTTAGTGTTTCTCATAATTCTCTACTCTGCCGAAATATGAGCCCTACGCCAAACCGAAACACAAAAGATAGACGCTTTGGAGATGTGGTATTGGAGAAAGATGCCCGGGATTTCTTGCCCGAATTCCGAACAATTGCCTCCATCCTTGAAAAGCTGGGTGGGCTGGGATCAATTAGCGTCTATCTACTCAAGTGCACAGGCTAATACTGAGTTCTTTGGGCATGTTAGCCGTCGTGGAAACGGTTCTTTACAGTCTCTTATCGTGCAAGGCAAAATGGAAGGAAGTAGACCACGAGGTAGATCGCCAATGCGACGGACGGATAAGGTGGTGGGTGGTACCCTCCACGAATGTGCCTGATTGAAGGCCAGTAGGCGGAGGTGGCGAGACGTGCGGCGGGTGCTCTCTGCTGCCGAACCCATCGGATCATGATGGCCACGACCACTCTGACAAAACTGAGGCGACTGAGGAGAAGAATTCATTAAATAAACACTTTTAGACGACATACATGGTAATAATACTACAGGGTGGCCCATAAGTCCTTTGAAAAGTAAAATTTGAATAAAACGAAGAGGGCGCGCGTGAGCGGTGCAGGGGAAGCGGGGAGTAACTTCGGTTTCTGGGAATTTAGTCGCGATGGAACGTTTTACCGGAGCGGACCGTGCGTTTTGTGTGCGCGAGTTTTATAAAACGACAATTCGGCAACCGTTGCGCGGCGTAAATTTCGAGAACACAAAGGTTTACACAACTTTGACGACACTCCAACTCTTCAAACGATTAAGAACTGGGTTGCTAAGTTCGAGGAGACCGGTTCGACGTTAGATAAACCGCGGTTGGGTCGCCCAAGGACGTAACGTACGGAACAAAACATAGACACAGTGACACAGTCTATTCGCGAAAATCCGACACAGTCAACTCGTAAGCGCACCAGAGCATTAAACGTATCCAGGACATCGTTACAACGGATTTTGAAGAAAGACTTACATATGCACCCTTACAAAATTCAGTTGGTTCAAGAATTAAAGGAAACTGACGGTATTCTAAGACAAAATTATGCGAACGAAATGTTGAATCGGTTTACTTCCTTCAATAACATAATGTTCTCTGACGAGGCTCATTTCCATCTTAACGGGCATGTTAGTAAACAAAATTGCCGCTATTGGAGCTCCATCAATCCAAAACTTAAGCATCAGAAGCCCTTACATAGTCCGAAAGTGACTGTTTGGGTCGCTATGTCAGCCCATGGTATCCTAGGGCCTTATTTCTTTGAGGATGGCAGAGGGCGCGCAGTTACTGTTACGTCGGAGTGATATGTGGCTATGATCGAAGAGTTTTTCATACCAGAATTGCAAAACTTTTCAGGCTTTAATGCCAGGATGTGGTTTCAACAGGATGGGGCCACTTCTCACACCTCTAACACTGCTATGCCCGTTATCCGTCAACTTTTTCCTGGCAAAGTGATCTCTAAGAGAGGAGACATTTCCTGACCTCCACGTAGTCCAGATCTGACCCCGATGGATTTTCTTTGTGGGGCTGCCTTAATGCTAAAGTATACGACACAAACCCGCGGTCAATTGAGGCCCTAAAAGAAAATATCCGCAGAGAAATGACAAGCATTTCAGCAGTGACGTGCCGCGCAGTCATCGACAATTTTAGGCGTCGTTTGCAAGAGTGCCGTGATCGCAACGGATTACATTTAGAAGATGTTATTTTCAAAAATAATTCCCGTTTTTAAGCTTTTTGTAAATAAAAATTTAATTCATAATGTAATTAGTTTTATTTTAATAATTTTTTTCATATCAAAGGACTTATGGGCCACCCTGTATTACAGCAAATCATAAAACATACGCTGTCCACCCGCAACATGCTTCCTGTGTCCATTAGACAATCTCACACGATAAATTAATTTAAATTTCGGGATAAAGCGTTTTACTTATGTGAGTACAATATATTTAGAACTTCAAAGTTTTGACTCGCACGATTTTTTCATACAATTAATTTTCTTAATTAACAATTTATACATGTACACAAGGTATTATGAGACCGCTTCCGGAAACGAAGACAGACAATAGTACTAATGACACCTGTGATGATGGGACGGAAAAAAATATCGATCTTAATTTAAAAAAAAGTCAAATCATTAGAAGTATCATATGAGATATTTCCCGAAGTAGCTCTCAAAGTTAGTTTAGCTTTTGAATGTCCCTTAGATTATCCGTGAAATAGCAAGCGAAAGAGTCGTGGTTCAGCCTTCGCGGGCGCCCTCGGATCGGAATGCTTATGAGTAACATAGTAACCATCCTTTTTTGTTTTGTTAAATCCGGTGAAACAGTCAAGGCCAGCTTCTCTGGCCAATTTTTGTAGTTCGTCATTAAATATATATATTTATATATATTGATGATGACGATATAAATAAATAGATAATGAAAAAATCATAGATAATGAAAAAAAATTAAGACACTGTTGACTGTCATCCTTTTCTTGTTGATGTTGTTGACATACCTTAGAGCGAACGAGCGCTTGGTTTCATCCTTCATTGTTCGTACAGTAAAGAATTGGAACAGGATTCCGCAGATTACCCTTCCGATTTCAATACGGCTGTCAAGATACGAGTGAATAGGCACTTAGCAACAGGGGGTTGCAAAAAGGTTTTAGTCATTTAGCCCTCGCTACAGATAATTGTAGTGGTAATCTTTGAAGTTGACATGGTAAAAAATTGTGGGAGGAGAAAGGAAAAGGTACAAGTTCATTGCATTAAATACATCTTGGTGGATTATTTTTTGTCTCATAGATGGCGTTACATTTACCCGCTATTATTGATATATATATATCTATGATTCCATTTCGGTTACAAAAGACGTGAGTGTTTTGTTTGACTATTTAACTATCTCATCGCTCATTCTCTCAAACGCCTGCAGAAATGCCTTAGCAGAAGTTACAATAATCAACTTTCACGCGTTATTAAAACTTTACTAATCTAAAGATATTGTTTAATGGTCGGTTTAAACATCTTCAGGTTGACGTGAGGTATACATTTGTTTTCAACTGATTTCAAAAAAGTTAAAGGTTCTCAATTTGTCTGCATTTTATAATGTTTGTGCATTCATAGCGCCGTCATTCATCATCCGATTTTTTTTGTTTGATTATTTCGTTTCAATTGACCCCTAGCGTATGGGCAGACTAGAGGAAAGTCCAAATCGGGGGAAGTTTACATTTAAAAATTGAATTGTGAAAAATATATTTATGAGTAAAAACCAAAAAGCGCTTTCAAATCGAACCAAACGCGACAGACCAATCGGTTAACGCTACTACTCGCAAGCGCTTTCTTTTGATTGAAACCAATTCCTTCCAAACAAAAGAAAAATAGACGAATTGATAAATCTCTATTTTTGAATAATGTCAGTTAAAAATGTCATGTACACTGTCCGGTATTGTATCCGAAGTGGGGAGAGTATTGAAAATTTCGCAACCGTTTCATTATTGTTGACCACCACTTTATTCGTCATCATTTGCTATTTATGGCGTTATTGTTTCCTATATTTCCTATCGATGCCACAAATGGTCCTGATATGAGATACTATCGATTCTATTTCGATTTTCTCAGTCACTAAAACTAGAAAACATAACTTAATTATACATATAGAACAATACATTATACTAACTTAAAAAAAGAAATATTTGCAATATAAAACATAATATAAACATAAATATAACAGCAATGCAATATAAACATAAATGCAATATAAACATAAATATAACAGTCATCATTTTATTTAAGAAGTTCACGGTTCACAATATTATACATTTCTCGGCAATGGTGATATGCTAATCAGATTCATCCTTTCATAATAATCATAGTTTAGGTTTTTTTTGTACCTCTCTATATTTATCTGTTACGTACGCGTCTGTTATGTGGTAATGTTGATTACATTTATGTATGTAAATTCATTTATTTACAAAAAAATACTATTGTATGCTTAATCCATTTACAGAATCGGGGTTATTGTTTGAAGCAGATAGTTCAAGAGAATTGTGCGATTATTGGTTACATGTTATTTAGTCTGTGGTGAGGAAAATTAACACTATCCTTATATATTTTTATATACTGTAAGAACTGTAGTGTACAAAATTTACCGGATTAGGACCTGACTCAGGTGTTTTTGGGAATGAACTACATTGATCGGACTGGAGACCATTAGTGTTTGACCGGATTTTTTGAGAGGTGGCACAGCTCAGAGGTCAGTCATCCTGAAATTCTTTTGGGAGTAATTCAGAGCTATTTCTTCCAGAGGGGACTGTAGCTTAGCCAGTTACTCTATCACTGCCGAGCCTTTCGACGACTCCATCAGGAAGACGAGCCTCTCCATCGCCGCTCCAGGCAAGGCGCGGCAAAACATGAAATGCATCTTCCTCCACGATCTCCATATGCAGGTGTCGTCCTCCAAGTCCATCTCCTTGAGGCCTTGGGGGCCTAAAGTTTTCCTAAACGAGCAGTGCTCGCCTACCCACAACGAGTTATGTCGGGCCCTCACCGACCAAACCCACAAAATGTTCCATCATCGTCGTATATTAGCGGGGCAACCGGAACGCTCGCGCACACATCCGCGGCCTCGCCTGTCGTCCCGGAGATGACAGAGCCTCGCCCTCTCATCGAGGCATGGTCCGCCGGTACATAAAGCGCGTTACTCTTTCGAGAGACAAACCACAGCCGGATCAGACGCATAAATCGGATTACAAAAATACGTCTCTAGATAAAATTTAGTTTCTTAGTAACACCAACTAACCAGTATCTCGACGGTCTTTTTCTTACATTATTAAAAATTGTTTAACAACGTGTGTGTATTTATAATCGACATCCGAGGTCACGGAGGTCTTACAGTTTAAAATGTTTGACACGCATAGCAGTGATAACGTAATGGGACTCTAAACAGTTCGCCTTCCAATCTCTCGGTCGGTGTGAGATTACATGGCATATTATCTTAACCCTCTACCGCATAGAAACCCATATATGGTTCGGCAACTTTAGTTTTTTTTTATTCGTAATGATGCTAATACAATAACTAAACGCATCGGCTACCTTAAGATTAATATGTTGGTAATACGAAAATAATATTTTATTGTCTATGGTCAAACGTCAATTCCGTTATAACCTCACTTGTATCAGCGCAGGTGCGAAGTTCAACAAAGTGTTTGCAAACTCATTTTTCAAAAAAGTTTATCTACATGATAAAGGTAAGTTTTGCTTGATAAAAAAATTTTATATGGTGCTATTATTATTCTATTTCAAGAATGTGTTAGATTTTTATAGCTTTTTGGCATATTTCTATCATACTGAAGGACTTTTTCTTTGAAACCATATATGGTTTCGCATGCACTATATTTAATTTTTATTTTAATTATTATTTTTGGTGATGGGCATAGCATGGCTTTTCTAGGTTGCAGAATGGATCCTGCTCGCTTTATGGCTCTTCGAAACATGTTAACCCCCTACCTGGAGATGGTATGATAAGTGATGATGCCTTAGCTTCCGATTCCGACAGTGAATATGTTCCTCCTAGACAATACCAACGTCACAGAAGATCTGTTGTTATTCCCGAAACTGATAGCGATTCTTCTGATGAAGAAACTAGCCCTGCACCAACCACACAAAAGAAAGGTAAGGCAATAAAAAATAAGCCTACCGTAATAAAATGGGAAACAAAAAAAAAAGAGGCTTATGATGTAAACAATTTTAAATTTACTGGAATAGCACAATTACCGGAATTTATTGAAAAACTTGAAACACCGGCAGATTATTTTTTGTTTTTATTTTCTGATGATTTGCTAGAAACTATTACCAATCAATCTAATTTAAAATCTGTACAAGACAACATAAACAAACCCGCTAACATAAGTAAACAGGAAATAGAACAGTTTATTGGCATGGTAATTTTCATGTCCATAGTGAAATTACCTGCGTCACGACATTACTGGAACAAATCTGTAGGACAATCACAAATTTACGAAACTATGACATGTAATAGATTTGAAACAATAAAAAAAAAAAATTTACACTTCAATGACAACAATAATTACATTCCGCATGGTAGTCCAGGACATGACAAGTTGTTCAAAGTGCGCCCACTTCTAGATAGCATTAGGCAGCAACTTTTACTAGTACCTAAAGAGGAGTATCTTGCAGTTGATGAACAGATAATCCCTACTAAAAATCGGCATGATCTAAAGCAATATAACCCGGCAAAGCCTCATAAATGGGGGTATAAGAACCAAGTTCTTAGTGGAGTTTCAGGTTTCAGTTACGATTTTGACATTTTTGCCGGTGACCAAAGTAATACACGACCTGAAGGTGCACCAGATCTAGGTGTTAGTGGCAATGTAGTGACTCGTCTCACCGAAACAGTACCAAGACATTCTAATCATAAGATCTTTTTTGACAATTGGTTCAATAGCCCTAAACTTCAGGTGTATCTTACACAGATCGGATTATTGCCTCTAGGTACAGTGCGCCTAAACAGAGTTCCAAATATAAATATGCCACCGGAGAAGGAATTGAAAAAAAAGGAACGTGGATTTTTCATTGAAAAGGTTGCTAGTATTGATGGAGTCAATGTAAGTGCAGTTACTTGGTTTGATAATAAACCGGTGCATATGCTTTTCAACTTACGTAGGTGCTGAACCAACCACTACAAAACGAAGATATTTTAGAAAAGAAAAGCAGTATAAAACATTACTTGCCCTCAAGCAGTTGGAGGTATATAACCAACACATGGGGGGAGTTGATTTGTTAGACTCCATGCTGGGTCTATATAGAATTCACTTGAGATCCAAAAAATGGTACAAAAGAATATTTTTCCACATGGTGGATATGTGTATTGTAAATGCTTGGATTCTTTGGCGCCGAAATAATCCAAACATTTACATGCCTTTATTTGATTTTAAGCAAGCAGTTTCAGAACACTTACGCAAATCAGGTAAAGCAGTAAGTGTTCGAAAAAGAGGACGTCCCTGCACTCAAAGCAGAGACGGAACGCCTGTAAGTTTTA
The DNA here is from genome assembly GCA_029286785.1 of Meandrusa payeni. Lineage (NCBI taxonomy): Eukaryota > Metazoa > Arthropoda > Insecta > Lepidoptera > Papilionidae > Meandrusa > Meandrusa payeni. The sequence continues at coordinate 5,653,505 of JAGSMX010000008.1, read as the reverse complement.
CTGGCCACGGTAGTCCTGCTTCATCTAATCCAGGAACACCCAATCGTCCAAGTAAAGTAAGGAAAGTTCCTGCCAGACACCAAGAACTGCCGTTGAACTCTGTAAGAACGGACAAAATAGACCATATGCCGGAATGGATGAAACACCGACAAAATGTAGTTGTTGCGGTCAAAACTTACACAAAATGTAAAAAATGTATGGTTTTCTTATGTTACAACGATAAACGGAACTGTTTATCCGATTTTCATTATAAATACTGAAACTATTGTACGAGATACTTCAAGCTCAAATTATTTCTTTATTGCATAGAAACCCATATATGCCACTAGTAATTATGATTATAATTTGTTTGAATGCATATGAACCCATATATGGTCTTAATTTTTTTTTCAGTTCCTGTAACCGTTTTTTTTTCAAATTTTATTTCTGTAGCATATCTTATCAGTAAATAAAGGCTCAACAACTATCAAATATTTTTTTTTCGTTTCCTTCATAATTCATGCAGTAGAGGGTTAACTTAACTATTCTTACTACATTCCGCGGAATCTAAGCTCCTCTTAACACCGCTTTGTTACTTATATAACACTATAAATCAAAATAAATTACCTGACAGGCAGGCAATACCTACCACCTGCCTGTTAGACAATGTAATGCATGTTTCTTTTTTTTTTCTTAAACGATAATGTTCGTCAACTTTGTAGAGACAGGTATTCGTTATTAATAATGTATTTTACACCATCTACGGGTGTAGTAGTCAGTAGTGAATTACATAATGCTGCTTATAGGCATGGTATGGTGATATCATGTTTTAAAATACATAGATAGAAATAAATAAAACATAAATCAAATCAGTGACAAATGAAGCATTGAACGCTACTAAAAGCGGTCGCTCTCTTGTATTTCCGAGACACATGTTTCTAGTCAACAATCATTCTTACCCATACGATTTTATAAGTGCCCGTAAAAGAGGTCTTATAATAATTATTATTTATTTACACTACAGTAGGGTCCTTTGTTCATAACAAATGGACTAAATTTGTGTTATTGCTTACAATCTAGTGGTAGTAAAAATACATTTTAAGAATTTGTTATTACTTAATAACTAAAAGTGATCTAATAGCGCTCAGAATGATGTTGAAACTTTCGCGCAGTTTGCCAGTAAGGCAGATTTTTACGCCTTGTAATCAAAAAACTATGTGTCTGTTTTAACCAAAAGGACCTCAAGTAAAAAAGCAGTAATTCTACATTATACAATTCATATACATTTTTCTAAATTTTTTGATCATTTTGCCCTATGGCTTCAATTGACATTGACAGCTGACATGGTCATTGTTTACTCTTCGGCCTTAGCGTGACATTTCGTCAAATCCAATAGTAATAATATTTAAATTGTTTATTGATTTATGTATTGATGTACACTTGAGAATTGCGACGACCTCCGATTTTGTATTGTTTCTATTTTTGATAAATTTTGAATAAAATTAATTAATTCCTTATTTTGATGTGATCATTCTAATGTTTTTGGAAAGTGACGTGTTACGTGAAAGTATATTACAATTTTCTGTATAAAATTGAAGTGCAAGTTAAACATAATATATGTCCAAAATATATGCCATATCATAATATAAATAAGAAATAAAAATGAATACATTCAAAAATGCTCTCTTTAAAATTATTAAGCATGCAAATAGAGATTTCTCCGACCACAACTACATTTTAAGGTGAATATTATACTTTAAATAACTAACTGTAAGCTATTTTTCAGAACATTGATCACGAAATGATTAAGACAAAGTTTGTCACACGACAATGGAATGTACAATTGTTAAATGTAAAGGCAAGATAATATCTCATACATAAATTATGTTGTCTGTAACATTCATATCTTTTACTTACCCAACGCCTACAGTGCTCGTTTCGTCTCACTTGCTTTCCGACCGCGTTACAATTATAACTTATTTCTACAAGAATGACTTTTCAAAAAATCTTGTGCAGTCTAAATGGTGTTTTATTCAGTTCTGCAGGAAGACAAATTTTTAACAGGTTTTTTTTTATATTACTGTATTTTTTTAATTTATTGATTGCTATATTTTTATGATAATTGCTTGATATATTTTATTAATTGCTAGTTTGTCTAGTGTCATACTAATATGTTAAAATATTATCATACACAAACTTATTTTGTGAATATACCCTTTTGAAAAAAAATTATAAATTAATTTTCTTAGTTAGCAATTCTGTGAATGTAGATAAGCGATTATTCATTTAAAATTTACTTTAAGTTAAGTTTAAACTAATTCATTTAATAATTAATTATGTAAATAGTTTCAGAAGTTTAACAAATATAAGCAATATTTGAAAAACATCTAAAATTAATCAAACAATTTTATAATCATTTGAAAAATAAAAGCCTAATGCATTGTGTAATTTACTTGTGTAGTGTAAATGTTCTACATAAAAAAGTCATTGGAGTAAAAAAAAATCTGTGTGTATTCCACTTTTGGGTAATCAAAACACGTCATTTGCTTTTGTTTTTGTTTATGTGTGTAGTTCTGTTATAGTCACTGTTATATTGTTTTCTTTACTTAAGAATATTGCCAACACACGTCCAAGAATGTAGATAAATTTACTAAGTAGCTTTTTTTAATGTGTAAATTGGACAAAATAGTTGAAATCTCCAAGTTGAATATTCTGTCTTATGAACACAGATACATTTACTAAGTAGCTTTTTTTAATATGTAAATTGGACAAAATAGTTGAAATCTACAAGTTGAATATTTTATCTTATACCTATACAAACCTTTTTATGTGAAAAATGTTGTCATTTTTTTGATTCAATTTAAAAAGGCAGTGAATAAAATTAATATTAGCATGTCGTGAGTGTAAGTAAGATAAGGTAGATTGAGTACAGTATGTTTCTATGTATGGGTGTATTGTTATCTATAAATTGGAATATTCAAATTTTTCTGTTTGTTTTGAATACATACATAAACATATACTACTTGCAATCATTTATTTGTAAACATTATAAATATTATTTTTCCAATAATTATATTTAGGATGTATAATTATCATTCGTAGTTTGTTAATTAACCTTTTTTTTGATGGGATGGAAATCTTCAACAAGATACCCCGCCTTCTGGTGGAAAGGCAGGGTTATGTGGGATTTTTATCCACTTAAAACCTAGCCGATGGCCCTTCCTCGGTGCATATCTCCAGTGGAATGCACCGGAGCCCCTCTGCACTGTAGTCATTGTACATTGTGTAGAGCACATCCCAGGGAAGGAGGTTAATCCCTCCCCCTCTGTGCCCTTGCAGTGCAAGGCGACATGGGCCAGCCAATGTCGCCTTCTTCCCGGGTCCACTTCGGCGGACGACAAAGGCCTCCACCCTTGTCACCCAGTGAACCCGAAGCCCCTTTTAGTCGCCTTATACAACAGTAGTCTTATTCTACAAGCCCAGAACTACAGGGCTGTCATTAATTAACCTAGGCACAATGTATCTGCTATTCAAAGCGAAGACAAATCCGACAGAACATAGATAGTATAATCTGGGCAGCATTCTTGAGTTAAAAATGGTGTAAGTCACTTTGGTTATTATTTGAATAATGTATGTCTATTTGTTTCAGTGCTTTGAATAGAAGTTGCTGTAAAATGTCCACAAATGTCTCTATATCTGCACTTGTACAAAAGGAAAGGGAAACTTTCCAAGATGTCCTGCCAAATATCATTAATTCAGTAACAACATTACCTCAATTATTAGAAGTACCTGATTTTTCCATATGGATGAAAAAGGTATTTTTTATTATACTTTTTTAAATCTCAATTTATATATTAAAAATATTAATATATGTATGTTAATTCACAAAATTCAAGAATTACTTTTTACCATTGGTAGGCATTCGCTGTGCTTTAAGCTTTATATGTATGTCTTACCTAAAGAGAGAGTTCTCTTTAAATTTGGGTATGTGACATCAAATTTCATATAAAAAATACTATATATGTTTTGAAAGTTATCTAAGATATAATATCAATTTTTTTTTATTGTTGTTAGATCGCAACCACTGACCTGTGCCCATGCTCTTTTCCAATACACTTAAATTGTTCATTCTGCATTTATTAAAAGAGTGCCACTTCTACAGTTACTATTTTCCTTTTTTTATATATATAATGCCTGAATTTGGAGGTGGCCAGAGATCGCTTTGGGTCACGCGTCGCAGACGCCCCGCTGCATTGCTATTAGCTTCTCCGCGACCGCTGTGTCCCTGCTTTCATGTCATCAGTCTTCTTGTGGCGTTGTCACAGTCATCTGTATAATAGACACAGCTGACGGTGTGTCGGGATATCGATATATAATATCAATTTAGATCCCCACTTATTAATGTGGTACGTTAGGATTTATACCTCAAATAAAAAGAGGTATAATTTAGAGATAAGAGTATATAGTTGTCTTTATTTCTAACCAATTCCAGATGAGCTCAGTTTTGTTATACCAAGTCCATGAGTCTTGTCAGGATGTTTTTAAACTTGCTGTCTTGTCTGTTTGTATGTTTCCAAAATGTTTTTGTGTTTTTGCAGATGTTAGATTACAATTTAGCAGGTGGAAAGAAGAATAGAGGCCTTATTACCGTACAAGTATATGAAATGCTGGAAAAGCCGGAGAATATTACAGAGGAGTCAATAAGACTGAGCCGTATAATGGGATGGTGTGTAGAAATGGTAAGGGTTATGTAAATATTCTACCTATTCTATTTTCTACAAAGAGAATGAGAAAAAATCTGGTTTATTTGGTTACTCTCTCGCATAATCAAATTAAAAATGTTATCATTAAATGCTTGTTGTACTTAAACCGTAAAACTTACATTTACTTAGACACATATTCTCACATTCACTTACATATCCATATCACCACTTGCTTGTGTCACTTGAAATATTCATATTTCACAGTTTTAGGCTACACTATTGTAGACGAACACCCGCCCGTTAGATGTTAGGAGCGTTGTTGGAGTTTCTTCGGCAACTTCTTCGACCAGCGCCAACGCTTGTGGAAGTGACATTTAAAGTTAGTTCAGCTTTCAATGTCACTAATTGATCTTGGAAAGCACCCTCGGAACGGAATGCTTACCGGGGGGACCCTTGTGTCGAGTTACCAACCATTGAGGTTTTAGACTGAGCGACTAACCTTTAGCCACCTCCCGATCCGGGGAAGCAGTCACGGCCAGCCCCTATGGCCGACATGTACCGTTTCGTCAAAAAAAACTGTTTTAATCCTAGTACAAAGTAAATTAAATCTGATCTATATATTTAACTCAGTGGCTAAACATTGGCCTTAAAATCTACTGGCTTGTACCAGTGTAAGCTGTAGTGTAATGTGTACCAAGATTATGAGGTTTTTGAGACAGATGGTGAGCCCATCACCATGTAACGGACATAAATATCAACAATAGTACATAAGAAACCGTAAGACGGAGTAATACAAACCGACTGGGACACAAACCCAATCATAACATCTTAACGTTGATTGCTCATGATTAGATTATTATCATTATAAATTTATCGTCTTCGTGCTGTCCGTGCTCCGTGTGTAGAGAAAATACTTATACAATTATAAATCTATTATAAAAATAAATCAAAATGAGTATATTTACGAGTAAAAACAAACAGATTTCAAATCGAATCAGCGTCACGAATCATATTCAATCGACTTCGAAAAAGGAGGAGGGTCTATTCGTTCTAACCGATTTCGATGATTCATTTTTTATTGGAAGAGTAGTTTGATGAGAGTTTGGTTAGGTTCTGATTAATTCTATATCGTAATATTCCTGCGATAATACGGAAACACAAATAGGGCATCCGAGCGTAATAGCATTTGATTGTTGTTTTAAAAATTTGGATTTAAAGTCAGTTTATGTTTTGCTCGTCAATATACTTCTTATTACGCGACGCCATCTTTAATTTCAAAGTATCATTAAGTTATTCTACAAAGTTCTGGCGCCTATTTTTCCTCTTCCACATTGAGTTTGTTGTCTTTATGGAGTACTTATATAGTCTTGTTTTGTCATAAACCTACCAAATATCACAATTAACAAGCATTCAGAATTCGATTTTTCGGTTCGTTCCATTGGATCTATAACTATATACGGTACCCTCGGTCTTATGCCAACTTTGCCTTTCTTGGATGTGTCGCCAATCTATCTGATCGCATCACTGAAACTATCGTCTCTCCCACCATCCCCATTCGTGCTCTTTAGAGCCAACCGCCGTAGCGCGATGTTTACTATTCTATTGGGGTGTCCTGTCGCTGACAGAGCCGGGGCACCCCGCTCATAACGGCTGATGGCATTCGCGGAAGGTTTAGTGGGTAGGGACTGCCCAGGCCGAGTCCCACACATCTCCAGGCCCACCCAGGGTACCGGAGGATGGTCTATAAAAAGATTCCCCCGCGTGAACAAAAATGTTTACTATTCTAGTCACATCTTTCAAGCCACAATTTATGCTTATCATAAAGATCATTCAACATTGCTTTCACAACAATTCACTCGACTAACGGCCTCCAATTGTTTTTTTTTTTTATAATACATTAAGTTGACTTAATTGATATCATTATTTGACTATAAAAATACAATAGTTTATCACATTAAGTAATTAACAAAAGATAATTAAGTTAAATTACATAATAAATAAGCGATAAAAATATTGCATCACTTAAATAAAGACCATTTTGAATTGTTCCATATGATTTTCCTAAAAATTTGTTACTTAAATATAAATATTTTCTATATAAATAAAGAAACCGCTTTTTACTACATTTTTTTTTTTTTTTTTTTAATGACGAACTACACAGATTGGCCAGAGAAGCTGGCCTTGACTGCTTCACCGGATTGAGAGGTGGCATAGCTCTTAGGTCGCTTAGCCTGAACCTCTATTGCTAGTAACTCAACACAAGGGTCCCCCGGTGAGGGGTAACCTCGGCTTGGACGGTTACTATGTTACGCGTAAGCATGCCGATCCGAAGGCGCCATTTTTACTACATGCATATGAATGTTTATACGGTTCATATGTTTATATGTTCTTTACAATGTTAGTCTGTTTGTTCCGGCTAAACTCTGGAACGGAATCACTGGCAGATAGCTGGTGTAATAAGGAGTAACGCTGCTATTTTATAAATTTTAAATAAAAATTCTTTAATCGCAGTGCAGCTAGTATTAAATAAAAAAAATCTCTAATATCTTAATAATAAGATAATCATTATCCGCTTTCCGTAACACTAGCTCATTAGGTCCTAAATTTGCAATGTATTGTGTGTATGGAGATTGTGTGAGCATCTACTCGGAGCCTGTGTGGTACAAATTAGTAGACAGGGTAAAAGGATGTGATGTTTTACTAACATTTCTTATATAAACCTTTTTTTTTTTGTTTACGAGGAGGAAATCTTCAAAAAGATACCCCGCCTTCTGGGGGGAAGGCGGCGGTTATGTGGGGTTTTTACCCACTAAAACCTCCCCGGTGGCCCTTTCCTCGGTGCATGACGAGGGGCTCCGGGATCTCCAGAGGAACGCACCGGAGCCCCTCTGCACTGTGCTCAAGGACAGCTCGTCCCGAGGGGAGGTTACCCTCCCCCTCTGCCGTAGTGCAAGGCGACACGGGCCAGCCGATGTCGCCTTCTTCCCGGGTCCACCTTGGCGGACGACAAAGGCCCCCACCCTTGTCACCCAGTGAACCCGAGGCCCCTTTTAGTCGCCTTCTACGACAGGCAGGGGATACCGTAGTCTTATTCTTAAGAGCCCAGAACTACAGGGCTGTTCTTATATAAACCTAGCGATCGAACATTTAGCAAATTGTTTTATTGTCACGGGTTATTGATAAGTGTACACGTAAAGTACTGTTTTCTGTCCGTTCAAAGTGGGTCAAAATTGAGTTCAAAGGAGTAAGCTACATATATAAGCCAGCAGGTGAAGCCCGAATATTCTAGAACAGTGGTGGGCAAACTACGGCCCGCGGGCCAAATCTGGCCCGTTAAAGCATTTCATCCGGCCCGCCAAGACTTTGTTTTGTTAATATTTTTGATGTGTTATTGTAAAATTGTTTCTATTTTATTTATATCAGTAGTGTTTATAAGGTTTAAAACCATTAAAAATTCTCGGTTTGTTTAAAAAAAAATTATAAAGTCGTAAATTTTTACGTAAAAAGCCAAAAAAATAATTCCCATCAACAATTAGCTTAAGTAGATTTTATAAATGAAAATATTTTTTTCGGTAAAATTTTGGCCCCTTTTAAAGTATTTCGTACTATTTGTGGCCCGCCAATAAAAAAGTTTGCACACCACTGTTCTAGAATGTTCGAGAATTACCTGGAAGTAGCGTTACTCAGATTTGTGTTTTGATGTATGGAGATAAAGGTATCGAAATGTACTATTTTGTTGTGGTATAATAAAATAAACGAAAGATTGACTGAGACTGTTGCTTCTGCATGTTAATTTTATGTTGGAAGTTCGATTCACGTCCTTAACATTTAAGATTTTAAAGGCCGCCAACTGACCCGCGTACTCATTTTGTGTTGCCCTCTTAAATAAAGTTATATTACTATTTAACATGTTGTAGGAAACATTGCACGTTGCATCTTGTTTCCATTTACATTGTAGAGTTATTAAATTATGGGCTATCCGGCGTCTGCAAAGCTATTTACGCAGACAGATGAGAGATGGCCTTGACCGTTAATCCTTTTAATAACACAGAGATATTACCTATTTATCCCGTCCTATGTTAATTATGATGTACTTTATTATGTTGTATTATTTCGTATTTACGTTATTATTGAATACACTTCGGATTGCATATAAGAAAACTACGCTGTCACGTTCTTTAGTGGGGGTAGATAGATCGCTATCCGCTTTTTACAATCTTCCCACCGACGTACAATTGAAGCAAATTTTACTAAGTTATTTTTTTTAATAAATAAAAATGTAAACTCGTGGAAACAAGTTGGCTAGGATTCGATTTCCGTATAAGGACAGCGTCACTGTTCAATCAATTTCGCTTAAATTTTTTCATCTCATTCATTCTACATGCTCAAACGGCGTTTACGCTGTCTAATTGAGTGTGCATTTTTAAGAAATACTAGGAATCGTTCAGGGCCAAAGGGCAGTCATCGATCATTTTCATTCCATGATTTGCAAAAGGACCGGTAGTTCGGTTAGTGGTAAATGAAAAAAGTGGTAAATTCATTCATCAGACCAATGCTAACGAATTAAAGACACGCTGAAATATTAGCATCATCATTTGTTCTTTCGGACACACAATTGGCTTAACGACGGCACACCTTATGTACACTAACAAACTTACAAACCGTCCAAGCCGAGGTTACCCCTCACCGGGGGGGACCATTGTGTCGAGTTACTAACGATAGAGGTTCAAGCTAAGCGACCTAATAGCTATGCCAACTCTCGATCCGGTGAAGCAGTCAAGGCCAGCTTCTTTGGCCAATCTGTGTAGTCATTTAAAAAAAAAGTACACGAAACATACAACATACAACAACAAAAAAGAAAACATACAACATGCACGCTGGGGAATAAACTTTTTAAACAATTTATTAATTAATTTAGTAAATTAACATTTATTTAACTCACGAATAAAAACAATAATAAATAAAAAAATCGACCTACTTCATTTATTTTGCTTGTATTCAACAGTTGGATGACAGTTGTAAGGTTCACCGGGTTCCGTATTGGACGGTCTACGCTACGCTTGCCAGTCCTTGGTTTGTAACTTGTGTCATAATCTACAAAGGGTAGATAGGGAAATGAAAAACACGCATTCGCCCTTTCTCTCTACTTACGACTCTCTATTTCTTCATGGTGTGGCGCTATGTGACGGTTCACTAGTTTAAAAAAAAGTAATCTTTTTCACCCCTTAGATGCTAGGAGCGTTGCTGGGGTTTCTTCGGCCACTTCTTCTCCCAGCGCCAACGCTTCCCGAAGTGGCACTCAAAGTTAGTTTAGCTTTCGAATGTCCCTTAGATTATCCGTGAAATAGCAACCGACCGAGTAGTGGTTCGGCCCTCTCGGGCGCCCTCGGATCGGAATGCTTACGCGTAACATAGTAACCGTCCAAGCCGAGGTTACCCCTCACCGGGGGGACCCTTGTGTCGAGTTACTAGCGATAGAGGTTCAGGCTAAGCGACATAAGAGCTCTGCCACCTTTCAATCCGGTGAAGCAGTCAAGGCCAGCTTCTCTGGCCAATCTGTGTAGTTCGTATAAATAATAATAAAAATATTTTTCAATACGCCAATGCTACATCTTGAGTTCATTGGTTTTTTGGGTAATTATAAGTACGCTGAGATATAGTTTATTTTCCTTTTACAGTCGGCGAGTGAGTATTGCTGTATAACAAAAGTTTACAAAGAAAGTAATGTCTTTATATACTCTCCAGTTACAGGCATATCTACTGATGACCGACGATATGATGGACGGATCAACGACCCGCCGCGGGGTCCCCTGTTGGTTCCGACTGCCGGAAGTCGGTTTGGGGGCCATTAATGACACCATCCTCATGTATACTTCAATGATGGAAATTCTCAAGATACACTTTGGCGACAAGGCTCAGTACACACATATAATTAATTTATTCAACGAAGTAAGTGCTTCTTGCAAATTAATTGAAGTTATTTGTTGATTTTCTTGTATTATTCACACAAATTCTACGGCTTGTTAAATGTACAAAATATGTGAATAGATGTATGCAAGATCTAAGCCGTTACGAATTTATTTATATGTCTCTGCCCACCATAAAAATATGTACAACGCTTGTAAATTGCTGCACCGCTGAAAATTAGCGCATCCTTGCGACAGTACATACTGAGACGGTGTCCAATGTTGGCATCATGTCCAATTTTTAATGTGTGTTATAATTTGTTGCCATATATAAAATGTCTATTGACGAGGAAAAACATCATTATTATATAATGAAGTTTTGGCGCTGTCTTATATATATTATATATTCTCTTTCTTCTTGTGACTTTCTGTGTGTTCGCATTTGTGATCGTTTTCGTTAAGAACTTCGGTAAGAGTACTTATTGAATCATGGATTGTCATAAATCTATCAATATCTAAAGCAACGAACAGTGTTCTATTGATTATTGGAGTTCCCTGGTATATCTCCAATGCCATAAAAAATAAAAGAACTTGTAGGCTCCCAACCGTTTAACCCTAAGGGGTAGACAGGGACAGCTTTAACTGTCCGCTTTTCACTCTGCTTATAAGGTAATGGAATTAGTTTTTCAACAAAAAAGTTCAAAATAGGTTAATAAATACTTATGAAGGCACAAACATAAAAAAGTTTAATAAAAGGAGACTCGTGCTGTAAGAATCGCCTTATACGTGTAGTAAAAGTAGCTGTAATCTTTTTCATCTTTTCCCTTTCAGACGCTGATGTTCACTTCCGTTGGACAACATTTGGACTACACAATGGCGCATCGCAAGAAAAGCGATTACAGCCTTTTCACGATAGAGCGTTACAATGCTATTGTCAAGTACAAGACCGCGTATTATACATTCAAATTACCTCTTTGTTTGGGCATGCTCTTAGCTAACAATACAGATCCCGATAGTCACAAAACAGCGGAGGAAATATGCCTGGAGATCGGGCATCTGTTTCAAATGCAGGTAAACATTTTATTGTTATACAGAATCTCTTTTTACTGCCAAGGTTATCTGTAGGTCATCTTTTCAAATACGATTTCCTGCTTCGATTCATTTGTATAGATTAGTTTGTGTCTTATTTCATATTGATTTTTGCTCTTTGTATACGATGAACCGTATATAGAGCCGTAGCTCAGAGTCCGGGCGGTCGTTCGCCTCAAGTTGCGTAGTACGCTAGCAACGCGAGTTCGATCCCTGGTGCCGGCACCAAAAAATTTGTTGTTGCAATTTTATGTGCTGATTTACCACGCGCTCGGCGGTGAAGGAAAACATCGTGAGGAAACCTACATATCCTAGAAAAATTTTTCTAAGACACGGGAAGTCTGCCAATCCGCACTAGGACCGCGTGACGGACTATGCCCTTATACTCTCTTTACAGAGAAGGCCTGTGCCCAGCAGTGGGACATATATAAAGGCAGTAACTTTAACTTTTATACGATGAACACGTATTAATAAGCAGGGTACAATTTTCTAAGCTTCTTAACTATTTCGAACAAGCTTATGCTTGTGCTAAAATATGTTTCACATAAATAAAGGGTAAGGAGTGTAAGACGTTTCGAAGACCGTACCCTATACCGTTGGGCTGTTCACTCGTATTTGAATAAAGGAAATTGAATACTTTTAATTTAAAAGAATTTTTAATCTTTACAATATTCGAGAACCGTGAACCGCATGCTTGATCACCTTCTTCAATTAAAAAAAAGTACACCTGGCCTGTGTCCAACAATGGGAATGCTATTTTGGGCACTGTGACTATGCCCAGGCCTTTTGTCTAATGCTAGGACATTGTGCTCTTGTACAGATTAGTTTCCTAGTTTTCCTTCACCGCTGGTGGTAAATTAGCTCTTATTATTTCAAGAAATAATAAGCAATGTCGCCGGGACGGAAAACAGCTCGGGTTCCTAGAGTCCTATGCAACTTGAGGCGACCGACACTGAGCTACTGAATGATTTTTTTGAATGAAAATGCTAACATTCTTGTTAACCAACTAAGCTTAAGCTTATGCTAGGATATGGTTCACGTCAATAGTTTAATGAGGGATTCGAACCCACGACCCTACGATTCGCAGACCCTAAGCCATCAAGCTATTGACGCTTTGAATTGACAATTGAAATATTGACGCTTTAGTGGCATATGACCACAATTAAAAAATCTTGTACACAGGACGATTTCATAGACTGCTACGGCGCTGAATCAGTTACGGGTAAAGCGGGCACGGATATACAGGAAGGCAAGTGCTCGTGGTTGGCCGTGATGGCCTTGCAGCGCTGCAGCGATGCACAGCGGAACGTGTTCATGTCGTGCTACGGCAGCAAGGAGCCCGCTCACGTCGAGCGCATCCAGCGGCTTTACGAGCAGCTGGAACTTTCGCAGCTGTATCACCATGAGGAGAGGGCCCGATACGACGCCGTTGTGGAGAGAGTGCGACATCTGCCCACAAACACGAACCTCCCGCCCGAGGTGTTCCTCAGGATGTTGGAAATGATTTACAAGAGGAAACAATAGTACATCCGTTTTATGCTCAATGAGGCTGGTTTCGTTTATTAGGTTATGTTCCTCTTATACCGTCTCCCAAAAAGGAGTTTGTTCTCAATTCGTCTGTATGTTTTTTTTTTAATTTTCTCACCTCATAACTTTCGACTGAGTGAACCGATTTTGATGATAGCTAGTGATCCCCATTCTGACAATGGCATCTACGAGAAAACTATTTAAGACATAAAATTTCATTAAGTATTTACGTTTTAAGGGTTTAAGTTTGGTTAGGTTTTGATTGATTGTGTTTCGTAATCCTAAGATAATTCGGAAATACGAACAGAGCGTCCGCGCGTAATGTCGTTTAACGTTTGATTTGATTTGAAGTCGGTTTTTGTTTTTTCTCGTAAATATACTTGTTTACAACAATGTCCGTGATTTGTGTTTATGTTTTTTTCTTCTTTTTCTGCTGCTCCAGCAACAGCAGAAGATGAGAGCTGACCGAATTGTGGCCTGACCGCTTACAGTAACTTTTTATTATTCACTCAGATTAGCCAGAAGAGCTGACTGACTGTTTCACCGGATTGAGAAGTGGCGTAGCTCTTCGGTCGCATAGCCTGAACCTCAATCTCAACCCTTGTTCCATTTCAAGCATTAAAATTAAAACCGTGTGGTGTCGTAGAACACCAGATAGTAACGAAGTTCCTTATTATAAACTATTAATTTCAAGTTCTATTCGAGTTATAAAAAAATTATTCATGTATACATTTTTTATTATGATTTTTTTATCGATAAAAAATTACTTTACAAAATTATCTTAACACCTTTTTTTTATTTACAATAATTTATATAAATGTATTTTAATAATATACAAAGAAACAGCTATTTGCATGAATAAATTATCCTAATAATGTTCTATCACAAGACAGTCACATCACGCTGAATAGGCACACTAATAAATTCATAATAGCGCCGTCTACCGTATACGAAGTGACACTAAAAAATCTTACGCATTTTTTTAACGTTACGGACGGTTTTTTTGCTGGCTATTGGTACAACGCCACGAGGAAGTTTACTATAAAAGTACTAATGAAAATTACATGTTACAAACATTTAATTAGCGATTGACTGTTTTTGTTACAATGACCATGGAATTGTCATAGGTTAGTTTCATAGTGAAATCTGGTTGGTTGATTTTCTAGACAGATATAACAGTTTTCTTCGCTGTGTTGCTTACGGTTATGTTACAGTACGTATGAAACAACCAGTTTTTGACAGCCATAAAAACAACTATTTAGTTCATGACGTACTTATCTTTATACAGCAACAGTTTAAACGTTTTCGTGTTTATTTACAGTCAAGAAATTGTTTGAAGCAATTATTGCATAGAAATCTTTGTATCTTCGTTTATAGTCTCGTGTTATAATTTGTAGGTCTCGTGGAATAAAATAGTCCAACAACTAATACACTCGCTTTATTGAGACAGCGTAACGTTGTACATAGAATTATTTATAACGACTACCGTCACAACTGCGTCACTAAACTATTGTTTACAATGCCAAGTTCTTGTGACGATCAACTAAATTATTAATTATGAATTAAAGATACAATAAGGTTCAGTTAAATCATTAAGATATCATTGGAAGTAGTTATTATGAATAACAATCGCTGGGTGTCATGTGTTGACAGCTAACACTCGGTTTATAGTATCTGTATCTATAGTCTGATTTTGATGAATCTCTTTCTTAATGCTTAGAACAGTTATAGCCTAAATAGGATAAACGTTCGAGGGTTCAAATCCCAGCAGGCTATACCAATGGGTTTCCGTTTTTCGGTTTCCTATGACACAAAAAATTATTAGCCAAAATTTTTTGCAAAAAATTTGTGCATGGTTTAAGGCAATAGACCACCTATCACATATGAGACCTGCTAAGAGGATGTTGTCTGTGTTCATTAAAATTAGGTTAAATGACGTGAGAGCTTTCATAAGTGCCATAGCTTATGTTACACTTTTTATATACTTTCTTTTTAGATTAATTAACTGTTTACTGGCTCTCCTTCGCAAAGGCTATCAATAAGTGACCACTACCCCATGACCAATTCTCTTTCCGATATCCCATACTGGGGCTCAAGCTCAAGTAATTTCAAAAGTTGGCGCTACTATTACTTATCCTAAAATGGTATAACACCATCCACATTCTATCGTAATTTTTTGGAAAAAAAAATGTTTTTGAGAAATTTATTAATTAAATTTCTGTTATTTGTATGTATTTATGTTAATATGCATATATTTATGTTTCTATCGTTTTTGTTATTTTCTCCTCGAACTGGCAACCCGAGTAAAATGAAGCGACTGCCCGGTCACTGACCTTTTTTTTTTGTTAACGGGGAGGAAATCTTCAAAGAGATACCCCGCCTTTTGGGGGGAAGGCGACGGTTATGTGGGGTTTTTACCCACTAAAACCTCCCCGATGGCCCTTTCCTCGGTGCATGATGAGGGGCTCCAGGATCTCAAGTGGAACGCACCGGAGCCCCTCTGCACTGTGCTCAAGGAGAACACGTCCCGGGGAGGGAGCTTACTCCCTCCCCCCCTGTGCCCTCGCAGTGCAAGGCGACACGGGTCAGCCGATGTCGCCTTCTTCCCGGGTCCACCTTAGCGGACGACAAAGGCCCTCACCCTTGTCGCCCAGTGAACCTGAGGCCCCTTTTAGTCCCCTTCTACGACAGGCAGGGGATACCGTATTCTTGAGAGCCCAGAACTTAAGGGCTGACCTGGTCACTGGCCTACCACGGCTCATCATCATATCATCACATATCTAAATATAAACGAAATGTTGTTTTATAGGAATTTAAAATTATTGAAGAGAACAGGGTATATCAATTAGTGATTATATAAAGTCGACGTCGACTTTAAGATCTATGCTCGGGCTTTCTGCCCGGCTTTTAGCAATGGGTTTCCTTTTTCTAGCAAAAAAAAATTGTTAAAATGTATGCCCGGTGAAAGGCGATGGGATCACCATAAGTAACATGGGAC
The DNA here is from genome assembly GCA_029286785.1 of Meandrusa payeni. Lineage (NCBI taxonomy): Eukaryota > Metazoa > Arthropoda > Insecta > Lepidoptera > Papilionidae > Meandrusa > Meandrusa payeni. Next base: position 5,637,303 of record JAGSMX010000008.1, on the reverse strand, counting down.
CCGTTTCTGTTCACCCCGCTGCGGTTAAAAGGGTATTAGATCTTATTAGATTTTTGTTTATAATTAGGGTTTTATATGTTTATTTTATGGGATAAGGTTGTACACATTGTTTTCACCTTATGTAGGACAATATTAGGTGTCCAAATAAGTTTCAAAAAAAAAATTGAGTGACAAATTTGTTATATAATGTATTTTCGTTACGGTAAGTATTACATTACGGTAATGGAATTATTTTATAATCATCCTTTAAATTTAAATAATCGTTGGTTAAGGCTACCCTTTATCCACCCCTTTTTGAACTCTTGGGTGACGGGCGTGAACCAACAGGTATTGTATTAAATTATATGATTAACAATTGTGTGAAAAATTGAAAGTCGGGAAGTTGTTGAAAATTATGTTGAGCAATTAAATTTCTGTTATTTGTAAGTATTTATGTCTCTATAGTTTTCTAATTTTTTTTGGTATTTTTCTCATCCATCTTTAACCCTTTGTTTTACACAAACCCAAGGTAGGCTGGTAGATAATGCCTTCAGGCATTAAGTCGGCATTTTTGTACTCACTTTAATGTAAAAAAAATGTGTAAAAATTTGAATATATATAACTTACCACCAAATACCTCAATCAGTTGACTAAGTTTTATATTAGTAAAGTAGTGTGGCGAACTAATTTATTCTGTTAGTTGTTTAGGTGACGTTTTGAACAGCAGAACTACTATTTAAAATATGTGTTGAAGAGGCCACTAACTGGCCAATACAAAAGAGAGAGAAACACCCATACACGTATTTAAAAAACAAACATAAATTTCACTTTCATTATATTAAATCGATTATACTAAATATTAATATATTTAAAAACAAATATTTTAATATTTAGTATAATCTAAAAAATATGAATCATTTCGTTGGCAGAGTACGGTACAAAATTTATATGTTTATACAAATTAGTAACATTAGATTGTATGTTTGTAATATTATAATAGCCACTGATGTAATAAGGAGTAACATACTTGTATTATAGAAAAATAAAAAAAATAATCGCGGGTAACACCGTATGGCGCAACTAGTAGTGTATAAAAAGTGGATTTTGTAAAAATAAACAAATAGGCGACATGTTCAAAAAATGTGTAGAAGCAGTAAAATAATTTAAAAACAGAACTCAACGGCGCTAAGTAGCTGGAGGGAATGAAATGATTTTAGCAGTTACAAGACTCAGTGTACCTCCATTAAATATAGGTACTGACATTGTACTGTAATAGAAACCGCCTTGAAGTCGAAAACACGGGAACAATTTTTTTCGGGTCCCTTCAACCGCCACTATCGATCCAACAATTCGTTCGTTTTATCCTTTTGGAATTGGTTTATCTTTACTCCTTACAGCCATGTCTTGAATAGGAGAATTTTGGCAGTTTTTTTAATCCGTCAACAACTTTTGACAGCTCCTTTCAAGTTCAATTTTAAGATGTTCTACTGTCTATGGAATTTCCACAGATAACAAAGGGCGTAGGAAGTTGTTATTTTTTTGTTAATTTTGTAATTTAAAAAGGTTTATTTTAAAACACTTTTTACTAATTTAAAAAGGTTTACTGTTAGGAAATAATTAAAGATTATTGTTTTTACAACTTGTTTTCTCATTTCTTGCTCCCTTCTCTATTCTACTCTTAACTTTATGTGATATAAAATTTTAGATAATTATAAATATTTCTATTGTATACTACAAAGAATCATACTACTCGAATCATCAACAATCGATTTACTCTCTGTATCTGCAAAGAGATGTCAAGTCTCTTTTCATTGTCTGCCTTATTTACCGTTGTGAGTCATTCCATTTGACAATTTGTCGACCCTATACGACTTGGGTGACCTAAAAGACAGATATAGTTATCCCTATTCTCTTATCACCAAGGCTATTAGGAGCCATATGTAGCAGGGAATAACTTACATACATTGGACTAAAATTTTGTGAAGAGATTTTTTTGACCGTTAATTTCGACGGTAAAACCTCATTAGTTATAATTTTTAATAAAGAAAATCTCTGCTAATTCCACAGTTTATTTTAATCCAACCGCGGGCACTGAGAAAAACAAATTTTCAAATTTTGTGTCTTAACTTTTTTATAGGCAACAAAAAAGCAGTAGCAAAATGAAGAGAGAATGACAGAGAAGAAACGAACCTACTCCGATTCAAATCAATGTTATAGTCTTTCTTATTTTGATAATTCATTTAAACCACTATGGTTCACCGAAAGAATACCACTAATAAATAAGTAAATATTATTTCAATTGGTAATATTTGGTAATCTAGTACTTAGTGATATCTTTCAACTATGCCGTTTCATGTCAAATGAAGACCAATCGACCAAATGCAATTACTAGATGACGGTTTTTATCAATTGAATTGCAGCAATAGCAGATTCTAAGCCTACCCCAAGTTGTTAGTTCCCTTCTGTGACCCTTAAAAGACCAATCAAATTAATAGCAAAACACTTACAGGTATATTTGTAATACAAGTAAGTAGGCGTTTTGTATGAAGATATTCCAGTAGCATTAACTATTATTCTTATATAAGCAGTGATAACCTTGTTAGTCTTCCGATAAAAGCAATCGACCGAGTCGCGGTTTGGCCCCTTCGGATAGAAATGCTAACGAGATCAGAAGAACCGTCAAACCGAGGTTGTCAACAAAATTTCGCATAGATTTAAGAAGTCAGTCTACACCTTAATTATTTCGTCATCTTCATCATCACTCTGTCTATCCATTGCTGGAACTAGGCCTTCAATGTATTCCACAGTATACGAATCTTTCGCTTTCCGCTATAGTTATTTGCATTTTTCTTATTACAAGGTTGTTTTACCAAAGTTTTTCTTTTAATAAGAAGTCCAATGTTTTGCCGATACCTACATAAATTATGTTAGATAAAAAATGCTATAAGAGACGTAGTCGATTAATGATATGCATCATTACTCTACTATTATGGGCAAGTTTCCTCCATTAAGATTACCTTTAACAAGCCACCTGCATTTTTATCTTCCAATACATTTAACTACGCAACAAGAATATGAGACTCTTGTAACAAAAATAAATAAAATAAAAAATAAGGAAGAGCTGAATCTTGTGGCACTAGTATATTTTAGGCTTAAAAGAAGATCCAAACACTGTAATCTTATTTGATATGTTTTGTTTTTGAAAATAAAGATTTTTATTTGTTTATTTATTTTAGCTTGCAGGGGTTATAATATCGCCAATTCATTTGCTTGACAAATAAGAATGATCATCCGATGGAATCGTGTATCAAAAGAATAATATACTGTATCGGACAACAAGTACATCACAGAATAACTTTTTAAAGATTTTTTGAAGATATTTATTGAATAAACACTATCCCATATGTGCTTGAGCGGTTGCCAAAATGTCAACCCTCTCGGGCGCCCTCCGACCGGAATGTAGTAACCGTAACATAGTAACCGTCCAAGCCGAGGTTACCCCTCACCGGGGGACCCTTGTGTCGAGTAGCGATAGAGGTTCAGGCTAAGCGACCTAAGAGCTATGCCACCTCTCAATCCGGTGAAGCAGTCGAGGCTACCTTGTCTGGCTAATCTGTGTAGTTCGTTATTAAAAAAGCCAAAATGTCGGAAATCTTTTCGTATTTTCGCCACATCATAGGCAGATTTTTCCCAATTAGTGATAGAAAAATGACGTTAATATTATTGTCTAAAATATCTAGCACTCTGAATACTTTTAGTCACACCACAGAGTGACTTCCCAAGGTAAGATTCCCTTGCTTAAATTTAAGCATAATAGAGGCTAGATCCGAGAACTCTAAAAACTTTGCCTCCTCAAACAGATCATTTAAATTTTAATGTCTTCCGGCAAATAACGGTATTAAAAAGAAACAAAAAGCCAGCGATTGAATAGTGCGTTCATTTGTTTACTTTAATTCGTAAAAAAATATTTTGTTTTAGCATTTTTTAAAGCAAAATGGATTAAGCATTATGGCTTGTAACTGTCTTAAAAAAAGGTCAGTCATAATGAAGTATAATTGTATTAGAATAGTTAATAACCTATAATATTACGTTAAATAATAACGATTTATTACAATATCGTATGTAATCGGTTAATATAATATAACGCATAGTCAGTTCTATACAAGTTAAGGTGGGGATATAACCTTTGTTCGTATAATCAATGCCAAACGCTAAGCAACATTTTAAATCCTTGTGATACAATTGTAAGCGGCGTTGACTTTAAAATGGTGTCCTGTCAGTGGTTAAAACAAGTTTCCAGGAATAGTGCCAACTGGTGAGCGAAAATTACTATTACAAATTTATGTAACTTAAGGGACTTATGTGAATGATGTTATTTAAACGAAATGGTAAATAAACATTCAAATTACTTTAATAAAAGTGCGTATATTAATTTGAAAGACTGCACATGAAGCTGTGATAGGCAAAACGTTCGATTTACAATACAGGGCCGAAACTGAATGATAATTATTTCAAGATGAACGTTCAGTTAACATCATGGTTTTTTTGTTTCTTTCTTGAGGACAAAAAACCTTTATACAATTTCAATAAATCACTAATATTATTTGATGTGAATGCCCTACCCCTTGGATAGGATTAGGAGCGTTGCTGGAGTGTCAACGCTTCCTGAAGTGGCATATAAGTTAGATTACCATATAACTTAGATTGTTATTGTGAAATAGTTTAATTAAGAAAATAGCTCTCGAATCGGAACGCGTAACATAGTAACTGTCACTGTGCAGAAGGAGGCCACTGCCGTCCAGGACCTATCACTCGCGAGCATCGCACGAACGACGCTCGACGCTCGACGAAGTGAAGCCGAGGTTATTCCTCAGCAGGGGACCCTTGTGTCGAGTTACTAGCTAATATAGGTTCAGGCTAAGCGACCTAAGAGCTGTGCCACTTCTCAATCCGGTTAAGCAGTTAAGGCCAGCCTCTGGTCAACTGGTGTAGTCATAAAAAAAGCGTTTTCTAAATTTGGAAGAAGTTAAACAAAGATTATTTGGTTCGTTCGATCGTTTGATTCGATTTGAAGTCGGTTTTTGTTTTGCTCACAAATATACTTGTTTTTTCAAATATTTTTTGTTATTTTAGGAATGTAGCTCAACGCCAAGTTCAACAGAAGCAGTCGCTGATAGCACAACAAACCTTCATTGATTATCAACAGTCTCTGGCGGCAGTCGTCGACAAAGGGTTGACTAGCATACGCTTCAACACACAATTATGCGATAGATTGAGAAAGGTGAGGTTATGATATTATGGATTATAATAGATTACGATACTAAATGTTTGTTTGTACACACATTTAACAACAATACAGAGATTTTGGGAAAGACATAAATAAAATTAAATATTATAATATTTTTTCAGCGAAGTGTTACCATTATAGACCATTGGCAGTACATAGTAATACAAACAAACATACGCACACATGCACACATCACGAAATGACTGTTGACAATAATCAAAATTTGACACGAAATTTTGTGAATCCCTTTGTTAGCAGTCAGTATAATAAAAGTTGATATCTGTACAAAAAAATAAAATTAGAGTTTCTGTTTGTAATATTTAAATTAAAATTCTCTATGTAATAAATAATAATTAAAACGCTCATAATATGACACATCTAGCATGGCCGCAGCGCACCTATTCTCTAAATCTTTGGTCATAAACACAAACACCGTCTTTTATAATATTTATTTACAAAATGTAGCCTTAATCACTTTGCAATTTCCAATAACCTAAATAATTAATAATTGTTCCTGGATGTTTTAAATCTATTATTATTTTATAAACATATTACTAGAACTGTAACGCTTAGCCCAAAATTGTATATTTGTGGATTTTCCTTAAGTAAGTGAATTTTTTGTAATTCTTATTAAGGAAATAAAATTCTCTCAAACTGTAATATTAAACTAAACGCTTTTTATTACTACATGAATATACGAAAGTATATACAGTACAAATACCGAAATAACATTTTTTTCTCTCTGTCTGTTCGTTCCGGCTAATCTCTGGAACGGCTGGACCCACTTTCACGGGACATTCACGGGCAGATAGCTGATGTAAAAAGGGGTAATTTAGACATCTGCTTTTATTTAAAAAAAATCTCAAATTATCTTTACATATAAATAAAGCCACGAAATTTTGCATACGAGCGGTACAGAAAAGGACTTTTAAATGGCGGGTAACACCGCGGAGCATTGCTAGGTACTGATAAATTGTGAATCCCTTTGTTGTCTGTCACTACATTAAAAGTTATAATAATGACCTAAGTGCTATGGATTCTGAAAAAATAAATATCGTTATTATTAATATAATAAAAACTATTTTCTTAATAAATATTATTAATGATTTCTTATATTTAGACGAACTACAACAAGTCATAACGTTTTTTGTTTCGACGTTTCGAGAACTTTATAAAGATGTGACCTTGAGTCGTGCGGGTTAGTAAGTTTGACGAATCGTGACGCAGACATTTTAACACAAATAAAAGTCTAAGTAGACATTTGTTTCATCAAGCATAACAAATGGAAAAAAGGATTATACAAACAATAAAAGAAGTAAAAAACAGTACAAAAAATAATAAAAAAGCAAAATAAATAAAAGATAAATATACTGTACTGGAACGCAAACTAACAGGACAGCGCTCAGCGAATCATTGTGCAATTCCACACTGAATTTCACTGATTTTCAGCGCAATCCCCTACCCCTGTTAAAGGAAGTTCCTTACAACACCCACCCATTAGGTTCTGTTTTTGACAACTCTCGTCATTATATACGATAAAACATCGTAACAGCCATGCAATTTAATATTTTTATACTCTCTAAGAAAGTGCTTGACTCCTGAAGTGGTTAAGTTAAGTAAAAATGCAGTCCTGGTTCCAATTTTGAAAACATCCACATTGTAAAGGGAGGAAATAACGGACCGGAGCACATTATTCCAGTCCTTTGCTGTACGAATAATGAAAGACGAAGCTGAGCGCTTCATTCAGGTTTGAGGGATGTCCACAACAAAAGGATTAAATCTAACAAACCGTCTTGAAGTCTGATGGTGGAACGGGAGTGAGGGAATCACAACGTGTAACACCTGAGCACACCAAAACACATTCTGTAAAACATCGAAAGGCTAGCCTACGCCCGATTCCTTTCATCTGAACATTTGTAAAGTACTCGAACCGTTGAAACAAAAGTAAATTATAAATTTAACAATTGTATTTCTGTTAGCTTACAGATTACAACGTTGCATCAGGTAAGCAAATTCGAGGCCTACTTACAATAACTGCCTGCGAGGCTCTCGTCATGCCAGAGGAAAAGGAAAAATTACAGCAAAAAATGTTTGCTTTAGCATGGGCTGTTGAAATGGTAAGAATTTGCATACTTTTAGTTAGCAAATGAGTTCAAATGTTTACATGAATGATAAAACGAGTTGTATTTATGCAATGGTTTATTTGGTTCGAAATTTATATTTATGACAGGATCCTTAGCAGGCAGTATCGTCTTTTGAAAGAATATTTTTTCTATTTCAATAGCCTTAAGAATCTTCCTTAGGAATCTATCTTCTTTACCCAGAATTTTGTTCCCGTTTTTTCAAATCTTATGTAATGACTAGCTGAATTTAATGATGAAGTGGCGGGCACAGCTAGTACATTTATATGCATATAGTAATGTAGTGGTTATTTTAATCTTAACACATGACACTCCGACTTTTTTTATATGTGATAATTGTCTTAATTAAAAGGTAAGAATTTACTTATTTTTAGTTATTTTTTTTTATAGTTCCACGCATTCTTTTTGATGACGGACGATATGGAAGACGGTGCCAAGACTCGTCGGGGGAAGGCTTGCTGGCATTTGCTACCAGAAGTCGGTGTATATGCGATTAACGATACTGGCATGTTTAGAAGTTTTATAAGTGAAATCATCAGCCAGTACTTCTCCAAAGAGGATGTATATCCTAAACTTGTTAATATTTTTAATGAGGTGAGCAGGCTTTTTTCCTACTCTCACATTTAATGTATAGCATTGGCAGCTCAGTATTCGTCATAATCCGGCGCTCTCGAGACAGAATGCTACCGCACCAAACTAATCTCAAGGAAATCTCATCATACCTCGCCTTCTTTACCAAAAACGCACCGGTGCCTCTACATTGAGACCAAACACATTCCAGTGGAGTAATTTCTTTCCCAGCACGCTCGCTGTCTGCCCGAATTAAGCAACTGGTCGAGGCGTGATTCAACTCTCTTCGACGCTTTCGAGACAAAAATACCACCAGACTAATAGTCTTTTTTATAAGGGGGAAATCTCCAAAAATACCCCTTTTTCCGTGTTCTGAAAGAGGGCGATTATGTGGGATTTCTGTAGACTAAACCGACACCGGTGTCCATCCTTCGTGCACACAACCCAAAACCGTTGCTCTAGAGTCTACAACCAACCAGAGCCACCCAGATATAAGTTTTGTAAGAGCTACTACCGTTGGAGCTACGGAAGTGTGCGCGCTAGCGCGTCCCCGTCGTTCTTACTAAAGAATAGAGAGGATCACCGTGGGGTTTTGGTCGGTGCAAGTGCGACATAATAAATAATCAACATATTTTCATAATATTTAGTAACACTATTATCAGTTTTGTGAGAATAATCTCAAATAAATTCCGCGCTCTATGTGCCATCAACGCTTGTACCTCCCACGTACATATATGACTATAATAGTCACTTGTTCTTATTAATAAAATAATCAATTACAATTTTCAACCGACTTCAAAAAAGGAAGTACTCAATAAGTCTGTATATTTTTTTTATGTTACCTCATAACTTTGTGAGAACCGATTTTTATGATTCTTTTCTTATTTGAGAGCTGGTCCTTCCCATGTTCCCATTTTTGGAATTTCATCGATTCATTTTATTATATATAGGAAAGGATATCATTCAAAGGTATGTTGATGAGAGTTTGGTTAGATTCTGATTAATTGTATTTCGAAATATTCCTAATAACCTTTAACGGTTCTTTCGATTTGAAGTCAGTTTTTGTTTTTAGACATCGACATAGACATTTATTTATTGGCATCACAATACAAAAACACATCACAGACTGAAAATAACACACATTAAAAAAGAATGAAAAATAGACAAAACACAGTTAAAGTTACACGGACAAATAATACAAAACATATGATGCCAATATCGGACACCGTCTCAGCATATGCTGTCGCAAGGATGCGACAGCGCTGATTTTCAGCGGTGCCCGGGACTACCTAAAGACGTGCGCGCGCAATACTACTTTTATATGGAATTTATACAGACAGTAAGAGTATAATAAATATGATACATAAATAAAACAGTTATGAGATTTAAATATATTTTATACAATAAAATAATAGATGAAAAAAATTCATAAATATTATTGAGTCAAAAATAAACTAAAATAAATAATATGATAATTAAACGTATAAAGTTTAAATTATATAATTAAATATTGAAAATATTGGAAACAACAAGCCACCGATGTCGCAGCTTGTTGTTTCCAATATTTACATTTAAATATACTTGTACTTTCCACAGGCGTATTTTAAGACGCATGTTGGTCAATTCATCGATACCACATTATGCAAGGAAAGAAATTATTTAAGTCTCACTAAGGATAAATACAACACGTTAGTGAAATACAAGACTTCGTTCTATAGTTTCCAATTGCCTATTCTACTAGGACTAGCCTTGAGCAACAAATATACGGAGAACGCTTACCAGATTGTGGAATCTATTTGTACGGATGTGGGATTATTGTTACAGATGCAGGTAAGAATTTTATTATACATTCGCCTTTATCCTTAGTGTTACCTCGATATACGAGTTTAATTAGTTCCTTAATCTTGCTCGTATCTCAAAGCAATTTTCCACGTTGAAATTAATTGAAATGCCATTGCCAAAAAATCCTTATATTGAGATACAAGAATCGCATGAAAGCATGATTTGAGATACGAACAATCAAAGCAAAATATCGCACAATCGACGACTCATATAACACTTGTTTATTTGGGCACTCGTATATCGAGGTACCACCGTATTTAATATTTTGTTCAAAACATTTACAAAACATTTGAAACACATAAATATATTAGATAACATTCGATATAATCACCTTTTTTGATAATGGCGGGAAATCTTCAACAAGATATCCCGCTTTGTGGGGGAAGTCCGGGTTTTTTGAGACTACTCTCACGCAAAATTCCCCCGGCCGACATTCCTCGATGCATGGCGAGGGGCTCCGCGTTCTCTCCACTGTGCTTTTGAGCACGTTCCGGGTTAGTCCTTCCCCTAGCCCCCTCGCAGTGCCAGGAGACACGTGCCTATGTCGCCTTATTCCACTAGCCCAGCCCTATATAATCACTTTTGATACAAGATTTCAAGAACAATCATTATTTTTTGTAATTTTTAGATAGAAGACTTTAACAAATTTATATAATTGTACACCATTCTTCAAAAGTACAGATAGTTTAACGATCTTGCGATCGGTCTTCCGAATCCCAGTGGGTTACCAATCTCTTCTCGTGCAATATCTTCCGATATTTTAAGCCGACTTAAAAAAAGAGGACTCAATGCGTGTTGCACAATTTTTATTAATTGCATATTCGTAGCATTAATAAAAATTTATGAAGAGAGAGTCATTTATGAAGAGATTTCAAATTATTTTTGGTTTTTTGATTTGCTTTCAATATAGGACTTATTAATTTTGCTGGCATAGGGCCTTGGGTTCCGGAGATATAACAAGGACCCCCTAAGACTCATATGGAAGAATGCTTTTTGATTGAGATATTGGTAGGTTTGTGATAGTACAAGACAAGGTAAGACTCCATAGCGGCAAAATACCCGAATGACGAAGAATATAGGTGTCAGAACTTCATAACAACAAAGCGTATATATATATATATATATATATATAGATATAGTGAGAAATGATTTTCCTTCGGGAAAAGTCGGAATCGTATTTCGTCGAAAATTCGTGACCGTATTAGTTTAAAATCATAATTATGTTACAACCACTTTCTGTAAATTTAAAAATACTTATTATATTATCTCCATATTATTAAACAAAATATTATTTCCATATTAAAATAGAATTAAAAGCACAACAAAATAAAGCTTATTGGGAAATATTTACAATAATAAAAATTATTTCGAAAAATTACAAAGGAAATTTTTTTACTCACTATATCTGTAACATAAATGCATTTTATTAGAAGAATAGCAGTCTTACAAATAAAATGTGTTATAACATATTTTTTCCACCCTTAAACTAAGTTTAGTTAAACCAGGAATAAATTAAGAATAAGCTGAGAATAGTTTACCACAAATAAATCCGGAATAACTATGGTTTATCTATTCTTCCTTTACGTCAAAATGCACGATTTGGCAACAGCGCAATCAAAGAGAAACCATACTAATAAAATAATTGCAGTCTATGTAGTAGTGCAGTAATGTATCTGTCCATGTGTGGCGGTTATAAAATATTCTATACTCTATATATAGATAGAAGATAATCCACTTCCACGCTTGTCCATAGTAAGAGACCTTTGAAATAAATAGTCTAGAAATATTATACCACTTTTAAAAATCGAAACTAATCATCGACATATAAATCAAAAGGGTTTTCCCAACTTTTAAATATGTTTACTTTTTTGGAGTCTGAATGATATTTATTAAGTAATTTACTGTTTCTACTTCCTCCATTGACCTTAATTCCATAATAAGTTAATTTAAATGAGTGAACACAAAGACAAATCGTAGTATTTTAAATGTTATACTGGACTTCAACAAGGGTGTACGTAGTTATAACTTCGGAGTAACGATTGTATGAACAAAAACGTCAACGTTATATCAGGTATAACGTATTCTTGGTTTATTAGTACAAATTTTGCTTATTCTTAATTTATTCCCAAGTTTATCTTTATACCACGTTTATTTGTAAGGCTGTTAGTGTTTAAATAGGCGTTTTGTTCTTAAGAATATATTACTGTTCATTCTTAGCGTTTTAGTCAGTATACTTTAATCTCATGGTGACCTTAACTTATTCTTTGCAGAATGACTTCTTGGATTTTTACGATGACGAATCAGTTGGCGGGAAGAGTGGAACAGATATTCAAGAGGGCAAATGTACCTGGCTCGCTTTAACCGCTCTGACGCATTGCAACCAATCACAACTGGCGCTGTTTCTAGAGAACTATGGGAAATTTGAAACCGAATGTGTGAATAAAATCAGAATGCTCTACAATGAGTTAGATCTCACCAAAATATGCACAAATGAACAGAAGCATCTTAACGACTCTATACATGAAAGAATAAATAATTTGAAAAACAATTCAACACCCCCCGGTGTTTTATTTGTAAAGTTGGTAAACATGATCAATACTGTAGGGAATATTAATTATGGTGCTAAATTATAGAATTCTAAATATTATTTTTCAATAAATGATGAATGCACATTTATGACTGATAAAACGGAACATTTTATTGTATTCTTTTCAAAAGCAAGTGCTGCTGATGTTAAGTGGAAAAGCAGTCCTGGATGGTAAGGCGCACTAGCTTAGTAAATGCCTATTCACTCTACTCTTGAAAATACCCACATTGTAATCGGGAGGAAAGACAGACGCGGGCAAACTATTCCAGTCCTTTGCTGTAGGAAGAATGAAAGACGAAGCAAATCGCTTCGTTCGGGTTTGAGGGATGTTCACAACAAAAGGATGAAATCCCGCAGTGCGTCTAGAAGTCCGATGGTGGAAAGGGGATGGGGGAATTAGATCATGTAGTTCCTGAGCACACTCTCCAAAATTCAATCTGTAGAAAACCGAAAGGCTAGCTACCTTACGCCTGTGCTCAAGACTGAGCAGATTGGTTTCAGCTGCGTCACCAAATAGCCTCTTAGCCCGCCTCTCCACCGAGTCCAAAGCTGCGAGATGCATTTAGCTGCGCCTGCTCAAATGTGACAGCAGTACTCTACACACGACCGGACGTGAGCTTTATAAAATGTTAAAAGCTAAATTGTTAAATTGTTAGTATAACTGTTTATTTGTAATTAATGTAAGTCATAACTTTATAATGTGAATAAAAATTGCAATGAATAAGAAATTCGTTTTATTAAAATAACGGATTTTTATGACGCCTTCTTTCATATCTCATAGTTCTGGCGCTTCCACGCTCTCTCTTCTTCTAAATTCGTGGCCATTGTCTTTAAGCTTGCTAGCTTATTAAATGATCTGTCTATTAAAATACATGAACAGCCAGTCGAACGTGTTTTTGTAGTCTTAAAATTTTGTACCAGGTCCGTGATTTTTTAAGCGAGGACCTCCGCATTCGACTTTGTGATAGTCTTGTGCTATCGAGGTTTGATTACGCGGACACTGTTTATGGTCCAAGAGTTCAGAATGCGTGTGCTCACTTCATTTATAAAATACCTTCTCGACATCATTTTCACCTTTACTTAAACAATTCCAACAAGTTAAGAATGTCCCTCAGAAAAGACTTGCATTTTGCAACACTTCTGTTTGGAATCATAAACTCGGAACAGCCTAAATACCTGTACGCGAAGTTGAAATGGCCGAATGAAGATACTAGCTGTTTAATTAGAGCTAAAAACTGCATTCTACAAATTCCGCTACACCGATCTGCTTCGTTCGGCGGCAGTTTCAGATACTTGGCCACCAAGTGCTGTAATAAACTTGCCACCGCTCGTAAGAGACAGTAAATCTGTAAACGCATTTAAAAATAAATTAAAACACATGATGTTAAAGTTACAAAAAGATAATATCCCCGCGTTATCAGTGGCTTGTTGTTTTCAATATTTTCAATATTTCATTAAATAATTTAAACTTTATACGTTTAATTATCATATTATTTTTTTTTATTTTATTTTTTACTTAATAATATATTTATTTATGATTTTTTTCGTCTATTATTTTATTGTATAAAATATATTTTAATCTCATAACTGTTTTATCCATGTATCATATTTATTATACTCTTATTGTCTGTATAAATTCCATATAAAAGTAGTACTGCGCGCGCTCGACTCGTACGTACGTCACGTATACCCGGGCACCGCTGAAAATCAGCGCTGTCGCATCCTTGCGACAGCATACGACGAGACGATAGACGAGCAAAAGACGATATTAGCATCATATGTTTTGTATTATTTGTCCGTGTAACTTTAACTGTGTTTTGTCTATTTTTCATTCTTTTTTAATGTGTGTTATATTCTGTCTGTGATGTGTTTTTGTATTGTGATGCCAATAAATAAATGTCTATGTCTATATCTTTTGGGCTGCCATAAGCCTACTAATGTCTCAATCAACAAATGTTTAAATATGATTTTAGGAATTTACTAGTATTGAGAGATATATCACCGGAACCCAAGGTCCTACGCCCGCATAATTAACATGGAACCTGATTGAATCCTTTCAAACAAAAACGTAATGGTATTTATGGCAAACAAAGACAACTCCTTAAAGACAATGAGCATGTATGTCGAAGAAATGGAATCTAGACGTGAACTTATTTATTTCGGAAATAAAAGAATCGATGTGTGTAGTGGGTTTTATTACAGGCGTTCTCTCTTCTTCTTTGTCGTTCCCTCATTTCTAAGGATTGTGGTCACTGGAGCCCTCAAGTGGACAATCTGCCTCCATCGGCTTCGGTCCGAAGCAGCCCTCACCAGCTGTTAGAGAATAGGAGAGGAGATGGCATCTTTTACTTAGTCTGTATTGCCAACAATGACCAGCTTTTCAAGGTTGCCATCCCCTCTGCGCATTATATTCCCAAAATAAGAGTAAAGTAAAGTACGCGCTGTAGGCACGTAGTGGAGAGTCTAGTTTTTATGGCAAGTTGGGAGAGAAAAGATGCATTTGTGCACTTGGCAGTCCACGGTATTCGTAGCATTCACCTCCAGCACCACATCTCGAATGCATCTATTCTCTGTCTTTTCTCCTTACAGACGTTCAACTGTTCAAATATTTATTACATACGTTATATGTTATATTATGACAAACGTTTATAAGTAATTTTAACGTGGTATATCCACTTTTTTGTTACCGAGGAATTACACGAGTTAATTCCCCCATCCCCATTCTACCTTCGGACGTTTAGACATTCGGCGAGTCCACTCAACTCCACTCAAGTCCACTCAACTCCTCTCAACTCCACTCAACTCCACTCAACTCCACTCAACTTCACTCCACTCCACTCCACTCTAGAAATAGACTAATAGAGTGTGAGAACGTGAAACTATAGAAGCCGCCTGGCTGAACCGCGTAGTTTATTCACAACACACAAAAACAAGAAACTAAAATCTCACTTAATTTAACTGGAGCGCGATACTGCATTGTTATGACATAGTTCCGTTTCCGACGTCGTCACTGTGACAATAGCCATGCCTGACTTTTTTTGGAATGACCCCTAAGAATTAATTACACCCATAGACAAGATCAAATTAATTATTAACTTCATTATATATTTTTTGCGAGTGTATCTTTATTTAATGCCATTTTATATCATTATTTATATTTCAATGTCCTGTTTAGAGGTCTCACTGCTTATCCGCCTTGACCCTAAGAACCCAATAATAGTTACAATTAACATTGACCACTTTTTATATAGTTGTAATTAACAGCCCATAATTGTAGGAGATTACCGCTTACGTATAAGGTAATTTACATAAAAATGTAGTGAATGCAGAAGCTACGTTTATTTCTTTAAAATAAATCATTTAACATGTTTAAAGAACACGTCAGAGTACGAATGAAGTTCTCAATTCGACTTTGATTTCTTCGGGTCGCACTGTCAATACCATATAATCAATCAGCCAATACCATTTATAAAACGATTTACGAATTTTCGTTTCTGTTGTTTTCTACTGGGCTATAGAGGACATACATCGATCTGTCAATCAAAAGCCATTCATATGTTATGGATTATTTTAGAAAAACGCTTTTACTCTTTTCCTAACAGAGCAGACAAATACAGCAATGACTGTCTGCTTTTCACTAAGCTTATTAGTTTTCATGTATAGAAAGCGCTAAGTCTAGTGCCTTGCACAAGACACTAATTTGGCAAGGAAAACTCGGATCTTTATCGGGATAGAATGACATCCCTACTGTTAAGGAATGATCGTATTAAAGGTGTGACATTTTCATATCCATTAATATGGAGCTATTTGAGAGATCACGATAAATACGAACTTTTCCGAAAAATTCCGAAATAAAATCTTTTCTCACTATGTATATCTATTACTGTTGTTAATGCCAACGTTACGTCGTCGACGTAAAACCGCGACCCATTTGTATAACCGACCTGGGATTGAAACCCTTAACCATAAGGTCGTAAATTCAAACGCGTAGCAATTAGGCTATCACTTCTATAAAATGTGCATTTACAGGTCCAGTCGTATTTTAGAATGAGAGATGATATGGAAGATAATTCAAACAAGTTGCAGCAAACCTGCTGGCTATCAAGGACGCCAGTTTATTGCGCGGTTTCATTTATAAAATATTGAACCACAACTTAAACGATTGTCTGTCAATGAAGATGAAAAATTAGTTCAACGAGGTAAGTGTTAAGTTATAAAACATTTTTTTTTATAATTTCTAAGCAAGTACTTAATTGGCAATGCAGTCCTGAATGGCAAGGGGCACTTGCTAAGTAAATTTCTATTTATTCTACATTTGAAAACATCTACATTGTAATCGGAGGGAAAGACAGACGCTCGGAGACTATTCCAGTCCTTTGTTGTACGAATAATGACGAAGTAAAGCGCTTCGTTCGGGTTAGATAGATACAATATAATATAAAGAAACTTATTGTAAAAAGGAATGCTATTATTTTCAGGCATATTTCACATTAAACATTGGCCAGTATTTATTGTTGTATGTATTGTTTATTGTATTGGCCATATTATCTATATTTTACAACTAGCTGCACCCGGCAGCTATTTATTTCATTGCAAATAACTACTTATTACATCAGCTATCTGCCAGTGAAAATCCCGTCAAAATCGATCCGGCCGTTCCAGTGATTAACCGGAACAAACAGAGACAGACAAAAATTGTGCAAAATATTAGCTCGTTATTTGTACCGTGTGTATTCATATGCATGTATATTTATAATTACTACATAGTAAAAAAGGCGTTAAAAAGGCATTTGCGATCATCAGAGAATCTCATGCTAAAAATATCTCCGCATGACACCAACTTTTACAGTAACTCATTTACTGTACGCGCTGTCCGTCTGTGGAACTCTCTTCCTGTGGCCATTAGAAAATCACAGACAATAAATACTTTTAAAATCAAAGTTAAAAAGTTTTACTTAGACAAGTCCACCTAACATCATTTATACTGTTACGATATATATGTAAAATATTATATGTAATACTTTTTACACACGTCTTGTCTCTTCATAATATATATATATTTATATATATATATTTATTCCTATATTATATGTATGTATGTATGTTTGTATGTAAATATTTATTATCAGTATTTAAGTATATCTACTTTTTATAAACTCCCGCCGCTTCTTTTTATTATTCCTCTCCATCCAAAGGTTGCCTGGAAGAGATCGCTTTTAGCGATAAGGCCGCCCATTGTTTATGTATTTTAATTATATTTTCTTTTTTTTTTTATTTTAGTTCATAAGTGTAAACAATAAAGAGTTTATAAATAAATAAATAAATAAAAAAGGGTATTTTAATATTACAAACACACTTCAATTTTATTTATTTGTACAGATATACAAATATAATTAACAAAATTTAATTGAATCTTGTATTACAACAGTTACTGTACTTGGTTATGGAGTTTTTACGTTAATACGTGAGAGGTCGCAAATTACCTTTATCTGTAATACTTGATTAATGATAATTTGTCTAATGTGTTACAATGATGTCTATTCTGTTTATTGATTATATACATATTCTTCTAAGTGCCACATTAAATCGTTAATGGTATATCGTACATAAGATGCCGTCGTATTTAATTCTAAATTTTAAATAGAGCACAATTTTTAGAGCTTGTGTTTGTAAATACAATGGAGAATAGAACATAAGGAATAAAATACAATTCGATAATGTTGGGGTTTAGTCATAAAAGTTATAGCTCGCTGCGGTCTAACGATAGGGTAGAGACACTAAAACATTTACGGGATTTTTAATAGTTCAATTGTTAATTAAGTTGTTTGGGAATAGTTAACAATATGAAATGGGCGGTCGTGTCAATGTTTATAGTACTCTAGCTACCTGAGTTCGATCCCGAGTGCCGGCATCAATGAAATTGTTAGTTGCAATTTTAAGTGTTTATTTACCGCTCGTTCAGCGGTGAACGAAAACATTGTGAAGTGTACATGTGTTAGGAAATTTCGAAAATCAGCGAAGTCCGCTAATCCACACTAAGCCCATGTGGCGGACTTTAATCTTATGTATGTATTATGGTCTGTGCACAACTGTGAGATTTATTTTTATGAATGTAACTATAACGATATATAAATTACCTTTTGCAATAATACAATTGAACTATATATACACGTTCTTCCACTCATAAAAATTGCCCTCAGACAACAACGACATTAATAATGTAAGAAATAACTCATGTCATAGATAAAGAATGGGACAAATTAATGGCTAAATAATTTAAGTTTTTATTTTGAATCCCCAAGAAGTAATTATTATTCAAAGCACTTCGTTCGGGTTAGATAGATACAATATAATATAAAGAAACTTATTGTAAAAGGAATGTTATTATTTTCAGGCATATTTCACATTAAACATTGACCAGTATTTATTGTTGAATGTATCGTTTATTGTATTGGCCATATTATCTATATTTTACAACTAGCTGTACCCGGGAGCTATTTATTTCATTCTTTTTAAAATAAAAGTAGCTAAATAACTACTTATTTAATCAGCTATCTGCCAGTGAAAAGCCCGTCAAAATCGATGCGGCCGTTCCAGTGATTAACCGGAACAAACAGAAACAGACAAAAATTGTGCAAAATATTAGCTCGTTATATGTACCGTGTGTATTCATATGCATGTATATTTATAATTACTACATAGTAAAAAGGGCGTTAACAAGGCATTTGCGATCATCAGAGAATCTCATATATATATATATATATATATATATATATATATATATATATATATATATATATATATATATATATATATATATATATATATATATATATATATATATATATATATATATATATATATATATATATATATATATATATATATATATATATATATATATATATATATATATATATATATATATATATATATATATATATATATATATATATATATATATATATATATATATATATATATATATATATATATATATATATATATATATATATATATATATATATATATATATATATATATATATATATATATATATATATATATATATATATATATATATATATATATATATATATATATATATATATATATATATATATATATATATATATATATATATATATATATATATATATATATATATATATATATATATATATATATATATATATATATATATATATATATATATATATATATATATATATATATATATATATATATATATATATATATATATATATATATATATATATATATATATATATATATATATATATATATATATATATATATATATATATATATATATATATATATATATATATATATATATATATATATATATATATATATATATATATATATATATATATATATATATATATATATATATATATATATATATATATATATATATATATATATATATATATATATATATATATATATATATATATATATATATATATATATATATATATATATATATATATATATATATATATATATATATATATATATATATATATATATATATATATATATATATATATATATATATATATATATATATATATATATATATATATATATATATATATATATATATATATATATATATATATATATATATATATATATATATATATATATATATATATATATATATATATATATATATATATATATATATATATATATATATATATATATATATATATATATATATATATATATATATATATATATATATATATATATATATATATATATATATATATATATATATATATATATATATATATATATATATATATATATATATATATATATATATATATATATATATATATATATATATATATATATATATATATATATATATATATATATATATATATATATATATATATATATATATATATATATATATATATATATATATATATATATATATATATATATATATATATATATATATATATATATATATATATATATATATATATATATATATATATATATATATATATATATATATATTTATTCCTATATTATATGTATGTATGTATGTTTGTATGTAAATATTTAATATCAGTATTTAAGTATATCTACTATTTATAAACTCCCGCCGCTTCTTTTTATTATTCCTCTCCATCCAAAGGTTGCCTGGAAGAGATCGCTTTTAGCGATAAGGCCGCCCATTGTTTATGTATTCTAATTATATATATATTTTTTTTATTTTAGTTCATAAGTGTAAACAATAAAGAGTTTATAAATAAATAAAAAGGGTATTTTAATATTACAAACACACTTCAATTTTATTTATTTGTATAGATATACAAATATAATTAACAAAATTTAATTGAATCTTGTATTACAACAGTTACTGTACTTGGTTATGGAGTTTTTACGTTAATACGTGAGAGGTCGCAAATTACCTTTATCTGTAATACTTGAATAATGAAAATTTGTCTAATGTGTTACAATGATGTCTATTCTGTTTATTGGTTATTTCTTCTAAGTGCCACATTTCATCGTTAATGGTATATCGTACATAAGTTGACGTCGTATTTAAATCTAAATTTTAAATAGAGCACAATTTTTAGAGCTTGTGTTTGTAAATACAATGGAGAATAGAACATAAGGAATAAAATACAATTCGATAATGTTGGGGTTTAGTCATAATAGTTATAGTTCGCTGCGGTCTAACGATAGGGTAGAGAAAACATTTACGGGATTTTTAATAGTTCAATTGTTAATTAAGTTGTTTGGGAATAGTTAACAATATGAAATGGGCGGTCGTGTCAATTTTTATAGTACTCTAGCTACCTGAGTTCGATCCCGAGTGCCGGCATCAATGAAATTGTTAGTTGCAATTTTAAGTGTTTATTTACCGCTCGTTCAGCGGTGAACGAAAACATTGTGAAGTGTACATGTGTTAGGAAATTTCGAAAATCAGCGAAGTCCGCTAATCCACACTAAGCCCATGTGGCGGACTTAAATCTTATGTATGTATTATGGTCTGTGCACAACTGTGAGATTTATTTTTATGAATGTAACTATAACGATATATAAATTACCTTTTGCAACAATACAATTGAACTATATATCCACGTTTTTCCACTCATAAAAAATTGCCCTCAGGCAAAACGACATTTCCAACGCAGACAACGTAATGGATTGCATTGACAAGGACACTGAATCTATCAAAACTAGTTCAGACACACAAGAAGCATAAATGTGGGAAAGGCGGGCTAAGAAGCTATTTGGTGACGTAGCTGTAACCAATCTGCTGAGTATTAGAGCACAGGCGTAAGGTCTAAGGTCTAGCTAGCCTTTCGGTTTTTACAGATTGCATTTTGGAGAGTGTGCTCAGGAACTACATGATCTAATTCCCCCATCCCCGTTCCACCATCGGACTTCTAGACGCACTGCAGGATTTCATTCTTTTGTTGTTCAACCCTCAAACCCAAACGAAGTGCTTTGTTTTGTCTTTCATCGTTCGTAAGGGACTGCAATAGTTTGCCCGCGTCTGTCTTTCCTTCTGATATATTCTAATATATTAGAATAACTGTAATATATTAGTTTTACTAATATATTATAGTTATTCTAACATATTAGTTATACTAATTATTATTCATCATTATTAACATTTATTCAGACAATAATGATGAATAATAATTACTATATCGGTAAGACCATTCTAGTGATTATCGGTGTTATAAAAACTCTTCGTCTATCCGTGTTAGACGAGGGGATTTATTATGATATATAACATTGATTACTCGTCAAAAAACCGTGGCAAGTATTGATTTATCCCTCGTAGAACCCGCACTAGGTTAACCTGTCTGACAGATTACCAGGCCGTGGATCATTTATTACTAATTTTATTTCTTTATTTATTTTAATACTCCAGTTAAGTTTTTACAATATTAAAATATAAAAGTAAAGTTAATAAAAGCATAATACAGAATATAAAAACACTATAAAAACCTTTTCTTTTTTGCTAACGGGGAGGAAATCTTCATAAAGATACCCCGCCTTTTGAGGGGAAGGCGGCGCTTATGTGGGGTTTTTACCCATTAAAACTTCCCCGTTGACCCTTTCTCGGCGCGTGGTGAGGGGCTCCGGGATCTCTAGTGGAACGCACCGGAGCCCCTCTGCACTGTGCTAAAGGTTAATCCCTCCCCCTGTGTCCTCGCAGTGCAAGGCGACACGGGCCAGCCGATGTCGCCTTCTTCCCGGGTCCACCTTAGCGGACGACAAAGGCCCCCACCCTTGTCGCCCAGTGAACCCGAGGCCCCTTTTAGTCGCCTTCTAAGACAGGCAGGGGATACCGTAGTCTTATTCTTGAGAACTACAGGGCTGAATAAAGTTGGCCTGGGCTATTTCAACGGATATACGCCCGAGGACCACGACTAGGTAGTTTTACCACGGAAATGTTATTACTGAACGCACCCATAAAATGTTTGATAGTTAGGAACAATTAGTGCGGGAAAACAAAATTGTTGTTTTTAATATTTTCTTTGTATTATTTCAACAGTTTAAAACTTTGAACTTCCACAAATATTTCAAAATGAAAATTCGCCAAATCTGTCTAGTAGTTCTTGAATTTTAACGAAGAAATTCATTTTTTATAAATACAGATTTAACATGACATCAGCTCGGTATTTATGATAATGACTTCGTATATTAATGCGATTGTAGCTCATTGAATAAAAGTACTTTTACGGATTTTAAAGAATTTACATTTTAAATTTCCGACTTTTCATGGTCAGTGGGTGAAAAGTATTTGACGTATTTAATATAAATAGTTATAATTTGATTTATGTTGGATTTGTTTATCTATGGTTTGTTTGTTTATGGGGTATTAATCTCTTAACACTCCGATATTTCGAGATTTAATTTTATGTTCATTAAAACATTCCAAGAACATAAAAAAAACAACACATTTGGTTACTATAAGTATGTGATCTTCCTCGTTCGTTCTCTGTCAGTTTATCCTATGTAGACGACTTCACATAAACATTTATGGAACGTCGATAGTCTAACCTCTGCCTGTCTCGTTACTTTAACGGCTCAACCACGGCTCCAATTGTTTCAGTCGAATTGCTTTTATTTACTACTAGCTGCGCCCCGCGGTGTTACCCGCGATTAAAAACATTTATATGAATTTTCTAAAATAAAAGTTAAAATAATGAAGCAGCGTAAGATCTCGTACCTAAGCCATACTCTGCAACGTGATAGGTACCGCCTGCTGCAATTAGTTTTGATGGGCAAAAAAGCAGGAAAAAGAGGGGTGGGAAGAAGGAAGATGTCCTAGCTAAGAAGCATCAGGGAATGGGATGGAGTGGCGCATAAAGAAGAAAAAGTTACTGCTTATTACATCAGCTAGTGAAATTCCCGTCAAAATCCATAGATTTAGAAAATGTTATTTCGGTATATGTACATAGTATAAAGCGGTTATTTTAATATTACAAACAGACATTCCAATTTTATTTATTAATATAGACGAACGAATAACATCGTTATTATTATCGCTGTACCGTAAACACCGCTATAGGCTACATTTTAAATCCTTGAGTATTTATCGTAATAGCAGTTATTCGTCCCGTGAATTTCACATCCGTTCATCGTGATCTATCCACAAATTCCATCGACACATTTATAATTGCAAAAGCAAAGCATCTGTGACTCCAGGCGATCTGCATGTTCGTTTGGGCTTGTTCCTTCTTCTTCAAATGCCTCTCCATTTCCAGAAATGGAATAAAACCTCCAGAGGTTGGCCGTGAGCTCAGCAAACTTATTCCTTTCGTGTGCCAAGCGAAACAGTTGTTCGACGTTGGCAATGCCGGGCCACACTCTGATGTTTCGCAACCACAACTTTTTCCTACACCCAGCGCGACTCTTCCCTGCTATTTTGTCCGTCATAATTAGTTGGAGAAGCTGATATCTTTTGTGTCGCAAGACATGACCTAGGTTGGCGACTTTTCTCTGTTTGACGGTGTGCAACAATTCGAGGTTCTTTGCGACGCGCTGGAGTTTTCGCTCGTTGGATATCTTCTTGGTCTAGCTAATGCGTAACATCCTTTTTTTTGTTGACGGGGAGGAAATCTTCACAAAGATACCCCGCCTTCTGGGGGGAAGGCGGCGGTTATATGGGGTTCTTACCCACTAAAACCTCTCCGGTGGCCCTTTCCTCGGTGCATGACGAGGGGCTCCGGGATCTCACGTGAACGCACCGGAGCCCTCTGCACTGTGCTCAAGGAGAGCACGTTCCGGGGAGGTTACCCTTCCCCTCTGTGCCCCCGCAGCGCAAAGCGACACGGGCCAGCCGATGTCGCCGCCTTCTTCCTGGTCCACTTTGGTGGACGACGCAGGCCCCACCTTTGTCGCCTAGTGAAACCGAGGCCCCTTTTAGTCGCCTTGTAGGACAAGCAGGGGATACCGTAGTCTTATTCTTGAGAGCCCAGAACTACAGGGCTGAGATGCGTAAGATCCTACGGTATCACCACATCTCGAAGGCTCCGAGAAACTTCTGCGCATTTGGCTTTCTGGCTTTTTCTTATAAATGTCCATTTTAGATGCAGTATATACTAAGCTTGAGTATACGTTTAAATATACAAATCCATTTTTTTATCATATTAGCGATATTATTATTTACAACAGGCAATTAATCGGTCAAATAATTAACCCGTCTGCATGTTGGCATCTTGTTTATTACTTCTTTGATTTATTACCTTAAGTATAGTGAATTAATTAGTATCCTTTAAAATTCATAAAACATTGAATAATGGCATACATACAAGTATTTTTTATTTTTTCATATTATAGAGGGAAAATATCGTAATGTCTTTGTTTCATTCTTGAAGGCTTTGAAGCTCGTAGGGAAGGAAACCAAAACATTATTTCAAGTTATCGAGTTTCGACTTAATGAGACTCTACTATACTTCGCGTGCTAAAGTACTCCCTGGGATGGTAGTAACGAATAGATGACGAGGGTAAACATTAGGTAGGTCCTTACATGTGAAATTGGCGTTTTATCGTCTTTGGTTAGAAATTTAATGTCAAATTTATACAGCTATTCACTCATGCATTTGTTTTTCTAAAACCGTAATCCATATGTTCTTTTTTATAATCTTTGGTTTTTCTTTGCGTCGCTCAGTATACAAAACTTAAAATATTGCGTTATTTACGAGTACGAGTTCCGCTGTGGCACCAGTGCTACAGAAAAGATTTGATTTTTTTTTATGACGAACTACACAGGTGGGCCAGAGAAGCTGGCCTTGACTGCTTCACCGGTTTGAGAGGTGGCATAGCTCTTAGGTCGATTAGCCTGAACCTCTATCGCTAGTAACTCGACACAAGGGTCCCCCCGGTGAGGGGTAACCTCGGCTTGGACGGTGAAAAGATTTGAAAGATTAATTATGTGTATAGCGGTGGTGTCGCAAATGAACACATATAATTCACATAATATAATATTTACTTGTACATAAATCTTTCTACTTATTTACGACTTTAACACGACTAAATTATCGATTGTTATAAAATAGAGTTGTTTTCATTAGAACAGTCACTGCGCTTCATGTTTGTACAATATTCCACAATAGATTGAAGAGTATAGTTTGTTATAGTATAGACAAAATAGGTATATCGTTAATACCTAGTGTTAAATTTACGCAATAACTTAACAAAATTAAGAGTGGGGTTAGATTAAGCACAAGCACAATATATAAGGAAACTCACCTATGTGTATACTATTTAAATTGTAATTTTCTTACAGACCACTTTAATGTCGCTATTATGTGATATTTGTGTTATAATATAACTTAATATAATAATAAAAACTTAAATATAATAATAGTAAATACGTTGTGAAATTTAAAAAAAATCTAAAATGGTCTCCTGCAAATGGCTAATAAGTTTTTCACGGAATTGTGCTAATCGGTAAGTATTTTATTATATTTTTTTTTACCACAACGACTAGGGGTGCATGCTTGGTGGGTTTCCACAGGGTTACCGACAATAGCCCAATTCTTTAAGCAGGCATCTCGACGGTTTTTCGAGACTGCCACCAAACATTCTAACAAACTTCTTGTAAATGCCGCCACTTATAAGCCTTCCTATACTAAATTCCGACGCGTCGCCCGGAGGCCGAGACACGTTCTTGACGATCCGGATGACGCGATTACCATTGCACAGGCTAGATCTCTACAAATCTACAAAGCGTCCATCCGCGACTGTCGGAGGTTGCGAATAATCCTCGCGCGTTACCGCTATTTTATGGGCAGGCCCCACCCCTTAGATGCTATGAGCGTTGCTGAAGTTTCTTCGGCCACTTCTCCTCCCAGCGCCAACCCTTCCTGAAGTGGCACTCAAAGTTAGTTTAGCTTTCGAATGTCCCTTAGATTATCCGTGAAATAGCTACCGACCGAGTCGTAGTTCGGCCCTCTCGGGCGCCCTCGGATCGGAATGCTTACGCGTAACAATGTGTGTAGTTCGTCATTCAAAAAAAGCTTGGTGGGTACTTGATTCCTCGGTCAGAATTGGTAATCAGCACTCAAAAAATAAACATGCTCTCGCGTAAGATTCACATAATATAATATTTACTTGTACATAAATCTGACTTTAACACGACTAAATTATCGATTGTTATAAAATAGAGTTGTTTTCATTAGAACAGCCACTGCGCCTCATGTTTGTACAATATTGAACAATAGATTGAATACTATAGTTTGTTATAGTATAGACAAAATAGGTATATTGTTAATACCTAGTGTTAAATTTACGCAATAACTTAACAAAATTAAGAGTGGGGTTAGATTAAGCACAAACACAATATATAAGGAAACTCACCTATGTGTATACTATTTAAATTGTAATTTTCTTACAGACCACTTTAATGTCGCTATTATGTGATATTTGTGTTATAATATAACTTAATATAATAATAAAAACTTAAAATATCGCGTTATTTACGAGTACGAGTTCCGCTGTGGCACCAGTGCTACAGAAAAGATTTGATTTTTTTATGACGAACTACACAGGTGGGCCAGAGAAGCTGGCCTTGACTGCTTCACCGGATTGAGAGGTGGCATAGCTCTTAGGTCGCTTAGCCTGAACCTCTATCGCTAGTAACTCGACACAAGGGTCCCCCAGAGGGGTAACCTCGGCTTGGACGGTGAAAAGATTTGAAAGATTAATTATGTGTATAGCGGTGGTGTCGCAAATGAACACATATAATTCACATAATATAATAATTACTTGTACATAAATCTGACTTTAACACGACTAAATTATCCATTTTTATAAAATAGAGTTGTTTTCATTAGAACAGCCACTGCGCCTCATGTTTGTACAATATTGAACAATAGATTGAATACTATAGTTTGTTATAGTATAGACAAAATAGGTATATTGTTAATACCTAGTGTTAAATTTACGCAATAACTTAACAAAATTAAGAGTGGGGGTTAGATTAAGCACAAGCACAATATATAAGGAAACTCACCTATGTGTATACTATTTAAATTGTAATTTTCTTACAGACCACTTTAATGTCGCTATTATGTGATATTTGTGTTATAATATAACTTAATATAATAATAAAACTTAAATATAATAATAGTAAATACGTTGTAAAATTTAAAAAATCTAAAATGGTCTCCTGCAAATGGTTAATAAGTTTTCACGGAATTGTGCTAATCAGTAAGTATTTTATTATATTTTAATTTACCACAACGACTAGGAGTGCATGCTTGGTGGGTTTCCACAGGGTTACCGACAATAGCCCAATTCTTTAAGCAGGCATCTCGACGGTTTTTCGAGAGTGCCACCAAACATTCTAACAAACTTCTTGTAAATGCCGCCACTTATAAGCCTTCCTATACTAAATTCCGACGCGTCGCCCGGAGGCCGAGACACGTTCTTGACGATCCGGATGACGCGATTACCATTGCACAGGCTAGATCTCTACAAATCTACAAAGCGTCCATCCGCGACTGTCGGAGGTTGCGAATAATCCTCGCGCGTTACCGCTATTTTATGGGCAGGCCCCACCCCTTAGATGCTATGAGCGTTGCTGAAGTTTCTTCGGCCACTTCTCCTCCCAGCGCCAACCCTTCCTGAAGTGGCACTCAAAGTTAGTTTAGCTTTTCGAATGTCCCTTAGATTATCCGTGAAATAGCTACCGACCGAGTCGTAGTTCGGCCCTCTCGGGCGCCCTCGGATCGGAATGCTTACGCGTAACAATCTGTGTAGTTCGTCATTAAAAAAAAAAAGCTTGGTGGGTACTTGATCCTTCGGTCAGAATTGGTAATCAGCACTCAAAAAAAATAAACATGCTCTCTCGCGTAAGAGTCACATAATATTATATCCTAGACTACGTAGTTCTTAACTAGCTAATATACGTAGTACATGGCAGTTTTAACGCGGCTAGTACATTTGGGTGATGAAACCAGTCCCGCATCATTGTAATAACTTAAATCGCTGCACTTTGGCAATACTTTTTAGTACTAACTAGAGAAAATTCTTTTATAATTCTTGTGCACTAGAAGCGTGGTCATTTCCGGACCGATTTAAAAAAAAAATCGTCTTACCTTCCCTAAACTTTCAAGGTTCTATTTTCAATTAGGATTCCAAAGATCTACTATCTATAGGCTACTAAAAGGGGCTTCGCGTTCACTGAGCGACAAGAGATTTTTTTTCTTTGTCGACCGCCAAAGGGGACCCGAGAAGAAAGCGACATCGGCTGGCCCGTGTCGCCTTGCACTGCGAGAGCACGGGGGAGGAGGGATTAACCTCCCCTCCCGGGACGTGCTCTCCGAAAAGCACAGTGCCGAGGCACTCCGGTACGCTCCTCTGGAGATCCCGCAGCCCCTCACCATGCACAGGAAGGGCCACATGGCAAGAAACGGCGGGGTATCTTTTTATCTGAAGATTTCCCCCCGCCGTAAACAAAAAAAAGGATTCCAATGTAACACCTCCTAAAAATCTTGTGGAAAGATGCTTGCAGATATTAATAAATTTATATATTATTATTGAATATCTTCAGGAAACACTTAAGATACTGAAAACGGAAACGCATTGCCACAAGCTGCTATTGCAGATAGTGCTATTTCTATACCTAATATTAACCATGAGCCGTGGTAGCTCAGTGTCCGGGCGGTCGCCTCAAGTTGCATAGTACGCTAGCAACCCGAGTTCGATCCCCGGTGCCGGCACCAATAAATTTGTTGTTGCAATTTTATGTGCTGATTAACCACGCGCTCGGCGGTGAAGGAAAACATCGTGAGGAAACCTACATGTCTTAGAAAATTTTTCTACGACATGTGAAGTCTGCCAATCCGCATTAGGGCCGCGTGGCGGACTATGCCCTTATACTCTATTTACAGAGAAGACCTGTGCCCAGCAGTGGGACATATATATTATATATATAAAGGCTGTAACTTTAACTTTAATGCATTGACTCAATTTGTCTTCATTATATAATTTCCAGGTCAACCTCAATAAATAACCAATCGCCGCTCATGAAAAATCTATATGATGAATTTCCAAAATATTTACCAAAACTCATTAAAACCTCCTTAGTTGAGAAAAAATATGCAGACAACGAGGAGATAAAGCAACGAATAATAAACGTAAGGGATTATATGTATTGTATTAAGAATATAAAAAACTGTGCGCGTGTGTAAGAAGTTATAAACAAAAAGCAGAAATATGGTAGCAGTTCTTATCTTGTGTATAAAAAGGACGAACATGATATTAAGTAATCACGGCTCACGTTGTTAGATAGATCTACCTAACAATATTCAAGCAAAGGGCGACATGCTCCACGAAACATATGGCATATATCTGTGTATATTTACCACAATCTATACTAGTAAATGGAAAGACATTGACTGCATAAGTTATAAAATTCATTCGTAACTAATAAAACGTAAAATAAGCCGGAGTGAAACTA
The DNA here is from genome assembly GCA_029286785.1 of Meandrusa payeni. Taxonomy (NCBI): domain Eukaryota; kingdom Metazoa; phylum Arthropoda; class Insecta; order Lepidoptera; family Papilionidae; genus Meandrusa; species Meandrusa payeni. Next base: position 5,606,905 of record JAGSMX010000008.1, on the reverse strand, counting down.
TATCTCTAATCTAATATCTAATAAAGAGAAAGTGTGTGGGTGTGTTCCATATAGGCTACGAAACGACTGGACCGATGTCAATGATACTTTCAGGGAATCTTCAGATTAACCTGGCGAGTAATCCTATAAAGTATGGTGACGATCGGAGCACTCCTGTTATTGAACTGTCAACAGTTTTTATTTACTATGATGATATTTTATTGTTTTATAACCCAAATTTGTATTAACACATGCGTTGTGTATATTTATGTCATTATGAACCATATTGAAGTACAATGGAGTAAATTGAAGTATAATAAAGTATACTGAAGTATATTAAAGATAATATTTAAGGATTTTGAAGTATTCAAGGTAAGTTATAGCGCCGCGAATGTATGCGTTTACTGATGTAAGTTTATTGTTTAAATAAAATAAAGCAAAATCTAGCCCGGCGAAGCGGGCTGGATACGCTAATATATAATAAATTCGAATGTTTGTTGCGTCAATAGCCTAATGGTTTAGGGTACGTTCTGCGAATCGTAAGGTCGTGGGTTCGAATCCACCATTCGACTATTGCCGTGAACCATGTCCTAGCACAAGCTTAAGCTTAGTTGGAATGGTTAACAAGATTGTTATTAATATTTATGAAAAAAAAAATATTGCTAGCTTTTTTAATAACAAAAAAAAAATAAAAATAAAAAATAAATCACGCGAGTACGACTAAACGGATTTGGATAAAATTTGCCACAGATATAGATTATAGTCTGGAAGAACACATAGGCTACTTTCTATTTAACCGACTTCAAAAAAAGGAGGTTATTAATCAGGTACGAGCTATCAGGTGGGGCACAGCTGGTTTTAAATATTTCATCTACGCAAACGTTACTTCTTACCTAATTATAACCTAAATAAGATATTTAATATAAATTCAAATCCTAACTAGCTCCACTAGCGTTGTAACGGTGGATTTATTTAGGTAAATAGTTATTTAGCAGATGGCTTTTTTTTAGATATCGGAACATCAGACTCTTGCCAGGGAACTGGTTCAAGGTAAACTAACATTCTTTGCATTTGATGCACTTGCAGAAACCAAAGACCTAACCAATGAGAAACTTCATCAAATTCAAGCTTTAGCTTGGGCTGTAGAATTGGTAAGTTGCATTACAATATGTACCAGTGTTCTAGTTTAATGCTATTGGATAATATATTAGCGGCATTTTAACTATATCGGGGTAGACAGAAATAATAATAACAATTGAAATTATAAATCCTACATTTTAAACGACTTTATAGAAGGAAGTTTTTGTTTGGGTTTTATGGCGAACTACACAGATTGGCTGACCTTGACCGCTTCACCGGATTGAGAGGTGGCTTAGGTCTTAGGCCGTAAGGAGGAAGTTCTTAATTTGTCTGTATGTTTTTTTTTATGTTTGTTACCACATAACTTTCGACTTTTTGTACGTTAGATGGTTCAATGGTATAAGTTAAATTGGAATGTGACTAATTGAAAATAGGATCATTAAAAAAAATTGGCACTTAAGCTATCACTGCTATAAACTGTTTATTTCCAGGTCCAGTCGTATTTTATTATCGGAGATGATATGGAAGATAATTCTCAAACACGTTGCAGTAAACCCTGCTGGCATTTATTACCCGATGTTGGTTTATTAGCTATAAACGACGCCAGTCTACTGCGCAGTTTCATTTATGAAATATTGAACCACAACTTTGACGAGGGTCTGTCAATGAGGATGAAAAATTTATTCAACGAGGTACGTGATAGACAGTGCTTGTTACATACCGTTACTAAATAGTTGCATATTTATACAGGTAGGTGTGTCCGCGACTTCGTCCACATGGAATATTGACTTTCAGCAGCATTTTTAATTTAAGCTAAAAATTTTGTAAATAAAACATTATATATATGATATATTAAAATAAGTTATTTACAATATTTTACCGCAGACAATTTAAATTCTCTGTATTTTTATTTTCGGGCCGTAAGCTTTTCCTCGCCTTAACCGAGTGAATTCACCATGTTTTTCTTTTAATCTTTGTGATCTATTTCCTCTATATTGTCTACCATTGTCTGTTGTAACCCAATAAAACCTTTTTTTTTGTTAACGAGGAATAAATCTTCCAGATACCACGCCTTCTGGGGGGAAGGCGGCGGTTATGTGGGGTTTCTACCCACTAAAACCTCCCCGGTGGCCCTTCCTCGGTGCATGGTGAGGGGCTCCGGATCTCCAGTGGAACGCACCGGAGCCCCTCTGTACTGTGCTCAAGGAGAGCACTTCCCGGAGGAGGTTTCTCCCTCCCCCAACCCAATAAAACCTATTTCCACGCGCTATATAATTTTTCTGACGTGAATATCGACAACTTTATTGGATCATTACTAGGCAACCATATGACACATAAAACTTATGACATATAAATAATTTTGTTTGAAATAGATTTTCTTGGCCTCACGTCAAACTCATTGATACACTGTTTGTTGCTTAGCAACGTCATCTACCTCGAAACTCCCTGCATGAAAAATATCATGAAAATGGTTGGAGCCGTTTCCGAGATCCAGATTACATATGCATATATATATATATATATAGACAAGAATTGATAGTTTAAAGATAGAAAACAGATAGATATAGGAAGCAGTGATATCATAATGCAGGGGTTCCCAACTTTTTGTTCTCTAGAGCACATTCTAAAATATCGATCGAGTGGCGAGCACCACCTATTTTTAATCGACCAACTAATTCCATAACTTCTCATTTTCCTATCATTTATTTTCTTATATTCATAATTTAATAATAAATAATAAACTTTCAAAATAATAAAATTGCATACACCGAGATAAATGTATGTACAAAACGTAATAATAATTCACATTTTTAATTAATGTTTAAGAAAACAACCAGTCTTTGTCGAATAGTGGCGAGCACATACGAAACGTTCACGAGGTTGGGAACCTCTGCCCTAATGGCTAAGCATTCATAAACTATTATTTTTTAGGCATATTTAACAATAAACATTGGCCAGTATATGGACATTGCAATGTCGAAATCAAAGGATCTTAAGAATTTTACTGCGGAGAAATACAACTTTATCAACAATCACAAGTCGTCATTTTACACCGTGAAGTTTCCTGTTCTTGTGGCTTTGGAACTTTGCAACAAAACGAGTAAGGAATCTTACTCATATGTGGATAAAGTGTGCACTGATTTAGGTATTTTATTGCAAATGCAGGTGAGATAAATTATATATTACTAATAATCAAAATCTGCGTTACTTCTATTATCTATTTTTATTATTAAGCAGTAGAGCAAGAGTGTTAGAATTGCTTCGGGGACTACCTGTGTCGGACGGCCCATCGGGATGCCGATGAGCGATGCCATGATTGTGGTGCTGCGGTGGACTCTGCCCAACACACCCTCGAGGTGTGCCCGAGATGGGCAGCGCAGCGCCATGACATGGTATCTGCCATCGGTGGTGTAGACCTGTCGCTTCCGAGCCTCGCTCTTGCGATGGTCTCGAGCGACAGGTCTTAGACGGCGGTCACCTCCTTCTGTGAGACGGTCATGTCCCAGAAGAAGGCTGACGAGCGGGTCAGGAAGGGGAGCGCAGAGGCTCCCCCCCTCCGCAGGCGACGTCTCGGGATGCGCAGGAGGCGTTACGAACGCCTCCTCTTGCCGCCCCCGTAATCCGAAGCGGGGCCAGGATGGGTACCTGGCACCAGCATGCTGCGGCGTCGGCCATGTTTACCGCTGGGTGAAAAAAGTGAATTAAGCAATACATGAGGCAGCGATGTGGAGCTATTTATTTTCCGCAGGCGCTGTTTATAATAAATACATTCGTTGCTTAGTTTTATTTATGTGCTTGACTCCTTTATCGTGTTCCATAGTTATCTCGTTTGAAAACGGACAAATTGGTCTAACTGGTGTATAGTTCTGATGGATAGTGTTATCACAGCCTGGAACATCTTGACTCTTTATCGTGTTCCATAGTTATCTCGTTTGAAAACGGGCAAATTGGTCTAACTGGTGTATAGTTCTGATGGATAGTGTTATCACAGCCTGGAACATCTTGACCTTTATAATTAGATAGAATTAGATTTCGTATCGTATCATAATTAGCGAATTTTTGTGATTAACCGAACGCACAGATTAACAAGAGAATTTTACTCTTTCACCGTATTGAGCCTGCATAGCTCATAGGTCGCTTATGCTGAACCTCTAAAAAGTACTTTAACAAGGATTATATCCTATTAATAAATTTTTAATCAATTCAATGGCTTGACAATCGGATGGAAATTTTATAATCTTTTTATACCAAAAGATGAAGATCTCATAACAATATTCGATTTATCCAAAACACAATTATGGTTTTATAGTTGGAGGTGTTGGTCCGCTTAAAAACGTGTCCACATTATTAGAACAGACTTTGTTAACTTACAGTAATTAAATAACTGAAAATACACACATATATAAATATAACCCCCCTAATGTTATTGTTTTTCTAATGCAGAATGATGTAATGGATTACATTGACAAGGACTCTGACTCTATTAAAACTAGTTCAGACATACAGAAGCATAAATGCTCATGGCCGGCTGTGGCAGGACTGCAACACTTCAACGAGTCACAACGTAAAGAATTTGAATCTTGCTATGGGCAATGGGAACCCGAGAAAGTAGAACGTGTAAGAGAGCTTTTCAATGAGATTAATTTATCACAACTTTATCGCGAAGAAGAACAGAAGAGATATGAAGCAGTTATGCGGCAAATAAAAGAGTTACCAGTTGATGCAATACCTTCTCCGGATTTCTTCCTCAAGGTTTTCAATTTTATTCGCCAATATACTGAAAATATCTCGCCATCGACTGTGTAATTCTTTGTTTTTAATAAAACTTCGTTGAGTGAATAAAACGATGTAAACTATTTAGAAAATACAGACTAAAAATATGTTGAGATTTAATTTACGTTTACGATGGAACAGCAGTTAAATAGAACATTAAAAGACATAACTTTAAACGACCAATTTATTTTAAATTTCTAAGCAAGTGCTTGACTACGATCCCACCTGATGTTAAGCGGAAATGCAGTCGTGGATGGTTAGGCGCACTAGCTTAGTAAATGCCTATTCACTCTACTCTTGAAAATACCCACATTGTAATCGGAAGGAAAGACAGACGCGGGCAAACTATTCCAGTCCTTTGCTGTACGAAGAATGAAAGACGAAGTAAATCGCTTCGTTCGGGTTTGAGGGATGTTCACAACAAAAGAATGAAATCCCGCAGTGCGTCTAGAAGTCCGATGGTGGAAAGGGGATGGGGGAATTAGTTCATGTAGTTCCTGAGCACACTCTCCAAAATACAATCTGTAGAAAACCGAAAGGCTAGCTACCTTACGCCTGTGCTCTAGACTGAGCAGATTAGTTTCAGCTGCGTCACCAAATAGCCTCTTAGCCCGCCTCTCCACCCATATGTGACAGCAGTATTCTACACACGACCGGACTTGAGCTTTATAAAGTGTTAAAAGCTGTCCCGCAGAGAAGTACGCTTGCACTTTGACCAAGATCCCAAGTTTTTTTGCAGCTATCTTAGCCTTAGACTCGATGATCGTCCATAATTTAGGGTCTATGAGATTTCAATACCCAATAACTGAAGACGATCAGTGAAGTCCACAGATAGATCCTGGAAAGTAGGAGCCAAGGTGTACTAGCTCCTTTTAGCGGAAAAGAAACACGCCTGTGTTTTGGCGGCGTTGAATCTCACAAGATTGTCATCGCCCCAAGTGGAGACTTCCTGTAGTTTGAGATTCATTCGCTCTACCAAGGCTCTCCTTTGGGACTGTACCTGATCCTTTGTGGCGTTAGCACCCAATTGGTAACTCTCTACAACTGTGCTGTCGTCTGCATACCCAAAGATACCGGGTTTCAGCAGATCGTTTATATGCAGCAGAAACAGAGTTGCAGAGAGATCAGACCCCTGAGGAACTCCGGCATTTATGGCCATTATCTCATTTATAGTTCTAAGCCGGCGTATAATAAATAATATGATATTAAAAGGTATATAATTGAGAAGAGTCGAAAAGATCTGGGTGCCGAGTCTAATAAACCAATTGTGTTCAAATGAATGTTCAGTGATGTGAATGAGATCTGCTAGTTTTAGCTACACTTATCTTTTAGTCGGTAAACCACAGTGCAAACTGTGGTTTACCGACGGCGTACCACGGCAATCGTGTTTAAGTTATTATTTGACAATATAGGTCAACTTTCGCAAAACGAAATGAAATATTATTTTATTGCAGAAATTTCACATCTGATAGAATTTCGATAAAGTCGACCATCTAAAACTTGTACGCGCAGCTTTGTGTATTTTTATAGTACGAGTAATCTAAGTTAAGTGATATTAAGTTATATATACATAGAGTACATTTGTTTATCGTTAAAAATACATTTAATTTGTCGAATTTGGCAATTACTAGTTTGGCTATAACGAGGTCAAAACAGAATTAAAACCTACAAACAATTGAAAACTCAATGTTGAAAAATTGCACTCCGGATAATATGTTTTTAGTGGTTTAATAAAATGGTTGGTACTCTAGTACTACTGGATGTCGAACGCTGAATTATTTTTTTTAATGGCTTCTCATGAAAGTGTTTCCCCCAGTGCGAAGTTATAGTTACATTCTGGGACATACTGTATATAGTAGTAGATATATATATATATATCTACTACTATATACATCTACTAATATATATATATATATATAATATCATATCTATTATATATATATATATATAATAGATATGCAAAAGAACTTTAAAGAAAAGTGGGAGTTTGCCAAAGATCCCTGTGTGACACACTATACGCGGAGCTGACAAATGGAGCAAAATCATCAATTTCTAGTATCCTAAGGACTGTAAAAGAAAACGTGGTAGACAACTGAAACGATGGGAAGACGATATGAGACAAATAGCGGGACACACCTGGTCGAACAAAGCTCGAAGTAAGGAACAATGGAAGAAGTTGGATCAGAATCGTTTTCTGCGACGAGCCATCGTTGATACAGGGTTACCGACAATAGCCCAATTCTTTAAGCAGATACCTAGAGGGTTTTTCGAGACTGCCACCAAACATTCTAACAAACTACTTGAAGTGCCGCTACTTACAAGCCTTCCTGTACTAAATTCCGTCGCGTCGCCCGGAGGCCGAGACACGTCCTTGATGATCCGGACGACGCGATAGCCATTGCACAGGCTAGATCTTTACAAATCCACAAAACGTCCATTCGCGACCGTCGGAGATTGAGCATAATCGTCGCGCGTTACCGCTTTTTTATGGGCAGGCCCCACCCCTTGGGTATTAGAAGCGTTGGTGGAGTTTCTTCGTCCACTTCTTCTCCCAGCGCCAACGCTTCCCGAAGTGGCACTCAAAGTTAGTTGAGCTTTTGAATGTCCCTAACAAGATTATCTGTGGAGTAGCAACCGAACGAACCATCGGCCGTCTCGGGCGTCCCCGGATCGGAATACTTACGCGTAACATAGCAACCGTCCAAGCCGAGGTTACCCCTCACAGGGGGGGACCCTTGCGTCGAGTTACTAGCAATAGAGGTTCAGGCTAAGCGACCTAAGAGCTACGCCACTTCTCAATCCGGTGAAACAGTCAAGGCCAGCTTCTCTGGCCAATCTGTGTAGTTCGTCATTAAAAATAAAAAAGGAAGAAGTTGGAAGAGGCCTTTGTCCGTATTGGACACACAGATAAAATACTATTTAAACATATATTCATGTGTGTTATATTGTGTATTATATGAATAAAGGCTATTATTATTATTATATAATTGTGTGCATTGCTTTGGAAGCTCATAGCTAGAGCATAGCTCATGCTAAAGACAAGAGAATAGTATTAATTATGTATAGATAATAATTAGTCTGTAATTTTATATTTCCTTATTCTTTTTTTAATTACATTTCCTACCATCTGTGTCCACGTTTAGTTTATCGTAGATTATATAAACTGTATCAATACAAAAAGTTGACATTTTGTTTGGTAATCTTCTCTCATAAAAAAAAATTATCACATTTATTGTGTCACGGGGCAAAAGATATTTGTAATAAACCGATAATACTTTAAGTACAAAGTCCGCTTCTGGGTTCCGTATAATATATATTTTGAAGGTTAATGAGCACCTCGAGGAGACCTGGGCTCTGACCGTTGGGCTGGTCCACAAGCTGAAAGTCGCAAAACGAGCGATGGAAAGAAAAGCTCGGCATTTCTCTAAGATTACAACAAATAATATTTTATAAGGGCGTAATGTATAATATATACGAAATATAATACGAAAGTTAGGCTAAGTCCATTATCATCACATCAGACATAGAACATCTACTTCTGGACATGGGGTCTCCCTAACGATTTCCATAAGGACCGGTTGTAAACGGCCTGCATTCTGTCGAGCCCTATGGCCTTTATGAGGTCGTCAGACCACTTTGCGGGTGAACGCCCTACACTGCGCTTGCCGGTTCGTCGGCTCCAATCGAGAACTTTCCGCCCCAACGGCTGTCTGTTCTACACACTATGTGCCCTGCTCATTGCTACTTCAACTTACTTTTTGCTTTCCAGCGTCGATATAAAACCATAATGAGGGTCCACGTTTCTATGCCATATGTCGTAGTATCGCTGGTAACACGCACTAGTCGAAGGCTTTCGTCTTCCAGACTATGTTATTGTTAATCAATTTGATAATTCAATATTTTTCATTTAATAATCGTTTAACCGATAGTCTCGAGGATCTCTAAAGATACTATAAAAAAAGTAAAATCACGACGTAGCCGCATTATTTATTATGATAGTTGTTAGAACTGAGCGCATTTAGTGCTTTATCCTTTAATAAAGCAGACATTTACAAATAATAATAATTAATATAATTAAAGTGATTCTGTTATTTTAATAATGTTACTAACAAGATCACTTTTCAGATTATCTCGCAATTGTGTGTCTTGGTAAGTAACATTAAATCATTACATGACCCTTATTACTTATAATTAAGAGAAACAATATTTTTATATGTATATTTTATTATTATTTAATCCTTGTGTGTACAAAAAAAAGTGAACTTAATGCCAAAAGGGATTCTCTGCCAGTCTATGTATGTATAGTATACGAGTACATCGACGCTGGAAAACAAAAACGTAGTAACTCACAAAAATGAAATTGTTCACCAAAGACGAAAAACATTTCAACTTTTTAAAAATATATATAAAACTTCCGTGTTTGTGGACCTAGAGCTGTCGTTTTTGGACACAATATTTATTATTTTTTACTAAATAAGTATTGTACCACGGTATTAACCTAGAGTTTTCCTAAAAGAAAATTGTTTTACGGTACAAAAAATTTAAGAGGAAGGTGTCAATCTTGAAAATCCTATTTTGGCTATTTTTCATCTAATTATTACAAGTCATATATCATTCGTATCTTTTTTTCTGATTCCGACGACGTTGAAAAGTGAAAATGGCCATATGTGTCACTTACTGCGTTTTTGCTTTACAGCGACAGTATGTATGCCCCACTGACGGCCTTAGGCCTTCTCTATAAAGAGCGTGTAAGGGAAATCCGCACTGGGTCCGCCACGCGGCCTTCACATGTCTTAGAATAAATTTGTTAGATTTCCTCGCGATGTTTTCCTTCACCGCCGAGAACGTCGTAATTCAGCACATAGAATTGCAACAAAAATATCATTGATGCCAGCTGCGGAGATACTATGGAACTTGAGGGAACCGCCCGGACACTGACTACTACCACATTGATGTCCGGACCACACGGCACAAAATTACTTAATTTTCATAATTTGATTGCATGTAATAAACTTAGATATACAATGAAATTAATCAAATTTCAAATATATGATGATGATGTCCTGCCGATTTCGGCTACGGCGACGCTTCGGGACTGTCATGTCATGAGCCAGGTCACGCGGCTCTTGAGTGTGCCCTCATGTGGCTTGCATATCCACTCTTCCTTGTAAAAGTGCGCCCGCATTGGGATATATAAGCTATTCCAACCGTCGGATGGGAAATTGGCGAATCTAAAAAACTTTTAATAGTAATTCTTCTTTTAAAATAATTAATAGTAATTCTTCTTTTAAAATAATTAATAGTAATTCTTATTTTAAAATAATTAATAGTAATTGTACATTGACCATACGCAGCCCATCAATCTTCTTCTTCTTAGTCGTCTCCTTCATTGCTGAAGGTCGTGTCTAGTCACAAAGTGTTGATCGCTCGCTTAACGATTAACTTCCACGTGTCCCTGGTCCCCCAGGCCTGTGAGCCCCTTAACTGTGTCTGCCTACCGTGTGGGAGAGCGACCACGTGCTCTTTTTCCGTCCACCCGGCCAATAACCATTAGCTTTTCGAGGTTATCAGGATTTCTGCGAGCAACGTGTCCAAAATATTGCAGTATGGCGCTTTTTTTTTTAGCCCACCAATATTTTAAATTAATCCATTAATACAACATATTTAATGATAATATATTTTGCTAGTTTATTGCAATATAATGATTTTTTTTTCAAAAGAATTAATGTGAATTGTTTAAAATAGAAATATATTTTACTTATGGCAACTCCAATGTTATCAAGGTAGCTTAGTCATGCTAAATTCTATATAAATGTTATAATGGTATGTAAAAATGCAATATTTCATTAATGTCCTTGAGAGCACGAGTAGCTGAGCCGAAAATGGCTCATGTTATTTGCATTAAGTATGTGGGCGACAGATGATTTCGATGACTAATTGTTCATTTAAAAGGACTTATTTAGGGTAGGTAAGGTAGTTTTATGGGATCCAGCAGGGATACGTACGTCGTTATGGTCAAGTATTACGATGAAATATGAGTAGTCGAATATGACGATCAATGGAAGACAAGACCGAAGCCGTTAGGTTTACAGTAAGGATTGTATTGTGTTAATTACTGCATTGCAACATGACACAAGGGATCTAATTGCTTTACTTAAAGTATAATTGAGAAGCGATGGTAGTAGAGTGGGTGGTGAATTTTGTTGATAATAGGACACTGGGCTTCGAAGATATATATGGATACTTCTAATTAGACCCCAGAGATTACGCACTATAACTAAGATACTACGGAGATAAAAGAGATCAACCCCACGTTCGGTTTTTATGTTTACTCCTAAATATACTTCGTTCTTTTGATATGAAAGGGATTACTTTTAATTTGACTTACTTGACTTATAGTCCTAAGTCCCCGCTGTGGGGCAGAGGGCGTCCACAGTGCGTCGCCATTTCGCTCTGTCTTGGGCTAGGTGTTTTGCCCCGGGCCATGTCAACCCGATCGCCTTCATGTCAGCCGCTACCGATCGCCGCCACGTTTGCTTAGGACGGCCACGCTTCCTTGTTCCTTGGTCCACTCAAACGCCTGCCTAGGAATGTGAGTGATGTGAGGATCCCGACACAGGGTGTGACCTATCCAAGACCACTTGCGGCGCTTTATTTTCTCGTTGAGTTTCAATTTGGTCCCTAAATATTAATTTTGTAGGCATAGGATCTTGGGCTTCCACGATATAAGACCAGGAAACTAATTAGCCTGAACCTCTATTGAGAGTAACACGGCGCAAGGACACTGAGCGATGGGGACTACGACTTGGTCGGTAACTTTTATCGGTGGACTAACTTTCAGACTAATATTCAAGGATTACATTCTTCTTGCCGAAAGGAACTAAAAAGAACTTTTAATTTCATTGTTAATTATTTTTTCAGGTCTATAGCACCCAAACGAACATTGCGGAACGAAGCGTTACTATCTAAAAGTTATGTAACGATTTTCCCTTGTACTTGCCGAAAATGATAGACGACTGTTTAGATAAAACAAAAATCATTGAAAATAAGCCAGTGAGAGATCGTATAAAAAAGGTAAACTATATTATTACACAGATATTTTCTCTGTTTATTTAATTCCATTTCATCTACAATACACAATAATCTATAATAATATTATTAAAGCGAGTAACTCTGTGTGTTACACAATTACGCTTAAGCTACTAAATCAATTCAAATGAAATTTGACTGATATAGTCTAGAGCAGTGGTGGGCAAACTTTTGGTCGGCGTCCACAAATTGTAGAAAAAAAGAGTTTAAACGGGCCAAAATTTTACCGCGAAAATCTTTTTTTGGTTTTTATGTTAAAATTTATGACGTTGTAAGGTTTTTTTAAACAAACCAAGAATTTTTAAAGGTTTTAAACCTTAAAAACACTACCGACATAAATAAAAACAAGAAATTTTACAATGAATAATTTTTGGCTAGCCGTATGAAACGCTTTAACGGGCCACATTTGGCCCGCGGGCCGTAGTTTGCCCACCACTGGTCTAGAGCATGAAAAAGGACATAGCCTTACATATACTTTTTAATACGAAAAAAGGTCTGCAAAGGTTATTTTTTAGGTATTTTTAAAGCTAGAATCTTGAAACTTATTTTAAATAGGCTTTCGATTGCAAATAAATAAATATGATTCATAGTTTATAAAATATATAATATGCAAATAGGGAATGAAAGTTTTTGTGTGTTGAAGTCGGCAAAAACGCTCAAAGTTACAGCCTTTATATATATAATATATATATATGTCTCACTGTTGGGCACAGGCCTTACCTGTAAAGAGAGTACAAGGGCGTAGTCCACCCCGCGGCCCTAGAACGGATTGGCCTAGAAAAATTTGATAAGACATGTAGGTTTCCTCACTATGTTTTCCTTCACCGCCAAACGCGTGGTAATTCAGTGAAATGAAGTTAGTAAAAGTACAGTTAAGGAAATTAAAAGTCAAACTAAGAAATATAATACGAAAACGTAGATTGGAGCGAGTTCCGAAAGGAACTCGCCCAAATCTGGCAGAATGGGATTTTAGAAGAGGAAATAGATGAATTTACGGAAATTATTACAAAATATATACAAGAATGTTGCGATAAAAATTTAAAGAAAGTAAATAATAAAAAAAGTATGAATGTGTTTTATTTGCAAAATAATTAGCCTGAAAAATTATAAATACTGCCCAAAGTCACAATTCCATGCAGTCAAAGTGACGGCCACAGTTTATAATAAATTTGTTGTAATAATTTCAATATATGTTATTTATAGATTGCTGAATACAACACTCTCGAAAAGAAACCAGTGGAAGCTGAGCTGATGTTAATGGCTTACGAATTATTAGAGACGAAGAGAAATGAAAGCGAGGAGTTTCAGCATCAAGCTTATGCCATAGGCATGGCTTTAGAAATGGTAAGATTCTTAAAATATATCCACATAAATGCACACGTAATAAGTAACGCCCTTTATTATATTCGTTATTCAACGCAAAACATTACATTGAAATGCTAGAATTTAGTCGAGTCTCAAACCAAATGTTCCAGCGCTAGATTGTTTTGAGTAATCTCTATGTCAACATGATAAATGATAAGAATAATTTCCTTAATCATTATTGCTCTTCACTCTTAGCCTACCAGCACTCCTTTTTAATGTACTTCTACAAAACAATCTCATAGCGCCCTTTAGCACTCCTTCAGAACAAATTCTATACAATAATGTCCTTTAGAAATCCTTTAATATTTATAAATAACTTCTGTCAATGAACGACAAATGGGCAAATACTTTAATATCATGCCAATTGCGATTATTCACTTCTTATTAGAAAGGATTTACTTCAAGGGTAGTTTATGGGGTCCATGAAAAGTAAATTAAAGATTTCGTTAATACAACTAACTCTTAGACAGGGTTAATGCAATTGACATGGACTTCGTAAAACCACAATCCCTCATGTCGTCTAGGACAGTATGAGAAGAATTGGCTGCATCTATATGTATGTATAACATATATGTATAATATATACACGATTGTTCAAGAGAGAAAGAAAATTTGCACGTGCAGTGCTCCCTCTTGCTCCTGCATTGTGCTACAGAATAGACCTGCACTGTGTCTTAGATATACAAAACGGAAATGGCTATGAGAAAGAGAAAATGTTTGCACCTACGAGAGATGTTTTGGGCAAGAGAGGGAGGCTCTCTTGCCCAAAACATCTCTCTCTCTCTCTCTGTCTTATATCAACTTATATCAGCAACGCTCTCACCAGCTTACTCCCCAAGTCAAACATGCGTAGTGAAGATTTACATCAACAATCCATTCAAGATCGGTTCATAAATAATGGAATGCATTTGATTTTAGGTTCAGTCGTACTTTATTATACTTGATGACGTACAAGATGGTGGTAAGGTTCGTTGCAACAAAACTTGTTGGCACCTGCTCCCGGATGTAGGAGTGACCGCTATGACCGATGCCAGCTTATTCCGTAGTTTTATAAACTACTTTCTGAGACTAAACGTTCCACAACCACTGTATTCTCAAGTAATGGAAATCTTTGACAGGGTAAGATATATGTATATTGTATGAATTACTACGCAACTTAAAGAACGCTTTAAGCATGGTTAAAAGCACAGAACTACTGCAGCAAAGGTCACCTAAGATATATATACACATATATATATATACTCGTATATATATATTTGTTATGAGATTTATTTATTATAAACATAATATATACTAACTAATAAAGAAATATTTACAATTTAATAGATATTACAATATATTTTCAAAAAATATAACTGTGCGAAACAATCATCGCTTGGCAGCGTGCCCAGAAGGCTGGTAGCATTGCCACGTTACATGGCAATGCTTAGCCTCTGTGCAAGGTATAAGCCAGCCCTCTGGTCACCAGATGTGTCGACCAACCCAGAACTACAGGGCTTCTATTATCCATTCCAACTAAGCTTAAGCTTGTCTGTCGACTTGCTATGGGTTTAAGCGTCAATAGCCTACTGGTTTAGGGTACGGACTGCGAATCATAAGGTCGTGGGTTCGAATCCACCATTCGACTATTGCCGTGAACCATGTCCAAGCACAAGCTTAAGCTTAATTGGAATGGTTAACAAGATTGTAAGTAATATTTTGAAAAAAAGAAATATTGCTGGTTTTTTTTTAGAAGCATGGTGGTTTCGATGCCGATACGCTTTTATATTCCTCAAACCGTGCCCTAAACTATTGACGCTTTAATAATTAAATTAACTACACCGATAAAATATAATAGTTAAACTAATTTGTTGTAGTAAAATCTTCTTTATTACCGTTGTGACTTGAATGTAGTGAGACCAATTTAAAGTTAAGTCGAATGAGACACCCAAGTTCTTCGCGTAACATAGTAACAGTCCAAGCCGAGGTTACCCTTGCGTCGAGTTACTAGCGATAGAGGTTCAGGCTAAGCGACCTAAGAGCTATGCCACCTCTCAATCCGGTGAAGCAGTCAAGGCCAGCTTCTCTAGCAAATTTGCGTAGTTTGTCATTTAAAAAAAAGCAAAATTCTTAACAACATTAATAAACAATAATAGCATCATAACTAGGCTGGTAGCTCATACACCCTCGCATGCACCAACGCACACTAACACACTCAGTCACATAAATTATTAATATTTAGTTCCCAAGATAAACTCGGAGTTAGGTACAATATCTCCCTAATACAGGCTATGTATTAGTCTAGCAGGGAGATGTGTACCAAAAATAAAAATGTATATGAAAAAATTTGTAGATATACATATATGTGTAGAAAATGTGTGTGTGTCTCTTCCGCATAGTGGTGATAGGAATTATACGTAAATAATTTATATAGATGTATAAATAAGGAAACAAGTCAACTTAGCGAGCGACTTTGCTCAGACGATAGGTAGGCAGCTGCAAAATTTTAAAATAGCAAGTGACTTAGCCCCTACATATGTATATTTTTTTGTCAACAGATTTACTACACATTGGAAATTGGCCAGCTGATGGACGTGCAATTTTTCAAAGAAAAAAATTACGATGATTACACAATAGAAAATTTCGATGCAATGAATAAATATAAATCATCATATTATTCCGTCAAATCGCCAATACTCCTGGCGCTCGCGTTGTCTAACAAATTGACTAAGGAGGCTCACGACATCGTCGACGATTTAGGGACCGATCTTGGAATTTTGATTCAAAGCCACGTGAGTTCTTTTTTTAAATCATTATCATCTACACTATTGACACAGTAACATACATGTAGTCCGATTACACAATACGCAAAGATAACCTAACATTATTTTGACATTATGATCTTGCGACCGGATCTTAGAAACTCGAACAGATATAGAAACAGATTATTTTAACAATCACTTCTATTACGAACAAGTATATTTACGAGTCTTATGAAACATTAAACGCCATTGTATTTGTATTTCCGAATTAACATAGGAATGTGACGAAATAAAATTAATGATAACATAACCCATCAAACTGCTCTTGTTATACATCATGTCCAATAAAACAATGAATCATCGAAATCGGTTGGAATTATATTGATTTATTCGTCAAATTGTCACGCAAATAATGCAATTTTAAGCAATTTTTAACATATAGTTTTCTCATGGATGCCATGGTCAGAATTCAGTTAAAAGTTACAATGTTATGCATAAGCGTTCCGATCCGAGGGCGCCCGAGAGGGCCGAACCACGACTCAGTCGGTTACTTTTACACGGATAAACGGACATTCAAAAGTCCCAACTGAAAAAGTAACTAACTTTGAGTGCCTGCTTGATTGGTCTATCGTCGGAAGCCCTGTAATTACGTGCAGTTCTTGATCACGTATGAAGCACGTTGCTCCCGTCATGCGCGAAGACCGGTCTCGCGTACGTCATAACGGGAAGTATAACTGCTTTGTAAAGTGTTACCTTATTACGAAGGGACATTTTACTTTTCTTATTTATGCGGCGATCCATAACGTAGGAAGCCCGGTTCTTTGCGGTACTCCAGCTTAAACCCCCGATCCGATCTCTCCCGTTCTTGATGTGGTACATGAAGATTCGACTGGTAAGAAAACCACTCACCGTGCGCACTAGATAATCGAGCACCTTGAACTTGTACAGCTTGTATACAAGCCCGGCGTAAATAAAAATCGGTCAGACGAAAGTTATGACATAACAAACATTAAAACAGACGAATCGAGAACCTCCTTCTTTTTTGAAGTCGATTGATAAATTAAATATAAATCAAATAAACCAACATGTAATTAATTTTCAGAATGATTTTATCGATTATTTGGATGTCGACGAGTCGGTTGCGAGTAAATCTGGGAATGACATTCAAAATGGCAAGTGCTCTTGGCCAGCAGTTGCAGCTCTGCAGCTCTGCAACCACGAGCAGCGCAAAGTTTTCAACAAATGCTACGGCAGTTGGGATCCCAAAGACGTGGAGCAGATAAGAAAATTATATGAAGAACTGTCACTGCCTGAGGCCTACCGTAAAGAGGAGGAATACCGTTACAACACTTTCCTGCGAAAGGTTCACAGTCTGCCAAAAGACGCAACGCCATCTGTTGAATTTTTCCTAGAAATATTCCAAGCTTTTCGTGGCTATACGGAAGACGTTAAAAAATATATGCACGCATAACTAAAGCGTCTTTATATTCGACACTGATGGCGTTTAGTGTCTGTCCTGTTACAAATGCTGGGAATAAATTATTGACGTTACTTTAATGTATAATATTGATACTTACGTAAACAGATTTTACCGCGTTTTAAGCTTATTTTTGAATACTGACCTCCGGGAATTCAAAGATAAGATTAAAGCAATCTAATATTCGTGTTACTATGAGAAATCTGTATAAAAAGTTTATCGTTAGTTTTTTTATTGTCTATGTTTTGCTTAACCTTAATAGCTTCAATTCGAAGTTAGAAGGCCTCGCGTAGTTAGCGAAATGACAAAGTTGACGAGTCATGATGATCCCCGCAACTCGTCTGAATTCCAAGAGAATACAAAATTACCTAGTTCAATTACAATATTAGAAACAGAAAACTGTAAATAAGAAAAGTAAATAATAATGAAATAAAACATATACATACATACATACATACATATAATTGTTAGGAATGGTTAAAGGGTTACGATTGACGAAATGTGTGAAAATCTTTTAATATAATTTATGGTATAGGTAGACAGACATACACCCAAACAGAAACGCTTCCACACACACACGAATACAATTTTTACCCTTTTATTATTTTAATCTATAAATGGAAAGAATTATGCATAAAATAATAGCTGTAATATTAGTCTGATCTATGCAGAATGGCATTTTAACGGGAGGGTACTGTCGCCTCCTAATTCAAGATTTAATGTATTATAATTCAATAAAGATTATTACAATTTCCTTTAATTATTTTTGCATCTTAGGTTAAGTTATTACATGATTATTATAAGTGACTAAGACTACTAGCTGACCCGGCAAACGTTGTTTTGCAATTAAAATTATTGTAAGTAATTGTTTAATGAGCCGTGGTAGCTCAGTGTACGGGCGGTTGGCTCAAGTTGCATAGTACGCTAGCAACCCGAGTTCGATCCCCGGTGCCGGCACCAATAAATTTGTTGTTGCAATTTTATGTGCTGATTAACCACGCGCTCGGCGGTGAAGGAAAACATCGTGAGGAAACCTACATGTCTTAGAAATTTTTTCTAAGGCATGTGAAGTCTGCCAATCCGCACTAGGGCCGCGTGGTGGACTATGCCCTTATACTCTCTTTACAGAGAAGGCCTGTGCCCAGCAGTGGGACATATATATTATACATATAAAGGCTGTAACTTTAACTTTATTAACTAAGTAATTGTTGTGGTAGTCAAAATATAAAAAATGTAGCAGTCCCAAATAACCATAGCTTAATTGATCTACTTATTGAGCGGGATTAAAATACTAACATAACTATTAAAAAACAGGGATTTGTGACAGTAAGGTGAAAATTGAAGGATGTATGTATTTTTAATGCCACATTATAAAAAATAAAAAGGGTGGACAACCCTTATCCTTTGAGGATAAAAATAGATAGTAGCCGATTCTCAAACATACTGAAAATGCATACAAGATTTCATAAAAATCGGTCAAGCCATTTTGGACGAGTACGATAACTAACATTGTGACACGAGAATTTTATATATTCGAGTAAGATGATCTGATAATGATTTTGATGTTTATACAACATCTGTGCGTTTAAAAATGAAAAAAATAATTGGATCGGTTATTCATATTAAAGTTCCATTCCCCCAGAAGGGCGAGTTATCTTCTTGAAGAAAAGTAGATCTTGTACGGTAATCGGAAACGCTCAACGCAATGGCTGAATCTGGGGAACCAGTCAATTCCCCTCCCTAAAGAAAATTGACTCAAAAAAAGTTATTTGTGAGCGTTTGGTGGACTTGTACCGATGTTGTTCACATTTCTTAAATCTGGCCAGACGATTACGGCAGATGTGTATTGTCAGCAATTGCAAACCATGATGGAAAAGCTAGCTGTTAAAAAACCGAGGCTGGTCAATCGCCATAGGCCAATGCTGCTTCAGAAAAACGCTAGATCACACACAGCACAACAGACAGTTACCAATTTAGAAGAGCTTCAATTGGAATGTCTACATCCATTGTACTCTTCGGACCTTGTTCGAACAGATTATCATTTTTTTCGAAATTTGGATAACTTTTTTCCTTCAAAGATTTCATTGATTCCCGTCATGGTTTTTTACTAAAGGGATCAATGAACTACCTATGAGATGGTGAAAGAGCATAAATAGCAGTGGTACTTTGATTAAATAAATATATTATATTTTGAAAAAATTGACTTTAGGTTACTTCCTTACAAAACGCCAATTTCATATGTTAGTACCTAATATAATAGACAAAACGGACAATAAACAATAGATTTACATGGAAATGAAACGAATTTAATCGAATTGAAAATTATTATTTTTTCATATTTAAACCTTCACCTAAACACGCCTCATCTTGTGGCAAAAGTATTACCAGTTTGTCTATCCAGGAAAGACTTTAAGCGTTAAGAAATGTGCTGGAGTTAGAGGCAACGGTTTCTAGCCTACCGACTCGGTCTGTCGGCCCTTCCGTGCTTCCGCGGGTCAGCACGCCTGGATGAGTTATTACGCTGTATTATCCTCTATTGATTCACGCTGAAGCACCCTAAGATCTCGGCCACCGTTTAAAAACATAACAAACTATACAGGCCCCCTGGCCGAAGGTCCTTAGGTCCTTCCAAAATAAATAGAAGATTAATGAAACACAAGTTTGTGTTATAACAAACGGTCTGTGCGAACATTTTCCTGGTTATTTGTGTTTTCTTTCATCCATTTCCAGCACTTGCGGAAAGAAAACAATAAATGGATAAATTTTTTCTATGAAATCGCGGAAAAATTTCGACGACGGTGTAGAATCACTCGGTAAATCTGTAATTTGCTTCGATATAAGCTCCAAACGCTCTGTGTGGTCTTTGCAAAATACTTCTCTTAAACCGAGTGTTTCGTACAATTGTAATATATGTTCCACATCTTCACGCTTTTCACTGCCGTAATGTTTTAGGAACATTTCTCTTTGATCAGAGTTACATCTCTCTAGAGCAGTGACAGCTAGCCATGATGCCTTTCCTTTTTTTATGTCCGTATTCGTTTTACCAGTTGATAATTCATCACACCAGTCCAATATGTCATTCTAAAACATTGAAATTATTATTGAGAAATGTTTTCAGTCAATATTTTATTTATATTTCTACATATATGTAATTACATATTTCTCGATCTATTACTAGATATATATATATATAATACGGTATATGTATTCACATGTATATTACTAGCTATGCCCCCCCAATTTATTTACATTTTTCTAAAAGCCTGAGTTACTCGTTACATCAGCTAACTGCCAGTGAAAGTCCAGTCCGGTCCAGCCTTTCCATAGATAAGCCGGAACCAATGGACAGACAGGCAAAAATTGTAAAAATGTTCTTTTCAATTATGTACCGTACATACGTTCATATGCATGTGTACATAGTACACATCCTGTTAAAAAGTGTTTATATAAATATTACAAACAGAAACCCCTAATTTATTTATTTATGTAGATTTCGTTGTCTCTAATCCTTTCCTTTCAAGAACATATCAGCCACTGTTGTTTTTCTCTCACTCATTGACTTTTACAGAATGCCACTACTTATTAAGTCTGCATATGTGAACCTTAGGTCAAGGTGTTACTATAAGTGTAACTAAATAAATATTTGAACAAGTTAAGGGGTTAGCTAAGTTTATAATGTCATTATTATTTTATTTGTATTAACTTTTAAACATATCGTATCATGCAACAACGTATTCTTATGCCACTGGTTAAATTAGTAACTTAACAAAATTGATTACATATTTAAATATTTGACTTACGTGCATTTGTACCCAACAACCGATGTGTCTCATTGCGTTATCTACATTCTGTACCGATGTTTTATTTAACTTATTGGCCATTGTGAGAGCGACCAGCATTGGAAATTTAACAGAATAAAACGTGAATTTATTGTCCGATATTTGAGTGAAGAGTTTCAAATTATAGTTTGAAAAGTTTCTTGTTTTTGTTGTTACGGCATCCAAGTACTGTCCGTATTCTGACCTTAAATAAGCCTGTTACGAAAAAAAAATAAGAATAAATGGATTTGTGTGTAAAACTTAAAAAAAAATACAACATTATGGTGATATAATTTTTTCTCAAATAAGTATGCTCACGATATCTTTCTTCGCAAATATTACTAATATTATTGTTAACCGTCCCAACTAAGCTTGTGGTAGGAGATGGTTCACGTCAATAGTCGAATGGTTTGTCCTACGACCTTACGATTCGCAAAACGTACCCTTTAATATTACGCTCTATTGAAAATTCAAGACTTTTAGTTGACCACAATTATTGTAAGTTGCAATGATTTTAATTTTTATTTTTAACGGACTACAAAAAAGGAGGTTTTTCAATTTGTCTATATTTGTTGCCTCGTAACTAAACACATAACTCGTAATGTACTGGGTGTATCGAGGGGCGATAAATCGATCTAGATAGGATTCATTTTTTGAAAATGTCGTTTTATCCGTGTTTTCAGGCAGTGAAAACCCAAGTTCGAGTCCGGATTTCTCCACGACGATATTTATTTCAAGTTCCTTCCTAGAAAAACTATTATTGGAAGTCCTTTATCAACCTATTTAACTTGTATTTGCTTTAAAAAAGGACACGATAGCAATTACATTAGTAAAGAAACCAACATTATGCATATATAGCTAGTGCGCCTTACTATCCAGGACTGCATTTCCACTTAACATCAGGTGGGATCGCAGTCAAGCACTTGCTTAGAAACTATAAAAAAAAATGTAACCTATTGGCTTGCTAAAGATAAAAATAATAATGTATAATAACTTGTAGGTCTCGTGGAATGAAATAGTCCAATAACTAACTCGCTTTATTCAGACAGCTCAACGTTGTTCAAAGAATTATTTTAATAAATACCGTCACAACTGCGCGTCCTCACAATATTTATACAAAATTAATCAGATTACGAACTAATAAAGTTAAATTATTGTTTACAATAAGTTAATGTGACGATCAACTAACTTATTGATTATGAATTAAAGTCACAATAAGGTTCAGGTAAATCACTAACATATCATTAGAAGTAGTTATTATACACAATAATCACTGGTTGCCATGTTTTGCTAGCTAACAAATGATTTGATCTTTAACTCTTTATCAATAATCAACTTAAATTAAAAAATATGACTCATACTGACATCTATTGGCTAGTTATTATAGACTATTATACCGACACAGCAACGCTAAAGCTACTGTTAGCTGGCAACACTTGGCACCCAGCAATTGTACCTGTATTGTGTCTTTAATTCATAATTAATAATTTAGTTGAACATCACTTAAACTTGGCATTGTAAACAATAATTTAACTTTATTACTTTGTAATTTGGATTCTTATTAATTTTGTATAAAGATTGTGACACACAGTTGGGGCGGTATTCCTTATATAATTCTTTGTACAGCGTTACGCTGTTTCAATAAAGCAAGTGTACTAGTTATTGCAGTCCTGTAGTTTTGGGCTCTCAAGAATAAGACTACGGTATCCCCTGCCTGTTGTAGAAGGCGACTAAAAGGGGCCTTTGGTTCACTGGGCAACAAGGGTAGGGTACTTTGTCGTCCGCCGAAGTGGACCCAGGAAGAAGGCGGCATCGGCCCGGGTCGCCTTGCACTGCCAGGGCACAGGAGGGAGGGAATAACCCCCTCCGCCGGGACGTGCTCTCTTTGAGCACAGTGCAGAGCGGCTCCGGTGCGTTCCACTGGAGATCCCGGAGCTGCTCGTCATGCACCGAGGAAAGGGCCACCGGGGAGGTTTTAGTGGGTAAAACCCCACATAACCGCCGTCTTCCCCAGAAGGCGGGGTATCTTTTGAAGATTTCCTCCCAGTTAACAAAAAAGTGTACTAGTTATTGAACTATTTCATTCCACAAGACCTACAATTATAACAGTACTTTAGTATCTAGATATATCGGTCACCGGTCAACGGTCAACGGTCATGCAGGTTCTATAAAATTATTAAAGATATCTATCGCAATTAGATAAAATAAAATAGAGGAATGAAATCATAATTGAATTGTGTTTTATCGGTTTTTTGGGTCTGTATTCTGATCTTCTACTAAAATACACTAATAAAGTAACATTCGATACATAAATTTATATTCTTTACATACCTCGTTAAAAAGTTTACTCATTTTTGTGTACATTTCTTCGCTCAAGTTTTGTCTTAATATCTCGTGAATCAAACTTCTCATCATACTGGTGTCATTTAGAGCTAATGTGCCACCCTTTGGCAGTAGATGCCAACATGGCTTTCCGTTACGAGTCTTCGCTTCGTCTTCTATATCATCTATGATCAGGTAGTAGGATTGGAACTGAAAGAATAATTGTTTTGGATCAACGAGCTTACGGCTCACACGTGATCACCATCGACCGTGAACAAACACAACACCGAATTAACTGCCGGTGGGTTGCTGGTCTTTGATAAAAGCACGTTTCTTGAAGATCCCCAAATCGTATTGGTTCGTTACTTATATATACAAACTACTTTAATCCTGACGGGTAAGACAGTTATCAATAAATGTCAGCCCCGTAGTTCTATACGGTATCCCCTGCCTGTTGTAGAACGCGACAGGGGCCTTTGGTTCACTGGGCGACAAGGGTGGGGGCCTTTGTTGTCCGCCGGGAAGAAGGCGGCATCGGCTGGCCCGTGTCGCCTTGCACTGCCAGGGCACAGGAGGGAGGGAATAACCCCCTCCGCCGGGACGTATTTCCGAGAGCACATTGCAGAGGGCTCCAGTGTGTTCCACTGGAGATCCTGGGCCCTCACCATGCACCGACGAAGGGCCACCGGGGAGGTTTTAGTGGGTAAAACCCCACATAACCGCCGTCTTCCCCAGAAGGCGGGGTATCTTTTGAAGATTTCCTCCCAGTTAACAAAAAAAAGTGTACTAGTTATTAAACTATTTCATTCCACAAGATCTACAATTATAACAGTATCTAGATATATCGGTCACCGGTCATCGGTCATGCAGGTACTATAAAATTATTAAAGATATCAATCGCAATTAGAAAAAATGAAATAGAGGAATGAAATCATAATTGAATTGTGTTCTATCGGTTTTTTGGGTCTGTGTTCTGATCTTCTACTAAAATACACTAATAAAGTAACATTCAATACATAAATTTATATTCTTTACATACCTCGTTAAAAAGTTTACTCATTTTTGTGTACATTTCTTCGCTCAAGTTTTGTCTCAATATCTCGTGAATCAAACTTCTCATCATACTGGTGTCATTTAGAGCTAATGTGCCACCCTTTGGCAGTAGATGCCAACATGGCTTTCCGTTACGAGTCTTCGCTTCGTCTTCTATATCATCTATGATCAGGTAGTAAGATTGGAACTGAAAGAAAAACTGTTTTTGGATCAACGAGCTTACGGCTCACACGTGATCACCATCGACCGTGAACATACACAACACCGAAGTAATTGCCGGTGGGTTGCTGGCCTTTGATAAAGGCACGTTTCTTGAAGATCCCCAAATCGTATTGGTTCGTTACTTATATATACAAACTACTTTAATCCTGACGGGTAAGAACAGTTATCAATAAACGTCAGCCCCGTAGTTCTATAAGACTACGGTATCCCCTGCCTGTTGTAGAAGGCGACTAAAAAGGCGCTTTGGTTCACTGGGCGACAAGGGTGGGGTACTTTGTCGTCCGCCGAAGTGGACCCAGGAAGAAGGCGGCATCGGCTGGCCCGTGTCGCCTTGCACTGCCAGGGCACAGGAGGGGAGGGATTAACCTCCCCCCCCCCCTCCGCCGGGACGTGCTCGAGAGCACATTGCAGACAGGCTCCAGTGTGTTCCACTGGAGATCCCGGAGCCCCTCACCATACACCGAGGAAGGGCCACCGGGGGTTTTAGTGCGTAAAACCCCACATAACCCCGCCTTCCCCTAGAGGCTTGTTGAAGATTTTACCCTCGTCAAAAGTTATCAATAGCTGAAATAAACTGTTCACCATACCTTTGAAACAAAATCGAATGTTTCATAAATGACAGCGGTAGGAATGCATAAAAACATACTGAAGAATTGAGTACTTCCTCCTTTTGAGAATCTGAATGTGTTAACTGTAATGAATTGGTTATAACAATAACCGTAGGTTAGAACCATGGTAGCTCAGGAGTGAACTCCAAGTTGCACAGTACGCTAGCAACCCCAGATCGGTCCCCGGTGCTGGCACCAACAAAATTGTTTGTTGTAATTTTATGTGCTGATTTACAACGCGGTGAAGGAAAACATCGTGAAACCAACATGTGTTACATAAGATATGTGTAGTCTGCCAATCCGCACGCACTAAGGCCGCGTGGCAGGCTATGCGTATACTCTCTTCACAACGCTTCCTATTCCCAGCAGTGGGATATATATATATATGAAGTCTGTAACATTAATCGTAGATAAAATAATAAAACTGCGTTACCATTTCTACACACCATGCCACCGCATTAATTTGATGTGTTAATTCCTCCGTAATATTAGCGGGACCTTCGAGTGCTTGGTAGGAGAAAACCGTAAGTTGTCCGTGCACCTGTACTCTTTCTAATGTGTGATATTCGACTACCTGAAATAACGAGGTCAATAAATAAACGCAGTCCGTCGACCGTGAAGGGTAGACAGAGATTACAGATTTCCACTTTTCACGTTTCTAACACACCTTCAAACAATTTCGCTTCTTACACATCTATCTGTGAAGTAACCATAGATAAAGGAAAGTCTCTACCACGCTATTATCTATGGTGGATAGCATAATACCGAGTGGATAATGACGCCCTAAATTAAAATTATTTTTATTTTTATAAATTCCAATGTAAATGAACAAAATAAATTGTTCAAACGGTAAGACAGTAGAAATTATCGCTTAAGCATTTGTGTTCAAACGGTAAGACAGTAGAAATTGCCGCTTAATTTGTTTTTTAATTTACGCACATATGATTACTAACAGGATGTACTAAAATAGTTTAGAGCTGTGAATTTGTATAAAGTCAGATTTTTTATCACGTTAGCTTCTCGTATATGTTTGTTCCGACTTTGAACTCAATATTGATCCACTTTGAAGGACAGATATAATTTAAACTTTGTGAACGCGCACTATTCTGAACTAAATATTCATGTAATATGTATATAGAAGAAACTTAGTCAAGTTCTTCAGATGGTTCTCAACGCATTTACAATGGCCATATCACTGCTTATAATTAAGGTATAAGGTTACGCTAATAATTAAATAATACATTGATATTAAAAGTAAAATAAATATAGTTATATATTAATATTATATATATACTTATACCGATATCGCAAGGAATATAGTAATTTTATATGATATATCGGAAACAGTAACACTAGTATTTTATATAATTATTACCTCTGCAATCTTTGCTTTATATCCGTAGTGGGTAAATATTTGTTTTCAGTCAAACTGTTGTTAATTATCTTTGGATAGGTATTACGAAAGTCTGTGTATGCTTTCTGAGACAATATCAAATGCCTGTTATTAGCGGGCCTGGAATAAAAAGCGAAGAACATATTAATACAATTTCTTACACAACTAACTTTTAAACTACACTTATTTATAATTGAGTGATCATGTATGTGAGTAGGCCATGGTAGTAGTGTCTAGACGATCGCTACATGTTGTACAGTACGCTAGCAACCCCAGATCGGTCCCCGGTGCTGGCACCAACAAAATTGTTTGTTGTAATTTTATGTGCTGATTTACAACGCGGTGAAGGAAAACATCGTGAAACCAACATGTGTTACATAAGATATGTGTAGTCTGCCAATCCGCACGCACTAAGGCCGCGTGGCAGGCTATGCGTGTATACTCTCTTTACAACGCTTCCTATGCCCAGCAGTGGATATATATATATATGAAGTCTGTAGCATTAATCGTAGATAAAATAATAAAACTGCGTTACCATTTCTACACACCATGCCACCGCATTAATTTGATGTGTTAATTCCTCCGTAATATTAGCGGGACCTTCGAGTGCTTGGTAGGAGAAACCGTAAGTTGTCCGTGCACCTGTACTCTTTCTAATGTGTGATATTCGACTACCTGAAATAACGAGGTCAATAAATAAACGCAGTCCGTCGACCGTGAAGGGTAGACAGAGATTACAGATTTCCACTTTTCACGTTTCTAACACACCTTCAAACAATTTCGCTTCTTACACATCTATCTGTGAAGTAACCATAGATAAAGGAAAGTCTCTACCACGCTATTATCTATGGTGGATAGCATAATACCGAGTGGATAATGACGCCCTAAATTAAAATTATTTTTATTTTTATAAATTCCAATGTAAATGAACAAAATAAATTGTTCAAACGGTAAGACAGTAGAAATTGCCGCTTAATTTGTTTTTTAATTTACGCACATATGATTACTAACAGGATGTACTAAAATAGTTTAGAGCTGTGAATTTGTATAAAGTCAGATTTTTTATCACGTTAGCTTCTCGTATATGTTTGTTCCGACTTCTTTGAACTCAATATTGATCCACTTTGAAGGACAGATATAATTTAAACTTTGTGAACGCGCACTATTCTGAACTAAATATTCATGTAATATGTATATAGAAGAAACTTAGTCAAGTTCTTCAGATGGTTCTCAACGCATTTACAATGGCCATATCACTGCTTATAATTAAGGTATAAGGTTACGCTAATAATTAAATAATCAGCCCTGTAGTTTTGGGCTCTCAAGAATAAGACTACGGTATCCCCTGCCTATCGTAGAAGGCGACTAAAAAGGCGCTTTGGTTCACTGGGCGACAAGGGTGGGGTACTTTGTCGTCCGCCGAAGTGGACCCAGGAAGAAGGCGCATCGGCCCGGGTCGCCTTGCACTGCCAGGGCACAGGAGGGGAGGGATTAACCCCCCCCCCCCTCCGCCGGGACGTGCTCTCCGAGAGCACATTGCAGAGGGGCTCCAGTGTGTTCCACTGGAGATCCCGGGGCCCCTCACCATGCACCGAGGAAGGGCCACCGGGGGGGTTTTAGTAGGTAAGAACCCCGCATAACCCCTTGAATACTTGTTGAAGATTTTATTCTCGTCAAAAAGTTATCAATAGCTGAAATAAACTGTTCACCATAACTTTAAAACAAAATCGAAATTGTTTCATAAATGACAGCGGTAGGAATGCATAAAAAACATACTGAAGAATTGAGAACTTCCTCCTTTTGAGAATCTGAATGTGTTAACTGTAATGAATTGGTTATAACAATAACCGTAGGTTAGAACCATGGTAGCTCAGGAGTGAACTCCAAGTTGCACAGTACGCTAGCAACCCGAGCTCGGTCCCCGGTGCTGGCACCAACAAAATTGTTTGTTGTAATTTTATGTGCTGATTTACAACGCGGTGAAGGAAAACATCGTGAAACCAACATGTGTTACATAAGACATGTGTAGTCTGCCCGCACGCACTAAGGCCGCGTGGCAGACTATGCATGTATACTCTCTTTACAACGCTTCCTATGCCCAGCAGTGGGATATATATATATGAAGTCTGTAGCATTAATCGTAGATAAAATAATAAAACTGCGTTACCATTTCTACACACCATGCCACCGCATTAATTTGATGTGTTAATTCCTCCGTAATGTTAGCGGGACCTTCGAGTGCTTGGTAGGAGAAAACCGTAAGTTGTCCATGAACCTGTACTCTTTCTAATGTGTGATATTCGACTACCTGAAATAACGAGGTCAATAAATAAACACAGTCCGTCGACCGTGAAGGGTAGACAGAGATTACAGATTTCCACTTTTCACGTTCCTAACACACCTTCAAACAATTCTCGCTTCTTACACATCTATCTTTGAAGTAACCATAGATAAAGAAAAGTCTCTGCCACGCCTTTATCTATGGTGGATAGGATAATACCGAGTGGATAATGACGCTCCTAAATTAAAATCATTTTTTATTTTTTATAACTACCAATGTAAATGAACAAAATAAATTGTATTCAAACGGTCAGACAGTAGAAATTATCGCTTAAGCATTTGTGTTCAAACGGTAAGACAGTAGAAATTGCCGCTTAATTTGTTTTTTTAATTTACGCACATATGATTACTAACAGGATGTACTAAAATAGTTTATAGCTGTGAATTTGTATAGAGTCAGATTTTTTTATCACGTTAGCTTCTCGTATATGTTTGTTCCGACTTCTTTGAACTCAATATTGATCCACTTTGTAGGACAGATATAATTTAAACTTTGTGAACGTGCAATCAATTCCGGTCCAAATATTCATGTAATATGTATATAGAAGAAACTTAGTCAAGTTCTTCGGATGGTTCTCAACGCATTTACAATGGCCATATCACTGCTTATAATTAAGGTATAAGGTTACGCTAATAATTAAATAATACATTGATATTAAAAGTAAAATAAAAAATATAGTTATATTTTAATATTATATATATAGTTATTAGCTATATACCGATATCGCAAGGAATATAGTAATTTTATATGATATATCGGAAGCAGTAACACTAGTATTTTATATAATTATTACCTCTTGCAATCTTTGTTTTATATCCGTAGTGGGTAAATATTTGTTTTCAGTCAAACTGTTGTTAATTATCTTTGGATAGGTATTACGAAAGTCTGTGTATGCTTTCTGAGACAATATCAAATGCCTGTTATTAGCGGGCCTGGAATAAAAAGCGAAGAACATATTAATACAATTTCTTACACAACTAACTTTTAAACTACACTTATTTATAATTGAGTGATCACACCACCGCGGGGTACATGTAGTTTTATATGATGCGTCATAAGAAATATATTAAATTGTTATATAACATCAAAGAAAGAGTAAAGACGGTATTAGAGGACAGGTATTAGTGCGTCACGCGGGCCTAGTTCGGATTTACGGACATTTGTTAGAATTTTTCTCAGACATGCAGGTTCCTCACGATGTTTTCCTTAATCAAACTGCAAAATACGCAGTTAAAATTTTAACAATTTTATTGGTACCACCGGAAATCGAACTCGACTACCGTACTTGAAGCAACCGCCCGGACACTGAGGTACTACGGCTCTATATTTTGTACTAATACGAGTATGTGTAAATTTAATGAAGCGTAGTTACTTGATCAGGTTTCTAATATATTCCTTTTGTTAGTGTTATTAGAAAATTATTGAAAATTAATTTAATTCACACGTCGATAAAGTACAAATTATATGTAGATATATGTATACATATTACAGATGTAAAGTAAAGATATAAAACCTCTTTACTTATATTTATTTCTTTTTTGTATTTTTATAATTTGAAATGTAAAATGTCACTGTAATATAATGTGTCATGACATTTATATATAAGATAGAATTGGAATACGGACATTAAATGTTGTTTCTCTACATATTATAAAGAAACGCAGTTTTGTCTTTTATTTCAAACAAACATAAACACATTATTATACATATTATTAAATTTATCTAATTATCACATTAAGAAGTCTTTTTTTAGATCTTGTGATAATGTATTCCGGCATTCATTTTAACCGACTTAAAAAAAAGGAAATTTCAATTTCTCTGTATAGTTTTGGGCATTCATAGCGCTGTTAATAAACCGAATTTGCAATATGTACCAGAATACAAGCGCCGGAACTTCGTTGTTTTCTCCGCCACGTTTAATTACATTTGAAGATGGTTTTTGTTTTTAATCGTAAGTTTATTTTGGGCACCACTTTTTTTGTCGAAATACTTAGGAAGTATTATATTATTATTATTGTATTATTTAAGTATTTCTATACATCTAACAGAAGGTCTGTGCTTCGGTTTAAG
This sequence comes from Meandrusa payeni, assembly GCA_029286785.1. Taxonomy (NCBI): domain Eukaryota; kingdom Metazoa; phylum Arthropoda; class Insecta; order Lepidoptera; family Papilionidae; genus Meandrusa; species Meandrusa payeni. The sequence continues at coordinate 5,575,573 of JAGSMX010000008.1, read as the reverse complement.
GTTATAAGCAAATTGATTTTTTCTAGTTATTTTGCAACCGTCGATCGATTGATTCGGTTCGGCCCTCTCGGGTGCCCTCGGATTGGAATGCGCGTAACATAGTAACCGAGGTTACCTCTCACCCGGTAGACCATTGTGAAGAATTACTGACAAAAGAGCTAAGCAACCTATAAATAAAAAATTAACTTCTCTGGTTAATGTGTAGTTTGTCAAGAAAAACCTTAATTACAGCGGGAGTATAGGACAAAGACTGGTGCGGCACGGGGACCCAAGTCTGCCATTTGCCAATGACATTTCACTATGAAACCAGGTTATTACAATTTAATAGTCATTGTGCCAAAAACCGAGATCTTATGAAATTTAATTTTTGATTAATTGAATGAAATGTATCCAAAATATTTAAAAGACGTTATTTATGTACGAGATTAACAAATAGCAACAATTGAAACAATATTGGAGTGTCAGTGGTACGCCATTGGAAAACCAGTGGCAAAAGTGATCTAGTAGATTACCGAAACTAGCAAAACAACTGTAATTTCACTGAACGTTAATTTCGACACTATTGGCTTAGCATACTCTGGTCTCAGGTTGTGTGACAATCCCACTATCGTAGTTATTGAAGGCTACCGTATGATCACAATAATATATTTTGTTAATTTTAGCTGTAATTTATGCAAGCGAAAAATATTATTATTCTCGAAAAGTATTCAATTAAAATATTGTTATGAGAGTATGTTTATTTTGTGCTGATTACCAACTCTATCGGGCGAGTCGATTACCCACCAAGCATGCACCCTATAGCACACATGCTAGTCATTGTGGTAAAAAAATATAAGAAAATACTTACCAATTAGCACAATTCCGTGAAAAACTTATTAACCATTTGCACGAGACCATTTTGTACGTGTAAATTTAAATACGTTTTGAAATATAAAACTAGTCTTTATTGAGGAAGATAATTTTAAAAATTTTCAACTTTTTTATGCTATATCAGATAATTTATATTAACATAATTGTTATTCGTTGGACGACATTATAGTCGTTTGTAAGAGAATCACAATTTAAATTGTATCCGTATCGATGAGTCTCTTTATATACCATGCTTATGTTTAACTTAACCCCACTCCTGATTTTGTCAAGTTATTGCGTGAATTTAATATTTAATATTCAACAATAGACTAAAATAAACTTCGAACTATTGTGAAATGTACAAACATGAGGGATAATGACGCTCCTAAATTAAAATTATTTTTAATTTTTATAAATTCCAATGTAAATGAACAAAATAAATTGTATTCAAACGGTCAGACAGTAGAAATTGCCGCTTAATTTGTTTTTTTAATTTACGCACATATGATTACTAACAGGATGTACTAAAATAGTTTAGAGCTGTGAATTTGTATAAAGTCAGATTTTTTTAACACGTTAGCTTCTCGTATATGTTTGTTCCGACTTCTTTGAACTCAATATTGATCCACTTTGAAGGACAGATATAATTTAAACTTTGTACGCTCACACACACACATTTATGAAATATTGTTATGATTTGTTATGCTCATATTTTATTGTATTTTATTGTGCTTTTCAAATGGGAGAAGACACTGACCCTGATACACAGGTCCAATAGAATCCTAGCTCAGAAGTCAGGGACTTCACGTTTCTTTGTTCAAATATTTTCTATGGTGACTAATAAAGATTTATTATTATTATTTATTTATTATTTGAAATGACGCATAATTAATCAATAATATACCATCACGCATACGCGGATGTAGCACATACAATCAATAAATGTAATTATGAAACGTAATTTATATGACGTGCGGAATATATAATTCTATCATTATCCTTTAACTGTCCTAAACATATATGATTAGATATAGTTTTATAAGAATTGATAGCCTATTGGTTCAGCGTTTAACTTTACGATCTTTTAGCTTCGGGAAACGTTGGAGTTGGTACAAGAAGTGGTCGGGGAAACTCCAGTACTTCCTTACTTCTAACAGGGGAGAGAAATAGGATCAGATTCCGCCCTATCCTACGAAACAGCGATTGAAATTGTCATACCCTGTTACGAGCGTGGCAAAACGTTTTGTATGCCTGTAACGAGCTAAGATGTGCATAGCATGTCCGTATCGTCGAAAACGTGTTGGGCGATGCGACGAATACTTCATGTATAAATGTATATTATTAACAACCCTTTTTTACATGAAGTCCACGACAATTACATGAAGTGCATTACAAGGAGTATGAAATTTGTCACAATTTTGAAGATTATATGAACGCTAATAGATCTAATAGTGTCTATTTTTCATATTAAAATTTCGTCTTTTTTTGCATGAATATGAATGGATCTCTCTCTAGTGTCTGTCCCTCATGTCTGAGGATCGTGGTCACCATCAGGGTTGCACCTGGAGCGGATAATTTGCTTCCACCGGCTTCTGTCCAGTGCGTCTCTCACAGCACTGTAAAATTTGGAGGACGACGAGTCTTTTACTTGATCGGACCACCTTGTTGGTGAACGGCCGCGAGATCTTTTTCCTGAGGTGTTCCCAACTACGATCAGTTTATCCAGACTTTCGTCGCCTCTGCGCATTGTGTGTCCGAAATACGCCAGGATTCGTTGTCGGCATATGGTATGAATGGATATACGATACATATAGTAGAAGAACATTTGTACAATTGTTGTTGTCTGTCTCTCTATTCCTACTAATCTCTGGAACGTCTGGACCGATTTTGACAGGACTTTCACTGTCATATAGCTGATGTAATACGGAATATTTAGTCGGTTACATTTATTTGAGAAAAAATGAAATAAATAGTTATTAGTCGAAGGTAACACCGCGGGGTACATGTAGTTTTATATGATGCGTCATAAGAAATATATTAAATTGTTATATAACATCAAAGAAAGAGTAAAGACGGTATTAGAGGACAGGTATTAGTGCGTCACGCGGGCCTCAGACATGCATGTTCCTCACGATGTTTTCCTTAATCAAACTGCAAAATACTCAGTTAAAATTTTAACAACTTTATCGGTACCACCGGGAATCGAACTCGACTACCGTACTTGAAGCAACCGCCCGGACACTGAGGTACCACGGCTCTATATTTAGTATTCAGGTTTCTAATATATTCCTTTTGTTAGTGTTATTAGAAAATTATTGAAAATTAATTTAATTCACACGTCGATAAAATACAAAATTATATATAGACAATATTATATGTAGACAAATTATATGTAGATATATGTATACATATTACAGATGTAAAGTAAAGATATAAAACCTCTTTACTTATATTTATTTCTTTTTTGTATTTTTATAATTTGAAATGTAAAATGTCACTGTAACATAATGTGTCGTGACATTTATAAATAAGATAGAATTGGAATACGGACATTAAATGTTGTTTCTCTACATATTACAAAGAAACGCACTTTTGTCTTTTATTTCAAACAAACATAAAGACATTATTATACATATTATTAAATTTATCTAATTATCACATTGAGAAGACTTTTTTTAGATCTTGTGACAATGTACTCACTTCCGGTATTAATTTTAACCGACTTAAAAAAAAGGAAATTTCAATTCCTCGGTATAGTTTTGGGCAGTCATAGCGCTGTTAATAAACCGAGCAATATGTACCAGAATACAAGCGCCAGAACTTCCTTGTTTTATCTGCCACGTTTAATTACATTTGAAGTCGGTTTTTGTTTTTAATCGTAAGTTTATTTTGGGCATCACTTATTTTGTCGAAATACTTACAAAGTATTTAAGTATTATTATTGTATTATTTAAGTATTTCTGTACATCTAACAGAAGGTCTGTGCTTCGGTTTAAGGTTATAAGCAAATTGATTTTTTCTAGTTATTTTGCAACCGTCGATCGATTGATTCGGTTCGGCCCTCTCGGGTGCCCTCGGATCGGAATGCGCGTAACATAGTAACCGAGGTTACCTCTCGCCCGGTAGACCATTGTGACGAATTACTGACAAAAGAGCTAAGCAACCTATAAATAAAAAAAAATTAACTTCTCTGGTTAATGTGTAGTTTGTCAAGAAAAACCTTAATTACAGCGGGAGTATAGGACAAAGACTGGTGCGGCACGGGGACCCAAGTCTGCCATTTGCCAATGACATTTCACTATGAAACCAGGTTATTACAATTTAATAGTCATTGTGCCAAAAACCGAGATCTTATGAAATTTAATTTTTTGAATCAATTCCATTTCTTGATTAATTGAATGAAATGTATCCAAAATATTTAAAAGACGTTATTTATGTACGAGATTAACAAATAGCAACAATTGAAACAATATTGGAGTGTCAGTGGTACGCCATTGGAAAACCAGTGGCAAAAGTGATCTAGTAGATTACCGAAACTAGCAAAACAACTGTAATTTCACTGAACGTTAATTTCGACACTATTGGCTTAGCATACTCTGGTCCCAGGTTGTGTGACAATCCCACTATCGTAGTTATTGAAGGCTACCGTATGATCACAATAATATATTTTGTTAATTTTAGCTGTAATGTATGCAAGTGAAAAATATTGTTATGTGAGTATGTTTATTTTGTGCTGATTACCAACTCTATCGGGCGAGTCGATTACCCACCAAGCATGCACCCTATAGCACACACGCTAGTCATTGTGGTAATAAAATATAAGAAAATACTTACCAATTAGCACAATTCCGTGAAAAACTTATTAACCATTTGCACGAGACCATTTTGTACGTGGAAATTTAAATGTTTTGAAATATAAAACTAGTCTTTATTGAGGAAGATATTTTTAAAAATTTTCAACTTTTTTATGCTACATCAGATAATTTATATTAACATAATTGTTATTCGTTGGACGACATTATAGTCGTTTGTAAGAGAATCACAATTTAAATTGTATCCGTATCGATGAGTCTCTTTATATACCATGCTTATGTTTAACTTAACCCCACTCCTGATTTTGTCAAGTTATTGCGTGAATTTAATACTAAATATTCAACAATAGACTAAAATAAACTTCGAACTATTGTGAAATGTACAAACATGAGGAATAGTGACATTTCTAACAAAATTACTTAATTTTATAACAATTGATAATATAGTCGTGTTGAAGTCGTAAATTAATAGTAAAATTTATATATAAGCAATTATATATGACCTACACGCAGAGAGTATGGCGATAATAAGTAATATAATTTAGTTGTATTAAGTAAATTTAGTAGCAGCCCTGTAGTTCTGGGCTCTCAAGAATAAGACTACGGTATCCCCTGCCTGTCGTACAAGGCGACTAAAAGGGGCCTCGGGTTCACTGGGCGACAAGGGTGGGGGCCTGCGTCATCCACCAAAGTGGACCCGGGAAGAAGGCGACATCGGCTGGCCCGTGTCGCCTTTCGCTGCGAGGGCACAGGGGAGGAGGGAGTAACCTCCCCCCGGGACGTGCTCTCCTTGAGCACAGTGCAGAGGGGCTCCGGTGCGTTCCACGCGAGATCCCGGAGCCCCTCGTCATGCACCGAGGAAAGGGCCACCGGGAGGTTTTAGTGGGTAAGATCCCCACATAACCGCCGCCTTCCCCCCAGAAGGCGGGGTATCTTTGTGAAGATTTCCTCCCCGTCAACAAAAAAAAAATAGGTAAATTTAGTAAAAATAGACTTAGAAAATTTTCTAAGACCAAGTTTGCTTTCACCACCGAGCACGTGTAAATCAGCACTTAAAAATGAACTTGGACTTAGACCTTGGATTGTGGAAAAACGAGAACTACTGTCCCATTATTAATATATATAGGTTGTCAAATATCTCCCTTCCGCCTTTTGTCTTTTGAATTTCGCGGCTATGTACAAAGCGCTACAGAGCTCGTATCTAGCAATACTATACATAATTTGAAAGGTCTTGACATAACCTACAAAACGACGCTATGCATAATTAGTTTGGATATTGCGTTCAACAGTTATAGACGTGTAAACATGAAGAACTATGTACAAATACATAGCCGCGAAATTCAAAAGACAAAAAGGCGGAAGGGAGATATTTGACAACCTTATATTTTAAATATAGAATAATTTCTTTTCTGAGCTGAAAATGTGGAAATCATTCACGGTAGAATTTTTCAACCTTTCGGTTGTTATAGTTCACGGAATTTAAAATGTCAATGTCATGAAGGAAACAAAAATCCAAATCATCTAAAAGTAAGTCAACGTAATTCTATAATTATGGCTTTCTATGTGCATGCAATGCCAAATGCGAAGTAACGATTTAAAGCACGTTGACTCTCAATTGAAGACTGGATTCTGAGAAGACAATTAATAGAAGACTGGGTTGAATTTTGTAGCATTTATACAGTTTTTATAGGATTAACAACATAATCATTACGCATATGATTAAAAACCAAATTGAAAAATCTATCATTATTGTTAGAAATACAATAAACCTGATAGAAGTTATTAAGACACAACCTCAACTGAGTAAGGTCAAGCGAATTGGATGGACTTGTGCAACAGCCGTCGACTAGGTTCCAATAAATAAAAACTGTGGATAAAATTTTCCAATATCTACCCTTTGATTGATAAAGTTATTTAACCTGTCTAGGAATTCAGTGTTTGGCACTGCACAGATGGCGTTAGATTAACGAAGAAGATTGAGATTTTTTATTTGTCTAAAATGTATACTACTAATGTTATAAAAATGTGTCGATGTATGATGTGAACTTGTCTATATATATATATAAAAGAGAAAGTGTGTGGGTTTTTGTTCCTGATAGGCTACGGAACGGCTGGACCGATTTCAATGAAACTTTCAGGGAATCTCCAGATTTACCTAGCGAGTAATCCTGTTAAGTTTGGTGACGATCGGAGCACTCCTTAAAACTGTCAAATACAGCTTTTATTTACTATGATGATATTCTATTGTTTTATAACCCAAATTTGTATTGACACTTGCGTTGTGTATATTTATGTCATAATGAACAATATTGAAGTACAATGGAGTATAATGATGACTAAAGTGTACTGAAGTATTTTAAAGATAATAATTAGGGATTTTGAAATATTCAAGGTAAGTTATGGCGCCGCGAATGCTGCGGATATGTACATAGGTGGAGGCAATGATCTTCACCCGCTCGAGAAGAGAATAGAAGAAAATGAATACGGAGAGAAATGAATAATTTAAAATATTATCAAAGTTAAATATTTAATGATGTAAGTTTATTATTTAAATAAATAGTACGCTACTAGTATTTAATAAAATAAACAAATTGTACGTCAGTTTCTCAACTTTCAATCCGGTAATGCTAACATCAATCCTTAGTATTCATCACGCCTTTCTGCTAAGTATTCACACTATACGCCCTATGTCGCCGATAAAGACCACTGGCCGCCTAATTTAATGAGAATTGAGTGAAACTAAAACTGGATATACAGTACAATTCCGTTTGAAACGTAAACGTTACTTTATTTATAACTTCTATAAATAATTACATATTATTATAATTTACAACAATACGGCATAAAACAAGAAATTTGTCTAAGTAAGGTATTTGTAATTGTTGAAAATAGACACGCATTTTTTTCTGAAATTATGTAATGTTTGCACGTTGAACATAGCATCTTTGGAACACCAATGTCAGCGTAGTGATTTTTTTTTGTTAACGGGGAGGAAATCTTCAAAAAGATACCCCGCCTTCTGGGGGGAAGGCGGCGGTTATGTGGGGTTTTTACCAACTAAAACCTCTCCGGTGGCCCTTTCCTCGGTGCATGACGAGGGGCTCCGGGATCTCCAGTGGAACGCACCGGAGCCCCTCTGCACTGTGCTCAAAGAGAGCACGTCCCGGGGGAGAGGTTACTCCCTCCCCCGCCTGTGCCTTCACAGTGCAAGGCTACACGGGCCAGCCGATGTCGCCTTCTTCCCGGGTCCACCTCAGTGGACGACAAAGGCCCCCACCCTTGTCGCCCAGTGAACCCGAGGCTTCGACAGGCAGGGGATACCGTAGTCTTATTCTTGAGAGCCCAGAACTATAGGGCTGGGCGTAATGACAACTCAATTCTACGGCTCTATGAAATTGCTGTGTTAAAATCCAAATAATTTATTTTTCAGAAGTTTCGTTTATTATAGGAGAATGATATTACTAAAGGGACAGAAGTACGTTTCCTTATTATAAAGCAGAAGAAACACTTGACGTCGGTATAGTGCCAGGTCGTTGTACTTTCCCGATCGTGCCGACCCATTCCGACAACAGCAGTATTTTATTAAAGTATTTACCGTCGTCATATTTTTATAACATTTGCATATGGTGTGTAAAAATATATATTAAGAACAGCCTGTATCGAACGCTCGGACGCATTGAGGCGTCTTCGCTTACGATAGGCGTGTGCGTTCGTTTGCAAAAGATGCTCGCAACGGCCCGTGACGAGGTGTTGCGGTGTTCTCTTTATATCACTAATACTGTAAAATGGACGAGAACTGAATGCTGAGCATCCGGACAAACCTGGGATAGGTTTTTTGGATGCGCTTTATTGTGTAAATTTTATTTGTAAAATGTATTAAATAAATTTAAAAAAAAATCTATACATTACTACCATCTCAAGGTAAGAACTTTTAGCATGTGAAATACAGCAAAACATATTTAAATCGAAAACCTCCATTACTCAAAATCTCAACGTTATTAGGTAATTTTTGCGAAGAAGGAAACATGATGAATTTTAGTAAAAAAAAATATGGTAGAGAATAATCATACTATTCCTTATGGTGAATGCGAAACATAGGAGATTTCGTATTCACATTTTTACAGGGATAACAATCCACTAAGCTACTAAACCTATTTTTCTTATAGCGTCATTAGCACTTTTAGGGAAGAATCGCGTCTGTGGTGACAGTTATTATATTATTTGATAAAATTACCCCAACTGATCAAAGAGTCGCTAGAAGATATTTCGATACATATTTTCCCTCTACAACAAAATAGGTCCCACACCTTAGATGTTAGAAGCGTTGCTGGAGTTTCTTCGGCCACTTCTCCCAGCGCCAACGCTTCCCGAAGTGGCATTCAAAGTTAGTTTAGCTTTTGAATGTCCCTCAGATTATTCGTGAAATAGCTACCGACCGAGTCGAGGTCCGGCCCTATCGGGCGCCCTCGAATCGGAATGCTTACGCGTAACATAGTAACCGTCCAAGCCGAGGTTCCCCTCACCGAGGAACCACTGTATCGTAACTGTAACCAATAGAAGTTCAGCTCAAGCGAGCTAAGAGCTATGCCATCTCTCAATCCGGTGAAGCAGTCAAGGCCAGCTTCTCTGGCCAATCTGTGTAGTTCGTCAAAAAAAAAATGGTTGACTAGTAACATAGACAATGGTTCCATTGTCGATATTACAAACCGTACTAATTAACTCACTGTAGTTAAAATAATAGGTCAAAGCACGATGATTATTACTAACCAGTTGGCATCTAACTTGCAGAGGGTTAATTAATGGACCGAGCAACTGTTGCATATTAATTATATGACTTATAAGATAAAAAATAGCTCTTGATATTAACAAAACTATACAAGTCATTATTGAAGCGGTAATAGCCTAATAGTTTAGGGTACTGACTACCTATTGACTTAAACCATCTCCTTGCATCAGCTTAAACTTTGTTGAAATGGTTAACATGAATGTAAGAAACATTTATGAAAAAAATTGTTTGCATTCTTTTAAAAAAATGTATTTTCTGTAACGTAAATGGACATTTGTATGGACAAACTAGTATGCGGCTCAACAGCCCTGTAGTTCTGGGCTCTCACGAATAAGACTACGGTATCCCCTGCCTGTCGTATAAGGCGACTAAAAGGGGCCTCGGGTTCACTGGGCGACAAGGGTGGGGGTCTTTGTCGTCCGCTAAGTTGGACCCGGAAAGAAGGCGACATCGGCTGGCCCGTGCACTATGAGGGCACAGGGGGGGAGGGAGTAACCTCCCCCCCGGGACGTGCTCTCCTTGAGCACAGTGCAGAGGGGCTCCGGTGCGTTCCACTGGAGATCCCGTAGCCCCTCGTCATGCACCGAGGAAAGGGCCACTGGGGAGGTTTTAGTGGGTAAAAACCCCACATAACCGCCGCCTTCCCCCTGGAAGGCGGGGTATCTTTTTGAAGATTTCCTCCCCGTTAACAAAAAAAAAAAGTATGCGGGTCAAACCTTGAAAGAATAGCTCTGTTCTGATCATACAGACAGACAGCACCGGTGAAGTCGTCTTTGACAAAGCAATGTTCTCTTTTCTTGTAAAAAATTGAATGAAAGAACACATACCATGCAATATTGTCGCTTCTTACGACGGCTGTAATCTGCGATCATATTATAAACAATCTTCACCATTACATCACATTTCTAAACCACAACACCGTTTAACTGTTCACTTATTAAGCTATTGATGTTCAAAAAAGCTCGGATATATAATGAATAAAGTTATATCTAAAACGTGACACTACTAAGAAACACTATTAAGTTTTTTTATTATGTAGGCAGATCGTAATAAAACTTAATAAAAATAAATATTTCGAAACAGACGGCAGCACACAAAAACTGTAAATACATTTATCGCCGTGTCACAATGAGAAGTCGGAAATTTACAATTTACATGCGCTAAAATCTGTAAAAGTCCTTTTTTTTTTTCACTGCGAAACAATCGCATAAATGTTAGTTGCCATTATTAATATTCATAAACACTCCGAACATGTCATATTATTTCATACAATAATCATCATTCAATTTCACACTAGCTTATTTGCAAATGCCCTTGGACCTCAATGTCTTGGTTATAACTACAGAAGGATGAAACATATATGTAAATAAATGCTTGTAACCTTTATTACTGGTAAAGATTAAGATCTTAAACGGATTAATAATAATGTAGCAACATGGCATCGAACGGGTGTGACGTATAATAACTACTTACAATGATATCTTAGTAATTTATTGTACCTTATTGTATCTTTAATTAATTTTTCTTTAATATGATGATGTGAAACATAGATAGACATTTATTTAATAGCATCACAATACAAAAACACATCACAGACAGAATATAACACACATTAAAAAGAATAAAAATACACAAAACACAATTAAAGTTACACGGACAAATAATACAAAACATATGATGCCAATATCGGACACCGTCTCAGTATATGATGTCGCAAGGATGCGACAGCGCTCACTTTTAGCGGTGCCCGGGATTACCTAATGACGTGCGCGCGCAATACTACTTTTATATGGAATTTATACAAACAATAAGAGTATAATAAATATGATACATGAATAAAACAGTTATGAGATTAAAATATATTTTATACAATAAAATAATAGATGAAAAAATTTCATAAATAAATATATTATTAAATCCAAAAATAAAATAAATAATATGATAATTAAACTTACAAAGTTTAAACGTTAAAACCTGCCCTCCTGCGCCTATAGAGTTGAGAAAGAAAGTAGAGAAGTTGACAGCTGGAACAATTCTGATCACATATCACATCACAGATCCCATAACGGAGAGTCAACTCTGTCGGGTTCGCGTTTTAGTTGGTAATGTCATAGCTTTTACATCAATTACTAACAGTCAGTCTGAACATTTTTAAAATTACTCTATTATTAACGAGTAAAACCGAAAAAGTAATAAAGAATAAGTGACCCTGACATCTTACGTCATAATTACACAACAAACCCGACAGGTCAACGCCAAGAAGAAATTCATAATTTATGGCTGTTCATTTGCTCAAAGGTCGTGCATAAAAGGTCATCGATTTGTCGTTATCATTTAAGGTTCGGTTACATGGGGAACGGTGCGGAACGACGACGGAGCGCGCGGCGCTCGACTAGTCCATGCACGTGAAATGCAAATGCGGTGGGGAAAAAACGAAATATTCATGATACAAGACGTATTTGATTCGAACCCCAAGGTCGTAAGTCAAATCGTAATATGCAAAGCTGCATCTTGCAGAGAGACATATTTGGCGAATAGTATCTTCTATACAATCATCTTACCTTAAAGGGTGTACCATTTTCAACCGACTTCAAAAAAGGAGGAGGTTCTCAAGTCGTCTGTATGTTTGTTACCTTCATAACTTTTGAGTGGGTGACTTTGATAATTCGTTTTTTATTTGAAAGATGGTGCTTTACTCAGTATAGTCCTATCCTAATTTGGTCCAATTCCGACAACGGCATCCGTGAGAAAACCATATGAGACAAATGGACGAATCGCTCAATTTCATGCCAACTAATTTCAATTATTATTTTTTTTTTAATCCTGTACTTTATGAGTAGTTTTATGGAGTTTAGTTTTTTAAAGAAATATTACTAACAATCTTGTTAACCATTCCAACTAAGCTTAAGCTTGTGCTAGGACATGGTTCACGGCAATAGTCGAATGGTGGATTCGAACCCACGACTTTACGATTCGTAGGCCGTACTCTTAACCATTAGGCTATTGACGCTTAAGTTAAGTTGGGATTAATCATTATTTGTAATATTCTAACGAAGTTTGATTTGACTGAGGTTGTTGTTGTCGTTGTTTTTTATGGTTTAGTGTGGTAAAAGGAATCATCAATTGCTGTTTACTTTTAAGTTTAGAAGATCCCATATGTCAGGTGATAGACCCATCGCCATACTCAGGTCACAAATTTCAACAAATGAATTGAACGTAAGAAACCGAAAATTGGAGATATGTTGGATTCCAACTACCTTTCATTGTAAAGTCGAGGGGTTAATCACCAATCTTTTACTACACTTCATCTTCTTTGTTGACTTTTAAACGGAAATCATAAAATCAACAATGAAACAATTATCTTAAAATACCTTTTCAGTTCATTTTTATTCTAAGGAGTATCCATCATCATCATTCTAGAAAGTTACAGTAAATTTCAGAACCTTTTGCATGTATCATGTATGGCAATTCTTTTACCTGTACAGCTATAAAACTATGGAATAGTTTGCCGATTGAGATTAGGGAGGCTTCGTCAACTAATGTCTTTAAATCGCGTGTATCTGAATACTTTCTACTCAAACAATGAAAAATTACAAACTGGTATATTTATTGTCGTTGTATATATTCCATGTGTATGTATATTATTATATTTATATAGAAGTATCTATTTATGTATATGTAAATGTATATTTATTTATTTATATAATAGTTTTAAAACGCTATTTTTAGCGGCACTACCCTTAGCCTGCTCTTAACCACTAAAGGTTAGCTGGAAGAAAATGCTAATTAGCATTAAGTTCGCCTTTGTACATTTTATTTGGTGCAATAAAGGATTTATCTATCTATCTATCTATCTATCAATTCAACTCATATTAAAATATTTTTTTATAACAATAATTATAATGCTAAAATTAATATCAATTTTATTGTAAATTATAAGTTAGTGTGAATCCTTATTTGTAATAATATTCTTGTACATTATCGACATGAGCTCGGATGAAATCTAGAACATTCAGAAAGACTTCGGGTGATGGAGTCGCGTGCTTTGGCAAATTATTCACTTTACGTGTATATATGTCGTATCGCGTTTGACATTCTTTTACGTATAATTCCGGCAAGTTGATCTCTTTGTATAACTTTCGGATGCGATTTACGCATTCCGGGTCCCAACTCCTGAAGTTTTGGTCAAAAGTTTTACGCTGTTCTGCGTTGAAGTTCCTTAGTGCTATCACCGCAGACCACGAGCACTTCCCAGCCTGAATATCTGTGCTACACTTCTTTGAGAATGAATTATCGGCGTCTACATAATCTGTGAAATCATTCTGTAAACAAAAATAATGTATTCAACGTAAACCACTTGAAACATTAAAGGGCATTATGGTGAACAAAGCAATAATAAAATTAAAAAAATTATATTGTGTCATGGGTTTTTTTTTTGTTATTATTATGACGTGTCACAAAATGCTAACGGCACAAGGGCCGGCAAGAGGGTATTGTCTGACTCCAACCAACTAAAAATCTTTACATGGTATTCCAATCACGACCGACAGAATGTACGAAGGTCACGGGATAACAGCGGTTGTTCCGCAACCCCCGATCAGGGCCCGGATCGCACGGGCCCCACGCCCGTTAGACAATCCCTACGTGGCAACGCGTCGGAATACGGGACGCGCCGCCGAATACACCCTAAGAACCCTCTCTGAAGGGGGCTCCGGCCCGAGGGATCAAGTCGGTCGCGGCATCTGGTTCCCCTGCCTAAGGAGGTAATCGACGGTCGTGCGCTCGGCCCCGCCTGTTTGCGGTGAGCTGTCTACGCGCTCCGACCGCGTTCTGACCCCTCGGCGCCCGCTATGGTGTCATGGGTATGCCAGGTACGAACGTAGTTCTTTCAGATAATATAGGAGCAACACAATTTGCAATGCAGTTTGCATTTTACATACATAAAATTATGCCAGTTGGCCAGAGAGGCTGGCCTTCACTGCATACCTTTCAATCCGCTGAGCTGGTGTGCAGTAAAGGCCAGCCTCTCTGGGCAACTGTGTTAGTTCGTACAAAAAAAACCTACATAAGACGAGTTTGTGGTCAGCATTATCTATAATAAAGAATGTCTACTTACGTGGACCTGAACCAATACACCTAGATTAGTGCATAAATCTTCAATGAGTCGGAAAGATTCCTCATTTGCTTTATCACTTAATACCAATGCTATGTTTAATGGTGCCATAACACAATAGTATGAAGCTTTACAGGTTTGTAACAAATCGTAATTGGATAACGTAAATTTGTCATAGTCTCTCGATTTTTCATAAACCATGTCTAAATATTGAGATATTTCTAAATTACTGAACATCTGAAAAGTCAAACAAAAAGATTTATATGAAAACTCTGCACTCCGGATATACTTTTTAAACTTTTGGTAGGGGAAAATGTGCAATTTACGATAAACACAATAATATTTTAGCAATTTCTATTTAATGTGGCTGATGACTTAATTTTAAAATAATTTATAATTAATAATTTTATATAAGCAATACAAAATCTATGTAAATTTAAAATAATTACATATGACGACATCTAGATAAGTCGTCGAAAATATTAATTTTTCCCTCATTGAATCGTTTTCATCTATTCTATAAGAGATTTTAGATTTATTTGTTTCTTTTCGTTTTATTTTTAAATGATCAGCCAGGCGACATTTACGTGGCACAGCTCTTAGGTCGCCTGGCCTGACCCTAGGTAACTCGCGCAATGACCTCTGAGGGAACTCCCATTTAATAAATAATAGGATATTCGTTATATAGTGGAGTTAAGATTTTATATTCCTTTAATTTCTTTATGATTCTTTGCATCTTATATGCAATATAAAGAAATGTTATCCTTAATGATATTTAATAAATAATATTAATTTTAATCAAGATTAAGAATTATCTTATTTTCTCACCTCGTTGAAAATATCCATTATTTTCGCATAATATTTGTCATCGACAGTTTGTTTTATAATCTCATTCATAAAGCTACGCATGAGAGATACGTCGTTTATACACAAACGACTTGTACCGAGTAATAAATGCCAACATGGCACGTTTGCACGCATTTTTGCTCCGTCAAAAATATCATCCGTAATTATATATAATGCTTGAAACTGTAAAATAAATAAACTATATTCTAAGGAAAAAAATCCCAGGTGTCTGGGCTCACAGTGCTCGGACGTCACAACGTATCTTAGGTACACACGTTATTCCAACAAAATTTTTTTCTACTTCACTAAGCATAAATTTGCATTCTCTACCTCTCTCAAACCGCGCTCTCGCTTACACACTTTGCCGCATCGTGCACTATCGGTAATTCTCGGAAACTCTCGGCTCGAGCGTAACGGGACATTTTACGCGAATGACACCCAGTATTCATCAATTTATAAGACGTTGTCACGTCATTATGGTTTTGTAACAATTAATAAAGTTGACCCACTTGCCAGTTTGCCCTTATTGTTAACAGGCATACGTATTAAAACCGAAAACCGACTTCAAATCTCAATCAAACGTACGCTAAAGATAAATGAAAACGTCTTAATAGAGACGGTTTAATTACGAGTATTTATAAAACAGAGGAATTAGGAGAAATTTCGTGATAAAACCGTCATACACCGGAGATACAAGAGAGCCGCCTTCCCTCAGAAGGCGGGGTATCTTTGTGAAGATTTCCTCCCCGTCAACAAAAAAAAAGGGCAACAGCCGCATCAAAGAAAAATATAACAAAGTACAACCTAAAACTGGCCATGAGGAACAGGGACGCAGCGGTCGCGGAGAAACTAATAACAATGCTACGGGGCGTCTACGACGCGTGAACCAGGGCATTCACCACTTTCAAAAATCAGGCATTAAAAAAAAATGTAGTAACTGTAGAGGTAGCACTTTTAGTAACAAAACAAATCAAACACTTAAAGTACATTAGAAAAGAGCACGAGCACAAGTCTGTGATTTCGCTTTTTTTAATAATAGAACCGAATTGAGAACATTTTTCCTTTTTTAAAGTTGGTTAATGAAATAAAAATAACCATACCGTTTCCAATAAACAACCTAGAGTGTATACTTGCTGTAACTTCCTCTCATTTACAGCTTCGGGATTCTCTATTAAATGGTAACAGTATAGCTGGTATTCCGTCTGAAGAGGATACTTTACGAGGGTATAGTACTCTGTGATCTAAGAGAAATCAAATCAATTATTAGTTCTATAAAAATTATTCAACACCATAGCAATATACACTCGTGAGCAAAAATAAAGGGTCGGTTAAGAAAGTTTGAATATCTCGGAAGATAAAGACGCTAGCTTACTGAAATAAATTGTGCATGATAAACAATTAAATATCCTTAAAATAAAATAAAAAACATAAACGAAAAAGGATATCTTACGTAAACTTGGATAATACAGTATTTTTCATTAAATTTTATTTGAATTTTATTATATCGCCACTTGGTGGCAACACTATGTACTAAAATTTAAATATTTTTGCTTTAAAATCTAAAATATATAATACTTTTTTAATTAGTCCTTTCACTTCTTCATTTTCCAAATATTTAGTTTTGGCCAATGCCGAATCTACTAGTTTCGGATAGAATCGCTGGAAATCTTTTGCGAATTTTGGTGATCGTGTTTGTGCCAGTGCCCTGCAAAATTATGATGTATCGTTATTACTTTAACATCATCCTTTCAGAAATAGAAAATCCACTGCTCCTTTCGATTTCCAAAGCGACCAGTTGTAAGTGGTTTGCATACAGCTGCGTCCTTTATGAGATCGTCATACCACTTTGCGGGTGAACGCCACAGCGCGCGCCGGTCCGTCGTTTCCAATCTGACAACTTTTCGGTCCCTTCGGCCATCTCCTCACTATGTGCCCTTATTAACTAGTTAACAATCAATATATTTATAAACTTATTTACACTTGTTATTATTATTTTATTTTACCTTTTATTTTATTATTTTTATGGCGACAAAGTATACAATAAGAATTCAACAATAAATTTCTAAAAGATAAAATTATTTGAGTCCAAATTAAAAAGACTCTTGCTAACAAATACTATTTTATTCTTTAGAAGAATTCTTTAATGACAATTTTTTTTAAATAATGTCACTAGTGTTTTTTTGCAATTGGGATAAATATTATTTGTGTACTTCTTTCTTTTGACTAATATTGTATGCCCGCACGGTAGGACATAGCTGGACGAATTACTTCTGAACGATACATTCAATACCTATGGTCCACAAAGAAATGATTTTGATTTGATTTATTGTAACGTCTTAAATCAATTATGGAATCCTCGTGAAGACAAATATTGTCACATGGTGGAGAAGATACAAAATAAATTTTGTAGATTTCTATATTATAAGCAGTACGGGGTGTATCCTTGCTTCCCACTGATGTACCCGAGCCTATTTGTACTGGGCATGGTCGGGTACAGCAGGCTGCAGGTGAGAGACGTCGCACTGGTTAAATATGTGTGGAGGGTGCTGCGGGGCTGGGTTCATCACCCAGAAGTGCTGGCCGCCTGACAATTACGTGTGCATGCGCCGTCGTCCGCCATTGTTCCTACTACCTGTTCCTGTCTCCAGGACTAACTTATCCAAGAACTCTCCGCTGTCGCGCGCGGTTGGGTTTGTTAATACCATCTCACTGCATATTGATATATTTTGTTGCACAGAGTCTGTGTTTATCGAAGCCGCCTACAAATGCGTAGAAGGTGTTATATTCTATTATACGAGTATTTATATATTATTGACAATACATAAAGCAGCTTTTTATTTGTTTTAATTTTAATAATATATATTTAACTAAGTTTTTATAACATCATATTGGTATTATCTGTAACGGTGTTATAATTTTTGTTGATTTAAATAAATAAATAAATAAATTAAGTTCCACAAAGGCCATTTATGCCTTAGTCATATTTTTTACCAGTTAACCTTGGGTGAGAAGAAACCTTTTTGGCAGGTGTATCATCAAGGAAAAGATAAAACACATAATGCAATATTGAGTTCAATATACATAATACGTATACATGGCCTACACAATAAAATATAAAATTCTTGTGGCACAGTGTTAGTTACCTCCGAAACGGCTTGACGGATTTTTATGAAATTTTGTATGCATATTCAGTTGGTCTTTTTTTTTAATTTTTATTTAAAAAAAAAAGCTAGCGATATTTCTTTTATGATTTTTTTAAGAAATATTACTAACAATCAACTAAGCTTAAGCTTGTGCTAGGACGTGATTCACGGCAATAGTCGAATGGTGGATTCGAACCAACGACCTTACGATTCGCAGACCGTACCCTAAAACATTAGGCTATTGACGCTCAACGGTCTGAGAATCGGCTACTATCTTTTTTCATATTCCTAAGTGATAAGGGTTGTAAACCCCAAAAATGTTTTTTTTTTATTTTTTGAACAATTTTTTTTTATAATGAGGCATTAAAAATACATACAATCCCAAATTTTCACCCTTCTATTTTAGTAGTCTAGTAGTTGGTTTTTTAGTAGTCATTTTAGTATTTTAATCATTTTGTCATCTCGATCGATAATTGATCAATGACTGTTTGATACTGCTATGACAAACATAATCCATTGCCATTGCGGTATACAACAAGTTACTAAAATATTCACTAGAAATATTCTATATGGCAAAACAACGTTTGCGGGGTCAGCTAGTTATACATTAATCTATACGAATATAAATAAATAAAAAGTTAATTCAAATCACGCAGAGCAGAGGCATTATGATATATTGTTTTGTTATCAAAGAAAAAATCCAAAAAAAAACATATAATTTAAAAAAAAACTTACCCGCTGCTGTAATATCTAGACAATTGTAAAAACTGTCTACTATAAACCATTTTCGAACAATATTAATTTCAATTTTGAATTGAAGCAAACAGTCAATATTGTAGGACCACTAAAGATGAAGTGAGAAAATTTGGTGTTACTATATCGATCTAAACTTTATTACACACAGCACACTAACACAAATATATTTACGATAGTAAAAATTATACATATATACAGAATATTCTGTACATTTATTGGTCCATATATTACCACAATTTGTTTTTACTATTGGTGTTTTTAATTCGTATGTATTTTTAATTGTATTTTGTCTGTGTTTCTATTTATACTCATGGCCCCGTCATTTATGCAATTATCAACCGACTAGTTTAGTGTTAATAAACATGGGACCTAAGGTCTCATTTTTATTTTGTTTCCATTGGAACTTGGATTGCGAAGTTATACTAGAAAACTTCTAAAATTATATAGAGTATAGAAGACCGTTTGTTAAATTAGACGTTGGTTGGTTTATGACAATCCAAGTATTCGTCATAACTTCGTGTAGATATAGTGAGAAAAGAATTTCTTTCGTATTTTTTAGGAAAAGTTCGTATTTATCGTGCTCTCTCAAATAACTCCATATTAATGTATAATTAATATACGTATATATTACACAAATATAAACTTTTATATGTGTAAAAAATAATAATATTTATTTTATTGTACGAAACCTCCATAGTGAAATCTATGGAGGTTTATTGTGATATCGAAAAAGGATCAGTGATGTCAAATAGAAATAGAATAGAACATGTCATCATTTAGTTTATATCGTTTATCAAAAGTAGGAATAAACTCTTACATATAGATGGAGATGAAAAAGTTTTACTTCAGTCATGTGGAAAGCATGTGGCGACTAGCGTTCGCCAACTACCAAAGAGGATTTTAGACGACAAAATTATTTATATTGAATTTGGAATTAGAAAATTTTTATAAGACGCATGTCAACATTTTTCATTACACTTTTTGCTTAGACTTTTCCGATTGTATATATTTCTAATGTAACAAAATGTATAAAATATAATTTCAGTTTTCCTCAATATTTCTGTGATATTTTTATTTACCGGCGGCACACTAGAAGTTCAAGAACACGTACAAAAGTAATTATGGGATTGGCATTCCGCTCTGATGCCACATTACTCAAAAGCACACTCGTTTTGTGTCAATTTACCGTCTGATTTCTAAATTTTATTTTATTGCATAATGTTGGGATCTACGCAATGAGATCACATTGCCTTGGTCTTGGAATGGTGTGCTTTTAAATTACATTTTATTATTAACAACCCAAACAAGTGGTCGAAATCGGAAACAAGCAACTTCTCATTTAAAATTGGGATGTTTATTGATGTGAATGACATGAAATTGAAGACAGTGGTATTAGTAGTATAATATTAATAGGAATTCGTGTTATTTTGCGATTTTTTTATTAGATTTCAACCAATTTAAAATGGAGGAGATTCACAATTCGTCTGTATATTTTTTTCCGTCTGTACTTTCGACTGGGTGAACCAACTCTGATGATTGTTTTTGTTTTAATGCTGGTGCTTCCCGTGTGATCTCAATTTGAAGTCGGTATTCGTAAATATACTTGTGTATTATTAAAATAATAATAAATTAATAGGTACTCCCTTGGTGCGTAAAATATATGAGGCAACACGATTTTACAATAACTGTTTTGACGATTTTGTAAAGGTTTGTAGTTTGACATTCAACATTGTGAAATACGAAACCTTAACTGTACCATAAACCATTTCTGTGTATTTTTTATGAAATCTTGATTGGAGTTGACACCAATTATCGATATCGTGAAAAATCAATAATAATTGGTCTTTTAAATAATAATTGTGATATGATACTCTAGATAGTCCATACGGAACCTTAAGTTTTTATATTAACTATGTAACGGCGTTAGATGATTCCAACTTTCCCAAGCTGCAATCCTGCATCCCCATTAGCTTGTTTGCCTTCTTACCCAATTTTTTTTGCAACTGAACAATTGAACTCTGATTAAGAATTAAACACTGACTTCTCATAATATAAACATGAATCATTAAATAAAACTATTTCTCATCGCGATACACAAATATTCCCTGTAAACATGACCGCTTGGAAGTGTTCGAAACGGCGGTAATTTAAAAATAAAGTTCATAACGGCAGTTTTATTCAAGAATTAATGATTGCTACCGACGTAATAAAATTTGATTTATCCACATCGAATCGTGAGGTCAATGGACACCAATAAACGAATAACAAGTAGCAACAGCTTACCTTAAACCCAATTATAATTTCGACACATGTTTTTAAGTACTTTAAAAACAAATTATGCGTTTATAATCTTTTTTTTTTTGTTGACGGGGAGGAAATCTTCACAAAGATACCCCGCCTTCTGTGGGGAAGGCGGCGGTTATGAACATTTCACAGTGTTTCCTATTAGCACTACCGCTACCCTACTACCGTTATTTGGATAACTCTGTATTCCAATGGAGATACCGTAGCCCCTCCCAACGCCAACAAAGGCTAACGCAAGCTAAGGACAGCATCGATGGCTGTCCTTAGCGGCGTTGGGATTAAACCAGTTAGTAAAAATATAACATCCTGCTTCCCCTCGATTAAAAAGAACGTTTCCTCCGAACGAACCATTCGACTTTCCAAACCACACACTAATCTGTTAGGCTTGAAATTTATGCTTTACCTAATTGACTCTTTTATTGTGACGAATTTTAGTGTACCGCATCTGGGTCCCGAGTCTGCGATTTTATAATAATGAACCGGACCTATTAAAATCAGATTGTCATACGGTTAACGGGTCAACGGTCAATGACTTAACCAATAGGTTCTCTGTCAAACTTTAATCGTATTCCGATGGTTAGGTTTGGTATGTCAATAGTGATTGCCATTACAACATAAATAAACTACTAAGCTAAACCAAACTTTTATAAAATAAAACTACTACTACCATCTTTCGACTATATCACCACTTAACACCAGGTGGGAATCATGGTCAAGCGCTAGTTTACACGCATAAAAAAAAAATTTATATTTTACAAGTTTAAATATTAAATTTATGGATATTTTAGAATACTATTTGATAATATAAATATAAATAATGAATTAAACTTTGAAAAAACAATAATTAATTATTTTTTTTAAAAGAAAGCTAGCAATATTTCTTTTTTTTTGTCAGAAATATTACTAACAATCTTGTTAACCATTCCAACTAAGCTTAAGCTTGTGCTAGGACATGGTTTTTTTTTTATGACGAACTACACAGATTGGCCAGAGAAGCTGGCCTTGACTGCTTCACCGGATTGAGAGGTGGCATAGCTCTTAGGTCGCTTAGCCTGAACCTCTATTGCTAGTAACTCGACACAAGGGTCCCCCCGGTGAGGGGTAACCTCGGCTTGGACGGTTACTATGTTACGCGTAAGCATGCCGATCCGAGGGCGCCCGAGAGGGCCGAACCACGACTCGGAGTAGGACATGGTTCACGGCAATAGTCCAATGGTGGATTCGAACCCACGACCTCACGATTCGCAGGCCGTACCCTGAACCATTAGGCTATTGACGCTTCAAAGTTTAGAATATGTGGAAAATACAAATTTTAAATGACACAAATTCTTTTTAGAAAAAAGAATGAGATGAAGTGAAGAAGTTGTCCAACTATTTGAAATAAGAAGATTAGTATACAATACTAGTTATTATTATAGTGATTATTCTTCGTCAAGGTAAATGGTTGATTGCTCAAGGTTGTATAAAATAAGAACATATTTTTAACATGCTGATTCCATAATCATATAGTGAAATTAAATTTCTTTTTAATGCAAATCAACGCTCGTAACATCGTAATGAAACAGCGACTCAATGAGTATTAACATGTCTCGAATATCATTAAGTAAATTTTATTTTATTTAAAGTTGACGCACCATACATGTCAATAAAATGTATAATGTCTATTGGAACACTGAAT
Organism: Meandrusa payeni; assembly: GCA_029286785.1. Lineage (NCBI taxonomy): Eukaryota > Metazoa > Arthropoda > Insecta > Lepidoptera > Papilionidae > Meandrusa > Meandrusa payeni. The sequence continues at coordinate 5,552,286 of JAGSMX010000008.1, read as the reverse complement.
AATTTAATTATTTATGGAAAAGAGCAATAAATTATTAGAGCATATGATTTTAGATAATACGTTTATTAATACTTAAATAATCTATATCAATAAAAATAAAATCTATCGAACTACTGCACCAAAATTCTCACTGTTTTCTGTTTGTTATACTTAGGACAAGGTATGTATATAAAATAAAATAAATGATTTTTTTATAAATGCAGATTCTATAGAATTGAGTGGACATAATGACGTCAATTGTTCAGCCAACGAATGACAACTTCAAACCTTTTTTTTGGACGAACTAACACAGCTGGCCAGAGAGACTGGCCTTTACTGCTTCTTCCGGATTGAGAGGTGGCATAGCTCTTAGTTCGCTTAGCCTGGACCTCTATTAGCTAGTAACTCGACACAAGGGTCCCCCCGGTGAGGGGTAACCTTTTTTTTTTTTGTTTACGGGAAGGACATCTTCAAAAAGATACCCCGCCTTCTGGGGGGTAGGCGGCGGTTATGTGGGGGGATTTTACCCTCTAAAATCTACCCGGTGGCCCTTTCCTCGGTGCATGACGAGAGGCTCCGGGATCTCCAGAGGAACGCACCGGAGCCCCTCTGCACTGTGCTCAAGGAGAGCACGTCTGGGGGGGCCCCTCCCCGTTAGTCCTCCGAGTTAGTCCCTCGCCCCCTGTGCCCTCGCAGCGCAAGGCGACACGGGCCAGCCGATGTCGCCTTCTTCCCGGGTCCACCATAGCGGACGACAAAGGCTTCCCACCCTTGTCGCCCAGTAAACCCGAGGCTCCTTTTAGTCGCCTTCTACAACAAGCAGGGGATACCGTAGTCTTATTCTTGAGAGCCCAGAACTACAGGGCTGAGGGGTAACCTAGGCTTAGACGGTTACTATTTTACGCGTTAGTAGTCGCCCGAGAGGACCGAACCACGACTCGGTCGGTAGCTATTTTATTAATTAAGCTAAATGGGACAAGCTCTTCAAACAGACCATACGTCATTCATAACACGACTGCACACCACCTGTGTAATGGCGAGGCGGGCATAAAAAGTACAACATTTTTTAGAAATTCTGAAAATATTCATGGAAAAAAAGACGCAGTACGAAGTTCGCCGGGTCAGCTTGTAAATAATAAATATTATATAACGACAGTTGTGGCCTATTATCTCAGCGTTTGACTCACCTTATAGTCGGAGCCGCGATTCCCAACTGATTTGTAGCAATAAGTTTCCATGTTTATCTTCAATTTACAATTTTAAACATGTTCATAAATAAGCTCTCCCGTCCTTTTAAACTTTTTTAAACTAGATAGGCGTAGTCAGCAATTGCTGTCCGCTTGACGCCAAGCTTATAAGGACCTATACGTTACCTTAACGCCTCTCCAGACAATGCTTGAAGTCCACATAGTGTGTCCGACGAAGCTGAGATTGCAGAGAGCTCAACGTGCACGGTAAAATTAACTTATATCATGAAATATACCTGATAAACGATTTCTCTGTATGGTTTATCGTATTACCGCTGTATTTTTTTTAAATTAGCTGATCCCGCGGGCTTCGCTGGAAATATGACAGTAAATCCTTTTAGAAAGAAAGAACAAAAGAGAGTCGTAATTAGTGTTTTCTTATATTTTAATAAGTCTCGCCCGAATATCAGCCAGGACGCGACTTACATCGCTGCGTCCAAACATTATAGCGGTGCGTATATGTACACTTACTTTGGTATATGTACATTCATATGCATATAGCAAAAAGTGGTTATTTTAATATTACAGACAGACATACCAATTTTATCTATTTGTATATATATTTTGAAGCGTCAATAGCCTAATGGTTTAGGGTACGGCCTGCGAATCGTAAGGTCGTGGGTTCGAATCCACCATTGGACTATCGCCTTGAACCATGTCCTAGCACAAGCTTAAGCTTAGTTGGAATGGTTAACAAGATTGTTAGTAATATTTCTGAAAAAAAAAAAAATTACTAGCTTTCTTTTTTAAATAATAAAAATATGTATAGATACATTGACTACAAACTTACGATGTACCCAAAACTACATGAGTATCAGTAATTTGATTAGATTATTTTTTTTTTATGTAAATGAACGGCCGAAGGATAGTAATTTTATTCTAATATCAATTCGTAACACGTAATTTTAAATTGACAGTCATCGTCCATATCAATACAAAATATCAAAACATAAATATTTATAGAGAGATAAGAGCAAGAAAACTTCCATAAGACTTAAGTGTTTATTAGCATTAACAATTTTTTTTTAATAAATTATCGCGTAAAAATTAAACCTTGTTATTAATAAATATAAAGGTAATAATTATTTTCAATATTTATAACCTTGACCTTAGCTTCACTCCCAAATCAGTGCTGGCTGCTTACAAGTGTAAGCACCAATACTGATCCCAAAACCTAATTAGCGACGTATCCACAATACAGTTCTTTAGTTCGAATTCGATACTATTGATTATGATCACGTGAAGCAACGAGTAAAAAACAAAATGTAACTCCAAATTGAATCGTTAAACGTTATTACGGGCGGACGTCTTTGTATTTCTGATTTATCGTAGAAATTACGAAAAAGAATTCATCAGAACCTAACTAAACTCTCATAAAATTGCCTTGATGACATCCTTTGCAATAAAAAATGAATCATCGTAACAGTTGACGTGATATTGTGTTATTCGTCCATTTGTCGCGCAAATATTTATTGCAAATTAACGACTTATATAGTTTCCTCATAGATATGATAAAATACCAAACAGGAAGCACCAATCAAATAAAAAGAGAATTATCAAAATAGGTTCACCAAGTCGAAAGTTATAAGGTAAGGAACATAAAGAAAAAAGATGAGTTGAGAACGTTCTGCTTTTGAAGTTGGTTGAAAATAGTCGTTTACTGACCTAATAGGTATGCCACCTCTCAGTCAAAGTCAACTTATCCGGCTAATCTACACAATTCTTCCAAAAACTGTCAATAGTCATAACCGCCAAACATTGATACGTTTTACCTTTGCAAAACTCTTATCTGAAATTTATAAATACACCGTGCAATCAAAATGGGAAAGCAAAAATACCTTTAATACGGCCTTTGTTTACTGATTTAATTATTTTAAGTCATCGAAACATCACAGCGTATTTATTATGATCCTGTTGCAATTTGTCACTGAGGGTGAACACATCAGTATATCGAATTCGATTTGTACAAGAATTTCGAACCTGCCAAAGTTTACAATTTACTATACTATTATTAATAAATTTAGAATTGATTTTTTTTGATGAATTGGAACAGCTTCTTGTACACATGTCTGCTAGGTATTGCGTTGGAGGGTAGATCGTCTATTTTTTTCAAAAAATTCTGATATTGCATTTGTTTTTCCTTTACATACAACTGGGGCAACTGCAGATCATAGTATAACTGTTGAATTCTTTGTACACGAGCTTCGTCCCAGCTTCCGTAGTTATCTACGAAGACTTGTCGTTGCACTTCATTGCTCAGCTCCAACGCCTTTATTGCCAACCACGAGCATTTCGCTTTCTGAATGTCAGTTGAAGATTTTGAAGATGTGTCATTACTAATGTTTAAATCCATGACGTCGTTCTAAAACAAATCAAATGATTAGACAACTTTCACAGAAGGCTGCGTATTTATAGATCCTACGATCTGACGGTATTGTACCAATGAAATACCTAAACTTGCGAAGAATTTATGCCCGGTATATAGCAATTTTCATCTCATTTATTATCTCATTGCTGTATTCCTGGGCTTACAGAATTAGGCTATGGTACTCCTGTGGACGTAAAATGCGACTAATAGGGTCCATGGGGATCACAGGCGACAAGGTCTCGGCTCTTGTCGTAGTAAAAGTGTACCTGGGAGGTATTTATGTATATGTAAATATATATTTATTTATCTATATAACAGTTTTAAAACGCTATTTTTAGCGGCACTACCCTTAGCCTGCTTTTAACCAATAAAGGTTAGCTGAAAGAAAATGATAATTAGCATTAAGTTCGCCTTTGTACATCTTATTTGGTGCAATAAAGGATTTATCTATCTATCTATCTAGTCCATTCGAGGATGCGAGGCTCGATAAATTGCTTCAATCAAATTACTAATAATGACAGTGGGGCCTTGGGATCTTACCTCAATTTGGAAAAAAACGCCAATGTCTTTGCAAACATTGTGTATTTGTTGCACAGCGTCATCTGAATGTTTATTTGCTAGGATAAGTGCAAAGTGAATTGGCGCCTCGATGGCATATAATGATACTTTTTTTTCGTTCATAGACCTGTAATAATCCATTGTAAAGTTTTTATAGTCTTGTTTCTCCGCTAACTTTATATCCATATGCTGGCCAACTGCGGAGAGCAAATATATCTGCAAGATAAATATTATAACTTGTAACATATTCGCACATGTAATTAATTACAAGCTTAATTGCTTTTCAACCGACTTAAAAAGGAAGAGGTTCTCAATTCGTCTGTATTTTTTTTAATGTTTGGTACCACATAACTTCCGACTGGATGAATGAATGAATGAATATTCTTTATTAAATAAATAAATAAATAAATAAATCGTTATTAGTCACCATATTCTTCTTCTTCTTTTGGTGCCATCTTCTATCGAAGGTTGGCAACCATCATGGCGATAGTAGATAGTCACCATAGAAAATGTTTAAACAAAGAAATATGAAGTCCCTGAATCCTGAGCTAGGTTCAATTGGACCTGTGTTTCAGGGGTCAGTGTCTTCTCCCATTTGAAAAGCACAATAAAATACAATAAAAAATGAGCATAACAAATAGTAACAATATTTTATAAATGTGTGTGTGTGTGTGTAAATTTGTGTTTGTGTATGTCCCTCAGCTTTATATAATTTTAAATTTTATTAAATTAGGAGGCTTTCAGTCTGAATATAATTCAACTCTAGTAAATATTTTTTATTGCGCAACAATTAAAAAACAAAATACATCACAGAAATAGTAACTACAATTTTCACATTAGACAAGGTCATTGCATGCGTAATGGGCGGTCTTATCGCTAAGAGCGATCTCTTCCAGACAACCTTTGAATGGACAGAAACTTTCGTCTAAAAATATTTTTGTGGGTCTGTGATTCTATTTATTTTAATACAAAACAACAATATACATATATATATAAATATATATTCATACAAATACCGTATAAAAAAATATATATATATTTATAAAGATAGATAGTGCCTATGTACTAGTTTCTTAAAAGCTGTCAAGGATTCTGTGCATCGTATGCTTTGTGGCAGAGCATTCCAAAGTCGGACTGCTGCCGCTGAGAGAGATTTGCTCAAAAATTTCTGGATGAACTGCTTCTCGTGTGGTCCCATTTAAATTTGATCCAATTCTGAATGGCATCGATCGTTTGTTATTGGCGTTTTTTTGTGTTATGCTAAAAGTTTCACATACCTTATTTACAACACCCATAATTTTAAGACACTGAGATTCTGGAAAATTCTGTTGTAACATTTCGTGGATGAAACTTCGCAACATACTACTGTCGTTCCAAGTTAAGGAGCCCACCTCGGGCAATAGGTGCCAACACGGTTTACCGCATCGTGTTTTACCGTCATCTTCTATGTCGTCAATAAATAAGAAGTATGACGTACCCTGTTAAAAGAAACAACTTCAATTTTGTTAGGCCCACGTTACAAATGGACAACAACAGCTATCTCTGTCTACCGCCTTAGGAGTAAAAGAGGGTGAGAACTTATTTTTTAGCTTAAAATAGTGAGCTTTATAAGTATGTTAAACATTAAACTGACATTTTAATACAACAATCTGACCGTCAAATTATGTGTTAGCTGGCAACACATGACACTCAGCGATTGTTATGCATAATAACTACTTCCAATGATATCTTAATGATTTACGTGAACCTTATTGTATCTTTAATTCATAATTAATAATTTAGTTGATCGTCACATAAACTTGGCATTGTAAACAATAGTTTAACTTTATTATTTCGTAATCTGACTTCTAATTAATTTTGTATAAAGATTGTAAGGACGCGCAGTTGTGACGGTATTCGTTATAAATATTTCTTTGTACAACGTTACGCTGCCTCAAATAAAGCGAGTGTATTAGTTGTTGGACTATTTTATTCTACGAGACCTACAAATTATAATATATGAGTAGTAATTTGATGGTCATGAGTATAACTACTTTTGTAATTATTTCCTAGGTACCTATCAATACGGTTTTGGAAGGAATAAAACCTATATATTGGTTATTTAGAACACAAAAACCAAATAGGTTTTGTTGACCAAGCTACACACTCAGAGAAGGTTACTAAGTGTTTCACCGTAATGAGAGGTGGCATAGCTCTTAGGACGCTTAGCCTGAAACGTAGTAACTCGCCACAAAGTTCCTTTTTTTTATGCGGTAAAACTAGTGATTGACCACGATCCCACCAGATTTTAAGTCGCGCTAGTTTAGTAAGTGCCTATTTACTCTACTCTTGAAGGCTCCGACGTCTTACTTGGACGTAGAGACTGACGCCGGCAACTTGTTCCACTCCTTTGCTGTACGCACAATTAACGATGACTCAAATCGCTTCGTTCGGACGTGCGGAACATCGACTATGAAAGGGTAGAGAGCCGCCGAATGTCTAAACGTCCGGAGGTAGAACGGGGATGGGGGAATTAACTCGTGTAACTAAAAATTATCCTACTGATGAGTGGTCACCTCGGCTTGGGCATTTACTGGCCCGAGGGCGCCCGAGAGTGACGAACCACGACTCGTTCGGTATCTTTTCCATTCAGTGACATTCTAAAGCTTACTAATTTTAAGCTGGTTTGGGAAGCGTTAGCGCTCGAAGAAGAAGTGGCCGAACAAATTCCAGGAACGCTGAAACCAGACAGATTAAATAGAAAGTACTAGAACGTACCATTTCCATCGCGCACGCCAACACGTACGCCTGATGCTGCTTTCGCTCGTTGCAATATTCTGGCTCTTCCAGCAATTGGTAAGCGTGCAAAAAAATTTCTCCTAAAACTGGTTTCCGTTCAAGCGCGTAATATCCCGCCATCTGCATTTATGAAAATGAATTAAGCATACGTCGAACAGGGTAAACTTTTTAAATGATCAATATAGTCTCACTTTTTTAATGCGTTCTTTTATCTCCACGGAGTCCAAATAGCTGATTTTTGATAATGCTTCATCCACTACTTGTATAAATATATTACGATAGTTTGCTGCAAACTTTTCTGCCAGTGATGTTGCGTCTTCTTTCGCTTCTTTTCTGCAAAAAAACATAAACAAAGCGACTTAATGAAATAGAAAACACGAAACAGTTGACAAGCCAGCTGAGATTCGAAAACTTGCAAAAATATTGAGTGAATTTACCGGTTTAGTGAGCGCTGATTAAATCTTTTCTGAGTAATATTGAAATAGATGCTAAAAATATCTTATAATTAAATTTTATTTATCCTGTGGTGATTGATTTAAGATTCTTTGAATATTTTAAACGTGCATTCAACACAAGGAAAACGGTTCGGTGGCCTCGATGACTCACATTAATAATAGCTCCTTATAATAACATTCTAATGACCTAATTCTATGTCAGTGACAACAGTGGTGTTTTATATGGTTACATTACATATACTTTCGTCAATAGCCTAATGATTTAGGGTACGGCCTGCAAATCGTAAGGTCGTGGGTTCGAATCCACCATTCGACTATTGCCGTGAACCATGTCCTAGCACAAGCTTAAGCTTAGTTGGAATGGTTAACAAGATTGTTAGTTATATTTCTGACAAAAAAAAAGCTTTTATCTACTACATTATACATGACATCCTTATCTGTATGTGCATGTATATATTATATGAACTCTGCTTGCTAGCGTATGAAACTTATGGTACCCGCCAGAGCAATGAGCTACCAATTTATATAAAAGTTAAGTTACAGCCTTTATATATAGTATATATGTCCCACGGTTGGGCGCAGACCTTTAAAATGAGAATATAACTTCCTGTAAAGAGAGTATAAGGGCAAAGTCCGCCACGCGGCCCTAGTGCGGATTGGCAAACTTCACATGCATTAGAAAAATTTTCTAAAACATTTAGGTTTCTTCACGATATTTTTCTTCACCGCCGAGCTCCTGGTAAATCAGAACATAAAATTGCAATAACAAATTTATTGGTGACGGCACCGGGGATTGAACTCGTTGCTAGTATACTATGCAACTTGAGCCAACCGCCCGGACACTGAGCTACTGGGCTCTTAAGGATAATTTATACATTCTATATTAATTCAATGAAAAGTATTGCCGTAAATATTGCTATCAAGACGCGTCACAACAACGTTAATTTATTATTGTATTTCATACGCCTCACAGAGAGAGCCTCCTTTGTAGAGCCCCTTTGTTTGTCGTGGTACATTCATCCCATATGAAATCTCATTCTTTAGAAACTTTGACTCACTTTATTTCAATGTTACGGTAACTTTAACAATGAATATGTAGTTTTTTCTCTAATTAGCATTGTTGAGTTTTATTCCGTCTCGTTATTTTTCGAAAACAAAATATCGAATCCTTTAATTTACAAATAGAGCACTTATTTTTAACATTAAATTTTATTACTATATAAATGATGATGATTTTACCATATATTTGTAATTATTATCTATTATTTATGGTTTAGATATAACAATTTCTCTTACGTGTTAAAATATTTTTAACAAAATGACAGATAGATAATGTTACTATAAACAAATAATGTTATTCATTTAAAATGAAATACAATAATCAAAACAATAACGAACTACGATACGCTATACAATTTTTTTAATATTGTGTGGAAAAAATATTACTTCAACATGAACAATACAACTTTAAATTTAGATATTTCAATTATTAATAGAGAACGAAATAAATTAACGAAAAAATACTATTTTATAATAATAATAATAATAATGTCTTGTGGAATGAAATAGTCCAAGAACTAATACACTCACTTTATTCAGACGGTGTTACATTGTACAAGGAATTATTTAAACGCATACCACCAACGGCGCGTCCTCACAATCTTTATACAAAATTAATTAGAAGTCAGATTACAAACTAAAAAAGATAAATTATTGTTTACAACGGAAAAAAATTCAGGTAAGTCACTAGGATATCATTGGCAGTGGTTATTACACATAACAATAGCTGGTTGCAATGTGTTGCTAGCTAACAATTGTAATTATCGACGTTTGACGTTTGAGAAGTTTATTTCTTTCATTTAGAATCTCACAAGGTTTAAAGAAAGTTATTTTATTAACACATAATGATGTGTATCGAAAACTCCTAAACAAAAAGATATTTAATAAAATAATTTTAAAGATCAGTTGAACAATTACTGTCGGTAATAACTTCAAGCAGTTCGAATAATTTTCTCATTGAATATGAGGTAGATTCTGTATAGTTAATTTATGGTTGGATGAGATTACAATATGTAAAAGAGTTTGTCGCAAAAGTCACGCAGTTGTAAGTGAAACGAGTTGTCTCCATTTTACCCGATCAATAAAATACGCTATTTATTAACCAAGCGGGCTATGTATCGTGGTCAAGCTCTTGCTTAAGCATTATAAAAATGCAAAATGTCTCATGTCCAAAGAACTATTTATACTTGCGTCATTAGCAGATTTGCAGAAGACTGTTGTAATTAGTAGAATGTGTCATTAAAAACAACAGAATATAAACAAGTATATTTTACTAGAATAAGTATATTTACGAGAAAAAACAAAAACCGATTTCAAATCGAATCAAACTTTAAACGCGCATTCGCCTTCTTTGCATTTGGAAATTATCGTAGGAATATTACGAAAAAGATTAATAAGAAGCTGACCAAACTTTCATCAAAATACTCCTACAGTCTTACAAATAAAAATGAGTTATAACATATTTATTCCGCCTTTAAACTAAGTTTAGTTAAACAAGGAATAAATTAAGAATAAGCTAAGATTATTTTACCACAAATAAATCCGGAATAACTATGGTTTATCTATTCTTCCTTTACGTCAAAATGCACGAGTTTTTTTTTTTTTTATGACGAACTACACAGATTGGCCAGAGAAGCTGGCCTTGACTGCTTCACCGGATTGAGAGGTGGCATAGCTCTTAGGTCGCTTAGCCTGAACCTCTATTGCTAGTAACTGGACACAAGGGTCCCCCCGGTGAGTTACTAGCAATAGAGGTGGACGGTTACTATGTTACGCGTAAGCATGCCGATCCGAGGGCGCCCGAGAGGGCCGAACCACGACTCGGTCGGTTGCTATTTCACGGATAATCTAAGAGACATTCAAAAGCTAAACTAACTTTGAGTGCCACTTCGGGAAGCGTTGGCGCTGGGAGAAGAAGTAATGCACGAGTTGGCAACAGCGCAATCAAAGAGAAACCATTCTAAAAAAATAATTGCAGTCTATGTAGTAGTGTAGTAATGTATCTGTCAACGTGTGACGGTTATAAAAAATTCTATACTCTATATATAGATAGAAGATAATCCACTTCCACACTTGTCTACAGTAAGAGACCTTTCAAATATAAATGGTCTAGAAATATTATACCACTTTAGGAAAACCGAAATTTTAATCGAAACTAATCTTCGACATATAAATCAAAAGGGTTTTTCCATCTTTTTAATATTTTTACTTTTTTTTGGAGTCTGAATAATATTTATTAAGTCATTTACTGTTTCTACTTCCTCCATTGCCTTAATTCCATAATAAGTTAAATGTTATACTGGACTTAAACAAGGGTGTACGTCGATATAACTTCGGAATAACGATTGTATGAACAAAAACGTCAACGTTGTACCAGGTATAACGTATTCTTGGTTTATTAGTACAAATTTTGCTTTTTCTTAATTTATTCCTAAGTTTATCTTTATAACACGTTTATTTGTAAGGCTGCTAAAGTATATTATTTCCAATAAAAAATGAATCATTGAAATCGGTTGGCGTGATATAGAGTTATCCGTCCATCTGTGATGAACATTCTAAAGCCAATTAAACTAATATGGATTTCTCATGGATCGCATTGTTAGAATTGGACCAAATTTAACAGGACTAACTTTAAAATAAAAAAAGGATCATCAAAATCGGTCCAAAAGGCCTAATGTAAATATAATTAAGACGGGAAATAATTTCACGTAAGGTTTTTTAAGCAGAAAAAATCAAAAGCGATTAATAATTGACTTGTCGTTTGTCTTATGTGGCCCATCGCCATAAAAGTGTTACAAATTTTAGGGGGTAATTTTTTTTGTACGTAAAAAACGGTCTTTATTTATTATATAATAGATGTAGGAAAAAGTAATCCATTATTTTTGGGTGAACTTCAAAACTTGATTTAACATATTTCGGGTTGTCCAATTTGAGTAAATATCCACTGTTTTGCTCTACAATTTGTTGCAATTTTAAGAGTCAGTTTCATAATTTATCAATCATAGAAGTTATCATTAAGAAAGTTAATTGGTATGGCTCCGACTTCTTTCTTCGAGCTTCTTTTCGAATCTAGCTTTGTGAAATTGCTTCCAACTGGGCGATAATTCGACCACTAAGCCGGCCGACTTCGATTATATTTGTGATTTTATCGACATTTATTATAACGGATCTTTGACATCAAAATGTCTGAACGGAATCGAACAAACTAAAATTACAAGCTGTCATACTATCGGGACCATAAACACTGTTCTCAATTTCCGCCGCCTAACTTTGCCTTATTAAAACGCAAAATGTTCGTCATCATCAAAAAAAAAATTGTAAAATATACCGAATTTCTTTTTGTTGATTTCCATTTCAATTCACAGTTGAATAAACCAAAAAAAAACACAATAAAGATTTTTTGTTTTGTGAAATATCACCTTGACAACGTACATAAATCTGAAATTGTTTCGATCGATACTTTAGGAGATATTGATATAGCTATCTACCAAAAATAATGGATTTCTTTTTCCCCAATCTAAAATATTGACCGTTTCATCAGTGTACCTTTGAGCATACGAACCGACATAAAATCAAGTTTTAGCTCATCATGACTGCTTAATAAAACGGTTCGAAAACATTAAAATAAATTTAGAAAGTAACCGAGTTAACAGCGAGGGCGGAACGGTTTTTATTCAAAATAATTTGTCCGTGCACTTGGTATTCCAAACGCGACCTACGACCACGACCTCCAACTTTTATATTTAAAGCCACTTACATCGCCGATGTTTTAAAATTGTATCGTCTTATAAACGTTACATAGCGTGCAAATTTCAATGTAATATAGAGCGCAGGACGTGATTGTTTTATTAATATATGTCAAAGGTACAGTCATGTTGACTCGCTAATTTTAGCTATTAGTCTCACATGACTTCAGATACAACTGGCAACATTTACATGATTCCCTCTTGTTAATATTCACCCTTAATAACCTTATATTTATTATCGAATCTCTTTAAGTTTCCTAGTCTATGAAGTTTTATTCTTATGTGACTTATAATGAAAAGTTTTGCGTAAAATTAATTAGTATAAGCTGAATGACCTAATTATATTGTTACCGGTGTAATCCAGTTCAATAAAGTAACAAAAACACAACCATATAATATATAATGTCAAAATAGTGTGCTCACCCATTGGTCGAAATAGTAGATTTATTTGTCGACATCTTGTTTCGTATTGTGATGAATTGAAGCACAATTTGCGCTGTATACTGGTAACGCACTCAGCTGGAAATAACGTTGACTCTGAAAGCAACACGATTATAATATACTGGTTTTAACGTCAGACGGGTAACCGTGAAAATTATTGCATAGGATCAAGTTTATGTCACATGGTGAATAATTTTCCATCAATTAGTTTCAATTTTAATCGCGCACGAGGAGCAAAAAAATATATGACAGGTTCATATATTATCATACAATTTGACACGACACCAGCCAGCTTATCGCTTCCATTTGCCGGATTGTTTATGTGTAGCTTGCTGAAATTTGTGTTAACTGTATATGGACATAATCCCGTTGAAATGAATTTGTCTAACCAGTTAGTATAACTGATTCTAAGCGTCAAATTAGATAATAAACAATGAATTACAAGTCAATCGAATGATTTTTTTGAAATTCGTATAATTAAACCAAAAAATATTGGATCCAGGTAGAATAAAACCACCCACTCGGTGGGTAGACGCAGTTAAGACGCTCACAGGCCTGTCAATATTCAAAGCCATTAAGACTGCCGACGACAAAAACGTGAGACACGAGACATGGAAGAGGATCGTCAATCAAGCGATAAACACATCATACTAAACACGACTATATTTACGGATTTTATTGTGTTTTACAACCTTATTCCCAACGTTTCGTAAATTTTACACCCGTCATTATCACGAGGTGGAATGAGGCGTATGACATTTCTTGTTATAGTGGCGAAGGTTACCGTCTGGTCGCCTGCCAAGAGAGATCATGGAGGAAGACGCGTCACATGTTCCGCCGCGCCTTGTTTGTGTGGGGAGGAGGCTTGTCCTCCCTGGGACGGACCCACCGTTGCGCCGGTGCATGGTGATAACTCCCCCTTTTCCCGGAGGACGGGCACGCGTTAGACGTCTCCCTAAATAAAAAGGTCTTGATTATTTGATTGTCAAGTCTTGTAAATATGAGTAGTTGATATAATATAATATATTATAAAACCTCCTCCGAAACACGCTGCATCTTATGTTAAAAGTATCACCTACCTGGCTTGCTGTAAGTTTTGCATTAAACGGTAACAAAACATACTTCCTACGGGTCTTGGTATACTATTTGCTGATAGCCTGATAGTGTACCAAATGTATCACAAGAATAAAAGGCTTTTAATAATTGCATAACGATATTAAATCTAATTAACTCGATATCTATGCTGCCTGTATCAATATAATAAATCCAGGTACGAGTACGTGAACTGTTTCGAATTTAAAATCAACACTATAACAGTCGAACCTTGGATATATATACAAATTGACAAATCACAATTTTTTTGCTTAAATTCAACTCTACACAATTGCAAAAACTAAAAGAAATAAGACATTAATCAACGTGACTGGTATTAACCTCTTCTAGGTTGTATTGGAGGTTAACACGCCCTACTACGTTCAATATGTTTTTTGCCTACTTCTATAGCTTCAATAGCCCGATGATTTATAATAATAATATAATAATTATTTATTTAATCACTCAAGTAACTTAGACTAATGTGTCAGTAACAATTTTAGCTTAAAAAAACGTACACATTTAGGTTTAGGCTAAATTATATAATACTAATAGCTTGATTATTTATGAAGGCCCTTATCAACGGCCATGTGAGACGGCGCAGCATCTGTTTACATAAACACAGTCAGTCTTTGAGCGATCATGCTCAGGATGCTGTTTGAGTCGGCCCGCACCCTGTGCACCAGAGATGCACACGTCTTGCGCACGGTCGCAAAAAAGCACGCCACCTGTGCATCCGCGAACATCTCCGATGCACTACATAAACGGCATAAAATGATACTCTCTACAAAACTTAAAGTTGTATGTTTAAACCCAGCATTCGACTATCGACGTGAACCGTCTCCTAGTACAGCATGCACTAGGCAGGTAAGAAAGAAAGCATTTTTTTTTAAATATTGTTATGGGATGGATTTCCTTAGCATCGCTGAGCATCGTCCCGTTTATTTGTCGTCACACTACAATATTGTTAGTTTTTTTATAAATTTGTTTTATTTCTTTGCAATCAAATGTGACCAAACAAATAAACGTTTATTCTATTCTATATCACTATCGTGTAGCAAATGAAATGTCGATTAATTCAGTCACCAAGTCGCTCATCAATAACACTACAGCATCAACTTACGGTCTGATTAAAAAGGAAAATTTGCCCCCAGCGTAATACAAAAGGTTCATGTCATACACTGCCCTTTAGTTCTGGGCTCTCAAGAATAAGACGGTACCCCCTACGGAAGTACGGTATCCCATGCCTGCCGACCTTGGTCGTCCGCCAAGGTGGACCCGGTAAGAAGGCGACAAGGCGACATCGGCTGGTCCGTGTCGCCTTGCACTGCGTGGGCACAGAGGGGTGGGAGTAACCTCATCCCCTGGGAAGTGCTCTCCTTGAGCACAGTGCAGAGGGGCTCCGGTGCATTCCTCCGGAGCCCCTCACCATGCACCGAGGAAGGGCCACCAGGGAGGTTTTAGTGGGTAAAAACCCCACATAACCGCCGCCTTCCCCCCAGACGGTATCTTTTGAAGATTTCCTCCCCGTTAACAAAAAAAAAGGTCCATGTCAATATCACATATGGGAGCTAATGTCATCGAAACAAAGCTATCTTTATCTAAACCGCGATGTTAAAAGGACGACCGTATAATGTCCCCTTTTTTTGTTATAATACATTAGAACCAGTAATTTGAACTTCAAGGGACGCGAAGTGAATCGAGTTTTCGAGGTTTCAATTGTTAGAGTTTCACACATTTATTCATTCTTTTGTATCGGAGAGGTGAATTAAAAAATAATTTAAAGAAACAAACATTTTTAAATTCGGAAACTTTTCTTGGTTTTTTTTTGTCTTATAAGAAGATTTGCAAAAAGGAGGTTTTCAATTCGTCTGTATTTTTTTATGTATGTTACCTTAAAACTTCCGACTGCGTAAACCGATTTTTATCATTCTTTTTTTATTTCAAAGCCAATACTTTATGGTCTGATTTGAGCTCTGACAATGGCATCCATGAGAAAATCTTATAAGTCTTAAATTTGTATGTGCCGTCATTAAGTATGTGCCCGACAAAGGGTCGAATTTCTCAATTTCACGCCAACCGATTTCGATGATTCATTTTTATTGAAAAGGATGTTCTTCAATGGTAGTTTTATGAGAATTTGGTTAAGTTCTGATTAATTCTGATAATTTGGAAACACAAAGCGCCTGCGCGCAATAGCGTTTAACGTTTGACTCAATTTGAAGACGTTATGGTTTTTACTTGTAAATATACTTGTGTTATAAATGTTTAACACAAGCGTGTCCAGTTCCAGACCTTGTCTGTTAAGAAGGTCCACTCTAGTGCGCGTTGACGGACTTCACATTTTCTAAGACAAGTAGGTTTCGTTACGATATTCTCTTTCACTGCTTACTATCTGGTAGCGTAGATCGTTGTTTAAATTTCCATATATTTCTATTTATGAACCGATTCTGAATTACCTCATCTTTTGATCAACTCTTCATAAATAAGTTATATAGCGGTGATTGTATAGCGACTGAGTGACTTGAGTAGATACTGACCGTAGACGAAGGAGCACAAAATACCCACGTCAAGAGGGTACACACACTTAGCGCATTCAAAATGCAACTTGCCAATTTCCTCACCAATAGTTAATCGTCTCCAAGCAAATGATTTCGTTAAGTGACTCCTTCTTTCGTGTGACAGCGAACTTTTTGTTTTATTATATTAGTTATTTATTGTTCTCATGTAAGTGACCTGTAATGTCTAAAGTGAGAATAAATTTTCTTAAAGCTAAACGTAGAAATGCGGCCATCTTGAATTCTCTATGTCCCCGCTAGAATTAGTAGGATCTGAAAAGTTTATTTTTTGCAACGCTACGTGATTATCAGTTCAGAAATACAACTCTTGAAATAAAATGAGAAGTCATTATATTTTTTCACGATTTTATTTATCTTTACCAGAAGAAAATAAGTTATTTACTTATCAACAAACCACCTCGCCGTGAGAAAAGCGTTTGCTTAGCCAACAATTGTTATAATTTTTTAAAAGTTTGCTAGCATTTTTTTTACAAATATTACCAACATTCTTATTAACCAACTACGCTTAAGCTTGTGCTAGGAGATGGTTCACGTCAATAACCGAATGGTGGATACGAACCTACATCCTTACGTTTCGCAGACCGTATCCTTAACCATTAGACTATTGACGCTTATTAATGCCGGATTTATTTTGTCAAACAAAAAGATCAAATATTTATCGTTTATACAATGAAAACTTTTCAGAAAATTTCAATTATCTAAACAATAAACATATATAATATTGTGTTTTCATAATCAAGCGTAAGTTACCACTTGAGTTTTGTTATATATCAGATCGAGGGCTTTATGAAAAACTTCCGGCGTAGGCATAGCGCCCGGTGGTAAATCCTTTATTTGTTTTAAAATCATGTCGTACCGCTCTTGTTCTATTTCGCGATATACCTGCGGTAAACCGAGTTCCACGTATAAATTCTGTACTCGTTCGATGTAAGAAGGATCGGGGTTGCCATAGCACGCGTCGAATTCTTTACGCTGTGCAGGGGTGCAGCGCTTCAATGCTTCTACCGCCAGCCAGGATAGTTTTCCCGTTGGAATATCGGTGCCAGTTTTGCCCATTGTATTTTCGTCGATGAAGCAATCCATGAAGTCATTCTGGTTAAAAAAAACGAGTGTGCTTTAGACCACACAACTGAAGTAAAACTTCTTTAGCTCCATCTATATGTATGTATATGTGTGTGTGTGAATTGTTGAATTGATTAATAAAATAATAATATTAATAATTGTTCAATTGAGAGAAAGAAAATGTGCGCGTGCACTTCTCTTGCGCCCACTGTAACTCATTCATCTTCTCAACTTGACTCGTCAATAGCCTAATGGTTGAGGGTACAGCCTGCAAATCGTAAGGTGGTGAGTTCGAATCCACCATTCGACGATTGACGTAAACCATGTCCTAACACAAACCTCACCTTATTTGGAATGGCTAACAAGAATTTTAGAATGTTAGTAAAATTGGTAAAAGAAAAAAATATATTGCTAGAATTCTTTTCTAAAAAAAAACGATGTTAAATCCATCGCCATACACAGGGTACACATTTTTAGCAACAATTTTTTTGTAAAAAAAAAACCGACAATATATATTTGATACAAAAACAAAAACCAACTTCAAATTGAATTGAACGCGTTAAACGATATTACGCGCGGACGCCTTTTTGTATTTCGGAAATATTATAACTAAATTCTCATCAAACTAAATGAAGTACGTGTAGTACATACAAATTAATCGAAAAACCCCTCACCAGGGAGGGTTGTGTCGAGTAACTAGCGATAGAGGTTCAGGCTAAGCGACCTAAGACCTATGCCACCTTTCAATCCGGTGAAGCATTCAAGGCCAGCTTCTATGGCCAATCAATAAAAAAAACATACAGACGATTTGAGAACCTCCTCCTTTTTTGAAGTCGGTTGAAAAGCGATAAGTCTATTTAGTATAAAAAAAACAATAACTTACCTGCATCTGTAAGTTAATACCGATTTCATCGCAAATTTTGTCCACGTAATCATACGATTCTTTTGTCTCTTTCCTCGAGTGTAGCAGTGCTAATAATATTGGGAAACGGAACGTGTAGTGAGACGTTTTGTAAATAGACATTTGGCGGTAAACGTCATCGTTAAAACCGTCCTTCCTCTTCAAATAGTTAAACGTGCTATCCAAATGCTGGCCCATCGCTGTGTTGAAAAAAGTCTAAAACATATTGCATGCAATGAACAAATAGACATAGACATTTTATTGATTGGCATCATATATAAAATAGAAAGAAAAAAATACAATTAAAGGATTGGATGCTGACGTCTGGGCTAGCACAAACGTCGCACGACGAATAGAATCCGAAACGAAGAAATTCGACGGAGTAAGGTTGTCGCCATAGCTCTTAAAGTCAGCAAGTTGAAGTGGCAGTGGACCGACCGCATCTGCAGTCAGCGAAAATCTAAGAATGGAGGCCGCTCATGGGTCGGTCCTCGCCGGAAGTGGCTGGATGCGGAAAGCGAAGAATCGTTTATTGTGGTAGGCCTATTTCCAGCAGTGGATAGTTACAGAATGATGATGATGAAGTAAAGTAATTTTTTATGCATAGTTAATTTTTTTTTATTGCAGGCCTACTGTCCGAAAGCCGTACAGCCTTGTTTACTTGAAAAATTAAAAAAATTGAAGCTCGTATTTTTTAAATGCTAATTTAATTTAGTTTTTGTTATTTAACTAGTGCTTCTAATTAGAAATATATTCTACTTGAATATTTATTTATTATAACACGATTGAGTTTCACATTTAAATAATAGTAATAAAAATTTGGGGATAATATCGTTGGTAATGCAGATACAATTGTATTCGTATTAGGTCTTATTTTATAATTTCAACTATACTTTTAAAAATATTGTGTTATAAAAAAATGCTAAAACAAAGGTAATAATAACTCTTTCCCTCTCATTTTTCTGGTCCTTCATATCTGAGGAACATGATCACCACCATCGGAGTTGATTATTGCGGTTAATATGTAAATAAAAACGAAATAAAATAAAAAAAAGAGAAATGCGACCAACCAAACAACTTAACCAGGATAACTTATGATTGTACAACTTGTAATACCTCGTTAAACAGATTTAAAAGTGCCCCGTAATGTGGCCTTTCGCCGAAGTTCTGCCTTAGCGTCTCCTGTAGGAAACACCTTAACATGCTGACGTCGCTAAGCACCAATATACCGACGTCGGGCAACAAATGCCAGCACGTGTGACCTCGCCGGGTCTTCGCTTCATCGTCCACATCATCCGATATAAGCAGGATAGCTTGTAACTGAAAATTAATATTTTTTTAAATATATAGAAAAAGGGGACAAAAGGCGTCTCCTAAACTTTCGTACTATATTATTGGCTCAAGTTCCACGCTCGAGCCCCCAAAACACATCTTAATTCTGATGACAACATCCTTTTTCAACCCTTGCTTTCTATACTTAACTATATTGAGGGAAAAGAAAAACCTTACGAGTTCAGTCGCCCATGCTAATTTGAAAGCTTCTTCCCATAATTCGTCGTTCAATTTTACTGGCTTCATGAGAGTTTCGTATGAATACAGCATTAACAATCCGCGTAGTTGTTTCCCACCAATAACGTTATAATCTGTTATCTACAAAAAATAATTAAAAGATAGAATATACACTTGAATGAATCGGATAAAACAAATGACTCTCAATAAAGGATGACTGGTAGAAAATGCCAAAATGCAATAAGTTTGAGAACATTAATCAATGTGTTACAATAAGTTAAGCTGTTAAGCTAGTTCAAAGTATTAAAGAAATAGCTTGAGTTAGGTGTAAAGATGTCAGCCCCGTAATCCTGGGCTTATAGAATACGGCTATGGTATCCCCTGCCTGTCGCAAAAGGCGACTAAAAAGGATGCTAAAACGCTAAAGTGGACCCGGGTCGTCCTTTGTCGCCTTAGCACTGCGAGGATGCTGGGAGAGGGAGTAACCTCCCCAGGGGCGTACTTCAGAGCACTGTGCTCTGAGCAAGGGGTTCCGGTGAGTTCTACTGGAGATCCCGGCGCCCCTCGCCGAGTATCGAAGAGCCACCTAGGGAGTTTTATTGAGTAAGGGCCTCACAATAACCTGCCTTTCCCCAATAAAAAAAAATAGGTGTAAAGATGTGAATGAGATGTGAATATCATGTGAATGTCAGGATATAAATTATTGCGAATTTGAAACCAACAAAAAAATTACTAATAAGATGTTTTTGACATATCAAAAATCAACAATATTACTAGTTGTGTGTTTTGCTTAGTTTATTTTGTAAAGCTTGTTTGTATAGGAGCTTAGTTATCTGTATATTTACTTACCTTTTGTAATCGATCCCTAACTTCTGGAAATTTCACATATTTTTCATGAGATAAAGCTTTTGATATAAACTTTGGAAGATAATCTTGATAGTCAATATAAACGTTTTGTGCTACCATATTTTGCTGGTTTAAAAGGGCTCGTTGGATGGGTGACCTATAATTTTAATATATACATAAGTATATTTATGAATAAAAATATAAAGACTTATAAACAAATAAATGCAGCGTCAATAACCTTATGATTTTGGGTACGGTCTGCGAATCGTAAGATCTAAGCACATCAACAGTCTAAACCACCATTCGACTATTGACGTGAACCATCTCCTAGCACAAGCTTAAGCTTAGTTCTGGAGCCTATATTCTTTTCTGATTTTTTAATTCAATGTAAAATTTTTCAAAAGTAGATTGAAGAGACATTTATTCGACTAGTGCGCGTTACCTTACCATCCTCAAGTCGAGGGGATCATCGTAAAGCAATAGCTTAGAAAGGATAATAAAGTATTAAAAAAAACATTCGTACTCGTTGTCATTATGTAGTGCTTACCTAGTCCTAACGTAAATAAACCTAACGAAATCTTAATCAAAAAACATTCTTCCATCCGCTTTTAAAAGTTCCCTTGTAAATATTTGGAACCCAAGCTGCTATGCCTATATGCTAGTGATATGGTAATAATGACTAAAATCATTAAAAAATACAAACAAATTACCCTAATCCTTTTACAAGTCGGGCAATTTAAAGAATAAACTCAGCCTAAGCGGATATGGAACGATTAGTCGCTTTTACCTTAGAGTCTCCAGAAAGAAAAGGAAAAAGTCGTGAAGACTTATTTTTTTTTTATTTAAACACTTTAAACACCTCAGCTGGTCACACTAATTTTACACCAAAAGGAATAGTTTTTTTTTATTTAATAGTAATATTAGTAAGGAATCGTTAAATAATATATTTTATTCAAACTTACCAATTTCCACAACTTCTTTTTAAATTATATAACACTTTACGCGTCGCCATTTTATAATGCAGCCAAATATAGCGTAAATACAGTCACTACTCGTGAGTATTACTTTGGCTATACTGGCCGCATTCGTGGTGGCAAATAAAAACTGAATCAATGTCGACGAATTACCCGCAAAAACTTCTCCACCACCACTATATTTATCTGTGTTTTTTTTAATTTTTAATTTGTGACGCATACAAAAAGTAAAGTTTCGTCAAGCAGACGCTTCTACGATCTATTTTGTAGTTCAAATATCTTACGTTTCTTAGGTGATATTACTTGTTATGTGTTGAAGAAATGTTCGAAAATTTAATTATTAAATATGTGATGGATGCCCTGGAAATTTAGTTTCAATTGACATGAAAATATAGCCGTGAGCAAAAATAAAGGGTCGGTTAAGAAAGTTTTAATATCTCGGAAGATAAAGACGCTAGCTAACTGAAATAAATTGTGCATGATAGACAATTAAATATCCTTAAAATCAAATAAAATATTTTTTTGTAATTTATTTATATTTCATTAAAAAAACATAAACTTTAACTAAAAATTATATCTACATACACTATTTATACAGTATTTTTTTATGAAATTTCATTTTTATTTAAGCTTTACTACTTAGTGTTGCCACCATGTGGCAAAATTTAAACAAAAATAAAATTTAATGAAAAATACTGTATTATCCAAGTTTACGTAAGAAAACCTTTTCCATTTAAGTTTATTTTTTTTTAATGAATTATAAATAAATTTAAATATTTTATTTTATTTTAAGCATATTTATGTTGTCTATCATGCACAATTTATTTCTTTTTCATCTTCCCAGATATTCAAACTTTCTTAACCGACCCTTTATTTTTGCTCACGAGTCTATATTTAATAAAAACGAAGAAAATAAAACACTATTAAAATTAAAAGTAAAGTATTATTTTATTATATTTTATTTTTGGCCAGTTTTACTTCACGTGGCAAACACTTGTTATTGTCATATGTTGTTAGTAATTAGTCTACAGCCGGTGCGTCTTTTCTGGAATCTACGGTAAGGAGTGAGGAGACAGATGCTGTCGTATCTCAAATGGATGAATTCCTGAACGAAGAAATTCAATATGGAACAACAAAACACACATTTAAATCTATTTGGACAAACGTACAAATAAAATCAACGTTGTTTGTGTATGTTATGACGAGTTTTCAATTCGTTCAGTATTTTTTTTCAACCGACTTCAAAAGAGGTTCTCAATTCGTTTGTTACCGCATGACGTCGACTGAGTGAATCGATTTTGATGATTCTTTCTTCATTTGAAAGCTACCGTGTGGTCCCATTTAAATTTGGTCCAATACTGACAATGGGATTTATGAGAAAACCATATAATTCTTAGATTTGCGTCAAGTATATGAGCCAGAAATAGACGAATAACTCAATATCACGCCAACCGATTTCGATGACTCATTTTTTATTAGAAAGTATGCACTTCAAGAGTAGTTCATGAGAGATTACTTCTATTTCGTAATATTACTATAATAATTCGGAAATACAAAGGGGGCGTCCGCGCGTAATAGAGTTTAACGTTTAATTCGATTCGAAGGCGGTTTCTGTTTCTGCTCAAAATACTTGTTAATGTTCGTGAAGTCATACATAGCGCCGTTATTTTTGTTCTAAACTAGGTAAGTACTTCTAATAAAATAAAATATTATATTATAGTAATATTAGTAGCTAAGAGCTTAGATTTGCGATCTAACAGTTACGGCGGGGGATGCAATATTTATTTTTCATTTTTTTAAGTACTCAAAATCTTTAATAATCTTTAATGGAGAATCGGCGAACGAAAATCCAGATTTCTTGACCTTTTTCACGAAGTTTCCCTCACGGCCAAGGGCGTGGCAAATCGACAGTTAAAATTTCAACAAGCAGATTCATTAGTGCCGGCACCCGGCCGAGATCGGATTTCTAGCGTACCATGCAACTTGAGCCAACCACCCGGACACTAAGCTACCACGGCTCTATTGTATTATATCAATATGAAAATGTATTATTACTGTTACGTGGTTATCAATTGTTATGCAATAGGGAATATTTATTAATTCATTAACTGAACGTCGATTTTGACACAATTGCCCTGGTTTTAGTCTGAACTTAAATTTATATAATAATACGGAGTCGTGATACCATTGCATTAACGATAGACGATCGACACTATTTAGTCTCACGCGTCTCGCGTCTGGAAAATTAGACGCCATTAATTTTATTGATTAGAGTGGACGTTAATTTAATCTGACCTCCATTTCAGTATCGATTTTTTTGTACATTACCGAGTTATTTGCTCTAATGATAATTTCTAGGTTGTTAGATCCATCTTAATTTATCATTATTGCTGATTACTTAGACCTATAGGGGGAAAAGATCAAGAGAAATCATGAAAAAAAACAATAATATGTATTATTATATGTAAGTATAATAATATGTAATAACTTATAGATTTTGTGGAATGAAATAGTCTAATAACTAGTACACTCGCATTATGGAGACAGCGTAACGTTGTACAAGGAATTATTTTAACGAATACTGTGACAACTGCGCGTCGTCGCCATCTTTTTTTACAAAATTAATTATAAGTCAAATTACGAACTTATAAAGTCAAGTTTTAAAAGATAATAAATTAAAGATACAATAAGGTTCAGGTAAATCACTAGGATATCATTGGAAGTAGTTATTACGCTGTGTGTATGTGTTATGCCAGCTAACAAATAATATATAATAATATGTAATAACATTTAACCGTGCTCTTTTATACTTCATGTGTTATATTTAGTATTGTAAAGTACAGGAAGAAGTTACGATCCTCTGCGATGGGGAGCGTTTGATAAGAGTATGGTAATGAGCTAACCACCTGCCACATGCAAAAGCTGTCCCTTTAGTCTGTAGTGCGAAAGGTTTAAAAGTATGTGTGACTGTTTTATATATACCTATGTATATATAATATCTTTAAACGAGCAGTTCTTGTGTATATATAATCCGTATCTCGGAAACGGCTCCACCAATTTTCATGAAATTCTGTATACAGCAAGTTTCGGGGGCGATAAATCGATGTAGTTACGATTCATTATTAGAAAATGTCGTTTCATCCGCGTATATCCTATTATTAATTCAATAGATGGCATTGCTAAGCGACAAGTCAATGAGTATTTGGTTTGACGTTAGACCAAGAGAATCAATTGTTAACATAAATCTATATATATATAAAAGAGGATGTGGGTGGGTTTGATGCGTATCGGCTCCGAAACGGCTTTACCGATTTTAATGAAACTTTCAGGGAATCTTCTGTATGTCTCTTTTTGAACTGTCAAATACAACTTTTATTTACTATAATGATATTCTATTGTTTTAAAACCCAATTTTGTATTGACACATGCGTTATGTCATTATTAACCATATTATATACCATATATTTGAACCATAGTACAATGGAGGATATTGAAGTATAATGAAATATAATAAATCCCTACATGATAAGAATGATATTGTATTTACTGATATGTACATAGGTGTAGGTAATGATTTTCACCCCCTCGGGAAGAGAATAGAAGAGAAATCAATTATTTCTAAATTAATTATTGTGAGAGTTAAATATAAGGTTGTCAAATATCTCCCTTCCGCCTTTTTGTCTTTTGAATTTCGCGGCTATGTACAAAGCGCTACAGAGCTCGTATCTAGCAATACTATACATAATTTGAAAGGTCTTGACATAACCTACAAAACGACGCCATGTTTACACGTCTATAACTGTTGAACGCAATATCCAAACTAATTATGCATAGCGTCGTTTTGTAGGTTATGTCAAGACCTTTCAAATTATGTATAGTATTGCTAGATACGAGCTCTGTAGCGCTTTGTACATAGCCGCGAAATTCAAAAGACAAAAAGGCGGAAGGGAGATATTTGACAACCTATTATTTAATGATGTAAGTTTATTTTTTTAAATAAAATAAAGCAAAATCTAGCCCGGTGAATCGGGCTGGGTACCCTAGTTATGTATAAATTACGTGTGCCATATGTTAGCCGATGAAACAAAGT
Organism: Meandrusa payeni; assembly: GCA_029286785.1. Classification (NCBI taxonomy): domain Eukaryota; kingdom Metazoa; phylum Arthropoda; class Insecta; order Lepidoptera; family Papilionidae; genus Meandrusa; species Meandrusa payeni. Next base: position 5,526,602 of record JAGSMX010000008.1, on the reverse strand, counting down.
AGTCGATATTCACGTCAAAAGAACACAAAAGCGCGGAGATAGGTCTCTTATTGGGTTGCAACAGATTGAAGAGAACATAGATAAGTAACGTCTGTATAATAATATTCCATATAAAAATAGTATTGCGCGCGCACGTCTTTAGGTAGTCCCGGGCACCGCTGAAAATCAGCGCTGTCGCATCCTTGTGACAGCATATGCTGAGACGGTGTCCGATATTGGCATCATATGTTTTGTATTATTTGTCCGTGTAACTTTAACTGTGTTTTGTCTATTTTTCATTATTTTTTAATATGTGTTATATTCAGTCTGTATTGTGATGCCAATAAATAAATGTCTATGTCTAATATATAAAAAATTTTGATACAAAACGATGATACTGTCACAGAGTTAAGTCTAGGAATCATTAACGGCTCAAAGGGCGAGTCTAATCTAGCTTTAGATGAGTCCATACAATGATTTACCAAAAAAATACCTCCAGGCATTTTATAATCATTTATTGAAAACTTTTACACCAATAACACAAGTCTTCTCGGTGACCGGTGAGCCATAGTTTAAATAGTCTTATAATGCACAGGTCCACTAATCTAAAGACCGCTCTGTACCATTTGCAGCAGCTTAAAGAACATCTCTCGTGGCGGCATAGAATCTGACGGTAGATCCTGAACTTTTTTCATAAACAATTCGTAACGTAAATTTTGCGTTTCCTTGTACAAATCAGTCAGCTTCAAGTCTTTATATAATTCTTTTATTCGTTTCACGTTTTCGGGATCCCAGCTTCCATAGCATGTGGTGAAGATCTTGCGCTGCTCAGCGCTGCAGCGCTTAAGGGTTTGGACAGCCAACCAAGTACACTTCCCTTCTTGTAAATCCGTGCCAGTTTTACCGCTTTCTGACTCCACGTCGAAACAGTCCATAAAATCATTCTAAAAGTAAAATATATATTTAGTCCTGTAAATGTTATGTTTAGTCCTATATATACATACATATATATATATGTGTCCAACTATTGGACACAGGCCTTATCTGAAAAGAGGGTAAGGGCCTCCGCAGTATCCTGCGCCCTCCAAGCGGCCATATCGCGGATGGCAGACTTCTCTGGAGATTTTCTGTCCACCCAAAGGTTGTCTGGTAGAGATCGCTCTTAGCGATAATCAGTGAATTAATGTACATACATTACATAAATAATTTTACATTACTTCTGAGAGGCGGCATTATGTGGGGTTATTACCCACTAAACCATCGGTGACCATCGTTCATCCTCGCTGCATGGTGAGAGGCTCCAGGAGATCCAGAGGAACGCACCGGAGCCCCTCGCACTGTGCTCTTCGGAGAGCACGTCCCAGGGGGGAGGTCAATCCCTCCCCCTGAGCCCTCGCAATGCAAGGCGACACGGGTCTGCCCATGTAGCGTTGTCCCCGGGTCCACCTTGGCGGACGACAAAGCCCCCCATCCTTGTCGCCTTGACCTTTAGGTACCTAGCTAACCTACTCCCTACCAATCTTATCTGATTACCTACCTAACGTTAAATTTATAAAATAAATAATACAGACTCGTGATACCATTACATTAACGATAGACGATCTACGACGACTATATAGTCTTATGTGTCTGAAAAATTAGACGCCATTAATTTTATTGTTTAGAGTGGACGTTAATTTAAACTGACCTCGATTTCAGTTTCGAATTTTTTGTATATTATTTGCTCTAACGATAATTTCTAGGATGTTAGGTCCATCTTAATTTATCATTGTTACCAATTACTTAGACCTTTTAGAGGGAAAAGATCAAGAGAAATCATGAAAAACACTGTATATCTAATAATCTATACATACAAACAAAATTGGAGTGGCTATTTTAAATAATAAAATAAGTTTTACTACGTACATATTCATGTTTATAGGATGCACAGATACCAAAATAGCATTTTTAAAATTTTTGTTTGTCTGTTTGTTCCGACTAATCAGATTGTAGCTGATGCAGTGGGGTGGGGTGTAGTTTATGTTGTATTCTGTGAATATTCAATGTAGTAGTCACACGAGTCGCGCAACGGTGCAATTTGGGCTTGACGCAACGCATGGATTGTATTAATTTACATAAATGTATGGAAAAAAGGGTTCTTTTATTATTTTAAGAGACCTTTTATGGTATTTCGCTGAGTCCATTGCTGTGGATTAAGCAGCGCTCATAAACCCCTTGAATATTAAAAAAGTAAAAACACGGCTAGTATGTAATAATATTTGACCGCGCTCTTATGTGTATGGTAACATACCATGGTATATTTCATGTATCATATCTCGTATAGTCTGGCAACTTTAGGGGTTCGTACATTCAAGAGATGCCAGAGGCCAAGTTATTTACCAAATTGAATATTTTCCTTATTTAAATATATATTTAAAGGTAAAATTATATTGTACTTTATATTTTGTATGTGTAGTTTATAGAATAGAATAGAATAGAAAAAACATTTATTCGACACAAGAACACAGAAACAACAGGTAAAACAAGACAAAAAACAACATATACAAAAGTAAATAGAAACAACATAAAAAAAGAACAAAATAGAAATTGTGCCGAAAAGGGGTTCGCTCAACATGTGCTGTGCTCACACATGTAGCACAGCGCTGGTTTTCAGCCAAAAAACCTGTGTAGACTAAGGCGGACTTAGTTACTATGTTTATTTCTATTGGCATTGGACCGTTGATTCCGAAGATACAACAGAAAACTCCTAGTAATCGTATGAAGAAATTGTTAGTTAATATATCAATAGGCTTATGACAATCTAAGTCGAGCGACAACGAGCATAAAAGTTTAAGAATAACAGAAATATGAGATCTTCATAACAGAACTACATAACTTTGGATAAATAGCATACATAGGCAGTATATATAGAATATATAGTATAATATATAATATATTAGTACATCATTCGAAAACGGTTTTTGTTTCGATTGTAAATAATTTCGTTATTGGAACAGGGGCTAACCAGCATACAGGGACCACGGTCCAGGCAAAAAATAAGACCTAACACCAATTGGCATACAGATATTACAATAACACTCACCTTAATTTGAAATAAAGCGCCGACGTCCCTGCAAAGGTCTTCTAACCGCGCATACGCTTCTTGGTCCGCTCTATCACACAATAGCATTGCCACCATCAAAGGGAACTCCATAGTATAGTACGTGCACTTGTATCTGACTACTTTATCATAATTTTCTTGGGTAAATAGAGAATAATCCTTTGATTTAGACAAAATAACGTCCAAGTGTTGACCAACAGCTATATGAATGTACGCCTGAAAAAAAATGCATGAAATATGTTAGACAAATATTTGCTATTTTAATGTTAAAGGCAAATAGAATGGTATAAAATAACTTGTAAGGGTTGGTTTCAATTAGATCCGTTATTATTTTGTTGACATAGGTTACGAACATATACCAGGATAATTAAATATGTATTGGAGCATTTTCATTCATTCTTGATTTTGATAGATTTATGACAATCCAAGATCACAAAGCTCGCAAGTACTTCACGGACGAGCATAAACATGGAAGAAAAAGGAATTAAAGCCCCATATATCTATGATACAGAGAGCATCCGCCCGTAGTGGCGTTTAATGTTTGATATGATTTGATGTCAGTTTTTGTTTTTGCCCGAAAACTTAATTTCAAAAATTCAATACTACATAACTAAGCTTATTTATTATTGATTGAGTCCCAACACATCAACTAATTAGCATACCTGGTTAAAAAGGTTCAAGAGTTTGGGGTAAAGTGGGCCGTCGAAATTTTGTTGTAGTATTTCGTGAATGAGACTGCGGAGCATGCTGAAGTCATTAGACGCTAAAACGGTCACTTCTGGTCGTAAATGCCAACATGGCTTCCCATGGCGAGTTGCCGTACCATCTTCTATGTCATCCATGAAAACAAAGTATGATTGTATCTGAAATTAAATTATAGAAACAAATTACCGAAATATAATTTTATAGGGGACACTAAATCAATACCAGAAAGAAACAAAGTGAGACTTTATTTAAACAAAATAGCATAGCCACTGCCCTATATTTAAATAATTATTTTGAATATTAAAATTTATGATAATTCTGAAATAAAAAAGAGCGTTCGTTTCGAGAATATATTATCATTTTGATGATTTTTTAAAGATAAGTTAGCCACGTTTAGCACGGAGGCTTTTAAAAATTCCCGAAGACAGCCGAGCTCTTAGAGCGCTCAGGCCGAATCTCTAATGATTAACTGAGAAGAAAAATCGCCGAGAGGGAACATCCACATAGGTCGTCCTTATAAGCCATGAGGTAACCTTTTGAGGCGAGTTAAAAGTCAAGTTTTTAAAGAACCACAATTATTTTTCTTGCCAACCTTAAATAGTACTTGCATAAATAAAATTAATATTAAATAGCATGTGGCTCGCGGGCCACACGTTGCCAACCCCTGATCTGTGCTATAGCAATAGCGTTACGTGACAGCTATGACTCGAGATTAATGCTTTGTAAATTACTGTTATTCTATGTAAAGGTTTACCATATCTGAGTAACGCATTAGGGTAATTTACCAATGTAAAAAGTATGACTTTACCTCCTAGTCATGAATCATTTAATTTTCCTCAGAAGGTAATTCATAAAACCACATTATAAGTCATGTTTGTGTACAGTATAAAATAAATACATTAATTTGAATAATGGTTATGACTGCTGAATGATGTTAGATTAGGTTCACACATCCTAGATTTTTTTTGGTAAACGAGACGAACTAACATGCGGCTCACCTGTCCTCTACCGCGGCTCCAATCCCTCCGGATTACTTAGGAGGGAGCCGCGGTGTGTAATTGTAAATACATTGCTAACCTAATATGAAGAGTTGATTAAATCAAAAAAATCAATACGTAATGAAATAAGTTAAGTATACATTTGGCCTTTTTTGGAACTTTTTTTATACTTGCCATGCAAGTGCTTGACCCCGTTCCCACCTGATGTTAAGTGGAACTGCAGTCCTAGATGGTAAGGCGCACTAGCTTATTAAATTTAACCTAGTAATTGGGGACTATCAAAAATGTAGATTGCAGTTTTTGGCACATCAAGAATTAATAGTCGTTCGACTGCTGTTATTGATTCACTTTTAATGACAATAGTAGACTTGTGGGCTGTGGAACTTTTGACGGGGAGGAAATCTTCAGAAAGACACCCCGCCCTCTGGGGGGAAGGCGGCGGTTATGTGGGGTTCTTACCCACTAAAACCTCCCCGGTGGCCCTTTGCACTGAGGAGAGCACGTCCCGGGGGGGAGGTTACTCCCTCCCCCCTGTGCCCTCGCAGCGCAAGGCGACACGGGCCAGCCGATGCCTTCTTCCCGGGTCCACCTTGGTGGACGACTCAGGCCCCCACCCTTGTCACCCAGTGAACCCGAGGCCCCTTTTAGTCGCCTTCTACGACAGACAGGGGATAGTAGTCTTATTCTTGAGAGCCCAGAACTACAGGGCTGGGGCTGTGGAACCTAACTCAGCATAATGCTTCACATAGTGGGGTCATGCGGTATTCTTCTATTATGGTCTTATACCCGTAAATACATAAAAATTTACCAATTCCACCACGCACGCTAGCACAACCGCTTGATGCAGTAATTGGTCGTTTATTCTCTCAGGTTTCTCGAGTGTTTCATATGTAAGCATTGTCATCTGACCTTGAAGTGGTACTCTTTCAGTTGTATGGTATTCCGCCATCTGAAAATCAATTGAATGCCGATTAATATTTGAAAATTACGTTAGGAAGAAAAAGGTAACAGATTAATGTGACAGAATAATGTTTTTTTTTGTTGAACTACACAGTCGCCCAGAGAGTAATGAAGCGTCAATACACTAATGGTTTAGGGTTCCAGGTTCGTATCCACCATTCTACTATTGACGTGAAATCATCTCCTAGCACATGCTTAAGCTTAGTTGGAAAAAAAATTTTCAGAAAAAAAATGTCGGTGTGCCTTGAGTGCTGCACCACTATACCATAACAGCGTTGTCAATGGTAAAGGATACAGTCGATGGTTTTAGGGACATTACATATCCAAGACTTCTGCTTGGTTGTTATAATTACACAATATAGAATACGATGAAAAAAGCACATCGTCTACAAACTTGGTTCCAACTCTGCTATTAAATTGTATCGAAATTAACATTCCGTTGACATCGCAGTAGTTGATTTTTGTTAGTTTTAGTATAATGTACTAGTTCAGTTGCGCAACTATGGTTTTCCGATGGCGTACCACTGACACTACGGGTTTAATTGTAGTTAGTATTCGGTAATCTCGTACATAATGACATTATCTATATATGCCATTAAGTATCAACGAATTAATATCATTATGTCTAAATTGATTATTCAAAATAATAAAAAAATATATATACATAATGCACGCCATTTTTTTGTATCTGTATGTCAGTGAGAGTGGTGAGTGAGATATGCGCAAGAGATCGCGGGTCGCACCTTTTTCAGTATCGTTTTCTTTGCTTTATTGTGATCTATTTTATTTAAAACCTGGCAAATAACACACATTATGTTGCTACTACTATAAGTTCTGTATGTATCTGGTTTTATTGTGTTCCGTACTTGAACGTGTGACGTGTTAATCACATAGTCTCAAGATAATCAGAAGACAAAAAATCTAATCACTAGATCACGGCTTTATGAATAATGACAATTTACATACGATAATCGTCAATAGCCTAATGGTTTTGGGTACGGTCTGCGAATCGTAAGGTCGTGGATTCGAATCCACCATTCGACTATTGATGTGATCCATCTTCTAGCACAAGCTTAAGCTTAGTTGGAATGGTTAACAAGAATATTTATGAAAAAAAGGAAATATTGCTAGATTTCTTTTTTTAATAAAATAAATAAATTGAATTGTAGTTAGTCAATTGTAATTGTTATAATTCAGTGACAATAGCAGACTTAAGTCCTTGGATGACGAGATAATTCTCACGCAAGCTAAACTAAACAATATAATTAACCTAAACCTTATTTTCTTAGCGCTTGGCGGTGAAGGAAAACATGTGAAAGTATGGAAACCTACATTTCTTAGAAAATATTCTAAGGAAATAATTATTGAAGTCCCCCAATCCACACTAGGGCTGATTAACGGAATGCCCTTATACTCTTTTTAATGGATAGCTTTTGCGCAACACAGGACAATACAAAATCTTGTTAATTTTAGCTTTTCCTTACCTTTCTGATACGATTGACCAGCGTCGGTGTTTTTGCAAATTCACTATTAGCCAATGCATTGTCTACAATTTTTGAAAGTGAGCTGTTGAAAAACGCAGTGTTCTGCAACACATTATCCGTTTTTAAAGCTTGCCTGTAACAATATTAAATAAAACAAACATATATTTAACAATTTAAAAAATAAGGGCTGCTTCAAGATGATGTAAGTTTTTTTTACGCGGGGGAATCCTTTTTACGGACAATCCTCCGGAACCCTGGGTAGGCCCGGAGGGATGTGTAAGAATCGATCTGGGCGACCCCTACCCACTAAACCTTCCGCGATTGCCATCAGTCGTTATAATTGGAGTCCCCCGGATCTGTCAGCAATAGGGCACCCCAACGACCGGCCGGTCCCGGCAAAGACCGGACTTCTTCCCCTAAAGGGGACTTCTCCGGCACTTAGAGAAGTCCCGACGACGCCGAAGCATTAGTGGGGCCAGGTATGATGTAAGTTACCTTACTTAAAGTACCTTTATCAATTCTTAGAGCTTTTAGAAAGATTTACGATAAATATTCATTGACAAACCAATGTTTAACGAAACAATATGTGATATAACTATGTACGCACTGAAGTTTTACACTCATTGTATAACAATATATATATATATATATATAATAAGTTATAATTTCTCAACCGACTTCAAAAAACGGAGGAGGATCTCAATTCGTCTATATGTTTTATTTTATTTGAAAACTAGTGTTTCTCGTGTGTCCTAATATTGTTAGATTTAAGTTTAGTTCTGATTAATTCTATTTCGTAATATTCCTACAATAATTGGGAAATACAAAGAGAGTTTAGAGTAACGGCCAAAGTCCTCCCTTGAGTTAAGGGACTCTAGAGTAACAAAGGTAACTACTGGTATCTGCCATCGGTGATGTAGACCTGTCGCTTCCGAACATCGCTCTTGCGATGGTCTCGAGCGACAGGTCTTGAACAACAGTCGCCTCCTTCTGTGAGACGGTCATGTCCCAGAAGGAGGCTGACGAGCGGGTCAGGGAGGGGAGCGCAGAGGCTCCCCCCTCCGCAGGCGGCGTATCGGGGCGGCAAGAGGAGGCGTTACGAACGCCTCCTCTTGCCGCCCCCGTAATCCGAAGCGGGGCCAGGATGGGTACCTGGCCCCAGCATGCTTCGGCGTCGTCGGGACTTCTCTGAGTGCCGGAGAAGTCCCCTTTGAGGATGAAGTCCGGTCTTTGCCGGGACCGGCCGGTCGTTGGGGTGTCCTGTCGCTGACAGATCCGGGGCACCCCGCTCATAACGGCTGATGGCATTCGCGGAAGGTTTAGTGGGTAGGGGCTGCCCAGGCCGAGTCCCACACATCCCTCCGGGCCCACCCAGGGTACCGGAGGATGGTCTATAAAAAGATTCCCCCGCGTGAACAAAAAAAAAAAACAAAGGTAACTACGGTATTTATAAAAACGTGCGTTTCTACGTTCTTACAATTAAGTGAGCTTTATATTGGTGTTTCGCTATAAAATTATCTTAATCAAAATGTGTTGGCTTGCTCTCTAAGTCTTAAATAATAGCACATAGTCGTAACTGGATTCCTTAATCCTTGTATTGAAACATTCCATTACATTCTTGTCCCTACTCATCACTTTACACCTTATCACAAATGCCAATGGCTATCAACTTTTAACCGAGATTAATAGGTCCTATGTGTGACAGGTGGTAAACCTATCGGCATACACACGACACTAATTGTAACAAGTGATATGAGGAACTGTAGAAGTGGCATTCTTTTAATAAATGCAGAGTGAACAATTTAAGTGTATTGGAAAAGAGCACGGACACAGGTCTGTGGTTGCGATCTAACAACAACAAAAAAACAAGTGATATAATTTAAAATTTTATATACACAAATTATATTTCTTATATTTTTATACAAAAAACCTAATAAATTACTCATCCTATAAATTGTACCATAAGTTAGCTAAGATTCGAAACCTTATCACTGCTGTTTAAATTATGGTTTCTTTAAATATAATACATAAAAAGCAAAGGCCATGTTGGATGGAATATCTATTGTATTTGTAACCCAATAAAAGTATTAGTGTATAAATAAGAGAAACACAGTAAAAAAAGAGTAAACACAAAACTGACGTCAAATCGAATCAAATATTATTACGCGCGGACGCCCTCTTATATTTCTGACTATTGTAGGAATATTAAAAGAATTAATCAGAACCTAACTAAACTCTCATGAGACCCATGTAGTAAATACTTTAAAAATAAAAAAAATCATCGTAATCGGCTGGCGTGATATCGTTATTCGTTATTTTTCGCGCACATACTTAATAGAAATTTAAGACTTAAATGGTTTTCTCATGAATGCCAGTGTCAAAATTGGACCAATTTACGAATTAGAATGGAAAGCACTAGCTTCCAAATACAAGAAGAATTATAAAACTCAGTTCACCAAGTCCAAAGTTATCAGGTAACAAACATAAAAAAAAACACGACACGAATTGTGGACCTCCTTTTTTGAAGGCGTTTGAAAATACATACACAATTTTAAGAAATAATATAATACCTTCTTTTAGTTGACACACACGCGAAATATTAAGTTATTTAAAGTTACAACTAACCGCTATTTTGAATAACACTAATAAATATTATCATCACAATGTTTACTGACTGAACTGTTATATAAAACAAAACATAAGCGTTGTTAATAGTAACGGTATACATACCAATTAGCACAATTCCTAGTGGCTCGTAAAAACCATTTACTTAACGTCATTTTTTTAAAAATAGCAAACAACCCTGTTAGACCACTGTCAAGAGCTGATTGAATGAAATGTAATTAATAGACGCACTAATATAGACAATGTGGATGAACGGCTGTCCAATCCTATGGCCCGCATCTAATGGAATAAACTAACATAAAAAGATACCTAATATAATTAGTGACAACGATGAAAAAAGATACATTCCGAGGAAGATTTTTTATTCAATTCATGACAAGCAAATTCACTCGCGCACTTAAATTTTGCATTTTTTTTATTGTAAAATAAAAGTCAAGTAGTTAAGATTACGATTCCAATACCATTCTGTAAGCTACATTAAAAGACTTATTTACCGCCAGCACGTGAATATGTCGGTCACTTGAAACACGTGAACAACCAATTGACCGTGTGAGAAGCATGGAGATCCCCAAATGATCCATTTTTTATTGGAAAGGATATACTACAAGAGTAGTTTGATGAAAAATTGGTTAGGTTCTGATTAATTCTATTTCGTGATATTGCCTACTATAATTCATTTAATGTATTTTTTTTTTAAAAAAAAAGAAAGCTATCAATATTCCTTTTTTTTAGAAATATTACTAACAATCTTGTTAACCATTCCACCTAAGCTTAAGCTTGTGCTAGGACATGGTTCACAGCAATAGTCGAATGGTGGATTCGAACCAACGACCTTACGATTCGCAGACCGTACCCTAAACCATTAGGCTATTGACGTTTGATTCTACTTTAAGTCGGTTTTTGTTTATGCTCGTAAATATACTTGTTAATTGATGATGGTCTTAAAAGCCAATTTTAGGGGAAATTGCAACTTATTAAATTGAAAAGGCAAGGTATTTAGAATAATTGGTATGCGGGGAACAGCTGACAGCAACTGCCATAATGACGGGCTTTATAATATTAGTGCACAGCTCTGTGATACGAAGTTTGGTCACGTTGTAGAGCCTGGGTTTGCATCAGCATAACTGGAGCACTAACTCTAAGCTGCAGCATCTTATGGGACGACACACCACATTTTGCACAAGCCTATGAGTGATTTTGATGTGTAAATTTTTAACAAATTAGCCCTTATTCATTGTCTCGCGAAATCGGACACATTAGAAGCCCTGCGATCTACAATCAACTCCTTAAGCACGTAACTGAAGCTCCCAATCTGACATTGTTTGTAAAAAGGTTGAAGTCATGTCCGGTTAACAGAGCATTTTATGGCGTGAAGGAAAAAACAAATAAAATTACAAATTAATGGCATTTTATTTCTTTGATGAGATTTTTTTTCCTGTTAAATTATCTAATTTGACTTGTAATAAATTTATTATAATTATCAAAAGAATGTATCTATATCTTGTAAAGTTTCATTCATATCCGTTCAGTATTTTTTGCGTAACAAATTTACATTCATACATTCTTACAAACATTCGCATAAAATATTAATAGGCAACAAAAATAACCAATGCCACAATATGGTAACTGAGAGGTTCAACTTAACCGTACTATTTTTTTTTAACTGGGAGGAAATCTTCAAAGATACCCCGCCTTCTGGGGAGAAGGCGGCGGTTATGTGGGGTTTTACCCACTGAAACCTCCCCGGTGGCCCTTTCCTCGGTGCATGACGAGGGGCTCCGACGCACTTCTCCTGCAGCCAGGGGCGGCTCGGCCCCGCTGTCGACGGCCCGGACGCGCATGTATACACGCGCGTCCATGTCCGCCAAGATGTCGAGCGGCGGGAACCGAGCCAGGATAGTGGCCGCCTCGTATGATACCGTTCGGTATCCTCGTGTGATCCGAATGGCCATCTTGCGCTGCAGGCTAAGGAACCTAACCGTCCTATGAGCTATGCCACCTCTCAATCTAGTGAAACAAAGTGAACTTCTGTGTAGGTTCGTCACAAAAAATACAAGTTTTGTAGCAATATTAAAATTTAAACAACTTATTGAATTCCAATATGAAGGACTGTCCATAAATAAAATTATAAATACGTCAATGCATAACCATAAAGAAATATTAAAAACAAATGATAATTGTAAAGATACTTATAAAAACGTGTTACAACGTTGTAATAAGAAATTCTATAGTAACACTTGCATAGCAATGATTTAAATAATAAAGCAATAATATTTTAATTATAATTTCTAAACGATGCAGGTGAGAATGCAAAAAGGTCAATATTGAAGAAGTGGTTGTTCTCCATAAGGGAGAACGCTCGCGAGCCTGCGTCATACAAATTACAATAATATTCTGAAATCGTATATTTCAGATTTGATTATTCAATTAATATAAAGAAAAACATAATTCGAGATGTACTAATGCATATTTAAAATCTACTATTTTTAAAAGTCACTAACTGATTCAATTCAAGAGCTACTGTATTTATTAAGGGAATTTATAATTTTTTCACAAAATATTATTAAATATTATTAAAAAAAATTAAACAAATCGCAAGAGCAGAAAGTGTAAATACACAAAAGATAAATGTTATACAAACTATTTAAGTAGAATTAAAATTAGTAATTCATCAAATAGCTATTTAGCCAAACAAAATGTTAATTCTTCCTAATTGCCAATTAGTAACGAGATGAGTTACAAATAACACTTAAGATAACGTTTTCGATAACTTACTTCTGTAAATAACCACTACTATATATTGAAATTGGTATATTATAAAATAGAATTAATCAAAACCTTTGAAATACATCCTTTTTCAATAAAAATGAATTATCGAAATCGGTTGGCGTGATATTAAATGTATATATTGTTGATTTGAGATATTGAAATGAGAACCTGCTCCTTTTTTGAAGTCGGTTAAAAGAATATGACACAACAATACGGGATACTTTATGTCTAAAACATTAAGTCATGGAACGACTAATTGCATATTGATTAGTCCTCATATGACTGACAGAAACAACAACAGTTTTAAATTATTTTGATCTTTATGCTATTAAAAGCAGTCAATTAAGGTCAAATGTGATATTAAAGCAAATAAAAATCATTGCTAATTATTCGTTCGATAAACTCCAATAATTTTGGTTTTTTATTCTGAACTTTTTTAGGCATTTCATCCCACAAAAGATAAAGAAAAACGAAAACTCGTTTTAGCTTTTCTACCTGTCTCTGCCAGCAAAATCTACCTGTTTGCAAAGTAAATTTAATTTACCAAAATTTTGAATGAAGTTTAAGCGTATTTTTTACAATCCACGGTAACACAGTTGCTTATTTCATATTATAAGCAAACTAACGTGCGGCGGTCTTAAAGGTCAAACCAATCAATTTGTTATCCAATTCTTATACAAAATAATCGATTTAAAGATTATTAGGCCATCATTGACAATTCGTTTTAATAGTTACAATTTATATGTTATTTTATATATTGGCTAATCGCCGTTGTTAGCCCAAAGGTTTTCCAATTCAAAGATTCAGAGATCACCCAGCTCAGCTATCGTAAGTAGCAAAATATTCGAGACAAGTATATTTATAAAAACCAAACTAAATTAATCTACAATTTAAAATACTTTCATCTACTTTTAAAGTACATCCTTTCACATTAAAAATGAATCATCGAAATCGGTTCGCGTGATATTAAGTTATTCGTCCATTTGTGGCGCGTCTACTTGTCGCAAATTTAATTATGTGGTTTTCTCATGCATTACATTCAATTTGGACCAAAACCATCCAACAGGATTGAACCAAATTGAAATGGGAACACATGGGAAACACAAGTTTTAAAACAGAAAAGATTAACCAAAATCGGTTCACGGTACAGTTAAAAGTTATGTTTTTTATAAATACATATTTATGAGAAACATACAGACGAATTGAGAATCTTCTCCTTTTTTGGAGGCTGAAAATGTGTGTGGAGTGGCAATAATGTTATTATTATATTAAAATATATTAATAACATTATTGCACCCTCAGCTACGGCTATTGCTTCTTTCGACAAGGAATTTTTAGCTGGCAACACATGACACCCAGCGATTGTTATGCATAATAACTACTTCCAATGATATCTTAGTAATTTACCTGAACCTTTTTGTATCTTTAATTCATAATTAATAATTTAGTGATCGTCACATGAACTTGGCATTGTAAACAATAGTTTAACTTTATTAGTTCCTAATCTGACTTCTAATTAATTTTGTGTAAAGATTATGAGGACGCTCAGTTGTGACGGTATTCATTATAAATAATTCTTTGTACAACGTGACGCTGTCTCAATAAAGCAAGTGTATTAGTTGTTGGACTATTTTATTCCACGAGACCTACAAATTATAACAAAATACTAACAATATTTTTGAAGTAAAAGTTCTTTACGCACACTTGACCTTGGGAGTAAGCTGGCGATAACATGATAGTTGAGATATAGATGTGGCACTGTAGAAGCAAGTGAGAGCAATGCGGACGCACATTTTTTTTCGCTCTTGAACAATCGTGTGTATTTTATATATTTAACATATATTTACTTACATATTAATGGAAGAAAGAAGACTAAAGAAGCTTTCCTTCAGTCGTGTAGTCTAAAGCATCTCGTTTTTTTTTCAAATATTACTAACATTCTTGTTAACCATTTCAAATAAGCTTAAGCTTGTTCTAGTAGATGATTCACGTTAATAGTCGATTTAGTTTAACTTTTGAATGTCCCTTAGATTATCAGTGAAATAGCAACCGAAGTCGTGGTTCGGCCCTCTCGGGCGCCCTCGGATCGGACTGCTAACGCGTAACATATAAACCGTCCAAGACGAGGTTACCCCTCACCGGGGGGTCTTGTGTCGAGTTACCAGCAATAGAGGTTCAGGCTAAGCGACCTGAGAGCTGTGCCACCTCTCAATCCGGTGAAGCAGTCAAGGCCAGCTTCTCTGACCAATCTGTGTAGTTCGTCATAAAAAAATTAAAAGTAATAGTCGAATGATGGATTTGAAACTACGGACCTTACGTTTCGGAGCGTACCCTCAGCTATTAGACTACTGACGCTTAACTAACTACAACTAGTAACGGGGGCAAGAACAAGATGATGCAGTCAATAATATTATCATGACTGTAGGTCAGCTGGTAAAGGGTCGGTTGGTTGATATAATTGACTTACAATCAGAATGAACGCTTATTTTAATTATGTTAATTCCATTGTTTATCGCTGCCTCTGTAAACAAATCTCCTATATTAATTTGTTGTTGAGTTAGTATCTAATTGTTCGTGTAATTCGGAAAATGCACTAACCAATATTTGTGTCAAATGATATAAGGTTATCCTTGTTAGGTCAAGCCAAACAGCGAGCCGGGCGTAGTTTTTGTCTCTGTAGATCTGTATATGATGCTCTATATTAACTAATGCATTACATTACAACAGTCTGTGTACCTTATGAGATTGCAACACAAAATTAGAACAGAATAAATAAGATCGAATAAAAAATAAGAAGTAGTGTACAATTAAGATACTTATTTACAATCAAAAACAGAATTTAAACTTTTATTTTTACGCAAACATCGACGATGTCTAGATTACGACAAAAAAAACAGTCATTTAAAATAAGGAAAAAACCTGATTGTAACCGAAATACCAACAAAACCTATAGAGGGGATATCGGAACATCAAGCCAATTCATATATAAGCTTACAATTTAACATTTCTACGTCAAGTGAATGGATAATATTTGCAATAACTTGATTCAGAAGTTTGAATCTGATCTACGCAAGATGGTTTCCTGTAAATGGCTGTTAAACTTTACAAGGAATTGCGCGAAATGGTATGTTTTCTTTAAAAACCATATTTTTTTTATTTTCTTTTGAAGTATTACAAATAATGTCTATTTAATATTACTAAGTCCGGTTTTTTTGTGGTTACATATAATAAAATATGACTTTCATTCTCGACCTCTGTTATGAGTAATTTGGCGTAAATGTGTCAGTTTATTTCTTTCTTTCATATATTCTTCCATTTATTAATCTCGTACATAATGTCACATCCGATATATTGCTAAACATTTCAATCGATTAATCAGTATCAAATAATCCAAAAAATTCAACTGAGTAATGCATATCAAAAAATTTCACAGTGAAATGTCATTTGAAAATGACAGACCGGTCGGACCCCAGTTGTGTTTCGTTAAATGAAATAATTTTTTTCATCGTAATTTGTTCATACTTTGGGTATAGCGTAACTTGTTCAAATGTTGCGTTTAATTTGAGTTTTATCGTCTGAATGATTATTAGAAATAATGACAAAACCATTTTTTGACACCTGAACAAAGCTAAGGGATGTCCATCCATCCAAATTCAGGGATAATACAAAAGAGAATAAATAGAAGATATCTCAACTTTCCTCATCGACCAAGATGCAAGTCTGCTGTCAAAATAAGTATCTCCGTTAAAACCGGTCAGACAAGTACTTGTTGATTAAATAACAATTCTGTGACACATACGAAATGTTCTTCAAGTCGTTCGTCCCGTATGACCTACGTGAGCTCGGACTTCGCGCATGCCACCCATAAACATAACGTTCTCGGATCGGAATGCCTACACATAACATAGTAATCGACCAAGCCGAGGTTACCCCTTGTGTCGAGTTACTAGCGATAGAGGTTCAAGCCAAGCGATCTAAAAGCTATGCCACCCCTCAATCCGTTTACTCTCCTCATTTTAGTCTTCCCAAAAACTACTTAAGTACTATCTACCTCTACTAACTACTGTTATAATTTGTAGGTCTCGTAGAATAAAATAGTCCAACAACTAATACACTCGCTTTATTGAGACAGCGTCACGTTGTACAAAGAATTATTTATAACGATTTCCGTCACAACTGCGAGTCCTCATAATCTTTACACAAAATTAATTAGAAGTCAGATTAGGAACTAATAAAGTTAAACTATTGTTTACAATGCCAAGTTCATGTGACAATCAACTAAATTATTAATTATGAATTAAAGATACAATAAGGTTCAGGTAAATCATTAAGATATCATTGGAAGTAGTTATTATGCATAACAATCGCTGGATGTCATGTGTTGCCAGCTAACACTACCTACTACAAAAGCATGTAAAATTAAAAAATAGTCGATTTAAAAATTCGGATTGGTCTTTTAGTCCGTTATTAAATAGCGATGACATTTTTTGTATTTATAAACAAGTGTGCAGAGAGGGTTGGGCAGAGATATAAGCCATTCTCCTAAAAAAAGGCAAGTGCTTAAGTTAAATTTAAAGTTACAGCCTTTATATATATAACATATGTGTCCCGGTGTTGGGCGCAGGCCTTCACTGTAAAGAGAGTAGAAGGGGATACAGGGACTTCACACGCCTTAGAAAAAATGTTCTAAGACATGTAGATTTCGTCACGATGTTTTCCTTCACCGCCGAGCGCGTGGTAAATCAGCACATAAAATTGCAACAACAAATTTTTGGTGCCGGCACTGGGGATCGATCTCGGATTGCTAGCGTACTATGCACGGGTCTATTCTTATATTTTTATAATTTTTTTTACAAGTTGCCCTACACAAACAAAGAAAAAAATAATATCGGAAGAAGCTTACAAAAATTTTGTTAACTCATTGCCTGTTATTGTGAACAAGGGAGTAATGGACACTAGGTTTTTGGAAACGGATGAATTACGCCAACGAATGATACGAGTAAGTATTATAAAGTGTATATTTCTTTTTTTAATTAGTTAATTGTAACTCCGATAGCTGTCGACTACTAGATGACCAATCACAATTGAGTGAAATTAACGTTCAGTGATATCGTAGTCGTCGATTTTTTCAGTTGTGCCACAAGGGTTATTAAGAAAAAAATAATAAAGATGGTAGCACTTCAAAAACAAAAGACCACGTCCGCGAGTAGATTTGGCTGTAAATAACCCTAGCGCTGATCGAAACGTGGAAGGGATAGCTGCGCATATTTAATCACCTGTGATAACTTATTTTCGACTTCTGCGCATTATCGCCGTCACCGCTAGACTTATCTGGCGCCAACTATACTTGCCATTGTTTTTTGATCCGCCACGTTTTATTGTATTTGATTCCGCTTCATTTTTTTATCAATAACAATGGAATTATTTTCTTTGACTTATTTTTAATTAACATTTTGGAACTAAAAATTGTTATTAATTTTTAGTTCCAATTAAAAAAAAATGTCTCTAAGTCTTTGAGCATTAATCCAGATCCAGTAAATCAATGAACATTTAGATTGCAGAATACTACATGCGCGGACGTAAAACAATACAAGGAGAAATGGTAATATTGAGCCATGAGATACTTCGAAAATCTGAGGGTAAAAACGACCAGCTGAAGAATCAAGAATATGTTTTAGCATGGTGTGTGGAATTGGTAGGAAGTAATTTTTTTTTCATCATTAATACAATATCAATAATCACGGTCGTTGCGTAATTTTTATACAGATTAATAACCTTGTAACCTTTTTATTGTATCCGTCAGAATAGATGTACTATGCGCGGTTTATAGTGTCATAATACAAGGATTGTCAATAAGGTAGATTGATCATTATCAACATAACCGCATGTTGAATGCAATGTGGGTATATCGATATTTACAACTGATAAAAAATTAGGCAATTTCTTTTCCTGGCTTGGGACCGGTAGTGCAATAAGTTTCCTTATTGCTCTGGCAGAGTTAAAAGTAAAAACAAAAACTTACTGTAAATGTAATCAGACTTCCAAATCAATTTCAGTAGTGTCATGCCGGGCCCGCCTATTTATTCTCATTATTGTTCCCAAAAGCTTGACATCCTTACTTCAGAGACAGAAGTGAAGCCATGGATAAAGCCACAGATATTGTCTGTTATTGACTCGACACTAAGATGTGACTTAAATTATTTTTGTACCCTAATTTGCGATGTTATTTTTGAGGTCAGAATTACGTTCTTTGGGCCAACATATCATAGATATTAACTTTTTCCTATAAATAGATAATTGAAAATATCTGTTGTTTTCAACGATGGCAACATCATTTTATATGCCCTGTCATATTACGTTTTATTTTAATTACAATAGTAAAAAGTATGTGATCATACTTTTCAAAAAGTAAATCATTTAATCAAACAAACAAAAATAGATGACAAATTTATTTACCGGTAAAAAACACCCTAATATAGAACTAACCAAATTAATTATGGTTGAAAATAGTATTTTAATGGAATATTTAATTTCGTAATAATACACACCGACATATTATTATTAGTTAATGGATTTATATTTTTAAAATTTCGATTAATTTACCGATTTACTTACAACTTCAACAGCAGTTTTTCAAGAAATAAAATAATTCAATCAATCAATTATGACGAGTAATTTAATGAAATAAAAATTATTTAAATTGTTTACTACATCGTTATCATGATGTTATGCTTCCATTCTTATTTTTTAGTTAATGTCATATATTCTGATATTGGATGACATTGAAGATGGCGCCAAAACCCGTAATGGAAAAGTATGCTGGCATTTGCTTCCCGACGTCGGCTCTCTGGCCGGCAACGACGCTAGCATGCTACGAAGCTTTATATTTAATTTGTTGGAACAAAACTTCAAAGGGGATCTGTTCGTTAATTTAGTAAAATTATTTAATGAGGTTGGTATGGCGAAAAAGTACTTTCTTATATTTATTTATTTATTTAATAAGATACACCAACAGCATTACACAAGCATACATTGTTGTAATAATCATGTTTACAAACTAAGTCCTGTTGTGTATGCCAATTACAGGTGTACACAACATTCGCTATAAAGAAACGTAACGATTTTATTATTAATACTTACAAAAATATTTTATTAAATGATAAAGTAATAGGAATATAACTACTAAATTAATTAAATTAGCCAAAATCACTGCACAATTTTTAACACTAAGGTGCGGAAGACCTTGCATGAATTAGAAAAAATGTCAACCGACGTGGACTTAGTGTTAAGGAGGTTATATGTAGCGGAAATCCTTGGCAAGGGCGAGTGTGACAGAAGGTTGGTTTTAGATTGCGGCACATCAAAAATCCTACAACAACGACTCCTTGGATATTTGAATGGCACTCTAATGTGACTAAGATATAATGGACCTACAAACGCTACAGAGTTGTTGATCATTGTGTAAATTAACTTACTACATTTTTCTCATTCCCAGGCGTTCTTCACCTGTAACGTTGGACAATATATGGATGCTATAACGTCAAAATATCGAAATTACAGTAATTTTACAATGGAGTATTATAAAAAAATTGCTTTGTATAAATACGCATATTATTCTTCCAAGTTTCCCATACTGTCTGCACTAATTTTATCAAATAATTACAACAACGACTCTTGCCAAAATGTCGACAATATATTCACGGACGTTGGAATTTGGAGTCAAATAAATGTAAGGAGTTTGGCTTTTTAACGTACTAAAACCAAGAAAATTATATAATTCATAATGCACTAACGTGTAATATATATAAATGCCCTTTGTATTTTATCTGTACCATCACCTTCCTTGTGCGGACGGCTAAGGAATGGAACTCTCAACAAAATAGAAGTACTCAACAATAATAACGACAAATAACATTGATTACCAATGACTAAGGAAATACAACAATGTTTTTATGTCAATTCCTGATTATATTCTTCCTATTTTCAATTACTGTATAACAAGGTTTATGTCACGTCAATAGTCGAGTAGTTGAAGGGTATGACCTTAGGTTTCGCCGACCTTACCCTAAATCATTTATCATCATAAAATCAGCGTCCATTCGCGACCGTTGGAGGTTGCGAATAATCCTTGCGCGTTACCGCTTTTTTATGGGCAGGCCCCACCCCTTAGATGCTAGGAGCGTTGCTGGAGTTTCTTTGGCCACTTCTTCTCCCGGCGCAAACGCTTCCCGAAGTGGCACTTAAGGTTAGTTTAGCTTTTCGATTGTCCCTTAGATTATCCGTGAAATAGCTACCGACCGAGTCGTGGTTCGACCTTCTCGGGCGCCCTCGGATCGGAATGCTTACGCATAACATAGAAACCGTCCAAGCCGAGGTTACCCCTCACCGGGGGGACCCTTGTGTCTAGTTACTAGCGATAGAGGTTCAGGCTAAGCGACCTAAGAGCTATGCCACCTCTCAATCCGGTGAAGCAGTCAAGGCCAGCTTCTCTGGCCAATCTGTGTAGTTCATTTAAAAAAAAAATCGTCATAAAAGGTATACGTACATAGAATGGACGTAACAGCGGTAGGTCATACCAAGCGGAAACATCAGTTCATTATACCTTATTTACAATTTGTACGATTGATGAGGTTTGTTAAGTAAGGTAGCTACGTAAGGTCTCAGCATCCGGACCATAGAATAGTACGCTAGCAACCAGAGTTCGATACCTGGTGCCGGCACAAATTTTGTTTGTTGCAATTTTAAATTTTTATATATATATTAGATTTACCACGCGCTTGGCGATGAAGGAAAACATGTAAGGAAACCAATATGTTTTAGAATTTTTTTAAGACATGCGAAGTCTTTCAAACCACACTATGGATGTGTGGCGGACGTTAATATGTAGTGTAACTTTAACTTTTTAACCAATTCATAGCAAGCATACACATCATTACGTCATCACTGTTTGAGTGATCAATGGAGGAACTATACAGCTGGCCAGAGAGGCTGGCCTTTACTGTTTCACCGGAATTAGAAGTGGCATAACTCTTAGGTCGCTTAGCCTGTTCCTCTAAATCACTGTGACATCCGTTTTGTGGGAAAATTTTAAACTATAACTTAAGTACTTTTGTGATGTACATGTGAAATTATTGTTGTCATATCATCGAACTCATCAAGCGCAGGTACGTTCTGGGTTCAGCGATCACTATATTCAGGTTCGCAGTGTCATTGGTATGACGTCCAAATTGTAAAGGGTAAAAACAATTGTATTTTGCAGAATGACTTCACCGATTATTTCGATGACGACACACGAACTGGGAAGTCCGGCACCGATATACAAGCCGGCAAGTGCACTTGGCTGGCGGTAACCGCTCTCGAGCGGTGCAATGATACACAAAGGCGGGTCTTCGAAGAGTGTTACGGCAGTTGGGAGCCAGAAAATGTAGACCGCATAAGGAAAATTTATGAAGAATTGGACGTTGTAAACATTTATTACCGCGCAGAACAAAGCACCTATGATAAAGTTATGCAGAAAATTAAATCGTTGCCCGCTAACGTCACACCCTCCGCGGAGTTTATGAGTACAATGCTTGATAAATATTACCCCAATGTTGTGTGTGGTAAAAATTTAAATTTGTAAATAAAGAATGAAATACACTAATAAAGTCTATATGCCTTTTTTATGACTGATTGCTGTTGTTAACTCTTAGGTTTTCCATCTTTGAATGATAGGTGGCAGTCCTTGTGCGTTGTCTGTGCCTCTTTTATAAGTAACTTAGCGAAAGCGTGCCGTGATAATCAAAGGGACAACATTTTGCTAATCATTTGCTCAGCATTAGCAAAGTCAAAGTACGCTTTATAAATTTCTGCCTAAGAGATTTAATTTGAAATAAAACAAAATTAAATCTATGATAGTGTAATACAAAAATATGTCATAGACAATATTGCTTCTACAACAATTGTTATGCCAAAGGATTTCAGTATAACTATTCCTTTTTAAGTATAGCGTGTTGTAAGCGCATGACACCTTTAAAATAAATATACATTTACAAATTGAAATTTATTGTATAAATTACTTACAAACTGTATAGGAAATAGATACAAAAATTCTATGGCGTAAAAGTGAGTTACAATGTTGGTAGGGAACATCCTATTATATAAATATATTAATTATTAGAACCGTTAACACAAATATAATAAATATGATGTGCAGAAATCAGAGAAATGTGCTAGAAATATGCAAAATGGAAATGAGTAATAAAAATAATAGATAGAATCTTATTTAATAATAGAAAAGGCTGTAAGCCTTTATGTATGTTCCATTTTTTGGCACACTTTGTTAGAGTATAAGGGCATAGTCCACCACGCGGTCCTAGTGCGCATTTACGTAAAGTTAAACAATCTAAGACATGTAGGTTTCCTCACGATGTTTTATGTTAGCGTGATAAATCAGCACTTAAAATTGCACCAAACTTCATTGGAATTCATGAGGATCGAACTCGGGTTGCTAGCGTACTTACATTTTACATTTTACGGGCGGCCTTATTTATTAAAAGAAACAAAGACATAATTCGATATAAAGCAAAGAAATAATGCTTTAGATATGACATAATATTTAAAATCCTCTATCTCCATAATCCTTTTCACAATTTACATTCTGCAGAATTTTTTTTCTATAATGCGCAAACACAAGAGAAATTGCAGTTGTATAACTTCTTATATAAAAATAATAATATAATAATAAAATAATTCTTTTTTCAAACCAAAAAATTCATGTGCAAACTAGTTCTTTAATAGCCGCAGTAGTAAAAACTGTGTCGCAGCTATTAACGCCCATCTCCAAACAATTAAAAACAAATACAAATTAATAAAAAACATATAATGTAATTTAGTTTAATCGTTGTGTGTGTGAGTGTGTTTGTGTGTAAAAGGTTGCGTGTGTTGAAAAGTGGTTGTATGTGTAGGGATGAGTATGAAGTAGGGAGTGGGTTACTCTGACATCTTTATTGTGGTTTTAAAAGATCTTCTGTAAATTCATACATGAGGGTTTGGAGCCATTCAGTAATACTATACATGTATATGTGTCTTACATACTTTTAGTGTTAGTATGATAAGTTAGTCCGCTTTGAGCATTGTAGACAGACACCAAACGCTATTTCTCATCAAATTTCTTTGGTCCCATATTTAAGGGGCTATGCATGTCGCCATACACTGGGCACAATTTGTTAGTGATTTTTTTTTTAAAGTAAATCGATAGTTTAACTAAGCATGACTTGTTTTATTTAGAATTAAACAAGTTATCTTGCAATTAAAACAAAAACACTACAGAAATAAATAAGGTAAAAAATAAAACTAATTATAATATTTTATCGCGGTTTAATTTTCAAATTAAATAACATAAAAATATGGGTAAAAGAACACTTGAAGCATCGATACGATTGATAAACTAGAACACCAAAGGACGATTTGCAATATTCTAATTAAATAATATCCTAATTTTAAAAGATAAGTTGGCTAGACCTTAGCTACCACCTAGCCTAGAACTTAGATCGTAAGAAAACTGAATAATCTCATTTCCCCTCGTGACTAAGACCACTATACTGCTTGGACCATCGGTTAATTAAAGTCAAAAATAAACGACGATAAAATCCGTAAAACTAGTTTCAATTCAATATGTAACATTAGCGTAAATATAAGAAATCGACCAGGGGGCAGACATCAAACGCCCGCTTTTTAAGCCGAGCTCATAAAATGTGACACACAGACCCTTCCCACATTTGCCACACAATGACAATAAATTTATATGTAAATTATTTTGTATGGAGCAAACTGAAAAATGGCAACTCATAGAAACATTCTGTTAAAATATACACAACTAAATATACATTGAATTCGATGCTAACATTGATATTTTAATTACTTAATGGATTTTAAAACCCATCCCCTCCTCGCTGTAAATTGACATGTTAACATTGTTAATCGCCTTTCTAACATAGATGGAAAATCGATATCAACAGAACCTACTACGTGGTTACGCAAATAACTCTAGCGCTGACCGTTAAAGCGCAATAGTGAAAGGGACGCAATAGAAAGGAAGGGAGGTCGGGAGGGCGTAACAGTTAGATTCGTCGCGGCTGACGCTTGAGGGATTAGCCTTGATGTAAAACTAGTTATTCCTAAAAAAACCGTTCTAAACGGCAGAGCAGTCGCCCTCTGCGCTGATTACTCGGGTAATAAGGTCTACACCCCGAGGCCCATTCCTGCGAGGTTCCAGTGAACCTTGTAGACGATCCGATGTTGTTGTTGGGCGTTTATTGGCTCTCATGTTATACTCCACCCCGCGCACCGATACCACACCGCGCTCGCTCATGGTGTACAGTCGCTTTACAAATTTTATGTTAATTGATCTTTATTTTCTGTAAAGTTTTAGTTTGTTTTATATTATATTGTAATAATTAGCTTAAATGAACTAGTATAGAAATAAAACAGTACAAAAAAACACTTTATTCGTAATTTGTAGAAACGTAGTGAGATTGGAGAAATTAAAAATTGCGTGCGCGACTGTACACGTGCGCACCTATCCCTTCCACGTTCCTCAACATACGTTCGTAACCTCGAAATAAGTTTAATTCGTTCCGTAACCTTGCTAATATATCAAATTGCTCGTATCTCAAAGCAATTTTCCCCGTTGAAATTTATTGAAATGCAAAAAATCTTCGAAATCGAGGGAAACAAGCACACAGACTGAGGTCTAGTCTGAGATGGACTGTGTAGTGTGCGATTCCGCGTATTTCAAATTTTGCTCTCATCTCAAACCAAAATATCATAGACTCATATCTCAAAATCACTCTTATATCGAGGTACCACTTTAAAATATTTTTTCGATCAAATCTAACTTCATATCATATAGTAAAATACGTTATTAATTTAATTTGCTTTGAAGCACAAAATATCTGATCTCGATATTCACAAGCTATAACGTCACTACTTCTACTTTTTTTTTTAATACTATGCCAATAAAAAAATACAAGAACTACAAGGAGGCTGAATAACGTTCACAATTGTGTTTAAATATATTTAGTTATAAAGATGATCGTGCTATTACAATTTTGACTAGTAAGCACCAATTCACTAATATTTTATCTCTTATATTTACAAAATAAAAAATGTTCCATGACTAATATAATTTAGCCAACATTTACGGTTACAATAGAAAGCATTTAGAGTATAATGTAAATTATAAAAGTAAACTTATATATACAAATAAAAATTACACTTTTGAGCGAGTTTGAATTCAGTTCAAGCATTTATTGGGAAATAATTAAACCAATAGCAATTATAATCTAATTATAGAGAAGTAATAATTACTCGTAACAAGCCGTGGCACTCTCGAATCCACGTGATTCATTATCGTTAATGAATTTTACTGGTTACAGCAGCCATAAAGATTTTTTCTTTTTTTAAAAAAAAATTACTCTCTCCAATACAATATAGTATAATACTATTAACGGATTGTTTCGTATATGCTCTTATAAAATACTGTGTTATAGTGTTATATTTAATATTACACCTTATGAGTCGAATAATTATTATAAACAGCCCGATACATTAATGAAATTCAATACAAATGTTGCTTTAAAAACGAATTCGGTGGTATTCTAAAATATGTCGGCTTAAATATTATTGTGAAATCTTCTTCGCGATCACACCGGTCTCGTGTCGGACCAGGACGCCGTTTTACAATCGTCTATCACTTTTCGATTACCTGTTTAACGAGAATTAAATGTATTTATTTAATTTTTATTTGCACACAAATAAATTAACGAACAAAAATCGAATCAAAGGGTTATTAGCCGCGGACGACGGTTTTACGACAGATTACGAAATAACACAAAAAAATGTTGCACAGGCTAGATCTTTACAAATCGACAAATCGTCCATTCGCGACTGTCGGAGGTTGCGAATTATCGTCGCGCGTTACCGCTATTTTATGGGCAGGCCCCACACCTTAGATGTTAAGAGCGTTGCTGGAGTTTCTTCGGCCACTTCTTCTCCCAGCGCCAACGTTTCCCGAAGTGACACTCAAAGTTAGTTTAGCTTTTGAATGTCCCTTAGATTATCCGTGAAATAGCAATCGACCGAGTCGTGGTTTGGCCCTCTCGGGCGCCCTCGGATCGGAATGCTTACGCGTAACATAGTAACCGTCCAAGCCGAGGTTACCCCTCACCATGGGGACCCTTGTGTCGTGTTAGTAGCGATAGAGGTTCAAGCTAAGCGACCTAAGAGCTATGCCACCTCTCAATCCGGTGAAGCAGTCAAGGCCAGCTACTCTGGCCAATCTGTGTAGTTCGTTAAAACTAAAAAGTAAGTAACGGGTGGATGTGTAAGTGAAAGTGGAACAATTAAGTAATATACATGTAAGTTGAAAACAGAAACCTTATTTATTTATTTATAACACGATTTTAATCGTTGCGTGATAGACAGAGACAGCTGCAGCTATCCGCTTTTTACCAAGCGCATTAGGTCCTTATATAGATATTTGATAGGTGATGAGCCCAAAATAAATTTTAAGCAAATTTATTTTTATGCACTTAAAAAGCGAAAAACGGTAATTCATTTTTTTTCGTCACAAATATTACTAATATTCTTGTTAATAGTATAATACAATAAAATAATAAATAATAATAGGTTGTCAAATATCTCCCTTCCGCCTTTTTGTCTTTTGAATTTCGCGGCTATGTACAAAGCGCTACAGAGCTCGTATCTAGCAATACTATACATAATTTGAAAGGTCTTGACATAACCTACAAAACGACGCTATGCATAATTAGTTTTGATATTGCGTTCAACAGTTATAGACGTGTAAACATGGAGTTCACTAACGCCGAAATTCGCGCTATTTTAAAGTTTTCCTTCGTTAAAGGCAAATCCGCTAGAGAAACGTTCCGTGAGATTAATGGAGTTTTGGGGATGGTACTCTATCACTTCGAACCACGGAGGAATGGTTTCGACGATTCAGAGCCGGTGAAAACGACACCATGGATAAGCCAGCCGGCGGAAGACCTGTGACGACAAATACCGATCAAATCATGGACTACATCGAGTTAGACCGGCATGTGGCATCTCGTGACATCGCCCAGGAGATGGGAGTTAGTCACCAAACCATTTTAAACCATCTGCAGAAGGCTGGATACAAAAAGCTTGATGTTTGGGTGCCGCATGATTTGACGCAAAAACCTTCTGGACCGAATCAACGCCTGCGATATGCTGCTGAAACGGAACGAACTCGACCCATTCTTGAAGCGGATGGTGACTGGCGACGAAAAATGGATCACATACGACAATGTCAAGCGAAAACGGTCGTGGTCGAAGGCCGGTGAATCGTCCCAAACAGTGGCCAAGCCGCGAATTTCGGCGTTAGTGAACTCCATGTTTACACGTCTATAACTGTTGAACGCAATATCCAAACTAATTATGCATAGCGTCGTTTTGTAGGTTATGCCAAGACCTTTCAAATTATGTATAGTATTGCTAGATACGAGCTCTGTAGCGCTTTGTACATAGCCGCGAAATTCAAAAGACAAAAAGGCGGAAGGGAGATATTTGACAACCTATTATTTATATCAATAAATAGTAATATATTGTAATATATATTATTTATTGACATTAATATTATTATCGAATGTAGTTTATCCTCAATTATATATATTGAAGCACAAAGTACACAAACACAATTATTTTTACTGCATCTTCAACCTTTTACTGTTATTATTATTTCATAACGCGCTTAAAAAAACATGCTGTATATACCGAGCGCGGGCGGCGGCGCGGCGTGCACCAGGCGCCGGTGCGCCTCGGAGCCGGTGAGCGCGGCCACGGTCACGCCGGCCTGGTAGCACGCCGGTATGCGCACGTGTCTCGTGCGCCCGCTGCGCTCCGTCCAGCCGCGCGCGCGCCACTCTCGGATCACGTTCGCCACTTGACCTGCGAAAGGAACATTCTTTTAAAACAATGCCAACAGCATTTTTTTAATTAATAATTTACTAAATAAATCTACGCATACACCACAGAGAAACCACACAACACACACCACACACATTCTCTCACGCGTGTTAATTTTTAATTTAATATTACATAATAATATACAATTATTAAATTACAGTAATATTAAAATTATGGTGGGAGGATGGTGATGAACATTATTTTTTAAAACAATGTAAACAATATTTTTTTTATTAATATTTTACTAAATGAACCTACAAACACACACACAACACACACAAATTAACACACCGCACACATGCTCAATTAATTGTTTTTGTTGATGGCATTTCCATGTTGACACAATCTCTCAAGCGTTTTTTAAATTTAATATTACATAATAATATACGATTATAAAATTACAGTATTATTATAACTATGGTGGGGGGCCGGTGTCTTACAGGGTACACTATTATAAACACCAGTCTTTCACATTTAAGAACTATGTAAAACGGTATTATAAGTTATATTTGCTGTAAATTTGTAAAAGATAAATAAATAAAAGGCCCTCTCGAATGCCTTCGGATCGGAATGCTTACGCTTAACATAGTAACCGTCCAAGCCGAGGTTACCCCTCACCGGGGGGACCCTTGTGTCGAGTGACTAGCGGTAGAGGTTTAGGCTAAGCGACCTAAGAGCCATGCCAATCCGGTGAAGCAGTCAAGGCTAGCTTCTCTGGCCAATCTGTGTAGTTCGTAAAAAAAAACCGTAGGGTCCACCAGCTGGTCAAATTTTAATTTGGTCCAGTTCTGAATAAATACAAAGAGGGCGTGTGCGTAATAATATTTGATTACGGTTAAGTCGGTTATTTGTTTTTAGTCGTAAATATACTTGTAACTTACCAAGAACATTAAAAGTATGAAATCGTCTGTCCGGTACAACCATGAGCTGTGTGAGGTCAGTGTTTACATTCAGCCTGGAAATAACGTCCCTCGTCCGCACCAGTAACACAGAAGGCGAGGTAAGTCGAGGCCATAAGGTAGTCTCTGGTACACACTCCACCGGATTGCAGAGGTACACCCCGCGCGGTGAAACGCCGAACACCATTTGATGGTGCCAGGCGTCGGGGATTTCGCCTTCGCATCCCACTTGAAGATTCAATGTGAGTATTGGTACAGCTCCTAGAAATAAGATTTATACATATTTTAGTACATAGACATATATAAAAAACACACACCCGTCACCAAGAGAAGTAATCAGAGATTACGATCATTCGTTTAAATCTTAATCTTCTTACCAAGAGATATCCAGTCTGCCAGCCAATGGGAGAGGGAGACAACTCGTTCTGGATATGTTGGAAAGAAGCGGGCTGTCACCAGGCCGTCTGACGCCCTCTGTAATCCTGTCACCAAATCGGCAGCAGTGCATCCAGCGACGGCGCGCGACATTAAATACCTGTACAAGTATATTAACTAATATAAAAAAAGAACCGACTTCAAATCAAACGGACGATTTGTTTTATTTTCGGAGACTCAGTGACCTATGATGGGCCAGGAGTAGGTTAGGTCATGCTTAAGAGAATAAAATTCATGTATCCAATATTTAACGACCCGTTCAAACGGATTTCGATATATTACAAATATGTCGATATCATTAAAATCGGTTCACCCAGTCCAAAGTTATGAGATAAGGAACATAAAAAAAAGACGAATTGAGAATTTCCTCAAAAAGGCTACTGCAGCAGATTCTTCTGTTGCTCGGATGGGTCGGCACGAACATGGATGTATCCGTATCCTACCTTTTAGACTTTTTTAAAAAAGTTAAGTAAAGGTATACTTCTACGTTTTAACAACGCACTACACTCTATGTAGTATTTGTAGCTGACAGGGTCACAAAGGGGTATGCCGCATTGTTGTTTGCCCCCTTTTCTTGAAATCCCTTTGAATCTCTAGCCGTTAAACAAGTGGACCTTTAATAGGTGGAACCATAATACTGAACTATAAAAGAGATATTAAGAGATCTTGATTCATTGTTTGTGTTCTGAATGCTTTGCATATATTAATAACTCAATTCTCTCTCTTTAGTGTCGGTCCCTCATGTCCGAGGATCGTGGTCACCATCAGGGTTGCACCTGCAGCGAATTATTTGTCTCCACCGGCTTCTATCACTCGTATAATAACTCAATTAAGAATTGTTTTAGCTATCCAGAGTTACTTTGAAAATTAAATTATATACCCACATTCTATTCTATATGTTAATATTCCATACTAATTATTTTCAACATTAAAAGTGATGTGAAGTAGATATTTTCTTTGTAACGATAAACATTCTTATATATTCAATGTAATACAAAGAAAAACATTACCTAGGTAAAGGTGCATTATTAGCTCGCTGTCTGGTGCCCACAGCTGAATTGATTCTCCCAATATTCACAGGCACACCTAGAGCAATCTGAAAGTAAAAAAAAATGGTTATAAAAGTGGAGTCGAAATTTAATAGAAGAGTACTTCTTTCTTAATGATTGGACTGCAATCTTGTGTTTAATGAGTGGCGGTGATCACCTAACATAAATTTACTCTTATAAAAATTTCAACTTCACTAACAAAAACGTTGACAACTGCTGTAGCGCCACACGCAGAGGTCCCGATCTGCGTGACCTGACGTTCGCACGCCTCACGCTCTGACCACACCATGCACCTGGGCGGCTCAACACATTCGGTGTCGCATTCACTGCTGGATGCTGCGCCCTGCTCCCCACTCTGTAATAGGCAATACAAGTATATTAAAGAGTAATAACAAAAACCAACTTCAAATCAAATGTGATGGAGCAGACATTTGACAGGCTAACAAAATTTACACCCTTTAAGTTCTGGGAAGAATCTAGAATAAAACTATGGCATCCCCTGCCTGTCGTAGGTGACTAAAAGGGGCCTCGGGTTCACCGGGCGACAAGCGTGGGGGCCTTTGTCGTCCACTGAAGTGGACCCGGGAAGAAGGTAGCCAATCTGTGTCCGCCTTGCACTGCGATGGCACATGGGGGAGGGATTAACCTCCCCGTTGTTGAAGATTTCCCCCCATTAAGCTGGAGTTGCTACTCATTGTCCTTCATATACCAAAAAGTTTTTATCCAGGTAATGCAGATATCTCACCTGTCAAAGTCAGGAATTAGGTTTAAATCCAAAGATGCCCTTTGGATTTAAACCGGTTAAAAAGGGTAAAAAGGACCAATGACATAAGCTCTCTTATCCTCCAAACCATAACAGGCTATACAGAGATAGCAAGGTCAATTGCCAAGTATTATTGATATAGATGACCTACAATTATATAAAGGAAGCTAGTCATACATAATTGGTTACCATATTAGCAGCATCTTGACTGTCAACCTCACTCAAATTCTTCTCAACCATAAGCCTCTTGGCCATTGGTATGTGATAGAGGGCTGATGAATTTACTGCATCAACTCCTGGTCTTTCACCTTGATTGATTTGGTAAGCATTTTGCCCTTCATGATGTTCCTCCTCATCTACAAAAAAAAATGTTTGACAAAATGATATACCTTGATAAAGATTTCAGAAGTAATACTACAATAAAATAAAAACAAGCTCGAACAACTGCCCAACTTTGCCACTATATATAATATAGTAATGAAAATGGTTAATTATAAAATAATTAAAAGAAAAGTGTACCGTTTCTCTTTGAATTTTGTTCAATTTATGTTTCAAAGATGCCAGCAAAGGAAGATGAAAATGAAATGTGAATAAGTTGACAATAAAAGTAGGATAACTAAAATAATGATTGATCATATAACTTGCATCAGACATGAATTAAGTACCTTCTTTGCACTTCCCCTTCTTCTGTATTATACATACACAGAAGATCAAAATGAGATGTTATTTTTTTTATCTATATATATATATAACAGAGAAAGTGTGTGGGTATGTTCCATATAGGCTCCGAAATGGCTGGAAAGATTTCAATTAAACTTTCAGGGAATCTTCAGATTGACCTGGCAAGTAATCCTGTAAAGTTTGGTGATGATTGGAGCACTCCTCTTTTTGAACTATCAAACAAGCCATATGTCATATTTTTATTTCTGACATTAACAGCCCAATATGTTTTTGTATATATGATAAGAATGATATTGTTTTTACTGATATGTGTTGGTAATGATATTCACTCGCTCTATAAGAGGGTAGAAGAAAACGAATACGGAGAGAAATGAATAAAATAATATATTGTGAGGGTTAAATTAAATATTTAATGATGAAAGTTTATTGTTTAAATGAAATAAGGCAAAATCTAGCCCGGTGAAGAGGGCTGGGTACGCTAGTATTTTATAAAATATGATATTTTATATATGTATACACATATTTATTATTACATAGATACATACTCACAATTCATTATTTCTCTTGGTGATATTAAATCCCCATTGGAAACATGTATATTTGACAATGAGTTATTTACCCCACTTGACATAGTTCTCCTCACTAAAAACTGCTCACCCCTAAAGTTTACATGGGTTATATATGGGCCACAGTCTTGGTCACTATTTGTTTCATCTTCAACTTTACTTTGAGATACATCCAGCCCTCGGCTTGTTGATGGAACATTAAAACATTGAAGTTCTGGATCATTGTGTGTTGAACTAGCAGATGTGGGTGGTTGAGGATGTACAACAACAGGTAAATATTCAGGTGAGGTTCCTCTAATTACTGGCTCAATTTCTTCTGGCAAACTATTTGCCACTTCTAAATCGGCATCAGGGCTTGACTCATCACCAGTATCCACTTCACAGGATGGCCCAGGATCAAAATCCATTTCCAGGAAATCCATGTCTGGACTAGACACTCTTGACCCCTGTTCTCTAGCATTTGCTGGTCCCTGCTGAGGAACTGGATAGTTTGGAAGTAAAGGCAAATGTCTATCCAGTGGCAAGCCCATGTCAAGACTAAAAAATGAACTAGGCAAATCAGCCAAATGTTCACCACCCCTGTATGTGTAAATACAGCCATCTTCTGAGCCCAAAGAATAATCATCATTACCGGTATCACTTGAACTATCATCATTGTCTATGTTTGGTTTGTTTAGCTTAAGAGTTGATGGCCGTTTTCTATTTTCTCGGATACCACTACTTTCAGGATTATCAAAGGATTTACTTGTGCCACTTGTTGATGGACCATTAAAACTGCTACTGCTACTGCCTACTTTATCTATATAAACTTTGTGTCTCTGACTTGCATGTTTCTCAAAGGTGGCATCTAAACTTTTGTCATATATACTGGATTCAACCTTACTAGTACTGGGGCTTGAATGAATTTTGTTACAGGTCACATTGTTAACTATTTGTATTTTATTTTCCTCAATTGTGTTCTCCGTATTGTCGTTCTGTAAATTATTTTCTTTTGCACTGTTAATCTTTTGTCCACAATCATCAATAGGCCGCGCTCGAGACCCGTTTACTGGAATAAAACCAGAACTTCTCTGATGTGACAATGATGTTAAAACATTTTCAACAGTTTCGCCTTGGTCTCCAGGCTTCGATATGTTCTTACAGTCCTTACTAGCATCTTTATTACATTCTTGGGTATTAGTATTCCTTGCAGATGAAGCCTCATCGGAAGAATCCATAATTACAAACACAACTTGTTATTCGTCGGCATTGTACACTTTAAGGTTACAAGGAAATACCATCACTATTAAATGTTACATAAAGAAATTGTATAAAAAATAACCTACAATGTACACGTTCCTTTCATTAATTAATAAACATTTAACGGTTTACAAGATTGATCGAATTAGGTACATTAAATAATAACAAACCCATTGAACAGTGTAATTGACAGCTTAAGACCTATCACCACAGGCAAAAAATCTATTTGATTTACATTTGATATAAAACATAACATTTCATATCTAAGATAAAAATCCAATAATATTTCCTATAAAAAGAATGATTAAATCTCAAGTATTAATTTAAAGAAATTTACGTGCTTTAACTAAACCTTGTGGGGAACATCTTATTTCGGTTTTGTATTTACAACACAACGCTAAATGCTGTGTCAATAGGATCCTATCGCTCTCGGTGGGCGATAAGAGGCAAATCAGACAGATTTTTCCCCGTTAATAACTTAATAATTGCTGAAGTTTTTTCTTTTACTTCTTTAAGGGTCAATGCCACCCCTCAATATTATTGGTATTGTCTAAAATTTCTAATAATCAAAGATCTAAGTATTCGTTGTGAATCCATTTCCAGCACCGTGGAAACAGTATGCTGACAGTGAATATCGGCGGAAACCCATGTTTTTTTAACGTCCTACTACCTTAAGTAAAAATAGTAAAAGCCATTGGGCTATCCGATATAGCCATAATTTTTTTTATAACAATTGGGCCACCTTTTGTAAATATATAATTATAAGCTCGGTGAAAAACGGAAGAATCTCTATAGGGGATCTCTATCGACCCCATTAGATTTTTAAAACTTACGACTTGTAAACGATTACAAAAATGAAAATTGGCATTGAATTTTATCTTTAAGTCTATGGGTATCTCAGTGTCAATTTTCATAAATCATAAATTTTCACAATGACATATTAAACCAATCCAGCTGCGAGTTTATTATAAATTGCGTTTTACAATTGTATTGTAATAATCGTTGTTTATCGTGTTATAAATTGCAGTATCATTATTCTTTGTCACATCAACGAAGAAAATACAAGAAAAAATGGCATACGCCTACTTGTTTAAATACATCATCATTGGCGACACAGGTATTGATTTTATTTCCTGAAATTTCAAAGATGTAGTTTTTGTTTCTTTATTCGATATTAAATATTTTAGTTGCTTATGAAATTAAAATGCTCTTGTTTACATATAGGACATTATAGTTATATTTAAAGATGCACATTTTCGAAAGGATGATTAGGTCAGGACCCTTTAAAGTTCCGCCTACGTTCGAGCGTAATCTAGTCTAATATCGAATGGTAGGCAAATAAATATAGACCTATTTTGACTTTTTTTTTTATTGTTATATTCAAGGACATTCTTTGTTTCGTAGCTATTTGTACTAAACTTACTAGAGTTGTTATTTTGTTCATAGAACAATTGTTCTTCAATATAGTATAATAGTAAAAGCCAACCGTTAAATAGTTTTTAAGCTTTTAAAAAAATAAGATTAACTAACATGTGCATTGGGCAGGTGTGGGCAAGTCTTGTTTGCTGCTACAGTTCACGGACAAGAGATTCCAACCAGTTCATGATCTCACTATTGGTGTGGAATTTGGTGCTCGCATGATTACAATTGATGGCAAACAAATTAAGCTACAAATATGGGACACAGCAGGCCAAGAGGCATTCAGGTAATCAATTCACAATTTAAATTCACTTCAAACAAAGACATTTGTTTGCTTCCATTTAAATATACTTCTGATAAGAATTCAATGACCTGTGCATGTTATTGTATACAATTACAAAGGGAATTGCATAACTATTCTCATATTTTTTTGTAAATCAAATGATTCTTTGTTTCATACTTAAACATAATAAAACAAAGTAATTACTACATTTTATGTATAGAAAATTTAAAATTAAATGTTTATATAATCAGATCAATCCATGTAAAATATAATATATCACAAATTATTTTATGTCAAATACTTTAACAAAATTCATATTTTTAGGTCAATAACTCGATCATACTATAGAGGTGCAGCTGGTGCACTTCTGGTCTATGACATAACTAGAAGGGATACCTTTAACCACTTGACCACCTGGCTCGAGGATGCCAGGCAGCATTCCAATTCTAATATGGTCATCATGTTAATTGGTAACAAAAGGTATATGGTTACTTAATTTTATAACTTAGTATATGATAAGCCTACTAAGTGACTTAAGAGCTGATAGTGAGGTGTTCATATCCCAGAGGGTTTGTATCAATGAGGTTCTATATTTTGAATTATAACTTACAAAATATTTATGTGTATAAAAGAATACTAAAAATAATGTTTCTGGAAAGAGGTATGCAGAGATATCCGCAACAGGCGAGATATGCACACACTTACCATGTTATATAACATAATTCATAACACTTGGTCTTCAGAATATCTTTGTGAGCGCTTCATACTCAAATAGTTC
Organism: Meandrusa payeni; assembly: GCA_029286785.1. Taxonomy (NCBI): domain Eukaryota; kingdom Metazoa; phylum Arthropoda; class Insecta; order Lepidoptera; family Papilionidae; genus Meandrusa; species Meandrusa payeni. The sequence continues at coordinate 5,489,886 of JAGSMX010000008.1, read as the reverse complement.
GACCGCGAAACTTCTATAAAAAAATTTTAATGTTCCCCGAATGTCACACATATTTCTATGGCAATTTTTTTACCAGTACAGCTATAAAACTATGGAATAGTTTGCAAATTGAGATTAGGGAGACTTTGTCAACTAATGTCTTTTTTGTGTGTATCTGAATACTTTTTATTCAAACAATGAAAAATTACAAACTGGTATTTTTAATTTCATTATATATATTCCATGTGTATGTATATTATTATATTCATATAGAAGTATCTATTTATGTATATGTAAATGTATATTTATTTATCTATATAATAGTTTTAAAATGCTATTTTTAGCGGCACTACCCTTAGCCTGCTCTTAACCAATAAAGGTTAGCGGGAAGAAAATGCTAATTAGCATTAAGTTTGCCTTTGTACATATTCTTGGGTGCAATAAAGGATTTATCTATCTATCTATATCCATATAATAATTGCTATCTACAATACTAGGGTTAAAAAGTGTGAAACCTTATTTATTCATATGTATTGTAACACCTTAAAGTAAGGGGGAATTAATTAGACACATAGGGGGACTTAAATTAAAAAAGAAACTAAGCACTAGTGAAACATGACCTATAGGACAAGTATTAAACATTTTATATTTATAGTGATCTGGAGTCTCGACGTGAAGTTAAGAAAGAAGAAGGGGAAGCATTTGCACGAGAACATGGCTTAGTATTCATGGAGACGTCGGCTAAAACTGCAGCAAATGTTGAAGAGGCTTTCATTAATACTGCGAAAGAGATTTATGAAAAGATTCAAGAAGGTGTTTTTGACATCAACAATGAGGTGTGTTAGTTAACAGTACTGTAGGTTAATAGTTAGTATTTTAATATATATTTATGGAAATTTGTCATCTTTAGTTAAAACAAGAATTTCTTCAAGAATCTTGTTGAATAATATGTAATTTTTAAGAACGAAATAATAATAAATTATTACAATTTTAAATATAAAAAATTTAAATTATAACCATCTCCTAGGATAAAATTAGTTGGAATGGTTAACAAGAATATTAGTAATATTTTCTGAAAAAAAAAAGAAATATTGCTAGCTTTCTTTAAAAAAAAATTAATATGTCCTTGACCAATCATGTATTAAATTACTGTGTAATAAAAATAGTTTTAGTAGAAACAGTTTTACTTAAAAATTAATAAAATGTGATAAAGTGTTTTTAATTATATATATTGTTACACAATTGTGTATTTCAGAATTCTTTGATAACTTAAGTTTGGAGAGTTTCTAACAAGTCTCTGAATATACTTGTTTTACATGGCTCGTAACTAAAAGAATGTTAGCATTAAACCTTTTTAACTTCATGGGATTGAACGGTGGTTGAATCTTAATGTTTTCAGTCTGAAACTTTTTATGATTAACATGCTGTAGGCACCACAGGTTCACCATGAGCCGTTACCCTAGGTGTATTCTGATTTGAGAATGTCTGTATTCATACTTCAGGTAGGTGGTTTAATAAGATTATTTACTTATTAATGTATGCTCATATAAACTCAAGCCACTATCTACATTTTTAGCTTCCAAGATATAACTATCATTTACTTTTATAAAGGCAAATGGTATCAAGATTGGGCCTCAGCACTCAACAGGCGGAGGCGCAAGCGGCGCGGGAGGTTCGGGTGCGGGCGGGGCGGCAGGTGGTGGTTGCTGTTAGGTGCTGCACTGCACACACTGAGGTAGACAGTCTGGCCTGTAGCATGGTCAGAAGGGGTAAATATACTGATAATAATTTATTTATATTATTTCAGTACTACAGTAATACAGAGTGTAGTACTGTGTATAAAATTATACATACAGGTAGATGACCTTCCTGAAGAAAATTTGTGGCAGTTACGAATCTTCTGACCCGTTTTAAAATTCACAGTATTTACAACTTTAATTTTAGCAACCTTAATATTGTGAGATAAATAGTGAGAACACCGAGGCCTGCAAGCCTAAGAGATATTTGAAAGAAACAAATCCCCAAGAACCGTATGTCCTCTATACTAAAGGCATAAGAGTAAGTTGAGTCTTGGATGTTGCGGTCTACCTGTCAGTGATTTTTCAATAGTATGAGCAAGTATCCTTGGACCCCTGTGTTTTACGGATTTTTATATGACATATTGCCCTTGTAACTGCCAAAGACTTTTATATCTTTTCCCGCAAGAATGTCGGTCTTACGACACTCAAGCCAAACCTTTGTTAGGAGTAACAAAGCACAAAGTGAAAGATAACCTTGGCATGGAATGATACTCAAGTGGCGATATGAAATGCTAGCTAAGATGGGTCGAAATGAAGTCGAATTCATCACCCTGGCCCAGGTCATAAACAGGTCAACCCTGTAGTTCTGGGCTCTCAAGAATAAGACTACGGTATCCCCTGCCTGTCGTAGAAGACGACTAAAGGGGCCTCGGGTTCACTGGGCGACAAGGGTGGGGGCCTTTGTCGTCCGCTAAGGTGGACCTGAGAAGAAGGCGACATCGGCTGGCCCATGTCGCCGCATCGTGGGCACACTCCTTGATCACAGTGCAGAGGGGCTCCAGTGCGTTCCACTGGAGATCCCGGAGCCCCTCGTCATGCACCGAGGAAAGGGCCACCGGGGAGGTTTTAATGGGTAAAACCCGACATAACCGCCGCCTTCCCGCAGAAGGCGGGGTATCTTATCGAAGATTTCCTCCCGTTAAGAAAAAACGGTCGTAAACAGGTTCCTGTAACCACCTCCACGGTAAAATAAGGGTTGTAAGAGGTTGTTTATTGTTGCAATTATGAATTGTTTTGTTCAACAGGGGAAGTGCAGCTGTGTGCAACGAAAAATGATTGGAAACTTACTGCGTGCTGGATTTATTAAGTTATGTATTTATGTATGCTATGGAATATTTTGCATCTCAATTCAATGTAATAATTTTATAATGCCATTCTGGTGAAACATTCTTGTGTATTATCAATTTAGATGTGCTTATCGCGCGACTATTTTAGTATTTTAATGTAGTTTTTATATCAATGTAACAACCACTTTTGAATATATTACAAAAGATATAAAAATAGGTGTGATTGTTGTTAGTTGACTTATAAAATAGATCAGTCAAAAGACATGCAATCTTAAATTGTATGTTATATTAATCCTTTTATTTACGTCGTAGAAGCAGTACAGTTAAATATCTCATCTTATGTAGTTCATAATAATAAGATAAACCATATGACATATGTTTCAAATCATATTGCGTAATATTTCTATGAAAATAATAAATGTCAGATTGGACCAGGGGTGGTGAATAATAGGTTTATGATATAATTACTTCAATACCGTTTTGATTCCTTTAATGTGTGTAAACCTATTCGCTTTTATATTTGAATGCAAAAATATGTACTATTCAGAAGCTTAGTTGGATCAAAGACGACTTTTTCAAATGCAATTTTACAATTATATTACTATTACTATAATCATAACCTAGACAGCTTGATATGCTTTCCGTACTTATATATAAGTATTTTCTTAATAAATGGTTTGGATTTCTATGAATTAGTATTGCATATTCCAAATGTTTGCATGATTTTACCAAATATTGGGCAATGTTTGACAAATTTGTGGCAAATATCCCTAGAGTCGGTAACATATGCGGGCATTTATTTAATAATAATACTTATTGATGTGCAACATTTCATTTGATACGAGAATTTATATAATTAATTATTTTAACCTGTTAACACATTAGATTGTAACATAGCCCGATTTTTATATTATTTTAAAATAAGTTGTGTGATATTTCGAGAAGTAAACTTTGACATATATACAATGTATATTGGAAAAAACGTAATTAATTTTGACGAGAAAATTCATTTTGTTCTATTATTTAATTTGAAGATTTTAGATGTAATGTAATTCAAATATAGTTTATCAATATACAACTACACACCGTTTTTTACTAGACTTACACACGTCATTACTGTGATAACTTTTATGTAATTTCAGCAAGTTACATAAAAATTACCATTAATCCTTATTTTAATGCTTTTCGTGTTTTCACTAACCTTACTTGATAGAAAATGATAGTTTTTTTTGAAACAGCTCTTGTTCTTTAGATCAGAGTTCAATTCAGCTAAGTACATTCTCAGTAGTGTTCCACTTGTTGAGGTTAAGAATGCCTACGGAACTTTGGCACAAGAAGAATAACTGTATTTAACTTATTGTTAAATGTACTGCTTGCAAGTTACCCGGAGGACATGATTACAGAAATAGTTTATTTGTAAGTTTAGCACATTGTATTGTAGTAAATTAATATATAAGGTTATATTATCCAAACACATTTGTAAAGCGTAATTCATGAAAGTAAATGTTAAAAAAATTACAAATTCTTTTTATTTAGTTCATTACATACTGATAAGATTCATCTCTTTAAAATATGTTTTACAATCAGTATCAAATAGCCATGATAATCCAGAACGACATAATCCTCTCTGTTGAATCCGGGTTAGGATTCAGATATCATGGAATGGGGCACTTGTTTCCACTCTGGACATAACAGAATGAGGCTACGCTTTTGAGGTGTTTAAATGTAGCGAATGACTAAGATGTCCACGTCAACAGCAAAGAGAAGTGAACTTTTAAGAATCTCATGATGAACTTGGACGAAATCTTCACATAGTTTTAGAGCTGCAATGGTAGTTGAAATGTATCATACTGCTATTCCATTTCTTACCGTTTATACAATGAATAGTGTCAATAACATATATCAAATGTTTTGTAACTCCAAGGGTCCTTGGGCTCAAGTCTTAAACAACTAGAGATATACAGTGATCTCCCTTGCACATTGGGCACAATCATGGATTATGTGAAACTTTTTTGTACAATGTTTATAAAATCATAATACTTGTCTCATGTCTACACTTAACCATTTACAATTATTTTACAATTGATTCCAGCTATAATGTTTCAACTACAATATCATTTTAGACTAAAGATTGTGTCTTAATCACTTCATTTAGCACTGTCAAAACACTATTCACCATTTCTAGTGTCTTCATTTTTACTGTACCATTTAGTTTCACTTCAGCTCTATTCAGATTAATCTCAATTAAATCTAGAGGTGTCACATCCAGCATAACGGTGTAGAAAATTTGATTTTGCAATATCTGATATGCAATTGTAACTTTGTCTGATATATGCATTGCACCATTTTGTATTCTAAAAGAAAGATAATAAATGATTACACACATTTACAATTGAAAACTAGAATTTAAAAAATTAGTTAATTATGAAGTCAGTTAATAACAGATATTTTGTTTTTGATTACTACCTATTACTATGTCTGCTTCACTACATTGATGTTTTAATTTGGATGTTATCTCATTAAGGATCATCATCATTCATTGATAGTTGATCTCATCGGTTGTTGTTGAGGTGACAAGGTGTTTGATTATTTATTATGATGCAAAAGCCTAATAATGTTGAAATACTCTATGGAATATTGTGCACTTAATAGCATCCTTGTAACTATTGGATTTGTTCTATAGGACAGGGTAGACAGATGTAGCAAATTACATCTCTTTTGAGACAGGCAGTGAATCTGTCGGTATCTAACAGTTGTAAAAAATAAGTGCAATCTGAGAACCTATAACTCAATACAAGCTGCCCAGTATTCAAACTCTTAACCCTCAAATCAAATAACTACTAAACTATCACGTTTTTTGAGCTAGGCACCTACTAACTTACACACACATATGAAAATTTAATCCTCATTGCCATGTTTCGTGAAAGTTATGGACTAAGGTAAGCTTAGCTATCTCTAAGCATGGTGTAATTTTACATCCTCATAGGTAGAAATTTTATTCAGTAGTTCCTAGTGTAAACACAATAATTAAATGAGTGTGTACTTTTGAATGATAATATTCAAGGAATATTAAATAGTGATTTGATTATATTCAAATGATTGAATTAGTCAACACTTGACTAATGTCATTGTGTTGGCATTTGCTATGTGTCATTTAAACATACAAAAAATATTTACCCTTGCCAAATGATGCCCACATCGCCAACTTCAAATGTTAGTCTCATCTTGACTTTGTGGTCAGCTGGCACCTCATAGCACAGTGTGAATGGATCAGTAGCACGAGATGTGTCATTTTCAACACACTTGAACCCAATTTGCAGCATTTGGAGCTAAAAGTACATGTGATTAAGATGATAACAATTGGTTGGATTTTGGTTGCTATAAATAAGTCTCTAAATAAATCACAAAAAAATTGCCGTAATTATTTATTCTTAATAATGCTCACATGTTACCATGCAAGTTATAGCTATCTAAATTAGTGTTCTTAATTGCTTATTCAAGGTACAACTATGACATATATACAAAACAGGAATTAGTACAATTAATCTTGTGAATACAACATAATATTATGAATATTATGTATGTATCAGTGAAAAACAACAAAGTGCACAACACTGGTATGTTATTGTTAGGAAAAAGCTTTCCCAGCCTTTTTTAGTTGGTGTAGATTAGCTAGCAATTATTATCTGCTTCTGCTACCCTCATCAAGTGTATTAGGTCCCTTGTGTAACAGGTGATGAGCTCTTTGCCAATTGTAATAGTACCTAGTAGGACCTCTAGGCTATTGCTATTACAACAATAATGATTTACATATATCATTAATATGTTACCTGTGTAAAACAGAACTGGTTGATGGTGCAGTCAAACAAGTTTTGAAATGTCATTTTCACAGATGTGCCAATCCTTTGCTCACCATGTTCTAGCATGAATGGTAAATGAATAGCTCCTGGCACTTTCATACTTACACCCCAAGATAAAAAAATGCCAGTATAGACCAATTTACTTCTATTATTCTCGTTAGATGACACAGATATCTAGAAAAATATAATAAATGAAGATCAAAATGGCTTAGTATTAAATATCCCACGATATGAAATAAATCTCACCATATATATCTTACCATCAAACCGACGGGATCATTAATATCATATTTTAAGTGTGGATGTTCCTCAAAAACCACAGAAATTTTATTTCCTGACTTTGTTTGGATGGTGCTAACAAGAGAATGTCGAATTTTTGAAGCATATTGCTTAAGTTTGACTGTACTTGATTGTAAATTAAATATTGGAGACACTTTGCTTAGTCGCCAATACCCTTCATTGTAAATAACTGAAAGTATTTTACTCGTAATTATTTTTACATACAAATACAGAACCAAACCAAACAGCGAGTTCTTACCAGCCAGAGGGTCGTTTATAACATAATTATTATTCATTTTGTGCTCTTTACATCAAGTTATTTCGAAAACTACACACATGTACATGTTATTTTAAAAGTATAACATTTTTCAACTTTGAATTGCAGCTAAACAAAAATAAATAATTAGAATTAAGACGAAAACAAGCTTTGAAGATTAAGTCATAGATATTAACGAGTGCGTACAATTACTTGACAATTCGCTAAAAATAACGTATATAAGTATTTAAATCAAATTCAAATCACAGAGTACCCATTTTGAACTTAACGATACTGATGCGTCAAATTCAAACCTAAGTGCCTATTGGTTGGTGGTTGAATGTCATTATTAAATCTTGTGTAGCCACCCTGAAAATGCAAATTTCTTATAACTATTTGCCGTCATGAAGCCGTAGGCTTTTAAAACATCATTAATATTTTTAAAATCCGTCTTTCTCAAATCACCTTACGAAACAGAATATTTTTTTATAAATTAAAATAAAATACTATTTTTCTTTCCCTTTGATTAGATATTTTTAATAGGCCTAGTTAAGTTTAGTAGCTTTCACGTTCTTTGGCGTAACGTTAGACGTAAATGTAAGACAGAGACTGTTTTGGCTGTTCTCTTAACATATGTGAAAGGTAGTAAGCCCATCGCCACAGTGCACAACGTTTAAACAAGAAATTTCTTGTGCTTAAACAGTCGAAAAAAACAGTTTAATAAGTGGTTTGTGACAAAAATCATAATCATCGTCTTAGATATATATAATATAACATCTGTGGACGGGCTTTTGCCACTTTAATCAAATAAAAAATACTTTGACAGTACAATTTAGTACTTCTAAGAAGTTTTAATAGTATGGTATTATTTGGTAATACAGTTACCATTTGGTAGGATCGCTTAGTTGTGCGTGTTTTAGTCAGGTATCACCGACAGAGTGCTTTGCACAAATACTAAGAAGTATTTTTTAGTTGTTATTGTCAGTTGTCTTATATTTATTGTTATTACTTTTATTCTTTTAGATTAAAAGGTAATCTATTATTCTTAAATAGTTTTTATCATTACCATCATCAACCATTTTTTTGTATGCCGTGAAAATTGAAATATATGTAAAATATCTCAATTTTGGAAAATGAAAGTTCATGTTTGTATAAGTCGGACTTTGGCACTTTGATAAGTATCTGAATCCCTACGAGAGTAAAGTTCATTTCGTCGTATCTGTTGTGGCCTGGTTGCGAATTTATAAACTCATTTATTATTTGCGTCTTGTAGACTATGGAGCAACTTCGCTTTGACGGTCGTGTGGCTGTGGTGACTGGAGCCGGTGGTGGCTTGGGCAAGGTCTACGCTTTACTATTAGCGTCAAGAGGGGCTAAAGTGGTTGTTAACGATCTTGGCGGGGGCCGAGATGGCAGCGGAAAGTCAACTTTTGCCGATGCCGTTGTTGAAGAAATTAAGAGCAAAGGTAATGTTACGTTTCTACTCCATTCTGTAATAATAACATAATTTATACACAATTTGCCCTACACATGATGGTGATTTGTGATTGGTGAGTTATGTGAACAAAAATATTTGTATAAGGTTTATCATTATGATACCTGAAAACGAATATATCACAGGTGTGGGTACATCAATAATTTATTCTGATTAAAGCAGGGAAAAGTCGGGCAAAATAGGCTATTTTTGAAGAACAAGTTTATAAGTTAATAGCAGTACTTCTAATCTGTTATATTAAATTACCATTGTGCAAGGAAATAAGGTAAATTTCTGTTTATATAAGGTTACAAGTATAATATCAATCTATTATGGTCTTTTGAGGAAATTAATATCTTTATTATAGTTTCCTCAAGAGACGATAACTATTTTTTATATATATTAAAATGATCTGACATCAGGAACAACCAAATTTGTTAAGCCTTTACTGGTTAATATCATTCAGAAACTAGCAATCATGTATAATATAGCTTTGACTAAGAGCAGCTTTTTCTGTGGTAGTAAGGAAATACAACAGTTTCACACTCTTAAGTTAATCTTAGGAAAGGTTCGTGAATGGTCAGCCCTGTAGTTCTGGGCTCTTAAGAATAAGACTATGGTATCCCCTGCCTGTCGTAGAAGGCGAATAAAAGGGGTCTCGGGTTCACTGGGCGACAAGGGTGGGGGCCTGAGTCATCCACCAAGGTGGACCCGGGAAGAAGGAGACATCAGCTGGCCCGTGTCGCTGCGAAGGCACAGTGTAGAGGGGCTCCGGTGCGTTCCACATTGAGATCCCGGAGCCCCTCGTCATGCACCAAGGAAAGGGTCACCGGGGAAGTTTTAGTGGGTAAGAAACCGGTTATGTGGGGGTATCTTTCTGAAGATTTCCTCCCCGTCAACAAAAAAAAAAGGTTTGTGAATGGTTCAATCTAGTTGGCTAAAGACTTTTTATGCAGTTGTGACAGATTTACATCAAATCAAATTAAATCAAATCGGTGACCGATCAGTTATTAGCTATGCTACTATGCACAGACCATTTTATTTATTTCCAAAATTTCAGAAATTTATGATGGAGTTCTGGCATCTATATCCTCTTTATTTCAAATTTCTATATTCATGCTCATAAAAGTATTTACACTTACCCACCAAACTACCACTTACAAATCAATATCTCAAACAATAAACTTTATTCCATATAATTTTTAGGAGTTCCCAGGATTTTGAGGTTTTAGGAGTATATTTTACAAATCCAAGATCCCACACTAAAATGGACCCTAATTGAAAGCAAATACTTTGGAACAATGTAAATTGAATCAGTCCTGAAATCACGGTGCTATTAGTGCACAAACTTAAAATAATACTGACAAATTGAAAACCATAAGTGGCTACCAACCTAATTAATTAAGCTTTTATACATTGCAAAATTTGTTTGTTTGTACATGGGTGGTGTTGACCTCTTAAGATCAGAAGAGCTATAAGCATGTTTCCCCTTTTTCTAAGAAAAAATATTCAAATGGTTTTTGTACATTTTTATTTGGTACCCAGCTGTATATGTCTTTTTTATGTGGTACCCAACTGTATATGTCTTTTTTATATGGTACCCAGCTGTATATGTCTTTTTTATGTGGTACCCAGCTGTATATGTCTTTTTATGTAGTACTCAGCTGTATATGTCTTTTTTAATCTATGTATTCCGATTCAAAACAAGTGCTGTATTTAAGAAATATGTTTGATAATCTTCATTTAAATAATCGTGTTTATACATAGGTGGTGTGGCAGTTGCTGATTACAACTCTGTTGTCGAGGGAGAGAAGATTATAAAAACAGCTATAGATAACTTTGGACGTGTTGATATAATAATCAATAATGCCGGTATCCTCAGAGATAAAAGCTTTACCAAAATGTCCGAACAGGTAAATTTTTGATAATAACTTTTATAGTTACACCTTATTTTTAAGCTGCTCCAGGTGCTAAAACAAAAGGATGAAATCCTGCAGTGCGTCTAGAAGTCCGATGGTGCAACGGGGATGGGGGATTAATTAATTTCATTCTAGTGATTACTACAAACATAAACATTTCATTCAAGTATATGAGGAAATAAAATAAGAATTTCTGTTTGTAATATTAAAATAATTTTTGTCTGCCTGTCTCTTAGTTCCGGTCATTCTCTGGAATTGCTGGACCAATTTTGACATGATCACTGGCAGATAGATGATCTAATAAGGATGAACTTAGGGTACTTTTATTATAGAAATAAATAAATATCTTTTAATCCTGGGTAACATCGCGGGGCGCAGCTAGTCCTTAATAAACGAAAATGATTTGTTTTTATGGGAGAAGGGAGACTGCTAGTGACTCTGCTACGAAGAGTTGGGTCGCCGCCATCTCACTCACCGGGTGAAATGCAGAAGTATAATATACCTGCATATCAGGCCTGTGTTCAACAAGGTCTTTCTTTATGTCACATGTTAAAAAGCTATAACTCGGCGACGATAATAAAAGTTATCAGCGATTCGTACGATTACTCGGTAAATACGTTATTCGAAGAAGTAAGTTTTTATTTCTGAATATTATCTTTTTAAATGCATAATTGTTGGCTTTAGTCACTTTGTCGTCTTTGTTAATCAACACGGATATTCGAAATCGAAAAAGGATTTATAAAAAGGCCAAGTTTAGATTTTTAATAACTACTTAATTATATTATATTTTAAGGGCATATTACATATTAAAAAAGAGGTAGGTAAGGAATACCTTCGACCGAAATATAAATGAAAAATAAGCGTGCTAGGATTGTACTAAGTCGTACTCCGTGATCTCTGCCTGCCCCTTAAGGTGACAGACGTGTGTTGCATTTGTTTTATAAAAATCACTTTATCGTCATCATAATCAGCCTTTATCAACCCACTACTGGAAAAATTCCACCCCCAAAAAATCGCTTGCAAAAAATTTTTTGAAGTAAAAATTCTTGACTTCGGGAATATGCCAGCGAAGAAAGAAAAAGAATTATGTTTCGTATATTACTGTGTGGGCAAGGAAGAGTAGTGCGCGTGCACATTTTCTTTCTCTCTTGAACAATCTTGTATATGTTGTATTATATTGTGTATATTATAAACAAATATTTACGTATATAAATATACATATACAAAAAACTGAAGAAGTGTGGTCTAAAGCATTATGAGTATATTTTAGCAAGTTATGTTAGAAAAAGATCCATATGTAAATTTGAAATGATGGTGTATGGCCACCTTACCCATATCACACCTGGGAGCTAAAAAGACCACTTTAAAACGATATCGCTGTTGGTGGCCTCTATACGATGGTCTGAAGGACCTACGATTTTTTTTTATTTTCAAGAAAGCAAGTGTCATATGCATTTGATAATAATACCTGATTAAATTTATCAGGACTGGGATCTTATTCAAGCCGTTCACATGAAGGGAGCATTTAAAACCACTCAGGCGGCATGGGAGATCTTCAGGAAACAAAAGTACGGTCGCGTGATCATGACCTCCAGTAATGCCGGTCTATTTGGAAACTTTGGTCAGGCTAATTACAGGTAATTTCATAGGCATCTATCTCAGTTTTGTTTTTAATTACTAAACATAATATAATCTTACTAGTGATCAGATGGATCGAGCAACCAGAAATGGCATACATCGATTGGAGGAACACGAGAAGAAGTCAGTCTTGGTTATTGTTTAGCTGTACCCAAAAGTGGATGTTCAGGCTGTTACTTTATTTTTTTAATAATATCAATAAATAATTAAGTCATTATTAAAATTGAAGCGTCAATAGCGTACTGGTTTAGGGTACAGCCTGTGAATCGTTAGGACGTGGGTTCGAATCCACCATTGGACTATTGCCGTGAACATGTCCTAGCACAAGCTTAAGCTTAGTTGGAATGGTTAACAAGATCCAGCCCTGTAGTTTTGGGCTCTCAAGAATAAGACTACGGTATCCCCTGCCTGTCGTACAAGGCGACTAAAGGGGCCTCGGGTTCACTGGGCGACAAGGGTGGGGGCCTTTGTCGTCCGCTAAAGTGGACCCGGGAAGAAGGTGACATCGGCTGGCCCGTGTAGCCTTGCACTGCGAGGGCACAGGGGGGGAGGGAGTAACCTCCCCGGACGTGCTCTCCTTGAGCACAGTGCAGAGGGGCTCCGGTGCGTTCCACTGGAGATCCCGGAGCCCCTCGTCATGCACCGAGGAAAAGGCCACCGGCGAGGTTTTAGTGGGTAAAACCCCACATAACTGCCGCCTTCCCCAGAAGGCGGAAGGATCTTTTGAAGATTTTCTCCACGTTAACAAAAAAAGTTAACAAGATTGTTAGTAATATTTCTGAAAAAAAAAAAGAAATATTGCTAGCTTTTTTAAAAAAAAAATAATTGCACAACATTGATATACAACAATGAACACGTGAATCACAGAAACAATTAATTTTACATTTAATATGATATGATATTATTGCATGCGCAATTGCGGTTTTATCGCTTCGAACGACCCTTTGCAGACAACCTTTGGATAAATAGAATATTGTGTCGGTAGTTTTCTGTCTATAAATATACTAGGCTAGATTTTGCTTTATTTTATTTAAACAATAAACTTATATCATTAAATATTTAATTGAACTCTCATCATCAGCCTGTATCTATCCACTGCTGGAAATAGGCCTTCCCCAATGCCTTCCACCACATGCGATCCTCAGCTTTTCGCATCCTGCCACTTCCGGCTATCCTAACAAGGTCGTCGGTCCATCTGGAGGGAGGGCGCCCCACGCTTCTCCGACCTATGCGCGGCCTCCATTCCAAGACTTTCCTCCCCCATTTACCAGCCCACTGCCACTTCAACTTGCTGACTTTAAGAGCTATGTTGACCACCTTTGTTCTCCGTCGAATTTCTTCGTTTCGGATTCTATCCCTTAGAGAAATGCTGAGCAAAGCTCTTTCCATCGCTCGTTGTGCGACTTTCAGCTTGTGGACCAGCCCAACGGTCAGAGTCCAAGTCTCCACACCGTAGGTCATGGCTGGGAGGACGCACTGGTTGAAGACTTTTGCCTTCAGGCATTGAGGTATTTGCGAAGTGAGGATGGTGCGGGGTCTTCCGAATGCCGCCCAACCCAGCCGAATGCGTCTATCGATCTCTTTGTTGAAGTTACCCGGGCCAAGCTGTATAACCTGTCCCAGGTAGACATAGTCTTTAACTACTTCAATTACTGCATTCTCGATGGAAACGGGACTTGGAACGATGAGATCATTGAACATGACTTTCGTCTTGTCAAGATTCATCTTCAGTCCCACGCATCGAGAAACAGTATTGAGATCATTGAGCATCCGACTGAGATCCTCCAGCGATTCCGCCATCAAGAGCACATCGTCAGCAAACCGTAGGTGTGAAATATACTCGCCGTTGACGTTGATTGAACTCTCACAATATATTTAATAATTAATTTCTCTCCGTATTCATTCTCTTCTATTCTCTTGAGCGGGTGAAGATCGTTACCTACACCCATGTACAAATCAGTAAATACAATATCATTCCTATCATTTATACAAAAACATATCAGGCTCAAGTTAATGTCAGAAATAAAAGTACGACGTATGGCTTGGGCGTGGTGAATATGAATGATCTGTGAATTAAGTGCATTAATAAATACTTATGTAGCAATAGTTATTTTTAAACTATTAATGTTGATCACAAGTAAGGAAATTCCGTTAGTCTGTCCGTCCGAGGAGTGCTGCGATCGTCACCAAACTTTACAGGCTTACTCGCCAGATCAATCTGAAGATTCCCTGAAAGTTTTATTGAAATCGGTCCAGCCGTTTCGGAGCCTATATGGAACAAACCCACACACTTTTTCTTTTATATATATAGATTTATAAGCTAGGCAGTTTTCGCTTTAGTGGATACAGGATAGCTTTTTTTCTTTTTGCAAATGTATTTCTCACTTAAAATACAGTTTAAAAAAATATAATTCCATGTAGGGACTACAAATAGATCATTTTTTTAAGTTTATCGTTATATTTTTTTCTTATATGTTACAACTGCATCATAAGGTTTGTAATAAAGATTGTGAGGTCTAATGCGTTATTAGTAAAAATGACATAAACGCATATTCCATATATACCTTGACCACAAATTCTAGCGGTTTTTCATTGTTATAGTAATTTATATTAACTGAGCTGATAGATAAGATATGACTACTATTATAATATTTTTTGTAATAATACCTTGAATCTTGAATGATGGTTTTGGGGAACAATTTGTGAAAAATATTCAGTTCATGCATATTTAAATGCATTAGCCGACTGGCACCAATCTTGTCCACTTAATTTTTTTACATATGGTAGGAATTTATGGCGGATCTTATGCGAAATGGTCTCGGGAAGGTGCGTGCAGTGGCAGTACGTACAGTAGGCATTTCTCCATGTAAAAAAAAGGAGGAACTAATAACTTAAACCGATAGAATTCTTTAATTGGTGGTCGTGGTGTACATAAACGTAAAGTGACAAAAACAATATTACTTATATTGAAATAATCATATCTTTGTTTGTTTTATTTTGAATTAAGGACATTTTACCATGAACCGTTTGAATGTTATCCATTAATTGACAACCTGTATATAGAAAGATGAGCCGTGGTAGCTCAGTGTCCGGACGGTTGGCTCTTGTTGCATAGTACGCTAGCAACCCGAGCTCGATCCCCGGTGGCGGCACCAATAAATTTGTTCTTGCAATTTTATGTGCTGATTAACCACGCGCTCAGCGGAGGAAAACATCGTGAGGAAACCTACATGTCTTAGAAAATTTTTCTAAGGCATGTGAAGTCTGCCAATCCGCACTAGGGCCGCGTGGTGGACTATGCCCTTATACTCTCTTTACAGAGAAGGCCTGTGCTCAGCAGTGGGACTTATATATTATATATATAAAGGCTGTAACTTTAACTTTTATATAGAAAGATATATAGCAACACTCAGGAAGAAAGATAGTGTTTGAATACTAGGTTCTTAAGGTAGCAAGGGTTTTGTTCAGAGCATTCCAGACGCAGATCGTCTCAACTAAAACTTGCCCAGGAATTTTGTGCTATTCTCTGGCATAAAGCTAAAGGTTTCACATTCTCTGATGATCACGAGAAATTATTTACTCAAGATATCTCCTACGTTCTTATAGGACGTATTGTGTTGAAGAAAAAATGTAGGAGCATTCCGCCGGTTGAATTAATTATGTGTAAATATTTTAGCGCTGCAAAAATGGGATTGGTTGGCCTTGCAAACACTCTGGCCATTGAGGGCGCAAAGTATAACATCAAGGTGAATACAATTGTACCAACAGCGGCTTCCCGTCTCACGGAGGATATATTACCACCGGAAATGTTCCAAGCGATGAAACCGGAGCTTATCGCACCTGTTGTTGTAAGTATCACGTACACTCACCTCCAAAATTTTTAAATATTTTTTGAAGTAAAACTTCTTTACGCACACTTCACTTAGGGAGTAAGCTGATTCGTGAGTTACGAAAACTGTGACCGGGCCAGGCGGAAGGAATTTGAGAGGGAATGTGAGTTAGTGAAGATAGAAAAAGAGAATTTCGTTTCGTCTAAGACACAGTGTACGCGAGCGGCTAAAGGCTTAACTTTACATTATATATTTTTTTGTGACGAACTACACAGATTGGCCAGAGAAGCTGGCCTTGACTGCTTCACCGGATTGATTTTTTTTGTGACGAACTACACAGATTGGCCAGAGAAGCTGGCCTTGACTGCTGTTTACATTATAAGGTTTGGCAATTCACTCGGCGGATGTTTTTTTTTTTTTTTTTAAAAGAAAGCTAGCAATATTTCTTTTTTTTTTTTTCAGAAATATTACTAACAATCTTGTTAACCATTCCAACTAAGCTTAAGCTTGTGCTAGGACATGGTTCACGGCAATAGTCGAATGGTGGATTCGAACCCACGACCTTACGATTCGCAGTCCGTACCCTAAACCATTAGGCTATTGACGCTTATTGTGGGTTCCACGTTAAAACTGGTAAATGTTTCGATTAGTAGAATTTAGTAGACATACTCTATATGCTCTGGGATTTGGAACCAAACATTTCTAATTTTTTTTTATGCCTGTAAACTAGCGCTTGACCATGATCCCACCTGGTGTTAAGTGGTGATATAGTCGAAAGATGGTACGCGCTAGTTTAGTAAGTGCCTATTCACTCTACTCTTGAAGGCTCCCACGTCGTACTTGGACGGGAAGACTGACGCCGGCAACTTATTCCACTCCTTTGCTGTATGCACGATGACTCAAATCGCTTCGTTCAGACGCGCGGATTTACATTGCAGATTATACAACTAGAGGTTATAAAATTTTCTTTTAAATTTGTATAATTATTGGTAGGTTTATATGGCGCATGAATCTTTTCCCGAGAGCGGCAGTGTCATCGACTCCACGTTGGGTTTTGCGACCAAAACACATCTTGTGAGATCTAACGGAAGTGTTCTGAGGTAAGTGGATTGTCATACAAAAAATATCATGCTATACTTACTCTGTCTTAACGCTTTACAATGACAGCCTTCTGGCTGAGCGATCTGACTAGGGTTTCAAGTTTCGTACATACAAATCAGAAATTCAATTGGTATTTAATTCAAAAAAATAAGAAGTACATTACGGTGATAATTGTTTTGTAATAGGTTGGTTCCGTAGTGGAATGTCATTGGCCTTCTTACGATATTTTATTTATCTGTTACTTCACAATACTATCATTTACACATACATACATACAACAGAGAGTCCTCAAGTTCTTCGGACACATAGTCAGGCGGGACCCAGACAGTCTGGAAAGGCTGATCATTACTGGTTGTGTGGAAGGGAAGAGAGCGAGAGGGCGGTCTCCTACGAGATGGACACACACTCAGGACGCTACAGGAGCTACCCTACAATCATCCATCCAAATGGTGCAAGACAGAAATGTCTGGAAAGAAATGCTGGTCAACGCACCATAGTCACGTCCCTCAGTCATGGAGTTACGACAGAAGAAAAAGACATATACATACAAACACGTCAATCGTTCCAAATAAGTGAAAAGTAAACTTGTGCTTGAAAATAATAGTCGAATGGTTGAACCTACGTCTTTACGTTTAATAGATGCTTATATTCTAACGTTTTCACAGGAAGAGACCCTCTGATCTTGTGACCATAGAGTCTGTAAAGGAGGCGTGGCCTCAAGTGGTAAACATGACCAATGCCACTCACAAGGATAAAATGGCTGATGTCACAGTGGAGTTAGTTGAAAAGTTACAGGTCGGTTCCTTCTAGCACATTAACTATTATATTTGTCATATTATAGTAAATAAATTACCACAAAACATGTCTTTCGCAACAGAGCCGTGGTAGCTCAGTGTCCGGGCGGTTGGCTCTTGTTGCATAGTACGCTAGCAACCCGAGTTCGATCCCCGGTGCCGGCAACAATAAATTTGCTGTTGCAATTTTATGTGCCGATTAACCACGCGCTCGGCGGTGAAGGAAAACATCGTGAGGAAACCTACATGTCTTAGAAAAATTTTCTAAGGCATGTGAAGTCTACCAATCCGCACCAGGGCCGCCCTGGTGGACTATGCCCTTATACTTTCTTTACAGAAAAGGCCTGTGCCCAGCAGTGGGACATATATATTATATATATAAAGGCTGTAACTTTAACTTAACTTTTATGTCTTTCGCGAT
Organism: Meandrusa payeni; assembly: GCA_029286785.1. NCBI lineage: Eukaryota > Metazoa > Arthropoda > Insecta > Lepidoptera > Papilionidae > Meandrusa > Meandrusa payeni. The sequence continues at coordinate 5,471,469 of JAGSMX010000008.1, read as the reverse complement.
TCTTGTTTTGTCATAGGAGAAGGAAGCAAACGAGCATGTGGCTCAATCTTAAGTATTATAAGTAACTCAAGTAACATTCAATAAAGGGACGATCCTATACAGATAAGCCAGAGATTGATTGCAGCGTAATGGGTAATCTATAGCGTCGATAGGGGTGGAAAAGTTACTATGGGCTAAAGAAGACTAATTTGTAGCGGAGAATATTAATTCGTGTGCACGATAGCTGGATACGATTTGCGTAACAGCTCATACGACGGCTAAACCGGTTAACGCATTACGTAATGTGGCGTAGTTGTAGCATGTTGTTGTCGGTTTCCTTCCTAAGCTCATAACTGGATAACGTATTATGTGGAGATGCCTTGGTTGTAGTATGTTGTTCATCCCTGTAGTTCTGAGCTCGTAGAATAAGACTACTGTATCCCCTGCCTGTCGTAGAAGGTGACTAAAAGGGGCTCCGGGTTCACTGGGGGCCTTTGTCGTCCGCCAAAGTGGACCCGGGAAGAAGGCGACATCGGCTGGCCCGTGTCGCCTAACACTGCGTGGGCACAGGGGGGGAGGGATTAATATCTTGACGGGACGTGCTCCACGAAAAGCACAATGCGGAGGAGCTCTGGTGCGTTCCTCTGGAGATCCCGTAAAGGAGAAAGGGCCGGACGGGGTTTTAGTAGGTAAGAACCCCACACAACCCCGCCTTTAAAAAAATGATGTTGTCAGTTTCCTTCCTACGCTAATATGACGGTTTATACGGATTACGCATTATGTGGAGGGAAGGCGTGATTATAGCAGTTTCCTTACTAGGTTTATAATGACGTTGTTCATATCGCCATCTGCAAGTAAGGGAGCAAAAGGGTCATAACAACTAGAATATAAGAAACGCTTAAAAATTTCCTAACTATAAATTTTACGCACAGGATTTTGAAGAGCGAAGCAAGTTGGACAGCGTGAATGAGGCGTACTGGTCTACTTACAGCTACAACTCGAAAGACCTCGCGTTGTACGCTCTCGGGAGTAAGTTAACCGAAATTTAATACGCACTATTTTATTTGATACATATTCCATACTCCAATGTAATGTTTACAGTTAATAGCTCCATTTTGTACGGAACCACTGTTATTTCTAATTACAACCATCATTATTAAAATTCCACAGTTACATTTGTGAATGTTATGTACTAATGTTTGTCCTTCAAGAAAAAAACACATTTTTATCAGGTCGAGTAATAATTTTATCTGTTTTAAAATACCCGATAATATAACATATCTTTCTTTAGTGATACGAATCGAAATGCAGTCCACTCACTGTACAAAGTTTACTATAATGTACTTTGAACTATTTATAGGTGGTGGCATATTTAATAAGATTCCACGATCTTAAATAGACTTGAGAGAAAATGTGTGAAAAGAGAAAATATACGAAACTTAACTCTCTATATATACTAACTTATATCTCCCTTGCAACTTCCGTTCGCCTCCATCTTAAATAACGCGTTGCATAAATCTAACGATACGATACGATAATCTACGATAAAACCAAATATGAAAGCAAAAAAATAATAAGTAACTATCTTGGGAAACTCACATACATAGAAACGGGGACACTTAGTTCTCCATTAGTATAACTATCACTTATTTACATATATTTACATACACATTGGCAAACATGTGTTAGCTGGCAACACATGGCAGCGATTGTTATGCATAATAACTACTTCTAATGATATCTTTGTGATTTACCTGAACCTTATTGTAACTTAAATTCATAATTAATAATCTAGTTGAACATCACATAAACTTGGCATTTTAAATAATAAATTAACTTTATTAGTTTGTAATCTGACTTCTAATTTATTTTGTATAAAGCACAATCTTTATAAAAAATTAATAAGAAGTCAGAACGCTTTTTTTATGACGAACTACACAGATTGGCCAGAGAGGCTGGCCTTGACTGCTTCACCGGATTGAGAGGTGGCACAGCTCTTAGGTCGCTTAGACTGAACCTCTATTACTAGTAACTCGTCACAAGGGTCCCCCCGGTGAGGGGTAACCTCGGCTTGGACGGTTACTATGTTAATAAAAAAATAAAAAAAATAAAAAATAAAAAATGGTCAGAACGCGCAGTTGTGACGGTATTCGTTAAAATAACTCTTTGTACAACGTTACCCTGTCTCAATAAAGCGAGTGTACTAGTTATTGGACTATTTCATTCCACAAAACCTACCAGTCATTACACATATCATCACGACAACAACATACAACCACACAATCTTGATTCGCGCACATACTTACATAAACCACGATAGATAATAATAATGAAATTGGAAGGAAGCCGGTGTTTAAGTTTACGTAACTTTTATGACAACAAATGATAAACTTGTTATTAAAGAGATTGTTTTATTATCGTCACATCTATATATTATATCTCGTCACTTCTTTTTTTTATATGAATAGTGGCAAACGAGCATACGGCTCACCCGATCTTAAGTGATCACCGTCGCTCATGAACATCCACAGCACCAGAGGAGCTGTAGATTCGTTGCCGACCTTTGAGATAGGAATAGGCTCGTTTCTTGAAGGTCCTTAAATCGTAAACGTTCGGAAACACCGCTGGCAACAGTTGATTCCACAAGTGGACAGTGCGTGGGAGAAAGTTACGCGAAAAACGTACAATCGTTGAACGCCAACCATCAAGATGGTGGCGGTGGAATTTGGAATTCTGCCGAGATGTGCGGTAATGGAAATCGGTAGCTGGGATGATTCCGAACAATTCCTCAGAACACTCCCCATGGTAAATGCGATACAGGATGCAAAGAGAACCGACATCTCTTCGCAGACTCAGAGGGTCGAGTCGATCGGAAAGACCCTGATCGTCGACTATTCGAGCAGCTCTACGTTGTACACGGTCAAACGGAAGAAGTTGGTATTGGGGAGCCCCGGCCCAGAGATGCGAACAGTATACCATATGAGGCCGTACTTGCGCCTTGTAAAGTTGCAGACGGTGGGCAGGCGTGAAATACTGTCTCGCTCTACTGAGTATGCCAAGTTTTTTGGAGCCAATTTGGCGTCTCCTGGCATATGACCCACTGCCAGCTTCCTGTGCCACAGATACTTATACTACATCTATCCCTTTTTTATATTATATAAAATTAACTTAATCTAACACTGAACTTCCTCTTTCATTAGAAAATAGAATATATTTATTAACACACACAGATTTGGTTACAATTATAAAAATTACACAAATTAAACGAACATCCAATGTAACCATTGCAGCACATATTATTGGTACACAGTGATCCCCAAACTAAGCAGATGCTTGTATCTTATCTTGGAAGCCAGAGTTGCGTTGTCGAGTTAGCATTTTGCGCAAAGTTTTAGTGTTTTTATGAATTATTTAGTTAATAAATGTATATATACGTATATAAATATATATATATATGTGTTTGGCCAAGTATATATATACAGGCGCGTGTGTGGGGTGTATAGTGTTCATGAGTGTGTGCGTAGTTGTGTATATGATCGTGTATGTGTTATATATTTGTTTATTTTACGTCTACCCGATGATCATTATTTTTGTTCGTTTAATTTGTCAAATTTTAACTGAATTATTTTATATTATTATGTTGTTTTAGTATTATTTAATATCTCGCTAAATTATTGTATCGAAGTAAATTAGCCAATAAATCATTCATTTATTCATTCATCCGTCGATCACACTTTTTGTATCGCTCTCACACATACAACAGCTTACTCCTCAAGTCAAGCGTAAAGATGTTTTACTTCTATAAGTGTTATGCACGTTATTCCGAAGAACAATTGTATGGTATTTATTTCAATGCTATGAAGGTATTTTAATAAATACATTTGTTATGAGAAGTTGTGATCCATTTCCTGTTGGGTCAACGTTAGTATTGGTCTTTATTGAGCATATATAATGTTCTATATCAACGTATTTATAAAATATTCTTTCCTTTTCCTTAAGGATACATAAAATGTACGAAACTCGAGCGTTAAAATGTCGAGCGTAATTCGGTTTCGTAACCATTTGGTTGATAAAGATAATGGTTTTTAGTAAATTATATTTTTAACCGTTTCCAAAGGAGAAGAAAGAAGTCGTTTGAATTAACTCTGTATTTTCAAACGACTTCTTTTCGAAAAAAGAATGATAACAAAATTGTTTTTTCGCAAATATTATTAACATTCTTGTTAACCATTCCAAATAAGCTTACTTAGGCTTGTGTTAGATGGTTCACGTCAATAGTCGAATGGCGGATTCGAAACGACGATCTTATGACAGCCCGTACCCTAAACCATTAAGCTTATTTTTAATGTTTGTTACTTTATACCTTTCGACTGGGTGATTCAGGGAGAACCAGTTTGGTCCAATTCTGACAATAAAACAAAATCTCAAAATGAAACCATATGCGTTTTCTGACGAATACCATTGTCCACTGTGTGGTGGCACATGCATTGGCCACCTAAGTTTGCATTAAGTATGTGCTCTACAAATGGACGAATAAGTAAATATGACGACAACGGATTTTTATGATTCATTTTTTATTGGGAAAGATGTACTTCAAGGGTAGTTTGAAGTCAGTTTGGTTAGGTTCTGATTAATTCTATCAGCCCTGTAGTTCTGGGCTCTCAAGAATAAGACTACGGTATCCCCTGCCTGTCGTATAAGGCGACCTCGGGTTCACTGGGCGACAAGGGTGGGGGCCTGAGTCGTCCACCAAAGTGGACCCGGGAAGAAGGCGACATCGGCTGGCCCGTGTCGCCTTGCGCTGCGAGGGCACAGGGGGGGAGTAACCTCCCCGGGACGTGCTCTCCTTGAGCACAGTGCAGAGGGGCTCCGGTGCGTTCCACTGGAGATCCCGGAGCCCCTCGTCATGCACCGAGGAAAAGGCCACTGGGGAGGTTTTAGTGGGTAAGAACCCCACATAACCGCCGCCTTCCCCCCCCCAGAAGGCGGGATATCTTTATGAAGATTTCCTCCCCGTAAACAAAAAAAAGGTTCTGATTAATTCTATTTCGAACTATTCGTTCCTCGTAAATATATTTACGTCCGGGCATACTTACACAAAACACCAGCTACATACAACATAATAATTTTGCCTCTTATGTTCGTTAATTTATTGTATTATTTACCTTAATATTTTGCTTATAGTCGGAGCTTCGGTTGTCAATTCGAGCGATTTGAAATTTTTATACGAGAGCCATGAAAACTTTACGGCTGTACCCACCTTCTTCATTCTGCCGGGTATGGTTATGGAGTCGCCTATAGTTAGCAAGTCGATGCCGCCAGGAAAACACGCAGATTTTACGAATGTAAGTAACTGATGTTTCTTTTAATCGAAACGTGGCACTTCCGAGTTGAAGCGTTTGAGGCGGTCAAAAACCCTCGACACTTTTCGAGGACCGTTGCGCTTACTCTTGTAATAGAAGTCTTCTATACCCGACGCTATACAGCGCTCAGTCCCTTTGGACTTGTAAGTTCTACGGCTAACAATGGCAACCAGCCATAAAAAAGTAACGTACAATACTGTTTTACCACGTGCTCGGCGGTGAAGGAACATCGTGAGAATAGTTACATCTACTAGAAAATTTTCTAACACATGTGAAGTCTGCCAATTCGCACTAGGGCCGAGTGGCGGACTATACTCTCATTACAGAGAAGGCCTGTGCCCACCAGTGGTATCTATTTGTGTAGGGTTAACATTTTGAACTTTACCAATATCTCAATCCAACAAACATGAACTTTTGTTGACAGGGGTGGAGGGGATCTTCAAAAAGATACCCCGCCTTCTGGGGGGAAGGCGGCGGTTAAGTGGAGTTTTTAGCCACTAAAACCCCCCTGGTGGCCGTTCCTCGGTGCATACAATATTATGATATACAAGAATTGCATCGTTTAAATATATATATTTTTTTTATATGTCACAAAGGCTTTGAACTACTGAATTATTGTCAATTTCAGAGCTGTAAAACCCTTTGTCTTTTCTCTACGTTAGCCGATGTGCCATTCTCTAGCTCCCCCAACGTGGGTGGTTAGGGATTATCTATGTATTCTCTTCCATTCGTCTCTAAGTTAGTTGTTAGTTTTTACAGTTTTATATATATTACATATTTCTTATTTTTCACACACGATTACACTTTCTTCTTTATCCTTATCTAGTCATACATATTACCAATATATGAGATTTATAGCATTGGCATTTCAATGGGAAAAATTGCTTTGAGATACGAACAAGAACAATTTGACAAACGAGCAAGGTTACGGAACGGAATTGTAAATATCTGGGATTTGACTTAAATTAAAAACAAGATTCTGCCGGTTTTCAATACGTGTAATCGTTGAATACTAGTCGAATGATCGAGAGTCGATATTATCCGCACAATTACGGAAGGTTAATGACCTTTTAAATTTAGGTGAGTTATAAGATGACAAGACGGGACGCTTAGCGAACAGGAATAAAACTTATTTTCGAAGTATCACCATTGTACACTTATAACGAAGAATTCACATGATTCGTTCACTATTTTAGATCCTCCACGGAGAACAATACATTGAGTTCACGGGCGATTTTCCCGGCACTGACGGCGAGTTCACAATACGCAATTACGTCGTCGACATCTTAGACAAAGGGTCAAGTGCTGTGGCTGTAGTTAACAGTAAGTTAAATAAATATAGATATATTTAAAAAAATAAAAATCTTCATTTAAAACCATAACAGTAGGCAGACCCTATAAGCGGTGGTCTGATGACATAAAAGATGAAGTAGGAAGAAACTGGATGTCTCTAGGCAGGAACAGGGAAAACTGGAAAAAAAAGGAGGAGGCCTTTACCCAAAGTGGGGTCCATATCTAGCTGCTAAATTTAACAATACTAACATAAATGTAAGTAAACACTAACAACACTAACAAATACTACCTATGTTAAAATGTAAGTGTTAAAATTAATCTAGATATGGAAATAAACAAGGCTTTATTATTATTATTAAAACCGTAACAAAGTTTCATATAGTACAATTCTAGTGATCGATAATAGCAACATTAATAATATGTCATTGTGTCGCTGCTATTAACGCCCTCCAATAAAAGTTTAGGTTTGAATTTTAAAATATAAAAATTTATAATTTTGAAATTGTTTGTGTGTGTATGTCTGTGTTTTGTATTTATTTCGCTTCGAATATTTATTGAAATAGTTCTGCGATTATTATAGCCTAGTGGCTATATGCGGTTCTGTATACAATCGGATCGGGGGTACGAAATATTTTTTAAATAGAAAAAAATCACTTGTTATAAATTTGTGCCCGGTGTTATGGGCTCACCAGTTCACATATGGGACCCAATAAGCTTGTTGAAAAGTGGACCGCGATAGTTGTCTATGTCTACCCCGCTATGATTAAAAGGACGTGAATTTTGGCCTGCCAGGCCTGTAAGGTGAATATCAAATTTTACGTATAACAATGGAAATAGTAATTCTTTAAGTATGTAAATTTAATTCTATTCCATTGTATTACCGTATTGTTGGCTTGTCTGTCTGAAATACGATTTGAAGGTCATAATGTCATTAGAAGCAATGACTTTCCGTTTTACGAATTGTTTAATTATTCCTTTTTTGTGCGGTGTAGAGCGACTACGTGCTAAATATGAGCTGTTAAATCTTTTAACCCTAGTTTAGCGGGGTAGACAGTAACTGCAATCGTTGTACGTTATTCACCAAGTCAAACCGAAAAATCGAATAGTACAAGCCGTTCAAAAGCCCGGCTGTGCGAAGTCTAAAGTAAAAAAAAATACAAAATAATACTTTAAAAAATTAAAAATATTATTATTTTCAATTGAATGCGCTAATGAAGAAGGCCAAAGAAACCGCCTGTACAAAAAGGCAAAAAACCTCGTCGAATGGTCTAAGTAGACGTAGTAGTACACACTACTACGTCTACTCTAAAAATAGTGATAAAGTATTGATCTTTTTCTTCTTCGCTTTCTACCGTCGATATTTAAACAAAGCCATGTGAAAAATCTAAAAATATAATATTTTTCCGTCATTATATTCCAACTGATTGAACATTAAAGTTGCTATGCACGAATAATTAAAAAAAAATTGAAATATTATTTAAAACGTGAACACTTTCACAGGTGAGATATACCAGAACAAATCACTGGTGTTCCGCACACAGCAACACATATTCGTACTAGGCCAAGGTGGGTTCGGCGGACCCCGCAATAGCAACAAATCCATCAACGTAGCACCCGCACCCAAGAGGGCTCCCGACTCCGTTGTTGAACAACAAACTAGTGAAGACCAAGCTGCGCTTTATAGGTGAATTTACTTAGAGAAAAATGAAATATTTTTAATAAACGGAAGAGTAAATGTTTCATTTGGATTTGAACCTACAGATAACTAAGAGACAATCATTTAGAGTTATATTAGACACAGTACAGATGGCATCAACCTAAAAATATATTTTGAGCATGAATTACAACAATTATAACGCGACAACAGTCTTTATGTCGTCGTGATAAGGTGGACAACACATTAAATTGTTTTACTACTTAAGATCTGATGGTCGCGGGTTCGAATCCCATTCAACTTTTGTGCCCTGTGTACGGCGTTGGGCATATCACCTGTCACAAATAGGATTATCTTATTAATTTTTTAAAATGTTACAAGTTAATGTTCAATATATTTTTAAAGGTTGTCGGGTGACTTGAACCCACTACACATTGATCCGAGTGTTGCAACGGTCGCTGGACATCCCAAACCAATTCTCCACGGCTTGGCTTCTCTTGGTTTCTCCGTTCGACACGTACTCGCCAAGTAAGTATGTCTTTAACAGATATTTTAAAACTAAACTGTTGGAAGTAATACAAGCGATTGGTAGTGTGAAAACGTTACAGAACACCAACAAATATTTTTGAGAAAGAATTTTTAAATATGAAAACTTGAAGTTATTTATTCCCTATGTATGAAAATCGGATCTGCTATCCAATCTATTTTACATACGTTTCACCCAATAAGTTGGTTGCAAAGCAGATAGCGGTTGTTATAAAGTTCAACATCATTTGGGTTAAGTAAAATAGCTTTTTTAATAAAACTGCTTTTAAGGATTTCATGTCAGTTTAATCTTGTTTTTTGAACTTTTCCTCCCAACGTTTCCAACATTTCGACACCAACAATCTACACTACATTAACTCAAATTATATACGTGTATATATAAAAAAAAAGAATTCAAAAAACATAGATAATAAAGAAAAAATCTATATGGGAAAATATGAATAAATTAACTATTATGGGTTGTGAAATTGAAATGAGATATCTCAATTAATATATAAGTTATCACGTTTTCCCACACTAACTCATCACAGTACACTTTTATGAGCTATGCTAAATTGTTGGTGTCGACTTCATAATTTAGTTTCTTTCACAGATTTAGCGTCATTATTCATAACATTGTTTAAAGAAAATAATTTGTATAGATACGGTGGCAACGATTCATCCATCGTGAAGGCTATAAAGGCGCGCTTCGCGAAGCCCGTGCTGCCCGGACAGACGCTCGTCACAGAGATGTGGGTGGAGGGAAGCCGTGTTCATTTCCAGACCAAGACCAAGGAAACCGGCAATGTTGTTATTGCGGGTAAACTTTAATATCTTTGTATTATAATCTATCACACATTAGTGTTGAACTTGGGATTAGCTTTTGATGTGAGTGAATAGTGGCGAAGGGTTTATACGGGTACTAAAGAAGTCTTACGATGCTCAGTCTGAATCTCTATATAAAGTAAAATATAAGTGTTTGGCTTATGAAAAGAAAAGAGAAAGAAGGGACAAACACGCATATAGCTTATGTGATGTCAAGACAATACAAACAATCACCATGGGAGGTTTTAGTCTGACGAGGCCTCTTTTAGGCCGTGCCCAACGTAACTTGCCTGCTTTCCAGGAGAAAATAAAAAAATTACAAAAAACACAGAAGGTGCCTTGTCGGCCGTTATGCAAAGAGTTTTATCGTCGGGCTGTCTTTTTAACCATTTCTAAATAAGCTAGGAGATGGTCGTCACTACGACTTTATGTTTCACACTCGGTACAAAATCTATCTCTTCCTACCCTGTTTGAACAAAAAGTTATTGTTTTACATATTAACTCTATTTGAACGGACAACAATAATGTTATTTCATTTTCACTTTCAGGTGCTTATGTAGACTTGAAAAAAATTGTTAAAAATAACACTGCAGCATCCGAGCCCAGCCAGCAGTCCACATCAGGTTCATTGAAAAGTGATGGATTGTTCATTAAGATTGATGAACAGGTCAAGGCTAACCCTTCGCAGGCCAAGTCTATCGGAGCTGTGTTCCTTTACAATATTACAGCTAATGGAAAGACAGTTAAACAATGGAGTGAGTATAAATTTAAAAGATATTTTGTAGGAATCAAGTAGTTTTAATTTTTGGTGAGTTATCACTGGTGTGTGCACCAGTAATGTCAGAGGGTGCCCTTGCTGCTCTTGATAAGCTCATGTTATTTAGTTGCTGTGCTATATATGTACCTAACAATATATACATCTTTATATAGTAACATTTTGACATGTAGAAAACCTTCATTACTCAAAAGCTCAACCCTCCATAGGTCGAAATAATCAGCTGTTTTGTTCAAAATTGTCTCCTCATAACTCAATTTTTTTAAAGTCTCCCTTGAAGTCTAGTTCTTTATCAAAACTACAGTACTCTCCTTATTTATCTATTGTAGTGATTTAACTTTGATGTTGAATGGAGCTATGGTTAAACGACACATAAACCTCAACTTTCATTGTTTGAACCTCACTAAATTTGTATATACGATGCCACATTATGTGGAGAGTTTGTTCTCGTTCGTAACTAAATGTAAGCCATGTTGTTTACATAGACTGATGAATTATTATGTTTTCTATCATAACACAACCATAGTTATTTATAAGATTTTTTCATTGTTTTGTTTATTAGTATGGTAACATAGTTTGTGTATGGTAACACACATTTTTAAAGTTTAAAGCCTAGCCTAGTAAGGTTTTGATTTTGGTAATTATATAGTCAGTGGTAACATGAATTGTTCTCATAAAATAAACTCTTTAAAATACTTACATTGTAATCAGAGAGAAAAACATGCAAATTATTCAAATCTGTTTCAGTGATCTAGACTAACTCATATTGGAAAAAAAGTTGTTAGTCTTTTACATTATAATATTCTTGCAAGATAACATTTTTTCAATTTCTCCAACAGCTTTAGACCTTAAATCTGGGTTGGTGCATGAAGGTGAACCCAAGAGTGGTAAAGCAGATACCACAATGACTGTATCAGACGAGGATCTCGTTGGAATTGCATCTGGAACTCTGAACCCTCAGACTGCATACTTGAAGGGCAAACTCAAGATAGCAGGCAATTTGATGCTGGCTCAGAAACTTGGACCTTTGTTAAAATCTGGTTCTAAACTGTAAGAAAAAGTTTTTGTTGTGGTGGGTTTTTACTGTTATAGGCATTAAAGATATATTTGTCTGTTCATGGTGTATATCAGTAGGTTTAGTGTAAATTGATTTATATCCTTGGTAATTATAGGCTATTGTATAGTTACCAAATATTATAACATATAAAACCATTTTATTTTAAAATCACATTGTAAAGTCACACTTATCTTGTTATGTCTGATCCACTGTTATGTCGAACTACATAATGCATTAACTATATGTTTAGTCTGTCTGTATGCCACCTTGAAGGTTAGTTGTGATTACATTCATAATTTATTGACCCCAAAAAGAATGTGTTCTTACAGAATTCACTATATACAGACATTATAAATCCGTTTAAATAATGTTAGGATTTGTAGTTCTCGTGGAGTAAAATAGTCCAAGAACTAATACACTCGCTTTATTGAGACAGTGTAACATTGTACAAGAATTATTTATAATGAGTACTGTGACAACTGCGCGTCCTCACAATCTTTACACAAAATGAATTAGAAGTCAGATTAGGAACTAATAAAGTTAAACTATTGTTTACAATACAAAGTTCATGTGACGATCAACTAAATTATGAATTAAAGATACAATAAGGTTCAGGTAAATCATCAAGATATCATTGGAAGTAGTTATTATGCATAACAATCGCATGGTGTCATGTGTTGCCATCTAACAATAAATATCTTTATAAATGTTAATGTTTTAAATGAATTGGAATTAATTTCTGTCACTGCACAAATGCAATACTGAACAAGACTTTCTAAAGGCTACAGATAACACTACAGGCTATACATACAATTTGCATTAGTTTTGTTGATTTATTATGATTTAATGCTATTGATACTATCACAATATTATCACATTTTGTTAATTATAGAGGATAACAATCAATTATTTGGCATTTATAGTTATGGCTAGATTTTATAATTTTTATTGATGTTTTGATAAATTCATTCCAGATTATATTTGTAATGGTTGGGGGAAAATATACAATTTGTTATAAACCATGCTTTTATTTCACTCAATCCTTGGTATTATTTTTCCTTCTAATAATAGTTGGGATTCCCTTACTTCAATTTCCCATGCAATTTTCATTTGAGGTTGCATGCTGAGGTCAATGTATTTGATTGCTTCAACCTCTGGTAGACCAGTTGTCTTCACTGCTACACCAATTATGCAACAATAAGTGCCTGTAGAAAGTAAACAACAGTGTGATCATATGTAAACAACTTCTTAAATCAACAAAAGTAACAAGCAAGTAGCACATACTAAATTAACACGGGGAAATAAAGGTCCTGTCTACATCGAAGATACACAAGCAAGTACCATCATGAACACTGCTGATGATTTTATATTTCTTTTATCTTTGGTGTCAAAGGTCCCAATTTTAATGAATTCAATTTCAATATAAGATGAAATTGGACCTTAAAAATAAATATATTCCCTTTACAACAAAAATAAATATTTTTAAAATTGCATTATAAGTGATTGAGAGCTGAAACAAATTGATAAGCTCCCCCTTTTGAAGGTGGTTAATGAAATGGAATAATGGGGGTGGCGTGGTTGTGGACAAATTTATTAATCATAACTTTGTTGACAATTAAGTAATTATGTTGTTGATGAAAATTTTCTTACTTTATTTCCAAAATTACAACGACCAAAAAACAAACAGGCCAAAGACTTAAAATAGTTAATACTTTAATGATGTACTTGTAATATTGTAATAAACATATAGTTAATTACAGTATTAAGTGTTGTCAATAATGCTTTTATGATTAAATATCCACTATAGCAAAATGGGGTTGTGATCGAATAAGATATATTATTTTAGTGACTATGATAAAAAGAGAAATTAAATAGTGATAAACAAAATTTATATATGACATTGAAGGTATACAAAACAGATGTTAAACTAAAAAGGAGCAGGTACCTATATATAACATTAGGAGTTATGGCATGAGTTAATCTCTGCCTGTAATTTGATCATTACATATTAGTACCATATGGGTGATTAAATTATATCATATGGTCTGACCAAGTAAAAGGTGCAATCTCCTCTTCTCTACCAGCTGGTGAGGACTGCCTCGGACCGAAAAAATGGAGGCAGATTGTTCATTTGAGGGGCTCTAGTGACCACGATCCACAGAAATTAGGAAACGACAAAAACGAAGAAGATACTTACCATATTATTAAAACAATAGAAAGAATATAAAGCACAGGCATAAAATAACATAGTGTTAAAACAGATGAAAGTTGAACTTAACTTTAGATAATGTTGTTTTGTCATTGACACCAGCTGCTGATTCACATTTTGTTATTTTCACTTTCCCAAAGTTATCTGAGATTATTAAAATATCTCTACCTACAGTCTGCTCAATAGTTCCTTGCAACCACACATCTAATGGTGCTACTTTATTAATCAAATCTTTGCTTAAATATTTCATGGGATTTAAAGTCATTGCTTCAAGAAAATAAAGTATTTGAAATAACGTTTTATGGAGTATATTACACACACAAAATAATTATCATTTTATTTTTAAAATAAACACTAACTATTAATATAGATAACTATTATAACTATATATGTTAAAAATTGGGGAGATTTTAGGTTTTTACAAAAAAAAAAACAAACAAGCACTAATAAAATAGACTAGTTGTCTATTGAATTTAGTGTTTTTCACGTCATTTCTTAGCAATTTTGATTTCGAATCGATTATTCATTTGATAAATTCAATATTATTTAATATGTAATTTTTTTGCTGAAATTAACACAATAACTTTGTTTATTTTTAAGACAAATTCCATAACAAAATCGATTCTGTCCTTCGATTCCTTAAACCTTCATTCGCCTTTATTGTTAGGCAAGTTGTTAGTTTATAACTGTCACAACCGAATCTGTCATAAAAGTATTGAAGATACGATATGAAGAAAAAATTATTTAAAAGTTATAACAAAATAATTACAAAAATGTTAGTGCCTGTTATTGAAACGTAAATTACATAGTGAAATTTTTGATGTTATTGTCAACGATGAACATTGAAATCGATAATCGATTTACAAAATTTATGGTTGGCTGTGTACTGTTGTTGTTTTGTGTTTTATTTTTATTAAAGTTAAGATAAAAACAAAGACATAGATTGACTCTTTTTAACCGACTTCAGTTATTTATTAACCTATTTCGTAAACTTTTTTGTTTGTTTGTAAGAATTTGGTTTCAATTTCAATTGTGCTCCAAACTTCTAAAGTTATGTCAGGAGAACTCCTAAAAATTGTATAAAAGATTGTTGATTAGGTTTTAATTTATTATTTTTAGTAAATACTCCATAGCGACGAAACAACGACCACGAATGCCGGGGAAAATATAGGCGCCAGAAGTAGAACCTCGTAATATAACTACGACACTTCGGAAATAAAAAAGACGTGTACACGCGTAATAGTGTTTCAACGTTTGAATCGATTTGAAGTTGGTCTTTTGTTTTTAGCTGTGATGTGAGTGTTTATAACTTTTACTTAAAATCATAGTTATCCAAAATGGCTGATTTTCTTAATATGGTGTTTAAAATTTTCGTAATTTTATTTACATAAATGATTAATCAATAACGTTTCTCGTTCGCTTAGTTGTTGAACCATTGACTTAAAATAATTAATAAATATATACAATTAAATATATTTTACTTTCTGTACTATTTATATATATTTAATAAATATATATATAAATAGTACAGAAAGGTTAAATAGGTGGAGGGGATGCACTCGGCAGAAGATTAATAATTAATTAACAATAACATGACGATTAAACTTTTAAAATTGTTTCTAGTGCTGCAACCTAGTTTCGCGATCATTTATAGATGGCAATGTTCACTAAATATGTGCCGCATAAGAATATGTTATAATTTCTTTCATAATAACGAGCATATTTCGTGAAAAAGTTCAAAGACATGTTTTATTTACTACTTATTAGCCGTGCGCTGCGGTAATCCCATCAAAATCGGTCCAGCTTTTCCACAGATTAGCCGGAGTACATAGACAGACAGACAGACATAAATTGTAAAAAAAATGATTTTGGTATGTGTACCTTCTACACAGTACAAACACTCATTTGTATAGATATGTATCTAATGGAATCTCGTATGTTGTCAATGAATGAGAGATGTCCATTGCTTTGCATTATAGCATTGGCTAGTTCTTTGTTATTAGGTCTTCTGAGATTTTATTTATGTTCTGTATAAGAAACGAACAGCCATCTCCATAGCTCGTTTATTTACTTCTAATATAGAGTAATTGTCGCTCATATTTAATCTTGATTTTTCTTATTATCCTGCTATTTATTTTACCTCTCCTGTCCGACAGGGTTGCCCGGAAGATATCGCATATAGTGATAAGGCCACCCTTGCGTACATTTAGGTTCAGTTTAATTTTTACACAAATTTACTGTTTAATATGAGTAATGTGAGCAATAAAGTGTTGTACTCTATTCTACGATTACTAATTCTGTCTATACCAGTTAAGCACAGAGGACGTAAAAACTTTCTTTCGAATATATTAAAGCAATTTCCTAATCAATTCTCACGCACACTCGTTAAGACGACCAGGACAGGAAACACGGAAAATATCTAAAACCTTTCGAATGGTACGTAATTTTACTAATTTAATAATCGATAGTGCCGTAAAACACGCTATCCGTCGTTTATAACCGTTGCCGAGAGCATGAAATCACTCCGACTCCCGGCGTAACAACTCAATCTACGCAACTTCAAGATAAACTTTTTTATTTAGTACAATAGGTACTTAAAGCTGGACCGTGCCTCGACAAAAAATACAACGTGGCGGCCGACGAATTTAATAATTACGTTTCTGTGAATTCGTTACACGCATACGCATGGTAATAGGAATATATAACTTTTTATTTGCCCAACTTACGCAACAGTTTCAGATTTGAAAGGTGGCGTAAAATAGCAGCTTTATAATAATAATAATATATTTATTGTTCACACATACAGCTATGTCACTAAATATATTGTGATCCTGTCTCCTAAACTAGGAAAACCTTTTTTTTTTTTTTTTTAACGAGGGGGAAATCTTCAGAAAGATACCCCGCCTTCTGGGGGGAAGGCGGCGGTTATGTGGGGTTTTCACCCACTAAAACCTCCCCGGTGGCCTTTTCCTCGGTGCATGACGAGGGGCTCCGGGATCTCCAGTGGAACGCACCGGAGCCCCTCTGCATTGTGCTCAAGGAGAGCACTTCCCGGGGAGGTTACTCCTCCCCTGTGCCCTCGCAGTGCAAGGCGACACGGGCCAGCCGATGTCACCTTCTTCCCGGGTCCACCTTAGCGGACGACAAAGGCCACAACCCTTGTCGCCCAGTTTTTTTTTTTGACGAACTAACACAGTTGGCACAGAGAAGCTGGCCTTTACTGCTTCACCGGATTTGAGAGGTGGCACAGCTCTTAGATCGCTTAGCCTGAACCTCTATTAGGTGGTAACTCGACACAAGGGTCCCCCCGGTGAGGGGTAACCTCGGCTTGGACGGTTACCATTATTACGCGTTAGCAGTCCGATCCGAGGGCGCCCGAGAGGGCCGAACCACGACTCGGTCGGTAGCTATTTTATTAACAAAATCTACTGGGACAATCTAAGCTAAACTAACTTATATGCCACTTCGGGAAGCGTTAGCGCTGGGAGAAGAAGTGGCCGAAGAAACTCCAGCAACGCTCCTAATCCTATCGAGAGGGTGGGGTTTCCCCATGAAGTGCTTGTATCGCGCAAGGATTATTCGCAACCTCCGACGGTCGCGGATGGACGCTTTGTGGCTTTGTAGAGATCTAGCCTGTGCAACGGTGATCACATCGTCCGGATCGTCGAGGACATGTCTCGGCCTCCGGGCGACGCGTCTGAATTTACAAGTAGATAGCCTTGTAAGTGGCGGCACTCACAAGAAGTTTATTTGAATGTTTGGTGGCAGTCTCGAAAACCGTCGAGATGCCTGCTTAAAGAATTGGGCTATCGTCGGTAGCCCTGTATCGACATGTAATTCGCGGTTGCGTACGAACCACGGCGCACCCGTGGCTCGTCGCAGAAAACGATTTTGGATAACCTGGAGTCGGTGAATATGACGGGGGGAGGCATGCGCGAAGACCGGGCTCGCGTACGTCATAACGGGACGTATTACTGCTTTGTAGAGTGTCACCTTATTACGAAGGGACATTTTACTCTTTTTATTGATTATGATATAGGCGGCCCATTACGTGGGCAGCCCGGTTCCTAACTCGAGTTACGTGCGGTCCGAAGCTGAGTCTCGGATCCAGAAGTACACCGAGGTATTTAGTTTCGGTGACCCAGGGAATGGGACTACCGAGAAGCTGGATATTGGGGAGAGACGGAGGGCTACGCCTAGCTTGTCTCGAAAAGTACATGGCTGCGCTCTTAGCCGGGTTGATTTCGATCCTCCATTTCCGGAACCAACTCTAAGGCATTGGCCGCGGTCTGGAGTTTCTTGAGAATAATTTCGGGGAACGCCCCGAAGCATATATGCCAGTATCGTCGGCGAAAGGGCTAGCTCCGCTCTACGTGAGCGCGGGATGTCGTTGGTGTAGAGCGTGTATAGGACTGGACCTAGCACGGAGCCTTGCGGTACTCCGGCGCGAACGGACGAGGAGTGGAGCGCACTCCCTCGACGCGGTACGTGAAGGTTCGACCTGTAAGGAAGTCTCGTACTGTGCGTACGAGATAGTCCGGCACCTCGAGCTCGTACAGCTTGTATACGAGCCCGGCGTGCCAGACTTTGTCGAATGCCTTCGCCACGTCCAGGAAGATGGCTCCCGTGTGCATGCCGATGATTGACTTGGCATGTATGTGCTCCGTGATGCGGAGCACCTGTTGGTGCACGAGTGTTTGGCACGGAAGCCAAACTGCTCTGGGATAGGAAGCTCGCGAAACCATGAAGGCGCGTAATCGAGCTAAGATGAGCCGTTCGTACACCTTCCCCAGAACGGAGAGGAGACTAATTGGCCGATAAGAAGAGGGATCGGTGCGCACTTTGCCGGGCTTGAAGAACCCTATCACTACGGCTTCCTTCCACTCGTTGGGAAAGATGCCCTGTGAAATGGCGGCGTTGAATATTATAACTAAAAGGCGTATAATATTCTCTGGAAGGCGTCTGGCAACCAGATTAGGTATGCCGTCTAGACCGGGGCTTTGCGGGGATGCAAATTTTTAACACATCCTCAACCTCGGTACACGTAATCGGTGGAACGGGATCGCGGATTAGTTCGTTCGCCCTCCGTTCGACCAAACCTCCACCCTGAGGAGGTGGGCGGGGTCGACCGGAAGGGCGCTAGGAGAGCACTGAGACTCGAGACTGTCAGCCAGACACTCGGCCTTCTCCTCGTCCAGTGAAGCTGGCGGGAGATTGGGACGGGTGAGAGGTGGCATCCCATGGTCGGGGTCGCGTTTGAGCGATTTTGGTAAACTCCAAAATGCCAAGTGGGAAGGACGAATTTCGCTTAACGTACTGTTCCACCGCTCGTTCCTATAGGCAGCTATGCGTGTTTTCACCTCACGCTGTAATTTATGTAGCTGCCAACGGTGACGCACGGTAGGGTACAGATCGTAAGCCCTAGCGGCTGCGTTCTTACGTCTCATGAGATCACGGATTTCAGAAGGCAGGACCCATCGCTGATCGTCAATGACCGGTACCTCCTGGGAGCAGTCAGTAATGACTGTCTGAATGTGTCTCGTGAGCGCGTGCGCAGCGAGATTGGTCTTGAGCGGAGAATCTACGTTCTCAGGAAACGCTTCTAAGTGAGGGAGCTGGCATCTTCAATTGGGACTCAAGTTTGTGCCAGTCGATGACGGTTTTAGTTTGGGGGCGGTTTGAGCTGAGGGCCCAAGCCGCAGAAGTACGGGCGGTGATCCGAGTGAAGCTCGTGTATCACGTACGGGTTGGTCACTGTGAGAGTGACATGACGGAGAATAGCAATGTCTAAGACATCCGGTGTGTGATCCACATTATGTGGGAAATGAGTGGGTGTCGCCCAGTGAACCCGAGGCCCCTTTTAGTCGCCTTCTACGACAGGCAGGGGATACCGTAGTCTTATTCTTGAGAGCCCAGAACTACAGGGTTGAAACTAGGAAAACCTGTTTTTTAGGAAACAGTACCCACCCATTTTGTTGCAATTGTGCATATATTACATAATAATTATATATATTATATAGTGAGTGTGTGTGTGTGTACCATAAGTCATAATATTAATTTTTCACACTTTTCGTAGTCAAATTCCTTCAACCAGTTGCTTAACATATCTTTTAATTTATATGAATTTAAACTTGTTATTTTTGTTTTTTTTGTTCATAATATTATAAAGGCTTTAACTTTTAGATTTAGCGGTTTCATTTATTTATTTTAGTGACGAACTACACAGATTGGCCAAGCTGGCCATGACTTTTTCACCGGATTTAGAGGTGGCATAGCTCTTAGGTTGCTTAGCCTGAATCTCTACCGCGAGTAACTCGATATAAGGGTCCCTCCGGAGGTTACCCATCCGCTTAGACGGTTACTATGTTACGCGTACGCATTCCGACTCGAGGGCGACCGAGAGGGCCGAACCACGACTCGGTCGGTTGCTGTTTCACGGATATAGCGGTGTTACTCGCGTTGAAGGTCTATGCAAGGATGACCATCCGTACAGTAAACAATTTTAAATATGTAGATAACTTACATAAATACAAACTCTAAAGTTTACAATATTTTATTTTACAAGTAGAGTATATTTATGGAATAAAACAAATTTTTACGGATTTTATCATTGTGAAATTTTATTTTTAATTTCCTTACGTTAATACGTTCCGAATTTTTCATAGTGATAAAGTCCGTAAAATTTATTTTCAACTGACTTTAAAAACTAACCGAAAGGAAGGTGAAACTGATTTTGATAATTCTAGACAACTGTAACAAATTTTTTTTCATTGCCGTCGTCTTGTAGGTTATCATTTATGTATTTACTTGACAATTGCTGTCCCTATCCATCTATAATTATATATATGTATCTTTTCATTATTTTATATAATTATTATGTTTATTTATTTAATTTATTTGTAAATAGATATGTATATTATATATTCATGCATTTATGTTTTTATAGTTTTCTTTTATTTATTATTTTTTCACATAGCTTGCACCCGTTACTTAGTCTCTACTCAACCCTAAGGTAGACTGGCAGAGAATGTCTTCTGGCATTAAGTTCGCCTATTTGTACCTTTTTTGTATTGTGTGCAAATAAAAAATAAATAAGAATAAATATATATATATAAAAAAATAACGGTATTAGTTTCAATTGTTATTAAATTTTATCTTCATGTATCTTTTGATTCGAAGACAATCTCCATTCGGTGCGTCTGGACCGGTTGAACGCTAAAAGAAACAAAATTACGACAAGTCTATTACGTAGGGTTCTGATAATGCCGGTGCGCCGGCCGATGGGAGTTGGGCGTAGGGTCGGGAAGGGAAGAAGACATTGGAGCTGTCATCTCAACGAGCGAGGCGGCGGAGTGTGCGTCCCGACACAACTCAATCGAAGGCGCGCGCGCGGCCGGTACGTACGCGTAACGTGCGTCCGAACTACGACTCCGTTAACAAAACGAGACAATTTCAAAACAAAGTGCCGTAAACAAAACTAAGCGGGATATTATTGTACAGTGATGGTTGTTACGTTAAGTTGATACAGTGTATTAGTGTTTTATCATAGAACTTGACAAAAAAACTTTCCAATGAAGACAAGCCATGTGATCAAAGTGAGAGCGGACCAGTAAAAGTACGTACATTTATCTCATTTTAACTTTATTCTTACTAACAATAGATAAGGGGTGAATATTTATTCTTTCAATATTAATTTATTAACCTTTTTTTCTTAAACATGCTATATATTACAAATTCATTTAAGAAAAAGTTTTAAAAATTATAATAGTCGCAGCCGGTATAAATGAAAGCATTTAGCTTTCACGATACTTTACTTGGAACCATAAAACAAACGGAAATTTTGTAGTTCAAAAATAAAAAATGACATCAATAATCAGTAACAAGTCGTCCGCGATTTGCAATTTTAAGTGCAGATTAAGCACGAGTTTAGAAATAAAGAAAAACATCCCTATTCTCAGCTTTCTTCTTTTCTCGGTGCCATCTTCTAGCGTAGGTTGGCGACCATCATGGTGATTTGGACCCTTGATACAGCAGCTCGAAATAAAGAACGTCTGCTCTTATTGAACCATTGGCGTAGATTTTTAAGCCAAGATGTTCTTCTCCTTAACGGATTTCTTTTCCCTTGTATCTTTCCCTGGATATGGGTCTTTGGGATTGCGCAGTCTCAGCTTTAGAGCCTGGCTACACCAAAGTTAAATATATGTACCAATGTACTATAATCACTATATAATACGCAGACAGGACAGGGTTTGCACCAATCCTTGCGCGATACAAGCACTTCATGGGGAAACCCCACCCTCTCGATAGGATTAGAGCGTTGCTGGAGTTTCTTCGGCCACTTCTTCTCCCAGCGCTAACGCTTCCCGAAGTGGCATATAAGTTAGTTTAGCTTAGATTGTCCCAGTAGATTTTGCTAATAAAATAGCTACCGACCGAGTCGTGGTTCATTCCTCTCGGGCGCCCTCGGATCGGACTGCTAACGCGTAATAATGGTAACCGTCCGCCGAGGTTACCTCACCGGGGACCCTTGTGTCGAGTTACCACCTAATAGAGGTTCAGGCTAAGCGATCTAAGAGCTGTGCCACCTCTCAAATCCGGTGAAGCAGTAAAGGCCAGCTTCTCTGTGCCAACTGTGATAGTTCGTCAAAAAAAAAAAAAAAAGGGTTTGCACCATTGTGGCCCACATAACTGATTTCGCTAGACATCAATTTTACGTCCTAAGTGCCTTTTGTACAATAAAGTAAATAAATTATTACATATATACCCGTTACCACAACAAGAATGTAAGACACATATTACTGAATGGCTCAAAACCCTCGCGCATGAATTTACAGAAGATCTTTTAAAACCACAATAAAGATGTTAGAGTAACCCATTCCCTACTTCATACTCATCCCTACACATACAACCACTTTTCAACACACGCAACCTTTTACACACAAACACACTCACACACACACAACGATTAAACTGAATTACATTATATGTTTTTAATTTTATTAAATTTGTATTTGTTTTTAATTGTTTGGAGATGGGCGTTAATAGCTGCGACACAGTTTTTACTACTGCGACTTTTATAGAACTAGTTTGTACATTAATTTTTGGTTTGAAATAAAAATTATTTATTATAATTATTTCTGGATATATTTTAACAAGTTTCAACAATCCAATCAGACGAGATTCCCTCGGCAGGGGAGACCAAACGGCCGAGGGTCAGGGAGAATGAGAGAGAAATCGGCGGGAAATACGCGCGGTATCGAGCAACACCGCTTTCTGCATCTGGCCCTGAAGCATACCTTCCCGGAGCCCCAAACGCCTCAGATGACTTGAAAGGCTTATTGGAATTAACCCATTTGCCGAAATGACTATTGGGATAACTTCAGCCAGCATGCCACCTCACATGTCGGTCACCTCGTGCGCCAGGTCGAGATATTTAGTTCTTTTATCTATTTCGACTTTCACGAGGTTCTCGTCGTGTGGGATGGTTATGTCGACCAAAATATTGCCGCATACATTTAACTTTTCAACAACGTTTTTTGTGTATTCAGCAGACAGTCGAAACTTAAACAGATGCGGAATTTTTAATGTTGCCAATTCCACGTTTCATTCAATCACAATACATTCGTTCGTGCTTAGAAATGGATACATAGATTAAGTCAGTAATACCGTATTGTGTACGCTTTGACCGTGTCCTTAGCTGTCGTGAAGACGTGCTTTGAAATAATGAGATGGCCTATTAAATGTTTGACGTAAATATATCGTGGGCCATTACTTTTGAAACGTTAAATGCATCTTAAGATTATCAGTTGAAAGAGCCATGTCTAACGATGTTTCTACCGTTCTTTACCTTTAAGTGTTGCGTGGTCCAAGGCTCTTAAACATAAAATTGTTAGAGAAACAAACTAAATAGGACGTTAATATTGGCTACATTGAAGGCTTCTGTAGTACTGCTTGGTGTGGTAAGTCATTTCTGTGGATGATATATTTTTCTTTTGTTTTTTTTTAAGAAAGCTAGAAATTTTCCTTTTTTTTATTAATATAGCTTAAGTTTGTGCTAGGAGTAGGTCGTGAACCATCCATCAATAGTCGAATGGTGGATTCGAATCCACAACCTTACGATTCGCTGACCTTACCTAAACCGTTGCGCTATGGCGCCTATCTATCTGCGTCAAGTGGGTAGCTCAGATGTAATCCGATTTGAGATCAAGCGAGCCGTGGTTCGGCCCTCTTGGGCAACCTCGAGTATGCTATTGCGAATACAGTGAAAGCCGAGGTTTTGGTAACTACCGAGTTCCTCCAATAGACATCAGGCTGAGACACCCTAAGAGCTCGCCTACTTCTCAAAATCCGGTGTAAACGTAGCGGCTTCCTGGGTCGGTTTTGGTCTCTCATTGGTTCCAGGTGGTGCACCTGGAACCAAAAGAAGAATTCGAGATAAGGGCTGCAAATGCGCACTGGGACTGGTTGAAAGACTTTCTTAGAGGGGTAGACAGGCACAGAAATCGCTTAAAGCTTATCAAGTCTGCACTAATTACTTACGAGTAACCGTACTAGCCGAGGTTACTCCTCACCAGAGGTTCAAGCTAAGCGAACTAAGAGCTATGCCATTTCTCAATCCGGTGAAGCAATCAAGGTCAACTTCTGGTCAATCTGTGTAGTTCATCATAGAAAAACATTATCGTGGTCAAGCACATCTTTAGTAAATGTAATAAAAAATCGTAATAAGGCAGAAATAAAAATGATGGTAAGTATGATTGTACGCACATTTTAAACGGCCTAGAGCTCAAATGGGCTCACGTACCGTCTATAAACTGTACTCATCGGCGCCAAATGATTGATTACATCACGTTGCCCATAATAATGTTGTTATTCGTACGTCTTAACTACTTCTAGTGACGTAAAAACAATAGTATACGACGTTTATTGAATTGTAATTGAACAGGAAACGGTATATGTACATAGAAAATTGCGTCAGTTTCTATTATTACGAGTGTAACGTTTTAAATTGTTTGAAAAATGTTCGTTACAACTGCAGAATTTTAAACATACTAGCGCGACTATAGGCTATATCTTAACTTAGTCCGAGACCGTCGGAGATCCGACTATTGATATGACATCTGACTAATGTATGCGGACGTACAAATGTAGCGCAAGAGCTGTGTTGGGATCGTATTGAATAGAACTTCGAAATCTCTGCCTACCCGTCTGGTGTCAGGCGTCAGTTGTTATATCATTTTAAACTAGGAACCGTAATTTTCCTTTATTTTTTTCAAAAATATCACTAACATTCTTGTTAACCATTCCAACTAAGCGTAAGCTTGTGCTAGGAGATGGTTTACATCAGTAGTCGAAAGGTGGATTCGAACCCACGACCTTACGACTCGCATACCGTACCCTTAACCATTAGGCTATTGACGCTTCAATTATTCACACTTAATTTAAATAAGATACTATTTAAGTTAAATAAGTTATAAAAAGATTGGATGTAAAAACCTACTAACGCTTTACAGTGTGAAGTTAATGTCTGTAATTGTGAATCTGTCACCAATTGTATATCAATTACATATTCTCCTTTCTACACTGTTTTACTTTGTAGCCGTTTAATTTGTGTTTTAACACGTCTGTAACACATGTTTGTTTAAGTGAGACGTATCTATAAATAGTATTTAAAGATAAACTAGACTAGACTATTTGAACGTGTAGTCTGCCGATAAAGCTGCAGAGTTGTGGTTCGACCCTCTTGCGCTCGGATCGGAATTATTCAGTTGAAAATTACATATCCATAAATAATATACAAAAATCTATTAAGTTGTTATGCATGTATTACATTTATTGTATTATATATTTTTATTAGACTCTGTGGAAATGCCATGTGAAGGTAATACTGCGCGCGCAGGCCTTTGATAGTCCTGGGCACCGCTGAAAATCAGCGCTGTCGCGTCCTTACGACAGCACGTACTGAGACGGTGTTCAATGTTGGCATCATATCCTATTTGTCTCTCTCTTCTCTCTTTTTCAGCCTCTTGCCACCCACTGCTGAGTGTAGGCCTCTTCCATAGAACTCCACTCTTTGCGGTCTTGTGCTTTCTGCATCCAACCCTTGCCAGCCACCTTTCTTAGGTCGTCCATCCATCGTGCCGGTGGTCTGCCCACATTTCTGTGCCCAGTTCGAGGTCTCCATTCTAGGACCTTTCTCCCCCACCTGTCATCAAATCTACGGCATATGTGGCCCGCCCACTTCCACTTTCCTTCTTCCTTTAATTGTATTGTGTTTATTTTTCTATCTATTTTTGCTATATTTTATGTAATGTGTTTGTATATTGTGATGCCAATAATGAAAATGTCAATGTCTAATGTCATATCAAAAAAATTAATAAGTAATATAGAATTTGCTCAAAAACAATTTATTTCACGGATTGGTTTCATAGTGAAATATCTTTGGCAGATAAGTTACTCGAAGCCTAAGAACTTAAATTAGGGATATAGTAATTAATCAAAGGCTAGAATTCGAAGAAATCAATTCTTTTTGTTTTATACAGTATTTTTAATACGCGGAAAGATTATGGGCGTAGTTTATGTGGTGCCGTAATAATGCCAATTCCATTGTTAAGTTTTATTAGCAGTTTATCGAGGGTGCCGCCAAAAATTGATCGTGATGCCTAAATCCGTCTCTGTTTTGATTTTGGTCACGCGTTCGACTAACTGCTTTCATGTTTATTTATTGCGATTTGGTTTGCACAAACTGCAATGTCATTATACGGTTGAATGCATGATTTAACAGTTAAAAAATCTGCATTATCAATACATATATAGTTGTCACTTTAAATCTTTTTTTTTATTGACGCGGAGGAAATCTTCACAAAGATACCCCGCCTTCTGAGAGGAAGGCGGCGGTTATGTGGGCTTCTAACCCACTAAAACCTCCCCGGTGGCCCTTTCCTCGGTGCATGACGAGGGGCTCCGGGATCTCACGTGGAACGCACCGGAGCCCCTCTGCACTGTGCTCAAGGAGAGCACGGCCCGAGGGGGAGGTTACTCCTTGCCCCCTGTGCCCTCGCAGCGTAAGGCGACACGGGCCAGCCGATGTCGCCTTCTTCCCGGGTCCACTTTGGACGACGCAGGCCCCCACCCTCGTCGCCCAGTGAACCCGAGGCTCCTTTTAGTCGCCTTGTACGACAAGCAGGGGATACCGTAGTCTTATTCTTGAGAGCCCTGAACTACAGGGCTGCACGTTAAATCTTATACTAACAATGTGCCCTCGGTTTACTTTGGTTTATCATTAAATTATTCAATTTAAGTCTCACAATATATTAAACTATTAATTTCTATACGTATTCATTCTCTTTTCGAGCGGGTGAATAATTGTAATGACTCTACTTGAATACTTCAAAATCCTTAATTATTATCTTTAATATGAAGTATATTTTATTATACTTCAATATACTCCATTGTAATAAAGTTCAATTTATTCAATATGGTTCATAATGACATAAATATACACAACGCATGTGTCAACACAAATTTGGGTTATAAAACAATAAAATATCATCATAGTACATAAGCTTTTAATAAGTATTTGACAGTTCAAAAAGAGGAGTGCTCCGATCGTCACCTAACATTACAGGATTACTCGCCAGGTTAATCTGCAGATTCCCTAACAGTTTCATTGAAATCGGTCCAGCCGTTTCGGAGCCTATAAGGAACAAACCCACATACTTTCTCTTTTATATATATGTATATATATAGATTATTTTGTTTATCAAGTGTCAAAGTGTTTTAGCATGAGAATAACATGTCAATCGAACGAATTTATAATAGATTATTTTGTAATCTGTATATAGAATTTATAGTACAACCGTCTACGAAACATGTTGCAACTTGTGGTATGACTATCATTCTAGAGGTTCAGGCTAAGCGACCTAAGAGTGTAGTTCGTCAAAAAAAAAAAAAGAATATCATTCTTTTCTTCTATAGATTTTGTAGTAAACGGTAACAAAACGTTTCCCTATTTACTAGTATAGATATAAAAGACACAGTAGTGAGACCAATTGATTGATGCATTGACAGACAAATGATCATTCGGTCTACGATCTGACAGTTTGGACTTCGATCTGGCTTGTACAAATTCTCCCTGATAGGGTTTTTTTATTTATTTATTTATAATAGTATACAACAGCTAAATTTAATCATATAGTTACATAGACACAAAACCGATAAATTATCCAACAAGTGTATAACTACATTATCAGAAACAATTTATGAATTAAGTTTACTAAGTTAGGTAAGTACTTAAAATATGAAGCGTCAAACGTGATTACGGTCTTGTACATTTTAGTGTTTATTTAAATTAAATTAGGCTAAGTACATAGATGATTTTATTTTTAAAGTTACTTTTAGATTAAAAATATTTACGTCACTCAATTTGATAGGAGAGTTTATTATCTTTAATCGACAGTAGTATTTATCGGGAATGCCAATTTGGAATTCATATACTAAATAATAATTATTGTTTAGTATGTCAAGATTGAAACGTATGTCGTCTGTCTAATTCTCAACGAAAAATCGGAGCACACAAAATATTGCATCTGCGTGCCATATGCGTCAAAATTTGTCCCCCCAAACCTTTCGTGATTTATGGCTTAGTTTTTTTGGGTTAAGCTAGATTCAGTCCCTTCTGCTCAGAGACGATGGCCGGCATGTATCGTCATTTAAACACGTTTATGTTTTTCTAGTGTACTTAAAACCTATATGCTCATGCATGCTCTGACCGCATGAAACATGTCTCGGAAATCTTTATGCGTGGCAAATATTTCGAAGACATGCAAGACGAACAAACATTACAGGTGTCTTTTGCACAGCAATGGATACAGGACAAGCTGCTACTATCAGAATTAAAACATTGACTTCCCAATTTATAATCAATACTAAGTTATTATATCATCATAGTAACTCTAACATTACATGTATCTTTCAGAGCACTTTAAAAATTGCTAAAGACAAAGGTCTTAAATCATGTCTTTGGAGCTATTAAGGACCTTAATAGTCGGATGAATGCAGTAAAATTTCAAAAAAGAGCCATACATAGCAAGTCACAAGTCACATGTGTCAAAGTCACGTCAAGGTAAATCGTTGTATGGCTCGTCTAATTTTAGATTCAACTTTGCTCTTCGAACTAGTTACTGAACTAATGATAGGGTATACGAGGATAAAAATAAATTTTATATAAATAAGTCCTAGCTAGATCGAATTATCGCCCCCGAAAGACCCTGCATACAAGATTTCATGAAAATCGTTGAAGCCGTTTCCGAGATCCAGAATATATATATATATATACTGCCAACAAATATATGTACAGCTGGAACTAAATCTACTTTCAAACATTTACTATGGAAGCTTTACCTAAGCAAGGAATAGTTTGTCAATTGCTGTCCCTATCCATCTATAATTATATATATATGTATTTATATATGTATCTATTTATTATTATATATAATTAATATGTTTATATGTTTAATTTATTTGTAAGTATGCATGCATTTATTATTTTCTCATATAGCTTGCACCCGTTACTTTGTCTCTTCACAACCCCAAGGTAGACTGGCAGAGAATGCCTACTGGCATTAAGTCCGCCTATTTGTACCTTTATTTTTTGTATTGTGTGCAAATAAAGAATAAATAAATATATATATATATATATACAAAAATTGCTCGTACAAATATATTAGATAATACGAGTATATAGTTCTAATATAATATAATGATATACTTTAATAAATATTTCTTGATTTCAATGAATCTCTACGCAATAATCATAATGACTCCGACAATAGTTTTTGCTTTAAATAGCTGACACCAGCGTATTAAAAAAACCGAGCGCACACTCAAAGGAATCCGAGACACATGGGAAGTTTAAAATTCTTCACAGTAACCCGCATAAGTTTTTGTTGTTCAAAAATCTCGAAGTGTGGTCAATTGCTCAAGTGAGATACGGTCGACGTGGATTGAATCTTCGTTGGCGATGGTGTTACAATGTTGAATACATATCCGAAATGTAATAGCGTTTTTATATGCGATACTCGAATAGATATTATAGATTGTTGATCACCGTTGCACAGGCTAGATCTTTACAAATCTACAAAGCGTCCATTCGCGACCGTCGGAGGTTGCGAAAAATCCTTGCGGGATACAAGTATTTTATGGGAAAACCCCACCCCCTCGATAGGATTAGGAGCGTTGCTGGAGTTTCTTCGGCCACTTCTTCTCCCAGCGCTAACGCTTCCCGAAGGGGCATATAAGTTAGTTTAGCTTAGATTGTCCCAATAGATTTTGCTAATAAAATAGCTACCGACCGAGTCGTGGTTCATTCTCTCGGGCGCCCTCGGATCGGATAGCTAACGCGTAATAATGGTAACCGTCCAAGCCGAGGTTACCCCTCACCAGGGGGACCCTTGTGTCGAGTTACCACCTAATAGAGGTTCAGGCTAAGCGATCTAAGAGCTATGCCACCTCTCAATCCGGTGAAGCAGTAAAGGCCAGCTTCTCTGTGCCAACTGTGATAGTTCGTCAAAAAAAATATTTAGATTATTTAATTTATTCGTCATTATTTAAATTATCAGCCGTCTTCAAGAGCGGAGTTTGTATCCCAGTAGCTCCTTTATCAATGAACCGCCGATTTTGCGCCTTTTCCTTTTAAACAAAGGTTTTCTTTGTATTGAAATTTCTAATTAATTTTGTTGGCAGCACCCACAAGAAGTTTGTTAGAATGTTTGGTGGCAGTCTCGAAAACCGTCGAGATGCCTGCTTAAAGAATTGGGCTATTGTCGGTAACCCTGTGTCAACGTGGAGCTCACGATTACGTACAAACCACGGCGCACCCGTGGCTCGTCGCAAAAAACGATTCTGAATTACTTGTAACCTATGGATATGTTTATGGGCGGCATGCGCGAAGACCGGGCTCGCGTACGTCATAACGGGACGTATAACTGCTTTGTAAAGTGTCACCTTATTACTAAGGGACATTTTACTTTTCTTATTAATGAGGTGATATAGGCGACTCATAACGTAGGCCGCCCGGTTCCTAACCTGATCTACGTGAGGGCCGAAGCTGAGTTTGGGATCTAATACGACACCTAAGTATTTGGTTTGTGTTACCCATGGAATAGGGTACCTAGAAGTTGGACGCAACGAGGTGGAGACTGAAGACGCCTCGTGAAGTACATGGCTGCGCTCTTAGCCGGGTTGATTTCTATTCTCCATTTCCTAAGGCATTGGCCGCGGTCTGGAGTTTTGAGAATGACTTCGGGGGAACGCCCCGAAGCATAAATGCCGGTATCGTCGGCGAAAAGGGCTAGCTCTGCTCTACGTGAGCGCGGAATATCGTTAGTGTAGAGCGTGTATAGGACGGGACCGAGCACGGATCCTTGTGGTACTCCGGCTCGAACGGGACGGAGGGTGGAGCGCACTCCCTCGACGCGGTATCTAAAGGTTCGGCCAGTAAGAAAATCGCGCAATGTGCGCACTAAATAGTCGGGCACCCCGAGCTTGTATAGTTTGTACACAAGCCCGGCGTGCCAGACTTTGTCGAATGCCTTCGCCACGTCCAGGAAGATGGCTCCCGTATGCATGCCAATTAGGGATTTGGCGTGAATGTGCTCCGTGATGCGGAGTACCTGTTGAGTACATGAGTGTTTGGCACGGAAGCCAAACTGCTCGGGTATGGGAAGCTCTCGCGAGTCCATGAAGGCGCGTAATCGAGCTAAGATAAGCCGTTCGTATACCTTCCCCAAAACGGAGAGGAGACTAATAGGTCTATATGAAGTAGGTTCAGTACGCGGCTTACCAGGTTTGAAGAACCCTACGACGTCGGCCTCCTTCCACTCGTTGGGAAAGATGCCGTGAGTCATGGCCGCGTTAAATATTATAGCCAGTAGGCGTACGATATTATCGGGGAAATGTCTAGCTACCAAGTTCGGTATGCCGTCTATACCGGGAGCTTTGCGGGGACGCAGATTTTTTAATATATCCTCAACCTCGGTGCACGTGATCGGTGGGACGGGATCGCGGATTGGTTTTGTCCCCCTACGATCGACCTCGCTCTCTACCTTTAGGAGGTGAGCGGGGTCGACGGGAAGGGTGCTTGGGGAGCACTGAGCCTCGAGACTG
The DNA here is from genome assembly GCA_029286785.1 of Meandrusa payeni. Classification (NCBI taxonomy): domain Eukaryota; kingdom Metazoa; phylum Arthropoda; class Insecta; order Lepidoptera; family Papilionidae; genus Meandrusa; species Meandrusa payeni. The sequence goes on along the minus strand of JAGSMX010000008.1, from coordinate 5,439,627 downwards.
TCAGCCAGACACTCGGCCTTCTCCTCGTCCAGTGAAGCTGGCGGGAGATTAGGACGATTGAGGGGTGGCATCCCCGGATCGGGGTCGCGTTTAAGCGATTTTGGTAATCTCCAAAATGCCAGATGTGATGGGCGGATGTCGCTTAACGTATTGTTCCACTGTTCGTTCCTATAAGCGGCTATGCGTGATTTAACTTCACGCTGCAATTTACGTAGCCGCCTACGGTGACGCTCGGTAGGGTGCAAGTCGTAAGCCCTAGTGGCGGCGTTATATACGATACTCGAATAGATATTATAGATTGTTGATCACCGTTGCACACACTAGATCTTTACAAATCTACAAAGCGTCCATTCGCGACCGTCGGAGGTTGCGAAAAATCTTTGCGGGATACAAGTATTTTATGGAAAAACCCCACCCCCTCGATAGGATTAGGAGCGTTGCTGGAGTTTCTTCGGCCACTTCTTCTCCCAGCGCTAACGCTTCCCGAAGAGGCATGTAAGTTAATTTAGCTTAGATTGTCCCAATAGATTTTGCTAATAAAATAGCTATCGACCGAGTCGTGGTTCGGCCCTCTCGGGCGCCCTCGGATCGGACAGCTAACGCGTAATAATGGTAACCGTCCAAGCCGAGGTTACCCCTCACCAGGGGGACCCTTGTGTCGAGTTACCACCTAATAGAGGTTCAGGCTAAGCGATCTAAGAGCTATGCCACCTCTCAATCCGGTGAAGCAGTAAAGGCCAGCTTCTCTGTGCCAACTGTGATAGTTCGTCAAAAAAAATATTTAGATTATTTAATTTATTCGTCATTATTTAAATTAACAGCCGTCTTCAAGAGCGGAGTTTGTATCCCAATAGCTCCTTTATCAATGAACCGCCGAATTTGCGCCTTTTCCTTTTAAATCAAGGTTTTCTTTTCTATTGAAATTTCTAATTAATTTTGTTGGCATTGGGCTTCGAAGAATTACCAAAATTTGTATAGAAAAATGTTTTTTGATTTTCTTTCCACAAAGTGGAAGAAAAAAAATCTAGACGATAGATATCCGTAATATAATTATGATGCATCAGAAATAAAAGACGTTTACATGTAAGTTGATTTTTGGTGTAGATTTGATTTGAAAACGGTTTTGGTTTTTTATTTTTAGTTCACGTAATTAGTCGGTTGGTTTTTTATTCTTATATTGCAACCACAGACCTGTGTCCGTGCTCTTTTCCAATACACTTAAATTGTTTACTCTGCATTTGTTAAAAAGTGCCACTTCTACAGTTACTATTTTCCTTATTTTTTTTAATTATATATATAATGCCTGAATTTGGAGGTAGCCAGAGATTTGGGTTCACGCGTCGTAGACGCGCTGCTGCATTGCTATTAGCTTCTCCGCGACCGCTGTGTCCCTGCTTCTCATGGCCATTTTCAGGTTGTAGTCCACTATCCTTTCCCTTGATGCGGCCATTGCCTTTGTCATCAGTCTTCCTGTGGCGTCGTCACAGTCATCTGTGTAATAGACACAGCTGACGGTTGGTTTGAATGAACCTTATGGTTCGAAGACCGCCTGCCTTCGTTTATTATTATATATATATATATATATATATATATATATATATATATATATATATATATATATATATATATATAATGCCTGAATTTGGAGGTGGCCAGAGATTTGGGTTCACGCGTCGCTGACGCCCTGCTGCATTGCTATTAGCTTCTCCGCGACCGCTGTGTCCCTGCTTCTCATGGCCATTTTCAGGTTGTAGTCCACTATCCTCTCCCTTGATGCGGCCATTGCCTATGTCATCAGTCTTCCTGTGGCGTCGTCACAGTCATCTGTATAATAGACACAGCTGACGGTTGGTTTGAATGAACCTTATGGTTCGAAGACCGCCTGCCTTCGTTTTATTAATTACATATAAGTCAAAGAAATAGACATACGACTAGATAGAGAATTTGTAATTTATTCAATTCAGGAAAAGGTTAATTTTTAATTACAAATGTTTAAAAGAATAAGAGCATAACGCCAATAAAATCCGGTGTTCTGTTCTCGAGCAGTGATTCCCTGAAGTTAGCTAGCGACATTCCGGTGTCACAGGCGTATTTATGTCGCTCTATTATTACTCAGAAATGCAGCACGGTTTGCAGTACGAACGTTTATTTATTGCATTCAGCATTGTGCTTAATTAAAAAAAACGTTATGTTTCTTTTTTAACATACGTCAAAAGGAAGGAGATTACTAATTGAGTTGTATTTTTTAACTCGATTCTTTATCTTATAGTTTGCTTTTTTTGGTGGAGACATTTTTCCCATTTTAGTTCTATTGCCATTGTACTTTACAATTCCAAAGATGTATCTAAAAATTGGTTTTCTTTTTTTTTGTACAAAATGATTATTTTGGCTGTTATCTTTTAAAATAACGCTGACAGTATTTTTTTCACAAAACTACTAACATTCGTGTTCACCATACCTATAAAGCTTAAACTTGCGCTAGAAGATGGTTCTTACGATTCGCACACTGTATCCTAAACCATTGACTATTGACATCATCACATCGCTATTGACGCTTAAATAATGTGTCTGTTATATATTACTATTGACGTATACAAATTATGGTGATGGTCTCATGATATGATACCAGTCGTAATTCGTTCTTCTTGGCGGTGATTGCCATTAGATTTAACAACTTAACCGTATTTAGAGCTACGGTACCGTATTTTACGCTATTAGAGTGTTCGGAACCACCGGAGGGACTAGTTAGTCGTCGCTATTCTTGCTTGGGCCTCATTAAAAGTAAGAGTAGTAACGGTTCCTGACAGGAAAACTTATTTGGACAGTTTTTGGAAAGAAGAAAAGAACGATTGAACTGAATAAATGTGAGACTATAACCGTAAGAAAAATATATAACGGAAGTGCTATAGTTGAATACACGGCGGCCGATAGCGTGACTATTAATCATGTAGTTCAACTCTCTGATCACAGGTGGCGCTTTAACAAATACTACCCAGCCGCATTACAATTACAAGTTATTGTAACGTTTTTCTTGCAAATTATATTACTTCTATATTATACGAAGGAACTTCACCAGGTAGGACCAGGTGTCCCATGACACCATATCGTTTTATGGCTCATTGATGGATCCCGATTGTTTGCAAAACTTGTCGCGTCGTTCGGGTCTCGAAGACTCATCTCAGTGGAATTTTTACGTTGGAATCGGCTTGAATTCCTATCATTTTTGTACATTATAATAACAAAATTAAAAATATAACGTCAAAGAGTCGGGAGATTGAATATATTTTTTGCTTCCATGTTGTTTGGGATACAATTTTATCCAATTACGTTTGTAATAAACTTCTCCGACAAAGAAATAATTCGGTAGCGTGACTAACGGACGTCGTGGTCAGGCCATGAGATGTAGATCTAAGATTTAGGTAAGATAACGTGACTAATGTATATTCTTTTTGTAACATTCCAGTTGAGACTTAGTTGAATATCATTGGTGTATTTTATTGTACCACCTAGCCTTTACTGTGTTTGTTTCAAACTGAATAAAATATTAAATGCGTTAATTTATTGACCAATCGCAATTTAAGGCACCGAACCCGTTAATAGTAAACCAGAGGCTTTCGATAAATTTTACCCATTTTCGATCCCGTAAAGTAATAAAATGTGGTAGTAATGTGTAAGACAAATAAAAAAAAATTGGCGATTGACATTATGTGTGGATCTTGAACGTTGTTGGCATAAAATCTTGCGTTCGTAACGAAGAACGTTTGTGGCGAATGTGGACAGTAGACTCCAAAACTTCACAATATTGTTGCGTTAAATGTCTAATCCGTCATTATTATCCGTGAAATAGCAACCGACCGAGTCGTGGTTCGGCACTCTCGGGCGCCCTCGGATCGGAATGCTTACGCGTAACATAGTAACCGTCCAAGCCGAGGTTACCTCCCACCGGGGGGACCCTTGTGTCGAGTAACTAGCGATAGAGGTTCAGGCTTAGTGAGTGAAGAGCTATGCCACCTCTCAATCTGGTAAAACAGTCACGGCCAGCTTCTCTGGTCAGTCAGTAGTTCGTTAAAAAAAATCTTATCCGTCTGATTTTATTATAATTCGGTTCTTTATTGTACTCGTCAATATGCTTCTTTAAAAACTATAATTTAAAAGTTATGGCACATTCACTAGTCACTGTTTTATTAATGTTTCGTTGATATAAGCTTACTGAGAATAAAAGCCTAGAATAAATAGTATAGGATTTCTTCAATGGAAACAGTAATACTGGGAAGTGTAATCAGTACGATTATGTACCGCGTAGTCTCAACTTAATCGCAACTGTGCATACGATGCAAAATATTTTCACGACCTCCTAGGTATTGACGGTGTTCATAAGCAGTAATAATACAGTTGGATATTATTTTTTTATCTACACCATATTATTAGAGACTAGTTCTTGCCACCTTCGCTAGACATAAGACAATAGAAGTAACCTAAGTAACTCCTTATGACTTCAGTTATCTGCCAGTGATAATCCTGTCGAAATCGTTCCTGCCGTTCCAGTGATTAGCCGGAACAAACAGATAGACAGACAAAAATTCTAAAAAAACATTTTGGTATATGTTACTTTCGTTTTGTATATCCATATGCGGCTTTATTAATATTACAAGCAGACACTCTTTATTTATTTGTAGATATATAGTAGTACTGCACAAATCGTAACGAAGAACGTTTGTGGCGAATGTGGACAGTAGACACCAAAACTTCACAATATTGTTGCGTTAAATCTCTAATCCGTCATTATTATCCTTGAAATAGCAACCGACCGAGTCGTGGTTCGGCCCTCTCGGGCGCCCTCGGACCGGAATGCTTACGCGTAACATAGTAACCGTCCAAGCCGAGGTTACCTCCCACCGGGGGGACCCTTGTGTCGAGTTACTAGCGATAGAGGTTCTGGCTAAGTGACCTAAGAGCAATGCCACCTCTCAATCTGGTGAAGCAGTCACGGCCAGCTTCTCTGGTCAGTCAGTAGTTCGTTAAAAATCTTATCCGTCTGATTTTATTATAATTCGGTTCTTTATTGTACTCGTCAATATGCTTCTTTAAAAACTATAATTTAAAAGTTATGGCACATTCACTAGTCACTGTTTTATTAATGTTTCGTTGATATAAGCTTACTGAGAATAAAAGCCTAGAATAAATAGTATAGGATTTCTTCAATGGAAACAGTAATACTGGGAAGTGTAATCAGTACGATTATGTACCGCGTAGTCTCAACTTAATCGCAACTGTGCATACGATGCAAAATATTTTCACGACCTCCTAGGTATTGACAGTGTTCATAAGCAGTAATAATACAGTTGGATATTATTTTTTTATCTACACCATATTATTAGAGACTAGTTCTTGCCACCTTCGCTAGACATAAGACAATAAAAGTTACCTAATTAACTCCTTATTACATCAGTTATCTGCCAGTGATAGTCCTGTCAAAATCGTCCCGGCCGTTCCAGTGATTAGCCGGAACAAACAGATAGACAGACAGACAAAAATTCTAAAAAAATATTTTGGTATATGTTACTGTATATCCATATGCGGCTTTATTAATATTACAAACAGACACTCTTTTTTTTATTTATTTGTAGATAGATAGATGGTAGGTTGGATAGAGATACGTTTTTAACTACTAATTGTAACTGTTCGTAATCTACGGCAATTGCAATTTCCTTTATGTAAAGGTGTAAAATATGTATAAACGAAACTGGTGGCAGACTTTTTGCGGGCTGCGATGTTACTATGAAGCATTATTGATATTTTAGTGTAATTAGGTGGAACAGTGTCGTACTGTATGCTGGGCTTGTATAATGTAACGTGCGCTTTATCAGTCCAAGATAACGTTATCGCGATTACTTGTTTTCGTGTAATGAAGGCGTTCGGGGTTGTGAAACACTCGTAATATCTGTAAATGATTAGCTCTCATTCATTGACCGTTGCGTGATTGATAAATCGCTTTGACACACACAATTAATTAGAAGCTATAATTTTATTCATGTTATTACATAGCTCCGTTGTAGCTCAGTGGACACTGATCGTGTTAAGTTGTATAGTATGGTACCCACGAGTTTCAATTGCCGTTAACAGCACCAATGAATTTGTTTTTTTAATTTTAAGTGCTGATTTATCACGCCATCTGCGGAGAATGAAAACATCTCCATGTGTTGTGAAGATATGTGAAGTCCGTCAATACGCACTAGTGCTGCGTAGTGGACTGTGCCCACACTCTCTTCACAGAGCCTGTGACCAACAGTGGGACATATATAGGCTTTAACTTAGAGCGGTATGCCTTAAGTCTAGCAGCTCGCGAGCTAAATTGAGCGGTATGCCTTAAGTCTAGCAGCTCGCGAGCTAACTTATATAAGTTCTCTTATCTAGTACGTTTTCAGTGGTAAAGGAAAACATCGTGAGGGTGTCTATGTTTGCTAAGTATTTTTAAGAAGTCGCGAAGAGGTTAATTAGTTACGCAGTTGAAAACCAATGCTCTCACTCTTGGGCACAGACGTAATGTGGCAGGAAGAATTTCCTTACATGTGTTCATGATCGCCTTTCGTCAAGATGTCTAGATGCACAACGACTTGTTTTTTTTTATTGTTAAATCGCAACAGACCCGTGTCCGTGCTCTTTTCCAATGCACTTTAATTGTTCACTCTGGATTTATTAATAGAATGCCACCTTTACAGTTACTATTTTCCTTTTTTTATATATATATATAATTCCTGGTTTTTTACGCGTCGCAAACGCCCCGCTGCATTGCTATTAGCTTCTCCGCTACCGCTGTCTCCCTGCTTTTCATGCCATGCACAACGACTTACAATACTGATAAATTTCTGATTCCAATGAATTTCCTTTGCTTTAGGTCCCCCATATGAATTTTGTCGGTATAGGACCTTGGGTTTCGAAGATATTTAGACTCTTATGGTAATGCTTTTTGAAGTACACAATAACGAACGATCATGAGTTTGGAAGAAGAAAGACAGTATAGGCTGTAGAATTTGGTAATATAACTATGATTTTTCGGAAATAAAACGGGTCGTCCGCGCGTAAAACCGTTGAACGTTTGACTAGATTTGAAGTCGGTTTTTGTTTTCACTCGTAAATCTACTTGTTGACCTCTTACATTTAGTCAAATCTTGTACAATAAAGTAAATAAATTATTACATATATACCCGTTACCACAACAAGAATGTAAGACACATATTACTGAATGGCTCCAAACCCTCGCGTATGAATTTACAGACGGTGTTTCGCATTAATTCATTTAGGTCACGGTATCACTCGGCCGCAGGAGCTGGCAAGATTGTGGCTGCAACAAATCGTAATTAAGCGATAAATAAGAATACACGACCTATATTTTTAATATCTTACGTAATTTTGAATTACATTTTGTAATGCCGGAATTTTACGTACGTGTTCTCTGCTATTACTCGAGGCCATTTTATTTTTGTATTGTAAAACGAATTTCTTTTAGGAAAACTCTATGTTAATGCCGTGGTACTATACTTATTCAGCAAAAAATATTGTGTCAAAAAACGACAGCTCTAGGTCTACAAACACGAAATTTATAGTTTTTTTCAAAAGTTTAAATGTTTTTCGACTCTGGTTTAATTTTTGTGGGTTGCTACGTTTTTGATTTCCAGCGTCGATATTATAATTAATTGAAATAGACGTTAGGTGTGATGTTTTAAGCGCTACATTTTCTTTGGCACGCCGGTGCCTGTTATCTGTCAGACGGTGTTTCGCTTTAATTCATTTAGGTCACGGTATCACTCGGCCGCAGGAGCTGGCAAGATTGTGGCTGCAACAAATCGTAATTAAGCGATAAATAAGAATACACGACCTATATTTTTAATATCTTACGTAATTTTGAATCACATTTTGTAATGCCGGAATTTTACGTACGTGTTCTCTGCTATTACTCGAGGCTATTTTATTTTTGTAAGTTTCCATGAGTTAATACCTACCAATTCACACATTTATATATAATCTGTAGTCTTGTAAGGATATTGGTGTCCTTTCTGCAATCTTCTAACCAACGTTTGAATAAAGAATAAAGTATGAACGAGGATAGAGAAACGCACGTAATATGTGATGCTACATTGGTGACACTTAAGAATGGATCTAATGATTAGCTGTCAATCAAAGTCACTTATTGAACGTTAAGAAATTTGTCTTCTTAAATATGCCTGTTTTCCCCTGTGCCGTCGTCATCAATTAATTTGTTGTTGAAATTTTAATTTCTGTAATTTACCACGCGTTCGGCGGTGAAGGAAATTTCGTGAGGAAAACTACATGGGATAGAGAAATTTTATAAGGAATGTGATGTCCGCCAATTCGGACTAGGGCCGCGTGGCGGACCATACCCTTAGACTCTGTTTATAGAGAAGTTCTGTACCCAACAGTGGGTTATACATTTATATAAGTATATTACAGGAAAGTCAACAGATTTTTTGCAAAATAGGTATAAATGAAATGAAAAATATTCAGAAACTGTATGTTTAAGACGGGGATTTTTTTATTTAAAAATTGTTAATAAGAAATAAACCACATTCGTAACTCTTAGTTTTCTTGGACTATTAATTTTTGCTGATGTGCGAAGATCTTTTATTGGCTGTCAGTTGTGGAAATAAATAGTCCAACAACTAAAACACTCGCTTTATTGAGACAGCGTAACGTTGTACAAAGAATTATTTATAACGAATACCGTCACAACTGCGCGTCCGTACACAATCTTTTAATTCTAATTAATTAAAAGTCAGATTATGAACTAATAAAGTTAAATTATTGTTTACAATGCCTAGTTAATGTGACGATCAACTAAATTATTAATTATGAATTAAAGATACAATAAGGTTCAGGTAAATCACTAAGATATCATTGGAAATAGCTATTATGCATAACAATGGCTGGGTGTCATGTGTTGCTAGCTAACATTCTCGCTTTATGCGATCGATATGTGTGTACCAAGGTGAGGGTGCGATATTGCTATGCCCAGAGGCAAAAGATCCTAAAAAAATCTTCATTTATACTTATTTTGTAAAAGTTGCTGTAGATACAGTTTCTCACCTAAATACTCTTTATGGTCAGAAACTGTATCTATGTGAAGTCATGTAACACCTAATATTGGAAAACATGTATAGATAATAAATAAAGGGCACAGATAAAAAGAACATTAACATGACGCGGTATTGAAGAGGCGTAACGAAGCAGCGACTTAACAACTAGCGCAAACAAGTCATGCGCCCGCGCACCCCACCTTATTATTGCGTGTCGTTAAGCGACAATTGCTTGTTCAAACAAGTTCCATAGCGTCACATCATTAGGTAGCACATCATTGACTCGCCGAAATTATGATTTGTAGCCGCTTTTACTTGACTGTAAAATATATGAAAATAGTTAAACATATTTTGTAATGTAGTGATGACCTAACCACTGCTATAATAAGTTTGTCTTAACGATCTTATGATCGACAGTCCGAATCCCAGTCGACTTGTAACCAAATATTTCGTTTTTTCGGTTTCTTACGTACACTATACGTACACTTGTTAAAATTTGTGCCGTTAATAACTTAATAAGCTTGTTGAAGGACAGAGAGCGATTGTGGTATCTGCTAACCCCTCTTAAAAGAGTTAAAAGGGATGTGAGAGATTTTGCAATTGACTTCAAAAAAGAAGGAGGTCAATTCGTCGGCATGTTTTTTATGTTTGTTACGACATAATTTTCGACTGGCTGAACCGATTTTGATGATTCCTTTTTTGTCTGAAAGCTGAGCTTCCAGTGTGATCCGATTCTGACAAGGGCATCCATGAGAAAACTATAAAAGTGTTAAAATTGTTAATAAGAAGTAAACCACATTCGTAACTCTTAGTTTTCTTGGACTATTAATTTTGCTGATGTGCGAAGATCTTTTATTGGCTGTCAGTTGTGGAAATAAATAGTCCAACAACTAAAACACTCGCTTTATTGAGACAGCGTAACGTTGTACAAAGAATTATTTATAACGAATACCGTCACAACTGCGCGTCCGTACACAATCTTTTAATTCTAATTAATTAAAAGTCAGATTATGAACTAATAAAGTTAAATTATTGTTTACAATGCCAAGTTAATGTGACGATCAACTAAATTATTAATTATGAATTAAAGATACAATAAGGTTCAGGTAAATCACTAAGATATCATTAGAAATAGTTATTATGCATAACAATGGCTGGGTGTCATGTGTTGCTAGCTAACATTCTCGCTTTATGCGATCGATGTGTGTGTACCAAGGTGAGGGTGCGATATTGCTATGCCCAGAGGCAAAAGATCCTAAAAAAAATCTTCATTTATACTTTGTAAAAGTTGCTGTAGTTACAGTTTCTTACCTTAATATTCTTTATGGCAAGAAACTGTATCTATGTGAAGTCATGTAACACCTAATATTGGAAAACATGTATAGATAATAAATAAAGGGCACAGATAAAAAGAACATTAACATGACGCGGTATTGAAGAGGCGTAACGAAGCAGCGACTTAACAACTAGCGCAAACAAGTCATGCGCCCGCGCACCCCACCTTATTATTGCGTGTCGTTAAGCGACAATTGCTTGTTCAAACAAGTTCCATAGCGTCACATCATTAGGTAGCACATCATTGACTCGCCGAAATTATGATTTGTAGCCGCTTTTACTTGACTGTAAAATATATGAAAATAGTTAAACATATTTTGTAATGTAGTGATGACCTAACCACTGCTATAATAAGTTTGTCTTAACGATCTTATGATCGACAGTCCGAATCCCAGTCGACTTGTAACCAAATATTTCGTTTTTTCGGTTTCTTACGTACTATACGTACACTTGTTAAAATTTGTGCCGTTAATAACTTAATAAGCTTGTTGAAGGACAGAGAGCGATTGTGGTATCTGCTAACCCCTCTTAAAAGAGTTAAAAGGGATGTGAGAGATTTTGCAATTGACTTCAAAAAAGAAGGAGGTCAATTCGTCGGTATGTTTTTTATGTTTGTTACGACATAATTTTCGACTGGCTGAACCGATTTTGATGATTCCTTTTTTGTCTGAAACCTGCGCTTCCAGAGTGATCTGATTCTGACAAGGGCATCCATGAAAAAACTATAAAAGTGTTAAAATTGTATTAAGTATTCCTACTATAGTTCGGACAGAGGGCGCCCGCGTCTATTAACATTTAACTTTTATTAAGATTTAAAGTCGGTTTTTGTTTTTGCTCGAAATATACTTGTTATGTTTGACGTTGTCAATTTTTTTATCTTGGAAAAATCGGGCTGGCGATGATACATGTTTCGTTTCTGTTGGAAAGGGGTTACTTTCAAAATGTCAATGGCATTATACCAGGGAACTCTTAAGAAATCGGAAATGTTTGGTGATTGATAATTTGATCTCATTACCGGAATCCTCGGATCGGAAGCACTAATGTGAAAAGTAGCCAAAAATTCGTAATATAGCTGTGATACATACAAAAAGAAAGCGTAAATACTAGCGTTTAATCCGTCATGCTAAGACGTTGACAATTTTTGGCAATTGTTTCTTAGATATGATTGTTTCATAGATTTTAAGTCCGTTTTTGTTTTTATATAAAAAAAATACTATTAACGATAACACACTTACTTAACTTCATTTTTGAAGTAAAATTTAACACACGCTTGATTTAGAGTAAGCTGGTGAATGCGTTACGAAAAGTTTTATCGAGCGAGGAGGGAAAGTGAGATATAAGTTAGTGAAGATATAAAGAGAGAGTTACGTTTCGTATATGACTGTAGAAAAAAGAGGTGCGAACACATTTTCTTTCTTTTTCTCTCATAGCCGTTTCGTGAGTCTAAGACGATGCAGTGCTATTATTTTGTCTGTATCACACTGTAGAATCATAAGAAAGCAGTGCGCGGGGCACATTTTCTTTGTAGTGTATTATATTTTTTGTAACATACATACATTTAGAGCTAAAGAGGTTTTACTTTAGTCGTGTGATCTGCATACTCTTTTTTATTTAATGTGATACTATTAGATGTATTGCGTATACTTGTATTTTTGACATGGCGAGATGTTGACTATGTACAAGCAATTACTAACGCTTTTCACACTTGCCCGCTAATAGGTCGCTCTGCCGCACGCTTGTAAAATTGTCGCAGCGTTCCCTTTTCTCGGATTTCCACTTAATGTTGTGTAGTCATGCCGACGTGCGTATTCCGAGACCAGAACGCGTTTCCAATTTTTTATACTTATTCATTTTTGTATCACGAATCATTCTCTTGTCAACAATGCGTTCCAGTTTGTACTATGACTTTGTCCCCTTTCGTGATTTAATTAAAAAATAAAACAGGTGGTATGTATCTTGTTATTGGCTACCGTTGACCGGTCTTATTGCCTGTGCTATAAGTCCCAATTTCGTTTAACGCATCCACCGATTGTCATTGTAATGTAACACTTCAAGTGGTGCGTCGGAGCGAGTTGAACATCTTAAGTTGTCACTTGTTTTCTTTTACCATGCGTGCCTCTCGGCCGGGCGTCGACCCTGATCGTGGTCTACATCGCAGGGTTGCCAAATTATTTTAAAGTTCAATCATAAATTTATATTCATTAACCATTTCTCTGTGTTACCTTACAATTTAAAAAATAAATAAAATAAAATAATATAAAATAAAATAAATAAACCAAAGAAGTCAGTACCATTTTTACGGTCCTGGTATCTTTCTCGTTTCTTGGATATGCATACATCTTCGCATACTTGTTTGTCGATTTCAAGTATTTCTGACGACACTCTAATATGTGACTCTTCATTCATGATCATCCATCATCTCTGTCGGGTATTTACAACACTACTTACAATAGAAAATTCCATAAATCAAAACATTATCTATATTGAAAAAATCCACACCATATGCACGTCCACAAAAACTGGAAAGAATTGTTTTTTTAGAAATTAATCGCACTAAAAATAGAAAAACATACAGACGAATTGAAAACATTCTCCTTTTTTGAAGTCGGTTGAAAAAGCGTGGGGTGCGCGATATGTTATGTGTATAAGAAAAAGATGGCACAAAGCGTCCCACATGTCTAGTTCGATGCGCTATAAAAGTGTGTTTTTTAGTTTTTTTTAAGTAGAATTATTTGAGGAAAGAGTATATTCCCTATACATTTATATATTGCCTTACGTAGTTTGTCTTATGTTTGTTCCTTTAATATGAAAAAGACTCGAGACATATTATATTTATTAATTTTCATCTCCACCCTAAGGAACCGTTACGGTAAACGTGTAATCTGGTAGCGAGTGACGAGTGGACGTGAGATGGGTCTGTTTGTTTACCGAGCGCAGGGCCCGAGTCCCGACTTCCGAGAACGGGCTGACAGTACGTAGGATTACCTACTTACCGGGATGCGACACTTGCGCGGAGACGTGTTTGCTTATATATCGCTAAGTAAAAGTTAATTTAAGTTAAACAATAAATAACATTTTTTTTGACGAACTACACAGATTGGCCACAGAAGCTGGCCTTGACTGCATCACCGGATTGAGAGGTGGCATAGCTTCGGTCGATTAGCCTGAACCTCAATAGCTAGTAACTTGACACAAGGGTCCCCCGGTAGGAGTAACCTCGGCTTGGACGGTTACTATGTTAAGCGTAAGCATTCCGATCCGAAGGCATCCGAAAGGGTCGAACCACGACTCTGTCGGTTGCTATTTCATGGATAATCTAAGGGACATTCAAAAACTAAACTAACTTTGAGTGCCACTTGGGGAAGCGTTGGCGCTGGGTGAAGAAGTGGCCGAAGAAACTCCAGCAACGCTTGTAACATGTAAGGGGTGGATCCTACCCATAAAATCGGTAACGCGCGAGGATTATTATAATATTATAATAAAACATTTGTTCTTTCACATTTAATCAATGATAATTAGTGAGTTATTTTATTTGTCAACCGACTTCAAAAGAAGGAGGTTCCCATTTCCTGTGTATGTTTTTTTATGTTACCTCATATCTTTCGACCGATTTTGAACCGATTTTGATGAAATTTTTTTGGAAGCTGGCTTCCTGTGTGGTCCCATTCTAATCTAACAATTCGTCATATTCTAACAATAGCATTCAAAAGCAAAAACCATATACATATGCAAGTCCTAAATTTGCATTAGACGTGTGCACGATAAATGGACGAATAGCTCAATATCCCGTCATCCGATTTCAAAAATATTTCTTAAGTGAAATCTGCACTCCTCATAATATTTTTCTTTACCACGGAACTCGTGGTAAATTAGTACTTAAAATTGCAACAAACAATTGATTTAGTGCCAGCACCGGGAAGTGAACTTGTGTTATTAGCGTATTACGCAACTTGAAGGGATCGCTCCCACACCTTCCACGGCTCACTTCTCTGCCACCGCGTGTTTTTTTAAAAACTAATTACTCATGGTATGGGCATGGACCGGTCAGGATGTTATAATTTGTACTTGCTTTGGCAGTACATAAACTAAAATTGGAACGATACAGAGAAGATTAGGCCCTGCGCAAGGATGACACGCAAAATCGTGAAGCGTTCCACATTTTTGTGTGCTGTCGCTGACAGATCCGGGGCACCCAGCTCATAACGGCTGATGGCATTCGCGGTAGGTTTAGTGGGTAGGGGCTGCCCAGGCCGAGTCCCACACATCCCTCCGGGCCCACCAAGGGTACCGGAGGATGGTCTATAAAAAGATTCCCCCGCGTGAAAAAAAGGATGTTATAATTTCCTTTCTGTCATCTCTACTATTTAGTCTTAATACAACATACAACAACTCACTCTTACTACAATATTTCTTCCTTATTACAATTTCCTTATATATTGATTACAATTTTAAATTATTTATTGTGTGTGACTTATATATTGCTCTCTCTTTTTCTTCAATACAGGCTTTTCCTTACTTTGTATCTCATTTACTTTAATTTATTTGATTACTACTTTCTACATCTATCTATATCCTAATTTTGGGCTTGCAACACTTTTCGTGTAGAATAGAAAAAAAAATGTTACTTTCATGTTGTACATTGTGCAGATTAACGTCATGAGTGAACACTGTGGACCTTGTTGCAGGTGATGTGGGTGGTAGCAGCGCTGCTCGCGGTTTCCACGCTGCGAGCTAGTGCGACGTCCTGTACAGAGGCGCGCACCCGTTGCGCCTACCGTACGGGGTGCGGCTATGCCCTCAACAACTATATGTACCTCTGTAGCGATGTACTCTCGGAGCCAACCAGCGTCTGTCCGAAGCCATGCGAGCACGCGCTCATAGCTCTTACATCTACTGAAGAGGGGAAGGAGCTGATGAATGTAAGATATAGTCTTAAATTTTTTCACCAACTCCTACCAAAGAGTTATGTCGCCAGGACCACACTTATTGAGTAAAACACAGAAGTATAATATACGTCCACTATACCTCGATTTTCTGCCAAGTTCGACAAGTTTGTAACAGCGGAAGTCGCTGTTATGGCTCTACCATCGTTATTTTTTATTGTATGCTTGTATTAATTTATTTTTATTTGAAATGTTAGCTAAATTGTCTCGAAATTTATTAACCTTTTTTTAACCATTCCTAAACAAGCAAGCTGAAGGTTCACGTCAAACATCACTCGAAAAACAGACTGCCTTTTGGGAATTTTCAAATGTCATTTAATTTTGTAATTAGTTTCTTAAAAAAATAGCTTGCTGAAATTTCTGTCCGATGCATGGCGATGGTTTTATCACCTATCACACTAGGACCTTATATGTATGCCATCGGACTTCAAGACGCGTTGTAGGATTTTATAATTTTGTTGTTAACATCCCTCTAAACCGAACAAAGCGCTTTGCTTCCTCTTTGATTATTCGTACACCAAAGGACCGGAATACTTTGCCCGAGTCTGTCTTTCCCTACGATTACAATGTGGGTATTTCCAAAAGAAGAAAGAATAGGCATTTACTGAGCTAGTGCGCCTTACTATTAAGAACTGCATTTCCACTTATCATCAGGCGGGATCGCGGCCAAGAACTTACTTAGAAAGTAATAAATAAAATGTTTAAAAGGGAACGGGGACGGAAAACCCTGTCTATCTAGGGTTAAAAATATGAGAGCTTCACTATTTCTATTTATATCTAGTAGGATGTATACATTATTAGGTATAAACAGAAATAATTAAGCTATCACGTTTTAAATATTTAATTTATATATAACATTATAAATACTAAAAGGTACCCTAATTATTATATTGCTACTAATACAATTAACACATCACGACCTCTTCAGAGGACACACACACAACTGTTAAAGTTACATAGTAATATAACAATATTAACGTAATTCACGTATATATGCGATTTCTGCAAATAATCACAATAAAAAATAAACATAAATTTTGATAAAAATGTCCAATAAAATCATGTTGCCAAACTCTTGACTATTACCGCATATGTACGAAGCTGTATTCATTGTTGAAACGTAAATAAAGCAGCCATTGATCAAGCAATCTTACAACAAGTACAACCAAAGGTCAAACTTGTCACAATAAATTTTCACGACAACGTTGTCTATAAGCGCGTCTCTCTCAATTGAGACAATTGTCCAGTTACGTGGGAGATTCTTTGATCCACATATCCGGGTAGTAGTGAATGCAATATCGGAGTCGCGTTATAGTGGTCGTCGGAGTACACAGACGCAGAGCAATAAAATCTAATTTAGACGTCAGATTTTGTCGGACGCGATGCAACGCCATCATCGAGGCAAGTGAGGGTCCCGGTTGATGACCCCGCATCCACTGTTCCCGAATTACGGCCTGCTCCCGAGATGTGCCCTTTAATCAAGCCTACTTGACTCGCCAAGTTTTCATTGTAAATTGTATTGATTTATTAAAGTAGTAGCATATTGGCTAAGCGGATCCAGGACTCCAGTCTACTATTTGCCAGTGATTTTTAACTATGAAACCGTTCTATTACAATAATATAAATCATAAACATACACACGATTTGCATGCCAGTGGTACACACCTGATATTAAGTGGAAGCCACTCTACTCTTGAAAATGTGGGCACACATTGTAATCGGAGGGAACGACAGACACGGGCGAACTATTCCAGTCCTTTGCTGTACGAATAATGAAAGACGAAGCAAAGCGCTTCGTTCAGGTTTGAGGGATGTTCACAATAAAAGGATGAAATCCCACAGTGCGTCTTGAAGTCCGATGGTGGAACGGGGATGTAAAAAACCGCAAGGCTAGCTATGTTAGAAGTGCACGATAGATATCGATATTACATAAAATATCGATATATGGACGCGATATATTGCTTCAATCCGATATTATCGAATCATCTAATATCGATATATTTCATCTGGTATACGAAATAGTGTAAGAAATAAAAAAGCATTTAATTCTTTGGTTTAATGGAGATGGACAACTTGAATAAAATAAAACCCTTACTCGCGCTGCCATCACGAAGACTGTAGTGTAGTATGTTTCTACACTCCTACTCTTCAAGATGGCAGGACTCGTTGTATAAATTTTATAATCTATGCATGTAGTCTATACTGCTAGCAGAATCAAATCAAATATTCTGGACTGGTATACAAAGCGAGAACCTTTCAGTTACGCGCCGAGTACTCTATTAGTACAAAAACTTTTCTAATATTTAATATTAAACAGAATATTTGTACAATATATCGCGTAGTGCCGATACAATCTCACGATTTATTATATCGAAATATATATAGATATATTTTTGGCATGAACATCCCTAAGCTACGTTACGCTTGTGCTAAAGACTGAGCAATTTATTAGTACCAATAGCCTGGGATTCGAATTCCCAACCATAATATCGTACAGTTTCCTGATGCTATTAGCTGAGGCTGACTCAATTATAATACTGTACAACAGTACTCTGTATTGTATTCTGATTTGAATTGGAAATGGAAATAAAAACAAACATAAAAAGAGAAAATATAAATGAAATAATAATAGATAAGACAATAGGCAACGTTTCTTAAAATATTGTAAAAATATAGCAAATAAAGTTATAAATAAAAATAAATAAATAAATAAGAAAACAATGTGAAACCAGAGGTATATTGATGGACAATACACCAATGGTCAGCAAATAAGTTGATAAATAATAATAAGAGAAGCTATGTAAGACACTAAAGATAAGGTAGAGTAAAAAATTGTAGACGTAGAATAATTAGAAATAAGAAGAAATGTAAAAAATTAGAAAAAATGGGCAACATTCAAAAATCAAAGTAGAGTAAGCAAACACGTGTAGAGTATTGACATAAGATAGCATAGAGACAAGTAAGAAATAGTAAGTAGATATATAAATAGAAATATGAATTGTGAAAATGTAGAGACAGTAGAGTAGAGTAGGACAGTAGAGTAAGAGATATTGTAAAGTAGTGAGATAAATAGTAAATATATAAGTGAATGTAAAGTAGAGATAAGTGTAGAAAAAGTAGAGATAAGAGTAATAGGAAATGTATAGTAAAAATGTAAGAGAGAAAGGAAGAGAGAGAGAGAGGAGGAAGAGAGAATAGAAGAGGAATGGAAAGGAGGAATGCAAGCAGATAGAGTAAAAAGGTCCCTAAGGTACAAAACGTTGGGGAACGATGAAAAAAAATAAAAAAAAAAAAACAAAAATAAAAACAGTACTCTGTACGGTATTCACAATTTAAATTCAACCTTACCGGTGATAAAAAACAACGTATATTTCCATTAGGGTATTCGCAATTTTATCAACGAAATAAATTAAAGAATAAATAGCACAAGAGACCTCCCTCGTAGTGCAGCTGTTGGTCAAACTGGCTATCTGTAATTACGACTTACCCAACAGAGCTTTCGCACCTTATGTAACCTACTTATTAGTGGCATTAAAAACAATAATGTCAACAGAACTGTCAGAAAAGACAAACATTTTATTATTTTTTTTAATGACGAACTACACAGATTGGCCAGAGAAGCTGGCCTTGACTGCTTCACCGGATTGAGAGGTTCGGACACAAGGGTCCCCCCGGTGGGGGGTAACCTCGGCTTGGACGGTTACTATGTTACGCGTAAGCATTCCGATGATACGAGAGGGCCGAACCACGACTCAGTCGGTAGCTATTTCACGGATAATCTAAGTGACATTCGAAAAGCTAAACTAACTTTGAGTGCCAATTCGGTAAGCGTTGGCGCTGGGAGAAGAAGTGGCCGAAGAAACTCCAGCAACGCTCCTAGCATCTAAGGGGTGGGGCCTGCCCATAAAATAGCGGTAACCTGCCGAGTAATCGGCAGGCCAATCAGGCGGGTAATAAATTTGGCGGATCTGAGCACTCCTCTTTTTGAACTGTCAAATACAGCTTTTATTTACTATGATGATGTTCTATTCTTTTATAATGTGTCATTATGAACCATATTGCAATATAATAAAGTATACTGAAGTATATTAAAGATAACAATTAAGAATTTTGAAGTAGGCAGAAGAATTATATTTTATTTACTGATATGTACATGGGTGTAAGTAATGATCTTCACCTGCTAGAGAAGAGAATAGAAGAGAATGTATACGGAGGGAAATAAATAATTTAATATGTTGTGACAGTTAGAGAGTTGGGCTGGGTACGCTAGTTACTAATAAATGTTAACTGACATATATTTACGCGAATGTTACTCATTAAGTAAAAATCTGAAAAGTCGGGAATTCGAAAGATATATTAAATCACGATAAATCCTTAAGAATAGCAATAGTTTTATTCAATACATATTAACTCAAATATTGGTGAAGTCAGTTTCTAGTCAGAATTTTATTTGATTCCATTGTCTTTTTTTGCAAATAAATCTTAATTTATATAACTTATTCAACAAACAACAATAACTTAAAATAACCTGACAGAAAAGGCAATAACCATTGTAATTACGGAACATTTTTCTTCTAAAAGCAACGGTAGCTTTAATAACAATCGAAGTTAATGGCAGTGTAATGACGCAATATGGCCTTAGTTCCGTAGATAATTCAGTTTGGAACCGGTCAAACGTCTAATTATGCCGTTGTAACGGTGTGATTATTGTGGTGCGGTTGGGCAATGTGTATCGAAAGGCAGGGCGAGGGAGCGGTCGCGTCCAGCCTTGAGATTTGACGTCTTGATCGGGACCTACCGCAGCGCTCGCTCCGGCGCAGGTGTTGCCATGTTTCCACAAAAAATACGTAAGAGGGAGGCCTCTTTATTTCTTATCGAACGAGACCTAGATATGTACAGTAAATTGTGTTTCAGAATTGCGGCTCCGCAAGTTATTAAAGTTATGGACTTCGATTTTATCTTAAGTAAGCCAGTGGAATTATGTTTGTTTTTTTTACCCAGAAAGATTGCTTGATGTTGTGTTAATAATACCATTATATTGTTAGAGCCTCGTCGAGATATTAGATGTTTGATATAATTTTTAATTAAATGACGAACTATCACTTTTTAAAAAAATACTAGTATTATAGATTTAGCTTATACTTCTAGGTAAAACGATAAAATAAATGTTTTGTAGTATAATTTTATACTAAAAATATCTATTATTGGATAAATATGTATTTTAAAAGCCGTTTTTCAACGAATGATATTTTTTTTGTGTATAAACATGTTTTTGCACATTAATCTATTTGCTGAACGGTTCGTTGTTTATTTTACTATATTACGTAAAACGTAATAATTTCCCTATTACTTGCCAGACATAAAATACAAAGTAAATATTTTATCAGTTGAGTGTATGCTCAAATGTTCTCTATCTACAGGTAACAGAAAATTACCCATATAAAGATCGTTACCGTTACCGTATTAAGCTTTAATGAAGATAGATTTCGTAAACTACCCGTCTCGAGTGTTTGGTTACAATTGACTAGTATAAAATTCGTGAAACTAATTCCCGAGAGAATATCCGAACGTGATTTTATTATGCATAATTTGTTTTCATAGTGGCCGGAATGTTTCTGGTGCCGTAAAATAGTTTTACGAACAAGAAACGGTATAACACGCCACGGTCGGACCGGATTTATAGTTTTTTTCCCCAAAAAAGTTTATAATAGAGGATATAAATTTTCATAATGAAATTATGTAGGTACGTGTTTGGAGGATTGCACGTAATATATTTTTTATGCGAGCATTTATAAAATGTTCTTCTAACAACAACAGATACACAATAGAACAACTGAAGAATTTCTGATTGCGTCCGTTCGACTTCTAGCCATTTCAATGTCGTCCCATAAAACGGACTGATGTGCAGCCGTCTCGAGTGTCCTCGGATCGGATGTTCACGTTATTAGAGTGACCACCCAGGCTGAGGTCCCCTCGCAGGGGCCCGTGCTGCTCCCAACAGAGGATCAAGCTAAGCGACCTAAGAGCACTGCCACTTCTTAAATCCGGTGAAACAGTTGCAGTCACCTTTTATGGCTTATCAGCGTAGGTTCGTCACAAACAAAATCGACTTGTTTGCGACAATTTAATGAAAGAAATTTCCTTCCCAGAAGTGCAGGGGTGCATAAAGGTTGCACTGTATTGATGTTAAGCTTGGTTATCTTCATGATTAGCTCTGTTCTGGGTTCGTAGAATACGACTACGGTATCCCCCGCCTGTCGTGAAAGACGACTCAAAGGGACCTCGGGTTCACTGGGCGACAAAGACCCTCACAAACAAAGACGACAAAGGGTAAGAAGGCAACATCGGCTGGCCCGGCTCTCCAAAGAGCACAGTGCAGAGGGGTTCCAGTGCCTTCCTCTGGAGATCCCGGAGCCCCTCACCATGCACCGAGGAAGGGCCACCGTGGGTATGAACTCAACATAACCCTGCCTTTACCCCAGAAGAATCTTGAAGATTTCTACCCCGTTAACAAAAAAAATGGTTCTCTATATGATACAGTGTTAGAAGTCTCTATTTACTATTTTTTTTATTTATAACATCCTAAAGCAAGGTTCACAAAGGCGGACTTAATGTTTATAGCATGGTATTCTCTACCAGTTAACCCTAAAAAATTGTATGTTTTTTTCTATAAATAGGGTATATTACCACTACCTTCACTATATATATTCGAAATTGGTATGTTTGTCCATAAAAGTGAATCAATGTTCAAAAAAGCAAAGGATTTGATTTCACGTAACAAACGAGATCTAAACAGGCTTGTTTTAGAAGAAACTTCAAAATTAATAAAATATGACAGAAGTTGCATAATTTTGTGTCTTAAAATATATAATAAGATTCCAATAGAATTAAAAATGTTAAATAGATCTATAATTAAATCAAGATTATACAAGTGGCTTAATGCTCTTAATGCTTTAAATATATATATAGTGTTTCCGAAGTTCTTTGTTGAAAATGTCTGTTATCATAGTTAGTAGGAATGACATATATTTCACAAATTATTGACTTTATATAAAAATTATAATACATTTTAATTTGCATGCTTTATTATATAATAAGCGAAACATGTCGGCCTGTCTGTAATGCTATATATACATCAATTAATACAATGTTTTCAGCGAATAAATAAATCTTATCTTATCTATAAAAAGAAAGGAAATACCTTTAATTTGGGAGTATTAATTTTTCTTTCACGTCGCCTTGTCATATTTGATGTAGATTAAATAATCTTTTATTTTTGTTACAGTGCCAGTGCGAGGACGAATACTGCGAGGAAGCGAAGCAAAGAATAGATGTCTGTCGATCTCAAGTGTTGAAGGGTGCAGCCAACGCGACATCGTCGTGCCGTCTCTCCCAACTGATTTGCCTCGCTGATGCCCAATGTTCCACAGCCCTAAGCTACTACCGTCAGCTCTGCCGCTCCATGTATCGGGGTAGAAAATGTTCGAATCGATGTCTCAATTCCATAGAGATATTGAAGAAGCAGGACAAAGCCGCGGCACTCACGGAGTGCCAATGCGACGGTGATGAAGATTTCGATTGTCCAAGAATGCAGAACAATCTCGCCAGATTGTGCTTCCACCAGCATAAAAAGAATCACACTAAAGGGCATAAAAAAGTGCCTCATGAGGAAACAGTTACAGCCTCCGCCAGCTACATGCCTGTATCTAACTTCTTAGTCCTCATTTGTTTGTTCTATTGTTTTACGTACACGTGACCGATGCTATGGTCTACCTCATTCTAGATAAACTTAAGACAATCCATCGAAGTACAACATACATTGTAAATATGTAGATTTCAGTATTGTAAGTTAATTTATACGTATATATTAGTGTCTTTATAAGCGAGGGATAACAAGGGCGTATAAATGGATTTCGTGTGTGGAATAAGTTTTAAGATTTCAATCTGAGAATTGACTTAATTTTGCAGTTACAAAGTAGTCGATCGCAAAGCGCTTAACCAGAAACTCTCTAAGTAACACGAGAGTTCCTTAGGTTAACCTTTTAGTCCAGGCCCGAGAGTATTCTAAGTCGATCCTTCAGTCTGATTCCTCAAATGGGTTCAGATTCGACTACTTAACGTTGTATATAAGTGATTACTTCATAATTCACAAGAGATCTGCTTTTGATTCATATCGGATTATATTAACTTCTAGCTGTGCCCCGCGATGTTACTCGCGATTGAAAACTATTTATTTGATTTTTTCTTTAAATTTTAAAGTACTTAGCCTAAATTACTCCTTGAAAGCCGTTGCAGAGATCCGCCGAAACAGAGAGACGTGCCGTATAGACATTCATATGCATTTAGTAAAAAGCGGTTATTTAAATATTACAGACACACCAATTTTACTTATTTTTATTGATTTTTCTCATTCAACTTGCGCCCGTTCTTTCTTTCTCTTTACAACCTGAGGTAGACTGGCGGAGAGTGCCTTTTGGCATTAAGCCCGCCATTTCAACCGACTTCAAAAGGACGAGGTTCTCAATTCGTCTGTATTTTCTTCATTTTTGTTACCACATAACTTTCAACTGGGTGAACCAATTTCGATGATGCATTTTTTATTGGAATACTCTAAGAGTAGTTTGATAAAACTTTGGTTAGGTTTTGATAAAGTTTGATTTCGTTATATTCCTACGATAAATTAATACGGATAATTTTGGAAATACAAAGGGCGTGTGTGCGTAATAGCGTTAACCATTGATTCGATTTGTAGTCTGGTTTTGTTTTTACTCGTAAATATTCTTGTACTCTTTTATTGTGTGCCAATATGGAATAAATAAGCCTAATTTGGTGAATGGCTGTTAATCAGCACTTTCTTCACGTTAGAGTACGTATAGTTTACAGGCGCGCGACACGTGGGCGAATACGTCTAAATGTGTGCACAGTTAATACAGATATCCAGATAAAGCGGACGCTTCAGTCGCCCACGGGCGCGTGCGCAGGCGTCGCTATAAATATGGCGGCGCTGGTGGTCCGGTGACAAATGTTAGATTGGACGCTTGCCGTCGCGGCGCCACGCTCGTTAATTCATCTAGCACAACTTTTAGAGACTATTACAAATACTTTATTTTTCTTAGTCAACCGCATTATTGGCAAAGACATCTGAAAAGTACAATTTATCAAAGTTATTAATAACATATTTTGCGATGTAAAATTTTTTTTCTAAATTTCGAATTTTAACTGCCAATATCTTTGTATCAACGATGGAAAACAAAAACTTAGTACCACAAAAATGATATTGTTTATCGAAAAATATTTTAACTTAAAAAAAAAATTATAACTTTTGTGTTTGTGAACTTAGAGCTGTCGTTTTTGGACACAATATTTATAATTTTGAATAAGTATTGTACCATGGCATTGGCCTAAAGTTTTCCTAAAAGAAAATCGTTTTACGGTCTTGAAAATCCTATTTTCGCTATTTTTCCTCCAATTGTTACAAGTCATATATCATTCGACGCGTCTTTTTTTTCTGATTCCAACGACGTAAAATGTCAAAATGGCCATATGTGTCACTCACTACGTTTTTGCTTTCTAGCCTCGATATAGTTTTGTTTCTGTTTATTTATTTTATTTACAACCGACTTCAAAGAGAAGGTTCCCAATTTGTATGTTTGTTATCTCATAATTTTCGACTGGGGAACCGATTTGGATGATTCTTTTTTCATTTTAAATCTAGTGTTTCCAATTTAATTCATTTAGTTTATGCATTAAGTATGTGCGTGACATATGGACGAATAACTATATAATAAATATATAATACCTAAATAACTATAATAGAAACAACATGCCAAACGATTTCGATGATTTTTTATTGGAAAAGATGTACTTCAAAAGTAATTAGATAAGATTTTAATTAAGATCTGATTTCAATTCCATTTCGTACATGATAATTTGGAAATACAAAGAGGGTGTTCGTCCGCAATAACGTTATACTTGTTCAATAAAATCTGGTTCAGTTTATTCGTCCCTTTTTTAAATTTACAACTTTGGGTCGTTATGAATAAGCTGTTCGATGAAAAATTGAAAAAATCTAAAATCAGAATGCAAGTGACGGAACGTTTAGCTCACAGTCTACTTGAGGAAGTGGATGCCCCGTAGCTAATTCCGGTAAGCGCGACACTAATCGTCCCTCAGATGTAGACGCGGCACAAATATGCGGCGCGGGATTCCGCTGTCACTTTGACATTTCTACATTCTTTTTTTGACATCCTTTTCGAAGCGCGCTCTAAAATTTTCGGCCACTCATTAACGCATACTTCCTAGACGATGTTATTCCATGTCAGTTAGGAAGAATATTGTATTACGCGGCATGCGAAAGAATATTCCGACAAAGACATTCATTAGATCGAATTTATTCTCTTCACGGCAATCGTTAGTTGTGCATTGTTATTATTTTTTATCATTCAAAGCTTCTATTTTGATCGTTATAATAGAAAGTTTGAAAACTTGCTCGATCTTACCTTGTCTTATGACATTATATCACGCTTAACTTAAGAAGTGTTACATATTTAGACATATATTATTTGTTGGCATCAATACATAATAAAAAAGCAAATACAAGTATTTTTACGAGCAAAAACAAAACTTCAACTCAAATCAAACTTTAAACACTATTACGGATACCCTTTTTGAATTTCTGAATTATCGTAGGAATACTAAGAAATCAAACTTAATCATAACTTAACCAAACTTTGAACTTATGAATCATCGAAATCCGTCAGCGTGATATTAAGTTATTCGTCCATTTGTGGCGCACATACTTGATGCAAATTTAAGACTTATGTGGTTTTCTCATGGACCCCATTCTCAAAATTGGAATAAATTTAAATCGGACTACACAGGAAGCACTAGCTATCAAATAATAAAAAGAATTCACCCAGTCGAAAGTTATGCGGTAACAATCATAACCACCTGCTTTTGAAGTCGGTTGATAATATAAAACACATAAAATTACAGTTATACAACACAAAATAAACGAAGAAAATATGACAAACATTGAAATGAAACGAAATATTTATTTTGTTTTTTACACACACTCACACCTTAAATTACCGGCATGCACACACACATATTATACATATCATATAACAAATTCTACAAACATTTTCTTACTTAGCTCTCGTCCTTCGGTACACATCTCCCTGCTAGACTAATTTATAGCCTGTATTAGGGAGATGTTGTACCTAAGTCCGAGTTTATAGACTAAAGTTTGTTATATAGCTTTTGAGTATTCGTGTGTTTTTGCAAAGAATAATGTGCGTGGGTGCATGTGAGAGTGTATGTGCGAGTGAGTACATAAGAGTGAGGATAACTTATTTTATGCTATGCAGAAATTTTTCAGTCTCTTCGTAGGTGAAATTATGGAGAAACGAGTAAAGTAGCTTTGTACACTTATATTGGGATAAACTATGACATTAAGACTAACGTCCTATTTTCTTGGACCTTGGACGCCGTCTCTACATGTGCTATTGCAAAGCTATCAGAGTTGATTTTCAGCGGTGACCGCGACTACTAAATGTGTTTATAAGGTTTACTTTATTTTTAGACAGATTTTGGTACCCCTGTTTATAGATACTAAAAGCTACAGGCTGTTTACTGATACTTGATGTAAAAATTATTAGCAAGTGATATTCTTTTAATTCGTTTAATTAGTGTGGCATAATACTGTGATTCGAACCTGCCACCGTTTAATTTTATCTTCAACAATCGTTTACCCAATCTTAAATTCAAACTATTTCTTCAAATTAATAACCAATTAGCTGTATTAAGTAGCTGGCTCAAACCAAATAAACATAATTTAGAGCTGAGCATTTCAAAAGAAACGAGATGAGTAAACAAGCCGTTCAATATTGACAAAAATTAATTATCCGTTCGAAAACAGTTAGAATGTTTTTCCTTTTGTCGGTGGATTACCTTTACCCGGCCGCGGCCGTATTGGAGTACGCGAGGCCTTGCACTCAGGGAACCGGTTCTATACCTCTGTATAAAATAAGGGACCTTGATTCCCTATTCTCTTCATATGTGGATTCTTGAAGAATTGTTTTGGATTTTTTAAGCTACACGATTAAATAGATAAAAACTCTTATATTTTAATTCAGTTAGAGTGGACAGAGATGTTGATTAATTCATTTTTATAACTAAAATAAGGATGTTAAAAAAAACAGATCTATTAAAGATTCAAATCAAATCTACGCTAAAAAATACACTTAGAAAAAAACGTATTTACAATCCCTTTTTTATGACGAACTACACAGATTGGCCTTGACTGCTTCACCGGATTGAGAGGTGGCATAGCTCTTAGGTCGCTTAGCCTGAACCTCTATTGCTAGTAACTTGACACAAAGGTCCCCGGTGAGGGGAAACCTCGGCTTCGACGGTTACTATGTTACGCGTAAGCATGCCGATCCGAGGGCGCCTGAGAGGGCCGAACCACGACTCGGTCGGTTGCTATTTCACGGATAATCTAAGAGACATTCAAAAGCTAAACTAACTTTGAGTGCCACTTCGGGAAGCGTTGGCGCTGGGAGAAGAAGTGGCCGAAGAAAATCCAGCAACGCTCCTAACATCTAACGGGTGGGGATTTTACAATCGCGTCAATAGTCTAATAGCTTAGGGAACGGTTTGCGAAACTGAAGGTCGTAGGTTTGAATTCACCATTCGAATATTGATAGTAACTAGTACAAGCTTAGTCGGAATGGTTAACAAGAATTTTAGTAACATTTATAAAAAATATAGCATTTTTAAAATATTCTTACGAAGTTCTGGCGTCAACCATATTTGTGGTATTTTTGAAGTGGGTTCATAATATTTTTAATGATTTCACTATTTTCACGTGTGTGTGCCCGTCGTATGTCATTGGTATCATTTGGTCTCGTATTTGACAGCCCGTTTCTAAATAAAGTAGGTAAAATCTTGGTAGTTATGAAAGGGCGTGAGAGCTTAGCTAATTTTGTATGTTTAGTTCTGTATATGTGTGTACTAGCGTCTACTACTAGTAGTAAATGGTACTAATGTTTATTTATCTAATCGAGACGATAACTATAGAGGTTCGTGTTAAGCGATCTACAAACAGTCGTTGTCCATACAAAACCGCAAAGACCTTTGAGAAAGAAATATTCTTTTAAACTGTTGACGACATCTGATTCCTCAGAACGACTGTACGTGATATTAAACACGTAAGTCCAATACCTTTGGATGGTGTAGGTGGAATTTTAATTTCTGTTGCGATTTCACATTAAAGTGTGTTAGTGCCAAATGTATTGAACCCGGATCAAAACAGCGTATGCGAGCGGTCGTAGAACGATTTCTATGTTTCGTTAAACATTACATATAATTCCATTGTAGAATGCATTTGGTATTCGTCTTGCAAACAATTGCTTACTAATGTTTCGTCGCCCGAATCATGTCGTCCCGATGCATAATGCAGAAGGCACGATAATGCCGAGAATGTGAATGAAGGCGGTACTCATGGCAGTTTATTTGCTTTGTCGTACATTGTGACGGCTGATTTTCGCAGTACTCTGCCGGTATAATGTGCGAGAATTTGTAACAAACAAAAATTTATTTTAATATTTCCTTATGTCACTGTGTGATCTTCTCCTTTAGGAATACATCTGCCAATATGATTTTCTCTTAAACAGGATTGACGGGTAGAGAGGATGCCACTATGGCATTAAGTCCACCTTTGTAAACCTTAGTTTAAATTCTTTCAGATCGAAATGCTAACGCGATAACCAGGCGAAGTACCCTCTCGAGGGGCCTTATGCCGTGTTGCTTTTAATCGCAGCAACCGCCCGGTCACTGAGTTACCACAGCTCACTTGAAGGGGTCCTTTCAATTAAATCCCATGTAAATTTTGTTGTCATTGTCACTTCCGAAGATTAACCAGTGATTTCCAGAATGACGTATTTAAATGTTGACTACCTTTGTAACTGTAATTACATATACTATACTGCAAATAGATATGTCCTTTTATTGCGAGTTATGCTCGATGTGTGTTTGTGTTTTCTTGTTTCCTTCATTTTGTTTGCATGAGTGCCGTTTTAAGATAACGTAGTATTAAGGAACATTTGATAAGAAATTATATTTAGTATAAGACCGCTGAAATAATTTGTAATTCATTAACCACAGTTTACCAAAGTGAGATTATTAGTATAGTAGCGACTTTGTATATAAATTAAACTTAGATTATTATGTTAAGTAACATTATTGCTTAGGTAAGAAAATTCGTACAAAGTATTTTAAATTAAAATTAATAATTTATTAATTAGATACGATTTAGTGTTTAAAATAGAACATTGTTGCATTTTGTTTCGTTTTTTGTGAAATCTTTTTAAGCATTTTTAGTTGTATTTATTTGGAAAAGAAAAAAATAAAATAAACTCTCTGTTTTCTACTTTTGTTTTCATTTTCTTTTTCACTGGTGAACATACACCTGCCATACTTTATGAGACAACAAGCGAACGGACATTTGGCTCACCCGATTTCTTTTTGTTGTCGGAGGGCGGGGTTATATAGGGTTTTTACCCACTAAAACCTCACCGGTGGCCCTCCTCGGTGCATGGTGAGGGGCTCCGGGATCTCCAGAGGAACGCATTGGAGCCCCTATGCACTGTCCTCTTCGGAGAGCACTCCCGGGGTCCCTGTGCTCTCGCGGTGGAAGGCGTCACAGGCCAATGTCGCCTTCTTCCCGGGTAAAAAAGTAACCGTGTGTCGTAGCATTTAACTGTCATTTTTTGTTTTCAATACGTTTTTAGCTTAGATTTGTCGGCGCAAAGAGGCGGGATGCGAATTTATTGATTGTCATTATCTACTTTTAATAATAAGTATTAGATGTAAATATCGATATACTCACATTCTATTCAACATGAAGTTAATTACGACCAATCTACCCTCCATTCCGATATACCCTTCATACTTCTCTGTCTATTCTGACGGATTTCATATGGAGTCGGGTTTTTGTTGTCACGAGTAAATATGCACCTGCTAATTTGTTTTTCTCTCTCATCCAGACTTACCTAGTAGAGAATGCCACTAAGCCTTTAAGTCCGTCTTTATGACCCCTAGTTTAATGTATTAATTTATTTAAAGTAACAGCCTTTATATATGTCCCACTGTTGGGCACAGGTCTTCTCTGTAAAGAGAGTATAAGTGCGGATTGGCAGGCTTCACATGTCTTAGAATTTTTTTCTAGGACATGTAGGTTTCCTCTCGAAGTTTTCCTTCACCGCCGCGTGCGTGGTAAATCAGCACATAAAATTGCAACAGCAAATTTATTGGTGCCGGTACCGGGGATCGAAATTGCTAGCGTACCATGCAACTTGAGGCGGCAACCCGTACACTGAGCTATCATGGCTCTCTCAGCTACCACGGCTCGTAAGTTTAGCCATTTTTTGCATGTGTCAAGATATTTATTAAATTTATTTTCATTGGGTTATATCTTTATATCTATATATCTTTTAGGAGTTTGTAATGATGCTAAGTATGTAATATGTGTTAGCGACAGTTGGTCCTACTGAATGCCAACTTAGTTTTAAATATTATTGTTAGCGACAGTTGGTCCTACTGAATTCCAATTTAGTTTTAAATATTATAATCTATAAAGTTAATGGACTGACTAATATAGAAGTACATTAGTTAAGTCAACTAAAGTACTTTTATCGGTTGTCGGCAACCTAGGCCGTTTCCGCTTCCGTCTTTGAAAGAGATGCATGTACTAGAAATTTAGGATAAAAAGGAGAGGACTCTCTCTGTAGAAAATTAGTGTACAGTTTAGAACAAGTGAGTTATGCTGGAGGAAAAGGCCTTTAAAAGTGAATCTCTGAAACAAAGTCAGTAAGTCTTTAATAAATTACCTCTAACGCTCTTGATGTATTGCTGCTAATAATATGATAAAATATAAAATATGTTGTGTGCGATGTTGAGCAAAGTAGCTCACATATGTATGTATATATGTGAATGATAGATTATAGAATAGGGATCAATTAATTTGGACCACCCAGAGAGACGAGAGTTGGAGGCGCGGGCTGTTGTAGCAAAACAATGCATCGATATGCGAAATCGATCTATAACTTTAGTATCACACTCTGAAATGACAAATGATGTCGCCGTCTCACTCTCACCACACTTGTTTATTAATCGCATTGTCTCTTGAGACAATTTATTAAATAAATAAAAGCACTAGCGCCGTTGAGCCAGATTTCCTTTTGTGTTTTTTACCGGTTTTAGAGAGACACAGACAGAGCTAGCAGAGCCGGTGGGCATTCTCTACCAGTCTACCTTAGGGTTGTGTAGAAATAAGTCACGGGTGCCTTTGAGAACAAACCTTAAAGAAACCTTAGAGAAAAAAAGTAAAATAAGACAAATATAAAAATATTATATAAATACATATATAATGTAATGTAAGTATAATATCAATACAATAAATAATACGAAAATTACCTCTTATAATAATCTCTTAACGCAAACACTGTTTGAAAAACCGTTTTTCTGTTGTTATGTTGCGAAAAAAGCAGTAATTGTATATAATTGACATTTATTATATACGTATGACGTCTGTTTGAAGTAGTAATTCTTTGGCCGACCAACTGAACAACATTCCGGTCAATCGCGATTTTATAAAATCTGATTTTAATAAAAAAAAATATTTTACATACAAACATCTGTCCTTATCTACTCAGAAACGTTCGTAGACTTATGCGCAACACTTTTGCTGACGGGCATCACATGATGAAACGCATAGTTTACGATTCCATAAAGGACATAGGGACAAAAATTCGTTTCTATATAATTTGTTGTACATACATTGTATTATAAAAATATATGTCTGTCAACTAAATAAATAAGATTTAATTGACTATCTTCGTAATAAACTTGGACCGAGATGCCACTTCATAAAATATTTTTTCACACGACCATCATACGAGTAAGAGCGGATGTGGCCCATCAGGATATTTCCCATTGAGTTATTTAATGCGCCAAATGTTGAGCACCACTTATACATACCATGAAGGACTCTACAAAATTGCTGACCTCGAGTTAAGAGACGGCGTTCGATCGCTAGTACGTGATTATTTTGGCAAAGCTAGAGTTCCCCGGTCGTGGGAAAGGATGCGACCACGTGTAACGACCACGGTGGTATTGATGTGTGAAAAGTTTTCTCAAGTACCCGTGCGAAAAGTTTTTGAACGGGAAACCATTTAACCGACTTCCAAAAAGTAGGAGTAAATCGTATGAAAGAATGTTCGTTGATTGAGATATCGGTTTTTACTTTGGTTAAGTATACTTGTATTTACGAGTGAAATTAGATTTTTTTTTGCTGTATTAAATAAAAAAAAATGCTCTCAAATCCTTTAACCCTTTCGGGGTAGACAGAAACAGCTTTCGCTCTTCGCTATTCAACAATTTTTAAGGCATTATGTGCAAAAAAATTTTAGCCAGCGAGTTTTATGTACTTAAGAAACCGAAAAAAGAAAATTGATTCTTGCAAGCCGGGATTCGAACTCACCACCACCAGATTTTAGATTATAAGTCGAAGGGCTTAGCCACTAGCATACCACCTGACCCCTTATAACGTGAAAGTGGACAGCAGGAGCAGTCTCACCTTTATTTTATTTAGTCTTTATTTTATTGTTGTGAATGCACCAAACATAATTTTAAGAATGTAATTTTACATACGAGTAGTATTTATGGATCCCATTATGGTCTTTATAGTCTCGTAGATGCGGCTAGGTAGTTCATTGAGTCTATACCAGACCACCGACCTCGAAAAGTTGAGCTGCACGAAGTTCCACGCCTTTGGCCCGCTTACACCGCACGCAGCACGATTTCATCATCTTGTTATACTGTTAGGACTCTAGCTTTGGATAATATTGACGAAGATTTTTTATCATTCCTAATCACGGATAACAGCAAATTGTATAAGTTACTAGCGTACCCGGCTGGCTTGGTTTTGCTTTTTTTTATTTAAACAATAAACTTACATCATTAAATATTTAATTTAACTCTCACTATATATTAAATTATTCATTTCTGTCTGTATTCATTCTTTTCTATTCTCTTCTCAAGCCGGTGGAGATCATAGCCTATTAATATCTATATTATATCAGCAGCATCAATAAACGGACACTGTCAAGTCATATGATTGACGTTTGACAATTGTGCGCGAGAAACAAATCGAAAGAAAACCGTCTTAAGAACCACAGGTTGTTTTATTTCAAAAATACACAGTGCCAAGTAATATCGTCGTTAGTGCACTAACATATGGTCCTTCGAGCCGGATTTATTACAATAAATTAGTATTGTGCATTTAACGAACAAATAACTATTTAAAAGAGTGAATTTAAAGTGAAATATCGTTATTAAAATCGTACTACTACTCGTCGTCGGGTTATAAAGTGCAAATTACAATAGTGCGATTGTATTGATACGATATTAAATTTACAAACAATTATATAAACAAAGTGCATAACTATAAAAGTGTTGGTGTAACGCGAGCTGCGAGTTGAGCTGGCCGGCGCTTGGTATCGTTCAAATATTTTCTTACCCTCAACAAATTGACAATTTTGCGTGATCGTTACATTTCAATATATTTGTATTTTCGATAAGTTTTATTTATCTGGGCTTATTACAAGATGAATTCCTCAGAACAGCAAATGAATATTCAATGCGATAATTATGAAAGGGTGCAGAGGGCCTATACAAACTTTAAAGAGTCACCAAAAGAAAGAATTACAATAGGGTACCTCACGTCTAGTTTAATTTTGAGGAATTATTCTACACGTATAAGGGAGAATTACGGAACGCATTACAAAGATTACAACCAGATAAAGAAAGTAATTTAGAACAATCAGGGAAGAAAGTGTACCAAACGCAGAATGATGTTAAGCTACCGCGTATTACCATACCCACGATCAGCGGTGATTATACAGAATGGCAGTCGTTTCATGATTTGTTTATGGCACTCATACACAGAAATGACACACTTGAAGATGTACAAAAGCTTCACTATCTGAATAGTAATTTGAGGGGGGACCCAGAAGTTTTATTACGACAGTTTGCTATTACAGGAGAAAATTACGATGATGCCTGGTCTATCCTTAAAAGGCGTTATGACAATAAAAGATATATAGCAAATAGTATTTATAAAAAATTCTTCGGCCAAAAAACCTTACCTTCTGAGTCGGCAAACTTAATGAAACAGCTTTTGGATACATCTGTGGAATGTGTGAATGGTCGGTCCAGTCGTTTCGGAGCCTATAGGGAACAAACCCACACATTTTCATTTCACTTTTAGATATAGTTTTTTGTCATTTTCTTATATTTCTTTTTTATGTTGTTTATTATATTTCTGGTTGTTTTCTCTTATGGTTTTTAAGGCTTTAGTTTGCACCTATAACTGAGGTTACCCTTGTCCTTGTTTTTCTTAAATCTTTTGTATTTTTCTATCTGTAATGGTGTTTACTCTCTTGGTGTGACTTATTAATAAAAAAATAAATCTTGCTAACTACCCCATTAAAATGAAAAATAAGTTTTCCCAAGCTTTTTTTTTATTACTTATGTAGCTGCTTAAGTCAAAAGATTTCCACCGCATTTGCTCTCGTTTAAATCATGTCCAAACGCCAATTATTTCATGGTTTCCTACCGGGCCGACGATGCAAAAGTCTTACCCAACTACGTTTTATTGCTTCCTGTACGCCATAACTTACGTGACAACGCAAGTGAACAGGCAACTGGCCAACGCGGCGTCGTAAATCACTGACGTAACAAAGAGACTCCACTTTATTGCCAATTGTTTACTTAATTGAGACGTGGACGTCTAGAAGTAACCGTTTCTATAGAATGTATTTTACATACATTTGCTTCACCCTATGTTTATTATCTTATAACTTTTGACTGGGTAAAGCCATTTTGATGATTCTTTTTTTATTTGAATGCTGGTCCAATACTGAGAACGGCATCCTTTAGAAAACCAAATAAGATTATTATTTCACCATTCTATCATAATATTTATTACATTACATTTTTTTTGTTAACGAGGAGGAAATCTTCAGAAAGATACCCCGCCTTCTGGGGGGAAGGCGGCGGTTATGTGGGGTTTTTACCCACTAAAACCTCCCCGGTGGCCCTTTCTCGGTGCATGGTGAGGGGCTCCGGGATCTCCAGTGGAACGCATCGGAGCCCCTCTGCACTGTGCTCATAGAGAGCACTTCCCGGGGGAGGTTACTCCCTCCCCCCCTGTGCCCTCGCAGTGCAAGGCGACACGGGCCAGCCGATGTCGCCTTCTTCCCGGGTCCACCTTGGCGGACGACAAAGGCCCCCACCCTTGTCGCCCTTGAGGCCCCTTTTAGTCGCCTTCTACGACAGGCAGGGGATACCGTAGTCTTATTCTTGAGAGCCCAGAACTACAAGATTGATTTATTACATTACATACGATCTATATACATACATACTTGATGAAATATCAAGTTCGATTATTCATTTTTTATTTAAAAGGATGTACTTTAAGAAAAGTTTGATAACAATTTGGTTAGGTTCTGATATAAATATATGTATAATGATATAATAGCCTAATGGTTTAGGGTACGGGCTGCAAATCGTAAGGTCGTACGTTCGAATGCACCATTAGACTATTGCGTGAACCATCTCCTAGCACAAGCTTAAGCTCAGTTGGAATGGTTAACAAGAATGAAAGTAATGTTTTCTGAAAAAAAAAGAAAAGCTTTCTTTTAAAAAAAAGGCTATCTAGTAATATTTCTACGATAATTAGTTGGTACGATTGGAAGTCGGTTTTTGTTTTTGCTTATAAATATACTTGTTATAGGTTTTGGGCATCTATGAACATGTGGTTTTTTTTAAATGAAAAGTGGCAAACGAGCATACGGCTCACCTGATGTTAAGTGATCACCGTCGCCCACGAACATCCACAGCACCAGAGGAGCTGCATTGCCGACCTTTGAGGTAGGCTTGTTTCTTGAAGGTCCCCAAATCCACAAAACCTTGACAGCGCGTGGGAGAAAGTTACGCGAAAAACGTACAGTCGTGGAATTTGGAATTCTGCCGAGATGTGCGGTAATGGAAATCGGTAGCTGGTATGATTTCGAACAATTCCTTAGAACACTCCCCATGGTAAATCGATAGAGAATGTAAAGAGAAAAAGAAAGTGCTAAGACACTACAAAATTCCTACTTGCCTTTATCTATATACCGAGGTTTTATTTCATTAGTTGTTTGGCGGGAAAGTTATACGTACACTTGTGTTAAACATTGTATATTAAATATCTATTATCTATATATTATCATCATTGAATATATCTTTATATATATATATATATATATATATATTCAATGATGATAACATAATATAATGTTCATGCATCATTTACGCGAGAATCGAGTGTAAAGCTCAAACGATTTCCACCGCTGTATTTAGGGCGTACAGACGGTGGGTGGCATCGTCTAGTCACCAGCATTTACCCGCTCAGTAATCGCTGATGTTGTACCCGCCACAGTAATTATGACTGGGAACTGAATACTTACTTCATTGTTGCGCCATCGTTTGATACACCGTGTGTGGCGCGTCCGTTACGCCGAAAACGCGTTTGTTTGCCTGATGACTTTCTAGCGAGCTGAGATTAACTTGTCATTCGCTTAATCTAACACGCAGAGACGCCCTCGCCTTCGTTCTCTATAAAATCAATGTTTACAAGGAATTAGTTATCGTAGCAGTGTTAGTTTAATAGCTCAGCGTTTGATCACACGGTTGGGGTTCGAATCTCACGTATCGAGGAGTTTTTATTTTTTTTAAAATAGATTGAAATATGTACACAGTTAATATAAATAAATTAACAAAATAATCCTTATACCTTGTAAGGGGTTGCCCGAGTGTGAGAAATGTGCTGTGTTACCAACGCTTGTTTTGTTATGAACGTTATAAATTTAGTGAAAAGCAGGCAGCAATTATTGTCTCCATCTTTTCAGCTAAAAATAAAGTTTAATAGTATGTGAAAGATTTTTTTCTTGTCATTCTAACCTAAGCAAGTGCTATCCTTGTCTTTGAGGTCGTAGCACGGTCTGCATGCGATTTATTTTATGTTTTGAAATGGGTACTTAGTAATGGCACTAACAGCTACTAAATGAAGTACGTAACACTAGATTCTAAGACATTGTCGCACTCAAAGGGACCCGTCGCTTACGTTTGGGTAATGATCTGTACTTGGAAACTTTTTTTTTGTTGTCAGACATACCCCGCCTTCTAAAATAGAAGCATAATTTGTATTGTTTATTCGTTATTTTTACTCCTGCTATACGCAGCAGACAATCATCATCTTAAGGGTCTAATACAACAACGCCTTCAACATGTCCAGAGGGCTTAAAGTTAGATTTATCTTAAAAGTGTACTTAGTCATTAAGTATTGTAGTTACTAACAAATTCTATGGATTAAGTTATCCGAAATAAATATTTTATTATTATTCCTATTTCAACATATTTCTCCCTCTAGTTGGCGCTACGTAATTAATTTAAATAAATTATTATTACTTATATAGTATTTTAAACATAATTTACATATAGAGTAAAGGATAAATAAATAAAACCAACCAGACGAGGTTCCAGCCAAACCGTTTATTATGATTATTCAAATGTTTTCGTCATAATTTCTTATAATTTAGTTAATTATACGACGGAAAAAGCCTTTATTCTATAAAACACCAGCGCCATGAGAGAAAAAGTCAATTTAATGTATATATAAACTTTCAAGTATCCAAGAAATCCATTAAAGTATTGCCATTAGCCGTGGCCTTCTTAGACGGAAGTGCTATAGAAATAAGATTTCATTTAATGTCAGAACGCATTAACATATCTGTTCAAATGAACTAGTCCACACCGCTATACTTACAACTTTAGACGTGGTGGCCAAGTATTCGAGCACTCGTTTTGAACACGTCATATGTCATATTCATTCCATTACCGGCGTCGTTTCAGTATTGTCGCAAAACATTTTTTTATGTGTAGTTCACACAGATTGGTCAAAGAAGCTGGCCTTGACTGCTTCACCGGGTTGAGAGATGGCATAACCTTAGGTCGCTTAGTCTTAGGGCCGATCCCGTTAGGAGATGGCGCAGGCGGGCCGCAGCCCTGTAGTTCTGGGCTCTCAAGAATAAGACTACGGTATCCCCTGCGTGTCATAGAAGGCGACTGAAAGGGGCCTCGGGTTCACTGGGCGACAAGGGTGGGGACATTTGTCGTCCGCTAAGGACCCTTGCGCTTGGCTTGCGGTGGACGAAAGGCGACATCGGCTGGCCCGTGTCGCCTTGCACTGCGAAGGCACAAGGGGGGAGGGAGTAACCTTTACCCGCCGGAAAGCGCTCTCCTTGAGCACAGTGCAGAGGGGCTCCGGTGCATTCCACTGGATATCCCGGAGGGGCTCCGTCATGCACCGAGGAAAGGGCCACCGGGGAGGTTTTAGTGGGTAAAAACCCCACATAACCGCCGCCTTCCCCCCATAAGGCGGGGTATCTTTTTGAAGATTTCCTCCCCGTTAACAAAAAAAAAAGGTCGCTTAGTCTGAACCTCTCTCGCTACTTACTCGACATAAGGGTCCCTGTGAGGGGTAACCTCGGCTTGGATGGTTACTATGTTACGCGTAAGCATTCCGTAAGCGCTCGAGAGGGCTGAACCACGACTCTGTCGGGTGCTATTTAACGGGTAATCAAAATGTACACTGTCATATTAGTATTGTATTCCTTCCTGCTTAAGGTAAATTAAATGTAGACGGTCTGAATACTTATCTGGGATTATCCCTTAAGAAGCCTCTTCTGGTTATTCATTGTTGTCGTCTTATCGGCAATTCCACGAATCATCAAACACGACAAATGTTTTTATGTATCTATGGATAAACGGAAACTTGCACTGTTATGATAATCACCTCAAACTTGGATCCAAGTATTAATTATATTTTATCTATTTACATTAATTATTTAAGTAGGATATGATAAATTAAAATCAAGATGGATCTGTTAACTCAATTGTTTACAAAATGAACGTTCACTAGCAACACAGTGGACGATGTTTGCTAGTTTAGTAGTCAAGTTCAATGGCACCACTTTAGTTTACCGATGACGTACGACTGACACGCCAGTCGTGTGTTTGTTAGTATTTGACGTATTTGGTAAGGATGGAATGAGATTTTTTTTGGCGGTGGCGCGGCGGCCCTCATTTTTGCCGATTCGTCCGCGCCCCGGCGTTCGTTGAGTCCCCGAGCATCAGTTGTTTTTGACTTTGTGTTTCAGTGCTGTTTAGTAATGTTTTTTTAAACTGTCGTTTCATTTAGCTATAGAGATATATTATAACATGATAGAGCGTAAATAATACTAATAAAACCGTTTTAAAAATATGTTTTTTATAATAAGGATCGATTTTTTCACAGTCCCATCATCAAACGTGTCATTAGTACTACCGTCTGTCTTCGTTTTCGGAAGCGGACTCGAGGCCCGTGTAGCACGTACATTTTTACACTTTTTTTTATTAATTAATCGATATTATATAATCGATTTTTAAAAAATGTATACTTTTTTTTGTAAGTTGATTTTTTAGAAATTAGTTAAGTAGTGTTGTTTGTAAGTTGTATTAATTTGTGAATGCTTTGTTTTCCTATAATTAGTGAGGAAATCACAACGTTTGTAATTATTAAATTTGCATAGTATAATTGTACTCACCTTTGGAAAACCTTATTAAATAAATAAATAAATTAGAGTTCTATTGCAAGTATCTTGGAAGGCATAATATTTCAATCGTCTCATCTTTTTATAACTTTTACTTAAAATATCAGTTTTATCAGCGTTTTATTATTCTTAGTCTAACGTTTCGAGCATCGTAACGTCGTCCAAAATTAAGGCGTGTATAAGGCGTTGTGTCACGAAACCGAACTTTAAATGTATATCGAACACAAAAACATCACGAAAACGTGAGCTTTAACACTAGTAAAGGAACAATGGTGTCGATTTTTTTACAAAGATAGAATTACAAAAAAAGCGTTCTCTGTTGTGAGATTGAGATCGAGACACGGGCAAGGAATACGCCGAGCTTTTGTTACGTATGGTGGAAATAAGGTTTACATAACAGTCTGGTTTTATGTGCGGAACATATTGGGTTTTATTACGGTTTCTTTATAGCTGTATTTTTTTTACTAAGAACTTTTTCAAGAAATTTTTATTGAATTTAAACACTGAACTTTCGAAAAAATATTTAAATTAATTAAAAAAACAGCAATAGCGTAGTAGCCAAGCGTACTGCTCACGATCTGTGTTCGTTGTATCGTATTATAAGTTATTTGTACAAATACTATTTGCAAGGAGTGGTAGGCCAAGTGGCTGATTGGTATAATTTACGATCTAATTATCGCAGGTTCGATTCTCAGTCGGCTTACCAATGAAATGCTGCTTTTTGGTATTTTATGCACACAAAATCAATTTGCTAAAAATTTGTGTACAAAGGTAATTTTTTTTTAATAGTTATTGATCCAGTGCTTGACTACGATCCCACTTAATGTTGGAAATGCAATCGTGGATGGTAATGATGCCTACGTACTATCTTAAAACTTGCATTGTAATCGGAGGGTAAGACAGACGGTGACAATTTATTACACTTCTTTTCTGTACCAAAAAATGAAAGTCGAAGTAAATCGCCACATTCGTGTCAGATGCATGTTCACGACAAAAGTTTAGAGGCCAGCATAGCGTCTTGATATCTGATAGTGAAAAAGGGATGAGGCAATTAGATTGTGTAAGTCCTCTTAAACGCATTCTGTAAATTACTCAAAAAATAGCCACTTTATGCCTGTACTTAAGACAGAATGGATTCATCTACACTACGCATAAATAGTTATGTAAGCATGAAGTTGATAATTAAAATTATAGCAAAAAACCGTTGATTGAGTCTTGCAATTGCTTTTGAGGCAACCCTGTCAGAGATAGAGACCTCAATGTTCAACGCCGAATGAACTTAGAATAAATCATTGGGTTTTTATAAAGGAATCATCGCCTCCGCACTGTCGCCGTCGAAAAGTCGGCGACTTCAAAGAGAAGCGCGCTTTGTAGTGCCGCCCAGCGCGCGCCTATGAAGACTTCATTACTTGTAGCTTTGATAGGAGCTTGTAAAGCATGTCGAAAAGTCGTGTATTAAAAAACGAATGCTTTAAGATAGCAAGTACATACTAGACTTACTGTAAAACAAAAATAACAAATATATTAACAAGTAAAAACAAAAGCCGGCTTCAAATTAAATTAAACGTGACGGGTCCCATATTAAACGATACTTCTGTAGTGTCATAGAATATCTGGCGTTTATCAAGAAATTCTGGCGACATTATTCTCTATCCTGTTTCATATCATATCGACATATCGTCGTCGTTACAATGTAAGACTAAATTTAAGTAAGTAGTACTTACCTATTCTTAGTTTGTCACAAACCTACCAATATCCCAGTCAAGAAGCATTCTTCCATAAGATTTCTAGTAGTTCCCTGATATATCTTTGGAACATGAGGTCCAAGAAATTGGTATGTAATATAAATGAAACCAAAACGTTTCGAAAAAATTATTCAAAATCGATTAATAATTTTTTTTAGAAGAAAGCAGAAACATTACTAACATGCTTGTTAACCATTTCAACTAGCTTATGCTTGTGCTAGGAGATGGTTCACTTCAATAGTCAAATGGTGGATTTACGACCTTACGATTCGCAGACCGTACCCTAAACCATTAGGCTATTGACGCTTCAGAAGAAATACTCAAGAAAGACGAATTGTAAGTCTTCTCCTATTAAAGTCGGTATAGCAAATCGCAAGTAAGGGTTTTATTTTATTCATGTTGTCAACCACAAATAATAAAAAGAATGGAATGCTTTTTTATTTAATTTCTTACGATATTTCATAAATCGGAAGAAATATATCGATATTAGATGATTCTATAATATCGGATTGAAGCGATATATCGCGTCCAAATATCTATATTTTATTTTTACACTTGTTTCATTTGGAAAGTCTTTATCGATACATCATTAGTCAAAGAGCAGGACTCGCGGCGTGTAAATGAAGTGATTTACGAACGTATGAACGATAAAATATTCATAGTTGTTAACACAGCCATGATAATGTAAATGAGCGTAATGTTCTCGGAAACGAACCCACTCCCGGTCGGCAAAGGCCGGAGACGCGCTCTCCGCGCGAGCAGCCGCGCCGCTGCGTCGCCGCCGATAGAGTCATTATGTTCCATTATTCGATCATTGCTCCCAAACTTTATTGTTTCCATTATGTTTTCAAATTATTACGTTATAATAAACACGTGTAACTTTTTACCAAATTAAAAAAAATCAACTTCAAATCAAATCTATGCTAGAAATGAACTGAAAATTAATAATATATAATCTAAGTGACGACAACTGCAAACGTTTGCTTCTATTTCCAAATTAGCATAGTTATATTACTATATAAACATAATATAATATAAGTATATAAACATC
Organism: Meandrusa payeni; assembly: GCA_029286785.1. Classification (NCBI taxonomy): domain Eukaryota; kingdom Metazoa; phylum Arthropoda; class Insecta; order Lepidoptera; family Papilionidae; genus Meandrusa; species Meandrusa payeni. The sequence continues at coordinate 5,396,703 of JAGSMX010000008.1, read as the reverse complement.
AAGTAAGCTCTCCTCACTTCTAGTTTTGGATTATCCTAAACCTACCAATATCCCAAAAATCAGCCGAACTCAGGGTCTAATGGCAATAAAATATGAATGGAATACCTTTGAAGGTATTCCCGTACAGAATATTTAAAGTCAGTTCATAAGTAACGCAGTTTTTTTTTAAAAGAAAGCTAGCAATAATTATTATTTTTTTTTAGTATTACTAACAATCTTGTTAACCATTCCAACTAAGCTTATGCTTGTGCTAGGAGATGGTTCACTTCAATAGTCAAATGGTGGATTTATGAACTTACGATTCGCAGACCGTACCCTAAACCATTAGGCTATTGACGCTTCAGAAGAAATACTCAAGAAAGACGAATTGTAAGTCTTCTCCTATTAAAGTCGGTATAGCATATCGCAAGTAAGGGTTTTATTTTATTCATGTTGTCAACCACAAATAATAGAAAGAATGGAATGCTTTTTTATTTAATTTCTTACGATATTTCATAAATCGGAAGAAATATATCGATATTAGATGATTCTAGAATATCGGATTGAAGCGATATATCGCGTCCAAATATCGATATTTTATTTTTACACTTTTTTCATTTGGAAAGTCTTTATCGATACATCATTAGTCAAAGAGCAGGACTCGCGGCGTGTAAATGAAGTGATTTACGAACGTATGAACGATAAAATATTCATAGTTGTTAACACAGCCATGATAATGTAAATGAGCGTAATGTTCTCGGAAACGAACCCACTCCCGGTCGGCAAAGGCCGGAGACGCGCTCTCCGCGCGAGCAGCCGCGCCGCTGCGTCGCCGCCGATAGAGTCATTATGTTCCATTATTCGATCATTGCTCCCAAACTTTATTGTTTCCATTATGTTTTCAACTTATTACGTTATAATAAACACGTGTAACTTTTACCAAATTAAAAAATCAACTTCAAATCAAATCTATGCTAGAAATGAACTGAAAATTAATAATATATAATCTAAGTGACGACAACTGCAAACGTTTGCTTCTATTTCCGAATTAGCATAGTTATATTACTATATAAACATAATATAATATAAGTATATAAACATCAAGTAAGCTCTCCTCACTTCTAGTTTTGGATTGTCTTAAATCTACCAATATCCCAAAAATCTGCCGAACTCAGGGTGTAATGGCAATAAAATATAATATAAATGTAAATATTCTGTATACCTTTGAAGGTATTCCCGTACAGAATATTTAAAGTCAGTTCATAAGTAACGCAGTTTTTTTAAAAAGAAAGCTAGCAATAATAATAATTATTATTTTTTTAGTAATATTACTAACAATCTTGTTAACCATTCCAACTAAGCTTATGCTTGTGCTAGGACATGGTTCACGGCAATAGTCGAATGGTGGATTCGAACCCACGACTTTACGATTCGCAGGCCGTACCCTAAACCATTAGGCTATTGACGCTTAAAGTTTATTAAGACGCTTAGTTACGAGGTCAAAAAGAAAAAGAATTTTAGAAGTCAGATGAAAAATAATTTTATGTACGTCGGTACACTTTAGGCTTTACAAAAATTGCATCTCTTTCACTGAAGATCGTATCGAAGTACGAACTACATTATACACATGTGAATTACTGTTACGAGTACTAGGTTGCCTTATAAGGATGTGGCGGTATTCTATCTTATCTATATATAATAATGGTATGTAATTTTTGTTTAGTATTGTATTTAGAGAATACTGCACCTAGCAGGACCCAGTATCTGCTGTTTGCCAAAGTACAATGAAGCCGACCATTTTCTTATTGAAAAAATACTCTTTAATAAATAAATCAAAAACCTATCTATTACAAATACAATCATATCGTCCTTTTGCCAAAAACCATAATCTACTTATTACATTTTTGATTTATTGCATGCAACATGTCGTTTTTTGGAAGATGTACACTATTACCAAGTACTAACAATTAAAATCATCGACCCTAAACTATGGACGATTCATCGAATCTAAGGCTAAGATAGCTGCAAAAAAACTTGGGATCTTGGTCAAAGTGCAACCGTACTTCTCTGCGGGACAGGTTGTAACACTTTATAAAGCTCAAGTCCGGTCGTGCGTAGAGAACTGCTGTCACATTTGGGCAGGCGCTGCTAAATGCCATCTCGCAGCTTTGGACTCGGTGGAGAGGCGGGCTAAGAGGCTATTTGGTGACGCAGCTGAAACCAATCTGCTCAGTCTTGAGCACAGGCGTAAGGTAGCTAGCCTTTCGGTTTTCTACAGATTGACAGATTTTGGAGAGTGTGCTCAGGAACTACATGATCTCATCCCCTTTCATCTTTTTGTTGTGAACATCATCAAACCCGAACGAAACGATTTGCTTCGTCTTTCATTCTTCGTACAGCAAAGGTCTGGAATGGTTTGCTCGCGTCTGTCTTTCTTTCCGATTACAGTGTTGGTATTTTCAAGAGTAGAGTGAATAGGCATTTACTAATCTAGTGCGCCTTACCATCCAGGACTGTATTTCCACTTAACATCAGGTGGGATCGTAGTCAAGCACTTGCTTAGAAATTATAAAAAAAAAGAAAAAAATAAAACAATATTAGAGTGTCTGCTGTACGCAAGTGCCGAAACCTAGAGTGGAAGTAGCAGAATGCCAATAATCGACAACTGTGATGTCAATGAACGTTTTGAACATAGGCTCAGCTAATATACGCGTGTACTATTCTAGACAGAATAAAAAGATTGAAGTAAATAATGTTTGAGAATCTCAGACTTCAGATGTCTGATTAACTCGTCGCGGGGAGAGGTCCGTATGGCGCGGTCTGGCCTGAGGGCAGCGGAGCGCGTTCTACCGGACCCTAATATATATCATTTTCTGAACGCTTTTTCTATATTTTTTACCTTTTCATTCGCGTTTAAATACCTCCTCTGTACTTTAGTAACCAGGGACATTTCGTGTAACAATTTGTATCAGCCGATAGCATTTTAAACTTCGGAAGTAAATTAGGGCGTCTGTAGTACCGTTTAATCCGTCACGCAATAAGATGTTCATTTTTAACGTTGATTTGATTTCAAGTTGATTTTTATTTTTATGCGTTACTATAAATAAACAATTGATCTAATGTTCTTATGGAATTTTGTAGACTGTATACTACAAGCCATAGTCTTGTGGAATAACAACTAATACACTCGTTTTATTCAGACGGTGTAACGTTGTACAAAAAATTATTTTCACGAATACCATCACAACTCAAAATCTTTAAACAAATTAAATTAAAAGTCAGATTACGAACTAATAAAGTTAAATTATTGTTTATAACGCCAAGTTAATGAGACGATCAACTAAATTATTAATTATGAATCAAAGATACAATAAGGTTCAGGTAAATCACTAAGATATCATTGAAAGTAGTTATTATGTATAACAATCGCTGAGTGTCATGTGTTGCTAGTTAACACAAGTCAAATCAGTATAAGCGTAAATATATTTGAAAAAAGAATATTAACAAATGTTTCAATTATTTTTGTTTTTCAAGCTTATGTTATACTATGAAACGTGTATGTATGTATATTTAGTTACTGTGAATATTGTTAGTTTGTTCTCATTTTCCAATGTTTTTGCCAACTGCAAAATTTAACCTTTCCAAGAATTCGCCCGCAAAAACTGATGCTTGGAATAATTACCCATATCGACCACTTCGAACGCATGTGTTAGTGAAATGTGACATGAACAAATGAATTTCGAATCATAACATCGCTCTAATATTTGGTTTCCTTTTTGAATACATTTTATTTATTTACTTATATATATTACTATCGTTCGCGAACGGATGTAAGGAGACGAATCGTCATGTGATTATGGAATCCGCTTTTCATTGGGTTTAATATGTTCTAAATTATAACGCGAGGACACGCCCGTGGGTATAAACTTTAGCAAGTTAATTTATCGTACGAACAAGTTTATTTACGAGTAAAAGCAAAAACCGACTTCAATCAAACGTTAACCGCTATTACGCGCGGGCGAACTCTTTGTTTGTCCAAATTATCGTAGGAATATAACGAAATAGAATTAATCAGAACCTAACCAAACTCTCATCAAATACCCTTCAAGTTTCTTTCCCAATAAAAAAAGTAATCATCAAAATCTATTCGCATGAAATTGAGTTATTTGTCCATTTGCCGCGCAAGACTTAATGCAAATTTAAGACTTACATATATGGTTTTTTCATGAATGCCATTGTGGGAACTGGACAAAATTGAATAGGACAACACGGAAAACACTATATTTCAAATAAAAAAAGAATCATCAAAATCGTGTCACGCAGTCGAAAGTACAGGAGTAACAAACATAAAAAATACAGACGAATTGAAAAACTCCTATTTTTTTGAAGTTAGTACAACTCTAACGCTGACCGTTAACTGCGCCGAAGTAGAAAATAAGGTATAACAGAAGAGTGAAGGAGGCGAGTGCGCGAACGGCGGTCGTACTCTGCTCTGCGCTCCGACAGGACACCCCGCTCGCTGTTATAGTTTGTTTTTATTTTATTAAATTGTATTGTATTGTATTTTTATATAATTCATTTATTTGTGACTTTAAATAGTGAATATGCCAATATAAAGAGTGCAAACAAAAACACTTTATTCGTTATATGTAGAAATGAACGGCAGCGGTGCTCGGAACTACCCAATGTCGAGCGCATGCAAAACTAACTCTACAATGGCATTGACGGAGCGTTATAATAAATATATTTTTACCGATTTCTCTCACATTCTCCCTGACCCTCGGCCGTTTGGTCTCCCCTGCCGAGGGAATCTCGTCTGGTTGGATTTATTTATTTGTACGGTGTATGTAAATTGTTTATATAAAAATAAAGATTGTTATGAAAATTTTGTATATTATGCATATTTATTATAATTTTATTATCAAGACGGAGAAACATGTTAAATAACTCAAAAAAATATATACGAGAACACTATAACCCTCCCAAAAATGATACGCACATCCTGTGCATTGAAGATTGTTAAAGTTAAAACATTCTAATGTATCCTTTAATTGCCTCAAGCTTCACTTTCAATAACAATGGACGTTACCCGCCTCAGCGACAACTTTGTTATGCTCCTAGTGGGTGTCAGAGCTCCGCTCCACACCCACTTACCAACAATTTATGGCGCATCTCACACACTCACGTTCAGCATTGTATTTTAATGATATGGGCATGCAGTGTAGTCGTTTGTGACAATAGTGATGCACTTTTAAAATTATATTTCTACATAATTAAAAAGAATCAGTAATAGTATAATGGCTATGCGGGACGTCTTACGATCTGAGACGACTGTCATGTCCTTCGATTCCCATCATTCCATCATTCAATCGTACCATTTGAACGGTTTTGTATCCCATCTGGCTAGTAGAGTTGGCGGCAAATAACTCGTGGAAGGGGTAACGAACTGTCCATACAGTCGCGCATGCTATTATTCATTTCTTTATAGAGGTTCAGGCTAAGCGACCTAAGAGCTATGCCACCTCTCAATCCGATGAAACAGTCAAGGCCATCTTCTCTGGCCAATCTGTGTAGTTCGTCAAAAAAAATCGTCTTAGTTTTAAAGTCATAAGACGAAGTGTAAATAAATTTAAAAATAAGAAACAAAATTGAATTCATAAAAAAAACTCAGTTGGTATCGTCACGTATTATTTAGCGATGTGTAATAAACGAAATGAACGCAGCTTTCGAGTTTATCGTGCATCTTTTCGCGGTTGCTTGCGGCCTTCGTCGGCTGAATAAAAGGCCGGGCAACAACAAAAACAGGCGAGAGCCGTCGCGTTTAACAACTTCATCGCCACTAACGAGCGATCGCCGGCAAACCTGTTCCGGGGACAGGACGGCATTAACGCCGACACCGAAAGATACCACGAAAAAACCCACGCAATATTATTAATACCTTTAAATTACCCGGAAATTGTAACCTTCATATTGGAATCCTTTCTTGTCTTGTCGTTGATGAAATAGGTTTTGATGTTTGTTACTTTGCCTTAGATAAACCTCGCTAAATGCTCATCTATTAACTAACTTCAAAAAAGGAGGAAGTGCTCTATTCGTCTGTATTCTTTAATTATTTATAAACCGATTTGATAAAAAAATAATAATAAAATCTTCAAAATAATAGATTATTATATAATACTAACTAAAAAATAAATATTTACAAAAAATATGACTGTGCCAAACCGTGTATTGCTTGGCAGCGTGCCCAGAATGCTGGTAGCATTGCCGCGTTGTATAGCAATGCTTAGCCTCTGTGTAAGGTATAAAGCCAGCCCTTTGGTCACCAGATGTGTCGACCAACTTTTTAGCTATCACATTAAAAAGGTGGTTTGCACGAGGACCCCACGGACCCAAAGTTTCTACCCCAAACGGCTCAAATATAAAACCTCTATTGAGGTTACTATATTTGCGCCGGTTTTCTGTAGATGCAGCGGCCGCCTCAACAGAAGATTCTGGAAGATGTGACGGCGGCAAAGTATCGACGCATGTGGCATCCTATACTAATGGCCGTTCCATCTTCCAGGGTGTAAGGGTATAATAACATCTATTTTGATTGTTTTTTTTGTTGTTTAAAATGGTTTATTTTTAATTATGTATAAAATGGTTTAGTGTACGGTCTGCGAATCGTAAAGTCGTAGAATCGAATCCACCATTCGACTATTGACGTGAACCATCTCCTAGCACAGGCATAAGTTTAGTTGGAATGGTTAACAAGAATGTTAGTAATATTTTCAGAAAAAAAAATATTACTAGCTTTCTTTAAAAAAAAATTAGGTGGCGTGTTAATTTTGTTGGCAATGGGTGTCCTCCTCCTCCTTGCGTTTTCCTCATTACTGAGGGTCGCGACCTCCAACAAGATCCACATTTCTGTTTGAAAATGTCTCTCCATCTCTTACTTGGTCTACCTTTTTCTCTATTTTTGTCTCTTGGTATCCACTCTGTTATACGTCCTTGCATCTACTATTTTCGTTTTCTTTCTGATGGTATCGTTTCTAACCTTGTCTGACAGTCTTAGTCCGAGCATACTTCTTTCCATTTTTCGTCCCAGTTTCCAGTGTATAGAACCAAAGAGCAGAAGCAGACCTTTTCAATTTCAGCTACATCCTAAGTTTAAGGTACGACAGCTGAAATTTCTTCAATTGCTACTATTTCTATTTTCTCGTAATTACTAAGTTTTAAGACTGTGAGCAAACAATGATAGCTTAATGACTACGTGACTTTACGATCATATAGGTTCATTGATTTCATCATCCTAATATTACAAGCTGTGTACAAATTTGTGTTTCTGTCCCTTACGTTCATAAATATCAATTGTTAGATTTGAGTATGGGGATGGACTTAATATGGCACATCTACACAAATATACATGTCTCCTATTGTTGGGTAAAGCTCTTCTTTGTAAAGAGAGTGTCACCGTAGACTTCTCCTTCGTCATGATGTTTCCCTTCGCAGCCGAGCGCGTGGTAGAACAACGAAATTGATGAAAATTACAACAAATAATTTCATTGGTGCCGGCATCGAACTCGGGTTGCTAGCGTTCTATGGAACTTAAGGCGGGGCCCCTGTAAATTGAGCTACCACGGCGCAATTAAATATATTAGAGTCTATCTGTCTAACACATTGCAGAAGAAAAAGATGTGAAAGCTTGATTTATGAAATCTTCAGGAATGAACATTCAAATAGTTTTATTGGAGCGAAATAAGCTATTAAATAATTTATTCTGATACTGCCGCTATGGTAATAAAACTTACAACATAATATCACCTCATTAAGCCGACTTTTAGATTACGTTCTTAAGGAAACGTAGTTTATGGCACATAATTCAAACTCGAGCGTACATATGGACGTAATAAAGTTTAAATTAACACCTTCCCGATTTTTATTGCAAGTTTCATATAAGATATTTTATGTGGTTGATATTTTAGTATTTTTTTTTAATTGAGAGAACTTAATCCGGACTTTAACGCTGTTACCTTTTTACAACGGTAATTACGCATAAGCGAATGCATAAAAAAATTTCTCGTACTTAAGAAACGAAAACGCTAAACTAATTGGTAAAGGCTTACATTAAACCCAATCATTAGTATGGTGGCATTAACTATGCTAGTGCGTTTTACCATCGAGGTCTGCATTTAACAGCATGTACTTAAGAACTGTGATAGTTTTATATTAGTGACAGAGCCGTGGTTGCTCTGTGTGCGGGCGCTAGCAACCCGAGTTCGGTCCCCGGTGCAATTTTATGTGCTGATTTACCACGCGCTCGGTGGTGAAGGAAAACACCGTGAGGAAACCTACTTAATTGCAAGTGAAGTCTGCTAATCTGCACTATGGCCGCGTGGCGGTCTACGCCCTTAGATTCTCTTTGCAGAGAAGTCCTGTGCACAGCAGTGGCACATAATATGAAGGCTGTTCAACAATTCAACTTCAACTTAAGAACCGATTTTGATTTATTTTTGCCTAAAAAGATTTGGTTTCAATAAGGTTAGGTTTGTTATTACTCGTAAATATACTTGTCAAAGATTATTTTTTATTTCCGAATTGAACGCAATATCCAAACTAATTAGCGTCGTTTTGTAGGTTATGTCAAGACCTTTCAAATTATGTATAGTATTGCTAGATACGAGCTCTGTAGCGCTTTGTACATAGCCGCGAAATTCAAAAGACAAAAGGCGGAAGGGAGATATTTGACAACCTATTATATTAAATAAAGGTTAAATTTAGATATGATTACGCTTCGTATTATTAGCCTTCAAAAAAGCTTACTTCCTTTTAACTCTTTTTTCATATCCTCTCTCTTTAATTATTGTAAGTTTAAGTAATAATATTCTGAACTTTAGATTGAACTATTAAAATAACACTCTTAGTTAGTTCAAAAAATACGAGTTATTCCTCACAGCGCGTTGATGTCTTTTATACATTGTAAAAAATTCGGCATTTAAATTGCTTATACTGCTTTTTATCTACACGATTATTTAAAGTTAAAGTTACAGCCTTTATATATATAATATATATGTCCCACTGCTGGGCACAGGCCTTCTCTGTAAAGAGAGTATAAGGGTATAGTCCACCACGCGGCCCTAGTGCGGATTGGTAGACTTCACATGCCTTAGAAAAATTTTCTAAGACATATAGGTTTCCTCACGATGTTTTCCTTCACCGCCGAGCGCGTGGTTAATCAGCACATAAAATTGCAACAGCAAATTTATTGGTGCCGGCACCGGGGATCGAACTCGGGTTGCTAGCGTACTATGCAACAAGAGCCAACCGCCTGGACATTGAGCTACCACGGCTCTAAAAATTTTTTTCTTTCAATAAAAAAAATATTTAAAATTGGTTCTTATTTACTAATAAAATTTGTCTTTCTAAATACAATATTACTTTTTGAATTTATTCAAAGATAAAATTGCGTTTATTTATATACAAATTGTTATACGTACGGAATACATAACGCCACAGAAACAAAATAGTCAGCGTGGCATGAACGCAGCTGTCATGTCAGAATCAGGTAGCCGCTAGCTTTGCGGTTCGATTCCCGGAAGACGTGACGCTGTCTTATTGACCGTAATAATAGATCGGCTCATGATTGTGATTGATGGTCCTCTCAATAGTAACCTTGTTTTCACTCGATCATTACTATGGATTGAGCGTAATGACAAGAATATATTGAGCCAATATTAACATCTACTTTAACGGAAGTATTGCTTAATTCTTTATTAAATATTTTTAAAGACGTAGAAAACCAGAAGAAACTATAACTTTAACACTAAAACGCTTTAAACTTCTGATGATTGCATAGTCAATGTAATTTCACATAATAACTTAATGAATGGTGCCTTCATATCAGTAATGTTTTCTTTTAAGCCTTGGCTTACAAAAATCGTTTCAGTTTTGAACCTAACATAAACATACATTTTTTTAAATCGGACGTAAAGTCGAACAAATAAATAAAAGCTTCGAAGAGAAATAAAAAAATATTTAAAATTGGTTCTTATTTACTAATAAAATTTGTCTTTCTAAATACAATATTACTTTTTGAATTTATTCAAAGATAAAATTGCGTTTATCTACATACAAATTGTTATACGTACGGAATACATAACGCCACAGAAACAAAATAGTCAGCGTGGCATGAAAGCAGCTGTCATGTCAGAATCAGGTAGCCGCCAGCTTTGCGGTTCGATTCCCGGAAGACGTGACGCTGTCTTATTGACCGTAATAATAGATCGGCTCATGATTGTGATTGATGGTCCTCTCAATAGTAACCTTGTTTTCACTCGATCATTACTATAGATTGAGCGTAATGACAAGAATATATTGAGCCAATATTAACATCTACTTTAACGGAAGTATAGCTTAATTCTTTATCAAATATTTTTAAAGACGTAGAAAATCAGAAGAAGCTATAACTTTAACACTAAAACGCTTTTAACTTCTGACTATTGCATAGTCAATGTAATTTCACATAATAACTTGATGAATGGTGCCTTCATATCAGTAATGTTTTCTTTTAAGCCTTGGCTTACAAAAATCGTTTCAGTTTTGACCCTAACATAAACATACATTTTTTTAAATCGGACGTAAAGTCGAACAAATAAATAAAAGCTTCGAAGAGAAATAAAAAAATAAATAAAACTTACGGCTTACAAAACCCCGCTAAGCTTTCTTACAGAGTTGAAGCACAAAAGAAAGCGAGATGGGTATAATGTAACGAATAAGATGAAGGAGAGGGAAGTTGTGTAGCCACGTGACACCTGCCGACCGCCAAATGAAGATATCGCAGCTGGATGCGAAGAGCGCATGGCCAGATGTTTTCAACCTTTTAATTAAATAATTTTATTAAAATTAAAAAAACTAATATAAAAAGTGCTATGAAAATTAATAGAAATTAAATCCACTTTACGCAAAACAATTATAGATTGTAACTAGCCAGTTTGCACAATTTTCAACTAACTACACAAATTTAGTAATGTAATAGACCTTTTCCAAGTTAATTAAGTTTCGGAATGCAGACAAAGTTAGTCTCTCCGCAAATGATAATCGCTTTGGTAGTTGTGGTAACTATTCAATAATTAATAACTAATAATTTCAGAAATATCTACTCTATGTTATATGTATATTGTAATGAAGTTTTTTCTGTGTTTTTTTAATTTTGTTCATTCTAATCGTACTATACGCGGAATGAAAATGAAATTGCGAAATTTTATATTTGTCTGTGGTAATTAAATTGTCATCTCTTAAATTTTTTTAATGTTTTTAAAGTTATAATCATGGATCTAAATATAACAAGCTCAAGTTTTTTTTAATATAAAAAATACATATACCGTTCACGTCACGAAAGCAAAAAGAGTAACTGTCCAATCCAACTAGCGGACCCTTGCGCTGTCTTATTCCACTAGAGGTTCTGGCTGACGTGTCCAAAGAGTTCGGATAACTCTCAAAAACCTGTTGGAATTGGCTGAAAAGCGTAAGTCCTTTCATAAAAAAATATTTTGGAATGCTTTCTAGTATACTTTTGATATGCCAGTGTGCTGCTATGCAATGCAAGTACCTCAAAGATTAACGATACCATATTTAACTTTAATATATTACCAATACATAAACATCAAAAATCAAACCACTTCTAAATAAAACAAACCGTAGAAACCGTTGAAATATTTAAGTAAAATAATGTTTATTTAGAATATAATAAATATTAATTTTACACCTCAGGTTTGTTATCTGCGAAATTTCAAGATCCAAATACCTACAAAGGCTACAATAGTACTGGAGCCGCGTAGCGTTATTATGGAGTGGATAAAATGAGAACGGTCGTTACATAGCTCATTGCTCTGCATAACTGGTTATTTTAGTATCTATGAATAATAAATCTTTTAAACCAGGGTAAATAGAGATAGCGCACGTTCTCTGTTTTAGACCTAGATCTTAAAAGTCTTGGGGATGAACCTATCTAAATGTCTTGTACATTACATATACTAACAAACTTTGGAATTTTATCATTTACACAAGTCAAAAAACCGACTTTATACCCAATAAAACTTGTTACAACGCTTCGTAGTTTTATTTCTAAAAGTTAATTAAATTACGTTGATTAATTAAGTCAGCAATTGTTGCCAATTCAGTGAAGGCAGAGAGAGGAGATTTTGGAATGAATGCCGCTAATGGGTCGGAGAAACGTAGAGTGCCTTACTTCCAAATGGACCGACCTCATAAGGATAGCCCGAAGTTGCTGGATGCGGAAAGCGGAGGATTCTACACGGTAGAAAGCATTAGGAAAGGCCTATTTATTAACAGTCTGATAAAGAATATGATGAATAAAGTTAGGATTGATATATAGCAAAAGCTAAGAATTTGATTTACGTTTTATCTCAGTTGGTTTATAGCACATATATAACCCAATCCACATCCACATATAATTCTAAACAGGAAGCACCATCATTTTTTAAATTATAGATACCCTATCTGTCTTGCGTGATGTAGTATTGCGCGCGCACGACTTTGGGTAGTCCTGGGCATCGCTGCAAATCAGCGCTGTCGCATCCTTGCGACAGCATATACTGAGACGGTGTCCGATATTGGCATCATATCTTATGTTCTATTTGTTCGTTTTTTTATTTGTTTAACTGTATTTTTTTTTCTGTCTTTTTAATGTATTTCAAATTTTGTGCCAATAAAGAATATGTCTATGTCTTCCTAGCAAGTGGTATAAGTGATTTATGCCTTTGGAATAAATTTGAATACGTTCAGAGATTTAGACCGAAGAAGACGTTGTAAGGACAACAAAGAAATTGAAGCCTAACAAACACACATTATAATAACAAATAAAGATAAACGACTTACCAAGAAAAACAAAGAGCGTCTCTCAAAACGGGAGCTGTCAGCAAGTGCGCAGGTATAACAAAATTAAGAAAGCAGCTCAACAATGATTAGTGTTCATAAACGATAAACAATTATAGTTTTTATTTCAAGTACCTGTAATGTCAGTTTTGCGTGTGTCTCGCTTGTGTTTACAGCTGTATTCGTATCGTTGCTGGAGTATTGGTTCGGTTTACACAGTGCTAAGCAAATATTTATCTAAGTCCAGAGTCAAACAGTCACGTAATCTATATCTAATGTTACATAACGGATTATCCTGTGATAAGTTAAAGGACTGAAAGGAAACTATCTTGACAGTTACACTATTTGAGACAATTCAAGTTTTGTCATCGTATTTAAAGTCGTTTTTACCCCGTCAAGACATTTTCAAAACGGCGAAGTTGTAAAGTTGTCTAAAGGGTACTCAGCTGAAAAAAAAAGTTAGCCTAACACAGTTCCCCTAGAAAACACTGTAGAGTGTTTTTATATAAAACTAGCGTACCCAGCCCTTTGCTTTATTTGCTTTATTTTATTTAAACAATATACTTACACCATTAAATATTTAATTTAACACACACAATATATTAAATTATTCATTTCCCTTCGTATTCATTCTCTTCTCGAGCGGGTGAAGATCATTACCTACACCCATGTGCACATCGGTAAATACAATATAATTCTTCTTCCTACTTCAACATCCTTAATTATTATCTTTATTATACTTCAGTATACTTTATTATACTTCAATATGGTTCATAATGACATAAATATACACAACGCATGTGTCAATACAAATTTGGGTTATAAAACAATAAAATATCATCATAGTAAATAAAAGTTGTATTTGACAGTTCAAAAAAGGAGTGCTCCGATCGTCACCAAACATTCAGTCACAAGATTACTCGCCAGGTCAATCTGAAGATTCCCTGAAAGTTTCATTGAAATCGGTCCAGCCGTTTCTGAACCTATTTGGACCCACACACTTTCTCTTTATATAAATATATAATCTTTAAAGTATCTGATCGAGGCGTGGTTTGGACTTTTTAGGCGTCATCGGAATACTTTACTTTAGTAACAGTCAAGATCGAGGTCTCTCGGACGCTCTTGCGCTAATTTTCTCATATCATTTTTAAGGTCAGCCCTCCTAGAAGAGTTCTATGTTACCTGGAACCTCAATTTTCACTAACATCGGCAAATCTGCCTTTGTTTGCCATAAAATAATGATTAATTATTCTTGGGTTATACAACAATTCGACAAACAAGCCACTAATCTATGATCTGTGTTAAAAAAAAGTCGTTGCACGACCATAGACTACAAATAATTGAGACTAAATTAAGAAATAAATTCTTAAGCTATTTGTTTCGTTATCGTTTATCTATAAAAGCATTTAAAAGTCAAATATCTTTTTTTTATTCCTACAGCAGCGAGAATTGTTGTGTTCTGCGGCGTCATCTATTTTAAAAACCCAAAAAGTAAAGTAACAAAGGTTCCTATTGGTATAGCGATTAATCATAGGCTCTTGATTCTATCACAGTAAGATACGTGTGTTGGGCCCGCTTAAATTATTACTTTTTAATTGGTATGTACTCAGAGGAGACAGTTGCACTTTGAGACTTGAGACAGATAAACGGTAAATATAATTGGATTAAAGTTTAGAATTATTAGAAATGTCGAGCATAGCTCATTTGCCTCTGAACAACGTTGAACTTTTGGACTGCTCGAAGACATTCGTCTTTAGGCTTTGCGAAATGGGTTACTAGACCAGTCAAAGTTTTCTAACTCTGCCCACCCCAACTGAATTTTCCTGTATTGGGAGGTTTTATTATCAGCAGTCTACTGTTGCAGACTGTTGATAATTATAGTAATGAAAAAACTGCTTATTGGCTTGAACATAAGTGAAAATAAAAAAAAAGAATAAAGATTATTATATATTTACACATTTTAACCACTTTACGCTTATAAACAGCGTAAAGTGGTTAAAATGTGGAAACTTTTGAATCAAAATTAAAGGCAGTAAAATACAACACTTCTGTGACGAAACCGCAAATAAATCCATTTTGACATCTGAGTCACAGTAAAGTCTACTTACGCGTTTACATAAAAAAAAATAGCAGAAATTATTTAACAAACACTCATCCCGCCCGTCATCCAGCGGTGTAGGCGGAGATCGCGGACACACTTCTTTCCCTTACGCCATCGTAATGATCTTCACATGCTCGAGAAAAGAATGATTACGGAGAGAAATGAATAATTTAATATATTGTGAGAGTTAAATGAAATATTTAATGATGTAAGTTTGTTGTTTAAATAAAGCAAAATCTAGTCCGGGAAGCGGGCTAGGTACGCTAGTAAATTATATTAATTTGACTGTTCGTCGATTGCTGATACTATACTGTTACCAAAGCAATGATTTATATTAGAAAATTATTAATTCATAGAAATATAGGTCGTACGTGATCTCCTATATATTATAGCCTATTCTGAATCACGCTGCATCTTATGTTAGAAGCGTAATATCTGTCTTTTTCGTTGTTTTGGTAGCAAATTGTGTTAAAGAAAAGAGTCTATCCATTTATATATATGGATTTAAATCTTAAATTCTGTCTAAAGACAGATGCAGCATTCGACGCAGAAATACTCGATCTGTATTTGATTGATTGGGTTATTTAGTTTGTGTAAAGATACGAGTTATGATGGAGCATGGACTTGCTTCCATGGGTATGATAACTTTATTCAAAACATGATCGATTCATTTTACAAATTAAAATAAAATATGTATTTTATTTATATGAACACTGTACAGTGATAGGCTAGTAGTTAAGGGTTCGACCCCGATCTTCAAAGTGTGGAGTTGAATTGTTTAAAAGTCGTAATTGTTTCAACTTAAATGTTAAATCACTAATACTGAATGATTTTATTATTATATCGCTTATAGGTATATAGTTTACACCTTACAGTTGTGATCAGCGTTATAATAGAAATAAATTTTGCTTTATTTTTTTTTATTTACGAAAAACAAATACTACATATAAACTTGCACTCAGAGAAACACAATCACATAAAGTTTTAAATAAGATGAGTTAAGTACAGGAAATAAGAAACGTGAGAATGAAATAACTTCAACATCCCCCACGCCACCCCGCACTCCCGTCTCTTGCACCCAGCCGATAATTGAGACGTCAATTTTTTCTAACCTCGCCTCTAACTTAGGGTAGCCATACTACTTTGAGACTACGAGACAGTCTAGGAAAATGAAATGATACGCTCGAATAATTATTAGTAACTCTTACTTAATTATTTTAGTAAATTATCGATAGTTTTAGAATTTCTTTTCAACGAATTTCATTTGTTTTAACGTACTTCATAAGGACTACGAGCACGAATGGAGTAGATGAAACAATTTATGAGGCAGAACTTCATAATATATCTAGCATACTTCGGATATAAAAACTTAACTGAAAATTCATTGGTTTATCTGTCCGTTAATAGACCTCAAGGAATGGTTGCCCCGAGGAACCGCTTTTTGAATATTTATAACGTGAGTGGTACGTAATTTAAGATTACTTCTCGTTATCTCGGAGGCTTTATCTTTTTCTGTTTCTCTCGAATCGTTACTATTAATGTGGATTCCGGCATGCTCTATTGAACAGAAAACGGGTTCAACTACTACGCATTTTATTATTCTAGATTTATTATAATAAATCCTTTTTGTTTACCTATATTAAGTAATAAGATTATGATTTTTTTCCGTTTCCGTTATTCGTATACCATCCAGAATAAAGTAAATTTAAAATTACTATAACCATTGCCTAAATCAAAAAATAACAATTTTAATAATATGTATCTATATATGCTTGAACCTCGATTATAAATAAACCAACGGAAGGATTCACGAGAGGAGAACTGGGCTTAGGTCCGCTCGGCTGCAAAAACAATGTAAGCTACATTACATAAGGTTTGATTTCATAAGATTATCTAGTCAACATTAAAAATCTTTGGCAGACTTGCAAAATGTCATGTAGGTTTCGTCACGATGTTTTCCTTCACCGCCGTGCGCGTGGTAAATTGCAACAACAAATTTATTGGTGCCGGGACCAATGATCGAATTGGGGTTGCTAGCGTACTTTACAGATTCACAAAGTTTCACAAATTAATTTGATTAAAGAATAAAAGCAAATTATTTTAAGTAAAGGGCCAATGGGCGAGCCTATATTGTCCCATATAATTTCAATGTACTATATGGTTTGACGATCAAATTATGACGAGGAAATATTTAATCGGCCGGCTCACAATGGATCCGCTTTATAATAATTTATTAATATAAATTACATATTTTAAATATAACGATAAAACTAAATAACGAAAAAAAAAATAATGTGCCTAACGCCTACAAATAAATCCATCCAAATGTAACATCTCGAGACAGGTAAAGATTTTTTTAACAAAATCTTTTTTACTGTCACTCGTAATAATTGCTTTCAATGGATGAGTTCTATTATAAAAGCCTTTAAAGAGATGTGGAAATCACAAATAAGATGTCAGTCAGACTTACTGTGACGTAGCTTTTGTGCGATTTTTCATGGCTTTTTTAATGTATACGCATGACGCGATGGTCTTTTGAAAACATGCTGTATTCTTTGTGCCAAAATGAGTTTCCAAATGAATGGTATTGTACTAATAATGATTCGAAAAATTATGGCTACTGCTTACAACATAAATATGGAACGAGATATTCTGTTGATAGAATTTTAAGTTATGATCTATACAGGAATGAATATCTTTAACAATAGTTAAAATATAATTAATGACTAGCATAAAATTATGAAGCTATTATTTTATTTAATAATAATCTAATTGTTTCTGTTGAATAAAGCGATTTTACAAGAGATATGTATAAAATGTAATTTTACATTTAAAAATCCTCAAAGTACTTATTGTTAATAACTAAGTCAACGCTTTTTAACGATTGATATTTATCATAAAATAAAAAGTACACGACTATAAAAACGCTAAACTGGGCGCCTAAATAATCTAATTTGTTTCTCATTTTCACCACAGAAATTAAAGGGTCTATCCCATATATTTAAGCAATGAGTAATAACATTGATTTTTTTTAAATAATTAAAAAAAAAAGTTACGTCCTGGCATATTGACATTGACATCCATAAGCAATAGAATGACATAAAGTTGACACTTATAAAGCCAGTTATAAGTAATTGTTGTCTCTGGCCATACGATTCTGTATGTAGAATTTAATAAACGTACTACTTCCTTTTTTTACATTTTCTATTTCTTATTTGGATTTCAATTGAATTTTTTTCAAACACTGTATTTTTGTCATGAAAGCACTGCTCAAACGACGTTTTGATAAGAAAAAGGGTAGGATTTGTAATGTTTCATGCCTATGTGTGCCTTATATATGATAAGGTTGAAAATAAACTACGTATTATTTAAAAAAAATTTGTCAGTTTGTGTCGGTCGGGCTCTTAATTTTTAGTGATGGTGTCATATGACACATGTTTCAATTTACCAATAAGAGTTTAGAAAATGAACGCATCGTTGACAACATGACAACAATGAACACAAGATTCCGTCGAATGACATGTTAACAATTTGACAGTACTGAGATTAATTCATGTGTTGAATAAACAGTGGCATATTTTATTTATTTTCTTATGTATAGTTAATTAGACAAGTTACCTCTGTGTTATATTATCACAAATTAAACGACAGAAATCATTCCGTTACTGTTATATAATTCTGTTGTGAAAGTGTTTTTGACATTTAGGTAGCTATTTTGATTGTTGATTACTTTTACTTTTGTAGGTAAATTCATAATCAACTTACCTAGATGACCTCTTCAAATTACAATTTGCACATCTTTTATATTTATTGCTTGTATTGCACAAATACACTCTTTGATTTCTTAATCAGAGGTCAATGTCGAATTTCAATTGATTTAGTCATATCATAAGAGCGAATTGACTATTTTTTTACACGCAAAAGATAGCGAAGAATGACTGACGTATGGCTGTATAAAATTAAGATAAAGATTTTATTGTAAGTTCAGTGCCTTTAAACAGATAATTGTATTTTCTAGGTCCTTTGTAAAATGTGGATACATTAATGTAATAAGAAAAGGAACAAGTCTTAACAAGTTCTACAGATTTGTGCATAAACTGCCACAAAATGAGTAATGCTGGTAGACCTAACACAGTTAACAATTTGCCTCCTGGTGTTAATCCCGAGAACAATATTTTACCAGGGGCCCATTAATAAATCAACTGATGAATCGAAATAGAAATAATAATCAAAATCCACTCTTAAATGTTAGAGAGAGACTATTCCATGCTCTATTTTTTAAGTTTGCAGTTGCATATGCAAGAACATTTCCAAGGCCTGTGAGGAGATTTTTTGAATTCCTTGTGCTGCTTAAAGCCCTTGTAGCTTTCTTTGTTCTTGCATATATTCATATAGCATTTTCAAGAACACCAACTACTTGCCTCAATCATGTTAAAGATTCTTGGCCACGAGATGGCATATTACGTGTTGAAATATTAAAGAACCCAGCTCAGGATTACAGCTTGGAACAAAGCTATGCGAAGGAAAGAAAATTAAAAAAGGACAAAGAAGAGTTCAATTCTATGTTAGGAATGTTAGCTTCTGAAGGGTAAGTGTTTTGTGTATTTTTATTTAAAGATATGATTTAAGACATAATTTAAGATTTCCATTAGGCAGTACCTTAATGTTAGAGTTTAATTTTTATTGCTTCTTTAGTTTGTTTCACTATAAGCTTTAGTTGTTTCCTTTTTCATTGAATAAGAAAAATGGCGTGGGGAGTCATGGGGGGGATCATCTAACTTACATTTTCATTTTCATCTTAGACGTAAAAAATAAGTGTATGTGTTTTAAAAAAGACTTGGCTTAAAGGTCTTGTTACCAAGCCATAAAATATTCATCATCATCCTTTTTCATTAAAATGAACTTACAGATGCAGTTTTCTTGTTATACTGAGACTTTTTCATGTTAATAACTAATTGACATTTAACTATTTAAAAAAACAATTTTGCCATATCACATACTGTTTTCTTATAAAATATAAGATTTGCATGACTAATCAAGCCTACTCCACAAATGTTTTCATCATCATGACTGTTTTTTTTTTAGTTCCGTTTATTATAGTGGCAAAATGAAAAAAGACAGATTAGATAGTGCTCATATTATGTAAATAATAAAATATATAAGATACAGTTGTCTTAACTTTCTTAAGCTGGATGTAGGTCACTTATTGATTTAAGGGCAACATTGATTTGTGGATATTTGCATTAATATAATTATACTTGACTACTTATTAATTCAAGTTATGTTATTCTGTAAAACAGTAAGTTTTCCATCAGTATTAAAGTTACAGCCTTTATAATATTTATGTCCCACTGTTGGGCACAGACCTTCTCTGTATAGAGAGTATAAGGGCATAGTCCACCACGCGGCCTTAGTGCGGATTGGCAGACTTTACATGCCTTAGAAAAAATTTCTAAGACATGAAGATGAAGACATTTCTAGAATTTTTTCTAAAACATGTAAGTTTCCTTACGATGTTTTCCTTCCCAATAGAGAAGCATGACAAAAGTTACCCATTTTACTTTTTGTGTTTACAGATTTATCAACATTGAATCGTCGTCCAGTGATGACGTAGGAGACGAATATTTGCGTGACGGCACTGACTATGGAAACGTTACACGAGTCCACGATGAGAACATTGATGAATTGTCCGGAGAGCAAATGATGGATATGGCATATTTAATGGAAAGCAAAATACATGGAATGTCTGATATCGAGTCAGATCTTAATACAACACTAGTATCTGGGGCAGATCTAGAACCAACCACCTCTATTTGGCAAGGGATTATGGGGCTCATGGAGGAAATGGATTCAGATTCACAAGACCTTGATGTATGTGAAAAATTCATTAATAAATGTACATTATTGTTTTTGTTATATGAAAGTAGCATAGCAAGCATGTGTCTCACCTGGTTAAGAACTCTCCAAATTAAGTGATCTCTGCCGCTCACAATCAGCAACAACATTAGCTATGCATTGCTAATTGCAATTTTCTCCAGTCAACTTATAAATAGACAGAAATTTGTGTTCGAAGTACATTATGCGTCCATTTTCTTCCTATTTATAAGAGAATGACTTAAAATCGATTCCGTAGCTCATTATAGATTACCTTTAAAATCGATTAATCTTTTTTTTACATAATTTCCCTCTTTATTTATTTCAATTTCCATTATTATAAAGAAAGTTTAATAAAATTGATATTATAATTATACAACTTCTTTCAATGGCTTTAATCATTGATTTTTTTTCCAGGAATCTTTTGATGTGACAGCTTCTAATGAAACCTCAAAAGGTATTGACATTACTCTTGTTCTTTTGGTTCATTTTGTTATTATACTAATTACAACGATAGCATATAGCATTAAGTGATCTAGGGTTTAAATCATATGTGTGTAGGTACCTTAATACACAAAGAGTTAAATAAGAATAAAAATATTGCATAATTTAACATTAATTCTTGTAAACTGATTGAAATTTCTAAGTTATATCCAATCATCTAAAATGGATGTCCGGAACAGAAAGGATGGAAGCCAGTAGTTATAGTCAAGTGTCGGCTTTACATGCTGGTTTAACATCAATATGTCTAATGGTGAAACGCTGTGGTGGTATTTGATCATGAATTCCTCCACAAACAACGCAGTACCTTACGCCTGTGTTCAAGATTTATTAGCTTTCTCGCTTTAAAGTAATCTTGAATTATTATAATTTTATTCTTACATTTCAGACGAGGACTACATACTCGAGTATTCACTTGAATATGGATTTCTGCGTCTTAGTCCAAGTGCCCGCCTGCGCCTCAAGATCCCCGTGAAGATTGTGACTCTGGACCCTCAGAGGGACGTCTGCTTCGGTGATCAGTTCTCGCGTTTCGTTCTCGACGAATTCCTCGGCTACGATGACCTGCTTATGGCGTCCATAAAGACCTTGGCTGAGCAGGAGGATAACAAAGGTTATTTGAGGTGAGGAGCTTAGAAGCCTTATAATTGTGTATCTACTAATCTGCTTAAATTAGTCATGTAAATATGAGCCGTCAGTTTCTAATAATATTAATTGCATTGATGTAACATAAATAAGTTCTTAAAAGAGGAAGGAAAGAAAATTTTTATAAGTAAAAATTAAGTTTAAAGTAAGCCAGAGATTGTAATAAATATAGATGGTAAAATGGTGGATTTTGTTGATGAGTGTGTATATTCGAGCTGTGTGCTTAGTAGGGATGGCAGAATAGATAAGGAAGTTTATGTGTGGGTGCAGAAAATACAATAGGCCTTTTCAATGAATTGTGGGTAGCCAAAATATATCTATTAATGCACACCTATACACAATACTTGATACTTTGTGTATAGCCAGGCCAAAGTATATTTCAGTGATTTGGGCATGTATGATGTATGGCAACGCGCTATATGAATGTACGTAATTCAGATTGTAGAGGGAGAAGAGTGATGATTGTGTATATGAAAAAGTATGGATCGGCAAGAATGATAGAGATATGCTATATGCTCAATAGCATGAGCTTAACCAGAAGGGCCGGAAGGCATTATTCTTAAGCATATACCAGCTAAAGAAAAAAGCTCATCTATTCTTTTAACCCTATTGTGGTAGACTAATACAGACAGATACTTTTCCGTCTGCTTGTCACCAATCTGTAAGGTCCAATATAATTATGATAGGGGTTAAGCCCATCGCCGTACACCGGGCAAAATTTTTTAAGCAAATATGTTGTGTACCTTTACCTTTTTTGAAAATATCAAAAAAGGTAATTCATTGGTGCAAGCCAACTGAGACGCAATCTCGCCACTAGCTAGGCTATCGTTGCTTTTTATTTTATTTATTATGATTAAAAGCACAGCATTGTTATCGGACAGTAACATTGTCTAGCAACGTAGGTCAATTATCGTTTAATTGGTAGCCGTATTATTATTATCTGTTAGGTCAGTGGTCGCCAACTCACAATTCGCACCATTTTAGTAATCAGCTGCTGCTATTGTAGGAATTGTTTAATGCAGGAACGGAATATTACTTATTATATAGCAAGTTATAATATTTAGAGCCGTGGTAACTCAGCGTCCGGGCGGTCGCCTCAAATAGCATAGTACGTTAGCAGTAGGAGGAAACCTGCATGTCTTAGACTCTTTTCTACGACATGTGAAGTCTGCCAATCCGGACTAGGGCCGCCTGGCGGACTATGCCCTAATACTCTGTTTACAGCCTAACGCCTGTGCCCAACAGTGGGACATATAATCATTTATATTTTCTATTTACTGTAACTTTAACAATTATTGTAAAGGTGTCCTTAAGTCACAATTGTTAGACGCCACCGATATTGTACAAGATGTATGGATGTACAAGAAGCGAGGGAGGTGTGCCAGGACCTTTGAAAATAAAAATATGTAATCTCTGCCCTCTTGGGGGAGGGCGTGAATGTTTATTTATTTATTTAAAGGAGATTGTTTTGTTACAGGAATGTCATAACAGGGGAGCATTATCGCTTTGTCTCCATGTTGACTTCGCGAAGCTCATACATTGCAGCCTTCTTCATTATGCTCGTATTTGTAAGTATAGTACAAAAATTGACATTCCTTTAAATCCATTTAAAACAACGCTGCGATACCTATGCTTCTTGTTAGTTTTTTTCTTTTTTATTGGGGACTTTTGCCCTTTGGGCATGTCAGCCCCATCATACCCTGACTTAAGTGCATACACATCGGTCGCATGAAGCAAGAAAGAAAGTCATCAATGTTGAATGGCCATAGCCCCAGCTTCCTCGGTCCCTCTGAGGTCGAATCTGACAGCAGCATTAAGAAAGCACTGCTTCCATAGTTAACTGAACTTTGTTTGACGCCCCCTCCTTCTGAGACCCGTGACCATATAAGCCTCATTTGTTTGTGGTTATATGCGGAGTGGAATGCACCCTGCATGCTGCCTTACACCGTCTTTGATTGTGTCAGACCATTTTATATGCGCCCTTCGCTGAGCACTACGTCTACCGTCCATTTTGCCTAGAATGATCTGCTTCTCCTGACAATGCTCTGAACACCGCATAATGTGTCCAGAAAAGCTGAGGGCTCTTTGCCGGCATATTTCGGATAGCCGTGTCTGTTGCTGTCCAGATTTAAATATCCTGTATGTTATATATCCGTATACTCGTAGCTTTGTATGAATTTTAATATAATATGCCTTTTTGTAGTAAATTTAAACTATATTACTAAAATTATTTTTTCTCTTTATAAGTTATTTGTAAGCCTGCCATCTATCGGTAGTAACAGGTATTTTGGTAATTGTTATGCAGCTGTATTGTTGGAAGTGTAGGAAAAGTTTTGTAGATGGCGTTATTTTTATTTTCTTGAATAACTATTTCATATAAATTGAAAGAGGAAATTATTAAATTATTATGTAGAGAATAAACCACCTTTCAATAGTTTTTAAGGTAACATTTAAATTTGTAGTGAGCAAACGCTGCTTAAACAAAACTTTTATACGACATACTGCGTCATATGAAAAATTAATTTCTAAGCGTTGAGTCTAATGAAAGAAACCAGATGAAGAACATATACGATGCCAAAAGTTATTAGTCCGTAAGAGATATCCTATCGACGGTAAACTATCTTTGTACTGGATGTTTTTTTTAATTTTTCTAGGCTAGTGCTTGACCACGATCCTATCTGATGTTAAGTGAAAATTCAGTTTTGGATGATAATACGCACTAGCTTCGTTAATGCCTATTTACTCTACTTTTAAAACACTTCTAAACAAATGAATACCAGATTGATATCGTGCTTTTTTATTGGGCTTAAACTAGTGGTTGGTCACGATCCCACCTAATGTTAAGTTTAGTAAGTACATCGTACTTGGACGGAAAGACTGACGCCGGCAAGTAGTTCCACTCCTTTGCTGTACGCACGATGAACGATGACTCGAATCGCTTGGTTCAGACGCGGACATCAACTATGAAAGGGTGGAGACCCGCCGATTGTTTGAACGTCCGAAGGTAGAATGGGGATGGGATTCCTACTAAATAAGGGCGATGCTAAGGTAATCTGTATTCGGCGTGTATGTATGCGTAGATGTGTATCTAGAAAATGAATGAAGTAGTCTTAATTTCTACAAACTAAGGCAGTGGGTAGAAATTATACCAGATCTTTTTTTTTTCTTTACGAGGAGGAAATCTTCAAAAAGATACCCCGCCTTCTGGGGGGAAGGCGGCGGTTATGTGGGGTTTTTACCCACTAAAACCTCCCCGGTGGCCCTTTCCTCGGTGCATGACGAGGGGCTCCGGGATCTCCAGAGGAACGCACCGGAGCCCCTCTGCACTGTGCTCAAGGAGAGCACGTCCCGAGGGGGGAGGTTACTCCCTCCCCCCCTCTGCCCTCGCAGTGCAAGGCGACACGGGCCAGCCGATGTCGCCTTCTTCCCGGGTCCACCTTGGCGGACGACAAAGGCCCCACCCTTGTCGCCCAGTGAACCCGAGGCCCCTTTAGTCGCCTTCTACGACAGGCAGAGGATACCGTAGTCTTATTAAGAGCCCAGAACTACAGACCAGATCTACGGCCACAGCTGTATACAAGTTTATCGTTGTTGTTTTCAATATCCTGTACCCCAAGTGAAATTTTCTTTTGCAATTGTCCAATCCTTTTGAAATTGCAATTCTTTTGCTTCTTTTTGTGGTTGTTGATTGTTCAAGAGATAAAGAATGAACTCGCGCACTGCTGTGTGCACAGTGTGGTGTCGACAATAGGCCTGCACTGTGTCCTCTACGTCTATCTTTACTAACTTATTTCTCGCTCTATACTTCCAATTGCCACGCCCGTGCACAGTTTTCTTAATAACCAGCTCAAAAAAAGCAGCGTAAAGAAGTTTTACTTCAAGAATTACACGTCTGACGTCATATGTGGGTAGAGTTATAGCCTATTGTGTTATAGATCAATTAATATGTAAAGCGTCGAGTCTAATGAAAGAAACCAGACGAAGTAACATATACGATGCCAAAAGTTATTAGTCCGTAAGAGATATCCTATCGACGGTAAACTATCTTTGTACTGGATGTTTTTTTTCAAACTTTCTAAGCTAGTGCTTGACCACGATCCTATCTGATGTTAAGTGAAAATTCAGTTTTGGATGATAACACGCACTAGCTTCGTTAATGCCTATTCACTCTACTTTTAAAACACTTTTAAACAATTGAATACCAGATTGATATCGTGCTTTTTTATTGGGCTTAAACTAGTGGTTGGTCACGATCCCACCTAATGTTAAGTGGTGGCATAGTCGAAAGATGGTACGCGCTAGTTTAGTAAGTACATCGTACTTGGACGGAAAGACTGACGCCGGCAAGTAGTTCCACTCCTTTGCTGTACGCACGATGAACGATGACTCGAATCGCTTGGTTCAGACGCGGACATCAACTATGAAAGGGTGGAGACCCGCCGATTGTTTGAACTTCCGAAGGTAGAATGGGGATGGGATTCCTACTAAATGAGGGCGATGCTAAGGGAATCTGTATTCGGCGTGTATGTATGCGTAGATGTGTATCTAGAAAATGGATGAAGTGGTCTTAATTTCTACAAACTAAGGCAGTGGGTAGAAATTATACCAGATCTTTTTTTTTTTTTTACGAGGAGGAAATCTTCAAAAAGATACCCCGCCTTCTGGGGGGAAGGCGGCGGTTATGTGGGGTTTTTACCCACTAAAACCTCCCCGGTGGCCCTTTCCTCGGTGCATGACGAGGGGCTCCGGGATCTCCAGAGGAACGCACCGGAGCCCCTCTGCACTGTGCTCAAGGAGAGCACGTCCCGAGGGGGGAGGTTACTCCCTCCCCCCCTCTGCCCTCGCAGTGCAAGGCGACACGGGCCAGCCGATGTCGCCTTCTTCCCGGGTCCACCTTGGCGGACGACAAAGGCCCCACCCTTGTCGCCCAGTGAACCCGAGGCCCCTTTTAGTCGCCTTCTACGACAGGCAGAGGATACCGTAGTCTTATTCTTAAGAGCCCAGAACTACAGACCAGATCTACGGCCACAGCTGTATACAAGTTTATCGTTGTTGTTGTTTTCAATATCCTGTACCCCGAGTGAAATTTTCTTTTGCAATTGTCCAATCCTTTTGAAATTGCAATTCTTTTGCTTCTTTTTGTGGTTGTTGATTGTTCAAGAGATAAAGAATGAACTCGCTCACTGCTGTGTGCACAGTGTGGTGTCGACAATAGGCCTGCACTGTGTCCTCTACGTCTATCTTTACTAACTTATTTCTCGCTCTATACTTCCAATTGCCACGCCCGTGCACAGTTTTCGTAATAGCCAGCTCAAAAAAAGCAGCGTAAAGAAGTTTTACTTCAAGAATTACACGTCTGACGTCATATGTGGGTAGAGTTATAGCCTATTGTGTTATAGATCAATTAATAGGTAACGTAAGGCGCGGTCCCTCCGTGCCGCCACTAAAATCAGGACTCTTCCCGAGTTACAGTTATTGCTCTTTTACAGCCCTTTCAAAGTTTATTACGGTTCCGAATTCCACCTTTAGAGGCGGCCGTCTATGCCTACGTAACCTTATGTTTGTTTCCGAAAATATTCGTCTAAACAGCTATTAGCTAATGTCTACGAAGTAAAGGAAGCATTGTTTCAAATTAAATTACACTGCATTGATAAATGGAGAGAAAATTTTATTTCCTACATTTTAACTGTGAATCTGACATATGGCAAAAACATAATATTAATGCCAGAAGATGCTGCGTGTTTCGGAGAATGTTTTACTGTATCTTATATTATAGATCATTCACCTGAAATATATATGCCTATATTTTTTGGGTTTTAAGAATAATACATTTCTATTAAAATTTTGTTTTGGCAACCAAATTGACACTTCGTTCCGTAATCTTTCTATCTCAAAGCCATTTGCCCCATTGAAATTAATTCAAAAAGCGAAGAACGCGAACCCAACCTATCGAAAATGCTTCGAGGGAAATAAGCACACAGACTGAGGTCTGAGGTGGAAGAAACTTTAAAACGTAGGTGTAGTGTGTGATTTCTCGTAACTCAAATCTTCCTCTCATGTCAAAGCAAAATATCACTCGCTCTGCGGCTCGTTTTTTTTAATGACGAACTACACACATTGGCCAGAGAAGCTGGCTTTGACTGCTTCACCGGATTGTGAGGTAGCATAGCTCTTAGGTCGCTTAGCCTGAACCTCTACCGTGAAGGCATGTGAAGTCTGCCAATCCGCACTAGGACCGCGTGGCGGTCTATGCCCTTATACACTCTTTACAGAGAAGGTCTGCGCCCTGTATGTAGGACATATATATTATTTATATATAGGCTGTAACTTTAACTTTATACTAGTATACTGTACCTGGGCTGAAACTCTAACTTTATACTAGTACCTGGGCAGAAATTTAAATAAAAGCCAAAATGAAGTTTTAGTAATATGGGGGTTATAGGTATTAGTAATTGGATTTTTTTTTGTTGTCGAACTACACAGATTGGCCAGAGAAGCTGGCCTTGACTGCTTCACCGGATTGAGAGGTGGCATAGCTCTTAGGTCGCTTAGCCTGAACCTCTAATAAGAGATTTAAACCACCGCCTGTTACGATCGTAAGTTAAACGCTTAACCATTACGGCAATTGGTTTGTTGATAGTAATTGGAGAACATTTCACATCGTATCGTGAAACATCAGATCCGATGCAGACAGATTGTATTAAACGTAGATGCGTATAGCCCGCACCGCCCACGCTAATCCCATATTCTGACGTCAGAACGTAGAGAAATTGCATTAATCAATTGTCAAACGGGGAACGTATTGCCTAACGTATATACGGTTTCATTCGCGTTTGTCAAAGCTCAAAGTAAATTGTGGAATTTTGTATTCGGATTCACTATTTATCGTCCACCAGTGCTTTGTGATCGTGAAAAATATATCTACGCTGAAAAACAAAAACGTAGTAACCCACAAAAATGAAATTGTTCACCAGAGCCGTGAAGCGTCAATAGCCTAATGGTTTAGGATACGGTCTGCGAATCGTAAGGTCGTGGGTTCGGATCAACCATTGGACTATTGCCGTGAGCCATGTCCTAGCACAAGCTTAAGCTTAGTTGGAATGGTTAACAAGATTGTTAGTAATATTTCTGAAAAAAAAAAGAAATATTGCTAGCTAGCCGAAATACATTTCAACTTTAAAAAAAAAATTATAACTTTCGTGTTTGTGGACCTAGAGCTGTCGTTTTTGGACACAATATTTATTATTTATTGCTGAATAAGTATTGTACCACGGCATTAACCTAAAAGAAAATCGTTTTACGTTATAAAAAATAAAAGAGAAACGTCAATCTTGAAAATCATATTTTCGCTATTTTTCATCTAATTGTTACAAGTCACATATCATTCGACACGTCTTTTTATTCTGATTCCATCGACGTACAATAGTGAAAATGATCATGTGTGTTACTTACTACGTTTTTGCTTTCCAGCGTCGATATACACCCTGGTTTGATATTTTAAAGTGACATTTCATTACGAAACGGATTGTATTATATCATTTATATAGTCATGTCAATTATCATTCTCTTTGTATTTCAGAATTATCGTAGAACCTGACCAAACTCTCATCTAGATTGATTTTTTTTTGACGAACTACACAGATTGGCCAGAGAAGCTGGCCTTGACTGCTTCACCGGATTGAGAGGTGGCATAGCTCTTAGGTCGCTTAGTCTGAACCTCTAATAAGAGATTTAAACCACCGCCTGTTACGATCGTAAGTTAAACGCTTAACCATTACGGCAATTGGTTTGTTGATAGTAATTGGAGAACATTTCACATCGTATCGTGAAACATCAGATCCGATGCAGACAGATTGTATTAAACGTAGATGCGTATAGCCCGCACCGCCCACGCTAATCCCATATTCTGACGTCAGAACGTAGAGAAATTGCATTAATCAATTGTCAAACGGGGAACGTATTGCCTAACGTATATACGGTTTCATTCGCGTTTGTCAAAGCTCAAAGTAAATTGTGGAATTTTGTATTCGGATTCACTATTTATCGTCCACCAGTGCTTTGTGATCGTGGAAAATATATCTACGCTGAAAACAAAAACGTAGTAACCCACAAAAATGAAATTGTTCACCAGAGCCGAAAAACATTTCAACTTTAAAAAAAAAAATTATAACTTTCGTGTTTGTGGACCTAGAGCTGTCGTTTTTGGACACAATATTTATTATTTATTGCTGACTAAGTATTGTACCATGGCATTAACCTAAAGTTTTCTTTAAAGAAAATCGTTTTACGGTATAAAAAAATAAAAGAGAAACGTCAATCTTGAAAATCATATTTTCGCTATTTTTCATCTAATTGTTACAAGTCACATATCATTCGACACGTCTTTTTATTCTGATTCCATCGACGTACAATAGTGAAAACGATCATGTGTGTTACTACGTTTTTGCTTTCCAGCGTCGATATACACCCTGGTTTGATATTTTAAAGTGACATATCATTACGAAACGGATTGTATTATATCAATATCATTTATATAGTCATGTCAATTCTCCGCTTCACCGGATTGAGAGGTGGCATAGCACTTAGGTCACTTAGCCTGAACCTCTATCGCTAGTAACTCGACACAAGGGTCCCCCCGGTGAGGGGTAAAAGTAAAGTAGCTAGATTGATGAGAGTTTGGTGAGGTTGAAGTTTCACTATTCAATAAAAATGCATCATCAAAATCGGTTGGCGTGATATTGAGTTATTCGTCCATTTGTCGCTCACATACTTAATGCAAATTTAAAACTATTATGGTTTTCTCATGGATTATCCCATTTCTCATGGGTAATCACTGCTTTCTTTTTTTTTCTTTGTTTATATGTGACAAGAACATATTGTGCTTTCGAATAGTGACGATTACCGAAAGTAGTCCATTCGTTATTGAATGTATGTAATCACAAACAAAAAGATCGAAGTTCCCGAGGCAGTTGATCGATCACTGTGAGGGTCCGAAGCAGCGGTGGGCGATATATTAGCCGCAGTACCTTTTAATATAAACGGCAGCGGGCGATCGATGCGCCGCGACCGTCGCTCTACTTTACGGCTACTGTAAAAACACAATTTGCCAGTGGCCGGATTATACACGGCCCATTGCGTGGTGGACGTTGTAGTTGAACGCTTCGTCGGCCCACCACACTTTTTGCTCTGTAATCCTGACGTCGATGCACTAAAATAGTTATAATTCTGCACTAACATTCTAAACTTGGTATTTCTTGCGACGGAGAAGACTTTCTATAAATAACAATTTGATTTGTTTTTTTTTTAATCTATGACTTCTGTATTGCTTAACCGATTTTGTTTTTTTTTATTTTGAAAGGGGTTAGTTCCAATTAGATCCTATCTTAATTTTATTGGTACAGGACTGTGGATTGGTTTTCGTCTTAATCCTTAAATTTTTCGGTTGTTCGGGTGTAATTGCTTACAATTTCTTTCGCGCGTTACCCAAGAATTATGAATGTCAATTTTTACGATGTCTATCAACATTTTTAGTAACTGTCAATGGTATTTATTCATAACTTATTTAAAATCGTAGAGGTAGGTTGATACCTGGTAGGTTTTTTCTAGCACCAAAGAAGTGTAACTTCTTACTGTGTACATAAGTACACACGTACAGTTCTTTTATTTTGTATGCGTGTATGAAACTCAGACTCAATGATTTAATTACTCCGACTGCATCTCAAAATACGTCACATGTGAGAGAAGGTAGGGTGGTTTCCTACTCGGAGGCCACCATCAATCTTTTCGCCACATCATTTGCTCCCTACATCGCTTCACCGCGATTGAATTTCATTAATGAAACGCTTAGTGCAGATTGAATCCATTTAAGTAACAGTGGGATGGGTCTCACTAAATGTTTCCTCGTGTTGGATATGTTATTTGTATCATTCTTACAATGGCAGAGATTCGGTTAGCGTTGTTTTATGTGGGGCGGTTTTTTACTTTTGTTTTAAGGCTAAAAATTCATGTGATAGTATATACAAGCCCCGAATTTTGTTGTTGCATAATTGGAAACAGTATATATTTTGTCTACGATTAAACTGTCCATTATATAGTCCGTCTAGTATGCCAACTATATGCTTAATAGCTATTTTCTTAGATCATGTCACGAATTCAGTAATCTTTGTAAGAAGTACGTCGACCTATTTCATAAGTAATTTTATTGAAGTTTTGTCTGCTGGACCATGATGCGATTTTAAGTTACCTAAAGTTTGCATATCTTACGTTATTATTATTATTATTTTATATTATTCGTAACTTATTTGTGAAAACTTGTTATTTTCTAAACTAGTGATTTATCTGTAAATTATATAAGAAGTATTGAATAATAACTTAATAATAACTTTATTAATATCACAAAAACAAACATGTTACATATACAGGAGCTCTGTTTCCTGAACTAGGTACAGTGTACCTGTATCTCAGGAGACAGTGCCTTCCAGAGTCACAAACAGTAAGTCCTGCGTACAATAAGTTTTTAATATAAGTTAAGTAAATTATACGATAATTAATAATTAAAAATATATAAAATAAAAAACAAAAATGTGTGCAAAAGGGAAAAAAAAATCGATTGAATAGCTGTAAGATTTCCTGGATTAAATAAATAAATATTTCCCACTATTGGGAACATGCCTTCTCTATAGAGAGTATAAGGGCATAGTTTGCCACGCAGCTCTGGATCAGATAGGCAGACTTCATTTATCTTAAATTTTACTGGAACATGCACATTATTTGTCTTCGCCGCCGACCATGTGGTAAATCGGCACTTAAAATTGCAACATGGATTAGTGCTGGTACCAGGGATCGAACTCGGGTTGCTAGCGTACTATGCAATTTAAGGCAAAAGCCTGGCCACTGAGCTACAATGGCTTTGACTGTATCATAATTGGAATACCACAATTGTATATCTACGTTTCGCTCGATGCGTGTGGTCTCCTTTAGCCCTTAGCCCTAAACCTTCTCCCCTGTCTCTAAATTATATTAATGGATTTTGGATTTTTGTACAGAAGACATCACGTATTATTACCCCCAAAATTCTAAATTACCTAATTCGGTGATATTAATTAAAAATATTTTTATTGAACCAAATGAAATGCTTATATTAAACTTTACTCTTAAAACAATGCGATTATAAGATAAAATGGAATACACTAATTTTTTTTGGGTTTTCTAGCGTCTAAACTAGTCCGAGCCTGTATCTTAGACGTTAGCCTCTTCCAAAAATGATCCAAACAGTTGCAAATTTTCTCGTGACGGGACGTGTGCTCAATTTTATGAGGTTATATTATAAAAAGATTATAAGTATTCACCGTCACTCGCTTGACATCGAGTACGTAGACTGGGGTGACCACTGTACGTACGGACTTAAGAAATATAATATATAATTAATGTTCTATTTTATTTTATTTTGTTTCTTACGTAATTAACTTGTGTATACGTCTTGCAGACTGTCTCTATATCGATGCTGCTTCGGTACGCGCACCATCAGATCTTCGTTTTCATAGGTAAGTTTGAGTCAATTAATGTTACACTCTAAGCTTTTACAACACCATTTGTTTGAAAGATTCAAGGCGCCAATACTCAAAATGTTCAAACCCATCATTTGACTATTGACGCACTTCAGTAAATTTAAGCTTACTTGGCATGGTTAAGAAGAATGCTTAGAAAATTTTCTAAAAAAAATGTTAACATTTTGAAAAAGCTCTGGTTTTTTGACGGAGGGGAAATCTTCAACAAGATACCCTGCCTTCTGAGGGTAAGGCAGGGTTATATGGGGTTCTTACCCACTAAAACCCCGCCTGTAGCCCTTCCTTGGTGCATGGTGAGGGGCTCCGGGATCTCCAGAGGGACACACCGGAGCCCCTCCGCACTGTGCTCTTCGGAGAGCACGTCCCGTGGGGGGGAGGTTACTCCCACGGGCCAGCCGATGTCGCCTTCTTCCCGGGTCCACCTTAGCGGACGACAAAGGCCCCCACCCTTGTCGCCCAGTGAACCCGGGGCCCCTTTTACGACAGGCAGGAGATGCCGTAGGCTTATTCTACGAGCACTGAACTACAGGGCTAAATATGATTAATGTAAGGGGACAATAATGGCTTCAGATAGAAATCCATGACTTGATCTATCCAGAGTTATCCCAGAGAGGGCTAACTTGCATACTCCATTAATATCGGTACGAGAATTTTGAATTTTTATGACGTGACAACGTCTTATAAATTGATGATAGCAGGTGGCATTTACTAATTAAGTTACTAATTAAATTCACTAAATAAGTAAACTAAAGAAAAATTCAAGATCGGCATGACAGAGAAGGGGTAGCCCCGATAGTAAGCGAGTGAGAGCGTGGAGAAATAGAATGACCGAACAAGTAAGATAAAAAATTTATAAATAACAAAAAAAAATATGCGACAGGCTCTAGTCGGTCGTGCGAAATAATGTAAATTATAATGATAGGTAATAAATCAAAAACAAAAATTAATTTTATATTCATGTTAGTCCTTGCCGAGTGCTCATTGTTTTAGGATTCGTCACGAATTTAACGTCTGAGCGCCTTGCGCCCACACACATGGGATTTTTTTCCATAAATATTACTATCATTATTTTGTTACACAGTTCACGTTAATAGTGGAATGGCGATTTTAATTTTATGGAAACTGGATGTCTTGTATGCGGTATACAAGATATCCAGCTTTCGGTAATAGGACGGGAATACTGACAACTGCAAATTGTTGCAAACTTTTCCCATACGTACAGTACACATTCGAAACGACGAAGCTTCCTTCGAATATAACGTAGGTCGACAAAGGAAGGATTTGATTTTATAATAAAATTACTCACGTAATCCATGCGGTTCATTCTCAAGGTTCTTTTCAACATAGCAAAACATTGCTCAGGCAATTATAGGTTGCTGGAATAAATTTCTGTGAAAAATTCTCGAGCTCTGAGCCGGCTCAGCGGCAATCTCTTTGTAATAACAATAATTGCGAATAGCGCCCGTGGCCATCCCTATCCCACCCTCCGTTTGTTTTTAAAAAATAAAAATATAACAGGTCGGATTTACCTAGTCCGCGCCCCCCTACCACTTTGATCCGTCGACAATTAGCCGGATAGAGATAATTTGTTTGTTTCCGTATTTGCTCCGTCCCGCTACTTACTGGTTCAATTCGATGATTGTTTTGAGTTCGTCATTCGTATTTTCATTACATGAAAAAGAAATATCCTCCATTTTTTCTATGTTTTTATAAAAGATTCTGTACCCGGATTTCAGATAACCATGACTTATTTTAAAATAAAAGGAAAATAAATGATAACAATCTCTTTTACGGTGGCATAGGCAATCGGGCTTACGTCGGTTAGTATAATTCTCATGATTTATGAAACACTAGCTTACCCAGCCTGCATCGCCGGGCTAGATTTTGCTTAACGTTCTTTAGACAATAAACTTACATCATTAAATATTTAATTTAACTCTCACGATATATTAAATTATTCATTTCCCTCCGTATTTATTCTCTTCTATTTTCTTCTTGAGCGGGTGAAGATTATTACCTACACCCATGTCATAAATATGTTTACATATCAGTAAATACAATATATTTCTTATCATGTATACAAAAACATATCGGGCTCAAGTTAATGTCGGAAATAAAAGAACGACGTATGGCTTGTTTGACAGTTGAAAAGAGGAGTGCTCCGTCACCAAGCTTTACAGGATTACTCGCCAGGTCAATCTGAAAATTCCCTCAACGTTTCATTGAAATCGGTCCAGCTGCTTCGGGGCCTATAAGGAACAAACCCACACACTTTCTCTTTTATATATATAATATTCTCGTTTAAATATATATAAAGTATTATCATATCTAATGCGTTAGTCTGAGACCTCTTGAAATATACGTCGATCGACATATCACTTCAAAGTAACTCGTGTTTGTAGAATAAACTATTCATCTCACAATATCGGATGAGAGAAAATCTGTTGAATAGGATCTAGTTGGTCTCTATGACGACTGATCCTGTGCGGGGATATTTCATAATGTACTTAGAAAAGGGTTGGAACTCGCTATAATACTATGGCTATATTCTAGCTTCGTTAGTTCTATACATTTACACTATGCTGTTACGGTTGGTATTGTAATCGTTTTTGTTAACTATTACGTAATGATATTGCTAGTTTTTTAACCGACTTCAAGACTATTTTTATCTTTGTTACCTCATAACTTTGGATTGAGTGAACCTTATTTTGATGGCACTTCCCGTGTGGGTCCATTTTAATTTGATATACTATAATTTAATTGTGATCCAATACTGACAACATCAGTGAGTAATGTATATGATTGTAAATTTGCATTAAGTGTGTGTGTGACAAATGGACGAATGAATATCACGAAAACATATTTCGATATTTTTTATTGGAATTACTTTATGGGATTTACTTTAATGAGAGTTTGGTTAGGTAGTATATTGTATTTCGTAATATTCCAATGATATTTCGGAAACATCAAGAGGGCGTTACCGCGTAATAGCATTTAACGTGGATTTGATTTGAAGTCTGTTTTTGTTTTACGAAATAACTTAATGAATGTAGATTTAATTGTTTATTTTTGTATGATAATTGAAACTAAGCTATCACGTCCTTTAATTATTGTCTATATTATTTAAAAAAAACGGAATAAGGGAGAGAACTTAGGGTAGGTGAGATTCGAAGGTTTAATTTTTTTTTGTTGCAGATACATTCTAATTAGATAAGTAAAAAAAGTGAGCTCTCAATGTAGACTTAATTAATATCCAATGACTCAAATTCAAATGATGGAAAAAAATCGTGATAAGTACACTAGATTATAGGTAGCTCCGGTATCTCCTGCCTGTCGTAGAAGGCGACTAAAAGAGGCCTTGGGTTCACTGGGCGACAAAGGTCTTTGTCGTCCGCCAAGGTGGACCTGGGAAGAAGGCGACATCGGCTGGCCCGTGTCGCCTTGCACTGCGAGGGCACAGGGAGTGCTCTCCTAAAGCACAGTACAGAGGGGCTCCGGTGCGTTCGAATGGAGATCCCGGAGTCCTTCACCATGCACCGAGGAAGGGCCACTGGGGAGGTTTTAGTGGGTAAAAACCCCACCAGAAGGCGGGGTATCTTTTTGAAGATTTCCTTCTCGTTAACAAAAAAATATTTTAGGTAGCATAGAAACGTATGCATTATGGCGAAACAACTTTTAACTTTTTGAATCGTTATATCTCAGGAACGGTGGCTCGTACAAAAAAGTATTGATGCATTTTTTTAAGTTTATAATTTAATAATCTGGGGGTATTTTATGATAAAATTTACCGTTTTTCTGAAAATGCTAAAATATCATTTTTTTACCTTTGACCTCGAGAATTTTTACCAATACACGGGAATGATTGGAACCATAACAATTTTATGTACAACTATGTTTCAACAATTTTACTGAATTTCAGCTCGTTGTGATTTTATGCACCTTCACCCTATTTATTTGGTCTAGATTGATAGTACTATTTATGGATACTAAGTCAATCTGTTTAGGACGTTGAACATTATAACCAACATTAAAAATAGTTTACGTTTAAAATTACAGAACTGCATAAAAAATTGCAAAAGATTTTTTTAAATAGATTTTTATGTTCGTGTCTAATATAATATATAATAGAATAGTAGTAATATCTAGTTTCTATTATATGGAAATATCACAATGCATCGAATGTGTCGTCTTTGAGGAACACGTGTATCAAAGCCTTTAGCGGATTACCTATTGTGAGTGATCTCGTATTGAGTTTTGGTACGCTGTCGACGAGAATATCATACAATAATGCTTTTCCTATATCGTTTGCATATTTTTTTGATTGAATATGAAGGTGGAGACATTGTTCTTTAGGGTATGGTTTTGAATTGTAGTAAATAAGTTCAGTATACCAACCCACAAGTCTACTGCATTCATACTGCATGCAACATCCCCCCGCCTATTAGGACGTCTAAAACATTACCTATATTTAAAATAAATTGAAATGCTTCTTAACTGAGTCTCAACGTAACCACGTCAACATCAACTACGACAAATCGTTTATATAACACTATATTTATGTTATTTATTATGTAATTTGTTTATATATGTATGTAAAGAAAGTATAACTATATTTTTATATATAAATATATCTATACCTGCTTTTTTAATATAAACATATATGTATAATATATTTGAAAGTTGATGTAATGTACACCATATTAATACACAACCGATTCGTGCCCGCCTTAGTCTACTCAGGTTTTTTGGCTGAAAACCAGCGCTGTGCTACATGTGTGAGTGCAGCACATGCTGAGCCGACCCCTTTTCAAAATATATACAAATATTTATTTGGTTTGCACGTTTTGTGTGGTCACGCTACCATATTAATAAAATTATTTCAATCCCATTCGACTGTATTTTCGCATCAATATCAACCGGGGTGCTTTCAAAGAGACCGCATCAGGCGGAATACGAGAAATTAAATCCGCCACGAAGCTTGGCTTATTATTTCCATGTTTGCTGTTTTTTTAATAATAACATTTACCAAACAAACAACATGCATTATCATATTCATATCAATTTTGAGGAGATTTTCTAAATTAAATTATTTTAAAAGTTTACGTTGTACTTTATAAATGACGGAGTTATGAGGTAACAAACATAAAAAATACAAAATAATTGATAGTCGCCCGTATCTGAAGTCGGATAAATTCTCCATAAAGTCTCTGCTCAATTCAATCATTAATGCAAGTCATTGTGTGTTAAATTTGAAGAAAACTAAAACTGCATTAGAAATATGTCTTTTTTTTTGGACGAACTAACACAGTTGGCACAGAGAAGCTGGCCTTTACTGCTTCACCGGATAAAGAGGTGGCATAGCTCTTAGGTCGCTTAGCCTGACCCGCTATTAGGTGGTAACTCCACACAAGGGTGCCCCTGCTTAGAGTAAAAAGGTGATTAAAAAAGTCAATAAAATAAATAAATAGACATTAAGGATGTATCGAGGAACATTTGAAAAAATGTTCCAAGATCACCAAAAGATGTAAAATTAAAAATTACGTCAATAAGATATAAGAAATAGGAAAATATTGTTAAAAATTAAAATCTTAAAAAAAAAGTCCCCCTGGTGAGGGGTAACCTCGGCTTGGACGGTTACCATTACGCGTTAGCAGTCCCATCCGAGGGCTCCCGAGAGGGCCGAACCACGACTCGGTCGGTAGCTATTTTATTAACAAAAATCTATTGGGACAATCTAAACTAAACTAACTTATATGCCACTTCGGGAATAGAAATATGTTTTTTTTTTTTTTTTTTGGACGAACTAACTCAGTTGGCACAGAGAAGCTGGCCTTTACTGCTTCACCGGATTTGAGAGGTGGCATAGCTCTTAGGTCGCTTAGCCTGAACCTCTATTTAGGTGGTAACTCGACACAAGGGTCCCCCCGGTGAGGGGTAACCTCGGCTTGGACGGTTACCATTATTACGCGTTAGCAGTCCGATCCGAGGGCGCCCGAGAGGACCGAACCACGACTCGGTCGGTAGCTATTTTATTAACGAAATCTACTGGGACAATCTAAGCTAAACTAACTTATATGCCACTTCGGGAAGCGTTAGCGCTGGGAGAAGAAGTGGCCGAAGAAACTCCAGCAACGCTCCTAATCCTATCGAGGGGGTGGGGTTTTCCCATAAAATACTTGTATCGCGCAAGGATTATTGAGAAATATGTCTTGAATTTTTTAACTAAATACTCCGGTCCCCGGCCGGTATGTTTAACTTAATAAATATTGCTAAGTTTCTATACAACACTGTATAAAAATGCTCCAATATTTGCATAATCAAATATAGGAGTTAATTAAGTGTTCGACGAAGGAGTTTCAAGGTATTTTGTTCTAATCCCCGGAAGGTATTGTAAATGTTTTTCATTCTGTAAATCTTAAACATTCTCCGTCCAAATTTTGTGTCGCTAATGGATTGTAAGAAAAACATTTTTTTTTATTATCTAACAATACGGGTCTTGTGTTTTAACGAAATGTTTTTATTCAGTACAATAAATACGTCTAAAAGGTTTTTGTTTTTTTTTTACGTTTTTAATTAATTCCCGAAGGCATTTGCTAGTTCAGTCAGTTGTCACGTTGTTTATACTCGTATATTACGTAAGACGAGAGTACATCTCTTACTGTGCATTTGCTAGTTCAGTCTGTTGTCACGTTGTTTATATATTACGTAAGAGAAGAGTACATATCTTACTGTGCATTTGCTAGTTCAGTCTGTTGTCACGTTGTTTATATATTACGTAAGAGAAGAGTACATATCTTACTGTGCATTTGCTAGTTCAGTCTGTTGTCACGTTGTTTATATATTACGTAAGAGAAGAGTACATATCTTACTGTGCATTTGCTAGTTCAGTCTGTTGTCACGTTGTTTATATATTACGTAAGACGAGAGTACATATCTTACTGTGCATTTGCTAGTTCAGTCTGTTGTCACGTTGTTTATATATTACGTAAGACGAGAGTACATATCTTACTGTGCATTTGCTAGTTCAGTCTGTTGTCACGTTGTTTATATATTACGTAAGACGAGAGTACATATCTTACTGTGCATTTGCTAGTTCAGTCTGTTGTCACGTTGTTTATATATTACGTAAGACGAGAGTACATATCTTACTGTGCATTTGATTCACGCCAATCCGTGGCTTTGTGGCTGGCATTTAGTTAATTAACCACTTCGCGTGCAGTGAACCTTACGACGTATGTACAAGTACGTATGCATACTGAATAGTATTCACAGTTTAATTAATAGGTGTTTCTCTTCTATTAAAATATGCCACATGTCACGGTTCTCCGACTCTCGGTGGACAATTACAGAGACAAGAAAAGTTGGCAGAATCAACCGGTGGTCTAATGATGTTACCCGAACAGTAGGCAAGGAGTGGATGAACATAAGCAGGAACAGAACTGCCTGGAAAAAGATGGAGGAGGCCTTCACCCAAAAAGGTCCATATCTGCACCAGTGCAACTAATACTAATATATATATATATATATATATATATATATTATATACTATAACATAAGTGAAATACAGTACTAACAAAATTTTGTACATGTTTTATTTTTTACTTGTTTTGTAGATATGGAGAAAATAAAAATACTTTATTATTTTATTTTAATTTTTTAAAATATTATAAACTTTATTAATTTATTAAAATAAATATATGTATATCTATTTATGTTTATGTATATGTGACTGATGTGCCGAGAAAAATAATGAAAAAAGTCAGCATTTTACTGAAAACTGTGAAGGAATCCGACCTGGTAATTGTTAATCAATAAATCTTTTTTTCTACAACAACATAATTGTATGCAAAAACCTTTATATAGATGACATGAGAGTTATTCTTTAGTGAGATTATTGTCAATGCAGAGAAATACATTTATCACAAAAATTATAACGTTATTAACATCATTTCGTAACAGCGTAAATAGTTCATTGTTTTTTTTTTGTTTTTCATTAAGTGATAGTTGCTTATAAAACCTTTTTTACGATTACATGTTAAAATTTACACTAACCAGCAACCGTCTGCAGTCGATCCAAGAAGGTTGTTAGCTTAAATGAACGTATTTATTCAATTCTATATGAAGTGTATACTAGAAGCATACCTGAACGGTACGGAGGCGGGTAATTTCAATTCTGGTTTATTTGTCGTCGTTCGGTTGCACGGCTTCTTCTACCTCCGCAAGGCGCTTCTTTGAGCAAATTGCCTCCCCTCCTTGCCTTTTAACATACCGTCTCATTGAGGAAAGCTTATACGTATTACAGAAATATTATGAGAAATTTCTTAAGTGAAAATATATATTGCCATAGGGTATTATTATGTCCTCACCTAATTTGGTAGCGCCTTTTTCATATAAAAAATTCAATTCAAATACTAACAAAGGATTGAAGATTCGTTGGAAATATATTTTTCGTATCGTCAAGAACAGAAACGAAGATGTTTTCGTTTAGATGATATGTTCCAAAGCTTATGTCAAATTTTTCATTCAATACATAACAGAGGTGAATTGTAGAAAATTCTACTTACACTAATACTTTTGACGACTTTTTTCGCTGTGAAGACCTGTATAGCGT
The DNA here is from genome assembly GCA_029286785.1 of Meandrusa payeni. Lineage (NCBI taxonomy): Eukaryota > Metazoa > Arthropoda > Insecta > Lepidoptera > Papilionidae > Meandrusa > Meandrusa payeni. The sequence continues at coordinate 5,354,552 of JAGSMX010000008.1, read as the reverse complement.
GAGGTCTATTTTCTACTTAAAGAATTGTTTGATTTAGAATAGTTAAAATATAAATTTAGTGAAAATTTGTTAGTGTTTTAAATAAAAGCTATGAAAAAAACAACAACAGTTGTAACAAGTTAACTGCAGCGACTTCTGTTGTGATCGCGAGTAACACTGCGGCGTGCATCTAGTGCTGTATATAATAGGTTGTCAAATATCTCCCTTCCGCCTTTTGTCTTTGAATTTCGCGGCTATGTACAAAGCGCTACAGAGCTCGTATCTAGCAATACTATACATAATTTGAAAGGTCTTGACATAACCTACAAAACGACGCTATGCATAATTAGTTTGGATATTGCGTTCAACAGTTATAGACGTGTAAACATGGAGTTCACTAACGCCGAAATTCGCGGCTTGGCCACTGTTTGGGACGATTCACCGGCCTTCGACCACGACCTTTCAAATTATGTATAGTATTGCTAGATACGAGCTCTGTAGCGCTTTGTACATAGCCGCGAAATTCAAAAGACAAAAAGGCGGAAGGGAGATATTTGACAACCTATTATTAAGTGATAATATAAGAAGGCAGAGGGCGTCCAAAGTGCGTCGCCGTTTTGCTCTGTCTTAAAAAAAAAACGACGTGTGACACCAGCTGTGGTGTTATGAGAAGTAAGGGATATAAGTGATTCTTATTCATAACTACGAATAAGACTAGATGTTTACGTACGATGATATGACGATGTTACGAGTCATGTTTCCAGTAATTCTAGGAATTGGTACTAGCTAAATTACTAATATAAAGTCATTATATTTTCCAATCCGCTCTCAAACCCCTTAAAATTATACTATCTATATTGAGCGCAGGTTTCTAAAATCCTTTAAGTAACTAATTAGAGATGTTAAGGGGGGTATAAGGCGATTTGTGATAAAATTTGCTAAATTATTTCACTCTCAAATAGAGCTCAAGATTTCATAGGAAAAAAGGTATTAGAGGGTCTCAAGGCGGAAAGGAAAATAAGAAGATAATAATGAAGCGTGGAAGTCGTGGAAATTCATCGTGTTCTGATTGCTACTTGCTCTTATAAAATTTTGTTTTATTCATTGAAAATGTATTTTTCACTGACGGTATATTTAATGTTCATATTAAAGGACATTTTGAAGCAAGGCTTGGGCCAGGCAAATCTGTCGTGTCTTCGAAGAAATGAGGGGGCGGAGTCTTATATGAAGTAACCCATGGTTTTATTGACTAGCAATAACAGTTGACTTGAGTTTTAGGTCGTTGTATACTTGTCTTGGAGTTGTAGCTCTGCGGAAGAGGCCTAGATAAATTCTAGGTTTTACCTTTCTAATTAAATACTATTTTGTTAAGGTTTTTAGTTTCAGTAGTTCATAAAACTATTTGAACATGGCATACGTTTTTCATGTATTTACATGTAATACAAAATTACCTGTGGGTTATAAAGTTTTAACATTGTCAACCTATTTATACACACTAGAATAAAATTAAGTTACAATTATTCGACCCAAGCTAAGAATTTGGTTCCGAAGATATAAAGTCGTATAAAAGAATGCGTGACGATTTAGATATAGGTAGGTTTTAACCTGGTGTAAAAACATAAATATGGAAGTAGAATGACAATATAGTAAATACTAAATAAAATGAAATTGATTCGAAGTCTGTTTGAACTCTTAGAAAGTATAAAAACGTAAATATGCCTATCCTATAAAATAACTTATTTTTAACTTAAAAGGCAAGGGAACAACGTTTTATTTTTTCAATTATCCAATGCAAAAGTAAAGCAAGCTCCGCATAAACAATACGGAGGCGGTAAATTTTTCATTTCTGTTCTCGTGTTTCTATCTAATTAGACTTACCCTACCCGCGCCCTGCCTCTCGGAGCTTAATGCCATTTACCTGCTCACTCCATTGTTCCCAGCGTCAAGTATACCCGACGGCGCTCCGCATTACGTCTAGAGAGATTTGCCCACTTCAATCCGTTACAAAAATACACCGTTCTACGCTAATTAGCCGATGTTGAAAGGATCAAATGTTTCACAGCTGTTTACTGTATCATATCTTTTACTTGCAGCTTTGTCGGTTTCGCGCTTCTTACAATTTGTATTTATTTTATTATTACGAACATGGGGAACATTACATGGGGTTTTAAAAATGTAGAATATATTCTCTAGTGTATTAATTACAAAGCCGCTTCAAACCAAGTGAAACTGTTGCGCTCAGCTTCTCTGGATAATCAGTTTCGATTCGTCACAAAAATGGTTAATATTTTTTATGGCAAGCTTTTACAAATTTACCTGAGCTGTAGTGTCTGTATCTCTATTGTTCAATCATTTATCAGCGGATGATCAGCGGCTCTTTGAGGCCTCGACTGCGGCTTTTCTACGCGTTATTTAGTGAAGACACGGAATGTTACGTACTTGTTAAGACTTCTTTGACACTCAGGATATATATCCTGAAATCTAGCCAACTTAATAAATGCACTAACTGTGTTTTACCTATATGCTTACTGAAACAGTGTTTGCGTTAAATTCAATAACATATCAGGCATATTTTAGATTGGTTAAGTTCTAGCTACCCCGGTTGGCTTCTAAGCCACATGACTTCTAAGTCATGTGAACCTATTATTATACTTTATCTTTTATTGTGTATACAGGCTGTATAGACGTAAGGTATACAGTAGTAGCGCCAACTTATATTTGTTTTAAACCTTGGTGTGTCAAATTAAGATGACTAATATTTTTCGTCCAACAAAATTTTTTTAATACCAATTTTTTTTGTTATTGTAACATATTTGGTTTTAATTGTACTTCGATAGCGCGATCTGCGCTTACAATTAAAATATCAGTCGCCAAAACTAGCCTACTTGTCGTTACAGTACTTAAAAATATCGGTCAATCTTTGCACCGTTTTTAGTAATATAAAAAAGTTTTTTGTCAATTATGGGATAACCTGTGCATGTGTTTTTATAATGGTAAAAAACTATAAATTATTATTGTATACATAAACAGATTTTCCGGCAGTGAATAGATAATTTTAATATCGTAGTCACTCCAATGCTTCACGGCAATATGAATCCGGGCAGTAAATCGTAGAAAGAACGCAGCGAGACGAGAATGGGGAAGAGCGATGGCGGAATTAATTTCGAATGATGAATGATGAACGATGACGTTGCAATTTACAATTTTTCACTTTTATCTCCTTCAGTAGAGTATTCTCATGGATGTGCAATGCATATAAATCTACGGTATCTTGTAGCAGAATGTGCAGAACGGAATAAAAACAACTATCAAGAATAATTGCGTAGTTCAGGCCGTCTCTAAATTAGATAAAGAAAGAGTGTATAATAATAGGTGTATAATAAATAGGTTGTCACATATTTTCCTTCCGCCTTTTTGTCTGTTGAATTTCGCGGCTATGTACAAGGCGCTACAGAGCTCGTATCTAGCAATACTATACATAATTTGAAAGGTCTTGACATAACCTACAAAACGACGCTATGCATAATTAGTTTGGATATTGCGTTCAACAGTTATAGACGTGTAAACATGGAGTTCACTAACGCCGAAATTCGCGCTATTTTAAAGTTTTCCTTCGTTAAAGGCAAATCCGCTAGAGAAACGTTCCGTGAGATTAATGGTGTTTTGGGGATGGTACTCTATCACTTCGAACCACGGAGGAATGGTTTCGACGATTCAGAGCCGGTGAAAACGACACCATGGATAAGCCAGCCGGCGGAAGACCTGTGACGACAAATACCGATCAAATCATGGACTACATCGAGTTAGACCGGCATGTGGCATCTCGTGACATCGCCGAGGAGATGGGAGTTAGTCACCAAACCATTTTAAACCATCTGCAGAAGGCTGGATACAAAAAAAAGCTTGATGTTTGGGTGCCGCATGACACAAAAGGCGGAAGGGAGATATTTGACAACCTATTATTAACTATTAAACATCGGCTCGCCCTTGTCGCCTTGCACTGCGAGGGCATACGGGAGGGAATAACCTCCCCTCCGGGACGTGCTCTCCTAAGAGCACAGTGCAGAGCTCTGGTGCGTTCTTCTGGAGATCCCGGAGCCCCTCATCATGTACCGAGGAAGGGCCACCGGTGGGGTTTTAGGGGGTAAAAGCCCCACATAACCGCCGCCGTCCCCAGGCGGGGTATCTTGTTAAAGATTTTCCCACGTCAACAAAAATATAGATAAATATAGTAAACTGTAAGTGCAATAAAACTGCCAATAGTACCAGTAGTTACTTGTATCGTCCGTCGGTGTAAAACAAAGACGAAGACAAACATGTGTTGTTTTTCTTGTATCACAAGTTCAAGGAACATCGTCACATTTTGTTACACAAATGTCCTGATATCCTCCGTCATATACATACGATACGAAAAAAAATGTACCCCTTTTTCATGTTATCGAGGGGGAAATCTTCAAAAGATATCCTTATGGAAGAAAGGTTAGGTACGGTGCATTGTGAGAGATTCCAGAATCTCCAGATACACTTGTGCTTCTCTGCACTGAACAGAATTACGTTCGCAGTGCTAACGGGGATAATCCTAACGTAAGCAAACATTGGTCCGCTAAGCTCCGGCGAACTGAGCGCACGTGAACTATGCTAACGATAAGACGATAAAACCTTTATCTTATTACGAATCCGCCTCCTACGAACATTCGATGTTGGAAAGCCTCGTACAACTTCCACGATCCCATTTAACTGTACACTTTTATAGACCCTTCATTTAGAGGCAAATAGAATGAGCATACGTCTGAAGTCAGGTTTGAACAGATTAACATATATATATATATACACGAGTGTCTGCGGCGGTACAGTGCAAGGGATAAAACATATATTTTTAAAGGTTTCTGTTGTCGGATCGTAAAGAATGATCCGACGTCTCGGGCGACACCATTACTCCTTGTGCCGCATGAAAAATTCATATAAGAGCCGTTAGATCGCGTTAAAGCGCGGCGTGTCCGCGTGCGCGCTGCTCTAGGGGACGCTAAGAACGGCTTATGACACTCGGTTACATCGTATACATGTCTCAGTTACGCTCCAAGATAGTCCGTTTGCTTCAATCCTTTTCATATTGTCGATTGGCATTTGCGTTATCGTAATATCTTCTGTTTTATTGTTATATATGTTTTTTATAGATAAGTTACAACTTTGAAATGCCACAGATAGAATCACTTGCATTATGTAGGAATAGACGTCATAAAAATGTACACTGGCTAGTGAATCTAAATACAAATTACTAATAATATAGACCTTTAAACTTGTCAGTTAAACATTTAGAAACTTGTTTTCCTTTTGCAAGGTTTTAACGTAGACATTTTCTTTATTGACATCATATACAACATTATAAGCAAAATATAAAACATTAAAAATAAAGAAAAATAATAATTCTGTTGAAGAAAGAAAGAACGTACAAACAGAGCATGATGCTAATATTGGACGCCGTCTCAGCATGTGCTGTCGCAAGGCTGCCACAATGCTGATTGTCAGGGTGTCCAGGACTATTCTATATGTTGCGCGTTTAAACCTTTATAGACCATTATTTAAACAGAACCTGATAATTAATAATGTAATACAATAATATTATGTTTTTATAGATGTTTGAATATCATACGAAACAAAGATATCTAATAAATGATAAATCTTAAAAGCTACATCGTAGCTCCCAAGTTTCATCATTTTAAATTGAATTTCTTTTGTTTCAGTCGATTTGCTCCAAATGCTCGAGTTCAACGTGACGGTGTCTTTCCCCGCTGCTCCACTCCTCACTGTGATATTGGCTCTAGTCGGTAAGTGTAGTTTAGACTACTTTTTCAGAATCTTGAGTAAATTATCAAAAAATTTAAGAGTAGCGAGTAGCACACAGGCATTTTGTGTGTCTTGTTTTCGCATTTGTTATCTTAAGCTGGTGAAGGTATGTTGATATTAAAGTTCGTTTAGTTAAAGCAGTGACTAAGCGGTTTGACTAAAGAGTAAACAAGAGATAGACTAAAATCGTCGTTTAATGGTCACGGTATAGAAATAAAACCAACACAGTTGTGTCATTAATAATAATCAAAAGGTTACCAGACAGACAATTGCGTAATCGACATAAACCGAGGTCGTTGTCATCGCATCAGCATGGTTTCCTTAATAGAACGAACGGATAAATTTTTCTAAAGAAATTTTTAACTTAGCGTTTACCTAACACTTTACCATCATATGTTTTTAAGTTATCCACTATCCACAAACCAAACGGACTCGCGTCGACATATCCGGGAATCTTTGTGCTAAGTCTAAATGCACAACACTCAAACACGCCTCGTAAGTGACGGCACGAGTTCTCGTCGTGAAGAGCTCTTGTGGCTTTTGCAGTCGCAATGATGCGAACCGTGTAATGCGATCCAGTCTGAATTTGACTTTTTTTTCCTGAGACAAACGACTCGAATATTTGACCACTAAAATTGAGCACTCTCGTATTCTTATGATAAATGACATAATGCTGAAGGTATGCAATTATTGTTTAATCAAAACAATATTTTTTTTCTAATAAGGTTAAAATTAACTTGCAAAATTCAATGCATAGTAATTATGAATGGATAAGTATGTACAAATAAAAAGGTTATGGATGACACCGCTTCTAACCTTATCTATTCTTAAATTGTATCTTATTGTGATATAATTAAATATAGAGCAATATTCCTTGATAATAGTCTCGTAATAATTTATCTTAAACCAAATTATGAGAACGGTCATATTTGAACAAACTTCAATAACGTTCGTAGTAAATGTAGAAATATTATAAATGAAAATGTTTTGTGTCAACATTAATAAAATTTCAAAATATGACATATTGTCAATAATATATTTTTGTTTGTAAGAATTGTTCAAACAAATATAACAAAGTGAAGCCTTGTTATCGTCGGTTATCTGTCTATGTTTTGTCCCACATTGGGCGCCACTATCGTTTCAAACATTATACGTCTCTTATTTTCCTAGTCTTATTTGTGGTGATCTTTATCTCTATAGCGATAATTTGGCGCGTCGAGCATCTTCATTGAAACGTTAGTAGGTCGGTCGATTCAACAAGTCGGGTGCGGCGCCTGTTGCTCGTTGGGAGATAGTGGGGTAAGTGCTGTTGGGGGGAGGGGGTCCTGTTGCGCCAAGTTGACGCCAACGACGCCCACTCCACCAAGCACTCCTTCTTGCGCTTATGTTCAACAAATACTTCCGACCCATATTAAGTAAAATATGTTCTACGTATAAGTTTTTTTTTGGCTATTGGTTAACGCGGAGTATCCGCTGCCGGGAAGTTTTAGATACTTGTAAATAAAAGAACATGACGGAATATAAATTTAGAAAGTGTCTATTGGGCAGTTATTTGTTTTATTACTTTACAAGATATATTTGGCGGTGTGTGAGATGGCTATCCCTAAATCTCGAGATGTCGGTCTAGATCTAATGGTTTAAGGTTAGGTTTAATTCACCTTTTTTATTTTACCTTATTTTTCATCATAATTAACACATTAGGATTCAAGGATGGTATCAGTCTCTATTTTTGCATGAATGGATTATCCCGATCGGGGAAATATACTAAGCAGAATACAATAAATACAAGTATTTGTACTTCTCTGTTTCGGTCATATTTTAAAATTAGTCAACGCTCCTGCGTATGTTTTGAAGTTGTGGGTGAACTTGCTTTGGTTTTGTCATTTAACAGCAAGTAAGCATCGCATGTCCGTTTTAAACGGCAGGGAATGATCGATGAAGTCATTATTTTTTTTAAAGACGGAGCACTAAACGGCACTGAGATCAACTGCAGTTGATCTTGAGTCAAATAATTATAGATAAATAGATAAATTTTACCACCAAAATATACGTACAAAGACAGCTTTAACAGCAAAAAGTACTTGCGGTGAAATTGATATTTTCCAGCCTTAAGTGATTTTTAATAGAAAAATATTTCTACAAAGAATATTAATTGTACGAATGTAAAACATATCACAATAGAAAATATTTCAGTGAAATCTTACCTAATTGGGAGATTTGCCACCACGTATACGAGATTTGTTAGTATTAGCAAATACGTTTTTTTTCTTTTCCATAGAAAATATAAAACATTAGGGATATTTTTATTATATTCTACTTAGTTGTTTGTCGTTGTTGACGTTGACCTTATAAAAAGCATCGTCTTATTTTCGGTTTTATTCTTAGAAATGTTTGAAAGTGGTGAAAAACATGTTATTTTAGAAAATATTCGTCGGCTATTAAAAACTGGTGGTTCCAGCATTTTTGATATTTTTTGTTGTTGTCTGGAAGATCCATCTGTATAGTTGCATTGCTTTATTAAACATATATGGGTTCCTAGTGGGGAGTGATTCAAAGGACCCGGTGACAATTCCTGAGGATATCGCACGTTAAAGACGGCGTGAGCTCTAGTAATTTGTCTAGTGCCATTCTTTTGTTTATATGGAAATATACTGTGGTATAAATGCCATGAAAAGGTAGTATTGCGCGTGCATGTCTTTGGGTAGCCCTGGGCACCGCTGCAAATCAGCGCTGTCACATCATTGCGACAGCACATGCTGAGGCGGTCTCCAGTGTTGGCATCATGTCCTGTTTGTTTTTTTTTTCGTTAATTGTATTATTTTTTGTCTTTTTCAATGTGTTTCATATTTTGCTTGTAATGTATTCGAATGATGCCAATAAAGAATATGTCTATGCCTAAATATTCCTGGGTATGGTCCATATACGGACATTATTTAGTATTATTTAGTATTATAGTCGTTAACAAAGTTATTACAACAATTTCTCAAAAATAAGTTTTTATAAGGTTTCTTAGTAGTTTTTTTTAAGATAACGAAACGGTATTAGAGTGTATGATACAACATGTGATACAGATATATTTTATAGATTATCATTACGAGTTATATTATGTGTAGATCTATGGTAATTCAATGGCTCTGTTTTCATCTGGTATAGTCCGGTTGAAATCATATACTTGTTCTGTGACTATGTTGATATATTTAGGTATGCCGAAATACTTTTTAAGCAAGGACTGAACGAGATTCCGCCTTATATTAGTTTTAAATGCAATTCTGGCGCATTAGCTTAGTAAATGCCTATTCACTCTGCTTTTGTAAACAACCACATCGGAGGGAAAGAAATGCGGACAAACTATTCAAGCCTCCCTCCTCGTACAGACGCATAATGGAAGACGAATCAAAGCGTTTCGGTTGCGTTTTAGGAATATCCATAGATGAATTAGAACATGTAATTCCTGAGCACATTGTCCAAAATGCGTTCCTTAAAACACCGAAAGACCACCTTACGCTTATGCTGAAGACTGAGCAGATTGGTACTACTGGTACCTACTTCAAAATCTCTCTCTCGTGTAAACCCACGCCTTCAATACGCAGTAGTAGTTTGTGACGAAGTCGTCTAGTTCACCAATAAACTCTCAGTACAAATTGCAGTTCGCCTGACTCAATTATTGTCACGAGCCAGCACGGAAATTCTAATCTTGAAGTTGGGCGCGTGTGTATGTGTATACGCCCGCATTGCATATCGTCTGATTAATATCGTCGGAGTCGCGCCGCTACCTACGGCTTCTGACAACTTTCCAATTCACTGTGAGCTCTATTTTGCGACCTACGCTTTTACCTTACCAAGGGTTTTACGATTTGATTTATATTAAGTTTACAACAACTTTTTCTTTTTAAATTCGTGTGAACGTACAAGCACGCTTTCAACTTGAATTAAGTAATCCTGCGTGCTGATTTGCTATTCTGTCTGTTCTGTTTCTTCAAGCTTCAAAACACAAATAGTGGTGGGCTGCGACGGCATTCTTTGCATTGTACTTCATTCAATTTTACGTTCTTACTGTGGAATGTTTGAAAACTTAGTTTTGGATTTAATTTAAGAAAAAATTACCTGCAAAAATTTTACATAATCTATAACGATGGAATCAACGGCTATCATTTAGTGCTCTATGTCATAGGTGTTAGCTATAGAGGACATATACACCAATAAGATCTAGACCTAAAAGGTTTGGTGGAAAGCGGATAGTCAGTTTAATAGATCTAAATAGTCTCTGACCTCTAAACGATTCAAATGATTGACTGTCAAATGAACGTATTCACTGATATCTATATATAGCCCAGAGAAGTCTATTGCGTTATTTTAACTCTGATTACTTTCGTTTCGATCATGCTCTTGATATTTGTCAGTGATTGTCAACCTTTTTTTATTAATATCATTTATTTACGCTACGTAAAGTCTTGAAGTAGATAAAAATCTTGACACGTTTTAAATTTTTAAAGTGAAGTGTCTATCAGTTAGCTTTTTCGGTGGGGGCTTACGCATTTTCAATTTAAATCTAGTCCCTAATGATGCTATCTTGCGCTCCCAACCGCCACTTGCTCTGAAAAATGTCTGCTAAAGAGATTACTTTCAATCCGTTCCCAGCTGCCAGCGAGAAGTTCGGCAGATTTAATAATTTCTATTATCTACATTTATGTCTGAGTGGTAGACGTTTCAATTATTCCCGCGATGATTAAGATCTTTGAAATTTTCATCTTATACTTTTCTCACTATATCTATAAAGTTATGATAGTTTTTATATATCTATACATACATATGTTCTCAAATGCTGACAAAATCCAATTGTACTAATATTGTATACTACAACTCTCTTATTAAGATACGGTTCGGGTGCTCAGAAGTAGATATTTTAAACATTAAATTTGGGCTTTATTTTTTTCCAAATTGTGTTGCTTTAATATTATCAGCCTATATGGCTCATGACACTACATAATTTTTTAATATTAAAAGTAAATTGCGTATTACATATTTTTCAAAAATGTGACGCGGCATTTGAAGTTTTCCGAATGAAAACATTACCGGAGATCTAAAAGCACATCGGACTCGGACCTATTTCAGTTGTCGTGTTTTTGTTTGTGTGGCGCGTAGCATCACGTTCTACGGGCACGTAGCGCGTCTACGCTGAATACTAATAGATAGCGGGAGGATAGGCGCCGGCCGAGTCGCGTCCGAAAATTGGATTCGCATTGCATACACTGCGCGCTGTAGTAGCATTGAAACAATGTCCAATCAAACCGACTGCGCCGTACTCTAAATTCGATTCATACAAACTGATTTTTTTTTTATTAGTAAACGTTTACGATTATTTTTACCGTATTAATGTTGGTTTGATAAATGTGATATTTGTTTTGATGTTGGAAGTTATATGAAAGTAAAAAAACGAGTATTATATAATTTAGACTAATAGGATCTAATAGGGATATTAGCGTGTTCAGGGGGCTTTTACGATTCAGTCCGATTTTTACCTATCGAAGTTATTATCTGATCATTCTTGGATAACCTGCCTTTGTGTGATATACATATGGCGACGAATATTGATATATTTTTATTGGGAAGGACCTAAGCTAATAGGGCTGGCAGTTGCTACAATTTCACCGGGATTTGATACTGTTCTATCTTAAAGAAAATCTTTAATGTATTTCGAAATTTTATCATTAGTTATATTGATACAACAACACATGACACAGGGATGATCTCGTAAAAATATATCGACATACTTTTATTATATATTTAACTATATATCGTAATGTTGTATCGATACTAAGCAACATATTGTTAAATAATATTTTCCTTCTATCATAATATGTTTATTTTTTCAAAACCGCTTCACAGATTATAAAATTTAAACAACTAGTGCTGCCATCGCGGACTTAATTCGATATTTGATTATCAGATAAAATATGTTGATATAAATATCGGTGTTTAATGATTAAATAATATCGGATTCAAATGATATATCGTTTTCAACGGTTTCTCAAAAATCGATATTATATCGTGCACTGCTATGACATGGCCAGACAACGTTTACAGGTGTTTTATTTGTGACACGCCAGATGCGAATGTGTTGCATAATAAGGTATCTCGGGCGCGCGTGACGAATTATAATCCGTCGGGAGTGGTAATCCCGAGGCAGCGGCGTGTGGCATGAATCGAACTTGTTTGTACTACGCACAACACGCTGCGTTGCCCACTGTATCAGCAGTCGCCAGTGCAGCGACCCAATTGAAATCCTTACATAATATTCTATGTATAGGTCCTTATCTTTCGTACTCCATATTGCTTTTCAGGTCACGAGTTTAGACTGGGTGAACCGATTTTGATTGTTCTTTTTTATTTCAAAGCTGGTGCTTTGTGTGTTCCCATTTAGTTCCGACAATTGCATCCATGAGAAAACCAAATGAATATTAAAATTGCATCAAGTATGTGCGCGACAAATGGACGAATAACTCAATATCACGCCAACCGATTTCGATGATTCATTTTTTATTTGTAAATATTTCGGTCGGTTTTTGTTTTTACTCGTAAATATATTTGTCATACCGCATCTACAATAGTAACGGGCATATCTTGTTAAGGTCGATATAACTAAATCTTTAATTACTCATATCTGTTTTATATTTTTCAATATTGTGTTCTTTTGACAATTTATAATTATTATTCATTTACTTTATTTCTTAAATTACTTTACAATTATTTTATAATATGTACACTGAGCATAATTAATATTAAAAAGTGTAATTTTTCCTAACTGAATTTTAGAATAAATGAATATTCGTAAACCGTGATGAAATACGTACAAACAGTTTTATTTCAATGTTTCGCGTAAATAAAAATTATGAGAGTCATATGTACTTCTAAATATATCTCGGCTATTCTTTTTATTAAATTTTTGTTGCTTCTTCTCTCGAGCTATCTGCAATATCGGCGTGATTGGTTATTAATTTGCAAATATCCCTGGATTCCCGTACGCTCCGAAGCCCTTAAGCCCGACAAGCGAAGGCCGAACGACAATGGGGGCAGGAGCGTCCACGGATTACTGCCCCCCTTCAGGTGTATCTCTCTACAAATGGGGATTTAATTTGCCGTATCCGTAAATACAATAGGCGAAAATTCGTTTGTGCCTCCGCCGTCTCGCCAGTGCCCGTCGCTGCAATGGAGGGGTCAGAGCTTTTAATAACCGCAGTTTTCAGTTAACTGCTCTAAGTGAATACGGTAACATAATCTTTACATTCGTTTTTCGGCGTGTCACAATGTTCTATGGCTTTATTAACGTGTGAATTTCATAGAGCAGTTGTTTGTTTGTACTCGTATTATTTGATGATAAATTAATTTGATGATAAAAGACAATGAGTAATAGTTTGTGATAGTATATAATAAATTACAGAGCCGTGTTATCACAGTGCGCTAGCAATCCGAGTACGAACTTCGGTGCCGGCACCAAAGAATTGGTTTGTTACAATTTTAAATGCTCTGCGATGAAGGACAATATCGTGAGGAAACCAATATACACCCAAATAAAATACAAAGAATCTTTTGTGGCCGGTTAACATGGGACGTTATAATGTTAAAAAGCTTTCTAGTTACATATCAGTCCCACTGTTGGCACAAGACTTCACTGTAAAGAGAATATAAGGGCATAGTCCGCCACGCAGCGTTAGCGGGCATTGGCAGACTTCGTAGAAAATTTTCTAAAATATTTAGCTTTCCACACGCTGTTTATCTTCACCGCCGTGCGCGTGGTTAATTAGTATTAAAATTGCCACTACCAAATTCATTGGTGCCGGCACCGGGGATCGAACTCAGGTTGCTATCATTCTTCACAACTTGAGGCCACCGCCCGGACACTGAGCTACAGCGGCTCTGACGTTAAAACCACTCTAATATTTCTTAGAGAAACCGGATAGAGTATACGCAAAACAATAGATAGTGTAGTCGACGAGCGTGACGTTGCCCGGCCACATGAGACGCCGATGACGTCGCATTAAAATGAAATCCATACGGCGATGATTGATGAGCCACGCAAACAGCGCCACGCCCGGCTCATTCAATTTACTGTCACCATACCCCGAAGAGAGCAGTTAAATTATTTAGTTTTCCGCTTTTTTAATACCGATAAATAACCGTGATCTATACTGATAAAACCATCTCCCTGCGTGTTTTTTAACCATTTTTTCCAACAATTCTAGAATTCAATTTCCTGTTTTAGACTCTTTGTAAAGTAATTGGGTCCTGATTGTATACAAAATATTAATTACATTGTGTAATGCAAATAAAACAATTTTTTTTTATATCGTCGCGGTTACCTAGACCGTCACGATACCAATTGTTAAGAATGGGTTTATACAGGTCGAACCTAAGTAAGAATGCGCCTTTAAACAGACTTACTATAGAATTTATATCATTATCAAAAACTAATGATATCGATTGCTTTTTTCTTTTAAAGTCATTAACCTATAATTATTTTTGGTCTATTTTTTTGATTAGTTAATTTTAATTTAAAATTTAGTTTAATTTTACTGTTTGTGTTTTTTTTAGTTATAATTTAAATCACCATTTATACATTGCATGCAGTCTTCAACTATAACTGCGATGGCATTAACCTTACAACGTTTTTTACTGTTTGTATATATTGTATGATAAAAATGTTCATTATCTTGGTGATTAATAAATAAATAAATAAATAATTATGTACAGAAATGATAAATGGGTTATCAAGTGAGTGACCTAATGTATGTATTTGTGTGACTTGGATTGCAACGTTGACACGTGAAACTTTGCTGCGGGACGAATATATTGACCGCTCGTTACCCGACCTGTGTTCTCTTAAACTCATTGGCGTAAACTCTGTGACGTTTATACATAATGTGATATCGATCTCCATCAGATGTTTACTCCATCTATATACACTAATTGAAAAATTCAGATGAAAGCAAAAAAGAGCTTGTATACATTTATTTTATTTATTTATTTAAATCAACAGAAATTATAACACCGTTACAGATAATACCAATATGATGTTATAAAAACTTAGTTAAATATATATTATTAAAATTAAATCAAATAAAAAGCTGCTTTATGTATTGACAATAATATGTAAATATAATAGAGTCAAACATCTTCTACGTATTTGTAGGCAGCTTCAATAAACACAGACTCTGTGCAACAAAATATATTAATGTGTAGTGAGATGGTATTAACAAACCCAACCGCGCGCGACAGCGACGATGACAGTTAAATATTAAGTATCATCAATTCAATTTACCAATTTTAAATTATCATTCGAAAACTTAAAAGTGCAAACATAGATAAACAGACAATCAAATAACAACAATAAACTAATTAAAAAAATTATATAAATATTTTATATACATTCCTCTAAAGTATCATCATTCTACAATTGCTTTCTTTCAAAGCAAATGGTTGACCACGATCCTACCTGATGTTAAGGGGCCGTCCATAAATTACGTCATCGATTTTTTCAGACTTTAGACCCTACAATCATCCTATCGTCATTTTTAATGACCCCCCTCTCCCAAGATTGACGTCATTACCAGTTTGACGAAATTAAAACATTGCAGATTTTATTGTTAGAGTATTTTATCTGTAGTTATTACTGTATTTGTGTACATCTATGTTGCATTATGTATGTTTATTATGAGTTATTTTAGTATTGTACGCGCCTTAGCCGCCTCTCACATTTGCAGTCTCACTTACTAGGTGTGCTGGAAGAAATTTCTTTTTAGAAATAATCTTTTTGTACGTGAACAATAAACTATAAATAAATAAATAAGAATGACGTCAATTTCGAAACCCCCCCTCCTATCTATCATTTACCGTCATCCGCTGCCCAACCCCCCTCCCCCTAATTTAGGATGACGTAATATATGGACGGCCCCTAAGTGGTAATTATTTCATTATATAGATTTTCTTTATCTCACGTTTTTCATCGTTCACGTCATATATCCATTGTATTTAAATCTTATATTCAAAATGATAGAAAACGATGAAATAATAATTGCTTTGTTACGTAAATACTTGAATGTATTAAGACACAAGGTTAAAGGAACCGCGGTCGTAATTACATGAATTACCTCGGCGTTTTCTTCCTAGATATAAATGTTAACTCGGAACAAATTAACTGTAAAGAAGTTGAAATTGTTTCACAGAATGGAATTACATTTTATCTAGCTGCGCTACGTAGAAAGATCCAATTATATCTCAATGATTTCTCTCCACCAGGTGGCCTGCGCTTCATATTAGCCCTGCATTCTATTTACCGTGTTCCTCGAAGAGTTGGTTTAAAGCTAGGAAATTAGCTGAAGTGCTTTCTTATTGCACGTCCGCTAGCTCTCACAATTTTTTAAGGTTTCCTCTTCTATTGTTGTTTTGATGAAAATATTGTTTAAATGGATTCCTTTTAGGACGAAGTAGTTTAGGGCGTCAGAGTAATGGTATTTAAAATACTTCACATGTATTTGGTAACTTTTAACATTATATGCATTTATAACACGTTCGCATAGATAAAGTTTCCGCATTTTCGTAATTCAATTAAAGGAACTAAAGATGGTAGAATGCATTATAAGCCTAGAATTCTGCCTTTGACTGCAAATTGTACAGAAATAATATTTATGCTTCGTTTTCCCAGAAGTTTTTAGTTATATAATATTCTTGGTTACTTATTTGAATCTATATTTTTTCGGAATACAAATTTCTATTACTATACTAAATTCTATTACGAATTCATTATACTCATCCATTATACTCAATTTGATACTTGGGACGAAGGGAAGGTGAAAACTTTAGTATATTATATACTGTACATTATCCGAAACACGCTGTATCTTCTCTCTCGCTTCCTTAGTATTTGCAGTGAAAGCTAACAACAAACACCTTTAAATTTATCAATACAGATATTGTATTCAGTTCAGTCACGTTTAACTTAAAAATGAAGGTGGATCGTCTACGTTTTGTTAAGTTTTAGGTGAAGCGATTTTCATTATCATTTTTTTTATGAAAGTTGGTGCTTGTGTGTGGTCCCTTTTCAATTATATAAATTCTGATAATGGCATCCATGAGAAAACTATTTGTCTTAAACTTGCGTTACGTATAAATAGACGAGTAACTGAATACCGTGCCATACGATTTCGATGATTCATTGGAAAGAATATACTTCAAAGGTAGTTTAATGAGATTTTGGTTAAGTTCTGATTAATTCTGTTTCGTAATTCGGATATACAAAGAAAACGTCCACGCGTAATGGCGTTTAAAGTCTGATTCGATTCGAATACTTGTTAATACGACAATAAACAATCATTCACACTATAAAAAATACCTTTTACGATTTTCCAAATACAATACGGTCGAGCTAGTTATAAGTTAATGTTCGAGACGCGAGTTTGTAATAAGAGTTAGTGTCTGGACGTGCATTAATTCACTGGAGCTTGGAGAACTTTCACCTTGTTTTGTTTGAATCATCTATCGCGTGTCGATACTTGGAAAGTGCATTGAGTGCCACTGATACTTTTATTATATCCTCGCCGCTTCGAGCTCTAGTTTCGAGTTTGCCATCAATAATAAAATATCTTCGTAACTGATTCTTCACAACGTCAAATTGTTTTATCAACTCTTTCAGCACAACGTGTGTGACGCAAGTGAATTTAACTTATTTTAGAAGTTATAAATTTTTTATTTTAATGTCACGAAGTTATTGCATCTTGTAGTATGTTTCTATAAAACTTTGAAATTACTTATTAGGAATTGATGCAGTTTAACACACTGAAAGATATTGTACATAATATGTTTTCATAATTTTACGAACAACCAACACAGAGATCGATGGACGCATTCGGAAGAGTTTATTTTAGTTCGTATTTAGTTCAAATAAAACTAAAAGAATAAACTTTCATTCCGTTGCGTGGAAGACAAAGACCGCAATTGCTGTCAAACTTATAGCTTATAACGTGGTGAGCTCACTCCCCATTCGCAGGTCATTAATGTTATCAAATAAAACCTTTGGTCGTAAGTTAAGCGAAGTCGTAAGCGTGCCACTTGTTACATGTCTATCTAGAGAAAATTTGTTTAATTCTCGTCTAGGTCTTCTAACTACCCCATCTGGTTGACACTGGTGATGACTCATTTAAATTATTTCAATGTGTAACATTCAAAAAAGAATAGAGAGAAAAAGTTGGCACACTGTAATCAGCTTAAAACCTCAAAAATAAATCTATTTGGCTTGTCTAAAATTGCAAATAGAAAGCATATTTCCTGGAAAATAGTGCTCCGACTAACAAGTCAATAAACAGCATTTTATGATAGATTTAATTAGAGAGAAAATTCGTTCCCTCGAGCGAGTATACAGATGAAGCTGCCGACACGTCTCAAGAAAAAAGCAAAGAGAGTGGAAACGAAACGCAACGTCGCGTTCCACCCTTCTGAGACCACGCCTACTTGTTTAAATCACACTATGACGTGTTATATTTTTTTAACTAGAACTTCTACTAACAATTTGAAGTAGATTTTTGTTTTTAACCGTAAATATACTTGTAGGAGAGCTATCTTCTGCCAGACAGACTGTGGAACGTCCGACAGGAGAACAGATACCGCAGGACAGACCACATATGAGTTTAGTGATTCATTTCGAAGTTTGCGAAGAACGGACGTGGAGCCTGTGTTTCGCCTCGAGGTGTAATTAGTTCAGATCGCGCGGCGTCCGCCGGACGAGCGCAAGTCAAACACAAGAGTGCAGTGAATACTTGGCCGACAGAAAAGGTGCGTCGGCTTGCGAAAAAACTGTAGATAGTCTATAGGTTTTTATTAAGAAAGTGTATTTAAATCATAAAAAAAATTTAACTGGAGAGATAGGTATAACTTTATTGTATACCAAAATGAAACAAGAAGAAAATTACAGTACTAATATACATTTTATAATTCATTGTATAATGGGCGACCTTATCGCCAAGAGCGATCTCTTTCAGGCATCCTTTTGTATTGACAGGAAATATATGAACGAAATAATAAATAACCTACACTATGTATACCTACAGAAATAATATACCGATGAATATACTAATACATAAAATATACACATATAATAGTTCCGACAATATTGATTGGTAATGCTGCGTTACCAGGTTTTTAAAAGCAGATAAGGAGTTACCAAGCCTAACAGAATTAGGAAGGACCAACTAGGAATCAAGTCCGGTTTAAATTTAAACTTCGAGCGCAACCTGTTCCCCGGGCACTTAAGCGCACTGACAAATATAATGTTGTCTTAAGTAATATTCATGTCATTATCATCAGCTATCAGTCATCATCTGTGTGTCTATCCACTGCTGGAAATAGGTTTTCCCCAAAGCCTTCCCAATGACCATTACGATCCTCCGCTTTCTGTATCCAGCCACGCCAGTACGTTCGTATACAGTGAATATTATTGAGCCGTGGTAGCTCAGTCTCCGTACGGTCGCCTTAAGTTGCATAATACGCTAGCAACCCTAGTTGAATCTCCGGTGCCGGCACCGATAAAATTTGTTGTTGCAATTTTATGAGCTGAATTACCACGTGCTCAGTGGTGAAGGAAAATATGAGGAAACCTATACGTCTCACAGAAATTTTCTAAGACATATGAAGTCATCCAATCCGCCCTAGAGCCGCGTGGCGGACTATGCCCTTATACTCTCTTTACAGTGAAGTTTGCCTGTGCCCAGCAGTGGGACACATATAAAGGCTGTAACTTAAACTCATTGAATAAAACTCACAGCATCAATTGCCCGGTTTACGGCACGGCCTTGCGGTCTTTATACGAGGAGGTTCACAATTCGACTGTATTTTTTTTTATTTTATTTTCATACAGTCATTTATGAACCGATTTCGAAATTTTCAGGGAGATAAAAATTGTATGGAAAAATGCTTGTTGTCTGTAATATTGGTAGGTTAATGACAATTTAAGATTAGCGAGCACGAATGTGAGAGAAGAAACAGAATATAGGCACCACCATTATTTCGTAATAATATATATTAGTAAAAGAGGACATCCGCGCGTAGTGATCGTTTGATGATTTGCACTAGATTTGAGGTCGGTTTTTGTTTTTTAGTCGTAAAGATACTTGAAGGTATTACACATGTGCTTTTTATTTGTTGACGAGGTAAATTGGTCTAAATCATGGATTACTTGGACTTTAATTTAGGCAACCTTTTGAGTCGAAAGGGTCAAAATTTTAAGGACTTGAAATTTTGTATATACAAAATTTCGTATATTATATTTTTAATTTTATATTTTTATGATATATTATTAAATTTCGTATATTAAAATTTTGTATATTATACAAAATTTCAAGTCCTTAAAGTTTTAAAGTGCACACAAGATTTGTTTTTTTTTTTGGAACAATAAATAGTTCTTTAATAAGTAAACTTAGTGTTGAAGAGCCGCAGCTTCATATTCAAAGAGCAGCTTGTGGCCTTTGGTCTAGATACATGAGTATAATTATATAGTTCCTACCTCCCGTGACATAAACGTTTCGTTAGAGGCCTTGGAGCATCAATTATCGTTCAAAGACCAAGTGAGGTATCGAAGAATTAAGTCAGTTTGTGTAAATTGGCAACATCCGGCGCGGTCCCGGGAGCCGGGCTTGCCTGCCCCCGACCGCACAAGTTTTGATTGTACGTCGACGCGCTCATATTGATGCCATCGAGTGTTGCTACTTTTTGCTTCAACTTGCACGAGAACGTATTTGGTTTCTTTTACAAAAATAAGTAAATATGATCTGAAACAATATATTGTATCAAAATAGATATATTCTTACCAACTGTTATAAATGTAATTGAAATACTTTTACTTGGATTTTATCTATACAATAGTTTTAATCGAATAGAATGCGCCGCCAACAAATGTACGTACAGCTGAAACTAAGGTTACATTCAAACGCTTACAGTCTTACAAATAAAAATGAGTTATAACATATTTATTCCACCCTTAAACTAAGTTTAGTTAAACCAGGAATAAATTAAGAATAAGCTGAGAATAGTTTAACACAAATAAATCCGGAATAACTATGGTTTATCTATTCTTCCTTTACGTCAAAAAGCACGAGTTGGCAACAGCGCAATCAAAGAGAAACTATACTAAAAAATAATTACAGTCTATGTAGTAGTGTAGTAATGTATCTGTCAATGTGTGGCGGTTATAAAAATATTCTATACTCTATATATAGATAGAAGATAATCCACTTCCACGTTTGTCCATAGTAAGAGACCTTTCAAATAGAAATATTATACCACATTTAGAAAACCGATATTTTAATCGAAACTAATCATCGACATATAAATCAAAAGGGTTTTCCCATCTTTTAAATATTTTTACTTTTTTTGGAGTACGAATGATATTTATTAAGTCATTTACTGTTTCTACTTCCTCCATTGCCCTTAATTCCATAATAAGTTTATTTAAATGAGCGAACACAAACACAAATCGTGTTATTTTAAATGTTATACTAGACTTAAACAAAGGTGTAGGTCGTTATAACTTCGGAATAACGATTGTATGAACAAAAACGTCAACGTTATACCAGGTATAACGTATTCTTGGTTTATTAGTACAAATTTTGCTCATTCGTAATTTATTCCTAAGTTTATCTTTATACCACGTTTATTTGTAAGGCTGTTAGTCTTAAACCTATACGTAATTAAGGAATAGTTATCAATTTTAATTTTTTTGTCCCAATCCATCTATACGAGTATATGATCTATGTAATTATATATGTATATAGTTATTGTTACTCATAATAATTATTTATTTATTGATATAGTATGTTTATTTATGAATGGTATGCATGTACATGTATATATATAATTATTTTACATTTTATTTCTCTAAGGTTGCATCCGTTTCATTGTCTCCACACAACCTTAAGGTAGACAGATTGGCAGAGCTTTTTGCATTCAGTCCGAATTTTGGTACACTTTTAATATTTGCAAATTAAGATTTAATATAAAATTCACGTAAATATGAGAAGTGTTATATACTTGTTACATACATCAAATGGAACCCTTTCCTTTGTGTTGCCAGTTTTTTTTGTTCACGCGGGGAATCTTTTACAGACCATCCTCCGGCACCGTGGCCCGGAGGGATGGGCCTGGGCAGCCCCTACCCACTAAACCTTCCGCGAATGCCATCAGCCGTTTTGAGCGGGTGCCCCGGATCTGTCAGCAACAGGACACCCCAACGACCGGCCGGTCCCGGCAAAGACCGGACTTCATCCTCAAAGGGGACTTCTCCGGCACTCAGAGAAGTCCCGACGACGCCGAAGCATGCTGGGGCCAGGTACCCATCCTGGCCCTGCTTGATTACGGGGGCGGCAAGAGGAGACGTTCATAACGCCTCCTGCGCACCCCGATACGTCGCCTGCGGAGGGAGCCTCTGCGCTCCCCTCCTGACCCGCTCAACTTGTGTTGCCAGTTTGGTCCAGCGTGAGTTATTTAACTCATTATCAAAATCTAATGATACAGACCCCTTTTCTGAAAGCGTTTGTATGTTTGTCAAAGTCATTAAAATAAATATATAAATAGCAATTTTATTCTAGTATTTCTTTTTGCTTATTGTGTCCTCTTTAGATATATTTTAATATTATCACTCGCCATTTGCCATGCAGTGTTCACCATGCAATTTTTCCACAGATTTTATTTATTGTATGTTAAAATTGTTCATTGTATTGGTGTTCAATGAATAAATAAGCCCCTACTTTTTTAGTTCACGTTCTCTATTGGCGGAATATTAACCTGATCTGGGGTTATCGAGGTTTTAAATCGATACGTGCAATATTGCTTGCACTTCGTTCCCAAGAGGCCGCTGAGTTGTGTTTCATTTTCAAATGCTTAATGAAGTTTGACTCTTTCGTATAACTCATTTTTTACGTTATATTTCAGTTCTACTGGGAATTTAATATCTAATTAGCAAACATTGCTTTAATACTGTTAAAAATATAAATTAAATGCTTATAAAACGAAATATAACTTAACGGAAAACAAAAGTCATTTAACGTTAAATTTGGAAAGCGACTGTACACTAGAGCGAGCGGGGTGTGGTATCGGTATGCGGGGCAGAGTACCACCCCTTTAAAATTATGTTATATAAATTCGTGTAAAATACATACATTTAATACTTTTTGTACCTACCTTTCGGCACATGAAAATCCGCAACACCACAAAAGTGGACTGATATACATAAAATACTTGTAGACATTATATACTTATATGATGACTACAAGTTTTATACTATAACTAGCTATACGCTGCGCGCGTTGCTACTTCGCTAACTAAAATTAAATTAAAAGGACGTAAATTACAAATATTGGGGACATTCGCTGTTCGTTTGCTGGTTGAGTTTCTATTCACCTGTCACGGCAATATATGAAATTTATCGTAATGATAGTGGCGCCATCTGTCAGTACCAACTCAGAAACATTCGTAGACTCATGCACAACATTTTGCAAACATTCATTTATATATATATATATGTATATATATATGAAGAGATAGAAAATATTTTCGTTTACCAGAGAAGGCTAGCCGTGTCTTGATATATCCATTTCACATCGCGTCTCCCATCTCGGTGATATACGTGAATATACGTGCACCTGTACGTTTGTCGCGTATCTATTTCCACGTCGGATGACGTTCAATTGCACGTGGCCCAGAGAGCACACTCTCGAGAATGGACTCGCTCCCTCCTTCATATACTTACCCGTATATATCTAATCTATACGCCGTTTCATAGATAATTTAACTTTCTCCGTGTCTGATCAAACAGTTCGCATTTTGTAAGTTTTTCGCCGGGCAACATTTATGCGGCGACTCTTTTATTATACAATTAAATTATAATGTAACTAAAACCAATGTTAAGAATATTCGGGAGAGAAAAACAATAAAGTTAAAACTCTAACCGTGCTAGAGCTCATGAAGAAAATGAAAAGTGTATTATACGGTAAAGAAAGCTGATTAACAAGGCCACATAATGTGAATCACTAAATACGAATTGCTGCAGCTTTTAGTACCAGGCAAGATACGAGGAAAGCGAAGTGTAGGTCGAGGAAGAACGTCCTGGCTGAAAAACTTACGCCAGTGGTGTTTAGAGCCGCGGTATCAAGGGTGCAAGTTGCCCTAATGATCGCCGAACTTCGAAATAAGATGGCACTTTAAGGAAGATACAATCATAATAGACTTCTAGACATTCAGAGAACTATTCCGCTTAGCCACGAATATCGAGAGGTTTAGTAGGAGAATAAGAAATACTGCGATATATACTTCCGGTGACGTAGGTTAACTTTGCAGGTTTCCGTTTATCAAAACAATGTTTATAAATGTATCGGTGTAAATACCCGGAGCGCCGGTAGCGTAAAGTATATTGGTTTAGCGCCGGATTTTGCATTTTTTTTACTGCGAGAGGCAAAAAGGCGATGCTGTCGTCCAGCGGTCGGTGAATCAATTACGTTACGTTGACGTGGCGCGCGGTAATTCTATCCGTTGGCAAATGTTGATTCGACCGCGGGGCATGTACGGCTGGCGGGGCGGCTCGCGTCACTTATCCACTTGCTCCATTAGCAGCCCGTTACACGTCAGGTGTTGGCCCTGTTTAATTAATGAAGTTATAGTTAATTCTTTTTCAAGTTACCATTAAGCCGCTGCAAACTCTTTGTTTACGCCTCAGGTTTAATGAGTTCAGAGTTCGATCCTAGATGTCGGCACCAATTTAATTCTTTGTTGCAGTTTTACATGCTGTGTTGTTTCATTGGCGGGGATGCCTTCATACTTTGAGGTTCAGTTGCCTTCAAAGGAATATGTTACACAATACAACGCAATTGTATCAATTTTATTTATCTTATACAATACACACAATAAATACAGAGACAATTCAATACATTCACACACACCACACACTTTCCTCGCATGCTAATTCTTAAGTTAATATTAATAATAAAATTACAGCATTATCATAAGTATGGTGGGGGGCTGGTGATCTGTCTTACAGGGTACCCTAGTACAGACACCAGTCTTTCACAAATTTAAGAACTACGTAAACTGTAAACGTATAAGTAAACTGTAAATTTAAATTTGTGAAAGATGAATAAATAAATTTATTATTTATTATTATTATTCAATAGACATGTTACGTCACGCGCATCGTAAGAGGTGTTCTTTATATGTGTTATCTATTGTAGAGTATTTCAATTCTTATCGTGTTTGTACATTTGCACCACAGAGAGACACATTCACTGTTACTTATCTAATGTTTAGCCTGTTTATTGATCTGCGGTCACCTGTACAATACACTTGTTGAAAGGCCAGTTTGTAGAAGAGTTGGAAACTGTGATTACAGATGTGCTTTGATTTGAAAATATAACTTAGTGGATGCCATTTTTAAATCTAATGTGTCCGCATATAATTCTGCTTACTACCATATCTTTATTAGACATTTTGTAGCAATTTTATTAAAATATTCTTTAAAACATAATTCACATATTTTGTAGTCGCTCTTGGTTTTATTAAATGGAAACTTCGCTTGATGTAGAGACATCAGATATATATGTATATATATATGAAGAGATAGAAAATATTTTCGTTTACCAGAGAAGGCTAGCCGTGTCTTGATATATCCATTTCACATCGCGTCTCCCATCTCGGTGATATACGTGAATATACGTGCACCTGTACGTTTGTCGCGTATCTATTTCCACGTCGGATGACGTTCAATTGCACGTGGCCCGGAGAGCACACTCTCGAGAATGGACTAGCTCCCTCCCTCATATACTTACCCGTATATATCTAATCTATACGCCGTTTCATAGATAATTTAACTTTCTCCGTGTCTGATCAAACAGTTCGCATTTTGTAAGTTTTTCGCCGGGCAACATTTATGCGGCGACTCTTTTTATTATACAATTAAATTATAATGTAACTAAACCAATGTTAAGAATATTCGGGAGAGAAAAAAACAATAAAGTTAAAACTCTAACCGTGCTAGAGCTCATGAAGAAAATGAAAAGTGTATTATACGGTAAAGAAAGCTGATGTAATAAGGCCACAATGTGAATCACTAAATACGAATTGCTGCAGCTTTTAGTACCAGGCAAGATACAAGGAAAGCGAAGTGTAGGTCGAGGAAGAACGTTCTGGCTGAAAAACTTACGCCAGTGGTTTTCAGAGCCGCGGTATCAAGAGTGCAAGTTGCCCTAATGATCGCTGAACTTCGAATAAGATGGCACTTTAAGGAAGATACAATCAAAAATAGACTTCTAGACATTCAGAGAACTATTCCACTTAGCCACGAATATCGAGAGGTTTAGAAGGAGAATAAGAAATACTGCGATATATACTTCCGGTGACGTAGGTTAACTTTGCAGGTTTCCGTTTATCAAAACAATGTTTATAAATGTATCGGTGTAAATACCCGGAGCGCCGGTAGCGTAAAGTATATTGGTTTAGCGCCGGATTTTGCATTTTTTTTACTGGAAGTGGCAAAAAGGCGATGCTGCCGTCCAGCGGTCGGTGAATCAATTACGTTACGTTGACGTGGCGCGCGGTAATTCTATCCGTTGGCAAATGTTGATTCGACCGCGGGGCATGTACGGCTGGCGGGGCGGCTCGCGTCACTTATCCACTTGCTCCATTAGCAGCCCGTTACACGTCAGGTGTTGGCCCTGTTTAATTAATGAAGTTATAGTTAATTTTTTTTCAAGTTACCATTAAGCCGCTGTAAACTCTTTGTTTACGCCTCAGGTTTCATCAGTTCAGAGTTCGATCCTAGATGTCGGCACCAATTTAATTCTTTGTTGCAGTTTTACATGCTGTGTTGTTTCATTGGCGGGGATGCCTTCATACTTTGAGGTTCAGTTGCCTTCAAAGGAATATGTTACACAATGCAACACAATTGTATCAATTTTATACACACACCACAGAGACACCACACAAACACACCACACACTCACACACACCACATACTTTCTCTCTCGCATGCTAAGTCTTAAGTTAATATTAATAATAAAATTACAGCATTATCATAAGTATGGTGGGGGGCTGGTGATCTGTCTTACAGGGTACCCTAGTTCAGACACCAGTCTTTCACAAATTTAAGAACTACGTAAACTGTAAACGTATAATAACAGTAAACTGTAAATTTAAATTTGTGAAAGATGAATAAATAAATTTATTATTTATTATTATTATTATTAAATAGACATGTTACGTCA
Organism: Meandrusa payeni; assembly: GCA_029286785.1. Lineage (NCBI taxonomy): Eukaryota > Metazoa > Arthropoda > Insecta > Lepidoptera > Papilionidae > Meandrusa > Meandrusa payeni. The sequence goes on along the minus strand of JAGSMX010000008.1, from coordinate 5,327,439 downwards.
CGCGCATCGTACGACGTGTTCTTTATTTGTGTTATCTATTGTAAATAGTGTATTTCAATTCTTATCGTGTTTGTACATTTGCACCACGAAGAGACACCTTCACTGTTACTTATCTAATGTTTAGCCTGTTTATTGATCTGCGGTCACCTGTACAATACACTTGTTGAAAGGCCAGTTTGTAGAAGAGTTGGAAACAGTGATTACAGATGTGCTTTGATTTGAAAATATAACTTAGTGGATGCCATTTTTAATTCTATTGTGTCCGCATATAATTCTGCTTACTACTTTATCTTTATTAGACGTTTTAGTAGCAATTTTATTATAATATTCTTTAAAACATAATTCACATATTTTGTAGTCGCTCTTGGTTTTATTAAATGGAAACTTCGCTTGATGTAGAGACCTCAGATATATATGTATATGTAGTGATAGTACGACACTAATCCGTCTGACAAGGTTCATGAATCAAAGGCAAATATTAGGCAACCGTTAAAGCCGATTATCGAAATTAACCTCTTCAGTTCTCCGAGTACCAGAGGTGCTCTTCAACAAATTGACTCTCAGATCTGGCAATTAATACTATTATATTTCTCCTCAATATTCTAAAATAAAGGGGTAAATTATTAGTAGAATAATATAATTATTGAATAATTACCCTAATCTTGTAACAGTATAAGGTCAAAATTGCTTTGGTGAAATTATTTTACTGGTGGATAAAACTGTAGAGGCGAATAAAAAAGATCAAAGGTCATTTAATAATGGGTCGGATTTTGATTTCATCGTTCTGTAATTTCTTACATCCTACAGCCGCTCTGTGGAATCAGCTGACCACAGTGGTTCTCTGTATCTATGTGACTGTAGGGTTTCTAAAATAACTCCCTTTCTCATAGACGACAACGCATCTGCGTAGTCTCAATTGATTTCATCTTAATAAAGAAACAACACGGTAAACATTATGGAGGTACTATACCACTTTCCCACCTCAAGTAACATGATCTATTACAACTTTTTTTTTTGTTAACGGGGAGGAAATTTTCAAAAAGATACCCCGCCTTCTGGGGGGAAGGCGGCGGTTATGTGAGGTTTTTGCCCACTAAAACCTCCCCGGTGGTCCTTTCCTCGGTGCATGACGATAGATCCCGGAGAAAACCCATAACCTACAAGGGGAAACCTACCAAAAAGTGCGTAAGAATACACACTGCCAAAGAAATTTTACTTTTTATAGCTCTCGTGTATTGGCGAAAGTATCTCGTCGTTTCTCCCTTAACAAATGTAAGAAAGTCTGAAACAGGTGAAATAAGCAATAATTAAAAATAAATTATTTGAAAAGAGATTACGTAAATATACATATTTTCCTTTGACTCACGGAGACTTAAAAGTGTTTTTACATTAAAATAATTTCAAATTGTATTACGTTCGGTTTCTAACAATATTCGTATCAAATAAACGTAGAAAGTATATTTAATTATTTAAAAAAAAACAACTGTGCGTCGAGAGTAACGGGGTGAGTAATGGTGACGTAATAAACTTAGAGATAGTAAGGGCTGCAGGCTTGCGCGGATTATTGACTGAGCAGGTTTAGAGTTAATCTGATGACGGCCGGCGTCACACAATAGGCTTTATTAACATGCATGTGCCCCGTTCAATACAAATTGACAATGAGTCGGCGTATTTGCGGCGAGGACATCCCTGGCTCTAGAGCCGCACGTAATGACGTCGCCGATTCTAACAGTCCAGACGGTGCATCTACAGTTTGGTATACAGTCTTCTTTTATTACTTACGGAGTTGCAGCACATCACATTGCAACTGATTTTTAAATTTTTCTTAATACTAGCGTACCCAGCCATACATCAGTAAACGGATACATTCGCGGCGCCATAACTTACCTTGAATTCTTCAAAATAATATTCAAAATAAAATTCCTTAGTTATTATCTTTAATATACTTCAGTATACTTTAATATAGTCCATTGTACTTCGACAATGTTCATAATGACATAAATATACACAACGCATATGTAAATACAAATTTGGGTTATAAAACAATAGAATATCATCATAGTAAATAAAAGCTCTATTTGACAGTCCAAAAAGTTGAGTGCTCCGATTGTCACCAAATTTTACGTGATTACTCGCCAGGTCAATCTGAAGATTCCCTGGAAGTTTCATTGAAATCGTTTCAGCCGTTTCGGAGCCTATATGGAACAAACCCACACACTTTCTCTTTTATATATATAGATTTCGTTATGTCTCTTAACTTTTCCTTAATGATTACACCTTCTAATATGTTCTTCTCTCCCCGGTTGATCGGAATGCCACTTAGATTATTAAGTACGCCGTTGTGAACTTTAGTTTCAGGTGTTACAAAAAGTGTGAATAAAGAATTAAAAACTGCTCGGCTATTCTTTAAATTACACAGAAATGTACACCAATTTAGTTGTAGAGGAAAAAGTTAGGAAGCAAAAGTGAGTTGACATACTGAAAGTAGGTAGTCGAAAATATGTGCGATGATTTATAGACGAAGCCAAAAGTGCTTTAGGATCGTAATAATTGGAAATCTGTCACTCTGTCTACCTCTCTGGTTCGACGACGTGATGCTACTATTTAAGCATTTGGCCTGTACTGTATGGCATACCAACATCATAATTGTTAAATTCAATAATTAAGGCGTGCAGAGAAAATAGAAATCTGCGATCTCTACCTTTTTTTTTTCCGCGAGGAGGTAAAATCCCTTATGGACCCTGGGCAGCCCGTACTGCCAAGGAGTGTCCGAGTCTCACGGACTAAAAACCCTCCTCCTCCATCACATCAATGTTCCGTGATCTCTACCTACCATTAAGATTTTGATTTTAATTAACATTATTAACAGCCTGCTATATAAATAAAAAAAAATTAAAGTGTATTTCCTAGCATTCCTAAAAAAAATGTTGTCTTCCTTTGATATTTGAACGCAAAAACATTTAAAGTTTTAGGGTAGCAAAAATTGTACACACATATATTTTGCAAGCTCAATGCAAATGCTAATTATAAGCTAGCTGGTAACATCTAAATATTAACATTAGGATTTAGAATTGCAAAAGTTCAAAACTTATTTCCTAATATTAAATCTCATCGTAATTTTGACTTCTATTTAAACAGACTTAGCTTCCTAAACATGGAACGCTTTGAGAGCGTAACTAGTTTTCAGAGTATTTGAGCGAAATTCCTCGTCCTGACAAATCCCTATTTTCAATTAACTCCCGTCTACCGTGTTTAACGTGAAATTATTTGTAGGGTATAATTAAAAGTACATATAATAAGTTATATTTGTCACATTAAATATCGGTAACATTCTTTCAAAGTTTTCTAAAATGTTTAAAACGTAAATTATATAGATATATAAATTATTCGATATTATTATGTAATCATTGATTGATTAAATACTTTCATATATATCGATATAAAAATTAAAATTTCGTTCAAAGACAGGTAGGATTGGGACTAGGAACGGGATAAAATAAAAAGCTATAAACGATATTGTTGTAATATCCCTACATTTATCCTATGTAGTTATCCCATAGTATTAACATTATCATCCTTAAAAGTCACATAATAAATGGAAGTATTTGTTATGCGACCATCTAAAATGTTATAGCAATGTTTTTTAAGTTTTTGTGAGTGTCGTGGAATCCAGGAGCCGTCTTTGTGAATACCACTCGATAACCGCTTTGATTATATCGTTCAGGTCACGCTACGGCTTAATTTTACGAGTCGAAGTCATTGAATCACTCCCTTAGGATCTGGATCATTAAGTGGGTAAATGGTTAATGAAAATAGAATGAGCACTAAACATCGGAGCGGAATTTCGCCAGTCACCTAGCCGTCGTTAAATGTTGTTATCGCCGGCGATTAAGTGACAAAACAACTCGGCTGGATGACTGAGGGGGTGGGGAGGTTAGCATAGGGGAGGGGGCGCGCGAATAATAATCTCAGTTTACGACGGCAGCCGAGTGAATCAATAAAAACACTAATAATGCACAGGCGTAATCCGGATCGTGCAACGTCGCGATTACCGGCACTAACGAGCTCGTAAAACCGGATATCCAATGCACGGCTTGGCTCAGCCCAAACGTAAGCGCCGGGTTAGGACGAAGCGCGAGCAGGGCATTGCTTTACGGTTCACAAGTCTTGGTTGAGACGCGGAACCCTTCCACATTTATACAAACATCACATCTACACCATCTTGATGGTTGGAGTTCCACAACTGTTATTCGTATTTCGCGTATCTTTCTACCACGCTCTACCAAATTCTGAAATCAGCTGTCATTAGCGGTGTTTCCAAATAAATAGGACATGAAAATTCAAGAAACGAGCCTATTAAGTTAACGAACACACCTGCAGCTCCTTTGGGGTTGTGGATGTTCATGTCCGTGGGTGTTCTCTAAAGGTTTGGTGAGCCATAAGCTTATTTGCCCATTTTCCTATAAAATAATACAGAATGTGAATTACGACTTCTCGATTAGTTATTCCAAAAGAGTAATTCCGTACAGAAATTCCGTAATACGACTATGAACTATAAAATTAAAGTAAATACTAAAATATGACCCCTCTAATAGAGACCTGCACGGTCTTCTCTCTAAAGAGTCCTAGGTAATTTCCGCCGTCACGTTCCTTGGAAAATTGATATAATATAATCTTTCACATCTTGAAAAATATTTCATAGTCAAAGAGCTTGTGCTACACGATGTTTCAGCTTTAAAATTTCTATTAATATTTTTAATACGTGATCACATACTTCACATGCTATGAAATTAAAGACATGCAGAGATAGTACAGAGCATGTACTAAAAAGACGATGGGTTTGTTTGTTATTTTTCATATTTTGCTGGAAACTACGACTGACTGTACTCTCAATGCACTTCCGGTTAAAGATAATATCACCACTCTTTCTTCTGAACAAACTTAATAAAAAAAACTATTTATTCCTTTAATTCAGTGAAGGTGTCCTTTCCTGGTCAATCCTTTTCATGTTCCGACTATATATTTGCAGAACAGCTGGTCGACCTTTATTTTCCTTATTAAATATTGTTTTTTTAGGACAAAGAGATCAACAAGTTGACAGGCAATTTAAAATTTCACGATGGAGTTCCTATACATCTATCATCGATCATCGATGAATATTATGCCCTTATGCCCGTAATTGAGTCTTCAGGCAATTTTGTCTGATTTTTCCAAATCAATAATGTAATATATATTAAGCGTATAACGATCGCCAAATATCAACACACAAAATGGTAGGATCGTAAATTTTCTAACACGTAGTAATAATTTTACGAAAGTCGATTACAAGTTGTATTCGTTTACATTAGCAAAGATGTTGAGCTGTTCGTAAATTGTCTGACATGCAGCATGTTGGGTAGGAATGATCTTTTCTCAAGCTATTCTAACAGCTTAAATGCTTGCTTGATTGATGATCGAGGTTACTGTATAAGTATTGAGTTATTGATTAAATTTAAGTGAGTTAAATTGCCTTGACTGTCACTTTATATACTAGCATATAGCGACTATGTATGCTATAGCATTGTGCGGTTTCAACGGTATATATAGTTATATTTAAATTAATCAAACATACAGTTTTATTTTTAAAAGAGCAAGAAGCGTAGTAATGTTTTACTATGGAACCCTAAAATGGCACACTGGATCCATTATTCTAAATTTACGCCAGGTTCAAGGAAGCGCGCGGACGTCGGCAGACGCGGCGGGTGTCCCCCTTGATTAAACCCCGGGAAGTAAGAAGTAACAATTTGTGTGCATTTCTCCATTCACCTAGCTACAACCCCTCCTGGATTGCTCTTGAGCTTAGTGCGCTAACGCCTTCAAACTTTATTATTGTTTTTATGTTCTTCCCTATTTACATGAAAGGAATATAATTACTTGTATTTTATTTCCTAATTAAATTATGTATACATAGTTGTAATAATCAACACTTCGCATTGTTTTGCCAAATATCGTCTCATCGTAACGAAATGTGTATTCTATAACGCGGTAATATTTTCTGGGTCCTCGTGTTAAAATATCCGTTGTTTTTATGGGCCGGGGCGCATATCCGTCCATTGCAGCGGCGACGGTAGACGGGCGATGGACCACCTACAGTCCACTGCCTGCTATTGACACGCTCGCTTGCGTAAATCTACCTATCGACGGCCGCCCGATTGTTGCCGCTCTATTTTTATGCAAATCTCCCGTAACGTTACTGATTCACATTTTATTTTGTAATCCGATAGAAGCGATTGACCGAGCCGCGGTTCTCTGTTCACGAAAGCATTCTGGTCAACCAGAATCTCGGCTGGACTCGAGGTCCTGAGCCTTTTTTTTAAATCACGAACTACACAGATTGGCCTTGACTGCTTCACCGGATTGGGAGGTGGCATGGTTCATAGGTCGCTTAGCTTGTACCTCTATCGCTAGTAAATCGACACAAGGGTCCCCCGGTGAGGGGTAAGCCACGGCTTGGACGGTTATTAGGTCCAGAGCCTTACCTCCATAGATGTTAAGGTTAAAGCCTCCCAATAGCTCGGCCGTCTCCTTCGATGCCCTTTATGAAGTATATTGTGCACATGGGAATATATTAAATGTAGAATATTTTTATTTATCTATCTTCTTAAGGTTAAAAGTAGAGAAGAGTTGATGAAAGTAGAAAAGTAGAGAAGAGACAACAGTCTTATCAATAACTAGTTTATTAATCTTACAATAATTGAAACAGTTTTTCCTAACATATTCATTCGTATCACATGCTGTAAGGTCACAAAACCATCCGAGGTGTTTGATCGCTATATCGGAAAAAGGTATCATCAAAAAATTTGGTCCTATAATTAATCCATCCAAGGTCGAAGTGAGGTTAAGAATGGAAGGACTCGCTATCAGTAACTGGGGCGATCTACTTCATTAATTACATGAAACAGAGGGTGGGTTGCTATTTTACGACAGTGTTTTTGGAAGGTATGGCCCTACCCTGATAGAGGCCATTAATTTTACAGCTACTTTTTGGCAAATCTTTAAAACAGTATGGTTTTATTTAATTGATAAGGTTCCACGGACGTATTCACATTGATCCTACAATGATTTAGCATTGCGTTTCGAGCGAGACACGCGGTGTTTGGCGCGCGTGCCTGCCGCCTGTCCCGGGCGATCTTCGTCTTGTGTCGGAATTAAAATTAATAGCGGCGGCACGTCGAGGCCGGCCCTGGTAATTTGTTTACTCGTCTCGCTCAGGATTACGTCGCGCGCTCCGTTGAATTGGTAACTGCCGGTGACTTTTTAGCCCGCTACTAATGCGCGGGGAGCACACTTTCAATTTGACCGAGGCTAGACGTTCGACTATATGATTCTTACGTTCAAGAGCATATTAGTGTTAAAGGAATTTAAAAATTTGGTTGACAAGCATATACTCTTAACTAAAGAGGGTGGGCGTTAATAGCATAGAATATTTTATTAATGTTGCTATTTTATTATATATATATATTGAATTTATTTACTTTATAGATTCGTTTATATTACTACATAAATTGTTTCGCCAAACTGCAGTTTATTGCCGAAAACTGCACCCATTAATCTATCCACTATACATCACATATAATAAAAAAAGCATTTACAATAAATACTAATACATACTACACTGTAATTATTCCTATACATATAATGTCTAATTTATTCACAATATTTGGCAGCGTAAGTATTTAGTAGCTGCGATTTAATTTTTTTTCTTATTGGTGTCCTGCAAGTATATATTCATTGTATATTCGCGGTACTATGTACATGTATAAATATACTATAGTTAATAGTTAACATATGCTATAATTTGTGCCCTATTTGTAGCAATGGGTCCAATATCTTCCAAATATAGGACGAGTGATCAGCTATTAAGCGTATTTTATTTATTATAGTAACCGTCTAAGCCGCGGTTACCCCTAAACGGAGGGAATATTGTGTCAAGTTACTAACTATAGAGGTTCAGGTGAAGCGACCTTAGAGCTATGCTACATTTTCTTCCGATGAATTAATCAAAGTCAGCTAATCTGTATAGTTTCATAAAAAAAGAACTATTGAGTTCGGTACTAATTTGATAGCTATTAGTATCCCTATCTGGGGTAGACAGGGATAATAATCGCTTAAAGTTTATTGGAGTTTATTAATTTATATATTTATGTTACTTAGACTATTTTAAGTAGTTACTTGTTACTATCTACTTTTTCTATATTTATGTAAAAAACATCGTAGCAACGTTCATGATAAAATGACGGTACCGCGATGTTTCGTAGCTCCGTGCTCCACCGGCCTAACGTGTTTATTGTATCAGTGTCGGGACTCATCAAAATGCAAATAAGGACGGGACCACGGCGCCGGACAGTTGTCAGTGTTATATTGAGTTATTTTCTGCTACACAGTGGATTCCTCTGCTACGTCGAGTCTACGAAATCCGAGATTATGTAGTTATGTTTTAACAGATAGTCTATATAACTTATACAAGGGTATTTCATATTTTTATTAATATACATTAGAGAATTTAGAACCCGCTACGTTTCCAAAGGACATGGGGGTGGAGTTCATTTCTGCTTCGTCTTAATATTTAAGTCATTTAAGGTCGCATGTAAGCTATTTGCAAAAAAAGTGCATTGCTTTTTTATATTGTCAGTTATCTTGAACATGATAGATAGATAAATCCTTTATTGCATGTATGTACAAAGGCGAACTTAATGCTATTTGACACTTTCTTCCAGCTAACCTTTAGTGGTTAAGAGCAGGCTGAGGGTAGTGCCGTTAAAAATAGCGTTTTAAAAATATACATTTACATATATACATATATACTTCAAAATAAATATAATAATATACATATACATAGAATACATAAACGACAATATATTATATGTACCAGTTTGTAATTTTTAATTGTTCTAGTAGAAAGTATTCAGATACACACGATTTAAGAAATTACATAGCAAAGCATATATGCGTTATTTTTTGTCATTTTTGTTTTTCTCCTTCATACCTTGTAGCTACGATATATCGTGGTATACAGTACTTTGTAGATGTATATCATATCCAATATGTATTACCCTTACTGAGATCATATATAGTTAAACGGCAAAAAGAATAACCGATACGATTTGAGCACCTTCAAGAAAGGAGCATAATCCTTTCGCAAAGGTCCTACAGTTCCTTTCGTATTGTAGTAGTACCTGACCAACGATGATAATAAGATCAGGTGACCCGTGAGCTCGTTTACTCCTTTTATTATAAAAAAACTAGCTATTTTGGGTACTGATAAAAAATATAGTGCTAAAATTGTGTAATCATTCTGCATCGGATGGAACTGGTCTCATTTCATTTAATCAGAGGTCCAAATGCAATTGATTTTGCTACGATTAAAAACATAGCTTACGATTTTTTTTTAAACATTAAATTGCTCTACCTTGAAACTTCTTCTTCTTCTTCTATGTCGTAACCACATGACTGAGGGAAGTGACGATGGTGCGTTGCCCTGGCCACCATTTCTTTACAGTCATTTCTGTCTTGCGTCATTTGGATGAATGATTGTAGGGTAGCTTCCGTAGCGTCCTGAGTTGTGTGTGTCCATCTTGTAGGAGACCGCACTCTCACTCTCTTTCCTTCCACACAAACAGCATTTCCAGACTATCTGGGTCTCGCCGGATCGTGTTCTACCATCTACATATATCTACCATAAAACAGCTAAATAGTTTGTTAGTCACTTTGCCTTTTTAACGTCCATTTGTGTTTTTCTGTTAGCCCTAATCACATTACTAGAGGAGAGTAGCTGATACAAAGCGTATCTGGATGTACTATGAAGCGTTTTTGGATTTCAGTTCATTTAGGTTATTCTTGCTATGTTATTTGGTATATAACTTTTTGTTTTTGTGACAACTTTTTATTTTGAATCATACTACAAAGTAAAAAAAAACTTTCACGTCATTTAAAGCATAGCGGGGTAGGCAGAGATAGATTTCACTGTCTGCTTCTCACCAAGCTTATTAGGTTCCATTTTTTTCAAAGATTTTTTAACAACAAATTTTTTATACTCAAAAAACCAGCCATCTCATTGGTAAGGCGTCTGGGATTGGAATCCGCGAACTTTAAATAAGTCAAACCGTTACCACTAGGCTATCGGTGCCTCAAAGAAACCACTTCTAAAATAATTATGCGGTTGCCTTCATACAGTAAATTACTTGTCATGTAGCTCGCTCGCTACGGAGCTAGCAAATTTACGTAATGCACCGTCTAAGAGAGCGAGGCAGGGAATGAATCGGTCGCCTCGGCCCGTTGCATGTGGTTAATAAGGCAGCGGTGTCGGGCTCGGATTTCGGTCGTTAGCGGGTAATTGCCGACACCTAATTAGTCCGACACCCCGACACCCGACTACACAGCTCCGGTTTCCCTCTCACACACGACCCGCGATATTTATAGTCACGACGACAGAAACGTCGCGTGAAGCGATGCTGGTTTTAACTTGTGGTTTGCAATGAACTTCTATTATTAGTTTAGAGCTACTTTAAACGCGATTGCAGTTGTATGGACTTTATAATTTAATGACACAATTATAGATTTAAAAAAAAAATTACCTTGACATTGATTAGTAGAACGCGGTAGAAAGTGAATGCATACGCTATGTATTTTAGCATGTGATATTTGACCGTTAAAAGCGAATAAAAATGTATACTCATTGTTACAAGTCACTTGGGATTCAAACTCCGGGTCATAAAATCGCGAAGTCGATTTAGTTATTAAGCAGTCACAGGCTTAATTATAATTTATTTTACCAATGTAAGTAGGTATACAAAATAAAATTCCATTTACATCCTACAGTATTATTCTATCCCTTGTGAGAGACTGGTATCTTTACTAGGTAGCCCTGTCGAACAGTTTACCAGGCACTCGAACATACGGAATACTCATTGCTAATATAAAATATTTTATTTTGGAAACTTAGTATGACATTAAAAACAGTGAAATAGTTTTAACGTAATGGAATTCTTTTTTAAGATCGAAAGCTACGAATGGAAATTCGATACTTAAATGAATTGAATGTATCATTGTTTTATCCGTGAAATAGCAACCAGCCGAATCGTGGCTCGCCCTCCAGGGCACCCTCGGAGAATGCTTACGCGTAACATAGTATTCGTCCAAGGGGACCCTTGATCCTTGTGTCGAGTTACTAGCGATAGAGGCTCAGGCTAAGCGACCTAAGAGGAACCATCTCTGAGGAAAAAAATCGTAAACTTATGGGTTCTTAACTAACCTTTGTATTTGAAGTCATAAGTTTTGTTTCGCACAGGTATGGAAGCCATCATGTCCGAGTTCTTCAACGACACCACCACAGCATTCTACATCATCCTGATCGTATGGATCGCGGACCAGTACGACGCGATATGCTGTCACACGTCCATAGCCAAGCGACACTGGTTGAGGTAAGTTGCGTTTGATTCTATCTACCATCCTCCTCCTTACGTCGATTTCCTCATTACTGAGGCTCGCGACCTCCACGAATTATGTGGCGGACGATTACTTTCAACCTGTTGCGGTTTTGGCGGTGTGAATTGCCTCGTGGACTCTCGTGTTGGCGTTGTTGCTGATTTGATCTGTCCAACGCATAGGGTTCCTCCGTCTTGGTCGGTTACCTGTACTTTACCTGTGAACAGGAGTGTTTTCAGTGTACCTTTTTTCCTGGCTATGTGACCGAAGAATTAGAAAACACTACGGAGATTGACCGTTGACTCCCACTTCCCGGAGAATTGACACATTTGTGCTGTGGGCTGTCGTAACATGGTAACAAGGTACTCGTAACATTTAATTAACTCCTCCAGCACCACATCTCAAATGTCTCAAAAATCTATCTACCATATATTAGTATATTTACCAACTAAAGTATTTATACACGATCGGATCTGAGCATTTTTTAAAATAAATTGGGTGAAGTAATACAACACAGAAATAAGTATGAAAAAATAGTACACTCCAGTCTCGGTAATCTAGTGGCTATTTTATAGATGACTTCTCTGTTGGGTCTGAATCTGATAGTCTTATATACAATAGCGTCAATAGGCTGATGGTTTCTACTATTCGACTATTGATGTTAACCAACACCAAGCACTACATTTATTCATCAAGAACATTCTTTTTTCAACAAAACAAAAAGGGGGAGAAGTTCTCAATTCGCCTGTTTTTTTTATGTTATATGAGAGTTTGATAAGGTTCTGGATTCATTCAATTTCTTAATAATCTTATGATAATTCAGAAACACAAGGAGTAAATAAACTTGTGTTTCGATAATACTAGTGTACTCAGCCCGCTTCGCCGGGCTAGATTTTGCTTTATTTTATTTAGACAATAAACTTACATAATTAAATATTTAATTTAACTCTCACAATATATTAAATTATTCATTTCTCTCCGTATTCATTCTCTTCTCGAGTGGGTGAAGATCATTACCTACACCCATGTTCATATCAGTAAATACAATATCATACCCGTAGTAGTAGTATCATAGTAAATAGAAGCTGTAATTGAAAGTTCGAAAAAAAAGGACTTTACAGGATTACTCGCCAGGTCAATCTGAAGATTCCCTGAAAGTTTCATTGAAATCGGTCTAGCCGTTTCGAAGCCTATATGGAACATACCCACACACTTTCTGTTTTATGTATATAAGATTACTTAAACATTTTCGTATCCGTGATATAAGTTTATTTCGTTATGGTCTATTCACTTCTTACCATAGGTAAGAGATTTAATGGACAAATTAGGGTATGGTATTCTATTAACTGTTAGTCTATGAAGCGTTCCCGTGCGCGAGCTTTTAAATCGCTCATATACCACAAAGGTTCGTCGTAAAACAATTTGCTGCATCGAGAAGAGCATATTTCGTGTACAGCGGAAAATGGCTTTTAGGAAATTAATATTTAGTTATATTTTGACCAACAGTATGTCCATCCAATTAGTGCACACAGTATGCGCGACTTTAAAAGTACTCTGTTCTGGTTTCCCGCACAATATTAATTAGCGTATTGAAATATGGTCATCATTTAGTTCGTCCGTTCATGAGTAATTTATACGTTTATATTAAACCAAATTAGGTGTTAATTTTACCTTATAATTTCCTAGCCTTTGTTACACTTATTCTCGTATTTACCTTACTCATTAAATGAAATCACTAAATTCTATTAAATTGGAATATCCGTCAATAGCCAAATGGCTTAGGGTACGGTCTGTGAATCGTAGGTTCGACTATTGAAGTGAACCTAGCACAAACGTAAGCTTAGTTGGAATGGTTAACAAGAATGTTAGTAATATTTATGAAAAAAAAAGAAATATTGCTAGCTTTCTTTAAAAAAAAATTCGACAATTCAGATGGGTAGGCAGAGATTATTGATTTTCATGTTTTTATTATCCTGAATAACACCTCTTTTGCTTTTTGCACATACATCTTTGCATAATTGTTCTTGTGGTATATTACGTATGATTTTAGATTTAATTTTAAAAATCACAGCATCCTACCATCGTTTCTATTAAAATTAGTTTTTCTTTTAATTTTATAGCCTTATCACTTTGATAGCATTGAGTTATTATGGGAGTATTTATGACTTAATATATACGGTTGTCTTAAATACTATCGCAGACTTCTTACAGAGTAAAGTTATATATATATATATAAATATATATGTTCCTTTACCTCTGAAATAACATAGAACTGATGTATAAAGAAATTCCTTTATGGTTTAAACATAAGTAGTATATTTATTGTTTCCTACCTACTTTCTTTTTTCCTAAATATAATGCTAACAAATATAGCTCGCTGTATATGTTATTATACTTCACGCATTGACGTTTTTGCGGAGTGAGTTCCCAATGCATATGACGTGCAAATCCTATAGCTCACCTTCAGAACAGTGACGAAAAAAATGCAACTGCACGACAGCGTCCAACATGGTGTAGTTGCGATATCCCGACACACCGTAAGCTGTGTCTATTACACAGATGACTGTGTTCAATCTAAAAATGGCCATGAGAAGCAGGGACGCTGCGGTCGCGGAGAAGCTAATAGCAATGCATGGCGTCTTCGACGCTTGAACTGGGGCATTCTCCAATACCACCTCCAAAAATCAGGCGTTATAAAAAAAAAATAGTAACTGTAGAGGTAGCACTATTAATAAATCCAAAGTAACCAATTATAGTACATTAGAAAAGAGCAAGGACACAAGTGTTAACGACAGTTGGTCCTACTGAGTGCCAATTTAGTTTTAAATATTATTGTTAGCGACAGTTGGTCCTACTGAATATTATAATCTGTGGGAGGCCTTCACTATTGTCGATATTTGCGGGAAGAATAACACTCGGAGTCCAGATTTGTAATGTTTTTATTTTCTAATTTCTTAACTATTATATACAACTTATGTGCTACGTCCTTACTGGCACTAATTAGAAACTAAGTTTGTCGACCAATCCGGAAGGGACACTGATTAATAGTTATTTACCATGAGAGTGAGCGAGAGGTGATTTCCTCTGTCACACATCTTGCGCGTTCCGCACAGAGATAGCGATATGCTGTTTAAGACCCCCGATAAATCTATAAAGTTAATGGACTGACTATAAAAGTACTTTAGTTTAGTCAACTAAAGTACTTTTATCGGTTGTCTACAACCAAGGCCGTTTCCGCTTCCGTCTTTGAAAGAGATATACTAGAAATTTAGGATAAAAAGGAGAGGACTCTCTCTGTAGACAATTAGTGTACAGTTTAGAACATGGGAGTTTTGCTGGAGGAGAAGCCCTTTAAAAGTGAATCCCTGAAACAAAGTCAGTAAGTCTTTAATAAATTACCTCTAACGCTCTTGATGTATTGCTGTTAATAATATGATAAAATATAAAATATGTTGTCTACGATGTTGAGCAAGGTAGCTCACACAAGTCTGTAGTTGCGCTTTAATTAAAAAAAAAATAGCTCACCCTCAGTCTAAATTATAATTAATTTATATGATTGTAGTATTGCTAGTAGGCACTGTTAACACCAACGGTCGCGTCAATGATCCGAGCGTTCATTAAATTATAAGCAAACTGCCGTGTGTATTTGCTTCTTCTGTTTGTTTATTGCTCGTTATTTTTCGTGACGTTCGCATACGTTTGTTTGACAAGGAACGTCGCCGATTTCTCTTTCATAGACAGTAATGTTGTTTAAATATAAGTAAGCGGTTCGAGTTTATGATACTTGTGATATATCGCATTCGGTCAACTTTATATAGTGCAACGCTTATTAGTGTAAAAAGTTTTTTAGCCACGTTGAGCACTTTTTTGAAAATCTTATGGATTCGCGTCACTGTCATGCTAATATTAATTATTTTATATCTGACTATATATATGCACATATTATATGCTTTTATATTTATGCATATATTATATGCATTTGTATTTTGTCATGATCTTGTCCAGCCCCTAATATATTTGATTAATAGATAAACCCTTTTAAGTTTTAATATAACCCCGTAAAATATTTAAGTATCATTTTACTTTAGTTTATAAAATAAATAAATATACTATATTGATATGATATAATACTACATACGTCATATGCTTCCCTTATAAAGCAGTTGTTCTCTTAGAGGCAGGGCTCTTGCAATGGACCAATACTTAAACACATAAAAGTGTGTTACTTGTGAGGTACGTTCAATTCCGTTGGCGTTACGTATGCCCCTGTTTGAGAGTGATTAAAATACAGGAAGATAGTCGAAATGTCGCTCCAACGCAGTTGTCTAATGTATCCCCAAAGACTCGCCGCCTCTCACAACTCCTTGCACAAACAATCGTCCACTTTGTTTTTACGCCTGCTTCGCAGCGCGTGTTCCTCCTTAATCAAAAGGCGCCCGGGCACGAAGCAATTTGGCTGGTCGTCCGCGCAGGCAATAAGGAGAGTGAGCGCTATTAAAACAAGCGCAAATAAAGCAAATTGAAAACGGCACCGTGCCCCCCACGGGGGGACTAGTCCAGCCCCGCGGGCCAGAGCCGCCCCGTAAAAACAACTCAGGCTTGTCTACGGAGACCTCAAGTCTATCTAAGTGCTACAAGTATTTCTACTTTCTCGATTGCTCAAATTTAAAATTTATTAGTACAACTACTTACACTGTACACACATGATTACAGTGGATGAAGTACAATGATGTATTTGTTTCTATTTTCTATTACGTTTTGAAATTTCACCGAGCATTGGACATGCATAGATTGATTTTGTTTGGATAATATTCATTTAAATATTTGCTAAACAAACTAAAAATTAGCAATACGTACAAAGCGACAAGCACTTAGTCATGATTGTCTTAAACCGGAAATTTCCTCTCGTCCGCCGGAGACAGAGGCACATCCTCGAAGACTTTTCGTAGTTTTCTTTTATTAATGCTTTGTTTAGGTTTATTTTGCCATTTTTCCCTTTCATTGAACTTCCTTTTTTTTTACCATTCCCCAAAGTGGCAATAATTAAAATCTATTTTGAATTCTCAGTAATCTGAAAGAAGCATCGAATTTTGGCCCTTTCTTGCATCATCGGGTCGTAATGTTATCGCTCGTAGAGCCCAATACAAGGTTATCTCTTTGACATCTTTGGGTCTATCTTTAAGTTATTCTTCTATTCGTTTATTTATAAATTTGTCTCGTACTTATGTATTTATTATATTTGGATAGTGGTATATGGTGAACGGACTGGCAAGCTTCGCTGGTCGGAGGCACATATGTAGTGATTCAATACATTGCGTTGTAAGATTAACGAAATGCAAATCAAATAAATCATCAATATACTTGTAAGTACTTGTATATTATTTAAAAAACTGATAAGATACATTCAATTTTTTTTAAAATGATTATTTTAACACAATTTTAGAAACACTAATAAAATGTTTATCAGAAAGTCAAGATCTAAGTTTGGCAAAACCCACAAAAATATATCCTGGATAATATATTTTAAAGACCTGTCGGTCACTTCTAGGTCTATATTATTATGTTATCTTTTTATAAGCATTGTTAGTGGATGTAGTGTTTTTAATGAGTAATAAATTCTTTAAACCCAAAGTACCTAAATGCTATGAGATAAGTCTATTGTAAGATTTGAGCCAGTAAGCTTCTTTATATTTTAATAAGATATGAGAATGTTGGTAAAAGGAAGCAGGGAATATTACCTACTAATGCCTTTGCTGAACTCTTTGAAAATTTAAACTCACTCTACCCTCTTGTCAGTGCAATAATGTATATACCTTACAAAGAGCCTTACCTTTGCGTACACGATTAGATTACCGCGCCATTGTACATGGGAAATATTGAACGTTGTTCTTGCAACATTACCTGCAAAGATTTAATAAATTATTTCCTTTATGAGAAAATTTTCTCTGGTATGCTCTTTAAGTGACGTTGCTTGAGAGTCACTTTACTGTTACATGGATTTCATATTTAAGTAGTTTTTACTAGCAGGATAGCTAAGTTGTTTATGATCGGTTGTACCAATAAATGCCTTTTTTCGGTTTTTTAACTACAAAAATGCTCTAAAATGTTATACATTGGAGCTAATGAGCTGGGTGAAAAGCGAACAACGAAAGATTTCTCTGTTAGTGATAAAGTGCGTGAGAGCTTCTTTTTCAACCGACTTCAAAAAAGGAGAAGGTTCTCAACTCGTCTGTATGTTTTTTTTTATGTTAGTAGGTAACAACATAACTGGGTGAACCGATTTTGATAATTTTTTTCCTTGAAAGATAGTGCTTCCAGTGTGGACCAATTTGGTCTAATTCCGACAATGTCAACCACGAGATAACCATTGAAGTCCTAAATTTACGACAAATGGACGAATAACTCAATATCACGCCAAACGATTTCGGTCATTCATTTTTTTATTGGAAAGGATGTACATCAAAGGTAGTTTGGTTAGGTTCTGATTAATTATTGATTTCGTAATATTCCTACGATAATTCCACGCGTATTATCGTTTAACGTTTGATTCGATTTGAAATCGGTTTTTGTTTTTACTTGTTGTTTTAATTTTAGTAAAAAATTGTCAATATTCACTTGTACAATGTAGAATAAAATATATCTTATTAGATATCATACAATCACTATATAATGCTTAAAAAAATTATCATCATTTGTTCTAATGTCGTGCCTTTACGCAATCGCCACTCTCCCTCGGTTTCTTCGTGTAGCCGGGACAAATCATTACGGGTATGGTGAGCTCATAAAATTATATTTGTGACGCTTTGGATGTGCGTGAAGCGCGCTTAACCGCTTCTAAACTTGAGACACGGCCATTTACTGCCTCCGCAGTCTTCTGTCACTGACCTTTATAGCGTTAACGTCGTGTTGAATCGCCTCCGAGCCTGACTTAAACTGATAAACAACATTATATGCTGTAGCATATAATAAGAATGAAGCCTGAAAGAATTATATATTTACACTTATAGTTAAATTAAGTTCAATAAGACCTGCCCTGTAGTTCTAGGCTCGTAGAATAAGACTACAGTATCCCCTGTCTATCGTAGAAGGCGACTAAAAGGGGTTCACTGGGCAACAAGGATGGGTTATCCGCCAAAGGGGACCCGGGAAGAAGTCGACATCGGCTGGCCCGTGTCGCCTTGCACTGCGAGGGCACAGGGGGTAGAGATTAACCTCCACCCCCCTGGGACGTGCTCTCCGAGAGCATAGTGCAGGGGGGCTCCGGTGCGTTCCTCTGGAGATACCGGAGCCTCTCACCATTAACCGAAGAAGGACCACCGGGAGAGAGGGGGGGTTAGTTGGTAAAATCAGATCTTGTTGAAGATTTCCCCCCACCGACAAAAAAAAAAGTTCAAAGAGACGGTTCTTACGGTTCGTGGAATTCTTTACAAGTTAATCCTTAGTGAAAGACAAAAATATATTGGCAGATATAATCATTAGGGCACAGATAACAGACAACGAATTATTAAGATAAATACTTATACATACGTAACAAATATACATGTAAACATACATATATATTTATTATAACGGTAGATATATATGTAAATTCTTATATGAAGATAGGTATAGAAACCAGGTACGAGTAAATAAATACATGCAAAGAATATATGATAGATTATAAATAGATATGAATAGTGTTTCACCATCCCTATTAAAATTCCCTTTAGTTAAGGTATTCAAAAAAGCGCGTGTTGCTGTTTTATTACCTACGGACGTACCTTGATCTAATATAGTTAGTGATTTGGCTAAGCTGTCTACTTTACAATCTTGTGGTTGGGGTTTCAAATCGCAGTTGGATTGTACCAATTAGTTTCCGTCTTTCGACGTTGATTTAATTGAATTCAAAAATGTCATAGCCCAAAAGTAATACTCTACAAACTAAGCGTCCACAATTCAATACATAATAATGATGAAAGTAGCTAAAATGTGTTTATTTTCGAACCATTTTCGTTACTCCAAAGAAAAGAAGATTAAGGCGAATCCAAGAAAACTGACCTCGGCTGAGTGAATAAAACTCTAATCGAAGCGGGCTAGGGTCCCAAAGCATAAATCAGGCTCCCCTCGCTATGATGCCCGCCGGAGCCTTCAATTTGGCACATCCTTAAAATGACATACGAGACGCGCTCGCCTAACGACGGCGCGTCAACGCTCGCACCAAACTTATAAATAAATCGAAACACATATTACTGGCCTTGGATTATCTTCAACATGCATGGGAGTAGTATTATTATATTAGGTAAAGAATAATGCTTCCACGGTACGGTTAGCAAAATCATCATCCATATATTAATACGAGCAATAAATAATAGGCGAAAACTTTGTATCTCTTACGAAAATAGGAGGACTATGAAATTTCCCACACTTATAGTTTACAAGCGTACCCAGCCCGATGCGCCGGACTATATTTTGCTTTATTTTATTTAAACGATTAACTTACATCATTAAATATTTAATTTAAGTCTCAAAATATATTAAATTATTAATTTCTCTCCGTATTCATTACCTACACCCAAGTACATATCAGTAAATACAATATCATTCTTATCATTTATACAAAAACAATTAGGGCTCAAGTTAATGTCAGAAATAAAAGTACGACATATGGCTTGTTTCTCAGTTCAAAAAGAGGAGTGCTCCGATCGTCACTAAAACTTACGAGTAACAGGATTACTCGCCAGGTCCATCTGAAGATTCACTGAAAGTTTTATTGAAATTGATCCAGCCGTTTCAGAGCCTGGCCTTTACTGCTTCACCGGATTGAGAGGTGGCATAGTTCTTAGGTCGCTTAGCCTGAACCTCTGTTACATACGCTACCTGCGTTTGATATATATACATACGGTTATATATACGGTAGCTTGGCAACGGTCAAGTAACTATTATACATATTTACTGACAGATATTTAATTTATAATAGTTATTTTAATGCTACCATTTTAAGAAAGATTAAAGTTGAATTTCGGCTTCGGGGCGACCACGAAATATAAAGTAATCATATGATAGTCAGAATTATATCTAGTAAGCGGTTTTTTTTGTTTATAAGAAATCTTGATACCGTTTTTTTGGATTCCTAAGACGGCTGGCATTCAGATCCCTAAACATGTCACCACTAATTAATAATATATAATTATTAAATACATATTATTAATTATTGGTTATAGTTTTACAATAAGTTGCGTTGTTAATAATAACAATATAAACATTCCGTTGAGATGGGTATTCGGAAAACTCCACGTAAACGATAATTTTCGATGTTTTAACGGCATTAATGCCAGAATATGAAAGTCTTGAAGCAGCGACTTGAAAACGAGTCCTATATCGAGGAATGCCTATGTTCAGCAGTGGATTGATAAAAACTGATAACGATGATAATTTGGTGATACTGTAGATATATTGATTGAGTTTAATATACGCGTATATATGCGTATATGTAGTGTGGCAGTAGATAAAATCGCTAGATTTATCCCTCAAAGTTGCACCATAAGTGTAAAAAAGTTCCATCTAAAAGTTTCTTAAATAAGTCTAATAATAGTAATTAGTTTATCGTCCCCAAATCCTAACAGCAAACAAAAGTTTCCCGTAGATAGCCGACCGTCAACCGAGAGGGCCATCGATCTAATCGAAAGTTTAGGACCGGTGCGTATCGCGTAGAGGCAATAAGGGCGGGTGTCGTGAACAAATTGTCGCTGCGGCCTTAATTGGCGGTCGCGGAGATTTATGCGGAGAGGCGGTCGTCATGCGGTCGGCATCCACCGCGCCGGAGCATCCGACCCGTGGACCCGCCGCTTAGTCCCGTTACCGCACCGCTGACGTATTAACGCTTCATCGTAGTAGAGCTGACCTGATCCGACCTCGTCGACTCTCCGTAAATTATCTACCGTGTTAACTTATAAGTTATTTTATCGGGCTATCATCGTTTTATTTCGTACGACAAATTGTAAGATTACCAATTATCTTATGGATCTTATGCCAAAAAAAAATATATTAAATTAGAATGAAATATTATTATTAAATAAGGATTAATAAACATAGTTTTAATACGAGACATTTTTTGATACAGTTTTATAACCAAAGGGTAGGAAGAAAACGGATTTTTCATATACTGGGTCAAAAGCACAATGTCAATGGGTGCTTCGAATATAATTCCTAAGGTATCAATTTCACCAAGCGCAAATATAATCTGCATTACCTCTACACTCTTGTCTATTGTTACAATAATTTTTTTAAATTAAAAAGAAAGCCAGCAATATTTCTTTTTTTTTTTCAGAAATATTACTAACAATCTTGTTAACCATTCCAACTAAGCTTTAGCTTGTGCTAGGACATGGTTCACGGCAATAGTCCAATGGTGGATTCGAACCCACGACCTTACGATTCGCAGGCCGTACCCTAAACCATTAGGCTATTGACGCTTCAAATTGGACAAGGAATACTTTCGAGGATGTCCTATTTTAGTTATAGTATTGGCATTGGACCTTAGATTCCAATAAAAACAAGGAATTGAAGTCTTGATTAGAAATGAAGTCAATTTTGGTTTTTTTACAAAAAAAATATTTTTAATTTTAATGATATAAATAAATGACACGTTCGGTAATAGATTCCAATGATTTATTGTACTTGGCACAGACCAATTTGAACCATTAAAGGATGAACAGGAAAAAAAATATAATTTGGTGTACATTTTTATGATATTCCCGTATGTCCTTTCAAGATGAGCTTTGTCGCGGATCGGGATGTTGTTCATTGGAGCGTGTGGCGAACGAGCAGTGACGGCTGCTACCTATCGTTAATTACGCCTCAATAATCTACGAGCAACTCTAATATGTCCGCACCTTTATTAACACTTATTTTCCTGTTATTGTCGAATAGGGACGATTTTTTTCGTGCAAATGTTATATATAATGTAGATGAAGTCACTAAAGCAGATGGTTGAGTAATTCCGTTTACAAATATGGTTATTCCGTATATAATCTTTTTATATTTTTTTACGTAAAAAGGAAGTCAGCAAGTTGAAGATTTACCACCCGTTCGGTGGGGAAGGAAATCCTACGTGTTAGTAAATGTTCTAAGATATGTGAAGTCTGCCAATTCTTACTAAGGCCTTGTGGTTGATTATGCTGTAATTTAATCTTTTAACTGTATTTTTTTTTACAGTTAAAAGATTTTAATTATGATTTTAAATTCTGGCATTTCTTAACGATTAGTCTCAATATAAATAAATCTAATTTAGATCTTTGTACTGACTTAACATGCGCATACAATAATAATAATATAATACATACAGATAATATTTCTACCCTCCATCTCCTATATAGTATAGTATTTCTCATTCTCCTTAGATCTTCTATGCAATCTATTCACCCTTGTGTCTTCCCTCTTGTATACGCTATAAATATTTAATGAAACTGGGAATTACCGATTAATCAAAGATATTTCTAAAATATTGCAATATAATGCTAAGGTGTTGTCCCGTATCGAGGAACATTTGAAAAAATGTTCCAAGATAACCAAAAAATTTAAAATTAAATATTAAGTCAATAAAATATAAGAAATAAGAAATAGGAAAATATTTTTAAAATAAAAATCTATATATATATAGGATAATATAAGCAAATAATATTAGCGCAGTGATTTGGGGTCGATTTTTTACATAATTTAGTTTTATTTTTAGTTTGGTTTATAGTTTTACCTATTATTTTTAGTTTATAAATATTAAAATTATTGTCTTAGTTATCGATAGTGAAGTGGATAATTTTTAGTTTTTAAAGTGAAGTTTTTGATTTAATATTATTTTCAAGTTAGTATTATCAGTAAGTTTGTATAATTGTAGTTAGATTCATGATTAAAGTTCTAGCAAATAAATGTAATAGTTTGTAACATGTCGATAATAAGGTCCCTAACCAAATATGTTGGGTGTTGTCCAGACTTCACGCAATGTTTACTTGAAACAATCTTTTGGTTGTTCACATTATTCTAATTATTTTAATTACTAAGTTTACATCTTAAATGTCTTCTATAGCGTTTTGATAAAATAAAGTCCAATCCATCAATGAATTTGGAATGGACCGTGTACCAACTATCCGTATGTATTATTTATTGATATAAATTATAACATTTTTATTTAATATTTATTTATTTAATTATTCAAATTTAATCAGAATTATGTTGACTATCCTTTTCCAGTCCTTTTATTATTTTATTCTAGGTAATTATTTTCATACAATTAAAAACTATTTTAATGATGTCTAAGAATTGTAACTTCTCTTGCGCGTACATGAGTCCACGCACCTTTTTATATATATCTCATATTGGGGTATAATTCTGAAAATTTCTCTGACCTACGGAATAACGGATGACATCATTGACGGAATTTGTACACCGGTACGTAAATATGTACAACTGGATATTCGCTGTGTCGAAATTTACCCTTGTGATGTGTACTGATGTGCATTTGTACTCGTAAAATTTTCTTTCTAGTAACTAGTGTTAAGTGAAATACTTTGTGAAATAATTCTTTTAAAATTCGGTAGCTGTTAGCATCATCTTAAATAAATATGTGTCTTCTGTCGGTATTGCAAACAGACACATTCGGAATGGCAAATAAAGCAAATGCGGTGAACAAATCAGTATGCTCGGGATAAATTATCCCCATTAAAATAATGAGTGTCCACAGCGCATCGTATCAAAATAGTGCTTTATTCATTGAATGAAACAGTATCCTAACGATTTTCATTTGCAAATGACTATCGTCCTGTGCGTTTATTAATTAGCGTTTTATGTTTTTTTTATGCGTGTTAACTAGCGCTTGACCATGATCCCACCTGGTGTTAAGTGGTGATATAGTCGAAAGATGGTACGCGCTAGTTTAGTAAGTGCCTATTCACTCTACTCTTGAAGGCTCCCACGTCGTAATTGGACGGAAAGACTGAGGCCGGCAACTTATTCCACTCCTTTGCTGTACGCACGATGAAAGATGACTCAAATCGCTTCGTTCTTTCGTTTTATTAGTTTAGGTTAGGTATTTTTATTTATACTTCGGTGATTGGTTAATTTAAAGGTTATTTCATCTAATTATTCTTTTTTGTTGACGGGGGAAAATACTCTCCCTTGGTGGCCCTTCCGGTGCATTGTGAGGGGCTCCGGGATCTCCAGTGGATCGCACCGGGACCCCTCTACACTTTCAGAGAGAACCTCTCGGAAGGTTGGTCCTACTCCCCTGTGCCTTCTTCCGGGGTCCACGGTAGCGGACGACAAAGGCCCCCACCCTTGTCGCCCAGTGAACCTGAGGCCCGTTTTAGTCGTCTTCTACGACAGGCAGGGGACACTTATACTTATTCTACGAGCCCAGAACTACAGTGCTGAAATTCATTTCATTATTTTATCTCAATGTTTATTATATTTAGAAATATGTAATATATAGTGGGTTTTATTATTTTTATTTTATTAAATGTCATCAATATTTCAGCCGTAGAATTTCCACTTTTGCAAATCTTTGGGGTAGGCCTATGTCCAGTACATAGTCCAAAAGTACATTGCAAGCGGCTTGTTATAATTTTCATTTCAAATTCTATTGAAGATTATTGATTAATAGTGATACGGTATCACTTGGGTTCATTAATCGCGTAACATTATAGCGACATCTCTACGCAGCGGCGATTAATCGTGGGCGGGGGTCGAGGTGGCGCCTGACGCGGCGCCTGTCGCAGCCTCATTTGCATCTCAAGTCAACACGTCTCACCGTTTCGTTGTCACCTACGTGATATAATTGTTCAGTGAATAAAATTCATATTGTTTGGCACTATCTAGCAGTGATAAGTTTGAAACGCGAAAAATAAATAGGCATTTTCTAATCTTGCGGTCCTTACGTGGGATCGTTGTCAGAATTAGCTTAGAAAGTATAAAGGATCTGGTTACGATGGGGGTAGATGGCCGGGGGTTTGGATCCTAGCCTGTTAAACATAGTTTAAGAAAACTTATTGTTATGAGCACGCTAGGAGGTTTCTTACGTACAAAAAAATCACATACATCGTTGTGAAATTTATGGTGGGACGGATTTATGACGGGATGTCTTGAAGCTCCTAATTCCATTAGAAGTTTGATAGCATTTTTAATAAAAATCAATAAATAGACAAAAAACATCGACGGTCCTATGGCCACTATAACGGCTTCTGGTGTTACACAGAGGATTGGGTACGATGGAGGAAGTACAACAACCTTGCAGAATACCGACGTGAAGTAGAGATGTATTATACAGCTACGTTACGACCGATGCCGACGACCAACCGTTTATATCAGAGGTATTCAACCTTTTTTGGTGTGGCACACTTTTAACGATTTCAAAATTTGACGGCTCACTAAGATAAAGATAATTTTAAAAGTTATTTACTTACTTATATACATTACGTAAAATAGTTTATGATAATAATTTTAAATGTGCAAATAAAATATGTATATTTACTACAAAAAGGAGGTTAATAAATGGATTAATTAAAAGTTAATATTATTATGATAGAGATAATTATTTTCATACATTAGAATCACTGGTGTGTACAATAGGTTAGTAATGCACGTGTCACGTGCGTGATCAAGTAAGTAGGCTCATTTGCCATTATTCCTATCTCAAAGGTCGGCAACGCACCTACAGCTCCTCTGGTGCTGTGGATGTTCATGGGGGACGGTGATCACTTAAGATCAGGTGAGCCGTATGCTCGTTTGCCACTTTTCATATTAAAAAAAAACAATAAAACAATAATTAAAAAAAATCTTCAAATATACACATATTTATTACAGTTTTAAGTACCAGTTCATCACATTGTAATGTAAGGGCGTGACGCGACGCACAGAACTTGTTGCGCCGTGTCTTAGTAGCTATCGGCTCCCTAGAGTACTGTTCATAATGAGATTTTAATTGAGGGCATAGTCGCGCTGATCCGTCGACAGATACGCTTAACTTCATTAGGCCGGCTGACGATTACATTGCCTAATGTAATTGCTCTGTTAAACAATTTCCCACACCGATGTTTGGCACGGAGTGCCACCGCGGGTGGGGGGACAACGTTTCTATTTAATTACTATCCAGGACTAAGAGGAACACTCTTAAATTTACTAGTAGTTGTATAATTTTATACGGCTTTACTTGTTAGATAGATGTATTCTTTATTGCACTATCATGTGTGTGCAAAGGCGAATTTAATGTTATGTATTTCTTCTAGCATCATCCTATGATGGTTAACAATCTTATTTGTAAAAAATTGTACACATACATACAGGTGTCCGAGATGGTGACCGAGATGTTACACTCGCGTAACTTTCTTCCACGTACTATCAAATTAAGTGCAATCAAATATCACCAGTCTGTTTCTGGACCTGTATGATTTAGGGACCTTCAAAAAACGAGCCTACTCCATTCTCAAAGTCCGACAACGCACGGTTTCTCCTGTGTTGTGGATGTTCATGGGCGACGGTGATCACTTAAGATCAGATGAAACGTAAGTTCGTTTGACTTTTGACATGCATACAAATCACTAGCAATTTTTTTTATACTACATAGGCTCACTTTGTCTTCTATCTCGCTTGATGGAAGGCGAAGATGAAGCCTAGGATGGAGCACGTGAGCCTATAAAGTGTCTGTTCACATTCGACTTTTTTTTTATTTTTTATTCTTAGATTACAACCACAGACCTGTGTCCGTGCTCTTTTCCAATACATTTAAATTGTTTACTCTCTGTTGTAAAAAAAAAGTCGAATTACACACATTCGACTTAAAGGTGTCCAGTTTGTACCCGTGAGAAAAGACTGAACGCGGTAGAGAGGTCCATTCCTTTTTCCGTTCATTTTGCTACGCAGTTGATCTTTTTTGATACATGAATCCTATTTTGCTCGCAAATGATTATTATATCTCTTCGTCTTGGCGCCACACAAAATAATCTAAGCAAATCGCTATTAATTTCACCATAAAAGCTGCTTCTATTTTGTACTGGATTTATTTTGTCGCGTATCGAAGGGGCTTTCGGTTCATTTGTACGTCATTAGCATTTCGTGCGGTGTACGTCGCGACGCTCCGGCGGCCGGCTACCGTTGGGCGCGCTCTGACATCCCATTTTCATAATTGACTTCATGGGAACGTCTGAAATCCTTTACTTACTTGACATAGACGACTCGTATTTAATCATCTGTACTTTTCAGCAATAACAGTTGTGTCGGAGCTTGCTGTTCCATTTTTAAATAGAAAATATTCATCAGAAAAATATATGGATAGATAGATGGATCCGAGGTATTTAGTATATGTCACCAAGTAATTCCTGTGAGCTTCGAGACGTGTTGTTCTCAGTTCACAGGAGGTCCACACAATTTAAGTTCCCAAACACAAGTAGCACAAGTTATGTCGGCTACGTCTTTTTTTTTTGTTGACGGGGAGGAAATCTTCACAAAGATACCCCGCCTTCTGGGGGGAAGGCGGCGGTTATGTGGGGATCTTACCCACTAAAAGCTCGGACGACGACACGCGCCAGCCGATTTCGCCTTCTTCCCGGGGCTACGTCTAGCCCATCCTTTTAACAGACATTTAAATTATAAATAAATGTGATTTTTTTAAATTATTTCTAAGCAAGTGCTTGTCTACGATACTAAAGAAGGGTCCAGATACTAAAGAAGGTCGATTGGGCGTATACTTTAAAAGCGATGAACATGTATTCGAAGGTGTGGAAAAATGTCGAAAGGCGTGTTTTTGTTGTAGTCTTATTATGAGCGGTAGGTGTAGGTACGCCAACGCTCGTCGGTCAAGTGGCGTTTCATTTGTTTGCAATGGGTGCGGCGGCGCGCCTCTGTTTGCCGCTTGTGTTTGGCCGCCTTCTTTACGGTGACAAGCCATCGGCCTTAAGGGGGCCACGGCTATCTGGTACCTTAGGGTGTTTCTTGATCACCACTTAATGTTTTAATTTACACTACAATGTTACAGTTACCATTTACCCTCTGAACGGAGTCATGTGTGGGAAATCTGGAGATCTCATTTGACATCCTTCATCATGATAGTATATTACATATGACACTAAACATGCTTTTTTTACAATACTAACAATATTTTTTTTGACAAATCAAAAACATCAAATTACTAACATTCTTGTTAACCATTTAAACTATGCTTCAGCTTGTGCTAGGTGATGATTCACGCTCAGCCCTGTAGTTCTGGGCTCTCGAGAATAAGACTACGGTATCCCCTGCATGTCGTATAAGGCGACTAAAAGGGGCCTCGGGTTCACTGGGCGACAAGGGTGGGGGCCTTTGTCGTCCGCTAAGGTGGACCCGGGAAGAAGGCGACATCGCCGATGCCGCCTTCTCTGCAAGTTCAACCTCCCCCCCTCGGGACGTGCTCTCCTTGAGCACAGTGCAGAGGGGCTCCGGTGCGTTCCACTGGAGATCCCGGAGCCCCGAGGAAAGGGCCACCGGGGAGGTTTTAGTGGGTAAAAACCCCACTTAACCGCCGCCTTCCCCCCAGAAGGCGGGGTATCTTTTTGAAGATTTCCTCCCCGTTAACAAAAAAAAAAGGTGATGATTCACGTTAATAGTAAAATGGTGGTTTCGAAGTTTCGACCTTACAAATCGTTGACCGTACCCTAAACCATTAGGCTATTGACTATCACTCGGGACCTTATGAATAAGTTCAAAGTCGCACAACGAGCTATGGTTGGGTTTCTCTTCGAAATCATTTCAGGGGCTTAAACTTTATCTATTTTCCATTTTATAAGGACGTGAGACCTTATGTATTACTCTAATTTTTAAATGGTAAAAATTGTAAAATAATGTTGATCGGCTCACCAAAGAACATTTTTGTTACCATTATTGTTTCGTTCCTTTCGATCGATATGTAATTCTATTTATTAACTTGTACTAGTACTCATTCAACTACTTTTTTCCCGTATTAATATTATTTTTGAATTTCTGACGTTTGGAACACCTTACGGAGGTTTTTTCGAAAGGATGAACAGACTTCAAGTTTGGTTAGGTTCTGAAAAATTCGCACACATAATAGCGGTAATATACTTAAGATAATTCGGAAATACAAAAAGAGCTTCCTTGGGTAATAGCGCTTAAAGTATGATTCGATTTGAAATTGGTTTTTGTAAAAATACTTAATATAGATAACGAGCGTAAGTTATAGAATAGTTTACGTGACGGTTGGCGTGTACCGGACAACTACATTGTACAGTCCTTGCATTCATTGTTGTGAGAGCTTGGGTGCAATTTTTCACAGTATTTGCGGGTGCGGCTGGGCTCCGCTCCCTATGATTTCATTATTTGCTTTCAATCAGCATTGTGAGCCCCGCACATCTCCCCGCACCGCCTGTCGCCCGCCACTGCCGTTCACTTCCATCTAGAGCGAATTTTGTTTGGTTTCGTTTTCGGATGCTGTTTGTAGTTGAGTTACGAAGGTTTTCACGCTATTATGTTTCCCCGTTGCTTTTTTTATTATATACAAATAATAAAAGTGATTTGAGATGTTCTCTGGATCAATCCTGATATGATTTTTGTAGGAATAATTTCGCGTTGTTGCCTTAATCTTACGAAGGTACCGAAGTACGAAATAGACATATAAATACAGGCTAGTACTCAACAATATATTATCTATTCAAACTATCTCCGGAACACGTTGTATCTTACTTTATATATATTTTATATATATATATATATACGCTATTATCACTTACTTTAAATTAATATCCTAAGGGTACGGTCTGTGAATCGTTAGGTCGCAGGATTGAATCCACCGTTCGAATTTTGACATGACGATCTCCTACCACAAGCTTAAAACTTAGAATGGTTACCAAGAATGTTAATAATATTTATGAAAAATCAATGTCAGTTATAAAAAAAAAGATTTTTATAAAACTATCCTTCCATATCAATAAATAACACATCATCACCGCTGTCATCATGTACTAAAACTGCGAGGTGCGAGTCTAAAGTGATTTATTATTCAAGTACCGTCACCATTACAATCTGTTTTAGCATACCTATCAACTATATGAAATATCTGTTTCATAAATCTTGATTATTAAATGAGTCATTTAGAAAAAGTGGCAAATGAGCTTACGGCTCACCTGATCTTAAGTAATGACCACCGTCCAAGCCGAGGTTACCCCCCACCGGGGGGACCCTTGTGTCGAGTTACTAGCGATAGATGTTCAGGCTTAGCTACCTAAGAGCTATGCCACCTCTCAATCCGGTGAAGCAGTCAATGCCAGCTTTCTGGCCAATCTGTGTAGTTCGTTATAAAAAAAATCACCAACGCCCATGAACATCCACAGCAGCAGAGGAGCTGCAGGTGCGTTACCGGCCTTTCAGATAGGAGTAGGCTAAATTCTTTCTAAGTTAAAATTACGTTCTAAATTAAGGGAACATGTATTGTGAGCTACCTTGCTCAACATCGCACACAACATATTTTATATTTTATCATATTATTAACAGCAATACATCAAGAGCCTTAGAAGTATTTTAATAAAGTCTTACTGACTTTGTTTCAGAGATTCACTTGTAAAGGGCTTTTCCTCCAGCATAACTCACTTGTTATAAACTGTACACTGGTTGTCGACAGAGAAAGTCCTCTCCTTTTTATCCTAAATTTCTAGTATATGCATCTCTTTCAAAGACTGAAGCGAAAACGGCCTTGGTGGCCGACAACCGATAAAAGTACTTTAGTTGACTAAACTAAAGTACTTTTATATTAGTCAGTCCATTAACTTTATAGATTATAATATTCATTGGGACCAACTGTCGCTAACAGTATTAAATTCTGAATTTTCAATATAAGGTAGATATTTAAAATTGTATTCCGTATCTATTCTCGTGTAAGCACGTTGCATACTAAAGTGGGACGCCTTTAATATTAAGAGACGTAAAGATATCTAAAATAGTTTATAACTCAATATTTCTCTCTAGCAATGCGAAGTCATACGACTGGGTACAGTGGAGCGTGCCAAAGCACGCTAATATTGCCGTCGTCTTCTCCAATAAGCCTCTTTACCGAGAAAACATTTTATATACCACTTTATATTACTTTACTGCATTCATTAAGTATATAAAAAGAGAGACATCATGTTATTTTTGTATATAATTAAATATAGGACAAGTATATTTACTAGTAAAAACAAAAATCGATTTCAATTAGAACTAAACGTTAAACGTTATAACGCGCGGGCGCCCTCTGTGTTTCCATAATATTGTAAGAAAAAATTAATCAGAACCTAACCAAACTTTTATCAAACTACTCTTAAAGTACATTCTTTCCATTAAAAAATGAATCATCGATTTTTTTTTTTAAAGTAAACTACACAGATTGGCCAGAGAAGCTGGCCTGGACTGCTTCACCGGATTGAGAGGTGGCATAGCTCTTAGGTCGCTTAGCCTGAACCTCTATCGCTAGTAACTCGACACAAGGGTCCCCCCGGTGGGGGGTAACCTCAGCTTGGACGGTTAAAATCATCGAATTCGGTTGGCGTGATATTGAGTTATCCGTCCATTTGTGGCGCACGTACTTGATGCAAATTTAAGACTTTTATGGTTTTCTTATGGATCTCATTGTCAGAACACTAGCTTTCAAAAGCATCAATTGGTTCACCCAGTTGAAACTTATGCGGTAACAAACATAAAAAATAGGGACGAATTGAGAATCTACTCGAAGAGAAGAATGAATTACCGATCTTCGTATTATTACGTACAATTTTTTTTTGTTAAAATGTAAGGCTTTCTCTATTTTTCACAAAAGGGTTAAAAAGCATTAGAATATTAAAAATATAACGTATTCTAAAATATTTATTAGCGTTAATTTTCTAAAAAGCAAATATTATCTATCTCATACCTGTTTACTATAATTATAGTCTGCCTGTGTAATCAATCGGCGTGTAATTCGAGTTCCTTTCCTGGAGGATGTTCGCGTCACCGGAGCGAGAGTTCGCGCTACCAATTACTATCGAATGAGGAGACGGTACAGCGAACTGAGCAAGACTATCCGATAGCATTAAACATATTGCCTTGCAAATGTTTTGCTATGAAATGGTTTCTTATATTGTTTTGATTTAGTATATATTAGAAGCGCATTTTATGAAAAGAAAATAAGATCTCACTTTTTTTATCCTACCAATGGTCGAGTTTAGATAGATTATTGATTCAATTTGAAGTCGGTTTCTGTTTTTGCTCGTAAATATACTTGTTTTTAATTCTTTAAGCTAGTGCT
Source organism: Meandrusa payeni (assembly GCA_029286785.1). Lineage (NCBI taxonomy): Eukaryota > Metazoa > Arthropoda > Insecta > Lepidoptera > Papilionidae > Meandrusa > Meandrusa payeni. The sequence goes on along the minus strand of JAGSMX010000008.1, from coordinate 5,294,708 downwards.
CGACCATGATCCCATCTGATATTAGTCTGCAGTCCTAGATGGTAATGCGCAATAGCTAAGTGCCTATTCATCTATATGTTCACTCAGTCTATTCTTGAAAACAACCACATATATAACCATTGGGAATAATGATTATTGTATAAAGGCGAAGTCGATGCATTTTTTCCAGCTTATCTTTTGTGTTTAGGAGCAGTAACGGTAGTGCCACTATAATAGATTTTAAAAATCTTATAGAGATAAATATACTTTTACATATATATTGACGACGCGTCTATATAAATATATTAATATACGTAGTATAAACAAACGATAATATACATACCATTTAGTTACTTTCAATGGTTGAGTATAAAATATTCATACATATGCGATTAATTTAACAATTCAACATTTATTTATTTATTTATTTATTTCACCAACACAATGAACATTTTTAACAAACAATACATAAAACAATGAAAAGTTGTGAAGTTAATGCCATCGCAGTTATAGACAATGTTAAGATAAAAAAAAATAAAAAGAACTCAAAAGTAAAAATAAAAATAAATTTGAAATTAAAAATTAACTAATAAAAAAACTATTTGTAGATTACTGATTGTTTATACATACCAACATTTGATTTACATCAATTCTTTTCGGTCTTTTATGTTGGTACATTTTTAACTTATGTTGGTCTTTTATAACATAATACAAATTATAAATGTTTCGAACCATTAGCCTGGTAGTTAGGCTTTCGGTGGTCAGACCTGGTTTGATCCAGTCAAAAGACGTTTTGCATTTCGACCTGTACCAATAGATAGATAGACAGATAAATCCTTTATTGCACTGTTATTTATCACTTTCTTCCAGCTAACTTTTAGTGGTTAAGATAAGACTAAGGGTAGTGCCGTTAAAAATAGGGCTTAAATAGATTATATAGATAAATAAATATACATTTACATACAAATAATATGAAGCGTCAATAGCCTAATGGTTTAGGGTACGGCCTGCGAATCGTAAGGTCGTGGGTTCGAATCCACCATTCGACTATTGCCGTGAACCATGTCCTAGCACAAGCTTAAGCTTAGTTGGAATGGTTAACAAGATTGTTAGTAATATTTGTGAAAAAAAAAGAAATATTGCTAGCTTTCTTTTTAAAAAAATATATATATATATATATATATATATATATATATATATATATATATATATACCTAGATACGTCAATATAAATATAATAATATACATATACACGGCAGAAGTAAACGATAATATACATACCAGTTTGTACTTTTCATTGTTTGAGTAGAAAAGTATTCAGATACACGCGATTTAAAGACCAATGACGTTCATTATCTTACCCCCAGTTACACACGGAACTGATAAGGTCAATAAAAAGCGCAACGCATCTGTGCCTACACAGTTTGAATTAAAAAACGTGAAGGCTTTTATAACTTTACTGACGCTATATAACAAGTTACATCATTGTTAATGCCGCGTTAACGGGATTAAAAATTATTCGGGTTATGCGAGGTAGTAGTAGAGAAATTTTTGTACAAAAACTCAAATTTTGAAGTAAAAGAACATACTACAAGCAACTTAATATGTTTTCACCCATCGAGTGTACACATCTCTCTTGATATATATAGATTTTTTTTACTAATTCCCTTTTTTGTTCACTTAGGGATTAAGTAAAATTCGGTCGCGGTGACGTTTTATTTTATGGAATTTTCCAATTTTTTTTCAAATTTCATAAGTTATCACTTACCCAAGGTCATTGGAACCGTTTTGATTTTACCACAGTCACGAGTTGCGTGACGAAATGTGAATCCTTACTAAATACCAATTAGCGAGAATGTAACGAAAGTTGGTACAGTTTGGTCCACTCATTTGTATCCTAAAATTGCTCAACATTTTCTTATTGCTCTTTGAGAAATTAAGAAAGTTTATGAGAAAAATATTTAAATTACGTTCATTTAAATTAAAGAATCAATATAAACTTTCCTTACTCCATAAACAGTTGCTTAAATATTTCCAAATGAACATTTTTAACTGTTTATAAGTTAGCTTACTTGAAGTTTGTTCGTGGAAAGTTTATAACTTTCTATTAATTTATTATTGTAATATCTATAAGTTGACTGAATGTTCAAATTTTATTTATTACAAACGCAATGATATTATTGTTCTGTTAGTAAATTTACTAAATGTAAACTGATATCCGATTGTTTAAGTAACAGCACTAAGAGCTATATTTTCAACCGACTTTTAAATAGGAAGAGGTTTTCAATTCGTCTGCGTGTAATTTTATGTTCGTTACCTCTATAACTTTCGATTGGGTTATCGGGGGTCTTAAACAGCATATCGCTATCTCTGTGCGGGACGCGCAAGATGTGTGACAGAGAAAATCACCTCTCGCTCACTCTCATTGTAAATCAGTGTCCCTTCCGGATTGGTCGACAAACTTAGTTTCTAATTAGTGCCAGTAAGAAGGTAGCACATAAGTTGTAAGTTGTAAAGATCTACTCAGCTGTAAAACATTTTCGTCGATTAATAGAAGGCTCCGAAGTCACCATCTACACCGATCACAAGCCTCTTACGTATGCACTGACAAAGACAGCGAGTAACAGCGACAGCCCGCGCCGTGAACGTCAACTCAACTACATCAGCCAATTCTGCTCAAAAATCGAGTATCTAAAAGGCGAAGAGAACCCAGTCGCCGACGCATTGTCACGCATAGAGGAAATACAATGCCCAACTGCAATCGACTTCGCTCAATTGTCTATCGACCAAAGCAACGACGAAGAACTAAAAAAGTAAAAAGTACAACCGAACTTAAAATTCGCCGATCTAACCCTACCTGGAATGAGCCGTCCAATCAACCGACACTGATTAATAGTTATTTACAATGAGAGTGAGCGAGAGGTGATTTTCTCTGTCACACATCTTGCGCGTTCCGCACAGAGATAGCGATATGCTGTTTAAGACCCCCGATATCACTCCCCCTCAAGCGAAGCGTACGCTCTTCTTTACTACGCGGCCCGATCTTGTTACGTAGGGATGGCTGGTAGCGAGCGTGTTACTTGATGTTGCTGTGTTTCTAGTTGCAGGTACCTCTTCCTTGTCTGTTTCACTCTCAATTGTATATGCGGGCTTCAATCTGTCCAGCGATATTACTGAAGTTCGCGTTGGAAGTTGAATTTTGAAATATTTTTCGTGTCGCTTTAAAACTTCGTATGGTCCGTCGTACGGCGGTGTGAGTGGTGACCGCACGGTGTCATTGCGGACGAATACATGTGAGCACTTTGAGAGATCTTTGTAGACGAAAGAAATCCACGTTCCTTATAGCGTTCCCAAATAAAATTACTATAATGTAGAAAACTTTACACTTTAAATTTGCATACAATTTTCACGCCTCGAAAGCTCGCGCTGTCGCAGTGAGACTCCATTAACTGTCGACTTACTACAATTGTTGTCGTTTAAGGATCGGAAGCCGATCGCAATATCGGCGTCGTATCGGAATTATCGTTTAGTGTTATGCCCTGTGACAAGGAAAAGCTCTCCGGTGGACGTGGCGCACCCCCCGGCGTCTCGGGCACTCCGCAGTCTATGCTGCACTCGAGATTACCTCTTATATATTTTGTGGCTCCGTCACATTAACCCAACGCTACTTGATTTTACGGAGACTCCAGTTTATCGACGAACCGAACCTAACTGAAATTTGGTTATACTACTAATGTTCTAATCTGCCACGGAAAAATCGGTATTATAAAGATTACTTTTGAAGTCTAACCCTGGTATAATTATAAAAATAATAAAACGTAATAAAGGAGTAAATCTTAGTATATATGAAAATATATAGTGACCCCAAAATTAGTATTTTAATAAATAAATAAATGTAAAAAGTGAAGCTGTAAAATTAAGTGAAAATAGGAAAAATTAAAAATGAAAATTAGTAATATAAGATAAAACAGCCCTGTATTAGAACACAAAATTTAGTAATAAGTGTTATAATCTGTAGGTCTCGTAGAATAAAATAGTCCAACAACTAATACACTCGCTTTATTGAGACAGCGTAACGTTGTACAAAGAATTATTTATATCGAGTCAAAACGTCACAACTGCGCGTCCTCGCCATCTTTTTACAAAATTAATTAGAAGTCAGATTAGGAACTAATAAGGTTAAACTATTGTTTACAATGCCAAGTTCATGTGACGATCAACTAAATTATTAATTATGAATTAAAGATACAATAAGGTTCAGGTTAATTATTAAGGTTAATTATTAAGATATCATTGGAAGTAGTTATTATGTATAACAATCGCTGGGTGTCAGGTGTTGCCAGCTAACATAAGACATTTTGTAAAAATAGAAGTAAGGAATTATGTTAAGTAAAGAATAGAAATAAAAAAAGTAAGGACAACAAAAGTCCTTAACCATACATGTTGGGGGAACGGAAAAAAACCCTGGTATATTAATGAATATACCAGGGTTTTTTTTCCCCAAAAAATAATTACATACCCAAGAAATCAGCGCGCTATCATATTCGTATCCACCTGTATAAATTTATATAATATGCAAATTTATTATTTTTTTAAATGTATGTTTTGCTTATGTTTATTTCTAATAGAAACGAAGGACTTTCTTTAAAAATTCTTGCTATCATAAACCGACATCAAAAAAGGAGGAGGTTGTTTATTCGTCTGTGTTTGTTTGTTATCTTATAACTTTATACTGAGCGAAACGGTTTTGATGATTCTTTTGATAGCTGGTACTTCCCATGTGGTCCCATTTTTATTTGGTCCAATTGTGAAAATCTACGCATCCACGAGAAAACCATATAAGGTCTTAAATTTGCATCGCCACAAATGGACGACTCAATATCACGCCGACGGATTTCGATGATTCATTTTTGATTGGTAAGGATGTATTTTGATAGTAGTTTGATGAAAGTTTGGTTACGTTCTGATAAAGTTTGATTTCATAATATTCCTAAGAATACGGAAATACAAAAAGCGTTTAACGTTTGATTCGATTCGAAATCGATTTTTGTTTTTACACGTTTCACAAATTGTTATTAGTAAATAAGTCACTTTTTTTAACTCGTACTTGGACTATAATTTAATGACCTCTGACCAGTCGATTGTTAATCGTTTACTATATATGTCTCCTTCGTGAATCGTTACTCATGCGGTATTCTCGGTGCTCGACTTAGTTCCAATGTACAAACAATAACAGAGCACAGCCTGCGGCCGATCTTTGAGCCGGTGTTTGTGTTTCCCATTTACAATCCATAGCGAGTTTGATTGTAAGTTGAAGTAAGGGGTTGGCGCCAAACTATACTGAATAGTTTAGGATCAAAGTTATAGTTTATTAGTAGCCATTAGAATTGTATATATGGATACATTGAAGAAGTTTTCACGTACTTTTGTAGTACTCTTACGTAGAATTCTCGCAGTGGCTAACAGCACAAGTCCAAAATGAAAAAAGTATTTCTATTAACTTCGTAAAATATAACGTGAAAATTTGATCGTCTAATAAAAACTGTATACAAATTCTGGAAACTATCGATTGGGAATTACGGAAATTTCTACGTATTTCTATTATGGTTGGAAGCTAGAAATATTAAGAGGCTTATGACTAACAATTTCCAGGCAACGTTTATTGCTCTCGAGAAGATTTTCCGAAGCTACTTGTAATAAAATGAGCAGATAATTGAGAGATATTATAATGTACACATATTTTAAAGCAAATTCAATATTTTCTGAACATTATATTTGTAAAAATAAAAGTCGTGGTTTTGTTATATGTAAAAATAATCTTTTCAGTTAGAACAAACATTAAGGTGAAACTCTTGTATTGATAATACATAGCCTCAATATATTTTAAAATAACGTTCTCAATCCGTTTTAATCCTTGCCATCTAGCTATCTGCAATCTACCCATTTTAACAAGGTTGCGGTATCCCCTGCCTGTCGTAGAAGGCGACTAAAAGGGGCTTCGAGTTCACTTGGCGACAAGGGTGGGGGCCTTTGTCGTCCGCCAAGGTGGACCCGGGAAGAAAGCGACATCGGCTGGACCGTGTCTAGGGCACATGAAGTAAACTCCGCCTCCCCCGGGACGTGCTCTCTTAAGAGCACGGTACAGAGGGGCTCCGGTGCGTTCCTTTGGAGATCCCGGAGCCCCTCACCTTGCAATGAGGAAGGGCTACCGGGAAGGTTTATGTGGGTAAAAACCCCACATAACTGCCACCTTCCAGCCAGAAGGCGCGGTATCTTTTTGAAGAATTCGTGAAAGATTTACCTTCGATCAAGTTAACAGTTATTTGCTGATGTATGTTGCTATATATATATATATATATATATATATATATATATATATATATATATATATATATATATATATATATATATATATATATATATATGTTTATATATATATATATTTAATACTTTCTTAATCATTTTAAATCTGTATTAATTTAACCTGGTTAAGTTTTACAATATTATCTTCGTTATTATTATTTTATATTTTTCATAGATTATAATGTGTTAAAATTGTTTTAATAGAGATGTAGCTGACTTTACGTACAGACAGTGCAGAAAAATGGTTTGATTTGTTATCAAGTTGCCAGTAAGAAAATCAGTAGACGCAGGGCTATTAAATGTAGATAACGCTGATCGAATTTTTAGTACTATACTACTAAAGCTAGTGTATGTGTCTCGCTAAAGATGCTCGTCGGTTTTGAGTATTTTTGACGTCATTCTTCATTAGTATAATAGAAATACATTCGCCTTAGACATTCCGTACAGTCAACTTTGCGTTTTAAAGTTATAAACCGGGAATTCTCTCCTATAGTATTTTTTTTCTTGTAATATGCCTCCACCGGCCTGTTCAATTTACTATTACATTAATGCAATATATACAATCAACCTAACTTTGATTATTATAACGTTCTTGCAAAGAACTCTAATTCACCCAACATTTATCAATCAAACAGTCTCCCGATATACGTCAATAGCATAGGGTTGGGCGCGAGTGTCGGAGGGCGGCGCTCACGGCGTCCAGCCGCGCGACAGTACGGCGCCGCCCCCCGCCGGCGATCATTGCCCGCTATTATCCCTCCAGTATTAAGCCACTTAGCTCAATCATGATTAATGTTTTACCGAACGCGACCCGACCCGAGGCAAATAGAAAAGTTATTTACTCAACGTTTGTAATTAGGCATTCACGAGTCGTAGCCGCGCTGCGGGCTGTCTACGCGTCTTTGTCGCCGGCTAGACCGGCTGTCTGCGTCTTTGAACGCGCTACGCTAATTTCGTTCGTATGCTTTTATATTCCGATATGTTGTTTATTTGTGGAATTGTAACGAGATTATTAACGTACTAGGATCTGTATTAGAGAAATTAAGGTGATATTTGTTGCTACATTCGCTCTCTTTTTGCAGTCAAATTAAGTCTGTATATTTGTATCAAATTCAAGCTAAATATTTTTAAATTTGGGGTACGATTTGTGAAATAGAGGTTTGTAATTTGGCTATTGAACCATCTCCTACCACATCTTGGAAGGTTTAAAAGTATTACTGTTAGTATTTTTTTCTTGTAATATGCCTCCACCGGCCTGTTCAATTTACTATTACATTAATGCAATATATACAATCAACCTAACTTTGATTATTATAACGTTCTTGCAAAGAACTCTAATTCACCCAACATTTATCAATCAAACAGTCTCCCGATATACGTCAATAGCATAGGGTTGGGCGCGAGTGTCGGAGGGCGGCGCTCACGGCGTCCAGCCGCGCGACAGTACGGCGCCGCCCCCCCGCCGGCGATCATTGCCCGCTATTATCCCTCCAGTATTAAGCCACTTAGCTCAATCATGATTAATGTTTTACCGAACGCGACCCGACCCGAGGCAAATAGAAAAGTTATTTACTCAACGTTTGTAATTAGGCATTCACGAGTCGTAGCCGCGCTGCGGGCTGTCTACGCGTCTTTGTCGCCGGCTAGACCGGCTGTCTGCGTCTTTGAACGCGCTACGCTAATTTCGTTCGTATGCTTTTATATTTCGATATGTTGTTTATTTGTGGAATTGTAACGAGATTATTAACGTACCAGGATCTGTATTAGAGAAATTAAGGTGATTTTTGTTGCTACATTCGCTATCTTTTTGCAGTCAAATTAAGTCTGTATATTTGTATCAAATTCACGCTAAATATTTTTAATTTGGGGTATGATTTGTGAAATAGAGGTTTGTAATTTGGCTATTGAACCATCTCCTACCACATCTTGGAAGGTTTAAAAGTATTACTGTTAGTATTTTTTAGCGTTTAATATTCAAAACAATAACAAACAGTAACATAATTCATATTTCATAGAATAGAAAAAAAAAGTTCAATCATGATTCTTACGTTTTTTAACAGAAACTTGTGTTGTTCAACGTTCTATCAAAAACGAATTTGTTTTAATTAAAGTAAATACCATTTAAGATTGAACGTGACACATTATCACTGCGCGTTGTTGTTAGAAATGTTTTTGCGTGACACTAATCGCTAAAGATCGTTGAAGTTAGTCGTATTCTTTTAAAAAAATCTTTTAAATGTATACAGAACACATTTAGCATTGAGAAAGTAACCGAATGTCCGACGCTTAATTCCATTTATGTTCAATCCGACTGACGACCTAAGTACTCTACTTCGTCAACATAAGAAATGTTTCTGATGTTTTATTAAATTGTGTATAAAAAGAGCAAGGTACTTGGAAATGTTTACAAACACTTTCAAGAGATACTATTCATCTTAAACGTCGTTAATTTTGTTTTCTTAAAAGGGATTAATTATAAAGCTTATATTTATAAGATACCTTGAGAATACAACGAAGTCTGGACGAAACGAAAATACTCGTTAAATAGAAAAATTCAATATAAACATTTTAATATTCTTTAATTGGGCTTAAGACGTCAAAGGATTGGATATAAAATAGATAGGATGGAAAATGAATAGATTCATCAACATAAATAAATGATCTTAGATAACCCTGCCTACCTCATTTGGGGTAAATATTAAAGACGCTTTTTAATGATCCTTAAACACTAGCGGGGTGGACGGAAATAGCAATCGCTATCGGATGGTTTTACTGCGCTTATGTAAAAGGAATAAACCCATCGCCATATTCTATTCAAAAATAGGATTTAAAATAAAACTACATCTATAGAAGTAGTTTTATTTATTGAGTATAATATAATAATCAAGTATGTATGAATAAGTTAATTTTTAAAATGTAAATTTTTGCAGTAAAACAAGTATATCTACGAGTAAATATTTGTATTTATTCGTAAATATATACCGACTTCAGGTCGAATATTACGAAACAGAATTAATCACAACCTTACCAAACTCTCATTAAATCTTGAAATGCATCTTTTACAATAAAAAATGAATCATCGAAATCGGTTGGCGTGATATTGAGTTATTCGTCCATTTGTCGCGTACATACTATTCAAATTTAAGGCTTATATGGTTTTCTCATGGCTGACATTGTCAGTACTAGATCGAACGTTAATTAATTTAAATGATTACCACACGGGAAGCAAAAAAATCATCAAAATCGGTACGCTTAGTCAGAAGTTATGAGCTAAAAAACAGAAGAATTGAGAACCTCCTCCTTTTTTGAAGTCGGTTAAAAATACAGCAAACTCGATCAAAAATATAGCAAACATGATCGTTTAAATCGGTAATTAAAAATAACTATATATGTCTGTGGTATATTTAAAAGCTGTTTTGTGGGGGGTGGGGCGCCACTTGCAGCGGGTAGCTGTGCCATCGTTCCGTCGACGGCGACACCTGTCCCCGTTGCACGTACACCGCTATGAATTCACGTCACGAGCACGGCCGTTTTGTTTGCGCTTCCACTCGCTTTAATACGTAATTTGTTGTGAATGCCGCGGAATTGGCACGATGACAGGCCGTCCTGCAATTGAAAACGTATCAACGGAGAAACAATCGTCGGCGTTGTGTGCGCTCCCGGCCTTTGTTGCCATATCCCAACACATCCATTCAACATTTGTTTATAAGCTTCTCTTGACTTAGTTGTCAAGAAATGTCTATATATGTTAAGGAGCCATACAGGATCAACTCCTCATAATGAGCAACGGTGATCACTTAAACGAACCGTAAGCTAGTTGCCCCCTTTTCTTAGAATCAGTGAGTAGTACTAAACTACTTTCTACTAGTAACTAAATGAGATTATACCAGACTTTGTATTGGTGAAGACGTCATATTTGTCTTTGTGTACTAACCTTAGTGCCTAAGCGGTAGCTTACGATCTGATAATCGTGAGTTTGAATCCCAGTCGGCTGGTACCAATGAATTGCCTTTCTTCGGTTTTGCGAGCACAAAAAATATTTTGTTAAAAATAAAGCCAAATATGGTATCGAATAAACTTCGTGAAAAGCGAACAGCGAAAGTAGACACTGTCTGGCTAGGATTAAATAGAGGATTTTTTTTTATATATTTATTATGTTTATTATATATAGATATTCTCTATTTTAATATATGGAGAGTCGAAGTTTTAAGTCGCGAGGAAACCACATGTACTCGTAGTATTAGAAAATTTCTAAGACTTGGGAAGTCTGACTGCCTGTGAATCCGCAGTAGAGCCGCGTTGCTGACTATGCCCTCATACTCTCTTTACAGAGAAGACCTGTGGGCAACAGAGCGACATGTATATATTAAATAGACTGTAACTTTTATGTTTATTCTATGATTCAAGGGGTTGGCGTATTTTATACATCTCGTAGCAGGGAGCGGAGGTCACTATACGACATAATAATGTATCATGTTGGCCCTTTGTAGTCGCGGAAGTAGCAATTTTTCCGTGACATCCGGCTCCCTGCCGCGTCGTCCCCGACATCCGGGACAAACCTCCCTCGACATTGCATTCGATATTATGGACAATATTCACACTAAGATAACAAACCCTCCCTATTTCACCTCTATATTTTTGAAACTAATCTCATTAATGAAATTAAAATAATTTATTAAGATATAATAATATGTTGCAATGCGAAAATTCATTGTTACGTTTGTTTATTCATTATGCTTAAAGTTAGTTAGCTTTAGAATGTCTCTGGCTATTCCGTGGTAAAGCTTTTCGAGTCGTGGTGCGGCCGAACTGAAATGCTAAGGCGCCTAGAATAACCGTCCAAGCCGAGATAGGGCTCTCTATAGGGGTTCAGGCTAAGCGAGCTTTACCATTTCTCAAACCCAGTGAAACTGTTCTTGCTAACTAGCGTATGCTTGTCACAAAAAAACAATTGTGTTAAGCCTATGAATAGACTGTGAAAACTGCTTGGCATCTGTCTCTAGAGAATTTAATTATATCATTCAAGGTTGACTGGCAGAAAACACCACTAATGCATTTAATCCGCCTTAATTAAAGTTGTTTAGATTAAGTCATTGAAATTAGTGAGATGGACGAAATCAGACATTAAATTTAGAATCGACGTTATGATAGTAAAGAACAAATATTATATTATATTATTTTACGTATATTGGCTTGATAAATCATCAAGAACTATACAAAAGTTATGGGGTTAATTAAAAAAAAATTTACGTACTTTACTTGAGTGGACGAAAGCTATTAATTTGTTTTTCCAAGTTTAAATTTTGATTGCGTACTGAACAAACTTATAATTCTGTAGTCAGTATCAAATCATAAATGATGTGGTCACATGATTTTCTGATGTCGCAAAACATTTGTCTATTTAAATATCTTTCTGTATATTTCAATGTAGTCGCAGATTATTAAAATGCCCTCTTTTCCTAATTTCAAAATCTAAGAGCCCATCTTAAATTTATCCTGTTGTCCGACAGTCCGTTTTATAATTACCCTTTAAATTATATTTATAAGCTTAGTTAAAATTTTCGTCCATAGCTTGACGCATTGATGCTTTTGTAACCCCGAGGGAGGTTTTACGAAGGGTACACCGGTACAATAACTCTTAATAGATAAATTATTTTCCTTTTTTAGCGGCTATTCATAACAGACTGGCGTTAGGCTATGTCAATAGTCATTCTCTGTCTCTCCATCAAATACTCAGTTCCTCTAATGGGGTTTAATTCGTAACGTAATTATCTTATTTGATAGAATCCATTTTCTTTATTATTATATATTATTTCATTGGCTTAAATTAAATTACGAAGTTTTCTGTTTCTATATTAAGCATTATTCGCCTGATAACTGTGTAAATTATAGCGTAATAAGAGGAATTTTATCCTCTCAATTTATTTGGATTACGGTCAATCATTATCCAACTAGGATTTCATAACTTCTAAGCGTTTCGTTATAATGGATTGATTGCTAGATGTTTTTATTTTTTTAGAGCTTAATATTTTTCTTTGGGCAAGACCGAGTTTCAGTTAATACGATTCTAGCATACCCTTTCGGTTCAATAATAACACTTAATAAAACTAAAAAAAAAATAATAATTTTAATGTATCTATATTCTATACAAACAGATAAAATTGGAGTGTCTGTGTGTAATATTCAAAATAACCGCTTTTTTGCTACAGGCATATTAATAGGGTACATATTGTAATTTGCCATTTTTATTTACAATTTTGTCTGTCTGTTCCGAACAATCTCTGGAACGACTGGACTAATTATCAGTGGCATATAGCTGATGTCAAAAGAGTAACTTAAGCTACTATTATTTTAGAAAAAATAAATAAATAGTTTTTTTTATTGCTATTTAAAAAAACATAATATATACAAAATAACGTATAAGTAAACCTAAAACCTCCAATTCAGTCACTTCCAAAATGACTCAATCATTGCGTGGAAACGAGCAATTTGCGAATGAGTCGCAAATTGCTCATGAGCAATGAGTTGTTTTTAAGAATTGTCGTTGATGAGCAAATTGAGTCTCAGTTTCTGCATCTAAGTTTTTTTAACCCGAATTTTATACAAAATTGTAGGAATATTTCAAATTGATATTAAAAGTGACACCTTCTCAGAATCAGACGCATATATTATTATTACCATGTGATGTTTAGTAGATTTGGCTGTAAAGAAAAAACGATTCCTGATTTATTATCACCTAGAGGGTGCGTTTTTAAATTAAATTAAAAAAAAACGGTAAAAACTACCACTGTGAACCCTATAATGCTATTCTAAAGCAATAAGTTAAAATGCTTCAAATTTCCGGCTGACGCAACAGTAATGGGTTATTATGTTATTGGTGTTGACAAAGATAACATGTGTTAACGACATTCTGTTCAAGGGTAGTTAGTGTGCACCGGCAATTTGGACCCCGCCGTGCTCGTCCGGGCGCGCATCGAGGGCAGTCATATCGTTGCTCTCAAACCTCTCACTTCTGTTATTAAGTTCTCCGCAAACAATATGCCACAAATTGAGTCAACTCACTATTAATGGTATCGCTACGGAGGGATCCGCGTTCCATTGAGAACGATACCAATCTTTCTTTTGCCCTCTCAGATTAGTTACCTTTTATTCGAGTTACCGCGTTTGAAAATTAAGTATTATGGTTGGCGTAATGATTATGTATTTCTCTAACAAATTTATCGTATGCTTTATGTAAGGCATATATAGTTTGTGAAAGAGTGGGGTCTAACAGACAAGAGTTCCTGTTACACAGAACACCAGCCTCCGGCAATACGGTATTGCACTTATTATTAAAAAAAAAACAGTAACAACAATGTAAAAAATGTGGTCACCAGTTGATATAGAAGCAATACAATTTGCAAAACAAATATTGCTTTATTTTATATATATATATATATATTCTTGTTTTTTTTTCAATTAGCTTGGTTTTTATTTAAGTACATCAGCATTTAGGTAGTTATGTATTTTAGTAAATAACAAATAATATAAAATATTTCAAATTATTAAGTAAAATGAAAAAGTGTCTCTTTATTTTTACCGACAGTATAAAATTACATAAATAATTAATTTGTACTTATTAATAAATCGTTAAAGCGCCACTTCTCAGCTTCACACGCGCACGATATCGGCCGCCGTGTACAACACTTCTGTTATTTATTTTTCTTACGGTTTTAGTCTCACATTTTTTAGTACGATCTCGCTCAGCAGACCCTCTATCTCCTTAAGGAACTTCATTCCAACAATATGTTCTTGTTTTTTCTCAAATTTTACTACATTCTTGTTAACCATTCCAACAAAACTTATTTGCTTGCTCCATGGATTCGAACCTACGTTTTGCATACCGTTACATATTAGTCTATTGCCGTTGGACATTAATACTAATGTGCGCGTGTGTGCGTATGTTTAACTTTTTACTATTCATTTATCCAATGTCTTTTACAAAGACATCATTAATTGGATCTAAAAGGGGTACCGCTGAAGCCTGAAGTTTATGAAAAGCACAAAGTAAGGTCTGCGGTTGTTTCGGCGCGGGCGGGAATATCGCGTGTATGGCTTCCACGCCGCATTAGACTCGCTCCCTAACGCAGGCGAGCTATGATTTCAATTATTGTTAGATGTCGTTATTTCTCTTGTGTTTATTCGGGCCGCGTTCCTCCATTTTTTCCTCCACCCCTAGTCCCTCTTATTTGCGCACAAACATATCGACGGTGATTCTCCTTAGAGTTCAAGACAATAATATGTTTGACGCTTCGCATGATATGTCAAATAGTTTCGCTATACATCAAATGGAATCGACTGCTTATTATTTTAACGTGCTTACCCATTTCAAGTGACATGTCAATGGGTTATTATTTAACCCGTAACATTGATTAGTAGATTAAGACAATTTACTTTTATTACGATAACTGCTACGATAATTGGCTATAATTGGAGAGTGGTTGGCTATATTCGGGTGTGATAAAAAATAAGCTCTCTAGTCTATTTAACCCTATTCGGGTAGATAAAGGCACCAGTTTTTTAGGCCTTGTATATGACAGGTGCTGAACCTATACATATCTCACATACGGCACAAATTTTAGCAAAATAAAATTGTATCCCAAATCATACTACGTACACTACTGACTTCAATGATGATCATTTCACGTAGATCGAAATCAAAATCAATAAAATGCTCCTGCAAAGTAAAACGTTAACGAGAAAAAAGAATCAAGACTAATTTGTAAAGTTAGTTTTATTTCGATCTGCAAAATTTGCATAAGTATATTATGCGTATATACTATCCTTTTTCGATCAACAACCCGAGTTCGATCCCCGGTGCCGGCACCAATAAATTTGTTGTTGCAATTTTATGTGCTGATTTACCACGCGCTCGGCGGTGAAGGAAAACATCGTGAGGAAACCTACATGTCTTAGAAATTTTTTCTATGGCTTGTGAAGTCTGCCAATCCGCACTAGGGCCGCGTGGCGGACTATGCCCTTATACTCTCTTTACAGAGAAGGCCTGCGCCCAACAGTGGGACATATATAAAGGCTGTAACTTTAACTAACTATCCTTTTTAACGTTCAAAAACTTACTAAAATACCCCTTTAATAAAATAATTGAGCATAAATAATGTTTACATCTGACATAATCACCTCTCTACTGATTTCTCATATACATCGGGAATCCAAAAGTAAGATTATAACGCGATAAAATCCGTGAAAGTATTTTTATTCAATAATCCCCCCTATGTTCGTTATCTAAATTACCCGTACCAACGTATCAAATGTACGTATATACATTACGTATATTGCCGATATCCGGTTACCTGTGAAACGAAGATCCTAGCCGTCCGTCGTCTCCATTGTGCACATTGTGTGTGACACTGAGAACTTAATGGACTGCCATACTCAGTGGCCTCGAGATAACTGTCACTGTAGCCCGTGACAGACCTGCCAGACGTGTTAATACACACAATGTGAATCATTATATTACTTTAAATATAATCACCCCCGAAACAGTGTCTCAGTGTAATATACCTTTTGTTCTGTTATGTACTTTGCTATTATTATGTGATATGTTAGTGAAGTGAAATGGTTGACTAAATTTAAATGAGGCAAGACAAAGATTGACTTAATATTTTTTCTAAACAACAGTGACTCAAACATTCTTGATATTAATTACTATCTGTGTGATACCAACGAATAAAAACTATTTATTTATTTTTCTCTAAAATAAAAGTGGCCTGAGTTACGCCTTATTACATCAGCTATCTAAAGAGCCGTGGTAGCTCAGTGTCCGGGCGGTCACCTCACGTTGCATGGTACGCTAACAGCCGGAGTTCGATCCCCAGTGCCGGCACCAATAAATTTGCTGTTGCAATTTTATATGCTGATTTACCACGTGCTTGGCGGTGAAGCAAAACATCGTGAGGAAACCTACATGTCTTAGAAATTTTTTCTATGGCTTGTGAAGTCTACTAATCCGCACTAGGGCCGCGTGGCGGACTATGTCCTTATACTCTCTTTACAGAGAAGGCCTGCGCCCAACTGTGAGACACAAATATTATATATATATATATTTATGTATATATTTATAACTTTTATATTATTTATTATTTTAACTTTAACATCAGCTATCTACCAGTGAAAGTCTTGTCAAATTCGGTCTAATTGTAAAATGTTCTTTTGGTATATGTACTGTTTTCATATGCAAGTAGTAAAAGCGGTTATTTTAATATTACAAACAGACAATACGATTTTATTGCTAAAGTGGTGGTCGGCATCAGGCGCCACGAGGTATATCAATTAGTTTGGAGACTTATTATTTGTGGGGCAAGTAGAGCCCATAACCGACAAATATGTATGTGTAGTGGAAATCCGTGTTTTCTGCCTACCCTTCTGGATAACGGGCGTCATTGTTTGTATATAACTTGTAGTTTCTCTGGACGACCGGGAAAGGCTAATGACTTTTATTTGAGAGATTGATTGTTTTTTTTTCACAAATAAAGGTAATAGGTATAATAAATCAGAGATTTTCCAACTGTGGAGAGGTAGCCGAGCTCTAAGAGGAGTTGGCTTGATAACCTTTTTTCTGTAATATAGCGCAAGGGAACGTCAGCTTCCGCTTTACTCTAGGCGGTCAGTCTATAATTTTTGAATACTGTCGTCGAGTATTTATACTTCTGCTTCTTGCTTGGTGATATATATATGTATCACTTACAGATGGTTTGGTATAAAAGTAAATATTTATGTATTAGAAATTACACTGAGATTTACTTCCAAACTTGGTAAAAAGTAGAGGACGTGACACGTTGAGCGGGACATGATATATGCGGCGCGGCGTTAGCGTGATTCACGCTCGCTGCTGCCGCGGGACAACATGCACCTGCGTCTCAGCATGCACACTCAAAATAAACCCTTATCCTCGAACCCTAATACTCATTCTTGTAGTAAAACACGGAGCTGTTGACGAAAACAAAGTGTAAGTGGACATCTCTCTCCCCTTAGCCGCACGCTCTAAAGATCATATTCGTGCACTAGACTTGTTCTCGCGAGCCGCGCCGCCGCAATATATCAGCTCTTCCGAGAAATAACAATGCTCAGCTCGGAAAAGCACTATAGTTGCAAACTGGAACAAAGAAAGCGATACATCAACAACATAATATTATACTTGAATGAAAAATATGCCCGGGAATTCACTTGACATGTAACATAACCTTTGATTCTAGAATGTATTACAATTATCATACAATTAAGATTTCACATAGTCACTATCGTTAGGGTGGCCATATTTTTAATTTAATTTATATTTCATTTAGTCCTCCTGGCAATCGACATGTTTGATGACTCCCTAGAATCTGCCAAAACAGTTTTACCCAATGTTCTCTTAAATATATATAAGTTAACTTGTTCCTACAATGGTTGACAAATAAAATGTGTTGCCCAGTAACAAGAGAAACGACATTTAGGTTCAGTCGTCCATCTGTAGGTTTCTATATCAACTTAAGCATTTTATTTAAAGAAACATTTTCTTTTTGTTCACTTCTTCTTTTACATGACCTATATGTCATTCCTGACAACCGTGCGTTTATGGAAATAAAGCTCGGTGGCAGCCAGATATAAAAATAAAAAGTATTAATACTTTTTACATATAAATAAAAAATATTTCTATTATATTTTATATATGGCTGCGCTTCGTGGTATTTATTATCCGCAATTAAAAATATTTATTTAAGTTTTTCTCTACTCCGTATTACATCAGCCAGTGAAAGTCCAGTCAAAATCGGTCCAGCCGTTCCACAGATTTGTCGGATAAAAATTGTTAAAAAATGTTATTTTAATATTGCAGACAATCCAATTTTATTTATATGTATAGATATAGATTTAATTTACGATTACATTTCATACTCTATATTGATGTTAATTGCGGTAAACTATATTCTGTCTACCGTCAACTCGTCTCACGGCAGTAAAGTTGCAAAAGAGTATAGTGCTAAATGTCGAATGTCATATCACTATTACATATTTATTTTTCCAAGAGAAATACAAGCAAACTGCTAACCTGATAATAAAATTGACCTGTGCTGTCCTTATATAAGGGTGTTTAACTGATAAATATAAGTTAGTTACCGAAATCAACTAATTCCAAAACACATGAAATTGAATATCTGACATCCGTTTATACTTCGTTTAGCAGGGTGGGTAATCGTCACATATGTGACAAGGACAGGCACGTGTTATAAACCCGCGTGAGTGTTGTTCTTTGTATCTCGTTGGTGAACGTCGCTGATTCCAATCCTGTTATCAGCTCAATAGAGCTATAAAAGTGATATATTTTTAAATAGTAAACTTAAAAAAGATTATCAATTGGGCGGTATTTTTTTATTCTTGTGCAACTAATTAGGTCCCATTATAAGTTTGTTGACATTGTACCTTGGGTTCCGAAGATTTACTAGGAAACTCCTAAAATAATTTCGAATGTTTGTTTGTTCAGATATATATATAGGTTTATGACAATTCATGACTAGGCAAGTCTCTCATTAATGAAAACGGTCACCAATGTGGAAGAACAAAGACACTGTAAGCGCCACAACTCCTTAACATATCTGTGATACTTTGTAAATAAAAGGGAGGGTCCGTGTGTAAAAGCTTATTTATTTAATTTGGTTAATTATTAAATCGAATGAAATTGAAATATAAATTTTGCCATACAATAAATGTTTTCAAAAGCATGATAATATCTTTGACATGTTTCCATTCTTTCGATTCAAAAAACAAAACATTTAAGTACAATCGCACACAATGAGGGAGGGGCGCAAGTAGCGCAAGTTGCGGCACAATAGCGTGCTTATAAGCTTTCGCAGGTGGCGGGCTCAACTCTCCATACAATACGGGGCTACCTAGCAACAAATATACTACGTGAAAGAAGCGGACGCTTCCATGGACCAACTTTGTAGGGATTTATAATATATTATTTTTAAGAATGTTAAATGGTTAACTGATTTTGAACCTTGAATGCATACAAAACTGTTATACGGTTCTCTTGTCAATTCATTTTAATTTTCAACAGATTTGTTTTCCACTTGGTTTTGTTTAATGTTTAGTGTTCAATTCTCAAATCTCAGTGCAGTACTTTGATAAAGTACAGTTTGTATGCTGTCAACATAATGTACAGTAAAATGTGTTGATAAAACCCAACTGGTTATTTTCTACGTATTCGTATACCCATCTGGGGTGAGCTAATTGACTTATGGGCACAAATTTTAACGTAAAGTGTTTAAGTAAAGATTAACTAGCTAACGAATAACTAGATAAAATAAAATCGTTTACAGTCATAAAAACATACCCCATTACGTATGGGAACTAATAAGCTTATAGAAAAATGAATTGCGTTTGTTAAATCTGTTAACCCCACAAAGTTTAAAAGGATTTTAAAACATGTATTGTAAATGATCTATTTAGAATTACATAGGAGCAGATATATTGTAAATAATGTATACATAGGTACAATTTAACTGAGCTTAGGTCTATTAACTGTTAATTTCAAATGCTTATTACATCTGTGATCAAAGACATGACTAATTATAAATTACCGTTGTAAATTAACAAAAACGATACAATTTAGACGGTGATACGGTTAGGAGTGCAGTCCGCGAAACATAAAAGTCATAGGTTCAAACCCACTATTTGATTGTTGACATGAACTATCTCTTAGTTCATTTAGGAGTGTTTAAAAAGAATGTCAATAAATTTGATGAAAATTTGTATGAATTTTAATGTAAAAATATGCTGCGGTGTTTGTTGTTACAAATATAGGTCTTAACGATCGTGGACGTACTTTTTTTTTTTTGTTAACGAGGAGGAAATCTTCAGAAAGATACCCCGCCTTCTGGGGGGAAGGCGGCGGTTATGTGGGGTTTTTACCCACTAAAACCTCCCCGGTGGCCCTTCCTCGGTGCATGGTGAGGGGCTCCGGGATTTCCAGAGGAATAAACCGGAGCCCCTCTGTACTGTGCTCATAGAGAGCACTTCCCGGGGGAGGTTACTCCCTCCCCTGTGCCCTCGCAGTGCAAGGCGACACGGGCCAGCCGATGTCGCCTTCTTCGCGGGTCCACCTTGGCGGACGACAAAGGCCCCCACCCTTGTCGCCCAATGAACCCGAGGCCCCTTTTAGTCGCCTTCTACGACAGGCAGGGGATACCGTAGTCTTATTCTTGAGTCGTGGACGTACTTATAATACCTTGAAGAACACCGACGGAAAGTATAGGTGTATATTCTTCTGCTTCAATCATATACTAGAAACTCTTTCTTCTATTCTTCTATAATGCACCAAAATACATGTATGAATTCGAATTAATGCTATTTAGCATTTTCTTCCACCCTTCGGTGATTAATAGCAGGCTAATGGTAGTGCCACTTATATAACGCTTTGAGAATCTTATATAAATCAATAAATATACACGTATATAATAGAAGATATAATAGATAAATATTGAAGCGTCAAAAGATTGATGGTTTAGGGTTCGGTCTGCGAATTGTAACGTCGTGGGTTCGAATCCACCATACGACTATTGATGTGAACCTTCTAACACTAGCCAAAGCATTTAGCAATGGTTAACAGGAATGTTAATAATATTTGTAAAAAAATATGGTTAGCATTCTTTATTAAAATAATAATAATAATATACTATACATATACATGGAATAAGTAAACGATAATATGTGTGTCAGTTTGTCATTTTCACGGTTTGAATAGAAAGTATTCAGATACACGCAATTTAAGACATCCGTTGACGAAGCCTTCCTAATCTCAATCGACTGTTATATAATAAATAAAATAAAAATAAAAAAGCCTTATATTTCTTACTAACTAATTACAAATGCACAATATACTAATTTCTAATTATTATAAGAACCCCTCGTTCTCGAGGGTGAAGGCCTCCTCTAGAGTTTTCCAGGTCTCTTTGTTTTTCGCGGTTAATGGCCACTGTTCACCAGCCACGCGCATAATATCGTCTGTCCACCGGGCAGCTGGTCTTCCTCTCTTTCTGGTGCCCGATGGACCTCTCCAGGATGTTACCCTGGTGGTCCACCTATTATCAGACAGCCTGGCTATGTGTCCAGCCCAACGCCACTTTAGCTTTTTACTATTCTTCAGGGCATCTATAACTTTAACTGTTATATAGTATGTGTTATATTTCGGCACATTTTTATAGGTCTTATTTGGAGACTAATACTTAAGATTGTGAAGAGTGGGACTGGAAATTCTACATGTTGGAAGCGACGCAATGTTGGAGCCGTATATTACACGTTATATTCATAATTTATTTGTATGATAATGGTTTTAAAATTAAAACCATTTTATCTAATTACACATTAAAATGCTATGGCAACTGTTAACAAAAAGTTGGACAAAGTCACCCAGTATGTTGGAATATACGGTATTGTGTTTCGTTTCATTAGCGGCTGATTGACGTCGACACTCTTCATTAACGTTACCACAATGAGATTAAATTATATGCTATCATTGTGCTGTTTATTTATCCATACCAGTACGAAATAAATACAAATCATTTATTACTTGGTTGCTGAAAATATGCAGTTTACTGTACTAAATAATTCCCTATATAAAGGACGAATGATGACGTCACTACTTGAAATGTTGTGATAAGTACGATTATGACAATTAGAGAAGATGTTATATGTACATTTTTTTTCTTAGATATACAATATACTGCTATCAAAGAGTGACACGACAGATTTAGTGTAATTCAGTCGTTCAGCTCATTAAAGGCTTTTGTGCTTGGTAACGTAAAGAAGCCTCATACCAGTTATTTTCGATACCATGCTAATCGTTTACCATCATGCATGAATAAACATTACGTTACAACACTTAGATTCTTCTGGTAGGTGTTTTTAGGCGTAGTGTACACCTAGGACTAGAAACACCACATGAAGGTTTGCCTTGTCTATACAAAAAATCTTTGGGTACTTATACAAAGTGAGCCTGTGCTTATTAGATAGAGATGCTGATCGCAACTGTTTCATAGAATTTGAAAGGATCATTTTTGTTGTAGGTGACCCCTTAACTTGTTATTCAATTTGTCGTGCTACTTACGCGACACCCTGTATTTGACAAATAGAGCGAGGAAGGTGTTAGTACTCGTATTTCTGCCTTTGTATCTATCATTTTTTTTATGGTTCTTTTAAAATATATTTAAAATGATATATTGCAAAAGGCATTTAATTTTTAATACTTTCTAAGTGCTTGACCACGAGCCCACCTGATGTTAAGTGGCAATGCAGTCCTGGATGGAAACCCGCACTAACTAAGTAAATGCCTATTCTCTTTACTCTTGAAAATACTTACATTGCAATCGGATGGAAGAAAGTCGGAGGGTAGTCCACCACAAAATTATGGAATCCCGAAGTGCGTCTTTAAGTCTGATGGTGGATCGGGGATGAGGAATTATATCATGTAATTACTTTGTTTTAAAATTCATTCTATTGTTTTAAAACCAGCGATATATTGACTTTAAAAACAAAAAAATGTAAAAACGGATGGAGAGGAAATAGCTGAAACCTCTCAAACAAGAGTTTAGAGGGTAGTCGGTGGAGTGTTGTTAGCGGGGTATATCCGGTGTCCGCTCCGGGGTGCCTCGTCCGGGAAATAATGCCATTTCCGATGAGGACCCGCGGGGCGCGTCGACAATAAGATTAGGGAAAAAAGACGGGAATTTAATAACACCACCGACACACGTCTTATTGCAAATAAACAGTGTTGATACGAGCCGCCGCCTCCGGTACTACTTCCGTCCGGACTGCGTCGATTATTTATCTTTTGTTAACTGTTTTATTTAATAGATACTTTTACTACGGACGAATTAAATGCTTTGTTTCTTGTATAAATATATTCTAACTAATTTAGCTATCTATTTTAATAAATAGGGAGCCGTTTTTTCAGTTTTTTCTTGTATTTTAGAGAAGGTTTAAGAATATATGTATTGTTCATTACGCATTCGAAACATATTATTGCATTTAAGGAATGAATACTAATTTTCTATTTACAAATCCGTTCGATTGGCATCTAATTATATATTTTTTCTAAAATAATAATAGCCAAAATAGTTACTCTTCATAACACCATCTTTCTGTCAGTGAAGTGCCCATCAAAATCTGTCTTATCTCTTCAAAGACTATCCGGAACAAATAGACAGACATATATTGTAGAAAATGTTATATTGGTATATATTATATATAGGTACATTAGCATGTATGTAGTAAAAGGCGGAATATTTTAATATTTTGTTTCTAACAGACACTACAATTTTATTTATTTGTCAATTTAAAATAAGAAGAATGAAAAAAAAACCGACATGATTTTTCTAATTTTTAAGAATCATCCTGTAACAGTAGATTTATTTTGGGTCTGATTTTGTAAACTTCAACCCACTGTGATATAATCTTGCTTGGCTCTTTTGAGAGCGATTTCTGATAATGTTTCGTTCTTAGAAAGTGGAAAATTGTATTTTATTTTTAAATGACATAAAATATTTTCACTGAATCTTGTGAATTGCACAGAAACATTATAAGACAGATATGTATATCTTATAAGTATATAAAAAGTTCTTGTCGATATATATCTCACTGTTGGGCACAGGCCTTCTCTGTAAGGGCATAGACCACTATATGCTAAGTACGAGTATATATATCTTGTGTGCTCGGATATAGGCAAATATATTTTACTATATCCTACTCTCAATAACGTAGTCTAAGTTACATTTCTGCAACAAAAGTGAGCAGTTTATACTTGACTATATCGAGACCTTCCCAGTACCGCAGTGAACTTAGACGACTAGAGAAAGTTTGTGTGTTGAACCGCATCCGTCGGAGTCGATCGCAAGTTCCCACCTCGATTAGCATCGACCCTAACTTTGACTTCTATTTACGACATATAGGTATTTTTGCAAGAGTGTACCCCTAATATAAGATTAAAAGGTGTATATTAAAAAGTTATTTGCTTGTACATTAAAAAAAAGTATATTTACAAGTAAAAACAAAAAAGCTTTAAAAAAAGAAAGAATCATTAAAATCGGTTGACTCAGTCGAAAGTTATAAGGTAACAAACATAAAAAAATACGGTCGTCTTGAGAACCTTCTCCATTTTCGAAGTTGGTTATCAAATATACAGGGTGATTAAGAAAATCATATGTTTAAAAAATAGCAATTAAACACAAAGAGCCGCCGCCCCTCCGCGCCCCGGCGTTCGTTGACCCGAGCAACAGCTATTTTGAAATTTGTGTTTCATTGCTGTTTTTTTTCCGGTTTTAAAAATATCTTTTTTTAATCAGGATCTATTTTTTTTCTGTCCCATCATCAAACGTGTCTTTAGTACTATCGCCTTCGTTTTCGGAAGCAGTCTAATACCATGTTTATAAACGAGGCGCGGATATTAAACTCTGCATATATATTAGTGACAGTTCGCGTACTTACAATTTTTACTTCGTATTAATATTAAATCCCTTTGTATTCATAAAGCAAGTTGTCAACAAACTTTGCGAACAGTAAAGGTTGGAATTACTGAATAGTTTGTATTGTCGCCAGTATCGCGGGCAACACCAGCTAGTGGAATTCTCGCGGAATTTCATTTCGTTAGCCTGGCCCCGGGTCGGGCTTTATATCTGCGGTCGCCCCATCGTCACTATACAGCCGATCGCTGATTTTGTTTCGCAGCAATGTATTCAAAGAAATGTAATATTCGTTCCTCTTTATTACCGATCGTGGAGTTGCAATTAATAAATTCCAATTTTAATATATGAAATGAGGTAGGTATTTCACTCTCAAACAATTCATAGCATCGAGTATTATTTTTTTGAGGAGATAAGGGGCACACGAGCATGTGGATAACTTAATCTTAGTGCCGCCCTCAAGCACTTATTAATTGAAATGATTATTAAGTTTCCAACATATTGGGTTGAGGTTCTTTACCGAATGCAAAAGAGCACCGAATTGGTCAAAATTATCAACCATATCCTGCGACGTGATAGGTGCCGCGTGCTGCAATTGATTATAATGGAAAAAATAGGGGTGGGAAGAAGGAAGAAGTCATGGCTAAGGAACATCAGGGAATGCATTGTAATATAAACAGTCGAAGCACTATTCCGCTTAGTCATGAATAAGGAGAAGTTTAGAAGACTGACTGCCGACCTTCAGTGATGGAGAGGCACATGAAGAAGAAGAACCTATTGGGTTGTATAAAGAGTGGGGTCCTAGTGGCTGAGCGTTTAACTTATCTCAAATCGTCGTTATTTCGTATCATAGCTGGCTTATTTTAAAATCAGTTTCAGTTATTCAGATAGCTATATTTTTCTTAAAGTAAGTACTTACTTCAGACTCAAGTCCTTATACTAAGTCATAAAACCTTAACATTTTAGTACGTTATATCCTTTATGAAAAGCAGATAATACTTGCCTTCTCTGTCTAGCCCTTTAAGAATTTATCTTATAAAAATACTCTGATATAATTATGTATATAAAGTAACTATAAGAATTTCGAACACTCAAAGTGTACGAAAGACGTAACCCAATTAACTTGGTTCTTTTCATTTTTCCACGTTCCATTAGACAGCGAGCTTAAGTCATAAAATAATCATAAGGCGAAATTGAGCAACAATGTCGAGTACTGGGTGGCTCTTATGTCAACACTCGTCACTCCGATATGTTTTCTCATCTAACTTTATGAATAAATAACCTCTGACGTTTTTAACGGGTAATATACTTCCATGTATTTTTTTAAAGAAAAGTTCTTAAGTGATCACCGTCGCTCATAATCAACTATACCAGAGGAGCTTTATATGAGTTGCTTGCTTTTGATAAATATTTACGAATTAAAACAAAAACTGACTTCAAATCGAAACAAACGTTATTACGCGCGGGCAACCCACTTTGTGTTTCCGAGGAATATTACGAAATAGAACTAATCAGAACCTAACAAAACTCTCATCAAACTACCCGTGAAGTACATCCTTTCAAATAAAAATAAATCATCGAAATCGGCTGGCGTGATAGTCAGTTATACGTCCATTTATCGCGGACATACTTAACGTAAATATAAGTATGTAATCGATTCACCCAGTCCAAAGTTATGAGGTTATATAGCAAAAAACATATAGACGAATTGAGAATCCTTTTTTGACGTCGGTTGAAAAACGAGTACCAAGGTTTCTTGAAGGTCCCCAAATATAACATTCCGATAACATTGCTGGGCATAACTGATACTACGAGTACTAGTTGGCAGTGCTTAGAAAAAGCAACGTTAGAAACATTTTTTTAAAACAATCCAACTGGAGTAGGCATCAATCACTGTCCGTTAAATGTGACAAATCAGGTTAGAAGTCCAATGGTTTATTTGAAACTACGACCCTATGTTTTTTATTTAATTACCTGCCTTTTTTGCCTGTATTTTAGATAATGAAATCCAATCTTAGCAGTATGTTAAAGTTGGCGTTGACACACAGTTGGCCAGAGAAACTGGCCTTCACTGTTTCACAGGATTGATAGGTCGCTTAGCCTGACCCTCTATTAGGTAGTAACTCGACACAAGCGTCTCCCCGGTGAGGGGTACCTGGGCTTGACTACAGAAGATTGTAAATTTGACATTTAAGTGCTATGTGACCTTGTAAATAAATCAATAAATGTTGCAGTTTACAACTAAACCATTAGAATGTTAACACTTCAAAAAAAAAATTCGTTATATCGCGATTTGAAGTGTAAATTAGTTTACTAGATCGTCTGTTTCCAGCGTGGGATTGATCATATTCAAAGCATTTCCAATGCTCTTAAAGTATTACGGGCGGAATGACGAGTCGAAGGCGGCTGCTCTCGGTAATATTGTGTTATACCTTATCGAATTTGCATGTTTTTACTGAATAACATTCCTTTGGCGCAACAGAGATCAAAGGCCGAGGCGAAAGTGATTTCGCACTGAGTTAGTTGAACAAGATTCAGTTTCGCCCCTCCTACTCTGGCTTCTGAATAATTTTGATGTAATAAGGAAAATTCTAAATGGGTATTTCACTTGCTATATTTTATACAGACGGTGAACTTCTCATGTCCTTAAGTTTCAATACATTACTACTTTCTTTCATGGTCTCATACCCTCGCATCTTACTTTAACGGCATAGTATTTATACAACATGAAAATACTTATACTTTATTTGTACAAAATTATTTAAACTAGTGCAACTAGTCCTACAAATAATCGTATATAATAACTAATGATTAGTATTGGCGTGTAGTGTAATGGTCCGTAACACAGGTCTATGACCTAGCACAGCGGCTAAAGTTATTGGTAAGAGTAACCCTGTATCGCCTTGCATTTGTGTCTATTATAATACGATTATTCCTTATTAATATTATTTATACTTATCTGTGTATATATTGTTTGTGTTTTTATATGGATAAATAAAAAAAATCTTTCTTTCTTTCGTAATATTTAAACGATTTGTATTAATTCATATTTTCTACCGACTTTAAAAAGAGGAGGTCCTCAATTCGTCTTTTTTTTATGTTTGTTACCGCATAACTTACGACTGGGTGAACCGATTTCGATGATTCTTTCTTAGAAAGAAGAAGAATTGTACTGATGGATCGAATGCGGAGGTACTATTGTGCTACTTAATAGCCACATGAAAATTAATCCAAGCAGGATTTTTTATGTGGCTACATTAAAGAAGCTATCTATGGGAATATTGACACTAACGGAAGAGAAGATAAAAATTGATAGCGCGGCGCAATCGGTAAAACGTAATGCAAAATAAGATCTTTATAAACAAGAATATAAACGAGCTAAAACAAAAACCGACTAAAAAACCGTTAAACGCTATTAGGCACGGACGCCCTCTTTGTATAAGCGAATTATCGTAGGAATATTACGAAATAGAATTACTCAGAACCTAACCAAACTACTTCTGTAGTTTGACGAGAGTTTGGTACGTCTTTTCCTATAAAAATAAATCATTGAAATTGGTCGGCGTAACATTGAGTTATTCATCCATTTGTGGCGGACATACTTGATGCAAATTTTAGACTTATATGGTTTTCTCGTAGATCCCATCGTCAGAATTGGACCTTAATGCACGGGAAAGCACCAGCTTCCAAATAAAAGAAAGAATCATTAAAATCGGTTCACTCAGTCGAAAATGTCGGTTGAAAAGGAGAATATGTATGTAGTTATTATATGTATATATATATGCTTTACATAAGAGCTACTGGAATGTATTCATATAAATATAGCATTCGTGGCAGTTATAAGGATGGCCGTGACATTATTTACATTTCCATTAAAGTTGTCAGAACAGCGATAAAATATTTATGGACAAATATTGTAAAGCAGTTTCTTGTTTTTTACATGTATGTTTAATGCAAAGATAATGCGGCGCCGTTTGATCTCAAGACCCGAAGTCTGTAAAGCCGATTACTGGTCTTCTGAGGCGCCTTTAACGCCCTTAGCGTTAAATTATTCTGAAGCGATCTGTCCGTAAAATTTTTACTTAACAGCTAATCGATGTTCCACCCTCTTTCCCATGCTGCTTGTTCTCTTTGAGCGATATTTTGTTGAAAACTCTTGTTCTATTCTTTGTCTTGTTTCATTTAAGGACTGTTTGGTTAACAACGGCAATCATAAAAAATGTCGACTCATTGTAATTATACAAATAAGTTTTCGACGTTTTTTGTCACAAAAATAATTATTTATTGTGAAACTGTTACAAAAATAATTATTTATTGTGAAACTGTTATTTTCGCGGAAATTTGCTCTCCAATGCGAACTTCATCCTTTACGTCAAAATAACCGTTTTTAAACTTTTCACTGTTAAGTATATAATTTAGTATTTATATAGAGTATCAGTAAAGGTCAAAAGAAAATTCTTTGTATCTTTTCGAAAGTAGTTTTAAACTTTTAAACAGCAATTTGTCTTTCATTGTTCAGGTTTCAGGTTATTATGCTCTAATTGTGTAATATACTGTTTGTGACTAAGAATTAAAGATGGGCAAGCATTGAATTAAGCTCAAGATTAATAGAAAAAAAAGATAGATAGCGTTTTAGATGAAAGGAGGATATACAAAAAGGATGGTAAGCTTTTTTTTAGGTAAAGGCACACTCAAAACAATCTCTATACCAGTATCAAATAATAAATATACCTCAGTTACACAGTTAATTCATCGTCTATTTGCATATTTATGTTTTGTAAAAGTTGTAAAATAGAGATTTGATTTAGAAGTGTTGATTTTTGTTTGAAGTAATGGGCTATGTTTATAAATAATTTAGTGAAATGTGATCATTTTACTTTTATTTAGAGAGAGATTTTCCAGTACCGATTTAATCACCCAACACAGTATGATATCGATGCAAGGCAGCTAATTAGTGGGTGCCGTTCATGTTACCCGCCGATTGTATCTCCCGGCTATGTAATCTGTATGATTGGGTTGGATCATGACATTAAAATCTCGGTCCAACATTATATGCGCCTTTCTTACTGAGATAAATAAAGAATAATTTATGTTACACATTGAATAAAAATATTGTTACGGATTTTATCGCGTCCTTTCAAACACTATTTTTCCGGGACTAAGGCGTTTGACATCATAGTTATTGTACAAATTAAAATTAGAATCTTCACATGCCTACAATAACGACCCAAAATAAAGTTCCCTTTTGAGTATGTGTAAGTATTTATATCGTGTCACCTGATTTATCCAGATTAATGAAAATAAAATAATTATTACACTAGGAATGAATGTATGTTAAACGTCTCTCAATGACACACTATAAGTAAAGATATGGTAGTGAATCTGAAAAAAGGCGGTGCTATAAGTACAGAATTTTTTTTAGGCACCGGATGATTTTTTTTTTATTTATTTCAAATAAAATTTTACAATAAAGGAATATGCCTATAACTTAACGCTATATAAACCGCAATGGTTTGTCACTAGCGCCAAAGCGTCCGTCTTGCGTTCCTAAATAACTTTTTAGTATACTCTTAATGTTTTTGTTAGTTATACAATTCCTTATATCTGAGGGTAGTTCATTAATTAATCTAGGCACGATGTATCTTGCCGTGCGCTCGCCGTACACATTTTTTTGCGCCTATCGTATTAAACTGGTTTGACGATATCGACCGTGTGCATATAGGATGTTCCATTTTGGTTAAAATTTTTTCATTAAAGAAATATTCTTTTAACATGATGTATTTTATTTTTGATGTTACAGTGTTTAAAAAGTTTTTTTTCGTCGTTATGTAATTGTTCTTTAATTTTAGGTGGTTTTGTTCGTTGTATTTTCAAATTTTAACTTAATTATTTTATATGATGTTGTTTTCGTATAATATAATATCTTGCCAAAATGATTGTATTGAAGCAATAAATCATTAATTCATATCTACATAATATTTAATAAAGAAGTATATAGAAAATTAAACATAAACGTTAAACATCGTGACACCTGCGTCTATCCAGTTTGAGCATGGAATGCCGCTGTAAACTCCTACTTGATTTGTACATCTGCACCGACAATAAGCGGCGTGTAAAACGCCCTATAGAAGACGGGGTAGGTTCCGAGCTTGAAAATGTATGTCTCGGCGAATATCGATTTCAAATAAAATCACAACCTTTTCAGATAACGAGGTGACATTTCCCCTTTTTCCGGGGCCCGTTTGTCGCGCGCGTCGCACATTGCGAATTTATCCACCGAAATAAGGAGATAACGAACGTAACGGTTAGCTGGAGGAAATATACGAGACGGTTACGATTGGCCCCGCACGCTGCCAATTGTATGGAGCAGCCACTTCATACGGAGTATCCCGCCTAATAATATTTCCTCCCAACAATCATTTATATGTCTGTGAATGAGATTTAAGAGCGTTTTATCGCTTGTCGCTGGGAACATTCCATAAATTCTTTTAATAATAAATAAAAGAGATTATGGATTTCTATTTGTTATGATTAACCTTTCTCGCTCCTTTTACTTTAAATCTGCCATATTTGCCATTACCATCGACATATTTGCCTATATGTTCGTCAGATCCGAGAACTTAATGACTAATTTAGCATGTCACCAAAGTCTTAACTTAAGAAGTTTGTTAGCTGGCAACACATGACACCCAGCGATTGTTATGCATGATAACTACTTCCAATGATATCTTAATGATTTACCTGAACCTTATTGTATCTTTAATTCATAATTAATAATTTAGTTGATCGTCACATTAACTTGGAATTGTAAACAATAGTTTAACTTTATTAGTTCCTAATCTGACTTCTAATTAATTTTGTATAAAGATTGTTAGGACGCGCATTTGTGACGGTATTCGTTATAATAATTATTTTGTACAACGTTACGCTGTCTCAATAAAGCGAGTGTATTAGTTGTTGGACTATTTTATTCCACGAAACCTACAAATTATAACACGTGCCTTAGTGTTGTGACACTGCCGTGAGTGGCAGCTGTTTTGCATGTTGGGCTTTATTAATAGCAGAAGTGGGCATACGAGAATGATTCTCAACTGATTTTAAGTGATCTCGCCGCCTACAACTTCTTATACAATCTTCTTTCTTAATTTACCCGTTTTTCACATCTTATCACACATTAATTATTTTAGTAATAAATTAAGTAAGTAGGTAATTATACAGAATTGTGTCCTCTAGAATTCTAATAGTGTAAGTACAAATCTAGAAAAAAAATTTAAGACTAGTGTTTTTTTTAATTTATTTACATGCCTTTTTTTAATTTATTTACATGCCTTTTTTTAATCTAATTTTTCAAGCGTCTATTGTCTATTTGTTTAAGTTACGATCAGATAATATAAGATTCGAATCTGCCATTGGACTATTGAGGTGAACCATCTCGTAGTAATATTTATGAAAAAAAAAGATTGTTGGCATTCTTTTTTTTTTTTAAATTTTGCTATGTCTTATAACGTGTTATATAAAATAGCATTTATAAAAAAGAAAGTATGCGTATGATAGTGTAATGCAAGCTTGTTTTTATTTGTCGTTCCTGCAGATAATATAAATTCATAGTCCCTCCTATAACACGAACGTTATTAGACATTAGATCGATTTAATTAATCTAACATTTTCCCAAGCATGTTATGATCTCCGTATGTAAGGAAGTGGGGTGGGTCTCCTACAATAAGGCCTTAATGATGTCCACCCACCGGGCGAGGATACTTGTTGCTTCGTTGCGTCTGACCGATATTGTATAGCACCTAACGAGGTTGGTTTAGATTCCTTCATATTGTCTAAAAAAATATTTCATTTTTTAAATAATTTTCTTTACATTTATTTATATTAATGTTTCAATTGATACTAGCCGATATATTTTCATAGTTTTACTTGCGATAATCATGATTTTCTCATACCTAAGGATTGATGAGGAATTATAAAACAACTCGTTTAACCCTCTTATTTAGTGTCTGGTATTAGCAGGAAAAATATAGCAGTTAACTAGTATATGGCGGTAGTACTAGTGTCAGTCAACCACTAGTCAGTAAGTCAGTTGATCAATATTGATCCACCAAAGTCACTATTTTAATAGGAGAAGGGGCAGACGAATTTACGGCTCACCTTATCTTAAGTAATCATCGCCCCTGAACAGCACAGCACCAGTGGAGCTGCAGGTGCATTACCGGCCTTTGATTAAAGAATAGGCTCGATTCTTGAAGGTCCTTAACTCGTTCGGTAACATCGCTGGTGACAGTTGATTTTTTTTTGCTTTAATGTATCTTTCTATTGTCTACAGGTTTTTCTACTTGTACCACTTCTCGTTCTACGCCTACCACTACCGTTTCAACGGCCAGTACAGTAGCCTGGCTATGGTAACATCCTGGCTGTTCATACAAGTAAGTATTGTGAAAAATGTTTTTAATTTTAGAAGTACTTATTTAATGTCACGATAACCGTAGCTAGTAGTGTGCTACGATCAAACATGCATGATTCATATCCTACTCGTTGCTGAGGGTCGTGACCTCCACAAAATATGTGGCCGACGATCGCTCTCCACATGTTGCGATCTTCGGCGGTGTGTAATGCATCGTGGACTCTCGTGTTGGTGTTGTTGCTGATTTGGTCTGTCCAACGCATAGGGCTCCTCCCTCTTGGTCGTCTTCCTGATTCATATCAAGCTATATAAAAAAAAGAAATTAGTTAATTTTCTACTGACAATTATTCAAATGCAATATATATTAAAAAAGCAAAAGTAAAAAGCTACGTAAAAGAAAAAAACACTAAAGTCCGGAGTAAATTTTTTCCCGTTTTCACACGGTCCCGAATAACGCTCGCCGTTTATTCCACATCCATTCATCCATCAGTTATTAATATGAGCTTTATTAGGTATCATTCATATATACGCGGATAGTCATAATTTAAAATAAAATACATTTAAATATAGATCTTTTGCCCAGTTACTGTCGTGTACTTTGTGAGTGTAAGTAGTTTGTCAAAGCAAACCACTACAACTTTATCTTGCAATCCGTTTGTACATCAAACGTATAATGGACTGCAAAGGTATGCTTAAAAGGAACTTGTTTTCCTTTTGCTTTGTTATTAAGCATCGTGGTTAACATGGGTCGTCGTTTGTCACTTAGGTCACCATATTCGTGATATTGCTCATGACAATATTCCTTTTTTTAGTATCCTTTTAAGAATTCCGTTTTCTGTCCATCTAAAGCCCAAGCCGATAAACTCATTCGTTTCTGTATTCGTGCCGGAGAATCAGACCTACCTATCTAAAGTCAATTACGTGTTATATTAGATAATAGTTAACATCTCTTAATGTAATACTGTCAAAAATGTCGTTAGTGGAATTGTCAATAATCGAAATATAACCGTGAGCAAAAATAAAGGGTCGGTTAAGAAAGTTTGAACAACTCGGAAGATAAAGACGCTAGCTAACTGAAATAAATTGTGCATATTGTGATAGACTGAAATATTCTTAAAATAAAATAAAATATTTTTATTATTTTTTTTATATAATTAAAAAACATAAACTCAAACGAAAAAAGATATCTTACGTAAACTTGGATAATACGGCATTTGTCATAAAATTTTATTTTTATTAAAATTTTAGTACTTAGTGTTGCCTTCATATGGCATGTGGCGTGGAATGTTGCATTCCAGTTAGCTAGCGTCTTTATATTTCGAGATATTCAAACTTTCTTAACCGACCCTTTATTTTTGCTCACGAGTGTATATGTTGCAATTCGACGTGACGTAGAAATTCTGTTGAGTTTCATTTACTTTACGTTTTTTTTACGTTATGAATACGTGATAAATCCTATTTGAAACATATCACAAACATACAGTGAACATATTTTCAGCCAGTACGCGCCGCGTTCTATTTGTCACTGGCAGTTTGATAGGGTCGGGCCCCGCCGCGGGCGGTGTCCTCTGTACCTCGTGTCCAGTTAATAGATAAACTGGTTGTCTGTACGTTATTAGCTTTCCGCCGCTCTGCGACAGTTATTAATATCGTCCCATTGAAAAACGGACGGCACGGTCTGCTAAGCTAACCCGCTCCTATATATGGCTGGCTATACACGTTAAAAACATTGACTCTATTTAGGTGATTGTTTGATGTTGAAATAGAAAATATCACGACCGTATCCTAGACGGAGTTGCCAGAGATCTATTTTTTTAACTCAAGCAGAGAGCGTATTGGTGATTTAGTTTCCAATTCTTGGTTTCTTAAAGACAAAAAACCATACAGTTGGGCTTGGCGTAGGGTGATTGAATCACAAACACCTAGCCAAGGATCACTAGCGAAAGGAAAGATCTCATTATCGTTTATTAATAACTTAAATCGAATGGAGACTCGAGTGCGTAAGATATTTTATGCACGAATATACTTTATTGCACGACAATTATTATCATCAGAGAAATACTAAATTTTATTTGCATTGATATACACTCGTGAGCAAAAATAAAGGGTCGGTTAAGAAAGTTAAGCTAGCTAACTGAAATAACAGCCCTGTAGTTCTGGGCTCTCAAGAATAAGACTACGGTGTCCCCTGCCTGTCGTATAAGGCGACTAAAAGGGGCCTCGGGTTCACTGGGCGACAAGGGTGGGGGCCTTTGTCGTCCGCTAAGGTGGACCCGGGAAGAAGGCGACATCGGCTGGCCCTTGTAGCCTTGCACTATGAAGGCACAGGGGGGGAGGGAGAAACCTCCCCTCTCCCCCCCGGGATGTGCTCTCCTTGAGCACAGTGCAGAGGGGCTCCGGTGCGTTCCACTGGAGATCCCGGAGCCACTCGATTAAAATAAATAAATTAATAAAAATTAAAATATTTTTATTAATTTATTTATATTTCTTTAAAAACATAAACTTAAACGAGAAAGGATATCTTACGTAAACTTGGATAAGTATTACAGTAATACAGTATATTTCATTAAATTTTATTTTGATTATAATTTATAGTACTAAGTGTTGCCATATGGAAGCCCACGTGGAAACGCTAAGCAATAAAATTGAAATAAAAATAAATTAATAAAATTATTTTATTGTATGCGCGATGGGCGGTCTTATCGTTGATCTATTCCAGACCTTTGTATGGACAGATATTTGTTTCTAGAAAGATTTAGAGCGGTTCCAATAATTATATCTATTTTTAGTTGAACATAGAAGAAAAACAGAATGACAAATATATACATCATATATAAAAAAAATCATCAGAGCTGAAACCCACTGTTATTTTTTTAACCAAAAAAAGCTTCTTATCCGAGTGGAGGAGCGTGTGGTCGAGCCTCGAGCATTTGTCAACAAATCACGTCCCCATGTGTTATTGTGCGCGCGTCGCACTCGACGTGTACCACCTCAAAAGAATCAACTTTACCATTGCTGAAATAAAGAACAAGCCACCCGCCCTGTCTTCACACGGCTAGCATTAATTATTTCTTGATGTTGAGACATAATAAAACATATTTATATTGTTGGTTGTTGAACTTACAGAGAAAGGTTACAAGTAATTCGTAGTAAGCTTACATTATAAAATGTGTAACTACAAAGTTTTTTGTCCATTGTTTTAGAAATCATAAGTCATAAGAGAACATCGCATATATATATATATATATATATATATATATATATATATATATCGTTTATCGGATTGTTCTTGTCAACAAGACCATGTTACATTTAGATAATGATTGTAAGATATGTCAAAGCCCTTGGAAAAAGTAATGAAACGACGATTTCAGGAGTTATTTAGAAAAAAAATTAATACGCTACTGTAAAGAGAATGCATTAAAACTCCTTAATATAACCTATTTTCTGCCACGTATCAAATTTCCAAGTTTTGTCAAGTAAGCCCCAAGATAGTCCAAATAGCATCCGTGCGTGTAATATTTTTGTTCGCGCCGGCGGCTCCGCAAGGGGTCGTCTGTAGGGATTTCACAATGACAGTACTTAAATAACAAAAATGACAAGTCATGTCGGTTATCTTCTAGATAATTGAATAGAATCTCTTGTATTTTATTTAAAAAGATATCTTTTCCACAAATGGCGTAGACAGAGCAAAGTCTAGCCCACTTAAAAGCGTTTGTTACGTAATATTCTTAGTATAATTTGTAAAAACATCGAGGCCGCCCCCGCGCGAGTGGCCTTTAACGTTTGATTTGATTTGAAATCAGTTTTTGTTTTTGCTTGTAAATATTGTAACCCATGTCCAATACACACATAAAGTGAGCAACATTTATATGTATGTAACATTACATTAAAATCTTGGCCATAAAACGGTGATAGATATTTGTATGCACAACTGCTTACCCCCGCCGTCGCTGGATGTCTTATATTTCCAGGATTGAGTGTTCCGGTTCGATTTCCGGTCGCATCGTGTACGGAAGTTAATAACACGCCGCGAGGACTTCTGCCCACAGACCATTGTTTGCGAGCGGCACAAATCGATTCTAGTTTCCTGCCGCAACATTTGATATTCATTTTGATTGGTTTGACTCTATGCTTTTTACTAGTTCTCTATTACCGTCTGTAAGGTTCGCAGTCGGAAATTTCACGTACAGTCTTGGTAAACTGTACGTGAGAATTGTGTAATTGTTTGTTTAAAGTTTATTTCTGATCAACTGTTTATGTCTGAATCAGTTGATCAGAAATAAACTTTTTTAGTACCACTAATTGCGTTTTAGTATCTAGTGCTTGACCACGATCCCACCTGATGTAAAGTGGTGATATAGTCGAAATATGGTACGCGCTAGTTTAGTAAGTGCCTATTCACTCTTCTCTTGAGAAGGCTCCGTAAGACGTATACTTGAACGGAAAGACGCCGGCAACTTATTCCACCCCTTAGCTGTACGCAAAGAAGTAAAATAACGGTTCTATTTTCGGTTACTGTCGATTTGTTTTGAGAATATAATTGGAATTTAAAAAAAATGTATTTTTTGTACATTAATTCGATGCGTAAAACTAATAAAATGTAGATGCGGATCCGGAAATGCGAGTGCCACTTATCTGTTTCGCCTCGCAAGAGACAGAGAGAAATATGGTGAACTGACTGCTAACCTTCGCTAGTCGAAGAGGCACTTTAAGAAGAATTCATATTCAATAAAAATTCACAACATTTTTATTAGCAACACTAAAAACATGCTCGAGTATGTATTATTCGATATTAAAAAAAAATTAGAAATACATGCCGGAAAATAACATCAAAATTCCGTTATGAAATAATGATATGATTCCTTTTGTATTAATTTAGCATACTCTGTGTAAGAGGAATTACGCCCGGGGCGGAGGGGTGGGGTAGGGTAGGTTGCGAATTACGCGGGTAGGGCGAAGTCGAACAACAAGACGGGCCTGTGGAATGCAAAGTGGGGGCTTATCTTATAATCATCGAGCGTGTCAACTTATTAATAAAAATCATATTTCATGAGGTCGGCGGGAGTACGGGCCGGGCGGCGACGTGGCCCGCATACCGTTCAGCGCTTCCTACATTAATTTTAACCCCGTTCTCGACCTCTGACTTAGGCTAAAATATTGCAGTAAATCAACAGGTCACTAGACGTTTGCCAATACACGATACAATAACACGATAAATTAACAGACATAATGTACGTCAGCTGTATCGTCGAAGCGTCAATGGCCTAATGGTTTAGGGTACGGCGTGCGAATCGTAATGTCGTGGGTTCGAATCTACCATTCGACTATTGACGTGAACCATGTCCTAGCACAAGCTTAAGCTTAGTTGGAATGGTTAACAAGATAGTTCCTCTTCCGAAACGGCGTGACCGATTTTTATGAAATTTGACATGCATTTTCAGTGGGTCCGAGAGCCGGCTACTATTTTTATATCCCTAAGTGATAAGGGTTAATATTTATTTTTTGGACAATTTTTTTTTACAATCCAAAATTTTCACCCTTCTATCACTAACCCATATATTTTAAGAGTTATTTTATTAATTTAATAATTTTTAATCCCGCTCGATAACGGATCAATTGATCAATGCCTGTTTGATACTGCTATAACAAACAAGATCCATGGCATATGCTGTAATCTGAATCGTTTGTCACCTTGCACGGAAAAATGGTTATTTTTTATATTTTGATTACCACAACTATCACTAAAAATTATTTTCATGGTAAAAACATTTGCCAGATCAGCTAGCTATGTGTATTTATAATAATTAGTTTGTTTGACGACGGTTTGCTAAATATAATGTCGTGGTGGGTTTTACCCACCTTTCAGCTATTGACGTGAACTCTTTCCTGGCTAACTGTAGTGATTAAAACCAATTTCAATAAGTTTATTGTCGATTTATGAGCTTACTTTAATAAAATAAATAAAAACAATACTAAAAAATATAGTACAGATAGGTCCCAACTATAGCCTTTTTCTCTCTCCGTTTATAATGTGGGCTATTTAAAGAGTAGTGTATAGGCATTTATCAAGCTTATGTGTCGAAGATTACATCCTCATTTAACTTCACGTGGGATTGTGGACGAGCACTTGCTTCTTGCTTAGATCTATCTTATTAGCTATCACTGATAATTTTTTTTTCAAAACATATACAATCACTTAGTTTTGTAGTACATTTTTGCTTTAAAATTTTTATGCAATATTATCTATGGTGGGTAAATTTAAAATGTCCAGGAAGGGAGACCTTATTCACCTGCTTTAAAGGTCTTTTTAAAATTTATAGATCTCTCCTTTCGAGTCGTTCGTGATGTTTGCATTCGTTTGTGTATCTATATACGGTGGTTTATAACATAGTCAACTATATACAACGCTCTAATAGAGGTTCAGCTATTTCTACAAAGTCCTAAATCAACAGGCTTGTCGGCCATAATGGAAACACGACGAAGTGTTGTAATCGTGTAGATCTCTTGCAAATTATGGTTAAACTTTAAGTAAACGCTCTTAGCGATTTAACCGACCGCGAGGTAATCTGCTAAGATGTAATT
Organism: Meandrusa payeni; assembly: GCA_029286785.1. Lineage (NCBI taxonomy): Eukaryota > Metazoa > Arthropoda > Insecta > Lepidoptera > Papilionidae > Meandrusa > Meandrusa payeni. The sequence continues at coordinate 5,254,883 of JAGSMX010000008.1, read as the reverse complement.
AATTCAAATTAATGCATATTTTAGGTTTTCTGATGGTAAAGTGAAACTATATATACCTGGAGTACCAATGGGTCGGCTGGAAAAATCGTATAATACCGTCATGACGCGGTTTCTGAACTACACCTGCTGTCTACCCTTCTTTCGGGATGCAATCTTAATGTCCTGTGCCTGTACATCTCTCTGGCTTCCTAGCCAAACATGAAGCTGTGGCACTATGCCAAAATTTATCCGCAATAAATGAACTCAATGACAATCAGGTTAAAGTTTATAATTACATTTTTTTTATTCTTCGCTTCTCAAATACTTTTAATATTACAATGAATATTATATTATTAAAGCGTTAGCAGCGTAATGGCCCAGGGTACAGTTTGATAAAAGTAGGTCATAGATTAGAATCCGCCGTTCGACATTTCACGTGAAACTCCTAGCAAAATCTTAGGCGTAGTTTCCAACTGGTTAGTAATTTACAAGAATTTTAACAATATTTATGGATTTTTTTTAAGAATTATTAAAAAAAGCGCATATAAAATATCATAAAAACCTAATAATTAAATTGACGTTAACTTTTAAATTATAAGAACAGGCATATATATAATAATAAACATGGGAGTATCCCAAGAAAAACGTCTTTCACTAGCAAAAAAATTTGTGTTGGTATCTGCTATTTTTTCTTTGTATTTTAAATCAAAATAACTTTATATCCGTCTGAATTTTCTACCGTCTTGGCATAATCAGCGCGCCGCTCGTAAAGTGTTTAAGAAAAATTTGAGGCTAAAAAATTTATCTCAAAGGGCACTTTGTGCCCTCTCCCGCTCACTTCAAGTGGAAGGCAGAGCTCGCGGCGTGCACGTCGCTTTTCACGTATATAATTCTGGACAGTTCCATTACGTTTCGCTAATTAAATTTTATTAGATTCACCGAAACTATTTAGTCTTTCAAAGATATTTTTGTCTGATGGATCATCCATTATAGACTGTTTTTTTCCTTCAAACTATTTTGTGATTTTATTTATCCTAAGTGGATTCACGACTATTTTTTAAATTTTTAAGCAAGGGCGTGACCACGATGTCACCTAATGTTTAGTGGAAATGCAGTCCTGGTAAGTATTGTGTACTCTTGAAAACACCCACATTGTATTCGAAGGGAGAGACGAAAATGCTTGTGCAATGTGAAGTGCTTTTCTTCGTTTGGTTTTGCGGGATGTCTATCTACAACGAAAGAAAAAATCATTATTGCTCGGGTTACTAAGTATAAATTACAATAGTCTGAATAATAATGGTATTTGTTGTGGTTTATGTTTATTGATTTAATAATTCGAAGTAACGTTCATCACATAATTTTAGCAATACTCGGGTGCATCTTGTACAAACGATCTGATATTATTAAACAAAAATTCGTGCCCTATTCACTAAGCTATCTATTTAATAGGGGTTGAGGTAAATCTCAAAGCGGCCGATTTTAATGGACGTATAAAAGGGCACCATCCCTGTCCATTAAATACCTTTTAAACGTTTGATCCTTTTTTATATTTACAGTAGCGATGATCGCGAACAGATCCTGGATATGGACGGCTTGCGTTAATTAAGGATCCACCGTGAACTCGTCTGTTGTACGTAATCTTAGTTAACGTTAGCTTAATATAAAGGATGCTTTGATTGTGTTTCTATTACTCAAACAACACTGAATACACTAATACGAAACTTCCATATATATAAAACTATGAACAGCTAAATGAAAACACTTGAAGAATGAATTATGTCAACACGAAAGAAGCGAACCGGCTTTGCACGGATAGCCCCAATTTTCTTTGCGCAATTATAAGATTGCGACACTGTAACTTTTACTGATATATAAATAAATAAGCTCTCATGTTAATCAGCAGGGTGGGCGTAGGTACTTTCTACGTAAATGTCCGAAAATTCTGTGACGAAATTATTTCATAACTTCTGAAAAACTAATACAGGCTGTTAGTTATTCCCTCTGAGGCATCAAGAATTGTATTCATATCACACTCACCATTCGCGCATCGTGATATAAAACAAACTATAATAGTGCATGACAAAAGTCTATTTATCAAAAAAACATGGGTATAACGTATTTACATGATCCTTGCCGTTTATATTTACTAAAGAGAAATTACAATAAGTTTTCGATGGTTTCAAGACTATTTTCTAATATAAACCCTTGGTATTTGTCAGGTACAATTAATAATTTCAGTGCTGCTGTCGTTTTGTTAAAAATTTATATCATCTAAATAACTTGATGATAGACTATTATCTTTTTTTCAATTGCAAGCATCACTTGATTGAAATTAACTAACAAAAAGGTGTTATAAAACCTTCGGATAAAAGGGAATTGTATTTTTTTTCAATTATCTCACGGTACGTTGCACGCTAAGAATAATAAATCATAAAGATGTCCCAACTTGTCCTCGACGCTAACCCGTTACACCTTCCCTCTGCTCGAAAAAAAAAATCAAAACGAGGGGATCAGAAAATATAATTTCAAATAAAAGTTGAGTCGCAGCGGTCACAAGTTTCTTAATTAAAACTTATGTCCGATGCCATGAGGGGAGGGAACTTTGACCCAGAAATAAATAAAGACGGTACGGCAGTGCTGTCACGAATTGCTCATTTATTTGTCTGCAGAACTTTTACTGTGGACTATGGATATATCTTATAAGGCGTGGTAGTTCCTGCAAACCACTTTAAAACTTTATCTTGTAACCTTTTATCTTTACAGCTTTATTTTGCCAGTGCTTGAATTCGTTGGTTAATGTAACTTTTGTTTTCAGCACTCCATGTTGTACTTCTTCCATCACTACGAGTTGCCAGTGATACTACAGCAAGCGCATCTGCAGCAGCTGCTTCTACGGTCTCATCACGGAATGGGAGGGATGATAGGATTAGCTGGAATCGCCGCTCTAGCCAGTGGAGCTGCATATCACGATGCACCTGGGACTGGTACGCAAGCCACACCGCCTACTACCCAATCGACGACTCAAACCGTTCAAAATACAGCTCAATCAACAACTCAGACTTCACCATCAGTATCTACTGTTCAAACTAATACTACCCATACGGGTGAAGTTACTTCTTCGAGAGCTAGTTCTCCAGAAACTACAGCTACGGGCACAAACACTGTTAGTGAAAGTCCTGAGAGACCTTTATCAGTATCTAACCAGCATGATGAGATTTTGGGGAATTCCGAAAAGAATAAGTCAATTAATCCTACGGGCGAAAATGGGATAAAAATCGAAGAGATAACTAGAAAAAAATCTGAAAGTGATATCGAAATCGTAAAAAGTAGCAACTCGGCTACCGGCGATATCGAGAATGCTAAAAACAATTTTTCTGGCGCAGCTAAGGACGGAAAAGTTAGCGTTAGTGTCGCTAAAGTTGACGGATCAACTTTAGACCGTAGACGAAACGAAAATACGGCTTTGTTGGTCGATGAGCCTCCGCCCTCCAACACTAATGAAATAACTGCAACGAAGCTAGCTCCTAGAGCTTCCCCTGAGGCTGATGATTTAGATTAGAACATATTTATACTAATACAGATCGCTTTGAATACTTGTTAAGATTTGTCTGTTTCAGCTTAGTTTAAAATCTAAAAATTTTCGACAAAAAAATAATTGTATCTAAGAATGTTTACACGGTACTTATTAAAATTAATATTTTATGAGGGAAAGTGATTGCGAGTTTTGTATTGTAACAAATATTCATTTCTGCATCGATGTGAAGCGATTGTCACAATTTCTTCTCTTTAAGAACTTAGAAACGATTGAACATGCAACTTGAACATTTTGCTAAGGTATCAAGCTAATGTGTACCTAATAAATATATGTCCTCTTTATATGTATTGGGAGAACAAAGTACTATTGTAGTTTCTAGGGTCATTAGACATTGTGAACTACCGGCACATGTATTTCAAAGTCTGAGAACTGGTGGTTTCATATATTCATTTGTGTTGTGCATATAGTGAAAAAATCCTATTGATTTAACAGTAAATTCAGCAAATGGTGATTGTAGTATTTAAGACGTCGCTGCCATTACATCGTATGTAAATATTTAGGTAGAGTTGTAATGATTATTAGGTTCTTATCGTGTTTGTTAATTTTAATATGCTTAATGGGAAGCGCTGGAAGTCGGCTTAGTTTTTTCGTACAGTCCTTTAGTTCATTGCAATAAATATATAGTTTAATATTGCCTATTATTTCAAACCTATGCACCAGGGATACGGATCGGGGTCAGGTTCGCGCATCCTTACCGTGCACGAGGCCCAAGGCCTCACGTACGGATCAGTGGTGGTCATCAGAACAGTGAAGAAAAAACTGCAACTGCACGACAGCGTCCAACATGCTGTTAGCGATATCCCGACACACCGTCAGCTGTGTCTATTATACAGATGACTGTGACGATGCCACAGGAAGACTGATGACAAAGGCAATGGCCATATCAAGGGAGAGGATAGTGGACTACAACCAGAAAATGGCCATGAGAAGCAGGGACACAGCGGTCGCGGAGAAGCTAATAGCAATGCAGCGGGGCGTCTGCGACGCGTGAACCCAAAACGATCTCTGGCCACCTCCAAATTCAGGCATTATATATATATATAAAAAAAATAAGGAAAATAGTAACTGTAGAAGTGGCACTTTTTAACAAATGCAGAGTAAACAATTTAAGTGTATTGGAAAAGAGCACGGACACAGGTCTGTGGTTGCAATCTGAGAATAAAAAATAAAAAAAAAACCTATGCTTATTTCTATATTAACAATGTGTACTTGAGTGAATATCTTATAAGCTGTCGTCATCATAGACATTACATAATTAAAATAATCAGAATCATTTCATTTTATAACATAACACCAAAATCCCTAAAATTCCTCTCTATTTAGTAGCAGTGGTATATTTTTACTACCGCTAAATAAGCTACGCCTTTTTTAACCCTGACGGGGTAGAGGGAGGCAGTTTTTATTGTCCGCTTTCCGATCCGAGGGCGCCCAAGAGGTCTGAACCACGACTCGGTCGGTAGCTATTTCACGGATAATCTAAGGGACATTCGAAAAGCTAAACTAACTTTAAGTGCCACTTCGGGAAGCGTTTGCGCTGGGAGAAGAAGTGGCCGAAGAAACTCCAGCAACGCTCCTAGCATCTAAGGGGTCGGAAGCCTATTAAAGCCGTATATGCCGTATATGGTGGTTAGGCCTCCGACATACATAAGTGATTATTTGTACATAAGAAAAAAAATGGGAACTAACAAGATTGTAAAGTCGAACCCTTAGCCATTAGACTACTGATATTGATCATTGATACTCATTTTAATTAACCTCATTTAGGTGTTTAAATGAATTCGAAAAAGTGGAAGTTTTTCAATTTGTATTTTTTGATTATTTTGGATTTCATTTTCTTTTAACAAACCTTGTTTCATTTAGGTCCCATGTTAATTTTAGATTTTGTTTTTTTTGGCGTTTGATTTTACACGTGTAATTTATAGTCGGTTTTATTTTTATTCGTTAATATGCTTGGTAAATAATATTCTATTTTACAACGCCTTATTTAAGACTTGCCTATCGTGATTCGTTATCATGTCAATATTTGGGACAACTATGGCTGTGTTTTCTACCAATGATCATCATAGAGGATGGAAGTAAAACTTCTATTTCCTTATACACTGCACCCGTGAAGGAATCAACAACGCTGTTTTATCGATCGCCAAATGAACTACAACAGCTCAAAAAAATGTACTACCTAAGTGTATTTTTACTTGTATTTTGAGATAAGAAAAGTTGAAAAAAATAACGCCGATTTATTTCCTCTCATCATTGCAAGAAAGTACAGTAATTTCATCGAATCTTTATTCACTTGATGAATAGTTAGTAAAAATATATATATGATAGAGAATAATTAAACTAAGATTATGGTGAACGTGAAACTTGTGGGAAAATAGTTTTGGCCAAAAAATATTAGCTAATGAAACTTACGACAAAAACATCCGCCATGATGAAAGTAGTTGTGTCTTGGCGTGTATTGATTTTGTTAGTTTTAATATAATATTGATTTCAAATCGATTATTTAATCGTGTGATAAATTGTTTTAAATTAATATTTCACATGCAATGTTTTTACGATGTCGCCGAAAAGTTCTCGATTGGAGACAACGGACCAGCAAGCGCGGTGTGGGACGTCCACCCGCAAGGTGGTCTGACGACCTCACCAAGGCAGCAGGGCGCAGCTGGATGCGGGTCCTTTTGGAAATCGTTGGGGGAGGCCTATGTCCAGCAGTGGATGTTTTACGGTTGAAATAATGATTAATGTTTTTACAAACTAAAAATTTTTACTTAAATTCGTCGTGTGTTTACTATGGAGCGTCGAATTGTCATATTTTTTTGTCAAAGCTATTAATGACTCCCAAGTTTATCTTTCACTATGTGATTATATTAATGATTGTCTATTATGTAAAACTAAAGTCACCAACTAATTGCAAAATTTAACTTATAAAGACACTGAAGCAATTATACCTGGATACTTGTGATCCACACACATACTCACACACACACATGCACAATAATGTATCTATATCTTTTGTCTTCTAATTATATGTACATAATTATAAGTTTAATTTGTATTTACATTGTTTGTGTCTCGAGGTGGGCGTAAACTGCTGCGACACAGTTGCCAACTACTGTAGCAGTTTACGTACGTTCTGTATTGTAAAATTTCTTTTTCTTTTGTCCAAATAAAATTATCAAAAAAAATGTGCTTATACGACAAAATTACCTAAAGTACCGTACCTGAATGGCTTGAACAATAAATCCTTAACTGAAATAACTATGAAGGAGGTTACCTCATTGTTTATATGTCGTAGCGAAGGCGGTATTAGAACTTCGAACAGTTAATAAAAACCGGAAAGTAGGGTACAAAATATTACTATTGACATCTTAGTGTAAAGTAATTAATAACTGATTTGAACTGTCTGTGGCTCTGACTATGGCTTCACTTATGTCATTCTGACCTAATCCGCCTAATCTACGTCCGTTCGCGAGTACGCATATCACGCTTTAGCGAACAGTATTGAGAACAAATAGTGCGTGCCGTGCCTGACAGAACTCGTGATGCTTGTGTTTGTGCAGTTAAAAGTGTGTGGACCTCCTCCGGGCTATTCTTGAACTACTTGTTGGAGCCCTAATGCTGTCTACAGTCTAGCCACGTAAGTCTTTTTATTTTTGTCTTTAAATATTTTGATGTTTTGACATGACGTACCGTATGCTAACGTCACCCAATCATTCCTTAAACTGCCAAAGCAAAAGGGAGATATTGCTCTCGTCTCAAACATCTATCTATTCTAAAATGTATATAATAGATAAGCCCTCACGTTCTTTTAATTTTAGTGGGGTAGACAAAGATGGTATTTGCTTTTTGCTTGTCACCTAGCTTATTAGATCCTATATATACAAGGTGAGCCCATCGTCGTCATACATGTTCAATTTAATCAAACATTAAACACTATGACGCGCTCGCCGACACATTTTTATTATAATATGTTTAACTATTGTTAATTTACGAATTCTGGCGCCGATATTTCCTTTATTTCAAATTTATGTACGTTGTCGTAATGGAGTACTTAGCTAGTCCTGAATTATAATAAACCTACCAATATCTTGATCAACATTCATTCTTCCATAATGTGATCCAGTTTACTGATACATACACATACAAATATATATATATATATACAAAATCTAGTTCAAACCAAACCATTTCCACAAACAAAAAAGTTATAAAAATCTGTCTAGAATTGATGGCGCTATAAGTACATAAACAGTAAATTGAATTGACGAATTGGGAATTTTGTTTTTGAAGTTGGTTGAAAATGTTCTTTTACATAATAAGTTATACTGAATACTTTTACGATGGTTAGAGCTCCCATACAAATTAGTGTCTATTTTTCGCAATCATATATGTATACAAATAAAATTAGTTGCTGATATTGTATTATATTATTGTTTACTGAATTAACTAATAAAAATAGGTACATTCAATTCAATTGATATTAAAAAAGTACAACAAAATAAAACTTATTGGCAAATATTTACAATAACAAATAGGTCTACAACTAAAACAATAATTTTAATATTTACAAACAATAAATAATAGGTAAAACTACTAAATAAACTATAAACCTATACCAAACTAAAAATTAAACTAAATAACGTAAAAATTGACCCCAAATCACTGCGCTCGCAGGGCAGGGTGGGTGCCCAAGAGGCTAGCGGCATTTCCCCGTTGAATGGCCAGGATATTGAAGCTGATACTTATTCCTGCAGTGGTAGACTCGCCTTTCAGGTTAATATATAAGGGAATACGTGAATGAATAAAAGACATATTTCAAGACATAGTTTATTGACATTTTCCTTACATTTAATAAGAAAAAAAAAATTGTTCTGCTACTTGTAGTGACTTCTGCGTGTTTACTGCTTCTGTAACAAAAATAAAACTATGTCAACATCATGGAATTTATAATACTAATAAGCAGATTGTTAATATAATTGACCTTTGCCACCTATACAAGAACATATCGACGCTGGAAAACAAAAACGTAGTAACTAGAGATGAAACGGATATCCGGTAACGATCCGGTATCCGGACTATCCGGCCTTGTTTTCACTATCCGGCCGGATACCGGATAGTAATCCAGTATCCGGCCGGATACCGGATAGTATAATTTTAAAAATCTCATTATTTTACTCAAGGCAAATCATACTCCAATAGGTTATGGACACCGTTTATTTTAATTTTATAATCGCACATCAAAATGTTTGTTTTATTAATTATTAGTTTAATACTCAAAATTAACAAGTGGCAAATTGTGGTGAATAAATACCAAAGTTTCCGCATTTGTTGGTAAGAGGTGACTCCGTTTACGTGCGATCCGAATGCCCCTGAATATATCCGATCTCGTTTACCGCGCCAATATTCAAATCAAACTGATCGCGTCAACGCAATAAAGGGCCGAATATCCGGCGCTCCGGCCTAGTAGCTTGCCGAATATCCGGTATCCGGTATCCGGCCACACTACTATCCGTTTCATCTCTAGTAGTAACCCATAAAAGTAAAATTGTTCACCAGAGCCGAAAAACATTTCAATTCTTTAAAAAAAAATTATAACTTTCCACAACACTGTGGACCTAGAGCTGTCGTTTTTGGACACAATATTTATTATTTTTCGCTGAATAAGTATTGTACCACGGCATTAATCTACTAGAGTTTTCCTAAACGAAAATCGCTTTACGGTACCAAAAATAAAGAGTACTATTATTCATTTAATTGTTACAAGTCATATATCATTCGACGAGTCTTTTTTTTTCTGATTCCAACGACGTAAAAAAGTGAAAATGGTCATGTGTGTCATTTACTACGTTTTTGCTTTCCAGCGTCGATGTATTTACGAGTAAAAACAAAAACCCACTTCAAATCGAATAGGAATATTACGAAATACAATTCATTAGAACTTAATATATCTTCAAACTATATTTACGTACATCCTTTTCAATAAAACAATGAATCATCGAAATCGGTTGGCGTGATATTGATTTAGTCGTCCATTTGTCGTGTACTTAATGCAAATTTAAGACTTATATGGTTTTCGCATGAATGCCATTGCCAGAACTCGATTAACAGACCAAATGGGACCATACTAGGTGTACCAGCTTTTAAATAGAAAGTTATGCGGTAACAAACTTAAAAAACATATAGCCGGATTGGGAACCTTCTTTTTTGAAGTCGGTTCCTTTTAACTTACTTAAATTGGTCTCCGCTATCTCTGTTTCACGAAGCATATTTTTACGAAGCAGACACATGCTTTAGGAATTTGCTTTAGGAATAGAAAAGTACGTTGACCAGTTCCCAGAGGATACTCAAGGGTTGATTGTTGTTCCAGTAATTCGTACGAATATAGGGAGCTATGTCACAAAAATAGAAAAGTATGATCTTTCTTCAATAGCCTAATGTCTCAAGGTTGCGGTCGCAGCGCTCCACTAGCCGCGGCGTCTGGCGGGAATACAGATTGCATGCAGAGCGGGGCGTAGTTTTTGCCTCTGTAGTTCTGTGTGTGATGCGCTATATTAACTATTACATTACAATTGTCAGCGCTCGCTGTGTGGCTTGATCTTAAGGGTACGATTTGCGAAACGAGATTGCGGTTAGAATCCACCACCATTCGACTCGATATGAACTATCTTCTAGCACAAGCTTAAGCTTTGTTGGAATGGTTAACAATTAAATATAAAAAAGTATTGCTCGTTAAATGCTCTTCGTAATATAATTAAATGTTACATTAACACAACTGCTGAAATGAGCGGTATACAATAGCAACGCGAACACAACCTCAACCCGTTACTAAATGTAGTTCATTATAGATGTGTGTGAATGCAACATTTAAATTATCTGCTTCGTTCTGATGTTGGCTGCTATATGCTTCATGACTCCGTCCAGTTACTGATGGGACTCTCCTTGTCAGCTACGTGTATTCTCAAGCAATAACATCTAGGAATTTGTGTTAATTGCCCAAGAATACGCGTGACCTTCAAGTATGATTTTTCTTCTTAATGATGTCATCTGGTTGGCTGACAGCACCCTCATTTGATATCAAGGTTCAACTCATGTTATGTCATGTTCAAAACATGATAAAACGAAAATCTAAAAAACTGTATCGATCCTTTATTACATACTAAATAAGTTTATTTTTAAAATATATGCCTTTATTTATATATTTGACTATATTATATGTGTATATATTTAAATAGTACGTTTACTTATTAAAAACTTCCGTCACTTCTATTTCATTATTCCTCTCCATTTAAAAGTTGACTGAAAAATATCGCTTTTAGCGATCAAGCTGCCTCAGTGTTTAACGAGTAACTATTTATTTTTGTGTTTTTTCATTTTATTTATAAACAATAGAGTGAATAAATCAATCATATATCATAATCATAAGACGTCTTTTTTTATATCTTCTCACAACACAGACAACAGAACACAGCTATGAATACACGAAATATTGATGTCCTGTCGCCTAAACTAGGAATTCCTGTAGTTTTGGAGACAGTCAGACAGAAAAAATTAAATTAAGATAAGCAATTTAACATCAGCCGTGAATCTTTTAAAAATAAAATCAATCAATCGTCAAATGGAATGCGCATAAACAGCATTACAAATTGAAAGTCCGAAAGAACTAAATAATAAATAAACACAATGATGCTCCAAATAATATTTGTTTCTACTCATCTATTTCCGAAGTTTATCCGGGCATTACCCGGGCCGAACTCGCTGCAAGGAGGGCAGTGGGACTAATCGCTCGGCAGTGTGCGTCGACACGAACGCGCCGGTCGGCACAGCCAGACACAGCCGGGTAATCCGGTTTCCGGGACATATCCGGACACCCGGGGACATCGCGTGTTGTCCGGGTTTAACTGTGAAATGAAACAAACGCACGATCATCGAGATTATAGGCCGTGCCCACCTCTACGGTGTTTGAGTTTCGATACACTGTTTTCATTTCGCTTTGGTAATAACTTGTGGATCTTGTGGAATGAATTCAACAAGATCTGCAAGTTATTACAGTAGACAATGAAATAGTTATTGTGTAGTAATTGTAAATGCGTTACACACACTTGACATAGATCATGTCAATACTATCATCGCCGCTGCATTTTCATAATAATCACTGTGTATGTTTTCATTTTATTATGTATAACGTATTCATTTAACCATACGGTTAAAATGAAATGGAATATAAGAATACAGAATTGTTCTTTAAGGCAATCTTTGATGCAGTTCTTCATCGTTAAATAGCTAGTCGTTTCCCTTTTTATTTGAATATGGAAGTTTGCCATTTTAATCGTACCATTAGTATTAATATAACTAGCGTTTTTAATAACCTCTAAGAAATCAATTTAGAGAAGAAAAATCTGAAAGGATTCAATTAGATATTATATAGGAATACGAAACCTTTTTTTAAATCAGCAACAGAGTTCTTCTTCGCCCACTTATTGTTACTAGACTTCCTTTATTTTGAACGTAAATGGTTCTTTTGATCGTTTAACAAAACAGATTATCTACAAAGGGCAACTAATACTTTTATAGCAGTTTATAAAGACGATTTTCAACACCTTTTCATCGGGTATTTTCGAGGCGCGATTTAGCCGACAATCGGATATCAAACGTTTACCCGTTGGTGGAGGTTTTATCCGGCCGGTGTTATCTGAGGGCGGCTCCTTTGATCCGAGCGCTGCCCTTTGAAGTTGCGGCCTTTGTGCCGCCTGCTCTTCTCCACGCGACCTGTGTAGACGATTAAGATATTCTATGATCGCACTATTTTGTGACAACACAACTGTCCGTATAACAATCACCGAGTAAACATGGAGAGGAGAAGATAGTTACAAAGATAAGTTCAATTATTCCCAAAGACCCTTTTATTTCAACCAGATGAGTAAAAATACACGTTAACAGCCAATATACGCTTTTCTGCAAACTATACAACGTTTCTATCAAAGGAACACAAACACACGTTACACACACACGCATTCACATCACGCAATCACTGATGACCTCAATCAAAATTTAAGACGTATTGTAATTATAATTACGAGTGTGAATGAATTATGAATTCCTTTGTGCCTAATGACTAAGTGCTGTGGATTCTGTAAAAAAATATTGATGTACAGTATTAATTTTTATGGTTGTAATAAATTATTTTCAATTACAAATTCATGTGATTCGATTTCATTTCCACACCATATAAATTATAAAATAAATTAGGTTGGAATAATGCATTAGCAGAGCGTTAGTAGGGAATATAGGGCTTGCATTGTAACATTAATTTATGAAATATTCCAACACTGGAGACACATTTGAATAACGCGATGCATTGTACTGCGACGTTCGCGCCGTCCCGTATGCCGATAATTTTACTAAGCTTTTAAAGCTTTTATTTTTTATCTGTTCCGACGTAAAATACGACAATGTGCAATATGGTTTAAATGGCTTTAGATTGGAGTCATATTTCAATTCATTTCATTGGTTCCCGCACCGGGGTTCGGTTGTACAAGGAATTATTTTAACGAATACCGCCATAATAACGTGTCCTCACCCGCTTTATACAAAATGAACTAAGATAGAAGTTAAATTATTGTATATATCACCAAATGAATATGATGGTTAACTAAATTATTAATTATGAATTAAAGATACAATAAGGTACAGATAAACTAAGATATAATTGGATTTCAGCCCTGTAGTTCTGGGCTCTCAAGAATAAGACTACGGTATCCCCTGTCTGTCGTATAAGGCAACTAAAAGGTGCCTCGGGTTCGCTGGGCGACAAGGGTGGGGCCTTTGTGGTCCGGGACGTGCTCTCCTTGAGCACAGTGCAGAGGGGCTCCGGTGCGTTCCACTGAGATCCCGGAGCCCTTTGTCATGCACCGAGGAAAGGGCCACCGGGGAGGTTTTAGTGGGTAAAAACCCCACATAACCGCCGCCTTCCCCCCAGAAGGCGGGGTATCTTTTTGAAGATTTCCTCCCCGTTAACAAAAAAAAAGATATAATTCGAAGTAGTTATACGTCACAACCCCTAAGCCTATGTTGCTAGGTAATAATAAACCCTGATTACATTTATTAAAATTAAACAAGTGAATGAATTTAACGGCTAAAATGTTGCATTCACGTTTAAGAGATCGACATAATGTGGCGCACATTAACAACAATAGCAATTGAAGCTATTTTTCGCGGTATTGTAACTAAAAGCTTTTCCCATTCACCCGCTTACAATTCGTCCCGCGGCGTGCGGTCGCACAAAGCGAAATTAATTTTAAAATACACCAAAAGAAATTAACTTTCAGCCCGCGACTAGAGAGAGGTGAAAGTTTCCAACGAGGGAACACTCCAATATACTTAAAAATAATAAAGCAGACGTAAATGTGAACTGCGGAGGGGGACTATCTCGTACTTTATGTTTTAAGGCTTTGTTTGCGAGAAATTTAGTAGACGGGAAACTGCTGGTTAACAAATGCGGTTCTGTTGTCTTCTATAATATGTCTATCATCATACACAAGTATTACTCGCTGTCTCAATCTATTTTCCTTTAGCATTAAATCTGTTATTATCAAAGACCCTCAGACTAATAATGAAATAAAGACCGTCACCACCAACATCTTCTTTGTCATTACGACAGTCGTCTTTGTAATTTTTTTTAAATAATGCTAACAATATTGTTTTACACAAATATTAGTAAAATTCTTGTTAACATTTTTTTATATTCTTGTCTTCTTTATATTCTTATATTTTTTATGTTCTTGTTAACTACTTAAAGCTTAAGCTTTTACTAGGAGATGGTTCACGTCAATAGTAAATGGTGGATTCGAATCTACGACCTTACGTTTTGCAGACCTTACCCGAAACCGTTAAGCTATTGACACATTAACATTGAATTCCAACTCCAAAAAAATAGACTAGGCGATAGCTGGCGTCGTCTGCCTTCTGATTAAATTAGATTCAGACTAAAACATCTGAAGATGTAGCTTTATTCAATACTAAATTTTACACGTTAAAGTTACCTAACAAAATTTAGAACCTCGAAAGTACGTCGCCCGAGCAATTGTCGCCATACAATCAGTAAAAGCTACGTAAACAGATGGTTTTTATATAAAACTTTAGCTTTTTAAATACATCTCTTGTGATATTTGATTTTCCGAATCCTTTCATATTATTTTAGGTCTTGTAATCTTAGACTGGGAGCCGTGGTAATTCGGTGTCCGGGCGGTCATCTCATGTTGCTTAGAACGCGACGAGAACGACCCCAGTGACCAGTGGCCAGTGAAATTGTTTGTTGCAATTTTAAGTGTTGATTTACCACGCGTGAATATCAATCCGCACTAGAGCCGCGTTGCGGACTTTGTCCTTGTACTATCTTCACAGAGAAGGCCTATGCACAGCAGTGACATACATAATAGGCAGTAACTTGAACTTTTTTTTAATAAATGACTCTGAATTACAAAATCTCATCATAAAAAAACAAAACGGTGCGAGCAAACATTTCTGGTATTACATTTGGTCTATAGACAAATACATCAGTCATTAATGTTTTTTTCTTTTTTTTAATAAGAATCATTTTTTTAATAACATTTTTGTTAACCATTCTAACTAAGCTTAAGCTTGTGCTAGGAGATGGTTCACGTCAATAATCGAATTGGATTTGAACCTACGAACTTATGATTCGCAGACCGTGCCCTAAACCATTAGGCTGTTGACGCTTCAATAAAAAAAAAATAACAATACAAATTGATAAGTATACTTGAAAGCTAATTTAAATGAGTCGGTTGTTTTGCGAAATCACTTGTTTATTATTAATTAAATTTAAAGAAATAAAAATTGAGATAAAAACTTGAATAAAAAGTATTTAATCTAGTACTTGACTTATAGTTAAGTAATCCGCTCAATTAAAACGACGAATGAACTAGAAGATAAAAGTTCGATCGAGGCAAGGAGCTGCGATCATTTTTCCCGGGGCTGAGCAGGTGCTTGCATTTGAGAAGGTTTAATTTTCCGAAGCGCACTGCGCCCGCCTCCCCGCGGAGCGCTTAAACAGTCTAGGACATTACAGACTAATTTTTATATGCCTTTTTACAAGAGCCAAGGATAATCGAACTGCCAATCTAGACGTTGAACAAAGAAACTGCAAGGAAGAGGAGGAACTAATAGGAAACTTTCATAAAATAATCTCCGTCAACCGCAGCGAGATTGTTTAGATTTAACTTGCCGTTCTACTTAATATTGCTTGGCTATATCTTGATAACGTTTTTCTTTGTCTATGCCGGGCCGTGCTTTGTGAACTTTTTTATATAAGTGATGTTTTTGTGATACCTTGCCTAGAATTGCCGCCCATGTAACTACGTTATCACTAAGTCCATGTCGATTGATTTTTTTAACGGAGTTCAAATGTTCTCAATGCGTCGGATTTTTTTATGTTGTTTACCGCATAACTTTTAACTGGGTGAACCGATTTTGATGGTTCTTTTTTTATTTAAAAGCTGGTTCTTCCGTGTTCCTATTTAGTTTAATTCTGACAATGGGATCCATGAGTAAACCATATAAGTTTTAACTTTGCATCAGGTATGTGTGCCAATTTAGGCTATAGATGCTTTTGATGTCCGGTACTTTCGCATAACTTTCGATTTTCGATGTCGCCTTCTTCCCGGGTCTACTTTGGCGGACGAAAAGGCCCCCTTGTCGCCCAGTGAACCCGAGGCCCCTTTAAGTTGGCTTGTACGACAGGCAGGGGATACCATAGTCTTATTTTGAGACCCCAGAACTATAGGGCTGACAACAAATTTATTGGTGCGGGCACCGGGTATCGAATTCGGGTTGCTAGCGTACTATGCAATTTGAGACAACCGCGCGAACATTGAGCTACCACGGCTCTAATTTCCGCATAACCTAGTAATAGTTCATCTTTGTAAGCCTGCATAATAAAATATTCAAAGTGTTCTTTAACCATCGGCTGTGGTTACCGTAACTTGTTTGTAAATTCGACTTTCTAAATTCAAAAACATGCATATTTCCATTTTAAGCGGGGTTTGGGCAAAGGACTGGATGCATGGGGTTCAGGTGGCAGTTACACCGTCTCTGACGGAGGAGACCCGACAGGTAATTAAAATGGTAATGAAGCGCGAGTCGCGGAGACCGTCAGATGCTGCCGCCGAGATGCCAGAGTATTTAATGAACCCCTCTGATCTGTTTACAATGTTAAGGCGTATGCATATTTTAATAGCGCTAATAGTTTACCGCTAACTTCTCTTGTAAAGTGTTGTTGATAATTTTTTATTACATTGACGAGCGCAATTATTTTTTATTACACTATTTTTATAGTTCAGTTTGTACCAATGAATAACCGTTTTTTGGTTTTTTCAACCGACTTCAAAACAGTCTAGGACATTACAGACTAATTTTTATATGTCTTTTAACAAGCGCTAAGGATAATCGAACTGCCATTCTTGACGTTGAACAAAGAAACTGCAAGGAAGAGACTTTCAAAAAATAATCTCCGTCAACCGCAGCGAGATTGTTTAGATTTAACTTGCCGTTCTACTTAATATTGCTTGGCTATATCTTGATGACATTTTTCTTTGTCTATGTCGGGCCGTGCTTTATTAACTGTTATATGTTCGTGATGTATTTGTGATAAACTAGTTAACTTCTCTTGTAAACTGTTGTTGATAACTTTTTTACGATGACGAGCGCTACAAATGCGACAAAGCGATGAAAAACGTTTTTAATTACCGTTTTACGGTAAAATGGCAACCCCATTTTTGAAATCGGTTGGAAAAAATTTGAAAAAAGTTTGAATGTTTCAATATAACATTATTTGTTTCTGAATCTCATCAGAATGAAAATCAGCGCTGTCGCATCCTTGCGACAGCATATGCTGAGACGGTGTCCGATATTGGCATCATGTTTCGTATTAGTTGTCCGTGTAACTTTAACTGTGTTTTGTCTATTTTTCATTCTTTTTTAATGTGTGTTACATTCTGTCTGTGATGCGTTTTTGTATTGTGATGCCAATAAATAAATGTCTAGGTCTATGTCTAAATTTCTTAATTCCTTTTTCTTTTAAACTGTTTCTTCTCATGCGGTCCTATTGTCAGAAATAGATCCCATGATCTAATTCTGACAATGGCATCGATGAGGTAATGGTATATAAGTCTTAAATTTGTATTAGGTATGTGCGGGACAAATGGAATAATAACTCAATATCACCCTAACAGATTTCGATGATTTATTTTTTATAGGTTAGGATGTACTTTAAAGGTAGTTTTATGAGAGTAAGGTTAGGTTCTGATTAGTTCTATATCGTAATATTCCTACGATAATTCGGAAATACAGAACGTCCGCTCGTTGTAACGTTTGATTCGATTTAAAGTCGGTTTTTGTTTTGTTACGTAAATACACTTGTTAAATGCAAAAATCACTTACTGAAATTTTTTTGCTTGTAGTTGTTAAATATAAGACCTTATAAGCTTTGTTACAACGGACAGCAATAGCTGACTCGACTTCGGACTTTAGAGCTCATTTTGACAGCTCATATATACATAATACACTACACATTCACATACACTCACTCACACAAACACACACACTACACATTCGCATAACTTCTCAACTATGACTGTAGTTCTTTCCCTTTTTTTTTCCCTTTTGCACACATTTTTGTTTTTTTTTTTATATATATTTTTAATTATTAATAATCGTATAATTTACTTAACTTATATTAAAAACTTATTGTACGCAGGACTTTTTGTGACTCTGGAAGGCACTGTCTCCTGAGATACAGGTATACTGTACCTAGTTCAGGAAACAGAGCTCCTGTATATGTAACATGTTTGTTTTTGTGATATTAATAAAGTTATTATAATCTGCGTAAAGATATCGCTATACACAACAAATGTAAAGCTTTAAAAGGGATATCGATCAATTTAAATTTTAATATATAAATTATATAGTGAAATTTAAAATTAGACAGCACATATGAAAATTAACCTAAAATTACAAATAATAATTCCTTGAATATATAAACAGGCTGGCGTTTGTAATTACCGTTGTAAGACTTCATCACGTCAAATTAATTTATTAACGTTGTAATCAAAACGTATTCACAACGAGTAATCGGGTTAAATATCTCTCGCGTTTCATCCCGGAGCTGTTAATCAAACACCGGCTTCTGCATACGTACGAATATAAACAACTAACGATGCGCCCTGTCTTCGTACGGGCGGCTTTTTATTTTCAAATTACTTCAAAAAACATCCTCCATGTTCTACAGGAAAACTTTCAATGAAATCGGTTCACCCAGAACCGATTTCGATGATTCTTCTTTCCTCCAGTGTGTTCCATACGGAAGAAAAGAAGAATCGCAATAATTCTAATTAGATCCAATCTTGGCATCCATGAGAAAAACGTATGAGCCGTGGTAGCTCAGTGTCCAGGCGGTTAGCTCTTGTTGCATAGTACGCTAGCAACCCGAGTTCGATTCCCGGTGCCGGCACCAATAAATTTGCTGTTGCAATTTTATGTGCTGAATAACCACGCGCTCGGCGGTGAAGGGAAACATCGTGAGGAAACCTACATGTCTTAGAAAAATTTTCTAAGGCATGTGAAGTCTACCAATCCGCACTAGGGCCGCGTGGTGGACTATGCCCTTATACTCTCTTTACAGAGAAGGCCTGTGCCCAGCAGTGGGACATATATATTATATATATAAAGGCTGTAACTTTAACTTTAACTTTTGGCATCCATGAGAAAAACATGTAAATCTTAAATTTGGATTGAGTGTATGCGAGACAAATGGACGAATAACTCAAAATCACGCAAAAAGATTTCGATGGTTCATTTTAAGATTTTCCTTCGTAATTTTTTGGAAAGGTCGTATTTATAGTGCTCTCTCAAATAACTCCATATTAATGGATATGAAAATGTCACTCATTTAATACGATCATTCATTGACAGTTCGGGTGTCATCGTATTCCGATAAAGATCCGAGTTTTCCCGAAGGAAAATAATTTCTCACTACATCTGTACTTCGTTATCATACAGTTAAGTTATCTTACTTATTTACTTCCTTACTTCCTCGTACTTACTTCGTTATCATTAGTTTTTACCCCTGACACGTCAATCGCTGTGTTAGTATTTGACGTATTTGTTAATAATGTAATGATTTTTTTTTTGTAACAACAGGCATTACTACTGACTTATATCTAAATTCAGAGTTTAATTGCCCCTTGTCCTTTTTAATCTAAGTATAGACGTAGTATGCCTATGCTATTTCTAGTTCCCCTAACGTGGATAAGGTTAGGGCAGTTTTCCTCCCATGCCTTTCCTCTCATCCTTTATATACATTCCACTTTTATACAATTTATTCCTACTTTCGTTTTTTATTTTCTATTTCTAATATACACTTATTCTATTATTTTATATCTTATATTTATTTCCTATTATATTTATAACATTTGCTTATTACTATCTTATTTTATTACATTTATCCTAGTTCTATCTTAATTTTTTTTAACCAATGGTGGGCTCTCAACTCACATTACTATTAATGTGGGTTTGGATACTCCTTACTTGCTAGTCTTATTCCTAAATGCTGCCTTTTCTGCTATTTTCTTGCAGTAGCAAAGGAATCTTTTGCTGACATCTTTGTTGCCTACTAGTGTCGATAAATTATCCTTACTAATTTTTATGCCTAATGTAATGATATTCGCATTTTAGTGTAGTAGCCCGATTCCATAATGACACGACACTGGCAAACGCAGATTCGGGGTCTAGGAATACTGACGCCGGCAAGCTGTTTGAATCCCATTAGGAGAATTACAAGCGATTTAAGTAAAGGGTTAGTTAATAGAGATGTGAGACGTTACTGACTTTAATTTGCTGATAGGTAATTGCTACGCACCCCGAGGGAATTTGTTGTATACACTAGTTTCATTAGCGAATTCGCTCCCAGTTGTCGTGTAGTGTAGGGAAAGGGTTGCACGGTTATGTTAAACTTTCTCAGGGCACTTTGGAAAATAGTTTCACTCATGTAAAGTGGTGTGAAGTTGAACGCCTCCAATGTTGAAATGGAATATCGAAGTATATTTTCTATTAACCGACTGCAAAAATACGAAGAGCTTCTCAATTCGTATGTATTTTTTGGTGTGTGTACACTCGTAGCGCTGCCGTTTATGAACCGATTTCGAATTTTATTCTTGTTCTTAAGTGCTTAGTTCTCAGTGTTGGCTAATGATCTGGGGTGCCAAGGATCAGGATTTGATGTGTGTTTTTGTTTTGATTCGTAAATGTACTTGTCATATTTGGTATATTTCTTGGGTTTGATTTAAAGAATATATTTTCTTACTGTGTTATGTAACTTCTTGTGCATGTTATTGGTCACATTAGTTACCAAACGTGACAAATGGATTATTTCAGAAGTAATTTCATACACATCAAAATTCGAAAGAATCTCGTAAATCCTACAAATCTATCACTGCATAATCATAGCTGTATTACATTAAAAAATGTCCTAGATTTAAACCGTGTTGTGGAATGGAAAGCATGAAGACGTTTACAATTTCTCTATGCAAGAATGTCGAGCTCTTAGAGCGCTAAATTTTTTAATCCTTATATGACAGACACGATGAGAGAATGAAAGAGATTAATAACGAGGAGGAAGAAGGCACTAGGGAGGTTATCCGAATTTAAATAAAAATAAAGAATTAATTATAAAAAGTCAACATTTATTATTATAAATCGTGATCCAGCTATATTAAGCTGCGTCACATCACTAAAGTTGTCATTATATCTGACTGACTGTTCGGTAAGTCTTTGATCTGTGAGCGGAGCCGACACGGGCGGCAACTTAAGCCTCACCACTAATTTGCAACGTGTTTAGTTTCACTTAATGACTGTCACAACATCTTGGTATGTTTATGTTGCGGTGTCATTGACTACATTACAATAAAGCTACAACGGCCGTTGATGTAGTTAGTGATGAATTTCATTAATTATGCCTTGTAAACATTTAATCTCACTAGTTTACTGCGACTATATAAATATTAAATTGAAAGTGATAAAATTTGCCACACTAATTTTACTTAAACATTTTTAAATGTTAGTGTAAAACATTTTTTTTTCAAAAATTCAAAAAGAAAGCTAGCAATATTTCTTTTTTTTTCAGAAATATTAATAACAATCTTGTTAACCATTCCAACTAAGCTTAAGCTTGTGCTAGGACATGGTTCACGGCAATAGTCGAATGGTGGATTCGAACCCACGACCTTACGATTCGCAGGCCGCACCCTAAACCATTAGGCTATTGACGCTTCAAAAGTTAAAGTATTATTATGATAATTTAAGGAAGATAGACACTAATTAGTCTAGATATTATATCATCAAATAACATTGAATCAAACGTTATTACGTACGTATTAAGTTCTTCTTCTTCATGTGCCTCTCCATCACGGGTCAGGCAGACAGATCGGCAGTCAGTCTTCTAAACTTCTTATTCATGGCTAAGCGGAATAGTGCTTCGACTGTTTTTATTACAGTCCATTCCCTGATGTTCTTTAGCCATGACTTCTTCCTTCTTCCCACCCCACTTTTTCCTGCTATTTTTCCATAATAATCAATCGCAGCAGGCGGTACCTATCATGTCGCATGATTTGGCCTAGGTAAGAGATCTCACGCTGCATGATTATTTTGACCAATTCGGGGCTTTTCTGCATTCGGGCAAGAACCTCAACATTGGATATCTTATCCATCCAGCTTATAGTAAGCATCCTCCGATACGTCCACATGTCAAGGGCTTCGATTCTTTTTCCCAAATTTTCCACTAAGGTCCATTCCTCGCATCCATATAGAACTACTAAAGGCCAAATGTAGCATTGTAGGAGTCTGGTACGGTGTTTTAGAGAATAGATTTTATTAACTGTACTACCCTAGTTAAAGTTAAAGTTACAGCCTTTATATATATAATATATATGTCCCATTGCTGGGCACAGGCCTTCTCTGTAAAGAGAGTATAAGGGCATAGTCCACCACGCGGCCCTGGTGCGGATTGGTAGACTTCACATGCCTTAGAAAAATTTTCTAGGACATGTAGGTTTCCTCACGATGTTTTCCTTCACCGCCAAGCGCGTGGTTAATCGGCACATAAAATTGCAACACCAAATTTATTGGTACCGGCACCGGGGATCGAACTCGGGTTGCTAGCGTACTATGCAACACGAGCCAACCGCCTGGACACTGAGCTACCGCGGCTCACTACTACCCTAGTACAGTAAATAAATTTTATTAGAATTTGTTCTATTATAATATTATTTATATTTTTATTACTATTTATTATTATTGTTTTCGGTTATAGCAAACTATATCTCAGGCTAAACCCGGTATTAAGACCTAACACGGGTTGATACCAAGTGCTAGATCATTTAACAGTTATTGGGTATTAGTGGTGTCTGTCGGTCCATCGTTATCTGACGAAAGTTGTAGGAATTTACGGACAATTCTTCATGAGTTTAAAATGGCGGCTTTTTGTAAAGTCAGATAAGTAAATTCCGGTAGACTAAGGTTATTTAATGCTTTAAATAGATATTTAGGCACGACACCAGTGGTAGAGATGATTATTGGTACTATTGTCATGTTGTTCATATTCCAAACTATTTTAATTTCTGCCTGAAGCTATGTGTATTTCCTTATTTTTTCGCTTATGGCTGTTTGTTATTATTATATATTATTCTATTCAAAGACTCATTTCCCAATTTTTTAGCCTCTGGTATCTGGATATACCTCGATTTTTTTGAAGTCTTTAGTTTTAAATATGTCTTATTATCTTGAGTTTTTTTTTTCATTTTAAATTTAACTTGTCACCTATAAAGAACATAATCGTAAATTTAAAAGATTAGTTCTTTCCCTTTATCATGTTGACGCAGAAATAGGAACGGAAAGCGTAGTCCCTCTGTCGTTACCGGACAAACTAATCTGTTCGCGTGTTGACTCTCCTCAATAACTAAATCCAAACATAATTATCTCCCTCGATTTACCCTAAAATTGGCGATTCCCTCCAAGGGATTCCCCGATATTGGTCGGGCAAATTTCTTGTGCCAACACGTTCGCGGATATCGAGATATTACTGCAGGGTCATTGTTTGCTCTTCTCATTATATCCTGATTGATTTCATCAGCGTCTATTGGGATGTCACACTTTGCTATTTTCATATTTTACCCTCAATAACCTTGATAACGTATTTTTGTCATCAATTTTAAAGGTTATTAGAAAGCAGACACTCCACTTGTTTTTATTAAGTACAAATATTAAAATAAATTAAATAAAGATATTTTATTTATATATCAAATACATAATTTTGTATCGATATAGATATCTATATATAAAAATATTAATTTTGTTAAGTATGGTTTTATTTAAGACGAACTACACAGATTGGCTAGAGAAGCTGGCCTTGACTGCTTCACCGGATTCAGAGGTGGCATAGCTTTTATGTCACTTAGCCTGAACCTCTATCGCTAGTAACCCGACACATGGGTCCCCTCGGTGAGGGGTAAGCTTGTATACGCTTCAAAAACTCAAAAAGTTCTATATGGATGCCCAAATTTTGACACGTCATACATGCTATCCATTTATTGCGTAAGTGAACGTATAAAACAGAATTTATGTATGTATGATAAATAAATCAGCACTTAAGAAAGCAACAAACAAATTCATCGGTCATCAGGCAACAAAATCGGTTCGCGAGCGTACTACGCAACTTGAGGCGACCGCACGTACACTGCGTTTCCACGGCTCAGTCATGGATGTACCTTTAACAAGTTTATTTACGAGTAAAAATCCAACTTCAAATCCGACTTACCTCTTTGTATTTCCGAATTATCGTAGAAATATTACGAAATCTAATTAATCAGAACATAACCAAACTCTCGTCAAACTACCCGTGAAGTACATGCTTCCCAATAAAAAATGAATGAACGAAATCGTTCGGCGTGATATTAAGTTATTCGTTCATTTGTCGCGCCATACTTAATGCAAATTTAAGACATATTTTCTCCAGACAGGAAAAAATATGTCTTACACTTTGTCCATCTTCGTACGCCTTTGTCCATCTTCGTACCAAATACTTCAGCTTTAGAATGAAAAAAATAATCAACTAAATCGGTTCACCTAGTATAAATTTATAAGGCAACAAACATAAAAAGTACATACAGCCGAATTAAAAACCTCCTTTTTTGATGTCGATTGGCAAATATCAATTGAAGCACCACGTCTTGTGTACTATATTAAATTTAAATTGAAATTTGCACGCTGCATAGCGTATATAAGGCGATGCAATTTTAAAACATCGCCAATGTTAGTGGCGATAAATATTAAAGATGCACGTCGTGGTCCCAGGTCGCGGCTCGAATACCAAGTGCCGGGCGACAAATGATTTAAAAAAAAAACCGTTCTACCCTCGCTGTTAACTCGTTTACTGCATTTTATATTCATTATTTCAGCGTTGTCGTACCCTTTTATGACGCATTTAGTGATCACGATAAGTTCAATCTCATTTTATGGAGGTTTTCATATGCTGGAAGGTGCTCTCATCAACTGTTCAATTTGAATGTAACTATGGAAGGAAGCTTCGTTCAGGTATACTCCATAAATATACATGAGGTACTTGAAATTAAGTTTTTAACATTTACAGTTAAAAAAATTTAATACTATAAACAAGTGCTTGACACGATCGCACCTGACGTTAAGTGGAAATGCAATCATTGGTATTGCAGTTGAAAATAAACACAGATTATTCGATTTCACGATCTTTAGCGCCTAATGGAGTAGATAGACTACTGTTTCCGCTATCTTTTCACCGAGCTTATTGAGTCTCATATGTGATAAAACTATCCGCATATCTAGGTGAGGTAGTAATATATATTTATATGCACCGAGAGCTTAAACTATCCTTTATGAATGTAGACAAATGTACAATAAGCTTCCTAGAAATATAAAAGGAAGCAAGTCGCTCCAATCATTCAAACGTCTACTTAAATTTCACATTTTTAAAAATCATGAAGTTTAAAATAAAGTATTGGTTGGGTACAGTAGTGTTTTGTTTACTTTTTTGTTGTTCTCTAAAATTCCGATGTCAATTTATAATAAGTGCTCACGGACAAAAATAAAAATTAGATATATAAATTAGAATTTCTCGTAAGTGAATTGTTATTATTAGAGAAATAAAGAAATAAGCCCATAGCTATACATTGACAAATTTTATGAAGTTATTTTTTGGCTAAATATAATATATATTGAAGAGCTGGATAGAGATAAGACCAGAAGGGCATAAGTATACTTAAAAGGTCCAAAAATTGCTTGATTTGGTTTTGAAAAAACAAGTATGCTTACGAGTAAAAACAAAACCGACTTCAAATCGAACAGAAATATTACGAAATAGAATTGATTGGAACCTAACCGTATTTTTTTTATTAGAAATTATAAAAAATAATAATTGAAATCGGTTTGCGTGATATAGAAATTCAATGAAAAATCATGTTAGCTGGCAACACATGACACCCAGCGATTGTTATGTATAATAACTACTTTCAATGATATCATAGTGATTTACCTGAACCTTATTGTATCTTTAATTCATAATTAATAATTTAGTTGATCATCGTAACATGATTTGCCATTGTATACTAAGTAAAAGTTCGTAATCTGAATCTGAAAGATTGCGAGGATGCGCCGTTGTGACGGTATTTGTTAAAATAATTCCATGTACAACGTTATGCTGTCTGAATAAAGCGTGTTTATTAGTTATTGGACTATTTCATTCTACCAGACCTATACAAGTCATTACAATCATCAAAGTTATGAGGTAACAAACATAAAAAAAACATAGACGTATTGAGAACCTCCTTCTTTTTGAAGTCGGTTGATAAACATGTTTTTTTTACAACTTATTTATGTATTTAATATTTATATGTCAACTGATATGGCCGCTTACATTCCGTCAAAACAATTAAACTGACTTGAATCGTTAAACATTCAAACACAAAAGTTTACGTTAACTTAACAAATTTTAACACTGTAATTGCAAATGAGTGGAATTCGTTACATTTATCGCGAAATAGGATGAAAAGTAATTAATATTATTGCGCAATTTGAGACTGACAGACGGGGCTTCGTATATATTTGATTTGTTGGCACAATATATTGCGTATCAAAGTAATTGAAGAATTTGATATCGCCTCCCGTGTCTGAGAGGTGACGACGTTAAAAATGACGGGATAGGGTAATTCGACTGCTCTCGACGGCGCCCGAAATTAAACAAGGAAACGCCTAAGTTCGTAATCCATCAGAGAGCGTCACTTCGGAGAGATCAGCCGGCAAATTTTAATTCTGAATGAAGCTCTTAAGGGCGCGGTTTATTGCGGGGCGAAGTTAATGTTTCGCGTGACTCGACTACAGAGATATCGTTTTAATTTTAGCAGCCCCTTCCCGCGCTATCTGGGCTGAGGTGTCTCGCGCACCGTCAACTTTACATATTTTTGTGAGGGAATAAATCTCATTTGATGAGAAAAGAATTTCGCTGTAAACAGAGATGGTTAATGGAAATACGGTTTCAGTATTCCGTGGCGCAGTGTTAGGGAAGAGAGTAATTGACACGTCGATAAGATATGCTGCGTGTTGTGGATCAGTGTGATATAAGATTAATTATATGAATTGATTATATATAAAAGCACTCAGACCGACCTAACGATATAGGTATGCATTAGCACTAGCTCTCCCTTCGTATACGTGAATTTCGGTTTCGAGTACTTCTCTCAACTCGAAGACTTCGTAGTCATTCTTAAGTATGTCACCAATCTGATCTACATACATTCGCCAAGAAATTCATTTCCACTTCATAATTTTTCTTTCCTCTTTCATTGCCTGTATCACCGGAGATTTTTCTCGATCCTAATCACAGCATCCTCTTGCAAGCCACACTTATCCCTTACCCTACAATTTATAATAATGAGATGTAATGTCAATTGAATCTCCCTCTCTTAGTATCTAAGTTGATAGTTTTGGACCAAGCAAGAAAGTAACCTGCTTTATCGCAAACTGTGCACATAATAACAGTAGCAATGGCAATATCTGGCCGACATTTAATTGAGAAGAAATTTTACTATTTTTGCGAACTGCCATATGTATGTATCTTTCAGTTCTTTCAAACGTGTGTTTTGTTTGTAGGTTTTGTGGAATGAAATAGTCCAATAACTAGTACACTCGCTTTATTAAAACGGCGTAACGTTGTACAAAGAATTATTTTAACGAATACCGTCACAATTGCGCGTCCTCGCAATTTTTATATCAAATTAATTAGAAGTCAGATTACGAGCTAATAAAGCTAAGTTATTGGTTAACAAATCTTTTTTTTTTTTTGTTAACGGGGAGGAAATCTTCAAAAAGATACCCCGCCTTCTGGGGGGAAGGCGGCGGTTATGTGGGGTTTTTACCCACTAAAACCTCCCCGGTGGCCCTTTCCTCGGTGCATGACGAGGGGCTCCGGGATCTCCAGTGGAACGCACCGGAGCCCCTCTGCACTGTGCTCAAGGAGAGCACGTCCTGGTCCATAGTGCAAGGCTACACGGGCCCACGGGCCAGCCGATGTCGCCTTCTTCCCGGGTCCACCTTAGCGGACGACAAAGGCCCCCACCCTTATCGCCCAGTGAACCCGAGGCCCCTTTTAGTCGTGGTTAACAAATCTAAGTTAATGTAACGATCAACTAAATTAAAGATACAATAAGGTTCAGGTGAATCACTAATTTATCATTGGAAGTAGTTATTATGCATAACAATCGCTGCTAGCTTATCCTGTTAATCATTCGCTATCAACACTTCACTGAGTTTATGTGACAGCGGTTGATCCCATTGGCATATACCGTTTAGAAATTTTTAGTTCTTAAATTGAAAACAGAATAATTTTCTGAAAAGTACCTAATACAGCAAATCCATGCTTAAATATACGTACATATTTTCATAAATACATATAACATTAATAAAATAGTAATAAAAGTTTCTTATTTCTTATAAATAGATTATATTAGGTAAGAATCCGAAACGAATACTCATTAGTACAAGCTAGGAGACGAGATGCTAGATTTTGCTTCATTTATAACAGAGCGTACCTTTTTATTTATTTATTTATTTATTTATTTATTCTTTATTTGCACACAATACAAAAAATAAAGGTACAAATAGGCGGACTTAATGCCAGTAGGCATTCTCTGCCAGTCTACCTTGGGGTTGTGAAGAGACAAAGTAACAGGTGCAAGCTATGTGAGAAAATAATAAATAAAAGAATAAATGCAAAAGAACTATAATAAATGCATGCATACTTACAAATAAATTAAACATATAAACATAATAATTATATATAATAATAAATAGATACATATATAAATACATATATATATAATTATAGATGGATAGGGACAGCAATTGACAAACTATTCCTTGCTTAGGTAAAGCTTCCATAGTAAATGTTTGAAAGTAGAT
Source organism: Meandrusa payeni (assembly GCA_029286785.1). Lineage (NCBI taxonomy): Eukaryota > Metazoa > Arthropoda > Insecta > Lepidoptera > Papilionidae > Meandrusa > Meandrusa payeni. Next base: position 5,225,761 of record JAGSMX010000008.1, on the reverse strand, counting down.
TTAGTTCCAGCTGTACGTATATTTGTTGGCAGCGCATTCCAAAGTCTTATTGCGGTAAAGGTAAAAGATTTATACATAAAATCAGTGTGACAGGAAGAAATATGGAGAAAATTACTATCAGTAGGACGAAGACAACGGTCGTGTCAATCACCCTGATACTGAAATTTACATTTCAAGTATTCAGGTGCAAATGGATCACGTAAAATAGAATTTAATGTGCAAAGTGTTCTGAAGGATCGTCGTTGAGACATTGGAAGCCATTTAAGCTGAGAGCGAAAGAAAGAAATATGGAAAGAATATTATGCTTATTTCTTATAAATAGATTATATTAGGTAAGAATCCGAAACGAATACTCATTAGTACAAGCTGGGAGACGAGATGCTAGTACGTTAATTAGACGCTTTTCTGACTAATCACCGTAGGTTTAATACCAACAGACAAATCTGTACTTGAATAAAAGTAGCCTTTGTCCTACTAGTAGTGTCTATTTATAGAATCAAAGCGCTCCGAGACGAAATTCGCTACAATTTCATTATTCAATTATATAGCGGCGCGGCGGCGGGCAATATGCCAGCGTGAAAGTGACACCAGGCGCTCCCCCGCCCGACTAAGCTACGGGATAAGTCCCACTCGATGTGGCATCTCGTCCGGTTAATAAACATGATGATTAAGCAAATTACTCCATAGTGCAAACTTGCGTATATCAAACAAAACAAAGGAAGGAGGCTGCGCCGACGTAACTAATTCAATTTAGACAATTGCAAACTCCAGGCCGCAAAGTTGAAGTGCAGGTGCACCTAATGTCGAAACATCTCTTCGGGCACTAAGGTAATTTATTCTAGTCTATAGGGACTTGGAACCAGTCGTAGCTGGAGATGGAAATACTTTGTTTCGTCATCGATATAAACTTAGGATTCCAAAAAAATAACCGTCCAAGCATATTATTGCAAAATTTCAAACTTTGACTTAATTTAAATATATAAAAGGTGTGGGTATGTTCCACATAGGCTCCGAAACAGCTGGACCAATTTCAATTAAACTTTCAGGGAATCTTCAGATTGACCTGGCGAGTAATCCTGTAAAGTTTGGTGACAATCGGAGCCCTCTTCTTTGAACTGTCAAACAAGCCATACGTTGTACTTTTATTTCTGACATTAACTTGAGCCCGATATGTTTTTCTATAAATGATAAGTATGATATTGTATTTACTGATATGTACATGGGTGTAGGTGTAATGATCTTCACCCGCTTAAGAAGAGAATAGAAGAGAATGAATACGGAGAGAAATGAATAATTTGATCTATTGTGAGAGTTAAATTAAATATTCAATGATGTAAGTTTATTGTTTAAAAAAAAAGCTAAACTTAGCCCGGCGAAGCGAGCTGGGTACGCTAGTTATTTATATAGGTTGGCCTTCCACAACTAAAAGTTTTTTGCGTTACTTTCTTCCACGCACCGTGTTGCCGAAATGATACGATTTACGGACCTTAAAAAGAGACTATTGCAGTACACCTGAAGTTCCTCTGGTGTTCTCGATGCTCGTAGGCAACGTCATCACTTAAGATCAGGTGAGCCGTAATTTCATTTGCCACATTTCCTATAAAAGAAAGCCGGGCTTTCCCCTTAGGTGTAGGAGTGCACGATAGATATCGATATTACATAAAATATCGATATATGGACGCGATATATCGCTTCAATTCGATATTATCGAATCATCTAATATCGATTTTAATATCGATATATTTCATAAGAAATATCGTAAGAAATTAAATAAAAAATCATTTCATTCTATATTTCATTTGTGGTTGACAACATGAATAAAATAAAAACCCTTACTCGCGCTGCGAAGAGTGTAGTGTAGTATGTTTCTACACTCCTACTCTTCACGATGGCTGGACTTGTTGTATAAATTATATAATCTATGCCGCGTAGTCGGTACTGCTAGCAGAATCAAATCAAATAAAATAGTCTGACTGGTAGAACGAAGCGAGAACCTCTCAGTTACGCGCCGAGTACTCACTCTATTAGTACAAAACTTTTCTAATATTTATATATTAATCGCTAATTAATTATAAAAATAAATTTCGATATATGAAAAATATCGATATATGGACGTGATATATCGCTTCAATCCGATATTATCGAATCATCTTATATCGATATTTATATCGATATATTTCGTCGGCTATAAGAAATATCGTAAGAAATTAAGTAAAAATCATTCCATTATATATTTCATTTGTGGTTGACTACTTGAATAAAATAAAACCCTTACTCGCGCTGCGAAGAGTGTAGTGTAGTATGTTTCTACACTCCTACTCTTCACGATGGCTGGACTTGTTGTATAAATTATATAATCTATGCCGCGTAGTCGGTACTGCTAGCAGAATCAAATCAAATAAAATAGTCTGACTGGTAGAACGAAGCGAGAACCTCTCAGTTACGCGCCGAGTACTCACTCTATTAGTACAAAACTTTTCTAATATTTATATATTAATCGCTAATTAATTATAAAAATAAATTTCGATATATGAAAAATATCGATATATGGACGTGATATATCGCTTCAATCCGATATTATCGAATCATCTTATATCGATATTTATATCGATATATTTCGTCGGCTATAAGAAATATCGTAAGAAATTAAGTAAAAATCATTCCATTATATATTTCATTTGTGGTTGACTACTTGAATAAAATAAAACCCTTACTCGCGCTGCGAAGAGTGTAGTGTAGTATGTTTCTACACTCCTACTCTTCACGATGGCTGGACTTGTTGTATAAATTATAAAATCTATGCGTGTAGTCTGTACTGCTAGCAGAATCGAATCAAATAAAATAGTCTGGACTAGTATCCGAAGCGAGAACCTCTTAGTTACGCGCCGAGTACTCTATTAGTACAAAACTTTTCTAATATTTATATATTAATCGCTAATTAATTATAAAAATAAATTTCGATATTTGAATAATATCGATATATTTGTACAATATATCGCGTTGTATCGATACAACTTCACGATATATTATATCGAAATATTTTTGCATGAACATCCCTACTTAGGAGTCACAGAGTACACAGAGCCACCCTTTAAAACGTTCAGGCTGTAGCAACGTAAGAGATGTCACCTTTCAAATTCCTGTGAAATTGATTTGTTCGTAAAAAAACTTTAAATTCCCATTACGGCCAGCCACAAAGGATGCATTCAAAGCGTTGCGAGTCCTAGTCTCGTAGATTGCGATCACCTACTGGCTTGCCGCGTGCTAAGTGGATTGGAGTGGGACCTCATCTGTTCGCCGTCAGCTCCCGAGACACTGGGGCCCTCTCCCCCCAACCCGCCGGCTGTGAATTGCGTTAAATAAAGTCAAATTGAGCAATAAAGGCCGGCTACCCGCAGTAATGCGGTTGAATCGCGGTCCTACGACGTTCAAACTATACTCACTAATTCTAGCTTTTATGTACGTCGAAAGAAAGTGTTCATTCTTTCGTTTGTTTACCGAAGTCTCTAAGCCCGGTACTTTGATATATTTACTAAATTGTTTTTTTTTAATAAGTTTTCCCTCTAAGAAAATTTTTCACGTGCTGTCTAGTGTGTTGTAAATTAGATATATGGTAGATTTCTTATTCTATATTTGAATTGTTTTTTTTTTAAATACGTTTCGTTGCAACATTTCAGATATCAGTCAGGAGGAACACAAATATATAATAACATTTTAGACGTTTCATATACCACTTAATACTATCCAATATAGAATGTTATATATCGACTATGTTATAGGAGGCATCCAACTTTTGCTTGTCATATTTTTTAATTTCTTTTTTTTTACTAATAATAATTAGCACCAATATTGACAATGCTAATAACTGTTGCTATAACAGCTATTGAGAGATAAATAATTAACTAACAATCTGACTATAAGTATTATATAAATTTACTAGCGAATTTTATCAATGAGATTCCGATTTTTAGTGTAATTTTTTTCTGTATTCTACTAAAATACTTGCAAAAATTTGTGCCACGTATATAGCAATATGCGAATATGTCACAATTGCGCATAGGAGCTCTACACTCTAAATTAACTGAAATAATAATGCTACAATTGAAAGAGCACAGAGATGTGTAATAAAAATCATTTCATTTAGACCCATCCGCTGCCCAACCAGTGAACTGTATTCCTTTTATAAATTATTAACTGTTCGGCAACTTTTCATTCTGCACGCAGTACTTCGAAAACATTCGCTTTTTAAGTTCGAACCTGCACTTTACAATACACAGCGCAGACATGACAGGGTTTGCACCATTGTGGCCCACAGAACTGATTTCGCTAGACATCAATTTTACGTCCTAAGTGCCTTTTTGTACAATAAAGTAAATAAATTATTACATATATACCCATTACCACTAAAAGAATGTAAGACACATATTACTGAATGGCTCCAAACCCTCTCGTATGAATTTACAGAAGATCTTTTAAAATCATAACAAACAGTCAGAGTAACTCACTCCCTTCATACTCATCCCTTCACATACAGTCACTCTTCGACACACGCAACCTTTTACACACAAACACTCTCACACACACAAAACGATTAAACTAAATTACATTATATGTTTTTAATTTTACTAAATTTGTATTTGTATTTAACTGTTTGGAGATGGGCGTTAATAGCTGCGACACAGTTTTTACTACTGCGGCTGTTATAGAACTGGTTTGTACATGAATCTTTGGTTTGAAATAAAATCATTAAATCATTAATTATGAACACAACATAACTTATCTGACAAACTGAAAGTCTGTTCAGACTTCTTCCTATTTACACCTTTTGAAATAGATTAATTGATATATTAAATCATGAATGTGTTTAAACGAAAGAACTTCATTAATTTTAAAAAAATATGAATAACATTATTTATACGAATATTACTCATTGGCTATAAATGGAATGGATATTGCAGATATTAATTAATATAATCATCATTTTAACGACAATTTTTTTTTAATAATATTTTTTTTCTTTTTTAAAGAAAGCTAGCAATATTTCCTTTTTTCAGAAATATTACTAACATTCTTGTTAACCATTCCAACTAAGCTTAAGCGTGTGCTAGGAGATGGTTCACGGCAATAGTCGAATAGTGGATTCGAACCCACGATTATTTTTGTGAATAAAACTAATTTTACTGATTTTATCGTGGTTTAATTTTTTATGAAGCGGGGCTGTTCCTTCAGTGGCTCGCAGTTAGTTTAAAATTTTCGACGACAATTTGTGTAAATAAAACTTATTTATATAAAACTTATTTACACAAATTGTCGTCGAAAATAAATAAATATAATAATTTCTGCAATATCCATTCCATTTCTTGTGCCTTTAGGTGTCGGCTGTCCTTGTGTGTCACGTATAAACAGCAGTCCCTTAGTAAAATGTAGAGTTAAATGTAAATAAAATTAACTGCGAGACGAGGGTAGATGAAAGTTTGTTGTTATGAAACGGCCGCTTAGAGCCAAGAAATCATCGCTCCCATTACACGGCGTTAATGTACACAGGGTTGTCACTAATATATATATAAATAAAAAGTGTTTTAACAGAAGCAGGGTAAAAATTGAAAAAAACTTCTTTGGTCTTTTGTTAGCGTATTAAAAGCGATGAATGTCTTTAACATGATATTGACTTAAATTAGTTGAAAAGTGGTGTATTTTCAGTAACTTATTCTTTATTATGAGCTAAAATTTAAACGAGACGATGATATTATGAGACGTGTTACAAACGTGGACATTATAAATAACATGTGTTTGTGTCAATCGCGTAACGTAATTATAATTTTTTTCTGACAAATGTATTTGTAAAGTTATTTAAAAATATTTGCTTTATGCAATACTATATAATAATTTTAACGATGCCAAATTTTAAACTCCTACGTCCGTGTCATTTTAGTAATAAGGGATTCAAAGTTTGTTTTGCGTATATATAATCTCATTTTTAAGACAAAAGCGCATGCTTGACATCCCTAAGATATAGTATTACCCCTTTCTCTGTCGTTCCGCTACATCTTGTACTCGCGAAGCCTCTCGGAGATATTCGGGCAAAGCGGCTAGGTTTAAAATTCAATTTATATCAATTTGCGTTTAATCAGCGGAGGGGTGCCTAACGCAAAAATACGTCCATTCCTATAGCCCGCTTTATTATTACTGCAATGTGATGGTGTGCGAGTAATGAATTACGACTCATTCGTGTTTACCAAGCATAAATGTGTTGTGCTAACTGTTAAATTTACTATGTGGATGCAATAGACGGTATTCAAACAACGTAAAATAATGAAAACAAAGGTACAAAAATAATATTAGTAAGTAACATTTCAGTAGATAGATAACATAAGATTTATTTATTTGCTGAAAACATGGTATTATTTGATGTTATACATATAATTACAGACAGGCCGACATGTTTCGCTTATTATAATTAAGCATGCAAATTAAAATGTATTGTAATTTTTAATATAATGTCAATAACTTGTGAAATATATGTCAATAATACTGACTATGGGAACAGACATTTTTAACAAAGAAATTCGGAAACATTATAAATATTTAAAGCATTAAGCCACTTGTACAATCTTGTTTTAAATATAGATCTATTTAACATTTTAATTCTATTGGAAGCTTATTAGTAAAGAATCATACCTAGTAAAGAATCATAGAGATTTTACATTGTCTATGGCAATGGATTGGTCCATTGCTTCAGTTATGTGTCTTTCCAGGGCTTTCATGGTTGAGTGAATAATATTGAAAATAAATAGACGTTCCTAAGAGAATATCACAGTTGTGTTTAGACAGTTAAAGTATGTGGACCTCTGAAATTATATTGATTTATCTTTAATTTCTTGGTATGAATCTCATTCCGTTAAGGGTTTATATTTTATTAAGGATATAAAGGCGTCATCATTGGCATGGCTGACGATAATCTAAATTTATTCATACACATGTATATATATTTTAAAATTTAAAACGAAAATACATTGTTAACCCTTATCGTGGCAAGATTGCTTTTTTTAAGAACAGTAAAAAAATGAATAGTCAAAAAATACATTAAAAAATCGTGATGTGAATACACGTGATAAAAATATACGATGTACACTATTCTATACACGTTATACACGTACGTTACGTACTTAGTGCGTATAGCACATACGTACTAAGTACGTAACGTACGTACTAACAAGCCTAAGCTTATTTGGAATAAATCGTAAAAATATTGTTAGCATTCTAAAAAAAAAGTTCTTATTCCAACTCCACCTCTTTTATAATTATTAATGTCACGACACTGACAATTGTGACATTAAACATTTGAATAATTAGTTTAAAATACAATTAACGAATAAATTATGCTATACATTGCTATGTTTAGGGTTAATACTACGAAACTATGATTACAACTAAATATTGATTTATTATTTTATTTTTCTATGATTAAATAATTACGAAACGAAAACTCTATATGACGACACTTTAGCACTGTGTTGTATTTATGGTTGTATCAGAGTTGAAACCGAAGAAGAAAAAACTATTTTTTTTGTTTTAATTTACAAAAAACGTAAAATATTATTGATACGAATAACAACGCATTTCGTATATTCTCGTAGTTTCGCTTTTAAGTATTTAGTGCTACAGTATTTTCCTTTTCGTGATACCCAAGGTCCAATACCGATCAATTAAACATGGGACCTAATTGAAAACAAACCGAAATTGTTTCACATACGACTTACGTGTTTACAAATATTTAAAAAAAAATTGTGCCTGCCCTTTCTCAACCGACTTCAAAAGAGGAGGTTATCATCTGTATGTTTTTTTTAATTACATCATAACTTTCGGGTGGAGCGATTTTGGTGATTCGTTTTTTATTTTAAAGCTGGCGCTCCCATTTAAAATTGGTCCAGTTCTGACAATGGAAGAAAACCATATAAGTCTTTAATTTCCTTTAAGTATATTTAAGCCCGATAAATTTTTTATAGATTAGGAAGTGCTTTGAAGGTAGTTGAATGATAATTTTGTTAAGTTCTGTTTGATTCTATTTCGTAGTATTCCAATTCTATTTGAAGTGGTTTTAATTTTTACTCGTAAATGTACCTGTTAAAAGTCGGCCGTAAATATCGAGTATGTTTTCATGCGTAGCCTTTAATCAACTATAAATCGTTTTGTCGGCTCGCGCCTGAAGCTTGTCACAATAAAAATCCAAATAACTCGCGTTCATTCCTTGTTGTCCTTTTAAAAACGTTTTTAATATTCCCCAACCGTCTTAGCTCGCTCTATGGCAATTTCGCTTAGTTTTAAAGCAGGCAAATTGAGAATTGAGACATTTTTTGTTTATACAAGTTGGGAGCAGTTGGGGCGTAGGTAATCTCTTTTACGTTTGTTGGATTTGAGACTACTCGGAGGGCATCTTTTTTCATTTGTTTCGTCAACGCTTCCTACTGTTTGTCCACGTTATTTCGCCGCCTGCTTTGCTTCAACTGGGATTTCATCACGGACCGGCGCGCGCTCACTATGCGTGTAATTTTTTTAAGCTTTAGTAACGTTTCTTGCATTCCCCCGGTCTTTTTTATCCCGTCTGTTTCTTTCGTTCCGACGCTCGTTATACGTCGTTGTCAGCGCATCGTATTCTTTTAAATCCCGTTCTATTATAATAGCAATATAGAGAAGCTGACAAAGATTTTGTTGTTTTATTTGATTTAAAAGAAAAAAAAAACAATAAAATTTCTATATATAAATTTGTATTTTATATATCGACGCTGGAAAGCAAAAACGTAGTAAGTGACACATATGGTCATTTTCACTTTTTCGTTGGAATCAGAAAAAAAAGACGCAGCGAAAGATATATTTGACTTGTAACAATTAGTTTTCAAGATTGACACTTCTCTCTTATTTTTTGTACTGTAAAACGATTTTCTTTTAGGAAAATTCTAGGTTAATGCCGTTGTACAATACTTCTCTCTCTAGTGTCTGTCCCTCATGTCTGAGGATCGTGGTCACCATCAGGGTTGCAGCTGGAGCGATTGATTTGCTTCCACCGGCTTCTGTCCAGTGCGTCTCTTACAGCACTGTAAAATTTGGAGGACGACGAATCTTTTACTTGATCGGACCACCTTGTTGGTGAACGGCCGCGAGATCTTTTTCCTGCGGTGTTTAATACGATAAGTTTATCCAGACTTTCGTCGCCTCTGCGCATTGTGTGTCCGAAATACGCCAGTATATTACAATACTTAATAAGTAAAGTATAATACTTATTCAGCAAAAAATAATAAACATTGTGTCCAAAAACGACAGCTCTAGGTCCACAAATACGAATATTATTATTAACGTGAACCATTTCTTAGTACAAGGTTAAGCTTATTTGTTATGGTTAACAAGAAAATTATTAATATATTTTTTTAATTAAAATAATTTCGTCATCTTAAACCACACAATATAATTAAAGCGTAACAGGAAACAAAATGTAAATTCACCGCAAAATGCAAACAGGGGCAAATAAGAGGTTACAAGACACCTAAGTACCGAGGCGATAATTATTCAATGAACAGCGCAGAATAGACGCGTTGCAATTAGCCACGTCATTGTACTGAGCTTGGTTATACCGTGTGAGTGTTAATTTGAGTCGGTGGAACCAGACTGACATTAGCATGACAATGCCGCCTAAACAGGCAGCTCTCGCTGGGTAAAAACAAACGCCCAAATTGTAATGCTATCGCACGCTTCAATGAATATCGTGCATGACGATAAAGTGCTGATAATTATCTTTACTTTGAATATTTACCAACAATTTGATCTTTTTTATTGTATTTTATTTGAAGATAACTGTCCTTTCACATCGTATCGCATATTCTATATTGCATATTGGAGTGCATTTAGATTATGATTGTAATAAAGTAAATAGAAATGTCTAAGTGAACGTCTCATTGTGACTAATATTTTCGTATCAAAAAAGACAACATTTCTGACTTTTCCAAAGGATTTTTTTTTGTACAAATCAAATTTTATTTTTACTAACATAATTATCGCAACTATAACATAGCCATACTTCAGGATAATGTAGTTTCGTTATGGCCAGCCCTGTAGTTCTGGGCACTCAAGAATAAGACTACGGTATCCCCTGCCTGTCGTATAAGGCGACTAAAAGGGGCCTCGGGTTCACTGGGCGACAAGGGTGGGGGCCTTTGTCGTCCGCTAAGGTGGACTCGGGAAGAAGGCGACATCGGCTGGGCCGTGTAGCCTTGCACTGCGAGGGCACAGTCCCGGAAGTAACTCCCTCCCCCCCCGGGACGTGCTCTCCTTGAGCACAGTACAGAGGGGCTCCGGTGCGACACTGGAGATCCCGGAGCCCCTCGTCATGTACCGAAGAAAGGGCCACCAGGAAGGTTTTAGTGGGTAAAAACCCCACATAACCGCCGCCTTCCCACGAGAAGGCGGGGTATCTTTTTGAAGATTTCCTCCCCTTTAACAAAAAAAAAAAATTCGTTTCGTTATGGCACGAGAATTATTGAAATCGGTTTATTAGTTTCAGATCATTCATTCTATTACCATCAAACAAAAAACTTTCTTCTTTTTTTTCTTTTTTTTTTAGAAGAAAGCTAGCATTATATCTTTTTTTTATCAGAAATATTTCTAACATTCTTGTTAACCATTCCAACTTCACCTTATGCTAGAAGATGGTTCACGCCGGTCGACCGTCGATGCCCTCAGGCGCCTGCGGGCGGTGACGGAGGAGGCGGGACGTCGGGGAGAGGTAGTGCTGGCGGTGTCACTAGACATCGCCAATGCTTTCAACAGCCTCCCACACTCAGTGATACAGGTGGCACTCGAGTACTTCGAAGTGCCCCTGTACCTGAGGAGGTTGTTGGGCGCCTACCTCTCCCAGAGGAGGGTGGCATTCGAGGACCGGAGGGGTCCGTAAGGTGGAGGAAGCCAAGCGCGGTGTCCCACAAGGATCGGTGTTGGGGCCGATTCTGTGGGACATCGGCTATGACTGGGTCCTGCGGAGTCGCCTCCTCCCCGGGATGGGTGTCATCTGCTATGCAGATGACACCCTCGTATATTCCCGGGGAAAGGAGTTTAAGGAGGCGGCGCGGCTGGCGGAGGTGGGAGTAGGCCTCGTCGTCAGCCGCATAGAGAGGTTAGGGCTTCGGGTCAAGTTGGAGAAGACCGAAGCCCTCCTCTTCCGCAGGACGGGCGTAAAGGACCCCTTCGGGTGCCACCCTCCTCATAGGAGGAGAAAGGGTGAGGTGAGCTCCCAGATAAAATATCTGGGACTCACCCTCGATGGAAGAGATGGACCTTCGGACCCCACTTCGCACAGTTGGGGCCGAAGGTCCTTAGGACGGCAGCCGCGCTGGGAAGACTCCTCCCGAACCTCGGAGGACCCAGCGCGGTGTGCAGGAGGCTGTACTCTGGGGTCTGTCGGAGTATGGCCACGTACGGTGCCCCCATCTGGGCGGGTGACCTGAGCCGCGGCAACCTGTCTCAGCTGCGCAGGGCGCAGCGGGTTGTCGCGGTCAGAATCATTCGGGGTACCGTACGGTCTCGTGGGCGGCAGCTACCTCGCTGGCCGGCGATCCGCCGTGGGAGCTCGTGGCAGGGTTCTCGCCGAGGTGTCCGACTATGTCTCGGATAGGAGGGCCCTCGGAGAGAACCCTTTGCCAGAGGAGGTCCGGCGGATCCGTCGGCTAGGAGAGGTGGCACTTTGCCGAAGGTGGGAGGAGGACCTGGCGCATCACTCGTACGGTATCCGTACGACGAGTGCTCTGCGCCCGGTCCTAGAGCGTTGGATGCGCAGAAAGCGCAAACCTCTCACCTTCCGTCTGACGCAGGTGTTCACGGGGCATGGGTGCTTCGGGGACTACCTGTGTCGGACGGTCCACCGGGAGGCCGATGAGCGGTGCCATGATTGTGGTGCTGCGGTGGACTCTGCCCAGCACACCCTCGAGGTGTGCCCGAGATGGGCAGCGCAGCGCCATGACATGGTATCTGCCATCGGTGGTGTAGACCTGTCGCTTCCGAGCCTCGCTCTTGCGATGGTCTCGAGCGACAGGTCTTGGACGGCGGTCGCCTCCTTCTGTGAGACGGTCATGTCCCAGAAGGAGGCTGACGAGCGGGTCAGGGAGGGGAGCGCAGAGGCTCCTCCCCTCCGCAGGCGACGTATCGGGGTGCGTAGGAGCTGTTACGAACGCCTCCTCTTGCCGCCCGCATAATCTAAAGCGAGGCCAGGATGGGTACCTGGCCCCAGCATGCTTCGGCGTCGTCGGGACTTCTCTGAGTGCCGGAGAAGTCCCCTTTGAGGATGAAGTCCGGTCTTTGCCGGGACCGGCCGGTCGTTGGGGTGTCCTGTCGCTGACAGATCCGGGGCACCCCGCTCATAACGGCTGATGGCATTCGCGGAAGGTTTAGTGGGTAGGGGCTGCCCAGGCCGAGTCCCACACATCCCTCCGGGCCCACCCAGGGTATCGGAGGATGGTCTATAAAAAGATTCCCCCGCGTGAACAAAAAAAAAAAAAAAAAAAAAAAAGAAGATGGTTCACGTCAATGGTCTGCTCTTAACCACTAAAGGTGGAAGAAAATGCTAAATAGCATTAACTTCGCCTTTGTACATATACTTAGGTACAATGAAGGATTCTGATCTATCTATCTGTCTATCAATGGTTGAATGGTGGATTCGATACCTACGACCTTACGATTCGCAGACCGTACACTTAACCATTAGGCTATTGACGCTTCTTTGTAATTTTAGTATAGATAAAATATAATCTGTTTGGCAAATAAAACAATTTTATTTCCATAAGCTATTTAAGACTATATCATAACGTTTTTATTTAATCTTTTAATATACTTTTTACACATGTTTTGTCTTTTTTAATATATATATATATTAAGGGGTTTATAATATATATATATATATATTATAAACTCCCGCCGCTTCTTTTTATTATTCCTCTCCATCCAAAGGTGGCCTGGAAGAGATCGCTTTTAGCGATTAGGCCGCCATTGTTTATGTATTTTAATTATATTTTCTTTTTTTAATTTTAGTTAATAAGTGTAAACAATAAAGAGTTTATAAATAAAATAAATAAATTTATAAATAAATAATATGTCAATAAAATTTAACTATATTTCGTCACATAATAAGTCAGAACAGTGATATAAATAAGAACATAATAATATATATTCACTTGATGTGAAGTGCTCCTGCTTCCCCTATAAACCTATTTGGATTGTAGTACGTCGCTAACGCCATAGCATTTAGTCGTAAACACCTCACTCGCCATGCTAGACGCAGAAGTATAATGTCGGTATATAACACTTCATGCCAGTATTTTGCCAAATCGTTGTACTTCCCAGATCATGACGACAGGAAGAAGCCACACCACAGTTGGTATTGTTTGTGATATATATACACTCGTGAGCAAAAATGAAGGGTTGGTTAAGAGAGTTTGAATATCTCGGAAGATAAAGACGGTAGCTAACTGAAATAAAATGTGCATGATAGGCAATTAATTAAAATATCCTTTAAATAAAATAAAATATTTTTGGTTATTTATTTTTATTTAAATTTAATGAAAAATACTGTATTTCTACAAGTCTGCATAAAATCCTTTTTCGTTTAAGTTTGTTTTTTAATGAAATATAAATAAATTAATAAAAAAAAAAAATTATTTTCAGGATATTTTATTGTCTATCGTGCACAATTTACTTCAGTTAGTTAGCATCTTTATCTACCGAGGTATTCAAATTTTTTTAACCGAACCTTTATTTTTTCTCACGGCTATATATGCTTCAGAAAGTGACATAATTTTAATCACTTTCAGAAAAGCGAAAGAATTCATTTTTTTATTAAATCATTTTCGATATGCAGATTAAAATGAACCTCCATCTTGTCCGTCGGTCCTGTTCAAACAGAACACGAGGTGCAGCTGAGAACTCAGCCCGCAGCTTCCATTTGAATTTCGCCGGTGATAAAAAACAACTGGAAATAATTCATAAAAGTGAGCGAAATAAAAGTTCACAATAGCAAAGACAAACGCGGGCCCCGGGCGGAGGGAGACCAAATTATCTTTTTGTCGGAGCGTCTTCGCTCTTTAAGAATTCTCTTTTTAAATTGTATTTAGTTTTTAGTCTTTTTGCGGAGTACGCTTGTCCTTTGGCCGGTCACGGCTCCCCGCATTAATAACTTGGGTAAATAGCATTGTATTTCAATAAAAATTTTTAAGCAATGCGAGAGATTATTATATTTTTCTCTAAATTCTATTTATTTTTCTAACAGTCCCTACCCTTTGTGTAGTAACTTAAAGTTAAAGTTAAAGTTACAGCCTTTATATATATAATATATACGTCCCACTGCTGGGCGCAGGCCTTCTCTGTAAAGAGAGTATAAGGGCATAGTCCGCCACGCGGCCCTAATGCGGATTGGCAGACTTCACATGTCGTAGAAAATTTTTCTAAGACATGTAGGTTTCCTCACGATGTTTTCCTTCACCGCCGAGCGCGTGGTTAATCAGCACATAAAATTGCAACAGCAAATTTATTGGTGCCGGCACCGGGGATCAAACTCGGGTTGCTAGCGTACTATGCAACAAGAGCCAACCGCCCGGACACTGAGCTACCACGGCTCTCTGTGTAGTAACTTATTCATTATTTAATTTTTAAAATAGTATATATTCGTACTTCTTTTGGTTTCGGAGAGAGTTGTTGAGCACTATCACTCACTCACACAAACACACACACACACTACACATTCGCATTACTTCTCAACTATGACTGTAGTTCTTTCCCTTTTTTTTTCCTTTTGCACACATTTTTGTTTTTTTTTTTTATATATTTTTAATTATTAATAATCGTATAATTTACTTAACTTATATTAAAAACTTATTGTACGCAGGACTTACTGTTTGTGACTCTGGACGGCACTGTCTCCTGAGATACAGGTACACTGTACCTAGTTCAGGAAACAGAGCTCCTGTATATGTAACATGTTTGTTTTTGTGATATTAATAAAGTTATTATTATTACTATAACTTGCCCGTTATCTTCCTCTCTGCCATGTGTTAGCTGGACGACACCCAGCAATTTTTATGCATAATAACTACTTCCAATGATATCTTGATGATTTACCTGAACCTTATTGTATCTTTAATTCATAATTAATAATTTAGTGATCGTCACATTAACTTGGTATTGTAAACACTAGTTTAACTATATTAGTTCCTAATCTGACTTCTAATTCATTTCGTATAAAGATTTTGAGGACGCGCAGTTGTCACGGTACTCGTTATAAATAATTCTTGTACAACGTTACACTGTCTCAATAAAGCGAGTGTATTAGTTGTTGGACTATTTTACTCCACGAGACCTACAGATCGTAACACATGCCATAATTATATTACTTTCGTCGCTCTAGCGTCTTAAATGTCTGAGCTATTAAGATCACATCACCTTAATTCTATATACTCTTATATGATATTAGAAGGCGCTAAAATCGCTATGAATCCAAACCGTAAAGACGATTTTCATTTAAAAGCTGCACTAAATTAGTCTGGACTATATCGGTCACAATGATTTTTCAAAAAACCGGTTTATTTATTATCAGTGTATTTTTTCAATAAAATTTTCACTTTCATTATATATACCTAAACTTATTGAGCCTTATATATAAAACTAATTAAATAAAAAAGTAAAGTAAATAAATATTTCATAAGACTTTACTAATCTAACAAGTCCTTATCAAACAATAAGAATTAACTGTAATTGTTTGCCTTGATCATAAGGTTAAATTTTTTAGTCATCCCAATATGTAACAGCGGAACTTTTTCATTCTCTCTTTCTCTTCTTTCGGCCACTGCCATAATGCGCTTCGCAGTCAGGGCCTATGGCTCTGTGGCGACATGATAGAGAATTACGTTCCAAAAAAATTGAATCCTGCTCCACAAGATTGGCCACCAGAATTAATAACGAAAAAAAAAAACAGCGTGTGAACCCTCTATCTGCGCATACTGTATTTAAGCCTTCTGCCAGTTCTACTTTATATACGCACATCTCGGCAGAATTCCAAATTCCACCTCTACCATCTTCATGGTTGGCGTTCCACGACGGTACGATTTTCGCGTAACTTTCTTCCACGCACTATCAACCAGTGGAATCAACTATCACCAGCGGTGTTTCCGAACGTTTACGATTTGGAGACCTACAAAAACGAGCCTACTCTTGTATCAAAGGCCGGGAACTTTTCATATAAAAAAGTACTCTTTTAGGAGGTTATCACTGCTTGTAATAATGTCTTATGTTTAGCCGAAGCTGAAAATCAGCACTAGTCATAATGCCAACTATATCGTGTGCTGATTTTTCTTTCCTATAAAATGAACACGAAGAAGACAAATCGTAAACACTGAACGCGTCCGCTATATCGATGTGGCTTCTAACCCTTCACTAGGCGCGCTAGTATCGTCCTTATCAAACGGCAACACTCGCTCGTTCCGCCCATTGAGCGTGAACAGCGCCTTTATTTTTATTTCTATACGTATCCGTAGAACAAGAGGCCGCCTGCCGATTTCATTTTTATATTTGCGTAGGTTTTTCTTTATTAACATTAACAGTACACTGCTTGTAGCGTTCAGTACTAAATATTATTTTTTAATTTTAGTATGAAAGCCAACAGTCAGAGGCGGTATATTTAAAAAGAATATTGCCTCTAATGATTTTCATCCGACTTCAAAAGGGAGGTTGAGTACCTGTATCCTGTACTAGGGCCGTGCAGCAGACTATGCCCTTTACTCTCTTTACAGAGAAGGCCTGTGTCCAATAGTGGGAAATATATATCTATACGTATATATAAAAGGCTGCAACAATAGTCGAATCGGGTTTCAATCACTACATTACGGCCATGTTCCTGTCATCCCTATTTTCCATGAAAATGACTTCAAACTCAATGAAGACACGTGTTCTCATATTGGACTTATTATGTGATATATCTAAGAACATAATATGTCCGATGTAAGCATTTTCGTATGAACCACACTCTATGGCACCGTAAAAAAGTAATAAAAGCCGAATAAATCCAGGCCCCAGTCGCTCTCCCCTATTCCGCTTCTGTCCTTATTATCACGACCAGAACTTCTTCAACCGCCCCACATTACTTTCCGTCAGAAACTAATGGGTGATATTTTTAACTTTATTATCTTGGAATAATAACTTTGTCTTATAGTGGATTGTCTTAAATATTAAAATTTCTATTTTATTTGCGTTGTCCCAGACCGTTATTATACGTTTAGATTTTTAGTGTCTGAAACTATTCATTAGTTAATGTACGTTCTTTTACTTAAGAGAAAAAGCTCTTCTGACATTAATTTCAGGTAGCATTATTCGCTCAACAGACTTCCATCACAATTTTATCTTGTTAGTCTTAATTGTTTTTAAAGTTTGTAATGTATATAATATCATTATTCCTTTGTCATTATAACCATTATCAATCGATGCCATATAAAAATCCAGTAAATCTTACAGCATTTATACACTCTTAAACAACTACTACGATTATTCTTATACATTCGCACTCTATGACGCTACATTAACTGGGCAGTCATCTCCGGCTATCCTTATGAAGTCGTAGGTCCATTTTGAGGGAGAGCGCGCTTCTCCCACCCACGCGCAGCCTCCGCTCCAAGACTTTCCTTCGTCATCTACCATCAAAGACTCTACAGATAACCGACCCACTGCCACTTCAACATGCTATCTTTAAAAGCTACGTCGGCTACTTTTATCTCCGTAGAATTCCCCGTATCCATTTTATTCCATAAAGGTAGGTCAAGCATTGCTCTTTTCATCAGTCGGTGACTTTATGTCAGCCCAGGACATGGCTAGGAGGACGCACTGTTGACTTTTGTCGCTATGCATTGAGGCAATTAAGGAAGAATTTTAGAAAATTCTATCTATACATAGCTATCAAAACATTCGTTATGGATTCACTAAAAAACAATACGAAATAAGTTTGAAACTGTTTGGATAGCACCTACAATAGGGCGTCACACACGGGTCTACATTAATAAATTAAACATGTCGGAGATACAAAGCTAAGTCTAAAGTAGGCTCTAAACTAAACGAATCCCTTTTAGTGGGAGCCTCCGAAGGCAATTCCGCGTTCTATTTAAATTTGTTCATAAATAGATAATAAAGGGTGGCGGGAGTTCAGATGCGGTTTACTAAACTGCTTTATTCGATAAAGATTGCGGAGTGAGGCGCGCCGGGGAACTTTCCCGCCAACAAACCGTCTCGGCGGGAAACTATATCTACGAACATCCAAGGCGACACTTTTAACTTACGTTTCAAGTTACGCTTGTTTTAACCACCGTCTTATCCATTTCCGTAAATTTTTACTCAATTTTTTTTACGAAAATGTTTTATTTATTACCAATTTAAAGACATTATCGAAGGCGATATCAAAAACCAGTCTCGGAGGTAGAGTTCACCTACGAACGTCGCGATACTTTTAACTTGAGTTTCATGTCATGCTTTATTTTATCACCGTCTTATCCATTTCAATAAATTTTTACTAAATTTAATTTTTTAAATTAGTAAATGAAAATATTTAATTTATTATCAACTTGAGGTAGTGGTGAGTAAATTGTGGCTAACGATCCAAATGTGGCAATTTAAATGTGAAAGGTTACTGACCCCCCTGGCTTCAAGGCATAGATGCTAAGAACAAACAACGCAAATTCTATCCTTTAATGGATTTTTCATCGTTCATCTCCCGTGCGAAGCCGGGGCAGGCCTCTAGTATTATCGTCAATAACCAAGCCGCAACAGGGTTTAAAATAAGGTCTACGAAACGTACGTAGGTTCAAACCCATAGCAACAACAGCAATCTACTTGAAATGGTTAACATGAATAAAATTATAACAACATTTACTAGCATTATTAAAAAAAAGTAAAAAGTTCTTCCACAAAAGTAAAGTTCACCAACGAAATAAAAAGTTAACTAGTACGCGTAACCACGGTATTCCCTGATGCCACAAGACTAAAATTCAATCAGTTAAGTGTTGCTTCTTCGGGGACAGTAGATCGAGCGGGGCCGGTTTTGTTCGCGATGATTTTGGCGGACCAACGACGGCATTGTGCCCCGCTACGGACTCGGAGAACACAATTTTATTTTCCGCTTTTTGGGTAATCAATAGGGGAAACTCGACGCCCCTTAGCCGAGGAACAGGGGATCGGTGGAGTACACCTTGTACAGAGCTTTTATTTTATTCTAATCATGTTAATCATAAGTCATCAATTTTACATTTAACGTCCGTCATTTGTATATATTCAATATTGAATGAAAGATCGTCTGCTAAAATTTGTACGGGATTTCATTATATGAAATCTAATCAATATAGTCAAAGGAAGCCATATCAATTACTATATAAAGCTAAATAGAGCTTACTAAAGCTTTATTAAAAACTACTTTTGTGTTACTGTAGAATGTAAAGTACCTTTATTCAACAAGTAATGTTTACTGTAATCAAACGAGATGGCAGTCTTATTTTTATATTTATTATTGTTCAATATATAAATAATATCTCTGTTATTGACTATTTCATTGCCTTATTTAAAATATTGCTGTGAAACAAGATTTCTAGTCCACTGTAGTGACATTATCTACAAACAAAAACTTGATCGTTGCTTATTTTAATGGAAGGCTTTTTTTTGACGAACTACACAGATTGGCCAGAGACGCTGACCTTGACTGCTTCACCGGATTAAGACCTGGCTTAGCTCTTAGGTCGCTTAGCCTGAACCTCTATAGTTAGTAAATCGAGACACAAGAGCCCCCCCGGTGAGGGATAACTCAGATAAAAGGCCCTCCAAATTGCTTTTAGGGAGAAATAACTTGAAAAACTTCCCACGCATCTCTCTTAGGTGGTGATAAATGAAAAAAACTACTACCTTTTGGTGTTACATATAATATACTCGTATTACTTTTATACGTTCCATTTAAGTTAAGTCGTTCGCGCTTGTATAGAAATTATAGAAAAATAACTTCTTCTCCTTACTACTAACTCCGACTATCACTATTAGATCATTTTATTTATTATATATATTTTAAAATGTAATTCACTATGCTAGTAATCGCCGAGTTAAGCGTATAAAACATTTATATTATATACTATCTTAAGCAAAAATAACAAAAGAATCGTCTCCGCAATTTTCTCTGTTCCAATAGTGAAATCTAATATTCATTCCATTGATAGGTAAGTATTTATATTGGACGAGAGCTTTCCGACGAGTTTCCTACAGAGCTGGATAACTGTACGATCTAGATTTCTTTAATACTCGTATATACGCTTGCTATAATTTGTTCATCACTTTGTATTTAAATAACGAAATAACAAAACACTCACGACACTTTCAGACAACAGAAATAAATAGAGGTTTATACAAACTGTGATTTGGACTTCCGGTTCAATTACCCAAAAACTAGACTGCTAGGACTGGGCTACAGTTTATGGGTTATTTACTCGTACCGTTATCGTTAAGATCTGGATCCATTCGTGCAATAGCAGAATCCACTGTATCTCTGCAGCTTTACTCCTATCGTATTTGTTTTTTCTATAAAAACTCTAACAAAATTTTTGCATTTTTAATCGACTTGCAGAAAAGTCGCTGAAACGCTTCGTTGTTCTTTCATATCATTATCTATTAATTTCATTATCTATTTATTCCTATTTATAAACATAGTCTGTTTTATCCTCTCCCGAAAAAAAAGCTTTGAGTATTCTTTTTGTGTCGTTTATATTTATATTGTACTTGCACTTTTTAACTTAACTTTAATCTTGGTAAATCGTCCACATAATACCTGAGCACAGAACACGGCCAGACGGGAAGGTATAGGTACCAGCAGAATACCAGCGTTGGCTTCACAATGCTGAGCTGGTACCTATTCGATCCAGCATCGCAACCAAATAGATCAAGTTTTCGTATTTACTTGGTTTCTTTTTTTATTTTATCTTTTTTATTTTTACCTATTTTAATTAGTATTTAAGGAAATGTTTTTTTATTATTAGTAGATAAGTTCTTCTTGTTTCATTTTTGTCTATTTCTGTGTGCTGGTTCGAATAAATGGTTTATTATTATTATTATTATTTATTAATAAATTGTTCACATCAATTGTCAAGTAGGTTTACACTATTCTTTTTGTTTATATATTATTGCAGACCATTACGCATTCCAGGGTAGAGACGCTTTATTTTTGCGATCGATATTTGCTATATTTAATTCACAGGTGGTACTACGGTTGACCGATAGCATACCACAAGAACGATAATCGTGGATGTGTTTGACAATGAAATGATAATTGATATCACTGTAATGGATCGGTTTTATAATAAAACATCACTGGAAAATAGTACAGTCGAACGTGAAGTAATGTAAAGAACCACCGGGAACATGACATAATCGAAATAAAAAATAAGCCTCATGTTTTGAGGCTTATTTGAGGGAAAAACGTTTGTGCCGTTGTTTTTTAGCGGATTTGTCGTCGGCGATGTCAGCGGCAACGATCGGGGTTGTGGAATTGTGGCCGCAGACAACGGAACCGTCTCAAGTGGATGATTGGGCCGGGAAATAGGTCCCCAATCGTTAAACGCACTCCGTTGTTCCACCGCACCTATTTGCTCAGGGGACTTAGTTCGTAGACTGTTGAAAATTTCGCCGGGACTCGCCCGCGGCGGCTAACTTTTAGCTGACCGTAGTTGTATATTTGGAATCGCAATCAGCCATGCGGCCACGTTATGATTAAAGTTTTCTTATTACTACTTCGGTTGAAGATCGATTTTAAACTAAGTGTAACTTTAATTGGAGGATCGGTTACACGACGGAAAGTTTGTATGTCCCGTCGTCTGCTTTAAGATCTTTGTAGCGGGTTAAGATACTTTTAATTTGTTAAATTGATTATTATTATTGAATTTCATTTATAGTTTTTATGAGGTATAAACTAGTGCTGATGTTAAGTGGTGATATAGTCGAAAGATGGTACACGCTAGTTTAGTAAGTGCCTATTCATTCTAATCTTGAAGGCACGTCGTACTTGGACGGAAAGACTGACGCTGGAAACTTCTTCCACTCCTTTGCTGTACGCACTATGAACGATGACGCAAATCGCTTCGTTCGGACACACGGAACATCGACTATGAAAGGGTGGAAACCTGTAGATTCTGTGCTTTATACATAGTCAAAAGCTAGCGGTATGAAGTAGTTTGTGTAATATTGTATAATTTTATATGTAAATTGGGTAAACAACTACATTATGTATATATATTCTGAAGCATCAATAGCCTAATGGTTTAGGATACGGCCTGCGAATCGTAAGGTCGTGGGTTCGAATCCACCATTCGACTAGTGACGTAAACCATCTCCTAGCACAAGCTTAAGCTTAGTTGGAATGGTTAACAAGAATGTTAGTAATATTTATGAAAAAAAAAAGAAATATTGCTAGCTTTCTTTTTTTTAAAAAAAAATATTATATAATAAGCGCCAACCAGACGTAGAAAGAAATACGTTGAAATAGCCAACAAATAATAATTTAATTTGTCCTTTGCTCTATTACCGGCGGCACAGTTACTTTTATAATAATGTTATAAATACTTAACTTGAGATTTAAAAAATAAATAAAGTAAATAATCGTAAAATACAATTTAATTACTGAGAAAATATAAGAGAAAATATTTTCGTAAATATAAATGCAATGGTTGGAAATACATTTACACATATGTATTTACTACGTTCACATAATGCTTTTACGGATTTTATCTAATTTTAATCATATTTTTGAATATCCGACGTGAATTTTCGAGCACATTGTAGCGGTCATTTTCATCATTTCCATCTCGTAAAAGTTTTAATCAATGAGTAAAAAGATTTTAAAACAAAACACCATTCGTTTAAATTACATACTTTTACCAGATCCATAAATGAACTAGTTGATTAAATGAAAGCGCAAAAACAACAATTCATTCAATTTAATTCAAGAGAACACGGCAACGGCAAAAGGGCAATCGAGTAATGAGTCGCGCGAAGAATAAGCTATAAAATCATTCCTGCACCCAAGAGCTCACTCGCGTATCTATTACAGGGGTGCTGTATCAAATAATGTATAAATAATTCATATCTGACATTTGTCGAGAAGTTATTAAAATAACATTGCTAACGATGTCACAATTGTACGATCAAATTCCCATTGGCATCTTAAAATGGTCATTATTAAAATAATGAAATTAAAAATCATCAAACTACTCTAGAAATACTTCCTTTCCAATAAAAAATGAATCATCACTTGGCGTGATATTGTATTATCAGAATTGGACCTAAATTAAATGGGACCACACGGAAAGTACCAGCTTTCAAATGAAAATTGAAACCGATCTACTCAGTGTTGAGCACAGGCGTAAGGTAGCTAGCCTTTCAGTTCTACAAATTGCATTTTGGAGTGTGCTCAGGTACTGCATGATCTAATTCCCCCATCCCCACAACCTCTCGATCGAGAACCTCGATCTTGGACTCGGACTTCAAAACGCACTGAGGGATTTCATGCTTTGTTGTGAACATCCCTCAAACCCGAACGAAGCGATTTGCTTCGTCTTCGTACAACAAAGGACTGGAATAGTTTACCCGCGTCTGTCTTTCCTTCCGATTACAATGTGGGTATTTTCAAGAGTAGAATGAATAGGCATTTACTAAGCTGGTGCGCCCTACCATCCAGGACTGCATTTCCACTTAACATCAGGTGGGATCGTAGTCAAGCACTTGCTTAGAAATAATAATAAAAAAAGGACTGGAATAGTTTGCCCGCGGATGTCTTTCCCTCAGATTACAATGTGGGTATTTTCAATAGTTGAGTGAATAGGCATTTACTAAGCTAGTGCGCCTTACCATCCAGGACTGCATTTCCACTTAACATCAGGTGGGATCGTAGTCAAGCACTTGCTTAGAAATAATAATAAAAAAAAGGACTGGAATAGTTTGCTCGCGGCTGTCTTTCCCTCCGATTACAATGTGGGTATTTTCAAGAGTAGCGTGAATAGGCATTTACTAAACTGGTGCGCCTTACCATCCAGGACTGCATTTCCACTTAACATCAGGTGCGATCGTAGTCAAGCACTTGCTTAGAAAGTTTAAAAAAAAAAAAAAATCATAAAAATCGGCTCACCCAGTCTAAAGTTATAAGGTAACAAACAAAAACATACAGCCGAATTGAGAACCTCCTATTTACTTGAAGTCGGTTGAAATGAAACATATGCAAACGTTATTGCACGGTATATGGATGAACTCAAGTCGTGTCAAATAGGTTTATCTCTGTTTACCCTAGCGTAAAAAACCAAGAGATTAGAAATTAACTTTTCTAGTAACAAATCATTATTCGATTGAAATACAGCTGCACAGGTTAAAGCAGCCAGCCCTAGCGTCTCCATTAAACATTAGTGAAGTGGCACGTCCACTAATTTAGGCGCTATTACAGCGATATGTGCTTAATACCGACTGTATAAGGTGTAAATTGCATCGAGCAGATGTGAATTCGACCACTAATGAATGGAATAGACCGCGGCGCTATGACAAACGCGCGGGCGCGGTCGCGAATCGAAACTCGACGTAAGTGGATTAATTCGAACCTGGAATTACGTGATGTTTATGTAAAATTAAACGATGACAGGTTTTATTTTAAGCTTTTATGAAAGTGGTAAATTTAATAATATCAACAAAGTAATGGTTTGGAGTACGGATTGCGAAACACAAGGTTGTTTCAAACGATTTTACTATGACATATAATATATTATAGTTAATATATTCAACCGACTTCAAAAGAGAAAGTCCTCACTTTGGTATTTTTGGGACCGAATTTTATTTTTTTTACTTAAAGGTTTTAATTATATTTCCGAAACCATGGTCTAAAGATATAGCAGAGAAAGCCTAACATCGTATAGAAGAATTATTGTTGATTGGGATATTGGTAGGTTTATGGCAATCAAAATAGGACTTATAATTTGACTTCAAGTTTAAATTAAAAACTTACTGAAACTTTACTTAAACACTAAATTTTAACATCGTCTTAGCAGACTCAAACACACGCGACCAAATAGATCCTCACACACGCAGATTCACTAATATAAAAAATATTTTTATATTTCTTATTAAAAAAACTATTTTAAATTTGGAACATTAACGTCTAATTTGATATGAAGGGCGTTAATAGCAGCGACACAATATCGTTTTATAATCTGCTATTATCGTAGACTAAAATTGAACTGTATAAATCTTTGCTACATTGGTAACCTCGTTAAAAAGGGTGCAGAAGCTTTTTGTTTATTAACCTATTTGACTAAACCCTAATGTTTATTTCGAAAGTGTAGCTCACAATATTGTTATTATAAAACAACATATGCAAATGCATTACATAGAATGCTTTTGCAATTTTCCCGTTATCCTAATGAAGTAATGTTGCAAGGAAATGAAAGAAAAAAGTCCCTAACCTCGTTCTATATCGTTTGAAAGATAAATAGTTTTAATAAAGGCGGTCGCGTGGCTCACAGCGGTGGCGAACGTAAGCATACATTTAAGTGCTAATTTAATTAATTGTTCCATTTCCCCATATACGAGAACACGCAGCCCCTAGCTCCCCGCGCACGCCCCCTCAGCACGCCCCTGCAACTAACTATAGGCTATATTTTTCACTTACGTCGACACATAACAAATTGGCCACGTTATTGCCGGCTTTTACTCGTCATAAACGTGAAAAATCTACATAAACGCTCATCATTTCATACGTACGTAATACTTAAATTTACTCGCCAAAAATATAACCTAATTTATACCACCCAAATCATTTTGTAGAATCGTAATGGATATCACCTGTACCTATTACACCTCCCGCCTAACTTTGCCAATTTAACTTTATTTGTATCGGTCCAAAATTCGGGACTTAAATAAGTTTTGCAGGGAAGTTCTTCAACCTCCTCAGATATTGTGCAGGAAATGAAAAAAAAATAAGATAACCGATTACACTACGGACGTTACCGGAAGCGTTCCGGATGGCAAACGGGAACAGGAGTCGCGGGGAAAAGGGGAAGAGAAGTCGGCCTCGAGGCTGGTTTATTGAATTATCAACAAAACATCGTACGCTTGAGAGCCTACGCCTTTCTAATTACTTTCCACTCAACTCCAGTATCGTCACGAAATCCGAAGCTTCGCGGAGTAATCGATCGGTGTCTAATTGACGATCCCCCGATTGTTGATCTGGTAAATACATTTCATTGGGCTCAGATTATTTCGCAATGCAAAAACATTCTTGTAACGGACGCGACATTGAAACGTTTGGCTCGCGCGCGGGATTTCCCGGGGTGTGTTTTCAAGCGATCCCGTCGGAGCGTACGATCCGATATACGTTCGGCAAATTAAAAGCAGGCCATGCGAGCGGGCATTGTGAAGGAGGCCCGAGTTTTATTGTTAGCGATTTGTCTGCTCGGAAAAACACAAATGGTGCGGTGGCGGGTTACGCTCTTTGTTAATCGAACGTACCGCTGGGTTGATACCGCGCCCGTTCTCACCCGTTTCATTGACCGATGCTTAAGCAGCTTACCAAAAGTTCCTTGTATTTTTTGAATACATTAATTCTATTTGTGTCGCTTTGTTGTTTTGAAGACAAAAACCGGCTTCAACGAACGTTACGAAAAAGTTATTTAGGAACGCAAGACGGACACTTTGGCGCTAGTGACAAACCATTGCGGTTTATATAGCGTTATGTTATATGTATATTTCTTTTACTGTAAAATTTTATTTGTAATAAATTAAAAAAAATAATAATAAATAAAATCAAACATTAAACTCTTTTACGCGCGGACGCCCCTATTGTTTTCCCGAATTATCGTAGGAATATTACGAAATAGAATTAATCAGAACCTAACCAGACTTTCATCGACCAACTCTTAAAATATATATTTTCCAGTAAGATATGAATTATCGAAATCCGTTGATGTGATATTGAGTAATTCGTCTATTTGTGGCGCACATTCTTGATGCAAATTTAACGTTTTTTCATCGATGCCATTGTTATAATTGGACCAAATTAAAAAAAAAAGTATCATAAAAATCGGTTCACGCAATCGAAAGTTAGGTAACAAACATAAAAAATACAGTTGAATTGAGAACCTCCTCCGTTTTGAAGTCGGTTGAAAAGCCAAAAAAGAACGTCGTAAAGAACAAAAGGGACAGCTATTGCTTTGCTTTAAGTAATAAATTTTTTGTACATAGAAAGTGGAAAAACGGAAGAGCTTTAGTTACAATTCGTAAGGTCGTGGGTTCGAATCCACCATTCGACTATTGACGTGAACCATCACCAACCACAAGCCTTAGCTTATTTGGAATGGCTAAAAAGAATTTTAATAATATTTGTGAAAATAAAAAATATTATTAGTGTTCCTTTAATAAAAACAAAAATACTGTAATATAAATATTGAAGTAACTTTCGCTTCTAATTTTAACTATTGAATATAAAGTTAAGTTATTTCAAAGTGCGTCTCAAAGCGATTGTGAGTGTTCAATTATTACATTTTTTTTTAAAAGCTAGTGCCACATGGTGGCATTTCTTTCAATTGGTCCAATTCCGATAGTGACATTCTTGAGAAAACCATACAAGTCTTAAATTTGCTTCAAATACGTGCACTACAAATGGACAAAAACTCAATGTCATATAACCCGATTTCGACGATTCATTTTTTATT
Organism: Meandrusa payeni; assembly: GCA_029286785.1. NCBI lineage: Eukaryota > Metazoa > Arthropoda > Insecta > Lepidoptera > Papilionidae > Meandrusa > Meandrusa payeni. The sequence goes on along the minus strand of JAGSMX010000008.1, from coordinate 5,197,979 downwards.
ATATTGATATTATTGATATTTCTTCAAGAGTTGTTTGTTGAGAGTTCGGTTAGGTTTTGATAAGTCAGCCCTGTAGTTCTCTCAAGAATAAGACTACGGTATCCCCTGCCTGTCGTACAAGGCGACTAAAAGGGGCCTCGGGTTCACTGGGCGACAAGGGTGGGGGCCTAAGTCGTCCACCAACGTGGACCCAGGAAGAAGGCGTCATCGGCTGGCCCGTGTCGCCTTGCGCTGCGAGTGCACAGGGGGGAGGGAGTAACCTCCCCCCGCGGGACGTGCTCTCCTTGAGCACAGTGCAGAGGGGCTCCGGTGCGTTCCACTGGAGATCCCGGAGCCCCTCGTCATTCACCGAGGAAAGGGCCACCGGGGAGGTTTTAGTGGGTAAGAACCCCACATAAACGCCGCCTCAGAAGGCGGGGTATCTTTCTGAAGATTTCCTCCCCGTAAACAAAAAAAAAAACGGTTTTGATTAATTCTGTTTCGTAATATTCCTACGATAATTTGGAAATAAAAAGAGGGCGTCCGCGCGTACTAGTGTTTAACGTTTTACTTCAATTTGTTGCTTGTAATATTATATATTTATAGATTTAGACTCTTTATTTCAAACATTAAAATAGGTACAATAAGTTTAAGTATAAACGAAACTTAAATGTAAGCAAGGGTGACCTTATAACTAGACAATTATACTAAACGATTGAGTTTTTCAAACGCAATTCTTTGATAAACTTCTTCACGAAAGTAACTGATCCGTGATGCTATTTGTTTATTTCACATCTAACAGTGAATGAAAATGAACGTAGTTAATGTTTATTGTGGAAACGCTTTGTTGCGACGCTAAATTTTTCAAACACCAGTGTCCATTTGTCGACGAGTCCGCAAATTTTAAAGGAATTCGAGTAACAAGCTAACACAACGTCTCTTTCTGCACGCTAAAATATTAAAAAGATGAAGTTGCCGCTAGTGGGCGGGCCGGGGCCGGGGGTCCGGAGGGGCACTCGTGTGAGAAATAGCTCCAAATATCTCGCGACTATCCGACGGATTCCTACCCCTATTTCCAGGGGATCGTGTCGAAATGACAACAGATTTAGGTAAAGCGTGAAGCGAGGTGTGAAATGTATCCGAGCGAGTTACGTCTTATATGACATTCTTTTGCGCCTGCTATAATGTAAGCGACGAGGCGATTCCGTAATCCGCGTTTTATTAAAAACATGTCGACATGTGAACACGCGCCGGCGTTGAGTGGTTTTGTGTGGGAATCTTTTTCTACATACAAACACATTTTTATTACTAATTTAAATGGATATATTTACGAGTAAAAGCAAAATACCGACTACAAATCGAATGAAACGTGACGGATCGAACTTTAAATGCTACTACATGCGGACGCTCTCTTTTATTTCGTAAGTATTAAAGTTATATTACCAAATTCTTTTGCCTATATTCTCTTTCTTTTTCTAGATTCTTTTTTACCACAATACTAAATGATTTCGGTTAACGGTCTACTGTTCGGATTACAAGTAAAAACAAAGCCGATATCAAATCGAATGGCAGAATTACGAAATAGAATTAATCCGAATCTAATCAAATTCTTTTTTTTTCTTTTTATAAAAGAAAGCTAGAAATATTTCTTTTTTTTCAGATATATTACTAACAATCTTGTTAACTATTGCAACTAAGCTTAAGCTTGTGCTAGGATATGGTTCACGGTAATAGTCGAATGGTGGATTCGAACCCAAGACCTTACGATTCACAGACCGTACCCTAAACCATTTAAATTTAACCAGGCTATTGACTCTCATCGAACTACCTTTGAAGTACATCCTTTCCAATAAAAACTGAATCATCGAAATTGGTTGGCATGATATTTAGTTATTGATCCATTTGTAGCACATACTTAATGTATATATGTATTTAAGACTTATATAGTTTTCTCATGAATGCCACTGTCAGAACTAGACCAAATTGAAATGAAACCACACGGGAAGCAGCTTTCAAATAAAAAAGATTCAGTAAAACTGGCTCCCCCAGTTGAAAGTTATGAGGTAATACATACATTAAAAAAAATACACACGAATTGAGAACCTCTTTTTTTGAAGTCGGTTGAAAAAAGTGTCTTTATATATACTTTATAAATTTAGATCTCAACTGTCGTAAGTGTTCAGTGAAATTTTGTTTTAACGGGTACAAATAAATATTGTACATATTTATTTTTACAGTCAAAGCTTCCACTGACAATTAATACCGTGCAATCATTCATCTCGATATCGGAAAAGACGAAGAAAGGCGGACGAGAAAAGGGATCGCATAACGTACCGCGCGACACTTGTAATTGGCTTCGTAATCGGAACCCGCGCCTGATTTCGTGGTCCGTGTTGCGGAACCCTAATTAATAATTAGCGATTCCATTGTTACGCCCGCAGACCTTAATAAAGTGGCCTGTTAATTCTGTAATAATACGCTCACCCACCTCATTGGTCCAGTTCTATAAGTGAATTAGCCTATTGTTTTCTTCGCCAATAAGCTGAGCCGCTCGAACTTTTCTTGTAGAGCTGATAGAAATTTGAGAGTATGCTCATTTTGTTTTACCGTACAAATTGAAGTTACAAAATTAAGTTCCATTTTTTTGTTGATAATTAACATAATGATTTACGACTGATGCTAAGTGCTACGTCTTGCTACGACTACATACATAGGATTAAAAAATATTTGTCTATTTTTAGACTCCTATATTTATTAGTTATTACTATATTTATAATAGTTGAATGGTAGGTTTAATATTTCAACCTTATATTTCACAAACACTATTCTACAAAATCAGGCTATTGACGCTTAACATTAAATACTGCGCAGGTTCGCGATTGCGCCCTTTTTTTAAAAACATGTCATAGAAGGCCCTTTGAGGTGTATAGATTGCTCGAGATATGTCGGTAGCTTGACTACCGGTAAAGTTCTAGAAACCTTCAGGCTAACAATGGTGTTAAGGCATAATAATAATAATATACATGGCATCTACATGCTAACAGTTGGATAGATATTTATGTGACGAATATAAATAAAATATACCGTGGGCCGTGGTAGCTCAGTGTCCGGACGGTTGGCTCAAGTTGCAGAGTACGCTAGCAACCCGAATTCGAAACCCGGTGCCGGCACTAATACATTTGTTGTTGCAATTTTATGTTCTGATTTACCACGCGATCGGCGGCGAAGGAAAACATCGTGAGGAAACCTACATGTCTTAGAAAAATTTTCTAAGGCATGTGGAGTCTGCCAATCCGCATTAGGGCCGCGTGTTGGACTATGCCCTTATACTCTCTTTACAGAGACCCGCGCCCAACAGTAGGACATATATATTATATATATAAAGGCTGCAAATTTAACTTTTTTTTTATACCGTAGTAAAAATGGTGTGACAAAAAATACTTTATTGGTTCATAGCATACGCTAACATCGAGTCCGAGGTGAATAGCTACAATCAAGCCTGTACCCTCATTTAAATATCAAAACAGCCTCTTTCCACGCCGCTTGGCTCGATCTATCCCCGACCGCGCCCGCAACATAACACAAACAAATTAATTCTAATAATGAACCCTAATAAATAGGGATCTGTTTACCCCATAAAGAAGAAATGTTATAATAATTGAGGCAAGAGGCTACAATTTACAATTTAGAATTTGAAATTTTCGAAAGGGTGAATTAATTTGGTATAGATACGGCAGCACCGCAACAGCAATGAATTCAATATTATTTGCCTTTATTAAATATTATTTCCTAATACCATAAGATACTAGTTAGCAAAACTCGAACTAAGTTTTAAACATTCAAAATTCACGACGGTGTATTGGACTAGATTCCCCAGTCTTGGATTCCAATACATATGATAGTAGTCACTGTGTTCGTCTTACAACTGTTATAATTAACCAGTGTCAAGTAAAAAATTAAAATTATAATTATTTTACGTATCTTGTTGGACGTGCTTCTTAAGAAATTCTAAAAAGAATTTAAGCTAAAACAAAAAGAAATTATACAAAAAAGGTCAGATAACTTTGAAATTGTTAATGACATAAACAATTGAAGGTTGCTTTTTGCTTTTTAAATAAATAATATACTCGATTGTTATATTTCAATATATTTTTATACACACCCGTTTCAAAATATTATATAATTTGCTATATAAGCTACAAAAAGTCAGTATAAAATAATTTCACACTACCCCATTATCAACTTCCATTCAGTCATTGAAAATCACTGACACAGGAAAGTGTGTCTGTCGGGTAATGTAATAATGAAACGAAGCGTTTCGGCCAGTCATCGCTCACTGCCGGCGCCGGGAATAAAGCGGCCCGTGCGAGATAAAGCGACGCAGCCTCCGTGGTGGCGTCTGCGTGAAATACACTCTAAAATTGTTCACAGAGTATAAAACTGCACAAAGCCTTTTCAATTAAAACTTTCAATGGCTTCCCGGTGCTAATTATAGCGTGGCCCAGGGAGGACATCTATTAGTATAAAATAAAGCGCTAACCGCGCCGGCGACAGCGCGACGCGACTCGCCCCTCGCCTAAGTGAATTCCGTTAATTAAACCATAAAAACTTCGATAAATTAAGATCCCAGCCAATTCCCCTCTCTAATATAGTCCTGCCTCGAAAGATTTCAGATGCAAACGACATCGATACAGGCAACCGGTGGGGAACGGCGACGTAAATTCTTTAAGGCATTTCTTTTGTCCCTCTACATTTGTTTGTGGTTCCGTCCAAATTTAGTCGGTGTACCGATGAAGCGATGTAGCGCTCCACTTAATAAACGAAATCACATTGTTACGTAATAAAGATTCAGCGATAATGTCGGTAATAAAGCGTTTTGTTGGCGAGTTTTTTTTTTATTTAAGTTCATAGCGCTGTCGTGCGGGGTGTGTTGGCGGTATGAAAATGTGTTTTTAATTAGGGCCGCGTAATGTGAATTGACATTAGGTGAGTTGCGGACACCGTTCGTCCCACTTCCTCGTGCGGAGCGAACGTACGTTAATTACCGACGGGCGAAAGCAATAAGCCTCAGATAAACGATAAGGCGCGCCCTTGCGGTTCGAACTTGTATGGAAAATTTTCATTAGTGAAATTTGAGGTTAACTGCTTGTGTGTTTTAGGTAATTGGTCCGTGCGAGGCACGAGCGCGGTGCGGCTTACACGGACGCACTCTTTGTGTTCATTTGACGTATCAATTACCCATCCGCCGTTTGTTTTGTACTTTTTATTTCACTTCAGTTTACTACATTTCAGCTTACTTCTTTCAGTCTGTACTATACCATTTCCAGGCTGTGACAGACTGTTCATGAAATAAAAAAAATTCACAGATTTTCATTTTGTTGATCAGAAACATGATTTTTTTCATATATCTTCGAGTAATTTTGATTTCTTCCATTTTTAGGATGTCACCAATATAGTTGATTTACATTGCTACAAGACCTACAAACTAATGCCACTCACATTTGCACCATAAATTTTAATCTTCTCCCTTTCCCATTCATCCTATCTACATTTATACAAATATATATTATTTATATTAGGAACTATAAAATAGGTTATTGCTTGAGAATACACGTTGTCAAAATTCACACTAACTAAACTTGTAGATAACTTCATCTTTAAGTAATCTATTTGCTGTTATACACAAAAAGTAAATTCATGGTGTATTAAAAATTAAGTGGATATTTTCCAACAAAAGGTTTTTACGGTCAAGTTAAATGCTGATGGAGAGAAATAAGCGATAGTGGACCCTATTGCTTATGAGGCACAATCCAGTATACATTGGCATATTGAAGAGTGATCTCAAACAAGTTTCCGCCGAGTTGGGAGCAAATCTCTCCGCAGAACATCTGTCGTCGGAAGCCAACATTTTCCACCAATAAAATCTTTTTCGAGAACATTCACCCGCACGGGCTGGTGGCGGCCAACAGGTGGCTTCTTTCCAACAATTTGAATGTAATGGTCCGGGACGCTTTGCAAGCATTTTGAACTTGACACCGTAATATATTTAGTGTCAAAGTTTCAACAAGTTTTCTTTTAAATAACGTACAAAATATTTAGCCAGTTGCTTACATAGTTTGTCCATTCACGAATGGGGTAGACAGAGGTGTCAATTGCTTTCCAAACAGGTTAAAGTTACATCATTATGGTCTCTATTTTTGCGATAGAAAAATCCTAGAAACAGTCAGTTAGCGTTTGCCCCAAATTGAGAATTTTAAATTTTATTAAATTACGACAAAATTAGTAAAGGTAGCTTATAAAAATAATAAATCTGAGACATCAGAACATCTTTTTACATACATTCTGCATATGATTATCCCGATCTTCGGTGATTACAGTCGCCCATGAACCTATCCACATTAACCAGACCAGAGTATCTTCAGATGCGTTTAAGCAACTCCAATGTAAGTGCATTCAAACCTGCAAAAAATACATGGCAAATGAACACGATTGTAGAACAGACAAAACGGCGTATGTAAAACACGAGTTTGGGACACGTATTTTTTTAGTAGTAGTTATTGAACGCTTATTTGGAAACTAAAAACCGTGTTAATCCAATACAAAGTCAATATCAATCTCAACCCACCTCTATAAAAATTCAGTGTCAATGACAACTCAAACTAAGTTATAAGCAAAAAGTTTAGTCGCCAAAGAATTTGCAAACCCTTTTCAAATAATAATAACCACTAATATTATGGGTAGAGATGGCAAGTTTCTTCACTAAGAAATCTACTCTACCGCTACACAACGTTATCTATTGAAAGCCACCACCATAATCCAAACTATAGAGTGTTAGTGCCTGCGCTTTGGCGCGCAGAAGCGTCAAGATTTAAGTAGTTTACGGCAGGAAGTCCGCTTGGTTCCGTCTTGTTTGCTCTGTGAAAGTTGCTAACTCGATATTGCACGCTCACTTTATGCTCAAGTTTAATGTCACGCTCCGCCACTGCATCTCCGCGCCCGGAGAAACATTTATTAGTTTTCTCTCTGAACGCAACAAGTTTGACTTTTCGTTTTTGGTCCGTTTCGAATGCATTCCACTGTTAGCTTTAATATTCCGCTCGAGCTTATAAACAAAGAGCTGGGGTTGTTTCAGCAGCTTTGTGCGATAAAAATAAGTGAAACAGAATTAAAACTTTGTTTCAATGCTCTTTGATATTCAATGTTTTTATACGTAATACTACTAAATATATAGTTGTTTGTGAATATCTCAGATCCGTGGTAGCTCAGTGTCCATGCGGTTTGCTCAAGTTGCATACGCTAGCGTCCCGAGTTCGATCCCCGGTGCCGGCACCAATAAATTTGTTGTTGCAATTTTATGTGCTGATTTACCACGTGCTCGGCGGTGAAGGAAAACATTGTGAGGAAACCTACAAGTCTTAGAAATTTTTTCTAACGCATGTGAAGTCTGCCAATCAACACTAGGGCCGCGTGGCGGGCTATGACCTTATACTCTCTTTACAGAGAAGGCCTGTGCCCAGCAGTGGGACTTACATATTATATATAAAGGCTGTAACTTTAACTAACTTTGTTAACTCCGTCGGGATATTTCTATCCCGACAGTTAAAAACGAAAGAGATTAGCCTATTATTATTATATATGGTAAGCCACACATGGCATGCCATACAGTGATTTTTTCAATTTAGAAAACAAAAAAGGAAATTTTATTGTTACAAACGGGCTGGTATTCGACCTTCCGACGAACAGAGCGTAAGACAAGCGCTTAACGACTAGCCCATAACTACTATAATAAAATAAAATTTTAAATAATTTTACGGCATCTTAATTTTTATTTTAAATGAATTGAAAATTAATGACTTTTTTCATAAGAATCTACGCAAGATTTAACCGTTAGAACATTTTTCGATAACGTGCGTATTCTCATCCCCCCTTTTCTTTTGAAAAAATAACAAAGTGCGGTCTATTTTAATTTATCTTCTATGAGTTATTATTATATATATTTATTTTTTGTTCATAAAACCGTAACAAGAAAGTATATTAAAATTAAAGTCTCCCGGTTGATAAAGACATTAAGCCGTGCATTCGAAATCGAATCCGCCTACCGAATCTTTACGCGGTCATTAGGTATAAAAGCAAATGGCTCTATTAAAACAGAATTGAGGAGTGTAAAGCAATCCGGCTTAAATGGTGCCGGGCGGGGACTCAATCTGGGTACACGGCGTAAAAGTGGCATTAAAACGCCGCGTCTGCGGCTCTACGACCGTCTGGTTCCGCCCCGTAGGCAGAAGCTAGCGTTTCTCTGTTTTACCTGACTTACCACGTCACAAGTTCTTGGTCGCTCTTAATTATACTAAAGTTAGCTCTGGTAGAGTCCAAAGTTAAAGTTACAGCCTTGTGCCTGTACCCGGCATTGGGATAATATATATCCCAATGCCGGCCACAGGCCTTCTCTGTAAACAGAGTATAAGGGCGTATTCCGCCGCGCGGCTTTAATGCGGATTGGCAGACTTCACATGTCTTAGAAAAAAAATTCTGAGGAAGCAGCACATAAAATTGCAACAAAAACATTATTGGTGCCGGCACCGGGGATCGTATTCGGGTTCCTAACGTACTATGCAACTTCAGCCAACCGCCCGGACAGTGAGCTACCACGGCTCTTATTAAATTACTAAATTAAAAACAAAAATTGACTTCAAATCGGGGAAACCCCACCCTCTCGATAGGATTAGGAGCGTTGCTGGAGTTTCTTCGGCCACTTCTTCTCCAGCGCTAACGCTTCCCGAAGTGGCATATAAGTTAGTTTAGCTTAGATTGTCCCAATAGATTTCGTTAATAAAATAGCTACCGACCGAGTCGTGGTTCGGCCCTCTCGGGCGCCCTCGGATCGGACTGCTAACGCGTAATAATGGTAACCGTCCAAGCCGAGGTTACCCCTCACCGGGGGGACCCTTGTGTCGAGTTACCACCTAAATAGAGGTTCAGGCTAAGCGACCTAAGAGCTATGCCACCTCTCAAATCCGGTGAAGCAGTAAAGGCCAGCTTCTCTGTGCCAACTGTGTTAGTTCGTCAAAAAAAAAAAAAAAAGACTTCAAATCGACTTAACGAACGTTAAACGCTTCTACGCACGGATGCCCTTTTTGTATGTATTTCCTAATTATCGTAGAACCTTTTTTTTGTTAACGAGGAGGAAATCTTCAGAAAGATACCCCGCCTTCTGGGGAAGGCGGCGGTTATGTGGGGTTTTTACCCACTAAAACCTCCCCGGTGGCCCTTCCTCGGTGCATGGTGAGGGGCTCCGGGATCTCCAGTGGAACGCACCGAAGCCCCTCTGCACTGTGCTCAAGGAGCACTTCCCGGGAGGAGGTTACTCCCTCCCCAATTATCGTAGAACCTAACCATACTACATCACTGCACTTTAAATAAATACTTTTCAATAAAAAAATAATCATTGAAATCTATTGGCGTGATATTGAGTTATTCGTCCATTTGTAGCACACATTCTTAATGTAAAATTAAGACTGTGGTTTTCTGGTGGATGCCATTCTCAGAATGGGACCACATAGGAAGTACCAGTTATTGAATAAAAAAGTACCATCAAAATCGGTTCATCGATAAATTATATTAGTCGACGAAAGTCACAAGGTTACAAATATACAAAAAACATACAGACGAATTGATAACCTAATTAACCAACTAAGGCTTAAATTCGTGAGAATTTATAATGTTGAAAATCAACGATGAGTTACATGTTTCTAGCGCAGAACTTTCAGAGGCAAACCTTTTTCGGCGCAGCGTTTTTTTATATGAAATAGGCTCACTTATGGCTTCAATCACGCTTGATGGAAGGCGGTGATGAAGTCTAGGATAGAGCACATCTAAAAGGTCTGGTCACTGCAAAGACCTTTTTGATTTTTTTAAATTGTAATTCGTTGTGTCTTTGTGTAACGCTATTTCACTTTACGTAGCTAATTTGTGTAAAATCTCATTTAAATTACTTTTGAAATAAAATGGGAAAATTACCTTATTGCAAGAGTTTTACTAAGCATTATATTTAGCTATAATTTTGTTGGGTTTTACAAAATTATATTCTCTCTAAGTTAATTTAGACCTTCTTAAGTTACATACTTGTACCACATGTCCGGATAATACAGTTATTATACCTCAATGATGTTACGATCTTGGTGTTTGCATAACGCCTTTATAAGGGTAGCCGACGACGGAGAACAGACGCGGGTTATTCGAAAAGTTGCAAGATGAAACCACTAAATGCATATCCGTGTTAACGACTTCCAAGCTCCCTGAAGTCGCTAACTTAATTTACATTTATACAATATCGATTTTATTAAAGAACAATAGCAGTTTTCCATTTAATATGAGGTTTAATGACCGCTACTATGAGGCACGACATAGTGGATAATATAGGAGTTTCCAGTACTTTTTACAGTTGGCAGTACTTAGTACCACACACCATACACCACATACTCACACATACACCACACACCACATACACAAAACACGCAGCCGCATTCACATCACAATATAATGACGACCTCATTCAAAATTTTAAACTTAGTCTTACGAAGAAATTGTTAATTCTTTTATTGGCAGTCAGTACAGTGAACGTTGCTATATAATATATTATAAATAAATTATTCGTGCTTAAACGCCACTTGAGTTTTTAAGTGCAAACTTAAGACTGAGGTTTAAGAAACTAACACTTTACACGTGTACAGTTCAAGCTTGTTTTAACTACATTGATTTAATTAACTGTACGTGCGACAGTAAGCTAAGCTGAACTGTATATATGCATAGGATTTTCACCTGTATATGTGTGTACTAAAGCATGAAATGGAATATTTCTGAAAGTTTTGTAGGCACCGCATAGCACAGGACTCGCCAGACAAATATTTTTCCATTTCCAAACATACCCGCTCCAAATCGAGGATTAAGCATTGTGTTCATGCACTCGAAATGCTTTTATGGGTTTACTGGCTATCGGTTACGGACACATCTCGCGTATTGTTTCATATCGGTTACAACAGCGCGTCTAGAATTTGAATAAGATCAATAACCATTTTTTAACGTACGAGTAAGGGCATACTAAAACGCATTGCTACAAGCCGGTTGGCATTTGAATTTAGTCGTAAGATAGTCATAACATTTAGCTATTGGTTTAAATTTTATATAAATATAAAAAGATAGCTTTCGTTATTCCTTCTGGGATAAATACCAACATTTCATAATAAGCCTATATCGTTTATGTAATATATTGAGTTAATTTGAATAAAATAACTTCTACGGATTTTATTTATTTGAATTCTCGACGTTTCAAACAGTTTACATTGGAGTGACCACTGTAAACCTTTGCAATGTCGTTACAAGAAATTCAAAATAAAATTAAAAACGTGATAAAATCTGTTAAAGTATTCAAATTTACTCATAATATGTAGCCAAAACTAATAGCAATGAATATAAGCGTAAATATGAGAAGTTTGTGAGTAACACACGCAAAATATATCATACACTTCATCAAAACACTAAAAAATATTTCTTCGAACATATAGTTATGTCGATAACAAAATCACTTACTAAGAGTGGCGTCTCTAAATACGTTTCCCAGAAAATGCATTATAAGGCATCACGAGTGCGGTCACAAAGCCGGCACATATCGATCAGCAAACAAACCCGGAGGCGCACAAGAAACCAGGTGTCCCCCGCGTACGGTGGACCCTTCCCGTCCCTACCCGGACCACTCCCGCGCCGCCCCGGGCCCTACATCAAAATGACGGAAATCCCATATTACCTACACCGGGGACGGAAGCACAATTTTATAAGTTTGGGATTTGTGTAAATATTTTACTAGGACAGCGGATACCCCGCGCTCGGTATGTTACGCTACTCACCATTACGCCGCGCGATGCGATCGAAAACTTTATTAATTTACCACCGCTCCCAGCACATTTGCTAATCGTTCTCAAGTTACTTTTGGAGTTTATTGAAACTCCAAAGTAAGTATTTTTGTAGAGTGTTACTTCCTCTAAGTGTATCGAAAATTATGGAATACATTTTAACGTTTCACGCACCGCATACAATGTAAGAAAAATATGAAAATATGATCGCTGGAAAGATGAACTTTTACAGGCGAAGTTTTGCCAGTGCTCGAAATGTTTGGATAGCTTCGTGATACGAACAATCTCGGATGCTCGACAGTTGAACGTCTTGAATATCTTACGTGTAAACGTTGAAAATACAGTCTCACTTTTAGAAGTGATTATTTTATATTACAATAGTGCTCGAATATTATTTTGAACACATCGATAGTTCGTTTCGTTAAAGAAATCAAGCTTTTATTTTATAACTGTTTTCTTTGCCGAAATGAACTATTTATGACCTAATTTCATTATTTAGTTTATTACCAGCATATGAATAATTAGTTTCAGCTGTTTGGGAGATATTTGAATTTAGAAGTTAAAGTTACAAATGTGTCTGTTCTTATTTAAATAACAAATTTATCCAGCTTACTTCATTCGAATAGAGGTCAAGTATTTACTTTTAAATTTTAAAAAATATGTTAATTACAGTTTAATACGAATAGGTTGCTTTACAAGTAAGATATATCGTTGACGAGATGTGACCAGCGGCGACATGAAACCGTTGTTTTTACAAATAAGCTCCAAAATTCAAGCAAGCTTTACAGGGTCGGATGCGGACAATTTTTAGTGAATTATACTTATTATGAATTTTTAGTTATTGCTTAGATAGCTTTCCTAATTACTATGATAATTAATAATTATTTTCATTAAAAAAATAGCAATCCATACTTGGGAAACCAGTACATTACGTACTTTTCGGAATTTACATCTGGTATCATTCATTCATTGGCTTTTTAATACTAAAACAACGATGGGCTCAATATTGTAAACTGATGATAGATACTCAGTAATAATTACGTAATTTAAATAAATATATACATAATGTAAATAAAGTGCAGAACAAGATTTTTAAAACCTTGAACTACAGGTGCCACAAAAATCGTACTCCTTACAATGATATATTAAGGAACACAAAATTTTACCCTTGAAATCAAGGCGCATGCTTCTTCAAACCATGTTTCTACATGGATTGTGTAACAATAAATTTGACTGTTCTTATTTAGTAAATAATTTATGTTACGTTGAAGGAACACCCAGAACAGTTTACCGGCGAGAGGTTAGGGCATATAATTTATTTTCTTTAAACTCCTGTCGTTCTAATGTTGGTGTGCGTTCACCTCTCCGTCGTGTGGTGGATATATACAATAAGTACTTCGCAGATGTTGATTTGTTTTCATTGCCTACTACTAAATTTAGAAAATGTATTAAAGACAGCTTATTTAGTTAATTTAGTTAATAAGTATTTATTAGTTCATTTATTTCCTTATTCTTTTCTTAATTTTGTTGATAGTGTTTTCGTTTTTAAGTGTTGCACGTTAAAATAATAATGATAATAATTAATGTTGTTGGTAGTGCAGTTACATATTTTATTTCTATTATGTCTTTTATAATATCAATTGTGCTATTGTTTATTGTCCCAAATAAAGAGAAAAAAAATAAAGAAAAAAAATGCTCCGTTAGCGTGGAGAGTTCGGATTAGTTACCCATAATTAACATTTCGACAAATATAATTTACTGGTTCAATGTTAGCTGAATAATACATAGTTAAAAATAATCATGTAATAATTTGAGTTATAAGACACAAAGCTAAAAGAGAACCACAATTTCATCATGTAGAAATATTTGATGATGAAAGTAGATCAATTAATGAATTATGAATTATTAATAAAGGAAAGCCCTTCAAGTCATTTTCAAAAATTTAATTAAGCTTATATTTTATTTTAGGATAAGAAAACACAGTCACACTTTGGCTGCAGCCGCCGTCGCGGTGAGATCTCTCCAATATATTTTGCATTGTATATATTTGTGGCAAATCGCTGCTCGATTTTATTTTGTCATTCATTTTTGTACTGAACCAATTATATTGAAAAGAATAAGTCCTACGAGTTTCTTGTCGGTTCTTCTTGTAGTGGAGTATTTCCGAACCGATGGTAGCTTTAGTAAATTTCATTTGAATTACGGTAATCTGAAGTCAACGATTTTATTTTTTTTTAGTTTAAATAGTAGTAGTTTACAAGAATACATATATTTATATGTGTGAGTGTATGTATATAAATATAGTGTATAAAAATATTAATTAAAAATGGGTAGGCAGAGATTACAAATTTCCTCTGGCATCTTTGCATACAATATTAGTGCGTTTTGAGTTCTTCTAAAGTCACCCTTCTTTAGCCATCAATCTGGTCGATATACTTTCACCTGGCGCGTCCCCTTCCGACATTGTCACTCTTTTATTGCCATAATTTTCTTTAGTCTATACAGTTTATAAAAGAACATGTAGAAATGATGAACGGTTCCTCATTCATCATTTCTACCTGCCTTCTTTCCCTTCAAGTCATTTTCAAAAATTTTAATTAAACTTATATTTTATTTTAGGATAAGAAAACATAATGTTACAACGTCATCCATAAACATCCATACCAATGGATAAGTTACGTGTGCCGTTTCAAACTTAAAGGTGGGAGTAGGTTCTTTTTTCGAAGGTTCCTTAGTCGGTCATTTTGGTAAACTCTACTAGCGACAGCTGATTGTACAAAGTGGAAACCCACAGGCTAGATCTTTACAAATCTTCAAAGCGTCCATTCGCGACCGTCGGAGGTTGCGAATAATCCTCGCGCGTTACCTCTATTTTATGGACAGGCCTCACCCCTTAGATGCTAGGAGCGTTGCTGGAGTTTCTTCGGCCACTTCTTCTCCCAGCGCCAACGCTTCCCGAAGTGGCACTTAAAGTTAGTTTAGCTTTCGAATGTCCCTTAGATTATCCGTGAAATAGCAACCGACCGAGTCGTGGTTCGGCCCTCTCGGGCGCCCTCGCATCGGAATGCTTACGCGTAGCATAGTAACCGTCCAAGCCGAGGTTACTAGCGATAGAGGTTAAGGCTAAGCGACCTAAGAGCTATGCCACCTCTCAATCCGGTGAAGCAGTCAAGGCCAGCTTCTCTGGCCAATCTGTGTAGTTCCTCAAAAAAAAAAAAAAAACAAAGTGGAAAAAAATCTGAATAAGTATTTATTTTAGTAGAGGTATGCGGTTTACATTAAAGATCAATGATTCATGATGTCCCATTGTTGGCTACAAACGTCAGTAAATTATTAATTAGCTCACAGTCTGCCACGTGACCAATAGCTACATTGAATGAATATTTTTATAAAGGTACTTTGTAAATAGAATAAAAAATATATCATTTTATTTAAAGGTGTTGTTTTTGTAAATGCTCGCTTTCGTACTAAATATTGGTATTCTCTGCGTGATTACGCTTATAACCGGATTGACTGTGGCAAACAAATTGGGTATTAAATTGCAACACTCAAAAGTTAAAGTACGACTAATTCCCGCCAATTTGCAACGCCACTGCATTCGCAAATTAAACGACCGAAAATGAACAGCGAGAGGGCTTTGATCGTCCCGTACACAGCGCCCCGAGGACGTTCCGAACGAAGTTAACCTCGCAACCGCGTACTTCTTAAATTATTCGCCAAAAGATTTTCTAATTTGCCCGCCGCTCTCGTTTCGCGGAAGCCGCGAGCACGAACACTGTTAGAGAAGCTTTCCACGTGAGGATTAATAGGCCTACAGTCGTCCCCGGAGAGTGCCTTTTTGATCGTACTTAGAAAACGCTTGCCTTACGGTATTATTCATAAATATCGAGCACGCTAAAATGAACTTTAATACCTATACGTACGATACGAAACGCTTGAAACTATACGTCACACATGTTCACGGCTCGTATTCGCCCCGCGTGCGTCCTTTGGGTAATGTTACGTAATAAGCAGGAGAGGAGCGCTGATTTTGTCAAAGGTAAGAAAATTGGTTACGTTAGTGGGTAATTCCGAGTGCCGTGTGAAATGAAAATCATGTGTTGGATTGAGACGCCTATCACAGTTATATCTTTACAAAATCATTACTATACCTTCCTATCGAGATTTTGATTAAGTAGGTACATTGTTTTTACCCAAACAATCATTATTGTGAATAAAAAACGTTGATTTTTCCATTATTTACCAAAATAGGTGATAACAAAGCAAAACATTCGTTACTATTGAATGCTCTGACCGTTTTGGCGATGAATATATGTTTTATATTTTTTGGAATTTGTACTTATCCGTCCAAGCTGTAAATTATACCCTTTAAAATTCGGGAAACAAAACATAGCCATAGACGTGATAGTCTAGTAGCTAAGCATTCAACTTTACTATGTTATGGTAAGGAATTTCCATTATTCGGTTTCTTATTATAACGTGATACTTACCCCATCATGCAAGCTAATTCATACAACAACGTAAGCCACGGGAACAGCTCTACCAATTCGGTTTTTACAAATAATTTCAATTCACCACTTTTGTTAATAGACGAATTTTTATCTACGGCGTTATGTATTGTACACCATACACTAGACGAATCAAACTCTTAAAGATCTTTAATGTTAATCCCAAAGCCACATGCACGGCAAATTTGTACTATAACGTGTATATATGGGAGTAAAAACGAAAACCAATTTCAAATCGAATCAGACGTCAAACGCTATTACGCGCGGACGCTCTCTTTGTATTTCCTAATTGTAGTAAGAATATTACGAAATAAACTTAATCAGAACCTAACCAAACTATTATTAAACTGCCCTTGCAGTACAGAAATCGGTTGGCGTGATATTGAGTTATTCGTCCGTTTTTCGCGCGCATACTTAATGCAAATTTTCAAAGAAAAAATCAAAGACTTATATGATTTTCTCATGGCAATGGCATGTCAGAATTAGACTAAATTGCAATGGGATCGAACTGGACGCACCAGCATTCAAATAAAATTTCAAAATCATTAAAATCGGTTAAACCAGTCGAAAGTTGAAGACGAATTGTGAACCTTCTCCTTTTTTGTAGTCGGTTGAAAATAGATTATATAATATAGTGAAAGCAGACTAAACCCTTTATCCCCATCCCGTTAAACTAGGTTAAAGATTAAAATAAATTGTATTTCATTTACGAGTATGATACACTTATATACCAAGATGCCAGCCCTCCAAAGTCTCACTCTTGTCCCGTGACGTAACTTAAGTGTTACTTTGCTCACTTAATTTGCTTCATTCCTGTTTGCCTTGCGAATGAGGAAGCATCGTGAAGGCGATTTTTTATTTCGGCCACCGCCTAAAGTTAATTGAGTGGAGCGCGGGACATTGCTACGGTGGCGTAGCACCGCTACACGCTACGCCTCTATAAACGTTTATTGTCGCTCTACATCTCACTAACTTCACTTTTACAGAGTTTTATGTCCGAAAAATTTACGCGAGGAACGTTGCCTTGCAGCCTTTATTGCGGCCGTGGAATGCGCGGCCGGGGACCCCGTAATTGAATGTAATTTCGTTAGGTTCTTTCGTTTACCGCTGTAAAATAAAATTTTACGTCTTATTTATTGTCACGGGGCACAACATCTTTGTAGCGGTCCTCCTACACGTACGAGCTGAGGGGGCAATAAAGCCTGTTCTAATAAACCCGAACAATCAGTACGCGAATTAATGCGATTTCACGTGAGGAACTCAACTAACATCTACGCAACCGATGTATGGAGAGTTATAACGTTTTTATCGTCTATAAAAAAGAAACGATTTTCGAATTCCCCTGAACAGCTGATGCACAGAGCGATTGAATTCATTTTATGTAAATTCTCAATCAAAAAAATACCTCATATTTGCATGGTACAATTCTATCGAACTTATAGTACAAATATAATTTACAATCACACCCTTATACACTTTATTCAACAAAAATGGATACTGCGAAATAAATAGCAAAAGTAATCAAGGGTCTATAAAAATGAAAATAATACTAGAATCTTTTAATACTAATTTACATTTTAAATTTTAGGGAAGCCTAAAGATTATTTTCAAAAACAATGTAAGTTAAATTTTAGGGATTTTTACTTATGTTGGGCATGATTTCTCTTTTCTAAATCGAATACGAGACCTTTCGACACGTTTTACAGCTTTACGAGGGCCCGACTACTAAGTCACTTGCTTCATATTATAACTTTAATGGTACTGTGTCTGTATACGAATTATCATTATATCGCAAAAGATCCGGCACAGATAACAGCAAAACACGTGACAAGTCATAAGCGCACGAACGTTAACGAAAATATGAAAATCGATAAGTTATTATCGCATACAGGGCACTATAGGAGACTCGTACTCGTATTTCACAATGTCATGACATCCCGTAATGAGGTTTTTTAAATGCGCCCATTCGTTATGAAAATGTAAACGGGGAATGTTTATTCGTCAGATAAAAGTAATCGAATCAATTCGCATTATCTCGTAATTGAATGTTTCGTATTATATTGATTTCTTTTACCAATAAATAGTAATGTACTTATTTTCAATCGAATTGAATTATACGCTATCAAGCTCTTTCAACATTAGAGGGGTAGACAGATGGCTAAGTGCACTTGAAATTTTAGCCAAGGTTCTAACGGAGATTTATATATCAGTTGATTATATATTATATATCATTTAGCATGTTTTTGTGACGTAACTACCTACACAGATTAGTGAGAAAAGTTTACTGTGGATTAATAATTGACATAGCTCTAATCTTGAATCTGGGTGAAGGGTAACCTGGGCTAGAGCCGTTACTTTGCAACGCGTAAGAATTCTGATCCGAGGGCGTAAAAGACGGCCGAACGTCTTGGCAGTTATTTTTCCATGTAGTATCTATTAACATTTGAAAGTTAAGCTAAAATCCACTGGAAGCGTTGGCACTGAACTAAGAAGAGGCCGAAGAAACTGCAGAAATGCTTCTATTATCCAACATGTGTAATATATTATATACCCATAATGGTATATCATGTTATTAATATACTAAGTAAATTGATGTATAGGCGTAACAGAAATTGAGTTGTGTATGTAGACGTATGATTTTGTTAGGCGCCGAGCGCTCAACAATGCGGCGACCGCATTCCGACCTGCATCTAGATATGGCGGAAATTGAGCGATTCATTAGTGTACCAAAATACAATGCCCAGGAATACCTTAATTGCTATGTGTTTAGATAAGATTGCATTTTGGACAGTGTGCTCAGGAATTACATGATCCAATTCCCTCATCCCCGTTCCGCCATCGAACTTCAACATGCACTGTAGGATTTCATCCTTTTTTGTGAACATCCCTAAAACCCGAACGACGCGCTTTGCTTCGTCTTTCATTAACCGTACAGAAAAGGACTGGAATAGTTTGCCCGCGTCTGTCTTTCCCTCCAATTACAATGTGGGTTTTCAAGAGTAGAGTGAATAGGCATTTAGGGCAGGGCTGCGTTTCTGCTGATTCAGGTGGAATCATAGTCAAGCACGCACTTAGAAAGTATAAAAAGATAAATAGATATAATTTTAAGAAGTGATAGCCTTGTGGCTAAGTTTATAATGTTGTGGTGTTCAGTTCAAATCCCATTTGGCTTGTACCTATGAGTTTCCAATTATCGGCTTTTTACCCCCAAAAAATATTTTTCTTAAATTTGTGCCCGTATAAATGACCTAATAAGCTTTTGAAAATATTCTTTTTATACATTTTTATTGTTTGTTAGCCAGTAATTTCATTAGCTACCCTCCAAACGAATGTTACGTGTTACACACGTTAACACTGTTTAAATAGTTATGTTGGTGTAATTAAGCTACGAGGTTCCCATTAAGATGACTCATGCATGTAAAGCTGATGAAATACCATCTATAATCATCAACGCAGCGCCAGAATCTGACATTCTTTTTTCAAATATCTCTTTTCTGGAATGTTCCAGAGTTGTATATATATCAAATATCTATCCTACGGAACGGTTGTAAAACGTACTTAAATAGAATGTACTGCAAATGGAATTTCAAGTTGTGTCTCAATGAACGAACATTAAATTTAGCGGACGGCGTAATTTGAAACAATTAATCGGAAAACTCCCCGCGGGAAATGCTATGAAAGATGCTTAGGGATGTAACATATGATACAATTTTATTTAATAAAAGGTGTTTACATTTAGATAACGAAATAGTTTGATAAGAAGCGGTATCCCCGTGTCTAATTGTTGATTTGATTGTTAATAATAACTTTGTCATACGTTTAAACCTAGCTTAGAATAAGTGAAACGAAAACATGCTCATGCTATTTTAAACTGACATAGTGAGGTAAAAAAATTAAATTAAGAATTATGAAATAAAAAAATAAGACTCAATAAATATAAGAGAACTGTGAGCTTTTAAGAGGTGTTAGTATCCCGCCTTCTATCTCTTAAAAATATGTCTCTCGTTTAGTACGCCATACGCGGCGAACTGCCATATTTCATTGCATCATTATTTTACTTTCCGCTTTGACTGTTCACGGTAGGGTTTTAACTTTAAGGGCCCGTTACCATGGCAACGCCGGCTCTACGGATTTGACGAGAACGCGGCTGCCGAGCGCGGCTTATCTTGTATTTTAATGTACGAAACACGCTAGCGGCACGCGCCCGGAACGCGGAAACCGCCGACTAGGTAAATAGTTTAAGTTTGTGCAGCTTAAGTATAACTTAATACAATATCGTGTTATAAAGTCATTTCGTGTAATGTAAGCGGGCTGCAAACTTGATTGAGCCGGCGAGACCGGAGGCAAGAGTATATATACCTCGCTAATTGGGTTTAATGCTAGCACCTGATGCTCGCCTGTTTAGTAACTAATTATATTACTAAATAATTAATTGATAAATGCATCTATTATTTAAAGTACAAATATTAGATCATTTAAATAAAATTATATTTTGAGAAAACTTGAGTGATAGTCCAGTGGCTTGTCGATACGATTTGATTGGTCGGGGTTTCGAATACCAGTCGAATCGTACCAATTGAGTACGTACAGATTCCTCTTTTTTGTTGCCTTACATACAATTTGTGTCTAATGTGTTGCGACAGGATCAATGTCTGTCACATATGAGACCTGTTAGGCTAAAAGTAAACTACACTGTCCCGCGTAATAAAATGGGTTAAATAGACGCGAGAGCGTATTAAAAAGTTTAAAAGTACGTTAATGCGGCCACGAGAAGTAAAGAGTTTTGACAAATTATATTTATTAGCCAACATTTCCACCAGTATGTTATTTGTCAATTGTAACGAATATGCCAGCAAATATGACAAGACTTGTCGTACGTCTAAGTTACAATGGACGGGGGAGAATCGATTCTCTGACATCTTGTAATGTGTTTCTTTGAGTCGGTTTCTTACGAAAAAATCACTTGCTGTTATTTGTCACCGGTATGACATACTAATTTCTTTTTTCAACCAAGTTCCAAAAAGAAGCAGGATCTCAATTAATTTGATTTTTTTTAATTTTTTTAACCTCACAATTTGGGACAGTGTGAAAAGATTTTGATGATTCTTTTTTGACTTGAAACCTGGTAATAGGACTATATGGGAAGGCCATATAGTCCTATTTCAATTTGGTTCATTTCTGTCGTGGGTATCCATAATGTGAAAACCATATAAGTCTTAATTTGTATTAAGTATGTGCGAGACAAATGGACGAATAGCTCAATATCACACCGATTTCGATTATTCATTTCTTATTGGAAAAGATGTACTTAGACATAGAAATAGACATAGACATATTATTTATTGACATCATTCGAATACATTACAAACAAAATATGAAACATATTAAAAAAGTTAAAAAAATACAGGTAAGGAAAGAAAAAAACGGAGAACTTCAAGAGTAGTTTGATGAGAGTCTGGTTAGATTACAATTAAGTCTATTTCGTAATATTCTTACGATAATTCGTAAATGCAAAGAAGAAGTGGGATTTGCTGTCGGTTTTGTTTTTACTCGCAAATATACTTATCTTCATTTATTTTTCATTAATATCGGCAAACATTACATAAACATTTCGAGATATTATTAATATATGTGGGTATTTTATAGAGTAAACTAAATTTACTAAGCTAGTGCTCGTTAATATCCAGGGCTGCATTTCCACTTAACATAAGGTGGGATCATGGTCTATCACCTGCTTAAACAGTATAAAAATAAATCATAATAACTTTAAAAATACTGGGCCTATAACAATTTACCCTTGTGTATACTTTCAAGTAGGTAATATGCGATTAGACCATTGCTTCATTGCTTTAAATGTATTAAAAATATATTATAGCCTAAAGAACACATTTTAATTGAAAAAGGGGAAGAATCACAATTCGTCTGTATATTTTTTAACTTTCATTTGGTTCCCCTACCTCTAATTGCGGGAAATTAAATCGATTTAACACGGAACAATAAATCGATGTCTTCCCCACCACAAGAAATAATTAAACAGAGGAGACACTGTCTTAAATAAATAAACACCTTCAACTAATAAAAGATTAAACCTGAGCGAAGAATAAAGAAGGAGCATGGGGAAAAAAGGAAGCAATTAATTCAGTGCGGGCCGCAACAGTTGCAATATGTGAAGCCATTAATTTAATTCAGCGTACGTGCGGGCCCGAGACACGGTTTTATACCTTAATTGAGATTTAAGAACAGCTCGGGGGGGGTTGGATGTTTTTGTGTTTGCGAGACGCCTCGGGCCGCGGCCGACCTCCCCGCTTGTCTCACTAAGCCGTTGAAGATATACCGCCCCGGCAGCAATAATTGTGCCGTGACTTGTACCCTCTTCAGCTCACACCAGCTGATTTTCAATGCTTGATTCTTTTATTTAGTATTTTTTTCTAAGCGTCAATAACCTAATTGTTTAGGGTACGGTATGGACGGTACGGACCTTACGAAACTTAAGGTCGTAGAATCCACGATTCGTATTGCCGTGAACCACCTCCAAGCACAAACTTAAGCTTAGTTGGAATGGTTGACAATGACGTTAGTAATATTTGAAAAAAAAATGTCAGCATTATTTAAAAAATGTAAATCTTTTTGAAGATTCATAATAAAATAGCTTGATAGCGTGAAGGTGGAGACAAATGGTGCATTTTGCAAGTCTGCATCATTCATCACTTTCACTAATGAAACTAAGGACGAGCAATAGCTTAGCCTTTCCTTAAACAGTAAAATTTTAAGCAGTAAATTACTTTAGCAGTAATATTATAGGCTATCTAGACTTACGATCTGATAGTCGTTAGTTCGAATCTCACCCAATTTATACCAATAAGTTTTACGTTATACGTTTATTAAGTGTTGTTGTGTGTTACGAAGCGTCAGTAGCCTAATGGTATAAGTTTCGATCCACATTAAGCAAAAGCTTAACCTATTGTTAGTATTATTTATGAAAATAAAATATTTCAAGCATTTTTTCTTCTTTAAGTATGTATAAAGATACGAAAAGCTAATTGTTTCCTTGTATGATCCTCTCAAGATAGCACAATGTAAATAATCATATTTGATAGGGCCGCCATCTATTATATCTTTACGCTCGTACGCCTTTACACACTTTCAAAGTTTAATCTTTTGATGTCGGTTTTTTTTATTGCTCCAAATATACCTGTATAGCTGCAATTTTAAAATTAATAAATCATAAGTCTAATAACAAAAGGGTGTTTACGCAACGCATGCTCAAAAGGTTGTTCGGAAATAAACGTAATATTTTATTCTCAAAGCAAAGGTACGTTACAAGACGCTTAATATCTTTACAACTTCATACAAAATTCGTTGTATCTAATTCGAGGCTTATCTTGCCATCTGTAATCTCACCCGCCCTCCTCACTACACAGGAGTTACTCGGTACTCGGAGGACTCCCCCGTTCCCCGGTCCCCTTCCGTCGCAAGATTTTCCCTCAAGAGCCCTCAGCCCTTGAGTTCTTGGTCGAAGTTCATAATACCCTATTAGTGGTACACACGGCCACAGAACAATGAAATTTGTTGCTGTCTTAATGTAAAGCTTTCATATGATTCCTCGTATTTAATATTTCTAAATGAAATACTCGAATAACTTATTTATTATTATTATTATTATAAATACTGAATACATACATGTATTTATGTATTTATTAGTGCATTTATATTAATGTGTATTATTTATTTTATTACTTCATTATGCCTGTTATCTTTTCCTTCATGATTACATCTTCCCATATGTTTTCCCTTTCACCCAGGTTGGCTGGTAGACAATGCCAGTAAGACATTAGGTCCGCCTTTGTGATTTTTAGCTTAATGTGTTACAATAAGTGTAAATCAATGTTCTTCACACGTTCATTTAAGGAAAAGTGATCTAATATCCACTAAAAATATTGGTTATTAAAGGGTTTTTCATTATATATGATAAGTATTATATCATTAATATTATAGTATAAAGATATCATTGATAGGCATTTTAGTGTTATATATAGATATATTCTCTATCACACTAAATGCCCGTACAAAGGCGAACTTATTACTACGTAGCTTTAATTCTTTTATTGTTATACCAGCGTACCGGCTAGATATTGCTTTATTTTATTTAAACAATAAACATACATCATTAAATAATTAATTTAACTCTCACAATATATTAAATTATTCATTCTCTTCTATTTTCTTCTCAAGCGGGTATCAGTAAACTCAATATCATTCTTATTAATTATACAAAAATTTCAGGCTCAAGTTAATGTCAGAAGTAAAAGTACGACGTGTGGCTTGTTTGACAGTTCAAAAACAAAAGTATTCGATCGTCACCAAACTTTACACGATTACTCGTCAGGTCAATCTGATGATTTTCAAGTTTCATTGAAATCGGTCCAGCTGTTTCGGAGTTCCTATACGGGTCAAACACACACACACATTCTCTTTTATATATTTAGATCTGTATATAATACTTTTTGGTAGTGCAGGATTACGAGTATGGCGTCACTATCGCTAAACGATCGTTTTAATACCTTATTACAGATAAATAAGAATCCGTTAAAGAGCAGTAGACGTATTAAGAATTGAAAGATGTTGCTGACGGGCATCGATACAAAAATGCACTCGAAATAACGTTATTAAAACATTCATAATTACGTTGGGACGACATATTTTCCGGGCAGCTTCTGTCTGTAAGGATACAATTACATGTGACCTCGTCCCGCGGGTCTCTCAGCTTCAGGTTCACTGAAGCGAATTATAAATCTGTTGACAGCCTTTAATTTATTCCCTGCGCGGTATGAGAAATCTTTTATTTAAACGAAAAATCCTCACAAATACAACACACAAACGTTACTTTAACCTTATTGCATGTGATAGCTATAGGCGTTCATGTATATTGCATGTCCATTATAAATAATTAAAATGTACATAGCGCCACCGAAGCGGCATTTGTTGCAATGGGTCATCAATGACCAGGGGTTTTTTTACGTTTCGTCCGGTGAGTGAAGTTAGTTCTAAATAAACGATAGAAAATTCCTGCAACTTCTCAGGTATTGTGAATTTCGTGGACGGTCGCACACTTAACGTCAAGTGAGCCTCTATAGATTTGAATGAACAACTGCAGTTATACTCCAACAACACTATATTTTTTGATACTATGAGCCTGTATATATTGGTACTTGTATAACTTATAATAAAATATATAGTAATGTTAAGCTGGCCATTTTACGGCGATGTTCTATCAATAACGAGGAAGGAGACAAAAAGACAGTGCATTGTGAAATATTTTACAATCAATTAGGCTTTTGACTTATGTGTTAAAATATACATGTAACGTACCAAATTTTAAATGTATATATTTTTTTCTATATGAATTTAGGAGCTCCCTAGCATGCCGCGAGCCATGGTAGCTCAGTGTCCAGGCGGCTGCCTCAAGTTGCATAGTACGCTAGCAAACCGAGTTCTATCCCCGGTGCCGGCACCAATAAATTTGTTGTTGCAATTTTTGTGCTGATTTACCGCGCGCTCGACGGTGAAGGAAAAACATCGTGTGGAAACCAACATGTATTAGAAAAAAATTGTAAGACATGAGAAGTCTGTCAATCCGCACTAGGACCGCGTACTATAACCTTATACTCTCTTTACAAAGAAGGTCTTTACCCAACAGTGGGATATATATATAAAAATGTCTGCAGATTTACCATACCTTTGGACCTACAGTTGCGATGCAAATAAAATTACCATAAAACCACATACACCTCTTTCCACAGAAAAAACCTAAAAATTGAAATAGTTTTTATTTCAATTTTTAGGTTAATTTATGTGTGCATAGACAAGAAAGTACAATATAATTGATAACTTCCTTCTTCCTATGTCGGTTGCCCAATTGCAAAGCTTTTACAGTCATAATAAACTACTTGGAGGACGTTCCACTTAGATAATTGCACAAAGGTTGTTAACGATATTTTATAAATGGCATGGTTGTCCCGTAAGTAGAATTAGTGTAATGGCATCGCAGATAGCTTGGCTTGCGACGTACGGTCGCAATTGTCCGGTCTAATATGATCGTATAAAACGCAGGCTGCAGTTAAACACACGTGTAACAGCCACCATCGCCCGTTCACGAGTGAGAGCTGCGCGTCCGGTGCAAATTGTAGCCTGCGTCCACGAAACGCCGGACACCGGACAAAATCCGAAATACAGATAAATGGAATGTAATTCCTACATCGCTGTAAGCTCTGAGGGTAATTGTCGTTTTATTCGTATTCGACGGTATGTTATTTTTTTTAATCCTTGTTTACTATTAAATAAAACTACTTTTACGGATTTTATACATATTACTATTGTTATATACGAGTATATATATAGTTATTTATGTATTTATGTTATCTTTGTATATTCGGCGTTTCAAATTGACTTACAGCTTCAGACCTTTCTCCTCCGCCTTCTATATATAAATAATTTTATTTATTAAGTAATATTTGAGTAAATATGAGAAATTCGGTTCTTTCTACTTTTTGAATGAGACTACGTTTAACTATATATATTATTAAGTCAAGGGTTCTGGCACCGTATCTCATTGTAAATACAAAACGTACCTCCTTCCAGCTTTGTTTAGAATGGCTTAACAAAATCTTAATAAAATTTGAGGTCATTGGTTTCGCAGTGGTAAATAATTGAATGCTTTCAATAACCTTTGTAGGGTACCAATAGTAGAGGTTCTCTAAGGCGACTAAAGGGGCCTCGGGTTCACTGGGCGACAAGGGTGGGGGCCTGAGTCGTCCACCAAAGTGAACCCGGGAAGTAGGCGACATTGGCTGGCCCGTGTCGCCTTGCGCTGCGAGGGCACAGGGGGGGAGGGAGCAACCTCCCCCCTGGAACGTGCTCTCCTTGAGTGCAGTGCAGAGGAGCTCCCGTGCGTTCCACGTTGAGATCCCGGAGCCCCTCGTCATGCACCGAGGAAAGGGCCACCGGGGAGGTTTTAGTGGGTAAGAATATAAGACACCCCAGAAGGCGGGGTATCTTTCTTTTCCTCCCCGTCAACAAAAAAACCTTTCAAATCGGCGATCGATCTGGTCACCTTTGCAAAATAATGCTGTGGTGGAATAAAATCAATTCTTTCTAGAAAAATTGTGATAAAATTTTCAAAATAACTGGAGAAATGTATCACTGATTTTCCAATTACAAGAATCAATTATATAGAATTAAATTTAAAATCATACATGCATCACAAATTTAAATATATGTTTATATTAAAACACCGCCAATGCCACTGGCTACAAAATATTACCTTAATTAAAACATGATAGTAAAATCATTATTTCCAGCCATTAATTATCTTGAACATTGGGTAACCGACTCGTTTGTAAAACAAACAAAAATATTTTTTAATAAATTAAAAATGTCTTTCGGATATCGAAACATCACAACGCTCACGGCGTCGTATTACACGACATGCACTAATAACTGAAATGCATTCTAACGTATCGAGTTATCGCATTGTACACGTAACAAATAACGTTGACGGAGAGGCAACTTAGAGATCAAAGGGGACAATACCCATTAACCCGGATCTGGGCGGACTTACGCCGAGTCTAAAATGGGACCAGTGAAATGCAGCTTTGCTGACCGGAGGCCGGAGCTCTGTAAATTCGAGAGTCGGAATTCAGACGTTCCTCACGTGGACTCCTGTCGACGTTGCATAAGGCGATTTACACGCAAAGCGTTCATAAGCTTATGTATCGCTGTTAGCTATTCTGTTATATAGCACATTGTACTTGAATAGATAATCGTTATCTGTTTCGATGAATAGATTCATTGCATTCAAAAATTTTAAACCGTCAATAGCCTAATGGTTTAGAGTACGTGCGATTAGTATGGTCATAGGTTCGCCTCTTAGCTTAAGCTTAGTTAGAATGGTTGTTAGTAATATTAGCAAAAAAAAATTGTGAGCATTCTTTTAAAAAAAACTCAGTGTTAGTCTAGTAGCTGGCTTACACTAATTAGATTTATTTTACGATTTTTTAAGTATAAACTAATGCCATTTACTAAAACTTGTGCCCTGTGTATCGCATTTGGTATCAGCCCTTATCGCAAAGAGATCTAATAAACAGATATTAATAATTAAAATTAAGGTTAGAATATAAAAACTAAGCAGCCCTAAAATTTTTAATATTTAAAACCTCACCTGTCATACGTTAAAGACAAAACAAAGAGAGCTAAGCGTACATAAATACTTTATATTATTTATTTAACTTACAAGTTATTTTAAGGCTACCCTCGTAACTTTCAAAGAAACTAAAATAAGACTTCGAAAGTGACAAAAAGTTAAAACCCTTGTCACGTGCAAACGTTTTATTTATTAAATAATAAACGCTTAAGTAGGAAAATTTAATAATTCACGTGGTCTCGTGGGCTTAGAGGGAGGTATATAACATCTTAAAATGTGAAAGTTTTTGAACGGGTGTTAAGGTCCCTACAGACGAGCGGCCAACGGCGACCGCAACCATTTTCCCGGCAAGTATAAGGAGAACTATTTCACGTTATGGCAACCCTCGTGTCCAAAGTATTCGTATCTTCAGAGAGTTTAAGATAAAATAGAAAACAGTATAGAATTTATTTATGAATTAATTTACATATTTCAATAAATTTTATTATGACATATTATTTTAAATTTATATACATATAACCTTTTAACTCTAGCGTGGTAGACAGAGGCAGCTTTGGCTATCCGCATTTCACTAAGCTTATTAAGCGGTTCGAATCCATCGACTCGTGCCAATATATTGCCGTTTTTTCGATTTTTTAAGTACAAAAATATCACTTTCCAAAAATTTTATGGCGACGGATGTTTAATCTCTTGTCACAACGGAACATTTTAGTAACATCACACCATAATTCTAAATCAATATTATATTTCTATTATAATAAAAAAATACAGTACGCATTGTAGAAATACTATAAAGACAAGTAAGTATATTTACTCGCGGACGCTATCTTTAAACGATTTCAAAAGAAGGTTCCCAATTCGTCCGTATTTTTTATGCTTCTTACCGCATAACTTTGAACCTGATTTCAGTGAACCGATTTTGATGCTTCTTTTTTTATTCAATTTAGTCTAGCCAAATCAAGACTAAATGAGACAACTCGGGAAGCACTAGTTTTCAAAATTCATCAAAATCGGTTCACCCAATCGAAAGTAATGTGGTAACAAACTGAAAAAAATTTACAGGCGAAATGAGAACCTTCCTTTTTTGAAATCAGTTGAAAATAAATTTACATTATAACTATTGATGTATTTTTTTTTGTCTTCATCTTAAAATATTGTTGAGTCTGTACGCGTATAAGATTAACTTTAAAAGGAGCGGTTATTTGCCTTTAAAACAGAAACCAAAAATTTAATTTTAAATGCTTAGATGCGACTACGGAGTGCGCTCACACTTGTTTACACGTTGTCACAACTAAAACAGCACAGCCTCCTTACTGAATATTAAATCTGAAAACAAATATAACAGAGTTTTCAGTACTGCGTGAAGTTGCGCCGCCACATGTCGGAGCCTGACATATTTATTATTTATTTGGGAATTCTCGCTCTTCGAATTTCCTCGAGGCGCGCCGTCGACCGCCGCCTCTCTAGCCAGAATTATGGAAAAATAACTCATCTCCGACGACATATTGACTTTGCCCACCGACAGGAAAATAGAGAAGCGCATCCTTTCGGGAATTGCATGGATACACGTTCGTTTCTTTTATTTTGGGCAGGCAAAATGTTATTACAACTTGTCCCTTCGTTATCTTGCCGTACTAGTGAAAAAATTTAACTTAATTTATTCATGGTTTTGCTGCTATAACCTTATAGTTATGTTTTTGACAACCTTGATGTCTCAGGTTCGAATCCCTAACCTTTAATTATAAAATACGTTTTTGAGTTTCTTGAGTACAAAACAATCACTTGTTGTTTCCGGTGTATAGCGAAGGAGTCATTTGTCGCATATGAGATCTACTAAGCTTAGTGAAAAGCGGAAAGTGATTGCTATCCCTGTCTACCCCGCTAGGTCTAATAGAACGTGAGAGTTTTTTATTCATTACCATATGTATGCAAAGGCAAAGCTGATACTTAGTGATGACTAGGAACACCGCAGAGAATTACGGACCAATTACCTTACGGAACTGTTTCAGAAGTTTTGTTGGCAACCAAAACAACCATTTAGTGAAATACATATATATAAAATACCTCTTCGTCAGAGACCGTTATTCTGCGAGATCTTAGCACGTTTTTTTTTTGACGGGGAGGAAATCTTCAGAAAGATACCCCGCCTTCTGGGGGGAAGGCGGCGGTTATGTGGGGTTGTTACCCACTAAAACCTCCCCGGTGGCTCTTTCCTCGGTGCATGACGAGGGGCACCGAACGCACCGGAGCCCCTCTGCACTGTGCTCAAGGAGAGCACGTCCCGGGGGGGGGAGGTTACTCCCTCCCCCCCTTGTGCCATCGCAGCGCAAGGCGACACGGGCCAGCCGATGTCGCCTTCTTTCCGGGTCCACTTTGGTGGACGACTCAGGCCCCCACCCTTGTCGCCCAGTGAACCCGAGGCCCCTTTTAGTCGCCTTGTACGACAGGCAGGGGATACCGTAGTCTTATTAGAGATCTTAGCACTTTCCCAACCAAACCCAACTAATGCATGGATAGCATTTATTAAATAGTAGAAGCTATTGTTGTACTCGTATCTCTACCACCAGTCGAGTTTTTATTAAAAATGTTAGTAAAAAGATTTTATTTAACTATTCAGTAACAAGTTTTACATTACCGCATTTTTAAATTAAGAATATTAAAGACGAGATAAACTGTAACAATATTGTATCTAAAGGCGTGAATGTAATTCTCATTACAGTGGAAAAGGGAACTTTAAGAATCAAAGACTTTAAATCCTTGACATTTGTATGGGATTTATAGCTCTTTCAGAGACAAATAAATAATGCGGATTTTGCACATGCCCTTAGATATTAATTAATTAATTAAATTATTCCAAATAAACTTGTCTTACTTAACGGACTTTGACATTAAGAGAACTTGAGAGAACCTCAAAATATCTTACAGCTCGAAATCAAACATCTTCTTAGCGGAGTACCTTCTTGTTGATACTCTAGCAGTTTTAACTTACGATAATGTCAGCACAATCTTAATTGGCTCGAACCAATGAGTTTTCGTTTTTCTTATTATTAAGTATTCAATATTCCTACTAAAATTTGTGCCCTCCGTCTCCACTCTGCCTTCCCTAATCCGATATTTTATTGAATACACAGTAGGATCGAAGACGGGATGTAGGGTCTTATAAGAATTTATAATCTCCAGAAATATATACGTAAGACATTACGATATAGAACTAGCAGCATTTAGATTCCCTAATCACTAGATCCCGAAACGGTAGACATCCTAAAATAGACAATTTATTACTCAATATATATATATTATAATATAGTATACTGTAGTACTTGAAACATGTTACTCTAAAGTTCATAGGAAAATCTGACTAACTATGCTACAAGAGTTTAAATTATACCGACATGTTTCATAATTGCTAAGTTATAAAACTTAGCAAGGAACATCGCTACGAGAAAGCTACACCGAAACCGTAGCGCTCTCAATCATTTTGCATCAGAATGCTACAATATGGTACAGACGTTAGTTAAATATATGAAATTTATTGATAAATTTAAGTCTTAAATTGTATATTAAAAAAGGGTTAAAATTTGAAACAATAGAACAGTTATCAGTTGAGTATTTTGGAAACGAGTTACTTTCTATATCAGGTGGTTATAATTAAGGTGACAAATTGTACCGTAATAAAATCTCTTTAATAGATTTCAAGTTATAAATTCGCTACACAGAGTCAAAATGTTATTCTCGTATAAAAAAATTATATCGTAATCATTATCATAATTAAAAGTAACCGGATTTTATTATCCGTCCAAATTTTGTGAAAATAATTTTTAATTATATATATTTATTTTACGAGTTAGTTTTCAAGATATACCAAAAATCGTCAATCATTTTATGTATGTTTATGTTAATAGTTAGACAGAGGAAAATCGTGGAAGGCCATTTTAATTGTCAAGCGAAAATGGTAGTTAGTGTTTTCAGATTTAAAAAGACCACACTTGATGGTTTTTATAAAAGTGGTTGTGGACCTATGTTAAGTCCTATTTGGGAAGTTTTGAATTAAAAACACACTAAAGAAAGAGCCTAGCCATAGTCCGCCGCGCTGACCTGACTTAATTGGCGGACTTCATGTTCTAAAAAATTCAAAAACATGCAAGGGAACTCACGATGTTTTCCTTCGCCATCGAGCACGTTGTGAGTCAGCACTTAACATTTCATTATTGCCGGCAACGAGGATCGAACTCAACATTGCTTGCGTACTGTGCTACTACAGACGAATAAGCTATCACGGCTCTAAAAGCACTAAGATTCGATGATTCAAAAGCGGCAAAACCCCGACCCGCAGACATGTTTATTATTCCATGCGAAGAAGAGTTTCACCGAAATGTCGATTTCAATAACAGACTCGATCATTGAATAGAGTTACCTCATAACATTTTTATTGTACAATAAGAGTTACCCCGGCGACAGGGGAGCGGAAACGGACCAATATTGCCTCCGAACAGCGTTCGTTCGGTATCGAAATCGTTGTCTATAGGTGAAGTGGTTGGAGCCGCAACGTCGCGGCACCGCCTCGTTCACGTTAAGTGACTTAGAAACTGCGATTATTGAGTTCGAGCGAGTAAACCCGCGGTACCCACCGCCGTTAATATTGTTATTTCGCGATATTGTATTCTATATTGGACCCCCTCCACCTCTCCAACTTATCGCATTTTCTAATATGTTAGTTACTTTACAGTTGTTTATATGTAATAATTAATGTTTATATGTCAGAATACGTGTACATTTTTTCAGTGTGGGATTAGTATATTGTGAGGAGAACCGTGGAATTCGTATTCTAAGGAATGTTACTGACAATGATGAAATTACAAGTCCATATACCCTGTAAATAAAGGACCTTAGGTCTACAGGTGAAGACGTAATAAAGGCCGCAGGTGGCAGCTGAATGCAAGACGCTTACAACCGCTCCTTTTAGAAATCGTTGGGGGAGGCCTATGTCTAGCAAGATGTCCTAGGGAAATGATGAAATCTACAGAACTAGGCTAGAAAGTCTCCTTCTGTCATATCTGATGAGTAAACACACTAAATGAGTTAAAAAATCAGATACAAGAGTGAGGTTTTTTATAACTTCTATGCCATGTCCATAAATGCAAACCTAGATGATAAGGTGAATTGCTAAACGTGTTGAAACACTCCTTCTTCAACTCCTTCCAACGGTCAAATTCCTTCACCTCTTCCGTAACAGGAATACAATGATCACATTACATCTGGCAGAGGTTTTTTCTTTATTTACAAACTTTACGTGCAATTAAAACATAGTTCTCGATATGAACTCTCGAAAACTCTATCCCACCAAACTCCACGTTTCCGCAAACAGTCTACGAGCAATCTTAAAAACTTTTAATCGAGCGTTTCACAAACAACTCATTAAGCATTTAAACTTCAATTCCGTCTACAGAGTGTAAAACGCAAAAGGCTTCCTAAAAATATCGTATAAACTTTTATTCGTCAGATTAGAAGCGAAGCGGTGCTATCGGGTAATAAAGTGGAGATAAACAGAGCCTGTAACGCGTACAGACTGCTTGTAAACTATTTTCCATGTCAGCGAAAGTGCGCGATTATTAAAGGCAAGTTTATAGCGCGCGCGCATTCCGTCGTTCCGCTATAAACCGCCTCCTGAGCTCAGGTGATAAAGTGGCTTGCGGTTTGTGAATTCCAGCTGCACTTTAACCGGCATTTTCTGTAATTTTGGCACGATGTTAACACTTTTATGCAACGTATTTTTTAGGTTTATACCGCATTCTAAATACAAAATTATTACATCCTAGCATATATGTTTTTTTTTTCAATAAAGCAAACACAGACTTGTGTCCGTGCTCTTTTCTATTTTGTTTACTTTTTTTTTTTATAATTTCTAAGCAAGTGCTTGACTACGATCCCACCTGATGTTAAGTGGAAATGCAGTCCTGGATGGTAAGGCGCACTAGCTTAGTAAATGCCTATTCACTCTACTCTTGAAAATACCAACATTGTAATCGGAAGGAAAGACAGGAGCGGGCAAACCATTCCAGTCCTTTGCTGTACGAATAATGAAAGACGAAGCAAATCGCTTCGTTCGGGTTTGAGGGATGTTCAAAACAAAAGGATGAAATCCCGCAGTGCGTCTAAAAGTCCGATGGTGGAAAGGGGATGGGGAATTAGATCATGTAGTTCCTGAGCACACTCTCCAAAATGAAATCTGTAGAAAACCGAAAGGCTACCTTACGCCTGTGCTCAAAACTGAGCAGATTGGTTTCACCTGCGTCACCTAATAGCCTCTTAGCCCGCCTCTCCACCGAGTCCAAAGCTGCGAGATGACAAAACTTTGTTTTGTTAATAAGAGTGCTACCTCTACAGTTGCTATAATTTTTTTATGCCTGATTTTTGAAGGTGGTGTTGGAGAATTCTCTGGTTCACGCGTCGTTGACTGACGATTATGGATTTTAAGTTTCCATCAGTATACAAAATAATTTTTTATGCGTCCCTACCGCACAACTAATTTACAAAATTAGCTCGCGACTAGCGTTTAGAAATACACTTACTAATTGGATCTTCAAAAAAATAGTTTCTTAAAGTAATACACGCATGCGATATGCTTTAGCTTAGTATATTTGGAGTTCACAGGCGGGCCGTTGTCGTCCGCCACAGTGAACCCGGGACACACCGGTTGGTCCCTTGTCGTCTTAGCACGGCGAGGATGCTAGGGGGAGTAACGTCTTCGGGACGTGCTTTAGAACACAATGCAGTGGGGCTCCAGTGCATCCCACTAGAAATCTCGAAGCTATGCACCGACGAGAGCCACCGGGAGGATTTGAGTGAGTCACAACTTCCGGGCGGAGTATCTTGTAAAATATTTCGCTCCCGTCAACAAAAAGTATATTTAACATTGACCAGTTAACTTTGTAGGTTAAGCTTTTGTTTTCTTTTTCTTATAATAAATTAATTATAATATTCTAAAGATAAAGCAATTTATACTAATATACTATTATTGTGCCGGTTATTTCTCATCAGCCAGCTATATCGAGTACGTTTAGCTTTAGACCGACAAGCGATATCCGGCCACAGGGCTCTATATCCGGTCTTTCGATGAGCCACTAAATTGTATGCCGCAACTTATTGCTTATATATGGAATATCTCCTTATATTGTTTCATATAGGTTTCAATTGTATAGCGTAGCAGGAACACGTTCTGTATATCTCCCATATAGAATACTATTTCTAACTTCAATACAATCGAGCTTACAAATGTACGTTTTCTTAACTTGATGTTATTTTGAGAAATACATTTAAAACACTTCAATTTTATAAATAAGTTAAGTTAAAGTTACAGCCTTTATTTAAATAAAGTCCCTAGTGCGGATTGGAAGACTTCACATGCCTTAGAAAATTTTTCTAAGAAATGTAGATTTCCTCACGATGTTTTCCTCCACCGACGAGCGCGTGGTATATCAGCACATAAAATGGCGACAGCAAATTTATTGGTGCCGGCACCGGGGATCGTACTCGGGTTCCTATGCAACTTGAGCCAACCGCCCGAACACTGAGCTACCACGTTAATAATTATAGCCCGTAAATAAATACAATTCTTTTTTGTTTTTTAGACAAAAATACGCACGGGAGTGCATTAAGATAAAGTACTTCCTCTTACCTACTTGTTGACTATGTTTTCGAGTAGTTCTCGTTTTATTGTGCGCAAGAGGGGAAAAAGAGGGTCGTACTATGAAAGTTTTGTCATAAGAAGGACAAAAACTATTTGTACCCAGATACAAATATGAATGATTAGGCTGAAGTACGTTTTATTAAGGGACCCCATTTAGTAAGGCAATAGTACTAATACAACAATAGGGAATATTTCGAGTAGGCACAGGTAAATAAAAGCGACCTCTTATCAAAATCTGTATCGTGAAATTGATATGAGACTCCTGCAAAAGTAATGTGGACTTATCGTCAATAATACCTTCTAGTGAGTGGATGTTTACTTTTCCCAAATAAACAATAGAATGTAGGTTTGTTCTTATGAAATATAGGACTTTGATTACGCCTCTCTCAAAATCCCGACCATTCTGATATCAAAGAATCAAATATTATAAAATAATAGAACAAAATATATCTAAATAACATGAAATTAATTTGTTAAATTTACCAAGTGGTTTTACCTAGGAGTACACGATAGATTATTACATAAAATATCGATATATAGACGCGATTTATCGCTTCAATCCGATATTATCGAATCATCTAATATCGATATATTTTATCCGATATACGAAATTTCGTAAGAAATTCAATAAAAGAGAATTCCATTCTTTCTTTTACAAATAAAACCACTTGAATAAAATAAAACCCTTACTTGCGCTACCATCACGAAGAGTGTAGTGTAGTATGTTACTACACTCCTACTCTTCACGATGGCAGGATTCGTTGTATAAATTTTATCTAATCTATGCATGTAGTCTATACTGCCAGCAGAATCAAATCAAATAGTCTGGACTGGTATCCGAAGCGAGAACCTCTCAGTTACGCGCTGAGTGTATTAGTACTCTATTAGTACAAAACTTTTCTTATATTTAATATTATGCGCCAATTAATTATAAACAAATGTCGATAAATGAAAAATATCGATATATTTGTACAATATATCGCGTAGTATCGATACAACCTCACGATATATTATAACGAAAAATATATCGATTTATTTCTGGCATGAACATCCCTAGTTTTACCTTAAAGTTCTTCAGCATCATCGTCGTTATTAATGCAACAGTCCACTGCTGGACATGTGCCTCTTCAAAAGCATGCCATTAAGTGCAATCCTCGGCCACTCTCAACTAAGGCGTTATTAATTTATTAGGGCGTCCCAATCTGTATTGGTCTCACGCGATCTCCAGAGAGATATCGTTTCAAAACGGTTGTGTGTGTGTGTATGGAGTCATCTACAAGGTTCACGGGAACCTCGCAGGTACGGGCCTCGGGGTGTTACCTCATTACCCGGGTTATCAGCGCAGGGGGCGACTGCTCCCCTGATCTTGGGTACCGTTTTAGCACGGATTTTTTAGGCATAACTATTTTTGCGTCGAGGCTAATCCCTCAAGCGTCAGCCGCGACGAATCTATCTTCTACGCCCTCCCGACCTCTCGGTCTCTATTGAGACGGAGGTCGGTTCGAAGCCTAAATCGCGGTGTATTACGTAATTTCTGACGTAACGCCCCGCGTTTAGGATCATTCTAAGTGTGATATTTTGTTGTGCTTTTAAAACCGTTACCTATTCTACGACTGATATAGCCGGCCCTTTGCCACTTTAATTTGCTAATTTAGTGGGCTAATGTTGATAATTTTACGTTAATCATACTAATATATCTAGTTCCGTATAAGTTATTATTAATGATTAATATTTGCGTAAATATGAGAAATCAATTTAAATTTCTTATACAAAAAATATTCAATTCTAATTCGCTAATACGAATCATATTTATGTAGATCATTATAATTCGCGAACGGAATACACGGTGCTTCCGCTACAAAACTCACTAAACTTAAGTGAATAAATGGGTAATTCGATGCCGACACGTTACAATGTTTCTTGGTTTATATAGAAGTTAGCTTGCTTCCCCTCTGCGAGTCGATCAATCATGGCGGCCGGCGCGACCCGACAACGTCGATCATCGTGCTTTGCAAACTCTTTCATTTATCTAATGAGTTTGTACTTACACGCCCTATGTTTATGAAGCTTATGTTTGTAAACCGATACTAATTGATGAGTTAATCGATTTGCGATATTAGTAACAGAAATCGACTTTAAATCGAATATATTTACGCTGAAAATATACTTGACCAGTAAACCGACAAATTATAAGCGATTTTAAATTAAATCAGTGACAGATTCAAAATTAAACGCTATTTCACGCGGATGCTCTCTTACTCATCTTATACCCTACCCTAAATCATTAGACTATTAACGCTTTGGTTAAATGGACGTGAGAGCTTATTTTATATATTCAATTCCTCAAAGTTTACGTGTTTAAAGTTAAAAGAATTAGGGTGGAAGATTTTAGGGAGGCTGGGGGGACAGAGTGCAACCGCTAGTAAGCTCTCTGTCAGACTTAATGTTGGATTCAAGCTTAACCAGATCTGAAATGCGTTGGCCTTAATCCACTTAGAATAACAACAGGGCTAATGTCTACCACCGCAAAACCTCGACGTTTCTTATTGTTTCGTGTCTCGGGGATTTCATACCGATTCATTGTAGGTAGGGGCGGTTGTACTGTAAATAACAATGTACTCTTGCAAAAGATTTTTAGCTTTCGTGAAAGTGCTCACAATTTCAATTCATTTCATTAACCAAATACTCTTCCACAAATGACTGAGTTTGGGATGAGAAGGCAGGGAGTTTTTATCAGGCAGGCAGTTTGAATCCCATCTCGGATCAAAACTATTTCCATTTTTGGTCTCTTATGTCCAAAAAAATCACGAAGCGAAGTTGTAGAAAAAAGCGCGAGTGATTGCTCTCTGACTATCCTATTATGACAGCTAAACGGGGAAGCTTATTTTTTAAATGTTTGTAACTTTTTCTTTAACTTATACAGATATCGAACTAGTCGAGTCGAGTGAACAAATCGAATAATCAAAAGCGGCGAACGGACGAAACTTTTTGTTAATTAAGCAAATTTAATGCGCCACACGATACGAGCGGCACTTTGCCGCGGCTCCGCTGTCCCGTCAACGTAATCAATACGTGTACGTACTTCGCAATTAATTTGGGAACAAAGCGGCGAGAGCCCGTCGCTTTACGGCATTCATCCCCGCAAAAAGGCGCAATGTGGGAACCGCAAGTGATCGCTACATAGAACAACTTTCCCAACGGTGTTCATTAGAACTTGGACTTGTATGAATCTTCACTCAACTTTCCAACGTAATGAACACCAAAAGGAAATATAAGTTTTCAGCGCTTCAACATTTTAATACGCCCGCATTCTAACTTCTTTGTGTATCCTTCTATTGAAAAAAAAGATTCTATAACCCTTTTACAATAGTGTGGTGGATAGAGATGGAGTTTATAAGTCGTTTC
Organism: Meandrusa payeni; assembly: GCA_029286785.1. Taxonomy (NCBI): domain Eukaryota; kingdom Metazoa; phylum Arthropoda; class Insecta; order Lepidoptera; family Papilionidae; genus Meandrusa; species Meandrusa payeni. The sequence goes on along the minus strand of JAGSMX010000008.1, from coordinate 5,158,295 downwards.
ATCCAAAGTTAATTTGAACTAACGTAACAGGAGATTAGGATATTGCCATCATAGAGATCTAATTTCCGAACAACGTTCCATGTGTTTTATTTTTTTTTTTTGCAAATTTAACCTGATTTCATCCTTACAGCAATCGTTTTATATGTTAGCTCAGATACCGATAGACGGTGACATCGGTAGATCAACGGCATGAATATTTTGATATTTTAAAGTAACGCCTGCAAAATACAAATAGCAATTTGACGTTGCTGACACAATAGATGCTTAAATCTTAAAGAGATTGCTAAGCCAAAATGATTCTATATTTTAGAGGATTATTGGCATGTCCAATATTTTAATGTCGATTGACGTTATAATGTTATTACAAACTTATGTTTCCGTGGTACGAAGTCGCTCTTAGTATAAATATTCAATCTATTATACTTGTATCAGTTTTAAAGCTTACTAACCATCATTCTTTGGGAAAATGGCTAAGTTATCAGATTATGTAGTTTTTACGTCAGGTTCAGTCGATTTCAAGCCAGGATAAATGTTTACAAAATAAAGAATTCTTTGTCTCACCCCGCTATAAACAGTCAATGAATTTTAAGTTTGTAAAGCCGTCCTAAATACGAGAAATTGTTTTTTGCTCTGAACAAAAAAACTGACACACCGTAAATTATTACATATACAGTATTTTTATTGTACGAGTATGTATTGTAATATTATAGAATTTTTTAATACTATAATGTATGTAATAATAATAATAAAAATCTTCATCCCGACGGTCGTGTCTGCAAACGGTCTTATAGCGAAGTGTCCATCAACACCTGAAGAGACTTTCGCTGGATAGCTGGGCCAAAGATCAGATACAGAAGGTAGTACTCCTGGACACGGCACGCATCGTCTGGAGGTTTCTCTCTGTTTCCTTAACCACCGGTTGCTTGGTCACTGCTTCGTTCAGTGGTACTCTGGGTTAGGTTTTTATAATGCTTCTGATTTGTATGATATTTTTGTGTATATTACTTTTTATATGAATATTGTAAAAATTTAACCTAAGATTTAAAAAAAAATCCCAGGGCTCAAGGTGCTCGGAGGTTAAATTCGGGACACATATCCTAGGTACACACGTTTTCCAACAAAATTGAATAATTTTTCTCTATCTCTCTCATACCGCGCTCTCGCTTACACACTTTGAAGTCTTTTTCACTTTGAACGTGCACTATCGGCAATTCCCGGGAACTCTCGGCTCGAGCGTAACGGGACATTTTGGGCGAATGACATCCAATATTCATCAATTTATAAGACGTTATCACGTCAAAATAAAAAAAAATAACATTTTGTTAATAGATTTTCCTATCAATAAATACAGAAGCTGAATCGTGAGACACTTAACATCCACGATCTCAATAATCACCTGTATCCATCTGAATATAGGTGATTATTGAGACCCAAAGAGAGACGACTCATTGCTTAAGAGGCAGAAATGCTGCGTTACTTTTGTTGGCCTTTGCAACACAAATTCATCTCTCCGGTTGCTGTTATACCCCGAATTAAATTAATGACAGTAGCTTCTTCTATTCTTCTATTGTATTCTCAGTGATTACGAAACGGACGGAACAGCTAATACTAATATATACTCTGAATTACAAGCACTTGAAACCGTTATCTAATACCTTTCAACGAGCAATTCTTGCATTTAGTAAATTATGTGAATCTCGGAAACAACAATGATATTCATGAAATTTAGTATGTAAGAGGTTTTGAGTGCAATAAGTCGATCTAGCTGGGGTTCAATCAAATTCAATGGGGGTAAAATCGTGTTATTCGCGTTTTCAGGCAACCCGCAATATACCATAGAAGTATTTGATTAAGACTCGATTTTATGATTAAAATTATGATGATAAAAATATATATCTATATACTTATATATTGATATATATAACATATAAAAAGCAAGTACTTGTTTCTGATAAAATGGTAAACTAATCACACGTGTTTTTTTTATTTTACTTAAATAAAAAAAACAATTCATATATTTTTTTTATTATTATGTGGGTAAGATTGAAAAATACAATTTCCAAAAACACGATGTACCTGTCATGCGGTACTTATGGATACAGTTTTGGCCGTTTCAACAAGTAAAAAAATTACAACTAACACGGTATAGCAATATTAAATATCAGACCCGCGAAACCCTTTGAAGTGTATCTGTAGTGAAAGGGGTCGACAACTTAGCTGTATTGTAACTTCTCGAATTAAATTCCGTAGTCAACCACCGCTCTAACACCCAATATTTAATACTCGGAGACTCAATTTGTATCAATCTTATCGAATAAATCGAATTTTATACAAGCAGGACGCCCTGGCTGGGTTGATTTTAAAACTAGAAATATACGAGTAATATATATGAATCTCATAACTATTTATACAAGTATCATATTTATTGTACTCTTACTGTCTGTTTTCTGTATAAACTCCATGTAAATGTAGTATCGGGCGCGCACGACTTTGGGTAGTCCTGACGACCGCTGAAAATCAGCGCTGTCGCATCTTTGCGACGGCATATGCTGAGACGGTGTCCAATATTGGCATCATCTCTTATGTACTATTTGTCCGGTTTTATCTTTAACTGTATTTTTTTTCTGTCTTTTTGATGCGTTTATTTTGTGCCAATAAAGAATATGTCTATGTCTATGTTTAATAATTATATACAGCTATATCTTTTTTTTTTTTTGAGGAGGAAATCTTCTGTACCCCACATAACAATCGCCTTCTGGGGGGAAGGCGGCGGTTATGTGGGGTTTTTACCCACTAAAACCTCCCCGGTGGCCCTTCCTCGGTGCATGGTGAGGGGCTCCGGGATCTCCAGTGGAACGCACCGAGCCCCTCTGCACTGTGCTCATAGAGAGCACTTCCCGGGGGAGGTTACTCCCTCCCCCCTGTGCCCTCGCAGTGCAAGGCGACACGGGCCAGCCGATGTCGCCTTCTTCCCGGGTCCACCTTGGCGGACGGCAAAGGCCCCCACCCTTGTCGCCCAATGAACCCGAAGCCCCTTTTAGTCGCCTTCTACGACAGGCAGGGGATACCGTAGTCTTATTCTTGAGAGCCCAGAACTACAGGGTTGCGGGCCGGTCTGCCCCCGGCACACAGCTATATCTTAAGCCGTGACCATACCTCTAGTTTTCTTCCTTTTAACTAGGTAGATTCGACTCTTTATTTTTTTTATGAGAGTGAACGCCAAACTCATGTCTTTTTAAATTATTTTTATAGAAAGGAGAAGTACGGCTATCTTAGTCCATGAACAATAACTGACGAATTGCAGGTTCGTTGAATTTTTTTTATACAGAGTTAAGCCATGGGCACCATCTCCTCAGCCCTTTAGTTCTGGGCTCGTAAAATAAGGCTACAGCTTGTAATACAAGCCGGTCCACTTTAAAAACTAAATGTTGAACTAGACCACACCCTTAACCTTTTAGGCTGTTAATGCTGATATTTTTACATTAACAATCTTTCAAACAAATATATTTAGATGGATAGATAGATAGATAGACAGATAGATAACATTTATGCTACATATCATATTCTTTAGCTGACTTACGGTGGTTAAGAGCAGGCTAAAGGTGGTGCCGCAAAATACAACAATATACATACAGTCATTCAATTCAACAAATGTCATACGTCATTATTCCTTATATTTTATATTAGAGTAAAAGATATCCATATACACGCTATTTATTCAAGACCTTTGGTATCTCAGAGCCCGAGCGGTCGCTTCAAATTGCATAGTACGTTAGCAATCCGAGTTCGATTCCCCGGTATTTGCACCAATGAAATTGTGTCTTACAATTTTAAGCGCTGATTTACCACGCGCTTGGCGATGAAGGAAAACATCGTGAGGAAACCTACATTTGTTAGAAAACTTTCTAAGATAGAAGACTATGCCCTTAGATTATTTTAAAGAAGGCCAGTGCCCAACTGTGGGACATATATATAAGCAAAAACTTTAACACACAATCTAAAGATATTAGTTGACGAAGTCTTCCCAATCTCTATCGGCAAGCTGTCAATCATCATGTCAAAAAATCTGGCATAGAGATTCGATTGAAATTTACATACACAGTTGGCCAGAGAAGCTGGCATTTGCTGCTTCACCGGATTGAGAGGTGGCATGGCTCTTAGGTCGCTTAGCCTGAACCTCTATTAGGTAGTAATTGACACAAGGGTCCCCTCGGTGAGGGTGACCTCGGCTTGGACGGTTACTATTTTTACGCGTCAGCAGTCCGATCCGAGGGCGCCTAAGACGGCCGAACCACGACACGGTCGGTGCCTATTTTATTGACTCTTTTGAACGTGTCCCATTGAAATTATTGATGTATTCGCCGTGACGGGTGTAGTTTTGAGTGGTGCAAATCATGTTTAGCGGCGCATGTGGGCGACGTACTCCGTTTAGCGCCCGCATGGCTGGCTTATCACGGAGATACGCGCACGGACTCGTTAATGAGCATCGATCGATACCCCACACTGCTCTTATCAACACTCCAAACTTTAGTTATGAGTTAAACTGTCCGGTTTATTGTCCAACGTATATGAAACGACGGGCGGTTGATACGGGGACACCGCTGTGTGACCTCCCCACGTTTTATCAGTGGCGTCTACTTTGAACCGCTTTAAGGGATTATACGCGAAACACTAACTGACATTTTATCGTTTTTTTATTCATGTCAAATAGTCAAGTCAACTACGAGACACTACGAAAACAAAATTGTTTTAAAATTTAACATCGTCAGTTTCTCAAAAAAGGCTTTTTATTCCGCTAGAGCTTATGTCCGTTTCCATTAAAGTTGTACACCCTATAACCCTGGAAACGTAATTTAGCAAGTTATTTAAAAAAAAACCGGAAGTAAAACTGATTGGTACATGCGAACCTGGACTCGAAACCCCGACATGAATCGTAAGTCATACCGCTGACCCCCTAAACCATCGGTTTTAATCATTATCTGTTGATAACTAAAAATTTATTAATTTTTATTTTAATAACAAATATTTTTTTTTAATAAATATCTTTCACTTTTTTATGTTAAAATTTAATTGATAATACAACTAAGTTTTTCTTAGTTCATATTTATATGTTGATAAGTTATCCTCTATAATATCTCTTTCCAACGAATACATAATTTAATTACGACGGCACACCAAATTTAAGTTAAAAAAATGACATGCAACTTTCAATATTTTCCCTCAAAACAAGTTAAAAGAAAAAAAATATGTTATAAACGTAGCTAAGATAAAGCCCAATTGTTTGTATAATAAAACTATTTTACCACAAGATTTTTCGTTCAATTAAGTTTATATTCTATACAATTTTCGTTCCTAGATCTATTTTTAGAGATCTACTCATATTTTAATAACCTTAATTTCCCAATTGGAAAATGTCTACGACCCGGTAAGATAAAAAATAAATACTTTTTAGGAAATGAGGCAACTGTTTTTACTAAATTCTAATGATAATGATTTTATATCTAACAGATTACTACATCTAGCTGAAATTTATCTTTGTACATGAAAAATAATATTTTTATGCGGAAAAAATGTTAAGAAAATTAATTTCAAATCCCCTTAAAGCAATTATTATCACGTATAAAACCTGGTTCCAAGCGGCGAAATAAAAATTATTGTACATTATATGTTGGATTTTTGATAATTTTTAATAAGAATAATTTAATTTGTCTTAGACAATTATATCTAACTTAAATTGATCTTTGGATCATGACAAAAATAATTTTTTGCGGTTTTACTAAAAATGTTGAGAAAATTAATATCAAATCCCCTCAGGGTAATTACGACAAAAGGTTGCCATCTGGGGTGTTTATTAACAGTTAATAAAATTGAACGCAGCGAGAGGCGAGTGCTGTATTCCCACTTCCGGGCCCGCCGCTTCCTTGCAACCTGTTGCCGACGGCACCGCCTTCCGCCCCTCGCCACTCAACAATTTCCGCACAAAACATCCAACAAATTCAATGTTACCATTCCACCGCAACAATGACGTAGAAATTTCTGAAAAGCCAAAAGTTAGTCGGCACTTACCTTTCGTAGATACAGGATACGTGCGGCGGCGATTTTCGAAAATTTCAACACAAAAGTAACAAAAAAGAAAAAAAACAAGTTAAATTCAAAATCAGTATAATTATAAAATTAATATTTCAAATTGAAAATCAAATCAAAACGAACAGATTGGAAGACACTACGAAGTGATCAAATTAAATGTCGGACGTAAAATAACTTAGGAAAATTATTGGTGGAAATTGAAGCGCGAGCGGCGGCTCTCGGTAAGGTCTGAAGACCGAATGATCACAGAGGCTACAGAGAACGCGGTACTGCCGCCGAGGCTGACTACAGAGTGCCAGCGGGTTGTACAGCCACGGGCCCCACCCCTAGCGCAAGCGCTCTGCACCAAATCCACCGCGCATGACCGACATCCTACCCAAAAGTGGAGAAGTGACTCCTCCAAAGTAGATACAGCATTATGTACTAAATAAATATTGTATTGTCGAAGACAGGCATCAAAGGACACATAATTTTGACCCACTTTAATTTTTACACTATTCACTTCAGATTTGTGGTTCCCCTATTAGTATAAAAACCTCACCTGCCGTTTCCGTGATATACGCCCAATAACCTAACGTAACATAGAAGCCGTAAGTGTGAAAGAGTACAATAATATGAACGACATTTCTTAAATTATATTCTCGTTGCACGGAGAGTTTTGTTCCGTTGTTCCGCAACTATTACGTTATACAATTCTTTTATAACGGAGAAATAACCGAGCCTAAGCGTCATTTGATATCCGCGTGGAAATGTTTGAAACTTGGTTAGGATACGATGATCACTCTCGAGGAAGACACGCATTTCGTACGAATAAGGTTGATTGTACTTCGCATAGACGTAATCCACGCTGCTACCACATGTCATCTTTCTATTCATATCAAATATGGATCTGTTGTTCAGGAGTTCAATAAAACCGAATCGTTGGTTTATTTTCGCCGTAATAAGCGCGGCTACGTCTATCAATCTACGTGAACTAACACTTTTATTGGTGCTAGAGAAAGGGTACAGTAAAGCGTGTCCGTCGCGTCTAATAGACACGTATGCTTTCAATTTGTGTTTATATTTATTCAGCACCTGCACTATGAACATGGTCTCGTTTTCCGACATTGCTTTCCTGCCGGGATATTCTGGCGAGAAACCGTTGGACACTCTACCGCATTCGTTAAAGGAATGATCAAAGTTTCGACTTATATCCACTCCTGCACTACGATCTTCAACATTATATCTTAAATTTTTTCTCCACAATCCTGGAGTCTGAAAGATAAAGCAAACAAAATTTAGAGCCGTGGTAGCTCAGTGTCCGGGCGGTTGGCTCAAGTTGCATAGTACGCTAGCAACCCGAGCTCGATCCCCGGTGCCGGCACCAATAAATTTGTTGTTGCAATTTTATGTGCTGATTAACCACGCGCTCGGCGGTGAAGGAAAACATCGTGAGGAAACCTACATGTCTTAGAAAATTTTTCTACGACATGTGAAGTCTGCCAATCCGCATTAGGGCCGCGTGGCGGACTGTGCCCTTATACTCTCTTTACAGAGAAGGCCTCTGCCCAGCAGTGGGACATATATATTATATATATAAAGGCTGTAACTTTAACTTTAACTAACTAATTTGAAATTTAATTTCATTCCGTTAGATTATTATTCCGTTATACAAGTGGCTTAATGCTTTAAATATTGATAGTGTTTCCGAATTTCTTTGTTGAAAATGTCTGTTCTCGTAGGTAGTAGTAGATCAAGAATAGTAATTATGACTGAAACGATGACTTATATATTTCACAATTTATTAACAATATATTAAAAATTATAATGAATTTTAAATTGCATGCTTAATTATAATAAGCGAAACATGTCGGCCTGTCTGTAATGATTTGTATAACATCAATCATCTTATCTAATCTTATACAATATTAGTAAATAACCTTTTTTTGTTATGCCAGGAGAAGGTGGCGGTTGTGTGGAATTTTTACACACTAAAATAATAATAATAAAACCTATTTATTACCATCCTTTGTGAAGAAAATTATATAACATATAAGACACCAAAATGAATAAAAACACACAGCCTTTTTATGTTGACGGGGGGATAATCTTCAACAAGATACCCCACCTTCTTGGGGGGACACCACCTTTTTCTTCCCTTCACGGGGGGAAGGTGGGGTTATATGGGGTTCTTGTCCACTAAAACGGTTGCCCTTTCTCGGTGCATGGTGAGGGGCCTCGGGATCTCTAGAGGAACGCACCGTCCTTTGCACTAACGCTGTGCCTTCGCAGTGCAAGGTGACATGGCCCAGTCGACGTCGCCTTCTTCCCGGGTCCACTTTAGCGTAGAACATAGGCCCCCACCCTTGTCGCCCAGTGAACCCGAGGCCCCTTTTAGTCGCCTTCTACGACAAGCAGGAGATACCGTAACCTTATTCTAAAAGCCCAGAACTACAGGGCTAAGGAACCACTCACCGGCAGCCATTTACATAGTATTTGTGCTATGAAAATACAGTGATAATAGCAGATGTGACACGCTGCTCATTTCGTAGTTTTGTGTTATAAAAAACAACTTACGTATCTAGAGAATTCCCGTCCGTCTGGGTTTGTGTTCGGGAGTATTACCCATCGCACGTTTTTCAACATGTAAATATTTTCTCTGCAAGCAACCAGCTGTTCTATGACGTATAATGCGAAATTGACCGACTCTATACCCGCTAGCTGCCCTGCCTCCAACAATATCACGGGCCTGTTATTTTCACGGTGACATTTTCATTAGGATGGAGAAGCATAACCTGTGCATTAACAACATTATAAAAAAATAACCTATAAATAGTAACTTTTTTTTGCTATTTCTTTTGGCTTAGTTAATTTTAATTTAAAATTTAGTTTAATTTATGTCTATCTGTTTTTTCTAGATATATTTTAATATTGTCATTCTCCAATTATTCATTGCATGAAGTCTTCACCTATAACTGCGATGGCACTAACCATTCAAATTTCCCGAAGTGGCACTCAAAGTTAGTTTAGCTTTTGAATGCTTCTTAGATTATCCGTGAAATAGCAACCGACCGAGTCGTGGTTCGGCCCTCTCGGGCGCCCTCGGATCGGCATGCTTACGCGTAACATAGTAACCGTCCAAGCCGAGGTTACCCCTCACCGGGGGGACCCTTGTGTCGAGTTACTAGCAATAGAGGTTCAGGCTAAGCGACCTAAGAGCTATGCCACCTCTTAATCCGGTGAAGCAGTCAAGGCCAGCTTCTCTAGCCAATCTGTGTAGTTCGTCATAAAAAAAAAATAATAAAAATAACCATTTAACTTTTTCACTGTTTTTAAATATTTTTTTATCGGTTATAAACTAGTGCTTGTCCACGATCCCTGATGTTAAGTGATGATATAGGTGAAAAATATTTTGTATATTAAAAATGTTCATTGATTTGGTGTTCAATAAATAATTAAATACAAACAAAAACCTTTCTCGCTTCATTGAATCATATAAAGTTTTGTACTCGTATTATATAAGGTTTATTACTTATATATAGACGCTTGTCACCGGTATTAGGCTATAAAATTAATCAGTAAAGGCAGGTGTGCAGCGATAAGAATTTATTTTTGTTTAAAGAAATGTAATTACAATAAAAGCTATGTGATCGGCAATAAATTCAAGACCACCCCAAATGGCCACCTTTGGCTTTGTTAATAGGTCTTAATTTCTTTTAAAATTTATATTATAATTATATTATAATTTCAAAGCGTCAATAGCCTAATGGTTTAGGGTATGGCCTGCGAATCGTAAGGTCGTGGGTTCGAATCCACCATTGGACTATTGCCGTGAACCATGTCCTAGCACAAGCTTAAGCTTAGTTGGAATGGTTAACAAGATTGTTAGTAATATTTCTGAAAAAAAAAGAAATAAAATAATAAATTTTTTCATCTATTATTTTATTGTATAAAATATATTTTAATATCATAACTGTTTTATTCTTGTATCATATTTATTATACTCTTATTGTCTGTATAAATTCCAAATAAAAGTAGTATTGCGCGCGCACGTCTTTAGGTAGTTCCGGGCACCGCTGAAAATGTCGCATCCTTGCGACAGCATATGCTGAGACGGTGTCCGATATTGGCATCATATGTTTTGTATTATTTGTCCGTGTAACTTTAACTGTGTTTTGTCTATTTTTCATTCTTTTTTAATGTGTGTTATATTCTGTCTGTGACGTGTTTTTGTATTGTGATGCGAATAAATAAATCTCTATGTCTATGTCTAAATATAAGAATTGACTCACCTCATACAAGTTGCGGCTTTGAAAAGTTAAACTTTGGTTGTTAACTTTAATGAGCCGTCCACAATAACGTTCGAGGGCTTTCAAGTAGATTGTTATCTGCATTTGAGTTGTTAAATGTATAATTTTAAATAAGATCTTTACCTAATCAAAGATTAGTTTTTACTTTCTAAGCAATTGCTTTGCTACGATCCCACCTGATGTTAAATGGAAATGCAGTTCTGGATGGTAAGGCGCAACAGCTTAGTAAATGCATATTCACTCTACTCCTGAAAACACCCACATTGTAATAAGAGTGAAAGGCAGATGCGAACAAACTGTTTCAGTCCTTTGCTGTACGAATAATGAAGACGAAGCAAAACTCTTCGTTCGAGTTTTCGTATATAATTTAATGTCTGTATCCAACTATATCTAGTGTATATTAATGTTTCTTTTTTTTTTAAGAAGAAGGCTAGCAATATTTCTTTTATTTTTTTTTCAGAAAGATTACTAAAACCCCACATAACCGCCGCCTTCCCCCCAGAAGGCGGGGTATCTTTTTGAAGATTTCCTCCCCGTTAACAAAAAAAAAGGTATCTTATCCACTTTAATTACACTGGTCTGCAATGAAATCCTCCTTTAAAAAAATTTGACATAAATATGACGATTCAAATGTTCTGAAGCTATCCCCGTTGGCCGATTTTTTCCATCACGTCTAGGTTTTTTTCAATTAATTTTTTTTTCAAATTTCAAAAATTTGGGTTTTTTTTTAATTGTTGGACTCTCATTTAGATTTCTTTCCTGAAAATCTTGGAGCCATATCAGATGAGCATGGTGAAAGGTTTCATCAGGATATAATGCAGATTGAAAAACGCTACAATGGGAAATGTTCAGCAATTGCTACTGTGGGTACAGTGGTAAAAAAGTTTTTGTTTTGCTTGCCGGAACCGTCGGCTGTTACACATTTTTAACCGACTGCGAAAAAGGAGAATGCATTTTCTGTCAATCCGCACTGGGGCCGCGTGGTGGACTATGCTCGTAAACTCTCGTTACAGAGAAGCCTTGTGCCCAGCAGTGGGACATATATAATGTATGTAACTTACAGCAATGCTCCCGATTTCAGCGTTTTCAACGCACGGCTCCTCGTTTTCATTAAGCAAGTCCTCCAGCATGCGGGAGTAGCAATAGTTCAAATCTTTGCAGCTATAAACAATAACAATAGAAAAGGATAATTATAACAATAGACAGTAGAAAATGTTGTTAGTTATAAACGGTTGCAGGTAGGAGCAATCTATTAGGATCTTTTTTTATAGAAGCCAATATTACCACCACTCACAAACACCTACCAGAGGTATTTCGAATACGTTACAAACCTTTTTCAGTATGTTATGTTACGTACACGCAAAAGTTTAAACCTGTACGTTAACACTATTGTATTTTTTAAATTAAGAATGATATTTTTACAATTTTTATTACCATGGAAATAAATAAGCTTGACATAAACTGGATCGATCTATCTACTACGGTAAGATTGCAAATTTGTGATTATTTTATGTATGACATTTATAGAATCGTAAACTATACATTTGATCATGTGATGTTCTTCAGCAAATTTCGCATGAGTACTACAAATGTTTCTGATTTGGCACTGATAGCGCCAATATCATTCCAATGAATTTCATATTGAGCCATGACAGTTGAATTGAAACGCAAATAACAAATGAACAGCGAATGTTTCGTAATATTAGTGTAACGTATTTCTTTCAAATTTATTTTAGTTAGTGGAACTAGCGCAGTTACATCTAGTATGTATATAAACTTACCCGCAATGCTGCATGAAAACAAACTGAATATACTCTGAAATCAGAACAAAATCGGTAAACTATTACACGTTATTATATAACGAAGACATCTTATATCACGTTTACAATTGGATAAATTACATACCGGCCAAAGCAAAACATGTTATAATCGAGATCTTTTTCATTCTTGTCACGGTAACGTCGACTTCATCACTGGAACCTAGTTTTCTGTTATGATTGAATCGTACCAATACATTGTTGTGAAAAAGTAATAAATTTTATGTCCCTTCTTAAATTGAAAAGAAATATTTGTTTGTTTGTTGAATAAACTACGAAAGCGCTGATCTGATTTTAATACTTCTCCCAATATTAGATTTGTATGAAAGGTAATTTTGGTAAATACCAACAAAATCTTCTTAGAGTCGCAATGCTTAGGTTGAAATTTATAAAGCGTAGTTTGACTTTACTCAGGCTTAGCTTAGGCCAAACTTGTGTGAGTTCTTGTTCAGTGAAATCTCAGCATTCGAATTTATAGTCCTTACGCTAAAATTTAACTGAGTGCATACTGAAATAAGAGCTTGAGATAAAAGCGTCAATAGCCTAATGGTTTAGGATACGGCCTGCGAATCGTAAGGTCGTGGGTCTGAATCCACCATTCGACTATTGCCGTGAACCATGTCCTAGCACAAGCTTAAGCTTAGTTGGAATGGTTAACAAGATTGTTAGTAATATTTCTGAAAAAAAAAAAAAAAAAAAAAAAAAAAAAAAAAAAAAAAAAAAAAAAAAAAAAAAAAAAAAAAAAAAAAAAAAAAAAAAAAAAAAAAAAAAAAAAAAAAAAAAAAAAAAAAAAAAAAAAAAAAAAAAAAAAAAAAAAAAAAAAAAAAAAAAAAAAAAAAAAAAAAAAAAAAAAAATAAAAGAAATATGTGCTAGCTTTCTTTAAAAAAATATATATATATATATATATATATATATATATATATATATATATATATATATATATATATATATATATATATATATATATATATATATATATATATATATATATATATATATATATATATATATATATATATATATATATATATATATATATATATATATATATATATATATATATATATATATATATATATATATATATATATATATATATATATATATATATATATATATATATATATATATGGAGATGTATATATATAATATAGATGGAGCTAAAGAAATTTTACTTCAGGTGCGTGTAGTGTGCTTTAGTTACGGTAATAGATTTTGTTGTGAACATTCCTCAAACTCGAACCAATCACGTTGCATCATCTTTCATTATCGGTAAAGCAAAAAAATGGAATATTTTGTCCGTGTCTGTCTTTTCTTCATATTACTTCACTACATCCTACATTATTAAAAGTTGGGTTTGTAGCAACTTAAGGCGACACCGCCCGTGCACAGCTACCATGGCGCATATTCTCTATATATACTCTTTACAGAGAAGACCTGTGTCCAGCAGTGGGACAAGTAGAACTAAATACAGTATCGAGCTGTCAACCCTACCTGCGTCTACGAATATTATCGGATTTCCCGCATTATGGTTTTGTGATATCTTGACAAGTTTCATTTTTCGCCCTTGATAACTTAATCCTAAAGGTTGTAACTTGATCAATTCCGGGTGCTTGCTTGCCATGGTCTCAATGTATTGTTGGATCTGTAAGTAGGAGTCGTTATTTTCTCACAGTTAAAAACCAATGAGATCTTATTTTATCTGCAGCTAATCTAATTAGGCAAATTTCATATTTTATGGACTTTTGAAAATTCTCGAAGTACACCATCCGACACTTGACGTGTCTTAGTAACAGTTACATCATACAGCTTCTGAGGATTTGATGCAATAGTATATTTTTTTTATAATATAAATTATTAATTTTTTTTTTAAATAAAAAATAATTTGTGTCACATTCTCATTTAAGGTCAAGCCACAAAGCGAGCGAGGCGTAGCGTTGCCGGAAATTTGACAGTTGTACTTTAGTAGTTAATATAGAGCGTTACATTTAGAGCTACATATACAAAAACTACGCCCCACTCCACCGCACTCAATCTGTATTCCCGCTAGACCGCGGCGAGTCGAGAACTGCGCGCGATAGCTCTATTTGTGATCCTTTTTTGTTGACGGGGAGGAAATCTTCAGAAAGATACCCCGCCTTCTGGGGAAGGCGGCGGTTATGTGGGTTCTTACCCACTAAAACCTCCCGGTGGCCCTTTCCTCGGTGCATGACGAGGGGCTCCGGGATCTCCAGTGGAACGCACCGGAGCCCCTCTGCACTGTGCTCAAGGAGAGCAGTCGCCCAGTGAACCCGAGGCCCCTTTTTAGTCGCCTTGTACGACAGGCAGGGGATACCGTAGTCTTATTCTTGAGAGCCCAGAACTACAGGGCTGGCTATTTGTGATCCTATCCTATGTATCCAGAGTTCCATAATTGTTTTGTTGGACCTACAAAGATAGCAGAGCATTTAGATTGCTTTGTTATACATAAAAAAAAGATTCAACTGACGGAAAGGTAAAATTGTGATCGGATCCGATGGGGAGAATATTGCCATTGAATACTGCTAGTCCATAAAACATAATACTTAGTCATACTAACGGAGGCAAAGGAATGATATTCGTAGATATTGAAGCCCCGTAGAACTCTTCGCCTTGGTACCCGTTCGATCGGCTCGAATAACCTTGAACGCAATATAACAGAATTATTAAATAAAATAAGCAATAGTTTAATTAGCTTAGAGTAAAATAACAGTCTCAATATTTCCACTATTGGGCCACAAGCTATCAGCTCCACCACAGTAATCAAGGCAACCATGATATATAAGTATTACTTACTGTTCGTTTTAGTTGAATATCGACCAATTCATATTTTGCGGTAATATATCTGTCACACGGATGACGGTGCGACGATATTTTTTAATTTTTATTTCTCCGCACACGCGGGTAATTGTTAAATCCTCGTCGGACGCAGCGCAAAGCGTGCGCGGACAGGGCACTATTTGCCCAATCGCCCACCAGTTGCTGAACCGTTCGGTGTAGTTAATTTCGAGTACAGGAATGCTATTAATCGGTTCCGCGCGCGTCATTAATGACGTCCTTAATTTGATTTGAACCTGCTTACGGGGAGCAGTGCAACAGTGGCATCAGCGCATTGCTTGTGTTCAGACATTGACTTAGTGACTCGACTTAGACAAGACAAAGTGAACCAGGAGCCTGCAAGCGGAGACCAGGACCTCGAGTTGGTACGTCATTTTTATTATTGCGACACGAAGTATTAGCTTCTGCTGCGGGAACTCGCCCCCATTTTCTACAGCGCACACTTACTATTAATTTATGTAAACAAGATAATGATTTTAAAAAGAGTAACCGAGTATGAAACGACAAACCCGCGATAAAGAGTTACTGCGCTGGATTTAAAATATACACACTTATTTATGAGTAACAACCAAACATGACTAATCACACATTAATCACTTCGCACGGATTTTCTTTTATTTCCTAACTATCATAGTTATATTACAATTCTGTCCTTTATATTCTCTTTCTTTATAAAGTAAAACAAGTAAATTTACTAGTAAAAACAAAAACCGACTTCAAAT
The DNA here is from genome assembly GCA_029286785.1 of Meandrusa payeni. Taxonomy (NCBI): domain Eukaryota; kingdom Metazoa; phylum Arthropoda; class Insecta; order Lepidoptera; family Papilionidae; genus Meandrusa; species Meandrusa payeni. The sequence continues at coordinate 5,142,523 of JAGSMX010000008.1, read as the reverse complement.
AGAATCAAACTTTTTAACGCTATTACGCGCGGACGGCCTTCTTGTATTTCCGAATTATCGTAGGAATACTACAAAATCAAATATAATCTGAACGTAACCAAACTTTCATCAAACTACCCTTAAAGTATATCTTTTCCATTAAAAAATTAATTATCGAAATCCGTTGGCGTGATATTGACTTATTCGTCCATTTGTGGCGGACATACTTGATACAAATTTAAGACTTATATGGTCTTCTCATGAATCCCACTGTCAGAATTAGACCGAAATTAAATAGGACTCGTGGGAAGCACCAGCTTTCAAACAAAAAAAAATCATTAAAATCGGTTCACATAAAAAAAACAATACAGACGAATTGAGAACCTCCTTTTGAAGTCGGTTGATAATTAGAAGAAAAGCAAGCATGCATCGCTAGTAATAAATAAAGGAGCCAATATTGCTCCGGCATCTTTTTTTATGCTAGAATTATTATCGTATGGATACACCATAATGGAGTATATACATCGTATTGGGTATATACATGTATGAATTAGCCTGTGGACTGTTGTGAATTACGTGTTTCTAATCAATTACAAATAATCGTAAACGGGGATTATGCGTAGCGTATGTAATTGGTAATAGCCTTACAACGTTTTACAATTGAGAGTAACGTTGATAATTTGACATAGCCTTGAATTGGTGAGTTCAGATTGATCCGATGTAATATCGACTTTGTTGCAATGTTGGAGAAGTTAAAATATCTATTCCAAAACGTTTCGAATACGTAAAAAAAAATATTAATTACCTGCCATAGTTCGTTTTCATTTCGTAATTTATGTGATTTTCCTTTGCGAACTCTTCGATGAAATCGAGTTGTTCTGGTGGTACCAAAACGTCAGTACTGTCGTTAAAACCACGGCTCTTTTTCAGCACCTCTATGGTGCTATTTGCACTATCTAATAGTTTTATGGTTTCGAACTGTGAATCTTCTATCGGATACATCCTGAATAGCGTATAACTAGAAACAAAAAGAAAAACTTTAGACGTGTATATTCTGTAGAGATCTATTGAATGGTATTATAAAAGTACTAGGAAACAACCGCTATATAAACTATTTTAGATAAAACGTTCAAAATATAAGAAGCTTTTTATAATCATTCATTACCAAATCTACAAAGCGTCCATCCGCGACCGTCGGAGGTTGCGAATAATCCTTGCGCGATACAAGTATTTTATGGGAAAACCCCACCTAGGATTAGGAGCGTTGCTGGAGTTTGCGTTTGCGTTGCTCCCAGCGCTAACGCTTCCCGAAGTGGCATATAAGTTAGTTTAGCTTAGATTGTCCCAGTAGATTTCGTTAATAAAATAGCTACCGACCGAGTCGTGGTTCGGCCCTCTCGAGCGCCCTCGGGATCGGACTGCTAACGCGTAATAATGGTGACCGCCCAAGCCGAGGTTACCCCTCACCGGGGGGACCCTTGTGTCGAGTTACCACCTAATAGAGGTTCAGGCTATGCGACCTAAGAGCTATGCCACCTCTCAACCGGTGAAGCAGTAAAGGCCAGCTTCTCTGTGCCAACTGTGATAGTTCGTCCAAAAAAAAAAAAATCATTCATTATTTATTTTTATAATCATTCTTTAAATAAAAAGTTTCGATTACTAATTTTTTTTATTACTATGCGACCATTAATAAATCGATCGGCACTTAAAGAATTATTTCTTTGTACTAACTAGAGACTTAATACGACGCACATACTTATCATATTTATTACTATCCTCGAAGCAACCAGCTCGTGTCCATAATCCAAGAATACCTAAAACAAAAGAATAATTAAAAAACAACTTACAAATACTGTAAAACATTTTATAATATCGACACTGGAAAACAAAAACGTAGTAAGTGACACGTATGGATCACGTTTTTACGTCGTTGGAATCAGAAAAAAAGACGCGTCGAATGATATATGACTTGTAACAATAACATGAAAAATAGCGAAAATAGGATTTTCAAGATTGCCACTTCTCTTTAATTTTTTGTACCCTTAACCCTTACCCTTTGTTGGATTGAAAAGGAAATTGTTTACCAGAGCCGAAAAACATTTCAACTTATTAAAAAATATATATATCTATCATGTTTGTGGACCTAGAGCTGTCGTTTATGAACACAATATTTATGATTTTTTGCTAAATAAGTATTTTACCACGGCGTTAACCTAAAGTTTTCCTTAAAGAAAATCGTTTAACGGTACAAAAAATAAAAGAGAAGTGGCAATCTTGAAAATCCTATTTACACTATTTTTCATCTAATTGTTACAAATCATATATCATTCGATGCGTCTTTTTTTCTGATTCCAACGACGTAAAAAAGTGATCCATACGTGTCACTTACTACGTTTTTGCTTTTCAGCGTCGATATATTCCGTATTGGAACTAAATCACAACAATTTAACAAACTATTTGCTATGTAACGGTTCGCTTCGAGATTGAGAAGAACAAAATTACAGATATAAAGAGCATTTTCAACCGACTTCAAAAGGCTTTTTCAATTCATCTGTATTTTTTTTTAAGTTTGTTTCCGCATAACTTTGGACTGGGTGAACCGATTTTGTTGATTTTTTTTTAATTTGAAAGCTGAAGCTTCCCGTGTGGTTTCATAAATCCTATTTTAGTTATCATGTCTTTTAGCTTTTTTCGAAATAAGTCAGAAATGCAACTTTAAAAATTTATTATCAATAAAATAATACCTAATGTAAAGAAAACAAATACAAGTTTTTTACTAAATCCAATAATACTAATAATACAAGTTCAAATATGAAGCGATAATTGTTGTTTTAATATTTATTATGATATAGTGTTAATTCGTTTTTATAAATCAAAAGAAAATATGGGATTTAAATTGGTATTTCTTTTTAAAAAAAAGTTTCAAGTTGCATTGCATTTATCTTATTTATTTTGAAAAAAGCTAAAAAACATGATACCTCAAAAATGGTTCACTTTCGCATAATGCATATACGGGTTAAAAATATTGCAAATAGCCGTCCATACCACCTCCTAATAGATATACGCAGAATAACCAATAACCATACCTATACCCAGATAAATAAGTTTTGGTAAAAGTGTACACACAAATAGGATCGACTGTAGTCTGATAAACTTTTCTTCGATATAAAGAGATTCTTTACCAGCAACAGAGCAAATGAAACTTGCAACATTCGGTTCCTCAACCGAGGGCAGATTATTTGCGTGGAGAGCGATTCTTTAATTTGTGAGGACATTTATCGTATTTGTTTGGCTTCGGTTGATTGAGGTCTCTTTAGATCGGCCGGTCGTACGGATTTGGCTTCACTCTGGACCAATTGCGTACCGATTGATGTCTGCAGGGTCGCCCTTTGATCGAAATGAATCCCCGATAATTTTAATTTAATAAAGGCGGAATTTTTCAATTGAAATTAGCTGCATAGACCGTCAAAAGAAAATTGAAGGCAAATTACAGAAGACGTCTCTTTGATCGGATGTTACTTCTCTGAATATTATAATTTTATGTTTTCAGTAATAATATTATAATTTGATGTAAGAAATTTCAATATACTTTGATTTTATTAGAATAGTCTAAATTCCGTTTATGTTTTTTCCATAAATAAAATTGACTTTATTTTAATTTATGATTTGTTTAATTTTTTTCCTTGATGATTTCATATTGAAGAGATTTTTTAAGTAATTTTCTTCGCCGATAGGACACAGGTTGCCGAGGTCTCAGGACGCTCAGCCTGAACTCTAAAAACTTTTAACTGTAATTAAATTTTAATTTAACTGAAAAAGATGGGAATGCTGGCAAGTTAGCCTGCGGAGCGTGATCGTGCGGTTTTTTTTCTGCCTGGAAGTTTACATTGCGTATAAAAAAATTAAAGTTACAGCATATATATGTCCCAGCGCTAAGCACAGGCCTCTGTAAAGAGATTTTTTTTTGTTTTTTTTTTTGATTGATGATTTATTACTAGATTTGTTCCCCAGCATGTTTGGCTGGGGGTATTTTTCTTAACATTAATTTACATCTTATAATTTATCTACTTTATTTAATACTAATTTCTAATTTCTTATATCTACTTACATTTTCCTTATTATATCTATTATTTCTATATACATATTTCTTATTTTATTTCTAATATTTCTACAACTAATAGGGCAAAAATAGGGCACTTTTGTTTTATTTTATTTTCAAAGAAGATATTTGTATTTAGATTAGTTGAAGACACATATATTTCAAACGTCTCTTAAAAAACTTATTATAAATAATGAAGTCCAAACTTGGCAGTATGTTTAATTGTACAAGATTGTAAATTTAACACCTAAGTGCTGTGTGACTTTGTAAATAAATAAATAAATAAATAAATAAACTTATTTCTATCTGTAAAGAGATTATAAAGGCATAGTTCGCCCCGCAACCTTCGAGCGGATTTGCGGACCTCTCATGTCTTAGGACATTTTCTAACACATGCAGGTTTAAGAGATTCAGGCTAAGTGACCTAAGTGCTATGCCACCTCTCAATCCGGTGAAGCAGAACAAAAAAAAAAGAAAACAAAAAAAAATGTAGCTTTTCTCACAATGTCACGATGTCCGCGACAAATGGAGGAATAACTCACGCCACCGATTTCGATGTTTGATGATATGTTTTGATTAATTATAGTTCGTTATATTCTTACGATTATTCGTAAATACAAAGATGGTGCCCGATCGTAATAACATTTAACGTTTTATTCGATTTGAAGTCGGTTTTTTGTTTTTACTCGTAAATATACTTGTCTATTTTATATAACACAGATTAGATTTCCGTTATGTAGTTAAACGTATTTTATACTAATCTATAGATGGTATTACCACAGAGCATTGCACCGTGTGACGTGCATCATTCCGTTCTATAGTTAAGTTGTATGTTATTTGCAGAACTTAACCAGTTCTCGCTTATTGGAACTATGTAGTGTACTTATACTGGCTTATCCTTTGTCTTTTAAAGCGAAAGAATGTAGATCGAAACAAAAACTAAATAAAAAAATAAGATACAACGCTAGCCTACATCGGACATTGGATAGTCAAACAATTAAGACCCCTCAAAACCAAAACCGGAATAATATGTGTAAAAATAGTTTTTTTTTAATTTCTTTGTGTCTTAGATTGTGCTTTATGACTCATGATTGTGATTACTGGCTTTCTTAGCTTTTGAATGTCCCTTAGGTTATCCGTGAAACCGACCGAGCCATGGTTCGGCCCTCTCAGGCGCCCAGAGCCTCTCAGATCAGAATGCTTACGCATAACATACTAACCGTCCAAGCCGAAGTTACCCCTCACCGGAGGGACCCTTGTGTCGAGTTACAAGCGATAGAGGTTCAGGCTAAGCGACCTAAGAGTTATGCCACCTCTCAATCCGGTGAAGCAGTCAAGGCCAGCTTCTCTGGCCAATCTGTGTAGTTCGTCATAAAATTAAAAAAAAAGACTTTCTAAATGTAGTAATTATGTTAACATACCCTTTTCTACTAATCAAAAATACAAACATGCCCGTCAGTCTGAAGGATAGGCAGAGATCACGTACTTAGTTTGATCCTGACGCACCTCTTTCGCTTCCCACATATCCTCCTTACATCCATAATAGTCAGGGTATTCCCCTTCAGCCCATTTGTTGATATGTCGCTAAGCCAGTCGGTATACCTCCTATTAGGACGCCCTCTACTGACCCCGCTCGCTTAACAAATACCCGTTCTAATAACAAACTAATTTTTTTTTACTTATTGAAATCCTTCCACATTTTACTATATTCTTAGTATGCGTGTAAAAAACAAAATGATCACTATTATGAGTCGCCAGTTTCTTTTTAAGGAAATCATAGTATTCAAGTCTAGATAGAAATTTGCAAGGATTGGAATATACACCAGGTCACAGTATTGGTTGATATAGCAGTATTTATGATAATTCTAACCGCGTTCACTTAATTACGATTCGAATGTTGAATATCTGTTTTGACTACGCATTTTAAATTAAGCATGTTTGAAAAAATCTTTTGTCATTATAAAAAATATTTGTTTAAAAGTAAGGCAATAAAAGTCGTTATACAATTATGTGAGAGAAAGTGGGAAAGCCTAGTTCAAGAACTCTTATTAGAACAACCGGAACTAAATTCACTATACTTTTGTTAGTCAACTATAAATGACTGTTTCAGAACACTGTACTCGTCTTTTTTATATAAATATTGTCTATTATTAATTCTTACTTTGTATGTTTGTGATGTGTTCTTTATTTTAGAAGTCGATTCTATCGAAGTTATACCTTTGTTTTTTTTTTATCTGTCACTTGTTAAGAAATGACTGGCAGAAAAAATGTGTGTAGGTATTAAGGCCATTTTAAAAATAAATGAATATAATTCTTTTTAAATTTCTATGTGGAAATTACTCCACGAATATCACTTTTATTTGTAAGCGTTTATTATCATTACTACAATATATTTTATTTTCTTTCCATTTAATACAATAATGTTTTTTCTTCTCGTTCTAATTTATCAATTGTATGATTATTTTTACATGATGCTTATGCCTAAATGAGAGATCTTTAAAAATAAATTTTATTTTACAAACCACATCGCAAAACAATTAAAAATGTATAAAATTATATTTCAAGATAAATAATTTATTGGTTTTTATAATTGCATAAGATTATTGTTACCTTACAATTAAATATATCCGGAAAAAAAAATTGATTTCAAGCTTGTATTTAACATGAGAAACAAATTAAAATAAATAAAAACTCACCAAACAAAAATATAAATCTAGCCATCTTGTTAGCCATTTTACGAATGTCACTATTAAAAAATCTTAAACACTATAAAAACTTCTTAGTCACTAAAATAAATATAAAGCATTACAATTACTCGACGTTTTATGGGAGCGAAAGCGCGGGCGGTCGATCTCGCCGCTGCGTATTGAGCACTGACTGCGCACGCGCACGTTGGAAGAAATCTCCAAATTACCGTAACGGTACGGTTACCCTAATTAAGCGGATATCGAGGACCACCGTGATTGCCGTAAGATTACGATTTGTTTTTAATTAAATTGAAGAAACTGTAACACTGGACGTTTTATGCTTAAATTACTTACATTTGACGAATAGTGTAGACTTAGGCAAATAATCTAGGGAATGTAATCATTATTTTATGTAAGTTCACAAATATAATGTAATAACTTTGTTTGTAATCATTAATACTTTAATACTTGTTTTGTCATTATTCAAATTGTCATTTGTCAAATTGTTTTATCATTTTTTTTATAATCTTTAGATCTTTATTCTAATGTTGGCTTTTGTGGATTACGGGAAAGCCTTCGACTCCATCTCGACCTGGTCAGTACTGGAATCCTTACAGCTTTTTTTTTTTGTTTACGGGGAGGAAATCTTCAGAAGGATACCCCGCCTTCTGGGGGGAAGGCGGCGGTTATGTGGGGTTCTTACCCACTAAAACCTCCCCGGTGGCCCTTTCCTCGGTGCATGACGAGGGGCTCCGGGATCTCCAGTGGAACGCACCGGAGCCCCTCTGCACTGTGCTCAAGGAGAGCACTTCCCGCGGGGGGAGGTTACTCCCTCCCCCCCTGTGCCCTCGCAGCGCAAGGCGACACGGGCCGATGTCGCCTTCCTCCCGGGTCCATTTTGGTGGACGACTCAGGCCCCCACCCTTGTCGCCGAGTGAACCCGAGGCCCCTTTTAGTCGCCTTGTACGACAGGCAGGGGATACCGTAGTCTTATTCTTGAGAGCCCAGAACTACAGGGCTGGGATACAGCTATGCCAAGCAGACCAACGTTATATCGAGGTGCTGTAGAACATATACGACGCTTCGACAATGATCGTTCGCACCCAGAACCAGCAGTCCCACCCTATCCAGCTGCAGCGGGGTGTGAGACAGGGGATGTGATTTCCCCGAAACTGTTCCCAGCTGCACTAGAGACTGTATTTAAGACGCTAGACTGGAGATCTCGGGTGGTCAACATTAACTGCGAGTATATTTCACACCTTCGGTTTGCTTAATTCTTGACAAGACAAAAGTCATGTTTAATGATCTCATCATTCCCAGTCCCGTTTCCATTGCAGTAATTGAATGGAAACGAGTCCGCGTGATAAAGTTAGTGCAGATTGTAATAATCAAAAGCGGTTCGGGTTTAATGAACCAGATTGACACTGATGGAGGGGCCGCGTCACCAGATCCCGCCTACGCATTAACGGATTCCTATTGTTCCGATGTATCGCCTGTTGTATGATATACTTATGTGCCTTTTAGCTAATGTATTTACTTATAATGAGACAAAGACGACCATTGTTACTTCAATATTTCACATATATTATATTTCATACCACGTATAAATAATTACCGTTATTAGAGTAACTCAGCGTTTGGACATTAGTGTTGTCGACATCTTTTGCTTATCTTGAGGCTTAATAATGCACCATTCGACTATTCACGTGAACCATCTCCTAGCACAAAACTCAAGCTTAGTTGGAATGGTTAATGAGAATGTTAAAATGTTTAAAAAATTGTTAACGTGCAGTTTAGTACGGATTTACCCCGACCTCTGCGGAGAATAAAAAACAAAGTGAGGAAACCCGTATCTCTGAGACTTGAAGTCTGCCAATCCTTACTGGGCAGTGTGATGGATAAGAAAATATCTCAAAAGCTTTGTGAAAAACCATCAACGTTAACTGTTTCTGTCTATCGTGTTAAAAGGACTTTAGAGCCTATGTTTCACTAAATGACTTCAAGAAAGATGGAGGTTATGAATTCGTATCTATTTTTTAAAATGTTTGTCTATTATAGCGCCGTCATTTATAAATCGACTAGCGTACCCAGCCCGCTTCGCCGGTCTAGATTTTTGAAAAGAGAAGTGCTCCGATCGTCACCAAACTTTACACGAATACTCGTCAATCTGAAGATTCCCTGAAAGTTTCATTGAAATCGGTAGAGCCGTTTCGGAGCCTATACGGATCAAACACACACACATTATATTTTATATATATATAGATTTCGAGTTTTTGTTTGAAATGGTATGGTTTCAATAAGGTGCCACGTTAATTTTGTTGGCATGTTGTTACTACTACTAATAATATAACACAGACCTAGATTAAGGATCAAAATCCTTCTCTTTGACCGCTTTCGGCTCCAACGTGCAACTGCCCTAAATTCCTTTACTGCCGGGATGGCAATAGACTACAAAACTAACGTTTAAAACAGCTAAACATTCACTTTCTTTATTCTCTCTTGGAGTTCATTTCGTATGCAACGGTAGCGACGACAAAGTATTACCTGACATACTTAAGACACACACGCATACGTATTTGTAGTGATTCACCTACCTGCCTAAACGAGAAGGAAAATTAATTATTGTGCTAATCGCATTGTACCGTTCACATTACGCGTTTAATTTAGAAACCATTTTATCATGTTAAGATATACCGCGTATTGTATTTTAAACAAAGTGATGTTTAAGCGTACTAATTTTAAAGTAAACGCCACGCCATGACACACTGGGTGCGAGAAAGTGGCAACATAATTCTGTAAATATATGATATTTTACTCGGTTCCATAAATTTCGCACGTTTATGTAACATCGAAAGTACACGGTGAAATACCACATCCATGATCAAACGAAAATACTATTTATGTGGCTATAATTATTTAATTTGTTAGAAAGTAATAAATTATTTCACATTGAACAATAAATACAAAAATTGGTCACGTGCTCCAATTCCGTCTTTATTATACGAAAATAATAAAAACTTATTCTGTATTGCTTCTGTGTAAAGAGCCGTGTTAGTTCAGGGTCCAAGTTCCATATTGAGCTATAGTACCCAAGTGCCGGCGATCATAAAATTGCACGGTAAAATTTTTAGTAAATTTACCAGGTGCTCGGCGGTGATGGAAAACATCTTTAAGAAATCTGCATATCTAACAAACTTACCTGGGATATATGAATTCCGGCTAACCGTACTGTTGCTGCATAGCGAACTATACTGTAATACTGTCTTTATATATTCTTGTGCCCAAAAATGGGACATGTATTTGCTATTACTTTGTTTCTAATTAAGTTAAAAATATAACTGGAATGTGAAATAAGTCTTAAGCCATTTTTTATTTTAGGAAAAAATTATATAAGTAAGAAATTAACCGGGAAGAAATACTCGACAAATATAAGTCAACTGAGATTCAAATTCCGACCACCACAAGTCGAACGCTTAGTCTATAAGATTATCACCGCTATTCCTCTTTTAAATATAACAAGCTCTCATTTAAAGAAGAGCTTAATTCTTGGTTTTAAAGAGGTAGGCAGAGACGGTAACAAACCGCTTTTCACCAAGTGTCTTCCCAGATGTGTTATATGGTTAGTTTTGTTTAGTGTTTTTTTTATGTCTGTACGAAATCGAAAAATGGAAACTCATTCGAACAAGTCTGCTTTAATTAGAACCTTAAGATCGTAAAATAAAATGCTTAACCGTTCGCTATTTTCTTGGTGTTATTTTAAAGAAGATTGATGTAAATAAAATACACTCGTGAGCAAAAATAAAGGGACGGTTAAGAAAGATTGAATATCTCGGATGATAGAAGCTAACTGAAATAAATTGTGCATGATAGACAATTAAATATCCTTAAAATAAAATACAATATTTTTAATAATTTATTTATATTTCATTAAAAAACATAAACTTCATCGAAAAAGGATATCTTACGTAAACTTGGATCATACAGTAATTTTTATTCAATTTTATTTAAATTTAAATTTTAGTGTTGCCTCCATGTGGCTATTTTAAGGATATTTAATTGTCTATTATGCACAATTTATTTCAGTTCGCTAGCGTCTTTATCTTCCGAGATATTCAAACTTTCTTAACCGACCCTTTGTTTTTGCTCTCGGCTAAATTTAATGTTTAATTAGACGCTCCTTTAAAATGTTTCTTACTTTTATATCTATGTTCTAAAATCGTATGAGGATGACGCGTGTACCACGACCGTCTATTGTCAACAAGGCGCGTGCTTCTCCATATATTATTGAATACAACTTCGATGATCCTGCCCCACACTGCATTCAGTGAGTCGTAAGCTATCTCTTCTTTGAACACATCAAAGTTGAACATCACAAAATACGGTTGCATCACAAACTCCAATGAAAATGGCACTCCGTATACCTGAAATGTCTGACATTTTTACCACATAATTATTTCTTATATGAAAGCGAATTTTAAACGTTGAAATCAGACATATTTCACTAATTTCATCGAGGTTTAATTATCATTTTAAATTCCGACGTCTGCATTGCCTTACATAAAAAAATATTAATGCGATAAAATCTGTTTTTTTTTCTAAAGAATAGTGATAACATTCTTGTTAACCATTCCAACTAAGCTTAAGCTTGTGCTAGGAGATAATTCACGTCTATAGTCGGATGGTGGATTCGAACGTACGAGTTACGTTTCGCAGACCCTTAACCATTAGGCTATTGACGCTTAAAAATTGGTCCTTCTCACAGCCATTTCAACTTGTTGACTTTGAGAGGTATTATATTCTGCTATAAATAAGACGTGCTTTACTTCCCAGCTAAATTATATTAACGTAAATTTTAGCGGGGTACACAGAAACGGTTTCTGCTTCATCATGGTTATTAGATATCTCGTATATGATACGGTATTTTTCTTAATAAAAAAATAAGCTGTCACATAGACCTCTTATAACGGGGTAGTTAGAATTAGCATTAGCAATTGCGATCTGCTTTGCGCCGAGCTTGTTAAGAGTCATGTGTGACACGTGCACAGTTTTAGCAAATGAATTTTTAGTACATAAGAAACCGAAAAATATTTTTCAATTCAGTGACCGTCACATTATAAAGCTCAAAAAACCATTATGCTGAAATAGGTCGGCAACGAACGTCGATTCCCTCTTGTAGATGTTTATGGGCGACGGAGAACACTTAAAATAAGTCAACCCACATAATCGTTCACCCCTTCACCTCTAAAAGTTTGATGATAATCGGAATAACAGATGAACATTGAATTATAAACATCTCAACGCCCACAATACTAAATTTCTCGGAAGAAATTGTAATAATCAATATGTATTAGTGGCAATGTTCATTTAATTATTAATGAATGCTGTCGAGACGTTGATAAAATTATGTATTCTCTCACCACGTTCATATTTGTGTGTTGAGAAATATAACGTTTAATTGACGTGCTTTCAAATTATTCAAAGCAAAATGTGCGTCAATGATTTACATTAAAAAGATGACCATTTTAGTCGTGGATTTACGTCATAACTGGATTAATGACGTAAAAAGATGCTCACGTGATTTAAATTGACATCAAATAACGACGACAATAACGAATTGAAAACTTCCACTAGGTTCTCAATACGTCTATATTTCTTTTTTTTCCTCTCATGGCGCAGTTATTTATGTTTTGAATTAGAATTGTTTTTCGTTAGAAGGATATAAGCGACAGAACTTTGCAGTATACGTATGATACTTCGATAGAAAAGATTGTCCGCGCGTAGTAAAATTTAATGTTTGATTTGATTTGTAGTCGGTTGTTATTCTTACTTATAACTACTGAGAACTAAGTTGCTTATACATCAATATAAATCGTTATAAAGAACCAGTACCGTAGATGCATAATCCACGCTGCTCCCTGTCACCAATCCATACCATCTGTACATCGAGTCAACATTTACTCCCATCACTCGAAAGTTCGCTTTCCTCATTGCCTCGTCGATCTCTCCCTTCAAGTCGAGATAAAAGTCATCGTCGTCTTGATTATCGGTATATCCTTTTGGATACAATACAGCTTCCCCCTAGCATTGGAAAGGTTTAGATAGCTATAATTATTCCATACATACAGAAAAGCATAATACACTCCTTTAGGACTTTAGGATTTTTCTGGAACTTGGAACGTGGATTTGTAAAAGCAATGGCAACAAGTCAAAATAAATTGTATCAAGAGAAAAATAACGGGAAGGGTAATAATTTAATTAATACTTGGTGCTTGGTTCCTAGCTTACCATGGCCGACAAAGGTTATGAGCTCGTAAAGGGTTATAAGAGCTTAATCTGACATACGACCCAACTGTGATGTAACAAGATACGCACCTTAAAAGTCTTCTCGTTGTATCCATTTCCATGTACGTGGATATAGGCAATTATCTTGTGATGATGATAATGAAAAACTCTTCTTATTGCCTGTGTCTCCAATTCACTAAATGGCACAAAGCCAGGGTAATGCTGGCTGCAGGAGCTTATGACCCGAGTGAAGTTCCAAGCCACGTCGAAGTTGCGGTCCAACGCCACCCCGGGGCAGGCTTTTTGTGGAGACAAATTCTTATTCCAGAACATCAGCTGCAACACATTGTTAAAGTGATAGAGATTTTTGAATTTCAAATAATAATAACACACTTATTCATTAGTTATATTGTAGTATATGATGTGGGATATAAATTGGATGAGAATGTTTGTTTGTTCCGAGTCGGGATGTTTTTATCAGGTGTGCCTTCATTATTGTAATTTATAAATTAATATCTATCCATCCTGGGCCCCAAGTCTGATAAACCAATTGTTGTCAAAATGAACGTCCATCCGTCGATTTTGTTTTGGTAGCATATAGGTAGGTAGGGCGAGAGAGATTTTTTTTTCACATATTTTCAAATATAGAAAATTGCAGTCCAATTAATAAAAACAAATATGTATCATTTCATATGACAATATTACATAAAATACGGTCTTTTTATAACCGATCTTGTTAACAACTTCAAGCTTCTTTAACAACTTCACCGAATAAAGAAGTGTCATAGCTCTTAGAGAACTTAGCCTGAACCTCGATTATAAGTATCTTAACGAAAGGGTCCCCAAGACGGGCCAGATACGAGGATGCTTGCGAGGGCCTAATCATGGAGTTGATCAGATTCTTCAAACGGATTATTATACCTCTGATGATAAATGGGTCGATGTAAAATACTTACCGGATAATTCAGTCCATCAGGATTAGCAATTGGTATCAGAAATATGTCGAACTTTTCCAAATGCGCCAAATAATAAGCAAGCAGTTGTTCGAAGGACTCCACTTCAGACAGACACGGTATATAACTTATACCTTTGATTGAAAGACCGTGCACGATGAAAATTATTTTCTTCTCGTACTTAGAGTCGTCGTATTTCGCACTTCGAAATGTCCGATATTCACTCGGATGTTTTTGGGTTATTTTAAGTAGAACTAAATCGTTATATTCAACAGTTTTACCAATTACATCAATGGTTATGTTGGCCAGTGGAAATTTTGTTGATATTCTTTTTAATTGTGCTTTTATCTACAACATAATCGGATTGTTAGTAAGTAGAGAAGCAAGGAGTGTAATTATATAAATATATAATTACACTATTCATATGTGTAAACATATGCAAATAACAACTTTTACGAAGACTATAAATGTACTAAAAGATATAATATCTTACTCTAATATATAAACTATATTTTATAACGTCCGAACCTCGGCTGTTAAATCGTAAGCCGAAACCTTAATCACTATTAGGTTCCAAAAGGTCTATACTAAGCTATCTAATCTGGCTTAGCTAGATGACAAGTGTAAACTAAAAAATATATATTATATATCTTTTTTTGTGTAATCGAGCCATATTTAAAAATATGTCATTTTGTAATAAATGTTGGGATATACTAACGTTGTAAGGGTCAAGGATAGAAGGGAGTTCGTACTCGCCTTCTTCGTGATATTTTTCTCCCCTGCAAAGAGAAAATATTCTTTGTTGATAACTCCAACAGATAAAGACAGCATGATTCATTCTTTTACTATACTTCTGCTTTTTAGTTGTCAAATAAACTCTCCTTCATTGTGAGCTGCCCAAGGCTGCATCATTTATTTCTCCGCTTCACCTCAATACAAATACAGCACAAGCACAAAATCTATGCTAACAAATGGTCCTTCGAGGCGGAGTCTTTTTATTACGTTAAAAATAGCAATGGTTATTGAATTTATATGCATTTATTGAAACTAGTCGCCACCACGTGTAAAAATATAAGTTTTTACACGAACGTGAATATCGACCTGATGATCATCCCTTCAATGTCAAACCCTAAGAAAAAAGGAGAAAAAGATAACGTAGATGTTTGATGTAGTTGGTTCTGAAAAAACACTGATAACAACTGATGCCAAAGAACACGGTAAGAATTAATACTAATGCTTGATCTTGTCACTGATGCTTGGGATCTAATGAGCTTTGTGAAACACACATTTGGGGAAACTTATGTATTTACCGAACTCTTTACAATATGTTTACCACGCGCTCGGCGGTGAAGGAAAACATCGTGAGGAAACCTACATGTCCTAGAAAATTTTTTTAAGAAATGTGCATTGCATTGTTGAAAGTTGCATATCCTCCCATCACACCGTAAATTGCCACCGAAAGGATTTTAAAGGTTAGAAATTACAAAACCACGCCTTCGCTAAGATATGAGATAGGGCATCTTTTGAAGAATTCTCCCGCGATAAAAAAAAGTGTAGGACCATTTAGCGTTATTTGAAAGAGCTCTCTAAGCCAACAGAGATAAAATAGGTTAATATTAATAAATTCAACAGATATACTTAGATTTGGCTATGGATTATATTTATTAACTTTTCTATGCTTGGATGTCCATCAGGTCCGACCGTTCTTCTGTGTTCATGTTCTCCTCTACAGATAAAAATAATAATTTGATTAGAAAAAATAATTGAATGTGAATTTTTCACACATAACGTTATTTTTCTCACTTACTTCTGGCTGTATTTCTCGAAGGACTTTACTGAAAGTATATAAATATTAAATGATAAGAACGAGTGACTTCGTACAGAGTAAATATTCTTAACGTGATTTTTTCTTAATGTCATTCCAAGTGAGCGCCATAATTTGACATGTGAAATATCAAACCATTAGGTGCTCGACTTTTACAAATGTGACAATTGGCACGAATTAAAAATATAATAAAAGAAATATTAATACCATTTTGATAACCTTTTTAATATAATTTAAGACTCCATAGGAATAAATGGGTGAGAAAAGGAATCAATTGAATGAATTAAAAAACATGAATTTTAAATATACCTGTTAAAATATTGGCAAGTAAGAAAAATGATATTTCCATTAACAAATGGAAAAAAATACATCGATTCATATTTCAAAATATTTTCACATATATACGTAGAAATAATTTTATTGTTAACAGAAACTCTCACAGATTTTATTGTCGAATGATATATGTACTAGTAGTGTGAAATTGTTTTTACGACTGTATATTTTTATGTTTCGCTTTTCAATTTATTTCATTGGAATTGTATGTAGTTAAAACAACACAAATTGTGAATGCTGCGTTGGTAATCTTATGGTACGGCCTGCTAAACATATATTCTGACTATAGTCTACAACGGGTATATACCAAACAAATTGGGACTAATTTGGCAACTTAAGTTAACCACTTATGGCAGTCATAACGTACCTGCAAATTCTTTAATAGTAGCAATTTCTTTGTTGTTCAAGTGCCGGATGCCGGTTGGACCCTTGACCACAGAAAAGCCAATTCCATACACCCACATAATGAGGCGAAGATAAATCGCACACACATTCGACTTGACCGTCTCATACGTACACTGCCATTTATTCTAGCATCGTCTGTAATCGTAACTTTAATAAAAGGGCAATGTATCTTTTACGTCGTGTTATACATTAGGAAATACTTAGCGAACAAACAGCTATTACAAAAATGAGCCATCCGCTTTGACCGCACCCTTAAATCTTGACCGTGTGGACGTTAAAATTTTCACGATCCCCTTAAAAGTGTTGTTTTACTGTTCATGGTTGTTATGGCACTGGTCTGAGCGGTGAGTTGCGGTCTAAGATGTGTGTGCTATATTTTTTTCCAGTTTCATTAATTTTAACGGAAAATGTATAACGCGGAATTGTGTGGTGGTGTCGGTAAAGGGCGCCTTAGGAGGTATATGGACGAGGTATTGGCCCTTTACCGACGATTATGTATGCGCAGATCATCGGATGTGAACCAAGTCAAAAAGGTGGTTAGGATCGTTCTAAATGGAAGTCCAGGATCTCTACGTCTCCGGGTGATTTTTATAGTGTATAGTCCATGTAATGTAAACATTGAGGCTCCGTCGCTTGTGAACCGATAATGATATAATATGTTTTTGAAAGGGCGTACATTCAGCTGGTTGTCTATTTTGTTCAAAATAAAATTATTATTATATTATCGAAATGAAAATTAGCGTCCGTGTCAAGTATCGTTTAACTTTAAACCGTCATTGATGTTAAGACATTTACATTTACGTTATTTTTGTAGCGTAGGTTACTGTTAGGTTGAAGTATTTTTATGTTTTTAGTCTTAAATAGAGAAGTTCAAGCTAAGATACCTATAACCGTCTCTCAATCCGGTGAAGTCAACGTCAGCTTCTCTGGCTAATCTGTACAGACACTCTAAGCAGAAAAAATAGTCGTAAATATAGATAGATATACCTTTATAGTAGACCGTAATCAAACGATAAGCAAATACAAAACTTGTGTACGTACATTTTACAATTTGTTGTACAATGGGCACAGAATGGATACAAATTCCAGGCAATCTTAGTGTGGACAGGAAATATATGAACAGAACAGGACGGTAGTATAAAGATATAAATATTATAACTAACCTATACATCTACAAATAATTTACACTAATTCTTATATTTACGACTAAAATCACATCGTTTACAGGACGTGTCTCATAGTATCGTTCACCCGCTGACTCGTGCCCCTTGCACCATCAATTTAGAACCTCGTAAATGCGCCTTAAGATTTACACCTACACAAAAAAACTGTTAGGGCTCCCGGCTCAATCTTCATCTGAAGGCTGAGCTGTAAATCGGACCTTCAGGCTTTAAAACTGAGTGTTACACAGTGCCAAGGGATAACGAAGATATAAAAAGGAAATAATAATAGTTTATTCAGTCTTCTTCTAGTGCTTTTCCGGCCGCTTTCCGGCAGAGTCTACTCCACTTTCCCCGGTTTTCTTTATTGTAAGATTGTTTCTTTCTTGTCTGCTATCACGGCCATAGGCCAGCATTTCTTGACCGACGTACTTCCGACGTAATCTGAAGAACTATGTAAAATAGTTTTTTTAATACTTGGCGACTAAGCTACTCACGCTCTGTCATGTCACGTCGGTGTTCCAAACCAAGTGTACCACCAATCTGGCGATATAAATTCGCCTAGAACAACACGGCGACTTATTTTCTTTTCATATCTATTTCATCACTTATCTTTTCATTATTTTTCAAGCCATAGTTTTCTTCTAAACTTTAACAACAATTCTTATTATAAATCTAAACATGCTGGTGAGCTGCCTTCTCAGGCGCCGTTAAGTTGGAATGCTACCGCGAATAGAGTAACCATCCAAATCCAGGTCTCTCTCACTCCCTATAGAGGTTCAGGATATGTTATCTAAGGCGCCATATGATTAAGGCTTCCTGGCCGATCAGCGTAGACCATTCACAAATAAAAGCATGTGGTTATATATACACGTCTTTATTAAAAACTACAACAAAGAAAATCAAATTTGACATTTCTTTACAAAATTGACTCAAGTAATAAAATGGTAGATTACGAAAACCCAAATTTTAAAAGTGACTTTTAAAATAAATTATACAGCTTGAAAATTGTGTTGGCCGCCGAAACAACGATGGCAACATTGTATTTTTTAACACTAAAATTTACAACGTGCTAAACCATTGCAACGTGTGACGGTCACGAAACACCACCGCCATTGAATGAATAGTTGTAAAATGTTTCAAGAAAGCATTTTAAACGTAAAACGTATAAAAATAAATACGACAATGCGTTGCAACAACGTAAATAAATCAAGTTGTACATCGAATTATATTACTATACGCGACGTAATGTTTTATTTTTGCTGTTACTTAAAATAGAATAAAAGAAACATTTATTCAACACGATAACACAGAAACAACAGGTTTAACAAGACAAAAAACAACATAAACAAACGTAATTAAAATTAAAAATAATTAAAAACGTTACTAAGTTTATTGTCATAAAACTGCATCTAGTATTTGTCTAACTGAAAATAAAAAAGAGAAGCTCGAATGCCCTTGTTTCATTCCCTTTTTTCTTTCCATTTCATTGGACTAAATTTATTTTCATAAACCGTATTAAGTGTCAAGTCATTGCAGTAATAAAGTGGATAACTGTCAGCGCACCCCCTTAATGTCTTCTCGCACTTACAGCTCTGATAATAGGCGAAAGAGAGAATTAAAACGAAAAAGTGACAAATTCACACCAATGTTATATGAATATCCGACACGAAGAACATGTTCTATTTCTATCAATATTTCAATCAACAAGCATTCTTATTTTACTTTTTTTTGTTGGTGGTGGAGGGGGGGGGGGAATCTTCCACAAGATACCCTCTGATGAATAAAGTATAGAGCAATAAAGATAACTAAAACCCTCCCCGGTGGCCCTTCCTCGGTGCATGGTGAGGGGCTCCGGGATCTGCAGTAGAACGCACCGGACCCCTCTGCACCGTGCTCTCAGAGAGCACGTCCCGGAAGGGAGGTTGATCCCTCCCCCCCGCCCCTGTGCCCTCGCAATGCAAGGCGACACGGGCCAGCCGATGTCGCCTTCTTCCCGGGTCCACCGATTTCGATGATTCATTTTCATTGGAAAGGTTCAAGAGTAGTTTGATGAGAGTTTAGTTAGATTCTGATTAATTTATTTTAATTTTCTCACGATAATTCGAAAATACAAAGAGGGCGTAATAACGTTTAACGTTTGATTTTTCTTTTTACTTATAAATAGTATTATCTTAAAGACGGTTTATAAACATTTTTTTAAATAATAAGGGACTTAATATACTTGTTGAAAAAAGGATAGTTGTCTCTGTCTACACGGCTAAAGTGAAAAGTGACGTAAGAGCTGTATTTTTATATTATTTACTTAACAATTACTAAATAGTAGTATATTTCAATTCCATTTGTCTATGAAATGTGTGTTGCGTTTATAAACGGAGAAATTTAAAAATAAAAAGCAGAACTGAAAAGCATAAAGGGGTGTTCAATGAGGTGATGTGAAACGTTTCACGCTACCGATTTTATAGCGTTGCTGACGGCTATCCAATCTGCTAATACGGTGAAATGGAACTAAATCTCGTGGGCACAGGCGGTGTTTCCTTGCACTCCAGTACAACACTTAGCTCTCTAAACTATAACTAGAACGTTATGCAACCATTTTTCTTTTTATGTTTAAGAAGCTTTATTCTCACTTAATACCTAGAATCTGGATGATCGAGCAAAGCTCGGTATTCTTTTTTTTGTAAATCATGTTTTTTGGTAATAATATTTGAATACGAATTAAATATGAATAATATTTTTCGATAAACAATTATACCAGTTGTATTTTGCTAGCGTGTTTGTCTGGGCTCGTGATTACCCTTTTCTTAATTATTTTCTTGCATTATAATAATAATAATAATGTGTGGAGTCCGAGGTGCCGTACTATACATAAACACCGGCGCCAGTTCTCGAAAATGGTCATGCAACGCTCTATTGGAATCGATCTGTCATCACAGACAGGATTGTTGCCAATAAGCCTGATATTGTGCTGACAGATCGGTCAACGCGACCGGCGATGCTCGTCGATATTACCATCCCGCATGACGAGAACCTTGTGAAGGCCGAAAAGGAAAAATCACAAAGTACCTCGACTTGGCTCACGAGGTGACCGCCATGTGGGATGTGGATTCGACGATCATTGTCCTGATAGTCGTTTCCGCAACGGTCTCATAGCGAAAAGTCTCGATCAACAGAGACTTTCGCTGGATGGCTGGGTCAAGGGTCAGATACAGAAGGCAATACTCCTGGACACGGCACGCATCGTCAGGAGGTTTCTCTCTATGTCGCCCTAACCACCGGTTACTTGAGCTCTGCTTCGTTGCTGGTGGCACACACTAGGTTAGGTTTTATAATGTTTTTGTGTTTTGTATGATATTTTTGTGTATTTTACTTTTATAGAAAGATTATAAAACTTAACTTAAAGTATCAAAATAAATAAAAGAAATAATAATTTATTTATTCATTCAAGTAACTTAGGAACTTGTGTTTGTAACATTTTTAGCTCAAAAACTATTGTTAGTCGGAATTACACAATAAGATTTAGGCTAAATTAAAATATATTATACTACTAGCTTGACTATGCTCATGTATTCCTTACCCTTATCACCCGCCATGTGAGACGGCGCAGTATCTGTTTTCATAAACACAGTCAAGCCTTTGAGCGATCATGTCCAGAATGCTGCTGGAGCTAGCTCGCACTCTGTGAACAAGAGATGCACACCTCTTGGGCATGGTCGCAAAAAAACATCCAAGCACGCACCTGTGCATCCACTAAGATTATATTTTCTCTTATATTATTTATTTTATATGTATACCTATCTTTTGTTCTACTTATGTGTTCTTATTTTTATCTTATCATTTCTGTTTTATTCCTATCTATAACTATTTTTGCAACTTCTTTGTAGGAATTCAAAAATCTTTCTTACTTATTAATTCAATGATATTTTCAGGATTTTTGAGGTTCAGGTATAAACTTATTCACCCGAAAACAGTTCCATATTATCAATATAACCCAAAGCCAGTACTGGAGAACCAGAGCCACAAGGTATACTTTGACAGAGCAATTTTAACAGACAAAACAGTACATAACAACCGACCCGATATAACTGTAATAGATAAATTAAATAGATTGACCTTTATAATAGACATAGCTGTACCTAACACACACAATATCCAAAAAACTATTACCGAAAAAATTCACAAATACACAGAGCTTAAAGAGGAAATAATGAGACTTTGGAACATGAACAGAGTATACATTGTGCCTCTGGAGTTTCCAGTACTGGTATTATCCCTAAACACCTCCATCATTACATTCAACAGATTGGCTTACACAGCAGTACGTATATTAGTATGCAAAAAGCTGCCGTCCTAAATACGTGTCGAATTGTCCGGAAGTTCTTGCAGGATGAATCCGCTAACTTAAACAACCCTCAAAATGAAACCCACTTGGCGTAGGCTCGTGGTGTACATTAAAACCGAAACTCTCTGGTTTCGAGAAGGAGAAAATCTCAAAAAAATAATAGTAATGTGTGGAGTCCGAGGTGCCGTACTTTACATACACACCGGCGCCAGTTCTCGAAAATGGTCATGCAACGCACTATTGGGATCGATCTGTCATCAGATCGATCTATTGTTACCAATAAAGTCTCGATCAACAGAGACTTTCGCTGGATGGCTGGGTCAAGGGTCAGATACAGAAGGCAGTACTTCTGGACACGGCACGCATCTCTATATCAGTTTCTATCAGTTTCTATCAGTTTCTATCAGTTTCTATCAGTTTCTATCAGTTTCTCTCTATGTCGCCCTAACCACCGGTTACTTGAGCTCTGCTTCGTTGCTGGTGGCACACACTAGGTTAGGTTTTTATAATGTTTTTGTGTTTTGTATGATATTTTTGTGTATTTTACTTTTTATAGAAATATTATAAAAACTTAACTTAAGGTATCAAAATAAATAAAAGAAATAATAATTTATTTATTCATTCAAGTAACTTAGGAACTTGTATTAGTAACATTTTTAGCTTAAAAATGATTGTTAGTCGGAATTACACAATAAGATTTAGGCTAAATTAAATTATATTATACTACTAGCTTGACTATGCTTATGGTATTCCTTACCCTTATCACCCGCCATGTGAGACGGCGCAGCATCTGTTTTCATAAACACAGTCAAGCCTTTGAGCGATCATGTCCAGAATGCTGCTGTAGCTAGCTCGCACTCTGTACACAAGAGATGCACACCTCTTGGGCATGGTCGCAAAAAAACATCCAAGCACGCACCTGTGCATCCACTAAGATTATATTTTCTCTTATATTATTTATTTTATATGTATACCTATCTTTTGTTCTACTTATGTGTTCTTATTTTTATCTTATCATTTCTGTTTTATTCCTATCTATAACTATTTTTGCAACTTCTTTGTAGGAATTCAAAAATCTTTGTTACTTAAAGTCAATGATATTTTCAGGATTTTTTGAGGTTCAGGTATAGACTAGTATTGCCACCTCTCAGTTCAACTGCTAATTTGTATAGGTTTATCAGAAAAAGAAAGTTGGGGAAAGGGATGCTCAACAAAAAAAATGACCACGAAAGTCTATGATTCTTAGCTGTAAAGAACCTATACGTTCTATTGCGGATAAACGTGTTCGCATATAAATAATCTAACAACGTGTATTGACAGACGGCACCTAAATATATAAATTGTTGCTGTTAGTAAGTGAACGACCTTTCACAGGAGAGACATAAAATATATATTCGAAACAGTACAACTGTATTTCTGTAACCCGTTTTACATTTTGTACAACAAAACCCGGTCTCTCATCATTTGCATCGTCCTACTCATCGCCTAGGACATAGAAGAACGTTTTCAACCTCACCACCGTATGCAATTACGCTATTAACGTCTTAATAATTATAGAGATAAGCAATATAATTGCAGAGTTATCATGCGTCGTTTACTTCCTTCCGGTTGCGAAGTAAGATAATGGCCATGTCAAAAGCACAGCCCGACTGACGCGAATACTTTCCGACTACTTGCCTTCATTTTATAGCGCATGTTTTAATATTAATTGTAAGTTTTCTGCCTCGCCGAGCAGTGGACGACATAATGCAAATGTATACGCTTGTCAAAACGTTTAAGGGCGACTTGCGAAATTCATGGCGGACCATTGCACGCGCGATTAAGTTTTCGTTAGAAATAACAACGAATCCATATAAAGTAAACGGGGGGGATGATTGTTACATACTAACTTTGAAGAAACCATTCGCATGCCGTCGTTTTTTATACAATTTTGTTATTTTAAATCCGTCCCATTTCTAGAATAGTTACGAAATATTACGGATTTCTCTCGATTTGTTCAGCTCGCGATGATGGCCATGCGCCATAATACGCGTGGCTAGATCGGTGGATTTCCGAAGTGGCACTCAAAGTTAGTTTAGCTTTTGAATGTCCCTTGGATTATCCGTGAAATAGCAACCGACCGAGTCGTGGTTCGGCCCTCTCGGGCACCCTCGGATCGGAATGCTTACGCGTAACATAGTAACCGTCCGCTGAGGTAACCCTCACCGGGGACCTTTGTGTCGAGTTACTAGCAATAGAGGTTCAGGCTAAGCGACCTGAGAGCTGTGCCACCTCTCAATCCGGTGAAGCAGTCAAGGCCTCAATGGCCAATCTGTGTAGTTCGTCATAAAAAAAACGGATTTTAACAGGAGATTCTTGATTCCTCTGTTTTTCATGTTTGTGAACACTCATAGCGTTATCGTCTTATTCATCTTTTCTTGTGCTTACAACAAATGTTTGAAATTTATCATTTCTATTTTATTCCTATCTATAACTATTTTTGCAACTTCTTTGTAGGAATTCAAAAATCTTTGTTACTTAAAGTCAATGATATTTTCAGGATTTTTTGAGGTTCAGGTATAGACTAGTATTGCCACCTCTCAGTTCAACTGCTAATTTGTATAGGTTTATCAGAAAAAGAAAGTTGGGGGAAAGGGATGCTCAACAAAAAAAATGACCACGAAAGTCTATGATTCTTAGCTGTAAAGAACCTATACATACATTCTGTTGAGGATAAACGTGTTCGCATATAAATAATCTAACAACGTGTATTGACAGACGGCACCTAAATATATAAATTGTTGCTGTGAGTAAGTGAACGACCTTTCACAGGAGAGACATACAATATTTATTTGAAGGACGGATTTATTTATTTATTTTCATCCTGATCTTATGAAATCGTATGGAACGAAATACATTTAACGGAGATATTTAAATTTACGTATATTAACACAATGAACCCTCGTCGAACGTGTATAAAACCGTAGGGGCAAGCCCTTCGCTCGAGTGTCCATAATTTCTGAAGGTGGTGGAAACAATTCCATTTTAGCTGTCAATTACATTAGAAAACTCAGTTGCTCCAGTCCCATTTACATACGAACGTGGCACATGCACTCGGACTGATTGCTTCGGTGGACGGAATGATGAGTGAAATTGTAGAGTCCCTGATGCGCCCCCAGCGACCGTTGCCTACCACCATGCTCGTTTCTTTGCGGAAAATATATTTTAAAATATCACACCGAGTCAAATGCTGACTCTTTTAACTGACTTAAAAAGAGAGTAAATATGTATAAACCAATTTTATAATATTTTTGCTCTTAAGCTTAAGCTTGCTTTTGCACTTTTAAAAAAACTTTCGAGTACAATCGATGCTGGTAATTGAGACTTTTTGTCAGCTTTAATTGGAAAAACTACATAACGGCTAGACATGGTACCCGTAAGATGTAACATATTACGAAAAAGGTTTTAGCTAATATTTGTCTAGTTAAACATCGTCACAATAGGAACAACTAAAATATATATTCGAAACAGTACAACTGTATTTCTGTAACCCGTTTTACATTTTGTACAACAAAACCCGGTCTCTCATCATTTGCATCGTTCTACTCATCGCCTAGGATATAGAAGAACGTTTTCAACCTCACCACCGAATGAAATTACGCTATTAACGTCTTAATAATTATAGAGATAAGCAATATAATTGCAGAGTTATCATGCGTCGTTTACTTCCTTCCGGTTGCGAAGTAAGATAATGGCCATGTCAAAAGCACAGCCCGACTGACGCGAATACTTTCCGACTACTTGCCTTCATTTTATAGCGCATGTTTTAATATTAATTGTAAGTTTTCTGCCTCGCCGAGCAGTGGACGACATAATGCAAATGTATACGCTTGTCAAAACGTTTAAGGGCGACTTGCGAAATTCATGGCGGACCATTGCACGCGCGATTAAGTTTTCGTTAGAAATAACAACGAATCCATATAAAGTAAACGGGGGGGATGATTGTTACACACTAACTTTGAAGAAACCATTCGCATGCCGTCGTTTTTTATACAATTTTGTTATTTTAAATCCGTCCCATTTCTAGAATAGTTACGAAATATTACGGATTTCTCTCGATTTGTTCGGCTCGCGATGATGGCCATGCACCATACTACGCGTGACTAGATCAGTGGATTTTACCGTCCAAGCCGAGGTTACCCCTCACCGGGGGGACCCTTGTGTCGAGTTACTAGCAATAGAGGTTCAGGCTAAGCGTCCTAAGAGCTATGCCACCTCTCAATCCGGTGAAGCAGTCAAGGCCAGCCTCTCTGGCCAATCTGTGTAGTTCGTCATAAAAAAATACTGGATTTTTAACAGGAGATTCTTGATTCCTCTGTTTTTTCATGTTTGTGAACACTCATAGCGTTATCGTCTTATTCATCTTTTCTTGTGCTTACAACAAAATTTTGAAATTAATAATTTTCTATATATTTAAAAGCCGATGTGTTCACTTATTCTCCTATAAATTTCGAAACGACTTTATCCAATTTAATCATTTTTTTCTTTTAGTTTTAATCTGATTTTTATTCGATTAGCACAGCGGATGATTGGAGAAGTTTTGGTAGCCATCAATTCTTTTGGTTTTAGGCGTATATATGTATATTAATGAATGCCTCGTGAAGCCTGACTGGGACTCTAGTATTTTTTTAAATACGTAAATGGCAACAGTTTTAAAGTTGTGTATGCATAGTGTCAATCGCATGTTTGTTTCTTTTATTGTTTTAATCCTTGAATAAACATAAAAAACTTTTATTGTTAAAACGTGATCAAAATACAAGAGACTTTGTAAAAGAATGTCACGTTTTAAAACAAAATCAATTTGAATTTAGAATTCACAGCCAATCAAAACTTATTTTGGTTTGAAATCGACAGTACTGAAGAACGTCAACTTCATAAGTAAAAATAACCTAATATAAATCACTTTGAGGTTTTAGGCTAAGCGACCTAAGAGCTATGCCACCTCTCAATCCGGTGAAGCAATCAAGGCCAGCCTCTCTAGCCAATCTGTGTAGTTAGTCATTAAAAAAAAACTATCAATGCGTTAAATCTACGTTACTCGTAGTTAATCTGAACCAACCGTTACCGAATTTCGATATTGGAAGAACAAATAATAATAATGTTGACAGTTTAGAAAATAATGAAATAGTTTGTAATCTGTGGGAATAGATAAAAGCTTGAGATAGTCTGTGTCAGTCGGCGACAAGCGCTCCGCCTGCCCTCGTACCATGACAGCTCGTTAAAGCAACGCACTTTGGCGTTGGGAACATACACACATGTTCTGCTGACATTATTTTAACAAGAATAATTTTATATAATAATATTTACATGACTGAAGATATGTATATATTATAGAAATAGGAATGTAAAATGCTTTCAACCAATCAAAGATAACTCTTTTGTCGACATAATAATTAAAGTTAAGTCCTTTTTCTTCTAACAGTTCGTCAGAGTCAACTTACAATAAGCTTTTTAAGACCCATATGTGACAGGTGGTAATCCTTAAATTTTTATCAAATGCGTTTTCTTAATTATTACATGACTCAAAATATATATTAATATGATAGAAATAGGAAGGTAAAATGCATTCCACCAATCAAAGATAACTCTTTTGACGACATAATAATTAAAGTAAGTCCTTTTTATCCTGACAGTTCGTCAGAGTGAACTATCAATAAAATTTTAAGACCCATATGTGACAGGTGGTAATACTTAAATTTTTATCTAGTGCGTTTTTTGCGCGCAAAAAAGTGAAAACCAGGCAAGTCATTTGTACAAGCCGGCCGGAATTCAAACCCACGATAAAAGGGTCACAAACATGTACGCTTAGCCACTAAACTATAACTCTTATGTAATTATATTTATATATGCAGCATATTATGTGGGTCACACAAATAAAGGTTTGTAATCAAAGGGCAATCAGGCTATATCATCTGTAGTGATATTGTAGTAAATTCAAGTATATTTACGAGTAAAACCAAGAACTTACTTCAAATCGAATCAAACGTTAAAAGCTATGACGTGCGGACGCTCTCAATGTATTTCTCTATTGCTACTGCTCGTAGGAATATTACGAAATAGAATTAATCAGAACTTAACCAAATTCTCATCTACCACCCTTCAAGTACATCCTTTCTTAAAAAATGAATTAACGAAATCGGCTGGCGTGAAATTTTTTCGGCATAAATACTTGATGCAATTTTTTTAGATCTTTAGACGGCAAGATACATCGCGCTTAGGTTAATTAACGAACTACCCCCAGATATTAGAAAATGTATAACTCACAAAAACATTAAGCGCATATTAAAACATTATTTAGTTACGCAAGACGGATACTTTAGCGCTAGTGACAAACCACTGCGGCTTACATAGCGTTAAGTTATTTATATATTTTATTAATTGTAATTTTTTTTTCAAACACGTTGAGAAATTAATTTTATTAAAATTTTCAAACAAACAAACATTTTAGAAATACCAAATTCATCTATCAACTAATTCTAAAATAAAAACTAAATGTCCATAAAACAGTAATACAGTCATATCAATAAGAAAATATTTACAATAACAAATAGATCTACAACTAATAACAATAATTTAAAAACTATAAACAATAGGTAAAATTTTATTTGTAATAAATTAAAAAAAAACTTATATGATTTTCTCATGGATGCCATTTTGACAACATTGGAAGCACCATCTTTCAGGTAAAAAAAGAATGATCAAAATCGATTCACACAGTCGAGAGTTATGAGGTAACAAACACAAAAAAAAACATGCAGAGGATTTGAACACCTCCTATTTAAAAGTCGGTTAAAAATGATTAAAATCAGTATTTAAAAAGAAAAAGTGAACCTGTGATAAGCCATGATAGAAGAGGATTATAGTGAAAACAAAAAGGGGGTCAATCTTGTTGGTTCTTAGTAGAGAGGAAAAAGTAATTCCAATGGATGTACATTGGAATTACTTTTTCTTAGTGAAAAGTAGCGAAATATATTTTTTTTACTTTTAAAGCAAATACTTGACCACGATCCGAGATAGGAGAGCTTATTGATTTACGAATTACGTAATCAAAATCTACATCTATCATCATCTACAGTAATTTACAAATAACTCTTATTTACACTGTGTTTCTATGTTTGCTTCAATTGAAATGTATTAAACATACGATGTTTAAATTCCTTTACGAGGACATCTGTTTTTACAAAAATGAAATATAAAATTAATTTCTCGTTTGAATTAGTTTTGTTAATAATAGATAGATGGCAGTTTATTTGGAGCATATCCGTCGCTTCAAAGCAACTTAATTATATACTGTCGTATTAGTGTGTAATTCGCAAAATAGATGTCGCTTTTACATTAAAAAATACATAATTAGACAAGGATTTAAGAGCTTAGAGATGTATAAACATTGTTTTATAATATTTTTTCATCCCTATGAGGGTTGTACCTAGATTTATTTTAATATCGGTACGTTATAACATAGAGTTATGGCCTATGATAAAGTTCGTATGTAATACAAGAGATGGCGTTGCTTTTACTCTAAATATCTCAAAGGAAGTTTATCCTTTATCCGTTTTATCCAACACTTAACTTCTTACACTTATGCTAGCGATATTTTTCATAAAAGTTGTTTGTTGTTGTGTTCGACCAAAATTTATGTTTTGAAAAATAAATATTTTGTATCTGTACTATTGTGTTAATAAATTTTAATGTTTTCGAGGTGAAAGGCTACGAGCGGCTGAAGTGTGTATTGGTATCAATATAACCTAATATAATAACCTTTATCATAAAAACTAACAGATACTAACTTTATCTCTTCAAAAACAAGTATGAAGGTTGGGCGTATCCTTCTACCTTATAATCTGTGCTCCTTTCCGAACACAATCGTAGTGTCAAAACTGAATCTGTTTCCGATTCCGATTGGCTTGTTGTATACCCGGGGGGGTTTCGGCGATGGCGATAATATGATAAAGATAGTGTTGTGTGAGTGATAGATTTGTGTGATGTTTTGTTTTTGAAGCATTTTTATTTTTTACTTTATATACACTACGAAATCTGGTAAGTTATTTTTTTTAATTAAGAAACACTAATGCAGTTTAAAAGTTATACTTTAACAAAGTAGGTAATGAATAAAGTTTTGAACGGATGGAATAAAAAGCATGTACTAGCTTAGTAAGGCAAACTGTTAAAAATGTTTACTTGAAAGATATTTTTAGGAATGCGTGTTATTTTTATTTACATTTCGACTAATAACTGTCAACATTTGACTTAAATTCTCTAAAATTTAAAGATCTATTGAAATAGTTGTAAGTTGTGTTTGACTTAATCTGGTTGGTTTAATCCAAAGCTTTTTGTGGATTCTTGTGAATTCAATGAAAAGACGGAAATTATTATTGGAATAAATAGATATTTAAATTTTTTTATGTTTAAAAACGTAGTCAGATTTTTTCTATTACTTTCCTAAAACAATTATAACTTTTTATAATAAGTTAGCAACACACCTGCAATCCCAATAGTAGGGCAGCACGATTAATTAGGAACAGGTGCCTCGTATGCTAGTTTGACCCCTTCTTCAATAAAAAACGATCACTACAGTATGTGATCCGATATCAAGCATGGACCTGGAATTACATTTTCTATCTTAATCAATGATCACTGTGTCCCAGTTAAAAAATTATCTCTTAAAAAATATTTATTGGCTGGTTGTATACCCGGGGGTTTCGGCGATGGCGATAATATGATAAAGATAGTGTTGTGTGAGTGATAGATTTGTGTGATGTTTTGTTTTTGAAGCATTTTAATTTTTTACTTTATATACACTACGAAATCTGGTAAGTTATTTTTTTAAATTAAGAAACACTAATGCAGTTACAGTCAAAGTTATACTTTAACAAAGTAGGTAATGAATAAAGTTTTGAACGGATGGAATAAAAAGCATGTACTAGCTTAGTAAGGCAAACTGTTAAAAATGTTTACTTGAAAGATATTTTTAGGAATGCGTGTTATTTTTATTTACATTTCGACTAATAGCTGTCAACATTTGACTTAAATTCTCTAAAATTTAAAGATCTATTGAAATAGTTGTAAGTTGTGTTTGACTTAATCTGGTTGGTTTAATCCAAAGTTTATTGAAGATTCTTGTGAATTCAATGAAAAGACGGAAATTATTATTGGAATAAATAGAAATTTACATTTTTTTATGTATAAAAATGTAGTCAGATTTTTTTTATTACTTTCCTAAAACAACTCTATAACTTTTTATAATAGGTTAGCAACACACCTGCAATCACTATAGTAGGGCAGCACGATTAATTAGAAATAGGTGCCTCGTATGCTAGTTTGACCCCTTCTTCAATAAAAAACGATCACTACAGTATGTGATCCGATATCAAGCATGGACCTGGAATTACATTTTCTATCTTAATCAATGATCACTATGTCCCAGTTAAAAAAATTATCTCTTAAAAAATATTTATTGGCTGGTTATCATAAGGAAATAAAAGGAGATCAAAGGGCAACCCACTTAAATGATACAAATGTTTGTGTGTTGTAGTAAAATGTTATCGTCATGTCAACTGTACTTATTAAATTTGTTCCATAGATAAAAAAATAATTCCCTTCGATTAAGATATCTGCATGGTGGGGTGGTTGGATTATTTGTCCCCTAAGCCATAGAACTTAGGTTTAATTTCTAAAGAAATTTATTTGTATGAGCCTCAGATGTTTGAAAATGATCTATGGTACAGAGATGAATCCAGTTGTCTTCTAAAAGAAACATGTAAAAATTAGTTTTG
Source organism: Meandrusa payeni (assembly GCA_029286785.1). Lineage (NCBI taxonomy): Eukaryota > Metazoa > Arthropoda > Insecta > Lepidoptera > Papilionidae > Meandrusa > Meandrusa payeni. The sequence goes on along the minus strand of JAGSMX010000008.1, from coordinate 5,110,646 downwards.
GTAATTAAAATACATATGTTGGATTTTGTCAAAAAATTCAGTTGAGAAACTAAGTATCACATCAATCTAAGTGTCATGGACAAATCATGCCTGTTTTTATTAGTTCGAGGACCACCTGATAATGTCTTGTGACATCATAAATTATTTTTATCATTAAAAACTTTACATTTTTGGACTTTAACATAAATTGTTGGTTCAAAAATTATTATAGTGCTCATCTATACATAATGTTAAAATAACTTCTTACTACATGCATATGAATGTATATACAGTTTATATACTAAAATAACATTTTTTACAATTTTTGTCTCTCTGTTTGTTCCCACTAATCTCTGTAATGGCTGGCATGATTTTGATGGGACTTTCACTGGCATATAGCTAATTAACAAGGAGTAACTTACTTTTGATTTAACTGACTTAAAAAAGAAGGTTATTGATCAGGTACATACTGTAAATTATTAATTAATTGGATAGTTGTGTTAGTGTTCAGTGCATTCCAGCAACTCCTCTAAAATTATAAAGAGCGAGCGGCGCGTAGCGGCAACGGAGCATTGAGGGAAATTAAGAGTTGTACTATATTAGTTATTACGGTGAACTTCACACAGAGCCGTCGCGCGTGACGCTCGACTATCCGTTGCGTCCGGCGGGAATATAAATTGAGTTCCACGGGGCTGAGCGTATTTCGTATTGTGTTCTATAAATATTCAATGTAGTGTACACACGGGTCACGCGATGGGGCTCTTTGCGCCTGACGCGATACAAGGATTGTATTAATTTACTTTTTTCTTTTATTATTTTATATTTGGGAACCATTATGGTATTTCGCTGAATCCGCTGCCATGGATTATTCAGCGCCCTTATACGCCATGTATATAAATTTAATAACTAAATAACTTTTTTGTTCACGCGGATGAAGTCGCAGGCACAGCTGGTTTTAGATAAGAAGAGATGTTGCTATCTAATAGTATTGATCTAGTATTTGCTAAACCCTCGACTTTATCTAATGGTTGAGGGTTCGGATCTCATCCGGCCGGTATGTGTATCTTTTTCATGGGGTATAAATTTAGTACTTGACCACGATCCCACCTGATGTTAAGTGGCGATATAGTCGAAAGATGGTACGCACTAGTTTAGTAAGCGCCTAGTCACTACTCTTGAAGGCTCCCACGTCGTACTTGGACAGAAAGACTGACGCCGGCAACTTGTTTCACTCCTTTGCAAAAAGATGATGACAAGATGAACGATGACCCAAATCGCTTTGTTCGGACGCGCGGAACATCGACTATGAAAGGGTGGAGACCTGCCGCATGTCTGTCTAAACGTTCGAAGGTAGAATGGGATGGGGAATTAACACGTGTATCCTATATACGTAAAAAAACAAAAAGCTCATTGATATTTCAGTTCTTCGGATTATTACGTATAGAAAATTACTTGCCAAAGCTCATCGTCGATGTATAGCGTAGAAGTAAATGAGACCATTGCTTGGTTAAAAGTGGATAGTGACTACTGGATAGGCTCTGTTTGCTTTTCGAAGTCGCATATAAGTTAGTTTAGCCTAAATTGTCCCAAATAGTTTTTATTAATAAAATAGCTATCGACCGAGACGTGGTTCGGCCCTCTCGGGCGCCCTCGAATCGGAATGCTTACGCGTAACATAGTAACCGTCCAAGCCGAGTTTACCCCTCACTGGGGGGACCCTTGTGCCTAGTTACTAGTAAATAGAGGTTCAGGCTAAGCGTAGTAAGAGTTATGCCGCCTCTCAATCAGGTTAAGCAGTAAACAACTGTGTAGTTCGTCATTAAAAAAAAAGGAAAAAATTCGGCTCTGTCTAGCCCTCTAGAAGTAAAAGAACGTGAGAGCTTTAATAAAAAAAGGATCATTTGGATATTGAATATTGGTTACATTTGGGTTTCGTAATAAGGGTTATAGAACCCGTCCCATTAAAATAATTACGTCACAAAGAAAAATAAAACGTGTATGAATTATTTACGCAACATATTGAGTCGACGGGTGGTACGAGGTAATTCATTGCATCTGGCTGTTGTCTCGATGGAGAACGACTTGACCCAATTCCTCTCATTTGCATATTTGAGGCTCAGCTTTCGGTAACTGCTCTAATGGTACTAAATAAACTTGCATCGGTCACGCCGGGGATAACTGAAAGCGGGGAATTGGTAAAGTTTCCTTTTTTTTATTTAGATCGCGAACTATGTATGACTAATATAAGCGCCATTATTGTATATATCCAACCAACTTCAAAAAAGGAGGAGGTTCTCAATTCGTCTGTATTTTTTGTATTTGTTACCTCAGAATTTTCGATTGAACTGATTTTGATTATTATTTTTGCATTAGATGGGGCTTTTTTTTTCACGAGGAGGAAATCTTCAGAAAGATACCCCGCCTTCTGGGGGGAAGGCGGCGGTTATGTGGGGTTTTTACCCACTAAAACCTCCCCGGTGGCCCTTCCTCGGTGCATGGTGAGGGGCTCCGGGATCTCCAGCGGAACGCACCGGAGCCCCTCTGCACTGTGCTCAAAGAGAGCACTTCCCCGGGGAGGTTACACCCTCCCCCCCTGTGTCCTCGCAGTGCAAGGCGACACGGGCCAGCCGATGTCACCTTTTTCCCGGGTCCACCTTGGCGGATGACAAAGGCCCCCACCCTTGTCGCCCAGTGAACCCGAGGCCCCTTTTAGTCGCCTTCTACGACAGGCAGGGGGATACCGTAGTCTTATTCTTGAGAGCCCAGAACTACAGGGCTGCTGGCCGGTCTGCCACCGGCCCGCCTGCGCCTACTAGATGGGGCTACCCATATCAATTTAGTGCAGTTCATATATGCAGAAAGTCATATAAGTAGTAAATTTTCAGTATCGTATATTACGCCAATCTATTTAGATTATTCATTTTTTATTGACAATGATGTACTTCTAGGTTAGGTTGTGATTAATTTCGTAATATTCCTACGGTAATTTGGAAATACAAAGAGAACGTCTTTAAAATAGATCTTCATCTTATGTCTAACTTGTATGCCAATACGTTTTAATTTTTTCGGTTTCTTAAGTCCAAAAACACACCATACACCTCGAGGGTTCGCGCAATTCTCGTCCACGCACTACCAACTTGTGGAGCACCGATGTTTTCGAAATCACTTTGGTAAACTGATTCGCCCCTTTGCTTATAAAAAGAGGCACTTAGTAAAATTTGTGCCTGAGTCTTATATTATTTAATTACTGCTTAAGATAATAATCAAAGAATAAAATGTTTTTTAACGGTACTCGTAAGATAAGGTCTGCCAGTAACATGACATTAAAGCTATCGCCTTCTCTACAAATAGATTGACAAGCAAGTTAGCATATCAAGATAATGTTAAATCTGTCAACCCTTTATAATATAATAAAACTTCGTGTTACTAAACGTTAGAACCTGTTCAGGAGAAATGTGGTCGGCGTGGGCGACATGTGGGCATCTTGTCGCTGCGGACTAGTTTGTGAAGTTGATATTATTTACGTATTTCAAATTATTTAAAAATATACGATGACATCTTCCAACGTATACAATAACGTATACTTCCAATTCATAGACATAGACATATTCTTTATTGGCACAAAATAAACATATCAAAAAGACGAAAGACACAAAATAAATAAAAAAATACAGTTAAAGAAAAAAAACTGTACAAATAGTACATAAGACATGATGCCAATACTAGTCACCGTCTCAGCATATTCTGTCGCAAGGATGCGACAGCGCTGATTTTCAGCGGTGTCTAGGGGTACCCAAAGTCGTGCACGCGCAATACTACATTTTACTAAATTTATAATAATTAGATGGAATTTATAATTCACGCCAGCATTCTGCGAGGTCGTGGTATTTCTATCCGATAATACTATCTGGGAGATAGCAATGAACTTAATTCTGATAGATTTTTGTTAATTAAACTCTTTACAGGGTCTGTGCCCAACAGTCGGAAATATCGATAATTAAAAGGCGACTTATGCCGTTTTTTCTTGACGGTGGGGAGAACATATCACCGTACAAGTGGCCTATCTTAATATTGCCACACATTTATGGGACGATGAATTTGAGCGTTCAAAGAAACTTATAAGATTAGTACCTCATATCTATAATTACCAAAATAATTGAACATTGTCAGCTTAACGATAGACAGGCGCATGAAGCCGACTTATCCGTAACCCCGAGTTCGTTGCACTCGCTTCAACAGATAACTACAAGTTAACGTGAGAGAAAACATCTAAATATAACTAACAACAGTCGTAACGATATTTAGTTCAACCGTTAATGAGGTCTATAGTTGTACAGTTGTAGATGTTAACGATAAAGTAACTAACGTTAAATGTAGCTTACAACTGAACTTAAGTTCACTCAATATGTTTCCAATTACCTGTCGTTATGAAATTAAACTAATTTTACGGATTTTTATCCCTTAATTTCGATTTTAATTTTAGAGCTTAGTAATGCCTGTGTTGTCAATTTGGTTCGCATTTGTTTTTCCTGTGACAAACCTACAAAGATTAGAAAGCAGAGAAGTTGATCGGAACTGATTTACCAGATTTGAGAGGTGTCATAACACTTAGATATCACATGTGAAGGTCTCGTGAAGAACTTACATTAGAAATGATCCAATGAATTAAGGTCTTTTAGAAGAGCCGTGGTAGCGTAATGTCCGGGCAGTTGCCTTGAGTTGCATAAAATGGTAGCAACCCGAATTCGATCCCGGGTGCTGGCATCAATAAATTTGTTATTGCAATTTTATGTGCTGATTTACCACGCGCTCGGCGGTGAAGGGAAACATCGTGAGGAAACCTACATGTCTTAGAATTTTTTCTAAGATATTTATGTGTATGGAAAGAAGAATTGTGTATAGCAGAATAAGTATGGTATAATTAATGACTTAAAAAACCGACGATTGTATCAGGATCGTGCAAAATATAAATCTGTAATCTCTACCCACCCCACTGGGTCAAGAACGTGATTGATCTCATTTGTTTATTCTTATTAAATCTTTATCTTATATTTGATTGGGTTATGAAGATGTATAAGCTTATTTATTTTCGGTCGTTTTTATGTCAAGTCTTCCTGTTAGCCCTTTTTTGAAGTCTTCCTATATACCCTCGCGGAAGCGACTAAGAGCCCAAACTGGTCGCCATTGGCGTTAAAAAAAATTAAAATAAAAAATGACCCGTCGAAATTGCTTATCGAAAGCGAAAGCTGTCTCCATCTACTACGTCAGGTTAAAAAGGTGTGAATGTTAATATATGTATATATATACGCGCTATGAGTTACAATAATGTGTTTAAAACTCAGCCAAAAATATTAGTTTTTTTTCCAAAAAAACGGTTCGTCTGTTACATCGCTGAACCAATTCAAACGGTCTGATAAATATTAACAGTTAGTCGATGACGCAAAAGCAGCGGTGGTGACCCTAATTCAGAATTGATCGGCGAACGCTACTCTGTCCTGAATTAATCACTTTATTTGCCACAATGAACTCGGCCGGCAATGGGTGCGCGTGGAATGGGCAAAGGATTGGCCGAGGCAATTCCATTGTATCTAAAGTGGAGCGTGTGTTGACCCTAAACACCATCTGCATTTGTATATTGCTCTCTTACGGACTTTAGGAAACAGAGCGAAACAGTGGACTTAGTTAATTAACATTTTAATTGTGCGCCTTGGATTAATTTAACGGAAAAAAACGCTAAGTTGCTTAAGTGATATCGTATAGAATCATATTTAAATGAAAATAGAAAGGTAACAAAGTAATTTGGCACTAAAAATCGGTGGTTACATCTGGAGTTAATTAGCCTTTCGGTTTTCTACAGATTGCATTTTGGTGAGTGTGCTCAGGAACTACATGATCTAATTCCCCATCCCCTTTCCACCATCGGACTTCTAGACACACTGCGGGATTTCATCCTTTTGTTGTGAACATCCCTCAAACCCGAACGAAGCGATTTGCTTCGTCTTTCATTCTTCGTACAGCAAAGGACTGGAGTAGTTTGCCCGCGTCTGTCTTCCCTTCCGATTACAATGTGGGTATTTTCAAGAGTATAGTGAATAGGCATTTACTAAGCTAGTGCGCCTTACCATCCAAGACTGCATTTCCACTTAACATCAGGTGGGATCGTAGTCAAGCACTTGCGTAGAAATTATAAAAAAAACCATACATACACTGAACTATGTATACGCTCCAATTTTATTTAGTTGTACCGATAATATAAATATTAAATATTTTAACCGATAGGTGAACAAACTCACCACACACGGATCGTTGTCACCAATGGAATTAACATATTTGTTTCCGTAAGCGCAAAGTGTATAGGAAGTTGGCATAGTATCATTATGGTTACGGTCTATTTCCTTAATCGATGACGTCACAGCCGGCTTGATACAGCGGAACCGCGTTGTTCGAAAAACGCCGGGTGCCTGACCGATGTAATGTGACTGAATTTTAATTTGGTAAAAAATATACTACCTCAGTGAAAGTTATTTTCTTTTTACTGTATGTTGAGTTAGCTTGACAGCGGACGTTTTTCTCATGGTGTTAATTCAGCAAAGACTTGTGTTACTTATTCCCAGCCTCGTAGTTCTGGGTTCTATAGAATAAGGCAACGGTATCCCCTGCCTGTGACGACAAGGATGGGGGCCTTTGTCGTCCGTTACATTGGACCCAGGAAGCCCTTGTCGCCTTAGTACTGCGAGGGTGCTGGGAGAGGCACTAACCTCCTTGGGACGTGCTCAAGAGCACAGTGCAGAGGGGTTCCGGTGCTGGAGATCCCGGAATATTGTCATAAGCAACATTTATTTTTTACTAAAATTCTAAACAGAACTAATCATATTTGACAATCTGTGCGCTGTGTGCACTAGTATGTATGTGTGCACAAGTATATAGACGGATTAAAAACCTCCTTCTTTTTGAAGTCGATTAGTAAAATCAAGTATTTCATAGGAAAGCGTACTTTAAAAATATGAAGTTGTTCGCTCGAAAAATCGTTGAATCTTAAGAAAGATATTTTATATAATTTGACGAGGTCATCGTCGCGCTCTGACCTCGCAGTGATAGCGTGTGTGGCAACCAGATAGCGTGAATCATCAGTAACAACCTCTACTAATGACATTTACGTAGACTGCGGTTTGAATTTTTGAAAATCCGACAGTATTGAAGATAAGCAAAACAGCATCACGTCAAAAAAACGAGACACGAGACTGAAGTAAAACTTCTTTAGCTCCATCTATATTTATGTATTTATATCTATCTAACTGACGGAAATAATGAAAAATAAGAGTATCAGTATAAATATAAAGAGGAAATTGTATGAGACAACCATACTGCCATGTCTAACATATGGATGCCAGACGTGGTCTGTGAAAGAGAAGACGAAGACAAAGTAGCAATATGCCAACGAAAAATGGAAAGAAGTATGCTCGGAATAAGACTGTCAGACAAGGTTAGAAACGATACCATCAGAGAGAAAACGAAAATAGTTAATGCAAGGAAAAGAGAGAGTCTTCTCAAATGGCACTGGGCAGGGCACATATGTAGAATGAACAACAACCGATGGACAAAACGTATCACAGAGTGGATTCCAAGAGACAAAAAAAGAAAAAGGAAGACCAAATAAGATAGATGGAAAAACATTTTCAGCGAGTAGCACGGGAAAGAAATATTTGGAAAGATTTATTTATTTTATTTATTTATTTTAATCAACAAAAATTATAACACCCTTACAGATAATACCAATACGATGTTAGAAAACTTAGTTAAATATATATTATTAAAATTAAAACAAATAAAAAGCAATTTAGGAGAGGCCTACTACTAACTGCGTTTGTAGTAGGCCTCGCCCGTAGAGGCGACTACTACAAACGCAGTTAGTATTTAATAATAAAAAAAAAAAACAAAAAAAGGTCAGCAATCAGAACATATAAGAATTATAATCACATTACCGAACTATTTATCTAAAGTTTAGTTGTAGTAGAATAATTAAGACTAGTTTTATTTTGTTTTATTTTATTTATGTATCTAACTTTATCTTTAAAAGAGAATATTTTGTATATATATTATCTGAATCTCGGGTTTCAATGATTTTCATGACATTTGGAGTACATTTGGACATGCAGTGAGTTTTGGCGGCGATAAATATAAATAGATTTATGTAGGATTTTTTTTGAAAATATTATTTTATCCACGTATACCCTATAATTAGGTAGGTATATGGCGTTGCTAAGCAACAGTAAGTTAATGTTTTTTTTGTTTTGACGTTGGACCAAGAACATTATGTATCATTTGTCACTAAGAAACAGTGATGAATCAATAAAGTTGTCGATATTAACGTTAACAAAACAATATTGCGCGCGGGGATAGGTCTTATTGGGTTATAACAGACAATGTAGAACATACGGAATGAATTGATCACAAAATTTAAAACAAAAATAGTAATGGTGCAGTCACTTGGTTAAGGCCAGGAACCACTAACGGGATCGAAGGGCGAGTTGAGTCTAGAGTTAAACGAGCCATTAGATCAGGATACCATAATGTCTAATGACATATGCGTGTGAATATCAAATGCAACGTACCGTTTTAATCTTGATGTAACCAGGAGACGATTTGTGCACTTATTGTTTATTGTCCTTAATGACACTCGCAACTAGCGCACTAACGATTTAATAATTGTTCATTAAATGACTAACTAACCATGAGAAAAGCTGAACTATTAAGATAGACTCTTAAACAAGGCAAGTGGGCTTTTTTGACTAATTTACGCTGGTTGGCCAGAGAAGTTAACCGCGACAGTTTCACTGGATTTGTGATCTTAGCTCTTAGGTCGCCTAGCCACAACACGATAAAGTTGTTTGATTATGTCAAAACTCTATCAAGGAATTGTGCAAAGGTAATGAAGTTTTACAAATTTCGAATTGTTCACGCTATCGTGACATTGATTTTAATTTCAGCGGGTGACTTTACAGAAATTTGCGTCGAAATGAAATCGAATGCAATACAATAGTGATTCGATTCAAAAGATAAACCGAAAGCGGCGAGCCAATAATAATGTTTGCGAATTTAATTTGTATTTCAACTGCAAAAAGAATCCGTGAATAAATATTCGCCAAAAAATCGAACCCTTTTATAGTATTCGTATTAAGTAACCTATAAATTGAAGGGTTCTTTTGCTTTGCCAATAAATACCGGTACTACGAAGTTCCGGTGCCTTTATTCTGTTCTTTCTTCTACATTTGTGCCCGTTGTCTACTACGTAAATACTTCTTATCTCGTTTTAGATTCTCATTCATGTACCAATATTTGAAGACGCACTGCAGGATTTCATCCTTTTCTTGTGAACATCCCCCAAACCCGAAGAAAGCGCTTTGCTTCTTCTTTCATTGTTCGTATAGCAAGGGACTGGAATAGTTTGCCCGCATCTGGCTTTCCTTCCAATTACATTGTGGGTATTTTCAAAAGTAATGTGGATAGGCATATTAAGCTAGGGCGCCTTATCCAGGACTGTATTTCCACTTAACATCAGGAGGGATCGTAGTCAAGCACTTGCTTAGAAAGCATCTAAAAAAAATCTACAAAACCGAAGAACCATAGGATTTTTCGGAATTCCGTGATAGCTAAATTTATAAGGAACTTTATTTAAATAGTTCATAAATGTCGGAGCTATAAGCTACATTTAAATCAATACAGGTATTGAAAACCTCTCTTGTTGGTGATTAAAAACAAAATTTAACAAAAAATTCACAAAACCGCCAAGTCCTCGTACATCGGCTTTAAGCCGCTTATATACCTTCACTTTATGCCATTTTATGAGGTTTATAAAGAGATTACGTTTGAAGAGACCAAAGAGAAAACTAGAAATATAGTGATAACCTAGAATGTTACACGAAATACTGGAGCGATTATGATGTACAACAGAATAACGATAATATGTAGGCTAATTTAAATTTCGAAACGGGAATGTACAACAATTAATCAAAATCATTAACGAATGTGGCAAATGGCCCCACGGCGAAACCGTCCACAGAGCTCGTTTGACAAACGCCACGATGCTCGACATAGGGATATATTCGTTGAAATGTTTCAATTATACAAATTATGCTGGTGCCATAACCGTGGACATTTCACTTTGAAACCTATTACAATTGAATTGTCATTGTACCAAAAACCACAATCTACTAATTTAATTTTTCAAGTTAAACTTCATTACGCACGCTTGACGTTCGCACCTCCCTCTTACTCGTACAGTAACATACGAAACGTAACTCTCTTTCTATCGTCTCATATATCCTCGCAAATGTCCTTCGCCTCGTTCCATCACACTTTTCGTAACGCATTCACCAGCTTACTCCCAAAGTCAATATTACGTAAACAAGATATACTTCAAAAAGCATATTTTTTTAATATGATATTATCGTGCACCTGGTGTCAGAATGCTAAACCTAGCTCAAGCCAAAATACTCTATCTGGCTGGAACCCTTACGCTAAAATATTCGTAATAGAGGTTCAACCTTAGCTAAAATGTCGTCAGCACTTATAACATTAATCTCTTAGATAACAAATTAATGAAGAAAGACGAGTTTAAAATAATATTTGTTTATTTTATTGTCAACTAGCTTTGCCCTGTGCGTTGCCACGACATTAACTAAAATTAATTTGAAAAAAAAACATTATATAAATATTGTTGGAGGACATTCCCGTTGTTTCATTTTAACTGTCACAGCAATATATAAAATCCAATGCAATGATAGTGGTGCTGTCTGTCAGTACCAACTCAGAAACATTCGTAGTACTCATGCGCAAAACTTTGCTAAATATCATCACATGATCGAATGCCTAGTTTACGGTTCTATAAAGGACATACAGACAAACGTTCATTTCATATATATAAATGAATTTTTTGTTCTTGCTCTAAGTATGATATTTGATACCCCAACTTCACTGTAGCGGGATACTCAACGTTATTAATTATGTCTGTGACAGCGAAAATTCACATTACGGTTTCAGTGGTGTACTTACGAAGTAAATGGTGCGGTGTGCAAGTGTGACCGCCGAAATTCTAGACTGTCATTTATCATTTCATCTGCCATATGGCTGAAATGACAGAACAGCGGACCCTCGAAATAAACTCTTTTGATTTATCAACAGGTCATTTCGATAAAAATTAAATTAATTAATTTGTAAACGCAAGTTTAAAATGGTAATAGTGAAAAAATATAATAATTTATTCGCTGACTACAAAGAGAATTGTAAAAATACAGCCGGTTTGTTTTCCGTTTTTTGATTTAATTGTAATAAAACAGCAGTGGCAGCTTACTGGCTAAGCGGTTTGAATTATGATAGTCGCAGGTTCGTATCGAATTTGCCTTGTGTCAATTAATCGCTCGGTGTATGGCGAGGACTCAGTACCTTCACATATGGGACCTTAGTGAAAAGCGGACTGTGGCAGCTGTCTTTGTCTACTCCGCGAAGGGTAAAAGTACGTGAAAGATTATTTATTTTATTTCCCAGCGAAAAAAAAAATAACACGTACCCGTTAATTTAAGGTCAGAATTAATCTTATTCTTCTCTAGAGTAATTATTGATTACTTTCTTCTTCCTTGCTGATTCTGTCTATTACGGTAAGCTCTTAGGAATGTATGCATATAATTATATAAATACAGATTCGGTGACTATTAAGATAATACAAAATAGGTTTGTTTGTAATCTGTGAGATTTTCCAAATTAAAACGAAATATATTTTAAATAAGTTGATTGAATAAATCTAACGAAATCAACTGGAGTATCACGAGAGTTCTTTTAAAACATTTAGAACAATGCTTTAAATGAAAATTTTTGTTTTAATAAAAAAGTCAGTGTAACTGGTGATTGATATTTATGTGGTGAAACTGTTTATTGTATGTTCAATTTTTTTTTATTAGAGTTCAGAATAATTCATTTCAGACAGACATTTTGAATATTTTGATACAAACTGTTTGTCTACACAACTTAGCAATAACGGTGCTGCTTTGGATGGGGTAGACTGTTCGTTGTTCAAATCCAAGTCGGCTTGTACCTGATTTCTTTGAGTTCTGAGTTTCTGATAAAGTATCGATTTTTTTTGCGCTCTGAGAGCTCGGCAAAATGTTTCGTGAAAACATAACAGTTATAATTAATTTAGAAGAAAGGAGAGACATGACACATAATAAACAATTTTATTTTTTAGAAAGTATTCAATACAAATATTAACGGTTAACGAAAATTTAATTAAAAAACTTTAGTCCAAGTGAGCCGTAAGCTCGTTTGCTCCTTTTCCTTTAAAATAAAATTTAAAGTATCTTATATTTTTGGATAGGATTAGGAGCGCTTCCCGAAGTGGTATATAAGTTAGTTTAGCTTAGATTATCCTATTTAGTTTTTTATTAATAAAATAGCTACCGACAGAATCGTGGCGCGGCCCTCCGCCCATCCAACCGCCCAAGCCGAGGTTACCCCTCGACGGGGGGACCCTTGTTGTGTCGAGTTACTAGCTAATAGAGGTTTAGGCTAAGTTACCTAAAAGCTATGCCACCTCTCAATCCGGTGAAGCAGTAAAGGCCAGCCTCTGGTCAACTATGTAGTTCGTCCATTAAAAAAAACCTTATATATTTAAGGAACAATGGGAGAACATTCTTACATAATACATATATAAATATATGTATATATATATATATATATATATATAATAATAATAATAAATAAATCATATTATACATATAAGGGGTTTAAAGCAGTTGTTTATTTTTCAACATATAGCCTCACTAGAGGGTGGTATAATAATCATTATATAGTAGGAAGGAAAAATTTTATAAACCAATGGCAACACATCTTTTCTCAGGGGTATTATTAGGCTCGCTCACGGGTAATTCGCGTTGTGTGGGCAATCTTAAAGCAATCTGAGAAACCTTTATGCCGTTTACACTTTCTATCAACAGAGTTAAGTTAGTAGTTAATAGTAATAGTTAGGATAGGTGCGTAGGTAATATATCAAAGTATTATTCGATATTTACTGATGTCATTTAGTCCTAGTCAATCGTCGAGGACTAGGTACTATTTAGTAAGAGATAGTTTTTGTATGTAAAAATTCGAAAACAAGTACAAACCTGAATATTGAACGTAGGATCGTCACACCTCGTATATACAATCGAATACGATCGATACTTATCCAGGATAAGTAAGAGTTTAAGGGTGTGGCCGCAGACTTGAGGTCACCTCTCAGGATTATCAGGGGTAGATAAGGATGAAGCGCAGAAACAGGATGTTGATTTCATTTGTAAAGTAATATGACATACTCGTAAATTTTATTCACAAAAAGGAAATAATATATATTACTAATATCTTTTTAAAAATCTTTAGAAAGAGATGATATTGGAATAATTTATGGTCATCAAATTTTTGTACATAAGTGACAGAACAAGTGAAGCTATTCGAGTTTCCATGGAGTCGTTGCTTGCGGACGATTCGAGAACGCACTTATGTTCAGGAGGAAGGCCTATGATGGGCCGTGACAATTAGTCGAGTATTTTGACCGCAAAGCAGCGCTAAATAAGAGCAATTTATATACATACACAGACCGACTTAGGCTTTTCTAGAAACAAAACTTCTGTCCATTCAAAGATTGTCTGGAAGAGATCGCATTTAGCAATAAGATCACTCATTACGCATGTAACTATGACAAAATTTATTATTTCCGTGATTTATTTATTAATTGTTGTGCAATAAAGTATATTAATTAATTCATTCAACTTAAAGCCGACTTATACCAATAAGTATAGACACGATTAAAAACAAAAACTGACATCAAATTAGGCGTGACGGATCAAACATTAAACGCAACACGCGGATGTTACGTCATTTCTTGGACACGTAAGTTTCCTCACGATGTTTTCCTTCACCGCTGAGCGCATGGTAAATCAGCACATAAAATTGCAACATCAAATTTTAGTCATCATTAGTGCCCGCACCGGGGTTTGAGCTCAAGTTGCTCTTCATGCAACATGAGCCGGCCGCACGGACACTCTCTTCACTCACTACTTATACTCTCTTTACAGAGAAGGCCTGTGCCCAACAGTGGGACATTTATAAAGTCTGTTACTAACAATAGTTGAATTACAAAGTTCTGGCGCCTGTATTATCTTTTTTCTTCCACATTGTTTCTCCTGGTCGTTAGAAAGAACTACATCAAAGTACTTTAAAATTGTCATCTGAATCCCAGTGCTGGATGATACATTATTAAAATCATGTATAGAATTAAAATTAATTCAGAATTTTTCAATTGCATAGACTGAATGCATAAAAGAAGTCTAATCTAGGAATGTCGAATGTCGGGGTGCGCAGGAGGCGTTACAACCAACGCCTCCTCTTGCCGCCCCCGTAATCCAAAACGGGGCCAAGATGGGTACCTGGCCCCAGTATGCTTCGGCGTCGTCGGGACTTCTCTGAGTGCCGGAGAAGTCCCCTTTGAGGATGAAGTCCGGTCTTTGCCGGGACCGGCCGGTCGTTGGGGTGGCACCCCGCTCATAACGGCTGATGGCATTCGCGGATGGTTTAGTGGGTAGGGGCTGCCCAGGCCGAGTCCCACACATCCCTCCGGGCCCACCCAGGGTACCGGAGGATGGTCTTTAAAAAGATTCCCCCGCGTTAACAAAAAAAAAAGGAATGTCGAATGTGCACCTACAGCGTATTATTACAAATCATGCATGCTCAAGTTACTGCAAATATGGCGTGTTTGCTCACCGCTACTCGCTTACGACTCGCTTTTTATGGGCTATACCTCAGTTTTACTATTTACTAATCGGAAAATATTGTTGAATTTTGCCTTTATAAATGCTTTGAACAAAACTCCTTTACGAATGTAAAAGTGTGATTCTTGTATTACAATGAACTCTGTTTGCGCTCATCGCGTGTCTAAACGTCGCTACACGTTGACCCACTTCATGGATAGATAGGAGTTGATAGCAATCTCATAAGCACGGGTTCGAACGAAAAGGCCTTTGTTGTTAGTTTTGATTGCGGCACGTTACGTCGTCTTAGATAACGAGCTTCGTATGTTCCTTCTTTCTTTTCAAAGGTTTTCTTAGCCTTAGTTGTTCATAAAACTAGTAGAGGATTTTATGAAATCCATTGCAAACGTTTTTCTTTTTGAGCGCACTTTTGTTTTCATTTTAATTAAAGAGAAAGAACTTAGATAATGCGTGATTGTTATGATTTCTTTGACAATTTTAATGACGGCGATATCTTAAAAATGAGTACAAAAACAGGAGAAGGTTATCAAATCTTCTGTAATTTTTTTTCCATTTTTATAACGTCTGTGTACGTGTGTATATATGTGATATAGTCAATAATGAACTGAATTTTGTTATTTTTTTGTTTGAGAGGATTTGATTTCAATTTGATCCCACATTGATTTATTTGCATAGGACCCTAGGTTATGAAGATATACCCTGGGAAGTCCTAAAATAGCATGAAAGACTGTTTTTTGATTGAGATTATTTTTCTCTATCACCCAGGGTTGCTCGATAGAGAATGCTATTGTAGTATGAACTATGGGTTAACGGTATTTTAAAATGCCACAATAAGTATACATTGATAAACAATAAATAACAACGGCTATGTTTAGTCAATATCAAATCTATTGATCTATTAGGTCCTCATCAATTACCCTTTTATTTGAATTGACGGTGAAATCGATAATGATCACATTTAATAATCTTCCCGAGCATCACATTGTATGATAGATAGATAAATCCTTTATTGCACCAAATAAAATGTACAAAGGCGAACTTAATGCTAATTAGCATTTTCTTCCAGCTAACCTTTAGTGGTTAAGAGCAGGCTAAGGGTAGCGCCGCTAAAAATAGCGTTTTAAAACTATTATATAAATAAATAAATATACATTTACATATACATAAATAGATACTTCTATGTAAATATAATAATATACATACATATGGAATATATATAACGACAATAAATATACCAGTTTGTAATTTTTCATTGTTTGAGTAGAAAGTATTCAGATACACGCGACTTAAAGACTTAAGAATCGGCAAACTATTCCATAGTTTTATAGCGTTTTTCATTTATAGATGCGTGCAAACGCCATGGTGTCTCCAAAAAGAATAACTTCTCTTTCAGACTGTCTAGCTATACAACTTTTCTAGACGGTTCCAGTCCAGACTAACTTGCCATACGTATAAATAACAAGATCTTCAATAAACAATAGCGATGGAATTAACCTAACGTTTCCAATCTAATAAATTACAGTTATTTCTACTGATCCTATCTCCATATGTATAATTTTACTTAGTTTTATACGTGTGTGATTTTAAACTTTAACTTACTGCCTCAAGTTGACTGTACTTTGATATACTATCTCCTTTGATTCGATCTTCAACATTCCGTTGTGAAACAAATACTTTAGAAAGTATTTCGATACATTCTCCGAATGTTCTGTGAACAACATCGACGCTATGTTAGGAAAATCAAGTTAGTGTTTATGTGTAATATAAAATTTTACGTCTTGTGATGAGATCGATACTAACGCACTCTTAAAATATTCTAAACATGATACTCAATAAGAGTTGGTGGCCTAGATTTGTAGGAGGACAGCTTTGGCGTTGAATTTTTTTTTTTTACTGAACACTAACATAATGGCTTTTTCTCCTTCCTAATTCTGTTCGAGTTGTTAAATTCCTACCCATTTAATCCTTTTTAAAAACCTGTTAACGCAATCATCAATATAGTCGGAACTATTTTATATTTATATTTATGTATTACTATAATAATTAATAACTTATTTATATAAGTAGTTTGACTATTTTCTTTAGCGGATATTTGTGGGCGGCGGTATCACATAAAAAAATCTCTATTTCATTCTTTATTACAACAAATTGACAAAAGTTGTTCAATCAAATAATAATAACAACATGTGAGCTACTTTTCTCAATATCGCACACAACATATTTTATATTTTATCATATTATTAACAGCATACATCAAGAGCCTTAGAGGTAATTTATTAAAGACTTCTTTCAGAGATTCACTTTTAAAGGACTTTTCTTCCAGCATAAGTCACTTGTTTTAAACTGTACAGTAATTGCCTACAGAGAGAGTCCTCTCCTTTTTTCCTAAATTTCTAGTATATGCATCTCTTTCAAAGACGGAAGCGGAAACGGCCTTGGTTGCCGACAATCGATAAAAGTACTTTAGTTGTTCATCATCAGATCATCATAATTACCTGTTGTGTTTTGTTTTTATGTTATGGGTGTATTGATATTGTGTTATATTTCAGTGTCTTCTATTTGCATGAACTTTCTAACAATTGTACATGTATTCAGAATTACAGCTTTTTGAAGAGTTATGTAGTGGCTTCCGTTTAAATCTATAAATTTGTCTTTTAATTCTATATATTATTGTTTGTTAGCGACAGTGGGTCCTACTGAATGCCAATTTAGTTTTAAATATTATAATCTATAAAGTTAATGGACTGACTAATATAAAAGTATTTTAGTTTAGTCAACTAAAGTTCTTTTATCGATAGTACTTTAAAATTTAAAACATTTTACTTTCATGTCGATGTTTAACTTTTTTTATACTAATGATAATTGATTAATAAAGACTTTATTCGCAGGCCCTCAAATTTAAATTGAACATTAACTTTTCGTTTTATTTCCTACTTTATTTTCACGTCCCTAAGAAGCTGTTATATACGCATAAATTAGGGAAGGTCTCTCTAATGAGGGTTACAATAATAAACCCGGACACTTAGCTTAATGTATACGCGTAGCATCGTCCAGGTAATTATAATGATCTGATTTGACTTCTCAAAATGTTAAAGTACATTCAATCAACTCCACTTTTAATATTCTAACAACGTTTAAGATGGAACGATCTAATTAATTATTTGAATTTTCAAAGAAGTCTTCAACAAACTACATTTGTGTTAATATATCTTGTTAGATCAGTTCATCAAGTAAAAATTTGGCATTTTTATTTATTTTGATTGTACTTACATTCCATTATAGGCAAAGATTAAACACATAAAATGCAGTTTTTTTAATGACGGAAAACGCACCATGTCTGGCATTGTCTGTAGTTTAAATGGGACCATTTGGGAACTACTAGCTTTCAAATAAAAAAGAATCATCAAAATCTGTTCACCCAGTACTAAAGTTATGAGGTAACTAACATAAATGAACACAAAATTATGCCCTCCTATTTCTTGCATGTGGTATTCACCTTTGAAGGTAAAGCAATTTGTTTTAATTAATATTTTTATGAAGCCACTATGTTGCTAACATTGCATTTCCACTGATCCACGGGTGAATGTCATAAATGAATAACAAAAGCAAATTGTTCGATTGCCCTTTATCTCATAAAAAGAAATTTTTGCCTTGATCAATGAGACGCATGCAGGAACGGTTAAGTTAGAATTTAATTTCCCCTGCCACCTGTGCCCTCGCAGTGGTGACACGATGACACGGGCCAAAACAATATTCTTTAAGCGTACACACTACGACAGCGTACACACTACGACACCCGCGTTTCAGGGCGGTTCTCACCGCCCATAGCAAAACGAAACAGTTGACGATATGCGCAGGAGAGGTCCGAACCTCCCTACGACTATCAAGTAGACAACATCCAGTGATAAGAAGAAATTTTCGGCGGCATGGCAGTCCGTAACGTGCAGATTCTAGTACGTTAGGGTAGGGTTAGGGTTTAGTTAGTTATTTATCTAGCTCGCGAACTCAGGTCTTCGCGAGCGCAGAATCCGATGAAGCTGTAAAAGTCGATAGCAATCGACTAGCAGCGACAACATCATAGAAAATATTCTTTAAAAAGAGGCACAGGGGGGAGGGAGTAACCTCCCCCCGGGACGTGCTCTCCTAAGAGCACAGTGCAGAGGGGCTCCAGTGTGTTCCCCTGGAGATCCCGGACCCATTCACCATGCACCGAGGAAGGGGATGAGGGGGTTTTACTGGGTAAAAACCCCACATAACCCCGCCTTCCTTTCCTAAGGCGGGGTATCTTGTTGAAGATTTTCTCCCGTCATCAAAAAAAATTAAAATATATTCTAAAATAAACTTAAACGGGACCTAAGTCAAGTACGAGTCAACGTGCCCGTGTTTAACATGTAAGACTTACATAGAACGTATAGTTGAGATGAACGTCACGTATCATACTCAGACAATCCGTCTGCACTTCCATTTGCTCCTCGGAGTAAGTAAAGCCCGCTTCTATACCCACGACCCCTGTATCATTTATAATCATAACTCCTCCAGTGAACACTTTAACTTGCACCTCGCCTGGCACTCGTCTCGATGTGAAAAACCTTGACGCGGCCATTTTTAAGAGACGCCATTGTGTGTGCGCCATCCTAGAGTTGCGGCTCTTCGAATCCCCGCGACAGGAATGTGAAAGCTTTTTCCACTACAACTAATTTAATTTCCATAAATGTGAAAAGATTTTCATATAAATTTCATTGCATTTATGTTTTCCTTGAAAGAGACTTTGCATATCTGTTTATTGATTTTTACCTCTGGGGTCAAGCACAAAAAATAAACGACAGTACGAAACATAACGTCGAAGGTTCGAATCCACCATTCGACACCTGAGACGTGAACCATGTTCTAACACAAGCTTAAGCTTAGTTGAATAGTTAACAAGAAGTTTTAACTATTCAACTTAGTTAAGCAAGTTAGTAGTCACTTTTCAGTGTCTTTTTTCGATGCTTAAACAATTACAACAAAAACAAAAGCCTCCTAGTTATAGTCTCCTAGCTTAAGGTACGGTCTGCGAAACATAAGATCGTTCGAAGGTTCGACGTTCAAATTCGACTATTGACATGAACTTAAGCATATTTCGAAGGTTCAACAGGAACATGAGTTCACAATATTTATAACAAAATTTGCAAGCAATTTATTAATAAAATAAAACCACTCAAAAATATTATACACGCGACGTATATTATTTTAACAACAAAAAATCAGGGGAAAGATCTTCAGGCTTGTTCTCTAGCCTTAGCAGTTAAGTGAGAGATATTGCATCGTATGTAATTTCCGAATAAGTTGTTGATTTACGTCATCTTGTATCGGATACTTTGGAATATTCATATATGAAAGTAGATCTACCAATCATCTGTCAATCCTAACTTTACCTTATATATTTATTTAATAACTGTTTATTTTATTACAGGTCAATTATTTCAAACTCATCGAGTCAAGCTCATGCATAATTAAGGTAAGAATGTCAGCCTACCCTTATTAAAATATACGCCCTTATTCCTATAACATCGTCAGCTGTTATTACTTTAATGGTGTAATATTTCAAATTACCTACAGACTTGCATGGACAAACTTAGTAAAGTGATATTAAAAATGTAAATTTCGTCAAGTTGCCGCTGGGGAAATTTGGGCTTTAACGCCCTGTTTTCACGTCAGCTTTGAGTATTGATGGTAGTTTATCGTATATATTTAAGTCTACTTAAAATATTTATGTTTTTGGATATTTATACTGGATGTCCAGTGATAGCCTAAACGTTCGACGTTACTCTTATGGTTGGGAGTTAGAATGCCACAAGTACAAATTATTATACCTTGTGTTTATGCTTTCTTCTCGTATCAAAATTTGTGAGATGTCTGTCTGTCAACAATCTAAGTCTAATCTAATTGGTGAAAAGTGAAAAGCTTACAACAATTCTGTCAACCCCGCATACAAAGCTATTGCTTGAACGGAATTACATATCATGATAAAAGGAGATCCAATCTCAGATGCTAATACGTACTTAGCGCGTTACATGAAACGCTGAGGAATTAGTGCAAATTCTTCCTTAAGGATAACCGGCGGGATGTGAAGTTGGTCTCATTCTCTTGCCTTCTCTTTTTCCTATCTCTCACTTACCTACTCCTATGTTTTCACAGTAAGGCAACTCACTAGGCCGACAATGATGGCCAATAGCGAATTGTCACTTTCTGTTGCTTAAAGAGACTTTTCATATGTACTTAACAATCGTCCTCATCGTTGGTAATACTGTTGAGAAAATAGACAAGTTTTGAATTTATCTTAATGTATTGTTCGTCTATCTTTAATGGAAGTGCACCTTAAATCTGAATAAATCTTACTATCGGACTTTGTCTCTGATAACCTTCGTATTTTCTCACCTCGTCGGTACGATAACCTCTTCATGCTCGAAGGATTTCACACCTTTGTAATTCGCCTGAATGTCATTAAATCTATGGTTAATATTACGGCGTGTGAACTTGTTTGATATTTCAATGGCAACACGTAGCAACTAGTTTTTGATTATGTATGTAGTTTTATATATTTGATTCTATTCATTGTATTATATACGTGATGATATGAAGGCATTGATAAGAAATTGTAGTGATGCACAGCGGCGCGATTAATTCAAAATATTCCTCTTTTATTTAACTGAGAAATAAACATAGATAATTTTATCTATGTATACGGTGAATAAGTTTCGCATTACATTGCTGATTCTTTAAAATTATTTTGTAACTTAAGTTTTCATTTTCTTATGATATTTTATTGCCACAGAACCAAAGATGTATAAGATCAATTGATGAAGAGTTTTACATGAAACATATAGCGATCTTATTAACTCTAACAGGGTAGGCAGAGATAGCACATAATGGTTGCGTTATCCGCTTTTCAATTAGGTTATTTGTACCTTAAACGCGCTTGTGATTTACAAGGTTTTGCACAGGAGCAATGTAAATCACTTTATATCGTAAAGCCCATTTAATCCTATTTTTGTTCCTAGAGAGAGGTATGATAAAATATATATTTATATTTGTTGTTAAGTTTCAAAGTAATGCAATTATGTTTGACACAATACACAAGGTATTAATAATGTTGGCAGTTGTTACGTGTCTCCAAGACAATGCGTAAGACGCCTTAATAATGTACGAATCCTGTCTCGGAGACGATGCCTCCTCCCGCGGGGCGCCGCGATACGGACATCTATCCCGAAATATTTAACGTCATATATCCAGCAACCTCATAACATCGTCTCATGCAGTGGTTGGCAACCTTTCCATCCAAAAGCCAAATTTAGACGATAAACAACTAAAATTTATTCAAATAGCCATTATTTTAACTTTCGCTTTAGCAAAATTAATCTTTAGGGAAACCATATTACGACTAAAACACTATTGAGTACACTATTAAGATTGCCTTTGTCAAAGAAGTCTTGTGCACAAATTTATAAGAGCGTACTTTTAAATCCATAAGGATATGCTATTAATTACGTATAATTCTTGGATGTAGATAGATAATCTCGAATACCCAACCTCAACATCAACAAAATGAAGACAGCTTTGTTTATCACTTGTCAAATCAAAAATTACATTTACGTTCCGTTCTACTGATTGCCCATGTCTTGTTTTCGTCATTTTTTTTTTATAATTTCTAAGCAAGTGCTTGACTACGATCCCTAAGCAAGTGCTTGACTACGATCCCACCTGATGTTAAGTGGAAATGCAGTCCTGAATGGTAAGGCGCACTAGCTTAGTAAATACCTATTCACTCTACTCGTGAAAATACCCACGTTGTAATCGGAAGGAAAGACAGACGCGGGCAAACTATTCCAGTCCTTTGCTGTACGAAGAATGAAAGACATGCATGTATGTCGTGCACATATCGTTACTAGCAACTATAATGATTTTTCAACTATTCGATAATATTTATGAGATTACTGCTATTGGACCTTGTTTTCATAAATATTATGCTTTTAAAATATTAACAATTACCAAGAACATTTAATGCGAATAGGAACGGTTTTTGAATTTTTTTTTTTAAAGAAAGCTAGCAGTATTATTTTTTTTTTCAGAATTATTACTAACAATCTTGTTAACCATTCCAACTAAGCTTAAGCTTGTGCTAGGACATGGTTCACGGCAATAGTCGAATGGTGGATTCGAGCCCACGACCTTACGATTCGCAGACCGTACCCTAAACAATTAGGCTATTGACGCTTCTTAACTTACGCTCTAGCTTAGTATGCACTCAGTTTAATCTTAACGTGAAGGACTATAAATTAAAATGCTGACACGACACTGAGCAAGACCTTAGTATCTCTCGCAAGTTTGGCCTAAGCTAAGCCTGGGCGAAGTCAAAGTACAATAAAGTAGTAAAGTCTAAACCTAAGTTTATCTAAAAGTAAATAAAATAAAATTATTGTAACATATAAATAGTTAATATGTGCTTAAGATTATAACTTTTTATGTATTAAGTAATATTTCGTGTGAAACTTCGTCGTAACTAAACAATGCTTAGAAAACCCTCAGCCCTGGACTCTATTAAAAGTGCTTTTATATCTGCTATATTGCCTCGACCATTACGACGTCATACCTAATGGTTTAGGGTACGGCCTGCGAATCGTAAGGTCGTGGGTTCGAATCCACCATTCGACTATTGCCGTGAACCATGTCCTAGCACAAGCTTAAGCTTAGTTGGAATGGTTAACAAGATTGTTAGTAATAATTCTGAAAAAAAAAAGAAATATTGCTAGCTTTCTTTTAAAAAAAATCTCGATATTTATTCAGAGATATATATCTAAACACATATCGAAGCACGAGAAAGTAATCTGTATACTTATTAGTTGGTACAGTACTCGTTAATCGATTAAAGTCGTGAAAAACTTCGTGCTAACAACGGCATTTAGGTATAAAACAAGTATATTAAATGAAAATTTTAAAATTTATATATATATATATATTTAATATTTTCTTTTACCCAGAAAGCTTCAGTCGATTAAACAGAATTCTTATATCAGAAAAATAAGAAAGTTTCGCAAGAATATTCCTTGCGATTCTCTTTTTTTTTTATTCTTTATTATTTTCTCTGTAATTTTTCTCTATTACCTCGGGGATCTTTTATTCATACGCTGTTCTGTAATAAGGCGAAAAGTTTTCTACTCTAAAAGATTTCTTTACATGCGGCTGTAAAGAATGGTTTTTGTTTGTTTCAAGGGTACTCTTCTGAATAGATATTATACCTACGCTGTTCAATTTCGCTTTTATAAATGTATTAGAAATTTCGCTTTAAATAAACAATTTTGTTTTTTTTTTGTGGCATGAGGCAGGACTACTGACTTATTTGCTAAAAATCAGAGTTTATTGCCCCTTGTCATATTTTTCTCTGAGCATAGTCTGCCTATGCTATATCTAGTTCCCCCAACGTGGGTGGTTAGGGATGTTATTTATTCTACGCTTTCATTCACTCTTGATTAGAACTAAAGTTATATTTTTTAAAAAACACTCTTATCGTCTATCTTATTCTATATTTTTTTTGTTTTACATTCTTACTACTCTAGTTTCTTATTCACTACTCTATCTAACTCTACATATAATTCTTATAATCTTATTTATATTTATTTATTCTATTTATACTATTCTTTACTCGGTTTTACATTTTTAAACAATTTTGTTTTTTTTTTGTTTTACATTCTTACTACTCTAGTTTCTTATTCACTACTCTATCTAACTCTACATATAATTCTTATAATCTTATTTATATTTATTTATTCTATTTATACTATTCTTTACTCGGTTTTACATTTTTAAACAATTTTGTTTCTAATAGAGACATTTTATGGTATTTATACGATTGTACGTAAATATGTGTGTATGTGGGGGGGTGCGCGCGTGCGTATGTAGGTGAGTGCATCACAAGCATCCAGAAATTTGTGTTTCAGTCTCGGTGGCAGCTGAGAGTAGCCTAGTAACTATAAGCCGTAGAATAAAATCGTAGTATATCTAATGGGTCCCGAAGTCGCCAAAGAGGAAGTAATACAAATATATTTACGATCAAGATTTTTTTTATGACGAACTACACAGATTGGCCAGAGAAGCTGGCCTTGACTGCTTCACCGGATTGAGAGGTGGCATAGCTCTTAGGTCGCTTAGCCTGAACGTCTATTGCTAGTAACTCGACACATGGGTCCCGCCGGTGAGGGTTACCCCGGCTTGGACGGTTACTATGTTACGCGTAAGCATTCCGATCCGAGGGCGCCCGAGAGTGCCGAACCACGACTCGGTCGGTTGCTATTTCACGGATAATCTAAGAGACATTCAAAAGCTAAACTAACTTTGAGTGCCACTTCGGAAAGCGTTGGCGCTGGGAGAAGAAGTGGCCGTAGAAACTCCAGCAACGCTCCTAACATCTAAGGGGTGGGGCCTGCCCATATTACGATCAAGAACGAAAACCGACTTCAAGTCGAATCAAACGTTAAACGCAATTACGCGAGGACGCTCTCTTTAATTTCTCATTCATCATTTTATATTGCGAATAAATAGTCCTTTTAAAGTTCCCGAGTCGAAACTAAAATTAAATTCCTAGCGAACCTCACTGTTCATGTCTAAAACAATCACAATATATTAATAAGGTTATTTGGTTAAAACTACGGACAGACAAACTAAAGTTTAATATTATTTTCGTTACATAAAATATAAACAAAAGGGGGGTTAACAAAGAAGAGTAGGTAGTAGATTTTAAGTCTGTGGGGTATTATGACGAAGGAGGTCTTAGAGGGAAGAAGACAGTAAGGGACGACTGTAAAAAAATGTGATTTTGAGTTCCTTCGTCAAGTCCACATTCACAAAGGGAGCTGTCTCTAATGTGTAGCTTAGCCAGTTGAACGATGGTACACGCATGCACAAGCCTTAATCTACAGATCATGCTTGTCAAGCGTTTGTGCATGTTTTTAAAATTGCAGAACCAAAACTGATTGGGAACGAGGATTGTACTTCAGCGTAGTCTTCCCTTTAGAAGTACTAGTTCTTAGCCAATGCGTGTTCTCAAAATGTGATAAGGCGTTGTCTTTCGATCGGAATTAGATCATTGGGATAGTTTTGGAAGTATCGATGTTGTCGATTTATTCGCGTTACTCGTTACCGAAGAACGAACGGAGTTCGAGATTACAGTTGCGTGTGTAATGGACGGTAAAAAGTGAATTTTCTCTCAATTCTCCGACATTTCATCGTCGGTTAATGGACTAAAGCAATTTCTCGCCCTTTTCATCTCGTTGTTATGAATTCCTTTTATAATAATTTCAAAAAGGACGTAGAATATTTAAAACAATATTGAGTGGTGCTTAGAATTTTTTTCCTTGTACGTTAATCTACATAATTTCGTCAGATGTTATCTCGTTAGAGATACGATGGAAATGATAATAAAAGTATAATTGAAGTTGAATCGAAAGATATTTTTAGCGTATTTGAATCGGACCTAATATTAAAAGCGAATTGCATTTATTGATGCCACTGTTTCGTGAAAATTTAAGTGCTAGTACTACGTGCTCAGCGGTGGAGAAATACATATTACAAAACATTTATAATTGTGAAATATAAATTAATGTAGTTTTATTTCTAAGAAATATTTGCGTAAATTTAAGAAGTCATTAAATTTAATAAATAAATCAATTAAATAAATTAATTTAATACTTATATGTTTTAATACTTTATAATGTTTTTATATTTTGTATTCTCGTTTTAATGTATTTTTTTTTAAATAATATTTGTTATATATTGTAGGTCTCGTAGAATAAAATAGTCCAACAACTAATACACTCGCTTTATTGAGACAGCGTCACGTTGTACAAAGAATTATTTATAACGAGTAACGTCACAACTGCTCGTCCTCACAATCTTTATACAAAATTAATTAGAAGTCAGATTAGGAACTAATAAGATTATTTACAAATACTATTGTTTACAATGCCAAGTTAATGTGACGATCAACTAAATTATTAACTATGAATTAAAGATACAATAAGGTTTAGGTAAATCATTAAGATCTCATTGGAAGTAGTTTTTATGCATAACAATCGCTGGGTGTCAGGTGTTGCCAGCTAACATATTGTAAAAATTTAACCAAAGATGTAAAAATAATTAATGGATATAATAAAACGTTTATTGCTCAACAACACAATAAATCAGAAACAGTCAAGTAATATAGACTAAATGGAGAATGTGGATACTAAACTACGGTGTCAAATTTCATTCAGATCCTTTCACCCATCCCAACTTTCACATTTATAATTTTAGAGAATTTTTTAATAATACAACTAAACTATCCTAAATAGTAATTTACAGTATGTACCTGATCAATTGCCGTGGTAGATCAGTGTCCGTGTGGTCGCCTCAAGTTACGTAGTACGCTAGCAACCCGAGTTCGATCCCCGGTGCCGGCACCGATTAATTTGTTGTTGCAATTTTATGTGCTGATTTACCACGTGCTCGGCGATGAAGGAAAACATCGTGGGGAAACCTTACATGTCTTAGAATTTTTTTCTATGCCTTTGAAGTCTGCCAATCCGCACTAGGGCTGCGTGGCGGACTATGCCCTTATACTCTCTTTACAGAGAAGGCGTGCGCCCAACAGTGGGACATATGTAAAGGCTGTAACTTTAACTAACTTAACTTAAACCTGATCGATTGCTCCCTACGGTAAAGCTGCGAGAGTACTTAAGCGCCGCCAAATTTAAACAATATATTCGTTGTCGTTTCAAAAAATTCTTGGTCGTTTCTCTTGTTTTTTCGCTCCAATTCTTGCTCATTTGTTCTTCTGGTCCTCTTAGTATACTCCTGGCTCCACCTGAAACAGAAAAAAGTAAATTAATTAGTAAAAATAAAAAATATATTAGAGTCCGTTGCGTGCACCAAACCGCCGCACTTTTTTGTCAATAGCCCCCCCATTTTTAAGTTTACAAAAATTTCACATATATACTTTTCGCTTTATAATCTTGTTCCGTATACGTTCACATCAAAATATTTTTAGATTTTCACATTTTTAAATTTTCATCGTAATATTCTAAGTCGATTTTCCGTCTCCAAAAATTTTGATTTTTCCCAACTTTTTTCGTCTCAACGTGTAGTCCTAGTCTCAAAACCACCCCCCCCGTTGAAATTTTCCCGAAATTCGGCCGTTTTCGGCAAAAATCGCCCTCCCGCCCACCCAGATTACATTACTAACGTAGATTTCCATACTTGTTTTCACTTTTTTCCACATTTCTTAAAATTAGCCTTAAATTAAAGTTCAAAATGCTAGGATTACGCACCCCCAGCAAAACTAGAAGGCGCATCGTTGAGTGTTCGGCTTGTCCGAGCGCTTCATCGGTCGAAAACGAACCAAGAAGATTAGAGTCGGAGAGCGAGGAGGAAGAAGAGCCTGAGGACGAGAATGTCACCATAGCGCAGATTGTGGCAAGGAAGTACTCCAACCGAGTGGCGGAGGCACTTGCTTGCCTACAAAAGGCCAAACAAAATCTGAAAAACTCAGGGAATATTAAGAAGAGTATAAAAACAGAAGTTACGGCAGCAATTAACAGATTATATCAGCTAGTAAAGGAGGCTGAGGCCGATAAAAAAGGGAAAGGAAAGGCAACGAAGCGGATAGAGGAGGGAGAAAGGGAAAGGGAGAAGGAAGTGGCCCCGACCTTACTCGCTCCTTCACACGCGGAGTTCCAAGAAATGGTTAAGAAGATGGAGGAGCACAAAAAGCTCCTCCTTGAAAATACCAAACAAGCCGAGAGCCTTAATAAGGCCTTATCAACCTGGAAAGAGGAAGGACTGCTCAAAGGGTCTTACGCGAGCGTTACGGCGGGAACATCACCGAAGTGCACCGCAACGCACTCGGTGGCGATCTCGTCAAACGACTCAAAGGAGACCAGTGAGCAGGTCCTTAATAAAATTAGGAAAGTTGTGAACGCCACAGAGGAAGGCATCAAAATAGACAGGGTAAGGAAGATCAAAGACCGTAAAATAATCGTAGGCTGCAACACGGAAGAGGAGTTGAGCCGCGTAAAAGACAGACTTAGAAAAGCTGGGAAAGACCTCCACTTCGAGGAGGTCAAAAACAGAGACCCGTTGGTAGTCTTAAAAGATGTCTTAAGCTACAACAAGGATGAAGAGGTTATCAAGGCTATACGAAAACAAAATGTGGACATGTTTGAGGGACTGGAAGGCGATGCGGGACGGATGGAGGTGAAGTTCCGCAAGCGCACCAGGAACTCGCTAACATGCCACATAGTACTCAAAGTATCCCCTCAACTGTGGAGCAGATTCACGGAGGCTGGAGTGCTGCACGTGGACCTTCAGCGGGTTCGAGTGCAGGACCAGTCTCCCCTCGTCCAATGCACACGGTGCCTGGGGTACGGGCACACCAAAAGGTTCTGCACAGAGTCGGCAGACTCGTGCTGCCATTGCGGTGGGCCACACCTCGGGTCCGTGTGCACCGACCGGCTTTCCGGAAAACCACCCTCCTGTCGTAACTGCGTATCCGCGAAACTCGACAGGAGAGACCACACTGCATTCAGTGAAGACTGTCCGGTTAGAAGGAGGTGGGATTCCCTGGCGAGGTCGTCCATAGCGTATTGCTAAGGGCACCCCAGGCGTACCAAGCTCCCCTTCATCCGGACAGCCCCTATATCACGTTGTGCAGGCTAACCTGCAAAGGTCTGAGCTCGCCACGGCAGAACTCATCATGGAGGCAACAAAACGTAAGCTTACGTTTGCCCTAGTCCAGGAGCCCTATACAGGAAATAGAGGTGAAATGAGGCAGCATCCAGGGACAAGAACGGTACAATGTGCCAGGAGCCCTACCACCGATATGGTGGTTAAGGCGGCCATTGTACTGTTCGACGACACCATCGACATCATCCATCGCCCGGACCTCACAACTTGCAACATAGCCGTTGCCAAGTTGAGGACCGCGGCGTGGGAGGTGGGGGTGGTGTCCGTCTACCTGGAGCCAGATAAGCCCATTGAACCGCTCCTGGACTTGATGGGAGATGCCGTGGAGGGCTTGGGTACCGACAGCGTGATATTAGGGGGTGATCTGAATGCGTGGAACACGTGGTTGGGAAGCCGGTCCGATAATGGACGAGGTATTGAGGCCGCAGCCAAAATCGACGAGCTCAACTTACACGTGTTGAATGAAGGGTCTGAGCCTACCTTCGATGTTATACGTGGTGGAGTACACTACACCAGCTGTGTAGATGTAACTGTCTGTTCAACCCATCTCTTAGGGAAGATCGAGAACTGGCGCCTTGCGGATGATGTAACGAGTTCGGACCACAGGGCAATTCTGTTCGACTTAAACTTGGGTAAATCTCATAGCACAAGAGTCATCTCCTCTACCCGGAAGTACACTACCTTGAGAGCTAACTGGAGCGAGTTTCGAAAGGATCTCGCCCAGTCACTCGAAAAGAAAGATATAACAACTGATGAAATACGAAGAATAACGACAAAGGACAGTTTGGAAGAGGTAGTAGATAGGTATGTGGAAACCGTGGTAGAGGTGTGCGAAAGGGATCTACCCAAGGTTGGTCCGAAGAGACGAGCAGAGTTGCCCTGGTGGAATGAAGAATTGTCCAATCTCAAAAAGGACTACATTAGGAAAAAGAGACGAATCTCCTACGCAGCGCCAGTTCGAAGAGAATGGGTTGTACAGCAGTACATAGAAGCAAAAGAGGTGTACAAAACCGAGATGAAGAAGGCTCAGACCCAGAGCTGGAAGAAATTCTGCGGTCGTCAAACCAGAGAATCTATGTGGGACGGGATATATAGGGTGATACGCAGTTCAGCCGTGAGGAAAGAGGACACCCCCCTCATGAAGGATGGGAAGGTGTTGGAGGGGGTGGAATCGGCCAGGAGTCTTGCGGAGACCTTCTTTCCAGAAGATAGTCAAGAAGGGGACGACATGGACCACACAGAAATAAGAAGAATAGCAGAAGAAGTAAATGAGGGGGGTGATGATGAACCATCTGATCCCCCCTTCACACTTGAGGAACTGAAGTGGTCCGTGTCCAGCTTTCATCCGAAAAAGGCTCCTGGTCCCGATGGACTCACGGCTGATATATGTTCTGCGGCAATCGCCCTTGATCCCGTCCTATTCCTGACCATAGCCAACAAATGTCTGGCTCTGTCATGTTTCCCTAGAAGGTGGAAAGAAGCAGCGATTGTGGTTCTGCCCAAACCCGGCAAGGACGATTACACGCAGCCCAAGTCCTATAGACCAATAGGATTACTTCCAGTATTTGGAAAAATACTGGAAAAAATGGCTATAAGGCGAATAAGGTGGCACACTGCACCGGATATTAGCGGGCGCCAGTACGGCTTCATGCCACAGCGCAGCACCGAGGACTCCCTCTATGACATGATGCGGCACATTCGAGCCAAGCTCAAAGAGAAAAAGCTTATCGTGCTCGTATCACTGGACATAGAGGGAGCCTTCGACAATGCGTGGTGGCCCGCAATCCGGTGCAGGTTGGCTGAGTCCCGTTGCCCCGTGAACCTGAGGCGCCTGGTCGATAGCTACTTTAGCGAACGATCAGTGCGTGTCAGGTATGCGGGCGCGGAATTCTCCAAAAGTGCCACCAAGGGCTGCGTGCAGGGTTCCGTCGGGGGGCCGACATTTTGGAACCTGCTGCTCAATCCCCTTCTGGGGGAACTAGACGCGATGGGTGTTCACTGCCAGGCATTTGCCGACGATGTGGTGTTGATGTTCTCCGGAGACAGATCCCTTGATATACAGAATAGAGCCAATGCGGCTCTCGCACATGTCCAGCAGTGGGGAGTACGTAATAAGTTAAACTTCGCGCCTACGAAAACCAAGGCGATGTTAATAACCAATAGAATTAAGTATAACTCCCCACGGCTGGATATGGGCGGGAGACCCATTGAGCTCACAAACCAAATTAAGATCTTGGGCTTGACAGTTGACGATAGACTCTCCTTTAAGGCGCACATAGCCAATACGTGCAGCAAAGCGCAAGGTATCTATCGTCAGCTGTCCAGAACAGCCAGAGTCTCATGGGGTCTGAATCCGGAGATCATCAG
The DNA here is from genome assembly GCA_029286785.1 of Meandrusa payeni. Classification (NCBI taxonomy): domain Eukaryota; kingdom Metazoa; phylum Arthropoda; class Insecta; order Lepidoptera; family Papilionidae; genus Meandrusa; species Meandrusa payeni. The sequence continues at coordinate 5,078,754 of JAGSMX010000008.1, read as the reverse complement.
AACCATATACCTGGCAGTGATAGAGCCCATCGTGCTCTATGCAGCCAGCGTATGGGCACCGGCAGTACAGCGCAAGGGGACTAAGAAGCTTCTGGACCGGGTGCAGCGGGGTTTCGCTCAGAAGATCGTCAGATCGTACAGGACTGTGTCGCTAAATTCAGCTTTAATACTCGCGGGGCTGCTTCCTCTGGACCTCAGGGTCCAAGAAGCAGCCCTTCTATATGAAATTAAAAAAGGACACTCCCAGCGAGTACTGGGAGATCTTGAATTAGAGAGACCAGTCCTGTACACTGAGACGATACACCCCGCTCACCAGGAGGGGCTACAGTTCGACCGTCTGGCGGACGGTGACGAAGTGACTCGGCGAGCTGCCGCCGATGTAAATATTTACACGGACGGTAGCAAAATTGACGGCAAGGTTGGCGCAGCGCTATCCGTATGGCATGGCGCTGCGGAAAAATCTTGCCGGAAATTGAAACTGGGTCACTTCTGCACCGTATACCAGGCGGAACTGTATGCCCTGTATGAGGCTTCAAAAGTTCCCTTGAAAAACCCGGCTCAGCGGTTTGGGATTCATTCCGATTCCAGGTCCGCCCTCGAAACAGTCATCAACATCGACTCCCTCCATCCCCTCGCGATGAAAATTAGAGAAAACCTCAAAGAAGGAAAAAGAAGAGGCAAAGAAATCCAACTTTATTGGATAAAGGCTCACGCGGGGATGGAAGGGAACGAGAGGGCGGACGATCTTGCAAAGCAAGCTGCAATCGGAATGAAGACCAAACCCAATTATGAAGAGTGTCCTGTTTCATATGTCAAGCGACAAATCCGATTGGACTCGCTTGACATATGGAACAGGCGCTACAAAGACGGGGGCACTGCGGGCACAACGAAGGTGTTTTTCCCCGACGTTGTGTCCGCATACCCCGTCATCAGGAAGATGGACCTAGACCCGACTCTTGTACAAATTCTGACGGGGCACGGAGGGTTCTCCGAGTATTTGAATAAGTTTCGGTGTAAGGGGAGCCCTTCGTGCATCTGCGATCCGAATGTACAAGAGTCGGTGCTACATGTCTTGACAGAATGCCCGGAGTTTAATGTTAGAAGATTTGAGTGTGAAAGCGAGATGAATGAAAGGATAACTGTAGAAAATATTAGAAATTTAATTAGCGATAAGAATAGGATAGATATATTTTTAAGATTTTGTAAATACGTAGTTAAAAAAGTTATTGATAGGAATAAAACATAATGTAATGTAATAGATATAAGATTAGATAATAAGCAAAATTGTAATATAGAAATAAGTTTAGAAATATTGAAATAGAAATAAGAAATTGTAGATTCTTTAGAAATAATAGATATAAGGAAATTGTAATAGAAATAAGAAATTTAGAAATAGTATTGTATAAAGTAGACAAATAAGTTAGTAGTAAATTAATGTTAAGATAAGAAACCCCCAGCCAAACATGCTGGGGAACAAATATTAGTATAAATCATCTTTAAAAAAAAAAAAAAAAAAAAAAAAAAAAAAAAAAAAACCTGATCAATATCCTTTTTGAAGTCGATTAAATAAAAAACATTCCTAATTTATTCCTTATTTCGCCAGCTATCTGCCAGTGAAATTCCCGTCAAAATCGGTCCAGCCGTTCCAGAGGTTATCCCGAACAAACAGACAGACACACAAAAATTGTAAAAAAATGTTAGTTTGGTTCTTATGTACCGTATATACATTTATATGCATTTAGTTAAAAGGGTATTTTAAAATTAAAAATATAGAGTTTTTTTTATGACAAACTAAACAGCCAAAGAGGCTTACTTTGAGCCTTCACTGCTTCACCGGATTAAGAGATGGCATAGCTTTTAAGTCGCTTAGCCTGAACCTCAAAATAGACATATAAGTAATAAGACAACAGTTAAGTTACAAATATACGTGGAATTGTAAAATTTTCAGTTCACGTTATCTCAAATATTAATCATTTACATACGTATACCATATTCGCGGTATTCTTTCGCGCCCAAAGAGCCGCGTGACGCATCATGTCGGCGCCGGATGTCGAAGCGCGCGCGCACGCTAGTCGCGAAACGCGATCAGCAAACGTCAATCGATCAACGTCTTAGAACTACACCGGAAGATTGCACTGTGTATGCAAACAATGACTAGCGAAGGCTGGTCCTAAGTTGTCTTGTAAGAAAGACTACTTACACATATGATCTTACGTTGTTATGGTAGAGTCGAGTTCTCAGGCCAGGCCACTTAATACGGCGTACCTGCTTCTCTATTCCTAGCTGTTATGACTGCGCCAACAAACTTGTCCTTTGATAATTTGCCGCGTTTATGAAGCGTTATGCGACGTGTCTCGTGCCTGCGGGGATGCATTTAAAATTTTATGTTAGACCTTCAAAGGTGCATTTACATACGCAAAGTGCAAAGCTTACAAGTATGACTAGATTAGTTGGTCGAGTCTTCATTTATATTCAAGTCTTTTATGTCAAATTAAAAGGTGTGAAGGAATGAAAATATATGAAAAAATTGCTTAGTTCTTTTGATTCAGAAGTTTTTAATAGCACTACGATACTATGCAACACTAAAAGTTTTGGCTGACATTAAAAGGGGCAAACGAGCTTACGCCTCACCTAAAGTGACCACCGTCGCACATAAACATTCACAACATCGGAAGAGTTGCAGATGCGTTGCCGACCTGTATGATAGGAGTAGGGTCGTTTCTTGAAGGTCCCCAAATCGTATAGGAAAAACCGCTCATAACAGTTGATTCCTCACGTTAATAGTGCGTCGAAGAAGGTTTTTAAGTGTTTTCCCCGGAAAGGACATGTTTTCGCTCTTTCCGGGAAAATCTATTTGTTTCTCTGACTAGAGGGGGGTCAGAGATTGATTTTCAAACTTATATTTCGTATCTTAGTGATTTTCCTTTTTGATAACTTCTATATTCTAAATAATATTTTGTATATAGTATATATATAATATGTACGTCGAAGAAGGTTACGCGAGATAAGCTCGGTTGTTTAACGCCAGCTATCACATAGTAACCGTCCAAGCCGAGGTTACTAGCGATAGAGGTTCAAGCTAAGCGACCTAAGAGCTATGCCAGCTCTCAATCAGGCGGAGCAGTCAAAGCCAGCTTCTCTGGCCAATCTGTGTTGTTCATAAAAACAAAGCCAACTATCAAGATAGTCCATATTCAACCGACTTCAAAAAGAAGGACTTTCTTAATTCTTCTATATGTTTGTGCACATAAGTTTACAATGTTTGGTTTGAACAAGTTTCCATATTAATTTTGTTGGCATTACAACCTTCGAAGATATACCAGAGAACTGATAAAAATCGTAGAGAAAAGTATTCTTTGTTTATTCGTAGCTTTATGACAATCTTTCTCAGGTAAGTGCTTCTTAATAACAACGTGTACAAAGGTGGAAAAAGAAAAAGTATTTAGGCGCCAGAACTTCGTAATATAACTATTTTTTTATGACGAACTACACAACCTTAACCGAACCACATACCCATGGACTATCTTGTTAATTGGCTTTTGGCAACCAGAGTTCGATACTTGGTGCCGGCACAAATTTTGTTTGTTGCAATTTTAAATTTTATATATATATTAGATTTACCACGCGCTTGGCGATGAAGGAAAACATCTAAGGAAACCAATATGTCTTAGAATTTTTTTAAGACATGCGAAGTCTTTCAATCCACTCTATGGATGTGTGGCGGACGTAAATATGTAGTGTAACTTTAACTTTTAACCAATTGATAGCAAGCATGCACATCATGACGTCATCACTGTTTATGGAGGAACTACACAGTCGGCCAGAGAGGCTGGCCTTTACTGCTTCACCGGATTGAGAGGTGGCATAGCTCTTAGGTCGCTTAGCCTGAACCTCTATTGCTAGTAACTCCACACAAAGGTCCCCCCGGTGAAAAATATAACTATGACACATCGAAAATAAAGAGAGAGTCCGCGCGTAATAGCGACTAATAATTGATCCGTCATATTTGATTTTAAACCAGTTTGTTTTTTACTCGTAAATAAAAAAAACTGAGCGCTAGACAAATGAACGAAGCTCAACCAACTGCAATTGTCTACGTACAAATAAGACTAATGCAATCAGTTGTGAGTAATACATTACCTCATGAACAACGTCTAATCCAGTCTTACAATGAATCTCGCGGTTTACAAATAGAGTAATTGGAACTTCGTATTCCCAGCGGCTCCCGCGCCGGCTGACTCACCCTCTATTTTAAGCTTTGTGATGCGCTTGCGCAGTTATTTCAACCGACTTGCCTTTAGTTGAGTACTTAATGTTCTGTCGCGTTTGCGCCTTACGCCATAAAAAATAGCAATCATAGGAACTGCTGATAGAAGTGAAAAATTAATCTGGTTTTCACATCTACAGACACTAAGACCAACAATTATATACGTGTTTAAATGGTTTATTTATCATTCAAATACATTACGAGATGTACACCTCGTATCACCACCTTCACAATCACCTATACAAATAATCACAGGATCACCTATACAAATAAATACAATTGGCATGTCTGTTTGTAATATTAAAATAACCCTGATAGCCGCTTTACTATATGCATACGAATATATACCGTACATATAACGAAATAAGTTTTTTTTACAATTTTTGTCTGTCTATTCGTGTGTCTAGTGACTAAATGTAAATAAAATTAGTATGTCGGTGATGCGAACTAATGCGTCTAAAGACCAAACAAAAATCACTACTTAGAGAAATCTAAGTACATTTTCTTAAGTACTTATAATATACAAATACACTTAAGACCGTGACCTAGAAGTTGTTAATATATAACTCATAGATAATCGTCGGTTAAGGGTACTAAACTTACCTGCGTATTTCTTAAAATGTCTGTTGGTTGTATCTCGTAAGGCGCTTTCTATCAAATTTTTAGCAATTATGTAGTTATTTCTTTGTAATTATTAAGTATGTACTATCTTTCGTAATGAATGCAAACAAATTCCAATCACACGTTACTGTCTCGCACCGTACCTTATGTTGCGTACAAATATATCAGACTATAAACCGCAAGCCTATCGGCGACTGGTCCATTGTTTTCGCATTGATACCATCGTCATTAATTACCTGCAGGTGACACTGGTGGGTAATTAAATTGACACTTAATTTTAACTGAACACTCATACCCAGAAATCTTCTTTACATATGGCTTATTTAACCAACTTTTAAAAATGGAGGAGGTTATAAATTGGTCTGCATTTGTTTACTATAACCGATTTATTTTGGTTTCCAAGACATACTAGGGACGTTAGAATTTAGAATACAATAATACTGTTAAGATTTTTTATCCTACACAATATTACACGTGTGTTCTTGCCGAAATAATATACTACGTCTTATTAGCCCGATAATGTCAATTACAATGTGTTTAAATCTGAAATAGTTATATTTGCACACTAATATCAGCAAAAATAGATGCGGTGAAAGAAAAAAATACCGAGTTTACTATGTACCGACTGAGAAATGTTTGACTGAATGACTTTTTTTTTTTGTTTACGGGGAGGAAATCTTCAGAAAGACAACCCGCCTTCTGGGGAGAAGGCGGCGGTTATTTGGGGTTCTTACCCACTAAAACCTCCCCGGTGGCCCTTTCCTCTGTGCATGACGAGGGGCTCCGGGATCTCCAGTGGAACGCACCGGAGCCCCTCTGCACTGTGCTCAAGGAGAGCACGTCCCGGGGAGGTTACTCCTTCCCCGTGCCCTCGCAGCGCAAGGCGACACGGGCCAGCCGATGTCGCCTTCTTCCCGGGTCCACTTTGGTGGACGACTCAGGCCTCCACCCTTGTCGCCCAGTGAACCGGAGGCCCCTTTTAGTCGCCTTGTACGACAGGCAGGGGATACCGTAGTCTTATTCTTGAGAGCCCAGAACTACAGGGCTGTTGACTGAATGACTAGAGTAACGTGCAGATGATATTTTCCTGCAGAATGCCGTGATCTAAGCTCTCAACCCGGTAAATATCTAAAAACAGTCGTAATAAAATCAATAACGTCTTTTGTTTTTGGAACGAACCTACACTGATTCGCCAGAGAAGCTGACCGCAATCATCTGATGATAAATCTGCTCTAATCGATTGAAGCTGTCAGCAGATTTAACAGAGCTCTTAGGTCACTTAGCCTGAACCTCTATTCGGAGAAAGATGGCGCAAGGGCCGAGAGGGGACTTCGGCTTGGAAGCTCCTCTAATCGCGTAAGCATTCCGATCCAACGGCTCCCGACATGGCTAACATCGTGTGACTTTGTTTGTTTAAATAACTTTTTATGAGAAGGCCCGTCGGAAAGTGGGACATGTGTAGCTCCTTATTTCTTTTATATTATTAATTGCAAGTGATATTTATTGTTCGACTTCGCTCAGTCAGAAGCTACTGGGGTACGCCAATTAAGCCTATTATAGAGCGTCGACATGCACCACGAGCGGTGTCTCGCAACATAATAACGTTTAATCAATTTGATCGCGAACCGCTGAATTGAGGTCGTTGGCATGGGTGTCCATAGAAGTTGATATTGTCCTTGCATATGATAATTCACCGACGTCTATATCAAATATAGAGGCAAAAGCTTTCTGAACACATTTTTCACTAGCACTTGTTTCAACAACGTTGCATGAAATTACATGTACATTTACGAGTAAAAACAAAAAATAAATAAATAAAAATAAAATAAAAAAGCCTTTTAGTTCCTGCATTACAAAAAATAAAATTAATAATAACAATTTAGTGCCATTTTCACTGTTCTGCAAGAACCCCAGTTGAGTGGGTAAAGGCCTCCTCCAGAGAGTTCCACCGTTCCCTGTCCTGTGCTACTGTGATCCACGATAAGCCACCTGTTCTTAGACTTAGAGTAAAAACAAAAACCGACTTCAATTCCGACTTTCTTAATATTATAACCGAATTATCGTATGAATATTACGGAATAGAATTAATCAGAATCAAAATTTCATCAAACTACCCTTAAAGTACATCCTTTCCAATAAAAAATGAATGATCGAAATCCGTTAACGTGGTGGTATGAGTTATAAGTTATATTTAGTGCGAATTTAATACTTATATGGTGTTATAATCTGTAGGTCTCGTAGAATAAAATAGTCCAACAACTAATATACTCGCTTTATTGAGACAGCGTCACGTTGTACAAGAAATTATTTATAACGAGTAACGTCACAACTGCGCGTCCTCACAATCTTTATACAAAATTAATTACGAGTCAGATTAGGAACTACTAAGGTTAAACTATTGTTTACAATGCCAAGTTCATGTGACGATCAACTAAATTATTAATTATGAATTAAAGATACAATAAGGTACAGGTAAATCATTAAGATATCATTGGAAGTAGTTATTATGCATAACAATCGCTAGGTGTCATGTGTTGCCAGCTATCAATGGATTTATAATGGAACCCATTGTCAGAATTGGACCAAATTGTCAAAATGGCACAAGGGAAACACCAGCTATCAAATTAAAATAGAATCATCAAAATCGGTCCACCCAGTCGAAAGTTATGAGGAAGATTATACAAACATAAAAAAGACAGAGAAACAGACTTCAAATAAGGGTTCTCACCTTGTCCTTATTTTAAGTCTGTTACAAAATGTTCAATTTGTAAAATAAGGAAATATTTTATTTTAGCTCTAGTACAAAAATGTAATAACGTTTGACTTGCCAACACGACACGGCAGTGGGATGAAATGTTTCATTTTGAAGCACTGCAGTAATTCATTCGAGGCGCGCAGACTGTAACGGCGGTGCTTCTCCGGTACAATGGCGGAGCAGTCATCAGTGGCCCTTTGTCTTTCGGATTACCGTCGCTCCGATTTCGCCCCGGCCGAGCGAGTTCGCTTACATTTCGAGTATTGTGCTATTACATTAATATTGCGCGAGATACAGGTAACGGAACCATTGTTCGCAACCCTTTTTCTGTGTGAAAATTTGTATTGACGAGATTTTCGGCTTAATCTATAGCAATACTACCTTTACATTTTAAGATAAAGCTCGGAGCTTTAAATTCGAGTTGTTCGCGGTTATAAGGCACCCTATATGACATATGAATGTACATGGGCCTCAAGTTTGTTATTGTCAATGTATTTCAATATAACAATCGATCAACTACAATTTAATCGTCATTGTGACAAAAACCGTATTAGTCTCATAATGATCGATCATTATTTTTTATTTTACAATTAATAAGTAAAGAGAGTATAAGGGCATAGACCGCCACGCGGCCCTAGTGCGGATTGACTTCACAAGTCTTAGAAAAAATTTCTTCCTCCTTCAAAAGCGTGATAAATCAGCACGTAAAATTGCAACAACAATTTTTGATTGGTGCCGCCACCGGGAATAGAACTCAGGTTGCTAGCGTACTATGCAACTTGAGGCAACCGTCCGGACACTGAGCTACCACGGCTCACTTATATAATTGAAAAATAACGTCGTGAACATGATATGAAATGTAATGCGTATTTGGAAGATGTACGAGATTAACAAATACTAACAACATTCGAACGCCAGTGGTGCGCCGACGGAAAACCGTAGTGACACTATTGAACTAGCAGATTACCAAAATTAGCAAAAATCTAATGTCTCCAGGTCAATGTAATCTTGCTATTCTATCGGCTCCTTCATTTACGTACTCGCCAGACGTACCGACGAGGTTCGGCCGAAAAAGTATTTAACTACAGACTTACAAGGTCATGTGGCACGTATAAAACCGGTTAGCTAAATTTAGGTATGCTATATTTCTTTATTTTCAAACTATTCATTCTTGAAACCACATTTACATATTTGTCATGTATTTTACTTTAATTTATTTTATTAAATATACAATGCACTCACTAAGAAAATGACTAAATTTATCCTTATACATATCTTTCTTATTTTCGGAAGGTCAGGATTAGTTTGGCTATTTGGGAAAACCGTCGAAAATTTGAGATGCTTTTTTTTTTGTTCACGAGGAGGAAATCTTCAGAAAGATACCCCGCCTTCTGGGAGGAAGGCGGCGGTTATGTGGGATTTTTACCCACTAAAACCTCCCCGGTGGCCTTTCCTCGGTGCATGGTGAGGGGCTCCGGGATCTCCCGGGACTTCCCGGGAGGAGGTTACTCCTACTCCTCCTGCGGCAAGATGCGAGATGTTTACCATCGTGTGCTATCATAATATAGTCGCTATAACTGAGGAGAATCAAGTCAAAGTTAAGTATAGTATGAGAAACGTTTGGTTTTGTTTTTCGATGATTTTTTTATAGCAAGAAATAAGAACTTAACAAATATACTTACAATATACGAACAAATATAATAACAAAACTGAAACGATTGCGGATCTCTTGTATAAAATATATTTCATATGTATTTTACCTTAACTACGGTAGATTAAATTCGATTAAACCGTATTGATATAAAGTTAAACTTACTATAGAAAAACATCAAAAATTTTGTTTAACGCATTATTTTTAACAAGTACGGAATCATTGCAGCTAGTCTTCATAGAAACAAATGGCGGGTAATTGCGAAATGGTTGAGTCTAATCCGATGCCGGTCGGCCTTAAAAATGACACGATGTCGTTAGCATACAATAACCGGTTGTCAATGTTAAGGGTGGGACGTGCTTTACTCTCAACTAAAGGCCTATTCACACTGAAAACTTTATTGAAAAGAAATGCTGAACCGCTATAAGCTAACGGCAAACTCAACGATGTACAACTACTCGTATTCATCAGCCCTTCCGAGAATCGAGGCCAAGACATCGAAATTCTGGCGTCTATATTATCTATATACCAGATCTTCGTAGTGTAACTTAGAAGATAAAAGAGAGCGTCCGTAGATGTTTTAAATGTTTGATTCGTCACGTTTGACTGGATATGAAGTCTGTTTTTATTTTTTACTTGCAAATAAAATGTGCATAATACATTATTTGCTTACTTGTTAAACAACTGCTTTTTAGCATGTTTCCGGTTTTCTCTGTTTCTTTATTCTGCATAACAAAAAAAGTAAACAATTTACCTAAATTATATGCATATCAATATACATAGAGCCCTGGTTGCGCAGTGTCCGGGCGGTCGCCTGAAGTTTCATAGTACACTAGCAACCCGAGTTCGATCCCGGAGCCAGCACCAATAAATTTGCTGTTGCAATCTCATGTGTTGATTTACCACGCGCTCGGCGGGGAAGGAAACCATCGTGAGGAAACCTACATGTCCTAGAAAAATTTTCTGCAACATGTGAAGTTAATCCGCATTGGAGCCGCGTGGGGGACTATGCCCTTATACTCTCTTTACAGAAAAGGCTTGTGCCCAGCAGTGCGACATATTTAAAGGCTGTAATTTTATATGTTTTTATATGCATACGTATTTCATGTATTTATTACCTTCACGAAGAAATGTGGATGGTCGAGGCCGGGCGCACTAGCTAGTTTCTAAGACTATTAAATACGTCTAAAGTCGCCAACGCGCATTCATTGTGAATGGTTCTTATGCATCGGTAATCGTACATTTCACTTTGTAGTCACGTGTTCGTTTCCCGGTCGGATCATCGCACTTGTACATAATGTTTAGATCCGTTCAGTTGTTAGTTCATGGATGTCCGGAATGCCGTTATTGTTAACGTCGTGTCACTGGCCTTTGTAAATAATTGCAAATTCTTTTGACACAATGAAAAATTAAAAAACAACATTTTTAACGCTTTCAACGTGATCATGAAAATTAAATGCCTAATTTCATTTATTGGTATATATAAATATAAAATTACCATAATAACTTATTACTACCCAGAAGGCGTAATATTTTTTTCATTATATTAATTTCCTGAGTGAATTTGTTTCTCGATTTCAGTACGTTATTTTAGTAAATTACGTAATAAATTTGGTAAATAAGCATAGTTTTTCTTTTTTTACTCAATAATGAAATTGTCAATCTCAACAGTCAATAATTTAAGATACGGTTTGCGGTCGTATGTTCGAATCTAGGCTATGTAAATTACAGTATACAGTTACAGGTTGACAATTCGTTTGTACGTTTTTATGCTTGTTACCTCATAATTTTCGACTGGGTGAACAGTTTTTCAGGATACGAAAGCTGGTGCTTTAGTGTGGCCCCATTCAGACAATGGCTTCAATGATAAAACTATTTAAGTCTTAAATTTGCATTAAGCATGTGTGCGACAAATGAGCGATTTCGATGATTCATAGTTTATTGGATAGTACGTATTTCAATGGTAGTTTTATGAGAGGTTGGTTAGGTTCTGATTTATTTAATTTCGTAATGTTCCGGCAATAATTCGGAAATACAAAGAGGGCGACCGCGCGTTAAAGTACAACTTTATACATACTATATGTTCCCACTGTTGGGCATAGGCCTTCTCTGTACGGAGACTGAGAGGACTTCACAGGTCTTAGAAAATTTTCTAAAACATGTAGGTTTCCTGACCATGTTTTCCTTCACCGCCGAGTGCATAAATCAGTATATAAAATTGCGAAATCAAATTTATTGATGTAATATGAGACGATCGCCCGGATGACTAAGCTACCACGAGTCTGAGCGCTCGTACCTAGTAACGTTTAACTTTAGAATTGAAGTCGATTTTTGGTTTTTACTCGTAAATTTGACCTTTAAACATAAATATATCACCGTAACCGAAAACTTTCAAAAACGTCCTTTAAATTAAGGGGCTTTATTTCTAAGAACTACCCTCGCGCTGCGGTAATTGTTTTATACAAATATAGGCTCATACAATTAGCCCCACGTGTTGATGTTAGGAGCTATTCAAGGTTGGACAATAATGTTTTGTTGTGCGCGGCATATGGACGATTCTCGTATTTCATTACAGAAACAGCCGGCCCGTAGTGAAGCAATAAAACTATCGCATATTTAACATTATAGCACGTAATGACATTAATTTAATGGGTCGTTATAAACGGCTATATGGTGTGATACACATGTTTTGTTTATTTATAAAAAAGCTATTACCATGATTTGGCCAGTTTGTGTATATTTTTATTTTTAAATTTCTACAAAAAGGAGGTTCAATATATCTGTATTTTTTAATTTTTTAAAAACATTTTTTAACCGATTTTGACTATTGCTTCAACGATGTGTTAGACGTAAATAAAATAGATCGTCCATGTGTTCGCGTTTGGTGTTTAATCCATTATTTGAAGTCGGTTTTTGTTTTCCATCGTAAATATACTCGTCGATAAAGTAGTCGTATGCATAACCAATGAAATTGGACATTTTTATCGGGGTCAGGACATTAGGTCAAGGTAATGATAACATCATTATTGGTCGAATCCATAAGAACGTTAAGATAAATGCCTGGCCTCTAGGTTATCGCTGCTCTTTAACCGACTACAAAAAAGGTTGAGGTTCTCAATTCGTATAATTTTTTTATGTTTATGTTACCTTAGATCTTTCGACTGGGCGGACCGATTTTGATGATTCTTTTTTTTATTTGCACATTTCAATTTGGTCAAGTAATAATGGCATTCATGAGAAAACCATAGAAAGACATAAATTTGCATTTAGTAGTGCTCGAAAATGGACGAATATCTCAATATCATGCCAAAAGATTGCGATGTTTAATTTGTTTAAGATTCAAGAGTAGCTTGATAAAAGTTTGGTTAGGTTCTGATTAATTCTATTTAATTTTCCATCTATGTAATATTCCTACGATAATTCGGATTTTTTTTAAAGAAAGCTAGCAATATTTCTTTTTTTTCAGAAATATTACTAACATTCTTCTTAACCATTCCAACTAAGCTTAACCTTGTGCTAGGAGATGGTTTACCAGCCCTGTAGTTCTGGGCTCTCAATAATAAGACTACGGTATCCCCTGCCTGTCGTATGAGGCGACTAAAAGGGGCTTCGGGTTCACTGGGCGACAAGGGTGGGGGCCTTTGACGTCCGCTAAGGTGGACCCGGGAAGAAGCGATATCGGCTGGCCCGTGTAGCCTTGCACTGTGAGGGAAAAGGGGGGGAGGGAGTAACCTCTCCCCCCGGGACGTGCTCTCCTTGAGCACAGTGCAGAGGGGCTCCGGTGCGTTCCACTGGAGATCCCGGAGCCCTTCGTCATGCACCGAGGAAAGGGCCACCGGGGAGGTTTTAGTGGGTAAAAACCCCACATAACAGCCGCCTTCCCCCCAAAAGGCGGGGTATCTTTTGAAGATTTCCTCCCCGTTAACAAAAGGAGATGGTTTAACTCAATAGTTGAATGGTGGATTCGAACCTTCGATCTTACGATTTGCAAACCGTGCCCTAAACGATTAGGACCAAATACAAAGAGAGTGGCTGTGCGTAATGGTCTTTAACTTCTGATTCGGTTTTTTTTAATTTACGTATTAAATATTAAACATGTTTTTATTTCATGAAAAGTAGAAATCCTTTAGTACCACTTGACGAATAGCTTATGATAAGAGAGCATAAAATATTTTCGCGTTGAATCAATTCACTTTCGCTAATGCATAGCAGCTGGCGTGTTTTCATCTAGACAGTGATGAATCGACGACGTATAGACAAAACGTCGAGATAACGTTAATATATTGTCCCGTGTGTACACTGTAGTTCAGTAATGAGACTACGGTTCTGATTATCACATAGATTGAAGGACGTGCCGACGTAACGGTTTGGGAGATGCGAGTTAATTGTGTCATGTCGCGTTCCTATCTGCTTTGTCATAATGCTAATGGTTTCGTCCAGATACCTGTATCTCGGGTATAGATGTTTTTATACTGCTATCAATGCTGGCCTGTGGTATCGGCCTTTGATGATAATGAATTTGTCGTTTATCCGTTTTTTTCAAGTACAAAAAATCACTTGATAAAAATTTGATTAATATGTACAGCCTCCTGTTATTCAATGTCCAAAAAAATAATAAAAAACTCCATGTATTTTTTGGCTATAGCAACATTTTTGCAATATTATTACAATTATTCTTGTTAACCATTCCAACTAAGCTTAAGCTTGTGCTAGGAGATGTTTTACGTCAATAGTCGAATGGTCGATTCAAACCGTACGATCATACGTTTCGCATACCGTACCCTAAACCATTAGACTATTGACGCTATCGTATCATGTCTTGACTATCTTCGGACTATCTTTGGACGCCCTTGGCTCAGAATGCTAACCCCTCATGTCTGTGAACCGGTCCTGGAGAGATATTTATTTATTTATCACATGGCAACAGCAATACACATAACAAAACAATAACAAAAAAACATAATTTCATAACAGAGATATGTATGTAAATGCAGGTATAATGGAACAACTATTTTTATATTTTATTATATAATGTGATTATACACTCGCCGTTGAATAAACAAAATACAATATCAATACATACATACATTTTTTATTTGAAAATAGGCAAACGAGCTTACTGCTCACCTGATCTTAATATTACCGTCGCCCATGAACATCCACAGCATCAGAGAAGCTGTAGGTGCGTTGCCGGCCTTTGAGATAGGAGTAGGCTCGTTTCCTGCAGGTCCCCAAATCGTAAACGTTCGGAAACACTGCTGGTGACAGATTCAAACACTGTACTCGTACTTTGTTGAATAAATGTTATTCTATTCTAGTTTACATTAGAATTGTTTTAATGCTTCTGCCTGTATACAATCTATTTATGTATTATTTAATATAACTTCGTTGACAAGTTACAACAGACTACGTATATCTGAAACATTAAAGTATACGCCTGTCACCCGTTTGTCGTCGTAGTGAAAGTTTAATTTGGTGCTATAATTTCAGCATTCGTGAAATTCTCAGCATGTCACGTAATTCAGACTAACATTACATCTCTTTGTGTATCCGTGTCAATCCAGGGCGCCCTTGAAATTTCTCATTAAGCGAGATGTAATTCAATTATAAAGTTTAATAGGAATTATCACAACCGTGGTAACCTAAGGGAGTAGACAGAAGACACAAATCCTCTTTTTTTCTTGTATGCGATTTAAATAGGTAGTGTTAAGGCAAAGGAACGTTGGCCTGTGCTGCCTTAGCGAGGCTCATTGGGGAGGAATTCCTCCCCAGGGACAGTGCAGAGGGGCACCAGTGCGTTCAGCTGGAGTTCCATCGTAACCAAATACGTCAAAAATTGTAACACTAATAGTAGTACACCAACGGTAAACAATAGTGGCACTAATGAACTAATATATATTAAAACTAGCAAATATCGACCATTGTGATAACAATGAACGTTCATTTTGTTTACAAGTGATTAAGTAAACTCGGCGATCTGGTTTGTCGCGCATTTGTCCCATCTCTTACAAAAGAAACTTTAATAAATAGCAAATTTGTATTGCGATAAGAATACAAACCGTATATTGTTAAAAGAAAATTGCTCTACGTGTGGTTATTGCCCATTTATTGTGTTAAAATAGGTCGGGGGTCGACGACTTGGGCGCCGGTAACGATACTCGCATAGCTTGATAGTTTCGGCCGAAAACTAGCCACCTTCCCGTTATTAAATTACTTCAAATGAAAAGTGTTCCACATTTTCTTAACGTTGATTTAGAGTGTAGTCAAAGTGGAGACTTCACGTACCATTTATTTGCACACTGACATTTGTGACACAGAAAATGACGACATGAGCGGTGTGTCGAACACCATACACTAGCATTAGTTATTATCATATGTTTTAAATACTCAGTACTTGAATTGCCTAAGTACTAAGTAATTAAAGCTAGTGATTAATTAAAATGGCTAAGTGAAAAAGACAGCGATTGCTCTCTCTGTCTAGCACGCATCTAAAGGGTTGAAAAGGACGTGAGAGCAATTATTATTTTGCGACTAATAAGGTAACAGCATATTTTTTCAAGACTAATTTAATAGGTACATTTGGAAACGGGAGCGGGGGAAGGGGTTGGTAATAGCAATATTCGCTATGCTGGCTGAATATATTTTTGCCTCTAATTCTTTAAGATTTTGTTCCTTAGCCAACTCTTACGACGGTATGAGAGTCGGGTACCATTCAATAGCCAGTAGGACCACAGTTCCAATAGATGTTTGTCCATTTATCTAACGTCTGGCTAGCATTGGACGTCTTGTGGTGATGTTGATGAATTTAATAATGATAATTGTTATATATGTTATGACTGTGCAGAACATTGAGACTAAAATTTACAGTAATTTGCTGGGCTTTTGTTGACCAAATGCTTAGCAAAGTGTAAGTCACGAATATCGTTTTTATCGAGCGAGTGAAGATCATTACCTACACACATGTAAATATCAGTAAATACAATATAATTCTTCTTCCTACTTCAAAATCCTAAAGCTTTGATATACTTCAGTATACTCCATTATACTTCAATATACTCCACTGTGCTTCAATATGGTTCATAATGACATAAATAAACATAACGCATGTCTATACAAATTCGGGTTATTAAACAATAAAATAACGTCATGGTAAATAAAAGCTGTATTTGACAGTTCAAAAAGAGGAGTGCTCCGATCGTCACTAAACTTTACAGGATTACTCGCCAGGTCAATCTGAAGATTCCCTGAAAGTTTCATTGAAATCGGTCCAACCGTTTCGGAGTCTATATGGAATATACTCACACACTTTCTCTTTTATATATATAGATGTCGTTACTCTGGATGGCAAGGGCTCGTAGGACACCCAAATTGGCCGAAATCGGTCGGTAACTTTTCCACAGATGGCAGAATTTAACTGTTGTATATCTTCACATTTGTCGCCTTTATACCATAAAGAAGCAAGGTCTGTGGAGCGCGCGTGTGGTTACCATAAGTGTCGTATATTGATAAGCGTTGACATATTAATGACATGTCGAAACAGCTTGTTGAAGGGGCGCTGAGAGACACGGCCCAGGAGCGGGATCGGCCAGTGCGTTCTATTTTCGTCATAAGACGTTGACCTGTTGCCATGTGCACATCCTAAAATGAATCAGAGATTTTCAAAGAGATACATTAATAAACATAACCGAATTCTCCATTGCGCCCGCATTGGATAAAGAGTTTAATAATAACCGAATGCGATTGTATAGAACGATTTTTTCTATTTACTATGTACGCTTACAGAGATTTCTGTCCCTGTCCACACTGCTAAAAAAGGTTCATACATGTCATAGCTTATTTATTTGTTTGAATAAATAAATAAAATTATAGGATCATAATACTCAGACTATATACAAAACTATATAAAAAAAACGAGCGTACTTGAGACCACACGACTGAAATAAAACTTCTTTAGCTCCATCTATATGTATGTATATATATATATATATATACACATAACGGAGAGGTAGAGAGAAAGAAAATGCTTACTGCTCTCTCTTGCATCTACGCTATGATACAGACAATACTGATAAGGCACATGACAATGTCTTAGATATACGAAACGTAACTCTCTCTTATGTCTCCCTCTCAACTTCCGATCGCCCGATCACACTTTTCGTAACGCTCTCGTCACGGATTGACCACCTTGATCCCTAAATGAAACGTGGGTTAGTTTAATTTTGAAAAATAACCTATTTATAATAACAAATTCAGGAACACAGAATACAAGCGAGGGTTCATTGTGTCCATTATTACAATAATAGATTTCACAAAAATATCAATAGACGTAAAAAGCTCGGCCGGAATACGGAGAACTGTCCCCGCAAACAATCGTGTAGAACACATTGTCGCAATAATAAACAAACGACTCCTAGCTGGGAACATTCGGAGACACTAGCGCACGTTCTTTTGTGACACAGATGTAACACACAAATACTGTACAAATTATTGTAATTGTTTCTATTATTACACTGGCCCCATATGTTGTAAGAATAAAGTACAGCTTTTAAATGATGTTTTTATACAATTCCACCGTTTAAATTCTGTCGTAAAATAAGTTTTACTCGATGAGTAATGTTGAGATATAAAACGTGTTTTCCACTTTGTTCATAATTGATTAGGGAAAAATGTTTCGCATTTTTAAGAAAATTCAAAACATATTTAAATATAGTTTATTTATATTTAACTAAAGTATGTGGGTACCATTTTGTTTGATAACTTTCTGCCATCTTG
Source organism: Meandrusa payeni (assembly GCA_029286785.1). Classification (NCBI taxonomy): domain Eukaryota; kingdom Metazoa; phylum Arthropoda; class Insecta; order Lepidoptera; family Papilionidae; genus Meandrusa; species Meandrusa payeni. The sequence continues at coordinate 5,060,688 of JAGSMX010000008.1, read as the reverse complement.
TAGGTGACATGATCCCATTGCTATAGAAATTTTGGGACATCTGATCAAAATACCGCGACAAGTAGTTTTGGCAGTCCTCACCACACTTTCTTCTCTTGGCAATCACAAACGAGTACACGGTTCATTATGTTTCTTTTTCAAAAATGGCATCCATTTTATCCGTAATAGGGCGACCAGAGCGACGTGTATCTTTGACATCAAAATTTCCTGATTGAAAACAATTAAACCAAATTTGTGCTTCTCACAAACACTGCATTCGGTCCATAAACATCGCAAATTTTTTTCGCGGCTTGCGTTGCATTTTTTTATTTTTTGAGTTTACGAGTCACGTGATTTTAAGTGATTACCGTTTCTCATGAACATTCACAATACTTTTGCAGGTTCGTTGCTAGCTTTAGAGAAAGTAGAAGTCTAGGTTCATGAAGGTCCCCAAAGCCTTGGTTCGGCAACATGTGACTTATCCTCTTGATAACCTTAATTGTCTCGTGTTTGCAGTGCAGACCCAATTGTTTGAATATCATATATAAAATACAGCTGTAGATTTCTTATTGAGTTATGTGTATCTTGTTCGTCATATTAAAATTAAAAGTAATTTGAAATTAGACAAACATGCGATACATAATATTGTTTCTAAGTTTTGTTCCGATCCAAACAGAATAATAAAAAGACAGACAACTACAACAACTAAATCTAATCGTTTTTTCTATTCTACTCTAACTATAACAAAGGAAATCAAACGCCCCACTCCACCCCTTGCTAATGACCGCTGTAAAGTGCAAGAAATGTACATTAAACCGCGATAAAATCTGTACAATTTATGTGTTCACATTCATATGTAATTTACGAAGCAATGATAGCGTAATAGCGAAACTTTCGGCTTTTCTTTGAGTTTTTGCATATCAGCTGGTTTAACGAGTTTCCGTTATTCGGTTTCTTCATACAAAACAATCAGTTTGTGACCGATATACGGGCTCACAAACACACATGTAGGTAATCTTATAAGCGGACTATTTACTACTATACTCAATAACTGTCTCTTTAATATGAACTTATGTTTTTGTAATTTCGAAAACAACTTTGTTCGTTTTCTATATCCGAAGTTGCGTTCATTTTAATTTGTAAAACAGCAGTCAGTAATTTTGGTGCAGGAAGAGAGCCTACAATGTAGGGAGCCAAGGCTTGTTCCTACTTTGTAAAGGTCGGCCGCCTTGCGTCCCCGCACGAGTATTGATCTGGCCCCTGGCGAAAAAGTTTCTATTGTCATAATAAAGCCTCTCCTCCACTTTTCAATGTACACACCGATGTTAATATTTGCAAAGCTTTGTTTCCATCTCATTAGGTTAATATTGTTTGAATTTATGTAAACCCAGTTGAAAGCGGTTCGTAATTTGCATTGAAAGGTTTTTAGGTTTGTTCGAAAGGGTTTCATTGTAAAACTTTTCTCTTGTATTGCGGCAATACTATAACATGTTATATATCAATAATAGGCCGTTATACCAATAGGCTTAGAGAACTCAGCGAAACTTATCGTTTCTTCGTTCATTATCGTTTTTTGGGGTCGTGGGTCCGAATTTTTCATTGCACTATAGTCGTGAAACGCATGCAAGTACGTGCATTAACTTAGTTTGAGTTAAGTCAAAATTTATATAAACTAGTATCTACTCTCTCTTTCCTTTCCGTAGAGATACATAACATTTAGGGGTTTAAATAGTAAGATCCGGTAGGCCATATCTAGCGACATGATAGGTAACCATCTGAAGTAACTAACTCATAAATTGTACATAAATGTAGTTATGCACCTATCGGCTAATTTATAGGTTTTGTTTTTTTTTTTTATAATTTCTAAGCAAGTGCTTGACTACGATCCCACCTGATGTTAAGTGGAAATGCAGTCCTGGATGGTAAGGCGCACTAGCTTAGTAAATGCCTATTCACTCTACTCTTGAAAATACCCACATTGTAATCGGAAGGAAAGACAGACGCGGGCAAACTATTCCAGTCCTTTGCTGTACGAAGAATGAAAGACGAAGCAAAGCGCTTCGTTCGGGTTTGAGGGATGTTCACAAGAAAAGGATGAAATCTAGAAGTCCGATGGTGGAAAGTGGATGGGGGAATTAGATCATGTAGTTCCTGAGCACTCTCTCCAAAATGCAATCTGTAGAAAACCGAAAGGCTAGCTACCTTACGCCTGTGCTCAAGACTGAGCAGATTGGTTTCTAATTGTTTCCTATTTTCCTATGTAACTGTCTGATTAAGTTTAGCTTTTGTGTATACTATTAAAAATAAATAAATAAACAAACTAATTTAGGGGCTGGAAAAAGAATGCTTTGCTACATTCGTGCTCGTTGTGCTTAAGTAGTATATACTTATATAAACCTATCAATATCTTAAACAACAATCATTCTCCCTTAGGATGTTAAAAGGTTACCTGTTATATCTTCAGTTTTTTTTAAATGACGAATTACACAGATTGGCCAGAGAAGCTGGCCTTGACTGCTTCACCGGATTGAGAGGTGGCATCGCTCTTAGGTCGCTTAGCCTGAACCTGTATCGCTAGTAACTCGACACAAGAGTCGCCCCGGTGAGGGGTAACCTCGGCTTGGACGGTTACTACGTTACGCGTAAGCATTCCGATCCGAGGGCGCCCGAGAGGGCCGAACCACGTCTCGGTCGGTAGCTATTTCACGGATAAAATATCTTCAGAACCCGAAGTCCTATGCTAACGAGATGAAATAAGACGTAATAAGCAAAACCCTTAAAAAATCGAAATCGAGAAATGAGAGCACAAAAAAAATCATACGAAATGTAAAAACTAAAACTTTCCATAAGTTTTTCTCATGTGCGCTGCCCGTATCATATCGTTACTTATAATAGCATTATCCTATCTGCATTAGATAAACCATAACTTCCTCTATAATGAGCTACGCGAGGTGAATCGTTACACAAGTGTAGGGCTGCGGAGCATTATCTAAATCTAAACGATTCAAAGCAAAGTTGGCCACATATTAGATTATAGATCGTCATCATAAGGTTCACGTTTAACGGTAAGGGTAAGGCAACCGCTGTCTGCTTTTCGTTAAGAGTATTAGGGAACATAAGGCCGTCGGGTTCGAATAGTGACGTCACCTAGTACAAGTCTTATCCCTCAATAATAGTAGAGCCGACGTGGTGGCATGTGCTGTTAACTTGAATGGATAGGCAAGATAGGAGAAGTACCAACTTGTCGCAGAATACTAGTGACTTCTGCATTTTGTTCGATATGAAGGCCGGTCTTTTAAAGTACCGATAATGCACCTGTGATATGTAGTAAATAATTGACTTGTTATTTATTATGTTACCAATAAAATCTGAATCTGAATCATATTCATTTATGACGAAATAACATTACGTAAGTTGCATACTCGATTGTCAATTTTTCTTAAAATAATTTCCTTTAACATACTAACGGTCACTATTAGGCGGGCTATTTGGTGACGCAGCTGAAATCAATCTTCTCAGTCTTAGAGTACAGGCGGAAGGTAGCTAGCCTTTCGGTTTTCTACAGATTGCATTTTGGAGAGTGTGCTCAGGGACTACATGATCTAAATCCCCCATCCCTTTCCACCATCGGACTTATAGAGGCACTGCGGGATTTCATCCTCTTGTTGTTAACATCCCTCAAGCCCGAACGAAGCGCTTTGATTCGTCTTTCATTCTTCGTACAGCAAATGACTGCAATTGTTTGCCCGCGTCTGTCTTTCCCTCCGATTACAATGTGGGTATTTTCAAGAGTAGAGTGAATAGGCATTTACTAAGCTACTGCTTCTTACAATCCAGACTGCATCTCCACTTAACATCAGGTGTGATCGTAGTCAAGCACTTGCTTAGAAAGTATAAAAAAATTAACCGCCATCAAAATGGGGAGATTCACAATTCATCTGCATTTTGTAATGTTGTGCGTAATAGCTCTATTTATTAATCAGTTTGAAAAACAACTTTTTGTTTGAAAAAGTTTACATTTAGCTTTGGTGTTTTTTTATATTTAAGATATGATACAAAACTCAGATCATATTGATTCGTTGATTGAATTATTGGTGGGTTTATGACAATCCAAGACGAAGTAAGTACAAATAGAAGTGCTTAGTGCGTAATTTCGTTTAGTCCGTCGTTGATGGTAAGACGTTTATATTCCTTCAAGTGTTAATATGATTTGCAGCTTTTGGTTTTTAACCGTAAATTTGCTTTTACAATGCAACTCGCACCCCTGGATAAAACAATAGATGTATACATACAAACACACGGACAGGAAAGTTTATATACATGTGCCTCGGCAGCCCGCACGCCACTGAAAGCTATTAGATTACGTATTAGCAAAACAATGCGATGTAATATCAGTTGTGACCGCAACGGTTACGACCTGTTGCAACCTTCTATTGAATCTGCAACCTCCGCTATTTCGCTATTGTCTATGTCATGAAGCTCGAAAACTCATAATTGGGCGAAGCAAGATGACGATACTATAATAATATCTCTAAATTTCAAACACATTCCGACATATTTGCTTATTTGAAAGACAGCCTTCCTCATCACGTGTCACAACAATTTTTGACCTAACATTCCTTGGAATTGCCACAAATTAAAAAATGTTTGTACATGCCTGGAAATACCTTTTCGTCATTTTCCTTAACTTCTTCTTTTTTCTCGTCCCTTTCTTATTCACGCACCGATACAAAGTTCCCGTCCTTTTAATATCGACGTTCATACCATCTAATTTATACGTTTATACTTATAAATCAATAAATCAAAAAAAATAATCTATCCCGAGCCGTGGTAACTCAGTGAGAGCCGTCAGGGTCCGGGCGGTCACCTCAAGTTGCATAGTACGTTAGCAACCCGAGTTGATCCCCGGCAATGAATTTGTGGCTGCAATTTTTTGTGCTGATTTACCACGCGCTCCTCGGTGAAGGAAAACATCGGGAGAATACCTATATGTCATAGAATTTTTTTCTAACACAGGTTAAGTCTACTAATGCGCACTAGGACCGCGTGGCGGACTATGGCCTTATACTCTCTTTACTGTGTCCAGCAGTGGGAAATACGTAAAGGCTGTAACTTTAGTACAATCTACCCCGAATGGTAGGAACAAATAATATAAAACCAATGTTAAATCGGAAACAATAAAATTTTCATTGCTCCGCAACAATGAAAATATTTTTGAGATTTTATTGATATCTGGCAGGATTGGTATCAAACGATTTGCGAAATTTACGAACCGTTCTCCAATTTATCCAGTCGAGAATTTAAATGTAGTAAACGTATCTGATAACCAATTGAATTCATTGGTGCCTGCAAAAAATGTACCTAATTTGATTTGTCGATCACGAATTCAGATTGACTTAAATGCGGAGCCGTACAGATTAACACGCTTCGGTTCGTTGCGTTCCATCATTCTTTCCCGATTACAATTTTATTTCTTCTATATAAGGAATTTTACTCTAAGTAAATCGGTATTTATTAAGCTAGTGTAAGGTAAGACGGTAAACAGTAATGATTGCACACCACTGTTTGGTGGCAAATATAGGCATCGCCGATTTGCTACACTGGACGAGTCCACAAAATTATATAGTTAACTATCTACATACTACCTAGCAAAGAAACACCTTTCAAGGCTTAGGCTTAAATTGCCTAATGATCTACTCTACATAGGGTCGCAGGTTTAAATTCAACTTACCATTGTCTAGCTTAGTTTGAATTGCTCAAATATCAAGTATATTAATGAGTATTCTCCAAAATATAATTACAAAATCAAATATTTATTGCACGAATGGTTCGGCGCTATTGTAGAAGTACCACGAGAGCATGTGATACCCTCGTCAAATGAGAGATATTATAATACCTTGACTTGTTAACCCAAATCTTCGTTATATAAGTTGCCAACGTACTTGGTACTTGCAATGTCTTTAACACGAGAACTATATTTGTTTATTCTTTCAAATTAAGTGCTTGACCACGATCCCATTGGACGTTGAAATGGAGTCTTGCATGGTAATGCGCAATAGCTTAGTACGAGTAAATGTCTAATCAATGGCCCCCTTTGCCATCCCGATTCTTCGCCTGATCTCGTTCTCGCATGAGCCATTACAATTATTGCTTGAGCCCAGGTATATAAAGTTGTTAACTACCTCTAAGTCAAGTGTCGCACTGAGCTCGAGCTTGCCTGTGCGATCTACGGAGGGAAAGCAGACCCCAGTTTTCCCCCTACTTTCACAAAAAAAATGATGTAGCAATATTGTATTTATTTTTTACATTATTAACGTCCAAAAACAATAAATAACGATAGTACAATAAATTTAATAATTATGATTAATTGGCTGTTAAAAAACATCATAATGGCGTATTAACAGCAATTAATCCCACACATTCCTAGACCGATTGTCAACTGGAGAACGGCGGCGTATAATGTTCACATATCTCGTTCCTCCTGTTTGCTCTCTCTGCCCTAAATTTCCAACTTGATAATGAAAAGCTCGGCAGACGGGCCGGGTAATTTCACTCCGGCCCCGTCACCGAGGGCAGTTTGTTACGCGACGTAATCACCGCGCACTGAATACTTATATTTTAGCTCTATATTTCGTCGAAACACGAATCCCGTGATTGGTGATGCTCTTGTTACCTTCCTTTTCAATTCTTTTCATGGAGATGAGCAGTCATTTGTTTATTTACGCATAAAATACGCAAACATTTTTTAAAAATAAAATTTAAAAAACAGTAGCAATGGCAAGGCAGTGGAAGTCTGGTAAGGTCATATACACATAGAGGTTCTATCAATACAAATAAATAAAATTGGAGTGTCTGTATGTAATATTTGATTAATGATATTTACTACATGCGTCTGAATGTATATACGATACAAAATAACGTATTTATAATTTTTATCCGTCTGTTTGTTCCGGCTAATCTCTGGATCGGCTCGACCGAGTTTGACATAACTTTCACTGACAGATAGCTGGCATAATAAGGAGTCACATAGATTACTTTGCTTTTAGAAACATTGTAATATATAGTTTTTAATCAGGGTAACACCGCTGGCCGCAGCTAGTATGTTTATATGAACCTATTTAAAGTTCATGTATGTATTACTTACATTTATTAGAAGGGTATTTATTATAAACGGGGATATCTTTTTTGTAACAATGTCTGTTTGTAATATTAAAATAACCGTTTTTATTGCATGCATATTAATGTATACGGTACATTTACCAAAAAAGTTTTTTTACATTTTTGTCAGTCTGTTTATTCCAGCTAATCTTTAACGGAACGGCTGGATCTATTTTGACTTTCACTAGCCGCTGTTATACGCAGTAACTTAAGCTGCTTTTATTTTAGAAAATTTAAATAAATAGTTTTTAATCGCGTGTAACACCGCGGGGCGCAGCTAGTTTTATAATATAAAAATTAGGCTCTTAACGGAAGCTACCGTATAACTTGGTGATGTCTTGTTTGAACTTTTTCTCCCATTTGACAAAATATTGGTATTGTACAATCGAAGTGTATCTTAACTATCTGTAATTCAATTCTTAAAAACATGTCTGAAAAGAAAACAAATTAGTTGTAATTTCACATCAGACCGGCAGACGCTGTTCGCGTGTGTTACCGCAATGCCCGTTTCCTTTTCGAGAATACCTCAAAGAAGCCGATGCGACATAAATCAAACTCCACCTTGACGTGTTCTGTGACAATTGTGTTTTTAACGTTCCTGTGTGTAGAAAAGTTTCTGCGAAACTATAAATAACAAATGCGGTGAGATATTATCAATTTTTCTTTATTCATGGTATTTTTATTAAGGGAGAAATGTATTTTTTTTTGCCTTTTATGTCATTCTTTATATAGGAGTAGGGACAATGAGCTTTTTTTTTGACCAACTACACAGATTGGCCGGAAAAGGTGGCCTTGACTGCTTCACCGGATTGAGAGGTGACACAGCTCTTAGTCGCTTAGCCTGAACCCCTATCACTAGTAACTCGACACAAAGGTCTCCCTGGTGAGGGGTAACCTCGGCTTGGATGGTTACTGTTACGTTTAAGCATTCCAATACGAGGGCGCCTGAGAGGGCCAGGGGCAAAGAGCATTCGGCTCACCCAGTGTTAAGTAAAAACACATAATTCTATATTTATAACAATCACTTAAAGCGTCAATAGCCTAATGGTTTAGGGTACGGCCTGTGAATCGTAAGGTCGTGGGTTCGAATCCATCATTGGACTATTGCCGTGAACCATGTCCTAGCACAAGCTTAAGCTTAGTTGGAATGGATAACAAGATTGTTAGTAATATTTCTGAAAAAAAAAGAAACATTGCTAGCTTTCTTTTAAAAAAAAGAAAAAAAAATAAAAAAAAAACTTCACGCCAGTATTCTGCAGTGTGGTGGCAATTCTCCAATCGTGCCGGCCCATTAAACTATGCATACAAATTCATGCAGTGGCTCCGTCAGATAAGTTCATCATCACCGTCATTTCAACCGTATAACATCCACTGTTGGACATAGGCTTCCAACGATTTCCAAAAGGACAGGTTGAAAGCGGCCTACGTCGTCCTGCGGCGTTTATATGGTCGTCAGACCACCTCTTGCTTGAAGAACGCCCTTCACCGCGCTTTCCAAATAAATTAAAGAATCATCAAAATCCATTTACCCAGTCGAAAGTTGTACGGTAAAAAACATAAAAAGACACACAGACGAATTCCGAACCACCTCCTTTTTTGAAGTAGGAAAACGAGCGTAAATGTGGGAGAAGAAAGAGAATTTAGGCGCCAGAACTTCGTAATATAACTACGATACTTCGAAAACAAAAGAAAACGTCCGCGCGAAGCAAGTAGTGTTTAATGTTTGATTTGATTTGTTGTCGGTTATTGTTTTTACTCGTAAATATACTTGTTATACACACACACGCGCACACCCTACACACAAAGACAGCCAACTATTTCAAACCCACATACCATCGTCGAGTTGTAAGCGGTAACTATCACATATGGAATAACTTAGAACTTGGCAGTTAAGGTTAAAGCTTACCTAGTTTCTAAATGCAATTGAATTATGTATAAGAGGAGTGGAGGGGGAGGATGGATAATATATGTACATTTATTGCAATCTTAAATCTCATCTCCTAAATTAATTTTTGCATTTCAAATTCATATCAAATTTAATACAATGCTAAAACAGATTTCCCTGTATATTTTCACATCATTCAGAAATTCATTTGCCCTCTCGGGCACCCTCGGATCGGAATGCTTACGCGTAACATAATAACCGTCCAAGCCGAGGTTACCCCTCACCAGGGGGACCCTTGTGTCGAGTTACTAGCAATAGAGGTTCAGGCTAAGCGACCTAAGAGCTATGCCACCTCTCAATCCGGTGAAGCAGTCAAGGCCAGCCTCTCTGGCCAATCTGTGTAGTTCGTCATAAAAAAAATCAGAAATTCATTTTTTTAACATCATGTATAATATATATTCAATTTTTTTTATTTCGAATCTAGTTTAGTCTTATATAGTACAATAGAAAACTATTTAATTTTATAGTATAACTAAACTAAACATATAAAACAATAAATGATACTAACCAAATGGAAAAATATTTACAATATTAAAGGTATTTTACAAAATATTTACAAAAAATATAATTGTGAAAAATATAATAAATAAAAATATTATTTTCTATCATTTATTTCTAAATAAAAGAAAGTCCCTAACATAACAACATACATTTTTTATGCCAAAGTCCAACTTTTTGGTTCCGCCAGTTGTTAGTGATTGATAGTCTTACAAAAGTGCCCGGCTTAAACACGGATTGTTTTCTTTTAACTGATTTCAAAAGAGGAGGTTCTCTTTATTTTTTTGTAATGTTTGTGGGCTCATTGCCAGTTCTGGTTCGATTGTGATTTTTTCTATTTAATGGGATTTGTTTTCAATTAGATCCCATATTATTTTTTTTCGCCTTGTAGACAAAAAACCCAAGGTTCCCACCGTAAACGGAGCTCTTTCGGTTGCTGACGTTTGGAGTAGGGACTACAAACGCGGCCCCGATAAGGAGTGGTGTCTTTTGTTTCCCGTGTGGTCCCTTTTCAATTTGGTCCAATTCTGTGGCATCCATCAGAAAATCATATAATTGTTAAATATGCATCAAGTATGTGTCCCACATATGGACAAATGACTCAATATTACTATCATTTTTATTGGATATATTTTAAAAGTAGTTTGATGAAAGGTTCTGTTTAATTCATTTCGTAATATTCCTACGATAGTTCAGGACCAAAAAGGGGGTCCGCGCGTAATAGCGTTCTAACCTTTGATTCGATTTGAAGTTGGTTTTTATTTTTGCTCGTAAATATACTGGGTAAAGTAAATTTTATAATGCCCACGTCTTGATAGTGTGACAGTAGACGTTAAATACGAAGGGTAATAATGTTAATAAGGGCTGCCAGCTGATCTCCGGGAGAGTGGAAGTGCGGTGAGGGGCGGACCTGAGTGCACCGGTAGCCAGTAGCGTGCCACGCGTCGGAGTCGTCGGACGTCTAGTTGTTCCCATGTGTCCTCGTTCGTTGCTATCAAGTGACACTAAGTGAATGGCCTCAGTATTGGAATTGTGTGTAAAGTGACATAGTGCCGAGTTTAAATTTAAACTGTGACACGCGCTGATTTCATCTGTTCTTTGCACAATCTCAAGGTAAGAGATATTTGTTCTCTGATAACGACACGACGCTATGGTGCGGCGGTTAAGATTTCTGTATGAAAATATACTATTGCAAAAGTTTAAATTATTAATTTCAATATTGTAAATGTAAGTAAATATAAAAATAGTTTTTGTATTGACTACATTATAAATTTACATTATTTATTTATTTCCATGTATTTATTAATATATTCTAGTCATTTATTATGAATTATACAAAAAAACTAATTTATTTTATTAGCATTTAATTAAGATTTTTATTAAAACCTTTGCGTTTATTGCAAACAGTTAAAGTTATGAGGGTAGTAATATGTAAGGTCGGCTTATTGATTCGTAACCCTTATAAAATCCATCTATTGTAAAGTGCCCCATTTCATATATTTCGAGGGAGGCATCGCCCTGGGGTTTGATTCGAGATATAGACCGTCAATCTTGTAAATATTATTCGGGGTTATTCTGTGTAAAAAGTAACTAGATCAATAGACATTGTAGTAACGAGAGCTTATTCCTCATTTAAACATTTATCTGAGAATGGTCGATGTTCTATTTTTTTTTATTTCTTACAGGACGTGGTAGGTCAATTCCCAGACCCTTGCCTGAATTCCATTGTACTTTTGCGAGTTAGTTTCGCTACAATTTTGATCCCTAGTGTTGGCGAGGGCAATTAATTTGTTTTTTGTTTTTAATACAATCTATATGATTATAATAAATCTAAGCCATGTAAAGGCGGCTTATATTGACTAGCACCGCGTACGTATCCGGGTCCGGTCTACTTTCGCGATCTGGTCTCCTCGGAGGGCAATTTCCTCAAGTTCAGGGAATTTGCACACGCCTGGCATAAACGAAGGACCCGTTAAAATGTCGTCTGGCGCCTTCGAGCGAGCTATTATGTTGCGTGCCGTAGAGCCCGTTAAGGGGTTGAGCTCCGAATGGTGGAGAAAGGCCCTGATAAAGAACTTGTAGAGAGCCAAGAAGGTGCGTGTGGGGCCACACGACCAGACCCGCGCGAGGTTGGTGGGGTCATGGGAGGTGGTGGGTAGTGTAGCACCGCGTGGAAGACTCTTGTATTTTCTTCACAGAAGGCCTGTGCCCAGCTGTGGCACATATATAGGATGTAACTTATGCTGTTTACATTTTCATCTGGATAACACGTGAATGCTTATCCAGAGGTCTAAATCATGAAAGTATATTATTGTTACAAGTATATTTACGAGCATAAAAAACCGACTTCAAATCGAATTAACCATTAAACATGTTAACACGCGTACGCCCTCTTCGTATTTACGATTTATCGTAGGAATATAACGATAGAGAATAAAACAGAACCTAACCGAACTTTCATCCAACTACTCCAATAAAAAAGTAATCATCGAAATCGGTTGGCGTGATATTGACTTATTCGTACATTTGTGGCGCCCATATTTGATGCAAATTTAAGACATATGGTTTTCCAATGTCAGAATTGGACCACATGGGAAGCAACTAGCTTTCAATCAAACAAAAGAATCATCATAATCGGTTCACCAAGTCGAAAGTTATAAGGTAACAAACATCACAGGAAGACTGATGACAAAGGCAATGGCCGCATCAAGGGAGAGGATAGTGGACTACAACCTGAAAATGGCCATGAGAAACAGGTACACGGCGGTCGCGGAGAAGCTAATAGCAATGCAGCGAGGCGACGCGTGAACCCAAAACGATCTCTGGCCACCTCCAAATTCAGGCATTATAATAAAAAAAGGAAAATAGTAACTGTAGAAGTGGCACTTTTTCAATAAATGCAGAGTAAACAATTTAAGTGTATTGGAAAAGAGCACGGACACAGGTCTGTGGTTGCAATCTAAGATAAAAAAAAAGGTAACAAACATACGCACAACAAATACAGACGAATTGAGAACCTCCTTCTTTTTTGTCGGTTGAAAATACATTAGTCTTGTGATGAGTGGAATTGATCTATATTTATAGACGGATTACATACCGGAAGTCGGAGAAGGTCACCTGAAGAGGAAACGCGAAATTGGAGGGCTTTTCGCAAATAAATCCACAAAGAAATAACGACACGGTAAAAAGAGCTAAGATAAATGTTTACGGGTTGATACAATTTGTTGTTTTTTGTTTAATTTACGTGAATTTATTATAAAACTAATCTTCGGAAGAGGCTATCACGCGGTAGGCTTCTTGTGAATGAATATAGCAAGTAGTTCAAGACTAAGTAGATAGATTGTCATGTTTATAACAAAAGATTTAAAAGAAAAGAAATAATATTTATTTTATTTTTACTTACAATGGAAAATAGGTTAATTCGTCCTTTTGAGCCGAGTGGAGTAGACAGAGATAACAATCGCTCTGAAGTTGACATTGGGTGTTTCCATTGCTTAGTTACAAGAGTATCACCAATTATTATTGGTGAATATGAAATCTATAAATGTAGAACTAATGGTAGTGCAAAATTATGCAAATGCTGTCTACCTATCTGCGTTAGGGGATGATGATTTTACTTTTCTTTTTGCTTAGACTATAGCTCAATTGTAAAAATATGTTAAAGCTATTTTCTCAACATTAAAATACACTTTATAACTTAATTACCGCATCTTCAGTAATGTTATTTAATAAGCAAAACAATTTGTTACCACGCCGGTTAGGAATTGTTAATTATATCCTATTTACGACCGCGCATTATTTAATAATGCGAACATAAATTATGTTTACTTTGAATCATTTGTTATTAATGTGACTTCACACTAAAGTTCTATCTAAAAATGTTAAATCTATATATTATATATAAAAGAGAAAGTGTGTGGGTATGTTCCATTTAGGCTCCGAAACGGCTGCACCGATTACAATGAAACTTTTAGGGAATCTTTTGATTGACCTGGCGAGTAATTCTGTAAAATTTGGCGACGATTGGAGCACTCCTCTTTTTGAACTTTTATTTCTGACATTAACATGAGCCGGATATGTTTTTGTATAAATGATAAGAATGATATTGTATTCATTGATCCGAAGATCATTACCTACACCCTACATAAGTGTCTTGATGGTTTCATCTTCACCCGCTCGAATAGAGAATAGAAGAGAATGAATACGGAGAGAAATGAATAATTTAATAGTTAAATATTTAATGATGTTAGTTTATTGTTTAATTTAAATAAAGCAAAATTCAGCCCGGCGAAGCTAGTATTATTATAAAACGAACTTTCGTGACCCTCTACTTGCGTTTTCAGACATGTAAATTCACAATTCAGATTTTTTTGATTATAACAATAATAAATTCATATCAATCCAAATAAGCAAAAAATTATGACATATTGATTGGCTATTATTTTACAGAAAATAGTTCACGTCAATCGATTCGGTGGATTTTAAACAACTTTGAAACCTTCGTGTTTCGCAGACCGTTCTATAAACCATTATACGCGTTTCACATAGATCATCGTGCCAGATGAGATTATAGCTTGCCTACGCACAGTAGATAAATTCTCTTGTATACCGTCTTCTATCACGTACACGAAGGGCACTAACATTGGCTGTAGAATTTTCTGACTAAATAAAAAAGAACGAGCCGTGTTCCATTATGTTTGCTCCATAGTAACGACCCTTATTAAGTTCTATTTCTGAGACCCCTATTTGTTTGTAACGATATATTTTTCCTATAAAAATTCAAAAGTGATGTTAATACTAAATTTAGAGAGTTTTTGCTTCCTGGAAGTGTAAAGCGATTCACAAAAACTTTGTACAACGATATGTTGCATTAATAATCCAAACCAAACCATCCCAAAAAAAAAATAATCGGAAGAGTTCAAGATTTGCGATTGTCAGTATTATCGCTTGGTAATAAGGTACATTTAAGAAATGCCTGTGCGTTGAAGCGTGGCATACGGTAATGTCGCGTACATTACAAACGGCAGTGGCCCGTTCCACGCGACGCAACATCGCGCGCTTAGAATGACCGGAAATGCAAATTTATTTGAAGACCGACTAACATACAACGCATTGATAATGCGCCGTGGGAGAGCAGACCAATAATTTTCGAGGTCACGATTGTGCTCTGTAACGGGTTGCCAACTTCTGAGTATTCTACCTAAATTTAGGAAAAAATATTATTAATTTAAAAAACAATTTTGAAAGGAAGTAGGTCGAGATTCATTTTTTAAAAGCGTCAATTGCCTCCTAATGGTTTAGTGTACGGTCCGCGAATCGTAAGGTCGTGGGTTCGAATCCACCATTCGACTATTGACGTGAACCATCCCCTAGCACAAGCTTAAGGTTAGTTGGAATGGTTAAGATGAATTTTAGAAATATTTACGAAAGAAATTAAGAAATATTGCTAGTTTTAAAAAAAACTTTATAATAGATAGAGACCACGTGTCTATAGTGCGTACTTTCCTATTTCGCATATAATGTGTAGAGGGGATGACAACCTCGAAAAGCTGGTCATCGTTGGCTCTACAGAAGGCAATAAGATAAGAGCCCGGTTACCAACACGATGGTCTGGTCAAGTGTAAGGGGGCACCTCCTCTTCTAAACTGTACCCGGTGAGAACGGCCTCATGCCAGAGTCATTGGAGGCTGATTGTCCGTTTATGGGGCTCCACTGACCACGATGCTGAGAAATGAGGTAATGACGAAATAGATAGATAGGGAAGTACCACAATAAAGCAGAATAGGAAGGCCGTCTGCGGCGACCCAACTCTTCAAAATAAGTTGCACCGGCAATTCCTACGGAAGATCGTCCATTATACAACGAATCGTAAAATGTATAAAATTCTTTGTATAATGGGCGACCTTATCGCTAAAATTTGATTTGATTTGAAAGTTGATTATATTTTTACTCGTAAATATACTTGTTTTAATTTCGGGTGGCAGTTCTAGTGTCTCGGCTTCGGGAAACGAAATCGGGGAGAGAATATTGAACCGCATTCCTGCCAACAGAATTTGTTTCAACAATAAAATCCGCCTTGAAGCAACTTAGTACAAGGCGAGATGATCTTTCGTAATTACATTAATCTTCTAAATGCACAGCTCCACCAGTGCGTTAATGTATTAATATCGGGCGAGGTTAGAAACCCGCGTTGCCATGGCGACTAGTGCAAGGCACGCAGCGCCGTCACGCGCTGTCGCTTCTTTCGCACTGTACCGGAGACCATTCTCTGCGTGCGTTCTGTACGCTGGCAACCTCTCCGCTTTATGATTGCTTGGTACATAGTCCTGTTTGAAAACTATTTAAAACAATTCGATAAAATCTGTAAAAGTATTTTTATTTGATAAATATTATTCACATAACATACAGAAAACTCAAAAAAAAAACGGAGCAATTTAACTTTTTTTTGTGGTTTTTTTAATACCCAGTGGAACGTACATCTTACCGTATATAATTGTTTTGTTAAAAATAAAAATACAGAAGTACATCTTAACATTCTAATATATTTTATGGTTCTCTGAACTCTAAAAAAATCTCAATCAACAAATATTTTGTCGACAATTTTTAGGAGCTTTCTGTTATACCTTCGGAACGCGACAACTAGTAGAAAGTCGAATTGAGAACCTCCTGCTTTTGAAGTCGGTTGAAAAAAAGGCTTGCTCGAAAGAGGATGTAATCAGAATTGATTTAGGTGTGTAGAGAGGTCGGACAGGATAAATAAGATTGTTAAAGTATTAAGATAAAACTCTGAAAGCTAATATTCTGCTCGTTATCAAGCGCTTGTTTGAACCTTGCTGAGTCATGCAGCGTGGTCCCGTTTCTCAGAATCTAATGAAGGAAACATAATGTTCGTATCCGGTGTACAGCGATTAGCTGGATCTAAGGTATATATTAAGTAAATTGTAACGTTAACAGCTATATACATCATTTGCAAACAAAAGAAAAATAAAAAAGACTTCACAAAAACAACATAAACACTATAAATAACAACGAAAAAACACAATAATAAAGTAAATATCTGTATATTTAATACCTATTGTCATCTCTGTTTATTCCAGTTTTCAGTCAAAATAACATCACGGCATGTATGTAATATTTGTTATTTGCAAAGAAGCTATTTTTGCACAAATATATTAAAAAATAGAACTAAAAACCGACTTCACAATAATGTCACACAACAAAATTTAACGATGCAAAAACTACCAGCAATAATTTAAGCTGATAGCTATTGTTATCTCTGTCTACCCCACTTTGTGAAAAGCACGTTTAAGTTCAGCGGATTGATACTATTAATATTATTCCTTAGGAACTATTGAGTCCCTAGTAATCGACACGTAGCTGACCCCGCAAACGTTGTTTTGCGATATAGATAGATAGATATAACTTTATTGTACACCAAAATCAAACAAAAGGCATTACATAAGTAAGGTACATTTTACAGTTCGTTGTACAATGGGCGACCTTATCGCTGAGAGCGATCTCTTCCATATATATTATTTCTAGTGAATATTTTGGTAGTCAAAATATAAAAAATAAATTACTTATTGTAAGTGTATAGGGATGTGGTCATAGACATCTGAAGACGACTGACACCAGACTGAAAGACGAATGACTATAAATGGTAACGGCCTGTAATAGTAATAAAACACCAATTTTTTTTCTTAAATTAATTTATCATTATTAACGCAACAATATATTTATATATCTAGCTATCAATAGTTATTACAATAAAAATGTATGCAATCAATATCTTAGCAAACGTTCTAAAATCGCTATACAAAAATGAGGGTTAGACCACCAACCAATTCTAAAAAAAACAATGACTATTTAGGGTTGTATGTATTTTTTAATGCGAAATAATTATAAAAAAAATTGTCCGCAAAATAATAAATTAAAATTTGGGATGTACAACCCTTATCACTTAGCGACATGAAAAATATCAACATATAAAATTTCATAAAAATCGGTCAAGCCGTTTCGCAGGAGTATGGTAACTAACATTGTGACACAAGAATTTTATATATTAGATACTTCTACTTTATTTTGTTGTCTAAAAATATACAATTTGAGTAATACCCAGATATAATCCTTGTTTAGTGTTCTTAAAAGATACACATAGTTGGACAGTCTCCCACCGCAAAGCGTAGCTTTATCCAATTTCAACAAAGCCCCTCTAAACAGCGCGCCTTTTAGCAGGCACACGTTTCGAATCTCTTTTGAACAAGTCCCGATGAAATAACAAAGAAGTTTCCTGTATTTTCATTTATCTCGGAACTTTGTGTTTCACGGTATATATCACCATCATCATTTGATATATAATATAATCTATTTGTGGTCATGTGCCCAGCAAAGCCGGTCTGTCAACTATTAGAAAATATATTTCTAATATCCGGTTTTTCTATAGCGAGTAAATGGTACAGCAATTACGTTTGTTATTAGATAGAAGTTTCTTTAGGCTTTAGGAATAAATAAAAACTTTTCTTGAAAAAAAAAAGACTTTTTATTAACATTCATTCCACTTCCAATAGACTAGTAGAAAACTTAAAAACTCAACGGCAGGAGAAACTTCGGAAAACGACTTCTCAAACTCTGGAGCTTTTCTTCCAACTTTCCGGGGCATAAATAAACACTTCAAAAGTTTAATCGAATCCTTTCCGTAATAGTCACGTCGCGTCAATTTGACGAAGCATGAAATCAATAGAGACTATGACGCGGCCAGGGGCTCACTCATCCCGCTCTATCGATTGTTTGTTCCCGCCTTTATTTTCTATTTTATTTCAGAGCAGGTGGACGTTGTATATTCATGACCCTTACGCATTATAAAGAGTTCACCGTTCCGTTCGCGCTTTACATCTGTTCGCTGTTTTACCAAAATGTCTATGATTTTAGTTCTTTGCTCAAAATTGCTACTTGTGTATTTCTATAATAATACTAGCGTGCCTAGATTTTGATTTATTTTATTTAAACAATAAACTTACATTATTAAATATTTAATTAAATCTCACAATATATTAAATTATTCATTTCTCTCCGTGTTCATTCTCTTCTCGAGCGGGTGAAGATCATTACCCACACCCATGTACAATATGATTGTTATCATTTACACCAAAACATATCGGGCTCAAGTTAATGTCAGACATGAAAGCACGACGTATGGCTTGTTTAACAGTTCAAAAAGAGGAGTGCTCCGATCGTTACCACCGTAACTTTACAGGAATACTCATGTCAATTTGAAGGTTCCCTGAAAGTTACATTGTAATCGGTCCAGCCGATTCGGAGCCAATATGGAACATACCCACACACTTTCTCTTTTATCTATATTATAGATATTTATAATAATACTAATATATTATTATTTTTTGAAGAGTTATAGTTTAAAACAATAAAATACATGTCGTTAAGGAGTACATGTCTAAACTTGGATTGTCGTGACCAATGCTATTAACATGGGTCCTGAGGGAATAAAGAAAAAAATGTGAAAACCGTTTTACAAATGACGGCGCGTAAAACGGGTAACGCAAAAAATATTACGATCAATTGATAAACCTCCTTAAAGTCGGTTAAAACGAAGCCTCTCGACCACTGCACGTATTGCTAAATAAAATCTCATGCCATCGGACGGAAGGGAGCCACTATATTTCTCTTTGGTGCTAAAAATAGGCCGTGACTCATAAAAATTGGACGCAGCAGATTTAGCTTTCACATATGGTTTGTCTATATAATGTTAGAGAATATATCAATAAAATGTTATGAATGCAGAATGTACTCCAACGCATTTGCCACTTGTAAATAGTTCAAGTGGCTTGAGTTATATAACTAATTTAACCGACTTTAAAAAAGGGAGGGTTTCGTCAATTCTTCTGTAAGTTTGACCCCACATACTCCCAGAACCCATTCTGGTATTCAGCATGTGGGGTCAAACTAAAAAGTAATTGTTGAAGATGTACCCCTGCGTTAACAAAAAATAACTGTTATGTGTATTTTGTGCATTCCTTCCTTCTCGAGATTGTTAAAGTCTTTATGGTAATAACGGTATAGTTACAGCCTTTATGTATATAATATATGTGTCCCACTGTTGGGTGCAGGCCTTCTCTGTAAAGAGAGTTTAAGAGCATAGTCCACCACGCGACGCTACTGCGGATTGGCAGACTTTACATGTCTTAGAAATTTTTTCTAAGACATGTAGGTTTCCTCACGATGTTTTCCTTCCGCGTGGTAAATCAGCACATAAAATTGCAACAACAAATTTATTGGTACCGGCACCGGGGATCGAATTCGGGCTGTTAACGTACTGTGCAACTTGAGCCAACCGCCCGGACACTGAGCTACCACGATAACGGTAACCACCCTATATATAATAAATAATATTTTAGAATAAAACCTTTCTTCAAGTAAACGGGTGGAAGTTTATATTCTATAATAAGTTGATGATCACCGGAATGAAATTTTGTCCGGCCCTATTTTACGATACGAATTAATCTAAAGATATGATGATTATCTTAGTTGTTCCTGAACTTTGATGATAAACGATCTACCCGTCTATTGATCTCTCCACGGTCCATATTTAAACGGGATAAATATTTCCCTGGCTTTGTTTAAAGCACCACGTTAGCTAGTAATTAATTAAACTGTTAGCAATGCTATCAAATTAATTGCCCCGTTAGTTAACAAATAATCTTAATTGGCTGTCGAAGTTCTCTTATTAATTGTTTGCCTTTTTCTCACGTTATTTAATTGCTATAGCATTCTATTGTAATTGTTAAGAAACTATGTCTTACTACCGTATCAGTTACTTGGTTTAATTATTTTATAGAGATTATATATGTCCCACAGTTGAACACAGGCCCACGCATTGGCAGACTTGAAATTTGCCTAACACATGTAGGTTTGCTAACGATATTTTCCATCACAGGCGATCGGATGGTAAATCAGCACTTAAGATTGCAGCAATTGAAGCTCGAACTGGATTTGCTTTCGTATTATGCAACTTGAGGCGACTACCCGGAGACTGAGCTACGAGTTCCACGGCTTTTTTTTAAAGTGCCTTAACTGGAGCACAGAAATTTATTCACATTACATGGTGGCCTTAACCCTCCTTTTTTTGTTAACGGGGAAAATCTACAACAAGATACCCCGCCTTCGCCCTAGAAGGATGAATGGGAATAAAGAATGGGGTTTTTACCCACTAAAAACCCCCCGATGCTATCCTCAATGCATGGTGAGGGGCTCCGGGATCTCCAGAGGAACGCACCGGAACCCCTGTGCTCTTCGGAGAGCACGTCTCGGGGGAGGTAAATCCCTTCCCCTGTGCCCTCACAGTGATGTCGCCTTCTTCCTGGTTTCACTTCAGCGAACGACAAAGGGACCTTAACACCCATAGGGAAACGACCCAATAAAGTTAATAAAACGTTTGCGATGCAAACTGATAGATATACGAGTACTTAAAATAAACATGGGGCGATCTCTTTGTCTCCGCCATTACCCCTAATGATTTATCTTTGTAAATTTCGAACAGCTGTGCAAATGGTAGCTTTTTAATCATACCACCTCCCCATTGGAAATCTCTGTAAAGTAAATTTGTCATTAGTAATCGATAATATCAAATATACGAGTAATACTCACTTTTCTACTTTGAATGGATGTTTTAAAATTGATATACTTTTAAAGCGATTTAAAAAGAGGTTGTTAATTAGTTTGTATCTTTATTTAGTGTTTTTGCACTACTTTGCATCCTGTATCGCATTTACCATGGGGAGTGTTCTGAGGAATTGTTCGGAATCATCCCAGCTACCGATTTCCATTACCGCACATCTCGGCAGAATTCCAAATTCCACCGCCACCATCTTGATGGTTGGCGTTCAACGACTGTACGTTTTTCGCGTAACTTTCTCCCACGCACTGTCAACTTGTGGAATCAACTGTCGCCAGCGGTGTTTCCGAACGTTTACGATTTAGGGACCTTCAAGAAACGAGCCTATTCCTATCTCAAAGGTCGGCAACGCATCTACAGCTCCTCTGGTGCTGTGGATGTTCATGGGCGACGGTGATCACTTAAGATCAGGTGAGCCGTATGCTCGTTTGCCACTTTTCATATAAAAAAAAAAAAATTCAACCGACTTTACAGTTTGAAAGAGTTTACTTTTAATTAGATCCCATATTATTCTATTGCTATAGGACTTTAGGTTCTGAAATATGATAAGAGAACTCCCCTATTTTTAAACCTAGTTCGAAAAGAGGAGGTTCTCAGTTCGTGTGTATATATTTTTATGTTTGTTACCGCATAACTTTGGACTGGGTTAACTGATTTTTATGATTCTTTTTTTATTTGAAAGCTGGTGCTTGTCGTGTAGTCCCATAACTATTTGTGCAGTTCTGACAATGGCATCAATGAGACAACCACATGAGTCTAGATCTTATTTAGATGATTGTTGCAAATGATGTATTATTGGAAAGCACTGCACTTCAAAGGTAGATTGATGATAGTTTGGTTAGGTTCTAATTATTTTTAGATTTAAGTTTTTGTTTTCTTTGATGAAATGTTCATTTCATTTGTTAAGAATTTGGTTTTCAACGATTTGCCAGGGATTTGTTCAGCAAGTAATCCTAACATCTAAGACAACGGTAACTGCTTCGTGTATGATAAGCTGATTACAAATAGGCTTACGCGAAGTAAGCTGTAAGGCTATAACGGTCAAGTAATCGTTAGCGCTTAATTTTTGTGAGCTAAGATTGGCTCCCAATGATGCCTTTTTTTGTTTACGGAATGAAATCTTTAACAAGATATTCCGCCTTATTGAAGGTTAATGTGAAATTTGACTTACTAATCTCCAGGCACAGGAGCTTCAATGTTTTTATGACGAACTACACAGATTGGCCAGAGAGGCTGGCCTTGACTGCTTCACCGGATTGAGAGGTGGCATATCTCTTAGGTCGCTTAGCCTGAACCTCTATTGCTAGTAACTCGACACAAGGGTCCCCCCGGTGAGGGGTAACCTCGGCTTGGACAGTTACTATGTTTCGCGTAAGCATTCCGATGCGAGGGTGCCCGAGAGGGCCGAACCACGACTCGGTCGGTTGCTATTTCACGGATAATCCAAGGGACATTCAAAAGCTAAACTAACTTTGAGTGCCACTTCGGGAAGCGTTGGCGCTGGGAAAAGAAGTGGCCGAAGAAACTCTAAGGAGCTTCAATGATGCAGATAGCTCTATTACTTATTACGGTTTAAAGGTCGTGAGAGTTTATATAATTTTTCCAAAACAAATGTGTCTCAATCTCTAATCTTTAATGGCGAGTGAAATTCAGCAAATTTTAAAGTGAAACAAGTGAGTGATTACTCTGCGACAACTTTGTTTAATAATAACTTCACTGTACACACCGTGCTTAAAACTAGGCGTGATGCAGTAACGTCGGTTAATGTATTAATTCTAACGCGAGACCAACTTCGTAATTACGGAGTTACTAAGAAATACGAGACGTGGAAGCTGTAACAGTCGCCCCCGGCGCTTCTCCCCGGGAATTGAACAACATACGTGTCTGTGTCATGGGTACTTTGTTCCTTGAAATATTTTATTAAATCCTGTTACTGCAAGATATACACGCTAAATTTAAACTACAACCACGCTATCATACTACTATAGTAATACGACATTCTAACCTCCAAATTATCACTTGAGAAAATTATG
Organism: Meandrusa payeni; assembly: GCA_029286785.1. NCBI lineage: Eukaryota > Metazoa > Arthropoda > Insecta > Lepidoptera > Papilionidae > Meandrusa > Meandrusa payeni. Next base: position 5,037,386 of record JAGSMX010000008.1, on the reverse strand, counting down.
GCTCCGTGCTTAATTATATATCCGTGCCATATACGAGCGGTATATGGCACGGATACGGATAGTCAGTCAGATTTAGATTTCATATATTTGTTAACTAGAAGCTTTTGTTCAGTAATTATATCTTTACAACTAGCGTACCCAGCCGCTTCGGCCGGCTATATTTTGCTTTATTTTATTTAAACAATAAACTTACATCATTAAATATTTATTTTAACTCTCACAATATATTAGATTATTAATTTCTCTCAGTATACATTCTCTTCTCGAGCGGGTGAAGATCACTACCTACACCCATGTACATATCAGTAAATACAATATCATTCTTATCATTTATACAAAACATATCGGGCTCAAGTTAATGTCAGAAATAAAAGTACGACGTATGGCTTGGTAAAAGTGAATTGGGCATTAATAAATACTTATGAAGCAATAGGTATTTTTAAACTGTTAATTTTGATCACAAATAAGGAATAATTATGACTAGAATATCTAATATACTTTATAACAAGAATTTTAGTAATAATTGTAAAGAAACAGCATTCGTTTTTGCGTCGTTTGGGGTGCGATTAGCAAAACATTAGGTGGTAAGGTTAAGTCGAAAATTAGTTAGTTAGAGTTAAGTTGAAAATGGCCATGAGAAGCAGGGACACAGCGGTCGCGGAGAAGCTAATAGCAATGCAGCAGGGCGTCTGCGACGCGTGAACCCGAAACGATCTCTGGCCACCTCCAAATTCAGGCATTATATATAAAAAAAAAATAAGGAAAATAGTACAAATGCAGAGTAAACAATTTAAGTGTATTGGAAAAGAGCACGGACACAGATCTGTGGTTGCAATCTAAGAATAAAAAAAAAAAGGTTAAGTCCACCAAGGCTATTGTATTGACGTGAACTATCGAGAAGGCTCTTTTATATTAGGTGAATGTTTTTCGCTTTTCATTTTTCAACCAGTCGTCATCTGTTTTATGCAGGTTAAGCACTCAATAATTTTAATAAAAAATAAATATAGCAATTTAAAGTTCCATATATATGTACGTAGATGCGACTTGTACATAACAAAGTTGTAGCGTTCTTATGTCAGATTGAAAATAGCTGCAATATCAGAAATGTTGTACGGTTACGTCTGCAATACATTTGCAGGACGAAAATTCAGATCGTTGGAATTTGTAAGCTTCCTATCTGTTGGCGTGTCGGCTTCTACACAGAGTTGAATCCAATATCCGCTGTGTAGTGAACACTTTGAAGATTGACCCACTTTACTATTTGTAGTAAAAGGAACTAAGATATATACAATAGTAATAACTACCGCATAACCGTTTGACCAGCGGTAAGGTACTCCTTTAAAAACAGATCTTAGTTTATTTAACACTTTATTTATGATGTCATTTATGTTATTTATTATTTAATTTATTTATATCTAATATATAATTTTTTTTTAACCCAGCTGCTTTAACTTATATTTATGTTTTTATATATTAGTAAGATAAGTGTATGTAATGCCATATTTTTATATATCTGTACACAACCGAATAGAGTCCGTCTTTCCTTAGTTCTCACAGGTTTTTTTGCTGAAAATCAGCGCTGTGCTACATATTTGAGCAAGGCACATGCTGAGCCAACTCCTTTTCGGCACAAGGTGTTTTGTCTTTTTTTAATTTTTATTTTTTGTCTTGTTATAACTGTTATGTTTGTGTTCTTGTGTCTAATGAATGTTTTTTCAATTCTATTCATCTATTCATCCTATGGTTCGGACCTCTTGACCACCCTAGAGTCAGAATGCTATCGCGCCTAGTAACGGCCCACACAAAACATGTAATACTTCTATTTGTTATTCTTATCTTGAACATTTTCTCATAATTAATACCGTATTGTATACATCCAGTGGCCTCAATGGGCTTCCCAGTCCACAGTCAATGCACCTCCCGGGTTTGTTTGAAAACGTAATACTGCGTGGGCCGAGCGCCGGCTCGTGAGCACTCGTGTTTATCCATACTCCACATCATCAACATTCACGACTGATCGGAGCAGAGGGTAAACACACCATTTTATGAATAGGTTTAACGGTAAAAACTTTTTTATGGGGTATCTAGTGCTTGACCACGATCCCACCTGATGTTAAGTGGTGATATAGTCGAAAGATAAGCTCTAAAAACGATAAAGGATATTTTTTTCTGACCGTAAATTATATGTTATTAAAGTCATTTGAGATACAATGATCCAGCCAATTATATCTTCATCGTTTTAAACGTCTATTTCACACCAATTAAAACAAATTACTCGTAATTATACCATGAAATGTTATTTTAACCTTAGTTAAGTCTTCGTTGCCTTACATTACAAGTCATTCATCGCATTAGATATGCACTTTCGTAATGCGTCTTAATCATCTCAAAGCACCGACTTACAAACAAGCCGAAATATCCATCGCTGTGGTGAAACTTGGCTTTAATATCAAGTTTACTCATCTACCACTTTCACACAGTTAACGGAATATGTACCTTACATAATTATGAATAGCGTAATAAGTTGTGTATTTGTACTTTTGGGGATAGTAGGTAAAACAAATTTAATTAAAATTTAGCTTATTTGCCTGTTACCGGCTATTTAAGCGTAAGAAAAGTTAGTTTAAAACTCATTCAAAAGATTAACCTTGTGATGTTTCAACCCTAACAATCCGAGTGTTCTTTAGATCTAATATTTTAAATAATTCGATTATAGTTCGGTCTTCTCAGACACATGGGATCCATGAGAAAACCGTAGAAGTCTAAATTTGCATCAAGTATTTGCCGTAAAACTACGTATAATTCAATAACACGCCAACCGATTTCGATTCATCATCATCATCATTTCAGCCGTAAAACATCCACTGCTGGACATAGGCCTCCCCCAACGATTTCCAAAAGGACTGGTTGTAAGCGGCTCGCATCCAGCTGCGTCCTGCGACCTTTATGAGGTCGTCAGACCACTTTGCGGATGGACGTCCCGCACTGCGCTTGCTGGTTCGTGGTCTCCAATCGAGAACTTTTCGGCCCCATCGGCCATCTGTTCTACGCGCTATGTGCCCAGCCCATTGCCACTTCAACTTGCTTATCCGGCGAGCTATGTCGGTTACCTTCGTCCGTAGACGGATCTCCTCATTCCTGATTTGATCTCGTAGTGCGACTTTGAGCTAGCTTATGAGGCCCATAGTGAGAGACCACGTTTCTGTTCTGTATGTCATCACGTGTTACCACACACACTGGTCGAAGACTTTCGACTTCAAGCACTGAGGTATTTTGGACGAGAATACATTTTACGATTTCGATTATTCATTTTTTATTGGAAATAATGCACTTCAAGAATAGTTTGATGAAAGTTTGGTTAGGTTCTGATTAATTATAATGCGTAATCCGTACGATAATTCGGAAATAAGCGTTTGCCGTTTGATGCGGTTAGAAGTAAATATACTTGTAGCATATTAACAAATAAAAACAACTGTCTTAAAATTTAATCTGATTATGAAGCTGATGAGCTCTGATCAACCAGGAGGCCTATAATGGTTTACAAAGTTTTTTGAGGTATCGTATCCTACCTCTATACGCTATTACGCCTATTAAAGACGCCTATTCTTTGCTTATTATTTATCAGTCATGTAGATTATCTCTTAATGTTTTCTATTAATGATCACGTGATAAATGTGAAACAGTATCATGATAAATTAGAAACAAAGTATCGGGGTTCTTTACAGCGTTGCATGCGCGTAAACGTTGCTTTTTTGTTGTTTAAAATGAACTTCATATGCACGACATTAAGAGATAATAGCTTAAGAAACTGCATATTTTAACATGAAGTCAAATGATATCGTGATATAAATGACTTTTAATTATTTATGTTTTCTCAAGGAGAGTTGATAACAACGGGACATATTGTTGTAAATTGTATCGGAGCAGTGATAACTTAGTACGTAAGCATTCAACTCAGCATACGATATAGATCCCCTATTCTCTAATCCCAGCTGGCTCGTACTTGAATTGTTATTATATTTGAAAGGTTTTTGTGGACATCCCCCAAACCCTGGCGAAGCGCTTTGCTACGTCTTTCATTAATTGTAAAGCGATTGACTGGAATCATTTCATCACGTCTGTCTTCTCCCTCATATTAAAATGTGAGTGTTTTCAAAAGTGAGTAAATAGGCATTTAATAAGCTAGTGGGTCTTACCAGCCAGCCACTTAACATCAGGTGGGATCACTTCACAAGCACTTGCTTAAAAAGATAAAGATTTTTCTTTTAGGTCACATATAAATTTTGTTAGCATAGGATCTTGGATTCGGAAGATACAACCGGGAACTCAAAAAAATCATATGAGAGAATTATTGTAAAGAAGTTGATGGGATTCTATTCGAAATCGGTTTTTGTTTTTACTCGTAAATATAATTGACGTTAAAAATATACCAGTATTTCATTATATTTCATACAATTGCCTGTCCCTTATAATTAGCGTACCTTATACGAGAGGACTTGTCCATTTTCTTTAACCGTTTATACTTCGTACATTTGTGACTTTTGTTGGAGAGAGAGGCTAATTACCCTGTAATGAGAGTGTTTGAGCCGAGTACCGACATTAATTCTAGAAAAAGGTTTTATTTGCTTTGCTTCGTCAGTGCTTTACTTATGTTTTCTGTTTTAATTTAAAAATATTTTACTGTAACCTTTTTATTTTACTATCTGGATTGTTGTAAGTTAAATCAAACTATGATAAATGCAAGAAATAAAAAGAATATTAGTTTTAGATACTGGCAAGAAAGGCTCTTAGGCCTAAAAGCAATATCACAAAAAATCAGGACCTTGTTTTATTTGCTCTATAAAGGCCTGTGCAGTGGGTGATACCATTATTTTTAGGTAGTTAGGATTCGAACTGACTGGCTTAAAATAAGAAAGCTTGACCGTAAGACTCAACTAAAACTATCGTAACATGATAAATAATGAAAACATTATTGTGATATACAACAAATACTATTTATAAATTGAACCTTACTATATAAAGGCGTTTATTTTTAGTCAGTCGCCTCTGAAAGCATCCCGTGGTTTGTTCAAAAGTTACCTTCCAGTCTGTTGCTGATTAAGGAAGCCTTGCGTCCGGCGCGATCCGGCGTTACTTAATCCGTATAGACGAAGTTTCATCTCCGAGTACTATACTTAGTTTCACGTTAACTTGTTTTGTAAGCTAAAGCCGCTGATTAAATTAAACCTCTTCAGTAATCCAATTTGTTACGTTCGACTGATTTTACAGTAATATATTCGTCAATTTAATATAGATTAACTGAAGAGTGCGAAGGAAAAGAAGGCTAGAAGTATTTTAATTTAAGTATATTATATGTAGTTTTTTTTTGTTTCGTTGTCTTTGACCTTTTCCTTGATTACTGTGCCAATATATATTTCTCACCCAAGGTTGGCGGGTAGATACCGTACCACTATGGCATTAACCTAACCTTACCTTTGTTTTATTAAGAGGTTATTTGTGTTATTGACGAGGAGAAATCTTCAACAAGAGCTCTTGTGCTGCTTGTGCTCAGGCTCTTACTCATTAAAACCCTCTCGGTTGCCCTGTTTTGTGCCTGGCGAGGGGCTCCGGGTTCTCCAGTAGAACGCACCGGAGCCGCACTCGACTGTGCTCTGAATCACTTCCCGGGCAGGTTACACCCTCGCAGTGCTAAGGCGACACAGGACCACCAGGATGACCTACTTCCCGGGACCACTGCAGTACCAAACGCGTATTTGCCTTGGTAAACATAATAACGCCTATTGAAAGCTCCTGGGGAACTTTGCACTTTTGCTTGCCCCTACAATCGCGATGGAAAGTTCTAGAATGTGCTTATTATAATGTGACATTATCATATTAAGTGCGATTAATATATCATTGACCTTTGAAGTAGAGCGTGTCGGCGTCAACCCGCCGGACTCGTTTATCGGTCACTTGCTGAAGCGGGAGCTTCAAAGCGACCGTCTTTTCATACAATTTATGATTGTGGTGTTTAAATATAACTTCTTGTCATAATATAAATACTAGTTATAGTGAGCAGCGATAGCTTAGCGATGGACTCACGTTCTTATCGTTGGATTGACTAAATCCTTCGCCATGTTACCTCGAGATGGAGACGTGTTAGCATTCACCAACTAGCCCAGATAACAGACCCGGTAAGAAAGACCTAGCCTCCTGCGCCTGTGGATACCCCCAGACGGGTAGGAAGTTCTCCAACTTCCCGTCAGTGTCCCCTAAGGAGGTTGGAAAAGGAAAGGCATCCATCACTGTACAGGTAGTGTTAACATAATGAGACTTTAATAAGTTGTTTTAAATTTTCATTTCAATAAAGTCACATAAAGTGTGCAGTGCTTATAAGTAGTCCACGTTATGTTGGTAACTTTGCCAAGCTCAAGTTACCGGTTCATTCGTGTTACGTCAATCAAGCACCGTAACTTCTCGATTTCATGTATATCGTTTACACTGTGTCGCTGTTGCAGAAATGCTGTGTAATGTCAACGATTATGCATGTTTAAAAAACAGAATATAATTAGTTAGTGTATACTTTGTTTATTGTATTAAAACCTTTTTTTTTGTTAACGAGGAGGAAATCTTCAAAAAGATACCCCGCCTTCTGAGGCGAAGGCGGTGGTTATGTGGAGTTTTTTACCCACTAAAACCTCTCCAGTGGCCCTTCCTCGGTGCATGATGAGGGGCTCCGGGATTTCCAATGGATCGCACCGGAGCCCCTCTGCACTGTGCTCAAGGAGAGCACTTCCCGGGAAGGGAATAAGGCGACACGGGCCAACCGATGTCGCCTTCTTCCCGGGTCCACCTTGGCGGATGACAAAGGCCCCCACCCTTGTCGCCCAGTGAACCCGAGGCCCCTTTTAGTCGTCTTCTACGACAGGCAGGGGGTACCGTAGTCTTATTCTTGAGAGCCCAGAACTACAGGGCTGATTGTATTAAAACCTAATTTAGTTGTTAATTAATAACTTATCAAATCAAAAAAAACATAGTCATGCAGAATTCGCATCGTTTATTTTGTTTAATACACGCTTCATATTATGGTATAACCGCCATGCCTATTTCTTAGAAAGGAAACGGCTAGAGAATCAAAAGAAGTAAGTTAAACACTTATTCACTAGGCTATTATTGCTAAACTGTACCAATTATCATATTTAATACATACTAGCTGCGCTGCGCATTGTTTCCCGCGATTGAAAACTATTTATTAAATTTTTCTAAAATTAAAGTTACTCCATATTACATCAGCTATCTGCCAGTGAAAGTCCTGTCAAAATCGGTCCAGCTGTTTCAGAGATTAGCGGGAGCAAATATACAGATAGACACAAAATTGTAAGAAATGTTATTTTAGTATATGTTACGTATAAACTTACATAGGCATTTAGTATAAAGCGGTTATTTTAATATTACATGCAGACATTCCAATTTGATTTATTTGCATAGATAAAAAATATGTAGGCGCCTTAACCCAGACACCGAAACAGCTAGCATTATAAAGTCCTGAGCACATAAAATTACTTTTAATTTAACAGCCGCTATTCGACCAGTGTCTGGGGTGCGGCTCCTTACTTTACACTCCCAAGGCGCGCAGTGTGAGCGCAGCTTTGCGTAATTTTACACTTAATAAAAATTGCTCCTTTATGGAGATAGCACAAAGCGCTCCCAACTTTTGTAATATCATTCTATTTTATAAAGGCGCATTTTTAATTTTAGTCTTTCATACTAATAAGCGATGGACGGAGAGACATTTTTTGTCCGCTCTAAATGTTACAACTAAGGGTATGTATGCAATTAGTTTTTACAATAAGAGATAATAAGAGATATTTAAGAGATATGAAGTAGCGCGTTTCTGAAAAGATTATAGTATACTAGCGTACCCAGCCCGCTTCGCCGGGCTAGATTTTTCTTTATTTTATTTAAACAATAAACTTACATCATTAAATATTTATTTAAACTGTCACAATTTATTAAATTATTAATTTCTCTCAGTATTCATTCTCTTCTATTCTCTTCTTGAGCGGGTGAAGATCATTACCTACACCCATGTACATATCAGGAAATACAATATAATTCTTATTATTTAAATACAAAAACATATAGGGTATATAGGTACACATAAGTTAATGTCAAAAATAATAGTACGACGTATGGCTTGTTTGACAGTTCAAAAAGAGAAGTCCTCCGATCGTCACCAAACTTATACGATTACTCGTCAGGTCAATCTGAAGATTCCCTGAAAGTTTCATTGAAATCGGTCCAGCCGTTTCGGAGCCTATACGGATCAAACACACACACATTCTCTTTTATATATATAGATGACATTTTGTTGATTTTCCCTAAGCTACCGACCGAGTGGTGGTTCGGCCCTCTCGGGCGCCCTTGGATCGGACTGCTAACGCGTAATAATGGTAACCGTCCAAGCCGAGGTTACCCCTCACCGGGGGGACCCTTGTGTCGAGTTACCCCTCACCGGGGGGACCCTTGTGTCGAGTTACCACCTAATAGAGGTTCAGGCTAAGCGATCTAAGAGCTGTGCCACCTCTCAAATCCGGTGAAGCAGTAAAGGCCAGCTTCTCTGTGCCATCTGTGTTAGTTCGTCAAAAAAAATATATTTTCCTTCTTGAAACTAAATCTTTTTGTTAAAAAAAGATTTCATTATAAATTAATTCCTTTCCAATTGAAATTTTATTCTTTTGTTAATCAGCTATTTCAACAATTGGTAAATTATTTATCAAGACTTAAATTTGCAACAAAGAAGTTCGGCGATGAAGGAAAATATCGTGAGGAAACCTACGTAAATTTTGTAAGAGATGTGAGGACTACACAACTTGCCAATCCGCACTAGGACGTCAACGCGAACTGTGCCCTTATACTTTATTTACACAGGATGCCTTAACCCAACAATGGCTTATATAGTCGTGAGCAAAAATAAAGGGTCGGTTAAGAAATTTTGAATATCTCGGAAGATAAAGACGCTAGCTAACCGAAATAAATTGTGTATGATAGACAATTAAATAACCTTGAAATAAAATATATTTTTTAATTAATTTAGTTATATTTCATTAAAAACAAATTTAAACGAAAAAGGATATCTTTCGTAAACTTGGATAATACAGTATTTTTATTTAAATTTTTGTACTTTTTAGTGTTTTGCCTCCATGTGGCGTCATAAATAAATTAAAAAATTTAGGAGGTTTTAAAGGATATTTAATTGTCTATCGTGCATAATTTATTTCATTTAGCTAGCGCCTTTATCTTCCGAGATATTCTTTCTTAACCGACCCTTAAATTTTGCTCACGAGTGTATATTATTAGTTGTAACTTTTAAATTTTTTATAAGTTACGCTACATGTACATTGTATATAGCGGACGTAGATTCAAAACACTTCAAGATAATTTTTTAAGATTTTAATCAACTCAAAAAAAGGCAGAGGTTGGTCTGTATTTGTTTTTTTTAATCTTGGCACTTGTTGAATTTGAAAGAATGAATGAAAATACTTTGCATAACAACTAAGAAATATGTACATTGCAGATCATATTTGTCGATATAATTGCCAGCTTATAAACGAGGCGGGCTAAGAGTGATTTCTTCCAGACAACCTTTGGATGGACAGAAATTTGTTTCTAGAAATGTTTAAGTGGGTTTTTTTATTTGAAGACAAAAACAAAAGATATTTCTTTCTATTCTCAAAATATTTTAACTTGTTTGATTATTTTAAAAGTATAATATCTTATTTCACAGGTAAGTTTTAGGTTTAAATTTTGTTGGTCGTGAAGGTGCTTTAGTACTATTATGGCGATTTAAACAGTTGGTAACAATGGTGCGGGGTGACAATTGGTCGATGGCCCAGATGACATCACACGCTCCACGCGTTCCAGCGCGTATACCAGCGCCCATATCAGCTAATCGATTGCGAAACACAGCGCTAATGTGCACCAGGTCGACCTCTTCGCACTTTTGTATCTGTTAAAATACTTTGCAACCTGATTAAACGAAAAAATACCGTGTAATAAGCTGCTTTAAAATTATTGTTTGATAGTTAATGTTATTTTATAATTATATAGTGATAACATTTCTTTATACCATTTCAACGCTGAGGCGTTCCACATTTAAAAAAAAACTAACAATTTTTCTTATAAAAACATCAATGTTTTTAAATTCCTAATGTATGAAAATGTCAGCGTTAATATTTTGTTGGTGATGCATATATTATTTATAATTTAGTCTGCGCGTTCATCAATTTATTCTTCTTCTATAAGCTCTACAGCCCTCGGTCTATCCATGGCCGCAGTCTTCCAGGTTCTTATGCCAATTTCTTTGGCGTCTCAATTGACACCATCTATCCAGCGGAGCTTTGGTCTTCCCCGACCTCTTCGACCTTCGGGGTCCCTCAATCATGTGTCCTCAAATACATCAATTTATGTAATACATCTAAATTGAAACTTTCTTAAACATCCTGTTCTTTATAGTTAGAGGCTATTAACTGTTTCATTGCCTCATTATAGTTGAACGCCTATAAAATGCTTATCAAAAGCGACCACCGCCGCGGTACATACCAACCCCCATTTTCAATTTGTTCCAAATTGCCTCCTTAATTAATATCGGTAGCAGCTGCGATCGATTTACGACTCAATTAAAGCAATTTGGAAAAACGCGCCTCCAGCTATTCCGGGATCCGGTGTAGTTCGACGATAGACAGATAATTATCTGTCAGAATTGGGAAAAGTTCTCATTTACCTTTTTAATTACTCCCCGGGGAATATGACGGATGAAAGCATTTTTTTTTTGGATTTTCGGGCTGATGAAAATAAGCGCTTGTCTTTTTGAAATTGGCTTTTTTTGTCAGGTGGTCGGCTTGAACTTTTAAGAAAAGCAAGGCAGGGCCACGTTATGGATTGAAAAGGCCTGTGATAAAACAAAAGCGACTTCAAATCAAATCAAACGTGACAGTTCAAATATTAAACGCTACTACGCGCGAGCGCTTTATTTTAGCTATATTATGAAGTTTTCTTTATATGTTCTTTTTTTTGTGTTCGGTTTAATAAACAGTTACCTAGTCTTATATTGTCATAAACCTTCCGATATCTCAACATTCTATTATACGATATTTAGGAGTTAGGATCTAAATGAAACCAAACTAAACCGAAAATGTCATGTGCTTTACGTAATTAATTCGGAGTGCATAAATATTAAAAAAAGTATACGAATGAATTGTGAAGCTACTCATTAGGTCGGCTAAGAAACGCTGATTTTTAAATAAACTTCAATATATTGTGGAATTCCAATTATGGAATTAAATGAATGGGTTTACCCAATAGAATGCAATATATTGGATTACCGCGATAGTTATAGGTCGTTTAATGGATAATCCAGTGTTCTTAATTCTCAAACAATGACATTCTCTCAGTAGCAACCATTTGGGTGTGTGCTCTAACCAATAAAATGTATGTGCTATCGCTGCTTTACATGCAATTTCCTCATAATCGATGTTGGTAGCGTGGCTGGTGTTTCTTTGGCAACTTCTTCCAGTAACACTTCACGAAGTGGCACTTTACTGTAGTTAGTTATTTGAACGTCTTGATAGTTTTCTGATAAAATCCACCTAGTTACCTTCTCGGGCGCCTCCAGCTCGCAATCCTATCGCGTATAGAGTAGGTCCAAGCCAAAGTCCCCTTTCGGGCGTCTTTACTCACGAAAGAGGTAGAGACTCAAGCTAACAGACCTCTTTCTAGAGCTTTGCCATCTCTTAAAACCCCCTTTAAACTGTAGGGGCTTCCTGGCTGATCAGTTTTATTTTTATTTTTTTCTGAAAACAAATGAATACATATTGAGAACTTAAGTTAAAAATCTACATAAATTAAAAAGAGTAATAAATACGTAAACTACACCTTTATCCACATAATAATAATGTCCACAATATGTCTATTGCACTACACACAATTATATGTAATTTAAGCACATCACACATTTAAAATACCCAGTGTCTTTTTTAAAGTTTTTTTTTATATGAGTAAAAGGAAAGAAATATGATGAATAACACATCAATCTTAGCGAAATGGTCATTATACTGCTTCATAATCCGAGTCAATGGTGCATTTCATTAAAGAAATACAACTAAATGCATTTCTCTTTTTGCCTTATACAATATTGGTACACTACTCTGGTAGTAAATATTTAATTACAGTCTATCGCGTGATCTCACATGAAAGTATAACATCAATGCAAGGCATACGGCATAAAATGTAGGAAAGGTGTATTAGTTGGAAATGTTTACATTTCATATTTTTCATTATATCATAACGAGTCGGGCTGTGTCGTTACGGAAAATAAATTCCCTCGTTCCCTTATCTAGACTCTGCCGTGCGCAAGTAACCGCATCCACGGCTATAATGGTACATTTAAATCACACATAAATTTTGCTTCTTATTTCATGCTTATCTTCCTCCGCACAAGTTGCGCACTTCCCGGCGGTAGGCACTCTCATTGCTCCATATCTCCACGCAACTCTCCGCCATTTGTTAAAACCCAATGTTCCAATATCCTTCCGACGTAAATTCTAGTCGTAAAGTTTTACATAGCGCAACTACTGGGGAAAATATTTTTATCTCTGAACTACGGTAGCTTACGTTACAAGCCCTCGTTATATGCGGCTTCAATATATTTCAGTGCGCCCAGTTTAAACCCGTACAAATGAATATTTGAATTCCTATTTTAATCAGATTCTCGGCGGTGGGGGAGATATCGTTTTAATTTTCACCGATAGTGGTCAGATGTCGACATTAAATCTAAAGTTTGAGGGCCCGAATCCTAGCTTTTTATAGACACCAATCGGAAGCCAATTAGTTTTCCATTTTTCAGTTAAGTGACCATAAAAACTTACTAAGTAAAATATGTAAAAAAATTCGGCGAAATGATTTGTGGAATTCTGTCTACCACATATGAAAGACGGTAGCGCATATTCATATAATATTTCGATTATAAAATAAGCATATTCAAGTAATTGATGAAAAGTTCTGGAAACTTCTGGAAATTGATTCCAACACGAATCCGCCCGTAAACATATGATTCATTTGTTTAAATTGATTCAATGAGCCTGCGTCTAGGCATACAGTCCATTTGTCCATGCTACTGGCACATTAGCATAATGTATGTGGAAACATCTAGACTAGTTATGTGACTTAGACTACTAGAGATCGGTTGTGTCATTTCGGCTTATTTAACCATATAATAAATGAAGCAAGTTTCAAATTTGATAATTATCTATTTGTAGTTATAGTTTTAAATGACATTTCAACGAAATGAAGCTAATGTTTAATAGAAAATACGACTTTAAAATGAGGTAGTTTTCAATTCGTCTGTACGTTTTTAATTTTTGTTACCGCATAACTTTCGAATGGGTAAACCGATTTTGATATTTTGCGAACTTGAAGCGTCAATAGCCTAATGGTTTAGGGTACGGCCTGCGAATCGTAAGGTCGTGGGTTCGAATCCACCATTCGACTATTGCCGTGAACCATGTCCTAGCACAAGCTTAAGCTTAGTTGGAATGGTTAACAAGATTGTTAGTAATATTTCTGAAAAAAAAATAATAGAAATATTGCTAGCTACCTTTTTAAAAAAAAAAGATATTTTTTAATTGAAAGCTGGTGCTTCCCAATTGGTTGTCAAATTGGTCCAATTTGGTTCCAATTCTGACAATAGGATCCATGAGAAAACTATCTATATGTCTTATATATATTATTGGAAAGGATGTACTCTAAGACTAGTTTGATGAAAGCTTGTTGAGGTTCTGATTAAGTTTATTTTCGTAATATTCCTACGAAAATTTGGAAATACAAACAGGGCGTGCGCACGTAATAGTGTTTAACGTAATAATAAAAGTTTTGTTTCACTATAACTACCTAACGCCAACAGATGAATTCCAATTTCGGAAAGAAAACGATATTGTACGAAGGAGCACAGTTATATAATAGCCTGCGAAATAAAGTGAAGGTGTGCGACACTTTCCAACAATTTAAAAACAAACTGAAAAAATTGATAATACACATGTGACGACATCTACCTGCGACCCAGAGGCACATCATTAATTTTATTATTTAAGTACCTTATATCTCATTTTAAGTGATTTTTGTTTATGTTCTTATGACAAATAAATTCTTTAAACCCAACGTCTGATGCGATTTATAGTCGGTTTTTGTTTTTACTCGTAAAAATATACTTGTGTTAAAACATACTCGAAAAGCCTGTATTTCGACATGTAAATTTATAAATTCACATTTGTGCCTCTTAACATTTCATTTGCAAAACATCGTAATTACTTACACCTAAAAGTGCAAAAACATTTTCGACTCGAGTGCCGCGCGAATTCAAACCGACACCAATTGCGAAAGTTTCGCAATGAATGAGCTGGAAGCTTTTGAACGCTCTCGCGAGGTTGCGGTCCATTGCGATAAACGATGTAAACGTTACTTAACGGCCAGCTTACATTACACTTATGGTCGGACCTACACGTGTTACCTACATCTAATTATTACTAGATGCACCATATGACTGATTTAAAGTTGCAGCCTATATACGAGTATAGACATGTTATATGTCCTCCTGTTGGAGACAGGTCTTTTCTGTAAAGATAGTATAAGGGCATAGTCCACACGACTTCATGTCTTAGAATTTTTTAAAGGTAAACATGCAGGTTTTCTCACGATGTATTCCTTCATCACCGGTGTTGTAAATCAGAATATAACATTGCAATAAAAAATAATTCTATCTCCATTTTTATTAGATTTATAGATTATATTAAAGTTTGGATTATACTTGAAGCCAAAAACGGCATTCAAAGATGCATAATTAATTTGACACATTACGAAATCGAAGATTGATTTTTGAAAAAAAAAGACTGCTTGAAGTTTTGTTATTAATATTATTAACTTTTTTGTTAACCATTATAAATAAGCTTAAACTTGTACTAGGATATGGTCCGCATCGATCTGTCTTGGATCAAACATTTTGCAAGCCGTTCCGTAAGGTACTACGTTATTCTTGTTTCTATGGAAATTTGATAACCGAACATTCTTACATAAAGATTTTCTATATGTATAGCTTGGAGTGGATGTAAAGAGCTTCATAGGGTATCCAAGGTGCCGTCATTGACCCCATTTAGTGGCACTGCTCTGTTCACCCTGAATCCGTGACCCACTTGGGTTACTCTCGGCGAACGGGAACGTGAAACTGAAGTACTGAAGATGACAATGGCGTTGTGAGGCGCATACAATTCTATTTCAGAGAATTGCGTAGACGCTGGGCCGGCGGTAACAAAGCGTCGCGGCTTGGATGCTGCCTGCATCCAATGTCTGTTGCCTGTTGCCATGACTCGATTTTTGTCTTGATATTTCTTAAAGACACATATAGGGAAAAAGACATTTAATTTTGTTTTATATCAAAGTTTTTTTTTTTTTTTAAGTCTTTATTTATATAAGGTACATCAACAGCATTACACATACATACTTTAATAATAAACAAGCTTATCTCAAACTATGTCCTATTATTATAAGGTTTTATATTCGCTATTAAAAGAACGTAACTTTTTATTAATTAAGAACAACTTATTTGTTCAATAAATCTAAAGAAACTAAACTAAAAAATAAAACTAACGATATTTTATTTAATTTTAAATATATTTTAAAGCTATTTCCTTATTTGAAATAAAATATTGCTGCTTTTTTGCAAATTTTTAAAGAAACAACATATAATTTCCTTATTCCATATCTATCTGTATTTTTATAAGAAATGTCACTACAAATTTAGTCATATTCTTAATTATATATTTTAAATTATAAAATTATTTAAAAAATACAACGTTACAAAAAATAATAAATTTAAGGAAAGCCTATTCTATCACGCTCTTTACATATATACTAGATTCAACTTTCGTTACCGAAGGAGAGTCAATGGACTGTCGTGTTATACTTTTTCTGTCTCTTGGTCTAGAAGAATCGAGAAATATCTTATCGGTCTTGTTATCGGTTGTCCCATAAATAAATATATATTATTATAATTACATAGATCTGTAAAAATCGTTTCACTTTAACCTCTCCCTCACGTAATATTTGTTTCGGTTTTTGATTATTTGCGTTCCCGTTTGACGTTAGTACCGCAAGTGGGTCACGGATTTAGGGTGGGAACTTAGAGGCGGGGTAGAGTAGCGCGCATATAAAGTTACGAATGAACTGTAACAAGTTTTGATAGAGTTAATCAACTGCGGTCGGTTTTTGCGTCATCGGGAGCCATTAGCGAGGATATCTAGTCAAAATGAAAGGTTTATTTGATGGTTCACTAGTAATACGATTGAACGTCGTCCAACAAAGTGGACCCGGGAAGAAGGCGATATCGGCTGGCCCGTGCCCCGACTTCCAGTTCGAGGGCAGGGAGGTAAATCCCTCTCCCCTGAACGTGCTGTCATAAGAGCACAGTGTAGAGGGGCTCTGATGCGTTCGACTGAAGATCCCGGTGCCCCTCATCATGCACCCAGGGGTTTTAGTAAAAACACCACATAACCGCCGCCTTCCCCCCAGAAGTTGGGGTATCTTGTTGAAGATTTCCCCCTCGTCAACAAAAAAAAAGGAAAAAGGAGATGGTTGGATGGCACGTCAAGATTCAAATGGTAGAAAAAATCTTACGATCTTACATTTCGCAGACATTACCTTAAACCATTAGGCTATTGACGCTCAGACATTCGACACGGTAAACCATATTTTCCTTTCTCTCCCATTACTCCTTTTGCTACATCACAAAGGAGCACTGCGGTTATTCATAGAAGACTAGAGCGACTGTGTTTAATAGAATACCTTTCTTTAGTTTGTTACGTTAGAAATATTTCACCATTAACGTATTTTTTTTCTTCCAGATCATTATAGTTCCTGATAGACCGTCCGTCGCGACTTCAGACTTTAGACAAGTGAGTATTATATCTATATATTTTTTTTATAAGATAAACACGTTTGGCTTCAATTTTGCTTGATGAAAGGCGAAGATGAAGCTTAGGATGGTACACGACAGCCTATCTGTTCACATTAGCCTTATATACCGCGTACCTAAGCATTTATAAGTCAGAAAGTAAGTAACAAATTACGTACGAAATTTTATCTACCTATTAAGTCCTCGCCTCGAGTAACAGACAAAGACGTTTCTGAATGAATTACTGACAATTTATTTATTTATTCAATTCTGTAGCATTTCTCCTGTATTGAAAACGAAACACGCGTACCGGCAAGAAAGTTGGACTATCAAAGTACTGAATAAATTTAACATAATTAAAGCATACACCTTAGGTTTGTTAAAATAATACTATACTACTATAATAATACTATACTATATAGTATTATTATAGTAGTATACTATTATTATAAAACGGTTCTCTGATTGTTAGCCACACATTTTACCTGATAATGCTCAATGAATCTGCGGTTACCAATGAGGAAACCAGAGATCTCGTTGCCAGTTGTTGCCCTTCATTAACCACGCGAAAGTAGCTGAGACCACACGACTATTTCTACACGTTTCATTTGTATATTCCCTTCTACAATATATAAAATAATTCCACCCAAGCCATCGAAAGGATTTGAAATCACCTTACACGTATAACAGATGATAATACGAATATTTCGTATTCATGGATTATTTATAAATGATCATAACTTCTGTTGCTTCTGCAAGGGTATTGAAGAAGAAACCTTGGCTTGTCTAAAGGGAACAATAGCATAAGCACATTTATTTTCCGTGTAAAAGCAATCCAGTCGTGGTTCGGCCCTCTCGTGCGCCCTTGGGTTGGAATGCTTACGCGTAACATAGTAACCGTCCAAGTCTAGTTTACCACTGACCCTTGCGCCGAGTTACTAGCGATAGAGGTTCAGGCTAAGCGACCTAAGAGCTATGCCATCTCTCAATCCGTTGAAGCCGTCAAGGCCAGCTTCTCTGGCCAATCTGTGTAGTGGGTCAAAAAGCATAAGCACTCGAGGGAGCCCGAAAGAGCTTCATTCATTTATTCGGATTACTTGCTTTTTTCCCTTCTTTCCCAGTATATTACAAGTAGTTTACAGCTACACTTAAATATAAAAAAAAAACGAAAATAGCCTGGCGCCTAGGAATCCTAAAACGTAATGTGAACGTAAACGTGACCTGCACCTCTTCTGGTATTGTGGATGCTCATAGGCGACGATGATAAAATACAACTTTTTGCTGTACCAAATGCTCAATGCTTTCCCAATCCGTTGGTCGTAAGTGTCATCTTTCTTTCTTATTAACCCATCAATCTTTTAATCGTAAATTTCGTAAACCGAGACGTGACCTCGTCGACGATTTTTATATATGTCGGGTCATTAAAACGTGAAAGAAATTTAACTAGAAATGTGCACGAGCGCGCAGGTACATAATGTTTTAATTCATTGGCCTTCAGCGAGATATTCTGTTACGAGATATTAACGATCAGCATCCGTATATAAACAGCCGAATACAAAGTTGCCATCAGCCAATCGCAGCTACGAGTTGGATATTTTGTTAGCGTTGTAAAAGAAAATCATTTTGGGGCAAACTAACTTACGGTCCACTAGATATTAAATTATCATTTAATATTAATTCTCCACGAAGATCTACAGCACCAGAGGGGAAACACCTTCAGAAAGAAAGTTTAATACATTTAAAGGTGAGTCCCTCAACTCCCGAACTAGCGTAAGCTGTATCTCAGGAGGTAATGTCTTCCCCCGTTATTTTTAACCAAAATGGCAAACATTTAGAAAAAAAAGTTATGTAACAAATATAAATAAAGGTAAAAATAAATTCTGTATTTTATGTGTGTAAGTGTATCTTTGTGTGTGTGTGTGTCTTTGCACAATATGGCGAATAATCGGGCAAGCAGGAGGTCGCATCTAGGGGCCCTTGCGCCTTGTTACTCCCTAAAGAGCTAAGCTAAGCGACTTAAGACCTGTGCTACCTCTTAAAAACCCGCGAAACTGTAAATGCGGCCTGGCTGATCAAAAAACAATGTTATAAAAAATATATATTAATCAACAATATGCTATACACTAAAACCTTCTTCAAAACACTCATCATCTTAAGATATAAACATCATGTCTATACTTTATATAGTTTTTGCAGTAAAGCGTAAAAAAATCTTCTTTCCATTTATTAATATAGATTAACAAATAGTGTTATAATTAAACAACAAATATTTGTCTTCTCTGTGAAACTTCTAGAAATATTATCAATATATGGTGTGCTCGAGCAAAAGTTCGTCCTCAACCAGGCTGAGTTTAGTGCTCCGTCTAGACAAGAGGGGGCGCATGTCGCCTCGTAAATCACATCCCATTCGTATTTCTTAGCATTACTTAAAGATATATATATATATCCAGCACGTGCATATGCATGTCTGCATAGGCCGTTGAACCTTGTATTTATTTTCCTAATATTATTTACTTATTTATAAACATTACATAGCGATATTACCAACGAACGAAAGACGAACATAAGTATATTTATGATTAAAAACAAGACTTGAAACTCTTTTGTTACCAACCTGCCTTAAGCTAAATGTAAAAAAAGTTCTCATACCTCATGGCTACTAAAGCTAGATTATAATACAACAGAAAATTTACAAAAATCTCTTAATAAAATAAAATAACAAAAAGCATATAAAAGAACACATACATGAACATACACACACACAAATTACACATACACACACACAAACCACAACATACACACACACGCACCACATTCTCTCACGCGTAGTTATTTATAATTTTATATAAAATACAACTATAAGATTACAGTAATATTATAACTATGGTTGGAGGGCTGGTGAACTGTCTGACAGGGTATCCTATTATATACACAGTCTCACAGAGTTAAGTATCTACGTAAAAATGTAACTATTAGTTATATGTTACCGATATTTTCGTTGTTCATTTCGAAGTTCTGGTGGCTATAGTATCTTAATTCTTCTAAATTTGTGCTCGTTGTCGTTAAAAGGTACCCAGTCTTGGAACCAATATCTCAATCAACAAGCATACAATTTTTAGGAGTTCCCTGGTATATATTCGGAACCCAAGGTCCCATTCAGGAGATATATTTGAAACCTAACCCTATCTCAAAAAAAATCATTTCATAAATGATGTCGCTCAGACTGTACAAACATAGACGAACAAAAAATAATTCGGTTTAAAATTAAGCATTTCCACAAGAGGTGACATTCTAGCCGAAAGCGGATTAATCTAATAATACATGTCCTGATATTATTCAGCGCTTACTCTATTAATTGGCTATTATTAGAATGAGCGCCATTGCGGTACTATTATCACGCGTCCTATTTTAATTGTAACAAAATTAGTACATCTACCAGTTCACTTTCATTGAACGAAAATAAGTGGCTAAATCTATTTGTGACAGCTCTACTGCTATCGTGTTCACCAGCCCAGTGCCAAGTAGAGCATGTCACAATGAGATCATTATACTAAATTGTAATTGGTCTCATTTCATTGCAGTAACAGTTTTCAACTAGACTCTTCTCTATTACTTAATTCTAAAAGTATAACGTAATTAATTAAAGACCCAACCATGATAGGTGGAGATATCAATAGATATCCGCTTTTCACTAAGCTTTTTTAGGTCCCATGAGTGACAGATGGTAAGAACAAGCATCTTATATCTTTCTACGCAAACAGTGAACAAGACAAACTGGTATATATATTATCTATGTATATTGAAGTATTTGTGTATTTATATTTATCTGTATAAGATTTTTAAAACGCTATTTTAGCGGCACTACCTAAGCCTGCTCTTAAACCACCAAAGGTTAACTGGTAGAAAATGCTAAATTGCATTAATTTTGCCTTTGTACGCATATATTTAGGTGCTATAAAGGTGCTATAATATATCTTTCTAACATCAATTTTTGACGGGTAATAATTTTAGCGAACATAAAAAAAGGATTTTAGGATGCGAGAGATTTTCATGATTTTCTTTTAAAAAAATTGCAATCAAAGGTATTTTTTATGACCAACACACACTGACTGGCTAGAGAAGGTTAACTGCTATTGATTTCTTTTATATGATAAGTATCAAACGAGCATACAGCTCACCTGATCTTAAGTGATCGCCTATGAACATCCACAGCACCAGATGAGCTGCAGGTGCGTTGCCGGCCTTTGAAATAGGAGTAGGCTCGTTTCTTAAAGATCCCTAAATCGTAAACGTTCGGAAACACCGCTGGTGACAGTTAATTCCACAGGTTGACAGTACGTAGAAGAAAGTTTTAGCCTGAACCTCTACAGGAAGTAACTGTGTTGTGCGATAGTTTTCGTGTTTCGATTTCATCACTTTCACAGGAAAGGAGCAGAAGGATGCATAATTTGTGATCCTAGTTACAAATACTAATAAGCGTGGTCCTAAGAGGACAGCGATTGATAGATATAGATATAGCCTATTACATAATGTATAAAAAAACATAAGGGCAATGCTAAGCGATGTGCATATTCAATTTCAACCGAAAGCAATATAAGTGTACTACAGAAAAACGAAATGAAAACAGTTTCTGACTGCACGAAATTTCCAAAAGCCAAGGGTGCATATGCCATACCAATGCAAAACGAACTATATGGAAGCGAGACGAATAAATTGGCAATGCCCAGTGTTTGCCGAAACGAGTCTGCGCCGAGCGGGGACAGATAGACGCGTAAATCACTAGAAGCGTGCAATGTCCACGCAATATCACGGCTCATGCCTCAAACCATAAGCCTTACCTCTATTTACCTCTATATGACTTTTCCTTCAATACGTTTATATTTATTTATACGTTGTTTTGTCATAAACATTATTTCTATTCTTTTTGACATACCTACCCTTTTTTGAACGCACTGGAGCTCAAGGAGGTTACTCCCTACCCCCCTGTGCCCTCGCAATGCAAGTCTACACGGACCATCCGATGTCGCCTTCTTCCCAGGTCCACCTTGGCGGACGACAAAGGCCCCTTTTAGTCGCCTTCTACGACAGGCAGGGGATACCGTAGTATTATCCTTGAGAGCCCAGAACTACAGGGATGGACAAGCCTATCCTGATTTGCTTGGAAAATTACTCCCTATTAAATCAGATAGCTTTGTCAGTGAAAGTCCCGTCAAAATCAGAGATTAGCACGATCAAACAGACAACAATTAAAAAAAATATGTTAGTATATGTACCGTATGTTACATTCATTTGCATGCAGTAGGAATGAATGTAACATACGGTACATATACTAAAATGGTTATTTTAATATTACAAACGGACAATTTAATTTATTTGTATAGATTATACAAAATTAAAAATCACTATTTTGTTACATATTAACTACGTCGTACGATTATTTTGGTATTTTAACATATTTCTCCGCATTTACATAACATACAAAAATTATATAATTCTATATACACTATACACATAATAGAATAAAATTATTAAATCCAACCTTAACAATAAATACTTATACATATTAAGACTTATTTACCGATAAGATTAGAGACTTTTATAAGTTTTGAAAAATGTTCAATCATTACTCACACTATATTTAGTTCTCTAAGATTATAATAAAAGAAAACAAAAACCTAGAATTAAACTAGAAAGATAATGAAATACTCCATAGTTATTCCAGTTTAAAAATACGTATTCACAAGATGGCCGCAAAACTGTTATGGCACTGTTACTCCAGCTCAGTTGTAATTAACTCTGGAAACCGCGCAGTCAAAGAGCCTCTTGGGACTTGCAAACTTTAAACAAAGAAAGTATGTATACTTGAAAAACACAACTGTTTTAAACGTACGCAGCAAGGCGTTACTAAACTATATCAGCGTTTCAAATAAAAATGAGTTATAACATATTTATTCCACCTTTAAACTAGGTTTAGTTAAACCAGGAATTAATTAAGAATAATCTAAGATTATTTTACCACAAATAAATCCGGAATAACTATGGTTTATCTATTCTTCCTTTACGTCAAAATGCACGAGTTGGCAACAGCGCAATCAAAGAGAAACCATATTAAAAAAATAATTGCAGTCTATGTAGTAGTGTAGTAATGTATCTGTCAATGTGTGGCGGTTATAAAAATATTCTATACTCTATATATAGATAGAAGATAATCCACTTCCACGCTTGTCCATAGTAAGAGACCTTTCAAATAAATGGTCTAGAAATATTATACCACTTTTAGAAAACCGATATTTTAATCGAAACTAATCATCGACATATAAATCAAAAGGGTTTTCCCATCTTTTAAATATTTTTACTTTTTTTGGAGTCTGAATGATATTTATTAAGTCATTTACTGTTTCTACTTCCTCCATTGGCCTTAATTCCATAATAAGTTAATTTAAATGAGCGAACACAAACACAAATCGTAGTATTTTAAATGTTATACTGGACTTAAACAAGGGTGTACGTCGTTATAACTTCGGAATAACGATTGTATGAACAAAAACGTCAACGTTATACCAGGTATAACGTATTCTTGGTTTATTAGTACAAATTTTGCTTATTCTTAATTTATTCTTAAGTTCATCTTTATACCATGTTTATTTGTAAGTGTGTATAAGTTTAGTGAACCCACTACTACTCGTATATAAGGGCATTTACGAGAAAAAACAATAAATATCTTCAAATCATTTCAAAGTTTTTGAAGACCCTTTATTCAAAACCAATTACATTTTCATGCGACCGTTTTGATCCGTATTTAATTTTCATTTGAAATAATTGCTTCCCGAAATTATTTCGAGTTTGCCGATACAAAATATCTTTCTACAAATTAAACGAATTGTTTTAATATTTCACTTGAACGTTTAGACGTGATCAAATCGAACATTGAAATCATGGAGCGTGGTAACTATAAAAAAACTAAGATTTCACTGTTTGATGCAAAAAGTGCGACGAGCACACATTTCATTCTTGTTGTAGCCAGAAAGTGGAACTGTGGGTGTTAGTGTCATAATGTTCGCATTATACCGTCAATAACAAATACGGGTAAGCAGTAATTGCAAACACTCATTAGCTGATGCTTTGATTTTTTACAACGATAAGTATTTTCAACCGACTTCAAAAAAGGGTTTTCAATTCGTCGCTATGTTTTTTTTTATTTTCGTTACCTCATAACTTTGAGTGAACCAATTTTAATGATTCTTTTTCATTTTTCATTTGAAAGGTAATGCTTCCCATGTGGTTCTATTCAAATTTGGTTCAATTCTGACTATGATATCCCATGAGAGAACCATATAAGTCTTAAATTTGCATTAAGTATGCGTGCGACAAATAGACGAATTCGATAGTTCTTTGATGTAATGAATTGGAAGATTTTTTTATTGGAAAGGATGTACTTCAAAGGTAGCTTAATTAGAGTTCTGTTAGGTTCTGATTAATTCTATGTCATAATTTTTTTTACATCGAGTGTGCTCAGAAGGCAGGATTAACCTCCTCCCCTGTGCCCTTGTAGTGCAAGGCAATACAGGCCAGCCGATGTCGCCTTCTTCCCGGGTCCACTTTGACGGACGACAAAATAAACCCTTGTCGCCCAGTGAACCCAAGTCGTAATATTCCTACGATAACTCGGAAATACAAAAAGAAAGTAGGGTTTTGTTTTTATTAGTAAATATACTTGTCTTTACTGGCTTAGAGGTTGATTTTTGACGTAGCTGAATCTGAACAACGTACAGATTGGACGTTGGATGCAAAGTAGAAATGCAACAAAACAATTCCGGTTGTACAACGAGAGCAAATATTTTTTCTATTTTTTGATTGTCTTTGGTTTCTGGTTTTGTTCCGTCTAATCTCTGGAACGGCTGGACCGATTTTGATGAAACTTTAAGCAGATAGCTGAGTTATTAAGGACTTACTGAGGCTATAAAACTACAGGGATATGATAAATAAATCAATAGTTTTGACCGCGAGTAACACCGCATATAGTACATAAATATAATATAATCATCTATTTACATACAACATATATAATTTATGAGTTAATGAATTTGAATGCATTTATCTTCAGAAACGGTCTAACAGGAAGAGAGAACCGTTATTATATCGTTTAAAATTAGTTAATTTCTAGTGTTCTTAAACTCCACCGATTTTTGAAGTCAGTTAAAAAGGTTGATATTCCTCTGGTAGGTTTGTGAGCAGCTGAGATCACTCAACATCAGGTAAATCACGTTACCGTACGTATACCTATTTATTATTTTAACGTTAAATACCTTTTTTGTTTGTTTACGAGGAGGAAATCTTCAAAAGATACCCCGCCTTCTGAGCACGTCGCGTGTGCTCACAAGGCAGGATTAACCTCCTCCCTGTGCCCTTGCAGTGCAAGGCAATACGAGCCAGCCGATATCGCCTTCTTCCCGGGTCCAACTTAGCGGACGACAAAGGCCCCCACCCTTGTCGCCCAGTGAACCTGAGGCCCCTTTTAGTCGCCGTAATATTCCTACGATAACTCGGAAATACAAAAAAAAAGTAGGGTTTCGTTTTTATTAGTAAATATACTTGTCTTTACGGGCTTAGAGGTTGATTTGTGAGGTAGCTGAATCTGAACAACGTACAGATTGGACGTTGGGTGCAAAATAGAAATGCAACAAAACAATTGCGGTTGTACAACGAGAGCAAATATTTTTTTTCTATTTTTTTGATTGTCTTTGAATTCTGGTTTGTTCCGTCTAATCTCTGGAACGGCTGGACCGATTTTGATGAAACTTTCAATGGCAGATAGCTGAGTTATTAAGGACTTACTGAGGCTATAAAACTAAATGGATACGATAAATAAATCAATAGTTTTTGACCGCGGGTAACACCGCATATACCGCATATAGTACATACATATAATATAATCATCTATTTACATACAACATATATAATTTATGAGTTAATGAATTTGAATGCATTTATATTCAGAAACTGTCTAACAGGAAGAAAGAACCGATATTACTCGTATATCTTTTTAAATGAGAGTTAATTAATTTCTAGTGTTCTTAAACTCCACCGTTTTTTGAAATCAGTTAAAAAGGTTGTTATTCCTCTGGTAGGTTTGTCAGCAGCTGAGATCACTCAACATCAGGTAAATCACGTAACGTTCGTATATGTATTTATTATATTAACGTTAAATACCTATGGTACGATACGCGAACATTAACCAGGTCTTCTATAAATATTTATACATTTGTTTGCCAACAATATATTTAGTGTGTGGAAAGGTGAGCGACTTCGTCGAAGAATAACCAGTTCATGAACTATAATCTGTGTAACTGAAAATAGACGTGTCGCCGTTGCGCGGGGAACGTGGCTCTCCTGTGGGGACAGTCGCACGTGCCGAGGGTTGAGGGTGCGTTGTGATTTTGCCGTCTGCTGCACCCGGATTTTCAATCGTATGCTCTTTAAGTTTTAGAAGTTTATTTGATTGGCTTCACTTTTTTATACTAACTTCTCGTATTTAGTAACCTCAGTCCCACCCTGTGAAACCGTTGGGACGGTTCGACCATTTCACAGAGGTTATTTTCAATTTTTCAGGGTTTTTATAAAAAAATGTTCACGTTTACAGCGGTTTTACATTTTAAAAAACATAAACGGTTAAAAATCAAAATGACCGGTGATAGGGTTCGAAGCGAAATTTCAAATTTAATACGCGGAAAAATCCATAAAAGTAGTTTTACACTATTATATTTAATTAATTGGATTATAAACAATAGACAATTACATGTTTATCAAACTGCAAAATTCATATATATCCACTCCCATTATATGAATTTCTCCGGGTAAACATAATAGACATTCCATCAATACGCACGAAGCGGTTTGCCTCCACCTTCTTTATGCGGACGGCTAAGGAATGGAACTCTCTGCCGCGTTCAGTCTTTCCTCACGGGACACCTTTAAGTCCAATGTGAACAGACACCTTATAAGCTCACGTGCTCCATCCTAGGCTTCATCTTCGCCTTCCATCAAGCAAGATAGAAGCCAAACGTGTGCCTATTTAGTATAAAAAAAACTCTCCTTTGAAGGTTATAATAAGCTCGCAACTAAAGTACCCTCGTGGGGAATAGTTCGCCGATTGTTAAGGGAAGCTTCATTTGTTATATGCATTTACCGAACTGGACTTACATTCCACTTAACGTCAACTGGGATTTATCGACAAGCACTAAAAATATGTATTTACCTCTATATAAGATTCTTAAAGCGCTATTTTTAGCGACACTACTTGTTAACTTAACCACTAAAGGTTAGCTGGAGGAAAATGCTAAATACCATCAAATTTGCCTTTGTACATATATCTCGGTGCATTAAGGTTGTCACAATCTGTCTACCCCCTTTGATGTCCCCTTTGTGATACGCAAATGTAAGAGAAGTTTTGTTTTATAATCCGAATAATTGCTGTTAGTACGACCTCTTTTCGGTACATTGCTATACCTGTTTATGCGGTTGGCACTCCCGCAGCACACCTTCGTAACATGATTGTTACGAACAATATACTGTCGCCTGATAATCAACTAAGTAGAATTGTCCATATAAAACGGAATTACACGGGCTATAAAGCGTTAAGCGCTTAAAGTGCCGACGTGCTTTATTACTTACGTCTCAACACGTCCTAACACTATGGGCGCTTTATACAATGAGTGATTTCATTTTTAATTAATTTTACAGAAGGCATAACAGTCCCTTACTAAAAAAAATAATTAGTGAATTCCTTTTAAATCTAGAAACGAATATCACTCGCTGTCAACCACCAAAACTGAGCACATCGCAAAGATTTTAACCTTGATTTTTTTGTACTAAAAAGGCTTAAAAGCGAAAAAGCATTGCCAAGATTTCGAATTTCCGACTATCAAATCGTGAGTCAAACGCTCCATTGTTCGAAGTCGTATAATACTTCTGACGGACAGATTTAAACATTGTAAAGAACTAGTTTTCAACCGACTTCAAATAAGGAGGATGTTGTCAATTCTTCTGGATGTTCTATATCCACGCTGGAAATCAAAAAGTGACACATATGGCCATTTTCACTTTTATACGTCGTTGGAATCAGAAATAAAAGACGTGTCGAATGATATATGACTTGTAACAATTAGATGAAAAATAGCGAAAATAATATTTTCAAGATTGACACGTCTCTTTTATTTTTTGTACCATAAAACGATTTTCTTTTAGAAAAACTCTAGGTTAATGCCATGGTACAATACTTATTCGACAAAAAATAATAAATATTGATTCCAAAAACGACATCTCTAGGTCCCCAAACACTCATCAAAGTACTATTGAAGTACATCTTGTCCAATCAAAATGAATCATCGAAATCAGTTGTCGTGATATTGAGTTATTCGTTCATTTGCCGCGCACATACTTAATACAAATTTAAGACTTATATTGCTTTCTCACGGATGCCATTGTCAGAACTGGACCAAATTTAAATGGGATAAAGATCAAACAAAAAAAAGAATCGTCAAAATCGGTTCATCCAGTGGAAAGTTTACCCAGATGAATTTAGAACCTCCTCATTTTTTGATTTTTTTTTAATGACGAACTACACAGATTAGCCAGAGAGGCTGGCCTTGACTGCTTCACCGGATTGAGAGGTGGCACAGCTCTTAGGTCGCTTAGCCTGAACCTCTATTGCTAGTAACTCGACACAAGGGTCCCCCCGGTGAGGGGTAACCTCGGCTTGGATGGTTACTATGGGTCGGTTAAAATATGCCTCAGATTATTATTTTAATAATATATAATAATCGAGTTAGTGGGTATAATATTATATATATTACTATATATCTATATAATAGCGATTGGGAAGTGGCATAATCTTTTTGTTGAAGTCTCAAGACGGAATGCACACATAAGACCGGCAAACCGAAAAAAAGGGCAACCTACACACATAATATAATAATCTCATAACTATTTATACACGTATAATATTTATTGTACTCTTATGGCCTGTTGTCTGTATAAATTCCATGTAAATGTGCGACGTCGTCCTGGTCACCGCTGAAAATCAGCGCTGTCGCATCCTTGCAACGGCATATGCTGAGACGGTGTCCAATATTGGCATCATATCTTATGTTCTATTTGTCCGTTTTTTATATCTTCTGTATTTTTTAATTTTTTTTTCTGTATTTTTGATGTTTCATATTTTGTGCCAATAAAGAATATGTCTATGTATAAATATCACATATCTCAATGTAATCTCTGCCTACGCCTGATGGTCAAGATAGTCAGAGATATTTTATTTAGTTTATTATTAAACAATTTAAAGGACATTCTTGACTATGTCAACGTTTACGTTACGACGTTACGAAAACTGTCTATTACGTAAAAAAAATGCAAAGAATATTACGTGGTGTCAGAAGTAACTTTGAAATATATACGTAATGTTTGCAATTATAAAGTCCATTTCCGTGTAGCAATATTGTTTGTATAATTTATTACAGGCGTCACCTGCATTCCGCAGCTTTTGCAGGGAGTACACTGCAGAGAAACAATGGCCTTTTTTGTCCTTACATATAAAGCACAATAGACGGCTGACGGCTGGGTGGGCGCCTTTTCGTAGCTACCATAAATGTCTGGTGGCATATGCTATAAATATGTGAACGCATTGGTGGCAAGGATATTTTTAGGCCGATATACCAAGAAATTTGACATTGTAATGCACAGCGGTGCATATACGAGACGCGTGACTTCCGCTGACGAAACATATGGACAGGTAGACATAATTATTGTTGAATAGCTGCACCCCGCGGTGTTACCAGCGAGTAAAAACTGTTTATTTAAATTTTTTTAATGCAAAAGTAGCCTAAAATACTTATAATTATATCAGCTATCTGCCAGTGAAAGTCCCGTCAAAATCGGTTCAACCGTTCCAGAGATTAGCCGGAACAAACAGATAGACAGACAAAAATTAAAAATATATTTTGGTATATGCATTTAGTAAAAAGCGGTTATCTACCGACTATAAAAAGGGGGAGATTTTAAATTTCAAATTTAATTTGGTCCAAGTCTGAACAAAGACAAACTTTAGATTACGTATGTGCCCGACAAATGGACGAATAATTAAATAACACGCCAACCGATTTCGATTTTTATTGGAAAGGATGTACTTCAAGGGTAGTTCTTATTAATTTCATTTCGTAATATTCTTGCGATAATTCATAAATACAAAGAGGGCCTCTGCACGTAATAGCGTCTAACGTTTGAGTCGATTTGAAGTCGGATTAGGTTTTTGCTCGTAAATATGTAATAATAGTGAGAGTTTTTTTTGTTTACGTTTTGAAATCTTTTTATTAATAGCAATTATTAAATAATTACTTTTTGCAAGACAAGTCTAGTACAAGTCTATTTATCTACTTCTTTATTTGATTGCCTAATTACATTAACAAAATTAGACACAAATACCTAATGTAATGAAATGAATACATCCAATTCGGTTAACGAATTCGCACGAATTTAATTTCGTCGTTGTAAATGGCAAGTTTCCTCCTCTGTGAATAGGAATAATTTTGTTCGCAATCCCAGCGGACGTTCCGATGTGAAGTTAGCTGCGGTTTCCAAAGCTCAGCAAAGCTTTTTGTTTTCAAAATGCATGTTTATTTGTTTTTTATTATAAATCATTAGAAAAAGTAAAATAACAGTATATTATATACGTTCTAATGTTGGGCACAGGGCTCCTCTGTAAGAGCATAGTCCAAGAAGCTTAGTGCAGACTTCACATGCCTTATAAGAACTTCTAAGACGTGCAGGTTTCCTCACGATACTTCCTTTCCCCGCAGAGCACGTGGTATTTAGTCTAGAATATTGAGAAATAATATGACTAATAAATAAACTAACGCCTTAGCCTTAATTTGTAGGATATTAAATCACTTAGCTTTCAGATACCTAAGTTATAACACCCACGCCGAAGTTATCTTGAGCACCATTAAAATATGTACTTTGTAATGGGTTTGGTGAACGAATGTTTATATTTGAAATCAGCATAGCGTACGAGAGATTTTAATTCGAAGATTATAGCGCTACGGGATTTATCGACCTCATCATCCCAAACATTACAACTTAAATTGTTATTTAGTAATAAATTGTAAAAAAAATACATACAGATGAATAAAGAACGTCCTTCGCTTTTGAAAATAAAACAATTTTTCCAGATTTTATCCCATTTTAATCATTTTTTTGAATCGCCGACTTTAAGTCGGCCTTTGTTAGTTTAAGATGAGATAATAAGTATAAAATAAATAAATATATACAATGAGTTATTGGCTATTATGAAGCTATCACTTGATACAGACGTCCATTAAGATAAATTTATATCAATATAATAAAACATTTATGAAATAAATAATGCTACATAGTACATTCAACTCGCAAACAAGTCGAAACATAGAATTGTAAAATCTAAATTTACAAGTCGTTCGAATGACACAACTTTGGTGAACACGAAAGTTGCACGACTTGGAAATTCATTTCCTTAAATGGATCCTAATATTAAATAGCCGTTTTTGTAATGAAGTTGAGTTTGAAAAGTCGGACGGGTAGGGAGGTAACTCAATCAGATGGCGGGGACGTGAATTATTCGGATTATGACAGCTCTGATTGCCTGGTGACCTAAATGTAAGACCGGAATGCAATGCCCTCACAGCCCCGGCGCCGTGGCGGTGGGACGGTGCGTGACGGCCTTTTCCTCCTTCAGTTAAATTAAAACGATTACTGAAAGCCTTTCAACCAGCCTCGCCTGTCTTTTATTTATTTATTGAACACTAACACAATGGACATTTTTACTTTACGAAAATATAAATACATTGGAATAGTTGCATGGTTAATATCATCGCATTTACAGGTGAAGGCATTTAGAGACAAGCAAAGAATAAACGGCGAGTTAAAAGTAAAATTACACTAAAATTTAACTTAAAATACGCGAAAAGAAAGCGAAACAATCTATTAATCATTATAGGTTAATAACTTTTTAAACTTGCAAATGCCTTGAGCAGAGATCGGTATTGTGTATGTGTTGAATTCTCTAGTTAGTCTATTTAGACGCGCATTTTTTATGACGAACTACACAGATCGGCCAGAGAGGCTGGCCTTGACTGCTCCACCGGATTGAGAGGTGGCATAGCTCTTAGGTCGCTTAGCTTAAACCTCTATTGCTAGTAACTCGACTCAAGGGTCCCCCGATGAGGGGTAACCTCGGCTTGGACGGTTACTATGTTACGCGTAAGCAATTTGATCCGAGGGCGCCCTAGAGGGCCGACCCACGACTCCGTCGCTATTTCACGGATAATCTAAGAGACATTCAAAAGCTACCACAGCTACAAAACTTTGAGTGCCACGTCGGGAAGCGTTGGCGCTGGGAGAAGAAGTGGCCGAAGAAATTCCAGCAATGCTCCTAACATCTAAGGGGTGGGGTCTGCCCCTAAAATAGCGGTAACGCGCAAGGACACATTTTTACCTTAGTTGGACTTATATACGCTAGTTCTACACAATTGGAATCGTGAATCTTAGGGTGTTTTGTGTTTTTGTAAGTGATAATAATAAACGTGGCTTTGTTACAATAAATATAAATAAATAAATAGAAAATACTGTTATACGTTCTTTTTATATGATCGATGAAATAAGCAGCTTACCGACTTTAAATAACGAATAAATTCATAATTCGTTTAAATTTTTGAATATAGGAAGGCTAGGTCTGCCAATAAAATTGGACCTTAGGTTCCGAAGATATCAGGGAACTCTTCAAAGGTTGTTGACTTGTTGATTGAAATATTATTAGGTTTATATCAATTCAAGACTCCTTCAATCAGTAATCCTTAGAGACTACGATTGTGCATGTCTATTTACGTGAAGGTTTAGGATATATTTGATCTGAAGTTGGTTTTGAAATAAATTCTTTGTTTAAATCCTGATTGTTATACCAACTATAGTTCACAAAATACAAATCTCATAGCGCATTAAATCGTTATTGATAGACTGTTAACATTCTATAAATATATCGTAAAGAAAATACCTATCTAATTTCAATTTCTCAGAGGAGTAGGGGAGAAATTGAGGATATATCGCGTACACGCCGTTAAAACTTTCGATAGATTGCGTTTGTTCGTGAAGCGTAGAGGGGTTCCAAGTTTTGCTTCATTTATTGTGAGTTCCCCTTCAAAAATATCTTTCAACATTTCCGATGAATAAATTTAGCAAACATTTTCTTTGAATATTAATATTTTATTTACACTCATACACATTTAGCAGCTTTCTAAACGACGAAACTTATGGTGTGAGATTTTCCCTATATACCTAGGCTATTGAATCTTAAGAGTTCACTAAAGTTCTAAAAGTCTAGAATAAAATGTAAGCTAAAATAATAAAAAAAAAATTCATGAATTACGTGTACAAAGAAAGGAATTTCTTACAAAACTCCCAGTCATATTTAGACCATGAAATCTTTTATGCTTTTAATTCTATGAAACAAAGACAATTTAAAGCAACGATCACAAGGATTCAATGAGAATAAAATATGAAAGAATCAGAGCAAAGACATTACAGAAAGAAGTAAAATGAAAGCGCTTGTATTTTCCGGACGTGGAAGTATTCTTGTATTTCCTTATGTTCTTTCTTCAAGTGGCTTTTTGTTAGATGTCTGTATATATTTTAATGTTAAAATGCATTACTTCATTGGGTTGTATATAAACAGTAATGTCTATTTTGAGAAGCCCTCTTGCCTGCCATGAGAGTATGACAGATGCTGCTAAGCTGTCCACTATATGCCTGTGCAGGATATTTTTTTTTATAGAAAAAGTACTCACCGTCGCCCATGAATGTCCACAACACAAAAGGAGCTGCAGGTGCGTTGTCGGCATTTGAGAAAGGAATAGTTAGTCTTAAAATATTGTGGTCACATTGCTAGAAGAAACAGTGACAACTTGAAAAAGTTGATTATCAACTTGAAAAAGGTCGAAGCCACAAGCAGGCAATACGTTGGACAGACCAGATCCGCATCACTCTCGTCACCTCGGTTGACATTGCTTTGCACGCGGCTGCAAATAGGGAAAAACCGACGGATCACCGCCGACAGGCTACTCACAAGATGGTCATAACCTTGTGTAATGTCTATTTTGAGAAACTGCCGGCCGAAATACAGCAAGATAGTAAGTAAAGTATGACTTGGCCAGTCTTCGTGACTCATTTACATTATGTGTAAATTTAAACTCATTGTTTCTATATTTAACTATAATTATAAGTTTTAATTGTATTTGAATATACATATAGGGGAAGGCCGCGGGGTGCGTCAGAGGTTAGAAAAAATAACAGTTATATTTACAAGTAATAACAAAAACCATCTTCAAATTATTAATTTAATAAATATTAGAATTGGAGCAAATTTGCATGGGACCACACGGGTAAGCACCATAAAAATGAATATTCAAAATTGGTTCACCCATTCGGAAGTTATGCGGTAACAAACATAAAAAAATACAGACGAATTGAGAAGAGGTTGCCCCAGTCAATTGTAATCCTGCCCAATTTCTGCCACTCCGGTTATATTTCCCAGTGGACTTTTCTCCAGTGCACCGGCAACTTTTAAGGAAGTCATTTAGATTATTTCTTACTAGTGAAAAAATCTTTTAAATTAAAATAAACAAGTATATTTACAAGTAAAAAGAAAAATTGTTTTTAAATCGTATAAAAATATTATGAAATAGAATTAATCAGAATATAACCAAACTCTCATCAAACGACTGTTTAAGTAAGGGATTTTCCAATAGGGACTTAACAATTTTGAATTTAGTTTGTGAATGCACCTTTTCACTTAATATCGAACTGTCACTGTCAGTTTATTCAGTAGACATAACCTTTTCATCATGGTGAAGTACACGAACGAACAACGTCTGCAAATCATAAAAATTTACTATAGAAATTCGGAGTCGGTGGCCGCTACTTTGAGAGCGTTAACTCCGATTTTCGGTCGTAATTCTTGCCCTAGTGCGATTTAACGCCTCTAGATTTTTCTTTGGGGCTACATCAAGTCGTTGGTCTACGCTAATAACCCGACGACGTTGGAAGAACTCAAAGCCAACATTGAACGCGAAATAGCAGCCGTTTCGGTCGAAATGTGTGGCCCACGAATCAACCGCAGCAAACGTGCCCGTGGTACCCATATGACCGAAGTCGAGTTCCATTCATAAATGTTATGAATGTACTTCAACCAGATACTAAAGTTTTTGAAATATCTCAAATGGTTTTCATTTTATTTTGAAAAAAAGTTGTCAAGTCCTTATTGGAAAACGGTTTACATCCTTTCCAATAAAAATGAATCATCGAAATCGGTTTGCGTGATATTGTACTATTCGTCCACTTGTCGCGCACACACTTAATGCAATTTTAAGACTCATACGGTTTTTTCATGGATTCCATTTTCAGAACTAAACCAAATTGAAATGGGATCATACTTTTAATTAAAAAAAGAATCATCAAAATCGGTTCACCCAGTCAGAAGTTATAAGGTAACAAACAAAAAAATATACAACAAATTGAGAACCTCCGTTCTTGAAGTCGTTCGAGACTAATATGCTAGATGAGCGAAAGCTATATCTGTCTACCCGTTTGGGGTTAAAATAATGTGAGAGCTTTTTGTAACCTTGTTTGTATCCGACCGCAACTTATATAAGGCGTATACATATATTCATGTGAGATTTGGTCGGGGGACGAAATCTATTGTACTAACCCTCTCAGCCGCCCCTTGGCAAGGGTGAGTACGATACACGCAGCTTCTAGCGCTCGCTAACTTCCATATGAGGGCTTACTTATAAAAGTACCCGACGTTTTCGTTCCAACTATGAAGTACGTTTTAGTTCTATCAAGACAGTACATTTTGTCTCGTTTGTAGCACTTGTGTGTTTGGTTTGTTTATTTGTAAGGCTACTAAAATTAACTGGTACTCTCGTTTTTTACTTTATTATTGTAGTATATATAGAGGTACAGTTTATACCAGTGAAAATCGGTAACCTATTGAGTCAGAAGAGTAAAAAATTACAATTTACATAAATTTTAATGTTTTTAAGAGCCACAAACATTTATCTTGCCAACAGTAAATATAATAGTACTGGCATAGATAAACTAAGCACTAAAGAGCCTCTGGTATAGACAGATATATAATCTTTGAAAAAAGGATACAAAGGGTACACTGTAATGTAATATATCAAATATTTTATATATTATTTTAATATATTAATTATTATGTTTCTGTAACATATCTGTACCTTCTTTAAAGGGGCCACAAACACGTGTTATTTATAGAGTCACGGGGCACTAAAAAAAATTGGGTAATGATTTTCGCGAATGTGGCAAAATGCATTGAGCAACTGTGCACGGATTCATCATCTATATTGTATGGTTTTTAACAACCACGAGCCCGCGGGTCGCAAATCCGGTACAGCTGGTCTATAATATACTCGTAGTAGTATATGGAGAGACGTTTCTAGTCAGTTTTTACTGCAGGAACTACAGAACGGATAAACATGATATGTATACCATACGATGCACGTTGTTTTAGAGTGCACTGTATAATATATCTAAATAATATTTTTTTATTAATAACCTGTATAAAATTAAATTAAATAACACAGCGCAGACATGACAGGGTTTGCACCATTGTGGCCCACAGAACTGATTTCGCTAGACATCAATTTTCAACACTCTTCAACACACGCAACCTTTCACAAACAAACACAATCACAAACACGAAACGATTAAACTAAATTACATTATAAGTTGTTAATTTTACTAAATTTTTATTTGTATTTTTATTTAACTGTTTGGAGATGGGCGTTAATAGCTGCGACACAGTTTTTACTACTGCGGCTATTATCGAACTGGTTTGTACATGAATTTTTGGTTTGAAATAAAATCATATTATTATAAAAAAAAAATTGTCTTATGGTAAATCAGGTATAAGCCGAAGGGAGAGGGTTCACAAGTAAATAAAAAAAAATTACCCACGTCCTTTTAACCCCATCGGGGTACTTTACCACTACAGTAGAAGGTCGCTATGTATTTTATGCTACAAAAATAACTCGTTAATTAAAAGTTTTGTACTGTATAATTATGAGACTTGGCAAACTGTAATTTTACATTGAAATGTTCATGAAAAAAATTTTACAACGCTTCGTTCGCTAGGGAGTAGAAGAGTCTAAAATTCAAAATGAAAATAAAATATAACAAGAACAAAAGAGTAATTCGATAGAATCTTTAAATTTATACTATATATTAAAAATAAACATTTTCTTTTATTTCCAAATCTTAGCTTCGATACTTACAATAACATATTGTATAAAACCATAAGCCGCCGGTAGCGAAGCACGGCCCAAGCAACCGGTGGTTAGTCCAGGAGTACCTTCTATATCTGTTTTTTTTTTAATGACGAACTACACAGATTGGACAGAGAAGCTGGCCTTGACTGCTTCACCGGATTGAGAGGTGGCATAACTCTTAAGTCGCTTAGCCTGAATCTCACCTATATCTGAACCTTGACCCAGCCTCTTAGCGAAAGTTTCTTGAGGTGGTATTTATTATTATTATTCTCTTTCTTTTATTTCCAAATCTTAGCTTCGATACTTACAATAACATATTGTATAAAACCATAAGCCGCCGGTAGCGAAGCACGGCCCAAGCAACCGGTGGTTAGTCCAGGAGTACCTTCTATATCTGTTTTTTTTTTAATGACGAACTACACAGATTGGACAGAGAAGCTGGCCTTGACTGCTTCACCGGATTGAGAGGTGGCATAACTCTTAAGTCGCTTAGCCTGAATCTCACCTATATCTGAACCTTGACCCAGCCTCTTAGCGAAAGTTTCTTGAGGTGGTATTTATTATTATTATTCTCTTTCTTTTATTTCCAAATCTTAGCTTCGATACTTACAATAACATATTGTATAAAACCATAAGCCGCCGGTAGCGAAGCACGGCCCAAGCAACCGGTGGTTAGTCCAGGAGTACCTTCTATATCTGTTTTTTTTTTAATGACGAACTACACAGATTGGACAGAGAAGCTGGCCTTGACTGCTTCACCGGATTGAGAGGTGGCATAACTCTTAAGTCGCTTAGCCTGAATCTCACCTATATCTGAACCTTGACCCAGCCTCTTAGCGAAAGTTTCTTGAGGTGGTATTTATTATTATTATTCTCTTTCTTTTATTTCCAAATCTTAGCTTCGATACTTACAATAACATATTGTATAAAACCATAAGCCGCCGGTAGCGAAGCACGGCCCAAGCAACCGGTGGTTAGTCCAGGAGTACCTTCTATATCTGTTTTTTTTTTAATGACGAACTACACAGATTGGACAGAGAAGCTGGCCTTGACTGCTTCACCGGATTGAGAGGTGGCATAACTCTTAAGTCGCTTAGCCTGAATCTCACCTATATCTGAACCTTGACCCAGCCTCTTAGCGAAAGTTTCTTGAGGTGGTATTTATTATTATTATTCTCTTTCTTTTATTTCCAAATCTTAGCTTCGATACTTACAATAACATATTGTATAAAACCATAAGCCGCCGGTAGCGAAGCACGGCCCAAGCAACCGGTGGTTAGTCCAGGAGTACCTTCTATATCTGTTTTTTTTTTTAATGACGAACTACACAGATTGGACAGAGAAGCTGGCCTTGACTGCTTCACCGGATTGAGAGGTGGCATAACTCTTAAGTCGCTTAGCCTGAATCTCACCTATATCTGAACCTTGACCCAGCCTCTTAGCGAAAGTTTCTTGAGGTGGTATTTATTATTATTATAAATTTATCCAATAGTATTTGCTGTATCTAATAGTGTAATATTAAGATTTAGATATATCCGGTATTGCGCGCAATCTCGGTTTCACTATTGAAAGATAGAACAGAAATATACACAAACTGAGTGGTCGGTATTTATAGTGAGATCCAAGTATACCTGCTACCACCCCACTCGTGCACTGGCATAGTGCACTTACGGTAAAAGGTAACCCGAGATGCTAAAATAAGATGAAGCGCGATTCATTCTGACATATCTTTAAACGACATTAGGATACGGGTTGTTACCGATGTCACTTTCATGTTTGAAAATATATTTAAACACATTTAACAATTGTGTATTTTGTATTAAAATAAATTTGATCACAGACCCTCTAAAATCTTTTTTAAACGTAAGTTTCTGTCCATAGAAAGGTTGTCTGGAAGAGATCGCTCTTTAGCGATAAGACCGCCCATTGCGAATGCAATTACACCGACTAATATAAAAATTGTATAATTGTTATTTCTGTCATGTATTTTGTTTTTAATTTCATTCATTCAAAATAGTGCCTGGATTTTTTTACAATTCTTTTGTTTTATGGAAATTATATTTAGATACGAATTACATTATTATGAAATATGAATAATATTTTTCGAGCAAAAAATATAAACTGGTTATTAAAATGAAGAAATTGAAACTGGTAATTAAAAATAAATAATTAATTTTCTTGGTCTAACGTCAAACCAAACACACTCAAGGCACCACTAAGCCTCATTAGCTTAGCGTTGCTTACCATCTTGCAACACCAACTGACAAATTAGTATTAGTATATACACGGGTACAAAACATTTTTTTCATCAATATTACTAACATTCTTGTTAACCATTCCAACTAAGCTTTCTGTGCTAGGAGATGGTTCACGTCAATAGTCGAATGGGATTCAAACCTACGACCTTACGATTCGCAGACCGTACCCTAAACTATTAGGTTATTGATGCTTCAATTATTTTGATGATTAATTTTTAATGTAGACAAGAGAGCTTTGATTACAAGCTATCATATTGAAACAATTCAATTTAATTTATAAATCAACGGTACAATACAAGCACATCAAAATTCTTACGATAAATCGGAAATACAAAGTGGGCGTCGGCGTCGTAATAGCGTTGAACGTTTGATTTGAAGTTGGTTTTTGTTTTTGCTCGTAAATATACTTCTACATTATAGTAAAAAGAAGGGTTAAAGTCGACTAAACAGAGGTAGAGTAACATTGACCTAGTTGTAGACCTGGAATTTGTGTTGAGGTTAATAAGCTTTTCATTGAAGCTCTTGACTCGACACTCTACTTTTAAGTACGATACAGGTATTCCCCGTTCATTATGCAAATTAACAATTAGCAGTCACATAATTACGTTCTATTTACCTGTATCGAATTAATACTTACGAGTAAAAACAAATTCGAGACTTCAAATCCGACCTTCTTCTTTGTATTTCAGAATTATTGTAGGAATTTTACCAAATAGAGTTAATCAGAACCTAACTAAACTCTCATCAAACTACCCTTGAAGTACATCCTTTCCAATAAAAAATGAGTCATGGAAATTCAGTTATTCGTCCATTTATCTCACCAGGTCCTGGTTTTTAGTGAGATTGATCTACTAATAAACTTTAATTTACTTTAATCGGGTCATCACGCTTGTTGCCATGCCAATTCGCTTCTGTACGTCTTACGTAACTTAACTTGTGTTTACGTGTTTTTTTCATATTCTATTTTATCTAATAAGTTGGATTTGTCATTTATATTGCACACAGTTACCAACTACTGAAGCAGCAACTGGACACAAGGGCAGCAGTGAAGGACCCTTGTGTCGAGTTACTAGTGGTAGAGATTCAGGCTAAGCGACCTAAGATCTATGCCACCTCTCTATCCGGTGATGCAGCCAAGGCCAGCTTCTCTGCCAATCTGTGTAGTTCCTTAAAAAAATATATTACTCAATATTGCTTCTTTTCTATTTATTTTGTTCAACAAAATATATATTATTTATTATTCTCTTTCTTTTATTTCCAAATCTTAGCTTCGATACTTACAATAACATATTGTATAAAACCATAAGCCGCCGGTAGCGAAGCACGGCCCAAGCAACCGGTGGTTAGTCCAGGAGTACCTTCTATATCTGTTTTTTTTTTAATGACGAACTACACAGATTGGACAGAGAAGCTGGCCTTGACTGCTTCACCGGATTGAGAGGTGGCATAACTCTTAAGTCGCTTAGCCTGAATCTCACCTATATCTGAACCTTGACCCAGCCTCTTAGCGAAAGTTTCTTGAGGTGGTATTTATTATTATTATTAATGTATCAAATAGTATTTGCTAATAGTGTAATATTAAGATTTAAATATTCCCGGTATTGCGCGCAATCTCGATTTCACTATTGAAAGATAGAACAGAAATATACACAAACTGAGTGGTCGGTATTTATAGTGAGATCCAAGTATACCTGCTACCACCCCACTCGTGCACTGGCATAGTGCACTTACGGTAAAAGGTAACCCGAGATGCTAAAATAAGATGAAGCGCGATTCATTCTGACATATCTTTAAACGACATTAGGATACGGGTTGTTACCGATGTCACTTTCATGTTTGAAAATATATTTACGAGATTTTTAATGTAAAGAAGGAATTTCTGGTGCCCTCTTTTTTATAAAAATTAAAGAAAATTCATCATCAATACAGTTTTATGGCACAAAATTGATTCTCCTGTACTTAACCCCCCTTCCCTCCCCTGCAATCATCCGCCCTTCAGGATAACCACGCATTTTGGTCTCACCACAACTTCACATAAATTATAGATGTAACCGATTCTTTATTTATAATATATTTTTTTTAAATCAATCAACAAATATACTCATTATATAAATTGACTCTAATAGAAATTACAATGGACACTATGGGTATAATATTTTGACTTATATATAAATGATATAATCATTTTTGCAATCTCAACGACAATAATTTTATTTACTTGGATTTATATAACCACTTATAAAATAATATTTCCAAAGGCAAACACAACTTCCACTTCACAGTGACTTGTAGCCAACAAGGCATTTTTACTGGAGCACTTTTTATCCTTAAATGTATTTATGTCCGTAGGCTGCCAACTTCTCCACGATATTTGGAGTGGCAGACTTATAGAAATTTAAATTACAAATGCCTTATTATTGTGACAGGATTGAAGAAAACGAAGGGGCTTTAATTGCTTATATTCCAAGCTGCAAAAAATATACGCTCTAGTATAAAGAAACTATGAAGTTCATTATAGTTGCAAACTCATTAATATTCTACTGCCAACGGTTCGCACGACTTGTAGCGTGCTTACAATTAGTTGTAAAACCTATTGGGATATAACAAAACAGAATAAATCTTTTAAATATCTACGCTTTTACTCGTAGTGTTAGTTTAGTGTCCGGGCGGTTGCAAGTTGCGTAGTATCCTAGAGAAAAGAATAGAAGTGTTAGAAAATGTACTAAGGCATGTGAAGCCAATCCGCACTAGGGCCCGTGGCGGACTACGCCTTAAACGTTTTATTCAATGATTAATGATTTCCTGCAAGCTTTTGTGAAG
Organism: Meandrusa payeni; assembly: GCA_029286785.1. Classification (NCBI taxonomy): domain Eukaryota; kingdom Metazoa; phylum Arthropoda; class Insecta; order Lepidoptera; family Papilionidae; genus Meandrusa; species Meandrusa payeni. The sequence continues at coordinate 4,994,958 of JAGSMX010000008.1, read as the reverse complement.
GACATCTTTGATTACAAGCCCTCATATTTAATCAATTCAACCTAAAGAACCGTGGGATATTTATAGGCTGTAAATTTTAACTTTTTCATCGCTTTTATTTGCTTGACCATTAGTTCGTAACGTTAAGACAAAACCCTGTTATTCTGCAAAGTGGACTCATATTATTTCTTCTGCGTTCTTCACGATCTATATTGATAGCCCACTTTAATATATCGATACGCGTTATTAATATTTTCTATGGAAATCTAGGTAAATGAGCAATTTATCTTTTAAAGTGATCTCTGCCCACGTACAGCAGAGGTTGTCTATGAGAACGACTACTACACTCCTGTCTTGAAGAGCCCAAAGTTATAAGAGTTCTAAAACTAACTGATTTTAGGCAGGCGGGTACATTTTTGAATATACAGGTTGTCTCGTAATTAGCACGACTAATTGAAAGGGAAGAGATATAAGATAGCCGTAGTAAAATTGCCACCGTTTCCGAATTTTGTTTTTCGGGACAACCTGTGTAGATATTCATGTCATATCCTGATGCATTCGTGTAAAAGCAATACATTAAAGTATTCCTTGAAGTGGTTTCGCGACAGCATGCTAAGACGAGGCGGCCGTACTCAAAGCTTGTTCTATTTGCGTCCAATCATTATGCGGCCGCACGCGCCTTTAACTGTGTAATAGTGTCTAAGCCGTTTCCGCTCGCACGCCCTCCTCTTTCAACGGACTCCTTTGTTTTATCTTTACGAAGTCCCGCAACTTTAAAGTATATCTTAGTTTTTTGACTATGTATGCAATCATCTTGTGGCTATCAGGATCAAACTCGCAGTATACAAATATGTTACAAGTTACATACATATAAAATATTCTTTATGTAGATAAGACAAGGAAAATGTACTAATATATAAATCTGTAGGTTCTGTCTGTTCATCTAAAGTTACAGTCTGTATTTATGTCCGTAGGCTGCCAACTTCTCCACGATAATTGGAGTGGCAGACTTATAGAAATTTAAATTACAAATGCCTTATTATTGTGACAGGATTGAAGAAAACGAAGGGGCTTTAATTGCTTATATTCCAAGCTGCAAAAAATATACGCTCTAGTATAAAGAAACTATGAAGTTCATTATAGTTGCAAACTCATTAATATTCTACTGCCAACGGTTCGCACGACTTGTAGCGTGCTTACAATTAGTTGTAAAACCTATTGGGATATAACAAAACAGAATAAATCTTTTAAATATCTACGCTTTTACTCGTAGTGTTAGTTTAGTGTCCGGGCGGTTGCAAGTTGCGTAGTATCCTAGAGAAAAGAATAGAAGTGTTAGAAAATGTACTAAGGCATGTGAAGCCAATCCGCACTAGGGCCCTGTGGCGGACTACGCCTTAAACGTTTTATTCAATGATTAATGATTTTCTGAAAGCTTTTGTGAAGGATATCTTTGATTACAAGCCCTCATATTTAATCAATTCAACCGAAAGAACCGTGGGATATTTATAGGCTGTAAATTTTAACTGTTTCATCGCTTTTATTTGCTTGACCATTAGTTCGTAACGTTAAGATTTCACAAAACCCTGTTATTCTGCAAAGTGGAGTCATATTATTACTTCTGCGTTCTTCACGATCTATATTGATATATCAATATATTTGATATATCAATACGCGTTATTAAATTATTCTATGGAAATATAGGTAAATGAGCAATTTATTTTTTAAAGTGATCTCTGCCCGCGTACAGCAGAGGTTGTCTCTGAGAACGACTACTACACTCCTGTCTTGAAGAGCCCAAAGTTATAAGAGTTCTAAAACTAACTGATTTTGGGCAGGTAAGTACATTTTTGAATATACAGGTTGTCTCGTAAGTAGCACGACTAATTAAAAGGGAAGATAGCTAAGATAGCCGTAGTAAAATTGCCACCGTTTCCGTATTTTGTTTTTCGGGACAACCTGTGTATATATTCATGTCATATCCTGATGCATTCGTGTAAAAGCAATACATTAAAGTATTCCTTGAAGTGGTTTCGCGACAGCATGCTAAGACGAGGCGGCCGTACTCAAAGCTTGTTCTATTTGCGTCCAATCATTATGCGGCCGCACGCGCCTTTAACTGTGTAATAGTGTCTAAGCCGTTTCCGCTCGCACGCCCTCCTCTTTCAACGGACTCCTTTGTTTTATCTTTACGAAGTCCCGCGACTTTAAAGTATATCTTAGTTTTTTTTGACTATGTATGCAATCATCTTGTGGCTATCAGGATCAACCTCGCAGTATACAAGTTACATACATATTATAAAATATTCTATATGTAGATCAGACAAGGAAAATGTACTAATATATACTAATGTACAAATTATTATTAATAGGTTCTGTCTGTTCATTTAAAGTTACAGCCTTTATTTATGTCCCACTGCTGGGCACAGAGGTCTTCTCTCTGCAAAAAGAATATAAGGGCATTAGGCACTAGTGCGGATTGGCAACAATATCTTAGAAACATTTTCTAAGACATGGAGGTTTCCTCACGATGTTTTACTTAACCGCCGAGCGCGTGGTAAATCAGCACATAAAATTGCAACAACAAACTTATTGGTAACGGACACCGGGGATCGAAGTGGGGTTACTAGCGTACTATGCAACTTAAGGCGACCGCCTGGACACTGAGCTACCACAGCTCTAAGCTCTAAGCTGAGTGGTCAAAGAAGATGACTTTGATAGTTTTACCTGAATGGATATTTGTTAGGACGCAGAGCATCGCTTAGCTTGAACCTCTATTGGGATCAAACATCGTAAGTAAACCGCAGCATGCAGGTCTGGGATAACTTCGTGAATTGTGCCAATGCGAACTAGGGTCGCGTGCAGATTATGCCCTAGTGCTTTCCCTACTTTGGAGGATGCCCCACAGTTGCGATATAATATATACAATGATATTTATTTTAAAAAAACGCACTTATAGACGACGACGCCGTTACTAATTCCTTACCAAATTTGTTTACATATCAAAAACAATGCTCTCCGTGCATTTGTGTTGTTTGTTTACAAACAGCGGTCTCTGTGTCCCGTCCCGTTTGTCATTCTTTTTGTTCACCAGTGTCAATTTGTCAACAGATGAACGGCACGAGTTTATGAGGTGTGCGCGGGCGGAGGCAAGTCGCAGTCGCGGTAAGACGCGGAGATGACGCGCGCGCGGTACCTTGCGTGCGCCCTGCTGGTGCTGAGCCCGCTAGCCATCGGGCGTAATGACGACGACTTCGATTTCGACAACAACGAGGAGTTCCAGGTTCGTTCCTATACTACCTACCGGGTTCACTTCAAGGAAGGGCGTCACTGTTTATGTGTAAGATTTAATTCTAAATGTTTAAATATCTACGCTTTTACTCGTAGTGGTAGTTTAGTGTCCGGGCGGTTGCCTCGAGTTGCGTAGTATGCTAGAGAAAAGAATAGAAGTGTTAGAAAATGTGGTAAGGCATGTGAAGCCAATCCGCACTAGGGCCCTGTGGCGGACTACGCCTTAAACGTTTTATTCAATGATTTATGATTTCCTGAAAGCTTTTGTGAAGGATATCTTGATTACAAGCCCTCATATTTAATCAATTCAACCTAAAGAACAGTGGGATATTTATAGGCTGTAAATTTTAACTTTTTCATCGCTTTTATTTGCTTGACCATTAGTTCGTAACGTTAAGATTTCACAAACCCTGTTATTCTGCAAAGTGAGTCATATTATTATTACTTCTGCGTTCTTCACGATCTATATTGACAGCCCACTTTGATATATCAATACGCGTTATTAAATTATTCTATGGAAATATAGATAAATGAGCAATTTATCTTTAAAGTGATCTCTGCCCACGTACAGCAGAGGTTGTCTATGAGAACGACTACTACACTCCTGTCTTGAAGAGCCCAAAGTTATAAGAGTTCTAAAACTAACTGATTTTGGGCAGGTAAGTACATTTTTGAATATACAGGTTGTCTCGTAAGTAGCACGACTAATTAAAAGGGAAGATAGCTAAGATAGCCGTAGTAAAATTGCCACCGTTTCCGTATTTTGTTTTTCGGGACAACCTGTGTATATATTCATGTCATATCCTGATGCATTCGTGTAAAAGCAATACATTAAAGTATTCCTTGAAGTGGTTTCGCGACAGCATGCTAAGACGAGGCGGCCGTACTCAAAGTTTGTTCTATTTGCGTCCAATCATTATGCGGCCGCACGCGCCTTTAACTGTGTAATAGTGTCTAAGCCGTTTCCGCTCGCACGCCCTCCTCTTTCAACGGACTCCTTTGTTTTATCTTTACGAAGTCCCGCGACTTTAAAGTATATCTTAGTTTTTTTTGACTATGTATGCAATCATCTTGTGGCTATCAGGATCAACCTCGCAGTATACAAGTATGATTCAAGTTACATACATATAAAATATTCTTTATGTAGATCGGACAAGGAAAATGTACTAATATATACTAATATATAAATACGTAGGTTCTGTCTGTTCATCTAAAGTTATAGTCTTTATTTATGTCCCACTGCTGGGCACAGAGCTCTTCTCTCTGTAAAGAAAATATAAGGGCATTAGGAACTAGTGCGGATTGGCAGCATTGACTTCACATATCTTAGAAACATTTTCTAAGACATAGAGGTTTCCTCACGATGTTTTACTTCACCGCCGAGCGCGTGGTAAATCAGCACATAAAATTGCAACAACAAACTTATTGGTAACGGACACCGGGGATCGAAGCGGGGTTACTAGCGTACTATGCAACTTAAGGCGACCGCCTGGACACTGAGCTACCACGGCTCTAAGCTCTAAGCTGAGTGGTCAAAGAAGATGACTTTGATAGTTTTACCTGGATGGATATTTGTTAGGACGCAGAGCATCGCTTAGCTTGAACCTCTATTGGGATCAAACATCGTAAGTAAACCGCAGCATGCAGGTCTGGGATAACTTCGTGAATTGTGCCAATGCGAACTAGGGTCGCGTGCAGATTATGCCCTAGTGCTTTCCCTACTTTGGAGGATGCCCCACAGTTGCGATATAATATATACAATGATATTTATTTTAAAAAAACGCACTTATAGACGACGACGCCGTTACTAATTCCTTACCAAATTTGTTTACATATCAAAAACAATGCTCTCCGTGCATTTGTGTTGTTTGTTTACAAACAGCGGTCTCTGTGTCCCGTCCCGTTTGTCATTCTTTTTGTTCACCAGTGTCAATTTGTCAACAGATGAACGGCACGAGTTTATGAGGTGTGCGCGGGCGGAGGCAAGTCGCAGTCGCGGTAAGACGCGGAGATGACGCGCGCGCGGTACCTTGCGTGCGCCCTGCTGGTGCTGAGCCCGCTAGCCATCGGGCGTAATGACGACGACTTCGATTTTGACAACAACGAGGAGTTCCAGGTTCGTTCCTATAATACCTACCGGGTTCACTTCAAGAAAGGCTGGTTTACACTGCGAAAGTGAGTGTTAATGCCGTTAGAGGGCGTCCTAGACGGAGTTATATCGTCCAGATTAAAAAAAGGGGGTAGGTAAGCAGTACCCTTAGACGATTATGTACTAACGGAGTGGCATTGTACTAATTGCCTGTGAGGCCAGTGGCTTATCCCCGCGAAGGAAGGGCGTGACTGTTTATGTGTAAGATTTAATTCTAAATGTTTAAATATCTTAAACATAACTTAGGTATTTATAAGTTAGAGATTACTCAGTTCACCCCAATTCGGTGATTGGAGATAGGACCGTTTTTATTCTTATTCCTTTAAAATTGTATATTCTAACTATATTTGCGTATGGCAATAAATCTAAATGAAAATTTGAACAGAAAATATCTGTATAATTTTGAATAACATAACCTGCAGAGATATATAGAATCACTTGAATAAAAAAGTTAGGGCAATATAAAAAAATAAATTATAAAAAAAATAATACTAACAATTTTTTTTTCACATATATTACTAACATTCTTATTAACCATTTTAAGCTTATTCTTGTACTGAGAGATACTATCGTAATTTATTAATTATTGACATTTACATAAATGAGTATAATGAGTCGCCGAAGTACTATTTGTATTCTAGCACGGTCTTGTACCAAACGTATAACAAATTTCACGCATAAATATGACAACAATTTATGAATGTTTACACAAGTCCGCTTTCATATTTACCTGGTACAGTTGTACGCAGTTGAAGTGAAACAGACGAGAGTAAGCCGTCCGAGTGTTTTGTAAACGTGAAGCCGACTGTACTATGCATAAATAAATGTACCGGAGTTCTGTACAATTTTCTATTTTGGATGTACGAGTTGATGGTACTCGCTTTTTAACGACTATAGTTTTTTTACGTTTGTGCATTTTTAACATGTAGGTTTTATATCTATCTATCCATTTAGTTTTATATCACATTGTTGGCCCTCTACTCGTGTTTAATAATAATAATAATAACATACTACAAATATAAACCTGACCCCGTCCTTGAAAACTCCAATTATAAGCTATACTGGTACAGATACATGTAGAGTAAGGAAATATAGAGTGAGAAAATAGAATAAGGAAGTAGAAGTAATGTAAAAGGATGATGATGAAATAAGAATTTAAAAGGTAGTAGAGTAAGAAATTGTAAAATGTAGATAGTAGAGTTAGAAATTGTAAAAACGTGTAATAATGAAATAGAGTAGGAATCTGTAAGAGAGGTGAGTGGAAGAGAGTAGTGTGTGGGAGTGGGATTGGAAGAGGAAGTACGGAAAGGGGAATGCAAGGAAGAAGAAGAAGAAAGGACCCTAAGGTACCAAACGTTGGGGGAACGATGAAAAAAAAATACTGGTACAGAACCATAATAACAGATAAAACCATTTACAACAATAGACCGGATATAACTTTATTAGACAAAGATAACAAAATAGTTTCACTCATCGACATTGCAGTGTGTAATACACGTAATTAACGACCCACTCCGAGAAAATAGCTAAATATACAGATCTTTCCATAGAAATTAAAACGCAATGGCAAGTTAGTCATGTTCAAACAGTTCCAATTGTGCTATCTACTACAGGTGTCATACCAAAAACCCTCCATACAAACATTCATCCATCCACATACTTGCAATTACAAAAAGCCGTAATCCTCAATACATGCCGTCTCACACGCAAATTCCTCAATTCCGATATCACTTCATTTTAAATACAAGTACTTGGCTTCGGCTAGTACGTTTTCACCCTCTAAAATGAAATATAGCAATGTTGTGAACAAAATAATAATAAATATTTATTGGTCACCAAAGAAAATGATTCAACAATGAAACATGAAGTCCCTGACTCCTGAGCTAGTTTCTATTGGACTTATGTTTCAGGAGTCACTGTCTTCTCCTATTTAAAACACATTAAAATACAATATGAGCATTAACAATAGTTTATATGTGTGTGTGTGTGTAAATTTGTGTGTTGTGTATGTCTCTCAGCTTTATGAATAAATATTATATGTATAATTTAATTTTATTCTTATTTTAAATTAGGAGAGTTTCCGTCTGAATATAATTCAACTCTAGTTAATACTTTTTACAAACTGATTTAGAAAAGAAGTACAATTTTATTTTTAATTAGCAGTATTTTAAAAATAATATCTATGGCTATTTTTGTTTTTATGAGGCTTATGACATGTTCAGTAATCAACAAAGTAAAGGATTATTCTCTATATTCATCAAGATTATTATTATTAGTCAAAAATATTTCAAACAAAAAGCACGTTGAAGTGCATAAAACTCTTACGTAAACATTAATAAACGTCCAAGATAGTCCAAAAGCCATGCCAGCGCTCGTAACCCGCGGTGGAAAATCCTACATCGCAGACGCTAACAACATTATCGTATCTCAGTTATGTATATCCGTAAACACAGAGCGTCAGGCGGCTCTCACGAGATTTTTCTCTAGAAATACACTTTTTCGTTGAAAGCATTTTTCATACAAACGGTTTTTAGATGTTTAAAATTTGAAAAACAGTTCTTAAATGTTAAAATGTACGCTAAATTCTTTCATTTCGTTTACTATATTTAAGGTTATTTTTCTAGGTGTAAATTAATTAAACACATTGTTGCTTCTAGATTAAGAGAAACGATATTTTAAGTTTTTATTTTCACCTATGTTGATTCTAATTATATTCTTATTGTAAGGATAGACAGTGACAATATCCATTGACTGTCGCTGTTATATACCCGCATCAAATGTACGTCGATGGCAAAAGTATCAATTGAATAAATATATTTTTTTTACATTTATTAGGTCGGGGAAAAATTCCTTCGCATTTTTGAAGAAAATTCAAAACATATTTTAAAATAGTTTATTTATATTTAACTAAAGTATGTATGTACCATTTATTTTGATAACTGTTTGCCTTCTGGAAGGAAGGCGGCCATTATGTGGGGCTTTTACCCACTAAAACCTCCCCGGTGGCCCTTCCTCCGTGCATGGGATCTCCAGAGGAACGCTCTTTGGAGAGCACGTCCCGGGGGAGAGGTTACTCCCTTCCCCCCAGTGCCCTCGCAGTGCAAGGCGACACGGGCCAGCCGATGTCGCCTTCTTCCCGGGTCCACCTTGGCGGACGACAAAGGCCCCCCACCCTTGTCGCTCAGTGAACCCGAGGCCCATTTTAGTCGTCTTCTACGACAGGCAGGTCTTCTTAGTCTACGAGCTAAGAACTACAAGGCTGTTCATTGCATACCATGCAATAAGATGTTGATACTTTTCCCATCAAGTATGCAAAACTATTCGTTCGGTAATTATCGTATATCGAGTTTGGTAATTATAGAAATTAAACAATATTTGTTTTCTAGGTGGAACTGACAGCAAACCATTCGGAAATAACTAAAAATGGCCTAAGGAGGCTGTGGGGTGTACCTGATACAATGGCCTACGTGGGCCATCTCTTCCGGATGGAGATACCCAAAGAAGCTTTCTCCGGCGATGTGGTAGCATATAAGGTTTGATATAAAAATATTACACTTAGTCTCTTAATTTTCGTTATTAAAATGACTGATATTTACCTAACAATCATGTTGTCTGAGATTTTTTTTTTATGACGAACTACCCAGATTGGCCAGAGAAGCTGGCCTTGACTGCTTCACCGGATTGAGAGGTGGCATAGCTCTTAGGTCGCTTAGCCTGAACCTCTATTGCTAGTAACTCGACACAAGGGTCCCCCCGGTGTTGTCTGAGAATCAAACCTACAGCTTATATCAAAATTATTACGTCTGTATGTTTTTTTTATGGGTGTGTGTACTGGGTGAACCGATTTTGATGTTTCTTTTTTATTTGAATACTCGTCCAATTCTGACAATAGCATCTATGAGAAATCCATATAAGTCTTTAATTTGTGCATCCGAGTCTTAGGCGGGGCCGCGGTGTGTGCGTAAGCGATCCCGCAGCCCCGCCAAATGCGACGATGGTGGAATATCTTGTGGGTTTGGTCGGTGAGGGACCGACATAACTCGTCCTTCCCCCGGGGGACGATTACGCGGTCAGGTACGGTCCCACATGTAAAACAAGAAAAAAAAAGGTTATCCGTGAAGCATAACGAAGAATAGCAACCGACCGAATCTTGGTTCGGCCCTCGCCCCAATGCTTACACGTATCATAGTAACCGTCCAAGCCGAGGTTACCCCTCACCGTGGGCCCCATTGTGTCGATTTACTACTGATAGAGGTTCAGGCTGAGCGACCTAAGAGCTATGTTAACTCTCAATCCGGTGAAGTAGTCAAGGCCAGCTTCTCTAGCCAATTTGTGTAGTTCGTCATCAAAAAAAATAAGTATATATGTATAATAAATATGTATCTATTAAAGGTGTATAGTAAATCAGCGCGGCAGACGCCCGGCTGGCTGGCCGTGGACTCGAGGCACGGGCTGATCAGTGGGCTGCCCCAGCGCGAACACCTCGGCGCGCACAGCTTCGCGGTCGTGGCGCACGGTCACACGCGCGGCCTCACCGCCACCGACTACTTCACCATAGAGGTTAGTCTACTGACGTAACACCTTCTTAGTCTTCACATAGTTTTCTCTTTATTTGAACAATTATAAAGACAAATCTATATATATAAAATAAAAAGTGTGTGGGCATGTTCCATATAGGCTCCGAAACGGCTGGACCGGCTTTCAATGAAACTTTCAGGGAATCTTCAGATTAAACTAGCGAGTAATATCCAGAAAAATCCTGTAAAGTTTGGTGACGATCGGAGCACTCCTCTTTTTGTCAGATGCAGCTTTTATTTACTGATATGTACTTGGGTTTAGGTAATAATCTTCAGCCGCTCGAGAAGAGACGAGGTTCAGGCTAAGCGACCAGACCAAGAGCTATGCCACCTCTCAATCCGGTGATACTTCACCAGTCAAGGCCAGCTTCTCTGGCCAATCTGTGTAGTTCGTCATAAAAAAATCGAAAAGAGAATGAGAGAAATTATTAATTTAATATATTGTGAGAGTTAAATTAAATATTTAATGATGTAAGTTTATTGTTTAAATAAAGTAAAGCAAAATCTAGTCCGGTGAAGTGGGCTGGGTACGCTAGTGATACAATAAATCTTAATATAAATAAAGTATTTAGCTGCACTACTAATGACATTATCCACAAGTTATCATACATGATAAATTAAAGGGCAACGAATTGGTCTGACAACACATACATGCGTATATGTGTCTCTATCTCTATCTCACCTAGGGTTGACTGGCAGAGAATGGCATTGAGACGTTAAGTCCTTTGTAAACCTTAATTTAAGGTCATGCAATAAGTGTAAATAAAGAAATTAATACATGTAATAGTTAAAAAGGAAATATTTTATGTTCGAACTATTTTAATACAAGTCATATATTTATACTTCTTGATCTTGCATCAATCATAAATATAATAATTAAGTATGAACATATATAGTCTGTATTAGAACAGTGAGTGGCAGAAATTGCAGTAGTAGAAATGTCACCAGAAAATTTAAAAATAATTAATCATAGATTGATTATTTTATTTGACTATATTTAGAATATGCCACAAAAATTGTCTCAACAACGAACCGTAGACGATCAAGGTGGTGCGAAGTACTTACATGATTTAAGCATGATAGGAAATAAGAGTTTAATTTCCTTAACCTCTATACGCGATTATGTAATGCAATTAACAGTTATCAGTAGGTGATTTGTGTGCGCAATTCTCACCTTTACTGTCATTAATATAAGAGCGAAGCACATGAGGGATTTGTAACACTGACATCAGGCCATTAGGCGAGCGTATTCTGCACATGTAAGCTCGGTAATCCCTTAATCCACCGCGCGATCCCGAACAGTGCCAACGCTTTACTATAACGTTGTGTATTGCAAACATATAAGGTATTAATCGGAGACTAATTGCTCAGACGTTGATGTGATTCTCTTTTGATGTTTGTAATCATACCACGATATACCTTAAGTGATCACCGCCGTACACAAAACAACTGTGACATCAAAGAAGTTGATGTCTTGAAAGGCCTTAAGACGTTTCAAGTTTAAAGTCGAATGGTGGTCTCACTTTATGACTCAAAGACCAAACCATTAAGGCTATCGACTCATCATCTGTTGTCTCTACCAGGACCAAAATGTATAGAGGAATTTGTCAAGGATATTTTAATAGCAGGAGAATCAATGAAATTAATTTACGCACAGACCGCATAAAAGATGCCTTAGGGACGTTTATAAGACATATAGACTACAGGGATAGGGTGTACAATACCGAATGATTGTAGACATTTACGGTTGGGTTGTAATATCATAATGGACAACAAACAACTTAGGAGCGTTAAAACACAGAGGAACGACTGAAATCCATACAATTTAAATAAACTTTCATAAAATAAAAATAAACGTAATAATATAGGATACAATTTAAAACATGTTCAGAAAAATGTTAAGTATTTTGTTTTTATTGGCCTTTTTTTTTGTTAACGGGGAGGAAATTTTCAAAAAGATACCTAGACTTCTGGCGGGAAGGCGGTGGTTATGTGGGGGTTTTACCCACTAAAACCTCCCTGGTGGCCCTTCATCGGCGCATGCTGAGGGGCTCCGGGATCTCCAGAGGAACGCACCGGAGTCTCTCTGCACCGTGCTCAAGGAGAGCACGTCCTGGGGGGAAGTCACTCCCTCCACCCCTGTTTTTTTTTTGTTTTGTTTTTATTGGCCTACGCCATTTTGTTAATTCTAATTTTGATTATTTTATCATTAAGTACTTCGGTCATTAGCGAATAATGGATATTTTCATCATTACTCGGCGAAGAATTTCACCCATAGAACAAAAACTATGGCGCCTACGTAATTAAATGAAATCAGGCTAATGAGGCATTCAAAGTGTTTTAGTGAGGCGTTATAAAATTAGTAAATTGCATGTTTTTTTGCTTTTCAGCGTTATTTTATATAGTTTAATTTGCTACTTGCTTTAGGAAATATGTTTCTTGGAATGTTCCTTGTCTACATAACCAGACAACAGTGTAATGAGGATAATTAAGACTGGAACGGGAGCATTGCAATTAACGGGCGCATTGGCTGAAAGTCTTTGCTCTGTGCTATACAAAGCTCTACTCGTAGTTTGATGTATAATCGTAAACCACGCTCGAGTGACTTGTAGTGACAATTTGGTAATATCGACACGTTTGATTTTTAACTTACTGAATTGGTAACTATTTTATATCTTACTCAAACTACTTCAATATATCACAGGGGTCAACTACCTGTGGCTCTTGAGTAATACAATATGTTCCTTAACTTTATTTATACAAGTACAGTTTATTCAAGTATTGTGTGCAAGAAAATTTGAGAACCACAATTTTTTTTAGGTTTTAACTTTAGAAATTTTGTGAATTGTAATTTTTTTCTCTTTCAACTCAAAAGGTTGCCGACCCCTGATATATGACATTAGTAATATTAATTTAATATAATTTAATAGAAGAACGTACTAGAGATGTGTACAAGGATACTAAATAGTAATCTCTGCTAAACCAAATATACAGTACAAATACTTTTTTTGTTAACGAGGAGGAAATCTTCAAAAGATACCTAGTCTTCTGGCGGGAAGGCGGTGGTTATGTGGGTTTTACCCACTAAAACCTCCCCGTGGCCCTTCCTCGGTGCATGGTGAGGGGCTCCGGGATCTCCAGTGGAACGCACCGGAGCCCCTCTGCACTGTGCTCAAGGAGAGCACGTCCCGGGGGGGAGGATTCTCCCTCCCCCCCTGTACCCTCATAGTGCAAGGCTACAAGGGCCAGCCGATGTCGCCTTCTTCCCGGGTCCACCTTGGCGGACGACAAAGGCCCTCACCCTTGTCGCCCAATGAACCCGAGGCCCCTTTTAGTCGCCTTTTACGACAGGCAGGGGATACCGTAGTCTTATTCTTGTGAGCCCGGAACTACAGGGTTGACAGAACAATTACTAATGTCAGCCGACGATCCTGATACACCTTCTTCGCTTCATTCACATCCATACATTAAGGCCTGCCTACTTCTAAGGCGCTTCTCTACCGACCCCACAACAACATCCACGTTACAAATTTTCTTTGTTGTTCTTTCCCCATTCATCATTTCTATATCAAACCAACAAAGTATATTGTCTCGTTTCTAGTCACAATATCTTCTTTCAATAGGTTTCTTTCATTAAAAATTTGTAAATGATAAGTTCTGAATTACAGGTGAAAAACTCCGAAGAAAAACCCCAGTCTAAGTACGGGTCTTGCAGTCACGACGAGAGCAGATTGGTGCTGGTGATCCTCATAGATGGAGCATTTCAGCACATCGCACCGCGACAACGGATACGCGCGCTTATGGACCTCGCCGCTTTCATGGCGCTCGACGGGGTGAGTTCCTTTTTTTTTTTGTTAACGAGGAGGAAATCTTCAGAAAGATACCCCGCCTTCTGGGGAAGGCGGCGGTTATGTGGGTTTTACCCACTAAAACCTCCCCGGTGGCCCTTCCTCGGTGCATGGTGAGGGCTCCGGGATCTCCAGTGGAACGCACCGGAGCCCCTCTGCACTGTGCTCAAGGAGAGCACGTCCTGGGGGAGGTTTCTCCCTCCCCCCCTGTGCCCTCATGGTGCAAGGCTACACGGGCCAGCCGATGTCGCCTTCTTCCCGGGTCCACCTTAGCGGACGACAAAGGCCCCCACCCTTGTCGCCCAATGAACCCGAGGCCCCTTTAGTCGCCTTTACGACAGGCAGGGGATACCGTAGTCTTATTCTTGAGAGCCCAGAACTACAGGGCTGAAATGACGGGGTGAGTTCCTGATCTGACCTTACCAATGACATTTCACTATTAAATCAACCTATTACCATTCAATTGTCATCCGGCCAAAAACCGTAATTTACTTATTTATTATGTTGATATTTACCATTCAATTTAATTGTTATTGATCGACACTATCTTGGCTACTATCTAGCGACATTTTAGAAACCTACCTATTTTAGGTACCTACCAAAAGAAAATAAAATGTATTTTAAACATGACCATTGACCATATATTATATAGTTTGTAGCCGAAGCCGTGCTTACTTGCTTGGTAAGCGCAAGAGCTCCTAAAAGAGAATCTGGAGTGGCCGTTACTCTAAACGCGATTTCAATGACTTGAGAGAGTCCGAGAAGCAAGAATCACGACTGTTTTGATCAAATTAAAACTTCCAAGGTTAATAAGCGTTTATCGACCGGCCGAAAAAAGCTTTTAAAGGTTCTTTAATGAAATTATATTGACACAATTCCTTAAAAAATCAGCAAAGCTATTGTAACACAACTCGGAGAATAAGACAGTTCTTTTTTCATAATTAATTATTTTAGCTAGTAACTAGAATAACCATTGTATGGCAAGAGAAGGTGACCTAATTTCTGGAATTTCATAAAAATTTCACAGTTAATGTGCGATCTCACGAGAAATCTCACCAACTTTTCTGCAGTTAAAAATTGACAACGTCAAACTTCAACGTACATAACGCGTAAGGCATGACTTTGGAACCAGTGTAAAGCGCTCGAAACTTGGGATACTTAAAATGTAAATTAAACCACCATAAAATCCGAAAATAGTTTTATTTCAAACTAGCTACATCCCGCGATTACAAAAGTATTTATGTAGATTATTCTCATATAAAAATAAGCCTTAGTTAATCTTTATTACATCAGCTACCTGCCAGTGAATGTCCTGTCAAAATCAGTCTAGCCGTTCTAGATGTACCGTATATTTTAATATTACAAACAGTACAAGACACTCCAATTTTATTTATTTGTATAGATTCGGGTAGTAAGATATGATAACAACAAATAAATTATTGTAGATAAAATACGCTACAGAAAATATTCAAGAATATATTGAGCTAAATTGTGAAATGGTACTTGAAACGCCGAAGCGCCTCGCTGCGAAGGTCGGTCGTCGATGACTCGACACTCGACTCGGAATACAAGATTCAACTATTAAGTCAACAGGCCGTTAGCGAGGCTGATGTGAGATTATTAAATGATTTAACCGGCACCGGCGGAGAAAACGATAAGTAGGCCGGCGAAACAGAGCGTGCACTGTGAATGGATTATACCAAATGACGTCTGAATGCTCAATTTTAAAGCAAGGAATTTTGTTGAAATTTGAATTGTCTTCGCACTTTATATCCGTGGATTCCACCAGTGCACCGGAGATACCAAATTCTAGAATCAACCACCAACCACACCACCGACCAACTGGTCTGCTCATGGAATTTTTGCACGTCTATGTTTATTTTCCTAAAAGCGTGACTCCCTGGGTTATGATGAAGAATGGTGAAGGTTTAAAAGACGTTCTGATAGCACACAGGCATAAACAATATAGAGAAGTGGTGGAACTGTAATTAGAAGCAGTATCGGTAATAAAAAATAATGTCGGCACCTTAAAAATAAAACTTAAAAAAATCCTAATAACTGTTTACAACACTCTGTATTTATTTTTGTAAGAAAAATTATTTAAAAAATATAAATCTTATCACCCCAAACGCCATCCGCAGTAGGCCGAGAATACGGATTACCATTTTCACGCTCCTGACGCCCATATAGTTAGCTCGCGACTTGAACGCAGTCGGGGCGTGAGGTAAAGAGCATCTTCCCCCGCAGTCCACACGCGCCTGCAGTGTAGTGCTGTGACAGTTATCGTACGCTTCCCGTGTTATCGAGTTAATAATAAATTTGAGATCCCGTGTTATTTATTTGATTTTAATAATGACTGATCGGAGTCCATCAAGTTCTGTTCCAAAAAATAAGTTTCAATACATCGCCAAGTACAAGATATGATTAAGATATATGTGATTATTAAATTTTAATGTCTTTTCATTTTCAGTAATAATTATTAAAAATATGTGACTAATAATTATAATTAGGTCACATCACTGTCGCGTTCCTGATCTCTGCATTCAACTCACGCGTTGACTATATCTCACTTCTAGCACATCCATACTTATCTGTTGGTTTCCAGTAATTCTGACGTTACCCTTCTTTATTATGTTGATATATGTCTCCTACCACTGTACGACTGTACCACTACCGTTTGCGACATACATTTTCAATATTATATTCTGTAATGTCTTAGAATTTCTAATAATTTTCAATTCTCTTGGCATCTTACGAAAAGATCGTTCGCGGTTATATATGTAATCTTACGTGCGTACCTTCCTAATCCCGAAGTTATTGAAATATGTATTGAGTACCTCGTCGCTAGGGGGAGTTAACTTGCATATTCCGTTTTATTACGTTCTTTCCACTCAAAGGTTTTACTGATACGATCTCAGCGCCGCAATAAACATGCCGCAAGCTGTTTAACTAATTTCACTACTTTTCCGACTAAAAGTTAATCAACAACGTGCTTGTACTAGGTAATTTACATTTTCCCACTAACCGACAGTTATTCCAATAAGCTTTTTATCGCAATTACAGTTAAAATGCCGATTTACAGGGAAATTAAGCAGCTAGTAACATTGATGGGCTTTATTGGAAACCAAATCGGATGACGATGTATTAAAATTTGATATATAAAAAAGTATGAGGCGAAGTTCTTTACGTAGCTTTAATCCTTGTTTGCACTCAAATGTGTGTACGAAGGCGAACTTTGTAGCTTTGTAGCTTATTGTCCTAGGTTATCCCTTTGGTCATTAAGAGCAGCACGTAAACCTACTTACTGTCCGCGTTTCTTTTACGAGTACAGTAAATTTAACATGTACGTATAATTTTTTTGCCCAACGGCGTTTTATGCATCAACAAAGGACTATGTACAGCTTAAACACATGAAGGTTTTTTTTGACGAACAACATAGATTCGCCTTCGAAGCTGGCCTTGACTGCTTCACCGAATTGAGAGGCGGCATAGCTCTTAGGTAGCTTAGCCTGAACCTCTATCGTTAGTAACTCGCCACAATGGTCCCCCCGGTGAGGGGTAACCTCGGCTTGGACGGTTACTATGTTACGGGTAAGCATTACGATAATCTAAGGGACATTCAAAAACTAAACTTTGAATGCCACTACGGGAAGCGTTACGTTTAACACTAGTTCCTACGACCGCAACCCGCTTTCATCGCAAAAACTTTGTTTGGAAATTGGAATTTGTGATATATGTCTATTTATCTAAAACCACAAATGTAATGTTATGTCATTAATTAGGATCAAAAGATTTTTTTTTTGACGAACTACACAGATTGGCCAGAGAAGCTGGCCTTGACTGCTTCACCGGATTGAGAGGTGGCAGAGCTCTTAGGTCGCTTAGCCTGAACCTCTATCGCTAGTAACTCGTACTCGTAACCTCGGCTTGGACGGTTACTATGTTACGCATTCCGATCCGAGGGCGCCCGAGAGGGCCCTTTTATGAATTCAAAAGATTGATATATACTCGTATTGTATCACAGTTATATTACGAAGTTATAGCGCTTATATTATCTTTCTTCTTCCACATTAGTTGTCGTTATGGTGTACTTACCAAGTTTTGGATTGTCATAAACAATTTATAAAATTTTCTTCTTTTGAAGTCAATTGAAATTACTGGCCAACGAAACGAGATACATGAGCCTTGAATTAGAAGTAATATAATTAATAGTTTACAAGTCACATAATTAAAAAAAATAAAACGTGTTTTGACTAGACATGACAATTTATTGTGATAAACCTAAAAGAATGAAGACGTGGCTTCGGCCTTTAAAACTACCAAAATTCTCCTATTCAAGACATGTGCTGTATGGACTAAAGTCTTTTTGCCTTTCCCATTAGGGACAAATCAATAAACTAACTGATAAACATAAAAGATTAAGTTGGTAATTAACGTGCTTGTTGGGATTTGGCTTAGAATCGACACCCCTCAAATGAAAACCCTCGGTAGACGTGCAATACCTGGATTATAGCCCTAAAATATCTTATTTCAAGCTCGTTTCGGATTAAAAGGAAGCGCTAGCGAAACGTGAGGGTCTCGTTTGACTTGTACGTGCTTAACTTAGACCAGCCCTAAGTCGAATTTAGATTTTACTTTATCTATTCTCAATATATGTATGTTTCCAACCAACTTGAGATTCTCAAATCGTCTGTATATTTTTTTTTATTGTTGCATAATAACTTTCGACTGTGTTGAACCGATTTTGACGATGTTTATTTATTAAAAAGCTGATGCTCCCGGGTATTTCCATTTAAATTTAGGCCAATTCTGTCAATGATATCTATAAGAAAACCATCAAGGTGATATTTAAAAAAAAAAAAAAAGAAAGCTAGCAATATTTATTTTATTATTTTTTTTTCAGAAATATTACTAACAATCTTGTTAACCATTCCAACTAAGCTTAAGCTTGTGCTAGGACATGGTTCACGGCAATAGTCGAATGGTGGATTCGAACCCACGACCTTACGATTCGCAGGCCGTACCCTAAACCATTAGGCTATTGACGCTTGAAATCGGTTTTTGTTTCAATTGAGCACAAGCGATATTTTAGAAATATACCATTGATTGCAGGATGAGTTTTGGATGGAGCCATACAAAGCGGAGTCGGCGCGCTCCCATGCTGTGCTGATGAGTGGCGCGGGCACGACGCAGCGCAGGCGTAACGACGCCACTACCGCCATCTATCTGAATGTAAGTATGAAAAAGAATCGTGTGTTTAGCAGTACAATATAGCCGTGAGCAAAAATAAATGGTCGGTTAAGAAAGTTTGAATATCTCGGAAAATAAAGACGCTAGGTAAATGAAATAAATTGTGCATGATAGACAATTAAATATCCTTATCTTAGTGTCGCCACATGAAGGGTACACTAACTACTAAAATTTAAATAAAAATACTGAAAACGCAAGATATCATTTTTCGTTTCGAGGTTATATTTAAAAAAATATATCCGCCTATCACGCACAATTTATTTCAATTAGCTAACGTCTTTATCTTCAGAGATTTTCGAACTTTCTTAACCGATCCTTTATTTTTACTGTGTATTTTTTTATAGAATAAATGAAAGAATCATTGCAGGCAACGTCATCAAGGTTTTGAATGAAACTTTTTACGCTTAACATGATTAAGCTGGTGAATGCGTTAAGATAAGTCTGATCGGGCGAGGCGAAGGGAAGTTGAGAGGGAGATACTCGTAGTTCCTGAAGATAGAAGAGAGTGTTACGTTTCGTATATTACAGTCGTCCGCGCAAGAGAGACAGTTGCGTGCATTTTCTTCCTTCCATAGGCAGTTACGTTTACGTATCTAAGGCACAGTGCAGGCTTATTATCTGTATCACACGGTAGGAGCAAGAGGGAGAACATAGGACGCGTACATTTTCTTTCTCTCTTGAATTTATATTGTATTATATATACATGCAGTATACTTAGTCTTGTCTATTTTTTTATGAAGACTTGTGTCACCGGACCTTCATTCGACGTGCTAAACGTAGAAATTTTTGTATTGTAGTAAGATTTATATGTAGATTGTTAGAAACAATCTATTAAGGCTGTACAAGTTAAAGGCTAAGTAATATTGATGTTTTATTTCAGGTGGGGTGTCGAGATAAATTGTGGTCCAGGCACAAGGTCCTCGTGGCCGGTCTCAGGGAGCAGTCGCGGGACGGAACACTAGCTCACTTACTGCGCCTGCCCGTGCTTGGCTGGCGTCTAGTGGCTGTCAGACCTAACAGGCCCATTTTAAGGCCTAAGAGACAGGTGAGATTTGATCGAAACTCTTGTCTGAAAATTATATAATAGACGTCCGTTGAAATCTAAATAGTGTCTTCGGTAGAGAGGAAAAATTATTCTGGGACAGCTTACGCATAAACTAACCGCGCAAGCCGAGGTCACCCCTCACCAGTAACGTTTGTGTCGAGTTACCAATCATAGAGTTTCATGCTGGGTGACCTAAGAGATTTACCCACCTCTCAATCCGGTAAAGCAGTCACACCACACCCTTTATTTTTCCCTGGCCGACATGTGGAGGTTCGTCAAAAAAAATTGTTGGCCCCAAAGTGGCTTATGAGGACACAAAATTGGATTGGTTTTACACATTACATTTACAGGATACTAGAAAGGCAATGGAGGGGAAATCTTCAAAAAGATACCCCGTCTTCGGGGGGGGTAGGCGCCTTATGTGGGGTTTTTACCCTAGGTGCATGGTGAGGGGATCTCCAGTGCAAGGCGACAGATGTCGCCTTGTTGCCCAGTAAACCCAAGCCCCCTTTTAGTCGCCTTCTACGACAGGCAGGGATACCGTATTCGATATCTTATTCTAAGAGGCCAGAACTACAGGGTTGCCGCCTGCGCTATCTCCGAACGGGATCGGCGCAACGTATATCCAACCATACATGATACGGTAATCGGTGATCATTTGAAATCGGGATTTCCTAGTTGGCCTATTTCGAATGGTGAAATAAAAGACTTAATTTTATTTTAGTCGTCATTAGACTCTGGGTCGGGCGCGTACACGTACGACGGCGAGGAGGACACGGCCGACTACAGCGGCGACTACGACGACGAAGACGACAACGACGATGACTTTAACTTCGACGCGCTGCCTGAACCAGTGAGTTTCCACACCGTTTATTGCTATCGTGTGTTATTCCTATTGGCAACATTCAAACACTTAATTTTTAATAAAAAAGAAAAACATCAATTTCATGGTCTGTAATATATTTGATAATCTTTTAATCAGTCATTACCTTGTGTTGTTTTATCATATTACTTAAGGAGCTTCAAGATAAGAACCTCCTTACAAAAGTTGACATGAGAGCCTCTATTAAAATACATGTCTGTAAAAATCTTACTTTTGTATTTCAAATGTTTAAAACATACAAATATATTTACAGTCGTTGATTGAAACGTACAAAAAATTGATCATCTTCACTATAAGACTTTCACTGTAAGTAATTGATCAAATATTGTATACGTACACATACCATACCATACGTTTTTTGTCAATAACAGTCTCAGTATTATACCTGGACTTAATTTACTTTTCAATATCAATAGCCAATTTTTTTTTATGAAAAGTGGCAAACGAGCATACGGCTCACCTGATCTTAAGTGATCACCGTCGCCCATGAACATCCACAGCACCAGAGGAGCTGTAAGTCAAATGGTTTAGGGTACGGTCTGCGAAACCTTTCGAACCCGTCATCCGACTATAGTTGTGAACTCCTAGCACAAGCTTAGTTGAAATGGTTAACAAGAATGTTAGTATATTTGTAAAAATCAATTGTTAGCATTCTTTAAAAAAAAATTACAATACTACAAATGTTCAAGTCACAAAAAAATAGTTTTTAGCTAGGATAATAATATAAAAGTTAAAGTTACAGCCTTTATATATATAATATATGTCCCACTGTTGGGCGCAGGCCTTCTGTAAAGAGAGTATAAGGGCGTAGTTCACCACGCGGCCCTGGTGCGGTTTGGCACCTTCACATGCCTAAGAATTTTTTTCTAAGATAGGTTTCCTCACGATGTTTTCCTTCACCGCTGAGCGCGTGCTGAATTAGCACATAAAATTGCAATAACAAATTTATTGGTGCTTATTATTGCCGGCCATTTATTAGCTAATACGGCTCTCTATTCATCCATAAATTAACAAAACATATAATTTTCACTTACAATTTCCGATCTCACATCACGAATATTACCTATTTGATGTCGTCGTTTAATTTATTCGTTGGAAAATCGTAATGATCATAATTTTCGTTTTGTATCTTGAACATTCAAAGTTACTATTGGCATATACTTATACTATATATAAGTATATACTATACTAATGCAAATTTGATTATATTACTTGTAGAAATAAATTGGGTTTTTTAGATTAACAAAATATAGACATTTATTAGCCATTTACGTATGCGGTACTTTGAAGTGTGTTTAATTTTGTTGTGAGACTTGTTTTCAATGATAGTAGGGATGTACGGTACGAATTGATTTTTGTAAATATCGGTTGGAGTGTATACGATACGCGTGTTTGTGATTATTTAAAATGAATCTACATCGTATCTATAAATATGAATCCACATTGTCTCATTGATTAAGTAATTTGTATTTGGTATCCGCAATGTAACTACGTCGAGGAGTCATAAGAACAGCGAGTCCTTAAGTCATAACAGAGTCGTCCACTTTTATTTTAAAAATTCAAGCTTAAAAAAGGAAATCAACAGTAAACATTTAATAAAATCAAATTAATCGATCGTATCTCAAGCAATTGTCTGATAATTTATAAAATTCGATTCGTAAGCTATAAACCCTGCATCCCTATTTAGAAGTAATGTTATATAATTTCTTGCACCGACCTTTATGTAGAAGAGCAATCGTTACCGGGACCACAGCATGGAATGTTGAATGATACATTATCAATACCTGTTATTATTTTGTGTGAGGGGTTTCTCTGATACTTTTGCGGTTGCAATGTCCATTGCCAAGTTACGATGTAACTAATCAAATTCTGATCTTTACTTACTTTCACATATTAACTTTACACTTACTTCATCTATCTCATGCCATACAATTGTTAATGTCAATTCCCATTTCAACTACATTTAAAATACTCTTTAAATACAGGCTTTGTGTGTGGTTATTTAACAAAATTTGCTTCATAGGTTTCACTCGCACCATAGTCAACAACTAACAGGGGC
Organism: Meandrusa payeni; assembly: GCA_029286785.1. Lineage (NCBI taxonomy): Eukaryota > Metazoa > Arthropoda > Insecta > Lepidoptera > Papilionidae > Meandrusa > Meandrusa payeni. The sequence goes on along the minus strand of JAGSMX010000008.1, from coordinate 4,971,877 downwards.
ACTTTTGATGTGCGCTTTCGGGATATCGCGTGGATTTAAAATGAACATGTCTTGAATTGAATCAGAATTCACTTAAATACTTTGCTATTTTTACAACATAAATATCCCTTAGGTTTATAGGAATTATTTTTTAATTAAACTCGTCGTAGGCGAAGGCGATGTTCATAGTTAGGTCCACGTGTCAATAACCACAGACATAGCGTACGTACCTCGCAATCGGGCGGCAGTACTAACGGAGTGTGTGTCGCGGCGCGCGCACCGCAGGCGCCCCCCACCCCCCCGCGCCCTCACCGCCATCACCACGGCGACCAATGGCGCGCGCCACACACCACCACCGACAACTTTCAGACCGAGCCCGTGACCGAACACACGCCGGAAAAGCAACCACCCATCCAAATACCACCGATCCCTAAATCCGATTCCCAATCTAGTCCAACTGAGTCCCCACTACCGAAGCCATCGCCACAGAGGGAACCACACCCGAGCTCGCCTCTACTAATACGTACACTACGGAGGTTTGTCGTAACACTCGTGCTTTGTGTTGATTGTTGCATGGTTGTTTCTTACATCTATTTCTTGTGTCTCTTCCTTTCTTCGTATTTATGACATACATATATTCTATTCTACGTCGTTGTGCTGCTTCAGGACTTCGAATATTACGTAATAATATTATTTACAATGTGTGTAGTAGATTAATCTATATTTATTTAATAAAAGCATTTTGTTTAACACATTTCGTTGTTACTTTAATTACATACAAGATTGTATTTTAAAATTTGAGGCGTATGTTTGTTTTGTAGAGAAATAGTAGATGAACTATTTAATATGTAATTTTTTCTGTTTCGTTCTTTTTATTACTAGAATAGTTTGAAAGCATGGATGTTTGCAGTATTTATAATGTCGATACAACAAACAGATAAAGTCAATTTTGCGTACAAGTGAATCAACTGTACATTCAAGCAAAAAGTTTTCTATAAGCATGCTAATTAGTTATTTTTGATTATTTCGTTACACGTATAATTTTATGTTTTCTTTTTCAATAGGCGGTGAAGATCACACCTTATACGGAGACGGTATCGGAAGCTAGCGATGTAAATGGAGTATTAGATTCAGGTGGGGTGGGATCTCGAAAGCTGGCCTTCCCGCCCATCATCATTTCGCCTGAAGACACATCAACTACAACCGAAGCGGAAATGGTATGTATCGAATCAGTACCTTCACCGTCGGCCCCTAATTCACGTTTGTACATGTCTGAACAACACTAACAACTATCTTGTGTGGAAGTGGACTTACGGGATTAATTAGTAAACTATCTAATGTCACGCATTGTAATTTGTAAATACATTTTCTAACAGTACACGTAAAGACAACTGATTTTTTCTTAAACAGTAATTATAATACTATACAGGTTTATAATTGTAAAGTGGAACTACAGACAAGAGAAAAATTAAGCAAAGTAATTGTTGCAAGTAGATTTATTGTTCCCAAAGCGTTTGGTGTACAAAACTTGACCACTTATGCTATTAACTTAAAATTATATTTAAGTTTTTAAAGTAAAATACGATGATAAACTTAAATATATATATTCCTAATTGAAATGGTTGTTATTTTGTACGTGTGTGTGGAGTCATCTACAAGGTTCACGGGAACCTCGCAGGTACGGGCCTTGGGGTGTTACCCCATTACCCGGGTTATCAGCGCAGGGGGCGACTGCTCCCCTGGTCTTGGGTACCGTTTTAGAACGGATTTTTTAGGAATAACTATTTGTACGTCGAGGCTAATCCCTCAAGCGTCAGCCGCGACGAATCTATCTTCTACGCCCTCCCGACCTCTCGGTCTCGATTGAGACGGAGGTCGAGAGGGGGGACCTACGAGTTCAAAAGCTCCCTAGAATAGGGGAATTTGAACCTACTATTTTGTACGCAAATGAAAACCGCTTAAATATTATGCAGATATGCATGATCAATAAACGTAAACGTTTTAATTCCGTAATTCTAGTACTCAAAAATATCGCTCGATGGCAGTCCAGAGCGACACAGCTCTTTGGTTTAAAAATTGTTCATGATTTTAACCATACACGTCTCTCCCCCGCCGGGGCCTGGTTACCTAGCTACCAACTCTTGCAGTATTTTTTTTACTTTTTACTAATAGTTAGCTGGGCATACATAGTTTAAAAGTTTATTACAGTCTGTGGTCAAGTCGTAACTTACAAATTAGTTGTATTATTTTACATTATCCAGTTGTCTTTATGTAGTATCATTCACTTCACGTTGTGTGAGCGTCAGCATGGCACTTTCAGCAAACTGTTATAATCCGAGCGTCCAACGAAGTGCCACCGATGTCGTCGGAAACGCCGACTACACCGTCGTCATCGCCGTCGCCTTTCGACATCGTACCGACGGAAGCGACCACGCCGACGACGTCCTCGACGACGGAGTCCACAACCACGTCCACACCGTCAACCACGACGTCAACTACAACTACGACCACGACTGCACCGCCCACGACAATCACAACGTCCTCCACTGTACCGCCAACGACAACGCCTACAACGACGTCCACAACTCTGCCTTCGACAACGCCTGTACCCGAAACTACACTAGAGGAGGTCACGAAACAGGTTAAAACTTTTTGTTATACATTATAAATACAGATCGAAGAAAATTATTTGTAAGTACAATGTTTGCAATTACTAAAACACTGTTTTACAATCATTTTAGTTAGAATGGGTTTTATCAGGTGTTGCTACATTTTCATATAATTTCACAATCTAACAGCTCTAATAATTAAGCGTCAATAGCCTAATGGTTTAGGGTACGGCCTGCGAATCGTAAATCGTAGGTTCGAATCCACCATTCGACTATTGCCGTGAACCATGTCCTAGCATAAGCTTATGCTTAGTTGGAATGGTTAACAAGATTGTTAGTAATATTACTGAAAAAAATAAGAAATATTACTAGCTTTCTTTAAAAAAAAATAGTTAAATTTACAGCCTTTTATATTTTATTATTATCCCACTGTTGGGCACCGGCTTTCTCTTTTAAACAGAGTAATAAGGGCATAGTCCATCAAATATCTATAATCATATATCAACTATAGCGCTATAGTCCAATAGAAATATACGGTTGAAGGTTGAGGAAGAAATTTATGAAGTAAAAAAAAATATGTTAAAACTGTATATATTAAAGTCCCCATAATGTTTGTCATACAAGAAGTGGTTGAAACTGAATTTACGCTGTATTTTATGGACGCCTATGTTTTTCGTATTTTCTGTAAAATCTGTAAAAATATTTAAAAAATGTTCATATTTAATCTGTACACAGAAGCAGTGTGTCTATTCCTTCCTTATTTTGTCCTTATATACATATATTTTAATTATTCCTTTTTCTGCTTATCTATTCCATCCTTATATTTATATATTTTGATTATTATTTTAAGTATTCTTGATATTTCAATTTAAACAGTCGAAAAGTAAAACGACAATTGTGCTCGTACGTGTAGCTCGTATGTGTGTGTGAAAATTTTAATAAAACCATGTGTCCATAAGACACGGGGACATGCCTTAAATCTCAATTACATTGAGCTGTTCATTTTGACAGTCACACACAACAAGCAATAGAGATGGCAGGATGTGGAGAGGGCCTTGTGATCCTAGCCATTATTTTTATTTATTTAAGCGTAATCTAAATCTTTTTTAATTTTTTTAAGGGACATAATTGTTTTAATATATGTATGTATATGTACAACTCTTTCAAAAGTTTATTATTTAATCGAACACATATGATTCTATATGATCTATATTTTAGTTACGACTTTAATCACGTATACATCTTGGATTATTGTAGTATACATATTTCGTATGAATCTTAGATTGACAAACTAGGAATTAGTTCATCTAATGGTAAGATGAGGTTGTGAAGTAATTATTTATGGCTGAGGATTAATTTGGAAGTAACGGCGCACGTTATGGAAGAGTTTTTTTAATCATTATTCTACGGTTGATAGCCTACTAAATTAAGAGTATCACGGCTCGATCCATTCTCCGGTAAACGATACCGACCGATCCGTGATTCTGCCCTCTCCCTTGTGCGGGGGTCTTTGTGCTGTGTCACTGCCTAAAGAGGTTCCGGCTAATAGACTTAAGGGATGTGCCACCTCGGTTCAACCCGTGAAAACTCAAGAGGCCGTCGACCAGCGTAGATCATTTAAAAAAAAGGCTCGATCAGATACATCGTATTACATTAATAAAACGTGATATAGATATTGAATAATGAATCAGATTTGATTAAAAAAAATGAGAAAAATAAACATCATTGTAGAAAAATGCAAGAATTCTGTGTAATATGCCGTAGGAGATGCCGTTATCGTCGGAGAGGAGTAGCACAATAATTGGACGCACGACGGAGACCGTCACCTTCCCAATGCCCATCAACCAGCCGCCAACCCTCAAGTACCATATGAAGAAGTTGGCCATCACTGCAGGGAAAGCATTCAGGTGAAATGATATGATATATGTATGATATTTTTCGTGATGTATGAATGATATACCGCGGGCCGTTGCTAAGTGATTAGATAGAATCTGCTCCTCCATTTTGCCCAGTCTTTGTCATCCTCTTCCGTTAGATTGTTTGAGGGAGACACACACAATGGATCATTCATTTCGGTGACATGGAGCTGCTGGATCCTCCTAAGGGCAGGCCTCGTTTCGCATATGGCACCCTGCTAGACAACAAAACGGAGTCTGGCAAACCGCTGGTTCCCTATTAGGATTGCGGCAGTCAGGCAATCGTTTTGTGTAATCCGGCAAGAAAGTCAAATAAAATTAAATATTTTACTCACTCCTTCATTATAAAATTTGTCATTTCAGATATATAATCCCTGCTGACCTTTTCAATGACCCCGAGGAGGGCACCAATCTGACAATCACCATGTACGACTCGGAAAAAGTGCCGCTGAGCAGAAACTCTTGGATTCAGTTCATTCCAGCCAAACGTGAAGTCTACGGATTGTAAGTACATTATTTTTAATGACAACATACAAACAAATTATATACGATCATGTAAAAGTAATGAAGGAATTTAAAACTACGAAAATGATTTTGCTCTTTTATTAGTTACTAACGTACCCATCCGGCTCCGTCGGGCTGGATTTTTCTTTTTTTTTATATAAACAATAAACTCACATCATTAAACATTTAACTTAACTCGTACAATATATTAAAATATTTCTCTCAGTATTCATTCTCTTCTATTATCTTCTCGGGCGGGTGAAGATCATTACCTACACCCATGTACATATCAGGAAATACAATATCATTCTTATCATTTAAATACAAAAACATATAAGGCTCCAGTTAATGTCAGAAATAAAAGTACGACGTATGGCTTGTTTGACAGTTCAAACAGAGGATTGCCCAAACTTTACAGGATTACTCGCCAGGTCAATCTGAAGATTCCCGTCCAGCCGTTTCGGAGCCTATAGGGAACAAACCCACACATTTCATCACATCATTTCTCTTTTATATATATATATGTATATATGTATGTATATATATATATATATATATACTAAAATTGCATCATTTCAGCAAAATGGCTTTTGTATAACTCGGCACAACCGAAGTCTCCTACATCTTTTAGACACCTTTTGAGTTAAGCCCTGGCACTTCATTAAAACCTATTTGAGGATTGTATATACAGAATCTTCATGAATATATTTTCATTTTATCTCTACAGGCCTTTAGAATCACACGTATCTCGCTGGAACTTCATAGTGGAAGCTCAAGACAGCGAGGGTCTAGTGGCGCGCGGTCCGTTGGACATCACCGTCCAACAGCACAAGAGCGGGCGGACCATCAACCACCAATTCATTATGCAGTTCAAACTGGCCAAGGAGTATAGTAACACCATAGACTGGCAGATACGGGCGTTGGAAGGCATCGTCAACCTTTTCAGGGACACCGATATGGACCATTTGACGGTTTTGAATGCCACCTTGAATGGGGACCTTTGCGAATACGTTTGGACTAATGATACTCTGCCCAAAGATCCGTCCTGTCCTATGGATGACATCAATAGGCTTATGAAGGTAATTTGTTGTTATCGAAATCATCATGTTTCCGAATTTAAGAGGCAATCTTTGCAATTTTTGTATAAGTAGACCAATAAATAAGCTTTTATAGCCTTAATATCTGGTTGTAACTTTAACTACAAAAACGATAATTAATCGATTTTAGATAATGGAATCGGAAACAGAGGCCGGCAGTCCGTCGGCTGCGCTATCGCGTGCTATGTCGCCCGAGCTGGAGGTGAGCGGAGTGCGATGGCGCGGGGCGGGACGCTGCGCCGCACCGCCGCGCACCCGCCCGCCCGACACGTACCCGCCCGTCACACGCAACCAGGTCGACCACCTCACTGGCACCGTCGGACACCTGCTGCTTTATAAAGTACCCGAGGTTAGTATAACTATATTCGTAATATATTTAAGACAATTTTAATACACATTATAACCGATCCTTTCTCAACGACCGGCAACGCACCTGCAGCTGCACCTCCGGTGTTGTTGATGTTGATGGGCGACGGTGATTACTTCAGATCGTAAGCTCATTTGCCCCTGTTCCTATGTTAATTTCCCATAGTAGCCCATCTAAATTCATATCGGTTATTATTAAACATTTACATGGGCTCCACTCGCTGCTGCGCTTAATTCCATTCTCAACTACCTTATTCTTAGAGAAAACTATATATTTTAGGGACTATACTGTTATTACTGTTTATATTTTTAAAGGAACACTTCCAAGACAAGTATTGTAATATTAACGAGTATGCAACTATAGATACATCCAGGGCTTTTCACCCTCTGCTATATTTTTTAAGAATACTAATTTTTTTTTCATTCCAACTAAGCTTAAGCGTGTGCTAGGATGTTGGTTCACGACCTTACGTTTTGCAAATCGTACCCTAAACCATAAGGTTGAGAACGTCAACGCTTCAATAATGTTGCTTTGTGAAAATAGGACACGTTCTTCGATCCCGAGGACGGAGGGACGCGCAATCTGGCCCTCTCTCTGCGACGTAGCGACCGCTCGGAGCTCCCCACGCACTGGCTGCAGTTCGACGCACGCAACCAGGAGTTCTACGGTCTTCCCTCTCCCGCCGACGAGGGCACTATGCACTATCAGCTCGTGAGTATTGATCCTACATCTTCTAGAATTCCTTGGGGTCCACCACTTAGAAGAAATATATATATTATTGGCATCATAATCTCTTCTTCTTCATTTCTGAAGGTCGTGCTTATCCTGAAGCGCTTTCACCGTGACGTCGACGAGCTGCTTCCACACTGCTCTGTCCTCGGCTTCTCCGCCGAGGACAGGGCATCATAATATACAAACACATTACAAACAAAACATAATTAATTTGAAAATTGGTGCGTGTATTTAAGTTAAGTACGCGCGTAAGAAGTTATCCTTTTTTGGAATCATTAAAAAATACTTTTTAATTAAATGACAATAAAATAAAAAATCAGGTTAATTTTGAACAATTTTAAATACATACGGTTAGTTATATTCGGAGGATATTATGTGACAAAAGAATCAGTTTGTACAGATGTAGTGAGAAATTATTTTCCTTCGGGAAAAACTCGAACTGTTAACGAATGATCGTTAGGTTAGGTCTTTCCTCACGGGTACAATCTGGACACTTTTAAGTCCAATGTGAACAGACACCTTATAGGCTCCGTGCTCCATCCTAGGCTTTATCTTCGCCTTCCATCAAGCAAGATAGAAGCCAAACGTGAGCCTATTTACTATAAAAAAAAATTAAATTGTGAGTGATTTTCCTTAAATTAGCATCAAGTATGGGCAAATCACTCAATTTCACTCCAACCGGTTTCTATAATTCATTTTTTATTGGAAAGGATGTACTTCAAACGTAGTTTGATGACAGTTTGCTTGGGATCTGATTAATTCTATTTCTTAATATTCTGACGTCTGAGCGTTTAAAGTCGGTTTATGTTACATCAACCTATCGACAATGTGACTATGTTATTTAATCATGGTCATATTGTGATTGAATTTCCAGATTGCCGAGGACTCGAGCAAAAAGAGTGCGTACGACAGCCTAATAGTGGAAGTGGCGAAGGCACCGACCATCAGACCGACTGTGGAGTTCCACATGACCCTGGACTACCCGTACGCGAGCCTGGCCGGCAACGCGAACAACAAGCGGAAAGTGGTCGAGAAGCTGGCGGCCTTGTTCGAACAGAAGGAGACTGATAATATCAGGATAAACAGTATTACTGATAAACCGACCACCATCGTTTGGTTAGTTTACTATTTAGTCCCCTGCTGCACTACATTACAATCGCATTCGTAGTTAAAGTGGTGGCAGTTGGTCACTAAAAGGTAGTCTAGTAGTCCGAATAAAGCAATGGACTGAGTTTGTTTTTGGTTCAATTTTGTTTTGACTTTAACCAGAGAAGAGCTTTCTTCTCTGGTTAAAGTCCAAGTGTTAAAGTTACAACCTATTTATATAGGCTTTAACTTTATTACTGCTGGCCAAAGGCCTTAAAAGATTATAGGAGCCGCCACGCTGCCCTAGAGCAGATGGGCGTAATTCATATGTCTAAGAAAATTTTGTAACACACTTAGGTTTCCTCGTGATGTTTTCCTAATAATTATTGTTTTCCTAATAAATAATTACACTGGTGCCGGTACTGAAGATCGACCTCGGCTTGCTAGCCTACTATACAACTTTAAGTGACCGCTTGGACACGGCGCTACAACTGTTAGTCCGGCATCCTTCTTGATAGAATGAACGTCTGACAGATGTTATAATGATTGACAATATGATGTTATTACTAACTTGTTAATTCGTATACTTTCTGTTTAGTCCAGCTATCTAAAATTATCTCAGTCTTAAACGACCGTCCAAGCCGAGGTTACCCCTAACCGGGGGGGACCCTTGTCGAATTACTAGCAATAGAGGTTCAAGCTAAGCGACCTAAGCTATGTCACCTCTTAATCCGGTGAAGCAGTAAAGCCCAGCTTCTCTGGCCAATCTGTGTAATTCATTTAAAATATAAAAAAAAATCAAACTTAGATATCTTTGTGTCTTCAATAAATCTATTTGTATATTTAAATTGCAGGTACAACACAAGCTTGCCGATGGACAGATGTCCCAAGAAAGAAATTGAGGAGTTGAGAAAAATGATAATCGTCGACGAGAAAGGTTCCGTCGGCGGCAACCTCAGAGAAAGGGTAGATCATATATTCGACAAGGATTTCAAGGTTATGTCCATCGGACTAATATCTCAAGGCCTCTGCGCTGAACAGAATACGAAGATGGCCAAAGGCGGCCTGGGACCAATTAACACTGGCACCAATCTCAATAACAAAGCCAGCAGCGCTGCTGATCCGGAGTATTCGGACTATTTGGTGACTTTCTTCATTCCAGCGGTGGTCATCGTTTGCATGATAGTGGTGGCCGGCATCATCGCCTGCGTGCTTTACAAAAGACGACGCACAGGTAAATATATGTACCCACGTGACGGTTTAATATGGGAGATATGCATAAGGAATTGAATCCCGAACAACATGCGATGACTTTTTTGCAAAAATAATTAAACAATATGTGGTGTCATCGGAAACCAGGCAGGAACGGAGATCATTCGGATAATATAGAAGCAACACAATTTGCAAAAAATATTGCTTAATTTTATATATAAATATTACTGATTGGTTTTTTTGGCGGATTGGTGAAAATTTAGTATTTTAGAAAATACTAAATTTCCACCTTAGGATTTTAGAAAATAACGTAAAAAATCAAAAGCAAAAAAAATGGTAATTAAAATGATTAAGTATAATAAAAACACAGTTCCCTTTATTGTTTTTCAACAATATAAAATTACATAAAGAATTCGTTAAAGCGCCATCTACGATCAGAGATTTGAACTACATGCTCAATAGTCACACTTGTGTGATGATTTTTTTAATCAGTATCGATTTGTTTTTCGTCCCATCATCAAAGGTGTCATTAGTACTATCGTCTGTTTTCGTTTTCGAAAACGAATTCATTCACAGCGAAAACGAACTTCTTCCAGTCATGTATATAAGGTATATACACATGACAAGACATCTGCCTTCGCCTTTTTTATGTTTTATTATATGGATAGATTGACACTTTTTGCATGTGTGATATGTTCACATACGCTAGTATCTCTTGCTTTAGTATCTCTTGTTTGTAATAAATAATAGCGCGTATCATCTACCAGCAGCAAACATTCCCAAAAAGTTACTCTATTGTAAGTATTTGCGAGACTGCTGGTACGTAGATCGGATATTAGAGCTCCAGATATAAGCCTGAGCCTATTTTTGAATTGACATGTATTTTTCCATGACTGCGAATCGAACCCAGGACCGACTCGGCACCCATATACTCTAAACACCAGCCCCGGAAGTCTTCGTAAGTATTACTGGAAATAAATAGGAGATAACTTTTTGTGAACCTACAACATATACGTTCACTTAAAACGGTGGATTTATATTGATTTGTTCATAGTGTAAAAACGAACTGTCTCTCTCTTTCTCACACACACGCACAGAGAAACAGAGACACGCCAAGTCATCGCTAATGTAATCTATTCAATAATATAATAAAAATTTAATAAAATAAAAATTTGAATAGATTAGCTATTCAAATTTTTATTTTGTTTTCTCATAATAAGAATTTACTTTGTTTTGTCTGGTTAAGGGAATTAAGAAACTCTTCTAACAGCAAGCTTCTTCTTGTACTTCTTTTGTAATCTGTAACCTGATTGAGAGAAAATTTTAAAAAAATTGTGTATTGTGTATTGCAGGTAAAATGAGCGTTGGTGACGAAGAAGAGCGTCAGGCGTTTCGCTCCAAAGGCATACCGGTCATCTTCCAAGATGAATTGGAGGAGAGGGCAGACGCCGAGCCCGTTCACAAGAGTCCCGTCATAATGCGCGAGGAGAAACCGCCTCTCTTGCCGCCAGCACCGGATTACAGGACAGGAGAAGACGCGCCGTACCGCCCGCCACCCCCTTTCGCCGCCTCCCGCACACCCCCAAGGCCTAAAGCCACGCCCACATACAGGAAACCTCCGCCATACGTACCGCCTTAAGACACTGCCACTCATCTCTTAGCATAACGACCGTGTTTCTTCAATGTTGCTTGTAAAACACACTTGAAACGGGTCAACGAAATATTATTTTTATTTGCTTTTTAACTACGGAAACAGCTTAACTAGTCGATGCAATTCAGCTATTTTGATTATAAATTATTTATTTGGACCAATATAGGCAGCTTACAATCAGTCACGGTTCGGCTACAAAGCCAGGGAGAAAGAATTTAATCGATTGGATGAATGTCGCAGATGGTAAACTCACCAAATATCGCATTGGTCCAAAAAAAATGTGGACAGTGAATTGATTTAAGCAATCTAAGTACGCCCTATTTGTTAGAGCTATTAGATTTATTTATACACTGCTTAAATTTGACTTTTCAATCGCATTTGAACTGTTCATTTGAAATTAAATAGCTACGAATGCATTTATTAAATAATGAATTAATGGAGACCTCATATCGTCAAGGAAGGAATTGTGCACAATTTTTGTGACTACGAATTTCTTATACAATGTAAGTTATATATCACGATGTAGTTGTGAGATATTTTAGATGTAACATAGTATGTTTGTGGTGTTTACATTCAATTATGTAAGAACTGAAACTTCACAATGAAATAATATATAAAAAGTTATTGTTGAAGTTGATTGTAGGCATGTTATATTAGCTGGTAGACGAGTCTAACACGCACGGACTTATTCAATAACGTCTCGATAAAGCCTTTACGAACAGAAGCGGAGCTAGCTGAGACTTATGTATAACTACATAATAATAAAAGTACCGTACAACCGTTTTGTGTAGTAGATGTAAATGACAACTTTACCATGGTACCGTTATATGTTCTTAGACAACCGCTGTCCCTTTCACAGCCCTCTTAATTCTCCTTACCTTGTCTCGGATTTCCGAAGACTGCCGAAGAAAGCCGAAGAGTGCCGAGCGTTGTTTATACGTACGATCATTATTGAAATTTCAATGTCATTGTATTACTTAGAGGTACCGGATAAGCGACCTAATAGCTATGCCACCTCTCAATCCGGTGAAGCAGGCTTCTCTGGCCAGCAGTATTTTGTCATTAAAAAAAATTTATTACTGCTATGTTTATTGTCATAAATATCTCTATTCTAAGTGCCCTCTTTGGCGCCTTCGGGTTGCAATGCTTTGGCGATTAGAATAACCGCCCAAACCAATACACAAAAAAAATCCTAATTTTTTTTTCCTTTTAATGACGGATTTGCTTTTATTGTGCGTACGCAGTGCCGGCGTAATGGCGATATCATTGACGACCCAGGCAAGCGTAGCGTTACCTAGACTACCTAGACGTGGTCGGAGAAAGTTTTGTAGCTCCTGTTTTTTTGAAGCATCCCATCACCCTCGAAAGCTGTTTGACATAGGCGCCCTGGACCGCCCATCTCGCCCTCCCCTAATTCGGCACTATACGTACAAGTTCAATCACCGGTATACATATCTTGGAGCTAGCTCGTTTAATTCCTCAGACAGGCCTAGGAACAATGACTAGGTATTGGCTAAATGTGCCATTGGTTTGAAAACATTGTTATGTATTGATGTAATTAAAATTAAACATATCGAAATTGTAACATTTTAGCCTTTAGCTTAGTTCTTCCAAACGATATATCTTTATACGTAGGCGTGCGTGTGTGTATGTGAATGCATTTCACGTTAAAGTGTCTGGATTGTGTGTGGAAGTGCGCGTACAGTCTTATTTCGGCTTTCACGCTATATAAAATGTCTGAGCTATTTGAATGTACTGTACCGTTACATTGTGAACACGGAATATAATTAGGGATGCAGAAATATAAAAATGTCGATATAACTTATCGTTGTTTATATCGGAGGATTTTTTTTAATCTAAAATCCTTTCCATTCCAAACAATCATTGTGTAAATCATAATCAGTAATAAAAATAATTTTGTTCATGATACATGTGATTCATATTGTCTAATTTTTGTTGTAAAATCATAAAGCAAATTTTAATTTTCATGTGATATTTTTTGTCACCAGCAATTTTACTACTATATTTCTAAAAAAATTAATATTCCGATAACTCATAAATACTCTGGTATTATGGGATATACGAAAATTAGGTGCTATCGACAGCCCCTTTTTATTTATAAAATTAACTGGCCATGTACAATGTACTATTTTGAATAAAAATAATTTACTGTAAATTTTTATATATTTTTAATTTTGTTTTAGTTCCAAAATAAATATTTTCGTGTAGAAAGATTACTTACCTCGATATAAACATCGATATTGTCCCGATCGGGTTTTCGATACATCATCGTTGCAGCCCTAATTACAATGTTCGTTGTAATTTATACAACCGACTTTAGTTTTAGGCTATGAATAGATATTTTTTAAGAATGAAGTATCATTTTGTACTTGTCTAACTATTACCATAGGTGTAAGGTTTAACAAATTGTGTTAATTATAGGGAACTATGAACGAAATGAGCTATATGAAATATATAACGTTTTCATTTGGATGTATTTTTTTCTATTGTATACTCATTTAGAATTTTTGCATTTATAGATATTTTTAGCGATACGCATACTATACAATTTTATAGGACAGCTATTATTTTTTTTTTAGTTTTTACTTAATTTTTCGTTTTTTATTTTATAAATAGTTGTACTTAACGATGTCCTTATGAACCGAACCAATTTTTTTATTATTTAATAAACTTACCATTGGCAACACTTTCGTTAAACACTATTCATTATAACGCACATAATTTATGTAATTAATGAGTTTTCTAATTTAATAAAATGATCTAGTGAATTGTTTTGTTTTATTTTGATAATGTTCAGTAATGACAGCTTTCACGTACGTGTATAAATTTCGTAAATTTCTCACTATTTCTCAAATTATAAACGGTGTTTGATTCGATAGATTTGACAGTCGAAGTTTCAAATCCCAGCCGGGCCTGGTATCAATATCCGGTTACATGCGGCGACAGGCACAAGTCCTGTCACCTATTGAGGTCAGTGAAAAGCTATATCTGTTCAGTGTTAACATTAATAGTTTTTTATACAATTGTTTGCATGGAAGAGATCGCTTAGAGCTATAAGGCCCCCATTGTGAAATTAATTTTATTTGTGTTTTGTTTTTTAATTACAAGCAATAATAGTAAATATATAAACTACTATAATATAGAATTGACTATTGAGTGTTTTATAGAATCGGTGGTTTGGGTATAAATTAAACAAAACAAGGCGTAACATATTTACGAAGAAACAAATCTTTAATGTTCGCAAAGAGTTACTACAACAAACAAGTAGTTAAACTACAACAATTCAGTAGTCGTTTACAATTAACAATCAATAGCTACACTTAAACATAGAATGCGTAAATTTGACTACAACTCGTTTTGACAGTAAATTTTCTAATTGGCAACGAAGAAGAAGTCAAGATGGCGCAACAATGAAGACGTGGCTTCGGCCTTTAAAACTACTAAAATTCTCCAATTAACATCTGGCTGTATGGACTAAAGTCTTTTGCCTTTCACATTAGGGATAAATTAATATCATCATCATCTAATTGGCAACTAATTTGACTTCTAACGACGTTAACGTTTTAATGGTTGACAAACGATGTAGATCAAACGTATAGCAAGTAACAATTCCTTGACGCAAATTTATTAAAACCACTATGACAGTTTAATTGTAATCTCATATGTCAGAAAGTAACGGGATTAATTAATTGTGTAATCAAAAGTTGATTTTTCCCCATGTTTCATTTGTATTGACCGAGTTGTACGTACAAACAGCTCTGTCGCCAAAAAATCTTTAGTTTCTTTAGACTCATGCGGTCTTAAAAGTACAGTCTGCAGTATCATTAAAGGCAAAATGGACAGCAGACGCGCACAATCATAAAGACAGTAGGAGGCAGCGTGCGGTCCGCTCCCAATGCTTATGCGTGGTCACGAGAGAGATAAGAAGACTTGGAAGAGAAGTATATGGGCAAAGTATTAATTAAGTCCCGTTAGTATCTTTAATATGAGTTTGAATCGTGAAAACCAAGAAACACTTATGAAAACGTCCTTAAAAACAATAGTTCCAACTTAGGATGTAAATAATAATTTAGACAGAAACACAAATAAAGTTCATTATTATTAAAAATTAATCATCTATGATTATTAGGACTGTACTTAATTAGTCATAAAAAAATCTTTTTCACCTGATCTGATAACATCGCTATATTTCAAAGTGTTTGCTATAGGAAATGATAGTGGCAATATATTTACTAAAGTTTATGTGGTAGGTCATGTGCCACGAGCTATGAGTAAGCCAAATTGCTTAATGCGGCCATTTTGGAATTATAAATCCAATTTAAGTTGACATATATTATTAATTAATTTTGTGATAGCTAAGATGAATGTGTGAATTCTATTATCTATGTTTTAAACATTACCAGAAGAGTTTCAAACACTTTATTTTTCTTCTAATAACAGTTCGCATATATTTTAATAACAGCAGAATATTAAATCGAATAATAGTTGGATGTTATCGTGTGGTAGGAGTTAGTCCAGAACAGAATAATTACAGCGCTGTTTTAATAAGCGAAAACTAAAAAATATATGTAGAACTGGGAAATGACGAGTCTACATATGGAAATAATCGACAGTCACAGAACAATTGTCTTAACATGATTAGGAAATAAGTCACATTTGCATACATAAAATAACATTATATCACACCAATTTAGACAACTACATTCTTAACATTTTCGCAGTATGTATGAATAGTAAATTTTAAGATACTTGCGTATAGATCTGAGATATCTTTGGATTCAAATATTATTTTTTTTTTATACTAAACGTTGCCGTTTAATACGTACGTATTAATAAATTTTACCACGTGGATAATAAACACTCGAACATTAACCAACTAAAAACTTATAAAGGCGTTAGAACTTAAGTGGACTGAGAAGTCTTCTAAAAATCAAATTTAAATTATTTAAAGCTAAGCAGGACGTCCATAAACAATTCAACTACCGATGACAATACTCGCCTCACGCATTCATGTCAATAAATTCACAAATAACATCCGTACAAATAAATATTTTTTGAAATAATTCAAGAGTAACAATAAATTACTTTTTTTTAGTCTACAGTCTATAAAATCACTTAAATTTCAATGTAAAATGTTTCGAAAATAAAAGAATAATATTCTAAAAATCTTATATAGACATAATACTGAAAAAGTATTTTATAACACTCTAGACATGTCCAAATTACATTTTATTCATGATATTTGAGGATCAATAATTTTTTTCATACTAAAAAAAAAACAAAACAAAACACATAAACATAAATTTCACACAATTTTCAATAACATTATTGCACTATAACTTCATAATTCATAACTTAATAATAAATATTGCATAAGCGTTAAAAACCACATGTCGTAAAGTAAAATTAAATCTTTAACAACTACACGAGTTAATTAATTTTAAGAAAAAAATATATCAGTCCGATGAAAGTGTTAGTTCATTTCATCCTACGAGTCTATAAGTAAGTAGGAGTGACGTCAACGAGACGGAAACAATTAGTTTTAGTCATTATATTTAGTACCTAAGTTGTAAAAGTACCGAATATTGTGCTAACTACTAATTGTATAACATTTTGACTAAACATTAAGTACGATTTGGTGCTCAAATTTAATAATGTAAGTGTTAATTATTAAAAACTATAGAATTATTATTTATCTACAAAATTCGAAGAACGTGCATCGGATTTGATACTTTGATCTATATGTCTAAAATTCTACGATTGTGTTAAAGTGTTGTTTATATAATAACGGTTGCTGGATGGAACCATCTAGTAAGGACTGAATTTAAATTCGACGTGTCTTAGTTGACTGGTGTCGGAAATAATCGAATTTGTAGAGATGACAAAAAACTTATTTTTTTATTGTGCCAATTTAGTGGTACTATGTAACGTTCGTTGGCTGAGGCCATCAACTAAAGGCTGTCTTGTTTTTCAATTCAACTAGCCTTAGTCGGCTTGTTAGACAACGAAACGCAATATTCGTTTCTTTTAATTGATTATTAAATTCGCCCATCTATGTAACAATAAAAGTTATTTTAAGTAAAAGTTGATTTCAAGTTGAGATAGCTTCCCAAGTTCAGCCCCGTAGACTTGTAGAATAAGTCTATGATATCCTTTGCCTGTCGTAAAAGGTGACTAAAAGGGACCTCGGGTTCACGGGCGACAAGGGTGGGGGCCATTGTCGACCACCACGTTAACACGCGCTCGGCGGTGAAGGAAAACACTACATGTCATAGAAAAAAAATTCTAAGACATGTGAAGTCTGCCAATCCGCAGCATGGTGGACTATCCCCTTACACTCTCTTTACAGAGAAGGCCTGTGCCCAGCAGTGGGACATATATAAAGATTATCGCTTTAGCACTTCGAGGGTACTGGGGGAGCATCGTGCACAGTGCAGTGGGATTCCGGTGAGTTCCATTGGAGATCCCGAAGCCCCTCGCCATGCACCGAAGAGGGCCACCGGAGGATTTTAATAAGAGCCTCACATAACCCAGCATTTCCCCTAGAAGGCTGGGTTATTTTGTTGGAGATGTAGATTGTCAAACTATGCTAATTGACTTCATCTTGGAACAGAGCAGAAACTGGGTTCTGTTTAAGTAACACTGAGCCGCTGAATTCTCGTCGGATGAACGCTAAATATACGAATAGAGTTTATGTGTGTGATGATGTAGCTCACGCGGCGTCATGATCTTCTCCTTTTCTCTCACCATTCACACTATTGTCCGTTATGTTTCTGTTGCCTGAATAAGATAAGAAGATAGAATTATTAATCAAAGAAAAATTAATAATAATAAAAAAAATATATAAAAGTAATAATAGAAAGGTTGTTGGAGTGTCTTCTGCTACTTCTTCTCCCAGAGCTTTCTGAATAATATTAATAACTAGGTGCGCCCACGGTTAAAAGCCTTTATTTGATCCAAAATAAATGTAGCCTCAGTTACTCCGTTACATTAGCTAGCCAGTGAAAATCCTGTTAAAATCGGTCCAGCCGTTTCAGTTATTAATCGGAACAAACATACAAACAAAAATTATTATTTTGGTATTTATATTACAAACAGACACTTCTATTTTATTTTTTTACGTAGCTAATGTTTGTAAGAACTGATCTGACCTAGCTCTCGTAGGATAATTTCTTGCACCCTCAGCACGTCGTAAACCTAATCTTATTCGGAGCTCTTTGCTCAAAGTAACTGATAATAGATGTACATATTGAATCCGAATCACCGATAGCATGATATTTTGTGACAATATTGATATTTCTATTGCATAACCCACAGCAGCTAATCCAGCAAGACCCTTCTGAAATTCTGCATGACAAAGGCGATCCTTACCTGGATAATTGCGATAACTTCTCCCACCTTTATAGGTGACAGATGTTACCACCGGGTAAGCCGAGTCTATTCCTTTAATTTAAAACAAATGGTCGTTTACTTTTGCAGGGGCCGCGGTATAGCGTGTCGACGACCCTGCCGGCGTGGCAGGCAGCGCGCTGGAGACGGCACCAGGAGGAGTAGGTGCGTGCATCTGTTCCGCACAGTAGTCGCCGGGCTCCGCCCCCGCAAGCGCCGCAAGACACGCATCGGGCTCCGCTGGCGCCGCCAGCCACGCAGCGCTGTCCAGGGCCACAGTTCACCGAAGCGCATGTTGCGTTCGCTGCAGGATACAGGATACTTTTACATAAATAAATCCAAGGCTATTGGCAAATAAAAAGTAGTAACATTTAGGAATGTGAATAAAGACATAGAGGTGTTAAATGTAACTCGACACCTGCCCCAGTGGGTATTCTTTAGTATAATAAGTATGAAAGATACTGTAGTACAGACTATATATTTATTTGTGTATGCACAAATATTTATTTTATTTATGCTTTTATTGTTTTTTGACAAATTGTAATTAAACTTTATAACTGTTCGTCAGCTTTATCCAACAGCTCTACAAAAGGACGATGCAAGGATGCAATATCCATGATGCCATATCTTATCCAAAATATTCCGACTAAGGTCTGTGTTTATTCTGCATTCTCTTACCAAGTGTACGTTGCTGTTCTATCAGTTATCAACTGTCATCATCAGTTTCAGTTTATTCCTTTCTCAAAGTCCGGGCGGACGATTGTGATCAGTTAACATCAGGTCAGCCGCCTGATCGTTTATCCCCTGCCATATATACGTTTTTCACAATTTACGACCGTTCGCTTCCACATGCAGTCACGTCATTCTTGTCAATCTCTCTCTTTTCCCTTCTATCCTACATGGTGGTTGGATCAGCTTTCTAGATTCACGCTTTCCACTTCGCTATGTCCCTGGTATCGTTTCTCGACACTATACTCTCCCACTATAACTTGAGGGGACTCGACTGTGGAGGGAAAGGTACAGCGCTAGGTTCCCTACGTAGTAGGGAGGCTTCCCCGTACACATATCCTATCAATATAAGTATTTTCGAGGTTCAGGCTAAGCGACCTAAGAGCTATGCCACCTCTCAATCCGGTGAAGCAGTTAAGGCCAACTTCTCTGGCCAATCTGTGTAGTTCGTCACAAAAAAAAAAAAATATAAGTATTTATTGATACCCGGGCTTACCTATGCAAGTTCCTCTGTAGGCGAGAGGGAGTGCTTTCCCTCGCTCGCAGGCGGCACGTCTCAGTGCGCACGTGCCGGCGTACGTGCGCCCGTCCACCGCGCACACGGGCGCGCCTGCAACACTGCACGCGCCGCACTTCACGCAGTGCGCGCCCAGCTCGGCGTCCAGCACGCAACGCTTGTCGCCACCGCATCGCACCCCTTCGCAACTGCCCACTAAGTTTGGGAAATTTAACGGAGTTTTTAATCGATTTTAAAAATAAACAAGTGGGCTTTAGACTACGCGACTGAAGACTGCCTTGCTCCTGCACTGTGTCGTAGATATACAAAACATAACTCTCTTTCTGTCTTTCATAACTTATCTCCCTCTCAACTTTCCTTCACGTCGCTATTTCACTCACACTTTTCGTTACGCCTTGACCAGCTTCCTCCCCAAATCAAGCGTGCGTAAAACAGTTACTACTTAAAGTTACTACTTTTAGGTTTTATTTAGATTTAATATAGGTTACGTATTATTAACCTAATATTTTCACTGCAGCACGAAAGTAAATTATGGTAATTGAAAAAAGGTATTTCCTGTATCAACCAAACTAACGTTAAATAAATTTAAGAAGATTAGTCCACCATTAGTAACTATAAAAGGAATAAGAGGAAAAGAACCGAAAAATATGGTAAAAAAATATAAGTATTTATTGATACCCGGGCTTACCTATGCAAGTTCCTCTGTAGGCGAGAGGGAGTGCTTTCCCTCGCTCGCAGGCGGCACGTCTCAGTGCGCACGTGCCGGCGTACGTGCGCCCGTCCACCGCGCACACGGGCGCGCCTGCAACACTGCACGCGCCGCACTTCACGCAGTGCGCGCCCAGCTCGGCGTCCAGCACGCAACGCTTGTCGCCACCGCATCGCACCCCTTCGCAACTGCCCACTAAGTTTGGGAAATTTAACGGAGTTTTTAATCGATTTTAAAAATAAACAAGTGGGCTTTAGACTACGGGACTGAAGTCTGCCTTCCTCCTGAACTGTGTCGTAGATATACAAAACATCTCTCTTTCTGTCTTTCATAACTTATCTCCCTCTCAACTTTCCTTTACGTCGCTATTTCACTCACACTTTTCGTTACGCCTTGACCAGCTTCCTCCCCAAGTCAAGCGTGCGTAAAACAGTTACTACTTAAAGTTACTACTTTTAGGTTACATTTAAATTTAATATAGGTTACGTATTATTAATCTAATATTTTCACTACAGCACCAAAGTACATTATAGTAATTGGAAAAAGGTATTTCCTGTATCAACCAAACTGACGTTAATTATATTTAAGAAGATTAGTCCACCATTAGTAACTATAAAAAGAATAAGAGGATAAGAACCGAAAAAATATGAAAAAAAAATCTATCTAAACTTTACGTTTATACAATATACGCATAAACTTCTACTAACTTTTACTAGCGATATTTATGTTCAAATTGCTTACGTAAATGAAAGTATGAGTGAAATCCAGTGATTGATATTTCGTTTCAATGTGCAAGATAAACGGATTACTTGAGTAATGTCCCTGCAGGCCAGATAGAAATCCACGGACATGTTTTACTTAGAAACGACGTAATATGATGTCTGTAATGTAGACGGAGTAGAAATCCAGCGAACAGCCAACGAGGCCTGTAAGTACCCGGCGCTTTTCCTAGACGCTTGTATCGTGTTGCGGTTTATTGCTCCCATGCCCGGTCCGTACTAGATGGTGATGGAGTGTCGCCACTATATACAGTTTAGAGTTACCTTTGTTTACCTCTTAAAATATTTAACAAAAATTACTAACACTAATAGGCCCATACGTCCTTTCAACCCACTGCAGGTGACAGGTGGTGACCCTATCACGATACAGCCACTTAAGATACTTAGAACTTAGATTTAGAAAGTAAGCGACTTGGTCACTTGACGTCTTCCCAATTCTAATTACAACGATACTCAGTAAATATGTCACAAAGTTTATAATCCAGTAATTCTATTTACTCACATTTTATATTTTAAACTTAGTATTGTTATTAGTGTTATTACTAAGGCTAATTTGAAAAAGTAGCTTTTAGATAAAATTAATGAACAAGAATATAGATTACAAGCGAATCTACTTTAATATAATTGATTATAATAATTTAATAATTAAATATAATATAATGACATTAACTATAAACTGGTGTACCAAACTATTTTGTCTACGTAAGTAGGTTAAAAGTTGCTACCAGTTATTACCAGTTTTACCGAGATAAGACCAAAGAAAATTACGAGCTGTGAGCCTTCAATTTTGCAACGATCCGGATATTTTAAGGGTTAGCCAATTTGCATCACGGTGCGGCGAGCGCACAGGTATAGAGTTGGAAATAAGCCAAAAGCTTGAATAATGAGAGACAGATTTTCCTTATAAATATATATATACACCAATAGTTACGTCAACCATTTGGCAGTATTGCTTGAATTAACGAAACCGAGACAGTTTCCACGAATGTGCATAATAGCGTGCAGTGCTCTGGCAGTTGGCAAGCGAACGAATTATACCAAAACTAATTATAGATCCTGAGAGCATAACAATTCTTCAGACATTCGAACGGCTTTATTTAGAATAGGACGATTGTTTGGTTTAGTGGCTGACCTGCCTTCAAAATTCAATGCGGTTCCTGGAACATAGATACAGTTATACAGCTGTCGGAGGAGAAAATAAGAAACTATAATCCGTATTTTCCTACTCTTATCACGGTGGATATCAATTACGACGATTAAAAATGTATTCCACCTCTACCTGGCTTTCTAGATACTTGTAGTATATAGTACTACTAGATCAACAAATAATGAAAGACGAAGCAAAGCGCTTCGTTCGGGTTGGGGGATGTCCACAATAAAAGGATGAAATTTAGGAAACTATGATCGACAGCATTAACCACAGATCATTAATAGGGGTGGCATATGCAGTTCCAAATTTTCTTCTTTGTCACCCTAACGATGGATTTTGTCCGATAATCTAAGTTAGATAATCTAAGTCTATTCAAGACAAAGTGTACATACGTCCAACCATCAATTCTTTGGTCTCCTACGGCCCTAATTGGTCCTCATGAGACGTTCGAAATTTGTGACCAGCCCATCTCATTCTGTTAACCGTGATGTACCGTATGCTGTTCTGGTCGTAGAGTTCGTAATTGAACCGTCTCTGCCATTGGTTATTTTGGTACAACTGGGTACTTCGTACTACTGTTACAACAGTGATCAAAATTGTCATTTGGCATTGAAATTAGCAAGAAATAAAACACAGACTGGGATTATGTGAACAACTCTTTACCGGGTACATTTGCGTCGGCTTTATCGCGTACTGTAATTATTCATAATATGGAATGAGGACGTCTGTCTGCTTCAGTCTAGGGCCTGTTGCATTTACGACAGTTCAGTTTGAGTGGAACTTGTTACCGTAACCTTTCATTTATTATTAAAATTAATACGTAAATCAAATCAGAACACGAAAAGACAAATGCATCTGTTAAATATTGATATATTTACGTGATAGTCGTTTTATCTTGACATCCTTATGAACTAACCTGGATTTTATAATTTCTAAGCAATTACTTGTTGGTGGCGCATGAATTACAAGATAGACATTTTAAGTTAGTTTATTTAATTACTTAATCAGTGTTCCCTCCCCTTAAGTTTAGGGGCTTATTTATTGTTACATATATATATATATATAATTTTTTTCAAGATTTAGGATACGTAAAGTGGTAGATTCGTATACACCATTCGACTATTGACATGAACTATCTCCTAGCACAAGCTTAAGCTTAGTTGGAATAGTTAAAGAGTAATATTAGTAATAGTAAAAATTGTAAAGAAATAAATGGTTAGCATTATTTTATAAATATACATATACACCAATAGTTACGTCAACCATTTGGCAGTATTGCTTGAATTAACGAAACCGAGACAGTTTCCACGAATGTGCATAATAGCGTGCAGTGCTCTGGCAGTTGGCAAGCGAACGAATTATACCAAAACTAATTATAGATCCTGAGAGCATAACAATTCTTCAGACATTCGAACGGCTTTATTTAGATTAGGACGATTGTTTGGTCTAGTGGCTGACCTGGCTTCAAAATTCAATGCGGTTCCTGGAACATAGATACAGTTATACAGCTGTCGGAGTGAGCAAATAAGAAACTATAATCCGTATTTTCCTACTCTTATCACGGTGGATATGGATTACGACGATTAAAAATGTATTCCACTCTACCTGGCTTTCTAGATACTTGTAGTATATAGTAATTCTAGATCAACAAATAATGAAAGACGAAGCAAAGCGCTTCGTTCGGGTTGGGGGATGTCCACAATAAAAGGATGAAATTTAGGAAAGTATGATCGACAGCATTAACCGCAGACCATTAATAGGGGTGGCATATGCAGTTCCAAATTTTCTTCTTTTGTCACCCTAACGACCTGCGTGGATTTTGTCTAGGTGCGATAATCTAAGTAAGGTAACATAATCTAAGTAAGGTAACATAATCTAAGTAAGGTAACATAATCTAAGTAAGGTAACATAATCTAAGTAAGGTAACATAATCTAAGTAAGGTAACATAATCTAAGTAAGGTAACATAATCTAAGTAAGGTAACATAATCTAAGTAAGGTAACATAATCTAAGTAAGGTAACATAATCTAAGTAAGGTAACATAATCTAAGTAAGGTAACATAATCTAAGTAAGGTAACATAATCTAAGTAAGGTAACATAATCTAAGTAAGGTAACATAATCTAAGTAAGGTAACATAATCTAAGTAAGGTAACATAATCTAAGTAAGGTAACATAATCTAAGTAAGGTAACATAATCTAAGTAAGGTAACATAATCTAAGTAAGGTAACATAATCTAAGTAAGGTAACATAATCTAAGTAAGGTAACATAATCTAAGTAAGGTAACATAATCTAAGTAAGGTAACATAATCTAAGTAAGGTAACATAATCTAAGTAAGGTAACATAATCTAAGTAAGATAATCTAAGTCTATTCAAGACAAAGTGTACATACGTCCAACCATCAATGCTTTGGTCTCCTACGGCCCTAATTGTTCCTCATGAGACGTTCGAAATTTGTGACTAGCCCATCTCATTATGTTAACCGATGTACCGTATGCTGTTCTGGTCGTAGAGTTCGTAATTGAACCGTCTCTGCCATTGGTTATTTTGGTACAACTGGGTACTTCGTACTACTGTTACAACAGTGATCAAAATTGTCATTTGGCATTGAAATTAGCAAGAAATAAAACACAGACTGGGATTATGTGAACAACTCTTTACCGGGCACATTTGCGTCGGCTTTATCGCGTACTGTAATTATTCATAATATGGAATGAGGACGTCTGTCTGCTTCAGTCTAGGGCCTGTTGCATTTACGACAGTTCAGTTTGAGTGGAACTTGTTACCATAACCTTTCATTTATTATTAAAATTAATACGTAAATCAAATCAAAACACGAAAAGACAAATGCATCTGTTAAATATTGATATATTTACGTGATAGTCGTTTTATCTTGACATCCTTATGAACTAATAGCTAACCTGGATTTTATAATTTCTAAGCAAATACTTGTTGGTGGCGCATGAATTACAAGATATACATTTTAAGTTAGTTTATTTAATTACTTAATCAGTGTTCCATCCCCTTTAGTTTAGGGGCATATTTATTGTTACATACATATATAATTTTTTTAAAGATTTAGGATATGTAAAGTGGTAGATTCGTATACACCATTCGACTATTGACATGAACTCAATATAAAAACAATAAATAATAGTAAGAGCAAAAGTAGTAAAGAAACAAATGGTTAGCATTATTTTATAAAAAAAATATTTATTACTTACTAACATTTATGTGTATTGTAAGGCTATAATCCTCACTCTGAAATTGTCCAACATTGATGGCGACTCTCTGCCTACTGCCATTAGGGTAAAGGATGTGAGAACATCTTTTTTATTGAAACCAATTTGTAAAACTGCTACGTAACCGCTGAACTACGCACGAAGTTTCTAACCAATAAATGCTAGATGTGGCATTGGTAAGCTTTTAACATTAACACAGCAATGTTGAAAGCTTCAGCCATAAAAGTTTTATTTATGTATGCATGCAGAGAAACTTATCGCATGCGATTGAATCTTATCGCAATAAATTTCAATTTAGAATTTATTTTACAAATACATTTATTATCAACCCAGCATACATTTCCTATTTATTATTACATCTTTTTTATTATTTTGACTGGCATGTATCAATCTACTCGTCTGTCGTAAGTTTATCGATCTATAAAAAAACACTCACAAAGTACAATTCTAGCATCAATTTTTTATAACGAGTCAATTACTGTTCAAATCAAATCTACGAAGAATACAAGAAAGAAGAAAATGAAAATTCTTTCATACGATTTTTCGGAATTTCTGGATATTCTTTGGGACCTAATATCCTATATAAAGAAAATTAATATGGGACAAAAAATATAAAAATCACACAATGCAAAAAAACACACGAATTGAGTACCTTTTTAGAAGTCAATCAAAAGTATATTGAAAACCACAGTCTACGGCATTAGTTGTTCGGTAATTGTACGAGTATCTTTTTGAAGTCCGCAATGAATACAACATGTCAAGCTCCAAATGTGACATGACAAAATGCACGTAGTGATTGACGCACAGCTGCCGGTATCAGCGTTAGTTCACTACAATGTTGTCTCTGTACCTCTGTGTGATATCACGTTACGACCGCACAACAGCTGACTTTAGTTTCAGCTATAATTATAGATTCCAATCAATCGACGTTAGATTTCAATTACTTGTAATATAACTCTATAAGGGCGAATACACATATCTAATGTTTTTAAACCAGCAATTTAATTACATACATGCAATACATATATACAAATGTGCATGAAGCGTCAGTAATCCTAATAGCTTAGGGTGAGTTCGTGGTTTCGAATCTGCCATTTGACTATTGACGTGAACATCTCCTAACACAAGCCTAAGCTTATTTGGAATAGTTAACAAGAATATTAATAATATTTGAAAAAAAAAAATATTGTTAGCATTGTCTTTTTAAATATATAATCTCTCACTGTCTGTCTCTTCTTCGCTATTGTTCCCATGGCGGTGGGGTCATTTTTTAAATCAGTCTAAACTTTACTCCCTCATGTCTCTCGCCACCATACTCTCCCACATTATCCTGTAGATCTTCGATCGAGGGGAGTGTAAGATATAATAAGTGCCTATGTCGAGTACATAGGCACTATCTTTCTTAAAAGCAGACAATGATTTTGTGCATCATGTGCTTTGTGACAGAGCATTCCAAAGTCGGACTGCTTCGACTGAGAAAGATTTACTCAAAAATTTTGTAGCATGCTCTGGCATTTTAAGTGTCATATTCTATGTTGAGCATTTTTAAGCTATTTTAGACCGTACATACATTAAATCATATATTTTATCTATTTATACAAGCAAAATAAACGTATTGTGTCTACAACAACTAAACAGATTTTTGTGAATAAATAAATTATGTAATAGTAACTCTTGGAAAGGATAATTAGGTACTGGTCAGAGTATACCTATAATTTACATGTACTACTGTAATCAGTAGCCCCAGGCTCCCCCATAGAATTACTAACAAATAGAAATAAAAGTGAAAGAACTGAGTTCGTTATACTGCGTAGTGTAGCGTAACCATGAAACCTCGATAAAGATAATCAATCGAAACTACTCACTTGGAGGCATGATGTCTCTATTCCTTAACTCATTTATAATTCACTTCAATCGAGTTGTATTACGTATAGTTGGACAAAGAGTAGGGGAATGCTCATACACGTGCATGCACCCCGGGCTACGGGATCCGCCATACGTATCAAGCATCGCAATGAGGCCATTATTGAGCGCTGATGCTAATAGAGATGATGTCGGCCTACTACGCCCACGCCGGTGAATCACTAGACAGAAGGTGATAGTTTACCCAACACAAAAGCAGGATTAAAGATTGTGTATCCGAAATTATCCTTGATACAGTAACATATTATATCATATTATCCGGCGTAGCCTCCTTAGATATCTCTAAGATATTTTTTTTATGACGAACTACACAGATTAATTTAGATAACTTTTAGGGTGTATAGTCTGAACCTATATTGTATGGTCCCCCGGTGAGGGGTAACCTCGGTTTGGAGGGTTATTAATATAACATAATAACGTAGTTACGCGTGAGTATACCGATCCGAAGGCGTTCGAGAGGGCCGAACCACGGCTCAATTGGTGGCTTTAACACGGATACAGTATGGGATATTAAAAGCTAAACCTCTTTCAAATAAAGTAAGCTAAGCGGGTCCAACCATCATAATCATCATACGCGGTTCCAGAACGGATTCGGGTATTTAAAAGAATTCATCTTTTTTTCTTTGTGACGAACCTGGTTGGCCAGAGAGGCTAGCTATAATAGTTTCGCCGTGTTTAAAAAGTGGCAGAGGTTTAGTCTATGGAGGCAACTCAGCGCAAGGACTTCCGAACGAATGATGAAATGATAAACTGGAGGCCGGTGATAAGACTCGGGTTGATAGTCTTCTACACACCATGACGCCACCGCCCGGACACAAAATTAATAATTATAGTGCATTTTTTTTAATTGAATGGGAGCTCAATGCTTTCAAACCGGACTGTCCAGGATCCTCGTTTTTGTTCTTACGTATTTATTCATAGGTGGTTGGTAGATTGGAACGTTACTCGGAATTAATCATTACTTTCGTCGTGGTTTTTGCGCAAAGTGTACGCGCGTAATAAAAGCGCGGGGCGAGTTAGCGAGGCGCGGCCTGAGGGGATCAGCCGCATTTCGCGTCAGACCGAGCGAGAATCATTGAGTGATGTGCAGGTTGTGACACCTGCGATCGCTAGGATAAAACAAAAATATCCCATTTTACGTCAATACGTCATTCATTAATTTGTTAGTGATAGCTCAGTGTCCGAACGGTCGTCTCAATTTGTATAGTACGCTCGCAACCAGAGTTTGATCCCCAGTGTACCAATCAAATTATTTGTTGATATTGTAAGTGCTGATTTGTGACGTTCTCAGCGGTGAGAAAAAACAATATGAGGAAACCTGTCGGTCTTGGAACAAAACACGCTATGACACGTGTAGCGAAGTCAACGCGCAGTAGGGCTGCCTGTCGGACTGCGCCCTAACTCTACTGAGAAATGCCCGACAGTGACAAGATCGAGAACGCTCCTACGCAGTAGTTCTCTTTTCACCGTCTTAAAAAAGAAGGAGGTACTCAATTCCTCTGTATTTTTATTATCTCATAACTTTCGACTGAGTGAACTTATTTAGATGATTATTTGAAGGAAGTACTTCAGAATAGTTTGATGAGATTTTGTCTTACGTTATGATTAATTCTGTTTGGATTTCGATTCCGAATTATTATTCTTCTTTAATTTCTTTAATAAGGTTCTTGGAGTCGGTTGATAATAAGGTAAAATAAGGGCAAATGACAAATATGTAATCAAAACTGAAACTCCAGCCATTTTAAATTCAGTTAATTAATGTTTATTTAATAAAATTTTAAGATCACTTGGAAATTATGTAAAATAAGGTTGAATGAGTGTCAATTCAATAACGTATTTACGATAACGATAAGGTCGGGATATATGTATAATAAATTACCCGATGAAATGAAGCAGCTAAATTGGAATTTATTTAAGAAGATACTGTATAATTGACTTCTGCTATAAATTTTTATAACATAAAAAAGTAAATTGACAAAGATTCATAAATAGTAGATTTTATGACTTTATTTTGACATAAGTCATTGTTAACGAACTTGGAATGAACCTTGAATTATCCTATATGGTTAATTCTACTTTTTATCTTTTCTTTATTGAGAACCTTTAATTTGAAGCATCAATAGCCTAAGTTAGCGTATGGTCTGCGAAACGTAAGGTCGCAGGTTCGAATCCACCATTCGACTTTGGTGACGCAGCTGAAACCAATCTGCTCAGTCTTGAGTACAGGCGTAAGGTAGCTAGCCTTTCGGTTTTCTACAGATTGCATTTTGGAGTGTGTGCTCAGGAACTATATGATCTAATTCCCCCATCCCCGTTCCACCATCGGACTTCTAGACGCACTGTGAGATTTCAACCTTTGTTGTGAACATCCCTCACCCGTATCTGTCTTTCCTTCCGATTACAATGTGGATATTTTCAAAAGTAGAGTGAATAGGCATTTACTAAGCTAGTATGCCTTACCATCCAGGACTGCAGTTCCACTTAACATCAGGTGGGATCGTAGTCAAGCACTTGTTTAGAAAGTATAAAAAAAGACTATTAACGTGTACCATCTCCTAGCATAAACTTAAGCTTAGTTAGAATGGTTAGTAATATTTGTGTAAAAAAAGAATATTGCTAGAAACCTTTTTTTTTTGAGGCCTTAATCAACTCTATATACGTGTACTTAATTATAGAATTCTCTAGAATCGGTTGCTAGGCGAGGTGTTAACGGTCGACAGGGATATACGACCGCGCTGTTGCTAACCGGACGGGCGGTGGATGAGGAAGCCATTACCAAGTTGGTATGACATAATAATTGATAATCAAGTTTGCTACAAGGCCGCTTTAGGAAACGGTTCCTTTAATATTATTTAAATTTACGTATGTTTATCTGATTATATATACCTCGTCAGTATTATAATCTGGATATATCGTGCATAAAAGAGAGTATTATAATATAAGTTAAATTGTGTGTTTGCCTGTTTATATCCTGAGGGTTAAGGGAAGAGGGGGGATGAAACTCCTCCCGGGACGTGCGGTCCCGGAGCCCCTCGCAATGCACAGAGGAAGGACCACTGGGGAGTTTTAGGGGGCAAAAACCCTACATAACCCTGCCCCAGAAGGTGGGGTATCTTTTTAAAGATTCCAGCACGCCAACAAAAAAAAGGGGGATAAGGCAAACCTCATGGAGCTTAAGAAACTCACATCAGCTTATAGTTAGAACAAGGATTTATGTACACGGTGTTTATAATGGTGTAGATAATGGAAATGGAAAAAATCTCAATATTAGTGGACCAATTACAGATATTTTACCGTCAATAGCCTAATAGTTTAAGGTACGGTCTGCGAAACATAGATCCTAGATTATAATATGTGATTCCATTGTTATCTACTTACCACTATTCCAAGCTGCTTATTTTATAAATTGTCAGTATATCCATGAACTTTCTATAATGCAAAGCCAATTGCTTACCTTGGCAGGGTCCCGGGTAATCAAGGGACAAGTGCTTGGCTGGACGCCGACACGCTCGGCGTCGGAGGCGGCAAAGAGAACGATATGTGCGTCCGTCCGTGCCGCAGACGGGGCCTGCACGTCGGCAAGCCGCAGCGCAAACGCAGCGTGCCCGCCCGCCGCGCAGTACACACCGCCTGCCTCCACCGCAGGAAACACCGGCGCACGACTCTGGAAAGACACCACTTTCACAACCAATCCTCATAATTTATTCGAACCGAATGGATTGTCTGTCTGTAACATTAAAATAACTTTTACTACATACATACGAATGTATTTATGGCACATATATCAAAATTTTGTAAGTTAAAATCGGTATCTGTATACCGATTCGGCAGATAGCTGATGTTATAAGAATTAAATTAGACTACTATTAGTTAAAAAAGAAATATATATAAAAAAAGTAACCAATTTAAAATTAAATCAAAGTAACCGAAGAAACATTACGCGCCCTTCATTTCCGAAATATCATAGTTACGAAGTTGTTGATTGTTGCACATTCGTGGTCGTTCTCGTTAAGGTATATAGTACGTACAAGTCTATCTTAGTGAAAGTGCTAATATGATTAATAAAAATTGGGGATTGGCGGTAGAATGATGAAAATTTAGTTGTCAAATCATTAAAAAAAATATTGTCCAAAAATGAAAATTTGGTACGGATCAACCGTATCATTTAGCGATATTAATAATAGATGGTAACCGAATCTCAGACCTACTGTATACGCATATAAAATTTCAAAAAAATCGGTCAAACCGTTTCGGAGGACTACGGTATGTTAGTTAAACATTGTGACACGAGAATTTTTTTAAATAACATGGTCATAGAGGTTCTTGTAAAAGGCAGTAGATCAGCTTTTAATTCCGTTCTCATAAATTTTACAACTACTATACCTCCGGGTAGCGATGAGGTTGTTGTTTACATTATATATAATAGAGAATAGAAATTCCATCTCATCTTTAGATTAGATTTGATGTGAATTCTAAATAGGAATGCGTGAGCTTCTTCGGCAAAACTCTTGCACTTTTAACAGCTCGGTGGTAAATGCCGTACTTAAAAACGAAATATCAAGTCTTTATTGAAGAAAAAACCAGTATCGAATACGCTTTGCTTAAGGGCCGAAATAACCGGACATCGAGATTATAGCAACAAAAACTTTAAAGCCGCAAACACTATTAAGGTCAATAAAAAATCGCGGCGAACTTTTTTTACAATATGCGCAGTTAGACCAGATTTGTTCGACACTTCTGCTTTCTTGTTTGCGTATGTGTGTTGTTTAGGTACGTATTTGCTCACACACAGGCATTCTGATTTCCGGTGAACCCTGTAGCTTTTGAATAACGTATATACATATTTTAGATGGGTAGACTAGGACTATGATTGATGATATGTAGATTACTATTTGCTTGATTACTATAGACGTATATAGTTATTACTAGCTGACTTGCCTGACCTGGTCAATCGATGTTTTGCCATATATATTATTTAAATTTTTTAGACAATATAAAAAACATAATCACGGAGCGTAAGATCTCGTACCTCACCACCTACCTCGTAGGTCATATCGTGCGACATAATAGATACAGCCCGCTGCAATAGATTATGATGAGCAAAATAGCAGGGAAAAGAGGGGTGGGAAGAAGGAAGAAGTCATGGCTAAGAAACATGAGGGACTGGTATAGAAACAGTCGAAGCACTATTCCGCTTAGCCATGAATAAGGAGAAATTTAGAAGACTGACTGCCGACCTTTAGTGATGGGAGGCACATGAAGAAGACAATTTATTAGACAAGAAATATGGGTGTGATCAAAAAGTGTGTAGTTAATGAAGTAGGTGAGATGAAATAATCTATGGCGCAAAAGTGAGAAGAGAGATATGGGAAACCATACGAATTGTAAATCGCTAAGAGATAAATTGAAGAAGAGCGAAGTCGGCAGGTCGTCGAAAAGTTCTTGGAACTGGAGACAATGTATATGTGATGAAATGTAGGATTCATGAGAATTGAGTTAAAAACTCTCTCTTATGCTCGCCAGTGTTTTATTTAATTATTTGTCATCATTTGTTTTTCAGCCAAAGATCAATACAATCACGTAAAATGTACTCGTAAATCTCTGAAAAACAAACAAATAAAATCGGTTTGTTTGTGATCAAAATCGAAGGCCAATACTACACGTATTTAAGATGATCGTATTAATTCGATTTCTTAGCAACGGGTTTGTATCGAAGCAAGAGAATTGTTTACCGACAGCTTCGGATACGGAGGATTATGTTCACAATAGACCTAAATCGACGGCGCCGCCCGTTACCTTGGTATCACGCGCCGTCTACACAATACTATATCCAATCAGATGTTTATGAACTACACAACAGTATATAATTTAATATTGTACAATAATAAATAAGTAAATTTTTGTCCGCTATAACTGCATAACTACATAAAGGATAGAGATATAACTACATAATGGAGGGTAACATCGTGAGAAAACCTACATGATCTAATTCCCCCATCCCCTTTCCACCATCGGACTTCTAGACGCACTGCGGGATTTCATCCTTTTGTTGTGAACATCCCTCAAACCCGAACGAAGCCATTTGTGCTTCGTCTTTCATTCTTCGTACAGCAATGTGGGTATTTTCAAGAGTAGAGTGAATAGGCATTTACTAAGCTAGTGCGACTTACCATCCAGGACTGCATTTCCGCTTAACATCAGGTGGGATCGTAGTCAAGCACTTGGTTAGAAATTACAAAAAAAAAATGCTTTTGGAAAAAACATTCTAAGACATGTTGGTTTTCTCTCGATGTTTTCGTACGCTACCGAGACTTGTAAATCAGCACATAAAATTGATACAACAAATTTATTGGTGCCGGCACCGGGGATCGTCGGACTCGGGTTGCTAACGTGCAACTTTAGCCAACCGCGCGGTTACTGAGCTACCACGGCCCTCTCCTATTTTAAAAATATGTACTTATCACATATTTTGATTTATATTATTTAAAACTTAAGCTTAAAAGTCACAAAACAACGATTTTTGTGACAAACATGTTCATGTTCTTAATGCTTCGATAGTTTGAAGAAGCCTTAATTAAGGAAACGGAAGAGGAAAATGTTTAAACGTACATCGGATGGCTTTACAAAGATAGTTCTAGGATCGGATTGGGAAGTGGTATTTCGCTAAAAATAGCTGATCTTTTTATTTCAAATGGTAGTCACCATCGCCTTTAAATAATAGTTGTACCAATTAATTAAAAGGCTAGTAAAGGACAAGTATATTTACGAACAAAAACCAACTGCAAATTGAATCACGCGTTAACCGCGTTTGTATTTCCGAATGAATTGAATTCGTAGGAATATTACGAAACAGAATTTATCAGAACCTACCCAAACCTCATCTCTCTTGAATTGCATTTCTTTCCAATAAAAAATAATCATCGCAATCGGTTCACTCACTCAAAAGTTATGCCGTAACAAACATTAAAAAAAGGAAATACATACGAATTGAGAACCTCCTTTGAACTCCCTTTTAAAGTCGGTTGAAAACTAGAAAATGTAGTCGGGCCCTGTTTAGGTCAAGGATGAGTGTATGCTTTATTGTTGCGTTTCAACTATAGATGGCGCTGTTCGGTCCCTTTATTTTCATTATAGTTTCACATATCCCGTATGTTTTGAGACTAGTAAAAAAAAATTTTATAACCACAATCGGAGGCATACTTATGTTGTTTGGATGTACAGCACGCCGTAATCCTTTAAAAGAGACGAAGAAAATTATTAGGCGAAATAGGATTAATTACTTCTGCAAAATACCGAAAGTCTGTCTATACCGTTTATGATTATATGTAATACTTATTTAATTGATAACATTGACCACATTGTTGACAAGATAAAATGTCTATAGCATTTTCTTAAAGTCTATCAATGAAGTAATAGCTGAATTTAATCGAGGTGGAAGTGAAGTTAAAATATTCATTGGTCATGCAAATAGACCGTACGATGGCATCGACTCGACGACAGACACTCGTCAATAGCGACGTCGTGAATGAATATGTGAATAATGACGTATGAATGAACACATCGACCACTTCATTACCGTGTCGGTTATACTGCCCTATCGGGCGATGCACCGCCGTCCTAATTACAGTCGTATGAGCAATCGTATTATTACGTATACAAATACGGGTGTAATGAACTGTATTAACCGCGATTCTACCTCGTCACAGGTAGCATTTTCCCCAACCAATGATAAAACAGAATTATAACAAGCAATAATGTTAGTAGCTTTAGAATATCTATTAAACAGATTGAATCGATCAAGTCGTACTTAGGTCCTAACTCTCCTTTCAGAGAGTAGGCCTGTGCCCAACTGCGTTGTACAAAGGCTACTTTACTTTTATGTTATCTTTATATTAATATGTGAAGCAAAAACTGTGTACACCTTGTTACGAAAAAAAAATGCACGCAAGTAGCAGTATGAATTGTTCCACACTTACAGCCTTACAAATAAACGTGGTATAAAGATAAACTTAGGAATAAACTAAGAATGCGGTATACCTTACATAACGTTGACGTTTTTGTTCATTCAACCGTTATTCCGAAGTTATAACGACATGCACCCTTGTTTAAGTCCAGTATAACATTTAAAATACCACGATTTGTGTTTGTGTTCGGTAATTTAAATTAACTTATTATAGAATTAAGGGCAATGGAGGAAGTAAAAAAGTAAATGACTTAATAAATAACATTCAGACTCCAAGAAAATATTTAAAAGATTGGAACACCCTTTTGATGTATACGGCGTTGAACAGTTTCGATTAAAATATCGGTTTTCTAAAAGTGGTATAATATTTCTAGACTAATAATTTCGAATGTCTTTTACTATGGACAAGTTTGGAGGTGGATTATCTTCTATCTATATATAGAGTATAGAATTTTTTTTATAACCGCCACACATTGACAGATACATTACTACACTACATAGACTGCGATTATTTTTTTTAGTATGGTTTTTCTTTGATTGCGCTGTTGCCAACTCGTGCATTTTGACGTAACGGAAGAATAGATAAACCATAGTTATTCCCGATTTATTTGTGGTAAACTATTCTTGGATTATTCTTAATTTATTCCTGGTTTAACTAAACTTAGTATAAAGGTGGAATAAATGTGTTATAACTCATTTTTATTTGTAAGACTGCTAGAGTTTATACAGAAAAGGCATGATTTTTTTAATTATGCATACATTAAACACACGCACGGTGCGTTGGATACACGCGGATATGATATGGTCGCTTGGCAACGGTTAAGTAACTATGACATTTATTAAATATCTCTATTTCTAGAAAGCCAAGAAACCTCGTGTATGCATGCTAGCGCCCTCTTCACTCCTCTGTGATATCTTAATTTCGACTTCTGCGAATTAACGTTTATTTACCTTCAACTATATATATATAATGATCTATAATGAACAGGTTACATTTCATTGTATTTTCGCTAGTCGCACTTTAAGAAGAAGAATAATAAATGCTAGTACCATCGCAGGCCGTGCACGGCACGCCGCCAGAGAGTGCTTTATAGAAGAATATCTCGCCGCTGTCGAGGTCTCGGGGGCTCCACGCGGCGGGCGAGCGGTCTGCGCCCGCGCAGCACTCCGCCCGCCCCACGCGCAGCGCTGCCACCGAGCTGCAGCGACCTCCACGCTCCATCCCCGACCAGCAGATCCCGGCTGAGGAGGAAACACACATGTGAGAGCGTCATTGTATACCTTAATGTAAAAATGACACATAGAATTACTTTTTTACAAAAAAAAATTACAAAACTACTTGTTACCTACGGTAATGAAGGATCAGATTAGGTTCTGATTTAAATAAATACTCTTTCTATAGCTCGATATGCGTTTGTTAAGATGATTTTAACGATTTAATTATATCAAATTTTGAAGGCCGCGAACAATGTATCGGTCGAGTTTTAAATAGCAGTGGCGCCACTCGGTGGTTAAAATACAAAACGTTGTCGCGCGTTGTCCAATAGGATGACGGTTGGTTACTATTGAAGTTGATGGTAAGTGGTGCATAGAAACACTACTTAAAAAAAATTCTAATTGAATTTCAGTCTTAGCTTAGATTGTCCCAATAGACTTTTGTTAATAAAATAGCTACCGACCGAGTCGTGGTTCGGCCCTCTCGGGCGCCCT
Organism: Meandrusa payeni; assembly: GCA_029286785.1. NCBI lineage: Eukaryota > Metazoa > Arthropoda > Insecta > Lepidoptera > Papilionidae > Meandrusa > Meandrusa payeni. Next base: position 4,934,590 of record JAGSMX010000008.1, on the reverse strand, counting down.
CGGATCGGACTGCTAACGCGTAATAATGGTAACCGTCCAAGCCGAGGTTACCCCTCACCAGGGGGACCCTTCGAGTTACCACCTAATAGAGGTTCAGGCTAAGCGACCTAAGAGCTATGCCACCTCTCAATCCGGTGAAGCAGTAAAGGCCAGCTTCTCTGCGCCAACTGTGTTAGTTCGTCCAAAAAAATGAATTTCTGTGTTGCTTTATTACCTTGCAACAAGAAAGTATTTTTTAAAATTGGTGAATGATAATAGTATAATATAATTGTCGGAGTTATGATAATAATAATGCACATAAGAAATATCACCAAATTAATAAGCTTTTTTTGAAGTCGATGAAAATAAAATATCACGACAATTGTCTAATACGTACGTATGTATTATTTCAACTCAAAATTAAATTAAGAATCTAAAAGTCGGAAGTCGAAATAATGATCAGCTTCACATTCTTATGTAAAACAAATCATAAATAATAAATTTGTTCTATAGATATAGAATACAGTTATAGTTTTATAGATAAACTATTGCTGTCTCACCTCCTCCTTTTTTGGAAGTCGATTAAAAACAAAAAACAGCAGTCTACGTAAGAGCGTTTAATCCTGACTTTGACTTTTTTTTACAATTTTTGTCACTTATCACAATAATATTAACTCTTTTCTTTTTATTCATTCTTATCAGTTAATTTTAGCGTAGATTTGATTTTCGATTTTTGTGTTTTTCAACCGACTTCAAAAAGGAGGAGATTCTTAATTCATTTGTTGTATGTTTTTTGTCACGACTGACTAACTTTCGAGTGGGTGAACCGATTGCGATGATTCTTTTTTTATTTAAAAGCTGGTGCTTTCAGTGTGGCCCTATTCCTTTGGGTCAATTGTCACAAGGGCATCCATGAGAAAATTTTACATAGTTTTCTCATGGATGCCATCACTGTCTTAAAATTGTATTAAGCGCACGACAAATGGAATAATTCAATATCACGCCAACTTAGTTCGATTATTTATTTTTTATTGAAAAGGATGTTCTTCAAGGGTAGTTTGATGAGAGATACGTATGGTTCTGATTAATTTTTTTTCCTAACATTTCTCCGATAATTCGGAAATATATAGAAGGCGTAGTAACGTTTAACGTTTGATTCCATTTAAAGTCTGTTCTTGTTCTTACTCGTAAATATACTTGTAAAACTGGTTGTTGTTTATTGTCTAATTTGACACTCGGTAAATAAGTTACAATATAAGTATATGTAAATCAGCGGATGTCTGGTTCAAATTAAACCGAGAGTCAAACAATGACGCCGTTAGCTGATTTGAACTTGTTCTTCCTAATGAATAAATTTCTTCGGATATTCCTTGATCAAGTATACGGCAAGCAGACATTTCCCCACAGCACCGTTCATTCCGGTTTGCAAAGCATCGCAAGGACAAGTGACTGTTTCGTGTTTACGGAAACGTCTCGTTTTGTAACTATACTGATAATGGCTTCTGCAAAATACCAAGTGTCTGCCGACGCTATTTGTGCTTAATAATAACTACAGCAAAGTTAATTATTAAATCTATATCACAAATGAGTAAGACAATGAGAGCTGTTCTTCTTCATGAAAATAGAATAAAAAGGAAAACGTAAATACTATACTTTTTAACCGGCTTCAAAACACGTTCTGTTTTGACTAATTATAACCAAAAAAGTCACTCAAAGCGCCATCATTAATGCACCGATTTTGAATGATTTTGAAAATGTTTTAGTATTATAAATTTTGTTCCCTTTACCTTCCCAAATTTTATTCTAGCCGTTGTTTTGTTTAAGCCATGTCGTATTTCCGGTTTCCAATTTGCACTATTTATCGTGTGTAGTTTCATTTGTTCACTGATTTTATTTAAGTAGTTAAGTTTAACTTGATGATATTTTTAAAAGCACAGAGACTTTATATTTTTAAGAAAAGAACACAAATGACGTGGGTAGTTGCAGTTAGATAACTTCCATTATTTTTCTCACTAATCATGGTAAAAACAGTTAGTCCTACTAAATGCTAATTTTGTTTTAATGCATAAATAAATATAATAATCTGTAAAATATACTATATACTCTAATTTAGAATAAGATAATGGACTGACCTAATGTAAAACCTAGGTCGGCAACCGAGTCCGATCGTGGTACGATCGTCGGCATCTCTTTTCAAAGAGATGCCTTTAGAAATTTAGGATAAAATGGGGAGGAGTCTCTCTCTGTAGACGAAAATGCACAGTTTAGAATAAGTGTGTTACGCTGGAGGAAAAGCCCGTTGCAAATGAACATGTGAAGGAAAGTCGGAAGTCTTTAATAAATTACCACGAAAGCTTTCGATGTTTTGCTAAAATCTGTCAATAATAACTGTCGATGTTGAGCAAGGAAGCTCACGATTAATACTAGTCTATGAAAAATGACTTTATATATATATTTTTATGTAAATAATATTCATGCGAATCGGAAAGGACCGACTCATTTACGCGAACCCATTTATTTTGATTAAATAAATATACGTTCATGTGTATCATTGTTTGTATAAAAAGAAAACTAAATCTGGTTGGAGATATCATTAATTTATTGAATACGATAAATACCTATCACAATCCCGGATGTGAGCACACGGAGAGAAAAAAAATGAGCGTCATGTGCACCCGGCATTACGCTACGTTTGGCGCCATTGAGTGCGTACAAAAACCGCTTGGGCTAAAAACACCGTGCGTCCAAAACTTTATCAAATGAGTAATAATTCTACAATTTAAAAGCATGTTTTCCTTTTAAATTGAAGAATGTCGAAATATTTAGCGAATCCGTAAAAAAAATGGTAAAACTAGAATTTATATGAGGGTGCAAGTCCTTTTTCTGTTTTATTTTTAATTTTAATACTTTGGAATAGGATTTTGGTATTATTATAATATGTTTAATATTATTAATTTAATATAGCCTAATGGTTTCGGATACGGCCTGGGAATCGTAAGGTCGTGGGTTCGAATCCACCATTCGACTATTGCCGTGAACCATGTCCTAGCACAAGCTTAAGCTTAGTTGGAATGGTTAACAAGATTGTTAGAAATGTTTCAGGAAAAAAACAAAAAGAAATATTCCTAGCTTTCTTTTAAAAAAAAAATATAATAAAACAACTTTTTCATTTTTATTTTACAATGGCCATATTACATTGTAACCTGTTTTAATATCTTTTCAAGATATATCTTTAACTATTCCATCGTATTTAAAAGGAAATGATCGCTATTAAAAATGTTATTATTATGATTCTTGATATTCACATGCAACGATGTGAGAGTGAGAGAGAACAAAGAAACCGACTTCAAATAGAATATTACGCACTTAACCAAACTCTCATCAATCTACTTTGAAGAACATCCTTGCATGCATGATATTGAGTTGTCGTTCATTTGTCGTGCACATGCTTAACACACACACAGCCCTGTAGTTCTGGGCTCGTAGAATAAGACTACGGTATCCCCTGCCTGTCATAGAAAGCCTCGGGTTCACTGGGCGACAAGGGTGGGTCTTTATCGTCCGCTGAAGTGGACCCGGGATAAAGGCGACATCGGCTAGCCCGTGTCGCCTTGCACTGCGAGGGCACAGGGGGAGATGGGGGGGAGATTAAACTTCCCCCCGGGACGTGCTCTCTGAGAACACATTGCGGAGGGGAAGTCACAATGCACCGAGGAAGGTCCTCCCAAGAATTTGGGGTAGTTGCGAGAGAGCTATGCTAGAACATCAAGGTCGTGGGCGCTTTTATTTTATTTATTTATTGTATGTTGATAACTTTTAACTTAAATATTTAACCGTTAAACACATAAAAGTCGATTTAGTCCAAGAACAACAGTACCCACGAATTGATTGTATTCCGCAACGAAGCATTATGTCGGTGGGTAATGAATCTTTTAAAGGCGTCGGTTTCGGATACCGGTCCAGTTCGATGCAAAACAATTCTCCAAGCCGGTCTGTACCGAGTGTTACTGGAGTAACGAATATTTTCAAACTCAGCAGTCGGTACAAGACAATTTAACTTACTGACTTCTTATATTTAACCGTATTCGGGGGCCTAATTGAAACAAAAAACTTTTGTGTGTAAGTGACTTCCGAAAGTAAAGTTATGCACTATTGATATTTTAGACGGATGCTAAAAACAGATGCCTTGATACTGTGGGGTGTGGAGCCGTGTTCGGAATTCGACGCGGGTGAGTCACAAGGCACGCTAGACGCTCCGCAGACACTATCCGCGACCGGCTCCACCACAGCCCTACAAGGATATCTGATCGTTAACTAACGTTCGCCTGCTTTTATTTTCACCATGTGCTTTCGACATATTGACTTACAAATCAACCTCTTGTCTTACAACACGTATTGTGTCTTACTTATTGAAGTTTGACGCTTACGTAGTCAGCCAATCGAATCGGACCATGCGTTATTTTTGGAGCCGGTGAAAGGAAATCTATATAAATAAAAATGAATCGCCGAAATGTATGTACGCGCATAATTTCCGAACTACTGCACCAAATAAATAATAATAATAGTAATTTTAATAATATATATAGTTAACTAAGTTTTTATAACATCATATTGTTATTATCTGTAATGGTATTATAATTTTTGTTGATTTAAATAAATAAATAAATTGGATGATTATTACTTTTTTGTTTCTCATTTTTAGGACAAGGTCATTAAAGTGAGAGGGAGAGAGAATGACGTTCATTTGTTCAGTCAACGAATGAGAACTTCAAACAGACCGTAGCATAAATCATAAATGTCATTCAAATACAATTATTTCTTCTTTCGCAACAGATATTATCCGTGAAATAGCAACCGACCGAGTCGTGGCTCGGCCCTCTCGGGCGCCCTCGGATCGGTATGCTTACGCGTAACATAGTAACCGTCCAAGCCGAGGTTACCCCTCACCGGGGGACCCTTGTGTCGAGTTACTAGCAGTTCAGGCTAAGCGACCTAAGAGCTATGCCACCTCTAAATCCGGTGAAGCAGTCAAGGCCAGCTTCTCTGGCCAATCTGTGTAGTTCGTCATTAAAAAAAAAATCGCAACAGAAAAACTATTTTTCAATTATGTTTGTGTTAAAAGGTTTATCGTGTTATTTATTGTTGTTATTATATTGATAAAATCATTCTATATTGCAAAACAACGTTTGTCAGCTAATTGTTTTATAACAATCTTGGGCATTTTGAATGCAGAATCGTATACTATGCTTAGGTATTATGTAAATAAATACGGCGGGACTTTCATGTGACGGTGTTCAAACTGTCACCTTCAGAATTAAGATGAGTCCTCTACTGAGCTCTGTAGCTTTATATTGTTGATTATTATTGTGATGATGGCCCAGTGGATAGGAGTTCGATTCCCAAACGGCTTGAAAACTGAATGGCGGCTTGTGAAGTTTCCTGTGCAAAAAAAATCAACAATCTAACCATCTACCGCAGGAGAGGAAGAGATTGGGGAAAAGCGGACAGCGGTTACTGTATCTTTTTATAAGATTCAAAAGTCTAGAAATAAGAAATACTTCTAGACTTTATATAAATATTTTTTTTTTCCTATAGTAAGAAAAGGGTCAAACGAGCTTACGACTCATCTGATGTTAAGTGATCACCGTCTTCCAAAAACATCCGTAACACTAGAGGAGCTAAAGAGAGAAAGGAGGTCGTTTCTTGAAGGTCCCGAAATAAGAAACGCCGCTGGCGAAAACTGATTCCCCAAGTTGGTTGCATAGAAGAACGTACAGTGGAATGCCAACCATCAAAATGGTGTCGATGGAATTTGGAATTATGTCTTATTAATGTAAATAAGACGAGCCCGTTGACTTTTTTATTTTCGGTCTGACGACAGGGGTTTAATGTCAAGCAATGTGGCATTATGGACGTCGGAAACTGCATTTCATGACTGGAGCGCAAGGGCATGGAAACAACGCACGTTTTTAAGCCACCAAAGCACTCGTATTGGTGATAGGCGGTAAAAATGCAAATGAATCTGAATAATGATTTTTGTGGCGCGATCGGGCGGCCGTTGACTCGCGGCCGGACGAGGCGTGTGCCTTATCTTTATAAATAATTACTATCGAAGGCCGTCGGATCTGTCAGTTTAGGCGCCACTTTTTGGAAGCAAACGCGTATCCGGCTCTAGAAGCTGTGAGGCAATGCCAACTCGTGATAGTTATTTACGTAATTGTCTACAACGTTTTGCATTGCATTTTCACGCGATGATTAGATAGGTGAACAAAATCTAAATACAAGAGCACATTTGATAAGTTGATGTACCATTAATACAATGTTTTGTAATTAATTATATACTATCGCGGACGTCAAGTTTGGCGCCAAGCGGTTAATTTAATAATATCAGTTGTCCTGATAAAAGACCTAATGACCTGAACTAAAATTTGTTAAAATCAGTTTAATTGCTGCATAGAAATTGTACGAAGATTCAATCTTTGATAAGTTTATTGCGAAAATATGAGGTTATTTAGTGTAAATATCACTTGTGTTCTGGTGTACAGTTATTAATGTGTTTGTATGAACATGTTGAATACTAACATTCATTTATTACACTGAAAAAAATTCTTAAAAAAAAACTACATTATATGCTTACATGCATTTGAAATTATTTAAATCTCAGGGTAATTCTTAAATTGTAAAGCGACTCAGATGCAATAGGCCGTTTTTTTTTTTTTTTTTTAATGATTCATTTCTAAGTTTTGTTCCCCAGCATGTTTGACTGGGGGTATTCTTATCTTTGCATTAATTTCCTACTAACTAATTTGTCTACTTTATATTATACAATACTATTTACTAAGTTTCTTATTTCTAATTAGTTACAATTTCCTTATATATATCTATTATGCAATAGGCCGTTTGCGTTTTTATAAATAGACGATGAATATGGTTCAAGCGTCAATAGCCTAATGGTTTAGGGTACGGTCTGCGAATCGCAAGGTCGTGGGTTCGAATCCACCATTCGACTATTGCCGTGAACAATGTCCTAGCACAAGCCTAAGCTTAGTTGAAATGGTTAACAAGAGTGTTAGTAATATTTCTGAAAAAAAAAGAAATATTGCTAGATTTCTTTTTTTTTTAAATGTATATATTTTATATATAGTGAAACAGCCATGACTTGAAAATCGGCTACTTATAAATAACGATTAACACTTCATTTCTAATAAATTATTTGAAATAATTAACTTTTATTAAATTGGATTTTTTTTAAAATAAACCCTATTATTAATAAATAAACTCTGATACAAAAGATATGATATTTTTCTTTTCCCCGATTTAATTTTCAAGTCTTTTCAAAATTCTTTTACAATACTAATTAATTATAAACATTTAAATTTTTAAAAAATTCCTATTAAAAATCATGTCATTTTTATTTATTAATTTTTACATTAAAATTAATTAAATTTAATATATTTTCAATGTAAATGAAATACTTTTTCAAGCTCTAATTTTGTTCTTCCTACAAACACTTTCTAATACCTCTACTTTGTTACGACTTATTCCAATTTCTGTTGCTAGGCAACCCTTTTACATGTCTCTTCTTATAAAACACAACATAAACTACCATCGCCGTTTGTTCCATAGCTTCTAGTTTAATAGGCTTACTTTCATAGACATTTGATTGAGTATTATTTAATCTATTTTAAATGTTTTCAATGAGTTAAACCAGACATACGACCATCAGCCCTGTAGTTCTGGGCTCTCAAGAATAAGACTACGGTATCCCCTGCCTGTCGAACAAGGCGACTAAAAGGGGCCTCGGGTTTTCTGGGTGACAAGGATGGGGGCCTGCGTCGTCCACCAAAATGGACCCGGGAATAAGGTGACATCGGCTGGCCCGTGTCGCCTTGCGCTGCGAGGGCACAGGGGGGGAGGAAGTAACCTCCCCCCGGGAGGTGCTCTCATTGAGCACAGTGCAGAGGGGATCCGGTGCTTTCCACGTGATACCGGAGCCCCTCGTCATGCACCGAGGTAAGGGCCACCGGGGAGGTTTTAATGGGTAAGAACCCCCCATAACCGCCGCCTTCCCCCCTGAAGGCGGGGTATCTTTGTGAAGATTTCCTCCCCGTCAACAAAAAAAAAAAGACATACGACCATGTTATGGTCAATTATATTTTATTTTCATTGAAACAGCCATGACGTGAATATCGACTACTTTATCGATGTGTTGCTTAGTCTAAATTCTATTACGGTACTGTGCCTCTGACATTAGGATCCCAACACACATTATACACACATACATACGAAGAGGCATATTTATTTTTGAAAAATAATTTGTAAATAAATAATTGTACCTGTTTCTTATATCCAGTTTGATTGTACTATTGCCTTACAACTTCACTACAATGAAGAATAGAAAAGATTAATGATAAATATTAGCCCAAGCAACACAGCAATCGATATAAACGCGTATTATTAAGAAATGGTCTAATACTTAGATATATAGAATAGGCTTTGTAGTAAATAAAACCATAAAATGATACGCTTTACTAAACTTCCTAATTAAGTGAACGGTTGTTCGGACGAACACATCCCGCGGTACAATTGTTGAAACGTGTCCGAACAGTCGCCGATTCAATTTGCAATGTAAATGAGCCGCTCTATTGTTCGAGTGTATAACAGATTAGCGAATATATTCGAAGCGATCGAGAAAAACAAACAACTGGTCGCAGCACGGGCGTGGACGCAAATAGACCGGTGGCACTTAATTCATGTCACCCACTCTCGATATTTGCTACTGTATGAATGGCACTAGAATAGAAAACGCTAAACCCGTACTGTTAATTATATACGCCGCTTGTTTTGATCCGTGGCGTCAACAAATTGTTCGAACGTCGCCTTGACTGGAAGCGTCAAAATATTATTTCAATTTCATTGAATTATTATTATTTTTTTTTTGTTCACGAGGAGGAAATCTTCAAAAGATACCCCGCCTTCTGGGGGGAAAGCGGCGGTTATGTGGGGTTTTTACCCACTAAAACCTCCCCGGTGGCCCTTTCCTCGGTGCATGACGAGGGGCTCCGGGATCTCACGTGGAACGCACCGGAGCCCCTCTACACTGTGCTCAAGGAGAGCACGTCCCGGGGGGAGGTTACTCCCTCCCCCCCTCTGCCCTCGCAGTGCAAGGCGACACGGGCCAGCCGATGTCGCCTTCTTCCCGGGTCCACCTTGGCGGACGACAAAGGGCCCTTTTAGTCGCCTTGTACGACAGGCAGGGGATACCGTAGTCTTATTCTTAAGAGCCCAGAACTACAGGGCTGTTCATTGAATTATTAACCAGATGTTCCATCTACGAGTATATTGGACAAGAAGAGGAGAAACATCAAATCTGATACATTAGCCTATTATCCTAAAATCGTTATACGTCATCCTCTTCGTAATTAGGTTCCCTTAATTGCGAATTGCATTATTATTATTTTTCACAAATATTACTAGTATTTTTGTTAACCATTCTAACTAAGCTTTCTCCTAGTTGTAAATGTTAACTAGGATTTTTTCTCTTTTGTTTTTAATAAACCTGATTTTAAGTGATCACTGACGCCGATAAACATCCACAATACCAGAGGAGCTGCAAATGTGACTTGGGAAAGTTCAAGCCTTTCTTTATATATAATATAGATGTAAGTCCCATGGTTGGGCATAGGCCTTTTTTGTAAAGAGAGTATAAGGGCGAGTATAATAGTCTACCACACTGCCCTAGAGCGGATAGGTAGACTTTACAAGTCTTAAATTATATAATACATGTAGGTTTCCCTCACGATGTTTTCCTTCACCGCTGAGTGCATAGTTAATGAGCAAATTTATTGGTACCGACACCGGGGATCGAACATGGATTGCTAGCGTACTATACAACTTGAGGCAACCGCCCGGACACTGAGCTACCGCGGCACTTCTCTTTGAGATAGGAGTAAGGTCAATTTAAAACAAATTTTCTCAACAATAGATAATATTGTTTTTAACTATTTCAAAATAAGTACGTAAAGATCATTCACTAATCAAATCAACCATGTATCGAAGATCGCACCCCGCAACTGTAATGTCATAGGTATTTTAAGCGTTAATAGCCTAATGGTTTAGGGTACGGTCTGCGAATCGTAATCTCGTATCGGGTTCGAATCTCCCATTCGACTATTGACGTGAACCTAGCACAAGCGCAAGCTTAGATTAAATAGTTAACAAGGTTAGTAATATTAATGAAAAAAAGAAATATAGCTAGCCTATATATCATTTATAAATAATTTTAGGTATTGCGAAACCATAAATTGCTCACACCTTTTTACATGAGCAAAACTATAGTGTCATGTATGAACTAATCAGCGCCCTATATTATTAAATGAAAACAGTCATCTACTTACATGACCTAACCTAGATCGAAGGGCGTGTTATATCGCACTGACTAAAAACCTAGGATGTTCCATGGGCATTTTACAATCTGAGACAAGCCGAAATAGTAAAGTCACAGCTTATAATGTTCCCCTGTGATGAAAGTATAAACTTATAGTCTGCCACGTGACTGTATTGCGGGTTGTCAGACTTCACATGTGTTAGAATTTTTCCTAACACTGTATGTGTTAGTTGTAGTAGTTAGTTTCCTCGCTATATTTCTGCAATCGCACCGGGATCGAACTCGGGTTGATAGCGTACTACGCAATTTGAGGTGCCCGATCGACATTGCCCTACAACAGTTTCAACTAAATAGAATTTTCTTCAATTGAATCAAGAACATTTAAGATACGTCCTCACTTTTATTATATAGTGTTATTTTTTATGTAGTATATTTATGATTATTCCACCGTTTCCAGACGGTGTTAGGGTAAGCCCGGCATAAACGCCGCCCAGGGACGTTATAATAAGATGCATTATCCGTCTCGACGAAAGTTAGGGCCTCTAATTTAAAATTGTGATTGTCTGGCAGCCTTCGGTCGACCTAGTTTTCGGTTCTGGGACACTGAAGGACGGATTTAAGCAGGTGTCTGGGGCAGAAGTATATTTTGCATAATGCGATATCCCTCCGTCTAGCCGTTTGATTATTGAAATGACTTGTCTGTTGTTGGTGAATAATTTTGCTGCTTCGTAGCTTTATTGTTTTTCGCTTCAAATTTAAGTACAGGTGATAGTAGATTTTACCGTTTCAATTCGGATTATTTTATTTTAATGGTGACTTATAAACAATCAAATGATATACAAAATTAAAATCGATCGAATGGAACGTGATAAAATTGACGAGTAATCAATCAGTATCTTATACACTGAAACCTTTCTTAGCCAGTGATAGTTTTGGAGCCGTGGTAGCTTAGTGTCGGGCGGCTGGCTCAAGTTGCATAGTACCTAGCAACCCGAGTTCGATCCCCGGTACCGACACCAATAAATTTATTGTTGCAATTTTATGTGCTGATTTACCACGCACTCGGCGGTGAAGGAAAACATCGTGAAAACCTACATATTAGATTAAACCTTATATTAGTTGGAACATTTTTAAGACAAGTGCAGTCCGCCATTCCGCACTACAAAATGTCCCACTGTGGGGCGCAGGCCTTCTCTGTAAAAGATGTTTGTAAAAATATAAAAAAATGTATAATAAAGGCTGTAACATTAACTTTTAACTTTATGTAAACGAAAAATGTTAATTATTTTACATTTTTCGTTTACATATTTTTATATTTTTTGTTTTTTATATGTATTTTGTGATATAAATGTACAATAGGAAATAACCAGTAAAAGCTTAATGGTAAAACGTTTGACTTTACAATCCTATGGTTAGGGGTTCCGATCCCAACCTACTCGGCCAACGATTTTTCGTTTATAAAGGAAATAGAATTGCTCAAGTTTGTGCGCAATGTATGGCGGTGAACTTACGAGCGTAGAACAGTGGAAGTGAAAGTCGTAGTAAAAAAGGGTTAAAAGGAGGTGACAGCTTTTTTATTATTATATATCTTTAAGAAAACCTGTGTAAAATACAAGTTTTAGGCGACGTTTATCTTTCCTATAGTAACATTTCCTTTGATTAGACATAGGTGTTAATTACACATTGGTCCACATGGGCGCCCTTGAACCGGAATGCTTCCGCGATTATAGCTCAAGCTGAGGTCCGCTTTAAAGCCCTACTCCCGAAAGAAGATCAGGCTGGCCGACCTTTAAGACCTTTTTGTGAGAGGTGGCAAAACCAAAATAATAAAAACAAACATCCTACTGAATGCATAATTCTGGTCAGCCGAGATTGAATTGAAATACCGAACTGACACACGTTGTCAGTCCATTGATATGGTATGTTACTTTGAAAACGAAACACAAGCGTGAGAATTCCTGATTGCTTGCCAACGGTCTCTTCTGCACGTAATATTTAATGGTACATATAGATGCTTAGCAATTGTATAGCTTTAATGGGCGATTTAAAAATGTAAACGTGTATTTAATTTTATATTTTTTTACTATAACAGTGGTAGCTCAGTGGCTAAGGCTTGGGCTTACGATCTGAAACAAAAAAAATCACTTGCTACAAAAATTGTGCCTTCTTTTTGCTAACGGGGAGGAAATCTTCAGAAAGATATATAATGGTTATGTGGGGTTTTTACCCACTAAAACCTCTCCGGTGGCCCTTTCCTCGGTAGATGACGAGGAGCTCCGGGATTTCCAGTGGAACGCACAGGAGCCCCTCTGCACTGTGCTCAAGGAGAGCATGTGTCCCGGGGGTTACTGGGGTAACCCTCCCTTAATGCCGATCCTGTGGGCCAGCCGATGTCGCCTTCTTCCCCACCCTTGTCACCCAGTGAAAATTGTGCCTAGTCTAACCGTACCCTAAGCCATTAGGCTATTGACGCTTATATCGTATATATGTGTATCCATAATGTGACTGAAGGCTTAAGTTTAAACTTAGCATAGATAAAATATTTAAGATAAGAAGGATCGAGGATCACGATCGAGTACTCAGATTTCGCGTACATAATGTCAGGCACGCCGTAATTCATTGCATAATTTTTCATTGAACAATGCAGCATTTGAATTTGACATCCACGACCAGTCCTAATCACTCAGACAAGCGAACGCCATGAGGCGATCGTGGCCTATATTTGCCAACTGTTCACATTTTCTCTTATCATAGGCGTTATTATTAACTGCAATGAAATATATTGGTACAATCCGTTAAGAAGTTTCAAATTTGATTTGCGCAATGATAGACCAGTCTCCTAACATGGGAACCAATTAAAAGTAACCCCTATCCAAAAGAAAATGAAAATCAATGTTTAAACATCGGAGTTATCAGTGCAAGAATTAAAGAAAATACGAATTAATTCAGCCACTTCTTTTTTTAAGTTGGTTGATAATAAGTCTCTACACGCATCACGCCGTATTCAGAAACCATTACAGTGGTTATATTACTGTAAATTTTGTTATTCCTGTCTACAGTCCTAATAAATATTTGCGATGAGGTTCACACATGGTGGTCCTTTGACATTATTTTTCGTAGATCATTGCAAATAGCTATTAAGAAACGCAAAATATGTACACATATAGTATAAAGGAATATTAAACAAAAATATATCACATGAAAAAGGTCATTATAATGATCTATAGATGATATGATATAATGAGATATTGAAATTACATCGTCTAAATGTATTTAAGACAGTAGATTACGAGGTAATAGTGTGTAGATCATCATTACACTATTTTTTGTCTGCTTTAAATGAGGCAAAACTATTTTCCCGTATAAAAACTGCATATATTTTGTCGACATTAGCCGTGGCTACAAACGATCATAAATAATGTGCTTATAATGGGAGCATTGTTCATCTGCTATATCTGCTAATTTGTCACGTACAATGAAAGCCTTTTTTATGGCGTAAAAATATATTTGTTATTTAACCAAATTTTAAATTAATGTATTAACGTAAATAAATATCATTTTTCCATATGTATGTATATAATATCTATAAAAATCAATTTGAAAATATACATATACATGCTAAAATATGTGAACTCGTCTGTGACTTTGTCACGTGTTTAGATAATTAACATAGCATGCGTCAAGAATATGTGTTGATGTAAAAAAATATTGAAAAAAAAATAGTAACTTCTATTTAGAACACCTCCAATAACCTCGTGATAATATTAAAGGACAACATTTTTCGATTCGTACAATAGCGACCGCGTCGTCGATGCACCGACCGCTGCAACCCGGCAGTACAAACGCAATAGTGATGTGACTATTCCGATAAAAAAATATCGATAGATAAAATACACGAACTAATGTAGACATTATAAAAACGTACGCCTTATAATATCGACGACATAGTTAGGAATATATATTATGTTTGAATCCCAGTCGTCTTATACCAGAGCATTGCTTAGTTTGAGTTTTTTAAGTAAATAAAATCACTTGGTAAAATGGCCGGTGAATAGCGATCGTCTTACCCACGTATACCCACCCAATAAGATTGGTATATAGCGGACAGTGAACAGCGAAAGCTATGTCTGTCTACATTGCTAGAGTTAGGGGTCATGTGGACTTAATTTTTTTTTTCATTTTATTCATTTTTCACAGAATCATTTGTATGTGCGCAACGGGCGGGGCACACATAAATCTCGAGAGGCGATTGAATGCAGACGCGTAAGCGTGCCCGTGCGCATAATTCAAAGGGGCGATCACCAGGAATCGTCGCTTGGCATGCAGACGGTCGCGTTCATTCCAAAGTAATAAACCCGTTAGCGGCGACGTAATATGCATATTGGAGACCACTAAAGAACACATTTGAAGTACTGAAACATGCATAAATATGTTTGAGAATTTGCACATGCGAACGCGATGCGCTGTTCTAAATTCGAAATGCCATAACAGAGAGCGCCGATCTTCAATTCGCATAACGACTGCACATAACTTGAGCCAAGCGATTGGGTGCACAAACTGCTCCTGGGTTCCTAGTTATAATACCTTCACTAATATTCTTCTATACATATTTAAAATTAAATATCAATACTCATAAGTATCATCAAGGCTAATAATGAATAAAACAATCGAATTTCGATGTTTTGGTCAGGTGTTCGAATTTCTAATCTACAATCGATTTACCAGCCTGCAACATTGACTGTTGGGCAATCAATTTAGCTAATGAGAATTCTTTTTTAAGGTTTCTTTAGTATTAAAAAATACTTATATTTGTGACCGGTGGAACGTTATAAGGTGTTCCGCTTTTAAAAGATCGTTAATGCGTTTTTATCGATATCGATGCATTTGTTCAGTCGCCCGTCACCGGCCCGCAGGTGCATTGTGGTCTTTCTGATAGGCGGTTCCTTGCGAATCATCGACGCGTCGCCGGATTGCCTCGACGACCAGACGACCCAGCTTTTTAATATTTATTTACACATGCAAATGCGTTTCGCCCGGCCAAAACAACTATACGAGTGCTGCGACTCGAAATGGCTATACGGCATCCTGAATCGAAAATTAGCTTCTTTTATGTACATATGTATGCAGCGTGCTGCAAGCCGGCGAATCGCATATAAAAATTTCCGTTCTTATGAATTTTATTCACTCATTTCTTCAGGCCATATTTCATTGGCCGCACCTAACGTTAACGTATTCAGGTCCGGGAACCTTGCGTATGAGAATTCCATTATCATATTATCTTGAACGTTAAATGTTTTAAATTTCACTCGAAATACTCTGTAAAAAAACATTTTCGTGGGTGAAAGTATGTGACAATTGAATTTTCAATCATAGTATTATATTATTTTACCATGTGAATATTTTGATAAACGTTCGACGTTCGATTTGAGCCTAAGCCCAGGTTCGAGCCGAGCTATTTAAGTACCATATGGACTTAATAAGCTTGGTACGGACAATAATATTATCTCTGCTTACTTCACAAAGGTTAAAAGCACTTGAAATTCATTTTATAAATTGTGAAAAGTAAAATGTAGGACTAGTGTTGTTTTGTTGGTTTATGTCTTCAGCCCTTATGACTTTCACAGCATCACCAAAAATATTGACGAACAGAAGATAAAGAAGTTGACGTAGAAAGAAATTCCTAACAGCTTTTGGAACGCTTTCTTAGGGTTTTGTGCCCATCGCTATTTATCGGGCGCAAATTAAGCAAAAGATTTTTCGAGATGGTTAACTTATTTCATCCAAAGGCGGATTTGAACTAACGACCTTAAATTTCATAGACCGTACCCTAAACTATTAAGCTATTTAGCGCTTTGAGTATAATTATAAATCAAGTATGTAAAATTGTATATTTTGTGTTATGTTATTGGTGTACTTTTTATATAAATATATATTTAATTAAACGATTTTAAAATGTGGAGGTTCGCGATTCGCCTGCATTTATGTTTTAGTTGAAAGGCTTCCCCTTTAACTGAGTCCCATGTTAATTTTGTTGGCATTAGAACTTTGGTTTAGAAGGTACAAAGGAAAACGGGAAGGAAGATATGCCAGGGAACTTCTATAAATCGGATAAATATTTTTTTTTTGCAGAGTTGTGCAGAGACTTGGACTCTGACCGCTACGCTGGTCCACAAGCTGAAAGTCGCACAATGAGCGGTGGAAAGAGCTATGCTCGGCATTTCTCTAAGGCATAGAGTCCGAAACGAAGAAATTCGATTGAGAACAAAGGTAGTCGACATAGCTTCTAAAGTCAGCAAGTTGAAGTGGCAGTGGGTCGGCCACATCTGCCGAGTCAGCGACGAAAAATAGGGATGAGAGGAAAGTCTTGGAATGGAGGCTGCGCACGACCTTTAAAGGATAGCCGGAAGTAGCTGGATGCGGAAAGCGATGTATCGTTTATTGTGGAAGGGATTGGCCAATTTCCAGCAATGAGAATAAAAAAAGTTTTTGTCGGTAAATATACATACTAGTTTTCTTTCAAGACACAACTTTAGGACACAAGGTCGGTTAAGAAAGTTTGAATATCTCGGAAGATAAAGACGAGAATTAATTATCCTTAAAATAAAATAAGTTATTAATTTAATTATATTTAAAAAACATAAACTTAAACGAAAAATGGATAATACAGTATTTTCATTAAATTTTATTTTTATTTAAATTTATGTACTTAGTGTTGCCACTATTTGCGATATAATAAAACCCAAATAAAATTTTACTCCTTATTCCGATCCCTTTATTTTTGCTTACGAGTGTATGGAAGTCGCTCATTGCACCTAAAGTTTCACTTCGAAATGCACAAACAAACGTAGACACACATGAGAGATCTTGCCAAGCGTAACAGAGGTGGCTTAGCACGGTTATAAACGCATTGCGCATGTAGATACGTAATTGATACGGCCGATAGGGCCGCTCTAGTCCCGCAGCGGAAGTTTTCCAGACAGGCAGATATGTTATTCAGTTAAGTGGATACTAAACGCGCACTATAAAGTGCCAACCGTCACTAATTTCACTCACTCGTAGGCTCAATCGAACCATTTTTATCGAAGAATTATAAAAAATTGTGCTGCGAAATAGCTACGATGTGGTATTAAACGGGCATTTGAAGTATTCACGTCGAGGAAACTAATCTCGGTCAAGTGTCCAGACGAGTTTTGCAAATCGCGACTCTTGAATGGGCTCGTGTCAATTTTTTTTTTTTTTTTAAATGAAAGCTATCAAAATTTCTTTTTTTTTTAGAAATATTACTAACAATCTTGTTAACCATTCTAACTTTGCTTAAGCTTGTGCTAGGACATGGTTCACGGCAATAGTCCAATGGTGGATTCGAGCCTACGACCTTACGATTAGCAGGCCGTACCCTAAACCATTACGCTATTGACGCTTCTATTTATTGAAGCTGGCTAATGAACAAAATTAACTTATTTAGTATTTTCTCTAATTGTAAATTATCTCGAATCTATGTCACGATTGGTGGTGTGGTGATATTTTCAACCGACATCAAAAAAGAAGGCGGTTCACAATTCATCTATATGTTTATGTTTATTACTTCATTACTATCGACTGCGTGAACCGGTTTTGATGATTCTTTCTTTATGTGAAAACTGATGCTTACCGTGTGGATCCATTTCAATTTTGGTCCATATCTGACAACGGCATCAATGAGAAAAGCTTATAAGTCTTAAATTTGCAACCGATTCCGATTATTCATTTTTATTAGAAATAATGTACTTCAAAGGTAATTTGATGAAAGTTTGGTTGGATTCTGATTAATTAAATTTCGTAATATAATCTATTTTTGCTTTCCCAATATCATTTAGTTAGAAAAATTTACTCACAACTATAGATAGATAACATAAGCTCTTTCGTCCTCTTAACCCTAGCGGGATAGACTGAAACTGCTATCGTTGTCCGATTCCTACTAATTTTTACTCAATAAACAAAGTCGAAGAAAAAAATTTTGAAATAAAATAAGTTCTAAAATAAAATCATCGTCATCTATATTTTAGACAGAACTAGCTACTAAGATAATTGAGAGATACTTTTAAGCAAATCGCCGAATAACTGGCACAACGTATTGCATCGTTTTCCAACGACATGTTGTTTTGTATTTTTTTCTGAATGGCCGTTCTACCATGACCCATTTTAAGGTTAACCAGTAATTACCGGATAACCTGTATATGGTGACAGTTGATAACACCTTTGGATACTGAGACATCAAAAGTCTACGAAATAGTTCTGGGAAAATAATTGAAAGTTGGAACAGGATTATAAATTACCAGCCCAGTTCTGGGCTCTTAAGAATAAGACTACGGTATCCTCTGCCTGTCGTAGAAGGCGACTAAAAGGATCCTCGGATTCACTGCGCGACCACTAAGGTGGAACCGGGAAGAAGGCGACATCGGCTGGAGGAGAGCACGTCTTCGGGGGAGGTCACTCCCTGAGCACAATGCAGAGGGGCTCCGGTGCGTTCCACTAGAGATCCCAGAGCCTCTCGTCATGCACCAAGGAAAGGGCCACCGTTAGTAGATAAAAACCCCACATAACCGCCGCCTTCCCCTCAGAAGGCGGGGTATCTTTTTGAAGATTTCTTCCCCGTTGCCCGTTAACAAAAAAAAAAGATTATAAATTATATTTAGTTAACATTTTGCAATTCTATCTAGACAAGTATCTTTTCCGAAAAAATCATGACAAAAAAGTAAGTACTCAAAACTATCGGATAAAATTGCCCCGTAACACAATATAATGTCTTCAACTTTTCGACATTTCTTTGTTTTAACTTATCGAAGCATGACCTGCCACTGTGTCATAGGCATTCCCTTTAAAATAATTTGGTGCGCAAGTCGAATATCATTAAATAACTCTACAATTAAATTGTTAATTAAGATTCCTCGCACATTTCAATTGTATCATTTTAAAATCACGCGTTGTTTTATCCATTTCATGAATTGTCTAAGACGAATTATATATTTTTGCTTTTAAACTTCCACTTACCTCGTTAGCAAATTGTTGAACTAATAACGCAATACGGCTACTGCTTAAGTATTAATTAAATCTCGTAATGAGACGAGTAAAAATCTTAATTGATTTTTTTTACTTGTAATCAATAAAAATTGTGGAAGTTAGGGCACTTGTACATCCTAGTACTTTACCTAAGAAATGTGAAGTCCGCCAAACCACAATAGGGAAACTTGGCGGACTATGACCTAATACTAGCATTACAGAGAAGGCCTGTAACATTACTCTCTTGCGGTACAAGTAGTCAAAGATAGCAATTACTATTCGTAAATTTATGTGAATAGTGTTCAAGAGCCTTGCAACTTCTCTTGAAGAACCCGTAGCAGAAGTTATTTTTTTTGTAACTTAAGAAAGTTACTAAAAAAATCTAATAAAGAAGAACTTGAAAAATCATCAATGAGGCTGTTGAAATTTTAAGGATTGATTAATGATTATAGCATCACAGTGGAAAACATCGTGAGGAAACCTGTAAAAAAATTCTAAGACATGTGATTTCTGTCAATCCATACTATTTCCGTGTCAGAGTACACCCTAATACTCTCTTCAGAAAAAAGGTCTGTGCATTTATTTAATTTTTAATTAGTGCGCTTCAATTGTTTCTATATACATAAATAAAAATTTAAATTCAACCCGTCTATTTTTTTATTTCAGTTCGTGAAATATATATTTTCAAATCATACAGTGATAAGGAAATAAACTGTCAGAGAACCCAATCCGGCTAGAAAGATGTAGTATCACAAAACAGCAAGCAAGTTTTTTTTTACGTAAAATTTCAGGCATTTTTTCATAGCTTCTCTCTGTGGAATACTAATCTAATTCTTCTGAGATTTGAAATATCTTTAGAAACCTTTGAAACATCTTAAATCGAACTCACATCCTCAAGGCTCTCAGTGTTGATTTATGCTTTTCACTTTGAACAACAAATATACTTAAATATGTTAGCGGCAACCAAGACAAGATTGTTTTATCGTAAATAAGATTGCATCACTTGGGATTTGATCCCTAGGTTTGTACGCAAACCACCTGATCACTGGGTTATTGAGACCAGAAGATTATTAAATATATATTTAAAATAAATTGACATGAATGAATTTCAGTAACATTATTCATTAAGAATAATTTTAATAATAAAATAATTTAATTATTAAAATTATGTAATTTTACACATGCGAAAAATAACCTTTAGAAATAAGACAAAAATAAGTATTGGATTTACAAATATCAAAATAATTATATTAAATGACATATACTGTATTATGAATATTAAATTGTTCACAGTTAATGTAGCCTAAAAAAATAAATAGCAATAATAAATAATCTATCCAAAATTCTATTTTGGATAGATTATTTATTATTGCTAATATTTTATTGATTATTAAGAAAATATTAATTGGATTTAGACAAAAATATTTTAAGACGTCGTGATGTGCAATAAATATTTATGTGCAAAATATTTTGAATTATCTATCGTCTTAAAAATTCAAAAGGCAAACATGAAACTTCATTTATTACGATTTATTATTATTTATAATAATATCTCTAGAACTTAATTTGTAAAAAAGTAATATTAACATTTTTAGTATTTTATAATACTGTCTTATTTATTTCATAAGAGATTATTAAGTATGAAAAACGTACATTATAAATTATTTATAAAATAAATAATAAATTTATCATTTCAGTAATTTTAATATTGACAAAGTAAAACATTAAACTAATTGGAGTATTTATTTGCTCTTTGATATGGTACATTTACCGCCACGTTATCTCAAGTGTGGTTATTATTGTACTTAGAACAAATTTATTGCTAGACATAATGCATGTCTTAGATAATTTGTGTGACATTATGATTTACTTGTTTGATTTGAACAATTAATTACCACTCATATTTTTAAAAACATAACAAAACAACTTTCGTAAAAAATTAAATCTAAATGTATCAGAAATTTTGTGAAAGTATTATAAATTTTTCTGACTTTTTTTATAAAGTTAAGTTAACTTACAAGGAGAGAATTTATTACATATCTAAAGACGAAAAAAAAAATATTTTTTTTGTCTCGTTGGAAAAGTTGTCACATGTCACTTATCACTGACCTGCCGCCGGGCGGAGGACGAGGGGCAGCACGAGGAGCGGCAGTAAGGGCAGCCGCATGCTCGCGCTAGCGTCGCATGCCGGCGCGGGCGCTGTGCGCTCGCCGCCCGCCGCCACGCCACTGCCGGGCGCGGGGAGCGCGCCGCCGCGGCACGTGCGCGCACCGCCTGCAACAGGTGACTGCACACCCGACTGACCGCGTTCGCGCGGGACCGCCCCTTACCATCGGTCCTGCCCCACCGGAGTGCTGGCGCGGACTGAGCCCAGCGCGCCCACGCTGCAAGTGTCGGTGCAGCGCGCGTGGTGGCGGCCCGTGTCGACGACCGCGACACGCGCCTCCCGCGGCCTTCCGCCTCCGCGGAATGCAACGCGCCCTACTCATCACTGACGTCTTCGACTACCAAATACTGGTAGACCTCACCGTAGCGCCTATACAAATCGTAATTTCTGCATAAAACAGTTCCACAAATCAGTTTCAATTTTGGAGTTGAGTTGCGTTATTACCGATTTATAAACGATAAATTAATCTAAATGAACAACTGTAAAATAATAGCCAACGGATCAATGAACTTTGGGTCAGTTAAGCGTTGAAGTCTTTTCAAGGGCGCTTATGATACGGTACAAAAAAGCTCAGTAACTACTTACATAAAAAAGTGACATCGTTGTTAAGCAGATCCGATAATTTTAAGCTCGGTTTTATGATTCTAATTATTGTTGTCTGTTGAAATTAAACAGAAACAGTTTATATGCAAATCTTTTAAAGTCGAAATAAATTATTAAAAGAAAAACGTCGTTTCTGAAACGAATGGTTTCAAAAACCCGAGTTGTCCGTCGAGCAATTATTGGTAGTAGTGATCGAGAGAGTCCGCCTTGATTACAGTTCTGAACACATGTAATAAAGGCTCAACGTTGACTGACCAGAGAGGTTTATTGAAACATTTGCAAAATAATAATTAAACATAAAAAATAATACACATTAACAAAACTCCATTGGTTATAAATTTGATAATGTTATCATATAAAACATGTATAACACATGTTACAATTGGCAAACAACAATGTTTGTCAATTGTAACATGATAATTAGATATTTTAATAGGAGGAGGGTGATAATAGGAGCATGTAAGGTTAATGTGTTAGGCATTATGTCAGAGATACTGACTATATATTTTCCACCTAAGGATTAAATGCTTACAAAAAACAGGTTACAAAGACACTTGCGTAACAAATCAGCAAATCTTTATTTATTTAATAAAAGATTCAAGTATTATATATTATGCAATTCGTGAAGCATATCCTAATGGCAACTATTTATCATAGATTAGACTCATAAACGCACACACACTTTCTGAGCACACGGGTCAACCGAACATTAATAAATAATTTTATAAAAGTTCATTAGACTACAATCAATGAAATTAACAACTAAGCTTAATCTAAAAGTAAGCAAGGGCGGCCTTTTAGCTACGAGCCATATTTCGATCGCATTAATAGTATATATTTTATTATTACCAATACTGAAGAGATTGCTTAGAGCAAGCTTTATTTTTATGGTTGATTACTGTTGTTAGCCCGAACGAAAGCTTTTACAACATCAACAGATTGGTAATCTTTAAGCACCTAACATTCTGAAGTACTTCTTGCACCCCATGCATTAGTTTGCCGAGCATCTGTACATTATTAATTTACTATATAACCACTTATATCTAACGGTGGTGAGCTCAGTTCCTCTTACATATTGGACCAATAAGCTCAATGAACAGCAAATAGAAAATCCCATCTCTATGCACCCCACTAAAAATGAACCGGAGCAAAGAAATTTTTGATAACATAGTTTTTAAATTCTTCGGCTATTAGATTATTTTGTCAAAAGTAACTTTGCTCCGGTTTTTTTCCTGTTCTTTCTTTAATATAAAAAGTGTAACCATTGTAGCTAACTGCTGACTTGTATGTGTGTATATCTGTCTTATAATGTAACGGATTATTTTTTTATCGACAATAGCCTTTACCAGCCTCAAGGCTTTTAAGCGTAATTTTCACCAACATCCAGACGTCTGTTAATTCTGAAAATTTGCACACTTTTCAAGCACAGATAATAATATATTAATTCCAAATTTTTGCCTAATATCCTAAATAGTTTTCAGTGCTTCGTCAGCTCCAAATGTATATGAAAATACCTTTCGTTTCACATTTTCAAATTAGGCTAGTTATTGTTTTAAACTACAATATATTTCATAATAAAAGTTTTTAATTTTTCTCCTTGTTTCCTATTATATAACTAATTTACTATACTATATTCAAGACATTCTATGAATTCCATAACTAAATGAATTTTCTTATCTATGATTCACATTTTATTAATCACTGGGCAGTGAATATAAACTTTATTCAGTTTTACATTGGAAATATTTATTTTTAATACTGTCGGTGTATTGCGTGTATACCGCTATCATCTCTTTCACCTTTTGTCTTCTTGGCATCAATCCAACGTTCGGATGCAATTTGTCGTCTGATCAAGACGCCTATCACAATAACAATTGGCTATTCACACCAATAACCAGCAAATAGATGAACGAGGCACGAATACATTATACAAAACCAACAATATATACAAAATATATGGTTAAGCACTTTTTACTTGCAAAAATTATTTTTTTTTAGTTTTTTAACACACGTACAACTATCATTACTATACAATATAAAAGTGTAGTTATATACCAATGTTATATTTAAAGATACATTATATATAATAAATGTTAATCGTAAACACGTTTATATATAATATATCAATTAATGACAACATTGGTTTACTATATAGCATAAGAAACGGTCAAAGGAGCGGCGGTATCGTTGCCAGTCTTTCCCCTAACTCTACTAGAGTCACAAATAATCAAGCGAAATTCGGAAAATCTTCTAAGAAGTAAGTACTGCTATACAGCAGAGCACTGGCAAAATTAAGCAAGTATTGTTCGAAATCGTAGCATTTCCTTTTGTTCATCACTTCAGAAACATTGATTGGATGTTAGCTCTATCGCCTCTGTTATCATAAAACATGTTTTATCATTGTTCTTATATTATATTTGGTCACCATTATTAACCAGAAGGCTTTTACAACTTCGCCTAATTGAGACTTAGTTACAAAGGTTTAAACATAACCTGACCTTCATTAAGTACCTCTGTCAACACTTCCTTACTGTTTTTAAAAAATTCAAACAGAATTGATCTGTTTGAATTCTTTTTATATTGTTCAATTACACTGTTTACGCGCATGATATATATCATAAAATTAACGTTCTTTGCTAAGATCATGATCCAATTCAAAACCACCATATAATAAATTAAAAATAATTGTCTATTAAGTTGAACGATAATTTTCACTAGAAACACATTTGAAAATATGTCACACGAAAAGTTTATAATTTCAAACAGAGATGCTTCAAGCATATTTCACGTATTAAAATCGTAGCAAACATTTTGTTAATAAGCTCGTTCCATTTTCAAAAAAAAGAAAAACGATTTTCAACAATGTTGGCGAAGATTTATAGCCTTCTTGATTTACCGTGACGGAAACCGCAGAGTCGTCAACGCAGATTTATAACGTCACATTCCATACAATGCTAAGCTTGTAATCCGATATGATATGAATTTTATAATTTAACGTAACATTGTATCGGATTATAAAATCATGGTAGTTTTATGTTACATAAACACTGTAAGATCTAACAGGGCGATTGAGAGGTTTCATTTCTATCTTCCTTTAATTTCTTAAAATAAAAGACTAAATTAAAATATTGATTTCTCTATAGCATTGAATGGACATCCATGGTTTTTTATATTTGATGGTCACAGGCTACCTACGAAACATCGTTCCAGGTTTTACTATATATAATAACGCCTGGAGACAATTTCTTACCCCACCACTACCCAACCGACTGTTAAGTCTCTTACCGCAGCGATTAATTTGACAGTCAGCCGCTGTTCTTTACTTAAAACTTTTATACTAAGCTCTGTAAACAATGGGTTACCATGGCCGTGGTAGTTGTATAAGCCTGTAGTACCCATGTACGTAACATTGGGTTTTTTGGACTATTTATTATTTATAGGTATGTCAATATATTTCTGCGTCTGGTCTATTTTACAATACTTACATCATACATAATCTTAAAATTAAGTAAATACATAAATTATTACATATAATAATGTTAACTATACATGATATTAAAATACGATTTCCGTAATTATAATATTAATTCACAATATCATTACAATTATTCTATATATAAATTTAAACTACTCTGGTTTTGACAAATAACCTAATAACGATTACAAATTGAGCTAAAATATATTATTCGAATAATTTATTACTGTCAAATTAAATCATTGCAAAAACTCCATCGTGATCCCAGTGTCCTCATTTGCGTAAAAGTCATTTTTTATCTATGGTTAAGGAAATAAAAACAACATAAGACACAGACAGTCGCGACGGAATATATGCATGTGTCTGTAACGCATGGACAGATAATAAATAAAGCGAGGGATATCTCAATTAATTACCGGTTGACAGTAAAACAAGAATAACTATACATAAAACCAAATACATGTGAGCTTTAGATTAGGCGATAAAAATTGGATATTTTTCATTATTTAAATTTATTTTTTTAATAGAATCCAAAAACAACTTAAAAAACACACCTATTTTATTGGCCCTATAATTTAAAGAAGATAACATTTAAAATAAATAAAAAAATGAATATCTTGTATAAGGGAACGTAATAAGGACTATGGCGCGGGTAAACTTAATAAATGAAAATGGCAAGCGCCATGGCAATTATTTAAAAAAATATTTCATGCTTTTTGAGTGTTGTTAAAATATTATTTTACTCGATAGATGAATAAATAAAACAACTGGTCTTTCCAATCATTAAAAGCTAATGTTCGTCTACATCGATTACATGCAAATTATACTTTTCTAAAAGTTTAAAAATAGAGTAATCGATAACAGTAGACGAATTGATAATAGCCCTCTTTTTCTGGAGTCTGTTAAAAAGACCTACGAGCTTGTTTTCAATCGACTTCAAAAAACGTGGAGGTTCTCAATTCGTCTGTATGTTTCTTTTTAATTTATCACCTCATCACTTTCGTATGGGTGATCAGATTTTGATGATTAGGTTTTTATAATTGAAAGCTGCTGCTTATCGCGTGGTCCCGTTTCAAATTGGTCCAATTCTGACAATGGTATGTTTAAGAGAGCCATATAAGTCATAAATTTACATTAAGTATATGCGCGACAAATGGACGAATAATTCAATATCACGCCAACCGATTCCAATGACTAATATTTTATTGGAAAGGACTTTAAGAGTAGTTTGGTTAAATTTAAATTTACAACCTTTATATATGTCCCACTGTTAGGCTCAGGCCTTCTCTGGAAAGATAGTATAAAGGCATAGTCCGTCACGCACACAAAGTGCAGATTGGCAGACTTCACATGCCTTAGAGATAAAATCTTAGACGTGTAGGTTTCCTCACGAAGATTTCCTTCACCGCCGAGCGCGTGCTAAATCAGCACATAAATTGCAACAACTAATTTATTAGTGCCGGCACCGGGGATCGAACTCGGGTTGCTAGAGTATTATGCAACTTGAGGTGACCGTCCGGACACTGAGCTACCACGGCGTAGTTTGGTGAGGTTCGTTAATTCGTAAATACAAAGAGTGTGTCCGCGCCTAATAGCGTGTAATGTTTGATTCGATTTGAAGTCGGTTTGCACGTAAACTCTTGCTTATAGAATTTTACCTATAGCTTAAAATTGAATGCACATTGTTTCACAAATAAAAGCGGACGAATTCAATCATGACAGGTTTGCGACATCGGTGACAAATTCTCTCCATTCATATCCAACGTCCAGCAGGTTACGTACAAATATCGAAATTCCCCACAGTCAGCCAAACATAGAATGGCTGGCAAACGAGAATGAAATTCTGTATAATATTGTTTACCCAGACGGTGTTTTTAAAGTGCTTTTATTTATATATCTATAAAAATGCTAATCGAATGTTTGTATTGCAAATATGAAATGTCGGCGCTTTTAAATTAACAATCAATATAACGGTTTACTATTGTCTAGTGTTTGTGACGTTGGCCGCACGGTCTAGTTCAATCAACTGACTTCTAAATGACTGGCTCTAGGCTTCATTCCCAGCTGGAGTCAAACGCTTGTGTAATGTACGCGAATATTCGTAATATCCATAATTTTTTTTAGTAAAATAAAATAGTTGTGGATTCAATCAGAATTTTGAGCGCCAACCTTTCAAAAACTTTAAAGAGGTCATGATCACGGAGGAGGCCTAAGTACATTTAGTTTTAATCAATGTTTCGTTTTGCAACGTACAGAATTAGACGAAACACTATAGTTTTTAATGTCTTTTGTCTTATTTCCTTAACAAGTATATTTACGAGTAAAACAAACACCGACTTCTAATCGAATTAAACGTAATACACTATTACGCGCGGACACCGTCTTTGTGTTTCTTAATTATCGTAAGAATATTACGAAATAGAATTAATTATAACCTATCCAAATTCTCATCAAACTACTTTGAAGTACGTCCGTTACGTAGAATGTGAATCATCGAAATCGGTTCACATGAAATTGGTATTCTCATGGATGCCATATTTTTAATAATCTATCTCTTAATTGATGCCGTACTTATGACCATAACATATATATATATATTATTTAAGCCATATATATTATTATAGTAAATATAAGTGATAAAGAAACGAGTAAGCTAGAGGCGTACATAGAACATTCATTTGTGTGTACTCATTTTAATGTTGCACGTACAAACGAAATGAACGGTTCCGTGGACAGTCGAAAATTGCCCTTTGAGTCCCGTTTACCGTTTCCCATGACAGTAATTGACACACACACGCATGTATCTTACGATTTGGACACTTGTAACGTATGCCCACATAAAATCTTGCGAATCTGGTATAACATATAATTAAATTCCCCGTATTCAAATAAATCCATACATTTTCTCGTTTAGTTTTCCAAAATATAAAAAACAGTTTCGTGTCTGTCAAATCTTTGTATTTAGTTTGCACACTCAAATGATTACAAGTGTTTTTTTAAAAGGGATAACAAATGAAATTTAATAGTTTTTATGTATTACTTGCTATTGTTAGCCCAGGAATATTGACGACTACGGACGGCAGAATTTTTAAACTTTTTCTTTTAAATTAGTCTGAATTTTTTAAAATATTTTTAATATTATTCTCTGACCTAAAAAAGTACGTTAATTACTCTTAGCAGTTTATGTTACGACAGCGCTTAGCACTTTTGCAATCACAATTAGAACTGACCGAAGATTTCGTATGAAGATAGCATTAAACATTTTATTTATCAATAGTCTAATGGCGGATTTGAATTTAGAACCTTATTTTGATTTTTCTTTAAAGAACGCTAAACTAGTAAAGAAACAGTCTTTATATATGTCCTACTGTTGCGCACAGGCCTTCTCTGTATAGTGAGTATAAGGGCATAGTCCGTCACGCAGCCCTAGTGCGGATTGGTAGACTTCACTAGCAAATGTTTCTAAGACATGTAGGTTTCCTCACGATGTTTTCCTTCACCGTCGAGCGCGTGGTAAATCAGCACATAAAATTGCAACACCAATTTATTGGCGCCTGCGCCGGGGATCGAACTCGCGTTGATAGCGTACTTACTTCAGCCAACCGCCCGGACACTGAGCTACCACGGCAATACTTTTTTCACATATATTACTAACATTCATGTTAACCATTCCAATTAAGCTTGAGATTCTTTACACATATACAACACAATACAATACATTCTAATTTACAACTTTACGTTTCGCAGACCAAACCCTAAACCATTAAATTGGAGAAGTTTCAAATTTCTCTGACCGTATACTAAGCCATTGGCCTATTGAGGTATAAATCTCTGTAGCAAAACGTAAAATTATAGAGGCTGACGCAAATGTAAGTAGACCTATGTAATCCACTTAATCTTTGCATTGTCTGTGCAATACAAACTGCATATTAAATTCCATAGCCGGGGCGACTAATTGTTTCCCCCCAGTGTACGCAAATTAGTTTCTGTCAGCGGCGGTCTCGGCGGGCGGGGGCTCGCCGTTCACCATCAGACCACTCAGTACCAGCCATTAACAAATTCCAAGACTTGAACCGTACAAATATGCGGGCGGGCGCGCGATGCCAAGAATTTGGTCGAATCGACAACTTTACGTTGCAGTTGCTCACCTCGCCAGCTATGGCTATTTCTGAAACGCGCCGCACTCGCGACGAATACAATACCGCAATGGTACCGTTAATCCTACTAATATTATAAACGCCAAAGTTTGTAAGAATGTATGTGAAATGTTACTATTTCACTCAATAACTACTGAATGGATTTTGATGAAACTACAATAATATAGTTTACACACCAGAGTAACGCATAGGCTATAATTTAAAAATATATAGAGTGAATTATTCAAAATATAACAATAAGTAGGAAAAGAATCGGCCATCTGCGAGCTATTCTGGCGTGCACCGCAAAAATGTTTAAGTTACACAAGTTTTGTAGGACTATTTATCTTAAAATAGTGGTAGCGAGCGCCGTGGTAGCTCAGTGTCCAGGCGGTTGGCTCTTGTTGCATAGTACGCTAGCAACCCGAGTTCGATCCCCGGTGCCGGCACCAATAAATTTGCTGTTGCAATTTTATGTGCTGATTAACCACGCGCTCGGCGGTGAAGGAAAACATCGTGAATCGAAACCTACATGTCTTAGAAAAATTTTCTAAGGCATGTGAAGTCTACCAATCCGCACTAGGGCTGCGTGGTTTACTATGCCCTTATACTCTCTTTACAGAGAAGGCCTGTGCCCAGCAATGGGACATATATTATATATATATAAAGGCTGTAACTTTTATCTTAAAATAGTAATGTTAAAATAGTAAACCTACATAAATCTAGGTTCTATCCTCAGGCTTGCCATTTATCATATATGAGACCTTGTAAGCTAATGAAATTTCCCCTACATTATATATTTATTTATTTACTTACATTTATTGTAACACTTAAAACAAAGGGTTTCAAAGGCGGGCTTAGTCCCTGAATGGCATTCTCTACTGGCCAACCCTGGGTGAGAAAAACGTATTGGTAGGTGTAATCATTAAGAGAAAAATAATAGATATAACGCAATATTGAGTTAAATACATTTAACACATGCACGACTTATACATATTAATAATATAAATGTGGATAACTTTGTAGATATGTACAGAATTCTACGTTAAAAATACATGCAAAGATTATATGACACATAAAATAAAATGGTTAAGTCTATTCATAGTACATATAGACGTCTATCATATATGAATAAGCTTTACTTGTTTTTTGACGAACTAAACAGATTAGCCAGAGAAGATGGCCTTGACTGCTTTTGATGGATTGAGAGGTGGCGTAGCTCTTAGTTCGCTTAGCCTGAACCTCTATCGCTAGTAACTCGACACAACGTTCAAGCCAAGTTTCCCCTAGTTGAGGGTAACCTCGGCTTGAACGGTTACTGTGTTAACCAAGCGTTACTATTCCGACTGCAGAACCGGAAAACAGAATGGATTAGCGTGCTCGGTGTGTTGGATAGCTATTGCTCCGAGTTTTAATCTGTGGCGCCGACATCAAGGAATTTTTTGAATTAATTAGTTGCAGTTTTAAATATTGATGTACCACATACTCAGCGGTGAAGGAAACTTGAATGAATGTACTTTATTGAACAACAATTAACAAATATATCACAATTAAAAATGTTACATTTTGATTTATCTATAATTGCATTTACAATGGGCGGTCTCTTTGAACAATTTCTGCATAATATTAGGCTTATTAAAATGTAATGTATATAACTATGCATACATTTTTAGGCAACGATTACGAGTTAAAGCCTCGAAATATATAGCTCTTTCTATGTCTAAGTAAACAGATTGAATTAAAATAGGTGAGAATGAAATTGTGCCAATTGGAATTCCCTATCGAATGGGTGTAGCTTGCGAAAATATTTATGTTTTGTGAACAGATGTTCCTCCTACTAATAAACATACACCTGACGGTTTTATGTGTCGAACGTCTGTAACTAGATTAGATCTTTATTTTTATTTCTCTTTTTTTTATTTACAAGATAAGTGATATAATAAATTTAACAACAATCTGCCAAAGTAAGAAAAATAAATTTAATTCACTTTACACTATGTATATTTTTAACTTGATAAGGACGCGATAAAATTATCAAAAGTATCAATAAAATAGGTATGCGCTGTGCTGATATTCAGTGTTGTTTCACAATAATTTATTTGTTGTTATTTCAATAGAGGTTCAGGCTAAGCGACCTAAGAGCTATGTCACCTCTCAAGCAGTCAAGCAGTCAAGGCCAGCTTCTCTGGCTAATCTGTGTAGTTCGTCATAAAAAAAAAAACACTATAGTATATTTATCTTTTTTTTTGCTTTTGTTTGTTCTTTTATTGTTTTGTTTATTCCTATAATGTTTGTTTTCTACTTTTTAATAAGTGATCGAACAAATATATTGTCTATTCTATTCCTAATGAGTTAGAGTACGGTTTGCGAAAATAAGACTACGGTATCCCCTGCCTGTCGTAGATGGCGACTAAAAAGGGCCTCGGGCCTTTGTCGTCTGCCAAGGTGGACCCAGGAAGAAGGCAAAATTGGCTGGCCCGTGTCGCCTTGCACTGCGAGGGCACAGGGGAATGTGCTGTCCTCGAGCACAGTGCAGAGGGACTCCGGTACGTTCCTCTGGAGATCCCGGAGCCCCTCACCATGCACCGAGGAAGAGCCACCGGGGAGGTTTTAGTGGGTCAAACTCCACATAACCGCCGCCTTCCCCCCAAAATATTAGGGGTAGGCGGTAATGTTATTTCACAATGATATATTTGAATCACACTATAGTATATTAAACTTTTTTTTTGCTTTTGTTTGTTCTTATAATGTTTGTTTTCTATTTGTAAATGAGATCAAACAAATATATGACTATTGTATTCCTAATGTGCTAGGACACGGTTTGCGAAACGTAAGTCCGTAAGAATCAAACCTCTTTTCGACTATTGCTTATTGAACCGTTTTTCATCTCTTAGCACCACCTTAAGTTCTAAAAAAATTAAAGCAAAATGTGTCTGTTTGTTCTTTTAAAAAAAATATTGAGTTTTTTCTTTGTTTGTAGCATGAGCTTTCTTCGTCCTTTGAATTTGTAATCTTATGTTCAACAATGTTTACCATTTTCACCTTAAATTCTTCTGGCACTATTCCACATTATTTAGTTTATTGCTTTTTAATCGGTTTCTTTTATTTTCGTGTCTATTAGTGGCTGAAGTATTTATAGTTAAATATCTCACTGTGACACACCGTATCACAGATAAGTTCGAAGTAATTATAGTTTAGAATAATTTAAACGCACTAGATATAATCACTGATGTAAATTATTCTGTTGTTAATTGCTTGAACAAATTGCAAATATCCAGTTACAGAGTACATACTCTAAGTGGAGCTTTTAAATTTATTATGTATAACTAAAAGTGGAGCAAGTGTAAAACAATCCGTGCTCCAAGATTGTTACCCGTATTACAATTGTATCAAAATGAACGTTCAGTGATCTCATTGTTGTCGATTTATGTTTGTTCTGGCAATCAACAAAATTACATCTTTTATTTATTTAATAAATAATTAACTTGGTTTTTTTTTTGATACTGAATCGATTTTGGTTTTAATTAGGTTTCATGTTAATTTCGTTGGCATTGTACCTTGGTTTCCGAAAGTATACAAACACCTAAAGTTCGTATGGCAAAAAGCTTGTACAATAAGATATTGGCTTATGACAAGCAAAGACTAAATAATAACTCCTAAATGATATTCCATACTTACATATTATTGTATCATATTAATCTCATAATTATTTGAGTATCCAGGAGTGAAAGACGAGTACAAATTTTTAATAACAGAGAGAGTATATGGGCCAGAAAATAGTATAATAATATAAAAATAACTTCGGAAATAATAGAGGGCGCCTATACGTGTCGTTTATCTTTTGATTTGAAGTGGTTTATTGTTTTTACTTATAAATATAAGAATATTTACGAGTTTTTCGAACGATTCAACGTTGACTATCGTCGATTTGCCAAGTGGTGTGCACGTAGACATAACTGAATTAATAAGTAGATTGAAATCGCAAACTGATTTAGTGGCCGGCGCTCCATCACCAGTGCCGATTTAAATCACAACGACAGAGATTTCCGTCGCTGTTCTACAAATCCCCGCAAATTATTGGCGTCTGTTTTTTGCCAACGTATAATTTACCGAATACACGGATAAATAATTTGTGTATTGTGTTATCCTAATTTGCAAATCGTCTGTATGACATTAGCGGCTAATTTGAAAATGATTGTTTGTTTAGTTTGATGTTTTTACAGGAAAAGTGGCAAACGAGCTTTTTTACGATGGAAATTTTCAATTTCAACCGCTATTTCGTTTCGCCTGCCATAATCTAAAAATCTTTGAGAGATATATATTTCATCCTATAACCTTGAAGAATTTAAATAATTTGCGATGTAATTTTATTCGGTTCAGTTTTCAATACCAACACTAGCTGAGATTAACAATTGCTTTTAATATTTATGATAATGTTTCCTTGCAAACTAGATGCTAAAAGTTAATCTTGCGTTCCTAAATCTAGACAAGCGAATGTATTAAAGGCGATGATTCACAGCTTAGACATCCAGACAACATAGAGTACACAAAAACTACGTCACTTTTTCACACACGCTCTTTTGATAGTCATCTACAAATGTACAAACATAATTTTTGTTTCATCTATTCCACTCCATGCTGCGACTGCTTTAAACTATAATAAGCTCCCAAGTCATTCATCCCGATCTGCCGAATTGTATCTGTGGTAGTTCTGTGGCTAGACGTTCGCCTTATGCACTACACTAGCAATTAGAATTACATTCTCGGCGATAAAGGAAAACATCGTGTGGAAACCTGCATGTCTGCGATAATATTATTAATAAACATATTGCACCTCCTTGGCGGATTATGCACTAATACTCTAGTTATAGACTGAGAAGACTAACTTTGAGACATAGACAGTTATGTCTAAAGATTTTTATATGAACAATAAGAAAAAAAGTTCTCACGTCTGTTTAAGTCTGCGTGGTAGATATATTTTTTTTGTTAATGAGGAGGAAATTTTCAGAAAGATACCCCGCATTCTGGGTGGAAGGCGGCGGTTATGTGGGGTTTTTACCCACTAAAACCTCCCCGGTGGCCCTTCCTCGTCCATGATGAGGGGCTCCGGGATCTCCAGTGGAAAGCACCGGAGCCCCTCTGCACTGTGCTCAAGCGGAGCACTTCCCGGGGGGAGGTTACTCCCTCCCCCCCTGTGCCCTCGCAGTGCAAGGCGACACGGGCCAGCCGATGTCGCCTTCTTCCCGGGTCCACCTTGGCGGACGACAAAGGTGGGGGACCCTTGTCGCCCAGTGAACCCGAGGCCCCTTTTAGTCTTATTCTTGAGAGCCCAGAACTACAGGGCTGGCGTGGTAGATATAGACTATATCTACCACGCTAGCTAGCTATAGCTTTCGATGTCGGCCTTTTCCCAAGCTTATTTGATACATTTATGTTGTTATTTCAGAGAGCCCATCGACAAACACCGAACAAAATTTTTAGCAAGGGATTTTTTGTACTTAAAAAAAATAAAATCGATAAAATCTTTCGGCAAAACAATGGATGTAATATGTTAAACATATATGCATTGAAAATTCTAGCGCATGGAACAAAAATGTAATACAGTAAGAACCCAGACAGACAGTTTTTTGTGTTATTTAAAGTTGGTCTTAATGATATCTGCGCTTTTTTAGAATGAAAAAAAAAAACAAAAAGTCTATTGTTGAGCATGACATGCAACGTGTGCATGGCCGTCGCAGCTGACTGTAGACAATCATTACGCCATCATGTCTAGACGAGGAGGAGTTGACAAATATCAGCCAGTGTTCTAAGAATCATTTTACCAGAACAAAATGACACGGGGGAGACAATTTTGTTGATAATTTGACAAATTGTCAGCAGTTACACGGGCGACATTTTGGTTAAATTTTTACAAGTTACGTGCGGCGCACGCGGCAAATGTGTTAATTGTGTACCTATTGCTATGGAATGTGACTCATTTCTCACGTCCGCGAATTGGTAGACGAAAAAAAAGATTGGGCATTAATTTTAAGGTATGCGGATTTTGATCATATATGAAATATTTAAATATAAGCATTGGACTAAAGTATTGACAACGGACAACAATACAGACGTTAAATATTAATTATAAAAAAATAGTGTTATGTGTGTAATTTACAGAGTATCTAATTGCAAGTGTATATAAGATTGTTGTGAAGCACTCGCTACTAGCTTTTAGAATTTATAAAAAAATAACTTAATAGAAATAGACAAAGTACGTACGTTCCCTTTCTTATATTCATAATAAAATTCTATGAATTTTTACAAAGCGTAGTAATGCGGAAATAATCGGAATAGAACAGACGCGTACACAAGAGAGTTAAGTATTCACGTTTGCAGGTTTCATAATACGAGACTTTCCTATAACCAAGCGCGGCGCGATTCAAAGAAATTTTCAATTGCACCACGTGTAGGCAAATGAATCGATAAAGACGGTCGCACGATGTATTGTCCTAGTTTCCTCGAACCACGAGACCGTGGTAAGAGTTCGTTTGTATAGCGTCCGTTATATTCATTTTTTCCCTCGGCCCTGGTATTGATCGCACAACGTATACATACATCGCTGAATGGGAACAAATTATGCTCACACGTGACTAAAAATTATCCCCTTTTTTATATCTGACAGCCGCTGTTAGCCTACGGCCTTTTACAACTTCGCTGGATTAAGAGGTGGACGAACTTTAAAAACGCTTAGCCTGAGCTTAGGTAACCCAGAGGCCGAACCAGAGGCTCAGGCCTATGCGCCAGAGCCCCCAAGAGAGGCAAATACAGTCTTGGTCTCTCATTCTAAGATTTATCTTTCTATTACAAAAATATTATAGCAACAATTACGGGTCAAAATCAAATAAATGTAGGGTGGTTTTGTATCTATATTGTGGGTGTGTTGGTATTATGTCCTATTTGATTATCATCTATTTGCATGAACTTTCTTACAATTCTACATATATTCAGTATTATCTCTGGTTATTGCTGTGTAAAATGTCCATGCAGTTGTTGGTATATAATTTTGTAATACAAAAGTAAGTTCGCATGATAAATATATTAGTTTTTTCACCCCTCGTGCAACATCCAACACCGGAATGGGTGGAACTGTGTGTAAAATTGTACTGTGACGTGATGAGGTTGGCAGGGGTGGTGGTCTGTCCAGCCCTGTAGTTCTGGGCTCTCAAGAATAAGACTACGGTATCCCCTGCCTGTCGTATAAGGCGACTAAAAGGGGTCTCGGGTTCACTGGGCGACAAGGGTGGGGGCCTTTGTCGTCCGCTAAGGTGGACCCGGGAAGAAGGCGACATCGGCTGGCCTGTGTAGCCTTGCACTATGAGGGCACATGGGGGGAGGGAGTAACCTCCCCCCCCGGGACGTGCTCTCCTTGAGCACAGTGCAGAGGGGCTCCGGTGCGTTCCACTGGAGATCCCGGAGCCCCTCGTCATGCACCGAGGAAAGGGCCACCGGGGAGGTTTTAGTGGGTAAAAACCCCACATAACCGCCGCCTTCCCCCCAGAAGGCGGGGTATCTTTTTGAAGATTTCCTCCCCGTTAACAAAAAAAAAAGGGTGGTGGTCTGTTACTATCGTCAGTGGTTTCGGTTGTAGTCTGTTCGGCAGTATCTTCGGTGGGAGCCCGCTTGCTCAACTCCACACCGCTGATGGTTGGCATGCTGAAACATGCGTTAGCCCCAGGTGTGCCCGGACGATTGCCCTCGGGAAGCGGCCCTCTCAGTTAACATTTTAACCGTGTCTCCATTGTAATAGGTTACCTTAGCCACGCCAGTAATTTCTAAATCATATTTCCGCCCCCTACGTGATCAGATCAGATCAGAACGTGTGTGTAAAAAGATCAGTGAGTATCTATATATATATACATCTCACATAACCACCGCCATCTTCTACTGAGGCGGGGGATTTCTCGTTAAAGATTTCCGTCGAACAAAAATAAGGCCTAACAAGTTTTGTACACAATTGAATTCTAATCATCAGTATGTTAAGATATTTAACATCAAAATACCTTATCCGTGTGATACGGTCGTAAGAGCTTTGAAATCTTTCGGAATTAAAAAAAAAAACGAACACCGTCTGCTGTTAAAATAAATAATGAGAGAACTATTTGCTTCGACCTTCGGCGCGTATCCGTCATTATATTAAGAACATTATGCAAGCGTAGTTTACGACGTGATGTCATATTTATTTAGTTTAGTCATGCAGTTTTGCGACCTGCCTTAATTGTAAGCGATTATTCTTTCGTCCTAGCCGACCTTGTCTGCGAGACGGCCGGACGCGACGGATCACTGATGCTGCCGATGTGCCAATTACTGTGCACTTGTTGCCGTCCTATTGCACCTCCATTATTATGCGCTCTTTATATATTACTGGGTGTTAATAGTATAGTTAACTCGTAACTATAGTTTAGGAACGGATATTATAGTTATATATAAATAGCGATCATTATACAAAGTATTTATCTAATTAAATAATATTTTAACACTAATTTCCTTAACCTATCTATCGACGGAGCGTAATCTTTTAACTTAGTTAACCGACTTCATAAAAGGAGAATGTTATCAATTCATCTGTATTTTTTAATTTTTATATTATAATTGCATTCATTGCACAAAAATTTTTATGAATATTAATTTTGCCTTGTACCAGGGAAATCGTGAAACGTGGAATTCATCCGTCGTGCCTTGTGAATTGAGATATCGTTAGGTTTATGACAATCCAAAATAAGATAAGTACTCCTTATCGACAAAATGCCGAAATGAGAGTCTCATCAGCACAGAAAGAATCTCATGTGAGACAGAATGAGAATGTTGGAGCCAGAAGTTCGTGCGTAATAATGTTTATCGTTGACCTGACTCGTCTGATTTGATTTGAAGTAGCATTTTGTTTTTACTCTTAAATATACTTGTTTATAGTTGGTAAACATGTACATTAACACGTCTGTGTATCTTCAAAATTTGCACACGTGTCAAGAAATGATGATCAATACAATACCACCATTTTTTTAAAAAGTTCAAGGTTTAATAAGCATATACTTGCCCACTATCTCACCTGATAGTGATTTCCAGGAATAAAAATAATAATTTCCACACACGTCAAAACACTGAAATAGTATTTTAAAATATTATGAACTGATGACAATAGCATGATTTAATTACCCTGTTCTAACCTTATCCTGATCAGAATCATCGGGATGAATGATAATTTTACAGTAATGATATCGACGCTGGAAAACAAAGACGTAGTAACCTACAAAAATGAAATTATTCACCAGACCCGAAAAACATAACAACTTTAAAAAAAAATTATAACTTTCGTGTTTGTGGACCTAGAGCTGTCGTTTTTGGACACAATATTTATTATTTTTTGCTGAATAAGTATTGTAACACGGCATTAACCTAGAGAAAATCCTAAAAGAAAATCGTTTTACGTTACAAAACATAAAAGACAAGTGTCAATCTTGAAAATCCAAATCAATTTTTCATCTAACTGTTACACGTCATATATCATTAGACGCGTCTTTTTTTTCTGATCCCAACGACGTAATAAAGTGAAAATGACCGGTGTCTTTTACTACGTTTTTGCTTTCCATCGTCGATGCTATTAAATTAGTTACACAATTTTTAAAATCAGATGCACAATACATTACATTACCGAAATATATTAGCGTGACGTATACCACTAGTCAGTAGCCTAATGGTTTAGAATATAGTCTAAGAAAAGTTTGGTTGTATGTTCGAATCCACTATTCAACTATTGACGTCAACCATACCCTAGCACAAGCAATTAATTTAAGCATTGTGGAATTAGTTAACAAGAATTTTAGTAATAATTAGGAAAAGGAAAAATATTGGCAGCATTATTTAACAAACACACTAAACAACACAGTGTGTTTGTGTGTGTGTGTGTGTGTTTTTAACATTAATACAGATAAGCATATGCACCAAGATTCATTACCTGAACGAACTCGGTCTGTGTTTGGAGGGCGCTGTTTTGAAATCCCAGAAGGACAAATTATCAAATTTTTTGTCTTATTAAGTCAAAGTCTAATATTAAATTCAACGTTCACATCTTCCATTATTCATAAAATACGGATTCCAATAAAAAAAAAACAAAATATCACTGCAAAGCAAATTAATCTAATATAAAAATAATATTAAAACAACAAACAAGTTTTTATGGTTTTGTTTACAGCAAGCAAATTTAGATAAGTTTATTTATTTATTTATTAATACGAGTACGTTTTACGAATAAAAACAACAACCAAACTGTACTACCCGCGTGCGCCCTCTATTTCCGTGACTACGAAAGTTCTCCAACTCCCGACGTCATAGAGACAACAACCACTGTCCTATTTCTACCAAGTATATTATGGACGCCATATATATACTGTACGTTTTTCGCGTAATTTTCTCCCACGCACTGTCAACTTGTGGAATCAACTGTCGCCAGCGGTGTTTCCGAACGTTTACGATTTAGGGACCTTCAAGAAACGAGCCTATTTCTATCTCATAGGTCGGCAGCGCACCTACAGCTCTGGTGCTATGGATGTTCATGGCCGACGGTGATCGGTGACGGTGACAAAACAACAATAGTAACTGACCGCTATAGTTTAAACGGGTTTATTAGAAAAATGCACCAGATTTGCAATCTCAAGATACAAACATGAGTAAACCTGTCTCCCGCACCCAGGAACGCCGAACCACACCTCGATGTCGCCTTCTTCCCGGATCCACCTTGGCGGACGACAAAGGCCCTCTCCCTCCCCTTTGTCGCCCAGTGGACCCCGAGGCGCCTTTTAGTTGCCTTCTACGACAGGCAAGGGATACCGTAGTCTTATTCTTGAGAGCCCAGAACTACAGGGCTAAAAAAAATCAAACTACAAATTATAAATATCATAAATATATATAACTACGGAAAATATCTATCAACCTTTCCATAATAACTGTTTATAACTCTAGACTAGGGACTTTTTAATTATTTCTAGTATGATATTGTAGATGACCGCAGCAAGGAGGAAATTACATTCTATCCGGCAGGCGAGTTTTAATAAAAAAGACGATTAAATAACTATTATATGTCCACAATCCGCAACTGAGTAAAAAAAACTTTATTACAGCGCGAATAGTTTACAGTACCTGAGCTTGATCGTTCGCAACCCCGCGCGTTATATCCATTACGGCGTCTGTACGAGGATATTAAATACATCGAGATAATTACAATTAACTAAGACGGCGCGCGTCTAGTATGGCTGTGGCAAGACGAACTTTCTTTCTTGTGAATACTTTCAATCCGGTGTGAGGGAATTTCCATTTCCCGTCTCCGTATAATTAAAATATAATTCCATGACGCGCTTCAAATAATCGTGACTAGATTAGATTTAGTACTTTTTATTTATTTATAGATAGATCAATAGCAAATTTTCCAAAGTAAGTATAAATGATGGCTAAAAACTGACAGCCAATAACGTACCTCATGAATAGTCGACAAACTTCACATTGTTTTGTAACAAGTATATTTACGAGAAATAACAAAAACCGACTTCAAATCGAATCTTTGTATTTACGAGTACGAATTATCTTAGGAGTATTACAAAATAGAATTAATCAGGACCTAACCAAACTTTCATGCTATCGGTATCGGTTGACGTGATATTGACTTATTTGTACATTTGTAGTGTACATGCGTGATGCAAATTTAAGACGTTTTCTTATGGATGTCAAATAAAAAAAGAATCATCAAAATCGGTTCACCCAGTCGTAAGTTATGAGATTTTTATGTTAACAAAAATAAAAAAAAACAGACATTTGAGAACCTCCTCCTTTTTCTAAGTAGGTTGAAAATAATATTAGAATATAATAGCGAAGCGTCAATAGCCTAATGGTTTAAGGTACGGCCTGCGA
The DNA here is from genome assembly GCA_029286785.1 of Meandrusa payeni. Lineage (NCBI taxonomy): Eukaryota > Metazoa > Arthropoda > Insecta > Lepidoptera > Papilionidae > Meandrusa > Meandrusa payeni. The sequence goes on along the minus strand of JAGSMX010000008.1, from coordinate 4,892,867 downwards.
ATCGTAAGGTCGTGGGTTCGAATCCACCATTCGACTATTGCCGTGAACCATGTTCTAGCACAAGCTTAAGCTTAGTTGGAATGATTAACAAGATTGTTAGTAATATTTCTGAAATAAAAAAAATAAATATTGCCAGCTTTCTTTAAAAAAAAAATTAATTATTTCTTTATTTATAATATATAAATTTGCCCTGATCCCACCTACTCCAAAATTTCGGATTTCTAAATTTCTATTTCATGAATTATACGATTTTCTAATAGATGGAAATGCGCTAATCGCGCGATGCCGGGTTAAAAATAAAATTATTTTGAAGACAATGGCCATAGAGAGTAATCCAAGCCCGATGTTTTATTACTAATTTGAGTAAGCTAATATATTCGTCTATGGGAGAGTAATCGCGTGAAAAAGGGGCGACTTCTCTAAGCGAGGGTACTCGGCGATCAGTCGGTGGGTGCAGTTTTTTTACGTTGGGCGCACATCCGCGTCTGCGCCGCTTTTTATGCCGGCCGCGTGTTGTTTTTATGAGCGTACTCGATTGACGATCGTCTGTCCGCTGTCTATGTTTGCTGGCCGCATACAATCCGCTCCATTAGGAAACGCCGCGTAACGCGGCAGCGCACGTTAGCGCACTCGATAAAGACTCACATTACCGTGCACTAGACGACTGTTCGCATGATAGATCGGTCGTGTAGTTAATTCAATTTGCGCATACCGAATAGCGTCTGCTAGTGTGGTGTTAATTGGTGGCTTTGTATAGGCCATCGGAGTACGAGCAGGCCAGACGGACGGCCTCCGGCGTCTAGACACTGGCCGGCCCATTGCGATTTGCGAGATCACGTTTCGGCCGGCCGAACATGCTAAGTGCACGTCTGGCCGCATACAAGAGGTCATGGATCGCAGAAAGCAATACAGGATGTGTCAGTCGCACGCATTCAGTTACTTTCTTTAGACTGCACAACATAATAATGATTTATTGTTGAAACGAGCTTAGAATTTAATGATTTCTTATTTTTACGAGAATTTTACAGCATTGAATAAAATTACTTTTATTGGGTTTTAAGTCAAAACAAAAATTCTCTTTTGTTTTTTTTATCGGTTTCTTATTAAAAACTCGTGTCCGGTGTATAACGACACATGTTGGACGTAATAGGTGAAAAGCTGTCAGTTAAAGTTATCTCTGTCTACCCCACCAGGGTTAAAAGGACGTGATAACTTTGTTTTTTTTTGTTTTATATTCACGTTTCTGACGCTTTGGAGGTCTCATATTAACGCGGGAAATCGTTCAATTATACCAATTTTGACTGATTTTTATTTCGATCTATACGAGATTACAGAATCTACGTACACATACAGATAAAGAATAAGAAACAAAATTTGTGCCCGGTATGCATGAATTAAATATTAAACAAGGGTTCCCGGTTCCCACATTACGTTAATACGGTTCAGTCTGAGCTCGACCAATTTAGTGTGAAGTTTTTTTCACACTAAATATCTTAGTTTAGATATTAACTTAAGTTTAAATATTAAAATCCCAAACAGATAATTTACAATCTTATAGTAATCTATTAATATAACAAAACACTAACGAATAACTTTTTTTTAATAAAAATATTGTTAGCAGATATTTTCACAAATGTTAGTAATATTCGTGTTAACCATTCCAAATATGCTTGAGCTTGTGATGGGAGATAGTTCACGTTACCTATGAACTTAAGTTTCGCAGACCGCACTACAAGCTTTTGGCTTTTGGCTTCTTCACTCCCTTTTGTTTCTCCCATATATAAAGGTATTTTATCTTTTCATTTAAGCCCCTTAGATGTCAAACAGTAAAAATAGAGTAATTATGTAAAATTGTAATATTAAAAAGTAAATGTAAAGATAAGATAGAAATGTAGACGATAAGACCAAATTGTATAAAAAATTAACTTTGTGTATATTATTATATTATTAAGAGATGAAAGAAAGAGAAGTATGGAAATATCCCTAACCACCCACGTTGGGGGAACTAGACATAGCATAGGCAGACTATGCTTAGAGCAAAAAGGACAAGGGGCAATAAACTCTGAATTAATAAATTTATAAGTCAGTAGTCATGCCTCATGTTACATAAAAAGAAAACCCCTTAGATGTTAGGAGCGTTGCTGGAGTTTCTTCGGCCACTTCTTCTTTCAGCGCCAACACTTCCTGAAGTGGCACTCGAAGTTAGTTTAGCTTTTGAATGTCCCTTAGATTATCCGTGAAATAGCAACAGACCGAGTCGTGGTTCGGCCCTCTCGAGTGCCCTCGGCTCGGAAAGCTTCCGCGTAACATAGTAACCGTCCAAGCCCCCTCACCGGGGGGACCTTACGTCGAGTTACTAGCGATAGAGGTTCAGGCTAAGCGACCTAAGAGCTATGCCACCCCCCAATCCGGTGAAGCAGTCAAGGCCAGCTTCTTTGGCCAATCTGTGTAATTCGTCAAAAAAAAAATCATTTCATTTATTCAATTTTGTTAGATCTTTGTATTCTAGACCCGCACAAGAATACAAGCCTACAAGCTTAATGCATAGGTTAATAAAATATTTATGGATATCCATCCGGGACTGCATTTCCAATTAACATCAGGTGGGATCGTGGACAAGCACTTGCTTAAAAAGTATAAAAAAATATGTAAATAAATTAATTTTTATTTTTCTTTAGAGCAAATTAACGTTCCAGCATCGGACTTCAACATGAACTGCTGGATTTCATCTTTTTGGGGATGTCCACAACATCCCTCAAATCCGATCGAAGCGCTTTGCTTCGACTTTCATTGTGTGTATGAACGTACACCAAAGGCCTATGACCTACGACCTTATCATTGGTAGACCTGTTCTAGCGATAAACTTAAGTCACCATTTTAAATTAACAAAAATAAGTAGGATAGAAACGTCTAGATAACAACAGTCAAAGCAGACCTTTACAAGTTTAAACCCACTTATTAAGCCGTTGAATGCCGTTTATTAACATTTCCCTCGTGCGGAGGTAGAAAGCTTAAATACATATGTATTAATAGTCGCGCTTGCCTCGCTAAATAGAATCTAATTATCTCCAACACATCGGCTAGACGAGGCAAACGAACACTGGACTCACGCTACGTAGTTACATTGTAACTTCGTAAGGGACGTCACTTTCGTAAAGTCATCCTATCTTTTTCTTTTGCTAGTTCTTTAGCAAACCGTTACATTCAATTTTCACAGCGGTAGGTGGTGAATGAATTATAATTTTATTTTCTACTTTCGAAGCAAGTGCTTGACCACGATCTTACTTGATGTTAAGTGGAAATGCAGTCGTGGATGGTAAGGCGCACTAGTTTAGTAAATGCCTATTCACCTTTCTCTTAAAAACATTGTAATTTGAGGGAAAGACGCGGGCAAACTGTACGTTCGTAGACGTGATGAAAGTCGAAGCCAAGCGCTGCGATCGGGTATGAGGAATGTTGTGAATATCATCAAAAAAAGCCAGCAGTTGAAGTCCGATGATGGAACGTAATTTTCTCTAAATCAAAATAAAAATCTATTTATTTATACCCATAAATATTTTATTAATCTATGCATAAAGCTCGCACGCTTATATCCCAGCGGTGGTCTATAGTACAAAGATCTAATAAAATTACATGTTTAAAAGATTATATAAATGTAAGGATAAAATACCTTTAAATATAAGAGAAAGAAAGAGATGTGAAGGAGCGGAAAGCCTAATAGCTTGAAGTGCGGTCTGCGAAACGGTAAAGTCACGGGATCAAAATCCACGTGAAAAATTTCCTACCTCGTATTGCAATGCTTAATAAGAATAATATAAAAATTTCGTGAAAAAAAGTCAAATTAAAAAAAAAAACAAAAATATCCAACACTGTAAAGGCTACGACTAGGTGCACGAATGGGTCGGCACTATCGTAGTAGTACCACGACTTCGCACGTATATAATACTTCTGTCGTTCGCACGATTAGCGAAGTGCCGATGACCCAACTGTTTATAATGGGTTGACAATAGAATAGAATAGAATATTTATTAACACACAGATTTGGTTACAATTATAAACATTACACAAATTAAACGAACATCATTGTAACCATTGTAGCACATATTATTAGTACACAGTGACTCCCAAACTAAGCAGACGCTTGTATCTTGGGAGCCAGAGTTGCATTTCGGAGTTTGCATTTTGCACAAAATTTTAGTTTTTTTATATAATGCACCTGCAATCCCTTTAGTTAGTGTTTGTGGGCGGTGGAATTACTTAAGATCAGGTGAGCCGCATGGCCGGTTGCCCCTTCTATAATAATAAAATAAGAAAAGGTGTCGTGCCAAAATTAATATATAGTACAACTTTGATTGAAACTTTAAAGTTGTCTCTATATCTAATATATATATATATATATATAATATTTTCATAAACATTTTATATACCATTTACTGTATTAATTATTAACGTTAATTTTCAATCAAACAGCAAGTAATCCATGGAAAGAAATCCGTGGCTCCCACACTTACCCTGGGCCCATTTGTGTCGGCCATTCAGTCCATTTGAATAAAAAACAAGTCAAAAGTCACATCCAGACCGTGTGAAATATTCTAACATCCGCAATAAATACGTAATCTCGAATGTCTATGTACATGGCTGGCAAAACATACACAGGCCTAGAGCAGACTATATAAAGAGGTTTGATTGCTCAATGCTCGGATGTCTAGGATAATGACGAACAACAGCGGTGACAAATTACAGCAATAAAGCGCTATTGAATAGAATACACACAAAAGGAAAATTATTACGTGAAATTGCTTACTGGGACTCTTCATAATGTTTATCCAGTGTCTATTCTATCGAAATAATAATGTAACAAATTATATTCACGTAGTAACGTGAAAATGTGGTTCTCATGCGATAAAATTCTATTACTTTATAAGGGAAAACCAACTAAAATATTATATTACGATTTCTTATATTTCTGCGAATATAAGACATTTATTTACAAATATGATAGGTATTGTAAATCACTCGACACTTACACATGTACAAGTGGGCCTGTTGAGCCACCCATAATAGTTGACGGGTTTTAGAAAGTGAATGTAATGGTTTTTTTATAGGGCGAATCTAAGGCCGCCACTCTCAATATGATTTCAGGAACTGGGATGCACTACAGAAGCTGTGCTGGTGAGAAATCTACACTTGCCCCACTTTAGGTGTAACACATATATGCTCGAGGAAGTGCTTAATCGATATGAAAATGTTGACTATGCACGAACCGATCCTGGATTAACAATAGTCAATGATTCGAGTTGATTTTTTACCAGAAATTAATTGGACTAACGTAGTTTTGTTGTGGTCAAGCCAATTATACTTCACGAACAAGCAATTTGATTAGCCATTGTTAGAGGTCTAATAATCTGGGGTGTCCAGATAGGCTCTTTAGGTTAAATTTAATATATTTCAATAAGAGCCCTTCAACAATGTTTTTTTCTTTATAAGCGAATAGCTTCAGACAACCAAAGGTATTCTCCGAAAGGAATAATTTGTTTGTTTATTCAAAGGTAAACAAATTATCTCTCTCATCGAGTTCTAAGGAATAAATGTTTACATGTTCATTTGTAATTAGGTAATTGTAACTCTGGGAAAAAAGCCAATTACAATATATCAAGTATAAAAGCAATTATCGATAATATAACAAGTATAAACCATACTCGTACATACGTTAGTACGTTCAATACTGTCCTCCGGTTTTAAGGAGACTAGGTTGTTCCAGTCATCGCACAAGCATCGACGATAATACGCTGTAGTGTGTACAAAATATAAACTTATCGCTCTACGGCTACCTACCATAGCCAAGGAGATTGAAATGATGACTCAAGTGTAGGCCATAGTTTCGCGGTACTATTTTGAATGTCATTATGTACCTTAATCCTTTGGCGTTAAATGTTATCTCTAACCATCACAAACTATAAATCTTACGACGTCCATCGGGACCAAGGCTTCCTTGACAGTCCGGACGATGCTTACATGAAACAAATCTCGAAACACAAACGTCCTACCGCCCTTGCTGTAGATATTATGGCATGTATTCAGCCCTGTAGTTCTGGGCTCTCAAGAATAAGACTACGGTATCCCCTGCCTGTCGTATAAGGCGACTAAAAGGGGCCTCGGGTTCACTGGGCGACAAGGGTGGGGGCCTTTGTCGTCCGCTAAGGTGGACTCGGGAAGAAGGCGACATCGGCTGGCCCGTGTAGCCTTGGAATGTGAGGGCACAGGGGGGGAGGGAGTAACCTCCCCCCCGGGACGTGCTCTCCTTGAGCACAGTGCAGAGGGACTCCGGTGCGTTCCACTGGAGATTCCGGAGCCACTCGTCATGCATCGAGGAAAGGGCCACCGGGGAGGTTTTAGTGGGTAAAAACCCCACATAACCGCCGCCTTCCGCTTCGCCCAGAAGGCGGGGTGGGGTATCTTTTTGAAGATTTCCTTCCCGTTAACAAAAAAAAAAGATAATACGGCAAACTTATACGTGTTTTAGTATTACAGGCGGGGTTTCTTTTACTATGCTTACCTACACCGTCTCTGCGAATCGTAAGGTCGTGGGTTCGAATCCACCATTCGACTATTGACGCGAACCATCTCTCCTAGCACAAGCTTAAGCTTAGTTGGAATGGTTAACAAGAATGTTAGTAATATTTATGGAACCAAAAACAAATATTGCTAGATTTCATTTTAAAATAATAAAATAAAATTAAAAAAAAATGATGTACGATGTCTTCCGAAGAATTTGTAATGGTAATTTTCACTCTAGAATTTCTAGTAATCCGATGGTACGATCACTTTACTGATAATAATAATAATCTCTAATATTATAAAAACTTAACCTAAGAATTCAAAATAATAATCTCTTTTATTAATAATTAAGCGCCAAGGACGTAAGGCTAACGAAACTACCTCTAACTACTGTGATTTTTTTTTTAAGTAGCGACATTGGTTGAGCCATGTGAACTACAGTTTAACTAGAATTGACCGGCGATTATCAAAATTTATTGTACGGTATCTGACTGTACTTGACAGTCTCCCAACAAGTAAGGAAGGGAAGGAAAGAAGTTTTGCAGGAAGCAAAGAGGGACTAACCTTCCTCTACCACTGATGCGTATACCTCGACTAGAGTAGTCGTGGACACGTTAAGAGAACGATATGATAAAGAACAAAGCAGATTGAGTTAAAGATAGTGCACTTAATTTTCTGGCTAGCCAGATATATCGTGTATATAAAGTTCTCGTGTCACAATGTTAAAAAAAAACCTGAGATCTTCTGACACAAGCATATTTCTTGCTTACTAGAAGGTCTCAGTGTGTGTAAATAGCATGTATGGAAATAAACATTTTTATTTTTATTTATTTTTAATGTTAGTTACCATATTCCTCTGAAACGGCTTGATAGATTTTTATGAAATTTTATATGTCCGAAACTTACAACTGTATGGAACATTTTTGGAAGAGGCTAACGTCTAAGATACAGGCTCGGCCTAGTTTAGACGTTAGAAAATCCAAAAATAGTGTTAGACATTTTATTTTATAATCACATTGTTTTAAGAGTTAAGTTTAATATAAGCATTTTATTTGGTTAAGTAGTCTGAGAATCGGCTACTATCTGTTTTTTATATCCCTAATAAGGGTGGTCCACCCCAAACTTTTATTTTTGAACCATTTTTTTATTTTAATTTTTTATGATTTGGAATTAAAAAACACATACAACCCCATATTGTCATCTTTCTACCATCAACGCCCATTTTAATAGCGATATTAGTATTTTAATCATTTTCAACCTTTGGTGGTCGATAACTAATGAACTAATAAATGATTGTTTAATATTGTTTCCACAAATATCATTCAAGACCCATGCGGTAATACAGTAAGTTAGTATTTTTTTAATATTTTGTCTATCCATATAGATTTACTACTTTTTCTGGATCCGCTAGTTATATATATAAGGGCCAAATATACTATTCTGTTTAGCTCGATAAATAAGTCCAAATATAATGTTGCGGTCCGAAGCGTAAGCAGCCCTGTCGTACCGAGACGATACAGTCGCAGTGGTTGTGTGCGTAAAAAGTGCAGGGCGTCAAATTGTAAGGTCGGCCGGTCGGTGCGGCCCGCGGGGCTCGTTACGCCGTCTGCACCGCGGCGACCTTGACACGCACCTGTTGTTGCTAGCTCGCTCTGCCCCTCGCCGCGACTGTACCATTTCTGCGTACCGAGTTGCCAGCGTCTGTCTGGAGTGAAGCGCTTTTTTTTAATTTAGCCCTTGTGATGTAATTTAAAAAAAAACTTCAAACAGATGTTTCCATTGTTGTTTTTATGTCGAGGACATGAATTTCTTGTATAATATATGGATGTATGGAAGTTGTGAAGATCTTTGAACTGACTTCAAAAAAGGATGTTCTTAATTCGACTTGAATTTTTTCTTTTTTTTTTATGTTTGTTCCTTCGACTGGGTGAACCGATTTCGATGATTCTTTTTTGTTTGAAAGCCGGTGCTTCCCGTGTGGTCCCATTTAAATTTGGTCCAATTCTGACAGTGGCATCCTTGAGAAAACCATACAAGTGTTAAATTTGCACCAAGTATGTGCACCACAAATGAACGAATTACTCATTATCACGCCAACGGATTTCGATTATAGATTTTTATTGAAGAGGATTTACGATACGGTTTTTGTTTTTGCTTGTAAATATTTATAAATAAATAATCACACAATAATAATAAAGAAAATAAGCTTACTACCATTTAACACAAATGGGATCTAATGATTTGTGAAACGGCTGCCGCCTCTGTCTACCCCGATTTGGTTAGCAAGTCGCGAAAGGTTATTCAAATTGTGCATGAGCTTTTTGTGTATTTATCTTAATTTCTTAATGTATCTATTCTTATGAATGCACCTACCAATATGTTTTTCTATAACATACTAAGTTGACCTTTGTGGACCATAATTTAACTGTTACAGTAAGTGTTAACAAATATTCAACAGCAACAAAACGATTTTCATAAAATGGACGCAATAAAAAAAATTATTACAATATATATACATTTGTATGCATGTGGTAAAAAGGTAATTTTAATATTACAAACAGACACACCAATTTTGATTCTCTGTATATAGTTTTACATTCACATTTGCAATAGTGCTACCGACCGAACACGCTCTGCGCAACAAATAATACAAAACTGCCAGACAGTTATAAAATTCAAGTTTATAAAAAGTCGAGTCTCGTCTGGCGGGGGTTTAGTGCGTGTGTTGCAAGTGTAATAATTGATAAGGCAACAAATCCGAAGGTCGCGCGGCAGACGATCTCCCGGGGGATGCGTTGCGCCGCGTCCTTCACGGGCACCTGTTGCAGACGCTCGCGTCATAGAGCAGACCAGTGCAGAGAGTTCATGTAGATATTATTAATAAGTGTCAATAGCCTAATGCTTTAGGGTACGGCCTGCGAATCGTAAGGTCGTGGGTTCGAATCCGCCATTCGACTATTGACGTGAACCATCTCCTAGCACAAGCATTATAGCACTTAGTTGGGATGGATAACAAGAATGTTAGTAATATTTATGAAAAAAAAGAAATATTGCTAGCTTTCTTATAAAAAAAATCTAAAAATAGTGTTAGACATTTTATTTTATAATCACATTGTTTTAAGAGTTTATTGTAATATAAGCATTTTATTTGGTTACAGTCTGAGAATCGGCTACTATCTGTTTTTTATATCCCAAATAAGGGTGGTCCACCCCAAACTTTTATTTTGAACCATTTTTTATTTTAATTTTTATAATTTGGAATTATAAAAATACATACAACCCCATATTGTCATCTTTCTAACATCAACCATCATTTTAATAGCGATATTAGTATTTTTAATATTTTGTCTATCCATATAGATTTACTACTTTTTCTGATCCGCTAGTTATATATATAAGGGCCAAATATACTATTCTGTTTAGCCTGATAAAAAGTCCAAATATAATGTTGCGGTCCGAAGCGTAAGCAGCCCTGTCGTACCGAGACGATACAGTCGCAGTGGTTGTGTGCGTAAAAAGTGCAGGGCGTCAAATTGTAAGGTCGGCCGGTTTGCGGGGCTCGTTACGCCGTCTGCACCGCGGCGACCTTGACACGCACCTGTTGTTGCTAGCTCGCTCTGCCCTCGCCGCGACTGTACCATTTCTGCGTACCGAGTTGCCAGCGTCTGTCTGGAGTGAAGCGCGACTTTTTTAATTTAGCCCTTGTGATGTAATTTAAAAACTTCAAACAGATGTTTCCATTGTTTTTTTATGTCGTAGACATAAATTTCTTTGTATAATATATGGATGTATGGAAGTTATAAAGATTTTGAACTGACTTCAAAAAAGGATGTTCTTAATTCGACTTGAATTTTTCCTTTTTTTTTTATGTTTGTTCCTTCGACTGGGTGAACCGATTTCGATGATTCTTTTTTGTTTGAAAGCCGGTGCTTCCCGTGTGGTCCCATTTAAATTTGGTCCAATTCTGACAGTGGCATCCTTGAGAAAACCATACAAGTGTTAAATTTTCACCAAGTATGTGCACCACAAATGAACGAATTACTCATTATCACGCCAACGGATTTCGATTATAGATTTTTATTGAAGAGGATTTACGATACGGTTTTTGTTTTTGCTTGTAAATATTTATAAATAAATAATCACACAATAATAATAAAGAAAATAAGCTTACTACCATTTAACACAAATGGGATCTAATGATTTGTGAAACGGCTGCCGCCTCTGTCTACCCCGATTTGGTTAGCAAGTCGCGAAAGGTTATTCAAATTGTGCATGAGCTTTTGTGTATTTATCTTAATTTCTTAATGTATCTATTCTTATGAATGCACCTACCAATATGTTTTTCTATAACATACTAAGTTGACCTTTGTGGACCATAATTTAACTGTTACAGTAAGTGTTAACAAATATTCAACAGCAACAAAACGATTTTCATAAAATGGACGCAATAAAAAAAATTATTACAATATATATACATTTGTATGCATGTGGTAAAAAGGTAATTTTAATATTACAAACAGACACACCAATTTTGATTCTCTGTATATAGTTTTACATTCACATTTGCAATAGTGCTACCGACCGAACACGCTCTGCGCAACAAATAATACAAAACTGCCAGACAGTTATAAAATTCAAGTTTATAAAAAGTCGAGTCTCGTCTGGCGGGGTTTAGTGCGTGTTGCAAGTGTAATAATTGATAAGGCAACAAATCCGAAGGTCGCGCGGCAGACGATCTCCCGGGGGATGCGTTGCGCCGCGTCCTTCACGGGCACCTGTTGCAGACGCTCGCGTCATAGAGCAGACCAGTGCAGAGAGTTCATGTAGATATTATTAATAAGTGTCAATAGCCTAATGCTTTAGGGTACGGCCTGCGAATCGTAAGGTCGTGGGTTCGAATCCGCCATTCGACTATTGACGTGAACCATCTCCTAGCACAAGCATTATAGCACTTAGTTGGGATGGATAACAAGAATGTTAGTAATATTTATGAAAAAAAAATTGCATCAACAATAACTTAAATCATGCCAACGGATTTCGATGATTCATTCTTTATTGGAAAGGATGTATAAAAGTACTTTGATGAAAGAATGGTAAAGTTCTGATTGGGTTTGATTTCGTGATGTTCCTACAATAATTCGAGAATAAAAAAAAACAGGGCGTCCGCGCGTAATAGCGTTTAACGTTTGATTCAATTTTAAGTCGGTTTTTGTTTTTACTCGTAAATTTTTTCATTCTTTCATTCTTCGTACAGCAAAGGACTGGAATAGTTTGCCCGCGTCTGTCTTTCCTTCCGATTACAACGTGGGTATTTTCAAGAGTAGAGTGAATAGGCATTTACTAAGCTAGTGCGCCTTACCATCCAGGACTGCATTTCCAATTAACATCAGGTGGGATCGTAGTCAAGCACTTGCTTAGAAATTATAAAAAAAAAAAAAATATACTGGTATACATTCCATATATGAATTGGTTGAGTCAGAAATCTATAAAAATAAGCTACCAAAACGTATTGTTTGTATCGACCGGATTTCATTTAGTAATTTTTTTATCTGTGACATGGGCAATTTAGCAACTGAGCTGTGTCTAAACGTTTACTTTTAACGAATTGAAGAGGTACTTAGATTCGGCACAGACGTTTCAACAGATTAGCCGCGCCGATTCCACGGATAACAAAACGCACTAATTGAATCCATAACGCAGCCTTCACAATGTGAAAAAACAACTAAATAACGTTATTTAGTAACAGAATATCCTTAATTAAGAGTTATGCTCTTTGCTAATTGTGAATTATTGCCTATACGCTTTAATAGTCTCGTAACGCATTTCGGTCTATGTAGGTACATATACTCAGCCCTGTAGTTCTGGGCTCTCAAGGATAAGACTACGGTATCCCCTGCCTGTCGTAGTAGGACTAAAAGGGGCCTCGGGTTCACTGGGCGACAAGGGTGGGGGCCTTTGTCGTCCGTCAAGGTGGACCCGGGAAGAAGGCGACATCGGCTGGCACAGAGGGAAGGGAGTAACCGCCCCCCCGGGAAATGCTCTCCTTGAGCACAGTGCAGAGGGGCTCCGTGCAGAGATCCCGGAGCCCCTCACCATGCACCGATGAAGGGCCACCGGGGAGGTTTTAGTGGGTAAAAACCCCACATAACCGCCGCCTTCCCCCCAGAAGGCGGGGTATCTTTGTGAAGATTTCATCCTAGTTAACAAAAAAAAAAGGTACTTATACTCAGCGACCTTTCTGTTACGTTTCTCTATTCATTGCACGTCGAACAATTCAAAGCGTTCTGTTTACTTGCCTTTCGAAGTGGGAAACATATTGACGCTGGAAAACAAAAACGTAGTAACACACAAAATTGAAATTGTTCACCAGAGCCGAAAAACATTACAACATTAAAATAAAAATTATAACTTTGGTGTTTGAGGACCTAAAGCTGTCGTTTTTGGACACAATATTTATTATTTTTTTGCTGTATAAGTATTGTCCCACGGCATTAATCTAGAGTTTTTCTAAAAGAAAATCGTTTTACTGTACAAAAAATTAAAGAGAAGTGTCAGTCTCGAAAATCCTATTTTCGCTATTTTTCATCTAATTGTTACAAGTCATATATCATTCGACGCGTCTTTTTTCTGATTTCAACTACGCAAAAAAGTGAAAATGGCCAAATGTGTCACTTACTACGTTTTTGCTTTCCAGCGTCGATATTCAAGACGAAAGTAAAACACGGACGGAGGTCACGTCCCAGAAGCGCTGGTTAATGTTTTTATTGTCTATAATTAGATCGATGTTTAGTCGGCGAAAGATATTTCAGCTGTAATAAACTACATAAGAGAGGCGATAAAGTAGTTGTAGTGTTTTTCGAGAAAACGTGAATGAATGAAACGATGCTGAAATAGATTGTTTTTGTCCCTTAACAGCGCTTTTCAACCAACTTCGAAAAGAAGGACGCTCTCAATTCGTCCATATTTTATGTTTTCTACATCATAACTTTCGACCGGGTGAACCGATTTTGATGATTCTTTTTTTATTTGAAAGCTTGTTCTTCCCGCGTTGTTCCAATTACATTAAATACGACAATGGTACCCAAGAAAACAAAAACCGCTACATACAACTACAATGATATATACTTTCGTGTTCCTAGCAGTTCTCAGCGCATTCGTGATACATACACTCACAAAATGTTTTCTCCCATTATTACGAGAACCAACGCCGGTGAACGCGCTCCATTGACTAGGATTATGAAGCAGCATAATGACCATTTCGCCAACATTGATGTGTTATTTCTTGCCTTTTCCTCTTATAAAAAAACTTTAAAAAAGAATTTGGATATTTTAAATATGTGAATATAGATATAAATGCAGATCTAAAGTGTGTGTAGTGCTATAGACATTTTGTGGACATTATTATTACTATGTGGATAACGGTGTTGTTTACATATTTATAACTCTTTATACTTAATGTATTTTTTATCTTAAGCTTTTAATATGTATTCGTTTGTTGTTCCAATTAAAATAAAATAAAAATAAAAAATGTTTGGACGCAGCGGTATAAGTCGCGTCCTGGCTGATATTCGGGCGGGACTTTTTAAAAATAAGAAGACACGAATTACGATTCTCTTTTGTTTATTGTATTCAATATTAATATTGCTGTAAATTGAATTTATAGAAAAAACCAAAAGTCTTAAATTTTGAATTAAATGTCGATGATTTTTATTGGAATAGATGTACTTCAAGGGTAGTTTGATACAAGTTTGGTTAAGTTCTGATTAATTCTACTTCGTAATACTCCTACGATGATTCGGATAACAAAGAAGGCGTCCTCGCGAAACAAAGTTTAACGGTTGATTCGACGCAAGCAGAATTTTTTTTTTATTCTTAGATTGCAACCACAGACCTGTGTCCGTGCTCTTTTCCAATACACTTAAATTGTTTACTCTGCATTTGTTAAAAAGTGCCACTTCTACAGTTACTATTTTCCTTATTTTTTTTTTATATATATAATGCCTGAATTTGGAGGTGGCCAGAGATCGTTTTGGGTTCACGCGTCGTAGACGCCCCGCTGCATTGCTATTAGCTTCTCCGCGACCGCTGTGTCCCTGCTTCTCATGGCCATTTTCAGATTGTAGTCCACTACTACATCCTCTCCCTTGATGCGGCCATTGCCTTTGTCATCAGTCTTCTTGTGGCGTCGTCACAGTCATCTGTATAATAGACACAGCTGACGGTGTGTCGAGAAATCGCCACTACAGCATGTTGGACGCTGTCGTGTAGTGACAGTTTTTTCGTCACTGTTCTGATGACCACCACTGATCCGTACGTGAGGCCTTGGGACTCGTGCACGGTAAGGATGCGCGAACCTGACCCCGATCCGTATCCATGGTTGGAAAGGGAAGCAGAATTTTAGTGGAGTGGATCGAGTGTTTGAATAAACTAAGCTTAAATAGGAGATAATCACTCTGATTAACAAAGAGAATACATATAGAGAAGAAGAAAATTCTCCATCTTCCATATCTGTATTCCATATTGGTAGGTAAATTGACAACTATCTACACACAACACACACTCGTATTTCAAGACCATCGCCGGTACATTATAATATAGAGCATTGCTGATTTTCAGCGCTGATGCGTTCAGTTGAGATATGCCGCCTGACATTAACACTTGAGGTTTTAAGAAATGAATTAAATTAGTGATTAATTAAAGCGACACGAAAAATACATAAGATTATTTTATTGCAGTCAATCCAGCCTCTAGTCTAGGATATCCTGTGACGACTAATACAAAAGTTCTATCTATACAAATAAATAAAATTGAAGTGTCTCTCTCTCTCTCTCAGTGTTTGTGATTTCGACGGGATTTTCACTGGCAGATAGCTGATGTAATAAGGAGTAACTTTTTTTACTTTAATTTATAGTTTTTAATGATGGGTAACACCGCGGGGCGCAGCTAGTTTAAAATAAATGTAATTCGGTTAAGTTTTCTTTATTTTTATTTAGCAATGTGGAAAGTTTCGGCGTATAAACTGAAGCTCGTGAGTAGATTTCGGTTTTGTATTCGTTAATTATAAGTGCGAGTGGAGGGTTGTTTGGGGGCGGCGTGTGCAACGGGCGAAGGTCTGGGGGATGAGGGGGCGCACAGGAAGCGGCGTAGACGGCGCACCCGCCGACGCATACGTAATGGCCCAGGCGCCACCTGCCCTACGTCCGAGGTCACCCTGACCTTTCATGCCCTAAACTCACCTGTGATCTACAACTTTGTACACATTTACACATCAGAATTAACTTGTCATAACAAAAGCAGAGCAAACAAGAGCCGTGGCAGCTCAGTGTACGGGCGGTTACACTCATGTTGCATAGTATGCTAGCAATTTCCAATTTGATTCCCAGTGCCGACACCAATGTACTTGTTCGTTCCAATTTTAAGTGCAGATTTTCCACGAGCTCGCCGCTAAAGTAAAACATCGTGAGGAAACCTACTTCAGTTAGAAAGTTTTACGTAAGTAACCTCTCCCCTCCCCCCCCCCCGGGACGTGCTATCCTTGAGCACAGTGCAGAGGGGCTCCGGTGCGTTCCACGAGAGATCCCGGAGCCCCTCGTCATGCACCGAGGAAAGGGCCACCGGGGAGGTTACAGTGGGTAAGAACCCCACATAACCACAGCCTTCCCCCCCCAGAAGGCGGGGTATCTTTGTGAAGATTTCCTCCCCGTCAACAAAAAAAAAGGGTTACACTAACTTAACTAATGAAAATATCACACACAAATTTGTGGCCGATATTTGGCGATGAGCTCTATTACACTGGGTACCCAATATGCTCGGGGAAAAGAGGACAACCAAAGCAATTTCCACTTAACCCGCTAGGGTTAGAAAGTAGCGACAGCTTACAAATTTATATTTTTATAATAATATGGTCTCATGTGTTTATCTGTAGCGGAGTAGACAGGAGATCACTGCTCGCTTTTTGCAAACCTTTTTCGGTTCCATATATAGGTATACATAGGTAGTAAGACACCGGATGCAATATATTACCGAAAAACAGAGATTTGAACTTCCGATTCAATTTTAAAGAAAAAAGCTTAGCCACGAATAACAATAACTGTTGAATCCCAATCGGCATTTAAGAATAAAAAGCCGTTTGTCAGTTTTTTAAGTACAAAAATACCTGGCGGTACCCTTTGTCATATATGAGACCTGATAAGCGAAAGGTATCTTCCCCACTAAGGAAATGAAAGCTTATATATATTTGCTGTGTGGTTTATATACACATACATAAACAAAAAAACATAGCTATCCGCAACGAATTAAAAAAAATACGGCAGTTCTAGAAATCCTTAGCCAATGACGCTGATTAAAAGTTCTAAGAAGTCGTTGACGGTGGCTCACGCGCCGACTACACCATTTAAGCCGAACGTCGAACAATTAAACGTATCGCCGCTAACATTCCATGATGCAGACATAAAACTCCGTGTTTACGATCGCCGTTAAGTGTTGGTGACATTTAGAAAACAAAATGCGTCGACGCCAACTCGACTGTAGTGAACTTCGAGCAATCGCTGTAGACATACTAAGACCACTTCACACACGTTATATGTATGAAAGTAAAATAACTTACGAGGGAGATAATTGGAGTTCCACTAGGCACAGGCCGTCAATGTAGAGACTATAGCAGGGGTTCCCAACCTTTTTTTACTCTAGAGCACATTCTAAAATATCGGCCAAGTGGCGGGCACCAACTATTTTTAATCGACCAAATCCTTCCATAACTTCTTATTTTCCCATCATTTATTTTCTTATATTCATGACTATTAATAAGTAATAAACAAAAATCAAATAAAATCAAAATTAAAAATAGTAAAATTATTATTCAAATTGTGTACACCCAGAGAAATGTATTTACAAAACGTAGTTGATAGTTCGTAGAAGACACGCATAATCATCAGCGTCAATATCGGCAGCTGGGATAATTGAGAACATTCCTCATGTACATGTAAAACAGCAGGTTATAGAAAATAGAAGTTTACACTTGAAACCCTTTATAACTTGAAAAGTCTATAGCTCGTGTGTCTCATGGAGTTGGACTTACCAAGGTACTACTTTATTTACGAATGTAGGAAATAACGGGACAAGTAATTTCCTGCCTACAGGTTAAGTAGATGGTAATGCATCGTTTGGAAATAATAGTTCAGCATGAAGTCTAGGTGCATGTGAACATGCAACCACAGTAAAACGAGGGTACGCTGCCGCAATCAAAGCTGGGAATACTTAGCTCGTGGCTCGTGTGAGGTTTAAGACGACAAGGTCACGCGACAACGCCATCAGAGTAAAATCACTATTTTTCATCACGTTATATTATTTTATAATTTCCATATACTTTTTAACGTAAGCGATATAGCCGCAGATAGTTTCTAATAAAATTTAAACTTTAATACTGTCGAACCAGAAACTTCTTTACAAACATCCAAGTGCTTGTAGGTCCTTCTTCGGAATATTCTTTTATACTGAATTCTTATATTGATATGAATATCACTCATTGAATAAAACTGTTACATATTTTAATATTGTTTTTTCAATTCCCATCGTTTCGAACTCTTTTCTTGTCTTGTAGAAATCCCTGTTTTATGTAGATCCCATTTGAAATTTGTGGGAACGAAATAAAATCTTGGATTATACCAGCTAAGATTGTGATATTGGCGGTGTTATGACAAACCAAGACTATATAACAAAGAGAATATTAGCGACAGAACTACGTATTATAACTATGAATGTGATCATTCGCGCAAATATATTTTGTAAAAGTAAAGTAACAGCCGTTCTATATGTCCCACTGTTGGCGCAGGCCTTCTCTGTAAATAGAGTATAAGGGCGTGGTCCACCATGCGGCCCTAGTGCGGATTGGCAGACTTCATATATCATATCCCCACGATGTTTTCCTTCACCGACGAGCGCGTGGTAAATCAGCACATAAAATGGCAACAGCGAATTTATTGGTGTCGGCACCGGGGATCGAACTCGGGTTGCTAGCGTACTATGCAACTTGAGGCGACCGCCCGGATACCGAGCTACCACGGCTCTTTCATACTTCTGTAAGCTAATTATTAATTTCAAGTGCTCAGGCCACTGAAACAGCATGTATCGTGTAAACATACAAAGTATATATACCCGGCGGCGAGCGCAAATAAATTAATCAATGGCTGCAGCGGATGCGGGTACGTCTAGTTTTAATTGTTCTAAAACGTAATGCGGCCCCACTGCCGCTCCCGGCACAGTACTACAGCCGTAGCTTTAGGGAGCCGACACACGGACGACTTAATAGTATTAATTATACAATGCATAAAATGTCGACACATTTAGATATAGAAATCGTCCCAACATATTTTAAACTGGATTCCGGAGAGACAGGTTACTACAGTTAATAAAAGTACAATATCTAGAACAGAGATTACGCATATTTTTACAAAAATTGAATCAAGGAAATTGGTTAGCGTTATGTTGAGTTATACGGACATTTGCGGGGCTTACTTAGTGCAAATTAAAGACTTATATTGTTTTGTTATGGATGCCATTGTCAGAATCGGACCCAAAGGGAAGCACCAGATTTTAGACAAAAAAAGAATTATCAAAATCGGTTCATCCACTTGAAAGTTATGGGGTAACAAACATAAAAAAAAATACAGACCTCACCACCACTACCAGAGAACCTGCACCTTTTTTAATTCGGTTGAAAAATAAATAATAAATGTATAAATGAGTGATTCATCGTTTAAATATAGTAAGTGTGGACTATTCAAAAATTGATATTAAATTTCATATAAAATAATATTTTATATCAAATTATGAATATTTACAAATAAAATAAAATATGTTATATTCTCTGTAGTTTGTTCATTTGCAAGCTGCACTTTCACTTTTCGATTGGTTTGAATCCATGCTTCTTACGTAGTATATAAAAAACCACTTACTAGATTTTATGTTTGGCGTACGGCAATTGGCTCACTACATGTCGCCGAACGCGTTGTTCACTAGTTTTAGCTGTAGTTCTATTGGTGTGTAGAGGCCCTAAAATTATTTATAGGCTGCTAGGTACATTAAGCTGGGAGGTATTCAAACGCGAACAATATGTAATTCAATCAATAAATCGTCTTAACAACTCAATATACCAACAAGTTTCTTAAATTCTTAATAATTCTCTGGTGATTTTGGCTATGGCAATATCTTCTATTTTTTTTGACGAACTACACAGATTGGCCAGAGAAGCTGGCCTTGACTGCTTCACCGGATTGAGAGGTGGCAGAGCTCTTAGGTCGCTTAGCCTGAACCTCTATCGCTAGTAACTCGACACAAGGGTCCCCGGTGAGGGGTAACCTCGGCTTGACGGTTACTATGTCACGCGTAAGTATTCCGATCCGAGGGCGCCTGAGAGGGCCGAACCACGACTCGGTCGGTTGCTATTTCACGGATAATAAATATCTTCTAGTTGCCATGAGAATGTATGCAGTACGGTGGAAAGTATAGTGCCGCAATAAATTGTTGTTTTTACTAAAATTTTTGCCCGTTGTATGGTCTTTGTATGTATGTCACAAAGGCTTTGAACTACTGAATTATTGTTAATTTCAGAGCTGACTCTTTGTCATTCCTCTACGTTAGCCAATGTGCCATTCTCTAGCTCCCCTACGTGAGTGGTTAGGATTATCTATGTACTCTCTTTCATTCGTCTCTAGGTTAGTTGTTAGTTTTTACAGTTTTATATATATTACATACTTCTTATTTTACTAACATATTACGATAACACTTTCTTCTTTATCCTTATCTTGTCATACATACATTACTCTACATTTATACTAGATTCTACTCTACTTCACATTTCTCTCTTACATTATTCTACCTACTCTACATTTTTTTTTTTATGACGAACTACACAGATTGGCCAGAGAAGCTGGCCTTGACTGCTTCACAGGATTGAGAGGTGGCAGAGCTCTTAGGTCGCTTAGCCTGAACCTCTATTGCTAATAACTCGACACAAGGGTCCCCCCGGTGGGGGGTAACCTCGGCTTGGACGGTTACTATGTTACGCGTAAGCATTCCGATCCGAGGGCGCCCGAGAGGGCCGAACCACGACTCGGTCGGTTGCTATTTCACGGATAATAAATATCTTCTAGTTGCCATGAGAATGTATGCAGTACGGTGGTAAGTATAGTGCCGCAATAAATTGTTGTTTTTACTAAAATTTAAGCCCGTTGTATGGTCTTTGTATGTATGTCACAAAGGCTTTGAACTACTGAATTATTGTTAATTTCAGAGCTGTAAAACTCTTTGTCATTCCTCTACGTTAGCCAATGTGCCATTCTCTAGCTCCCCAACGTGGGTGGTTAGGGATTATCTATGTACTCTCTTTCATTCGTCTCTAGGTTAGTTGTTAGTTTTTACAGTTTTATATATATTACATACTTCTTATTTTACTAACATATTACGATAACACTTTCTTCTTTATCCTTATCTTGTCATACATACATTACTCTACATTTATACTAGATTCTACTCTACTTCACATTTCTCTCTTACATTATTCTACCTACTCTACATTTTTTTTTTTATGACGAACTACACAGATTGGCCAGAGAAGCTGGCCTTGACTGCTTCACAGGATTGAGAGGTGGCAGAGCTCTTAGGTCGCTTAGCCTGAACCTATATTGCTAGTAACTCGACACAAGGGTCCCCGGTGAGGGGTAACCTCGGCTTGACGGTTACTATGGTACGCGTAAGCATGCCGATCCGAGGGCGCCCGAGAGGGCTGAACCACGACTCGGTCGGTTGCTATTTCACGGATAATCTAAGAGACATTCAAAGCTAAACTAACTTTGAGTGCCACTTCGGGAAGCGTTGGCGCTGGGAGAAGAAGTGGCCGAAGAAACTCCAGCAACGGTCCTAACATCTAAGGGGTGGGGCGCCTACTCTACATTACACTCCACTTTCTTACTCTACATTACATTTTAACTTTCTATTTCTACATTCCTATTTCTCTATTTTAATTTCCTCTTTTTTACAGGCTTCTATTTTTATTTATTCTACTTTCTATCTTAAATTTCTTGTTTTACATCATTCCATTATTTTAATTACAATTACACATTTTTTCTACTTCCAATTTTTTTTACTCTTCCAGCTTTATCATTTCTACATTATTTTATATCCAATTTTTTGGGCTCGCAACTCATAGAGAGCACTCTGCTCTGTGCCCTCGCAGTGCAAGGCGACACGGGCCAGCCGATGTCGCCTTCTTCCCGGGTCCACCTTGGCGGACGACGAAGGCCCCCATCCTTGTCGCCCAATGAACCCGAGGCCCCTTTTAGTCGCCTTCTACGAAAGGCAGGGGATATCCGTAGTCTTATTCTTGAGAGCCCAGAACTACAGGGTTGTCATCAATAACGTAGCCTAAATGTACAAATCTCTTATATCTACGCAAATATATTTTATTTCTATTAACATTATTTCGCAGGTATTTTTATTAATGTTTGGCTAGTTCTGCAATTTCAGATAACTACCTACCCTCCGTACTAGTTACAATAACCGTATGACGGCAGAGTAGTGCGGCCAGTTTGTTGTTTACGCTTAAATACGTCGAAGTATAGGCAAAATCAGCACTGTTATATCCTAATTATTTATTTATTTTCGTTATTGATGTCGAAAAGAAAAAGATTTAATAAAGCAAAAGTGAAATAATATAAACAAATATAGATCTAAAACATGAAAAAACAAAACTTTATGTTGCTAGTTACCACTATGTTTAATTTAGGAAATTGTTATATAACTAGAATAAATACCAACGAATGTTTATGTAGGAACCCTATTAATTATTAAACGAGGAAACTATTCATTCAAATCGTTGTGATGATGCAGGAAACGTTATCCGGTGTCTCGTCTCCGGTGCCGCGGTAACGATACCGCGTCGCATTAGGCAGTAAGTTGCGAACAGATGGTTCCCTCGACGGAGGAAAAGGAAATGACGCGCGTCGTCACACACCTGTGTATACTTCGTCCTTGTTTACAATGTGTAATGTAACAAGTAATTTTAACAGTTAAATTAAAAATAGACGTCGAATCGAATCAAACGTCAAACGCTTTTAGGTGCGGTCGATTAAATGTTGAAGTAAAAATTCATTACGCACGCTTTACTTGAGAAGTAAGCTGTTGAATGTATGACGAGAGTGTAACAAAAAGTGTGATCGGGCGAGGCGAACGGTATTTGAGAGGGAGATTAAGTTAGTGAAGATAGAGTGACGTTTCGTATATTACTGTAGAGTGTATTGTGTACATATATCATACATATAAACACATATATGTGTACTTCTTCTCTTATTTGTCGTTCCCTCATTTCTGAGGATCGTGATCACTTGAGCCCCTCAAATGAACAATCTGCCTCCATCGGCACGTAGTGGACAGTCTGGTCTTTATGTATCGGTATTCGCAGCTTTCGCCTCCAGCACCACATCTCGATTGAATCTCCGTAAATGTACATCTATATATGTATAAACATACATATAGATGGAGCTAAGGAACAGTCGAGTGGTCTAACGCACACTCGTTTATGTTTGTGCCTTCATAATTCCGTTATTTATAATGCGATACTGAAAAGTTTTTTTGACGAACTACACAGATTGGCCAGAGAAGCTGGCCTTTACTGCTTCACCTGATTGAGAGGTAGCTCTTAGGTCGCTTAGTTCATTCGTGTCCGATACCGTTAGCTCGCCTCTTACACCAACCATAATATATTCTAATTGTATTTTGAACAGAGGCGAAGTATACTGAATGCTTCGGCGAAATGACCACTAGGAGTACAAAACACCTAAGAGTAATACGCGCAGATGAAGAAGATATCCAAGTATCTTTACTGACGGGTTTGGACTGGGGAACCGCACTGCACTGAACTGCACAGTAAATTACTGACCGCATGTTTGATATTTTTTTATTAAGACAATCTAAAGAAAATAATACATACAATAAATCTTATACAATAGGTTGGGGAAAAAGTCTTTTCGCATTATATGAACTTGTAAAAAAAATTCTTTGGCTATACTATATCTGGCATATCATTATTCATTATGAGCTGTTATAACCAGGCCGGACCATCGATTCTGAACTCTGCTGCGAGCAACTTACGAGGTTAAAGCAAGAAGTTGAGAGAAAGCGGCCGGAATTAATCAACAGAAGGGGTGTAGTTTTTCATTATGATAACGCTAGACCTCACACATATTTAGCCACTCAGCAAAAATTAAGAGAATTTGGCTTGGAGGTGTTAATGCATCCGCCGTATAGTCCTGACCTTCAGATTTCCACCTGTTTCGGTCTCTTCAGAATTCTTTAGGCAGTGTCAGGTTAACATCACGAGAAGACTGCCAAAACCACTTGTCGCGGTATTTTGATCAAAAATTCTATAGCAATGGGATCATGTCCCTACCTACAATTATAAAGGCAAAAAGTTATCAAACTAAATGGTACATATATACTTTAGATAAATAAAAATAAACTATATTAAAATATGTTTTGAATTTTCTTATATAATGCGAAGAAACTTTTTCCCCGACCAAATATAAAATTCTTGTGTCATAATGTTAGTTACCATACTCCTCAGGAACGGTTTGATCGATTTTTATGAAATTTTATATGCATATATATTGTCTGAGAATCGGCTACTATTTTTCATATCCATAAATGATAAGGGATAATTTTTTTGTTATTTTAAAAATATTTTATCCTACTATTTTTAATAGTTATTTTAGTAAAATTTTAATAAATGGATAACTGATCTATTGATCAATTACTGTTTGATACTGCAAAAAAAACATGATCCATGGCCTATGCCGTGATCTGAATGATCTGTTGCCTTGCATGGCCGATGGAAAATATTATTTTTTATATTTTGACTACAACAACAACAAAAACCAAAACTAATTTTGATGGCAAAACAACGTTTGTCGGGTCAGTAATGACCCAGAAGGAGACCGCAGAACGGGATCGGGAGAGGATCGGCCCGCAGCCCTGTAGTTCTGGGCTCTCAAGAATAAGACTACGGTATCCCCTGCCTGTCGTATAAGGCCACTAAAAGGGGCCTCGGGTTCACTGGGCGACAAGGGTGGGGGCCTTTAGGCGACATCGGCTGGCCCGTGTAGCCTTGCACTATGAGGGCACAGAGGGGGGAATCGTCCCCCGGGACGTGCTCTCCTTGAGCACAGTGCAGAGGGGCTCCGGTGCGTTCCACTGGAGATCCCGGAGCCCCTCGTCATGCACCGAGGAAAGGGCCACCGGGGAGGTTTTAGTGGGTAAAAACCCCACATAACCGCCGCCTTCCCCCCAGAAGGCGGGGTATCTTTTTGAAGATTTACTCCCCGTTAACAAAAAAAAAAAAAGGTATAAATTTAATATGCAAACAACACCATTATCCACAGTATAATGATGTCCACAATCATGTCTTTGCTAGTACACTACACACTATTATGTATAAAGACATTCTAATTTAAGTAAAAAGCGATCTTTCTTAAAGAAAAGTCTATTTTTAAATTTTTTTTATAATGGTCAAAGGATAGAAAAAGCACACCAATTGAATTTCTGGTCAAGTATGTAAATCAAATCAATTCTTAACGACGCTAAGGGTCGCAGTAGAAAACTGTGGTGACTTACCGGATATAATAATTAATAGGACCGAAATTATCGAGGTATCGAACCCACGACGTCTACTTATTTTCGTATTATATAACGTCACGCAACGAGGTGTAGGAAGACTTCCTCCTTTTTTGAAGTTGATGAATATAATGATGACCAGATTAGTTATACATGGGTCACATTAAAAGCTCCCCCGAATCTCACGAATAATCATATTTGTTTTATAACCATACGTTGGTCACCCCTGGCTAAGATCAATCATTGCGTTTTGCAGTTATTACACTTAATGTTCCCTTTCCTCAATTGAGTGGAATTATTTTTACCCTGGTTAAGATATCTTAGTGTACAATTACGGTCCGCGTAATATACTTAATGGCTTCGGTTAAACTATGGTATTACATTTACAACTTATGTTAAGTACGGACGGGGATTGTTAACTACTTTTATTAATAGATCAGTAACAGTCTAGTTGATTAACGTTCGGCTTAATTATGGATAACATCCCTACCCACCACCAACTTCACGGTTATATGGGCCGAAACGCGGGAGGGTACGCGTGGTCTGGCCGTGTGGCCCCATACGCACCTTCTTGACTCCCTACAAGTTCTTTATCAGGGCTATTCCTTATCAGGCAGATGATAAAGAATCTTTTAATAATGGATAATCGAGCGTTCATATCTCGACCGGCTTGTACCAACGAGTATCCGGTTTCCGGTTTCTGAGTCTGAATAAGCGTCAATAGCCTAATGCTGCAAATCGTAAGGTCGTGGGTTCAAATCCACTATTCGACTATTGACGTGAATCATCTAGCAAGTGAATCAATTACCAAGCCTGAGCTTTGTGGCGACTTGATTATATTTGAAATAAGAAAATTTATTATAAAAGACACATGCCAACGTTTTTCCTTTCACTTACTTTTTGATCTAGACTTTTCCAAATTGTATATTTTGTATGTAACAAATTTAAAAAAATATAATTTCATTTTTCTTCATGTTTCTGTGATAATTTTATTAACCGGCGGGACACTAGAAGACCAAGAACACGTGTAAAATAATAATGGGAGGCATTCCACTCTAATGCCACATTTCCCAAAGCTTATTTGGAATGTTACTAAAAAATATTGTTCTTAAACAAAATGCTTAAATCTATACCCGATGAATAGCCGTTACACTAATCACATTTAGAACCTAGTAAACTGGATGAGAAAATAGATAACATTTTTTTTATACATTCCAAGCATGTCATTTTTTTTTGTTCACGCGGGGGAGTCTTTTTATAGACCATCCTCTGGTACCCTGGGTGGGCCCGGAGGGATGTGTGGGACTCGGCCTGGGCAGCCCCTACCCACTAAACTTTCCCTGAATGCCATCAGCCGTTATAAGCGGGGTACCCCGGATCTGTCAGCGACAGGACACCCCAACGACCGGCCGGTCCCGGCAAAGACCGGACTTCATCCTCAAAGGGGACTTCTCCGGCACTCAGAGAAGTCCCGACGACGCCGAAGCATGCTGGGGCCAGGTACCCATCTTGGCCCCGCTTCGGATTACGGGGGCGGCAAGAAGAGGCGTTCGTAACGCCTCCTGCGCACGTCGCCTGCGGATGGCGGTGGCCTCTGCGCTCCCCTCCCTGACCCGCTCGTCAGCCTCCTTCTGGGACATGACCGTCTCAAAAAAGGAGGCGACCGCCGTCCAAGACCTGTCGCTCGAGACCATCGCAAGAGCGAGGCTCGGAAGCGACAGGTCTACACCACCGATCCTTGACCAGAACCTACCTGATGCTGGGTAGAGTATAATTAGCTTATATAAGGTATATTTAACTTACATAGGATATATTTAAGCATAGATTGAATGTGTCCAGAAACCAATAAATTAAACTGTTTAAACAATCACTTTTATTACATATAAATATTGTAATTTTTACTATATACAAATTAAAGCTACATAAGCAAAAAAATTCCACAAAATTAACAGTTAAAATATCGTTAGGTAAAACTAAAACAACAATTTGTTGTTCAAAGACAATTCGTTTCATTCTGAATCATAATCGAGCGGATCTTGGAACTCTTTGGCAGGCGGTAGCAACATCTTGGTGCGAGATGCCAACCGTAAAGTGGCCGATCCCAGATTAGATGATGGCGCGTGGCACGAAGACTTGGAACTGGTGGCACCCAGTCCCGCTTTGTTCTCGTTACTCACTAGCGCAATCTGTAAGCAAACATTCCCATTTGTTGTGCAATACTCGAACATAATTATTAATCTAGTAAAGTATACTTTTTTATACTTTCCGAGAGACTGCTTGAATACATCTGATGTTCTGCAGCATAGTAAATGCCTATTCACTCAACTCTTGTAAACCTCCACATTTAAATCAGAGGGAAAGATAGACGCGGGTAATTTATTTTAGTCATTTGATGTACGAATAATGAAAGCGAAGCTTTAGAGGGTTTAAGTGACCTAAGAGCTTTTTTTTTTTGTTGACGGGGAGGAAATCTTCACAAAGATACCCCGCCTCCCGGGGGAAGGCGGCGGTTATGGGGGATCTTACCCACTAAAACCTCCCCGGTGGCCCTTTCCTCGGTGCATGACGTGGGGCTCCGGGATCTCACGTAGAACGCACCGGAGCCCCTCTGCACTGTGCTCAAGGAGAGCACGTCCCGGGGGGAGGTTACTCCCTCCTCCCCTGTGCCCTCGCAGCGAAAGGCGACACGGGCCAGCCGATGTCGCCTTCTTCCCGGGTCCACTTTGGTGGACGACGCAGGCCCCCACCCTTGTCGCCCAGTGAACCCGAGGCCCCTTTTAGTCGCCTTGTACGACAGGCAGGGGATACCGTAGTCTTATTCTTGAGAGCCCAGAACTACAGGGCTGAAGTGACCTAAGAGCTATGCCAACTTTCAATACATGAAGCATTCGCGACCAGCTTCTCTGGCCGACCAGTATTAAAGGTAAGACAAAAATAACGAAGCATAACGCTTCGTTAGGGCTTCGGGGATATCCACGACAGGACACCAAAAAAAAAATATAATAAACATTCTTACATTATAATATGAAGGAGAAAAATAAATTAAAATAATACAACGATTTAAAAAATATAAAAGTTTGGTATAACGATTTTTTTGTATGACGAACTACACATTGTCCAGAGGAGCTGGCTTTGACTGCTTCACCGGATTGAGAAGTGGCATAGCTCTTAGGTCGTTTAGTTCAGGCTATCCTAGTAACTCGACACAATGGTCCCCCCGGTGAGGGGTAACCTCGGCTTGGACGGTTACTATGTTACACGTAAGCATTCCGATCTGAGGGCGCCCGAGAAGGTCGGGGTATAACGTTACCGCTGTATATAACGGCGGATTCAAACGTCAAAAAAATATGAGTAAATACTTCTTATATTCGTGTGTTTTTAATGTTTGATAAACATTTGGGATATTTTTCAACCGACTTCATACAGAGGGCGTTTAACGTTGCACGTAAATGAACTTGATGTTTGAAACGGTTTTCTTTCAATTAGTTTAATTCCATGTTTTTCGTAAGAAACCGACATAGGAAAATTCGTTGCTGCCAGTTCTCTGGGATTGGAACCCCGACCATTACATATCGTAAACTCGAACGCCCCAGCCACAATGCTATCAATGCTTGTACATACCTAAACAAAATAAATATCAATTTACATAAATTTTTCATGTGATCAATTTCTAGAATGTTCTTATATTTTAAGTCCATCCCAATGACCATTTTTAATCTTTTCTTTCATCAAACTTAATCGTCGTTCGCCGTTAAAATTTATACATAATTTTGAGATTTAATACCTTTAAAAATAATGGCGTTAATTAATTTTATTTTACAGCTTGACGGTTATATAAAGTCTCTAATGGAAACTGTAAATTATTATTTTTATTGCACCGCAATCAAATTCATCGACAGGTAAAATTCTCGATTACCTGCATTGTATATTTTAAATACCTAAACACATTCCCTTCTTGTCGATATCGACCGCAGCGATATTTTAAATTGGAATAGACAACAAATCCGGATATATCACATAACCGGATGTGATAGGTGCAGAACATACTCTTTACACCCAGACCACAAAACAAACCTTTACATTTAAAAAAAGTTTTACAGCCTATATACAGCCGTGAGCAAAAATAAAGCGTCGTAATTTTATATTTATTTAAATTTTAGTACTTAGTGTTGCCTCCATGTGGCGATATAATAAAATCCAAATAAAATTTAATGAAAAATACTGTATTATCCAAGTTTACGTAAGATATCCTTTTTCGTTTAAGTTTATGTTTTTTAATGAAATATAAATAAATTGATAAAAATATTTTATTATATTTTAAAGTTATTTAACTGTCTATCATGTTATTTCATTTACCTAGCGTCTTTATCTTCCGAGATAGTCAAACTTTCTTAACCGACCCTTTATTTTTGCTCATGAGTGTATGTCCCACTGTTGGGTACCTTCCCTGTAATGAGAGTACAAGGGCATAGTCCGCCACGCGGGCCTAGTGCGATTTGGCAGACTTAACGTTATTAGAAAATGATGTAACACTGCATGTGTTACAAAATTTTCCTTACGTTATTCACTTAGCATAGACCTCGGGGTGACACCACTTTGTGTCCGATTGCACAGTATAATACACCAAATAAAAGCTAAACTAACTATTAATATTACTTTGGCGCCGTCACATCTTCCAGAATCTTCTGTTGAGGCTGGAGCGGCCGCTGCAACTGCAGAAAACCTCAAGCGGCGCAAATATAGTAACCTCGATACGGGTTTCATATTTGAGCCGTTTGGGGTAGAAACTTTGGGTCCGTGGGGTCCTAGTGCACATCACCTTTTTAATGTGTTAGCTAAGAAGTTGGTCGACACATCTGGTGACCAGAGGGCTGGCTTATATCTTGCACAGAGGCTAAGCATTGCCATACAACGTGGCAATGCTACCAGCCTACTGGGCAAGCTGCCAAGCGATGCCGTTTTGGCACAGTTATATTTTTTGTAAATATTTTGTAATATCTTTTAAATTGTAAATATTTCTTTATTAGTTAGTATATATAATACAGCTTATGTTTTTTTTTAGATACGAAGTACAAGAAATATTATTTGATAAGTAGTGATTCCGAATTTATTTCATTCAAAATGGCCACGCTCTCTAATGTCACCGATCCAAGCGTAGTTCTCTTTTGCACGTAAAGCTACATCACGTCACACTGTTAATTTAGTTGATTGCTCTAACCAAACAAGAATCTATTTTCGCATGTACACAATCACCTAACCACGTGATAAACATCTAACAGTCACTTCTGTACGAGGCAGCTGAAGTGTTCGCACACTTTTATAAACCGCAACATAAACTACACGAAACTGCCAAATGAATTACCATTTATACAGCTTTTTTATAGCTCGAATTACAATTCAATGAAGCAGTATGTCATTCTTCCATTCGAAGCGCGAATTAATGAGAGCAACGCGATCATCAATCAACGGCGGGAATTACGCGGCGGCGTGAGAGAAAAAATGCACCGAACCAGTAGACCATAAAAGCTAGACGACTACGCATTGGTGGGACAATTATTAGCGGTTCATTGTCTAGTCGGAACATTCTAGACGAGCGGAAGTTCAGATTTCCTGTGGCATACGCGTCCGCGCACCGTGTCGGCGTAGACGTGCGCTGGTCTAAGGCCAATTGCACGGATCAAAGGCTCCATCTAAGGCATCCTCAATGCTGGCGGGAACACGGCCTCACGACCTCTCTCTGTTAATACTAAAATAGGTGGTAAACATCACTAATGTCATTAAATCTTTTGACGTCTGTCTCGAAAAGAACGCCCTTTTTTTTTTTGTTTACGGGGAGGAAAAAGACAGATACCCCGCCTTCTGGGGGGAAGGCGGCGGTTATGTGGGGTTCTTACCCACTAAAACCTCCCCGGTGGCCCTTTCCTCGGTGCATGACGAGGGGCTCCGGGATCTCCAGTGGAACCCCCCCCTTGTCGCCCAGTGAACCCGAGGCCCCTTTTAGTCGCCTTGTACGACAGGCAGGGGATACCATAGTCTTATTCTTGAGAGCCCAGAACTACAGGGCTGGAGAAAAGAACGCCCTAGGCCAGGGGTCGGAATCTGCGTGTTCTGAGCCATCTGGCTTTTAACTTCCCATGTAGGGGTCTTTTATAGCATTTTTCTGACTTTAGGACTATTTAGGTCCTAACAATGATTCTATAATAAATTCAGGTTAAATATCGATGAAATTTGGCTCTATGGTAAAAAAAAAAATGATCCCTGCTCTAAGCGATATAACAGGTCATTACGCATACAATAATATTGTATTATATCAATATATTTTATTGTTTCTAAGATACATTTTATTTTTATAATAATAATTAATTCCGCTATAGTAAAGAATTTAAATGTAAATACATTTTATTACCATTCATACTTACGATAGGTTAAAATTTGACGCGGTCACTTATCATCGGATGAGACAAATTCTCGTTTGCCCCCTTCTTCCATATAAAATCGGTTTTCACACACACAACTTATCAAGTTATCTAAAGTGGTGATCTCGGTCATTACGAGTTAGATTAAGCTAAAGCGATAATTAAGACGCGACGCGCGGGACCGCAAAGATTCAAATTATTTACAGTTTATTGGCAAATAACGTCATGATTACAATCTACATTTACGCTTAAGACACATGATGGTTTGAAAAAAAAGAAATAATTTACCCACCCCGACCATAAATAACGAGTGCAAGCGGAATGGGAAACACAGGTTTTAGGAGTGGACCATCATTCCTTGTTTATGCGAAGTCGCTACTTTAGCGAGTCATAAAAGCCATATATGTGAAAGTAAAGTTCTTTATTTAGACTTTAAATTATGACACGGAGTCGTCGTCACGGTTCAGCACACAATGGAATAACTTTACGACGGCTATGCGCTTTCGCGGCGATCTTAATGTGCGCATTTAGTTTTTTTACGGGAGTAGCCTACGCTTATCGGCCAGAGGGCCGCGTTATTAACCGGGTTTTTAGGCCCTCTTGGAACCTCGTAATAGAGTAAAAGTTAAAGTTACAGCCTTTTTTATATGTTCAATATATACGACCCACTGTTGGGCGCAGGCCTTCTCTATAGAGTATAAGGGCAAAGTCCGCCACGCGGCCCTAGTGCGGATTGGCAGACTTCACATGTAGGCTTCCTCGCGGTGTTTTCCTTCAGCGCCGAGCGCGTGGTGAATCAGCACATAAAATAGCAACAACAAATTTATTGGCACCGGGGTTCGAACTCGGGTTGCTAGCGTACTATGCAACTTGAGCCAACCGCCCGGACACTGAGCCACCACGACTCAATAATCGTGTATCGCTCGTAATAATGTTACTAAATTCACGATATCTGTAGCGATGTCGGATTACTAGAAATACTAAAATTAATACGTGAAGTTACATAGTACGCTGATTTACCACGTGCTCGGTGGTGAAGTAAAACGTCATGAGGAATCGTACAAAATCTTCAGGCATGTGAAGTTTGATAATCCGCACTAGGGCCGTGTGGTAAACTATTCCCTTATACTGTCTTTACAGAGAAGGCCAGTGCCTAACAATAGGGTATGTATAGGCTGATGCTTTTTTACACGTCGTTGCTAGCGGTAAGTGGCGACTAGTGGACTGTGAACGATCGTGCACGTGGTTCTCTACCGGATCAACCGCTCGGAAACAATCGAGTGGCTCGACATTTAAAGAACACATAATGGGAGTCGTGCAGTGACGCGTTTCATCTTAGACGTGTAATTTAACGAGTGCAGCCGTCCTGAATACTTCATAGACTTTTTGTAGGAACTATATTTGTTAAAGACCGCTAATGCGCCGATATTAATCATCAAGCTAAGATCGAAATTGATGAGATTAAGTTAAGACAAAATCGATCATACTTCTCTCTACCACTTATAAAGTATGGATTTGTTTTCTAAGAGACGGTTGCTAATGATTGGATGAAATAAATATATAGCTATGTTATTTATAAAAAAGTGTCATAGTGACATTTGTAAATAACTATTTATCGTAATATTATTATTAGTCGGAAATATAATTAAAACAAAATTTTAATATGAAATTCTTCATCGATCTAATGTGGAAGCACCTTTAAAACGGTTAGATGCAAGGCGCATTTGGTGGGAGCGCGATGCAGTTTAGATAGCCATTTCGTCTGCCAGCTTGAGGATCATCGCCGACGATATACGCTTGAGATATAAGCGGGACGTGCAAGTTAAATTATGTCGCAAAATAATATCAATGCGCAAAAAAGTTTCATTGCCTATGATCCTCTTTGCTCGGCGCTCAGGCAGTGAGTGCAATTCTTCAGAGCCTCGAACACCGTAGACGAGTGACCTGAATCTTTTCATTTCGACGAGTGTGCGGAAGTGTTGCATAACCTACTACCCTCTTCCCCTTTCCATCGCCGAACGACCAGGCGCGGCGAGCAGTGCCACCTAAGGGCGTACGTACGACGTAAGCGTCGTAGACATTCCCACATTACGCACGAAGCGGTTTACTCTTTCTTCCGTATGCGGACGGCTAAACAGTGGAACTCTCTGCCGACGTCAGCCTTTCCGTACCAACACAATTTGGACACCTTTAAGGCTAATGTGAACAGGCACCTTATAGGCTCAAATGTTCCATCCAAGGCTTCATCTTCGACTTCCACGAAGACTATTTAGTTTAAAAAAAAGTTTATTAGTGTATAGAGAAAATTTGTGTTAAAGGCACCTAAGAAATCACTTGTCAAATATTTTTGCGCGATTAATGGCGATGGGCACCTCCTATCACATATCTGACATAATAAGTTTCTTGAAAAGCGGACAGCAAAAGTTGTCTGTTTACCCCGCTAGCTGTTTACCTACCTATATATTAAAAAAAAATCACAACCTGATCCCCGAATCTGCTATTTTCCAGTGGCGTTCCATTATGAAACCGATCTAATACAGTCTATTCTATCATTACCAAATACCTCAGATACTAACATACCATCGTTAAGCCATAGTGGCAACAAATCTACTAAAACTATAAAATCTCGACCACTATAATGCCAATGAACGTTCATTTCACATTCTCGGGGACCTGTTTATGTGTTGTTGTGGCTAAGCGACCTAAGAGCTATGCCACCTCTCAATCCGGTCTCAAGCAGTCACAGTTAGCTTCTCCGGCTAATCTCTGTAGTTCGTTAGAAATGTCTCATCAAACCTATTAAACGTTTTTTTTTCAGAATATTATCTTCCTTCAAAAGCGCATTGTTCGTAAAGCAGAGTAAACTGCGTTGTTTTTTTTTTTACATATTTAAAAAGTAAAAACAATAAGATAAGGCCCGACAATTCGTATAAACGATGCGCTATAGATGCTATCGTGGTACACCCAAAACCCAATGTTTGTACACTTCAGCCGCGTTTGTCACCGGCTCCTTTTGTAGAGCTCAATGAGAGGTTATCATTGATTTCCCGGAACCGCGAAACCTTGTTTCGTCAATGGACCTCCTTATACGGCTTTAAAGTTACGAGAAAGGAAGAGCGCCTCAGTACCACCGATCTCTTTCCAGATAGCGATCTGACCGAGGTACTTTTGCTCCTTGTTATCTAAGTATAAAATGTACAGACGCGAAAATGGAGGCTTTAATATACTTCTTTAGCGAGATTTAACATAAATCTCACATTAATGGAAATAATACAATACACTCACTAACGCAGTCCGCCCTGATTGATAGGCAAGAATTACCGAGTTTCACTAAGTACGATGCTGACGGTTTATTCATATACATACAATCAAGTCAGTTAAGAGCTTCTACTCTATACCTGCCCCTTTTTTTATATATGTTGCAAACTAATACCATAAAAAAAATATAGCCGTGAGCAAAAATAAATTAAAGAAATAAAAAAAAGCGTCAATAGCATAGTGGTTTAGGGTACGGTCTGCGAATCGTAAGGTCGCAGGTTCTAATACACCATTCGACAACTGACGTGAACCATCTCCTAGCACAAGCCTAAGCTTAGTTGGAATGGTTAACAAGAATTTTAGTAATATTTTCTGAAAAAAAAAAAGAAATATTGCTAGCTTTCTTTAAAAAAAATAGCATAATAGACAATTAAATATCTTTAAAATAAAATATTTTTATTAATTTATTTATATATCATTAAGAACGTAAAACTTAAACGAAAAAGGATATCTTACGTAAACTTAAATAATATAGTATTTTTCATTAAAATTCATTTTTATTTAAATTTTAGAACTCGGTGTTGCCTCCATGTGGCGACACAAGTACTAAAATTTAAAATTTATTGAAATTATAGGGTATTTAATTGTCTATCATGCACAATTTATTTCAGTTAGCTAGCGTCTTTATATTCCGAGATATTAAAACTTTCTTAATCGACCCTTTATTCTGATTTTTGCTCACGAGTGTTATCAGCTTTGTCAATTTAACTTTATATTGTGCATGATTGCAGCGTCACCCTTATACAGGGTAGGCCTTTAAATAAAGTGTAATTTTAAAGCAGTGTATATATCATCACGACTACATACAACACGTGAGGACAACGCTTTATGGACAGATTGCATATTAAGATAACTTGAATGATGAAGATTGCGACGGTACGGGTAAATCAAAAGGCCGTATAAGCCGCTCCTTAACGCGACTTTGTGATTAAGAATGATTTATTCAGGATAACCATTTAAGTATATATGGTTGTGCTATTTGATGACCGCGGATCATTCAGTAACCAGCGCGCCTAACAGAATTATAGGGTTGTTATTAGAAAAAAGACAAGATACACAAGAATTGATCACAGGCAACTTAACAAAATCTACCAAAAGTGGTAACATTGTAGCGGTTGCTGCGATTTAATGAATGGGCTGGCACAACCAGGAAATTTCCGCAAACTTATAGTAGGATCCGTCCATGTCTATGTGGTGCAGACGAGCTTAGTGTCCATAATCGGTCTAAAGGTCAAGCCACACAGCGAGCGGGACGTACCGTTGGCAGGAAATTGGAAGTTGTAATGTACTAGTTAATATAAAGCGTCACACACAGATCTACAGAGACAAAAACCACTCCGCTCCACCTCACTCAATACGTATTCCCGCCAGATGCCGCGGCGAGTCGAGAACTGCGCGCGAAAGCTCTATACGTGAAGCTCTATAATAACTAGTACAACTGCCAATTTCCCGCCAACACTACGCCCAGCTGGCTGTGTGACTTGACCTTTAGTCAGCGCTCCTGCAAATCGTTTAGTAGATGTTTGTAGGCGATTGTGATGACAAAATACAGAAGTTATAGAGTAGACAGCAATAGCAATCACTAATCGTGTTAGGGGTTGAGAGTGTTATAGACACAAATTTTATTAATTACATTTTAATATCGCGTATCTTTAATAAATTTTACTTCAATTATAATAGAAGCACAATAGATTCTCAGGGTGAATGCATTAAGTGCTCGAAACTTTCAGACTCACAAGAGCAATCGACAATAAAAACTATTTGAATATATTCCTGCGTACAAAACGTTAACAAAATAAACACATAACATATAGACAGAGTCTTCTATAAAGTTGCTAGATTACAACGTGGCTCAAAACATATATCGATAGTATATTAGCAGTAGGAGTAAAATTGTAGTAGCATTTATACAATACGGGCCTTAAATATATGAACTACAAACGGTCGATTAAGGCGAATGCTTCGGAAGCCAACGGACAATTAGCGAGACGATTCCTTGGACGTGGCATTTTTGTAAATACCAAGAAAACAATAATTGCTACAAATTGCAACACCGCAACCTTACGGTGCGTCCACACCGCGGACGTAATCGCCTAAAAGATATGGACTCATAAGTCTGCTGCGCGCACGTCTTTAGGTAGTCCCGGGCACCGCTGAAAATCAGCGCTGTCGCATCCTTGTGACAGCATATGCTGAGACGGCGTCCGATATTGGCATCATATGTTTTGTATTATTTGGCCGTGTAACTTTAACTATGTTTTGTCTATTTTTCATTCTTTTTTAATGTGTGTTATATTCAGTCTGTGATGTGTTTTGTATTGTGATGCCAATAAATTAATGTCTATGTCTATTGTAATCGTATTATCATAGTTTCGATTCGGTAATCTGCTAGTTCAGTTGTACTGCTATGGCTTTCCGATGGCGTACCACTGACACTCGAATAGTATATTCAAATGTTATTATTTGAAGTCTCGTACATAATGATACATAACTAAGATGTGCTTCGAAGGATGCCAAATCATTTTATCAAATAATTAGGTTGATTTTTCTAAAATTCGGAAATCAGAATCGACTGAAAACGTTTTAAAGATACTCATAATTCAAGTAACAACCGTGGTGTGGAAACAACTTTACGAGAATTAGGGTTACCATATATAAAGCAAAAGTTTAGTGAGTTACGAATAAAAATTGGAGCACTACGAATGTTAGTGGAGATTAAAACTTTTCCTATTAAATCTCCTTTACCAATCGATATAAAGTGTAATAAATATAGATCACTTCATCACTGACAAATAATATTTATTTATTATTGCATGAGATTTTACTACTTAACTCAAATATTATAAATGCCGGAAAGTATTGAAGACTCCAAGACGTCAATAATCTAATGGCATAGTTTCCTGTCGCTTCCGAGCCTCGCTCTTGCGATGGTCTCGAGCGACAGGTCTTGGACGGCGGTCGCCTCCTTCTGTGAGACGGTCATGTCCCAGAAGGAGGCTGACGAGCGGGTCAGGGAGAGGAGCGCAGAGGCTCCCCCCCTCCGCAGGCGACGTATCGGGGTGCGCAGGAGGCGTTATGAACGCCTCCTCTTGCCGCCCCGTAATCCAGCTGGGCCAGGATGGGTACCTGGCCCCAGCAGGCGGGACGTACCGTTGGCAGGAAATTTGAAGTTGTACTGTACTGGATTAATATAAAGCGTCACACAGATCTACAGAGACAAAAACCACTACGCTCCACTCACTCAATACGTATTCCCGCCAGATGCCGCGGCGAGTCGAGAACTGCGCGCGAAAGCTCTATACGTGAAGCTCTATAATAACTAGTACAACTGCCAATTTCCCGCCAACACTACGCCCAGCTGGCTGTGTGACTTGACCTTTAGTCAGCGCTCCTGCAAATCGTTTAGTAGATGTTTGTAGGCGATTGTGATGACAAAATACAGAAGGTATAGAGTAGACAGCAATAGCAATCACTAATCGTTTTAGGGGTTGAGAGTGTTATAGACACAAATTTTATTACTTACATTTTAATATCCTGTATCTTTAATAAAAAGTACTTCAATTATAATAGAAGCACAATAGATTCTCAGGGTGAATGCACTAAATGCTCGAAACTTTCAGACTCACAATAGCAATCGACAATAA
Source organism: Meandrusa payeni (assembly GCA_029286785.1). Taxonomy (NCBI): domain Eukaryota; kingdom Metazoa; phylum Arthropoda; class Insecta; order Lepidoptera; family Papilionidae; genus Meandrusa; species Meandrusa payeni. The sequence goes on along the minus strand of JAGSMX010000008.1, from coordinate 4,854,268 downwards.
AAACTATTTGAATATATTCCTGCGTACAATAAGTTAACAAAATAAACACATAACATATAGACAGAGTCTTCTATAAAGTTGCTAGATTACAACGTGGCTCAAAACATATATCGATAGTATATTAGAAGTAGGAGTAAAATTATAGTAGCATTTATACAATAAGGGCCTTAAATTTAAGAACTACAAACATCTAGGGCGGTTACGGCCGATTAAGGCGAATGCTTCGGAAGCCAACGGACAATTAGCGAGACGATTCCTTGGACGTGGCATTTTTGTAAATACCAAGAAAACAATAATTGCTACAAATTGCAACACCGCAACCTTACGGTGCGTCCACACCGCGCACGTATTCGCCTAGAAGATATGGACTCTAAGTCTGCTGCGCGCACGTCTTTAGGTAGTCCCGGGCACCGCTGAAAATCAGCGCTGTCGCATCCTTGTGACAGCATATGCTGAGACGGCGTCCGATATTGGCATCATATGTTTTGTATTGTGATGCCAATAAATTAATGTCTATGTCTATTGTAATCGTATTATCATAGTTCATTGATAATTTCGATATGGTAATCTGCTAGTTCAGTTGTACTGATTCCGATGGCGTAACACTGACTGACACTCGAATAGTATATTCAAATGTTATTATTTGAAATCTCGAACATAATGAATACATAACTAAGATGTGCTTCGAAGGATGCCAAATCATTTTATCAAATAATTAGGTTGATTTTTCTGAAACTCAGAAATCAGAATCGACTGAAAACGTTTTAGAGATACTCATAGTTCAAGTAACAACCGTGGTGTGGAAACAACTTTACGAGAATTAGGGTTACCATATATAAGGCAAAAGTTTAGTGAGTTACGAATAAAAATTGAAGCACTACGAATGTTAGTGGAGATTAAAACTTTTCCTATTAAATCTCCATTACCAATCGATATAAAGTGTAATAAATATAGATCACTTCATCACTGACAAATAATAATTATTTATGAGATTTTACTACTTAACGCAAATATTGTAAATGCCGGAAAGTATTGAAGACTCCAAGACGTCAATAATCTAATGGCATAGTTTGCGAAATAAAGTCGAAGGTTCATGCCCACAATCCGAATATTTACGGCAAACCGTTACTAGCTTGTTTTAGAATGTTTAAAAAGTGTGTTCCTTGCAATTTTAAGTGCTGATTTATCACGTGCTGATTTATCACGTGCTGATTTATCACGTGCTGATTTATCACGTGCTGATTTATCACGTGCTGATTTATCACGTGCTCAGCGGTGAAGGAAAACATCGTGAGGAAACCTACATTTATTAGAAAAATTTCTCAGACATGTGAAGTCTGGCAATCCGCACCAGGGCCGCGTGGCGGACTGTGCCCTTATACTCTCATTCTTTCCTTTAGAGAGAAGGCCTGCGTCTAACAGTGGGACATATATATAGGCTATAACTTTAACTTTCAATGATCACTTAACATTAGAAGAATCGAACTAATACTGTTTTTTTTATGTATTCTACTGCATTAAAGATCGATCGTGCAAATCTTTTTGCTATTATTCTCCCATCATGTCACAGCAGAGCCGTTGGTCCAGGTTGCCAGGAGTATTACGGCAGTGTCACATTAAAAATTAATTACTAAGCCAGTGCGTCTTACTGTTCAGGACTGTGACTTACTAGTCAAGCACTTGCTTAGAAAGTATAAAAAAGTGGCCTCTGTGGGCGTCTAGCCGCAGTAAATAGAATGTTTAAAATACATTGTTTTTCCCATGGCAATGCAGGAAAACGCTTTAAATTTCTGCTACATAAGAAAAAATATTGACTGTAATCACTTATGTATTAATGTAGATTAGACAAGTGAAAACCGCATACAGTCAGAAGAATGACTCGTATCTTTAAATTCAAAGCCGCTAATAATAAATTACGGCTCATAGCTCGCGACTCATTAATATTACCAACACATAATGGAATTGGCGATCTGACGAGAGGCACGTGCATTTTGAATTTCATATTAACGTCACCAACATTCTGAGAATCTGCCCACAGGCTGACATAAAGCTGTAACACATTACAGCGATGACAAGGTAATTCATCGTAACCAAAGAACACGGAGAAGAAAAAATAAATAAAACAAGAGATATAATATGTAAAATAACACATCGAATTAAATACAATTGTATTGGTTTTGTATGAATGTCAGTTATTGTTAGTGCATAACAAGAATGAAACGACGAACGAATGAACGAATAAAATTAAATTTATATTAGAGACGCAGTCATCAAAATTGGAGAAACATAATTCCCTCTATTTCACGGCGGTATTCTGCGAAGTTGTGGAACTCCTTTATGCAAAAGCCAACACAGCGAAAATAGTGTCAATCTTAAACGGTTATAATCTGCGTGGCATAAAGAAAGATGTTGTGATGATAATTTAGAAAGGTATTTTGTGATCTAACCATGATGGTAGGATACTTTGTATCAAAAAATGTGAATATAGGGGAAATAGTGTAGATAGGGGACGACCTTCATGAACTTATTTCTTAATGATGAACTACACAGATTGGCCAGAGAAGCTGGTCTTGACTGCTTCATCGGTTTGAGAGGTGGCATAGCTCTTAGATCGCTTAGCCTGAACCTCTATTGTTAGTAAGTCGACACAAGTCCCGCCGGTGAGAGGTAACCTCGGCTTGGACGGTTACTATGTTCCGCGCAAGCATTCCGATCCGAGGGCGCCCGAGAGGGCCGAACCACGACTCGGTTGCTATTTCACGGATAATCTAAGAGACATTCAAAAGCTAAACTAACTTTGAGTGCCACTTCGGGAAGCGTTGGCACTGGGAGAAGTGGCTGAAGAAACTCCAGAACTGAACTCATATTGTGCAGATTGGGGCATATTGAAGGATGGTATCAGGAGACACCCATAGCATACGCGTAAAGAAATTAGGCTGAAGCAAATTGGATATTAGTAATCTATATCGTTTTTGTTGGCAAAAGGGACAAGTAATACGGCCTACCCGGTCAAATTATCACCTAACTGAAAAATTGTAAATCAATATATGGGATACCCTATGGAACACTGAACTCCCCTTTGATATTTTTAAATATGTGTGATCAAATAAAATAACATTGGACATCAAATAAAAAAATGGTTGTAATAATTATGACATTCTAATTTCAAATACGGAGGATAATATTATGTGCACCATTTGTTTTTGCGAAAATTAAATACAATAATAATACATACTCTTGATATGTCAGAGAGACAATTATTCTATTGTTGCCTACCGTCCTAGTGAGCCGTCACCTTTATTGCAACGAGATAACCCTACTCGATTAAGGTGAATCGCGTTGAATCATTTGTTAGCTCATCGTAATCCGGTTCAAAACTACATGGAGATGACTAAATTTCACAATTTTTTTTTGTTGCCAACATGTCAACAAAAATAAGCAATTTCGATAGATGCATCCTTCAGTTTCTTACTAATTATTATATGCCACAGTTTCAAAATGTAACAACAGTGATTTCTTTTATTTGTACGTATGTTATACGTATTGAAATAAAATCATTTTCACACATTTTATCGCTTATACTTTAAAATGCCGACGTTTCGAACGCCTTTACAGTATTCGTGTTCACGGAAAAGACTGAAGTGGTGTCCCAATATGATGAGCCCATAGACTTAAGTCTAACAGTGGTGTGCTTGGTTTCCAAGCCGACGGTAGTGACTTAAGTCTTAATTAAACCACGATAAAATTAGCTCTATGTCAATTGTACAATAATTTTGTTGCATTGTTTTTACCAATGAGATTTCTCTTTTTTCTGTGTTTAAAATAAATTGCTTACTAAAATTTGTACTCGATCTATAACATTTAACCGTCCAAGCCGAGGTTACCCCTCACCGGGGGGACCCTTGTGTCGAGTTACTAGCAATAGAGGTTCAGGCTAAGCGACCTAAGAGCTATGCCACCTCTCAATCCGGTGAAGCAGTCAAGGCCAGCTTCTCTGGCCAATCTGTGTAGTTCGTCAATAAAAAAAAAAAAAAAAATCTATAACAGCCATAATCAACTTGCGGCCGGGCTTATTTTGTTAATTAATAAATGTTAAATATACGCGATGAATCCGTTCGTAGTTGTTTAATACAATTTGTAACAATTGCAAAAACCTAAGAAACCATTTTTTTTGTAAAGAAACCTAACAATATTTCCTTTTCTTTAGAAATATTACTAACATTCTTGTTAACCATTCTAACTAAGCTTATGCTTGTGCTAGGAGATGGTTCACGTCAATAGTAGAATGGTAGATTCGAACCTACGACCTTACAATTAGCAGACCGTACCCTAAATCATTAGGCTATGACGCTTTACATATTCAAGTCCTAGGCACGGCTGAAAATCAGCGCTGTGGCAGCATTGCGACAGGACATGCAGAGACGGCGTCCAAGATTGTAATCACATCCTATTCATCCGTTCATTCTTTTTTCAATTGTATTTTTTTCTTTTCTTAATGTGTTTCATATTTTGTCAATAAAGAAAATGTCTATATTTTTTTTGCGGCCAGCGACATCATGACTATGACACGATAAGGTTTGTGACCCGTTTGAAAAAAGATTGAGTTCCATCGGTATAGCGATAGCCCTCCTGTCACACAGCTATCTCTCTATATTTTAGCGGCACTACCCTTAACCTGCTCTTAACCACTAAAGGTTAGCTGGAAGAAAAGGCGCCTTTCACGCCTTTAAACATATATTTTGATGCAATAAAGGATTTATCTATCTATCTATCTCATCATAGCATCTTTATAAAAGGTTACTATCGAAAAAATCTATTATTATGGATTCTACCGAAGCGTAGAATACTTTATAGCGTTCAAGATTAGGGCTGAGTCAGTAAATATAAGGAAGTCAATACAAAGCTGAATATTAAGCGCATTTTGGTATGTCGCAAACTTTTTTTTATAACTTATAATTTTGTAATTTTAGTGCACGCGGTTGCAATTATTTCACTATAAGTTGTCGGCAATTTAAACCTTAAAGGTAAATTTTAATTAATCGCTCCAATTATAAGTTACTGGAAGGATCCCTTTATGCCATTTTAAGTTACTTAAAGTAATTAAGGTGCTGAAATAACATTAACAGAGAAACTGTTTTTGGTTTTATTTTATGTTTTTTTGTTTTCACAGAAATAAAAATACGCCTACAGATAAGCAATAAATATACAATATTTTTTTATTCACAAGCGACTTCCTTTGTATCTTAAAACATTGGTTCAAGTTACAACATAAGAGTTTTAATAATAAAACTGATGAATTAAAATACGAAAATGGGTAGGTCCTCAATTCGTCAGTGTTCGATTCGACCGAGCTTGTGTTTAATGTCTCATTTGCGTCAATAGCCTAATAGTTTAGGGTACGATCTGCGAATCGTAAGGTCGTAGGTTCAAATCCACCGTTCGAGTATTGACGTGAACCATCTCTCAGTTGGAATAGTTAACAAGAATGTTTCTAAGAAGCTTTCTTTTTTTTTTAAAGATGAAAAGATTTAAATTCGGTTTTTGTATTTACTCGTAAATATCAACAACCAACATTCGATTTTTATTAGTTCCTGGAATTTTTTGCGGAACCGAAGGCCAACAAAATTAATTACAAAATAGCTTCATAAATGACGCCGCTATACTCGTAGTATAGCATATACTTTGGTGAAAAGAACAACGGACAGCAGTTAAAATAATATTTCACAGGTTACGTGATGACAGCCCTGTAGTTCTGGGCTCTCAAGAATAAGACTACGGTATCCCCTGCCTGTCGTAGAAGGCGACTAAAAGGGGCCTCGGGTTCACTGGGCGACAAGGGTGGGGGCCTTTATCGTCCGCCAAGGTGGACCCGGGAAGAAGGCGACATCGGCTGGCCCGTGTCGCCTTGCACTGCAAGGGCATAGGGGGGGAGGGAGTAACCTCCCCCCCCCCGGGAAGTGCTCTCCTTGAGCACAGTACAGAGGGGCTCCGGTGCGTTCCACTGGAGATCCCGGAACCCCTCACCATGCACCAAGGAAGGGCCACCGGGGAGATTTTAGTGGGTAAAAACCACAAAAAAAAAGGTTACGTTATGAAATACAGACAGGGCATTGCGTGTTATAGTGTTAAACTTCGATTAGCACCTGTACAATGTTCGACGTAGTTCGTCTACAATATAAATATAACCGCAAGATAATGAGGCAAGATAGCGATGTATACGCCCAGATGTCACGTAAGCAACCCATCAGCGCTGCGTTTTAGAGTTTATAGCTCAAACACAGTTAGTGGTGTTCGGGCGTCTGCACATCTGCATACGAATAGCCCGTGTCCACGAATGCATGTCACACGATCATTTCTATTTCTTACCAAAAACGCTATTACGCGCGAACAACCACTTTCAATTTACGACTTATCGTACAAATGTTATGAGATAAAATTAATCAGAACCTAAACAAACTCTCATTAAACTACTCTTGAAGTACAAACTTTCCAATAAAAATGAATCATCGAAATCGGTTATCGTGATATAAGTTTGTTTGTATATTTTTTTTTTTTTTTTTATAAAAAGAAGGCTAGCAATAATACTATTACTAACAATCTTGTTAAGCATTCCAACTAAGCTTAAGCTTGTGCTAGGACATGGTTCACGGCAATAGTCGAATGGTGGATTACTTTACGATTCGCAGTCCGTACCCTAAACCATTAGGCTATTGACGCTTATTAGGCTATTAACGCTTAGCAGTCTTAAATTTGCATTAGTTACTTAATGCAAATTTAAGACTGCTTTTCTCATAGATGCCATTGTCAGAATCGGACCAATATAAATGGGACCACACGGGAACCACTAATCTTCAATTAAAAAAAACAACAAAACAGCAAAATCGGTTCACCCAGTCGAAAGTTATGACATAACAACCAAAAAGAAACATACACGTCTGTAACTTTTTTTTTACTTAGATTTTTTCAGAAGCACTTTTTCATTTTTGTAAGACAGTTAAAATACATTCGGGTAATTCATAATTCAAATTAAAAATTTGAACTCCCTGTCCTTTTTTGAAGTCGGTTGATAAAGAATATCTTACTTGAAATGACTACGTAGGGAACTTGGCTCTACAACTCTGCCTCCCTGGTCGGAGATGCAAAGGAAGTTCCGTGGTAAGATGAGAGAGTATAGTGTCGAGAGACAGGAGAGAGTCCCCGACATCATATTTCTCAAGATGATGTCGGGGACAGAGTGAAGTGAGCAATAGCAAGAAATAGAGAGAGCTTTCAGCGGTGGAAGAAAACGTGAGAAAACCTAAATGTATTAGAAAAATTTCTAAAACATGTCAAGTCTGCGAATCCGCACTATGGCTGCATGGCAGACAAAGCAGTATAACTCACTTTACAGAAACAGCCTATGCCCAACTGGTTGAAATATAGTTGTAACTTTAACTCAAAAAACAAGTTCACATACATACATCCACACATACTTGTCGACTTTCACGCTAATAATATTAGTAGGATATCACACATCATATATCTCACTCACACCGTGAATATCTCATTGTATTGAATATAAAATTAAATATATGTACGACATGTCAAAACAAATACCTTGAAAATGCAATGTGCCTGTACATTATGGTCATTTTACAATAGTATTTATTTTATATACGCGGTGATATGACCTCTTTCAGTAGTAAAGAACAAATTTTATAGATAATTATATTTGTAATCTGAAAAAGTCGACGTCAATAAAAACCCACCTGTATAATAAAGAGCTAGATAAATCCGCGCGACGCGACTAGCTTATTATGCGTCGTACTGTTTTGTTAACACTTTACGTGCGAATAACGTTGCAATACAAATAAAAATAAAGATTCGATTCAAATGTGGGATGGCGCTATTCACTTAGCGAGTCTGCCAGCCAGCGTCATTTCTGTGCAAATGTGATTTGTAAAAATGGAAAATAAAATGCATTATACGGCCATAATTGAATACGCACGTAAAGAGTTCGAGTTTTTAATCAAAACTATAAAACCCGGATGTTTTTTTTTATTTGGACGCTTAAGTAATTAATTATAGATAACCGATATGTCTATCCCGCGTTGTGTAGACGGAGATAGTTTTCGTTGTCCGCTTTTCTCCTAGTTTATTAGGACCCGTCTGCGACAGGGGATGGACCCATCTTCATACACTCATAGCATGGTCATTTAATCGTAACTTTTTTTTATTTCAAAGGAATCAAATGAATTTTGTTGGCATACGTCCTTGAACACTGAACCGTGGTAGCTCAGTGTCCGGGCCTCAAAGTTGTATAGTACGCTAGAAACCAGAGTTAAACCCCCGGTGCCGGCACTAATAAATTTGTTGTTGCAATTTTATGCGCTGATTTATCACGCGCTTGGCGGTGAAAGAAAACATAGTGAGGAAACCTACATGTCTTACAAAATTTTTCTAAAGCATGTGAAGTCTGCCAATCCGTAGGGCCGCGTGGCGGACTATGCCCTTATGCCTCTTTACAGAGAAGGCCTGCGCCCAACAGTGGGACATGTATATTATATATAAAGGCTGTAACTTTAACTTCTAACGTTAACGTCCTTGGGTTTCTAAGATATCCAAACCAGGGAACTCCTAAAATCATATGAAATATGTTTATTGATTACGTAACGACAACAACCACGAATGTAGTAGGAGAAAGATAATACAGGCATCAGAACTTGTAAAATAACTATAATACTTCGATAATAAGAGAAATCGCTCGTGTGTAACAGCTTTTAACGTTTGATTCAATTTGAAGTCGGTATATATTTTTACTCATAAATGTACTTATATTTTTAAGGCCGTTCAATTATATGCAAAATTGGACCCCGACACTTCGGACTTGAACAGGTGTTATTAAAATGTTTATACTCTGTCGTGACACAAAACTTAACGCCGGCAAGAACATAACGAGACGCAAATAAAACCAGGTGACCGCATTAAGATTGAAGTTTAAGGTTTTGAATGGCGTACAATTCGCGCGTAATTGACTTTGAGTAGGTTTAACTTGTGTTAAATGTCTTCTCTTTCTATTTTAAAGTACAATACGCGTGAGCGTCCATGCGTTTATACACCTTTTCATTTTATACCTATTTTATTATTATTTCATTCCAAGTATGTAAAGCTTTTCATTGAATAAAAATGGCGGTATAATTTTACCACCGTTGGGTCTGAGTCAGTCCTGTAGACAGATCCTGGTATTATATGTTACACAATCCTTGCAATTACATACAATTGAATAAACCTTGAAATTAAAAAATATATACTAATTCCCATAGAAAAGATGACTGGAAGTTGTCACCTGCCAGTCATTAAATAAAATTAAAATGAAATCGAAGCACCACATAGCAAGGTTTCAAAAAAGTGTAAGCTCATTCTGCTCATTCTCATTCTCAATTATTTTAATTATTACGTCAAGTAACATGATTTGATTCCATCCTTATATATAACATTCCACCGCCTTTTTAATACTTCATATCTCATTATGTTCACTACAAAAGTTTGGAATAACTTACTTTCCTTCCGATTACAATGTCTTTAATAGAAGATTGAATAATTAATTGGCATTTATATAGGTTAGGTTAAAAAAAATGGCTTTCAAAATTAACGTGAGTGGTGGGATGGGGAAGCAAAGATTAGATCAGCCTTGTAGTTCTGTGCTCGTAGAATAAGGTTACGGTATACCTCGCCTGTCGTAGGCGATTTAAAGGGACCTCGGGTTCACTGGGCAACAAGGGTGGGGGACCCCGGGACTTACTCTTCGAGATCATAGTGCAGAGGGGCTCCGACGAGATCCCTGAGCCCCTTACCATGCACCGAGGAACCCGGAAGGCCACCGGAAGGGTGGTGGTTACTTGTAAATCTTGTTGTAAATTTCCCCCGTCAACAAAAAAAAAGCAAAGATTACGGATTTCCAGTTCTTGCACACCCATTCTCGTACATATAACTTATACACTTGTGTGTCGATTATGAATTCTCTTAATACCGCCCTATCAGATGGGATAAAAACCCGTTGATATCAAAACTACATTTGCGAGGTGTGTTGTGGTTATTTAACGAACCATAATATTAACAACATTGTTGCAGTCCGCATTAAACGCGCCAGCAAAAAATCATTAATGTTTTCCTTTCAATGCAAAAATAAAACGCGTTCAAAATCGTACTTCAACTAAAAACTAATTGCAACAAGAATGTGTAGACTTGAGTATCGTCAAGCTTGAACAGAACACCACCGTGGATCGCAGATCATCGCTTCGTGTGTTCAGTTAACAAGCGTCAATAGCCTAATGGTTTAGGGTACTGCCTGCGAATCGTAAGGTCGTGGGTTCGAATCCACCATTGGACTATTGCCGTGAACCATGTCCTAGCACAAGCTTAAGCTTAGTTGGAATGGTTAACAAGATTGTTAGTATTATTTCTGAAAAAAAAAAAAAGAAATATTGCTAGCTTTCTTTTTTAAAAAAAAATAAATAAATAAAAAATAAGTTAACCGAAGATTTTTATTTATTTTTTTTTTATTACAGGCAATGTGTTCGCCACAGTTATCAGTAGTAACCCTATTGTATTTTTTCAAATGACGAACTAACACAGATTAGCCGAAGAAGCTGGTCTTGACTGCTTCACCGAATTGAGAAGTAGCATAACTCTTGGGTCGCATAGCCTGAACCGCTATCGCTAGTGGCTTGACACAATGGTCCCCCCGGTGAGAGATAATCTCGGCTTATATTAAAATTATTTATTCAAGTTACAATTATACCATCACCTGTCTATCAGGGAAAGTCTCGTCAAAATCGGTCCAGCTGTTCCAGAGATTTACTGGAATAAACAGACAGACGGACAGACAGTAGCACGTAAATTATATTGGTATATAGATAAAAAGCGATTTTGATATTACAAACAGACACTCCGATTTTATTTATTTGTATAGCATTATCTTTAACCATTCAAAACAAGTTTTAACAGAGTTATGTTGTAATAGAACCAAAGGCGAAATATTTCGCAGAGCCCTGATGCTGTAAACCTGATAGGTAGTAAACGTAGGTTTTTAGTTTACGTAAACCATCTCTAAATAAGTTATGGTTTGTATTTTAAAGTCTAACAAATAGAACGATAGCAAATGCAGGATAAACTTCGAGAGTCCTGCAACGTATGTTGGTGTGAACATTTACTAATTTTTTTATCTTTCCATTTTTATACCTTTAGGACCGGTTAAAGGTCTCTGAAAAAAAAAACTCCGCATTTTGCAAAGTCCCAAAATAAAGTTTATTGTAAGCGGGCGTGGGCTGGCGCGGGCGTCAATTTGCAAAAAAGAAATATATGGCTCGATTTCTTTTACATCAGACGAGGACAAGTCATCATTCAGTTACAGTGATACAGTGAACTTAAAACTAACCCTCGGTGTCTATACAGTTACAAAGGTTCGAATGCCTCGTGCAAGTCATCTCATTACTGTTTTAAAATAAGAATGACATTGATGATGCTTCTATATCGCACAAGTAAAAAAAAGGGCGGAGCTATAAGTGCATAAACATAAAAAAATACATTTACGAACAGAGAACCAACTCCTTTTTTTCAGTCGGTTAGAAAGGGCGATAAATTAATATATCTGTCACATTTTCTTTTCTTGTTCTATTAACCTAGGTTTCTATACATCAGCCCTGTAGTTCTGGGCTCAAAGATAAAGACTACGGTAACCCCTGCCTGTCGTAGAAGGCGACTAAAAGGGGCTTCGGGTTCACTGGGCGCCAATGGTGGGGGCCTTTGTCGTCCGCTGAAGTGGACTCGGGAAGAAGGCGACATCGGATGGCCAGTGTCACCTTGCACTGCGAGGGCACGGGGCGGAGGGATTAACCTCCCCTGGGACGTGCTCTCTTAAGAGCACAGTGTAGATGGGCTCTAGTACGTTCCGCTAGAGATCCCGGAGCCCCTCACTATGCACCGGGAAAGGCCACCGGCGGGGTTTTAGTTAATTATCATCCCGCATCGTATCTTGTTGAAGATTTCTCCCCTCCCCCCCGCGCCGTCAAAAAAAAGGTTTCTATACATATCTTCAAATATTTTTAAACTTATCTATCTATTAATACGTTTGTATATATAATATTGTATTTGTATATTCATATATTATATGTATTTAAGTTGTGCTTGTAAAAGTATGTGTACTTTTCTTAATATTTCGTTTCGTTCGTCGTTCTGCTAATATGATTTTCTCACACCCCCAGGGTCGATTAGTTACAGAATTTTACTAAAACATTAAGCCCGCCGTTGTTAACCCTAGCTTAAAGTGTTACAATAAGTGAAAAAAAATTAAAGTTGGTTTACAAGAACAAAATGGCCAGGCGATAAATTGGAAGATCTATACAAATATGGAAAGATGACATCATAGCAATAGCGGGAAAATACAAAATAAAGCGACGTGCGTACAACTCTAAAGGAATAAAACTTTACTGTTTCATTATTAATATTTGTGTGGAATAATATTTTAGAGCTCTCAAACTAACCTTTACTCAAACGATTGTAATGAAACCTATGTTTTTAAGCAATGTCATAAGCTGAGCAATAAAGTAAATTTTATTGGAACGGGCGACCCATTTATACCTGTACATTTTACGTGATCCGCGCGCCATTTAGAAATCCTTTTTACGGACCTCCTCGGACATCCTCCGGAACCCTGGGTGGGCCCGGAGGGAAGTTTGGGAATCGGTCTGGGCGACCCCTATCCACTAGCCGCGAATGCCATCAGCCATTATAATTGGAGTGCCCCGGATCTGTACCAAGGCAATGCAATTTACACTGTCTCATCTATGCGCAATCTGCCTTCTCCCTTTACAATAATGTTAGTACAATTTAAAAAAAGTAAAAGTAATATTGCTAGATTTCTTTTAAAAAAAAATCAAATGAGGGCGGATTTAATGTTTACCAAAAGGTACAATTTACCAGAGCCTGAATGAAACACTAGCACTAAGAACGTCTGTAAATGTACAGGCACCTGTTTATTATTCTCTCGGGCGCTCTGTCAATACAGCGTATGCAAATTGAAGAAGCTTGGACCAGCTGAATGGGTGCATCGTTGCAATCTGGCCGCACACTTGTACGACGAGTATTCTGCATTTATATTATACTACATATAATATATATATATATATATATATATATATATATATATATATATATATATTACGTATGATAGATGTATGAAGACTTTTGTAAAGGGAGAAGGCAGATTGCATATAGATGAGACGGTGTAAATTGCATTGCCTTTGTTATTTATATTTATATAAATTAAAACATACATGACAAGACTATTGACTGTTTTATTAATCTGTTGCTAAGCAACACCATAGCCAGCCTATTTTTTTTAAAAAAAGAAAGCTAGCGATATTTCTTTTTTTTTCAGAAATATTAGCAACATTCTTGCTGACCATTCCAACTAAGCTTAAGCCTTTGCTAGGAGATGGTTCACGTCAATAGTCGAATCGAACCTACGACCTTACGATTCACAAACGGTACCCTAAGCCATTAGGCTATTGACGCTTTTAATAATTAATAATAATAATAATATCTTGTCTATATATTATAGTGCAATGAACTAATGACGTCCTGACTCCTAAACTAGGAAATCCTGTATGGATATATGATATATGGTATAGGAAACAGTACCCTCTATGATATGTTGAAATTGTGCACAAATCAGACATATATTGTATATTATTTATTTTTACATAATAATTTATACATAAATTGTGTGTGTGTACCACAAATCATAATATCAGTTCTTCACACGTTTTCATAATCGAAGTCCTTTAACCAGTTGTTGATCATTTGTTTTTATTTAGAATTATTTACTTTTATTAATTTTTGTTTATAATATTAAAAAGACGTAGTGCCCGATAGTAATATTGCCTTTTAACATTTGTTAAAAGAGCTTTTAACAAACGGAACTGGACAATTTTGTAATCTCTTGTTGGTCTCTGGTGAAAATGGGTTTTGATTGTTTACCAAATTTGGTAATGCAGTTGAATACGTATGTTTTTGTGTATACTTAGCACCTGTGACAATGACAATGACAATGAGGGTGTACGAACGTAGTAGCGTTTAATGTTTGATTCCAGAGATCTGTAGAACTTTATCGGGTTTTCGAGAGGTGGCGCCCTTTCTACTTAAATATGCTTAATCAAAATAACCTAAGAGCTTTTCCTTGTATCCTGTTCCTATTTTGAAAGCAGTTAACTAGATAGACAATTATATAAGACACTATTATTTAAGATAATCAGCGACCACAGTCTGAATTTATATCATACAGAAAACTTTCAATTTAAATAGTATATATCAACGCTGTAAGCAAAAACGTAGTAATTGACACATATGGCCATTTTCACTTTTTTACGTCGTTGGAATCAGAAAAAAAAGACAATTCGAATGATATATGACTTGTAACAATTAGATGAAAAATAGTGAAAATAGGATTTTCAAGATTGACACTTCTCTTTAATTTTTTGTGAAAACTCTAGGTTAATGCCGTGGTACAATACTTATTCGACAAAAAATAACAAATATTGTCTCCATAAACGACAGGTAGGTCCACAAACACGAAAGTTATATATTTTTTTTAAAGTTGAAATGTTTTTCGGCTATGGTGAACAATTTAATTTTTGTGGCTTACTAAGTTTTTGTATTCCAGCGTCGATATAAACTTACTGCGATTAAAATTAGTCTGTGCATTAAACGTATAAGTACCGAGACGAAAGCATTTCCCACAAAGCAATCTCTTGTCTACTCGTATATCACTGGCAGTGAAATTATAATTCTGCCAAAAAGCCCGGACAGACTGCACAAGTGTAATTGCATACCGTCGCTGGCAGCGATTAAAAATAATTTGATGGAACATGACATCGCCGGTCGTTAGATGTGTACGTAGACTTTTTTAATTTTTTTGATGTATTGGTACTGGTTATAATTAAATATAAAAAAATATATATTTAAGTTATAGATAAGTCTATGGTCTAATGGCTTAGGGCACGGTCTGCGAAATATATGGTAGGTTCAAATCTAACCACCATCTCCTAGCACAAGCTTAAGCTTATTTGGAATGGTTATCAAGAATGCTAGTTTGCCAGCATTTTTCATATAAATATACTGACAATGTACACATCTATACATATAAACAGTCAGTCGTCTAGGTGTACCACAGCAGCATACGGTTTTTTTTAAATAGTACAGTGTTATGTACTATGTACATTATGTTGATTCTTTTATATATATTATTATATATATCAGACTATATATATTTGGTGGACTTTATAATATAAGTATATTAAAGGTTTTTTATAACTTGCACCCCATATCAGCCTTGAGAGGAATTCCCATGTCTTTAACCGATTTCTAAAAGAAAGAGGTTCTGAATTTGTCTGCTTTGTTTTAATGTTTGTGCACTCAAAGTGCGAATATTGGGATTTCTTTTTTATTTAAAACGATTCGTTTTCAATTCGGACCCAAAATATTTTGATTGGCATAGGACCTTGGGTTCCGAAGGTATACCATGCAACTCTGAAAATCTTAAGGTAAAAATAAAAAACACAAAAAAAGATCTTGCAATTTGGTGCAGTAATTCGTAAGTTATGGGCGTAGAAGATTACTTTGAAAACAAAAGACGGGGTCGATATGTAATGCAACGTTTTTAAATACAAACTTGGGCCGGCTAATATTCCTTTCAGATAAATTTTCAAAAAACCATTACAGTGTGGAGAGGCGAGGGTACTTTCTCAAAATGTTGACACAACACTCGGCTGTGTTTGGAATGCGACGGTCGAAGTGACAGAGCGTCAGACGCACAAGCAGGCAAACATGCAAACACACCCAGGACACCGCATGACCGTCAGTTTCTCAGAGGCCGCGTTAAGAGCCGTTCCTATCGCTGAATAATTTAATTTCGAGATGTTCTCTTGAAATTTAAATTTTAAAGCGTCAATAGCCTAACGGTTTACGACATGGTCTGCGAAACGTTATGTTGTAGGTTCGGATCCATCTTTCGACTATTGACGTGAACCTCCTAGCACAAGCTTAAGCTTATTTGGAATGGTTATCAAGAATGCTAGTTTGCCAGCATTTTTCATATAAATATACTGACAATGTACACATCTATACATATAAACAGTCAGTCGTCTAGGTGTACCACAGCAGCATACGGTTTTTTTTAAATAGTACAGTGTTATGTACTATGTACATTATGTTGATTCTTTTATATATATTATTATATATATCAGACTATATATATTTGGTGGACTTTATAATATAAGTATATTAAAGGTTTTTATAACTTGCACCCCATATCAGCCTTGAGATGAGAGAGATATTCGCATGTCTTTAACCGATTTCTAAAAAGAAAGAGGTTCTGAATTTGTCTGCTTTGTTTTAATGTTTGTGCACTCAAAGTGCGAATATTGGGATTTCTTTTGTATTTAAAACGATTCGTTTTCAATTCGGCCCCAAAATATTTTGGTTGGCATAGGACCTTGGGTTCCGAAGGTATACGTAAAAATACTACACAAAAAAAGATCTTGCAATTAGGTGCAGTAATTCGTAAGTTATGGGCGTAGAAGATTACTTTGAAAACAAAAGACGGGGTCGATATGTAATGCAACGTTTTTAAATACAAACTTGGGCCGGCTAATATTCCTTTCAGATAAATTTTCAAAAAACCATTACAGTGTGGAGAGGCGAGGGTACTTTCTGAAAATGTTGACACAACACTCGGCTGTGTTTGGAATGCGACGGTCGAAGTGACAGAGCGTCAGACGCACAAGCAGGCAAACATGCAAACATACCCAGGACACCGCATGACCGTCAGTTTCTCAGAGGCCGCGTTAAGAGCCGTTCCTATCGCTGAATAATTTAATTTCGAGATGTTCTCTTGAAATTTAAATTTTAAAGCGTCAATAGCCTAACGGTTTACGACACGGTCTGCGAAACATTATGTTGTAGGTTCGGATCCACCTTTCGACTATCGACGTGAACCTCCTAGCAAAAGCTTAGTTGGAATGGTTAACAACAATGTTACTACAAACATTTGAGAAAAATAAATTTTAAGCAATCTTTTTTTTTTAAAAATCCGCCTTATGTGTAAAATATTTTATACATTTCGGACACTGATTCCAATAATATGTAGTAGGGTAAACAATGATCTATATATTAATATCATAAATATAAAAAAAAACATATTTGTGAATGAAAACAAAAACCTTTATTCGAATCGAATCGCACGTTAAACACTAATTAGAACCTAACCAAATCCTATCAAATAAAAAAAAAAATCGGTTCATAAATGATACCGCTAAGGGTGTATCAAAACGATATCTAAAAACTGACTGATTTGGAAACATCCTACGTTTTTCTTAAAGTCGGATAAAAGTAGCAAAGTAACTTAGTACATTATTTAAATTTCAAATTCCCATAGTCCATAAAACGCTTAACATCCGCGAATCGACGATATACAAATATCTAATTTTTACAGGATAAGGGCCAAATAAGCTTTCGGCTCACCTGTTCTTAAAGTGATCACCGTCGCCCATGAACATTCAAAAAACTGGAGAAGCTGCAGATGCGTTGCTGGCCATTGAGAAAGAGTAAGCTTCTTTGTTTCTCTCTCTAGAGTCGGTCCCTCATGTCTGAGGATCGCGGTGACTATCAAGGTTGCATCTGGAACGGATGTTCTGCCTCCAGCGGCCTCTGTCCCGCGCGTCTCTTACGGCAGAGTAAAATTTGGAGGACGACGAGTTTTTGATCGGACCACCTTGTTGGTGAACGGCAGCGTGATCTTTTACCTGCGGTGATGCCAACTACGATCTGTGTGTCCGAAATACGCCAAGATTCGTTGTCGGCACATGGTAGACAAACGAGTCGTAATTTTTAATTTGCTTAAGCCAAATCGTATAGGTGAGGAAACCCCGCAGGGCAACGTAGCTATCACACCTCGATAGTGCGTGGAAGAAAGTTACTGATGATAAAATCTTAAATGACTTAAGACTGATGATAAAATCGCAACAACTCATGTTCACCCAGCCATCTATAATTCAACGCGCAAGTTTCCACAGATAAGAACAATCCGGGATTTGATTTTTAATAGTTATACGTCGCCGACGCGCTCGCCTATAGTGCCCGATTTGTTAGAGATATTAATAATAAAAACAATATAAAATAAACTAAATGCAAAATGCAATCGTGTAATTTAAAAAAAAAAGAGAAGCGACTTAAGATCGACAAACATACTTGTCTCTCGGAACGACTTGTGTAAAGAGATGCAACAATGTTGCATCCTCACGCGACCCTCTGGCCGCAGATATATTTAAAACACTCCGGAACAATAACATCACTTGACGTACGACACACAGACGTCTTACAATGTTACAGAATAAAAAAATTCTCATGTACTTTTAAACCTAACAGAGATAGCAGATGTAATCGGCTTTCACGATAGGTTATTAAGTGCTATAATCTATGTGATATCGATGGCCCCCGGAAATAATCTGGTAATATACTGTTACGAAGTTTCTCATGTTATATCTTTTAACTGACTTCAAAAAAGGATGACCTTCTCAATTTTTTCTCTTCTTTATTAATTTTTTACCTCATAATTTCCACTGGGTGAACTCATTGTGATGATCCAATGTGGTCCCACTTAATTCTGACCATGGAATCCATTCAGTATGTGCTCGACAAACGGACGAATAACAAACCAATTTCGATGATTCGTTTTTCGAGACTTTGGTATGTTCTGATTAATTCTATTTCGTACAATTAATTCGGAAATTTAAAGAGGCGTCCGCGGCGTAATAGCGTTTAATTTTTGATTCGATTTTGAGTCGATTTTGTTTTACTCGTAAATATATTTGTTATGCATCTTGTGGCCATAATACACATTGTAATTTTTCCTCTCAAATCTAAAAGGATAGACGGAAATAGCAATACCAAATCCCTTTTCATAAAGATTGATTTAGTTTTATCGCTCACTTTCTGCATAGAAAATTGATTATGTACAGAGATTACACATAAGGCCCGTGGTCATATATATATAACTTATATTACAAATATCGTGTAATACAAGACAATGTAACTATGTTAGTGAGCTTAATTTACGCAATCCGGTTATAAACGACTAGGTCAATGCATTTGTGGTTGGCATTAAGATCAGATTATGCGGTTACGTGAGGTTGAATGTTCATTAGCTTCGTAAATAATAGTATTGTCTCTTTGGCTTGATTGAAATTTCATTAGAGAGACAGCTGTGCGGTAAGCCGACAGTGTGCGCCGAACTCGAATTAATGTTGCGGTTTAAAAGCTGTACCTAATCTATATCTACTTTATCCATGTTATATTTTAATAATTGACATAAATATTTTCAGCAATTGATATTTTAGTACTTAAAAGCCTACTGGAATTTGATCTCGCGATCATCAGATTGAAAGTCGAATAGCCACTATATTGGCTATCCGATACTAGTATCTATAACTATCATAGTAATATAATAAATGATAGATAAATGACAGCTACTTTAGGCGATAAACACCTATTAATTTACAGTGACGCAACTTGAAACTCATTGAGGGCGACGGACAACTCGACAACAACCCGTCAACATCAATTCGTATCAATTCAACATCAACAAACAATTCATAATTGACTCTTCACCTCCTGAATCTAGCGTGGACGAATACGTCAAAAGACAACGTCATAGTCGAACCCGTTGACAAGTAACTGCGATTGCAATCTTTGAGAAACTTTGGCTTCGACGTTTTGTGGCTTTGTCCAGCCACAATGCATTGTTTTTGGGAAGGAATAAAGCAGATTGGCAAGGAACAGCCCCGTAGTCCTGAACTTATAGAATAAGACTATCCCCTGCCTGTCGTAAAGGAGCCTCGGGTTCACGACAGGCAGGGCGACAAGAGCGGGGCTGCTAGCGTACCATACAACTTTAGGTGACCTCCCAGACACTGAGCTACCACAGCTCCCTAACATACTATTGTAGAGAAACTTCGACAATTATACATAAATTTAAATGTTACAACACTCATTTGATAACGATATTCTCGTAAACACAGGTAATAAGGAAGAGAAAATCTCAATTTTCCGATTAGACCATTTATATTCCAACACTGTAATGTCACTAGCGTCTATCTTACGCCTGATAAGCATACCTGGTAGTAAACGCAACTGTATGTGACAAGCCCGCCAGTTGATTGGACTTCACGATTAGCTGCATAGTTCTTCCAGGCTATAACCAGCCCTCGGTATGCATTGCGTACCACGATAGCATCTTCAGCGTTTAAGAGTCGGGCTGATTCTCGAATACCTAAAGCCTCATTAAGTACATCCTTATGGAAATGATTGATTTCCAAATGGAAGCTTTGCTATTTGGACAAAAGCGTTTGATATATACTTTATTGTAAACTAATGTCTTATCTTTAAACGAGCATATATATATATATATATTTTGGGGTATAAACCAATGCTTGACCACGATCCCACGTGATGACGAGCGGAACATCGAATATGAAAGGGTGGAGAGCCGCCGAATGTCTAAACGTCCGAAGGTAGAATGGGGATGCGGAAATTGACACGTGTAATTCCTGTACACACTCTCCAAAATGTAATCTGTAATATATATATACTGAATTTCGGAAACGGCGTCAACGATTTTCATAAAATTTTGCATGCAAGGTTTAATTTTTAGAAAATATCGTTTTATACGGGTATACCCTATACCATATACGTATACAAAGTATACGTCAGTAAATGGCGTTGCCAAGCAGTAAGCCAATGAGTTTTACGTTACACCAAGAAAATCATTTTCAATCAAAATTATCGATACAATACGTGTACTACAATAAGGTTGCTTAGTGATAAATCAATAAAGTAGTCGATATTCACGTCAGAAAAAATATATAGCACGTTTTATTGGTTTGTAACAGACAATGCTAGATCACACAGAAGAAATATATCACAAAGTTTGGATCAAAAAAAGGTTTAAACACGTAGGAATCACTAACGCCTGCCCTGAAGTTCTGGGCTCATATAATAAGGCTACGGTATCCCCTGTCTGTTGTAGAAGGCGACTAAAAGAGGCATCGAAAAAAAAACCGGGAAGAAGGCGGCATCGGCTGGCCCGTGTCGTCTTGCACTGCACAGAGGAAGGAGGGGGATTAAACTCCCCCCGGGAAGTGCTCTCCGAAGAGCACATCACATTGCAAAGGGACTCCGGTGCATTCCACTAGAGATCCCGGAGCCCCTCGCCATGCGCCGAGGAAGAGCCACCGGGGGTGTTTTAGTGGGTAAGAACTCCACATAAGTCGAAGATTACCCCCCTCAACAAAAAAACTAACGGGTTCGAAGAGCGAGTTGAACCTAGAGTTAAACGAGCCGTATTACGATTTACCAAAAAAAATACCAAGCAAGGCTCGGTCATCCAGGTCCTTTATTTTGTATGCACATATTAAATTTTGCCTAACGGTTACCTAGACAGTAGCTAAATCGTTATAAGTTTTTTAAGTTTTTTTATTTGTGACAGAAACTTGTCTCTAGAGTAAGCTTGGCTACCGGACAAAAATTAAATGAACTGATTTTTTTGTTGACTGTCTCGTCCTTTTAACCGTTTATTAGCGGAGTAGACAGGCACACTACATTAGAGACACACGGTCACTATGCCAAGAAATTTAATAAGAGAACTAATTGAATCTAAAACTAAATCATTTCAAACAAAAAAAAGTCGGTTTATAAATCACGGCACGCCATGACTGCACTATTTTTTTTTAAAGAAAGCTAGCAATATTTCTTTTTTTTTTCATAAATATTACTAACATTTATAACCATTTTAACTAAGCTCAAGCTTGTGCTAGTAGATGGTTCACCTTACGATTCGCAGACCGTACCCTAAACCATTAGGATATTGATGCTTTTAAACTTTTAATTTTTTTGACATTGATAAAACTCCTTCCTTTTTGAAGTCGGTTAAAATACTCGACTAAGTATTTTTCCTGTACTTTACTGACCAAATACTTAGAGATACTAAAAACTATATACACATATCGGTTGTGTGCGGCGATATATATTATAGTGCAAGTAATAATTGACGCGTGAACAATTATTGCAGACGGCGGTCACAAGTCAATAGGCCCGCACCAATTAACGCGGGTGACGTTCGCTGGGTGGCGCCAGCTACATTGTAGCGCAGTTACACTGACATATACGAAAAAAACTTTTTTTTCTTTTCACTTCCTAGCGGACACATGCTTCACTGAGGCATGTTTTAACCTTTCCTGTAACCGTTAGGTGGATGTTCCTTCGTAAGCATTACAAAAAACGTGCATTAACAAAACAATAATGTCAGTTAGTAAGTGTTAAAGATTAAATATAAATAAAAACTCGAGTCCTTTTCACGCTAGAGGGGTAGATAGACGTAGAAAGACAAATCCGTTATTTCGAAAAAGTATATGTAGAATAACTGAATCAATGCCATATAGCATTTTCTTCCAGCTAACAACAAAGTCGGATTGCTAGCGTACTATGCAACTTGAGGCGATTATAAAGAGAGTATAAGGGCATAGTACGCCTAGTCGTTTAGTGCCGTCTAAGAATATATTCTCCACGAAGATGTCCTTACGATGTTTTCCTTCCGAACCTAACGTGTGGTAAAATTGAAACTAACAATTTCATAGGTTCTGGCACCAGACGTCGAACTCTAATTTTTGGCGACTTCAAAAGAAATGCAAGCGTTTTCAATATGAATAGGCATTTCCTAAACGCCTCGCCATCAAGGATTGCATTTCGACCAAGCATAATGTGGGAGCGTGGTCAAGCACTTGTTTATAAATTAAAAAAAAACTCATATTGTCCAATTCCTTGCCATGTAGGGGGTATTTTTTATTTCAATGGCAGGGTTCCTGATGATCCTATCGATATTGTTCATACAACTTGCTTCATGAGACTACATTTGGTACAAAGTTTCTTTATATATTTATATTGTAAAACTAGCTGGCCGCGCGGTGCTACACGAGATTTAAAACTATTTATTTATTTTTTCTATAATTAAAGATAAGCCCTCAGTTATGGCTTATTAAATCAGCTATCTGCCAGTGAAGGTCCCGTCAAAATCTGTCCAGTCGTTCCAGAGATTAGCCGAGACAAACACCCAGACAGGCTGACAAAAATTGTAAAAAAAATTGATATATGTACCCCTATATACTTTTATATGCCTGTAGTAAAAAGCGATTATGTTAATAATACAAACCGACACACTAATTTCATTTATATACAGAGATTTCAGATTCACAGATCTGCTTTCATCCAACCACTTAAGACTTAAGCTAAAATACATGGACTGCGTATACACAAAAACGGCTCGTTAAGTTTCAAATAAATGTTACGTACTCAAGCAGCATATTAAAATCGCTACTACTCAGCATTCCTTTTACTAAACGTATCAAAAGTGCATTAGCATGTCATGATTTCTTTTACAAGACCACATATAGGCAGCTACCCTATAATTATACGTTCCGACCAGTGTGCACATGGCCTAAACGTCACCGTCTCGACACGAGTTAATGGCGCACCACAATTCGGTCCGGTCTAATGCGAGACACGACGCGCAAAACAAAACGAGTGGGCAAATTGTTTTAAATGGGCAGGTAGGCTCACGCCCGGCTGACCTACAGACAGCCACTCATCACCGAAAATTGTAAAAAATAACCAAATTTAGGGTAACGTTAAAAATAACTACGTAATAAAAACCGTCCGTCCCAAACATTCCCGAGTATTAACGACAATACAATCTCGATCAATATTATTAACAATTTAAGATCTGAATCGTACTAATTAAAAGAAAGAAGAATATTCACGAATGCGTAGAGGGGATGGCCAACCTTGAAAAGCTGGTCATCGTTGGCAATACAGAAGGCAAGAGAACAAGAGGCCTTACTGTCCCAGTAAAAGGTGCCATCTCCTCTCCTAATCTCTCCCAGGTGAGGGCTGCCTCGGGAAACCGATGGATGCAGATTGTTCATTTGAGGGACTCTAGTGACCACGATCCTCAGAAATGAGGGAACGACAAAGAAGAAGAAGATATTCACGATTTAAAACTATAAACCGACTACAAATCTAATGAAACGTGATCGATGAAACATAAAGCGCCAACACAAGCAGACGCTCAATTCTGTTTCCGAAGTATTTTTCAAAAGGAGGAGCTCCCTACTTCGTCTGTACTTTTTATGTTTGTTACGACATAACTTTCGACTAGGTGAACCGATTTTTATGATAACTGATGCTGTGGTCCCAATTAACCCAAATCTGACCCAATGGGACCCATGAGAAATCCATATAAGTCTTAAATTTGCATCAAGTATGACGATTTCAATCATTCATTATTATTGGAAAGGACTTTAAGAGTACTTTGATGAGAGTTTGCCTCGGTTCTGATTGAGTTTTATTCGTAATATAACTACGATAATTCTGAAACACAATAGAGAGTCCGCGTTTTATTTCGATTTGAAGTCGGTTTTGTTTTTACTCGTAAATATACTTGTTTATTTAATTTAGTTACAAAGTAAATTTTTACATACTAGTTAAACATACCTCTGGATATCCCGGACCCCCTCACCATGCACCAAGGAAGGGCCACCGTGGGGGTTTTAGTGGGTAAACGCCCCACACATCGCTTCGCCAAGATTTCCCTAAACTCTGATGTAGATCAGTCGATTACTCATGTAATCAAATATGTATTTGCTTTTTTATAAGCTAATTACTTTTTTTATTAGTAAAATTTATTTCCAAAATGGAAAATCGCGTCCCTTCCATTCCCCTCCCAAAAAAAATACCAATTATACTGGACCCGGTGGATATTGAAAATTGTATCACGGCTGTTTAGAAATACGCGATTTCACGGTAAGGTTAAAATAAAAATTCCCCGTCTGGACTAATTAGTCACGTCAGAAGGCAAATGGAGATATAATTCATTGTGCAGTTTTTTGTTTCACTTTTCTAGATAATAAACGATTTCGCATCGCGGGGAACAAAACGTGTTGGGATAATGTATACTCACTGGTTCCTTGTCACCTTGGTTGTCCTTCCCGAGACCCTCGCCCTTCGACCAGCCCATCTTCTCGAGCAGTTGGAACCCTTTGTTTTCCGCTGGTATAAATCTGAGATAGAAATTAGAATGGTCCCGTTAATCGAAATACGGGGTATATACAATTTGCAGGTTAAATACATGGACAGATGTTTTACTCCCATCTACGTCAATCACAATTTTATTACTCAATGTTAAAAAAAAATATTTAAACAATTCTCTCTTATCTCTCTCTTATTTATATTGAATAGAATAACTACTTATTCAACCCGAGAGGAGAAACGAAACAAGTATGAAAAGTAAGTAATACAAAAAACGTTAAAACTTGTGGCGAAAAGAAGTTCAAGTTTCAAGAGAATAACTCTTTTTTTTTTGTTGACGAGAGGGGGGGGGGAATCTTCAACGAGATAACCCGCCTTCTGGGGAGGTTAGTCTCTCCCCTCTGTGCCCACGCAGTGCGGAGCGACACGGGCTAGCCGATGTCGCCTTCTTCCCGGGTCCACTTCGGCGGACGACAAAGGCTTACACCCTTGTCGCCCAATGAACCCGAGGCCCTAGCAGCCCGAACGCCAGCCCGTCAGCGCTATCGCATCGGAAGAAAGCCTTCTGGGCCATTATGGCATCAGCTAAAAAACCTATTGTCAGGCGGATAGCTAAATGAAACGATAGTTTCATAAAAGAATACATTACTTTACTAAAACAATGATACACAAAGTCAAAATAGCTGATGGTCGGGTCAATGAACGCCGGGGGCGGCGATGCGGCGCTGATACCGCGCCATAAAAGAATTCTTGCCGCTTCTTTGGCGCCGCCGCCTCTTGTTGTATTGCTAGTGCAATAAGAACTCCGGACGACCGTCCAGCTACTGAGCTAACCACGGCTCTAATCGTTCAGGCATCTTTTAAATGTAGACATCAATTACATCTAGTTACAGCCAAGAGGTAAAATATTCACTTACCAACACTATAAATTGCTTAAAATTTTAATTAACACTCGGCATTGTTAATTGTTTCTGTTAACTGTTGAAACGGATGTGGTTACATTGTTTCAACATTTTTTACACAACAAACATAAAAACATATGAATATACATATATAGTATTGCGTAGTAGTAGTGTACATAGTGCACACATTCATACACACCACACAAACACACGCGCGCACACCACATAACACACACAACACACACGCATTCACATCACGATATCACTGACGACTTCACTTAAAACTCAGTCAGTCAGTCAGTACAGTGAACGTTGATATATGACTCCAACCTGTCTCGGGAGACCTCGGTATGGTTTTTGGTAAACATAACCATCTAAGTTAACGTTAGAGCTGTGAAGGGTTGTGTCCTTAGAATGTGCATTCAACCAAGAGGAGGCAATAATGAGCCGAAGACCCAACTTTTTCTTTTTCTTTTTCAAAGCCAACATGCGACGACGACGAACACCTTAAGGTTTTAGTCGGTACAAGACCAACGGTCCCCTTCCCTTCCCCCGGAGTTCGCGTTTGTCAAAGTAAAAAGAAAGAAAAGGCCATATAGATATCTTATTACCTATAAGTTCGTCTGTCTCTTTTTCACATAAATATCATCATTATATACAAATCATCTTTCTACTTGACAGCAGCTTGGACCTGGTGATACCAGCAGGTCAGTGATTGGCTCCGTGATCTTTTCCTTACTACTACCAGCTGGTGCAGAGTATCAGTCTTAGGGAAATGTGGCCATAGTAACTGAGGATCCGCCGGTACCAGGTTGCGAATAGCCTGGTGTTGATCTTAGGTGGGTTCACGAGCGATAAGGGTGGAGACTCTGGGGCATTCCACAGGACATCTTGGAGCCCCTCGTCATGCGTCGCGGAAGGGACAACAGGGGGTCGGACAGGTTTTAGCGAGTCAGAACCTCACAGTTTTATGTGAGGTTGTTGAAAATTCTCTCTCCCCCCTCCCTCCCCGACTCCTCTCGACAAAAGAAAATTATCGTAAGTGGGCGGAGAATGGACTTGTTTTGAAATTGAAATGAAGTTTAATAAATATTTATGCAATTCATTGGTACACACCAACTGTGATTCGAACTCAGGACTACACAGATTGCTAGACAGAATTTAGCCACGAGGCTAGAACATAGATTAAAATATTTTACGTATATTTTATCTGCGTTGTAAAAATTATGGTTTATTTTCGTACTTTACAAATGTAAAAAACGTGTTTATCCTTACGAGTTTATATCGCTTGTTTGAGTTTTCTCAGCGGGGTGGGAAGATCCGACGGTATCCCTTCGAGTCTTAGCCCTGTCGTTGTAGGCTTCATGTGCAATCGCAAGCGGGGGCTTCGAATACTTGTTCTTGAGGCGGGCCAGCTCTAAATAGTGCTGCTTCTGGACATTACAGGTTCGCGTGTACGCGATTTTATCTTCAGCTGTAAGGTTGTTTTAGTTTTAGCTATGAGTCTCCTCCTCCTCGCATCGGGTTAATCAATCAAAATGCTGAGGGTCGTGACCATTTCATGAGAAAAGTCCGTTAAAAGTCTGTAAGTTGTTGATCCGTCGCAGCTTTCCCGATTGTAGAGCATTGCTTGTTGTGGAAACTGTGACTATTTTAGAGCTATCTTCAAAACAAGAATATGTACGAGTAAAGACAAAAACCGACTTCAAAATAATAGTCACGGATCAAACATTAAACTGTACTACGTCCGGGCGTTCTCTTTTAGTTCCGACGTATTTTAGTACACACCAGAACTCCGTAATGTACTTACCTAGTTTCAGATTGAACATTCTTACATACGATTTTTAGGAGTTCAGAGTTTAAAAAGAAATCAATAGCTTACATGAAACACACATAGATTTTCTTTTTAAATACTTACAACCCAAAAGGAGTCCCGGTTCACAATGTCCACAAGTCTCGTTCCCCGAGTGTATGTGACATAACAGCTTTGTCTCGCCCAGCTGTATCACGCTACCGTGAACAACCTAAAACACAAATATATATAAGAGTAAAAACAAAAACCGACTTCAATCAAATCAAACGGTAAATGCTATCATGCGCGGACGCCCTCTTTTATTACCAAAGAATCATAGTTATTCCAAATTCCACATTAATGGCCGTCGTTGTTATGGATGTTTCCATGAAAGGAAATGCGTATATTCGTACGTGTCTGCTGGGGAAGCGGACAAGTTATGTCGGGCTCAGCCTAGGGGTGTACCCTACGTGTCGCCTTGCACTGCGAGGGCACAAGGGAGGAGAGCTCTCTGAGGGCAGTGCCAAGGACTCCGCTCAGTTCACAGAGTCCGAGCCCGGGAGGATTTTAGAGAGTAAGAATCCCACATAAATGCCCCCAGAAGACGGAGTATCTTGCTAAAACCGGCTGAAACCTCCCATGGTTAGCCGTCCTCCGCAATAGTAGGGCGAGATGGAGTCGTGTTAGCATTCACCTTCTCGCCCCGACGGCAGACCCAGTTTAAGCAACCGCGCCTTCTGTCACTGTGGAAAGGGTAGCCGTGGTCACGAGACTCTAAAAGAGTGGGGGCTGTGCATGATATGGAGTACTTACCGAGTCTTGGATTATCATAAGCATGAGAAAAGTGAGGAGTTCTTGTCGACGTCAAAGTAGATCAGAAAAGAAGGCAGGGGAGTAAGCTTCCTCGGGACGTGCTTAACGGCACAGTTCAGAGGGACACCGATGCATTCCCCGGGAGATCCCGTGGGAACACCCCCGGTGACCATACTCGGTGCATTAGTGAGTAAAAATTCCACATTAGCGCCGCCTTCCCTCCAGAAATGGTATATTTTTAAGATATCCCTATCGAAATAAAAAGAGGCCCAACTTTTGATCTTACGATTGTGTACATGGTTTCAGATCCAGTGGGCTAACATAATCTTTTGTTTCATTTATTTTGGTACTCGCTGGTTTATAATAACATAATAAAACCGAACTCACCTCCATTGGAGTACTTATATCCTGACTTGCAGACATTCGGTTCCCGTTCAGAATGGTACCATTTTTAGAACCCAAGTCCGTCGCTAAATAAAGATCCCGTTGCAGATTGTATCTGATGTCCAAATGGTTCTGATGACAAAAATGCAAGTAATGGTACCAGAGTAAGCTTTCTTTTATCCTTGAGTAAGAGAGAGATAATAATTCATAACAGTTCATAAATAACGGCGCTCTGAATGCACAAACATTTTAAAAAGATCAGAGGTATTAAAAACCATCTCCTCTTCTGAAGTCGGTTAACAAATCGGAGCAAGCGAAACTACTGAAAACCAGACCTCACTGTTTTACATACCGATTGTGAAAATACTAAAATATCAAAGGCATGATTTGAAACAAGTATATTTAAGAGTAAAAACTAAATAGAAATAATCAGAACCTTTTTTTTGTTCACGCGGGGAATCTTTTATAGACCATCCTCCGGTACCCTGGGTGGGCCCGGAGGGATGTGTGGGATTCGGCCTGGGCAGCCCCTACCCACTAAACCTTCCGCGAATGCCATCAGCCGTTATGAGCGGGTGCCCTGAATCTGTCAGCGACAGGACACAAATAATCAGAACCTAGCCAAGCTCTCATCAAACTACCTTTGAAGTACATCCTTTCCAATAAAAAAAATAATCATCGAAATCTGTTGGCGTGATCTTGAATGAGCACATGCTTAATCTCAATTTAACATGTATATGGTTTTCTCGCAGATGCCATTGTCATAACTTTACCAAATGGGACCACCATGACAATAGCGACCATAACATTTTCACGGCAGTGTGAATTACTGGCTTGAATTTTCTAAGAATAATATAAACTGCAAAATTCCCTTTTAACAGTACAGTGATGACAATTTAAAGAACTTCTTAATATCAATTAAAATTAAAAAAAAACAAACACGTCCATGCGATTCAATTAGCACTTCCACGAAAAGTACCTTTATACCGAGTTTATCGAAGACTCCACAAAAAACAACCTGAATAATGCTTAAAAAAATTAAAGCACCAATTGTGTCTTTGGAGACGTAGCTTCTTAATTATCAATCCAGTTAATCATTCTACCACGTACCACTATACTTAGGTCATACGGAAATTTTCTGGGATTTTGATAAAAAACGACCGATATTGTATTCAATCGACTTCACAGAATTCGTCAGTATGTATTCTTTTTACGTTTGTTAAATAAATAAATAAAAACTTAAAATTAAAAAATAACTTTGTACTGGATGAACCGGTTTTGATAATTCTTTTTTTCATTTGAAAGCTGGTACATGTTCCCATTTGGTTCAATTCTGTAAATGGTATACACGAGAAAATCATCAAACTACACAGATTGGCCAGAGAAGCTGGCCGTGCTTACCGGATTGAGAGGTGGCATAGCTCTTAGGTCGCTTAGCCTGAACCTCTAGCTCGTAACTCGACACAAGTGTCCCCCCGGTGAAGGGTAACCTCGACTTTCAAAAGCTAACTTTTGGGTGTAGTGCCACTTCGGGAAGCGTTGGCGCTGGGAGAAGTAGCCGAAGAAACTCCATCAACGCTCCTAACATCAAAGGGGTGGGATGTGAAAATATATGTCTTAAGCTTGCATAAAGTATATGCGACACTTATGGACGAATAACTCAATATCACGCCAACCGATTTCGATGATTCATTTTTATTGGAAAGAATAAACTTCGAGAGTCATTCAATCAATCTATGATGCGAATTGAGGTTTCATAATATTTACGATTATTTGTAAATACAAAGAGGGCGTGCACGTGTAATTGAATTTAACAATTGATTCGATTTGAAATCGGTTTTTGTTTTTGATGGTAAATATACTTGTTTTGAACTTTTAAGAAGTTATAAACGGACGTATTGATAACACTCCTCGTTGAAATCAGTTGAAAATCCAAGTATATGTTTTGATCTAAAATTGCACCGATATCTCATTGAAGTAATGTTTTTTTTAATTAATTTGAAATTGTGCGTACCAACTTACCCTCGACACATTAGTATCCTCAATGATGATAGCATGCTCACCCCCTTCTCGACCAATAGTGCCGCCATCTTTGGTTATGATGAAGAGGCTGCCGACTTTGAGCTTTGACACGTCCGTTTCGCGCACTATCAAACGCATGCAAGGTGGATGATGTTTTGCCACTGACTCTGTGAATAAATATATAGTAAATTAAATATATATATACATAAAAGAGGAAGTGTGTGGGTATGTTCTATATAGACTCCGAAACGGCTGGACCGATTTCAATGAAATTTTAAGGGAATCTTCAAATTGACCTTGCAAGTAATCCTGTAAAGTTTGGTCACGATCGGAGCACTCCTCCTTTCGAACTGATTTTAAGCTAATTTGAAAGCTGTCCAATGCAGCTTTATTTACTATAATGATATACATTTGCTTTAAAACCCAAATTTGTATTGGCACATGCGTTGTGTATATTAATGTCTTTATGAACCATGTTGAGGTACAATGGAGTATATTGAAGTATAATAAAGTATACTGAAGTATATTAAAGATAATTCTTAAAGATTTTGAAGTATTCAAGGTAAGTTATAGAGCCGCGAATGTATCCGTTTACTGATGCTGCTGATATGTACATGGGTGTAGGTACCGCTCGAGAAGAGAATGAATACTGAGAGAAATGAATAATTTAATATATTGTGAGAGTTAAATTAAATATTTAATGTTGTAAGTTTATTGTTTAAAATGGGCTGGGTACACTAGTATATTATAAATGCAAATGTTTGTCACTCAATCTCGCCTGAACTGTCACTGTAGTCAGTACTAGGAAACATTCCTGACGCTACGCTAGAACTGGTGGACTTGATAACTTTATTCATTCTTTATTCATTTAATTATTTGAAACATACTCCTGATTTTAAGTCATACGTCCTGCTCGTGTTTGCTCATAATGCAAGATACAAGACGACACGTCTGTTCAGCCGTATAATTTCACTAGCTACACCGCTCTTCATACCGTTTTTTAATATTCATAATTTAAAAAAAGGATAATCATTTAGGCACCATCATAATCTTATTTACCATCATCAGTAGCAGTAGATGTGCTATTCACTGATTCTGCATCTTCTTCAACTTCTGTTTGTATAATTTCACAATCAGATTCACTGCACTCTCCATCTTCCATTTCATAATCTTCTTTTTTGATTTCTTTTTGTTCTTTAATTGGAACCTTAGTATTTTGAATATCTTTTACCTTATCATTAGTCACATTAATATCAGTCTTTGGTTCTACCTTATCATCGGTTTTGCTTTTAACATTTTTTTTAGCCAGCATCTTTTTCTTTCTTTTTAGCACCTTTTTTCGTTGCTCTTTGCTAGATTCTTCCATAGCATCCTCTTCTGTCTCCTGTAATATAACATTTCAAATGTTGGTATTGGGTGGACACTTCAGATCATAATATTTACCTAAGGCAGCTGGGCCTTGGAGTGAAACCTGAGAGAAGTTTTTCGTCAGGTTATCAATATTTGATTTCATTTCCTGAAAATTAAAAAGGATGGATTAATAACACTAATTAATAATAATAGAAATTAGACTAGATTAATAAATTAGATTAGATTAGAGACTTTCGCTAGATGGCTGGGTCAAAGGTCAGATCAGAAGGCAATACTCCTGGACACGGTATGTATCGTCAGGAGGTTTCTCTCTATAACGCCCTAACCATCAGTGGCTTGGGCCCTGCTTCTGCCACTAGGTTAGGTTTTTATAATGTTTTTATACTTTGTATGACATTTTTTTGTATTTTACTTTTTATATAAATATTGTAAAAGTTAAGTTTTTACAATATTTATATAAAAAGTAAGGTAAGATTTAAAAATAAAAAAAAATAGAAATGATTCCATTTAAATCAAACCATAGATAAAATATTATATTATAAAGAAATTCCAATACCTTTTTTTGCTTTCTAGCTTTCTTTAACATATGCTTTATTAAAGGAGCATTTTCAATCTCCACACTTCTATCAGGATATGAATGAAAAACGAAATTTTGTATCTCATGTGAGTACTGGTAATAACAGTCAGTATCTGTATGGTAATACAAACCAAGCTCCTAAAAAGAAAAGAAACATGAAATATATCTGATTAATATTAAGAAATTAATTACTAATTACTCATTAACTCACAGAATTGTAATAGTACCCTGTCTTGTAATCATAGTACATTCCAGCTGACTCAACAAACACCATCCCACTTTCTTCTAGTGCAGATTGTGCAACTTTTTTCACTTGTTCTTCTAGACTTTTTCCTTTATCATTATTATCATCATTTAATTCCCAAGCAGAAGCATTTGGCACAACGACATTCTTAAACGAACTGGACTCTTCTTTCATGTCATTGTCAGTAATGGCAAGGTTTTCAGTTTGAGTACAAATATCTGATACTCTTTTCTTGTTTGCAATTACTGCAGATGATTCGTCTGACACAAACACCATTCAATATATTTCATATACATTTTACATAAACAAACAACAAGTCTAATGAATGAATAGCAATTTTCCTATCAGTAGAATTTTCAAATACATAATTTATTACAAATTATATACCCTAACATATTTGTTCCATATAGGACTAACTAGCTTTAATTCCAATTTCAAACTCAATTCACCCAGTCCAAGGTTATGAGATAACAAACATTCACTATCTCAATTGGCTTAATTAAAAATTATAGTGATAAAAGACTCCATCTTTAAAAAGAGGGGGGACTACTGGATACCAGGTTTAAAACACCTTGATAATATTGATTCCTAAAACATTCCAAATGAGGCAACAGTGATTTTTCTCATCTCAAAACTAGGCAGAAATATTCAAAACCTTACTCATATTAGAATTTTCATAAGAACATGTAAGCAAAAAAAAAATTAATAACCTTTACTTGAGATAAAATTGATATCATCAGTTTGCACATAACATGTAGCCACATCATAATTTGTCTGTAATATAAAAAACAATACATCAATTTAATTTTAAACATAAAAATATAAATACTCAGGATATAGGATAGGGATAGCGAATCAAGTTAGATGATGAACTTAACAAAGACTATGGGCAGAGATGATTGTTTCATTATCAGAGTGGTTAGAAACATATTAACATATGCTGGTTGACCTAAGCTGACCACAACAGTTTCACTGCATTTATCTTTATCTGCTTTAAGAATAAAGCACCAAGAAGTTTAAAAAGTTAAAGTATGTATAACAACTATGAGTAGACTGAAATTGGCTGTTATAATTTTGCCTTTTATATATTTTCATATGTAATTGGAGGGAAAGACAGAGGTGGGCTATTCCAAGCAATTACTTATGTATAATGAAAGGGGAAGGGGAGGGATGTTCACAACAAAAGAATGAAATCAGTGAGTTTTGAAGTCCTATAGTGGAACGGCGATGGGGGAATTCTATTTTTGCTTACAATAATGACAAAATTTGGAGACTGATATTTTGTACTTAAGAAACCACAAGGCTATCACTTCTGTATAATCTACAGCAACAAGTATAGAGACATTTTTTGTTACTTTTTACTAAATATGCTTATACCATAAGCCTATCTATCCATACATTCTATTACAACGTAAGGATACAGACCAAAGTTGGCTTACCAATGAGTTTCCCTTTTTTTGGTTTCTTAAGTCCAAAATACACTTGCTAAATATTTGTGTTTATGTGTTCAGTATATAGCTCCGGGCTTACCCGCCACCCCCTCCCCCAATCATATATGAAACCTAGTAAACTACATTTCAAGAAAGTAGTAATTGCTATCTGTGCCTCCTTCGCCAGTCAAAAGGATATGAGATGTTATTTATTTTAATTGAATTACATACCAATAACTTCAGTTGCTTTTTTAATTTTGTTATGATAGTATTTTTTCTCCTTAAACATTGTCTCATTCTTAAAATTAAGTTTAAAATTTCAGGCCTATACTTCAAGCGTAATTGGAGATTAAAGAACTTGAGTGAATTCTTAATTTTTGATGAAACTTTACTATTCATATTATGGTTTTTAAGTAGTGCATTCATTATCTATCTAATAATTGCAATTAGAATAATACGTATAAGCTAAAATAATAAAATTATTAAGTTCAACATGTATTATGGTCAGACTAGGAGAATGACATATGTCAATGTCAAAAAATTTGACATAGGATAACAAAGCGAAGCAAATATCAGTGTATTAGCAACACAACATTTTTTTTTTGGACGAACTAACGCAGTTAGCCAGAGAAGGTTCAGGCGACCTAAAAGTTATGCCACCTCTCAGTCCGGTAAAGCAGTCAAGGCTAGCTTCTCTGGCCAATCTGTGTAGTTCGTCATAATCAATCAAAAAATCATTGGCCCCATGAACAAGATTACGAGAATCAATCCAAACAGGTTTTTTCGACACTACCCCACAGATAAATACAGTAAATGTCTTAGGACTGACAAACTGCAATGGGCTAAAATAGTTAATTAAAAAAAACGCAGTTGTAAATGAAATGAAATTTATTTTTCATCAATTTATTCATGTCTTTTAACATCTTATTTTTATACCCTTACCTTTAACATGCCAATAACCACAGCAACTATACCAAAATTCAGAGGTGCTAAGTTACACCAAGCAGACACACTTTTTTATTTTAAACTTTTTGAAAAACCTTCCATATGATGAAATAAAATAACCCAATTTTAACTATTTTTATTGAAGTTGGCTTATGCACGTAGTAATTAATGCTGCACTTATGTGCAAAATCGCACTTGCACATTACGTTATTATGATAAAAAAAATCCTACATTCTTACTTACGATGTTCTTTCTAAAAAACCTACGTTCACATTTACTTATTGAATATTTTTTCGAAAATACATACTAGACACATATAAAAATTATTATAAGTCAAAAATGTGGTTTTGGTTTATTCATTATACAATTCTTTCCAACAGCGATTCCCGCTACAACGAGATCTTTCAATAGCTTGACGTGATGTCAAATCGCTAAGATAGTCGACAATCTTAGTATAATATTGAGTATATGCAAATATGAAATATATATTACTTATAGTGACACATACAGGTATTTATAGAAATATTACATTACTAAAACAATTTAAGCACAAATAATAGGAATATTGAAAGTTTCACATTATACATTTCAAACAAAAACTTTCATTTCGAAATATAAATTTTTTAACCTTAGTTTAATCTAATCTTAATTCTATATTAATAAATAAGATACAAAAGCCTTGGGGCTAACAAAAATGTGAGAATCGTAGAAAAATCGCATTGTAACGTGTACACTTTTGGATGTCCCAAATATTTTCAAATACATATAAATACCAAATATATATAAATTGCAATTTTACAATACATATTCATTATTTTGATAATATCATGATGTGGGAATGGGACGCAGTACATATAATGCAAATTAGACAGAAATATCCTACAGCGCTCAACTCCGACTTAAATACCTGGCGCACAGGTCGGTTTGCTACACCTACTATTAAACTTCCCAGAGCGGAGTCTACTTTTATGTATGATTACATGTATGGGCACTATAGATAATCAGGAAAGTATTAATACATCTGCGTATTGTAAGTTGCGAAACTGGATCCTCTGCGACAGGGGCCTATGGGTACCGTTCGATATGCTTCTTCCTCATGCTTTTGCCAGAACAAATTGTACTTTATGTACCCCCATTTAGTTCTCATCGGACATGGTAGTAGTGGGGGCTCTATTATAATTTTATACGTGTACGGGGCAGATTGTTCCCTATTAATGACAGAAGTGTTGCGGGAGTTTCTTCTGCCTGCATTGACCCAGCGCCTAGGCATTCATAAGAGGCAATATGGCATACCCGCTTCTTCACATATACAATTGACCACTAGGATCTTTGTCTCATTTACACACCACGTCTATTCTTATATAATTAACCGACTCCAAGAAAAAGAGGAATTATTCAAATACTGCATTTAAATATAATATTCAAGGAACTCCCAAAAATTGTATGGCAATGTGCTTAAGATATTGTAAATTTATGACGTATTCTAGACGATGTAAGTACTCCTTATGAAGCCCCTTAACGACAACGACCACGAATGTAGTAGTAGAAACAGAAAAGAAAATAGAAAACATAACTTTAATTTGTTA
This sequence comes from Meandrusa payeni, assembly GCA_029286785.1. Lineage (NCBI taxonomy): Eukaryota > Metazoa > Arthropoda > Insecta > Lepidoptera > Papilionidae > Meandrusa > Meandrusa payeni. The sequence continues at coordinate 4,817,029 of JAGSMX010000008.1, read as the reverse complement.
ATGTAACTAGGACTTCATAAATGTCTTTGCGTAAAAGCGTTTATTCCGTCCCTAACGGTACGACGTTTATAGTTTTTTGGCACTTTTGTGGGTAATTTTTAGTGCAGATTTGGATTTAAAGTCGTTTTTCTAAATCAATTTTTCATCCATTCGCTGGAATACTTCGTCAATCTTACAATAAAACCTTGTGCGATATGAGTGCGTGGTTTTAGCTGTCTTTCGCGTCCGCCGCGAAACCTTTCTTGAAGTCGGTTGAAAAAAATGTTAATAAATTTCGTGACAGTTTGTTATAGGATTTGTAATAACCATTACAGAAAGAAATTCATGAGATGTAAGGGAACACAAGCGGCTCCGACTCTTGCAACAATGGGTCGACACGATCGTGGAAGTACCTCCCAGAATAACACCATCAAGGTATATATAATTTATACTTCTGCGAATAGGTTAGGTCCACAAACACGAAAGTCATAATTTTTTAAAAAAGTTGAAATGTTTTTCGGCTCTGGTGAACAATTTAATTTTTGTGGATTACTACGTTTTTGCTTTCCAGCGTCGATATTATATACTTCTGCGTTTCACACACCAGCGATCAACTGGTGACCCTAACACTACATGAAGAAGCCAATGCATCATGTACCGCAGATCTCTTGACATCAGATGAGCCCCTATCTCGTTTGCCACCTGCTATTATAAAAAAAATACATTAGTTCAAAATAGTAACGTGTACATAAATGCAAAGGATATTGTTCATAAGGACTTAGATATATATATTTTTAAATTTTTACACATCAAGTTATAAGTAATTTTCACTAAAGATAAAATGACAAAAAATTATACGACGAGTTATAATTAGCACTATAGAACCTCATGCTGCATGGTTGTCCGTGTGAATAATTCCATGGTGAGAGCACTGAGGAACACTGGTATGGACCTGTGATGATGCAAGTGCAACTCCACCAGCTCACCCAAAGAGGTTGAGTAATCGGTATGCACCATCTCTATGCCATCGTCGCAGAGTGTGAATGTGAGATACTCCTCTGCCGACTCCGCGTACATATTGGATATCCTAAAATAAACAACAATATTGTGATTCATTTAAATACTATATGGTACAGGAAGGAAGCTGGCAAAAGATCCTTTTCAAATTTCAAAGGAAAGGTGGGGTTATGTGAGGTTCTTACTCACTAAAACCCCTTGGTGACGGTCTTTGATGCTTGACGAGCTCTGGGATCTCCACTGGTACGCACCGAAGCCCATCTGCACTGTATTCTGAAGCACGTACCAGGCGAGATTACTCCCTTCCCTAGCAAGTGCCGCCCTCGAAGTGCTAGGCCACAGTAGCGGACACCGAAGACCCTTGTCGCCCGTGAACCCGAGGCCGTAGAACATCGTGGGTATGCGGATCATGAGACTAAAATGGCAATTGGCGGGACACCTGCCTAGGAGAGAAGACGGTCGGTGGATCCGGGCAGTAACCGAGTGGTGGCCAAGACAGGGACGCCGGGCAGTGGACAGACCACCAGCCCACTGGTCAGATGACATCGTCAGGGCAGTGGGGCTGCAATGGTTTCGGGCAGCACAGGACTCTTAGTGAATGACGTGAAAAAAGGGAGACTAATACCCAGCAGTGGGAAGATACAGGCTGATTGATTGATTTATTGTGAAAAAATATTATATAATAAATAACATTACCTATAATTCTTATGTCCTGTCCGATCAATTTTATAACCAAGCAGCATGTAAACCACATCCCTATATTCCTGGGCCGAAGACGTGAACTCCTCCTTCATCCTGCATTATGGGAATAAAAATTATTCAAACTGTCAACCCAAAATTGATATGAAATTGCAATAAAAAAAAATTATAGCGAAAAATAAAGCCATTTGAGGGAAGCACAGAGTTGTAAAACAAAATAGGACCTCTTCAGTTTTATTCGACTATTTTCCAACTGCTGCTTTAATTGTTGAGTTTCTTCAGGGCAGACGGCCGCACCACCATCTCGTAATGCACCTTTGAGCCTTTTAATCTGAGGACACATTACATTTGCAACTACTTTTGCCAAAAAAAAAATTGCAACGTAAATAAAAAAAAGGCGCAGGCAATCTAAATGGGTTTAAAAAAATACCTCCTCCTGCGCCGATTCCATTTCAAATTTCATTTGCTTTTGAGCTGCAGCTGCGGGATTATCAGCCAGATGGAGCACCTGGAACATGTTCAGCAGCTAATGTTTGTGTCCAATATAATAGTATTTTTTTATATACTTTCAAAGTTCATTTTCAAGTGCTTGACTACGATCCCACGTGATGTTAAGTGGAAATGCAGTCCTGGATGGTAAGGCGCACTAGCGTTGTGAATGCCTATTCACTATACTCTTGAAAATACCCACGTTGTAATCGGAGGGAAAGACAGACGCGGGCAAACTATTCCAGTCCTTTACAGTCCTTACGCACGATGAACGATAACTCATATCGCATCGTTTGCGGAACATCGACTATAGAAGGGCAGAGACCCACCGAATATCTAAAAGTCCGATCGTGGAACGGGGTTAGGGGGATTAGGTCATGTAGTTAGTGCACACTCTCCAATTCCAATCCTGAGGCACTAATTAGTCAGTACTATCGGAGACATACCATAAACTGGCAGACAGCGGTGTGATGAGGAGGGACGGTACAAGTTAGTCACGTCAGGCCGCAGATGGCTTGGCCTTCCAGTACTTTTACCTTGAGGAATGTCTTCGTCGTCTTACCGCAGCTGTATCTCGGGAGGACTAATCACCCACATATTCACAAAAGGACATGGCTGCCCCGCTGATGTAAGGACGGCCAGAGGAGGCGCGATCACTAAGCCCTGGATACATTTGGTGGGCTGCGCAATGCAATGTTATTTTTGCTTCCCACAGCCAAGTAATTAAATCTTCCAGTAATCGGTCATTACCTTGGTGGCGGTGCCAGAGTGCACGAGTCTGTCAATGTGAGTCTGCAGCTGATCGCGCTGCGCTCGCACCTTCTGCACTTCGCACCGCAACGATTCCGCGTCCTCGCGCCATTTGCTCGCCTCCGCTCGCAGGGTTTCCATAACTGATAACAACGATTCAGAATTTTCAGAATTTGTATCGAGAACCTAACCCCCAGTAAAGCCCAAGACTACAGCTCAATTCGGGACCCAATACCAGTTTAATTTGGTTGGAAATTTTACCACGAGTATGACGGTGTACAAATGCTTGGGTTTAAAAGCGGTTGATTTTGTTTTCTGTCTTACCTTTAGTCTGTCCCTCCTGATCGTGCGTCGCTAACAGATCACGGTAGCCCTGCAGAGATTTCTCCAGCTGTTCCACTCTAGCTGACAGCAGGGCAGCGCTGCCGGCACCACTCTCTCCACACATTGTTACTGTCAGCTCCTTCTCATAGCAGTCCAGTTGTTGCCTGGATAATAATTATTTGTGATTTAACTTTACATAGATAATTGTAATTTTCATATTATACTACCTTTTTAACATATCAAGCTCATGGATAGAGCTATATAACTATTACACACAAAGTCATTAAACACTAGAATTTAATCTGAATTTCCGAAATGGCTACAACGATTTTCATGAAATTTTGTATGCAGGTTTCGATTTTATTAACCTCCCCTGCTCTCCAAAGAGCACAGTGCAGAGGGGCTCCGGTGCGTTCCTTTGTAGATGCCGGAGCCCCTCATCATGGACCGAGGAACGGCCACCGGACGGGGTTTTAGTGGGTTAAAACCCCACATAACACCGCTTTCCGCCTTATATTTTGTTGAAGATTCCCCTCTCCCGTCCCCGGAAACCAAAAAAAAGGAAAGACAATTTCAAAAAAAATTATATACATATATCAGCACCTATCATATAACAATAATGCGATCCATAGACAATGAATCAATTATTAGTAGTTTGTGTCAACGATAATGTAAAAAATTCCATATAAGTTCAAGGGTAGTCCGAGGACAATCAGCCATAAGCTAAAAAAATAATGGGTCTTGTATACCTGTAACTATCGCGCTCTCGGGTAACAAGCAGCAGACGTTTCTGCAGTCTGTGTATCAGACTCTCTTGATTCTTACGCACGGTCAGAACCTCGCTGAGCTTAGATGTTGCCTTGTCACGTTCAAACTTCAATGTTGCCATTTCCTGTTGAGAATGAGGTATTGAATAGGATGAACTGTAACACAATATGTTAAATCTAAATAAAAAGAGAGCTATTGTTTTTTTTATACTTTCTAAGCAAATCCTTGACTACGATCCCACCTGATGTTAAGTGTAATGCAGTCCTGGATGGTAAGGCGCACTAGCTTAGTAAATGCCTATTGAATCTACTCTTGAAAATACCTTCATTGTAGACGGAAAGACAGACGCGGTCAAAATATTCCAGTCCTTTGCTGTACGAAAATGAAAACAATAACAGAAATAAATCCTGTAGTGCGTCTTGAAGTCCGATGGTGGAACGGGGATGGGGGAATTAGATAATGTAGTTGTATTTGTAATGGAGTGTGCTCAGGGCACTCTCCATAATGCAATCTGGAGAATAAGTAAGTATTGTGTACTTAATCTTCAGGTTCAAAAACCACGTTCTTTCAATTGACCTTCTTTAATTATTGATACTACTTTATCTATTTTTACTATCGCCCCCACTAGGCTCAATCAGTTTAGCATAAAAACAATTATTTGGCCTTTTTATTTCCTGCAATATCTTACGATTCGCAGACCGTACCCTAAACTACTAGGGTACGGTTTCCGAATCGTATCGTAATCGTGGGTTCAAATCCACCATTCGACTATTGAACCATCTCCTAGCATAAACATATTTTGTTGGAATGGTTAACAAGAATGTTAGTAATATTTATGAAAAAAAAAATCTTTCTTTAAATTAAAATTACAAATCTATACATTTCTCCATTTTTTTATTATACGAAAACTAAAATTTTACCAAATAATAAATAAAAATGATCACCTCAGAGAGTTGTGTTATTTTTGACTCTGCCTCAGAGCAGCGTGACACAGCCGTGAGCTGATTGCTCAGAGCGGACTCCAGCGAAGACGACAACGCTTTAGCAGACTCCACACCATACGCTTGAGCTGTATTCTTCCAGTCTTCTAACAATGTTTCCAGTGCTGCTATCTTCACCTTATATACAAAAATAAACTTAATATCAAATATATATATATAAAAGAGAAAGTGTGTGGGTATGTTCCATATAGGCTCCGAAACAGCTAGACCGATTTCAATGAAACTTTCTGGTTATCTTCAGATTGACTTGGCAAGTAATCCTGTTTGTTGACGATCGGAGCACTCCTCTTTTTGAACTGCGAAACAAGCCATACGTCGTACTTTTATTTCTGATATTTACTTGAGCCCGTATATATAAATGATAAGAATGATATTGTATTAACTGATATGTAGGTAATGATCTTCACCCGCTTGAGAAAATAAGAATGAATACAAAGAGAAATGAATAATTTAATATATTGTGAGAGTTAAATTAAATATTTAATGTTGTAAGTTTATTGTTGAAATAAAATAAAGCAAAATCTAGACCGGAGGAGCGGGTTGGATACGCTAGTAAAAAATAAAATTGTAGCATGAACAATTGTCAGATTTATAATGAGTACTTCTTTATCTTGGATTAATTATCATAAACCTTGCAATATCTCAAACTTGGTAACACAAACTCAAAAGATAAAATATTTCAATAATATAATTGGTTAAATGAATGATGCTTGGAGAAAACCAAAGAAAAAATTACAGAATTCAGAACTTCTTGATTAGTTACTTCTCTCCAATTGGGAAAAAGAGTTTTATTGAAAACTATTTTCCATTTCTATACTCCTACCTCCAGGACTAACTTATAGAAGAACTCCCCGTTATCACACGCGGTTGGGTTTATTAATACTATACCAAGTAAGTGGATGTGTTTCGTTGCAACCAGTCGCAATTTGTAGAGGCTGCGTACAAGTACAAGGCGTGGAAAGCATTTTTTAAACATTTTCTTTTTGTTTTTTTTCTTATTTATAATTTATTTTTTATAACATGCAAATTTTTTAATTACTTTTAATGAAAGAATTATTTAATTACAGCATTGCATTGGTTCGACTGTAATGATGTTGTATTAATTATTTATTATAAAAAAAAATCCAATTACCTTAGCCTCATGCAACTCTTGTTGTGCAGGTTGCAAAGCTTCAACTCGCGTGGTGAGCTGATACACCTGTTCTTCTAAAATCAACTTATTGCATACTGCTTCACGGAGTGTACGTTCTGCAGCTCTTAGTCGAACCACCTCCTTTTCCAATTCTGCCATGTTACTTAGCCGTTTTTGAGCAGTCTACCGGAAAGAAGTGTATTTGATTAATTTGCTATGAATCTTCGATTTGGGTTTAGCTTTAAAGACTTTATTACTCATTAAAGACATTACATCCTTACATAATACTTTAGTTCATAAACTCGGAGTTAGGTACAACATCTCCCTAATACAGGCTATGTATTAGTCTAGCAGGGAGATGTGTATCGAAGGACGTAAACGAAGTGAGAAAATGTTTATAGAATATGTTATATAATATGTATCTAATATTTTTGTGAATGTGCATGTCGGTAACATAAAATGTGTGTGTGTGTAAAGAGTAAAATAAATATTTCATTTCATAATGCATATTATTATTATTTTACGGTATGACTGTTAACCCGATTGTCTCACTGTTATAATAAAAAAATATTATTACACATTTCCTGGGATTTGTATACAATTCCTTGATTTCATAGATTTCCGGTAACATATATATATATATAATCTGAATCTCGGAAGCGGCTAGAACTATTCTATTCATGAAATTTAGCATACAAAGGTTTTCAGGGGGCGATAAATCGATCTAGGTAGATTTTGTTTTATAAAATGTCGTATTATCGTTGTATAGAGTATATAAAGTAAAACCTCAGAAGATGGCGTTGCCATATATAATAATAAAATAATTTTTATTAGTAATATGAATTTCAATAAAAAATATTTGCAAAATATGTGTGTCATATGGTTGCTTAATAATAAATCAATATGGTAGTCTATATTCACGTCAGATTTAAGATATAGCGCGTGGTAGAACATACAGAAGAAATAGACAGAAGCCATACCATCTGGAGGTAATTAACTAAACTATGTTTACAAGATTTACCACAGCATTTTTTTTATTATTATGTCGGTTGATCGAAAATGATTATTCATATAGCATCATTATATAATTCGTATCTAAATATAGTTATAAAAAAAAATTTAAAAAACAAATACAAAGGTCATTCACCTCTAATAAATTGAACCTGTAAAAACATACCTTTGCTTGTTGATGCCAATCCTTGTAGGAATCTCTTTCATACTCTAACTCTTTCAGTTTATTAGTAACTTGTTGCAGTTCAAATGCTTGCTTATCAACCTGTGCTGTTAATGTTGTGCACTGTTCTGCTCGACTTGTCTGCTTGGCTAATTCATTCTTTAATATCTCCACTTCTGATTGTGCACCTTCTAAAGCCTATTTATTGTTAAGATAAATTTCGAATTAATATTTCTGCAAGTCCATATATGTGGTAGCGAAACATGGGCTGTGACTCAGAAGAACGTGCATACCATCCAAGTCGCTGAAGTTGGATGTGTGGCTTAACCAGGCTCGATAAAATACGCAACGAGTATATGCGAGGAAACCTGGGTATACGCGACATTGCCGAAAAGATCGCGTACTATCGCAGTCTACTCTCAGGAGAGTAGACTGCGGGCACGTTAATAGAAGACCTCTCGACTAAGTAGGGAACCTGGCGCTACAGCTTTCTCTCCCCAGAGGAAGACCCAAGGCAACGTGGCGGAGTGCGATATCGGGGACAGAGCGAAATGGAAGGCGAAAATCAGGAAGGCCGACCCCAACACCATATGGTACTAATAGCAAGGAAGAGAGAGAGAGATATATCATTGGAAATATTAGAAATCATTTTTGTGAATAATATTAAATAATATTGCATTTTTCTTTTAAAAGAAGCGACAATCTAACATGCTGCTAATCAAATGTTGAGCAATACCCTTTATTTTAATTAGTTTTTTAAGGGGGAGGAAATCTTCAAAAATATACCCCGCTTTCTGGGGGGGAAGGCGGCGGTTATGTGGGGTTTTTACCCACTAAAACCTCCCCGGTGACCCTTTCCTCGGTGCATGACGAGAAGCTCCGGGATCTCCAGTGGAACGCACCGGAGCCCCTCTGCACTGTGCTCAAGGAGAGCACGTCTGAGGGGGGAGGTTAACCCCCCCTGTGCCGTCGTAGTGCAAGGCGACACGGACCAGCCGATGTCGCCTTCTTCCTGGGTCCACCTTAGTGGACGACAACTACGACTAAACTAACCTAACCGAGGCAATCTAGGTAGGTGCCATCACTGCACCAATTTTTATACAAGTACACATTCATTTATTTGATTTACAGTACATTATAATATATAAGTTTTACAGGTACTTTTAATATTGCGATGAAGGCATACAATGAATAAGAAAAGTGATAAATGCATGCTCTTCACAACTCTGTATTTTGTAATAAATACAAATAATTATTTGATTAGAAACAATGACCTGTAATAGTTCATCCATGTCCTTCTTCATCTCTGATATTTGATTTTTGCTGCTAACATTGGCTTCTAGAAGCTCGTCCTTGAGATCAGCTATTTGCTTCTGTAAGTCTGCCTTGGTATTATCCCATTTGGTTTTCTGATCTTGGTGAGATTTTAGAGACTAAAAAGAGTTTATATTGAATCACAACTTAACTGATAAAGTTGTAAAATGACATTGGATTAATTATTCTAAATTTTAAAATTTCTAATGTTTAAAAAGAATAAGTCCATGTTTGGTTAACATTAGAGAACAAATCGCTACTTTTAAAATGCATAGTGCATGTAACACATTAGCAATTCAGCTATGGTAATTTAAATTAACAAGACTCATTTAGGGTTACTGTGGTTGTGGCCAAAAAGGTTTGCCTTATGATTATAACCTTTATGAAAATTAGCTGTAAGTAGTAATAAGGACGTGGTATTACACCAAAAATAAAAAGTGTAACATTGAATGAAATATTTCATGATCTAAATTAATCTCACTTACAATCAAAACATGAAATGTAAATCACAACATAGGATTAAAACCAGGCGAGGTCTATATCCCGAAGGGGTGGGATGCAGATTACAGTATACTTTAACATTGTGATCACTTAGATGTTCTCCTGGCATGTCTTCTTTGTTAAAGATGTGAAGGCTATTAGGCAAATGGCAAAACAATCACATTAAATAAATTTATCTAACCTCATGATGATCCTCTCTTAACTCCTGCATCCTTTTTCGTAGGATATTAAGACGATCTTCCATGTCAGAGACAGATTTTTCATCTCTTTTATGCTGCTCTACTAGTGAAGCCTTTTCCTCTTCAAACAGTATTTGCATCTCTTTACGTATCAAATGTTGATGGTTTACACGAGCTTCTAACTTTATTATCTATAAAAAAATAATCTTTAATACCACACACATTCATTTTCACATAATATCCTTCTATATATATATATATATATAACAGAAAGCCATACATTATATACATACATAGTTACACTTTATGTATTTAACTCAAGAATGGCTGTACCAATTTCACTGAAAATTAGTGGGGAGATAATTTAGAACCAGAAGACATTTATTCAATAAGATACTTTTTATCCAGTTCCACCGCGTTTCCTATTTAAATAAAAGAAAAATAATTTCCCTATACAAAACCTTCAGGATACGGTAAATTCTTATCCGTGAAATAGCAACCGACCGAGTCGTGGTTCGGCCCTCTCGGGCGCCCTCAGATCGGCATGCTTACGCGTAACATAGTAACCGTCCAAGCCGAGGTTACCCCCCACCGGGGGGACCCTTGTGTCGAGTTACTAGCAATAGAGGTTCAGGCTAAGCGACCTAAGAGCTATGCCACCTCTCAATCCGGTGAAGCAGTCAAGGCCAGCTTCTCTGGCCAATCTGTGTAGTTCGTCATAAAAAAAACGGTAAATTCTCCCATCAAATTAAAGAATGTAATTAAAAGAAGGTTTCAAATCAACAACATATATCCAGAATATTTGGATAATGGCATATTTTAATTGCCTGGTGTATATTTATAGGCGCAGCCAGAATCCACAATCACATGTGGTACCTCAGAAGCTTAAAGAAAGCAGATAGGGATTATGACCTACCCTTGGATTAGGATTAAAAATTGATAAATGCTTATTTTTTTTAAATAATGTGATTGACTAATCTATACTCAAAGATTAACTCCACAATAACTGGTATACTTGTCATTAGAGATCCTTTATTAATAACAAATAAAATTAACTAAACAAAAATTGAGACAATGAAAACTAACTTAACCTGGGCTAATATTTAAAGGCCACAGGACAACCGTTAGAACCAGTCCTTTAGGAAATAGTTGGGGAAGACCTATGTCCAGCAGTGGATGTCCTATGGATGTAATGATGAAGAAGCTGATAAATAAAAAAGTATAGTAAAGTATAATAGTAACCTGGGCCCTCGCAGCAATTAAATCGATTTTGGTCTTCTTTGCCTCCCATGGTGAAGGAGGTGCCGTTATACTACTCGAGGAATCTCTGCGAGGACGTTTCTCCGGCGTTAATAGATCAGGAGACCCAAGCGATAACTTTCTTTTAATGGCCGATGTTTCAGGAAAAACTGAAATTAAAATAAAAATTTAATATTGGACAAAACTTTTTTGGGTATCGAATAGGTCAATTAAATTTATTAACCATCTTCTATAGACCGATCGCTATTGGATAAAATCAATTTTGAAGGCCCAGCCGCCGACTTGTCTTTTGGCGAAATAGTGTTGAATATTCTTCTAAAGGGCTCTAATACTTCATTTACCAAAGACGTATCGCCTCTTTTAGCCATTTTTCAAGAAATGGTTGTTGTTTTAGATGTTTATTACACAGCGCATTATTTACAATAAGAGACAAATCCCAAAATCACAAAACTAGCATTAACTCATCTTAATCGAGTATAAACAAAATAACCGGTCGAGTAATATATGAAATATTGATTGAGAACAGAGCAGCGTCAGAAAATTATAGAGCGCAATGCGCAGTGCGCTTCAGCAACGCTTGGGATTAAATTGACTTTGACACCATGTTGATTATTGACACTTGGCTTAAGTCAATGTGGCCAATTGAAATAAACCTCCACACCAAAATCACAGATACAATATTATTCCTTACCAAGGAAATACCTTCCAATTCATATCCTTCATTCGTTGCATTCTTGGCAGATTATTCGTGTACGATTTTCGAAGTACCTACCTACAGAAAAAAAACTAAACAATTTTTTAATGACATGTAGAAGAGTGGAAAATACGATCGCAGAGGTACGCGTTTTTCGACCTTCAATTAAATTTTATTTTGTTTGTTGGATCAGTAGTTTAGCGTAGTTTGTGTAAATATATTTGTGACTTGTTAGTTTTATTTGTTTAAATTTTTTAAGAGTGTAATTTATATAAGATTCATTACTAAGTTTTTTTATACACTTTGCTCATCATGGAGCCTGGGGGCGGAGAAGTCTCTGGGGTTGTTTATAATGTAACAATTTCCAATGAGAAGTCTGGCATGGAAACTGACGGATTCGTGAAGTCTAGCTTGAGAGCTGAGCTAGAGTGGTGCTCGGAAACGTAGAGCCAGTGTGAATAAACATTGCTCTGATTGTAACAAAAAGATACGAAATCGGAAACGACATGAAAGCTTCACTGACTCGCAACTTAATTCGTCCAATCAGTATAATAAACCAAAAGCTGTAGCTCGATTAACATATCAGGCAAATGATATGGCACCATATGTTGTTCATATACAAATAATACAGCAAACTCCTAATAATAATGTTACGGTTCACCCTATTGCTTTTGGTCATTTTTTAAAAAGGAATATTGTTACAACATTGTTAACGAAAGCTTAAAACTAATTGGTCGTAATAGAATGACTTTGTCTTTTAATAATTACCAGGGCGCAAATTCTTTCCTTAACAGCCCTGCTTTGCAATCAGCGGAGTATAAGGTTTTATCCTAACATTTACTGTGACCCGTATGGGTGTTGTAAGTCATACGCATACCTGCTGAGTGGTCAGATGAAGAATTTATTACTTGATCGTCCTCATCGTTCTTCCAGTATCCTGTTACCTACATGTGTTCCTGTTCTGCTTTCATCTTTAAATCACAATGTATATAAAAAGCTAAGCTAAGCTAACAAAAAAAAAGTAAGCTGATAGTCGACCGTTTTGATGCTACACAGAGTACTGATCTGCTTCAGGACTTTGAAACTGTGGACCACTTCCAGTACCTTGGGTCGATAATTACTAACAAAGGCACCTGCGACAGAGATACGCAGACGAATCGGCATGGCCAAGACGGCGATGACCCAACTCGGCAAAATATGGAAGGACAGAAACATCTGAAGCCGGACTAAAAACACACCTCGTCCGCACAGTCGTCTTTTCCATATTTTTATATGGGGCTGAGACTTGGACAGTCAAAGCCGCCGACCGACAGAGGATCGACACTTTCGAAATGTGGTGTTGGCGCCGCATGTTAAGGATTCCATGGACAGCCCACCGCACAAACTTGTCGAACCTTAAAGAACTACAAATATAAAACACCCAACGGCTGTCCTCTACATGTTTGCACCGTGACGGAAAGGTCGAAGGTAAAACCAAGAGGCTGAAGTCCGAAAAGATGGTCGGACCAGATCTCCGAAGAACTGGAGTCATCCACCAGCGAGACCCTCCACAGGGCCATGGACCGAAATGCCTGGGGGCAAGTGGCTAATCGCCGAGAAAGGAGTCACGATCCTCAGCAATGGGGCAGCGATTGAAAAGAAAGAATAAAAAGCTATGTTTATTTCTTACTGTAAATAATATACAATTATCAGAACATATGTATATAAATAGTATTCTGATATGATATATTTTATTAGTTACTGTTCCTTTCCATAATGTAGTATTTTGTATTAGAGATAGTTTTATAACCTGCTGATCCTATTCTCTATGCGATGTAAACTTTTCTTTTACTATTCAGTTTCCTTACCTTTGCTGTGCGACCAATACGCACTGCGCGCAGCCATTTAAAAAATTACATGTATTAATATTTTTGTACATAGGAGTATGTTGTTCTATGGCTTCAACACTCTTGCTAGGTTATGTTTGAAAATAAGGTTATGTTATTATATTGTTACATTTTAAATACAGTTAATAACAATTTTCTAAAATATTCTTAATGAAAATGGACTTTAATCAGGAATATTTTACAAGCTATGAAGATTTGGAGGTATGATGAAATAATTTAATGTGAATTGAAGCGATGAAGAACTTTATAACATTGTGGAATTTTAAGATTCACAGATTAATGCTCGAAGACGACTCACGAACAGAAACTTACAGAAAAGCTATACATGACAATAAAGCATATTTTAATAACAAAATAGTTTTAGATGTAGGATGTGGAACAGGAATCTTATCCTTGTTTTGCGCGCAAGCTGGCGCTAAAAAAGTTTATGCTGTTGATGCAAGTAATATTGCTGATGTAGCTAGAGAAGTAGTAATAGAAAATGATTTTGAAGACCTGATTGAGGTACATTCAACTTGAATTATTCTTTCAACTATTATTTCTTTAAATATTGTTGTGGTAAAAGTAATTTGATGATTATGTTTGAATTTTGCAAACAATTGCCGAGTCAGGCCACTATCAGATTATAAACTCTTTCTCTACTGACTGAGTTACTAGCATAGTCTCTTATGATCACTTAACCTACTGGTTGTTAGTTCTTTAGATAATATAGGCAGTCTTACTTCATGTTGCTAATAATAAAAATTAGAGGGCCACATAGGTTGCCCATTGTACAAGAAAGTAATAATCATACATTATTTCTATTTTATTTTGTTGTACAATAAAGTTATACCTTCCTATTATTGCCAGTCCAGTACTTAATACAGACACATACTCAGAGTCTATATATGGAAATACTCTGCATATTCCTTTGTATACAAAACATAGCTCTTTGTTTATTAATAATTTGTTATATTTTGCATTATGTTATAATTATTTTAGCCTTACTTATCCATATAGTCTATTTTGTGCCCAGTTTAGGTGAAATTCGAAAAATAATCACCAAAGCTATGTTTACCAAATCAAACTAAAATATTTTGACGACTAAGTTATAGTAATTGATTCACCCCATGTGAAAAGGATAGTTTTAAGTTACTGTATACATTTTTAACAGGTCATACAGAGTAATGTTGAAGATTTAGTACTCCCAAATGAGGATAAAGTAGATGTAATTGTGTCCGAGTGGATGGGTTTCTATCTTCTTCACGAAGGTATGTTAGACTCAGTCTTAATAGCCAGAGACAAGTTTCTTAAAGCAGACGGACAAATGTTTCCAGAGACTGCTACTATTTATGTTGCACCATGTAGGTAAGTCTATTTTATATTTTGTAAATAACACAATTTTTTACTGCATTGAAATCAAAGCCTGTTGATCATGATCTGCTTCTTCACACAAATAATACAATGAGCATGGGGTTTTTGAATAGAAAATCCTATAATATCAATAAAGACCAGTGATGGACATTATCACTAGTTCCTTTTTAAATAAATAACTATTGGTAGAACTATTAATTAAACAGTTCAACCCTTTTTTAATAATGTAAAAGGTTGACAAAAACAATACTGAACTTCTCTAATGGTAACTTAGGGGGGTACTGCCAATGCACCCATTTTTGCAATCAGTACCTTTCATTACTGTGTTCCAGTTCGAAGAATGGTGTAGCTTGTTCAATTACTGTGCATCCAAGACAGAAGTTTGTTACATAGAGACAAGCACAAATGTAATATTTTGCAGTATTTACATTTTTTAAATTGCAAATAATTTCAGTGTTCCGAGCTTATACCGAAAATGGAATAATTTCCATGGAGTTTCAATGTCCACATTTGCCAACTTTTTGAGAACAAAGAAGAGGAACCAGCCTGAAATTATGCTAGTAGAACCAGATGACTTGTTGGGTAGTGAAATTTCATTGTGCTCTATAAAACTTAAAGAAGCTAAGATATCAGACCTAAGTTCCTTTAGTATACAGCATGTTTTAGGTAAGTGTTTTATATTCAATTCATAAGATATCATTTATATTAAAATATTCAGCAGACCTTGAAATCTTAGCCAAACGAATGCAAGAAGGTATTATTAAAGATGTTACAACACTTGCTAAATGTGAAAATATTTCAAACAGTAAATAGTCTGTGAAATATAGCAAACTTTCAGTCTAGTCATAAATACTATTACAATAAAATATATTACATTTCAATTTGGAACCTACCAAATATATACTTACATTTATTGCAATTTCTCATTTGCCCCTTAAGCAATAGACTGGAAGTGCCTAGACCTATATTTAGTAGTTGGCCCTCTCTCATAATTAAACTCATCTCATATAAAACAACATTGATAATTTGTGACATGTTGTTTAACATCCACAGGTGCTAGTAAACCGGGAAAATATCAAGGGATGTGTGTGTGGTTTGATTGCAGTTTCCCTAAGTTGTCTGAAGATTGTGAAAAAATTGTTCTAAGCACGAGCCCTCAGAGCCCAGGCACCCATTGGAAACAAACTGTTATATTATTGCCAGAGGAACAAGATGTTGAAGAGGGAGAACCTTTGGCATTCCAACTAAGCATTTCAAAAGATAAGAGCCATAACAGAAGGTAACCTGTTGTTGTTTTTATTTCTAAAATTTTAATGACAAGATTCATGCTCCATTGCCACCTTGCGGCATAGCTCTGACCTTCTTTTATATTATTTTTCTGTTATTGGAACAAAGTTCCTTCCTTACGCCAGGTTTGGAAGCAATAGTTGTATACACGGTGGTCAACATACTATTATGCAGTTCAACTCTCTGATCACAGGTGGCGTTTTTAAGGAATTATTTATAAGTATTAATTAATTATTTATGTAATTTTATATTGTCCTAAAAATACAAAGACATGTTTTTTTTTTCTTTTACTTAATAATTTTAATTACTAATTTTTTTGTTCGATTTCTTTTATTTATTTGTTATTTTCAAGAATACTAAATTTCCTAAATACTTCTATGTCCTCAAATGAAAAATCAATAAGTAAAATTAAAAAAAAAACATGAAAATATGTATAAAATTAAGCAATAATTTGTTTCCAAATTGTGGTTCTATATTACTATATTCGGATAACCGAAGGAACTTCATTCCTGCCTGGTGTCCCATGACAATAATTTTTTTTTAACTTTGTATATATCTTGGCAAGGTTTTGTCATAGTGGGAGTAACTTTGATAGATGATTGTTATAGATGTTTCCTCGTTTCCCACTCTTCGCTCGGTACCCACTACCCAGAGACCTAAAAACGACTTCTGTTCCTCTCTTTCCAAACTGATCAAGTTAGCTGCCGATTGTTATACCACTCATATATTGTGAAAGTATTTTTAATCATATATACACATGCTTGTTAATTGAGATATAGGTTTACGACAATCTAAGACTTGCCTGTTAAGTCTGCTTTTGTGTTGATTTGATATATATTTCTACAGATATAATCTTCAAGTCACGCTAATGGATTCTGATAGCATAGAGCATCCTGTACCTTGTTCATGTGATATGACAAAATGCATTTTAATTAATGCGGTTATGCGTCAATATACAGAAACTACAGCAGATCAAATGACCAACACTGAAAATTGTATTTTAGAAGACGAAGAAATAAGTGACAATTGAAAATTTACGAAACTGTTATCACTATGTTATATTCATAAGTAAAAATGTTACATATTATTTAGCATTGTTTGATTTTTGTGACTGGTAAAATAGAGATAGACTGGAATCATCCCAGTTACGGATTTCCATTACCGCACATCTCGGCAGAATTCCAAATTCCACCGCCACCATCTTGATGGTTAGCGTTCCACCCACGACTACGTTTCTCGCTGTCAACGTCAACGGTCAACCTGTGGAATCAACTATCACCAGCGGTGTTTCCGAACGTTTACGGTTTGGAGACCTTCAAGAAACGAGCCTACTCCTATCTCAAAGGCCGGCAACGCACCTGCAGCTCCGTATGCTCGTTTGCCACTTTTCGTATAAAAAAAATTTAAGTAAAATTAAAAATACATGAACTCTGTGTTATGGATCCATTGTTTATTTAGTTTTCTATGTATTTCTGTGTGTGTGTGCGTGTTGTACTCAACACCGCAGCATGTGTGAGTGAGCGCGTGAGCTCCGCCTCCGCGCTCAGCCAGCGGTTGTAATCCAGCCGCATGAGCAGACGAGCGAGGAATGCGCCGCAAGCGCGCCCGCGTAGCGATACCAACAACTGAGTTAGTTGCTTCACTAGCTTGTTGAATCTGGACAAATATACGGAATTATTAGCCATAACCATACCCTTTTCGGCACAAGTTTTTTTTTTTTATTGAAGTTAAACTTCTTGAGGCGCGCGAGATGACAAAGGTTCAGGTTTAAGGAGATGGCCTAATTCTTAGGGAGCTTCAACTTGAATCATTTTTTGCAGAAATGCAAGGGTCCAGACACCTTAATCTCGGCTTGTGTTATTCTATATGTGAAATATTCTGGCACGAAGGGCCATACACCGACCACTAATTTTAGCATGTGATTTATATTTCATAATCTCCCACATTCCAGTTTAGTTACATATCCATTAAGGCACAGAGATGGCACATTTTGTAGTGTTGTGAATTAAACAAAAAACTATCTAAGGATCATGTTAAATTAGTGTTGTAGTACTTATCTTACCGATCAGAGTAACCCCTTATATAATAATCCTCTGCTTCCTTGTCCGATGCAAACTCACTCATGCTGCAAAATGAGTCGCATAATTTCAACAGCTCCATGATATTAACAAATACTGGATTGGCGATGGTATCTATTCCGTCACCGGAATCGTTCTCTAATGCCTGCAAAACGTGAGCATGATCACAAAAATATTCCTTACAAATAGCTGATTTGATATATCTTACGTAGATAATGTATAACATATATTAAAATATTAACACATTATTTAAAAACTGTAAATGTAATAGAAAATGCTAAGCTAGGACTAGTACAGTCTAGTCTAGTACACCGTTAATATATATAACATATGTGTGCCACTGTTGGCCGCAGGCCTTCTGAGTAAAGAGAGTATAAGTGCTTAGTCCACCATGCCAGCCTTAGAAAAAAATTCTATGTATGTAGGTTTCCTCACGATGTTTTCCTTCACCGCTGAGCGCGTGGTAAACCAGTACAGCGTTGGATTCAGAACATATAGGATGGCTGGTTTAACAATAGGTTTTGCCTTCAGATTTGATGTTTCACTTTGTGATAACACAGGATGCTAGACCAAGATATTTATATTCAACCAATTCTACAGCAGTTCACATCTTCACGTATGCATCGGTAGTGTTACATTTGATCTGACAATGGGCAAAAATAATGAAAAGAAAAATTCTAATTAATTATTATTTCATAACAGCATATACTGCTATATGCTATATTCTTCCGATATAGTGGATGTTCATGGGCGACGGTGATTACTTAAGATTAGATAAGCCGTTCACGGGGCGACAAGAGTCCTTCACCCTTGTCTTCCGCTGCAGTGGACCCGGGAAGAAGGCGACATTGGCTGGCCCATGTCGCTCTGCAATGCGAGGGTGCTGGGGGAGGGAATAACTTCCCCCGAGCCTGCCTTGCATAGTGCAGACGGGCTACGGTACGTTCTCATCATCCACCGATATAAAAAATATACACTCACCGAGGTGACAGTTAAAAACGACTGACTGAGTATGTCAGCGAGGAACGTAGCATGAGCTTTCTTTAATTTCTCAAAGTCGTTAGTCTTATTCACAGCATCCATGAGCCGCGAGAAGTTGCTTTCCAAAACATCCGCTTGCAGATAATGTTGCAGGTTATCCATAAGGAACATGAGTTTGTTATGGAGTTGGCACATAGCAAACCTATAATAGAATTTAAATTAAGAGTATATTTGAACATACGGCTTACCTGATCGTAAGTGATCACCTTCACCCATGATCATTCAGAACACCGGAGAAACTGGAGGTGCGTTGCCTGCTTTGAGAAAGGAGTTATCTCGTTTCTTGAAGGTCCCCAAATCGTATAGGTACGGAATTACCGCTGGTCAATTCACAGGTTGATCGAGCGATGAGCCACCATGTCGATGGAATTTGTAATTCGGCTTTGATGTGCGGTAATGAAAATCAGGGGCTGATATCATTCCCAGCAATTCCTTAGAACACTCAACTTCAATATACATCACATTTATTTTTCTTCGGCCACTTCTTCCAGCTCCAACGCTTCCAAGTGGCACTTAAAGTTAGTTTAGCTTTTGAATGTCCCTTAGATTATCCGTGAAATAGCAACCGACCGAGTCGTGGTTCGTCCCTCTCGGGTGCTCTCGGATCGGATTGCTTACGCGTAACATAGTAACCGTCCAAGCTGAGGTTATCCCTCACCGGGGGGGACCCTTGTTTCGAATTACTAGTGATAGAGGTTCAGGCTAAGCGACCTCAGAGCTATGCCACCTCTCAATCCGGTGAAGGAGGCAAGGCCAGCTTCTCTGGCCAATCTGTGTAGTTCGTCATTTAAAAAAATCACATTTATTATGCGCGCGTGAATTGGTAACGAAGATCGAATGTAAAAAGATCAATCCTTAGGATATCGTGATTATTGATGTAAACATTAATAAGATGTAAACTGTGATATATGATATACAGCACATATAGCCAGCGCGCGAGTTGAATGCAGTCGGGGCGTTAGGTAAAGGCGCCACCCTCGCGCGCCCTCAAAGAACTGATATGGCAGTCATCGTACGCTTCCCGTGATGACTGATCAGAGTCTATAAAGTTCTGTTACAAGAAAACGAACTTTTATTCACCGCCAAGCACGAGAAATGTTTTAGACAGGTGCCATTATTCAATTTTAGTGTTGTTTTTGATTTCGTATCTGAAAAAATATTAAAAATGTGTGATAAATGTTTTGATTTCTTTATCATCATGGGAACTTAGTGTAAAATGGTAAACATGAAGAATTGTTTAAAATTATTGATATACTCATTATGGCCATCAATAATTATACATAAGTCACATCACTATCACATTCCTGAGCTCTGCATTCAACTCGCGCGTTGACTATAACAGGAGGACCACAGCAGTGTCTATTGTCTTGCGCTATAGTAACATACCTCCTCGACTGCTTATACGTTTTCCACAGTGCGTGCAGGTCATGTTGGGTTTTCTTTATCCTCAGCAGCAGCCTAAACATGTCGTTGTACCGCGCCAGCACTTCGGGCGCGAACAGAAGATGCAGGGGCCATTTGAAGTCGTACTTCAGTATTATAGTAGACCAGCCATCTGCAACTATAATACAAGGTATAGCATTGTTATGTCACATAAATAAATTATTTATTAAATGCAACACACCACGTCGCTTTCTTCTCATTATCAAATGCTTAAAGGTTTAGGGTACGGTCTTCAAAAACAATTCAACGTTGAAAGGGCAAAACATCCACTGTAATGAATGAGGTTCAACATAAGCCCGCAGAATATAGGTGTGACGACACTTTTAGTCGCCTTCTACGACAGGCATATCGTAGTCTTATTTTACGAGCCCAGAACTACAGGGCTGAACGCATCTTAAACCTAGTAACCTATTTAACAAGAAAATTAACGTCAATAATTAAAAGACTTACCAATACTGCTGTCGTCCTCGAGAGAAGAATTTGCAGATAAATCGGCTATCGGCTTGACGTAAGGCAGTTCAAAGCTGAACTTTTCCACATCGGCGCTGTTACTTAGGAACACGGCTCTAGCAGCTAACTGGAACGCGTGGTTCATATCTGGAGAGTGAATTAAATTAAAAAAATACATGACAGGTCGTAGTAGTCTATCTTTAAATATATATTAGCAAACATTTTTTGATATCTCTTATATACTTTTCCTGGATAATTCCTAGCAATATATCATTTGTCCAGAATAGAATGAGATAAGTAACGTTATCAGCTTTTTATCTAGCCTTATGGCCTAGATAAAAAGGTTCCCAAAGGGGTGAACCAATCGCAGTTCACCGAGCATTGCCTCTTTATTTTTTTTTTGTTGATGGGGGGGAAATCTTCAAAAAGATACCCCGCCTTTTGGGGTGAAGAGGGCTGTTATATGGGCCTTTCCTCTAAAACCCCTCCGGTTGCTCTTTCTCGGTGCACAGTGAGGGGCTCCGGGATCTCCAGAGGAACGCACTGGGGGAGGTTACTTTCTCCCTCCCCCTCTGTGCCCTCGCAGTGCAAGGCGTGGCAGCATGGGCCAGCCGATGTCGCTTTCAACCCGGGTCCACCTTGGTGGAAAACAAAGGCCCCCACCCTTGTCGCCCAGTGAATCCGAGGCTCCTTTTAGTCGCAGGCAGGGGATACCGTAATCTTATTCTACGAGCCCAGAGCTACAGGGCTGAACTCAGAGCATTGCCTCTATTAGTCTATCTCTGCTTTTCTGGTTCTACAAAATAATTTTAACTCTTGACTGTAAAAGTACGCGTAGGTCGTACGTATACATGACAAGTTTATACGCGTGTACGTATGGTACGTTACATGTTACAGGACAGTTAATTTAAGTGCCTTTATGTTTTACTTGTATCTTGAAAAATTAATGTTACGTCAAGTCTTAAAAATAATGTAACATATAATTATATGTAATTTACCTCTTGAAGACGTTCTAGTAGTCGGTTTGTCCAACATATGAGCGGTAAGACGCAGCAGTTCAAGAAAAAGTTCTCCACGGCCCAACAGATAAAAATCTTTCATCAGACGTAGTTCGTGCAATAAATGAGCTTCCTCTACTGCTACCGTCCACAAATGCTGGTCAAACAAAATAAAATATATATTTTTATGTGTCAAATGAAAGCCAGTCAAATGGATTTTATGCAATCATTCAGTATCATAGGAAGTAAGAATTTAATGTTAAAAGATATGAGTGTGAAAGTGAGATGAATGAAAGTATAACTTTAGAAAATATTAGAAATAAGGAAAATAGAGACATATTTATTAGATTCTGTAGAGACATAGTGAAAAGTGTAATAGAAAGGAATAAAACATAGTGCAAATACATAAATTAAGAAAATATAAATGAGAAATAGAAATATTTGATGTAAATTAAGGAAAATTTAATAAAATAAGTTTTATAAAGTAGATAAAAAAAAAACACTAAGATTAGTAGATAGTTGTATCTACATATGTCTTTAGTTGCATGTATACTTTTGTTATATTGTCATGCATGTCATGTACTGTTTGGCATCTTTCAAATGAGAGGAGATCACTCTTAGCGATAAGTTGTTTAAGCAATAATTTTAAAAACAAGAACTCACATACAAAAAATTGTAACCATAATTTTGGGAGCATGAGTAGTTTCATACAGAAATTGGTTGTGTTGTAATATAAAGAACATTTTAGCATGTTTGAAATGAGCTTTGTGTTATAATTTGTAGGTCTCGTGGAATAAAATAGTCCAACAACGAATACACTCGCTCATTGTTGTACAAGAATTATTTATAACGAGTACCGTGACAACTGCGCGTCCTCACAATCATTATAGAAAATGAATTAGAAGTCAGATTAGGAACTAATAAAGTTAAACTATTGTTTACAATGCCAAGTTCATGTGACGATCAACAAATTATTAATTATGAATTAAAGATACAATAAGGTTCAGGTAAATCACCAAGATATCATTGGAAGTAGTTATTATGCATAACAATCGCCGGGTGTGTTGATTGGAATAGCTTACCTATTTTATTGCTAAACAGACTATATTTATTACTATCTGTTTTATCCAATATTGATAATTAAACAACATAAATGTGTAATTTTAAGAACATTATATTTATAAAATTTACCTTGGTAACACATTCTTTTATTTCTCTTACAACGCACCTCAGATTATACACTTCAAAAACCTCCGGGTCCTTAAGCTTTTGAAGCTTTTCGTGAAACTCTGCCTCTTTCTCCTCCCATATAGTAAACCTTTAAATAAAAAAAAAATTGTTTTATAATTTTACACAGGTATAGCTGGCATTGCACACTACGGTAAGCAAGATTAGAATACTCTTCTATTTATATCTATTCCATGACCACAACAAATGTTATGCTTCTGTGTTTGGCTATGCCATTTATTAGCAAGATACCCAACTTTACTAATACATGCTGTACCCTACTTATTTGGGTATAAAAGCTTTGAAAAATTACTGCTGCAGCCACATCAAAGGAAGAAGAAGCAGAGGCAGGGTGCCCACTAGATGGAATGCTCATTAAAGCTCCTTTGCAGCTCTTTTGGTGGTCATGGCCCTCAGCTCTGAGGAAACAATAATGAAGAAAATGAAGAGCATGGCAGGACCACTTACCTAGTGTAGTTCACTTGATAACTGAAAATGCTCCTTGCCCCCTTCCTCCACACCAAGGTTAAACATAGTATGAATGTATGAATATAGTACACTAAGTGAGATGATTAAACTTGTGCACTATCATAGAAAGATTACATACCTTCTGGAATCATAGTCAAGTTTATGTAATGGCATAAAGGCACTATTTAATGTAATACTGCTTCTTTTTAATTTTCTTGGATCAAAACCAAATAATATAACAGTCTTGCCAATAAACAATATTTCCTGTGCCAGTGACAGTGGCATAAAATGTGGTATCATATTTGGGTTGATATTGTATCCACAATCAAGTGAAGTTTGTTGTAGCTGAAAAATTACTTGGATTACAAAATGAAGTAATCTACCATTAGGCTTAACCACTAAGACCGATTATCTTTAGCTACTAGGTTATACTACCATAAATAGTTGAGTTATAAACTAATTTTTTTTTTCAACATCATTCTGAGAACAATCTTCAGCCACTCTTGTACAGTTTCTACCACCCGTCCTGCTAAGATCTTCACTCCACCAAGCATTGTTTTATTAGTAGTAAGTTAATGAAGTTTTTATTTCTATGAGTATTATACTTACTGTAGTCGCAAGGGACTTATCACAGGTAGTTGTTGCAGATTGTGTTGTTAGCAATGTGTCTGACAAGTCATCTTTCTTGCTTCGGTAAATGAAAAATTCTTCATATGGATCTCTCAATTCTCCATAAAGGAGCCAAGTGCAGAGTTGATTTACAAAGACATTATTAATGCAGGAGAATATTCTAGATAAAAAATGATAAATAGAATTTATAACCAACCTTGGAAAAATCAAAATAAATTAATATATTATATATATAGAATATAACATTATTATATGTAGCAGAAAAGGTTATATTTTAACACCAAGGCATTGATATTGAGTTAAACACAGTATTGATTTCTTTTATAACAACCTATATTGTTAGAATAGTTACTAAAATTGTTATAATTATTAATCTTACTTGACTTACTAACTACTATGTCTCCTAAATTTTAAACTCCCACACACTTTTCACGTTCTGGAGCACTCATTGGCAGCAAACTAGTTCTTTTAACGAAGCCCGCTTTTTACAGCTGTTTAACGTACACACTTCGATATTGGCGAAATCTACATGAAACCGCCATAATCAAAAACAATCAATCAATCAACTACTATCTCTCGAGAATAGAGCAGGCAAATTCAGATGGCAAACATTGAAGTCTTAGAGGGCGAAGAAACATTGAAGTCTTAAAGGCAACTCACTGTTATATGGTTTTCGGGACTAAGCACCATTTAAAAAATTGCCTCTAGACTGTAAAGTAAAATTAGGATCTGAGAGTATTGAACGGGTGTCCCAAGCCCGAAACTTAGGTCTAGAGATAGATTGTGACTTACGTTACGAAAATCATATTCTGAAAATAGTCCAAAATTGTTTTACAGGTTAAAAGTTTTATATAAAGTTCGACAATATTTAAGTGAGCAGCTTAGGGTTCAACTGGTGGAGTCTCTCGTATTATCCAAACTAAATTATTCCGATACAGTTTACGGGCCGAGGTTGTATGCCAGAACGGACAAAGTAGTGCAGCGAATACAAAACGCTTGCGCTCGTTTTGCTTTACAATACAACCCCGAAGTCACGTTACACCTTTCTTTAATCAACGCAACATCCTAAAATGTCACATCGTAGAAGACTCCATTTAGCTTGCCTACTGTTCGATGTACTAAATTTACAGACACCTAAATACTTGTATCGTAAATTGGAGTGGGCTAATGAGGGCATATTCGAGAGGAGGCAGCGGCGTCATGAATTACGTACCCAGCGACACCATACCGCGGCATTTCGGGGCAGTTTTCGGTATGCAGCAACCAAATGCTGGAATAATATTCCACCGCCCATTAAAACGTATTCACTAAGGTCTTGTTCAAAATAAGATGAAAGTCTTCTTAATGAATATACAAAAAAGAATAACTAAAACCCGCTTATAATGGATACATTTATGAAGATATTTAATTCTAATTTGAACATTTTGGTTGGCTCGTTCTTTTCCGTCTTGTTTAATTCCCCATTTTATTTTATTTTGTTCTATTTTATATACAACTTATGTTTCCCTGGTGTTTAACTTGCTTTTACGTTATTCGTACTTTGTTAAAATTTTGCTACTGACATCTGTTTGCTTCTTAAAATGGGTTTCTGCAGAATACCAGCTGATTTACCCTCCTCGGATAATCAGCATTATGCTGAGCAGTGAACCCGGTCGGTTCGGCGTTGCAACGCATAGCCTTGTGTATCGGACCTTTTGGGTCTTTAGTGATATATATATTTATTTTTTATTTTATTTTTCATTTTTAACTGTGCTTAACTTGTTGTGTTAATTTGTATATGTGTTGTAATCTGTCTAACCGATTAAATGGCTTATTATTATTATTATTATTATTATTATTACAAAATACAGCTAAAGTTTTGGGGGTAAAGTTACAATATTCTCATAGACATTCAACGAAATAATTGAGTTGTATACATACCTTAGAATTGCATTATGGACCATTTCATTTCCATTTAATATATTCTGATGAGTTAGGCTCAAAATCTGACAGCCAGTAAGCCTTCTTTCTTTTATTGTGATAATAATTCTGTTTATAGTGTTGAAGAGCCCTTGGAACTTCTCCACATAGCTGTACACAAACGACAATGTGTAGTCTTTGTTTCCAATGACTAGTTTTTCTACCATCACTATGGTTTTCTTGTAGGATTGTAAAACTTCAGTAATACCCTCACTCAGTGCTTGTCCATACAATCCACATGTTCTAATGTTTGATTCTGCAAAATTTTAGTTGGTTTATTTAAAAGACACAATATACTAAGGGACAACCAAACATGCAATTTAATATACAAATCATAGAAACTAACAAATAATTGATAGCAAATTCATATTGTGTTCGGGCATTGAATTGATCCAAGTGCACAACATCGCCCATTTAAAGTTTTGCAAATCCTGCTTCCTATCACACAGTGGATAATGATGTTCAACACTTAAATACAAGACTTCATGGATACCAGAAATGACTATATGTGGAGGAGGTTCCCTTGTTATATCCATTTTTACCATTTATTTTTGACTATACTACAAATTTGAAATTGGTTTAGGAATTACTTTCATTACATTTTTGTCCTCCTAAATTGAGATTGAATAAACCAGCACAAACTTTTTCTATTAAAATTTATTATTTTTATTCATATAATTTTATTTCTTATATTCAATAGATATATGTTGATCTACATATGTATATATCACATAAGCTTTATCGTAACATGTAAACAACCTGTTTGCAATTTTCTCGAGTTAAAAGATGTAGCAGCAACAAAATTCTGAATTTTGTGGTGACTTTTCGCAACAGAACAAATTCTACTATAAATTTCGGCATCTCCTTCATTGGCATACAACACTGGTTCTGACTGGTCATGAAAAAAAGAGTAATTATAATAATGTTCAATATTTGCATATTTTTGTTAATTATTATGATTTAAAACATACAAGTGAAGTATCAGTGCCCTGAGAACAATCCCATAAAACTAATAGAGCATCATATAACATTTTGCTTATTTAATATAAATTTGTATCCAATACTAGATAAGTTTTGATATTATAACTTTTGCTCGAAAAGTCTAAATATGTTTTTCATAATAAACGGAACCAAACACAAACTAAACGTTGACTTGACAACTTGACATTGCCACTTGACTTTTGAGTTATTTTATCTGCTTCTCCAAACAATGCGTTATTTGGTTCTAAGAAAATACAAAAACCATTAGTTTATTCTTAGATTTATAAATAGCAAATCTTTAGAGCTGTACTTATTAAAACTGTCACATTTTCAATTATTTTCTGATGATGATGAATATTTTATGGCTTGGTAACAAGACCAATAAGCCAAGTCTTTTTTAAAACACATACACTTATTTCTTACGTCTAAGATGAAAATGAAAATCTAAGATGATCCCCCCATGAGTCCCCTCAATTATTTTCTCTTATTTACGGATTGTAGGTAATCAATTCTTTTTTATTCTGATCGTATTAACCCGGTATGTACTGTTATATTATCTGTGCATTTGCTATGCATGTGTGTATCAAAGAAGCATGAAATTGAAATAAAATTGCGTTTGCGCTGATGTTGCTTTGCTGCCGTTGACTTGAATTTATATATAATGTTATGTTACGTTAATAGGATAAGGAACAATTAAAACATAGATCTTTATGTAGCTATTGCTGCAAGAGTACATATAATGGCTATTTAAAGAGTGTTTTGTCTTAATAATGTGCAGTATTCGATAGAATGGCCGAGACTTGCAGGCTCGGGAATCAAACAGACAAAAAGACTGCAAATAGCGACGATGAATATTTTTGTGTGTTTAATGTATTAAGTGTATTTATATCACTCGTAACAATACTGGCTGATTTAACTACAGGTGCGTTTATCTTAATTTACTGTATATATTGCACTTTATTTAAATATAATTATTGGTTTTGACTAGAGAAAACATTTATGTCCCTTTTAGTAAATAAAACTTTCCTAACAACTATGTATGATCATCTCTAATCATGATCAAACAATAAATAAAAAATTTAATTTTTTAATAAAATATGTATTTTACTTAAACTACATTATGTTATTTGTTTTACACAAAATTATTGTACAGAAATAGGATTCTCACTGGGAAAACTTGTGAATAATTTTAATCCTGTTTATTTTCCAAAGCTGCTGATTATTCAATATCTCAAATATTATTAAAATTTGGAAAATATCATATTTTTCTGTCACATTTGGAATAAACAGTTATCCTTTTTTATTATATAAAATTTGTCTTGTTACAGATATCCTTGTATTTGCTGAATACTGCAAAGATGGCTATTTGCATTGGGCTCTTGCCACTTTCATTTTTATGCTGTCTCCCAATCTTTTAATAAACATTTTTTCTATAAGATGGTTTGTTCTAGACAATAAATCTACAATTAAGCATTGGATAACCCATGGATGTCTTGTTGGAATATTAGAAAGGTAAAAGTAAAACTTGAATATTTTCCTTGGAATTATAATGGCACAGTATTCAGCACCTGTATGGCTAAATTTTATATATCACAATCTTTGTATTTTTGGTAGCCTAGGTCACACACAAGCCACAAATCCTACCCTTTGTTTGACCAGTTGGAGTATTTATATTCTAATGTAAAAAAAATTAGATTATATTCATTTATATATAAAAAAGAATATGTGTAAATTTTAAATAGTTATTTTTATTTCAGGTATATAATATTTTTACGTAAAGTATTTACATGCAAGAACTTAGAATCTGTAAAGACTCAAAAGTTAATATGTCAAAGAAATGACCTGAGTTTATTGCACTATTTATATATTTTTACTGGTACAATACCACAGATTATTCTGCAAACATATGCCATTCTTATGTTAAATGAAAATTATCACACAAAAGGTTTGTTTATTTACAATTATGTTTTTAAGATTAATTGTGGGAATTTATCTTTATTTACCAATAAACATATATCTATGTTATACCATGTAAGTGAAATGATAATACTTACAATATTAGCTTAGAAGGCTGTATGTAATACAAGCATATGACCTCACATGGTGGTTAAAGTTATTGGTGACAATAAACTACAACCTATTGTGGTATGCATAATATAATCTTTATATGCAAATTCTCAACTAAGGTTATAAAAAAATCTGACCATATCACTGTCACTTTAGCATCCTTTCTGGTAGCTGTAACCAACATATATTTGTCAACTCTGCAAGCTATTGTGTCTGATTTGAATTGGTGATGGCAACTTACTGCTATTACCGTAATTTTTTTTAAACCAATATGTTGGTGGGCACCCTTTTTTCATGTGCATATTCAATTTGCCCCTTTACCATATTTCAGTGTTTGCATTAACAGCATCAATAGCATCAGTTGTGTGGGGCAGTGTGACATACATTTACAGCATCATAACAATTTCAAATGAGACATTCCAATGGAATTCACTACTATTGAAACTAATTTGGCATTTTGGAATGTTGATTGGTAGAATTGCTGGTATACTACTGTTTTCAATTGTTTTCGGCATATGGACATTGTTACCGTTGGGTGAGTTTTATTGTGCAATCGTCACTAAACACTAGTACTAACTACTAACACTACTGACACTAAACTTACTTATGGATAGCCTATTTTAACATTTGAGTTGTACATCAATTTAAAAAGAACCTCCATTGTGATTTCAGACTGGTTTCAAAATGTTATAATACATGCATAACATAATTACAATAATATTTTCAGTGTTGCATTGGGCTGCTATGACATTTTGGATTGTAATACAGAAGACGACATTTTGTCCCAACAAACTGGAAGAGACACTTTATAATGCTGTAATGGGATTTGTTTACTGTTTCTCATTTATAAATTTACGAGAAGGTCAGACGCGGTATCGCTTAATGATGTTTTACACATTAATGGTCACACAGAACTTTGGTAGTTTGTTTTTGTATGTGTTGATAACAGATTCTGAAAAACAAAAGAAGCCCTGGTCAATTGCTGCCACAATCTGTATAATTGCGGGTACCATTTTTGGTGAGTTCTTAAATAATGTTAATGTATATTGGATATTTTTTGTATATAATTGATACTCTTGGTGTGGCTGCCTTATCCGGAGACAGTATTAGAGTTCTTCATGGCTTTACCATGTTGTGACCAAGACACAACTGCTGAGATCACCCCAGCCCTCCGGGGAAATATTTACGTAACATGCTTGGATATAAGACAGTATAGGAACATTAAAGAGGTTGTAGTATCTTTTATCAGTGTACAAACTCTACCCACCTAATTATGTATAGATTGTGGCTCATTTAAAGAAAATAAAGTCTTGTTCTTTTCAGGCATGTTTGCAATGGTATTGTATTACAGATATTTTCATTCCAAGGGGCCAATTCCATGGAAATATCCTGATGCCGATATTGAACTGAACAACAAAGTTGCATCCCAGACTGGGAATAACACTAACAAAACCACTTCATTGTGCCATGTGAGATCTTTTAAGAGTTTGAATAAAGATTCAACTACTGACATTCCAAGGTAACTAAAACATCAATGTATGTTAATAAATCCATGATGCAGTTTTTTTTTTAATATTTGTGTATTTTTATAGGAAAGATCCACCAGTGTCAGAACAAGTGTTGCAAATTGAAACTGACCATGCAGATAAAAAGTTTCTACTGGACCATTGGATTGCTAGATCTGGAACTCCGACATTTACATCAGCGCCCGTGGGAAATATCAGCACCGATGCTTCAAGTATAGAAATATATTCAATAGAGAATACTCCACAGCCAGCTATTGCAAAACGTGACAATTCTAATATTGAGCAAATTGCCTCAAAAATCAGTAAAAAGAAATTAATCAGCCCTCC
The DNA here is from genome assembly GCA_029286785.1 of Meandrusa payeni. Lineage (NCBI taxonomy): Eukaryota > Metazoa > Arthropoda > Insecta > Lepidoptera > Papilionidae > Meandrusa > Meandrusa payeni. Next base: position 4,786,027 of record JAGSMX010000008.1, on the reverse strand, counting down.
AACAGAATTAACGTTGCAAGTACCTTCTGTAGAGAATATAGAAAATTCTATAGACGAAATTACATCAATATTCTTCACTCTTAATTTGCAGAAACGTCGAGGAATCTGTTCTTCAGATGAACTTAGAAATGAATTAACTAACTTAAATTTGGAGGCTTGCAACATTGTAAATGAGGAATTTGCTAAAACATTGAAAACTGATCATAGCTCCGAAATAAGTCACGATACCGACGGCTCCAATAAAAAAACGTCGTCTGATTCCATTGATATGGATTTAGACTTAAGTTTCAGTGATATAAACAGTTCTGATATTAACACGTTTAATGAAAATATTGTACAGAAATTATGTTTAAGTGCATTAAAAAATATAAAAGTAGGTAATCAAGATGCAGATATCGAGAACATTCAAAGAATAGCCCTTGACATACTCAAAGAAATGTATACTAAAAAAGATAAGAAAAAGAATAGCGTTAGTTCCGACTTGCTTAATGCAAAACAACGTGATCTGGATACTCCCACTGAAATTCTATCAGTACATGATTATGAAAATATTTGTGCAGTAAATATTGCAAGAGAAGCGTGGGGTTTGCGATCTTGGAATGGTTATTGTGATATTGAGAATTGGCTTCATGATGGTAGCGTGGTTAGAGATAGAAGTCGGGACACCTTAACATCTGGGAGTTCTGAAATAAGTAGTTGTATATCTCAGGATTTAAAACATGCCATACTCTCAGCTCCACCGTTTCCTAAAAAAGCTCACACATATTCTAATGTTTTTGTAAAGTTTGATAGAAGCTCTCAAGAGGATTACGCTAATTCTGTAGTTTGTCATGCTAATGATGAAACATTTCTCGCTAAACCATGTATGATAGAGAACATAAAAGATCCGAATCACTTGGAACCTATTCTCGAGGAACTAGACGATTTAGGCGACATAGATCCTGCTTGTAAAAAACGACTTAATTCAGAAAGTTCGCTTGTGGCAACAATAGATGAAATACGTAAAGCAACTGTTACCAATTCTCCGAGGAATCTTTATCATAGAAGGGAGCAATTTTTAGATTCGCCACAATTTAATTCTTCATCTAAAATTGAAAGTAATTTGAAAAGAGCCCTTTGGAAAGAACCTTCAAAATTTAACTCCAGCAACATAATGGAGTCATTACCGGAAAAAGAAAATATTTTAGATGTCTTTCACGAATCGAAATTTGATTTGAATAAAAAGGAAGTAAGTCTTTCGTCATCTTCATCGTCTCTCAATTCGCAAGCGTCATACAACAAAAGTGCAGCCCGCCGACAAAAGTCCAATCTGTCGAAACCAAAATCACAATCTAAAAATAATAATAGATCGGAGCATCAAGACTTATCAAGTAAAAATATAGACTTTTTATGGCAAATGGTTTCAGAAAATTCTTTACCCCTTAGTTCAAACGAAGATATAAGTTTAAGTCGTAAAACGCCATCACTCCAGTCTTTAATACATAAGGATGCGTCTTCGTCATTTGTAAATACGTCTAGCAGTAAAATTTCAAATATCAAAAAAAGTGTACGGAATAGGCCGAGAAGGAAATTTTCTCTTCTCAGAGAACGATTTGAACCTAGAATAAATTTACATTCGGATGAAGAGATACTGTATCATTCTGAGAATACTTTACACCAGCATGACAATAGCATTTTAAGAAATCAACTAGATGTAACGAATGATAGCTTAGGAGTATTTCCACAACAGAAGAAACAATCTTTAGTTGACTCGACACCTGTATCTAGTGCCAACATACCTGAATTCTCCTCAAAACATATAAAAGAGAAAAGATCTCAGTTTATGAAGCAGGTATTAAGTCCGCCAAAGTTCAACACAAAACTAAGACATAAAGTGTAGCTATATTAAAATTAATTCAGTTTATTGAATGAACTTTTACAATTTTTTCGCTGATTAATTTGATATCGCACCATGACCAAAATTCAAATCGATCGCGATAAAATTAGTAAAATCTGATTTATTCAATGTGTAATTTGTAATTCAATTTATATTTACAAAATTCCATGACCGCTTACTGAAATACTTAGATAAGGTATTTTTTATGCCAAAATTTTGCCAAACTGAAGTATTATTCGAGTGTATCGATGTTTAATCAAATCTTATATGCCTACTAAATGATAAAGAATGTTTGCATGTTAAGATGCAATAATAACATCCTAATTTCAGTATGGAAATTACCATTTATTCGCATTTGTAATATGCAGCGATAAAGGAGGTTGTAATACTTTTTGAGAAATTAATGTATTATTATGTTCCTAGTGTATTTGCTATTAGTTAGCTCGTACTTAATATATCGGAAACTATGAAGTCATTTTAATATGGATCTCAAGAAGAGTGTAGTCATTTTTATACTGCTACCGGCATATATTCTTTTTTAATAAAAATAATTGAGCAGAATACTGTGAAATTGACCATCCATTTTTTTCTAAAGTAGTGTGTACACTATTCTAGATGCCTCTTTTCACCAATAATATAATCAAACCAATAATTTTTATGTTTTACTGAAGTAAACCGGGTGATATAACTAGTCGTGAAATGTTATAAATGGACGATGAAGCAGTATAAAAAGAGGTTTAAAATCTTCACCTTCCCTCAAACACTGTCCAATTCTATTTTATAATTGATGTAACTGTGATGTAAGTGCCTTTCTATACGATATACTCCTGCCAGTATTGTAATTTTTAGCTTTGCTATTTTGTATATACAACGTATAAAATAAAAACGTGTAATCATTATTTATCTTTTATTTATTCAGATTTTAAATATAAAGATGGATAGGATGTGCATTTAAAAAATGTCAGGGCCATATTTTTAATGTAAAAAATATCAAAACATCCAGAAGGTGAATAAATCTCTTGACAGTAGAAACATTTTATCAACTAACGGGGTCCTTTCAGCAAGAGTCATACGGCTCGATCCACCAAAGCGTGGTTGAAAAGAAACGTTTCTGACTTTACCAGACCTGAAGACTTGCCATAAATTAGTTATGGTTAAATATGCTCCATTACGATTTAGTTTTGCCAAGCCTTAATTACGTTGAATTCTTAAAATATACATTAAAATGACAGTAGCCAATTTTGCCAGAACGTGTAAAATAAATCTCGGCATTGCCCTTTGTCTTTTGTTATAGTCTTATCGCGAATTAGCCACAGTTCGGTTAGATTCAAGCCATTTTATGGATTGGATTTTTTTTAGTTATAAGGATTTTTTTAATACCCCCCCCTATCGGCATGGGTTCTTATGATTTTCTTACTATTGCTCATGCTGGCTCATGCCACAACCTTATTCTCTGACTACAGTTTGAAGTAGTCTATGTGCCATACAGCAGAAATCAAAAAAATGTTTAACACAAATGAATAGAAATGGAGGACAAATGCGAATAGAAATTGAGAAATAGCCCTTAGGTACTGGATGGATGAAACTATGGACAATATAAAATTGAACAATCCCAATATTTTGCTATAAATATTTATTAATAATAATTTAACACAACAGCCATGTTTTGTTTCTACAGATACAAAAATAAATACCTGCAAGACATCATATCAACAGCATTTATAATGCTTTTAAACTCCTACAAATATTGATATAATTAAATCACACATTTTATTATGATAAAATTTGGAGTATGAATGGATAATTTTTCCAAATTTCAGTCTTTTCCAAGAATAAAAAATTATCAAAAATAGCAAGTTACCTCATAGGAACAACCATTACATTTCTCTTATTCATATGGCTTCATTAGTATACAATATAAATATGTCAAATAATATTCTCTTAGTGATAATCCTATAATAACATTACACCCCACTAATATAGCTAAATAAAAAATTATATTTAAAAATATATTATTAGTAAACTATTATAAACTGAATATGATGTTCAAGTATAAAAAAATCTTGTAGTGCATAATCATAAGGCACAACTATGCTTATTTATTTAATGTTAACTAGCAAATCATTTAAAGGTCTGTGGTCATTACTTTCGTAAGATGACGAATGCGATGAGCATTACAAGTTTTGCATAGTATATGACCATCCAGAGGATAGCATCCATGGCCTTTGGCCTCTGAGGACAACATAAGTCCACAGTCTTCACAACGATAGCAGCGGACATGGAAACTGCGGTCTAATGCAACAACACGCACTGTTTCTTCCTCTCCTTCTTCTGGCATTATGGGTAATTCACAAACACAGCAACGGGGTGCAAACTTCAATTGGAAATCTTCAATGCAATGAATCTGATTTGTAGCATCAACTGTGAATGGTATGCCATCAAGACTTTTACCACATACCACACATGTAAAACATGTTGGATGGTATGGCTTACCTGTAGCTCTTAAGATTCTGTCTAGAATTGGCTTATTGCAAACAGAACATTTCTCCAAAGTCTCATAGTAATCTTGTTCACAGAATGGTTTGCCTTCAACAGCGTAGAATGGCTTTCCTTGTAAATTTGTGTTGCATTGATGACAACAAAAGCATTTCACATGGTACATATTTCCCATGGCTGTGCAACCAGAGTTTTCTCCAACCACTTTCTCATTACACTTTATACATATACCAAAAATATCCAAATCTTGACTATCAGAAATGGATTGAACGAGAAGATTAGTAAGTGCATCAACTTCTTCTTCTTTTGGTAAAGGTGACTTGGATGGAATTGTTGCATTATTGTTCTTGCTATGAGTGTGAAGATTTATTGGTTCATATAGTGATTCATAAGTAGATGCCTGTGAGACTCCATATTCAGGATATTCATTTTGATATATAGGAGGATATGAAGGCCTCTCTTGGTTAAAATTAAGGTTGGCAGTTGCTCGCATTAATTCACTGTAGTTGGAACTCACAGGCGATGGAGGAGGTAAATACTCTTCAGAATTATTCTCGAAAGATGGTGTAGTATATAGAATAGGCTGTGTTAAATGAGGAGGTGGTGGTGGAGGGGGAAGTGGTTTGTTATGACTACTTTGATATCCAGGGATATTGCTGTATGTTGGAATATTACTTTTCAATTCTGTATTTGGCTTGAATTGAGATTGCAGAGTTGACTGATGATTCACATTTGCGTATTCTTTATTAGGAGGCCTCACGTTATTGGAAAGCAGATTACTATATGTAGGAGTGTTATTATTCAGAGCTGGTGAAATCTTTGTGGAATATGACGGTTCACGTAGTGTGTTTACTACTGCGCTATGGGGTACTTGCGGCTGCGCTTTCTTTTTAGGTGGCACAGCTGGTGGTACCTTCTTTACTTTTCCAGATGTATTAATATCTTTGCCCATTTGTAACTCAGCCAACTGTCTATCTAAGGCATCGATATTGTCCAATCTTGACATGATTTATATATACGACCTTAACCTTATAAAAAATTACTTTTTACCAACTTTTAGTCCAATAATCCTGTGCCGCATCTATGGATTTAAACACAAAAACACTGAAGTATTAAGTGGTGAAACAAAGAAATGAAAAGAAAGTTCACCCGTAGCAAAGAGTATAAAACTCATGAGAACAGTAAGTTACTGTAAATTTTTATCTAAGGTCGTAATAAATAGGGCCGTAATGAATTCTTGAAGTTCGCACTTCACTTTCGCAATGTTGCATATGATTCACAATTTTTACAAAAATAGTCATTCGCTTTATAAATTACTATAACGATATTGTTAGGTTTACAAAATCGATAAGTTATCATGCTATCACGATTGAGGACGACAAATATGGAAAAACCAATATACATTAAGGCAGTTTTAATTACACTGCAATGATTTAAAACTATTGTTTCCAAATTATCATTAAATGTTTAGAGAAAAATCGATTTCTTTATCGTTGTGCATAAGTTATTAACAACGGCTTTGTGAAAATTACATTGTTTTTTTAAAGAATAAATAACGATTGACCAATTAAATATAATGGAAAAACTGAGTGACAGAACCCAAAGGGGGGCGCCCTAGTCTTCGAATGGGTAACATAGCAAGGGAAGACTACACTAAACGTATGTTTGTTGATGCCAGGCCAGGACCGTAAAATTGATAAAAATTAGTTTCTACTTACCTCTCTGGTGTAATTACACCGCGTTTCCGTGGTTAATAAGTAAAAAAACTAAAACTATACGTTTCATAAAAGATAAAAGGGAAAGTGGTTTAGATAAATGGAAAAGAAACATTTACTATTCGATAATTACGATTCCATGATTTTATTTTTACTCGTTTTTGCATTCGTCTTTAAAGTACAGTAACATGCCTGTGTACTCTTTGACTTTTGATTTTAAATTTGTATCCTTCTTTATATTTTTTTACTCTTTGCCTCGAGTTGACTTTCGCTTAGTCTTACTTCAAACTTAAATCCAGTTGTATGTAGAACTTAATTTTTGTATCTACTTGTATCCTAGTGGATTTCATTTTATTTTAATTTGAAAGCATTTATCATCTTCATTGTTATAATAAATACAATGGCAATGCAGTGCCAACTGTGGATGGGCAGCGTAAGTAATTTTGATGTGTTTGTGAGTTTTAATTTGTTTGGTTGAGATAAATAGCAATTTTATTATGTGCAAAAAAACGTAGTGTTTACCTTTTATACTTAGGATGATTTAGGTTTCCTTTTTTGAGTCGTTACATTAATACTTATATTATAATTTAATAAATCGCCCGAGTCCATGTGTTCCCTATTTACTCACCCCCTTGACATTTTAGGTCGTTATAAAAACTGCATGCAAACAATGTTTTGTTATTGATTTGAAAGTAATAGAAAAACGTACTATATTCTCTTATTTTAAGGTAGATTCTTGTAACAAAATTCCGCTGTAAATATTAACTGTATATACCGTGAGACTTTTTATGGCGTATCAATTAGTTGATTCAAATCAGAAAGTAACCACAATCTCACAGGCCTAAAGTCTGATGAAAAAAAAATTACAAAAACATACATCTATAGGGATTCGCTTAAAAGAATGAGATAGAAACATTAAAAGTGAAACACATAAATAGAGTATCTTACTAACTCCTCCTTGTGCTATGTGTGGGCAAGCAGGAACTTAGCTTTATGAGCCTACAAATTTTGTATATTGCCAAAACATGGTAAGAGTCTTTGTATGTATTTAACAACTGTTCTTAACCAGTATTCCCCTCTCTGGTGGTCACAACCCATGCATAACAATGAGCCATGAGGAAACAATAGAGAAGAAGCATATTTCTTTTATTGATCAGATTCTGGCATTTGACATGTGTTTGTATGTGCACACTAATGCATGCCTTTTCACTTCTATTGCATGAAATCTGTACACATTTTTATATTGTATTCAGGTGGGGTGTGGGCATTTGACTTAAAGATTTTTTATTACAGTTGGAACCCAATATGACAGAAAGTTTTATAATGGCAGCTTTCCATCGTATGGGACAAAGGCCATTGGCAGTAAAAGTTATGAGGAATAAGTTTACAGGTGAACCAGCTGGTTATGCATTTGTACACTTTCAGGTAAAGCTTGTGGGATAACTCACATTCTTTTTTTCAGCTGTGTTGTAGCAGTAAAAAAAATCATCATCTATTAATAATAATAAACAGATGTGTATTGTTTAGCTAGGGTGACATGATGTGAATTTTGTTAGAAGTAAGATTATTTTTTCAACCATGAAGATAGAAGAACAAAAAGATTGCAATATGTGTACTGTACAACCGGGCAAATTAAATTTAATAAGTAATTTTCCAACCACTGTATTATAAGTTTGATATTTAAAGAATGACATAGAGGATGTTACTTCACAAATCCCTAGCCAATAAAATACAACCACTCTTTAAAGATATGCAATAAAATGGAGTCCTGGCACCTTTTTTCAATTACCCCTTATTATCTTCTTCCCTCTGACCTCCTTCCTAATGATATCCCCACCCCATAGACTTCAAATCCCTACTATCTCTTGTTAACTCTCCTTTTGTTTATATTTTATGTTCATTCCTTCACAAAAATAACATTAGACTCTAGTTTGTCTGCCCTTTAAACAACTAACCCTATTTATATATTGTGTTTGTTTCTATTGTTTTAGACTTATCAACAGTGAGCATAGCGCGGAATTGTCTCAGCAGTAACCATGCATACTTTCTTATAGTTTAGATCCTTGTCCGTCACGAAGCCCGCTTTTTACAGCAGTTTAACGTACACACTTCGACATTGGCGAAATCTATATGGAAACGCCATATACAAAAACAATCAATCAATCAATCAATCAATAAAATGGAGTCGTGTACTCATCTATATACATATAAAGATGGTGGTAATTTTGTTTCAAAGTCACCGTGATTCTTACTAGTTATTGGTATATATATAGTGATACTCTCAAACATTTTTCATAGCATTAGGTGCTACTCTTATTTGTTAAAATTGTTGCCTTTGTTATTAATATAGAATTAGAAATAAATTTTTTACTCAGCCGCAATGACATGTAAGCAACAGAAATTGAGCTCTCATATCTTTTAATTGCATGTAATCCTTATAATATTTATTATATAATTACATTAATTATCTTAAAATAATCTACATTTGCAGACAGATGAGGAGGCAATAGATGCCATGCACAAGCTTAATGGAAAACCGATTCCAGGTACATTTCCAGTAGTGAGATTCCGGCTTAACACAGCTTCACGGGAGGCACGATCAAATATGCAACAAGAGAGAGAATTTTCTGTTTGGGTTGGAGATTTAAGTCCTGAAGTAGATGACTACTCATTGTATAGAGTATTTGCGGCTAAGTACTCATCTATTAAAACTGCAAAAGGTAACATTTATTTGGCTAACATATCATTTTAAGTAAGCAAAGCTGTGGAACTAAGTGATGGTGTTAGTAGAACGCCATGAAGAATCATACCTGACAGATTATATAATCTTAGAGACCTGTTACTTACTTGCTGTTTAATTGTACTGTAATGTAGGTACTAACATGAATACCTTCATGTGAGTTGCCTAGTACTTGTATTGTAGAGTTTATATTAAAAAATGTTAATTTATATACATGTTTCAATAGGTATCACATAGTATAGTAGGCGGCAAATAATTCTAGCGGGACTGGGTTGGCCGTTAATGCGAAGAAGTCAAAAATAAGGTATCAGAGGGGAGTGAACGGTGCGGGTGGATGTGTATGAGCCCTTATTGGCTATCCTATCAGATTCTGTCCTTCTCACCAACACCACACCCCACTCGCTCCTGATGTACAGTCACTTTCTAAATTTTATGTTACATGACTTTTGTTAACTTATCTGTTTTAGTTCTTTGTTGTCAATTTTGTAGTTTTGTTAGGTTGGTTGTAGGTTCTGTTAAGTTTTAGATTGTTTTTATTGACTCATATAGTTTGTATATGTATTATATTGTAATAACTAGCTTAAACGGACAAGCATAGACATAAAAAAATACAAACAAAAACACTTTATCCGTAATTAGTAGAAAGGAAGTGAGATTGGAGAAATTAATTATTGCGTGCAATTGTACAAAAGCGCAGCTATCCCTTCCAAGTTTCGCTCAGTACTAGAGTTATCTGCCGCTAACAATACCTGTTCTTTTATGTGATATAGAGTGGATATGATGTTTTACTGTATAGATTGTTAAAAAGATTATCATTTTTTATAGTAATTTTGGACAGCTCTGGATATACTAAAGGCTATGGTTTCGTTCGATTTGGTAATGAGGAGGAGCAACGTAATGCTCTCTATGCTATGAATGGTTACACGGGGCTGGGCACGAAACCACTAAAAATATGCACAGCTGTGCCGAAACCAAAAAGTGCTGTCACCACCCAGAGTTCCAATACTACGGCAACAGCAAATACGACGTACAGCAGTGGCACAGTAAGAATGTTTTTGTTTAAACCATCCAGGTTGTCTGATAAATCATATTTTATACATGATCAAATATACAATTGATACATTGTCAGTCCCCTTTCGAAGACTCTTCAAAGTCTATTATTTATGTTGAAGGAACTCTGAAGAATCCTGGGTCCATTGTGGGCCCGTCGGACCGACAAGGTTTTATTATATTATAAATCATACTTTTTTCAAGTTTCACTTGGTGGTGATTCCTTCAGATACAAGATAATCAATGCAAATGCTGCGGGTAGAAATAGGATAGGTTGAGATGAGGAAAACAAGAGGGAAATCTTTGGAAATGGAAGATGGGAAATCTTCTTTCCTACATAATATTTTTTGTCCTTGTATTTCGTTTTTGAGTGTATTTCTAAAAATTAATTTTTTATTACTATTTACAGGAGTATAACCAATATTACGATCCTTCGGCGTATTGGCAAAATTACTCAGCGTGGTCTGGTTACTATGGACAAGGGGACCAAAGCACTGCGGTGGTACCCACCACACCGTTAGCAGAGCCCGCGCAAGCCGCTGCCGTCAAGGCACAAAACGATGATTTAGCGCTTGTTGGTAAGTTACTTTTTTCTTCCCACAAATCAGCAAGCAGCTTTCCTTTGTCTACTATGCGAAAAAGCATCAATATATATGCCTTAGTTCCATCACCTTTTTAATTTAGAAAGTAATTTTGGGATTTACAAATGGTCATTTGACACCAAATCATCTGTCATGGTCTGATGCTTTCATTAAATTGTTCCTTAATTTCTGATAATGTAATCTATCAGTTATTTTCAATTGTCAGTTACTTTCCCATACTCAATGTTAGGGTATGTATTGCTGAGGTTTCTTTTCTATTTCTATTCCCTGTGTCAATGCTTCCCTGGTATTAAGCTATCTTACTTATTATACTTCTCACTGAAAAGTGTATGACGACGCGTGCCTTCAGAGCGGATAAACACGATCTTAAATGTAAACGTCTTGTGTGACGTGATAGTTCAACTCTTTCTTCTTCCAAAGTCATAATCCTTAAAGAGTCTAGTCTAAGATTGTCAGAAACCTAACAACATTTAAATCAAGAAACATTCTTTTATACCATTTCTATGAGCTCCCCGATACATTATCTGAATCTAATGCTAACACAATTAACACACCTTGTGCGTTGTACAAAACGGTGTCGGGATCCCGCGGTACAAGTCCCCTGATGCTACGTGTCGCATATAATAAATCCATATCCATAGGTTACAAGTGATTCAGAATCGTTTTTTGCGACGAGCCACGGGTGCTCGGTGCACGGTTACCGACAATAGCCCAATTCTTTAAGCAGGTACCTCGACGGTTTTTCGAGACTGCCACCAAACATTCCAACAAACTTCTTTACTAACTGAGACACGTTCTTGACGATCCGGACGACGCGATTACCATTGCACAGGCTAGATCTTTACAAATCCACAAAGCGTCCATTCGCGACCGTCGGTGGTTGCGAATAATCCTCGCGCGTTACCGCTATTTTATGGGCAGGCCCCATCCCTTAGATGCTAGGAGCGTTGCTGGAGTTTCTCCGGCCACTTCTTCTCCTGAGCTACCGACAGAGTCGCGGTTCGGCCCTCTCTGGCGCCCTCGGATCGGAATGCTTACGCGTAACATAGTAACCGTCCAAGCCGAGGTTACCCCCCACCGGGGGGACCCTTGTGTCGAGTTACTAGCCATAGAGTTTAAGGCTAAGCGACCTAAGAGCTATACCACCTCTCAATCCGGTGAAGCAGCCAAGGCTAGCTTCTCTGGTAGTTCGTCATTAAAAAAAAAATTAAATAATAAAGAATGACTTACTGTGCCTCGATGGTCTTGGAGGGTCCTGGTACACTTTGTCATGTCACAGTCGCGTCAGTAAGTCAATATCTGGTCTAAATACGCGAGCTATGCTGCCGTGACGCAATCGAGAAAAATATTGCACTAGTAATAATTAGCAGCTAGTACGCTAAGAAAATATACCAAACAGTTCAACACTTGGTAGGCGACTGGAGAGAGACTCGTCTCCGCACACGCCCTGCGCTCCGTCCGGCGGCAAAATTTACCAATTACCCTCGTGTACGCAGAAAACAAAAATATCGCCTCACCCTCTTCCATGAAACAAACATGTTACCACGATATGATACCGGTATTCAACTATACCGAATACTGCTGACTGAGAAAGTTTACTATAGTCGGCTCTTACAAATAAGTATATTTCAAAACCGACTTCTGAATGCAACAGAAATATTACGAAATATAATTAATAAGCACCTAAACAAACTCTAATCAAACTACCTTTGGAGTAAAAATCTTCCTTGTCAATAAAAAATTGAAATCGGTTGGCGTGTTATAGTTAGTTCATAATCTGTGCAGTTCTACTCCAGCCAGTCTCGACGCAAAGTGACCAATTTCACTATTTTACAGGATACTTTTTGCAGAATGTATATTATGCGTCGTGCAATTATACGATTTAATTTCCCCACCTCCCACATCAAGACGCAACGGTGGCCTTCTTACGTTTTGTGAGCATTCGAACAATTAACTTTATCGCTTATCTGTGTCTTCTATTTGTCATTTTCAAGGGATTTTAAGTTACCTGGAGAAATTAGCTTCGCTACCCCGCTTTCCCCTTTGAGTTATTTTGTTATGTTGCTCGTTTTTTTTATTGCTGTTCGTCGTTGTTAGTCCAGATGTTATTTCACCTGATTGAGTAGTGATCAAGCTCTGCGGGGATTAGCATGAACCTAAGAGTAACAAATGCTTACAAGAGGAAACTTGGCTGTTGATGATAGATGTTTTCTATCCGACAACGATCACCGCTTACGACTGCAGTCCTACATTCACCATCAGAAGATCACAACAATATTTTTGTATCTGTGTCTTGTAACGTGACTTGTTTTTTTTTTAATTTCCAGAACATAAGAAATGTGTAGATGTCGATCAGACGAACCAAGACTTTCTGGACCCGGACTTATCTTTATGGGATGGATTAGAAGCGTCGCAATGGTTTCCAAACGATGTGATTGAAGCACACTAGATTAAGAGAATTTTATTTAGATTAAATTAATGTAATTATATGTAATAAAAGTATAATGTCTGTCGTTTAATTGACTTTTAATTTAAGGCATTTTACGTGATTACAATTTCTCCAACCTCCGGCCGAAACTATACCCGATTTTCAACTCTGATTACAAATCTTTCAAGAATAGTCCTTTTCTAAATTTACGCATCTTTAGATCACCTCATGAGTAAGCTCAAAGTCGCACAACGAGCTATGGAGAGAGTTATTTCCGACAGTTATACGCAGCGTATTTCCAAGGTTCTTAATATATTGTTAATTTTTCAACTATATTTCTTCTGTGCCTCTCCATCTAGCGAAGGTTGACCAGTCGGTTCTCATCTATATCTAACCCAAAAGAATGGTTCTGTAACATATACTATTGGGAAACTATTACTTACCTTAGACAGAAGCTTCTATGTTGATATTGACTGAAATAAAATTCGTGATTATTTCTATTTTTTTTTAATTAAAATAACGCACATCATCGTTCATTATAAACATTATTCGCTAATCTTATATTTAATACAAACATTATTATAACATAAATAGGCGGGGAGTATGTAGGCCATGCAATGCAAACTTACAAGACGACTTATTAAAATTTCTGCTGGACATTAAAAATATATACACATTTAATCTATAGAGCAAAATATAAAAAAAATATATTTATTTTACATACATAATATTTAAAATCATTAATTTCAAGCAAGTGAAATTAAGATCAGACCTGATATTGTGTATTATTTTTCAATAGTAAGGGGCATTCGTTGATAAATTCACACTTCTCTTGAAGATGTTTATTGGAGTCAGAGAGAAAGACTGATGCATGTAAGCCAAACCGTTTCCGTTCACATGTTAAAAGGGAAAAAATATTAATTTAAAATATGTTAATTCTTTCAATTCCTCACTAGGGCTATGTTAAGGACAGTGCCCTAATACTCTCGTTTGAGAAAGCTTGTGCCCTATATTGAAACATAAGGCTGTTACTATACCAGGCCAGCAAGGGATTCAGATCCCATTGGAGGCATTTGATACAACAATCAAGAAATGAATACCCAACCTGTTTTTCAAAGCGAACGTAAATAACGTTCTGAATTTTCAATTCCCAATGTAGGTTACATCGTATAATACAGTATGATTTTATAAATTTAAGAATACTACTATTTTTATTCCCATTGTCAACACGATTAATACTGGTTTGGTTTGTGATGATAATGTTTTATTCGTTACTCAACTAGTGCATGTGATAGTTATCGTCTAGACCAAACAATACAGATCATCACAATGCGCGTGGCCTTGCTCTGCTCTATTGGTAACTTTCGCTTTGTGAATATCATCAGCGTATACGATTCTTTTTTAAACTGATTTTAAAAGGAGGTAATCAATGTATATTTTATTCAATATACTTGTATTTTTTATATTGTTACTAAGTTTTAACTCCGTTTAATCATTACGATTACATAAGTAATTTGCCTTTAATTATGCCTACAAAAAAAGCTTAAGCTAAAATTAACTAACTAAAATTGACCTCTAGGTATGACTTTCTTTTTTTTTAGACATTTATTTTATTCAGCAAATTCGATATTACATATGATGATCAACGCTGTGTTTACAGGTAATTAAAACAAATATCGTAAACGTCAAAAATGTTTATATATAAGTAAGAGAAAAGAGGGCGTGGCGCGCGCACGCGTTCGACTTTACGATCAAGAACGACATGGCTTCGGCCTTTAAAACTACCAAAATTCTCCTATTCAAGACATGACTGTATGGAGTAAAGTCTTTTGCCTTTCCATTATGGATAAATTAATATCGTCATCACATATATGTCGCTTTTTGACATTTATTCATTCACAGCGCTTTCACTTATTCCACAAGCTAATAATATTTATAAAATTATAATTACTAGCAACTTATAATCATTACATTAAAATAATAAAAATAATTACATAACAATAAACCACAGACAACACATGTATATACATATAATTTGGTTAGCTTCTAAGTAATTGGTTATTTTTAATTACAAGGAAAAAATAAGCTGTCATGTACTTTTTATCCACCTTTTGAGGGGTAGACAGAGATACAATAGCAATTTTACTAAGGCTCTCGTTTTTCACTAAAGAAAATACTTTTACAGGCTTTTCCATTCAATAAAAGATTAATGTAGTATTTATGTCGTCTTGTAGTAAAGATAACCCTATTTGTAAATTCTTGAATGGTTAAAATGTTTGATTTTTTCTTTTTATTTTAAAATCCACAATCACTTAGTTCGTTAGGCCATTACATATAACTAATTACTTTGGTCTTTCTTCCATATGTACGTCCAGCTCTGTAGTTCACGTTATTGCTTAGTAGCATATCTATATTAAAACTAAATATTATGTGAGATTGAAAATCGAAATACTTTGGGTATTAAATGCAGTAGATAATATCAGAAGCCTAAAACGGAAAGAAAATCGTTCTCAGAATTTAATAATACTTTTTTTAAGTCAGAAATAGATCCTTATTTATCAATTAGAAAATCAAATTTTCTAAATAATTATCTGAAGAAAAAAAACAGAGTTGATTAGATAATACTTCTGGTAAAAGCTGGGCTGGTTAAAATAAACCACCATATTTAACTAAGTTCCTTAAAGTGAAAAAAGGGGGGGAGGGGAGGGATATCTACTAATCTTGCACCGCAATCCATTTGTCTTGGTCTAGAAATTTAACCAGCTACGCTAGATGTGCAGGCGCCATCAAGTTGCATGTTAGCAACACGATCTCCACTGACAGCACCATCAATAAATTTGTTGTTGCAATTTTATGTGCCGATTTACCACGCGCTCGGCGGTGAAGGAAAACATCGTGAGGAAATCTACATGTCTTCGAAAATTTTTCTAAGACACGTGAAGTCCGCCAATCCGCACTAGTGCCGCGTCGCGGACTATGCCCTTATACTCTCTTTACAGAGAAGCCCTGTGCCCAGTTGGGCAAATACACATATAAAGGCTGTAACTTTTAATGCTAGATGTGTATGTATAACGAATCCTGGCGTATTTCGGACACACAAAGCGCAGAGGCGACAAAAGTCTAGATCAAACTGATCGTAGTTGGGAACACCGCAGGTAAAACATCTTGCGGCCATTCACCAACAAGGTGGTCCGATCAGATAAGAGACTCGTCGTCCTCTAAATTTTACTCTGCTGTAAGTGACGCGCTGGACAGAAGCCGATGGAGGCAAATCATCCGCTCCAGATGCAACCCTGATGGTGACCACGATCCTCAGACATGAGGGACCGACACTAGAGAGAGAGAGTGTGTATGAATATTCACTACTGGATTAGAAGCTAGAATACAATCGTGAATACACAAGTAGATTTCAATGCTCCAATTCCTGGGTTGAATCGAAATTCAACGAATAGGCCGAAGCCTAGTTATTGTTCATACTTTTTTATCACATTGACGATTTTATATTTAACTTGTTAATAATCTAATTTCTACGTGGATTCAATTACTATCGGAAGCAGAAATTGCTTGTGTAATTACCAATTTATTTCTGGATGTCTTCTTGCTCTTCGTGTAATCTTATTGTCCATTCATTATATCACGTGAGGAGTATGAGTGATCTCTGCTTTAGCATGAATACTCTCGAAATCAAAAGATATCGTAGTCCATTTCAACTTCGTGTTCACATCATTCATTAAAAGAAATAAAGATGCAGGCCAGTTACCGCTTAAGGCTGGGATGACTTGTCATCACTTCGTAATTGGTTCTTCAGTGACCTTCACCAGCTGTATGCAACATTACAGAAGTAAAATACAATCTGACAGCTTCTTATTGCAACCATAGCGCCACCGGATTGTATTAAAGCCAGTTCATTGTTGCAAAGTTCCACAACTGTTTGTGGTAATTCAATGATCAATATCGCTTATCAAGCTTCGATTAATCATTGCTATCATAGAATGTGACCGAATGCTAGAGTGGTGTAATAGTGAAGGAGTTATGCCGTTTCCTCTTGGCCGGGCTTGGGTTATTTTGACTAGTGCTAGCTGCACTACTCCGACTGTCATGGCTCGCAATACTCATCGGTGAGGTTAAATGTGGCGATCCAGCTGTCGCGCTCTTAGGCGTGCTTTTCTTCATATACCCGACAACGGAGTTGAGTAATGTCGCTGGTAGAGCAACGGGAGTTAAATTGCCATTTTCATGTGCAATGTAAGTTTGAAGCATTTTCTTCGATGGTGACTTTGGATCATTTACAGTTAATACAACCAAAGATCCCGATTCAATGTTCTTCACAACTGTGGGTTCAGAGTTGCTATTCATCTGTATTAATTCAGTATCAGGATTACCCTCGCTGTCTGCCTCGTATGTTGTAGTTGTTGATGGATTATTTTTATTTATAAGTGTAAGTGTTGCATATTGAGATGAATTCGCTTTCATGTGTGCTATTTTCTTTGTAGTTCTTGTTTGTATCAAATTTTCCACAATATCATTTGCCGTGGTCAATTCGTCATCTTTTAAAACAGTTACTCCCGGTATCATTGTCGATTCCAGAGCTTTACATCCCTTGCCTGTAATTAACGGATAATATTTTTTTAAAAGATGATAATTTGAGATTTTTTTTTAATGTAAGCTTCAGTGAAATCATATTCACAATTTTGGATACGATTGCGCACTGGCTTAACAAGTGTCGATAGTCACTCTGCTATTTGTTTAATTATTTATAGATCTCCAACAAACAATACACTATGCTATCTTAAAAAACAACAGCAAGAGAAACTAACCAGCATGGTTAGTTTCTCTTGTTGTTGTTTAAATTTAATATCTCAATTTTAATATCTCATATATAAATTTAATATCCTTTAAATATCTAATAATAATAATGTCACAATTATCTATACAATAAATAAAATTGGAGTCTCTGTTTGTAAAATTAAAATAACCGCTTTTCATAAATGTATATGGTACAGACAGTACAAATACCAAAATAAAATATTTTTACAATTTTTGTCTGTATGTTCCGGCTAATCTCTGGAATGACTGGACCAATTTTGACGAGAATAAAAAAGGAAACAAAGAAGATATCCATAAAACATTAAGATGCCATAATGCACATAAATCGGTGAGATAAAGGTATGCAAGTACTATATTTTGGTGTTCGTATAACGAAGTTTGGCTACATGATAGATAGCGAGAGCTTGAATTAAAAATGATAAATGTTTGCAAATCGCAAAACACTGAGATGGAAATTTTGTATTTGTTGTTATTTTTGTATGAAGTTTATATTATAAATTGAAATATTTAAAATATTGGAAACAACAAACCACCGATATCAAGGGGATATTATCTTTTTGTAACTTTAACATCAGGGTGTTTTAATTTATTTTTAAATTCATTTACAGATTTACTGTCTCTAATGGCGGTGGCAAGTTATTCCAACACTTGGTGACCAAGTATCTGAAACTGTCACGGAACGCAGCAGATCGGTGTTGCGTAATTTGTAAAATGCAGTTTTTAGCTCTAATTAGTTTTAGTTCTAAACAGCTAGTATCTTCATTCATTTTTTCATATGTACATTTTGTTTTATTTTAAATACAATTTATTTTACATACAATCATTTTTCCCTCGTGTTTTACTTGCTTTTACGATATTCGTACTTTGTTAAAATTCTGCTACTGACGTTTGTTTGTTTCTTAAAATGGGTTTTTGCAGAATACCAGCGCTGATTTACCCTCCTCGGATAATCAGTATTATGCTGAGCAGTGAACTCGGTCGGTTCGGCGTTGCAATCGCATAGCCGTGTGTATCGGACCTATTGGGTCTTTAGTGATATATATAGATATATATATTTTTAATTTTTAATTGTGTGCTTAATTTGTTGTGTTAATTTGTATATGTGTTATAATCGGACTGGCTTATTGTTATTATTATTATTATTTCTTTTTTCATCTCCAATCAATATGTGTTAATTTCACTATCACCGTAAAAAGTCTGGGTTGACGGCTAGTATACTTACTGTTGCGTACACGCGCCTCCCTCGCAACGCGCAGACGCTCTCGTTCCACTTCCTTTTCCTTAGCGAGTCTCTCGCGTTCTAATTGCGCCCGCCGCTTGGCTTCGGCCCGTTCTTGGTTAAACTCGCCTTGCAACTGCTCAGCGTCCCATGTAGTCGCAGACCGTAACGCCTTGTCTACTAGGGCGCAATTTTGTTTCTCCTCTTTTTTGAACTGCAACAAGGAAAAAAGAGTACTACTAAAAGATACAGTATCAGTAGTAAGTAGTAGACGTATACTTTCCTTTTAGACATATTCTTTCACAAACAAAACACATCAAAAAGACAAAAAAAATACAGTTAAAGAAAAAACGGACAAATAGGATATGCCAATATTGGACACCGTCTCAGCATATGCCGTCGTATGCGCTACAGCGCTGATTTTCAGCGGTGCCCAGTACTGCCCAAAGTCGTGCGCGCGCTATACAACATTTACATGGAATGTATCCAGATAACTTACTCTCATAGTTCAAGCGATATTGATTACCAATGAGAAGATATAAAGAAAAAAAATTGCAAGTCGAAAAGAATTAGGAAGGGCATTCCAGTCTTGTAGCATATACACGTCAGCATGTTGCTGACTTGCATATATAGCATGTGCTACTAGACTTCCGTTAAAAGTCTGGGAAATAGTCGGAGTTACTTGTATCACAAAAACGCAAGATTGGAAGATCAGTTAGATGCAGAAATTTAGGTAACCTTGATTTTCAGGTCCCTGCGATTCCGATCGGGGAACAGCTGTGCCATGAGAGTGAAGTCAGTGCCAATGGCGGCGAGCGCCCGATAGAAGCGCACAGTCTCCGCAGCGCTCCAGTCTGCCGTGCGCTGACACCGCCGGTACTTGCCCCCGCCGGGAGCCCACGCCCCCTCGCGCACCACCGACGTTATGTTACGACCATCGTCTGTTGGCTTTATCACCTGTATAATGAAAACATGCATGATTTACGAGCAACACAAACGATAAAAATATTCTAATCAAATCAGCGGCAGATAAACCATTATTTCCGCTGCTTCAAAAACTTTATTGTGCTACTACTACTAACTCATTACTTACTCATAAAAAAACCAGGTACAAACTTACCAAACTCTTCTCATCAAGAACAATCTCTCCATTCGGACCCAGTTTGATTTGAGGTGCTGGCAAGCTTTCTGGCTCAGTTGCATTTTTAGCTTCCTCCGTAGCAAGTTTTTTGATTTCATCCTTAGCATCTTTTGCATCCTCTTGTTTAGCTTTAATTTCATCCTCATCTGGACTGAAAATTAATTTAAAAAGGTATCAGATTTACAGAACTTTCTTTAAAGTATTTGTGAGGAGCAATCAGAGAGGTTTTTCATCTATTTATTAACTCTTTATTGTTTACACTTATTAAAAAAAAAACACAAAAATTCATAAACAATGGGCGGCCTTCTCGCTAAAAGTGATCTCTTCCAGGCAACCTTTAGATGGAAAGGAATAATAATATATAGAATACTTAAATACTAATAATAAACATTTACATACAAACATACATATAATATATTTGTATAGGATGCAATGGAAATCTCAGTGCAGGTGATTTGTTTTACACCAGGACATGTTGATTGACATTAGGACAATTGAAAAATTATATAAACACAATTAAAAGCATGTGTGCTATTCACATTTGGTAGAAGTAGAAGAACCTTCAAAAAAGCTTCAAGAGAAGAAGAAATGGTAAATGCAATGAGTAAGATCTGCAGGATTTATTATAATAATTAATACTGGCACCAAGTTGCAAAACTATACAACAACTAAACAATACATAACATTGACATTAGAACAGAAACAAGTAGAACGCTAGAAACAGGGGAAATATTAGACAGTACAATATTAATACTATTCTCAATACACAATGCCAATTTTGTTGGCTCGGTTTGGCACAACGTATGCACAATACCTAGTAGCCAAGAGTGGAAAAGCACCATACAACGAGACGAAAACGGAAGTGTCACTTTAAAAAAAAAGTTTTTTTTTAAAAAGGGAGCAAATTCCTTTTTTTTTAATAGGCTTTGTTTGTGACCGTACTTGAGCAAAGTAATAAATAACACAAATCTTTCTTTTTTATTTTCTTTAAATTTGTCCTGTCTTGTATAAAGCATATGGTTATGGACAAAATTCAATATCACTTTAAATTAAGTGGATTGCACTTTAAATTAAGCACTGGATAACTGTTTATCTATAAATATAAACGTTTATAATATCTATAAATACTCACACAATTGGATTAGAAGTAGGATTGTAAAATATGAGGTCATACATCGTGAGAGATTCACGCTTACTCTGATCACGTTTACGTCTCATCGCCGCTGCGCGACGATTTGCAGCCTCCTGCCGGCGTGACCTGTGTAAAAAAAAATACTTTCCATATAATTTTAAGACTAATAGCAGTTGCAGCATTGCTTGAAAGTTTGAGTTGAATCTTCATTATTAAATACAGATTTTTTTCTGGACGAAACTGTGGTGTTTGAACACCACAGAAACAGAGCGCAACAATTTAACCGGATTTGAGAGGTGGCTCAGATCTTAGTTCACTTAGCCTGAATCTCTATGGGAAAAACTCTGTTCAAAAGCTCCCAAGAGTTCAGCTTGGGTGGATACCCTAATCGAGTTAGCATTCCGATCCAGCTTAGGGCCTGATTTAAATACAGATGATGTCCACACAAATATATAAGTATTGGTGAATTTTATTCCAGCACCAATTCTCACAGAAGTGGTAATGATGTTTGTATTTTCTATAGAGTAGTAATATTAGTCTTTTACAAACTTCATCCATTTGTGAGGTGACAGAAACTTTGACCAATTTGGTTTGGATTAAACCGTGTGATTAGCCCATTTCACTTTTAGGAATAGGAACAAATGGTTAATGATCTAATGTTATCGGTTTTTGCGAACGACCTACGCCTATTAAGGCAGATTTTAAGGGATGGCCGAGCTCCTAGGCCGCTTCTGAGGCATATTGGAGTACCTTAACCGCAGCTTGGGTCGTCACTTTTTTGGTGCGGTGGTGATCACTTAACATCAATCAGTTGCATGTTTGTTTACTACTCTTCCTATTAAAGAAGCAGTTTGCGTAATTAAAAAAGTTTTACCTGCTGTTATGTTTTTCTTTTAGAGGAGACACAGTGGAGGCTGGCTGTGCCATTTGGCTACCAATTGAACATATGGAATCATTCCGCACACGGGTCACTTCTCTGTAAATAATACAAATAGTAACTCATAACAATTTGTTTCAATTATCCGATGAGTATTTAAGTACAACACAACAATAAAATATGCCTTTTGGGAGTAAAGTGGCAATTCTTTTTATTTATAGTTAAATAAGTTATGCAGTTTTTTTTAAGTTTTACAAATTTGTTAATATTTATGATGACCTGCTTCACTCCCTAATTTCCTAGTGTGATATATACATAAAGCAGATCACACTACTCCTTGGCTACCAGGGACTAACAATCTTCTGGACACAAATAAAATTGACAAATAATTTTTAGTAAACATAAAATATACTTAGCAGAGGAGACACATAAGGTGGTTAAAATTGTGCTTGGTTGGACTCCCCATTTTTCACATATGAGACAAACATGCTTGGTGATAAGTGGATACGCATTACCATATCTGCCTCCCTGTTATGGTTAAAATGACTACTATAATTATTCTATACATTCATACACAAACCTATGAGGCAATGAAGGTTGCGTACTAATTGATGTGTGCGAATCATGGCGCTGTCTGGCCATGGATGGGGTAGCTGTTCCACTAGATATTTGTGCACGGCGAGATTCATCCTCAGATTCACTGGCACTACCCTATTTGAACATACAAATTACAAATATATGAATTAAATGCTAGGAATAAAAAATATTATATACAATAAACTGTGGGGTTGAATATAATACTTTTACGGTAATGTTAATAAATCTCAGGTATAACTGTAGGCAGCTAACTTGGCAAGAGTTGGCAGATGCGCAGAAGTCGTGTTTTAGGTCTCTCTGGGTGGGAATGAGGTAAAATTGTTGAAAGTGTGCGATTAGTTGATGAATCAATGGCCAAGTAAACAACAAATCATGTCTCTCGTGATGCCTTCATGGTCCCAATTAGTTATTTATTTGTATGTGCATGTACTTTCCCCCACTTACCCCATTTTGTTGAAGAAGTTTGTTCAGGGCTGTATTCTATATTTGGTCTATCAATGTTTACAAGTTGTTAAAAGATACATGAAGTTCTTGCTTCATGCCACTGGACATCATATTTTAAAACAGTTTTCTGGGCTTCTGGTCTGATTTGCTTTAATATCCATAGCCAGTTGAGGATAAAATTATTGTAATATAAATAACAATACAAATTTCACCATCATAGAGTGGATTGTCTTACCTGACTGTGTTTCCCAGCCTAAGATAAATTGTTACTTTGAATGTCTGGTTACACTGTGTTTTGTATTGGTCACTGCATCTGGACCTTCATTTGATTATCATGAAGGAACTATACAGGGATAGAAAGATATAAAAATTGAATCTCTTTGGTGTATAATATAGAGCAATAACATATTTTTAAGCATTGCCCTATCAAGAAAATTATTCCTCTCTGAATTTTAAAACTAAGATATTACTTTTTGGTATTTTATTCTAAATTATTGTCTGAATGCATCCAAATCCTCTGCCACTACCACAATATCATATACAAACCATGACATAATTATAATGATATCATTTTGGTTATGGAAGATGTCCACTCTTATGATATATAAGAGAGAACTAGTTGCTGTTCAATCTATATGGGTCCCACTCCTTGCCTCCTCCTGCCAATTTTTTAGGAATAAATAAAGCCATATTTACACAAAAGCACTTAGAGTGTTTGTCTGAACCTCTATTTTGCGTAACTAAGTGTAAAATCTCCCTTTTTGTTGTTGAAGGTTGTTTCATTCACCTAGCTAATTATGTGACTATTTTAATAGTAAATAATGTTTCCATAAGAAATACATAAATGTTTACCTGAATACTGCTTCGTCGATGAGGCCCTAGTCTTGGTTGTGGTCGTAGTTTAGCTCTAACTTTACTCGGAGAAGGTAATGGAACAATAGGATCAAATAGAACTTCAGCATTTTCTGATATAATTTCATTTTTAAGGAGATCAATAGGTTTGGCCACACTGCCAGCTTGATGCAGTGGGACTATACCATCCATCACCATCTCATTTGTGATGCTTTCAACTGGAACACTAAGTACATTTTGACCTGCAAAATAATTAAATCTATCAGAAAAATTGGTGGAATGTAGGACATTTCTATTTTAAAATTATTAAAAGTTAAAGTTAAAATGACACCTCTGATGACGGAACTAAAAACAATACACCATCACAACTTACCTTGAGTTACAGTACTTGGAGTGTTACCTTTATTATGGGTAATTTTATTTATATTTCTGTCTGTTATTTGCAATTCATTGTTTTCATTTATTGTTTGTTCATTTGGTGGTTTTCTTTGTGGTGTAACACTTTTTGCTTGACTAAACTCTGCACTTTTTGTGGTATTTTTCGGTGAAGGTGCTAAAGGTGAAGCAAAAGTTTTCTTAGCAGGGCTGTCACGCCGTAACTGAGGTGATACAAAAATACTTTTGTTAGGTTTCATAATAGCGCCACCAGAAACCTTATCCAAGTACTTGTGTGCTGTCTTATCTGTTGTAATAGTCGGCGAGTCCACTCTCGTGGTATTTATTATTTTATCATTTTTTTTCGGAGTTTTAACATGAGTATTAGCTTCATTTGTATTTAATCTATCAATTGACTTGGTAGGTGGTAAAAGCCTTTCTTCTATCTTTTTTTCTAACTGTCGATGAACCGAGGTTCGAGGGCTTTTAGGATTTTTTTCTGCTTGCTCGTCTTTAACTTGGATCTGTTTATTTTTAGCATCTGTACTTTCTGCATTTTTTCTTCTGGGTGGTAAAGATGTTACAGCTTTTATTCTAGCACGTCTTGTTGACATGGCGAATTTTCAATAGTAAAAATTTCTTAAAAGTTAACTCTGTAATTCTAACGCATCTTTTTATATATATTATATTAATTAAATTATTTATTTTTTTGTGATCGTATGCACCGCAATTTTACTATTTAAATGTAATAAGCGGACAAAACTACAAAGCCATCAATGACTGACTAATGCCAAGCAACACACCGCACACTGCATAACACAATGATATGAATTGATATGAATACAACTAGACACTTGCTTGGACATAGACACAGCTGGCATTTGAATTGACAGTTGACATAGCAAAGCATGGGCGTCGATGCCATAATGACCGATGCGGATTGGTAGTATAGTATAGTTTTTCTCGAAAAGAAAGGCAATGGAACTAAGGTATACAGCCAAATCTTAAGTTTTACATTTTCATATCAAGTTTTATTTTTCAAGAAAAAGAAGCAGAAAGAGACAAACAGCGTATCACCATTCTTGAAGATAGACTAGAAGACATACAAAGATCATCCCGCAAAGGTAATTTCGAAATAAAGAATGTACCAAGAAAAGAAAAGGAAACAAAAGAAGATCTCATTGATATGAATTCAAATATGACTATAAACATTGGAGTAAAGATACAAGAATCGGATATCAATGACATATAATTTTCGTTGCGCCCAAAAATGGAAACTTGAAGAACCCTCCCATTGTAATTGAGACCTCATCAGCAATTCCAAAGAACAACGTTCTGCGAAAATGCAAAATGTTTAATACCAAAAAGGAAAATTATACGTCAAATATCTCGGTTTCCGTACTGAAACAGACACTCCCATCTATATATATATACATATATATATATATATATATATATATATATATCGTATTTATAATTTTAAGAACACATAAAAATCTACAATATAACTCAAGCACCCGACATAAATGACTCAGAGACAATGTTGTTCCATTTTACCCCATTAAAACGAATTTTGCTACACAACAGTTTGCGAAACAATGATGTCAGTTATACAACAAAATAAATAAGAAACTTGAGATTTACCCCATGAATAATTATGCAACTAAAAGAACGCTGTTGATATGGGTAAAAACACTCGATTACGACATCACAGAAGAATTAATAAAAGTCATTTAAGATTACATGCTTTAAAAATACTTGTATTAATATTATAGTAATAATAAATTAATAATTATTTAAATATATATGTAGTGTGTGTGTGTGTGAATATATATTTAATAAAAAAAGTTAAAAAAACCTGTATAATATAATAAGTTTGATATGGAAGAGCGAGATCTTCTGACACAAGCATATTCTTGCTTACTAGAATGTCTCAGCCTAAATTATAGAAATAGAGTTATAGGGGTTTTTGATGTCAAAACAAACAAAAAAACAATTTAATCTGACAATTGTGCACTCCAAACTCCGATTTTGAAGTTTTTTGGTAGAAAAAGGAAGTAACTTCTAATTAGACCCCAGGTATTAAAATTGCCATTGGACCTTGGTTCAGGGAGATCTTAATAAAATGGTAGAGAAATATAGTAATTAAGCCAATGCAAATTAAAGTTCTCCGAACTCCTTAAAAACAGCGAGAAATAATTGAGTTTTAGTTCATTTTAGCGTAGATTTTATTGCATGTATGTTTTTATCTTTACTTGTTTGTATTATTATCCTTTTATAGAACAGTCGTGAAACAGCAAAGCATTCTTTGTCAAAATTTCTGATGCAAAATTTTTTCTAGTAAAAGAATGACTACATTTTTTTTATATGAAATGTGGCAAACGAGCATACGGCTCACCTGATCTTAAGTGATCACCGTCGCCCATGAACATCCACAGCACCAGAGGAGCTGTCGGTGCGTTGCGGACCTTTGAGATAGGAATAGGCTCGTTTCTTGAAGGTCCCTAAATCGTAAACGTTCGGAAACGCCGCTGGCGACAGTTGATTCCACAAGTTGACAGTGCGTGGGAGAAAGTTACGCGAAAAACGTACAGTCGTTGAACGCCAACCATCAAGATGGTGGCGGTGGAATTTGGAATTCTGCCGAGATGTTCGGTAATGGAAATCGGTAGCTGGGATGATTCCGCACAATTCCTCAGAACACTCCCCATGGTAAATGCGATACAAGATGCAAAGAGAACCGACATCTCTTCGCAGACTCAGAGGGTCGAGTCGATTGGAAAGACCCTGATCGTCGACTATTTGAGCAGCTCTACGTTGTTCACGGTCAGACGGAAGAAGTTGGTATTGGGGAGCCCCGGCCCAGAGATGCGAACAGTATTCCATAAGAGGCCGTACTTGCGCCTTGTAAAGTTGCAGACGGTGGGCAGGCGTGAAATACTGTCTTGCTCTACTGAGTATGCCAAGTTTTTTGGAGGCCAAAAAAAGGCAAAGTGGCTTTGCCTTCCAAGTGACCACGAAACTGAACGACACTCGATATATTAGCAACAAATGAAATGAATAGAAAAATAAGTCTAGAGTAGAAGACAGAACACGTATTCGGTGATAAAAAAAAACACATTCAAAATAAATATTCTTTATTTAATTGGTGTCTATTATTAACTCTATAAATGGGGATAATATAAAACAACCAAACATTTTTCATCATTGTTTAATGCATTTTCTCTAATTTCTTGACAGCGATGAGCACTTTTGGTTGAAAATAGATACCAGAAATTAGGACAACAATATTATCAATTTTTAAAATTGAGAAAAAAAACACTTGATTCTATATAATATGTTCTTTACTTTCCAGCGGTTCAACTTCACAATAAAAATAGATCTCTCCTATAAAATTTATATAATTTATAAAAGCGGCAATGTTAGACAAAACAACTGTAAATAAATGCTTCTGGGGATTAAACGCAATTAATATTCTCTTCTCTTTGTAGATAAATTGACAGATAGTCACTCTGCTAAGATCAATCGTATAAATATCTTATGATTATAAAGTATCTATTGGTGTTAATCGACAAACTGATAACTAGGCTGCGATTATCTACTATTAAGCTACTGCGTATTGGTTCGTCATCTCATTTAACTATATTTTGGCTAAAAAGTCAACATTTGCAAAACCTCTTTACAAATTGTCATGACACTATAAGAATTAGTCAACGATGAATGTCTCCGAAGCAAAGTCGCCGTCGGCTCGGCGTCACCCCCGCGCCCTCTACGATATGTCTCGGCGATTTCTAGTTATTGCTAAGTCGCCAGTCTTAGAAGCGATTGCGTCATCTAAGTCAAGTGCTGTCTCAGTAAATATTCACTAGATAGATAGAAAGAAATGTATAGATAATTTTATTTTGATCAAGCGAAGTGAAAGCTTGAATCGCATGCAAACTGGGGCTACTCGTGCCTATTTCTAAAATAGCGGACGTCACCGAGCCGGCGGCGGACGAGTTGGCGGCGTGCTTGCAGACCTTACTGCCTATCACATAACGTAATTCGTCCGAATTTGTTACCACTTCGGCCTACTTACCCCTACAAAATGATCACTATCAGTAATAAATAATTATTTTTAACTACAATTAAAAAAAGGTACGAAGTGTGTTGGTGCGTCAGAAACAGAGACGTTCGTCTCGCGCGGCCTGCGTACGTGTTAATTGACTGGACCGCTCCAACGAACGCCCGCTCATCACTTCTATAAAATAAATTCTACCGGCGAATTCTCAAAATTACAATATTTACATAAATAAAACGATCCGAAGCGCTACTGATCCACTTCTAATTAGGAAACCGTGAGAAATCGCATGAACTTTATCGCTCGGTACGACTACTTATTATTAAAATTAAGAAAGCAAATGTGCTCTTGATTTGTGAGAGTTGAACATGTTGTGTTGTGCTTCGCTCGAGCATAGCGTCACCTACTTTCTACGTCCCAGCGTAAGTGTACAAAGTCAACAACTTCAAATATATAACATCTCCGACACACGCCTGGAACGTTCTTCGATCGTTATCACGCGATCGATTATGCATCTGTTAACAATAGCGACATTTTCATGCGCCAACAAAGCATAAAATAGTGATATTTTACATCTCAGTCTAGTCTATATAATTAATTATTTCCTCTTTTAATGGCAAGGTATCTCTATAAAGATTCAATAGTTATCATTCATTATATAACAGGTATATTCTATACAATCGTAATACGTCACGTATTCGATCCTCACAGCGTCAATGATATAAAATTTAACCTAAATTATAACACAGGAGAATTAAGTATAAGATCACAAAATGAGATTCAGCGGGCGGCGCGGTCGGGGCGCGCCCGGCGAAGTCGCAGCTATGTGTCTACGCTACAACTAGCGAGGCGGCGGGCTCGCACTAAGCCTAGTATTGCTATCGAGTGGCGCTGCACTAGCAGACGGTGCGGCGTCAGGGCGCTATGCCGGCGTCCGACTTGTGGAAGGCGGCGGCGGCCGCCAACGGCGCCGGCTGCCCCTGCGCTGAGCTGAAGTCGTGCTCTGATTTAGGCCTAGGTAGCGCTGCTGCCACGCCCAGCCCGGGCAAAGCCACGCCGGCCATGCGACATGATGCCGCCTGCAGCGGCTGCAGTGCTAGCCCCAGCGAGCGCTCCGATAGTCGCGCCACGCTGTCGTCTGACAGACTGACGTGTTCTGCTTCCGCCGCTAGCGCGTTCACCACCGCGTTTATCGTGTTCCCTTCCGAGGTCGTATCGTCCTCGCGATGGGCTACGAGATTCGGGTTCTTTCCAATCTTGTTAAGACGCTCGGCAGCGACGCTCTCCATTGTACGCCGCATTAATGGGTATTGATCGAGCACCGCGTTGAAGTGGTCCACGGAGAGTGAGAACAGATTGCAGTAGGTTTCGGCGCGGACGGAGGCGACTCGGCGAGCATTGGTCAGGAGACAAATCTCACCGAAGTAGGAGCCATCGGAGAGGCTGGTCGCGACTTCTCCGTTGGCCATTACGATGTCCACAATACCTTCTTGGATGAAGTACATTTTGTTCCCGATGGTTCCTTCTTTTATAATGATGTCACCTGTATAAAAAATAATAATAGAATAAATTTAGTTCAATTATGAAAATAATTTAAAAGCAACAATGATGTAATAAATCATACCAGGCTGAAAGACTTCGTATCGTAGTTTCGTGACGACATCAGACACAAAGTTCGAATCGGCGTTAGCGAAGAATGGCACAGAGGCGACGAGTGAACGACAGTTGTAGTTGATGACATCCTCTCTTAGTTTCTCGCTCAGTTCGCCCAAGATTAGCTCCTCGTCGAAGAATTTGCCTTGGTAGCGATGTTCGAAGTACTCGGTGATACGTTGCCGCATTTCACGGGGCAACTTTCTATAGGCCATATACTCCTCTACTTGTTTCACCTAAAATTTGACACAGACAATATAATCGTTGAAAGCATGCATTCATTTGAGCTAAGCTAAAGTACTGTGTTCGTTAGAATTGAGCTACACACGAACTTACACACGCACACAATTTGCCTCACAACGAAATCAAACAGTGCTATATTAGAATCAACTAAATACGATAATGTATATATTTCTAACATACGTATATAAAAGATATACACAAAAAGATGACACAGAGCAGTAATCAGAAGCAAACTGTTATGAACACCCGTTATTTCTGTGAAAATGTTACATGAAGATGAATAGTAATCGATTCCGAAAAGTTAATGTGCTTAAAAGACTTTAACCAGGTGATGAACAATGATTTTTTAATTCCTTACAACGGAAACCATTTAACAAGCATCCAATCTGTACTCACGTCTAGTCTCTGAAACAGGCAATGACTAGTAATTAGTTGTTTAGGTAAAGGACTTAAGAGTACATGCGAAAATTGTATTAGATATATTAAAATCACGAAATGAAGGGATCAGACTAAGACGACAGATATGTCTATAATGTTGTCCGTCTATAATGATGACATTAACATGTTCATAACAGCTTACAGTCTGATGGTAAACGATAGTTTGTGTTTACCTTTTCTCTATATTGCCTCCGGGAGGAATCAAGACTCTGGATGAGGTTGGTGGCGTGTCCAAGGAAAAGAGCGTAGCACGTCGCGCCGGAGATCATGGAAAGCATTGTAAGCCACATGTCTGTGAGGGATTGGGGTGGAAATCGGCCGTAACCGATGCAGAGCATATGCGACATGGCCTTAAAAAGCGCCCACGAGTACTGTTCTAGCCAAAATGCTTCCTGAAATCATAAACAAAAGCATATTAAAAAGCTAATAATTTAAGTCACACAGTCAGTCAAGAGTTCTAGGGCTTAATCCACACCCGATTGACATGCGCCACATGTCTTAAAACGTTTTCTGACATATGAAGGTTTCTTTGTAAAGTTTTCCTATACCAGGGAGCTCGTGGTAAACCAGCACTTTAAATTTCAACAAGCAATTTTAATAGTGCTGGCACGGGGATTGCATTCGGTTCGCTAGTGTATGTAGGCCACACAGAGACCCCACGGGTAGACACACACCATATGCATAACAAAGTAAACTCATCTATTTAAAGCTACTGTTTTTTTTGAAGATTTGATGACCTGGTAATAAGACCTTTTCGACAAGTTATTATCTTAAATCGTTCCCACGGTCAAAAGGATTTCTTTAATGAGATCATAAAGATATTTTTATTTTCAAGTTAAAGAATTAATAATACAAAATAAGGAATAATGAGGAATTTTCGTTCTGTGCGATAACTTAACATTTGGTGAGAAAATACGCACTTACCGACATTGAATTACCTAAAAAACGGGTGTTTAACTCACATGGTGATATGAGGTGTAATTTATTAGTGAGACCGAAGATTCAGTGGACTTGGTGATACAAAAGAAACTGGATATTTTATCGCCTATTTATAATTTTCAGATCTAAAACTAATGTGTTACCATATTTATCTAACACTATTGTGTTGATTTTTCAATTAAAGAAAGAAGTACCTGTAGTTCATTAATAGCGACCCACGAGTTCGGCGGGAAACCCTGCAGCATCGGTACCAGAAATTGCAGACACCCTGACCAGTGGCCGATTAACAGCATCATGCAAATCAAATTGAATATCCGCATAAATACTGACGCCATGTTGAGGAACTGTGAACAGAACGATTGCACATGAACACCAGATTGGATAATTGTTTACGCCTCTAAGGGAAGCCGTGCGGACTGCGCGCGACGAGGACGCTCGTGGTCAAGCATCGCGATGATGTCTACCGATGGTTTCGTAAAGTGAAAGACAAGGTTATGAACGCGTGAACGTCATTGAGCGAGCATGCGATGAGGGCGTGGCGTAGAGAGGCACACCCTCTCGCCCGCGCGCCCGTCGGCCACACTAGGGTCGGAAAGAAACGCCAACGAAAGATAGAAAGCGAAGCGAACGCAGCGGTGTAAAGGATGCCGGACGGCGCCGGCAGCATGCTAAGCGGGCGAACGAGCATGCGCGCCGGCTCGCGCCGACCCTGGTTACCTTGAAGATCAGATTGCTTTTCGTGTCACCCTTCTTTTTGGCGACGTCGGAGCTGAGCCGCCCTCGTCGTTCGGTGCGCTTTTTTTGGAGGTTCTGCAAGATCTAGAAAAGAAGCGAGAAACACGAGATAGTAGGAAGAGACTGTCGCGCGACAGGAGCGCGGGCTGGGTCCGACGGGGGTGTCGCAGGGTGCGGGGCGGAGCGGGGCGTGCGGCACACGGGATGCACTAACACCGAGCCGAGCGGGCGGGCTAGGCCCCTACGTAGCTATCGCGGCATGCGGCACCTGCGCGGCGAGGTCACGGGAGCCCGCGCCGGCCGCGTCGCCCGGCTGGTCGCGCGGCTGCGGGCCGGGACTCATCTGCACACAACGCCGTCACTGCGATGTTGCACCACCACCCTCCCCGTACTCCACTTCTCTATCACTCTCAGCTTCGTCGCATAATCGTTTCTCATAATGTGCACTATCTTACGCACTTCGACTATCCTAATCCTTTAATACATTACTGTTTAAATCCAGATATTTATTTACTCGAAGTCGTTATGAATAACTGTTTGTTATAGTGGGAATTGACAATTTGCTAAAATTAAACTCGCGACGCGTTGTTTTCTATTAATATTTAGCGCTTCTTTATATTAAGGCATCGTTAATTCACGTACCAAGAAATGTCGGAAAATTACGCAGCAAACTTAATTCGGCGTTAGCGCATCTGTACTAAAGCCTCCGATAAAGCGGCAACATAATATGGATAACAGAGCAAATTATATTCGAGTTCGGCGAGTGTGGGACGGTTCGGGTCGGCGGTCGAACGTCGGGGTCAAGTTCTGCGGTCGGCGGTCGCGGCGCGGATGCACGCAGAAGAAACAGAATTCACGGGTGAAAACGTGCTCAGGCAGAAAGAAGCTTGCAGAGAAGCAGTAGAGAAGTGCAGAGCGGGACTTGGGCTCACATACAGTGTGGGGTGGGAACAGTGGTATAATACAGGATTACAACAAAATTCCATTTACACATTAGGATCACTACCATCTATAACAATTCGAAACCATTATTAAATAAAATTTATTAAATTTAACAACAAGTACACAATTAAACGGCCAATTGAATTATCATACTATTTAACTACAACTTTAATCCAATATTATAAGGATATTAATAAGGTGTTTAATTATGTCGTGTTAGTAGATGTGAGCGGTATGTAGTTAGAGCAGTGTTAGTGGTAAAGTAGTTAATGGTCCAGAAGTGACGGCTAGAAGGGATGATGGCTTACATATACTTCCTCCCATTGCGACACATATCTGACGAGTCTTGAGAGTCGTAACAAGCGCACCAACGACAACAGCTTGGCTAATCGTAGTATTCTTAGCGCACGACCAGCGTGAAGTATTTGAAAACTTTCACTAAAGTCCTGTGAACATAATCATTTCAATGTTAACGCCGAAGCGTACGTACCTGTTGATGCTCCAAGGAATCCCAGAGATTTCGTTAGAGCACCGCTTCCTGGCGACGATGTTCTCTTTACAATTGACGTGAAAAAGACATGCAAAGTTGCTGCCAGTAATAGTCTCAGCCAAAGAAAAGTGCTCAAGCATTTAGTTATAGATGCTTATATGTACGTTACATTATGATCGATTCAATTATCTCTCAATTTTGTGGGACTGAATTGGCTAAATTAGTAGAAGCTGTTGTAAATTTTTGTAAAAAAAAGCTTGGAGAAATTTATATTGAGTCTTGTA
This sequence comes from Meandrusa payeni, assembly GCA_029286785.1. Classification (NCBI taxonomy): domain Eukaryota; kingdom Metazoa; phylum Arthropoda; class Insecta; order Lepidoptera; family Papilionidae; genus Meandrusa; species Meandrusa payeni. The sequence continues at coordinate 4,751,872 of JAGSMX010000008.1, read as the reverse complement.
TACATCTGAACTTGGTATGGCAATAATCTTAATATTATAATTATTAATTGTATATATTAAAATATTACAATTTGGTCGTGTTTCTCGTAATTATAAAATAAATATAAAATATCAACACAAGTGCTTGAAATAATTGTGTATAAAACCAAAAATAAATATATATACATATATAATTATAATTGGAAGCCAAGAAATAGTTAAATATAATAAATTTAAAGCCTTGTTAAAGTCATGCTTTGATTACAATAAGATGGAAAACAAATGATTGCGAAAATAGGGTATATAAAGAGAAGACGTGCATAGTATCAAGGTCAATTTGCAAAACTTAGGTTTATATTTATAAGAATAAAGATAAAGGTCAGTGCGTTATTACATTTTACTTTTGAAAGTGGCCTGTGCACAAAGAAGAAATGTGTTCATATAGACCAAAACCCTAGGAAAGGAATCAGCAGCCCATACGATCAGTAAATATAATTAGACAGTAAGGCCTTTGAGGGCGAAGAAAATTAATATTTGATTCATATGAGTTACTTGTGATAATCGTGCAGAAAGTAGAAAGAACGTGTAAAGTATCAAAAGTAGAAAAGTTATGCATTTGGAGTCTTTGAGAAAGGAAACTAGAGTGCCAATCAAACCTTTACTTTGATAGACCCTTTAAAATATGCGACATTAACACGATGGCGCGTTGAACGTTCTCGTGGCAGTCGAATAGAAATCACAATGAGAAACAAAAACAATAATACAAATGAAACTCAAAAAAATAAAACAATATTTGCTATAAAACAAATGAAGACCCAAGCTGAAACAGAACATCAAAACATAAAAGACAGTTAAATCTATTGTAAAAGAAACACGGCCAAATTGCAACGTACGTTTACCTGATTGAAGATCAAGAAAATATAATCTAGCGGTATACTAGAAATTAGGTCTAGGAAGAACCACGTCCTCAAATAGTGCTTTGCTATTAACTTGGGATCTAATATCACTTGCTCCGCATTATCTTGCTGCATTATTCCTGAAAATAAAATAAATATGCAATAAGTTTTATTAAGTACATTAAATTTTTTTACAAAATCATTAATTTATAAGTATATATTTAAATTATACATCTATATATATAAAAGAGAATGTGTGTGGGTTTGATCCGTATAGGCTCCGAAACGGCTACATCGATTTCAATAAATCTTCAGATTGACCCGGCGAGTAATCCTGTAAAGTTTGGTGACTATCGGCGCACTCCTCTTTTTGAACTGTCATACAAGCTCGTACTCGTACTTTTATTTCTGACATTAAGAGCCCGATATGTTTTTGTATAAAAATGAAAAGAATGATATTGTATTTACTGATATACACATGATTGTAGGTATCTTCAACCGCTTGAGAAGCGAATAAAAGAGAATTAATACGGAGAGAAATGAATAATTTAATATATTCTGAGAGTTAAATTCAATATTTAATGGTGAAAGTTTATTATTTAAATAAAATAAAGCACAATCTAGCCCGGCGAAGCGGGCTGGGTACGCTAGTAATATAATATCATTTATACATATAGCTGAGAGCATACACAAACTCACATTGATACACACACACACACACATTTATACACTATTGTTAATTTTTTTATTGTGATTTCAAAATGGGAGAAAACACTGACTGCTGAAACAGAGGTCCAATAGTACCTAGCTCAGAAGTCAGGGACTTAACAGTTCATTCTTGAATAATTTTTGGTGACCAATAAAGATTTATTATTGTTAATAATTTAATCTGTTTATTATATAAACTGGAAAACTTACCTGTTCTAAAATTAACAACGATATCTATAAGGAAAATGGTGTCCGACAGGCAGTTAAAGGCTATCCAACGTGTGCTGAGGTCATCGTTGAAGAAGGAGATGGCAACAGGCAGAATGATGAGGTTCGCCACCAGTAGCAGTAACATACATAGATCCCAGTAGAATCTGAAAACAATAGAACACTATCGTGAGGTGTTGATATGTTTTGTAAGCTATAAGCTATTAGTTTAAGTTGTAAGGAGATTTTGATAATTTCTAACGAACTAATTAGAATTTTTATTTGAGTGAGATGAAAACTGTATTATATAAAAATAATGTTTATAACATAAGATATCGTACAAAATACTGTAAACCAGGCTGCTGCAGAACAAATAGCAGCAGAATACCATCCTAATTATATATATAAAAAAACGATATCGTCTAAATGATAACATTTCTTATGAATGAATGAATGAATAAATATTCTTTATTGCACAACAATTAAAAACAAAATACATCACAGAAATAGTAACTACAATTTTCACATTAGACAAGGTCATTGCATGCGCAATGGGCGGTCTTATCGCTAAGAGCGATCTCTTCCAGACAACCATTGTATGGACAGAAACTTTCGTTTAAAAATATTTTAGTGGGTCTGTGATTATATTTATTTTAATACAAAACAACAATATAACATATAAACATTATACAACTCATTGTAAAGTTTAAATACAGTTATATAATGACTGGCACTTTCTTCAAGTACCGTGGAAAGGAGTAAATGATGGCAATCTTCTTTGGCGAGGATGAAAAATCTACGCAATGATCGTGGTCGTTGTGAGGATGGCGTGTGGTAATGCTCGTTACGTTACTGTAACCAACAAAAACAAGGCCGAACTTCAAATGGAATCAAACGATAAACGTTATTACGGGCGGACGGTCTCATTGTGTTTCCGAATTATCGTGGGAATATTACGAAATGAAATTAATCAGAATCGAATAAAAATCTAAAGATCGAAGAAAATCAAATTAATCATAACCTAACCAAACTTTCATCAAACTTCTTTAAAGTACATCCTTTTCAATAAAATTTAATCACCGAAATCGGTTGGCGCGATATATTGTTTGTCGTCCATAAAACATTGGTACATTGGCTGGGAATCTGACCAGCGTTAAATCCGATACATGCCTTGAATGAGATTCTGATAGAAATGGACTTGAATACAATCCACAATGTGGTCTACATTAAGGGTTAGCATTGAATATTGGCTATAGATTGTGACTGTATTATTTAAACAAGGATAATATTAAAAATAATGTATGCCTAATATTACATAATATAGCGATAATAGAGTCAAACGACGCACTTGTAATTGGCGATTGGCGCACGACTGAACGTAATGAGCAACGCTAGTTAATTATTTAACAAATTAATTATTCACTAACACATTATCACCTGCCGCAGTTATGACAGTTATTCATGAAATTACCAATGTCATTATACAAATTGTTTTATGGAGCGATGCAATGAAAAACAAAGGACAATCTAACATCGCACAGGGACACGTTCCGTGGGAATTCCATTTTCGAATAACTGTTTTTTTTAAATATATTTTTCACATTTTTATTGTAAGTGTCCAGTATACCTTTGTACATATTCTTTGGTGCAATAAAGGATTTATCTATCTATCTATTCTGTGCTAAAATTTGGATAAACGAAATACAGCTCACCTGACGTTAAGTGATCACCGTCGCCTACGAATGCGCAAAGTTGTTAGTCCGTATTATATCGATAGTATGCGAGGTCTTGGTATTCCGTAAACGGCCATTAATGGAACAATAGTAACAGACTATTTTCAACCTACTTCAAAAAAGGAGGAGGCTCTAAATTAAATGATTTTTTTTAATTTTTTGTGTTTGTTGTTACCTCATTACTTTTGAGTGGGTGAACTTTGGATTTTGAAGATGATAGTAGTTTCATGAGAGTACGGTTAAGTTCTGATTAATTCTATTTCGTAATATTCCTGTGATATTTGTGAAATACAAAGAGAGCGACCGCCTATGATAGTGTTTAACGTTTGTTTCGATTTGAAGTCGGCTTTTGTTTTTACTCATAGAATACTTGTAATACTATTTTTTATTATGTCAGTTAAGATAATTTCATAAAAAATATTATTATTCTAATGTAAACATTACAAAATGCGCTAGGAGACGGTTAACGTCAATTGTCGAATTCTGGTTATAAATCTACGGACTTATGCGCCGCAAACAGTACCTCAGGTCATTAGGCTTTCATAATTTACCAGAGGGTATTTTGTTTTTGTAATACCCTCAGTATTATGATTATAGTCATTTATATAATTTTTTCTATACTTTATTCTCTTTTCATTAATGGTAATTAATTCAGGTAAAAGCTGTCAGTATTAATATTAAAAAAAATTAAGCTGAAAAATCAAACTGTTCCGATAAAAATGGCCGACAATATTCACTAATTTTGTTGGAGCAATGATTGCATTCCGATGTAGTAATGTTTTTATTGCCTACAAATTAAATCTGGCAATTTTCGAACAGCGTCTGATTGTGAACATTCCACTTATTATGGCGGTTATCGATTTAGTTTCATAATAAACATTTTTAATTCGTGTATCAAATTTATTTTATTATAAAATAAAAAAAAAATTCTTCATTAATTATTGTTACAATTTTGTAAAAGGTCAACGATAATTTTCGAGTTCTTGCATCTTCAATAAACAACAAAAAATATAATACATGTAAATAAAAGCAAAAATACCGATTACAAATAAAATATATGATAACAAGTAAATTTCCGAGTATTACCAAATAAGCACCGACGCCATCTTTATATTTCTGAACTATCGTAGGAATTACGCAAACTCTCATCAACTAGTATCCTTTGCAATAAAAAATTAATAATCGAAAACAGTTGGCGTAATATTGAGTTACATCATAATGTAAAGACTTATATGGTTTTCTCAAGGATGCCATTGCCAGATTTGGACCAAATGTCACCACACGTGAAGCTCCGATTTTCAGATAAAAAGAATCATCAAATTTGGTTCACCCAGTCGTAAGTTATGACGTAGCAGACATAAAAAACATACAGGCGAATTACGTCTGTTGAAAATGAACTAAGAAGGAACAATAAAACATATATTGTAACAAAAACTGTACACATTTTACGGTCAGATTAAAAGCTACTACATACAGACGTTAGTTTGATTGTAACCATTATTTTATGAAGAGTAATTTACGTCACATATGCGGCTGAATTCTTCTGGCAGTTGGCAGGGTATTATGTATGTATGGCTAATTTGTTCTTGTGTTAATAATGTTTACGACAAACTACAAAGGTTTCTAGTAATATACCATCAGCTTTTGAAGAGATGTAAATATTTTTGTATAGTGGAAACAACGAAATCTTTTTATGTTGGTATCGTATGACTCGTGTTTATAGTTTTAGACTTATTTTCAGCGGCGCTGTGAAAGATTAATCCTAATTTAACAAGAAATTATTAATAATACAGTAGGAACCTCTTTCACTCAAACCTCTACAAGTCGAAAATCTTTTTCTTAAGGAAAATTGCCAAATCGAACCCTCGAACTCGATATTTTTTCGAGTTCGAATTTTGACTTACCAAGGCTCTATTTTGTATATACTACTAGCGTACCCAGCCCGCTTCGCCGGGATAGATTTTGCTTTATTTAATTTAACAATAAACTTACATTATTAAATATTTAATTTAACTCTCACAATATATTAAATTATTAATTTCTTTCCGTATTCATTCTCTTCTATTCTCTTCAAAAATTTATCGGGCTCAAGTTAATGTCAGAAATAAAAGTACGACAGTTCAAAAAGAGGAGTGCTCCGTTCGTCACCAAACTTTACAGGATTACTCGCCAGGTCAATCTGCAGATTCTCTGAAAGTTTCATCGAAATCGGTCACGCCGTTTCTGAGCCTATACGGAACAAACTCACACACTTTCTCTTTTAAATATATAGATGATGGATATTTTCATTTGTTTAAGAGTCTGTCTATTGATTCCGCATATTCTAGTAATAGATAGAACTTGTGATTTCATCTTATTAGTTAAAAGGGAAGAAATAAAAAACAATAATTTTATAACTAAACAATGATATGAAATATCCGTTCAGAAATAATTGCGACGGACCATAAATTCTCATTGGTTTAATTAACCCTAATTCGATGCACTTGGCCGTTGTGATGCATTATAACGTAAATGCGAAATCATTTGTGCAGCTAAAGGCTACGTTACAATCTTCCGTTTGCTCTTATCACGGAATAGTAGGTTGCCCTATTAAACCGTTAATAATTTCATGATAAGTTTTTTCAAATAGTATATAATAATAATAATATTTACGAATAAGAACAGAGACTGACTTCAAATCGAATATTACGAAATAGAACTAAACAGAATTAACTAAACTACTCTTAAAATATTCTTATATTTTTAGCTTATCCAATAAAAAAGGATATTAAACGAAATCGATTGGTGTGATATTAAGTTATTCGTATATTTGTGGCGCATATACTTGATGCAAATTTAACACATATATGGTGTTCTCATGTATACTATTGTCAGAATTGGAATGAAACCACACTTGAGGCACCAGCTTTGAAATAAAAATCATCGAAATCGATTCACTCAGTCGAAAGTTATGAGGTAACAAATATAAAATAAACACGAATTGAGAACCTCCTCCTTTTTTGAAGTCGGTTGAAAATGTTGATGACATTATAAAATAAAGTAATGAAGTTACTCCTCATTACTTAACGTATGGATGTATTGAACGTATTACGTGGACTGAGTAGGCCATGATGTGTACATAAAAACCCTGATTAATGTCATTAGTGATTATTGGTTTGTATTAGCTTTTTAAGAATACAACGGCCTTGATATTTGTCGTGAAATGACATGCTCCATATAACTGTCATAAAGGTCTGAGTCGTGACCGTAATGCCCTAGGCCACGTTTCCTTATGGCACTATTCAACAGCGTATGCAGGAAATGTTTATATTTGTGCGAAACCGTCCTGTTTGTATTTGATAACACATTATGATGTTTATGTTCAACTTAATTAGAACGAGTCGTTTTGGACATTGTATATATATGTATTTATATAAACTATTTTTATTACATATTTATATATTTAAATTATATTTTATAACAGAGCTCGCTTTTAACTAAGCTTATAAGGTTCTAATGAGATAGTTGTGCTGTTCAACGAGCGCAAATTTTTGGAATTTTTGTTGTGTCAATATGAATTTTCTTTATTTAAACAAGTATATTTAAAAAAACATAAAACGACTTCAAATTGAATCAAACGTTAAACGCGGTTATGCGCAGACGCCCTCTTTGTATTTCCGAATTATCGTAGGAATATTACGAAATAGAATTACACGGAAACTTTTTTTTTTTGACGAACTACACAGATTGGCCAGAGAAGCTGGCCTTGACTGCTTCACCGGATTGAGAGGTGGCATAGCTCTGAAATCTGAAGAAATCTGTTGGCATTATATTGAGTTATTTGTCCATTCGTAGCGGACATACTTGATGCAAATTTACTTTTTTTTTTATACACACACACATTTTATATTACCGACATGCACATACACAAAAATATTAGATACATATTATCAAATGTTATTATACATATTATATAAACATTTTCTTACTTCGTTTTCGTCCTTCGGTACACATCTCCCTGCTAGACTAATACATAGCCTGTATTAGGGAGATGTTGTAACTAACTCCGAGTTTATGAACTAAAATTTGTTATATAGCTTATGTGGTAGTCGTGTGTTTTTGCAAAGAATAGTGTGCGTGGGTGCATGTGAGAGTGTATGTGCGAGTAAGTACATGAGAGTGAGGATAACTTATTTAAGACTTATATAGTTATCTCATGGATTACATTGTCAGAATAGGACCAATAATTCTTTTCAAATAAAAGAAAAGAATCATCAAAATCGGTTCAACTAGTCGAAAGTTTTGCGGTAGCAAACAATAAAAAAAAAGAAACAAATACAGACAAATTGAGAACTTCCTCTTTTTGAAGTTGGTTGAAAATATCATCAATAAATTAACCTTCTCTGAGCCTTCTTTTCTTCTTAACCTTTTCTGAGCTGGTGCAAATCATATCTTTGATAGAATCTTTAAAGTAGTGGTCAATGGTTACTGCTCTGACACTTTTTCAGCGAGTTCTGGGGTGCCTCAGGGGTCTCATCTCGGTCCATTGCTATTTAACATATTTATAAACGACATAGGAAATTGCTTTCATCATTCACGGTATTATTTATTTGCCGATGATTTAAAGTTTTATAACACTGTCAACTCTTGTGCTGATACCAAACTTCTACAAGAAGATTTAAACCGCTTGGTTGCTTGGTGTGACTCTAATTATATGGATTTAAATATTTCGAAATGTTATTGCATGCGGTTCTCAAGAAATAAAAATAACGCATTGACTACTAGTTACAAAATAAAATCACAAAACATAGCGAGAGTACAAACAATAAGAGACTTGGGAGTCCTGCTTGACACTAAACTAAAATTTAAGGATCATATTGATAAAGTGTGCTCCAATGGTTTCAAAAATCTAGGATTCATTCTTCGCAATTGTAAGGACTTCAAATCACATAAAACCAAAATACTCTTGTTTAACTCGTTTGTTCGCTCCGGCTTGGAGTATTGCAGTGTCGCCTGGAATCCATTTTACAAAGTTTATATCGATAGACTCGAGAGCGTCCAAAAAGATTTTATGGCATTTAGCATACTCTGCTAATTTGGGAAAGGTCCTTTCGTCACACCAACAGAGATTAAATTATTTCAGAATAGCCTCACTTGCGGATCGAAGACGTATGCTAGACCTCACATTCCTCTATAAAGTTGCAAATGGCATTTTGACACCCTGAGCTTCTCTCCGCCGTAGCTTTTACTGTACCGTCGCGGTTACCTAGACCTTCACGATACCAATTGCTGAGAAGCAGTTTATTCCGATCGAACCTAGGTAAGAATGCGCCCTTAAATAGAATTAGTATAGAATTCAACTCTTTTCAAAACGGACGATATCGACCTCTTTTCTCCTAGTATAAGTATGTATAAACATTCACTAAACTACAAATAGTTTATTTTTTAGTTAATTTTAATTTCAAATTTAGTTTTATTTTTACTTTTGTGTTAATTTTATTTTTATTTTACATTGTCACTCGCCAATTAATTGCTTGCAATCTACGCCTATAACTGCGATGGCATTAACTTCACAACTTTTCACTGTTTTATGTATTGTTTGTTAAAAATGTTCATTGTGTTGGTGTAATAAATAAATAAATAAATAAATAAATACATTCCTTAGTAGTCGTAGTAGCTAGATGTATTCCTTAGTATTCATCTATTCTGTTTATTGTAAATATTCCCAAATGTAGATGTTAAGTTCAAGTTAATTCCAGTTGTACTTATAATGTGTTTTACTAACTGCTTAATAGCTTAGTCTGAAGCTCTATACAACTTATAACTTTACAATTATTAGTAAAAAGAGGGTCGTGTTTCCCGCCCTCGGGTTAACAACGTGTTGTTACGTGTCAAGACGGACGAGAAATAGCGAAGCACTCTAAGAATTCTAACTATATTTTTATTGTTAAAAAAGAATGTTCAAAGAATTAATCAACTAGACCAATAAATTCACCAAAACAAATGGTTTGGCCGCACATTAATTACGTTTATGAGAGCATACGTAGCAAATAATAAATTTCCGTTTGATTTATTAACGTACTTGTTAACGTTAGCAATTAATGGTCAAATTAAAATGAGATCTGACCGAGCGCCGATGATGCGAAAATCTCGAAATATAAATCTGTACACTGTGCAAATAATTATCACATTTGGAAATCGAATCCAGAACTCGAACATCCGCTGTTTGAAATATTATTTTAGGGGAATTCTATAATACCAACCGTTTTGATATATCTGTCATTAGGCAAAGGAACACGAAATTTTAACAGTGGACAATTGTGACCACTGCAACGGCTTTTTCTGTTGCATGAATAGGTAGACACGAATAGGGAATTACCATGATATCGAAGAATACATATATGAAGTGTAAGCCTTTCGCCGGGTGATGGAGGTTATTATTTTTTAAGTCGGTAACACAATTCTGGTTATTATTTTTTAAGTCGGTAACACAATTCTGTATAGTACGCGAATACCGCAAATTTTTATCATTTCATCTGATCACTTCAACAAAACTAGCATACTACTAAAAGTCTATTGATATGTTTACACACGTCAACCGTTATTTTATTTTTTCTTCCTTTATACCTACAATGTAGCTCACCAATTTGATGATGACGCACTGCCAGGATAAGGCAAGGGAAAAAGAGGGCCCAAATGGAAGGCGCTGGTCCTGCGAGTCAGTAATGACCCAGAAGGAGACCGCAGAACGGGATCGGGAGAAGGCCGATCCCGTTCGGAGATGGCGCAGGGGGGCCGGTGGCAGACCAGCCCGCAGCCCTGTGTCCCCCCCGTAACGTGCTCTCCTTGAGCACAGTGCAGAGGGGCTCCGGTGCGTTCCACTGGAGATCCCGAGATGACGAGGGGCGTCACGCACCGAGAAAAGGGCCACCGGGGAGGTTTTAGCGGGTAAGAACCCCACATAACCGCCGCCTTCCCCCTAGAAGGCGGGGTATCTTTCTGAAGATTTCCTCCCCATCAACAAAAAAAAAGGGAAAGAGAGGGCGAACTGCTCTCTTTTTCCAACCTCCTTAGTGCCGCTACTGATGGGGAGTTGGGTAACGTGTGAGCCCGGTCACCTCAGCCGAGGTTATTTCTGACCGGGCCTGTCGCCGGAGCGAGGTGGTGAATGCTAAGACCATCATACTCGTGATCGTGGAGAATGTCTCACCATGGCAGGTTTTAGTCGGTACAGGTCTCTTGCTTGCCAAGCCCGACATAAATCATCCGTTTCCCCGGAGGGCGAGCATGAATAAACACATTTCCTTCCAAGTAAAAAAAAAACTCACAAACGAGTTGATGACGTTGATTTTAGCTATGGTGGGAAACCCGATATTGATGTGCAAATATAAATTGCGCATTTACCACCGTGAACCCGGGTCTCTGCACATGAATCAAAGCGGAAATGGTAATTATTTAAAAAGTTTATAGTGCGAAATACGCGGACTATCAGTTGTTTTATTGTATTTATCGGTAGTACATAACGTAAGTTATAGATAGTGTAATCCATTTGTGTTGGCAAAGTTCACTTAATTAATACCTAGTCGTATAAAATTAATGAATTACATGCAGCCATTATGTCCCGCAGTAAACCGCTAGGCACAGATAAATTGATCAATCATTATAATATTTATTATATAATGATTTGTAAATAAGATACCATTCGTTGTGTTAAGTATCAGATTTTATAGACAAGTATTCATTCGTTAATATTACAGTTTTTGTGATCCCATTAACCATATTTAGGTACAAGTTAGGTACATCTCCCTAATACAGGCTATATATTAGTCGTAATTTAAAGTAGTAATTTAAAATGTAAGTGTGTGTAAATTTCTGTTGATTTCTTTGTACAATAAAAAAAAATGCGTTGAAGCAGTCAAGGCCAGCTTCTCTGACCAACCTGTGTTTCGTCATTAAAAAAAATCGTACATATATTTAAGTGCAATAAAGAATCTATCTATCTATATAATCAGATGGGATTGAGGCAAGTAATTGCTTAGTAAAAGTAAATATTAAAATATTTATTAACGAAGAGGATTGATGAAATGAGACAAAAATTTATACGCAAGTTCGTTACAAGCTATTTGCTTACAAGTATCTTGTGTATGTATTTTATTTAATATAAAATCATAAGAATGATATTATATCAATACATTTATTTTTTAGCTAGTACAGTCAACGTAAAAAAAAGGCAAGAAGTTTCGTTAGCCGATCATTACTCGTGTGCGTAGATGTATGTATGTGAATGGCATAGTGTGTCAAGATAGTTAATAATGATAATGATAGCTAAGTGGGAGCACATGATATCTGGCTACCCTTCTGGGTGATATCCGTGAGTGTTTGTATTAGCAGTCCTACGATTAGTGTAAATGTTATATGTTGGTACTTCTCTTTCAAACATTCTACCACTTTAGATTAAGCAGGTATTATAATATAAATGAACTATCAAATTAAATATAAAAAGTATAGTGAAATTATATTTGTATCGCGAATCGTATAATAAAATATATCAACAAAATTAATGAATTATTATTAATTTCCGATTGTGCTCACGTCCGGGGTAAATTACCCAAGCCAGTGAAATATGCAGTGACATGGAACATTGGCGTAATGCATATTAATACATCACTTGTAATAACAAATGTTCTCCGCGTTTATATCCTACATAATAATTATAGTAATCCACAACGGATTTCCTTTATGGCGGTCATTATTATTATTATTATTCATTTATTTAAATAAGTAACTAAGACTCATCATTACTTCAAACAACTACCAAATAACAACCTTAGACTAAATTATAAAATTGAAATATGAAATTATTATTAAAACTATTTGATTATAATATAAAATAAAGAAATATAATATAATATTATAATAAAGGCTTAACTATGCTTATCCCATACCCCATGTGAGACGGCGCAGCATCTGTTTATATAAACACAGTCAAGCCTTTGAGCAATCATGCTCAGGATGCTGTTGGAGCTGGTCCGCACCCAAGAATAATCTGATATATTTTATAAATAATGTATTAATATTTTAAATATTTCGCAAATTTATAGATATTCAATTTGGTTTATCTCTAACGGAAATACGTATTTCACATAGACATTATGCTAAAATAAAAATATTTCACAACATAACAATGGTGATTATTTAGAAGCTTTTTGTTCCAACTTACATGTTCGGTCCATAGACAAAAGATTTTGAACTAATATTTTCTTTACATTATATTTTTTAAAATTCCATGATAATCTGCATCGAATGACAGAAAATGATTTATGGTAATCATTAATTGTTATTTTTTATGGTCTGTTTTCAACTTTTCTGTCTAAATAATATTTATTAGCTTTGATCATGATGGCTTGAGAGTCATTTTTATTTTGTTTAGTTATTTTTCGTTTAATAAAACCAATTCAGTTTGACGCTAAAGTTGCATAACCGAGCCGGGTTCGTTCCTTGATTTCATCACCAATGATTTTGGTTTGCTCTTGTATGATCTTGTTTCATCACCAATGCAATTTTAAAGGTTGAATCTGTCCTATAGACTACGTCGGGTTATGCCCTAGTACTATCTTTAGAGAGCAGCCGTTTATTATATATGATGATATATATTATATATAATGTTTATTTTTGATTAAAGTTAAAGTTAAATTGAGGCGAAACTTATTTTGCAAAAATGTTAGGTTTGTAATAGTTAAAGTTATTATGATAATGGTAAAGAAAAAAATAAAACTAAATATAATTTAAATATACGTTTTAACAGATATATGGCAAAGCTTGAAAAACAAAGTAATTATTGTAATACGTATTTACCCATTTACAATACAAATTATAATAATTACAGAGTAATGTATCTACGAGTACACGTGCCCCGTTGATTTGTCGTTAGGTTTTCCATCTTCGATTTGTCCATTCCAAGTCCATTGTCTTGAAGACAATATGCTATCTAAATTAATAAATATGGAAAGTATTTTTTTTGTCACCTTTCACTACAATGAAGAAATACAATAGACGTGATGCGAATACCATAAGGTACAGCGTGTTTCGGAGAAAGTTTTAGTATATAATATAGTGTAGATTACTCTACTGAAACCTATATTTTTATGTTATAAAAACAATGTTCATTATTCAATTTGACACTCGGCATCTTATAGTATAATCACAATGTCTATCAATCCTTTTTGTAGTGATAAATTAAAAATAATAAATATATTTCTGCATTGTGTGCCTTCGATTCGCAGCCCCGGCAATTAAATCGCAAGACGAAGGCTGTCAATGATAAAAGCCATCATTGCCAATGATAAATAGCAGGTATATCTATAAAATAATAAATAATAGATGTATATGTTCGCCCTCTATTATCTAATTGCGAATAATACATACATTTATTCAAAGTTACACAACATTTCGCTGGTCTCGATTCATAGTATTTTCCTATACAATTTATTACTAGTTTTATCGTGATTCACATCACTACGCCACGTCAACATGACACTGTATTAAACGATGTTATAACGAGCTAGTGATGTACCTGCAATTACTGTAATGCTTGGGCACAATAACATCGCCTCCTACATAAACACCTGGGACGGATGTTTTGTGCAAGCCTTTTGTTCGGCACGTCTTTGTCAAGTATATTAATATTTTAAATGTCAATTCAAGGTTCGACGTGACGAATTTTAAATTATAGATAATGGCAATACATATTGACATAGATTTTATTAATATCAAAAATCAGAAATATGCATAAGTACACAATAACGTACTGAAATAACTCACATTGCACAATGTAAAAACAAAAACCTAATTCGATTTCCCGAATTGTCTTAGGAATATTACGATATAGAACTAATCGGAACCTAACCAAACTCTAATCAGACTACCCTCGAAGTACATCCTTTCCAATAAAAAATGAATCATGAAATCGTTTGGCGTGTTATTGAGTAATTCGTACATTTGTCGTACACATACTTTTTTTCAACTTTAAGATCAATGATACCATTATTAGATACCATTGCCAGAAATAGACGAAATTAAAACGGGATCACATGGGAAGCATTTAAATAAAAAATCGAACCCAGTTCAAATTATGAGGGAACAAACGTAAAAAAACATACAGACAAATTGAGAACCCCGCCTTTTTCTCGAATTGAAAATCAAATAAAAACTTTATTTAGTTTATTTTTTTTATACGTTACTTTATAACTTTTTAAAAATATTTTCCAAATAATATAATTATTGTGCAAATATTAACAATATACATAACATCTAAGTTTACGACCTTAACCCTGTAGTTCTGGGCTCTTAAGAATAAGACTACGGTATCCCCTGCCTGTCGTAGAAGGCGACTAAAGGGGCCTCGGGTTCACTGGGCGACAAGGGTGGGGCCTTTGTCGTCCGCCAAGGTAGACCCGGGAAGAAGGCGACATTGGCTGGCCCGTGTCGCCTTGCACTGCGAGGGCAGAGGTGGGGAGGGAGTAGCCTCCCCCGCCGGGACGTGCTCTCCTTGAGCACAGTGCAGAGGGGCTCCGGTGCGTTCCTCTGGAGATCCCGGAGCCCCTCGTCATGCACCGAGGAAAGGGCCACCGGGGAGGTTTTAGTGGGTAAAAATCCCACATAACTGCCGCCTTCCCCCCCAGAAGGCGGGGTATCTTTTGAAGATTTCCTCCTCGTAAACAAAAAAAGTTTACGACTATCAATCCGACGAGTCGAATCTCGATTTGTACAAATAGATTTATGTCTTCGCTTTTAAATTTTCGGATTCGAAGAAACAATGCAAATAACATGTACCTCGTTTCCAAAACAAAAATTATTTTAAAAATACGTTTTATAAATAACGAAGTTAACATAACTGTATTCACCTCTTCCTTTTGAAATCGGTTAAAACTTATAGCAAAGTAAGATTCCCAAACCGATAGTTAATGTTATGACAAAGTGCAACTGCCAACAACCAACATCTAATTATATTTAGAAAACAATTCAACACGACGATAGGATAGACGTATGTTTTTTTAATGACGTACTACACAGATTGGCCAGAGAAGCTGGCCTTGACTGCTTCACCGGATTGAGAGGTGGCATAGCTCTTAGGTCGCTTAGCCTGAACCTCTATTGCTTGTAACTCGACACAAGGGTCCCCGGTGAGGGGTAACCTCGGCTTGACGGTTACTATGGCGTATGTTTAACAAAAGAGTTCCACTATGGCTACCTGCGACATCATAAAAGCTATACAATCTAAAGATAGCATTATTGTTTCTACCGGGGAACGAAAGTTGTTTGAGTGACCAAATGTGCCGACTGTAAAACAAAACAATTCAATGGAATGTAATACGAGCGTACTCTACCCCAGATGTACTATCCCATAAAGCCAGTAATAGCTCTCGTTAAGATCTGAAACTAAAAAAATAAACGAAAAAACGAGCAAGAAACAAAGAAAACGCTGGCCAGTTTTAACCAAGTCGAGTTACCATGCATTGGTCATTCACATCTCAAATTTGCACGAGTTGGCTAGGTTCTCAACTCACTTTTGGCTCGTAGAATAAGGCTGCGGTATGCCCCTGCCTGTCGTAGAAGGCTAAAAGGGGCCTCGGGTTCACTGGGCGACAAGGGTGGAAGCCTCTGTCGTCCGCTAACGAGGACCTTGGAAGAAGGCGACATCTGCTGGGCCGTGTCACCTTGCACTGAACTTACTGCCTTCGGCACAGAGGGGAGAAGTTAACCTCTTCCCCCCCGTCAACAAAAAAAAACGTTCGAACTCATAACCATAGGGTAGTAAAGTCGAACAATTAACCATTACATTATCACTGTCTATTAATACCCATATTATTATTAATACTAGCTCTTGGTTTACTAAATAAAAAGTTCTAATAGAAAGGTAAAGGAACACATTATTAGATATATTATAAAACGTTAGTTGGGGACTAAAAAAACGTCCCGTCCTACCTTTACGCTATTGCGGCAATGTCAAGGATTTTTTTTTCTGACCCATTTTATTGTCGTTACAAAAACTACTGAAGTTGACAAATTGCCTACCAGAAAATATTATTATCTGTTCCACGATTAAAGGTTTTAGCAAAATATATAAAGAATTTCACTACCTTTATCAACCGACTTTGAAAAAGGATGAAGTTCTGTCTTCTTACCTCATAACTCAACCTAAAGGTAGACTGGGTGAACCGATTTTCCAAATTCGTCCAATTCTGACAATAGCATTCATGAGAAAACCATATAAGTCATAAATTTGCATTAAGTATGTCCAAATGGACGAACAACTCAATATCATGATAACCGATTTCGATGATTAATTTTTTATTGGAAAGAATGTATTTCAAAGGTTGTTTGTTAAGGTTGGTTAGGATGTAATTAATTCTCTTTCGTAATGTTCCCATGATAATTCGGAAATACAACAAGGGTGTCTTCCCGTTTAACGTTTGATTCGATTTGAAGCCGTTTTTAGTTTTTACTCGTATATATACTTGTAGTTTATATTCCATTTGAATACGCGTAACGGACTATACCCTTAAACTCTCTTTAAAGAGAAGGCCTGCGTAACAGTGGGACATATATTTATATAAAGGCTGTAACTTTATAATTTTGGTAAAAACCACATCACACATATCAGAAGGATCAATTCTTTTATAATCTTAAAGTTTTTTATAGCGGTCTTCCATGGACGAGCAGAATAAGGAAAGTCAACCCTGGCTTTCTGGTTTTAAGGAGCAGAAGGAGATCTTGCACTCTTATTACATATGGCTCGGTGTAAAGTTACAGCCATTATTATCTCACTCAGGTTGAAAAAACGAAGAATAATTCTTTCTACAAATATTGTCGAGTCGCTGATGGCGATTGCTCTTTACTCCGCTAGAGTTAAAAGGACATTAATATTTTCAAGTTGCGCGTAAAGTGTCCTTGTTGATATTTATGTCCTCATCAGGAACAGCAATCGGGGTAATGGGGCCCAATGAAAAGGAAACGGGATGTTCGCATCCTGTCGAACCAACTTGCCTCCGGGAGCGGTCAAAATTTGCAACACACTGGTTTCATTGTCCTAATGAACGGAACGACTCGCGGTCCGCTCGATAAAGTGACCCCAGGGGTAATGGCGGCTAAACTGCGTTTCGGCTTAACCGCATGAAAATTTAGAGTCGTTTACCGACATTTCGGATCCGTTTACATAATGGAACAAAGCCCGGCTTCGCAACGGGTAACAACAACAGCTAGCTACAACAATATTATGTCCGCGGGTATGTAAGCAAACATACGGGGCGTTTCGCGTCGTTAAATGTTCAATGCTGAGCAACAGTCGGGTAACTGAAATAAATAGAGTTGTTATACCTTAAATTAGCTTATTTCTTATTTAGAAATAAAAACAAATGCGGTCTTCACTCAAGGCCCCGAGTTTGCTAAACCAATTGTGTTCAAAATACATTGGCATCATAGTCGATATTTGCTAGTTTTAGTACGGTTTACTGATGGCGTACCGCTGGCACACCAATCAAGTGGTTGTACTTGATGACGTTTGAATGATAATTGATAGGACTGAAATTGATCGGTTTCATAGTGAAATGTCACCGGCAAATAACGCTCTCGGAGCCCAGAAGAGTCTATGAGATTGAAAGAGGTAAACGCATTGCATCCGTTTCGGCGACAGGTATGAGTTCTTTTGACGTAGTAGAGGTTCCTTTCTCCCTTCGGTCATTCAAAACATCGAAAGGGTACTTAAGTACAATGAAGGTAATAGGGGAGGACTTCCTTGACCTTGGACGTAGACAGACTTAGACATACTGGAGCCCTTTTCAATGCATCGGTGGTGATGACTTCCTGAAGGTTGAGTATTGTAAAGAGAGGTAGAATTGGCGTAATGAATGTACGCACGGACCATTGCTCAAACGTCAAGCGGATAATCATTAAAAAAATAGTAATTCAAATTATTAAGTAAAATAAAAAAAACATGTCTCCTTATTTTTTTTCACAATATAAAATTATATAAATAATTAATTAATACTTATAAATAATTCGTTGAAGCGCCACCTTTGATCAGAGAGTTGAACTACACGCTTAATAGTCGGTCGCTGTGTATATGACTATAGCTATTACCGATATATATATTAATAGGTCCCAACGCTTCCCGAAGTGGCACTCAAAGTTAGTTTAGCTTTTGAATGTCTCTTAGATTATCCGTGAAAAAGCAACCGATCGAGTCGTGGTTCGGCCCTCTCGGGCGCTCTCGGATCGGCATGCTTACGCGTAACATAGTAACCGTCCGAGCCGAGGTTACCCCTCACCGGGGGGACCCTTACGTCGAGTTACTAGCGATAGAGGTTCAGGCTAAGCGACCTAAGAGCTATGCCACCTCTCAATCCTGTGAAGCAGTCAAGGCCAGCCTCTCTGGCCAATCTGTGTATTTCGTCATAAAAAAAAATTAATAGGTAATTCGAGCATGAACCGATTCTGGTTTGGTTGAAGACAAAAAAAAGGCGAAATTGTAATGTGCAAATAACAAAAATTCAAAATCGAAATGCAAATTGCTTTATGAGAACTGGATTCATTCTATTCAAAACAGTTTAGGAATATTTTTCCATTGTTTTAATTTTTATAACAAAGGTCGTTTAACTACAATATATACAATAAAATACGTTAATTTCGATAGTCGTGTAAAATTTCGATATATATAAATGGTTGTTGTAAAATATTTACGTAATACATAATGTTGAAATAAAATTATGTACGAATAATACTTGTTTACTTGTAATACTACTAAGTACAATTACAATCAAATAGCGTGACAAGTACGTGACACAAAGAATACTGAAGTACATTTGTGTAATACACACATGTTAAGTTGCTCTTTACTTACAGACGACCGCGGCTTCGAATCCGAACTGACTTGTCAAGGTTAGTTTACGAATTTCTTCGTGCCTTTCTGCAGGAAACAGGGTTCCAACTCTTGGATTTTTTAAATTTATTTTCGAAAATTGAGTGGTGTATTCCTTTTTTTATTAAGATTGAACCAGTTTGCCCGCATCTATCTTTCCGTCTGTTACAATGTGGGTGCTTCAAGAGTAAAATAGGCATTTACTAAGCTAGTAGCCTTACCATCTGGACTGTATTTCCACTTAAGCTTCTGTTTTTGTTAAGCACTTGCTTATAAAAAGGGTTTTGTTTTTTGATTTTTCACCAATAAGGTCATGCAGTCTAAACTGGGATACGTTAACAAATATTATTAGTTACCCCTAAGGATAATAATAGGGTCTTTTATATTATTAATATGATATAATGAGTTTCATATATACATTTTTAGTTGTTTGAAAATGCGCAGTTCCTGCATTATTCAATAATTTTCTTTGTTCAAATAGAATGTGTTAAATAGCAACTTTAATTTGTACAGTATACGAAGATTCTGTTTGTAAATTTAATTGTTCTTATTAAATATATAAATGTTTGCCATATGTACATGTCATGTGTCATCTACGTAACTGTTGTATAATTATTACGACTTATTTTATTATATATATATATTTGTTACGTATACCATGGACGGCAAAAAGAACTAACAAGTCCATTCTCCGACAACTTAAGATAACCAACAGACTGTCCACTACCTGCTACAGGCGAGTCCTTTACTACTTTGGTCACATTGCCCGAAGGCAACCAGATAATTTAGAGAAAATGGTTGTTGTAGGGAAAATCGAGGGCAAAAGATCACGGGGCCGATCACCTACTCGCTGGTCTGACCAAATTAAAAACATAGTTGGACTCGACATTCCGACCGCGATGAGAGAAGCCGAGGACAGAGCAGTGTGGAAGCAGCTCGTCGACGTCTCAGTGAAAGCGCTTCAGGATAAGCACGACCTTCAGGAATGAAGAATACGATAAAGAAGAAGATATATATATATATATATATATAGGCTTTAAGACAGTGACAGGGGTCAGCCCATAGCCATAGACCGAGTACAGTTTTTAGCGAATGATTTATTGTACTTAAAAATCGAAAAAGGCTAACCGATCGAAGTGAAACCGCTTAGCCATTAGGTTACTATATATACAAAATTGGGATTGATGATAGAAACAATAATCTATAACATATAATTTTAGCAAAAAGAAATTGCATTATGTTTAAATTGAAATTATCAATATTAAACTAGAAATCACATCTATAGATGGAATATATGGAAAGATTAAACAGATTTAAGAAGATTCTCACTTGATGTATTTTATTACCTAATCTGGCTAAAGACCATCTACCGCAGTTCAGTTAAAAGGTAGAAGGACAAAAGAAGAATAGGAGAGTTTATTTATTTTATTTAAAATTTATAAAAATGCAATTTTCTTGAAACATGCAAAAAATTTTAAGCGAAGGAACATTTTTATTGCGGAAGTCTCGGCTGTTCTTTGACGTAACACGATAGAAGTTTTTGTTTCACGCTGTCGAGATGTGCTCGAACATGTACTTAACGTCAACGAGTCCGCTTTCTTGTATTAAAAATAATGACTTGAAAAAAAAGCTCTCACGGCCTTTTTTTACAATTTTCTTTTAAATTTATGGTTTTTAATTATAGACAGCACCGACCTTCACATGTCCCAAATCTGACAAGGGATGATCCGGCACCTAGCGATGGTTACATTTTTACGATGTTATATTTTGTTGCAACTACAAACGGAAATCTCAAATCACCAAATGCAGATCGTAAATCAGACGCTTAATTATTTTTTGGTGGTTTTTGTTCGTGTTATTGCTTCAGTCTACGCCGCTTGCGGTAAATGAAGCCTACAGCTTATTATTTTTATACAAAAATGATATTGGAGATATTATTTGTCAAAGGGATATTATCTCAAACCCGAACGAAGCGATTTGCTTCGTCTTTCATTCTTCGTACAGCAAAGGACTGGAATAGTTTGTCCGCGTCTGTCTTTCCTTCCGATTACAATGTGGGTATTTTCAAGAGTAGAGTGAATAGGCATTTACTAAGCTAGTGCGCCTTACCATCCAGGACTGCATTTCCACTTAACATCAGGTGGGATCGTAGTCAAGCACTTGCTTAGAAATTATAAAAAAAAAAAATAAAAAAAATATCGACTTGAAGTTACAACCTATTTACGTCCTATTTTTGGGAAAAGGCCTTCTCTGTAAATAGAGTATAAGGAAATTTGTCACGAGGCCTTAGTGCAGATTGGCAGACTTCACGTGCCCGCAATTTTCTAAGTGTTTCCTCGCGAGGTTTTCCTTCACCACCGGGTCTTCATGCCGGGTGCGAGATGAATCAGTACTTGAAATTGCAACAAATAAATTCATCGGTGCTGGTCATTGGGATCGAAATTAGGTTGCTAGCTTAGTATGCAATTTGGGCTACCACGGCTCTATTACCCACTTACAATAACCTAATTTATAAGTGCCTAATCATTCGTTACAAATATTTCTTTTAGAAGCTAAAGAGTATTGATATCTTTATCGAAAGTTTATAATATAATTGAGTTGAGTGGCGTATTGAAGTGAAGAATTTAGACGGCAGCGTTTGCAAAGGTATAAGGGCGCTCGAGAAACATGCTGAGAGGCCGAGACACCCACTTCAGGAGGGACGAAGCTACCTCATCGTCTCCCGCCCGCTTTGCACTTAACCTCAGTATGCCATTGTTTCAATGTTCAAGGCTGCCACGTTGTTTACACGGCAGAAATAAAACTGTACACACAAAAGGCGCTATGAATAATCTTAGCTCATATTGCAGGCTAATGTTGCAGTGTAAAACGTGCCTATTTCCAACAACAGTGGTATTTTATAACGTGCAGCATGTTCGCTTTACGACTGGTTAAAGAAATACGAGCCTTCATGACCGTGTTGGCCTAGTGGGGTGGCCAGAAAACAACTGGAACGGTCTTAACTCCTTTTTTACCTTTTATGCTACGTTTATGGGCTTACCACCGTGTCAGGTAATAAGCTGTTCTCTTGACTGATTTTGTGGACAAAAAGAGGCTTAATGTTGAAAAATGAAATCATTTATTGATTTCTACATAACCACACTTTTATTAAAATAATTTTATTTAAATTTTATTTTGAAATTAACAATTAATTTAAATTTTCATAAATAATATCAAAATTTACACGTGCTCGCCTTTTTAGGTTAGGAACTGTAAAATCATTTATAAGCTATTTACTTTCAAACGCAATAACTGGAAGGACATATTGAGAGTCTTTGTAAATAAAATTTACCACAAAATATTTCCGCAGTAGTCGTGACTTCAAATTTAGCGTTGGGTATTTCTTTAATAAAAATGAACAAATAAAAATAACTGGTTTCTAAAGTGCGTCAAAAAATATTTACACATTGATAAATCTTTATGTAATGAAATTTTATATTTTTTAACTTATAATTTGAATTCATTTTTGTCATCAATCACTTTTTTGAATTCATCCATTGTTGTCAGTAGTATATTAGTTAGCAGCTTGTTTGTTGAATGGTGAAAAAAAAATCATTTTGTGACGAGCCTACGCTTTTGGCCAGATAAGTTTCACGGGATTTTAAATATGGTAAAGCTCTTGACCGCTTAGGTTGAACCCCTGTTAGTTGCTAACTAGTTACCTATTTCGCTAACTAACAGTGGTATGACCAGCGATTTACTGATATTTGTTCCATGATGGACATGGCATTGAATACCGATGTAACAAAGAGGTTTTGCGTTTGGTAAGTGATGGTAGCAGTCTAGATCTTTACATTCATTATTATTTTTATACAATTAAGATTTTTTTTAAGACAAATTACACAGATTGGCCAGAGAAGCTGGCCTTGACTACTTAACCGGATTAAGAGGTGACATAGCTCTTACGTCGCTTAGTCTGAACCTCTACCGGTGGTAACTCGCCACAAGGATCCCCGCGGTGAGGGGTAACTTCGGCTTGGACGGTAACTATGTTACGCTATAGTATTCCGATCCGGGGGTTGGTGGGTTGCTATTCAACGGATAACCAATTAAGATTAAAACGTATGTTAGCAATTTTGCTACGCATTTGTTCACCTAAGAACAAAGGACTATAGAATTTTAATTCCGTGCAAGCATTAAATCGAATAGAAATTTCTAATTCTTCACGCTGTAATAGCGGATTGGCCTTAATCGTGTAAAATGCTCGATTCATTGCAAAATTTCTCTAGCCACGAAAGGCTAAAATTGTAGCAGTCTCTTCGTATTAAAATTTCAGTAGTCAAGTAATTAGCTATTAGAGCATCATTTATATTATACAGACACAAAAGAATCATTCCCGAACGTTTGTATTTGAATGTGTGGATACCGAAGATGTATACAAACGGAGTCTAAGTGTGTAATTATTTTTCGAACATTGTAATGAAAATAAAACATTGCTTAAAAACATAAAAACGACAGTTCATTTAAAATAAGTAGCAAGGTCAATCGTAAGCGGTATCGCTTAGGAATTAGATTATCATTGCAATAGGATATAATTATCACAAAGAAATTACCTTATATTATTTATTTTTATGTGGCAATAAGTTCGTTTATTTAATTTTGTTTTTAAAAATAGCGATAGACTGTCAGTATATCTGTTTTGTAATAGAGAATAGAAAACGCAATTCACTTTTAAATTATTTTCAAAGTCGTAGTTAATCTTTTTCGTCATCAATACTTGGTATTCTCCTAGTTAGAAGACTATTAAAATTCATGCCGTGCTATTTTTTGGTAAAATTACAGACGGCCATTGTTACACAGTTTATAGTTTTATTTTTATTAAGTGTACCTGAATTGGATACCAAATTAATATTGTCTTCTGTCATCTATCAAAGTATTGGGAATTTCACAAAATGTAATGAATACGCATTCTTTATTGCCTAGTTGTTTTGTTTGAAATTTTCCATTTAAACCGCATCAAGTCCTCTGTAGGAACTATTATCACTTATCGTATTAAATGACTGAAAATCACATGGGTAAAGTAATGTAATAATATAGGCTACTGGTCTGTCGCATTACTTTTAACTGACTTAGAAAATGTAGGATTTTTGACTCAATTTTGATTTTTGAAAGGGTTTGGTTTCAATTAGGTCCTATATCAATTTTATTGACATAGCGGCATCCGAAAATATTTCAGAGACCTGATAAATATTGTATGAAAGCATGTTGGTTGATTAAGATATTGGTATATTTACGACAATCTTTTTTTTTCTTGGGGGGGTAGGAAATCTTCAACAAGATAGCCCACTTTCTGAGAGGAAGGCAAACGACGATCTAAGATAAGGTAAAACTTCTTAACGACAACATCCGCAAATGTGAAAAAGGAAAGGCGCGAGAACTTCGATAATACGAGTAAGTATACATATATTTTTTATTTTATTTTAATTGGAACAACAAACGAATATATATTAAAAGGTTAAAATAATAAATACATTAAGTATAAAGAGTTATAAATATGTAAGCAACACCGTTATCCACATAGTAATAATAATGTCCACAAAATGTCTATAGCACTACACACACTTTAGATCTGCATTTATATCTATATTCACATATTTAAAATATCCAGTTTCTTTTTTAAAGTTTTTCTAAAAGAGGAAAAGGCAAGAAATAACACATCAATGTTATTTATATATATATGTAAATATATTTAAATATATATACATATATTAGTAGATAGACATTACTCGAGATTATAACTTCCAAAAAAAGATGCAGTAGCAGTAACGTACTATGACTATGTCATTCTTAACTGATTATTAGGAAAAAATCCATGTTAAATACCACGTGAATGTCGTAACCACATATGTAGTTGCACGATACACGTGCATTATGTTAATCAATAATTATGAGTTCTATTAATTATATGAATAATGAACATACGTATACCAGCTTAGAATGAATCATTCAAACATTCAAGTTTTTCAAAAATAAATGTTGTTGTTTATGTTAATAGTACATATATTATAACAATATGTAAATTTTATACTGATTAATATATCTTTGTCCTTATTATATTAGTGCATATATTTTCCTACAGTGTATAAATATTGAAGCGTCAATAGCCTAATGGTTTAGGGTACGGCCTGCGAATCGTAAGGTCGTGGGTTCGAATCCACAATTCGACTATTGACGTGAGCCATCTCCTAGCACAAGCTTAAGCTTAGAAAAAAAAAAGAAATATTGCTAGCTTTCTTTTTATAAAAAAGGCATTTTATAGGATTCGGAACATGTTAATCAAGGGCCTCACGCCGCTGACCTAGAGGGTTAGGCAGAGAATACACATTTTGTATTGTATCTCTATAGCCTCTCTTGCTCATCTATATAAAACATTATACATACTTTATGTATGTTACCAAATTTTAACGTAAAGAACGTGATTCTCTTATCAATACTGCCACTCACTTTTGCACCTTTTAAAACCGTTTCTCTCTTTCCATTTATACGTTTTAAACCACTAAAACACATTTCAGATTTACAACGTCCTTTTTAAATCACACTTTTACACTTTAACTGTCATTCAAAATACCACCAAACAGACTTCGTAATAGCCGCATTACTAAGTGGTTAATTTTACTCTAATTACCAGATGTAACCCTTCAAAATATATTAGCGCCATAATAAACTGATAAAATCATGTGTTGCAATGGTTAGTGTATAGTTGCGACGCGAAGATTAATTTATTTTGGCCAATTCTGCACTTTAAGCGAATTCATTTTAAAACTTCGAAGCATTTGACTTAAAAATAAGTTATTGATATTTACAAACCGCACGTCGTAGAAGGTAGAAAGACAAGAGATTTTTAACATTGTTGATGACGTAATTATATCTAATTAGCATACTAGATTTTACGGTGCAATAATTATGCGGCTAGTGCCTAAAAAAAGAAAATCCCGTATCTGAAGATCCGTGACACTATGGGGCTGTTTTATCGCATTCTTACATAAAAATAGCACCGCTTAAAGTAGAGAGCTAAAGCAATTTCTAGCACTAGTGACCTTTGCAAACACTTTGCTCCCTAATTAGGGTATGACCTCGCCTTAATAATAAATAGAAGCTCCAGAAGTAAATTGCAATATCAATATTTAAGTGCTTACACCCACGTAATGTACTTTCGCTGCCAACGGCTGTGGAAATATCTAACCTACCTCTTTGACTTACTGACTTTTTTATTAAGGCCTATGCTTGTACACGGAAACTATATGTACAGGAAACTTATAAAATATGTTCATTTAATTTAAAAATTATTTCAATGTTGTTAATTTATCTTTTTTTTTTGTTAACGGGGAGGAAATCTTCAAAAAGATACCCCGCCTTCTGGGCGGAAGGCGGCGGTTATTACCCATTAAAACCTCCCCGGTGGCCCTTTCCTCGGTGCATGAGGGGCTCCGGGATCTCCAGTGGAATGCACCGGAGCCCCTCTGCACTGTGCTCAAGGAGAGCACGTCCCGGGGGGAGAGGTTACTTTCTCCCCCCCTGTGCCTTCGCAGTGCAAGGCGACACGGGTCAGCTGATGTCGCCTTCTTCCCGGGTCCACCTTAGCGGACGAGAATGGCCCCCACCGATGCCGCCCAGTGAACCCGAGGCCCCTTTTAGTCGCCTTCTACGACAGGCAGGGGAATGTTGACCTTTATCTAAGTCATGGTAGCTAAATGGAGATGTGAATGACGTGTGTTGTATTTTATCCAAAGTAAGTTATTGGTAAAACATTTTTCACTTAACTAAAATTTATAAATAGTTGACGATGCATGTGGCAGTGGCAGAGGGATGGAGAAAAAATTTTTCTAACCACGTTTTTTTTTTACATAAAAAAATTACGCTAAAATTTACCCTAAAAAAGGGCATCACAGATTACGTGAGTTAAGAATCCTAAGTATACTCGTAACTCTACACTATTAGGGGAGCGTCGAGTTACCGAGTTATTGTCATGAAAAATTATTTTCCTGTTGATGTTTTGGGGTGCCAAACAAATCACTTGCTATTCCTGTCATAAACAAGGCCTAACAAAATACAAATGTAACAGTTAAAAAAAATAAACTAGTTGAAAAGCGAATGCTGTTCTGTTATAGTTACGGCGTGAGAACTTATTTTTTTATAGTAAAAGAGGTAAACGTACTTACGGGTCACTTGCTCTTACGTGATCGTCATCGAAAGAGCTGCGTGTTGAAGTCAAGGAGTGTTGCCAGAATTGAGAAAGAAAATAGGCTCGTTTCTTCAATGTAAGGTCGATGTACATATAGTATATACTCGATGTATATTTACTCTATAATTGAGGGTGTTTACGTATACCATGGACGGTAAAAAGAACTAATAAGTCCATTCTCCGACAACTTAAGACCAACCACCAGACTATCCACTACCTGCTACAGGCGAGTCCTTAGCTACTTTGGTCACATTGCCCGAAGGCAACCAGATAATTTAGAGAAAATGGTTGTTGTAGGGAAAATCGAAGGCAAAAGATCACGGGGCCGATCACCTACTCGCTGGTCTGACCAAATTAAAAACATACGAGTAGTTGCACTCGACATTCCGACTGCGATGAGAGAAGCCGAGGACAGAGCAGTGTGGAAGCAGCTCGTCGACGTCTCGGTGAAAGCGCTTCAGGATAAGCACGACCTTCAGAAATGAAGAATACGATGAGGGTGTTTATTACACATGTTTATATCATTGACAAAATTCAATGAGCTTGCTTATATACATTGAATCATCATACACCGATTTCCATTACCGCACATCTCGGCAGAATTCCAAATTCCACCGCCATCATCTTGATGGTTGGCGTTCAACGACTGTACGTTTTTCGCGTAACTTTCTCCCACGCACTGTCAACTTGTGGAATCAACTGTCGCCAGCGGTGTTTCCGAACGTTTACGATTTAGGGACCTTCAAGAAACAAGCCTATTCCTATCTCAAAGGTCGGCAACGCACCTACAGCTCCTCTGGTGCTGTGGATGTTCATGGGCGACGGTGATCACTTAAGATCAGGTGAGCCGTATGCTCGTTTGCCACTTTTCTTATATAAAAAAAAATACACAAAAGGAATGGGATGACAGTAATAATTAAATATAAGCATCGGACTGGAAAAAAATCTTGTCTGAGTGTATCGGCGATAAATTACTAATCTCACGTGAGTGTTCTTGTCTCAGTCGTATGAGCAAATATATTGAGTGTACAAGTGATTACTAGTAATAAAAAGATCTATAGAGTAAGTAAAAGTTGTGATCCAGTCTGTACGTTTCCATGCAGTTGCAAACAGCTCACGGTTCGGAGAGCAAGCCGTGAACTACAACAATACCTGTGTCGTAATGTTCTTAATTAAAACTTTTGCCCCAACTGTCCATAAAATGTCGGAAAGGATTCGAGAGGAACAACTGCTTGTTGTTTAGTGAGTCTCTTTATTTGTAAGCTTCCAGGGAAAATTACATTCCCAAAATTGTATCTTTTTACATTACAAAAAGCTTTCTACCTTATATTTTGTATATCTTTTTTCAATATAATTAAATTTATGACAGTTAATGAAAAATTTGTTTAAATTTTCCATTCTTTACTTTTTTACAAACGATTTTTTTGAACAACTACACAGATTGGCCAGAGAAACTGGCCTTGACTGCTTCACTGGATTGACAGGTGGCATAGCTCTTAGGTCGCTTAGCCTGAACCTCTATCGCTAGTAACTCGACACAAGGGTCCCCCCGGTGAGGGGTAACCTCGGCTTGGGCGATGACTTACAAACAAAGACACAGGTAACTCTTAAACATTGTTTCGAAGAATGACTGTGACATTGGTAGGTTTATGACATTCCAACTACTACTGCCTGCCTGTCTCTTTGTTCCGGCTAATCTCAGGAATGGCTTGACCGGATTTTCACCGGCAGTAAGGAGTAACTTAGGCTTCTTTTATTTTAGAAAAAAGCTCTTTATCGCACCTAACACCGCGGGGCAGCAGCTATTTAGTAGTTTTTCGGCGCGTAATATCGTTTGATTTGAATTGAAGTTGATTTTTGTTTTTACCTATAACTATAATTCTTTATATATCTACTATATTCTTTGTATCTCATAACTTAAAGGCAGTTTCAACTAAATACACGTTTTAAAAATAAAATAAAAAACAAACATATTATTTTATTGTAGTTTGTTGAGTTGTCTTTCGTATCTAGCCATGGCCGGCGGTAACCGACACCGACCGTTATGCATCACACGTGCTATCAGTTTATGACTCAATAAATTCCGATTACCTTTGTTTTCTGACACTGAATTAGATTAGAATTTCCATCCAATTATTTCCGATGTATGGCGGTGTATGTATGTAGGATAAGCTTTTCAAGCAGCTCGATCGACTCCAGAAAAGGGGTCTCATTTCACCTGTATTTTTTTAATGTTTGTGCAATCGTACCGTCGGTATTTAATTAGGTCCCATATGAATTTTGTTGGCATAGGAACTTTGGTTCCAAAGGTAGAATTTATTCGACACAAGAACAACCACAGGTAAACAAGTCAAAAAATAACATAAACAAAAGTAATTAAAATTGTGAATAATTAAAAAAAATAACAAAATAGAACTTGTGTCGAAAAGGGGTTGGCAGCATGTGGCACAGCGCTGATTTTCGGTTTACTATCAGTAAACTCCTCGTCAATCGTATAGAAGTTTGCTTGTTGATTATGTTACTTGGCTTAAGTTACTATATTAGACGATTCTTTAGCTAAGTATAGACAGATGTTTTGTGACGAAACTATGCGGATTTGCCACTGTTTCACTGGATTTGAGTCGTAGCAGAGTTCTTCGGACGATTAGCCTGAACCTCCATTAGGAGCAAAACGGCTACGGCTACTCTAGTCGCGTTAGCTATCCGTTTCGGAGGGTCCCGACAGGCTTAAAACACAACTTGGTCGGTAGCTTTTATATATCATGGACAGATCTAATGCAAACATTTATAGGCGGTAGTGCATGTAGCCTAACGCTAAAGTAACCTTCCGAAGCGTATGCAATAACAATGGATCTTGAACGGTGAACGGCTGGGCGGAACAAGAAAGTCAATACAATGGAGTTCGTGCAATATTGAATGTTAAAGTTGTAGCTAGGTTTTTGTTATTCATGACTTGGAGAAGCGACGCTCTTTTGGCTGCGTATTACTTGCTTTTTTTTGTTAGTAACTATTTACGAATTTATTATCACACAATTACTTACATATTACATCATTATTGTGTCATATCAGTACAGTGATTATTTAGCATCAGATGAGCCGCATGATCGTTTGTCCCTTTGCCCATAGTAAGAACATCTCAAAAAAACAAACACGTGACGATCGTACTTTTATGCATTGGATGTCAAGATGGCCAAGAGGGTATTAAATTCTCGTTTATTACAAAGATGACTGTGAAGACGACGCCACAGGAAGACTAGTGACTATGGCAACGGCCGTATCAAGAGAGAAAATAATGGACTACAATCTAAAAATGGCCATGAGAAGCCCCTGCTTCGCACGCAGCGGTCGCGGAGAAGCTAATAGCAATGCAGCGGGGCGTCTACGACGCGACGCATTCTTCAACACCACCTCCAAAAATCAGGCATTATAAAAAAAAATAGTAACTGTAGAGGTAGCTCTATTAATAAACCCAAAGTAACCAATTAAAGTACACCATAAAAGAGCACGGATACATCTGTGGTTGCGCTTTAATAAAAAAAATCTTATTTCTAACCTACTCGTATATATTATATTTCCGTATTAACATAAGATACTTTTCTTACAAGGCGCGCTTGCTTGTTTTCAACCGACTTCAAAAAAGGAGGAGCTGCGCAATTCGTCTTTAGCACCATCGAACCGATTTTGATGATTCTCATTGATTTGAAAGCTAGTGCTTCCCATTGTGATCGAATTTGGTCCAATATCGATCACAATGTAATATATATATATATATAGTCCCACAACGAGGAAACGATGGAAAGAGCTATACTTGCCATTTCTCTACGGGATAGAATCCGAAACGAAGAAATTCGACGGTGAACATTGTCGACATAGCCCTTAAAATCAGCGAGTAGAAGAATCAGATGGAGAAGGAAAGTCTTGGAATGAAGACCGTGCATAGGCCAGAGATATAAATATATATATATATATATGTATATATATATATATACATTTATTGCAAACTCCACAATGCAACTCTGGCTCCCAAGATACAAGCGTCTGCTTAGTTTGGGAGTCACTGTGTACCAATAATATGTGCTACCACGGTAACATGGTTGTTCGTTTAATTTGTGTAATGTTTATAAGTGTAACCAAATCTGTGTGTTAATAAATAAATATTCTATTCTAATATTCTATATTCTATCAGATGTCTTAAATTTGCATTAAGTAATAACTTAATATCACGCCAACCGATTTCGACTATTGTTATTGGAATGGATGTACTTCAAGACTGTTTGATGAAATTTTAGTTACGTTCTGATTAATTTTACTACGTAATATTCTTTTTTTTATGACGAACTACACAGATCGGCCAGAGAGGCTGGCCTTGACTGCTTCACCGGATTGAGAGGTGGCATAGCTCTTAGGTCGCTTAGCCTGAACCTCTATTGCACGTAATATTCCTACTTTAATTCTAAAATACAAAGACGGCGTACGCGCTTAATAACGTTCAACGTAATGACGTTTGATTGGACTGAAATCGGTTTTTGTTTTTACTCCTAAATATACTTGATTAATTCTGATATAAAGTCAGTATAGAGATCGATAAGTCATTATTGAAGACAATAATTGATTTCACGTCATAAGATAATTATAATTGTTTACCATCCGGAAGTTGTATTAGATAGAGCTTTGCATGCGTTGTATCCCGGAAGGGCAAGCAGTGTTCTAGTTAACCAGGAAGTGTTGTTTTTATCTGCACTAATATATCGCTTCCAAACTTGTATATTTTACTATTGTTGACTAAAACTTCAACTAAGCGTTCGGTTGCGAAATTACGAATTTACGCTTCTTGTTAATTAGCTCATCATTAAAATATATGAAAAATAATTTGGGTCTGAATTCGGCCGCATAATTCGGAAATATCCACAAACTCTGGCTGCCGTATTATCTAAAGACAATATTCAATGAGTGCGTCCTCACAGCTATGGCCTACGGTACAAAAACTTAGAGTCTGACCGTTGGGCTGGTCCACAAACTTATAGTCCCACAACGAGCGATGGAAAAAGCCAATACTTGCCATTTCTCTACGGGATAGAATCCGAAATGAAGAAATTCGACGGTGAACATTGTCGACATAGCCCTTAAAATCAGCGAGTTGAAGTGGCAGTGGGCCGGTTGCATCTATGAAGTCTATGGTGGCAGATGGAGAAGGAAAGTCTTGGAATGAAGACCGTGCATAGGCCAGAGATCCCCTGCCAGAGGCAAGAGGGCACCCTCCCTCTAGATGGACCGACGACCTTATAAGGTTAGCCGGAATTAGCTGGATGCACAAAGCGGTGGATCGTACACGGTGGGAGGCATTGGGACACGTCTATTTCTAGCATTGAATTGATGTGGTGATTAACGGTTCATGTTCGGTATGTAGATAACGAACACAATGAAAAAAAAATGCTACCTATTTGTCGTTTCATCTACTGCGTTTACAAAGAGTATCTATGTTGCAGTTGTTTGTGCTGGTTTTATTTTTAATAGCTGGCAATATGTGTCATCAATCATACAACGCGGTTCTTGTACAACGTAAATGCGAGAATTCTCGTAATCGCTATGACTCAATTGAAGATCGTATCGTCTTTTAACATCAACGACACTTATTATCTCGGTTCCATTCTTAATTACGGTTGACCGCTATTGTGTAACAATACTGTGAAATTTATGACCATGCTAATTGACTATTTGTGGCGCCAAAATATCTGCCACATTGATGTCATTGTTAACATAAATGTTAATGACGTTACGATAAATAAACATAAGAATGGAAACAAAACAAATGTATTCTTACATTTTTATTTAATTTGCCTTTACTTTATTTGTATATATAATATCTTAAAACGAGTAATTATTGAATATATTTCTTAAATATATATATTTTTTTTTTGACGAACTGCACAGATTGGCCCAGAGAAGCTGGCCTTGACTGCTTCACCGGATTGAGAGTTGGCATAACTCTTAGGTCGCTTAGCCTGAACCTCTATCGCTAGTAACTCGACACAAAGATTTTGAGCGTAACCTCGGTTTGGGCGGTAACTATTTTACGCTTACATTCCGATCCGGCGCCCGAGAGGGCCGAACCACGACTCGGTCAGTAGCTACTAGCTAGCCACTTCGGGAAACAATAAATGTATATTTATGAAATTTAGTATGCAGGGAGTTTCAGGGGCGAAAAATCGCTGGCTAGGATTCATTGTTAAAAAATGTTGTTTTATACGCGTATAACCTATTATTAGTTCAATAGATGACGTTGCTATGCAACAGAAAGTCAGTGAGTGTTTGGTTCAACGTTAGATCAAGAAAATTGTGTGTCATATAGTTGTTAGTGACGAATCAATAAAGTAGTCGATATTAACGTCAAAAAAAAGACATCGGATATAGGTCTTATTGGGTCGCAATAGAAATTGATAAAACAAATAGATCACAAATTTTGAAACAAAAAGATGCTGCAGTCACTCGGTTGTGGCTAGGAATCACTGACTAGGGTTCGAAGACCGAGTTGAATCTAGAGTTAGGCGAGCCATACAACGGTTTACCAAAAATCAGTGTTGAACAAAACCTTTTTACGTAATTCTATTGCAGTTTAATGTTATTTTTTTAATTCGACTACTTGACGTTATAATTACAGTAGCCCCCTGTTTATATTATCATCAAGCGAGCTATTTTACGTGAACTGAGCTGTTAACATAATGGACACAAATTGGTGCTAACGATTTTGTTATATTTAAAAACCGAAACAACGACTATAGCGAATTGAATGCCTAGAACCTAGACTACCGCTGCTTATTGTAAAATATAAATTTAACAGAAAGTTTTTAAGTTCAATTCGTTCAAACATACATACTAAGTATTTTATTTATTTATAAACTCTTTATTGTTTACACTTATGAACTAAAATAAAAAAAAGAAAATATAATTAAAAACATAAACAATGGGCGGCCTTATCGCTAAAAGCGATCTCTTCCAGGCAACCTTTGGATGGAGAGGAATAATAAAAGAAGCGGCGGGAGTTTATAAAAGTAGATATACTAAAATACTGATAATAAATATTTACATACAAACATACATACATACATACATATAATATAGGTATAAATATATACATATATATATATATTTTTGACGAACTACACAGATTGGCCAGAGAAGCTGGCCTTGGCTGCTTCACCGGATTGAGAGGTGGCATAACTCTTAGGTCGCTTAGCCTGAACCTCTATCGCTAGTAACTCGACACAAAGGTCCCCGAGGCGTAACCTCGGTTTGGGCGGTAACTATTTTACGCTTACATTCCGATCCGGCGCCCGAGAGGGCCGAACCACGACTCGGTCAGTAGCTACTAGCTAGCCACTTCGGGAAACAATAAATGTATATTTATGAAATTTAGTATGCAGGGAGTTTCAGGGGCGATAAATCGCTAGCTAGGATTCATAGTTAAAAAATGTCGTTTTATACGCGTATAACCTATTATTAGTTCAATAGATGACGTTGCTAAGCAACAGAAAGTCAGTGAGTGTTTGGTTCAACGTTAGATAGGTTGTTTAGTGACGAATCAATAAAGTAGTCGATATTAACGTCAAAAAAAAAAAAGACATCGGATATAGGTCTTATTGGGTCGCAATAGAAATTGATAGAACAAATAGATCACAAATTTTGAAACAAAAAGATGCTGCAGTCACTCGGTTGTGGCTAGGAATCACTGACTAGGGTTCGAAGACCGAGTTGAATCTAGAGTTAGACGAGCCATACAACGGTTTACCAAAAATCAGTGTTGAACAAAACTTTTTTACGTAATTCTATTACAGTTTAATGTTATTTTTTAAATTCGTACATTCGACTACTTGGCGTTATAATTACAGTAGCCCCCTGTTTATATTATCAACAAGCGAGCTATTTTACGTGAACCGAGCTGTTAACATAATGGACACAAATTGGTGCTAACGATTTTGTTATATTTAAAAACCGAAACAACGACTACAGCGAATTGAATGCCAGGAAACTAGACTACCACTGCTTGTTGTAAAATATAAATTTAACAGAAAGTTTTTAAGTTCAATTCGTTCAAACATACATACTAAGTATTTTATTTATTTATAAACTCTTTATTGTTTACACTTATGAACTAAAATAAAAAAAAGAAAATATAATTAAAAACATAAACAATGGGCGGCCTTATCGCTAAAAGCGATCTCTTCCAGGCAACCTTTGGATGGAGAGGAATAATAAAAGAAGCGGCGGGAGTTTATAAAAGTAGATATACTAAAATACTGATAATAAATATTTACATACAAACATACATACATACATATAATATAGGTATAAATATATACATATATATATATTATGAAGAGACAAAACGTGTGTACAAAGTATAACATATAATATATTTACATATATATCGTAACAGTATAAATGATGTTAGGTGGACTTGTCTAAGTAAAACTTTTTAACTTTGATTTTAAAAGTATTTATTGTCTGTGATTTCCTAATGGCCACAGGAAGAGAGTTCCACAGACGGACAGCGCGTACAGTAAATGAGTTACTGTAAAAGTTGGTGTCATGCGGAGATATTTTTAGCATGAGATTCTCTGATGATCGCAAATTCAATGAATTCGAACCGTGAAGGAGTTGAAAACGTTCCTTCAGATAAGATGGATATGACGGTGTAAATAGAATGTTATAAAGAAGGGAGAGTACATGAGAGTTCCGGCGAAGTCTAATGGGAAGCCACTTGAGCTTATAACGAAACTGGGAAATATGGTCATACTTACGCAAGCCAAAGATAAATCTGATATAAAAGTTTTGTAAACGCTCAAGCTTATTTAGCTGGTCCTCGGTGATATCTAGATAGCAGGCGTCAGCATAGTCAACAATGGGAAGCAAAAGAGATTGTGCAAGCGCAGTCTTAGTGGTAGTAGGAAGAAAATTACGCATCCTCATCAAGGAACCTGCAGCAGCATACAGCTTGCGGCTGGTAACCTGTAGATGAGGAGCCCAGCTCAAGTGCCGATCCATGGTTAGGCCCAAATTTTTAACTGTATCGCTGAATGGGATGTTAGTGCCGTTAAATAAAACTTGGGGTAGCGAAGTCCAGTCCACCCTAGATAGTAATCGTGAACTACCTATTGCAATGACCTGCGTCTTAGCCGGATTCACTTTTAAGCCAAAGACTTACACCATGCAGAGATACGATCCAAGTCCGAGTTTATAGTACAGATGGCATAAGATAGACTGTTGTGTGTGGCTTGGGTGTAGATCTGTAAGTCGTCAGCATACAGGTGGTAAGAAGAAGAGAAATTTTGAGAAATGGAATTGATGAAAATAGCGAAAAGGAGTGGGATATAACCCCGCCCTGCGGAACACCGGCAGACGTAACACACCATGACGAGAAACGCTCATCAAGGCTAATTCGCTGCCTGCGCCCGCATAGATAGCTGTGAAACCAATCCACCGCCATTGAAGAAAAGTTAATAGAGCGTAGAAGAGCTAAAAGTATATCAAAATCCACAGTGTTAAAGGCATTGCTAAAGTCTAGCAGTGTTAGCAAAGTTATATTTCCCATGTCCATCGCGAAACGAATGTCATCAGTAATTTTAACTAAGGTGCTAACGGTGCTATGACCAGGACGGAAGCCGGATTGGAAGGGATTGAGTAGATCGTGACAGGTAAGAAATTTGCTAATTTGCGTGTGAATAAGACGCTCGAGAACCTTGGAAAGGAAAGGGAGAATAGATATAGGTCTGTATTCAGTAAAAGTTTTGGATTGGGTTTCTTTGGAAGGGTATAATTTGTGCGTCTTTCCATATGGTAGGGAATACTCCATTTTCTAAAGAGTTGTTAAAGAGGAAACAGAGGGTTGGAAGTATTAAGTCTAGGACAGGGACTATCATGTTGCGGCTTATTCCGTCAGCGCCCACTGCATTGGAGGTGATAGACAGAACGCTCTTTCAACATCGCAAGCAGTTAATCGACTGAAGGCAAATGGGGAATAATCGGATTTAGGAACAGTTGAAAGGTATTGCAAACAGTTATATTTATGCTCAGAATCAATATTAGTTGCAGATGAAAAATGAGCGTTTAGAGAGTCAAGGTTAATATTTTTGATGTAAGATCCTGACGAGCCTTACCAATGCCAATAGAACGAAGGAAGCTCCAGGCTTTGGAAGTATCCACATTTTCGATGGATTTATGAATATGGCGACGCAAAGCGTCCCTGCAAGCCATGTTGCAGCGATTCCTAGCCTGTATGTACTTTTCTTTAGTTTGCTCATTAGGACGACATTTAAATTTGCTCTTAGCAACCACTTTCTGTGTATTAAAGATTTAATGTCATCAGTAAGCCAAGGCGCAGGTTGATGTTTAACTTTAATGGCTCGCAAAGGAGCGTGTTTGTCATATAATTTGGTGATAAGAGAATTAAAAATCATTACTTGGTTGTCTACAGATTCGGCATTGTACACAGGCGACCAGTCAATACTACGAGCATCAAGAAGGAATGATTCTTGATCCATACCGCTGAAACTGCGCTGAAGAATTATTTTAGATTTATGTTTAGGAGGACGTATTTTATATGAGAGAAAAATTAGGTCGTGATAAGAAAAGGCATCGGCTGGACATTGGCCGTGCTTTGCAACATGCAGGGGGGATTTTACTATTAGCAAATCGAGAAGAGAGGACGTACAATTAGGAAAGTGATGTGTGGAGTTTAAAGGAAGAACCTGCATGTTGTTAGTTTTAATGAGGTTTAAAAGAGCAGTCGCCCGAGAATCGTCTTTAAGAAGACATGTATTAAAATCACCCATAAGAATAGCGTGCCCGTACAAAGGGATGAGATTTTCCAAGACCTGTTCTAAGGAAGAGAAGTAGTTGACACGTATGGATGGGCTATAAAAGACTCCAAGTAAGACTTTCGTGTGTGCAAGAAGTACCTCCACAAACAAATGTTCGCCGGCGTTCAACGGCGGTGGCTGAGGTGAAGTGCTAATAACAGAGAAAGGGAGATGAGATCGTAAATAGATCGCAACTCCACCACCACCACCACCTATGCGGTCATTTCGGATCAGATTAAAGCCGGGTAGAGAGTAGTAAACATCTGCTAGTGTGGGTTTCAGCCATGTCTCAGAGACTAATATAGCGTGGATAGTGTCAAGGTTGAAGGACGCCTGCATATCGAAAAAATGAGCCGGAATACTCTGCGCATTGATGTGAATAACGTTAAAATTTGTCGGAACATCAGAGAAATGGGCCTCAAGTGTGTCTGACAGTGAAGGAATACTGACGAAACTGAAATCACTATTGTCATTACTGCCGCCCTCAGACGATAAGGACAGATAAAGTTCACCATCACTTTGATCACTGTTTATATCTATCATGATGATATTATATACCAATAAAAATAAAATATTATATAACTTTTAAAATATATGAATAACACAATGTCTATATATATATTATTAAATATACCTAAATATTAATATATAAATTATAATAATTAAAGTATAACCTTAATATTAAAATGAAAAGTTATCAAAATATAAAATCAAAATATAAAATTCACCTGCCGGTTGCGTGTTCAGTACAATTAACTTAAATTATAACCACTTAACAATAAGAATTCAAATAAAAATAATAGAAAAACATATAAGTAAAGAAATAATAATAATAAAAAAAACACAGTACGCCCTTAACAGTGCACAATACCGGAGGTTATGATCACTCACATACTACGAGTATGTGAGTATATATATATAAAAAAAATAAAGTTGAAACAAGAATTAGAAACAACATTACCTCTGATATTTTACTTTAACATACTTATCAGTTTGTAGGTGGACATAATATAAGAAAGTGCCATCTATCATAAAACTCAACAATTCGTTACTTATCAGCGTCACTATGTCAAACAAAGATTAAGTGGTTTATGAATTTAAAATATTAAGTTACTCACATTTGCACTCATTAAAAAAAAGTATATAGTTTTTGTAAGTGAAGTTCACAAAATTAATTCCTTAGTGACGAACGTCGTCAATGGTAGATATCGACTTATATTTTTAGTTTCTGATCTAGTTATATAGCATTGTGACAATAGAAATCGATCACTTATATCGATCTGAGATGAAATAGGGCCTATAAATATGACTCGACCACAAATGTGGCACAAGGTCTTCCTAAATTAACGGCGGGGGGCAGAAGATGGGACAATATAAGTAATTGAGCTTTCCCGTGTTCTGTCACGTGTATCTTTGTTATAGAGCTGACTGTGAGACTACGATTGATGGTAATTTAAATTTACTCATATCGTTAGGTTAAGTCTTACTGGAACACTTTTGTGTGTGTTAGTCCCAATAGCTTTCATAGCTTGGAATTTCTTCGGCCACGTCTTCTACGTCCATCACGCTTTCCGAACTGGTATTTAAAGTTAGTTAATTAGCTATTTATGTCTTGATAGACTACCGAAAAGCTACTAACCGAGTCGTGGTTTGCCCGACTGGGTCGTTCTTGGTTCTGAAGTCCTTAACGCGATTAGAGTAACATTCAAAACCAAAGTCGTTTCGGCATTGTTCCCAATATTTCATGCTAAGCGACCTGAGAGCTCTGCTACCTCTTAAACCCGTTTTTTTTTTTTAATAAAGCGCATCCACAGACTTGTGTCAGGGCTCTTTTCCTATGTACTTTAATTGTTTAATTTGTTTTGTTAAAAAGAGTGCTACCTCTACAGTTATTACATACAGTAGTCCTTGTGACAGCATATGCTGAGACGGTGTCCGATATTGGCATCATATGTTTTGTATTATTTGTCCGTGTAACTTTAACTGTGTTATATTCAGTCTGTGATGTGTTTTTGTATTGTGATGCCAATAAATAAATGTCTATGTCTATGTCTACTACTCCTACAGTTTGGACCACCTTCCAAAATCAGACATTAAGAAAAATAAATAAATAGTAAAAATGAAGAGTGCCCTAGTTCACGTGTCGTAGACGATTTTGATGCGGCCGTTGCCCTTGTTACCAGTCTTTCTGTGGGGTCGTCAGAGTCATCTGTGTAATAGACACAACTGACTGTGTCTCGGGATATCGCCACTACATCATGTTGGAGGCTGTCGTGCAGTTACAGTTTTTTCTTCACCGTTCTGATGACCACCACTGATCCGTACGTGAGGCCTTGGGCCTTGCGCCTCCTTAAACCCGATTATACTGTTGCAGTCAGCTTCTCTGACCAACCAGCGTAGGTTCGTCGTAAAAAAAACTTGCACGTTTGTTAGCTGGAGACCCGTGTAGTGGGTGTAATGATACTGTTGCCCGATTTTTTGCTGTACGTTCGATTACTAAGTATGGTATTTTGTGTAAAAGTTGTTATAAATAAAACTTGTAAAATGTATTTAGCAATCCGCTCGTAAATATTTATATAGTCGTCCATTCGCAAATGTAATAAATAATATAATTAAACGTATTTCACAGTAATTTATTTGAATAAAATCGTTTTCGTGAATTGTTAACACGCCCCGCGAGTTGTACTTTCTCAAATTATACTTTGTACAACTGTTATACGTTTAAAATTCGACTGCACCCAGATTCATCGAATATATACGTTCTGGAGTATTTTGAAAAGTTATTTTATGATGCGCGAATGAGGAGCTTAATTAGAGCAATTTTATTAGAGCTTGAACACTACGCAGAGCATTCCACTCGTGGTTCTTATAACACCGCTCATTGATACACGTACATACATACGTATGTATTAAAGATAACATACACTTATAAAATTTCAATATAGGTATTCGGATTCGACGATCCTACTTGGTTTATTTTAATAAGAATCTGTTATTATTATGTATTATTACACTTTATTTCAGTTGTCATATTCAAACTTTCTTAACCGACCCTTTATTCCGACCCTTTATTTTTGCTCACGGCTATATTATTAAGTGGTGTGAAATAGGTAGATGTAAACCTTTATTTGAAACACTTATTTTTTTTAAGTTTGCAATCAATATTTTTTCCCAAATACTAGTAACATTCCTGTTAACCATTTCAACTAAGCTTAAGCTTGTGCTAGGGGAACGTTCATCAGCCTTGTAGTTCTGGACTTTCAAG
The DNA here is from genome assembly GCA_029286785.1 of Meandrusa payeni. Lineage (NCBI taxonomy): Eukaryota > Metazoa > Arthropoda > Insecta > Lepidoptera > Papilionidae > Meandrusa > Meandrusa payeni. Next base: position 4,710,112 of record JAGSMX010000008.1, on the reverse strand, counting down.
AATAAGACTACGGTATCCCCTGCCTGTCGTAGAAGGCCTCGGGTTCACTGGGCGACAAGGGTGGGGGCCTGAATCGTCCACCAAGGTGGACCCGGGAAGAAGGCGATATCGGCTGGCCCGTGTCGCCTTGCGCTGGGAGGGCACAGGGGGGAAGAAGTAACCTCCCCCCCGGGACGTGCTCCCCTTGAGCACAGTGCAGAGGGGCTCCGGTGCGTTCCACGTTGAGATCCCGGAGCCCCTCACCATGCACCGAGGAACGGGCCACCGGGGAGGTTTTAGTGGGTAAGAACTCCACATAACCGCCGCCTTCCCCCAGGCGAGGTATCTTTCGGAAGATTTCCTCCCCGTCAACAAAAAAAAAGAGGGGAACGTTCATGTCAATAGTCGAATAGTAGATTCAAACCTATGACCTTACTTTTCGCAGTCCGTGCCCTAAACCATTGGGCTATTAACGGAAAATTATTATATAGGATATAAGAAAAAAAATTATAATAGCTTAAGCATATATCCTATTATCCCCAAACATTGTTTGAACACTTTACGGCGAGTATAGGAAACAATATCTACAGGTAGTTTCTTTATTTCCTAGTACCGAGATTTGTTACTGTGTCGCCCTTGATTCATATTTAACGTTTAAATCCTTTGTCGATTTCCGTCACAATTTTATTATAAAACGCAAATACTCAGTGACACAAATACAAAATTAAATACGAAGGTTAAAAATTATGTTAAAAAATCTTAACATGTACTATAAACATTGCGGGGTACACGGATGATAGGAATTCGCTATCCGCTACTCGCCAAAGACGTTAGCAAGTGATTTTATTGCTAAAGTAGATACACAGACAGATAGCAATTGATTGTATGTACAAAGGCAAGCTTAATGTTATGCAGCTTTTTCTTTCGGTGATAAGAGCAGGCTAGGGATAGTGCGTAAAAAAGCGTTATAATGATTTTGTATACAAATAAATATTCATTTACATATACATACAAACATACGTATGTATTTAAATAAATGAACAAAATATACATACGAGTTTGTAATTTTTACTGTTTGGGTCAAAAGTGTTCCATTAAAGTAACCGAGATACGAAAGCCTACACATTTCCAGGCGGGGTTTGAAAAACTCGCCTTAGAATCAACAGCTACCATCAGATCGTTAGTCGGATGGCTATTGATTTATCGTTCCCTATCTATATTGCAGAAAGTAACTAGTAACAGTACATATGTACAAGGGCATAAACCTTCAAAACTTTTAGACAAAAGTCACTCACGTGCGAGTTTCCTTTTCTCACACCTATTCTATATTTATATATCTATATTTTTCCCAGACCTACTCTTCGCAGCGGAGGAAGTGGTTAGTGGCCTTTAAGATTGGAATAAATTGGTCGGGAATCGGGAATAAAACTTGGATCGCAGTCGTATTACGAAAACTTTAAAGATCGCGCGTACTCTATGCTAACACAAATATATGTTTTTGATTTAATAACTAACAATTAAAAAAAAAAACAATTGTTAAAATTCTTGTTAACCATTGCCACTAAGCTTTAGCTTGTGGTTTTTCACGTCGATGGTCGAAAGATGGATTCGAACCTACGGCATTTTGGAGTCCTTACCCTAAACCATTAAGCTATTGAACCTTAAAATTTCTATTAAAGTTTATATACTTGGTAACGAACAAAACAAACAAACTAACAAAAGAACACCTTATACAATATATTCGTAACCCAAAAATTTATTTGGAATCTTGGAGCAATGAATTTTTTATCCTCACTCTCCGTTGCCCGAACGGGAACGCCCGCTGTTGCAAACAGACATGAATTTCAGATTTCACGTTCACTATCCGTGTTTTCTGAGTCGTTAAACAACGACGATGAATAATCAATGTCAGCATGCCTTTGCCTTATCTGAACACCGTATTCAAGGACGTCAAACTAGTTACTTTTACCAATTGGATTGAAGAATGTAGGACATAAGAAGTTATCATTTAATAATAATAATATCTCCTAAAGTCTCACATATTTTCCGTATCTTTTGTTTTACTTTATTTTTGCTGGGCAGTGACGGGACTTATTTACGTACTTCGTCTACGGGGATTTTAAAAAAAAGTTATTAGTTTATTAAATTAACATTTATGGGGAATAAGGGCGCTGCATAATCCACGTCAGTGGATTCAGCGAAATACTATAATGTGTCTCAAATATAAAATAATAAAAGAAAAAACTTTTTCCTCTATACATTTTTGTTAATTAATACAATCCTTGCGTCGATAGTCGAGTAACCCGCGCGACTGCTCTGTATGATGGGATCCATAATAATGAATACATTACAACTCTCAATTTCCAGTTCCAACCACATTTTTTGAAGTCGGTTAAATAATAAGTACTATTTATTAGTAGTTACTCCTTGTTACATCAGCTATCTGCCAGTGTACCAGTACCGTTAAAATCGGTCCAGTGGTTCCAGAGATTAGCCGGAACAGACAGACAAAAATAAAAAAAATATTTTGATATATATATCCTATATACATTCATATGTATGTAGTAAAAGGTTATTTTAATGTTAATGACAGACATTTCAATTTTATATGTATCTATAATTGAATAGATTTCATTGGACTAGTTAATATATTTAAAAAACAATGTTAACTATTACATTTAAACTTAATCTTACATTGGTGTAAGATTAAGTTAGCCGAATGTTGGGTTAGTAGAACCTTTTTTTTTGTTAACGAGGAGGAAACCTCCACGGTGGCCCTTCCTCGGTGCATGGTGAGGGGCTCCGGGATCTCCAGTGGAACGCACCGGAGCCCCTCTGCTCTGTGCTCAAGGAGAGTCACTTCAAGGAAAGACACTTCCCGGGGGAGGTTACTCCCAGGGGGACCTGTGCCCTCGCACTGCAAGGCGACACGGGCCAGCCGATGTCGCCTTCTTCCCGGATCCACCTTGGCGGACGACAAAGGCCCCTTTTAGTCGCCTTCTACGACAGGCGGGGATACCATAGTCTTATTCTTGAGAGCCCAGAACTACAGGGCTGGGTTAGTAGAACCTACCAACTTATATTTAACCGATCGTAAACTATTAGGTGATCGACGCAAATGTCAAATTAGATGTTGAATTGAAAAGATTGTGTACATATTTGTGCTTCGCTCAAACCAGGGTCAAAGCCTGGCTTTAGCTAGGTAAGTTCGCTATTAGGAAATCCCACTATTTCCATTTTTTTTTGGATGAACTCACTCAGTTGGCCAGAGAAGCTGGCCTTTACTGCTTCACTGGATTGAGAGGTGGTATAGCTCTTAGGTCGCTTAGCGTGAACCTCAAACCACTATTTCTACATAAGTATTCCATTTTAATTCGAAGTTCCCCTGGACAGTAGTTAGCTCAGTTAGTGGCGGACATAACCAGATAGGTAACGTCAATCGGCGTATAACGTCTTAATGATGCGGTAGTTGCAATCTACCGGAGGACCTTGACATTGGATGTGATTTGCTCTCCCATTCGAAGAACTAGTTATATCTTAATCCAATCGACGGATTTCCTGGGTAATGTCTATCAGGGGTGCCTCCTTCTTGACTATTATTAGCAGTGTAATTTAGTTTTTTTAACATCTGAACATCGTAACCCTTTGTGACCTCTTGATTAAAAAAAAAGAAGGACCTCATTTCTTGTACATACATATTTGTGTGCACGTCAACAAATGGATGAAATCCTGCAATGTGTCTAGAAATCCGATGGTGGAACGGGGATGGGGGAATTATATCATGTAGTTCCTGTGCACACTCTCCAAAATGCAATCTGTAGAAAACCGCAAGGCTAGCTACCTTACGCCTGTGCTCAAGACTAGGCAGATTGCTACTGATAACTAGTATTTGGGATATTTTTATAGGAAAAGGGGCAAACGAGTTTACGGCTCATTAATTATTAAGTTAACTATGCACATCAACTACATAGCAGGAGCTACTATCTGTACTACCACGTTGTCGGCTTTTGACAAAGGAGTAGGCTCGTTGGTACAATTGATATTAAACTGCAATTAGTTATTAAGATTTTCGTACTCGCTTAAGTAATGACAACTCATTTTTTGAAAAAAGGAAATATCAAACGAATATCATGGCTATTTATTCGCCCGTCGCGAGAGACAAAAACGCACAGCCCTATTCACTAGACGACTGTATGCATTGTGTTGTTGTTAGGCTGTGCCATTGTTCCTCCAATAACCACAATGGCTTTTGATGAACATGTTACGATGTTGATTTCATTAATGGACCAGTGGCATGCTATTTCTGGTATTGTTTTTTATTGTTCGTTACTACAATCTCTTTTATCAAGCTATTTGTATATGTCAGAATTATTGACAAAATTGGTTATGACGGGAAGTCTTATAGAAAAAATCTCTCATCAAATTAATAATCTGTCAAAGAGCAACAACAATAGAGAACAGATAGGACGACAGAAAATGTTATTACATGAATCAATATTGTAATTTTATTATTAAACCAGTTTATTTTTACAAGTCCGATTTGTCTATGACATGATTTATTTTTTAAATTATAAATTAGATCAAGTCTGCTATTACAATTGTGTCAAATTGAAAACGAAGCGTTTTGTTTAACTGCTTTTTTTTTTGTTAACGAGGAGGAAATCTTCAGAAAGATACCCCGCCTTCTGGGGAAGGCAGCGGTTATGTGGGGTTTTTCCCACTAAAACCTCCCCGGTGGCCCTTCCTCGGCGCACGGTGAGGGGCTCCGGAATCTCCAGTGGAACGCACCGGAGCCCCTCGGCACTGTGCTCATAGAGAGCACTTCCCGGGGAGGATTACTCCCTCCCCTGTGCCCTTGCAGTGCAAGGAGACCCGGGCCAGCCGATGTCGCTTTCTTCCCGGGTCGACCTTGGCGGACGACAAAGGCCCCCACCCTTGTCGCCCAATGAACCCGAGGCCCCTTTAGTCGCCTTCTACGACAGGCAGGAGATACCGTAGTCTTATTCTTGAGAGCCCAGAACTTCAGGGTTGCGGGCGGGTCTGCCCCAGCCCGCCTGCGCCATCTCCGAACGGGATCGGGCCTCTCCCGTTCGGCGGTCTCCTTCTGCGTCATTACTGACTCACAGAAGGAGACCAGCGCCTTCCATTTGGATTTCCGAGCCAGTGCAGCCGCTACTGTCGCTGGCGGAGAGAGGTCTTGCCCGATCTGCTGGACCAGGATCCGTCGCTCCGCCTCCCTTGCGGGGCGCACGGCTAGCGTGTGCTGCGCGGAATCCCGGTCACAGCCACAGTGGTGGCATTGCACGGTCGTTGTTGAACTGCTTGCTCAATTATGCCATTATAGTATTGCGATGGCGTACCTTCGAATATGTTTCAACGGTTTTTAACCATCCAAGACCGGGGGATCCTTTTGTGGAGTTACTAGCAATAGAGGTTCAGGGTAAGCGACCTAAGAGCTACGCCACCTCTCAATCCGGTGAAGCAGTCAAGGCCAGCTTCTCTGGCCAATCTGTGTAGTTCGTCATAAAAAAAAATCAATGGTTTTTATTTGATAATCCCGTACATTATGACAACTTTAAGGCTAGCCATAATTCATTCATTGGTCAGATTAGATTGTATTGTGTGATTGACTCAGAATACTTCAAACACAATTCTTTTGTCATTTTTTGCTACCATGTTTAAACGAAATCAAAGGATATTCCAGTAGCATGATTTCAAAGCATGGCAACTAAACTATTGATGTCATGAAAGAAAAAAAGAAATTGCAAATGGCATTGAAATGTAATCTAAATAGAAATAATCGAATATCTCAGAACCGATAATTATCGCTTTAGCAAATACTGCAGAGAGAAAAAAAAATTAATCTACAGCGGTAGGGTCTATGGACAGTTGGTTACATTTAATCTTAATCAACAGTCGCATAAATACAACATCATAGTAGCTGCCGAGCGTCCAGCATTAAAAAACCTTTACGTCTTAATTACGCAATCGGACCGACCCATTATAGACTTACACCTTGTGGTGGGGCTGCGGCCGTTTGGCTAGCGGCGGAGCCTAACATCTTAGCCGCCGCTGGAGGCTGGGCGGGCGAGGTGGCAGCTCGCATTCCCGGCCCCCAAGGCCTCCAGGTGACCGACTCGGGGGAGTTTGTCACCCACTTACGGATGTCGTGGAGGAAGACGCGTCCTATGTTCCGGCACGCCTTGCCTGGAGGGCAGCGAGAGGGAGGTCCTCCCCGGGACGGGGATGCCGAAAGGCGTCCAAGTTGCAGGCGGCGCCGCGGTGCGTGCGCAAGCCATCCCGTAGCCCCGCCGTACGCGACACTGGTGGAACATCTTGTGGGTTTGGTCGGTGAGGGCCCGACATAACTCGTCCTTTCCACGGGGGACGATTACGCGGCTAGGTACGTTCCCACAAGTAAAACAAAAAAAAAAGACTTACACCCACATAGATAATTGGCACATTTTTGAAGTTATACTTCTTTAAGCGCGTCATGAAAAAATGATGTCAGTGACAGGTTGAAGCTGCAGTGAAAACAAACTGTTCCTATATACTTTCCAGTTGTCCAATATAATTGAGGTTAACTATCTCAACTCTTAATATAATATTTATTTTTTTTAATTTTTCTAATTTAAACTAAACTTTTTTGACTGTGTTGATTACTATCCTTTTCCAATCTATTTATTGAAATTAATTATTTGCATGTAATTAAAAATATTTTTAATTATGCCAAAGTAAAACTTATCAAGCGCGTATTTGCGTATTAAATACACCCATTTTGTTACTCGGTGGAACAGTACAATAGAGTATTTAATAAAAGAGTTTACGCAAAGACGTCTGTTAGATCATTATTCCGAGACAAATCGGGCCGTCGATGCAAATCTATCGGCATCTGTGCCCAATCGCAGCTGGCAAGCAATCTGAGCGGAAGCTGTCACCTCGCCGATAAACGATACCGCGCACCGCAACTCGGAAATTATGATAATGACTAACAATCGCTTGCGACTCGGTTGATACTAAATGCGTTGTACTTACAAACGGAAATGGAACCTAATTTATATATAACTAAGGTTAGATTTGTCACTTCCACCTCGAAACGTACTTAAGTGGTTTGTCTCGACTATTTATTCGGTGTTGCCTGAGCAATAATCTGCAAATATTTGAATATCGAATTTAGGTAAATTTATTCAACAGTTACATATTTCTATTTGGAATCAATAAGTGTATTAACACACCGGCCACGAAATCGCGGATTACAAAGGAGAGTTCGCAAATACTCAAATCACGAAATCAGAAGCTCTACGTGTATTGTTAAAAATATGTTTTTTATACAAAAATGTATTTTTCCTATTAACTATTTCTTTCTGTCAAGTGTGTTTTTCCTTCATCGCCGTTTAACCATCGGACTTCCAAACGAAGCGCTGATCTTATTCGTATAACAAACGAACTGGTATACTTTGCCCGCCTCTGTCTTTCTGTAGAATGGATAAGCATTTACTAAACCATTCCTTTTTTCCATCCAGGACTGCATTCCACTTAACATCAGATGGCATCGTGGAAATTAAAACATTACCGGTTATTATGCATATACCAAAAGTTTTTCCTTTGATGTCGGCACAACAGAATTTGATCGTATTCTGATACTAGCTGCGCGGGTTAAATTTTCTAAAATAAAAAACCCTTAACTATCCTAATTTACTCCTTATTACTATACATATTATGCTGTCTGTCAGAGAAAGTCCCGTCAAAATCGGTCCAGCCGTTCCAGAGATTAGCCGAAACGAACAGGCAGACAGACAAAAATTGTAAAAAAAAATTTTGGAATACGTACATTCATATGAATACACTAAATAATAAAAAGCGGTTATTTAAATATTACCAACAGACACTCTAATTTTATTTATTTGTATAGATAAATAAAATCACATTAAAATACTCCGTATCACTATTGTGTATTCGTCAATTTATGACTAGGAAAAAATTCATTTGTCTTGAGGAAAACGAGACATATAATTTAGTCACTGCAATCCCTGGTCGATTAGCAAAAACTGTAATGACTGCAAAACGTTAAGTACACGTGAGTGACACCAAGTGCTCCTAATCATTTGATTTTACTGATATTTATTTGAAAATTCTAAGCAAATCTGTCACCATTATCTCAGTTGTTCTAAATGCTTTTTCATTCCATCACAATGTTGACATAATACTAACCTAATTATATACAACTGATTCAATCCAATGCGATTATTTTGAAATTATTGAATAGATGCGATTCAATGCATCAATGGATGAAGAATGGATCATGCCTGTGATGAAGAATTAAAAAAACAAAAGAAAAACACTTTTTCTAAAATGATACTACACTATCACCAGTGTACAATTAACTGTGTGTCTTATTTGCCGCACTTTAAGGTCATATTGATTAACAGCAGAGTTAGGCTTAAGATACCAAATAGGAGAGACGTGGGTACATATAGGATAACTACCATTATCGTACGAGGATATCGTAAAAAGGTTGCAATAACTGCAAATGTAATAGTGAAGGCATATTATTTGAAAAATAAATATATTAGGTTACATGGAAAAGATCGACCTTTTCGCAATGAATTGTAAAATGTAATTTAGTTCTGTAATGTATCGTATCTGTCTTCTTGTTTGATCATGGTGTACAGTAAAGTTACATCTATTTATACTTCCCGAAGTGGCACTCAAAGTTAGTTTAGCTTTTGAATGTCTCTTAGATTATCCGTGAAGTAGCAACCGACCGAGTCGTGGTTCGGCCCTCTCGGGCGCCCTCGCATCGGAATGCTTACGCGTAACATAGTAACCGTCCAAGCCGAGGTTACCCCTCACCCGGGGACCCTTGTGTCGAGTTACTAGCAATAGAGGTTTTTTTTTTTTTTTTTTTTTTTTCACGCGGGGAATCTTTTACAGACCATCCTCCGGTACCCTGGGTGGCCCGGAGGATGTGTGGGACTCGGCCTGGGCAGCCCCTACCCACTAAACCTTCCGCGAATGCCATCAGCCGTTATGAGCGGGGTGCCCCGGATCTGTCAGCAACAGGACACCCCAACGACCGGCCGGTCCCGGCAAAGACCGGACTTCATCCTCAAAGGGGACTTCTCCGGCACTCAGAGAAGTCCCGACGACGCCGAAGCATGCTGGGGCCAGGTACCCATCCTGGCCCTGCTGGATTACGGGGTGGCAAGAGGAGGCGTTCATAACGCCTCCTGCGCACCCCGATACGTCGCCTGCGGAGGGGAGCCTCTGCGCTCCTCCTGACCCGCTCGTCAGCCTCCTTCTGGGACATGACCGTCTCACAGAAGGAGGCGACCGCCGTCCAAGACCTGTCGCTCGAGACCATCTCAAGAGCGAGGCTCGGAAGCGACAGGTCTACACCACCGATGGCAGATACCATGTCATGGCGCTGCGCTGCCCATCTCGGGCACACCTCGAGGGTGTGCTGGCAGAGTCCACCGCAGCACCACAATCATGGCACCGCTCATCGGCCTCCCGGTGGACCGTCCGACACAGGTAGTCCCCGAAGCACCCATGCCCCGTGAACACCTGCGTCAGACGGAAGGTGAGAGGTTTGCGCTTTCTGCGCATTCAACGCTCTAGGACCGGGCGCAGAGCACTCGTCGTACGGATACCGTACGAGTGATGCGCCAGGTCCTCCTCCCACCTTCGGCAAAGTGCCACCTCTCTAGCCGACGGATCCGCCGGACCTCTTCTGGCAAAGGGTTCTCTCCGAGGGCCCTCCTATCCGAGACATAGTCGGACACCTCGGCGAGAACCCCTGCCACGAGCTCCCACGGCGGATCGCCGGCCAGCGAGGTAGCTGCCGCCCACGAGACCGTACGGTACCCCCGAATGATTCTGACCGCGACAACCCGCTGCGCCCTGCGCAGCTGAGACAGGTTGCCGCGGCTCAGGTCACCCGCCCGGGGCACCGTACGTGGCCATACTCCGACAGACCCCAGAGTACAGCCTCCTGCACACCGCGCTGGGTCCTCCGAGGTTCGGGAGGAGTCTTCCCAGCGCGGCTGCCGTCCTCAGGACCTTCGGCCCCAACTGTGCGAAGTGGGGTCCGAAGGTCCATCTCATCGAGGGTGAGTCCCAGATATTTAATCTGGGAGCTCACCCTCACCCTTTCTCCTCCTATGAGGAGGGTGGCACCCGAAGGGGGTCCTTTACGCCCCGTCCTGCGGAAGAGGAGGGCTTCGGTCTTCTCCAGCTTGACCCGAAGCCCTAACCTCTCTATGCGGCTGACGACGAGGCCTACTCCCACCTCCGCCAGCCGCGCCGCCTCCTTAAACTCCTTTCCCCGGGAATATACGAGGGTGTCATCTGCATAGCAGATGACACCCATCCCGGGGAGGAGGCGACTCCGCAGGACCCAGTCATAGCCGATGTCCCACAGAATCGGCCCCAACACCGATCCTTGTGGGACACCGCGCTTGGCTTCCCTCCACCTTATGGACCCCCTCCGGTCCTCGAATGCCACCCTCCTGTGGGAGAGGTAGGCGCCCAACAGCCTCCTCAGGTACAGGGGCACTTCGAAGTACTCGAGTGCCACCTGTATCACTGAGTGTGGGAGGCTGTTGAAAGCATTGGCGATGTCTAGTGACACCGCCAGCACTACCTCTCCCCGACGTCCCGCCTCCTCCGTCACCGCCCGCAGGCGCCTGAGGGCATCGACGGTCGACCGGCGGGCCCGGAACCCGAATTGGTACTCATAGAGCTTCGGGCCCGGGCCTTCCTCAATATGTCGGACGAGGCGGCGAGCCACGACCCTCTCCAGGGCCTTACCCGCCTCGTCCAGCAACACAACCGGTCGAACCGCCGAAGCCGAGTCCGGGGGCCGACTGTCCTTCGGGAGAAGGCACAGCCGACCCTCCTTCCAGGCCCTCGGGAACTGTCCAGACCGCAGACAGCGGTCAAACAGCTCCCGAAGGCCCTGACCGAGGTGCACGAGGGAAAGGGCCAGAACCTTTCCGTGCACCCCGTCCGGACCCGGTGCCCTCCGCTTACTCTGGAGGCAAGTCAGAATTGCCTCCATTTCAGCCTCCGTGACGGGTGGCGAGACGTCGTTGACGTCCGGCGTCTGCCGAGCCATCCTGGGGAGTATACCCGCGGGGGCGTCGGGGAAAAGTTCCCCGACTATCCTCCCCAGGAGCTCTGGCTGGAGCACTCTGGTGAGAGGGGCCGACTGGGTGCGGAATTTATCCCGCACCCTTTTATACGGCCGGCCCCAAGGGTCTCTATCGAGACCCTCCACCATCTCCAGCCAGGCAGTCTCCTTGGCTCGGCAGATGGCCAGCTGCAGGATCTTCTTTTTCTCCACGTAGACCCTGTACAGCCGACCATCTCTCTCCACATCCTGGGGTCTGCGCCGCCTGCTTCGGGTGTAAGCCCTTCGGGCCCGATTGCAGGCGACGCGGAGGTCGGCAATCTCTGTCGACCACCAGAAGACCGCCCGCCTAGGGGGGCGACGCCCAACGCGGGGCATGGCCGCTCTGCAGACGTTATTTAAAACGTCGCAGAAGCGGCCAGCCGCATCGTCCACCCCCCCTTCTTCGGTCGGCGGGAGGCCCCAGCGGCCGACAATGGCCGCCTCTATTGCCAGTTCCCGGTTGAGCTTGGTGAGCGCCCAACGCGGGAACCGGCTTCGACCCCAGGATTTCGACGCCGGACGTCCGGAGGCTGGAGACACCTCGAACCTTATATATTTGTGGTCCGAGAGTGTCTCCACTTCCGTTTCCACCCTCCATCCCTCCACTTGCCGTGCGACGGCCGGAGTGGCGAACGACAGGTCCACCACTGAACCTCCCGACCGCCGCACGCATGTGTGGGCTGTCCCCACATTGAGGAGGGACAGCCCGGCAGCTAGCGCCCACTCTTCCACCTCCCTCCCTTTAGGGTTCGTGCGGGGGGTTGCCCCAAGCCGTGGACTTGGCATTGAAGTCCCCCAGCACGAACACCTGGAGGGGCGCTAGCTGCCCCACCACCGGCCCGAGAGCGTCGAGAAATCGCTCAAGGGCCGGCAGGTCGCGGTTCGGAGAGAAGTAGACTCCGACCAGAGCCACCTCTCCCCGAACCGCCGCCACGTACCCGTGGCCCTCGTTTTAGGTACGAGGGCGGCCTACTCAGGCCTCACGGTGATCGCAACGGAGCTGTCCAGATCCCCCACCCAGTAAGGTAGGGAGGGGACAAAGTACGGCTCCGAGATCACCGCGAGATCGACGCACCACTCCGCCACGGACTGCAGGAAGAGATCCCAGCCGCGGCGCAGTGGTTGGCGTTCGCCTGGAGTAGGCTGAGATGTCCAACCATCAACCGGACATCTCAACGTCCCTCGAGCTCCCGGCCCGTTGGGGTTGGGCGGGGAGCTTTCCACGGGTGGATGGGGGCGGCATGACATGCCCCCATCACGTGGCTGGGCCTGCCCGCATCGGCGCAGACCGCACAGTGCGGTGGCGCCGAGCAGGCAGCTGCCTTGTGCCCCTTCTGACCGCAGCGATAACACAGATCGCTGCGGTCGACCTGATGGGGCACGTGAGCAATAGAGGTTCAGGCTAAACGACCTAAGAGCTATGCCACTTCTCAATCCGGTTAAGCAGTCAATGCCAGCTTCTCTGGCCAATCTGTGTAGTTCGTCATAAAAAAAATCTATTTATATATCAGAAATATAAAATGTCGTCACGATCAAAAAATCGCTTCCGGTATGACGTCGTAGACATCTTAACTAGATCTAAGTTTTTTTTGTGTTATACTTTCTAAGCAAGTATCATGATAAACGTCACATAGCTCTTGAATGGAGTCCATTTAATTTATTTGAAGAACACGGGTTTTGCAAATAAGATGTGAATGAATTATTCACCAAGAGCTCCGTCGCCGGATTAAATAGGGTAGTTTCAGTGAATTTTTAACGCTTCCGGGGGCTTATACGAATTTTTAATGTACAGCTAATTACCATTTGCGGCCTAAATTGAGCTCGTAAGTCCGCCTTTGTGAATCTATTTACTTATCTTTTATGTCCGAGAATTTTTTTACGAGTCGAGATTGGTATAAAAGTATTAAGTAAAGTTTTCTACAGATTGCATTTTGGTGAGTGTGCTCAGGAACTACATGATCTAATTCCCCCATCCCCGTTCCGCAATCGGACTTCTAGACGCACTGCGGGATTTCATCCTTTTGTTGTGAACATCCCTCAAACTCGAACGAAGCGATTTGCTTCGTCTTTCATTCTTCGTACAGCAAAGGACTGGAATAGTTTGCCCGCGTCTGTCTTTCCTTCCGATTACAATGTGGGTATTTACAAGAGTAGAGTGAATAGGCATTTACTAAGCTAGTGCGCCTTACCATCCAGGACTGCATTTCCACTTAACATCAGGTGGGATCGTAGTCAAGCACTTGCTTAGAAATTATAAAAAAAAATATATTTTTTATAACTTAAAGAGTCTGTGCAGTAAATTAAAACAAGATATAACCGTGTACCTTAATTTAAATAAATAAATAAGTGTATAGGTACATACCTAAGACGTAACTTACTGTTAATGGTGTAATAAATTATATCGAGTTCATATTTCGGACGATTATTGTCTTGTTTTTGACTTAATAATATTTATAATTTTTTTCATCTATTATTTTATTGTATAAAATATATTTTAATCTCATAACTGTTTTATTTATGTATCATATTTATTATACTATTACTGTCTGTATAAATTCCATATAAAAGTAGTATTGCGCGCGCACGTCTTTAGGTAGTCCCGGGCACCGCTGCAAATCAGCGCTGTCGCATCCTTGTGACAGCATATGCTGAGACGGTGTCCGATATTGGCATCATATGTTTTGTATTATTTGTCCGTGTAACTTTAACTGTGTTTTGTCTATTTTTCATTCTTTTTTAATTTGTGTTATATTCAGTCTGTGATGTGTTTTTGTATTGTGATGCCAATAAATAAATGTCTATGTATATGTCTAAATGCAAAAGCTAGCTACTAAAAACTAATAACCCTCAAATAGGTGAAAATAACTTTTTTTGAGGACATGATGTCACTATTTTTAAACAATTTTCATTTGGGCTATCAGTTAAGCTAATAAAACACCCATTCTGGTTATGAAATAAAGGTATATTTTAAAATAATGAAGTCGTGACTAGACTCGAGAAGGATGTGTTCCGGTAGTTCGGACATACAGAAAAGATACTGGAGAACGAGTACTGACATAACAAAAAAAATTATACCGCGGAAGTGTGTGGTGCAGTCGGTCACCTCTGCCTACCCCTCCGGAGATAAGCGTGTTTGTTTTATATCATTGTATTGAAATGATGATAAAAATTACACCGAACATTATTCTCGTAGTACACTCTTTCAACGTACATTTGTGTGATTTTATTTCTGGAAAACGTTTTTTAAAATGTACCTGAGGTATTGCTAACATTAGCAAGATTAGCCACTATATTAATTGGAAGTAATGCATTGTAATATTGTATAGACTGGATGCTTTTAGTTTGCTATAATTCTCTTGGCAGATATTTAAAGTAGACGATTTCCAGATGATGTCGTAACCGGGTAAGATTATAGGCAACATAGTTGCAAAAACTATTTTATTGCAAACGTGATAGCTCTGAGTTTCATTTTAACTGCTTCTCGTAAGCATTGCCACATCCAATATATTGAAGAATAAAATATATTTTATGTTTGCAACACCAAGAGGGGCAATATCGCTACATTGTTACGGTGTATTCGATAGGTGAATATGTTTACATTATGAAGACAATGGAGTCGAACCCTTTGTTCAGTAATTCGACGATCCATCGGTATATATTTCATTTAACGATTATTATCTTCTTTTTAATTTAATATCAATTGTCGAGTTTTGTTGTTTGTTATGTGTCACACATATTCAATGCTCCAATTTCTGGGTTAAAGTCGAGTTCTATATTTGGGCGATTTTTCAACGACCACCAGTAAAGTTAAACCAATAATCGGTGAACAAAAACAACATAACTAAGGATAAGATAACATACCTGAAGCTACTGCACGGATGGATGACCCAGTGCCCCGCCGCTTTCTGTCTAATGCGCTCCTTCATCAGCGCCTTTTTTGAGCCGAAGAGTTTCATTGCTAGTTTGTTGTCGGTAGGCTGGAACAGTGCTTGCAATTGGTTGCGCAGGAAGCCCTGCTTCGCGTCAGGGGCTGGGGGTGCGGGCTCCACCGGTGTCCCGTACAGTGACACATCGTCCAGACCACCGAAGTGGACCTTGCCGGTGCCGCTGCCCTGCTTCAGCGACATATCGGCGTCGCCTGAGGACAAACCGATAACTTATTCGAGCACAGACAATTGATAAAAATGAATTGTGTTTACGTTGTGTTGAAGTGATCTAAGAACAGACATAGACATTTGATTTATAGGCGTCAACACATATGATGAAAATTACAATTGTACGTCACAAAACAAATAACAACATAAAATAAATAACACAATTTACTTGAAGTGACGCAAAATTTGGATATTGTCTCAGGTATTCAATGGTGCTTAGGTCTAACAAATTATCATGAATATACAATAGCCCATAGACCCTTCGTTGTTTACATTTTGATGATTTTGATGATAAATGATATAACAAAGACTGTATGCGTTCATACTAGCTTGACAACCGTTTTTGGCCTTTATCAAATGTATAACAATATAATATTCTTTAACTTAAAAAAACACCTGTGACTAAACTATTAATATTTGTAAAAAATATGTTAAGGGCCTGGCTTTCAAGCAAACACGACGTAATAAAAAAATAATCGTTTACTTTAATGAAGATTTATCTTGGGATGCGTATGACATGCAGGAATATGAATTGCAACAGCCTAGCTTTAGAGGTATCATAGTTCCTTAGGGAACTTAAGAGAAATTGACCTCTTTGAGTCGCAAAGAGCAATGCGTCAGTGAATAGAAATAACGTCATCGACATCGTCCTCCGTTATATTCATACGTAGGTGCAATCCTATTTCTTTTGTGTAAGTTATCTTATGAGTATCGATTTTTTTCTTTGTGACTACGCTGATGTGCCAAATTTGCCTTGATCAGGTTTACTGAATTTATGTGGATGTAGTGCTCTTAGGTTGTTTAGCCTGAACCTCTACTGGGATCAGCACGGCCCCGATAAGAACCTTGGCTAGGACCGCAAGTGTGTGGAACGTCCGTATCAAATGTTTGTTTTGGAATATATCAAATACGTTATAGCTACATATGATATAGATTTAGCAAACGTCAAAATATTAAATTATTTAAGACATGAACTAAACTCTTAAAATTTTTGTTTTTTGTAATGCTTATCAAAACCTCCCCGGAAAATGAAACCGGTTACCATAAATAAATATATTCATTATATCTTTATTAAAATTGGTATTTTGTTTTGGTAATTACGATAATTATGATACAAATTATCATAATCAGTGTCAATCATACATAATATTTTTCGGTAAATCGTTCGCAAAAAGACAATGTCAAGTTCCACTCGTATACAAATAATGCAAATTACAAGCACTTTAAAATTTTAAAATGTAGAATTATTCACCACAGATTACCGTAATGTACAAAGAAGACAATGAAATAAGTAAATATGACGAGATAAATTAAGTTATGTTTGTATGTTTTGTTGTGATACTGTGTTATAGAAATGATGTTTAGTAGATTAGTTATTTATTTATAATTTAAAAAATCAACAGCTTATGAATTATAATAGATATTTCGGTCACGTATTCACGATCTAAGCCTTTATAGATATACATTAAAACATTTTTTTTTCAGTGTTAACTAAAGATGTACATCGTATTAAAAAACAATAAATATATATACAAATTAATAGGAAATAAAAATTGCATTACCTGCGTTACTGTGTGTGAGTGTATATGCGTATGTGTGATGTGTGTACGTTGTGTATATATTCCTGTGTGTACTGTATCACAAATCTCTCATTAACTCTAGTAATGCCATCAGTCAAAGTCTGTATAATTAGATTTTTGAATTTTAATTTTGTTAGGCAAAAGGGGTCTAATAAATTGATAAGTAAAATTTTATAATAATAAAACGGTTAAACCGATAACTATTGTATATTAACAGTGAACAAATATATGGATTAATTTAAGGAAGTAAAGAAATAAAATAAAAAGTGCAAGGTTACTACTCGATACGTCAGCCGTTGCCAACAGACACAATGTCTCCATTTACGAGAAAACATTAATAAATATTATGACAGCAATGACTTTAAAATATATAGTAGTTCTGAAATTTTGGATGCTGACACGTAAGCTAACGTTGCCGAGATTATATTTCATCTTCATGTTCATCATTGTCTTCATTACTGTTATTGAGTCCCATTATGGAGGTCTATCTAGATCCGCTGCTGTGGATTATGCAACATCATTGCTCCCATCAATAATGTAAAAGATTCCTGATATTTTTTGTAACTATATCATCACCTTTTTTTTAATCATCATTGCTGAGGTCAGCTCTTAGTCGTCTAAACTCCTTATTCACGGCTAAGCTAAATAATTCTTGAACTGTCTTTTTTCCTTTCCATTCCTTGATGTTTCTTAGCCATGGATTCGTTCTTCTTCCCCCCACCCCTCTTTTTCCTGATGTTTTGCGCATTATTATAAGTCGCAGTAGGCGATACTCGTCATGGCATATAATATGGCGTATCGTCTTATACTTACAATATTGTATTTCGATTGTTATAGCAGGATTTTAAAATAGAATATCATATTTAAAATTGTCAACAGTTGTTAGTTCCATCAAATGTTTGTTTTAACGAAGAGTTTATTATTAACATGTGTATGTGTTATATATACAATGTACTGTGTCTAGCGCAACTTTGACAGACATACACGTTATTATCTCTCTCTTTCTTGCTATTGATCCAGCTATTTCCACTTCGGTCTGCCCCCGAAAATGTCTTGGAAAGTCTAGCACTCCCTCATATCTCTCGACACTGTACTCTCCCACCTTATTTTGGTTCTTCCTCTGGATCTTCGAATGGGGAGGGAAAGCCGTAGCGCTAGGTTTCCCACGTTGTCGGGAATATAAGCTTTTGTTATTTCAAATGAATTCGATACTTTCAAAATTTCTTGTAAATGTAATTTTTAAATTATTGCATTATCGGGAATATTATTCATTTTTTTAATTACTGGACTATGAAGTTTAAAATCTGTTTCCAAAATATTCATGGTGTATCAATTTTATTGACCCAAAAAAACTTACTGTGAGAATTATATTGGAAAATTAAAAATAATGTTCGTCAAGTGTGCCCTATTACTGTGGGTATACCACTTGAATGAGTGTCATAATGAGCAGTATGCACGGACTTCTCGAGTATGCCCATTACAGCTGATAAAACAGACGATTAAACAATGAGCCAATGGCGCTTCATTGATTCAAGTGGCGTCAAATAGTGTAACACGAGAAGGCAAATCCACCCACTCAATTCTTAGTAGTCTGAACAAAAATGTTACTATCTTAGTTTTAATATCATCTTTTTAACGAAATTTATAGTAAAAAGTGTACGATGAACTTAAAGTAATCTGTTTACAAATAAATAAAATTGGAATGAATGTTTGTAACATTACAATAACCGCATATGAATGTATGTACGATACATATACCAAAATATTTTTTTTACAATTTTTGTCTGACTGTCGGTCTGTTTGTTCCGGTTTGTTGAATCTTTGGAACGACCGAATTAGACGGGACTGGCACTGGCAAGTGATGTAATAAGTAGTAACTCAGGATACTTTTTATTTCAGAAAAAATAAATGAATAGTTTTTAATCGCGGGTAACACCGCGGGGCGCGGCTAGTCGAAAATAAATGAAAACAATAGGTGATCTACAGTCTAGTAAAAGTCTTAATACAATTTGTCCCATGACGATGATGTCCAGGCCGATGTCGGCCATGGCGACTGTGTCACTGGAAAGACATTTTAATTACGAACTATATTCAGGTAGTAAGGCTAGGGTTTTCTGCTCTCGTGTGCTCTTTGATGGCTGGCGTACCCGAGCTTGTTGCTAAAAGCACGAGAGAACTTCGCACAGGTCAAGATTCCACCAATATAATTATAATGGATGGACACTAGTTAACGGATCTTCAGTTTATCTCGATTTGATTCGAGTTCTTCACGCCGCTCAACTTTGAAATTATCAACCTGTATCGCATTTGTCCCATAGACGCAATTCAAATCAAAATTTAATTTGAAAAAAAAGAAGTTTTACTTTAAGAAGACATTATACTTAAAGTTACTAATGAGATGAATGAAATCGTTTTAGGATGTGCAAACAGAATCAATTTTTATTACTCCATAAGAAAACTTAATGTAATCAAATTAAATCTGAAAATGTTACCAGATACGATATAATATAAGGTAAATGTTTTGTGGGACCGAAATATCTCAATTGTCAGTAAAATTACATTCGTTCATCTGTGTTGAGATGACAAAGTAATTTTGTAAAATTATTCAGTGAGCTGTATTTCGCTGCATTCTTTTTTAACCTTGAAATCGGCAGCACACGATGATGTCACTGAGACGATTACATGTATAGTAATGATAGAATATCATGGCGGTCCATAAAGTTCATTGTTCTGTATCTAATACTAAGAATGTACTATACTAAGAAAGTGTAACTATTTTATCTATAACCGTGACCAAAAAAATGGTTCGATTAAGAAAGTTTGAATATCTCGGAAGATAAAGACGCTAGATATTAGTAATGCTAATTTTTTTTTAATTTTAGTAATTAGTGTTACCTTCATGTGGCGGCAAATTTTAAATAAAAATAAAATTTAATGAAAAATACTGTATTATCTAAGTTTACGTAAGATATCCTTTTTCGTTTAGGTTCATGTTTTTTAATGAAATTTTTAATAAATTAATCAAAAATATTTTATTTTAAAGATATTTAATTGTCTATCATGCACAATTTATTTCAGTTAGCTAGCGTCTTTATCTTCCGAGATATTCAAACTTTCTTGACCGACCTTTATTTTTGCTCACGAGTGTAAATATCTTATGACTAAACAAAACTGTTATCTACTGTACAACGAGAATAATTTAAAGTTACAATATCGTTTAACGGTTACAACAGTTTCGAGTTATAGAAATGTTAACATTTTATGATTATGTATAGCAAAATTTGATATGTAAATGAAATCTATTTTTAGAATGTTAATTTAATTTTCAATCTTTCGCAGCTTTATGTTATGCTTAAGTTTACACAAATAATAGAAATAAATAAAAAGATACAATACAAAAATACACAGAAATTATAATTGAGATGAAAAAGCGTTAATATAAACGGAGGTAACACACAGCAACAATTTGC
Organism: Meandrusa payeni; assembly: GCA_029286785.1. Lineage (NCBI taxonomy): Eukaryota > Metazoa > Arthropoda > Insecta > Lepidoptera > Papilionidae > Meandrusa > Meandrusa payeni. The sequence continues at coordinate 4,689,753 of JAGSMX010000008.1, read as the reverse complement.
ATGTCAGGAAAAAACACCAAATGTTTATAACGATAGAATAAAGGCAAAAAAACAGACATGCATTTTAGTTAAGGATGACTCAGAATCTTCGTAACAATACACCGTTTATACTTACCCTTAGGCATTTCGAAGATAAGCCAAAAAGATTTCCCAAAAGTTATTATTAGTTGCCAATTATGGACAGGTACAGTTAGAAGCCTCAAAGGACCCCATGCAGTTCTGGTTCGCACACATCACATATAACATAAAACAATAACGACACAACAGGTGCACCAATGAACAATATAGACACACAATTTTTTTTATTGTACACTTTTGTTTATACTTTCAATTTTTTATTCCAACTTATTAGATCGATGAGACTGAAAAAAATCTTATTAAATTAAAGCATCTTTGTATATTTAATTGCGAAAATGTTTATCATAGAATCAATAAAGCAATTGCTTATTAAAATTCAATCATTGCTCCTAAAGCGCTTTATTTATTTTCACACTGCCATTTTATCTAAAATGTTACTTCAATACTGATTTATATAAAGTTATTGTGACTTGATTGTGCTGTTTGAACGTTAGATTTAAACTGGCTTAATTAGTTTTTTTTATGACGAACTACTCTAATTAAAATAATTCCCTCAATTTCACGGCGGTATTCCTCAAAGTCGTGGAACTCCTTTATGCAAAAGCCAACACAGCGAAAATAGTGTCAATCTAAAACGGTAATAATCTGCGTGGGATATAGTAAGATGTTGTGATGAGAATTTAGAAAGGTATTTTGTGATCTAACCATGACGGATACTTTAAATCAAAAAATGTGATTATGGGTGAAATAGTGTAGATAGGGAACGACCTTCATGAACTTATTTTTTAATGATGAACTACACAGATTGGCCAGAGAAGCTGGCCTTGACTGCTTCATCGGATTGAGAGGTGGCGTAGCTCTTAGATCGCTTAGCCTGAACCTCTATTGCTAGTAACTCGACACAAGGGTCCCCCCGGTGAGGGGTAACCTCGGACGGTTACTATGTTACGCGTAAGCATTCCGCGCCCGAGAAGGCCGAACTACGACTCGGTCGGTTGTTATTTTACGGATAATCTAAGGGACATTCAAAAGTTAAATTAACTTTGAGTGCCACTTCGGGAAGCGTTGGGGCTTATTTAGTAAGCAAATGTCACTTTTAAATCAATCGATACGCTTTATTTATAAACGCATTTGCCAGAGTACATGGTTATTTTTATGTATCAACACATATATGCATTATAATTTTACGCGTGTTTTATATTAATATTATTCCCCGTCGTATTTTGATTGTTTTACTTAATTTTCTTCCTTAAATTATTTAAAACTTGGGTTTATTAATACAAGAAGTTACCTTTCTATGTTTGTCCCTATATAGTTTAGTTTTCAAAGCGAAATTCAACGCAAAAGCGGGTTTTTAAAGATTGACCATAACTAAGCGAAAATTGTCCTCACTCTTCTAATATACACTCGTGAGCAAAAATAAAGGGTCGGTTATAAAAGTTTGAATATCTCGGAAGATAAAGACGCTAACTAATTGAAATAAATTGTGCATGATAGACAATTAAATATCCTTAAAATAAATTAAATATTTTTTTAATTTATTTATATTTCATTAAAAAAACATAATGGAAAAAGGATATCGTAAACCTAGATAATACATTATTTTTCATTAAATTTTATTTTTATTTAAATTTTGACGCCAGATAGAGGCAACACTAAGTACTAAAATTTAAATAAAAATAACCCTTTATTTTTGCTCACGGCTATATTATTGCACCTTGTATTGTATGTATGTTAGATTTATATGTTATATTTTGTGTTTGTTGCAGTGATATAGAATGTCGGTTACCGTTGTCTCTTCATTTTTAGGCGTTTTATGTGAGTGTAATAAATATTTTACATTTTTATAGAAGAAATCTTAAAAAGTATATGATAAAGTAGTAATTAAAGCAACTGATCTGAGGCTAAGCTACCTCCCCACAGTAACGGCTGAGTTCCACGGAGAACCCTTTGCTGTGACTGCAAATTGAACTTCAAGCTATTTGCTCTCAAGCCGATGTAGTATTAGTGGCGATATCCAGACACACAGTCAGCTGTGTCTATTACACAGATGACTGTGACGACGCCACAGGAAGACTGGTGACAAGGGCAACGGCCGCATCAAAAGAGAAAATTATAGACTACGAGTATAATCTAAAAATGGTCATGAGAAACAGGAACGCAGCGGTCGCGGAGAAACTTACAACAAAGCAACGGGGCGTTTTCGACGAGTGAACCAGAGCATTCTCCAGCACCTCCCTCAAAAATTCAGGCATTAAAATAAAAAGTAAATGTAGAGGCAGCACCCTTATTAAAAAAAATCAAAACAACCAATTCAAGATTATTACAAAAGAGCACGGACATTAGTCTGTGGTTGCGATCCATTGAAAGAAAAAAAAAGAAGCCTCCGGGTGACAAAAAGGCAATAAAGAACCAACATATATATTTTTGAGGTGAAGGATTTATAGAAAAATACTAGAAAGAGGGTTTACGACACATGCGGACTGTGTCAGGTAGAAAGTGTATACAATATTAAAAGAACCCGGAATAACTTCGGAACCTTTACATTAGAAAAAATTAGGAAACGGTATAGAAAACAAAGACACAAGATAGTACTGTTTAAGAACAGTCATAATAATTTATATACCACGTGCGTGAGGAAACCAACATGTGTTAGATTAATGAAAACATAAGAAGCTAAAGTAAATGCACATATCCTTTCTCTTCTTTATAGCATCCTCTTCATTCCATCTACTCCAATTTACCATAAAGAACGTTTTTAATGTAACCACCTTTCCGATCCTCTACCCTTACGTTCACGTCAACTCCTACTCTTTCCTTAAACTGTTGGGAACTCATTCACATTGCAGGCTACTAGACTGTGGAATGCTCTGCCTAATTCCATTCGATTTTCAGTCCAAGTCCCTACTTGCTTATAAGAATTTGCTAGCGCAGCATTTCAAACAATTTCATCGGAACTAAATATACGTATATTTTATGTATGACTATATTTAATGGTAAGTTATTTATGTAGATATATTTAGTGTAGGTTATTGATTGTACGTATATGTTTGTATTTTTACGCCATCGTCCTGTTATGTTGATGGTTGGCGTTCAACGACTGTACGTTTTTCGCGTAACTCCCACGCACTACCAACTTGTGGAATCAACTGACGCCAGCGGTGTTTCCGAACGTTTACGATTTAGGGACCTTCAAGAAACGAGCCTATTCCTATCTCAAAGGTCGGCAACGAACCTGCAGCTCCTCTGGTGCTGTGGATGTTCATGGACGACGGTGATCACTTAAGATCAGGTGAGCCGTATGCTCGTTTGCCACTTTTCATATAAAAAAAAATATTCATATATTTCCTGTCCATACATAGGTTGCCTGGAAGAGATCGCTCTTAGCGATAAGGTCGCAATATTGTTCAACGAATTATAAAATGTACCTTAGTTATGTAATGCTTTTTTTTATTTTGGTGTACAATAAAGTTATATCTATCTATCTATTATGCCTTTATACTCGCTTTATAGAGAAGGCCTGTGCCTAACTGTGGGACTTACCCGTTAATAGAAGTCTTTAACACGTAACATGTAACGGGTCTCGTACGTCGTCAGGTAGGTATTTAAGATGATAAAGTCTACCCCTCGTAGTTCAGTTAAGGTGCAATTTGACAACGGCCGTAAGTGCAAATTGTATCTGAGAATAGAACTGAAGACGTCCCCGGCAATTACGGGCCAATTGAGACAAAAGGATAATGTTTGGCCGCCGTGTCAAGGTCGGCGCGCTGTATTTGTTCAATTGGAAATAAAAATAATTGACGTTTTATATATATTCATTAAAAGTTTTTCCGTTTTCGTTAATGATTTAAAAGAGAACATTTGTTGAGATCCCATTAGAATGAACACACATTCAATCACATCTAAATATTGTTTTAATAAAGTTAATCAATTCGCTATCATGATCATAATTTTTTTTTTTAAAAAGAAAACTAGCAATATTTCTTTTTTTTTTTTTTTCAGATATATTACTAACAATCTTGTTAACCATTCCAACTAAGCTTAAGCTTGTGCTAGGACATGGTTCACGGCAATAGTCGAATGGTGGATTCGAACCCACGACCTTACGATTCGCAGACCGTACCCTAAACCATTAGGCTATTGACGCTTCGAAAACTTACGCATAGCTTTAGTATTGGACCTTTTGGGTTTTTAGCGTTTTTTTTTGTATATTATCTCATTTTTAACTGTCTGCTTAATTTATATGTGTTGTAATCTGTCCGATTTAATGGCTTATTATTATTATTAAATCTGAATTTTTCGTAATATATATAAAAACGTTTATATTATAGTTGTTGAATTTAAAATTTTCTTTTTTTTAATGATATATTATCTTAAAACTCAGTTGAGGAAGCTTGTAAAAAGTCATGAAGAACGACTTCCGTCTTGAGTATTCGAAAGGTCACTAAGTTGTTGTACTTAGCAAAAAGATATTGCGAATAAGACTTCATTAATGAATTTACATTATTAATTTATTTACAATTAATTTTATGCATTGCGAGTCGTATATTTACAATTTAATAAATTACAATATTAATATACATCAAAACAGATGATAATATTTTTGTGATCACTTATCATCAGGTGAACTAAGAAATTGTTTTTGTAAAAGCTGTTCACACTATGTGTTGAACGGCTCTTGAGCGGGTCAGGTCCCCCCCTCCGCAGGCGGCGTATCGGGGTGCGCAGCAGGCATTACGAACGCTTCCTCTTGCCGCCCCCGTAATCCGAAACGGGGCCAGGATGGGTACCTGGCCCCAGCATGCTTCGGCGTTGTCGGGACTTCTCTGAGTGCCGGAGAAATCCCCTTTGAGGATGAAGTCCGGTCTTTGCCGGGACCGGCCGGTCGTTGGGTTGTCCTGTCGCTGACAGATCCCGGGCGCCCCGCTCATAACGGCTGATGGCATTCGCGGAAGGTTTAGTTGGTATGGGCTGCCCAGGCCGAGTCCCACACATCCCTCCGGGCCCACCCAGGGTACCGGAGGGTGGTGTATAAAAAGATTCCCCCGCGTGAACAAAAAAAGATGATAATATTTCAATAATACTACACAAAATCCGATGTCCACGGACCGAACCGCGAGCGTAGCATGTTTCAAAATATGGCTACTATTCATCACCATCGCTTTAAAATTATCCCAGTACTCGTTCAAATTGTAAACAATATTAGCCTTGAAATAAGTGTACTCAAATAGGACGAGTTCTTATAATATGATTAATAATTAAAGAAGACTTCAGTTATAAACGGAACGTTTACAGTGTAGCTAAATTATTTTTGACCGACTCCGAGAAAAGAGGTTCTGTATCTCTGTATTTTTTTAATGTTTGTTTTTTTTTATGCGTGTAAACGTTTAATGTTTTTATGTACATATCAGCAGCATCAGTAAACGGATACATTCGCAGCCCTATATAGCTTACCTTGAATACATCAAAATCCTTAATTATTATCTTTCATATACCTCTGTATACTTTACATTTGCTTTACATTGTACTTCAATATACTCCATTGTACTTCAACATGGTTCATAATGACATAAATATACACAACGCATGTGTCAATACAAATTTGGGTTTTAAAACAATAGAATATCATCATAGTAAATAAAAGTTGTATTTGACAGTTCAAAAAGAGAAGTGCTCCGATCGTCACCAAATCTTACACGATTACTCGTCAGGTCAATATGAAGATTCTCTGAAAGTTTCATTGAAATCGGTCCAGCCGTTTCGGAGCCTTTGCGGATCAAACACACACACATTCTTTTTTATATTCATATAAAGATCACGGTTTCCTTGGAACTTACGTAGTTTGTATAAGAAGCACTCGAAATATATTACGTATTGAAAATAATGTTAGATCGTCGACCAAGATTGGAAACGTTGCGAGTTATTGTTATCTTAAAAAGTCAATTATCTTATTTTATTTAAAATCTTATTTTGTTTTTGGTATGTTAAGTTTGTTTATTTATTTAACAAATACACTATTAGGAGCATATGAGGATATTGTTAAAAATAATCTATCAAGTTGTCTGGCGACAGGTTACACTAAGCTTATTAGGTCTCTATGTGATACACTGTGGTCACCGCCTATCGTCACACAACGGGCACAAATTTGGCTAGTGATTTTTTAAATTATTTATATATATAAAAGAACTGAAACATAAACTCATTAATATAAGGCGTATGAGATTCGAACTCCTTTCATAAAAACGTACAGTCGAACACGTCTAGGCGTTCGACAAAATTGTTAAAGTAATATTACGTAAATCTTATAACTATAACAAGTATTTGCAACATATAAAATATATAAGCTAACAATTACATTTAAGAGTAATAACAAAATACCTTAAATCGAATAAGAATATTACGAAATAGAATTAATCAGAACATAACCAAACTCTCATTATACTACCTTCGAAATCCTTTCCAATCAAAAATGAGTTATCGAAATCGGTTAGCGTGATATTGAGTCATTCGTTCATTTGTCGCACACATACTTAATACAAATTGAACACTTATATGGTTTTCTTATTGTCAGAAATGGGACCACACTGGAAGCACCAGCTTTTAATTAAAAAAACAATCATCAAAATCGGTTCATTCAGTCGTAAGTTATGAGGTAACAAACGCAAAAAAAAAACATACAGACGAATTGATAACCTCCTTTTTGAAGTGGGTTGAAAAAATATGTAAATTTGTGCCTTAAGTCTGTTGATATACAGTAGAGACATACCAGTCACACCCTATCTACAAAACTTAACGACAAAGCTGGCAGCGATAGCTACTCGTATACCTGTCTACTCCGCTACTGTTATAAAGTGTATCTACTATGTTACTTGTCATATAGTATATTTAATGTAATGACATACGTTTAGTGACTGGGTAGAATAAAATCTCAAACAAATGCAAGTTTTGATATGGTATAGGTTAGTAAAATATGAGTAATCGAAACAAACGACAGGCGATCGTGGTGAATCAAGTTTTATACTTTTTTCGTCATCTGAGCGTCAAGTACTTTGTTAAGAGTGAAGAAATCAATTTCTTTTCTAATGAAATTCATGTATAATTTTGATTATATGCTTATTTGTAAGCGTACGTAATGTTGTTTCTTAGAAACGTTTCTAGAAAGTTGCACCGAGGTCTGCGGTGATTGTATATTGATGAGATTGGTTGTAGCTTGAGTAATACGTACAAACAAACTCGCTTTAAACGTGTTTCAAGTATAACGATCTCGTAGTTTCTTTAATTGAAATATAACAACGAAATTAATATAATGCATTGAACGAAACAAGACATCACATCTACAGCTGATTTTGACAGACAACACTTTGATGTGCGTCGATTGTTAGGTTATTTTCCACGAAACAGATTTACGAGACGTTTCCAACGTTCGATACTGGTAAAAATTCAACAAAAGACAACCGAACAACGTACATGTGCGTCTGTTTATACCAAAACCCGCAAATAGTATCCAACGCAAGTACTACTTACTTTCGCGGCCGGCTAGTCCACATGTGTACTTCCTCAGTTTGTGGAACAGGTAGTTCGTGAAGCCCGCACAGCACATCGTGTAGTTTGTGCAACGGTTGGCGTGAATGTCAACTGGATTTGTTGATGAACGTCATTTTTTTGTGCAACAGATGCGCGGGCGAGCGGGCAAAAGCCGTGCGCGTTCGGTCAACGCGCATAGCACGATGCGACTGGGCTTATTCGATACGCGGACACGCTACAGCGACCCCGAAAATGCACTGAGCTTATACAAAAGCGAACACTCGATGTACGGCCTACCCGCTCCGCGCTCCACCATGTACTGGGCACTGATAGTTTTTTCCTCGCCGCGGGCAATTAATGTCAATGACTGACGAAACTAAAGCAGTTCGATTGTAGGCATACCGATCAAATAATAATAGAACGCGTTGTTTAGAGTCACAGCAACCACAATAGTGTTTTGAATCTTTGGTATGCTGTTGATAGTTGACCGAATATATACAGAGGCATGTTTGTGTGTGTTTTCGTCACGTATAAAATCGCCTATATTTTTTTTATTCAAAAGTTTTACTTGCCATGTATAAATTCTTGAAGCGTCAATAACCTAATGGTTTAGGGTACGGTCAGCGAATCGTAAGGTCGTAGATTCGAATCCACCATTAGACTATTAACGTGAACCATCTCCTAGCTTAAGCTTAGTTGGAATGGTCAACAAGAATGTTAGTAATGTTTTCTGAAAAAAATATAATTCGATGATAGTCGAACAAAAGTCCCTGGGACTTTTAAATACAAGTATGAAACTAAACTATGAATATAAGCTACCTTTCAATATCGCAAAAGACTATGCTATATAATATAATAAAATAACCTTTGCGGAAGCGAGATAAAAAAAAAAATAAATAAATAAAATAAAATTTCTATTTTGCTTAAATATAATAAATCCTTATACCAATAGTGATTTCGTATTTAATAATGAAAATAAATCTCGCCGCCTCGAACAGCAGAAGCTAATAAAGTATTGACATCTATGCGACTAGTTACGGCGCACAAATAACCGGCGAAACAAATCCAGACATTAGCCGCTATACAACAAACCACGATCGTATTTCACATTGTTGAGTGTGAAAATAATTCAATTGCGGTGAACAAATTTCGGGCGGACGTACGCGTTTAGGCGGCGCCGTGTTTGGACGCGGGGAAATACAATTTATCAAATTCAAGCTCTAGTTGCACGTTATTATATTGAATGCGACTTTAATTAGAAGTGAATTAAAATTGGCAAGAAAACTATTCGTTCTCTTTGTAACTTTGGAAATTCTAACAGTCATATGGACTAGATGTGTGCATAGTCGAATTCTGAGAATCTTGAATTCGATCTCATCTGAGATCACCCAGTTATCAGGTCTGTAACTTATGCCCACATCCTGAGCCACGGACAATGTATCCGAGTCTTCCTTTGATTACTCATGGGTTGCATCAGATAAGGTAAAACAGCATCAAGTGATTGCATCCGTGTCATATATACACCCTTTTGCAGTTGACGTCATCGGCTTACTAAACAATGGTCATCGGCTTTGAATGGTAGGGTAGTTGTAGCGTGGGTACAGTTCTGTACATCGATTTGAAATACACCTTTTTATGAGAAGATCGTGTCCTGCGAGGTCCGGTCATTTTCCTGATCTTGTTTGATATAGATCTGTTACCGTTCTGTCCAGTCATTTGATTACCGTTACCGTTACAGCCTTTATAGATTTAAACATAAGTCCCACTGCTGGGCACAGGCCTTCTTTGTTAAGAAAGCATAAGGGCATAGTCCGTCACGCGGCCTTAGTGCCTATTGGCAGACTTCACATGTCTTAGAAAATTTTCTAAGACATGTTTCCTCACGATGTTTTCCTTCACCGCCGACCGTGTGGTAAATTAGTACATAAAATTGCAACAACACATTTATTGCTGCTGGCATCGGGGATCGAACTCGGGTTACTAGCGTACTATGCAACTTGAGGCGACCGCCCGGACACTGAGCTATTACGGCTCTTAATTTGATTACGTCACATAGTATTTCGCTTAACTATTTCCAATGACATTAATAGGTTGACAAGGTATCTTTATTATCTCAAGGTAAAGATCACAAACGCAGTATAATGTGTCTCAGAAACATGTCGATGAGTGTCGCATCAAGGCTGTGTTAGAAATCGTGGTTTTTTGTTACAAGGATCACGATGAACTTCGTACACTATAGAAGTCAGTTTCGGATCATATATTAGATTAAACGTGAAATGAAGAAGTAACGTGCCAGACCTGTAAAATCACAGATTCCTTTTACGACAAAAGCTTCGAGGATCTAAGTTTATAGACAACATGACCCTGTATTTGTAGGCAGATAAAAAAACACATAAAATAGAATACAAACCTAAAAAAATATGTGTGTTATTTTAAATATTCTCGGTATTTTAAAATTATTTATTTAATATAATTGTATTTTTTATAAGAATCAATTTCGCAAATATAAACGCAATTAAGAGGCGAAAGCTGGAATACCTAGGGCATATAATGCGCAATCTCAAATTCGATTTGATACAGCTTATAATCCAGGGAAAGAAACAAGGGAAAAGAAATTCGGGAAGGAGAAGGACATCTTGGCTTAAAAATCTACGCCAATGGCACAATAAGAGCACACGTTCTTTATTTCGTGCTGCTGTGTCGAGGGTTCAAATCGCCATGATGGTCGCCAACCTTTGATAGAAGAGTGCACCAAAAGATGAAGATAAGATTCAAGTAAATAACATAATTTTCATTAGTAGTAGTAACATTATTTGTGTAAATGTTTAAACAATTACTTGGGTTATGGTCGAATGGAATGAAATATGGGATGTGAATAAAGCAAGAGAGGTACTAGGGCCGTGTTAAATGTAAATCCTCTGCCTATCCCTTTTGGATACAACGGGCACAAACTTTTGGCAAGTGATTTTTTGTACTTAACGGTTTTCGAATCATCGGCCATCAGATCGTATCACATAGCCACTAGGCTATTCTTGCTTTTTATCTACTATATTGTTTTTAAATGTTACAAAAAGTATTTAATGGTCACGGCTCAATTTGATATTTACAATGGAGAAATATTTCGTTTCGAATGGAAATCATATCGTAGAATGCATGCATAATTTATCAGGAAGCAATGCGAATTCGAATTACCGAGTATTTATTGTAGCTTGTTCTTTTTAATAAGGTAGAAAAACTTAAAAAAATTGTCCTACGATGATAAAGTAGGTGACTGTCAGTTTATATATTAAAAAAATCTATGTTATCTATTGTTCTCTTTCGTCTCATAGTGCCTCTTCAATTAGTGTGGGTTGCGGGTCAGGCTCGCATATTTCTCTCTCGCTTGTTAGGCGAAATAGCTCCACAGTAATTGCGACGTCGTACGTAAATATTAACCAGTTACGTCATCCTACCTACCTACCAGTCATTAAAATGTTTTCTTTATATTATATACTAGCTGCTGTTGTTTTGCCATATAAATAATTTCTATAAATATAATAACAAATAATAACACGAAGATAAACCTCTTATTACAAACACCATTTGAGAAACTGTTGCGAAAGAATTAGTAATTTTATATGATTGACATTTAAGGTATGACGTATGGTCTGTTTGAAGTTGTCATTTGCTGGCGTTATTGTCCACTCAAATCCATAAAATCTGATATTAATAAAAAAAATCTTTTATTTTATTTTGTAAACAAAACCTTGTTCTAAATATAACAAACACAAAACAGTAAGAATCGTCCAATTTTGTGCAGTAGTTCGGAAGTAATGCGCGTATTAGATTTCGACGATTCATCTTTATTTATATAAACACGTAATAACTATAAATTACGTATAACAATTAATTATATTATAATATTTTTAAAACGTACATCTGAATTATTTATTATTGATATTATGCTAATAAAAATAAGGTCTCACATCCTTTTAACCTATGTGGGGTAGATAAAGACAGAAAATAAATTTTAGAAACTATTTTTTTTAAAAGTGAAAAAAAAATCACAAATGTCTGACGAGCCTGATGTTTTGCAGAGTGATCCACACTCAAACTTTTTGGTTGAGGTCAAGGTCAAGTATTTCTACGGTCCTACAATGCCTTTATAAACAGAGTTGTGCACTGCACTTACGAGAAAGTATTACTAGATTTATATCAAGAAAACACTCTAATCAATCTATCATATATTTTCTTCCAAATCATTTATGTTGGTACTTTAAAAAAAATACGTGGACATTTGGATGCCAGTACTCTGATTTGAATACGTCACGATAACTGTCGAATAATTTGAGTTTATTTTATTACCGCCGGAATTCAAGCTTTTACAATTTTGCGCTTAGCCTTATCTATTATAAGAAAAATTAGCACAATGCTCACACATTATAGCTGTTTACTCTAGGTGTATCCTGAGTCGAAGGTACTGGTAAGACCCGAACCAAGGCACAGCTTCAAGTAGATAAGGCCTGTATTTTTTTTTTGTTAACGGGGAGGAAATCTTCAAAAAGATACCCCGCCTTCTTCGGGGAAGGCGGCGGTTATGTGGGGTTTTTACCCACTAAAACCTCCCCGGTGGCACTTTCCTCGGTGCATGACGAGGGGCTCCGGGATCTCCAGTGGAACGCACCGGAGCCCCTCTGTACTGTGCTCAAGGAGAGCACGTCCCGGGGGGGGGAGGTTGTACCTGTATCCCCCAACTTTAAAAGGTGGAGTTTATTACCGCATAACCTTTGACTGGGTGAACCGATTTTGATGATTCTGAGACAATGGGATCCATGAGAAAACCGTATAAGTCTTAAATTTGTCTAAAATGTCTTAAATTTGTTAAATCACGCCATTTAGTTAGGCTCTGGTTAGATTTGATTTCGTAGTATTTCTACGATAATTCGATATTCAATAATTTGTTAATAAAAAGAGAGTGTCCCTGCATAATTGTATGCTTGATACGATTTGAAGTGGGTTTTTGTTTATACTCGGAAATACACTTGTGTAAAAGTACTTTGGATGCTCTTTTGCTGTAGTGTCTCTCTATCTCTTGGCCATTTTAATTATTATTTTTTTAATTTTAGGAAAGGATTTAATTTAACTTTTTTTAAATTTAAAGGACTAGAGGAAAGAGGAGTTATAATAATTGCATTCCCGTAGTCGAATTATTCTCGAATCACCAGGTCTATCACTGATGGATGTTCGTGTTAATCTCTTGTTAATACGTCCACTATTGTTTAATTATACTTGATGTTTAACCAAGGTCTTCTTGTAGGCGTATTGTTTATTCTAATTGTGTTTCTTCCAAGTACTTTCAATTAATGATAATATTGCGTTCCAACAATTAATTATGGTTAAACAATTTTTATTAAAACAATTACGATTAATCGAGTTAAATTCTCGCACGTTGGACTTGCTACAGATCAGACTTTCAGTTATCTTGTTTCCCAGGAATTAGAAGTTGCTGTTTCATATTTTCAATTACTGTTCCAAGAGCTTTTCAAAACTCATACGAGGAAAATTTGACTACTAAACTTAAAGAGCCCTAAAAATTCGGGTAAAAGTTCTAGAAACATAGACTCCTACATTGTATTAAATTCGTGCAAAAAACCTCTTCATGTAATCATCATAAAACACGAATTCTAGCAAAACAACACCGATTTCTGCTATGATTGTGGACACATGTCTGGACACTACCACCCGCTTTGAAAAATATGATTTTAAAAAACCTATTGACAAAAAAACACTGCAAGCTCTCAAAATACTTCGGCATTTTGCATATATACAACCCTAAATAAATTTCAATTATTTATAAATAATCTATATTTGGGGAGATGATTATATTTTTATTTAGTAGCTTCAATTACCGTGAAGGCTAAGAGTTCGATTTTATGAAATTATATACGGAATACAAGTATATAATAAGTATATAATTATATAATGAATAAAGATGAATAAAGTATATAATTTCTTCAAAACGATACGAATATAAACATATTTTATTACTAAAATGGCCTTAAAACTCAACCATTCACGTATCTCGCAAACTAATGCTGTTTACGCAAGCTGCAAATAGAAACGCGATGGGATGGAAATGTATTCTAATTACCATATCTTCTCACCGACAGTTTGCACAATCATTTGCTAATATTGGTTCACTTTTTTAATTTTCACTTTTAAAGCTTATTCTATATTTATTCCTAAACGACTTAGTAAATATTATTATAATTTTTGTTCTTGAAAGAATACCTGGAAAATTTTTACTAACATTCTTGTTAAGCTTAAGCTTGTGCTAGGAGATGGTTCACGTCTAGCCTTTGTCGTCCGGCGAAGTGGACCCGAGAAGAAGGCGGCATCAGCTGGCCCGTGTCATCTTGCACTGCAAGGGCACCGGGGCCAGGTTTAACCTTCCCTTTCCCGGGACGTGCTCTCTGAGAGCACAGTGCAGAAGGGCACCGGTGCGTTCCACTGGAGATCCCGGAGTCATTCATCATTCACTGAGTAAGGGCCACCGGGGGGATTTTAGTGGGTAAGAATCCCACATAACCCCGCCTTTCCCCCTAGAAGGCGGGGTATCTTGAAAATTTCCCCTCGTCAACAAAAAAAGGAGAACGTTCACGTCAATAGTCGAATGGTGGATTCGTACTTACGATCTCACGTTACGCGGACCGTGCTCTAAACCATTAGGCGATCGACAGAGAAACAACAATATCAAATCATTAAAAATAAATACTACTTTTTGAATTTCTAACGTTTTGAAAAATTTACGGCAGTCATTCATTACTGTTCAATTAAAATTAGCCGCATTACTTCTTCGTGCCTATCGCAGTGGAGACCCTGGGTTGTTGGGGGACTGAGGCGAAGAGGTTTATCCGCGAAATAGGTCACAGGCTTAGGGTTAGGACAGGTGACTCCCGCTCTGGTTCGTTCCTGGTGCAGAGGATGTCCGTTGCCATTTAGCGTGGGAACGCGTCGAGTGTGATGGGCACTTTTGCGCCGGGAACGATCAGGGGCGGGTTATTTGACTAGTTATTTTAAAACTGGACAATGACAATATTTAATTAACTAGTTCTTAACTTTTCATTTGTATTAATAATTTTGCTATGTAATTGTATGATTAAATTTAACTATTGTGTATACTATTATAAATATAGTACTATATAATCTGTATAAAAAAAAAAAAAAATAGAATTAAAAAGTAGTAGGCTTATTTCTAGAAGGTTCCTAACTTTCATCTAGATAGATATGAGAGTCAAATTTTATTATTTTTGTTTAATATTCGAAAGTGTGATAACAAATCATTTTAATTTATTGTAGTGTTGTAATAAATTATATTTAATACCAAACCGTGCCGTTAGTTTTTTTATGTAATTAAAATGGAAGAAGATATAATAGACACACCAAGTTTGCCTTAGATGAGCTTCAAGTTGTCCCGTTTATGTAAACGATTATAAGTCATTGAACCTCCCTTTTCACGTTTATCAACTTGATTTGGGGTCAGAATTGAAATGTTTAACTTGTTATGATTAATTTACACTCAAGAACTGGTTGGGGTTATACGATGAAGTTGTGAAACTTTAAATGACTTGAAAATACCAATCCACCTTAAGGGGATCAAGTCTTTTGATTATTATAAAATAAAATTGGATATCCAAGGCATTAGTCTTGTGCATGCGACATAAAGTACTGTTTAATAATCTTTATTAAATACTCTATATAAAAAATATAGCTTATTTTACTTCTACATGAGCCATGGTAGTTTAGTAAATGGTTGGTCGCCTCATATTACATAGTACGCTAGCAACCTGAGTTCGATCCATAATAAATGAATGTATCGACATCAATAATAAATGAATAATTAAAAGCATCATACTATAATTAATATTTAAAGCGTCAATAGCCTAATGGTTTAGGGTACGGCCTGCGAATCGTAAGGTCATGGGTTCGAATCCACCATTCGACTATTGCCGTGAACCATGTCCTAACACAAGCTTAAGCTTAGTTGGAATGGTTAACAAGATTGTTAGTAATATTTCTGAAAAAAAAAGAAATATTGCTAGCTTTCTTTAAAAAAAAAATAAAAAAATGAATAATTAATAGCCTAATGGTTTAGGGTCCGGTTTGCAAATCGTACATTCGTTTGTATCCAATATTCGACTATTGACGTACACAGATTGGCCAGAGAAGCTGGCCTTGACTGCTTCACCGGATTGAGAGGTGGCACAGCTCTTAGGTCGCTTAGCCTGAACCTCTATTAGGTGGTAACTTGACACAAGGGTCCCCCCGTTGAGGGGTAACCTCGGCTTAGACGGTCACCATTATTACGCGTTAGCAGTCCGATCCGAGGGCGCCCGAGAGGACCGAACCACGACTCGGTCGGTAGCTATTTTATTAACAAAAATCTATTGGGACAATCTAAGCTAAACCACCTTTTAAATGTGATAGCTAAGAAGTTGGTCGACACATCTGGTGACCAGAGGCTGGCCTATACCTTGCACAGAGGCTAAGTATTGCTATACAACGTGGCAATGCTACCAGCCTTCTGGGTACGCTGCTAAGCCATGACGGTTTGGCACAGTTATATTTTTTGTAAATATTTCGTTTTTTATTTAGTTATTTTAAAGTTTAACTCAGTTTATTAAATTAAATGCAGAGGAGCTACGTTCTATGTGTACGATGTAAATCTTTGCCTCCAGTATAAGGATAAAAGAAGTATTGCTTTCTTAGAAGTATAAAGTTAAATTTGAGTACGTTCAACAGTGAAAGTTTTAAAATGGTTAAGTAACTGAACTTTTGTCGAATATTGTATATTTGTTTTCGAAAAAACTCATTAGTGAATGTATTGTCGATTAATATGCTATTAGAAAAGGTATTGTTGGTGTATAAATTAGTTCCATGCGTCACTTGTATTGAATTCTATTGATTTGTGATGGCCATCTCCGCTTTGGTAGTCACGTGACCAAGCTTAGGGTTCACACAAGCCAGCGGTCAATTGGTGTTGTAAAAAGTTCTTAGTACTCAATGCTACAAATATCACCAGATAAGTTTTAGGGTTCCACAATCAAATTATGTATTTTTGAAACTAATCATTTATAGCCTTAGAAACTAAAACAGAACATGAATTTTACTAATAAAGTTAAACCCTGTTAAACCCTAGCGGTGTAGACAGATAGAGATTAAAATTTGCATCTTGCATGTGCACCACAAATGGACGAATAACTCGTAATCACGTCAACCGATATACTTTAAAAAAAATAAAAAATGAATAATTAATAGCCTAATGGTTTAGAGTACGGTTTGCAAATCGTACATTCGTTTGTATCCAATATTCGACTATTGACGTACACAGATTGGCCAGAGAAGCTGGCCTTGACTGTTTACCGGATTGAGAGGTGGCACAGCTCTTAGGTCGCTTAGCCTGAACCTCTATTAGGTGGTAACTTGACACAAGGGTCCCCCCGTTGAGGGGTAACCTCGGCTTAGACGGTCACCATTATTACGCGTTAGCAGTCCGATCCGAGGGCGCCCGAGAGGACCGAACCACGACTCGGTCGGTAGCTATTTTATTAACAAAAATCTATTGGGACAATCTAAGCTAAACCACCTTTTAAATGTGATAGCTAAGAAGTTGGTCGACACATCTGGTGACCAGAGGCTGGCCTATACCTTGCACAGAGGCTAAGTATTGCTATACAACGTGGCAATGCTACCAGCCTTCTGGGTACGCTGCTAAGCCATGACGGTTTGGCACAGTTATATTTTTTGTAAATATTTCGTTTTTTATTTAGTTATTTTAAAGTTTAACTCAGTTTATTAAATTAAATGCAGAGGAGCTACGTTCTATGTGTACGATGTAAATCTTTGCCTCCAGTATAAGGATAAAAGAAGTATTGCTTTCTTAGAAGTATAAAGTTAAATTTGAGTACGTTCAACAGTGAAAGTTTTAAAATGGTTAAGTAACTGAACTTTTGTCGAATATTGTATATTTGTTTTCACTCGTAAATATACTTGTACCTTCAACGAAACGGGATTATAAAATTTAGCAGTATATGTTTATTTAAGATTCGTGAAAGAAGCTATTGTAGTCGATGGCTAGAGCTTTCATTGTAGTTCATGGTCGTACGCATCTGATAACTAACTAACCATCAATTAATTCCTGTTTGTTTGACATAATTTCTACGTAAATGACATATTTGTGAAGTCGAAATTTAAAGCGGCAGTTGCTTCGCATAACTTTATTAAAGGTGAACTAGATTCCAAGCTGAGTTCGTCAAAACTAGTAAACTTTCATCTTAGTTGAAGATATCATAAAGTGAATTAACAGAATTAGGCCGTACTATTCAGTTTTAGTTTTTATTTCGGTTTTTTCTTGGTTTCAGATTAGTTATTTTAGAACGAGGAAAAGAAAGCTTATCTAGTCTTTATAAAAGAAAACTTTTTTTTTTATAATTTCTAAGCAAGTGCTTGACTACGATCCCACCTGATGTTAAGTGGAAATACAGTCCTGCATGGTAAGGCGCACTAGCTTAGTAAATGCCTATTCACTCTACTCTTGAAAATACCCACATTGTAATCGGAAGGAAAGACAGACGCGGGCGAACTATTCCAGTCCTTTGCTGTACGAAGAATGAAAGACGAAGCAAATCGCTTCGTTCGGGTTTGAGGGATGTTCACAACAAAAGGATGAAATCCCGCAGTGCGTCTAGAAGTCCGATGGTGGAAAGGGGATGGGGGAATTAGATCATGTAGTTCCTGAGCACACTCTCCAAAATGCAATCTGTAGAAAACCGAAAGGCTAGCTTTTAACTTTATAAGAAATTGATCAGTTACTGGTTTTATGTAAATGATTTGTTGAAAAATTAAATATTTAATGATACAGGGAGTACTTTAATATTATTTTGAATAAGTGATAAGTGTAAATAAAGTAATTTTATAGATAAGTAAGATGAACTAAGTTGGATTGGAAAAAAAATTAAATGGCTTTTGGAATTTAATTACGGGGAAACAGAAAAAGTCCTAAATCTACAGATAGATATATAAACTGTTTCGTTATGCCTAATTGTCCAAGGGGAGCCAGGAGACTCATAATTCAAGTTTACTTAGAGCTCCTGACTCCCACATCAACCTATTGTGTCATGTAATTGTATTAAAAACAAAAAATCTTAATTGGAGTACTTACACTAGATCAAATTATGGTTATATTCGGTTTTTAGCTATTTGCATAGAATAAATTAGGAGTTTATTTGGATCGTTGTCGAAAAGTTACGTGGCAATATTAATATTTAGACATAGACATTTTGTTTATTGGCATCACAATATACAAACACATTACATATATTATGCAGATAACATAAAATATAGCAAAAAAAGAAAGAAAAATAAACACTATTCAATGTAAGGAAGGAACAGACAAATAGGATATGTTGCCAATATTGGACACCGTCTCGGCATGTGCCGTCGCAAGGATGCGACAGCGCTGATTTTCAGCGCTACCCAGAAATACCCAAAGTCGTGCGCGGGCAATACTACCTTCACATGGAATTTATACAGAGTATTGTATACATTAAAATAATAGATAATAAAATATTTTCATAGATAAATATCTTATTAAATTAAAAAAATAAATTAAACGTATTAAGTTTGACAGCTATTTAAGGTTTATGCAGTTTTTTAAAAAAAAACTTGAAATCAAGGTTACCATAAAACACTAAGCGAATATTGTGGAATATTTACATGATAAAGTCGATGTTTATACTGCAATGTGAAAGGTCTGGTACGTTTGAACTCTGTCTATCGTTTTATACACAAGGTTGCCATAATTAGCTAAATATCCGGATATGGTCCTCGAATGCCACCGAGGTATTGAGGAAGTGATTCATTTATATGATAAACAAGTTTGTAATTTTCTTTCGAATTATATGACGTGAAATGATGAGACGCAAGCAGTATTATTTTTTATTTAAAGACAGTCCGTATAAATGCGTGTCGTTTGGTTGTCCTAAACGTGTCGTGTACATTTCAAGATCGTGTTACCAAAGATAAGTATGTCGAGTAATAGAACATGACACGATACCAAACTGTCGTAGACATCATAAAAGATCAAAGTGAAGGTGAACTATAGTTAAGAGTTAAACATGTAACGACGAAAAGAGTGTACATGTGCTATACAAATAGTAAACATATCCAAGCCTAATTTTAACCAGCTTAAATAAGGTTTTTATCACGCCAGCCCTGTCTGTTCTGGGCTCTCAAGAATAAGACTACGGTATCTCCTGCCTGTCGTAGAAGGCGACTAAAAGGGGCCTCGGGTTCACTGGGCGACAAGGGTGGGGGCCTGAGTCGTCCACCAAGGTGGACCCGGGAAAAGGCGACAACGGCGGGCCCGTGTCGCCTTGCGCTGCCGGTGCTGAGGGGCTCCGGTGCGTTCTACGTTGAGATCCCGGAGCCCCTCGTCATGCACCGAGGAAAGGGCCACCGGGGAGGTTTTAGTGGGTAAGAACCCCACATAACTGCTGCTTTCCCCCCAGAAGGCAAAAAAAAAGTTTTATCACGCAATTTCGCAGATTATCAAACAGAATAATGGAACTTTTTTTTATTTTACATTTAGTGTCAATCGCCTATCGAAGCGTTATTAGCTTAATGGTTTAGGGTACGATTTGCGAATCGTAGGGTCGTAAGTTCGAATTCACCATTCGACTATTGACGTGAACCATTTCCTAGCACAAGCTTAAGCTTAGTTGGAATTGTTAACAAGAATGTTATTATTATTTCTGAAAATAGTAGTTTAAGCCCACTATTCGAGTATATACGTGTATCATCTTCTAGCTTGTTATAGAATGGTCAAATGTCAAGAAGTGATAATTTTAGCGCCACCAGTGCAGTCTGATCATTCCGTCATGAAGTATAAATAAGTTACACTTCTACTATTTGTGAAATGTGGTGGCCTTATACATATGTGGCCAAAATTTATACAAATAAATACAATCGGAGTAATATAAGTAATATTTTTTTACATGTTTTACATTTACGTTTTACTACATGCATGTGGATATATATACGGTACATACAACAAAATAACATTTTTTACTATATTAATGTGTCTATTTGTTTCGGATGATCTCTGGAACGGCTGACGGGACTTTCACTGGCACATAGCTGATGTAAGGAGTAACTTAGGCTATTTTTATTTTAGAAAAAAAAAATAGTTTTAAATCACTGGTAACATCGCGGGGCACAGCTTGTTTTTCATTAAAAAAGGTCGGCAAAAACCTTCTGCAATTCTTAATTAACTCTCGGAAATTTCTTATTGTTGTGTATTATCTATAACCGAAGATATCCCGCAGTTTTTTCTCTAATGTAGAGATAAATATAAGCATGGAATTTTTTTTTACTTGTCATCAAGTTAATATAAAGCGATCATTTTGTTTTAATTGCGAAACGACAACGGTACGGTACAGATACTTAAAAAATTTAGCTTTTTATTATTAATCTCGCAAACTGAGAGAAACTAATTACTGAATCAGTCAGTGTATTATTTTCTTGTAAATCGCTTTTTCCGTCGCTAGCGTACTTAACAATTAAAGTTTTTACTTAGCGACTGAGTTGGAGTGTTTTATTAGTCGATTTTAAGTTTACCTAGGTTTTATGCTAGCGGTGGTTCAATTCAAGAGCTGGTAAAATACAAAATTACCATCAACTTTTTTAGCATTTGCAAAATTATATTGCTATACCATTAAGTAGTTATTGTAACTGGATGATTTTGAGGAGCCTTTAATGTTAATAGATCTTTTTAAGATTATAAAATGTTAAAATAGTACGTGTTTCAATAACAATCAATATAAAATTACTTAACTCCACGTATTCAGAAAATCTATAAAGCCATCTCAGAAAAAAACTATGCGTAATACCTATAGACTCACATTCATTAACAACAATAGTTGCTACTTCAAAGATTTTTTTTTTTTTTTTTTTTTGACGAACTACACAGATTGGCCAGAGAAGCTGGCCTTGACTGCTTCACCGGATTGAGAGGTGGCAGAGCTCTTAGGTCGCTTAGCCTGAACCTCTATCGCTAGTAACTCGACACAAGGGTCCCCGGTGGTAACCTCAGCGGACGGTTACTATGTTACGCGTAAGCATTCCGATCCGAGGGCGCCCGAGAGGGCCGAACCACGACTCGGTCGGTTGCTATTTCACGGATAATCTAAGGGACATTCGAAAGCTAAACTAACTTTGAGTGCCACTTCGGGAAGCGTTGGCGCTGGGAGAAGAAGTGGCCGAAGAAACTCCAGCAACGCTCCTAGCATCTAAGGGGTGAGGCCTGCCCATAAAATAGCGGTAACGCGCGAGGATTATTCGCAACCTCCGACGGTCGCGAATGGACGCTTTGAAGATTTGTAAAGATCTAGCCTGTGCAATGGTAATCGCGTCGTCCGGATCGTCAAGAACGTGTCTCGGCCTCCGGGCGACGCGACGGAATTTAGTATAGGAAGGCTTATAAGTGGCGGCACTTACAAGAAGTTTGTTAGAATGTTTGGTGGCAGTCTCGAAAAACCGTCGAGATGCCTGCTTAAAGAATTGGGCTATTGTCGGTAACCCTGTGTCAACGTGGAGCTCACGATTACGTACGAACCACGGCGCACCCGTGGCTCGTCGCAAAAAACGATTCTGAATTACTTGTAACCTATGGATATGTTTATGGGCGGCATGCGCGAAGACCGGGCTCGCGTATGTCATAACGGGACGTATAACTGCTTTGTAAAGTGTCACCTTATTACGAAGGGACATTTTACTTTTCTTATTAATGAGGTGATATAGGCGACCCATAAAGTAGGCCGCCCGGTTCCTAACCTGATCTACGTGAGGGCCGAAGCTGAGTTTGTGATCTAATATGACACCTAAGTATTTGGTTTGTGTTACCCATGGAATAGGGTGCCTAGAAGTTGGACGCAACGAGGTGGAGACTGAAGACGCCTCGTGAAGTACATGGCTGCGCTCTTAGCCGGGTTGATTTCTATTCTCCATTTCCTAAACCAATTCCCTAGGGCATCGGCCGCGGTCTGGAGTTTTTTGAGAATTACTTCGGGGGAACGCCCCGAGGCATAAATGCCGGTATCGTCGGCGAAAAGGGCTAGTTCTGCTCTACGTGAGCGCGGAATATCGTTAGTGTAGAGCGTGTACAGGACGGGACCGAGCACGGATCCTTGTGGTACTCCGGCTCGAACGGGACGGAGGGTGGAGCGCACTCCCTCGACGCGGTATCTAAAGGTTCGACCAGTAAGAAAATCGCGCAATGTGCGCACTAAATAGTCGGGCACCCCGAGCTTGTATAGTTTGTATACAAGCCCGGCGTGCCAGACTTTGTCGAATGCCTTCGCCACGTCCAGGAAAATAGCTCCCGTATGCATGCCAATTAGGGATTTGGCGTGAATGTGCTCCGAGATGCGGAGCACCTGTTGAGTACATGAGTGTTTGGCACGGAAGCCAAACTGCTCGGGTATGGGAAGCTCTCGCGAGTCCATGAAGGCGCGTAATCGAGCTAAGATAAGCCGTTCGTATACCTTCCCCAAGACGGAGAGGAGACTAATAGGTCTATATGAAGTGGGTTCAGTACGCGGTTTACCAGGTTTGAAGAACCCTACGACGTCGGCCTCCTTCCACTCGTTGGGAAAGATGCCGTGAGTCATGGCCGCGTTAAATATTATAGCCAGTAGGCGTACGATATTATCGGGGAAATGTCTAGCTACCAAGTTGGGTATGCCGTCTATACCGGGAGCTTTGCGGGGACGCAAATTTTTTAATATATCCTCAACCTCGGTGCACGTGATCGGTGGGACGGGATCGCGGATTGGTTTTTTCCCCCTACGATCGACCTCGCTCTCTACCTTTAGGAGGTGAGCGGGGTCGACGGGAAGGGTGCTTGGGGAGCACTGAGCCTCGAGACTGTCAGCCAGACACTCGGCCTTCTCCTCGTCCAGTGAAGCTGGCGGGAGATTAGGACGATTGAGGGGTGGCATCCCCGGATCGGGGTCGCGTTTAAGCGATTTTGGTAATCTCCAAAATGCCAGATGTGATGGGCGGATGTCGCTTAACGTATTGTTCCACTGTTCGTTCCTATAAGCGGCTATGCGTGATTTAACTTCACGCTGTAATTTACGTAGCCGCCTACGGTGACGCTCGGTAGGGTACAAGTCGTAAGCCCTAGTGGCGGCGTTCTTACGTCTCATGAGATCACGAATTTCAGAAGGCAGGACCCATCTGTGGTCGTCCACAACGGGTACCTCCTTGGAGCAGTCTTTGATGACCGTCTGAATGTGTCTCGAGAGCGCGTGCGCTGCGAGATTTGTTTTGAGAGGAGAATCTACGTTCTCAGGAAACGCTTCTAGATGAGGGGAGCTGGCATCTTTCAATTGGGACTCAAGTTTGTGCCAGTCGATGATGGATTTGGTTTGAGGAGCGGTTTGCGCTGAAGGCCCTAGCCGCAGAATTACAGGGCGGTGATCCGAGTGAAGCTCGTGTATAACGCACGGGTTACTTACTGTAAGGGTGATATGGCGGAGGATAGCAATGTCTAAGACATCCGGTGTATGTTCCACTTGATGCGGAAAATGGGTGGGCTCTTGTGGTCCCACGATCTCGAAGTCGAGGGGATCGACCAGAGATTCGAGGGCCAGCCCTCGCGGGTTAGTCTTATAGGAGAACCACCGAGGATGCTTGCTATTAAAATCACCGGCTAGAATCGTAGCGTCTCCGAGAGAGGAGAGCTTCGAAGTCAGATCTGAGTACTTCTTTGCTACGGTGACACGGAAGGTATACCGAAGCAATGGTTATAGGAGAGTGACCTGTCATGGCTAACTGGCAGACCGAGGCCTCAAGGTGCTTTAGTCGCGGCGAGACTTCAAAGATTTACAAGATGGCGTTATAAAACAGTTGTTGATGAATATTTTATGGCTTGGTAACAAGACCTTTAAGGTAAAACTTTTTTAAAACACATACATTTATTTCTTACGTCTAAGATGAAAAAAAAATCCGTTATAAAACATATAAAATAAAAATGTAGATAAATAATTTTAAAAAGTTGAAAGCAGAATATTGTTATTTTGCAATCAATTTAAAAAGGAGGAGGTTCTATTACTACTATTCAGACGGTATGTTTTTTTTTTAATTTTTATAACTTTCGACCGGGTGAACCGATTTGGATGACTTTTTTTTAAATCAAAGCTGGTGCTTTCAATGTGGTCCCTTTTCAATTAGGTCCAATTCACACCCAAAAAAAAAAGCAAAGAAGAAAGTGAGATTTGAATTCGATTTTTGTTTTAATTCTTAAATTTATTTGTTCATTATTTAACTGTAATATTTCTTATGTGCCTTATTGTTAAATAAGGCTTGAATCATTTCAAGTTGCGTCTGGGGTCATTCCCACGACTCCAAGCCGGCATTGAAAGGCCATGGTCGAGATGTGTGCAAGGTTGCTCGCTTCCTTTATGCCGTGTCGTCTAGATATGAGTGGACCTCGATCTCTCCATGATTCTCAGTGGACAGAAATATAAAGATTTAGACTCAAATTTTCAATATCCACGGTTCTATCATACATACAAATTGGTTGCGAGTACTTATTTGTCTGTGGATGTATTGTGTTACAAAAATTATGAACAAAATCCGTTGAAAGTCGGTCAAATTTTAATAATCTTCTTTGGTCGATTCTGCAGCTGCGGTTTTAAAAAAATATTGTTTGCAATCAAAGCTCGGATAATTAAGACTATTTTAATTGCTGTGCAAAATTTTGATGTTTGCCGAAGGCGGTGGATATTTCGGTTCATTAGTTTTTAGATGCTTTCCAACATATTTTCGGTAAAGAATTTCGGTCAAGTATTTTTCTGCTTTAGGTAAAAAATAACGGAATACGATATTTAAAATCTATTGCATTCTGTATGTATTGACATACATACATCTCTTTAGGCATGTTTGTCGTATTGATTTGAGTGGTAGACCTCGATTGAGAACGATAGTAAATTAATATAAAGAAGTATCGTTAGTTTGGCTTGTAAAAGCGGGGCGGACAGGCTTGCCACCTAGCTCTGGTGAAATCGAAATTAAAATACAATCGCCGAAGAAAGATTACGCTCTATACCAGAGAATAGGTCAACCTTAACGGAGATGGTAAGAAATAGCCACATGTATAGGTTTAATTTTTGGATGGCGGCTCTGTACGGCGGCTTAATTTATGTTTTTTTTTAAATTATTTATTTATTCAAATTTAAATTTTCGTAATTCAATTATTATTTAAATATCATTTTTTATTAATACTAGCGGTATTTTATATGTTTAAATATATTACATTTTTAATATACTATGTATGACGATATATATACTGTTAATAAGGCATATGCACTAGAAATAGTAGATGGTATTTAAATTTATATATTGAAAAAACATAGGTGCTAGCTGAGCGTTCTAAAAAAACTAGGTCATCTCTTAAACGGTGAACTTGTAAATGCTGTAAGCTTAACAATGACAAATAGCTATAGAAAAAGATGGACGAGAGAAAATTTAATATATATTGTATATATACTCAATACGATATTTCTGGAACCATAGGGGAACTAGAGACTTGAAATTTGAAAGGAATATTCCTTTTCTCTTTTAGCTTTAAAATTCTCTGCTGATAAATACGGACATGATTTTAATTTACTGGTTTGCACAGACTTCAAAAGGAGGTTATTGATCAGGCACAGAAACCGGCCTATAAACTGTATTAGTGGTTTGGCGGGAAAGTTATTTATTTAAAAAACGGTTATATTTCAAAATTTTTACGGCGCAATTAAAATACAGATGAATTGAAAACATCCTCCTTTAAAGTCGGTTGAAAAGAATTTATTCCTTTCTCAAAGTCCATGAAAGCATGTAGTGCAGTGTTCATGGGCCATGGCTATCACTTTTTTTTTTAAGTAAAGTAAATAGCTTAACATCAGGCACGCCGCATTGTAGCTTAGAAAAAAATAAAAATGCAAGCATTCTTCAAAAAGTAGGTTATTAATTTTATTGGAGTATTATAATTGGTGCTTTAGATTGTAGGCGCGCAGATTTTCAAGTATAACTTGAAATCACTGACACCAATATGTTCTAATAATGGGCATAGAGTGAACGTGGGCTTGTGTGCTAAGGTAAAGCTCTTCAATTGGATATTCAATATATGCAGTATATATATATAAATATATATATATATACGAGTATATAATAATAACCCACACCGTGACCGGTGACGGCGACCTTGACTAGCTTCGAGCATGATTCGGATTCTGAGACCAAAGCCCTGCGACACCTGCAATATCACCGGTCAGCTATATTGTGCTACTTGCAACCGAGCATTTTAGAGCAAGTTCGGCTTCGTAAGCCATATATATGCAGTACAGCAGTGTTAGACGTGTTTACGATCTAACTCAGCTGTCTTAAACCAATGTAAGTTTCAATTTTTCGGGGATCCTAACTAACGATTTTTTTAATCTATATATGTGTAAGAGATTTAGCAGGTATATATTGACTCAATACGATATTTATGGAACCATAGGGGAACTAGAGACTTGAAATTTGAAAGGAACATTCCTTTTCTCCTTTAGCTTTAAAACTCTCTGCTGATAAATACGGACATGATTTTAATTTACTGGTTTGCACAGACTTCAAAAGGAGGTTATTGATCAGGCACAGAAACCGGCCTATAAACCGTATTAGTGGTTTGGCGGGAAAGTTATTTATTTAAAAAGTGAATTAAAGAAACCATTTTATGATCGTGAAAAATGGTATTTTTTTTTAAAGAAAGCTAGCAATATTTCTTTTTTTTTTTTTTGAAATATTACTAACAATCTTGAAACCATTAATTATTAACCATTCCAACTAAGCTTAAGCTTGTGCTAGGACATGGTTCACGGCAATAGTCGAATGGTGGATTCGAACCCACGACCTTACGATTCGCAGGCCGTACCCTAAACCATTAGGCTATTGACTTCAAATAGGGATCGGATTGTCATGGCGTAAGAGGAGTAATACTTTCGATTTCTTTGTACTTAATAAAGAAAGATAAATGGGAATTGTTAATATATTTATGCTGGCACATGCAAAAGCAAAGTTCAAATGGATTCGAGAAACATTTCAATGTAAAGTGAAATCTTTAAAACTTGTTACAACATTTCAAACACATTTACGATCGCACATAGAAATTCAGCTCTAGTTTCAGCTCTGGGTCACCGGTCGAGGTGGCGGAGGTGGCAAGGATCGATCGCATCTTGTTACAAAACTTATGGCCTGTTACGGAGTTTCCTTAAAGTCATTTTGCACCTGGGTAAAATATTCGTCTCTGCAAATATACGTTGCTAACTTGGTTTATCAGAAGGTGCTATTAATCGGGGCGAATTCGCTAAATAATTTACATACTCTGAGACTATTAAATCATTGCATTTACACTGAGATAAATTATTTGATGAAAAAATAAGCTCCTGATTTTCTAAAATCTTAACGTATTAGGCAGAGAATTCATTATCGTCATTTCACTGAGCTTTTTAATTGCTAAAAAATGGTACTGATAGCACTAACAATACATTTCAGCCAGTGATATAATTGTATGTACGAATCCGAAAAAAAGTTTTAATTCGATGTCGGATTAGGCAGAATAGAACACACTTTAAATTGAGATTTTAATTGCAAAAAAAATAAAACTATAAATTTCAGCCAGTGATATTTTTTTAGATAAGTATCCGTAAAATAGGTTTTATTCGTCAATCGCGTAGGTACAAGTATTGTCATTGATGTATGGTCATTTTAACAACTTAATATTTACAAAATGAATACTAATTTAGCTATAAATAATTGTATATAAAAATCTGAAAATTGCACTCGACCTGGTCTAGAAATAATAAGTGAAAAAAAGTTATTTCAGAAATATACGTCATCTTTAGGTTAATTGCTACAAAATACCCGCAATGCTGAGCACGATGGCGTGCTCCACTGTCGGAGGACAAACTGTAATTTGGGTCATATGATTCATTAGCAGTGATATAAAGGAAAGTTATAATTATAG
Organism: Meandrusa payeni; assembly: GCA_029286785.1. Lineage (NCBI taxonomy): Eukaryota > Metazoa > Arthropoda > Insecta > Lepidoptera > Papilionidae > Meandrusa > Meandrusa payeni. The sequence continues at coordinate 4,661,060 of JAGSMX010000008.1, read as the reverse complement.
TCATTAAAAATATAAAATTTTAGATAAAAATGTTGATTTTTTTTTATTTAAAATTTATATTAAATGCCAGTGTTAGATAAAAAAACTAGATTAACTTTATATACTACTCTTTTCAATCGTTCCATGATTCTGGTCATACAAAAAATAAAATAAGACTTTCTGTTCTTTCTTTTTTTTATTCACAATTATTTTCAATCGATTTCAAAAGGAGGTACTTCTCAATTAGTTTGTATTTTTTTATAAGTTTATTACCGCATAACTTTCAACCAATTTTGATGATTTTTTTTATTTGAAAGCTGACAATTTCAATTCTGACAAAAGATGTGCGCCACATATCGACGAATAAAGAAGATATATATATATACTATTGCTCACTAAATGTTACGTTTACATAACGACCATTAGTTACGCAGACCTTAGTAAGGCCTAAATCGAGGACATGCCTTATCTAGGATGCCTAATAAATTCACCTGACAGATTTCGTGTTTTCAACAAATGTTGCGCAATTCTCGGTCGAGATTGCTTTTGTATATGTTTTTGTTAAATGTAAATAACATATGGAAGCTATTTATATGATAAACTGTCAACTGTTTCTATATTTAAATAAAACCGGTTATTTTATTATACTTATATTAAAGCAATCGCACACTGGCTCTTAATCATTTCATTATGACCAACCCTTGTATATTACCATAATCATCTTCGCACTATGACAAGTATATTTACAAGCACAAACAAAATACCCACTTCAAATCAAACTTTTAATGCTATTGCTCGTGGTCGCTCTCTTTGTATTTCCGAAATATCGTAGGAATATTACGAAATATAATTAATCAGAATGTAACCAAAATACTCTTGAAGTGTATCTTTTCCAATAAAAATGTATCATCGAAATCAGTTGGCGTGATATTGATTTAATCGTCCATTTCTGGCGCACGTACTTGATGATCATTTACGACTAATATGATTTTGTTATGGATTCCATTTACACAATTCGACCACACGGGAAGCAAGCTTTCAAATGAAGAAAGAATCATCAAAATCGCCTCACCTAGTCAATAGTTATGTGGAACGAACATAAACAAACACCTTTTAATAGTAGAAGGGGTTTGTAGCCGTGTTGTCGATACCCATAGCTGCCTATGTTGTGTTTTAACTATACATATGGCGTAGAGCCGGCCTGAATTGGTGTGAGTCCACCTAATTTATGCATGTGCTATGCTGTGGGATGGGGGCTCCATGCGTTAGGTAAATAATAAAAATTCTGGCAGTGAAGTAGAAAGGTCTTCGAAGTACCTAGCTAAAATAAAAGCTAATAGAATCTTCGGTTAATGTCTAATGGTGTGTCAAGGGCGGTATTTATGCGATGTAAATATTATATATTTGTTTACAAGCCAGAGAAGCTGACCGCAACAGTTTCACCGGGTTTGAGATTCGACAGAGCTTTTAAGTCGCGTAGCCTGAACCTCTATTGGAAGGAACACGGCGCACGGTCCCCGAGATGGGACGTCGGCTTTGACGGTTATTCTACTCGAGGGTCGAACCGAAAAGACAAAGACTATCAAGGCATTTCAACGGCTTTAGATACCAATTCGGAAGAGTTGGCGTTGCGAGAAAAACCGGTCGATAAAGCTCTACCAACGTTCCTAATATATTACGGAAATATTGTATATGACACATTCCTGTACAATATCCTCTTCCGTAATATTAGTGTAGAGTTTATGTTATTTTGGCAATTTAAATACGACTTTGACCTAAAAAGTATCTCGCAAAGGGAGTTATGGATGCGGCACGGATACAATAACATAAAAAGTAACGATTCTCCATTTCGATTGAATGTATCAACTGAACGTTAAACTTTGTTGCGTGTTGGCCGTTTTGTTTACACACGTATGAAATCGTTTACGAGTTAGATAAATACAGGGAAATGCATACATTCACACCTTCTAAATGCTGAGTATGAAAATACCCATTTTCTACCGTTAATAGCTGACCTAGGGCTGGTCAGAAGTTCTGACAGAATATGACTTATGCACATTTTATTACCAAGTTTTGGTGGACTCACGGACTTCACACTTTGAAATTTTTTTTCTCATAAATATTATTAACATTCTAGTTGACCATTCCAACTGAGCTTAAACTAATATACGAATCTACGACCTACGATTTGCAGACCGTACTCTAAATCATTAGGGCTATGTATTGTGAAATAAGAAATTTATGTACAGTTCGTAATTGCATATTTGAGTAATGATTAATATAACTTAAAATTTCAGCCCTGTAGTTCTGGGCTCTCAAGAATAAGACTACGGTATCCCCTGCCTGTCGTATAAGGCGACTAAAAGGAGCCTCGGGTTCACTGGGTGACAAGGGTGGGGGCCTTTGTCGTCCGCTAAGGTGGACCCGGGAAGAAGGCGACATCGGCTGGCCCGTGTAGCCTTGCACTGTGAGGGCACAGGGGGGGAGTAACCTCCCCGGGACGTGCTCTCCTTGAGCATAGTGCAGAGGGGCTCCGGTGCGTTCCACTGGAGATACCATCGTCTTGCACCGAATATAATAAATATATAGTCGGTAAAAACCCCACATAACTGCCGCCTTCCCCCCAGGAGGCGTGGTATCTTTTTGAAGATTTCCTCCCCGTAACAAAAATAAAAAAAAAATACTCAAAATTCGTGTTACCTTCGTGATATCGTAATAATACGAATACCGAAAAGACGAAGGTTTTTGTAAACAAAATAATTTTGAATATATTTATCTTGCTAGCAAAAGCAGATTCACACTAAGCGTTCATTTGCATTCAAACACTTTTTTATGATTTCTTCTTTACATAGCGTTTAATGATAAGATTGAATAAAACTGAAAGAGCTGCAGGCAAGGTTCGTGGCATGATTCCAAGTGCTAGAACAAACTTTTGCAATTAGTATTAAAAAAGAAGTTAACGACGCCATATAGCTGTTCGCTGTTTGTGATATTTTTGAAGCAATGTGCACAAGTTTATAAATTTATCGTTAAACATACGATAAAATTACTAAGAAGCCGTGTTTTGTACGAAAGATCATGATTAAACAATCGGAATAATAGATGAGTGGTAATAGCCCACAGTTGGGCTTTACTCACCGCCTGAAACGCAAAAGTAAAATCTACCTCCACTTCACACTGGTATTCCGATCATACCATTCGTGCAATACCAGAAGTCGCTGTTGTAGTCCAAGTTGTCAATCATTGTGCAATTTTTATTTTATTATATGAGTATTTCATTCATAAAATCGGCTTAATATGAAAAAGTCAGTATACGAAATTTATTAGTAATTTTTTGAAAAATTCGTAGGAATAGAAAGTATATCGGGGGGGAGGGAGTTACCTCCTAAAGGGCCGGGGAGGTTTTAGTGGGTAAAAACCCCACATAACCGCCGCCTTCCTCCCAGGAAGATACCTGAAAAGATACCCCGCCATCTTTTTGAAAATTTCCTCCCCGTTAACAAAAAAAAAAGGAATAGAAATTATTTTTCATATAAATACAAACAAGAATGAGAAAAATTAATAATTTTCTCGTTCTTGTTGTATTTATTCAAGTAGGCTTTCGAATATAAAATTAATTAGAAACTACGTAAAAGTCCGGAACTACTTGACTCTGAATAATTTACTCTACTCGAGCTGCAAATCAAATCGTTATATTTAGCATCTTTCAACAATTTTCAACATTTCAACGTCACATCATTAGCGCGACCGGTGATAAAAAAATGCTTGAAGTACATTTTATATCTTTTAGTATTATTCATTCACTTTTTAATTTAAATTTTTATTCTTATTTTTTCTTTTTAAATGCTCCATTGAAATATTTTCTAAGATACGTCGTAGTCTACTACTAGATAGGGTTTTTACTATATTTCTTTCATATAGTAACAAATGGGTTAAAGATCGTATATAATTAGATTTTATTTTAAATTGAATTGAGTGTATGGCTAAGAATTCGCTTTTTTTTCATGATTTAATGTGCACATGTAACGTGTTCGGTCCAAAATATTATAAGTTTCATATTTTTAGAGTTGGGAGGCTTTGGCCAATGGCCATCTGGGGTAATTTCTTTTTCAGTTCTGAGTCGTGTATCCGATTGCATTCAAATCTTTTAACGATTTTACCGGATTACGAGAAAACATATCACCTGTGTTAAATAGGTAAGTTGATATTGGCACATATGTAGCCGTATATAAAGAGTCGGAGAAGAAAGTTTGAATATCTCGGAAGATAAAGTCGCTAGCTGACTGAAATAAATTGTGCATGATAGACAATTATTTTTTATTTAAATTTTAGTACTCAGTGTTGCCTCCATGTGTGGATAAAATAAAATCGAAATAAAATTTAATGAAAAATACTGTATTATCCAAGTCTACGTAAGATATCCTTTTTCGTTTAAGTTTATGTTTTTTTAATGAAATATAAATAAATTAATAAAAAAATATATTTTATTTTAAGGGTATTTAATTGTCTATCATGCACAATTTATTTCAGTTAGCTAGCGTCTTTATCTTCCGAGATCCAACTTTCTTAACCGACGCTTTATTCCGACCCTTTATTTTTGCTCACGAGTGTACAGCGCGGCTTTTATGTTGTCTGGCATCTACTAAACACGTACGAAATATAGAATTACTGGGGATGCCATCACATGGTGACCTTGACATAAAGACCGACTTGTTATTATCGCAATAAAAATATATACATAATACACATCGCGTGATAATTCCACTGTTACATACGCAATTATATGTATGTATACGCATGTAGGTAATAAAACAACGTCACTATCAAAAATGAATTCGTCAATGTTCCAATGTTTAGCTCGAGGCCTTCCCAAATGATAGTAAAGTGTATTCGAGTAATTAAATTCTTGGATAGTCCTGATTCGTTAGATATTATCAGTTTGCTATGACAGTCGTGGAGAATTCTGACTGATAGCCTTTCGTTCCGTGCGACAGTGTTGACGCCAGTTTACCATGCAGCGACATTGTTTGCGTATCTGTACGCTCGGTTACAGTCGACGAACACTTTTGAGACATTGTGTCGCACCTTGATCTTGATATCTTCTCTGTCATGTTGTCAGTTTATTCTGTTTTACCGACGGAGATTCGACCATAGCCACTAAACGAGTATTTATTTAGAAAACCAACAGTATTACACATACTTAGATTAGAATACTTTCTGCGTGTACTTCTGTACGCGCGTGAGAAAGTTACTTCTTTGGTACAGTGTTTTTTTCTTTCAGTATTTTGTTTCTATTATTTCCCAAATACTATTAAACCTAAATTTTATAGTATCCCAATTTTAATATAGTTTACACATGTAAATGTTTTTTTTAAATTTTGTGAGTAACAACATAAAACTTGTTCAGTAATAAATTTGGAATTTGTATTCTTTTGTGGAATCATCATTATATACCGGTTTGAGACCGGCCGATGATAATAATTTCATTGTATGGGCACAATCCTTACTTGCCTTCCAAGTAATATTATTTCTAACTGTCGTTAAGGGCTTCGTAAGAATAGTCGAAATATTCTTCCTTTTCAATTTTTCTTATACAAGGCCATTACTCCGAAACATTTAATTGGTAGATTCGTAGATGATCGTTCCACTGACAACTACTTTGTTTTCCCTTAACATTGCAAACTGATAATATCTAACGAATCAGGACTATCCAAGAATTTAATTACTCGAATACACTTTACTATCATTTGGGAAAGGCCTCGAGCTAAACATTGGAACATTGACGAATTCATTTTTGATAGTGACGTTGTTTTGTTACCTACATGCGTATACATACATATAATTGCGTATGTAACAGTGGAATTATCTCGCGATGTGTATTATGTATATATTTTTATTGCGATAATAACAAGTCGGTCTTTATGTCAAGGTCACCATGTGATGGCATCCCCAGTAATTCTATATTTCGTACGTGTTTAGTAGATGCCAGACAACATAAAAGCCGCGCTGTACACTCGTGAGCAAAATAAAGGGTCGGAATAAAGCGTCGGTTAAGAAAGTTGGATCTCGGAAGATAAAGACGCTAGCTGACTGAAATAAATTGTGCATGATAGAAAATTAATTTTTATTTAAATTTTAGTATTTAGTGTTGCCTGTTGTGGGGATAAAATAAAATCGAAATAAAATTTAATGAAAAATACTGTATTATCCAAGTTTACGTAAGATATCCTTTTTCGTTTAAGTTAGTAATGAAATATAAATAAATTAATATAAAAAAAAATATTTTATTTTAAGGGTATTTAATTGTCTATCATGCACAATTTATTTCAGTTAGCTAGCGTCTTTATCTTCCGAGATCCAATTTTTTTAACCGACGCTTTATTCCGACCCTTTATTTTTGCTCACGAGTGTACAGCGCGGCTCTTATGTTGTCTGGCATCTACTAAACACGTACGAAATATAGAATTACTGGGGATGCCATCACATGGTGACCTTGACATAAAGACCGACTTGTTATTATCGCAATAAAAATATATACATAATACACATCGCGAGATAATTCCACTGTTACATACGCAATTATATGTATGTATACGCATGTAGGTAACAAAACAACGTCACTATCAAAATGAATTCGTCAATGTTCCAATGTTTAGCTCGAGGCCTTCCCAAATGATAGTAAAGTGTATTCGAGTAATTAAATTCTTGGATAGTCCTGATTCGTTAGATATTATCAGTTTGCTATGTTAAGGGAAAACAAAGTAGTTGTCAGTGGAACGATCATCTACGAATCTACCAATTAAATGTTTCGGAGTAATGGCCTTGTAATAAGAAGAATTGAAAAGGAAGAATATTTCGACTATTCTTACGAAGCCCTTAACGACAGTTAGAAATAATATTACTTGGAAGGCAAGTAAGAATTGTGCCCATACAATGAAATTATTATCATCGGCCGGTCTCAAACCGGTATATAATGATGATTCCACAGAAGAATACAAATTTATTACTGAACAAGTTTTATGTTGTTACTCACAAAATTAAAAAAAAATTTACATGTGTAAACTATATTAAAATTGGGATACTATAAACTTTAGGTTTAATAGTATTTGGGAAATAATAGAAACAAAATACTGAAAGAAAAAAACACTGTACCAAAGATGTATAACTTTCTCACGCGCGTACAGAAGTACACGCACAAAGTATTCTAATCTAAGTATGTGTAATGCTGTTGATTTTCTAAATAAATACTCGTTCAGTGGCTATGGTCGAATCTCCGTCGGTAAAACAGAATAAACTGACAACATGACAGAGAAGATATCAAGATCAAGGTGCGACACAATGTCTCAAAAGTGTTCGTCGACTGTAACCGAGCGTACAGATACGCAAACAATGTCGCTGCATGGTAAACTGGCGTCAACACTGTCGCACGGAACGAAAGGCTATCAGTCAGAATTCTCCACGACTGTCAGCCGATTTGCAACATAATAACTCAACGCTCCGAAAGTGTACCGAAAAACTGCGGACGCGCTCGTCTCTGTGCCGTGCGGGAGGCGAGACAAATGAGCCTCTCCTCATGTGTGCGTAAGCTAATGAGTGTTGATTAGTCTCCTGTGTTTGTAAAATACATAACAAAAACTAAAGCATAATCTGTGTCTACTGTTCCAGTGGTCTAGAAATGTTTATATGTAACTTCTCCAAAATGAGCCAGCTGATTCTACTTTAAAATAGCCTTTTAAAAAAATAGAAACATTTTTGTGTGTATTTCAAAACTTTTACTGCAAATAAAGTATGATAACTGGCTGGAAAAAATAATGAAAGAAAAAACACTGTACCAAAGATGTATAACTTTCTCACGCGCGTACAGAAGTACACGCACAAAGTATTCTAATCTAAGTATGTGTAATGCTGTTGATTTTCTAAATAAATACTCGTTCAGTGGCTATGGTCGAATCTCCGTCGGTAAAACAGAATAAACTGACAACATGACAGAGAAGATATCAAGATCAAGGTGCGACACAATGTCTCAAAAGTGTTCGTCGACTGTAACCGAGCGTACAGATACGCAAACAATGTCGCCGCATGGTAAACTGGCGTCAACACTGTCGCACGGAACGAAAGGCTATCAGTCAGAATTCTCCACGACTGTCAGCCGATTTGCAACATAATAACTCAACGCTCCGAAAGTGTACCGAAAAACTGCGGACGCGCTCGTCTCTGTGCCGTGCGGGAGGCGAGACAAATGAGCCTCTCCTCATGTGTGCGTAAGCTAATGAGTGTTGATTAGTCTCCTGTGTTTGTAAAATACATAACAAAAACTAAAGCATAATCTGTGTCTACTGTTCCAGTGGTCTAGAAATGTTTATATGTAACTTCTCCAAAATGAGCCAGCTGATTCTACTTTAAAATAGCCTCTTAAAAAAAAATAGAAACATATTTGTGTGTATTTCAAACTTTTTACTGCAAATAAAGTATGATAACTGGCTGGAAAAAATAATGAAAAGAAAAAAATATTAAAGTTAATATCTGGCATCGTCATTAGCGACGAAAGAATCCGTTCTGTTGTAAAATATCTTTACGTTTTGCGCGCTCATTTCATCTTCTAGATACGTTTATGAAAACTAAATTTAACTAAAATTCGCCTCGTTCGGAAAGGGAGCGATCTGCACTATGACGTCTCATTGAATGCTGTCCATGAAATTATGTAAATTTTGATTTATCAGTCTTCTTTATTAAAACGTAGGCGTTTTTATGACATACGCAAACGTTAGTGCAGTTTCCATGGATACGTCGATGAGTCAATGTTTCTTTCAACGAAAACTATAATTAATACGATGAAATAGTTTTAGTGTATTTACGATTGATACGCGGTCTGTGTAACAATAGTTATGAGTTGACTCCACTGATATTTGAAAATTTCTTAAAGCTTTTTTTGGTGTTTATTAAACATTTCCATCAGTTGGCGTTATTTCTTTCAACATTTCGTTGGTAAACTCATGTCAGTAGATTCATTTGGCCAAAAAGTACAACAATTCATGTATTCAGAATAACATATATTTACTTTTAAAGCATAAACAATGTAGAAGTACAAGGAAATCAGAACGAATAAATAAATTATGGACAAATAACAAATCCTTAGTAATCTACACACGTATTTTTTATCTGTGCGCCTAGTGACGTAGCATTCGAGTTACCATCTGACGGTGGAAGAATTGCATCGGCTTCTTGTAATTCGACAGTTTCTTTGCTACAAAAGAAAATACCCGCTAAAGATTTGTGGTTGATGTAAGACAATGGCTTCTTTAGTACGTAAGAACCTCATCTAAATATACGTACATATTTTTTTACACCACACAGATTTTTATCTGTGTATAGGCGTATTCTGTGATATTCTGGATGCCTAACGTTAAAGTTATAACCTATATTTATGTCCCACTACTGGGCACAGGCCTTCTGTGTAAAGAGAGTATAAGGGCGTAGTCCGTCACGCGGCCCTAGTGCGGATTGGCAGACTTCACATGTCTTATACATTTTCTTTCTAGGACATGTAGGTTTCCTCACGATGTTTGCCTTCACCGCCGATTGCGTGGTAAATCAGCACATAAATTCAGACAAAATAATAATGTATATGTTCTTTAATCACATACTTCCGTATTTCACTGTATATTAATTTCTGTATTGCAATAATTCATATAAACCAGTTGCAACTATTACAATATGAGTACTGCATAACCTTGCACGAATCAGACTTAACCAGTTACAACCGACGGGTTACCTGGACGGTCGCGAGTTAACTGGTACGAAGGGATATACGCACTGAGCAGTGATCATTGTAATCGCATTTTACATCCGATACAATGCTTTGGTACTGATATTTTAGGAGTAAAAACCAAAGCCGACTTCAAAACGTATGAAAAGTTAAACGCTATTTACGCGACTTTCTGTATTTCCAAATTATCATAGGAATATTACGTAATCAGAACGTAACCAAACTTTCATCAAACTACTCTTAAAGTACACCCTTTCAAATTAAAATGAATTATCGTATTATTCGTATTATATATATATATATATATATATATATATATATATATATATATATATATATATATATACTTATACGGAACAAGAATAACTTTGTGTTGCTCTATAATTCAAGAAACCACATTAATAGTTTATTTCTGCTTTTGCTAAACTATAAATTAAATTATGACATCATCTATTCTTTTTCTATTTGACATAACTAACAAGTCTTTTTTCATTGATCTCACAACAAACCTCTATAGACTCCACTATGGAGGTTTCATACAAGAAAAATATTATTATTTTTTATATAAAATTACAATTATCCTATTGTCAGAATTGGATTTATATGGAATTACAGGCTAAGCACCAACTTTAAAATCAAAAGAATCAAATAAAAAAAGAATCATCGAAATCGGTTCACCCAGTCCAACATTATATTGTAACAAACACAAAAAAATACAGACGAATTGAGAACCTCTTTTTGAAGTTGGTTGAAAATAAAAAAAATGTATCATCAATCTACCGGTGCTGACTGATTGTCTGACTTTGAATGTAACACATATGTTTGTTATATTTATGATCGATACTCTAATTTGCTAGCTTGTGCCACTTACACACAAATCAGCATTTAAAATTTGCAACAACAAATTTATTGGTGCCGGCACCGAGGACCAAACAAAGGTTGTCAACATACTATGCACACTAACTTGAGGCGACCGCCCTGACACTAAACTAACACGGCATTCGAGAGCGAGAGAGTTTTTTTTTTATTTATTAAGAAGGGTTCGATCAAAAAATAAACACATAACAACAAAACAATACAATAATAAATAAACATCAAAACAAGAATACTAAACATAATTACCTGCGTTTCAGGCCCGCTCTAACGAGGTGGCATTCTTGATTGATAGCGACAGAGTTAAAAAAGAAAATTTAAAAAAATAAAATGATAATAGACATGTAGACTAGATGAACGTCTCATATTAAATACGTAAGTCTAGTATTAAAATAGAACATTTTGCTTTGCTAAACTATAAATTAAATTATGACATATTCTATTCTTGTTCTATTTGACATAACTAACAAGTATTTTTTCATTGATCTCACAACAAACCTCTATATAGACTCCACTATGGAGGTTTCATACAAGAAAAATATTATTATTTTTTACATATATATTACAATTATCCTATTGTCAGAATTGGATTTATATGGAATCACAGGCTAAGCACCAACTTTAAAATCAAAAAATCAAATAAAAAAAGAATCATCGAAATTGGTTCACCCAGTCCAACATTATATTGTAACGAACATAAAAAAATACAGACGAATTGAGAACCTCTTTTTGAAGTTGGTTGAAAATAAAAAAATTGTATCACTGCTGACTGATTGTCTGACTTTCAATGTAATACATATGTTTGTTATATTTATGATCGATACTCTAATTTGCTAGCTCGTGCCACTTACAGTATTTAAAATTGCAACAACAAATTTATTGGTGCAGGCACCGAGGACCAAACACGGGTTGTCAACGTACTATGCAACTTGAGGCGACCGCCCGGACACTAAACTAACACGGCACTCAGAGCGAGAGAGTTTTTTTTATTTATTTATTAAGGAGGGTTGATCAAAAAATAAACACATAAAACAAAACAATACAATATTAAATAAACATCAAAACAAGAATACTAAACATAATTACCTGCGTTTCAGACCCGCTCTAAAGAGGTGGTATAGCATTCTAGCTTGATAGCGACAGAGTTAAAAAAGTAAATATTAAAAAATAAAATGATAATAGACATGTAGACTAGATGAACGACTCATATTAAATACGTAAGTCTAGTATTAAAATAGAACATTTCGCTTACAAACTACCGTAATGCTGTCTACGTGTCTACAACGAATGTTACCCTTAGGATTAAAGTGGAAATTCTTGAATTTCGTACCATGTCTATTGACCTATAAACGCGAAACACTTCACTCTAGTTAGTTCGTAAATATTAAAGTATATATACGCCGATCCCGACTTCAAACTTAGCAAACCCCATGAGATCAAATTGCGCGCAGGACTTTTCTTCGAAGTTATGTTATATAAAATATAGTTACTTTCATTACTAATACAATAGGCTCACGAGATAAGCTGAGTCGGTGCTTAATTCATTCAATACTAGCAACTCACCCCAGCTTAGCGCAAGTAGCACTAATTATAATAATAATATAGTCGTGAGCAAGTATAAACAGTCGGTTAAGAAAGTTTGAATATCTTAGAAGATAAATACGAAGAACGATAAGACTAACTGAAATAAATTGTGTATGAAAGATTAAGAACGATACATGATCTTACGTAAACTTGGATAATACAGTATTTTTCATTAATTTTTTTTTGGACATTAAATATATAAATATTTAAATTTTAGTACTAAGTTAGACACTAAGTACTAAAATATTTAATTTTATTTTAAGGATATTTAATTGTCTATCATGCACAATTTATTTCAGTTATCTAGCGTCTTAATCTTCCGAGATAATCAAACTTTCTTAACCGACCCTTTATTTTTGCTAACGGCTATATTAACACAGTGTTACAAAGGCATGGGATCTTATTTATTCTCTAGAGATTACTAACATAAGTATGGTGTTCGTAAACACGAAAATATGTTCAAATAACGTTTCTTCTCCACTCTCGAGGCATTCTCTGAATTATAAATGGGCATCATCTGTCGTTATATTTCTAAGGCATCAGCCGACATCGGCCAGTAGCAAATATCCACTTTTTCTAACAAACCGATATGGGAGCGATATGCCAGCATGTTTTTGGGATTGAGAACACATGCGGTCTTTACCATTGGTGCTGTGTTGGTTTTTGTGACGTTCGAATTTCAAATGTTTTACTTTTTAATTAAGAATAATGATGCAACACAAATTTCCAGCTACTTGTTAAACTCTCGAAAAATTTATTCAATTAATAAGAATCGGATTTCTAAAAATGTTTTAAAGTTGAACAACTTATTCATTATTTTTCTGATCACTGGCCGATCATAACGACTGTAAAAAGTATCAATGGTTTTAAAAATAAGATTAAATCGGGATGAAATTCGTGAAAGTAGTTTTATTCAGTGAGTAGCTATCTACTATTCACGAAAATATAAGAAGAAGTCGGTATCGCGTAAAATGATTGCAAAATATTTCAAAGTCAAAGCTAAGATACGGGGAATTAATTCACAATTTCTCGAGGTTGTTTGCTTGGTTTTAGATTAAAATGTTATTTCTCACATGATTTCAAGCAATAGCAGATATGCGCCTTCTTTTTTTTTAATATAAGTATACCTCTATTTAAATTTCAACTCTTCATCTCCACAATTACTTATTCATATTACGTATAACAGTTATACCGTTCGTAATTTAAAAACAGTAAAAAAAAGCAACCGTACAGTTTTATGTTAAAATGCTTTTATTTCAATTCATTTTCTACGTTTTAAATATGAATCTAAATTACGATTAAGAAAATTAAAAATGTTAAATCTTACTCAAAGCATATTTAGCCCTCGTTCTCATTTTCCTCTTCACGGACAGCACCTGTCTCCGCATACCGTCCTTGACGGAGATACCACACCGTTTCAACCTTATCATGGCTGTCAGGTTTTACTTATAGTCGGAACGCGGCGCCTGCGATCCAATGGCACAAGTAAATTGATCGATACACACGGCATGCTTGTTTTAAAACAAACATGTAACTGAGAAATGTCGCCAAGAAGTCGACCGCTCTAGTGTTAGTTTAAGGTAATCAATGACGAATACATCAAAACACTATTAAACTGTAAATGCCGGCACGTGTTTCGGCTTACTCATAACTAATTTAGTTTACATACATATCATGGGGATCGTTTTATACAAGCAAGCGCGCTCTGGCACAAATATCAAAGATATCTGGAGTAAGATCCCGTTATATATCGCGATAGATCGGGCTATTCTTAAATGTGTTGGAAGATTTTAAATTTGTGGACTGTCTGCAGCGGAGATAGGGCAAAAGAATCAGTCAGAATTCGCTATAATTTCTATATAATCCTTCGGTAAAGGGAGACCATAATAGATATTAGAGCCGCGGCCTAAGTTGCGTAGTACGCTAGCAATCTATGAATTTGTTAGTTGCAGTTTTAAGTGCTGATTTCACACGTTAAAGTTACAGCCTTTATATATATAGTATGTCCCACTGTTGGGCACAGGCCTTCTCTGTAAAGAGAGTATAAGTGCACATAGTCCGCCACATGGCCCTAGTGTGATTTGGCAGACTTCAAATGCCTTAGAAAAATTTTCTAAGACATGTAGGTTTCCTCACGATGTTTTCCTCCACAGCCGAGCACGAGGTAAATAAGCACATAAAATTGCAACAACAAAGTTATTGGTGCCGGCACCGGGGATCGAACTCAGGTTGCTAGCAACTTGAGCCAATCGCCCGGACACTGAACTACCACGGCTCATTTCTCATCCTCGATTTAGCACGTACTAGGCGGTATAGGAAGACAACGTGAAGAAACCTACATATAAGTGCGATCTCTGCTTACTCCATTGGGTGACGGGCGTGAGTGTGCTTATGTTATGTTAACCGAAACTGCATGAATGATGCACTGACCACTGCTACAATGAGAGAGGCAGAATAGTTACGCATACAATGAGTATTTTACGAACGATTCGGTATTGTTGTATGTCCGTTTTGTAACCTAATTTCGTAACAAAAGCGGTTTATATAGGTTGCTGCGACATAAATATCATTCGTTTAAACCAATGCGACCATTGATTGACTTGAATAATTGGAGACATGTGTATGAAAATACAATACGCAGTGATAAATTGTTCATGTGATTGTTTGGTGAGAAATATGCTTGGCCATTGGGAACTTGTCAGTTTTTTTTTAAATTTTATGTCCTTGATTCATTCATCTCTTCGATGTTACATTGTTGTACAATACATATTTAAAAGTTCTCTGTTCGTTCTTTTTTAGCAACCGGAAGTCTCTGAGGTCTGGAGGTATTTTTAAAATTTTTCTTAAATCTCAAATAGCTAATACTAAACTAATGGATTTCTTAGTAGCTTGTAATGAGAATTTTTTAATTTACGGTTGAGATTAGAATCTACGACCTTTAGAACATATCCAACGCCCGTGTCTATAAAATAACAAGAAAACGTCAGTTGTATCTTTACCATACTTTCCATCACCGAACGACTAGGCACGACGAGCAGTTCCACCCTTACGTCGTAGACATTCCATCAATACGTACGAAACGGTTTGCCACCACCTTCCTTATGCGGACGGCTAAGGAATGGAACTCTCTGCTGAGTTCAGTCTTTCGTCACGGGTACAATCAGGACACCTTTAAGTCCAATGTGAACAATCACCTTATAGGCTCACGTGCTCCATCCTAGGCTTCATCTTCGCCTTCCATCAAGCAAGATAGAAGCCAAATGTGAGCCTATTTAGTTTTAAAAAAAATACATTTGACTTTTTTAAACAAGTAACTTTATGAGCAAACAAAAAACGACTTTTTTTTTTTTACTTTCTAAGCAAGTGCTAGACTACGAATTCGAATCAAACGTTTAACGTTATTAGGCGCGGATGCCTTCGTTGTATTTCCGAATAACCTAACCAAATTCTCATCAAACTACTATTGAAGTACACATACTTTCCAATAAAAAAAATAATAAACGAAATTGGTTGGCCTGAAATGGACTTAGACTCGTCCAATTATCGCGAACATAAAAGTTACAGCCTTTATATAGGTCCCACTGCTAGGCACAGACCTCTGTAAAGAGAGTATAAGGGCATAATCCGCCGCGCGGCCCTAGTGCGGATTGGCGGACCTCACATGTCTTAGAAAAATTTTCTAAGACATTTAGGTTTCCTCACGATGTTTTCTTTTCACCGCCGAGCGCGTGGTAAGTCAGCACATAAAATTGTAACGACAAATTTATTGGTGCCGGCACCGGGGATCGAACTCGGGTTCCTAGTGTACTATGCAACTTGAGACGACCGCCTGGACACTGAGCTACCACAGCTCTTTCTTCTTATTGCGCATATACTTAACGCAGATTTAAGACTTATATGGTTATCTCATTGATAACATTATTTGGAATAATTATAATTATATAATCATAATAATTTTATAATTAATGATATGATTGGAAATTTTATTTTTAATTGCTTATTCACCCATGTATTTAACAATAAAGTTATTTTAAGTAAAAGTTAATTTCTTGTAACGATAAGTTGAGATAGCTTCTAAAGCTCAGTCCCATAGTGAGCACGGAGTGACCACAGGGGAAAGACTAGCTTTCAAATAAAAAAAAGAATCATCAAAATCGGTTCACCCAGTCCAAAGTTAGAAGGTAACAAACTTAAAAAAAAATAACATACATACACATTGAGAACTTCCTCCTTTTTTGAAATCGGTTGAAAATGTATAAAGACTTGATTATAATACAAGAGTATAAAGGAAGATAGTATTAAGTAAACTGAAAATCAGCGCTGTCGCATCCTTGCGACAGCATATGCTGAGACGGTGTCCGATATTGGCATCATATGTTTTGTATTATTTGTCCGTGTAACTTTAACTATGTTTTGTCTATTTTTCATTCTTTTTTAATGTGTGTTATATTCTGTCAGTGATGTGTTTTTGTATTGTGATGCCAATAAATAAATGTCTATGTCTATGTCTAAGTATATTTAGCCACAGCCTGGCTTGGCTTAAAGCTCTTAAAGCCCTTTTGGGAATGTGGCACCCAGGTGAATGCCATCCTTTATTATTTTTACGCGTGTTTTTTATTCTTTTAGTGTGACTTGTGACGCCGCCGTTAAATAAAAGTATCACAGAATATGCGATTGAAATTATATTAAATTTATTTCACAAAAATGTACAATGTAGAAAACCATGGCAAAAGAAAACGTTGATATCTCTGTTATAAAATTTTCTTATTCTATAACAAATTTGTCCTCTAAAATACTTTTTGCTAATTGGCGAATGACTTTTTGAATTGTCGGACTTATTATCTAGGATTTGGAATTGGGTTGTTACGTTTAAAATATCTAGATGAAATTTGTACCCAGTGGTACATTAATTGCGATTTTAGCTAAGGCTAAAAAGACGTCGCAAAAATGCTTACTCATATGACTAAAATAAAAATCCAAAGACAAAGACATTCAAGAAGGTGATTTAAATTGATGATATAAGGCAAATGTTATCGCGAACACAAAAGAGTAATATACCCACGAATACCTAACTAGTAGAACCTTGAGGTTAAAATACAATTTATACGGAACACGGGAAGCTAAATAGTTGGACACTTTTCCTTAACCTTCGTCACCGTAACATTCACCATTTACAAAGGTCGCCTTATAATCTGCAAATTGCAATGTCTATTTAGTAAGCGTAAAATTGCATTTATTGCCTAAAAAGTGTTAAGAAATAACACCATTACGCCATTATTGAAATTAATTGTTATGAAGTTATAGATTCATCGTATCTATATTGTCCGTGGTTGGTAGGCTCGGGGAATACAACCCTGTAGTTCTGGGCTCTCAAGAATAAGACTACGGTATCCCCTGCCTGTCGTAGAAGGCGAATAAAAAGGGCCTCGGGTTCATTGGGCGACAAGGGTGGGGGGCCTTTGTCGTCCGCCAAGGTGGACCCGGGAAGAAGGCGACATCGGCTGGCCTGTGTCGCCTTGCACTGCGAGGGCACAGGGGGGGAGGGAGTAACCTCCCCCGGGAAGTGCTCTCTATGAGCACAGTGCAGAGGGCCTCCGGTGCGTTCCACTGGAGATCCCGGAGCCCCTCATCATGCACCGAGGAAGGGCCACCGGGGAGGTTTTAGTGGGTAAAAACCCAAATAACCGCCGCCTTCCCCCCAGAAGGCGGGGTATCTTTCTGAAGATTTCCTCCGTGTTAACAAAAAAACAAAAGGCACGGGGTATAACAGTCATAGACCCTTCTTCAACAATAAATTCTTACTACTGGCACATTAAAAAGGATTTGTAAAGAAACATGAAACAAACAACACACTCCTACTGACACATACAAACAATTACAAATATAAAAAAAAACAAACCACAGTCAATATTATTATGCATGCAATTGGGAATTAGACAATTTAATAAATAAATCACGTTAGGAAGGCTCCAATCACACAGGACTTGATTTCATTTGAGTTAGCAACGTAAAAATTGTTTACAATATTACACGCATAGTTTCAATATTGATTACGATCATTAAGCTTTTATTTTGTGGTTGTTTTTTTATTATTTATAAAAAAAAACTACTTAAATTGTATTAAAATTAAATTATTTCAATATTTTGTTTTTATTAAAAATATATTAAATGATAATGTTCATTTTGTTTTGATATTAAAATTTAAACACTTGACAAATAATAAATATTATTTTTGAAATTGATAAAATTATATATATATACTAATATTTCGTATCTTCGCGAATATTACTCCATGTATAAAACTACTTTAACGGATTCATATTTCTGTACATGAAAATGATCGCTGCAGTGTTCTAACGGCGGGAATTCAAATATCAAGTAAGTTTCAAAAACTTCAATAGCCTTTTGGTTTAAGGTACAGCCTGACAGTCGTAGATTCGAATCCACTATTGGACATTGTACTTGAGCAATTTTCTAGCGCAAGCTTACGCATAGTTATATGAAAATAAGATTGAAACGCAAAATAGATTCTTAAAAGTTGTTTCATTGAACGACTTTTTTGAAAAAAGAAAGCTAGCAATATTTCTTTTTTTTTTCATAAATATTTCTAACACTCTTGTTAACCATTCAACTAAGCTTAAGCTTGTGCTAAGAGATGGTTCACGTCTATATTCGAATAGTGGTTTCTAATCCACGACCTTACGATTCGTAAAACGTACCCTATACCATTAGGCTATTGACGCTTAAATTATTTGCTAGAAACCTAACTTGATGTCACAGTTCTCTTTGTAAACAAGTAATTGTTCTAAGCTCATTTGATTGATGGTTTATCTGTTAACTCACTGATCTTAAATTTCAAACGTAAAGGTCATTAAACGAGAAGAAAGAAGAGAAAACGTTGAGTAATTAGGGATTAAAAAATTGAAACGGAAATACCCTTTCACAGATAATGAGAATGATAACAATAATCAGAAGATCGAGTTTAAATCCAGCCAGTGACATTATAAATCCACCTTAGTCTGTATTTGAAGAGTATGTATGTTTATTGATAGTCATGTGTCATCTCTAAGCATCAGAGCGAAAAATGGCAACACTTTATAATGCATTGCTAGCAGAGGATGTTTGCCATTTTCCAATTAGTAACACCACAAAACCACACATTATTGGATTCGTTGACGACGCGGCCACGTTCAAATGCAGTGTATTTTACTTTGAAATGTCGGTATACAGATGTAATATATTTCGATTTATTTACATAAGTATTGGAATGTATGTCTGTTTATAATGTATGAATGTTTATATCTTAATGATTAATGAAATTACTTTTGTATCACACAAAAGTAGTTCAGTGGTTCTGAAGTAAAAGTTCTTTAAATAAAATATTAGTAGATAATAGAGATATATTCTGCTATTATTATTGGTGTCTGTTAATCTCTTGTAGATTGCTGGGCTAATGAAGTAGGAACTTACATTTACATATTGTTTCTACATATTTAAATTAGATTTTATCTGTTCTAGATGCTCTAGACCAGTGGTGGGCAAACTTTTTGGTTGGCGGGCCACCAATTGTAAAAAAAAAAAATTAAACGGGCCAAAATTTTACCGAAAAAAACTTTTGTAGGTGGCAATTTTTTTGTCTTTTTACGTAAAAATTTATGACGTTTTTTAAACAAACCAAAAATGTTAAAAGGTTGTAAACCTTATAATGTGTGTCACTACTGATATAACTAAAAACAGAACATATTATACAATACTGATTGCAACACATCAAAAATATTAACTCAAAAAACACTTGGCGGGCCGGATGAAACGCTTTAACGGGTCAGATTTGGCCCGCGGGCCGTACTTTGCCCACCACTGCTCTAGACAGATATTTACCCCTTTTTTGAACCTAATTATCTGTAGATATTAAGTCCTAACAGGGAACTTCGATGTGTATATAAATAAGTAAACTCCAACAACGTGTTTTTAACATTAACGAGATTATTTTTAACCTTAATTTACGCAATTGTTTATTTTTGATCTTAAGAAATAGATATATACGTAAAAATAGACCATGTACATGATCCCTACACTTGACTTACGAAATAACATTTAACGTGTTTTCTTGATCGAGTGACTCTCCGATTCCAGTGATAATCATTCCGACTGGGAGTTAATTTCCGTTTACTGCACTTCCAATATTTCCGCTATAAATTTCCTCTCGATAACATATTTCGAGTGTATAAATTTGAAAATAATTTTCTGTAAAATTATCATCGCGTCCTATATGTTATTTCAGAACAATTTCTGACTAAAAAAATTAACATATCATATCCGTAATCAAAAATGGCGAAAATTTCTAGCAGGTCCTTAGACGCTGCTACATTCCTGCAGTACCCGTGGTAGGTATTTGTGAGTGGCGGTGATCACTATATCGGATAAGTCAGATGGGTAGGTAGTCCCTGGTAGTCCCACAAAATAGTCCCTTCTTCTATAGTAAAAAATCTTTGTGTAAATAGGATGGGGGTCCGTTGCCGGCATTTAAGTAGAGAGAGAGTTAGTCGAGAGATCGTAAGCACTTCGTTCATAGAGCGAAACGTAGAAGTATGCCATCACTTCATGACGGTATTCTGCGAGGCAGTTAGTACTATCTTGTTAATTTCGCACAAAGCTATAATTTTTTTATAAATTTTGTTAATATTATTTGAAAACATTAAAAACAAGCTGATGGTGAATATTTGATATCATGACCTTATATTTCGCAGACCGTACACACAACGATTAGGTCGTATATTAACCAACAAGCATTTAAATTATTAAAGGTCATTATTAACGGCAGGTTTTACATCTGTTTTCCGGGTTCGACACGAAAAATGTTGACCGGTTTTATAATACATATTGATATTGTCAATAATCCGATTTGTTTTCATTTTATAGATTTATATTTTTTGAATCACTTATCAGCAAGTGCTTGACAACAATGCCACATGAAGAAAATTAAAGGTCTAGTCTCACACTAGTGAATGCTTATTCGTATTCCGTCTTACGTATTTGAGTAGCATAAACTTTCTTCTTCGCTCAATCTTTATCGATCCCAGTGGACGGCAACCTTGTCTTTCAAAAGAGTCATATAGACATTAAACTACTGAAGTTTTTCTAAGTGTTTCCAAAGCTTTGCTTTTGCAGGAAACCATATTACAATTAAAATAACACTGTCGAACTTGTCTGTTTTAAATAAGTCTTAGTTTAACTAACAGTAAAATTCAGAGTCACACATTTATGATTATAATTTGTTATGTAAGTGATTTTCTGTGCTTGCTCTAAACAATTCGAGGAAGAGCAGCAGACGAGTACTGAAAGAGCACACATTACTCTCGAGCCACGGGTTGCCGACCGCTGATCCTGTGTATTTGTTCGGACTAGCTACGCCGTGCAGTGTTACTCGCAATTAAAAACTATTTAAGATTTTCCTGAAAGTAGCCTAAGTTTCACTTTATTACATCAGCTATCTGCCAGTGTAAGTTTCGTCAAAATCCGTCCGGTCGTCCTTGAGATTAGCCGGAAAACACAGACAACAAAAATTATAAAAAATGTTATTTTGGTATCGTATATTTATGTGCATGCAGTATAGAACATTTAAGTAGTAATTTAAGTATTTGCACGTATATATAAAGGAAGCAAACTGACTAATACAATATCTTCTTTCAACTTACACGCGTTTGTCTCGTCTAGCGCAGTCACACGTAGCATAATACATCATGACCGCATTTCTACGTCATTACATTTGTTGTCGTTTTTCGTTACACATCTAACTTTCATTTTTTCGTACATTATTCCGGGAACCGTCAACGCATTGTAGATTATTAGATTTTTTTTGCATTAACTTGAGTATTTGTCGCCAATGACGCATTTAGCTACGCCTTTGTTTTATCAGATACAGCAAATGAAACTGCTGACTATTAAAAATTTAATAATGCCACGGTGAAGACCCGCTCTTACCGGCCGCGCGATGCATTGCGCATTCTATTGTTACGCGAAAAACTACGCGGAATATGACACACTAACTGAGACCGTGTTACAGGCCGCATACTAACAAGGTCTATGTCATGAAATTAAAAACACAAGTTGTCAGTGATTTTTAAGATTCAAAATGCCACAACAATGGTCCATCCAGCCAGTTTCATTCACAACAAAGTGTCTCGACAGTCTGTATAACAAGATTCTTGTTGGGGCTTAATTTAACTCCTATTAAGTTATTAGTTATAGATAGATATAATTTTATTGTACAACAAAATCAAACCAGAAGTATTACATTACTAAGGTACATTTTATAATTCGTATTTCAAAATCAAACGGTAATCGCATTTTTTTCACCGACCTTATCAGATCCCATGTGTTGCAAGTGGAAAGTCAATGGCTAAAGATTTTTTAAGGAAATTATTATGATATTCCCTGTTGGGATTTCAACAATCGATCATAAGATCGTACTGTTACTATCAACGAGAAGCCATTTTATAATATACTAGCGTACCCAGCCCGCTTCGCCGGGATAGATTTTGCTTTAGTTTTATTTAAACAATAAATTTACATCATTAAATATTTAATTTAACCCTCACAATATATCAAAATATTCATTTCTCTCCGTATTCATTCTCTTCTCGAGCGGGTGAAGATCATTACGTACACCCATGTACATATCAGTTTATACAAAACATATCGGGCTCAAATTAATGTCACAAATAAAAGTACGACGTCTGCCTTGTTTGATAGTTCAAAAAGAGGAGTGCTTCGATTTTCACCAAACTTTACAGGATTACTCGCCATGTTATTCTGAAGATTCTCTGAAAGTTTCATTGAAATCGGTCCAGCCGTTTCGGAGCCTATATGGAACATACCCACACACTTTCTCTTTTATACATATAGATTTACATACATTCGATGTTCAGGCTAAGCGACCTAAGAGCGATGCCACCTCTCAATCCGGTGAAACAGTCAAAGTCAGCTTCTCTAACTTATCTGTGTATTTCGTCACAATAAAATTACCTATATTGCTATAAAATTTCTTCTTCTTTGTGGTTCCCTCATTTCTGACGATCGTAGCCAATGAACAATCTGCCTCCATCGGTTTCGGTCCGAGGCAGCCCTCAACATCTGGTGGAGATTAGGAGAGGAGATCGGCCTCTTGTTCTCTTGCCTTCTGTATTGCCAACGATGACCAGCTTTTCAAGGTTGCCATCCCGTCTTCGCATATGCCCGAAATACGAATACGAAATATATGACATTTATATATGTAAACTAATAATGTAAAGTGTACGAAATTTTAAATTTCATATATGTATCTCAAATTCGTATTGACGTAGAAACAGGTTCGTAATTAAGTCAGCAAATTAAATGTCAATTTGAATATTATAGTACATTCATCTATTCATTGATCGTCATGATTATTAAAATGTTATTGTACTTTAAAAATCTGGTTTATTGATGATACAGTTTTTTTTTAATTTAATATTAGAATAGGCTTACGTATTTAATAAATTATGACAACCACCTCAAATTACGCATTGAAAAGAATTAAAAAGAAAATGTTAATTTAATCGGTTAGACAGATTACAACACACATAAATTGAGCACACAGTTAAAAATGAGATAATATAAAAACATCATTTCACATTGCAACGCTGACAGGGTTTACTGCTCAGCATAATACTGACCCAAGGAGGGTAAATCAGCGCTGGTATTCTGCAGAAATCCAGATGATTCTAAAGGGTCCCACACATTGTCAGTCCGCTGGCTGATGTTAGTGTCAGTTAATCGCAATGGACCACACATAGTCTTCTCACAGGTTTTAAAGTAAGCGAGATAGAGCGATTTAGACCTTGGAAGGCAGGCCGTCTGATACGACCAGAGACTGGAAACAATCGTCAACGGCAGATTTTTTTAACAAAAATAAGAATATCATAAAAGAAATTAAAACGAGGGAAAAAAAATATAAAATAGATTGTATATAATTTTGTATTTTTTTATAAAATAGAATAAACTATAAAATGTAATATGATGGAATTTTAATAATTGTATACCGAATGGGTAAATATATGTTAGGAAAAACAACAGACTGATGAGATTGATAATCTTGTATTTATATGAAAATTATTTTTTTTCCCACTATATATATGTGTAAAAAAATTTGGGCAGTAGTATAGTAATTATGTTTTTATTACCTAAGAGGTTTTGATTTTTTGTGATTAAATTACAAGACTTACTGTCGTGGCGGGTTCATCTTCTGTTTCGAAATCGTAGTTGAATATTTGGAGGGCATTAACGAGAACTACGAGTATATGTTGTATATGACGGAATGATATTTGTTTCAATTTGTAAGTATAAAATTCTTGTTCAAAGCACAATCAGAATATGAAGAAGTACATGTGTATGGCGCTTAAATAAACATGTATGACGAGGCTAAAACTGCTATTTCATGGCCGTATTCTATGACAAATTTTTACTTATATTAAATTTAATATTTATTTAAATGATTTTTCATTTACGTTAATCTGATAAAATTACAACCCATTTGGATAACGTACATATCTTAGAACTCAACTTTGGAAAAAATAGTTGCTAATAAATACAGAGGCAACTCTGAATGCCAAGGCAATTTCATTTTCATCTAGGTTTATAAATAATATTATTATAAATGTATTATGAGAGACTAATTAATGTCACATATCTATACCATGAAAGATGCAACATAAGAGCACGCTAATTAAAAAAAAAAGTCAAATTTTAAAATGTAATATTTCAGCGAACCCGTGCCTTTAGATTTGAATATCAAACAAATGTAATTCACTACATTTAAACTTCAATTATAATTTTAATTATATACCAGTATCAAAGGAATTTCTGCCGCGCAAATGAGCTTTTTTTTTTTTTGGACGAACTATCACAGTTGGCACAAAGATGCTGGCCTTTACTGCTTCACCGGATTGAGAGGTGGCATAGCTCTTAGGTCGCATAGCTCTTAGGACGCAAATGCGCGTAAATCTTACTCGGATAAGCAGGACAGAGGGGCAAAAACTGTGACGGTTGCTGCTCTATTTTGTCGTTGCGCCGGTATTGGATTTATTCTGACACCTATAGTTATGGTATTCTTTCAAACCTGGATAATCACTGATATGACACAATGATTTTAGTTCTCCCTACTTGATTATATTTATCTCCATATTTTCCCTCCGTAATAAGGTGACACTTTACAAAGCAGTTATACGTCCCCTTATGACGTACGCGAGCCCGGTCTTTGCGCATGCCGCCCATAAACATATCCATAGGTTACAAGTAATTCAGAATCGTTTTCTGCGACGAGCCACGGGTGCGCCGTGGTTCGTACGTAATCGCGAGCTCTACGTTGATACAGGGTTACCGACAAAAGCCCAATTCTTTAAGCAGGCATCTCGACGGTTTTTCGAGACTGCCACCAAACATTCTAACAAACTTCTTGTAAATGCCGCCACTTATAAGCCTTCCCATAATAAATTCCGTCGCGTCGCCCGGAGGCCGAGACACGTTCTTGACGATCCGGACGACGCGATTACCATTGCACAGGCTAGATCTCTACAAATCCACAAAGCGTCCATTCGCGACCGTCGGAGGTTGCGAATAATCCTTGCGCGTTACCGCTATTTTATGGGCAGGCCCCTTAGATGTTAGGAGCGTTGCTGGAGTTTCTTTGGCCACTTCTTCTCCCAGCGCCAACGCTTCCCGAAGTGGAACCTTCACTCCCTTGTGATACCTAAGTTTCGACTTCTGCGCATTAACGGTCAGCACTAGAGTTATTTGCCGCTAATTACACCATGCGAATCTTTCTCACAGTCTCATCAGGTCGGATTGCGATCAAGGACTTGCTTTATGTATAAATAAAGAGTAAATGAGAATTTCTTTTACTATGATTTTAAAGAAATAGTACCATATCAAGCATCACAGTTTAAAACTTAATAAAAATCATAACACGTATTGAAATGAAACTTGGGAATGCTGAAAGCGTTAGAAATGAAAAGCTTGCGAGTGAAAACATGTCGCAGTTAAAACTCTGATTCTTTGAGAGAGATGTTGAACTAACGCTTAAGAATGAAAGTTATTTAATACTGAAAGTTTTTTTTTTAATTTTAATTCATTTCTTTGAATAAAAGTATTTTTTATGGATTTAATCTCGTTTTAATCTTATTTTTGAATCGTATTTTTGAATCTGAATTGTTGCAGTTCTTACGGGTTACCGTCTGGTCCTGATTATTTGGTTGATAAGTTTTGATCCGATCCTCGCAGAAGTTTCACTGTGTGTGTATGGTCTATATTTGAAAATAAAAATTTTATTTATATATTAAGCTTGTATAATAAAAAATAATGCTTTTTTGTGTTGCGTGTCCTCAGTTATGTTGATTGGCAAGTTTCACTTGGCTTTGGTGGATCTCTTAGAACGCTACAGCCTGAATCTCTATAGATAATTGTGCTTATACAAAAATGTGGTGGCATAAAGTGAGACACACTTATGTACACCAGTCTATAAAAAGAAGTATAGTAACGTACATGTCCTACTCAAGACCATAGACTATCTCTTTAAAAAATATAGTGTTTTAGACAGTACGATTGAACTAACACTTCCATCGATATATATGTATATTTGTTTATATTTAGATATACACTGATTTATCTAGGCCTTACAGTAATATACGAAACGTTACTCTCTCTTGCCACCTTCACTTGCTTAAATCTCCTTCTCAATTTCTCAGCTCGCCCGGTCACAATTTTCGTAATGTATTCACCAGCTTACTCCGCAAATGAAGTTTGCGTAAAGAAGTTTTACTATAATAATGCATCTTCTTAAAGTAAATAAGCTAATTCATTGGTGTCTGCACTGGGCACAGAATGCGAGTTTTAACGTACTATGTGCTAAATGAGAAGAACGCCCGGACACTGAGCTATCACGGCTTTATCTCTTACGTTTGTAAACTTTATGAACGATTATCACACATGACATTAACGTGCTGCTAAATCTTTCCGTAATGTTGACACAATACTATACAATACTATGAATATTTACTAGATAATTATAATAAAAAAGTTGATTTGCATTAAAAATAAATTCAATACATATAAAGGTGAGTTCCTTCACTCCCGAAGTAGCGTAAGCAGCATCTCAGGAGCTAATTGAAATTGAAAAAACATTTATTCGGCTCAAGAACACAGAAACAACAGGTAAAACAAGACAAAAAACAACATAAACAAAAGTAAACAGAAACAACATAAAAAAAGAACAAAAAAAAAATTGTGCCGAAAAGGGGTTGGCTCAGCATGTGCTGTGCTCACACATGTAGCACAGCGCTGGTTTTCAGCCAAAAACCTGTGTAGACTAAGGCGGACACCATTCGGTTGTGTATTATTATAGTGTACAATACATAAACTTTCATAAATATTATATTCTAGGAACTTGATTAATCGAGTATTTAAGAGTCTTTCAAAAATTTTTGAGAGTGACGGTAACACGGAGATTGGCCGGTAATTATTAACATTATCTCTTGCTCCACTTTTGTAAATAGGCGTGATAGTCGATCTTTTAAGGACATTAGGAAAAATACCCTGTTGAAAGCACATGGCAATAAGTTTTGTTAGAGGCGGTACGATTATGTTTTTGGCTAATTTTAAGAGTTTATTTGGAATAGAGTCCCAACCAACTGCAGAATGATTTTTAAGGTTCATTATAGTTGCCTCTACCTCCGCTTCGACTGAAAAAACTGTGACGGTTGCTGCCCTATTTTGTCGTTGCGCCGGCATTGATTTATTCTGACACCTATGGTTATGGTATTCTTTCAAACTTGGATAATCACTGATATGACACAATGATTTTCGTTCTCCCTACTTGATTATATTTATCTTTATATTTTCCTCCGTAATAAGGTGACACTTTACAAAGCAGTTATACGACCCGTTATGACGTACGCGAGCCCGGTCTTCGCGCATGCCGCCCATAAACATATCCATAGGTTACAAGTAATTCAGAATCGTTTTCTGCGACGAGCCACGGGTGCGCCGTGGTTCGTACGTAATCGCGAGCTCCACGTTGATACAGGGTTACCGACAATAGCCCAATTTTTAAGCAGGCATCTCGACGGTTTTTCGAGACTGCCACCAAACATTCTAACAAACTTTGTAAATGCCGCCACTTATAAGCCTTCCTATAATAAATTCCGTCGCATCGCCCGGAGGCCAAGACACGTTCTTGACGATCCGGACGTCGCGATTACCATTGCACAGGCTAGATCATTACAAATCCACAAAGTGTCCATTCGCGGTCGTCGGAGGTTGCGAATAATCGTCGCGCGTTATCGCTATTTTATGGGCAGGCCCCGTTAGATGTTAGGAGCGTTGCTGGAGTTTCTTTGGCCACTTCTCTCAGCGCCACCGCTTCCCGAAGTGGAGCCCTTCACTCCCCTGTGATACCTAAGTTTCGACTTCTGCGCATTAACGGTCTGCGCTAGATGTATTTGCCGCTAATTACACCATGCGAATCTTTCTCACAGTCTCATCAGGTCGGATTGCGATCAAGGACTTGCTTTATGTATAAATAAAGAGTAAGTGAGAACTTCTTTTACTATGATTTTATAGAAATAGTGCCATATCAAGCATCACAGTTTAAAACTTTATAAAAATCATAACACGTATTGAAATGAAACTTGGGAATGCTGAAAGCGTTAGAAATGAAAAGCTCGCGAGTGAAAACATGTCGCAGTTAAAACTCTGATTCTTTGAGAGAGATGTTGAACTAACGCTTAAGAATGAAAGTTATTTAATACTGAAAGTTTTTTTTTTAATTTTAATTAATTTCTTTGAATAAAAGTATTTTTTATGGATTTAATCTCGTTTTAATCTTATTTTTGAATTGATGCAGTTCTTACGGGTTACCGTCTGGTCCTGATTATTTGATTGTTAAGTTTTGATCCGATTCTCGCAGTGTGTAAGTATGGTCTATATTTCTTGTTAAATTAAAGAATGAATAAGTCGTGAAGATGACTTGCCATTAAGAGAACTAAATTCATATATTTAGCTTGTATAATAAAAAATAATGCTTTTTTGTGTTGCGTGTCCTCAGTCATGTTGATTGGCAAGTTTCTCTTGGCTTTGGTGGATCTCTTAGAACGGTACAGCCTGAATCTCTATAGACAATTGTGCTTATACAAAAATGTGGTGGCATAAAGTGATACACACTTATGTACACTAGTCTATTAAATGAAGTATAGTAACGTACATGTCCTACTCAAGACCATAGACTATCTCTTTAAAAAATATGGTGTTTTAGACAGTACGATTGAACTAACACTTCCATCGATATATGTATATTTGTTTATATTTAGATATACACTGATTTATCTAGCCCTGACAGTAATATACGAAACGTTACTCTCTCTTGCTATCTTCACTTGCTTAATTTCTCCTTCTCAACTTCTCAGCTCGCCCGGTCACAATTTTCGTAATGTATTCACCAGCTTACTCCGCAAATGAAGTTTGCGTAAAGAAGTTTTACTATAATAATGCATCTTCTTAAAGTAAATAAGCTAATTCATTGGTGTCTGCACTGGGCACAGAATGCGGGTTTTAACGTACTATGTGCTAAATGAGAAGAACGCCCGGACACTGAGCTATCACGGCTTTATCTCTTACGTTTGTATACGGTATGAACGACTATCACACACGACATTAACGTGCTGCTAAATCTTTCCGTAATGTTGACACAATACTATACAATATACTATGAATATTTACTAGATAATTATAATAAAATAGTTGATTTGCATTAAAAATAAATTCAATACATATAAAGGTGAGTTTCTTCACTCCCGAAGTAGCGTAAGCAGCATCTCAGGAGCTAATTGAAATTGAAAAAACATTTATTCGGCTCAAGAACACAGAAACAACAGGTAAAACAAGACAAAAAACAACATAAACAAAAGTAAACAGAAACAACATAAAAAAAGAACAAAAAGAAATTGTGCCGAAAAGGGGTTGGCTCAGCATGTGCTGTGCTCACACATGTAGCACAGCGCTGGTTTTCAGCCAAAAAACCTGTGAAGACTAAGGCGGACACCATTCGGTTGTGTATTATTATAGTGTACAATACATAAACTTTCATAAATATTATATATAAATGTATATATTAAAAAAAGCAGCTATAGATACATATATATAAATATATAGTTATATACATATATATATAAACAAATTACATAATAAATAACATAAATATAGTGTTATATAAACGATTTGTCGTAATTGATGTTGGCGTGGTTACGTTGAGACTCGGTTAAGAAACTTTTTAATTTTTTTTTAAAATAACTAATGTTTTAGACGTCCTAATGTCTTCCCCCGTCAATTTTGACCGTAATGATGAATATTTAGAAAGAAAAAAAGTTAAGAAACAAAATATAATTAAAGGTAAAAAATAAAATCTGTTTTTACATTTGTGTAGATGTGTCTTTGTGTGTGTTACTGTGTATGCACAATATACAAACTATCAATTTATAATTACTGATTCTTCAATGTCGTCATAATTGTACACTTTAGTTACACATATTCAGTATTAAAACGTACATGTGTAGAAAACATTTTTAACAATAGCACGTAACATTTTTTCCCTTCCGTGTTCAAAGAGGATTTTTTAAAAAGCTAGCAATTTTTTATTTTTCAGAAATATTACTAACAATCTTGTTAACCATTCCAACTAAGCTTAAGGTTGTGCTAGGACATGGTTTCAGCCCTGTAGTTTTGAGCTCTCAAGAATAAGACTACGGTATCCCCTGCCTGTCCTAGACTACAATTAAAAGGGGCCTCGGGTTCACTGAGCGATAAGGGTAGGGGCCTTTGTCGTCCGCTAAAGTGGACCCGGGAAGAAGGAAGGGAGTAACCTCCCCGGGAGTCCTTGAGCACAGTGCAGAGTGGCTCCGGTGCGTTCCACTGGAGATCCCGGAGCCCCTCGTCATGCACCGAGGAAAGGGCCACCGGGGAGGTTTTAGTGGGTAAAAACCCCACATAACCGCCGCCTCCTCCCCAGAAGGCGGGGAGGCGGCGGTTATGTGGGGAATCTTTTGAAGATTTCCTCCCCGTAAACAAAAAAAAACCATTAGGCTATTGACGCTTTTATTATTATTTTATAAGTAGAGAGTTTTATTGAGTACCGATGTTGTTTAGTGGTTTTAAACCGACTTCAAAAAAGGACCGATTAATTTAAGTACCGATTTTGATGATAATTTATTTTTTTACTTTGCTAGTGCTTCCCGTGTGCTCCCATTCATTTGGTCCAATTCTGACAATGGCTTCCATTAGAAAATCATACAAATCTTAAATTTGAATCAAATATGTGTGCCGCAAATGGACCGATAACTCAACATTACGCCAACCGATTTCGATGATTTATTGTAGTTTGATGAGAGTTTGGTTAACTTCTGATTGATCCTAATATTCCTACGATAATTCGGAAATAGAGTATAGAAATAGTGCCGTGGTAGTTCATTATCCGGGCGGTTGGCTCAAGTTGCATAGTACGCTAGCAACCCGAGTTCGATCCCCGGTGACGGCACCAATAAATTTGCTATTGCAATTTTATGAGCTGCTTTACCACGCGCTCGGCGGTGAAGGAAAACATCGTGAGGAAACCTACATGTCTTAGAATTTTTTTCTAAGGCATGTGAAGTCTGCCAATCCGCACTAGGGCCGCGTGGCGGACTATGCCCTTGTACTCTCATTACAGAGAAGGCCTGGGCCCAACAGTGGGACATATATTGTATAAATAAAGGTTGTAACTTTAACTTTAATTCGGAAATACAAAGAGGGCGTCCGAGCGTAATAGCGTCTAACGTTTGATTTGATTTCACATAGTTTTTTTGTTTTTGTTTTTTTAGACGTAAGTTTTTGTCCATAGAAAGGTTGTCTGGAAGAGATCGCTCTTTAGCGATAAGACTGCCCATTGCGTATGCAATTACACCGACTGATATGAAAATTCATAATTGTTATTTCTGTGATGTATTTTGTTTTTAATTGTTGCGGAATAAAGTATATTCATTCATTTTTGCTCGTAAATATACTTGTCTTTGTTGTTCAATCGTGTATTGAGATAAAGATTTGGTAGATAATTAATATTCCATTCCAATCTGCTCAGTCTTGAGCACAGGCGTAAGGTAGCTAGCCTTTCGGTTTTCTACTGATTGCATTTTGGAGAGTGTGCTCAGGAACTACATGATCTAATTCCCCCATCCCCTTTCCATCATCGGACCTCTAGACGCACTGCGAGATTTCATCCTTTTGTGGTGAACATCCCTCAAACCCGAATGAAGCGATTTGCTTCGTCTTTCATTCGTCGAACAGCAAAGGACTGGAATAGTTTGCCCGCGTCTGTCTTTCCTTCCGATTACAATGTGGGTATTTTCAAGAGTAGAGTGAATAGGCATTTACTAAGCTAGTGCGCCTTACCATACAGGACTGCATTTCCACTTAACATCAGGTGGGATCGGAGTCAAGCACTTGCTTAGAAATTATAAAAAAAAAATATTTTGTGCCGGGAAAGAACACCGCGTGAATTTTATTATGACAGTTACGTCACTATTGAAAATTTATCGATGACGTATGCGGACTTTGTCTAGTTATTACTTGGCAAGTACTCAAGTATAACAGTATATAGTGGATCCATTGTAGAGAAAATTGAATAAATTAATCATATTATGACCGCAACTATGCCATTATTGTATATATTATATGTAGTTATTGCCTCGAAAACGGCTCTAACGATTTGCATCAATCATTATACTTAGATCATGGTTTAATTTTTAACCTTTATTTTACTTTAGACAGTCATTTCACGTAAAAAATATGCAAGATTAAGTTTTTGTCTTAAAACAATTCTGTAATAATGTAATCAAGCTTAAAAAGTAGATAATTAAGAATTTTATACTTACTTATTAGGCGTTAACTTCAGTTTATCGTTTCATTTTATTAAGAAACTTGTAACAATTTTTCATTAAGCCAGTTACGTGGCCAAGAAAGACAAATGAAAGTACATTTATTTTATGAAATTGTTACATAAGTTATGATAGAAGCAGTGATAGTGTAATAGACGTCCGATTTATACTTGTACCAATGATTCCAGTTTTCGGTCTAAAAAGTTTACTCATGGGTCAAGTTGCTACAATAGAGGATGAGGCTAAGCTGCCTAAGCCATTCCACCTTTCAATTCAATGAAACAGTCGAAGACAGCTTACAGCAGTTAGTCACAAAAATGACTTGCGCTTTAAATTATTTATTAAGTTCGGGAGCTGGAATATCTTCCGGTAAATGCTAGAAGCTGTCATCTGTAAATGATGAATAAGCTCAGAGTAAACTTATAAAGTTACCACGCGCTCGGCGGTGAAGGAAAACATCGTGAGGAAACCTACACGTCTTAATACATTTTTCTAAGACATGTGGAGTCTGCCAATCCGCACTAGGACCGCGTGGCTGACTTCGCCCTTATGCTCTCTTTACAGAGAAGGTTTGTGCGCAGCAATGGGACATATATAAAAGGCTGTAACTAACTAAAATTAAAAAGAGGTTATTTATGTTCCATTTATATATTACCGAACTTCCATTCTTTATTATGTACTAAACGTTAAGTTAGTTACTAAAGAACTAAGAAACGTTAAGTTAGTTACTAAAGAACTAAGAAACGTTAAGTTAGTTACTAAAGAACTAAGAAACGTTAAGTTAGTTACTAAAGAACTAAGAAACGTTAAGTTAGTTACTAAAGAACTAAGAAACGTTAAGTTAGTTACTAAAGAACTAAGAAACGTTAAGTTAGTTACTAAAGAACTAAGAAACGTTAAGTTAGTTACTAAAGAACTAAGAAACGTTAAGTTAGTTACTAAAGAACTAAGAAACGTTAAGTTAGTTACTAAAGAACTAAGAAACGTTAAGTTAGTTACTAAAGAACTAAGAAACGTTAAGTTAGTTACTAAAGAACTAAGAAACGTTAAGTTAGTTACTAAAGAACTAAGAAACGTTTGTAAGTTTGATTGTCCTATAGTTTTTCATACAAATAAGTTATAATCATGAGTGGGGACTGGTTTTCAAAATGGAACCAAACCTATAAGATGAATCACCAGGCCTACACCATACGGATTCCATTCTAACGTTGTACGAAAATATATTGAATAATTTTTCAGTCATATTTAATAATGATAAAAATAACTCCCAATGAGATCGGTAACGGCGCTAGCATCTCAGTAACCTACCGTCTATTTTTCAGGGTTTGGTCAAAAGAGCTTATTTTTTAGCTTTTGAGATATCAGTATCAATCGACCAAAATAATCATCATGTGAAAAATACAATGACTTAACAGTTATAAGTTTATAAAAATCAATTATTACAAACATGAATAGTAAAAAAATGTAAAGTTATATCAATCGAAGAATGCTATAGCATAGTGTTATAAACATATATTATATGACGTATTTGGATTATTTTGGTAAATCACAATACTTAAATATTATTAAAATTCAAAATATAATTTATTATATTGTGTTAAATTGCTAGAATTCGTAAAAAGTGTCTACTGAAAAAGTGGGATGACTCAGCGGTTCTAATTCTATAATTTTTTTTACATTAATGAATAGTAAATCATTTGTAAAAGATTTTCAGTCGTAGAATGCTATAGCATTGGTTTCTTAGTTTTTTATGCATATATTATATGACGTATTTAGATTATTTTCGTAAATCACAATACCTTAATATTTTTAAAATTCGAAATATAATTTACTGTATTGTGTTAAATTGCTAGAATTCATGAAAAAATTTTATTGAAAACGTCTGATGACTCAGCGGTTCTAATTCTATAAAAATCAATTATTACATATATGAATAGTAAAACATTTGTAATGTATGTTCATGCTGAATGCTTAGTTTTCAGTGACAAGAATGGTCGTGTTTTGTTACAAGATTGACACATATATTTATTTTTCTTAATAGCCATCGGCGTCGTGTCATCCAATTAGTCGTCACGTAGGTAACCAATACCGTGCGTCGTATCGTTAATTTGTTTAATAAACATGAATTAATCGTTTTGTACGTTCGTCTTGGCGTCACGTGACCGTTCATAGTAAATAATATTGTTGCAATGTCAAGTCTCAAGTGGATGTAACCCATACGCATGCAGTTATTTGTGTGGATTACTTATGTCAATTGAACTAGGTATACGGTTGAATGTGGGGCACTGTCGTCTTGAAATAGTTTTACATTTTCTTATTCTCATTGACTGGCTGGAAATCTATCTAATTAAAAAAAATGCTACAACTACAATTCCGGAAAATGAGAAATTTGTTTGTTGATAAAAATGTACATTTTTGACATGTTTTTTTTTGACAATTATTGTTTACTTTACTCAGATTCTTTTCATTGATTTAGTGCCTAAAGCTGGGCTTAGGACCTATATATACAATATAGAAAAGATATAATATAAAAAAGATTATTCAATTCAATTTTAGACACACGAACAAAATCTTTACCAGAAATCCAAGAACTGGATATGGCAAAAATGTATTATATTATATTTGTATCTGAAAGAGCACAACTATTCAATAATCCACCTATAGTGGTTAAAGATTGTCTATGTATTTTTTTAAGATATGTTAGATCTGTCGATCACTTTAAGTCTTACACTATTATGTTATCTTTTTATAAGCACATTGTCAGTGGATATATTGTTTTTAATAAGTATCATATAATAGTCTTTGAAACCCAAAACCCAAACCCAGAAAGCCAATTTATTTTCGAAAATCATAATAGTTAAATATTTTTAATAATCAAATATAGTATATCAAAAACAAGTATCGTAAAAAAAAGTCTACTGGAAACGTCTGATATCTTATGTTTGTTATTGGTGCTCGTCTTTTGTTTTCGTTGATTCCTTTTTCTTTTCTCTGACGTACTGGAGCCGAAATTAACTCGCGGTGTTTTTTCAATTCAGATTTATTGTGGTAAGCAAATACATAGTTCTCAAAATGTTTAAAATTATAAATTAAACCATACAAGTATACATCCGTTCAAAAGATTAAGTTAAAAATTAAGTTAAGATTTGTTTCTATTCGTGTTATAAATATTTAAGTTTGTTTTATTTTTATTCTATAGTTTTTGAACGTTTTGTTGGCCATACGTTAAGTTGTTTATGCGTTAGGTAACCGACTGGTTAGTTTTGATTTGATATTTTTATAAATGAGGGTATTTACACATACACTTGAAACAATGGCCTATATTTTAAATTTACAATCAACCTTGTACTCATATTTATTTTGGCAGCAGTCACATTTTCGTCGGACCGAATCAACTTAATCGGGTTAACATTTTAGGTATTGAATTTTAATATTTAAATCCGTGGTAAAATTTAATTTATTACGAATTTATTTGTAAAACGCACATGCAATTTTAAACTTTGTTAAAAAATATAAGCTTTCATAAGCAAATTAAAACCCAAACCCAGAAAGCTTGCAGAACGTCTTTGGATTATTTTCGAAAATCATAATAGTTAAATGTTTTTAATAATCAAATATCGTATATCAAAAACAAGTATCGTAAAAAAATGTCTACTGAAAACGTCTGATATCTTTTGTTTGTTGTTGGTGCTCGTCTTTTGGTTTCGTTGATTCCTTTTTCTTTTCTCTGACGTTTGTTTGTATTGGAGCCGAAATTAACTCGCGGTGTTTTTTCAGTTCGGATTTATTGTGGTAAGCAAATACATAGTCCTCAAAATGTTTAAAATCATAAATTAAACCATACAAGTATACATCCGTTCAAAAGATTAAGTTAAAAATTAAGTTAAGATTTGTTTTTATTCGTGTTATAAATATTTAAGTTTGTTTTATTTTTATTCTATAGTTTTTGAACGTTTTGTTGGCCATACGTTAAGTTGTTTATGCGTTAGGTAACCGACTGTTTAGTTTTTGATTTGATATTTTTATAAATGAGGGTATTTACACATACACTTGAAACAATGCCCTATATTTTAAATTTACAATCAACCTTGTACTCATATTTATTTTTAACGTTATGAAATACGTGCATTGCATTTTACATTAATTAAGAATTTTAATTGTAATTAAAATAAACAGATAAATATTGCACAATCGATTGAAAACATTAAACTAAATTTTCAATATTTAAATTAATAATTTTATGTTTTTAGGATTATTTTAAAATATTTCATAAATTGAAAGAAAGTTTTACAGTATTATTATTCGATTTTATGTAATTTATTTTACTAATTAAATATTTTTATTTTTCTTAATAGCCATCGGCGTCGTGTCATCAATTAGTTGTCACGTAGTATATATACCGTGCGTCGTATCGTTAATTTGTTTAATAAACATGAATTAATCGTTTTGTACGTTCGTCTTGGCGTCACGTGACCGTTCATAGTAAATAATATTGTTGCAATGTCAAGTCTCAAGTGGATGTAACCCATACGCATGCAGTTATTTGTGTGGATTACTTATGTCAATTGAACTAGGTATACGGTTGAATGTGGGGCACTGTCGTCTTGAAATAGTTTTACATTTTCTTATTCTCATTGACTGGCTGGAAATCTATCGTTATAACTAATTAAAAAAAAATGCCACCTACAACTACAATTCCGGAAAATGAGAAATTTGTTTGTTGATAAAAAATTACATTTTTGACATTTTTTTTGACAATTATTGTTTACTTTACTCAGATTGTTTTCATTGATTTAGTGCCTAAAGCTGGGCTTAGGACCTATATATACAATATAGAAAAGATATAATATAAAAATGATTATTCAATTCAATTTTAGACACACGAATAAAATCTTTACCAGAAAGCCAAGAACTGGATATGGCAAAAATGTATTATATTATATTTGTATCTAAAGGAGCACAACTATTCAATAATCCACCTATAGTGGTTAAAGATTGTCTAACTATGTATTTTTTTAAGTTATGTTAGATCTGTCGATCACTTTAAGTCTTACACTATTATGTTATCTTTTATAAGCAAATTAAAACCCAAACCCAGAAAGCTTGCAGAACGTCTTTGGATTATTTTCGAAAATCATAATAGTTTAATATTTTTATTATTATTTTTAAATATTTCATAAATTAAAAAAAAAAATTACAGTATTATTATTTGATTTAATCTCATTTGTTTTACTAATGAAATATATTTATTTTTAACGTTATGAAATACGTACAATGCATTTTACATTAATTAAGAATTTTAATTGCAATTAAAATAAATAGATACAATTTAAGCAATTTACGCAAGATTAAAATTTGAAGCGATCCCGGTGTACACTTTTCGGGAAATGGATGGACGTTAAATGTTTTGGTTCAATTAAGTATGCTAAATAGCAATAGAAATTTTGCGTTTTGCTACTAATTGGTAATTTTAAACGAAAATTTATCAGCTTAAACAATCGTTCAACTATGAATAACTATCGTTAGCGATATTATAGCTGTTTAGGGCAAAAATGTAATTGGATGCGATACAATATTTTATATGCAGTATGCATTTTTTTTGGATATATGTATATTTATGAACTTCATTGTTTGATCGTATAATTATTATTATTGTGTAGCCATAGTATAGTAAATAGAAGCGCAACTCTGGGCTCGTAGAATAAGACTACGGTATCCCCTGCCTGTCGTAGAAGGCGACTAAAAGGGGCCTCTGGTTCACTGGGCGACAATTGTGTGGGCCTTTGTCGTCCGCCAAGGTGGCCCCGGAAGAAGGCGACATCGGCTGGCCCGTGTCGCCTTGCACTGCGAGAGCACTTGGGGGAGGGAGTAACTTCCCCCGCGACGTGCTTTCCTAAGAACACAGTCCAGAGGGGCTCAGGTGCGTTCCTCTGGAGATCCCGGAGCCTCTCACCATGCAGAGGAAGGGCCGCCGGGGAGGTTTGCCTTCCCCCCAAAAGGCGGGGTATCTTTTTGAAGATTTCTTCCCCAAAAACAAAAAAAAGTAAATAGAAGCGGATGTAACCATCCGATTAATTCACGCAAAAAGTGCAAATAATTGTAAGTGTTTTAAAACCCTGGAGCCATATAATTGTGGATATATGCCACATGAAAGATTCAGTGAATTTCTGCAAACAAAACCTTGGATCTTTTATTGTATCTATTACCATTTGACATCGACTGAGTGGAGTATGCTAGTGCAACGAAAGTATTTTGAAACACAAAACACTAACATAATTATAATATAATGTATTACGATTTATTTCTTGTACAAATATAGGTTTTGATTAGAATAGCGCAGAACATTCGCGAGTTAGAAGCACTTGATCACGTTATTTGTATTCTAGGACCCCTTTGGTAGAAATTCACGCGAGGTCTTAAATTTTACAATAATAGCAAAATATTAGGATTACCTGAGTGGCCATGTGCCACAATATGTTGCAAGTTCTTAAAAAAAGGCTTTCGGACACCTTACTAACATTTATTTCTCGCCGGCGTTTTCTTTACGGTCCTTCCCCATGCGGTGCCGGCACTACACATGCTGTGGTTACTATCGTGGTCGGAAGCCTATCTTTGCACTTAAAAGGTGTGTGACCTAATGACCTGCGCTTCCATGAAGGCGAGTTATGGCTGTCAGGTCTTTTTCTTATAGAATATTGTTTTGCAACATCTCGATTAACGTGTAATTGGTCAATTCTTAAGGTCGTGGGCTCGAATCCACAACTATTGACCTGTATGTCTCTTAACACAACCCTAAGTACTCGTATAGAAATGATTACCATGAATGTTAATATTTGTGAAAAAAATTCTTATAGTTCTTTTTTCTGTACGTGGTATTACTGTCCTGGTGTATTTGTAATAGTAGCAAGTAGTATTGTAGATCATTATTCGTGGTTAAGTTAATACGTCCGCGATTAGACAAGGGCACAGATATGGAGACAAGTATTTGAAGCATTCATCTATCGTAACGTTCTATTTAAACAAACGGTGTGAATGCAAAGTTCACGATACAATTTTTACGATTGGGCAGTAATTTTTCACATCGTTTATTTATGGAACACCGAGTCGATGATCTCGGTCGATACGGTTTCAGTGTTCAATGTATACGCCGCTGTTATAATAGATATTTTTCTTGTTTTAATTTAGGTTGGTACAGCGTACTTAATGTTGTGGAGGTCTGAGTTCGACTCCTTAAACAATTAATTTAATAACGAATGCGTTGTTTTCTGAAAGTTTATGTTATTTAACTAGTAGACAAGCTTGTTTGGAGAAATTTAAAAAGCTTTATCCACAAGGTTGACGGGAAGTCTTTCGATGTTTGTAGGCATTGATAATTCCCTTTGTAATTTCAAGTCATTGGGTGATTTTTCAAAGGATTTTTCATATAAAGGTTGTCAAATATCTCCCTTCCGCCTTTTAGTCTTTTGAATTTCGCGGCTATGTACAAAGCGCTACAGAGCTCGTATCTAGCAATACTATACATAATTTGAAAGGTCTTGACATAACCTACAAAACGACGCTTTGCATAATTAGTTTGGATATTGCGTTCAACATTTATAGATGTGTAATATACCTTTCAAATTATGTATAGTATTGCTAGATACGAGCTCTGTAGCGCTTTGTACATAGCCGCGAAATTCAAAAGACAAAAGGCGGAAGGGAGATATTTGACAACCTATTATATTTCAAAAGGCTTGGCGGAACAAACTTTTTTTGATTTCATGAGATTTAGAAATCTCCGATTACCGGGAAAAAATATGCATTACTGTAATTATCTTTTTCCCTTTGTGAAAAAATACATTTACAATGTAATTATGTTATCTATGTTTTTTTTTTGCAGTAATGTTAGCACTAGACGGGTAATAATGAACATCTGCCCATCTACTAAATGTAGAACAGCCACTGCACGTCAACAGCAGCGCTTCAGAGCCACTTCCTTGTACAATAGGTTAAATAAAGTCTTAAAAAATCATCCTTTGTTGAATCATAAATGTAAATTAGTTTGTAAAAAATATTTACTATAGTTGAATTATATTCAG
Organism: Meandrusa payeni; assembly: GCA_029286785.1. Classification (NCBI taxonomy): domain Eukaryota; kingdom Metazoa; phylum Arthropoda; class Insecta; order Lepidoptera; family Papilionidae; genus Meandrusa; species Meandrusa payeni. The sequence goes on along the minus strand of JAGSMX010000008.1, from coordinate 4,619,808 downwards.
ACTGAACGCCTCCTAATTTAATAAAATTTAATATAATATAAAGCTGAGGGACATACACAAACACAAATTTACACACACACACATACACACCAAAACACACATTTATAAAATATTGTTATCATTTGTTATGCTCATATTTTATTGTAATTTATTGTGCTTTTCAAATGGGAGAAGACACTGACCCCTGAAACACAGGTCCAATTGAACCTAGCTCAGGAGTCAGAGACTTCATATTTCTTTGTTTAAACATTTTCTATGGTGACTATTTATTATTTATTATTATGTTCTCCAGGATATAGATAACATAGATTTATAAGTTCTTTTTATGTTCTTTATTTTTAATAGTCTCGAGTATTCACACTAACAAAGACTCATTTGTCATCACCTTTTTACACTTATGTTGTCGAGCAATAAGGAAAGACATGGTACTATGAATATAGCATATCTCGGGTACCCTCGATACACAATGCTATCGCTCATAGAATATTGCCTCTTGTCTGAGAATCTAGACTATAGCCATTTCGGGAGGAAAATTAAAATAATTGATGACTTAATTTCACACCAGCTAGTTCTGTGAGATTGTGGTAATTCCCTGATAAATATGGCCCCGACGTGTAACAGGATAAGCAAGTATTTCTGCTATGGTTATGTTATTATGTTTGTTGCCATAGTTGAATTTGGATTTCAAAATAAATTCTTTAAGTCAGCGTCAACAAAAATGGTCGGATACAAATTACATTCGATTGCCATGTTTCTTACTAAACCCATTCTGTTATTAATAACCAATTAGAATAATCAATAAAAGCAAAATAACCTAAAACGATCATACACAATCTGCTCAGTCTAGTCACAGGTTTCACAGAATGCATTTCAGGAATTACATTGTAGTTCCACCATTAAACTAAAAGACGAATTTCTAGATTTCACTATACGGAACGAAGCGCTTTGCTTCGTCTTTCATTATTCGTACAGAAAAGGACTTGAAAAGTTTGCACGCGTCTGTATTTCTCACCGATTACTGCGTGTTTTCAGTAGAAATTTAATCAATAGGCATTTACCAATCTAGTGCGCCTTATATCCAGGCATTACCAAATAATATTAGGTAGGATTGTGATAAAAATTGCTTTAAAAGTTTTAACAAAATTAAACGAGAGCGCAGCTATAGTGATTAATATAAAACCTTGTCTCTCAAGTTTATGTAAAATTATGAGCTGGTATATATATTTGAGGGTAGAGAGATATTCGTGAGAGGAAGTAGCTATTATCCGTATACCGAGGTTAATGCTAATCTTGATACTGTTTACTCGTTTATTTTGTTTGTTCGTCCTCGCATGGCCCGCGTAGCAGCGAGTGTGCAGGAACGTTATGGATAATCGACAAATATAAGCATGTATCTGTGATATCATCACAGACTCATGCTTAATTTTATTTGTGTTAACATTTTTCAAAACCTAGAGAACAAATATAAAATAATACAAAGACAGTTATGAACGAAAGCATCCATTGTGAAATATTCACTCTAAAGGTTTGCACAATGCCTATAAAAATACACATTTTCGAATTCGTATTTCATGCAGCATATTATGTGTTATTTCTGCTGTCGGGTTAATTTAAGTAACATCTTCGGCCCTGTAGTTCTGGGCGCGTAGAATAAGGCTACGGTATCGTCCGCTACAGTGGATCCGGAAAGAAGGCGGCATCAGCTGGCCTGTATCGACTTGCACTGCGAGGACACAGGGGGGAGAGATTAACCTCCCCCCGGAACGTGCTCTCCGAGAGCACAGTTTAGGGGGTCTCCGGTGCGTTCTACTGGAGATCCCGGAGCCCCACACCATACACCGAGGAAGGGCCACAGGGGGGATTTTAATGGGTAAGATAACCTCCAGAAGACGGGGTATCTTGTCGAAGATTTCCCCACGTCAACAAAAAAAAAGTAACATCTAAAATCCGGGAAGAATCTACAAAATTCTAACGACAATTGCGAATCAAGATATTAATCTAACTTTGCATAGTTGTTTAATTTTTTTATCAAACGAGCACTGGGATACATGATGTTGTGATCACCGGTACCTAAGAACATCTAAACACGAAGCGGTTACAGCCTTTAAGCTTTGTGAAAGGAATAAGCTTTAAGGTGCTCTGGAAATAAGATGCCAATAAATATATGTAATTCAGCCGACGGAATAATTGAGACAATTTTTGTAAACATTGTCGTGGTAAATGCTATTAGGATAAGCGAGAAACCAACAGTCTACTGTGTCAAAGTGTTCAAGCCGATTGCATATAACTTTATCCACTATTTAAGACACTGTCTATTGTAAACGATCTAATGTTAGGAGGTTGAGACGATCAGTATTTCACAAGAAACTATAAAGACAACACTATTGATTAAAAAAATTGAAGTACAATTCAAAATATCGACAGAGATTGGAATATATCTATAGTATAATAATAATTAGATAACATGTACATAAAGAACAAAACGATAATTTGCACCTGTTTATATTTTTAATCCAAACCACCCAACCTAAATATCGACAGACGCAACAAAAGTAAAATTTGCTCAACCGAGCCATATAAAACAAACTTCTCAAACAAATTCTTTTGCTTCTTAGGTTCCTACCTATATAATAAAATGAACCAAAAAATAGCTATCTACAACTTGCCAAAAGCTAAATGTAAAAAAGTCCTTATACCTTGGCTACTAAAGCTCGACTATAATACCACAGAAAATTTGTTAAAAATCTCATCATAAATTAAATAACATATAAAGCACACTACACACACATACATGAACTACATACACACCACGCATACACCACAGAGACACCACACAAACCCACCACACATTCACACACACACCACACACTTTCTTTCTTGCATGTTAATTCTTAAGTTAATATTAATAATAAAATTACAGAACTATCATAAATATGGTGGGGGGCTGGTGATCTGTCTTACAGGGTACCCTAGTTCAGACACCAGTCTTCCACAAATTTAAGATCTACGTAAACTGTAAACGTATAAGTAAACTGTGCATTTAAATTTGTGAAAGATGAATAAATAAATTTATTATTATTATTATTTATTTTGAATCCTTAGGTTAAGTTTTTATAATATTTATATAAAAAGTAAAATACACAAAAATATCATACAAAATACAAATTATTATTATTATAATTATTATTATTATAATCTATAAGTGGCATAAAGCTTAAAATAACAACCAATTTCTTAAAGCAAAAGGAGAGCATATTGCAGATTATAGGTTTATTAAGTTCCATTAGAGTCTACGATACAGTTATTAAGTGTACTCCAAGGCTCTACTCGTCAGTCATTGCCCACTGGATGGCAATCAGGACTGAGGGCGTGGACTGACATTTTGACTTTGACGTACTCACACGATTGACATTTGCTATCCCGCTGAATGCCACAAGGCGGTTGGCGCGTTCGTTTTATTGGTACAAAAATGAAACTATAATTGTATCATTGTCTATTCCTTTTTATGTTTGATTCGAACAATAATTGTTTTAATTTATTTTGTTCCTATGTATTATAGAGACAGTAAAGTGTCTATGTAAATGAATAATTGAAATAAACTTTCAGGCCTCTTTAATCCTAGCGGGGTAGTCAAAGATTTACTGTATGTTTTGATTGCGTTTTTGTCTTTGTGACCCCGGTTGATTACATCACATAAAATGTTGCACAAGGCGGCAATTGTTAAAAAAGCAAAAGATTTTGTTTTTAGTAATTAAGAACATACGGAAGGATTTCGGATCCCCGATCATAATATAAAGACGAACAATAAGTCTCTAGGCTATCACTGATTTTTAAATATCTAAAGCGTCACAGTATAAATAGATAATAAGTTAAATTGGTTTAAAAGGAAATCATAATTCTTAAAGCAGTGATAACTGTCTGGTAAAGAATTTGACTTACGAGTACGTTTTATGGTCAGATATTATTTAAAGTCGATGGTTTCACCTTCTATATTATACCATACCAAATAAACTCGAAGCAATTGTACGAAACGTCAGCAATCCCTACCCGCATTGTTTGTGTTAAAATCTTCACAATTGACGTCATAGTTGGCAGAGACAATAAAATGTTTTAGCCGTCACCTTTCCCGGAAAATTTATTCTGTACAAGAATCATTATAATATCATAAGTATATGAGTACAAAGGCTATCGCACGCCCTCGGCTTCCGTAATCAGATGTTTTCATTCCTCTTCGCCCATTATTAATTAATTATCCCACGATAACGAATAATTTATAATAACAAAAATATGTAAACAGTTCTTGGCAGAACGCAAACGTAGCAGTATATATATTTATAGTCTAATATGTAGATATGCCATAGACCTATTCGCGTACTTTTATAAGAGCATCTCATCTAACAATTTAAGTTCTACCGCATTTTCTGATGGTATGTCTTCCTTTCAGGAGGCCCTCAATGAGCACCAGAGGATCAATGAGAATAGATAAAGGCTTAAGTGGTTTGGGCAATATAAAAGAATCAACGAAGAAAGAGAGACGAAAACATACAATCCAATATACAAACACCCTGGGCACACGAAGAGATAGGCAGAGATCACGCATTTCTACTACTGACACATCCTTTTTGCTTCATTCATATCCATACATCTGCGCACATATAATAGTTGGTTAAGGATGCTACTTACCTGGCCCTATTTTAAAATATCCAATTTACTTCCTGGGCGACCTAAACCGACCACTATTCCACGTTATAAATTTTCTGTGTCTTTCTTTCCTCATTCATTCATTATTTCTATAAATTCTAACCACCGGAGCTTATCTCTTCTATTTCTAGCCACAACATCCTCTTTCAAGCTACGCTTTTCCCTTTCTTACACTCTTTTATTTAATTTTTTAACCTATCAGTGTCAGAACCACTAAGAGTGACAATTCCACTTAACATCAAGTGGGATCATGGTCAAGCATTTGCTTAGAATTTTAATACTTAAATATGAATTTTTTACTTACTTTAACTTAAATACGAAACAACTATATTACAGGCTATACAACATTATGGCAAAATATACGAGTAGATATAATATTAGCCTGTCGGTGACTCCAACCCGTAAGATTTTCTCCTACCAAAAAGTATTTTAATGCAGTTTAAGTTTTAACTACACTCGTAAACAAAAATAAAGGGTCGTTTAAGAAAGTTTGAATATCTCGGAAGATAAAGACGCTAGCTATAATAATACCTATAAAACAATATTTTAAATTTTACCGTAATTTTAGTACTTAGTGTTGCCACATGGAGATAATATTTTCATTAATAAATACAATTTAATGAAAAATTCTGTATTATCCAAGTCGTAAGATATCCTTTTTCGTTCAAGTTTATGTCTTTTAATGAAATATAAATTAATTAATAAAAATATTTTATTTTGTTTTAAGGATATTTAATTGTCTATCATGCACACGATCGATGCATTCGAGATGTGGTGCTGGAGGCGTATGTTAAGGATACCCTGGACTACGAAACGCACCAATGCATCTATCCTTTTTTTTTTTTGTTGACGAGGAGGAAATCTTCAGAAAGATACCCCGCCTTCTGGGGGGAAGGCGGCGGTTATGTGGGGTTCTTACCCACTAAAACCTCCCCGGTGGCCCTTTCCTCGGTGCATGACGAGGGGATCCGGGATCTCCAGTGGAACGCACCGGAGCCCCTCTACACTGTGCTCAAAGAGAACACGTCCCGGGGAGGTTATCCTCCCCTGTGCCCTCGCAGCGCAAGGCGACACGGGCTAGCCGATGTCGCCTTCTTCCCGGGTCCACTTTGGTGGACGACTCAGGCCCCCACCCTTGTCGCCCAGTGAACCCGAGGCCCCTTTTAGTCGCCTTGTACGACAGGCAGGGGATACCGTACAATGCATCTATCCTAAGCCAACTACAAATTAAGACTCGTTTGTCTACCATATGCCGACAACGAATCCTGGCGTATTTCGGACACACAATGCGCAGAGGCGACGAAAGTCTAGATAAACTGATCGTAGTTGGGAACACCGCAGGAAAAGATCTCGCGGCCGTTCACCAACAAGGTGGTCCGATCAGGTAAAAGACTCGTCGTCCTCCAAATTTTACAGTGCTGTAAGAGACGCGCTGGACAGAAGCCGGTGGAGGCAAATCATCCGCTCCAGGTGCAACCCTGATGGTGACCACGATCCTCAGACATGTGGGACCGACACTAGAGAGAGATCATGCACAATTTATTTCAGTTAGCTAGCGTCTTTATCTTCCGAGATATTCAAACTTCCCTTTCGGCTCACGGCTATATAATATAAGATGAAAATCTATTACTGAAGTATATTATAAAATTGAAGTCTGCATGTACTTCAATGGATTAGATACTTTCAGCTAATATTACTGTCATAGGCGGGTTTGTCAGTCTTTGTTATTTTTTTTTTAAGATCACAAAGAAGTATTAACTGGTATAATGACGTATATCACGTCGAGAAGAAACAAGCGCTGAGAATTTTGATTGCGTTTAGGTTGGTTGGCATTTACGACGGTAATGGTGAAACGATAAACAATGCTTAAAATTCTTTTGTGCTTTATGAATAGCAATGTGGCTGTTAGTCTAATAGCTCTATTTTAAATTTTTCATTATATCAAGGTTAACCTTCAAAATGCTTGTAAAAATGAAAATTTGTTTACGTATATTATCTCATTGTACTTTATTTTATTTTGTGTCATGTAGTATTAAAATATAGAAATAAAGATTATTAAACTTTTGCAGGTATCAAAGATGTATAATGTTTCATCACCAGCCCCGTAGTCCTGGGCTTATAGAATAAGGCTATGGTTTTTTTTTGACGAACTAACACAGTTGGCACAGAGAAGCTGGCGTTTACTGGATGGAGAGGTGGCACATAGCTCTTAGATCGCTTAGCCACCTGAACCTCCAAGGCTATGGTATCATCTGCCTATCGTTAAAGGCGACTAAAAGAGTCCACGGGTTCACGGGCTACAACGGTGTTAGAGTACAGTGCAAAGGGGCTCCGACGGGTTCATTGGAGATCCCGGAGCCCCTCGCCATGCACCGAAGAAGGCTAGGAACGGTATTATGAGTAAGAACCTCACATAACCTTCCTCTAGAAAGCGGGGTATCTTGTTGAAGACTTTCCTCCAGTCAATCAAAAAAAGGTAAAAATGTTTAGAGACTTCTTACATCGACGCGAATATTACTAATCATGAAACGGCTGGTACCAAAAATAAAGGACTATTTTTGCTTTTTTTATTTGTATTTTTATTCATATAAACGTTTTTAATTGATTTTTTGAATCCCGGGCCTCCAGCGACGAAAACTTACGGAAGTTAATTACAAAAACCACTTTACTAATGTTTTCGTGCTCAAAAATTTATTTTCGATTTCTCGACGTTCAACCACGACAGACGGGTATTCAAAAATGAATTTGAAACACGAAAATTTATCCAATAAATTTATTTAAATTAAAAAAAAAGAAAAAAGAAATATATTAAATAACGTTAGTAATAATAATATTCCAAGATTTCGCCTATTGTGTCATCATGTGTTTGAATTTGTTTCATGTAAATATAACAGCCTTAAATAGATCAGAACAATGTTGCCATATAGTTTATTTTTCATGTTTTCACTGGGCTTTATTCTTTGCGAGCGTTTACGACACATTCTTGCGTTAGATGCTTCATAAAAGAGTTAAGAAACGGTCGGCACTCAGAAGTACTCAAAAGAAATGTACAATTTATGTTGAATCACGTTTACAGGAAAAATACCATTCTATTGTACTTTACAAAGTTTGTGTTTGTTTGTATATATCCACTTATAATGACTTCATATCTTTAGTACATGTTTAGTTTGATTTTATAAGGGAGAGGGACATAGGAGTATTCTCGCCGGATTTTGAGTGGTGGCACCGAGTACACACACAAATCTAAGCAATTGCAGGTCACACTTCTTACGAATAGTTTGGCCGTTAGCACCTTATTCACTAGACAAAACGCAGAAATATAAAACAGCATAATTTCACGCCAATATTCAGGGAGATCATGGTACAATATTTAATTCTGTAGAATCTATCAGTACACTTATTTTCTTGTAAAATTTTGATTGATGAAATTTTTGTCTGTCTGTGTGTCTGACTCTTCATAACTCAAGAATACTTTACTGATCGTAAGCAAGAGAAGTTCTTAAAGAAATTGAGTATGCTGTAAGAACACTTGATAGCAAATGATACGCTAAATATGACATTTGTGCTTTAAAATGGCTTGCTTGATTTTGATGAAATTTTCAAGCAATTTTTCAGATTAGCCTAGCTTTATAGTTTTTCTTGATAGTGGCTCCATTAAGGAAAACTGAAGGGGAGTTAGAAAGCTCTCCGCTGGCCTGCACCTGCGCCGCACATCTGACCACCTCACATTTTGTATGCCGAGCCCGACATAACTAGCCTGCTTCCCTGGCGGACGGGTATGAATAAACGAATTTCCTCCTATGTCTCATGAGTATTCGTGTTGTTTAAAATATTCCTAGTATAATAACATTCAATAATAATAGATTTTTGGAACGCCTATACGATGAAATATATATAATATACACGGGCATAACACCCTCTTAAATTCTCGCCGACCTGATCTCTAGCAGTCATTGAAGCACTTGACTTTCAAGTATATTCCGATTAGTATTAATATGTACCGAGCTGAATATTGGGCTTGCACACATGAATAATTCGGTCACGTATAAAAACTACAAGCTTCACTTCCTAGAACAGTAATTTACGAAGCACTAACTTTCTCTCTGGAAATAAAAGATATAAAGGCTCTTTGTTTATTTTTGTTTTGACGTTTGAATCGACTGGTGATTCGATTTCCAACTAGGCAATTTGGGAAGAGGACATTCAACTACAATACATTGTGAAAGTAGATTCACGCGCCACCGTATCGACGCTCGTAATTCAGTTTTGTAGAAACGGAACATACCCTATTTTCTATTGATGATTTCGAATCTAAATTTAGGGCGTGCTACTTTAGAAATATTTTGTTCAATAATAAATATATGATATGCCGTATATTATTTATAATTTTCGTTGATTTGTGAGACCGATATCTTAGAGCGCTCATCTCATTAGATCGAATTATTATTATGAATATCTTAAGGAATTCCAACTTAGTGCAAATATGTTACCCTTTGCACAGAAGCACTCGGACTCTCGAAGACATCCGCGAGGACTGCTCAGTCCTGGATGAGATACGATAATTCAATATGTTTTCTATAAATAACAAATATATAAATAACACTATTCCCGATTCTGGAAGCGGTGGCCCTGGGAGAAAAAGTGGCAGAAGAAACTTCGGTACATCATACAAGGGATGCCGGGTTTCAAACGGGGCGTAAACGGGATTTTGTTAACGTTTTTTTCAGCAAGGGTGGTAGGAAGATTCTGTTTCGCGTATGTCTATCTATACGATGAAGATATTGTCTCAGACAACCCGGTTACTGGGTTGTTCATCAGCGTTTGAAGAGACGATGTTTTAGTTTTTGTCCCAACTAGAACCTAGTAAAGTAGTAATTAAATAAGCATTAAAAATGCACTTAATGGTTTTTAAGAGTTTTTTGAGAGAAGCCGAGGACAGAGCAGTGTGGAAGCAGCTCGTCGACGTCGCGGTGAAAGCGCTTCAGGATAAGCACGACCTTCAGAAATGAAGAATACGATGAAGAAGAAATGGTTTTTAAAATATGTCTGTGATCCAAGTTTTTGACCTTCATTTATTATAATAAAATTAATTAACGCCACACAAAACAATAGCTTAATAAATTAAATGATACCACGATAAATATAATGTGCTTAGTTCGGACAATATGTTGAAGTGGCACATAAAGTTACTTGATAGATATGATAATTAACACTTCTGTACTGTGTTACAGTAAGATATTGTTTACTAGAATTTATAGATTACACGTGTATTATATATTATAAATTACAGTATTTAATGCGTATAGTTTATTGCAACGTAATTAGTTTACGAATTTTATTAACCCATAAAATCGAGTGCTTCTAGATAAGCAGTCATATTTACAAATATGACTGCTTATCTAGAAGCTCCATGCTTTTATATATAAATTTAAAGAATTATACGCATAATAATGTTATATAGTACCCTATACACTGCGCGCGTTGCTTCGCCACTAACTAAAATAACTTTTAAGGATAGACATTAAATAAATATTGGGGGACTTTCGCTGATCTTTACTGTTCATTTCAATTGTCACGGTAATATATGAAATTCATTGGAAAGAAACTCAGAAACCTTCATAGACTCATGCACAACACCTTGCTGAAGAACATCACATGATTAAATGCATAGTTTACGTTTCTATAAAGGACATACAGACATTCATTTATCATGGTTTTTTAAGGACAAAAATTAATCACCAAAAATTTGTGCTCACATAAGCTATAAAGGGCTGTCTATCCCGCTACTATTAAAAGGATATGAAAGCTTTTTGTTTCTGTATTTATGATTATAACGTATTGTTTTTTCTAATCTAAATTTTAAAATAGTTGATTTTGTGAGGTATAAGTCTTACTAGTATAAAACCATGATCAATTTTAGACCGGAAATGAAGTCATACGTTAAACTTGTGAAAAGATTTGTGAGAAAGATATTGATAATTATAAAAGTAAATTCTTTATTGGGTTTTTATTATTATATTTATTATATCATCAACTCAAGGGTGTGAGCTAAAATTTGTATCTAGTACTCAGATGGGCTAACCAACGGAATAGCCTAGCAATAGCTCTAGGTTTAATGGACGTGAGATTTACATATAATTTAATATCTTAGGTCATTTGATTTATATCGGAGACGAAGTAATATGATGGCATTCTCGAATATTTCGGCAAGCAATAAACATTGTGATGTATAATTGTTTTATCACGATATTAGATATTCGAAATATTATTATGTCACGCGGCAAGAAAGGTCTTTACCGCATTTTCCTGTAGATAACCATCATAATAATGATAAGCAGAGATCTAAATATCGGTTGAAAAGGCTAAGCACTCGCGAAGGTAGACTATCAAAATACTCGTGCCTCAAATATACAATGATCGGTTCTTTCTAAAAGCTTGAAATATACCAATTAATATATTACAAAACTACGATGGTTGTTCAAATTCCCTAGAATAGGGTTTTTTTAGAATTTGAACTAGAGTAGTTAACCCGTCTCCCTCCTGCCTTCCCTAAACCTCCGACTCTGCTGGGACCCTGATTTCGGAAGGGTTTCTTCGAGGATAATGCTTAAAATAGTCATTTCTAAAATTCGTCTTTAACACCAGGGGAGCATTTGCCCTCTGGGTAGATAACCTGCGCTCGTTCGGATCTATTTCGCATCTTTTTAAATGTCTCTTCAGTATGTCTGTTCTTATACCTATAGTGAAATGACGATAGCAAGAGATAGAAATAGAGGCGTACCTAGAAGCAATGTTTCATCGTCGAGCGCCGTGACAAGGGAGTCGGTGCAGCAGGTGTTGGTGTTGTCGATGGAGATGCGCACGGAGGCGCAGTCCGCGGGCGAGTGCGGCAGCTGCTCCGCCGACTGCGCCGCGACGCGCCCGTTCGCGAGCCGTAGCGAGGCGGCGCGCCCGCCCGCACCTGTCGCTGCGCCGCCTCCACCATCCTCGCATCTGTTAGAATCACACAAGTGAGCTATATATATAGATATAGAGCTTATCCTTACGTTTTTATTTACTTATTTTTATTTTGTATTATTAATTACAAGGCAACATGACATTCATCATAAACATCACAGCCGGAGGACAGTCACTTCTGCGCATAGTCCTCCCCCAACGATTTTCAATTCGACTAGTTGTAAGCAGCTTGCATCGTAACGTAACGTCGGATACTACAGCTACATGCCTGGAGGCATTGTCACATTACTCCTAATCAACGCCCCCGCAACTGCTCCCCTGGTCATGGGTTCCGTTGCAGACGGATTTTAAGAATAATTAATTTAACGCTTAGGCTATTCCCAAGGCTGTGATGTCGGTATATGTTAACTACGTAATATCTTAGGGTCCCTAAGAAGGAACCCGGCAGCTAGACTTGAGCATTATATAGCCACGGTTACATCAGAAGCATCAGTCGTATGACCCATACATTAGCGTGAATTGGAGACGTAGAATGGTTTTATGTTGCGAGTTGTTTTATTCGAGGGGGGGGAGAAAGGTCCCCTTCTAGCATATAATATATAAAATAGCATGCGATTAAGTGACCCGCTACCCACAAACATGTACTAAAGGGATAACAGGTGCATTGCGCAAGTGTAAAATAGCTCCACTTCGATATTTTGCGAGGTCGAGGTACTTCCCTAATCGTGCTAAAATTCAGTAAACAGTACGGCATTTATTTCTAGTTCCTTTAAGTTTTTCAAGCAAAGTTATTTTATATTATGCATACATAGGGGTAGTCATATATCGTTTATAGTATACAGCTATAGGACGGCTCGACCGCAGGGTAACCACATCTTCACATAAAACCGCAGTTAAAGCCTAGAAATACTGTGTGTTGTGGTTGATGAAGGCAAGCGGACACCCTGGTACTTATAATAAAAGTTCATTTATATTAGCAATATATAGGTATATAAGTATGTAAATAGTTTTTAATATTCCGGATTTGCAAGTCATCCTCTAATATTATGTTACATTCAATTATTAACAAAAGAATAAAGAGAAAAAATAACATAATCATATCGATCCGATCGAATCGATATTATAAAATATGATTTGAGTCCCAGTCGACTTATCTTACGCACCAAAAATATTGATAAAATGTATACTTGATAATTCTAAAAAAATGAATCTTAAAAAGGTAATTGAACAATCCCCATTGACAAATCTTTTTATTTCTCTTATTTAAAGATGTCTATTTGTATTAGAATTTGTATTCTTTTTAATCGACTTCAAAAAAAGGGGAGGTTCTCAACTGTGTTGTATGTTTTTTTATGATAGTTATCGCATACCTTTGGACTGGAAGACTTTAACTTTGGATTTGAAAGCTGGTGCTTCTCGTGTGGTCCAAATCTGACTGATGGAAGCCATGTGTTAACCATATAAGTCTTATATTTACATCATGTATGTGCGCCACAAATGGACGGATAACTCAATATCACGCCAACTGATTTCGATGATTCATTTTTATTAGAAAGGAGTAGTTTGATAAACGGTTAGGTAATGATTTATTTTTTGTTTCGTAATATTCTGACGATAATTTGAAAATACAAGAGGGCGTACGCGCATATTAGCGTTTAACGTTTGATTCGATTAGAAGTACGCTTTGGTTTTAATCGTAAATATACTTGTTGGAGCGTCAGTATTAGATGCGGAGGCAGTATATTGATTTTCCCGGAAATCGTTCCTCCCACGCTGTCTTTGTATTCCTGAACAGCTTCCCAACCTACGTTTTCCTTGTGATGTAAACACAATACATATAAATTATTATTGTTCTATGGATATATAAGGATACACAAGGGTGTAGGGAATACAGACAAGATTATGTATGGGAAAAGACGGCTCCCTATTTATAAATGTATTTGCAATGAGGAAATCATAATCTTTCAATATAAATTGGGTGTATGTATTACTAATTTTTAGATTTTTGATATTTATAAAAAAAAAATTACGTTTTTATAGTAAAAGATTTTTTTATATCCATTGCGTGTATAAAAGGCGAAATTATTCAGTGGGAATGACCAAAACAAGCAATGTCAAGCAACTTACGAGTATTTTACTTTTGTTAAAATTACATGTTCTGCGTATTTTCATGGCCAATAAATAAACTGTTTCGTAGAATAATGTATGGGTGATTTTTTAGTATTATTTAAAAATGTTCCAGCGACCGGATCTGAAACTGTGGCATGCCGCATCCGGCTATCGGGCCAGGCCTCGGTCAATCATGATTACAAATAAATATGATTCAGCTTCTAATAGACGTTGCCTCGCTTTGTAGTAAGTCTGAGCTCATTTTTTTTTTCATCTAAAGATCGAAAGTTTCTCAGTTACCTGTCTCCAGTTTCATAGTTACAACCAACGTGGGTGCGAACCCCGGTGCTATAAAAATAGTTTGTTGCAATTTTGTATACAGATTTAGCAAGCAACTCGGTGGTAATGGAAAATATCGCGAGGTTTTTTTAATAACAACTACATTGGCCAGAGACGCTGGCTCTGACTGCTTCACCAGATTGAGAGGTGGCATAGCTTTTAGGTCGCTTAGCCCGAACCTCTAGCGCTAGTTACTCGACACAAAGGTTCCCCCGGTGAGGAGTAACCTCATCTTGGACGGTTACTATGTTACGCGTAAGCATTCCGATCCGAAGACGCCTGAGAGGGCTAAACCATGTCTCGGTCGGTTGCTATTTCACGGATAGTCTAAGGGAAGGAAAGAAAGTATTAATGAAAGAGAAATTCAGTTCCTTGAGTTCTAAAAGATAAACATAATTATATGTGCACAATTGAAACATAATGGGTGGGTACTGTTTCCTATAACACAGGTATTCCTAGTTTAGGAGACAGGACGACAGTATATTAAGTGACATAGCTGTGTACAATAAAGATATTATTATTATTTTTTAGATTTTCTCCTTCTCGAAAGCAGAATTATTATTATATGTACCCTGCATCAATTTAAAAATCAGCTATATTTATTTTGAATTAAGAATTCAATTCTCTAATTTGAATAATTTAAATTCGGCCAGGCGTAATATTAATTTATACGAAACATTGGTGCCTCAGTCAATATGTACGAATAACCGAATTGCAAGCTCGTATTTGGAAATTAACGTTCGAGAGAAAACGGCGCGCGAAGCGCCATTAACGTTATTAACAAGAACATGCAATATTTGAATAACGCGTACTCGGCTTTAAATACAGTTTCAGTTTCGATATGGACGAACTCTGAAACTCATGTGAAATATTTCTTTTTATTTCACATCGAATTTGTTTCAACCGACTTCAAAAAAGGAGGTTCTCAATTCGTCTGTATTTTTTTAAATGTATGTTAGTTACCTCACAACTGTCGACTGATGTTGAATTGACAATGGCATCCATGACACCATATAAGTATAATATAGTATAAACCGTATCAGCTTTACAAATAAACGTGGTATAAAGATAAACTTAGGAATAAATTAAGAATAAGCAAAATTTGTACTAATATAGCAAGAATACGTTATACCTGGTATAACGTTGAAGTTTTTGTTCATACAATCGTTATTCCGAAGTCATAACGACGTACACCCTTGTTTAAGTCCAGTATAACATTTAAAATACCACGATTTGTGTTTGTGTTCGCTCATTTAAATTAACTTATTATGGAATTAAGGCCAATGGAGGAAGTAGAAACAGTAAATGACTTAATAAATATCATTCAGACTCCAAAAAAAGTAAAAATATTTAAAAGATGGGAAAACCCTTTTGATTTATATGTCGATGATTAGTTTCGATTAAAATATCGGTTTTCTAAAAGTGGTATAATATTTCTAGACCATTTATTTGAAAGGTCTCTTACTATGGACAAGCGTGGAAGTGGATTATTTTCTATCTATATATAAAGTATAGAATATTTTATAACCGCCACTAATGGACGAATAACTCAATATAACGCTAGCCGATTTGGATGAATTATTTTTATTGAAAAGGACGTACTTTAAGTACTTGTATAAGATTTTGGATAGCTCCTGATTAATTCTATTTCGTAATATTTCTACAATAGTTCGGAAGGCCAAATACGGCGTCCGTGCGTACGTTTGACATTTGATTCGATTTGAAGTCGGTTTTTGTTTTTTAGGCTATCATTTAGCTGTTAAACTACACTCATGAGCAAAAATGAAAAAAAATAAACGGTCGGTTAAGAAAGTTTGAATATCTCAGGAAGATAAAGACGCTAGCTAACTGAAATAAATTGTGCATGAAAGACAAATAAATATACTTAAAATAAAATAAAATATTTTAAATTATTTATTTATATTTCATTAAGAAACGTAAACTTAAACGAACAAGGATCTTACGTAAACTTTGATAATACAGTATTTTGCCTTAAATTTTATTTTTATTTTAATTGGATCGCCGCATGGAAGCAACACTAAGTACTGAAATTTAAATAAAAATATATTTTTTTTAATTAAATACAAATAAAATTATTTTTTTATTGGAACAACAAACGAATACATATTAAAAGCTTAAGATAATAAATACATTAAGTATAAAGAGTTATAAATATGTAAACAACACCGTTATCCACATAGTAATAATAATGTCCACAAAATGTCTATAGCACTACACACACTATAGATCTGCACTTATATCATCTATATTTACATATTTAAAATATCCAGTTTCTTTATTAAAGTTTTTTTTATAAGAGGAAAAGGCAAGAAATAACACATCAATGTTGGCGAAATGGTCATTATACTGCTTCATAATCCTAGTCAATGGAGCGCGTTCACCGGCGTTGGTTCTCGTTATAATGGGAGAAAACATTTTGTGAGTGTATGTATCACGAATGCGCTGAGAACTGCTAGGAACACGAAAGTAGATATTATTGAGATTTATTTTATTACAACGATATTTAATTGTCTATCATGCATAATTTATTTCAGTTAGCTAGCGTCTTTATTTTCCTATTCAAACTTACTTAACCGACCGTTTATTTTTGCTTACGGCAATGTTAGATAATAAGTTTTAGTGTTTGTCGGTAATCCATGCAGCAGAGTAAGCGTTAATTCGTATATACGAGTTAGGACACAAATTTATGTTGGTGTAAGTTTCTTTTGTAACCATCTAAAAAACTGATGGTTCGGGTGTAGCAAAAAATCGTAACTTGTACATTGAGCCTCGTGTACACAGCTCTCAATGTATCCTTATTCAATGATCTGATATTAGGAGGAAAAATTAAAGCTAAAATTACTCACGTTAACCTATTTTATTAGTCATGGTTCATTCCCCGATACAGATGTTTTATAGTCACGGTTAATACCCAGCTGCAGAGTTGCGAAACGGTAAGATACATTTTTTATCAGATATTTACATTTTTATGTCCTTCCAGGATAATTGACGCATGATATCAAAAAGATTAACCACCACCATCTTATAAAAAAGACCGTATACATTTTCTAACACATGTGAAGTCTGCCAATGATTACTACATATATATATACTATATATAGGCTGTAACTTTCACTTGCATACAGTATAGTGAAAGTTATAATAGTCATTTGAAAATATGCTTTTGCCTAAATAGTGAATACTTATTCGTCTCCCTTGCTATGTATGTCAATTTGACCTCCACGCTTTTTAGCAACCGACGGAGTCGTGGTTCGGCCCTCTCGGGCGCCCTCGGATCGGCATGCTTACGCGTAACATAGTAACCGTCCAAGCCGAGGTTACCCCTCACCGGGGGGACCCTTATGTCGAGTTACTAGCAATAGAGGTTCAGGCTAAGCGACCTAAGAGCTATGCCACCTCTCAATCCGGTGAAGCAGTCAAGGCCAGCTTCTCCGGCCAATCTGTGTCTTCTTCTTCTTTGTCGTTCCCTCATTTCTGAGGATCGTGGTCACTAGGGCCCCTCAAATGAACAACCTGCCTCCATCGGTTTCGGTCCGAGGCAGCCCTCACCAGCTGGTAGAGATTAGGAGAGGAGATGGCACCTTTACTTGGTCAGACCATCGTGTTGGCGACCGACCTCTTGTTCTCTTGCCTTCTGTATTGCCAACGATGACCAGCTTTTCTAGCTTGCCATCCCTCTACGCATTATATGCCCGAAATATGATAGTACGCGCTGTAGACACGTAGTGGACAATCTGGTCTTTATGGCGAGCTGGGAGAGAATAGATACATTTGTGCGCTTGGCAGTCCACGGTATTCGTAGCATTCGCCTCCAGCACCACATCTCGAATGCATCTATTCTCTGTCTTTCTCTTGCTCGAATTGTCCACGTCTCGACTCCATACAGAAAGATCGGGAATATTAATACTCTTACCAATCTGTGTAGTTCGTCAAAAAAAAAATCCACGCTTTATATATAGAATTTGAAATATAATTTTTTACTTAAAATAGCGAATAACTGTTTTATTTTATTATAATTGCTATCTATTTTTGAAGTCTTATTCGTTTAACAGAGCGAACGAACGCACTTAAAGTATCAGAAAGCAAATACAAGTGGGCTTTCAATTAAATAAAATATTTCATTTTAAAATGTTCAGTATTAATATAAAAAAGATAATTTTTATAATTTCTGTTAGAACCAACTATGTGTAGGGTGAAGGGTCGCGAATAAGTTCCTGTAATCTTAATTTATTCTTGTAAAAATATCATGACATTAGTTAAAAAACACAAATAGCCTACAGCGATCGTCCTCCTTATCATCCATATCACATGTGAAACCATTATTTAAGGCAGGGGTCGGCAGCACGTGGCTCGCGAGCCACATGCAGCTCTTTGCATGTTAAGCTACGGCTCTTTAGTGCTAACTTTATTTGTGCAAGTATTTACTAGAGAGATAGATAGAATAATCCTTTATTGCACCAAAGTATATGTACAAAGGCGAACTTAATGCTATTTAGCATTGTCTTCCAGCTAACCTTTAGTTCTTAAGAGCAGGCTAAGGGTAGTGCTGCTAAAAATAACGTTTTGAAAATATTATATAGATAAAAAAAAATACATTTACATATACATAAATAGATGGTTAAATATAAATATATTAATATACATTTACATGGAATACATAAACGACAATGTATATACCAGTTTGTACTTTTCATTGTTTGAGTAGAAAGTATTCAGATACACGCGATTTAAAGACAGTAGTTGACGAAGCCTTCCTAATCTCAATCGGCAAACTATTCCATACTACATACACACATATCTATACTTTAATTTATTAATTTATTGTTGGTAGGGAAAAGAAATGTATGGAATTTTGCAAATTGTAATTTTTGACTCTTCCCACTTAAAAGGTTGCCGACCTCTGGTTTAGATGGAATTAAAATTTATAGAGAATATACATAGCACAACAATTTGATCAGTGTTGAGCTATTTAAGTTAATTTCGCTCTAAATTTTAGATCAAAATGCACTCTTTTCGAACGTCGATCGTAATGTTTACGCGAATAAAGTAACCTCCAAAGTGTCTTACTCGTAAAATAACTTACGTAAGATTATATTTATTTTTATATAGATTGAAATAGGTATTATCTACTGACTAGGCGTCGCAGTATATAGTCATTTAGCCTTAAGCGTTCTAAGCTATTATGAGAATTTAACTTTTTATGAGGAAAAAGGTGTTTACAATGATGTTGTTTATTCATTATATTTATACGAGTAGAATATAACGTGCCAGTCTTTTACGTAAATACAAACTTGTCTTATCTATTTTTAATCTTCGTCGCCTCTGTTAATTTTTCATAGCCAATCGAGTACATATCTCGCGATATCTTCAAGCGCGAGGGTGGAATTAGGGCTGCGGGCATTGTTAATTTAACCCTGGATATTCAGGTGAGTGGGGTTGCACGCGACCTACGTGGGGTCAGGGTCGGCACTCCGCGCGGCTATACGTATAGCATCGATGACTATCGCAAACAAGCGACGTGTATTACGTCATAATTTTGTTCCGACGCGGCATTTCCGCCAGCTGGAGGCACGGCGTGTTTGATATTCCGAAGTCACGCCTTATTAAGTACGGATTATTTTGCATAGGTCAGCGTTATAGGGATTTTCTTTTGGTATTCGTATTATTACACAGTGTGAAAATATTATTTTGAAGAGATGTGTACGGCTTAAACAGCAGGATTTTTTTTAATTTTTACACAAGAAGAAAATTCCAGAGTTAAGATACACTTCAAACTTCGTTGTACAATGGGCGACCTTATCGCTAATAAATAGAAAATATATGAACAAAAGATGACGTACTTGGATTTAAACCTGTGTGAGATAATAACGGCACCTAATATTTTCCCTATTATAGTGGTGGATATAGGTTGCAAGTATAGCATAGTTGGTAAGCACATTGCAACGGTGTAAAACGGCGCGAGTGTAGTGGTTCTAAGATCCGACAATAATATTAACAATCAATAGAACGAGGGTAACATCTGAAGTGATGACCACGACTGTCGTTGTCACTGTCAAGAGTGATACCGACGAAGAAGAAGATGGAACGAGGATAGATGATGAACCTTCGATTCACGAAGACGACACCGTACCAGCACGTTTTGCCAGTGACCACAAATGCAATTCGACTGAAACACCGATTCTCATTGGTTCTTTTCTCAAGTTTATTTTAGTTATTAAGCCAATGCTAAAACATAATCTCTCATGAGAAATATTATAGCAGTGATAGCC
Organism: Meandrusa payeni; assembly: GCA_029286785.1. Lineage (NCBI taxonomy): Eukaryota > Metazoa > Arthropoda > Insecta > Lepidoptera > Papilionidae > Meandrusa > Meandrusa payeni. The sequence continues at coordinate 4,599,412 of JAGSMX010000008.1, read as the reverse complement.
TACATAGCGGCTAAGTGTTCGACTTTAAAATTTTAATGGTGAGGGCATGTCAGTATTTCTTCTCAGATTTATTAATTCCGAGACTAAATGTAGTAGAGTTTATTTAAAATTTTGTCTACATAAATTACCATTGCAAAAACATCACTATTAAAACAACTTACTTTGACCTGGTTACAAATTCATGACACATAATTCTAAGGCTTTAGGCTCAGTTTACGCTTTACCGTCACCTAGTGACTAGTAGCGGAACTACAACAATAATTATAACGCCATCTGTGGGCCGTTCTGTTTACTACGACCATTCTTTTCAGAACTGTTATGATGAAACAATAATCAACTTATAGGTTATAAGATATAAGACTAGTAATTAAATTAAAAGTGTTTATATTATATGTTCGTTATTTCGTTGAAAATAAGTAAGAAAAATAAATACACGCATATAACATAACCAACGTCATGTGCATAATTCTTTTTTTTACCGGGAATGAATTTCTTTTATTTCAAAAGGGAAATAACTTGTTCTACGGCAGTATACTCGATCTTTATATTACTTCATTTTATTCCTTGTATATTTTTTGTGAAATGTGGGTTTGTTTATATCTAATCAATGTTATAAATTTATAACATAATGAGCTTTTGCGCTGTTTTGGTTACTCTTTACTGAGTTTTTTGTCCACGATCTTACTTCACGTTAAGTGGAAATGCAGTCCTTAATGGTAAGGTGCACTAGCTTATCTACATGTAACGGTGGCGATGAGCCCATAGCATACATCGGGTAAGAATTTTATCCCATGATTTGTTTCTTACTGTTACAGGCAAGCTGGACTTCTAAGCCCCTAACAATCAGATCGTAAGTCGAATGATAAGCCACTAGACTAATTAAAACATAGGTGTAGACAAAGATCATGCACTCGGATGTTCTTTTTATTGCTTTATGTGCACGCGTATACCTACACGTGACATATATTGATCTTCAGTTACGATTACTCTCTACCAACTCTTACAGTAAGTCACCTATATAAAGGATAAACCTTCAATTAATTTAGTACCGACCCTTCTATTAATATAATTTGATTGATTAATAAAAAGATACACGCAACCACAGACACACACACACAATAAGTTCTGCTCTTTATTAATTAAAAATAATTTCAGAAAAATAAAATACATATGTGAATTGAGAATCTATAACACCAAACTCTTCCTTAAAAACGTTATCGAAGCAAGTGTTGCAAAAAAAATTATAAAAACCAGATTAATACATTTTCTTCCACACTTTATTAATACGATCCTTCCCTTATATCCAAACTACCGTAGTACATCCTCTAACCTGTCAGACTCTTTAACTTGTTGTTCAGATTCACATCCATCACACATATATTTTTTTTTGTTAACGGGGAGGAAATCTTCAAAGATACCCCGCCTTCTGGGGAAGGCGGCGGTTATGTGGGGTTTTACCCACTAAAACCTCCCCGGTGGCCCTTTCCTCGGTGCATGACGAGGGGGCTCCGGGATCTCCAGTGGAACGCACCGGAGCCCTCTGCACTGTGCTCAAGGAGAGCACGTCCCGGGGAGGATTCTCCTCCCCTGTGCCCTCATAGTGCAAGGCTACACGGGCCAGCCGATGTCGCCTTCTTCCCGGGTCCACTTTAGCGGACGACAAAGGCCCCCACCCTTATCGCCCAGTGAACCTGAGGCCCCTTTTAGTCGCCTTATACGACAGGCAGGGGATACCGTAGTCTTATTCTTGAGAGCCCAGAACTACAGGGCTGATCACACATACATGCTCTAATGATCGCATGTCTAACTAGATTACTTTTATCGTATCCTCTTGTATTCATTTGCTCATACCTAAACTTTTCTTGCTTATTTCTATAAAAGTCTAATAACAATGGGCAAAAACATCAATTGTTCTGAATCGGATCCCGTTTCTCACGGTCGTTGAACAAAATGTTAGGAGCGTGGCTAAATATAGACGGGTCAATACGTAGGCGAAAGCCGGCGACGCCGCGTCTGCCGCACTCCTACTAAGCTTACCTAGCTATGGAGATATACATGTACTATGTAGATTGATGCAGTAGGGACATCGACATATTCGACTTGAATGGGATTACACGGATACTCCGCTCCAAAATTAGTTAATAATTCACCAACAATAAAGTGTTGAATGAATCGGTATTTATTTAAATTCCTATCGTTTATGTGTCAGTCAGATACATAAAGTTATCAACTTTGTTATGTCGATCTATTATTTTATTATCATTATTGCTACGAATAAACGACATTGCTGTATTTCTTAATATAATAAAAGCTCTAAAGTGACTTTAACCCTTTTAAATCCTGTCTCTGTGTAGCCCGCTAAATTGACAGAAGAGAAAGTCGTATTAAGCATTTGTTGTATTGTAGACAGAGGTTCAATTCCCACCCTACCAGCCTTAGAGTTTGTACCTTGACTTTTCGTATTTCTCTTCAAAACATAACTAACATCTGTATACTTGATTATAATACATTTTGAACTACAACAAATTATATGAACGTAAGTAACCATATTTTAAAATTTAAATCAGTATCCAATTTTGAATAGCAAAGAAACTTTCCTACACGTACAAAACCAATAAAGTACATGAAACAACAGTTTCTTCTTTCTCATTTTTCTTTCAATTACATTACATTCATTGACAAATACATATAAATGTACTACAAATACTGCAACAACCAACAAGCTTTACAGTTTATGGGTTAAGTATATAGTAGTTAATAGGATAAGCCTTTATGATCCTATGGCCAGTGGTTGGAGTCTCAGCCGGCTTGTACGAATAAGACTTAAATATTATATGCATAGTAGAATTGTACAAAAATCTTACCAATAATTTCTGCGAATTTAAGAACCGTACGTACAAAGAATTGCACATATATTAATGTTTAACGAAATTTAGATAAAATGATGCAGAATATTCACCTGATGCTAGGGGATTTTGCTGTGCACTGATATTATTACTTCTTATACCAGTATTCTGCCTTTTACATATACACTTATGGTTTCTTTTATTAATAAAGTTAAATTATCTTCATATATTTAAATGACATTGTAAAATAAAATAGTGCTACGGAAATCTTATGCAGAAGTTTTAAAAATAATAAGAAAATGACAGAAACCTTTAATAACATGATAAAATAATCTATTGAAAAGGCTTGGAACATAATATAGAGGCAAATGTGGTTGACTGGGGCGCTACAGATTTCTATACTAGGAGGCGAGCGCTACGTCGTTTTATATTCGCAGATGGTGCTACGTGAGACGCCTACGCGCTACGGTTACGTAGCAACTATTTTTCAATTTTGTCGTTCTGAAGGAAAGAATTTATAAAACGTGTTGAAGATCTTTTGTAGAATCTGGAATTAGCAATAATATACTGGTCTTATTAATAAATTTATTGATTGCTTAGTCAATAGTTCATATTGCTTTTTAAATACGTAGGTAAAAATACGTGATATCGAACTAGCACGTTACGCATTCTGGTTTTAATTTGTTAGCATTCATAACATGAAATACTTGCTTTATTCTGGAAGTACCACGATATCCCTGAATGCCCACTCCGAGTACAAGTAAGCATTTCACCCGGTGAGTGGGGAAGCCAACAGCATAACTTTTCTTAGATAGGTTGCTAACGCATTTGCAATATCTCTGGCACTGTTTGAGTTTGTGAGTGACAGTTTACTTAACATAACATGAGCAGTATGCTCGATTGCCCTGAGTTTGGTCTGATAGACATTTAAAAAAAAACTTCGATAAATATTGAGTACGTATTAAGTAACAATTTTTTATATAAATAGATAATATTTCAGTAACGTTATCTCTAAATTAAACCATTAAAACCATCCCACTTTCTTAAGATGTATATTATAGCCTATTAAGATATTTTTACATGTCGGTGGTTCGTGAGATAGTAAAAATATTGATGACCTACTTTATTTATAAATCCTTGACATGTACATCGTATAATGTTCGAGATCCAACTTCAAATTGTACTGTCAATGTTAACTGGCACAAGCGCAAGAACTGACAACTATGGACTAGAATATTTTATGCATTTGTAAAATATTGCCCGTTCTGTATATTATGTATGCAACTTAAAATAATGTGTTAAGTTTGTAGTCATTTTCAAAAACAATAAAAATATGGATCACATACACACATATGTTTATTTTAAGTGTATTTATTGATTACTTACAATTTCTTTAAAGCTTAGCCACTCAATAACTTTGTCTTTAAATATAGATAAGTAAAGTAAACTAGAACATCTTGATCTTTTGTAAGGTCATTGCAGTATTTATTAAACAAGTGAAATGAATGCAAGTAACTGGAGTGCACGCGATAAAGATTATATATTTATATATATTGAGTTATTCGGCAATTCGTGGCGCTTCTTGTGATACTCCATACAAATTTAACACTTATATAATTTTCTCACGGATGCCACTGTCAGAATCGGTCCAAATCCCGCACAAAAACACACAAAGAATCATGAAAATCGGTTCACTCAGTCGAAAGTTATGAGATAACAAACATAAAAAACATCTAGGCGAATTGAGATCTCCTTCAATATAAATCCCTTAAATATTTGATAGAACCTTAAGTAAAAAAAATAAGATAGTAGTGGGATAATATTTTTTTGCCAGAAATTTCTTTTAAAAACAAAGTAATATTTTGCCTACGTTTACCTTTTGTTAGTAAATTATATCTTGCTCTTAGTTCGCCACCGCCTTAGAAGCAGATAGCCGTCAGCTAAATAGATTCCAAGCGAGATAAGCATATCGCCATATACCGTCCACAAATTTTAGCATGATTTATTCTTTGTTACAATCTGACTGAGATTCGAACGACTATGTATCACAAGTATATACATCTAATGTTAAATGTTCTTTATCATATAAGAATCTTGGTAAGTATAATTATCGTTTAAATAACTGCGAAGTGTGAAAAGTGAGAAATGCAATAAATCTAGCTGTATTTATAAAACCTTTGCACATTTCCCTCACCATTCAACATTTGTGTAATTTATTTCTATTTAGCCTTTCAGTGAATTGAAATGCGGTCATTAAAATTCTTAGAACGCGCTAAACATACGGTCACGGTAAAAATATATGTATATAGTATACCTATACAAAGCGTGAACGTATTTTATTCATAGAAGCCTACAGCGAATCGGGGTTCTACGTATTACGTGATGAGAATTCTAACCAATGACCCTTTACTCCCACGCTCTAGAGGACTTATATAATAAAGGCTTATTCAGCTTCCATTACAATTTTTTACAATAATATGTTCTACGGTCAGGTGAAAAAGATTTTATGTAATATATGTAAGGCCGTAAAATATGTCTTACCTAGTTTCGAATTTGTGATGTATGCCTCTGTAAATTCTAAAGCAGAAAGCTTGTATTTTTTTTAATGAAATTATTTGTTACTTATATTCATATCAGGTTAACAGTACCGATAGCAATCATCATCATCGTCATCATCAGCCTGTGTCTATCCACTGATGGAAATAGGCCTTCCCCAATGCCTTCCCCCACATACGATCCTTCACTTTCCGCATTAAGCCACATCCGGCTATACTTATGAGGTCGTCGTTTCACCGGCCCATGCGCGGCCTCCATTCCAAGACTTTCCTCCCCATCTGCCGTGACTGACTCGGCAGATGTGGCGGGCCCACTGCCACTTCAACTTGATAACTTTAAGAGCTATGTCGACTACCTGTGTTCTCCGTCGAATTTCTTCAGTTCGGATTCTATCTCTTAGAGAAATGCCGAGCATAGCTCTTTTCGTCGCTTGTTGTGCGATTTTCAGTTTTTGGACCATCTCAACGGTCAGAGTAAAAGTCTCTGCACCGTAGGTCATGGCTGGGAGGACGCACTGCTCAAAGACCTTCGTCTTCAGGCATTGAGGTATTGGCAAAGTGAGGATTTTACGGAGTATGAATGCCGCCCAACTAAGCCAAATGCGTGTATCGATCTCTTTGTTGAAGTTACCCTTTTTTTTTTGTTGACGGGGAGGAAATTACCCACTAAAACCTCCCCGGTGGCCCTTTCCTCGGTGCATGACGAGGGGCTCCGGGATCTCTAGTGGAACGCACCGGAGCCCCTCTGCACTGTGGCCAAGTCAGAGCATGTCCCGGGGGGGGGAGGTTACTCCCTCCCTCCTGTGCCCTCGCAGCGCAAGGCGACACGGGCCAGCCGATGTCGCCTTCTTCCCGACTTCTTCCTTCTTTCCCCCACCCTTGTCGCCCAGTGAACCCGAGGCCCCTTTTAGTTGCCTTGTACGACAGGCAGGGGATACCGTAGTCTTATTCTTGAGAGCCCAGAACTACAGGGCTGCGGGCCGGTCCATCTCCGAACGGGATCGGCCCTCTCCCGATCCCGTCCTGCGGTCTCCTTCTGGGTCATTACTGACTCGCAAGGAGACCAGCGTCTTCCATTTAGATCTCCCCGCCAATTGTTGAAGTTACCCAGGCCAAGCTGAATCACTTGTCCCAGGAAGACGTAGTCTTTAACTACTTCAATTACTGCATTCTCGATGGACCGATAGCAACAAGAAAGACAAATTATTTTGTTTAAAACGAATTGCTTTTATATATAATATCAAGAGCACGATAAATACGAACTTTTCCGAAAATTCACGGAGGAAAATCTCTATAATATATATAAGGAATACCTATAATGCGGAACCAATCTACCGTGTTATAGGCGGGATTATTGTACTTGAAAACTTTCAAATAAAAAAATGCATAACATAGTTAACAAAACATCAAGCTAAAGTTTCAAAAGATTTAGTTAAAAATAAATTTCGATCTGAAATTAAGAAACTAAGTTTAATCACTTATATCAAACAATTTCCTCCACTTTGAGGAAACTTGGCTTGAAACGTCTGATGTAAAATTTCCGACTAGTTTGCGAAGAATTCTAACAAACATTGTTGCTGTCTTTGAAAACAACTTAAGCAGTCTCAGAACCGCCGAGAAAGTTTTTAATGCTGTTCAAATTTAGGAATGTGCACACTTTGTGTTTGATTTGATTTCAATTGATATTTCGTGCATAATAAAACTCCACATCCTTTTGGAACAATGGCATTATTACTCATTTCTATTTATATGTTTAAAAATAGAATTATATAGTGATATTCTAATGGCTAAGCATTGGTATTACAATTTGACGATCCAAGGTTCTAATCTCCGCTTGTCAATAAGTTTTGTTTTTAGGTTTAGTAGAAAAGGTAACTTTTTACGGAAGTAACCAACTAACTGAAATAAGCTCGAGGTATATTATAAATTAGACATATACACATCGACATATTCTTTATTGGCACATAATAAATACATTAAAAAGACAGAAAAAAAATACTGTTATAGAAAAAAACAACAGACAATAACCATATAATATAAGACCTTAGCATTTATATAATTCGGATATTGAATACTATTTATATATTATAAAATAGTATTCAAGGCATTTTAAGAAAATGATTATTATGTTTTTAAATTAATAACGTTATTTTTTGTTAATTATTATTAATAATAAACGTAACACGTAGTGGACGTCTTATTAGCACTTATATAAATAAATTTCAATAAATTTTATACGAAATTCAGAGTTAAGCTAAATTCTATTTATCGGATTTTGTTGAAACCTTTTTTAAATATGCCACATGAATTATATAATAAACAATGTTGAATTTAAATTCTCTACATTTTGAATACGAGACAGCTGCCTGCTAAATATGACGTCGGAATGCAAAAGATGTTAAACGGTTACAGGATTTAAATGAACACTCCATTAGCATTGTGAAGTATAGGTTACTTAAAAGAATATTTACGAGTAAAAACAAAAACTGACTTCCCCTGCCTGTCGTACAAGGCGACTAAAAGGGGCCTCGGGTTCACTGGGCGACAAGGGTGTGGGCCTGCGTCGTCCACCAAAGTGGACCCGGGAAGAAGGCGACATCGGCTGGCCCGTGTCGCCTTGCGCTGCAAGCGCATAGGGGAGGGAGTAACCTCCCCGGGACGTGCTCTCCTTGAGCACAGTGCAGAGGGGCTCCGGTGCGTTCCACGTGAGATCCCGGAGCCCCTCGTCATGCACCTAGGAAAAGGCCACCGGGGAGGTTTTAGTGGGTAAGAACCCCACATAACCGCCGCCTTCCCAGAAGGCGGGGTATCTTTGTGAAGATTTCGTCCCCGTCAACAAAAAAAAAGGATGCCCTCTTTGTATTTCCGAATTATCAGAAATGTCCCAAATGTAGAGGCACCAGTGAATCGGGTACTTGCTTCGGCAAACATAAACAAAAACCCTCAATTTATTTTATGTTGAAATCGTGTCAAAGCATTGATAATCTTGGCTTGAATTGTGATATTAAATGTAAGCAGATGTAACGATATCGTAAATTTAATTTCAAATCCGGCATTCCGGAAGCTTGAATGGGCGAAGGTCGGATACGAAATCCGTGACCTATAAAATTAACCCAGTATACACGACGTATTTTTGGATTTCACTATAGAACGCAATGAATTATTTATATAATACTCTTAACTACATACTATACTTAGAATTAAGCTTGGTAGTATTAATATATCTAAATTAATATATCTTAAAATACTTAGTACAAGGCTAGCTTACTACGCAAACTGGGCGCTAGTTGTATTTTGTCGCTTACCTAACTTATATGCATTGTCGAACCTCAAATAGAGACAGAGCTTGCGACAACAGGCATACAACATGAATAAACTTCATTCATAAAGTCTGCTACGATTTGAGCGTTCACAGAGCTTATTAGAAACAATTTGCGACGGAGGTGGAATAAATTTTAAATACAGATTTTTTTTAATAGCCAGAAAAACGGAAAGTAATTATTACAATCCGCCTGCGATTTGAACCCCTGACCTTTAATTACTATATACAATATTTTTAAAACGCTATTTTTAGTAGCACTACCCTTAGCCTGCTCTTAACCACTAAAGGTTAGCTGAAAGAAAATGCTAAATACTCGTAGCATTAAGTTCGCCTTTGTACACATACTTTGTTGCAATAAAGGATTTATCTATCTATCTATTTACCTTCATAAAATAAGTTGAATGCTTGCAACTTGACCAACTCAACTAAACGTTAGAAATGATGTTTATTTAATTTAACAATTTGCTTACATTTAACCTTTCTCCTTCTTGACATCAGAACCATAACGACATAGTCATTTCCAATTACGTTACAAGGCCCCGGCCTTATTGAGGAAAGTGATATTGAAATTGCCTCATGAATATTTCATGCAGGTCCGGGCTCTTGGGACTATGTGAATTAATTAAACTGACTCCTCCTAATAAGCTCGGGGCTTGTAACAAATATAAAGTGCTTAAAACCTCCACCTGTACTATCTACAAAGTTACGTATCACAACATAACGATGAATGGTAATGAGTCGATATACATTGCTCGGAGTAAACAGATATACCGTGCGCTTATGTAAACAGGGCTAAACATCGATCTACAACATCAAGCGGTTTTCAAATGTAGAGGTGGTCAATATTAAAGCGGCAAATAAAACAACATCTGCGATTAAACATTTATTAATGCATTCACAATACTTTCAATGACGCAAATAGCCGAGACACCATGAGGAAGACGGGTTGATAGCAGGAGGAAACGTAAAGCGAGGGGAAAACAAGTCAGCCAACTAAAGTAAATGAAATTGATGGTTTCTCCAGATGTTAATGATTGAATATTATTTGATCTTTTTACGTCTTATATTTTGTATAGAGGTGAACAGAAATTATCTCATGGAATGATATTTGAATTAAAAATTATTTCATTAGGTATTACATAATTATATGAATAATTGATTCTTTAAGTAGCTCTAATTTATTCATTTGATGACACAAATAAAGCTTATTTAAAACATTTGTTGAACTAATGTAACGAATAATGAAACGAAATAAAACAGTGATAAATGATAGAAGATAAAAAGAAAACAAAAGAACGACAAGAAAGCTGCGGACGGTGAGAGAAGATAGAGAAGAAACGTACAGATGGTTGGTTTGTTCGTGGTCATTGTTGTCTTGTGCCGGCTGTGAGCCGGAGCGCCTGAGCCGCCAGATGGCGTGGCGGGCCGCCACCAGCCGCGCGAATCCGTGACGAGCCACTCTCGGGAGTAGCTAACCCTCAACCCTCGATCAACAAGTAGCACCCGAGTATCGCGCGCTCCCCTAACCACGCTGTCACCATACAAGGGAACCACAGGAGAGGACGGAACGATCAACAAGTGACGGTTACGGAAACAGCTCAAGATTCAATTAATTCTCGGAAATTAAGGAGTGCGTTACATCGGTCTATATTAGAACTAAGAGCAAAAAGCCTGCCTAATATCACAACCGAATATCACAAGAAGCGGTGGTTAGCGAAGCTTTGTGGACGGCTTACGTAACACTAACTTAACTACTGTAAAACGTGCAAAAATGTATCGATCACAGACAGAAGCCTTAACACTAAGAGCTGTTATGTGTCCCTTTAGAGATATTATGTAACGGTGTCACGGTTAGTGAGGGAATTGGTGTGAAGGGCGCAGGGACATGCGCGTGGGGAAGGAGCGGTTCGAGTACTGCTTGAAGCGGTAGCGAGTAATGCCGGAGCGCCGTGTGCCCTCCCCCGCCGCGCTCGACGCCCGCCATTAGGGTTGCCGACCATTCTTAAATCTCGTACATAGTTGTAGTATCATAAAAAATGATTAACATTATATACTTTAAAAATGGATTTAGTTAACTTTTCGTAACGTAATATTTTTTTAAAAAACAATTTTGTATAAAAAAAAACAATATATTTGTCCATTCAGTTGTTCTATTGCGGGAAAAGTATATAACATTTAAATATTTACTAAATTTTAGCAATCTAACAAATAAAGCACTATGTTGTATTGAGATGTTGGCAGCCCTGACTTTTTCCGTACTTTTCACTACCTAGGCATGTCAATTCGTAGCCTAGTTTAAAAATAACGCACAGTTTCTATTAATGTAGCTATTAAAAGGCACTGGTCAAGACAAAGTTTAATTCTGTGTAAATCTAAATATAAATAAATTTCAGTGTGACTACTTGGCTGATAGTAAATACAATAATGAATAGTGGTTAAATTGGTTAAATCCTCTTAAACTTTGCCGATGCGATTAAGTATTGATGGAACTCTTTATTTTACTAAATTAGAACTAGACTCTTTACGGTATATAACGCTGTTATTATAGTCTTGGAATATTTTTGCTCGTTAGCAAAAATGGATACAGCTATTGCTCCTACTGGCAACGATATTGTATTATATTAGAACTCGATTCAGATGGTTCAAATTTATGGCTTTGCGTTTGCCCAATATAACCTAAAATTTGGGATAGCCAAGTCCTTTCAAAATATTCAATCCAGAACCTGGTTATAACACATAAAAAAAAATAAAAAAAAGCAATCCTTAAATCTAGTTATTGTATACAAAGTGATAGACCTTAATTCAATCATATTTTATAACATAGGCAAATCACTAGACTAAGCGAAGTGTTATATTTAAAAAAGTTATAATACAGCGCCATCTATTAAGATGCTACGTAACTACTAAGATAATATAACATGTTTGAGACTTCTCTATCTATAGAGTTATTTTTAGCGTATATTTTTAAGTGGTACTACAGGTGAGCAGGTGAAATGTGGAGCGGGGCTAATCTGCATTATCGAAGGCTGTACAAACACTCAACCTTCAATAGGAGGGCGTCGTGTCCTTGAATATTGCCCTTTTTGCGCAACACAAAAGAAAATTCTTTCTTTGTGGCATATCATAACTAACAATAGCTTAAATTTAGCATGAACAGTAGTTTAGTTTTTATACATTTTCTAAGTCACCAGCTTTGATATGAAAATAATAATTATAATTACAGCTTAGTTTACCATTGTGAGTCTAAGATAAATTTTTGTAACCATATTGTATAAGTTTTTGCTGTTACTTAAATCTAACATAAGTTAAGCAAATGAAATGAAATTTGTTTAGTTGGAGCTATTGGACGACAGATGTCGCTGATATAAATCGTGACCAACAGAAGAAATTTTTTATTGAATAATAGTGTAATATTATGTCATTTGTAATTTAAAAACTATATCAAAAATTTTATATTTTTAATTTAATGCGACGTGACTTGTGATCATGATTATTAAAAATAGACATTTCAAATTACATTATATACAATTTGCTATCAAGTTTAATTTATTATTAGCGCTCTTCCATGTCTATATAATAAATTAAAAATTATTAAATGAACAGTTTCAAAGCGAACCAAATCTTTAAATCGTCATATAAATAATAACTACGAATATGCTCTGAGGATGGGAGAATCGCTGATGCAATGGAGTATATTTCTTTTAACAATATGTCGTATATTACAATATTTTTCCTATTAAGGTTTTCTCATCTTGAATATAAAATAAATACTATATCAGTTGCACTTTTGCTGTATATACATCTTTTTTCTATTTTTAAAACAAGTAATTAAATTGACATAACAAAAGCCTCCATTGTTTTAACTTTCCCAATAACTCAAATGGGTCGTTCGAGTGTCGCATGCCACGTAGGCGGCAAAGATACTGAGTAATTTCCTTTCTAAATATAACCACCCCTCAAGTTAGACGAAACAAAGCGCTGTGCCTGCCCCGGTATTACCGCAAACTCACAGAGTATTTGATGTAATGTTTTGTTATAAAATGTTCCTTTATTTTGTTTTGTAACAAAGCTATGGTGTCGATTCACTAATCTAGCTAAATTAAAATTTCAAGGGAGATTGAGAGGAGTCAGAGATCTTGGGCTCGCTTAGCCTGAACCTCTATTAGGAGTGATGCCACGTACGAAAGGTGACCTTCTCTTAGGCTGATATTCTAATCGCGTAAACAATCCGATACGAGGGCATCGGATCATCAAGGGCAACTCTCACAATTAGTTGATCACGCTAGAACATAGTATGATTTGATGAGGTCTCGAAATAACGTCGAGGTGCCAGCTTACTTTTAGCTGGCATCATCTTGTGAAATAGTTTGAAGCCTCAGGTCCTATTCCAGGTCAAGGTTTGTTGTATTAACATAATATACTAGTCGTATTATGAACTTAGTGGGAACACACTTGTGTAACGTTTATCCAAATAAAAATAAAATAGCTATTCTCTTTTTATAAAAGTTATTGGGCATGTGACAATTTTGAAAAAACTTGGTGAGACTCTACGTCCACATATGCCGATTTAGTGACGGTAGATGGAGAGGAAAGTCTTGGAATGGAGGTCGTGCATGGGTCGGATAATTGTAGGGCACCCTCCCTTCAGATGGACCGAGGACCTTGTAAGGATAGACGGAAGTGGCTGGATTTGGAAAGCGAAGGATAGTAGGCTAAAGAAAACTGGAGAAGGACACAGGCTGACGACGATGATACCTCTCGAAGCAATTAGATCGAACATGACTACACGCTTTAAAAAAGGGTTCCCCACGTTTGTCACAATACACAACAGAAAGTTCTGATTTTTATTAATTAGAGTTGTATGTGTTACAACAGTGGCTATGAAATGAAATGGTTCAATATATTGTTCTAATTTATTGTGGAATTTGCCGCTCGGATAGGTAGGCCCTTTTAGGGCGGGTCGATCCTCCTCCCCCTATACTTTACCCGCTGGTTACGTGAGAATGTGCTATAAAATGATATTATAGTATTGATGGATTTTTTTTTACGTTAAATTTAAAAAAAAAATTACTGCTTGCCACATTTATGTAACTGATCACTACTTATTTTGACTACCACATACTAGATCTCTACTACTCAATTCCAATTCTTCGTTTTATTTCAAAATAAGGAGGATAGACGTGAGTGAGCAAGGTTTGATACCTAAGGCGGAAGTGATACCTTTTTTTTTTGTTCACGCGGGGGAATCTTTTTATAGACCATCCTCCGGTACCCTGGGTGGGCCCGGAGGGATGTGTGGGATTTGGCCTGGGCAGCCCCTACCCACTCAACCTTCCACGAATGCCATCAGCCATTATGAGCGGGGTGCCCCGGATCTGTCAGCGACAGGACACCCCAACGAACGGCCGGTCCCGGCAAAGATCGGATTTCATCCTCAAAGGGGACTTCTCCGGCACTCAGAGAAGTCCCGACGACGCCGAAGCATACTGGGGTAGTGATACCTGCCCTGTCTATGAACAATCGCTGTCAAGGATATTGAAGTACCAACTCCTGCAACCATTTTAACGCTCGACACTTTACGGCTAAAATTTTTTTCTCTCTTTATTTTGGCAACAAACCGTCTATTATGTTACATCAAAGCGTATTTACAAGTTGTTATCGACCAACAGTGCCGAAAATAATGAATTTATTATAATTTATGTCCGCGTACAAACTTAAAGAGAAGTAAACAGAAGCCAGTCAGGAAATTTGCTAAAAATTAGAGTCTAATAAGTGAGTTGCTAAAAAAATCCACTTCTGATGTTAAGTCCTCCACATGTCAGATGTTTGCATTGTAATTGTGCAAACTTCTGATGAGGAAACGATCACGTGTATCATTTTTTTTTGCTGGGGGTGGAACAAATATGTTTAAATACGTGTTGTTTAAGTGGAGAACGCGATAGGGGTAAGTTAAAAATTTAGTTTTAGTAATGAAGTTAATTTTACCGACAATATCTAAACTGTCAAGTTGGCCATTGAGATTTTTATACAGATAAATGAGATCTAAATGTGTACGACGACTTTCACGACTTGATTAGCGTTAAATTTTTATAATATTTCGTTAATCTATGAGTCACATCAGCAGTATCATTCAAACGACTTTTAGATTTTTAAAATTATTTATGAGCAGATTGTTTTGTAAACATGATGCCTCTTTTTCTTCATAATTGAATACCACACGCCCATTGCGGAAGGCGATTTGTATATTTCAAATGTATATTATTCAAATCAAATGATATACGATTCTAAAACGGCATCGAGCGTATTTATCATCTAGGAAGCACTCCGAGAGGTTAATCTTCTTATAACGATACCCTCCCCGTACCTGCCTCCTCCTCATTAATCATCTAACCCACGGCCAGGACGAGGCCCATTGTTTCCAGCAGCCACCGCAATTGATGCCGTTTAACCCAAGTAAAGGATCGTTTTTGTTATGTCCCGTTTACTAATTAAACTCTATTTAGTTGTTCATATACCTTTATGGCTATAATTAGTAACTGGTGTATGATCTATAATAATAAATGAGAAGGAGGTTTATGTTTATGCACTGTAAAAGCTACAGACGAGATTAAATACATTTCTTTATATTTTTTCAACCGACTTTATGTGACGACTTTTTTTTATGTTCGATACCGCATAACTTTTTACTGGGTGAACCGATTTTGAAAATTCTTTCTTTGTGTGAAAACTAGTGCTTCCAATTTAAAATTTGGTCCTTTGGACTATTGGAATTCTGACAATCCATGAGGAAACAATGAACGATAAGTCTTAAATTTGCATCAAGTATGTGCACCATAAATGTACGAATAACTCACGCCAACCGATTTCGATGATTCATTTTTTTTTAAAATGATGCATTTTAAGAGCAGTTTGATGATATTTTGGTTAAGTTCTGATTAATTCTATTTCGTAATATTCTTACTAATGTGTAAATATTAAGACGTGATTTCAGCGTTTAATGTTTGATTTGATTGGAAGTCTGTTTTTTGCTCGTAAATGTTATAATACGTAACTAATTAGTTTGTAACAAATATAAGCTCGGATTAATCGCGAGCACAGTGAAGAAAAACATCGTGAGGAAACTTACATATCTTAGAAAATTAATACTACATATTAGACACGTCTGCCAATGCGCACTAGAACCGCGTGGCGGACTATGCCCTTATACTCTCTTTAGCACTATACTGGACTAGGAGGACAATGGAATCCTGTCGCTGACAGATCCGGGGCACCCCGCTCAAAACGGCTGATGGCATTCGCGGAAGGTTTAGTGGGTAGGGGCTGCCCAGGCCGAGTCCCACACATCCCCTCCGGGCCCACCCAGGGAGGATAAAAAGTGAGGTCTATAAAAAGATTCCCCCGCGTGAACAAGAAAAAAAAGGAGGACAATGGAAGAGAAAATGGACAAGGAAATATCTGAAATTATTATAACTTTAACTTCGATTATTGATCATACGAACAGGCAAGAACCAAGACTCGTAAAATTACCATCTTGTCATGCTGTAAATAAGACGCCGGCGATCCAACTTTTCATATATTAATGCTACGATCTACTTTATTAGCGGCTCGATCATTTACTAACATGTTCAGTATAGTCACATAAAAAACTTCTAATCCCAAAGGCAAATCCAATCAAACGTGATGCAGATCGATCCGGAGCAAGTAATTTATAGACTTCACAGGAAACAGCTGATGCCACTTCCGGAATCACTTTAATAAATAACGAGTCGGCACCCTGAGCGGCGAATTGAAACGGAACTATTTTAATGAAATGAGCTCTATGCTTCTTAGATTTCCTGCAGATAGCGTCGTCTTGAGAAATGTTGAACTATACATTTCCTTATACCGCGTGGTTAAATTCTTTCGTCTTACGTCGGACATAAATGTTTCTAGAAAATTTTTCGTAAATTACATGCACGCTTAGAATCGCGTGAGTGAGCTGAGAAATGTAAATTATGGACAAGGATATAGTCGGAGTTTCTCCACGTAATACCACGGCAAATGGCTGTCCATATATATAGGACTACTGTGCGGAATTACGGGAAGTCTTCCTTTTTGGCAAACTTTGACGGAGGCTTTGTATGTTGTTGACAGAATCGTAATTCTTTTATTGGCACATACAGATACACAACTATGACGTTAAAAGAAAGCCACAATATCATGTTTTGTTCATTATTTCAACGAGATATTACATTATGTTCAATAGATATAATAGTTATAATATATATATATATATATATGAAGCGTCAATAGCCTAATGGTTCCACGAATCCACTATTCGACTATTGCCGTGAACCATGTCCTAGCACAAGCTTAAGCTTAGTTGGAATGGTTTACAAGATTGTTAGTAATATTTCTGAAAAGAAAGAAATATTGCTAGCATTCTTTTAAAATAAAAATATATATACGTAGAATATGTACGTTGGTACGGCCCCTAATTCGACTTGTTAATTTTCTTTCTGTCACCCAGATAACTCATTTAAAATTAAATTTATAATAATGCTGGGTGACAGTTGCTACAACATTTAATATCTGAACTTGGCAATTCATTTAAAATAAGCCGGCCACGGTGGGGTAATAATAATTCCATTCGAATGAGGCTATTTAAACGAATTCATTTAAACGAAACGTTCAACCACAATTATTGGAAATTTCTCATGTCATTTCACCTTACGGTTTTAATAAATTTGATTTGAAATTTCAACCGACCCCAATTTCCTGCGTTACGGGCACGGGTCGGTATGAGCGAGGCTTTACTTCGTTTAGTTATTTGATTGATATAAGACTCTAATTAGTCAGGTAATAAAGTTGAATATGTAATGATGCCTGGCCTTATAGCGAAATCAATATATATTAGATATTTTATAATTAATCATATCTAAAATGTAAATTTATAACGGAAAAGGTTATAAATGAGATCAAAATGTGTAGGACGACTTTCACGACTTGAGTAGCGTAAAATTTTTATAATATTTCGTTAATCTATTAGTCGCATCAGCAATATCATTCAAACGACTTTTAGATTTTTAAAATTATTTATGAGCAGATTGTTTTGTAAACATGATGCCTCTTTTTCTTCATTATTGAATACCACACGCCCATTGCGGAAGGCGATTTGTATATTTCAAATGTGTATTATTCAAATAAAATGATATACAATTCTAAAAACGGCATCGAGCGTATTTATCATCTAGGAAGCACTCCGAGAGGTTAATCTTCTTATAACGATACCCTCCCCCCGTACCTGCCTCCTCCTCATTAATCATCTAACCCACGGCCAGGACGAGGCCCATTGTTTCCAGCAGCCACCGCAATTGATGCCGTTTAACCCAAGTAAAGGATCGTTTTTGTTATGTCCCGTTTACTAATTAAACTCTATTTAGTTGTTCATATACCTTTATGGCTATAATTAGTAACTGGTGTATGATCTATAATAATAAATGAGAAGGAGGTTTTTGTTTATGCACTGTAAAAGCTACAGACGAGATTAAATACATTTCTTTATATTTTTTCAACCGACTTTATGGGACGACTTTTTTTTTATGTTCGATACCGCATAACTTTTGACTGGGTGAACCGATTTTGAAAATTCTTTCTTTGTGTGAAAACTAGTGCTTCCAATTTAAAATTTGGTCCTTTGGACTATTGGAATTCTGAAAATCCATGAGGAAACAATGAACGATAAGTCTTAAATTTGTATCAAGTATGTGAACCATAAATGTACGAATAACTCACGCCAACCGATTTCGATGATTCATTTTTTTTTAAAATGATGCATTTTAAGAGCCGTTTGATGATATTTTGGTTAAGTTCTGATTATTTCTATTTCGTAATATTCTTACTAATTTGTAAATATAAAGACGTGATTTTAGCGTTTAATGTTTGATTTAATTGGAAGTCTGTTTTTTGCTCGTAAATGTTATAATACGTAACTAATTAGTTTGTAACAAATATAAGCTCGGATTAATCGCGAGCACAGTGAAGAAAAACATCGTGAGGAAACTTACATATCTTAGAAAATTAATACTACATATTAGACACGTCTGCCAATGCGCACTAGAACCGCGTGGCGGACTATGCCCTTATACTCTTTTTAGCACTATACTGGACTAGGAGGACAATGGAAGATCCGGGGCACCCCGCTCAAAACGGCTGATGGCATTCGCGGAAGGTTTAGCGGGTAGGGGCTGCGCAGGCCGAGTCCCACACATCCCTCCGGGCCCACCCAGGGTACCGGAGGATGGTCTATAAAAAGATTCCCCCGCGTGAACAAAAAAAAAATGGACAAGGAAATATCTGAAATTATTATAACTTTAACTTCCATTGTTGATCATACGAACAGGCAAGAACCAAGACTCGTAAAATTACCATCTTGTCATGCTGTAAATAAGACGCCGGCGATCCAACTTTTCATATATTAATGCTACGATCTACTTTATTAGCGGCTCGATCATTTACTAACATGTTCAGTATAGTTACATAAAAAACTTCTAATCCCAAAGGCAAATCCAATCAAACGTGATGCAGATCGATCCGGAGCAAGTAATTTATAGACTTCACAGGAAACAGCTGATGCCACTTCCGGAATCACTTTAATAAATAACGAGTCGGCACCCTGAGCGGCGAATTGAAACGGAACTATTTTAATGAAATGAGCTCTATGCTTCTTAGATTTCCTGCAGATAGCGACGTCTTGAGAAATGTTGAACTATACATTTCCTTATACCGCGTGGTTAAATTCTTTCGTCTTACGTCGGACATAAATGTTTCTAGAAAATTTTTCGTAAATTACATGCACGCTTAGAATCGTGTGAGTGAGCTTAGAAATGTAAATTATGGACAAGGATATAGTCGGAGTTTCTCCACGTAATACCACTGCAGATGGCTGGCCATATATATCTCGTAAAACTTAAATAGGACTACTGTACGGATTTACGGGAAGTCTTCCTTTTTGGCAAACTTTGACGGAGACTTTTGTAAGTTGTTGACAGAATCGTAATTCTTTTTATTGACACATACAGATACACAACTATGACGTTAAAAGAAAGCCACAATATCATGTTTTGTCCATTATTTCAACGAGATATTACATTATGTTCAATAGATATAATAGTTATAATATATATATACGTAGAATATGTACGTTGGTACGGCCCCTAATTCGACTTGTTAATTTTCTTTCTGTCACCCAGATAACTCATTTAAAATTAAATTTATAATAATGCTGGGTGACAGTTGCTACAACATTTAATATCTGAACTTGGCAATTCATTTAAAATAAGCCGGCCACGGTGGGGTAATAATAATTCCATTCGAATGAGGCTATTTAAACGAATTCATTTAAACGAAACGTTCAACCACAATTATTGGAAATTTCTCATGTCATTTCACCTTACGGTTTTAATAAATTTGATTTGAAATTTCAACCGACCCCAATTTCCTGCGTTACGGGCACGGGTCGGTATGAGCGAGGCTTTACTTCGTTTAGTTATTTGATTGATATAAGACTCTAATTAGTCAGGTAATAAAGTTGAATATGTAATGATGCCTGGCCTTATAGCGAAATCAATATATATTAGATATTTTATAATTAATCATATCTAAAATGTTAATTTATAACGGAAAAGGTTAATGTACGTAATTAATCACCGTAAATAAGCTCGCACACACGCGGCGTACCCGAATACGCAAAATCCTTACATCGTTACGGTTATAATTATTTCAGTCGGGCAATTTCACGATTGAACCAAAGAATTACATGTAAACGCGTAAAATATGGGCTGTTTAAATTGTAAAATATATCGTACGGTCGGAGCTCAGTATTTTGACGGTGACCGAACATTGCATAGTCCGCTAGCAACCCGAGTTCAATCCCCGGCAGGCAGCACCAATGAAATTGTTTATCTAAATTTTAAGTGCTGATTCATCACGTCACCGGTGAAGGAAAACATAGTGAAGAGACCTGTATGTCTTAGTAAATTTTGTGAAGTATAACGACACTAGCTTTAGAGAAAAGGCCTCTACCCAACAGTGGGACTTACTTATGCCGTTATTATAAATCGCTGTAATATAATCGCTTAGTAATAAGATAATTCTTTTAATCATAATTTTTAAATAATAAATTTGACTTTAAAATCGTATTTAATAGTCCCAATGCAAAAGCAAGTTTTAAGTACCAAAATTTAATCAATTTACAAAATAGATTTAGAAAAGAAATAAAAATAATTTGACACAGTGACGAAAAATTTGTTACTTTCAAGCTATTTGGAGTTTTAATTCAATTTAGGAACAGTTTATTTTTAATAACAAAAATCTAATTGGTTTGTGTGTGTGTGGGTTTGTTATTTAATAATTCCTTTTAATAAACAGTTTCTCAGGTTTGTTTGCAACCGATAAAGAGATCTCCAAAATATACGAAACATAATTAAATTTCCAAAAAGCTTTAATTAAAACAGTTATTCAAATGACGATAACACTGCTAACAATACACTGTGCGAATTGGGGTCAATATCAAACTGGATTAATTAATGAATATTATAGATTTCACATAACAAGAGAATTCTCTAACAATCGTGCTCGTTCTCATATACCCTAACTAATCAGATCGAGTACAGTTATAGATATTTCGAAGACACTTAACAAAGCTGTTTATATGACGTCATCCAGACATATTGTCTATGACATATTTATAATACATTCGTTCAGTAATAGAGTTAATTATACAAAAAGTTGTAAGGATTAGTTTCTCTTTAGTGAAATACTACGTCATGTTAAGTGAAATGTAGTCCTTGGTGCTACGGCGCTCCCGCTTAATAAATGCCTACATACACTCTATTCTTAAAAACACATAGTAATCGGAAGGCAAGACAGACGCGAGCAAATTATTCTTGTCCTTTGCTATACGAATAATGAAACAAGAAAAAAAGCGTTTCGCTCGGTTTTGATAGATTTTTACAACAAATAGATGAAAACATGCGTCTGGAAGTCCGTTGTTGGAAGAAGAAAGAGAGAGAAAGTGTACTTTTAAACTGTCCAATCATATCTTGTTAAATTTTAATTCTTTTCACATATTCTGTATTTTGCCACAAATAAGTTTATAGTTTAATGCTATATTTTTAATAGTCCTGATATTCTAGTGGCTTGGCGCTTCGATTTACATTGTGATGGTGATGTTACTTCGCGTGCTAGACAGCTTCTACAATTGTATTGCCGTTTGTTTTGTACATCTTAAAGTTTGTACCCGGTATATTCACCCCCTGTCACGCAAGTTACGGAGACTAAAAAATGGAAAGTAATTGGTGGAAGTCGTCTGGGAATTTATTGCTAACGATAACATCATTAAGTACAACAGTTCGCTACTAGGCTATTGCAGTAACAAAGAAATAAACAGACAGGCACCAAATCGTCCATACTTAAAATACATATACATGTATCATTAAAATAACAGTTACTTATTCTCTAAATCATATAACAAATGAGAACATTTGAAGGCTTTATAGAAACAAGAACTTAACTACAGATTTCTATAATTCAGCAGAATTCACATTTGAATTGTAATTCATGAGCGTATTTAAATTACAATACGCTACGCGTCGTAGAGTCTTTGCATTTACATAAATTTACTTAATTGTCAAACAATAAGATAATAAGGTTTACTTTTGCTTGCTGCCTCCTTTCATATGTTTACTTGCTAATTAGGTAATAAATAGAATTTCCTTTATTTATTTCAATGTTGAGCACAATTACCGAAACTCTCATATACTCTCCCTTCTTTATAACATTCTATTTACACCGTCATATCCATCTTATCTGACGGAACGTTTTCAATTCCTTCACGGTTCGAATTCGTTGAATTTGCGATCATCAGAGAATCTCATGCTCAAAATATCTCCGCATGATACCAACTTTTACAGCAACTCATTTATTGTACGCGCTGTCCGTCTGTGGAACTCTCCATTAGGAAATCACAGACGATAAATACTTTTAAAATCGAAGTTAAAAAGTTTTACTTAGACAAGTCCACCTAACATCATTTATACTGTTATGACATATAATATATATTATATGTAATACATTTTACACACGCTTTGTCTTTTCATAATATATATTTTGATATGTATATATTTATACCTATATTATATGTAATACATTTTACACACGCTTTGTCTTTTCATAATATGTATTTTGATATGTATATATTTATACCTATATTATATGTAATACATTTTACACACGCTTTGTCTTTTCATAATATGTATTTTGATATGTATATATTTATACCTATATTATATGTAATACATTTTACACACGCTTTGTCTTTTCATAATATGTATTTTGATATGTATATATTTATACCTATATTATATGTAATACATTTTACACACGCTTTGTCTTTTCATAATATGTATTTTGATATGTATATATTTATACCTATATTATATGTATGTATGTATGGTTGTGTGTAAATATTTATTATCAGTATTTAAGTATATGTACTTTTATAAACACCCGTCGCTTTTATTATTCCTCTCCATCCAAAGGTTGCCTGGAAGAGATCGCTTTTAACGATAAGGCCTCCCATTGTTTATGTATTTTAATTATATTTTCTTTTTTTTTAATTTTATTTCATAAGTGTAAACAATAAAGAGTTTATAAATTAATAAATAAATAAATAATTATGTTACGAAATTGTATAAACATTCCTTTAATTTATTTATAAACAGCTGAACTTACAATTTCAAATAGATAGAAATAAAGCGTTTTAATATGTGGGACAAAAATATTTTAGGCTACAGTGACAAATAATACGAGTACATTTCAATAAACTAGATGGCGCTAGTTGTAGCAATATTTTAAGCCGAAATATGAATAGTTAAATGGAAATCTAAATTAGTCCGAGTCTGAAATCTTTGTATATATGATGTCTAATATATGATAGCTAATCTTTGATATGCCATAACATCTAAGATAGTACAAGACGGCTTTTATAAAATAACTATTTTTTGTATTCAGTTGGAATAGTAATATTTAGGTAAGATCGAAGGTTCGAATCCAGTATTCGACATTGAACTGAACCATCGCCTAGCACAAGCTTAAGTTTAGTTGGATTGGTTAACAAGAATGTTAGTAAGGTTTATGAAAAAGAAAACCTTCTATTTATTTTAAAAAAAAAATGTCGTTATTATTTCTTTCCAATGTCGTTTTGAATATCTCTAAATAAAATTTTGATAAATACATTAACTAAAATCTATAAAATAAAAAAGGGTAATAATTTATTAATCCTATTTGTAAAAATTTGATAAACGGATGATTGATTACATTATTCGGTAAGATAAGGACGATAACAAAGTTGACGTGGGAAAGCGCAGCTAACTCACTCGTATTACGAGGGCCCTCGTTTCAAGCATTCGCTTTTAATTGGAGCAGCTAAGCCTACGCAGTACCTAACAAGAGTTTCTAATTTTTGACACACAAGCACACATTTTGACTAAATTATTTTGTCATCTTTTTTTATTTACTTGTGAAGGAAACCGATATAGCTTAATTTTTTTCAATTTTGATTTTTGAAGACAGTAAGTATATTATATTTATTGTGTGCGCCCGATAAATCTCGAGCGCGAAGTGACATCTTTTATTATTAAACATAAATATATAAGGAGAGACATTAATAATATAATCATTATATACATCTACGTAAAACCTATAACGGCAGTAAGACCAGCCATGATGTATGGCGCTGAATGTTGGGCTGTCAAAAACACCAACAACAAAAGATGCACACAAACGAATTGAAAATGCTACGATGGGCTGCGGGAATTACGAGACTCGATAAAGTACGAAATTAATGCATCAGAGGCTCCTTCAAAGTTGCACGCATTGTGGAGAAAATGGTGGAAAGTCGTTTGCGGTGGTACGGGCATGTGATGAGGCGGGACCAGTAGCACGTCGTGCAGAGGGCTCTTGTCAACCAGATACAAAGAAAGGTAGAGGACGACCGCAGGCCACGTGGTGGACACCCGTAGCCAAAGAAATGCAACGAGCCCAAATAGAAGTACTGACAACAAAAGACCGTCTATCTTGGCGCCGCAACACGAGGAGAACCCACCTTAAATAAAGGTAAAAGGCAAAGAAGAAGAAGAAGTTTAAATACATCTGCGTATCGTATTGTCTTTTGGTACAATGACACGTAAAGTGCGAGCGCACGGCAAGATAAATCGTGCCTAGGTTAATTAAAGAAGAACCCGCAGATATAATAAAATGTATAACTCAAAAAAACATTAAGCACAGTTAAACCATTATTTAAGTACGCAAGACGTACGCTTTAGCGCTAGTGAGAAACCACTGCGGTTTATATAGAGTTAATTTATATTATAGAGTAAATTTATAATTTCCTTATTGTAAAGTTGTATTTATAATAAATTAAAAAATATATTTCTATTTTCAATGGAATATAAAGTATATTATTTATCACTGAAAATATCATGGCGATACAAAAACCCACTCCTACTCCGATGAGGACAGACAAATTGCATGCATGCATCGGCATAAAATCCTCTAAAGAAGTCTTTATTTATATAATAAAGTAAAGTAGTCACCCAAGTAGACTGCCTGTAAAGAGAGACGCAAGATCCGCCGTGAAGATTATCTACTTTGCCGTCCCTAAGAGATTTTCGGCTTACAGTATTCAGAGACTTAGCCTCTTACTGAAGTTTGTTATTCCGTACTGAATGTGCTCTTTCTCACGGCACCGACCCGTAAAGTTTCGTACTTTTACAAAGTAAGGGCTAATCATATATATTAATTACGCATGTAGTCTAAAAAACAAAGTCACGGATCGTACGCAATGCAATGCATGCCAGTCGTTTTGATATTTGTGTTCAATTAAGCGGATGGATCTAGAATCGTATCATATACCGGAAATGTATAATTAGAATTTTAATAAATGAGTTAATCCGACGACTTTTTTACCAAGTGCCAAGTGCTTGGCACGATTGCAATTGGTGTTAAATGGCAGTCTACTCTTTTCATGAAAAAAACTACACTGAAATCGGTGGGGGGGGAAACTGCGGGCAACTTGGTCCTATTTTTTGCTGTTAATATCATGTAATTCACGTGCACACGCTCCATAATGTATTATGTCTTGTAAAACACCGAAAGACCACCTCACGTTTATTCTTAAGTATTGTGCAACTGCGTCACCTATTAACCCGCCTTCACTCTCCGGACTCTCAGAGAGAAGTTTTTTAGTAGCGCTCGCCCAAATGTGACAATAATTTTCTACACCAGACCGGACTCCTGTCACGTTTGGGACCAAAGATAGCACATCTGGTGGAATACCAGAACGCCATTTTAATCAATGTTAATTAAGCTATAAACACAAGAGACCGTATTTTCATATTGTATAAATATATTCGATCCAATGTAAATCAATTTCCGTCAAGTTTTGCGCTACGCTTTCGCTACGAAAACCTAACCCAAATTAGTCATAAATTTTGCAGATGCAAGAGTCGCGTGTCGAGTATCGCGAAGCACACTTGCGTGCCGCTACCATGTTGCTTGCTTTACGTTCTGTGTTTATTGCGGGCCGTTTTGACGCTTCGAGTGAGCTACGCCATGGATCGTTTCAGTCACCTGGGAAAACGTGGGCCGGAAACAACATAAATGTTTGACTGTTGCATTAGTTATCAGTCCCAGGGGAAAGCTTCACCTTTCCAGTTACCCTTAACTTCCAGTAGACTCTTTTCAGGTTGAATTATTACAAATACCCGGGAGGTTTATAAAGGTCAATTGTATAAAAAAATTACACCTATTCCATCTAATGTTTATAAGTGAAGATTAATAAGTTATCCCATGATTATCAAACAATGACATTGCAAGTCATAGTTGTTTGTAAGCAATAATTAGTTTTTATTTATAACAAAAAAAGAAAACATCATTTTACCCCTTAACGGGGTAGACAGAGATAATAATCACTGACCCAAATGTGACATATAAGTCAGTTGCCATACACCGGGCATAAATTTTAAGAAATGATTTTTGTACGTAAGAAACCGAATAAGTCATTGATGGCAGCTGGCTGGAATTCAAACCTCCGACGTTCGTAAAGTAATACCCTACTCCCCTTACCATCACCGAACGACTAGGCCCGGCGAGCAGTTCCACCCTTACGTCGACATCCCATTGATACGCACGAAGCGGTTTGCCTCCACCTTCCTTATGCAGACGGCTAAGGAATGGAACTCTCTGCCGTGATCAGTCTTTCCATACGGATACAATGTGGACACCTTTAAGTCCAATGTGAACAGACACCTTATAGGGTCACGTGTATGGAACACGTTATTTTATTTTTATCTTTTATTTATTTTTGTACAATAAGAGCATATTCTTTATTTCGTGCTGCTGTGTCAAGGGTCCAAATCGCCATGATGGTCGCCAACCTTCGATAGAAGATGGCACCAAAAGAAGAAGAAGATTTTTTTTTGTTAACGAGGATGAAATCTTCAAAAAGATACGCCGCCTTCTGGGGGTAGGCGGCGGTTATGTGGGGTTTTTACCCACTAAACCAATTCGTCTGTATGTTTTCTTTTTCTTGTTTGTTACCTCATAACTTTCGACTGGGTGGACCGATTTCGATGTTTCATGTTTTATTGGAAAGGATTTAGTTAATGGGTGGTTCAGTGGCTTATAAGAGGTTGTTCCGTTCTGATTAATTCTATTTTGTAATATTCCTACGATAATACGTAAATACAATGAAGGCGATCGCCTGTAACGTTTAACGTGTGATTCGATTTGAAGTCGGTTTTTGTCGTAATCGTATTCATTCGAAAATATAGTTTTTTATCACTGGATCCCAACCACGAAGGATTCAACGACTAGCTTGAAGTGATATGAAGTGAATTCATGCATTAATTCGTTCATTACGATACTGTGTGAAGTCGGTAGTCCGTCAGTTTCAGATAAATACAACCTTGACGAGAATTACGTGAACAACGGTGTGCAATATTTCATAATAACGAGCTCATCCAGCGCTGGCAATGAAGCGTCTCCACAAAAGTAGAGAGCGGCATAGGTAAGTGCGCTCTTGAAAAGATGAACCCATTGTTACCACGTAGGAGGCGACGCTCATTATTTACTAACAACACGCTTTGTTTTCTAGAGCTTCGATATTAACAAATAATATACACTCGCGAGCAAAAATAAAGGGTCCGTTAAGAAAGTTTGAATATCTCGGATGATAAAAAGACGCTGTTTTTCATTAAATTTGAATTTTATTATAATATATCGCCACATGGAGGCAACACTAAGTACTAAAATTTAAATAAAAATAAATTTTAATAAAAATACTGTATTATCCAAGTTTAAGTTTATGTTTTATAAATGAAATATAAATAAAATATTAAAAGATTTTATTTTATTATAAAGATATTTATTTGTCTATCATGCATTACTTATTTCAGTTAGCTAGCGTCTTTATCTTCCGAGACATTTAAAGTTTCTTAACCGACTCTTTATTTTTGCTCACGGCTATTTAAGCTGCACAATGATACATCTTTGTAACATTATATTAGAATTTAATAATCATTTGATATTCTTACATTTATCTATGGTAAATGCGATGCAAAAATCCCCGTCTTTTCGCCGACCCAGGGGGTCAAGATGCTTGGAAAGACCCTGATCGTCAACGATTCGAGCTTTACATTGTACACCGTCAAAAGGGAGAATGTTTACAGTTTTATGTTTGATCCTAAGTCTCCCGGTTTAAAGGCGCATTCTCCATTTTTTTTTATAGTAAATAGGCTCACGTTTGGCTTCTATCTTGCTTGATGGAAGGCGAAGATAAAGCCTAGGATGGAGCACGTGAGCCTATAAGGTGTCTGTTCACATTGGACTTAAAGGTGTCCAGATTGTACCCGTGAGGAAAGACTGAACGCGGCAGAGAGTTCCATTCCTTAGCGGTCCGCACAAGGAAGGTGGAGGCAAACCGCTTCGTGCGTATTGATGGAATGTCTACGACGTAAGGATGCATCTGCTCGCCGCTCCATATTTTTGCTTTAATTCAATACTATGAGGGTTAATGAAAGACAAATTGTATTTCTTTGATGAGCCTTGTTCACTTTTAACCGATTTCAGTAATCGAAATAAAAAAGTTAATTTCAAATTCGAAACAAATAATACTTAAGACTGTTTTTAAATTTTGTTCAAAATTAATTGAGAGTGCGGAGGGAAATTGGCCAGGAAGCCCGCGGGCGTTGTTTGCGTTGTCTCGCCAGCACAAACGAAGCTTTCGGCCCACTTTTTTTATGACCCCCCGGCTTCATTATTTGGAATACAGACGTGTCTAAAAATGGGATTTTGTTTTCCATTCTATTAATGGTATTAAAGAAAATTATTCAGCCGCGTCTGCTGTGTATTTTTGTAAATAAAATGTTTTTACGCGAACAGGAAGGACTATTGTTCCAAAAAGAGATTTTTTAAACATTCCAAGGGAGTGCTTAACCATGATCCCAGCTGATGTTAAATGGAAATATAATCCCGGATGTTAAAACGCGCAAAAAGCGCCATTGAAATGGAACCACACAGAAAACACAAGTTTTCAAATAAAAAAACAATCATTAACATTGATTCATCTACTCGCAATTTCTGAGGTAACTTTTCTAAGATAAACATTTGGAAGTCTTAACTTTTACGTATTTTCTGACTTAAACTTGATATTACTATAACAAATATTGGGTACTCTTTGTCAATATTTAAAATTATTTTGTGAAACTTATTTTATATTAGAAGACTGTTTGTACCATAATACATAAAAAAAAGTCAGTTGATAAAATTGTAGCAAGCACTCGACTGTAACGATACTACAAGCTAGGGAATACATATATTTATATATATATCTATATATGTTATAAATAAAGCACAATTAGCCTTATTGTTCAACTTTACGTTCCTATGGTTGGGGATTTGTTTATTCGTTTTCTTATGTACTTCCTTTTTTGAAGTCGGTTGAAAATACAACAAAGCTTCTATGATTTATAGGAATGAATTTGCCTGGGATGTAATTCAAATTTCATAAGCCTTTAAACCCGATCTACTTTTGATAATTTACTAACCTGAAATTCAAGTTGTGTGTTATAACGCTGTATACAAAAACGGTGTACATCGGCCTTGTTTACTGTTTTATGTTTGTTATACCTTTGGGTGTGTCAAGTCTCGGCCACGAGGGGGAAACCCGGCACAGAATCAACACTAACGTTTGACGGTTGCTTTAATTATGGACCCCTGGAGAACGCTGTCCCTTTTAAATATCATTAGTAGTTGCCTTTTATCTAGTTAATCTTAGAGCGAATCTAAATAAGTAAGAAAGATTATTTGGATTTCAGTATTTTCAAGCTATTTTTTATTATAATGTGTACGGAAATGTTGACTTTAACTTGGACAGGTTTTAACATTACAGCCCTGTAGTTCTGGGCTCTCAAGAATAAGACTACGGTATCCCCTGCCTGTCGTAGAAGGCGACTAAAAGGGGCCTCGGGTTCGCTGGGCGACAAGGGTGGGGGCCTGAGTCGTCCACCAAGGTGGACCCGGGAAGAAGGCGACATCGGCTGGCCCGTGTCGCCTTGCGCTTGGGACGTGCTCTCCTTGAGCACAGTGCAGAGGGGCTCCGGTGCGTTCCACGTTGAGATCCCGGAGCCTCTCGTCATGCACCGAGGAAAGGGCCACCGGGAGGTTCCAGTGGGTAAGAACGCCACATAACCGCCGCCTTCCCCCCAGAAGGCGGGGTATCTTTCTGAAGATTTCCTCCCCGTCAAAACAAAACAAAAAAAAAAGGTTTTAACATCGACATGTTGCTAACAATATTTAATGTAAGCTCTATAAAACAATACGTGATACTAACTAAAAAAAGAAATATTTACAATATAATAGGTATTTTATTATCATGTATTTTTATAGGTATAGTTAAGTTATACTATAAAATTAAATAGTTTCTTATAAATTTTAATTAATTAAATATTACGTCATAGTTATACTATGCTATAATATTACAAGAAATTAAATGTTATAATACACACATAAAGTTAATGTAACCCCTCGCTATAGATTTAAGTACAGTATGAAAAATAAATTTTGAAATATAAAATGAACAACGTTTCAAAATGTTACCTACATGGTCAATAATTTTAAATACTAATAAATTTTAATGTATTTTTTTTTATTTCATTTGTTAACAAGTGAAAAAACCATTTGTTTAAAAAATTAATTATTCCGTAATTTTATTATTTTGTAAAGAACACAAAATGAACACAGAAATGTATCACCAAAATGTAAAATCATTTTAAAGTGCACCGAATTTTAATGAAGAATAGGGCGAAATGAATAGACCCGCCGAGATAAATTGGGCAGGAAGCACTGGCGCGTTGTCTCGAGTCTTCGCCTCCCAGCATCCGAAATGTTTTGTGGTATTATTTTTAACTAAAGTTGTTTTCGTCGAGCACGAGTTGAAAATCTTTATTATAACGAAAATGTTTTATAAAACGATACTAAACGGATCAATAAAATTCTAAAATTAAAGTTTAATAAAGAAAGCAGTAAAGTAAGTCGCTCAACGGTTATTAAAAAAACAACGAGTTTGTTTATCTCGGGTCATTGATAACTACCGCAGGTACTGCACTAGGGAAATTTGCCGGGGAGCCGGAATGGCCAGGTATGACTAACCTTAGCAAAACATTTAAGAATAGCGGTATTCGAAGTACAACCAAAGTGCGCTTGGTCCGTAATTTGGTCTTTTCCATATTTCTATAACTGTTAGTAAAAAATCCTAGAAAGATATGAATTTGATCTGTAATATTAACAGTAAATGTTTGCTTCACTTCCATTTAATATTAAATATCATGGTTGACGACAGGCGTAGAGTTGCATATTCAGTTATCAGAACATGATCTGATAGGCAAGGAGCCAAGTTGGTGTAATGCTGCCAACGCCAAGTACATATAATTTAAATATATATATACAATTTTCTAACGCATGTGTAGTCTTACTAGGGCCACGTGGTGGACGACGCCCACATTATTTTCAAAGAAGGCCCGTGCTCAATATTCCTATGCTTTACTTGCATGTACGTGATTTCTATTCTAGAACCCGTCTCAACCAGCTATGGTCACGTCTAAACCCGTAGTAGTTCTTTCTATTTTCCTCCGAGGATCTTTTTGCTTTTGGAGCAGGTACACCGTCAATGTGCACGTTTTAGTCTTTACTTATTATTGGCTTATATTCATATTTATTAAAATAATAGAATATAATAGAATATATAAATAGAATTACGAGACTCGATAAAGTTCGAAATGAATACATCAGAGGCTCCTTCAAAGTTGCACCCATTGTGGAGAAAATGGTGGAAAGTCGTTTGCGGTGGTATGGGCATGTGATGAGGCGTGATCAGGAGCACGTTGTGCATAGGGCCCTTGCCATACCAGATACGAAGAAAGGCAGAGGACGACCGCAGGCCACGTGGTGGACAACCGTTGCAAATGATATGCAGCGAGCCCAATTAGAGGTACGGACAACCCAAGACCGTCTGTCTTGGCGCCGCAACACGAGGAGGGCCGACCCCAAATAAAGGGAAAAGGCATAGAAGAAGAAGATTCATATTTATTAAAATCAATTATTTTAATAGTATTTTTATTATTAGACAAAATGAATAGATAAAGGCAAAAGTAATTATTAAACTTACAAAATAATCAATTATGTATTTTCATGCATAAAAGTTCTAGAACATTCTATCGGTACTCAAATTTCGTTAACGGCCTTGACATCGGACAGTTTGGTCTATACATCATTCAGCAGAGCGACAATATAGTTTCACTTGACAAGTATGAATTGCATCTCTGTTACATTGGGGTGCTTGTTAAACGGAACAAATGGCTTATGTCTCGATTATGTATTACAATTTTAGGTCGTATTTACATAGAGGAAATGGCCAATAGCTTACGGAGTTATTAAGTCACTGCAGACTTGATTAGTCTTTATAAATTACTAATGTTTAGCCATTTATGTACTGTTGTAATTCGTTGGTTAATCTTACAAGTTTTACTCGTAACAGCAGCGAATATTCTTACAAAGGAAATTCCGTGAGGTTGAATTGATCTGCAAGAAGGTACATCTAATTTGAAATAAAATTATTAACTACTACTATTAATTATTTTTTTTTTAGTTTTTTTACTAAACTTACTTTAATTATTAATTTTTGACAAATTTATGAATATACTATTTGTATATGAGTACGTAAAATACTGAAAATCGTAGAGCTCTACGCCGTAGCGGCACCCTATAGGTCATCGCATTCCAGATTACGTACACAAACTTCGCATGTGCCGACGATTAGAATATTATAAATTAAAAGGAAATATCATAAGTCACTAAAAAGAGTTATTATGGATCTTTGGTCTTCATTTCTCTTCCATTTTTCTCACAAGCATTTGCCATCGATACTTAAAATTGAAATTATTTTTTATTGGATAATTAATAATTTGCCCTGTAGTGGAGAAAGAACGGATTTCTAGTGTTAGGTGTAAGAATGCTCGGCCCCTTTACCACTACGCCTCTACCGATTACAGTGTGTATGTACGTAAGAATCCGAAAAGTACTCATTAACATACGCGTGGTTAGTATGGGACTTAAGTGGAATGTAACGAACTTAATCCTAACACTGTAATGCCGTTTACAGTGTTAGGATTTATATTATAAATGTGATAAGATTAAAAATATATTTACTAACATTTTATGAAAATGATTTTAAATTGATTAAAACTAAAGTTACAGTTTAATGCAAATATAAGAAACTTATTCTATTAGGTCTCTATGTGTATTTTATGAGAAGAAAATATTCTCTTAGGAATAATATAAAATTTGCAGTGACGTTGCGAAGCAGAATACGAAATTTCAGTTCAGTACAAGAGCAGGCGTTGGAAATATTCATAATTTCTAGGAGGCGTTATTGAACATTTATAAGGAAACTTTGTCGTCAACGTTTTCTAGAAAATAGTTTCTACACTTGGATAAAGGTTTAAATTAATAAAGAATTTAAAAAAAAACTGGGTAATTCACGTGAGGCAACATTTTCAATCTATGTAAATTCTTTCAGTGCGATAGAGAGAAATAGTGAGCGATGATAAACAAGACATTGTGCGCAAAGCGCCCGCTTTCAAGAGTTTCAAAAGCACTCGAGTAATGTAATAGTAAATAGGTACCTAGTACCGCGAATATACATTGAGTATAAAATTGCGGAAGACTACCTGTAAAAAAACAACAATAAGAAAAAATTTAAAACGCAGCTACTAAGTACCTACGCTGCCGAATATTGTTATAGATATTATATATATAGCATTAATTTGTATGTATGTATTAGTATTTATTGTATATGCTTTTTTTAATTTATTGTATTTTATGGATATATATGGATAGATTTATAGGTGCATATTTCGCTAATAAACTGCCCTGGCAGTTGGGCGAAATAATTTATCTAAATGTTATTGAATATATGTCGTATATAAATTAAAAAAATGAGGATTTTTTTCAATTGATTTCCGGTAAAATGATTAATTGCATTTTTAAATGTTCCAACTTACGTGGTAGCAAAAGAAACCATCGTTATGAGACAGAGAGTTCTGCCAGTCTGTCAAATAGAGATTAATCATTTGTTCCTCTGAGGCTCTTGTATAAACTATAATTTTACTTATAGTACTATAAGATTTAGTTTCCTCACCTCAAAAAAAAACGGTCGTAAGAGATTTTTTTTAAAAAAAAAGAAATCTAGCAATATTTCTATTTTTTTCAGAATTATTACTAACAATCAAGTTAACAATCCCAACTAAGGTTAAGCTTCTGCTAGGACATGGTTCACGGCAATAGTCGAATGATGGATTCGAACCTACGACCTTACGATTCGCAGACCGTACCCTAAATCATTAGGCAATTGACGCTTGAATTTTATTTCGTAACTTGAATATATTTAAAAAAAAAATGCGGACGCTTGAACGTTTAACTGTAAATGAAAACATCATAAGAGCCTTTAACAGTACTCGTGCTGTATTAAATGACCGCGTCTATGCTTAACGCTAATTGTAAGCGGTGCAATTTATTCTTTTTAAACATTTAAATTTATTTATTCAACACACACTTTGAGTTTTAATGTTTTAAAAGTGGAAGAGATATAAAACATTTAAAAATAACTAAATAGCATGTAACGATTTAACTTAATTTTTTTCGTTTTTGTGTTAATTTTGATTATCATTTTTTTATTGATACTAAGAGAGTTCGTCTCTTAACGTAACTAATTCAATGCTCGTAGTAGATTAGTTGATGACTTACGACAACATTGCAGAATCCGGACCTATGTGCTTACGTCACTAAGTACTCTAAATGTCTCAATTTATTTTTAATTAAATTTAATGTTATTTTTTAAGTTGAAATTGACTTTATTTATTTATAATACAAAAAAAAGGTACAAATGGGCGGACTTAATGCCAGTAGGCATTCTCTGCCAGTCAACCTTGGGGTTGTGTAGAGACAAAGTAACGGGTGCAAGCTATATGAGAAAACAATAGATAAAACAAAACTATAATAAATGCATGCATATATAATACATAGATACATATATAAATACATATATATATATATATATATATATATATATATATATATATAATTATATATAATAATACATATATATATATATAATTATACATTGATAGGGACAGCAATTGTCAAACTATTCCTTGCTTAGGTTTTATCTACTAACATAATTTTTTTCTCAATTCGCTAATTAAATACATACTTATTTACCGTGTAACAAGAAAAGTCCTAAGCAACTAAAAACAACACTTTCCTTTTTTTATTGCGATTGATAATTTACTCCGACTTAGAGTTTAAAGGGTTAGCACTGTTTTATATTCAATATCAATTATAGTTAAACGCCAATGGTTAAGAAAAATAACATCTCAGTGACCTCATTAAAAGCTAGAGAGTTTTCTAGCGGGAAATATTTCATCTAAGGTTGAACTATCCGGGTACAATTTCATATAAACGGCTTCGTAGCTTGTTTATTAAATATCTTCACTTATTTACGTTGAATGAACTCATTGTCGGATACCAATTACATGGAAACAGGGAGTTGTTCTTTTACTTCAGAAGTAGGATTCTAAGTCACAATATTACCTAGTGTAATCTTTTAGATCTTTTAATAACTTTTTCTACGATTTACAACTCACTATAAAACTCCCGAAAGCAATTTGCCCAGACTTAAGCGTTAGTGGACCAAGAATTAGGGTAAGCTACGCCGCTCAGTATTTTTTAGTAAACATTTTGGGAATTTTACGTTATTATATTCTTGATAACGTAACCAACCGATGAAAATTAATATTTATTTATTGAATCTTTATTTGCACATAATAAAAGTGTACAAAAAGGCGGTCTTATTCCAGAAGTCATTCTCTGCTAATCTACCTTGAGGTTGTGGAGAGACAAAGTAACGGGTGGAACCACAGAGAAAAAAAAATGTAAAATAAGACTGAAGATATATACTGCATAGATCCATATATAGATGGATAGTGTCAGAAAAATGTAAATTTATAGCTATTCCGCATTTAGGTATAGATTTAAGAGTAATATTGTTTTTTTTTCAATTTTATGTTTGTTTTATTATTTATTTTGTTTTTTTTAACTTTCGACTGTGTAAACCGATTTTGATGATTTGGTCGTGTTCTGGAAATGTCAACCATTAGAAAATCATATATCTTAAATTTGCATTATGTGAGCGACAAATGGACGAATAACTGAATATCACGCTAACCGATTTCGATGATTCATTTTTATTGGAAAGGTTTTTTGATGAGAGTTTTGTTTGGTTCTGATATCCGTAATTTTTAAATTCCATTTGAAGTCGGTTTTACTCGTAAACATACTTGTAAAGCTTTCCTTTCTCTACACATGTATCCGGTGATCATAATCCTAAGTAAAGGAACGTAAACCTGGGCATACAAAATTTGCTTGTTCACAAACAGCGCGCTGCGTGTACAAATAATGACAGAGCACGCGGAGTGAAGTATGAAGTGTCTCTCGTAACACTCGTACACATCTCATGAATTTCTATTTACTCTCTACATTTTGCATTTTAGTGCATCTAGGTGTGCTACGAATATGCTACGTTCGCACATGCCTTACTTAGATGGCGTAGCAAAATTTTAAGCATGTGATTATACTTATTTAAAGCTGGTATTTAATACGAACTTTTAGCACTAAAAACTGTATGTTCGCAGTAATAAATATACCCGATGGAAAATATTTATTAAATATAATAATAATGATGGTCTGCGTAATGAACTGAAGCCATAGACCAGCCCATAACACAGCCATAGAAATAGGAAAATTTAAAAATATATGGAAATAAGAAAATGTGAAATTAGTATAATATAATATAAGTTTCTTGTTTAGGACCACGTTCAAAATTGTAATAAAAATAATTTAGTAATAAGACATTTTGTGAAATTAGAAATAAGCAAAAAATCAAAAAAAAATAAGGACATAAAGTTAAGAAAAACAAGTCCCTTACCGAACACGTTGTAAATGATAAAAAAAACCAGAGCCATAGATAAAGTCAGTCCGTCTTTCCAAGCCCTATTTATCCCTCATATTATTTTTGTACCTTCCTTTTTATTATTTGACATTGTTTGAAATTCGAATACCGTCATATTCATTGATATGATGATGAGATTTTTATAATGGAGGTTACCCGGACCAGAGATTCCGTGTTTTTATAAACAATATTCACCAGTTTTACTTGTTATTTATGTAATTAAGCTTATATTGATGTCTTTACTAGCCTAAAAGTGTTTAAAATTAGTGCTTAATAAAAGAAAGTTCCCCAGATTTTCGGAATAATGTTTTTTTTACATACAATAAAGCGCAACCACAGACTTGTGTCCGTTTTCTTTTCTAATGTTATTAAATAGAAATAAACAATTTCTAAATATCATAAATGTACACGAAGTTAGTTAATTCTTATGTTGTTAGCAACGAAATATTAAATGATTATAACGATAATAAAACGGTATATCAGAGGCGAAATAACACAAACAATGAGCTGTTACTGCCTCATTGTGTCCCATTACGGCTGATTCCGTTCCATTCTTTCACCTCCATGACCTGGAAGCAATATTTCTTTTCATTCTACGGGATCTTCGTTACATTTTTTACGTGCCGGGGTTTCTTATTCTTATCCTCTTAACCGAAAACAAGGATTGATTTATTAATATTTTGCCC
Organism: Meandrusa payeni; assembly: GCA_029286785.1. NCBI lineage: Eukaryota > Metazoa > Arthropoda > Insecta > Lepidoptera > Papilionidae > Meandrusa > Meandrusa payeni. The sequence continues at coordinate 4,561,340 of JAGSMX010000008.1, read as the reverse complement.
TAAACTTGTAGAAAATCTTTGTGAGATTATTTAACGGAAAAAGTGTGTCTAGTCAGTCGCCGTAAGTTTCATGCTAGTAACCCGGTTCGACCTCCGGTGGTGGTACCAATGTAATCTTTTGTTACAATTTTAAGTGCTGATTTACCACGTGCTCGACGGTGAAGGAAAAAATTGTGAGGAAACTTAGATGTTTTAGAAAATATTCTACAAGTCCACCAATCCGCACTAGGATCACGAGAAAGACTATGGCCCTTAATACCCTCTTAATAAGTAGATAATAGAGAGAACACAAAGATTTTCGAATTCGAAGTTTTAAAAAAAAAATTAATAATAACTATAATTTATGCATGCGATTCAATTATGAATTTACGTAAAAAAATCAGATTTTTTTTTAAGAATATACTTATTTTTATTACAAAATGGAATAATAAGAAACTGGAATAATTATATCACAAATAAAAGGTATCAAAAGAGAGAGGTTTATATAAAAATTGGGCAAGTCCCGAATTTTGTAGTATAAAGATTTAACGCAGTGAAAGCAAAGTCAAGACGAAACCTAGGTTTGTCTGAAACCCTGTACATATTTTTCGAAATGCTTGTCTACTTGCCTTGTTTATTGTCTACAATCTGAAGTTCGAAGATGCGAATCGCAAATAGCTCACATCTATGCGACTTCCGTCAGTTGGTTACTTGCTAAAATTTGTGGACCGTTATTTGTCGATGATTTAGGTGATGATTTTTGATGATTGATGATTTTATTTTTTTAGGGTACGGCCGGCGAATCGTAAGGTCGTAGGTTCGGATTTATCATTATACTGGCACGAACCATCTCCTAAAACAAGCCTAAGCTTATTTAGAAACGTTAACAAAAATCATAATAATATTTGTAAAAGAAAAACAAATATTGTTAGCTAAAAAATTAAGAAAATATAACACAAATTAAAAAAAAATTAACAAAATACCTTTTTCCTTATTTTTGTTTTTCCTCCCGCCTATTTATATAAATACAGGCAGAAGAAACGGACAAAAAAGACGTGATGCGTACGTTGAACACCGCCTCAGCATGTGCTGTGGCACGGCTGCCATAGCGCTGATTTCCCGTAGTATAACTAACCAATGAAAACCAACTTGACTCCTCATCACAGATAGGAGATATCAGTTAGGTGAAAAGTGGGTATCGATTGTTATCTCTTTCTATACTGCGACTTATCTGGTATTGCCATCTTATTCAATTACAGAACTTACCGTTTTTTTAACAGCTACTCTAACAACATAAGGAAGACCAAATCCCAAGCGAAAGGTAAGATAAATTGGTTATTTGTATAGTAGTAGAAACTTACTTGTTATCAACGGTATTCGTTTCGGACTTCAGTAACTTAATTCACGTACAACTTCTCCTTATTAATCTATGTATTGTTCAAGAATACACAATGTTGTAATAAACTGTACTCACTTGGGGGTATAGTTTGCGTTCACTGATAAACATGAAATAATCAGAATCCTTACCTGGAACAAAATATATCATTATATTAAAATTAATTTATTTATTACATATATTGGTTGGTATTCTTGTTAAATAGGCAAGTACTAATAAATGAACTAAAAATTTATGGCAGGTGTATGGGCTCACCACTTGTCACATATACCTAATAAGCTTCGTCAACGGTGGACATTTTGCTGCCTCGGTATACCCCGCTAAAACAAGAGCTCAAAGCACGTAAGAGGGTATTGTAATTTCTGAAGTGTCAGTGGACCTATAAAATGGAATACGGCAAAATTGTTATATACCGCCAGGTTTAGCAAACGCGAAAAGTTTCGGAATAATCACAAAAACCATTTTTGACTTCCTGAATTCAATTAAAACTTTCCGAATTTAAAATTATGCCAAAACAACTTTAACAATTTTTAAATATACGTTTTTTTAATATAAAGGTGAAATTGTTGCCAAAAGTGTTTAAATAAAAACAAATTGTATTCTATAACTGGCTTTCGAGAAACAAGTTTTAGCTCAGAGACTACTAAAAATATCTTTTGAATTAATGACAACTTGTTAATATTGCTTTATGGACTTATGAAGTAAATGTTGGTTCAACTAAAATAACTGCAAAGAATTCTTAAGTTATAAATTCCCTTAAACAGAGAGTTCCATTTTCAAATTTTGTAATTCCTTTTAATATTTTTTTAATAAAAGTGGCCAGCTTCAGATTCTTTCAGTAGGTCCCTAAACTAACTCTTCATGGAACATCGACAATGCATCTACAATTACTCCGGTATTGATATAGTGAGAAAAGGTTTGCTTTGTAATTTTTCGGAAAAGTTCGTATTTATCATGCTCTAACAAATAGCTCCAAATTAATGAAAATGTCTCTCATTTAATACGATCATTCATTAACATTACGGGTGTCATCGTATTCCGATAGCGATCCGAGTTTTCCCGAAGGAAAATAATTTGTCTCTATATCTATAGGTGGTTTAAAGATTGCGGCGACGGCGAAAAAAAAATGACATGCACACATAAAATGTATAATGTACCCATAAAGTTTAAATTCCACAATTATTTTGACTAATTCTTGAATTTTCATTACATTATGTAACAACCCGTTAAGAAACAACAAAATTTCTGAAAATAAAAATGTAATTTTTAAATGAAAGAGGGCAAACGAGCTTACGCTTCACCTTAAGGGATCACCGTCGCCCATAAACAATCACAACATTAGATTAGCTAAATCTGGGAGCATTGCCGGCCTTCGAGAATTGATAAAGTTTGTTTCTTAAATGTCTCCAAGTCGTGCCCAGTGCTCATGACAACTGATTCCATCAGTTGGAAGTGCGTGGTAGAAAGACGCGAAAAACGTACATCAACTATAGATATGGTGTCGATGGAATATGACATTTTATCCGTAATGTGCGATTATAGTAAATGTTTGTACACTTTTAATGATATGTAATGTACATTGGGTTTGATCTTGTAGATCATCGTAGGAATAACGGCATCGATAATTTAGTGCCGCGGTCTCGAAGCTCTATTCGGGTCGCTGCGCTTTGACGTGGCGCATTTCATATTTCAGTGCAGCTAACCTTCATCCCGTTGACAGACCTTGACGCATGAGTAAACTGGCGTATTATGTTGTTTGCATATTAATAAAAACTCTCGCGACTGTGGTAGAGATAGAACACATATTTCTTGTATTTATTTGATGTTAAGGCTAGATTAATTTTTAGGTATTAAAATTTTATATGTATTAGTTATTCAGTTTAAATTGTTATTTAACGTAAATATATCTCTTAAAATATATATATTTTAAAAAATATACTCTTCGCCTCTTCAATAATTTTAATGATATTGAAATAGATGTATATTTCCCTCCGATTTCAAAGCTAGTATTTACAAAAGAAGAATAAATTAAATTTATTAAGCTCTTTACGCACCTTACCATCCGACATTGCATTCACACATTAGGTGGCATCGTAGCCAATTACTTGTTTAAAAGTATAAAGGACTATTCCCCCCCCCCCGATGTGCTCAGCGCAGAGGGGTTCTGGTGCGTTCTTCTAGAGATACTGGAGACCTTCATGAACCATGCACCGAAGAAGGGCCACCGGGGAAGTTTTAGTGGGTAAAAACCCCACATAACCGCCGATTTCCCCCCCAGAAAGCGGGGTATCTTTTTGAAGATTTCTTCTCCGTTACCAAAAAAAAAACTAATGACATTTCCGCTCTTTATCTTTGACATTAAATAAATCCACATGGATATTTGTAGTAGATAGCTTGCCGACGAAGTGTGATTTAAAAAGAATATGGCCACTTTTTCCAATGTTCAACTCCACAACAGCTACAATAACACTAGATAACCGTAGAATACATAATATACTATAAAGTTACTGTTGTAAAAGATCTCATGGAGTGAAGACAACGTTGGCAGAGGCGTGTGCAAGAACAATTAGCGCCGTTTAATACCGTGCAATGGGGCTACAAGTCATTGTTTTGTTTCGCTGAACTGAGTATATCGCTACCTTTCTCATTTGTTTGCTTTACACCCTATTTTCATTTTTCTTGCCAGCGGAGAAATACAAATAGGCTTTTGTTCATTGTACTCTCAAAACCTAACCCGCATAAAATATGCTAACTCAAATATTAAAGGCGAAAATATAATTTCAACTTTAATTGCTATATAAGGGTTACAAAGGACCAGGTTATACGTTCCGTAACTGGGTTTCGTTTGTTCTTTTTAAACTGATTTGGCATGTATTTTAAAACGACATCAAAAAAAGAGGTTATAAATTCGACTTTTTTTTATGCTTGTTACCCGATTAAGAAGGTTCTTGTTTTATTTGAAATCTAGTCATTTTGGTTCTAATAATGGCATCTATGAAAGAACCAAATACGATGATACCTCGACATACGAGTTTAATTTGTTCCGTAACCTTGGTCGCATGTTAAATTGATCGTATCTCATAGAAATTTTCCCCATTGAAATTAATAAAAATGCCACTGTCATAAATGTTTTATCAATATACAAAAATGAATAAACGCGAACCCAACTTTTCAAAAAAAAGGAAAAATCACACAGACTATGGCCTAGTCTGAGCTGAGAGAAACTATTAGAGCAGTGTAGTGTACGGTTTCTCGTATCTCAAATCTTGCTCTCATCTCATAGCTCGTTTAGCGTCTCGTATCTCAAAATACTCGTATTGTTCTCTAATGCACTCACATATCAAGGTACTACTATAAGTCTTAAATGTACCCACCTATGATTCATTTTTTATCGGAAAGGATGTACATCAATGGCACTTTGATGAGAGTTTGGTTAGGTTCTGATTAATTTTGTAATATCCTTACGATTCGAAATACAAAGAGGGCGTCCCGATTGACAGCATTTAACATTTAATTTGAAAATATACTTTTATTTTTTATTTATTTTTTATGTTTATGCATTTATAAAGCAGTTATATGAAACGATTTCGGTTTTTTCGTTTGGAAACATTTAGTTTAGATTAAGTCCAATACGAATTTTATTGTTATAGGACCTTGTGTTCCGTAAATATACAAGGAATTACTTTGTGATAATGTGTGATTGTGATAAATATAGGTGTATAATAAACCAGGAGGTGGTAAGTACTCTATAACGAGAGCGAGCACGAATGTGGAAAAGACATCGACTCAAAACGTTAAACGCTATGACGCACGGACGAACTTTTTATTTCCATTGTCATAGTTATATTACTCTGGCACCCATCTTATCCTTTTCTTGCTAAGACTTGTTGTTATCTCGGAATATTAATACAAAACATAGCATTTCCTTTTTTGAAGTTAACAGAATACAGGCGTAAGGTAGCCTTTCGGTTTTCTACAGATTACATTTCGGTAAGTGTGATCAGGAACATAATGATGTAATTCCCCCATCCCCGTTCCACCATCGGACTTCAACACGCACTGCAGGATTTCATCCTTTTGTTGTGAACATCCTATCCATCCCTAAAACTCGAACGCACTGGAATAGTTTGCTAGCGTCTGTCTTTCCTTCCGATTACAATGTGGGTATTTTCAAGAGTAGAGTGAATAGGCATTTACTAAGTTAGTGCACCTTACCATACAGGACTGCACTTAACATCAGGTGGGATCGTAGTCAAGCACTTGTTTAGAAAGTATAAAATAAATTCACAAAAAAAACTCTCACGTTCATTTTACGCTGGTTCTGGTTCCATATATACATAAAAAATAGTAAAACAAATTTATAGGTTAGTACAAGCTGGTTAGGATTCGAATCGAAGTCCGCCGCTTAGTCAAAAGTCTGTCACTACATGAACAATAAGTTAGAGCTCAGCGATACGGCTCAATGCTTATCGATACGTACTACATAAAGCTAGGGCCTAGTAACTCTACGACCTCATTAAAGTGGGGTTCGGCTGCAGAAAAATCATTAAACCATATACAAGACTTTGCTATGATATTATGAAATAATGACTTGATATTAAATTTTTAAGTTTATTGAATTTTTACTAAGCGTAATTTAAATATTGTCTAATTCATATGTATTTTATTGTGTTATGTTTACAATATTCATTGTCATGTTTAAAATTATACATCAGCTTACGTCTTTTTAAACTTAGCAGGGTTAGACAGGTTTTGCTGTTCACTTTTCACCTAGCTTATTAGGTCCTATATGTTACACATATTACCGAGCACAAATGATGAACTAGCTATTTCTTTTGTACGTAAAAAACCGAAAAACGGCAGTCCTTTGGTATAAGCCGACTGGGATTCGAAACAGTGAATTAAAGATAACTTGAGTAAACAGAATAACTCAAACCGCTTAGCCACTAGGTTATCATTGCTCTACAACACTGTTTCAAAATTATTTTCAGCCGGCTTCAAAATTAGAGGTCCCTCATACCTCATAACTTTGAACTGGATTGTCCAATCATGATATCCATTAGTCTTAAATTTGTGCCGCAAATGCTCGAATAATTCATTAACACGCTAACTAATTTTGATGATTTATTTTTTATTAGAACGGATGTACATCAAGAGTACTTTGATGAGAATTTAGGTAGGTTCTGAATAATACCATTTCTTAATATTCTGGCGATAATTCGTAAATACAAAGAGGGCGTCCACGTGTAATAGCGTTTAACGTTTGATTCGATTTGAAGTCAGTTTTTGTTTTTGCTGATAAATATACTTGTTAAATTATTTTTAACGTATTTACTTCAATTAATAACTTAAAAAGCATGTCCTCTATTTAAATATGAATATTCATATTTAATTTCCTCTATAATTTAGAAACTTAGGTGTTCAAGCTAAGATGGTGTAATCCTTGTTATGGCCTTTAGATCTTCGTAAGTTGTGTATATAATAGTGATTTGCACCTAAAATCCGCGTATCTTCTCCTGTACAAACTGTACACTAATTGTCTACAGAGAGATTCCTCTCCTTTTTATCCTAAATTTCTAGTATATGCATCTCTTTCAAAGACGGAAGCGAAAACGGTCTTGGTTGCCGACAACCGATAAAAGTACTTAGTTGACTAGACTATATTAGTCAGTCCATCAACTTATTCTAATTGAGAAGTATATTTTATAGATTATAATATTTAGAACTATATTGGCATTTAGTAGGTCTAACTGTCGCTAACAGTACTAAAGAGAGATGGTATTTCCTTTACTTTTAGTAGGTTCAAATTCCCCTATTCTAGGGAGCTTTTGAACACATAGGCCCCTAGGCGTAGAAGATAGATTCGTCGCGGCTGACGCTTGAGAGATTAGCCACGACGCAAAAATAGTTATACCTAAAAAATCCGTGCTAAAACGGTACCCAAGACCAGGGGAGCAGTCGCCCCCTGCGCTGATAACCCGGGTAATGGGGTAACACCCCGAGGCCCGTACCTGCGAGGTTCCCGGGGAACCTTGTAGATGACTCCACACATTTACTTTTATTAACTGCCATTAAAATAACACTTGAGATAAGTTCTAGACAATTAATGATTCAGTTGGTCGACATCGTTATGACAACAGATGAACTTAGCCAATAGGTTTGATATCAGACAATAGACACAAGGGCACAAAAGCGGCAACATAATCCTTCATGAAATCTGTCACGGATCGTTGAGGTCTGACCTCACTACATACAATGCGGTAACTGTGACAGAATAATAGGGAATGATTTGACAAATATTATGGTAATATCTGATCTGTCTTAAAGTGATACGTGATATCAACTTAATACTCAAATTATTGTAATGATTTGTCAATAATAATTTTTTTTAAAAGGTGAAAGAATCTTTGCAATAGTCCATATTTGCGAGTCTACGGATAATATACTAGTGAGCGTATCGTAAATATACCGTATATTGTATATTCTTATTATTTTTGTTTCTAGATCTATGTTTCTTTTAGTTAGGTTCTGATTAATAATATTTCTGCGATCATTGGTAAATACATAAATACAGTAAGGGCGTCCACGTGTAATAGTGTTTAACGATTGATCTGATTTGAAGTCGGTTTTGTTTTTGCTGATAAATATACTTGTTAACGTTATATTTAACGTATTAATTAATAACTTAAAAAGCATATCCTCTATTTAAATATGAATATTCATATTTAATATCCCCTATAATTTAGAAACTTAAGAATTCAAACTAAGATGGTGTAATCCTTGTTATGTATGGCCTTAAGATCTTCGTAAGTTGTGTATATAATAGTGATTTGCACCTAAAATCCGCGTATCTTCTCCTGTACAAACTGTACACTAATTGTCTACAGAGAGAGTCCTCTCCTTTTTATCCTAAATTTCTAGTATATGCATCTCTTTCAAAGACGGAAGCGGAAACGGCCTTGGTTGCCGACAACCGATAAAAGTACTTAGTTGACTAGACTATATTAGTCAGTCCATTAAATTATTCTAATTGAGAAGTATATTTTATAGATTATAATATTTAAAACTATATTGGCATTTAGTAGGTCTAACTATCGCTAACAGTACTAAAGAGAGATGGTATTTCCTTTACTTTTAGTAGGTTCAAATTCCCCTATTCTAGGGAGCTTTTGAACACATAGGCCCCTAGGCGTAGAAGATAGATTCGTCGCGGCTGACGCTTGAGAGATTAGCCACGACGCAAAAATAGTTATACCTAAAAAATCCGTGCTAAAACGGTACCCAAGACCAGGGGAGCAGTCGCCCCCTGCGCTGATAACCCGGGTAATGGGGTAACACCCCGAGGCCCGTACCTGCGAGGTTCCCGGGAACCTTGTAGATGACTCCACACATTTACTTTTATTAACTGCCATTAAAATAACACTTGAGATAAGTTCTAGACAATTAATAATTCAGTTGGTCGACATCGTTATGACAACAGATGAACTTAGCGAATAGGTTTGATATCAGACAACAGACACAAGGGCACAAAAGCGGCAACGTAATCCTTCATGAAATCTGTCACGGATCGTTGAGGTCTGACCTCACTACATACAATGCGGTAACTGTGACAGAATAATAGGGAATGATTTGACAAATATTATGGTAATATCTGATATGTCTTAAAGTGATACGTGATATAAACTTAATAGTCAATTTATTGTAATGATTTATCAGTAATTATTTTTTTAAAAGGTGAAAGAATCTTTGCAATAGTCCATATTTGCGAGTCTACGGATAATATACTAGTGAGCGTATCGTAAATATACCGTATATTGTATATTCTTATTATTTTTGTATCAAGATCTATGTTTTTTTTAGTTAGGTTCTGATTAATAATATTTCTGCGATCATTGGTAAATACATAAATACAGTAAGGGCGTCCACCTGTAATAGGATTTAACGGTCGATTCGATCGATGATGTCGGTATTTGTTTTCTCGTTACGTATTAACTTTAAAAAATATCTTAAAAAGTATGTGCTTTTATTTTTTTTAATTTTAATAAGAATAACATTTTAAAGTTCCTCTAACTAAATTGACCTTTCATTCTTATTATTTTTGTTTTAAGATTTATTTTTTTATTTCCCTCTAATTTGAGTAATTCCCACTAATGAGAGAAATTTGTAAATAATATAATTAAAAAAAATCATAATTATGTGCTGATGTTGCCTTAATTGTGACGTACCTAAACGATAAACCGGCCGTACTATTCTGCCGTCATACAGTCTTTGTACCTTTTTCTTTTTGTTAACGCGGGGAATCTTTTTATAGACCATCCTCCGGTACCCTGGGTGGGCCCGGAGGGATGTGTGACTCGGCCTGGGCAGCCCCTTTCCACTAAACCTTCCGCGAATGCCATTAGCCGTTATGAGCGGGGTGCCCCGGATCTGTCAGCGACAAGACACCCCAACGACCGGCTGGTCCCGGCAAAGACTGGACTTCATCTTTAAAGGGGACTTCTCCAGCACTCAGAGAAGTCCCGACGACGCCGAAGCATACTGGGGACAGGTACTCATCCTGGCCCCGCTTCGGATTACGGGGGCGGCAAGAGGAGGCGTCTGAAACGCCTCCTGCGCACCCCGACACGTCGCCTACGACAGTCTTTGTACCTAGCACTGAGCTACCACAACTCTAAAGTATATTCATTTTATCTGAAATATGAGCTTAAATGTTGGAAATATTTTATATATCCTAGAGCTAGGTGCAACAATCTCACAATACTGAATGCACTGAGGGAATTGAATAAATTAACACAGTCGTCGTAATAAATGACAAGCCGGCACCGCTGCTCGCAGGTGCCTCGAAAAGTACAGGACAACAATGATTAATTATTTATTTGCTACTGTTACATGAAATGGGTTAAGAATGATTAATTAATAAAAATTATGTGGAGTCATTGAATTTCTCAGGTAGAGCCACCGTGAAGACGAAACGATGAAAGAAATAAAGAAAATGTTTTTTAAGCTTCATACATTTTTGATGATATACTTCGTATATTAGATTTTACAGTACAATAATCATGGGGTAAGTGCCGTTCGATAAGAAAAGCAGATGACCACAAGACATAATATTTATGTTTATGTTTTACGTGATACGTATTTGTAGTTATACGTTAAATTTATTTACGTCCCCTTACAATGTGCATTTATTAAACTATAAGGTGAACATCCTTTTTTTATTTGCCTTTATATATATTTAAATATACGTATATATTACCCATATACATCGTTAAGAATTTTAACAAAATTTACTAAAATTATTTATCCAAATCACATCAATTATGAGAATATTGCAATACAAACTTTTCTGTATAAACTTAAGTAACAGTTATTATAATATAAACTTTTAATTTATCTTAATTTTAATATAACATATACTAACTAATAAACAAATATTTACAATTTAAAAGATATTACAAAATATTTACAAAAAATATAACTGTGCCAAACCGTCATCGCTTGGCAGCGTGCCCAGAAGGCTGGTAGCATTGCCACGTTGTATGGCAAATACATAGTATACATACAATAAATACTTTTATTTCGTAGACCGTCTTCCGAATCAATTTTATTGCTCAAATAGTGCCTATTATCACGAAATAATGCATTTTTAACAATCTAGTTATATTTGAACAATAGATGGTACTATAATTTTATACAATATTTTACCCTAAACTTACCCAAGTCAGAGTTTTCCTAAAATTAGGGGCCATTTGTACCGGGCTCCCTAATTCCTTTAGCCTTTAATTAAAACCCCCATTGTGATTTCATTAGCAGTATATTTTCTCATATACCTTCATTTGGCGTCAGTTATGTATGAGATTAACATGAAATTTAAATACACACATATAATTTAAATATACCACCTAAAATTAAAGAACAATTTCATAACGACGAAAAAAAACTTTTTAAACACTGTAATATCTTACCTATTTATACAAAAATAAAATACATCATGTTAAAAGAATATTTCTTTAATGAAAAAATTTTAACCAAAATGGAACATCCTATATGCACACGGTCGATATCGTCAAACCAGTTTAATACGATAGGCGCAAAAAATGTGTACGGCGAGCGCACGGCAAGATACATCGTGCCTAGATTAATTAATGAACTACCCTCAGATATAAGGAATTGTATAACTTACAAAACATTAATAGTATTTTAAAAGTTATTTAGGAACGCAAGACGGACGCTTTGACGCTAGTGACAAACCATTGCGGTTTATATAGCGTTAAGTTATATGTATATTCCTTTACTGTAAAATTTTATTTGAAAAATTAAAAAAAATAATAAAATAATTTTGAACAATTATACTGTACTTACTCTCCGAAAGTTCTTTATTAAGCAGATGTTATTTTTTTTTAAATACAATGTGTATTTGATGTCCATACAAATGATTCTGTATGTATATCGATTACGGCAAGTTGAAAACTTTATTTTGCACGGTCCACAACTTGATCGAGTTGTAATACTGTACTTACTCTCCGAAAGTTCTTTATTAAGCAGATGTTATTTTTTTTTAAATACAATGTGTTTTTGATGTCCATACAAATGATTCTGTATGTATATCGATTACGGTAAGTTGAATACTTTATATTGCACGGTTCACAACTTGATCGAGTTGTAATAGTATAGTACTAGCTTAGCAAACAATTACTAACTTATTACTTAAGGAATAATAAATGACTGAAGCACTCACGCCCTTGACGTAGAGGGGTAGGGAGAAATTATGGATTTTCATTTTGCACAATCACACACACAGAGACATACGTAATGTTTGTCAATGACCGCATTTCTACGGCGTTCCAGACCTTTGCGACTAACTCAAATAAATCTCAATATAATAATCTCAAATATTTTTGCAATATTCTGCGATTTGTCAACCAACTTCAAAAAAGGAGGAGGTTAAGATATTGTTTGCATATTTTTTTATGCTTTACCTCATAACTTTCGACTGAGTGAACTGATAACTTAATAATTTCTTTTATTTGAAAGCTGGTGTTTCCCACGTGGTTCAATTCTTCACTCACACACACACACACACACGCACATTCAGAATACTACACGTCCACATTTATTTATTTATATACGAATATTTGTTTAATTTTTCTTTTAAATCTTTTATATCCCTGTTAAATTAAATATATTTTTCTTTGTTTGTTAAATTAAATTTGAAATGAAATTGATGTAAGGCAGTGGGAGAGGGCACCGATTCCTGAGATACAGGTTTAACATCTAGTTCAGGAGTCAGGGAGTTCGTGTATTTGAAAGGAAATTTTTGAATAAAGTATTTGTATTATTTGTATTATTATTGTAATTCTGATAATGGTATAGTATGAGGAAATGAAATGTCTTAAATTTGCATTAAGTATGTGCTCGACAAATGGACGAATATCGCCAACCGATTTCAACGGATTAAAATTGATTGGAAAGGATATACATACTTGCGTAATATTCTTACAATAATTCGAAAATGAAATAAGGGCGTCGTTGTGTTGACGTTTGATTTGATTTGAAGTCGGTTTTTGTTTTTATTCGTAAATATACTTGTAATTCATGAAGTTAATAGTAATTGTGTTGTACCAGTCGATTTAAAATTAAACCAATTTTCATGCTGCCAAAATCCGATACCCACGCAAATTGGTCATCTGAATTTCAGATTATTCATTCATTTATTCTCACGTAAAAATACAAGATACCACGGCTATGTACGGGATACTTCACATTTGAGACATTCCAGATTTTAGAATGATGATAACCTGGAACTTATTTGAACCAAATTAACATATAATTAACTCGTTTGATTTCACTTTAACTGTCATTAAGCAAATGGTTTTCAATGTAAAGAAGGCGGGCACTAGTCGCGCGCTCAGAGAGGATGGAGCGTCGGTCTCGATCGGTCTCTCGCACTTCTTAGGCGTGTCGATTCCCATCTGTGAATGTAGGCGCGCTCTGAGCAGAGATGCTGGGACCCGAAAGACGGTGAACTATGCCTGGTCAGGTCGAAGTCAGGGGAAACCCTGATGGAGGACCGTAGCAATTCTGACGTGCAAATCGATCGTTGGAACTGGGTTTAGGGCCTAACACTTCCTCTATATACGAGTAAATACTATCTATGCGTTCAAAAAAATGTAATAGATAAAATAAAACCGATCCTTACCACAGAGCACAGATGAAATGATTACTAATTCAGAATGAATGGAAATATTTTCCTTCATCGACAATTTTACAAGAGCATTGTAGATATTAATTAATCCACTAGTCGCCGGGTTTTATCGTCTCATCAAATGGTGTGGTCGTGGCATCGTAAATTCAATTTCCGTGAACGATCCATTATGTATACTTGTGTGGTGATCATTATTTAGTCGAATGTAATTCCTCGCTACTTACGAACATTGAATAATTAATATTCCATATCGATATTTTATAATTTTTCCCTCGATAAATTACATAAATATTATAAACGAATATACGATAAATAATATAAATTTCCATTTCATTGACTTAACAAAATAACTGAAAATCGAATAAATCGATTTTTTTTTTGTTTGAAAGAAAGCTAGCAATATTTCTTTTTTTTCATAAATATTACTAACCTTTTGTTAACCATTCCAACTAAGCTTTAGCTTGTGCTAGAAGATGTTTCACGTCAATAGTCGCATGGTGGATTCGAACGTACGACCTTACGATTCGCAGACCGTACCCGAAACCATTAGGCTATTGGCGCTTCAACAATTTTTCAATTTTACGGGGTTTTATCGCGTTAATCTTATTTTGAACTTTCTACGTGTCGAACACTTTACAGCGGTCATTTTAATGCCCTTTAATAAGGCGGTTTTGAACCAAAGTTAAAGGTTTATTTAATGAATAATATTTTTGTAATTATTATAAGTTAGTAAATAAAAAAATCTATTAAACCAAAGTGCTGTTTTCATGGGGTACAAACTAGTGCTTTACCACGATCCCATCTGATGTTAAGTGGTGATACAGTCATAAGATGGTAAGCGATAGTTTAGCAAGTGTCTGTTCACTCTACTCTTGAAGGCTCCCACGTCGTATTTGGACGGAAAGACTGACGCCGGCAACTTGTTCCACTCCTTTGCTGTACGTACGATGAACAATGACTCAAATCGCTTCGTTCTGACCAGCGGAACATCGACTATGAAAGGGTGAACGTCCGAAGGTAGAATAGTATTGGGCACCGTGTTTTCGCATGTCATAAAAATTATACCGTCACCAAAAAAACGGGAATAATTACAGCGCAGTGCAAAAAGGACATACTTTACTGTGAAACAATATTTTTATCGTCACTCTTAATAAAATCGTAAAAACATTTCGTGAAACTAATTTATGTATTTTTTTACTGTGAACTGACTTAATTGTGAACTAAACTGGCACAGTAACTGCCCTGAATACTTTGTTATTTATTACCGAGCACACGAAAAACTGTGCGTAATTTACTGCGTGTAATAAAGTCTGTTTGGAAAAGTTCTATTGATTGGGATCGTTTCATATAACAAACACAGTGTTGATAGATTTATAATCAGTTATGGTTTTGTTGGTCCGTAGCAACTATCATTTTAATCTATGGTATTTTTACAAGCTTTTAATTAGATTCACCTGTCCCATTGTCGGTCGGTCTTTAAAATAAATTGCAAGTTAAATTTGTTCTACTTCCCGTTTTTCGACTGAGCGAAATTTTGCACGCATGTATATTAAAAGTTATTATTTTTAAATACTTGTTTAATGTTTGCGTTATTCAAATATTGCCTGCACTGATTTGAAGGTTGCCATCCTATTTCTTATATGAGGGATGATAAAACAGAAAAAATAATATAGAATAATAATTTAGGATTAGTTAAAGGGTAAGACTAAATTATGTCTTACGGAGAGCAAATTTGTAGGACGCTGAAATAATTTTTTCTTAAACTCGTCGAAAGAAATAATACTTTAATAAAACCTTTTTGAACTAGAACATTAAATTTACAACGTCAAAGCGCATACAAAGTGCCCTAAATTTTTACAGGTGTCAGTTTTGCACTGTGGAAACGTGCAGTATTCTCGACACATAAACATTTAAGAGATTTCCCGTGTCGCCACAATTTCAACAAAAGAAGTGTTAAGTGTTTGGCGATTGTCCAAAAAGGCCGCTGAAGTGTTACAAATACTTGCCGGGATATTAAAAATTCTCAACACATAAAAAGCACTAAGAAACTCGCGTAAGAGTTATATTAATGCTAGTGGTTCACATTTTGGTCGCAATTTAACCGTCGTTAAATTACTAAAATTACTTTAAAGAACTCTGATTGTGCCATAATGAAAAACATACGCTTAGTCGTTAGGATATCAATACTGACGAGAATAAGGTTAACATTATGATAATGCTAGTGAATTAGGAACGTATTCTTTTCTCATGTTAAAATCATAATAATGATAACCCAGCTAAGTATCTGTCTTCTCCTTCTGCGAGTCAGTAATGACCCAGAAGGAGACCGCAGAACGGGATCGGGAGAGGGCCGATCCCGTTCGGAGATGGCGCAGGCGGGCCGGTAGCAGACCGGCCCGCAGCCCTGTAGTTCTGGGCTCTCAAGAATAAGACTACGGTATCCCCTGCCTGTCGTATAAGGCGACTAAAAGCGGCCTCGGGTTCACTGGGCGACAAGGGTGGGGGCCTTTGTCGTCCGCTAAAGTGGACCCGGGAAGAAGGCGACATCGGCTGGCCCATGTAGCCTTGCACTATGAGGGCACAGGGGGCTCCGGTGCGTTCCACTGAGATCCCGGAGCCCCTCGTCATGCACCGAGGAAAGGGCCACCGGGGAGGTTTTAGTGGGTAAAACCCCACATAACCGCCGCCTTCCCCCCAGAAGGCGGGGTATCTTTTTGAAGATTTCCTCCCCGTTAACAAAAAAAAAAGCTAAGTATCTGTCTAACATACCAGGGTTACAAGAATTTAAAAACTTGTTGAGAGCTTTAAGGTAACAATTGCTATAGAATAATACTTTTGGAGAGAGCTACCCTCGGAGTATTTCTAAGAGATCAGGAATGAGGAGATCCGTAGACGGACGAAGGTTACCAACATAGCTCGCCGGGTTAGCAAGTTAAAGTGACAAGAGACAGGGCACATAGCGCGTGGAACTGATGGCCGATGGGGCCGAAAAGTTCTCGACTGGAGACTACGGACCGGCAAGCGTCGCGTAGGACGTCCACGCGCAAAGTGGTCTGACGACCACATAAAGGCCGCAGGACGCTGCTGGATGCAAGCCGCTACAACCCGTCCTTTTATAGTTGGGGAAGTCTATGTCCAGCAGTGGATATTTTACGCTGAAATGATGATGATGAATGCCTTTGTCGGGTAGTACAACAAAATCTTACCCTGTTACTTTTGCTTGATTAAAAAATGAAGTGAAAAAAACATAAAAGCGGAAAAATTGCGTCGGAGAGTTCGCACTAAGTGTCGACAATTTGTCACGTACGTCATTGCGTCGAGTAATTAATCCACTCCTGGGTCGCTGGGTTTTATGGGCTCATCAAATAGCGCGGTTTCGACAGAATTTTCGTCACTGATTAAACTACGGAACCATATGTCACTTCACATTCATTACTATTTAATTGGTGTCTTAACTATGTGCAGACAGAAAATGAATAACAAGTATATTTATGAGTAAAAGCAAAACTGACTTTAAACGTTAAATGTCTTTACAGGCGGTAGTCCTCTTTGTATTTTCGTATTATCGTAATAGAACTAATCAGAACCTAACTAAACTCTCGGCAAACTACCTATAAATAAATATATCCTTTCCAATAAAAAATGAATCATCGAAATCGGTTGTCATGATGAGGCATTCTTCATACTTAATGCTTATATGTTTTTCTTCTTGTTGGCGTACAAAACAGAAAGCACCAGCTTTGAAATAAAAAAGGATTCATCAAAATCGGCTCATCCAGTCGAAAGTTATGAGGTAACAAACAAAAAAAACATAGGAATGAATTGAGAACGTTCTTATTTTTTGAAATCGATCGAAAATTTAAAGTTCCACATCCGTATCAACCTTTTTAAGGGTAGACAGATTTACCAATAGCTCTTGTCCATTTTTCACTAAGATTACTGAGTCTAACGTCGTACACCGGACGTAATAAATTATAGTAAATGATTTTCCTGTACGTAAAAGACTAAAAATAGAAACTAATTGACCATCAAAAATGAATGCTTAGCTATCATTGCTGTTTTCTTTCAATAACTTTACTTAATGTGTCATAAGGGACCAATATTTTACGAAGACCGTCAACCCAACAAGCCAAACTTGCTCTATCGTTAAAACTTACTTCCGTTTAATCTTAAGTTACACGCTCCCCTGTTAGTTGTCTTTGTTCCATATTAAGTAGGAGTAATTTTACGTAGTTCCGTAGCGAAGGAAACACGTTGTTTACTCGGTAAACATGCTAAATCTTAACAATACGCCTGGAATAAGATAATAAGGCGTTTTATCTAAACGTTACGTTTAATCGCAGGCAAGTTATAAATATTTTAATAACGTTCAAATAAAGACGGTGTGAAATGGTCTAAGAACAAACACTTTAATAATTACCGGAGAATTGGCTCTTGAAACAACTGTTATATGATTGTTGGATTACAATTGTTATGAAGTTCGATCACAGTTCATAACTTAAATACATAAACACACACAATAACATACCATAAATTGATTTTATGGTATGTTATTGTGTAAATGTAAAAAAACAATAAAAATCTGTGTTTGGTGTATGGTGATAGGCTTATCTCTTTGTCACATATGGGACCTACTAAATTCGGTAAAAGCGGACGGCGAAAGCTGCGTCTCTTCCACTAAGCTTAAAAGGACGACAAGCTTTTATATATTTATTAGTTATAAATTATATGTCTTTACTTTTATTAAGTTTTTTTTTTCAAACTCGTGAAGTGAGGCAAGGGCAAGAGACGAGAGCGGCGTGGGGGGAATTAAAGCCATTTATGCCGTGATAGCTCAGTGAGCCGTGGTAGCTTAATGTCCGGGCGGATGCCTCATGTTGCATAGTACACTAGCTACCCAAATACCACTCCTGATGCTGGCATCAATAGATTTGTTGTTGCAATTTTAAGTGCTGATTTACCACGCGCTCGGCGGTGAAGGTAAACATGGTGAGGAAACCTGCATTTCTTAGAAAAAATATACTAACACATGTGAAATCTGACAATCCGCACTAGGGTCGCGTGGCGGACTATGCCCTTTACTCTCTTTACAGAGAAGGCCTGTGCCCCAAAGTGGAACAAAAGAAAATAAAGGCTTTAAGGGTGCCAACCATGCCAGCCAACATATTCATAATATTGGACATCGTTTATACACTAATAGGACATACCGTTTTGTAGCTTATATATTGCATTTATTTATCATTTATGAATCGTAAAGAATGTGGAAAATGGTAATGTGTGTCACACAAATGTCTATGCCTAATCATATACCTGCATAGCAACTGGATTATAAACACAACTCTTGAACAGTTTGCCGATTGTGATCGTTTCGTCAAAAATATTTTTATTATATATAAAATTATTAAAACACTATTTTTAGCGACACTGCTAAATAAAATGTTATTTAAAATTAAGCTTGTCTTTGTACATGCATTACTAATAAAATTGAATATTATAAATATTACTTACCTCCTTTTTAAACACTCCATCTAAGCTTAAGCTTGTGAAGCATCCCCTAGATTGTTCACGTCAATAGAGGAATAGTGGATTCGAGCCCACAACCCTACGTTTCCCTAACCGTACCCTAAACCATTAGGCTATTGACGTGCAATAAAAGATTATTCTATTTACATTACGAGTAAGTAAAAAATCCAACGCTGGCAGAAAACAAATAGCTATTATAGTACAAGTATGCTTGTTATTCCAAGAATTGCCGACTTGTGTTGACTAGATACTCGATTATCGATCGACTACACTGTGTACGGCTTCACGATGTCTTTATCTAGTGTAATGATCTGTATTCTCTTGTTCAATGCAAGGGAATAGCTATGGTTCGCTTAATTGGAAATGAGCGAAATAAATATCACAGCCTCTGCTAATTGAATAATTGTAATAACTACGGTGTATTTCAACTTTTTACGGAGCCTAGTGTACTCTGACAAGGCCCAGATGTGATTCGCGAGTTATTGTAATGCGAACAGAATAAAGTTGCTTGTATTATTTAATTATAGTTTTAGATATTCTTTGGTTCATTGATATACTAATTTAGTGTACGGTCTGCGATATTTAATGTGGTAGGTTCAAATCTGCTATTCGGTAATTGACGTCAACCATCTCCTTTTTTTATAGTTATGAACTAACAGACAAACACCACACAAACACACACACCATATACATTCTCTCACGTGTGTTAAACAATACAGTAATATTATAACTATGGTGGGGTTCTGGTGATCTGTCTGACAGGCTATCCTAGTATGGACACCAGTCTTTCACAAATTAAAAAATCTACGTAAAACTATACTACAAGTTATATATCCTGTATGTAAAGCAGATTTCTAGTACCACGGGCCATTGGACAAGTGTTACTAGAGGAAGGTAGAAAAAAATTCTGTTAAAAATTTGCGGACTATGCGGCGGGTATCGAGGAGTACCGCCTTCTGCGTTGTAATGTATTTGTTAAGCGGTAAATGAAGAGTTCTAATACTATTATAACAGTGATTTTTCGGAATAACGCCAGTTGTGGGTTATTTTTTTTTTTTCATACGTTCGTAAATTTCTATGCATTTCCGACCTTGCGGAAGCAAGAAAAGATTATGTGTAGTCGCATCGTAAACCCCATTGCGTTGGTCTCGATGCTTTCGATTCTCCATGATCGAGATTTTTTTTGTTGGATAACCGTTAATTAACAACAATTTATTTCCTTAAAAAAATAATTTGATTAAAATAAATTAATCTTGATTTCAAAGCCATTGTTCCCGATTTACAAAGCACTTTACACTGACAAAGAATAATGGAAAGAAAAGATTCATTTGTTTCAGTTAAGTTCGTATAAAAGGAATTATATTCTTTCTATTAAATTCGAGTTTAATCTTCTTTTAACCTTCCAATTGCTTTTTATACAATGATTTTGTTAAAATTGTAATTATATCATGCTTTTATATACATATTTATATCTTTGTTAAGATTTTTTAAAATCATATACAGGATGTCCGATAATCTTAAAATGAGTCATGGTAAAACTAATGGCCATTCTGAAAAAAATACAAAAAGAAATAATAAATGGTTCCAAATATGGAACTATTTCGTTGTTGATCGGTGTTTGTTGTCACCCTATTTTACATATGTGTTCACCACGACCACAAATTGATGAATTCCATCGATTTTCATTGTTAAAGTAATCTACGTTAACTGACCTGATAAATAAGCCATAAAATTTTCAAGTTGATTATGTTTAAGCATCTTAATTCTAATAAACACATTTTACAACTAATACTCATTCGTGAAAACTAATAACTTTACATTGGTAATCATAAGAGATAAACATATATCCACGTAGACGATACGGGGTAGCTCAGCGGCGGTTCAAGTGATTTTAAAGAGTCTTGTCGAATCAGTGAATATAGATCTTAACATTGAGATGCCGATAACCTGGCCGCGATCCAGAAATGAAAACGAATCGACTAACGTCAGATATAACATTACACATTCGAGGTCGAAACTACTGCACTTAAAGCTTAGAGAAACCTTGTAAGCAACAAAGAATACGACACCGTTGACGGCAGACAGTCTCTGTCTAAGTTTCATAGAATTTAGCTGCAATCTTAAAAATAGTATTTCCGTTTCCGTTTCAGTAAAAAATAATAAAAAGTTAAGTAGCGATCGTTGCTACACATCACATGAATGTATGCACGTAATACGTGATCTTGTTTGCACATATACTCATAAAAAATCTATTACTCATAAATTATTAAGGATCGATGGGATGGTGCGGAGATTCGAATTCAAAACGACTTGTTTTTCGGTTTTTAAGCCTAAAAAATCAATTGCTAAGTAGTGGCCGGTGGCAACGCCAATAGGCCTACCCCCTGTAGTTATATAATATATAGGATTTAAAATTCTTGTGGTGATAATCTGTCTCTCTACCCCGCTAGGGTTGAACGGACGTGACAGTTTATTTTATTTTTGCGTGGTTATTGCAGGTCGACATAGTTGGTCTATGCGCCAGCCCTATAGTTCTGGGCTCATTAATACTAGCTCGGAATAAGACTACGGTATACCCTGCCTGTCGTAGAAGGCGAAAGTGGACCTGGGAAGAAGGGGACATCGGCTGGCTCGTGTGGAATTGAAGTTGTTGTCTCCGGTGCGTTCCTCTGGAGATCCCGAAGCCAATCACCATGCACCGAAGAAGGGTTACCGGAGGGGGTTTTAGTGGGTAAGAACCCCACATAACCCTGGCAGAAA
The DNA here is from genome assembly GCA_029286785.1 of Meandrusa payeni. Classification (NCBI taxonomy): domain Eukaryota; kingdom Metazoa; phylum Arthropoda; class Insecta; order Lepidoptera; family Papilionidae; genus Meandrusa; species Meandrusa payeni. The sequence continues at coordinate 4,539,477 of JAGSMX010000008.1, read as the reverse complement.
GCGGAAGGCGGGGTATATATTCTTGAAGAGAAATTTGTTGTTTATGCATAATAAAACTTGCTTCGTTACCACGACTGTATTAAGTTGATTAACATTCATTACATAAACTATCAAATTTTTCGGTGCTTTTGTTACAGTACGGGCAAGGAAAACACAATGGTGAATATGGTTCTTTTTTTTCACTAATAAATAAACACATAGTAACAGTTATAACGCTGAATGTCGTTTTATCATTTTTATTGTATTGTGGTAAATAAAAATTATTTTTATTTTCTGATGGTATACGCATGTTACATTTTCTGATATTTTTTTTCATTTTCTAGTATTAAAGCAAGTAAAATAGTTAATATGTAAAGTATTTATTAGTGTATTAATACTTTTTACCGTCAAAGCTATTTAATATGTCAATTTGACAGTCAAAGTACACGGTCACTCTAACTGTTATATTAAAATATTATTAGAGTCGACATAGGTGGAAATAAAAACTTTAATAAACTAATAAATACTTTACAAATATATTAGTCATAATAATAGAAGAAATTAATAAAGCGAGATTATTCAATATATACAAATTATAGAGCTGTAATTTACCGTTTATATTAGGCATAGAGTAAATATAGATGTCTTTAAACAGATTAAATAAACCAATTTTCCAGCGGTTTGAATAAAACTGCACTGATTTCAAGGCTGGAGCGAATCTTAAACAACGCCTCATTGTCTTTTGCGGTTGATATCTCTATTTGCATGACTTAGGTTGGAGAATCTGACGTATTAGATTAATAAGGTCGTATTTTATCTGCAAAGGATAAAATCCCCGCAAACACTTCGTAATTGTTAACACAATAGAACAAAGGGTAATTGAATAAAGCAAATGGTGGAATGCGTGGCTTAAGCGGATCACTTAAATCAAATAAGACTCGCAGGGCAGCTTCAGCTCATCGCGCTGAGCCGACGTTTACTCAAACAAATGAATGTTTTTGTCTATTCCCAGTTTGAAATCAGAAACTATTTCTTTGAGAAGATTCCTTGCCTCACATCGCGCGTCAAACATTCTAGATTTCGGGATACATTGACTATTTACATTAAAATTACAAAATATTTGATTGTCAGTAATTTTATTTTGTAATGTTTTTGTAGTAAATTTAAGGTAATTTTTGACGAAGTAACAGTGATTAACCAGAGAAACTGGCTTTGACTGTTTCACAGGATTGAGAGGTGGCATAGCTCTTAGGTCGCTTAGCCTGCTGGTAACTCGACACAAGGGTCCTAAGGGTATAATATCAACAGAATGTTCAACTGCAGAACCGCGCCATCTATTGTTCAATGTAACTGTAAATGGGTAAAAACAAAAACCCGACTTCAAATGCAATCGAACGTGACGGATACCTTAAACTAACGCGGAGGCTCTCTTTTAAGTTGGAATAACTATGATATAGATATTTTACAATGTTCTGGTGCCTATATTTGCCCCTTATTCTAATCTTCTAATTAATGCTCTTTGTTATTTGGGAGAACTAATCTCGTTTAAGATTGTCATAACCTACCAATATCTCAATCAGCAGGCATGCTTCTCACGTTTTTTAGGAGTTACCTGGTATATTATCGTAACCCAAGGTCCTATGAAATCAGAATTTATTTGAGAAATAATTAAAAACAAGTCCTTTAAAAATAATTCAAAATCTTTTTATAAATGACGGCGCTGTAAGTGTACAAATACTAAAATAAAATACGAAGAATTAACTCCTGCTCTGAAGTCGGTTAAAAATAGTAGTGACCGCTAGTGACTGCTCGGCCGACACTAAAGTGTCTTGTGAACAAGATCTTAACAGAAAAGAGCCTATAGTCTGGCTACCGTCCAGCAATGAAAACGAACGCCCAACGTCAGATAAGACTTCGCTAAATGTCAAGGTCAACTACACTTAGTAAACACCTGTAAACTACAAAACACAATCTCAGTGTCAAATGTATACATGCAAACACTTTTAACTCTTCAAATTAGTATTTTTATACTTCAAGTAAGTGCTTGACCAACATCCTATCTGATGTTAAGTAGAAATGCAGACCTGGATGGTAAGGCACATTAAATGCCTATTAATTCTATTCTTGAAAATACCCACATTGTAATCGGACGGAAAGACAGACGCGGGCAAACTATTCCAGACCTTTAATGTACAAATAATTAAAGACAAAGCAAAACATTTCGCTCGGGTTTGACGGATGTCCACAACAAAAGGATGAAATATTGATGTTCGATTGTGGAACAGAGATGGGGGAATAAGATCATGCAATGCCGGAGTATACTCTCCAAAGTGTAATCTGTAGATAACCGAACGGCTCGCTACCTTACGCTGCATCACTAAATATGACAACAAATGTTTTGCTAAATATGTACAAAATAAATTTAAATTTATGTACAAATTATTGCATTTTAGAATCTATAGCGACTGTAGATCCCCAGCCGTTATCTGCAGCCGTTATGGATTGACGCGTAAATTGGAGACAGATCACCAACAATATACTGTTAGCTGGCAACACATGACACCCAGCGAATGTTATGCATAATAACTACTTCCAATGATATCTTAATGATTTACCTGAACCTTAATGTATCTTGAATTCATAATTAATCATTTAGTTGATCGTCACATGAACTTGGCATTGTAAACAATAGTTTAACCTTATTAGTTCCTAATCTGACTTATCTGATTAGTTTCTAATTAATTTTGTATAAAGATAGTGAGGACGCGCGGTTGTGACGTTACTCGTTATAAATAATTCTTTGTACAACGTTACGCTGTCTCAATAAAGCGAGTGTATTAGTTGTTGGACTATTTTATTCTACGAGACCTACAAATTATAACAATACTGTCCCTGCGAGACAATCACAACCCTCATTGAGGAAACCGACGCGAGGAGGAGGGGAGAATCCAAATCGTATGCTTGTATTGAAAAAAAAGAATTTTTTAGTTATGGTATTTATCACACCAGATACAAATTTCATCAAGAAATATGTTGTACGTAAGAAAACGGAAGTTAGTAATTCATTTAAGCTGGGAATGAACCACAACAATCAGATTGCATAACCTAGTCCTAGTCCGTCACCCGGAGGAATCGACATAGATGTCTCTAGAGAGCTAATAATAAATACAAGGTTTTCAACTGCTGAAAACCAAAAAATATTGCAATTCAATGTGAAATGTAAATTATTACAAAGCGAATGTTTGTTTAAATAATAGCACAGCTATTTTTCGCACACAGTAAAAGTTTCGATTGTGGAAAACATTTCGCCGCTCAATAAAATTTTATAGCAAGTTACCCAACGAGTTTTATTTCATCTCTTCTATCCGACATCTTTGCGTTTTTCACCTCTATTTATTATCTAGATATTCCCTATTGTGCTGAGTACACTCGAGAAAATCTGAACCTTGTAACATATGAATAGAATTTTAAGCGTTATATGATTGACGTAGTGTCGGGTTGAAACTTTTCACTTTTATTTTTTTTATTTTACGATGAAATATGTTAGTTAGTTAGTTACAGCCTATAGTTATATAGCATAGTTATATATGTCCCACTGCTGGGCACAGGCCTTCTCTGTAAAGAGAGTATAAGGGCATAGTCCGTATAGGGCATTGGCAGACTTCACGTGCCTTAGAATTTTTTCTAAGATATGTAGGTTTCCTCACGATGTTTTCCTTCATCGCCGAGTGCGTGATAAATCGGCGCATAAAAAATCGGGTTGCTAGCGCATTAGAAATGGAATGAAAATCACGTCAATAGTCGAATAGTGGATTCGATTCTACGACCTTACGATTCGCAGACCGTAATTTAAACCATTAGGCTATTGACGCTGGCAAAATCGCAAACTTTTAGTTAAATATGGAGAAATTTCACATGGAGAGATAAATCGTCATGTTTAAGGAGCGTCATGTTTATCTAGCGGTCATCTTTATCAACTTGTAAGAAAGGATAATGAACAATAAACAACATAACAAGTCCATTCACCCTGTTAATCTTAACATAACAAGACTGCAATACTTACTTTGACAAATAATAGGATTATTAGTGTTTCTAAGGATTCTTTAGTGCTTACAACGTCGCGTGCGGCGAAGCTAACAGCCGTGACCTTACGGTATTCACGAAGCTCGCAATCGATACAAGAAAGTGTTTTTGCACGTTTAATAAACGTGGTAACGATTCTTCGAAGTTAAGGCGAATTTAAAACTAAAATATTTTTCAACAACGTTTCACTTGGATTAAAACTACTAATAAACTTAAAAATTATTAACAAATTTCATCTATTTTATTCGACATATCTGTGTTTTACATCTCTATGTACCGTGTTGATATTCCTTATTATATGGAGTACACTTTAAAAAATGACATGTGAATAAAATTTACGCGGGTATATAAGCGGTTACATAGAAAGGGATAAGGATAGCCAACCCCTTTCTATTGAGATTATTAGAGAGATTATTATTTATAAGATAGAAGAGAAGAGATACACCCATCGCCATACACGGGGATTTTATTAATTAAATGATTTTTTTTTAATGTAAAAAGCTGTGACTAGCTGTTATGCTGAGCTCGAAACTCTCTCTTTTTTATAAATGTTACCGTATAACTTCTGCCTTGGTGATTCGATTTTTATAATTTTTTCCCGTTGGTCCAATTCTGGTAATGGGATCCATGCGAATGGATTTTGTTTTTGTTCGTAAATATAGTTTTTATAAAATGTATACAATGATGAAAACAACTCAAAAATCTCTCAAGGACCCAATCTTACCAGTATTTAAAAAAGAAGTTTTCATAAAGAATGTACGAAACCCTTTTTATGAAATGTATAAAATTTTAATGACTATTTAGGCGTAATTCACTAAAGGATCCAGTGTCTAAAGCCAGTTTTTATACAGAATATACAAAACAGTTTTATAAAATGTTAAAAATATTTTTAATGGCCGACGGCTAAAAGCACACAGTTTGTGTCAAGTATTATCTCAAACAAAATATATACTTTTAGCACTTAGCGAACGTTTTGACAAAACAAGCATTATTATACCGTTGTTGATGTTCTGAAACTCCTTCATTGCATTTAGTATTAAAATTATTGTGACAAAGATGAAAAACGTACAAATTTCTTGAGTGGTCTGACTTTTGGGTAATTATTTACTTGGTTGGGCAATACGCATTATTAAGCATTAGCGTTCTTACTGCTTCAATATAAAAAGACTTACTCTTTACATATATCTTTATGTAATTAAACTACTAAAATTGCAACAACAAATTTATAAAAATATCGGTGCCGGCACCGGAGATAGAACTCGGGTTGCTAGCGTACTATGCAACTTGAGGCGACCGCACGGCTCAAGTTGTTGCATTTTATGTGCTAATTTACCAGCCGTACGGCGGTGAAGGAAAACATCATCGAGGTCTGCCAATACGCACAAGGGCCGCGTGGCGGACTATGCTCTTATGCTCTCATTACAGAGAAGGCCTGTGCCCAGCAGTGGGACATATATAAAGGCTGTAAATGTAACTTTTTAACTTTAACTACTACACTAAGCGTTCTCTTAACCATTAAAGGTTTGCTAGAAGAATTAATCATAAATGCAACTTCTAAAATTTATTAACAAAAGTATCAATTTAAATTTCTTTTTCTTCCGAATTATAAAGACGATTAAGCATTGGTTATATAATGTATCAATTTTAAATCACCAATCATCCGTCTAAATTTAAAAATGTTAAATGAAAAACGATAATATTTCAATATTTTTTAGAGATTTATCTCCATTAAAATGCCCCAATAAAAAAATCGAACTCTCACTTTCTCTCGAGGCGAGTTGGGAAACTTTTTTTTTTGTTAACAGGGAGGAAATCTTCAAAAAGATACGGTTATGTGGGGTTTATACTAAAACCTCCCTTGTGGCCCCTTTCCTTGGTGCATGACGATCCGGGATCTCCAGTGGAACGCATCGCAGCTCCTCTGCACTGTGCTCAAGGAGAGCACGTCCCGGGGGGGAGGTTACTCCCTCCCCCCCTGTGCCCTCGCAGTGCAAGGCGGCGCGGGCCAGCCGATGTCGCCTTCTTCCCGGGTCCACCCAAGTGGACGACAAAGGCCCCCACCCTTGTCGCCCAGTGAACGCGAAGCCCCTTTTAGTCGCATTCTACGACAGGCAGGGGATACCGTAGTCCTATTCTTGAGAGCCCAGAACTACAGGGCTGAGTTGGGGAACCTTACCGAACGTGGCTTAGTTCATGAACATCATAAGTGATATACTTAAATCAAAACGATATGATGACTCAGTAACTTAAGTGAAAGAAGAGTAAGAAAAATTATAAATCTATAATTTCTGTGTAATAAGTATAAATAGAATTAATATTAAAAATTAAATAATCTATGCAAAGCCGGAACGAATTACTGGTACATTATAATCGTGTAACTGTTCAGTCACGAACACTCTTAAAACGTAATACCGTAACTTGTCTAGATTACACTGGTAAACCGCAATTATTTATAGCGATTTTATATAAAACATTCTTGGTTACAATTACAAAAATATAAATAATTTTGCGTTGGATTAAAGGTAATATAATTATAATCAACATTATTCTGTGTCCAGAATAAGTTATGGATACATAGTCATATTTCTTTTGACACGCACAAGCACTGCTTCAATAACATTAACATTACAACTTTTTTTTCTTTGTTAACGAGGAGGAAATCTTCAAAAGATATCCCGCCTTCTGGGGGGGAAGGCGGCGGATTATGTGGGGTTTTTACACACTAAAACCTCCCCGGTGGCCCTGCCTCGGTGCATGGTGAGGGGCTCCGGGATCTCCAGTGGAACGCACCGGAGCGCCTCTGCACTGTGCTCAAGGAGAGCACTTCCCGAGGTTACTCCCTCCCCCCCTGTGCCCTCGCAGTGAAAGGCGACACGACGACAAAGTCACCCTTGTCGCCCAGTGAACCCAATGCCCCTTTTAGTAGCCTTCTGCGACAGGCAGGGGATACCGTAGTCTTATTCTTGAGAGCCCATAACTACAGGGCTGAACATTACAACTTAACAACAAGTAAGAATGAGTCCAAAAAACGAATTGATTAAATCTGAAACGAAATGACTTATCGTATAATATTGTAAAGTGCAAATAAGATACCTGAAATCGTTTAAGCCTAAACGAAATAAAGATTTCCATCATGCTAATCGCGCGAACCGATCTAGATTATATATACTAATATAACTTTATTATATATATATATTATATTATTACTAATATTTATATATGATTTTAATTTAATATACCCACAAATACCTTGTAATTGCCCTACGAATTATAGCTAAACACAGCATTCACAAATACATACAACGTAAACAAATCTACCTATTCAATTTCTAAAAAGAAAAATCAACTAACTAAAGAAATAAATAGTTAGGCATTTTTTTAAAGTAGGAAAAAATAAAACGTTAAATTTTAAGGCTTAGGTTCAAATATTATTTTAATCCTATTTACAGATGTTACCGCTAAATCAATGTCACTGTAATCCCTATAAATAAAGTACATCAGGTACAAATCATCAGTAAGAAGAAACTAGACATATAGCTCCTGAGTTAAGCATGTTAGTCTTCTAACAAGATAATGAATACATATATCGTCTCGATATAAAAAGTACTTGTTCATTCATGTACATTCTTGAAATTCTGTACGTGCTAAGGTGATTAAATAAAAAGTTAAATAATGACCTAATGGGCACATCCTATAGTACAAGGGCGTAGGCTAGTGCTAATTAGTAGACTTCAAATGCATGTTTCCTCGCGATGTTTTCCTTCACCGCATGTGTAATCGGCACTTAAAATTTCAACAAACATTGCTCATCGATGCCAGCACCGGTGATCGAACTCGAGTTAGCATACTGTGCAATTTAAAGTGTTCAACCGGAAATTGAGCTACCACAGCATTAATGTAAATGATATGAATATGTGTGTGTCGTAAAATATTGAAAAGAAATTCCTACCAAATGTCAATGAACAGTTATAAGAAAGCGTTATGGTATCTGATTGTCCTGACCCAAATGTAAATAAAGGCTGACATTTTCATGTTGTCGTTACCGCTAATGATTTATATTGTGTTATCTGAATGACATGTTACTTTTTAAGCCGGTCTGATATAGTCTTCGCTATATGCTTTAAAGTAAGTTTATTAGAGCCCACACAATCACGAAGATGGTGGGAAGAAGCACAAAGCGTGCGGTACAATTTGCTATGCCACCATCCCGCCCCGGCGGCAGACCCGGTTAGGAAACCAGTTCTCCAGTGCTAGCGAATGCCCCCTGACACTTCGTGTCGCAATAATAAAAGAGATGACTTACCACCTCGATATCCTGGTCTCCGCTTGCAGGCTCCCGGTTCACTCTGTCAAGTCTATGTGGAGTCAGTAAGTCAATGTCTGAACACGCGAGCAATGCGCCGATGCAACTGTATTGCACTGCTCCCATAAGCAATTTCAAATCGAAGCAAATTTTGACGTCGTTAATGACGTGCCGCGAACCGAATTAACAGCGTCCCCGTACGCTTAATTAATTACCGAACGGTTATGGTACCGAACTCGTGGGCGACTGGGCAGAGCGTGCCGTCACCGCGCACGGACTGCGCTGCTGCCGACAGCGAAGGTTTACCAACTACCCACCACGAGCGCGGAGAACACAAAGGTAAAAAATAAATCGCCTCACCGTCAACCGTGCGTCAAACATGTTGCCGCGAAATATGAACTATACCGAACAGTGGTTAATAAAAAATATTAATCACAAAAGGTAGTTTATTAGTCAAACTAAGAACAGTTAATTAAGTCGACAATCAGCGTATGCAAATCCACAAGTGGATATAGGTTAATTAATTAGTAATGTTGGCGGCATTTAACACTTAACGTTTGTCAGAGCATAGGGTGGAGTTCCCGTAGGTCCGCGCTCTCGATTGCTACATTTGTCGTGTCATGACGTCACTACGACATTAATGGACACGGACCTTAATTTACTGTTGTTTGATTTAAATGCATTTTGAAATAACAGTGAAACATAATGTCTGCTATAATATTTTGTAATACTTACAACTCTGCCAGCACAATGAGTGATAACAGTCCGATGGCCACGAGTTTGAATCCCCGACGGCTTGACCCAATTATTTGTCGTGTTACCGTTTTTTTAATTACAGAAAAACACTATCTAAAAATGTGTGCTCAGTTCATCTGTTAAATATCAAGCCTAATAATAATATGGTTTACCCCGCTAAATATATTTACGAGTAGAAACAAAAAACTTATTCAAATGAGTCAAACGTTAAACGCTATTACGCTCGGAGTCCCGCTCTGTAGTTCCGATTTGTCATAGGTATATTACAAAATAGAATTATTCAGTTTCATTCAATTAATCAGAACCTATCCAAACTCTCATCAAACCTAGCCTTGTACATCCTTTCTAATAAAAAATTAAACATCGAAATCGGTTGGCCTGATATTGAGTTATTCGTCCATTTGTGACGCATACTTTTTCGATGACGAAATACACAGTCCAGAGAGGCCTTTACTGCTTACTGGATTGAGAGGTGACATAGGTTTAAGCGTCAATAGCCTAATGGTATAGGGTACGGCCTGCGAATCGTAAGGTCGTGGGTTCGAATCCACCATTCGACTATTGCCGTGAACCATGTCCTAGCACAAGCTTAAGCTTAGTTGGAATGGTTAACAAGATTGTTAGTAATATTTTTTTCTGGAAAAAAAATAAGAAATATTGCTAAATAAGCTTTCTTTTGAAAAAAAAATAGGTCTTAGGTCGCTTAACCTGAACCTCTAAATACATATTTAATTCATATTTAAGACTTATATAGTTTTCTCATGGACGCCATTCCTTCTTTTTTCTTTTCATCAAGCCTTCTTTCTTTTCATCAGTGTTATATATTCGTTATTACTTGAATACCGTAAAAAACTTTATATTCAATAAATTTATTTATCCGCTAAATCGCAAAAGCCGAATTTACATTCAGGACTTTTATCGATTCGCGCAGTGAAAAAGCTGTGTTGAATAGGGGACTCGATTTGGGTGAACTCACTCGTTCGCTTTTACGAGCCATTAAGCCCAATATCGTTATAAAATTTTATAGCGAATTCGTATTAGTCATTTTGTATGAAAAACGGAAATTAAGTAAGCAAATAGACCAAAACCATATGCGTTTCAACGATTTCTAAAAGATAATTTTATTGCGTTACTTTACCAATCTGCATTATTATTGAATAACTCTCTCACGTCTACTTAATCTTATCGCGGTAGAGATGGTAAAGCAATAGCTTACAGTTATGTCCCACTGTTGGGCACAGGTCATCTCTGTAAAAAGAGTAAGGGCGGAGTTCACCATGTGTGTGCGGACTGGTAGACTTCCAGTGTCTTAGAAATTTTATAAAACATTTAGATTTAGATTTCCTCACGATGTTTTCCTTCAACACTTAAAATTGCAATAATCAAATTAATTGTTAAAAAAATATATGTTAAAGAATAATTATATACATTGAGAGACTTGTGGGTCAATAATCATTTTAGCAAAAAAAAATGCGATGAAAAGTACGTAAATAACATCCGCCATGATGAAATTAGTTTTTTTTAGAAGATTTTATTATATTTTTAATGAGGCCATTGGTATTTTCAGCTCAGATTCGGTTACTTAAAACCAATTCTCTCGTGAAAAATAGTGATGATTTAAAAAAATTGATTAGAATTATCTGAAAACGTATAATATTCCTTCTATAACAAATTTTTAACATTCCCCGAATGTCACACGAATTTCTATGGCAATTCTTTTACCTGTACAGCTTTAAAACTATGGAATAGTTTGCCGATTGAGATTAGGGAGGCTTCGTCAAGTAATGTCTTTAAATGTATCTGAATACTTTCTACTCGAACAATGAAAAATTACAAACTGGCATATTTATTGTCGTTATATATATTCCATGTGTAGGTATATTATTATATTTATATAGAAGTATCTATTTATGTATATGTAAATGTATATTTATTTATCTATATAATAGTTTTAAAACGCTATTATTAGCGGCACTACCCTTTGCCTGCTCTTAACCACTAAAGGTTAGCTGGAAGAAGATGCTAATTAGCATTAAGTTCGCCTTTGTACATATTCTTTGGTGCAATAAAGGAATTATCTATCTATCTATCTAATATAGTAATTAATAATGTTATGATATGAGTATATGTATCATGAAGTAAAGCCAATAAGCGCTCGCGCATGGCCGCCTGTGCCGCCTTCACTCCCCGGTGATGCCTTATTTTCGACTTCTGCGCATTAACGGTTACCGCTAGAGATATTTGCCGCCATCTATACTGGGTTCGATGATCGCTCGCCCATTCGCAACGCGGGAATAGTTGTACGTGCGTTACCAGCATTTGAGAAGCGGCCTTAGCCTCATTCATTAAAACTCCTTAACCCCTAGTCTGTCACGCACCCCATTACAGGACACAGTCATTTTTGCCGCATCTGTCGCGCGTCCTGTTACAGGACGCGATCATCTTGTTTAGTTTCGGATATAGTTTAACGTTTACATAGTTCATACTTCGTCGTAAACATGAAAAATCGTACAAGAATGAACTAGCTCTCCGCTCTTACATGTACGTTAGCGTGTCTGTGGTACAAAAAATTGAAATTTATTGTTTTAATCTGTGACCAGTTCAGTCACCGATTGCTGCGATTGTTTTTGTGCAGAAATTTGTGTGTTTTGGTCATTTCAACTGGAATAATCATGGAACAGTAAGTAAAATTTCATTTTATTTACTCATATTGATATATTCTTTAACAAAGTGCAAGTAACTTTACAAATTTGTACATGGATTTCTTATTGTCTTTTTGAAAGTTGACACACGAGAGGTTAAGTCGTTTGGAAACGCCACTGGTGACAACTGATTACGCAATCTTACTGTGTGTAGAAGGAATATATGTGAACTACATATTATGTTTCTTTGACACAGGGTGACTAACATAATGCGGAGTGTATCGTTCAAAAGTAAACAAAATATATACGTATAAGAATATTTTTAACTTTGCGTGTTTCTTAATCAACACCCATGACCTTCTCAACGAAGCGAAGTTCGCGTGACCGCTTTTAAAATCGATAAATATAATTGAAAACAATTAAGTTTGTATAATACATTCTTAACACGATTTTTTTTCAATCAACTGGGTATTATATACAGATACATATATGTAAACATTGTTTAAAAAACTAAAGATAGCATTTGAATTAAATGAGAAATTTATAGGCTTAGCGGTTTAGGCATTTGCCTTTACAATCGTATGTGTAGTGATCGGAGATCTATTCCAGGCAGTTTTTACCAATTCCAGCAGTAGTAAATTGTAGATATATCTAGAATACTAGTAAAAAAACTAACATAAACCTCCAATAATACGCAGAAGCAAAAGTAAGTAAGAGATATTAACAACTTAAAAGCTTATCTACTAGAATGCAAAAACGATCCACGAATGAAACAATTTAAGATTGAATTTCAGACATTATGTTCACGACGTGTGTTGGAATCGATTTGCCAGTTCGATTCACTGGCAGAATGCCGAGATTGATGGAATGTCCTTACACTATCGAACGTTATCGTCTTAATATATCTCGTTGTGTTATGAAAAGGCATCATTTCTCACAACTTGAGAACGTGCAGAATACGAGTAAAATGGTACATTATAAAGTGTTTCGTAATTTTTTTCTTAGGTGAAATTAATCATTTTAACACTTATATCTTTATTAATCCCATTGGTGTGGACAGAGTTAGCAATGTGAGCTGAGATTTATTATTACTGAGTGGCAAGATCCCGTTACTGCCCGTCAAAAAAAACCGCACATTTGGCATAGGTAATACATAAGTAAGCCTTTTTTTTACAGCCCTGTAGTTCTGGGCTCTCAAGAATAAGACTACGGTATCCCCTGCCTCTCGTACAAGGCGACTAAAAGGGGCCTCGAGTTCACTGGGCGATAAGGGTGGGGGCCTGCGTCGTCCACCAAAGTGGACCCGGGAAGAAAGCGACATCGGCTGGCCCGTGTCGCCTTGCGCTGCGAGGGCACAGGGGGGAGGGAGTAACCTCCCCCCCGGGACGTGCTCTCCTTGAGCACAGTGCAGAGGGGCTCCGGTGCGTTCCACGTGAGATCCCAGAGTCCCTTGTCATGCACCGAGGAAAGGGCCACCGGCGAGGTTTTAGTGGGTAAGAACCCCACACAACCGCCGCCTTCCCTCCAGAAGGCGGGGTATCTTTGTGAAGATTTCCTCCCCGTCAACAAAACAAAAGGAAGTAAGCCTTTTAACAACAGTTGGAAAGTATATAACTTGGAATATTATTCTATTTTATAAACATAGACATGTCCTTATGTTCAGAATCATGATTTTTAATATTCACAAATTACTATCTTAAATGCACATGTTCCATACAAAAAAAAATAAAATTGCAAATTTTCTATACAATGAACATGATTTGGAAACGAAAAGTATTTGCCACATACACCAAAAAATTCAAAATGGCGGCCGCCATACAAACATATTTTTTTCCAGAGTGAAAATGAAACCACTAAAGTGTTGTGGGCATACTATATGCACATATATAGCTTACTATGTTTTCTACCAAGAATCCGAAAAACTCAAAACTCACGGAATCCTATAGTACAAGATCCTACTAACAGAAGCCATCTTTACATTGTCAGTTACTTCTTTGATTAACATTAAACTCGACCTTAAATTTGTCTAAAATTTTTAACTAAACGGAAAATATTAGGAAGAATGAAAAATAAAGACTCGTTAAAGATAAAGGGCGGTTATATCCCGTGTAATGAAATGAAATAATTGATTAATTGCGTATCTGGCCGCTTCGCAGTGTAACTAATTAAGGCTTTTAACTGTAGCCTATCCTTAATTACTGCAAAGCTGTGATTTGAAGCAAATTATCCAATCATTGAATACGATTAAACGGTGGATTATCTATATTAAATTTATCTATTGTATTTAATTCAATCTTTAATGTCACACAACAATATTCAATAAGGTACGGTGGACAGACGACAAGCAATGCGATTTTTTATACCTGATTAGTGCTCAAAGACTTTTGCAGCGTTACCGGATTTAAGTAGCCGAGCTCTTTAATAGCTTAGTTTGGTCCTCAATTATGAGTGACCTAATATAATGCTACGGTTCCTGCAAACTTCGAAGAACGCACCTGTCGCGTTTATTTGAGAAAGTGATTACTTAGAGCACTTATTTAATTCTTAATACCGTTTAAATTATCTTTTTTTTTGACGGGGAGGTAATCTTCAGAAAGATACCCCGCCTTCTGGGGGGAAGGCGACGGTTATGTGGGGGTTCTTACCCACTAAAACCTCCCCGGTGGCCCTTTCCTCGGTGCATGACGAGGAGCTCCGGGATCTACAGTGGAACGCACCGGAGCCCTCTGCACTGTGCTCAAGGAGAGCACGTCCCGGGAGGTTACTCCTCCCCTGTGCCCTCGCAGCGCATGGCGACAAGGGCCAGCCGATGTCGAGTTACGCGAAGAAAGCGCATATTCTTGATATAATTTCGATAAAGTAACCTCTACTTGTAAATTGTGTAAATTCGATACTGTTATTAAATTTTGTAAAATACTACTGCTTACACTTGATGAGCCGTGGTAGCTCAGTGTCCGTGCGGTTGGCTCAAGTTGCGTAGTACGCTAGCAACCCGAGTTCGATCCCCGGTGCCGGTACCAATAAATTTGCTGTTGCAATTTTATGTGCTGATTTACCACGCGCTCGGCGGTGAAGGAAAACATCGTGAGGAAACCTACATGTTTTAGAAAAATTTTCTACGGCATGTGAAGTCTGCCAATCCGCATTAGGGCCGCGTGGGCAGACTATGCCCTTATACTCTCTTTACAGAGAAGGCCTGCGCCCAACAGTGGGACATATATAAAGGCTGTAACTTAACTTTAACACTTGATATGAGCTTATGAATAAGACAGAAAGCAGATTATTATTTTAAAGAATGCCTACATTATTTTTTTCACAAAATATTGTTAACATTCCTATTAACCATTTCCGGATAAGCTTAGGCTTGCGTTAAGAGATGACTCACGTCAATAGTCGAATAATAGATTCGAACCCACAACCTTACGATTCTCAGACCGTAGCCTAAATCATTAGGCTATTTTAATGTTACAGTGTTGTTATAGAATATCGCAATCATACCATTACATCAACATTATACGCAAACAGGAGAAATAACAGACATTTTTATGTTTGCTCGAAATAGAATTCTATTAATAACTTAGATTCTGCGCACTTCGAGTGCGTCACCTGAAGCTTTTGTTTTTGTTTGCGTTTGGGGACAAAAATAATATAAGGGTATGTCTTACGACACAAATACTTATGTTTTTTTGTCCCCAATTCATTTAGTTGTGATCTATATATATAAAAGTAGATTTTGTGTTATTGCCGTAATAACTTTTAATAAAGGATCAGTTTGTAGCGCGGTAAACAGGTACAGGTTTCGCTTTCCACTTTTCACTAAACGTATTAGGTCCCATTTGGGGTAGCACTACCATATACTGGACAGAGGTTTAACAGGTATTTTTTTTTCCGAAAAGAGGCAACTGAGCTTAGAGTTGACGGAGTTGTATTTGCGTCTTTTATTTTCTCATTGCAGTCTTTGAGAAAATAAATAATAATAGTCCCATATCGTATAGGTTCGGAAACACCGCTGATGATTGCACTAGTTGCGTCAATGAAAGCGTACAGTCATCCGCCAGTACAGTCGTACGCCAACCATCACATCGCTGTCGATGGACTGAGAAATACTACCATGGCGTGCGGTAATAAAAATCGATAGCTGAGATGATTACGAGCAATTACTCAAAACACTCCCCATTGTAAATGCAATAGACAATACACAAGAATATTTACGAGCATAAACAAAACTTCAAATCGAATCAAACGTTACACGCTAATAATTAAGCGCGGACGCCCTATTTGTATTTACTAATTATCGTAAGAATATTACGAAATAGAATTAATCAGAACCTAAACCTAAACCTAAACAAATTCTCATCAAATAACTCTTGAAATATATGATGTTTTGCAACAAAAATAAATCATTGAAATCGTTTGGCGTGATATTGAGTTATTCGTCCATTTGTGGCACACATACTTGATGCAAATTTAAGATTTACATGATTTTCACATGGATGCCTTTGTCAGAACTGGACCAAAAAATGGACCCATAGGAGGCATCAGCTTTCAAGTGAAAAAAGAATCATCTAATCCTATCGAAAGTTATGCGGTAACAAACATAAAAAACACACAGACGAATTGTGAACCTAAATCTTTTTAGGATCGGTTGATAAAACGAATTGGGACTCACTTGCCGAACAAAAAATAGACGTACAATATCTATATTTGGTAGGTAGGTAAGCTACTTTCTCTACACAATGTGTTATACGAGGTCGTAGTACTTCCCAGATGGTAGCGCCCCACTCGAACTTGAGATGCGGCTACCCTACTACTGTTAGCATCACCACTGAATACTGTGATAAAATGCCGGTGTTGTCCGGTTCCCTACACTCATAATAATGTAATACTAAGCTATCGCTAAATTGCAAAGATTAGCATGCCTGCATATTTTTCATTATCTTTTATCTATCTAGTCATTGATAAGATTAAATTTGCCTATAATATCAGAACATTCTAGCAACACCATATCATAAATAATGATAAAAAAATCAATAAAATTACCACCATTTAATGGTAACTAACACCGGCTACTCGTAGATACCGGTTAATACATACATCCATTGATTGTGATCCCAGATATTTGAGATCGATTGGCCTAGTTGAGTGGACGGCTTCCGAATTTCCGGCCAATGTATCTGTACAACAATCACCATTTCGTAATAGGTATGTACTGCAGTTTCTTAAATAATACAAGACATTAACCTTATCACCATAAAGATTTCAATGGACTTAAGTTTTTTTTTAAAAAAGAAAGCTATAAAGCTCAGAAAGCATTATTCCTTTTTTTTTAGAAATTTTACTAACATTCTTGTTAACCATTCCAACTAATGCTTGTGCTAGGAGAAGGGTGGGGACCTGCGTCGTCCACGTATAAAATTTATAAACTAGTTTTTATTCAATAATAATAACCCTATACGCCCTATATACCCTAATAAGACTTGAGATCGTTTGTACAGAAACTACACCTACCTACACCCACAGGTTTTACAAACCACCCGAACCCCAAAGGCTCAACGAGAATACAACATAAAATGAAAATATTAACATGTTCTCTTCAAGCAAGAGATCACGTGCTGACGTGTTTTTCGCATTTTTTTATAAGCACCCAAATAAAACGGGCTCTTTTAATTTTTCACAGCAATAACGACAGTTTTTCCATTTTAATATTCCCAGAAGAGCGCGACCACTTTCATTACTAACACATTAAAATATTAAAATATGTTTCGATTTTCTATTTTCATTAATACAGTAAATGAAGAGGTAAACATGTATAATGTCTCTGTTTTAAACAGTTATATTTTATCTATATACATAAAAGAGAAAGTGTGTGGATATGTTACATATAGGCTCCGAAACGGCTGGACCGTTTTCAATGAAACTTCTAAGGAATCTTCAGATTGATCTTGCGAGTAATCCTGTAAAGTTTGAACGATCGGAGCATACTGAGTACTGCCTTCTGTATCTGAACGTTGACCCAGCCATCTAGCAAAGTCTCTTAAGATGTTGATCGAGACTTTTCCCTACAAGACCGTTTGCAGAAAGAACTAGCGAGACCATGATCGTCGAATCCACATCCCAAATAGCGGTTACCTCGTGAGCCAAGTCGAAGTACTTAGTGATTTTTTCCCTTTCGGCCTTCACAAGGTTATTATTATTATAGACATAGATGTCACCGTGTGAAATGTTATTTAAAATTAATTGGAACATAAAGTTCAAAAAGAATTTGAATACAAAAGATTTCGTGTCTTAGAAAATTTTCTCATACGTGCACGTGTTCTCTTTACGAGGTTCGTGACAAATCGGTACATCATACATACAATTAACAATATCATTCTCGAATACATACAATTAAAAATATCATGATCGAAATCGGGTGGCCACTGTTACTTTTTTAACAAGAGAGAAATGAGTTATGAAGTGGGAAAATAAATTAATACCTTTCAATAACGAGATTTTTATGGAAAGCTTCAAAAAATACGTAAATCCAAAGACACAGACAAGAAAATTATATACAAACTTTCTTATTAACACCTTTTAAAACTTAAATGAGGATTACCAGACCCAAGCCAAATGGGAAGATGCCGTCAGGACAGTACCCTGAAATAACCGAATAGGAAAAGCACATCCGAAGCTCCTTCCAAATTATCAATTCAAAATCAAAATAATATCAAAATCTTTGGTTACATTTTGTTATAGAATAAGAGAATTTTATTATAAAGTCTGTCGAGTGCCATTATTTTAGTTTTAAGTTAATAAGTTTTATATAAGAATCTTTAAGTTCTTTGAGTTCGCTGTTAGTATCAGAAATTCAGGACGTTGAAATGATAGGACACGAACGCTTTTTACGTTGGACCAAAAAATAAGGTCAAATTACGAGAGCACCGGTTGTGAGAGGTCAAAGGAAACTCGAAAAGACAAAATAGACTCCGACACGATACTTCAATCTGTCGAATAAAAATAGTTGGCTGAGACATAAGTACAAAAGCACAAGTGTGCATCACTTAAACTTTCCGTTTTTCATTCGTATACAGTATGCAACATTAAGCGGCGTCGCTCGAAATTCAGAATATTAATTAAGTGCTGCGGAGTACTCATTCAGAGGATTTTATACGAGCGTTAGCCGTACTACACTAGAGTTTCGTTTTGAGTAACCTCTTTTGATATAATTTCTAAACGATATAAAACACTGGCACATTAATTAATTTACTTATAACTAAGCTAAATTTAAAACAAGTTTACACTGTAAATCCTTTATTTTAAAAGCTTAAGATCAATTTTTTTTGGATATAAACAATTGAAAAATTAATAAGTAACTACTTTGTTATATTTTATTTAATATAAAATAAACGCTAACGTCGTTAATTCGAGTAAGTAGAGATCACGACAGCCCTGTAGTTCTGGAATAAGGCTAAGGGGGGGTTCTCGTAGAATAAGGCTACAGTCTCCCCTGCCGGTCGTAGAAGGCGACTAAAAGGGGCTACGGGTGGGGCCTTTGTCGTCTTGCACTGCGAGGGCACAGGGGGGTGAGGGCGTAAACCCCTCTCCCCCGGGACGTGCTCTCCTAAGTGCCTCCACAGTGCGTTCCTCTGGAGATCCCGGAGCCCCTCACCATGCACCGAGGTAGTGGGGGAGATCACGGACTACTATAGTTTGTACATAGATAGATACGACAATCTCGACACACGTACTGACATGATATTATTCATATTTCAAATACGCATTCGTTTAAGCATTTCGCAAGCGTTAAGTAGAAATGCATAGCTTATCAAATGCATAATATAATACCTAGTATTTATTCGGAAAGATAGACGGAAAATTTATTTTAATCCTTTGATGAAATTATAATGAAAGACAAAATAAAGTAATTCTAATAGATGTTTGCAAAGATTTTTAATGTTTGATGGGGAAAGATAGAGAGGTGAATTAGATTATGTAATTTTTGTACACACTCTGGAAAATGCATTCTTCAAAATACCGATAGGCTAACAGTCGCTATTCGTCAAAAAAGGTACAATATTGTATTCTACATTTCTGTAAATTAAGATGCAAACGCTGTAGCCCGCCCACCCGAGCGAGATCATTTATATGCATTAACAACGAAACTAACGCCTCCGAAGTGCGTGAAGTATTTACGTATCAATATTCCATTCAAATCACGTACAGCTTTGTGTAACACTTGCGGCGTCTCGTTACTTACTCTTATCAATTTACATACAATTGCACTAAGTTACGCAGACGACGATGAAACTTATTTAACAATATGTCTTTTGTTAATTTCCTCTGTTATTTATTTACACGGGAGATGAACGTATCGTGACAAGACAAACACGTCTTTCCATTTTTTGGTAAAATTCGTGCCCAGTGTATGTGCTCACAACCTGCCATTTCTTTTCTCCTGATAAATTTGGTAGAGAACGGAGTAAAATCCTTTTAGAAAAAAGGGTTAAAGACGCGTTAGTACCAACCTAAAGCAGCATTTTTTCTTTGTTGACTGGGGGAGAATCTTCAAGAAGATACCCCGCCTTCTGGGGCAAGGCCGCCTTTAGGGGTTCGTACCTCCCCGGTGGCTCTTCCTCGGTGCATGATGAGGGGCTTCGGGATCTCCAGTGTAACGCCACTGTGCGCTCGCAGTCAAGGCGACAGGGCCAACCGATGTCGCCTTCTTCCCGGGTCCACTTTAGCGGACGACAGAGGCCCCTTGTCGCCCAGAGAACCCGATTTTAGACGAGTGTACTTGAACACATGTTTGGAGAACCCCAAACGTGCATACAAAACCGACTATAAAATTATTATAATAATGTTATCCATATAAATAATTATTTCGTCTTCATTTTCTTGGAAATTAAATAGATCTTTCAAATTTTCAACCCTTCCATCAACTACTGGAGAAACCTTTTAGCACGGTGATTTAAAATTCTGAATATTAAACAAGTATCTTGGAGGAGTGTCCGAATAATTTCCAGCTCAGTGGCGACGTGTTACACTTCGAGCATGAAAACAAATGAAAATTTGCGAAACATTTTTTCAAAACCACTATTCACAGATCCATGTACAGTGACAAGCAGCATTTGCCACCTAATACGGTGGTGGTGATTTTTATGTTTACGTGAATGTTGTACATTGAAATAAAACGTCTTTTACGAGTTTATCGCGCTATAACTTCTGTTTTAAACTTTCTGAAGCATCGAACGCTTTAGTAATTGAATTTTTGAAGGTGAACGGAAATTGAGAGGTGTAAGTTAGTGAAGGTAGAAAGAGAAAGAGGTGAGGGAACACATTTTCTTTCTTACTCTCATAGTTACGATTCATTAACATATGAATATATCATACATATATAGTTTCGTAATTCAACGTCCAGCGGTAAGTGGTTGGTAGGTGACTCGGTGATATGACAGCCGCGACAAAAATAAAAAAAGCCATGTAATTTTTTTTCGATATGAGGATTTTATTGAAACTTGTAAAAAAACGAAACCTTGTACGATATTTTCAAAGGAGTCTCACATGGGGTAAGGTATTCATAAGCATAGTCAAGCCGTTACTATAATATTATATTATATTTTTTATATTATTTTTATAATCAAATAATTATAATAATAATTTTATATTATAATCTTATAATTTAGTCTAAGGTTGTTATTTAATAGTTATTTAAAATAATGATGAGTCGTAGTTACTTATTTGAATAAATGAATAATAGTTATAATAAAAAAGAAGATTTGAATATGTCTGTATGTTTTTTACCTCATAAGTTTCGATTGTGTGAACTGATTTCGATCGATCGATACTTTAAAACAGACATGTTACAACAACGCATAAAAAATTGTTCAAATTTTAGGAAGAAAACTTTAGTTATCTGAGTTTGAAGCACCATTTTGTAATAAAAATGTACTTTAACCAAAGTGCAATTTCAAAAGTTGGCGCTACTATTCATTATACCAAAATGGTATTTTTTTTATGACGAACTACACAGATTGGCCAGGGAAGCTGGCCTTGACTGCTTCACCGGATAGTGTCACAGTGGTCACTTAGTCTGAACCTCTATCGCTAGTAACTCGACACAAGGGTCCTCCCGGTGTGGGGTAACCTAGGCTTGGACGGTTACTATGTTACTCGTAACGAGAGGGCAAACCAATATTACACACTTTTATACTTTAATAAACTTTTTTTATATCAGGTTTTACCGTAATTTAAAAAAAAATTGTTTGACGATGTCGAAGTTCATGATAAATGTTTATTTTTCCACATAAGACTTTATGTTGTTGAATAAAAATGCTAACATCAAGTCTCAATAAATAACTTAAGCATGTGTTTAAATAATAGCAATATAACGTGAACAAATAAAGAGATATAATAAAAAGCATTTAACTTAATAAAGCGATATACCGTGGGCTGTAAGTATAACCAAAATTGTTGGTGTTAGTATTTTTATGAGCAACCTAAAAAAATAAGCCGTTAAATTTCTGCTTCAAGCTCGTGGGCTCGATTTTGTTCAATATTGTTTTACGTTGTTAATTTATTTCGTGCCAGAAAATGTTTGCAATTTCGTTCGTATTATCTGACGTTTTCAAAGTTAAAAAAGAACACGGAATGCTCTTCATGTCCTTTTTTATACTTTCTAAGCAAGTGCTAGATTACGATCCCACCTTTATAATATATAAAAATATATACATATAGATATAGTGAGAAAAGATTTTCCTTCTAAATTATGAAAAAACGAATACTTTGTGCAATAATACTAACTCCACAGCGCAACTCTGGCTCCCAAGATACAAGCGTCTGCTTAGTTTGGGGGTCACTGCATACCAGTAATATGTGCTGCAATGGTTACATGTATGTTCGTTTGGTTTGTGAAATGCTTATAAGTGTAACCAAATCTGTGTTAGTAAATAAATATTCTATTCTATTCTATTCGTTATTTTACGGAAAAGTTCGAATTTATCGTGCTCTCTCATATAGCTACAATAAATATAAAAGCTAATTTTAGAGCTGTAGTGTTAAGTTGCATCAGCAGACTAACATATATATAGAGTAGTAATACACAAATCAAATATTCGCTATAATTATATATATTTTCAGATTTCGATTGCTTCCTTCTCACACGCAGGTAAATAACCTGAACCTTAGGTACGAGAGGGCAATGACATAAAATTTAGGCAGGTATTGAGTTTTATTATTGCAATTTTTTATCTTTTCAACAAAAAAAAGGTTTATTATTTTAGTTTATAATAATTTTGATTTACGAATCGAAACTGCATCCATTCGATGTCATGTAAAAATAGATATCAGAAGTTAAAAATGACTAGAATATTTGGAGCTGTCAAAATGTCGACATATTCATAATCGGCCATCTTCATTCTGTGTCAAATAACTGACATAATGTAAAAATAAACGTTTCAAGCCACGTCTGCTATCATAGCAAAGTTTTGCCCGTTATCGTTTTAAGTTACGTATTTATTCATAGGAAAACTTTTTAGGCACTGATATCTTTGACGATAAGGCCTTCGTGTTTATTGCGAATTATTTCTAGGTTATAATTAAAATATTTACTTAAACAAAATGACGAGATGATAGCCAATTGATTGTTTCAGTTATTTTGTAACTCCGCCAAGCAAAAACAAAGGGCAATCTTATAATCTAAAATTATAATTACAGTTCAATAAAGCTCACGGGACTGTTCTATAATTCAGGAAAAAATTGTTAATTACATTCTAAAAAAAATATCATAATAAATCAGTTATAAATTCTGCGTTGTACTGTTTTTAAACTCCACAATCGATCATTGAAATATGCCAACATATGGAAACTTTTTTATGTAATTTAGGACAGAACTAATACGAGATAAAGATGATTTAAAATACATTAATAGATGATGCTTTTATTATACATTAATAAATTTAATACAGATAAGACAAAATCGGGGATAAGTCAAGTTTTGAAAATTTGTATAATATTAATACCAGCTGACAATCATGTCTGACCTTTCTCAGTATCAAATTCAAGCAATTGAAGCAATAATTGTTAGATAACAAATCCAATATCTAGTTCATCACTTGTATCTTTTTTTTTTGATGACGGGGAGAAAATCTTCACAAAGATACCCCGCCTTCTGGGGTGAAGGCGGCGGTTATGTGGGATCTTACCCACTAAAACCTCCTCGGTGGCCCTTTCCTCGGTGCATGACTGTCTCGCAGAAGGAGGCGACCGCCGACCAAGACCTGTCGCTCCGTACCATCGCAATCACTTGTATCTTATTTTAACCAAGCAGGATAAAAAAAGACTCGTTTATTTTATCACAAATATGTCAACTATAACAACGCACGAACAATTTTAAAGTGGTGAAAAGTATATGAGCCTAATTAAGTCTTTTATGACAATAAGTGGAAGATTTGCTTAAACTTTATCATAGGAACAGCTGTAAGTATTAAACCAACCGTCGGAGATGCTTCCGCCTCACAGAAAAGTTTAGTTTGTTAGTTGTTTATGCAATCGTTTCGAGTAGATGTTGCTTGAAATTTTAATGAACAGAACGGCGTCAAAGTCAAGAGCGGTTGATAATTAAAAGGCAGAAATTGGAATCAACCCTTTATTTCATTCCATGGTCGGTAGATAGCGTGGTTTGGAATTACGCCAAACAGAAGCATCTGGGTCATCGACAGGTCACCACAATTTTCCATAATTTTTGGGGTTGCTTTTACCATAACACTAGAATATATGGATAAAAGAGTATTTAACAAATACATTTTGTTATATTATTTATATTTTCATAAATATGCCAGCGCAGAGACGGTATTCGAACCTCGAACAATTAATAAATACCGCAATGTGGGGTACAAAAATAACATAATTGACATCTTAGGATAAAGTAAAAGATAGTTATATTATGGTTCAGAAGGAAAGGGCCTTCATGGAGACGCAGGGCCTGCAGTCCTGTTGTTCTGGGACCGTAGAATTAGGCTACGGTAACCCCTGTCTGTCGTAGAAGACGACTAAGAATGGCCTGCGGTTCACGAGGCGACAATTGTGGCTAATTTGCTCTGTCAGATACGAAAAGAACATATAAAATCAAATAATAAAACGTAGTATTAAATAAACTACATTATTACACAAGCGCAAAAAATAATAAATTTTCACCTGCGGTTGTGAAACAATTAAAACACTTACAGAATTAGCCTTAATAAACCGGACTTTGAGGAGCTAATTGTAAAAAGCCAGAACGTGAGCTTTGAGCTTTAATATTAAAATGTCGGCACATTCACATTGTTATAATGGTTTTAAAAGTTTTAGATCGTTTTGACGATTTTGTCTATAAAGGAAAAAAAGTATATAATATAAAATTTAAGGGTAACCGTCCAAGCCGAGGTTACCCCTCACCGGGGGGACCCTTATGTCGAGTTACTAGCAATAGAGGTTCAGGCTAAGCGATCTAAGAGCTATGCCACCTCTCAATCCGGTGAAGCAGTAAAGGCGAGCTTCTCTGTGCCAACTGTGTTAGTTCGTTATTTGACGCTTTTCTATTTGTGGTGAGCCCATTACTATGGTTCAAAAATTATTAAGCTAATTTTTTTTTTTTGCGTAAGTAATACTGTAACACACTGCTGTATAATTGTTATATAATGTAAGAGTAATTCCAGCCTTAACTAAATAACTTATAATTGAAAGAGCATATTTTCCGGTTTTTATGTACAAAACCATCTCTTGGTAAAAATTATGGCGATTGGCTCATCACACATGAGACCTGAGTATCTTGTAAAAAAAGGACTAAAGGACATGACAGTATATTTTTTTTATTATAACCGGTACAGTGATGCTCGAACGTATGTTGAGGCCAGAACGGGGTCAGGTGTCCTGTTATGTTGTACGGTACGCATGTTTTGGGCACAAACAAAAGATAAATGAA
Source organism: Meandrusa payeni (assembly GCA_029286785.1). Classification (NCBI taxonomy): domain Eukaryota; kingdom Metazoa; phylum Arthropoda; class Insecta; order Lepidoptera; family Papilionidae; genus Meandrusa; species Meandrusa payeni. Next base: position 4,513,778 of record JAGSMX010000008.1, on the reverse strand, counting down.
AATAGAAGACAAAGCATTATGATGTGAAGCGACTGACATTATTAAGTTAATTTGTTATATGCATACAAGAATTTATTGCGTATACTCAATCCACACTGTTTATAAACATCTTAGCGTTGGCAGTCATTGCCAGCTGACCGCATAATCTATTATTAAATCTCTACGTGTACAGATAGTATAGTAGGACGACCTTAGAGAATCTAATTACAAACGCCTTTGAGTTTCCCATGCCAAAACTTATTGATTGTCAAATATTGGCGTACATCCAACTATATCCTAAAGCTTAAGTCGCTAAAAAGTGTCCATAACATGCTCCTAGGTATCGTATAGCTACACATGTACAATGCATAGCTTTATTAAGAAATATGTTAGGTGTTACTGAATGACTGGACTTCAAAATGTGTGATAACTTTGCCTAGAAAAAGGGTGTTGTGGGTAAATTTGAAAAAGTTATGGTTTTACGCACTTAGAATGGATTAATGAAGAAAGTTAATAGACTGGTTTTAAAGATGTCATAGGCCAGTGATTTGCAAACTGATTAGCCAAATAGATTACGGGGTACATTGTATATATATATATAGCTCCAGGAAACCTGACATTTATAATATATTCAAAATGTTCCACTCTTAGCCTTTTTTTTTTTTTGTTAACGGGGAGGAAATCTTCAGAAAGATACCCCGCCTTCTGGGAAGGCGACGGTTATGTGGGCCTTCCCCAGAACCACTAAAACCTCCCCGGTGGCCCTTTCCTCGGTGCATGACGAGGGGTCCGGGATCTCCAGTGGAACGCACCGGAGCCCCTCTGCACTGTGCTCAAGGAGAGCACGTCCCGGGGAGGATTCTCCTCCCCTGTGCCCTCATAGTGCAAGGCTACACGGGCCAGCCGATGTCGCCTTCTTCCCGGGTCCACTTTGGTAGACGACTCAGGCCCCACCCTTATCGCCCAGTGAACCTGAGGCCCCTTTAGTCGCCTTGTACGACAGGCAGGGGATACCGTAGTCTTATTCTTGAGAGCCCAGAACTACAGGGCTGTCCACTCTTAGCCTAGTCTAGCCCGATCAGGATCAGACATGATTTTTTTAAGTTTTTTTTTTATAATTAATTTTAAAAGTATTATTCCCATTGCTATTTATATTCTATCATAAATCAAAATGAAAAAATCATTTAAAATTTTATCATCACATTCAACAATATAGCCGAAGTAATTATTTTGATAATTTTTGAAGTAAGTCCATTACTCGTACTTCAAAATTTTCAAAAATACCTACTTTTGGGGCGGTTCCCCTGAAATGGGAGCTTGTGGAACCATAGCGCCTCGGTCTTGTGAGGCGCTACCCGTAGACCCAGCTCGTGGATTTTGCCCACGACGCATGCCACCCCAAGCTCGGCGAGCCGGATGGTGCTATCGAAATCGTCCCCGTCGGATGATTAGCGTGTCGTCTGCATAGCAGACGACACTCACACCGACGGGGAGACCGACCCTAAGGACCGCGTCATATGCAAGGTTCCATAGCAGGGGCCCCAACACAGACCCCTGCGGAACCCCGCACCACCTCCCTCTGGTGGAACGTGTTCCGACCCATATACTGGATGCACCTGCCATGCAAGTACGCCCCGACGATGTTGCAGGTAGGGAGGCACGCGGTGGTACACCAGTGCCTCCCTAATCGCCCCCAGGGCAGCGTGTTAAATGCGTTGACTATGTCAAGACTGACAGCCAACGCCACGCCACCCCAGGTCACTGCCTGCCCCGACCGTTGACGGACCCGGAGGATCGCGTCAACGGTTGACCGCGCCTGCCGGAAGCCGTACTGGCATTCCGACAGGTCGGGGCCTGCTGCCGCAGGTGCGAGTTGAGGCGGGCAGCAGTGGCTCGCCGAATAATTTGCCCGCCTCGTCCAGCAAACATATGGTCGGTACGCGGAGGGAGACTCCGCGGTCCTACCTCCTTCTTAATTAGCACCATCCTAGCCTCCTTCCAGCCCGAAGGGAAGACTCCGACTTCCAGACATCTAGTGAACAGCCGTCTAAGTCTCCCTCAGGCCAGTGAGTGAGAGCCAGCACCCAAGCCCTTCCGGGAATCCCGTCTGGGCCGGGTGCTGTATTGCGGGCCCTGAGGCGCCCCGTGGCTCGATCAACTCCTCGGCGGGTTCCCCCAGCTCGTCGGACCAGATGGTACGGTCCGACGGTATCGCTGGGGGTGTAGAACTGGTTCCCTGGATCCTAGGGAAGAGTGTGTCCACCACACTTCCACGAATATAGGATCCAGGGTTTCCGTCACCGGAGGGACCCAAGGCCGGAGCTTGCCCAGTACAATTTGGTACGGGCGCCCCCATGGGTCCCTCTCCAGCCCTTCGAGGAGTTCGCTCCAGGATCGAGCCTTCGCATCCTTGATTGCAAGTTGGAGCGCGATCGTGGCGCCTCTATACCCGGCATAAGCTCTCGCCGTTTCGTCGGCTGTGGCTCGCCTTCTTCATTAGTTTCAGGTACCGGCGTCGGGCCCGTGAGCAGTCCTCGCTAAGCTGCTCTATGGCCTCCGACCACCAGTACACCGCCTGAAGCTTGGGGACCCGGCCTGGCATCGCGACGTCGCAAATCGACGTCATTGTGCTCCGGAACCAGGTCGCCTCTTGTTCGGGATCGGGCAAGACCCTTCCGTCCATGCCGCGACGGTGGCAGCGGCTTCGAGCATGTCAGCATCGAGCCGCTTGAGGGACCATCGCCGCGGTCGGTTGCTACTGTGCCGGCGGGCAGCACCTGCGGAGGACGGAGGGCCACATCAAACATGATGTGGAGGTGGTCAGATAATGTGACCACCTCATCCGCCACCCTCCATCCCGACACCATGCGTATGGCAGAGGAAGTCGCCCACGACAAGTCGACGACCGACTTCGCCAACGCACGGTGCTGACGGACCCCGGTTTAGAAGCCGGAGGTCCAGTCCCGCCGCCCACTCTTCCTGCACAGTCTCTCTCGCGCGCTGTCCTGCGCACCCCCACACTCTGGAGTGAGCGTTGAAGTCACCCAGGACTAGCACTGGACGCGGTGAGCATCTGCGAACACAGTCGCCCACCGCATCCATGTACGCCTCGTAGGCGGCGAGGGTACAGTTGGGAGAGACGTAGCAGCCCACAACTGCCAGGGGACCCCATTGCACTGCACGTAGCCCTGTCCCTTAACGAGTAAGGGAGACAGGGCGGGTCCCCTGCAAGGGTAACCGTCCAAGCCGAGGTTACCCCTCACCGGGGGGACCCTTATGTCGAGTTACTAGCAATAGAGGTTCAGGCTAAGCGACCTAAGAGCTATGCCACCTTTCAATCCGGTGAAGCAGTAAAGGCCAGCTTCTCTGTGTCAACTGTGTTAGTTCGTCCAAAAAAAAAAAATAATATAAAAAAGAAAGTGACGGCAAGTATTTGACGCTTTTCTATTTGTGGTGAGCCCATTACGATGGTTCAAATTTATTAAGTAATATCAAATTTAATTTTTTTTTGCGTAAGTAATACTGTAACAAACTGGTGTATAATTGTTTAATAATATAAGAGTTATTCCAGCCTTAACTAAATAACTTATAATTGAAAGAGCACATTTTCCGGTTTTTTATGTACAAAAACATCTCTTGGTAAAAATTATGAGTCGTATATGGCGATTGGCTCATCACACATGAGACCTGAATATCTTGTAAAAAAAGGACTAAAGGACATGACAGTATATTTTTTTTATTATAACCGGTACAGTGATGCTCGAACGTATGTTGAGGCCAGAACGGGGTCAGGTGTCCTGTTATGTTGTACGGTACGCATGTTTTGGGCACAAACAAAAGATAAATGAAAATAGAAGACAAAGCATTATGATGTGAAGCGACTGACATTATTAAGTTAATTTGTTATATGCATACAAGAATTTATTGCGTATACTTAATCCACACTGTTTATAAACATCTTAGCGTTGGCAGTCATTGCCAGCTGACCGCATAATCTATTATTAAATCTCTACGTGTACAGATAGTATAGTAGGACGACCTTAGAGAATCTAATTACAAACGCCTTTGAGTTTCCCATGCCAAAACTTATTGATTGTCAAATATTGGCGTACATCCAACTATATCCTAAAGCTTAAGTCGCTAAAAAGTGTCCATAACATGCTCCTAGGTATCGTATAGCTACACATGTACAATGCATTGCTTCATTAAGAAATATGTTAGGTGTTACTGAATGACTGGACTTCAAAATATGTGATAACTTTGCCTTGAAAAGGATGTGGCTAAATTTGAAAAAGTTATGGTTTTACGCACTTAGAATGGATCAATGAAGAAAGTTAATGGACTGGTTTTAAAGATGCCATAGGCCAGTGATTTGCAAACTGATTAGCCAAATAGATAACGGGGTACATTGTATATATATATATAGCTCCAGGAAACCTGACATTTATAATATATTCAAAATGTTCCACTCTTAGCCTTTTTTTTTTTTGTTGACGGGGAGGAAATCTTCAGAAAGATACCCCGCCTTCTGGGGAAGGCGGCGGTTATGTGGGCCTTCCCCCAGAACCACTAAAACCTCCCCGGTGGCCCTTTCCTCGGTGCATGACGAGGGGCTCCGGGATCTCCAGTGGAACGCACCGGAGCCCCTCTGCACTGTGCTCAAGGAGAAAGACGTCCCGGGGAGGTTACTCCTCCCCTGTGCCCTCGCAGCGCAAGGCGACACGGGTCAGCCGATGTCGCCTTCTTCCCGGGTCCACTTTGGTAGACGACTCAGGTCCCCACCCTTGTCGCCCAGTGAACCCGAGGCCCCTATTAGTCGCCTTGTACGACAGGCAGGGGATACCGTAGTCTTATTCTTGAGAGCCCAGAACTACAGGGCTGTCCACTCTTAGCCTAGTCTAGCCCGATCAGAATCAGACATGACTTTTTTTAAGATTTTTTTTATAATTAATTTTAAAAGTATTATTCACATTGCTATTTATATTCTATGATAAATCAAAATGGAAAAAACATTTAAAATTTTATCATCATATTCAACAATATAGCCGAAGTAAGCCCATTACTCAAAATTATCAAAATAATTACTTCGGCTATATTTATTTTATTAAGTCCCTAATCTCTATTAATCTCTATTAATCTCTATTAATTCTATTTGAATTGAAATAAGTTGAATTTGAATAAGCCATGGAGCTTAGTGTTCGGATGGTCGCCTCTAGTTACATAGTACGCTAGCAACCTAAATTCCATCCGGCACATATGAAATTGTTTTTTTTAATTTTAAGCGCTGTATTCAAGTATTTTATACCACGTGCCCGGCGGTGAAGGAAAACATCGTGCCGCTTGCACGTCTTAGAAATTTGTCTATAGCATTTCCCCGGAAAATAATATTGTAATGCTCGATAACGTATCCCTAATATCTCACGTTTACACTAAAATGTTTTGAAGCAAAGTATAAACGGGTACTACCCTGAAACAATTTCTTCAGACCATCTGCGCTCGGTATAACCATTAAATTCTTGTGTGCCTTTCAGCAGACGTGGAAAAACTTTCACAGCAATTTAATTGTACTAAGGAAGAGATAAAACAGAAAACGAAAACCGAAAAGTATAAGTGTTAAAAATTACGATTATTTTAAACCGATTTCATTGAAACTTTCAGATTGACCTGGCGAGTAATCCTGTAAGTAATCTGTGTAAGTTTGGTGACGATCGGAGCACTCCTCTTTTTACACTATCAAACAGGCCATACGTCGTACTTTTATTTCTGACATTAACTTGAGCCCGATATATTTTTGTATAAATTATAAGAACGATATTGTATTTACTGATATGTACATGGGTGTAGGTAATCTTCACCCGCTCGAGAAGAGAATGAATACGGAGAGAAGTTAATAATTTAATATATTGTGAGATTTAAATTAAATATTTAATGATGTAAGTTTATTGTTTAAATAAAATAAAGAAAAAATTAGCCTGTGGCGAAGCGAGCTGGGTGCGTTAGTCCTGAATAAAAATGATAAAACAGTTGAAATTTTGTATGGCGATGGACTTTCCATCATTCACTAATAATTAACTAACTCGAAAATAATATTAATTAACTCAATTAATTAATTTAATATATAATTTACCATTAATTTAATTAATTTGATATGGTACTGGAGGCGAATGGTACGAATACCGTACACTGTCAAGCGCACAAATGTATCTGTTCTCTCCCAATTTGCCAAAAGACCAGACTATCTGAAGATCAAATATGTTAGCAAAATTTTTTTTACAAAAAATATTGAATTCAAAATTAATATCCTAATTTTAGTATCCTTTTAATAATAAATTATTAATAAGGATACTAAAAATTATTTTATTGTGACAGTTTTAGTGGCATGTCTAAAGGGTTTTTTTAAAAATTCTACCCGAACAAATCGAGACAAACCTATATAGTGACTTAATAATTAAATAAAAAAACTATAAAAATAGACTCACAGCGTAGCAATCGACTGTGCCAGACTTCCCTCCTTCTCAACTTTTCATTTCCAATTTGCCGGGAATTCAAGTTGTGACATTTTTTATACCATTACAGCACAATCATTTTATCAAATCTCAAGTCGCCCTCGAACTGCGAAGACGGCGGTTGTTTTAATGATGTCACTAAAAGGACTTATTGAAGCAATTTATTCAGTAATATATAACAGAACAGCTACCTTATACCAGTGACCAAAAAATACTTTTTTCACCCTTTACGTAACTCGGCATGCATTCACCAGCTTACTCCCCAAGAGAAAAGTGCGTAAAAATGTCATTAAAAACTTTCCTCTCATTTCGTCATACACACGTGAGTAAAAATAAAAGGTCGAAATAAAAAGTCGATTAAGAAAGTTTGAATCTTCCGAGATGATAAAGACGCTAGTTAAACGAAATAAATTGTGCATGATAGACAATTAAATATCCTTAAAGTAAAATATTTTTACTAATTTATTTATATTTTAAAACATAAACTTAAACGAAAAAGGTTATCTTACGTAAGCTTGGATAATACAGTATTTTTTATTAAATTTTATTTTTATTTAAATTTTAGTACTTAGTGTTGCCTCCATGTGCTCACAGCGATATTTTATCTTTCTGTTTGACTCTATTTTTCGGTTATTTTTACAATATGAACACTAAGGCAAACTCTATGCGTATCGATCAAATATTTTATTCTCCTTATGAGATAAAATAATGGATTATTTCGTCGTGACTCCTTTGAAAGCGTACGGATTATAGAATGGTTCAAGTACCCTGGAAATAAAATATTCTCTTTCAGACACCCGTTCAAAGCAGTAAGGTGACAAGAAAATTTATTACGTACATGATCGTAAGTGATTATTGACATAATAATAATATTTTCTAATTATTGAACAATTTTAAAATTAAAAAAAAAACTAAATTTCAATACGTGGCCAAATTAAGAGGGTGTATAAAAATACAAACAATATGCTTGTGATAATAGTAACCTTTTTCATCTTTGTTGTTACCTCTATTAATTTGCACAGATTAAAAGAAGGAAATTATTCCAGTATTTCATGTATTTAGCCTAAAGGATTTCCAAAAGGATACTCAGATGCACTGGCTAGCTAGCCCGTTATTTTGCCTTTTCGTTTTCATTCGTCCTCTTACGACGGGTTTGTATATTAGCTAGCTATTCTTCTTGTGGTTCTTCCGCGCTTTACTTTTACAAATTTCTAACCGTCATAGCCTAAGCGTCGTATAACAATAAATCCAAATGTAAATCTCCATTCATTAAAATGTTACACGTATCCATTTAAAATCCAATTCATAAAAGTTAAAAATAAAAATACGTAATTTGGGGACTAATAATAAATAGCCTTGAGATAATTCCGTTCCAACGGGGTTAACGCCCATATATTTAGATCCATCCCCGCCCACTCACTGCCCAAATACAGCATTCTGGGTATCAGGGCCATATTTTACTTAAAATCGCTTACACTTTGATGTTAACGCCCGCAAGAATGCCCTCCTTTGTCATTAAGTAATATAGTATCCTATTTAGTTAATTATCGTAAGAAAATACGAAATAGAATTAATCAGAATCTAACTAAACTCTCTTTTTTTTTGGACGAACTATCACAGTTGGCACAGAGAAGCTGGCCTTTACTGCTTCACCGGATTGAGAGGTGGCATAGCTTTTAGGTCGCTTAGCCTGAACATCTATTAGGTGGTAACTCGACACAAGGGTCCCCCTGGTGAGGGGTAACCTCGGCTTGGACGGTTATCATTATGAGCAGTCTGATCCGAGGGCGCCCGAGAGGGCCGAACCACGACTCGGTCGGTAGCTATTTTATTAGCAAAATCTATTGGGACAATCTAAGCTAAACTAACTTATATGCCACTTTGGGAAGCGTTAGCGCGGGGAGAAGTGGCCGAAGAAACTCCAGCAACGCTCCTAAGCTTATCAAGGGGGTGGGGTTTTCCAATAAAATACTTATATCGCGCAAGGATACTAAACTCTCATCAAACTACTCCTAAAGTACATCATTGCCGTTAAAAAATCACTCATCGAATTTGATGGCGGACGTGTTATTGAGTTATTTGTATATTTATGGCGCGAATTATATGGTTTTCTAACGGGTGCCATTGTCAGAATTTGACCAAATAAAAAAACGAATCATCAAAATCGCTTCATCCAGTCGAAAGTTACCTCATGTCACAAAAAAAAACATAAAGACGAATTGAGAACCCCCTCCTTCATTGAAGTCTGTTGAAAAGTACCCAATTTTAATAAAGCCATAAAGCTTTAAGAATGCTGCTTTGCGGTATGTTGAAATATGAAAATAGTACGTTCTCACGTCTTCTTAAACCCCCGTAAACAGAATATTTCGCAGTCCGGTTTTGATCAAAATTGACATACACCGTGCACCAATTTTTAGTAAGTAATTTTTTTTGTAACTATAAAAATATAGGCTCCGAAATGACTGGACCAATATCAAGGAATTTTCAGATTGACCTGGCGAGTAATCCTGTAAAGTTTGGTGACGATCAGAGCACTCCTCTTTTTGAACTGTCAAATAGAGCTTTTATTTACTATGATGTTATTCTAATGTTTTATAACCCAAATTTGTATTGATACATGCATTGTGTATATTTATGTCATTATGAAGTATTCAAGGTAAGTTATAACGCCGCGAATCTATCCGTTTACTAATGCTGCTGATTTGTACTCGACATGGGTGTAGGTGTGGAATTCACCCCCTCGAGAAGAGAATAGAATAGAAATGAATAATTTAATATATTTTGAGAGTTAAATTAAATATTTAACGATGTAAGTTTATTGTTTAAATAAAATAAAGCAAAATCTAGCCCGTTGAAGCGGACTGAGTACACTAGTAGCTTCATATTTTTTAAGCATTAGTATTGATTATCACGACTGTACTCAAAGTAAACTCTTCTTTTTAATTACGTCGCGGTGGCTTAGGGAGCGTCAAACGCACGCAGTTGCCGTGTCAAGTGCCGCTTTTGTCTGTATCCGCCCAACGTATTGTGATGCACCCTCTTTGTGCCTTTTCGTTTTTATTTTCTACGGCGATCGTCTACTTATACCCGGGCTGTTTTTTGGCAACGTACAGCTGTACTGATGCGCACGAATATACTTAAAAATTTGTAAGAATTTTTTATCTATTATTAGATCTTGGTGATAAAATAAAAGATGCATACGTCAGTATAGCACACCATAAGCTTACTGTTCAAACCAGTCAACTTCGAATCGAAACTTTTCAAGGACTTCAAAAAAGGAAAAGTCTTATTTCGTCTGTATGTTTTTTTTGTTTGTTACCTAATAACTTTCGGCTACGTAAACGGACTTTGATTTTTTTTATTTGAAAGTGGGTGATTCCATTGTGGTTCAATTCCAATCTGATCCAAATCAAAGATACACAAACAAATCACCCCATTTCCATTATATTCATATTATACAATTTTCCTGTTAAAATCAATTCGTATACACCAAACATATTTATATTACGACTATATGTTACAGTATAAGTTTTAGCACCTTCTTAATGTAAGAAAAATTGCCACATAGAATAATAAGTTGAGGTTAATGAAAGATTTCTTTTTAATACACGAAATGAATGCGTAATTATTACGATATCATTGTTCTTGTTTTTTATTTAAAAAATGTAACATACTATATGTGTCGCAATGATAGGGGCGTTCAATGGTTTAGGGTACGGCCTGCGAATCGTAAGGTCGTGGGTTGGAATCCACCATTCGACTATTGCCGTGAACCATGTCCTAGCACAAGCTTAAGCTTAGTTGGAATGGTTAACAAGATTGTAAGTAATAATTCGGAAACAAAAAGAAATATTACTAGCTTTCTTTAAAAAAAAAAATCACAAATTTCTATGCCGTAGAAATGTTTCTAAGATAAATCGTAAAAAGTTATAAATCAGCACTTTAAATATAATATATTTTAGTATGAAGTCCAAATAAAATAATAATAGTACTGACCTCAAAATTGTCTTCATAATTACTGATTAATGGATGAATTGTTTTTCTAATCCGAGAGGCCGAAATCACGGACTTTTAGGACAAAGGATAAAGTGCGTAATCATTCGTAAAATGTATTGTGATCGTCTTGAGCTGAGCAGCCGAGTGACAAATATTAATTCTCGTAGCGTAGCATATTCTTTGATCATCTTAAACCAAATGAAAGGAAATAATGTCACGTTTACTTCACTCTTAATACTTACATAGGAACTTTTCTTTAAGACGACTTCAATGACGATAAAAAAAAAATTATCCATACTTAGCGAGTCCTAAACAACGATTCTGAGTGACCACCTGACATTGAATGCAGATACAATCTTAGACTAAGTACAGATTTCGTGGGGGTTTTGAGCTAAGCCTAAATTGTCTCTCAAGACTTGCGACATGACATGTTTAGTTAGTAACCCTATAATGATTAAAAAATTAAGTGAAAATAGATGGCATGGTGCATTTTCTTAGTCTGCTTCACCCAGTCTTTAAAAGTTAAAGTTAAAGTTACAGCCTTTATATATATGATATATATGTCCCACTGCTGGGCGCAGGCCTTCTCTTTAAAGAGAGTATAAGGGCACAGTCCACCACGCGGCCCTAGTGCGGATTGGCAGACTTCACATGCCTTAGAAAATTTTTCTAAGACATGTAGGTTTCCTCACGATGTTTTCCTTCACCGCCGAGCGCGTGGTTAATCAGCACATCAAATTGCAACAACAAATTTATTGGTGCCGGCATCGGGAATCGAACTCGGGTTGCTAGGCGTACTATGCAACTTGAGCCAATCGCCCGGACACTGAGCTACCACGGCACTCAGTCTTTACTTATAAATTATTCTCATTCTCTTGAAAACGTTCACATTATAATCAGAAGGAAAGAGTGACGGAGGCAGTTTCATCCAATCCCTTGCTGTCCGCAATGAAAGAAGGATTGAGACGGATCTGAAGGATGTCTACGTCAAGAAGATGAAAACCTATGTACCTTTATGAGGATGGGAAAATGAACGTAAGCGTCAATAGCCTAATGGTTTAGGGTACGGGCTGCGATTCGTAAGGTCGTAGGTTCGAATCCACCATTCGACTACTAACGTGAACCATCTCCTAGCACAAGTTTAAGCTTATAAGTATTAATATTTCTGAAAAAAAAGAAATATTCCTAGATTTATTTTAAAAAAAATGTGGATAGGGGAATTAGATCACCAGCAACCCAGCAGAATATGAACAAAGACTATACAAGTACGGGTATATATTCATTCTTCTTATGAATTTGATTTTATTGCTTTTATTCTTAGAATACTCTCTCTCATAACTCTAATACTCTCTCTCACACTCTCTCTCTCTCTCTAATACTCTCTCTAATACTCATTTACTAAATCAAATTAAACATTATTTTTTTTAGTAAATTAGTGAATATGTCCATGTAACATCTACATTGAGCGGTTGTCGTAAACAAGAAGACGCATCGAAGTGATAATGAAAACCTTTCTTTAAAAAAATCACAAATTTCTATGCCGTAGAAATGTTTCTAAGATAAATCGTAAAAGTTATAAATCAGCACTTTAAATATAATACATTTTAGTATGAAGTCGAAATAAAATAATAATAGTACTGACCTCAAAATGGTCTTCATAATTACTGATTAATGGATGAATTGTTTTTCTAATCCGAGAGGCTGAAATCACGGGCTTTTAGGACAAAGGATAAAGTGCGTAATCATTCGTAAAATGTATTGTGATCGCCTTGAGCTGAGCAGCCGAGTGACAAATATTAATTCTCGTACCGTAGCATATTCTTTGATCATCTTTAACCAAATGAAAGGAAATAATGTCACGTTACTTCACTCTTAATACTTACATAGGAACTTTTCTTTAAGACGACTTCGATGACGATAAAAAAAATTATCCATACTTAGCGAGTCCTAAACAACGATTCTGAGTGACCACCTGACATTGAATGCCGATACAATCTTAGACTTAGTACAGATTTCGTGGGGTTTTGAGCTAAGCCTGAATTGTCTCTCAAGACGCGACATGACATGTTTAGTTAGTAACCCTATAATGATTAAAAATTAGAGGAAAATAGATGGCATGGTGCACTTTCTTAGTCTGCTTCGCTCAGTCTTTACTTATAAATTATTCTCATTCTCTTGAAAACGTCCACATTATAATCAGAAGGAAAGATTGACGGAGGCAGTTTAATCCAATCCCTTGCTGTCCGCAATGAAAGAAGGATTGAGACGGATCTGAAGGATGTCTACGTCAAGAAGATGAAAACCTATGTACCTTTATGACGATGGGGAAATGAACGTAAGCGTCAATAGCCTAATGGTTTAGCCTAATAGGGTATGGGCTACGATTCGTAAGGTCGTAGGTTCGTATCCACCATTCGACTATTAACGTGAACCATCTCCTAGCACAAGCTTAAGCTTATAAGTATTTAGTAATATTTCTGAAAAAAGAAATATTCCTAGATTTATTAAAAAAAAAAATGTTGATAGGGGAATTAGATCACCAGCAACCCAGCAGAATATGAACAAAGACTATACAAGTACGGGTATATATTCAGTCTTCTTATGAATTTGATTTTATTGCTTTTTTCTTAGAATAATCAAATTAAACATTATTTTTGTAGTAAATGAGTGAATATGTCCATGTAACATCTACATTGAGCGGTTGTCGTAAACAAGAAGCATCGAAATGATAATGAAAATCTTTCTTTAAAAAAAAATCACAAATTTCTATGCCGTAGAAATGTTTCTGAGATAAATCGTAAAAAGTTATAAATCAGCACTTTAAATATAATACATTTTAGTATGAAGTCGAAATAAAATAATAATAGTACTGACCTCAAAATGGTCTTCATAATTACTGATTAATGGATGAATTGTTTTTCTAATCCGAGAGGCTGAAATCACGGGCTTTTAGGACAAAGGATAAAGTGCGTAATCATTCGTAAAATGTATTGTGATCGCCTTGAGCTGAGCAGCCGAGTGACAAATATTAATTCTCGTACCGTAGCATATTCTTTGATCATCTTTAACCAAATGAAAGGAAATAATGTCACGTTACTTCACTCTTAATACTTACATAGGAACTTTTCTTTAAGACGACTTCGATGACGATAAAAAAAAATCACAAATTTCTATGCCGTAGAAATGTTTCTAAGATAAATCGTAAAAGTTATAAATCAGCACTTTAAATATAATACATTTTAGTATGAAGTCGAAATAAAATAATAATAGTACTGACCTCAAAATGGTCTTCATAATTACTGATTAATGGATGAATTGTTTTTCTAATCCGAGAGGCTGAAATCACGGGCTTTTAGGACAAAGGATAAAGTGCGTAATCATTCGTAAAATGTATTGTGATCGCCTTGAGCTGAGCAGCCGAGTGACAAATATTAATTCTCGTACCGTAGCATATTCTTTGATCATCTTTAACCAAATGAAAGGAAATAATGTCACGTTACTTCACTCTTAATACTTACATAGGAACTTTTCTTTAAGACGACTTCGATGACGATAAAAAAAATTATCCATACTTAGCGAGTCCTAAACAACGATTCTGAGTGACCACCTGACATTGAATGCCGATACAATCTTAGACTTAGTACAGATTTCGTGGGGTTTTGAGCTAAGCCTAAATTGTCTCTCAACACTTGTAACATGATATGTTTAGTTAGTAACCCTATAATGATTAAAAATTAGAGGAAAATAGATGGCATGGTGCACTTTCTTAGTCTGCTTCGCTCAGTCTTTACTTATAAATTATTCTCATTCTCTTGAAAACGTCCACATTATAATCAGAAGGAAAGATTGACGGAGGCAGTTTAATCCAATCCCTTGCTGTCCGCAATGAAATAAGGATTTAGATGGATCCGAAGGATGTCCACGTCAAGAAGATGAATACCTTTGTACCTTTATGACGATGGGGAAATGAACGTAAGCGTCAATAGCCTAATGGTTTAGCCTAATAGGGTATGGGCTACGATTCGTAAGGTCGTAGGTTCGTATCCACCATTCGACTATTAACGTGAACCATCTCCTAGCACAAGCTTAAGCTTATAAGTATTTAGTAATATTTCTGAAAAAAGTAGTAGAAATATTTTTTAAATAATATAAAAAAATGTGGATAGGGGAATTACATCACCAAGAACCCAGCAGAATATGAACAAAGACTATACAAATACGGGTATATATTCAGTCCTCTTATGAATTTGATTTTATTGCTTTTATTTTTAGAATAATCAAATTAAACATTATTTTTTTTTAGTAAATGAGTGAATATGTCCATGTAACATCTACATTGAGCGGTTGTCGTAAACAAGAAGCATCGAAATGATAATGAAAATCTTTCTTTAAAAAAAATAGGCGGTAAATCTTCGAAATCACCCACTGCTTCAGATTTGAACTCTTTTCGGAAACATGTATCTTTTTTTTAACACTCAAGTAGTGCCGTCTAGACAGCCAGTGTTGTCTCTTTGCTTCTTTAATTCCTCTCATGCTCTTCAATACTTCAAAATACATTCGTAAGCTGCGTGTATTGATCCTTTTCGTCTAGACGCGGAGGCATTCATTTTTTCCCGCCGGCCAAATGAATGTAGACCTAACTTTTAAGTTAAAAATAGGATTTTTAATTATTATAGGACCGTTGTATTTAAATATTTATACTGGTAGTTGTTGAGGCTCTAAATTTAAACAGATAAATTAACTAATTGTTGCCACTTTCGTTTAATCTTTAACAGAACAAACTTCTTGGTAACAAGAAAAAAGAATTTTAAATCCGCATAAAATTAAGTCATCAAACATCTAAGCTAAGTTTAACTACAAACATACCCCCGTGATACAGGGAACTTATGAAACTTGACCGATATAAAATACTATCTCAATTACGTGAACGAAGTCTTTACGAGACGCACCC
Organism: Meandrusa payeni; assembly: GCA_029286785.1. Lineage (NCBI taxonomy): Eukaryota > Metazoa > Arthropoda > Insecta > Lepidoptera > Papilionidae > Meandrusa > Meandrusa payeni. The sequence goes on along the minus strand of JAGSMX010000008.1, from coordinate 4,498,346 downwards.
ACATAGACCCACCTTTTTTGATGTTTATTGATCGCAGCCGCACACAAAAGCTTTCCGAAGGAACTGCAAGTTCGTGTCATTTTTGTTAGGAATTAGGCCACGGTTAGAACTGTAAAGAAAGTATAAAGAACCTTGTTAGTTCAGTGTCCATTCGGTTGGCTCAAGTTGCATAGTACTCTAGCAACACGAATTCGATTCCCGGTGCCGTTTTTAATAATTATTCCAAAACAAGCAAGACGATGGTTCATGTCAATACTCGGATAGTGGGTTTGTATCATCGACCTCGTTATTAGGTTTTTGAGACCTTACAACCCACAAGGCTGGTTATAGAAGTCACGTGATGGCATACCAAAAATATTTTAACATAATTCTTCTTCTTGTTCACTCCCTCACTGCTGAGGATCGCGACCACGTACAAGCAGCCTCCATTGAGTGCGGTCATAGGCGGAGTGGACCGCAAGCTGCCTCCCACCGTCTTCATGATCGTGTGCGACCATTTTGTAGGCGCCCTACCCTGAGCACGTTTGCCTTCCATTTTGCCTAAAATGATCTGCTTCTCCAGACAGTGCTTTGAAGACCGCATGATGTGTCCAAAGAAGCTGAGGGCTCTTTGGCGGCAAATTTCTGATAGCCGTGTAGGAGATCTTAAGCTCCTTCAGTATGGACTCGTTGGTTCTCATGGCAGTCTAAGGTATACGGAGCAGCCTTCGCCAACACCACATTATATTAGCATAATTAATCATATATAAAACTGAATATACTTAAAAAAAACATACAAGCAATGAGTGATATTAACTTATTTACACTATGTGAATCTAAAGGTTGAGCGTTCACAAGTATGTAATTAAAAAAATATGTCAACAGATGCTGTATTTTTTTTCAAGTGCCATTCATTTTATTTAATTGCTAAACTAGTGATGTAATACTAAGATAATATAGCAACCATTAACTGGAAAATAACCCCATTAGGAATATAAGTCAGGAAAGATTCTGATCACCGTCATCATCCTTTCAGCTCTTTGCTGGATGTAGACCTCCCCAATTTCAAAAAGGACCGGTTGTAACCGGCTTGTAGCGTCCCGTCCCGTTGGTTCGTCTTACGAGCTTTATGAGCTCGTCAGACTATGGGTGGACGAAAATATCTATCAACCTGTGAAATCTATCAACAATAAATTTGTTTGATTCGTTTAACAAAAATTCACAAATGAACTATTTTTTTTTATGCGTGTAAACTAGCGCTTGACCATGATCCCACCTGGTGTTAAGTGGTGATATAGTCGAAAGATAGTACGCGCTAGTTTAGTAAGTGCCTATTCACTCTACTCTTGAAGGCTCCCACGTCGTACTTGGACGGAAAGACTGACGCCGGCAACTTATTCCACTCCTTTGCTGTACGCACGATGAACGATTACACCGTTTTTCATAAAAAATATCTTAAAATCTCCAAAAGCTTTGTATTCTAAATGAAAAACATTTCACGACCTTTTGTAGTGGTGTAGACAGTGACAATAATGGCTGTCCGTTATTCACCAAATTTATTACGTAATTTTAGTGAATAATTTTTTTGCACGTAACAACCGAAAAATGGAAACTGATTCCTGGAAAGTAACTAGAATTTGAATCTCCGACCATAAGATCGTGATATCTCAGCGCTTTCGCATCCTTGCGACAGCATATGCTGAGACGGTGTCCGATATTGGCATCATATGTTTTATATTATTTGTCCGTGTGACTTTAACTGTGTTTTGTCATTTTTCATTCTTTTTTAATGTGTGTTATATTCTGTCTGTGATGTGTTTTTGTATTGTGATGCCAATAAATAAATGTTTATGTCTATGTCTATATCGAACACTTAGCTATTGGGTTATTACGAGGTTTAAAATTAAATAGATATATTATGCAAAAGCCAAGGAAACTAACGTTAGATCTGAACTGGGCCCAGTTTTTAAGGTTAGAGTGACAGCGAACTGCGCAATTTTGTAAATTTATCGTTTCCATTTGCTGGGGCCATGAATATTTAGAAGCTATACGCGGTCTGCCATACTCATTTATTTCAGTACACGAAAATATGACCCTAATGGACAATTTACCCCAATATATATTTTATTTGATGGTTGAATAAAAATGTGCAATCTCAATACGGCGTTTTATCGCAGCATTAAATTTTATAACTCGCTATTCAGAATATTTTTAAAGCAAGTAAGAACAAAATTAAACAATTTTTACACGATTTATGTGTGCTTTAAATTCGTATAACTTTACCGATAAAGTTATTTTAAAATAATTGAAGGATAGATAGGATGATAGATATAATTTTATTATACACCAATATCAAACATTAAGCTAACTACAGAACTAAAGAAGATACAACATATTTTACAATTTGTTGTATGTTGACCTTATCGCTAAAGCGATCTCTTTCGGGTAACCTTTGTATGGAGAGGACAAATATGTATATTATAACCAAACTATACATATAATAAATAATGTACACCGAATATACCTACATAAATAAGTTATCAATATACTCCAATAATAATGTAGGATCGTAGTCGAGCACTTGTTTAGGAAGTATAAAAAAAATACAAATAGTTCCGACGATATTGATTGACAATGCGGCGTTAAACAAATTTAAGAGTCATATGAGGAAGTTTTTTAATTATCATGTATTAATGTATATATCAGCCAACATTTGATAGCATCCTACTAAAGCAACGGAACAAGCGCGCTAAATTACTTCGCTCTTGTAAATTTTTATATGTAAATATATGTATTAAACAGTAATAGCATAATGAGATAAAATAAGATAGAATAAGAGTCTGACTCACAATTTAACGGGTTTCCAATTTTCGGTTGCATATTTGAAATTAGAAATAATAATTTGAAGATATCCAACCATCATTGATTTTAATATTATCTGCTATGGATCGGGTTGGACATAGCGGCAATAATGGTAACTGATATGATTTCCATGCATCATTACCATACACTTGATTGTATTATATGGCCTCATATGGAATACTGTTCGCATCTCTGGGCCGGGGTTCCTCAATACCAACATCTTTCGTTTGACCGTGTACAACGTAGAGCTGCTCGAATAGTCGACGATCAGGGTCTTTCCGATCGACTCGACCCTCTGAGTCTGCGAAGAGATGTCGGTTCTCTTTGCATCCTGTATCGCATTTACCATGGGGAGTGTTCTGAGGAATTGTTCGGAATCATCCCAGCTACCGATTTCCATTACCGCACATCTCGGCAGAATTCCAAATTCCACCGCCACCATCTTGATGGTTGGCGTTCAACGACTGTACGTTTTTCGCGTAACTTTCTCCCACGCACTGCCAACTTGTGCAATCAACTGTCGCCAGCGGTGTTTCCGAACGTTTACGATTTAGGGACCTTCAAGAAACGAGCCTATTCCTATCTCAAAGGTCGGCAACGCACCTACAGCTCCTCTGGTGCTGTGGATGTTCATGGGCGACGGTGATCACTTAAGATCAGGTGAGCCGTATGCTCGTTTGCCACTTTTCATTTAAAAAAAATATTGTAACGGAATTTTAACAAAAGCACATTTTTGAATATTATTAAATAAACACTTAGTAAGCGTAAATTATTAACTGATTACTTTTTAGGATTTTATAACAATTCATACTTCACTTGTTCTTTTTTTAAGTTTTCGTGGAAATGCTTATTTTTTGATATTTCGTTATCTTTTTTGTGATGATTAATTACACCTGCCTTTCTATCCTGGTTTTCTCTAATACAAGTTTAACACGTTATATTAATATTTTGTAAACTTCTTGAGCTATTTAGAAAAAAAGTTATGTTATTAAAAAATATATTTTAAGTACTAAGCTCCCGTGGCGTGACCCTTATGTGAATAGGGAACCAATTATTGAGTCTTGGCTGCTTAATTACCTTCTTAACCTTACTTAAATAAAAAGTAGAATGAAAACTAAAGAAAAAAAAAAAAAAATAAAATGATGGGGCTGACATGCCCAGAAAGAGAAAAGTCCCTAAAAAGATCGTTTTGTATTATATGGCCTCATATGGAATACTGTTCGCATCTCTGGGCCGGGGTTCCTCAATACCAACCTCTTCCGTTTGACCGTGTACAACGTAGAGCTGCTCGAATAGTCGACGATCAGGGTCTTTCCGATCGACTCGACCCTCTGAGTCTGCGAAGAGATGTCGGTTCTCTTTGCATCCTGTATCGCATTTACCATGGGGAGTGTTCTGAGGAATTGTTCGGAATCATCCCAGCTACCGATTTCCATTACCGCACATCTCGGCAGAATTCCACCGCCACCATCTTGATGGTTGGCGTTCAACGACTGTACGTTTTTCGCGTAACTTTCTCCCACGCACTGTCAACTTGTGGAATCAACTGTCGCCAGCGGTGTTTCCGAACGTTTACGATTTAGGGACCTTCAAGAAACGAGCCTATTCCTATCTCAAAGGTCGGCAACGCACCTACAGCTCCTCTGGTGCTGTGGATGTTCATGGGCGACGGTGATCACTTAAGATCAGGTGAGCCGTATGCTCGTTTGCCACTTTTCATTTAAAAAAAATATTGTAACGGAATTTTAACAATAGCAAATTTTTGAATATTATTAAATAAAAACACTTAGTAAGCGTAAATTATTAACTGATTACTTTTACGATTTTATAACAATTCATACTTCACTTGTTCTTTTTTTTAAGTTTTCGTGGAAATGCTTATTTTTTGATATTTCGTTATCTTTTTTGTGATGATTAATTACACCTGCCTTTTTATCCTCATTTTCTCTAATCCAAGTTTAACACGTTATATTATTTTGTAAACTTCTTGAGCTATTTAGAAAAAAAGTTATGTTTTAAAAATATATATTTTAAGTACTCTAATCAGCACTAAGCTCCCGTGGCGTGACCCTTATGTGAATAGGGAACCAATTATTGAGTCTTGGCTGCTTATTTACCTTCTTAACCTTACTTAAATAAAAAGTAGAATGAAACTAAAGAAAAAAAAGGGGAAATCTATACATTAAAGTACATAATTAGGTTATATAAAACAAATTCATGTCACGGCGACATAAACTTCAACTGCAGTGCTGTTCTTATTAATTCAATGAATGACCTAAATATCTACTTGCCTCGATCTTGACACTACGCCTTATTTAGTAGCTTGGATTGAATCTAACCAGTGAGGAAATTGTACAAATATTTTACACGGCATTTGTATTAAATTACTTTAATTAACACGGTCCTTGTAGAGCATATAATTCTATGGCTGCCTTTTTTATGGAAGAAGAGGCAGACGACCAAGTAAAGAACCGTTACCGATCTCTTTTATTTTCTGGTTTTCGAGGTTCTGAAACCTTGCGTCCCCTCAACTCGATGTAAAAGTCAAATGGTCATAATAATGCGGATTTGCCAAGTGGTGGATGATGTACACACAAACTTGAGTGTGCTAAACATGAAACATAAATCTATTAAGTTATTAATAGATTTTTTATGTTGTTATCTGACCCGACCTCAGAGGGAGAAAGGAAGCTGATGGCTATGGCCATGCAACATTGATGACTTTCTTTCTCGCTTCATGCGATCGATGCGTGTGGTAACAAGGTTAGGGTATGATGGGGCTGACATGCCCAGAAAGAGAAAAGTTCCTAAAAAAAAGATCGTTTTGTATTATATATACCATATATGTATAGTTACTTTAATTCAGTTTAGTATTATAAATTAAGTCTCAATTAAAAAAATGATAAGAGATTTTTTTTTACTGTTAAAGTTGACAAAAAAATGTAATAATCAAAATTGGCAGGTGAACATGAATTTGTATTGTATGCATTCATATTTTTCTCTTCAAGATATTTAAAAAACGAACTGTGGTCTCGCTCCAATTGCTCGGTGCGACAAAATAGATGCCATTGTGTTCAACCATTCAAGTGTACTAGGCTCATTTTGAAGCGCACGAGACCCAACAATAACAGCCGTATAAGCCCGGATAAATTGACCCTAAACTGGGGGAGTGGCAATTTGTGAGATGAAGTGGAAAAATCATTGTATCCGCTGGTACTGCGAAAAACATTTTGAGATTTTTAAAAATGCCACGATATCCGTTTGGTTAAGTAAATAGCCGACCACAACTCTGGGGATCTCGGATCAAATTTCGACATTAAATTTTAAAAATTCGTGTTCAAGTATTGTTAGTTTTAGTATCGTCTTCTACTTTCGCCATAAAAACATGAATCATTGACTTAAAATGCCAGGATGTCCGATGGGTTAAGTGAATAGCCGACCACAACTAGGGATCTAGGATCAAATTTCGACCCTATATTTTAAAGATTCTTGTTCAAATATTGTTAGTATTAGTATCGTCACCTATTTTCACCAAAAAAACATGAATCATTGACGCGGGAGTCTGCGAAACGCAAGGTCATAGGTTCAAATCCACAACTCAAATGTTGACATGTATTTGGTACAGCTGTAAAGTTGTTAGTAAAAATGTGAAAAAATATCGCTAGTATTCTTTTTTTAATTCCCAGTTGGTATAGTAGGGTCAACATAAACGAAAACTAATTTTGGGATTCGACGAGGTATAAAAAACGACCTTATTAATTATTCACAAGTTCTTATATAAATCTTTCTAGATGCTACTTTTTTGGTACCGCCTAAGTCGTGTTATTTGTACCAAGTTATAAAAATAACTAATATTTTAGTAGGAAGTATCATTGTTGTAAGAAACTCAGAAGGATATTTACTGAATCTTAGATCTATTAATTTCGGTAAATTTTGATGTGAAAATTCTGTCAAGTTAACTCACTTCTCCGTTCTTCGAAATTCGAAGCATCAATAGCCTAATGGTTTAGGGTACCGTCTGCGAATCATAAGGTCGTAGGGACGTGAACCAACTCCTAGCACAGGTTTGAAAAAAGATTAAAAATTAAGGATTAAAGGAATATTGCTTTCTTAAAAAAAATTGATAGTTATTTTGTATCAATAAAAAAATCTAGATAGAATTTTTTAATGGATAGATTTTGTCTGCAGGGGTATCTGTGGTATTCATTAATTTTAGAAAAGGGGTGTTTTACCCAAAAAATTTTTGGTATTCTTAGACTTCCCTAACGACTTCCCCACTCACCCACTGTTGCAACATAATTTTTTTCCATCTCTTTCCTCCTGCATCGTTTTTACGAGACCAAACGAATAAATAATATGTTTCTCTATTCTTATAAAAACATTAGCTTCAAATCCTATTATTTAGAGTCTCTCTATTTAATTAATTGAATATTCTGATTTAAATATTTCTTTCTCGAGGTACATTGATGGCTATAAATCGCATCTGAAAAATATTAAAGTGTGAATTTACGGTGAGTGGGATGTAAAAGTGCTTTTGAGCAAACGAGAAACGAACGAACGTGTTAAAGTAACGTGATATTATATGACATAATCCGTGATGCCCGTATAAAATGGTACTATGTAATGTTACTATCGTTTTTTAATTTTATTTTATCTATGAATTTCTAATAAAGTAAACATAACATATACTAACTAATTAAGAAATATTTACAATTTAATAGATATTACAAAATATTTACAAAAAATATAACTGTGCCAAAACCGTCATCGCTTGGCAGCGTGCCCAGAAGGCTGGTAGCATTGCCACGTTGTATGGCTATGCTTAGCCTCTGTGCAAGGTATAAGCCAGCCCTCTGGTCACCAGATGTGTCGACCAACTAAGCTAAGAGCTAACACATTAAAAGGTGGTGTGCACTAGGACCCTACGGACCCAAAGTTTCTACCCCAAACGGCTCAAATATGAAACCCGTATCGAGGTTACTATATTTGCGCCGCTTGAGGTTTTCTGCAGTTGCAGCGGCCGCTCCAGCCTCAACAGAAGATTCTGGAAGATGTAACGGCGCTAAAGTATCGACGCATGTGGTATCCCATACCAAAGGCCGTCCCATCTTCCAGGGTATAAGAGTCATACCGTCTGGTCTCTTACCATCACTACGCAATAGTCCATTTGGCTCCAAAGTTGATGAAACATTAGCGGTGGTAAGAGTCCGACGGATGATGTCGTTGAGGTTGGAGTGCCGGGAAAAGCGTCCTGCACTACGCTGGCATGATAGCCCGTGGTGTCCCAGTTTTAGTTTTATACAAGTTAATATGAATTGACGCACAGCCATTTAATTTTATTCCGTTTACTTCGCGCTTTTTTGTACAGTCAAATCCATATCCTAGAGCAGAGGTTCCATACCTCGTGCCCGCTGGTACAATGGCGCCTCGTATTACTGATTTTTTCTTAAATATTAAATATGTGAATTATTACTACGTTACGTTTTGTAAAGACATTTCTCTGAATATATACAATTTTAATAATAATTTTATTATTTTGAAACATTTTTGTTTATTATTTATTAATAAATTATGAATATAAGAAAATAAATGATCGGAAATTGAGAAATTATGAAAGGAGTTGGTCCATTAAAATTGGTGGTGCCCGCTACTTGATCGATATTTTGGAATGTGCTCTAGAGTACAAGGTTGGGACCCCTGCCCTAGAGTATTGTGCGCACCGGGAGTTCGAATGACCTCTGGGACAAATATTGTAGGATCTGTTCAATAGCATTTTTTCCTAAGTTATAGACGATTAAAACCGTTGACTAGACTGGTCACTATTACACCGTAGTATTAGCGAATTTTTTGTATTTTTGTAATTGGATAGGGCTAAACGAGCACGAACCGTTTGCCCGCGTCTGCTTTTCCCTACGATTAAAATAGTATTTTCAAGAGTAGAGTGAATAGGCATTTACTAAGCTAGTGCACCTTACCGTCCAGGACTGCATTTCCACTTAGCAACAGGTGGGATCGTAGTCGAGCACTTGCTTAGAAGTATAAAAAAAACTGAGATACATACTAATTTCTCGTAAGCCTAGAAATTTCACTAGCAACGACACATACCTAACTCATTACTCTACTAACTAATAATTAATCTTTAAAAAAAATATTCAAGTCCATAAATCAATTTGCTATTTTCAAAAAGAAAATGTTACATACATGTAAAACAGCTAAAACAAAAATAAATTATCTTCATTTGTTTCCTTTTTTTTTGTCCCGTACAAGCGCATACGAATGAAAAATAACTATGTCGGGATAATTGTTTTACGTAGCACCGGTGGAATGGGAGACGAACTTATAAAACGCTCGTTTCATTTAAATTTTTAACACTTTAGTGCTCTGGGAGTGGGACGCTGCCGTTTAGTGGTTGAAATGCTAAAATATTAATTGACACATAAAACAATTTATGCAGTAGTTTATACGTAGCCTGGCAATCTGCAAATAAAATTGGAATAATTTGCCACCGCCCATAAGAGAGAGTAAATCTGTAAACGCATTTAAAAATAAATTAAAACACCTGATGTTAAAGATACAAAAAGATAATATCCCCGCGACATCGGTGGCTTGTTGTTTCCAATATTTTCAATATTTAATTATATAATTTAAACTTTATACGTTTAATTATCATATTATTTATTTTAGTTTATTTTTGACTCAATAATATTTATGAATTTTTTTCATCTATTATTTTATTGTATAAAATATATTTTAATCTCATAACTGTTTTATTTATGTATCATATTTATTATACTCTTACTGTCTGTATAAATTCCATATATAGGTAGTATTGCGCGCGCACGTCTTTAGGTAGTCTCGGGCACCGCTGACAATCAGCGCTGTCGCATCCTTGCGACAGCATATGCTGAGACGGTGTCCGATATTGGCATCATGTTTCGTATTAGTTGTCCGTGTAACTTTAACTGTGTTTTGTCTATTTTTCATTATTTTTTAATGTGTGTTATATTCTGTCTGTGATGTGTTTTTGTATTGTGATGCCAATAAATAAATGTCTATGTCTATGTCTAAAACGATAAAACTAGTTCGCTAAATGTAACGGTCATCCATAGAGTACTGCCATACTTTCTATGTATACATAGTATATGTAAAACGTATATAACAAGTAAAAAATGAAGGAAAACACGTCGATATTCGATTATCGTACACCATAATTGTACTGTATAAACTTTGTTATGGTTTTAAATAAAAAAAAATATTATTATTAATAGTTTTCGTTTCTCCCTTAAAGAGGTGAGCAGGTTTCTAGTAACACGGGCCACTAGCCAAGTGTTACTAGAAACCAAAAAATATATATACATATTATAGGAAAAAAAAATATTAATTGTCAACTAAAAATTGCGGACTATGCGGCAGGTATCAAGCAGTACCGCTTTCAGCATTGTAATGTATGCGTTGGGGGGTAGCTGAAGGGTTCTAAGACTGTGGTGGAGATGTTTGGGTATAACGCCAGTTGTGGAGTGTACTATTGGTGCTATGTACGTCTTGTCCAGCTTCCAAATACGAGTGACTTCATCTTTTAAATTTTTGGATATTATGGGTGTTGGGTATTGTAACGTCTATCAAATATGCTGTTTTGGTCGATTTATTTACTAATGTTATTCTGGTCTGGTCTGTTATTTTTATTATTATTATTATTTTACCGGAAAATTGTGAAGCGTAAACAAGGGTATGGTAAATTTAAGACCGTTTTGCTTAAACGTATTCCTTTTATTTACAATTTATTTAAATTTGTGTCACGACTGACAAGCCAACAGAAGATTATTCGTTGTCCTGTGTAGATTAAATAATATTAAATAAAAACATTAATTGTTTTTTATATGAAAAGTGGCAAACGAGTATACGGCTCACCTGATCTTAAGTGATCACCGTCGCAGACCAGTTCTTGAAGGTCCCTAAATCGTAAACGTTCGGAAACACCGCTGGCGACAGTTGATTCCACAAGTTGACAGTGCGTGGGGAAAGTTACGCGCAGTCGTTGAACGCCAACCATCAAGATGGTGGCGGTGGAATTTGGAATTCTGCCAAGATGTGCGGTAATGGAAATCGGTAGCTGAGATGATTCCGAACAATTCCTCAGAACACTCCCCATGGTAAATGCGATACAGGATGCAAAGAGAACCGACATCTCTTCGCAGACTCAGAGAGTCGAGTCGATCGGAAAGACCCCGATCGTCGACTATTCGAGCAGCTCTACGTTGTACACGGTCAAACAGAAGAAGTTGGTATTGGGGAGCCCCGGCCCAGAGATGCGAACAGTATTCCATATGAGACCGTACTTGTGCCTTGTAAAGTTGCAGACGGTGGGCAGGCGTGAAATACTGTCTTGCTCTACTGAGTATGCCAAGTTTTTGAGGCCAATTTGGCTTTGCCTTCCAAGTGACTACGAAACTGAATGACACTCGATATATCGACGCCAAGGATTCCAATTGTTGTTACTGTAGAAACAAATCCATACGCAGCAACGTTTTTATTTCGCTAATTATGTTATATATTTAAATATATATATATATATATATACATCTCTGTTTTACGATAAAAGCTTCACTAAACCACAATTAACTCAAAGAAATGTAATTGTTTCTTATACTATAACTTTGACGATACATTAATAAATTGTTCATCTTTGGCAAATAAACGAAATAAAATATTATCTTATATTTTATTTCTATTATTATAGGGGATGGACATGTCATTTTTTGTGCATATTTCTGAATCTCCTCCCCCCCTGTGCCCTCGCAGTGCAAGGCGGACGGGCCAGCCGATCTCGCCTTCTTCCCGGGTCCTTGGCGGACGACAAAGGCCCCCACCCTTGTCACCCATTGAACCCGAGGCCCCTTTTAGTCGCCTTCTGCGACAGGGGATACCGTAGTCTTATTCTTGAGAGCCCAGAACTACAGGGCAGTAATAAAACTTGCCTGCCACCTGCCAGTGTTTTATAGTACAAGTAATCAAAGTTAGGTGATAGTAAACTTAGAGTACATTTATCAATGATATTTTTCTCCAAACATACATTTGTTCCCGATTTTTTCGATTTAGCAGCAACTAGTTAAGCTACTTAGGAGTCCAAAACAGAGTTAAGACCTACAAAAAATTGTAAAATCTTATCACAATGTCGAAAAATAGCACTGCGGATGGTGAGTAGGCATTTCCTTAGCTAGTTTGTTGTCCAGGACTGTATTTCCACTTATCTTCAGATTTTATCGTGGTGAAGCAATTGCTTAGTAAGTATTAAATACATATGATGAATACACGTATCACCAACATACTATAAAATAAAAGACGTAGTCCATTGCGGCATTTTTAAAACCAGCTTATACAATTGCACTTTCGATATGCTCTTTAACAGCGCAAGCGATACCGAGTTTGTAAACTGGAACTACTTGCGGCAAACGAGGTCAGCCATTACGGTACCAGAAACATCCCACATACTGATACGCCAATATCTTTGAACGGTAATATTCTGTGGGAAATGTGTTAATATTAACTTAATAAGAAAAACATTATTTTATAACGGAATGATAGATATACGAGTACCAATACGAATCTATACTAGATAACTTCTCAATACCAGTTACCATCAAGTTATTATTTATATAGTATAGTAACTATATATTTATATAGTTATCTATACTAGTTTTCTTAGTTGCTTACCATTCGTTTTACGATCTAAGAGTCAAAGGTTCGAATTTCGGTCCGTTTTTCTGTTAAGTAAGTAACTGCCATAGTAAACGCGGTAGCTTAGTTACCTATTTACACTTGAAAGTACCCACATTGTAATCGGAGGGAAAGGTAGACGTGGGCAACCTATTCCAGTTCTTTTCTGTCTAAATAGTGAAAGAAGGAGCTATTTTTATATACTAAAAAATCTCTTCCTTATAATTCACAAATGGAATCTTTTATGTTTAGTGAAAAGCGGATAGTACTGCGTCTGCCTACCCAGGTATAATTAAACGGACGTGTTATTTTTAACATATTTCTAATATCTTTAAAAATTAAAAATATTTTAAATATGTTCATATCGTTAACATAACATTTTTAATGCTATTAATTCATCAATATGGTATGTTTATTTATGTATATATTTATGTTTATATACGTATAATAGTAATTATTTATTATAAACATAACATTTACTAACTAATAAAGAAATATTTACAATTTAATAGATATTACAAAATATTAACAAAAAAATATAACTGTGCCAAACCGTCATCGCTTGGCAGCGTGCCCAGAAGGCTGGTAGCATTGCCACGTTGTATGGCAATGCTTAGCCTCTGTGCAAGGTATAAGCCAGCCTTCTGGTCACCAGATGTGTTAACCAACTTCTTAGCTAACACATTAAAAAGGTGGTGTGCACTAGGACCCCACGGACCCAAAGTTTCTACCCCAAACGGCTCAAATATGAAACCCGTATCGAGGTTAATTTATTTGCGCCGCTTGAGGTTTTCTGCAGTTGCAGCGGCCGCTCCAGCCTCAACAGAAGATTCTGAAGACGTGACGGCGCCAAAGTATTGACGCATGTGGCATCCCATACTAAAGGCCGTCCCATTTTCCAGGGTATAAGAGTCATACCGTCTGGTCTCTTACCATCACTACGCAATAGTCCATTTGGCTCCAAAATATATATTTATATTTGTCTTATTTTACTTATTTTTTCTCAAAATTTACATCCGTGACTTTGTCGTTAAACAACCCTAAGGCAGACTGGCAGAGAATGCATTCTGGCATTACCAGACCGTCTGGCAAGCCTTTTTGTACACTTTTATTATGATTAAATGAATATATTTTTAAAAGGTATCGAGCAGATTTTTTTTAACACCAGTAAAACGTACCTTTCGCCGTATATACGTAACGGCTTTATATTTATAATAAAACAGTACAATGTCGCAAGTAACTTACGCATCGAATGACTAAATTGTACATTTGTGAGATTTTTTATTATTTTCTCATCACGGACGGGGTAATAAAGTCACAAAATTACATTCGGGTACTATTCCATACCTCAATCCCCGTTCTAGATGTGTTTGCCAGTTTTATTATTTTTATATCTTTCTTTAATGGAGGCGGCAAGTGTATGTAAAAAGGAATTAGTCTATGGATATTTTTTCTGAATGAACTACGCTGCTGAGCGGCCTCTACAGTTTCACAGAGGTGGCACAGCTATTAGGTCGCTTAGCATGGGCCCAGCCCATGGCGTGCCCGGCGTTTTAGTCGATGGATTTTTTATACTTTCCAAGCAAGTACTTGACCACGATCCCACCTGATGTTAAGTGGGAGTACAGTCCGGTATAGTAAGGCGTACTAGTTTAGTAAATGCCTATTCACTGTACTCTTGAAAATAACCACTTTGTAATCGAATAATTTAACTAACCCAAAATAATTTAATTATAAAAGCACACAACTAAATATGTTTTTAAAGACTGCTAACAATATATTTTTTCTCTAATATTATAAACATTCTTGTTCACCATTCCAAAAATGCTAAGGCTTGTGTTAGGAGATTGTTCGCGTCAATAGTCGAATGATCGATTACGATTCGTAGACCGTACCCTAACCCATTAGGCTATTAACAATAAAATATTTACGTAAGTTCTCAAATATAATTTTATAACTTTGCTTATATTTCAAACAAATATATAGACTTTATTATATATATTTCTAAATAATAATATTTTAATTTTATTTAAAAAATTATTAAATGATTTAACTTAACTAAGACTATTATAAAACCAAAGGAAACAAATTAAAATATAAATTGAATCTAACTACAATTATACAAACTTACTGATAATACTAACTTAAAAAATAATATTAAATTAAAACTTCACTTTAAAAACTAAAAATTATCCACTTCACTATCGATAACTAAAAATAAATAAATAAATAATTTTAATGATTAAAAACTAAATATAATAGGTAAAACTATAAACCAAACTAAACATAAATAAATACTTTGCTTATATTTAATTATTGTAATAACGCAAATTGTAATTTATTACGTGTAATATCATGCAGTGGTGACCTAGTGGATAACCGGTTTGACTTACGACGAGTTACTATCGGGTTGGAACTCCAGGCATGTGGATAGCTACCTAGCCCAAAATAGAAGAGAGTGGAAAATGCTGGTTAGGAGTTCCACTTAATGGTCACGACCCTCAGCGCTGAAACGATAAAGAAGAATTCTTCTTCTATGTCGTAACCTCATGACTGAGGGACGTGATTATGGTGCGTTGCCCTGGCCACCATTTCTTTCCAGACATTTCTGTCTTGCGCCATTTGGATGGATGATTGTAGGGTAGCTCCTAAAGAATGATACGTGTTTAGCAAAATATAATAATGGCATTTGTAATATTTTCATGTACCCTCAGTATCTATAGATCGACATGGAAATTGTATATTCACATCTCGCCGGCCGCGAGATCGTTTATGATCCACTTGCAGCGATAGCGGATTCTGATCTCGTAACACTGAAATTGCTTTATAGGACTTCCATAAACTGAATCTGTTTTGTTAAATGTTATTTTTTTGTTTGTTTTTATTTTTCATAACATTTATTTTCATTTACACTATTTATGTCCTAGTGGCTAAGCGGTTCGTATACGATTTGACGGTCCCAAGTGCGAGTCCCAATCCGCTTGTACAAATTTTTACCCTTTTCGGTTTTGAAAGCACAAACATTACTCGTTACAAATTTGTGATCGGTCATCAGAGTCGATATTCCCCGTGAGTATATGTGATATAAGACCCAATAAGCTCGGTGAAACCCGGATAGGGAAAACTGTCTCAGACTGCCCGTATTCTAAACTGGCTGTGCTCGCGACTTTTCTCTGTTATCTGTCAGTGAAATTTCCGTGAATATCGGTCCAGCAGTTCCAAAGATTATCCTAAACACACAGACAGACAAAATTGTAAAAAATGTTATTTTGGTAATTGTACCGTTCATACATTCATATGCGTGTGGTTATTTTAATTGTAAAAGCAGACACTCCAATTTTATTTATATGTATAGATTTATAAATTACAGTTATACTAATTTCATTAGAATATATAATTTAGTGTAGTGTTGTATGCGTCAATATAGACTCAACTCAACCGAGTTCTATAATTCTGTTATGATGAGCGGTAATGGAATGACAGTTGAAATGATTCCGAACAATTCCTCGGAACACTCTTTATAATTAAAAATTTAATCCGTAATTTACGAATTTATGCATACTGGCAGATTTTTTATTATACAGCACAGAAAGTGTGACAAGTATATTTACGACTAAAAACAAGAACCGACTTCAAATAGAATATTACGAAATAGAATTAATCAGAACCTATCCAAACTAAACGTTTAAAGTACATCCTTTCCAAAAAAAATTAATCAATGAAATCGGTTAGCGTCATAATAAGTTATTCGTCTATTTGTTGCACACATACTTAATGCAAATTTATCGTATGTATAGATGATTTTCTCACAGATGCCAGAACTGTACCAAAAAATCAAAAAACGAAAAATCCGCACCAGATTTTGAAAAAAGAATCATCAAAATCGGTTCTTCCAGCCGAAAGTTATGTGGTAACAGAAAAAAAAAATAAACAGACGAATTTTGACGGTTGAAAATAAAAGATTAAAATATATTAATAAAGTCGTGAACATAACGGCAACTGTGTTCCGTTGACAAAAGAACTCAACACAGCGAGCCTGTCAATATTCGCATGGAATAACTACAATGTACATTTACTACAATATCTCTTTTATTTTCTTTTGATTCAATGGTTGACGGACAAATTATATTGAGGTATTACTTTCCAAACAATAAAGAGCCTCTGACAAACCATAACATCCCGCCAACCCATTTCCAAGCATCGAAAATATGTGACATTAACTTTGCAGTGACATCTTTCCAATAGGTCTTACTTTGTCTGACTGTCTACGTTTACTGTGTGTACTGCATACTTGTATGTGTGTGTGGAATTACTAATGAAACTCTTTAATTTCTCATAGGTCCAAACGAATCCAAGCTGGATTTGGAAATATAAAAATCCTGGGTAGTATCGTATTGTTATAAACAGCGCGTTCAACTTACATATACACTTAATAATTCAAAAATTTACGTTTTGTTAAAAGTACTTTTCCGTGCTTAAATTGCCTACAGGATTTTTAAATAAAATAAGGTTTATCTAGTCTAGTAATAAAATAAAGTCCACCTCTTATTCTTTATAACTTTGGCTATAGACAGAAAATGTTAACACGATATTACACTTTTAGACAAAAACGGATCTATTGAGTATCTTATAAAATGAGGTAAAAATATCAAAATTGCCGTAAAATATTCATCATACAACATACTTGCATAAATATTGCCTTAATCGCAACAAGCAACACTATTAAATAATCAAAACACACGCAGTTTCAGCGCGCTATAATCTGAAAGCAAGACAGATTTAACTTGAGGTAATTCTAAAATCTGTTTTCATTTCAACTTGTAAGCTTTCGTGTACAATATTGGATGCAATCATTTTCATAAGCACTTAGTCTTTTTTTTATAGTAAATAGGCTCACGTTTGGCTTCTATCTTGCTTGATGGAAGGCGAAAATTAAGCCTAGGATGGAGCACGTGAGCCTATAAGGTGTCTGTTCACATTGGACTTAAAGGTGTCCAGATTGTACACGTGAGGAAAAACTGAACGCGGCAGAGAGTTCCATTCCTTAGCGGTCCGCATAAGGAAGGTGGAGGCAAACCGCTTCGTGCGTATTGATGGAATGTCTACGACGTAAGGGTGGAACTGCTCGCCGCGCCTAGTCGTTCGGTGATGGAAAGGGGAGGGGGGTATTAGGTCAATATATATAAAAGAGAAAGTGTGTTGTTTTGTTCCTTATTGGCTCCGAAACGGCTGGACCGATTTCAGTGAAACTTTCAGGGAATCTTCAGATGGTGACGATCGGGCCACTCCTTTTTTTGAACACAAATACAGCTTTTATTTACTATGACGACATTCACATATTGTTTTTAACCCAAATTTGTATTGACACATGCGTTGTGTATATTTATGTCATTATGACCCATATTGAAGTACAATAGAGTATATTGAAGTATAATAAAGTATAGTGAAGTAAATTAAAGATAATAATGAAGGATTTTGAAGTATTCAAGGTAAGTTATAGCGCTTTACTGATGCTTCTATGTACATGAGTGTAGAGGTGATCTTCGCCCGCTCGAGAAGAGAATGAATACGAAGAAAGATGAATAATTTAATATATTATGAGAGTTTAATTAAATAATTAATTATGTAAGTTTATTGTTTAAATAAAATAAAGAAAAAACTAGCCCGGCGAAACGGACTGGGTACGCTAGTATTCTATAAATTGAATAGCACGAATGACATAACTTACTAGACTCGGTAATCTTATGTATTCTATGTCCGAAATAAATAAAACCGTGTTTATGACACGGCTATCGTATTTAATTTATCCCCCGAACCACTTGAATACTTAGTTTCGTTTTACTACTCACATAATGTCAAAATTTATAACTTGTTCAACGAATCTGAATTAGGTTAACGTAATCGTATACTGAAGGTGAAAGTTCTGAAATGTTTTAAAAGCTAATTGCAAAATGTACCTACTGTACTTGTTCTTCACAATAATACTGAGAACGCATGCGAGAAATGTGCTTGAACTTCCTAGATTTTTTTCTATTTACAACCTTAACTTCCTCACGAGTGTAGTTTGTAGGTAAATAAAATAAATCTTGCTATGTGTTAGTTTTAATTGAATAAATTCAAAAGGTGTTGTATCCTGAAAAACGATTTTCATTAATCTAAACAATAAGCTGAAATATGATGCAAGCCAAATTTGTAAGACTTACGTGTTATTTGCGGTGGAGAGCCTTCGGTGCAGGCTGCGCAGCGACATGGCGTACCCCTAGCAAGGCGGGCTGCCGCTACCCTTGCCTCGCGGCCGACGCAGTGCGCGTGCGCCGAAGAACGCGCCCTCCTCGTTGCACGATTGCGACCTTTGTGACGCCAACATGCCGGCCGCGCGGCCCAGCGCGTGCAGCGGCCGCACGCGCGCGCGCCTTCCCCACCCGCACCCGGCCACCACCTCAATCTTGTCGACTCCTAATAACGCCCTCTAGCGGCTGACGCGCGCGACTCAGCCACGCATCGATCGCGACTAACGGATCACGACACTTATACACGCCACTAAAGGTACAGACAGAAACAGTCACAGTCTTGTCACTTATAATATAATCCTTATATTAATCCTAACTAATATAATTGATTGTATATTGAAGGCGCTTAGTCGGTTGCTCGAATTTATAATAAGTTTGTTAAAAGTGTATAAATCGCGTATTTCTCCTATTTTCTTCGTGCCACTGGTCCGAGTAATCTGAAACAAAGAGAAATAATTAAGCTTTCACATCCTTTTAACTCTAGCTGGGTAGATAGAGACATACAACTTTTGCCGACCACTTTACACCAAATTCCCATAAATGGCACGGATTGAGTACATCGCCTGACACTAGGCGTTTTAAAGTTAAAAATAAGAAATTAAGTGTTAACTCAGCAGTTGCTATGCCGTAAGTGCGGTACGTAAGAGAGGAGTAAACTGTCTTCTTGCTAGCCAGGATACTTTTACAAATTCATCAGATTGAGATGTGGTCGGGAGACCTTAGGCAAAGATCAACGATCAAGTTAAATCCCTATTTATTAAAATAAAAGTTACCAGTTATGTAAATGTCAATTTGTGTCTGTTCATTGTATTGTTATGCCTTTAACGGTACAGTTTTCTATTTTATTCCTCTATCAATATTAATAACTATAACTACTACAACGGGTGTTAACCGTGAAGGTATTACGGGCTGCGTTGAAAATCAGTAGTGCTATTTCAAGTGGCCTATGCTGAACGTAGTGTAAAGAAAAATGTAATTATCTTTTTAAAAATTTGAATGTCAAATGTCAGAGTCTACGAGACATTTGATCTTACAATTTAAAATATTTAATCTATTAGAATTTTGATTTAGACATTGTGAAGAAATAACATTAACATGTCGTTTCTTTTGTAAAAGAGAATAAATCTTATAATTTGCTAAGTCATACAATGTTTAAAAAATCATTTGAAGATAAAATATATGATAGATTGAGAACAAATATTTATTATCGTGATATTTTTATGTGATGTAGCAATAAAATAATTTCTACCTTTTTATATTACTATAGATTACATTACTTCCTCTACGGATGCAAAGTTGCTACGTTGCCCGGGTGATCAAGGACGTGTCCCAGACACCGGTTTTACGGGTCGAGATGAACTTTGCGTGGAATCTGTTGGAAGTAATGTGTGTGTAAATTACACGGTACACATCGATCTGGAAGTTTATATCGGACCTATGCTTCGGCACGCCTGCGTCTCTTCCGGGAGATTTGTCACGGAATGCTTCAGCGAATTCCGAACACGCGATAGTCCTAACATATCATTATCACATATCATTCAGATAACTTATCACCTCTTTTAAAGTTGTATAATATCTAACTTTAATTTGATATAATGGTTAAAACTAAAATAAAATAATGCACCATGCACGCAGCACTTATGTACCCGTGTGAGAAGTTATACTTCTTTAGCATTAATAAATAGTTTTTAAATGCATAAAAAAAAGTTAAAGTTACAGCCTTTATATATATAATATATATGTACCACTGCGGGGCACTGGCCTTTTCTGTAAAGAGAGTATAAGGGCATAGTCCACCACGCGGCCCTAGTGCGGATTGGTAGACTTCACATGCCTTAGAAAAATTTTCTAAGACATGTAGGTTTCCTCACGATGTTTTCCTTCACCGCCGAGCGCGTGGTTAATCAGCACATAAAATTGCAACGGCAAATTTATTGGTGCCGGCACCGGGAATCGAACTCGGGTTGCTAGCGTACTATGCAACAAGAGCCAACCGCCTGGACACTGAGCTACTACGGCTCATTTAAATGCATGCATATAATTAATTACAATAGAATAATAAAAGGACTGGAAAAGGATATTTGAAAAATTATATAAATAAATATGATATCAAATAATATTTTAATTTATATCAATAAATAATACATACATATAGGTAACCTCAATTATATTGGAGGACTTGAAAAAGTTTCGCTGCAGCTTCGATCTGTTACTGACATTATTATTTCATAACGCGTCTAAAGAAGTCTAAATTAATACTATCGTAACCAGCCCGCTTCGCCGGGCTAGATTTTGCTTTGCTTAACAAACTTACGTCATTAAATATTAAATTTAACTCACAATATATTAAATTATTAATATCTATCCGTATTCATTCTTTTCTATTCTCTCCTCGAGCGGGTGAAGATCATTATCTACACCCATGTGTACAATCAGTAAATACAATATCATTCTTATCATTTATACATATCGGGCTCAAGTTAATGTCAGAAATAAAAGTACGACGTATGACGCTTGACAGTTCAAAAAGAGGAGTGCTCCGATCGTCAAACTTTACAGGAATACTCGCCAGGTCAATCTGAAGTTCACTGAAAGTTTCATTGAACTCGGTCTGACCGTTTCGGAGTCTATATGGAATAAACCCACTTTCTCTTTTATATATATATATATAACAGCCCAAATAATATGTCCCACGGTTAGTCAAGCCGTACTGTGAGTACAGTCCGCCACGGGGCCTAGTGTTCACATATTCTAGATTTTTTTTCTAAGAAACGCAGGTTGCCCTACGATGTCCTGTCTTCATTTCTTTTGTTCCTATCGACGAACGCGTGATAAACCAGAACTTAAAAATTCAATAACAATATCATTGGTGCCGTCACCGGGGTACACATAATCGGTACCACGTAAATGTTACGTGACACCTATTATGAATACCATTTTTATTTCAAATGTAATTAGATTTCCACGGATGAGTCCAAAACTTTTAATGAAACGCCCATGACTGGTCACGGTAATCCTCTGTAAGCTTCAAATCCACGAATAACGTAACACATTAGAAACATAAGCGAATATATTCGTAGCATCGTAAATAATCATAATTTAGCTCAAAGAGGATATCGTATCGTTTACAAACCTTCCTATAAAAATAATTTTATTATTTGGGTTAATTTTTATTGATTTTTCGGTTTAGTTTAATAGAAAAAAGGCCTGTGAGAAAAATATAAGATGGACAGTTACACAGTTTATTAATAAACTACCTGCGCCCCGCGGTGTTACCTGCTATTAAAAACTATTTTTTTCTTAAATATAAGTAAAGCCAAGATACTCCCTAGTACATCAGCTATTTGCCAGTGAAAGTCCTGTCAAAATATGTCCAGTCGTTTTAGAGATTAGGCGGAAAATCAGACAGAAAAAATTTTCTTACGAAATTTATTTATACAAATAAATAATTTTTTACTCCAATTTTATTTATTTGTATGGTACATATATATATAAATATTTTTTTTTATTTATTTTATCTTACTTATTGACATTTTATATGAAACAGCCCTTCATTGGAACACTAATTGGAAAAACCTCTACCGTGTCAAATTTTCGGTCGGTCTAATAATAAAATTTCATGTTTTGGACAATTCGCAACAGTCAACAAAGATAGTCGATTAAGCCGGCTGAATTTTTTCATTAAAGTTTTAATGAAAAAACATCAATTCCGGCCAGTTAAGGATCCAGCCCTGTTTCCCCATTAGGCGATCTGGAGCTGACATTTTATCGCGATACAAGTTTGTACTTCACATTATCATTTAGCATGAATATTATATTTGTAAATATTTGCTTTAGTAATCCAACTGAAGATATGTTTATTTATTTATTTAACAATTATTTGTACAAAATAAAATAGTACAACAACACTTAAATGCTTTTAAAAGCCTTTACCTGCCAATATGTGGTGTAATGTAGAGACAAAATAATGGGTGCAAGCTTAGAGAAAAAAAATATCAAATTAGATATATATATATATATATCCGATTTAATGGGTATTCGAGCCTATAATAATTTTAAACTAGGATTCCCTCTCGTGGATTCCATGGGATTTTCATAGTAAAGATTAAGGTTGAAAACTGAAGGAACTCGGCCGTCTGGATGACAACGGCGATCAGCCATAAAAAATAGACATATAAAATAAATATAACGAAGATACAACCGCCAAAATTAGCATATTTATGAAATAAGGATTATTTAGGGTCTCATATTTTTACGGGTTCTGCGGAATGATACATTTAACCTCGGCTATGAATCATTTGATATGGATTTTTTCATGAACAAACCATAATTTATCGATGGGACCCGTATACCCAGCATAGAGCTTATTTTCATTGAGGTTCAGGCTTCGCGACTTAAGAGCTATGCTACCTCTGAATCGAGTGGAACATCAAAGTCGGCTTTTCTGACTAATCTGTATAGCTTCGTCAAAAAATATACCCTCATTTCGTCCGTCAAGTGTCAAGTCGTCAAGTCACTACTCTGCCGCAGTGTGGGTGTCGCATACTGTATCCAATATTACTATGCTCTGCGCTGGGGCTGTTGATAGTGAATAATGGGCTAACGAGACAACTTTCATCTCGACATGACGAACGCAGTGCTGCACAATATTACATAATACCCAGATAACAGCGCTTCAAAATGGGCCAATTTTCCAGTTTATATTATAAATAAATACACAGCTAAGTGGCGTATTTGAATCTATGAACTAATGTCTATTGAGGCATTAATTAAATTTAAGTCCGTTCTGCGATTTCATAAGCACAACAGTTGTTTTTGCCTGTTATCTCTGTCTACACCGTTAGGTTATCATTACATAGGGTAGACCTAGGTTTTTTTATCAAGCGATTAAGTTCCTTATGTGACAATGAGATGAACCTTTAGCTATACTTGTACTGTACGTAATAAAGTGATATTATGAACCGAGGTTACCCCTCAACGGGGACCCTTATGTCGAGTTACTAGCGATAGAGGTTCAGGCTAAGCGACCTAAGACCTATGGCACCTTTCAATTCGGTGAAGCAGTCAAGGCCAGCTTCTCTGGCCAATCTGTGTAGTTCGTCATTAAAAAAATAAAATGAGAATACTAATAGCTACAAGCCGATAGGGATGCAAACCACTAGTAAAATACATCTTACTTCCGACGACAAGTATTAGATTATAATTATAAAAAAAATACACAATAATTCAAAGAACTTTCTCATAATCAAGGTCAATTACTAAGTGAATTTGAAACATCGAACCAAATAAGTCAGAAAGATGTGGTAAACTCAATTATGAACTAAAGAAATAAATCAGCTTAATTCGTACATCGCAAATATTTTTGTCGACATCGATTCACCCAAATGTTTTGGCCCGGTGCCAATTGCAATTCCATTTCTCATTTGAGACCAAAATGTATGTAAATGTAGCCAAATGGCAAAATGTGGTATCCTACAGCTTAGTCATGTTAGTGTATTTAGTCTATTCATCACTTTTATGTTTAAAATAAAAAAACGTTTGGTTGCTTTGTGGAAAATAACGGAGGATACGGTCCTTTAGTCCAAATTTGGTACAGTTCAATTCAATTGGACTCGATTTAAAAAAATTAAAATATTATTTTTTTATTCTTAAAAAATAAAGCTAGCAATATTTCTTTTTTCCATAAATATTACTAACGTTCTTGTTAACCATTCCAACTAAATTTAAGCTTGTGCTAGGAGATGGTTCACGTCAATAGCCGAATGGTGGATTTGAACCTACGACCTTACGATTAACAGGCCGTACCCTAAACCATTGACCATTGCTATTAACACTTTTTTTATCTATTTATTATTTAAAAAAAAACACAAACAGTTTTACCAATTAAGAAGCAACACAAAATATAAATATAATAGAATATATATTAATATAATACAACGTTACCCTTATCGTTATAACTGTGTTAGCTAGACCTGTTACAGCGGCTAAGGTCTTTCTGGAAACACATTTCACCTCGTTACACTTTACTAGAAATTTTGATTAATTATTTATACAGTTAATTGAGAAACTAATTTATTGATACTAACGACCGAAATTTAAGTATTTAAATTACGGGGTACGAGTGCAGTAAGCTTACATAAACGGAGACGAGACTGTTAATGCTAACGCAACCCCATCTCACCCTAATATGTTGGAGGACGGCTCACTATGGGAAGTTTTAGTCGGTAGATATGTCTTCTATGCCGGACATAACTTGCCCACTTCCTCGGAGGAAACGTCTGAATAAAAGCATTTCCTTCCGTCTACAAAAATAGTTATATAACTAAAGCACTAGCAACAAAAATAAGATTTTCTATTTTCGAAGTATTACGTATAAAATACACACAAATTATTTCGTGCGCACTATTCGGTATTTGGCGATAGACCTGGGGTTTTTACCCACTAAAACCTTCCCGATGGCTCTTCCTCGGTGCATGGTGAGGGACTCCGGAATATCAAAAAGAACGCACCGGAGCCCCTCTGCACTGTGCTCAAGGAGAGCACTTCCCGGGGGGGAGGTTACTCCCTTCCCCCCCGTGCCCTTGCAGTGCAAGGCGACACGGGCCAGCCGATGTCCCCTTCTTCCCGGATCCACTTTGGCGGACGACAACCCTTGTCGCCCAGTGAACCCGAAGCGCCTTTTAGTCGCCTTCTACGACAAGCAGGGGATACCGTAGTCTTATTCCTGAGAGCCTAGAACTACAGGGCTGTTGGCGATAAACCTGTCACAACTGACACAACACAACAAGAAACTATGTAACTGTTATCTCTATATACCAAGTTTCGGTTTAAAACACGTCAACTTGAGCAACATGACCTAACAATCCACATTTATACTTAAAATCAAATGCAAAAGTTTTTGTCCGCCGAGATTTTCCCACAGCTCGTTTCCCATTTTTTGCAATAGGTACGCTAATCGCCGCAACAAAATGTGTCGAAGCAAAAACAGAACTTGCCCTCTGCGGTCTTTGTTCGCTACATACTAGTGGCGTATTTAGGTCATGCTCCATGCTCAATGTTCTATCTTCAATACAATAAAAATTGATTGGCCACATTATAACAACAATACTCTTGTCATCTGATATTGGACAAGAGAGAATTGAATTTATATTCATATATTTATTTATTTATTCTTTATTTGCACACATGTCGATATATCGAGTGTCGTTCAGTTTCGTGGTCACTTGGAAGGCAAAGCCAAATTGGCCTCCAAAAAATTTGGCGTACTCAGTAGAGCAAGACAGTATTTCACGCCTGCCCACCGTCTGCAACTTTACAAGGCGCAAGTACGGCCTCATATGGAATACTATTCGCATCTCTGGGCCGGGGCTCCCCAATACCAACTTCTTCAGGGTCTTTCCGATCGACTCGACCCTCTGAGTCTGCGAAGAGATGTCGGTTCTCTTTGCATCCTGTATCGCATTTACCATGGGGAGTGTTCTGAGGAATTGTTCGGAATCATCCCAGCTACCGATTTTCATTACCGCACATCTCGGCAGAATTCCAAATTCCACCGCCACCATCTTGATGGTTGGCGTTCAACGACTGTACGTTTTTCGCGTAACTTTCTCCCACGCACTGTCAACTTGTGGAATCAACTGTCGCCAGCGGTGTTTCCGAACGTTTACGATTTAGGGACCTTCAAGAAACGAGCCTATTCCTATCTCAAAGGTCGGCAACGCACCTACAGCTCCTCTGGTGTTGTGGATGTTCATGGGCGACGGTGATCACTTAAGATCAGGTGAGCCGTATGCTCGTTTGCCACTTTTCATATATATAAAAAAAAAACACAATACAAAAAATGGTTACAAATGGGCGGACTTAATGTAGGCATTCTCTGCCACTCTACCTTGGGGTTGTGTAGAGACAAAGTAACGGGTGCAAGCTATATGAGAAAATAATAAATAAAAGAAAACTATAATAAATGCATGCATATATAATATACATACCTACTTACAAATAAATTAAATATATAAACTTAATAATTATATATAATAATAAATAGATACATATATAAATACATATATATATATGTATTTATATATATACACATATATATATATAATTATAGATCATAGGGACAGCAATTGTCAATTATATATAGGTTTCCACGATCTTGCAGAGCACCCACTGCCTTCTCGATCTTGGCGACCAAGCGGTCAAAGTGCTCATCGAAGCTCCAACAACTGTTCGGGAAATCTTCAAGGGTTATGTGGGGTTCTTACCCACTAAAACCTACCACTACGCGGACCAACCGGCTGGCCGGTCCTAGCTCTTGGGGGTTTATGAAACCATAGCGGCTCGGTCTTGTGAGTCACTATCCAAAGACCCAGCTCTTGGATTTTGGTTAGCGAGGTGTCAGTGACCGAATTCGAGTCGGTGATTGAAAATAATAACAATAATATATACAAAGAGGCTGTCCGCGTGTAACAACGTTAAACGTTTGATTAGATTTGAAATCGGTTCATTCCGTTCACATTATAATCTTTCAAACATTATCGGCACAGGCACTTTCTTTGAAGGATAGTCCGTGAAGCGGCCCTACTGTGGATAATTTCCGTCATCTCCGAGCGCGTGTATAAATCATTACTTAAAATTGCAACGAACAAATTCATTGATGCGCACACAAAAAACAAAACAACTCTCAATTCAATTAATTTCAATAGAAGAGTATAAAAAGCACATCAGGGTTATTTGTGACGTAATATAACACCACAATAAAATTATTTAGCCGCAAGCAAAAGCCTCACACTCGGTATTTAGTGACCGCGTTTCATTTCAAAACGAGAATGGCGACTGTTATTTTAACGAGATCAATTAATTTAATTCCTATCGCTTAATGATAATTACGTGATGTAATTTATTAGCTGCTAGGGAAACTTAAAATTTATTTTTAAGCTTTCTTAGCAGTGCAATTAATTATACTCATATTATGTCAATAAATTAAATGTGACTTAAAATTTTCCAGAGCTCGGACCCCGTTTCATTAGGAATATTTTACCTTCTAATTGATTTTAACAATAATATTACATATTAACTAAATGTGAAGAGCTCCGGCCAGAGACCTTATGCACTATGTGCTCTGAGATCACGTCTCGGAGGAGGTTAAGCCCTCCTCAAGCGCCCTCGTAGTGCAAGGCGATACATTATTCCTGGGACTGTAACGGATGACAAATGCCCCCACCCTTGTTGCGCCATGAACCCAAGTAGTCGTCTTCTGACTAACATTAACAAGAGAGGAATGGAAGAGTACTAGAAAATCCCTAACCACCCACGTTGGGGGAGCTAGAGTATGGCACATCGGCTAACGTAGAGGAAAGACAAGGGGTTTTCATAGCTCTGCAATTGATCATAATTCAGTAGATAAAAGCCTTTGTGACATTAAAAAAAAAAAAACGTAGTCGTCGTCTTCTACAAAAGGCAGGGGATACCGTAGCCATATTCTACGAGCCTATCATCTTTATGCGTCTATCATATAATGCGAACTACAGGGCTGTAACCGCCTAAACCTGAACCTACATTGCAAGTAACTCGACACACAAAACATACCTAAATAACATATACATATATTTTGATCAGATTTTTAACCAGTTAATTTCACATGACGCTCTTTCACGTATCCCCTTATTAATAGTTTAATAAAAAAAATATGAAATATCCTATTGTTATGTATCATAATTATCTTCTTTATATAGTTATATAATTAAATTTTCGAGCGTTGCTGAATAACTAACTTATACAAATAATTAATTTATTTGAACAAACTTCTTAATACTTCAAGCCGGCTGTTTTAAAGGTTGGATGAGTGATTTATTTAGAAAACTTTGGAGAACATTTGACCTTAATTAATTCTTCTGTTGCAACATGGTGTGTAAATGAAAATGGATTATATTGTGGCGCAAAGAATTGTCAGAATTGGACCAAGAGAATTGAAATGGCCACACGGGAGGGTGCTTCCCTTGCCTTTCAAATAAAACAAAGAATCATCAAAATCGGTTCACCCAGTAGAAAGGTATGAGGTAACAAATATACACACGAATTTAAAACCTCCTTTTTTGAAGTTGGTTGAAAATGTAATAGACATAGACATTTATTTATTGGCATCACAATACAAAAAAAAACACATCACACACAGAATATAACACACATTAAAAAAGAATGAAAAATAGACAAAACACAGTTAAAGTTACACGGACAAATAATACAAAACATATGATGCCAATATCGGACACCGTCTCAGCATATGCCGCCGCAAGAATGCGACAGCGCTGATTTTCAGCGATGCCCGGGACTACCTAAAGACGTGCACGCGCAATACTAATTTTAAATTTATAATATAAAGCCTATAAAATATCCCACTGGCTGGACTGCGGGCTTGTATGAAATATTATTGACGCACTTGTTGGAAGTTACACGCATACGTAAGGTGTCTTCCCTATTGCTAACAGGGAACTTTAAAGCGCAGGAGTTTTAGAAACATACACATAACAACCATTTACTAAGCTACAAGTCATGCTATCGAAGACTGTACATTCTTTTACCACCAGGATGGAATTTTAACACAGCACTTATTGAAAAAGAAAATTTAATGATCAATTGAGCTCTCACACATGTGAAAAATGCAAATTGCCTGTATTAACAACACCTTTGTCTATTGAGACAAATCGTACCAGTCTCTTTGACGGCGCTTGAGATTTAATTAAAGGGAAACGCGCGGGTATTGCTCTCGCAACAAGTTACAGAGGTGTCATTAATCTTCCGGACTAAATCGCACTTCACTCCACGAGATACGTTGACGACTTTTTAATGGTGACACCTTCCAGCCACCTTTGTTACTGCCCGGTAAGGTAAGATCTTTGGCTTAGAGAATTTCTAGATTTGTAAATGCTAAATTAAATTTTAGCAGCAGTTATGGGCGTGTGGCCTAGCGTTACGCTTTTTTTTTTATTGATGATTTTCTACTAATGTTATTCTCAACGTGTTTGGCTGGGGTCATGTTTAACGTTAGATGTTTTAATTTGGATACATTCGTCTTATATTTTGTATTCTCATTTTTTTTGTTTAACTTAAAGATTATTACATCGTTTACTTTACGCTTATTGTCTTATTTTAAATCTATTTATTTCTATGACTTATTATATTGACTATTACTTTTCTTGCTGTTTCTTTATATAGCGTTAGTACTTGAAGTCTCCAGCGCTGTAGTCCCGCGCTTATAGAATTAGACTTTGATATGTCCTGCCTGTCGTAAAAGGCGATTAAACTGGGCAACTGGGTCACGGGTCCCCACCCTTGTCACCCTTGTATCGCCGTAAAGTGGTCCCCGGAGGAACACAACACGAAGTGGTCTCTTTGTGTTCAGATACGGAGACGGTCCACGTAACCCGTAGTCATTGTAATTATTCAGCCAGCTTCTTATTCTTACATTGCGTAACAACTCTAAATTCCATCTATACCATCGATGGCAATACATAACGTACGTTTATCGTGTGCCAGAAATTAAGTAGTAATGTACTACGTTTTGGTAAATTAGCTGTTATCTTTTTCCTAACCGATATGATATAGAGATCGTTCTTAAAGGTATGCAACGATTAATGAATTTTTACAACACTAGAGGTTGCAAGTGAATCTCTACAGTGTTGTGTAAATGTGTTCTTGGTTTCATCTTTCTCTTTTGTTATAATTGAAAACTGGTTTACCTATCAATCAAGAATATTACATGAAACCCCCCGAACACAATCGACGTAACCAAATGTATCGAGCGAGTGGAATCGATTAAAATAATTGGAGTACTACGCACCGAGCCACGTGCCTGCTCAGTCATACACGCAATCAAATGTATCCTCGAAATTCTACGCTACAATTACCCCTTTAGGCGTACCGATGTAGCCGATTAAATTTTGATTCGAGAAAGCTCGTACTAAACGATCATTTTCATAGGATAATTATACTTATGTCCTAACATTGTCCATTTAGTTTTTTACAATGCAATTAATTAATAGCGTTGTGTTGCTTTTTAATCAAAGAAACTTCATTTTAAGTTTATTGCTTTTCTAAAAATGTGCAAATTAAAATGTTGCCAATTTCGATTCATTTGACATCACTGACAAATCTAAACTATGGAGGTTACATACAATAAGATAAAGCATACGGTTTACCATGAAAAGAGTATCCTAACTAATATTTTAAAATATTATTCAAGTATTGATTTTGTAATTTTCATATTATTATGGAATACTTGTTGAATACTTACATATGGAATCCTCATGAAGACAAATATTGTCTCATGGTGGAGAAGATACAAAATAAATTTTGTAGATTTCTATATTATAAGAAGTACGGGGTGTATCCTTGCTTCCCACTGATGTACCCGAGCCTATTTGTACTGGGCATGGTCGGGTACAGCAGGCTGCAGGTGAGGAGAGACGTCGCACTGATTAAATATGTGTGAAGGGTCCTGCGGGGCTGGGTTCATCACCCAGAAGTGCTGGCCGCGCTATAGTTGCGGACGCCTGACAATTACGTGTGCATGCGCCGTCGTCCGCCATTGTTCCTACTACCTGTCTCCAGGACTAACTTATCCAGCTGTCGACGCGGTTGGGTTTGTTAATACCATCTCACTGCACATTGATATATTTTGTTGCACAGAGTCTGTGTTTATCGAAGCTGCCTACAAATGCGTAGAAGGTGTTTGACTCTATTATATTTATATATTATTGTCAATACATAAAGCAGCTTTTTATTTGTTTTAATTTTAATAATATATATTTAACTAAGTTTTTATAACATCATATTGGTATTATCTGTAACGGTGTTATAATTTTTGTTGATTTAAATAAATATTTTTTATTTTGGTTTATATGAAAGAAAACTTAATTACATTTATTAATTTCGTTCATTTCCAATCGCATTGTCTATTTTATAATATATATTATGAGTGTTACCGCTCGGCGCCGAGCTTGCGAGTAATTCGAGATAGCATTCCGTGACGGAAACTGATTGCTTAGACGAGTCTACTCCCTCGGGGCTTATTCGCAGCAATTCTTCCAATTTTTGTAATCCTATCCGGTGCACCTGGCGGAATATCCCAAGGATTACCTTTTACTGACTTGTAAATTATAGTTACGTGTTGGTCGTCGGATTTACGATCCTACGTACTTGTGTTTTATTTACACCAATGTATTTCTGCCAGTTTCTCAGTGCAACTTATGTATTGATTTTTTGACGAACTACACTGGTTGGCTATAGAAGCTGGCCTTAATTGCTTCACCAGATTGAGAGGTGGCATAGCTCTTAAGTCCCTTAGCCTGAATCTCTATCGCTAGTAACTCGTACACAAGGGTCCCCCCGGTGAGGGGTAACTTCGGCTTGGACGGTTAAGTGTATTGAAATCTTTCTATAGTGTAGTAATTAGGTTCTAGTCGATGTAATTCATAATGTAACTTATATTATAAAAAAATAATTTTATGTAAAACTATAAATATACTTAATTTTAAATAAAAGCGTTTGTAGGGACTTAGGATTGAACATTATTGTTTTGGTAGAGGTTTAGGCTAAGCGACCTAAGAGCTATGCCACCTCTCAATCCGGTGAAGCAGTCAAGGCCAGCTTCTCTGGCCAATCTGTGTAGTTCGTCATAAAAAAAATTGTTTTACAGTAAGGTGATTTTAACAGATAATGGTTCGCCTTTTTTATAAGATACTTATATACAAAAAAAATCATGGCGAAAGGGAAGACGGCTGTTTTTAATTTCGACCAAAGTTATCATAAAATTATTAAATTAAAGTATAATAAAATTTGAATAAAATAAAATCGTTTAATAAATTTGAAAAGATATAAAAATATTTTTTTTTACTAAATTGAATTCTAACTTTTAATAAAAGAAAAGAATATTTTTTTGTCATTTATATATGTAGCATGTAGATATCACTGGAAAAAATACATTAAAAACCACCGACAAAGCATTCTCTATCTTCCTAGTTTACTTTGTGTGAAAATCAATAGAGGCAAGGTCAGGTCGTCGACCTCGATATAGCAAGAAAAATAATAATGACATAAAGGAAGTAGACTTGAAAAGTCTTTGATTTTTTTTTAAATAGAGTGGTACATTTTATACAGAGAATATAATATTATGACCGTGTAACACTAGTCAAATTTCGCTTGAAATACAGGATGATGATTTGAAATAAGCAAAGAAATAATCTTCTTAGTTGACTTTATGGGAAAATCAATATAGACAAGGTCAGGACGTCAACCTCGATTTAGCAAGAAATTTTTTTTTTATTTATTTATTAACGAGGATTTTTTCTATTACAAGGTATCCTCATAAAACAACAGATATTATAAAAACAAAAGCCTTATTTATTACTTAAAAAAACAATGTCTTACAATTTTATACAATATCCTAGCTTCTTCCATAGCTGGAGAAGCTAGGATACTGTTACAAAACCCGACATCCCAGCGGCTAATCTTAAATTTAGCTAACAATTCAGCTCTCAGAGCTTCGTTCCTGAGACTTTCCAACAGTACGTGATGCATGTCCTCTATAACTCCGCTCTCTATACAATTTGGTGAAGATTTTTTTTGAATAGAGTGGAAAATTTTGTACAGGGACTATAATATTATGACAATACTATTACGCGTACACCTACAATACTATTATTCGTATAACTACAATATTATTACTTGTATATCTATTCGTATACCTATACACGTATTTATATTCGATATTTAACGAAAAGTGTTATCAGAGCCGGCACGGATCATTTAATTAACTATCATTATTTTAACTGACGCCTTCGATATTGGTTTAGTTCAGTAAATGCAATAAATTGTCTTGCCAGAAAATATTTAGTTTGTAATAGAACAGTTGTACAAGGCCCAAGACCCCGTGGCAGGCCCAAGAAACGCTTGCTGGACGTTATTAAAGCGGACATTTTAGTGAACCACCTAACAAACGAGGATGCCGAAGACCGGGCAAAGTGGAGGAGACTATGTAGGAATGCGGACCCTGGCTGTAGGCCGGGAAAACACTAGGCAAAAGAAGAATAATAGAACTGTTGAGAAATTGAAATTGTTGGTAACCGGAGTAAGTTGATTTGCAATTCGATATTTCTTAATAGAATTATTAACTAGTCACGGACTAAACGTTCAGATAACATAATCTATGTATTTATGCGTTAAACGAAAACTTTGGATGACTACTTACTATCTTTTGACCAAAAAAGTAAATTTAAATTTTATCTTAAAGAAAACAGCATTTGAAAATTATAGTGTATTCTACATAAAACGTTCTCCGTAATTCATTTAAAACATTAAAATAAATAATACCGTCAGCTTTCTTGCTCATCATCGCACATAACATTTATTGACAGATTTTAGCAAAACATCAAGAGCTTTAGATTTTAATAAAGACTTACTGACTTTTCTGCAGAGGTAAAGGGATTTTCCTCCAAATCACACATATTCTAAACAGTGTACTGATTGTCTACAGAGAGAGTCCTTTCCTTTTTATCCTAAATTTCTAGTATTGTTATATCTGTTACACTCGTACATTGTTTTTTATAATTTCTACAAGCAAGTGCTTGACTACGATCCCACCTGATGTTAAGTGGAAATGCAGTCCTGATGGTAAGGCGCACTAGCTTAGTAAATGCCTATTCACTCTACTCTTGAAAATACCCACATTGTAATCTGACGGAAAGACAGACGCGGGCTAACTATTCCATTCCTTTGCTGTACGAAGAATGAAAGACGAAGCAACTCGCTTCGTTCGGGTTTGAGGATGTTCACAACAAAGGATGAAATCCCGCAGTGCGTCTGGAGGTCCGATGGTGGAAAGGGGATGGGGAATTAGATCATGTAGTTCCTGAGCACACTCTCCGAAATGCAATCTGTAGAAAACCGAAAGGCTAGCTACCTTACGCCTGTGCTCAAGACTGAGCAGATTGGTTTCAGCTGCGTCACCAAATAGCCTCTTAGCCCGCCTCTCCACCTGTTGTTGCCTTTAGGGCTGCATCAGGTGCCTATTCGGCATTATTACATTAACGTCACGATGTAGCTTCAAGCTCAGTTCGAATCTACCTTCAATAACAAGAGTACACTTGCCGTATTCCATTATATATTACCAACCCTAATCAAAGTGTTATTAATTATTGTGCTTCTTAGTATTTTATTTTATTAATATCTAGTGTAATTAAATAAAAACTAATTTTTTTAAAAAGGCATTTTAATTCCAAGGACTAATTACGAGCTGCGTAACACGATCGGACTCGGTTGCCGACCTAGTCAACTAAAGTACTTTTATATTAGTCAGTACATTAACTTACTGTAATTCAGAAGTATATGTTACAGATTATAATATTTATTTATGCATTAAAACTAAATTAGAATATAATAGAACTGTTGAGAAATTGAAATTGTTGGTAACCGGAGTAAGTTGATTTGCAATTCGATATTTCTTAATAGAATTATTAACTAGTCACGGACTAAACGTTCAGATAACATAATAAATCTATGTATTTATGCGTTAAACGAAAACTTTGGATGACTACTTACTATCTTTTGACCAAAAAAGTAAATTTAAATTTTATCTTAAAGAAAACAGCATTTGAAAATTATAGTGTATTCTACATAAAACGTTCTCCGTAATTCATTTAAAACATTAAAATAAAAAATACCGTCACAGTTATTGACAGATTTTAGCAAAACATCAAGAGCTTTAGATTTTAATAAAGACTTACTGACTTTTCTGCAGAGGTAAAGGGATTTTCCTCCAACGTAACACACAAATTCTAAACCGTGTCCTGTATGTCTACAGAGAGAGTCCTTTCCTTTTTATCCTAAATTTCTAGTTTAGTTATATCTGTTACACTCCTACATTGTTTTTTTATAATTTCTACAAGCAAGTGCTTGACTACGATCCCACCTGATGTTAAGTGGAAATGCAGTCCTGATGGTAAGGCGCACTAGCTTAGTAAATGCCTATTCACTCTACTCTTGAAAATACCCACATTGTAATCTGACGGAAAGACAGACGCGGGCTAACTATTCCATTCCTTTGCTGTACGAAGAATGAAAGACGAAGCAACTCGCTTCGTTCGGGTTTGAGGATGTTCACAACAAAGGATGAAATCCCGCAGTGCGTCTGGAGGTCCGATGGTGGAAAGGGGATGGGGAATTAGATCATGTAGTTCCTGAGCACACTCTCCGAAATGCAATCTGTAGAAAACCGAAAGGCTAGCTACCTTACGCCTGTGCTCAAGACTGAGCAGATTGGTTTCAGCTGCGTCACCAAATAGCCTCTTAGCCCGCCTCTCCACCTGTTGTTGCCTTTAGGGCTGCATCAGGTGCCTATTCGGCATTATTACATTAACGTCACGATGTAGATTAGCATCAAACGCAGTTGGGATCTACCTTCAATAACAAGAGAACAGTTGCGGTATTCCGTTATATATTACCAACCATAATCAAAGTGTTATTAATTATTGTGCTTCTTAATATCTAGTGTAATTAAATAAAAACTAATTTTTTAAAAAGGCATTTTTATTCCAAGGTCTAATTACGAGCTGCGTAACACGATCGGACTCGATTGCCGACCTAGTCAACTAAAGTACTTTTATATTAGTCAGTACATTAACTTATTGTAATTCAGAAGTATATGTTACAGATTATAATATTTATTTATGCATTAAAACTAAATTAGTATATAATAGAACTAACTGT
The DNA here is from genome assembly GCA_029286785.1 of Meandrusa payeni. Lineage (NCBI taxonomy): Eukaryota > Metazoa > Arthropoda > Insecta > Lepidoptera > Papilionidae > Meandrusa > Meandrusa payeni. Next base: position 4,461,738 of record JAGSMX010000008.1, on the reverse strand, counting down.
TAACATACAACTGTAACTCTTTCTTTTGAAGTCTGTTATAATAACGTCATCTGCAACGACTAAGAAAATCATGCTAAAATTCTTTTAAAATGGCATTAACAGAGTGTGTCACGTACTAGTGTCATAATAGCATTGAAACCCTTAATTTGGTGGTGGAGCGTGAAGACACGGAATTGCGATTAAGCTGGAAGTGATGTTGTGGAGAAGTAGATTTATGACATCAATCAGAACGTGACCTTCAAAGTGGTGAGTCAGCGGATTACAAGCCGCCCTTTGAGTATAACATAGTTGGGTTCCAATAGATGAATTTCGTGTGCAACATTTATTCTCTCTAGATAATAATATCTTTTATTTACACGAATGTTACACATTGAAATAACGGACAGACTTTGAACGATTTTAATTATTAATGTTTCTAGCCTTTACAAGGCCGATGTTCTCGGGAGGAACTTAATGTGTTTTGACGTGCCATTGATATAATTCTTTGTCAAGTTACTGTTTGATTTTAATGGAATTAATTTTTTGGAATTTTGGGCTAATTAATTTTTTTTTTTGATTTTCCAATCTCTCACTACTTAAAAATTGTTTTCTTTTTTACTTCAAACAAAGTGAACAGAAATAGTGATTTTTTATAACAGCGATGTTTCCGAACCAGTACGATTTTGGGACCTTCAAAAACGAGCCTATTCTGTAATTTCACTATCATAATATTCACACGCACAAATATCTCTCAATTATAAAATGATAATGTATATTTATGAAAAAAAGTTGCTAGCATATATTCGGAAAAATAATGACTGGAGAAATAATATATAAAGACAACGTGACTTTTCCGTGAAGTTTTTGTTAAACGTTTAAATAAGTATAAATAATCTAAGAAGAAAAAATGGCGCGGAGACTTATGGGGGGGATCATCTAACTTACATTTTACCATTTTCATCTTAGACGTAAGAAATTAGTGTATGTGTTTTAAAAAAGACTTAGCTTAAAGGTCTTGTTACCAAGCCATAAAATATTCATCAATAATCTAAGAAACCGAAGCCAGAAATTTTCGATTAAGTAGCCAGACATTGACAGCCCACGCAATCAGCAAACGTGTTAAGTTTGACCTTGATTTGGATTACCTGTATGATTTTCCTTAATATTAATATCGGATTTGCATTTAATATGACCCATTTGCATATCTATTTTAAAATCAGAAACACTTATTGTCAAAGCAATATCAAAACCATTACATTAACAATGGCGGGTTACGTAATTACATAAGACGATAATGACCGCCGGAAATGATTACCACTTAATTGGACGATATTTATCCTTATCACAGACATCATTACAGTTCACCGAACAGTGGACTGATGAATAAAGAAAAAAGAACTGTTTGTCATGTTAAAAGATATAGTAGCTATTAGTTATTCGAGTAACATTACAGAAATATATGTTTGAGAATGCCTAAAGGCGATTTCAGAGTTTTAAAAAGAAACCAAATATCCCTATTTCCGTGGTGTAACAGGCAGATTTTCGCCCATTAATGTCAGAAATGATGTTGGAATTTCTTTTGTACTCACAATTGCAGTAGGTGCCAACACTTTTCGAGAAGCTATGTTAGTAATATCTTTAAAATTCCTAGAAGCCTAGTGGTTTCAACTTATGATCTTTTTTTATGTAACACGACTATTTTCTATCGTCTGTTCATTTAAACAGTAGTCTCTCAATGCGTGTACTTTGCTCTGTTGGAGTTTGTTGAAATTAGCCAGTCATATCTTACTGCCCCGACTTGTGTAGGTCGTGGCTGTTGTTTTACTACTCTACTTTATTTTTTGCTCTAACAATTTCTTACCTCTCCTCTTATATCTTATTCCCATGTAAAATTTCTTACTCTAATATTTGTCTTGACTTGATAATGCTTATCTTGACTTTAATATCATTATAATTTATCTTATGTTCTATTTTACATTCTTACTTAATGTTATCCCACTGCTGGGCACTGGCCTTCTCTGTAAAGAGAGTAAAAGGGCATAGTCCGACACAATAAGACTACGGTATCCCCTGCCTGTCGTACAAGGCGACTAAAGGGCCTCGGGTTCACTGGGCGGCAAGGGTGGGGCCTGAGTCGTCCATCAAAGTGGACCCGGGAAGAAGGCGACATCGGCTGGCCCGTGTCGCCTTGCGCTGCGAGGGCACAGGGGAGGGAGTAACCTCCCCCGGGACGTGCTCTCCTTGAGCACAGTGCAGAGGGGCTCCGGTGCGTTCCACTGGAGATTCCGGAGCCCCTCGTCATGCACCGAGGAAAGGGCCACTGGGAGGTTTTAGTGGGTAAGAACCCCACATAACCGCCGCCTTCCCCAGAAGGCGGGGTATCTTTCTGAAGATTTCCTCCCCGTAAACAAAAAATAAAAATAAAAAGGATTGACCAACCACGCCACTTTTTCCTGTACTTACCATCTATACTTGTACCACTAAAAATCCATCTTAAACGTTGTCTCGTGCAGTAACAAATACATATCAACGGTTTTATACACCGTGTTAATGCTTTAGCATGATTATGATCCAGCAAAACCTTAATATGTCTATGGCGATTGTTGTACATCAACTCACACGGACTCTGAACAAAATCAATCCTTGTCAGCGCCCGACCACTTAGTGGCTTAATTCCCCCTTCCCGGAATTCTTTTTTCGTCGAAACAAGGTCAAAACTTATATTTGTTTCAACTTGGTAAAAGACCCGTGGCTTTCTCGCACATTGTTCATCGTTTACGTTCAAGTTGCGTAGAATTGTTAACTCTTGGCAAAATACATGATTTCAGTGTATTGTGTATCTTTTTCTTTTCCATTCACGGTCGTTATTGTTAATTTTGTGTATATAGCGCCAGAATAATTAGATGCTAGAGTAATTATGTATGTTGTTGGTAACCTAAGAATTATTAAAATTATTCAGCTCAATTCGAAGTGACTACCTACATATTTTGCTTATTCAGCCTTTCGCTGTTCCACAGAATACGTTTTAGAGAGTGTGTGTGTCTTTCCACTATAGTAATTCAAGACCTCACCTCAAGAATCACCTCGCTTGAAAATCGTAGTACGATGCTGGATGTTTTGTTTTTAAAAAACTAATATCAGGTACACTAGACTGCTCTGATCTGTTGTCTAAAGTACAGTTTAACGTTCCCAATAGACGACAAAGACTTAAAAATATTAAGCTCTTCCTAAAACCTAAACATAGAACGAACCTGAAGGCACACTGTCCTTTGTACCGGATGTACTCTGTTTACAGGGATTACAGTGACATTGATTTAGCGGTAACGTCTGTAAATAGGATTAAAAAAATATTTGCTCCACCAAAATAATAAAAATATGTAACTAACCTAGGCCTTAAAATTTAACGTTTTATTTTTTCTACTTTTTTACTTTTTAAAACAAAATCTTAACTATTTATTTCCTTTGTTAGTAAATTTTTCAATTTAGAAATTAGTTAAGTAGTGTTGTCTATGTTGGATGTATTTGTGAATGCTGTGTTTTCCTATAATTAGTAAGGCAATTACAAGGTATTTGTGGATATATTAAATTACCAAAGTATAATTGTACTAACTGTTGGAAAACCTTATTAAATAAATAAAAAAATAAATAAAAGACACACAGCTGGGTTTCCTTTTGTTGTGAACATTCCTCATACCCCGAACGCTTTGCCTCGTGTTTAATTATTCGTGCAGCAATAAACTGGAATAGTTTCTCCGAGTCTGTCTGTCCCTCTGATTGCAATGTGGGTGTTTTCAAGAATTGTGTGAATAGGTATTCAGAAAACTAGTGTGCCTTTCATCTCGGAAGGCATTTCCACCTAACATGAGATGGGATCGTGGTCGTGCTAAGAAAGTGATAAGGACTAGATGAAATGACTTGTATTTGTGTTTTGTTGAATGTAGAAATTCTTGGCTACTTTCGGATTATACCAAAAATATCATTATTTTCTCTTTAAAGATTACTAGACATTAACTTGACAGCTGAATCTATAAATCTAAATACATTTAAGGCAAAAGTCAATCCCATTTTGGGTCAGCTTCGAACTTTCTTTGAACCAGTTCTCGATGCCTTTGTTGTTAAAGGTAACGGAATTTCCGACATGAAAAGTGTACGACTATACATTTATAAGCCTTTGGATATTCATTTTTTGTTTTTTTTTTAAATCGATTTCCTTGTGAACTAGTTAGCCGACGTCCATTATACCAGAATTGTGGGACTGTCTAAAACCTGTCATAATTCTATTCGTTTTTTTTTGACTTTAGTAGTTGTTAATTTAGCAAGAAAAGATTATAATAATAAACTTTAAACTACAAAAATATACCCTGGCCCAAAGTTCCTGACTCCCGCCCGAGGTAGATACTAATAGATCTGTGATTTAGAAGTCAGTGTCTTCTCCCATTTACTGTGCACAAATGTTAAAAAAGATTCTATTTTAAAATACATTATAGCAGTGGTGGGCAAAGTTTTTGAATGGCGGGCCACCAATTGTAAAAAAAAAATTAAACGGGCCAAAATTTTACCGAAAAAATTTTAATTTATTAAATCTTTTTAACAAAAAAATTAATGGCTAATTTAGCTACACAAATTGCTGGTGGCAATTTTTTTTGTCTTTTTACGTAAAAATTTACGACGTTTTTTAAACAAACCAAAAATGTTAAAAGGTTGTAAACCTTATAAACACTACTGATATAACTAAAAACACATCAAAAATATTAACTCAAAAAACACTTGGCGGGCCGGATGAAACGCTTTAACGGGCCAGATTTGGCCCGCGGGCCGTAGTTTGCCCACCACTGCATTATAGCAATATTAAGGTTATAAATTAGTAGGTGTCAATAGCTTAATAGTTAATAATGGTTTAATTAGGTGGTGGGATCAAACCCACCATTCGACTATCGAAATAAATCATTTGCTGGCTTGTTTTGTGTTGACGACAATCAGTCAAGTCGGCCAAATTAAATATTGATCACATTACATATATTTAGCTTATTGGTAAAAGCGGAGTATATATACATTATGTAACCGGTCCAACCCAACATTTGTGACTTCCAGCAAAGGCTTGCATCTTAGAAGCCATTATTGAAATTATTGTATTATATTTTTTGTAAATATTTTGTAAAATACCTACTACCCACAAAATATGTATTTTTAATTTTAGTATTAAGTATTGTTTTATATGTATAGTTAAGTTATATTTTCTACTTTTAGTTGTATTATATTAATACATTATTGAAATAAATTATGTCTGTTCAAATCTGGCTTCGATGAGGAATATTTATATAATATTTAATATTTTGTATGCTCTCGCGTTTTTCACCCTAGCGGGACAAACAGAAACGGCGATCGTCATCCGCTGTCATTAAAGCTTCTAATATGTGACTTAGTATGAGATCAAATAGATAAATATAACTTTATTTTGCATCAAATCAAATTACACAACTAAGGTGCATTTTACAATACGTAATAGAATGGGCGATCTTATCGCTTAACCTTTGTTTGGACTGGAATTATACACTAAAGATTTTTATCAAGTGTATTTTCTTGTACAAAGGAAACCGAAATTGGAATAGAAGTTATATTTTTGGTTATATTAATAAATATGTAATCAAAAAGAGAATTAAAAAAACTGTTTTTAAATAAACTTACAAAAAAACGGTAATTTCAAATTAAACAATGGTGACTCATTCTTCAACTCTCTCAATTAGACAATCAAATCGTTGATAAAAATCTGAATTACCCAGACAAGTACAAATACACATTTTCCCATACAATTAGACTTAATGACTACAAAAACACTAGCGCACCATACGATGATACCTATACACTGTAAGTCATTGTAGAAACGCGATCAAAAGGCAATGAGAAATCGTTCGCGCTCAACTTGCCAACAAAATAACGAGTTATTGAACGTTCGAGACATCGGTAATGCAATAAATCATTTCGAGTCTAAACGTGTCGCCCCTGACAGCCGATGTATACAGGCAACACGCGCTACAAAAGCTCATGACAAAAGCTTCCTTGCCGATCGACGATTTTATTGGCATTCATAGTGATGATTACTTTTTTTATTTAGTTATTTATTCATTATTTACACGAATTTAATATTGTACAAAAGGGATTATTAGTGCCAAAAGGCATTCGCTGCTAGTATACACAACTATATTTTAGATAGGAATTTTTATTAGCATAAATTTTTAAGCGCGTAAAAATAAACAAACAAGAGATGTCACAGATAATAAATCCTTTCTTATATATGTAAAGAAAATGTATTTCTTAGTGTATTAAATCTTTCTACGAGAAAAATCATTTGCTTTATGACAGTGACAATATACGGATACTGCCATTTCAACTGTTAATTATTTTATAATCTCATCATAATCGACGATAAATGTAGGTGTAAGTAAACGATAATGTAATGGTGTTTTTCTCACTCTAGAAGCAACACATTATATATTTAAAGTTCCATCCAAATATATTTAAAGTTCTTTAGTCCGCATTAAATACGTGCCGTCTAGAGAATGACGTACGGCCTATTTAGTTTCTTTTTTTAATCAACCGACAGCTTTTGTAGACTCGTTCCAAGATTCAACGTTCAACGTAAAAAAAATATAGCTCGATAAAACGAAACGTCAGGACGACGATGGCCTGAAGCGTAATTCAATTATCTTCTTGTTTAATTTTCTTTACCGAGAAACCTGGAGAAATAATTAAGGGGTATTAGAAGGGCATTACCGATGGTTTTAAATGTTCAAATTCTTTATATGTCAAGAAATATCAATTGTTCTAGAAGGAACATAGTTTTAACGACAAACGAATATTTTGCACAATTTTTAAACGACTTCAAAAAGGTTTTTTTACGTTGTTTTTTTTTATTTTGTTACCTCATAACTTTCGACTGCAAGAACCGATTTTGATTATTCAATTGTTTTTTCATTAAAAAGCTGGCGCTTCCAGTGTGTTCCCATTCTAATTTGGTCCAATTCTCGCATTAGCATCCTTGAGAAAACCATTTAAGTCTTAAAACTGCATCAAGTATGTGCGTCACAAATGGACGAATAACTCAATAACACGCCAACCGATTGCGATGATTCATTTTTATTGGTAAGGATGTACTTCAAGGGTAGTTTGATGAGAGTTTGGTTAGGTTTTGAATAAGCAGCCCTGTAGTTCTGGGCTCTTAAGAATAAGACTACGGTAACCCCTGCCTGTCGTAGAAGGCGACTAAAAGGGGCCTCGGGTTCACTGGTCGACAAGGGTGGGGACCTGAGTCGTCCACCAAAGTGGACCCGGGAAGAAGGCGACATCGGCTGGCCCGTGTCGCCTTGCACTGCGAGGGCAGAGGGGAGGGAGTAACCTCCCACCTCGGGACGTGCTCTCCTTGAGCACAGTGCAGAGGGGCTCCGGTGCGTTCCTCTGGAGATCCCGGAGCCCCTCGTCATCCACCGAGGAAAGGGCCACCGGGGAGGTTTTAGTGGGCAAGAACCCGACATAACCGCCGCCTTCCCCCCAGAAGGCGGGGTATCTTTCTGAAGATTTCCTCCCCGTCAACAAAAAAAAAAGTTTTGAATAATTCTATTTCGTAATATTCCTACGATAATTCGGTAATACAAAGAGTTTTTGAATTAATAATAGAATTTAACGTTTGATTCTATTTGAAATCGGTTTTTGTTTTTGCTCGTAAAGAAAAGTATTGACTTTTTTTACTATAAAAACCATTAGCTTTTGGCTATTTGACTTAATATTGCCACGAACTGTTATTTTAAGATCTTATTAGAATCGACATAGGTGTAAATAAAAGCTTTAAATGTCCTTTTATAAGATTATTTTACTAAGTAGGTAAAAATTATGCTCGATGTGTTGCAAGTTGCACTAATAAATATATTTAAAGTTCCACCCAAATATATTTAAAGTTCTTTAGTCCGTTAAAACAAGGCATTAAATACGTGCCGTCTAGAGAATGACGTACGGCCCTATTTAGTTTCTTTTTTAATCAACCGACAGCTTTTGTAGACTCGTTCCAAGATTCAACGTTCAACGTAAAAAAATATAGCTCGATAAAACGAAACGTCAGGACGACGATGGCCTGAAGCGTAATTCAATTATCTTCTTGTTTAATATTTATTAAAATAATTATATGTCTTAAATTATGAGTCTTCAAAGAATAATATAGAATTAAATTAATTATATGAATTCATTTTCGAAATATGATAAAGAGAGAGAAGAGTGAAAACGCATTAAGCTTGGGTTGTAAAGATCAAGCATAAAATTGTTAAGTCTTTAACAAAGGCAAAATATAAATATTGCCCCGAAGCGGACACAAACACAAATATTGTCGACACAAACACGGACGGACAAGTATTGCAAAATGTATTAAAGTTTAACACGTATTCACAGATCGAGTTACAAATATAACTTCGAGCAGAAACTTGTTTATGTGGTACAGAGACGTGCCATCTTGGCGATACCACAAAGTTACAGTATAAGAGCAACTTGAGTTCGGTATTTGGTACAGGTAACAATTAATATAACTAATTACATTTGAAGTACTGATTTACTTATTTTTATATGTCAAGGGTTCAAACAAGGACGCAGATTATTCATTGTTAAGTGTTCCGATAGACTACAAACACCTACTAAATGCATGGCAAGTGCATTGCCACGTGTTTTTAACCGACTTCAAAAGAAAGTGTAAGAATAAAATAATAATAATAATAGAAAATAATAATAAGTGCAACAGTAAAAGTAAAATAATATAGAAATAGAAGATAGACAATAAGAGTGACTGTAAAGTTTATTTCTTTGTGTGTGTGTTAACAAGAGATGGAAGAAAGTGATGAGTGAAAACATCCCTAACCACCCACGTTGGGGAACTAGCTATAAAATAAAATAAAAAACCGACTTCAAAAGACGGGGAGGTTCTCAATTCGTCTGTATATTTTTTGTTTGTTTGTTACCTTATAACTTTCAGTGGGTAATCCGATTTTGATGATTCTTTTTTGGGGGTATTAGAATAACATAACGAAGATTTTAAATGTAAAATTATTTATATGTCAAGTAATACCAATTGGTTCTAGATATAACATAGCTCTTACGACAATCGACGATTTTTGCTTAATTTTCAATCGACTTCAAAAAAGGAGGAAGTTCTCAATTTGTACGTTTTTCTTTTCTTTTTTTATGTTTGTGTTACCTCATAACTTTCGACTGGACCTATTTTGATTGTTCTTTTTATATTATTTGAAACCTAGTGACTCCCTTGTGTTCCCATTTCATGATCCAATTTGGTCCAATTTTGGCAATGAGAAAACATAAGTACTAAATTTGCATCAAGTATGTGCGCCACAAATTAACGAATAACTCAATATCACGCCAACCGATTTCGATGATTCATTTTTATTGTAAAGGATGTTTGATTTTTAAAGTTTGGTCAGGTTTTATTGTTCTTAATATTCCTACGATAAATCGGTAATACATAGAGAGCGGCAGCGCGTATAGCGTGTAAAGTTTGATTCGATTTGAATTGTTTTTGTTTTAGCTCGTAAATTTACATGTTATTATATTATGAAGAGTTGGAATACATCAATCTTAGAAGGCAACGCAAAAGTATAATACACATCCAAAGTCCGATAGCATTCTGTGAGATATTTCGCCGATTGTGCACACCTATTTGTGTAACAACAGAAGTCTAAAGAAGTGGCCTTACGACTGTTCGATTTATTTGATTTACTTATCTTGGTAATACCAAGCAGTAATGATCTAGTGGCTAAGCGGTCAGGTCTCATGGTCTCATTTTTGTTTTATTTTTAAATATAAAAAAACAACTTCTTTTAAATAAATTGTGCGCAGTTCATGGCCATATGCTCAAGAAGGCTCATATTGGTGGATTGTGTTGTCAAGTATTTTTAAAATACAAACCTTACACGCTTTTATTCCATTTATTTATCTATTAAAATATTATTATTGTATTCTTTATTACAACACGAAATATTATTGTTATCGTATATTTATTATTTTTATCGGCTTTTGCTTACGGGTCAAAACCAAGTAAATGTTAAGTGTGTTTTGTATTTATATATTATTATTTTTATTACTACGCGTATGTGACATTATTTAGTTCTGAGCACTGCTGAAACATCGCTTCAATGGCAGACATCCAGCACATGCCGAGACGGCGTCCAAGGTTGGCATCACGTCCTAATTAATATCCGTTCTTTCTTTCTTCCTTCATAATTTTTTTTTTATATCTGGTTAATTAATATTATAATATCTGATTAATATTTTATTTGTAATATATCTAATATAAGAAAAAAGTAGTAGCAGGCTATTTAGTTGATATTGGATTGGATTATTTTGTGTCGAAGGATGAATTCACGCAGTCTTTGTTTCAACGTAATGACCCTCGATTTATATAAGTCAATCCGTCTATTAATGTCTGTACTCGATCATTTATAACAATGCAATGTAGTTCAACTGTGTGTGTGTGTCAACAAATCGATACCGTAAATCCATATCTTATTGATACGGATTTACGATTTATTAATTTTATGTTATGTATATTTGAGTTTACCTCTTTCATACATGATGTCTATATACATATATTTATAATAAAATGTTTAGGTAGCCTAGTGCTTATATATTCCGCTTATCCAGCGAGCTATGTAGATTCAAATACCAGCAGATTAATACCGTGCTATTTCAGATTTTTACGTACAATAAAATCACTTGTTGAAATTAGGCAATTAAAAAGTGAAATTATTAGTAATTTATTATCTCCTAGACAGCTTTTAACAATACACAACTCTCAAGTCTGGTTGTTTCTATAATAATGTTGTCGCTCTCGGACACGTGCTGCAAATTGTAGACGCAGAATCTATGAGCTCAGCGGGAAGGCGTGCTAACAGGCTATATGGTGACGCAACGGAATCCATTCTGCTTAGTCTTGTAATAAAGTGCTACTGTCTATTGTTTTACGAGATATATTTAAAAGAAACGTGATTTCCTCGTCTATCCAGATCGTACGACACCTGTGGTACCATTATTTTGTTGAGAATATCCTCTGTATATATCTATATCCCGATGAATGATGATGAAAGCGCTTCAATTTCACTTTCAGGAGGCGTACGGCAAAAGAATGGAATATTTTATTTATGTCAGTGTATCCTAGCGGTGGATTATCAGGTAGGATCATATGCAAGTGATTGCTTAAAAATTATATAAAAAAATGCATGTCCTGTTGTAGTTTGTATCAATTTAAAACGTTGCCTGGAATATTCATAGATTTATATGTAAGGTAAAGTGGAAAACGAGATTATGGTTTCCCGCTATCGTTAAATATCGTCGCTGAACACTGATTACTCCTCGACATGATATTGTTGCCGGCCTTACGGGTGAAGACTCTTGTCTAATAGCTATCTAAGTCGTAAGTAAGCATACATCTCTCTGGTGGCAGCTAAGGTTTGCGGAAGTAGAGGGAAATTGAGCGAAAACGTACAAATAAAAGCCAACCATTATACTATGAATTCTATCGCGATGACAGGTAATGAGAAATTTACTATTGGAATGACACATGAGTCTCAAATGATCTAACGGGGTACGGAGAACGAAACCAATTCACAAAATCCTTACTGTGTGTCTCTATCTTTCGTTTTAACGCTGTTTAATCTTCTCTTTAAAATTCGTATACAACAAATTCGACTATTGACGTTAACTATCTTCTAGCACAAGCTTAAGCTTATTTGGAATAGATATCTAGAATGTTAGTAGAATGCGATTGTTAACCATTATTAAAAATAAATAAAAATAATACCTGTTGTTTTGTTAAACAGTGAGTTGAAATTTGGATTAAACAATTTATATTATTAAAAACATCTGAATGTATTTGTAATGTCTGTTGTATATTAATCTAAACCCGTGAACAATGCATGGGCGTAAAAGAATAGCTTCCTTTGAGTGGTGAGTCAGGACCGCGCAAAATGGAAATCCTTAAACACTTCACTGGGTCAAGAGCATTATTTTTTCGAATTTATTTTGTTTTGTGTCACAACTTTAAATTTAAATTGTGAAGTACAATTATTTTTATTGCATTTGATGTATATTTTATTTGTCATTAATAATATAATAATTATTTTTTCTTTATGAGAAAAATCAAATTTTTATTGATTAAACTTCTTCGAATTGAACATACCATAATATATAAATCAACATCATTTTTTCCAATATTATTTTATTTATGCAATAGGAATCAATTGTAATTAAGAAAAATTAAAAGTTAACTAAATCTTAGTTTGACTAAATCAGAGCGTTACGAATGCCGTAAGCAAGTTATTTTATAAAAAGTTTTTTACGTATTTTTCTTCAGGATTTTCTACATTTAAACGATTGGCTCTATCGTAAAGGATTCTTATTCTCGTATTTTATAAGAACGTTAAGAAATGTATGACAACACTAATAATATTTTTTGCAAAATTGCTCAGCGAGGAAGCTATGTATCGAAGAGATTGTTTACATTTTCCATCGTGCCATAACTAAGTCATAGAAAGTTTCGTACAACAACAATGCAATAACTGTTTTGCCATGTATTTTAACTAAGCTTGTTTAGACGTTCCAAATGTAAATGCAAATAAAAAGTAATTTAGCGGGCTTATCTCGATCCTGTCCCGGCGGCCGGTCAGCGTGTCAGAAGTACAGCTGTCACGCGACCAGCATGTCCCGTTATATAACGCACTTGGCATACCACGGATTCGCACTCACCGAATACCGGTACTTACTGCATCGATTATGTCACGTCTCAGCTGACGGTTATTGCACAACGCGGCCCGACGTTGGTTCCGTCGAGAGTTATCAGTCGATATGCGATGAGGGGGGGCCGGCGGTAGATAAGCGCGCGTGGGCCGGCCGCGGGGTCGATTGGGGGGGTCGAGGAGGCTGCGGACTCACCGTGCGGATGGTTACATAAGTCGCAAGGCGGGAGCGGGGACACGTGTGACCCCTCCGGGGCTTGAGACGCGACTGGCGGGATCGGTGGTCGCCGACGCCCCGCGCCCATTGAGCCTCGCAGCGCTGCCTGTACCCAGACTCGATTAAAGCCTTCACGTGTGCGGCGGACGCTTTAAAAGCGATAATAAACCTTTACTACATCCGATTCAGAGATTACACAGCGCGTCTTGTTATCTTATCCTCTGCGTATCTTGATTGCTATATTAATTGTTCGCTTGGGCGTTTATAATTGGCATCTTCAGTTATACCATTCGCGCGTAAATGTATTACTTGAATCGAATATTTCCTGGTAATATTCCTAATCCATTAACCATTTGAGGTGAGTAGGAGTCGTAAGGTCGAACGCATATAGCCACTCAATTATTGACGTAAAGCATCCCCTGGCCTGTTAAAACTGGTTAAAAGAGTTAAAAAGAATGTAAATATGGTTCGTTAATATTTGATTGCATTTTTTTTCTCTTCAATCAAGCTCAAATCAAGGAGGTTATCAATTCATGTTAATTTTTTTAATTCGAAATTCAATTAGATTCCATATGTTTTTGTTGTGCATATGAGATCCAAAGAGGTACCAAGGAAACGCTAAACATCGAATGGAAGAATGGTTGTTGATTGTGATATTGGCAGGTCTATGATATTTGAAGCCTGGATATGTTCTCCATAACCATAATGAGCATGAATGTGGAACATGACAAAGAATATAGGCGTCAGAACTTTCTAATGTAACTGTCATAGTAGGGAAGTAAAAATAAAATAAAATACCGTGGTAGCTCCGTTTCCGAGTGGTCCCCTCAAGTTGCATAGTAAGCTAGCAACCCGAGTTCGATCCCCGGTGCCGGCACCGATAAATTTGTTGTTGCAATTTTATGTGCTGATTTACCACGCACTCGGCGGTGAAGGAAAACATCGTGATGAAACTTACATATCTTAGAAATAAGATACGTGAAGACTGCCAATCTACACTAGGGCCGCGTGGCAGACTATGCCCCTAAACTATCGATTTCATAATGAAACGTCACTGCCAAATAGACTCGGGGCATAGTTATTTATTAACCTATTTATAACGACCAAAATTTGTGAAAAAAAATTGTCTAAGTGTACGCTCGATTTAAAAATATATACACACGGATTATTTAAGTGTATTGAATATCAATTGCTGTCGTAATCTATAGTCAGTAGTTCAGTGCATACATAGCCATCAAAACAACATAGTTTTAATTTTGTAATGTCGTCAAAACGACTATGTTTTTACATTAATACCTGTTTAATACTAGTAGGCGACTAAACTGTAGACTAAATTTAGAAATAAAGGCCAGAATATGATATAGTTTCAGTAATAAGTGGATTAATATGCTAGCAATCCGACTTCGATCCTAAGCCGCCATTAGCTATAAACATTACCTATAAATTTGATTTTTTTTTTCACAATTTAAGTGCAGACTTGCCACGCGCTCCGAAGTGAAAGAAAACATCGTGAGGAAACCTGCACGTGTTATAAAATACACTTTTTACAGAGTAGGTGTTCAGTATTGGTACCACTGGTGCCCTCTAGTGAGGACATCGCAAACACTCTGAAAACAGGATTGGTTCTATTGGAAGATCGGTCGACCAATCGGAACGCACCACGACCACGACCGCAACCCCACCGTTGGGCAGGACGAAGAACACATTTTAAACTTCACTTGCTTGTAAAACTGTAAACGAAGTACACGCATTTGGTAGCAGGAAAGTAGCAGTTGTTATTTCACACCACTTGTCTACGTGTCGATCCAACGCACAAGGGACTCGACATACTGGTCCTTACGAGCCGAATATTGGTCCATCTCAACGGATACTGGTCCTTTCGAAGACAAATATTGGTCCATCTTCCACGTGGACGTCTTTCGAGAAGCAGCACCGTTGGAAGAAATTGCCACATCATCCTGTCGACCAACTGGAAGGCGCTGGCAGGACAAAGGAAGCGGGCATGCGTAGGGCACAAGAACTGGAGGTGTCACTACTGTGAGAAACACACACGTCACGGTACGGCCTTCTTTGTTCCAACCTCCTATACCAAATTCCTTTGTCTCATACTGTGCTCAACATTAATTTCAGCAACCAGCACTACCTGCACGTTCAATTTGTCGCGTCATCCTGCACAAAACCCGACATCGCACATATTACAAGTAAGTCACCTTAGTTATACCTACACATCACCAAAATGAGCATAGACCCCGAATATAAACGCGACAAGTCCCTCACAGGGGTTGATGAGCGGACTGAGCACGTGCTCAGAAATCTCATCAAAAAACGTGGTATCCTTAAGGCAAGGCTCACAAAATTTACTAGCCACCTTAATATTTATATAGATAATGTACCCGCAAGTGATATTATAAATTTAAAATTGCGCAGTAAAGGAGTTATTGATCTGTTTAAAGAATTTAACGACGTCCAGAGTTCTATTGAGGAAAGCGTTCAGGAGTCAAATTTGGATGACCAGTTAATACAACGCGAATTATTTGAGGATTTATACTACAAAGCACAATCGCACATCGAGTCGTTGTTGGCTAAGGATGTCAATTCTCTAGCTAAAATATGTAACACAAGTAGCTACCAGAATGTTCGACTCCCGACCATTCCTATGCCCGAGTTCTCAGGGTCTTACGACAGCTGGATTAATTATCGAGATGCCTACCTTTCCCTTGTTCATAATTCCACGGAGCTTAGTGACATACAAAAATTCCACTATTTAAAAAGTTCACTAAGCTCCAGTGCACTATTAGTTATTAATTCACTAGATTTTACTTCTAATAATTATGTAGTTGCATGGGAGCTTCTATTGAACAGATACGATAACGATCGTTTACTAATTCAAAATCATGTTAGGGCGTTATTTACTGCCACATCTTTAAACAAAGAATCGCATACATTAATTAGGAATTAATTGATTGCACTCTCAAGAATTTGCGCGCGTTAAAAATGTTAGGAGAATCTACGGACACTTGGGATACGTTGGTTATATACCTAATCGTGTCTAAGTTAGACAAATGTACCGAACGCGAGTGGGAACGACACAAAAGTAACCTTTATCCCAAAGATAGAAAGTTTAAAATAAAATTAACTGACTTGTTATCGTTCCTCCAAGGTCGCGCAGACATGCTAGAATCATTGCAGGTATCACACAACAAAGACACAACCACAGCTGACTTTAAGAAATCCACTTCAAGTCACAAACAGAAGTCTCACTGTTATGTTTCTACCGACAAGCCACACACGCACGATCGAGTTAAGTCAAGGTCAAGGTACACTTGTTACATGTGCAAATCAAATCACCCTATTTATTCGTGCGTTAAATTTCTTCAGGCTGATTTAGATGCTAGAATGAAGGTTATACGTGATAAGGGACTATGCGAGAACTGTCTGCGTACTGGTCATGCTGTACATGCATGTATTTACGGCCCGTGCAAAAGGTGTAATAAAAAAACACAACACACTGATTCACTGTGATGACCTACATACGGTAGCCATCAATCACGCGTCATTAAATACTGCCCATGCGCCCGCGGCGTCACTGGCTGCGAACCGAGGCGTGACCACGCCCTCTGCAACTTCCGCAGTTCCCGCGCATCCCCCTTCCCATTCAGTCAACGGTCACGCGCATAATAACAACATTTCTTTTAATCTAAGCTCGCAACAAGTATCACACAAAAGGCTGGAACCGGTACTGCTGTCAACCGCATTAGTCGAAGTAGCAGATAGTAATAATGTTTACCATTTAGCACGAGCATTACTCGATTCTGGTTCACAGCGTTGTTTTGTAAAAGAATCTTTTTCAAAATTATTACGCACGAAATTATTACAGTCCACTCACGAAGTTCGAGGTGTAGGTAACTCAGTTACGCAATGCACACACAGTTGTTTACTGGATGTTAAATCACGAATAAATCCCTATCACACACAAATAAAATGTATAGTTTTACCACACATTTCTTCTGTCATGTCAAACATGAATAATGTTACATATAAACAATTTTCAATTCCTAGTAACATTCAGTTAGCCGACCCACACTTTTTTAGATGATCGAGACATCGACATCTTGATTGGCGCTGATATATTTTGGGATATAATTTCACACGAGAAAGTAAGGTTACCTAATGGTCCTTATTTACAAAATACAAAGCTAGGTTTCATACTTTCAGGTCCTGTTTATCACAAAGCGCACATTGATAACAGCCAAGTGCTTTGTAATTTCACACAATCGTCAGACCAACTACTACGTCAGTTTTGGGAACTCGAAGAAATACCTAGGGCTCAGGTCACACAGACTGATGAGGAGCAGGAATGCGAGAATCACTTCGTCAAAACCACCACACGCAATGGTGACGGGAGGTTCTGCGTGTGTCCATTCCTTTTAAACAGTCACCTGACACCCTGGGCGACTCATATGCTCAGGCTGAAAAACGCTTTTTAGCACTAGAAAGGCGCTTGCATCGGTCTGCTACTTATAAAAAAATGTACAGCGACTTTATTCATGAGTACGAGAGCCTCGGACACATGACTAAAGTCCTTTCACACGATACACCGCACTATTTTTTACCACACCACGGTGTGTTTCGCGAACACAGCACCACGACCAAGTTGAGGGTTGTCTTTGATGCCAGCGCCCCGACCACATCGGGCGCATCGCTCAATGACCTTCAGCGTGTTGGTCCAGCGATTCAGGGTGATTTATTGGGCATCCTGTTACGCTTCAGGGGGCATCGGTACGTCGCCTGCGCCGATATCGAGAAAATGTATCGCCAGTGTTTAGTGGCTGAGGAGCAGCGAGACCTACAGCTTATACTCTGGCGAGATTCGCCCTCAGAACCCCTCAGTACGTACAGACTGAAGACGGTGACGTACGGCACTGCGTCAGCGCCGTTCTTGAGCGTTCGCTGTCTGAAGCAATTAGGACAGGAAAGCAACAATGTGGACGTACAGAGAATCATAAATCAAGATTTTACGTTGACGATTTATTGACAGGCGATGACGATAAATTGAATTTAATATTTCTCTGCAACGAGACCACGAACACACTAAAGTCAGGTTGTTTTTCACTAAGAAAGTGGATCTTTAATTTCACACCGGACGATGAGTCGTTGGTGGGTTCATGCGATGAGTTGAAGCAATTCTCCTCTAACACAACGAACAATTCTAAAACACTAGGTTTAGGTTGGTTCAGCGCATCGGATGAATTTCATTTCAACACACAGTATGATTATAGTGATCGTGATGGTAAGGTAGTTACCAAACGCACTATACTATCACACATATCGCAGATTTTTGATCCGTTAGATTACTTAGCCCTTGCATAATGCAAGTTAAAATCTTGTTACAACG
Organism: Meandrusa payeni; assembly: GCA_029286785.1. Taxonomy (NCBI): domain Eukaryota; kingdom Metazoa; phylum Arthropoda; class Insecta; order Lepidoptera; family Papilionidae; genus Meandrusa; species Meandrusa payeni. Next base: position 4,443,368 of record JAGSMX010000008.1, on the reverse strand, counting down.
TTTGTGGCTATTAAAATCGACTGGGACGACCCAGTACCCGGTGACGTCACACAGACCTGGGACCGGTTCGTCAAAGCGTTATCTATAATTAACACAGTACGTATTCCACGTTATGTAATAGGTAGCCGGACTAATAAGCACGTATCTTTGCATATTTTCACAGACGCGTCACAGGCGGCCTATGGTGCATGCCTATATATACGTACCGTTAACATGGATGATTCCGTGTCGGTTAGATTGTTGTGCTCCAAAGGGAAGGTCGCACCTTTAAAGCCCGTCAGTATACCGCGATTGGAGTTGTGCGGAGCACTACTCGGAACTAGACTTTATGACAAGGTAATTAAGTCACTTAACCGCGAATTCGACCACACCGTGTTTTGGACGGACTCGACGATAGTGTTGGGCTGGCTGCGCATGAGCCCCAACCTGTTGAAAACGTTTGTGCAGAATCGAGTTGCCGAAATACATGAACTAGCGAAACATCTACCTTGGCGTCATGTTCGCGGAAAGGATAACCCAGCCGATTTGGTTTCGCGCGGAGCTAGGTTGGACGATTTACTCAAATCTGAAGCTTGGTGGGCAGGACCGAATTTCTTATATAACGAATACGACACTTACATATCGCAAAGTGGAAGTGTGTATACAGACGAGCTGCCCGGAAATCAAACCTAAGGTTCAGTTTAACTTCACTGCTACGGATTCACAGAAAATATCGCTTTTCCCTTTCACGAGATTTTCACAATTCTCACGCATGGTGCGCGCGGCTTCGTACATGCTCCGTTTTACACACAACTGTCGAAACAAATTTAATAAACGCACAGGTAGAATTTGTATCGATGAGATTAACGAGGCGGAGAGGGTACTTGCCAGGCTATCACAATTAGAATCCTTTCCTGAAGAGTGCAATCAATTAATTAATAAAATTTCACTAAAACCTAAGCACAAACTGAGTAAGCTCAGTATATTTGTCGATGGCAACAAATTACTGCGTGTCGGGGTCGGATGAAGTATTCTACGGAGTTTTCATTCGACAAACGCCACCCAGTATTATTAAATTCAAAACATCATTTTACGCAACTTCTGTTCCAGCACGAGCACACAAAATTATTACACGCAGCTTCGCAAGCTCTGTTATACAATATTCGCGAGAGTTGGTGGCCTATCAATGGTCGCAATCTTGCGCGAAGGGTAGTGCATAACTGTGTAAAATGCACGCGATTGAAGGGCAAGACGCTAACTCCCATTATGGGAAACTTACCTTCTGAAAGAATTACTCCCACGCATCCGTTTTTAAGGTGCGGCGTCGATTACGCCGGGCCAATTCTTATGATTAACCGCAAGGGCAGAGGTGCTCAAACTGTAAAATGTTACATTTGCTTGTTCGTATGTTTAGTGTCGCGTGCTATTCATCTAGAACTAGTTACAGATTTGACATCCGAAGCTTACATACTCGCGTTGAAGCGGTTTTTATCACGTCGCGGAAAGCCTGAGGAAATTTTCTCGGACAATGGTCGAAATTTTGTTGGGGCTATGAACGATTTCGCCAAATTTCTTTCTTCGTGTCATACAGACATTCGAGATTTTGCTACATCACACAAAATTAAATTTAATTTTATAGTCCCGTATGCTCCTCATTTTGGTGGTCTGTGGGAGGCTGGGGTGAAGTCTTGTAAATATCATTTACGCCGTGTTGTAGGAAACGCACATCTTACTTACGAGGAGTTGAGCACAGTATTAGCACAGATTGAAGCCATCCTAACTCCCGCACACTTTCTAATAGGCCGTCCGTTGACAGCGCCGGCCTGCTTTGACGTACAAGACGTACAAACATCTCGGCTCACTCGCTTTCAAAGAGTGGAGCAAATGAGACAGCATTTTGAGTCCCGCTGGATGAAGGAATGCATCTCCGACCTGCAGACGCGATCCAAGTGGCGCGACAACACAGACGTCTTGAAGCAGGACACTCTCGTTGTCATCAAAGACGATAACCTGCCTCCACTAAAATGGCAGTTAGGTCGTGTGCTGAAGACGATTCCAGGCAAGGATGGCGTGTCACGTGTGGCAGACATTCGAACTGCGACGGGGCTCATACGACGGGCATTCACAAAATTTTGCCCACTGTTTACCAGATGAAGATCCTGTTGAAAGTCGCTCGGTATCTACTTCCAAGGCCGGGGCATGTTCAGTATTGGTACCACTGGTGCCCTCTAGTGAGGACATCGCAAACACTCTGAAAACAGGATTGGTTCTATTGGAAGATCGGTCGACCAATCGGAACGCACCACGACCACGACCGCAACCCCACCGTTGGGCAGGACGAAGAACACATTTTAAACTTCACTTGCTTGTAAAACTGTAAACGAAGTACACGCATTTGGTAGCAGGAAAGTAGCAGTTGTTATTTCACACCACTTGTCTACGTGTCGATCCAACGCACAAGGGACTCGACAGTAGGCCTATGCCCAACAGTGGGACAGCTAATTGTAACTTAATAGGAAAATAAAGGCGTCCTCTACTAATAACGCCTAATGTTTGATTCGATTAGAAGTCGGTTTTGTTTTACTTGCTTTGGTTTTGTTTGACTTCTTCTGTTCTTGCATGAACGGGGGCATGATTGAGAAAATAAGATTACCTCGCAGTATACCAGCGTGAAGTGGTGATATATTAAACTTCATAGAGTGTAGAATGTCAGCGTCGCAACCCTTCTCTTTTCTCACTTCACATTAAAACGTATATTTACATTGGATTGTTTGTCTCCTTCTATCACTAATCTATGCGTTTTTTTTTGACGACACAGTTTGACGACACAGTTTTTGACACAGTTGACACAGAGATTTTTTTTATGACGAACTACACAGATTGTCCAGAGAAGCTGGCCCTTACTGCTTCACCGGATTGAAAGGTGGCATAGCTCTTAGGTCGCTTAGCCTCAACCGCTATTAGGTGGTGACTCGACACAAGGGTCCCCCCCCTGAGGGGGAACCTCGGCTTGGACGGTTACCATTATTGTGCGTTAGCAGTCCGATCCGAGCTATCCATGCGAGAAATGTATTGTATTATGTATAGAAACTGTCATCAGAATATAACGGTCGTTTCGACGTATCAACTTTTTCAAACCGTTTAGGCGCGACAGAAAAAATAAAACTGCACTTTTAGTCACATAATACGTTGACTGTACTGTGTTTTGCTGCCAAGTATTTATTCCTTGTATTTTTATTTTTAATTCTTATACGGCGCGCTTCAAATAATATACAGTTTTTAAAGTGAAACTTCTCTACTGAAGGAGAAAACATTTTCAAGCGTAACGAAATTTCCGAACGCAATTAACCTATTCCAATAGTTAGTAAATAGTGGGATTATTAATTATGTGAATATGGTTATCATTTTTCTCGAAATTAGACGGTGTTCAATGTACATTGATTTATCTTGAAACTTTAATAAAAAGTATAACAAAAAATATTACAAATTAATTATTTTTAATGCCATTAAATGTTGTGTTCTATATAGACATAGACATAGACATTTATTTATTGGCATCACAATAGAAAAACACATCATAGACAGAATTTAACACACATTAAAAAGAATGAAAAATAGACAAAACACAGTTAAAGTTACACGGACAAATAATACAAAACATATGATGCCAATATCGGACATATGCTGTCGCAAGGATGCGACAGCGCTGATTTTCAGCGGTGCCCGGGACTACCTAAAGACATGCGCGCGCAATTATTTATTTATTTCAGATTCAGAAGATTTATAAAGACAGTCTTTACTCGTTTAAAGTTGATTCGTTTTTAAAAGATATGATGATGAATCGATAATCGAAATGATAGATAATAAATTTATCTATAATGATTTGTTATGATTCGTATTCCCGCGAGCTTGTGCTAAGATTAAGCGGTTGTTGTGATCTTACGGTCCCTCTGACCGTATCGAATGCATGCATCCAAAGCGGTCGTTTTACGTTTTTAAGTATAAAAACTGTCACTAATGAGACCTTGACGAAAAGCGGACCACAATGTCTCTGTATGCAAAGTTAAAATGACGTGAGAGCTTTTTATACATAAAATTTTACATGATGTCACCGAAGCATTATTAAAGAACAAACGCGTAAAACTTGTATACACTGAATAAAGAGTCAATCTAACGGAACGTATCGATTTAGCATTGGCTGGTATTACTGTGAATTTCCGAATAAAAATGGCGCCTTCATAAAAATGCAACAAACGTTCACTCGAGGCGAGTTATGCCTGGCCGACGACAGACTAGCGCCGTGACGTGGCTCCTAATATTGATGGATGCCGTGAATTTTTTTCTACCTTATTTACAGATATTAGATTACACTCTCTTTACAGAAAGCCCTGTACAACCAACAATGGGACATACATATAGGTTGGGGAAAAAGTCTTTTCGCATTATAGTATGTATGAACTAGTAATAAAATCTCTTTGGCTATACTATTTGTAACTGGCTGGTTCTGGTATCATTGAAAGTTTACATTTTAAAGAACATAATTCCAAATTTAAATTAGGAAAATGAGTGACTTTCTTTTGTTTTTCATACTGTCAAGTCAGTGAAATTCGATACATTTTAAAATTTTACTACAATAAAGGTAAAAATGCAACGCAAGCCGCGAAAAAATAATTTTCGATGTTTATGGACCTAGTGCAGTGTCTGTGAGAGTAGCACAAAATTGGTTTAAGTGTTTTCAATCCGGAAATTTTGATGTCAAAGATGCACGTCGCTCTGGTATTACGGATAAAATGGATGTCATTTTTTAAAAAGTGGGGCAAGATCGTTATATATCCGGATATATATATATATTAGTAGTTACGATATAGCTGAAGAACTGGGAATTGACCACAAAACAGGTTTGGTGCATTTGAAAAAAACTAGGCACACAAAAAAGCTCGATATTTGGGAATCTCACGAACTCACTGAAAAAAACTTGAATGAACCGTGTACTCGTTTGTGATTCTTTATTACGACGTAATGAAATCGAACCATTTGAAGAAGCCACGTGCGAAAAAGGTAGTGGTCAAAGGCCGGTCAGACTTCACAGACTGTGACGAATCCCGGGTTAACTCGCAACAAGGTGATGCTGTGTGTGTGGTTGAGCATTTGAAGGGCATTGTTCATTGTGAGCTGTTGTTACTACTTCAATTCAACAAAAAGAAAATTACGTATAAAAACTTTTAGGACATCATTCATAAGCATCGTTATTCGCATATTCAAACGGCGAACGATTTAAATATGTTAACAAGTGGTACCACAATGCCGTTATACTGTAAAATATGACTAATAATACGAGTCAAACTTACGAATGACATCATAGCAAGCTTTGCTTTTTGTAAAAAAAGAATCATCAAAATCGGTTAAGTCTGGTGAAAATTATGCGGGAAATAAAAAAAAAGAATCGAATTGAGAACCTCCTTCTTTTGAAGTCAGTTGAAAAAAGAAATGTCAGTAAATTTTTATGACATATAAATGTTTTTTTTTTATTTAAGAAGTAATACATGCAATGCAATTAAATATTATACGTTATAGAGAACTATCAAGATAGGTACAAAAAATATACATAGTGTAATAAGTATTTAGTATATTAAAATTAGTTTAGCGCCATCTGTCGTCGAATAGCACAATAATATATTTCTGAACTGAATGTATGTATATCTTGTAATAATAATTTGTATTCTTTTTACACAAGTAAAATACAAGTACAAGTAGTATTTATTAATTTTAAAGTCAAAGTTAAAATAGTTTGTACTGTGATGTCATTCTGAAATCAAATCAAGTGATACTCAACATTTTAACTTATCTTGAACCAAAATATTTCATAAATAACCATTTTAAAGTTGAATGAAAATGGTAATCTTTTAGGAATCACCACTATATGTATGAAGAGACTTTATACATACAGTAGTGATTCCTAAGATCGGTAGAGGGCGTCCTAGAAGTAAATGGAATAACGTTCATATTTGAAAAAGGGTCAGGTAAAGAAATAAGCCTAGAAATATGTATACACTGTAATTGGTGCGAAAAGGTTTTGTCAGAATCGTACTAAATGGAGCTCTGAGATCTCCGCCTACCCTTTTACATCATCTAGTGTTTGTGTCAAAGGAAAAAATAAAACAAACATCATAAGACACTTGCCGTAGCGGCAATAATTAATATAAAATAATTTCTCGTAGCGGCAATAAAGATAGTCGTAGCACTGTGACGTTAGTAATCCAATGACAGCAATTGACCGAGCCGGCTGTGTATAGGAACTTCAGGACAGAATGTTATTGCAGTTAGAGAAACAGTTCACGCCCTTTGGCACTCTTGGTTGCTTGCGCTAAGTTATTCATAATATAGATTCAAGTGGAGCCATATAAGAGTTTGGACACGACCTAACCCAGTGAAATTGTAAAAAATCCGCCATATATAGTTGTAAAATAATAGTAATATATAATAATATAAATAATATCACACGCAAAGGCGTTATCGTAACAAACTGCGAAAATACGTGTTTTAATGCACGAATAAATATTATAATCTGTAAAATATACTTATGAATTAGAATAAGTTAATGGACTAATATAAAAATACTTTGTTGCTAGTCAACTAAAGTACTTTTATTGGTCGCAACCAAGTCCGTTTCTGTTTTTGAAAGAGATACCAATACTAGAAATTTAGGATAAAAAGGAGAGGACTCTCTCTGTAGATAATCAGTGCACAGTTTAGACTAAGTGTGTTATGCTGGAGGAAAAGCCCTTTACAAGTGAACCTCTGAAACAAAGTCAGTAAGTCTTTATTAAATTACCTCCAAAACTCTTGATGTTTTGCTAAAATCTGTCAATAATATGATAAAATATAATATGTTGTGTGCGAAGTTGAGCAAGGAAGCTTACGGAAAAGGAAAAATGCAAATGTGGTACAGCATATTATCAAAACTTCTCACGTCCTTTTAACTCAAACGGGATATACTGCAACAGCTTTCGTTGTCCGCTTTTCACCTAGTGATTTTTGTACTTAAAGAAGCGAGCAATCAATGGTACATAATTTTTTAAAAACACAAACGGTACGGTACGGCCTGCGAATCGTAAGGTCGTGAACCATGTCCTTTTTTTGTTAACGCGGGGAATCGAGTTATTAACCATCCTCCGGTACCCTGGGTGGGCCCGGAGGGATGTGTGGGACTCGGCCTGGGCAGCCCATACCCACTAAACCTACCGCGAATGCCATCAGCCGTTATGAGCGGGGTGCCCCGGATCTGTCAGCGACAGGACACCCCAACGACCGGCCGGTCTCGGCAAGACCGGGCTTCACCCTCGAGGGGGACTCCTCCGGCACCCAGAGAAGTCCCGACGACGCCGAAGCATGCTGGGGCCAGGTTCCCATCCTGGCCCCGCTTCGGATTACGGGGGCAGCGAGAGGAGGCGTTTGAAACGCCTCCTGCGCACCCCGACTCGTCGCCTGCGGAGGAGGGAGCCCCACGGCTCCCTCCTGACCCGCTCGTCGGCCTCCTTCTGGGACATGACTGTCTCGCAGAAGGAGGCGACCGCCGACCAAGACCTGTCGCTCCGTACCATCGCAAGTGCGAGGCTCGGAAGCGACAGGTCTACTCCACCGATGGCGGATGCCAAGTCGCAACGCTGCGCTGCCCATCTCGGGCACACCTCCAGGGTGTGCTGGGCAGAGTCCACCGCAGCGCCACAATCATGGCACCGCTCATCAGCCTCCTGTCGGGCCGTCCGACACAGGTAGTCCCCGAAGCAGCCATGCCCCGTGAACACCTGCGTCAGACGGAAGGTGAGAGGTTTGCGCTTTCTGCGCATCCAACGCTCCAGGACCGGGCGCAGAGCACCCGTTGTACGTAAACCGTACGGGTGATGCGCCAGGTCCTCCTCCCACCTCCGGCATAGTGCTACCTCACCTAACCGACGGATCCGCCGGACCTCTTCTGGCAGAGGGTTCTCTCCGAGGGCCCTCCTATCCGAGACATAGTCGGACACCTCGGCCAGAACCCCCGCCACGAGCTCCCACGGCGGATCGCCGGCAAGCGCAGTAGCTGCCGCCCACGAGACCGTACGGTACCCCCGGATGACCCTGATCGCGGCAATCCGCTGCGCCCTGCGCAGCTGTACGCGATTGCCGCGAGACAGGTCACCCGCCCAGATGGGGGCACCGTACGTGGCCATACTCCGACAGACCCCAGAGTACAGCCTCCTGCACACCGCGCTGGGTCCTCCGAGGTTCGGGAGGAGACTTCCCAGCGCGGCTGCCGTCCTCAGGACCTTCGGCCCCAACTGTTCGAAGTGGGGTCCGAAGGTCCATCCTCCATCGAGGGTGAGTCCCAGGTACTTCATCTGGGAACTCACCCTCACTCTTTCACCTCCAATGAGGAGAGTGGCACCCGGAGGGGGTCCTTTACGCCCGGTCCTGCGGAAGAGGAGGGCTTCGGTCTTCTCCAGTTTTACCCGAAGCCCTAACCTCTTTATGCGGCTGACCACGAGGCCTACTCCGACCTCGGCCAGCCGCGCCGCCTCCTTATACGCCTTTCCCGGGAATATACGAGGGTGTCATCTGCATAGCAGATGACACCCATCCCGGGGAGGAGACGGCTCCGCAGGACCCAGTCGTAGCCGATGTCCCACAGAATCGGCCCCAACACCGATCCTTGTGGGACACCGCGCTCGACTTTTCTCCACCTGACTGACCCTCCGGTCCTCGAATGCCACCCTCCTCTGGGAGAGGTAGGCGCCCAACAGCTCTCCTGAGATACAGGGGCACTCCGAAATATACGAGTGCCGCCTGTATCACCGCATGCGGGAGACTGTTGAAGGCATTGGCGATGTCCAGTGACACCGCCAACACTACCTCTCCCTGACGCCCCGCCTCTTCCGTCACCGCCCGCAGGCGTCGGAGGCGTCGACGGTCGACCGGCGGGCCCGGAACCCGAATTGAAACTCATAGAGTTTCGGGCCCGGAACCTTCCTCCATATGCTGGACGAGGCGGCGAGCCACGACCCTCTCCAGGGCCTTGCCAGCCTCGTCCAGCAACACAACCGGTCGAACCGCCGAAGCCGAGTCCGGGGCCGACTGTCCTTCGGGAGAAGGCACAGCCGACCCTCTTTCCAGGCCCTCGGGAACTGCCCCGACCGCAGACAGCGGTCGAACAGCTCCCGAAGGGGCCTGACCGAGGTGCACGAGGGAAAGGGCCAAAACCTTTCCGTGCACCCCGTCCGACCCGGTGCCCTCCGCCTACTCTGGAGGCAGGTCAGAACTGCCTCCATTTCGGTATCCGTGACGGGCGGTGGCGGGACGTCTTCGACGTCCGGCGTCTGCCGAGCCATCCTGGGGGAGTGAAACCCGCAGGGGCGTCGGGGAAGAGTTCCCCGACTATCCTCCCCAGGAGCTCTGGCTGGAGCACTCCGGTGAGAGGGCCGACCGGGTGCGGAATTTCTCCCGCACCCTTTATACGGTCGGCCCCAAGGGTCTCTCTCGAGACCCTTCACCATCTCCAGCCAGGCAGTCTCCTTGGCTCGGCAGATGGCCAGCTGCAGGATCTTCTTTTCTCCACGTAGACCCTGTACAGCCGACCATCTCTCTCCACATCCTGGGGTCGGCGCCGCCTGCTTCTGGTGTACGCCCTACGGGCCCCATTGCAGGCGACGCGGAGGTCGGCAATCTCTGTCGACCACCAGAAGACCGCCCGCCTAGGGGGGGGACGCCCAACGCGGGGCATGGCCGCTCTGCAGACGTTATGTAGTACGTCGCAGAAGCGGCCAGCCGCATCGTCCACCCCCCCGTCTTCTGTTGGCGGGAGGCCCCAGCGGCCGACAATGGCCGCCTCTAATGCCAGTTCCCGGTTGAGCTTTGTGAGCGCCCAACGCGGGAACCGGCTTCGACCCCAGGAATTCGACGCCGGACGTCCGGAGGCTGGAGACACCTCGAACCTTATATATTTGTGGTCCGAAAGTGTCTCCACCTCCGTCTCCACTCTCCAACCCTCCACTTGCCGTGCGACGGCCGGAGTGGCGAACGACAGGTCCACCACTGAACCTCCCGACCGCCGCACGCATGTGTGGGCTGTCCCAACATTAAGAAGGGACAGCCCGGCAGCTAGCGCCCACTCCTCCACCTCCCTCCTTTCGGGTTCGTGCGGGGTTGCCCCAAGCCGTGGACTTGGCATTGAAGTCCCCAGCACGAACACCTGGAGGGGCGCTAGCTGCCCCACCACCGGCCCGAGAGCGTCGAGAAATCGCTCAAGGGCCGGCAGGTCTGATTCGGAGAAGTAGACTCCGACCAGAGCCACCTCTCCCCGAACCGCCGCCACGTACCCGTGGCCCCTCGCCTTGGGGACGAGGGGCGGGCCTACTCCAGGCCTCACGGTGATGGCAACGGAACCGTCCAGATCCCCCACCCAATGAGGAAGGGAGGGGACGAAGTACGGCTCCGCCATCACCGCGAGATCGACGCCCCACTCCGCCATGGACTGCAGGAAGAGATCCTGCGCCGCGGCGGAGTGGTTGGCGTTCGCCTGGAGTAGGTTGAGATGTCTGGCCATCAACCAGACATCTCAACGTCCCTCGAGCTCCCGGCCCGTTGGGGTTGGGCGGGGAGCTTTCCACGGGTGGATGGGGGGTGGCATGCCATGCCCCCCATCACGTGGCCGGCAGGCCTGCCTGCATCGGCGCAGACCGCACAGTGCGGTGGCGCCGAGCAGGCAGCTGCCTTGTGCCCCTTCTGACCGCAGCGATAACACAGATCGCTGCGGTCAGCCTGATGGGGCACGTGCCAGCCACGTGCCCCAGACCCAGGCATCTAAAACAGTGCCTGGGTCTTGGCTCCAGGAAGTGGAGGTGCACTCGGCTCCACCCCACCGCGATGCTACCCAGCTGCAGCAGCTTTTCGCCGCTACAGCCGGGCACTCCACGAGGGCGGAGCCCATCCCTGCGGGCCATTGCCGGTGCGCATGCTCCGGACAATGACCTGCGCGGCAGTGCACCCCCCTTCCCGAGCCAGCGCGGCAGTGAGGCGGTCCACAGTGGTGGTGTCATTGAGGCCCGTGACGCGCATGTCGGCGTTTTTCACGGGCCTCGACACCTCCACGTCCTCCACGAGGACCGACCTCAGGCGGTCCGCCAGCGCGTCGGCCTTGGCCGAGCTGGTGGCACCTGGCACTTCAATTAGGCGCGCCCCGGTCGCCGACTGGCGGATCCGGAGCGGCCCAATACCCAGCTCAGCCAGGTCCACCGCTTGCTCGGCCTTTAAAAGGGCCGACGCGTACGTCACTCCCCTTGTTGCTGCATCAGGCCGTAGCTTGATCACTACGGCCTGTGAGCGGGGGGAGGACGACTTGCGGCTTCCTCACCTCCTTCGCTGGTGGTGCCGCCGCCACGGCTACCGTCTTTTTGACGGGTGCCTTGCGGCGGACCACCTCCGTCCACTCCATCGGGTTACTCCCCGATGGAGCGGACGGACCCCCTGAGGCTGCCGCCGCCGCCTTTGAGGTTGAGGGACCGAATGCAGTCCACTCAACCCCAGATGCCCCTCCACTCTTTCCCTTACCCTTCCCCTTTCCCTTGGGTGTCCTGGAAGGGGGGAAGGGCCGGAAACTCCTCCACCTCGCTCCCTCCCTGTGGCTGGACGGAAGGCTCCACCACTGAGCGTGCAGCAGGTTTCTCTGCTGCACGGTGCACCTCAATGGCGGCCCTCGTCGCCCTCGCCAAGGGCCTTTCATCACCCGCTAGGGGTGGGCGGCAGACCTGCTGCGGGAGCCGGGACTCCAGTTCGGAGGGCGGCCATCCACCAGGTTGCCAACCAACCTGGCGATGTTCCTCTCCAGAACTTGGAGTTGGTCCCGGCTCATAGGACCGTCCTGTTTGGCCGTCTTTCGGCTCTCCTCAAACTCCCTGCGGTGCGCACGGACCTCCTCCCGCAGGTTAGTCACCTCCCGCTGGAGCCGATTATTATCGGCTCTCAGACGGCGGGTTTCTTCGGCCTCCGTGCGCACCACAAGGTTGTCAAGGACGTCCTTCACGAAGGAGGACGCCCTCTTGATTTTACTGGAGTACCCCCCCTTGAGGGCGGTACTCTTCCCGGTCAGCTCCAGGATAACCCCGAGCTGACCCTCTGCCGCCAACAAGAGGTCCTCCGGACCCATTGCCCCCAGATCAGAGGGGAGTTCTACCTCCCTCTTTCTCCCTCCCAGCTTCCCCTTTCCTAAACCTGTTTTCGAGGGCAGCCGCGAAAACAGCCTCAGTCTCCTCCACCCTTTTTTCTCGCAAAGCCACCCTTGCTTTCGCAAGGGTGTCTGCGACCCGCGAGCTCCCCCTTTTTGGGGAGGACACCTTTCCCTTCGCCTTCCTTTTCCCCCGATCCTCCCCCGTTTCGGTGTCGGAGCCGGAGACGGCCGACATCTCCGAGAACAATCTCTTTCCGTGGCCCAGATCCGACTCCGACAGCGACGTCACCGACAAACTGCCCAGAGGCCTCCGGCCCCGATGTCTCCCCCCCCAACAGCGACCTTCGACCCCCCCGCGAGTGGTTCGTCGTCCGAGTCGCTCACGCCCTCGTCCGACGGAAGCACCCTTCCCTCATCATAAATTCCCCCCCCCCTCGACGAGCGACCCCCGCCCGGATCCCCCCCCCCTTTTCCCGATCTCCTACTCATTCTACACGCCGGACAAAACAATCACCAATTAACAAAATAACACAACAATATCAAAACAAAATAACAAAGTAACAAGATAAAAACAACCAACAAGATAAAAAACAACCCCAAAATAAAACAACCCCCAGATAAAACAAACAACCCCAAGCTACAATGAACAACCCAAGACCCTCGTGAACCATGTCCTAGCACAAGCTTAAGCTTAGTTGGAATGGTTAACAAGATTGTTAGTAATGTTTCTGAAAAAAAAAAGAAATATTGCCAGCTTTCTTTTAAAAAAACACAAATTGTAAGTTGGAATAATTTAATTCATTTATTTTTAACATTTTACACATTAATATAATTTATTAAATTTACGTGTCGTACAATAAAATTTAAATACATTAGGCATGTGTTACAAGAATAATCACAACGAGACCATTTTTTCGTTTCATACACGAAAAATTGTCTTAAAATAAAATTCTTAATTAAGCTAAATTAGAAATGATAAAAATAACGAAATTTCTTCGTATTTGCTATTTTTATTTCCAATTTTGGATTTTATCATTTTAAATTGTAGATCATATTATATATATTATACAGAAATATTTATTGAATTCAAAACTAAAGAATGACATTATTGATTTTATAATGAATTCATAATATACGAATAAAATAATAGACCATGATAATTTTTTTCAATCAATATTGCAAGAAATATAAATAGTTAAAAAGTAAAAACTATACTTACTTATTAAAATTATATTAAATTGATTTTATCAATTTGGCCATGTCAGTCTTATTTATACCATAAAATTAACAAACAATAAAAAAAATGGTTGTCATAGATTATAAATTTATTAACAATATAGTTTTATAAAAGATAAGATTGACACGATTTAGTGATTGGACAGGACAATAGACTACCTAATTGACTATAATTACGTTATTATTTTTAATATAAATAATCACAAAAATAAAATACAACTACATTATGATTTTCCTGTAGTTATTCATAAAAAAAGATCATTAATTGTATTTTAACGACGCTTAAATCAAACAGCGCAAGTTCCAATGTAAACAAATGGTAACAAAACTATTTGACCTTTTAGAATTAACGTATAACACTTTTTTTTCATTCTTTCAAAACCCTTCTTTTCATCTGACATTAAAGAAAATACATTCCTTAATAGTAAGGCGCACTAGCGTATGTTAACTAGACTAGAAGCAGAACTAAAAGCAGAGCTTCAGAGCCACTTTCTTGTATAATAGGTTAAATAAAATCTTAAAAATTCATCCTTTGTCGAATCATAAATGTAAATTAGTTTGTAAAAAATATTTACTAGAGTTGGATTATATTCAGACTGAACGCCTCCTAATTTAATAAAATTTAATATAATATTAAGCTGATGGACATACACTAACACAAATTTACACACACACACCAACACACACACACAAATTTATAAAATATTGTTTTCATTTGTTATTGCTCATATTTTATTGTATTTTATTGTGCTTTTCAAATGGAGAAGACACTGACCCTGAAACACAGGTCCAATTGAACCTAGCTCAGGAGTCAGGGACTTCATATTTCTTTGTTTAAACATTTTCTTTGGTGACTAATAAAGATTTATTATTATTATTATTATTATTATTAACTGGCAACACATGACACCCAGCAATTGTTATACATAATAATTACTTCCAATGTTATCTTCGTGATTTACCTGAACCTTATTGTATCTTTAATTCATAATTAATAATTTAGTTGTTCATCACATTAACTTGGTTTAAACAATAACTTTATTAGTTTGTAATATGACTTCTTCTTTTGCAAAAAGAAGATGACGGCGACGCGCAGTAGTCACAGCATTCGTTAAAATAATTCCTTGTACAACGTTACGCTGTCTAAATAGAGTGTACTAGTAATTGGACTATTTCATTCCACAAAACCTGCAAGTTATTACACATAGTAAACTCGCTCTACTTTTGAAAACACCCACATTGTAATCGAAAGGTAAGACAGAGGCGGGAAAACTATTCCAGTTTTTTGCTGTATAAATAAGCGAGGAGTTTCGTTAGTTATTATGGGATGCTTACAACAATAGGATGAAATCTATCAGTGTATTATAAAGTCCGATTAGATCATGTAATTTCTGAACATACACTCCAAAATGCATTCTGTAAAACACCGAAAGGCAAGACCGCTTTACGCATCGAGACTGTAGATTGGTTGCAGTTGACCAATTTTTAATGTTACTTAGTTAGTTACAGCCTTTATATATATAATATATATGTCCCACTGTTGGGCGCAGGCCTTCTCTGTAAAGAGAGTATAAGGGCATAGTCCACCACGCGGCCCTAGTGCGGATTGGCAGACTTCACATGCCTTAGAAAAAATTTCTAAGACATGTAGGTTTCCTCACGATGTTTTCCTTCACCGCCGAGCGAATGGTTAATCAGCACATAAAATTGCTACAACAAATTTATTGGTGCCGTGTATTTTTAATGTACATACAAATAATACAATTTGATGCATTATTGGAACTAAATATAACTCTTCCAAGATCTGGTAACCCTGCTTACTTTACTTACGTTAGTATTTTTCTACTAATTACATTAGTGCAGTGTAGCAATATAGAAAAAAACGTCTCTAGTTACTGTTTCCGTCTTCTTTTAAGTAGGTTTATTAGAACATTATAAAATAATAATAAAATATTTATTTGGCACTATAACAAGGATCAATATTATAATTATTTTGTTCGATAATAGCAACATTTAAGACTATGTCACTGTTATTAACACCCAATCAAATCAGGCGTTAGTATTCCAGATTCTTATTTCTTAATAAAAACATTAATTTCACAAATGTTTAATGTTATGTATTTGTTGTCTATGTGTGGGTGCGCGTTTGTGTGCGTGTGTTTGTGTGTTATTTGGCGCTCATATCATGTAAGCGTTACTTTTGTGTACGTTGATACAATGTAGTTTGACAATAACTTAACAATGTCCCTGATTTTAACATTGTAACAGGTCACTGACATACACTCGACTGCAACTTAAGCAATTAACGTGTTCATTACCGTGTGATTCGAATACCCGAACGGAAATAGAATGCTTATTATCCAATTTATCACTGATTTTTATAAATTATTATTTGACTAAACAGAATCCTATTCGTTTCTACCTAACATTAGATTGATTTCGAAAAAAAATAGGCCAATTCCACCAAGTAATACTTGTATTTTTTGTTTTTCTTTTTTGACGAACTTAGATTAGCCAGATAAGTTGGCATTGACTATTTGTCGCCACTGTGTGTCACCGGATTGAGAAGTGGCAAAGCTCTTAGGTCGCTTAACCTGAATCTCTACATTTATTTTTGACGGGGGGAAATCTTCAACGAGATTTCTAGGGAGAAGGTGGGGTTAAGTGGGTTTCTTACCCACTGAAACCCCCCTTCCTCGGTGCATGGTCTCACAGGCCAGCCGATGCCGCTTTCTTCTCGGGTCCACTTTGGCGGACGACAAAGGCTCCTTCGGCGGACGACCTTTGTCGCCCAGCGAACCCGTGGCCCCTTTTAGTCTCCTTCTACGACAGGCAGAGGATACCGTAGCCTTATTCTACCCAGCCCAGAACTACTGAGCTGAACGTGAACCTCTACTGTAGTAACTCGACACAAGGATCATTTCGGTGAGTTAGCCTGGGCTTTAACGGCTACTACGTTACTCGTGAGCATTCCGTTCCCAGGCCGTTGATTACCTAGTATTTTTTGTTTGTATTATCAACGTAAATCATCATCAAATTAGAGACATAATTACAAACTTAAAACTTCGCGTTCTAAAATCATAAACAAGTTATAGTTTTTAGTAGTCATTAAATAAATAGGGCAAGAAAATAAATAAAATAAAAAGCTCACAAAAAATCTTAATCTTACCTATCTAAAACACATTAAAAAGGCTTTGTGTAACAGCAGAAAAGGCCACACAAGATATCGACCGCCATTTGTGTTTTTGACGTAACTACCTTTCTACATCGCAACGAATTCAACGGTATGACTAACTCCAGGTGTGACGTGTCATCATCTTCATCAGAGGCAGTAAGTTCCACTTCGTAGAGTGGTGGTGATGATCGATCAGGGCTCTCTCCACGTTCATACGGTAAGCAGTCACAATGACGCGCCGTCACCGGCAACGGCGTCAATGGTATTTCATTCCCGTGGAATTCCATCCAAGAGTCATCCATATTTTTCTGTAATTAAAATGTAAAATGATCACGTGACTAGTGATAAAGCGGACAGCAACTGCTCTCTTTGTCTACCCCTTCAAGAAAAGGGTTGAAGAACATGAGTACTGATTTATTTAATCATATGACGAGTCCTAAATACTTAACACGGTCCAATCCATAACACACAGCAACTGAGGCAATAATCCTACTAGTACATATATACACAATATGCCCATGATATACAAAATCTTATGTTATACAATTGAAAATTTTATTTTATTTTATTTAACTATTAAACCAACACAATGAACATTTTAACAAACAAAACATAAAACAGTGAAAAGTTGTGAAGTTAATGCCATCGCAGTTATAGGCATAGACTGCAAGCAATTAATTGGCGAGTGACAATGTTAAGATAAAATTAAAAAGAACACGAAATTAAAAAATAAATCTAAATTTGAAATTAAAAATTAACTAATAAAAAAACTATTTGTAGATTAGTGATTGTTTATACATACTTATACTAGGAAAAAAGAGGTCGATATCGTCCGTTTTGAAAAGAGTTGAATTCTATACTAATTCTATTTAAGGGCGCATTCTTACCTAGGTTCGATCTGAATAAACTGCTTCTCAACAATTGGTATCGTGAAGGTCTAGGTAACCGTGACGGTACAGTAAAGCTACGGCGGAGAGAAGCTCAGGGGTGTCAAAATGCCATTTGCAACTTTATAGTGGAATATGAGGTCTAGCATGTTTCTTCGATCCGCGAGTGAGACTATTCCGAAATAATTTAATCTCTGTCGGTGTGACGAAAGGACCTTTCCCAAATTGGCATGCTAAATGCTATAAAAATCTTTTTTGGACGCTCTCGAGTCTATCGATATAAACATTGTAAAATTAAAAATTTCATCTCACTAAATGTATATTAGTCATAGACATGGACATTTTATTTATTGGCATCACAATTACATAAATATAGTAAAATAAGAACATTAAAAATAAATAAAAATAAACACAATATAATTAAGGGAAGGAACTGACAAATAGGATATGATGCCAACATTGGATGTGTTGTCCGATGCCACAGCGCTGATTTTCAGCGGCGCCCAGGACTTTTTATATGATTATATACATTTATGTTGGCGCAAAAAAAGTATTCAATCCTCGAACGATTAATAAATACCGCAAAGTAGGATACAAAAAATAATATAAAGGACATCATAGTTTAGAGTAATCAAACACTGACTTTGTCTGTGGCTTTGTCTATGGCTTCACTTATGACTAGCGAATAGGGATTCCACGGTTGAGCGAAAAAAATAAATAGACGTGCCCGACTTGCGTTAGTCGTGTTTGGGAAGTTACAAATGTGTGGACCTTCTCTGTATTGACAAGAACATGCCGACGTCTCAAAGCTCTTCTGGGATTAGTTGTTGGAGCCGTAATGCTGGACTACAGCCGAGCCACGTAAGTTATTTATTATTAGCACTCTTTATATTTTGTTATGCTTATATCAGCCACTTGTTCTTTTAACACTGCCAGAGCAAAAACCTATTGCGCTACCAGTTCCAAGCACAGAAAAAAAGGCGGGACACGAATTCCCCAATTTAAGATTAGTTGTAAATATTTATATACCCACATTCTATTCAAGACCTGGTGATGTTGATGGTGATAATTATTATCAATCTACCCTCATTATCTGATCGAACTTTATAAGCGTAGCATAACCGTCGTACGTAAAAGATGAAAGGGAAAAAATTACAAAATATTCTTACAAAGTCATCGTCGTCATTGCAATCAGCGGATGATGGCCTTATAATCAATTCTTCATCGCTGCTGCTTGTTTCAGTCAACTGTAAACACAGATAAGTTATTTATATAAATATATGGAATCATCTTTATACAAAGTCCAATGTAAGTAACAACAAAATAAAATTAACGGTACGATTTAAAACGAAAAGAATACCTCTGCGCGTGTAAGTTAGCAAATTATATCGATAAAGAAAATAAATTTAAACTAATGTGAAAAATATATGATAGAGGAAAATGGCGACGGATGACTAAAAACAAACTGTTCCCACGAGATGGTCACGACCCTCAGCATTGATGAAACCGACGCGAGGAGGAGGAGGTGAGAAATATTTTTATTTATTAAAAAAAATACAGAAAAAAGAATAATGGTACCATGGAGACTCCAATCGTTAAAATTTTGGCAACAGAATATATTTTCCTTCTTACTTTGTTTAGTTTTTACTAACCGTAAGAAATATCAGTAACATAAAAATATTAATATAAAAAATTATTTCTTTTAAATTCCTTTCATATTAAATGATAAAGTAAATGCTGTCGGACTTTAGTCTATGTTTTCCTTTATTCTTGGACACTGCATCTAAAACTTCTATATTTGGACAATTAATTTCTATAGTATGTCTACAAAAGATGTTATAATAGTTGAAATTGCCTTTAAACCGTGATTCTTTTTTTTTTTTTAAAAAAAAGAAAGCTAGCAATATTCCTTTTTTTTTTCAGAAAAATATTACTAACAATCTTGTTAACCATTCCAACTAAGCTTAAGCTTGTGCTAGGACATGGTTCACGGCAATAGTCGAATGGTGGATTCGAACCCACGACCTTACGATTCGCAGTCCGTACCCTAAACCATTAGGCTATTGACGCTTCGATTGAAAATAAATATAGAATTAGAATAATTAAGGAAATCTATTTCTTTTTAAAGTGCCTCTCCGACTATAGAAGGTTGGCAGTAGTTCACCATATTTCATTCTTTTTTCTTACTTTTGTATGTGTCATACAGAAGCGAACATGATTAGTTTATATATTTTATTAGTTTATATTATATATTAGATAAGTAAAGTGAACAAAAAGGTAAATGCATACATGATCACTTCCCGGAAACTGAATGCCTGGTACACAGGCCGCGTCTTCGCTGTCGATCCCGCTATCTTCACGTTCAGGGAATATCGGGATCAACTGCCCAACACGGATATCGTCGTCCCCCGCCAGCTTGATAGTTTTGCTCGTACTACGGTCACCTGAATTCAAAACAACATTACGAACAATATCCTTTTTTTTGTTCACGCGGGGAATCTTTTAGACCATCCTCCGGTACCCTGGGTGGGCCCGGAGGATGTGTGGGACTCGGCCTGGGCAGCCCCTACCCACTAAACCTTCCGCGAATGCCATCAGCCGTTATGAGCGGGTGCCCCGGATCTGTCAGCGACAGGACACCCCAACGACCGGCCGGTCCCGGCAAAACCGGACTTCAACCTCAAAGGGGACTTCTCCGGCACTCAGAGAAGTCCCGACGACGCCGAAGCATGCTGGGGCCAGGTACCCATCCTGGCCCCGCTTCGATTACGGGGCGGCAAGAGGAGGCGTTCGTAACGCCTCCTGCGCACCCTGAGACGTCGCCTGCGGAGGGGAGCCTCTGCGCTCCCTCCTGACCCGCTCGTCAGCTCGTCAGGCGACCGCGCGATTACGAACAATATCCTACCCTATTAACATTATGACGTGAATGTTTGTAAGAATGTATGTGATGTGTTACTCTTTCAAGAAAAAACTACTGAATTCACGAAACTTTACAATAATATAGCTTACCCATCAGAGTAACACATAGGCTATAATTTATAAAGATATAGTCTGAATTATCCAAAATATAATGGTGAGTAGGAAAAAATTCTACCATTTGCGAGGGCCGTAAAATCAGTACGAGCTGTAAATGTTAATCTTAATTTTTTTTTTTTAAATAAAGCTAGCAATATTTCTTTTTTTTTGTCAGAAATATTACTAACAATCTTGTTGAACCATTCCAACTAAGCTTAAGCTTGTGCTAGGACATGGTTCACGGCAATAGTCCAATGGTGGATTCGAACCCACGACTTTACGATTCGCAGGCCGTACCCTGAACCATTAGGCTATTGACGCTTCAATAATCAATAATTCTACAAAGTTCGCAACAGCATATATAGTGAACCAAAAATACAATAATATATTTCTAACACACATTTGGTCGTTATATCAAAATAAATACGAATAACACCACGGGGCGCAGCTAGTATTGTATATTGTTTTCTTGATCTATGTGCTACGGTCAATAATCTCAATATCCAACAATCCAATAAATTTACATTTACAACATCTAGAAACATCTAGAGTACAATATTCCATATAAAATACAAATATATCCATACACCATACACGCATGCGCGGATTAGGAACAACTTGTTTTATTCCAATTACCAATTTTATTTCTAACAACAATTAAAAAAAATCTTATAAACAAGATGGCGTTGATATCATTTGTTTGAAAAGAAAACAACATAACAATATACGTAAAGTTTTGCAATCTCACCATTAAATAAAATAATGCTTGTAATGTTTGCTGCGAAACGTGTAAAATTATCATAACCAACAAATGTTTAAGTATATATCTGTTAGATAACACTTAATTGTAAGAGACTTACGATCGATTCTTCATAACCTTAACAATATAGACGCCTTGTTCACTAAGCAATTACCTAATTAGACACGATTTCCAACGACATCGATTTTAGATAATTACAATAAAAGAAAAACAAGATAATATTAGAGATAACTTACTGAATAATGTTGTAAAATACCGAAAGATACAGGTTAAAACAGCGGTATTATCGACTGGGAGTGTTGTAGCGGCGTATTAAATCTCCGTTCTATTCCTCGGGATGGGATGGGCGTCCTAGGGGAGCCCTCCCTCCGTTACCATGACAACTGGACTGTGCGCGCGCACTATAATTTGATAAACTTAGATATTTTGTCAAATAAATTTGTCAATTTCCGACATTATTGTAAAACCAAGAAATTTGAGAGACTATTTTGAGAATATGTTCACGTTTATTGACCTCGTTTGATTTATTTTGAGGTCTAATATGGCTCCAAAGAAGGTACGATATATTTATTTATACACAATTACCGTATATTTTTATTTTTTCTCAATATATATGAATTACAATCTATTCGAAGCCATCATGATAATGTTAAAGACAAATTGAAACAATACTTGAAGGAAAATTGAAGCATACATCCGAATGATAATATACCAGCACGTAAATTGCATCAATGGTTGTAGCTTCTTCAATATCGCTTCCTCAGCGCTGAGGATCGTGACTACGAAGATAGCTGCTCTTAACCAGCACTCCTGACTCTTTTTTATTTTAGGCCAGGTGATTAGCCGCCTGTAATTTCAGTTCAATGATTATAGTGGTGATTGTACATTGGTAATTTAAAACCAATCAGTAGTAAGCGGACTGAAACGATACATAAGATTGTAACAAAGGCTCTCTATGTAAAATTGTGATAAGTTTCTCTTCTTCCCCTTATTGGTTTTTAAATGAGAAATAAATTTGCTTTATAGATTTAATAAGCATCAATAGCCTTATGGTTTAGGATAAAGTTAAAATTACAGCCTTTATATTTATAATATGTCCCACTGTTGGGCGCGGGCCTTCTCTGAAAAGAGAGTATAAAGGCATAGCCCACCACACGGCTCTAGTGCGCTTTGGCGGTCTTTACATGCCTTATAAAAATTTTCTAAGACATGTAGGTTTTCCTCACGATATGTTCCTTCACCACCGAAAATTGCAACAATAAATGTATTGGTGCTGGGGGATCGAATTCGGGTTGATAGCGCACTATGCAACTTGAATTAACCGCCCAGACACTGACCTAACACGGCTCTCGTTGATTTAAGACGCAGTCTGCGAATCGTAAGGTTCGAATCCACCATTCGACTATTGATGAACCATGTCCTAACACAAACTTAAGCATATTTGGAATGGTTAACAAGAATGTTAACAATATTTGTGGAAAAGTAAATTGTTAGCATTCTTTAAAAAAAAATCAATTTGTAATCTCTTACTGTTTATTTCTACCTTTATTACTTAATACTGCATCGAATACCCGAAAAAAAAAGAAAAAAAAATGGCGCGGGGACTCATGGTGGGATCATCTAATTTACATTTTCATTTTCATCTTAGACGTAAGTAATAAGTGTATGTGTTTTAAAAAAGACAACAACAACAACATCGAATACCCATTTAAACATATAATTAAACATTTGTTGAATATAACACAAAATAATCACTAAATATTGCGTTAGTAACCCATCCCACAGATTAATCATACCCACTGATAAAACTATTGTTAGCTGGCAACACATGACACCCGGCAATTGTTATACATAATAACTACTTCCAATGATATCTTAATGATTTACCTGAATCATTAAGATATCCAAATATGCTTAAGTTTGTATCTTTAATTCATAATTAATAATTTAGTGATCGTCACATGAACTTGGTATTGTTAACAATAGTTTAACTTTATTAGTTCCTAATCTGACTTCTAATTCATTTTGTATAAAGATTGTGAGGACGCGAGTCGCGATAAAGCGAGTCATTAGTTGTTGGACTATTTTACTCCACGAAACCTACAGATCCTAACACTATATAAAATTGTTAATCGTTTACTTTACATAATGTACAAATCCGGTGAAACTGTTGCAATCGAGGCTCCTAAATCAATTAGGTACACAATTAACGTTCACTAGCAAAAATTCAATAGTTCATCAATGGCGTACCACTCACACGCTAATCGTTTGTGGGTTGTTAGATGGAATGATAATTGATTGACTGCGATATATCGTTTTCACTCACTCCTGTCAATAATCAGAACAATATAGTGGTTCATTTAATAAGTATTGATATATATTATTGAGGATAATAATTTAAAGTCAAACAGTATTTATGGAAAACATGAATAAACAGGAAAACGATAAGAATTTAATTAATTAAATACTGAGGTACATAATGTTGTTGTTGATTTTCCGTAGATAAATTATAACATTTTCAGTTATTCGGTCTGTAACTCGGCGATAATACACTCGTGAGCAACAATAAAGGGTCGGTTAAGAAAATTTGAATTCCTCGAAAGATAGAGACGCTAGCTAACTGAAATAAATTGTGCATGGTAAACAATTAAATATCCTTAAAATAAAAAAATATATATATTAAATATCGTTAAAATAAAATTTAATGTATTACCCAAGTTTACGTAAGATATCCTTTTCGTTTATGTTTTTGATGTAATATTAATAAATCAATAAAAATATATATATTTTTTTAAAACGATAAGGATTTAATTAATTTAATACTTGGGTACATAATGCTGTTGTTGATTTTCCGTAGATAAATTATAACGTTTTTAGTCGGTCTGTAACTCGGCGATAATACACTCGTGAGCAACAAAAGGGTCGGTTAAGAAAATTTGAATATCTCGAAAGATAGAGACGCTAACTAACTGAAATAAATTGTGCATGATAAACAAATAAAATATCCTTAAAATAAAAAAATATATTTTTTTTTATTTTAAGGAAAAATAAAAAGAAATATTTTTATTGATTTATTAATATTACATCAAAAAACATAAACTTAAACGAAAAAGGACATCTTACGTAAACTTAGGTAATACATTAAATTTTATTTTAACGATATTTAATCGTCTATCATGAACAATTTATTTCAGTTATCGTCTTTATCTTCCGAGATACTCGTATTAAAACTTTATTAACAGACCCTTTATTTTTGCTCACGGCTATATATTGTCACTCCAAGTAAAAATTTATCGATAGAAATTCAAACTTACATGTACTTCTACACTTTTTTTCACACACACAACAATCTGTATAACATTAGCCAGAGAAAGCTGATTTTTATTGTTTCACCGGATGAAAAGAAATTGAATACAAACAGAGTATTTCAGTCTTAAATTATGATTTGTTGTATGCACTGAACGAATATTCAAACATAACACTGCTTTTAAGTTAGCATTTTGGTAAATAAACCACATTTTTTTGTTTTACGATTTGTATCGTCTGAAGGTATTATAGTTTTTATATAAAGGACATAGATTAAAAAAACAACAAAACATCAAAATAGCAACTTTTCACACAATTGATTACGACTGAACTCAACTTATGTACATTAAACAGTTACGATCAACACAACATCTTTCAGCATGTTAACATTACGGTGTAATAACTGATTTAGATTCCGATCCCTAGTCCACAAGGGACGAGTAAGCCCGTTAGATTGCCCGATCTGTGGCGAAGCAAATCCACGGAGAAATCTATAGGGTTGATCCTGAAAAGATTTAGAGTGAGTAAAGGCATTCGTAGCAGCACGGTCATACGCTGTCCACTGTACATAAGGATAATCTGTGTTTGTGTGTGTTAATTTTGGCGTTGGCGTAAGCATATCAATTTGTATTGCCATCGACATGTTCGTTTGATATGGTGAAGCCAACACGCCTTGTGACCCTGTGTTAGATTCTCTGTGAATGTTTGTAAATAAGTCCTGTGTGCGATTTAGCCAAGAAAAGCCATTTTATGATTTAAACGAAACGTAGTGCGTAATAAAAGTTACTAGAACGCTTTTTATTTTATTATCATCCTTATGTTATTCATATTAGATATTTGTGCTGAGCGCTCTAAGGCTGGAATTTAGAAAGCGCACTTTAACTTTGCTCAGGCTTAGCTTAGACAAAACTTTCTACAGTCCTGTAGTTCTGGGCTCGTAGAATAAGACTACGGTATCCCATGCCTGTCGTAGAAGGTGACTAAACGAGGCCTCGGGTTCACTGGGCGACAAGGGCGGGGGCCGTTGTCATCCGCCAAAGTGTCACCGGGAAGAAGGCGACATCAGCTGGCCCGTGTCGCCTTGCACTGCGAGGGCACATGGGAGGAGGGATTAACTTCCCCCGGGACGTGCTCTCCGAAGAGTGTCACAGTTACAGTACAGAGAGGCTCCGGTGCGTTCCTCTGGAGGAAAGGCGACCGGGGGGGTTTTAGTGGGTAAAAAGTCCCACATAACCTCGCCTTCTTGTTGAAGATTTCCCCGCCGTCAACAGCTAGATAAATTCCTGCTTAATAAAATCTCAACATTCGAATTTATAGCCACGATAAGATTACACTGAATGCATACTAAACTAAAGTTTAAGATAAAAAATGTTAAACGTTACTATTCGCATATATTTCTTGGTAATTCTTGGTATTTGAAGAACAATATTAGAATTATGTAAGTATTCGGTAAGTAAACGATTTTCGTGACTTACACTTTGCTAAGCATTTGCTCAGCGAAGCCCAGCAAATGACTATAAATTTCAATGCAGACATAACTAGTAAGCTAAGCCTAAGAAAAGTTAAAGTACGCTTTATATAGTTCAACCTAAGACCTAGGCTACTTTTCAAGTGTGCGAAGTTTGGGCTAACAATGGCATATAGCCATAAAAAGCCACTTTATCTTAAGAAATAATAAATTATTTAAATTTAATCTAAATAAAAATAACTTGACCCATTTATCGCTGAGGCAAAGGTCACTATCGTGGTTATGTTATCTCATCGGTAGTATCCAATTTACGTCATGCGATATAAGCTTTTTTTATCAGGAAGCTAATCGTAAACCTGTTTATTGCCTTGCTGCGCTTTCCATTGCTGCCTATATAGAAACGTATTGGTTTTATTATATGCGTTAGAAACGCTATGTAGTGAAGCGTAGCAAAACTTACATATTTTTATACTACAATCTGTTTAATTAAAACATATAGGCTATAAAATATTTTGTTAAACACACCAGCCTATGTAGCAATTATGGATGTGAAAACACTTCATATTTTTAAAAAGTTTTATAACTTTATTGGGAATTATTTTTTATAAGAATTGGGCCTATAATTTTGATAAAAAGCATACGACCTGCGTCGTAGCTATTGACGCTCATCTCCTGAAGATTAATAAAACAGTTTTTGAATATGTTGTGACATATAGAGAGGATGAATAAGGAAAGAATGACAGAACATTTATATCGCGGAAGTGTGTGATAGGGTCGGTAGTGAGCGCCCTAGTAGGAGATTATTGACTAGATAGGCGACGTATTTAAAAGGAGCAGGAATGGAGCACATTAACCCAGCGATTAAGTCTGCTCAGATGTATGGATGTGATTGAAGCGATAGAGGTGCAAAAGGATCATACTAAGTGGAAGTCCGTGATCTCTTCCTACCCTTCCGGGATATGGGCGTAAATGTGTCTGTAATAATTGGGGCAAATATGGCTCAACCAATGTATACAAAAAATCAATGTAATATAAGTATGAAAATCTAAAAGTCCACAGAGGTTGCAAGTGCGTTGCCGAACTTTGATAAAGTTGGTTAGGTTACCTAAATCATATTGGGATCGACAAATCTGCTGTTGACAGCTGATTCTACCGTTCAAGGTTAAGTCAATATATGTAATATATTAATAAATGTACAGTTTGGTAAAATGTTTATCAAAAAATAATAAATAATAATCATATTATTTGTAAAAATTCCTATAATAAAATAGACATTTGAAACAGAAACATCTTGATAACATATTAACCCTAATTATCTTAAACGTTGGACAACATACTATAAAATATACATTTTCTACAGGAAGGTAAGAATAAAAAAGTAACTCTTTTTTATGTTATTATTTAAAATAATCTTAAATGATTCTAGTGGAAGAATATCTTAAACGTTTTCGAATTCGTCCATTAAAAAATAATGCTTTTGTAACTTAAAACTGTTCCACAAGAAATACAAGCAACATTGATTTTATAAATGTTTGTTAAAGGTATAAAATATGAAAATTATGTTAATAATAAATTACCTTACCTTATCAAAACTTAGAAGAGAAAGCTGCCATTAACAAACGTCATTATGAAGTTATTACTTTGGTAAATGTAGATTGTAGGTCGCGGATGGTCGCGTACGAAATGGCAAATGATCCGTGATAAGCCGAGCTAATTCTAATGTGCTGTGACGTCACAGCGCGGTACAGTGCTGTCGCCTTTGTACTAGCTACCGCCAGACACGGACAATAATTACAGTTTGGTGACACGCCCGCTACGGGAAGTTATGTACGGACAGCAAATTGGAGCTTAATCAAGAACTTAATCACTCCAAAGATATCGACGGTTTTATTGACCTTAGACTCTAAACTTGACTATGTATTCCATGAGGCCTATCATAACAAACCGTGTGAAATTTAATCTAATACCATAAAATGATCTATCACACTACGACATTATAACTATTTAGAAAGTTTGTGTATGTATTATGATAAGGCTTTGTGTCAGTGTAATCAATCCGTCATTAGATTCATCTGCCTGTAAATGTATATAACAGTAACATTCTATGCTTATAATCCCATCATACAATCCCAAAATTTCATCCTGAGTGTAATCTATCGCCTACATCATGAATTAGTCGCCACCGTCTCGAGCGCCCTCGGATTGGAATGCTTACGCGAAACGTAATAACCGTCTAAGCTGAGGTTATCACTCACGGGGGGGACCCCTGTGTCGAGTTATTAGCGATAGAGGTTCAGGCTCAGCAACCTAAGAGCTATGCCACCTCTCAGGTGAAACAGGCTACAGCTACTTTGGCTTATCTCAGACTCTCGCAGATCATATGTCTAATCTGTAAGATCGATGGTTCAAACCCGCCATTCGAATGTTGACGTGATCCATCTCCTAGCACAATCTTAACCTTAAATGGAATGGTTGACAAGAATTTTATTAATATTTGGGTAAAAATATTGTTAGCATACGTTAAAAAAAGAGAGACTCCACGCTCGACTTTGTAACTGGTTTAGAAGTCTTTACTGTTTTTTAATACCCTATAAGTGTCAAATGCAATAGAAACTAAGGGCCCCTTATAAGTAGTATTACTAAAAATTGTTATTGCTACGGGAAAGTTTCCTTCCATCTGTACTGCATTAACACTACGGCAATTTTGAAACCAATTCAGTGCAGTTTATAAAACGACTTTACCGGTGAATATAGCCAATATTGCTACATTTATATCTCTGACGTTAAGCCGTTATCGTGTAACAAAAACTTTATTTAAAAAAAAAATCACTTGATACATATTAAATAATGTATATAGATGATTCTACATCGAGTACTGCCGACTCATCGTTATCCTCGGTTAAGTTTACTACAGATTCAAAATTAAGTTCTGAATATCTGCTTAAAACACGCACCAATCCTTAATCAATGGTTTACGCTTGCTTCGCTTAGCTAAAATGCCACGTAATATTTACGGTCATGTTACATGATCGTCGCCAATAAAAGACCTGTCATCAAATAATATGCAAATGTCTGGTATATATTCTCGTAAATCACTGAAGTGCTTAGACGTTTAGAAAACTTAGCAGTTGTTGATTTGCTGCGGCCCTGTGCTTTCGTGCTTTCGTTGTTTAGATTTAACATTTGAACCAAAATGTTAAAGGCCATGGTTAAACGCGCGCTTAATATAGATAACGAAAAGGTGCTACTCGCGAAGACCCTGCAACGTTTAGATGTAGGCACAACCATTAGATATTCAAATGCAGACGTGTTATTTGAGTTTGTAGTATAATAATCTAATTCCGGTTGCCCTATTCTCATTTTAATTCACTCAGCAGAAAGATTCATCGAGGTCCCGCGCCAATCTAGTTGAAGAAGAGGCTTTGGACTGGCTTAAACCGCGAGTACTTATTAAACCCGATGATCAAGAATTCGTTCCGGAAGCTGTAAGAAATATATTTTCATATATACTGTTCAAGTAGTGTATTATTTAGTCGTGTTTATAATGACACAACATACAAATGTCTATTTTCTACTCTTTCAAGTCACGTCAAAAAATGGGTAGATTCCCTATTTGTTTGTATGTTTGTTAACTTATAACTTTCCACTGGGTGAATCGATTTGGATTATTCTTTTTTATTTGAAATTCGGTCCCATTGAGCAAACCATATATATTTATATTATATATATATATATATATATATATATATATATATATATATATATTTATTATACCTTAAATTTGCATCAAGTATGTGCGCCACAAATTGACAAATAAGTCAATATCACGCCAACCGATTTGGATAATTCAGTTGTATATTAGATAGGATGTACGTGTAGAGTAGTTTGATCGGTTTGTTTAGGTTCTGATTAACTCCATTTAGTAATATTCCTACTATAATCCGGAAATACAAAGAGAGCGTGCGCGCGTATTAGCGTTAAACGTTTGATTCGATTAGGAGTTGGTTTTTATTTTGTGCGTAAAGATACTTGTAAATTATTTACTCAATTCTCTTGTCCGTGACTTTTCTAGGACCTCGAAGAAGACGTTGGACGTATTTTGACGACCATAAATCCCCAATGGGTTCCGGTGGAAGTAGCGTACCACTATGGTCAAGGCAAGTTTCTTGAGAAGCCGATGCCTACTTTTGGGAAAGCCTTTCCTCTCTTCGTATATCAGGGCACGGCAATCCGCAAAGACTCCGATGAAGCCAAAGCACAAATCGCCGCCGGATATGGTAAGATTTAAGTAAAATTTACAGCTTTTATATAGACTCGTAATATATCCCACTGCTGGGCACAGGCCTTCTCTGTAAAGAGAGCATAGTGCGCGTCGCGTCCCTAATGCAGATTGGCATAATGCAGATTGGCATATTTCTCTGTCTTAGAAAAAAATATCTAGGATATATAGGTTTCCTCACGATGTTTTCCTTTACCGCCGAGCGTGTGTTAAGATAACGTGTACTTTATTGGTTTAAATCATTACACCATTAGTGGCAATGCAGTTGTCGGACACCGCAAACTCGAAATTGATAAATTGTTTGTAACACTGAGAATTAAATTTTTTCAACATTTTTCCGTCCTTCAATAGATTATCGCTAGAGGAAAAAAAGGCAAGGTCTTGTAGAAAACAATATCCAACCAAAAACCCTCACAGATAGACTGTAACTGCAATCGCTGTCTACCTTTCACTACGCTAATTAGTTCCCCTATATCATAGACAACATTGCAAGTATACGCTGCTGCATAGTTTTCGGTAATTTAGCACAAATAGGGTGGGAGCCTATTCTTGTTTTATTCGCGAAGAATCAGATAAACGCTAGTTAATATTTATTATCTGATAATAACTACATTTACGCGTCGCACTTCTCGACAGAATTCCAAATTCCATCGAAACCAACTTGGTGATTGGCGTTCAACGATTGTCCGTTTCACGTGTAACTTTCTTCCACGCACTGCCATTTAAGCGTCTTCAAGAAACAAGCCTTTCCTTTCTCAATGGCCGGCAACGCACCTGCTGCTCTTCCGGTGTCTGAATTTTAACCGTTTTAGAGCCGTAAGCTCATTTACCTCCTTCATTTAAATAAAAATTCTAACTCTATGTTCCTCAGAACAGTTTTTTACGTCCGTTTTTATTCTGATTTAAATACCTCTATTATATGGGAATATAATACTC
The DNA here is from genome assembly GCA_029286785.1 of Meandrusa payeni. Taxonomy (NCBI): domain Eukaryota; kingdom Metazoa; phylum Arthropoda; class Insecta; order Lepidoptera; family Papilionidae; genus Meandrusa; species Meandrusa payeni. The sequence continues at coordinate 4,412,128 of JAGSMX010000008.1, read as the reverse complement.
TATAATATGAAATTACACAGTAGCTAGTAGCCAGTAGGAGTAGCTTCGAACGATGACATAACTATAATAACAATTTAAACTTAAGGTATGGTCGGATTTGATGATGCTGGCCCGAAACGAGCCAAGGTAAAAAAATCTGCTGCTGAAGAAGAAGAAGAGGAGGAACCCGAAGCAGAACGACCACCAGCCGAAGATTCGAAGCCAGAAGGTATAGTTTTTGTCTTTGATATCCTCATATTCAGTGTCCAGTATTTATCTTAATTTAGGCTAATATAATTAAGCAATGCTTTAGTAGATTTGTTTTTGCGCGCTGTCTGTATGTCTGCATTCAAAGATATATGATAAAATCTGCACAATGTGCCTTGTAAGCACTATCTACAACACATTAGTAAAGCCACATTTAGAATATTTAATTCAAATATATAATTTACAAAATAAAGTCATTAAAGTTTTATTTAATTGTAACTTCCTCACGCCTACTAAAAAAAATTACGTTGATACAAAAATACTTAACAAAAAAAGTTATATGTTTACACCACATGTATGTTAATTAGAAAATATTGACAAATAACATAAATACACAAATTACATTCAACAAAAAGACACACAAATACCACACTAGACGTAAAGATGAGATACAGTTACCTATGATCAGAACATCATACGGTAAAAAAAATTTACAATACGAGGGAGCCCAGCTGTACAACAAGCTGCCTCAGCATGTCAAAAACTTTACCTCTATAGTAAGTTTTAAAAATAGTCTTAAGTCATATTTATTAAATACTTAACTTTAGTCCAATAGTCTTAAGAAAGTAATTTTAAGCAGTGAATGTCAGTTATTGTTTTCTCAAATTTTAAAGTGAATATTGTGTATTCTTTTTGAGAATTTTCTTTTAGAGCCGTGGTAGCTCAGTGTCCGTGCGGTTGGCTCAAGTTGCGTAGTAGTTGCGTAGTTCATGCGGGAGAGGTGCGTCGGCAGGAGCACAGGCGGGCGATAGAGGTGTGGCGCGAGCGGCTCTCGGAGCGACGTTGCTCGCGCCAACGCATCGTCTGTGCCTTCCTGCCGAACTTCGAAGCCTGGCTACGTAGGAGGAATGACGCGCACGTCACCTACCGCCTGACACAGGTACTCACCGGGCACGGGTGCTTCGGTGAGTACCTGAACAGGATAGGGCGCGAACCGACCGCGCAATGCCACTATTGTGGCTGTGACCGGGATTCCGCGCAGCACACGCTTGCCGTGTGCCCCGCGTGGGAGGCGGAGCGGCGGATCCTGGTCCAGCAGATCGGGCAAGACCTCTCCCCGCCGGCGGCAGTAGCGGCTGCGCTGGCGGGGAGATCTAAATGGAAGGCGCTGGTCTCCTTCTGCGAGTCAGTAATGGCCCAGAAGGAGACCGCAGAACGGGATCGGGAGAGGGCCGATCCCGTTCGGAGATGGCGCAGGCGGGCCGGTGGCAGACCGGCCCGCAGCCCTGTAGTTCTGGGCTCTCAAGAATAAGACTACGGTATCCCCTGCCTGTCGTACAAGGCGACTAAAAGGGGCCTCGGGTTCACTGGGCGACAAGGGTGGGGTTCGCGTCGTCCACCAAAGTGGACCCGGGAAGAAGGCGACATCGGCTGGCCCGTGTCGCCTTTCGCTGCGAGGGCACAGGGGAGGAGGGAGTAACCTCCCCCCGGGACGTGCTCTCCTTGAGCACAGTGCAGAGGGGCTCCGGTGCGTTCCACGTGAGATCCCGGAGCCCCTCGTCATGCACCGAGGAAAGGGCCACTGGGGAGGTTTTAGTGGGTAAGATCCCCACATAACCGCCGCCTTCTCCCCAGAAGGCGGGGTATCTTTGTGAAGATTTCCTCCCCGTCAACAAAAAAAAAACAAAAAAAGAAAGTTGCGTAGTACGCTAGCAACCCGAGTTCGATCCATTTACCACGAGCTCGGCGGTGAAGGAAAACATCGTGAGGAAACCTACATATTTTAGTAATTTTTTCTACGGCATGTGAAGTCTGCCAATCCGAATTAGGGCCGCGTGGCGGACTATACCCTTATACTCTCTTTACAAAGAAGGCCTGCGCCCAACACTGGGACATATATAAAGGCTGTAACTTTAACTAACTTTTTGAGAAATAAATTTCTTTAGACCGACAATGATTATAGCCACTATATTTAATTTAGTCAGTTACCCACATTTTCCTATACTCTTATAAAATCTGATTTGAATATTGTTAGGAAAACGTAACGAAAAAGATCTAATATCACTTCACGGCCCTAGCATTTATAAAACGTATTATCATTATATTTAAAATCTGTTTACTAGCTCTCTCAGTAGCTTATTATATTTAATTAGCTTATTATATTGACCATATTATTATATTTAAATAAATAATGTGGTCACTTGTGAATTATGTGATTCTATAAATAAATAAATTAGACCACTATACAATTGTGTAGTTGCTTGAAATCATGATAGTTGATAGATATGTGTGCATATGTGTACATTCCAATCTTTGCTAGCTTCCATTAATGAATTTTCGATATAATATGCGCATATATAGCGGGACTAATTTTTTTTTTCTATTCTGTCTAATAGTAGTTTCTTTGCTTCGATTTTGTACAATAAAATGGAATTTATTGCCTGTTTCTTTACTATTTTGTATTTCTTTCGCAGATGAGGGTGTAGCCGAAGAAGAAGCTGCAGAAGCTCCAGAGCAGGCAGAAGTGCAAGATGAACAAGAAGTCACGGAAGCCGTAGAGGAACCGGAACAGGAAGAAAGTATGACTATTTCGTGTAATTTTGAACGTAACATAATCGCACACTCAAAGACTACGCTGAGCTACTCATCTCGCTTTTTTATTTTGATAGCAGTCGATAAATAAATTTTAGATAAAAATAAAACGTACTTTAGTCCACATGACTGAAGTAAAACATCGAACAACGATGAAAGCGTCGCTAAAACATAACTTTTTTTTTTGTTTACGAGGAGGAAATCTTCAAAGATACCCCGCCTTCTGGGGAAGGCGGCGGTTATGTGGGTTTTACCCACTAAAACCTCCCCGGTGGCCCTTTCCTCGGTGCATGATAAGGGGTTCCGGGATCTCACGTGGAACGCACGGGAGCCCCTCTGCACTGTGTTTAAAGCACGTCCCGGGTGGAGGTTACTCCCTCCCCCCCTCTGCCCTCGCAGTGCAAGGCGACACGGGCCAGCCGATGTCGCCTTCTTCCCGGGTCCACCTTGGCGGACGACAAAGGCCCTCACCCTTGTCGCCCAGTGAACCCGAGGCCCCTTTTAGTCGCCTTCTACGACAGGCAGAGGATACCGTAGTCTTATTCTTGAGAGCCCAGAACTACAGGGCTGAAAAAAAAAAACATAACTTACAAAACAACTGTAAATAGTGTTTTAATAAAATGGTTGCTAATCGAGTACTACTAGGTGTAGAACACTTTTTTTTTACTGGCTCTTCATATGAGGATCATTTCCCGGGAGCCAGGTTGTCGTTACCTTCTACGACATCCTTTATCTATATGTGAACTTCTGCAACTAATTGTAACTATAAACAACCATTTGCAGCAGGGGGAGGTGAAGGTTTTGTAGAAGAAGCCATTGTCGTGAAACCGCGTGTAAAGAAATTAGCCAACCAGTTTAACTTCTGTGAACGCGCTGCACTCACGTACAACTTCCCTCGCCGTGTAAGTCTCACTATAGTTTTATACTTCGTACCCTCCTTTCAAGTGACTTCAAAAAAGGTGCTCAATTCGTCTCATGTTTTTTTTATTTTTGTTACCTCATAACTTTGGACTGGGTGAACCGATTTCGATGATTCTCTTTTTGTTTGAAAGCTGGTGCTTTCCATGTGGGCCTATTCATTTTGGTGCAATTCTGACAGTGGCATCCATGAGAAAACCATATAAGTCATAAATTTGCATTAAGTATATTCCGTTCCACGCCAACCGATTTCGTTTTTTTTCTTACATTTTTTATTGGAAAGGATGTATAGCAAGGGCGGTTGATGAAAATTTGGTTGGGTTCTTTGTAATTCTATTTCTTTATATTCCTACAATAATTCGTAAATACAAAAAGGGCGTCCGCGCGTAATAGCGTTGACAGCGCGTAAAATACAATACACACAGTTGTAGAACGCAAACCGTCAAAGTGCTGTCCGTGAATGAAATCCGAATTTGGAATGCAGAAGTGACGACACGTTCATGTTCATTTTTTTTATTTTTTTTTTAGTGACGAACCTGTACAGATTAGCTTTTTGTTCCGCAGTTTCCGACGTTCTTTGTCGTCACTTTCTTTCTTACCCGTATTGTAGAATGTACAATCGTAATTCATTATACTTGTTACTTTATTCTTCTACAACTTTATTCTTAACAGTCAGTCGATACTCAAACGATCCCACCACCAAGAGCTAACTACGGGTCAACTGCACTACAATGCATTATATTCGACTACTATCAAGAGGATTACGCTAAAAAAATGGCCGAAAAAGAAGGAGAAAAACCAAAAAGAGTATGTATTTTTCTTTCTTTCAACTCCAAAAAAGCACATTCTTAATTTGTCTGTATTTCTGTTTTGATTTAGTGTTTGTGCACTCAAAGCGCCGTAATTTATAGATTGAAATGATTTTTTAATTTTAAAATTTGTTTTTGGCACCTTGGGTTTGTATATCACCAGGGTATACTCCATAATATCATAAAAATGCCTGTTGATTGAGATAGGTAGGTTTATATCTGTCCAAATCTAGGATCTCTGTTTGACAACAAGTCGTGAAAAGTAAAGAAGGTATTGGCGCCTGAACTTAAAGTAAGTTAAGTTTTTTTTTTATATGAAAAGTGGCAAACGAGCATACGGCTCACCTGATCTTAAGTGATCACCGTAGCCCATGAACATCCACAACACCAGAGGAGCTACAGGTGCGTTGCCGACCTTTGAGATAGGAATAGGCTCGTTTCTTGAAGGTCCCTAAATCGTAAACGTTCGGAAACACCGCTGGCGACAGTTGATTCCACAAGTTGGCACTGCGTGGGAGAAAGTTACGCGAAAAACGTACAGTCGTTGAACGCCAACCATCAAGATGGTGGCGGTGGAATTTGGAATTCTGCCGAATTACTTATTTATAAGCACCAATAGCCTTATTGTTTAGAGCACTGTCTGCGAATCGTATGCACCATTCAACTATTGACGTGAACCATCTCCTGCAAGCTAAAGCTTAGTTAAAATGGTAAACAAGAATGTTAGTAATGTTTCTGAAAAAAAAAATATTGCTAACTTTCTTTTAATACTAGTTAACACAAAAACCGATTTCAAATATTATTCATATGTTAAAAGGCCAATTCATCGTCAGTAATAATTGACGATGAATTGGCCTTTTAGCAATAGTTACATATTAAATCTTACAAGCACTGTCAAAGAGCTCTGAGCTTAAAAATTCAGAGCTTTTTTGATTTGAATCTTTGTTGCAATCATTTTAGCATGTTTATGTAAACTATATACCGTGTATAGAGCTGATTATATCATTTACCAATCACAATCTAGTTGTGACTATAAACCTCTGTTTACAAAGGAAATATTTGTGCTTGTTACGCAGGCACGCAAAAGATAAAGAAGGACGCGAAATCCGATCAGCAAATACACGACGAACAGTTGGCGCAGCGCATCCGCGAAGCCTGGGCTATATTGGAACGGCTAGTCAACCAGAACATATACGACGATATCGGTTGGAATCTAAAATATTTCTATATATAACATAATATAAAATAAAACACCTGATGTTAAAGTTACAAAAAGATAATATCCCCGTGATATCGGTAGCTTGTTGTTTCCAATATTTTTAATATTTTATTATATAATATAAACTTTATACGTTTAATTAATACATTATTTATTTATGAAAATTTGTTCATCTATTAATTTATTGTATATAATATATAGTAATCTAACTACTTATACATGTACCATATTTATTGTACTTTTATTGTCTGTTCTCAGTATAAATTCCATGTAAATGTAGTGTTGCGCGCACGACTTTAGGTAGTCCTGGGCACCGCTGAAAATCAGCGCTGTCGCATCTTTGTGACGGCATATGCTGAGACGGTGTCCAATATTGGCATCATGTCTTATGTATTATTTGTCCGCTTTTTTCTGTCTTTTTGATGTGTTTATTTTGTTCCAATAAAGAATATGTCTATGTCTATATATATAAAGTTAACGTTACAGCCTTTATGTACTCGTATATAATATATATGTCCCACTGTTGGGCGCAGGCCTTCTCTGTAAAGATAGTATAAGGGCATAGACCGCCATGCGGCCCTAGTTCGGATTGGCAGACTCCACATGTTTTAAAAATTTTTTCACGATGTCTTCCTTCACCGCCGAGCGCGTGGTAAGTCAGCACATAAAATTGCAACAACAAATTTATTAGTGCCGGCACCGGGGATCGAACTCAAGTTGCTAGCGTACTATGCAACGACGACCGCCCGGACACCGAGCTACCACGGCTCCTTCTGTAAAGAGAGTATATATAAACAATAGAAATAAGATCATCTCCCAGAGCAAACGGTTCTCGAAGTGCTATTTAAAGGTAATTGGCTATTTTAATGTCTTTATAGTCTTCCCACAAAAGCTACCGACCGAGTCGAGGTTCGCTTTGGACATTTGTACATATATTTTAGTGCAATAAAGAATTCATTTATCTATCTAATATAAATAATTCTTTATTATATTCATCTAAACTTTACGGAATTATTCATCATTTTTACTCATATTTGGAATCTTTTGTTATATTTTTTTAATTTAAAAAGTGGTCATTAATAAAATATTTCTTTAGACACGACGTAATGAAAATAATGACAGTAACAGAAGGTGCAATAAAAAAGATGTGCTTATATAGTGATTCAATTGCAATTATTATTAATATATTGTAATTAATAAATTGCATTCAATTAAAATCTATTTTTAATGATGGCAATAATTATAATTTCGCGCGTACACGACTACATGTACCCATCTGTATATATGAAAGAGAAAGTGTGTGGGTTTTTACTTGTAGACCCTGAAACGGCTGGACCGATTTCAATGAAACTTTCAGGGAATCTTCAGATTGACCTGGCGAGTAATTCGGTAAAATCCTCTTATGCTTGAACTGTCAAATACACCTTTTATTTACTATGGTGATATTATATTGTTTTATAACGTGCGTTGTGTATATTTATGTCATTTTGAAGTACAATAGAGCATATTGAAGTATAATAAAGGATTTTAAAGTATTCAAGGTAAGTTATAGCGCCGCGAATGTATCTGTTTACTGATGCTGCTGATATGTACATGTGTGCAGGAAATGATTTTCACCAGCTCGAGAAGAGAATAGAAGAGAATGAATAATTTAATAAATTGTGTGAGTTAAATTAAATTTTGAATGATATAAGTTTTTTGTTTAAATAAAATAAAGCAAAATCTAGCCCGGCGAAGCGGGCTGGGTACGCTAGTTTTTTTTTTATAAATTGTACAAAATACACGTGTATGTTTTATGTACCAGCGCAAGATTACCGGTACTGGGACGACCCGTCGGACGAGTTCCGCGACGGTATGGGCTCACTGCTACCACTGTGGCGGTTTCAATTCGAACCAATGCGCAGCCACGCCGTCTGCGACCTGCAATGGGACCCACATTACCAAGACTTGTTTGCCGTCGCTTACGGTTCGCGTACGTATTTGGGGTGATATATGCAACATGCACATACTGAACAAACAACTGTATACAAAGGAAGTCTCCACTTGGGGCGATGCCAATCTTGTGAGATTCAACGCCGCCAAAACACAGGCGTGTTTCTTTTCCGCTAAAAGGAGCCAGTACACCTTGGCTCCTACTTTCCAGGATCTATCTGTGGAATTTACTGATCGTCTTCAGCTATTGGGTATTGAAATCTCATCGACCCTAAACTATGGACGATTCATCGAGTCTAAGGCTAAGATATCTGCAAAAAAACTTGGGATCGCAAATGCAACCGTACTTCTCTGCGGGACACCTTTTAACACTTTATAAAGCTCAAGTCCGGTCGTGTGTAGAATACTGCTGTCACATTTGGGCAGGCGCTGCTAAATGCCATCTCGCAGCTTTGGACTCGGTGGAGATGCGGGCTAAGAGGCTATTTGGTGACGCAGCTGAAACCAATCTGCTCAGTCTTGAGCACAGGCGTAGGGTAGCTAGCCTTTCGGTTTTCTACAGATTGCATTTTGGAGAGAGACTGCTCAGAAACTACATGATCTAATTCCCCCATCGCCGTTCCACCATCGGACTTCGCATATCGCAGCAGACGCATTGCAGGATTTCATCCTTTTGTTGTGAACATCCCTCAAACCCGAACGAAGCGATTTGCTTAAGCATGCTTGACTTGTATTGCAGATGTCAGTGTATTCTTTCTTTATCAGATGTGTGGGTAAATGAATGAAAATGATTTCATTGAAAGGGTGAAAGATGTGTGCCAAAATTGCACTAATTGGAAGTCCGTAGTCTCGTTTATGTGATACGCAATTTTTATATAAATAAAAAAATTGCAATTGGGCATTATGTTGCATTTATTGCAATCGATAGAATAGAATAATATAATTCACTACTATGTCTTCCTGTGCCCTATATACTAGTATAAATACAATAGTATAAGGGCATAGTCTAACACGGAGCCCTATTGTGTCCTAACAGACTTGACATGTCTTACAATCTTTAACACGTGTAACCTAAATGATGTTTTACCTGCCTAAAATTGATTGGTTCCGCCACCGAGGATCGAACTCGGGTTGCTAGCGTACTATGCAACTTGAGCCATCCGCTCGTACACAGCTAACACCGCCCATAGTTATATATAGCTTAAGCATATATCCCTATACAATGTTCGAATAGTTTACGGCGAGTATAAGAAACAATATCTACAGGTAGTTTCTTCATTTCCTAGTGCCGAGATTTGTTACTATATCGCCCTTGATCCATATTTAACGAATTTAACTTTTCTTCTTCTTCCTAAAGTGCCTTTCCGACTAGCAAAGGTTAGCAGTCAGTTCACCATATCCCTTCATGTTTCTTGCGAGGCGAAACAGTTGGGCAACACTCGCAATTCCGGTCCACTCTCTTATGTTCCGCAGCCGTGACTTCTTTCTACGACCAACACTTCTTTTGCCAGCGACTTTGCCCATCAAAATAAGTTGAAGAAGGTCATATCTCTCGAGCCTAAGCACATGATCGATACTACACTTCTCTTATCTTAATGGTCAGCAATAGTTTGCGCTTCTCGTTGACTCGTCGTAGAACCTCCTTTGAATTCCATCCAATTCCCAACATGCGCCTATAAGCCCACATCTCGAACGCTTCAATACGTTTCCCAAGGTCGTTTTTCAAAGTCCACGCCTCGCATCCCTAAAGAAGAATGGGCCAGATATAATATTTTAGAAGACCAACACGCAAACAAATTTAACTGTAACTCTAATTTTACATACTACGTACTAATTAACTATGTAAATTAGTGTCTGAACCAACGATCTGGTATAGATTTCAATTGTCACTTGCAGTGGACTTTACTAAACAGCAAAAAGAGGGATGCCTGTGTTTATACAGCATCAAGAATCCTGCGTATCCCGAATACGCGGTCATCACGGAGTCTCCTATCATATGCCTCGATGTATACAGAGAGACGCCATACCTCATTTGCGTAGGTACGTTTTTTATACCAAGCACCAGTTCTATTTCAACCGACTCCTAATTTGTCTGTATGTTTTTTATGTTTGTTACCTTATACTTTGGACTGGGTGAACCGATTTGGAACTACATGAACTACAATGAATCTGAGTAAAACACGACATAAACTACGCCAAGACCCATCGCACTAATTTTTTTTCATTTTATATTCCCTTAAGTTACAGCCTTTATATATATAATATATATGTCCCACTGCTGGTCTCAGGCCTTCTCTGTAAAGAGAGTATAAGGGCATAGTCCGCCACGCGGCCCTAATGTGGATTGGCAGACTTCACATGTCGTAGAAAAATTTTCTAATACATGTAGGTTTCCTCACGATGTTTTCCTTCACCGCCGAGCGCGTGGTTAATCTGCACATAAAATTGCAACAACAAATTTATTGGTGCCGGCACCGGGGATCGAACTCGGGTTGCTAGCGTACTACGCAACTTGAGGCGACCGCCCGGACACTGAGCTACCAAGGCTCATATATTCCCTTATTCAATTCATTCTTCAATTGTTTTTTAAATTTTCAATTTTATATTCCCGCCGGACGCTAGTCCAGCGCCGCGCGTAACAGCTCTGTGTGATGTTCTCTATATTAACTAATACATTACAACTCTGTTTATAGTTTTAGAGGAATTGGTGGGTTTAATTAATAACTAATTTATAATTTACAGTATGTACCTGATCAATAACCTCTTTTTTTTAAGTCGATTAAATAAAAAATAGCCTAACTCCTTGTTACATCAGCTTTAAGCTATAGTGAAAGTGCCGTCAAAATCGGTTCAGCCGTTCCAGAGATTAGCGGGAATAGACAGACAGACAAAAATTGTAAAAATAAATGTTAATTTGGTTTATAAACCCAAAATATATTCATATGCAAATATAAAAAATGGTTATTTTAACGTTAAAAAAATAGACACTCAAATTTTATTTATATGTATAGATGTATAGATAGATATATTTGTACCAGTATATTTACTAATTAACTACAGTGCCGAAGTAAAATCCTGTACCACTGCACTTTCCTCAGGCCGCTACGACGGTAACGTATGTGTGTACAATGCGCAGTTGTCGTTGGAGTCGTCGTATCAGTACAAATCGGATTCTGTGCGAGATAAGCACAGCAACATCGTTTGGGAAGTAAGTCGGATTTAGTATATTTTATACCATAACAGCTAACCGCCACAAAAAAATGTATATCAAATTATTTGACCTTACGGTTATGTAGTAGCATATTGGCTAAGCGTTTGAGTTCGGCCTTTTGATTGTCGTTCGCATCCCATCCGGCTTGCACCAGTTTCTCATTTCTTTACTTTCTTAAGTTAAAAGTCAATTGCTTAAATTTATGCCCAGTTAATGGCAATAGTTCCGCGACCTGTCACGTATCTAAAACCCCGGGGAAAAGTGACATTCGATTCCTATCTCTGATTTCCTCTTGGACGACTCACTCTTGTGAGAGTGATCCGGTGGGTTCGACAGCAGACAGCACCCGCCGCATGCCGTCTCGCCACCTCTACCTAATGTCTTTGACTACCCTGATTATTAATAGGATGCGAAGCTTATTTTTTCTCGTGTAACACAAACCTTTTAATCTGTTTTTTTACTTTTAAATTAATTTTTCAGACATTAAATAGATCAAAAATAGAAAACGTTAGTGCAAGTTAAAGTTTTAAACTAGTTATTATTGTACTGTTTAGAAACTTCTGCAAAACAAGTGCCCTTTAGAGCATTGGATCTTTTATTACAGATTAAAGGAAGGATGCGGTGTGGGCAACCACATAAGCCACATCCCCAGCTTTTGTATTATTCCGATTTACTTATTTCGCATTCGATCGTCGTATTTATTCTGATTGCGGTTACTCCATTTCAGATTCTCGTAATTCGAACTGCTTAAAGGTGTGAAATGAATTTCTTTACGTAAACAGTATTACTGGAGTGTCTTCCAATTTAATTTTTTTTTTTATTTAAAAGCTGATGCTTTCAGTGTGGTCCGATTTTAATTTGGTCCAATTCTGATAATGACATCCATGAGAAAACCATATAAGTCTTAAATTTTCATTAAGTACGAATATGTGCGCGACAAATGGACGAATAATTTTATATCACCCTAACGACGTTTCTTTTTTTAGTGAAATGGATTTTACTTTGAAACTACCCTTAGTTTGATGATTGTTTTTAATTGATTTGATTATTTTGAGGTACTGATTAATTTTATTTGGTAATATTACTATGATAATTCGGAAATACAAAGAGGCCGTCCGCACGTAATAGCTAAACACGTTTGATCCGTTCGGTTTGTTCATTTTACTTGTTCATATAATACTTGTGTTGTCATATAGCCTTGGGTACTTAAGATATATGGATCTAAAAACTACTAACTAAACTACCTAAAAACTGTATGGAATAATCCTTGTTCATAAATTGAAATATTAAAGATTCGCTGGGGCGCGCGCATGCTGGACGGCGAGGCGTCGTTCTTCTCTGTATCTGGGGACGGGCGCGTGGTGCAGTGGGCTGTGATGCCAGGAGAGCTGCAAGCCACTACCATCATCGAGTTGCGTTCACCAGCCGCGCCAGTGCCCGGACCAGACGGGACTCTCATTGCCGTCAACAGTAACTATCTTATATTATTTAACTCTTTTCTGAGTAAACTAACCTGATTATCCTCTACAGTTCAACTGAGGGGCAAAGCTCTTAGGTCGGTCAAGGGTCCCCGAGAGGAAACTTTCTCTTAGGCGGTAACTCTATTCGTGATGTTTACCCTCTTTGAATAAAAAAATGTTATCAAATGCTTGTTAGTTTCTGAAATATAGATAGAGAGAGTATTGCTCATATTTTAAAAGAAATACAATTAATTTTGCGGCCATATCGCTGCAGCCCTGTGGGACAGGAGAGGTAAAATAAATAATAATAATAATAAAGCTCATTTATTACCATCCTTTGAAAATAACATTACATAGTATAATAAGACACAAAAAAATTATAGAAAGAAAAAAAACAAAGAATAAAATAAAAAATAAAATCTCTTATTAGGAATGGCAAAAGGCAATAGGCTCAGCGTGTACTGCGTGACATAATGTCGCACAGTGCTGGTTTTCAGCCTACCCTTTCTGTACTCGCGCTGTGTCAGAACAGGCCCGCAGCCTGCAGCTAGCTGTTTTAGGTTTTATGATCGTTCTGTTGTTTCGACAGTAGGAATTTTTTGTACGTTGTTTTCAAGGCAGTGTCTGATACAGGCATACGCAACGGTGGGGGTAAATCGTTCCATATCTTTGTTGAGGCAAACTTGAAACTTCCCCTGTATCCCGCCGGTCTAAATTTAGGTATTGCCAATAAATAGTAAGGTCATAGGAAAAATCAAAAATCAATAAATAACAGCAATAATTGTTTATTAGGACTAAAGTCTTAGAAATAAACGTAAGCATTATATATGGACCGTTTATTTTGAAAGTGGTGTAAGTCCATTTTCTTTTGTTTCGAGAAAATTAAAGGTTACTATTTTTGTTGATTTAAAAATACAGGCAATTCATATGAGGTCTGGTGTTGTTTCTATTGTTTTATCAACATTGAATTTGTTCATATAAATTTGTTTTTGGCTAATTAGACTACGATAACACATATTTATGTGCTGTAAATTGACTTACACCATTTACAAAATTAGACAATTGTAAAAATTGTTTAATTTCAATTTTGAAAAATCAAATATCGTTTTAAATGTACTTCATTTTAATATAATTTTATTTACAAATACGCATAACAACATATCAAATTTTATTTTAGACTGCAATTACATTGTGATTACAAGACGCTATGCCTGCTATGCCACCTATCTCTGTCAATTGTACTTACACCACTTTCATAATCGATGATTATGCAATTTCATTTACCGATGGATTTTAAGTTGTACAAAACATGGGATTTTTTTTTAGAAATTAAACATGGACTAGTTATTAATAAAAAAGCATGAATTACGTGATAGCTCATTTTTCACAAAAATGGAATTACACCACTTTCAAAATAAACGTTCCATTTAAAAATATATAATGACAACTTAATAATTTATCAACCGACTTCAAAAAAGGAGGAGTTTGTCCTCCTTATAACTTTCGACTGGGTGAACCGGTTTTGATCATTGTTTTTATTTAAAAGCCGGTGATTCCCATGTGCACAAAATTTTGTCCAATTCTGTTAATGGCATCCATGAGACCAATGGACAAATAACTCAATATCACGTAACCAATTTCGATGATTCATTCTTTACTGGAAAACTCATCAAGCTAAAATACAAAGAGGCAGACTGCGCGTAATTTAGTTTAACTTTTGAAGTCGGATATTTTGTTTGCTTCTAAATATACTTGTTTTACATCACAATCAACCAGGTTGTGGCAGTTGTATCTGTTTCCATCCGAAAAAACGAGACATATTTCTCGTCGGCACGGAAGACGGCGCCATACACACCTGCACGCTCAAGTACAACAGAAACTACGTGCGCTCGTGCCAGGCTCACCACATGCCAGTCTACCGTATCAGCTTCAACTACTTCAACGACTCCATTTACGCGTCCTGCTCCGGCGACTGGCGTGTCAAGATCTGGGAGGACGGCCGCGAGTAAGTGGCAACAATTACATACAACACGCTTTTTATACAAGCTCACAGGTCTATGGTTTTAGTTGATAGTTTTTAAATATACATATACTGTAGTGGCGATATCCCGACACACCGTCAGCTGTGTCTATTATACAGATGACTGTGACGACGCCACGGGAAGACTGATGACAAAGGCAATGGCCGCATCAAGGGAGAGGATAGTGGACTACAACCTGAAAATGGCCATGAGAAGCAGGGACACAGCGGTCGCGGAGAAGCTAATAGCAATGCAGCGGGACGTCTGCGACGCGTGAACCCAAGACGATCTCTGGCCATCTCCAAATTCAGGCATTATATAAAAAAAAGGAAAATAGTAACTGTAGAAGTGGCACTTTTTTAACAAATGCAGAGTAAACAATTTAAGTGTATTGGAAACGAGCACGGACACAGGTCTGTGGTTGCAATCTAAGAATAAAAATAAAAAAAATATACATATTTCTCATAATTTTCTTTGGTATTTGTTTAAAAACATATTATTTTCGTTGCACCAGTGAGCCGCTGTTCATGTTCGAGCTGGGCTCGCCAGTGGGCGATGTAAAGTGGGCACCGTACTCAAGCACCGTATTCGCTGCTTGCACCGCTGATGGAAAGGTATTCATTCTAATATGGTTGTTCCGATTTAAGTTATGACAACGCTGATATTAACTAAGCAGATTATTTTATTATCGTATCCCAAAAACAAACAGAAGCACCCGCTTGTGTTTTCTCATCTGTTCAATATATTTAATAAAATCAAAATTGGTTTATAAATATACTGAAAAACGAAAGAATTGAATTACCGACGTAAAATTGTATCGCGTGATGAGAAAAATACTTCCAAGCCTTTTTCACTCCTCAAAATAAGCAATGTGCATGTTTGCTCCCAAAATAAACAATATACTCATAGATTTTTATACTGACTTTCATATTTGCTTGATTCGTAAGAGAATCTGAGTTTTACTACTTCACCGGGTTGAAAGGTGGCATAGCTCTAAGGTCACTTAGCCTGAACCTCTATAGTTCGCTAGTAACACGACAGACCCTCCGGATCCAATCTCAACTTGGACGGTTATAGTAACGTGTAAGCATTCCGCTCCGAGTGCACCCAAAAGGGCTGAGCCACGGCTCAGTCGGTTGCTATTTCCCGGGTAAGCTAGGGGACATTGCCACTTCAGGAAGCGTTGGCGTTGGGAGAAAAAGTGACCGAAGGAACTCCAGCAACGCTCGTAACAAAACGTAGCTCGTACGTAGCGGGTGGGACCTGCTTATAAAAAGGCGGTAGCGCAGAAGAATGATTTAGCCTTTGAGAAAGTAATCACGTACGTATCGTCGAGAACATATCTCGGTGTCCAGACGACGCAACAGGGATTACTTGGAAA
Organism: Meandrusa payeni; assembly: GCA_029286785.1. Lineage (NCBI taxonomy): Eukaryota > Metazoa > Arthropoda > Insecta > Lepidoptera > Papilionidae > Meandrusa > Meandrusa payeni. The sequence goes on along the minus strand of JAGSMX010000008.1, from coordinate 4,396,399 downwards.
TGTCTTGTAATTGGCGGCACTTACAAGCAGTTTATTAGAGTATTTGGTGGCAGTCTCGAAAAACCGTCGATATAAGCATCTTGACGATTTTTCGAGAAATGAAAATTAGGCTATCGTCACTAGCCCTGTGCAGTTGGTACGAACCATCGTGGTTCACAGAAAACGAATAACTAATAATAAAATAAATTACTTATTGAATTAATAAGTAATACAATACTTGGAGCCGTGGTAGCTCAGTGTCCGTGCGGTTGGCTCAAGTTGCGTAGTACCCTAGCAACCCGAGTTCGATCCCCGATGCCGGCACCAATAAATTTGTTGTTGCAATTTTATGTGCTGATTTACCACGCGCTCGGCGGTGAAGGAAAACATCGTGAGGAAACCTACATGCCTTAGAAAATTTTCTGCGACATGTGAAGTCTGCCAATCCGCATTAGGGCCGCGTGGCGGACTATGCCCTTATACTCTCTTTACAGAGAAGGCCTGCGCCCAGCAGTGGGACATGTATAAAGGCTGTAACTTTTAACAATACTTAGATTTAATTAACGTGAACGTTTGCTGATTAACGTACTTCGTTTCACTCCAATGGGGCAAAAGATGGCTCAAATTACTTTATTTTTAAGATAAATAATTGAATCAGACAAGAAACCAGAAAGGTTAAAAACATACCATTGACCGACCGTGACCCACATGCACTCATGTCCAATTGCCATTAGAATATAGTTAAAACGGTTATTGTAAAAAAAACATAACACGCTTCTCTGTTTGCGCAGGTGTATGTGTACGACCTCAACGTCAATAAATACCGACCGATTTGCGTACAAGCCGTCGTTTCGAAAAAGGCAAAGAAATTGACAAGAATTGACTTTAATCCAAGGTTACCTGTTATAGTCTGTGGCGATACAAAGTAAGTTCTTTAAAAAATATAGACAAATATAACTTTTTTATTATTGAAAAAAGATAATACGTCCTGTTTTCTGCGCGGGCTTTTTTAAATATTGATTACTTTTGGTGAATTTGCTCACGAATTACAATCTAAATCCCCCATCATTCCAACATCGTATTTCATAACGCACTGCAGAATTTCATCCTTTTGTTGGTTTTTTTTTTGACGAACTACACAAATTGGCAAGAGAAGCCGGCCTTGACTGCTTCACCGGATTGAGAGGTAGCATAGCTCTTAGGTCGCTTAGCCTGAACCTATATCGCAAGTAACTCGACACAAGGGTCCCTCCGGTGAGGGGTAACCTCGGATTGGACGGTTAGGCCTATTGTTTGATTTGTCTTTCATTATTCGTACAGCAAAGGACTGGAATAGTTTACCTGCATCTGTCTTTCCCTCCAATTGCAATGTGGGTATTTTAAGAATAGAGTGAGTAGGCAGTCACTAAGCCACGCTTTACCATCCATTACTGTATTTCCACTAAACATTAGATGGAATCGTGGTCAAGCACTTGCTAACAAAGTATAAATAAAATTAATAAAATTAATTCAACGCATTTTATTGCAATTACAGTAAAAAGTGTATAACACCGCCTTCTATCCTTCTTTGTTATAGTAGTAAGTAGTCAAATACAACAAAACATAATTATGACATATTTTCGTCAATAACAATTTAGTACATGTTTCATTATTTTAACAAATGATCACAAGCCTCCATAGCTCAGGGGTTAGAGCACTGGTCTTGTAAACCAGGGGTCGAGAGTTCAAATCTCTCTGGGGGCAACTCGGTTGTATATCCATTTTTGTCTATTTTCCTAAATTGTTTAATTATTTTTCAGGGGCACATGTCATGTATTAAAATTATCACCTAATTTACGAGTCATGGTAAAACCGCCTAAAAAGGCGCAATCTACTGACCAAAGAGTCTTACAGGTAAGGATATTGTCTTTAAACCAAAGATTTTTATTTTAGATTTTTATTATTTGTATTTGTATTTTGTTTACATAATTTAAGTTACCCACCTTCTTTTAAGGATTAAAAAGAAAACTAAAAAAATTTCAATATTTTCTCTTTTGAGATATTTTGTAATAGTAATTTATACTATAAACTACTATTTTTGTAACATTACAAAATAATTGCCCATTTCTTGCATGAATGTTTATGTTCCCTCAAACAATGTCAAAGATGGCGCTGTATATGGCATATTGCTTGAACGGCTTCACATCGTTTTCTAATTTGCTAATAGATGGCGAGGTTTTATCCTGTTTATTATGTTGACTCTGTTTTATATAATTATATTGTCTAGGTTGATAGTGTGAGAAAATAATTATTTTAATGAACATTATCATCGTTAAATAACGTATAATAATTTAATAATTTTGTTGTAGGAAACTGACCTAAAGACATCTTGTATCTTGTAAAACGGTGTTGCTACTATTTATATTTTTTTATCTAACAAAGTATACTGTCACATATATACTTCGTTATATATATTAATTGCTACATATATATAATATATATTATCATTTAAAAATAAGCCATCACGTACTTTTGAACCCTATCGTGATTTTAGGATTTTTCACAAATCTTATTAGATCCTTTATGACAAGTGGTTAGCCTAGAGCCGTACACTGGCCACAAACTTTTAGCAGTTATGTACTTTATAGTACCGAAAAACGCATTTATGGATCGAAACCCGTGACCATCACCATCACAGATCGTAAGTTGAAACCCTGAGTCACTAAGCTATTCAATAGATCCAACGCTGATGAGTTAAATCTTTATCATTTTTTAAACTCGAACATTATTTTTAATGATCATACTTTTGTAACAGATTATGAAACTAGACAAGCTTTTGACTCTTGTCCGGGATCCCCCTTTTACACCTGGAGTTGTTGAAGAGAAGTTCGAAGAAGATTAAGTTTCCAAAATTCAATAAAACAAATTTCATTTATAAGTATTTTTTTCAATTTATTCGTAACTAATAAAGCATTGAAATCGTAATGTACAAAGTATAAGTAATAAGCTCTTAAGTCTATTTTTACCAATACGGGGTAGACAGAGACATCGACGTGCTAGCCGTCACCGAAAACTAGGCAGAAATTATATTCACTACTGTTGCCACCTTGTGTATTCTAGGGTCAATCTGGAAATCTGGATATCAAAACTGTGTAAGACGCCAGTTTGACATCATCACACAGAAAACTCATATCTAAGCTAAGGCTCTCCGATACTAGCTCCTTCCATTTAATCGTATCAAATGGACGGATATGTTCAATCGGCTCATAACACTGGCCTTATGAAAGGGTATAAAAAGCTAAGGGATATGCACCCTTAGCTTTTTAAAATTTAAAAACCGCAGTGGATTTATGGTAAGGTCAAATGTCTGTCTTATTTATATGCAAAATAGATTAATTTAAAAATAGTTTGTTTTAAATATATAAATAAACTCTTAAAACAAAACAATGTCATTCTCAATGACCATGTTACTTATATACTGTCTAAATTTACTTAAAACCCTAAAAGACTAGAATAGAGATCGATAAAATTCTTACCTAAATTAGGAATAAAAATTTTAAGTATACAATATTAATATAAGTAGCAGTACAAGAAAAGCGCTTTATGATAAATTTGTAACAAGTTTTTATTGAATATTCATTTAAGATTTTTAAAAGGCGTTTTATTTCTGACGTTTCAAACTAACGGCGGCCATTTTGATAATCTGTAAGCTATATTTCAAAATCCGAGTAATTGTTTTTATAAATAGATAATATATAATTATTAGTTTGTTAGATTTTTTTATGACGAACTACACAGATTGGCCAGAGAAGCTGGCCTTGACTGCTTCACCGGATTGAGAGGTGGCATAGCTCTTAGGTCGCTTAGCCTGAACCTCTATTGCTAGTAACTCGACACAAGGGTCCCCCCGGTGAGGGGTAACCTCGGCTTGGACGGTTACTATGTTACGCGTAAGCATGCCGATCCGAGGGGGATAGATTTGAATTAATCTTAACATGTTATAATAAAGTTATTAAATTGTTCGTCAAAACTCTAATGGTAATACTACCATATACTAATGGTTATACAACCCGAAATAAACTTTATGCTAGATATTTCTAAAAAGCAGAAATACTGTACTCTACCACAACAAACTGTTAGTGCTTGATGGAATTCTTGCTTTGTTTTCTGTACTTTGTTTCTTGTGTTTACTACCAAAGCGAATGTAAAGAAGAAATATCATTTACCTATAATTTATTTTATCTGTTGCATCTTGTTTATTGGCGGTGTTCACGTTAATATTTTTTTTTATTACCTATTATTTTTTATAAACCGTTGTAACCGAAATAAACATTATTTATCTTGCTATCTTTTTACCAAAGAGCCATGATGTACGCATTACATAGTTAATAACAATAGATAGTATTATATAGGAACAAAGTTTCAAATATGAGTATATATATAATTTTCAGTATAATACACAACGGTGCATGTTTGTTTATAATTCTGAAACAATTTAAAAACGACTAGAAATATTTTGGTGTTACCATTTGGTTAACCATACATTGTTTGTACTTCATACAAAGAACGATAAATCTACCTAGCTATAAGCGTCTTAGACGAAATAACGTTTTTCTTTAAAAATTACGTAATAATATAAATTTATAATTCTTTGTAATCGCTGATACACACAATAATTTAAACGCCTCTTCAATCCATTCAGACACTAGATAGTATAAGCATTCTAGAAGTCCTAAATTTTGCTAAATGCCATAGCATTAAAGTTGAAAACAGTATTAGAATTTTAAAATTACAAAACTGTTTTTAAAGTTGCAAAATCTTTGATTTCGTTACATAATTATTTAAGAATCATTAAATTCTTATGGGTAAAGTAATTTTGGCCCGATCCTATTACACCTCTCCACGGCATTGTTGCCAAGTTTTAAATCCAAAACGCACGAGCGTCGTTAGGCGCGGGAGCATGGCGTCCCGCAAACTGTATCTGAAATTTAATATTATATAAAGATAATTCTTCTTTTAAAATGGAAGCTGATAATATTTTTTTACAACTATATATATATATATAATAGCTTAAGCTTTTACTAGGAGATGGTGGTTCACGTCAATCGTGGAATGGAAAATACACTCCGCAGACCGTACCCTAAACTATTAGGCTATTGGCGCGTTATAACACCTAATGAATGAGCTAAGTAATTTTAATTTCTAATATAAAGGTGACATTTGAAAACGGATGCTGTGATAGATACGAGAGATAATGAGATTGTTGCATCCCAACTTTTCCTTATTTAATACATTTTACATATAAGACAATTACAACACACATTAGGGAGCATCTAGAAACCCTATTTTACAACAGTCAGTTCTCGTACAATTACTGCAAAATATTACCAATTGACAGTGAACAAACCGTAACACGTCGTCACGAGTTGTGAGCATTTTTTGCATACGATCACACACACTGCACAACACACGTAGTATCCCCGATATCCCGATACACCGTCAGCTGTGTCTATTATACAGATGACTGTGACAACGCGACAGGAAGACTGATGACAAAGGCAATGACCGCATCAAGGGAGAGGATAGTGGAGTACAACCTAAAAATGGCCATGAGAGGCAGGGACGCAGCGGTCGTGGAGAGGCTGATAGCAATGCAGCGGAGCGTCTGCGGCGCGTGAACCGGAGCGATCTCTGGCCACCTCCAAATTCAGGCATTATATATATATATAAAAAAGGAAAATAGTAAATAATCTTTTAATAAATGCAGAGTGAACAATTTAAGTGTATTGGTAAAGAGCACGGACACGGGTCTGTGGTTGTATTTAAATCTAAAAAAAAAAAACGTAGTACGCGAAGACTCCTGAATGTGTGTGAGTGTTCGATACAGACTGTTCCTACTATTCTTGTTTGTTGTGTATGTTACAAAAGATATTTTTTTGAAATAGTTTAAACGTTTTTGTTAGTCTTTTTTATTTTTTTTAAATAGTTTTAATGTTTTTGTAATTAATGTCTTTTTTTTTCTCGCCAGTAAGAACAATCATCAACATAGGTAACATACTTCTTAAACTTACTCATTAAAATAATACACTACACACCTGTGCCAGAGGATGTAAATGCCTTTCGGGGAACTCTTTCTGATGGGCCATCACCCAATCTGCCGGCCACATTGTCCCATTCTTAGCAGTAAAAGGGAGCACCAGCACATAAACTCTATTTGATGCAGAATATGCTACTCTATAGTAGTGACCTTTAGTTGCTCTTTCCCATACATAACCCTCTACATCGACCCCACCTCGTTGCAACCAGGACACCCGTGTAACATCTGAAGCGTGGATGCCTATTTCAGCATATTCTACCCATGGGAGAAGGTCCCCTCTGAAAGCATAAATTAAATTATTACATTTGTTCATCAAATTTACAGGCTTTAAGGGCCCTCAAAATAACAAGCATGCCTTTGGAAAATCAGCAAGATTAATTATTATTTTAGTTTTCAATTAATTCAGTAATATTAAGAAAGTAATTACTGGACAACAGCTCCCAGTAAAGAAGTGGTTTCCAGCCAGCATCGTGCACCTGCCAGGAGTAAGGTGCGGAGGACATACGCGGCGGCTCGGCGGATATTCCTGCGACAGCAAGGAGGCGTGTTCCGCCCAGACAGAATATATGATGGAGTACCTTGCACCGATGGAAAACAACGCTGCAAATAAAAATACTTCTTATATAATTTACAGATATATCACTAGTTTAGCAGATAACAAGTTTTCATATAAGTTTTACGGAAAAATAAGTAAATTTATACAAAACTTGGTAACACAGGATTGGAAAATTGCATCATGGTCGCGCAGAGAAAACTTCACTAAATACTTATAAAGAGCTTACGTAAGGAGGCCTCACTGACGTAAAATAGGTCGAAATTATTGTACTTCTTACAAAGGTTATTGAATTTGTTACATGGTCTAATAAAATAGCTGTTAAGCATATATTTTGCATTATATAATGGACAGTTGAATCGTAAGACTACAAGAAGGGATAGAGAAGTGTAACTTGTTAGTTAGTTCAGGACAATCCATGCAACTTTGAGCAATATTTGATAATAATATGATGTCCGCTATGCACCGACAAGTGTGCAATGGAAGAAGGTGAAGTCTAGAACATGATTGTTCGTAGCTCTCCTTGCATAATCTGAAAGAGGAATGCATATGCCAAATAAATTTGGATATATAATTGTTTTTAAAAACTATATTAACTAATAAAAATAATAGACTTCAGATCAAATCAATTTGTTTTGGACAAACTAACACAGTTGGCCAGACAAGCTGGCTTTTACTGCTTCACTGGATTGAGAGGTGGCATAGCTCTTAAGTCACTTAACCTGAACCTCGTCAAATCAAATCAACACTTAAAATTAATGATAATCTAAAAAGTATGCATTTCTTACAGTGTTGCTGTAAATGTTAAATACTCTCGGACACTCTCATCACTATCTTTCATACTATCCCTAAAAGGCCTTCAACAAGCCTATTGAATCCTATATGATGACTTTAGTAATTTGTAATACATAAGTCCTTTTTCATAAGGAATATATCTAATATTCCTTTCTAATTATAAATAAGAAGCAAAAGAATACAACTGACAAGCTAATGGAAGATTTTCATTGTATTGTGTAACACTGCAAAGCTGATATGAAATAAAAACAAAATCTTGTTTCTATTATTATTGTAGAAACTCAGCAATGATTATTAATTTTATATATTGGGTAAAAGAATTGATAAAGGTATGATATTATATACATAGAAATCAAATAATATTTTCATAGCTTACCTTTGTTTCCCTTTTACAACCAAACCACTGTACTCTGCTGTCTTCTTTGATTACAGTCTTGACGCCCAGGCGATTGTAAAGGGCAACTCTAGAGTCCCTCAAGTGTCTTGAAGCTTTCTGTTTTGCCGCAGGAGATTTTAGCACACTCCTTCCAGCCCCAAATTTACCATCAGCAATTTGAATCTAAAAAATTATAATTCAACAACTTGTCAATTATCAATAACAAGCTGATATCCATACATTCTCACAAACAATTACATTAGTAATCATATATAGGATGGTATAATATAGGAAAGTACACTGTCACTATAATAAAGCTTTATAAAAAACAGTAAACAAAGCTTAACCGTTCATTCAAAAACCTGATCCATCAGCTTTGTTTACCAGGCCCCAAAAAAAAAAGATGACTATGTAACCATGAACAGGATATAAAATTACATATTTGATTTAAGTAATGTAATCTAATGTGTAATCGTGAGTGATTTCTTGTTCTCAATACCCAAAGACAACAGAATTAGTGAGAAATCTCTAACCACTAGATTGTTTAAGACAGTATAGTCCTTCTTACATTTATTTGGTCCCTTAATAGAATGATGTTTGTGTGTTATTATGTTTTCTCCTTTTTTTGTTCTCTACTGTTTTTTTTGTTTTTCATTTTTTACTATATTTTCTGCATTCAATCTAGTATACCCATCCATATGACCACTGCATTATTTTGTGAGATTTTTTTGTTACAAGCTACTCAGACTGGGACAGAGAGTCGTGGTAGCTCAGTGTCCAGGCGGTTTGCTCTTGTTGCATAGTACGCTAGCAACCCGAGTTCGATCCCCGGTGCCGGCACCAATAAATTTGCTGTTGCAATTTTATGTGCCGATTAACCACGCGCTCGGCGGTGAAGGAAGACATCGTGAGGAAACCTACATGTCTTAGAAAATTTTTCTAAGGCATGTGAAGTCTACCAATCCGCGTGGTGGACTATGCCCTTATACTCTCTTTACAGAGAAGGCCTGTGCCCAGCAGTGGGACATATATATTATATATATAAAGGCTGTAACTTTAACTTTAACTCAGACTGGCCAGAGAAGCTGGACCTTTATTACTTCACTGGATTGAGAAGTAGCCATAGCTCTTAGGTCGCTTAGCCTGTACCTATTTTATTCTTTAATTAGAGCATTAATTTTTGAGGTTCGCTACAGCTCTTATTGCAAATATTGTAACAACTTAAATAGAGAAAAAGGTGTTGATGTTTTCAGGCAAATCTTATCATTAACACAGGCTAGTTTACAAAGAGTAATTTAGCACAAGTGTTACTAAAAGGGATCTTAAATGTATCATGTTTTTCTGGATTCTATACTACAATACTCCTATAAACTACAATGCAATTCTAAATTTATAAATCAGACATAAAATATAAGTTTATTGCCTAGTGATATAAGCTCAATTCTTGTTACATGAAAACACCTTATCTTTGAGAAATACACAAACAAATTGTTTTCTCTATGTTAGACATAGAATTTGATTTAAAAACTCAAAAGCATATTATCACATCATTACCTTTAAATTTCTTACAGTAGTTTGTAGGTACAAAGATTCCGGGAAAGGCAATACAAATGGTTGTGGCAGTGTTTGCAAGAGAGATGTTTTAATAAAGAGAGCATGCTGCCCATGTACGGCGTCACAAAGTTTCACTGATGGATCCTTGCTATATTGCAAGGTCCAATCAACATAATTCCATTTCACTTGCTGGCATATAAGACGAGAATTAGTCACTCCTATAGCAATAGCTTGAGAAGGAAATGTTACAGCAGCTATTGCCACTTGTTGCAATACACGGCGAGAAACCCGTGTCGAATCAGGAACAATAAGTACATAGTCAGAAAATATATAAGAAAGAGGATTTAAATCGCGAGGGGACGCGTCGAGATGAAATTCTAAAGATATAATTCTAACATTACGCAAGGTTTCATTGGTAGCTGAGAACTGAAAGGGAGGGTACTGCATGCGTTGACAAAAAACAACCACTGGCATGTTAGGAAATGCAGAAACAAATGATTGCACACTGTCGGCGATATCATTTTCAAACTCTTCGAATTGTCGAAACACTACCGTTATTAACTTAGACAAATGTCGTGTCGTACGCGACTGCAAAGCGTTAGGAGACACAGTTACTGGAGCTATTGGATAAAACTTAAATTGGGGCAACAAATATGCAAAAATTGTTAGGATAAGAACAACTATTAATAATAAGGTAATTTTGAATGTAAATCGGCCACGCATTAATCGACAGAACATTTTTTTCATACACTATGTTAGTCATTTCACTCATAATAAATTGAAATCAATTTATTCAGGAAACATTAAAGTTGAAACGATAACAATCTACATTTTATATATGTTTCTTGTTTCTTCACTGTCATTTGTCATTTCATTCATATTTTTTTAATTTGAGAGGTTTCGGCTTTGTGACATAAAGCTACGGACATTTTTCCGTTAACTTAATGGTAGATGATGTTTCAGAGGAAGAGAGCGAAAGAAACTACATGATGGTAAGTATAGAGAAGGTTCTCACTACAACACAGGCTCAGCATCTGATTTGCGTTTAGTGAAGTGAAGGATTTCAATCAATCCGCCTGAAAAAGCAGACCTTTTTAAAGGAACATAATATTTATTCTACTTTTGATAAAATAAAGCTATCGGTGTTCACCTTCTACTCATCACTACATCAGTGCCGAATTAATAAAGCATGGAGCGCTGAGAAAATTATTTCGCTTTATATATTTATAATTAAAGCGTTTAGAATCTTTTCATGCACTATATTTATTATAGAATGACCACGTAGTGATTTAACGTTTACGGCTGTATAATCACTTGGCTTTGCCTTTCTGCATTGCGAATTAATAAGAATAATAAGAAGCGTATCTGTCATTGTTGTCACTCTCAAAAATTGCATTATATTTTGACGCGTATTGGGTGAACCTTGATAAACTAACCAAAAATTGATTTGTTTTCTCTTTTCTATACATAATATATTCGTTTAATTATGGAAGTTGTTGAACCTCTAGAACCTTCTCTACGCAACATAATCGAACAAAAATCTCTACGGTGGATATTTGTCGGTGGGAAAGGCGGAGTAGGAAAAACGACATGCAGGCAAGTGATTAATCAGCATAACCGTAGTAGTAAAAAATAAGTTGTCTAATCTAATAAAAATAATTTGTAATTGCAGCTGTAGTCTAGCAATTCAACTGTCCAAAGTTCGAGATTCCGTGTTAATTATTTCAACAGATCCAGCTCATAACATTTCTGATGCTTTTGATCAGAAATTTTCTAAGGTATTTTAATTTAGTATTGCATCATTGTATAATCTTTTTACAATATTTATTTGTTATATGAGACGAACGATTTCAATTAACTTTCTACCCTTTTTTCTTAAATTAAAGATTTGTTTTATTAAGACATTTTATCTTATCACTACTATATGATGGCAATTTGAGAATTTGTATTAAAACGTGATTAGCATGTTTCAAAAGGAAAACAGTCATTTAAATAGTAATATTTTCGAAAATTATGACTAAATGACATAGTGATTAACAAATATCAATAAATTACTTCAATAAACAGTGTTTTCAGATCAAAATTCAGTCCAAATATATAGACTATATCATATATTTAAAATTTTTAGAGGGAGAATGTGGCTAATGTGTGTTTTATACATTTTCTCAAATTGGAAATGACTAAAAATTTTATTCTAAAACATAGTAATGGTAATTATCTAACTAACCAATATTTCATCAAATGCTTAAATATTGTCATGTGGCTTTCGTTACTTTTACTACGGTACAAAGTGTAGAAATAAACTTAAAAGTAATATTTTAATTCCCTCTTTAATAGGTTCCAACCAAAGTGAAAGGCTTTGATAATCTATTTGCAATGGAAATTGACCCAAATGTGGGCTTAACTGAATTGCCTGAAGAATATTTTGAAGGTGAAACTGAGGCTATGAAGCTTGGAAAGGGTGTAATGCAAGAGATAGTTGGGGCATTCCCTGGAATTGATGAGGCTATGAGTTATGCGGAGGTAAAATATGAATCTTTTGCTTCCTTTCTTATAGTTATTAAATATCAAATAGGGCACATATGGGCAATAAACAACACTAGAAGAGTTGTTGGTGTTAAGAGTTTATTGCTTCCCTTATCTTTCTGCCACAGCATTGACAAGGCAACATGCAAAAGTCTAATTACCTCTTTGATTGTAATCTATGCACATACCAAAGAATAATTAGATTAAGTATGTGAACAATAGATAAGTTTAAAAATTAAACTTGACTACTGAAAAGTGATTCCAGTCCTGCCAAGAAGGAATATTTTCAGGTTCTAATCTGCACTAGTCCATTATGACTTGCTCCCAGAGGTTGTTATGGTATTTCCACAAAGGGGTCAATACATTATGACTATTGAATTCATCACATTTAATTACACTTAATTACCAAGTTGGAATCAAGATTTTTATACAGATACATTATTTTAATGGAACATTTTTTTATCCATTTTACTCAGTATAATAAGTGGTATAATTTGATATAAACAATTTATTTTTCAGGTTATGAAATTAGTTAAAGGAATGAATTTCACAGTTGTGGTGTTTGATACCGCTCCGACAGGACATACATTACGTCTCCTCTCGTTTCCTCAGGTTGTTGAGAGGGGTCTTGGTAAATTGATGCGTTTGAAGTCCAAGGTAAAAGCCTTTTTGTCACAATTCTAAACCTCACTTCCTTGTATCTTTTTTGAGGTTGTATAAACATATTGTTTATTGTACAGGTTGCCCCATTTATGAACCAAGCTGCTGCATTATTTGGACTTGCAGATTTCAACTCGGACATGCTTAGCAACAAAATGGATGAAATGTTGTCTGTTATAAGACAAGTGAACACTCAATTTAAGGATCCTAACCAAACAACATTTGTTTGTGTTTGTATTGCCGAATTTTTGTCATTGTACGAGACTGAACGTTTGGTACAAGAACTTACCCGTTGTGGTATTGACACGCATAATATCATCGTAAATCAGTTGCTGCTCCGTACGTCGGCACCGTGCGATCTCTGTGCTGCTAGGCATAAAGTTCAAGAGAAATATTTAGAACAAATTGCCGACTTGTACGAAGATTTCCATGTCACAAAACTACCATTATTGGATAAAGAAGTAAGGGGTGCAGATGCTGTTAAATCTTTCTCAGAATATTTACTGCAACCATATGTGCCCCCTGCAGAAACTGCTAAAGACTGATCCCTTAATAAATACCACAGTGCATATACAAAAAGAAACCAGCTTACACAACTATGCAGATCTTGATGCTATCATGGTGGCATAGCATAATTACCATGTCTATACCACTGGTTCATGAAGAGCAAGATTCCAGTGATGTTACTTATACATTACATATATAATTGAAAATAAAATATATAAGATAACAGTGTATCCATACATCCTAGCTTGAACCCTGGATTTAACCACACTAATGTTGTTAGATTTTTTAATGAATATATGGCTCATAGATAGAAGAAAGCATACAACTCACTATGTTGGTAAGAGCATTTATTATAGAAATAGACCAATTGTTGCTTAATATGTAAAAGATATTGAGATAGTTAAATTGATTTACAATCGGGTTAACAAGTTGATTTTGTAACATACAAGAATGAATACAATATTGTTCATGACTACATGACATAATAACATCTGCATTGTGCTTTGCTGTGGTGTAGGAAAATACAATAATTTTTTTGTATATGCTCAGTGGTGAAGAATGTATTTTAGGAGACTGTCATCACAATATAATTTTGTGTTATTTAGAAAAATATATGTTTTCATATTCAAAGTTTTTGCATGGATTCATATTTAGAGGTGCTATGGTCTAAAGAAATAATCAATTAAATTGGGACTTTAAGGACTATGAGATATATAGAAAACAAGTTTGAGAAATCATGCAATATTTGTTCTAATAAATTTATTATCTTCTATGTATTGTAGACAGGTTTCGTAGGGTAATAATTTATACAACACCAAGAAATAGACAGTTATAGTTACATTACAATAATACAAAAAATATGCAATAAATGTAATATATTCCATTACAAATTAATAAAAACTAAATGCGCTAGTATTTATTTCATCTATATTGAAATAAACTTTAAAAACCTATGTAGGCTAGACAAGTACTATGGAATTAATATAATTTATCTACTATCATAATTATATATTGGCTTGTTCAAAGCTTATTGGTGAGTACTGTTCGCATATTTATACCCCACAATTTCGCAAAAGGACAAGCTTGCCATCAATCTAATGGTGAGTTTGTGTTTGTCACTTGAGTGATTTGGTAATTTTCCATTCAATTGGCAACCTGTGATTTAGAACATACAAATAAATATTGCTATAATTTATTAATACTGTCAACAATAAAATATGCGAGCAGTGTTCATTAATTTTATATTGTATAATTTAGTAATAATAGAATTCATATCTAAAGTATTGTGATAGTTAAGCAATATTAAGGACCCTATAATGCCCCTTTGTCCAAACCTCTTCAAAGCAATTAATATTGTTATGCGTCTTTTAAATCTATCAAAAACAATTATATTCTATCTATGAATATATTGGACATTTTTATTTACATGCAATCTTATTAATAATTTCCATACTCGAATATGATTTTGAAATGATCTGATCTATAAATATTATATACTCAATTTTTCCCATTCATTCTCACCGCAGAAAATAAGTACATTAGTCTCGTAGCTAACTGCTGCATATAGATGATAGAAAGAGGAATTGTTTGTTTGTGTCGCAATGAAATGTGTATGTCATCTATTGATGTATCCAATTTTACAAAAAACCGAAAAACTTTAATTTACATCAATTTTTGAATAAACAGTAGATAAAACTAGCCAATATTAAATGCTGTATAAGATCTATAACTTTCGACGCGGCTTTTTGTTGTGATCAATTCTGTAATTATAATTAATTTAGGATAATTTTCAAGGTACATTTCTGTTTTCTACCGTCGATATGTTGAAGTGGTTTCAGGCTATCAGTGAAAAATATCTATATCATATTTTTATTGTTATGTGTAAACGAACATGCAACACCTATTTCTGACGTGATTCTCTGTCCCATAAATAACTATTGAAGACATTGTAGTTAAGGCTTTGCTAGTATAAGTTATTCCGGGATCATAATGACATAATAAGTGACACATAAAACTGACAACAATTACGCTTTTTCGAATACGAAACAAAGCTATAACAGACACCGATGAGCACCTTCAACATTGAATGGATTAAGTCATAGTATTAGTACTTCAACATAATGAATTATAAGATGACATTTCAGAATGAGGTAGGATTTATTAAGTTGGCATTTTTATACCCTGAGTGTACAGAAGTAACGAATGACGATCAAATACAATTTGAAAAACGTTATATTTTATGTACAATAGTACATCGATTTACGAGTGTTTTGAGATACGAGGCTTTGAGATGAGAGCAACGATTTGAAACACGAGGAATCGCAGGTACATCTATCAGTTTCTCTCACCTCAGAATAGACCTGTCTGCTTCAGCCCTGTAGTTCTGGGCTCAAAGAATAAGACTACGGTATCCCCTGCCTGTCGTAGCAGGCGACTAAAAGGGCCCTCAGGTTCACTGGGGGACAAGGGTGTGTTTGTGGAGATCCCGGAGCCCCACGCCATGCACCGAGGAAGGGTCACCGTGGGGGTTTTTAGTGGGTAAAAATCCCACATAACCTTGCCTTCTGCTTTTTATAAATTTACAAAACATTTGTGTCAATGGCATTTTAATTGATTTCAATGGTGAAAATTGCTTTGAGATACGAGCAATTTGACATACAAGGATACAGAATTAAACTCGTATGTCGAGGTACCGCTGTATAGAGTTGTTACCTATTAACAAGTTGCAATGGTCCACACATGAAAATAATACTTGAACAACATAACAAAATTTGTCCGTCGACCTTACAGCTATAAATATAAAATTAACAAATTTTTAACAGTCCGAGAAAGCGTCATCGTGTTTTTTTATTAACTATCGTGCTTATGTCAACTGCTACGTTGATGTGTTGGCAAATGCCAAGCCGAGAGAGTTGCACCGATCACAGTGCCGAGGAAAGCCGCGGCGCAAGCGCCACTTTCAAATAGTAGCTTTGGTGTGAAAACTCCCCATATCATCAGGTGACGGCAGTGAATTGTCGCTGATAAGGCGCAGACGAAAACCTGGTAAACAAAAATGAAGTAATGAATACCATCTCTCAAGCAGTAATAAGCATCTATAGTATATCACTTGAGGCTTCAACTGGCGGACGCCATATGCATTTAAAGTTACATTTTTTGAATCTTAATAATAATGAGTCAAATCATAACTATAAATACATTATGTTTAGGTTTTTAAAATATTTTCAAATGGTAAAAAAATTTACTCCCGAAGCGGGACTATGCCACATACGCTGCTATTTCGCCTCTGGTGTGTTCCCCTGGAGATCCCGGTGCCCCTCACCATGCACCGAAGAAGGGCCAAGGGGTTTTAGTGGGCCTTCCCCCCCAGACGGCTTGGTATTGAAGATAGTTCCCCCTCGTCAAAAAAAAAGGATTTACTAAAGTCGCATCAGTTATTTTGTGAGACAGCACTCACAGCAGATTAAGTCCTCCTTACATAAAATCTGTCTTTGATAACAGGAGGCATCTTTGATTTATTTAAAAAATATGTACTCACCCTGACTGCGAAGCAAAGTGCAAATTTGAGACATAAAGAGAAAACCGCTGCCATTTGAGCACGAGGTCCCAACGTCGACACTCCGTTCCGCCCCCACAGCACGAGTAGCGGTACAGTCGCGCCAAACATCAATGGCATACCTAAAACAAACGGATATATCACTTACTATGTCCGGTTTTCAATAACAAAACATTAATTGACCAATGAATAAAATCTTATAGATAAAATTCTCGTGTCACAATGATAGTTACCCTACCTCCGAAACGGCTTGACCGATTTTTATGAAATTTTTAAGCATATTCAGTAGGTCTTTTTGTTATATATTTTCATATATTTAATTTTTCTTTTCTGATGATATATCCGGCTCGAAGGACCAAAAAGCCTTATGCATAGTAAAAGGCTTGAAATTAGTGATAATTGCGATTTATTGAAATCGAACAAAAAATATGATACACAATAGATGGAGCAAAAGAAGGAAGCTTTACTATAATTTAATATAGAACTATTTTTACCACGACAGATAATAGTGCTATAACAAAACACCACTAATTATTTTAACACAATATTACTTTTATGTTTTGTACTAAACACCTGTCTCATAAATAAAATAAAAAATATATATTTATAATTTCCTCTGAGGGTCCCGAAGATAAAATATATGCTTAAATCTATAACTAATAGGACGTATAAAGTGACCGTTTAATGTTTGTGTTAATAGTTATTGGTTGTAAGAAAGTTACAAGGTGTAAGTTGACTTTGAATATATATCGTATTCTAAGTCAGACACTTAGCCAAACTAGATATAGTACTACATAAAATATTAACAAACCAAAGAGATGAAGCGACGTCAGAGCCACTGTAATGGCCGGACCAAAAGATATGTAATTTGGATCCCCTGCATGAAAAACCGGCGCCCATCGGATATGGCCCAAAGTTGCGTGGTGACCTGTACCGTAGAAATTGTAACACGCCAATAGAGCCCACAGGCACGCCACGCTCGAATTGCAGCGAGCAGTTAAAGCTGAAATCAATTGACATTATTAAAAAGTAACGTAGGGGTTGGATAATCCTACAGTTGAGAACAAAATTTATAGTGCAACATAAGTAACATCTACTATCTATTTTGTCACTATGTGTCTTACTACGCTGGCTCGAAGTCTCTACGAGATCATTCCTTAGAGCCCGACAGAGGGAATCCCTGTTCAAGGAAGCTTAGGCAGGTACTCTGTTCGCAATAGCATTCCAGTTGAAGCGTCATTAGTCTAATAGTTTATTATACGGTCTGCGAAACGTAGTCTAATTAATTGAATAAAAAATAAGGTTACTTACAAAATTTGGATGAACTATCAGTCTTCAATAGAGAAACAATGTTTAGCGTCAGATAGCCCGAGAGTAGAGCTAGTGCGGCGGCGGGCGCGTAACTGGCACCCAGCACCAGCACATTAGCAAGGTACATCACTAGGCAGAAGATCATCAATGGCAAAGTAGCACCGCGCCCATCCCTCTTCCACACTAATATGGACATTACACCGAGGACCAGCCACGCCAACTTCGCCATCAGCTTCGATTGTGTAGGCGATCCGAGAGCACCCCATCCGACGGCCCAATGGGCGCTAACAAGTACACCTCCTAGAGCAATCCCATAACCCCGCCAGCCGATGTGACGTCGAGTAATCGCCACAGTAACTGCTACAGAGCCTAAAGCCAACACTAAAGCCGCTCTTGAGGCTTGACCAGTCGAAGTACCCTCACCAGCAGTCCAACAATCACCTTGCTCCTCTCTGCAACCTCGATATATTCTGGTTACGGCTAAAACAACACCACAGACCATCCACAAAGATGCTGCTTTAATAGTGCCAACATTCCAAGCCATAACACCAACCACAGATAATGACAAAAAGGATAAACTAGCGCCCTCTTCTATGACGTAACTGTTAGAAACTAGAACCACCGCGGAAGCGACTAAGGCCGCTCTCGAGAACCTTTCATAAAATTGTGACCTGCCTTCGTACCATCGCTGGGTAATACCATCCCAATGCATAATAATCAGCACACAAGTTAAGCCACCTGAAATCAAGCCAGTGCTTAAAATGATAGAATGTTCCAGATCTTCTAAGTAACTGAAGTAATAGGCGCTGTAACACATGGCTATACTGACTGCCAAGGATATTAAACCACTTGGGACAAAGGAACTAGCGAATATATTGGATATTCGTTCGAACGGTACTCCTTCAGTGATCAGCCAATTGAAGAAAATAGCCAATAGTAGCAGAAGCAGTGCTCTAAGCATTGACAATGAATCGAATTCCACCCAAACTTCTCTAAAGGTGCTACGAATATTTACCATCAGGTCCCTGTAACAAATAAATATACCGACTGACTTCTCATATTTACAGTTATTCACGCTTTAATTTTTTTGACGAATCTACACACATTAGCCATAGAAGCTGACTTCAACGGTTTCACCAGATAGTCAGGTGGCATAACTCTTAGGTCGCCTAGCCTGAACCTATATAGTTAGTAACTCAATACAAGGGTCAACTGGGGGACTTATCTTATTTTGAATTTCCTTCGTTTCGAATACTTGACAGCGGTTATAATCGGACTGAAGAGATTGTGCCACGGTACAATAAAATCCATAAAAGTAATTCAATAAACAAATAACTAATTATCAGAAGTAATTATAAGCACGGAGGTCAGGTGCTATGTTGGATCCACTGTGCTAGTACCATGGCAATTGTTTACTGCAATTTCGTGGGCGCCGGTTCAAATAAAAAAAATTAAAGTTACAGCCTATATATATGTCCCACTGTTGATCATAAGCATTCTCTATAAAGAGAGTGTTACGAGGCCCTAATGCGGATTGGCAGCTTTCACTTCTTAGAAAATTTTACATTGTCACAAGCAAACATAAAGTACTCTCTTGTGATGGTTCAAAACCCAGCCCGCTTATACCAATGAATCCTGCCAGTTTTTAAGTGAAATATGGCGATGGGCTCACCCCTCGTTATATATGGGAGTTAATAAACCTCCCAGACTCATGAGAAATTATTTTTTACTAAGTTTAAGTTACTTAATTGATTCCAAATATCAAGGATTGGGCATCATACGACAAAATGTAAATTGTACAAACCTAACATCCGAAATATAGTTCTTTAGTTCTACGTCGGTTTCCACAAAGGCAGCCTTTTCTATTTGATCCCTAGATACGTTAATTAGGTGCGCTAATTTGTCCAGTGATATTTGTTGTGACTCCTCACCATATCTCATTAGATATTTTGTGACCTTAAAAAAACAATTATATATAATTAAGATAATTACTAAAATAAGGAAGGAAATTCAAGGAAAAAAAATTGTGCCTGGGGTATGGCGATAAGTTCACCGCCTTTCACATATGAGACCTAATAAGCTTAGTGAAAACTGAGCAGGGAAAGCTGTGACTGTCTATCCCGCTAGGGTAAAAAAACTTAGAGAATTTATTTGTTTTAAATAATACAATTTTTTCGTTACAATCTTGATATTAATAATTAACTAGCGTACCCAGCCCGCTTCGTCGGGCTAGATTTTGCTTTATTTTATTTAAACAATAAACTTACATCATTAAATATTTAATTTAACTCTCAAAATATATTAAATTATTAATTTCTCTCCATATTCATTCTCTTCTCGAATAGGTGAAGATTATTACCTACACCCATGTACATGTCAGTAAATACAATATCATTCTTATCATTTATACAAAAACATATCGGGCGCTAGTTAATGTGAGAAATAAAAGTACGCTGTATGACTTGCTTGACAGTTCAAAAATAGGAGTGCTCCGATCGTCACCAACTTTACAAGATCACTCGCCATGTCAATCTGAAGATTCCCTAAAAGTTTCATTGAAATGGGTCCAGCCGTTTCGGAGCCTATATGGAACATACCCACATACTTTCACTTTTATATATATAAGAAGATTTAATATAAAAAAAAATTAAATCTTCTTATATATATAAAGATGTTACTTGACTTATATATGAGACAGATTTCTCAGTAAAATTTCAGTATAACATAAAGTTTTAGATGCATATTTTAGTAATAAAAAAATGTGATTTTATGCCTTTTTACATTGAGTGTTCAGTTACCATAGTTTTAATTATATGAAACAGCGACAATCACCTATTAATTCACACATCAAACCATTTGTTATATTTGTCATATTTGTATACAATATTTAATATCTAGCACTTCATTCATGTCACCTGTTTTAGATTATTACTGAGGTGGAGAAGTGTCATTGATTTGGACAGCTTTGGCAACACTGAAAACACAAGGTTTCCTAGAGACGGCGCGGGTGGGGGGCGTCCCAACACCGCACTCAATGTCGGAGCGAGATCTGTTTGCTGCACTTCTCTGCCAATAGACATGTCAGCTTCATCTCCAAGACCTGAACCTCTGTATACAAACATGGCTGCTGTACGTTCAGCTCTACTTTCTCCACCATGGTCACCTGAAAAAGATTTATATATAACGTTTATTTTAGGAGGCTATATTATCAACTATCAAAAGAGTTGGCTAATATAGCTTACACAGTACATCACTGTGAAAATAGAAAATCCATGCTGTTTCATATAATCTTTATATTACATAAGCTCTATATATAATGTATCTATAAGATATCACACAATATTAGAAAAACAAGGATTTATTATTAATTTCAGATTATAAGATTGCTGTATTTAACCTGGGATGCCATATGCTGACAATAGCCTAAAGGTTTAGGGTACGGCCTAAGAATCGTAAGGTCGTGGGTTCGAATCCACCATTCGACTATTGCCGTGAACCATGTCCTAGCACAAGCTTAAGCTTAGTTGGAATGGTTAACAAGATTGTTAGTAATATTTTAGGAAAAAAAAAAATAATAACTTTGGAGGAAAAAAAATGGCACGGGGCCTCATGGGGGGGATCATCTAACTTACATTTTCATCTTAGACGTAAGAAAAAAGTGTATGTGTTTTAAAAAAGACTTGGCTTAAAGGTCTTGGTACCAAGCCATAAAATATTCAACAAAAAAAAAGAACAATAACTTTGAGTAAAATATTTTTGTTATGAAAATTGGAAACCAAACGGGAAGACCCGGTTAGCTTGAATCTCTGCCCTTATAACTTGTGATGTATACAATAAGCTGCAATGTATATAATAGCTGGCATAATAGCCATAATGTTGTAGACTGGAGAGAACGCTACTAAAATCACACCATAGAGACACCAAAACAAATTTATACAAACAAAAGTAAACAACTTCTAAGATTTGAAGCATTTATAACTATAACTGATTACTAAATGCTGTACCAAAATGTTAAAATTTCTTAATTTTTTGTGACATTCATTGATTTTACGAAACACAAACAATGTTGCCTTTATATAACTCCATTTAGAAAGCAGTGTAATGAATACAAGCTGAGAATAACAAATATGACTACATACAGCTATGTAATAAATAAAAACATAATCACATCTGCACAAGATACAATAGAAACTTAATAACAATTGAAATTGGTTTATAATGTACTGTAATAGACTAAAATCAAAAAGCAACATAAAATACTCTATCATGAGTAATCTAGTGCAAGGATTCTAATAAGTATATAATGCTCTCAAGGCCTTTTAAACCTAGCGAGGTTGGCAGAGAGCTTTCGCCATCCGCTTTTCTCCAATCTTAATATGTTCCAAATGTGATAGGGAGTGAGCCCATGGCCCATAAACAGCACAAATTTTTAGAAAGTGATTTTTTGTATTTAAAAAACCTGAGAAATGGCAATTGATTGGTTCCACCCGACTAAGATTCGAACTTAGTACCGAAGATGAGAAATGTAGACAAAACTCGTATATTAGTAAAGGAACTGCACGGGCAACCAGTTTACTGAATCAGTAAAGCAGCATGGTAACTCAGTGTCCGTGCGGCTGCCTCAAGTTGCAGAGTATGCTAGTATTCCGAGTTCGATCGGTGCGGACACCAATAAATTTGTTGTTGCAATTTTATGTGTTGATTTACCAAGCGCTCGGTGGTGAAGGAAAACAAAATGAGGAAACCTGCATGTCTAAGAAAATTGTTCCAGACATGTGAAGTCTACCAATCCGCGCTACTGCCGCGTAGCGGGCTATGCCTTTATACTTTCTTCATAAAGAAGTACCGTGCCCAACAGTGGGATATATATTTATATAAAGGTAACTTAACTTTTATATAAAATCCTATTCCTTAAGCTAATTTTAACTATCTGGTTGCGTTAAGTCTGATGACAATTGATCGTCGATTATGAATGAACATCATTTACGAACGAAATAGAAGTCATGTTTCACAGATGGATTAGGTGAGGCTAAACTTTGCTACAATATTTCTGATTGTAAGTTGTAAAGCCTAGCCACTATGCTATTTATTATAAATATGGTTTGTATAATGGTAATGCAACACATGCTTTAAGTTTCATAAATGCTTTAGAATCACACACAGAAAAACTTGCTCTAGATTTAAGGCAAACATTCAGAAGCTTGAACACATAAAGATTTCTACAAATATAATTTCATAACTACATGTACCTACCCTCCAAATCTTTCCATTCTTGTGAGTCTAAAACAGCATCAAAAGTTTACATTTAGATGACACTAAGGTAAATCTTAACATATGTATGTTAAACTATTGTAAAAATGTTTGTACTTTGTATTGTATTTGTTATAATTTTTATTTAAATCTTTAACACATAAGCAATTAGTAAATGATAACTTAATACCAACCTATTAACCTTTACCAAAGTAAAGGTGGTTGAAGTATAGGGTATCAGGTATGAGATGTACCCATAGCTTGTGGGTAGTGCAGGTAATTATCCAATGATCTCAGGTGTTTATAAGATGCAGGTCACTTATACCATGACGACATTATATGATCAAATAATCTTTTTTAATAGCATATTTTCCAAGTGAATTAGCCATTGCTAATTTGAACGCAAAGAAGAGTCAATTTTACCACATTGAGAGGTAGCTAAGTTAAGATACCCCGCCATCTGGGGGGAAAGCGGTGGTTATGAGGGGCTTTTAACCACTAAAATCCCCTTGGCCCTTCCTCGGTATATGGCGAGGGGCTCTGGGATCTCCGGAGGAACATCCCGGGGGGTGGTTACTCCCTCATCCCCTGTGACCTTGCAGTGCAAAGCGACACAGGCCCCCACCCTTGTCGCCCAGTGAACCCGAGGCCCCTTTTAGTTGCATTGCCTTTTTCTTGAGAGCCCAGAACTACAGGGCTGAAAAGGAGACCTTGGCTCAACCTACAGCATGATTGAGGCTTTATTATGATTGCAAGAAATTCTAGGGACACTGCTACCATTACTGTTGCTTCTGGAAGCAGGTCCAATAACTGGTATAAATGGGAAAAGAAACTCCAGCTATATAAAGAAAGGTTAACTGTGTGCTAGGCTTAGAATACGACATATGTTGAGATAGGATAAAATAATATAGACAATTTTTTTAAAACCATAAGTGGTAGTTAAAAGAAATGCCCACTTTATGGTATTAAAATAAATTTACTATTGTACTCTAGTCATAACGTACCTGATTCTGTCATTCCATGGTCCCCAATTACGCAGAGCAATACATCCGGAGATAGGATATCAATCATTTTTTGAAGTCTACTATTGGTTTCTGCTAGCTTTCGTGCCATTTCTGGATGATTAGGCCCATACCTATGTCCAGCATGGTCTACACCGAGGTAGTGTGCTACAAGTAAATCCCAGTCGTCCTTCTGAAGCTCATCATATATTTTCGAATCTACTTCTGAAATATAAATTGAATTGTTTCTCGTCATTCATATTCTTTGTTTTACTTTATTCTAGCTGCCCCTGTATATAACTTTACTATTATACCTAGGGTTAAAAATTAAATATAGATAATGTTTTACTGAGTGATCACATTATTTATATATCAATTCAGCATTTGATGTGAAACATCCTCTAGATTGTTTTTTTTTTGTAATTTATCTGCTTTTGTAATACAAAAACAATAATTCTAACATTACAACAGTTGCTGCTGCTGTTGGTGACTATATGCCAGGATGGGCAACAATTACTTAACATCAAAACTAAATTGTTGTAAAACTGAAATAAATGTTAAAAATAAATGTAGAGATTGATTGTATTGAAAGTAACAAGAAAAATAGCTATAATTTACCATTGTCTACTGTGTCAAGATCCCAAGTGTGAAAGGAATACAAAGCATGTGAACGAAGCCATCTTCCTGGCATTAAACGAGACCATGTATCATCACCTAGCAATACAGCTTTCCCACCATTCCTTGTGACCTAAAAATAATAATCATTATTTGCAAAAAATTGTTGCAACATGAACATTATTCCCTGAGAAAGGTGATCACAGTACCTGATCAAGTAAATTGTCTTCATGTAATTCCATAGCAGCAAAATTAGAACTAGCATCAACGAAAGTTGGCAATGAACCAGTAACCAAGGCTTTAACTCTTTGGAGAGTAGTAGTGGGTGGGTCTGCCATAAATCGGTATAAACGTGCGCGCTGTGGAAATTTTTCTACTGTGTTCTTAAGAAGCGGTAGTTTGTTTTGATAATATAATGGTGTTTCTATTCTAGGATCGTAATCGGTGAAATCGTATCGAAGGGCATCAACCAATACCAAAACAACTCTAGTGTAACCAGGAGCACAAGTTAAAGGTGCGCCAATATTAGATGATACATGCCTGATTTTTTGCTCATCACTGCATGTTTCCCCAGCTATCATTTTATTCCTCCCATCACAATCTATCTTACTTAGAGACATACATTCGGTATAGTCGCTTAAAGTTTTGCGAGATAATAAGAAACCGTGTCCGAACATAAGAATTGCTGCTAGTATGAGATAAGAAAACCATAAAAGATAAAAAATAAATCGCCATTTCTCTTTCATTATGTCTTGGTTTTTTAAAAAACTTATAATAAATAATTAAAATGCATCATGTTTTCATAGCCTTAACTGACAGAAGAGCTAAAATTACTAACTGTCATAATAACGACTTCAAGGTGTGCGAATATAAATTGTAATACTTTTGTATAAGCTGTGGCACCGCTCAAATTCCTATTAAACTGTAGCGGTCGACTTCCTAGATCAATAGCGCCGGTTTGTTAAGTATATTTAAAACAAGCATGTTTAGAAATAAAAATAAAGACCGACTTCAACTCAAATCAAACGTTATACACTATTGCGGTCGGCCAAATGTAGTCGATTTGTATGCAAAACCGTTGAGACAGAGGAACCCACTTACGCTCAGTTCTCTAGCTGTTTCTAGCCTCTGCCAAGATTAATGTTATTATTCCCGTTAAATAATTTATATCTTTATTTAAAATGTAATTGTTATTGATGTCAATTAGTTTCTTATCTGTTTTTGAAGTATCTGTTTTTCTATTCTCTGTAAGTCACAAGTTTTTTCACAGATAAGCAAAACATCTGATTGATTGTTCATAAATAACAATCAAAATTAAACATATGGAAATAGTAGTGTAATCGACTAAGTGATAACAATATTTGGTATACAATATCATGTAACTTTGATTGTAGTTAATTGCATCTTACCTTGATATCATACCAATTTTATTTTCATAGATAAATTTTATTCGTATTTCCGCAAATTGATAGACGTGCTTTGTTTTGATTAACAAAATTTCCTAACCTTCTATTGTTCACTTTTCCTGAAAAGTTGTTATATATATGGAAATTAAATTTCGTTCTTAATTTCGCTTATCAAAGCTTTGGAAGGCATGTTGTGTGTGAATGAAGGCGCAAAATGTCTTTACCATCTAAAGTTAATAAAGAAAACTTTCGACTCCTGGACCTTTCTAGTGACGAAGAATCTGAGGATTTGCAGTTAGAAATAATACCAAATAGAAAAAAGAAGATTACAAGGTTATCATTATATTTCATTTTTGTTCTATATTTTAGGCAAATAAATGTGTTGATTAATTTATATTAATTTAGAAGTTATATTTGACTTATAATTTCGGTCGCTGCGTTAATCAGATGTTTCTTTTACATTATTATACAATATCAACATTTCTGCATATTTGATAATTAACAAATCAGATGTACTTATGATTAGTTATATCTTAATGGGGATTTAATAAATAGAAAGTATTAACAACTGCCTAAATAAATAGGTATAATGTTGCATTTTTGTACAAACAATGGGTATTACTTAAATACATGAAATTATGAAACAGTCTCTTGAATGATTACCTAGAAAAAAGTCTTACTAAAGGAACCTCTGTATATTAGTGAAACCACTAACTATAACAGTGTTCTGATGAGTGCTCATCTCGCTTATTGAATTTTGCACAGTGATTTATTTCTCATGTGTCACCTATAACATATTAATCACAAGACCAAGTATAATGTAATTTTGTTGTTCACCAATTAGATGCTTAGATAGCAACAAAACTTACAATATAATTTGTTGAGAAACATATTGGTATAATAAATGCAATAGAAGCAAAAATAACTTAAAATATGAAAACAAAAAATAATAAAGACAAAAAGATATTAATATAATATATTTTTTAATATAAGACTGATTTTAGTAGTTTATTATTAAAAATAGTATTATATGATTGTTTTATAGGAAAGAGCGAAATCGCACAGTTACACCTAAAGAACCTAACATTGGAGCGGAAGTGCAATGTGCCTTGAGGTGGGCCGTAAGGGGCACCCTACTACTGTGGCTCCTAATGCTAACATGGATATGTGCGGCACTTTATGATCAAGTATCTGTTATGCGGCTTGATATTGCTAAAGGTATGTCATAAAATTATTAAAAAAAAATTGAGTGTAATACTCCAAACACTTACATGAATATTATATTTCGAAACTGTATACAAACAGTTACATAAATTTGTCAGTGTTACAGCGCACTCCTATTCTGATTCTTTCAAATATTACTGATAGACAATAGCTTTGGTGATACTTTGTACAAACGGTGCACATTCATAAGGTGCTGAAATAAATCTGCATGTGAAGTCAACACTTTTTGTATCACAAAAAGTAAAGACTAAACACAATTAACTAATTCCAATATGACAGGTATGCTTATCTAGCACTAACATAACACCCTGTTTGGTTTCCAATTGGTAATCCTTGTCGTTGTTATATCAAACAGTGTTCAATTTTGTGATTACTTGAAGGAAAAGACCAAGAAGATTAGTATACTCAATGGAGTGATACATTCAAAAGTAACACTAGATACTGGCCATAGTGTATCATGGTCTAGGTTGTTTCTAAATATCATACCCATTCCCCAATTACTCTATATAATGATGCAAGTTGAGGTTATTACCTCTTCCTAAGACCCCTAGATCACTGGGATCATTTTATTTCATGCATGTTGCAACCACCAACAACTTTTTAATTGTAAGTTTTTCAACCAGAAAAATATAGCTTTCAGATATATTATTTACTCGAATCTTTTCCTTCAATATGGTAAAGTATTTGCTTAGAACGTTAAAAAAAATGGAAGTATATTGATATTATTATCTCTATTCTTGAAGAGGTAGTAATGTCAGTATTCTCACTGAAATTTGTAGTAATCCAATTGTATTGGGACCAATCTACTAATTTACCGAAAAATGTGTGAACACTTAGGTTCACCCGTTTCTCAATCCAGTTGAGCTGTAAAGGTTTCACGATAGCAAGCAATACAGAGTATTGTAAGAAATTAAGTTAAGTAAGACATGGTTATAACTTGTTACTGTAACTGCGGTTCCAATCATAGCAAATTGCTTAAAAGGTTGAACCGCGAGTCGACAAAGAAGCCATACGAGCTAAGCGGCCACCCGGTCACCATCATCAATACCGTTGTCAATTATTTATTAGAATATGGTAGAACCCTGGTAGCGTCCGAGAGTAGTTTGCTAGCAACCCGAGTATGATCGCCGGTTGCCCTTGTTAAAAGTCCGATTTAAATTATTTTCAACCGACTTCAAAAAAGAGACCTCCTCTTTTTTTATATTATGTGCTTTATATATGTTATGAGGTAACAAATATAATTTTATGTTATATTTGTTACCTCATAACTTTCGATTGGGTGAAGCGATTTGGATGATTCATTTTTTATTTGAAAGCTGGTGCTTCCAGTTTGGTATCAATTTGGTCTAACTAAATATGACAATGGCATCCTTGAGAAAACTATATAAATCTTAAATTTGTAATATGTATGTGCGCGACAAATTGGCTAATAATTTAATATCTCGCCAACCGATTTCGATGAGTCATTTTTTCTCACTATAATTCGGAAATACAAAGAGGGCTTCCGCGCGTAATAACGTTTAACGTTTTATTCCTACTTGAAGTCGTTTTTGTTTTACTCGTACATATACTTATAGCGAATCGATATGAAATATTTGGCGTTAACGTCTTAAAAGTACACAATCTTTGTTTTCACAAAAGCCGCTAAACCGCGACTTTTTTCGTCTATTATCTAGTAACTTTATATCCGTGTTATCTGTGTACGCATGCGTCCAATCGGTTCTCTTCCGTGACGTCATGTTCAGTTCTAGCTTGATCCTCCTTGGAGGCCTTTGAGTTGTTGGTTATTTTAACAATTCCTACTTATTATTGTTATAAACTTGGACAATTATTGTATTTCAGTGTAACAGTTTTTTAATGTGGTTAATAGTGCTTTAATAAGTGTTAAATCTGTGTGTATAATATTTTAAGAGTTGTGTAACTGTTTTTGAAATTGGAATATCACATAAACCTAAATGATACGTTTAATCATGGCTGTGTTTTTTTTAATTTAGATTGTTCTTGACGGCCAGTGATGCGTTTTAGGTTTTTATGTAGTTGTTTACTTTATTGATGTGGTTTAAGGATTACGTCCCTTCGATAGCGTGTCGCATCTCCCGCGCATGCGCACTCATTCATTCACTGCGTACGGCCCCTGTAGGTCGATAGTACCCCAGTATTTTGTATAAATAATAACGGCTTTAGCATGAACAGTAGGGGTACACGCTATTTATCTTATCACTAATTCATATTTACGTTACGAATTTACAGTTTGTGCGAGCGTGTAATAAAATTGGAGTGACGGTCTCTTATCAAGTCGTGTATCGTTGTTGTTAATATTTTTAATATTTGTTCAACTTTTTTGTACATTTATCACGTTAAATACGGTACATTTTTGTAATCAAAAATAAGCTATTACTTTGTTTCCATTCTAGCAGAGCTTATAGAGCTCTCATATGGGTGGGCAAATTCCTGGATGGTCCATTCCAAATTTGAACTCTCACAATATATTAAATTATTAATTTCTCTCCGTTTTCATTCTCTTCTATTCTCTATTCGAGCGAGCTAATATGGGCTTCACATATGTAGCCTGATGTTTGCATGTGGTCTTTCCCTCCGATTACAATGTAGGTGTTTTCAAGAATAGAATAAGTAGGTATTTTCTAAGTTAGTGCGCCTTACCATCCATAACTGCATTTCCACTTAACATCAAGTGGGATCGTGGTAAAGCACACATGCATTGAAAGTTTAAAAAATGTAGCTCATGTAGATTAAGGTCTGCTTTGATCCCAATAAGGTCGTGAGGGCTCTTTTACTCGATTCGTTTCTCCATACAAGTCTCGAAATATATTAACACGTGACCTTTGGCGAATTGCATGCAAATTATACAATTACCTCGGACCATCAAGGCGGTAAATGTCCAATATGTATCTCCTAACATAGTAAAGATATTTAATTCCGACATGAATGGCGTGCACAATACGTTTCCTCCAAGCTCGTGATCGTGAGTCAGCTATTGTTTCTACACCGAAGCTAATGTCATTACCACACTTTAATATTCCATGTATTTTTCTGGTGCGGTTATGCTTGGTAGATTCTTCAGTACTTATACAGTCTTGTGGAAGGCTAATTAGAATTATTAATAACATTAGAGGATAGATTTTTTAAATGACGAACTATACAGATGGCCAATCAAGAGAAGTTGGCCTTGACTGCTTCACCGGATATGGCATAGCTCTTAGATCGCTTAGCCTGAACCTCTATCGCTAGTAACTCGACACAAGGATCCCCCCGGTGATGGGTAACCTGGGACGGTTAATATGTTACGCGTACGATTTCCGATCCGATCGAGGATAGAAGAGAATAAAAATAAAAGAAGATATTCTTTCTTTTAACAAAAAAAAAACCGACTTCATTTCTGATCGATTTTCAGGTCTTCCGCGATATATCTTCGAGATCTTAGGTCTATTGTCAGTAATATTGTACCCAGCAGGATGTTAATTCATGTAGTGTGACTCCAACGTCCTGGTTAAGTATTGATTTGAAGTGACACTAGTGTAAAAACCATATAATGTCGAATTGGAGGGGGTTAACACAAAGGACCCGTTGAGGTCGATGTGATACTGGATATAAATAGGGTCAATCCAACGGAAAGAGATTAGATAAGAGGGCATTAAAACATATTTATATACATATTAATATGTACTATAGAGCTATAAAATCTGTTATATAAACATGTCACACTATAACTTTTTCTTCTTTCTTTTTTTTTAAATAAAAGAAAGCTAGCAATTCAGAAATATTACTAACCATCTTGTTAACCATTCCAACTAAGCTTAAGCTTGTGCTAGGACATGGTTCACGGCAATAGTCCAATGGTGGATTCGAACCCACGACCTTGCGATTCGCAGGCCGTACCCTAAACCATTAGGCAATTGACGCTTCCGATACTCATACTATAATAAAGAATTATCGTAGGAACACGAAATAGAATTAATCGGAACCTAACCAAACTCTCATCAAAGGGTAGTTTCAAGTACATCCTTTCCAATAAAAAATGAATCATCAAAATCAGTTCCCGTAGTTTCCGTTCCGGTTGGCGTGATATTGAGTTATTCTTTTACGTGATATTGATACTTAATGCAAATTTAAGTTATTTTAACTTATATGGTTTTCTCATGGATGCGCCATAGTCAATAAAAAAAGAAAGTTATGACTGAAAAAAAAAACAAAAAAAAACATGCAGATGAATTAAGAACCTCTCCTTTTTTGAAGTCGGTTGAAAATTTCATCATTTGTTCAGTATTTTTTTTTATGACGAACTACAGAGATTGGCCATAAAAACTGGACTTGGCTGCTTCACCGCATTGAGAGGTGGCATAGGTCTTAGGTCGCTTAGCCTGAACCTCTATTGCTAGTAACTCGACGCAAGGGTTCCCCCGGTGAGGGGTAACCACGGCTTGGACGTTTACTATGTTTGGGTTAATTTGAAAGTTCATCTACATTAAATGAACAAACTTATAATTACTGTATCTAATATCGATTAATCATTATAATTCTGTGTCTAGTTACATCTAATGAACATAAAACATAAATATATACATACATAGAAGCTATTGCTTTCACACACTCAAAAAGAAAATTAACATCTCACATCCTTACCCTAGCGGGGTAGAAAGAGACAACTTTTCATACTATACAAACTCCATGGCTAAAATCCGAAGGCTTCTATTTTAAATATATATATATGTATATATATATATATATATATATAACAATTCTGAATATGCCTAGCGATTTCCCGGACTACCAGGGTCCGCTTTCCTGCTTAGTCTTCTCCACTTTGCCCAATCTTCGGCATCCTCCTTTGTTAGGTGGTTCTCTAACATTTTCGCCAGCTCTGTGTGTGTGTTAACAAGAGATGGAAGAAAGTGATGAGTGAAAACATCCCTAACCACCCACGTTGGGGGAACTAGCTATAGCATAGGCTATAAAAAAAAAAAACATATTCGCCTTCACGAATGTAATATATATATATATATATATTGTATATTATAAACCGGTTCTATAGTCGCGAAAGCGCTACGACGTACCCGACCCATTTTACGTTTGAGATACGTTCAAAGGGTGTCTTATTTCTGCATTCAAACAACGCGACGTTCTAACAACTGTAAACTGTAAAGAATTTCCATTACATGTGGGAGTAGAAGTAGTTTCGTTTCAAAAATTTGCATCGGATATACAAATAAAATTGGAGTGTCTGCTTGTATTATTAAAATGCATTTTATTACGTGGATATGCTAAATGAATGAATGAAATTATGAAAATTAACATTTGTTACAAATTTTGTCTGTCTGTTCCGGATAATGGCTGGTTGGACCTATTTTAACGGGACTTTCACTGGCAGAAAGCTGATGCAATAAGAAGTTACTTAGGCTTATTTTATTGTCCTACGTCCTTAAACGACCTAAGAGTTATGCCATCTCTCAATCCGGTGAAGCAGTCAAAGCCACAAGCGAAGTGGACGGGATTAGGTAATTCTAACTAAAATAAGATTTAATGAAATGAGATTGTTAACGTAAATTTGATTTTGAATACGCTTTCTGTTTTTACTTGTATATTTACTAGTTGAGACATGCAGTTGAGCTGCATGCAAACTTTTTGTTGTAAATTATAGTGTTCGGGCAAGAAGTTAAAATATATTTATATAACACTGGGGTTTGTCAGTTCGTGTAGCTTCCCCAGGCCACCCATGGCATTATTCTAGAATATAATTTTTTACGACTGACTAAAGGAAATGTGTCATGTTTCGAGGAGTCGAGTAACTTATTAATGTATATTACATATTGCGGATGAAATCGGCCTCGATTCTGCTAAGCCAATTGTGTCAAAATGAACATACAGTGACATCATAGTTGTCGATTTTTACCGTCAATTCGTCTGTATTTTTTTAATGTTTGTTACCTCATAACTTTCGACTGAGTGAACCGATTTTGTTTGAAAGCTGGTGCTTTCCATGTGGTCCCATTTATATTTGGTCTAATTCTGATAATGGCATTCGTGAGAGCATCATTAAGTCTTAATTTTGCCTCAAGTATGTGCGCCACAAATGGACGAATAATTCAATATCACGCCAACCAATTTCGATGGTTCATTTTTTATTTATTGGAAAGGATACTCCTACCCACCACCTCCCATGGCCCCACCAACCTCGCGGTTATATGGGCCGAAACGCGAGAGGGTACGCGCGGTCTGCCCGTGTGGCCCCACACGCACCTTCTTGACTCCCTACAAGTTCTTTCTCCACCATTCGGAGCTCAACCCCTTAAGGGGCTCTACGGTACGCAACATAATAGCTCGCTCGACGGCGCCAGACGACTTTTTAACGGGTCCTTCGTTTATGCCAGGTGTGTGCAAATTCCCTGAACTTGAGAAAGTTGCTCTCCGAGGAGACCAGATCGCGATCGATTATTGGAAAGGATAGTACTTTAAAAGTATTTTGACAAAGGTTTGGTTAGGTTCGCGATATATTTCGTAATATTCTTACGATGATTCGATTTGAAGTCGTTTTAGTTTTTGCTCGTAAATATACTTGTGGTAATTCCTTTTTGCAACTATGGTTTGAAGATGACAAGCATGACATGATAAGTATTGTTCCATAAATTTAATTTTTAGTATTTGTTAATATAATAATCATATTTGTAAATCAATAGATAACACTTTTTGGCATGATGAGAATTAAATTAGTTAGTCTGTTGTCAAAGTGATAATTCAGTGATAGTAGATTTGGAGTCCTGTGCGTGTTGTGTATCATGTATCACGAAATGGATCCATTTTTTTCCCTACAATGATAATTCTTAATTAATTAGGTAAAAAATATTCGTGGTGTCCGAATGCTGCACTTCACAAGATCAAGGTCACCGACCCGATACCAGCAGCAGGTACGAAGTGCCAATGCCAACGCGTAAACGACCTTATACAATGAGCGGTTAATTTAAGTTCAAGCGTGTTAATTTACTCAGCGATTTGTCACGTAAGCCGTTTCAAGCTGTTCACTCTAGACGGTTAGACGTTTTGCTCTGTTATTATGCTTATTCTACCAACAATACCTTGTGAACGTAAACGTGACACATCTGGTACTGTGTAAGATTCGGTATCGGTATTCTAATTGTTCTAGCTAGCTGGGGATCGAACTCATGAAATATTTTTATCATGTTCAATACACAGCTTCTAGGCTATTACGACATATGAGACGACAAATTATAGGGAAATCATTTTAATATGTTTACAACATGTCGTGTATGTAATTTTGGAGAAATGCTGAACGATTTACAGATTTAAACATCAATCAAAGGTGTTTACAGTAGAGGTTCAGGCTAAGCGACCTAAGAGCTATGCCTCTCAATCTGGTGAAGCAGTAAAGACCAGCTTCTCTGGCCAACTGTGTTATTTCGTCCAAAAAAAAAGTATTTACCCTGACACGTGAATTGGTAAATATTTTTATTTATAGCATATATCGCCTTGATAAAGTTTCTTTGACCCGCAGTCGCGTAGAAGGCAACGCCGCCGTCTGTCTGCCCGCCCACCTGGTCATTTATTTGCATGAGATATAGTTTAAAGTCGCCATTCTGTCACTCGTCGAACAATCGTCGTGTGGTACGCTCGCGTCGCTTCTCAAGAGATAGTGATAAGTGACAGTGGCTTCAGTGTAGTGCGGATGCGTTCACGGTAGCTATACTGTGCGGTATGGAGAGTGCGGTGCACGCGGCGGTGCCGATGCGCGTTGGTAAGAAGATGCGTAAGAGGCGGGAGTTGGACGCTCTGGTGGGGGGCGCTGGCTCCAGGGGCGGTAGATTGCTGTCGGCTTCTAGTGACGAAGGGGAGCCTTGGGGCCGGCGCTCCGCTCGCCGGCGTCGCTCCCGCCCCTACGTCCGCCTCGCCGCCGCCCTGGCCCTCTGCGTGTGCGTGGTATCCGCCGCGACCGTGCTCTGGCTCTTCGTTGACGTAAGGCGTCAGATCGTCTCGCTCCGCATGGAGATGGACAGAGGTTCGTTTGTGTACATAACGCATTTTAATGCACGGCTCATTTGAGCGTGGGTGTTTATTTGCTGTTCTGCTTATCTCGAGTAGATCCGCCGGAATATATTGCGCAGGAAGATTTTAAATAGCCTTTTTATCATTGTGTTACATTTAATAAAGTTTCCTTACATTAAATATATGTTTTTAATAAGTGTTTAATAAATACTTTTTTATTAAGCTGCGCTCCGCGGTGTATTTGACTAAATTTATCAAAAACTAAAAAAATAGCCTAAGTCATGCTTTATTACATCAGATATCTGCCAGTGAAAGTGCAGTCAAAATCGATCCAGCCGTTACAGAGATTAGCCGGAGTAAATAGACAGACAGACCGATCGACTAAAATTGTAAAAAAATGTTATTTTGGTATATGTACCGTATAATTATTATTTATATTTATTATTTTAATATTACAAACAGACACACTAATTTTATTTATTTGTATAAATATAGAAGAGTGGTTAGAAGGTCCACCCTCAATTTATAGATTCTCTGGTTCAAATTACAATGACGCGTCGTCTATGTCAAAGGTGGCTTTGAGTATAAAAATAGCAAAGGCCCTATCATTTTCCATGTCGTACTTCCTGTAACCTTTATATTAGGTTTTATTTAGGTAGGTAAAAATTGCATAGAAACGCCTTACCCGACCAACGCCGCTCAATAACACAAACATAAATACATAATAATAATAAACACAAAGAAAGCCGAAAGGGAAAAAATCACTAAGTACCTCGGCTTGGCTCACGAGGCGACCACCATGTGGGATATGGATTCGACGATCATTGTCCCGATAGTCCTTTCTGCAAACGGTCTCATAGTGAAAAGTCTCGAACAACATCTTAAGAGAATTTCGCTAGATGGCTGGGTCAAGGGTCAGATACAGCAGTACTCCTGGACACGGCACGCATCGTCATTTAAATTTAAAAAATCAACTATTTTTTTGGGTAGGGAAAAGCAGGATGGCAACATATAAATAAATAGATTTAGCATTTTCTTCCAGCCTAACCTTTGGTGGTTAAGAGCAGGATAAGGGCAGTGCCACTAAATATAGCTCTTACATGGTTTATTTTGAAAGTGGTGTAAGTCCATATTCTCTTATTTAGAGAAAATTAGAGGTTAGCATATGTGTTCATTCAAAAATTTAGGTAAATTGTATGACGTCTGGCAATGTCTCTATTGTTTTATAATTATTTAATTTCATTATATAAATTTGTTTTACACTACAATTTTAATATACTCAATTTATAGGCTGTAAATAGACTTACACCATGTTCAAAATAAACAGTCCATATGTCTGTCTATCGCGATGATCGATCTTTTAAACCCATAACCCCATCGGAATAGATAGAGACGCCTTCACCCCTTAGATGCTAGGAGCGTTGCTGGAGTTTCTTCGGCCACTTCTTTTCCCAGCGCCAACGCTCCCCGAAGTGGCACTCAAAGTTAGTTTAGCTTTCGAATGTCCCTTAGATTATCCGTGAAATAGCAACCGACCGAGTCGTGGTTCGGCCCTCTCGGGCGCCCTCGGATCGGAATGCTTACGCGTAACATAGTAACCGTCCAAGCCGAGGTTACCCCGGGGGACCCTTGTGTCGAGTTACTAGCGATAGAGGTTCAGGCTAAGCGACCTAAGAGCTATGCCACCTCTCAATCCGGTGAAGCAGTCAAGGCCAGCTTCTCTGGCCAATCTGTGTAGTTCGTCAAAATAAAATATAGAGACTTGATACGTGAATACTATTTTCTTCAATAACAAAACTCAGCAGTTCTTTTTTGCACAATAATAACTCGCATAAATCGACTAGCGAACAAATTATCTATTCTAACGTCGATCATTTACGTCACTCAATCCTGTACATTTTTTTAATGAATGACTTTTGTAACCTAATCTTTTGTTTGCTAGCATCCTAGCAAGGTCACTTCAAAAACAATCTTAGTTTAGGAGTATTAGCCAATAATCTCCGTCAAGGTTTTTTTTTTCATTGATCGTGGTTTGGAATGGTTAGAAATAATGTTAGTAAATTTAATGAAAATTTCATTGTAGCATAGCATTCTTATAAAAAACGCACTTTGTTGTCGCATGAAGGAGCCTGCACTATCTGGCAAGTATCGAGACTGCGCAGATTACTACATTAGAATAGTAGTTAGTTATAGTTCCAGCCTCTTTTATTTGAATAATATATATTGTCCCACTGTTGGGCGCAGGCTTTCTCTGTAAAGAGAATATGGCAGACTTCATATGCCTTAGTAAAATTTTCTAAGACATGTAGGTTTCCTCACGATTTTTTCCTTCTTCGCTTAGCGCGTGGTGAATCAGCACATAAAATTGCAACAGCAATTTTATTGTTGCCGGCACTGGGATCGAACTCGGTTTGCTAGCGTACTATGCAACTTGAGCCAACCGCCCGGACACTGAGCTACCACGGCTCTAAATTACACGGCACATTAGAATACAAATATAACTATATTGGTGTACGCTTTTCTCCGAGCTTTACAGATATCATAATTGAGTTTTCGTTCAAGAATTTTAGTTCAAGTTATTATCAACCGACTTCAAATACTCAATTCGTCTGTATGTTTTTTTTGTTTTTAGTTTCGTCACTTTCGACTGAGTGAACCGATTTTGATGATTCTTTTTTTTTATTTGAAACCCGGTGCTTCCTATATGGTCCCAATTCTGTCAATGGCATCCATGAGGAAATTATATAAGTTTTAAATTTGCATTTGTGTGCGCCACAATTGGACGAATAACTCAATATAACGCCAACAAATTTAGATTAATTATTTTTTATGAAAAAGGATGTACTCAAGGGTAATTTGATGCATGTTTGGTTAGGTTCTGATTAATTCTATTTCGTAAAATTCCTACGATAAATCTTAAATAAAAAAATGGGCGTAATATTGTTTAAAGATTTATTAAATTGTAAGTCGGTTTTTGTTTTTGCTCCTAAATATACTTATTTTATATATAAGAAACAGAAAAACGCAAACTCATTGGTACAAACTGACCGGTATTCGAAACCCTATAACATCGTAAAATTGGACGCTAATTAATGATAGGATTAGAAAATTGAAATCTGTTCCGTAGTTTATAAATCTATGTATCCATCCATGTATAAATCTATGTAGTTTTTTTTAATTTATTATACATATATTCAATAACATTTAGTTAAATTATTTCGCCAAACTGCCAGGGCAGTTTATTGGCGAAAACTGCACCCATAAATCTATACACTATATACCCATAAAATACAATAAAGAAAGCATATACAATAAATACTAATACATACTACTACACAATAATAATTAATGCTATACATATAATATCTAATTTATTTACAATATTCGGCAGCGTAGGTACTTAGTAGCTGCGTTTTAAATTTTTTCTTATTGTTGTTTTCTGCTGGTAGTCTTCTGCAAGTTCATACGAATTGTATATTTTTGTATATAGTTGTTTAATGTTACTTATAATAATTATGGTTATGTTATTATTAATGTATCTTTGTATATTATGTTTGTATGACTGTTAATTAATGTATATTATGTATTTTAGGAACTGAAAACAACAGAATTTATCCAACACATATAGTTGTAAATGTTGGTAAAATTACTGTTGCTTTAGAAAGTTCTTGTCTTTGTTCATATTTCAATGGTGACCTAAAATGACTAATCCAATCAGTTTTAAGGCTAGAACGTCGGCAGACCGCGGAGTTTAATGGAATTATTAATATGGAAATATTATTACGCGGCTATAATTATTTATTTTTCTTATTTCAATATTACTCATTATGCATGCATTATTATCAATAATCTATTGGTTTAGGGTATGAGTCGTAGATCCAAGCACGCCATACTATTATTGACGAGAACCTTCACTTAGCTTAAAATTGTTATGGTTAAAAATGTTATTATAATTTGTGAAAATTCCAATTCCACTATTCGACTATGTACGATTTCCAGCTTTGGTTTATTTGAAAATAGTACTAGTGGTCAGTCGAAATTTGATATTATCCCAGGGATAGGAGCATTGAAATCACACAATTTGCAACTGTTAACCTTTCAATGAATCTGTCAGTCATCAATTATTGCAGTTACTTAACCGTTGCTGACCAACCGTATAATATCCACGTTTGTGTATTGTTTTTTTTTTTATTATTGATTTAATGCATTTTGTATGCATAATTTGATAAAAAATATTCGCATTCTCTATATAAACTTGTAATTGTAAGAAATTGTCTGCATAAGTTTCGTAAGAAAGGGCACAAAAAGTTTCGTTCACGAATAAATATAATGTTATATGAAAATATTTATAAAATATTATTTTTTTTCGCACATATATTATGTGAAGCTTACAGTTAAGGCACGTATGAGAAAATGCCGTGTGTTGATGAATCCAACTTTATCATTGTACAGTTTCTACGAGCAGCGATAGCGTGGGCGATGCTCTCCAAGTATGTCACACGGCGGCCAAGGAGCTACGTGCCAATGCAACGAATTTGCACGAGAGGCTCACGAAGCTGGAGAGCGAACACGTGGAGCTGATCAAGAGGGTGAAGCAAACGGCCGGCGAGCTGGCCTCCGTCACCGAACAACTATCAGCCGCGCCGAAATTAGCCGACACTCCACGAAGGCTTGGCGAGCTGCAGAGAACTGTCGGCGATATCGGTTCACAGGTAAGGTAACGTTAACGGGAAGACATTCAGGCTAAATAAACTAAGTGAGTTTCGTTTTTACGTTAAGTAATCGCGCTACCCACAAACACTCACTACAGGGAAGGCAGGTGCGTTGCCAACCCATCATAAAGATTTGAATTCCTTTCACATCGGTGACCCATTCGGTCAAACAGCAGAGGTATTGCAATGCTCTATCACTTGTATTATTAAAAGCTGTGCGCTGCGTTGTTACCGGAGCACAGACACAGCTTACCGGATTATTTTAAAGATAAAAGTAAGCTTACTTATTACATCAGCTATCTGTCAGTGGAAGTCCCGTCAAAATCAGTCGAGCCTTTCCGGAGATTGACTGACAGACAAAAATGTTATTGTGTTATAATTATGTAACGAATATACATAGAGTCATATGCATGTAGTAATAAGCGATTATTTTAATATTCATAGAGACATTCCAATTTTATTTTATTGTGTAGATAATGTGTAGGTAGGGGTAGAATAAAACATAAATACAAATAAAGTATGAAATTGTTCCAGATAAACAGTTTCGAAGGCGCACTGAACTCTGCCCGAAAGCAAGCGCTCACGGCTACCACGGGGGTGGAGGAGGTCAAGACCTTGCTCCATCAACTGGAACTGAAAAGCAACGAGACCATAGCAAATGTTACCAGCAACTCCATGAAGGATGACGAGCTGAAGGTCCAGATCGCTTCGGTGAATACTACACTTCTAAATAAAGTCAACACCTTGGAAACGAGGATACAGGAAATTAATGTAAGTTTAAACGTTTCTTTTCAACAAATATTGCCTACAATTAATCTGTAAATAAGCTATTAAGCTCTTTTAACCTTCGTAGGGTAGATAGAGACTTTGTAACTTTCGCTGTCCACTTTATATCAAAAAAAGCAGGAAAAAGGGGTGGGAAGAAGGAAGAAGTCATAGCTAACAAACATCAGGGTATGGACTGGACTACAAACAGTGGGAGTACTATTCCGCTAGGCAATAAATAAGGAGAAGCTTAGAAGACTGACTGCCTACCTTCAGTGATGGGAACTCACATGAAGAAGGAAAAGATTTCGTCATATGCGGCGCAGATGCAGTCTGACAGCATATGAAGATTATTATCAACATGTTTTGCTTTGTTTTCAGAAGCCAGTAAATAGGTTAGCCCCATTAAACGTGATGACGCCCACATCCATCACCACGTCAACTGCCAATTCCTCCACCAGCACCAGTACACAGAACCCGGGTAAGCAGTCTCTATTACTCTGTATAACCGGAGAGATTATATTTATAATAATAGTATTTCATCTTCCATGGGAATACTGTCGCAAGATTTTTTTTAATGACGAACTACACGATTGGCCAGAGAAGCTGGCCTTGACTGCTTCACCGGATTGAGAGGTGGCATAGCTTAGCCTGAACCTCTATCTCTAGTAACTCTACACAAGGGTGGTCCGCCCCGGTGAGGGGTAACATCGACTTGATGGTTACTATGTTACGCGCACGCATTCCGATCCGAGGACGCCCGAGAGGGCGGAACCACGACTCGGTCGGTAGCTTTTTCACGGATAATCTAAGGGACATTCAAAAGCTAAATTAACTTTTTGTGCCACTTCGGAAAGCGTGAGCGTCGCAAGATGGCAACTATTAATCCAAAAGAAGCATTCAACCGTCATCATTAAACATTTAAAAGTCGTGAATGAATGAAAATGAATGAAATTTACTTTATTCCACAACGGTGTTTTCGCTAAGAGCGATCTCTTCCATACGAGCATTGAATGGACATAAATTAGTGCCAGGAGTTCGTGGTTTATCCTAGAGTGGGGTGTTATCTTTTTTTATGCGCCGGCCCTAGCTAAGCTTCCATTTTGGGGATCATGAGCAAAGTTAGTCAGAATTATAAAGCTGAGTGATATGATAAAGCTTTCAAGGAGGGAAGTTTTAATTAGAAAAAAAACTCTCTTGTTCGTTAACAATTTTGTTAATGGGGTAGACAGAGAGCACACAGCTAGTATTCACCAAACTTATTAGGACTTAAATGTGTTAAGTGGTAAACGTATTGTCACAAATTTTAGCAAGTAATATTTTTGTAACTATATCAATCAAAAGATCGCTTCTTGCTATCACTATTAGCCGTATTTAAGCTCTTATTATATTTCAGAAAGTCAAATGAGCGATTTAAAGCGAAACGAAAATTCAATTTAAAGTTTTGTCGATAACCAATTATAGGCGATGTGAGCATTAACAAATATTTATACTGTTACGTGACCAAGTTGTTAGCCTTGAACTTCTTATACACTTGTATCCGTTTTAAATTTCACTATATGATAATAATACGGTAGAACTATTCCAATCCGTGGTAAAACTAACGTCCCGAGTCGTGGTGCGGCCCTCTCTCCGTTTAGTGTTGGAATTAGGGAGGGCAAGACAGGGCGCCAAACGTAAGGGGACGATCGGTTGGGATTGGATGCTTCCAAAATATATTAATATATAGACAGGATCAACAAATATATCTACGTTCACGTCGTAAATGTAGTAAGTTAGTTATGTAGTAAAGATAAAATTATTAATCTCCGTTCACATTGATTTAACAAAATATTAACACTCGATTTTGATTTCCTTAAGGGGGCTTCACAATAAACTTGCTCGGGTCATAACAGCACTTCATCTGGTCATAATGCTTACCCGTTAAAAATTAACCGTCCAAGCCGAGGTTATTCCTCACCGTGGGGACTCTTGTGTTGTGAGTTACTAACAATAGAGGCGATCTACGTTGGCTAAACGACCTATGAGCTATACCACCTCACAATCTGGTGAAATAGTCATGGCCAGTTTTCCCGCCATATGCAGGTTTGGCACAAAAAAAGTGACGCCATTTCGTTAAACAGCTTTCGAGTTGTGTGGACAATTAGGAACAGCACAGGAGAGTGAAAAAAATACCAGTAATTTATATTGAGAGTGCCATTGAATGATGTCGTCAGTGAAAGTGAAAAGTCAACACGAGGTCGCGGTGGCGAGTGTAACGCTCGTTGTTTGTGTGGTACTTGTATTGATACAGTACATTAATGTTTCTTGTACAGTCGCGCAAACAAGTATCTCAGATTTATTTACGCTTAAACGTGAGTTTTCGCAAATTGAGTGGACCTTTTTTTTAATAATTTTTCTATTTGTAGGGGTAGCAACACTAATAATATAGAATAGCAATAAAAAAAAATTACGTTTAAGTCAGTGATAAGTCAAACTGAATGAGACAGTACTGAAATAAATATGAATGAGTAAAGACAGTACTGAAAATTACTAATTTAACTTAAGTTTTTTTTTTAATTTATTTACACATACCAATGATTTTATTTAAATGAGAAATATTTATAATATAATAGGTATTTTATGAAATATTTACAAAAAATATAACTGTGCCTTCTGGGTTCGCTTGGCAGCGTGCAGAAGGCACTTTTGCACTGAAGACTTTATATAAACTATATAATATGTCC
Organism: Meandrusa payeni; assembly: GCA_029286785.1. Lineage (NCBI taxonomy): Eukaryota > Metazoa > Arthropoda > Insecta > Lepidoptera > Papilionidae > Meandrusa > Meandrusa payeni. The sequence continues at coordinate 4,352,794 of JAGSMX010000008.1, read as the reverse complement.
GGTTACAATAATGCGATATATCACATGATTACTACGACAATACAGTATGCAAATTAAATTTGCATACGTGTTGACAGGCGTGTACGATGAGACGTGTTTAACTAAATAGAGTCTGTCATATACTCATTTAGTGTACAATGGTGAAGCTGTTAAGCTCATGATACTTATGTCATTTCGTAAGTTAACATTTATTTTAGAGGTAATTGTGTATTTTTCTCTCGACTTAAAATATTATTTAAGAAGTGATTTTTTTTCTTTATTTTTTCGGGACTTTTGCCCTTTTGGGCATGTCACCCCCATCATACCCTAAACTGAAGCGAGAAAGAAAGTCATCAATGTTGTATAGCTACCAGCTTCCTCGCTCCTTCTGAGGTCGGGTCAGACAGCAGAATTAAGAAGTTGCTCCCATGTTGCTCCCTCAGTTTTAGACTATGTATTAATGACCTTCTTTCCGCTTCATGTTTGGCACATCCCCCCATTATGTGGTGCACATCGTCCACCACTTGGCAAATGTTATGTTCGGTGACTCTGCCTTCCGCATCCGATGTGCAAAAAATTTTGCCGGAAAATGTCCCTTAATCTGTGCACCGTTGTGATATACTTCCTACTAGTTTCCTTCAGGAACCAAGGCAAATGAGGAGGTCGACTCTGTATGATTTTATACCAAATACCTTTTTGCTGACTTCTTTCATCGAAATATTCTTTAAAATTTTGAAAACAATTTATTTTATAAAAACCTAGAATCTCCGTATAAAGTGATAACAAACATTTTTCGTCGCCTTCTGTAATAGCCAATTTGGCCAATCTGTCAGCCTCCTCATTGCCTTGCAAACCTATATGTGACGGAACCCATTGCAATCTCAAATTAGCATGGCGACTCTCAAGCTCATGTACGAGTTTCAAAATTTCATAAGCTATCGGTACAAGAAGTGATAATGTGATCTCATTATAGACTTAATCTTTGCAAACACCTTCCAAGCCGTTTGTTTTTTTTTTGATTATTCGGTAGCTGGCAGCCCATTAGTTGGTCAGTCTTCAAATCTATTGAGTCCGGTTCGAATCAAGCATAGTAATGACTTTAATGAGATTTGATTTGATCAAGTATCGTATATTTTGATTCGTTATAATTCAACTGAAGCACAGAGCCGTGATTCGGCCTTTTCGGGTGCATTTTATTAATATTATTGTTAAATTAACCATTCCAAATAACTTTAAGCGTTGGATTGAACCTACGAACTTATGTTTAACATACCATTAGGCAATTGACGCTTGATTTTCTTGTACGTAAGAAACCGAAAAGCGGAAACTCATCAAATCACAGAACATAAGATAAATCGAATGCTATTGCCCCCTATGCTCGTTTATGTTTGTTAATGCATTTAATAAACGATCACTTTAAGGTCACATTGGACAAAAGTGCATTTCTGATTATTTTCCTTACGCGTATCTAGTCAGGGTTTTAATTGACCTTTCCCAAGGTCAACATGTCTCGCTGTAAATAACCTTTTGTACTCGATCCAGTCAGTTCGGTAAGTGAATTGAAGAAAAAATGTATTCAAAGCTTGTACATGATCTATTGTTTGGGCACCTTGGACGGTGCTATGCACAGATAATTAAAATAATTAGAGAAAAAATATGAGCGAGTGTACTTATGTACGCGCGTGATAAGTTTTTATTTGCATTCAAATAAAATCATAAAATGACCGGAAAATGAGTCAATATGGTTTAGTTTTAATTTGAAAAATTAAATTAATATTATATTATATAATAATATTTTAATTTATAGCAATAAATAATACATACAGATAGTTAATTACAATTATATTGGACAGTTGAAAAAGTTTTCAAGCACAATTTTTTTCGTTTCGTTTTTTCCTAACGCACCTAAAAAAGTATAACTTCAATAAATTATGTCATGTGTAATTACTTGTAGGTTTTGAAATGAAATAGTCCAATATCTAATACGCTGTATTCAGACGGCGTAACGTTGTACAAAGAATTATTTTAACGAATACATTCACAACTGCGCGTCCTCACAATCTTTATACAAAATTAATTAGAAGTCAGATTACAAACTAATAAAGTTCAATTATTGTTTACAATGCCAAGTTTATGTGATGTTCAACTAAATTGTTAATTATGAATTAAACATAATTATTGTTCAGGTAACTTACTAAGATATCATTGGAAGTAGTTATTATGCATAACAATAGCTGGGTGCCATGTGTTGCCAGCTAACACATCACTACCTACACTACCTACCTTTTTTTTGTTGACAGGGAGGAAATCTTCAGAAAGATACCCTGCCTTCTGGGTACCTACCTTTTTTTTTTGTTGACGGGGAGGAAATCTTCACAAAGATACCCCGCCTTCTGGGGGGAAGGCGGCGGTTATGTGGGGATCTTACCCACTAAAACCTCCCCGGTGGCCCTTTCCTCGGTGCATGACGAGGGGCTCCGGGATCTCACGTGGAACGCACCGGAGCCCCTCTGCACTGTGCTCAAGGAGAGCACGTCCCGGGGGGGGAGGTTACTACCTCCCCCCCTGTGCCCTCATAGTGCAAGGCTACACGGGCCAGCCGATGTCGCCTTCTTCCCGGGTCCACCTTAACGGACGACAAAGGCCCCCACCCTTGTCGCCCAGTGAACCCGAGGCCCATTTTAGTCGCCTTATACGACAGGCAGGGGATACCGTAGTCTTATTCTTGAGAGCCCAGAACTACAGGGCTGGACTACCTATCTACGCCAAGGTGTGTGTGCGTAGTTTAGGGTGTGATGGGGCTGACATGCTCAAAAGGGCAAAAGTCCCGAATAAATAAAGAAAAAAAAAATCACTACCTGTTTGTGTGTATTGTGGATGAAATGTTATTTTGCATCGTAGAATCTAGATAGGTAACATAATTTCACAGGTGCTCTAGGCTCAAATTTTTAAAGCTGTTTTTGTATATCAGAAACCCTAAAATTACGGTACGGTAATACATGTACAAGCCGGTTGGGATTCGAATTCTAGTTATTATTATATTGGACGCCTAGCGCCTGAGTAATTTCGCTGCTTAAGGTGATGTAACTTAATGCACACTAGATCCCATATACATTTATCAGGTAGCGAGCCCATCACCAAATGTCAGGCGACCAATTTCTAGCCAGTGATTTTTTGTACTTAAAAAAACGAGTTAAAACGGCGGTTCATTGATACAAACCGCGCATAAGGCCGCGACTACAAGGTCGTAAGTCTTATCGCTGATGCCCAAGGCTTACACTACACGTAAAAAATTGGTATGCTTTGGTATTTGTACTAGAACGGAGGAATGGAATAATAAATATTGTAAGTCATACTAAACTCACGTTTCTGTTTCAGGTTCCCCGGTGAAACCGCCAATTGTTCGACACCGATAGAGATATAATACTGTACTGTACGTACATACATGGTCGACTGTAAAAATAGTAAGATTGCTCACAGACCTTTGTCTCAAGCTACCAATACGTCCTCACAACAATTATGATTAAGGCAACGTTCTGTTGATTAATGAATACCCTCCAAATGTTTAGGCGTAACGATAAAATTGAGACTTTTATTGACTAGAGAAAGAGACACATTTAGTGGATGTACAAACGAAATTGACGTACAGACTGAAATGGCGTTTAATATTTCTAGTTACATCGAACTCGATCTTAGCTGCGTTGGCAAAGTCGAGCGAATAAATGACCGGATCCCAGATTTCATACCAATGTAAATATTTGCAATAACTATAGTTTTAATTTGGACTTATTTCGTGTATGGAGAGATTTATTCAGTATGTGGACGCACTGAGTGTTATTCGAAGTTGTCAACAAACGTGTGAGTTACTTATAATAAATTATTGTTAACACCTATTGTTTTATTTCAGCTCTTTTTTGTTGTAATCAAGGGTCATATTAATTTAAAAGCCGTCTGGTCTTGTAGACTACGCGCACTGGACTTGTTGCCACACCTATTAATTCTGGTAGAGCAAACTCTTTGCTTTCGTTATTAATAATTCGTCTTTAATAATAAATAATGTGTCCAAAAACGACAGCTATAGGTCCACAAACAAGAAAGTTATAATTTTTTTTTAAAGTTGAAATGTTTTTCGGTTCTGGTGAATAATTTCATTTTTTGTGGGTTACTACGTTTTTCTTTTCCAGCGTCGATATAATCTATCTTATTAATAAACAAGCAATTTATGGAGAAAAGTGAAAAAATATATATTCTGTAATGAAATTTATTTTCAACATAAAAGACATTGCTTTGATATAATTCATTATTTACAGTATATAAACTTTTGAAATTTTAATATTGTTAACACAGATTATAAAAAAAAATCGTTGTCTATGACTTCACAATGCCGATGTTACTAGCGACCTCTGTAAACGCGTCTACTGCTTTCTTCACGTCTTGTTGCGTGTGCGCGGCGCTGATCTGAACTCTCACACGAGCTCCACCTTTCGGCACTACAGGATAACTGAACGCGACCACATAAATACCGCGCTCTGTAATTATACAAAAAAACGTATGTGTTCACTTTCCGCAGTATGTATACTATCATTATTTTAGTTGTATTTTTCGAATTCAAAAAGTCACACGGCAGCTGTGGCCGGGCGGTAGTTACAACCTCAAGTTGCATAGTACCATTACAGTAACACCATCTCAATGCACACAGGTATATTTTCTTGCACTCGGTCGGTCTGTATCGAAGCTGCGTACAAATGCGTGGAAGGTGTTCAACTCTAATTTATATATTTGTTGTAAGTACGCTAGCTAGTCAAGGTGGATCACTAGTGCCGACTATTAGAACAATAAAAAGTTATCTATCTATTCTAGTTAAATCAAAATTACTTACGAAGCATTCCGGTGGCCAGCTCCACGGCTAGTGGCGCTTCTCCCACCATGACCGGGCAGATGGGGTGGTCGTCTCCGGCCACTGTTAAGCCAGAAGATTGGAGTCCCGAACGGAACGCGCGTGTGTTCTCGCGCAGCCGTTGCCGTAGTTCGCTGCTACGCTCCACTAGATCTAGTGACTGGAAGAAAAATTAATTGTAAAATGAGATGAACCCTCCGGGCAACTAACAAAAAAACCTTCCAACAATAGAAATTTGTTACTTGGCCCCAATTACTAATTTGTAAGGAGATGGGACACAATATATAGAGACGGTCTAAGGAAAAATTGTCTGACTGTGGTTATCGCAGTGTTGACGTCAACACGAGAATTGTTATAGTCAACACTACAATTATAGCATATATTGTAACGTTGACTTCTTCACCAAAAGTAAGATGTAGATGAAGATCCGTAAGTTCGTCTCTGTACATACATTTTAGTGCAATAATATGCAATTTTTACATGTAATAGGTTGGGGAAAAAGTCTTTTCGCATTATAAACTGATTATATCGCATATATAAACTTGTAATAAAATTTCTTTTTTTTTTAAATCTATTGGTATTTGGCTGGTTTTGATATCATTGAAATTTTCATATCAGATTTCCCTGTTTCGGTCTCATCAGAATTGTTTAGACAGTGTCAGGTTAACATCACGAAAGGACTGCCAATACCACTAGTCGCGGTATTTTCATCAGAAGTCTCAAAATTTCTATAGCAATAGGATCATGCCACCTACAAGATGGCAAAAGTTATCAAACAAAATGGCACCCACATAGTTAAACATAAATAAACTATATTAAAATATGTTTCGAATTTTTTTAAAAAATGCATACAAACTGTTTCCCCAACCTAATGTATAAAAAAAAAATTATTCTTGTACGTTTATTTGGATTTAGATACTATTTTTTGTAATTAATAAACTGGAAATTTAAAAATTCTCACCTTCAACGATGCAGTGACCACGGGCGGCGGCGGCGCGTTGGAGAAGAGATAAGGTCTGGACACATTTCTCAGTAAGGTGACGAGTTCCTTGGGGCCAGTGGTGTAGCCCCCCGCCGCCCCGCTCACAGCCTTGCCCAGCGTGGAGCATATGATGTCTGCCGCGCCCAACACACCGCAGTACTCCTCTGTTCCCCTGGTTACAAAATCATCAGTCAAATTACAAGCTTAGCTTTATTTTATTTTATCTATTATAAGACAATTTATACATAATAAAAAGATATTTCTTGAAGCCATAAAAACCGCAGTGGTTTGTCTAGGCGTTGCATTTTCGCCATAATTTAATAAAGAGTTTTGTTATAGTTATTTAATATAATTAAAAAAAAGAGTAATATAAATAAAGAGAAGAACAAAAAAATAATTCTTTGTCGAGTGTATATGACGATTGACGGTAGGTTCATTTTTATTTTTACACTTAACTTCACGTCACGTCAAACTCGGTTGGTTTTTTTGGCGATTGCTTCACCGGATTGAGAGGTGGCATAGCTCTTAGGTCGCTTAGCCTGAACCTCTATTGCTAGTAACTCGACACAAGGGTCCCCCCGGTGAGGGGTAACCTCGGCTTGGACGGTTACTATGTTACGCGTAAGCATTCCGATCCGAGGGCGCCCGAGAGGGCCGAACCTCGACTTTTTTTTTTATATGAAAAGTGGCAAACGAGCATACGGCTCACCTGATCTTAAGTGATCACCGTCGCCCATGAACATCCACAGCACCAGAGGAGCTGTAGGTGCGTTGCCGACCTTTGAGATAGGAATAGGCACGTTTCTTGAAGGTGCCTAAATCGTAAACGTTCGGAAACACCGCTGGCGACAGTTGATTCCACAAGTTGACAGTGCGTGGGAGAAAGTTACGACTCGGTCGGTTGCTATTTCACGGATAATCTAAGAGACATTCAAAAGCTAAACTAACTTTGAGTGCCACTTCAGGAAGCGTAGAAACTCCAACAACGCTCCTAACATCTAAGGGGTACTCGGTTGGTCATTACAATGGTTTAATTATTATAGGATATTATTTTTACCGCGTGCTAAATGGAGAAAATTGACTGACTGATTTGAAATTTACTAATTTACTGCTCGTTTTGTTATTTGAAAATTTTATTTCAGAAAACACAGACTTTTATTTCAGAAGACACAATTCTGTCACGAATTGAATGTGTGCTATAGTGTTAATAGCTTGCATCAGTCGGATCAGACCTGAGTGCCGAGTATGCGACACCAATTGTGTACAAAATGAACGTTCATTGGGATCATAGCGTATTGCGATATATCATTTTAGAGGTCATAGTTAATAAGTGCCGCTGTTGTTTCCCGGTGGAGTACCACTAGCTGGCCAAACGTGAGAGATCTGGATAAAGTTAGTAAAGTTGAATTTCAATTTTAAAAATTGAATAAATAAGTATTATACTAAATAATATATTTATATATTTAAAGCGTCAATAGCCTAATGGTTTAGGGTACGATCTGTGAATCGTAAGATCGTAGGTTCGAATCCACCATTCGACTATTAACGTGAACCACAAGCACTAGCTTAGTTGGAAGGGTTAACAAGAATGTTAGTAATATTTTCTAAAAAAAATAAAATAATTTATATCTATAAATAATATATACGGGAGTTAACGTCAATTATATATATATTAAAATTTATATGTAAAAAAGGCTGTTTTTAACTGCTGAATTATAGAATATCAGAGTTTTTAAACCCTTTGTCAATTAATGCTCTACGTAAGCCGATGTCACTCTCTAGCTCCCTCAACATGGGTTAGGTCAGGGCTTTTCCAATTTCTCATTCATTCATTTCTAAGTACTTATTAATTTCACAAATTACGTCAATTATATTGGAGCACTTGAAAAACTATGTAAGTACAATTGTTTTCACTGCTCCTTCAACATGTTACTATTCATTTTTTCATAACGCGTCTAAAGAAGTATAACTTCAAAAATGTTTTTTTTTAATCCTTATCGTGGCAAGATTGTTTTTTGAAGAACAGTAAAAAAAAATGTATATTCAAAAAATATCAAAAAATACATTAAAAAATCGTGATATGAATACACGTGATAAAAATACGTATTTTGGAAAACCAAGATGTACACTATTCTATACAGTGCTATACGTTCTAAGTACGTAGCGTACGTACTTACAAGCCTAAGCTTATTTGGAATGGTTAACAAGAATTTTAAATATATTTACGAAAAAAAAATATTGTTAGCATTCTAAAAAAAAATTCCTTATTCCAACTCCATCTCTTTTATAATTACAAATGTCACGACACTGACAATTGTGACATTAAACATTTGAATAATTATTATAAAATACAATTAAAGAATAAATTTAAGTAAAGAGGCTGTATATCTGTACTTTGCATGTATATTATGCTATACATTGCTATGTTTAGGGTTAAGAAATTTATTGTGAATTTACCGTCCCGTTTCGCCAAAGAAGCCGGTAGCATGGCTGTCATCTACTGCCAATAAGGCCCGGTACTTGTCGGCCAAATCACGGAGGCCCTTTATTGGTGCGACTGTGCCGTCCATGGAGAAAACACCGTCTGTCACGATCAGCTTAATCCTTGCCTCGCTGTGTGCCAGGAGATGTTCAAGTTCTGATCAACAAACATAATTCAGAATCTCATTTTATCTATACATATAAATAAAATTGGAGTGTCATATATATTGAACTGTGAAATAGATTCTAGATATGTGGAATAGCATGTAGGCTACTTACAGGCAGTGAACATATGAAACTTACCATTGAGATCTCTATGAGGATAGCGGAACTTCTGCGCTTTGCAAAGACGAATACCGTCGATGATGGACGCGTGGTTAAGGGCATCGGAGAACACCGCGTCTTCCGGAGTCAGCATGGACTCGAATAGACCTGCGTTCGCGTCGAAACACGATCCATACAGAATAGTATCTTCCCGGCCATGGAATTGAGAAAGTCGTTCTTCTAGCTCCTGAAAAGGGAATTCTAGATCACAAACAACGATCCTTTTTTGTTGTTTAAATTATAATTATATTGATTTGTCTATTTATTAATCAATGTGACCGATTAGATTATTTGTTTTTAACATTTTTTTTGGCTACACCGGATAAGTTCCAATCAGAATTTTTGAACAAAATTGTACTATTTCTTGTAGGTTTAATATTTATTTGAAAAGACAACAAACAGACACATAGACAACAGGCAATTTCCATAGATAAATTTTACTATATATCTTTAATTTGTTTTGTCTTTAATCATGATAGTGATGTAATTGTAGCTTTTCAACCGACTTCTCAATTCGTTTATATGTTTTTTGTTCGTTACATCATATCTTTCCACTGGGTGTACCAATTTTGATGATACTTTTCTTTATTTGAAGCTGGTGCTTTCCGTGAGGTCCCTTTCCTATCTGGTGTAATTTGACAAACATAAGAAAACAATTGCATGATACGATGTTTCGAAACAAATAAAGATACTTTTGTCATTATTTTAAAAAGTAACTAAATGGTTTACATCGTTTGAAATACTATAATAGTTCACTTTTGTATTAATTTTATGCGATAGTAAGTCTCAAAGCTTATAAAAGATTATTTTGAAGTAAACTTCTTTCGGCACTCTTGAGAGTAAACTGGTGAATGCGTTACAAAAAGTGTAATCGGGCGAGGCGAAAGATAGGAAGAGAGAGTTTTGTTATAACTAAGACACTGTATACGCCTATTGTCTATGTATGTATTACACTGTAGTAACACTTTCTCGAACAATCGTGTACATATATATAGAAAGAGCTAACACGCTAAAGGATAAGTTTTATAGAGGTTCAGGCTAAGCGACCTAAGAGCTATGCCACCTCTCAATCCAGTTGGGTTCCGCAGTAAAGGCCAGCTTATCTTGGCAACTGCGTTAGTTAGTCAAAAAAACGAAATTTTACTTTAGTCTTAAAGCACACTGTTTTTTTATACAATTCTCTTTACTATCTATTTACGTGAAAATATAAAATAGTATATACCTTATGTATAGTTTGGGTTCCGCAAATAAATCTCACAGAACTCAATCCGGCGCCATAATTTTTCAAGCCTTCACGTGCAGCCTCCACTACTTCTGGATGATTCTGTAAATGTTATAGAATCGACAACCACTTTGTGAGTGTGTGTTTGTCACAGACTGTGTAGTTAAGATTAGTGAATTCATAAGTGAACAATGTAAAGTGCGGTGTACAAGTACGAGTAATTTTAATTTTTTTATATAGACAGATGCAGAGTCCTGGACTCTGACCGTTGGGCTGGTCCACAAACAAAATTTCGCACAACGAGCGATGGAAAGAATCCGAAACAAAGAATCTCGACGGAGAACAAAGTAGTCGACATAGCTCATAAAGTCAGCAAGTTGAAGTGGCAGTGGGCCGGACACATCTGCTGAATATGTGACTGCAGAAGGGGGAGGAAAGTCTTGGAATCGAGGCCGCGCATGGATCGAAGAAGCGTAGGGCGCCCTCCCTCCAGATGGACCGACGACCTTGTAAGGATAGCCGGAAGTGGCTGGATGCGGAAAGCGGAGGATCGTATGTGGGGGAAGGTTAGGAAGGCCTATTTTCAGAAGCAGATAGATGATACAGGCTGATGATGATGCAGACTTCTCATATTCACGTGAATATTATAACAAGTATTCGAAACGTGGAAAATTATATGCTTTTAAAATAAGATTGAAATTCTATAAAATCATTAAAAGTAGTTTTATATGCTCTCCATGTTCCTAAATACTTATAAAATCAAAATTAGTAATACCTTACGATTTAAAATTTCAGTAATGTTACAGTCAAGTGGGAGCTAAGAGTACTTACGGACAGTCCTAAGTAGTTGTTGGCGCAAAAATTTAAGAACTCTCCTTCCGCCCCTTTCACTTTCACCTGAAAAAAATTATGATGGAGTTAAAGAGATTAAAAATATATAAATCGTCAAATAGCAGTAATAGCATAGTGGCTACGGCTCCACTGATCGTGGGTTTGAATCCCGTTACGCTCGTACCAATGAATTGTCGTTTTTAATATAAAAAAATCACTTTCTAAATATTTTTAGCCAATGTATGGCGATAGACTCACCACCTGTCACATTTGAGACATAAATTGGTAAATTAATCCTTGGTGTAAAGTAGAAACTCAAGTTCCTATGCCAGCAATATTAATACGGGACGTAATTGAAACCAAACTTTTTTGAAACAAAAAAATCCAAAATCGGTTCATAAATGACGTCGCTACGAGTGCAAAACATTTAAAAAAGACATTGAAGAGACAATATAACGAGCAGGAAAATCCGAAACATTAACAAGGTTGAACCCATCGTTTACACAATTCACCTTGTAATTGGATAAATTTGCCTGCTTCACTTTCTGCAATACGCGCCACTGAAGCGCGCACTTAGGGCGCTCAATGATATTTATAAAATAGATACATCCTTTCCAATAAAAAAAATCATCGAAATAGGTTGGTGTAATATTGATTTATTCGTTCATTTGTCCAGACGTAAAGCAAATTTAAGATTAGTAATATGGTTTTCTCATGGATGCCATTGTCAGAATTTTTTTTTTCTTTTAAAAAGAAAGCTAGCAATATTTCTTTTTTTTTTCAGAAATATTACTAACAATCTTGTTAACCATTCCAACTGAGCTTAAGCTTGTGCTAGGACATGGTTCACGGCAATAGTCCTATGGTGAATTCGAACCCACGACCTTACGATTCGGAGGCCGTACCCTAAACCAGTAGGCTATTGACGGCAAAATGGACCAAATCAGGACCAGTCTGGAGTTACCAGTTTTCAAATAGAAAACGAATCATCAAAATCGGTCCACCCAGTCGAAAGTTATTAGGTAACAAACACAGACGAATTGGGAATTTTCCCTTTTTAAGTCGGTTGATAAGAGAGCGTTCACGCGCAATAGTGTTTAATGTTTAATCTGTTACGATGAGTTTGATTTGAAGTCGATTATTGGTTTTACTAATAAATATAGTCGCTACTCTGAATGATTGATGCGCTATGACGTATAGGCATTATTTCTATCTATTGTATAGGCAAACGAGATACAAACGTTATCTGTACTGTAAACTAAACAGGCCTCCTCGCACCAACTGCTTCTATCGTTATCACTAACACGCTAACTTTGAGAAAACTATAAACGACAGCGGCCCATTGCTTTTTAAACCAGGACGTCAATAAACCAAACAAAACCTAATGGGATGGCATAAATTGGCTGCGTAGAGATCTTTTTTTTTATTACTAACAATACTTTTTTTACTAATATTTTTACTAACATTTCCTAAGTATTTTTCCATTTAATTTAATCATGAACGCACACTGAAATGCACAGAACGTACACTTTAAATCCTTAATTATTTTGAAGAAAAATACATTAAATACACACTTATGGTATAAAAAACTTTTTTTTCGTTAAGAAGTAGAAACCAATGTACCTTAGTGTCCTGGGGCGAGGTTAGAACTCTCTCGTGCTTCCAGGTCTTAGCCTTTTTAATATCTTGCAATCTATCATCTAAAACTTCTCGCAGTTTGACGACTCCTGCCCTCTCTTTGTTCTTGAGCTCGTGTAACTTGCGCACTTGCTGGCCATTGTACACTGAAATATTTGAAAAGATTGCAACATTGTAACGGCAGGTATTATACACTCAATTGTAAGCCACCTTTGAGTGTATAAGGCTCGTTTTGTTTAGTTCATAAGATCAGCTAGCTTAAGAGGCAATATGTTGATTGAGTGTGATCATTGGATGCGCAAGGTTCGAAATTGTGATCAAAATCGGCGGTCATATGGCCATAACTTCTGAACCAATGCACCAAAATGGATGATCCTCATTTTCGTATTTATTATTGTTAGGACAAGTTTTGCATATAAAATAAAAGATTTTTTTTATTAAAACCTCAATGACGTTCAGTTGTTCAGCCAACGAACGATAACTTTAAATAGATCATACATCAAATCATAAATGTAAATCTTATACAATTACTGCTTCTTTCGCAACAAAAAAAAAACATTTTTACAAATAGTGTTTGATTAAGAGGTTTATCGTCGTGTTATTTATTGATAGAAATAATTTATTTAACAAAACAACGTTTTCGGGGTCAACAAGTTTATTTATAAGTAATTTGCTGTGCAAATATCGGAAATGAAAGATAAACTTACAGCAAAAGAAAAAACTTGTCATAGAAAATTGTGTAAGACCTTGTGATAAATCAGAACTTAAAATTGCTAAACAAATTTATCGGTGCCCTAAGGATCAAACTAGGGTTGCTCGCTTATTATGCAACTTGAGGAAACTTGAGCTACCACGGTTCTAATTTAGGAAATATTAGAACCGTGGAACCGTTTTATTCCACGGTTCAGTACATATTAAAACACCAACATTTGTTGGTTTTGTTGAATCTAGAAATACATAAATAAACACAAGCGTTAGTCCTAAATGCAAAAATAAAAACAAATGGATGTCTTTTATGTATATTAGTCACTAGAGTAGCAAAAACTTTGTCTGATATTTTTTTTTGTGATGGATGCTTGTTGTTGAAGATTTTATGGCTTGGTAACAAGACCTTTAAGCTAAGTTTTTTTTTAAAACACATACACTTTCTTACGTCTATTTTTATCTTTAGTAAGTTCTGTGATGGATGCGATGTTATGCTATACAGATAATCAACGCTCAGCTCGTACCTCTATTTTAAATAACACAGGAAAGAGGTTATACTTAGGAAACAAGTATCTCCGAAAGGGATTTTGGAGTGGACCGTTACTCGTTACTAGGGCAACTAAATAATGTCGAAGTAACCCTGTAGCATTTATAAAACGTATAAACATTGTATACTACTTAAACGAGAGTTTAGATAAGCATCGGTGTCAGAAAATTGTATATCGGTGTGTGCCAAGGTCTTGGTAAAATTTAAAACATTCTCGCTAAATAATAATGCGTGGATTCCTTAAAACTTAAATAAGTACTACCAGTTTTTCAACTTATTTAGACATGACAATGACATGATAATTAAACATGTTTGAATTTTAGCAAAAATTGTTCAACACATTTAAATTCTTTATTAACAAAATATATGCAGGGCAATCGAAGAAATACAAAAAAAACTTTAATAAAACAATGAGTCTTAAGTAAACAAAAATAATATTTTCTTGTTCAAATCACTCCTATTTGCATTGGCTTAAAATACAACATAGTCGTCAAGGCTTTTCGCAACGAACAAGCCTTCGTAATGTGTCCACAATGAATTTTAAATTATCACTGTTAAACTTTTCTTTTACGTATCTGTACTACAATAATGATTTAAAAACCATTATATTTTTGATAATAATAAAAGGAAAAAAGCAATAGCTATTTAATATTAAGAGGAGAACATTATTATTTACCTGTGCGCAGGAGTTGTGAGCGTGCCGCCATTGCGTTGAATGGAGGCGCGCCGGTCGATGACGCGTCGACAGATGGCAGGCGCGCAGCGGGCACGACACGGCCGATCCGCGCCTTCTGACTTTTGTAAACTAGTCACGCAGGTTTCAGATTACGTACATATCTGTAATTAAAACTGCGCGGGAAAGTGAGTTCCATAGGTTTTGAATATCGTAATTTAAAACAAGCTAAGCTTATTGTATATGTCACTAGCGTATCCAGCCCGCTTCGCCGGGCTAGATTTTGCTTTATTTTATTTAAAATAAACTTGCATCATTAAATATTTAATTTAACTCGCACACTATATTATTATTGAAGCGTCAATAGCCTAACGGTTTAGGGTGCGAATCGTAAGGTAGTGGGTTCGAATCCACCATTCGACTATTGCTGTGAACCATGTCCTAGCATAAGCTTAAGCTTAGTTGGAATGGTTAACAATTGTAAGTAATATTTCTGTAAAAAAAAAGAAATATTGCTAGCTTTCTTTAAAAAAAATTAAATTAAAAAATTATTCATTTTTCTCTCCGTATGCATTCTCTTCTCGAGCAGGTGAAGATTACCTACACCCATGTACATTCAATATACACCATTGTACTTCAATATGGTTCATATTGACATAAATATACACAACGCATATTTCAATACAAATTTGGGTTATAAAACGATAGAATATCGTCATAAAGAGGAGTGCTCCAAACTTTACAGGATTACCCGCCAGGTCAATTTGAAGATTCCCTGAAAGTTGCATTCAAATCAGTCCAGCCGTTTCGGAGCCTATATGGAACATACCGACACACTTTCTCTTTTAAATATAGAGATTGGTTATTATCTGTATCTTTTAATAGAGATAGTAGAAACAAAAAAGACAGAGAACGATAGTGAACTCTGGAAATATGATATAGCATCTTTACTATGAAATGATTAGTAAAATAAAGCCTTAATAATTTTAAAAAATGTCATAATTATAGGTGTAAAATATCGTTAAAAGTCGTTTTCCCTGTACAAGCGGTTCAAATCAAATGAAACAACGATAAAATCCATAAAATCAGCTTTATTTAAATGTGTAACATCATTGTAAATATTCTTAAGATAAAGAAAAGAAGAAATTCCGTACCAATTAACTATATTGCCTTGTGCTTGTTATAATACAATGAAAGACTGAAATTGCGTGCAATTTGTTCTAGTTTTCCTTGTTAAATCAAGGTATCCCTTGTTATTAAAGAACTCTCCAAGACGGGGGGAAGCTTCAACAAGGTACCCCGCCTTTTGGAGGGGAAGGCGTGGTAATGTGAGGCTCTTACCCACTAAAACCCGCCGGTTGCCCTTCCACGGTGCGTGGTGAGAGGCTCCGACATCTCCAGTGGAACGAACCGGAGCCCCTGCGCAATGTGCTCTTCGAAGAGCACGTCCCGAGGGGTGGTTATTTCCACCCCCCTGTGCCCTCGCAGTGCAAAGCGACACAAGCCGATGCGCCTTCTTCCCGGGTCCACTTCAGTGAACTCGACGCCCCTTTTCGTCGCCTTCTACGGCAGGCAGGGGATACCGTAGCCTTATTCTACGAGCTCAGAACTAAAGGGCTGGGACAGAACAGAACTAACACATCCTGCTTCAATACATAAATTGAATGTAAATTACTCTGCATACTATTAAGTATATTTTATAAGCATATTTTTAATAATGGTTTATCCGTCGCGTCGATTTGAGTGGCTTTTGCTTTTAATTGACGTAAGGCAGGGGTTTTTTCATATAATACCACAATCTGTAAATGATAATTACATTATTATAATGCATTTATGTGCAAGGAATTAGATCTATTCATGATGCATTACATTTTTAATCGTGGCTGCACTCTGCTGCGGTGCACTATATGTAACGTGCTGGTATAAAATGTTACTTGAAAAGGATTTTTTTTTTTGTTGACGGGGAGGAAATCTTCAGAAAGATACCCCGCCTTCTGGGGGGAAGGCGGCGGTTATGTGGGGTTCTTACCCTCTAAAACCTCCCCGGTGGCCCTTTCCTCGGTGCATGACGAGAGGCTCCGGGATCTCCAGTGGAACGCACCGGAGCCCCTCTGCAATGTGCTCTTTGAAGAGCACGTCCCGAGGGGTGGTTAATTCCTCCCCTGTGCCCTCGCAGCGCAAGGCGACACGGGCCAGCCGATGTCGCCTTCTTCCCGGGTCCACTTTGGTGGATGAGTCAGGCGACAAGGGTGGGGACCCTTGTCGCCCAGTGAGTCCGAGGCCCCTTTAGTCGCCTTCTACGGCAGGCAGGGGATACCGTAGTCTTATTCTTGAGAGCCCAGAACTACAGGGCTGAAAAGGAATTACAAAGCAATTACATTGAAAAGGATTTACCTTAAGGTGAAGTAAAATAAAACATCAGCTACACTTAAGAACGAAAAACCAAAAAAGAGTCCCAGAATTCCGCAACAATTAGCGATGAGCTTAAAAACGCTGTAGCGTTCCGAGCCTTTTGTTACAAAATAATTTTCACTTCCGAAGTACAAGACCAATTTAGAGGGTATTTTCCTGCAGAGAAACATTGTTAGTTACGAAAGTGGAATAGGAATTTGCATTAGTTTACAGGACATCAGTCCTGTTGAAAGATATATATATTTTTTTATATTAATTATCACAAATGGCAAACTCAATAGAGCGGGATAGTACTTTATATCTGACCATCGCTTACAGGTATACAATGCCAATTTTGGTAAAGAAACGTACGCGGGTCGTCTACAAGATTCAAGGGAACCTCGCAGGTACGGGCCTCGGGGTATCGACCCCTTTACCCGGGTAATCAGCGCAGGGGGCGACTGCTCCCCTGGTCGTGGGTACCGTTTAGGACGGATATTTTAGGAATAACTATTTTTACGTCGAGGCTAATCCCTCAAGCGTTAGCCACGACGAATCTATCTGCTACGCCCTCCCGCCCTCTCGGTCTCGGTCAAAAGTCGGTTGGTGAAATCCGCTCCTTCTTAAAGGTTAGAAAGAATTCATTGATTTTAAAAGATTTGAAAAGAAATTGGAAAGAATTCATGATTCAAGCTGTAATGCAGCATGAATTTCAAATCGGCTTGATTCCCCAGCCTTGCGAAGGGCTGCAAACTTAGCATCATCTATCGCTTATAACATTTCGAGTGCTGCAGATTTTTTTTTGGAATAACTTCATACGCTGATTTACACCAATTCCAACCGTCTTCAAAAGATGTCTGTTTTTTCTTATATTGATTACCTCGTAACTTTCGACTGGGTAAACCAATTTCTATGATTCTTTTTTTTTATTTGCACTTTGTTTTTTAGTTGGTACTTGTAGTGTGTCCCATTTCAATTTATTCCAACTCTGACAGTGGCATCCATGAGAAAACCGTATTAAGTCTTAAATTTTCATTTAGTATTTGCGCTACAAATGGATTTCGATTATTTTTTTTGTTGACGGGGAGGAAATCTTCAGAAGATACCCCGCCTTCTGGGGAAGGCGGCGGTTATGTGGGGTTCTTACCCACTAAAACCTCCCCGGTGGCCCTTTCCTCGGTACATGACGAGGGGCTCCGGGATCTCCAGTGGAACGCACCGGAGCCCCTCTGCACTGAGCTTCCTCGCCCCTGTGCCCTCGCAGCGCGAGGCGACACGAGCCAGCCGATGTTGCCTTCTTCCCGGGTCCACTTTGGTGGATGAGTCAGGCGACAAGGGTGGGGACCCTTGTCGCCCTGTGAACCCGAGGCCCCTTTTAGTCGCCTTCTACGACAGGCAGAGGATACCGTAGTCTTATTCTTGAGAGCCCAGAACTACAGGGCTGAAAAGGAATTACAAAGCAATTACATTGAAAAAGATTTACCTTAAGGTGAAGTAGAATAAAACATCAGCTATACTTAAGAACGAAAAACCAAAATAGAGTCCCAGAATTCCGCAAGAATTAGCGATGAGCTTATAAACGCTGTAGCGTTCCGAGCCTTTTGTTACAAAATAATTTTCACTTCCGAAGTACAAGACCAATTTAGAAGGTATTTTCCTGCGGAGAAACATTGTTTGTTACGAAAGTGGAACAGGAATTTGCATTAGTTTACAGGACATCAGTCCTGTTGAAAGATATATATATTTTTTATATTAATTATCACAAATGGCAAACTCAATAGAGCGGGATAGTACTTTATATCTGACCATCGCTTACAGGTATACAATGCCAATTTTGGTAACGAAATGTACGCGGGTCGTCTACAAGATTCAAGGGAACCTCGCAGGTACGGGCCTCGGGGTATCGACCCCTTTACTCGGGTAATCAGTGCAGGGGGCGACTGCTCCCCTGGTCGTGGGTACCGTTTAGGACGGATATTTTAGGAATAACTATTTTTACGTCGAGGCTAATCCCTCAAGCGTCAGTCACGACGAATCTATCTGGTACGCCCTCCCGCCCTCTCGGTCTCGGTCAAAAGTCGGTTGGTGAAACCCGCTCCTTCTTAAAGGTTAGAAAGAATTCATTGATTTTAAAAGATTTGAAAAGAAATTGAAAGAATTCATTGATTTTAAAAGATTTGAAAAGAAATTGGAAAGAATTCATGATTCAAGCTGTAATGCAGCATGAATTTGAAATCGGCTTGATTCCCCAGCCTTGCGAAGGGCTGCAAACCTTAGCATCATCTATCGCTTATAACATTTCGAGTGCTCCAGATTTTTTTTTGGAATAACTTCATACGCTGATTTACACCAATTCCAACCGTCTTCAAAAGATGTCTGTTTTTTCTTATGTTGATTACCTCGTAACTTTCGACTGGGTGAGCCAATTTCTATGATTCTTTTTTTTTATTTGCACTTTGTTTTTTAGTTGGTACTTGTAGTGTGGTCCCATTTCAATTTATTCCAACTCTGACAGTGGCATCCATGAGAAAACCGTATTAAGTCTTAAATTTTCATTTAGTATTTGCGCTACAAATGGATTTCGATTATTTTTTTTTGTTGGAAAGGATGCACTCCAAAGGTTTCTATTTCGTTTCGTTTCTAATTCTATTTCGTAATATTCATATTCTATTTGAAGCATGTTTTTGTTTTTCCCCGTAAATATACGCGATTGCGTGTGATGATGGGCATTCCATTACTGCAGATTCTCGCGTAATTTCTTATCACGTCCACCCATTCTATGGAATTAGTTACAGCCAGCATTTTTTCCAAACCCATATTTGGGACTTTCAAGAAAAGAGTTTCTATCCCAAAGGTCGGCTACACACCCTTAACCGCTGTGTATTGCAGTTGTTCATGGGTGACGGTGATCGCTTAACATCAAGTGTCATCCTCGTTTTGTACATACTTCCATAAAACCATATAAATGTGTCATTAATACCGTTCGTCAGCTATATCTGAATTAGAATCCAGTTTCAAGGTATTCACATCCAAGGGTGCTTGGAACACGTGGGTTTTGTAATTTAACACCGTACATTCCTCCAAACAGCCGCACTTCGGACGATACAATTTTGAAAGGGACTCTACCTCTGGGTCTACATGTCTGAATTTCTCTGAAACCAATAAGGTGTCATGGGGAGATTTTGCCTTTAGGTCGCCACGCTGGGAAAGCGGTTTGGCGAATGTGGAAATTGGAAAAGGATGGAGGAATGGACTTGTGAGATGCGATTGTTACTAATCGGAGAGGTCTTAGAGGCTTGTATACCACTCGAACATCTTCGAAGCTTTAAATCGTAAAATAATATTCGCTGGATTCTGCAACGATGGAACCTTTGGATTATTAATTATGGGCTAAATTCGAACAATATCCGCCCAGTCCTCTAAATATCAATGAACTGTCTGTCAGTGATGAAAATGTCATCTAACTATAGCCGTTTTTTGCCTCCTTGGGAGTGGCAGATTTCTACTCACCAAAACCCCTCCATGGTCATTCGCTTCGCATTAGGGCTTAGGGCTTTATAAACAAAAGATATACTTTATTGTAATACGCCCTCGGATCGGACTGCTAACGCGTAATAATGGTAACCGTCCAAGCCGAGGTTACCCTCACCGGGGACCCTTGTGTCGAGTTACCACCTAAATAGAGGTTCAGGCTAAGCGACCTAAGAGCTATGCCACCTCTCAAATCCGGTGAAGCAGTAAAGGCCAGCTTCTCTGTGCCAACTGTGTTAGTTCGTCAAAAAAAAAAAATATTGTAATAATGCTTGTTTTATAGGCCATATATCTGAAAGTACTCACTGAAAGATTCAATAACACATCTGCTTTTACCACCGCCGCATATCTTCGTTTTCGGACCGTCTAAAATATATATGTTTTTAATTAGATATGTATACAGAAAATGGTGTTAGGTGTTAATATTCTAACACTGGCTTTTGGTCAGGATTAGTATTAGTATGCGAACAGAGAATGGACTTGGAAGAAGATTTTATGAATAGAACAAAAAATGAAACTTTGGATAAATTTTAAGTGTATGTTTGGCTCTTTTGGATGATATGGTTGCCGTCCATTGCTCTAGGTAAAAGTGAGTGGCAGTCTGTAAGACGGTCATGTCCCAGAAGGAGGCTGACGAGCTTGTCAGGGAGATTAGCGCAGAGGCTTCCTTCCTCCGCAGGCGGCGTATTGGGGAGCGCAGGAGGCGTTATAACTAACGCCTCCTCTTGTCGCCCCAGTAATTCGAAGCGGGCCAGAATGAGTACCTGGCCCCAGTAATGATTCGGCGTCGTCGGGACTTCTCTGACCGGAGAAGTCCCCTTCAGAGGATGAAGTCTGGTCTTTGCCGGGACCAGCCGGTCGTTGGGGTGTCCTGCTGACAGATCCGGGGCACCCCGCTCATAACGGCGGAAGGTTTAATGGGGCTACGCAGGCCGAGTCCCACACATCCCTCCGGACCCACCCAGGGTACCGGAGGAAAAAAAGGTAAAAGTGAGTGGAATTAAAATACTTTTGGTCGTGACGGAAAAATTATGTAAGTGAATTTTGACAGTGCACGTGAAGTTCGACATTTTATTCGACACCACGATGTCTGTGTCAATATTAATGGTTTTATAATGTAAATTCTATCAATAAGTTTTCGAACGCACTTTAAAGTAAACAAAACATTAGCCTGTCTGTCGTGCTATATCCATTTAAAAATTATATTAACTATTAAAAAAATTATACTAACTTTTTTATCTTATATTTTTTAACTCCACAATGATAAGAGGAAACTTTTGGTGTTATTAATGTTTTGTTATACCGAAGAGATATAACTCATTCAAACAGATATAGTGTTCTTGGAAAATATGTGCTAAAATAGATATATAGTAAACAAAGAGTTGGAGATATAATAGAGAAACAGATCGATGGACATTTTAAAAATAGTAACACAACTCTCCAATACAAACTTCTTCCGATTGACCGTGTACAACTGTGCTCGAATCGGGGACGATCAGAGTCTTTCCGAACGACTTCACTCTCTGGGTCTGCAAAGAGATGTCGTTGCTCTTTGCATTCTCTATCGTGTTTACCATGGGGAGTATTTTGAGGAATTGTTCGGAATCATCCCAGCTACCGATTTCTTCGACGAACTATCCATGTGGGACGGTGATCACTTAAGATCAAGTGAGCCCTAAGTTCCTTTGTCCCTTTTCCTATAGAAAAAAAACTACAGTAGGATAAATATTACGGGGCATGTATGGAGGAACACATCCACATAGTTGGGCTGTCTGATTGGCATGGCACTCCAAGAAGCAGTTTTTTTTTGTGTACGTCCGGAAGAAACTTAGGTAACGTTCATTTGCGAAGTAACACTGCCGTCTGTAAATTAAAAAAAATATGTTGATAAAAAAAATACATATAAATTTACGACTAAAGTAAATATGCTAATGTTAAATATATATACATAAATATATATAGAACTAACGTAACTCGTTGCTATAACTCTAAGGACGAGGCTACTTTAGTCGCAGCTAGTAAATAAAATGAGATCTTACTTGAAAATCCCCAGAATCGTAGTAATCAAATCCAAAAATAATGATAATCAGGTACTAATATGTACATACCATAAAAATAAAGTCTAAACCAGTGGTGTGCAAACTTTTTGGTTGGCGGGCCACAAATTGTAAGAAATACTTTAAAAGGGGCCAAAATTTTACGGAAAAAAATATTTTGATTTATAAAATCTACTTATGCTAATTAAGCAAATTACACAAATTGTTGATGGCAATTTTTTTTGGCTTTTTACGTAAAAATTTACGACGTTATAATTTTTTTTTAAACAAACCGAGAATTTTTAAAGGTTTTAAGCCTTATAAACATTACTGATATAAATAAAACAGAAACAATTTTACAATAACACATCAAAAATATTAACAAAACAAAGTCTTGGCGGGCCGGATGAAATGCTTTAACGGATTTGGCCCGCGAGCCGTAGTTTGCCCACCACTGGTCTAAACTATACTAAGTCTAATTGGTATTTTAATAATTTATTTAGCACAATTCGGACCATGCCCAGAAGAACGTCGCAAGTGAAATTACGTCAATATTTTTTTTTAAGAAAGAAGATTATGCCACAAAAGTTTAGAAAAATAATTATATTATCGAGAGTTATCCATCCCAGTGTATCTCCGTAACCGGTCCTATTTTTTTGATTATGGGGAGAAATTTTCAAATTGATGTTGGCCTTCTTGTGGTAATGTGCGGTTCGTAGTTAATAAAGCCCTTCCTCCGTGCATAGTGAGGGTCTCCGGGATCTCCAGTGGAACGCACCGGTGCCCCTTTGCATTATGCTTGAAAGTACGTCCCGGGGAGGTTAATCCCTCCCCTGCTGGGGGAGCCCTCGCAGTGCAAGGCGACACGGGCCAGCCAATGTCGCCTTCTTCCCACTGTATAACGGACGACAAAAAAGGGTAGGGACCCTTGTCGCCCGTGAACCCGAGGCCCCTTTTAGTCGCCTTCAGTCGACAAGTAGGAAATACCGTAGTCTTAGTACCCAAGGTCCTATGCCAACAAAATTTGAAGGCGGATAAAAAACCGTAGAAAAATAAATATCCTGACTAACTGGATCGGAGTGTACCGACGTAGTTTTTTTGCGGTTTTCTTCAACACCAAACTTATCACAGCAGTCGTTTGACCTGACAAAGGTAGTCTAATGTATCTGTGTGCGTAACTCGGCATTTCACCAGGGCTGTGCAGGAAGACCTGGAAATGTATGTTAATTATCTTATGCTTTTAGACAATGTTCATCGATTAAATAAATTTGATGAGGACATATTTTTCGATTTGCCGTTTTTAGCCCGGTGCCGCTAATAATTTTTTGACGAACTGCACAGATTGGCCAGAGAAGCTGGCCTTGACTGCTTCACCGGATTGAGAGGTGGCATAGCTAATAGTGCAGTCAGTTCAGTTTCAGTTCATCGTGAAAATACAGTGACAATGGCATATTTAACTGATGTACAGTTCACGACTTTAGAGGGTATAAATAAAAACGCAGTCAAAAAAGACACTTTTCTTTCACCAAGATCCTATTTACGCGATTGGTATGGCACAGTTAGTAGAGTAGAGGGTGTGAGTGATTTTTTTTCAAAACTCAAATTTTTTTTAAATATCAAACGGGATAACCATAAATTGTTTTTCCATTTTTACCTTAAAACCTTGTATAAAGTCTTCGCAAAGTATTTCCGCATCTCTCGAGTCCGTTGACAGATTGACTTCGAACGTACTGCCTGAGTAATACTAAAAACAGAAAATGTTTACATTACAACACTGGTGTTAGAAATGTGCTGTAACGAGTAAAATTACAGGCTTAATGCTACGTACTCTTACGAGTACATAATTTATTTGCTCCATTGACTTTCTTTAGCTTTAGAATTACTTAGTTGCTCTTCTAAGCTAGGGGATATTCTATTGTGGAGGAGACCTGGATTCCGCTCAGCATCCCTTCGCGCTATGCCTTACATGGGACGCAGAGCGACGGGTCCAGGTCCAGGAAATCAGGCAAGACCTCTCCCTGTCGGTCGCAGTGTCGCAGCAGTACGAAGGTGGAGGAAAGTAATGGGAAGGTTGGTCTCCTTCTGTTAAGCCGTCATGGCTCAGAAGGCCTGACCTCCTCTACTCCTCCGCTCCAACTCTATCTCAGCCCCGTGGTCTTGGGCGTCGAATAAGGCTATGGTATCCCCTGCCTGTCGTAAAATGGGGACAGCTTTACTATTGAAAAGTCGATTACACTGTCTAGTTACTAAGAATAGAGGTTCAGGCAAACGAATGCTATGCCACCTCTCAATCCGTTGACACATCGAAAGTGAGCTTCTCTAGCTAAGCTGTATAGGTTCTTCTTCACTGTTCTATCGTGTATACTCCATGACAACATATCAAATGGTTCCCATTGAATACAGAGCCAAAGAATAAAATCTAAGCCACCACAATATTACATGATTTTTATGTAATGTACTCACCATGCCTCGCATTGGGTAAGTGTAAAACCCTTCACCGGGGTCATATCCCTTGTCTAATGACCAATAACTTTTATTTTGTCCAGTCACGTATGCATAGTCTTTGTGTAAGCTTAAAATAAATGAAGGAAATGAAATCAGTGGAAATTGTGAAAGCTGCCTCCTTCGTTGCAGAGATACGTGAATACTAGCTGTTACTATTATAAGCTCGTGTTTTTTTAATCAAAAAAGGTTAGTAGTGTTTTCTTTTTTAAATAAATAATATTTTTCGATCTTACCGAAATGATAATAAAAAAATATAAAATGATTACTTATATGAAAAATCACGAACGCAATTATTGTCAAATTATGCAAACCAAACACTCATTGGCTTAGTGTTCATTAGCAACGCCATCTATCGAAGTAGTGTGTATACACGGATAAAATGCATTTTCTAAAAATGTAGCTAGATCGACTTATCGCGCCCAAAACCCTTTGTATACTAAATTTCAAGAATATTCATGGAGCTGTTTCGAGGTTCAGATTGAGAAAACAAGACAGACAAGAAGTTGCTCATTTAAAGGTATTAGATATTACTTTGTATTATAAATTTATTTAGGCCGTCATGAAAACCATTCACTTACTTCTCTGTTCTAAATATTTCATCAGCTGAAAGCATGTTGAATGAAAAACAGTGTCCTTTTACTGTAAACGTGGACAAAAACATTTGGGCGCAACTAACATTTCCCCATAAGCAATTTACGATTGTCTCCTCATGTGTCGGTGCTACCTAGAAATAATAAAGAAATCTCATTTGTCTGTCTTCTGTGTTTCAGGCCGAATATGGCGTCGAAAATCCATTGATGTTTATCTTATTTTATAATGTATCGATTAGCTTCTATCTTTAACCACGATCCCACCGCATGTTAAGCGGAAATGCGTCTGGATGGTAAGGTACAACAGTTTAGAAATTACCTATTCACTTTACTCTTGAAAACAACCACATTACAACCACGCGTCTCTGTCTGCCCCTAAGGCGACTTAGAAAGGTTACTTTTTATAGATATAAAGTTAATACTTATTGTAAACAAAAGAGTATTTGTAATGCTAACCTTAAGCAAGGTCTCCACTGAACTTCTGTCAGTGAAATCTGGCCCTTCGCCGTGGTAGTTGTTGCACACTAATAGTAGATCATGATATGTCTTCAAACTAAAATCACAATCAACTTCATTACCAATAATTCATATATTTCTATACTTGATAATAACTCCATTTATATATTAGGAGTGCACAATATTGATATGTCCATATATCGATATTACATAGAATAACGATATATGGACGCGATATATCGCTTCAATCCGATATTATCTAATATCGATATATTTCATCCGCTACACGAAATATTGTAAGAAGTTAAATAAAAAAGGATTCCATTCATTTATTTGTGGTTGACAACTTTAATAAAATAAAACCCTTACTTGTGCGGCCATCGCGAAGCGTGTAGTACAGTATGTTACTACACTCCTACTCTTCACAATGGCAGGACGCGTTGTATAAATTTTATAATCTATGCATGAAGTCTGTATTGTTAGCAAAATCAAATCTAATAGTCTGGACTGGTATCCTAAGCGAGATCGTATGAATGTATACACAGTGCATATTGACTAAAGAAAAAACCACAAATGTATTTTTTTTTCAACACATCATTCATTCAACATCACCTGAATATAAAAAATGTTATATGAAAGCATAATGTGCTAGAAAAGTTCCGGCTGTTAAGAATTACGTTATCGTTCGTTTTACTTCGAGACGGGCTCCCAACAATCATTAATAATTTAAATTAATAATTTTCCCCAAATTACAATATATAAAAACTTACTCTTTCTCATTAATTGTTGGGGGGTCGCTAAAACGCTCTTTCTGGGCTCGTGTATAATCAAAGATCTTCTGTCGAGACTTGGTCTCGCTGCATATAGTGACCGCTGGAAATGGAACCTGTACAAAAAAGAGATAAATAGCAAAACAACTGATGAACTAAAACACTGTAATAAACATGGAGTCAAGGGTTCTAGCATGTTATTGATTTTATTTATTTTTAAACCTCGCGTTTTTAAAACCGACCGTTTGCAGAAACGACTACCGGGACAATGATCGTCGAATACAAATCCCACATGGCGGTCACCTCGTGAGCTAAGTCGAGGTATTTAGTGATTTTTTCCCTTTCGGTCTTCACGAAGTTCTTGTCATTTTGGATGGGAAAAGTGTCAGCACAATATCAGGTTTATTGGCAACAATAGTCATGTCTCTAATGACAGGTCAACCCCAATAGAATGTTCTATCTATAGCGTATAGAACGGTGTAAATCAAAGCCCAAAAATTCTTTAAAATAAGTATATTGTCAAAACGATGTTAATAGTATCGCGGTAGTTTGGCAAGTGACTCAGTATCGGTATAGCACTTGTTACACCACATAACGCCTACAATAATTAAACGGTGATCGGCGCGCGCGGTGCGGAATTGCATTACTTTTCCGGCAGGAGCCTGAACAGCATTGCATGACCATTTTCGAGAACTGGCGTCAATGTGTACTTGTAGTACGGCACCTCTAACTCTAGCATGTTACTATTACACGTGTTAGCTAGCAACACATGAAACGAGAATTTTACATATATATGATTATAAAAAATACACGATTACGATGCCATAGTACCGATTCCGGAGAAAGCGGAGCATTAAAACTTCTATTTCATGATCAGCTCTTAAGTGTGGCTTTCATACCCTGTTTTTTTTTGTGAATGAGCGCATCTATGCACACACAAGTATGTGGAAAGTACTTAAATAAAAAATACTTACTTCCCAGACAGGGACGGTGGTGTCTGATAAAGACACGATCACTGGAGCTTGGGTACGTATATTCCATATATCCTTGATAACGAAGCCACACGAGACGATGCTGCTGACTATCATCACAAGCCACAAAAACCTGAACGATATTAATATTTCATTCGACTGTAAGCGAACACGCAAATCTCCGAATGAACTAGCGAAAATTATAATACCATTATAACAATAAGTGGCGTGACTTTACAGACAAGCTTTTGAGAGATTAGCCTCGACGCAAAAATAGTTTGTTAGCTGGCAACACATGACACCCAGCGATTGTTATGCATAATAACTACTTCCAATGATATCTTAATGATTTACCTGAACCTTATTGTATCTTTAATTCATAATTAATAATTTAGTTGATCGTCACATGAACTTGGCATTGTAAACAATAGTTTAACTTTATTAGTTCCTACTATGTGACTTCTAATTAATTTTGTATAAAGATTGTGAGGACGCGCAGTTGTGACGGTATTCGTTATAAATAATTCTTTGAACAACGTTACGCTGTCTCAATATAGCGAGTGTATTAGTTGTTGGACTATATTATTCTACTATTACGAGACCTACAAATTATAACAAGTTATTCCTAAAAAATCCGTCCTAAATGGTACCCACGACCAGGGGAGCAATCGAGGCCCGTACCTGCGAGGTTCCCTTGAACATTATAGACGACCTGCGTTGCGTTGCGTTGCAGACAACCTTCTTCAATGAATTTGGTATAATAATTACGGTAATAAGCTAGTAAGGACACGAAAGACGGTAAAGGGCAGAAATTAAATTTCTAGAATCAATAATAATGTTAGTCCGAGAGATATATCGTTTACACTAGGCATTGTCTAATATATATCAACGAAGGTACTGGACTTACTAAATTTGGTTAACTATTTATTTCTTATCTATGGTAAAAGTAACTAAAAGTTCGGGCCAAATAAAGTTACCCCAAAAATAGACAAAGTTTTTTTTTTTTGAAGAACTACACAGATTAAACAGAGAAGCTGGCCTGTTTCACCGGAATGAGAGGTGGCATAGCTCTTAGGACGCTTAGCCTGAACCTCTATCGCTAGTAATTCGACACAAGGGTCTCCCCGGTGAAGGGTAACCTCGGCTTGATTACTTTGTTAAGCGTAAGCATCTCGATCCGAGGGCGCCTGAGAGGGCCGAACCACGACTCGATCGATTGCTATTTCACGGTTAATCTAAGGCACATTAAAAAGCTTAACTAACTTTGAGTGTCACTTGGGGAAGCGTTGGCACAGGGAGAAGAAGTAGTCGAAGAAACTCCAGCAACGCTCCTAATATCTAATTGGTGGGGCCTGCCCATAAAATAGCGGTAATGCGCGAGGATTATTCGCAACCTCCGACGGTCGCGAATGGACGTTTTGCGGCGCAAAATTGTTTTAGTACTTACTTTTATGGAGAGTAACCGTTCAAGCGACCCAAGAGGTCCTCACCATTCTTGGGGGTCCTTGCCCGGTGTTGCCCTCAAAATAGGTTCAGGCTAAACGACCTAAAAGCTCTGCCCCCAAGCCCAGTGAAAATGTTGAGGTCAGCTTATCGAATCAAATAAGCCTTTTTTAATTTTATTTTTTTTTAACCTGTGGGGAACGTACCTAGCCGCGTAAACGACGAATTATGTCGGGCCCTCACCGACTAAACCCCACAGGGTGTTCCTCAGCGGTCACGTATGGTGGCAGGGCCACGGGAATAGAGAGACCTCCGCGGCCCCGCCCGCGACTTGACGCCTTTCGGCGTCTCCTCCACTGCCTTTCAGGCAAGGTGCACCCGAACACCTAAGGCGCGCCTTCCTCCGTAAGCCTTGGCAAGCGGGTGACAAACCCCCCCAAGTCGGTCACCTGGAGGTCATGGGGACCGGGAGTGCGAGTAAGACTTCGTCCACCCAGCCCCCAAATCAAATCAGCCTAGATTAGTCAAAAATAACACTTTTATGTATGAAAGTGAGACAGAAAAGGCATGCCAATTCAAAGGTAGTTAGCGCCGAAGAGATACATTAGAAACTGTGTGATACGGGAAACATGAGGCTTGAATGAGGACGTTGTAACAATAATTTGATAACGAAGATAGACAAAGAAATATTATGGTGTAAATGAGTATGGTGTGTATTTACAAGGACATACATACGTACATATGGCAAGAATAGCGATCGCCTTTGATTGCGATAGATTGAAGATATGTTTTTTAATTCTACTATTTACCTCTCGATCTTCGTGTATTTTTCATTCAGTAGATACTTAAATCCATGTAGTGATGTATATTTCGTAAACTCCTGGAGGTTATTATAAAAAGGATGAGGTCCTTTCTTGATCTTAGAGACAAACGGCTTTTTAAACTGTGGCTTAGTTTCTGGAAGCTTGATTGTGTAAGCCGTTGCCCATATGTGTCTAAAATATATGTAATTTTAATTAGCATAATAAGGTTACTTACGTTTTAACGCATTGATGAAATTATTTGTGTATATTTTTGTCTGTTCAAAATTGTATTGTCTAATTATATTATTGAATGCAAATCGATTTTTAAATCGATACATTGTTAAGTCGATTGAATTTGATTAAATTTATATTCCCCTCTTAAAATTTGTCATGGCTCATGGTCAGGGCAGTTATGACAAGTTTTAAGTGTTATTTTTAAAACTGTCATAGAACCGATTCTAAAAATGCATACACAAAGATATTTTTCGATTAGTGTCTGAAGACAAGAAAAATATGTTTAGTAGGCTAATGGCTATATTCCAGCTTACAACACCACGTTAAAAAGACTAAAGACAATTAATATCATCATGCGGTCCATGAATTAATACGTAACTATCCTAATAAGTAACTATTGATAACAAAATTAGAATAAAATGTTACATACCCATATTGTTCCAACGCCTTTTTTATTTTCCTTTTCCTATCTTCATTCCAATGAACATTTTGAAGTCTTTCGTTGCGGGAATACATTAATGGTATAGATAAAAATCACCGGATTGAGAGATGGCGTTGCTCTGCAGGTCGATAAGCCTGTAGCCCTATTGTAGTAACTCGACACAAGCGTCGACCCGGTGAGGGCTCACCTCGGCTTTTACGGTTAGTTGGTTCGGTCCTTAAGGAAAGTGGCAACGAGGCGTAAAGCTGTATGCAAAGTTACTGCCGAAGCTTACTCGGAAGCTTTTAACTTATTCAATGCCCTAAAAAAACCCAAAACTTCCTTTGATCTTAAAAGCACACACACAATAAGGTTTTCGATTTGCGTAAATTTGATCGACGGAATTAATAAATAAGTTGGAACAAAACTACGTCAATGCGATCACAAATAAAGCTATGGAAACACCAGAGCAACCTTACAAAAGGGATTTTAAAAATATTATGCTTTGTTCAAAGCACACAAATCTATTTACCTTAACACGCTATATAGATTTGTGTGCTTTAAATTCTAGAAAACCGTGTTGTTTCAATAGTAATTACTGTTATTCTCACATGTAACTAGTACTTGGTGTGGCTGAACAAACAGGCCTTGTATGCCAGAGATGTATTCAGATATTACTCGTACCGGTAACATTAACGTTAATAGAGCGCGATAACATCTCTAAAACGTAAAACCTTTAATTTATTTCTTAGGCGGTGATAGACTAGTGGCGAAAAGGTACGTTTTACCATCCGATAGTCGCGTTCGAATCCCAGTTGTACCAATGAATTGTTGTCGCTTTTTAATTAATTAAAAATTAAAAATCACTAGCTAAAATTTGTGCCGGGTATGTCGTGCGATAGGCTCGGTCCCCTCACACATGAAACAAGCCTGTTCAACACGTGTTTTTTACATTACCATTATTTTTAGCGTAGATTTAATATCGGTTAAGTCATTACGTTATACAGGGTATTTTTTAAAGTGATTTTAAAGTCATGTAGAATTGCTATTGGTATACAATTCTAGATGACATTATTTTGCTTGATGACGTGATTTTAATTTGGTTCGCATGACAATTTGTATGTTTTGCTAGGAATGGAGTTTGTACGAATTTACGCAGTAATATTGTTGGACGAGATGTTTTGGTTGGACGCTAAATATTAGTATCTTCGCTGTTCTTTTCTTCTATTATTTTTAGATTATTTACAATGTGGTTTTTAAAAGTGTTAAAAAAGTGTTTTAATAACTAACTTTTTTGATTATCTCAGGAATGGTGTATGGTTCGACTCCGAGATTGTTACAAGTCATTTCGTGTTTGAGTCTAGTGCGGTGGAAAATTTGGCATGATTTAATGAGATGGATTCCAGGTTGGGAGCTCGATTGGTTGCATACTTGTTGCACACTTGGATGCCATGTCAGCACGCAAGTGTGCCCTTAGCTCTTTAACCACTGTGCAGTCACAATGGTTACCCATTACATTGGTAGTGTACTAAAAAGCTTTACTCAACGGCGTTCACACTTTGCCTTACCTTAGAAGATTCAGTGAAGTGTATTGAAGTAATTCATATTTAAATTATAGAGGCGAATAAGAAAAATCATTCGTTTTACACAATTATTTACTATCAATCATAAAGACGTGAATAACAATTCCGTAAAGTACATACAATTAAATTTAAAATGTACACCAACATTGTGGATTAATTTATTAATGAACATAAAGTTTCACACTATGGTCTTTGTGCTAGAATTCCCCATGAATGAAACCCGTATACTCGAGTCGCCAGCATCAATCGACAGTTTTCGAAGCGAATATAGGCGGATGTATATCTGGTGTTATATTTTGTGCTTACAACAAGTAACTTTAAGTTTTAATAATGCTTAAACATTAATTTATTCAAATATTGTATGCGTTCAAACTTTGAAGTGATACATAATAGTAAAATATACGTTTAGATTATATAAACAGTGAAATATCACAGTGCGCTACAATTTGTTAAAAGTGAAGAATGCTTCGTTCCTTTATGCGACATCATTTCACTGTTATAATTGTCGATTTTCTCATGCGGCACCATAGCCTGTAATTTATGAATATTAAATCACTTTGTAATAAAAATAGTTATTTGGACTTATATTAATCGATATTTTATATAATGAAGTAATTTACTTCACGCTATAAAATATCTATTTTCTGTTACAATATAAATAATATGACAGAGCCGTGATAGTTCAGTGTCGGACGGTGGCCTCAAGTTGCATAGTACGCTATCAACCCGCTAGCAAAAATTAGCTAGATTATCCGTGAAATAGCAACCGACCGAGTCGTGGTTCGGCCCTCTCGGGCGCCCTCGGATCGGCATGCTTACGCGTAACATAGTAACCGTCCAAGCCGAGGTTACTCCTCACCGGGGGGACCCTTGTGTCGAGTTACTAGCAATAGAGGTTCAGGCTAAGCGACCTAAGAGCTGTGCCACCTCTCAATCCGGTAAAGTAGTCAAGGCCAGCCTCTCTGGCCAGTCTGTGTAGTTCGTCATAAAAAAAAGCAAATTTGATGTTGCAATTTTATGTTCTGATTTACCACGCGCTCGGCGCTGATGGAAAACCTACATGTAAAGGATCTCCTTTCCCTTTTCAAATACTTTCCAAGTAAGTGATTGGCCATGGCCCACCTCGGTCATCTTTGATAGGGATGTTGAAATAATTCTAACATTATACCATTTTTTTTAGACCGGGGGAAAATCTTCAAAAAGATGTGATGCGCATGGTGACGGGCTCCGGGGGCACTGTGTTCTGCGAAGAGCACGTCCCGGGGGGAGAGGTTACTCCCTCCCCCGTGCCCTCGCACTGCAAGACGACACGGGCCAGCCGATGTCGCCTTTTTCCTGGGTCCACTTTGGCGGACGACAAAGGCCCCCACCCAATGAACCCGAGGCCCCGTTTAGTCGCCTTCTACGACAGGCAGGGGATACCGCAGTCTTATTCTACGAGCACAGAACTGCAGGCCGGAAACATTTTACCATACCTTATTGTAAAATGATATATAATTTCGACTAGGCTCAACACGGAGAAGCCAATGAAGAAGCTCATGATGCCGCCACAGTTCGCCAGAAACTCCACAGTACCGTACAGCTCTTCTCGAATCACCGCAGTGAAACCTCCACTAGCGAAATACATCACTAGACCTGAAGGTAGGTATCTACAAGGAAACACAAGCAAATTTACGAGCAAAAACAAAAACCGACTTCAAATCAAAATTACATGTTTTTTTTTATTTTTTCGGGACTTTTGCCCTTTTGGGCATGTCAGCCCCATCATACCCTAAACTACGCACACACACCTTGGTCGCATGAAGCGAAAAAGAAAGTCATCAATGTTGTATGGCCATAGCCACCAGCTTCCTCGCTCCATCTGAGGTCGGGTCAGACAGCAGCATTCAAGCAATTCAAGCAGCAATCAAATGTTAAACGCTATTACGCGCGGACGCCCAAGTGTATCCTTAACAATAAAAAAATGAATCATCGAAATCGGTTTAAGTGATATTGAGTGTTCCTGCCATTTGTGGCGCACATACTTGACGCAAATTAGTAAGACTTAAGAATTTCTTATTTAGTACGACTTAAGATTAGTTAGACATAAGATTTTCTCATAGATGCCATTGTCGGAATTGGACTAATTAAATGGGACCACACGGAAAGTAAATTTTAAATAAAAAATCTAAGAATTATCAAAATCGGTTCACCCAGTCTTAAGTTATGCGGTAACAAAAAGTTATGCCTTTTTTGAAGTCGGTTGATAATTACAATCACCTAGGTTTATAGTTTATGAGATGATATCATAAATTACGATAGTATGATATCTTTATTTGCTTCGGAAAATCATGCAATAAAACTCTTTTAACCGACTTCAAAATCGGAGGGGCTTCTCAATTCGTCTGTTTTTAATTAAATTTTTTGTCACTTCATAACTTTCGACTGGTTGAACCGATTTTGATTATTCTTAGATTTTTTATTTAAAAGCTAGTACTCACCGTGCCAGACATGGGCGTTAACAGAACAACCTGTCAAAATGCAATAGAGAGGAGTATTTTAGGTATAAAAAGAAGAGATAGAATTAAGATTCAAGAAATAAAAATGAAAACAAAATTTAAAAATGCACACACAGCCTACAGAGAGCTCAAATGGCGTTGGACAGGACACATGCCAAAAGAAAGTAAAGAGAAATGGACAAGGTTAATAACTGAATGGTACCCAAGAGATAGCAAAAGCAGTAGAGGTAGACAAATTAAAAGATGGGAAGACGAATTTAAAAGAATAGCTGGTCCGCTGTGGAGCCGGTTAGCAAAAGACAGACATTCGTGGAAATCTTTAGAGGAGGCCTTTGTCGACAGACAACCCATCCACAACCAGTTACCGAGCATTTAAATTTAGTATTCAAAACTTAGAATTAGGAAATTAATCTAGTTTAGTAAGTAGGCAAACCGTTTTCTACTTTATTATTGTAAAGAAACCTGAAGGCAATAAGGGCTATTTTATTTTATTTTATTTATTTTTATTTACCGTGTGGTCCCATTTAAATTTAGTCAAATTCCGACAATGGCATCCATGAGAAAACGATTTAATAGTCTGAAATTAGCATTATGTATGCGACAAATGGACGAATAACACAATATCACGCCAATCGATTTCGAGGATTCATTTTTTATTGAAAAGTATGTATTTCAAGAGTAGTTTAATGAGAGTTTGGTTGGGTTTTGATTAATTCTATATTCCGTTATAATTAGTAATATTCCCAACGATAATTCGGAAACACAAAGAGGGCGTCTGCGCTTAATAGTGTTTTAAGTTTGATTTGAAGTTAGTTTTTGTTTTATAAATCAAATATACTTGTTGTTCATATTACCGTCCACTTGCAATCTCTGGGTTGGGATTAGACTTGTATATGGACGGGTGGTAGACAGCTTGCGTCAGGTACACTTCGTAATTTAGCTCCGTGCAAGCTTGAAGGCACCCGCATCCACTTTCCACATTTAAATGTCCACCCAAAGTTGCCTTAGTAAGAGACATCTCCTCTGAAATTCATTTAAATCAAATTTAAATAAGAATGCTTTTACGGATTTTATATCTATATTATGTTTTTAATATCCAAAACCGATTTCAAAGTTTAAGATAAACATGGAACCTAATTGAGAGTCAATCAAAAAAATTCAATATCGGTGTAAAAATTACGGAGTTACGAGTGCGCAAACGTAATATGAAAATACGATTGAAAACATCCATTTTTGAAGTCTGTTAAAAACGAGAACTATTCAATGGTTATCCGGTCCAGTTTTCGACGGACCTCAAAAAAGAAAAACAATTTGTTCTTATGTTTTTTACCTCATAACTTCCGACTGCGTGAACCGATTTTATGGTTTCTTTTTTATTTGAAAACTGGTGCTTCCAATGTGGTCCTATTTTTGTATCAAGTATATACGCGACAAATGGACGAATAACTCACGGAACCGATTTCGATGATTCATTTTTATTGGTAAGGATGTACTTCAAGGATAGTTTGATTAGAGTTTGGATTCTTCTGGTTAATTGTATTTCTTAATATTCCTTTTTTTTTTGTTGACGGGGAAGAAATCTCCAGAAAGATATATAATACCCCGCCTTCTGGGAGGGAAGGCGGCGGTTATCTGGGGTTCTTACCCACTAAAATCTCCCCGGTGGCCCTTTCCTCGGTGCATGACGAGGGCCTCCGGGATCTCCAGTGGGACGCACCGGAGCCCCTCTGCACTGTGCTCAAGGAGAGTAGGTCCCGGGGGGGAGGTTATTCCCTCCCCCCCTGTGCCCTCGCAGCGCAAGACGACACGGGCCAGCCGATGTCGCCTTCTTCCCGGGTCCACTTTGGTGGACGACTCAGGCCCCCACCCTTGTCGCCCAGTGAACCCGAGGCCCATTTTAGTCGCCTTGTACGACAAGCAGGGGATACCATAGTCTTATTCTTGAGAGCCCAGAACTACAGGGCGGGCTTCTTAATATTCCTACCATAACTCGGAAATACAAACTGGGCGTCCGCGTGTAATAAAGTTTAACGCTTAATTCAAAAGGTAACGAAAATAAAAAATACCATACTATACTGACGTTGGTATCTTCTACATAATATATTCGAAATGCCACCCGCTGACTCTTCACGCGATCGTTAAAGCTATGTAACCAATTGGCTTGGAATTTAACATAGTTACTCATTTCATAATATTGAAGTAATTCAAAATTGTTCATCTTGATGTAATCTTGCGTCAATACCTTAATGGTTTAGGGTACGGCCTGCGAATCGTAAGGTCGTGGGTTCGAATCCACCTTTGGACTATTGCCGTGAACCATGTCCTAGCACAAGCTTAAGCTTAGTTGGAATGGTTAACAACATTGTTAGTAATATTTCTGAAAAAAGAAAAGAAATATTGCTAGCTTTCTTTTAAAAAAAAAATATTAACATCAAGAATTAATTAATGCTGCCCCGTACGAAGCCGGGGTTGGGTTACTAGTATTTAATAAAGTAATCTTACCATGAGCTTTTATAACACAATTAGTTTTTCTAGTGCCACAAAGTTTTGTGTCGGGACCATCTAAAATAAAAATAATATTAGTAACGACATCATTTTAATAAATAGTATAATAGTAAATAAAATAATATACATGTTATTTATTAGCATCATGCTATACTAACACATTACAGACAAAATACACACATTAAAAATGAAAGAAAAACAAACAAAATACAGTTAAGGACGAAGCAACGGACAAAAAGGACATGATGCCAAAATTGGACACCGTCTCGGCATATGGTGCTGCGAGGCTGCCACAGCGGCATTACATGGCATCTATACAGAGAAATACATAAAGCTACTAATAATATTGCGGTCAACTTCTGTGGAGGATCAGGGTAATTTCGGGCTACAAGTGGCAATAATTAATTTACATAGATTACATTTTTTTATCATTTCAAAGCAAGTTCTATCTACGAATCCACCTGATGTTAAATGGATACGTTTTTCTGGGTGCTAACACGCTTAGTATAATAATGATTATAATATTAGCTTTGCCCGCGACTTCGTGCGCGTGGAATTTAACCAAAAATTTATCTAGTATTAGTTTATTTGTCTTTTTTAATTTTTTTCTGCGTCCTGTTTGTACCGTAGAAATACATTGGGCTATTTACAAATGGATGAGGGCAGAATTACCATTAGTCCTAAATTGTTAGATGTGACATTACCATCGGTTCTTATGGCACTCTGCAAATGTACATATAAACTGCTCTCTTTCTAGATATATTTCGTTATAATCGTTATATTTTGGATAATTCACACTATAACTTTATTAATTATAGTTAGTACTTTATTAGTTATAGTGTTACCTATGCGATTTTAATGTAATGTTTATCGTGACTATAACCCTATATGGTGAATGGTATTAAATATATTGGGAAACCAACACAACCATAATGTTATCTTGTCCATTAAACTATGAAAAAATAAGGAAACAACATTTATTACGAGGCATAAACATTGGAACGCAGCCACATCTTTTGGCTGTGTAGTTGGCGATGCATTCAAGATTGCAGTTATATTCCGTGTATTTTCGGAAAAAACTAAGGTAGTACTCATCGGAGAAGTAACAGCGTCGTCTGTGGATAAGAAAACAGATTAATAAGATAAACAGAATTACACAAATAAACATAAGTAATAAAAAGTTTAGTTAAAACTGTGATATTATATATGTACACGGTATTAGTTATAAAAAGGATCTATTATTTTAATAATGAAAAAACTTTAATTTTTAAAGTAACAACAGCAACTAATTTGTAAATTTGTCAATTATTTTAGATAATTTTTAAAACTTTAGTGCGCAAGACTACGTGAATTGAAAAAAATGTCACTCATAGTGGAAATAAAACGAACTAGAGGTAATAATATTAGCAATAATAATAATAAAGAATGCAAAATGAATAATAGCGGAAGCGTCAATAGCCTAATTGTTTAGGGTACTGTCTGAGAATCGTAAGGTATATTGACATGAACCAACCCTTGTCCTGTTAGGATTGTTAGTAATATTTGTGAAAAAATATTGTGTTAGCATTACAATTTTTAAAAAAACAGTAACTCGAGGAATGAAAGTTAATTTAACTTACTTTGATGACGTATAAGATCTTAGTCCACTTGCTGTGCTCGTAAGTCTTGGAGTGATTGTTGCTATTATTTGGTGTTTAATCGGCAACGTAAAGTAGTTTTGACCCATATTTGGGAGTTCAGCTGGGTTGTGGATCCACACCTACACATATTGTGGTTGTTAAATATTCCACTCGTCTACGGGGTAGATTTATATGGCACGGTGATTAGTAACGCGACCCCATCTTGCCCCATCATGGCCACGAACGGGTAAGCGTGATCGGAGAAGTACCACGACCTCGCAGAATATCGACATGAAATGGAATTATATTATACTTCTAAAATTTGCCTGGTGAGCGAAACGCCAGCGACCCAACTCTCCGAAATATGTTGGTAACACACCTGCCACTCCTTTAGCAGGTTTAGTTTAGTCAATAGGGTACCGTGTGAGGTCAGGAGAGCCGCATGCTTCGTATTCTCGTTTTCCCTCTTCTCGTATATATAAAACAAAATGTTACATACTTTAAAACCTTGTGTAGAGCCGCGGCACATCACATCCAGATCAAGCATATCAGTCGTCAGAAAAATTTTAAAGTCAACGTCTTCATAACTCTGAAAATGTTGAATTTATATAGAAAACATTTCAAGCTTATTATATTATTGTCGCTTATGGGCGCTCGAGAGGGCTGAACCACGACTCGGTCGTTAGCTATTTTATTAATAAAACTATATGGGACAATCCAAGCTAAACTAACTTATATGCCACTTCGGGAAGCGTTGGCGCTGGGAGAAGAAGTGGCCGAAGTAACTCTAGCAACGCTTCTAATCCTATCCAAGAGGTGGGTACGTTGGATACCGTGTTTCTACTTGTATCTGGTTGCGAAATCGGGTGGGTCAGTATCGGGCTCATAGGCAGAATGTGGTCTATGCCCACGGCGGATTGATGACTGACTGTAATGATGTTAATGATCACTACTTACCGCGGCTCGCAGCGGGTAGGTGAAGATACCGGCATCATCAGCGTACCCTCCATCCGGTGACCAATGACTCTTGTTTGGTCCACTCACGTGGTAGTAATCTTTGTGCAAACTTTAAAATAATCATAATGGTTATTGTAATGACTCACTGTCATCCACATTGTATTTATATGTTTTTATGATGATTTGAATGAAACATATCAGAATGTCGACTATTCCGCTGTATTTAGTGTAATTATTATTTGTAGTTTGTATGTTACCGATGTGGCCGATAATAATAA
The DNA here is from genome assembly GCA_029286785.1 of Meandrusa payeni. NCBI lineage: Eukaryota > Metazoa > Arthropoda > Insecta > Lepidoptera > Papilionidae > Meandrusa > Meandrusa payeni. The sequence continues at coordinate 4,312,924 of JAGSMX010000008.1, read as the reverse complement.
TAATATTTTTGGTCCATTATTTTTATTCTACCTAAAATATTTTTAAAAAGTGTGTTTTTTAGTATTATAAAACTGTATTTTATACTTTATTAAGTATATTTCTATGCGATATTTACTGACCTATTTATCAAGTTGTAATAATGCATTACATGGTGACGTTCAGAAACTCAACGTTGTAAAAGTTGCCTGTAGAAAATAATGCCAATAATATTTCAATTTACATATTTGTTTTAAATATGAACAGTTAATGACAGCCTTTCAAGTCGGTTATAACCTATAAACATTTGCCCACGGATTGGAGATTCCTGTGATGTTATAAAAAAAAGATTAGGCAATTTTAAAATGTCAATACTCACTTTTCAGTCCTAAATATCTCTTCCGAGGACATCATGTTGAACGTAAAGCAGAAGCCATCTGTAGTGATAGATTGGTAAAACATTTGGTCGCATGTGAAGTTTGTCCACGAACAATATAAGAATATTTCTTTGAGAGTTGGTGCAACCTGGAAGGTAAATTAAATTTACTGTGGGCTATCAATTTACGGTTTTACGAACGTTACAAATAAAAAAATCCATTTTGATTCATCAGATTTATTTATATAACAAATAAACGTTTAATACAATTGTACGAGTATGAAAGAAGACAATAATGTCATTTGAAATTGTTACAATAATTAAATATTGTTACAAACTATTCAATATTAATTAGAATAGAATAGAATAGAATATTTATTTATTAACACACAGATTTGGTTACACTTATAAACATTACACAAATTAAACGAACATCCATGTAACCATTGCAGCACATATTATTGGTATACAGTGTCTTCCAAACTAAGCAGACGCTTGTATCTTGGGAGCCAGAGTTGCTTTGTGGAGTTTGCATTTTGCACAAAATTGTAGTTTTTTTTATAATTTAGTTAATAAATGTATATATACGTATATATAAATATATGTTTGGCCAAGTATATGTATACAGGCGCGTGTGTGGGGTGTATAGTGTTCGTGAGTGTATGCGTATTTGTGTATATGATCGTGTATGTGTTATATATTTGTTTATTTTGATTTTAACTGTCTATTATATATACAGTTTTACAATAAATACAAATAAAAATTGAAATTGTTAGGTTGGGTACAGACACTCGACTATAATGCTACAGAAAATCTATTAAAGAATTTCTGTAGCATTATATATATATATATATATATACGAGTATATATATATACTTGATGATAGACGTAATACAATTTAAAGATTAAACAGGAAATCTTTAATAAATTTTCTGGCAACAAAAACTGACCTTCCGTAGTGTCTCAATTGAAGTTTTATCAACATAATCCGGTCCGTCGTTGCTCTCTTTGTTGCACACCAATAACAAATCATAAAACATCTTCAAACTGTAACAAATATACAAGTGGTATAAATATCGATTAGGAGATTGTACATGTCATTGTTTGGAACGCTTATAAATTTATCTATATTCGTACACTTATAGTGCCGTCAATTATGAACAGATTTTGAATTTTTGAAACTTTCTTTACGCATTCTTGAGCTGGTGAACGAGTTAAACTGTGATCGGGTGAGGCGAATAGAAGATGAGAAGGAAATATAAGATGGTGAAGATAGAAATAAAGAGGTACAGTTATGTTTCGTATATTGTCGGTGCAAGAGAAAGCGTTGCAAGGATTTTTTTTTTTTTTTTGACGAACTACACAGATTGGCCAGAGAAGCTGGCCTTGACTGCTTCACCGGATTGAGAGGTGGCAGAGCTCTTAGGTCGCTTAGCCTGAACCTCTATCGCTAGTAACTCGACACAAGGGTCCCCCCGGTGGGGGGTAACCTCGGCTTGGACGGTTACTGTGTTACGCGTAAGCATTCCGATCCGAGGGCGACCGAGAGGGCCGAACCACGACTCGGTCGGTTGCTATTTCACGGATAATCTAAGGGACATTCGAAAGCTAAACTAACTTTGAGTGCCACTTCGGGAAGCGTTGGCGCTGGGAGAAGAAGTGGCCGAAGAAACTCCAGCAACGCTCCTAGCATCTAAGGGGAAACGTTGCAAGGACACAATTTCTTTCCCTTATAGCCGGTTACTTTTGTTCAATATAATAATGTATATAAACAAGTATATTTCATACAATGTATGATTTAAAGCACACTCGATTTTTATTGAAAAGGGTTTGGTTTAAAATAGGAACTCTTTATCCCTGAAAAATTCTCCCGAAGTGGCATATAAGCTAGTTTAGATTGTCCCAATAGATTTTTGTTAATAAAATAGCTACCGACCGAGTCGTGGTTCGGCCCTCGGGCGCCCTCGGATCGGACTGCTAACGCGTAATAATGGTAACCGTCCAAGCCGAAGTTACCCCTCACCAGAGGGACCCTTGTGTCGAGTTACCACTTAATAGAGGTTCAGGCTAAGTGATCTAAGAGCAGTGCCACCTCTCAAACCCGGTCAAGCAGTAAAGGCCAGCTTTCCTGCGCCAGCTGTGTTAGTTCGTCAAAAACCCTAAAATATTAACCGACCAAGTCGTGGTTCGGCCCTCTCGGGCGCCCTCGGATAGAAATGCCACAGACCCTTGTGTCGAGTTACTAGCTAATAGAGGTTCAGGCTAAGCGACCTAAGAGCTATGCCACCCCTCAATCCTGTAAACCAGTTAAGACCAGCTTCTCTGGCCAATCTGTGTAGCTCGTCAATTAAAAAAATCTTAACACTCCCGTGACGCAAAGATGATCATGTATCTTATTCTAAAAGCTAAAATGGTTGCCAATCCGCCTTCGCCTGAATGCACTCATTCTTTCTCTTCTACACTTGGAGAAGGTGTATTATTTGGAACGTAGAATTTGTTGAAACTGTTGATCGCTATGAGGCTAATGGTTAGGAGACACCGCACTTTCAAGGTCGAGCAATATTTGAAGTGCCGTGCATATTCGACTAAGTGATGGACGGAATACGCAAATTATCTGGTCGTGGGTACAAAGATTCAGGCAAGATACTAAAACTCCTCCTCGAACATCAACATCATAACGCCAGAGCGTGTATCTCAAGTGTCAATAGCCTAATGGTCTAGGATACGGACTGCGAATCGTAAGGTCGTAGTTTCGAATCCACCATTCGACTATTGACGTGAACCATCTCCTAGCACAAGCCTAAGCTTAGTTGGAATGGTTAACAAGATTGTTAGTAATATTTAAAAAAAAAATATTGCTAGCATTCTTTAAAAAAAATAATAATATTAATATTAAACTTCGAATTGAAATTATTCAAAAATCACGTATATTTATAAGGCCTCCACAGAAATCGTATTTGTCTTAATCGTCATTATAAGAAAATATTAACAACCAAATATAATAAAAAATAATAAAAAAATTAATAAATTATGGTTAACAAAAGTTCTTACTCTTCTTTACTAATTGTTGCTGGCACGCTCCAACGTTCTCGGTGAGCTTTGGTGTAATTAAAAATTTCATGACGAACCTTCGTCTCACTGCATATGGTCACAGCTGGGAATGGTATCTAGAACGTTATACTTTGTCGAAGCAAATATATAGATATATAATATATTGCATTTATTTCAAAGAAAAACTAACATCCCATATAGAGGTTGAAACATCGGATAATTTCAAGATGACCGGTGTTCCGTTCCATTTGTTCCATATTTTATTGATGAAGTATCCGCATGCGAGTATGCTCAACACTACCATTAGAAGCCACCAGAGCCTGCGTAATCATCACTATAATGTAACTGTTAATTTTAACAAATATATTTAAGAGCAAAGTCAAAAGCCAACTTCAAATCTAAGCTACGCTAACGCTGTTGGAGAAACCTACGCTATTACCGAATTATCGTAGGAATTAATCTGAACGAAATTACGAATTATATTTATTACGAAATAGAATTACTCATAACCTAACCAATCTCTCATCGTAATGGGGAGGAGGAGAGGAGAGTAATATGACTACGATTATATTATAATGTAACTCTCGAGTTAAACTATAAGGCAGGCTCAATCATAAAAGATATTTTCGGAATGTCATAATTATATTAAGAAGTTCTGGCAGCTGCATTCTCTTCTTGCACTTCCACAAAAGATACTTCCCGCCTTCTGGGGAAATGCGGCCTAACACCCCAATGTGCAAGGCGACACGAGCCAGCCGATGTCGCCTTTTTCCCGGGTCCACCATAGCGGACGACAAAGGCCCCCACCCCTGTCGCCCAGTGAACCCGACGCCCCTTTTAGTCGCCTTCTACGACAGGCAGGGGATACCGTAGTCTTATTCTTGATAGCCCAGAACTACAGGGCTGTCCTCGCTGTCCTAAGGCAACAAAGCCGACTAAAATGCATCACCAGGTTCACGGGCGAGGATGAGGGCTCTTGTAATTTCAAATGCTTAGTCATTAGATATAACTGCTAATATGTATGAATTAAAAAAAATTACCTTTCGATCACAGAATATCTTCTCTTATTACACAAGTACCGAAAGCCATGTAATGTTGTTGAGTCGGTGAACTCCTCGAGGTTGTCACAGAAGAGTCGAAGCTTCCTCTTTAACTTAGTGGGCGCCATTTTGTGAAAACCTGGTTTGGTTTCTGACAGTCCTAATTTATGCGAAATTAAACGTATTTGCTTCAAACTAAAACAAAGTGGACTATTATGATGAAATAACGGGTTGGTCACAAAGCGATAAAAGAACGAGTTCAGAGTATTCTTAGACAATGATATATCGTAGATGTATAAATTTACAGCCGTGGTAGGTGTGTCGCCTCATGTTGCGTGCTAGCAACCCAAGTTCGATCTTTTGCCAGCACTATTGAATTTTTTTGTTGCAATTTTAAGTGCCTAAAGCAAACATCGTGAGTAAACATGGATTACTTGGAATAAATTGTACGGCATGTATAAACTGTCTGTAAACTTATTTACGCAGTAACTTTAAATTATAAACGTTAAGAAATCAATAAACTGCGCCGATCAGCCTATAGTCGTCTTCTAAAAATAATGAAAAAAAATATAGAAATAGCATATTTAATATATATAAATATAATGGACACAGAATTTCTAGTTTTTTGAAATCCTTTTCGACATATTGTAGACTTTTGTGTAATCTAGCCAAATACTTAAATCAGATTCAACATACCGGTATCGTTCTGCCATTGATTTTTCCACTTTACTGTTTACTCTCAAATTGATTGAAGGTATCTCTTTACTAAATACATCGCAACCTATCATGATTCCGCTCTCTCGGGTGTCGTTGGGTCGGAATGCTGTCGCGATTACAGCATCCGCCCAAGCGGAAGTCCCCTCCGAGATTGTTTTGCGCCGCGTTATTCCCTGAACAGGTTCAGGCTGATTGGCGTAGAAGTTGTGCGACTTCTCTAAAAACCCATGAAAAAATATCGTGTATTTATTAAAGTGAAATGTAAAAATATAGATTTCATTTAACTCTTTTTATTATAAGTTAGTTTACTACAACAACATAATCTTATCATATTATATATACTAACAAATAAAGAAATATTTACAATTTAATAGATATTACACAATATTTACAAAAAATATAACTGTGCCAAACCGTCATCGCTTGGCAGCGTGCCGTTGTATGGCAATACTAAGCCTCTGTGCAAGGTATAAGCCAGCCCTCTGGTCACCAGATGTGTCGACCAACTTCTTAGCTAACACATTAAAAGGTGGTGTGCACTAGGACCCCACGGACCCAAAGTTTCTACCCCAAACGGCTCAAATATGAAACCCGTATCGAGGTTACTATATTTGCGCCGCTTGAGGTTTTCTGCAGTTGCAGCGGCCGCTCCAGCCTCAACAGAAGATTCTGGAAGATGTGACGGCGCCAAAGTATCGACGCATGTGGCATCCCATACCAAAGGCCGTCCCATCTTCCAGGGTATAAGAGTCATACCGTCTGGTCTCTTACCATCACTACGCAATAGTCCATTTGGCTCCAAATATAGATTAATTAGGAAATATAAATTATTTTATAACTTAAACGAATTCTTAGAAATATCTTACAATTTTCCGTGAACAAAATCACCGCAATCATTGAACCATTCCACTCGGTTAGTGAACGTAAAACATTCTCAACAATGACATTTCCGATAAAATGTTTTCCAGGAATTTCTTTTACACGGTACACGATGAGGCACAATAATTTTCAACTATAATTACTATTGCTTACTGTAATTACGTTGATTATACACCTCGCTGTGCAATAACTGTATTTTAACGTAATATCTGTACTTTGTATCAACAACAAAACACGAATTTGTTGACATTATCCTAACAAAATGTATGCGTATACAATTAATTACACGTTACTGTTAAAGTTTTTTTATATGACGAACTACCCAGATTGGCCAGAGAAACTGGTTTTAACTGGTTCACAGGATTGAGAGGCAGGCTCTTAGGTCGCTTAGCCTGAACCTCTATTAGCTAATAACTCTACACAAGGGTCTAGGGCATTACGATCCGAGCGCGCCCCAAAGGGCCGAACCACGACTCCTTCGGTTGCTATTTCAGGTATAATCTAAGGGACATTCAAATCGCGCGGAATTGTCTCAGCAGTAACCACACATACTTCCTTATAGTTTATATCCTTGTCCGTCACGAAGCCCGCTTTTTACAGCAGTTTAACGTACACACTTCGACATTAGCGAAATCTATATGGAAACGCCATAAACAAAACAATCAATCAATCATTCAAAACCTAAACAACTTTAAGACTACTGTTAAGAATAGTTATTTATTTATTTATTTATTTATTAAGATACACCAACAGCATTACACAAGCATACATTGTTGTAATAATCAAGTTTACAAACTAAGTCCTGTTGTGTATGCCAATTACAGGTGTACACAACATTCGCTATAAAGAAACGTAACGATTTTATTATTAATACTTACAAAAATATATTATTAAATGATAAAGTAACAGGAATATAACTACTAAATTAATTAAATAAGCCAAAATCACTGCACAATTTTTAACACTAAGGTGCGGAAGACCTTGCGTGAATTAGAAAAAATGTCAACCGACGTGGACTTAGTGTTAAGAAGGTTATATGTAGCGGAAATCCTTGGCAAGGGCGATTGTGACAGAAGGTTGGTTTTAGATTGCGGCACATCAAAAATCCTATAACAACGACTCCTTGGATATTTGAATGGCATGAATAATATTAGACGAAATTTTTGTCGATATAATTTTCGTGTAACTTCAAATACGTTATTTTATCATTCATATTATAAATATTTATTGCGTATACTACGTAGTATTATTGAAAAGGTCAGCGATATAAAACACAGTTCATTTCTTCTATTAATTTTTAATTAAAGATTCATGCTTGCTACATAACTCTTATGCTTTTGGGTCGTCAAAGTCTTCCACGTGGAAAATTCACAATCGGCTCTGAAAAAATATAATAATGATCATTTTAATAAAGGTAAATTATTTAATTAATAAACTACACATATATGTCCCACTATAGGGCACATGCTTTCTCTATAAAAAGAGTGTAATGCCATGGTATACGCAGGCCTAGTGCACATTAGCACTTCACATGTTTTAGAAATTTTACTGATACATGTAGGTTTTCTCACGGTGTTTTACTAACTGCTGAGCGCGTGGCACGCATGTACTCGCCTATCTTTTTGACCGACTTCAAAAAATTGAGGTTATCAATTAGTCTGTGATATTAATAAGTTTTTATAAATAATAGTTCATGCACCCATAGCCATCATTTATGAATCGATTTAGTTGATTAATTTGTTTAAAATGATTGTCTTAGAAGAGCGTTAAGGCACTTCACATATCTTAGATTTTTTTCTAAGACACGTTACTCTATGTAGCACTCTCGCGTACTGAGATGTAGTGAGAAATTATTTTCCTTCGGAAAAACTCGGATCTTTATCGGAATACGATTACACCCGTACTGTTAATGAATGATCGTATTAAATTTAATAAGGAGCTATTTGAGAGACCACGATAAATACAAACTTTTCGGAAAAATTACCAAGGGAAAATCTTTTCTCACTATATCGTAGCGTTTATCGTTTGATTCCTCATATTTCATTCAATTTGAAGTCGGTCTTTGGTTTTTACTCGTAAACACACTTGTAAAGGTAACCATAGATAATATTTATTTTACGTATATACGTACCTCTGGACCAATGTGTATGGCCAACATCATGTCGTAATCATTGGCGCGAACAGAGATTTGCGCGAAGCCATTGCTACCAACCGTTACAGATTTTCCGCGGCACGAGTTGTTCACTTTATCCCCTGATATTACATCGCAGTAAGTACCAGCTGGAAGACAGGTCTGAAATAAAGAATAATCAATACATTATAATATATATTATACAATCAGTAATTTTTTTACACGAGCCCGTTAAAAGGCAGCATGTGGTTCCCAGTGATTACCGCCGCCCATAAAGATCGCAGCCAGTCTATTGAGAAAGGAGTACACTCTTTTCTTGACTATCCTTCGTATGACAACAGAAAAACCGCACTTTCCACAGCTGGTAAGAAAATTACTCAAAAAAAGTTACAGAAAAAGTACAATAAAATGCCACCAATGAAATATGATTAAGATGAGATTTGAAGTTCTATCGCTATGTACATGAAATCCGGCGGACAGACTAATTCCAAGCAATTTCAGTGGAAGTGGGTTCTTCAGCGGCCACTACCATAGATAAGATAAGATTTATTTATTTGCTAAAAACACGGTATCAATTGATATTACGCAGCATGTTACAAACAGGCCGACATGTTTCGTTTACTATAATTAGGCAAACAAATTAACATTAATGTCATTAAATACATATTACAAAGTCATCATTTCAGTCTTCTATAATACTATTTTGAGTTATCGAGAATTCATTGAAAAATTCAACAAACAAATATTCAAAGAATTAATAAATGCATAATTTTCTTTTAAACTTCCATTTTTAATTCTGTCGGAACCTTATTAAAGGTTGTCAAATATCTCCCTTCCGCTTTTTGCTCTTTATTCAATGCTTTATAAACAGTGTTACAGTGATCGGATTTAGTTCAAATATGCGCCGTTTTGTTCGATAATCTGTTTCCATCTAGACGGCAACTTCATAATACCTCCCTCGTAGAAGCCCTCCTCCTTATTTGCGAAGAACTTGGACAGCCACTTTTCACAAGCCTCTTTTGAGTTCAACTTTACACCACCAAGGGCGTTCACCATGGACAGGAACAGGTGGTATGGTAATGGTATTATATATTTTGACACACATAATTATGCAACTTTTGCCGTATTTTATTAGTTTTAGAGTATCTTCTAAAATAAGCCTGTTTAGATCTCGTTTATTACGTGAATTCACATACTTTGCTTTTTTAAAATAAGTTTTTTTTATGGACAAACATACAAATTTCAAATATATATGTAGTGAAGGAGCCCCAAATATCGCTTGAATGCACTTTTTCTGACAACGATAGCTCTGTAGCGTCAGTAGAGACGTATCGTCATAATAAGGGAAATACCACTACTTCGCAGAATACGACGTGAATTAAAAGTATAATTTATTTCTTTGCATGTTCAGTGAGGTATTTCCAAGGACTTTTTTTTAAAAAAAAAAAAAAAGAAAGCTAGCAATATTTCTTTTTTTCAAAAATATTACTAACAATCTTGTTAACCATTCCAACTAAGCTTAAGCTTGTGCTAAGACATGGTTCACGGCAATAGTCCAATGGTGGATTCGAACCCACGACCTTACGATTCGCAGGCAGTACCCTAAACCATTAGGCTATTGACGCTTCTACACAAATACATGCCATAAACACCCATTCAAAAGCAATTGTTTAACGTTCACCTGCAAATTCTGATTAAGATCCCAAACGTCGTTGTTGAAAGCAATAAACCCATTGGCTCCCCGACAGAAGGCGATCTGATTGCTACCATTGTCCCACCAGTTTGTGAGACCAGTGGAGCCGACCGCGTTTCTAAAACCAACCATCGCATGGATCTGTCGCCATCGATGCTGACATACCCAGCCATTACCGCAAGTACCATCCTGCAACGAAAAGTCGAGCATTACAAAATTTCTCGTATTTAAATTAATTTAAATAAAAATAAAATACTGTCCAAAACTTAAAAGATTAGAAAGAGATTATTGAATTTCACGTCCTAACACTGAATCTCCTGATCTATCAATTTTAAAAATGAGTTGAAGTCATGGTTGGTTGAGACGGCAGTTTATGATGTGGAGGACTGACAAATCAACATACATATTAATGGCATTTTATTTCTTTGATGTACAATTTTTTAATTATTTTTTCGACTTATTATTTTTTATAATTACCAATCTGTATCTATTGACAAAACTTTTACGTCGCCCCCTTGCTAGTATGATACCAACCTAACAAATATTAATTTGTTTAGAGCGTCCGTACCAACACTATCATTCACCAACATATATTGCAACATATTGATATTCGTATAGTGCCAACCAACCTATCTGTAAAGTGGTAAAAATAGGAACTACGGTCGCCATGTTGAAATGTCATTCGACTGTCAGTGTCTACTACTTTCGAGTGTTCCGTGTGTTTTATTGCGGTACTTCTGAATTTTAAGCGTTAAATATGCCGAAAGCTATAAAAAGTGATGTATCTCTTTCGTCTCATTCGTTCACCATGCCCGGACTACCAAAGCAACGGTTTCGTATTCTGATGGCAATATCTTTCGAACCATACTTCTTCCTAGTCAGTTTTTAATACTATTAGAGTCACGCCTAGAATACATGTTTTTTCTCTCATTCCCCAACATGTCGGGTTAGGTCCCTTATCGTTCTTTTTCCAAATTCGTTTAATTTCTCTTTTCATTCAGCGTACACGTTAATGCTTATGAACTTTATTTATACTTAGTTGCAGATGCTTTTTCGGTCTTTAAATTACGAGCAAGCTCTTAAGGCGTATTGGTTTGGACTGACAACAGTTGATCCTACAAAATGTGATAAATACGTGATAAACCTAGATAGAATGCCAAACAATAAAATTGTGTAGAGTGATTATAAACTTCCATTTACTTAGAGGAGAACTTACGGAATTTATAGCAGGGGAAATTATATTTCCGTAACGATCCATAGGCGGTCCCACTTCCGAGTCCCAGAATTCAAAGCTGCTCATAATTTGAGGCTCGCCGTACGGATGAGCCAGGAGAAAGGCAATCGCTCCTTTGTAAGGGCGTGGTTCTTTATACGTCAAAATTCCACCACCGCCGCCGTGACCTCTTTCATTGTCATGATTATCAATAAATGTGAGAGCATCGCCCTGTGATAAAAGACCCCACTGAGGCCCCCAGTTTGAGAGCCATCTAAGTTGATTATTTTTTCTAAATGCGTTGCTAAGTTCCAATCCTGCCAGAAATTCAGTTACAGCCCCTAATGGTGTGTATTCATCCCTGCTGATAGCTTCGCCTCCGTAATCAATAACTTCTTGGTATATATAAGGACGAGCGTTTGATGGGAAGCCGTGTGCAGTGTTCAAGTTGTTTAGGCGGTCGTAAATAATCCGTAAGTCTTGTGGCCACATATGTTTCGCTGCATCAATCCTGTAAACAGTGCAAAAAATATTACCAATTATACTACCCATATTTTTGTTCAATTTGATACCAGTGAATTTGTTTATTGCGCTTATAAGACGTAGTTTATCTTATGCTTGAGGAGAAACACAACAAAATGAAACCAGGATGTCTGAGAAATGTTTTTATGCCATATGAAAACTGCAATCCACGTTCTGCCATCTCGGCACCGTTGTGTCTGCATGTACTCGGGTACACTTACGCTAAGTTTATCATAGTTCAGCCCTGTAGTTCTGGGGTCTGTCGTAGAAGACGACTAAAAAGGGCCTCGGGTTCACTGGGCAACAAGGGCCTTTGTCGTCCGCTAAGGTGGACCCTGGAAGAAGGTGACATCGGCTGGCCCGTGTCGCCTTGCACTGAGAGGGCACAGGGGAGGGAGTAACATCCCCCGGGACGTGCTCTCCTTGAGCACAGTATATGAGTTTTTCGGTGCGTTCCACTAGAGATCCCGGAGCCCCTCGTCGTGCACCGAGGAAAGGGCGACCGGGAGGTTTCAGTGAAAATCCACATAACCGCCGCCTTCCCCCCAGAAGACGGGGTATGTTTTTCAAGATTTCCTCCCCGTTAACATAAAAAGTTATTCATAGTGACAGCCCTATAGACCTGTGCTCATATAATAAGACTATGGTAATACTACAGCAATGTGGTGTGCACTATATACTGCTAACTATACCACTTGTTTGGTGTAATATAGGATTAATCTCGGCGAGTTCTTACCGAAATCCAGCGACACCTAGACCAATCAACCTGTTCATGAAATCCACAATTCTGTTTCTTACGTGCTCATTGCCCTGATTGAGATCTTTCAAACCGACCAGTTCACAATTTCGAACCTGAAATCAATAAAAAAGTTACACTATTATAAAAAATACCACCGTCTCTTTCCCATCTTACTTGAGATGATGGAGGTGGGTTTCGAACACAGCACTCACGCAATAAGGTTTACATAAATGCCATATTCCGCAGCGTCATTGTTCATTGCTTAATTTATTCAAATGACCGTCACATGTTGTTAATGACTGCATATATATGGTATAAATTTTATCTCGATACTTTTCCGACAGAGTCCATAGATTAAAATGAAATACACGGTATCATGTATTGGCCGGCGTGTTTTGTTTCAATTGAATCTAGAAAGTATTGTTTTTGCAAGCGTTCGTCTCGCGTAATATATATCGAATATATATCGCAGATATCCTTATAGTGACAGATTGAATTATTTTCATATGCATACTTTGTGTAATCGCCGCAAAATTCTAGATGTAGTTTTTCGAAAGTTTTTTAGAAAGCCATCAATGGCGAAATAAAAAGTAGACTGATACTCGAAAACATTCACATTAGAGTGCCATTCAAATATCCAAGGAGTCGTTGATGTAGGATTTTTGATGTGCCGCAATCTAAAACCAACCTACTGTCACACTCGCCATTGCCAAGGATTTCCGTTACATATAACCTCCACGTCGGTTGACATTTTTTCTAATTCACGCAAGGTCTTCCGCACCTTAGTGTTAAAAATTGTGCAATAATTTTGGCTAATTTAATTAATTTATTACTGATTTTTGCTTTTCTTTATAATTTATTAAAATATTTTTGCAACTATTAATTTTTAAATCATTACGTTTCTTTATAGCGAATGTTGTGTATACCTGTAATTGGCATACACAACAGGACTTATTTTGTAAATTTGATTATTACTACAATGTATGCTTGTGTAATGCTGTTGGCGTATCTTATTAAATAAATAAAATAAAAAAAATACCCTCATAAAATCCTTTCCTCATCAAAGCATTCGGTTTTATATCGTTATCAATTCCAATTTCCCTGCCCTATCTTTCCTCAATCTCTGTCATACTTTGGCCTCTTTCAAAATTAATTATCATCAATGTCACTCACGAATATTTTCATTCCTTAATGAAATTCCATTCAATGAATGATCAATGAATGTTTATCATCGTATGTATCTTTTCAAAATAAAATTAGATTGGTATACAGTTAACTTACTCGCCATGCGTTATTTGCGTAGTCCATGTCATTGATGACACAGTGGGGCCAGTTGAAATGTTCCGCCCTGTAGGGCACTGCGGGATAATACCAGTCTCTGAAGGAAGCTGTGTTGCCCGCTGTACCAACGTTCTCGGGCGGTTCACCGGTCATGTGATTAATAACTGCGTCTACGTAAATCCTACAATATGGTGTCATTAAAGATGTTATATTTAGTGGGTGTATGAGAAGAAAAGCCTTGTAAAGATTACTGTATTCTATCAATGATAATAAAGCGAGAAACGATGTCAGTATGGAAAACGGAAGCCGGTACCGCTACTTGAATGGCGGGCTCACACACCCCCATACAAGTGACCTACACCGCACTTTTGCATTGCTTTTACGAGAGTCGGGGTATAACTGAGCCTCATTCTATGTACTCAGGACTAAATCGAGCCGTCCGTTGCTTTCTTTTGGGACATGGGTTTGTGAAAAGCGGAAATAATTGAATTTATATATTAACTATTAACCGACTTGGTTAGCTCTGTTCATTACTCGCTCAACGAAATTGAAACATAGGTCCAGATTACATCAATTAATTATAAATAGGTTTTTCGTAAAATCCGTTGTCAGTGGGCGTCTACATTTTAAAATAACGAGTAACTTTTGTTGTTGTTGTTAACGGATGTTGACCTCGTGATGAGTTAATGGTACTTCTCTTATATATGCATATATTGTAAATGAACAAACCTGACACCAGCGGCATTGCAGCGACGCAACATATCAGCAAGCTGTCGCTCGTCGCCAGAACGCGTCACCAGCACGTAGGAGATGGGTTGATATCTCTCCCACCACGGACGATTGTACGTCCACAGCACTACATTCTCGTTAGGGGGTGATATCTACAAATATTGTAAAAACTTTTATTATGTCAAGTATATTTACGAGTCAAAACAAAAACCAGCAACAAATCGGTTTTAACTTTAAATACTATTACGCGCGGAAGTTGTTTTTTTATTTCCGAAGTATCACAGTTTCCTTAAATACGGAGTTCTGGCACCTATGTTTTCTTTTTTTTCCCATTTGTACTCCTTCTTGTACCGAAGTACTTTCATTCAATCTTGGATTATCATTATAGACCTACCAATATCACAATCAAAAAGCATACTTCCATACGATCTTTAGAATTCAGCCGCCTATTCTGAGAAATTTAAGTATAGTAATCCTTATTCCAAATCTGGCAGCAAGTTTATTATTTTGATTTCAAATTAAAATACCTTACCTGTATCCCGCCGTATCCTTTCGGTCCTAAGAATCTTTCGCATTCGTCAGCGATATCGTTCCATTTCCACTCAAAAAGGTGAACGTTAACAGATCTTCCGCCGACATAGTGAGGGTTCTTGTATGCCCTTACCGTTGTTACCAGAAAAATACCAACAAGGGCTAGTTTCCACTGTAAAACGAGTCTAGGATTATTAAGAAGACACTTAGAATGTACCAATACAGTTGTTTTTAATGACGAACTACACAGATTGGCCAGAGAAGCTGGCCTTGACTGCTTCACCGGATTGAGAGGTGGCATAGCTCTTAGGTCGCTTAGCCTGAACCTCTATTGCTAGTAATTCGATACAAGGGTCCCCTCGGTGTGGAGTAACCTCGGCTTGGACGGTTACTATGTTGCGCGTAAGCATTCCGATCCGAGAGGGCCGACTCGGTCGGTTGCTATTTCAGGGATAATCTAAGGGACATTAAAAATCTAAACTAACTTTGAGTGCCACTTCAAGAAGCGTTGGCGTTGGGAGAAGAAGTGGCCGAAGAAATTCCAGCAACGCTCCTAACATATAAGGGGTGGGGCCTGCCCATAAAATAGCGGTAACGCGTGAGGATTATTCGCAACCCCCGACAGTCGCGAATGGACGCTTTGTGGATTTGTTACTAATTACGCATAGAGACAAAGTGGCCTTCGATGCTGGTACTCTATTTACTACAAAGCACCAACCTATTACTTTGTACTAATCGAAAGACACGGAATGATACTGTTATAAGCTGTATTGTTTAATAATACGTGAGATATTTTTAAAGGCAGTTATCATTTTATTTTCTTCTACACGTAATGGACGAGTGTTCCTAAAGACTGCACGTCGATAATATCAAGCCAATATTTTTTTTTTAATTTTCATCCATTTTAAAGAAAACTACTGGTGATATTTAAATTAAGTTATGATTTCTTTATCACATCGACATGATAAGATTCCGAGTTTTTAAGGAGTTATAGATACAAAGATAATTGTCTTTGAGTATTTAAAAAATTAACTGCTAAGTTTTACAAAATATTAGGTAAATATAAAGTTAAACGTCACCTTTGTTTTATGTATATTTTAAGTGAATACGTTACTCACCATTGCACATTAACAACACTACTGAATTAAATCCGGTACTAATTACCTCATTACGATTACATAGACCACCAATTTATAATAATCTCTTGATAATATCGCTATCGCATCAATCTTTTCCGAACTATTTAAATCCGTATGCTCGTATGTTAAGGGCTGTGCAGATGAAATATATATATTGTATAACATTTCAATGCATCACTGCTGTAAGACTCTTGTCAGAATGTCTTACATAAATTTAATTTTAAGCTATTGTTTCTTCTACGAGAGTTAAAATAAACGTAGTAGTCGCTATTTAGATATTATGCTAGATAGAATACAGAGTTCAATGTTCTAAACGTTGCTACTATGGACCAATCTGCACCCAATAAACCTAAGGCTGGTCAGTCAGTCTTATCCAATAACTCATATTATTTCAGCAATCATTAAGGTTAGCGTATGAGTGATTATCACGAATGGGACTCGACGTCACTTTTAGAGAATGTTTGCTTTTGTAAGTAGGTAACCGACGACTTTTGAAACTAGGATTCGATTCCCTATAGGTTACCCTAAGGTTTTTTGTCAAAACCTTAAATAATACAATGTTACCTTGACATAAGAGTGTAATTCGTTCCGTAACTTGTTCGTGTGTCAAATTGCTCGTTTCTCAAAGCATTGACATATTTAAAGGCTACAAATATTTTTTTAATGTGAAAAAAGAAATAACGCGAATACAATTTGTTAAAAATGCTTCAAAAATGAGGGATACAAGCACACAGAAAGGTATAGTGTGAGATGGGAGAAACTGTTATACATTAGTGTGGTGAGCGATTTCGCCACTCGTATTTCGAGGTACCACAGCACAGTTTACATGTAATCCGTATTTTTGTATTGCAATTAGTAAAAAAGGGAAAATTGTTATTTATTTTCTATCAAAATGGTCGATACTCAAAATCAAATTGATGTTTAAGACATAACATTATGTCAATTAATATTTCGGGGAAGTGTTAGGATGCCTTATCCTAAATAGGAAGCAGTTGACTTTAACAAAATCGATAAAGTGGTCGCATCCGCGTTACTAATCGGTTCACTATGACAATTTCAAATATCTTTTTATTAAAAGTACCTATATAATATAAGTAAGAGGTTTGTTTACAAAGAAGTAATTTATTTTATAAAATTAATCTAGCCTCTCTTATTATAATATTAAAATATATCGTTTTTCTTGTTCATCGAAACATTTTAGTATTATCTATTTTAAATTATTGTTCGTTAAATTATGTGGTATTTATATTAAATTGGTGTTTATATTTATGGTTTACTTTGACATAAATATAGTAGAATTTACTAAGCAAATACATTTATATTTTTTACCACTGGTAACACTGAGATGTATTTTCGTTGAACATTGCGTTGCATTTGATGCGTAGTCCCATTCTTCTATCGTTCATTTCAATTCATTCCGGTCCTTCGGTGAATATTGAATTAATTAAAATATTACATTTACAAACAGCATTCATTCATCTAACGTTGTTGTAGTAAGGTGTACTTTGCTCAGTTATTGTGTCAAAAAAGTTCACTAGTACGCAATAAAAATCAAATTCTCGCCATTAGAATATAAAATAACAAGCATTTTTTAAGTATTTTCACTTTGCCATTGTCAGATCGTGTAATTAAAATTAAAGAATGTTAGAAATTGGCTTGTTAAACAATTGACAGGCGTTTTGTTTATTTTCATAAGATCTTTTTACAACTATTTACAAGGTTTTTGACTATGGCCGGTAAAATATACTTCGTTTTTGCGGTCATATCTATTGTTCCCATAATATATGCGTGTAATGAAGCAATTTGTGCGAGTGTCGTGTCAAAGTGCATGCTAACTCAATCCTGCAAGTGTGACCTAAAGGATTGTTCATGCTGCAAGGACTGCTTTAATTGTCTCAGTTATTTGTACAGTGAATGTTGTAGTTGTGTTGGTAAGTTGTGATTTATCTTTTATATTTATATTCATAATTATTTATTGACCATAAAAAGTTTTACAGTATATTACCATTGTGAATTTACAATTCAACAAACAAGAAGAAAACTAAATTACACTGAACTCACACTCGGTCTGGAGTGCTCAGTTCTAACAGATATTTGATAACTAACTCACTCATTCCTGACCACATTCTTCTTTTTTCAGCATTTAAAACCTTTGAACAGTTACCATAACTCATTATTTCTCTATGGCTTATTACTGTTTTGAAATCAAAAGCTCTTCAGAGTGTAGCTTGAATTTCACTTTTTATAGTTTCACTCTAGATTTAGAACGAATATGACCATGTGAAGCTTTAACAGGCTATGTAAAGAATTGTAATTTTTTATCTCAAAGTGAATTATTTCTTTAAATTTTTGCAACAAATTGACATGATTATTTACTTGTCTATACTGATTGTAACAAGATAAAGTAAGGTTCACAGAGGTCAGCCCTGTAGTTCTGCGCTCATAGAATAAGACTCTAAGGGCTCTGGTGCGTTCCACTGGAGATCCTGGAGCCCCTCAATATGCACTGAGGAAGGGCCACTGGGGGAGATTTTAGTGGGTAAATATCACAAATGAACCCCACCTTCCCCCCGAGAAGGCATGTAAGGGTATCTTGTTGAAGATTTCTCCCCCATCAAAAAAAAGGTTCACAGAGGTGGATTTCGAGTGCAGAAATCCACTAAGGAATGCCTTGTGTGAGTGACATTCTCTACCAGTCAACCCTAGGTGAGCGAAAGGTTAAAGATTAGCAGCAAATACACAGAAAACAAGGAAAAGAGATACTAACTAGAGAACTAATTATCAAAATAAGCACTTATTTGTACATAACACATACATACTTATACATACATATAAATACCTGTGAATATATCCTTTTAGTATTTTATAGTATAAATATACTGTATCAGTACATGTTGAATTGTCCTGCAAAATTACTATATAATCTTAATTAAATTACATCTTGAACAGGTTATAAATGCATAAAATACAATTATTTCTTCTTCCATTGTTCCAACTTGTCATATATATTGAGTTAAATTAATCCTTTGCAGATATGTGTCCCAAGCCTAATGACACCCAAACAGAGCTATCAAAAACATCCCACGTAGAAGACCTTGCCGATGGGGTGCCAGGATTGTTTGCTGCTTTGACCAGTGAGCCTGATCCCCAACAAAGATGGCTCTCTATTACATATCCAGTGGATATTGACCTGTCAGCATATAGGCCAGGAAATCCTGAGAGACAACTGGTGTATCATTTACGTAAGTAAAAAATAATGCAACATATCTTTTAATAGCAGTAGTATAAGTTTACAATAATGCATTTAAATACATGTAATGCACTGTAATAAGTAAAAAATTTTTTTATACTTTCTAAACAAATTAAAAAAGAAAAGGTACTCAAATTGTGTGTATTTTAACTTTTTTCACACATGGCAATCACATTTATTCATTGAAATATTGATTTTGAAGTTTTTTTTGAAAATATTTACTTTAAGTCCTGTATTAATTTTACCATATGAAATTGGGTTAGATATACCTTCTTAAAATCATATAGAAAAATGGTCATTGATTGAAGTATTTGTACAGACAAGCATGAATTTAAAAAAAGTAGATAGAATATTGGTGCCAGAACTTTGTTATAAATGAAGTACCGTATACGACTTTGTATATAAAAGACAACATACCTAAACATAGTTCTAGGAATCCTGTTATAAATATACCACTAGTTTATAACTACACAGGAATTGCTTGTTTAATATTTGCGACAAATTTACAGGAGGGACGAAATTTCTTAATAAAAGTAGGAAATACCAATAGAGTTTCGCTTCCCGAAGTGGCACTCAAAGTTAGTTTAGCTTTTGAATGTCTCTTAGATTATCCGTGAAATAGCAACCGACCGAGTCGTGGTTCGGCCCTCTCGGGCGCCCTCGGATCGGCATGCTTACGCGTAACATAGTAACCGTCCAAGCCGAGGTTACCCTTCACCGGGGGAACCCTTGTGTCGAGTTACTAGCAATAGAGGTTTAGGCTAAGCGACCTAAGAGCTGTGCCACCTCTCAATCCGGTGAAGCAGTCAAAGCCAGCCTCTCTGGCCAATCTGTGTAGTTCGTCATAAAAAAAAAACCAATAGAGATTATTATCTCTGTCTGCTTTTAATATGATGCGCATTTCTTTTAAAGCCCTCACGTTATTGACGAACAGCCCGCCTTCGTAATGTAGTAGTTGGCGGTAAACATTATAGAAAAAAAAGACTATGGCGATCCACGAACTATGATTCATACATAGGAATGTTTACCTCTCGTTTACCTGTTCAAACGTCGCTCGCTTAACCAAAGATCCTTTATTATTGTTTACTTTCCATACAACCATTCAAACGAAAATTACTATGTATTTTGATACTTTTAATATTGTATCAATTTTCCTAGAACTACTTATCTGTTGGTGTTATTGTTAATGATGTTAAGCCGATGTTAAGGTGGAATGATCTAGAAATCCCGGAACGATTTCCGTTAGTCGCGTACTAAATGTTTCTTGGAAGTTACGCAGAATAGTATGACACATCGTTGGTTCGCTTGTTGGTCCAAGTAATGCGATTGGAGCCCCTAGTCAGCGAAACCAAATGTGTACAAAATAAACGCTCATTTGATGCCAATGGTTGTCGTGGTTGTTATTTGCTAGTTTTACTAGTCTTTTCTTTCATTGGTGCCACCATAGTTTACCGACGGTGTAGCAGCAATCGTGTGTGTTACTATTTAACGTATTTAGTAACGATGGAATAATAATTGACACGGCTGTAAAAGTACGGTTACGTAATGAAACGACACTGTCAAATTGGTCAATTGGTTACACTTTCATTTACGGATTTTCAATTATAATAACTATGATTTCATTCCTCGTTGTATTATCCGTTATCACCTAGCGAGTACTAAATCAGCACTTAATAGCACCAAAGTGTCATCTAATTGTCAAAGTTAGGTGATTTTTTGTTAAAAATCTTTTGATAGGTGATCACTTGAAATCGCCGCGTGCTCCTTTGTCTATCTATAAAAAAAGTTTGCTTCGGAGCAGTCGCTTACAGTTAGGTCCCATATTAATGTTATAAATATATTTATTATAGAATACTAAGTAAATATTCCGTACAGATTACTGGCACGTATCAGGAAGAAGGAAACAATACAGACTAAGTTAAAAACGTTAAATAGACGGATATTGAAAACAAAATTATACATTTGAATCAATTCTCTTAAAATTTATAGTGTTTATGTTGTTATATATATTTTTTCACTTTTATCGCAATTACTCAAAAATACTAATATAGACTGAAATTATGACTTATTTAGTGTTAACATTCATGTTAATTTGCATGCTTAAGTATAAGAATAACAGACTGAAACATGTCGGCCTGTTTGTATGTTTTTGCAAATATATCTAATCTATGTGGGAAAAAATGCGTGGGTGTATGCGTGAGTCTGTGTGTATAAATGAGAGCGTGTTTTGGCATAATTGTAATATTCTTGATTGCGCCGTGATGACTGCAGAGAGCGTGGAACAGGAAGCCGAGCCGGTGAGCCGAGACGTGGTCACGTTCAACTGCACCGTCGCCTACATGTCTCAGTGCATGTCGTGCGACAAGTGTCGCGCCTCATGCAGGTCGATGGGCTCCAACAGTTTTAGGTGAGGCTGCTATTTTTTTCTCTCAACCTTACTAAAAGTTTTAGACCTTGTTTCGCAGATCGTGCCATAAGTATATAGGGTTTCAATTCGACTGTTTGAATTTAAAGCACATAACAAAATCAGAGATACGTAATATCATCAGGTTAGTCCCTCCCCCCCGTGCCCTCACAGCGCAAGAAGGCGACCTCGCCTTCTTCCCGGGTCCACTTTGGTGCACGACGCAGGCCCCCACCCTTATCGCCCAGTGAACCCGAGGGCCCTTTTAGTCGCTTTGTACGACAGGCAGGGGATACCGTAGTCTTATTCTTGAGAGCCCAGAACTACAGGGCTGACCGTAACGCAACCTGTCTTTCATTTGTGTCAATGTGACAACAATTTTGGTTGATATTATGTCTTGATATGTAAGTAATATTTCCAGATGGTTCCACGACGGTTGTTGCGAGTGCGTCGGCGAGAAGTGCCTCTACTACGGTATCAATGAGAGCAGGTAACAGACACATCTGGATGTAACACATGCGCCCATTGACTCACCATTTGCAGTAAACAATCAGATTTAAATAGATTTAAAGCGTACGCGATACGCATTACCAACGTGATACACATCCATACTAGTACTCACGGCTACACGATCAACCATAGTATGCGTTAATACTAACGATTATATTAACAAGATTTTTATCTTCTAATGTATAAAACTAGCGTACCTAGCCCGCTTCATCGGGCTAGATTTTGCTTAATTTTATTTTATTTAAACAATAAATTTAATCATTCAATATTTAATTTAACTCTCACAATATATTAAATTATTAATTTCTCTCGGTATTCATTGTCTTCTTTTCTCGAGCGGGTGAAGATCATTACCTACACCCATGTACATGCAATATACTCCGTTGTACTTCAATATGGTTCATAATGACATAAAAATACACAATGGATGTGTCAATACAAATTTGGGTTGTAAAACTATAGAATATCATCATAGTAAATAAAAGCTGTGAATGCTCCGATCGTCAACAAACTTTACAGGATTGCTCGCCAGGTCAATCTGAAGATTCCTGAAAGTTTCATTAAGATCGGTCCAGCCGTTCGGAGCCTATATGGAACAAACCCACACACTTTTTCTTTTATATATATAGATTGTCAAGTCACAGTGTAACGAAACTCGTCTGAAACGGCTTGACCGATTTTATGAAATTGCTTGGTTAGGTCTGAAAATAGGACGCAAACTATTTTTAAACCTTATTTTGTAACCGTAAAAATTAAAAAATTTTTGGTTTACAATTTTATTTTGGCTTAAATTGTCACTCCTTATCTCACCAACGCTGGTTTTAAGAGCGTTGGTAATCTTTAATAATTTTCAATCCTTGGTGATCGTTAACGGATTAATTAACGTTTGATATTGTTACAACAAACATCCATGGCCAATAGGGTAATCTGAAGTGTTTGTCGCCTTGCATAGAAAATGTTATATCTTTTGTCTGCCATAATTTTCGCTAAAAATAATTTTGATGACAAATTTATAATATAATATACAAGCGTACCGAACCCGCTTCGCCGGTGTAGATTTTGCTTTATATCATATTTTATTTTAACAATAAACTTACATCATTAAATATTTAATTTAACTCTCACAATATATTAAATTATTCATTTCTCTCCGTATTCATTCTCTTCTCGAGCGGGTGAAGATTATTGCCTACACCCATGTACATATCAGTAAAAACAATATCATTCTTATTATTTACACAAAACATTTATTTTATTTTATTTTATTTAAATCAACAAAAATTATAACACCGTTACAGATAATACCAATATGATGTTATAAAACTTAGTTAAATATATATTATTAAAATTTTTAAATACATTCATATACATCTACTCGTATTAATACGCGGTAATTACAAACAGACACTACAATTTTATTTATACTGCATAAATGACACCAATTTATATATAAATATTACTCAAAATAACATGTATGTTTGTCTGTCTTATGTATTTTATTTTTCAGTTCTGATTTTAAAATATATTAAATTATTCATTTCTCTCCGTATTCATTCTCTTCTCGAGCGGGTGAAGATTATTGCCTACACCCATGTACATATCAGTAAAAACAATATCATTCTTATTATTTACACAAAAACATTTATTTATTTAAAACAATAAATATTTAATTTAACTCTCACAATATATTAAATTATTCATTTCTCTCCGTATTCATTCTCTTCTCGAGCGGGTGAAGATTATTGCCTACACCCATGTACATATCAGTAAAAACAATATCATTCTTATTATTTACACAAAAACATTTATTTATTTATTTATTTATTTATTTTAACAATAAACTTACATCATTAAATATTTAATTTAACTCTCACAATATATTAAATTATTCATTTCTCTCCGTATTCATTCTCTTCTCGAGCGGGTGAAGATTATTGCCTACACCCATGTACATATCAGTAAAAACAATATCATTCTTATTATTTACACAAAAACATTTATTTATTTATTTATTTATTTATTTATTTATTTATTTATTTATTTAAATCAACAAAAATTATAACACCGTTACAGATAATACCAATATGATGTTATAAAACTTAGTTAAATATATATTATTAAAATTTTTAAATACATTCATATACATCTACTCGTATTAATACGCGGTAATTACAAACAGACACTACAATTTTATTTATACTGCATAAATGACACCAATTTATATATAAATATTACTCAAAATAACATGTATGTTTGTCTGTCTTATGTATTTTATTTTTCAGTTCTGATTTTAAAATATATTAAATTATTCATTTCTCTCCGTATTCATTCTCTTCTCGAGCGGGTGAAGATTATTGCCTACACCCATGTACATATCAGTAAAAACAATATCATTCTTATTATTTACACAAAAACATTTATTTATTTATTTATTTATTTAAATCAACAAAAATTATAACACCGTTACAGATAATACCAATATGATGTTATAAAACTTAGTTAAATATATATTATTAAAATTATAACAAATAAAAGCTGCTTAATGTAGTGACAATAATATATAAATATAATAAAGTCAAACACCTTCTACGCATTTGTAGGCAGCTTCGATAAACACAGACTCTGTGCAACAAAATATGTCAATGTGCAGTGTGATGGTATTAACAAACCCAACCGCGCGCGACAGTGGAGAGTTCCTGGATAAGTTAGTTTATATCATATCGGGCTCAAGTTAATGTCAGAAATAAAAGTATGACGTATGACTTGTTTGACAGTTCAAAAAGATCGTCAATAAACTTTAGCCTATATGGAACATACACACACACTTTCTCTTCTATATATATATATATATATATATATATATATATATATATATATATATATATATATATATATATATATATATATATATATATATATATATATATATATATATATATATAGACATAATTTGCATTCATTGATTAGTATCTGAAAACCTAATCTCTGTTTGTCTAGATTATTACCATTACAGAAATAATTGTTGTATAAATTTTGTGAAGATTTAAATTCACAATTTTGTTTTGTATAATCAGTGTTATAAGTCAAAGATATAACCAAACATTAATATACGTACGTAATACATAACGTATATACATACATTTGAATACATATTATATATATTAGAGTAAATTATGAATTTATATTTATAACGAATGTTCATATAAATAAGAGAATTGTGGCGCACACCTGGCGACCGAGGTCGTTTACATTACCATAATTTACTCAAATTACTATTGGATGTATTAAGTTACTGCCAGGTGTTCTCTATAAATTTGTATGATTATACGTTAATATTTATGTTTACTTTATTTTTTGCTTTATTGACAACAAAACGAACCTCCGCCAACCAAAACAATCACTTTTATATTCTACCATCTCCTGTCCTCTTCTCGCCTCACGCCTTACGCTCGCCACCTCTCCCCTCTACCGCGTTATTCACTCCAACATCCGCTCCTCACCAATCCTTCCCTCCACCGCGTTATTCGCTCCAACATCCGCCCCTCACCAACCCTTCCCTTCACAGCGTTATTCGCTCCAACATCCGCTCCTCACCAATCCTTCCCTCCACCGCGTTATTCGCTCTAACATCCGCTCATCACCAATCCTTCCCTCCACCGCATTATGCGCTCCAACATCCGCCCCTCACCAACTCTTCCCTTCACCGCGTTATTCGCCCCAACCTCCGTCCCTCACCAACCCTTCCCTCCACCGCGTTATTCGCCCCAACCTCCGTCTCTCACCAATCCTTCCGTTACATATGTTTTAGTGACACTTTTATCGTTAATAGATCGTAGTGATTTTTCTTCGTGCTGAAACCATCTTGTACGATTGTTGATAACATGTCGTAAGTTAAAAATAATATTTTGTTTTGAATTCCAGATGCCTGTCTTGTCCGGGAGGGAAGGAAACCGCGGTGAACTCCCTAGAGGAGGACCTTAACTACGATGACCTCGACTACGGAGAAGACGTGGACGCTCAGTCCGTATGATCTACATTAGACATGTATTTTTGAAACATATCCTTGACTCTTTCTTTTTGAATTGATTTTTATGGGGTGTAAACTAGTGCTTGATCACGATCCCATCTAAACTAATTATGCATACACTGTTTTACTTGACATTGTCCCATTCACGGTGGACAGAAATTACTTACACATTATGAATCTATATACTTATAATAAAACAGTAATGAAATATGTTATATATACAATTTGGAATAATGTCTAGATAAAAAGTGAATGAAAAATGTTGACATATGTCTTGTATAAATTTTGTGAAATTTAAATTCACAATTTTGTTTTGTGTAATCAGTGTTATAAGTCAAAGATATAACCAAACATTAATATACGTACGTAATACATGACATGTATACATACGTTTGAATACATATTATATATATTATAGCTGCCCATTTAGAGTAAATTATAATATCTATATCTATAAATAAGAGAATCGTGGCGTTAACACCTGGCGACCGAGGTCGATTTAAAATTTTTAAATACATTCATATACATCTACTCGTATTAATACGCGGTAATTACAAACAGACACTACAATTTTATTTATACTGCATAAATGACACCAATTTATATATAAATATTACTCAAAATAACATGTATGTTTGTCTGTCTTATGTATTTTATTTTTCAGTTCTGATTTTAAAATATATTAAAATCTAAATTGTCCATTGTAAAGTAAGAAAGATAATTATCTTGTGCATGCTAAATTACAATGATTCATGTTCGCAGTAGCCTAGCCTAACGCCTAAGCCGTAAGTCTTGTAGCAAGTAAGTAGCCTATTGGCTAAAAAACTAAGATTACAATAGTTGCGAGTTCAAAAAAGTTACGTTACACCACGATTATAGCTAGGTCTCTTTACGCAACAAATATATTTACCAGCAAAACCAAAAACCGACTTCAAATCAAATCAAATCTTAAACACTATTACACGCGTCCTCTTTATATTTCCTAATATTGGAATATGTAGGAATATTACGAAATAGAATTAATAAGATATTAACCAAACTTTCATCAAAATACTCTTAAAGTACAGGATGTACTAAAACCATTAAAAATGAATAATTGAAATCTGTTGGCGTGATATTAAGTTATTTCTCTATTTCTGGCGCTATGTGCGATTGATGCAAATTTAAGACTTATATGGATGCTATCGTCATGATTGGACCACATGGAAAGCACCAGCTTTTAAATGAAAATAGAATCATTAAAATCGATATACCCAGTCTAATTTTATGATACACATAAAAAAATACGAAGCGTCAATAGCCTAATGATTTAGGGTACGGCCAGCGAATTGTAAGGTCGTGGGTTCGAATCCACCATTCGACTATTGCCGTGAACCATGTCTTAAAACAAGCTTAAGCTTCGTTGGAATGGTTAACAAGATAATAATAAAAAAAAATACATATGAATTAAGTATTTGGGTAATGTGGCATTAGTGCGGAATGCCTCCCATTATTATTTTTGCACGTGATCTTGACCTTCTAATGTGCCGCCGGTAAATAGAAATATCATAGAAATGATGAGGAATACGGTAATATTATTTTATACATTCTTGTTATATCAGAAATATACAATTTGGAAAAATGTCTAGATAAAAAGTGAATGAAAAATGTTGACATGTCTTGTATAAATTTTTATCATGTAAAATACTTTTTGGTTATTGGTGCATGCAAGTCGCCACAGGAACCTCCTCGTTTTTGAAGTCGGTTGAAATGATAGAAGGGTTGAAGTTTATTTAAAATGCCACTCCTAAGATAATTGTAACTGTGTGTTTAGTAGATCTGTTTGTTACACCTAATACTTATCCGTCCAATATTGTTATAGAATAAGAATAAATTTAACTTCCATCTATTTTAATTTACTTATAAATTTATAAAAATGTGACGACTCACTATTTTTATAGATGACAATTTAAAGAAACGAACACACTTAATTTTTAAGTACACTTTATTTTTTGTTTTACTGATAACGAAGCGAACCTCCGCCAACCAAAACAAGTATATTCTTCCCCCTCCTCTCCTCACCCCTGCGCTCCCCGCCTCTCCCCTCCACTGCGTTATTTGCTCCAACATCCGCTCCTCATCAACCCTCCCCTCCACCGCGTTATTCGCTCCAACATCCGCTCCTCACCAACCCTCCCCTCCACCGCGTTATCCGTTCCAACATCCGCTCCTCACCAATCCTCTCCTCCACCGCGTTATTCGCTCCAACATCCGCTCCTCACCAATCTCCGTTGCAAAATCTTTTGGATTAATCCATTCAAATTTGTGCCTATTTTTTAATAATATTATTATTTTTTTAATATATTTTCCTATTATCCTATACCAATAACAAAAGAATTTGTATTTTTTTGTTTGTTTTAGCTTACAACATACGACATATATATACGTATATATAATATATATTTACAATTATTAATACAAGCATAACCAGTTGGAATTCATTAACTATGCAAACAAGTAGTTACATTTTGCAGTCAATAAAGATATTAATAGAGCTCGTAAGAGACAATAATATTTAAGGAAACTTTCTTTATCTTTTATAATTAAATGTAAGCTATTTTTAAGTTTTATGCGAGAACCATGTCACAATACTTTAGTTGAAAATATATTTTTAATGTGAATGTTATTTATACCAGTTAGTTATATCTATTCCAGTAAAACAATTGGAATAACTTGTAGGTCTTGTGGAATGAAATAGTCCAATAACGAATACCATCACAACTGCCAGTATTCCCAATCTTTATACAAAATTAATTAGAAGTCAGATTACGAACTAATAAAGTTCAATTATTGTATACAATGCCAAGTTTATGTGATGTTCAACTAAATTGTTAATTATGAAATCAACATACAATAAGATTCAGGTAAATCACTAAGATATCATTGGAATTAGTTGTTATGTATAACAATAGCTGGGTGCCATGTGTTGCCAGCGAACACAAGTTCTGTATATTTTTTCAAAACATCTCTCAAGTGCCAAATGTTGTTTGTATTCGTGTACAAAAAGTAGGCCATTATATTATAAGATGTTTTCATTTCTTTATTTTAAATTATTAACATGGGCTTTATTGCCATTGTAAAAACTATGATAAAAAAACATGTCTCATACATAATTTGATTTGATATAGAATTTGATTAAAGTAAATTTTTATAAATGTTAGTCGCGTTGGGTATTGAGGGATTTAAGAAATGAAAACACTAAAACTAGATCTTGAAGTATGGAAAATATTATAATATATTAAGTGATCGCTTTAATGGAATATCTCAAATTTTACTTATACAGATAAATAAGTAATAATTTTTTTATTATTTTTTTTTTTAATTTTGAATTAACAGTCTATGTCAAAGGAATGAATGAAATCAGTAAATAAAAGTATAATAAAATCTTTTTGAAAAGGTATGCATTTTAATATTAATTTTATGCCTATAATAGACAGACATTAATGATGTAATATCTATTCGAGTATATCTTTGAATATTTATATATACTTTAGTTACTAATTGATTTAATTTATAAAAAAATAAATCGCCATAGAATAATTGTGCCTTATAACGCAATGAATTAGCGACTTTTTTATGTATTTTTGTAATAATTATGTTGTAAAATAAAATATACAGATATTGTATCCTACAAACCGTTTCATTCGCAATCATGACCTTAATGTTATTGTACATTATGTACTTCTGTATGTATTTTCAAATTGAACAACATCATACCATCTAATTTATTCAAGACATTGTTTTTTAAAAAAATCAACCGACAATCTCATTCATGTGATCTCATCATGTAATCTCATCATTCAATGAGATTTTCGGTCAGCTGGGGATCGTACTCCTGTTGCTAGCGTATACAATTTGACACGACCGATCACTGAGCTACAGCTGTTCATGAGCTACCACTCCACCAGTGCTGATTTTATTTTGAATTTACCACGAGCTCGACGGTGAAGGAAAACATCGTGAGGAAACCAACCTACATGTACTAGGAAATTTTCTAAAAAAATCTGCCAACCAATACTAGGGGAGCCCACATATGTCCCATCTAATGGGACATATATGGACTTTACTTTTGCTGTTCTGTTTTATTATATATAAAAAATAACAGGCGTCTAGGTGTAAAGCGCTCGGACGTTAAATTCGTGACAAGGTATCCTAGGTACACACGTTATTCCAACAAAATTGAAGTTTTTTCTACCTTCACTGAGCACAAATTTGCGTTCTGTATCTCTCTCATACGGCGCTCTCACTTACACACTTTCATTTTCAATCAATTTATAAGACGTTGTCAGGTAAAAAAATAAAGTACAGCTGTCGAAGCCAGTTACAATTTCTATTTAAAATGTCTACTTAATGAGCATAATTAAGTTCTTCAGCATATTATTAGCCTTTCCCTGGGTGTATTTAAAGCTAATTTGTATGCAATGTCTTTGACCGACACTTGCTGGCGAACAGTTCAATGCATTTCTTTGTAGTACACTTGCCCGACCGATTTGCATTGACTGCATTAATACTGACGGTTACAAGTATTTTACGAGTTAAACAAAAGCAGACTTGTATTTCCGAATTATCGTATATTAGGAAACAACCCTTGAATTATTTCCAATAGAAAATGGATCATCGAAATCGGGTGGAGTGATATTTACTGACGACCTCTTAAAGGTCGCAGGACGCAGCTGGATGCGGGACGCTTACAACCGGTCCTTTTGGAAATCGTTGGGGGAGGCCTATGTCCAGCAGTGGATGTTTTACGGCTGAAAAGATGATATTGACTTATTCGTCCATTTGTCGCGCACATATTTATTGCAAATTTAAGACATGGTATTCTCGTGGACACCATTGTCAGAATTTGACCAAATTGGAATGGAACCAAGCACGCACCACCTTTCAAATAAAAATATTATCTTCAAATCGGTTCACACAGTCAAAAGTTATGAGGTAAGCATAAAAAAAGCCAAGTCAAAGAACGCTTTTCAGCGTAAGAGTATGACAAGATAGTTTATGTTGTGTACGTAGCTATTGTGTTAGGTGGTAACTTGTAAAGATATCTTGTAATAAATAAATGCCAAGAGAAAGGAAACGG
The DNA here is from genome assembly GCA_029286785.1 of Meandrusa payeni. Taxonomy (NCBI): domain Eukaryota; kingdom Metazoa; phylum Arthropoda; class Insecta; order Lepidoptera; family Papilionidae; genus Meandrusa; species Meandrusa payeni. Next base: position 4,281,596 of record JAGSMX010000008.1, on the reverse strand, counting down.
GCCCTAATTGAAACCAAATCCTTTCAAAGAATATAAGGTAGGTTCGAATCCACCATTCGACTATTGACGTGAACCATCTCCTAGCACAAGTTTAAGCTTAGTTGGTATGTTTAGTAACCGTCCAAGCCGAGGTTACCCCTCACCGGGGACCCTTGTGTCGAGTTACTAGCAATAGAGGTTCAGGCTAAGCGACCTAAGAGCTATGCCACCTCTCAATCCGGTGAAGCAGTCAAGGCCAGCTTCTCTGGCCAATCTGTGTAGTTCGTCATTAAAAAAAAAAAATAGTTGGTATGATTAACAAGAATGTAAGTAATATTTCTGAAAAAAGGAATACTGCTAGCTTTCTTTTAAAAAAAAAGAAAATAAAATATTTCGTTCAAAAATTGCACCAGTGAGGGTCTAACAAGTGAATAAAGTAGTCGTCTCATGAAGTTTTCACCTTTAATTTATGCTAAGTGTTTAAGTCGAGCATTTTTTTAAATATATTTATTCCCCCGACATAAGTTGAGGCAGTTGTCATTCTACTGTTATAATTTGTAGGTCTTGTGTTATAAAATAGTCCAACAACTAATACACTCGCTTTATTCAGACAGAGTAACGTACAAAGAATTATTTTAAAGAATACCGTCACAACTGCGCGTCCTCAAAATCTTTATACAAAATTAATTAAAGTCAGATTACGAACTAATAAAGTTAGATTATTGTTTATAATGCCAAGCTAATGTGACGATCAACTAAATTATTAATGATGAATTAAAGATACAATAAAGTTCAGGTAAATTACTAAAATATCATTGGAAGAAGTTATTATGCATAACAATCGCTGGGTGCCATGTGTTGCCAGCTAACACTTCTTCTTTCGCTCTTTTGTCATTAGTCTTTTTTACCTGTAAATCTAGTATTAGGATTTTATATGTGAAGTTTAACCTTTAAATTATCGTCACAAACATACTTCGTAATCTGAGTAATCCACGTTGTCACTATATCGTATTAATGTCACTAAGATAATATTAGTTTTAATGTTAAGATAAGATTAATGCAGAAATATTTTTTTGAGATATGATTAGTCAATGTGTTTTTGTTTTCTATTAATTTAAAATGCCTAGTTAAAGGTGAGAAATGACATTTTATATCTTTGACTTTTGGCTTACAGTGGCGGCTAATAAATTAACGTGCATAGAAGTTAATAAGAGGTGTCACAGTAACAATAAAATTTAATAGTTTTTGGTACTGTCTGTGTGTGTGTGTGGTGTCATCTGATTAGTTCCCGTGAACTTCGCAGGTACGGGCCTCGGGGTGTTACCCCATTACCCGGGTTATCAGCGCAGGGGGCGACTGCTCCCCTGGTCTTGGGTACCGTTTTAACACGGATTTTTTTTAGGTATAACTATTTTTGCGTCGTGGCTAATCCCTTAAGCGTCAGCCGCGACGAATCTATCCATTACTACGCCCTCCCAACCTCTCGGTCTCTATTGAGACGGAGGTCGAGAGGGGGGCCTATACGTTCAAAAGCTCCCTAGAATAGGGGAATTTGAACCTATGGTACTGTCTGTGAAATATAATGGCATAGGTTCAAACCTACCTTTGAAAAATGATATGAACAGCCACCGTAGCTTGTTCACGAATGATTAATAAGTAGAATTAATGAAATTCGTGTGAAAATCTGTTATGTTTTACATTAGGCTGGATGGATACATGTATGGAATTTAATTATAAGATTTAAATGCGATAAAATCCGTGACAGTAGTTTTATTCAATACTTTACCATCGTTAAGGAAGTACATATCTACAAATCAACCGAGATTCTATCCAAAGTAACTTAAACTAATTACTAACACATAATTATATAAGTATATTTATAAGTAAAAACAACAAACGACTTCAAATCGATTCAAACGTTATTACGCGCGGACACTCTGTTTGTATTTCTGAATTATCGTAGGAATATAACGAAGTAGAATTATTCAGAACTTAATCAAACAGGGGTAGTTTACAACCTTTCCAATAAAAAATGAATCATTGAAATCGGTTGCCTTGATATTGAGTTATTCGTCCGTTTGTCGCGCACATAGTTAGTGCAAATTTAAGACTTGTATGGTTTACTCATGGATCACACCGGAAGCACCAGCTTGCAAATAAAAAAAATCTTTCAAGTAACAAACATAAAAAAAACATGCAGAACCTTTCCTCTTTTAAAGTTTGTTGAAAATAAAAGAAAAATTAATCAAGGATAATAATAATTAAATTGAAATTTTCTCAGTTTTTATAACCCAATTAGTATTTACGCAATAATGGAGTTCAGTTACATAGCGCGTGAAATACACCGGCACACTGACAGTTAAACTGCACTTAAATAATTCCGTATTATTTATAGTGGGCGAATCAGCTGTGCCGCCGCGGTCTCCGCCAGAATCGGTTAAACGCACGGAGAGACACCGCGCAATCGCCCTGCGCGCGCGTCGTTCCATTGCCACAACACTGCGCCGATTTTAATTACGTGCCACGCGGGAACTCGTAACCGGCCTCGATGACTTGTTTATGCCGTTTCCAAAGTCAGTCGAGTAAATTCTATACCGTCACTTGACTTTACACAAATAGTAAAAAAAACGAAATAAGAACCGTAATTTGAAACTTTTTCAATCTGTGGACTGTGTGTGTCGTTGGATATTGGCGTTAAAATAAAAAGTGGAATTAAATCAGTGTTGACAGTGTTTAAATAATGGCTCATATATATAACCTTTTTATCGTATTTATTATTCAAAGAGAATTGTAAGAATTAGGTGTGAAAATGAGAAGCGACTTGATGGTGCCTAGTGAGCTGGAGGGGACGGACTACCTCCTCTCCTCCACGATCAGGCTGGAGGACAGCTTTCTGCAAATACTAGGTAAGTGTCCACTTACAATATTGTAAAGCATAATATTAACAAAATAAACAAAGGAAGTAAAAACAAACGACATAAGACGTATTCTAAAGTGCTTACTAATTTATTCCAGTCGGAATTTTAAAAGTATTTTTACACAATAGCTTGTGTAAATAATTGTGGAAATAGCAATATTACTATTTTTACGCCCGTTAAAATATCATAAATAATTGTACAAAATAGTCTACTTAAACATACCTGGAAAGTAGTAAGTTTTAATAAAAAAAATATGTTACTGTCAAATTATTACTTTATTAAGTACTAGAAGAGAATTGAAGAAATTCTACGGATAAATCTTCTTATGTGTAAATGGAGATAATTTGAAATCAACAATACATGAAATATTGATCATCACTGCCTTTGTATATATTATCTAAATATAAAATATGTCGCAAGAAATTAACATAACATAAAATTAAATAAAAATCTTAATAAAAATATTACAGCGTGATATAGTTAAATACGTAGATATGTTTGGATTTGCATACCTAGGTTTTGAATTTCTGTGGGACAAAAAGATAAAGGTTGTAACTTTACCTTAACTTTTTACGTATTTATCGTCCTCAAGCCATCGTTCTTATCGCACATGCATCAAACAAAAATAAAAAAAGTGATGCATGTTGTTGGTTCGCATCAATACTTATTAGTGGTTACCCTGTAGTTGAAAATATTGAAATCGAACTTAAATTATATAAAGGAATATGGAAACTACACCAAAATCACTCAGTCAAGTGTCAACTGTTTTATTTAGTTTGTGATCCGCCCTCGTTTGGCTTCGGTAGTACACTAGAATAAAAATTAATAGAATCGCATGTCAAGATGCCTTTGCGTAAAGAAAATTTTCGTGAATAAAAAGCGAACGCATTTAAGGATAAGATAAGATGAGTTATCAGTTCCAGCCCTGTAGTTCTGGGCTCTCAAGAAGACTACGGTATCCCCTGCCTGTCTTAGAAGGCGACTAAAAGGGTCCTCGGGTTCATGGTGGACCCGGGAAGAAGGCGACTTCGGCTGGCCAGTGTCGCCTTGCACTGCGAGGGCACAGGGGGGGAGGGAATAACCTGCCCCTCCCCGGGACGTGCTCTCCTTGAGCGCAGTGCAGAGGGGCTCTGGTTTTCTTCTGGAGATCCCCCTCATGATGCACCGAGGAAAGGGCCACCGGGGAGGTTTTAGTGGGTAAAAACCGCACATAATCGCCGCCTTCCCCCCAGAAGGCGGGGTATCTTTTTGAAGATTTCCTCCCAGTAAACAAAAAGAAGATGAGTTATCAACAACATTTTATTTTCTATCTCTTCGTCTACATAAACTTTAACATTAATAGCTAACAAGGATGCATATAACAAAAACTATGTCAAATCAAACAATACTCGGTGCGATCATCATTGCATCTTTTTAATAACCAAACTTTGTTTATTCACTTCAAGACTCAGGAAAAAACAAACCGATATATTTTATCTGTTATATATAGTTTTCCACATAACTCACATTACCGACCGGTAAAAGACCAAGATCCTTGAGAGATAAATATAAAAACTCAGTACAGAATAAATAAGGAACAAACAAAGTTCGTTGTTTTTTTTTTAATTTTATTTTACATATTTTGATCTGCATGCTAATTGAATGGGCGACGGTTTTCAAAGTTGGTAATGTTCGAGATCCGTTCCTAAATGTCATTAGTGCTACAAATAAACTTTTTTAGGTTATGTTATTTATAGGTTCTGGGGATCATTATTATTAAATTTTCTTGTGAACGCTATTTTTATATCTTATTAAATCGAAAACATCTATGATTGTCGTAAGACTTGAGTCTCAAGGACGAAATTGAGTGCAATGTTGAGTTTGAAGTTATTATGGGACTTTTTTGTGAAACATTTTCGAGAAATTTTCTTCTTGATTTTTTCTTGACTTATTTTGTTTCTCTAAGGAGTAAGGACCTATACTGATCAACCTGCCTTCTTTTTTAAATTTTCTGACCTGGAAACATAGACCTTTAGTTCATATATCTTTTTTGGAAAATGTTTTTTTATTTTGAATATATAAAATGTTATTTTGGTCAACCTGGCTTCAATTTATACACGCAACAACAGAAACCCTTCCAGTGTTACCACTATTGAAACGCTGGCGATCAATTACGAGTAACAGATTATAAACGAAATATCTCATCTTACCAGTCATATCTATAAGTCCTGGTAGAATGAAAGAAAGAAAATGATTTCATAACAACAAAAAATATGATAAAGTTTTTTTCTATTATTTACACGACTGTTGTTACTAAAATTAATTTTAAAAGAACATATGACTTTGAAAACGTGTTTTGTAAACATGTAAGTCGTTTTGGGATCAAATACCTCAGGGGTACAGTAAACCGTATAATAAAATATAAATTTTATTGGTTTTTTCACCAATACAATAATTTTTTTTATCGACAATGAATTTGTAATAAAAATCGTTTCTGATTATAAGTTTTTAGATACAACAAAAAATGACTTTACCGAACATTCATTTTAGGATTCAAATACTGATTTGGAAGTTCCGCAATCATTCTAATGATGCTATTACACAAAATTACGTGCACAGTCAAGCCGCCAAAGAACCAGACAAGAATGTTTCCTATTGCTATACCTATAATATTTATATTTCTGTTTCTGAAAATGTATCTGCTGATAATTTAGCTACTTCTTTACTGACTTATCTTGAAATGCTGGTAGATTTAAAATTTAAAATAGATAAAAACGAAATATTTAGTCCACACCCTTTGGAAAAGAACCTTCACAAAATACCGGAATATCGGAAGCTAATTGTATGGTATATTTATTATGAAATTGCTACCAACTCCTATATCACAAAACACAGCTTTTCCCAAAGGTTCGTAATACGCAGGTGGGCACTACTAACATGCTAAAACGTACGTACCAGAGCTAATATTAGAAAGTGCAGTGATACTTTAATTTTTCTGTGACGAACTATATAGTCTACTTTTATTTTAGAAAAAATTAAACCTAAATGAAACCCGCGCCGTTACCCCCGATCTAAAACTACTTAGTTTTTGATCGCGAGTATCGCCGCAGGGCGCAGCTAGTAATCAATAAAAACTTCTGAGCGAGCAATGTATAAAAAAAAAAACACACAAACTACTTGTGCATGTAGCAAACAAAAAACTTATATCCACGAGTTAAGTTAATTTTACGTGTTTACGCATTGTAAGCAGGCAGACACGTCCGAAAAACCTTGAGTCGAAAATTTCCATAGAATAAGATTTGGATGCAATCATCACGCTATCTTCAATCCAGATTAATTTGGTAATGTGATGAGACTGTACTTTACATAATACATTGCGTGTAACGGATTTGGACATTGAATACACTTCTTTAAGTAAAGTTGCCGTTACACCGACACATATACAGTTCTTAAAATGTTCCATTGCTACATTATCATGTGTTTATCTGTACTAACAAATGACTGAAACTATTTATTGTCAGCTGCTACAGAAGGGATAGACACGATGCTTAAATGCAGCGTGTTTCCGAGAAGGTTAGTAAATAATTAATTGTTTGATACATACATATGGGCCCGGTGACTGTTAAACCAATTGGGTACAAATTAAACGTTAATTATAGTTATTGTTTCTGTAATGCATTGGTGGCATACTTTTCTACGACCATGCGCAAGAGGTGTGCATCTCTAGTGCACAGGGTGCGGGCCATCTCCAACAGCATCCTGAGCATGATCGCTTAAAGGCTTGACTGTGTTTATGTAAACAGATGCTGAGCCATCTCATACGGCGGGTGATGCGGTTAGGAATACATAAGCATAGTCAAGTATAATTTTATTCAGTCTAAATATAAAAGCTATAGAAGCTACAAAATGTTACTATGAGTCTGTTACTAGTAGTTGCCGTATCCCATTTAAAGTGATTCTGATAATGGGATCCGTGAGAAAGTATGTAATGTGTAAACGTATGTGCGTCAGATATGGACGAAAAATTCAATATCACGTCAACGTATTTCGATTATTCGTTTTTTATTGGAAAGGATGTTCTTCAAGAGTAGTTTGAAGAAAGTTTTGTTAGATTCTAATTGAATCTTGTAATATTACTACGATAATTCAGAAATACAAAAATGGCGTCCGCGCTTATTAGCGTTTATCGTTTGATTCGATTTGAAGTCGGTTTTTGTTTTTATTCGATAATATACTTGTATTAATCTCTTCAGTGCAGTTTGGCTTTGCGAAGTCGTACTTTTTTTTCTTTTGGGAGGAGTAAAATCCTCATTGATACTGCCTGGGATGTACCAGGCGGTAAGCCCGACTCCACAGGAATAGGTTCCTGCGGCCTACGGACTAAAAACCTCCTCGCGCTCCGGCAGCCCTCCCTGGAACCGCTTTCGAATTACTTCAGGAAGGGGCCTGTTTATGTGGAGACATTTATGGACTACCTGTCCATTTCGTCTCTTTCGCGTGTCCTCATTACTTCGCGAAGAAACGTACTGATTCGATCCCAGTCTTTTCGCTTTTTAGCATTGTTGCTATAAGGTTGCTGCTGCTGAGGTCGACACAATACGCATCTTTTCGCTCTTTAGCAAACCCTGAGCATTCAAGCGAAGTCGTACTACTGGCACGTCAATCGTGTTCATGAGTGTGTTAGTGTTCAACGTATCTGGTAATGATGGAATGATAATTGATATGTCTGTAATAGATCGGATTCTTAATGAAATGTCACTGGCAAGTAGCATACTCAAGGCCCTGTACACTATAGTCTATTACAAATTCCATCCATTTTATTATCATGTAATGTAATTCTAATAATGAGGTGAAATCAAAAGGAAGTAAAGGGAGGGCTGAATGCCAGTGGTTGTCAACGGGGGGGCCCTTGTGTCGAGTTACTGTATAGAGATTCAGGCTAAGCAACCTAAGAGCTATGCCACCTCTCAATTCGGTGAAGCTCTCAAGGCCAGCTTCTCTGACTAATCTGTGTAGTTCGTCAAAAAAAGCCAGTGATATATTCATGGTTTTGTTAATATAAAACCTGTGCCTAAATCTTTAATGTACAAAGTTTTGAATTGGAATTGACTGGATCTAAGTCAATTTACATGTTCGTATATATATGTGCATTATATTTGTTTATATTAAAGGAAATCTTAACGACAGACAATTGGAGACTGTACATAACAAATTATGTGTTAAATTACATCAGCCCCGTAAGATCTCCGTCAAACGTTAAATTGTCTATGAACAATTTTCCCCAAATCAAAAAGGCTTATAACTCGAATAATATTTTTTTTTTATAAATAATTCAGTGATATAATCATCGGTATTTATTAATGGGACCACACAGCGAGTAGCGTTATTAGAAAGTAATTAAATGGTCACGTAACACATTTGTACACGCGCTAAATTTCGATATAATCGGATTAGTTATCATATATTCCTAAGGTGTGTTTGTGATATCAATAATCAAGTTCTGCCTCGTGTTACAGCAATGTCATGCAACTTTTCGTTCTTGTACCTATTTACGAAAAACACCTGAGTCTAGTTTATCATTTAATACAACAATATAATAACAGATAGGAAAATCGAGGGCAAAAGATCACGGGGCCGATCACCTACCCGCTGGCTGACCAAATTAAAAACAAAGTAGGTCTCGACATTCCGACCGCAATGAGAAAAGCCGAGGACAGAGCGGTTTGGAAGCAGCTCGAAAAGAGGACTACGATGAAGAAGAAGACATATTGATAATAAATATATTAGCTCCAAGAAACGAGCCTACACCTCAAAGGCCGACAACGCACCTACAGCTCCTCCGTTGTTGTGGATGTTCATAGGCGATTTTGATCACTTAAGATTATGTGAGCCGTTAGCTTGTTTTACCACGCGCTCGGCGGTGAAGGAAAACATTGTGAGGAAACCTCATGTAGGGTAGAAAAATTTTCTAAGACATGTGAAGTCTGCCAATCCGCACTAGGGCCGCGTAGCGGACTGTGCCCTTATTCTCTTTACAAAGAAGGCCTGCGCCCAACAGTGGGACATACTATATATACGAGTATAAAGGCTGTAACTTTAACTTCAGCTCCTTTATCCGTTTTACTATATAAAATAGAAACAGTTTAACAGTAGTACCACAATAAAATCCGTAAATTTTCACACGTTACCCATTTAGATCTATGATGGACATACATCATTCTGATATCAATATTATATATACATTTTTTATAATAACGAACTACACAGACTGGCCAGAGAAGCTGGCCTTGATTGCTTCACCGGATTGAGAGGTGGCATAGCTCCTAGGTCGCTTAGCCTGAACCTCTAAAATATTATATGCACGTGAATTACTTAGACGAGTTAACAATTTTCCAAATGAGAAGCTTATTATTGTGGTTTAAGAACATGTCCCACGATTAGATACCTACGTGGAAGTAAATAATTGACAAGGACGTCGTTGTGCAACAACACAAATTAGCCTCAATATAACGAGGTACAAGTACTGAGGCGTATTGGTTACAGTAGTGTTTATAACAAGACCTAGCAACTACATTGCAGCTGCTAATTTCAAATCTGATAGTTACATTGTTATTGAATACGTAGTTGATTGATTTTGCTAGTTTTCAACCGACTTCAAAAGAGGAGGTTTGCAAACAATTCGCTTGTGTGTTTTTTTATGTGTGTTACCTCATAACTTTCGACCGGGTGAAGCTATCTTGATTCTTTTTTTTATTTAGAACCTGGTGTCTCCCATGTCATCCAATTTTGACTGAATTACATACAAAATAAATTATGTTTGTATAATCTCTACGTCTTTTAGCACAATGACAATACGATTTTCGACTATGTGTAGGTTGATATGATGTTGATTTACGTATTGTTACATAGATATGTCTTCTTGTGTACCAAGGACACATTTAATCATTAAGTTAATGCACTTTTGAGCGTGATATCATTGTATTATAATGATTAAATACAATATTACAGAAAAGTTAAAGCCAACAGTAAACAAAACGCAATACAAAAAATCGAAACGCACAAGTATTCACACGCCGTATTCTGCGAAGTGATACTTCACTTACTTTGACCACGTTACTTATAATAATTGTAATTCATAATTATCAATTACTATATAATAATTACTAAAATAATTGTAAAAGGAAAAAGATATTTGTTTTTACGTTGCGCTAATGATTGGTTTTGAGTGTTGTCATAGCTTATTTTTGGAGCCAATCAGGTTTTACTTTCATAATCTTAGTAAGTATATAAGATAATATATAGCTCACCGAATTAGTAAATTGAAGTGACAATGGGCCGGCCATATTAGCCGTAGAACGAATAACCGTTGGGCGAGACGAGTTCTCGAGTGGAGACCGCGGAAAGGGAGGCCCAGGGCGGCTGGCAGATGCTGGATGAGAGTGGCCGAGGATCGTGCTCAGTTGCATGCATGAATAAACATATAGACGAATTGAAAAACCTCCTTTTGAAGTCGGTTGGAAACTAGCAAAATCGACAACTACTCGTATGTTGTCACAAAACGTCAATTTTGACACAATTGGTTTAGCAGACTCTGAGCTCTGGTCTTATTTGTAAGATAAATATTTTTATCACCACCCAATCAGTAATAGCATTAAAATATTAAAAATTACAACAAGTGGTGCCTTATCAATATCGCCACAAGCGCCATACATGCATATCTGATAAGCTGTCCCCTACTAAGAGATCTTGTCACGTTCCTTACATCATTGTTTGTTTAAACTTAGTTTGCGAACGTATGAAGTGTTTAATAGCGGTTATAATGTAATGAACATACAACATCTCCTCTCTGTACTTGAATAACTTCATGTTAATAATAATTAACTTATATACACTCGCGAGGACCGTGGTAGCTCAGTGTCCGGACGGTTGCCATGGTACGCTAACAACCCGAGTTCGATCCCCAATAGAAAAAAATAATCAACAAGCCTCCTTATCTTAGAAATTTTCTAAGCTAAGCAGGCTTAGAAGAGATATGAATTTTGCCAACTCACACTAGGGCCGTGTGAAAAACTATGCCTTTGTACTTTTTGCACACAGTTGTTTTGTTTTGGGCACGGGCCTTTACACAGAAGGCCTGTGCCTAACGAGACATCTTATAAAGGCTGTAACTTTAACATTACGGTAACTTTTTTTTTGACGAACTACACAGATTGTCCAGAGAAACTGGCCTTGACTACTTCAACGGATTGAGAGGTAACATAGCTGTTAGGTAGTTTAGCTTGAACTTCTATTGCTAGTAACTCGACACAAGGGTCCCCCGGTGAGGGGTAACCTCGACTTGGACGGTTACTAGTTACGCGTAAGCATTCCGATCCGAGGGTGCCCGAGAGGGGCGAACCACGACTCGGTCAGTTGCTATTTCACGGGTACACAGTAACGTTAGTTACTAGCGCACTCCGCAACTTAAGGCGACGAATTAAATTGCTTCAAAGGACCGAGATTTTAATGAATCAAGTACACATCAACTTGATTCAAATTATTATCATTAATCCGAGACCTTCTCATTTTGTATTATAATTTTTAGTATAAATTATTTGTGGCCTCGACGAGATTTCTTACGTTCTTCTTTTTGTATGCTAAAATATTTGTTTTATCTTAAATTGGATAGTACGTGGTTAGGTGTGTGTCGAGCTGATATTTACTTAATCACTTATAATTAAAAGAATAAGATAATGGAAAAAAATATGGTAAATCTTTTTAATAGAGTTTATTACATACTAGGTAGTTCTGGGCTCTCAAGAATAAGACTACGGTATCCCCTGCCTGTCGTAGAAGGCGACTAAAAGGGGCCTCGGGTTCATTGGGCGACAAGGGTGGAGGCCTTTGTCGTCCGCCAAGGTGGACCCGGGAAGAAGGCGACATCGGCTGGCCCGTGTCGCCTTGTACTGCGAGGGCACAGGGGGGGAGGGAGTAATCTCCTCCCCGGGAAGTGCTCTCCTGAGCACAGTGCAGAGGGGCTCCGGTGCGTTCCACTGGATATCCCGGAGCCCCTCACCATGCACCGAGGAAGGGGTAATAACCGCCGCCTTCGGGGTACGCCTTCTTCTTTCTCTCTTCTTCTTCTTTCTGAAGATTTCCTCCTCGTTAACAAAAAAAAGGTATTATTTTGTGCCTAGGAAACCGAGAAGAACTAAAACCCATCAGTAAATTCGACTGGAAGTTCAATCAGACCATAAGTGACAGAAATACAAAAAAAACGGCTGAAGTAAAACTTCTTAAGCTCCATCTATATGTATGTATATATGTACGAGCATTACTCTGTCTTGCTCCTAAAGTGTGATACATGCTATACAAATATATAAGAATACAGATAATAGGCCTGCATTGTGTCTTAGATATACGAAGCATAACTCTCTCTCTTTCCATCTTCAGTAACTTATATCTCCCTCAATATATATAATATATGCCTCTCAACTTCCATTCGCCTCGCCCGCTCACACTTTTCGTAAGGCATTCACCAGCTTTCCCTTCAAGTCAAGAGTGCGTAAAGAAGTTTTCTTTCAATAATTGTCTCCCTTATGCTGACGAAAGATCAACTGTATTGTAAGAGATGAGACATGTGTTATTTTAGGAAGGATACGCTACGGATTCAACAGGTTTTTGAAAGATAGGCAAGCTTTTAGGCCTTAAGCTATATCGGAGTAACTTAGAGCAAAAGTCCTCGAGGACGTCGGCTTGGGCCATTACTCTATTCGTGATAGCATTCTGACCCGAGAGCGACGACCGCTCTCGCCCTAACCGTTCACTAAGTTCAATTACTCCCAAATTTGGTAGGGGTGAATGTATTGTTATACGCTAGCTAGGCAAACGTCTTGGTAAGCAACACTTTTTAATTTCCCGTTTGTTTTATTTTTCTAGCGGTAATTATGAATGGCATGTATGACCAGAATAAACGTAGAAAACTATAAATGCTTTACGTAATTCTACATTATCTGCAAACCTACACTTTCAAATCCGGGTCATTGCGCGCTCAATGTACTGCGTTATCTTATTTATATACAAAACAAGATATAAACTATATATCTGAAGTTATACGGTTACGTAAAGGAGTAATTAACTTTCTTGTTCCTTTCTTAATGTTTAATACAATAAATGTTGTAGAATAATTTTTAAAAGTCCTTTAAAAATAAATTAGAACAATCGACTTTAAACAAATCATGCACAATCAAAATGTCGTGTCTGGAAAACTGTTCTATATTACTTATTACTATAAAATTGTTTTTAAATGAATGCGCCGATGATTTGGTCAAAGATGCAGCCTTTACAAAAAGGCAAAAAGTATTTTTAATTTATTAATTTTTTAATAATTATTTTTTTCTAGTCTTTCTTTTAGTTCTGGGATAAAGTTAGTTATTTCAAGATACGACATTTCCGCTTTTTACCGTCGATATTGAATATTTTTTGTGAAACCATTAACAGTAGGTAGTGTTAAAGTTACAGCATTCATATATGTCCCACTGTGGGGCGCAGGTCTTCTCTGTAAAGAGAGTATAAGAGCATAGTCCAGCACGCGGCCCTATTGCTGACTGACAGATTTCACATGCTTTAGAAAAAAATTGTAAGACATGTAGGTTTCCTCACGATGTTTTCCTTCACCGCCGACCGCCTAAATCAGCACATAAGTTTGCAACAACAAATATATTAGTGCCGGCACCGGGGATCGAACTCGGGTTGCTAGCTTACTATGCAACTTGAGCCAACCGCCCGGACGCTGTGCTACCTCGGCTTTTAACAGTAGGTAAAAAAAAAAAAAACAGAAAACATAATTGCCAGTCAGCTGGAATATCTGTCTTTTCCTGCGATTACAATGTGGGTAATTTCAAAAGTAGAGTGAATACGCATTTGTAAAGCTAGTGCGCCTTACCATGCAGGACTGTATTTTCACTTAACATCAGGCGGGCTACAAGGCTACTGCTCTAAAATCTATATATATAAAAGAGAATGTGTGTGTGTTTGATCCGTATAGGCTCTGAAACGGCTGGACCGATTCCAATGAAACTTTTAGGGAATCTTCAGATTGACCTGATGAGTAATAGCGTAAAATTTGGTCACGATCGGAGCACTCCTCTTTTTGAACTGACAAAAACTACTTTTATTTACTATGATGATATTCTATTGATTTATAACACAAATTTGTTGACACAGGCGTTGTGTATATTTGTTATTGTGAACGATATTGAAGTACAATGGAGTATATTGCATGTACATGGGTGTAGGTAATGATCTTCACCCTATCTAGAAGAGAATAGAAGAGAATGAATTGTTCCTTAATCATCTATCAACAACAAAGAACTGGCATTTTAAATAGCATTTACTAATAATATTTATTGTCAAAGAATAGACGCTAATATAATTGATGATTTTTTTGCTAGAGCTGCAAAGCCTAATTAACCTAAGCCTACAAAAAAAAAACGCAAAAGTCAAACGATCAGATAATGTAATGCTTGAAATATTTAATGTTTATTTAAGAATTACTACTCAAAGATCGATCGAGATTAAATATTTAAAAAGGGACAAACAAATCATATAAAGGAAACTATAGACACAATTTTTAAAAATTTTTATTAAGAATTACTGCGAACTTAGACTTACATCAAAATAAGTATATTCATTTATATTTCTAGTGTATATTTTAAATATATTTCGCGTACTGTCCTTGAAAAATAGTAATGATCGGTGAATATCTTTTAGCACAACCAAATTATTGGATTGTGTTACGTCTAGATTCTTCTATTTTGTGTACGGTTATTGTTGCTCAAGCGATATACAATGTTTTTTTTTTCTCTTTATTCAGGACAACAAACATTTGTACAATTATAATAAATCACAGAAAAGTATGAGCGATAAAGTAAAATAAAGTCTAAAGAAAAATTATAAATTACTATAAACATATCGTTGGTTATTGTACAAACAACACCGTCATCCACAGATTACTACATTAAAGTTACAGAGATAGGATTAAATTAATAATAGAAAATAAGAAAAAACAGTCAAAAAGGAAAATAGTTAACAAAATCTCTTGTAAAGCTTTTCTAAATTTGGAAGGAGTTAAGCCAAATATATCTATATTGTTAAAGTTATTGTTATACAATTCCATGATGCGATTAAGAGAGAATGTTACTTTCTTATGTTATATATTTTGTTTTACTTACTTCGGAACCCTATGCAAAAGAAGTCAAATAAATTATTTTCTCTTGTTAAGTATTAATATACAGGAGGTGGAGACACAATAGCGAATATATTTTTATTATTAGTTGGAATCGTAGTCAAAGAAGCAAGATTTTTCGACCTTAAGAAATTAAATAACGGAAAATTCGTTGGTGCAAGCCCAATGGGAGGCGCCTGCGACCGTCATACTGTTAGTCATTAGGTCAATGTTATACTGGTTGATGGATATCCAATGATAATTAAGATGTAATTTCCTGCCTATTCTCTATGTCAAAGCAGTATAGGCGCACTTAAAAATAAGTTTGTATGTAATTTGAATTTTCGTTAACAATGCGTAACTAAAATTCGGTAAAATTTTAACTTGTACGTTTATAATTACCAAGTGAAATATTCAAGCAATATACATATTACCTTGAACTGTTTGTACACGTTCTTCGCCTTCATGAAACATTTACAAATGACTTGTCTATCATAGACAATGTGTTTCTTACAAGTATTTTTACAAGAAAGAACAAAACACGACTTCAAAATTAACCCTTATCGTGGCAAGATTGTTTTTTGATGAACAGTAAAAAAAATGTATATTCAAAAAATATCAAAAAATACATTAAAAAATCGCGATATGAATACACGTGATAAAAATACGTATTTTGGAAAACCAACAGGTACACTATTCTATACAGTGCTATACGTACTAAGTACGTAACGTACACGTGTTAAGTACGTAACGTACGTACTAACAAGCCTAAGCTTATTTGGAATGGTTAACAAGAAATGTAAATATATTTGCGAAAAAAAAATATTGTTAGCATTAAAAAAAAAGAGTCCTTATTCCAACTCCATCTCTTTTATAATTATAAATGTCACGACACCGACAATTGTGACATTAAACATTTGAATAATTATTATAAAATACAATTAAAGAATAAATTTAAGTAAAGAGATTTTATATTTGTACTTTACATGCATATTATACTATACTTTGCTATGTTTATGGTTAACAAGAAATTTTTCATAGGATTTTTTCGAGACGAGTTCCCCGGTATATCTTAGGAACCATATGTCCTATTCTAACAAATTTCATATGAGACCTAATTAAAACCGATTCGTAATTAATGGCTCTATGAGAGCACGAACATTTTACAAGTTTATTTAGGAGTAGAAACAAAAACGACTTCAAATCGAATAGAAATATTATGAAATAGAATTAATCAGAACCTAACTAAACTCTCATTCGACCGGGGGTTGCGGAAGAATTCGATGTGATCCCGTGACCCCTTATATGGTCGTACGATAGAATACCGTGTGAAGATTTCTAGTCGGTTGGAGTCTGACATTATCGCATTGCCGGCCCACGTGGCCTCGGGTGTGCGTCCGTTAGCGTTTTGTTACACACGTAAAAAAAACCCAAACTCTCATCACACTACTCTTGAAGTACATATTTTCCGATAAAAAATGAATCATCCAAATAAAAAGACGAGATATTGAGCTATTCGTTGTTTTGTCGCACACATACTTAATGCAAATTTAAGACATATGGATTTCTCATCGTCAAAATTGCACCAAATTTAAATGGGATCACACGGGCAACACCAGCTTTAAAAAAAGTATCATCAAAATCGGTTCACCCAGTCGTAAGTCATGAATTAACAAACATAAAAAGCATACAGACGAATTGAGAACCTTGTCCTTTTTTGAACTAGGATGAAAATACAACGAATCGAGAACCTCCTCTTTTGAAATCGGTTGAAAACAACATATGTTAATAAGTTACTTTTAATCTATACAAATAAATAAAATTGGAGTGTCTGTTATTTTGTACGAGCATTTAACGACCGCTACGGGTGACGGAGAGACGAAGTGCGGGGGAGCAGTCCGCTGTCGCCCCCTCTCGCACGCACGCACGACCATCTTAAGCACTACGGCCGCGGCCGAACACTTGCCACAGAGAGACCGAATTACTATCACGTCGCAGTAAAGTTCCTAAGCAAGTCGCCTTTTTTTATTAATAAAGCCTAAACAATTTTAATTTACAAATTAAGTTAACCGCTTTTTGTAAATGGTACATACTCGTATACCAAAATAATCTTTATTACAATTTTTTTCTATATGTTTGCCCCGGCTACCTCTGGAACGGCTAGACCGATTTTGACGAGACTTTCACTGGCAAATAGCTGATGTAATTAGGAGAATCTTAGGCTTTTAGAAAAATTTAATAATGGTTTGTTTGACTCCGCGGAGCACAGCTAGTATGTAATATATTATACAGATGTAGCGAGAAGTGATTTTCCTTCGGGAAAACTCTATTGGAATACGATGACACCCGAAACTCTCGGTGAATGATTTACGTATTAAATGAGTGACATTTTGCGGCTCTAAGATGGGTACTGTAGCTTTATTTGAGAGAGCACGATAAATACGAACTTTTCCAAAGGAAAATCTTTTCTCACTATATCTATACCGTAAATAGGAGAGAAAAAGTTAATTGAGCCTGTCTTTTCATAAGTAACTTAAACTCGATAAAATCTCCGACAGAAACAAATTTTGTCGAAGATTTTTTTTTCATAATCATATGCAGTACTCGTCATCTGTGACGTGCTAAGCTACCGTCGCTCAACCAAAGTGTCACTTTAAATTTAAAATAGCAACCGACATACTCGCATGCACGTCGTCAGGTTTGGCCACAACATCGGGAACTACATCGGCGTTCTATGGTTACATTTCAACATTGAAGCGTGGACAACTGGATCTAGTTGGCATAGGTTAGGCATCTACTGGCATCGGCTCCGCGTGCCTACACCGTTATTAATAAGCATCGCCCAATGGCCTCCTACTGAAATGCAATTTTGACTTTGATTTACGTTTTGACCAACCAACACCTTACACTTGGGACGTGGATCTTTTGCATTTTGATAAATAAGACCGAATATTACATAAAAGGAATTATGCAGCAATCAATTTTTATTTTTACCAAGCTTCTAAGTCCCAAATGTGATGAAATAAGCGTGCTAAAAAGTATTAAAGGACGTGAAAGTTATTATTTTTTGATTGTTAAATATTTTTTGCACGTTATCCCAAATTCACACAAATCGTCGTCTTCGCATTATCTTAGTGGAATGTGACTTGGCTTGGAATGCGGCTTAGACGGTTATTACTAATATTTCACTTCACCGGGGGGACCCTTGTCTCGAATTACTAGCTATGGATGTTCAGGCTAATCGACCTAAGAGCTATGCCACCTCTCAATCCGGTGGAGCAGTTAAGATTAGCTTCTTCGGTCAATCGGTGTAGTTCGTCAGAAAAAAATATTGTCTTCGGCGTAATGTCTCGAGCTATGATCGATGCCATGTTTACTTAGGATGACGTTTGCTTGTTGCTGGCCGTATCCACTCCGAGGCTTGCCTGGAAACCTGATGATCGACGGAGGGTGTGACCAATGCATCTACAGCGTGCCAGGAACGGACATGCGGTAATGGTGAAGGACGACATTGTTGTGAAGACTCTTGGCGAACTACTTCTAACACTCCGGCCAAACAATTGTTTACTTACCAATTAGCACTCACTGTATTTTCTGTCGACACCTCCGGGTAAGGAGCGTGTGTTTATCTTATGTTATGTAGTGTTTTAGGTTCTCAATTCGTCTGTATTTTTTTTCTTAATGTTTGTCCACTCAGCGCCATCAGTTCTTCTTGATTC
The DNA here is from genome assembly GCA_029286785.1 of Meandrusa payeni. Classification (NCBI taxonomy): domain Eukaryota; kingdom Metazoa; phylum Arthropoda; class Insecta; order Lepidoptera; family Papilionidae; genus Meandrusa; species Meandrusa payeni. The sequence goes on along the minus strand of JAGSMX010000008.1, from coordinate 4,262,796 downwards.
TTGACTTTTTGCTCGAAAGAGTTGTGGATATCAACTAGGTCTAATTTTAATGTTGTTAGTGTAGGAACTTAGGTTCCGAAGATATGCTAGGAAACACAAATAATGTTTAGATATTGTAAGTAATGTAAATGCTTGTTTAATTATACATTAACTTATCATATTATTTATTTTAGTTTATTTTTGACTCAATAATATATTTATTTTAGAAATTTTTTCATCTATTAGTTTAGTGTATAAAATATATTTTAATCTCATAACTGTTTTATTCATGTATCATATTTATTATACTCTTATTGTCTGTATAAATTCCATATAAAAGTAGTATTGTGCGCGCACGTCTTTAGGTAGTCCTGGCACTGCTGAAAATCAGCGCTGTCGCATCCTTGCGACACCATATGCTGAGACGGTTTCCGATATTGGCATTATATGTTTTGTATTATTTGTCCATGTAATTTCAACTGTGTTTTGTCTATTTTTCATTCTTTTTTAATGTGTGTTATATTCTGTCTGTGATATATTTTTGTATTGTGATGCCAATAAATAAATGTCTATGTCTTTGTCTATGTCTTTAGATATTGGTACGATTAACAGAGTCCATGACTGACTGACTGACTGACTGACTGACTGACTGACTGACTGACTGACTGACTGACTGACTGACTGACTGACTGACTGACTGACTGACTGACTGACTGACTGACTGACTGACTGACTGACTGACTGACTGACTGACTGACTGACTGACTGACTGACTGACTGACTGACTGACTGACTGACTGACTGACTGACTGACTGACTGACTGACTGACTGACTGACTGACTGACTGACTGACTGACTGACTGACTGACTGACTGACTGACTGACTGACTGACTGACTGACTGACTGACTGACTGACTGACTGACTGACTGACTGACTGACTGACTGACTGACTGACTGACTGACTGACTGACTGACTGACTGACTGACTGACTGACTGACTGACTGACTGACTGACTGACTGACTGACTGACTGACTGACTGACTGACTGACTGACTGACTGACTGACTGACTGACTGACTGACTGACTGACTGACTGACTGACTGACTGACTGACTGACTGACTGACTGACTGACTGACTGACTGACTGACTGACTGACTGACTGACTGACTGACTGACTGACTGACTGACTGACTGACTGACTGACTGACTGACTGACTGACTGACTGACTGACTGACTGACTGACTGACTGACTGACTGACTGACTGACTGACTGACTGACTGACTGACTGACTGACTGACTGACTGACTGACTGACTGACTGACTGACTGACTGACTGACTGACTGACTGACTGACTGACTGACTGACTGACTGACTGACTGACTGACTGACTGACTGACTGACTGACTGACTGACTGACTGACTGACTGACTGACTGACTGACTGACTGACTGACTGACTGACTGACTGACTGACTGACTGACTGACTGACTGACTGACTGACTGACTGACTGACTGACTGACTGACTGACTGACTGACTGACTGACTGACTGACTGACTGACTGACTGACTGACTGACTGACTGACTGACTGACTGACTGACTGACTGACTGACTGACTGACTGACTGACTGACTGACTGACTGACTGACTGACTGACTGACTGACTGACTGACTGACTGACTGACTGACTGACTGACTGACTGACTGACTGACTGACTGACTGACTGACTGACTGACTGACTGACTGACTGACTGACTGACTGACTGACTGACTGACTGACTGACTGACTGACTGACTGACTGACTGACTGACTGACTGACTGACTGACTGACTGACTGACTGACTGACTGACTGACTGACTGACTGACTGACTGACTGACTGACTGACTGACTGACTGACTGACTGACTGACTGACTGACTGACTGACTGACTGACTGACTGACTGACTGACTGACTGACTGACTGACTGACTGACTGACTGACTGACTGACTGACTGACTGACTGACTGACTGACTGACTGACTGACTGACTGACTGACTGACTGACTGACTGACTGACTGACTGACTGACTGACTGACTGACTGACTGACTGACTGACTGACTGACTGACTGACTGACTGACTGACTGACTGACTGACTGACTGACTGACTGACTGACTGACTGACTGACTGACTGACTGACTGACTGACTGACTGACTGACTGACTGACTGACTGACTGACTGACTGACTGACTGACTGACTGACTGACTGACTGACTGACTGACTGACTGACTGACTGACTGACTGACTGACTGACTGACTGACTGACTGACTGACTGACTGACTGACTGACTGACTGACTGACTGACTGACTGACTGACTGACTGACTGACTGACTGACTGACTGACTGACTGACTGACTGACTGACTGACTGACTGACTGACTGACTGACTGACTGACTGACTGACTGACTGACTGACTGACTGACTGACTGACTGACTGACTGACTGACTGACTGACTGACTGACTGACTGACTGACTGACTGACTGACTGACTGACTGACTGACTGACTGACTGACTGACTGACTGACTGACTGACTGACTGACTGACTGACTGACTGACTGACTGACTGACTGACTGACTGACTGACTGACTGACTGACTGACTGACTGACTGACTGACTGACTGACTGACTGACTGACTGACTGACTGACTGACTGACTGACTGACTGACTGACTGACTGACTGACTGACTGACTGACTGACTGACTGACTGACTGACTGACTGACTGACTGACTGACTGACTGACTGACTGACTGACTGACTGACTGACTGACTGACTGACTGACTGACTGACTGACTGACTGACTGACTGACTGACTGACTGACTGACTGACTGACTGACTGACTGACTGACTGACTGACTGACTGACTGACTGACTGACTGACTGACTGACTGACTGACTGACTGACTGACTGACTGACTGACTGACTGACTGACTGACTGACTGACTGACTGACTGACTGACTGACTGACTGACTGACTGACTGACTGACTGACTGACTGACTGACTGACTGACTGACTGACTGACTGACTGACTGACTGACTGACTGACTGACTGACTGACTGACTGACTGACTGACTGACTGACTGACTGACTGACTGACTGACTGACTGACTGACTGACTGACTGACTGACTGACTGACTGACTGACTGACTGACTGACTGACTGACTGACTGACTGACTGACTGACTGACTGACTGACTGACTGACTGACTGACTGACTGACTGACTGACTGACTGACTGACTGACTGACTGACTGACTGACTGACTGACTGACTGACTGACTGACTGACTGACTGACTGACTGACTGACTGACTGACTGACTGACTGACTGACTGACTGACTGACTGACTGACTGACTGACTGACTGACTGACTGACTGACTGACTGACTGACTGACTGACTGATGCCAATAAATAAATGTCTATGTCTTTGTCTATGTCTTTGTCTATGTCTTTGTCTATGTCTTTGTCTATGTCTTTGTCTATGTCTTTGTCTATGTCTTTGTCTATGTCTTTGTCTATGTCTTTGTCTATGTCTTTGTCTATGTCTTTGTCTATGTCTTTGTCTATGTCTTTGTCTATGTCTTTGTCTATGTCTTTGTCTATGTCTTTGTCTATGTCTTTGTCTATGTCTTTGTCTATGTCTTTGTCTATGTCTTTGTCTATGTCTTTGTCTATGTCTTTGTCTATGTCTTTGTCTATGTCTTTGTCTATGTCTTTGTCTATGTCTTTGTCTATGTCTTTGTCTATGTCTTTGTCTATGTCTTTGTCTATGTCTTTGTCTATGTCTTTGTCTATGTCTTTGTCTATGTCTTTGTCTATGTCTTTGTCTATGTCTTTGTCTATGTCTTTGTCTATGTCTTTGTCTATGTCTTTGTCTATGTCTTTGTCTATGTCTTTGTCTATGTCTTTGTCTATGTCTTTGTCTATGTCTTTGTCTATGTCTTTGTCTATGTCTTTGTCTATGTCTTTGTCTATGTCTTTGTCTATGTCTTTGTCTATGTCTTTGTCTATGTCTTTGTCTATGTCTTTGTCTATGTCTTTGTCTATGTCTTTGTCTATGTCTTTGTCTATGTCTTTGTCTATGTCTTTGTCTATGTCTTTGTCTATGTCTTTGTCTATGTCTTTGTCTATGTCTTTGTCTATGTCTTTGTCTATGTCTTTGTCTATGTCTTTGTCTATGTCTTTGTCTATGTCTTTGTCTATGTCTTTGTCTATGTCTTTGTCTATGTCTTTGTCTATGTCTTTGTCTATGTCTTTGTCTATGTCTTTGTCTATGTCTTTGTCTATGTCTTTGTCTATGTCTTTGTCTATGTCTTTGTCTATGTCTTTGTCTATGTCTTTGTCTATGTCTTTGTCTATGTCTTTGTCTATGTCTTTGTCTATGTCTTTGTCTATGTCTTTGTCTATGTCTTTGTCTATGTCTTTGTCTATGTCTTTGTCTATGTCTTTGTCTATGTCTTTGTCTATGTCTTTGTCTATGTCTTTGTCTATGTCTTTGTCTATGTCTTTGTCTATGTCTTTGTCTATGTCTTTGTCTATGTCTTTGTCTATGTCTTTGTCTATGTCTTTGTCTATGTCTTTGTCTATGTCTTTGTCTATGTCTTTGTCTATGTCTTTGTCTATGTCTTTAGATATTGTAAGTAATGTAAATGCTTGTTTAATTATACATTAACTTATCATATTATTTATTTTAGTTTATTTTTGACTCAATAATATATTTATTTATGAAATTTTTTCATCTATTATTTTATTGTATAAAATATATTTTAATCTCATAACTGTTTTATTCATGTATCATATTTATTATACTCTTATTGTCTGTATAAATTCCATATAAAAGTAGTATTGTGCGCGCACGTCTTTAGGTAGTCCCGGGCACCGCTGACAATCAGCGCTGTCGCATCCTTGCGACACCATATGCTGAGACGGTTTCCGATATTGGCATTATATGTTTTGTATTATTTGTCCATGTAATTTCAACTGTGTTTTGTCTATTTTTCATTCTTTTTTAATGTGTGTTATATTCTGTCTGTGATATGTTTTTGTATTGTGATGCCAATAAATAAATGTCTATGTCTTTGTCTATGTCTTTAGATATTGGTACGATTAACAGAGTCCAAGACTAGGTTACTACTCTATAAGAACGACAACCACGAATGTGGAACAAGAACTTTCGTAATCTATGATACGCCGGATTACGAATTACGTTTGATACTTGTTTTTGATTAAATCTTGTGGACTCTTAGGGGAAACTTCAATTCACTAAAAGACCCACGGCAACAAACATATTAAACGTGTACGATACGATTATTTCTTAAAGTACACGGAATCAAATTAACTAGATCTATTCCATATCTTTTTATTCTACGTCCTTGAAAGTGGTGCAGTCATTATTGGTTTTCCTTATTTGCAATTATAAGTTTCAAGAGGTTTATTCTTAATTAAGGCGAGTACAGTCACTTACATGATAATAACAAGTTTATTTACGTGTAAAATCAAATCAAACGTGACTGTTCAACTACGCGCGTATGTTCTATTTTATTTTCGAAGTGTAACGAAGTTTATTATGTTTTGAAATACTTAAGAAAAATCTGCATGATATGGAAGTTCTTTTCCAATCGACTTCCAGAAAGGAGGAGTTTCTCAATTCGTATGTATTTTTTTTGTTTATTACCTCATATTTTTGTACTGGGTGAACCGATTTTGTGTGATTTTCTTTTTAGTTGATAGCTGATGCTTCCCACGTATGAAGTGAATAATTTAAAATATTGTGAGAGTTAAATTAAATAATTAATGATGTAAGTTTATTGTTTAAATAAAATAAGGCTAAATCTAGCCCGGCGAATCGGGCTGGTTACGCTAGTAAGTCATAAATTTGCATTAGGTATTCGTAGGTTCAAATTCCCCATTCTAGGAGATTTTGAACTCATAGACCCCCTCTCGACCTCCGTCTCAATCGAGACCGAGAGGTCGAGAGGGCGTAGAAGATAGATTCGTCGCGGCTGACGCTTGAGGGATTAGCTCCGACGTAAAAATAGTTATTCCTAAAAATCCGTTCCAAAACGGTACCCAAGACCAGGAGCAGTTGCCCCTGCGCTGAAAACCCGGGTAATGGGGTAACACCCCGAGGCCCGTACCTACGAGGTTCCCGTGAACCTTGTAGATGACTCGACTGACTGACTGACTGACTGACATTAGGTATTTGCGCGACAAATGGACGAATAACTCAATATCACGACAACCGATTTCGATAATTATCTACTAGAAAATATACTTCCAGGGTTGTCTGATCAGAGTTTGATTAGGTTCTGTTTAATTTTATTTCGAAATATCCCAAGTCAATAAAGTTTAACGTTTGATTCGATTTGAAGTCGGTTTGTGGTATCACTCGTAAATATTCTTGTTCAATTGTTGTATTATATTATTAGACAAACGTTTTTGTTTCTCCCTTAAAGGGGTTAGCAAATTTCTAGTACCACGGGCCATTGGCCAAGTGTTACTAGACGGGAATTATTTATTTATTTATTTATTACACCAACACAATGAACATTTTTAACAAACAATACATAAAACAGTGAAAAGTTGTGAAGTTATTGCCATCGCAGTTACAGGCGTAGACAGCAAGCAATTAATTGGCGAGTGACATTGTTAAGATAAAAATAAAAAGAACACAAAAATAAAACTAAATTTGAAATTTAAAATTAACTAATAAAAAATTATTTGTAGATTAGTGATTGTTTATACATACTAATACTAGGAAAAAAAGAGGTCGATATCGTCCGTTTTTGAAAAAGAGTTGAATTCTATACTAATTCTATTTAAGGGCGCATTCTTACCTAGGTTCGATCTGAATAAACTGCTTCTCAACAATTGGTATCGTGAAGATCTAGGTAACCGCGACGGTACAGTAAAAGCTACGGCGGAGAGAAGCTCAGGGTGTCAAAATGCCATTTGCAACTTTATAGAGGAATGTGAGGTCTAGCATGCGTCTTCGATCGCTAAAAATTTGCGGACTATGCGGCAGGTATTGAGGAGTACCGCCTTCTGCATTGTGATGTATGTGTTAGGTGGTAAATGAAGGGTTCTGATACTATGATGGAGATGCTTCGGAATAACGCCAGTTGTGGAGAGTACAATTGGCACTATTAATGTTTTATCTAGTTTCCATATCCTAGTCACTTCGTCTTTTAAATCAGTGTATTTCGTTATTTTTTCTGTTATGGATTTTTGTATGTTATGGGTGTTAGGTACAGTGACGTCTATCAGATATGCTGTTTTGGTAGATTTATTAACTAGTGTAAGGTCTGGTCTGTTGTTGTCTGTTTATATTATTATTATTATTTGTATTATTTCACATATTTCCACATTTTCTATTTCCCGCCATTTATTATTATCCCGCGTAATTGTATAAAAATTGTATTACTGGACCATTTAATGTCTTGTTTATTATATTCCATTTCCGTATTGACTGTGACCTGGGGGTATCGCAGAGACACACGATGTCATTACCTATTAAACACTATTTGTAATGTAACTATTTACGTAGTTAATGCAATTAAAAAGTTTTCTCACGTCTTTTTTATCCAAACGGGGCAACAGAGACAACAAAGGTTATTCCTATCGAATTTTCACGTATTTTTTTTAGAGGTAGTCTTTTGGCAAAAAATTCGTTTTCGTTTTGAGCCAATAAATTTACATTTTTGTGGTAAAATTTTTTTGATGCAAATGTTCATTGTCATGGTACCTACTCGTTACCGGCTGCAAAGCAGGAAGAGGAATCCGTGAGTGTCGGACACTCCTTGATATAACGGGCTACCCTAGGTCCATTACGGATTTCCCCTCGTAGTCCATATAGCGTGAAACAATTAAAATAAAACTTTTTTTAATTACGTTTCTTTTTTTAATTCACTTTATTAACGTAATGTAAATATATATTTAATTATGTTAGTAAAATGATTTAAAAAGTTCGAATCAAATGAACCAAAACTCGATAGGGTTGCTTAATTACGGAGGATTCCTAATGCCACCTTCGAACTCCATCGTCAGATCAGCTCTATGTCATAATTTTATTGAATTTTCATCCGATTTATACATGCATGAAAAAATTCAGCTCAATCGGAAACCGACAACTAGATTAAATTTAACTTACAAGATTTGATTACAGACCGACAGACAGCATGAAAATAGGTAATCGTCGCTCGCCCTTCGCGTAGAGGTTCAGGCTAAGCGATCTAAGAGCTGTGCCACCTCTCAAATTCGGTGAAGCAGTAAAGGCCAGCTTCTCTGTGCCAATTGTGATAGTTCGTCCAAAAAAAGCCCTTCACGCACATTGTGTACTTGATTTCAAGCAGCGAGCGATTTTTACGTGTGTATAGCTTTGGAATTAATGGACACATAAATGCACGTCATTAAATACTGTTCGGGTTTTAATGATACGTGTCATTGAACGGGCGAATTTATACATACCGTGCCAACTGCTGGGTGATTACAGACCCTGCCAATAGGCACGTCACTTCTGTACATATGTAAGATAGACTGCAGCGAAAGAAATGCAATGAAGTACAGTCAAGTGTTTTTAATTGTCGATTATGATGATAAGGCAAATAACCTAAAAGCTAAGCGTTTGAAGTATCATACGGTTGGATATTTTTTTACAAAAACTAATTTACTAATATTTGTGCTGCTTTGTGCACTCCCTTTCACAAACAACACCCAAAAAGCGGATGTCGCCTTTTTCCCGGGTCCACCATGGCGGACGACAAAGGCCACCACCCTTGTCGCCCATTGTACCCGAGGCCCATTTTAGTCGCCTTTTACGGACAGGCATACCGTAGTCTTATTCTTGAGAGCCCAGAACTACAGGGTAGGTTATAAATAATCTATTTCTCGGTATTTTATTAATGTAATTAGGTAATTGATAACAAGATGGAGGAATTGAATGCGGTAACTATATTCTTCCGAGGTATTCTTAGACAACCGACGCCAATGACTAAAATAGAGTGTTCCCGCTGCACATATAGGCGGAATAAATCAGCACGTGCATTAAACGAGATAGCCAAGTAGATGCAACCAAGTCAATATTATTTATGCCATCGCAATACTACACAATAACCAATACAACACATCGGTCAACACATCTCTTTCGCATAGTTGACTTTTTATATCAACTACGCTGATCCGCTAGAAGGCCGGTTTAACCGATTTTTGAGAGATAGCAAAGCTTCTATAGGGAATAACTCAGCGCAAGGGCCCCCAAGAGTGGTCCTCGGCTTGGACGGTTACTTTAATACGTAAACATTCCGACCTAAAGGCTCTCAAGGGCCGAAAACTATTAATAAAAACGAAGAAGTTTGCAAAAAATACTCACAACTCGTGACGACGTGTTACGGTGTTCACTGTCCATATTACTAGTATTGTGAAATTATACGAGAACTATCCAGACAAACCTACAATAGGTTTTTAGGGTGCGCTTTAATGTGTATAATCTTTTATGTATAATGTATTAAATAAAGAAATTAAAAAATAATTATTATATATTACGAAAATTATTAAGTCATTCAAATAGCTACGTAACTTTAATTGACACTTTAGGAAGCGTTAGCGCTAGGGAAAGAAGTGGCCGAAGAAACTCCAGAAAATAGATGCCATTGTCTAATGAATTACAGTTTCGTTGCAGTTAATTGAATACGTCACGTTCCAGCACAATCCATGGTTTCCTAAGCGACTTCAGAAAAGAAACATGTTATCGATTGACCTGTATTTGTTTTATATGCGTAGCGTCGTCAATTATAAACCGATTTTGAATATATATGGAACCTAATAAGCTTGGTGAAAAGGTGACAGAGATTATTGTCTGTATCTATCTCGCCAAAACAAGGATAAAAGAAAAATCAATTTTTTTATGGGGTATAAACTAATGCTTCACCCCGATCCCACATGATGTTAAGTGGTGATAGATGATACGCGCTAGTTTAGTAAGTGCCTATATAAAAATGTAATTATACATATATTAATATTATATCATACTAAGAATGCGTGTCCTCTTATTTTGGAACTCCTAAACGGTTGAACCGACTTTGTTGATGCAATCTTTGGTTCGGACATCCTTCAGATTAATCCAGTGGGTAATGCTCTGAAGTTTGGTAGTGACCAATTATATATTTGATAGTTGATCGCTATCAAATTTCTTTTGATTTTTCTTTGAGCTTCTTCGATGATATATTTAACAATTACTGCAATACCAGAATGTGTCAAAACCGCACATCTGGCAATACACAATGCGGTGTTGATGACTACACTAATCTATGGTAGTGAAAGTTGGGTATGGCAGAAACAACACGAGATTAATGCCGATGAGATAGGGTCAATCCGTTATGCAAGGTGTCACTCTGAATAATTGGTTAAAGAATTACACGATATTGGAAAAGTGTGGCTTAAATGAAGGTGTTGTGATTAGAATTCAGAAAGGTACTGTTTGGAATGGTTCCGACATACTCGTATATAAAGAATGAATGAGAAAGGATAGACACATATATCGCGGAAGTGAGTGGGTTGATAAGTAAAGGTTGCTCAAGAATGAGGTATTTAGATCGACAAATTACCGATATATTAAAAAGGGGCAGGTAGGAGTACCTAATATGTATGCACAGATGTATGGATGTGAATGAAGGGAAAGACATGTCTTTTTTTTTAAATTGACCCATAGGGTCTTTCACTTCTGCTGAAACTTTGCAGCATCCTTCAGTTCCCAATTTCTAAATACTCGAAGTAGGCATCGTTGACAAAAAACTATAGCTTAATTATGAATACTTCAATAACAAGCTTTTCTCGTTTATTGCTTGTTACGTCGATCAGTTTGCCATAACACGAATACGCATACAACACACGTTCTTGACACAGATTCTAATATCTATAAATGTTTATTTTTATCCAATGTATATGTGTTGCCATTAGGATATATTTAGATATATTATTAAAAAGGGGGCAGGTAGGAGTACCTAATATGTATGCACAGATGTATGGATGTGAATGAAGGGAAAGACATGTCTTTTTTTATTAAATTGACCCATAGGGTCTTTCACTGCTGCTGAAACTTTGCAGCATCCTTCAGTTCCCAATTTTTAAATACTCGAAGTAGGCATTGTTAACAAAAAACTATAGCTTAATTATGAATACTTCAATAACAAGCTTTCCTCGTTTATTGCTTGTTACGTCGATCAGCTTGCCATAACACGAATACGCATACAACACACGTTCTTGACACAGATTCTAATATCTATAAATGTTTATTTTTATCCAATGTATATGTGTTGCCATTAGGATATATTTAGTTCAAAAATCTATGATTAATTAATGCGTCAATGCAGGGTTTTTTTTTTGGAAAGTTATTTTCTAAGACATCGAAAAATTTCCATAAAAAATTAAAACTAAAAAAAAACTATTTTGGTAACATTTAAAATTATTTTTGGTTTTATATGAGGGTACCAAAACTTATGGACTTATAACTTTCTTACAGCATGCCCCCAAAAAAGAAGTGTCAAAAAAGGCCTGCATCAATATATTTTCCGTATATTTAAGTGTAATGGGATTCTTTTCTAGGAAGGAACTAATGAGCTTGGAAATTATCTTAGCACAAAGTCTTCTCAGTTGTGTCAAAACGTGTGTGTGTGAACGTACAGTGATAACACAGTTGTCAAATTTTGCTAGTTTTGCTAATTCAATTGTGTTACGAAGGTTATCCAATGACGTACCACTGACTCTCAAATATTGTTCCAATTGTTAGTATAGTAATCTCGTTAATAATGACATCTTCAAAATATGTCGTTACGTTACGTTAACAATTAAACAAAAAATCAATTAATTTTAAATTAGCAGATTACGGTTTCGGTGACAATAGCGGACTTATATGATTCTAACACGGACGATAATCGTAATGCACATTCGTATCTGTCACTGTCAAGTCACTGGCCGCAGACATTTCGTAGGTCACTTAAAGGTTAAACGTTAATTAACTAAGCAAAACGTAAACATCGGACTCACGTTTAGAATATATAAAAACATACACAAAAACACAATCAAGATGATGTAAATAGAATTTAGTAGCACTATCACGATGACCAAACGTTAATTTCAGTAGTCAGAATAATTATAAACAATTTGTTAGCATACTCCCGGAGGTATATGCGATAAAAGATTCTGTGTCATATTATGGTATTAAGTTAGTTGAGACCGCTGCGTCTCTCCGTCACCCATTTGTCAGTTTCACTCAGTTTAAAAGAGGGTAATGTTGACTCTCCTTGCCTCCTTCACACACTCTATATAGTATAAAAAGATATTTCGGGAACTTTTATTTAACTACATTGGCTTAAGTAATAGTTAAAATACCAATAACTAACGCCATCCATCGATATAGTTCGGTACTTTTGTTTCTCTTTAGTGTCAATAGAGGACGTTGCTCACTGTAACAAGTAACACGTTGTCATTCAATCGCAGTTCCGTCTGTCAAATAGCAGCTGCTTATCACCTGTCACTGTCAATAAATAAGTTTCTCAATACTGAAATGTATTTTAAGTGATTAAAGTTTTATATACATGTTTTATAAGCAGATAATTTGTGATTGAAAGGTGACAGTACTATGGGGCTATGTGACGAAGGTAGGAATTCATGTTTATAGACGTATGTTGGTGTCTTAATCATTGTAAACAAGTCAATTATTTTTCAATTGGATGTGCCTTTCTGTGTCAATTAAGTGCATGTTTGAGTCAACTTCTTTGTAGTCTATAACACGATAATGTTTACAAATGGTCTTACTAAGATCACAATACTGTTTTGTTGGCATTATGTACCAAGACGTTGTACTAAACGTGTTTACCTTACAACTTAACGTCCTTCTGTAAAATTTTGATTGCGGAACTAACTCTTTAAAAACTGGTTTGACCTCTCACTTGCTATTGGACGTTTGTTGATGTTTTGTAACATTCATACAAATATTCTAATCTAATTTAACAAATATTCTTCTAAATAAGGCAAAGGCTTACACAATAGATTTGGTTATAACTGTAAATGGGTGCTGTATCTCGTATCAACTTGAACCGCTATCATCATCATCTTATATACTTCACTTACATCAGCTTATATACTAATTATATAAAGCATTTTTTACCTTTAATACTTTCTTGTATATTTAGTTTGAAATTTAATTTAGAGAAAATTTGCCCACTGAAAAGGACTGGCAGAATATGCTCTAGATGAAAGAATGTATATTAAAAAAATATATATTTGAAACTAGCAATACCATCACCATAGACTAACCACAAAGTTCTTTAAGAATACAATTAGTACCAATTGGACTGACCGTATACTGCAATTGCTAATGATTAATGCCACAACAGATCTTTTATAGAACATGCTGTAAATTTATATATTCTACAGTGTAATACTATTATATTGTTTCCACATTCAATAAAACAAGATTAATCAATATTGTAGTTTAATATTCGGTTTTTCAAAGTTCTCCTGTTCACTTTCTTCTTATGATAATCATCATCTTTAAAGTGAAATTGCTATAAGATATTCGGTATCTTTTTTGCGATTGATTTGATGTGACAATTTGAATCAATAATAATCTATTCTAGGAAACAGAAATAAATCATTCACAGTTTTTCATGGAATGGCTTAGATGATTTGATCCTTGTCAACTGGCTGTCCCTGATTATTGGAGCACATGTGCATTTTACCATAAATGATTTTCGCTAATGTACACCCGCAACACTATATGGTTTGCAAAGTTTAGCCTGCCTCAGTACAAACAGCTAACCATTTCTTAGTATCTAGTTCAATAATTGTGACCATACTAGAAAAATAAGGTCTCACATTTTATAACACAAATGTTTTTTTTTTATATTGAACTATACACATAGTACAGTATAGTAATCAACAGTGTATCTCCATCTTCCAAAGCATTTTATATTCAATAATATTTTACCTTCACTAATTATAATTCACATCTTATTGCTTTGTTATATTTAATCAACTTTAAAAAATGCTTTTTTTTATGATGAATTACACAGTTTGGTCAGAGAAGCTGGTCTTGACTGCTTCACCGGATTTAGAGGTGGCATAGCTCTTAGGTCGCTTAGCCTGAAACTCTATCGCTAGTAGCTTGACACAAGGGTCCCCCCGGTGAGTGGTAACCGCGGCTTGGACGGAGTACGTTACGCGTAAGCATTGCGATCGGAGGACGCCTGATAGGGATGACTAGACTGAGACTGACATTTATTCACGGATTCAGGGACATTCGAAAGCTAAACTAACTTTAAGTGCCACTTTGGGATTTAAGAATTGCAAGGCATTGTAACTTTTCTTCCAAAGATATATCCGGAAACTCTTACCATCTTGTATAAAGTATGATTATTGTATTCTAAATGTAGTATTGCGCGCGCACGTCTTTAGGTAGTCCCGGGCACCGCTGAAAATCAGCGCTGTCGCATCCTTGCGACAGCATATGCTGAGATGGTGTCCGATATTGGCCAACATATGTTTTGTATCATTTGTCCGTGTAACTTTAACTGTGTTTTGTCTATTTTTCATTCTTTTTTAATGTGTGTTATATTCTGTCTGTGATGTGTTTTTGTATTGTGATGCTAATAAATAAATGTCTATGTCTAGTGCTTAACATATTGGTAGACTTACAACAATGCAGGACTAGGCAAGTAATCCTTAACGGCAATTAGCGTGAATGTTGTAGAAGAAAGAGAACAAATGTAGGCATCAGAAATTCGTAATATAACTATGATACTAAGAAAACAATAAAGAGCAATCCACCATTTGTTGTGAAGTTATGTTTTAACTTGTTACATATACAAAGGATAAGATGTAGAAGCAAACTTAATGTAAGTTTATAAAGTTTCCAATAAATTATGTTTACCAATAACTTTGTTATCAGCTTATGAATGCAGGGACTTGCATCTGACGGATATTATAATTTATGTTGAAATAATCCAAATGCTTTACCATTAAGAGATCAATATTTACACAACTTTATTTACTTCTTATCAAACTGCATATAATTATTAATTCACTGATCGTAAGTATATTTTAACCGACTTCATCAAAATGAAGAGATTATCAATTTGTCTGTATTTTTTTTACGAACCTACGCCAGTTGGCAGAAGCTGACCGTAACAGTTTTACTGGATTTGAGAGCTCTTAAGTAGCTAAATCTGAGTCTGTATTTAAAGCAACACGAGAGGAGAGTGGTGTGCAGTCATAACCGTGGTTGATAAACCGATATTGTAATATTTTTGTTTGTAAGGGCTTTAGTTCCGAAAATATATCAGTGAACTCAAAAAAATCTTATATATAATATTACATATAACATTTCTTGAGATATTAGAATTTAAGACTAGGTAAGTAGTTTTTAACAACGAGCACAAACGTGAAAGACAATGTAGGCGTCAGAACTTCATTCGGAAATGCAAGACAGTCTCTGCGCGCCTTTAATTTTTGATCCGTCGCTTTTGTTTTGATTTGAAACCGGTTTTCGATTTTTACTCGTAAATATACTTGTGAGAGGTAAAAGGGCTCTTAAAGCGCTCAGCCCGAAGCTTTATTTTATTACCTATATCAAGGTCCCCGCGAAGTCACCTCGGCTTAGACCGGCGGAACGTCATTGTCAAATAATAATGTCAATTGGTATTATCGTTTATTATATATACTGTCTCTATTTAAATATATTTTAATACGTAAAAATTATATCTTCTAAAGTTACATACATTACATTGTCTACAAAATTCTCTCAATAATAAAGCCACTTAAATTATAATTACGAACTGTCTACAAACGTGCAGGGAACAGAAAAATAACCCAGAAAACTTCTAGTCATTAAATCTTGCAGACTTTCTGTAAAGTCATGGTGATTATGAGAAGATACTTATGTCATTACTGACATACAATAGAAGCCAACAGCGTTTTATGTTGAATCTCTTTTTGTATAATATAAGATTACGAAATAGTTCAAATATCCTCACGGTAAGCGGTAGCTACGGATGACGTAGTATTTGCTTAGAATTTTAAATAGGAAGTAAAAAAAATCTATGCGTCATCACACTTGTACTAGTCATCTCAAGACATAGTTCATGTCATCAGCTCCTATATAATATTTCCTCTAACTACGGCTCCCTGGATCACAGCGCAACACACAACTTCTCGGCAGCAGGAACATGCACAGCGTTGGCGGGTGCCTACACGGCCTGGAGTACGTTTGTTGGCATTTCATTGTGAGGTTGTATGTATAATGTCTAACTGTACTGTTCTATGGGAAACAACTGTCGTGAACAAATTTTTGAAATGATACCATTTAGTGGTCTTCAAAAAAAGATTGTATTACTTTCTCAAAGGCCCGTCTTGTACTTTATATATATTTAATTATATATAGCATTATAAAAAGGAAAAGATGATATCCATTTAATAACACGATAGTAATTTGCACTTTGTACCCGATACGGTTCAAAGTCCACATCCACATAAATCGGATTGTGATAATCTTGAGATTATTATTCTCAGAAAGATTGTAGTCCACGTTTAACAGTTAACAATAACGTATAAAAAACAGCAATCGATAATACGCAGTTGTACTTTGAACCAGGCGTTTTGTGTCAACTATTTACGGTCCAAAGTCCAATGACGTAATCTAAGGCGATACTCATATTTGCAAATAAAAATTTGCAAATCATTGTAAAAAGTTACACCATTTTTCTTATATGCGTGTCGTGTACTGTATTATGTACAATTGCTTGACAACTATCTATAATATAATCAATAATTTTTTTAAAGTTGTTTTTCGCTTTGACACAATCACAAGATTTCCATATATTCATGATTTCAAACATGACGTCAAAATTAGAAAATGAATTCTTTTTACTTTTAATAGAGATTTCTTTATTTACCAGACAAACGCGGTCATCGGTCACACGGGCCAATTAATACGATAGTCGCTGCGGTGGTTCTATCACTTGTTTTTTTTTTAAATGCAAGCAAATATAACATTTTTCAGCCAGTCTTCTTGATTAGTATGTTATTTTAGGCTATAGATACCCTAAAGCTATATATATAAATTGAACATATACACATTCGAACCTCCTGTCATTGGACAAGGACACTGATTATTTAAGGACTGATTATTTCGACCTATATGCATGTTTATTTAACAGATTGTGTTATTTTTATTTCAAATATTTGTCCTTGTAAACCAGATATCATATCACATAATACAGATAATAGGTGTGATACTAGAAATAATGTATTAAGTGTACATTATGTACTCAATGTTATTTTGTAATACGAGGTGACGTGTCATATGGTCATTGTACTTCAATACACATAGTCGTTAGTAACCGCAGTATTAAGATTAATCTAAAAGATTTTTTAATCGCTGTTTCTTTCATCAAATAATATAGCTCTCAGGTATTTGTAACCCCAATGATGGGAATGAAATATCTACGGTGTAAACAGGACAGGTTTCCCTGTCTTCTTTTAATATAGCTTCACACCTCACATGCCATAAAATTTTTAGCAGGTAATTTTTTTCCATACATAAAAAATCGAAGGTAATTCAATTCTGGCACAAGCCGACTGATACAACCATCAGATCGTAAGCCGAAACGATTAGCCACTAATCCTACCCACCACCTCCCATGGCCCCACCAACCTCGCGGTTATATGGGCCGAAACGCGGTAGGGTACGCATGGTCTGGCCGTGTGGCCCCACACGCACCTTCTTGACTCCCTACAAGTTCTTTATCAGGGCCTTTCTCCACCATTCGGAGCTCAACCCCTTAAGGGGCTCTACGGCACGCAACATAAGAGCTCGCTCGATGGCGCCAGACGACGAGCTTTTTAACGGGTCCTTCGTTTATGCCAGGCGTGTGCAAATTCCCTGAACTTCAGGAAGTTGCCCTCCGAGGAGACCAGATCGCGGAAGTAGACCGGAACCTATCACTGCTTATTGTTTATATGTGCTCGTAGACCATTTTCATAGACCATGTGCCAGATACTTTTACGTCAAAGAAACTGCCGAGTTAATGCACGACCATTTCAGAAGTGACGTCAATCACATAAGTAATGCTGCTTCTAGTTATTGTAAAAAAAATGTGACGTATTGACTAAGTATTGACGTTTTGCCATTTGACTTCTAATGTCTAATGCGCAGCTCACATCATAAAGCCGAAAAAACTTTTATTTACTTGTGCCGCGCCGATGTCTTATATTTGATAATCCTATTAGCGAATATTCGTGAAATACTATTTTTTACGAAACTGAGTTTACAACAGTAGTGATAAACTATTGGCTGGACGTCGGTCTTGTGATCTGCCGATCAATGGTCACCTGTCACACATGGAAACTAATAAGCGTGGTGAAAAGCGGACAACGAAGGCTGTCTCTGTCTACCCTACTAGGGTAGACGGGGAGCTTATTACATTTAATACATTTATATATATTCATTTATTACAATACATATATCGCCTTTTGAATCTAAATGTATACGAAGAACGGTATTTAAATGTAGGTAGGTAGGTCGATAAAAGCTACAAAGCGAGTAACAATTCCGTCGAGGACCGTTGTGCCGTATTGCTCCCAATAGAGGTTCAGGCAGAACGACCTGACAGTTCTGCCATCTCTTAAATCTGTTTCTGTCAGCTTCTGTAGCCGATCAGCGTATGCGTAAGAATTGAATATGTTGGTTAAATGAGCGAATTCGCAGATATGAGAGACAAGTGCTGCGTACTGGCGCGTGAGGCTGCGAGATAGTGCGCGACCCCGACCTGCCCCGACCGGGCGATTGCTGTCTGTTTACCGCCTCTGCTCCAAATCACGACTCGTTTGAACCGAATACACATTCCTATAAATTATTACTTCGCCTTTGGTTTAAAAGAAAAGCTGCGTTAATAACGATTTACGAATCCAACTCGGCTGGGCAGCTTCAAAATGTATTCTCGTCCAAAATACCTCAGTGCTTGAAGACGGAACAGAAACGTGGTCTCTCACTATGGCCCTCATAAGCAAGCTCAAAGTCGCACAACGAGCTATGGAGAGGGCTATGCTCGGAGTATCTCTACGAGATCAAATGGGGAGGAGACGAACGAAGGTAACCGACATAGCTCGCCGGATAAGCAAGTTGAAGTGGCAATGGGCAGGGCACATAGCGCGTAGAACAGATGGCCGATGGGGCCGAAAAGTTCTCTATTGGAGACCACGGACCAGCAAGCACAGTGTGGGACGTCCACCCGCAAAGTGATCTGACGACCTCATAAAGGTCGCAGGACGCAGCTGGATACGGGCCGCTTACAAAAGGTCCTTTTGGAAATCGTTGGGGGAGGCCTATGTCCAGCAGTGGATGTTTTACGGCTCAAATGATGAATAACGATTTGCAAAACAAAAAGTTGTAGGATCAAACCATTAAATAATACGAAATTGAAATATTCCTGTGCGATTGTCAAAGTGACATTACATGACGTCAGAGTGTTGTCAAAATGACAAGTGCAATATTTTTGAATTTCAAAGCGTAGGTGTAGGGTATAGTCTGCAGTCAGAAAAAAAAAAGAATAACCATTGTTGGTATTCTTTAAAAAACATTGTTATTTTTTATGCTTATGGCTTATGATTGTGTCATATCCAGGTCTGAGAACTAACTTCGTCTGAGTATATGTCTCCTTGCTTGCTTTGGAGTTTGTTTTTGTGTTTTTCAAAGTTAAAACGTACTTAGAAAACAGTAACAGTAGTCATTAGAGTTAAAAATATTACAAAAAGTAGCAGCTTGTCTTCCGAGAGACAAGTTATATGTGATTCAAAAGCAATTCGACGCTATAAGTATATACATTGATATAACTGATTACTCAAATGACGAATCATCACGTGTCCGATAACAGTATTAATAATTAATAAGTCTATGCTCTGCAAACAGAAAATGGCAAGGAATTATTAATAATTATCACAAAATGTATCAATAAAAACCTTCGTTAAATTGTACACTCGCCTAGCCTAGTATGTAAAATGTAAATGCACATTTATTTTTGATTTTTAAATGCACATACATTTAAGCGTCAATAGCTTAATGGTTTAGAATGCGGTCTGCGAATCGTAAGCCGTGGGTTCGAATCCACCATTCGACTGACGTGAACCACTGGCACGAGTACCAGTTGGATTGGTATATATACGGTATCCTCTGCCTGTCGTAGAAGGCGACTAACGGCTTTTGTCGTCCGCAAGGGGACCCGGGAAGAAGGCGACATCGGCTGGCCCGTTGGCCGAAGGTACGGGGGAGGGGGGAGGGAGTAACCTCATCGCCGGGAAGTGAGTAACCTCATCGCCGGGAAGTGAGTAACCTCATCGCCGGGAAGTGCTCTCCTTGAGCACAGAGCAGAGGGGCTTCGTTGCGTTCCACTGGAGATCCCGGAGCCCCTCATCATGCACCAAGGAAGGGCCACCGGTGAAGTTTTAGTGGGTAAAAACCCCACATAACCGCCGCCTTCCTGCCAGAAGGCGGGGTATCTTTTTGAAGATTTCCTCCCTGTTAACAAAAATAAAAGTTCGATTGGTTAATAAGAATTTTATTAATATTTCTGAAAAAAAAAGAAATATTGCTATAAAAAAAAAAAGAAAAAAGCCCTGAGCCCGCTCTTAACCAAAAATGGTTAGCTGGAAGAAAACTAAATAGCATTGAGTCCTTTCGTGCTTTAAAGAATTTATCTATCTATAATACATTAGATAGGAAACAACAATGTACAATTTGTGTACAATATACATAAACAAAAATCGCACATTCTTTTAACCCAGAGTACACAATGCGGGGTAGACACAGATGCACTGAGCTTTTAAGAGTTAAAGTTACAGATATTATATAAATATATGTCCTATTGTTGAGCGCAGACCTCTATAAAGGGAGATATGAGTATAGTCCGCCACGGCGGATCTAGTGCGGAATGGCAGACTACACATGTAGATAATTCTCTAACATATGTATGTTTCCTCATTATATTTTCCTTCACCGCATAAAATTGCAACGCCAAATTTTATTGGAGCCAGCACCGGGGATCGAATTCGGGTTGCTAGCAATCTTAACGTAGTACGCTGCATAGGGTAGTCACTAAGGGTATGGCACGCTGCCAATGTAGCCAATATCATAACGTCCTATTATAATCACGGCAATACTTTCGCTAGAGAGATCGCAAGAAAGCTACTGTAATAGTGTGTATGTAACGCGTAGAAGCAGCCAAAATCATACTTAAATACACTGTTATTTACATATCGAGTTTAAATCACATCGTGTAGCCACTTCATGTTATATACACAATATCTGTATAACCTTGCGATAGATAAACTACCCGTTAAAAACATTATCAGCGACTGAACCGATAAACGCACCAACGTACCAATAACGACAAAGAAACAAAGCTCGGGATGGCGACAATCAATTAGTCATCCGGTCGCCGGGCCTGACCATAAAAATGTTGACATGAACGAGGCTTCTGGGCATCAGCTGCGGCGGTATGACTCCATTACATTCGACTCCACATCCGCTGCATTTCCGATAACGAGTGAGTCAGTGTCGATGCAGCGGTTGCTGTCGATGTTGCTGATCCGTCGTATTGGTTATTCATGTAGGCCCGTAGGCGCTGTCAGCAAATTTTCGAAGTTGCCGTAGCGGATATTGTCGGGTGTCGTTACAATCATTTGTCAGTCGTGTCGGCGTCGCGTTTGAGTAAGGTCGTGTCATCCGGTAGTCTCCGTGACCCGTGAATGCATTTTTAAAAACAATAACATAACTCGGTAATATATCGCTGAGTGGATGCCGCTTTGTAATTGTATGAGTGTGTAAAAGAATCAACGTTACGTAAACGCAACGCACGTTTTTAGTGTTCTTTTCATAAAGTTATTAAGAACTTATTTGTTCACTTGTCTGGCGAAGTTAATCTTGTCGGTTATCGGCGGACGCTATCGGCAAGCGAATCATTCTGCCCGTTTTGGTCAGTTGTTGATAAGAGCTTAGAGTGGAGACACTCCGTAGCACGCGGTCGGGGGAAGATGCCGGTGTACTCCTGCGATATGGCTACGTCACATGAATTGTGCTCAATGGAGTACACTGCCGACTACATGATGCCCGCACAGCCGTATGTTTGGGACAAAGCACCATGTACTCCATACACGATGTACTCCAACCGAAGTGTCACAGAGGAATCCCACCGCTTAACCACGTTGAGTGGTGTTTACGACCCCAAAGAAGGTTTGTTTACATAAATTATCAACGTTTACTGTTAGTCAATTATTTAAAATAGTTGAAAATATTATATTATCTATTCATAACCTCTGTTTACTATCTTATCTGTGACATTTAAATCAGGTTTATCTGTTTTAAAAATGAATTGAACGTCGCGTAGCTATAAATTTTTTATTATTTTATAGTTACTAACCCAGTGGGTAGTATGTTGGAATTTTATCGGACGATTCATGTTCAAATTCTAAGCGGCTTTTATTTTTTAAAAAATATTCAGAGAAATTAGAAGTACCCACATCCATCACACGTAACTTTCGTCTTACAGCGGTCATAGTTTGACACAGACAACAATTCAAATAATTGAAACTTTGGTACCACCTAGGAGTAATCAGGTCTGCGATATTCACCAATGATTTGAGACAGTGAAATCTGTTGTCATGCGGAGGATGGAAGCATGTATGACAATTAAGAATTCTTTAATTTTTTTTTTAATTTGGTTCAGTTAAGAAATTAATAAAAAACTTTAGCTAAGTTCCTTCACTAATCATTCCTTCATTATGTTGACCACAAGCTTAGAAGTTGTACCGTCCATAACGCCTTAATTGTAAAGATTACCCTTAGACGTTGGATGTAAATAGAATGCATCGAATTCTCAAAAAGTTCTTTCCTTTAAGCCATGAGGCCTTAGCGCGGATTTACAGGCTCAATATGTCTTAGAAAACGTCACAACACTGTTTCCTCACGATGTTTTCCTTCACCGCCGAGCTCGTGGTAAATCAGCACTTAAAATGACAACAAACCACCGAGTTGCCACCGAGTATCTCTGGTTGCTAGCGTACTATAAAACTTCTGAGCTACCACGGCTTAATTAGATGCAGGTTCAAAGCTAAATACACACCTCGGCGTCTGTGTATTTAAAAAAATGCATTGGGCGCTCAGCCAGGACTTCTGAGAGGGATATACGATAGAAGGTGTCCGAGAAGACTGTTAATTTAATTTCTGTATTGTGTATGTGGAATAACGTGTATAGATTTATTAAATTATGATAACTAAATACATAAATACGTGCGTTTAAAGCGTTAAATAAAAAAAATGAAAATCTCTTAAGATATATCATATAGAACAAGCGAGGAGCTAACCTATACTCTATACTTATTATAAAATTCTGGTAATTTCCCGATAGTTTTTCTTACCTTGCTATTCAATTAGACCGGTTTCTTTGCACAAAATTGCTTCGCTAATAATGTGCTTAATCAATAAAGCTTATACAAAGAAGAGGATAAGATAAGCTCGTACGGCTGTATTATCCAACTGGGGTCGGCAGAGGTGACTTAATAAAATATACAAGGTTAATCGATTTTATTTTGTGACATCTGACACAGAAAGATATAAGCTAGAATTTTTTTATGCGTGTAAACTAGCGCTTGACCATGATCCCACCTGCTTAAAACCGTGCTTCGATCCCGCTACCCTCCGAGCTCAAGCACCCGACACAGAAATGCCTAATATGTTATACCCGGTTATTATTCGCATCGCAACTGTTCATACCCAACCCCCATGAGGCTTCACCAAGCTTCACGCCGGAACACGACGGAAGTCGCTTGGCGGCGAGGCTTTGCTTGATGGGTGGTAACCTTGAAGCCTGCGGCGAACCTACCACCGAGAGTTACTAGTGCACCGTTAGTCAATGGTAAGTAAATAGCGCAATGCTGCCAATGTCCGCTCCCCACGTGGCAACAGGTGTTCGTGCCGGACGAGGTGTTAGTTTTATGGGGAGCAAAACAAGATCCCCACTTTTAGATATTTTGGTAAATACTAACAAATGCCTTGGCTTGTTATCACTCGTGAATTTACTATATTAAATTATATGAATACAATAACAATCTTTATTGAACACAGTTATGATAAATGAAACAATGGTATCCTGTCTCCTAAACTAGGAAATCCTGTATTTTAGGAGACAGCATCCACCCGTTATATTGCCATTGTGCACAAATTAGATTAATACATAATACATTTTATGCCTATTTACGTACATTTACACAATAAAATAGGTGTATATATATGTGTATGTGTGCCCGTTTCTGCTGAGTGTATGTCTGTCTTCCATTACCACTACCTATTTACATAAATTTACATAATAAAATGGGTGGGTGAGTGTTTGTATGTGTGCTCGTTTCTATCTGACTGTGTGTCTGTATAGCACTACCACAAATTATATGTAAAGATTTTCACACATTTTGTACTCCTTTCACCAATTTCCACTTATTTGATTTCGCCGCCAAAATCAGCTTCGATTATCGTCGCTTCTACGCATTTTGTGGCCGACATTCACTAAGTGATTTTATTGTTACGAAAAATGTAAAACTGGTAAGCCAATCTTCCATCACATTCTATTTCGAACTCCATGGGTTTTTTTTTCTTTATTACGGGGAGGAAATCTTCTGTCTTCTGGGGAAAAGCGGCGGTTATGTGGGGTTTTTACCCACTACTGCTCTGCACGCTGCACTGCTGCACTGCTCCGGGATCTCGCACGAACGCACCGGAGCCCCTCTGCACTGTGCTCAAGGAGAGCACGTCCCGGGGGGGAGGGGAGGTTACTCCCTCACCCCCTGTGCCCTCTCAGTGCAACGCGACACGGGCCAGCCGATGTCGCCTTCTTCCCGGGACCACCTTAGCGGACGACAAAGGCTCCCCACCCTTGTCGCCCAGTGAACCCGAGGCCCCTTTTACTCGCCTTCTACGACAGGCAGGGGATACCGTAGTCTTATTCTTGAGAGCCCAGAACCACAGGGCTATCCTATCCTATTGTCATATGGATATAGGACATTAGTCAAAAAATATTTTTATACCGGCTAATGGTATTGTCATAAGTGATAAGTATTGCCTCGTTAAACTAACGTTGTTTATTCATTTGCGCATCTCTCTACCAACAATATAAGTCACACGTATCTGACCATCATTATAGAGCAGTATTTTCGTCTATATGTTGAAATTGTTTAAATCATAGTATTTTATTACTTATTTAAACTTTAATTAAGCATGTAATCGCGTGAATACAAACGTCGTTTTGGGTCATTGGCGATACCGGAGTTACAGCGTTAACCTATTTTGTATATACATTAAAGATTTATAGGAACAAAATTAATAATAATAAGATAGACTATTTAATATATAAATCATATACTTATATAATAAGTTACAATTTTTATAAAAATTATGCTCGAGAGTCTAGTTTTATACGTAACATTCCATTAATAGATTCCTACTAAAGCAAAGCTTACGAGTAAATTAAAAAATGGCTTTAAGAATAAATTTTAGTTTTGTATTATCTTTTGATAAACATGGACTTACTATCTACTTAGTGCCAAAATTAAAAAGAGGTTCATGCTAAGCGACCTAAGAGCTACGCCACCTCTCTTTCCCGAAGTGGCATGTAGATTAGCTTAGATTGTCCCAAATAGTTTTATTAATAAAATAGCTACCGACCGAGTCGTGGTTCGGCCTTCTCGGAACGTACATGTGTACGCACGAATCGGAATGCTTATGCGTAACATAGTAACCGTTCAGGCCGATATTACCCCTCATCGGGGAGTCCCTTGTGTCGAGTAACTAGGGATAGAGGTTCAGGCTAAGCGACCTAAGAGTTATGCCACCTCTCAATCCGGTCAAAGTCAGTTTCTCTGGCTAATCTGTGTAGTTCATACAGTAGGAGAGGGGTCCTCTCCTGTGCTCTACGAGAGCATAGTGCAGAGGGGCTTCGGTACGTTGCAGTAGAGATCCCGGAGCCCCACACCATGCACATAACCTCGCCTTTCCCCCATTAGGCGGGGTATCTCGTTGAAGATTTTCCCATAAAAAGTATAAATTTTCATTGTCGATTTGATCTGACACGTTTGATTTCATTAAAAGTTGTTTTTGTTTTTACTTGTAATTTTTTGTTTATAAATGTAAATATACTTCTGAGTTAAAATTATCAGTAAGATAACCTGGGGAACTGCTTGTTGCAGACAGCGACATGCAGCTGGAGACGAGCAGCAGCGAAGCAAGTGTTGCCAGTTCAACGTCGCAGCATTGCGCCATCTGCGGCGACAAGGCGACAGGGAAACACTACGGGGCGTCTTCCTGCGACGGTTGCAAGGGCTTCTTCAGGAGGAGCGTTAGGAAGAACCACTTGTACACGTGCAGGTATGTGCAATGGAACTCTGTATTGATCGTGCAACCAGGTTTAGGTTCCCAACCATTCGACCGGTGACTAATTTGGTCTCCTCGGAGGGCAAGTTCCTCAAGTTCAGGGAATTTGCACACGCTTGGCATAAAAGAAGAACCCGTTAAAAGTCGTCTGGCGCCGTCGAGCGAGCCATTATGTTGCGTGCCGTGGAGCCATTAAGGGGTTGAGCTCCGAATGGTGGAGAAAGGCCCTGATAAAGAACTTGTAGGGAGTTAAGAAGGTGCGTGTGGGGCCCCACGGCCAGACCACGCGTACCCTCCCGCGTTTCGGCCTATATAACCGCGAAAATTACCGCACTGTAAAGCATCCCGCACTACGCATCCTGATTCGAGCGGCTCTTTTTTTTTTGGCCTTGACTGCTTCACCGGATTAAGAGGTGGCATAGCTCTTAGGTCGCTTAGCCTGAACCTCTATCGCTAGTAACTCGATACAAGAGTCCCCCCGGTAGGGGGTAACCTCGGCTTGGCGGTTACTATGTTACGCGTAAGCATTCCGATCCGAGGGCGCCCTAGAGGGCCGAACCACGACTCGGTCGGTAGCTATTTCACGGATAATCTAAGGGACATTCGAAAAGCTAAACTAACTTTGAGTGCCACTTCGGGAAGCGTTGGCACTGGGAGAAGAAGTGGCCGAAGAAACTCCAGCAACGCTCCTAGCATCTAAGGGGTGGGGCCTGCTCATAAAATAGCGGTAACGCTCGAGGATTATTCGCAACCCCCTAAAGTGTAAAGTGTTCGAAACGTCGGGTATTTGAAGATAAGATTAAAACGCGATAAGATCTGTAAAAGTAGTGCTTACGGTTTAATGTTATATTGTAGATTTATTGAGTAGTCAGTTGTGGAAACAATGTTTATTTAATATTCAAATAACTTATCGTACATTCAGGACGCGATTCGCGTTACATTCAGTACCGCTGAACACGTGTTCTAGTTGTCCTTTGTGAACACAGCTTTTAGATAAGTTCCACGTCGTATTTATTGTTACAATTACAAATGCCTATCGGTTATTGAGTCATTTCTTTTAATTCCCATATCAATTAATTATCACTTGATTGTCAACTAGATAAGTACTATATACAAAAAATTGAATAACAATTTTAATTCGGTAACAGACCTTTTTATCTATATTCACCTGTAACAATTATTTATGAGATACTGTCGGCCAGTCTGAGTCACCAATGAAATTAAAAAAAAACTTATATACGTAACATTCCAGCGTACCCATCCCACCCGTCGGGCTAGATTTTTGTTTTATTTTATTTAAAAAATAAACTTTCATATTTAAATATTTAATATACAATATATTAAATTATTCATTCCGTATTTATTTTCTTCTCGAGCGGGTGATCATTATCTACACCCATGTACATATTAGTAATTACAATATCATTCTTTTTCCTTCTTCAAAATCCTTAATTATCTTTAATATACTTCAGTATACTTTATTACACATAAATATACTCCAATATGTTTACTTCAACATGGTTCATAATGACATAAATACACAACGCATGTGTCAATACAAATTTGGGTTATAAAACAATAGAATATCATAGTAAAAAAAGCTGTATTTGACAGTTCAAAAAGAGGAGTGCTCCGATCGTCACAAAACTTTATAGGATTACTCGCCAGGTCAATCTGAAGATTCCCTGAAAATTTAATTGAAATCGGTCCAGCCGTTTCGGAGCCTACATGGAACATACCCACACACTTTCTCTTTTATATATATAGCAAATATGCGTGGCCTTCAACAATCTAACTGAAGAGGATGCCAAAGACCGGGCAAAATGGCACCCAAGATCAAAGACTGACCCGTAAGTTATGTCGGGCTCTCACCGACCAAACCCACAAGATTTTCCACCATCGTCGCATATGGTGGGGCTGCGGGATCGCTTGCGCACACAACTGTGGCTCCTCCTGCGACTTGGATTTGGACCTGCCGGCATCCTCACCACCCTCTGCGGATAAGGCGCGCCGGAACATAATACGCGTCTTCCTCTACTACCTCCGAGTTATTAGGATAAGAAGACAAAGAGCTATTATCGCTATGATTTAGCATCATTATATAAGATGATCACCACTGTCATAAATGTAGAATAGAAAACGCAAACATAGATAAAGAAACGTTCTAGAGTGAGTCACATATCAAGAACGGCCAGTTTGTATTTATCTTATCATAAATTTGTACATCAAATCCGCCACCAAATATTTAATCCTTGAAAATAGCGCAATTCACTTTTGTATATTACGATAGATCATGAAATATGGTTTATAATATTTTCAACCGACTTCAAAAAAGTAGGACGTCCTCAATTCGTCCGTGATTTTTTTCTTTTATGAGCCCTGAGCTTCTCTCCGCCGTAGCTTCGCCGTACCGTCGCGGCGCTAGACCTTCACGGTACCAATTATTGACAAGCAGTTTATTCAGATCAAACCTAGGTAAGAATGCGCCTTTAAATAGAATTAGTATAGAATTCAACTCTTTATCAAAAACGGACGATATCGACCTCTTTTTTCCTAGTATAAGTATGTATAAACAATCACTAATCTACAAATAGTTTTTTTTTTATTAGTTAATTTTTAATTTCAAATTTAGTTTTATTTTTACTTTTGTGTTCTTTTTATTTTTATCTTAACATTGTCACTCGCCAATTAATTGCTTGCAGTCTACGCCTATAACTGCGATGGCATTAACTTCACAACTTTTCACTGTTTTATGTATTGTTTGTTAAAAATGTTCATTGTGTTGGTGTAATAAATAAATTAATAAATAGATAAATGTTTGTTACCTCATAACTTTGGACTGGGTGAACGGATTTTGATGATTATATTTTTATTTGAAAGCTGGTCCTTCCCAGTCCTTCCCAGTGTGTCCAGTTGTGATAATGGAATCCATGAGAAAACCATTAAAGTCTAAAATTTTCATTAAATATTTGCGGCACAAATGAACGATAAACGAATGACGAATAACTAAATATTACGGCAACGCATTTCGATGATTCATTTTTATTGGAAAGGATGTACTTCAACTGTACTTTGATTCGTTATATTTCTATTCGATTTGAAGTCGGTTTTTTACTCGTACACATACTTGTTAGTATAGCGGTAATGTTAACTGGAATTTAAGGTATTGTTGCATATTAAGAGTACTCATCGAATTTCGTTTCCGTTGAAACGATTGCTCTATGATTAAGTCTCTCCTTTCTCAATTTATTCCATTGTGATCAAAGGACCTCGTGAGTTCTGTAATGTGAAAGTCGCAGCAGCAAAGTATAGTTCCATTCTATTCTAGTGTCTAAATAAATCCGTGTTAGCTGCTAATCCGGGCAGTCGCCTCAACTTGCATAGCAATCTAGCAACCCTAGTTCGATCCCCGCTGCTGGCACCAATTAATTTGTTTTGCTGATTTACCACGTGTTCGGCGGTGAAGGAAAACATTGTGAGGAAACATGTATTAGAATATTTTCTAAGACTTGTGCAGCTCGCCAAACTGCAGTACGGCCGCGTGGCGTTCTACGCCCCTATATTCTCTTCGCAGAGAAGGCGTGTGCCCTACTGTACATATATATGATGTAACCTTAAATACATAAACTATTTTGTTTTTTTTTTTTGACGGGGCGGAAATCTTCAGAATGATACCCCGCCTTCTGGAGGGAGGCGGCGATTATGTGGGGTTCTTACCCACTAAAAACTCCCCGGTGGCCCTTTCCTCGGTGCATGGAGGGGCTCCGGGATCTCAACGTGGAACGCACCGGAGCCCCTCTGCACTGTGCTCAAGGAGAGCACGTCCCGGGGGGAGGTTACTCCCTCAGGCCCCTCGGCCCTCGACTCAGGCCCCTACCCTTGTCGCCCAGTGAACCCGAGGCCCCTTTTAGTCGCCGTCTACGATAGGCAGGGGATACCGTAGTCTTATTCTTGAGAGCCCAGAACTACAGGGCTGAACTATTTGGTTATTTACCACAACCTGTCAGGAGTGATACCATCGGAGAAGAAGTATTAAATAATAGGTATCTAATTTGCTTGATTTTGAGCTTTCATATGTGATTTAATTATGATGTTAAAAGAAATACAATCGTCATATACGTTATACGGTCTTTATTATTAGTAAGAGCAGATTTCCAACGTCAAACAATAAATCAGTGCATCAGCAATCAATCATTTAGAATTAGGCCAACCAATATTCAATTCCAATTAGAGTTAAAGGACAGAAAGTTGTTTCATTATATGCTATGATTACCTATCACTGAATATTTATTAGGCATATTTAGATTTTTTTGGGAAGAGTAAATTCTCATGGATACTGCGTAGAATGTACCTCAAGTCTACACGAATAGGTTCCTGTGACATAATAAATAATTTAAAATTGGGACCAGAAAAGACAGCGTTGTGAGTGCACAAAAAAAAATACTGACTAGACAATCTCCTCTTTTTTGGAAGTCGGTTAAAAAGACTATAGGCTATATTTTTGATTTGGTTTTATTTCCTTGTTGCAGGTTCAACAGAATTTGTGTGGTGAATAAGGACAAAAGAAACCAATGCAGATATTGTAGACTAAGAAAGTGTTTTAAAGCTGGCATGAAAAAAGAAGGTGAGCATAGAATTAAGCTATAATTTACAACGTTGTAATGACTGTGGATGTTAAATAGTCCACATACATTGCTAATGCGACCAGAGTATCCGTCCAAGACGGGTTCCCCTCTCGTCAGCTTATGCGCCGTGTGTTACCAATAGAGGTTCGGGCTAATCGACCTAAGAGCTCGGTAACTTCTCAAATCCGATTATACATTGGAATTAGCTTCTCTGGCTATTTAACGTAAATCACCAAAAAAAATCCAAACTAAGCTCAAAATTTTGGCTTCACAGCCAACACAATGCTGAGCCGGTACCTATTCGATCCAGCATCGCAACCAAATAGATCAAGTTTTCGTATTTACTTGGTTTCTTTTTTATATTTTATCTTTTATTTATTTTTTACCTATTTTAATTAGTATTTAAGAAAATGTTTTGTAATTAATACGATTTTTTTTATTGTTAGTAGATAAGTTCTTCTTGTTTCATTTTTGTCTATTTCTGTGTGCTGGTTCGAATAAATGGTTTATTATTATTATTATTAAAAGGCACTGTCAACCACTGACCATAAAACTCCACAAAATTAAACAGTTGGTTTCATATTAAATAACAGGGATTACATCAGCTTGTAGAATATCATTTAGAGTAAGTTTTTTATCTGCCTACTATCATGTCGTTATCGTTTTCCTCGTGATACGACGAAACTGTATTAACTTCCTCCGTGTGACAAATTTCGAACAAACAACTGTATTTAGGAGCAAAAACCAAATACCGACTTCAAATCTAATTAAACGTTAATCGCTTTTATGCGCGGACGCCTTCGATATATCTCCGAATTGCTGTAAAATTTTTATTAATTACCAAGAATTACTCCTCCCCAAAGAGATCGATAGACGCATTCGGCTGGGTCGGGCGGCATTCGACGACTCCGCACCATCCTCACTTCGCAAATACCTCAATGCCTGAAGGCAAAGTCTTCAACCAGTGCGTCCTCCCAGCCATGACCTATGGTGCGGGGACTTGGACTCTGACCGTTGGGCTGGTCCACAAGCTGAAAGTCGCACAACGAGCGATGGAAAGAGCTATGCTCGGCATTTCTAAGGGATAGAATCCGAAACCAAGAAATTCGAAGGAGAACGAAGGTAGTCGATATAGCTCTTAAAGTCAGCAAGTTGAAGTGGCAGTGGGCTGGCCACATCTGCCGAGTCAGCGACGGTAGATGGGGAGGAAAGTCTTGGAATGGAGGCCGCGCATAGGTCGGAGAAGCGTGGGGCGCCCTCCTCCAGATGGACCGACGACCTTTTAGGATAGCCGGAAGTGGCTGGATGCGGAAAGCTGAGGATCGCATGTGGTGGAAGGCATTGGCCTATTTCCAGCAGTGGATAGATACAGGCTGATGATGACTCCTCCCCTGCGCCCTCACAGTGCAAGGCTTCACGGGCCAGCCGATGTCGCCCAGTGAACCCGAGGCCCCTTTTAGTCGCGTTATACGACAGGCAGGGGATACCGTAGTTTTATTCTTGAAAGCCCAGAACTACGGGGCTGTACCAAGAATTACGAACCTAACCAAACTTTCATCAAACTACCATTAGAGTATATCCTTTCCAATAAAAGAATAATCATCGAAATCGCTTGTCGTGATATTGAGTTATTTATATGATTGGTCGCGTACTAACTTATTTTTTTCTTTTTGACGAACTTACACAGTTGGCCAGAGAGGCTGGCCTTGACTGATTCACCAGATTGAGAGATGACATAGCTTTTAGGTCGCTTAGCCTGAATCTCTATTAGCTTCGATATATTTCCGAATTGTAGTAACAATTTTATTAATTACCAAGAATTAATCAGGACCTAACCAAACTTTTATCAAACTACCCTTAGAGTACATCCTTTCCAATAAAAAAAATAATCATCGAAATCGGTTGTCGTGATATTGTTAGTTAGATATTAATTAATGTGTCGCGTACTTACTTAATGCAAATTTAAGATTTATATAGTTTTGACATAGATGCCATTGTCACATAATTCTGTCGATGTTCTGCCGATGATCTGTGATACTTTTCTAAAAATTATTAGTGGTCAAGAGCAGGCTAAGGGTAGTGCCGCTAAAAATAGCGTTTTAAAAATATTATATAGATAAATAAATATACATTTACATACATAGATACTTCAATATAAATACAATAATATACATACACATGGAATACATAAACGACAATATATATATCAGTTTGTAATTTTTCATTGTTTGAGTATTAACGCGATTTAAAGACATAGATGGAGCTAAAAAAGTTTATTTCAGTCACTCTCATTTTTTCTTTCCAATCAATCCTACTTACATTTGTATGTGTCGCATAACATTCTTTTTGGTACCATCTTCTTTCTCGATTGTTCGTATTCCTCTTTCTTTTTCTTACGTTATTTACACTTTTGCGTTGCTATTAAATGAAACATAATCTACCGGTATATAGTTGTTTTGATTGATAGAAAATTGATTATTATGCAAATAATATTTGATTAATGGCTTGACAGATCGGAAAAGTACCTAATAGATGTATCGCCTAGTTTTTGTCTGTGATACTGTGCTATTTACAGTGCTGATAAAACGTAATCACCTATTAAACATGTTTACGTTATTTATTTATTAATGGTCGTCAGTGGAGTTTGAAACAATGACGACATTTCTAACATATTCTTTGATAAATTCACGATATAAGCCACTTACAATGTTACCTGTGTTTTGTTACTATATTTAAAAAAGGTGACCACATATTTTTATGAATAAAAATAAAGAAACCATTACCGTTAAGTAATAGCGTAGTGGTTAAGCGTTCGACTTTACGATGTTATGATGGGAGCTTAGACCCTGGGACAAGATTATACTTAGAAGATTATTTTTTATAATTTTACTTGGAACACCAGTGCAAAGTGGCACTGGTGTTCCACTAGAGTTCCCGGAGGCTCTCAGCATGCATCAAGGATGGCAACCGAGGTGTTTTAATGAGTAACAATCTAAGATAACCCCCGCCTCTTCACGTTTGAAGCGTCAATAGCCCTAACTATAATAAAGAATATATATAATAGATTGACAAAAATTATTTTTGTACCGTATATACATTCATATGGTATCGATATGATATCGGTTATTTTAATATTACAAACAGACCTTCAATTTTATTTATTTGTATCGATTTGTTGTAAGAATAAAAAATGTATTTTACATCAAGCAGACGTTAAGCGACGTTTTACGTAAAGCAAGTGTTGTAACCATTTGGCTATATTCGATGCGTAGTGTCTACGGATCGAATATAATATCGATATCTACTCGTTGTGTGAACGGATGAACCAAAACAGCGGTTCTCAACCTCCATTTCTCGATACATTGATACTCGCAAGCACCGATCAAGATGTGTCATGATGTATAACTAGAAATGCATCTTCTTCTCACTTTTACTATCAAACATTTTTCATGTAAATGGATGTCGCAATTTTTAAAGAGTATCTCAGTGCGACGCTAAAGCAAAAAGGTTGACAAGCGCTGAACTAACATTGAATATCGTACATTTATCGGCATCTAGGTCAAGTTCTTTACACCGGAGGGATCCGTCAAGGGACCGGATTACGCTTAAAATTGTCGCACAAATCTCGCCTCGTCTACATCCGTGCCCAATAAGGAAACTTATGAATGTAAAATATGTCCATAACAGAAATTGAAAAATTTTGGTAGGTTTACGACAATCTAAGACTATGTAAATACTAGAAGTATTTAAATATTCTTACAGGGTTACCGACAACGAGTCAGGAACCGGGCTGCCCACGTAATGGGCCGCCTATATCACTTAATCAATAAAAGAGCAAAATGTCCTTCGTAATAAGGTGACACTCTATAAAGCAGTAATACGTCCCGTTATGACGTACGCGAGCCCGGTCTTCGCGCATGCCTTCCCCGTCATATCCACCGTCTTCAGGTTATACAAAATCGCTTTCAGACGAGCCACGGGTGCGTCGTGGTTCGTACGCAACCGCGGATTACATAGATACAGGGCTACCGACGATAGCCCAATTCTTTAAGCAGGCATCTCGACGGTTTTTCGAGACTGCCACCAAACATTCAAATAAACTTCTTGTGAGTGCCGCCACTTACAAGACTCTCCCCACTTGTAAATTCAGACACGCCGTCCGGAGGCCGAGACATGTTCTCGACGATCCGGACGATGTGATCACCGTTGCACAGGCTAGATCTTTACAAATCTACAAAGCGTCCATCCGCGACCGTCGGAGGTTGCGAATAATCCTTGCGCGATACAAGTATTTTATGGGAAAACCCCACCCCTTGATAAGATTAGAGCGTTGCTGGAGTTTCTTCGACCACTTCTTCTCCCAGTGCTAACGCTTCCCGAAGTGGCATATAAATTAGTTTAGCTTAGATTGTCCCAATAGATTTCGTTAATATCGGATCGGACTGCTAACGCGAAATAACGGACGGTTACCACGTCCGTCCGTAAGCCGAGGTTACCCGTCACCGGGGACCCTTGTGTCGAGTTACCATCTAATAGAGGTTCAGGCTAAGCGATCTAAGAGCTGTGCCACCTCTCAAATCCGGTGAAGCAGTAAAGGCCAGCTTCTCTGTGCCAACTGTGTTAGTTCGTCAAAAAATTACCGACAATAGCCCAACTAACCGTCCAAGCCGAGGTTACCCCTCACCGGGGGGACCCTTGTGTCGAGTTACTAGCAATAGAGGTTCAGGTTAAGCGACCTAAGAGCTGTGCCACCTCTCAATCCGGTGAAGCAGTCAAGGCCAGCCTCTCTGGACAATCTGTGTAGTTCGTCATTAAAAAAAAAACGACATTCGGAAATAAAAGATGGCCTCCGAGTATACTAGCAGCGTTGAATGTTTGTTCCAAATTTGATTTTAAGTCGAATTGTTTTTTACGGTTTGACAGAAATTTTTCCTTAATAAGAATAACAAAAAATTCACTTACTTAAGGAAAATACACAATTATTTAAATTTAAGCTAAGCATTACAGTTTCAGAAATATGTTTAAGGTATATATATATATATATACAACGTTTAAAATAAACAAAATCAAAATATTGGGTTAAATTGTGGGTTATTGGGAATTGCAAAATAATTAAGGCAAATTACATTTTGTAAATAAATATGATAAAAGACGGTGTTCGTGTTTGTAAACAGATTTTGGAGAATAGGTGCACTGCGCCCTATTTTTTTGACGAACTACACAGATTGGTTTAGAAGCTGGCCTTACTGCTTCACCGGATTTAGAAGTGGCATAGCCCTTTGGTCGCTTAGCCTGAACCTCTATTGCTAGTAATTCGACAAAAGGGTCTCCCCGGTGAGGGGTAACCTCCACTTGGAGGTCCACGGTTATACGCTGCGCCCGTACTAGATGTATATAAGCGTTTTGAGTTTGAGTTTTTACTCGTAAATATAGTTTTTTGTCTTTGGTAGTGTTGTATAATGTGCATTTCATATGTTGTCTATTGTTGCAGCCGTGCAGAATGAAAGAGATCGCATAAACTGCAGGAGGCCGTCTTACGAGGAGCCCACGCAAGCGAACGGACTGTCTGTCGTGTCATTGCTCAACGCGGAATTACTGAGCAGGAAGGTCATCGACGAGGTGAGGTTCGATCCCGGCTAAATACACTTTATCTATACTTTTTTTATTCATTTACCTTAACAACTGTGGCTAATGTATCTACCTATAAATTTGTATTTTTAACCGACTTAAAAAAGGTCTTGCTAGAGGTCAGCTAAAGTTTATGCCACAATTTTTTCATTATGACCAAAAGTTCGAACGTAATGAAAATACAAAGCTAATCAATAAAAGACTGACTTTGTATAAAGATCGCCATGTTTTTAAAATTCAATTAATTTGAATTTAGAATTCACAGACAATCAAAACTTTTTTTTGGTTTGATATGGCCAATGCTGAAGAACGACAATTTCATAGATAGAGACCTATTATATCGAAATTGTAGTGTGTGTAATGTTTTTTTTTATTGATTTAATGCATTTTGTATGCATAATTTGAAAAAATAAATATTAACATTCTGTATTCCTCATCCCACACTTATAGTATAGTTGTAGTGAGAAATTATATTTGTTCGGGAAAACTCGGATATTTATCGAAATACGATGACATACTTTATGAATGATCGAATATTAAATGAGTGACATTTTCATATCCATTAATATCGATCTATTTGAGGGAGCACGATAAATACGAACTTTTCCGAAAAATTACGAAGGAAAATCTTTTCTCTTTTTCTGTCAACTTGTGGAATCAACTGTCGCCAGCGGTGTTTCCGACCATTTACGATTTAGGGACCTTCAAGAAACGAGCTTATTCCTATCTCAAAGATCGGCAACACACCTACAGCTCCTCTGGTGCTGTGGATGTTCATGGGCGATGGTGATCACTTAAGATCAGGTGAGCCGTATGCTCGTTTGCCACTTTTCATATAAAAAAAATACAATTTAGAGTTTAGTCCTGAAAAATTGCATAGTCCTCCGTCCGCGCCGTTAGATGTATGTGTCTCGTTTTAGTCGTGCTTTTTAATTGCATCGCATTTCAAATCATAACGATATTAAATTCACCTGTATATGTATTTGTATAGATATAATGTTGACAGACGAACAACGTGACAGACGCGGAGATAAACAACCGCAAGCTGGCGAAGATCAATGACGTGTGCGACTCCATAAAACAGCAGCTACTCATCCTTGTGGAGTGGGCGAAGTACATACCGGCATTCACGGACCTACATCTTGACGATCAGGTATATCATACAAATATAGATAGATAGAAGGAAGTAATAGATAGATAATTTAGATAGTAGTTAGATTTTTTTTTAGACGAACTACACAGATTGGCCAGAGAAGCTGGCCTTGACTGCTTCACCGGATTGAGAGGTGGCATAGCTCTTAGGTCGCTTAACCTGAACCTCTATTGCTAGTAACTCGACACAAGGGTCCCCCCGGTGAGGGGTAACCTCGGCTTGGACGGTTACTATGTTACGCGTAAGCATTCCGATCCGAGGGCGCCCGAGAGGGCCGAACCACGACTCGGTCGGTTGCTATTTCACGGATAATCTAAGAGACATTCAAAAGCTAAACTAACTTTGATTGCCACTTCGGGAAGCGTTGGCGCTGCGAGAAGAAGTGGCCGAAGAAACACCAGCAGTAGTTAGAAGAGTATTTAACTTTATTGCTCGCATTTCACGCATTAACAAGTATATTTACGACTAAAAACAAATACAGACTTCAAATCGAACGTTAACGCAATGACGCGTTCGCCCTCTCTGTATTTACGAATTATCGTAGGAATATTAGGAAATAGAATAAATGTGAACCTAACAAAACTCTCTTCAAGCTACTCTTAAAGAAAGAACATCCATTCCAATAAAATTGAATCATTGAAATCTGTGGGAGTGATTTTGAGTTATTCGTCTATTCGTCGCGTACATAATGCAAATTTAAGATGCATGATTTTAACGTTCTGCTTTCTCTCTATTCTATTCTCCTTCTCTAATAAAGTATAAGCGTGGGAAATCATTCTGTTCCTTCCACACAATTTTCGTAAAAGGGCTACAGGGTTTTTGCTACACGTGTTAATATAATGATGATATTATATACTAAAACCTTATCCTAAGCACACTGCATCTAATGGTATAAGCATCACGTCTATCCCTTCTGTTGTTCTTGCAGTAAAAGTAACAAAAAACAATGTCTCCCCATTTATTAGTATAGTTCGTCGTTACGTAGATGATGAATGCTAACGCGACCCCATCTCGCCCCATTGCGGTGAAGGACTGGTCACCATGGGAGGTTTTAATCGGTAGGGGCCTCTAGTAAGCCCGGACCGACATAACTTGCCCGTTTCCCCGGCGGGCAACTATGAATAACAGCATTTCCTCCCAAGTTAAAAAAATAAAGAAAAAAAATAGTACGCTAGCACCCCGAGTTCGATCCCCGGTGCCGGCACCAATAAGTTTGTTGTTGCAATTTTATGTGCTGATTTACCACGCAGTCGGCGGTGGAAAACATCGTGAGCCAATCCGCAGTGGGGCCTCGTGGTGGACTATGCCCTTATACTCTCTTTACAGAGAACCTGAGAGCCTGCGCCCAACAGTGGGACTTTAAGGCTTTAACTTTTATATGCTTGTCAGGTTGCGTTGCTCAGAGCGCACGCTGGAGAACATCTTCTGTTGGGCTGCGCGCGTCGCTCGCTGCACCTCAAGGACGTACTGCTGTTGGGCAATAACTGCATAATTGCCAAACATAATATTGGTAAGCTTTGCTTGTTTATACCGTAGTTTTAGATACATTTATACGTATCTAGCGTACCTAGCCCGCTTCGCTGGGACAGATTTTGTTTTATTTTATTTTAACACTAAACTTACATCATTAAATATTTAATTTAACGCTCACAATATATTAAATTATTCATTTCTCTCCGTATTCATTGTCTTGTATTCTCTTCTCGAGCGGGTGAAGATCATTACCTACACCCATGTACATATCAGCAGCATTAATAAACGGATACATTCGCGGCGCTATAACTTACCTTGAATACTTCAATATACTCCATTGTACTAGAATATGGTTCATAATGACATAAATATACACAACGCATGTGTCAATACAAATTTGGGTTACAAAACAATAGAATATCATCATAGTAAATAAAAGCTGTATCTTGCAAGCTGCCGTATAAAGGCTGCAGGACGCAGCTGGATGCATGGCGCTTACAATCGGTCCTTTTGAAATCATTGGCGGAGGCCTATGTCCAACAGTGGATGTCCTACGGCTAAAATGATAATGATGATGTACCTGGTAGGCTAGAGACAGCTAAATTTTGAAACTGGTCTATGAGATCTGGGATCTTACATACATTCTCGTCCGTCAAATGACCTGTAGGGGCAATTTCTATGTTTATAATACAAACGCCCTTGTCCTATAAGTGATCTGTATGGCTGCGTTCTCCAAATCATCACGTGGGCAACGGACCAATTTACCAATATACGTATTTCGATAAGCAATATATGCGTAGACTTATGCACGTTGTAACTTGCTACATTAATAGACTTGGCTCGTTGGTTGGTAACCTCGCAACGCGACTGTCATGACGGCCGGATGATGGCACGAGATTTATGTGATTGACAATTTTGGTGCGCGAATCAAGTGCACATTTGGTTATTTTTAAATACGTATAGATTTTATATCAGTCCTCACGACCTTTTAACTTTAGCGAGGTATATAGAGACAGCCAGGATTCTTACAAAGCTTATGCTAGTGCTAGGAGATGGTTCACGCCAATAGTCGAATGATAATAACTATGCAACTTTAGGCAAACGCCCGGACATTGAGCGACCGTGGCTCTGTTTTTAATATTTTTTTATATTAAGTAATTAATTTATTGATTATTTTACAAAATCAACAGCATATAATATATTTATAATAAATTTTTCGGTCACGTATTCAAGATTTACATTTTTTTTCAGTGTTAACTAAACATGTACTTTGCATTAAAAAACAATAAAAAAGAAATAAATTAATAGGAAATAAAAATTGCATTACCTGCGTTACTGTGTGTGTGTACATTGTGTGTATATCCCTGTGTGTCCTGTATCACAAATCTTTAATTAACTCGAGTAATGCCATCAGTCAAAGTCAGTATGATTACATTTTTAAATTATTATGTAAGGCAAAAGGGATCTACGCTTGAGAATTGGCTATTATATGTACATGATCTAATTCCCCATCCCCTTTCCACCATCGTACTTTTAGACGCACTGCGGAATTTCATCCTTTTGTTGTGAACATCCCTCAAATCCGAACGAAGCCATTTGCTTTGTCTTTCATTCTTCGTACAGCAAAGGACTGGAACAGTTTGCCCGCGTCTGTCTTTCCTTCCGATTACAATGTGGGTATTTTCAAGAGTAGAGTGAATAGGCATTTACTAAGCTAGTGCGCCTTACCATCCAGGACTGCTTTTCCACTTAACATCAGGTGGGATCGTAGTCAAGCACTTGCTTAGAAATAATAAAAAAAATGTGATTAACACTCTGTTTACGACGGAATATTTTGCATAATTAGTATTCTCTGGTCGTAAATAGAAAATGTCGGTATTTCTTATGTTATGTACTTATGTATTGTTATGTATTCCAGATGGGCGCATGGATATTGATATCAGCATGATAGGGATGCGAGTGATGGACGAGATAGTGAAGCCTCTGCGGGAGATCGACATCGATGATACGGAGTTCGCTTGTCTCAAAGCTATCGTCTTCTTCGATCCTAGTGAGTAATGTCATACTTATAACGTTAACACAGGACTAAATTGGCAACATTTGTGCAAAAGTGAACGTCCTCACAGCGAGTGACAATACTAAATTTGAAGTCAATTGGATGCATAGTTTTGGAGATATCATGATGGTTTAGTCTCGCTTTTATATCTAGAATAGTATAAATGTTTCAGTATAAATGAGCACGCCCCTTCAATGCTTTTGCCTTTACAGGCAAAATAGTCTAAATTATTATTTTTTATTGGAAAGGACTCTAAGACTTTAATTCGGCCAATTTAATTAATTTATTATTTTTCTTTTTCAATATTTAAAATATTTTTGTAACTCTATATTATTAATTCGTATTTCTTAATAGCGAATGTTGTGTACACCTGTTATTGTAATTGGCCCTCACATTGGGACACAAAAGCCCGACTACGTCCCGAGTGGAGGCGACCTGTCCACCAACAGGTTGATAATTTCGAAGTTGAGCGGCGTGAAGAACTCGACACAAATCGAGATAAAATGAAGACCCGCCAACTAGTGTCCATCCGCTATAATTATGTTGGTGGGACCTTGACCTGTGAGAAGTGCTCTCGTACTTTTAGCAACAAGCTCGGGTACATTAGCCACCAAAAAGCACACAAGAGGGCAGAAATCCTAAGCCCTACTACCTGAATGAAGTGTCCCAATTAGAATGCCTTTCCAGTGACACAGTAGCCATGGCCGACATCGGCCTGGACATCATCATCAATTGGCATACACAACAGGACTTATTTTGTAAATTTGATTATTTTAACAATGTATGCCTGTGTAATGCTGTGGGTGTATCTTATTAAATAAATAAAAAGTTTGGTTAGGTTCTGATTAAATTTGATATCGTAATATTCCTACGATAATTCGGAAATACAAAAAGGGCGTTTACTCGTAAATATACTTTGTATTTATTGTTTTTTCCCTCATCCCAACAGATGCAAAAGGTCTCTCGCAGCCGCAGAAGATTAAGCAGTTGCGCTATCAGGTCCAGATTAACCTGGAGGACTACATCAGCGACCGGCAGTACAACGGGCGCGGGCGGTTCGGCGAGCTGCTGCTCTGCTTACCCCCCCTGCAGAGCATCACGTGGCAGATGATAGAGCAGATACAATTCGCGAAGTTATTCGGCGTCGCGCACGTGGACAGTCTGCTGCAGGAGATGCTGCTCGGTGGTGAGAAGCCATTATATATTAGCAACTGGATGACTGAGCTTTTTTATGTAGTGTTTCGACCTTACCCGAGTAGTTGCACCATCTTTTTGTTTCAAAATTTGTGATCTGATGGTTGTGAGAAGCCATTATATATCAGTAACTGGATGACCGAGCTTTGCTCGGTTTTTTATGTAGTGATTCTTAACCTTAACCGAGTGACTGCACCATCTTTTGTTTCAAATTTTGTCATCTGATGGTGGTGAGAAGCCATTATATACAATTATTAGAACAATTTCTTGTAATCTTCTTCACATGGAACTGAATGTATCGACAGTAATCTACTTCGAGACAACACGAGAGGGCAAATAAATGTTTCAATAATAATATAGGTATATCATCCTCTCTTCTAAAGGAATTGTTTACCGTTTACAGGAGCATCAACGGAGCCGGCCGTGACGGACGAGGGGGTGTCCGGGACGGTGGAGAGCTCATCCCCACCACTGGTGCCGCAGTTGCCGTTGCAGTCGCAGTACGACGCCATCGCGTTCAAGCAGGAGCCTGACATGTAACTATAACTATACAATAAATAAATATTTCTATAACCTGCTCCAAGTAAAAACTTAGTTTTGTCAGCGCCATCTACCGTTTCGTTTATTAACTTTCTAAAATAAACCCTAAGGAACCCGAGTTGAACGCAGATGTCATTAACTTGCCATAAACATGAAATAAAATGATGTTACAATATTACTAGTAAGACGACATGTTTCACTTATTACAAGTTAAAGCATTTGTGTATATATGTCCCACTGTTGGGTACATGCTCCTCTGTAAAGACATGTAAGTTTCCTCACGATGTTTTCCTTCACCGCCGAGCGCGTGATAAATCAGCACATAAAATTGCTACAGTAAATTTACTGGTGCCGGCACCGGGGATCGAACTCGGGTTGTTAGCGTACTATGTGTCTCGAGGCAACCACCCGGACACTGAGCTACCACAGCCCTTAGTACAGTAAATCGTAATCG
Source organism: Meandrusa payeni (assembly GCA_029286785.1). Classification (NCBI taxonomy): domain Eukaryota; kingdom Metazoa; phylum Arthropoda; class Insecta; order Lepidoptera; family Papilionidae; genus Meandrusa; species Meandrusa payeni. The sequence continues at coordinate 4,219,159 of JAGSMX010000008.1, read as the reverse complement.
TGACCAATTATAGATAAATAAACATATAAATAAACCAGACAGAGAAACTAAACAAAAATATATATATATATGTATAAATAACTCCATATGAAGTTAAAAAAATATCGTAAACGTCTAACCCTAGAGGGGTAGACAGAGCAAGACACAATATAATAGGTATAATATTAATTACTTATCTGGAATCTAATTATTTGGTTTAAAAATACGAAATCATAGATTTTTGGACCTACTAACCTTGTAAAAAGCCGACCGCTGTCTGGCCGAAAGCTGTCTCTGTTACCCCGGTAGGAATAAAATGACGCTGATTATTATAAACAATAATTTTGTTTGAACAGGAGTCCAGAGCCCAGTTCGCAACTGCTGAAGTCGTCCGACATCACGTTGTTATAGTGTTGCGTGGCGCGTCCGATAAGTTACGTGCATCCTGCGGTTGCGTTCGTCAAGTTACGTGCAAAAAAAACATAGTGCCTTAGTAATTATAATCACGGAAATTTAAAACAAACTAAATATACAAATTATTTCTTTCTACAATTTATATCTAATGAAGAAAATATATTTATTTATATATCGATTATAAACGTTATTTATAACAATATATTTAGCTAGTCTTGGACACCGTGTCTTGACCAAATGTAATGAAAGTAAACTATTTATTTAATTAATTCGAGAAAATATATTTTATGGATGGTAAAGGCAAGGGGAACATTCTTTGTGTGAAAGTCCATTAGATGTTAGTGTAGCGCTACTGCAGCTAGATCTTTAAAGAAAGTGCCAAGAACAAAGAGCAACTAAATTCTAAAAACTAATTTATTGATCCACTCTTTCAAAAAGTTTATATGTTCATATTAATATTAAATCACTCCCTATTCTATCAACATTGGCGTTATCTATCGTGAATTCTAAACAACATGTCATATAAGTTTGTTCTCAATCCATACCCGTCGTATTTTATATACATTGTATTAGGAGACCGCTTCCGAAAACAAAGACAGACGATACTTTTGACACCTTAGATGATGAGACGGAAAAAGTTTTTAAAATAAATCATATATTTAAAACGTTTTATTAGCATTATTTACGCTTCATCGTGTTAATAAAGCTAAATGAAACGAAAGTTTTACAAAAAAAAACAGCAATGAAACACAAAATCAAAACAGCTGAGCGCTCGGGTCAATGAACGGCGGGCCGCGGAGGGGCGGCGCTCATACTACGCCATAAAAGAATTCTTGCCGCTTCCTCGATTTCTGAGCTCTACCCTTGGGTAGAATTAGGAGCGTTGCTGGAGTTTCTTCGGCCTCTTCTCCCAGCGCCAACGCTTCCCAAAGTGGCATATAAATCATAAGTTAGTTTAGCTTAGATTGTCCCAATAGTTTCTATCAATAAAATAGCTACCGACCGAGTCGTGGTTCGGCCCTCTCAGGCGCTCTCGGATCGGAATTCTTACGCGTAACATAGTAACCGTCCAAGAGGTTACCCCTCACCGGTTGTACCCTTGTGTCGAGTTACTAGCTAATAGAGGTTCAGGATAAGCGCTACATAACCTAAGAGCTATGTCACCTCTCAATCCAGTAAAGCAGTAAAGGACAGCCTCTGTGCCAACTGTGTAGTTCGTCAATAAAAATCTTCGATTTTTTTCCGTCCCATCATCAAAGGTATTGTCTGTATTCGTTTTGGAAGCGGTCTCCTAATGCCCTGTATATTACGTACATTTTTTTCGATTGGCTGTATTGCATTTTGGGTAATGATTAATAGTGCGCAAACTAACTCGTCTATTAAAGTTAAAAAAAGTTAAAAATAAAAAATTATTCAGAAAGATATTGAATTGTATACGTTTTTTAACAATTTTATTAATTAAAAAAATATATACATATAATAAGTAACTTAGTAGGCTATGCAGTTCGACTTATAGTCGCAGGTTCGAATAACAGTCGATGTCTACCAATATACCAATAGCTGTTTACGATACTTGCTACAAATTTCCGCCGGGGGTATGGCAATGGTCACACATGGCATGGCTTAATAAACGTGGTAGAAAACAGTGAAAGCAGTCTCTGTCTATCCCGTGTCTAATTGTCGATATAAACTTAACTGTCAGTATAAATTATAGCATACTTATATTTCTTATACAAGATTTGCTAAGTGCATAAAATTCTTTACACGTAAGCGCTTTTGATGCCTATACTTTATGTTAATGGAAAGAGAAAACTGGCCACTTTGTTGACTTAAATCGTCAGTCAAATTATATTGTATAATTTACTAACTTACAAATGGCCGTTTTATGTATTGAATGTTTTCTTATTGTTTGTCAATATAGATAAAGTCAGCCATTTCTAATACTCACATCAAATGAGCAGCGCAGTTGATAATATCAAGTATAAGGACGTATAGACATGGAGGTCGCATCATTTTGTACTGGAAAGACAAATTATCTATTCTGCTAACGGTACCAACATACATTTTCATATATATTTCATTGTTGTATGTTACCTTTAAAGTTAGGTGATGGTTAGGACTTGATTCTAGTGTCTAGTTATGTTTTTTTTTTATTTAAAAGAACAACTGTTTATGTTGTTCGTCAACGTTCTTATTGTACTAAGCATGCTATATGTAGTTGGAGTGATAGATACAAATTATGTTGCGTATGGACGTGGGAAAGCTTTTGCCAATTAATATATTATAGTGAAATGCTCAATTTAGCTTTGCTAATTTTACAGAACAGGGTGACTTGACATTATTTCTAAATAAAACACGACTCTACAGAGTTACCGTTAACATATCGCACAGATTATATATATGAGGCATAATCCAAACATTTTGATAATATATGAAAATGTCTATCTTAGATACTATATTATACTAAAATAATAATATATTAGTATTTTCAAAGAAAATATTATTATTTTATACTAACCATTAGGTCATATACACAATCTAAACCGGTAGTACCCAAACTTTTATTCAAAGGGGCCGCAAAAAGGGGTGGGGACAATGATTTCTTAGCACCTATTTAACGCAATTTACATTTTTCTAATGGACGTTTAAAATATAATAAGTAACCGTCCAAGCCGAGGTTACCCCTCACCGGGAGACCCTTATGTCGAGTTACTACCTAATAGAGGTTCATGCTAAGCGACCTAAGAGCTATGCCACCTCTCAATCCGGTGAAGCAGTAAACTGTGTAGTTAGTTCGTCCAAAAAAATTCTAATGGGCGCGATATTCAAAATAATTTAACTAACTCCAGATGAGCTCACACAAAGCCTGCAATCCGCAAATTGAGTATTGCTCTGAACTCTATATATAACTATACTCAAGTATTTCATGCTGTGTTGGAAAACATATCAATGTATGGAAAATAAGTGAAACCAATCCAACAATGAAACGAATCAAACTCATGTAATTTCGATGTGTTGTGAGTGTTTCGTTAAATCTAGTTTAGACTATATAAAACAAATATTTATGTATAATTGTTTTTTTTTTACTATTCAAGGCAAGTACCTGCAAGTTATGTTAAGTGATCACCGCTGTGGTTACATACAATATACCACAAGGGGTACGTTGGCGAGCGTTGTTAACAAATGGTTTTAAGTGGAAACATTGAATTTAGAATTGTTGGCGTCTAAATTTACAATTGACGAACGTCGTATCTTGAAAATTATCCCAAATAACTTTTTTTTTCTTTCAATGGATCGCAACCACAGACTTATGTCACTCTGTAATAATCTTGTACTCCTTTGTAATAATCTTGAATTGGTTGCTTTGGTTTTTTTTTAATAAGGGTGCTGCTTCTTCAGTTTTTTTTTTATTTTAATGCCTGAATTGTTTGAGGGCGGTGCTGGAGAATGCCCTGGTTCACGCGTCGAAGACGCCTTGCATTGTTATGTTTGTCCGCGACCGCTGCGTCCCTGTTTCTCATGGCATCCCAAATGACTTATAACGATAGAATGTGTCCAATGTCTCGTTTGTAAATCACGGAATTTTGAAAGACCATTGAATTTATTCTAGTTTTTTGGCAGTGGTGTAAAATACTATATCGAGTACATTTCCGAACGTGTTCAAAAATGTCGTATACATTTCCAGTGTTTAACCGCCATTTCTGCTAGTAGTCCACTGTTTCTAGAAAATTGTTTTTTATTCCTATCTATTCGCTTTTATACGTGTAATAAGGTGCAATAAATAAATTATATATTGTTATAATTTGTAGGTCTCGTGGAATAAAATAGTCCAACAACTAATACACTCGCTTTATTGGAGCAGCGTAACGTTGTACAAAGAATTATTATAACGAATACTGTGACAGCTCCGCGTCCTCACAATCTTTATACAAAATTAATTAGAAGTCAGAATAGGAACTAATAAAGTTAAACTATTGATTACAATGCCAAGTTAATATGACGATCAACTAAATTATTAATTATGAATTAAAGATACAATAAGGTTCAGGTAAATTACTAAGATATCATTGGAATTAGGTATTATGCATAACAATCGCTGGGTGTCATGTGTTGCCAGCTAACACTTATTCCTTCGAAATATTCCAGTGAGAGGTGCTCTGTACAGAGTGAAAAAGTATGTTAAACTCTACCGTTGCCCTGTTATGTAATATTACCTTAACTTCGTTTAATCTTGTTGGTGTTGACATAGATTTTATATATTTTAGAGGTGACAGTTGTTTCGTATGAGAGAACGAAACGATGTTCGGTTTAGGAGCAACGTAAAATTTAAGACTTATTTTAATGTGCCTTCTTGTCCTATTTTACTGTTCATATGTAAATAAGTGTTACAGTTTTTTTTTATAGATATATTTTAGAAATTAAACGACTTTATTACACGGAACTTGTTTTATTTCATATATGAATATAATATAATCTGTACCTTACGGTAATGTATAATCGCTTCACAATTCAAGGTTTCTCTTTCACGTCCATGTAACCTTTTCTCCTGTCGGCTCTGTTTTTGCAATACAAGAAGATAACAGAGATTGCGGACACGGCGGACATCGCAAGTAAAGGTATAAAAACCGTAAACATCTTCACTGACAGCTTTTATATAAGACAAATATATACGTACTTATTTATTACGTAAATTTATTTCGATAAAAGCGGTGCCAGTGTAAAACGTCAAAAACATAGATATTCTGAAAACGTCAACTTTTATTCATAATTTCCTGGAACTTAAATAGTTTATGGTTAAGTTCCAGGTTAAATACCAAAGTATATTTAAAAGATTAATTACTTCTATTATAATAATAATATAGTAAAAGCACTAAATATCGTAACGTTAATGTTATTTTTGTAGCAAAAGGTGACAAAATAGTCTACCCATTTATTATACAATAACAAGTATATTTTTGAGAAAAAACCAGCTTCAAATCAACTTTAACGTGGATTTCTCGTGAATTCCATTGTCAGCACTGGACCAAATTTAAACCTCGTGGCCCACAAGGTAACCACTAGCTTCCAAAGAAAGATCAAATCGGTACACCCAGTCGAAAGTTATGAGGTAACAAATAATATAGATGAATTGAGCACCTCCTTTTTTTGAAGTAGGTTAAAAATACAAACTTCCATTCCACTGTCGCCCAGAAGAGAAGGCAGGAGTCACGAACTAAAGATCCTGTCCCGATTAGGTAGTCAAGACTAAAAAGATTAAATATTGATTCTCGCTCATTATAACTGCAGATAATATTAAATATATATATATATATATATTAGATATATATAATGTTGTTGTTTTATTTTAATTAAGCTAATGTACTTTAGTGTTACATGATTTTGATAACAGGTAGTAAGTGATTTTGCAGTTAAATTTAAGCCTTCTTGTAAGTGCCGCCACTTATAAGGCGTAGCATTCCGGGCAACGCGAAAACTCCCGACACGTTCTCGACGATCCGGACGACGCGATTACCATTGCACAGGCTAGATCTTTACAAATCCACAAAGCGTCTATTCGCGATCGTCGAGGGTTGCGAATAATCCTCGCGCGTTACCGCTATTTTATGGGCAGGCCTCACCCCTTAGATGCTAGGAGCGTTGTTGGAGTTTCTTCGGCCACTTCTTCTCCCAGCGCCAACGCTTCCCGAAGTTGCACTCAAAGTTAGTTTAGCTTTTTGAATGTCCCTTAGATTATTCGTGAAATAGCAACCGACCAAGTCGTGGTTCGGCCCTCTCGGGCGCCCTTGAATCGGAATGCTTACGCGTAACATAGTAACCGTCCAAGCCGAGGTTACCCCTCACCGGGGGGACCCTTATGTCCAGTTACTACCTAATAGAGGTTTAGGCTAAGCGACCTAAGAGCTATGCCACCTCTCAATCCGGTGAAGCAGTAAAGGCCAGGTTCTGTGGCCAATCTGTGTTAGTTAGTCCAAAAAAATCCTAGTGAAATCGATATATCGCGTACCCATTAATTACGTAATCGTTGGAATAGTTTCGAGATTCAGATACAAGAAGATATATATATATATATGTATATGTAAATAAGTTATATGTAAGTATAGTATTTATCTTTTTCTTTGTTTTCATTATTTTTCTTTTCTATATTCAATTTTTTCATTATTTTCAACAATCATAAATCACAAATACATGAATAATTTATATATGTATAATTAATATATATATATATATTAGATATATATATAATGTTTTATTTTAATTAAGCTAATATACTTTAGTGTTACATGATTTTGATAACAGGTAGTAAGTGATTTTGCAGTTAAATTTAAGCCTTCTTGTAAGTGCCGCCACTTATAAGGCTTCTTATACTAAATTCCGTCGCGTCGCATTCCGGGCAACGCGAAAACTCTCGACACGTTCTTGACGATCCGGACGACGCGATTACCATTGCACAGGTTAGATCTTTACAAATCCACAAAGCGTCTATTCGCGACCGTCGAAGGTTGCGAATAATCCTCGCGCGTTTCCGCTATTATGAAGATGTTAGAAGCTTTGCTAGAACTTCTTCGGCCACTTCTTCTCCCAGCGCCAACGCTTCCCGAAGTTCCACTCAAAGTTAGTTTAGCTTTTTGAATGTCCCGTAGATTATCCGTGAAATAGCAACCGACCAAGTCGTGGTTCGGCCCTCTCGGGCGCCTTCGAATCGGAATGCTTACACGTAACATAGTAACCGTCCAAGCCGAGATTACCCCTCACCGGGGGGACCCTTACGTCCAGTTACTACCTAATAGAGGTACAGGCTAAGCGACCTAAGAGCTATGCCACCTCTCAATCCGGTGAAGCAGTAAAGGCCAGGTTCTTTGGCCAATCTGTGTTAGTTAGACCAAAAAAAAACGGAGTTAAATCGATATATCGCGTACCCATTAATTACGTAATCGTTGGAATAGTTTCCGAGATTCAGATACAAGAAGACCATTTAAAGATACTAGTGGTAGTCCTATAGAAATGAAGCATTGAAATCACTATTTCTATATTGTTAGACATCACTGGCGCTGGCAAAGAAAGAAACAACACGTATCAGAAATTCACGTCTTATATTGATTTACATAACATTTCAATTTAACTAATCTAAGTTATCGTTAATTACTCGAGAAACAAAGTAACAATCACTAAGTTACGTTTAACACAACAGTAAACTAGTAAAGGTAAAGAAAAGGAGAATATAAATCTAGCAGCCCTTGTACGATGTTTTTTTTTTAAGGTTTTCCCCCGGAAAGGACATGTTTTGCCCTTTCCGGGGAATTCTATTTGTTTCTCTGACTTGTGGGGGTCAGAGATTGTACAGACTGGTAGGTATCTATCTTCTTATCTTAATGATTTTCTTGATAATTTCTAAATTCTAAGTATATATATATATATGTATATACTTTAATCATTTATTTCTTAATCAGTTTAATTGTTCTTTATCGCCCTATTCGCTACATATTTACAAAAATCGAGGAACTTATTTCTAATCTTCTTATCTAACATAATTATATTTATATTATCTAAGTTTATCTTACAATTAATCTCTATTTCGCAATAATTTCCCTTGTACGATGTTTTTAAGGTTTTCCCCGGAAAGGACATGTTTTGCCCTTTCCGGGAAATTCTATTTGTTTCTCTGACTTGTGGGGGTCAGAGATTGTACAGACTGGTAGGTATCTATCTTCTTATCTTAATGATTTTCTTGATAATTTCTAAATTCTAAGTATATATATATATATATATGTATATGTAAATAAGTTATATGTAAGTATAGTATTTATCTTTTTTCTTTGTTTTTCATTATTTTTCTTTTCTATATTCAATTTTTTCATTATTTTCAACAATCATAAATCACAAATACATGAATAATTTATATATGTATAATTAATATATATATATATATATATATATATATGTATAATTAATATATATATATATATATGTATAATTAATATATATATATATATATATATATATATATATATATATATATATATATATATATGTAAATAAGTTATATGTAAGTATAGTATTTATCTTTTTCTTTGTTTTCATTATTTTTCTTTTCTATATTCAATTTTTTCATTATTTTCAACAATCATAAATCACAAATACATGAATAATTTATATATGTATAATTAATATATATATATATATATATATATATATATATGTACCACTGGCACAGGCCTTTTCTGTACAGCCCTGTAGTTCTGGGCCCTTAAGAATAAGACTACGGTATCCCCTGCCTGTCGTAGAAGGCGACTAAAAGGGGCCTCGGGTTCACTGGGCGACAAGGGTCTTTGTCGTCCGCCAAGGTGATCCCGGGAAGAAGGCGACGTCGCTGGCCCGTGTCGCCTTGCACTGCGAGGGCGAGGGAGGGAGTAACCTCCCCCCCGGGAAGTGCTCTCCTTTAGCACAGTGCAGAGGGGCTCCGGTGCGTTCCACTGGAGATCCCGGAGCCCCTCACCATGCACCGAGGAAGGGCCACCTGGGAAGTTTTAGTGGGCGGGGTGCGGGATGCGCGCGCGCCGTTTATCAATATCAAAATGTATCCTGGTCTTTCCTAATAATATTATCTGTCAATAATTTTCGATCAGCTACTAAACCGTTGCCAAGCAACCATATAACATCAGGGTTCAAATTCAGAAATTCATCAGGCTATTGACGCCTCTGAATCAGTCGCGTGCCATCGAGCGCGCCTTACATCGTGTCGTGTTGACCCCCACGTAGCAGAACTCGACGGGCACGCCGCAGCCCCGCAGGAAATGCATCCATTGCAGCTGCTTCAACGATGCCTTGTCCGAGTCCGTCTTCACCTCCACGAATTTTATCTAGTATTAAAAGATATTATTAGCCATAAAAAAGTTAAGTAAAAGGTACGGCTTTTATATATGTACCACTGGCACAGGCCTTTTCTGTACAGCCCTGTAGTTCTGGGCCCTTAAGAATAAGACTACGGTATCCCCTGCCTGTCGTAGAAGGCGACTAAAAGGGGCCTCGGGTTCACTGGGCGACAAGGGTCTTTGTCGTCCGCCAAGGTGATCCCGGGAAGAAGGCGACGTCGCTGGCCCGTGTCGCCTTGGACTGCGAGGGCACAGGGGGAAGGAAGTAACCTCCTCCCCCCTGTGCTCTCCTTGAGAGAACTTCCAGGAGGCGGGGTAACTTTTGAAGATTTCCTCCCCGTTAACAAAAAAAAGGCCTTTTCTGTAAACATTGTAAAGGACCATGCATCATTTTCGTAAATTTTTGGCTTTCCAACTTTGTCCTTTACATCAAGATCACCGTGTTTAACACTTTTGAAATCACTCAAGGCATCCTCATTACGAGCAATCGGTACGTCTCAGCTACAGATTTTTTAATTAAAGAAATGTAAGTTCCCGCAGATTTTTTTTTTGACGAACTACACAGATTGGCTTCACCGGATTGAGAGGTGGCATAGCTCTTAAGTCGCTTAACCTGAACCTCTATCGCTAGTAACTCGACACAAGGGTCCCCCCGGTGGGGGGTAACCTCGGCTTGGACGGTTACTATGTTACGCGTAAGCATTCCGATCCGAGGGCGCCCGAGAGGGCCGAACCACGACTCGGTCGGTTGCTATTTCACGGATAATCTAAGGGACATTCGAAAAGCTAAACTTTGAGTGCCACTTCGGGAAGCGTTGGCGCTGGGAGAAGAAGTGGCCGAAGAAACTTGAGAAGAGCCATGGGAGGTGGTGGGTAGGTAGAACAATACATGATGCTAATGGGAACTTAATAATATGATAAGGTGATGTTGTTCTGGTATGAACAAATTAATTTTTAACGTGTAATCTAACTTAAGCCTCGTGCCACGCCGTGTTTCTCAAAACGGTGGAAACTTATTTGTATAACTGTCGACAGCTAAGTTGGCAAGAATCGTTAGATGCACATATGTCGTTCTTTAGATCTTTCTGGGTACCAAGCGAGCGGGGAACGAGTTGACATTGTTGAGAGCACGCGATTGGTTGATGAATCAAAGGGCCGAGTGAAAAACCAATCGGATCTCTCGCGACGCGTCAATTAGTATTCCCGATTAATTGTGTATTTTTTACATGCATTACATATATTTGTACATACGCGCACTTACTCCCACTACGCGACAAACTTGCTAAGTTATTTTTTTTAGGACGAACTACACAGTTGGCCTTTACTGCTTCACTGAGAGGTGGCGTAGCTCTTGGTCGCTTAGCCTGAACCTCTATTAGCTAGTAACTCGACACAAGAGTCCCCCCGGTGAGGGGTAACCTCGGTTTGGACTGTTACTATGTTACCACGACTCGGCGGGTAGCTATGACAATCTAAGCTAAACTAACTTATATGCCACTACGCGAAGCGTTGGCGCTGGGAGAAGGAGTGACCGAAGAAACTCCAGCAACACTCCTAATCCTATCCAGTGGATGGGTTGCCAAGTTATATGCAGAGGACTATACACCTGATAGTTTTCTACGAATCATAAATATACCTTTTTAGTGGCGGTGTTCCACAGTGTGAGGTCCGGGAATCCGCTGTGCGAATACCGGTAGTCGAGCGCCAACCGCCGGCAGATGGCGGCCGTGGCCGACGCGCCCAGGCACGTGCACACCGCCGCTACGTTCACCCATTCAATTTCCCAATGTATACCTGACACCTCACCTGCAAAGGTACATACAGATGTACATCCGCAACATTGGAGGACTTGGCTGGTATTTGAAAAGTAGTAAAGAATATGTCGAGAATCCGACATCTGTTCGGGAGGAGACGCGGGGGGCGGAAAGCGCGGCCTGACGTCACGACGCGGCTTGTCATGGGCCAGTAGCAGCCAGGGCAGTGGCCGACCGGTCACCGACACTCAGCTGCGCGGCCACACCGGCGACGGACGGCTCCACTCTGACCATCCTCATCCCGGACAAATTCTTAGTTAAACGTTGGACGGCAATACACGAGCCCTTTATTTATACCGCCTTTTATTTAGTCCCCGGACTCTTTGAGTATACGCCTTCGGAAAGTAACTGAAATCCAGTTAGACCAAATGACTGAAGTGAAACTACGTAGAAATATATTTTTATATGTATAGTAAATACACGATTGTTCAAGGAAGAAAATGTCCACGCGTACTGCTCTTGTTCCTACAGTATGATAGAGACTTAGCATTAGATAGATATAATCTATATTAATATCCTACTCACTCATGGTTTTATAAAAAAAAATGTTATTCTCTTACGTAAGTCCAGCGTGAGTAAAGATTCACTTACAGTCTGGACGGGAGTCCCAAGTCTCCTGCAACCTTTTCAATATATCTTCCTCGCTCGAATTCTGTATCACCTGCAATCGGTCATCTATCAAAGTTTTCCTATTCACGTAGAAACTCTCCGTGAACAGGTCCTGTGGGTATTTCTGGTATGGTGTGAGGAATACGCCCTTACGCCCGGCAGGCGAGCATAAATGATGTCCCAAAAGAGGAGGAAGAATATCGTCGTCACGATTCTACCTTCCCAATGTCCGCCTGGAATTGAAAATGTTAAACATATAAACGGAGAGGCGTTGTTAATTGCAATTTTAAGTGCCTATTTACCACCCGCTTAGAGGTGAAGGAAAACATCGTGAGGAAACCTGTATATAATAGAAAATTTCTTAACACATGTAAATTCTGTCAATCCGCATTAGGGCCCTTATACTCTTGCTTATACTCGTATGTAATTGTAATAAGAAATTGTTGTGTTAAGTGAAACGTAACTGGCTGTAAGAGAAAGAGAGAAAATATGTATGTGCTCGCACGTCTCTCCCTCCCTTACCCCTACCTTAATATACGACTCGTAACTCTCTCTCTCTTTCAATCTTCATTAACTTATGTCACTAAACTTCCCTTCACCTCGCACGATCATATATTTCGTAACGCATTCTCTAGCCTACTCCCCAATGGCGTGGGTAAACAAGTTTTACTTCAAAACCCTTCAGTAGATCACAAGGTCACACAAGGTGTCACACACTGTCACACTGTAAAGGAAAAAATTCCATCTACCAGTCACAAGTTCTGGATATGTCTGTTACTACTTACGGGGTACTTGTAAAATGTTTGACTGATGTGTATGTGTAGGTGTGCTGATGCTGCGCGCGGACATATTGGTTAGTAATAACAAAACAATGTTTTTTTTCAAATTAAGAAACAAATGAAAAAGAAAACAAAGGAAAAACAAAACAGTAAAAAATTACTACTTAAAATAAATCAATTACTCCACATTATAAAATGCCCACTCCAACCAGTTATGACTTCACCTTATTTTAAATAACCAAATTCTTCTTTTCTGTTTTTTCTTTTATCTGGACTAATTGCTTTATAAATATATAACGACCGGCAATTAAACATTGTCTAAATTAACCATCAAATTTTTTTTCAGAAATATTACTAATATTCCAATTAACAATTCCAACTAAGCTTAATCTTGTGCTATGATGGTTCACGTCAATAGTCGAATGGTGGAATAGAACCTAAGAACTTACGATTCGCAGACCGTACCCTAAACCATAAAGCCTATTGACGCTAAAAAATTATACAATATACAATTGAAATATATTTACAAACAGATTATTAATTTTTTCAATCGAAAATTAATTATATCAATCGTTAAAGTTATCATTTGACAGTGCTTCAATAAAGTCATCATAACAATTAAAAATCATTTAAGATTTTATTTAATTTTGAGGAAATAATTTTGTAATGTCTTCAGAACGGTAAAATTTTATACTAAATAAAAATAAAAAATAACGCGTTAATTAAATTCAATAAATGCGTGTTTTTATATCGTATCATAAAAGACACCCAGCCTTCTGGGGGGAAGGCGGCGGTTATGTGGGGTTTTTACCCACTAAAACCTCCCCGGTGGCCTTTCCTCGGTGCATGGTGAGGGACTCCGGGATCTCCAGTGGAACGCACCGGAGCCCCTCTGCACTGTGCTCAAGGAGAGCACTTCCTGGGGGGGGGGGAGTTACACCCTCCCCCCTTGTGCCCTCGTAGTGCCAAGGGAGGGTCTAGCCGATGTCGCCTTCTTCCCTGGTCCACCTTGGCGGACAAAGGTCCCCACGCTTGTCGCCCAGTGAACCGGACTCCCCTTTTAGTCGCCTTCTACGACAGGCAGGGGATACCGTAGTCTTATTCTTGAAAGCCCAGAACTACAGGGCTGATCGTATAAATACCTGGGCAACTAAACTATAGAATAAATTGCCCGCGTCTGTCTTCCCCTCCGATTACAATGTGGATATTTTCAAGACTATAGTGAATAGGCATTTACTAAGCTAGTGCGTCTTACCATCCAGGACTGCATTTCCACTTAACATCAGGTGGGATCGTAGTCAAGCACTAGCTTAAAAAGTATAAAAAAAAGTAATATAAATACATGTTGTCATTAATAAGTAAGTTAATGGTCAATTACCGTGATTATATTGACCGCTTTTGATGTATTCTTCAATGCAAAAATATTCCGCGTCCTGTACCACGAGCTCTCCGGTGGCGGTGAACGATTGGAACTTGATTTTACCTCGGTTGTTGAAGTTCCTACAATTTAATTTTTTTATAACGCAGCTAAGGTGCTCACTAGACTGCCAATAACCAAAGCCATTAAGACCGCCGTAGACAATCAAGCGATTGGTTTATAGAACCTTCGAAGAAAATAACTCTGGAGAAATCAGAGAACGGCATGTTTTCTCTGTGTTTAGTACAAAACATAAAATATTGTGTGGTGTTTTTGTTATTATTATAGCAACGTTATCTGAATAGCAACATCTATCCATTGTGTCCGCCCCATATTTACCTTGTTCGACTACAATAAATCGTAATTATCAATAACTTCATGCCTTTTACTATACACTATAGTAGTATAGTATAGGCCCAAGAAACACTGGCTGGATTGAGGTTCTTGCCGAAGAGCATTGATTTGGTCAAAACCAACAGCAACGTAAGATCTCGTACTCTAGGCAAAAAAAGAGTGAGCAGAATGGAGAATACATGTCTAAGCAACACTACGGAATGGACTGGAATAACAACAGCCGCAGAACTATTCCGCTTAGCAATGATTGAGGAGAAGTTTACAATACTGCCGACCTTTAGAGATGGAGAGGCACATGAAGATAAAGAAGAATATCAAAAGTACTTACTCTCTTGGTTGTTTATAAATGTGTCTTGCATCAAAGTTGTTCTCCCTGGTCACACCCTCGGAAGCCAGCACATCTAGTAACAACTGCTGACTAGCAGAGAGCCCGGTACATTTCAGCTTTGCAATTTTACTAGCTCGGTGACGCATAACATCTTTAGATTCCTCCGACACATCAGATTCAAGTCCCTCTAGCAAAACTTCAACCGCCTGTTATTAAAAAAAAACAGGTTATGTAAGACACATATGCATATTTTAAAAGTCAAGAAGCATTCTCTCATACAATTTTCAAGAGTTCCTTGGTATTCATTCTTGATGATCCGGTCGATGCGATTACCATTGCACAGGCTAGATCTTTACAAATCCACAAAGCGTCCATTAGCGACCGTCGGAGGTTGCGAATAATCCTCACGCGTTACCGCTATTTTATGGGCAGGCACCACCCCCTTAGCAGCCACCTTGCTTCAGCTACGCCACCTCTCAATCCGGTGAAGCAGTCAAAAAACCTTGGTATATCTTCGAATTCCAAGGTCCTACGCTACAGCTGGAATAGCTTGCCGATTGAGATTGAGGAGGCGTCATCAACAAATATTTCTAAATCCCCATGTTCCATAATTTAACGTACAACTATAAGTGGGTGCTAGGTCACTGTATAAGAGGCTTAAAAAAATATATAAATATAGATTTATTTGATATGAGCATGCGACGAAACCTGATCCACACATTGTAGTATTGGTGCAAAAACAATTCAAATGAGACCTAATTGAAATAAATCTCTATTAAACGAACACAGGTTTATAAATGGCAGAACTATAAGTACACAAACAAACAAAAAAATAATTTGAAAAAGCTTTGGAGTCAGTTAAAAATGTATATGTAATGAAAATTTGATATGAATGTAATTTTAATGTATATTATATATATATTGTTAGTTTCAAAAATGGAAAAAGCTTTTAAAACTACACTACAACTTTAATACAAACACACTTTTATGACATTAAATAATAAACTAAATAACACTTCTGTACATTAATCAAGTTGAACACAAAATGGCGGCTGTCTACACATAGGACAAGTAAGTAACAATGCAAGGTAAAATATCTCTCTATACACGACAGCGCCGTGTATAGAGGGATCTAACCTTCACGACGGGTGATGGTGGTGTCCGATGATGGATCACCGTTCTTAACGTATCAAAATTCGTTGTTCGCCATGTTGCTTATAGTATAGTATATATAATATATACCTCATTGATGCAGCCCTCATGCTTCTGCAAAATTAGCGCCTTTTCCGCATACCACTCTGCCTTCTTATGCTGCCTGAAGACAGACTGCGTCAGCAATGTGTTTAGCACATCCAATGCTTGAGTAATATAAGTTTTTTCTTTTAGCTTTTTTAATTCTGGCACGCTGCTCTCTAATATTTTAATATATATATGAGCCGGTGTGAATCTTTGCAACCATAGCGGTAATGCTTTGTAACTGCAATCAAATAATTTATTAAATAACATATTACCTTTCTATAATTATCATGATTAGGCCGTATCAATTGATTGCTGGAAATGCTGGCTTCCCTTTCCATCTTTAAGTGTATTCAAGTAAATTATATCTTACATCAGTTGGCTTCTCCCATCTTATTCTTATTTTCCCCATTTTTGGAAAAAAACGTTTGACAAACCTCTCTTACGACAATGATTTAATTTTTACAATCACTATTTAAAATTTTACTTTATAATATTGTTTTTTATTAAAAGCATAACGACTTACCGATTCCATTCGTCATCACCCAATTTCTTATATAAATCAAAAACATTTGTAACGATTTTCAGCTTTTCAGCAGAAGTTTTTGCTGTCTCCCAATTTTCAAAAATTGTACATGCATCTGTATAACTGAAATATATGTGTATAAAAAAACACTCTAAACCAAGCCAGGTCATTTTTTCATTTATTAAATTCTTTTTGAAAAGCTCATTCTTCGTCACTTGTGTGTGTGTTCAATATATAGTAACGGCCATTTTGTTTACCCTGCTAAGGTTGGAAAATCGCCTTTATTGCGTTACCTGTCTGTTTCATTTATCTATATGTATACTGTAACACAGTGCATACAGTTCCTCGCGCGTTACCGCTATTTTATGGGCAGGCCTCACCCCTTAG
The DNA here is from genome assembly GCA_029286785.1 of Meandrusa payeni. Lineage (NCBI taxonomy): Eukaryota > Metazoa > Arthropoda > Insecta > Lepidoptera > Papilionidae > Meandrusa > Meandrusa payeni. The sequence goes on along the minus strand of JAGSMX010000008.1, from coordinate 4,202,446 downwards.
ATGCTAGGAGCGTTGCTGGAGTTTCTTCGGCCACTTCTTCTCCCAGCGCCAACGCTTCCCGAAGTGGCACTCAAAGTTAGTTTAGCTTTCGAATGTCCCTTAAATTATCCGTGAAATAGCAACGGACCGAGTCGTGGTTCGGCCCTCTCGGGCGCCCTCGGATCGGAATGCTTACGCGTAACATAGTAACCGTCCAAGCCGAGGTTAAACCCCACCGGGGGGACCCTTGTGTCGAGTTACTATCAATAGAGGTTCAGGCTAAGCGACCTAAGAGCTCTGCCACCTCTCAATCCGGTGAAGCAGTCAAGGCCAGCTTCTCTGGGCAATCTGTGTAGTTCGTCAAAAAAAAAAAAGTGCATATAGACCCTATGGTAAATGTAAATTACCTTATACAAATCTATTATAGCCTCAAAGACCAAGATGAAATGAGTCAGTGACAGTTTCTAATAACATTTGTTTTGCCTCTTCAATAATCATATTCAAAAATGTAATAAATAAATGAAAATATATTATTTATTTGCCATGTAAACTATAAAAGAAAACACCATACCTTTTAAATTCATCTTTAGTATCGAAAACAACACTTGCATTGTCCAAAACTAATGTTTTATCAATCGGGAAAGTTTCTTTATTTGCTTTGCTGTTAATGAGCAATAACTCCAATTTGTTCTCTCTAATGATGTCATAATTCAATCCCAAATACATGAGATAATACAAGTTTGTTAATGTAACATCAGCAATTTCACTTAATCTGTAGCATGTCCCAGTTTTTAAACTTAACCTGGGTACAGAAAAAAATATTTTACATTCACTTGAATTTTTATATACATACATTCTTCTTCTTCTTCGTTCCCTCACTGCTGAGGATCGCTACCACGTACAAGCAGCCTCCATTGAGTGCGGTCATAGGCCGAGTGGACCGCACGCTGCACACTGCCTCCCACCGTCTTCATATTCCTACCGTCACCAGTAGCATAGTTTCCACTCACTGTCTGGTGGTCCGCAGGTAAGTGGCCGGTCGCATATTTCACACCATGCAACCCGGAATCGCAATGGCGCCGAGGGTATCTCGGATCGCTCGTTGTCATGTCAATGTTATCGGAACTGCTCATACTTAACCGTCCAAGCCGAGGTTACCCCTCACCGGGGGGACCCTTGTGTCGAGTTACCACCTAAATAGAGGTTCAGGCTAAGCGACCTAAGAGCTATGCCACCTCTCAAATCCGGTGAAGCAGTAAAGGCCAGCTTCTCTGGCCAATCTGTGTAGTTCGTCAAAAAAAAATGATGGATGAGTGTTTGTCTATCGTTTTGTCTATTAGTGTTCAAGTTGTTAGTGATAAAGTACTTAGTAATAGTAAGTGCTAATCCTATACTCACATTTTCATTGCTCTGTTTGCGTTATTACTTTTCATACCTCCAATATAGTTAGTTATATTAACAGTGCGTGAACTGAAGTTTTTAAGAGACTGGATTGCATCTGTTTTGGTCTTCACTTTAAGCTTCAACAAGTCTATGCATACTTCTTTTAATTCACAAAGTTTCAAGGAGTCAACAAGATCATCAAAGGTCATGCAATTGTGTCTATCTGTAAAAACAATTAGTAGTTACAATCTCAATTATAAAAATAAGTAAATTCAAATTATTAATCCAACAATATTAAATGGGTGATAAATTCTCCTTTTTTGTGTCTCAAATGAGTTTTAATACTTAGAAATCTTATACAAAAAATTATATAATATGATATATAAATAAAATATTAACCAATGTATATCTGTAAGTTCACAATCTGTCACATTAACAACATTTGGGTTCAAAGTTTATTGTAAATAACTCATTGCTCTTGATCAGAGCAAAAAGCTAAATCAAATGGCTTAGGTTTTGTCTTCATATCTGAAAAAAGTTATGATAGAACATTGAATTTTTTCTTCTTCTTCATTGTAGTTTTAATACAGTTTTTCTAATATATATGAATTATTGAAATAGTTTTTGCTATGGGTACTTCAATACATTACCGCATTCTACAATAAAGTGATGCCTTAAGAGAGAAATCATGTTAAATGGAATAAAATTTATTATATATTTGGAATGGAATAAAATATATTTTTCCAATGCATCCTATGTGGCAGGCTTAATTAAAAAAAAAATAAAAAAATTATTGAACCAAAAATACTAACATATTACTCTATAGCACAATATCCTTATGTTTATAAAATAGAACTTATTTTTTATGGACATATACTGGCGTTCATAGACGGAATAACCACTGTACATACGGACTTGAGGAATATTATGATGCTTGTAATATCAAACCAAAATTTTCAATAATTTAATGTTTATTAATTACTGTTTTTGAACTATTAGTAACATTAGGCTAAGGATCACAGCAGCTTAGGGTTTGCACATTTAGAGACCCTGAATCAAGTTCTAGACGCATATCAATTGATATATACACCAAAACCTACAAAACTGTATTCTGTGAATTAGTAAATTAAGTTATTAATACCTGGAAAACTTACCATCATTTACAGATGTCTCAATAAGGCCAATTTCCAACAAAGAATTGATCATTAGCTGTAAATGTGGATCAGACATGTCACTTTTGTCACCACTAGCAATTTTCATAATATCATTCCTTCTATACCAACTCCTTTTCCGCCAGTACAATCTACAGATTAAACGCATGCCAGGATTTATGACTTTCATGCATTTTGATAGGAGGTCGTCTAAATTGTTCGGTAACAGATTTCTAAGATTCTCATTTTTGAGATATTTATGAATGATTCTCAAAAGAAACAAAGCTGTAAATATAATTATAATTTTACAGTTCATGGAATGACGTGATAAATATAAAGTAATTTAAAATAAAATTTACTTTTATCATCATAGACTAGTAAGTCTTCAGGAAAGGACTTATCAACAACCATTGACTGATTATTTTCATTCAAAAATTTGCTCAAACTTTTTTTTGTCTTTTGTGGTGAGATTATCTTGCGATTCTTAGTAGGTGAAAAAAAACTTTTTCCTGATCCGGGACTGCCAAATTTGCTGTTGCGAGGACTTTTTTTGGGAGTTGCAGGTGTATACAATATTGTAGTTTCAGTGTCTTGTTCTCCATTACCAAGAATGTTAAAATCATTTTCTACATCTGATTCACCATTATCACTACACAAATCTATGATCTTTTCTGATGGATCAATTTTGGCTGTTTTAATGGGCGTTGATGACTTTAAGCTTAAACGCATAGTTTTTCTCTTCTTTGTACCATTCATATTTACACTAGTCGTTCTGATTTTAAAGTAATCGCTTAATAACTGTTGACTCATTTCGTTTATATCTTAAAACCACTGTTAGTATCATAAATATCCTCCCGAATAACAACCTCGAATTACATAAAAAATCCACATAAGTAAACAAGATATGACTCTAAAAACAAAATAAACTATAAAAGCAATAATGTAACATACGTAATGCAATGCACACCTAGCACTTTAAACTAATTAAAAATAAACAATACGATATGCAAAACAAATATTGTACAGTACAGTGTTGCCATGTTGACAACACTGTACTCTTGCTGTGGTGTCAGTTTTTCGGGTTAATAAAGTTTGTAGCAAACTGACCCTTGCGCCACTCCCGCGGTCGTTAGCCCGCTCGCTATACCTAGTATTATTTATCTGTATCCGCCCTTTTTGACAGTCGACTAAGGTTTTTCCCCGGTTCCTAAAATGAGTTGCGTGGGCCCGCGTCCTTTGTGATTTTTTTCTGTTTGATTTTATTTGTAAATTTTGTACTAAGAAGAATTAGATTTTATTTTGATATTCTTGTCACAGTTTTATTAGACTATAAGTTTAGAATAGGCCTAAATTTTCACACTCGCCCTTTGATAGAAGTGCTAACGCGTAACAATGTTAACCGACCAAGACAAGACTACCCTTACCGGGGGACCCTTGTGTTGCATTACTAGCAATATAGGGTCAGGCTAAGCGACCTAAGAGTTATGTCACCCCTCAATCCGGTGAAAGAGTAAAAGTCAGCTTCTCGCTAATCATACTTAGTTCGTCACGAAATAAAACATTCAGCAATTTTAAAACCCATTAAACTCAAACCAAGACTCTACCAGAGCTTTCTAAATATAAAACAATGCTATTTTTTTTTATTTTAATATAAGGTTAAATAATTATCTCACAACATTTGTATTTAATTACTAATATGTAATAAACGTTTATATGTAATCAATATTTTTGGGATATTTATTTCAAGGCTGTAAAGACTACAAAAAGATAAATATATAAGTAGCACTGTATACGAACGTCGGGTCGGATCACACAATTAGATGTACTTAATTTTATTATACTTTTACCAATTTATCTGTATTTTTAATGTGTCTACACTTCTAGCACTGTCATTTATGATTTTGTTTTTTTGTTTGAAAAGGTTTGGTTTCAATTGGGACAAAATTGAATTCAATTAAGGAAAAATGAGCGTAAGATCTTGGGTTCCGAAGCTACCATCCAAGGAACTCCACAAAATCGTATGAAACGACACTTGTTGACTGAGATATTGGTAGGTTTATGATAATCTAAGATAAGGTAAGTACTTACAAAAAACAACAGTACTGAGCACAAATGTGAAAAAAGAAAGAGCCAGGCGTGACAACTAAATCGTTAGTCCAAACAAGTGAGCTGTCTGTCTGGGCTCTGAAAAAAATATAACTACGCTTCAGGAAGGATCGGTTTTTTCAAACGTCTGTGTGTTTCATAAGTTTGATTATTGGTACAGTTAATAAATAAGGAATAATATCTTCTTGAAACTGAAGTAATTTGTCTTTTGCAAGTAGATGTAATTAAAATATTTATTTAGTGTAAACCAGTTGGTCACTAGTGCGTTGATTTAACATTCGAGTCGAAAAAGTAACAAAATATGTCAAAAGAGTCTAAAAGAACATTATTAAAATTAGGCGATATAATATTTGGTCGCTATCTTAGCAAACAGAAATTGGTAAGTATCGTAAGTCATGTTTTAAAAACGATAGTCGTTTTTGAGCTATGTACATAGAATGCTGTCTCGTTTTTCTGAGTATATCTTACTATGATTGCTATGAGACTAAAGATAATTTTTAGGGAGTAATAAAAAACTGCTTCTCTCTTTCTGCATGCCTTTCTCTGACACTTAAACATAACCACAGACACAGCAAGTTCCTATCGATTAAACAAAAAAATGTCAGAAAAGAAATCTTTACCCAAACAGGTGCGGATATATCAGCCGACGTACCAACTCAATTCAAAAACACGTTTTAACGAAGAAAATGTTAAGAAAATACTTCAGCAACATATGGACTCGGAACTACAAGAAGTTGAATACAATGAAAAAGTAATTCCTGATCTATGCTTAAGCCTGGCTGAAAATATTCGTACCGCAATAAAAGAACAAAATTACGACAGGTATTCATCGACGATTTTACCATTTTTTTTTGTTTGAATTTTGTAATTCCATTTGTTGGTTCTGTTTGAATTTTGTAATCGTTTTCTAAGTTCTTGATTAAATAGTGCTCTGCAACTTTCAGAATAGTTCATAATTGGATGATAGTGTTTTTGGGCGCAATTTCTGATGCGCAATGTTTAATTTTTCTTCGTACACAAATTTATTCGAAAACCTCCAATAACCCAACATAAGCTATTTCGATAAAAATTCTCCCTCCATTACTCAAGAACTCTATTACTTGAATTTCCTTTCTTTGAAGTTTGACTTAAAAACGTTCTATTATATAATATAACTATTTCTAAGTCCTATTGCAATATAATCGTCTAATAACAGCCTGCCGTTCGACTTACGACCTGTCCGGCGTGGGATCGACTCTCAGGTTATGCCAATTTGATTTCTGTTTTTCGGTATGGTGATGAGATCCTATATCAGATAACATAGAGTTTATTAAATCCATAAGGATGTAATAAACTCTATGTTATCTACTTCTATTTAATCTATATCTCTACTATATGTTGAACTACCTGAATTTACAATGTACGAGTATGTTGATAATTTAAACTGGAAAACACATCGTTACAAAATCAAAACTTTTGACACCCCCGCTCACATTTCACTTTATTGTTTTAATTTTAAATTATTTAATATGTGTCTAACAGTAAAACTTATAGACGTACTTCTACTATCATTCTGTAGTCGATGCACTCCAGTCATTTAACAACAACACTCAACCGACTTAGCATCATTCACTCTTAATTTCCTTCATTCATTCTTTGCGGACAAAGATTAATTATAGTAAACCAGTCTTCATTCGTTCGATGTTTTTCTTACTTTTAACCCAACGTTTCTTTGTTTGTAGATTGTTAAATTTTTTGTTTAATTAGCTTTTATTTTTTCGATATTTAGTTGTAATTTGTCATGTTTTTGCAGGTACAGAATAATAGTGGCGGTTACAATCGGTCAAAAGAGGCAGCAGAGCGTCCATATGTTTCACTCTTTCCTTTGGGATCAAGAACGCGATTGTTTCGTCTCACACAATTTTGAAAATTGCCATATATACGCCAATGTAGTTGTTTACGGTATTTATTTAGATTAAAATACACAATAAACAATAATTGATTATTGAGTTATTATTTAGTACCTTTATTAGCTAGCAACTATGTATATGGGAAATGGTGGATAAGCTGGGGTGTATATAGCTCGTACTTAGCGATAAACATCGGAGTAACATAGGAGTCTATTCTCTCTTCAGCTCTTTGTGCTGCGAGAGATATATCATTGAAACATGATAATATTTTGTGATAATCAGTTGGGTATGCAAACGACAACATTCCTATATTTAGGTTATAGAGATATTTTATATACAAAGCAGACGCGGGAAGCACACCACGCGTTACTCTGGCTAAGTTATACGTTGAATTATATTGTAGTTTACTATTCAATACATTTAAATTTATTATTTACGAATAAAGTTAGGTAAAAAATAATATTATTCACGAATAAAGACGAGAACATTGTAGCCGATGAAAAATCCCACGAGAAACCGATTTGAAACATAGTTTAGTTTCGAATTGATTGTTAAAAATTTTCGTCGAGTTAATAAGTAAATCAACATAAAATTTGAATGTTATTATAACGACTAACTATGTTATATTTAGTTATATAAAGAAAAGAACACATTTAATTTTATGTATACTTATTTATTGTTTTACTGACAACGAAGAGCACTCCGCCAACCAAAACCATCGCTCCCATATCCGCTCCTCACCATTCCTTCCGTTACATTATATTTTATTCATCTCATATTCAATTATAGCTTGTAAAAAATTAGCTATTTACAAACGATGGTGCGTTTATTGTGTAGGGATTAGATTTAAAATGAAACACAAATATTTACAGATCATACATATTTATTTATCCATTTCATAGTATAGATATCACACTGGCCCGCCCTTACAAAAATAAATGTGTAATACAGTAACGATCCAGTATATTAAAAAATGAGCTGGCGTGACGGCGCAGGTTTCTCAATCACTGGAGCTGTCGTGACGGGTATTGGCATCGTTGCCGACACTAAACCTACGACATACTTTGAGACCACTAATGGCGCGGTCACACCAGCCGGTTCCACTATTGAATTTCGTCAATTACTTACTTATAGAAGAGAAATTCAGATAAATCTAAACCATTATACAGGTCGATATACACAAAGTTTCAATTGATAATATAAGTTTACGTTACAAGAAATTCGCACATATTTTGACACATAAAGCGACGAATATTACTGGTAAGAAGATTAAAATAGCTCAAAGATTTTGGTCCGAGACACTGAAGCGATTTGTATCCCGCGTAAAATACGAAACTAGCACCAAGCCACCGTACGAGAAATAAAGCGGGCGCGGTACAAAAGCTACCGGATCGGTCCGTCCACCCGTCCTCCCCCTGCGGCCCCCGGACGAACGCGTCGCTAACGACTCGATCTGACACTAGGACGCGCAAACACAAACTACGCTCATGCAAAATAGTTCGAAAAGGGTATATATAAGTCCATATAAAAATCCTAAGAGTCTGTCAAATGAGTGCATCGCGGCGAACACACGTTGAGTTGACGCTACGGCAGGTTCATTGTTATTTGAGCAGATCGCGTAAACGCGGAACATCTACAGCCTCGTTACACTTCGGCATTTCGGTACTACTTTTGTCAGCCTCTCAGTGATAATTTTATATCCGCATGATATGTTGGTACAGATACAATGTTAACTAGGTACTGGGTACACAACTACAACCATACTGTACATTATGGCGATAAAAGTATACATACAATCTTATCAAAAAAATTATAGAGGATTAATTAAATATATGCTAGTTATATCAAAAAGAAATGCAATGAATATTGGTATCAAAATATTATCCTAATATATGTTGTGTGAGTGTATTTATGATTAGATATGTGATATTTGTGTGTCTTACATAAAAAAAGCTTTATAACAAGAGATCTCATCTGTAGTCATTTGCTTTACAAAAATATGACTTATATCTTAGGTGCCATTGATTATGTTGAATTTTACATGATTTTGTAATAAATTGCCACCAAAATACTTCACAATTTCCAACCAATCTCCTCAACGTACTCGCAAAACTTCGAGCCGAAATGGACATCCGAAACTGAACCACACAATGACTGATGCATAAAAAAAAATCGGTCTAATTTCTTATCTAGAAAATAATTTACAAAACTTCTAAGTATAAAAATATAAATATAAAATACTTAATTTCATTTTAACCCCAATATAAAAATAATAATGTCATGTTATAAAACCGCAAACATTCAGCATGCCTACTACAAAATATCACACGTAAGGTTGAAGATCGAAATGTTCTAAGTGAGGGCGCTAGTGCGGCGAGAGTGAGAGCGTGAAGTTGTCGGGCCACAGAGCGAGCCCGGCCGGGAGCGGGTCCCAAGGGCATAATTTTAAACATTTACTAATAAAATATTAAAGCTTAACATACATAAACATTAAGCATTTCTGCACCTTAGATATATAATAGCCATTCAAAATAACTGCTGATTAAAATATCTCATCTTAAAATAAAGTCTTAAACATTAAACTATAAAAAGAGTTGTGAATTTAAAAACAATCATAACTTAGGCCAGATTAAAAAATAATAATAATAGAGCTCATTTCTAATTCGCTGTTCAATGTCAAATCGTATTTCATCTGTTTATAATTGAATTAAAAAAAAACAATGTGATGTCAAATGGATACGAACTAAACTAATTTAAAAATAAACTTACCGACCGTGTGCGACCCTGTTAAAGGTTAGAAAGCTGTAAGAGGATCGAACAGGGTCGTATTCAGACTTATTAACTTTAGATTAAACATAATAAAACATGAGGCAACACAGCAATAGTCGGCCGCGGCGCCGTGTGCAAGCGGTGGCGATGCGAGCCATCGTAAAACATCAGCTGCAACTCTAAAATAATGAATCGGCGGTGGTTCGTTGGCTCCAGTCCTCTGGAGAAACAATTCAGCTGGACTCCTTCTCTTTCTCCTTCGACTCTGTAAATGTAAATTTAAAATGAAAAGCGACAGTTAATGCCTTACATTTTTCTGTGAATTACTATTATATTAAAACACTTAACAGATAATTATTTTAATATAAAAGTAATAATTTTTTTAAGGACTGGCAACATTCTTGCAATTTGTCTGGTTTGTGAGTGTCTATGGTTTTGATCACCTAACATCAACGTGATTAGCTTGCTTGCTTGCTTTTTCAGCAAAATACTACTGCTGGTGACAACTTATTCTACAAATAGATTGTGCATCCTTGGCAATTATAAATTAAGTCTTTGGCTTCCATGAAAAATAATTGGAGGCCCCAATGGAAGGTCTAACTATTTAACGTAGCATTATTTTATTTAAAATTAAGTATGCCTGTTTTGAATATATTTATAGGATTAATTTTAATAAATTTATGTATTGTTAATTATTAGAGTTTTCAAATCAAGTTTATTATTTATTCATTGTCTCAATTGTTTATATTTAATTGTACCTTACCCAAAAAGTTTAAGCTTTTTTAAGCTGTCAATAAATATACCCTCACAAAATTCATCTACTCATATGAATGAGAATAAAATTTTAATAAACGTAAAGAGTCTGTTATTTCTTAAGCGAAAAGATATATAGTAACTGACGCATGCTCTTCACCGAGATGATGACACCTGGGCAGCTTCAGTGTAAATACAATGCCTTGTCGCCGCTTATGTTAGCGTATACTATATATACATATATAAATTTATTTCTAAGGTCGTATGACTCGACTTGTCATGACCAAGCCGATTAAGCGCACATTTTCAAGGCAGCCTTTGAAATTTTAACGAAATTCTAATGATTGCGTGATTTAACAATAAGCCATAAAGTGATTCAGATCTATGATACAAGCTTGTATACGTCTATTGAGATAAGTTTATTGTTGACTTCATCATTGTTGAAAATGAAGGTAAAAAAAAACAATTGTCGATGCCCGAAGTAAATTTTGTAAGAAGCTGTTTTTTTAAAGCAAGACTGCTTAAATGCAAGGGTCGCACGAATGTGAAGCCTTTCATGTGCGCTTAATCTATTGTGTGTGCGTAGTTAATCCGAACTAATATTAAGCCAAAAGAAAAACAATACTTAAATTATAGGTACGATGGTAAGCATCTACGCAACTACGCATGCCTGGTCACAATAGTTCGAGACTGACCTTCGTCGCTGTTACCGTTAGTGAGCGACTCCTCACCGTTCTTCTCGCCGTTCTTCTGACCATTCTTCTCACCCTCTTCTGCTGCCTTCTTGTCATCTTCCTTCGTCTCCTTGTCTTTCTTCTCCTCGGAGCTCTCTTTGGCTGGTTTCTTCTCCTTACCGGCCTTGCCCTTGGCGGGAGTGGCGGGCTTCGGTTTGGGCTCCAGAGACGGATCGAGCACGAGCTTGCCGATATTCTTGCGGTCGTGCATCTTCTGCATAGCTTCGCCAACCTTAAGTCATTAATTGAAAAAAATGTTAAAAATTGACTTCTTTATAGAAATAAACGTTTAAATATTACGTAATAATATTTTAAAAACCCTATTTTATTCCCATTCAATTGAGTACTAGAAGGCAAACGTTTTTATAGAGTTTAGCTTTAGAACAGTCTAGAAGTTGCACGTTCGAATTGCAGTCAGAAGTTTGGGGTTCTAACAGAGTCCATATTGTTATTATCGACAGTGGAGCTCGACTTGAGCGATAAGGCGGCCTGTTGTAACCTTACTGTCAATTACTCTCTATTTTTTAAAGTAAAACTTCTTTACGCACCCTTCACTTGTCGAGTAAGTTGATTGAATAAGCGACATCACTGGTAACAAACACTGGTCGAAGACTTTCCACTTCAAGCACTTAAGTATTTTCGATGCTAATAAATTTTGAAACTTTTCTTCTAATTAACCTGATAAGTGATAGGCATGTCATAAAATAGGTTAACATTGGGATGGAATGTAACTTACGTCCTCAAGGGCCCAGGTGGAGTCCACCAGAGGCTTCACCTTGCCCTGTCCCCAGAGCGAGAAGACGTTGTCGACGGCGCGACGCACGTAGTCGGCGCGGCCGTGCTGGAACAGCAGGTGGCGCAGGTTCAGGCCCGCCAGGCTCTTGTTCTCGTCGAACAGCTTGATTGGCGACACCTTGTCAACTTGCCACCACTAAACACATAATTATGTTTACATTATGTATTGCGTTAAGTAAAAATATTGCCTATTAAAATTTGTATTTCTCTTGGCTATTTCTCTTCTTAGTCGGTATTATGTATTGTTTTATGTGTAGATTACAATGATTATTATTTTATTTAAATTATAATGTTAGTAAAAATAAAACGACGAAATATCAATTAAATTTAAATTTCCTTAAATTGATATTAGAAATTTGTATAATTTTAAATAATAAACGATTTTTAAATTCTAGTCTATGCTATTGTTTTAATACAGAGTAATTTGTCTTAAAGGTCTTAAAATTTTAGATTTACTCATTAATTTTAAAAAAATTATTACTGTGACGCGACATTAGGTTAAGATTTTCTACAATACAATTTGGGAAAAAAAAATATTTTGGCTCCTTGTTTTTAAAGATTTTTCAGCGTTTGTATTCGATATAAGCGTAAACTCAAAATAACCTGATTGATTTTGAAAAGGTAATGTTGAAATATTAGTAAAAACTATAACAAAAACCATCAATGTATTAAAAAAATTAACACAGCCTATATATATGTCCCACTGTTGGGCACAGGCCTCCTCTGTGAAGAGCATAATCCGTCACACGGGTCTAGTGCAGTTTGGCAACCTTCACATGAATTAAAAAAATGTCTAACACATGTAAGTTTGTCTCGATGATTTCCTCACCGCCGAACGCGTAAAATCAGTATCCGAATAATAGTGTATATTGTGAATTGGTTTATTTCAAAACAACAATAAAACATTTACGCTAAACCACACATGGAACACGTAGATTGTGATGCAAGTCGCAATCGCTCGGCGAATGTTTAGTCGAAAATCAGATAATTAAGACAGCATTAAATACTCACGGCACGCGCAGCGCTGAAGAAGCTCTTAGTCTCGCCGGTCACGATGTTGGACGAACCTACGATAAACAACGACGTTCAATCACTTCATATAATGTTATATTATGATGAATTACTTTAGCATACAAATAAAAAATAAAACAAAAATACGAGTATAGGACACACTGTGCTTAAAGCTACATTATAGTGATGATGATGATAATAATTTATCCCTAATGGGAAAGGTAAAAGGACTTTAGTGCATACAGCCATGTGTTGAATAGCAAAAGAGTAATTTCCTACATTATAGTATTTACTTTGGTACATGTCGACCAGAATGGCTGGCCCGAACTGCGTCACCGAATTGTAAGGTGACTGAACTTGACCATAATTTGAAAATAAATAGTATATTTTTACTTTTTTTTTATCCTATCCATCCTAAGGTTGCCAGGAAGAGATCGCTTTTGGCGATAATGCCGCACATTGATAACTAGTGATTTTTTTTCATATATTTCATAAACAGTAAAGAGTAAATAAAAAAACAAAACAGTTTTTATTTTTGTTGTATATTATAATATTGCTTATATATTTTTGTTTATATTGTACGAAATTACGGTCGCGGGTTTGAATTACACAGTAGGCTTGTACCAATGACTTAACATTTTAATGTTGTTTATTTACGAAAAATTGACAGTCGTAGGGGCCGTCCCTATAAGCGATAGGCGTGAAACTGAGTTTTACTCAGAATTTTTATCATTAAAAATTGAAATATCATAGTGTTTAAATTAAAATACAGACTTAACGACCATACAGCTATCAGCTGCTAGCTATTCGGTGAAAAAGTCAGTTTTCCTGACTAATCGGTGGAGGTCACAAAAATGGCTTTATTGGACGTGAGAGTTTTATTTGTACATGTATAGCAGATAAATATATATAGTAGGCACAAAACTATATCGGTTGTGTGTGTTAAAAATATCTATATATATATATATATAAAAGAGAAAGTCTTTGGGTATGTTCCATATAGGCTCCGAAACGGCTGGACCGAATCCAATAAAACTTTCAGGGAATCTTCACATTGACCTGGCGAGTAATACTGTAAAGTTTGGTGACGATCGGAGCACGATTGGAGACGATCCTCTTTTTGAACTGTCAAATACAGCTTTTATTTACTATGATGATATTCGATTGTTTTAAAATCCAAATTTGTATTGACACATGCGTTGTGTATATTTATGTCATTATGAACCATATTGAAGTACAATGGAGTATATTGCTGTATACTAAATTATACTGAAGTATGATAATAATTAAGGATTTTGAAGTATTTAAGGTAGGATGTTCATCCGCTCGAGAAGAGAATAGAGGAGACTGAATACGGAGACAAATGAATAATTTAATATATTGTGAGAGTTAAATTAAATATTGAATGATGTAAATTTATTGTTTAAATAAAATAAAGCAAAATCTAGCTCGGCGAAGCGGGCTGGGTACACTAGTTGAATGATAATAACTCTTACCATAGAGAATGTATCGGCCCATAGGCTTCAGCAGCTGGTAACCGCGGTTACACTCCTCACCGCAGAGACAGTCTAATACGATGTCCACACCATCAGGGGATATCCTACGAAAAAAGAATCAATTATAACAGTAACATTTTTGAGTAAAAACAAAGACGGTCATCAAGTCAAATTAACCATAATGTTAGTTAATCACACAGTTTTAACTGTGCGATTAACTTCACACTCCAACTGTACAGATAATTATAAGTCCATACACGTTCAGTTAATAACATGCGACCTTCCTATTTTTATTAATATGGCCTCCGGAGGCGACGCTTTAGCGATCGAAGGGCTAATGTGTGTTTAAGAAAATACAAACAAACGAAAAAGAACGCGAATTGTAAATACTGTCTTCTGTTGGGAAAAAATATTCACACACTCCAGATTCAGATTCTGATTTTTATTGGTAATTATAATAAATTACAAGTCGATTTTTACAATTAAATTAGATAATTGAACAGGAAAATATAATGAAAAAATTAGTACATCAAAGAAACAAAATGCTATAATTTGTAATTTGATTTGTCAATTCCTATGCTAAATGCTCTCTCAACAAGCCATTACTTCAACCAATTTTTTTAACATTGTTAGACTGCGAGCTTCAGCTATGTGCTTAGGCCAGTCGATTGTAGATCGCGCTCCTTGATATATTAATGGAGAAATACTCAAAGATTACAATAATTATCATATGACACCCATTTGCCCCCGCTTTCTGTAACACCTTAGTAAAAAGGCGAGACACCTTAATGAGAAAGGCGTCAAAACTGCGCAGTTTTCTACGCACTTTTAACCGTACAGTTCGGCTATACAGTTAATGCAAGGTGTGTAGTGCGTCAGTAACCGTCCAAGCCGAGATTACCCCTCACCCGGGTGGACCCTTATGTCGAGTTACTAGAGATAGAGGGCTATGCCAGTTCAGCTCTCAATCCGGTGAAGCAGTCAAGGCCAGCTTCTATGGTCAATCTGTGTAGTTCGTCTTCAAGTGAAGCGCGCGTTAACGTACTATCATCTTAGACCGTCTAAGATCACACTGTGTCAAATGCACAAAACTATCTTGGTACTTAATAACGAACATAATATAGTAAAATATACAAATTGCGTCCTAACATGATTGCACGGTCTCAATTATTTTATTTCCACACACATTCCCATAGACATAATAAAATCGAGATTTTTTTTTCGATAAACCTTTCTAGCGAACTTCCTTGCGAGCATTACTTAGAAATGTCTGTTTGTTTACTTTAAGATTGTGTGGCTCGGATTGCTTACGCTGTAAAGAGCTAAACCGTTATAAAAATATCTTTGTCTATTTACGAGAATTAAACGCCCCGCGGGTACAGAGCAGCTGCCCTAAGAAGCGAGATATAAACGGAACAATTAATGTACACGGTGTCCGATTTAATTGGACCTTAAAATTATCATCCTTTTGGAATCAACACGCGACACGGAGCCTTAAAATACGATATGAGAGTTCAACATATCTTGGGCAGGCTTAAATAACGCGAGCTAGATGGGTGGGACTGAAATAAGTGAGTGTAATAATCTACAATTAAAACATGGGATCTAGAACAATTGGTTTATATGCTCAGAAATAATGCGGAATCTTTGAATGAATAAAATCCAATTAGCTTAACTAGCTTTCATAACGTAAGTTAATGAATGAAATACAAAAGTCCTCAGTGAGACCCGGCATTAGTCATTCAGGAAGGAATCTAATTGAATCTAAAGGGAATGACATTTTAACAAGTTCATATTGAGGGCATTTTTGTGTGAGTATTTCGAGAAATCGCCTTAAAGTCAATATTTACGCTGATAATAACACAAACACGTCAAAGCTTTAAATAAATTTTCTTTTACAACGCGCAATGTATACAAGATGCCATTAGTGAGGCGAAGGGCCGCGCCGGCCAGCGGTTCATATTTTTAGCACTCTGATTTCACGATTCCACTCGTTCATTTTTAACATTTTATTTTAAAATGGGAATTAATCATGACCTGAGTCATTACTGAGCTTATTTTAATGCACAAAGAGATAACAACTGCATGTATTTTGCAGATACGTTAAACCAAATACACGGTATTTGGTCGCTTGCGAATACGGCATTACATTCCCCAAAGAACCCAAGTTTGCAACTTGCACTGCCTTCCCTGAAAGACACGAATTTCTTACGACTAAGCAACCGGTGGTTAGGGCGACCTGGAGAGAAACCTCCTGATGATGTGAGCTGTGTACCAGGAGTACCGTCTTTTGTATCTGAATCTTGACCCAGCTATCTAGCGGAAGTCTTTTTTGAATTTTTGGAGGTGTTGTACGAGAGTTTTCGCCATAAGACCATTAGCGGAAACGACTATCGGGACAATAATCATCAAATCCACATCCCACATGGCGGTCAGGTCACCTCGTAAGCCAAGTCGAGTTACTTGGTGATTAATATTATAATATTATTGTGTCACAATGAACGTTCAGTGACATCATAGTTATCGATTTGTATTTGTTTTTGGCAATCTGCTTATTCATTTGTGCCACTATGATAATCCACACCACATCTACGCTTAAACAATTGTTTAAGTTCTCTGTATGCATTTAAACAATTATTTAAGCGTCATGGATTATCATAATTATATTATTAATCGAGGGTGTGAATCCTTGTACTTACTTCCTGACTTCGTTGGTGTAGTCGCTTCCCCTCTCGAGGAGGTGGTCGATGTTGTTGTTGTTGGCCTTCAATGCCTCGTGCTTGGTTTTGGAGCAGACTCCAAACACAGTCACGTTCTCCACAGTCTTTGCCAGCTGGGCAACGGCTTGTCCCTATTTAAAAAATACCATATATAAAGTTGATAAAAAAAGTTACTAGTAAACACAAAAACCGACTTCAAATCGAATAAGAATATTACGAAATAGAGTTAATCAGAACCTAAAGTCTCATCAAAATACCCTTGAAGCCCCCATCCTTTCCAATAAAAATTAATCATCGAAATCAGTTGGCGTGATATTGGTTATTCGTCCATTAGTCGCGCACATAGTTGACGCAAATTTAAGACTTATATGGTTTTCTCATGGATGCAATGAACCAAGTTGGACAATACAGGAAGCACCAGCTTTAAAAAAAAGTATTACTAAACTAGAGACGATGCCTGCCTCGTCACCTGCGTTACCTGAAAAGACTCGATTCACCTCATGATAAAGCTACCAACTTACGTAACTTATTATTAGTGGAAATTAAATTAACCAGTTGAAATAATATATACTCATAATATAACTACGCCTTAGCTGTGTTTTAAGCGTTTAAAATTACAGTTCACTGACACTACGCAGCTCGTGACGTAATAGAGGAAGTACGATACATCCAAAGAGCAGAGGAATTTTTCTCACCCAATTTAAAGTCGCAATTAGATAATTATTGAGAATGCTGGCGCAGGGCAGCTTATTATGGGGATTGTACACGCGATATTAAACTTTTTTTACCATACACACATTATAGAGCCATTGTAGCTGTCTGAGCGGTCGCTTATTGTGTATTTAATTATTTATATATTTATAATAGTATACACAACAGCTAATTTAATTACACAGTTACATAGGAAAATATAAAACAAGTACACACAAAACAGATAAATTAGCCAACAGGTGCATAACTACATTATCAGAGACAATTTATTAAAGTTAGAGCCGTGGTAGCTCAGTGTCCAGGCGGTTGGCTCTTGTTGCATAGTACGCTAGCAACCCGAGTTCGATCCCCGGTGCCGGCACCAATAAATTTGCTGTTGTAATTTTATGTGCTGATTAACCACGCGCTCGGCGGTGAAGGAAAACATCGTGAGGAAACCTACATGTCTTAGAAAATTTTTCTAAGGCATGTGAAGTCTACCAATCCGCACTAGGGCCGCGTGGTGGACTATGCCCTTATACTCTCTTTACAGAGAAGGCCTGTGCCCAGCAGTGGGTCATATATATTATATATATAAAGGCTGTAACTTTAAGTTTATTAAGTTAGGTGAGTACTTAAATTATGAAACGTCAAACATAATTACACTCTTATACATTTTAGTGTTAATTTCAATTAAATTAGACTAAGTACATAGGTGATTTTATTTTTAAAGTTACTTTTTGATAGATGAAAAATATCAACATCACTGAAATTATCATTGAACAGGCGGGGTAATCTTGTTAATATGTATGTACGCTAGCATCTTGAGTTCGATCCCCGATGCCGGCACCAATGAATTTTGATGCAGTTTAAAGTGCTGATTTAACATGCGGTCGGCGGTGAAGGAAAATGTTAACTTCACGTATCAGATTTTTTTCTACCGACTTAAAAAAGGAGATTCCCAATTCATCTGTATGCCTTTTTATGTTTGTTACGTCATAACTTTGGACTAAGTGAACCGATTTTGATGATTCTATTTTTATTTGAAAGTCGGTTCTTTCAGCTTTCGAATACAATTTTATAAATTAAAAAATATAATTTTTTGTATATGTCTAAATATATATAAATGTAAAGGGAGTTAAGAAGTTTGGAAGAAAATTCATACTATGGCAATGACTTATTCGATAGTGTATTGTTTTTTTAACTAGCCAGATCTTTCTATCATACTCATAACGATGACATTTCAGTAATGTAACGGGAGAGCGATTAAATAGCCCTTGTATCTCCTTCCTTTTTATTTAAGTCCTCTTTCTAATCTCTGTCTTTCTTAACCCTGTGTATCGCCGTATCTCTGTGATATTTATTAAACAAATATTGTTTGATATAAACTACACTCGTGAACTAAAGGGTCGGAATAAAGGGTCAGTTAAGAAAGTTTGAATATATCGGAAAATAAAGACGCTAGCTAACTGAAATAAACTTGTGCATGATAGATATTTTTATTATTTATTATTTAAATTTTAGTACTTAGTGATATAATAAAATCGAAATAAAATTTAATGGAAAATACTGTATTGTCCAAATTTACGTGAGATATCCTTTTTCGTTCAAGTTTATGTTTTTTAATGAAATATGAATAAATTAATAAAAATATTTTATTTTAAAGATATTTAATTGTCTGTCATGCACAATTTATTTCAGTTAGCTAACGTCTTTATCTTCCGAGATATTCAAACTTTCTTAACCGACCGTTTAATTTTGCTCAAGGCTGTATTGATAATAGATGATATCACAAGTTGTACTCACCACACCGCCTCCAGCCGAGTGCACAAGCAAGCTCTTGCCGGGAGTCAGGTTCGCCATCTCGAACAACAGCAGATAAGCCACCACGTAGTTGGTGGTCACGGCCACGGCATCCAGGGCTGTCATGCCCTCGGGCAGCGCGTACACGTACTGAGCCGGTACGGACACCAGCTCAGCCCATGCCCTGTACTCCGGCAGAGCTACCACTTGATCGCCGACCTGGTGACAAATGAATGATTTTTTAATGACTAAATTGGCCAGAGAAATTGGCCTAGACTGCTTCACCGGTTTGAGAGGTGGCATAGCTCGAATAGCCTGAACTTCCACTGTAGTAACTCAACTCCGGTGGGGTTAAAACATGACAACGATCTTGAGAAATTACAAATTAATCATGTATAAAGAGATATTATTATTTCGTTTGTTTATTTTTTTAGATCTAAGAATAATTTTTGTCAGCCCTGTAGTTCTGGGCTCTCAAGAATAAGACTACGGTATCCCCTGCCTGTCGTAGAAGGCAACTAAAAGGGGCCTCGGGTTCACGGGCCTTTGTCGTCCGCCAAGTTGGACCCGGGAAGAAGGCGACATCGGCTGGCCCGTGTCGCCTTGCACTGCGCCCTCACAGGGGGGGGGGGGGGAAGGAATAACCTCCGAATAAGCACAGTGCAGAGGGGCTCCGGTGCGTTTCACTGGAGATCCCGGAGCCCCTCACCATGCACCGAGGAAGGGCCACCGGGGAGGTTTTAGTGGGTAAAAACCTCACATAACCGCCGCTTTCCCTCAAGGCGGGGTATCTTTTTGAAGATTTCCTCCTCGTTAACAAAAAAAAAGGTTAATTTTTTAATATTAATTTAAAAGGTAAAATACAAAAAAGAACATTTAAATATACAAACTCACATCGACCATTAGATATACTGATATCGACGATTGAAAGCATAAAATAGAGGCATTTAGGTCCAAGAAATTGCTTAAATGTAACGGTAGTTTCCCTTCGAGTTACAATGCGTGCAATAATAAATATACAGAAATATACATTTAGCGCATAACAGCGGCTATTGTTTAAATAAGAATTATTATCTTTTCTGCTGCACCTTGTCTAGTTTAAAATACAATTTCCGTCCATATGCTGTAAGTAACAGGAGTTAGACATTTAATCTATATTTAAATGTTCCGATTGAACCGACACATCCTTCAATTACTATCAAATATAACAAAAATGCATTTCCGTTCGATTACTTGATTGCTCGTTTTCTAAAATTATTTATATATATATATAATCAATAGAGCCGTGGTAGCTCAATGACCGGGCAGTTGCCTCAAGTTGCATAGTACGGTAGCTACCCGAGTTCGATCCCGTACCTTCAAGTTGGTAACACCCTCGCCGACCTGCTCAATCTCCCCAGCGCACTCGAAGCCAAGAATGAATGGAGTCTTCGGCGGGGAGTCGATGGCACCCTGGCGGACGATCAAGTCCTGGAAGTTCAGGCCGCTGTAACAAAAAGTATATTGTTAATATCATAACTCAAACGACCGGGTGAACCGATTTTCATGATTATAATAGGTTGTCAAATATCTCCCTTCCGCCTTTTGTCTTTTGAATTTCGCGGCTATGTACAAAGCGCTACAGAGCTCGTATCTAGCAATACTATACATAATTTGAAAGGTCTTGACATAACCTACAAAACGACGCTATGCATAATTAGTTTGGATATTGCGTTCAACAGTTATAGACGTGTAAACATCTGTAGCGCTTTGTACATAGCCGCGAAATTCAAAAGACAAAAGGCGGAAGGGAGATATTTGACAACCTTATATGAAAGCTGGTGCTTCCTGCCTGGGGCCATATTAATTCGGTCCAGTTCTGACAATGGAATCCATGAGAAAACCATGTGTCTTATCAAGATCGTCCCCGCGTTGTAGCCTTTAATGTCAAATCCATCAATAATTTGATTTCATTAAAGTCGGTGTTTGTGTTAACACGTAGTTACACTTGTAAGTAAAATGAAAAAAGTTTAATAGATTCCTTTCTTTACCATCCAGAACCACATCAGTAAGTGTTACAATAAATGCGTATTTCGGGTACATATAATTTGAGAGACAGTTTAAGGAGCATATTCAAGGAAAAGAGAATTTTAACATTAACATGTATTTATATCTTGTAGTTATGTTGTTTAACAAAAGGTAACTACGATTTTTTCAATATAAATCTATCGAACGCCGTAATTTAAGTCCCTGATATCAAAATAATCTCACAATGCCCAATATAATCAAATGTTTTACAAAAGCACTTGTCACTGCAATAAGGGCATACAACCATTTACAGACTTTAAATTTAAGCTCAAAGAATGGTTAATTTTCAGTAAATTTATTAAGCAATAACTAAGTAAAGTTTATCCAGTGCGGTATACATAATACTTTGTAATACTTTGCTTTTGAATGTCTCTTAGATTATCCGTGAAATAGCAACCGACCGAGTCGTGGTTCGGCCCTCTCAGGCGCCCTTGGATCGGCATGCTTACGCGTAACATAGTAACCTCCAAGTTTGAGGTTAATTTCACCGGGGACCCTTGTGTCGAGTTACTAGCAATAGAGGTTCAGGCTAAGCGACCTAAGAGCTATGCCACCTCTCAATCCGGTGAAGCAGTCAAGGCCAGCTTCTCTGGCCAATCTGTGTAGTTCGTCATAAAAAATACTTTGTCATATTGCACGCCCGATGGGGTAACTGTCATTTTAATACCATTGTACACAGTAATGCAATAAATGAATTTATTTATTTTTATTATTATAAGTACATCAAGGAGCCTTCTTTGTTAGATAGAATTCTACGCACTTTTAACCTCTACCAAGGCACGTAAGCCACGTACGATAATAAACGTATGCATTGAGACTATCCATTGTTGTCTATTAATAATTCCAGAGTTAAAGAACACCAGACGACGCAGCGGGTAAACTGTTTACGTTGCATCGATCGCGCCGCTCCTCCACTTCAGACACCAGACACCGTCATTATGTTTCACAGCGGTAACGTTGTTAAAAAAAAAGAACGGAAGCGCATGCGCAGAGGGTGCCCGTGGCTACTTAACGATCGTCAATTGGTTATTATTAAGGAACAACCTAACAACTTTTTTGATCACAACACACTGGAACAAGTCGTACAAGCTATTTCAACATACATAATTTTTTAAAAACATATTGTAAGTGTAACAAATTGTAAACGAGTTTTGGTGCAATAGCAACCGACCGAGTCGTGGTTCGGCACTCTCGGGAATGCTTACGCGTCACTGCTTTCAAGGATTACAAGGGACATGCTAAGCTAACTCCGCTTAAACTAATGCCGCTTCGGGAAGCGTTGGCGCTGGAAGAAGGGACCGAAGAAAGTACGGACTGAAACATTTCTACGCACTTTTATTCCGAAGTTAAAGTTGCCGCCTATATATATATCCCACTGCTGGGCACAGGCCTTCTCTGTAAAAGAGTATAATGGCATAGCCCGCCACACGGTCCTAGTGCGGTTTGGCAAACATCACAGGTCTTAGAAATTTTTCTAACACATGCAGGTTTCCTCTCGATCATACTTCACCGACGACCCTCGGGTTGCTAGAGTACTATTCAACTACCGCTGTACTGCCACGTGTCATAATTATATTAGGAAGTTTCGGCGTTTCATCTAATCATTTCAGTAAAGAGTATCCACCTCGTCGGTCATAAAACAACTAATATCTCAGGAAACACATAGGAAAGAATATTCAGGATATATCTTTGAATGTTCTTTCTAAAAAAAAAATCATAAAAAAATATGCCGTCACGTCCTTTTAACCCTGGCACAATAGACAAGCGTTTTATAAAGGACGCTTTAAAAAAGAAACCGAATGAAAACCTCCTCCATTGTTAAAATCAACCGATCATTGGAAAAGAAAATCGATTTTGTCACGTACGACTCGTTCGATTCGTTCGCTTAATATTCATCGCGCCCCTTCATGTTTTGTTATGGATCTGTGCAGCATTCAATAAAGCAACACATCGCCTAATTAATGGCTCGAGGCAAGGCTGGAATGCGGCAGCCGCAGTAACAATACGCCAGAACACAGCCGCGATCGGCATGAAGAGGACACGCATTTAAATATTAATACATACTGATGTGTCAATGTCGATGGCGCTGTGTTGACGTGCGTTGACCATTTTTTCAATATGCAACGGTAAGTCGTATGTACGCCTTTTGGATTTTGCACAAAAGGTATTGTAATTAGAACATCTCTAGCCTATTGGTTTAGGGTACGGTCCGTGAAACGTAAGGTAATCCTATCCACGATTTGACTATTGACGTAAAACATGTCCTAGCACAAGCTTAAGCTTGGAATGGTTAACAAGAATGTTAGTAATGCATGTTAATATGCTAGCATTCATAAAAAACATAATTAAATTCTCTATGTCTCATTGAAATGGCATTCTATTATTTAGTGTGCATTCATAGCACCACTTATAAACCAATTTTGATTTTTTTGTTTGAATGAATTCGGTTTTAATAGGTCATATATAAAACTAATTATGTCAAACTAATTATGCATAGCGTCGTTTTGTAGGTTATGTCAAGACCTTTCAAATTATGTATAGTATTGCTAGACACGAGCTCTGTAGCGCTTTGTACATAGCCGCGAAATTCAAAAGACAAAAAGGGAGATATTTGACAACCTATTATTAATTTTGTTAGGTACCTTTGGGATTCTAATATAAGCCGGGGAACTTATTTGGCGTTTGTTATTACCCATAAATATAATTGTTAACATAATATACAACGACGAAACAGTTAAGACGTTCACCTTTATATGTAGTGAATGTGCTTTCCTCTTTTGGGCTCAAAAGGCTAACCCCAAGATGTTTAAATACTCGCGAAATCAAGTTCCCAAGTAGTATTTGCAGATGTTCTAAATAATACAAGGCCTTGCGTCCTATCAACCCTAGCATTCACGTCATTAGTACCGACCGAGATTCCATCAATCAACTTCAAATCTTAACGTCCGAGGCTTACCCAGTAATCTATTGTAAATTAAAAAAAAAAACAATATGTTAAGTATACAACACTATAATGTTTTTGGTATCCAAAATGAGACAGAACAATTATTGCCCTAAGCAAAAATTAAAAAAAAATATCTTTGAATACAAATAGGTAATACTGCTCATCATTACCATAAACAACAACAAAAAGAAAAAGAAAAGGACTGCTTTATAAGAGGATAAAATATTTAGTAATATTTACACGTTGTTACATAAGCATAACAAAGTTAAAAACGAACCATTTCCATTGATCACCGGAAAAACAAGTCAGATTGACGAAGCGAATTGTAAACAAGACGTCGGAAGACATGTTCGAATGTTGGATGGTTTTGACAATATTGGATTTGACGTTTAAACATTGCAAATCGTAAACTGTAACTTGGACGTGTACTAATTAAACTACAATACAAATATTCGAATATAGAATAAAACCAGGAAAAACCGTTATAACCAGGTGCTCATGACCTCTACCAGGAAGAACTGCACGTGGTTGGGCACATCAAATTAAACAGGCTTAGATGGGGTGGTCATGTGCAGAGAATGGATGAACCCAAGGCAGTTATGACGAGGGACCCCGAAGGTCGAAGAGGTCGGGGAAGACCAAAGCTCCGCTGGTTAGACGGCGTCAGTCGAGACGCCAAAGAAATGTGGAGGATGAACTTGTGGATGATGAACACCAAAGAAGTGTGATCCAAGCCAAGGCCCACAAAGGGCTGTAGAGCTTATTGAAGAAGAATAAAATAGGAAGTAGGGGTTGAAGTTGGTGCACTTTACCATCCAGGATGGTATTTCCACTTAAATTCAGGTGGGATCGTGAGTTAGCAATTGTTTAGAAGTATATTAAAACCATTGCCTGAAGTTTGTGCATCTCCACTTATAATAAAAAATAAAAACTGTATATAATAAAGTATATTTATTTGTTTGAAATAAAAGACCAAATTGCGTTTCTTTATAATATTTACAACATTTAATGTCCGTATTCCAATTCTTTCTTATATATAAATGTTATGACACATTATATTGACATTTTACATTTAAAATTATAAAAATACAGAAAAAGAAATACATTTAAGTAAAGTGGTTTCATATCTTTACTTTACATATGGTATAATAGTCCAACTATTGGGCAAAGGCTTTCTCTAAACAGAGCAATATGGTCATCGACAATTTTCTTAATCATGCATAATTCCTCAAGATGTTTACATACACCACTGAGAATGTGTAAATGAAGACTTAAAATTTCAACAAAGAATTACACTTGACTATATACTACATGCTTGGGATCGAACTAGCGTACTTTGCAATTTAATGACAGCCGGGACACTACAACGGCTCAGAATTAACAATTGTAAAAAAAAGTATAAGACCGTTTTAGCAGTGTTAAGTTGCTGGGCCAGCCCTGTAGTTATGGGCTCTCAAGAATAAGACTACGGTATCCCCTGTCTGTCGTAGAAGGCAACTAAAAGGGGCCTCGGGTTAACTGGGCGACAAGGGCCCCAGCCTTTGTCGTCCGCCAAGGTGGACCTGGGAAGAAGGCGACATCGGCTGGCCCGTGTCGCCTTGCACTGAGAGCATAGAGCAGAGGGGCTCCGGAGGTTTTAGTGGGTAAAAACCCCACATGACCGCCGCCTTCCCCCCAGAAGGCGGGGTATCTTTTTGAAGATTTCCTCCTCGTTGACAAAAAAAAAATCTTGGCAGTACTGTGTTCATGTTAGGGAATGCTTAATAGATTTTGAGCAGCGCGTGACACTATTTTATGTTAATGTCCTGGTCATTTCGACTCTAAAAATTTATTATTTGATTACAGTTTTGACTATTTAAAGTCCAATATAAGGTACTTAGTTCGTCGTAGTCCTTCAAAAGTTTGATGCCCATTTGATAAATTGGATTATACGTAATAAATTTAAATACCAATCTAAAAAATGTAACAGTGAACGTGCAAATCCCATCTTCTATATATATTCTGTATATATGCATGACATAGGATATTTAATTATAACCTGATAGAAATTTAGTCTAATTTTGAGAATCATCAATGCACCCGTGTTAACACAAACGCTCTCAATTAATTGAAACCTGGTTAGAATCCGTTCATTGACTAAGCGGTTACCATTATGATACTAATTTTAAAATATCGGCAGTTGCTTGCAATTTCTGTACAATGTGTGTTTCCCGCGGACGCGAGCAGTGTCTCATTCCACAAAGTATATAATTAGAAGCGCATTCACCGCAATAGTTCTCATATTATACGTACTTATAGAAATCCTTATACTTACTATCTACTATTATGATTATATACAATCAGCAGTTTGTTTTTTTTAGTCATTATACAGTGTGTTGTTAATTTTCAACACTGGTAACATTAAAATAAAATCTTTAAAAAAAATATATTTAAAAGATATTTACGAAAACCCCGTGTATACAATTGCACCCACCTCGTTAGCTGGCCGACCGGTGTAAGTCCTTCCCAAAACAAAATGGAATCGGGAATATAATTTGAATTACTACAATATCAAAAAAAACACCGGTAGCAGGTGTGACATATGAAAAAGTTTTTAATATGATTTTTCACATGCTACATAAGAAATATGCCATCACAAAACAAAATCGAATTGGTAATACCATTTTAATTACTACAAAATAAATAGATAAATGAAAAGTAACTAAACTACAAATACACACAATTTAAAAAAACTAATAATAAAGATACGCCTTGCAAAGGCATTTATTTATTTGTATCCAGATAAAAATATTTCAATAGCACTAGCGACATATTTCGCATGCTAATTAAAATAAAAAAAAAAAACAAAACGCCGCCGACGTGTTAATTGTATGCTTAAAGCGTAACGTATATAATTTATTCTTAAAAACAAATACCATATGAACTGTAGATGAATCATTAGTTCGTTTTCATTGTTTACGTATTTAAATTTGTCATTAGCTTGATTCATCGCTGGGGGAGCCGCGTGGCGCGTTGCTCCCCTCGTTATACCTAACGGCTGCGTCGATATTCATGCACTAAAGGCTTTATTCACGAGCACGTCCTGTCCGGCGGACGCTGCTTATTACAGTCAAATAAGCAACAAAACACGGTCCGATGAATGAATGAGTCTGGTGAATCAATCACTAACGCAATAGAGCATGTATGCCCTTAAGACGTAACTTTTTCTTTTGACAAATCTACACTGATTAGCCTGAGAAGCTAACCGTAATTTTCACGGATTTCTCGCATTTGAGAAGCAAACTAATAATAACAAATTATAATTATAATTCAAAGTATGCTACTATATTATAGTATGTAAAACAAAAATGTTTCGCTGCCACCTAAACTAGAAATAAGTCCTTTTTGGTAGGAGGCGGTCCTTCCTCCTACAACTACTACAACTACAACCATTTATGCTTTTTTTAATTATTGGATATATTTTTGGCTGCAATTTGTCTCCCTCTCTCTCTGTGTATGAGTGTATTTGTGTGCCTGCGTGCGCGCGCGACTCCATCATGTATGTATTATGCGTGAATGTGATGCATGCATGATGATGAAATTTACATGCATACAAATCTATTCAAGATTTGTATGCATGTAAATTTACAGTTGGCATAGCTCTTATGTCACTTCGCCTAAACCTTTAAGATACATTTACACTTTTTTAAAATAAAGGACAAACGAACATCGGTATACGGCTCATCTAATGTTAAGTGATCACCGCCGCTAAGATATCTATGCTGAGATGAACAATTCTATATTTTCGGAAACGATGTCTGGATAAAGGCCGGCATCTGCCACTCCTCTGTCGTTGTAAATGATCATGATGTGTATATAGTTAATATTCAGTTGAGATCGTATCTGATTAAAAAGGAGTTGAATAGTAGAAATAGTCCGACCTCTGAGGTACAATACATCTATATATATAAAAAGAAAGTGTGTGGGTTTGTTCAAACACGCCGCGTCGTACTTTTATTTCTGTCATTAACTTAGCTCGATATGTTCTTGTAAAAATGATAAGAATGATATTGTATTTACTGATACGTACATGGGTGTAGGTCATGATGTGATCACATGATCTTCACCCGCTCGAGAAGAGAATGAATACGGCGAGAAATGAATAATTTAATATATTTTGAGAGTTAAATATTTAATATTGTTAAGTTTGTTTATTTAAACCATATTAAATAAAATAAAGTATAATCTAGCCCGGCGAAGCGGGCTGGGTATGCTAGTTTTAATAAACAAGGTTCCAAGGATAATAATTTATTGTTATCATAACCACTAAGTATGACCGCTGTGCTAGGTCAGAGATATGTGTTACAGCAACTAAGACGGGAAATCTCACGACTATATATAGGGTATATATTCGTGGGAAAACTAACACCATGCACGAATACTCAAGCACACATAAAGCGGTTAAACAAATTACAAGTGATTAATTTTAACCGATATATGGACTGAGTAATTACCTACGGGGATATAAGAGTGGAAAGAGTCGATGTGCCGGTTTGTCACGCCACAATCGCGCCCGCATACGTTTATTGGATAGATTGGACGCGGGTGCCCACGAGCGTTTCATTAAAAAAAAACTTCGTCCCATTTCATCCGGTTTGAACCATACGGGTTGAAGCCGAGCATCGGAATGTTAATCCGCGATAATCTTCCTACGGTGACTTCGATTCGATTGTACTGGTATTGAATTTTACAGACGTCACGCTACCTGATCGTTTATACAACAATGACTCGAATGGCTTCCTACATCGACAATTTGCGTCGCCGTGTCCGTCCAGCTAGGTACACGATTAGTTTCATCGTTGTGTTTGAATTACTTGTATTGTGTGTGCTTATGATAAACAGACCTTTATGAAAATTAAGAAATATATTCAAATATTATAGACACTTCACCTCGTCTTTGATAAATTAATTTTTTATAAAAATACACGATAAGTTTTTATACTGCATAAATGTATAAAACTGCATTCTCTGCCAGTCTATCTTGGGGTTGTGTAAGATAAAGTAACGGTTACAAATTAGACGAGAAAACCGGAAAAATAAAAAGAAAACTGTAAAAACATTATTACATAATAAAACATATACACAAATACAAATAAATTAATTAGCACACAACTGAACTATCCAATTAATTTTTAACTTAGTGCATATACCTGTTCAATAACCTCCTTTTTTGAAGTCGGTTAAATAAAAATTAGCCTATGTGCTCTTTCAGGCTATAATCTATCTCTGTGCCAAATGTCACGAAGATTTTATCAGCTTTTTTTAGCCTGATTTAGCAATAAACATCCAAACATTCGCGTTTATAATATGGTAGTTGTGCTCGGTCGCGTCTTGTCCGCAAGTATTTTAATAAAAAAGTTATTTAGTTTATTTTTCTTTTTTAGCATTTTACTGCGTCCTGTTTGTACCTTGGAGATACTATTAAAAATTGATGACACCTACCATATCATTATATTTTAGCCAATTAATACGAAATCTTAACAAATTATGTACTAAAAACTTCCTCGCGAATCACTCCATCCATTGAACATTGAACACAGCATGAAAATCAATGTAGTAGTTATTGAGTTAATCGCGAACAGGCAGACAGACAGCGGGAAGGTTTTGTACTATGTAGTTCTATTAGATTATAACAAATAATTAACGGTATATTAGCTGGACAACAGATTGGAAAACGCTACAGCCTTCTCGGGTATTGAATTGAAAGGACCCTTAAAATGTCTAGGCCAGAAAGAAATGAGGAACTACTACCCCAAAACCCATTATTTATAAAATGTAAAAAAAAAGAATAAAATACCGTTTTATACACATCAAATCTTTTTTTAAAGTACCTAACAATGACGTTAACTTTTCGTTTCGTTTTAATATTTTAACGCACGCGTAATTGTACTTGACAAACATTTTAGTTTTCAATACTGTTGCTAATTGCGTGTTGCCAGGTATTCGTGTCCATAAGGCCTTGGGCTCGAAGCACTTAACTTCCCCAATGGTAACGAACCTAGGCGCCACTGCGAGTCAACAACCCTGCCCCCACCCTTCATTATCTTAATGGCCAAACTGTTTTCACTAACACTTTTTTAGGCATATTTTTATGTGGCTATGCCCCGCGACTTTTACTCACGATTAAAAGCTGTTTGTTTCCATTTCCAAAAATAAAAGTAGCCTAATTACTTATTATATTAGCAATCTGCCAGTGAAAGTAACGTCAGAATAGGTCCAGCCGTTACAAAGATTTGCCGGAACAACCAGACAGATAGACATAAACTAATAAAAGATGTTATTTTGGTACAAATATCTTATAGATGATACATGCATGTTGAATAAAGCGGTTATTTTAATATTACAAAAAGAAACATCGGCTGGTAATTTCACCTAGCTACCGATTTTCAATACCGTACGTCGCCATAGAATTTTAAATTCCATCGAATGTACATTTTTCCTTACTTTCTTCCAAGCTCTATCAACTTGTAGACTCAGTGGTCACCAGCGGTGTTTCCGAACCGTTACGATTAGGGGACCTTCAAGAAACGAGCCTACTTACTACCAAAAATAAACGAGCACGAGATAAAACAAATTCGAACTTCAAGTCAAACGTAAGCAAAAAAATTAAACGCTTCAACGCATGGACGCGACGTTTTTATTTCCAATGTATTTATATTACGAATTTCTTGTGCCTACATTCATTGTTCCATATGCCACATTTATGCTTATTGTCGTTAAGTAATACTTACCTAGACTCATCATAAACTTAGTAGACTCAATCAACAGGCATGCACTTCCCTACGATTTTCAGGAGAAGATCCTTTTTAATATAAAACCTTATTAAAACCAAACCCTTTCAAAGGAAACAAAACAAAGTCGGTTCATAAACGACGGCGCACAAACATTAAAAAATACAACATCTTTTTTGTCGGTTATACACCAATTTATTCTTCCTACACAACATAAAATAATAACAACGCCATTAGTTTGAAATTCTACTAAGCAAATAGCAATGTAAGCAAATATATAATCAAATTATATTAATGTTATCAGCTGCGAATCTAGCACAATAGCAACCCTAGCTAAGCGTTAACACGATTAATTCAATACGTAGGATTTCTACTCACGCAATACGAATACCTTAACGCTTTATTAAACAGAGTCGGAATATTAGAGAATCATTCTGAATTATTAAATCAACACTCCCCCCGGGCATTGAATTTTGAAACGAATAAGCCACCCCAGTTCTGGGTAATTTGAAATTGCAACGGGGTAGGAGCGGCGTCGAGTGTCGCGACGTAGCGTCGCGTCGTCGGGCTACTATATCAGCTATAGCTATATAGCTCTGGGTAGTCATGCGGTAATTACGTGGCAACATTATGACTAAGCCCACCATATTAACTTCGGTGGACATGTTCGGCATAATTAAACGACACAAGAGGAGTAAAATTTTAATATTATTAATATATATAAAACCTGACTTGAGTTTTTTGAATTCAACTGTCAAATCAAAAGCAGCTTGCACTAATGACGTTAACTTTTTATGTTTCTTTTACGAAAATGTACTCGGTTGTTTGTGCTATAGCTTGATGGAAAGCGAAAAGCTATAGATAACTGTCTCTTTGTCTACCCCGCCATGGGTACTTGAGAATCTGTTTTAATTTAAAGCGTAATGAGGAAAGAGGACTGTGCAATTTGGGATAGTCAACGATTACCAAAAAATTATATGTGACAAATATATTATTACATTATTTTACTTATTTTATACCCATTTTGATGATTCATTTTTAATTGGAAAGGATGTTCTTTAAGAGTAGTTTGATGAGATTTTGATTACGTTTCTAATTTATTATTATCGTAATATTCCTACGATAATTCGGAATTTCCAAATTATCGTAGGAATATTACGTATTTAAAACTTTATTTAATACAAATTTTGTATTTAATAAAAATCGCTTCTCGAATAACAAGATGTGATCGAGAACCAATTCGAAGTAAACACAAACACACCCTTAAAGGAGCTTACGATCCTATCGATCCATCGTAAATAAAATTCCTTTAATTTTTAACTCTACTAAATCGAAATTCTTATACGTTCATTGCCTATAAAACAGCCTACCAAATAACAATTTAAACGTGTTAGATAATAAAGTGGGTAGCTTGAGGTTATTTACATAAATTCCAGGTTAATTTATGCGCTTTTATTAACAGCCAGGCTCGGTCCATTTTAATAAGACTTTGGAATGTGTGACTTCCGGTGCACAGTTGAGTTCGAATGCAATGATTGTAAGGCAAATATTAAATCATTGGTAAATGATTTCAGTTTTATATCATTCAACCTATTTATGATGTGAATCTATTTCATATCTTTAATAAGGATATTATCATCCATACAAAACAATAAATAAATTAATATGCATTCGAGATGTGGTGCTAGAGGCGAATGCTACGAATACCGTTGATTGCCAAGCGCACAAATCTATCTGTTCTCTCGCATCGCCATAAAGACCAGACTGTCCACTGCGTGTCTACAGCGCGTACTTTCATATTTCGAGCATATAATGCGTAGAGGGGATGGCAACCTTGAAAAGCTGGTCATCGTTAGCAATACAGAAGGCAAGAGAACAAGAGGCCGGTCGGCAACACGATGGTCTGACCGAGTAAAAGGTGCCATCCCCGAGCAAGATCGCTCAAAGACTGAGTTTATGTAAACAGATGCTGTGCCGTCTCACATGGCGGGTGATCAGAGTATAGACAAGCCAGTAGTATAATATAATTTAATTTAGCCTAAATATAGAAGCTATATAAGCTAAAAATGTTACTGTGAGTCTAACTTAAATTACTGAATATTTTTTTTTTTTTAATAAGATGGCGTCCAAAAACTTAGCTTATTACCACCCATAGTATGTCTATATAAAGATAAATTATTGTTCGTCTCTGTTTCAGTATACATTCATGGCACGTTGCAACTTCAGCGAGGAATTTGCGCAAGACGGATGTCGGACGTCACGACCCAGTGCACTTCGACGAAACCCCCACGATCTGACCAGTCCAGTCCATTGCACAATAACAAAGACACTGCATTTTGCGACTGTTGTGGAAAAAATATATAATTTGGGTCAAATATTTCAGAAGATATAACAATATCCAAAAATATAATAGATATGAAATAGTCCAATAATTAGTACACTCGCTTTGTAAAAAGAATTATTTTAACGTATACTGTGATAACTGCGCGTTCTCGCCATCTTTATTACAAAATTAATTGGAAGTCAGATTACGATGTAATAAAGTTAAACTATTGTTTACAATGCCAAGTTCTTGTGACGATCAACTAAATTATTAATTATGAATTAAAGATACAATAAGGTTGAGGTAAATCACTAAGATATCATTGGAAGTAGTTGTTATGCATAATTATCGTTGGGTGTCATGCAACACAAATTTAATAATTTTGTTATTGAAATTATATATATATATATATATTGTAACACCTTAAACTGAGGTTCACAAATGTACAGCCCTGTAGTCCTGTGTTTACAGAATTAGTCTATGATATCCCCTACTTATCATAAAAGGCTACTAAAAGGGGCCTCGGATTCACGGGCGACAAGTGTGGGCTGGACCTTTGTCGTCCGTTACCGGGTTCTCTACCCGGGAAGAAGGCGACACGGTGTGTTGCCTTTGCACTGCCAGGGTGCGTGGGGAGGAAGTAACCCTCACCACAGGTGCGTTCCCCAGGAGATCCCGGAGGCAATCACCATGCTACCAGGATGGCTACCGTGAAAAAGTTCACTAAAGCAGACTTAATACCTTAATGGCATTATATACCAGTAAACTTTGGACGAGAGAGAAAAAACAAATTGGTAGGTACACCTATCGTCAAGAAAAGACGTAACGAAATATTATGATAAATTTATAAACATGTACAACACATGTATAGAAACCTAGGTAAATAAATATATAACAGTATATAACAGTTATTAAATAAACATGACCAGTGCTTTGTTGTGTGCGATGTTTGACTCTAAGTGACAAGGCGGACTAATCACTTAAAATATGCTTATTTTATGTTCTTTTGACATCCAGTAAGGCGTTCCAAAGATGCATCGAGTGTTTTGTGAACTTGTATCCTATTTATTTATTTATTTATTTATTTATTTATTTATTTATTTATTTATTTATTTATTTATTTATTTATTTATTTATTTATTTATTTATTTATTTATTTATTTATTTATTTATTTATTTATTTATTTATTTATTTATTTATTTATTTATTTATTTATTTATTTATTTATTTATTTATTTATTTATTTATTTATTTATTTATTTATTTATTTATTTATTTATTTATTTATTTATTTATTTATTTATTTATTTATTTATTTATTTATTTATTTATTTATTTATTTATTTATTTATTTATTTATTTATTTATTTATTTATTTATTTATTTATTTATTTATTTATTTATTTATTTATTTATTTATTTATTTATTTATTTATTTATTTATTTATTTATTTATTTATTTATTTATTTATTTATTTATTTATTTATTTATTTATTTATTTATTTATTTATTTATTTATTTATTTATTTATTTATTTATTTATTTATTTATTTATTTATTTATTTATTTATTTATTTATTTATTTATTTATTTATTTATTTATTTATTTATTTATTTATTTATTTATTTATTTATTTATTTATTTATTTATTTATTTATTTATTTATTTATTTATTTATTTATTTATTTATTTATTTATTTATTTATTTATTTATTTATTTATTTATTTATTTATTTATTTATTTATTTATTTATTTATTTATTTATTTATTTATTTATTTATTTATTTATTTATTTATTTATTTATTTATTTATTTATTTATTTATTTATTTATTTATTTATTTATTTATTTATTTATTTATTTATTTATTTATTTATTTATTTATTTATTTATTTATTTATTTATTTATTTATTTATTTATTTATTTATTTATTTATTTATTTATTTATTTATTTATTTATTTATTTATTTATTTATTTATTTATTTATTTATTTATTTATTTATTTATTTATTTATTTATTTATTTATTTATTTATTTATTTATTTATTTATTTATTTATTTATTTATTTATTTATTTATTTATTTATTTATTTATTTATTTATTTATTTATTTATTTATTTATTTATTTATTTATTTATTTATTTATTTATTTATTTATTTATTTATTTATTTATTTATTTATTTATTTATTTATTTATTTATTTATTTATTTATTTATTTATTTATTTATTTATTTATTTATTTATTTATTTATTTATTTATTTATTTATTTATTTATTTATTTATTTATTTATTTATTTATTTATTTATTTATTTATTTATTTATTTATTTATTTATTTATTTATTTATTTATTTATTTATTTATTTATTTATTTATTTATTTATTTATTTATTTATTTATTTATTTATTTATTTATTTATTTATTTATTTATTTATTTATTTATTTATTTATTTATTTATTTATTTATTTATTTATTTATTTATTTATTTATTTATTTATTTATTTATTTATTTATTTATTTATTTATTTATTTATTTATTTATTTATTTATTTATTTATTTATTTATTTATTTATTTATTTATTTATTTATTTATTTATTTATTTATTTATTTATTTATTTATTTATTTATTTATTTATTTATTTATTTATTTATTTATTTATTTATTTATTTATTTATTTATTTATTTATTTATTTATTTATTTATTTATTTATTTATTTATTTATTTATTTATTTATTTATTTATTTATTTATTTATTTATTTATTTATTTATTTATTTATTTATTTATTTATTTATTTATTTATTTATTTATTTATTTATTTATTTATTTATTTATTTATTTATTTATTTATTTATTTATTTATTTATTTATTTATTTATTTATTTATTTATTTATTTATTTATTTATTTATTTATTTATTTATTCTTTATTTGCACACAATACAAAAATAAAAGGTTCGCCAATAGCCTAATGGTTTACGGTACGGCCTGCGAATCGTAAGGTCGTGGGTTCGAATCCACCATTCGACTATTGACGTGAACCATGTCCTAGCACAAGCTTAAGCTTAGTTGGAATGGTTAACAAGGTTGTTAGTAATATTTTCTGAAAAAAAAAAAAGAAATATTACCAGCTTTCTTTAAAAAAAAAAAATTGTTAACAATATAGTAGAACATAAAACCTATGCAAGAAGACTCCCTGTATTTGTGACTGTTATCATTAATATTCATCTGAGACTCAACTGCATTCTTTAACTTGTACGTTGTAGACATGCGTCACAACGCTCTTGATTCGCTTGCGGCGAGTAACTTGATAGACACGCTAGACATTAACTTACGTAAAACACGCATTACTCACTTGAGATCACTTAAAATAAACAGTTACTTGTGCTCGTTTGACACTGTGAGAGGTAACCGAAGTCTTACAAGAGTCTTAAGGAAAAAGGCGCTAAAAGGGAACCTCGAATCTCGATCTTGTTCCTGAAATAGCTACCGACCGAGTCGTGGTTCGGCCCTCTCGGGCGCCCTCGGATCGGAATGCTTACGCGTAACATAGTAACCGTCCAAGCTGAGGTTAACCCCCACCGAGGACCCTTGTGTCGAGTTACTAGCGATAGAGGTTCATGCTAAGCGACCTAAGAGCTATGCCACCTCTCAATCCGGTGAAGCAGTCGAGGCCAGCTTCTCTGACCTATCTGTGTAGTTCGTCATTAAAAAAAAATATCTCGATCTTAGATGTACAAGGAGTTAGACCTAATGAAATTCCAGATACCAAAGCGCCTATAGACAACCGGACGACTCGTAAATACATTGAAAAGGTCAGTATTAAAAATAATCCAAGTGTGAACACACTGTAATCAGAAATTATTTATATTTTTTACTTTTTTTGTTCACATTGTTAACCAGCCATGCGAAAAGTTGAGTAAACCGATACAACCAGTAATTCTCTGCTTGTTATTACAAAAATTAGTTATTTATATCAAGACAGGTAGTTTTACGACTACCTTGGGATTTTAAAACAATGGCAACGTAAAAAATATACAAGCACAAGAATCCCCTAGCTTTTTTAAGAATAATAAATCTATTCTTATTCTTAAAAAAGTTTATTTACAGGTAACATATATGAAAGAACAATATATGTAATTATTTTTATATTTTTCTTTCATAAATGTTGCCTGTACAAATATTTATTTATTTATTTATTTATTTATTCTTTATTTGCACACAATACAAAAAATAAAGGTACAAATAGGCGGACTTAATGCCAGTAGGCATTCTCTGCCAGTCTACCTTGGGGTTGTGAAGAGACAAAGTAACGGGTGCAAGCTATATGAGAAAATAATAAATAAAAGAAAACTATAATAAATACATGCATACTTACAAATAAATTAAACATATAAACATATTAATTATATATAATAATATATAAATACATATATAAATACATATATAAATACATATATATAGAATTATAGATGGATAGGGACAGCAATTGACAAACTATTCCTTGCTTAGGTAAAGCTTCCAAAGTAAATGTTTGAAAGTAGATTTAGTTCCAAATATCTTGTTGAGCAATACGGGCCTCCTTCCTAAGAGGGAAGAACCTCGGCTTGGATGGTCCGTAGCCATTATCAGAAAATAGGAGTTTACAATGTATATGGTAATTAAGGCGTCCGTCGCTCGTTGTAGGATTTTTGGGTGATCCAGTTATTAAGTAGCAAGCTTTAACGAAGTCGCTTTGCGTACTCCATCCTGTATACAATAGCGTCTCTTCAAGAGGGACGAATCACAACACAGCCAATTGCTTCACAGAGATAAATTAATCGATTACGCAAACAATTTTCCAATATCCCGAATAAAAGACCGTTTAACAGATCCCGAAATGGGTACCTCATCCGTCCTCTTAATCGAACGCTAATACTTGAGGGATATCCAATTTAACCTATGAATACAAAAAATAAGTTCTCACATTATTTGATCATACATCCTTGCGGGATAGACCTATTATTAGGTCTCATGTGTGACTGTGGATACGCACATCGCCATACACCGCGCACAAATTTTGCAATTAGATTTCTTGTACCTAAAAACAGTAAAAGTTTCTAACTTATAAATACTTTTTTTATTGAAAACTTAAAAAAAAATACAGAATTGAGACTGTTATTTTTTTAAGTCGGTTATAAATATGACATGCGAATATATGCGAACCGAAAATTTTGCGGTCGCTGGCGCTCTTATTAATAATTTGCATTCCGTAAGCATTAATACGTTAGCGAACTAATCCATGTTCCCAGAACGTAATGTGTGAATAGACAAGACGCTAAATCTACAATTACTTGCCTTATATAATTCTATAATAAATAATTTGTGTTTAAGCGTCAATATCCTTACTCTCTGATAAACGTTAAGTCGTAGATTTAAATATACAATTCAACTATTGCCGCGTACCATCTTTTTTCCGGGAGGAAAATGCTAACGCAAATCCGCCCCCGGCAAGGACGAATTGTGCCGCACGGACTAAAACCCTACAGTGTTCCTCACGTGCCTCTTGTCAGAACTACGAGATCTCTTTCGTACACTACCGTAGTTCCAGTGGTGTCGACTATTGACGAACGTCGTCTCTCGGTAAGGGTGGAGTTGGAACTCTCACCTCTTCTGTTTCTATCTCTGAACAATCCGCTAGCAGCAGAATGGTTAACAAGAATGTTAGTAATAAATAAATAATATCATCTTTTATTTTATTTTTTGTTGTTAACGGGGAGGAAATCTTCAAAAAAGGCGGCGTCACGTGCCACCTTAGCTGACGACAAACGCCCCCACCCTTGTCGCCCAGTGAGCCCGAGGCCCCTTTTAGTCGCCTTCTACGACAGGTAGGGGATACCGTAGTCTTATTCTTGAGAGCCCACAACTACAGGGCTGTTTATCGATAAGTTATCGTATAGTTAGTTAAGTGTACGAATATCTTATATCTATTAACATTATTTTACAGGTATCTTTTATTAATGTTTGGCTAGTTTTGCGATTTCAGATCTAGACTACCTAACCTCGTACTAGTTGCAAGAACTGTATGACGGCAGAGTAGTGCAGCCATTTTGTTGTTTACGTTTAAATATTTGTTGTAATATTTGTTAAAAACAAAAGTGAATCTCATTAAACAACAAAAGGGCAGACTGTTCGTTCGTTTATTTAAAATATGTCGTGATTCATATCCTTATAAAACGAATGCGCAGTAATATTGCGAACACATTTGTTGAATGGTCATTGACAGCGGAACAGAGTCGCACGCTCGTGTACCTTAAGGCCGAAGTGATTGTACATTCGTTCGATGTACTCGCGTTTATTCCGGGACTGGATTCCAAAAAGAACAACAAAAAAACATGCAAATATGCTTCGTGTTGATTGGAATTGTGTTAGTATGTCAGTATAGCGTGTGTAAAACTGCCTCACTTGCATACGTTATTATATTAATAGCTAACATTTCACCAATTTTACATATTTTTTACTAATACAAATACATATTTTAATATATCCCGTACACGACATGTTATCGACATGTATTCTCTATAGCAATACAATATTTAGTAATGCATATTGAGCGTAGAATCAATTTATACATATAAAAAAAATTGGACTGTCTGTTTGAAATATTAAAATAACCGCTTATACTATGCATATGCTTTATTGGCAGATCGCTGATGCGGACGAGAGACTTAGGCTGCTTTTACTTTAGACATTTTTACAAAATAGTGTTTAAATGCGGATAACACCACTGGGTGCAGCTAGTCTCATGTAAAGACTTCAAACGCTAATTCCCTTCCCCTATAAACATCAAAAATCGGACTGCTGGACCCCAAGTCTGATAAACATGAGCAGGTTTTTATATTGAAGAAATCAAAATCATGCAATTCCAAACAATACCGATATTCGATAATAAAATAATTAAATTATTTAGGAGGCTACACCAAACGTACGATACAATCGGAATATGGAAAGAGCAGCCGGATATCGCTTTCCTGTTAATCCTTACAATAGTAGACGCCGACTTCCCTTAACAGGCTAAAAGACCTGTGAAGCAACAATGCTGGGTTTTAAAAAGTTATTGATTTCCGGCTAGCGGTTTCGGCGCCAGTCCGTATGTAATGAGTGACGCGACGCGACGTTATCTGTTTCCGATCTAGTAATACACCACGCTAGTCGATGCATAGTTGCCAGCTATGTCAAAGTCTTGCCATACATAATTAAAATGTGTCTACCTCGAGTTCGATATACTATTGCTGGCGTTGTTGGTGTTCGTGAAAATATGAAAAGATTTATGTAAATAAATAAATACATTCGTTCAACAATTCCACTGCTGGGATGGAATACGATTGCACTGTCAAGTCAGAAGTGGTTGATTGGTACTAAATCAATTGAATATGCTATTGCCTACATACCACACTTATTATTAAAATTATTATTTTTCTTACCTATACAGTCCAACTATTATTTTTAAAATATTTAATATAATAATTTAAAAATAAATCATATCAAATAGCATACTATTTGTAAGTATTTTTGACTTATGGCCATTAATACAATTAATTACCGATTCACGTCATTTTGTTTATAAAGAATAGAATAACACGTGCGTAGTTTACGTTCAATAATTTTTTGAGTACTACTTTTAGCAATTTTAAACGCTTAATTTACACAGTAAGTATAAAGGAATGTTACATTTTAGAATCGATACGTTTTCAAAGTTGTGTAACTACTTACAAAAGATAATTCTTTTTAAAATACTTTCAAAGTTTCAAAATCTTTTTATTAACATCGACTTATGGCAACACCCAGATGGTTGAATTCAAATAATGGAGACATAAATGTTTAAAAATATAATCATGAAAATTATTGGCGCATAAAACTAAACGATCGTACGATTCAACTACCGTTTAGCGTTATGTAATAAAACTTACGTAATGGGTTGTTAAAAACGATTTAACCTCGTTACTCATCTTGCATGCTGATTCGGCGTTACTCATGGCTGTGGCGTTCGTCACACTCGTACGCATTAATTGACCGCTCAGGAAGTGGACTTCCATTCCACAGATGGGTGGGCATTACTATGGGGTGACGGCGGCTCCTACATAAATTCCGAGTCAATGCACTTTGACCCTCAACTTTACCCCTCTTCAGATCGACCGATCCTATACCGAGTTTTATGACGGCGATATAAAACAGACTTGGGTATTTGATAACCAATCTATTTCAAAACCCTAATATCAGACGCTTGGTAGATATTTTTACTATATTTCTTGCTTAAATAAAATCACAAAAGAGGTTTTTTTTTTTTTTGGACGGAATCCATTTGAGCTATACGAGTATTACTTAATATCCTGGATTAAAATGGAGCCGTGGTAGCTCAGTGTCCGGGCGATTGGCTCAAGTTGCATAGTACGCCTAGCAACCCGAGTTCGATTCCCGGTGCCGGCACCAATAAATTTGTTATTGAAGGAAAACATCGTGAGGAAACCTACATGTCTTAGAAAAATTTTCTAAGGCATGTGAAGTCTGCCAATCCGCAGTAGGGCCGCGTGGTGGACTGTGCCCTTATACTCTCTATACAGAGAAGGCCTGCGCCCAGCAGTGGGCCATATATATTATACATATATAAAGGCTGTAACTTTAACTTTAACTTAATATCTCAAAATTATTTTATTATTTGGCATCTGCATATGTAAACACTTAAACCAGTGATTCCCAAAGTGGTCTATATCGCCCCTAGGGG
Source organism: Meandrusa payeni (assembly GCA_029286785.1). Lineage (NCBI taxonomy): Eukaryota > Metazoa > Arthropoda > Insecta > Lepidoptera > Papilionidae > Meandrusa > Meandrusa payeni. Next base: position 4,160,289 of record JAGSMX010000008.1, on the reverse strand, counting down.
TCTATGACAACCTGCAAGGGTTCTACGTCAGCGAAAAAAAATTTGGGGTCCATGAAATGAAAATGGGGGTCCATGATAGTGGATCTCAACACATACATTGTTAGTACAACATTGACGCCAAATGTTGATAATTTGTTATTAAGGTATCAGATTCATCCTTCTCACTAAACATATTGACTAATTGCTTATGTTATCTTATTTATAGTTTATTTAATAATACGTATATTTTACATAACAGATACAAAATTTTATTTTGAGTGGTTTTAATTTAATTTCAATTAATAAATGTATAAATTAACATTGTTAACAGTTCTAACAACAGTTAGAAATTTACAGGAAATCAATATCAGGTAAGTAGGGGGTCTACCCAACACGGAATAACATGGCAAGGGGTCTACAGATACAAAGTTTGGGGAACTCTGACTTAAACGAATAAGAGAGAATACGTTTTTTTTGACGATCCTACACATGTCGGCTAGAAAAGCTGCCTTTGACCATTTCAGCGGATTGAGAGTTAGCATGGGCTCTAATACTACAGCCCTGTAGTTCTGGGCTCTCAAGAATAAGACTACGGTATCCCCTGCCTGTCGTATAAGGCGACTTAAAGGGGCCTCGGGTTCACTGGGCGACAAGGGTGGGGGCCTGCGACGTCCACCAAAGTGGACCCGGGAAGAAGGCGACATCGGCTGGCCCGTGTCGCCTTGCGCTGCGAGGGAACAGGGGGGGAGGACTTTAAATTTTAGCACTTAGTGTTGCCTCCATGTGGCGACATTTTATTTTATTTTAAGGATATTTAATTGTCTATCATGTCTTATTTCAGTTAGCTAGCGTCTTTATCTTCCGAGATATTCAAACTTTCTTAACCGACCCTTTATTTTTGCTCACGAGCGTTCCCTCACCGATAATATATGAGATCCAATACCCACCCGTTAAGCTATTAGTCGCTTCATACTATTTATAGAATAGATTAAAGATTATTAAAGAATTGATTGAAGATGAACGTTTTATCGTAACCCTATCAGTTGTAACTTTAAAAACATATTGTTATATACTAATAAGATAAAGACAATCGACGTGGTAAAAATTGCAGAGAATATAAATTATACTGTTATCTGTTAGTTATTTGTTCTTGTCGATGACATCAGCAAACAGACCTTATTGATAGGTCCAGTTGTTTTCGACGTTTCGAATGCCTTATCAGGCTTTCTTCTCAGAATTGACAACACGCTCGTATCTGGAGAGATAACACGCTGCATTTGTTTAAGTCATACTACAATTACTTGAAGACAATGTAAGATGGTTTCTTGTCTTTGTGTCATAATAATATTATTAAAATAAACGCCAGATTTATAAAAATCTAAGATTTTTTTAACTTGAAGTGCTTGTATTAAAATGTATTGTAGTGTCAAAGAAAAATATCGGATAATGTTATCAAATCTTCAGTCTTATTTCGTATTTATTTTGATGTTGAGAAAATATCTAAAAACAATACAAATTATACACTATGACAATAATGATCTATCCAGAGTCCCGGAGTCTAAAGCAATTGTGTTAAAATAACAAAATCATCTTCGATCAGTTTTAGGTTTTTGATCTTTAATCTATTCTATAAAGCCACTAATAGCTTGCCTTGGTGGGCATTGCCTCTCAGATATTAGATAGCAGATATTATGGGTCACGGAAATCAATATTTTTTTTATGTCGACTTTTTTTTTAAATAGCCAAAAAAGCTGACAGCAATTTCGCTTCGTCTTCTTTTGATAAATTTCAAATATGCGTATATATTTGCTCTTTCGGATGACACAGTTGCCGACCTCTGGTTTATGGTACGGTCTACGAATCGTGCTTGGTAGCTCAGTGTCTGACCCTGAAATTAGCAACCCGATGGTTGGTCAGCCACCAATAACTTTGATGTTGCAATTTTATGCGTTGATTTGCTACACGCTCGGCGGTGAAGGAAAACATCGTGAGGAAACCTGCACGTCTTAGAAATCGTTTCTAAGACATCTGAAGTCTGCCAATTTGCACAAACCCGCATGGAGGACTATGGTAAAGAGAGCATAACTTTATTTAAAAGGCCAATGCCCAACAGTGGAACATATATATATATATATAGAAATAAAGGCAACCTTTAACTTTAACCGCGAATTGTATGGTTGTAGATTCGAATCCACAATTTGTGACTATTAACTATGATTATTAGATGTGAACTATCAACTAGAACTAGCTTAAACTAAACTAGTTGAAAGGTATAACAACAATGTTAGTAATATTCATGAAAAATAGATACATAACTCATGGTAAAAGTGAGAAACACAAATATAGAAAGCAATGTCATCCAGAAACAGAACATTAAAGCGGACCCACATCCGAACATATGCGGGTCCAAAAAAACGAGGCACGAACATAACGCCGTCGTCGCAGGCTAATACAGAATATTATAGTAGAGGGGACGACGGGAAGCAAAAAATCTTGCATTGGGACAAACATTTGTTTTATTATTCCGTCAACAAAGGATGACAACCAATACATATTCTACACACTAGCTGCGCCCTGCGATATTACTCATGATTAAAAACAATTTATTTAAAATTTTCTTTTTAAAATAAAAACAGTAATTACTTATTACATCAGATATCTGCCAGTGAAAGTCCCGCCAAAATCAACCGATCCAGAGATTATCCGGAACAAACAGACAGTAAAAAAAAAGTGTTTTTTTTTTTTATAATTTCTAAGCAAGTTTGACTACGATCCCACCTGATGTTAAGTGGAAATGCAGTCCTGGATGGTAAGGCGCACTAGCCTAGTAAATGCCTATTCACTCTACTCTTGAAAATACCCACGTTGTAATCGGAAGGAAAGATAGACGAGGACTATTCCAGTCCTTTGCTGTACGAAGAATGAAAGACGAAGCAAATCGCTTCGTTCGGGTTTGAGGGATGTTCACAACAAAAGGATGAAATCCCGCAGTGCGTCTAGAAGTCCGATGGTGGAAAGGGGATGGTGGAATTAGATCATGTAGTTCCTGAGCACACTTTCCAAAATGCAATTTGTAGAAAACCGAAAGGCTAGCTACCTTACGCCTGTGCTCAAGACTGAGCAGATTGGTTTCAGCTGTCGTCTGTGTCGTCACCAAATAGCCTCTTAGCCCGCCTCTCCACCGAGTCCAAAGCTGAGTTCAAATTGTGATTTTGGTGTATATGTAGGTTTGTATATTACGTTCATCAACATGCAAAAACTGCTGCACTTAACACGTGTCCAATTGTTCGGAAGTTCTTGCAGGACGAATTAGTTACCGTAGACAACAGTTAGCATGAAGCCCACATGGCACAGGCCCGTGGTAACCTTATAGTTGCGACAAAGAGAAACTCTTAACAAGTATATTATGGGTAAAAACAAAATCGACATCCTTTGTTGTGAACATCCTCAAACCAGAACGAAGCGATTTGCTTCGTCTTTCATTCTTCGTACAGCAAAGGACTGGAATAGTTTGCCCGCGTCTGTCTTTCCTTCCGATTACAATGTGGGTATTTTCAAGAGTAGAGTGAATAGGCATTTACTAAGCTAGTGCGCCTTACCATCCGGGACTGCATTTCCACTTAACATCAGGTGGGATCGTAGTCAAGCACTTGCTTAGAAATTACAAAAAATATAAAAAAAAAAATGTAACGTCTTAATATAGCTTAATTTCGCGGACGCCCTCTTTGTACTTCTGAACTAACGTAAGTAGAATACGAAATAGAATTAATCAAAACCTAACCAAACTCTCGTCAAATCACCCTTGTAGTATATCCTTTCCAATAAAAAAAATTATCGAAATCGGTTATCGTGATATTGAATTATTAATACAACTGGACCCTTGTGTCGAGTTACTAGCAATAAAGGTTCAGGTTAAGCGACCTAAGAGCTGTGCCACCTCTCAATCCGGTGAAGCAGTCAAGGCCTGCCTCTCTGGCCAATCTGTGTAGTTCGTCATAAAAAAAAATTGTCACGCACATACTTAATGCAAATTTAAGTTACATTTATTAGTTATAGTTACTTATATGGTTTTCTCACGGATGCCATGTCAGAATTAGACCAAATTGAAATGGGCTCACATCGGAAGTATCAGCTTTTGAAAAAACTCCTCCTTTTTTTAAGTCGGTTGAAAATAAATAATAACAATAATAACCTTCCACTTCCATTTAGTCCCAACGGGGTTGACAGAAACGGTTTTCGTTGTACCCTTTGCACCAAGCTTATTAGGTCTTATGTCATAGACGGTGGTGAACTCATCGCAATACACCAGGCACAAACTTCAAACAAGTGATTACTTTTTATCTCTATGCATATCCACTGATTCCGTTAATAAAATTCGTGCAAATATATGACACATTTCATTATCTGTAATTACATTTACGACCCGTTTTATCAGACGTTAGAACTACGTCTGATAAGACAGATTGGTATAGGTCATTATTCCATGAATTTTTACCAATAGATAAACTATAAGATGTGACTTATACATTTTAAGAAATCATAATTACCAAATAAATAACATAAAGTCATTTGTTGAAATCTTTTCAACGATCATTTATTGTATTGAATGGTGTAACCTCTCCTGGGACGTGTTTCAGAGCATAGTGCAGAGGCTTCGGTACATTCCACAAGAGATCCACAGAGCTCCTCGCCAAGTACTGAAGACGGCAACCGGGAAGGTTTTAGTGAGTAAAAGCTTCACTCACCATCCCACCCGTTAACAACAAAAAAAAAAAAATTCCACTACGAGACTTGTGCTTCTATAGTCAGTGGAATAAGAGCACGTTTGTGTGTGTTTATATATTGTGACTATTAAACTATAAATAGTTTATACTATTATGTATACTAATCAAATTTTAGTTATAAGAGCTACAGTTTGGTCATAACTTAGTTCGAGTAACAACTTTTAGTAATGTTGTAACTTGTAACAAAATGCGTTAGGATGATGTTTGGTATTTTGTTTGAAATTTCTTTAAATAAATGTTGAGCCGTTGAGAATTTTACCTATTTGATTGTGTAGGCAGCCCTACGCTTACGCGTATTAAGGCGTACCGAACAGCAGAAGGCTGCCTACCACATCTACGTAACTAAATATAGATCCGCAACGGCTTGGGCACCGGAATTTATACTCTAAACACGCCTGCATTTACCCGCGGCCCACGACTCGCACAGAGAATATGATCCGGACTACCTACGAACTGCGTTGTTCAGTTATAATTCAAGTGATATTTAAACTATATGTATGGATTGCGAAAGATAGTTTGAATGTGTTATTAAATTAAATGACCTCTCACGTTACTTAATTTTTTTTTACATTGGTAACATTGAAATAAATATGAATTAACGTGTGAATATTGATTGGGATTGCGTCATATAATATAATAAATATTTGTATAAAATGCAACTGTGGGAGAAATAACTTTATATTATAAATATTTCTATTTTAAAACTCATAATTATATTATATTACTAGTTTCGAAGAGCCGTGGTAGCTCAGTGGCCGAGTGGTTGCCTAAAGTGCGCTAGCACTCTACAACCCGAGTTTGATCCCCGGTACTGGCACCAATGAAATTGTTTCTAGCAATTTTATGTGCTGATTTGGCACGCTTGCATTGCGAAAATAGAAATTAATTTCTAAGACATGTGAAGTCTGCCATTCCGCACTAAAGCCGTGTGGCGGACTATGCCCTTTACTCTCTATAAAGAAAGGGCGGGAAAATATATATCTATATATATATAGATATAACGGCTGTACTTTTACTAGTTTCGCCTTATACGTAAAGAAGACAATATTATCTAATTGTATTGAGTGCCAACGGATGGAATGCGTTAAGATAGGAGTCCTGGCAGTTGAATTAATATCTAAAATTAAAAAAAATTAAACGATGTTGGGTTCTGCAATAAGATTCTAACTTTTGAAACTACGGAAGAAGCCTGAGCACTTTACGTATACGTACTTTGTAAAACTTTATTTTTCAATTATTACTGTCATCATGGAATGATATTTCTTACTAAAAAATTCCTTAGATAAAAAATAACAGTTAGGTTATTCCTTTGTTACCAGCTGGCATATAATAAAGCCATTTATTTTTAAGACTACAATAATCTATCTTACTTGTACTAATTGCCATGTTCAATTAATACTAATCGATTCAGAAATAATTTATATACTTGTTAAAAATTGTTTTTCAAACGACTTCATAAAATGAGGTTTTCAATTCGACTGTATGTTTTTTTTAATATTACCTCAAAACTTTCGACTGGGTGAACCGATTTGGGTGATACTTATTCAATTTGAAAGCTGGTGCTTCCAGTTTGGTCCCATTTCAATTTGGTCCAATAATCTAACAATAGCATCCATAAGAAAACCACATAAGTTAAAACTTTTTTGATGACGGGGCAAATCTTTAACAGGATACCCCGCCTTCTGGGGAAGGCTTGGATATGTGGGGTTCTTACCCACTAAAACCCCCGCGGTGGCCCTTACTCGGTGCATGGTGAAGGACTCCATGATCTCCAGAGGACCGCACCGGAGCCCATCTGCACTGTGCTCTTCGGAGAGCACGTCTCGGGGAGGGAGGTTAGTCATAAGTTAAAATGTATGCTCGACAAATGCACGAATAACTTAATATCACGCCATCAGATTTCGATGATTCAGTTTTCTTTCAAACGCTGTTAGATGAGAGTTTATTTAGGTTCTGATTAGTATAAGTAATATTCTGACGATAAATCGAATGTAAAAAGTTTGTTTCCGTTTGATTCGATTTGATTTTTTTTTATTTAACGCGTAAATATACTTGTTTTTTTGTGTTAATTTATTTTGTATAATCAGCCACAATACTGAATGTTTTATTTGTGTGAAATATGTAATATATAAAGACATTTGCGTCACTAGATTGCGAATCACGTAAATGAATGATATAGTGTACTTTCAAGCGACATTGTTGTTAAACATTTGCTGATAATTCTCATTTATATAAATAGAAATGCCTGTTACCATCTCTTTGTGTGTCGTTGATAAAGTCGACCATATAAATGCATTATTAATAAATATATTTTATTATTATAAAAAGTACCAAAGAATAAAATAGAAACGCATATTTTTTTCATGATATGATTCCAAAATGATTTTTATTTGTATTAAATTACAAAAAATATGTTGAAACCCATTAAGCCGTTTTCGAGATTCAAATTATATGAATAGCCGTGAGCAAACATAAATGTTCGGTTATGAAAGTTTGAATATCTCGGTGAGTGATAAACTAAGTACTAAAATTTAAATAAAAATAAAATTTAATAAAAAAAACTGTATTATTATGTATTACGTAAGATATCATTTTTCGTTTAAGTTTTATGTCGTATGTTTTTTAATGAAATATAAATAAATTAATAAAAATATTTTATTTTATTTTAAAATAAGAAAATTTTATTGTCTACCATGCATGATTTATTTCAGTTAGCTAGCGTCTTTATCTTCCGAGATATTCACACTATCTTAACCGAACCTTTATTGTTGCTCACGAGTGTATGAACTAGAATTGCTCGTTTAATTAACGAAAAAAAACGTTGAAAAATTTAAAAATACTTTGTACCTAAACAATAAATTTATATACCGTTTAGGTATATGAATATATTGTTAGAATCGCCATGATAGAGAAATTAATGAACCCTGGTAGTGGTCCTTTCAAGTGGCTGCGTCTGATCCGATGATAAATTGCTTTATAGGCGGGACAATCTTACTCGCTCGCATTATTTATGGCAATAAAACAATCTACAATGTCATCTGGCCCACTTGTACGTAATTTTATCAAGTACATAATCCGACATGAAATACACTCTTCGTAATTCATCTATGTATGAGTTGTGAGGAAATTTTAAACATTGTAGCAGTTTTTTAGCAACAAAAAGAGCAAAAAGAACATAATCGTGATGTCTCACGTGATGTCAAATATCACAGATAGCATTCTTTCTGAGGGTGTTTTAGTCTCTCATACAACTCCAATGAATCTTGCTGCTGTAAACAGTCTTGCTGTTGTTACCTCAAGTATGTACCATAATAATAAAATAGCTTTATTAAATTACATATACTAAAATTAAATTCAAATTAAACACGTTTTTTCAATCTTTGACGGTTTCATGCCAGCCACAAAAATGTATTTCTTTCTAGTCTGGTTCAGCATTTTTGCACAATACATGCAATTGACAGTTTCACAGGTCACAGGAATCAGTCACAGGTATCACACGATGTACTAGATATCGCAGCCGATGCTTGGACACGGAACTACCGCGGCTCGCAGATAATTTAGTTTAGTATAACAATTACTAACATTATTAGGTTGCATCAAAAATCTTTCGCAAAGATGTTGATGGCCTCCCCCATTTATATTCCACTGCCGCTTTTTACGATCCTCTCGGGACGACGAGTAATGGATTCTTGGAAACGCTACTGATATCAAGTGATAATAAAAAATAAACTCTTACGACATCATACTAATGGGTTAAAGTGAAAAGTCGTCATAAAACATCTATTCATCGCAACTATTTCAAACTAACCTAATTTTTTTTTGTGACGAACCTATACAGAAGCTGGCCTGAACTGTTTTACCCTGACTTGACAGGTGGCAAAGATCTTAAATCAATGGTGACCTATGACCTCAGAGGAACTATAAGTGTTTTGCCTTGAAACAGCTTAGGCCTTCGGACTTGCTTATTATATATTATAGGCCCTTATCATTTGCGTGTAGTAGGTAATAGTAATTTGTAAGGCAATGTGTGTTGCCATCTGCCTATAATTTCACGGTTAAAAACAACTTAAAACACATTGGTAGATCGGAAATGAAAACTAGCTGAAATAATAGAATCCGAACGCATCTCTGTCGTAGTTAAAACAAAATACGAACATATGCTTTTATACAATTATCGAAGCATGGTTAATGGGCGCTATAAAAAAAAACAAGCACTGGCGTCGAAAGACGCAGGGACCGCGGAGATTGGTCGGGCGAGGCCCGGGCAGGGGACGCGTTGTATTGATCCGGCGTTCGCTTCCCTCCCGCCCCGCGCCCCCGCGTCAGACATTATGGGCGCACGACCCCTCACCCCGGACGCACCACCGCCGACCCGACACCCCGGCGCAACGCAACCACACCCCCATTTCATGCGAACGAGTCACGGGATTTTCCAATTCAATTTACCCGGCAACAGAATAATTACCAGCCATAATAAACTGAAACCTAGGAACAGCGCTCCCAGTATGCTATTTTCCAGTGACGTTTCAATATGAAACCGATCTATTACAGTCATATCAATTATCATTCCATCATTACAAAATACAATAGTCGTTATACGAGCCGTCGAGAGAGCGATATTTTGCTTTGAGATGAGAAAAGATTTGAGATACAAAGAATCTATCAGTTTCTTCCTAGACTAGACCTCAGTCTTTGTGTATGTTTCTTTATTGGAAGAGCATTTTTGATAAGTTGAGTACGCGTTTTTTGCTTTTCTACATTTACAAAATATTTGTGACAATGACATATCAATTAATTTGTGGAAAATTGCTTTGAAATACCAATAATTTGAAATACGAGCAAGAGTACGTCAAATACTAGCACACACACGGCGTGCCAGTGGTACGACATGGGTATCCAGTGACACCAATGAACTGAAGACTACATAAACTAAAAATATCGATTACCATGACGCCAATGAACGTTCATTTTCTACACAATCGGTTTATGAGGGCCTAGTTAATACAATGTTCCAAAGTAACTTAAGATTTTAGCCGCCATAGCAGGGGAGACGCTATTTATTATAACGGAAAGTCGCGGTCGCAGAAGCGAAAGTGCAGTCTCTGCGTATAGGTGATTTGTTAAACGTCAAGTGCGTCGTATTTGTCAAAAAAAAGAAGATTAAAAGAATGCGACGAGTTAACCGCCATATATAGTAGCGAGTTGATTCGATTATGGTCACAATAAGCGGCGAGGCATTTTCGTGAGTTCATTGACTCCGCGAACAATGTGGCCGCGGGCGGTTGGGACGCGCGACCCCGCCTGCCGCATCTGCTGCACGGACCAAGGATTTCATTTCATGTGACAGCACATGTCCTCGACGCGCACTGCTTCCGTCTGACCTCGAAAACTCACCACAAATGGTAAGATCTCATTGTGAAATACAATTACTACGTACTTCAACATAACTCATGTTCAAATCGAAAATATCGTATTAGACCGTATTAGTCAGGGAAGGTGGCCGCTACAATTACACCGGAATTTGAGCTTTGAACCTCTTAGTAACTGTGCGAGGGTGGTTACTCTAATTTCAGAGGCATTCCAAACCTAGGAAGCTAGGAAGAGCGCCGAAATGAATTAGCATTTACATATGTCCGACCCGACCTCAGAGGGAGTGATAAAGCTGATGGCTATGGTCATTCAACGTTACTTTCTTTTTCGCTTTGTTGGTTTGTTACACATTACAGAAATAAGTCTCTGACGCATCCTACAAAGTCGTGCTAATTATTGTTCGTTCAGATTGTTCTGTAAATTAAACGAAGTCGCGCAAGCAAACCGATATCGATCGTAAATAAAACATATTACAGATATGGCAACATATCTTGTCTAAAGCAAACGTTGTAAACGTCGCTCACTATGATTGATGCACGGCTTGCCAGTTGCCACTTAAATATGCACTACTAGTATGAAATGACGAGAGAAGTGTCAAATGGCTGATTTTCAATTTTATTTACACATGTCTTTTTTTATCTACATTATTCAATTTAAAATCAAATTTTCTGATTCGTTCATCAAACTATCAGAAAAATGGCGCGGGGACTCATGGAATGGATCATCTAACTTACATTTTCATTTTCATCTTAGACGTAAGAAATAAGCGTGTGTTTTAAAAAAGACTTGGCTTAAAGGTCTAGTTACCAAGCCATAAAATATTCAACAAAAATATTATTGTTTTATTAATATTGATAGAATATAATTTTAAAAATTAAATTTTATTTTAATTGTGATGATTATACGTTAAAAGTAAAAAAAAAAGTTCTGATATTATACGATATTATTAATAAAAAAAATACACACGGCTTTTATATTGTGACCAAGTTACATTGTAATTCTCTAAACAAAAATAGATGATAAAGTAATACATAATATATGTTAAATTGTTATCAATACCGATATAAAGCAACGGTTCGTGTTATTATTATCAATTATTAATTTAATTTGATAATAGACCCCTATAGTTCAATTGATATAGGGGTTTATTTAATCTTCAATGAAACAAAAAATATATAATGCCGTAATTGATAATGATTATCGCATGTTACATTATTACACAATTTTCTTTAGTTTATCTTTTGAATTTCTAGACGCAATGATGAGCGCCATATCTTTCTCTTCTTTTTTATCCTAAATTCTTTTGTAGATACAAAAAATAAAGAAGAAGAAGTCTTTTGTATTTTTAGTCTTGTGGAATGAAAATAGACTAAAGAATACTAAAAATCGCTTTTGTGATTTAAATGATCACTATTGAAAAAATCTATTATAAAAGATTTTGAAATTTTTAGTAGGTTGGTAACGACAAGTTAAATGTATAATGTTGGTACTACGTCTTGTTCACCCACTCAGCCTAGAATTCAGGTACTACAGCGAGTTATACCAATCGAGTTAACGTTAAGAACATAACTTTCTAGTGACTCATAGGAAGAGAGCTATCTCGCGCAGACGCTCTCAATAAGGAAGAGGGTAATAAACAAATTCATCTCTCTCAGCTTATGTGGCTCCGTGGCCCGTTAAAATGCACAATACTGCACTTTATATCATAGTAGCGGGCACACTTCTCGAGGGGCAGAGGCTATTTTTAGGATCTAAATTGATACGCCAACAAAGAAAAGGATGTCAGCGATTAACACGCACTTTTGTTGCAACTTGGACAATGTCGCTATGAATTGTGCGTAAATTCCAATTTTGTCAAGTTTTATCAACGATGCAACACATCGATATATTCTATTGAAATGCATACGTTAATGGTATGGCAACATTTGTTAAAAATATGCTCCATCAGAAATATTTGAATATGAAAAACCTAATTCCATCATTATTTTTTTTTTCTCGTTATTATGGTTTTATAATACTATGTACTAATTTTAAAATTTCATATTTAAGGCATACATAAGACAGGAATTATAGTTCTATTTAACTGTTTTGTTATTTCTATTTTTAATAGTTGTTTACCGTTATTATCCCGGAGGATTTTACAACTTCGGATAAAGAAGCTGTGGGGTGCATAAAGCGCTTATTCTAAACTATCATTACAAGTAACTTAGCACAAAGGTTAGCGAAATGCTTTAGGTGTACGCTTTGTTTGATTTTCTTATGGTGCCAATAAATCAATTTATGCTTTTATTCGTATAGGAGCTTCGTTTTACAACCAAAGAACACTTTATTTTGAAAAATCTATTTTATTGTTCAAAAAGCATAATTATAACTAGCACTCTAATTCTCTTTAATTTAACAATCTGATTTTTTCTCTAAGACTAAAAACTGTAAGTGTAGCGGAATTGCTATAGCCGTAAACACTGCGATAGCGTGACTATTAATAAAATAAAAAGACATTTTTTTTACTTATAATAATTAGATGTTAAAAAAAAAGCTAGCAATGTTTCCTTTTTAGAAAATATTACTAACATTCCAACTAAGATTAAGGCTTACGACCTTACGATTCGCAGACATTTTATGTACTTAATATCAGTAAAAAAAACAAATCTATATGTAACTAAGCAATATTTAATTTTTGCAAATTGTAACGTTTATACATTATCCGAAGGAACTTCATTCCTACCTACCAACTTTGCGCAGAGGCAATATCGTAACCAATGAGGTTTATCCGAGGTGCGATTATTGCTAGTTGAAAACTTTACCTAGTGTACCGTGACATCATATCATTTTTTTTAATATTTGAAAAGCAGTAGGCCGTCTGAACTTTTATTGACCATAAAAAAATATACAATTCTTTATTTCCATCCGGTGTTATTATTACGTTAAAGCAATTACTATAATGCTGGACGAATGTTTTCAAAGACGGAGAGAAAAAAAACACATTCACTATTACATTTCCCATGTCGTACAATTAACTCTCCACATGTAAGAAAGCTCCAACACAAGGGCGTGAGTAACTCGATTGTTCTCGAAATATGTCTACTGACACAGGCTTGACCTAATTGAATATAATGGGGCTTTATTCGTTGGGTGGATCCCTTCGAGGACTGTTACAAAAACGTTTCAAGACAGCCAGCAATGTACACCATGTGTGTATTGGTCGGTAATGGGATGAATTTCACTTTATAACTGTTACATATCATTAATTTAATAGCGCCATAAAACAGGGAGGCCCTTGTCAGCTTTACAACCAATAAGACTGGCCGATTGTTTGGATTTCTTCGTGTTTACATTTACTTCTATTTTAAGTTGCGTTACGACTTACGGACCGTCATCTGTTTACTAACTTTAACTATAACTTAACCTCCTCTATTGTCTATGCGTGTATATGAATGATCGTTATAAATCGTGAAGCACGTCCTTAAGGCGTTACAATGAGTAGTACTGCTAGGATAAAGCCACGTTCGCTTACCGTCGCGTTTTAATGCGAACGGGCTTAGGGAACAAAGACGAAGTCGCGAACTTCGTACGCGAATATCAGGTCGACGTTATGTTAGTGCAAGAGACTTTTCTCAAACCGTCTATGCGCGATCCGAAGATCGCGAATTATAACATCGTTAGAATGATAGAGCCGGCGCCAGAGGCGGCGGCACCCCATTTACTATAGGAGGTCTTTGCATTGCGTTCCGATTGACACGCCGCGACTAAAGCACCTTGAGGCCTCGGTCTGCCAGTTAGCCATGACAGGTCACTCCCCTATAACCATTGCTTCGGTATACCTTCCGTGTCACCGTAGCAAAGAAGTACTCAGATCTGACTTAGAAGCTCTCCTCTCTCGGAGACGCTACGATTCTAGCCGGTGATTTTAATAGCAAGCATCCTCGGTGGTTCTCCTATAAAACTAACCCGCGAGGGCTGGCCTCGAATCTCTGGTCGATCCCCTCGACTTCGAGATCGTGGGACCACAAGAGCCCACCCATTTTCCGCATCAAGTGGAACATACACCGGATGTCTTAGACATTGCTATCCTTCGCCATATCACCCTTTACAGTAGTAACCCGTGCGTGATACACGAGCTTCACTCGGATCACCGCCCTGTAATTCTGCGGCTAGGGCCTTCAGCCCAAACCGCCCCTCAGACCAAATCCATCATCGACTGGCACAAACTTGAGTCCCAATTGAAAGATGCCAGCTCCCTCATCTAGAAGCGTTTCCTGAGAACGTAGATTCTCCTCTCAAAACAAATCTCGCAGCGCACGCTCTCGAGACACATTCAGACGGTCATCAAAGACTGCTCCAAGGAGGTACCCGTTGTGGACGACCACAGATGGGTCCTGCCTTCTGAAATTCGTGATCTCATGAGACGTAAAACGCCGCCACTAGGGCTTACGACTTGTACCCTACCGAGCGTCACCGTAGGCGGCTACATAAATTGCAGCGTGAAGTTAAATCACGCATAGCCGCTTATAGGAACGAACGGTGGAACAATACGCTAAGCGACATCCGCCCATCACATCTGGCATTTTGGAGCTTACCAAAATCGCTTAAACGCGACCCCGATCCGGGATGCCACCCTCAATCGTCCTAATCTTCCACCAGCTTCACTGGACGAGGAGAAGGCCGAGTGTCTGGCTGACAGTCCGAGGCTCAATGCTCCCCAGCACCCTTCCCGTCGACCCCGCTCACCTCCTGAAGGTAGAGAGCGAGGTCCATCGTAGGGCGAAAAACCAATCCGCGATCCCGTTCCAACGATTACGTGCACCGAGGTTGAGGATGTATTAAAAATCTGCGTCCCCGCAAAGCCCCGGTATAGACGGCATACCTAACTTGGTTGCCAGACGTTTCCCCGATAATATCGTACGCCTCCTGGCTATAATATTTAACGCGGCCATGACTCACGGCATCTTTCCCAACGAGTGGAAGGAGGCCGACGTCGTAGGGTTCTTCAAACCCGGTAAACCGCGCACAGAACCCTCTTCATATAGACCTATTAGTCTTCTTTCCGTTTTAGGGAAAGTATACGAACGGCTTATCTTAGCTCGATTACGCGCCTTCATGGACTCGCGAGAGCTTCCCATACCCGAGCAGTTTGGCTTCCGCGCCAAACACTCATGTATTTCAACAGGTGCTCCGCATCACGGAGCACATTCACGCCAAATCCTTTATTGGCATGCATACGGGAGCAATCTTCCTGACGTGGCGAAGGCATTCGACAAAGTCTGGCACGCCGGCTTGTATACAAGCTATACAAGCAGGGTGCCCGACTATCTAGTGCGCATAGTGCGCGATTTTCTTACCGGTCGAACCTTCAGGTACCGCGTCGAGGAGTGCGCTCCACCCCGTCCCGTTCGAGCCGGAGTACCACAAGGCTCCGTACTCGGTCCCGTCCTATACACGCTCTACACTAACGATATTCCGCGCTCACGTAGAGCAGAGCTAGCCCTTTTCGCCGACGATACCGGCATTTATGCTTCCGGGCGTTCTCCCGAAGTCATTCTTAAAACTCCAGACCGCGGCCGATGCCCTAGGGGATTGGTTTCGGAAATGGAGAATAGAAATCAACCCGGCCAAGAGCGCAGCCATGTACTTCACGAGGCGTCTTCAGTCTCCACCTCGTTGCGTCCAACTTCTAGGTACCCCTATTCCATGGGTTACACAAACCAAATACCTTGGTGTCGTATTAGATCCCAAACTCTGCTTCGGCCCTCACGTAGACCAAGTTAGGAACCGGGCGGCCTACGTTATGGGTCGCCTATATCACCTCATTAATAAGAAAAGTAAAATGTCCCTCCGTAATAAGGTGACACTTTACAAAGCAGTTATACGTCCTGTTATGACGTACGCGAGCCCGGTCTTCGCGCATGCCGCCCATAAACATATCCATAGGTTACAAGTAATTCAGAATCGTTTTCTGCGACGAGCCACGGATGCGCTGTGGTTCGTACGTAATCGCGAGCTCCACGTTGATACAGGGTTACCGACAATAGCCCAATTCTTTAAGCAGGCATCTCGACGGTTTTTCGAGACTGCCACCAAACATTCTAACAAACTTCTTGTAAGTGCCGCCACTTATAAGCCTTCCTATAATAAATTCCGTCGCGTCGCCCGGAGGCCGAGACACGTTCTTGACGATCCGGACGACGCGATTACCATTGCACAGGCTAGATCTCTACAAATCCACAAAGCGTCCATTCGCGACCATCGGAGGTTGCGAATAATCCTTGCGCGTTACCGCTATTTTATGGGCAGGCCCCACCCTTAGATGTTAGGAGCGTTGCTGGAGTTTCTTCGGCCACTTCTTCTCCCAGCGCCAACGCTTCCCGAAGTGGCACTCAAAGTTAGTTTAGCTTTGAATGTCTCTTAGATTATCCGTGAATAGCAACCGACCGAGTCGTGGTTCACCCTCTCGGGCGCCCTCGGATCGGTATGCTTACGCGTAACATAGTAACCGTCCGCCGAGGTTACCCCTCACCGGGGACCCTTGTGTCGAGTTACTAGCAATAGAGGTTCAGGCTAAGCGACCTAAGAGCTATGCCACCTCTCAATCCGGTGAAGCAGTCAAGGCCAGCTTCTCTGGCCAATCTGTGTAGTTCGTCATTAAAAAAAAAAAATAAATCGTGAAAGTCACGGTCACACGGCATCGTAGCGAGTACGCCAGACAGGTATTTATTTCAAACGTTTTACGCTTGAGTCTTGCATAATGGTTATTTATTTGATACAGGAAAACTTACAGCTATTCAATGCTTGTTATATAATTTACAAATAAATCACTAGATTAGCATATAACAAGTTTTCGCAAATAAATTAGGGAAAAAATAAAACACTAAAGACGCAAACTTAGGTAACACAATATTGGAAAAGGGTATCATGGTCCCGCAGACAAATTTCGCTAAATTTACTTATAAAAAGCCTACGTAGTGAGGCATCACTGACGTAAAATAGGTCGACATTATTGAATTTCTTACACAGGTTGTTGAAGTCATTAGATGCTCTGATAAAATAGCTATTAAGCATATAGTTCGCATTACTAGGTGGAGTATATAATGGACACTTGAATCGCAGACTACGAGAAGGGATAGAGAAGCGTAGCTTATTAAGTAATTCAGGACAATCCATGCGACTTTGAGCAATATTTGACAGCAATACAATAAATACTAAAACATATAATTAATCCTATTGTTAAAACATCAAACACAAACACAGTTATAATTTTATTGTACAGATATATCGTTAAATACAGTTTACAGCAAAATTTATAATGCGTAGAATAAACAAAAGAGAATCGTAATTCGTGTCTTCTTATTTTTAAAAAGTCCCGCCCGAATATCAGCCAGGACGCGACTTATATCGCTGCGTTCAAACATTGTAGGTGTATGTTGCGGTGCGTAACACCTAATATTTAATTTAGACATGTATGTTTCCTGATAATGTTCTTCTTTATCGCCGAGCGCGTGGTTTTTTTTTTAAATTTATTTACTAAATAGATTCGTTTATATTACAACATAAATTATTTCGCCAAACTGCCAGAGCAGTTTATTGGCGAAAACTGCACCATATATATATCTACTATACATAACAAACAATAAGAAAAACATATACAATAAATACTAAAACATATAATTAATCCTATTGTTAAAACATAAAACACAAACACAGTTATACTTTTATTGTACAGATATATCGTTAAATTCAGTTTACAGCAAAATTTATAATGCGTAGAATAAACAAAAGAGAATCGTAATTAGTGTCTTCTTATTTTTAAAAAGTCCCGCCCGAATATCAGCCAGGACGCGACTTATACCGCTGCGTCCAAACATTGTAGGTGTATGTTGCGGTGCGTAACACCTAATATTTAATTTATTCACTATATTCGGCAGCGTAGGTACTTAGTAGCTGCGTTTTAATTTTTTTTCTTATTGCTGTCGTTTTATAGCTAGTCTTCCCCAAGTTCATACGCGTTGGTATATCAGCACATAAAATTGCAACAAACCAATACATTGATGCGAGCACCGGGGAGCGAACTCGGGTTGCTAGCATACTGTGCAATTAGAGGCGACCGTCCAGACACTTCTACCACGGCTCTTGCAATACGAATGACTAATCTGACATCGGTGGCTTGTTGTTTCCAATATTTTCAATATTTAATTATATAATTTAAACTTTATACGTTTAATTATCATATTATTTATTTTAGTTCATTTTTGACTCAATAATATTTATATATATTTTTTTCATCTATTATTTTATTGTATAAAATATATTTTAATCTCATAACTGTTTTATTTATGTATCATATTTATTATACTCTTACTGTCTGTATAATAATATTCCTTAAAAAAGTAGTATTGCGCGCGCACGCCTTTAGGGGGTCCCGGGCACCGCTGAAAATCAGCGCTGTCGCATCCTTGTGACAGCATATGCTGAGACGGTGTCCGATATTGGCATCATATGTTTTGTATTATTTGTCCGTGTAACTTTAACTGTGTTTTGTCTATTTTTCATTATTTTTTAATGTGTGTTATATTCAGTCTGTGATGTGTTTTTGTATTGTGATGCCAATAAATAAATGTCTATGTCTAATCCCAGACATATCGATTATTTTAGCCGCTCTATCACAAGTGCGACGTGTGGGAATTAAACACTGGTATTAAAGAAACACAAAGCGGACATAATAATGTTTTAATGACATCTATACACGAAAACACGATTTATATTCTGACAATACAATTAGAATAACGCTACTTAAGTCAATGTACTTTGAAGACTTTAAATTAACTTCATAACTTAAATAATTTTTAAAACACGCCCCTCGTATCGCGAAAAAACGATACACGAATTCGTATTCGCTTCCCGAAGTGGCACTCAAAGTTAGTTTAGCTTTTGAATGTCTCTTAGATTATCCGAGAAATAGCAACCGACCGAGTCGTGGTTCGGCCCTCTCGGGCGCCCTCGGATCGGCATGCTTACGCGTAACATAGTAACCGTCCAAGCCGAGGTTACCCCTCACCGGGGGACCCTTGTGTCGAGTTACTAGCAATAGAGGTTCAGGCTAAGCGACCTATGAGCTATGCCACCTCTCAATCCGGTGAAGCAGACAAGGCCAGCTTCTCTGGCCAATCTGTGTTGTTCGTCATAAAAAAAAAAAGAATTCGTTTCCTTGTCAGAAGCTTGCACAATTACATTGCCAACTTCTGCAATGTGAAGGACTTAACATCAGAACTGTATATTTTTAGCGACTCACTTATTAGGTTTAAAATTTTAATTGTTAGGAAAAATTGTCTTGACTTGTTTTTGTTTGCCAATTTACTTTTTGCTTCATAAACTATGTACACGTATATAAATTGTATTCAATTAAATATTTTCAACACTATTGGTCCTGATGTTAAGTGGTGATATAGTTAAAAGATGATACGCGCTAGTTTAGTAAGTGCCTATCCACTATACTCTTGAAGGCTCCCACGTCGTACTTGGAAGGAAAGACTGACGCCGGCAACTTCATAACACGCTGGACGTAAGAAAAAGTCGTGGTTGCAAAACATCAGAGAGTGGTCCAGCTTTACCAGCGTCGAACAACTGTTTCGCTTGGCACACGAAAGGAATAAGTTCGCTGAGCTGACGGCCAACCTCCAGTAATGGAGAGGCATTTGAAGAAGAAGAAGATAACACGACATTTTGTATACCATTATACACAAGATGTATCACATTAGCCGAATTAGTGACAGTAAATGGGGGAGAAGTCTTCAGGAATGAAGGCAGCGCAAAAACTCAAAACTCAAAGAAGCATAAGAAGCACTTATAAGGATAGCCGGAAGCTGAGGAAAGCGGATCACAGTATAGGGATAGTGCTTTGGGGAAGGCCTATTTCCAGTAATTGATGGACAAAGGCTGATGATGATTTCTTTTTCAGAAAATGACTATAAGGATTAAATTTATTTTAATTTGTTTAGAAATGAAATCTAAGCAACATTTTTTTTTTGTTAAATTATTTCATCCCAGATTTGTCACTTTTTCCAAATTTGAATTCATGGTAATAAGGATCTTCGTAATCTTCATAGTAATCTTCCTCAAATTCTTCGACAGTTTCGTTCACCTCATTTTCCTCGCTGGCTTCGGGTAGCCATTGTCGATTATCACGTTTCTCTTTGCGCAGTTTATTTTCGAGGATCTGCAATATATTGAATGACCGATAATCCAAATTGATGGATGTTACAAAATAATATCCCTACAACTGTCAACAGTTATCACCGGCAGTGTTTCCGACGACTTAGGGTCCTTCAAGAAATCAAAAGCCGGCAACGAACCTGCTATTTTTTTTAAGAAAAAGCTAACAACATTTTTTTTTAAATATTCCTAACATTCCTGTTAGGTTTGTGAGAGGAGATGGTTCACGTCAATAGTCGAATGGTAGATTTGAACCTACGACCTTACGATTCGCAGACCATACCCTAAACCATTATGCTATTGACGCTATATTTGCCGGTGATGTTTCACTATGAAACCGCTCTATAATAGTCATATCAATTAAAATTCCATCGTTACCAAATACATCAAATACTAACACACATAATTGGCACACAGGTTGAGGCAGTGGTACGCCACCGCAGCCCTGTAGTTCTGGGCTCTCAAGAATAAGACTACGGTATCCCCTGCCTGTCGTACAAGGCGACTAAAAGGGGCCTCGGGTTCACTGGGCGACAAGGGTGGGGGCCGTTGTCGTCCGCTAAGGTGGACCCGGGAAGAAGGCGACATCGGCTGGCCCGTGTCGGGGAGGGAGTAACCCCGGGACGTGCTCTCCTTGAGCACAGTGCAGAGGGGATCCGGTGCGTTCCACAGGAGATCCCGGAGCCCCTCATCATGCACCGAGAAAAGGGCCACCGGGGAGGTTTTAGTGGGTAAGAACCACACATAACCGCCGCCTTCCGGTATCTTTTTGAAGATTTCCTCCCCGTTAACAAAAAAAAAGTGGTACGCCACCGGCAAACCATAGACCTACAATGAACTATAAGACTACAATTCCATTGAAAGTTCATTTTGTAAACAATTGGTTTAGCAGATTTGGAACCCTGGGGTTGAAGATGTTTACGGACGATGGTGTTCACTTAAGATCAGGTGAGCTATAATTTAAATAACAACTATTTTTCCATTAAAAATAAGTATTTTTATTCAAGGAGAAATTAATCAATATCAAATTAAATCAAAGAATTAAACTAAGAATCAAAAAGTTTAATCAGGCTACGGGTTTTTCACAACGGCATTTTAATTGTAATACGGGAAGCGATGAGTAATACACAGGATCGTTTTTAAATTATATATTTATAACTGCCACTTTGTTTATAACTTGTATTACTTTGCAAATTCTCGAAAGCATCTAATCGCTAAAACAATAAATCAAAGGCATTCCAACTTAAAACATACCTGATAATGAATAAAATAGAAATTCCATAAATCCTTTTAAATATAAGTCTACAAAAGAGATATTTTGTTATAATACCTCTTTTGTGTTAAATTATTACGTGCACCGGGCGACGGTCTAAATTGGCGTGTTCGTAGAAAAGGTATTAGTGATTCATTCAATACAAACAAAAGAAAAACACTCCATACAATATTTGCAGCGAGCGCGTCAGTAATTACACAACTTTGACCCTCGACATTAACTTAAATGAAGAGAACGAATTACACGTATATATATTATCTTATCTGACCACTTCTTTGTTATTTTCCATTATTATAATAACTTTGTAACTTTGAAAGATATAATGAAATTGTTTATTGTTTTTATACTAGGTCATTAATTAGCCTTGTACGATTCAATATCTTTGCGAGAGCACAATGTTGGAACAAATATAAACATACTTTCCAATTGTTGGTAGCTCTTAGGTTGCTTAGCCTGAACCTCTATCGCTAGTAACTTGACACAAGAGTCTCCCTGGTGAGGGGTAAGTCGGCTTAGACGGTTACTATGTTCAGCCCTGTAGTTCTGGGCTCTCAAGAATAAGACTACGGTATCCCCTGCCTGTCGTATAAGGCGACTAAAAGGGGCCTCGGGTTCACTGGGCGACGGCCTTTGTCGTCCGCTAAGGTGGACCCGGGAAGAAGGCGACATCGGCTGGCCCGTGTAGCCTTGCACTATGCTGGCACAGGGGGGGAGGGAGTAACCTCCCCCCCCCCCCGGGACGTGCTCTCCTTGAGCACAGTGCAGAGGGGCTCCGGTGCGTTCCACTGGAGATCCCGGAGCCCCTCGTCATGCACCGAGGAAAGGGCCACCGGGGAGGTTTTTTTAAGACGGTTACTATGTTACGCGTAAGCATTCCGATCCAAGGGCGCTCGAGAGGGCCGAACCATGACTCGGTCGGTTGCTATTTCGCGGATAATTACGCGATAAGTACAGACCAATTTACCATTTTACTCTTTTTTTGAAATCAGTTAATTTCAATAATTTCTACCGTTATTTTTTTGTTTCAAAAAATATCTATAACAATTTCTTTCCGTTCGATTGACGTGTAATCATATTATTTATTGTTCAATTTGACACAGGGCACATCAATTTTTTTTTAAATTTTCTAAGCAATTACTTGACTAGGATCCCACCTGATTTTAAGTGGAAATGCAGTCCTGATGGTAAGACGCACTAGCTTTGTAATTGCCTTTCACTCTACTCTTGAAAATACCCACATTGTAATCGGAGGGAAAGACAGACGCGGGCAAACTATATATAAGGTAAAATAATACACAAGGAGTATATAAAAATGAAATGAGGGTGTATCTTTAATATAAATAGATTAAAAAGTTACAATTTGTTAAAAATATATGATTATAATTATAAACTATTTATACAGTTTTCACTTTTTATATCTGGTGGCAGTAATGCCGTTAATGTCGACGACTAAATATAGACCTGCATTAAAGATTCAATTGATAGAGGGGTATTCCCCATAATTGCTATGTTAGAAGGCTCCTACACAGTGTAACTCGTTAAATGACTCACATAACAATTACTTTAATGGTAAGGGTATGTGACCGCACTTTTTATGGATCAAAAATCGAACATTACATACAAACACACCATGTTAAACACGGATACAAGAACACATATCATTTGAAACGCAGACGCTGTAACAACCGACTTAAAAAAAAAGGAGTTTCCGTCAGAAATATCTTGTGTCTACCAAAGTTTGAAGGCTAACGAAGCGTCAATAGCCTAATGGTTTAGGGTACGGCCTGCGAATCGTAAGGTTGTGGGTTCGAATCCACCATTCGACTATTGCCGTGAACCATGTCCTAGCACAAGCTTAAGTTTAGTTGGAATGGTTAACAAGATTGTTAGTAATCTTTCTGAAAAAAAAAGAAATATTGCTAGCTTTCTTTAAAAAAAAAAATAAAGTATAGATACAACATACCTGTCTTTTAAGGAGAAATTCGGCCAGTTCTTGTTTCTGCTTGCCGATGTCAACTTCCGTTGCTTCCGTTTCGGGAGCTCTGTACTTGATCACCGGCGAGTTATCATTGAGACTACTCCAAGCATCTTTACTCCTCTTCCTTGCTGCCAGCAGTCTATTCATGATCATAGCATGATCTAAACCGTAAACGTTATGCGTCATTTCTGGTATTGGATCTTCTGATATTTGCACGTCATCTTCCAGCTGGGCTATTTTAGCCTGTAACATTTATAATTATTAATTCTATGCTTATTTTATGAGCAATACGAACTTAATTTTGAATTTATTAAAGAAAATTTGACCGTTGATGTGTTCGTCCTGTTAGTCAGTGTAGTCCACTGGCTACGGACATAAATAGGCTGCGATGGGTTTCTATAAGACCCATGCAAGAAAGTATCGGCAAATATTTTAATTAGCTATCTTATTAACTCTGAGGCAATGCAATCTATGAGCGTTTATATATAACAATGGGAGAAATACTTTAGTTGTCCGATCATCTCTTATATGTACATTTAGATCTAGACGCAAAACGCCGCTAAAGGAAATCTCGCCCCAAGTCCTTTTTTTTTTTTTTTTTTTCACGGTGAGGAAATCTTCAGAAAGATACCCCGCCTTCTGGGGGGAAGGCGGCGGTTATGTGGGGTTCTTACCCACTAAAACCTCCCCGGTGGCCCTTTCCTCGGTGCATGACGAGGGGCTCCGGGATCTCCAGTGGAACGCACCGGAGCCCCTCTCCACTGTGCCCTCGCAGCGCAAGGCGACACGGGCCAGCCGATGTCGCCTTCTTCCCGGGTCCACTTTGGTGGACGACTCAGGCCCCCACCCTTGTCGCCCAGTGAACCCGAGGCCCCTTTTAGTCGCCTTCTACGACAGGCAGGGGATACCGTAGTCTTATTCTTGAGAGCCCAGAACTAAGTCCTCCTACAACTACACCTACAATATCACCGGTCAGCTATATTGTGCTACTTGCAACCGAGCATTTAAGAGCAAGTTCGGCTTCGCAAGCCATATCAGGGCTCATGCCCGAAGCTAGTCAAGGTCGCCGTCACCAGTCACGGTGTGGACTATATATATATATATGTACATTTATAAACGACTACATGAAAAACTATACCAGCGTCAGACTCTCTTTCCGTTTACATTGTGGGTTAGAATATATCCTCAAGAGCAGAGTGGATGGACATTCAATAATTTTGTGCGTCTTACCATCGAAAAGTTTATCTCCAATTAAAATCAAGTTTTTGTCTTTTATTCTTTCAAAGGACATTTTTGCATTTGCTATTCTCAATTATGTATAGAGAGATATGAGTGACCAGATAAGACGGTCGCCTCTCAGGAGTCACTCCTAATAGAAGTTCCGGCTAAGAGTGTACCACCCCTTAAATCCCGTGACACTGTTACAGTCAGCTTCTTTGCCTTATCACTGTAGATTCGTTACAAAAAGAAATACGTATAAAAATTGTAGTGTGTATATTCATTTAAGATTAAAAATATGTTTTTTGTTTCCTTCTACTTTCCGTGTACCAATTATCTCACTGATTCAAACACCTGCGACGTGGGAACGTTGTTATTGACATATAGAGGCACGTTTTTCATACAGAAGTATCAATATATTCGATAACAGCTAATAGCATTACAACAGTATTTTGCTGAACTGGCTGCTAAGACGATAACAAAAGAAGAATAATATTTTTAAATATATTATGGATGTTTATTTATGATTTTAAATTGACACTGTGACGTCAAATACCACAGACTTCTACCATAAATAAACCTTGGTCATGAGCCTTAGGTCTCATGTCTGTTAAAGTTACAGCCTTTATACATGTCCCACTGTAGGGCACATGCTCTCTCTAAAAAGAGTATAAGGGCATAGTCCGCCACTCGGCCCTAGTACGGATTGGCAGATTTCACATGTTTTAAAAAAATTCTAGGACATGTAAGTTTCCTCACGATATTTACCTTCACAACCGAGCGTGTGGTATGTCAGTGCATAAAATTTTAATAACAAATTTATTGGTAGCAACCGGACACTGAGCTACCACGGCTCATAATTGCTATAGCCATTGCCATTATCCAATTGTCAATTTTTTTAACGAACCCACACTGTTTGGGCAGGGAAGCTGACAGCAACAGTTTCATCTGATTTGATAGATGGCAAAGCTTAAGGTGCCTGAACCTCTATCGGGAACAACGCGGCGCAAGCACTCCGCAGAGGCGACCTTAGCTTAGGCGGTTACTCTATAGCCCTATAGTTCTGGGCTCTCAAGAATAAGACTACGGTATCCCCTGCCTGTCGTACAAAGCGACTAAAAGGGGCCTCGGGCAAAGGGCCACCGGGGAGATTTTAGTGGGTAAGATCCCCACATAACCGCCGCCTTCCTCCCAGAAGGCGGGGTGGTATCTTTGTGAAGATTTCCACTCCGTCAACAAAAAAAAAGGCGGTTACTCTAAGTTAGTATTCTGATCAAAGGGCGCACGAGAAAGGGCAGAACCACGACGCAGTAACTTTCTTTAGTAGACTATCAAACATTCTAATAGCTAACTAGCTTGAAATACAAAGTGATCGAAGAAATTCCGCTGTATTTATTTAAAGGCTTAAGTTCATTAATTAGTGCAGAGTCGATATAAGACTACATAAAGAACATCCAAATAGATTTTAAGACCCCAATTATTTCCAAAGTTAATAGGATTATGTTCATTAAAAGGCCTTTCAGACAACGGGGAGAAAAGATTTTCAAAATCAAATTGGATTGGGTATTTAATTAAGAAAACATTTTCCAACACAAAATAAAATAAGTATCGTCAGATATAAAGTGATATTTATTATAAAACGGTTTCTCGGCTTGTCGTACGGGGAGGGGCGTCGGGGGTTAATCAACCATGGCTTGGGTGGTACCCACGGTGAACGGAGCG
The DNA here is from genome assembly GCA_029286785.1 of Meandrusa payeni. Taxonomy (NCBI): domain Eukaryota; kingdom Metazoa; phylum Arthropoda; class Insecta; order Lepidoptera; family Papilionidae; genus Meandrusa; species Meandrusa payeni. The sequence goes on along the minus strand of JAGSMX010000008.1, from coordinate 4,133,762 downwards.
GGTGGGCTCTCTGAGACCGCCATGAGAGTTGATCAATGGGATAACCAACCCCTCACGAAGAAAGAAGTATATGTGTATCATTGACACTCCGGCGTCACGCCGCTTAATCGCGGATTAAATCCACTGGCGGCTGGGTAGGAGAGTACGGCTCATTTTCCCGGCCCTCGGGACCTCCAGGTGATGGATTTGGACGCGTACACGTTAGGCGTTGCCCTAAGTATACAAAACACTAGTTTAATAATAGGATTTCCTTTCGTTTTGGTACCCACGGGCATTTTTCATTATGAGAATAAAATTATAAATATAGCACGATTTAACAGTAATTAAAATATATACACATACATATATGTATATGTGACATCACTGTAGACCGTAGACTGACTGGGGTAGACAGAAATAGCAACTGCCGTCCTTTTATGATAAGCCTAGCCAACTGCAACTCAATCCTTCGACCGTGATCCCCTGAACCCTGATCGTCGTAAAACGGCCAAGCAACTAGGCTATCAACGTTTTATATTTATGCCCTTGATCGTTATAAATTATTACAATTGTTTATTTAATAAGAATGAATAATTACACGTACAACTGATAATTATAGTGCATATGGAACGCTGCGACTTTTTAATTGTTTTCAATAGATTTCTACGACAGGCAGGGGATACCGCAGTCTTATTCGTGAGAGCCCAGAACTACAGGGCTAAACGATAAAAGAACCTACAGACGAATTAATACTCCTTTTTTAAAAGTCTTTTAAAAATATGCACTGCTTATCGCGAATACACCGCAACAACTTCGCAGTTAAATCCACGTCGCAACTCGTTGTTCAAAATGCGCACATCAGACATACGCAGTATCTCGGAAGCGGGCGCTCGAGGGTGGAATGAGCGCCGCTAAACTGTCTGCGACGTAGAAGGTACATCCGCAACCGTTCAGGTAAGAAGTCTTATGCGAGACGCGGTTATATCGATAGAAACGTATATAGCGCATTTAACGTAGTGTTCAAAATGTGGGATGTATTATGTATAGCATTTTATACAACATTAATTCGTTCTGGACAGTTATTGATTGAAAAACGCACTTGTCGATAAAAAGCTGTCACGTTATTAAATGAGAGCCGTGGTAGCTTACTGTCCGCGCGGTTGGCTCAAGTTGCATAGTACGCTCAGCCCTGTAGTTTTGGGCTCTCAAGAATAAGACTACGGTATCCCCTGCCTGTCGTAGAAGGCGACTAAAAGGGGCCTCGGGTTCACTGGGCAACAAGGGTGGGGGCTTTGTCGTCCGCTAAAGTGGACCCGGGAAGAAGGCGACATCGGCTGGCCCGTGTAGCCTTGCACTGCGAGGGCACAGGGGGGGAGGGAGTAACCTCCCCGGACGTGCTCTCCTTGAGCACAGTGCAGAGGGGCTCCGGTGCGTTCCACTGGAGATCCCGGTGCCCCTCATCATGCACCGAGGAAAGGGCCACCGGGGAGGCTTTAGTGGGTAAAAACCCAACATAACCGCCGCCTTCCCCAGAAGGTGGGGTATCTTTTGAAGATTTCCTCCCCGTTAACAAAAAAAAGTTGCATAGTACGCTAGCAACCCGAGTACGATCTCTGGTGCCGGCACCAATAAATTTGCTGTTGCAATTTTATGTGCTGATTTACCACGCGCTCAGTGGTAAAGGTAAACATCATTAGGAAACCTACATGCCTTAGGAAATTTTTGTAAGACGTGTGAAATCTGCCAATCATATTTTATTGATTTTTATAAGTGACAACAACGAAAAAACAACTGGGATAAATAATAAAGTAAAATTAAAATAAAAAAAAATCTGAAGGAATATTTACGTTGCATATTTAATAATTGGTTCCTTGACATATGTAATATTGTATATAATAATATTAAATGTATATACTAATATTGAAATATAACACGTGGTTCACATAATTAAATCGATCTCCGCACCATTTTGAAGCTTATGTGCGCGGCAAATGGATGTTCGTCGTTATAGACGGGAGGAATTATGGCGTCGCTGGGAAGTGCGGGCGTGGTGTATGTACTTAGATTGTACGGCGCGGCGCGATCGATGCGGCGCGGCGGGGCGAGCGACACGGCCAACTATTTGAATGTATTATACGCGAGCGATTTATTCGCCGCCCTTGCAAAAATTCTTTAGACAAATTATCGTTTTACGTGTAATACTAGCTAATTCTCGACTTCGTTGTGCACAGGACAACAGCTAATAGTGAAAACTACAGTTTTGCAAATTCATTTTGATTCCTAAATTCTGTCTAATTGTTCTTAATTTATTTATAGAATTCCCTTTTTAAATAAGACATGATTCGCCACGCGGCTCCAGTACGAACATGTCTTAGAGAGAATCCTCATGATATTATTGCTTTACAGACGACGTGTGTTTACTACAATGTCAAGAGCTTATTAACAGGTCTTAAAATTGCAACACTTAATTTCATTGGGGCCAACGTCGCTATCGATCGCGGGTTCGCTCGCTTTGAAACAAGAGACGAGCGTGAAGTTGTAAAACGCTCGCTTTTGCAACATGGCCGAATTGAAGGGCGGACAATTTATTAACTAACAGCACATAATCCGATATATAACTTTGGTATACCGTGATAGTTGCCAATCATATTTTATTGATTTTTATAAGTGACAACAACGAAAAACAACTGGGATAAATAATAAAGTAAAATTTAAAAAAAAAAAACAAGCCTAAGTTACTCCTTATTACATCAGCTATCTGCCAGTGAAAGTTTCGTCAAAATGCGGTCCAGCCGGTCCAGAAATTATCCGGAATAAACAGACAGACAGACAAAGACAATTGTAAAAAAATAATAATTTTGGTATAGTAACGTATGTAAGATTAAATATATATATTTTTAATATGACGAACTACACAAATTGGCCAGAGAAGCTGGCCTTGACTGCTTCGCCGGATTGAGAGGTGGCATAGCTTTATGTCGCTTAGCCTGAACCTCTATCGCTAGTAACACGCCTCAAAGGTCCCCCCGGTGAGGGGTAACCTCGGCTTGGACAGTTACTATGTTACGCGTAGCATTCCGATCCGAGGGCGCCCGAGAGAGCCGAACCACGACTCAGTCGGTTGCTATTTCACGGATAATGAATAATTTTAATATTACAAACAGACACTTTAACTTTTAATAACCCTTTTTTACGTGATTAAACTATACGTGACAGATGGTGAGCCCATCACACAAACACGCGCGCACAGGGCACACATTTTATTGATTTTTTTATAAGTGACAACAACGAAAAAAAACTGGGATAAATAATAAAGTAAAATTAAAATAAAAAAAAAACCTAAAGGAATATTTATGTTGCATATTTAATAATTGGTTCCTTGACATATCTAATATTGTATATAATAATATTGAATTTATATACTAATATTGAAATATAACACGTGGTTCATATAATTAAATCGATCTCCGCACCATTTTGAAGCTTATGTGCGCGGCAAATGGATGTTCGTCGTTATAGACGGGAGGCATTATGGCGTCGCTGGGAAGTGCGGGCGTGGTGTATGTACTTAGATTGTACGGCGCGGCGCGATCGATGCGGCGCGGCGGGGCGAGCGACACGGCCAACTATTTGAATGTATTATACGCGAGCGATTTATTCGCCGCCCTTGCAAATTTTTTTTAGACAAATTACCGTTTTACGTGTAATACTAGCTAATTCTCGACTTCGTTGTGCACAGGACAACAGCTAATAGTGAAAACTACAGTTTTGCAAATTCATTTTTTCACTTAATTCGATTCCTAAATTCTCTCTAATTGTTCTTATTTTCTTTATAATTTCAAAGGAAGCGCTGGACCGCAATCCCACCTGATGTTAAGTGGGAAAGCGATCTTGGATCCAGTAAGGCGTACTGGCTTAGTAAATGCGTATTCACCTTTCTCTTGAAGTCACATTTTAATAGTAATGTTGTTTAAATAATAGAAATTTTATAAATTACTAGCTGCGCCCCGCGGCGATTAATAAGTTTAAAAAAAAACAAGCCTAAGTTACTCCTTATTACATCAGCTATCTGCCAGTGAAAGTTTCGTCAAAATGCGGTCCAGCCGGTCCAGAAATTATCCGGAATAAACAGACAGACAGACAAAGACAATTGTAAAAAAATAATAATTTTGGTATAATAACGTAAGTTTAAATATATATATTTTTAATATGACGAACTACACAGATTGGCCAGAGAAGCTGGCCTTGACTGCTTCGCCGGATTGAGAGGTGGCATAGCTTTATGTCGCTTAGCCTGAACCTCTATCGCTAGTAACATGACTCAAAGGTCCCCCGGTGAGGGGTAACCTCGACTTGGACAGTTACTATGTTACGCGTAGCATTCCGATCCGAGGGCGCCCGAGAGAGCCGAACCACGACTCAGTCGGTTGCTATTTCACGGATAATGAATAATTTTAACATTACAAACAGACACTTCAACTTTATTTATTTGTATAGATATGTTGATTGGACTTTTCGTTGATGAATATGTTGCCATAGTAACGGTTTATATTAGAAAATTATTAATATTAAACCATAAAACTTAACGTATTTAATTTATTTATAGAATTCCCTTTTTTTAAATAAGACATGATTCGCCACGCGTCTCCAGTACGAACATGTCTTAGAGAGAATCCTCATGATATTATTGCTTTACAGACGACGTGTGTTTACTACAATGTCAAGAGCTTATTAACAGGTCTTAAAATTGCAACACTTAATTTCATTGGGGCCAACGTCGCTATCGATCGCGGGTTGTTCGCTCGCTTTGAAACAAGAGACGAGCGTGAAGTTGTAAAACGCTCGCTTTTGCAACATGGCCGAATTGAAGGGCGGACAAGTTATTAACTAACAGCACATAATCCGATATATAACTTTGGTATACCCTGATAGTTGCCAATCATATTTTATTGATTTTTATAAGTGACAACAACGAAAAACAACTGGGATAAATAATAAAGTAAAATTTAAAAAAAAAAAACAAGCCTAAGTTACTCCTTATTACATCAGCTATCTGCCAGTGAAAGGTTCGTCAAAATGCGGTCCAGCCGGTCCAGAAATTATCCGGAATAAACAGACAGACAGACAAAGACAATTGTAAAAAAATAATAATTTTGGTATAATAACGTAAGTTTAAATATATATATTTTAATAAGACGAACTACACAGATTGGCCAGAGAAGCTGGCCTTGACTGCTTCGCCGGATTGAGAGGTGGCATAGCTTTATGTCGCTTAGCCTGAACCTCTATCGCATCGTAACTCGACTAAAAAGGTCCCCCGGTGAGGGGTAACCTCGGCTTGACAGTTACTATGTTACGCGTAAGCATTCCGATCCGAGAGCGCCTGAGAGGGCCGAACCACGACTCAGTCGGTTGCTATTTCACGGATAATGAATAATTTTAATATTACAAACAGACACTTTAACTTTATTTATTTGTATAGATATGTTGATTGGACTTTTCGTTGATGAATATATTGCCATAGTAACGGTTTATATTAGAAAATTATTAATATTGAACCATAAAATTTAACGTATTTAATTTATTTATAGAATTCCCTTTTTAAATAAGACATGATTCGCCACGCGGCTCCAGTACGAATATGTCTTAGAAAGAATCCTCATGATATTATTGCTTTACAGACGACGTGTGTTCACTACAATGTCAAGAGCTTATTATCAGGTTAAAATTGCAACACTTAATTTCATTGGGGCCAACGTCGGTATCGATCGCGGGTTGTTCGCGCGCTTTGAAACAAGAGACGAGCGTGAAGTTGTAAAACGCTCGCTTTTGCAACATGGCCGAATTGAAGGGCGGACAAGTTATTAACTAACAGCACATAATCCGATATATAACTTTGGTATACCCCGATAGTTGCCAATCATATTTAACTATGAAAACAACCATTTATATTTTAATTGTAACTGTACCAAAAAAGCTGCTCATTTGATTTTTGGATATGCAATTTTCAATTCAGTTTTTTACAATTTTTGATACTGATTTAAAATGTAACAGATTGATTTGGGAGATATCATTATGTACGAGATTAAAAAATAGCAATAATTGAAGCAATATTTTTGTCAGTGGTATGCCATTGGTAAAACAAAGTAACACAGAGAACAAAGTAAACAAGCAGATTATCAAAACCAGTAGAAATCGACAACTGTGTTGTCACTGAATGATCATTTTGATGTAATTAGTTTAGCAGACTTGGCGCCCTGGAAGCGCGATTCTATGCATACTCTTTTTTTTTGGACGAACTACACAGTTGTCCAGAGAGGCTGGCCTTTACTGCTTCACCGGATTGAGAGGTGGCTCTTAGGACGCTTAGCCTAAAACCTCTATTAGCATAAGTATTCTAAGCTGAACTAACTTATATGAAGTGGCCGAAGAAACTCCAGCAACACTCCTCATCATATCCAGGGGGTGGGGTTTACCATAAAATACTTTTTTTTTTATTATTATTATTTCTAAGCAAGTGCGTGACTACGATCCCAGCTGATGTTATTGGGAAATGCAGTCGTGGATGGTAAGGGGCACTAGCTTAGTAAATGCCTATTCACTCTACTCTTGAAAATACCCACATTGTAATCGAAAGGAAAGACAGACGCGGGCAAACTATTCCAGTCCTTTGCTGTACGAAGAATGAAAGATGAAGCAAATCGCTTCGTTCGGGTTTGAGGGATGTTCACAACAAAAGGATGAAATCCCGCAGTGCGTTTAGAAGTCCGATGGTGGAAAGGGGATGGGGGAATTATTCTATTATCACACGCAAGGATTTTTCGAGACCTCCGATGATCGCGAATGGACGCTATGAGTTGTTGTAGATGCATAGTCGGCGCGCGAGTTGAATACTGTCGGGGCGTGAGGTAAAGGGAGCGTCTTCCCCCGAGTGTAGTGCTGTGACAGTTATTGTACACTTCCCGTGTTATCAAGTGTAGAGAGTTAATAATTAAGTTGAGATCCTGTGTTATTTATTCGATGTAATAATGTCTGATACGTGTCCATCAAAGTTTATTTCAAAAAACGAGTATTTATTCATCGCAAATGTTTTAGACATGAGTGATTATTTAATTTTAATTTTTTTTTCGTTATAAAAATAATTATTAAAAATGTGTTTAAATCTATTAGGTCACATCACTATCGCATTCCTGAGCTCTGCAGCACTTAATTTGGATGTGAAACAACTAATAAACATATATGGGAGAAAAAGTGTGCATATACTCTGTCTATCTCTATAGCTAAATCAACCAAACAGCATTGTAAAATTTGATTTATAATATTATAAAACATATTTCCTATGTGTATAATTTAGTGTAATCATTAATGATAGAAATCTGATTTTTCTAATTTTTAATTATAACCTAGGGGCTAAGCAAAATGTGGCAATTCGACAATAGATCAAATCCTATGACCTTGAAAAAGCAAATAGTGATTGCTAATTCTTTCTATCTCGCTAAAATTAAGCGTGATAGAAAGCTTGATTTAAAAGCTTATTTTTAACACATTTAACTTCAATACATCAATCACCAGATGTACAATTTTCTCACCAACTTTTTACTTTAATGATAGTATTCCTTAAGCTTATTAAATACATTTGCTGGTTACCTTCATTTCTGGTGACAGCTTGGTATCCAAAGTGAACTCGGTTTTCAATAAGTGACCCATATCAGTGGGAGTGTAGTCCTCCCCAAAGTCTGCCATTGATAATCTACGGTCCAGATCAGCTATATTCGCCTCTTTTTTGTCTAAAAATAAATAAACAAAATGATGTACATAAGCTTAAGTTTACAATAGTAGTGATAACCTGCTTTATTGTACTATTTGGGCTTGTACAACAGAATTTTCCTTTGCATATAAGTACAAAAAGAATCTCTTTGTAAAATCTGTGCCCAGTGTATATCAATGGGTAAACCCTCTTTGACACATAGAACCTAATAAGCTCAGTAAAAACCAGATAAATTGACCCTTTCTGCCCTTGCAGGGTTAAAAAGATATGAGAGTTCATAGAAATATAACAATATGTAATATATACTAGCCAAAGTTGTAAGAACAGTATGGAAACAGATTGAAAACACACCTTTAACAAATACAATATAAGGCACTTCCCCCATTACCCTAAGAGTGGATAGTTCATGGCGCAGGGCCCCTGCAACAGTGTGAAGAAGACTTTCTATTTCTGCATCCAAAGAGTTGCCTTTACACACCCAAAATACATTCACGGTTAGAAAATCAGGGGTCACTCTGACCTGAAAAATATACAGATGGAAAAAATAAGATATTCAGACAAATTACTTTACATGCAGATTTTAATAATCATTTAATATTTAATTGCATGTTAGGACATAAACTACCATAACATCGGCTGCAAAGTTTTCAACACAATAGAAATTAAAAAAAAAGTTAGTGTTAATCTTAATTTAATTAATTCCTCATAAAATAGTTCATACAAATGCGGTCGATTAAAATGATAATAAAATGAATATAAATGAATTGTTACAAATTTTTGGCACAACAATTGTGAATACAATTGGCACTTAAACATAATAACCTTTGAAATTTCAATTCCCTTGCCAACAATGTTCATTGCAACTGTCCCGGTAGACATAATATCTGTTACGTATTTCATAAATATTTTGTTCAAAACTGCTACTCTTCGAACTCCTCGCTTACCAGGCTCATACTTAATTTTTGCTAAACTTTTGACACTAGGTATTGGATTTAAATGTACTGTATCCGATGGATACCATTGCCTTAAACAAAAAAATACATAAGAAAATAACAATAATAAAGATATAGAAGAAGAAAATGAGAAATACAATAAACAGTAAATGGAAATTTTACTTTTTACTCTTAGGGTTTATCATTTTTGTAAGTTTAATGCCTTGTTTTTTTATACTGTGTAAAACTGTAGTAACATGATAAAATCTCCGAAACATTATAATCTTTGAATATGTCACTTTTTAATACATAAACTAGCAAAAACTAATTATACAACTTAACCTAAAAGTTCGAATTCAAAATTATCAAAAACAACAAACAAAGTAAGCTGTAATTGGCTGTCATAGTCAAGTTCAGTCAGGCTTGCGTAGTAGCTACAAGCCTTTCACTCAAAATATCCTCGTAATTATTAAATTAGATGTGGACTAATAATTATGGAAACTATTCTGTTGTGAGACTGTTTTTGCATGGACATAATTCCGATAGCAAGTGGTTAACTGTCAATTAGTTTTCAAGAAGAAACTCGCCAGCATGAAAGTCCTGTCAGCTTACATATATTTTTTTAATCTTTACAGTACAACAAAGTTTTTTATACATTCTAAGCAAGTGCTTGACTACGATCCCACCTGTTGTTAAGTGAAAATGCAGTCCTGGATGGTTAGGCGCACTAGCTTAGTAAATGGCTAATAATAATACATTTATATACACACTGTCTCCCTTACGTACTCTTTAAATGTTATCAATTTATCATTTTATATGGTTTTGGTTTGCCAATCACTTCAGTTATATAAAATAATTCATATAGAAAATCTTTCATTAATTTTTTAAAATATTCATACAACTCAAAAATTGGGACTTTGTTTCCCATAGATTAGTTTATATTCTATTGATATATTTATTAGCATTAAAGCAACATTTTTGACATTGACAAATAATTTCGCGCGTGTGGCGTGTGGGAGGAGGGAGTACATTCTTCCCGCCACTGAGCTGTCAAAATAGGACGAATTTGGGATAAGTTTTGATTAACTAGAGTTGTATGTTTTCTTTTGTTATTTATTCAAAGTAATATATATATTATATAATAATGTCGACACAAGACGAAAATGAAGATAATTGGATATCTGCTTTAGACAATCTGTGTTCTAAGTTAAATGTGGACCCTGCCGCAGCTGAGAAGTCGAAGGAATCATTTTTAGAGATCAAACGTAACTATACTTTAGATGTAAGTATTTTTAAACTTATTATAAGATATTAATTTATGACTTATAAGGGTTGTGGGTCATGTATTAAACTGTACTGTTAAGTACAATGGAAACTACGTAGAGACTGGAATCAAATCAGCTGCAGGTAATATAGTTGTTTTTATTTTAGGTACGTGCTTCCCTTTTAATTATTCCTTAGTAGATTTTTTTCTATTTACAGGGTGATATTCAGCATTGGATGGCCTGTGCATTATACGTAGCATGTAGGACATCTATCACGCCGACTGTACAATCCGGAAAAGTTGTAGAAGGCAATTGTGTTAGCCTCACTCGCCTTCTTAGGCTCTGCAATATAAGGTTCACAAGATATTCCAATCTTAGGTTACTTTACAAAAGTTTATGTTGTTATAATAATTGTACATATTACCTTACAGTCTCATTCAATTTTTTAATAAAATCAAAAACTGGATGGAAATGGCATTGATGTCAACCGACTTTAAAGATAGAATAACACGACTTGAGCATAAGTTTGCAGTTTCAACAGTACTTTTTCGTAAATTCCAGCCAATCTTTCAAGAAATATTTTCTGGTTTAACAAATGATCCAGTGAAGTGTAACACTAAGAGTAAAAAACAAAAGTAAGTCAAACATAATGATGTCATTAGGCATAAATCGTCTTACACTATTTTTATCCTACTTAGTTACCCTATGACAACTAGTCATGTTTAAACTGATTAACTGCTGTATTAGTTTATTAAATAGTTATTTAAAAAGTTATTAGTAAACACAATGTTATTTGACCAGGACCAATTCTTTAGCTTCTTAAGCTTTTTGGAAATGTATTATGAGGAGACAGAAAAATTTCTTTTACAAAGATATATAAACTATTTTGTTCTGCCTAATTGTCCAGGAGACTCATAACACAAGTTTACTTAGTTAAAGCTCCTGACTCCCACATCCACCTATTAACCATGTCTCAAGTAATTGTAATAAAACTGTCCTATGTCCGGTGGGAGTAATAAGACAAATAAAGATTTTGTTATTATTATTAAACACAAAAAGTAATTTAAAGTGACTGTGAATGTGATCTATTAAGCCTGGTTTAATGTGGGTACCAATTGCTTTCTCTGTTACGGTTTCTTCTATTATGTTTAACAAGCTAATCAAAGATAACATTTCTCTCTTTCAGGTTGCAACCCTGTACAACAAATGCCCTTTTTGAATTTACATGGTGTCTGTATGTCTGTGTTAAAGGAGAGTTTCACAATTCGGCAGATGATCTTGTAGATATGTATCATGTGTTATTATCATGCTTGGACTTTATTTTTGCTAATGCATTTATGTCAAGACGTATTGATTTGATCAATCCTGCTTTTAAGGGTAAGACATCATTATCCATATATTAAAACTAGGTGATTAACTGCACCCACCTGCTTAATAGACACAGGACACCAGTTTATTGTGGAAACTACTATTTTCAAATTTATTTTTTGTCTGAATTTGATTTTCTTTTTCTATACTTACTAAGCAAGTGCTTGACCACTATCTAGTAAAGAGAAAAATTAAAGTTACATCATAAAATATAACAAGACATAATTTACCTATTCTATTAGTGGGCTATAATAGGTGATAATTTTCATTTACAGGTTTACCGCCTGACTGGTTACAAGATGACTTTGAATTACCAAAGAAAGCACCATGCATTATATCTGTACTATGTGAGATTAAAGAGGGCTTAGCAGTAGAAGCCGCCACAATGAAAGAATACAGCTGGAGACCTGTTATTAAATCATTCTATGATAAAGGAGTATGTAAATATGATAACTTATTTGACAATATCTAATGCAAATAACTTGTAATTTTTATGAAATTGCCATAGCTGAGCATAGGCCTTCAAATACATTTAATTCATAATATCTTAAATCTGAGGGGGTGTTGATAGAATCTGATCATTGTACACCAAGTCTACATGGAAATAATAAATACAGGGTACATATTTAATATATAAGGCCGTTTGTCCTATCATTGTCATTATCATCAGCTTGCAACAATCCACTGCTGGACGTAGGCCTCTTCAAAAGCATGTCACTGAGCATGATCTTGGAGCCACTCTTATCCAGCTCCTGCCAAGATCGTCGTTCCACCTATTTTAGGGCCGATTGCCGTTTCGTCGTCTCCAAGAACTCTTTCACCAGATTTTTGTCCGTTCGATGGCCGATATTGCCGGTCCATTGCCACTTTAATTTGCTAATTCGGTTGCATAATGTTGATAGTTAATCAATACAGATTGATTAAGACTTAATTATAATAAATCAACAATTCTGATAATAATATAAAGGAATATTTATTGTAGTATACTCTATAACATGTTCAATATTTTTATTCACCATACTTAACATTTTTCATATATGTCATAATTGAGCTGATTAAAATGTTTTTATTTTAGATTTGCCACTCTCTTGTATAATAGGTTAAATAAAATCTTAAAAATTCATCCTTTGTTGAATCATAAAGCTGAAGATATACACAAACACAAATTTACACACACACACCAACACACACACACAAATTTATAAAATATTGTTTTCATTTGTTATGCTCATATTTTATTGTATTTTATTGTGCTTTTCAAATGGAGAAGACACTGACCCTGAAACACAGGTCCAATTGAACCTAGCTCAGGAGTCAGGGACTTCATATTTCTTTGTTTAAACATTTTCTTTGGTGACTAATAAAGATTTATTATTATTATTAGATTTTAAAGGGTAATGGTGAACTACTACTTGGATTACTGGATGTCGGAAATTTTGACGTAAATCTAAAATCATTGAACAATCTATACGAGACATATGTTTTAAGTGTTGGTGAATTTGATGAAAGGATATTTTTAGGTATGTTTTAACTCCAAGGAGGTTTTATATTTTTTTTCAAATAGGTTATATATATAAGCTTCCATGAATATTAAAAGTAAACTTTTGTCATTCTTTGTAGTGACTTTAAAGTAAGATGTCATCATTAATTTCTTTAAAACCATTATTGTTGTATTTCCTCAGTAAGAACGGTAATTAGTATTTTAACCAGTGATTTTTGTAATAATTTTATAACAGCTATAATTTTGTCTAATGTTAATATAGGAAATGTATGTTTTAAAAACATTTTATGTTGCAGGCGAACAGGCAAATGAACAAATTGGAACGAAGAAAGTTTCTGGTGATGAGATCACAGAAGTTATTGCAAGTTTTGGACCTGTGAGTAATTTTAGTTTTTTTTAAATATGAGGATGTGAGATCTTTATAACAAATTTCAAGGGAACAAGTGTTTTTTTATTAATATTTTTTATATGACAGGTGATGTGCATGTATGTGGTCTTCCTCTGATATTACAAATTATGAATAGAACTTGCTGATATTATTCTAGCTAAGCCACAGTGTGAAATTTGTTTCAACTGCTGGAATGAAAAAATCTTTATTAATTTTTAAATTATTTACATTATTTAATATGCCAATGATTAATCATCACTGTTTTAGCGTCCTAGCCTCACTGAGATAACTCGACTGCTCAGCCCCATGACTAATTATATTATATTAAAATAATACATAAACAGACATAGCAATCCATTATCAAACAGCTCAATAGACCCCATATTTTGCTTTGTGTTTTTTTACGTAATAAATCCAAAATCGTAGAGCGGGCAGGATTAGCACTCCCCACTACACTTCGAACTCGACCACTTATCCAATCTTTTACTATATTTTTTTCACTGTTATGAAAAAGTGTCAATCAATCATGGTTTTACGTATGTACTCACTGGTAAATATTTTATTTACAGAGTGGACGTGCGTGCCCGGACACTCCTCTGACTGGGCGATGTTACTTGGCAGGGAGAGAGGAGCTGACACCTGTTTCTGAAGCTACAAACAGTCTAGCACGACTGGCAACCTACCTAAGAAATGCCAAGCCACACCCATCCGCGCCTCTTATGCGGCTATTTGCGTAAGTTTTTCTGATTTGGTAAAATCATAACTTTCTAGGCATAATTAAAATGAATAGAATAAGATATAGGTATGTGACATAGCCCACCATGTAAGCATGTTGAGGCTATTGGCAGGGCACATAGGGCATAGAGCAGTTGGCCGACGGGGCTGAAATGTTCTCTATTGGAGATCATGGACCGTCAAGCGCAGCATAGGACATATTCTTCTTTTTCGTTCCCTCACTACTGAGGATCATGACCACGTATAAGCAGCCTCCATCGAGTGCGGTCATAGGCGGAGTGGACCGCACGTTGCAGTCCCGATGGAAATTGTTGTGGGAGTCTTTGCTTCGCAAATGAGGATCTCTGTGCAAAATGGACATTTGTAATCTCTGCTTACCTCCAAGTGGCTGGCGAATGTATAACAACAAGTGTTTTTTGCAGGGAGTGTGGAGTAATGGAAGAGACAATAAATACAAACGTAATAAAACCATGCAACGGTTGGACGGAACAGTTTTCAAACAGCCTGCGTGAGTGCAAGTGCAGCAATGAGACAATAACGTTCCGCTGCAATATGGTCTTATGCCTTTACTATAAAGTATTTGAACATATCATACGAGAGGAACATAGGAAAAAACCACAGGTCTCATTACAGGTACGCTTTCTGTTTTGATTTTTTCTTACAAATATTACTAACATTCCAAATAAGCCTTAGACTAAGGAGATGGTTCACGTCATTAGTGTGGAATAGTGGGTTTGTAGCTACAACGTTATGTTTCGTAGATTGTACCCTAAATCATTAGGTTATTGTTACTCCATCAATTGAAGTGTATTGTATTTCTGTATTTCTCCCAGTACATTGGTAATGCACCTGGATACCTTTTGTCCGCCGAACCGGTCTCATGTGACAGTGGTACAGTGCGGGAAATAATAGGATGATGATGATAGTAGGCCATCGTCACACTGTATCACACTTGACAAATGAAATTAATTTAAAACTTAAGAGAGTACATAATTTCTAATATATATATATATACAAATATATTTTATGCCAGGTGTGGTTAAATCTGTAATATCTTGGGTCTTACTTAGTTTATTTCAATCATTTTTACTTATAAAATATGATCAATGTAAACTAACATTATATGTGACAATATAGTGTAAAAAATAGTACAATATATCTTCTTGTAGAAATTTCAGAGCATTCATAGAGAATATCATGCACTTAGCATCATAAATACAAATAAAGTTGGAGTATCTGTTTATTTTAAAATAACCGCCGTTAGCTACATGCATATGAATGTATATTACATATATTAAAATATCATTTTTTACAATTTTTGTCTGTCTGTCTCGGCTAATCTCTACAACTGCTGGACCAATTCAAAGGAATTTACTGGCACATAGCTGATGTAATAAGAAGTAACTTAGGCTTAAATCGTTTTAAATCGCGGGTAAAACTGCAGGGCGCAGAGCTAGTAAAATACAATTATGCAGAATTTGTCCTAATTTTGTGATCATTTTCAGATTCTCCTATCACAAGAAACATATCAGTTGACTGTGTTCGCCTGCTGCACGGAGGTCGTTTTGCATGCGTACGGAGTTCATTCGTTGCGTTTCCCGCGAGTACTGCAGATATACGGACTGAGCGCGTTCCACTTTTACAAGATCATCGAACTGGTTGTACAAGCACTGGTGGACAAGCTTAGCAGGGATGTCATTAAACATCTCAATGCTGTAAGTATATTTTATGTTATGGAAAGTGTGTGTGCATGTGACTAACTGGTACAATATGAAAAAGATGTGTGAACTTATTTACGCGCGTGAGAAGTTATATTTCAAATAATTCTTTTATTGAAAAAAAAGAAGTGCTTTTTATAATACATAATTTTGTTATAACTAAAACTAGAAAATATTACTTCACTTTATATAAAACAATACATAATACTAACAAAAAAAAAATATTTACTATATAATAGGTATTTTACAAAAAATATAACTGTGCCAAACCGTCGTCGCTTGGCAGCGTGCCTAGAAGACTTTGCCACGTTGTATGGCAATGCTTAGCCTCTGTGCAAGGTATAAGCTAACCTTCTGGTTACCAGATGTCATCCAACTTCTTAGCTATCACATTAAAAAGGTGGTGTGCACTAGGCCCCACAGACAAATAATTAATTACAATAAAATAATAAAAGGAATGGAATAGTCAACTCAATAAAAAACAATTAAAATTTGAAAAAAATATATTATTAACTTTTATATTATAAAATAATTTAATTTATATCAATAAATAATACATATGGATAGTTAACCTATATTATATTGAAGGATTTGAAATACTATACAAGCACAACTTTTTGCACTGCAGCTTTAACCTGTTACTGTCACCATTTCTTCATAATGCGTCTACTAACTTCCAATCAATTCAAATGAGAAGGATCAACCATTATAGGGCCACGCGCGGACGCTTTCTTTAATTTCCGAAGTTTCGTAGTTCTTTTGAAGTCGGTTGAAAAAGGAAGGTCGTAATGTGTGTAGTAGTCGCCGTCATTTATAAACTGATTTTAAAAATTTTAAAGGTCTGGGTTTTAATTAGTTCTCATATTAATTTCGGTCACACCGCGCCGCAGCTAATATAATATAATTATTTAATTTTAGGTAGAAGAAGAGGTGCTAGAAACGCTGGTGTGGACGTCAGACAGTCCCCTGTGGGATCAACTCAGCAAAACGCCTGTACCAGCCTCTACAGAAGTGTATGTGCAGGAGTCGCCCTTGTTTCGACGGAATATCGGTGAGATATTAACTGTTGAATGAATATGGATTTTAATCTTTGATATTGGACTCTACTAAGTGGTGTCAAGTAGATGCAATACCCTTCTACCCTTCTTCGTCCCCTCACTGAGAATCGTGGCCATATATAAGTAGCCGCCGTATTGGAACTGTAGAACAAGAAATATATCACAAATTTTGGAACAAAAAGATGCTATCAGTTAATGCTGGGAATCCCTATCTGGTTCAAACAGTGAAATTAATCTAGAGAGACGAGTCATACAATGTGGTGGAAATTTAACTTTCTCGAATTATTTTAACAACATTTGTGGCACCTTTTTTTTGATATTTAGTCGGTAAGATCGAAAAATATTATTCATGTTTCGTCATTACCATATAAGATTTACCAAAACAAAACAACCAACCTGTGCTCGGACATTCAGATACTTAATATTTATATGTACTGTGGATTCTGTGTTAAAAACATAAAAAATTACCTAAACTGCTATGGTATATATGGATAGTGTCTGTCCCGTCACTGTTGAGGATTGTGGTATACAGCTTCGTCCATTAGGTCATATGTAGACATGAATGCAAAAAAAGAATTCATCCACATTCACTTGCCCCTCAGACACACCAATCATCTTCAAATAAGGTCTTGGTGATACAAATATTAATAAAAACACAGTATATATTATTGATACAGGTGGAATGCAATCGCCTGTTTCAGCTGTGATAGACCGGTACCTAGCGCCGATCGCCGACCAAGCAAAGAAGCAGCTCTTCAAGGACAGTATTAAACCAGGCCAGTCGCTGTTAGGTAATAATTTATTATTTAATAATAATAATAAGCCATGTAGCCAATAAACCATTACAATACATACAAATTGAACAAACAAATATATTTTTTTTTATTTAAAAAGAAAGCTAGCAATATTTTTTTTTCAGAAATATTACTTACAATCTTGTTAACTATTCCAACTAAGCTTAAGCTTGTGCTAGGACATGGTTCACGGCAATAGTCGAACGGTGAATTCGAACCCACGACCTTACCATTCGCAGGCCGTACCCTAAGCCATTAGGCTATTGACGCTTCTAACAAGAAAGTATTCTAAAAGTATTTATATTATATATAATATATATCAGTGTTTATATTATACTAAAAAAGACCACAGCTATGTGTTACAGCGCCGAAGTGACTGGGTATCAAGCTGACCTTGCTCAGTCTACCAGTCTACCCAAGGATGCTAATCAGCGCTTTCTGTAGAAACCCAGACAAATCACAAAAGCGTCAGTGGCTGAAAAAAATATTCAAAAAATACTTTGATAAAGCATCTTTAGACATTCAGGTTAAACAATAAAGAAACCTGCAGCGGGCAGCTACACTGACCGATAGTGTTGTGTGTTAAGAATAAAACATTGAACCTAGTTGTCATTTTTTTTATATATATAGAGCAGAATTCAATATGAAATGTTATCTACCTGTGCCAGTATCATGAGTGTTTATTTTTGTATTGCATATGTTGATGGCACTAATATTTAAATAAAAAAATTGTTACTGCCAACATCCACTTTGTCAATTTAGTATTTTTGATTAGTTTGTAGTAAATAATACACTAAATCAATACAAAACTTTTATTAATAGCAAATGATACTGATGTAACATTATGTTCAGTACAGATTCATTATTTTTTTATTTCTTAACCTATTACCTGCTTAAATGTTTGTACGAATTATGATAGCACATGATGACTGTGAGTTTTTAAGTGTTTTCTATTTTTCAGTACAAAATACATCGGCCGTGAAGCCGGAACCCTCCGCTAGTCCCACGCCGCTGAGCACCTCAAATGGCGACACGACACCAAACTCTACACCCAAAAAAGCTCACAACTCCTTGATACTTTTCTTTCGAAAGGTAATTTGCTTAAGCACACTTTATTATAGAGGTAATTAGATATATAAGGTAACATTCTCGTCAACTGCCCCTTTTTAACTAATCAATGAATAAATGCAGAATTATTATGGGTTTATGATCTCTGTCTTCTGCTCAAAGACAAACAATTGTTGGGACAGGGAGACCAACCATTTGCCGCTTTTCCTTAAGCTCATCAAGCTCATATGTAACGGGCTAAATTGTACACATTTCAATTTCCTATTCAAGGGTTTTGAATTCTTGGTCACATAGCCAGGAAAAACGATACAATGGAAACACTCCTGGTAACAGTCAAAGTACAGGGAAGTCGACCCAGAGTAGGAGCCCTATGCGTTGGACAGTCCAAATCAGCAACAACACCAACACGAGATTCCTAAAGAAGGCAACGGTGTCAGCAACAACACTAACACGAGATTCCTAAAGAAGGCAACGGTGTCAGCAACAACACTAACACGAGAGTCTACGTAGCATTACACACCGCTTTTCCTCATCGCTGAGGAAAACGACGCAAGGAGGAGGATTCAAGGCAACTTTTAAATAGTGAATAGTTAACATAGCACCCATACCATAGCATAGGACTTAGAGGATAGATTCGTTGTGGCTAACGCTTGAGAAATTAGCGACACTAAAGTAGTTACTCCAAAAAATCTTCAACGGTACCTAAAACCAAGGTGGCAGTTGCCCCTGCATTGATACCCGAGTAATGGGGTCATTGCACCGAGCCCCGTACCTGCAAGGTTCATTGAATCTCGTAGACGACCTACGATGTTGCCAACACATAGTCATGCATCAGTCAGTTTAATTAAGACCACCAAATAGAACCTATACTAATAACGTTGAATAATAATTCATCTCTTCTACAATTTCAGTTCTACAGTCTAGCTGTAGTCCGTATGATCGATTTATGTACACGGCTTCGGCTGACTGACGAAGAGCTGAAGCGCAAGATCTGGACGTGCCTAGAGTACTCTGTCATGCACCAGACACAGCTCATGAAGGATCGGCACCTGGATCAGATACTCATGTGTGCCGTTTATGTAATTTGTAAGGTGAGATCTTGTTTCCTCCAAACTACAATTTAATAAGGACCCGTTTTGTTATACGTGCACGGGAGTACCCACCGTAGCCTCCACCTGATCCAGCCATCGCATTGGGGGTCTGCTTAGTGGTCTAGTGACTTCCACTTTGCTCTGACCCTTGCACCTAGTTATCTCTATAGAGGTTCAGGCTAAGCGACATAAGAGCTGTACCACCTCCAAAGATCCGGTGAATCATTCCGCCTGGTTCATTCAGAAAAAAAGCATAAAATGCTACACAGAAAACTGTTTGCTGTGTGGCTTCAAAGAGAACATGTTAAAATAATAAATTTATTTTAAATTTTGAATTGGTAAGTTGTGTGTTATAAAACTATACATATAAAATGAAATACTTCTAAAATACTATCAAACTGTAAGAAGAAACTTTTTTTTGTTAACGGAGAGGAAATATTCAAAAAGATACCCCGCCTTCTGAGGGGAAGGCGGCGGTTATGTGGGGTTTTTACCCACTAAAACCTCCCCGGTGACCCTTTCCTCGGTGCATGACGACGGGCTCCGGGATCTCCAGTGGAACGCACCAGAGCCCCTCTGCACTGTGCTCAAGGAGAGCACGTCCCGGGAGAGAGGTTATTCCCTCCAGAACCAGTTTATAGTGGCCCTAACTTTTTAACTAAATTAAAAAAAATTGTACCCATAGTGCCTACATTTATTAAGCGAATTTAATAACTAAAATTAATTACTTTTACATATTCCAGGTATCAAATAGTACAAACAATCAAGTAGAGAGGACATTTGCAGATATTATGAAGTGTTATAGACAACGGCCGTTAGCAGATAATCATGTATATAGATCAGTTTTAATCAAGCAAAGCATTGGAGATAGTAAGTATATGCATACATTTAATTTACAGCACTAATCCAGTTATTTAAGCAAGCAATAGCAAGTTGTTGCAGAGTTAAATTATTCATAATGAAAGCTTTACAAGTTCTAAGATCTCGGCCATCACTCAATCTAGAGTAGTTGTATAAGTCTCTATCTATCTGTTAAAATCAATTATGAAGAACCCATTCCAACGCCAAATGCCAACGACGTACTGAAAGAGTTCGTCGGCCAAGAACCTTCTATAACAAATTTCTAACATTCTCCGAATGTCACACGGATTTCTATGGCATTTCTTTTACCTGTACAGCTATAAAACTATGGAATAGTTTACCGATTGAGATTAGGGAGGCTTCTTCAACTAATGTCTTTAAATCGCGTGTATCTGAATACTTTTTACGCAAACAATGAAAAATTACAAACTGGTATATATATTGTCGTTTATGTATTCCATGTGTATGTATATTATTATATTTTTATTCTAAGTATATATTTATGTATCTGTAAATGTATATTTATTTATCTATATAATAGTTTTAAAACGCTACTTTTAGCGGCACTACCCTTAGCCTGCTCTTAACCACTAAAGGTTAGCTGGAAGAAACTGCTAATTAGCATTAAGTTCGCCTTTGTACATTTTATTTGGTGCAATAAAGGATTTATCTATCTAAGGTCACCCTTGAAACATTGAGAGGTTGGGATCTCCTAAAGAAGGCACCGGTGTCCCTCTGCACTCAGTGCGAAGCGCGTCCCAGTGATACACTATATGTGTCAATCCAATTACATTATTATATATACTTTAACCTAAAGGCACAGAAAATTTGACTAACCTTAGAATAATTTTATCCCAAAAGCACAAAACTAAAGTAATAACCCAACTAATTTATAATTTACAGTATATACCTGTTCAATAACCTCCTTTTTTGAAGTCGGTTAAATATATAGTATAGCCTATGTGCTATTCCAGACTATAATCTATCTCTGCTCGAATTTCATTCAGATCTTTTCAGCCGTTGTGGCGTTATTGAGTAACAAACATGTATTCATGAAAACTTTCACATTTATAATATCACTGGGATTAGTTTTTTCAACGCTTTAAATCTGCTCTTGTTACAGATCCGCCAGAAAGAGGAGATTTAATCAATTTCTATAATAAAGTGTATGTGCAATGTATGCAGACTTTCGCCCTAAGGTTTACGGGAAAACATAAGGATGTAAGTATTAATAAATAGGCTAAAACTGCAACTATATGGTTTTACCATTTGTGACAGATGGTGAAATTATCGCCATATACCGAGAACAGACTTTTGTTATGTTCTACTTAACTCTACTGGGATTCGAACTGGCGGCCATCAGATTGTTAGTTGATATTACCTACTAGGCTATCACTTCCTCTTCTTGAGGTACCATCTTCTATCGGTTGGCTATTATTAAGGCTATTTAGATTTTTGGTACAGCGGCATGGAACATCATGGCCTTTGGGCTATAATTGCTCTTTTAAAATTATTTTCAAATACTTAATTTGTGCCAACCTTTAAATATAATTAAATCCGTTTTTATCTCCATCTCATACAATACATACACTTTGTTTCTTATGATGCCTCATGGTTTTTTGTTTTATCATTATTTTTTATAATTTTTACATAGGAATGTGGCCTATCCCCGCTGCCGGCGGGTCGCGGTGACGCAGCGTATTCTCCAGCAGGGCAGCGTGTATCCGAACGCCACCAACTGTACGTGAAGCCGCTCACCACGCCACCGCCCACCAACCACCAACTGACATACCGCTTCAGTCGCAGTCCCGCCAAGGTATGGTATTAACTAAGGATTCAAACAGTGTGCATTGTTTACAGCGGTCTGTATCGAAGGCTTTGTCGCTAGTAAAATTACTGGGATAACGAGACTTACCCTGAGTATAGAGTCTATGAAAATCCTGTGTAGCTTTGTTTCCTTTGATCTAGAAAAAATAACTACTGAATGGCACCTCAACAGTAGCGATTCTTCAGTAAACTGTGTTCATAAATTAACTGTTATTCCAGGACCTGCACGCGATCAACACACTAGTTTCGTGCGAAGTGGGCGGCATGAAGCGCGGTGCGGAGGGGAGTGACGTGGTGAAGCGGCCGCGGTGTGCGGCGCCCGGGGTCGCGCGCAAACTACAGGGGCTCGTCAGCGATCGCCAGGCTGTGTAGAGGTGACCATTACATACCTTCAATACCCAACTCAACTCATCTCTTCAATAAGCAACTCTTAAATAGAAGTTACAGGTTATTAGGAGACCGCTTCCGAAAATGAAGACGATATATATCGATACTGCTAATAACACCTTTGATGATGGGACGGAAAAAAATCGATACTGATTTAAAAAAATCATATTTTTAAACCGTTTTATTAGCAATAATTACTACTTCGTGATGGCAGCGCAAGTAAGGGTTTTATTTTATTCAAGTTGTCAACCACAAATAAAAGAAAGAATGGAATGCTTATTTATTTAATTTCTTACGATATTTCGTATGGCGGGTGAAATATATCGATATAAATATCGACATAAGATGATTCGATAATATCAGATTGAAGCGATATATCGATATTTTATGTAATATCGATATCTATCGTGCACTCCTACCGATCTTACACAAGTAATATAAACGACAAACCCGTCTCTGTTACATCACCTAACTCACACGCCAGCAGACTCCATATATTCTATAAGGTACACCATGATTTCGCAGTCGATACTTTGATTTACTTTACCAAGTAACTAGTTAATGAAAAAAAAATATTTTTTTTTACAGATAAGACGAACACTGCCAGTCAGAACACTCAATGGATTTAATGATGTAGTCATATTTATTTTATATTACCAAAAATTTGCTTATGCTCTCTAGATCATTTCTTTAGTTTGCGATCGTTTGAAACTTTGACGTAATATGAGTTTGTGAAATTAAATCAATTGTCTAAATTTATAAGTCACAAGGAAGTGCAGTCTTCAGACTGGTTCCGATAACCTAGCGGAGTAATATATCAAGCTACTACTAGGGTTGTTGATGGTGTGAAAACTATGATGTTTGTTATCGATAGTCGAAAATCGATACTATTATCGATAGATTAACATCGATGTTGACTTACATTAGTATTGTATTAAAATAAAACACCAAATACATTTTAAGTAAATAAGGGCATAGATTTCTACTGAGTATTCATCATATATAATCCATCCATAAATGATAAAAGTAAAACTTCTTACTTTATAAGTATAAATGAAGATAAACGCATAGTATTTTTACTATAAAAGTAATTATTATCGATTTTTGTTCGACGCGTGTATTCATTTTAAATGGCTGGTAGAGATTAAAAATTGTTTTTTTTGGAAAAAGAAAGCTAGTAATATTTCTTTTTTTTTTTTCATAAACATTACTAACATCCTTGTTAACCATTCCAACTAAGCTTAAGCTTGTGCTAGGAGATGGTTCACTTTTGGTTGCTTTAGATTTCCTCCCTGTCAACAAAAAAAAAGGAGATGGTTCACGTCAATAGTAGAATGGTGGATTCGAACCGACGACCTTATGATTCGCAGTATACCCTAAACCATTAGGCTATTGACGCTTGTAAAATAATAAGGATGTGGGAAGATTAAAGAGCAATATATTTCACAAACAGCTATACAATCACATCTTATAGCATAGATATCTTACTAAGAATCAATTTGAAGCGTCAAGAGCCTAATGGTTTAGGGTACGGTCTGCTAATCGTAAGGTCGTAGGTTCGAATCCACCATTCGATTATTGACGTGAACCATCTCCAAGCACAAGCCTAAGCTTAGTTGGAATGGTTAACAAGAATGTTGGTAATATTTTCTAAAACAAAAACTTTTAATCTCTACCCGCCATTTTAAATGAATACACGCGTTGGAATTATCTCTCAGTATAGACTTCACTAATAAATTGTTTATTTTTGTTGTACTGACATTCATATTGTTTATAATGCGACATCGATGTTTCAATCGAACATGAACATCCCTAGTGGAAATTTGAACGGGATTGCACTGACCGTAAAAGTATATTGATCTCATTTCTTATTTATGTTGGGGTGTTTATAATATTGCCATATAAAGTTACTTGCTCATTGCTATGTAAGTTGTGTTTGTGTTTGACAACAAGAAACCTAATGGCCGTGTGCATTACAATATAATTTTATATTATCTTACCTTTTGTAGCGCGACTGCTACTCTTCAATTAAAGGTATATATCGAATTTAATAGTGGCTAAGCACTACTTACGTATGGTTTCCAGTTCGAATACCAGTCGGCTTGTACCAATGAACTGACGTTTTTTCGTTTTTTTAAGTACAAAAAATCTCTAGCTAATTTTTGCTCGGTGTATGGTGATGGGCTCACCACATGATCACACCGTCACATGGGACCTAATTAGCTTGGTGAAAAGCGGACAGCGAGCCGTCTGTCCATCCCGCTGGGGTTAAAAAGTGAGACCTTATTATTATTATTTTGTATCGGCGTAATCATTTTTATATTTCAATCATAAATATATAGGCTTGTATCACTTTTGACACAAATCAAGGGGTCTATTAAAGAAGCCGGAAATGCGAGTTGTATGTAGGTGCAAAGTTCACCTTCTAGTATGTTCCTTGTGTACTATGACTGTATACCATTGTATTGGTTATAAATTATATTTTATTTGCTTCCATTAAATTTTAATTATTATTTCTTAACTACGTTATATAGAGGTTTTAAAATCAATTTTGTTTTAACAAGTAATCGAAGTTAAATGATTGTATATTTCGAATTTAACCATTGTATCATGTATTCATCGTAAGATTTTACTTTTTAGTATAATATAAAATGTATTACGTAATTTTGTTTTATTATTTAATCCCAAAACTTAATCACTACACACAAGTGGGCAGCCGGTCTTGTGAAGTTAATGTGGCGACGCCATACAGAGTGGCAATGGCCATTTTCATTGGCACTGGTAAAGTGTATTGGTTTTAAAAATATATATCCTATGTGCCAGTACACATTTTTTAACAAACTATATGGTATCGATTAAATTAAATAAATAATTAATTAAAAGGACCGGAATAGTTTGCCCGCCTCTTTCTTTCCTTCCGATTACACAAGAGTAGAGTGAATAGGCATTTACTAAGCTAGTGCGCCTTACCATCCAGGACTGCATTTCCACTTAACATCAGGTGGGATCGTAATCACGCACTTCCTTAGAAATAATAAAAAAAAATGTGCAAGCGTATCGTAGAATTTTACTATAATTATTTATTTGTCCTCCTAAAGTAGTATAACTTCAAAAAAGTATTTAGTATTGACGGCGTATAGCAGAATTCTAAATACCACCGCCTCTCAATCCGGCGGAACAGTCAAAGCCAGGTTTGGTTAATCTGTGTAGGGTAGACCAAAATATTGCCTAAATTTAGATTAGTTATATCAATGAGAAATTTAAAAAAGATGTTACGTTCGTCACATCGTCGTACATTCGTGCTCGCTGTCCTATCCCCGCCCCCTCTGTCTGTCTTTTGTACACAATTTTTTTTTATTAGTCTGTGGGGAACGAACCTAGCCGCGTAAACGCCCCCCGGGGGAGGGACGATATATGTTGGGGCCTCACCGACTAAACCCCACAGTGTACCTCCAAGGTCGCATATGGTGGCAGGGCTACGGGAACAGACCTCCGCGACACAACACTACATAATTGAACAATGAACCTTAACCGTTTTATTTGTATTAAAATGTATAATATTTTTATGTTATTTGGGACAGGTCATCGTATTTGTTCATTTGTAGGGTTGTTATAGTTATGTTTTAAATGTTTTTTTTTTAAATCACTGCTTAGTAACAGGAAGGAATTGAAACAAAACGATTACGACTACATTTTAATTCAAAAATTAATTATACAACACTACGTTTTTTTAAGACCTTATGTCATTTACTTGGTGCTACCAGCCACTACCTGTTATGTATATAAGCGTAGATGTTGCAAATTAGTACATTTTACGCCCTATATGAATATATATATAAAAGAGAAAATGTGTGGGTATGTTCCATATAGGCTCCGAAACGGCTGGACCGATTTCAATGAAACTCTCAGGGAAGCTTCAGTTTGACCTGGCGAGTAATACTGTAAGGTTTGGTGACGATCGAAGCACTCTTCTTTTTGAACTGTCAAATACAGCTTTTATTTACTATGATACTACTAATACGCGTATGATATTGTATTTACTGATATTTACATGGGTGTAGGCAATGATCCGCTCGAGAAGAGAATGAATACGGAGAGAAATGAAGAGTGTAATATATTGTGAGAGTTATATTAAATATTTAATGATATAAGGTTATTGTTTAAATAAAATAAAGCTTATAGATAAATCCCGGCGAAGCGGACTGGGTACGCTAGTTATTTTCTAAAATACAAAATATCCTAAAACTATTTTTAAGTACTTATAAATAAGATCCCATCAGCAAAACATAAAAAAATGAAGAAAATATTTTTGTTTGCAAATTGTGTTGCTTCTATATTATCCGAAGGAATTTCGTTCCTACCGGGTGTCACATGTGTTGTCATGATACACCAATAATTTTAGGCTATAAAGCGACGCTTAAGGTTTGGCCGAGTCCGGCGAGTGCGTGTCGTGTCGCTGCGTAGCTGTGGCTGGGGTGACGGTGAGGCGCGCGTGGGGCGGAGCGCGCGTGTGGTGTCAGGTGGACCGTCCCTTGCCCTCCTTGATGGCGATAACATACCGTTGCGCTACACGCTCCGGCGGGGAATACCCGTCGGCATATGAAGAATCCTGTACAAGTAATAATTTATACTACAGTGGAACATCCATAGCACCAGAGGAGCTCCAGGTGCGTTGCAGGCCTTTGAGATAGGAGTGGGCTCGTTTCTTGAAGGTCCCCAAATCGGAAACACCGCTGGAGACAGTTGATTCCACAGGTAGACAGAGCGTGGAAGAAATTTGTTTTGAGATACGAGCCGCTGAGCGAGCGATATTTTGCTTTGACATGAGAGTAACATTTGATACAAGGAATCGCACATTACACCGTTCTAACAGTCTCTCCCACCTCAGACTGGACATCAGTCTGACACAGACATTCACAAAACATTTCTAGCAATGAAATTTCAATGAGGTAAACTGCTTAATGGCACATATTAATGTTGCATACACATAAATTACAACAAGCGAAACGTCAATACCCTAATGGTTTAGGGTACGGCCTGCGAATCGTAAGGTCATAGGTTCGAATCCACCATTCGACTATTGACGTGAACCATTTCCTAGCACGAGCTAGCTACACTACCTTACTTGAAATGGTTAACAAGAATGTTAGTAATATTTCTAAAAAAAAAAATTACCTCAAATAAAACTTCATAGGGATCGGCAGCAGAGCCGGGCAGCCTGTTGACCACAGCTCTGTAGAAACATGTAGTCTGTGGATACAGCGCCATCACCACCGCGCCTTTGGGGAAGAGCGCTTGCTCATCAGTCCGCGGGTCTGCTCTCATCAACGGCAGCGGCACCACGCGCCGCTTGCTAAGAACGTGCCGGTTCTTCTGTTCTTCGTCTATATCATCCACTTCGTATTTACCTTGAGCCGGTAGCCAGCTCACTACCTGAAGAACATTGTCAAAGTTGGTGCAATTATATTGGAGATTCCCTTCTAAATGATTGGCACAATTTGTGTTAATTTGCACCTGTGTTAAGTTCCTGTGTTAAAAAATTCATAACTATTCATTTCTTTTGTTAGGTCATTTTTCTTTTTAGAAATTAGTAAGTAGTGTAAGTAGTAACTAGCGCGTACTTTCGACTATATCACCACTTAACACCAGGTGGGATCATGGTCAAGCGCTAGTTTACATGTATAAAAAAAAAATAGTGTTGTTTACGTTGTATGTATTTGTGAATGCTGTTTTTCCTATAATTAGTAAAGCAATTACA
The DNA here is from genome assembly GCA_029286785.1 of Meandrusa payeni. Taxonomy (NCBI): domain Eukaryota; kingdom Metazoa; phylum Arthropoda; class Insecta; order Lepidoptera; family Papilionidae; genus Meandrusa; species Meandrusa payeni. The sequence goes on along the minus strand of JAGSMX010000008.1, from coordinate 4,105,264 downwards.
AGGTGTTTGTGGATACAGTAATGAGCATAGTATAATTGTACTTACTGTTGGAAAACCTTATTAAATAAATAAAAAAAAGTTGCTTTTATAAATCCATACTAATATTATAAATAAGAAAGTAAATCTACGCCTTAACTGCTTGAAAGCCGATTGAAATGAAATAACGCTTCCCGGAATGGCACTCAAAGTTAGTTTAGCTTTTAAATGACCCTTAGAATCCGTGAAAAACCGATTGAGTCGTGGTTCGGCCCTCTCGGACGACCTCGGATGGGAATGCTTACGCGTAACATAGTAACCGACCAAGCCGAGGTTACCCCTAACCCTTGTGTCGAGTTACCAACGACAGAGGTTCAGACTAAGCAACCTAAGAGCTATGCCACCTCTCAATCCGGTGAAGCAGTAAAGGTCAGCTTCTCTGGCCTCTGGCCCGTGTGGTTCATAAAAAAAAACCTTATTTTAATGTATGTATGTGGTTTTATAAATACAAAATAAATAGGTTAAAGATTTAAAATGATGTCGAAAGTCAGTATTCCACAAGGACAAAGTAACGGATACATGCTGGTCATGTATAAAAATTTTCATGCTTTATTTTAATAAGCGAAACATGCCTTGCTTTTCATCATTTCATATAACATCATTTTATATCACGATTTTAGCAAATAAAATAATTTTATAGACTGCAGTTAAGAACGACTAGGTAGTCGAATACTTGGATCTTTCGTTATGCAGTCAATTGCATCTGTCAGAGTACAAGACATCTTTCTGACCTCAGCGAGAATCCAATTTTCTTCCTTCTCAGAGACCCTGACGAGCGCGGCGACTGCGTCACCCGGGCGGGCTACGTGCCCCGCGTCTGCCGGCACTGCGCCGCACAACGGCGGAGCACGCTCCCCCACGCGGCCCACGTGCAACGGCAACGTTTGCGCTGCGCTCAGAAGCATTTTCATGAGCGCCCCACAACCTATAGTCTCCTTGTTGCCAGCGTGACGTGCCTGTAACGTCGCACACTTTAAATGACCTGTTAGTCTCCTGGTAATAGCTACCGTTTAAGCCGAGGTCTCCTCTCGAAGAACTTTGCACCGTGTTGCTTCCAATAGATGATCAGGGTAAGCGACCTAAGAGCTTTTTTTTCAACAATATACCCCGCCTTTTGGTGGGAAAGTGGGATTATGTGGAATTTTTACCCACTAAAACCCCGGAATTGGAAATCGTTGGGGGAGGCCTATGTCAAGTAGTAGATGATTTACGGCTGAAATGATGATGATGATAAGGACTTTACGTTTTGAAGATAAAGCAGGGAAATCTTAAAAATCCTTGTAAAAGAAGAATAATGCTTGTTGATTGTATTTTTGGAAGGTATATGGTAATATAAGACTTAGTTAACACTCCTTAGATATATCCTTAAATATCACACGGAGTCTAATAAACTTACATAAAGAAAATGGAAATAGCTGTGCACCTAGCAGTGGATACAGGGACGTGAGATCGATTTCTTAAACAGAGTTCAGCTCACAATGGAACTATTGGGAGTTTGAAACCTGTCATAGTAAACAAGTGATATGAACAATAACATAAAATGAAATTGTTGTATTACCTGAATCCGTCTTTCGTTTTTAATTGCCCTTATTTCATAAATCTTCGATAAAGCCAACCGAATAACTCGTTCTTCTTGCTCAGCAGCCGTTAAACCAGCCTTGTATAAGTTTTTCAGCTGCATTTGCTGTCAATTACACAAAATGTAAATACAATGAGAATAGGTATTTAGGCCTACCTATAATTCAAACTAGTTTTAGTAATTTCTCATAACACACATATCACAATACTCCAGATGGTCTGAAGTAAAATAAAACTTAAGCTGTCTGAATGCATTTTCTCCCTATTAGATCACAATTGTCAGCTTAACAGTCAAATCAAAAAAAAAATTACACACAAGTTTCAATCATATCTTTAATAAAAGCCATAATTACTTGTTGTGAAGAACTAGATGAGTCGTCATTCGATGGTGATAATTCAATAAGTTTTTCTGCTCTAAGGATTTGATCAATGCATTGCTCACTTCGTCCTCTCTCTGCTTCTATTTCATATATATATCGGTGTAAGCCTCTTAATCGCTCCTAAAATTCCACATTTACATTATAAGATAAATATATTATAGATAAGAACTGCTACTTAGTTTTTGTTAGTTCTAGTATAGTGGTATTTATGGTAGCAAGATTTGTAAATCATTTAAATTATTAGTAACAATATATACTTTAAGATAACTGTTTAATATTTATGTGGATAACACAAAAAGTCAGTCTACATGTATCCCAATTGTGTGCAGGTTTATGCTCTAAAGGAGAATATTAGAGCATAAACCAATAATATTGATCTACTATATTATATAGCTTTTGATCAAATTAATATGTAGATCTATACCATAATATTTACGGGTTTTCAGCTGAGTTTTATAAACATAAAAAATAGAGATGAAACGGATATCCGGTAACTATCCGCATCGGGTTATAGGTATAGTATAATTTTAAAAAATCTCATTATTTTACTCAAGGCAAATCAATCATACTCCAATAGGTTATGGACACCGCTTATTTTAATTTTATAATCGCACATCAAAAATGTTTGTTTTATTAATTATTAGTTTAATACTCAAAATTAACAAGTGGCAAATTGTGGTGAATAAATACCAAATTTTCCTCATTTGTTGGTAAGAGGCTTAATTCGCTTACGTGCGATCTGAATATATCCGATCTCGTTGACCGCGCCAATATTCAAATCAAACTGATCGCATCAACGCAATAAAGGTCCGAAATCCGAGGGCCGGGCAGCCGGATATCCGGCGCTCCGGCCTAGTAGCTTGCCGAATATCCGTATCCGCCACACTACTATCCGTTTCATCTCTAATAAAACCCAGCAGATGATTATCATGTTTGTGAGCCTTACAATTTAATATAATCTCACATGTAGTCCCATTTAAGGGTTTTATGTGAAAAAATTTGAGAGCCATTGTCTATTTGTTGATATATAAACAGCAAAGTCTAGAAATAATTTGAGTCACTCACTTGCACCTGCTGGGCTGCCACATCAGCTGTGAGAGGCATCACTTTACTCTACTAGACAACTTCCAGCTCAAGTATACAATATGATACCACGAACAGCATACAAAAACCTAAAAGCAGGAAAATTAAATTTATTGATGTTGATTTTTTTAAGCCATAGTTTTAAGAATAAAAAGATACTTATCAAAGCAAATTTATAACTGCAATAAGATATGAAAGGTTTATAAATTTTATGTTAGAAAAGTATTACCCCTATTGTATTGTATTTATAGATAATATTGCAGTGCCTAACACACTATGTGTGTATGTTTGTAGATATGTGCGCGCCTATATATTATAAAACAGCTTTATTACCGGCATGTTGTATTATTTAAACTTGGTAACAATATTATAATAAATAAACCCTACAAGTATTCTATTCCTGATACATTTCATACGTCTTATTTTCTTAGAGTTTATTTTTTTGAAGGTTTTTGAAAGTTTTTTATTTATACCCTTTGAACTGAGCAAATTTTATTTATGTTTCAATTGTTACTTATTTTACAATGTTTTCAATATTTCCAGCATACGATTTAAAGAAAAATTGTACTAACAATAAGCACTATTTTATACCACGATATTCGAAGTAGCATTATAGCAGGTAATTACCAAAACAAAATATGGGACACCGCCTACCAAACAGTGTATAAAAAATAGTATATCACGCTATATCAATATAGATAATATTAATTTACAAATAATTATCAAAATGATTTTGACATTTAGTTCTTATGTATTGCCCTATCGCATAACCAAAGCATGGTAAGGTTGACTGTGTAGAAAAAAAAAATTATCTTCATAAGTTACGCCTTTTCTTTCTTATCTAGTTGAATATTTTACGGCTAGGTAACAAGACCTTCGGCTTAGACCGTCTCTCTTCTATCTTATCGGTTACGTGTTAGCATTCCAATCCGAGCGCGCCCGAGAAGGCTGAACAGAAAGGTTCAGTCAGTTGCTATTTCATGTATATATAAGAGAATTCAAAAGCTAAAGTAACTAAAACTTTGACTGCCACTTCGGGAGGCGTGGCCGCCAGGAGAAGAAGTGGCCGTAAAAACTCCAGCAACGCTCCTAATGTCTAAGACCTGCCCATAAAGTAGCGGTATCGCGATAAGATTATTCGATTATAATAAAGACGTAACCATTTGCATCATCGGACATGACGATAGCAGTGCATTTTTATCCCTTTATTGTAGACATCCCTCTGACCTCTTCATTGGAGGTGGCGGTTTGTTTCGTCTTCTGTACGATTTGTACAGCAAAAGATTGGAAGCAAATTCTTCAATGGCCCATTCAATTATTTAATTACGATTACTAATTTTATCTATTTTATTCTTTATTGATTTTTAGTTGTTGATAATTTAAAAATTTTGCATAAACCATAAGCAATTCAAGAAATACTATTATACAAATGTCAGTATTGAAATGTCAGATTGTTGTTTGGTGTTTGAAAATTTGGTGATATAAATCTATAAATATTACTATAATATCAAGACATTTAACATTTTTTTGTATTGTTTGTTATTTTCTCGAAGTAATAGTAGATAATACTAAAAATATTTTAAAAGTAGGTCAATTGATTGTTAGCGGATTGGTTACCGGTACGTCAGGTAGCTTCTTCGTAATCATTAGCTAGTTGGCGAAATTGAGGTGTTTGTGTAATAAACTGAAACGAAAGTTATATGTATAGTGTACACTCGCTCGACAAGAATTGGATGATAAGTGAAAGTGGATATGGCAGAAAATGATGATTATCTAGAGTCCATTGATAATAATCATTTGGACGGAACTAACGGTTCAATAAACATGACCGACAACAGCATCGGCGTAAGTATTTAAGTATTCTCTTTAGTTGTATTATTTCTATAGCTAACTAAAACACTGTTCGCATTTATCAGAAACGCGCAATGTTTACATACAATAGTCTAAGGGTTCTAACATTGCTTTTCGTTCTCCTTAATACCAGCGTAACGAGGACTCATTGATGCTATGCTATCCATAATTATTTGTGAATATTCATATACATACATTATTGTTGATTTATACAAAAATATTATTATAAATATTTTGTGTTAATTTTAACCTAGTTTTGTTTTTTCTGTCATTACACAGTGATAGATAGATTTGTTTTTTTTTTAATTTTTACTGCACCAGCAATATCTGTGGGGTCTCTCTCTAGTGTTGGTTCTTTATGTGTGAGGATTGTGGTCACAATCAGGGTTCCATGTGGACCTGATGATCTGCCTTCACCAACTTCATTAGCAATATGTAATTGCTAAACTTTCGTATTTGCCAATACAATCACTTTCTGACACATTTGGGATCTTATAAATACAAATACTAATAGAGAATCACAAGTTCCACTTGGTACAATCCTAACATATCTCTGCTACACATCTATATCCATCTACACATAAATAATCATTGGTTAAACATATGTTTAGTGACAATAAACAAAAAACGATATCAGGATAAATATGGTTTTTGTTCCAGATCGGAGATGATGCCTCTGGCACAGATGTACCTGATCTAGCTGCTATTAAGGCAAGAGTACGAGAAATGGAAGAAGAAGCCGAAAAACTGAAACAGATGCAGACTGAAGTTGATAAGCAAATGAGCATGGGTAGCCCGCCTGGACTTAGTAAGCCTTAAACATAGTCATACATGGTAATCATGCTACCGCAATACCGCAAGATGGTTATAGCATGAGTGGGAAACTTACTGCAAATATTGCAGTATTATAGGAGATTATTATAATGTGAAACTTTTAACATACTCACACACTCTACCAAAAATAAGCAGATGGTGATCACCATTAATTAAAACATAATTACACATATCAAAACCTTAATCACAAGCATTCTTATGTACTATATTATTAAGTTCCATGTTATATCTTCTGAACCTAAAATCCTATGCCAACAAAATTAATGCAGTTGTTAATTAAAAGCAAATCCTTTTAAATAAAAAACAATTTAAATTGGTCAAAAAATGGAGATAATATGAATTACTGTTTGAACTGCTTTAAAAACAGAAGTGTTGAATTTTAAATCTATGACAAACTTGAATCTCTCTGAAATCTCTAATTTGGATTGTCTGGAACAAATATTGATCACTGTTCTTTATAAATCTAATATAATCTATCTATGTTATATATCAGATCTGATCAGGCTGTGTCATACACTTAAAACATTCAAGACGCCATATCCTACAAGGCTGGGCTGATGAGTTGTTGAGACAATAATTAATGTAAAATATCTTAATACAGGACTTATAAATATAATTATGTCCAACATTTGTGCTGTGTGCTTTATCATCAAAACTGTCTTAATTTAAGATGTTAGATTGTGGTGAAGCATATTTTTAATTGGTAATTAATTTTTTAAATGTAAAAATGTTATAGCAAGTCCATTGAACATGTCAATAGAGGAAAAAATTGAAGCGGATAATAGATCAGTTTACGTCGGCAATGTGGATTATGGAGCAACAGCTGAAGAGTTGGAGCAGCACTTTCATGGTTGTGGTTCAATCAACAGGTAATTAAAAAACCAAGTTCATCCTATAAACAAGTGCAGTTATATGAATAATTGTTCACTGTTTCATCATCATCAGTCCATATCAATTCTCCGCCTCCTCGCGTCGGTTTCCTCAATGCTGAGGGTTTTAACCATCTCGTGGGAACAGTCTGTCTTTGGTGATCCGTCGCCATCGTCTGCAGCCATGCGCAGGGCGTCGCAAATCAATCCACTGCTGGAAATAGGCCATAGTCATAGTAATAACCTTTATTCATGTTAATTATGTCATTCTTCTGCAATTTACACATACACGATTTACTAATACAAATTTGTATTTGTAAAAGCATATGTTTATAATAAGTAATTTTTGGGAAAAACGAATTATCGAGACATTCAAAAACAAGTAGACTTTTTTAAAGGTTTAAGTGTCAATAGAGATAAACCGCTGACAACAGCTGATTCCATACTTACGGCCCGTACTTGGTACGTTATCTAGCGAAAAAAATACAGCTGTCTATTGCTGTCTACCATGACATTAAGCAGATTGCATAATTCTTTACCAAACTACTCCCTGTGATGTATATATGATTAATATATAAGATAATATTAGAAATTAAGAAAGTGTTTCATATGTGGCCATGTTAACCAAGCTTCTTGGAAACCATTTGGGCTAGTGACTGTGAAATGTAACTTGTGAAGACTTCACATGGTTTATTAACACCGAGAATTCCATATCACTAACTGATTCAGTGAACAAATTGAGGAGAAACAACAAAAGCTTCTTAATGGTAAACATGCATGTCTTTTCAGTATTAAATGTACACATTACTATATCACAGTCTTATTGCTTGAAATTTTTGTGCTATTGGTACATATCAGCTTATGTCTCAAGGTGACGACAGGAAACGCGGTGCTAATTTAACCCATGTTATTTTAACTTTTTTATATTGGTTAATAGCAGTTGAAAAGCAGGCTTTTCATCATTCTTCACCATGAACACCATGTGGCAGGTCACTGCTGGACATATTCCTTGTTAGTACTTGTATGTTACAGGTGCTGGCTGAATCTAAAGCCATATTTGGGGACAATTTTAAACAAGTGTTATAGTTTATTATTATTTACAAAATATTAAATTATTAATATAAACATTAATTTACAGGGTTACAATATTATGTAATAAGTTTGACGGTCATCCTAAAGGCTTTGCTTACATAGAGTTTGGGGACAAAGATAGCGTACAAACAGCTATGGCAATGGACGAGTCTTTATTTAGAGGTCGTCAAATAAAGGTACATGTTTACTTTTTTGTATTAAGTTTAAATTTTACTAAACAACAACAGTCTTAATCAATATAGTTAAACAACCGGTTGGATTAATTAAATTCAAAGTGCTCCGGTGCGTTCCACTGAAGATCCCGGAGCCCCTCGTCATGCACCGAGGAAAGGGCCACCGGGGAGGTTTTAGTGGGTAAGAACCCCCATAACCGCCGCCTTCCCCCCAGAAGGCGGGGTATCTTCTGAAGATTTCCTCATCAACAAAAAAAAAATTAAATGCAAAGTATTTAATTTGAATTGTCTGAATGTTGAATTGTTTGAATTGTCAATAAATGATAATCTCATCATCTCATGCAAGATGTGCATCTATGTACATGCATGTACAGTACAATGCAAAATTATCAGTAATGAAGATTTAACTCTTAGTACTTCTTTTTAAGTATTTTTAAAGCCGGACAAAATAATTGTAAGTTATGTGTGCAAAGTGGATGCTGAAGTCTGAGCTAAGCAGAGTATTCTCTGTAGGAAAGCAGACCCTGATAGTAGTCTGGGAAATCATTAGGCAGAAGTATGGGCATGTGTATTTAACAAAACATTGATATTTGTTGTAATTATTTCAAACAAAAAGACAGAAATGCATATGTTTTTTACAAAGTAAGCAAAAAATAGCAATCGTAGCTCAGTGTCCGGACGGTCGCCTTAAGTTGCATAGAATGCTTGCAACCCGAGTTCGATCCCCGGCGTCGGCACCAATAAATTTGTTGTTGCAATTTTATATGCTGATTTACCACGCCCTCGGCAGTGAAAGTAAGCATCGTGAGGAAACCTACAGGGCCGCGTGGGGGATTATGCCCTTATACTTTCTTTAAAGAGAAGGCCTGGAGCCCAGCAGTGGGACTTATATAAAGGCTGTAACTATAAGCAAAAAATATAGTTAAATGTAAAAATTTGTATGTGAACTATGCATGATATTAAGATCTTATTTATTCATTTTAATGGTGTATCTTTTTATTTTGTGCTACTCATCTAAATGGGAATTACCAGCTTTTTTAGTATTATTTGTTTGTTTAACTCTGTGTCAGCACCATGCTATCAATTATAATAGAGAGAGATTTTTGTTCAACTAATTATGTAGATCTATGCTTGCAATCTGAGCTTCTTATATTTTTCTATGTAAATACTGTCTGGTTTTTTAATATTCCCTTATTTGACATTGTACATTCAGATCGGATTGAATAGATGTTCCTATTTTGCCTGGTAAATGTGACGACAATTATATGTGATTAAAATATTTTAAATTATATTTGCATATATATAATTTGAAATACTTACATATGTTTAAAATCTTCTTAGCTGGCTTCTTTACGGCTTTACTAGTATCCACATGTGGACTTTCCTTGCCCTTGAACATTTTAACTTTCTAAGCAAGTGCTTGACGATGTGATGTTAAATGGAAATGCAGCCTTGGTGGTAAGACGCATTAGCTTAGTAGATGTCCCTTCACTCTACTCTTAAAGATTGTAATTAGAGCGAAGACAGATTTGAACAGTACTTATGGTGACTTGTTATTTGCAGGTCATGCCAAAGCGTACGAACAAGCCGGGGCTGTCGTCGACGAACCGGCTGCCCCGGACGATGCGCGGGCGCGGCCGCTCGTTCCGCGGCGGCTACTCGCCGTACTTCTCGGCGTACCGGCCCATCCGCCGCGGCAGGTACCCAACCTATTAAAATGAATGTACACGGCCTTATTCATGTCACATCATTTATTTACAAAGTAATCATTGTCAAAGACATTATACGCACGCCGCATAACTTGAGCGTCTTCATTTCGAACTAGAAAACATATTCCTGCCAATAAGTGAAGCTTAATATATTTATTAGACCGACCAATTGATATTAACTAAAAGTACAATATTTCATGGATAAGGCTGACGTTATAGTCTTGAGCATTTGTCAAGAAAAATATATATATATTTATACAAAAGTTTTACAGTTTTGAAATAAAGTTGCTATAACGGTATATGTATTTTTAATTTATTATATATATCCTACCTTCCCCTTTATAACCGGGGGACCTAAACGTGGTCGTAGCTGAGAGGTTTGGGTTACCTAAACTTTTGCGGATTTCAGACAAATTGAACAATTAAATTACAAATTCAATTTTGATTGTCCGATATCTAAGACCCGAGCTACGGTCATCGCTTGCATGCTTCTGGTGTCGTAGAGTAGTGTTTGTAGCGGTGCTAATATCCGCGCCCGTTGTTCGCAGAGGGTACAGGCGCGGCTCGTATTACTCACCGTACTGAGTGCGGTAGATGGGGGGGATGACTCCACCCCCGGCCGCGTTCACGCGATACCTTTGTGCGAGTGCGTGCGGTGTATAGATATAGTGTTCCGACTGGTGTCTCACTTCGGTGTCGCCCGTCAACCGGATCGTCGATGGATTCTGACTCCACCTCTAGTTTATAAAAATATACATTTGGGTATTAGGTCTTGTTGTGCTGCTCGGTGTGGACAGTGTGTCATAAAGTAAATCAGCAATACAAGATAGTATAAACAATAAATTTTGATTTGTATGGGTAGGGGGAGTTATTATGTGATGGCGAGGGGTTGTGTAAACTCGAACTCTTTCTACATTCATTGATGATTTAATAGGTTGTATAAGAAATGTCCTGATTGTAGTATTAAGTGTCGGTAATTGATATTCGACAATGATTTTACGATGGTTTCAAATTCCCCCATGTGGTATTTAAGTTATTTTAATGTTAGTATAAGAAACATTTCTTTATTTTGAATCGCAAACACAAAGCATCAATCTAACGGTTATAACCGTTATAACGGGTTTTCGAAATTAAAAAAAAATGGCGGTGCTATAGCTGCTTTTAGATGGTCTATTTAAACCGAGCGTGGCGGTGGGCATTATTGTAACTGGTTTTTAAAAAACACATTATACGAGCAAGTAAATTCAATTATGTTGAAGTTATTTGTTCGTCGAAAAGCATTGTGTTTGTTTTTTAAATTACAACGACTGCGCAATTTTGATGCATTCCGACACGCTCAGTTTATAGGTACACAACGACCAAGTTATACTAAATTCAAATGTTATATAAAATAATATTAAAAATGCTATGTATTAAGTTCAGTTTAAAATTTTAAATACTTAAGAAATTAATGTTAAATAATTTACTTATATACATTAAAATGAATGTTCTAGAAACCTGTTTCAATAAAGTTTCTCATTTGAAACTATGTTTATGACTTGCCTTTGTTATATCGCAAAAAAATGTCGTTATTTCCGATTACAATGATCGAGGACATTTGGGTTAGTATCTTTTGTCAACATAATTAGTGAAAACTAAGCAATAAGTAAAATGTGAAATGTTTGTTAAACAACTATATGGTAGGACTACCATTTATAAACAAGTGGGTGTAACTGCCAACCATAAATACAAAGATTTCCCATGAACTAATCCCATTAATTAAACCAAAAAATTGTTTAAATGATTCGAAAACTAAATAAATGGAGGCCCTACTGCTAGTATGTTGCTTAAAATTATTTTTGATTTTTGTGATTAAAAATTCTGTTTCTATGAAACAGATATTGGAAGCCTTTGGTGTTTGTAATTATTTACAGTGCAGTGTATTCTTTACTTATATTACATGATTGATGCTTTATTTAAAAAAAAAACATGATAACGCACCATCAAAATAACAACAAAATAAGTTTTTAAAGTTAAAAAGTGTGCAAGATAAGATACAATTTTAAGATGATTCTGTGTTTTATTTTTTATTTTATCCTCACCTACATCTATATCAATATATACCTACGAAATTTTCTCGAAAAGAACAACCTTCAATAACTATCAAATTGCATCCTAGAAGGTCTGGTTTCCCTAAATATCAATAAATTTGAACAAAAAGCGATTATAGCGTGTGCTAAGCGAGATCCGTGCTTGGGGGATTTTACTTGGAAAAACAGTTGCTAAAGTTTTGACAGATGTCTGGCGACGAGATGTAATAAACTTACCGAAAAGCAGTTATCGCCTCATCTTTTTAAGTCTATAAAATAACATAATAGCTTAACAAATATTTTATACTGTACTATTAATCATTCAATTAATATACCTTAAGTACAAGGTAATACAGATCAAATTTCTGAGAATAGGTATAGACGTATTATTTTTTTTAATTTTCTAATCTCTTTTCTTTCTTGCTTTCTCTGAAGAAAAGCGAATAAGCATTTCTACACTAGGGCTTTATACCGTTTAATAACACATTAACAGATGGATGGATATCTATAGAGTATAAATTTATTTAAAAAAAAACTTATTAATGTATTTTATAAAATATTTCAACTAGACAGTGCGAACACTATTAAAGTGGTAAGTTATGCCTGCGATCACTGGAAGCAACTTCCAGAATGCGAAGCGACACATCGGATACGGTGGTCGGAAAGTTTGACAACTACCGAGCCGAGCAACCGAGCTTTGCTGAAGTTTCTTCGGCCACTTCTCCTAGGGCCAACGTTCCGTTTCGTTAAGTGGCTCTCAAAGTTAGTTTGGCTATTGAATGTCCCTTAGACATATACAGTTGTCCATAAAATAGCAACCGAGCGAGCCGTGGTTCGGACCTCTCGGGGCTCGGATCGGAATGTTAACGCGTAACATAGTGACCGTCCAAGCCGAGGTTACCCCTCACCGGGAGGTACCCTTGTGTCGTTATTAGCAATAGAGGTTCATGCTAAGCGACCTCTCAATCCGGTGAAGCAGTAAAAGTCAGCTTCTCTGGCTAACCGCATTTCGTCGTATAAAACTAAAAAGGTATGTAATTCATAACGGCGAAGCAATAAAGAATAACGACTTATAAATTGTGTATATATTTTAAGCGTATACTTTTTACTTAGCTCAACCCTATTAACTTTAAAATTATTGACATCAAGTTTTGTAATGAAGAATAGTTTGTCATTTAATTTTTGTTATCTATACAAAGTTTAAAAAATCATTACCTACAAAATCCAATTCAATGTCAATTTTGACATTCAAAGAAATAAATTGCATTTTGCTTGCAATAAATATGCTGTTGTCAAAACTGCTTTCTGTGGCTAAAGTTTTTAATTTCATGTAAATACAATTTTACTATTGATAAATTAAATATTGAAGCATGTCTCTTATTGAACCAGAGTTTTTTAACTTTCTGAAGAAGTTGGAGGAAAATGGAGACAAACTAACATCTGGTACCCCTTTGGAGGAGCCGCTTGAATTTGAATATATTGTAATGACATTTATTTATGTAGTAAGATGTATTTCAAATTCCGCATCGAAATTATGACTTCATATAATTGTTCTAGAATTCGAGTTGCTACGTGTGTAATGGTTATTACGGGCCAAGCTTTGGTGAACCTGTATGTGTTACTTGCCATGCTTTTCTTTTTCCCGATTTTCCATCGTATCTACCCAGCTCCTACTTCTGTTGTGAAAAAACTGACGATGGTGACTCTGGAAATGATGAACCCTCTGATCTCAATTTTCAATCAGAGCGTAAACTAAACAAAGTTTGTGCTTTTCCTAGTTGGTGTTACAAAGTAAGTTGTTATTAGAGTGTTTTTGATTTATTGCAACTTGAATAAGCTGTCAGCAGACCTGATGGAAGACATTTGTTGTTGTGTTTGCATACAAACATAAAATTAAAACAAAACTTAAGATTTTACAATAACTTTTTAAATACCACAAAGAAAGAAAATATATGCTGGTTTCGAGTTCTACCAAGGACTAATAAATGCATGATGAACCTATCAAAACAAACTAAAACTTACAATAAACTTATATTTTATTTTGTACAATCAATTTAAATATTTATATAAAAATAATTTGGTTTGTGCTAATAAAAGTTATCCATTCATTCAATTATTTTAATATATATATATATATTAAAACATATTTGGCTTATATATTAAAAGTGCTGGAAACAATAAGCCCATATAATTTTTTGTGTAGTTATTGTCAATTAAGTGGTAATCGTAAGGACCAATCAAGTCCGTTCTTATAATATAATATGTTTTATTGACAGTGTTTTGTTTTGACACCATTGACAATTTTGTTGTTGCATTAATTTAAAAAAATTATAATTAAATAGAAATGAAATTATTTATTTCAGACTTCACTAGACAGTGAGACTAGCCCTGAAGATGAATCTAGTCGCGTAACTATAACAGGGCCAGGAGGAAGTGGAGTGAAGGCGCCTCATGATACACTTGAAGACTTGCAAGTTGGACAGGGACCACCTCCTCCACCACCAAGCTTAGCTCGATCCCTGCTAGCTTTATCAACACCAAGACTACCGGACAACTTAGCTCCAGGATTAGTTGAGCGATTGCCTTCAGAAGGTTACTTTTTTATATATATATTATTGAGGGTCATATCAACATCATCAGAAATTTTACAATATATTTTACGAAAAGATACATATAAAAACAAAAAAGATAAAGAATATATATAAGTATAATCATCTCTGTCTCAGGCCTACTTTAACCACAAGGTATGTCATTCTTGCCTGATCCTACTGTGGAAAGGCAAGAATGCTACTACACACACCCAAGTCCAACAAATTGATCTTGAACATCATTATAAATAGCTGCCGAAGGCATGCATTCTGAACTTTATTTTGTTCCATGATTTATGCATTGACACTTTTCCATGGAGTAAGCAAAACTATTAAGACTGATGTGTTCCGATCAAAGCCTAAAGACCAGGATTACTTCATTCCTGCTCATGGTGGTGTCAATCCAAAGTAATTGGAGGGCATTAGCCTGGATTATCCTGTACGGCTTTGGGAGGACTCTTTCCTGAGTATTGTGCACTTCTTTCTAACAATATAGAAAATATCTATGAAGGTTAATTAAAACATGTTTTTTTTATACTTGGAGGAAAGTGGAAAAAGAGTGAATGTATAACAAACACAACTTCTGTGATATTGTAGTGTTGTTTTTTTTGATTTATGTAACAAAAGGCTATTTTGACTACTGAATTATAAAAAATCAGAGTTGTATTACCCTCTGTCATTCTACTCTAAGTATAGTCATTAGTATATGCTATTTCTAGTTCCCCTGGCTAGGACCGTCAGGGCCTTTCAGTTTCCTTTCTTTTCAATTTCCTTCTTTTCATTTGTCATCTCTTTTTATTAATACATTTTGGTATATATATATATATATTGTATATACACATATATATACATACTTTTTTGCAGTGCTGCTGTGCATCTTCAGTTACTTGGACGACTTGTCGTTGTGCGCATGTGCGTGTGTATGCGCACGCTGGTGGCGGCTCGTACGCGCACGCGCGCCTCCGCCGCGCTGGGCTGTCTTCGCCGCGCGCCGCTGGCCGCTTTTCCGTCCTCTAATACCACACCTGGACTGGCACAAGGTCTGTTCGTATAATATATAAAAAATTGTGTAATTAAAGGTTATAATTAGTTGAGAATACTACTGTGTATGTTCAAATACTTAATTTAATGTATCACACGTTGCATGGATAATATTATCAATAAATATAACTGTCAGTAGCTAACTCGGCGAGATTGAGAGGTGGCATAGCTCTTAGCTTGCTTAGCCTGAACCTCTATTAGCTAGTAACTCGACACAAGGGTCCCCCGGTGAGGAGTAACCTCGGCTTGAACGATTACTATGTTACGCGTAAGCATTCGAATCCGAGAGGGCCGAACCACGACTCGGTCGGTAGCTATTTTATTAATGGGACAATCTAAGCTAAACTAACTAAAGGCCACTTCGGGAAGCGTTGGCGATGGGAGAAGAAGAAACTCCCGCACCGCTACTAATATCTAACGGGTAAATTTGCAGAAGTATCTGGCGCTGGTGGAGTCCTGCTTCTGTCGCAACTGCCTCGTGCAGATGTCGGTGCTGGCGCAGCCCGTCGGCGACGAGAATGCGTGGCGCAGGAACAGGCTGCGGATTGAGTTGAAGGTTTTTTATCTTTGTCTTACATTCAGTTCTCCTTTCGTATCCATTGTTTTATGTTTTACTTCTAAAGGTACATTAAATTTGTGATGGCTTAATAATTGGCTTACGATGGGCTCACGGTGATTTACGATGGGCAAATGTACTGTGGTTTCAGGTCTGTATGTAAGAGCTTGTAGATCCTGGTCAATATAGCATCATTACAAGGTCATAGGCACCTTTCCAACATCAGCAGATTGAGGTGATATTTTAATACAGGTTTATTGGTAATCGACGTTTCCTTTGGAGGTGATAGAAGTCACTATATGCAATAATTTTTACCCCCGGATGTATTATGCAAATTACTTTTAGCTTTTTTTTAAAAAATCAAAATATATACATTTATCAATTTAAATCTCATTCTTCTTCTGATTAAAAAAACCATTAAACACTGGTTATCAATATTAAAACAAAATTTTTGTCCAAATTTAGAAATTTAATCTCAATATTTCATTTCTTTTTTAAAAAATCAAAATGTATACATTTATCAATTTAAATCTCATTATTCTACCGATTTAAAAAAAAAAACATTAAACACTGGTTATCAATATTAAAACTATTATCGGTCCAAATTTAGAAATTTAGTCTCAATATTTCAGTTCCAACCTTCTGTCACACTCGCCCTTGCCAAGGATTTCCGCTACATATAGCCTCCTTAACACTAAGTCCACGTCGGTTGACATTTTTTCTAATTCACGCAAGGTCTTCCGCACCTTAGTGTTAAAAATTGTGCAGTGATTTTGGCTAATTTTTGTAAGTATTAATAATAAAATCGTTACGTTTCTTTTATAGCGAATATTGTGTACACCTGTAATTGGCATACATAACAGGACTTAGTTTGTAAACTTGATTATTACAACAATGTATGCTTGTGTATTGCTGTTGGTGTATCTTATGAAATAAATAAATTCTTTTTAGATTATCTTCTAATCAAAGACATTGTATGAAACTTGGTTGAAAAGAGATTAATTAAAGCATAAAATAGAAGGCGTCGGTCGTAACTTAAGATCGGGTGACCCGTAACTTTGTCTGTAAAAAAATACGTAGAAATGTTTTAAAATTTATCTTCCAAAATAGGTTTAATTACTCTATAACTAAAAAATATAACTTAACTATACATATAAAACAATTAAATTTTCCTTAAAAAATTCCAGAAAATTCAATTACTATAGACCGATTTAAAAGTATGTCTTGTCTCCATTAGTCAACTTTCTCTCTCGTTTCCATTAGATGTTGCGCAATGATCCCCCAGAAGGCATCGCAGCAACGCCCCTGGACCCGAAGTGCTGTCATTGGCAGGCCAGCGTCACGGGCCCGGTCGGCTCTCCGTACGAGGGCGGAGTATTTTATCTCTACATTCAAGTACCCTACTCGTGAGTAATAAAGTTATCAACCAACTTCAAAAAAGGAGAGAGGTTATCAATTCATCTGGAAGGGTTTTTTTTGGATGGTTGGGTGAACCGATTTTGTTCTATAATTTCTTGTTACAAGCTTTTACTTTAACCTGTCCTGTTGGCTGTCGGTCTGTAATCAAATCTTGCAAATTTGATCCACTTCGCGGTTTCCGATTGAGCTGAAAATTTGTATGCATGTATAAATCGGATAACAATGCAATATTATTATGACATAGAGCTGATCTGATGATGAAGCTATAAGGTGGCCATAGGAGCTCCTTAATTAAAGCAAGCTTAATGCAGCATTAAGAAAGCACCCACATGTTGCTCCCTCAGTTTTAGACTATCTATTAATGACCTTCTTTCCGCTTCATGTTTGGCACATTACACCATTATGTGGTGCACATCATCCGCCACTTGGCAAATCTCCAAGTTCGGTGACTCAACCTTCCGCATTCGATGTGCAAAAAATTTTGCAGAGAAATGTCCCGACCTTAATCTGCACCGTTGTGATATATGTTCTACTTATTGTTGTGTATAAAAAGATGATAAATAATTGTAATGCTTCGTAGTTACCCAATGAACCCGCCCGTGGTGCGCTTCCTCACGCGTATCCTGCACCCCAACGTGTCGCGGCACGGCGATGTAGGCATAGACTCCGTGCACCACAACTGGTCCTTGGCGCTCACCATCAGCAAAGTGCTCATCTCCATACAGAGCCTGCTCACCGATCCCTACACTACTGTGAGTATATCTCTACCAAGATGCATTATAAATGTGCTCAACAAAAATTGTTGTTTTTTGACGTAAAACTATTTTACGCGTTACAAAAAGTGAGTGATGATTATAAGTTAGTTTAGCTTAGATTGTTCCAATTGTTTTTATCAATTAAATAGCTACCGACCAAGACGTGGTTCGGCCCTCTCGAGTGCCCTCGGATCATATTACGCGTAACATAGTAAGCGTTCACGCCGAGGTCACCCCTTACCGCGAGGACCCTTGTGTCGAAGTTACTAGCTATAAAGGTTCAGGCTAAGCGACCTAAGAGCTATGCCACCTCTCAATCTGGTGAAGCAGTCAAGGCCAGCTTCTCTGGCCAATCTGGGTAGTTCGTCATTAAAAAAAAAGAATGAAGATAAAAAGAGAGAGTTACATTTTGTATATTACTGTAGGGCCAAGAAAGAGCAGTGCGCACATTTTCTCTCTCTCTTGAACAATCGTATTTATATTACACACATAATACATGCAGTGAGTGTCCGGGCGGTTGGCTCAAGTTGCATAGTACGCTAGTAACCCGAGTTCATTTTTTTTTTTATTTAAAAGAAAGCTAGCAATATTTTTTTTTTCAGAAATATTACTAACAATCTTGTTAATCATTCCAACTAAGCTTAAGCTTGTGCCAGGACATGGTTCACGGCAATAGTCCAATGGTGGATTCGAACCCACGACCTTACGATTAGCAGGGCGTACCGTAAACCATTGGGCTATTGACGCTTGAATTTATTGTATGATTTTTTTCAAATCAGGATCGATTTTTTTCCTTCCCATTACAAACTGGTATATTTATTGTCGTTATATATATTCTATATGTATGTATATTATTATATTTATTTAGAAGTTTCTATTTATGTATATGTAAATGTATATCTATTTATCTATATAATAGTTTTAAAACGCTATTTTTAGCGGCACTACCCTTAGCCTGCTCTTAACCACTAAAGGTTAGCTGGAAGAAAATGCTAATTAGCATTAAGTTCGCCTTTGTCTATTTATCTATTTATATATAGATTCTTTTTTTTTTTTGACGAACTAACACAGTTGGCACAGAGAAGCTGGCCTTTACTGCTTCACCGGATTTGAGAGGTGGCACAGCTCTTAGATCGCTTAGCCTGAACCTCTATTAGATGGTAACTCGACACAAGGGTCCCCCCGGTGAGGGGTAACCTCGGCTTGACGGTTACCATTAGCACGCGTTACACGCGTTAGCAGTCCGATCCGAGGGCGCCCGAGAGGGCCGAACCACGACTCGGTCGGTAGCTATTTTATTAACGAAATCTATTGGGACAATCTAAGCTAAACTAACTTATATGCCACTTCGGGAAGCGTTAGCGCTGGGAGAAGAAGTGGCCGAAGAAACTCCAGCAACGCTCCTAATCCTATATAGATTCTTTTGTGTCTGTTTATATATAGGATTTATCTATCTATCTATCTATCAAAGGTGTTATAAGAACACACTGCATCTGCATATGCATATACTGCTGTTTATGTGTATCGTACACATATTATAACAGTGAAAGCCTGATGGTTAACAGAAGTGATTCGACTTACGATCCGACAAAGCTTCTTAAAGCTATATACCAATTAATTGCTGTTGTTCAGTTTTGTAAAAGTTTTTTTAAAGTCCAAAAAATTTATGCCTGGTATATAGTAGAGATGAAACGGATATCCGGTAACTATCCGGTATCCGGCCTATCAACCTTGTTTTCACTATCCGGCCGGATACCGGATAGTAATCCAGCATCCGGCCGGATACCGGATAGTATAATTTTAAAAATCTCATTACTTTACTCAAGGCAAATCAATCATACTCCAATAGGTTATGGACACCGTTTATTTTAATTTTTATAATCGCACATCAAAATGTTTGTTTTATAATATATTAAATATGTAATTATTAGTTTAATACTCAAAATTAACAAGTGGCAAATTGTGTTGAATAAATACCAAATTTTCCGCATTTGTTGGTAAGAGGCGACTCCGCTTACGTGCGATCCGAATGCGCCTGAATATATCCGATCTCGTAGACCGCGCCAATATTCAAATCAAACTGAAGGCGTCAACGCAATAAAGGGCCGAATATCCGGCAGCCGGATATCCGGCGCTCCGCCCTAGTAGCTTGCCGAATATCCGGTATCCGGTATCCGGCCACACTACTATCCGTTTCATCTCTAGTATATAGCATACTACATATGGAAGTCAATTAGTTTAATGGAAAGTGGACAGCAAAAGTTGTCTCTTTCTACCCCTACAGTTAATAGGCCGTGAGGGTTTATTTATTAATAACAATTGTAACACATTTGTCTCATTTCAGGTGTGTATGGAACCGGAACTGGGCGAGATGTACGTGCGAGATCGCGCACGCTTCGAGAGCCTCGCGCGTCGCTGGACTTGGCGCTACGCTATGCACGATATATTGCCATATTAAAATATGCTTTAACACATAAGAAATAAGTCTTATTATGCGTCAATGTGAAGTTTAGTTGCGTCGCTTTCGCTCTTGGGCGGAATTACTTTTGAGACCGGAGTGAAATTGACCGCTAAAAGCTAAAATTATTACATGTTTTAAGCATCATCTATATTAGTACCACGAGGTTCGTTTCGCTTTAAAATGGCTATTGTGTGAAACACACTTAGGATCAAAGTAAATTCGTAAATTAGGCAGGTCAAATTAGCTAATTGAATATCTGCCTCTCTCGGGGGCTCTTGCGCCAAGTTAATCTCTAAAGAGGTTCAGGCTAAGCGACCTAGAAGCTGTGCCACCTCTCAAACTGTGGCTTGGTCAGCGTAGTTTATTAATAATGGGTACATATGAGAAGTTATATTTCTTTGGCTTTATTAAAAATCATTTTTAATTGTATGCAAGTACTTAATTACCATAAAATAATAAATTGACTTGAAAAAGACAGTCTATAAAGTCCAGTTTATATTTGAAAAATTAAATAAATGTTATATTAAATAATAATATTTCAATTTATATCAATAAATAATACATACGGATAGTTAATTTTTTTTTTTTTGTTAACGCGGGGGAATCTGTTTATAGACCATCCTCCGGTACCCTGGGTGGGCCCGGAGGGATGTGTGGGACTCGGCCTGGGCAGCCTATACCCACTAAACCAACCGCGAATGCCATCAGCCGTTATGAGCGGAGTGTCCCGGATCTGTCAGCGACAGGACACCCCAGCGACCGGCCGGTCCCGGCAAAGACCGGACTTCACCCTCAAAGGGGACTTCTCCGGCACTCAGAGAAGTCCCGACTACGCCGAAGCATGCTGGGGCCAGGTTCCCATCCTGACCCCGCTTCGGATTACGAGGGCGGCGAGAGGAGACGTCTGAAACGTCTCCTGCGCACCCCGACTCGTCGCCTGCGGAGGGAGGGAGCCTCAGCGCTCCCCTCCCTGACCCGCTCGTCAACCTCCTTCTGGGACATGACCGTCTCACAGAAGGAGGCGACCGCCGACCAAGACCTGTCGCTCGAGACCATCGCAAGTGCGAGGCTCAGAAGCGACAGGACGGATAGCTAACTTCAATTATCTAATATTAATTTTTTTTCACTGCAGCTTCAACCTGTTATTGTAATTTTTCATAACGCGCCTAAAGAGGTATAACTTCAAAAAAAATTCACTCTTAAAACAACAAATTATAATCCGTCAGTTGTCATGGGGAATTCAGTTACATTATGCATTATGGCAAGTGGGCTCAGGAATTACATGATCTAATTCCACCATCCCCGTTCCACCATCGGACTTCAAGTTCTACTGCAGGATTTCATCCTTTTGTTGTGAACATCCCTCAAACCTAAACGAAGCGCTTTGCTTCGTCTTTCATTGTTCGTACAGCAAGGGACCGGAATAGTTTGCCCGCGTCTGTCTTTCACTCCGATTACAATGTGGCCATTTTCAAGAGTAAAGTGAATAGGCATTTACTAAGCTAGTGTGCCTTACCATCCAGGACTGCATTTCCACTTAAAATCGTAGTCAAGCACTTGCTTAGAAAGTATATAAAAAAACTTTAGCTGAGTTGGGGGCCAAGATCAACAAGTTAAATACAATACAGTAATGTATTGAATTTCGATCTCAGGAGCTCTTCAGCTCGGCCACCCTTTAGTTGTGTAGTTGTGGTATTGTGGTGTTAGTATTTCGCCAAAAACCCATAATAAACTTAGAGCAAACCAAGTTGGTTAAGTCATAATATTTATAAAATTGCTTTTTTTATAACAAAATATTTATTAGTGAATTATTTTTCTAAGTGTATCTACATTGTCATAGGAGGCAGTATCGGATATACAGACGATCGGTGAATAATATATGAAAGAGCCTCGATTCTGGTGGACCAATTGTGTCAGAATGAAATTTCAGTGACAGTTCAGTTATGCTGCTACGGTTTCCCAATGGCCACTGGCATTTGGAATTTTTGTTATTTGTTAATCTCGTATAATATAATAATGTGTAAAATACAATTGAAAATGACATTGTCACAATTAAATCAGTACATTACGGTTTAAAGCACAATGATCTTTAAATTTTAATTGATAGGTTCCATAGTGACATGTCATTGGGAAATAGCAGACACGGAGTCCAGAACCTACCAACCTACTGTGCTGTTAACTAGCAACACTACAAGTACACATGTAGTGAGAAATTATTTTCCTTCGTGAGAACTCGGATTTTTATCGGAATACGATGACACCCGTACTGTTAATGAATGATCGTAATAAAAGAGTGATATTTTCATATACATTAATGCTGAGTAATTTGAGAGAGCGATAAATACGAACTTTTCCGAAAATTACGAAGGAAAATCTTTTCTCACTATATCAATACACGAGCTTACTCCTTTTTTTTTGTTCACGCGGGGGAATCTTTTTATAGACCATCCTCCAGTACCCTGGGTGGGCCCGGAGGGATGTGTGGGACTCGGCCTGGGCAGCCCCTACCCACTAAACCTTCCGCGAATGCCATCAGCCGTTATGAGCGGGGTGGCCCGGATCTGTCAGCGACAGGACACCCCAAACACGAGCTTACTCCTATCTTAAGGCCGGCAACCACCACCTCCACTCACCTGCAGTTCCTTAAGAAATACTTCACTTAAGTTCAGTTGAGCGGTAAGCTCGTTTGCCCCTTTTCCTATAAAAAAAAAAATTATGTATTTTAAAAATTCACTAACCTAACAGGATTTTTTCTAGTATTACCTACTATTTATATGTTCTTAACTAAATTTTCACATATTAACCGTCGATCATTATTCCTTGACTATACTATAAAACTTTGTATACACTTAGAAAAAATAACTCCATATAATATGCTATTTGCATATATAGCACTTGGAACTTATTGTATGTTTTTATATTAAGAAGTTTTATAAGATGGGAGCAGAATGTAGGCAAAGGCTGTGTAAGTCACAATTGAATTATTGTTTTTTTTTTATTCCAATCCATTTAATTCATAATAAATAAATATACTCTTCATATATCATGGTTTTATTTTATATAATCTGTATTAATCACGTGTCACCTTTAAGTTTTGTTTTCGTTTCATTGAAATTGGTCCAGCCGTTTCGTAGCCTATATGGAACAAACCTACACTTTCTCTTTGTATATATAGATGTTAAGCCTTTGGCATTAAGACCGTCTTTTGTATACTTGTATTTTGTTCAAATAAAGATTAAATAAATAATATATACATTCATATATTTATTTGACAGTTGAATTACTAATTTATTTTAATATTATACTGAATAATAATAATTTTACCTCCAACTGATTCGTCTGTATATACATTTTCATAGGAGGCAGTACCGGATATACAGACGATCGGTGAATAATATATGAAAGAGCCTCTATTCTGGTGAACCAATTGTGTCAGAATGAAATTTCAGTGACAGTTCAGTTATGCTGCTAAGGTTTTCCAATGGCCACTGGCATTTGGAATTTTTGTTATTTGTTAATCTCGTATAATATAATAATGTATCCATATGCCAATACATTTCAAACTATTTCAAATATTGGTAAAATACAATTGAAAATGACATTGTCACAATTAAATCAGTACATTACGGTTTAAAGCACAATGATCTTTAAATTTTAATTGATAGGTTCCATAGTGACATGTCATTGGGAAATAGCAGACACGGAGTCCAGAACATACCTACCTACTGTGCTGTTAACTAGCAACACTACAAGTACACATGTAGTGAGAAATTATTTTCCTTCGGGAAAACTCGTTTCTTTATCGGAATACGATGACACACGAACTGTTAATGAATGATCGTATTAAAAGAGTGATATTTTCATATACATTAATGCTGAGTAATTTGAGAGAGCACGATAAATATGAATTTTTCCGAAAATTACGAAGGAAAATCTTTTTTTTTGTTCACGCGCGGGAATCTTTTTATAGACCATCCTCCGGTACCCTGGGTGGGCCCGGAGGGATGTGTGGGACTCGGCCTGGGCAGCCCCTACCCACTAAACCTTCCGCGAATGCCATCAGCCGTTATGAGCGGGGTGGCCCGGATCTGTCAGCGGCAGGACACCCCAAACACGAGCTTACTCCTATCTTAAGGTCGGCAACCACCACCTCCACTCACCTGCAGTTCCTTGGGAAATACCTCACTTAAGTTCAGTTGAGCGGTAAGCCCGTTTGCCCCTTTTCCTATAAAAAAAATAATTATGTATTTTAAAAATTCACTAACCTAACAGGATTTTTTCTAGTATTACCTACGTTCTTAACTAAATTTTCACATATTAACCGTCGATCATTATGTCTTGACAACAATATAAAACTTTGTATACACTTGCTATATGCATATATAGCACTTGGAACTTATTGTATGTTTTTATATTAAGAAGTTTTATAAGATGGGAGCAGAATGTAGGCAAAGGCTGTGTAAATCACAATTGAATTATTGTTTTTTTTTTATTCCAATCCATTTTATTCATATTAAATAAATATACTCTTCATAGATCATGGTTTTATTTTATATAATCTGTATTAATCACGTGTCACCTTTAAGTTTTGTTTTCGTTTCATTTATTTTTGTCCATATTTGCAATAAAGTTTTACAATTACAAAGCGTTGGCAAACAAACGCCACTGCCTGGTGCCCTGCAATATCCAGGATAAGGAGCTTCGCCCTTTTGCAGCCACCTTCTTGTTTCTAACAACAGGGGACTAAACGATTCGTCAATTAATTCACGAAGGTCTTCTATTTTTAGTTTATAAACAATAGATTGTAATTTTAAACTGCCTGGTATAAAATAGTTAACATAAATTACTGAAAGATACGTCTGAAAAATAAGTTTGTTTTATTAATTCTAAGATTATCTAAGACTTAACTTAGTAGGAAAGCCTAGTTAATGTCTTTACAATCAAAATGATTGTAGAGGGAAAGATATGTGGGTAGATGATTCTAATCATTTTTCATAATTCCTTTTTTATTTCTTTATTTTCTAAGTCATTTGGTTACTTTTTATAAATACTACGAGTATCGTACCTAGACCGCTTCGCCAGGTTAGATTTTGCTTTATATTATTTAAACAATAAAAGTACATCATTAAAA
The DNA here is from genome assembly GCA_029286785.1 of Meandrusa payeni. Classification (NCBI taxonomy): domain Eukaryota; kingdom Metazoa; phylum Arthropoda; class Insecta; order Lepidoptera; family Papilionidae; genus Meandrusa; species Meandrusa payeni. The sequence goes on along the minus strand of JAGSMX010000008.1, from coordinate 4,079,639 downwards.
ATTTAATGTAACTCTCACAATATATTAAATTATTCATTTCTCACCGTATTCATTCTGTTCTCGAGCTAGTGAAGATCATTACCTACACCCATGTACATATCAGTAAATACAATATCATTCTTATCATTCAGGGATTTATTATACTTCAATGTACTCCATAGTAACTCAATATGGTTCATAATGACATAAATATACACAACGCATGTGTCAATGCAAATTTGGGTTATAAAACAATAGAATATCATCATAGTAAATAAAAGCTATATTTGAAAGTTTCATTGAAATTGGTCCAGCCGTTTCGGAGCCTATATGGAACAAACCTACACTTTCTCTTTTGTATATATAGATGTTAATCCTTTTGACATTAAGACCGTCTTTTTGTACACTTGTATTTTGTTCAAATAAAGATTAAATAAATAATATATACTTTCATATATTTATTTGACAGTTGAATTACTAATTTATTTTAATATTATACTGAATAATAATAATTTTTACCTCCAACTGATTCGTCTGTATATACATTTTCATTTATAAATATCTAATTGACTTTCGATCATAAAATAAAACAATTTCACGCTCATATAAGAATGATAATAAGAAGGAAATTGGCAAATTACGTATTTTGATGCTTCAATTGGATGGTTTATAGAAGCGTGGGGTTACGCCAACGTAGTACAAATAATAATATCAACATCAAAAATTCGTCCCATAGATTATCCGCGAAATAGTAACCAACCGAGTCGTGGTTAGGCCCTCTCGGATCAGTGCTTGTCTATGCGTAACCTAGTAACCGTCCTTTTTTTTTTTTTTTTTTTGTTAACGGGGAGGAAATCTTCAAAAGATACTCCGCCTTCTGGGGAAGGCGGCGGTTATGTGGGGTTTTACCCACTAAAACCTCCCCGGTGGCCCTTTCCTCGGTGCATGACGAGGGGCTCCGGGATCTCCAGTGGAACGCACCGGAGCCCCTCTGCACTGTGCTCAAGGAGAGCACGTCCCGGGGAGGATTCTCCTCCCCTGTGCCCTCATAGTGCAAGGCTACACGGGCCAGCCGATGTCGCCTTCTTCCCGGGTCCACCTTAGCGGACGACAAAGGCCCCCACCCTTGTCGCCCAGTGAACCCGGGGCCCCTTTAGTCGCCTTATACGACAGGCAGGGGATACCGTAGTCTTATTCTTGAGAGCCCAGAACTACAGGGCTCTGGGCCGGTCTGCCACCGGCCCGCCTGCGCCATCTCCGAACGGGATCGGCCTCTCCCGATCCCGTTCTGCGGTCTCCTTCTGGGTCATTACTGACTCGCAGAAGGAGACCAGCGCCTTCCATTTAGATCTCCCCACCAGCGCAGCCGCTACTGCCGCCGGCGGGGAGAGGTCTTGCCCGATATGCTGGACCAGGATCCGCCGCTCCGCCTCCCACGCGGGGCACACGGCTAGTGTGTGCTGCGCGGAATCCCGGTCACAGCCACAATGGTGGCATTGCGCGGTCGGTTCGCGCCCTATCCTGTTCAGGTACTCGCCGAAGCACCCGTGCCCGGTGAGTACCTGTGTCAGGCGGTACGTGACGTACATTTCCTTCTTCCGTTGCCAGACTTCGAAGTTCGGCAGGAAGGCACAGACGAGGCGTTGGCGCGTGTATCGCCGCTCTGCGAGCCGCACGCGCCACACCTCCATCGCCCGTCTGTGCTCCTGCCGACGCACCTCTCCCGCATCCAGGGGCGGCTCGTCCCCGCCGTCGACGGCGGACGCGCATGTATACACGCGCGTGTAGTTCGTTATTAAAAACAAAATCAAAAATTTGCTTAAAAATAGTTCACTAATCAATAGTGAATGTCATGTAGAACGGGAGTTCTTAAGGAGTTAGGCCGCCGGCCGCCTCATTGGGCGAAACGCAGAAGTTATAATATTTCACCCTGGTATTCGTGCCTACCCATCCTTGCTATAGTAGTGCACTGGTGTGCTACCACTTTTTGTTGTACGACTGTTGTCTTTAGATCTGTCGGCAGCTAACTTGCCAAGTGCGCACAAGTCGTTTTTACATTTCTCTGTGCACCGAGCGGGGCGCACGTATTGAGAGCACTTGATTGGTTGATGAATCGTAAGGCCGAGTGAGTAACCAATCGCGTCCCTCGCGACGCGTTTGTGCTCCCGATTAGTTGTGTATTTCTTAATGCACGACACTAACTCCCACTATGCCAACTCGTATGCTACATGTCAGTATACTATTTAACATAAGGCAAAATAAAAGTGAGGTCAATTTTAATTTTTATTTTTATTCAACTGTTAAAATTGGAAATGTACAGAAATATGAAATAAAAAAGAAACTTGATATCTGTTTATTGTGATAATAAAAATTATGGTGAGTTAGAAATATCCATATTGTCTGGGGAGTTCTTTTCATCCGTCATGTCGTTAAATTTCGAATCAATTGTGGAAGTTTCTTTTTCTTCAACTACAGTAGGAAGAGGCGTTTGGTCTCTACTTCTCTCTGACTTTCTATCATGAGGTGTCTTGGAGTCTCTGTGGGAGCGACTCTTTGAACGCCGGCTGCGCGAGCGCGACCGCTTGCGATCTCTCGAGCGAGAGCGCTTGCGCTCTCTAGACCTAGATCGTTTTCTATCTCTAGATCTTGATTTCTTTCTGTCTCTAGATCTGGATCGTTTTCGATCACGCGACCTAGATTTCTTTCTCTCTCTGGAGCGGGAACGTTTTCTTTCCTTCGAACGCGACCGTCTTCTAGATTTTGAGCGTTTTCTTCTAGATCGCGACTGAGATCTGCGCTTGGATCGCGATCGGTCACGTTTCTTATCTCGTGACCTTGATCGTTCTCTTCTTTTGGACGGGGATTTGTCTTTATCTTTTTCCTTCTTATCATCTCTGTCCCTTTTATCTCTTTCCTTTTCTTTATCTTTTCTCTTTCTTTATCCTTTTCTCTTTCTTTCTCTTTATCATTTTCTTTTTCATCTACCATTGGGGTTGACGCTTTGGGTTTTGTTTCGGAATTACTTCCGTTGGTTGCATGCATCAGCTCTGTTTTAATTTCTTCCTTTTCAATTTCTTTATCAATATCTTTGTTAGGTGACTTAGATTTTTCTTTCTTATCTTTTTCTCTATCACTGGAGTTCTTTTTGTCTTTTCGATCGCGATCGCGTGACCGGTCTCGTTTGGACCGTGAAGCGCGGTGACGTGACCTGGATCGAGATTGTCGGGAACTGCGTTGACGTGAACGGGACCTGGGCAAAATATATGTAATTAATAATGATAAATTTATATTTCATTGACAATTGACCGTAGCTTTAGCACGAAAAAAGAAGTCTCTAGTCAGACCACCTCGCGTTGGACACCTTACAATCTGCATTATCTTTTAATTTAAAGAGGGAGGGGTATGTGAATCCTTTCTTACCTAGTGCGGTGTCTATGACGAGACCTTGACCGACGCGAGCGATGCCGCGATCTGGAGCGGGAGCGCCGCTTGCTGCGGTGACGTGACCGGGAGCGTCGCGACCTGGATCTGGAGCGCCGTCGTGAACGGGACCGCGAACGAGTCCTAAACATTGCAATAAAAATTGGTATTTTTACATCCATTACTTTGTCTCTAGACAAACATGAGACATGATCGAGAATACCTTTTGGCATTAAGTTAGCTTTTACATAACTTGCATACATCTTCTGACAGATTAAAGTAACGTAACAGCAACATATTAATGTCCCAATGCTGGGTGGGCACAGACCTTAAAAAAAATAAAGAGTATTGAGACTATAAATGCATAGTTTGCCACATAGCCCTATTGTGGATTAGCAGACTTCACATGCTGTATAAAAATGTCTATGATATGTAGGTTTCCTCATAATGTTTTCTTTCATGTTTCAGTCCGGTAACTACTGTAGACTTTTCCTAGTTTAGAGATGCCATGGATATTCCACATACTAATTTTGAGAGTTTGATGGGTGGTTTTAAGTCTACAAGTATGTGTTGTGAGGGGCCAGCAGAAGCACAGTTTCTGTAAGGAGCCTGCTGGCGCAGTCATTAACAGCCGGTCGCCGGCTGTTAATTCCCCACTAGATTTATAATATAAATACCTTCTTTTATCCTTTGACAATAATCCAATCACTGGATCAATAGCGGCAGAAATATAATTCTGAGCTTCTTTCACCCTGCACATAGCTTCTTCTATCTCCCTTTGGGCAGCCTCATTGCTCTTTGTTTGTGGCTTAGAAATGGCCTGAGTAGCATGGTGTACCTGGAAATAATAAGTATAGATATTATTGAAAATGTTTTTAATGGCAGCTTTTATTTGTTCTTATACTAAACAATAATTTTACAGAGTGTAAAAATAGAGAAATGGAATTCTGTAGTTTTGAAAAGATATCTATTTATTATTAGAATTTTAAGATAATATAAGCGTTATATTGTATTTATAAAGCATATGTTAACAAAGATAGCAATCGCTATTTGCTTCTACAAGTCAGGCTCTTACGTTGGATACATTTTTTACCCTCGGATAACAAAATACCAAATAGGAAACTTGGAATTAATAAGCTAAAGAAATAAACATAACTTATAATGAGTGTTGACAGGTTTGTCTACAAGGTTTAGATGTTACGATTATAAAAGATAAGATAAGATAAGATTTATTTATTTGCTGAAAACATGGTATTATTTGATGTTATACAAATAATTACAGACAGGCCGACATGTTTCGCTTATTATAATTAAGCATGCAAATTAAAATTTATTGTAATTTCTAATATAAAGTCAATAACTTGTGAAATATATGTCAATACTGCTAACTATGAGAACAGACATTTTTAATAAAGAACAAAGAAGGTACAAAGGAGATATATATATCACTCTTTGATAACAATTTGGGTGTTTTTGGCATTTACTAAGTACTAAATTATTAAAGCCATTAGCAAGTACACCATACCATCTTGCATTTTACCTAACATTCGGTTGGATTGTGGTGGTCAAGCACATACTTTGAAAGAATTACAAAAATATATATTAACTAACCTTTATAGTCTGTCCATCTAGCACACTTCCGTTCAACTGCATAGCCTTGATGACACATTCCTGCTCCGTCATTTCAATAAGGGCATATTTAAGACTGTCTGCATCCCGATCACAAAACCTTAGATAATTCACTTCACCTGCCTGGCAGAAATGATCAATCAAATGCTGTTGAGTTAATGAGCCTACATCTACAAGTAACAACGTTCGTCGTATTTCTTCTATTTTCCTGGAGTCATAAGCTGCAGGCAGCGGTGGATATGCTGGAAGACCTGCAGCCGCCATTTTAGGGTCGTAAGTTTGTATGACTTGGTTAGGCGGGACGCCCTCTAATGTATTTACAACGTGCGAGGGTAGACGCGGCTCTATATTGCTCAATCCAGGAACCAGAGTCCCATTGCTCGACATTTCGAGCGCTTTATGCTCATCTGGTATATCACCTGACTGCATTGGTATGATAATCAATGCACGGTCGATGAATACCGTGTTGGTCATGTGCAGAGCTACACTTACAGTTGTCGAATCGTAGTACTTCACGTAACATATCCGGGACTGTACCGGGCACGAAACATCCCGGATTGTGGGATACAGTCTAATATCATCAATTTTACCTAAGTAGCCAAATAGAGTTTGCATCTGGTCCTTCGTTGCTTGGGGCGCGATATTGGTGACCTGTATCACCCTCGTCGACCCAGAAACCATCTTTGATGATTTACACATAGAGATAGTTATTTATCTACAAAGGATGGTTGCTATTCGCTTTGATAGAGTGAAACATTTCAAAAGACTGAAAAACTACATTGATTCACTAAATAAATACGAAATCAAAAAGAGAGACCATGCAATCCTAACCACGCTCACGCTTTATTAAGTCAACCATAAATTGACGCATTTGATGCTACGCAGATTAAAAAAGTTGTCACTAGTAACAGATAGCAGTTATTACTAAGTATATAATCAAGCTTCAAGACGAACAACCAAATTGGTAACATTCAGTTTTTATTTCACGTTGGAAGATCCCATTGATTTACTTTTATCTAATATGTATAGCAAAATTCAGTATAATTTAAACAAGAAGATATTTTAATTAACTTAGGATCAAAAAATCTTTTTTTAAAAACTTTATCATATTATAGCATAAGATCAAATGGTTGTGTGTGAGAAGCATGTCAGTTGCCCAGAAAATCACTCGAACCTCTCCCTCACAAAAACATTATACCTAAACCGACTGTAATGAGGTGAACAAGATACCTAAATTAAAAAAATATATACAGGCTACATCCTGTCAACTAACAAGTTTTGGAGAAGGGAGTGACGGGCGCGCGCCCGCTTTCGGCTTTACGATTTAATAAAGACGTGGCTTCGGCCTTTAAAACTACCAAAACTCTCTTATTATTACCAAGAACATGGCTGTATGGACGTAAGTCTTTTGCCTTTCCATTAGGGATAAATTAATATCACCATCATCTAACAAGTTTTGTTTATGGTAGCAGAGCACAAACAAATCACCATTATTAATAATTAAACAGAATACTAAGATTAAATATAAAATGTCTAGTAATATAGACTCACTGAAACTTCAATTGAAATCAGGTTTGTGATTATACTTGCAAATTTCTCCAGATTCCACAGTCTCTATAGTTTTATTTACAAGAAATATATTTATTTACACTGTGCGTGATTATTTAATTCTAGTTATATTTTCGTAGTAATTCACGTATATAATATTATATTTTTATTATGTATGACGATTTTAGTTGTAATACTGCAATAATATGTTATAATGTATATAATAATTTTATGTCCAAGTCTGGCGAAAATGGATTCAGTCCGCTGCGTCAACGATATACTTTATGGTGGAAAACAGAAGTTGCTGTGATTTCTGTCTAGTTGTGATGGTTTGCATTTGTAAACAGTCTTATCTTCCTTCGAGAAATGGATTTGTTAGCTCTCATAGTAATTGTTACACAAACATGTATTTCTTGTTTATATTGTAGTTTTAAATCGTAAAAATGTAAACGACAAACTTGAATATCAATTGCGTACCACGGAGCGTAATCTTTCAGAGCAACTGTCGGTTGTAACGTATGAAATAAATTTACTTACGGGGCAATTGCAGGTGAGTGTCATCCTATTATCCCAGTGGTATTGGAATATGGTAGATGTGTTTATAGTTACGAGCGTACTGCAGCACATATAAATATGTCTAACTGATCTCCTTTTTCCAAGATAGTATAAGGACGGTTTTGAAACACACGGTTCAATGTAAAATAATGTAAAAATTAATTAAAATAAATTAAAAAAAAACTTATGCATGTTCTCCTCACCTACACATTATTACAAATGTTTAATCAGCTCTTACCTATTGCACCAAAGCTCAAATTTAAATTTGAAATTCTACTTATCTTCTCCTCTTCACGACGGTTTCATCAATGCTGAGGAACAGTGATCACCTCGTGGGAACAGTCTGTCGTTAGAGATCCGTCTTCACTTTCTCGTATCTGCAGCATTGGGCGAAGCATAGCTAATCGAATGGCCAAGAGTGGTGAGGATCTGATAAGTCCAGCGTTAGGTTTTGACCTCTAGGTCTTTTTCAATTTAATTTTACCATTACTGTGTTCATCAAAAACTCGAAAACTAGTAAAGCGCAATTAAAAACAATATATTTTAAGGAAATATAAAGACTCTTTGGCTGATAACTGTTGTGAGCCTGAAAACTTTTACTTCACCTTGTTGAGAGGCGGTGAAGCTTAAGTGCTTAGCCTAAAACACTTCGAAAAGGAGCTAACCGAGCCACGGTTGAAAAAGTTATCAAACAACGCATAAAAAAGCCTGTTAAGTAGGATTTATGTACTTGACATGAACTAGCACTACTTAGCACGTGCACTCGATCTGGTAAAATGATTCTACAGTCATTATACTCTATGGTATTTGGATTGTGGTTGAGTGATTTAGTTTTACTGAACAATAAATGTCTTGACATTATTAATTATGATAGTGCACTAGTTTAGATATAAATACATAAACAATTGCGTCAGATGGTGCTTTTTTATTAAATTTAGACACTTAACAAGAGTATGTCAGAAGCGAAACATGAAATAGCCAAGATAGAAATATGTAAAGTTTCTGAACAGAGCAAAATGAAAGAACAACTTGAAATCCTTAACAAGCACGGGGAAAGCTTCGAGAATTTTTTTACAAAAGGTAATCGTATTGAAAGCTATTATTTTTACATTTTCGTATAAAACATCCTCTCATAATATACCGTAATAACGCAACAGCTTTTAAATGTCCCACTGTTGGACAAATACCTCACCGATACTATAAGGAAAAGGTTTTGCATACCCGTATAACAATGTTGAATCCCTGAGTATATAAAGCCTGACATTTTCCTTGAACTTTTGGTTTATTAATAAAATTTTATTACATACAAAAATATATTATTTATTATAATAAGGTTAATAAAATGTCTATTAATAATTAATATTGAATACGGTAGGTATATTTCTCGACTTTTCGTTTGTACTGCCCGTGGTGGTCACGGAACGTGATAATAAAACATATATTGTGCCGTCATCAGAACGAACAATCCAGCTTGCTGATTCCAAAGCTAAAGAAGCTGAAGTCGAGGAGTTTAAGAAGAAACAGCTCGAAGACCAAGAGAAACACAAGGCAATAGTTCTTGCTATGGAAGAAGAAATTGAGTCGATAGAACTGGAATGTGCCGTGATTAAGGTTATAGAGAGATTTAATGATTACAACACCATGTATATCTTACTACTATTATACGCATAATAACGATACGATACGATAAAGGTTCAGGCTAAGCTATCTAAGAGGAATGCCATCTCTCAATCCGGTGATGCAGTCAAGGATTCTCTGGCCAATCTATGTAGTTTGTCATTAAAAAAAATCAAATCGAATGAAACGTTATTAAACGCGGACGCCCGTAAGGCACACGAATACACGTACACGTACGATACACAATTGGTATTCCGACGGTGTGCCCTGCCGGTAAACCAAAGAGTTACCATTGAACTAATACGATTGTAATATATATTCGAACTGTCATAGTTATATAACAATAATTTGAATACAGCTATGATACTACTGAAATAACGTAGTTTATTGCCAAAAAATATCGTCGCATTTAATTTTATTTGAAGTCGGTTTTTGTTTTGACTTTAAATATACTTGTCTAATACATTAATTTGATTACAGAAACGGAACAAAGCCATTATGTTAAAATTGAAGCGTCAGTTACTCGAGACAGATGTAATAAGAAGGGCACTTATTAAGACAAAACCATAGATATCTTAAACTAAATTTATTACATAATAATTCTGTAAAACAAATATTTGTGTAATACAATAAAAAGTACAAATAAAATGAAGTTCTTGATTCTTTATATACTCTGCGTAGTATGACACAGACTATATTATCGAATGCATTGATGTGTATATCAGGGGTTGCCAAGCTTCTTATATTTCAAATATGAAATTTTCAACAAAATATCAAAATTCGCGAGCCGCAATCAAATACTTATGCAAAAAGTACTCAAAGAAAATATTTTTTTACAGAAATTATATTTATTGAAAATGTATAAATGTTAGTACAAGTTAAGTGTATTCGTTAAAGATAAAACTTATGTTTTTTTTTTTAAATATAATAACACAAAAATGAAATGGAACTCGGGTACATTTATCGAGAGCTACGAATAATCCTTCAAAGAGCCGCATGTTGGCTGCCCCTGGTATATATTATAACTATAAAGTCAAATTGTAAAATAATACAAAATACAGATCAATTGTAACGACCTTGACAAACTTATTCCAATGTCAAATAATGCGTTCGTTCAAAAGACCGTCATTAAATGAACATTACAAACAAAAAGTTATGACATGCACATTAATCCCTTCGTTAACGCCCGAAAATATATATTAATTAGATAAATATGAAACAATTTTTTTTTCAAAAAGAAACCTATATTTTTTTTATAAATATTACTAACATTCTTGTTAACCATTCAACTAAGCTTAAGCTTGTGCTAGGAGATGGTTCACGTCAATAGTCGAATGGTGGATTTGAACCCACGACCTCACGATTGGTAGGCCGTACCCTAAACCATTAGGCTATTGACGCTTGAGTTGAATTGGTGCATCTACTATATCAGCTAGCAGATGATATCTTATAGCTGCGAATTTTCATTGCTTTACCCATCACAGGGGTCCCGCTTCGTGTCGAGTTACTAGCTATAGAAGTGCTAAGCGACCTAAGAGCTACGCCGACATATATCATCACAAAAAAGTGCTAATTGACGAAGCCCGAAGACTTGAATCTGTACCGGATGAAATGTTCATTTTGTTCAGAGCTTTCCATCTAAACCTGTCAAAATTTAGTGCAAAGGGTGCCCCTGAAGTGAAAGCTTACATTACTGAGATTTAGCGACTGGAATTTCGACAATTTACCACGTTGATATTCAATTTAAAAATGTATTGAAATCTATCAAAGTATATCGGTACTGGTAAAAAGTAGTAAAGAATTGGTCAAAAATGTTCACTTGAGTATATTCTATCAAACTAATCTGGGTGCAAAGGAATTAAAGTACAACTAAGCCTTAATATTTCGTTTATATCTATAGAATCCCCCAAGTCTTTATGCTGATCAGAAGCCCACTCTGAAATATAATTGACTTATACCATAAAATGAATCCATCGCGATTTGGCAGGCCTTTTATTTGAAGTCGGTTTTGTTTTGACTTTAAATATACTTGTCTAATACATTAATTTGATTACAGAAACGGAACAAAGCCATTATGTTAAAATTGAAGCGTCAGTTACTCGAGACAGATGTAATAAGAAAGGCACTTATTAAGACAAAACCATAGATATCTTAAACTAAATTTATTACATAATAATTCTGTAAAACAAATATTTGTGTAATACAATAAAAGTACAAATAAAATGAAGTTCTTGATTCTTTATATACTCTGCGTAGTATGACACAGACTATATTATCGAATGCATTGATGTGTATATCAGGGCTGCTGCTTCTTATATTTCAAATATGAAATTTTCAACAAAATATCAAAATTCGCGAGCCGCAATCTTATGCAAAAAGTACTCAAAGAAAATATTTTTTTACAGAAATTATATTTATTGAAAATGTATAAATGTTAGTACAAGTTAAGAGTATTAGTTAAAGATAAAACTTATGTTTTTTTTTTAATATAATAACACAAAAATGAAATGGAACTCGGGTACATTTATCGAGAGCTACGAATAATCCTTCAAAGAGCCGCATGTTGGCTGCCCCTGGTATATATTATAACTATAAAGTCAAATTGTAAAATAATACAAAATACAGATCAATTGTAACGACCTTGACAAACTTATTCCAATGTCAAATAATGCGTTCGTCCAAAAGACCGTCTTAATTAAATGAACATTACAAACAAAAAGTTATATGTGTATGTCACATTAATCCCATCTTTAACGCCCGAAAATATTATTATTTAGATAAATATGAAACAATTTTTTTTAAAAAAGAAACCTACCAATATTCTTGTTAACCATTCAACTAAGCTTAAGCTTGTGCTAGGAGATGGTTCACGTCAATAGTCGAATGGTGGATTTGAACCCACGACCTCACGATTACCAGGGGCCGTACCCTAAACCATTAGGCTATTGACGCTTGAGTTGAATTGGTGCATCTACTATATCAGCTAGCAGATGATATCTTATAGCTGCGAATTTTCATTGCTTTACCCATCACAGGGGTCCCGCTTCGTGTCGAGTTACTAGCTATAGAAGTGCTAAGCGACCTAAGAGCTACGCCGACATATATCATCACAAAAAAGTGCTAATTGACGAAGCCCGAAGACTTGAATCTGTACCGGATGAAATGTTCATTTTGTTCAGAGCTTTCCTTCTAAACCTGTCAAAATTTAGTGCAAAGAGTGCCCCTGAAGTGAAAGCTTACATTACTGAGATTTAGTGGCTGTAATTTCGACAATTTACCACGTTAATATTCAATTTAAAAATGTATTGAAATCTATCAAAGTATATCGGTACTGGTAAAAAGTAGTAAAGAATTGGTCAAAAATGTTCACTTGAGTATATTCTATCAAACTAATCTGGGTGCAAAGGAATTAAAGTACAACTAAGCCTTAATATTTCGTTTATATCTATAGAATCCCCAAGTCTTTATGCTGATCAGAAGCCCACTCTGAAATATAATTGACTTATACCATAAAATGAATCCATCGCGATTTGGCAGGCCTCGTATCTCAAGTAATCATGTATCTTTTTATTGAATTATTAGATATTTGTTATATAACTCAATGTTAACACACGCGATAAGTCAGCATTCAAATATGGAATTTATTTGGAACCTATTCATAAACGTAACAAAACTTAAACCGACCGATTCTAAACAAATACCCATTTAGATTGTTAGTTCATTCAATATCTAAGCTAAAAATATATCAGTTTGGTTTTTTCATGCCATACTAACCAGTGCCTGTAATTTGTAAATGAAGATGTTTTCCAAAAAAAAAAAAACAATTGAACATTAAAATAGTACAAGAAGTCTAGGAAGGGATAATTTTATTATCTTCATTAATTGTCTAGCTGCAAAATGAGTGCTACACTTCGTTGTACCCAGTGAGACGATGGCTTATCTGATGGTAAATAAAAAGCTAATACAAAATTAGAAGAGTGTCCAGTTGTGGCTAAAACGCCTTTTCTCTCCAATGTTTTGTACAATGGACATTTATATCGCGATCCCTCTAGAAATTCGGGCTTTAGTTTCGGAAACAACCATATCGCGGGCATTGTCTCGTATAATATTTTCGGATATTGTTCTGCTATAACATGAGTCTTATGATCCCAGCGACCACCATCAAGGAAAATGCCTTTCACGTAGACACCCCATTCTGGAGGAGTGTTTTCGTAATCGACAGTACGCACATCAAAGTCAAATATCAATAGATCTATTGGTATCTTTTTTGCTCTTGCGTAGTTTTGGATCGAACCGGTTAGAAATGCTTGAGTAAAAAAGAAGCCCGACAACCAAAATGTCGGTGGTTTGCCATTTTCATACCAGTTTTCCAACATCGATAATCGCTCAACTAAATCAAGTACGTAACTCGATAGCGGTTTTAAACTTGGATACGATAGCTTAGTCCAATTTTCCGGTATCTTACCAAGTACCATGGCGTTAGCCATCATATCTAGACTAGGCGACATTACAATAAGTCCCTTTACCGCTTTTTGTAAGTCTAAAAGTGACTTTATAACTTCGTTAAGTAGTTTATTAAATCTTTCCATTTCTTGAATGAGCACCGTATTCATTGATTCATTGTAATCAACCGGATATTTTTTTTGACCTTCTTCAGTGTCAAATGGCGAAGGTAGTTTTGATAAAATTTCTGCTGCCATTTGTACAAGTATGGCTTCAGTATTTCCACCTTCGGCTCCACCACCTCCTCCTTCAACAAGAACTAATGTTGATGTGAGCGCTAAAGAGATAGAGTGATCTCTTGTTATTCCTGCATTCATGTGTAATCCGAATACTTCTGGTGGAGGGGATACGGGAACAGATTCAATATGTTTAAGATAATCTTGATATTCACATCTGCGTGGCAATCCGTACTGGGGCCCTAAATCACAAAATAAATAGTTCGGATCACTTACTACTCCGGCATTTACATAATTATCCAGTATCGTTACTATTAACCTTCGATCCCAATCATCTGTTACTCTACCGCCATAATTGCATTCGCCAGTTAAATATTTTATCGCCACGTATTGTATTTCTTCATATTGATTTAAAAACAATTGTAATTGCATAACTGATATTTGAAAATCTGAATCATTAAATCCGTATTGAATATTCCAACCTAAAGGTCCAAATTTTTTTCTTTCTTGAACTACAGCGTGAAAGAAACTAATTCCGTAGAGAAGCTTGCTGAAAGGTTTATCTTTTTCAGGACATCCTTCAAAAAACTCTTGTTCCTTTAATGGTTCCGACATATATGACCTATATAAATTATGCTGTAACCCAGTTGGCGCTTCATTAGTCATTTTGACGGCTACTTGAAGAACAGATTGCGGAAATTTGTCAGATGGGTAGCTAGTAAGCCATAATCTAAAATTTAAATCAGTGTTCGTCAGGTCAAAATTTTCAACAATTTTCTCAAGTACCGGAAGCCACGAAATTGCTAAATGACAATTTTGCAAGCAAACCCAGCCTCCGTCTAACTGAGCCTTTTCTATCATGGCTCTTGCAATAGGTCCTTGGCCTTGGCCTAAAGAAATCGAATTGAACCTATGCGCAAAACCCATCTTCTCACAGTATTTTATCAGGGCTCCCATGGGATCTGAACCGGGAGACAAAATAAAAACCAAGGGTGCTAAGCAGTTGGAATCACCAAACGACTTTCCAATATCAAATGGTGGAGGAGTTATGTATTTTTTACCCATCTGCTTTTCTACAAACTCACTTATAGCTATCGTTAGTTTGTCAGGCCTTAAAATCCGAACAATTAATAATTTTTGAAAAACCGTCAGCTTTTGTTCCCATCCCGACGGTAGCGGCTTGTTATGCGGTTCTAAATCATCATATACTTCTTTCCATACCAGTGGCGTACTGACAAAACTCTTTTTGAATCCTTTATAAACAGACAAATCATTTATACGACAAATTTCATCCCACCCTTTATCAGGTAACCAATCTACAGGATTTTTATGAGGATTTTCAACAGCAATTCCTCCTGTTATAAGAAAAAGATACTCATCATGGCTAATTTCCTCAGTAGACAGCAACATTTTAGAGCACATGATAAACGAAAACATAAGTTTGTCTTTATCAAAAAGTGATCTGCATACATTACTATATAAATTATAAGTGAAAGTCTCCTTTAAAAATTTCAATCTTTTTTCTAAGTCTTTAGATTTGTTAGCGTTTTCAATTGATAATATATATAAATGGATAAACCACGTCAATGAATATTGATACATGGGGTCAACATTAGGCAGTTCAGTTACGCAGTAGTATAGAACAGCTGAATGTGATGCTATTGGTCTATAACCTAATCTGAATTTTTCAATAATCTCTTCAGTCTCTAGACTAGCTTCTTGTTTTTTCATAATATCAACAGCTAAGAGTTTGGATGAGTCAAGAACTTCAATCGCCGTTTCATCTTCTAAAATATCACCTTTTGATTCTTGTAGCGTCCGTAATATGTCATCCTCAACTTGTTTAAGGGCCGCGCGATTAGCAGCGCCTTGCACAATTAATTGTTCTCGTTTCTCTTGCAAATCAGGGCGTTCTTTTGCAACTACTATTCCAAGTAATTGATCCTCCAAACCTTCTTTTGTCAAAGCAAAATTTACTAGCGTGACCTTGTTGAATATTTCAGGTAAATAGTGGGGGTTTCTAAGTTTTGTAGTCATATAAAATCTAAAATTTGCATGATACTCAATAACATTCTCTCCAAGCGCAATATATTCCTTTCCGCCCTGGTGGTAAGTATTCTTCATTAAAATAGGATCCAACGGAGCTTCAACCTCTTCTAAGACACATTCCATCAAAGCTGGTTTACCATATTCTAAACAAGTTTCCATTACTTTCATATAATTACCATCAGTGAATTTCATTATTTGTAAATCATTAGGCTTCTCCATTGTCTTAATCCATTTATTGGCTTGCCCCTGTGGATCGACTAATAAGCTCCATCGCATTGAACTATCCAGAATTACACCATTGTCAATAGAAAAAGAATCTCTTGGTAAACCAGCAATACACCAATTTTGTATTTTAATATCTGTTCCCAGCACATCTTTTAAAACAAATGTCGGAGAATGGGGCATATCCAGTTTTATTACTAAATTTCTCCATTCATCGATCACTTTTAATCTTACTGGTAACGTAAATGGGGCAAGATAGGCTATGATGCCACAAGACACTAAAATATCTCCTGCAAGATTATCAAAGAGATTTTGTAAGTTTGCAGCAGCTGCCGTCCAACGTACTTTCTCACCTCCTAATCCACCAATAAGTTTTTCCGCTCTAAATAATTTGTCAATACATAATTGAACTTCATCTTCTAAATTTTTTTTCTGAATATTGGCTTCTCTCAATGCTTCATTCAACTCTGCTAACCGAGCTTCCAAACGAGCTACAGTTGCTTTCTTTTCTTCTAATATGGCCATAGTCTGAGCAAATTCTTTTCGGCTGCTTCCAGCTTTGCCTTTTTCGGAGCTACAACTTTTGCAACCGCGTCGTACATATCCATCGCTATTATCCACTTACAAAGTCCTTCAGCAGCTGTAGATGCTTTGGCTATGATATGGGGCTTAAAATCTTTGTGAGATAAATATTCTTTTCTAATTTTCTGCATCGTGGCGACCGGAATGTTGTCTTTATCAAAATTTTTTAGAGAATCTAAAAAGCCCATATCCCCCAATATTCTTTTACTAGGGCCCCAATAATCTAACATTTTCTTACCTGGATTATCCGGGTCTGGTATTTTATCAGGTGGAAGACCTTTCATTACACATACAGCAGCCATTACCAACTTAACAGTTGCTGGTGGGTTTTTCATGGATTTTACGATTGTTATATCGGCTGGCTTTAACGTATTCAAAGCAGCTATCGCGTCTTCTAAAATCGGCAATGCAAGCGCTAAGTCAGCTTCACAATCCTTTTTCAATTCTTGTGCAGCTGCCGCTTGCACGTTAGCAACCTTTTGATCTTCTCTTACTTGAGCTGCTGCTTTATCAGCTATAGCAGTTTCAACTTCTATTTCTTGCATCATCTTAGCTGATTTTGCAGCCATAACCATAAGCTGAGGTTTAAGTGCATTTAAATCGCATTGCATAATTGCAACTGCATCTGCTGCTTGGCCTAATTTGTCTAAACCATTCATGTATCGTAACTTTGCCGCTTTTAATTCCCGTTGTTTTCTGTTGGTTAATGTTGTAAATGATTTAATTAAATTCAGGTAAGATGCTGATGTTACGTAAGTCTTTCTTCCAAACTGATTATAAAAATCATCTGATATAATACGTGCATCTACATGAAATTGTTTGCACGCAATCACGGCGGTTGATTTAATTTTATCCGATACATTAACTTTTACCATGTAATAATTTGCAACCATTTCTAAAGCGTCTTCAGGCCAACTATCGTACCAATCGATAGTACAGCAATTTACTAACGATGGATATAGTCTTAGTCTTGTTTTAAAAGAATTACCTATTGGGCTGAAACACAAGACAATATGTAACTTAACTTTGCATCGCGCTATAAAAAAAGCTAAAATTTGCAAAGGACTTATGTCCAAATTTCTATTACCTCCTTGAGCTGCTAATCGTACTAATTCAAGAATTTCTTGTTTTTCATCTAATCCATATAAATTAGGAACTTCGCCGGAATTGAGTAAGCTATCTAAATTCTGTATGAATACTTCTTCTTTTATTTGACTTTCATTAAATAGGAATGTGGTGTCCTTATTTAGACCGCCAGATTCCCTTAATACTAATTTAATATCCTCTTGCCAATCTTTAACACTATAAGATTTGGTGATCTCCGGCTGAAAAACTGACTGTCCTAAAACTGTGCCAGCTAGACGGGTTAAGGATTGTCGACCGGACCCTCCTACTCCAACTAATAATGCGTTACCCGAAGGCATTGATAACAACCTGCAAAGTTTTGAAAGATGTTCTAGAGCATAGTCAAACAAGACGATAGTCATTTTAGATTTATGCGTAGTATTATATTCTGTTAACATTGCCGTTGCAACATTGAATACAACCTCCCTAGAAGGAATTTCTTCATATCGTCGTTCACCTTCAAGACTATCGGTGTCTAAAAAGCAGCCGAACATCATGCTTTTTATGCTTTCTTGAGTAACTTCTCCTTTCGCGGTAACATACGTATCTAAAGCAGACTCAAAGTTATCTTTCATAAAATCGCGAGTAGAAATTTTAAGCAAGTTATAAAACCAAGTACGATCTGGTACGTCTACAAGCCGATCATAAAAAACACGCATTATTTCATGAACCCAAACCCTTATGAAAGTTTTTTTGTTTTCAGCTGATTCTTTTCTTAGTAATGCGCAACCTTGTATAACTCTAGAGAAATCCCTCAAATTAAATATATAGTGTGATTTAGCGGGCGTTGGCCGAAGCCCTTCGGCAGCTTGTTCGTATATATTCATCGTAGCCGAAATTATATTAACTATGACCGGCTGAGTATCCTGACCAAATCCATTTCTTCTCCAACCTAGTTGCAATAAAGTGGTAAATATCTTTGTCATACTTTCTTTTGAAAATTCATTTATAGAGTAAATGTTATAATGTCGCAACATTCTTGGGTAAATTAATTGACGACTTCCACCTACAGGTCCAATAGCGCCATAGAAAAACGTATCATGAATATATAAGTTATCAGTGGTTTTTAAGTCGTACCAATGTTTTTGATCAAAATATAGCCTTAGTAATTCAATAGCTGGTTGCGCGCCATATACTTCCTTGGCGGGCATATTCATGTCATCAATAAATATGATTGCTTTTTTACCTTTAGTAGGTCCATAGTTATTTTTTCTTCTTTTAACTAATTTTGAAATAACCAACTCTTGAGTTTGATTAGCTGAAGTAGTTGTTGTAAATGTAATAAATCCTGGTGTGTACTTCTCCATATCTAATTCATTCATTAAAAAATTTTGTACATAAAAACTTTTTCCTGTTCCAGTCGGTCCTATTAATAATAAAGGTTTAGCGTATTTTGTGTGTAACCTTAGGAGTGTAATATATTTTTCTGTTTCTAATGTTGGTATTACCGTTTGTAACAAATTAATCTCTTCTTTCACAAGAATGGATTTTAAAACATCAGGCCAGTATTTCCAACAGCCTTTACTTTTATATTGGTAATAATGGTCAATCAACATACCCTCTGATGGAATCGACACATCAATTCGCTCTATCTCAGGTGGTATTCCTTTGTCGCCTCTAAAATATTCTTTGACCAAGTCATCGAATTTGCTGCGTGAGTCAATGTTTAAAATTCCACCAGCGCCCCAAACTAGCGCAGACATAAAAGAAGCTATAAACCAGGTTCTTGTATATTTAGTATCCTCTTCGCCTTCTATGGCATTATCCATTAGCATTTCTACAAGTCGAAGAGTACTGATAACTAAATTTACCTCACCAGCCTTCACGAGTTGTCCACAATATTTTCGAACGTAAAAAATTAATGGGTCAAATAACCATTCACACATATTAAAAATATATTCCTCATTCTCTTCAAGCCAAATAGGGTTCAAAGTATTTAACCATGATTTGTAAAATGGCATAAAGCCAAAAGATGAGGATTCCATGTATATCATACCACATCTTGACACGGTGGCTGGGGACGCCTGTGAAAGATCCATTACTTCAAAAATCATAGACATAACATTGGACATCGCTATAACTTCCCCTGAAGTTAGACATAGTTTTTTGTTATCATCTAATACAGTATTCATATTTTCAATCCACACTGCATCGACAGGACCGTCAAAAACTATCCATTTTCTTACTGGTGTATCCTCGGATGCAAAGTCACGAAACATTGTAGCGACAATACCGTCCGTCCATTCATACGATATAGGATCAAACGCACCATACAATTGCCCCATCGTCACAGCTTTTGGATTGAGCACTTTATAGGTGGACTGGCATCCGTTTGGTTGATTTCGTTCTCCCATTAATGTCAGAGATTGGCTTAATATTTTTAGGGTCATCGACTTTCCTGAAAAAGGATCTCCTACTAGCATAAATCCATGCCTGACAATCATCATTTCATACGTCTGTATTACTTTTAGCATAAAACAGTCCATAGGTTGGAGATTTAAAATTTCACACCTATCTTGACATGCATCTAATAAATATTTATAATCAGGTTTAGGCAATGTTACCCCAGGAAACAAATCAGATATTATACCTTCGAATAATGGCACATCAAAGGAAAGGAATTTAGGCAAATTAACATCAATTATAGATCTTAAGAGTAGAATACGTTCACTTTCGTCAGGGAAATTTCTTTTTAAATTTCCTGCAGCAGAGAGAACTGTTTTTACTGCTCGCATTCCATAGTCATAGTGATTCTGTGAAGATAACTGTTCAGAACAAAGACGATAAGTTGTTACAATCTTTACAGATAAATTACGTGCATCTAGAAAGCCAAAAGAATACAGTGATATTTCTCCTATCATAGCATAATCAGGAACCATCATTGCTACTGTTCGAAATAGGACTTTAAGATTATCTGGTAGTTCAGAGCGTCCAGCATAACCGGGGTTCATTGTGATACACACATAACATGATGGATTTAACTTTAAAGTAGTACCTTCAAATTCAAATTCTTCTAAATGCTGCCTAACTGCTTGAACAATACAAAGTATTTGTTGAGCAATGACAGATAAAACTTCTACTTCTATGCGGTTAAATTCATCGAAACAAACCCAAGCGCCGCAACATGCTAACCCTTTGAAAAATTTTCCCATAGCTTTATAATCTAATCCATCCGAACAATTGAATACAACACACTGTACTGCTAATGCTTTCGCTAAGTCTTTAGTGGTTTCTGTTTTACCTGTACCGGCTGGACCTTCAGGAGCACCATTTAAGTGAAGATAATAAGCGCCTATTAACGTTCGATAGCATCGATCAGTCAAAGGAGTGATAACTAAGCGATCCGAGTTTCCTAAATATTCGTAAGCGTACGGTACAACGGCATTAATTATTTTTACTGACACTTTTTCATCTTCCCAATAATATCGTAACTGCGCAAGCCATTGGAAATCTGTAACTTCAATCACATTTTTTTCAACGAGATCCTGTATAACATCTTTAGCGTGTACGTCAATGACAATAAGTGCTTTCACAGTAATACTACTTAATTTAGTTAAATCTGTACGTCGTATAACACCAACTGTTTCATTAAGTTGTTTCGTTAAACTAGTATGGAAAGCTTGGAGTTCACTCAGCTTATGTGTATTTAAACATTCAGTTACATCAATAGCCCAATATATTTGTGATATAGCTAAAACAACCATACCTTCCCAAGATAAAATCCAATCCACGCGGGTCATTGTAGGGTAATCATAATACGATAATTCCGTTTCGGATTTTATTGCCTTAAGCATTTGGTCTTCTACTTGTACAAGCCATTTTTCAACAGAGCCTCGTGCAGCGGCCACGTTAATAATTTCAAGAAGATCTACTTGTTCACCTTCCATTGATATCATGGCACTTATATTAAATTCTTCATCAAAAACAAGCCTATTTATGCCTTCAAAACATTTTTTCAAATGTGGCTGGACTTTTAACGGATTTTTTGTTTCTGACAAAATCTCTAACATTTCATCATTAGACAAAAAGAAGAACCTAGGAAAATATAAACGTTTCTTTTCTAAGTAATTATTTACGCCATCGTTAATTTTTTCTAGTAAAGATGAGGCAATTTTGAATGATTCCAATACTCCAACACCCCCAGCAATTTCTAAAACATGAGGGTCTTTATCCACAGAACCCATGTATCGGCGATAAACGTTGTTTACCTCGACAAACATAACTCCTTCCTCAGGCATTTGAGCTACAATATCTTTAGATGAAAATATTGGTAATAAATACAGCCATTGACTTTGCACTTTGCCCCATTCATCAATAGTGGCATTAACTCTAACAATTTTGTCATACCACGATCTGACTTGACTTTCGAATGGTTTAACAAATGCAGAGCCTCGCATTCCAATCGTCTTAACTATGTGATCATCTAAAACACTTTGAATGTCATCTAAGCCAGATAAAATAAATATTCCCGTGTCCTTATATGGACTTGTTTTAAAACATATATCAACCCATTCGCTCATCATTTTTTTTAAATTAGTTATCAAAGCCAATTCCTTGGTAGCAGCAACACTTATTATTTCATATTCCTCTAGATTATCCCATAGATTAAAATTAATAATTTTTCTTAATGTAGTACCAGCATTTGGTGTTAAATCGAATCCTGCAAGTATGGACATATCATCCCAATGTCTCTGTTCTAGTGCAGGATTACACATTATGTGTGCCATTTGTACATTAGGTCGCCAATCTTTGATTTCGGAAATAGCTTGTGCGCATAGTTTCATAGGAGCAGGTAAATTATTAATGTCAGGGTCATCTACTAAACCTTGAAATCGCTTTTCGATACCTTCGGCAATTTGTTGTTTTATTTTATTTCTATAATTTTTTGATAGTTTTAAAAATTCCTTGTAATAAAAATCGTGGTCTTGCTCTATTTGAAAGTGATCCATGAATTCAAATGGACCGTCCATCCAGGTGTAGAAACTACGTTTCCATTGATGGACTAGATGAACTAAATTATAAAACGGAATTACTAATTCTTTTAGTTCGTCTAAATCGGGATAATTGGTATTAGGGAATTTAAAAGTAGTCTCTTCATTATTTATCCAAATTACTAATTTATCACAATCTTGCAAACGATGTGCAAGTTTACGTAAGTACTCTAAATATTCAAGTGTATGATCAACATCATCCATATTATCTAAAAGTTCTATATAAGGGATCATATCAAGTACCTCTTTGTTAATAAATGTTATCTTACTCTGTAAGGTCTCTTCCATATCCCCCTTAAATGTTTCATAGGCAGCGGCATTTTTCTCAAAAATAGGCTTTATGTCAGTCAGCCAGTTGACTGTACGTGTGTTTGAGTCTACGTGTTCTTTTGTTAACGAAGTTATTTCAAGGAGGTTAGATATAATATTTATTTGATTCATAATTCTTTCTTTAAGAGCTTCGACCAAGACAGTTTTGGCGTGAAGAATATAAACACCTTGTTCTATTAATTCTGCAGCGTTTTCTGGTTCCTTTAAAGCCTTTGCTGCTATTATTTCAAATTCGGAACAAATGCTGTCATTTTCATTCATATGTGTTTTAACTAAACCGTCTATAATATCATTAATAAATTCAGTAGCTTTTGCTTTTAACCCACTTATCATTTCTAATTGGCCGGCTATAGCACAATTGAAATATTTATTTTCAAGGGTAGCAGTAATATTGGAATCGATAGTTTGAAAATAAACGATCTTATTACGGGCTGTGTCAAAGTCCTCGGTTTCTTTAATAAATTGAAGTAAAGCAGCTTTAGCGGAAAGACCATAAAGCATATCATACTTCTTCCTTAACTTGTCTAGATAAGTAAAAAGTGGGGAGAATACAACGTCGAGTTGCTTTTGCAGCCTTTCATGGCCGTCAATTCGCAACCACTCATTATATCGTACTGGTATAGAATCATTATTGTAAGGTATTTTAAGATATTCTTCTATAGGCATAAGTCTCTGTGCGATGTTAGAAATGGCGTCAGCAATACTATGATACACTTTAAATACTGTCTCCAGTGTTGGACAATAATTAAATTCCCCATCAAACTGTAGCTCTAGGCGTAAAATAGGAACTGATTCAGGATCGTTAAGCACATCAATTATGGCATTAATCGATCTGCGCATTAGTTCTTGTATTTGCATCGATATCATTTTCGTAGCACATCTTACGAATTCTGGAATTCTTTTTGGTGGCATACCTCTTAAGCATCTAGGATTTTTAAGCCATTGAATTAATATTGAATACCATGTGCTGGAGACAAGATAATCTGCTCGTTTTATTTCTTCTAATATTTTAATTTCGAAGTCATGTAACTCCAAAGGCCCTTTCATACGATAATTATGCAATTTTATAATACATTGTGGAAAAACTTTTTCGGCTGTTTCAAGAATAAGCCTTATAAATGGGTGTAAAATTAAGGAACCACTTTGCATTTTTTTTCTATATTTTTTCATTCTTTCGTAATTAGGTGTCACCCCATTATACTTAAAATATGGTTCTTGGTAACGCTTTCTTGAAACCCCAGGCACATCGCGAATAACAGTTTTAACTGCAAATTCATGAAGATTTTTATCCCACTCATTTTTGCTTTCTTTGATTAGTTCTTCAGTTATTATGGGAAAAGCATTGCGAAGCTTGGAAGGTATTAAGTTTATTATCTTTCTCTCCCACGACTTGAGCATGGGCGGTGGTTTTATATTTTGGACACATTGTCGTAATACAGCGATATGTCGATCCTCGGATATCTCCAGGTTGTCTCTCTCACGACGTTCAATGACCGGACGTGCTATCTGTACTTTCCTGTCAGTAGCTTTGGCTACTAAGATTTTGCGAAACTTTGCCTGTTTATCCTGGAAAAAGAAATCGAGCTAGGGCTCAATTTATCACATACAAGTACTTAATTATATCGAAATATATATTTTTATTTGGGAGCTTAGGACTGACCCAATTTTGACTAAGTTTCTGAATTATAAAGTCATTGTGAAATAGTACTGCCATATTTTTATTCGTTTGTAAAATAGCCAAAGGAATATACGGAATATACGGTTATATTTATAAAAATCATATTAAATATTATTTAAAAATATTATATATGTAATATATAGATATTTATATGATTTTATGTGGCACAAAGATTTTGGCGCTTTTATCAAAAGTAAGGCCATCTGCATCTTACTCACTTAAAACGCAAAAATATATTATACACTGGCGATGTTTGTCTATTGTATTAATTCTTTTTATTTCTATTACATATTACAAAACAAGTTAAGAAATAGTTCAATTTAACATTCTAATGATGAGTCCTTATTGACCTTCTTATTGACCGTACCCTAAATTATTATAATATTAAAGTAACACCCTAAACATATCTCACTGGATACAGGCCTTCTATGTAAATAGAGTAGGTAATAGGGCATAGTCTGTCGCACCCTACCAGGCCCGCGTCGCCTCGGACGGCGGTCTCGTGATTTTCATGATTTTTTATGATATGTAGTTTTCGATGTTTTTCTTCAATGCCGATGGTAAATATACACTTAAACGTTCAAAAGATTTCAAAGGTGGTGGCACTAGGGATCGAACTCGGATTACCTCTAGTCTAGTATAATGTATCAAGCTGCGCTACTCGCGGAGATCGCCCGGTCACTAGGGCTGAAATTCATAAAGCGTACATTGACTTTGCTGAGGCTTAGCTTAGGCCAAACTTGCGTGCCCCGCTGATATGTGACGATGGTGGAACATCTTGTGGGTTTGGTCGTTGAGGGCCCGACATAGCTCGTCCTTCCCCCGAGGGACGAGTATGCGGTTAGGTACGTACCACAAGTATAAAAAGAAACTTTCGTGAGTTCCTCAGTGAAATTGGAATTTATTGTCCTTTACGCTAAGATCACATTGCATACTAAGCTAGAGCTTAAGATATTTCGTAAAACGTTCCTATTCGCATAATATTTGCTTGGTATTTAAAATCCCAGAATTATGTTATTCGGTAAGTGAACGATTTTCGTGACTTATATTTTGCTAAGCATTTGCTCAGTGTAAGCCCAGCAAATGACTATAAATTTCAATGCAGACCAAAATCATAGTACACTTTATAAATTTCAGCTTAAGCTACCATGGCTCATAATATTATTATCTGTTCAAAGATATTGAATATTTAAGCAAATGATGATCTCACACGTTCTTTTAACCCTAGCGGGGTAGGCAGGGATAATTTGTACACTGTACTGTAAAATTTTTACAAAGCTTCCTATGCCATACACCGGGCACAAATTATAGTTGGCGATTTTATTTCATATAAACTGGAAAATAACGATGAATACTCTACATTTAATAATTTTTATACCATATTGGCCTGGTCTGCAACAGTATCCAAAAAAAAAGATAAATTTATCTACCTTTATTCGATTGTAAGGTGGCAAGGGCGTAAAAGGTAACTGATCCATCATATGAATGTCCGGTATCGGCGGCATCACTGGAACTCGACACCCGTTCTTCGTCTGCAAGAGCTTTCTGAGATCCCTTTCCTCCATTTTTTACAAAGTAACTCCAATAAACAATTCACAACAATTAATCTGTAATAAAACTATTTATATCCATTGTTTCAACGTGTCAAAAACGTATTTCGTAGAGAAATATAGAACAGTGAAACGAAACAGTTGCTATGGTAACTAAGTAGCGACTGCAGTTTTAATAATAAATCGATTACTGTCATATAAAACATGCGCTGCTAACTGGCAACCGACATAAATAGGCCAATTGAAATGAGTTTTTATGTTGTTTTGGTAAGAGTAGACAGGGGTGTGTTAGCTAGCAACACATAGCACCCAACGTTTGTTATGCATAATAACTACTTCCAATGATTTATCTGAACCTTGTTGTATCTTTAATTCATAATTAATAATTTAGTTGATCGCCACATTAACTTGGCATTGTAAGAGCCGTCACCGTCAGACTGTCAATGGTCTGTCTCCGTACAATTTTCGAATTCTTCGGTCACATAGTCAGAAAAACCGATACCTTGGAAACACTTCTGGTCACAGGGAAAACGACCAAGAGGGAGGAGCCCTATGCGTTGGACAGACCAAATTAGGACCAACACCAACAGGAGAGTCCACGAGGCATTTCACACCGCCAAAGACCGCAACAGGTGGAAAGCGATCGTCCGCCACATAATTCGTGGAGGTCACGACCTTCAGCAATGAGGAAAACGACGCAAGGAGGAGGAGGAAGGGTAGTGCTGCTAAAAATATAAAGAACACTATAGAACTAGCAATTTTATGATCCGGACAGTTAAGTTTATAAATTTACATAGTCAGATATTGTCTTATATCTTTGGGATCTGGGATGGCAACAAATATTTTAAGTAAATACTATTTTGATGGGTTGAAATATGTAGGTATTTTTAGAACGTGTTTGGTCTTACTATTATATTAATTAAAATATATTAATAAAAGATTAAAATAAGCAGTATTTGTAAGTTTTCCTAATTAAATTAAATAAATTCTAAATATAAATGCGACAAAACTGACCATTCAAATAAAACACAAATAAACATGTGATGTGGTTTGTATTAGCACAAACAATAAACAGTTACACAAACAAATGTGCTAACGTATACTTACATAAAAACATTTCCTTAATCAAATATTTACATTACAATAATATAAATCACCTGACATACGCATACAACGCGACACGCCAGTGCGCAACATTTTGACAATTCAGATCAACAGGAATACAATGGAAATGAGATCTTATTACTAATTTCAATATATTCGAAAATGACTTACATCTATGGCAGGAAATACATTAATTATTGAATTTACAAAAAAAGGAAATAGCACAATTTCATTATTTATTTAATGTAAGGAAAAAATAAATTTATTAATAAAACAAAACGAAAAATCGTCCCACTATTACTTATAGCCACGTAAAAACGTTCTATAATAAGTAAAAGAATTTAGACTTCTATCAGCCACTTCTAAATGTGGTGAACTTTTAAAACCTTTGACCAATGGCAACAACCCATAAAAAATAAAAGAATGTTTGATAATATCACAAATCCGTTACTATTACTAAGCAAACTGCGCCAAATGTAATCAAAATTATAGATTTAATTTAAAAACAAAGAGCGTACAATTTAGTCTGCAGTTGCCATCTAAAAAAATTACCCAAAAATGGTAATTTTTAAATAATGAAAAGAAATTTTTGCATACCACATTTTTTATTGTACAATTTGCTAGAAAGTATTTGTGTAATGGGCCGTTTTACAAAAATAGAAAACAGCGCCACCAAACAGTGATTTTTAAACTAAATTTTCCATACATATCAACACCTGTTAAAATTTATTTATTATGAATGAAGCTTGCTATCTATTATAATACTGCAACCCGAAGAATCTTGTTCCGAAACTGCGATAAATTTAGTGCAACACTACTACACAGATTGGCCAGAGAAGCTGGCCTTGACTGCTTCACCGGGTTGAGAGGAGGAGTAGCTCTTAGGTCGCATAGCCTAAACCTCTATCGCTAGTAACTCGACACAAGGGTCCCCGGTGACGGATAACCTCGGCTTGGACAGTTACTATGTTACACGTAAGCATTCCGATCCGAGGGCGAAGAGGGCCGAAACATGGCTCGGTCGGTTGCTATTTCAATTTATGAATATTTACGTTTGACATCTCGAAGGAATTACATCTGTCTGGCACAAATTGTTTAGCTCAAATATTAGTTATATTATCATCAAATTAGAAATATGATAATTAGAATATTAAATTCGTAATGTCGTTTTTTGTTCCGAACGTTTATATAATAAAAATTCTTGGTATATGGATGACCATAGACAAGTGTAATTAATTTATTGAAATTCCTCATTTTTAAGAAAGGCCTTTCAAAATAGCTACCAAGTCAACAAATTATCAAAATTTTATATAACCTAAAAAATGCAAGGCTTTAAGCGATTTAAAATTTAATCATAGAATTTGAGCAACTCATTATAGCACTCTAAAAGAAACACATTAATGTGCACCAAATAGAAGCACGGTAAGGAATTTCTATGTGACGAATAGAAATAGAACTTAATATTATAAGACAAGACATAATATAAGAAAACAATAAAATGAAATCAGTAATATAATTTCTTCTTAGATAATAATAATTAATTAGTAAAAAAAGAAAACATTATGATTATTTAATGATCTACAATGGAATGAAAAAAAACATGTTACAGTGACAAAGGCAACAGGGCTAGAAAGCCCCTTAGAAATTAAAAAAAAACGCTGACATTAAAATTGAAATTTCAATAATTATTATCGTAGGTACAAAAACAAATCTGTGGTATGGCAAACCCTAAGGATACCGCGACATTTATTTCCGGGAGCCACTGGTCGTGGACGCGATGTATAACACTCATTCATTCAGTCTTTAATCGATGTTACACTTTTGTCAAAATAAATGGCACTCCGAGGGACATAGTAACGACTTACTGGTGTAAGTACATCACCTTAGGAACATTACATCACAATAAAAATTAAAAAAAATATTACAAAAATATTTAATGTATTAACACTACGTGAAGCATAGTGGCCCATTTGTACACATCTAAATATTTATTCACAAAGTAAAAATACAGCACGCGCGACGTAGTACACTCAACGCCAGTGGTACGAGGTAGGCGGTACTATTTAATGATACCAATTTAGTAATTTCTTCCTAAATTTTGGTAATATTTTGAGGGATTTTTTTTTGTAATTATACCTTAAACTGTGATGGTATGCTATAAATATGAACGTATGTTATCCGATTGAATAACGTTTTTATTTGAATTTAGTAGGTTTTAATATTGCTTTAGGAGTACAGCGACCCACCTCTTCATAATTAGAAGATGTTTATGTGAGGGAACACTTAACATCCCACATCACACCGGGGCCTAATTTAATCAATGGATTCTAATATTTACGTAGGAATCCAAAAAGCACAAACCGGCCGGGACTGAAAACTCCAAACCTCATCGAGCGTAAATCAAACGCTTAGCCACAAAGTCATTACCGCTTTAGTTGACTATTTGATACAATCAAAGGTTGATGACGTTTCTTTTAACTAAAATGTGTTTTTATAATATTTTTATAGTGAACTGTTTCACATGACCCCTGGATGAATGCTGTATTTATACAATTGCTGAAAATCGTATGTAAAAATCTTGTCAGTGCGACACAGAGCTTTCTCAAAACCCGCATAGTTAAGACGAACATTCTTACGCAACTTTAAACCACCTACATAACCAGCTATAATAGATATTGAAAGTCCTAGTTGTATTACGCTTCTAAGCCACAAATCTCCTAATGGTGAGTAATACACATGTCCAAAAATAAAAATACCGGTTTGGGTATTTGACTATAGACTAATAATAAATCTTCATAATTAAAGAGTACAAATTTTAAATAACATGTTATAATTTTTTTTTAATTCACAACAAAAGGATGAAATTATTATTTCAATTATATCTAATTGATATAATACTAATTTTGACGGTTTTATCACGTTTTAATTTTGATTTTAAATATCCTGCTTTCGAACGCTTTGAAGGGCCTTGGTCAGGGGAGGATCGCGGACAACTAATTATAATTAGTTTTGCAATTTGTAAACTTTTGCGTGAATGTAGGAAATCACTATACAGTTATAATATACCTGATTTATAAATAAATGGATAGCCAGTAACCTTAATGATGATTGCATAATCTGTAATGTTTTATCTAAATTAAAAAATAAAATGAGAAGGAATCGAGTTCACTTAGGAACAATAAACAATTTTATTTTTTAGATGATGAATATTTTATGGCTTGGTAACAAGACCTTTAAGCCAAGTCTTTTTTAAAGCACACACTTATTTCTTCCGTCTAAGACGAAAATGAAAATGTAAGTTAGATGTTCCCCCCCATGAGTCCCCGCAATTTTATGTTTTTAACTTCACCACAGAGTAATAAGAAACCTAAGTCTTTGAAAATGATCAATTTATGACGCTTTGGTGTTATTATGAAGACGATGGCTTTCTCCTTGCGGTTACCTTCGTGTCAATGAACACGTTTTAAATCGATGTATGATATTAAAAAATATTATTTATATATCTCTATGCCCAAGATCCCGCGGCAGGCCCAAAAACGCTGGCTGGACGTTGTGAAGGAGGACATGTCAGAAAACCATTTAACAAAGGAGGATGCCGAAGACCGGGCAAAGTGGAGGAGATTTAGTAGGAAAACGGACCCTGGTCGAAGCCCGGATAGGCCGTGAAATCGTTAGGCAGAAGAAGAAGAGGCTCTATACAAAAATTTGGACTAAAAACATTTTTTTTTGCGATACATTCTCTAAGTCTCTAGTCATTAGGTTGAATTATGATTGTGTGTAGGTTTAAATTCGTATTTGTTACCCGGATCCCCATTTGATATGCTTTGTTAAACACCTAATTAGTTTGAAAAAACTGACTGTTTAAATAAACAATTAGTTATATTTCCAAATTTTGACTAAAGATGAATTCAATATCCCTTTATGAATGATTTTAGCACACAGAAGCTTGGCCGATCTTCTGGGGCACTCAGCCTGAACCTACATAGTGAGTAACTTGGCACTAAAACTAGAAGATATAGGCTCACACGACTTGTATAACTAAACTCGATATATCATTGAGTAATATACAACAAAACCGATCATCGTCTGTGTTTTATAAACGGCCAATAATTAACTCCGCCCTGCCAACTCTGTTCCCTAGGTTCAGTGTGAACATTTCATGATAAACGGTGGCTTTTAATTTACCCGATTGATTTTTTTTAACCGGTAACATATCGACGCTGGAAAGCAAAAACGTAGTAAGTGACACGTATGGCCATTTTCACTTTTTTACATCGTTGGAATCAGAAAAATCGCGTTGAATGATATATGACTTGTAACAATTAGATTAAAAATAGCGAAAATAGGATTTTCAAGGTTGACACTTATATTTTTTGTGTAGAAAAACGATTTTCTTTTATGAAAACTCTAGGTTAATGCCGTGGTACAATACTTATTCAGAAAAAATAATATATATTGTGTCCAAAAACCACAGCCTTAGGTCCACAAACACGAAAGTTATGATTTTTTTCAAAAGTAAAAATGTTTTTCGACTCTGGTGAACAATTTTATTTTTGTGTTTTACTACGTTTTTATTTTCCAGCGTCGATATATTGACTACAATTATCCAATTTATTTAACTAACATGTGGAATGTTGTGATGAGTTACACATAGCAAACATAAAGATTGTGACGTCAGGAATTTTCGAGTACGTAGTAACGAGATTACGAAATAATTTAAGCCCGTAATATAGAGGGCTTAATGTACGGTCATACGCTTGCCCCGAGAAGTTTCTCGTCAGCTGATTGCTCGTCGTCCTCAGATCCAGATTTATCCTTCTTTATTGACTGGTAGCGTACCTGGTGATTGTAAAACAACTATATTTACGAGGTAAAACAAACAACGACTTCAAATCGAATTAAATGTGAAACGTTATTTTGCATAAATAGATAGATTCTTTATTGCTCCAATTTTACAATAATTACATACAATTAATGTTATTACTAAACTTAAAAGAGGGCAAAGCGGCCTTGTCACTATGAACGATCTCTTCCAGGCCGGACAAGAGAAGGTATAATATATTTATCTTCGTTGGAAATTATTCTTCTGAAAAAGTAATCTTTTAAGGTATCAGCTCCTAAGTATTTTATATACCATAGTGGAGTAGGGAATGCTATTGCTGTCTGCTTTTTAACCAAGTGTATTAAAGTCCCATATGGGTCAGATAGTTAGCCCTGTAGTTCTGGGCTTTCAAGAATAAGACTACGGTATCCCCTGCCTGTCGTACAAGGCGATTAAAAGGGGCCTCGGGTTCACTGGGCGACAAGGGTGGGGGCCTGAGTCGTCCACCAAAGTGAACCCGGGAAGAAGGCGACATTGGCTGGCCCGTGTCGCCTTCCGCTGCGAGGGCACAGGGGGAGAGGGAGTAACCTCCCCCCTCGGGACGTGCTCTCCTTGAGCACAGTGCAGAGGGGCTCCGGTGCGTTCCACTGGAGATCCCGGAGCCCCTCATGCACCGAGGAAAGGACCACCGGGGAGGTTTTAGTGGGTAAGAACCCCACATTAATCTTTGTGAAGATTTCCTCCGCGTCAACAAAAACAAAAAAAAAAGATAGCCTATCGTAAAATTTCTTCAATATTTCGTAAATATAAAGAGATAGACCGCGCGTAATAGGATTTAACGTTTGATTCGATTTAATTATACTTGTTTAAGGACACTACATAAATTGTCAAAGTACCTACCAAAAGTATAAAAATACTTAAAAGCTTATAGATGATACCTTAAAAGATTGCTTTTTTTGAAGAATAATTTTTAATGAAGATAGCTTCATGATACCACTCCTGTCCTGCCTGTGAGGCAAGCTTTGCCCACTTTTAAGTTTAGTAATAACATTAATTGAATGTAATTATTGTAAAATTGGAGCAATAAAGAATCTATGTATTTATGAATCTTCAAACTTTCAAACTGTTCTGCCATATAAAAGTGTGTGTTAAGTGATTTCATAGATTCCGTTATATAGGTAGATGCATATCAAGTTAATATTAATCATTTTTGAAATCGGTTAAAAACAATGTAAGAGCACATACCTTCGTTTTTAGCTTAGAACTGACTCCTCTTGGATGATACATGAGGAAGTTATCGGTCACCCAGAAAATTAAAATCTGAAATTAAACAAAGCATAATTAGACAATGTTGTAAATGAAAATATCAAAAACATTTATTTATATTTCTTTTAAGACCAGAAAACGGAGACAGAAGCGATCATCAGAGAATCTCAAGATAAAAACATCTTCACATAACAACAACTTTTACAATAAATCATTTGCCATACGAGCTGTCCGCTTGGGGAACTCTCATCCTGTGTCCATTAGGAAATCTCAGACGATTATCAATTTCAAAATCCGAGTTAAAAAGTTGTACTTAGATGAGTCCACCTAATATCAGTTATATAAATTGTTATGATATATGTAAATATATTATATGTATTCCTACTATACACATTATGTCTTTTTAAAAAATATATTTTTAATGTATATATTTATACCTGTATTATATGTATGTATATCTGTATGTACATTTGTATGTAAGTATTTATTATTAGTATATGTATATCATTATTCATTTTATAAACAAAAATAACTTACATTTACAAAAAACGGAATGATGAGCATAACAACAGCAAGTTCCAGGCGTGGATCAGAAACGGGGGAGAGTCTAAGTGTTGACAGTACAGCTACTACAGGTGGAAGTCGTAGTACCAAGGCGAGCACAGATTTAGCAAATGTTGCCAATGCTGCATAAAGAATACATTGGCATATCCACGCTGCACACATTGGTGGTTTGCCTGTAAGAAAAATTAAACAATGTGTAATTAAGCTTTTATTGTCCTGTGGTACCTAAATATTTATTTTATTAATTAATATGCTTTTTTGAAAATATATACAACAAAAAAACGGATTGTCTTATTGCTAGTTAGCATTTTATACAAGTCTGAAAAGTGTTTGATACTAGACTGTTAAGTGGAATACTTAATGTGGTTAACACTGCTATGCTCTGTTTCACAGTTATATTCTGTATATTATTTAATTCAAATTAAATAAAGAATAATCACCATATTCTCCAAAATTGATAAGTGGTATATCATGGCTCCTGGCGCAGTGCTGCGCGAGTCTAATACCCGCCCATATTATAAGCAAGCCTAAAGTCGAGTCCAACATAAAGTTAACTATATACCTGTTAACAAAAAAATAACACATGTTCAAAGCATAATCCAGTAAAATAGCGTTTTGTTCCATTTTTGATATGGTCATAGTATAATGAAAATACAGTTAACTTCATATCTGTGAATTTTTAAATGTTATTATAAGTACTTATCAAATTAGCTTTTTTTTAAGCTCCAATTAAAAGTGGCTCCAGATGTCATTTTTGTACTAACCTCTAGTAAATGTTTGTCAAATATTTAGTTTAGTTGCTATATTCCCTACAATCACAATTAATCATACACACAAATTCAAACTTT
Source organism: Meandrusa payeni (assembly GCA_029286785.1). NCBI lineage: Eukaryota > Metazoa > Arthropoda > Insecta > Lepidoptera > Papilionidae > Meandrusa > Meandrusa payeni. The sequence continues at coordinate 4,045,081 of JAGSMX010000008.1, read as the reverse complement.
GTATCTAAATGATAAGTTTACAAGTACACAAACAAGTAGGATTCTGGTTGGACTGAATAATGGAATTTGTTTTGAATTTATAAATAAAATACAATACAATTTTAGCCTTACCAGGTGCAAGGATTCCCTGTAAGATGCGGAGAGAGCCACACATTAGCTGCATGAATGATAAGTGCACCTAAACCTTGTTTTGATGTGTCATAGAACCAGATTAACCAGGGCCTTCTAGCGTAACGAGGCTCACAAAACCTTTTACCTAAAGAGGACAGACATAATAAGTGAGTATTATTTTCAAGAGATTGCAAAAATATTGTTTCTATATATAAATAATTGCTTGATAAACAATGAACCAAGTTACGTATAGCAAAAGACTAGCTGCCCTGTCATATTTGGATCTAAAAGCTTGTTGAAATGTAGACAGCAGATCTATTTTGGGAAACATGTTTTTTTGTTTGCCTTTTTACTTTGTTTAAACAGAAGGCCAGTGCCCAACAGTGGGACATATATAGGCTGTGGCTTTAACTTTTAATTCATTAGCACTTGTTATTAGTTCATTCTTTTTTTTAATTTTGACACGCAACACCACCTTTTTGTAAATGACACAGAACCTAGCTAAATAAAGTGAATTATATTATGTATACAAAGTATCTTGATACTATAATATTTATGAAGCTATAACCTCACCCTACAATATTTACACACACATAAATAGATTTAATTTTTTTTTAAAACAAGTTCGGTTGTTATCTTGCAAAATATAGCTATTAGCAAATAGAAACGACAATTTATTAATTTGTTTGTTCAAGTCATTGACAATGATAAAAAGTTGAACTTCGCAATAAGTAAAGCACAAATGTGTCGCAACTTTACTTACCTATCAAGCATGTAAAGGCCAGGACAGCAAGCAAAAATTGCATAAACCAGCCGTAAGTATCCGTTAATGCATCTTTGGAGCAGTGAAGCTCAGACCAATAAATATAATCAGAACTGTTGTTCATTTTTCATTTCTTTGTAAATTTTAATCCATAGAAGCTACACTTCCTCTAAATATATTAAAGACTTGTTATACTCCATAAAAACACTTTATTTAAAAACATTACTTTTTATAAACCATAATTAACTTTAAATTAACAGACACATCGCTTTTAATGAAGTCCAAATACGTGAAATCGTAATAAAACAGCTGACATTGACATTTGACATGACATTCAGAATTGTACATTGAATAATAAATAATATGTCAAATGAAATAGACCGAAAAAATAATTTATCAGTTCCTGATAACCCTAGCGATGTAGGCACACAGCGAGCGAGATTGCAGGTTTTTACAGAGGTGTAGTAGAGAGACCGCAATTAGGTGCTGTTTCTTGTCCAAGCTTACGAGAATGAGATCCCATATCTAACAGACGTTGAGCCGTTACTAAGTAGATAGTAAGTGAAGATTAGAAATTAAAATCTTCGTTGTGACACAAGTTACAATTACGAATTTTTGAACATTATAGTTAAATACATTAGTAGATAATTCTTATGCAAAGTGCAATACATTTTTTAAAACTTTTCAAGTAGATAGAGTCTGTGAGATATACTAGCGTGGCGAAAAGTGGATAGCGATGCCTGTTACTGTCTAGGGTAACAAGAACATGAGAATCGAATTTTTAAATTTTAATTAGCAGATCTCAAGTTTATTACTAGAAGCCCACCGTATTGCAAATAATATAAAATGCTAGTTAAAGGTAAACTGAAACAATATGAAGCGTCAATAGCCTAATAATTTAGGGTACGGTCTGCGAATCGTAAGGTCGTAGGTTCGAATCCATCATTCGACTATTGACGTGAACCTTCTCTTAAAACTACACAAGCTTAAGCTTAGTTGGAATGGTTAACAAGAATGTTAGTAATATTTCTGAAAAAAAAAGAAATTTTACCAGCTTTCTTTTTCAAAAAAAAACCTCTTACGTGCCTATGTAGGTTCGATGGGGCTGTAGGCAAACGACCTAAAGTTGAGCTTCGATAGCAGTCAATATTTTAACAGGTTTTAAAACGCTAAAATTGTTAACATATACCAATAGTTCCAATAGATTGATTACATTACAATATATTTTGCGGAGCCTTTTAATACTTAGTGATTTCTTGGTAGGATCTACACTGATGGGCCATAAAGCCGCTACATTTTCACTAGATTTTTGAAAAGTGGCCGGGATTTTTGGGCTCTTCAGAGCGCAATCGTTCCCAAAATCACAGCTTAGTCTAATATATCATTCGGATTACAGTATGCGATTCGCTCTATGCATGAAATAGCGGTGTTGAAAACATAAAAAATATAATATTTAAATTAGAAATATAAAAAATCAAGGCTATGACTGAAAGGAATTTTCAATTTGCACGATCTCAGTGCAAATCTTTTTCTTGACTCAAATACGGAAGTCGGTTATAGTTGGAAATAAGACTAAAATACAATTATTATATATATTATTAGTAATACATATATTTTTATTTTGGGCAACATTTAAATTACTATAACTACCAAACAATATCTTGCTGTTCATATCTTACTATCATTGCCATTTGCCATTGCCGCCATTTTTTTATTATTTTGTGATTCATAGATTTATTCCTAGTAATAGCTAGGTATACAGCTCCATACATTAAGTAATTACATATCGTCTTGGACAGTACCAGCTATTTAATAATACTCTTGGTAAGTAATTAATTTATTTAAATTGCTTAATAATTTTATTATTTCCTATTAGCTCGTACCAGTTCACGTCATGGTATAGATTAATTTGGACCGGCTTTTTGAAACATTGGTTTTGTTAAATAATAACTTAGCCCTATAGATTCTTCTCCTCGAAATATTTAAGAATTAGAAGGATCCTTAAGATTTTGGTGGTTATTTTAACCGAGAAGTCGATTCAACAGTTTTCTAATCATAAGAGAAAAGCAGACATCCATAACGTTTGGGACTAAAAATTATTGACGATTTATAAAATTTAAACCTTATACTTGTCTTCGTTTATTAGAGTATTATATCTTTTAAATTGAAAATGGGGGTGTGTACAGCATCCATATTTTTAATTTTAAACCTCAAAAATATTTCAGACCAAAAACATGCAAAATTACACGGATAAATTGCAAATTGATAAACTTACAATGCACGCTTAATGTTTACAAGGCTTCAAAAACGGAATCGTCACATCCATGAATCTAATAGGTTATTTTTTATTACTATAAATGTGACAAAATATAACCAAAACGAATCTATGTTCTTACGATTTTTCTTTCGAATATGCATCATCAATGTCCTTTTTATTATTTAAAGCACATTTTACGTGTAACACTCTTGTTACATTATGCTGGTGAGATACAAAGTTATGTGCATGTACTTAAATTAATAAAATTGGAAAGGTATTTGTAAATTATATGCTATAAAATGATCATATTTTACATGGGCTTGTAAGTGTAATGTTCTTTTTTATTTTAGCTGGCTACATAAAAACTAATATGCCCTATCTTTTGACTTTTAACAGTTCACAGCAAAAATGTGACTGTAATATTTCTTTGTGAAATTAATATCATCTTTGATCAACACACAACTATCTCTTGCAAACCCTGTCACATACATGCACAGCCTGTGTCTCTTAGGCATGCACATACACTAAGAGTGCACACACATATGACATGACATATATAGCACATATAATCATAATTAAATGTTTTAAATTCACTTATTGGCTATTAGGATAGCCTATATGTTTATCCAAGAATTATATTTTGAGAATAAATAAAGAAGTAAACCTCATCATTCACAGTTTTCAACTGACTTCAAAAGGATTTTCTCAATTTGTCCATTTTTTTTATGTTTGTTACCGCATAACTTTCAACTGGGTGAACCTATTTTGATGATTCTTTTTTTATTTGAAAGCTGGTGCTTCACATATGTCCTCATTTAAATTTAGTCCAATTCTGACAATTGGATCCATGAGAAAACTATTTGTCTTAAATGTGCATCAAGTATGTGTGCCACAAATGGACGAATAACTCAATATCACTCCAACAGATTTTGATTATTCGTTTTTTAATGGAAAGGAAGTACTTTAAGATAAGTTTGATTAATATTGGGTTACATTGTAATTAGGTTTAATTTCGTAATATTCTTACCATAATTAACAAATACAAAAAGGGTGTCCACTCGTAATAGCGTTTAACGTTTCATTCAATTTTAATGACATTGAAGGTTTTAGTTTGTATTCGTAAATATACTTATGTTCAAGTATCTCTTGGATCATGCCTATAAAATATAATTCTAAAATATCAAACTAAAATGTCAGTCTACTTGTGAAATATTTATTACAATGGGTCATGGTTTATTATTATAAACAAGTTATTCCTATTAGCAGCCTTGTACTTGGTGTTCACAGAGTTTGTGAATTGTTTATTAACAGGAAAAGACAATTTGATTATATTATTCAAGTTCGGAACGGCTTGCACAATGTTTAGTCTCAATTTAAAATTGAATTGTATAATCTTTATAAATGAAGTAATATAAGGTGATCAATTCACACTTATTGCATGAAGATATAGTTTTATAGTTGGGTACTAAAAATGTATACTCTTTAAAATTTTAGTATTTGCAGTATTAAATCATTAGAATATTTTCCTGTATCTATATAGCCATCCAATCAATTAGGTTACTAAATTTCGATATTTGTATTGAGATCTGAATAGCTTTCTTTTAATGGAAGCTTTTTTTGCATACATTATTAACATTCTTATTAACCATTCCAAATAAGCTTAGGCTTGTGTTATGAGATGGTGATAGTCAAATGGCCTTACGATTCGCAGGCCGTACCCCTAAACCATTAAGCTATTGACACTTTAGATCTGTGTAGTAACAACATCAAATTAAATACAAATACTCACGCCTGTCTCCCTGAAAAGAGTTGGCAGTGATTCTGGTCATGTATGTCCCTAGCATAAATTTGCTTCGATAACTTCCATACATCATTACATTATTACAAATAAGTAATATTACACTGAACATTTTTGTTATGTAGTGTTGTAAGTATAGAAATAATATGAAAAGTAAAGAGTTAGAGTTTTAACAATTTTATTTCAACAATCCATCAAAAAATATTGTCAGTGAGGACAATAAGTCCTGTCGCGTTATTTATTGGCTCGCGTGCGGACTACGGACTTATGACTGCTTTTACGGTGTCTGCCATTTAATTTTAAGTAACATGCAATATACACCACATGGCCATTACATGCGGGCTATTGGAGAAAAAGTGGACTCTAATTGCCGCCTCATCCCTATCCGCGGTGGTGGGTGGTTAGGTGGTCCCAATAGCTCACCTGAATCGAAAGTAGAACGTAATAATTACAGGTGGTGGGGTCGTGGGGAGGCCGATGGTCGCCTTTCCCGCGCACCGAGCGACAACAAACCGTTGCTCGGCAACTACTCATGACATATGCATGAGAGCGGCTCCAGCAACTCCGTAGACGACGCCGACACTTAAATATACAACAGGGAAATTACTAGAGGCTAATACATATCCAAGATGTCTCCTTGTCTGCGCCTAGCGTGCGGCACGGACCCTATTCGATTACAATCACGAAATGTGTATCGGACATCTTTCCAATTAGGGTTTATTTTCACCACCTAACCACCACCATATCCTCATAAGTTATGAAGAAGACTCCGTCGGCGGTGGATCATTGTAAATTCACTTTAATTGCTAACCTATCACGGAAAATCCAAAACATGCAATAGTTAATGTTGTTGCTGTCTTCACTTCTGCTATATGCAGGTTTGATTGCTTGGTACAGTAATGTACAGTTTTTTTTTATTACGAAAAAATAACATTCATTTTTATAAAACCTCGGTTGACCGCAATTAAGTTCAGTTGTTCAGCCAACGAATGACAACTTCAAACAGACCATACGTCATTGCAAAAATATTCAATTACTGCTTCTTTCGCAACAGTAAAGGGTTTTTTCAAATAGTGTTTGTATTAAGAGGTTTACCGCCGTGTTATTTATAGAAGTTATTTATATTGATAGAAATAATTTATATGGCAAAACAACGTTTGTGGGGTCAGCTAGTTCTTAATAAAAATCCAGTCGCAGTATCTCGGGCAATACCGTAGTTTTAGGCTGGATATACTTGACTCGTTGCTTTATTTTATGAAAAAAAAATAGTCTTATGTATAGTGCATATAGTTAGTATATTCTTACATTAATATGTAAGCATTTTTTTAATATATATTTTTTTGTTCCATTAGCTATTGCTATAAAATCATAACCTTGAATTTTATTACACCTATCAGGTGTACTGCATCACGGTATAACATATTTGAATTCACGATTACACAGAGACGCTCTTCCGATTCTTTCAAAACCAGATTTCCTCGGTAATCGATGATTTATTGCGAAGGAAGTACGTTGCAATAAACAAAGCCACCATCGTGCTGTCCGTTGGGCCGGGGTTTCACGAAGTTTAGTTTTAAGCCCTGTCCTTTCCACGCGATATACGAACGATATACCGCGCATTCGTGCACCAACTTTTTCACTCACTCGAAAGTTATGATGTAACAAACATACAGACGAATTGAGAACCTCCTCCTTTTTGAAGTTGGTTGAAAACTCGTGTAACTGAATTGAATTTCTCACGACCCTGGCAACTTCTAGTCAGGTTAACTGTAAAAATCTGAGCACTTAAAATCTACTAACCGCAACCAAAATCTGGTGTCAGAAATGGAATCTGTCCAAAAGTGTTGCGTCCGTAAAATCATTCGATGATGACAGATCAATTTCATGGCCATCAGAATTAAATATACAGTTGACGCGAAGCTCAGCTTCGAAGCAGAAACGTACATAAGCCTGGTAAGAAAACCTAGAGCCGTCTTCTTACGCCGCCTAACTAGGGCGATTGGCTCGAGTTTCATAGTACGCTAGCAACCAGAGTTCGATCCCCGATGCCGGCACCAATAAAATTGTTGTTGCAATTTTATGTGCTGATTTACCACGCGCTCGGCAGTGAAGGAAAACATTAGGAAACCTAGATGTCTTAGAATTTTTTTTTAAGACATGTGAAGTCTGCCAATCCGCACTAGGGCCGCGTGGTGGACTATGTCCTTATACTCTCTTTACAGAGAAGGCCTGCGCCCAATAGTGGGACATATATATTATATATATATAAAGGTTGTAACTTTAACTTTACACGATATCGGTTTTCGCATGATGACTTCTCGTCAAATACAACGGCGTCAGTTAATTCCGAGTCGGTGGTACGTACTCACTTTTGTACTTTTGCAAGCGGCTTCGCGCTTCTATTTCGAATCTACCGCTACCTTCCCCCCATCTGTTGTGAAAGGGTTGTAAGTGTTGCCATTTACGACCCTATCCAAGTGGATTTTTGATCGAATCAGATTTGCTACTTAACAAAAGACAGACGTTAGCGCAACCGCCGAGACGCACCTCCTTTTTTTTTGTTCACGCGGGGGAATCTTTTTATAGACCATCCTCCGGTACCCTGGGTGGGCCCAGAGGGATGTGTGGGACTCGGCCTGGGCAGCCCCTACCCACTAAACCTTCCGCGTATGCCATCAGCCGTTATGAGCGGGGTGCCCCGGATCTGTCAGCGACAAGACACCTCAACGACCGGCCGGTCCCGGCAAAGACCGGACTTCATCCTCAAAGGGGACTTCTCCGGCACTCAGAGAAGTCCCGACGACGCCGAAGCATGCTGGGGCCAGGTATCCATCCTGGACCCGCTTCGGATTACGGGGGCGGCAAGAGGAGGCGTTACGAACGCCGATACGTCGCCTGCGGAGGAGGGGAGCCTCTGCGCTCCCCTCCCTGAGAGATGCACCTCCTTGTGAAAGGGGGATTCAACTTAATTAAATTGCTTAATTAGTCAACTTCCATATATTTTACGAAAATTATATAACCGTAATGAGGTTATAATCCTTTCAATTATCAACTCGAAACATGAATGGGCCGGACATACTTCTTCGGAATACATTTCTTTCATACATACACTAGCTGTGACCGCGGTGTTACGGGCAAAATTTAATGAGAATCTGTTGAATAGTTGAAAGCGTTACAAACAAACTCAGTTTACTTGATAATACCATGCCGTACCATAATATCGCGCACTGCGTTGTTTATCGTCATAACTATTTAAATATTTGTCCAAATGGTATGTAAAAGACAAAGTTTATCTACATTAAATACCAGATGAGATAAAAGTATTTTATTTGATATAATGATCAACTTGTTACTACCAAATGTGCGTTAGAAATAAATTATCAATTTTTATTGAATTTATGGTTCACTATTTTGGTGGCTGGCTTACAGATAAAATTAAGATATTTGCTGTCACGGGCTTTTTTGTAGGACGATTAAAGGAAACATTTCCATCATACATTATATACGTGTAACTCCTACTGTTTTTGCAATACACTCCAGACTAGCTCGCAGATAGCAGATTTTGTTCCATCTTATCGTTATCTTTATAAATTACTAGCGTACCCAGCCGAGCTAGATTTTGCTTTATTTTATTAAACAATAAATTTACATAATTAAATATTTAATTTAACTCTCATGTATTCATTCTCTTCTCGAGCGGGTGAAGATCATTACCTACACTCATGTGCATATCAGCAGAATCAGTAAACGGATACATTCGCGGCGCCATAGCTTACCTTGAATACTTCAAAAACTTTAATTATTACCTTTAATTTACTTCAGTATCTTTTATTGTACTTCATTAATCTTCAATATACTCCATTGTACTTCAATTTGGTTCATAATTAAATATATATACACAACGAATGTGTCAATACAAATTTGGGTTAAAAAACAATAGAATATCATCATAGTAAATAAAAGCTGTATTGGACAGTTCAAAAATAGGAGTGCTCCGATCACTCAAACTTTACAGGATTACTGGCCAGGTCAATCTGAAGATTTCCTGAAAGTTTCATTGAAATCGGTCCTGCCGTTTCGGCGCCTATATGGAACATACCCACACACTTTTTCTTTTATATATATAGAAGATAACCTATGTGTTACTATGATGTGTAAACTATATTATTGTAAAGTTTCATTTAAATCCATTCAGTAATTTTTGCGTGAAAGAGTAACTCTTTACATACATACAAACATTCACGTTTATAATATTAATTTTATGGTAAACCGATAAAAGTCGTCGTATAAAATTTACGTTCATATAAAACGAATGACAAGTGCGCGATAGTAACTGTATACGATACACAAAGCACCATTTATTTCACACCCCATACAACTCCTCTAAGAAGTTATGATCGATAGAGGCATCAAATATTCACGCAGTAGCGGCTAGCGAGGAAACAGAATAGTTAACTGTGGTCTGAAAAGCCACCAGGGGTCGAACCGCCCCTGTTATCCTAATTACATAACTGCCTCCTCAATTGAAAGAAGACCGATGCGTGTTTGACCGAAATTATACGCGATTAATGAATCTTTTGGTATTTGTCAACCGACTTCTTAAAAGAAACAGGTTCTTTTTTAAAATTTTGTTTTAGCAATCATAGCGCCATTATTTATGAACCGATTTCGATTTTTTTGATTTTGTTTCAAAGGGATTCAATTTTTTTCCTCCCTTTTGGCTCCTAAAATCCTATGGAAGTATGCTTGTTATTTGACTTGTTGGTAGGTTTATGAAATATCAGCCCTGGGCTCGTAGAATAAGGCTACGGTAGCTCCTACCTGTCGTAGCCTGAAAGGGGGCTCGGGATCACGGGGCCATTAACCTTAGGCTATTGACGCTTACTACAATGGTATATATGTTTGCAAATTTTCTTATTTACCAGTCTACTTTGCTCTATGTTACCACCTAAGCAATGGCAGGTTGGAATAGTTTTTAAATAGGAAAATAGCCTCATGCCATGCATAGAGAGCATCCCTTCACTAGTAAATAGACTAACAAAATAGAATTAACCTTTATTCAAGATATAGGAATAGTTTTATCGCATGACTGCATCGAAGTTATAAAATATTTATTGAGCGGGAAAGTCCTCGAACGGCAACTATTTACAAGTACTAAGACATCTGTTGTTTCTCTGTTTGCGCGAGGGGGATCGCGTGTCCGTCGTGGAACTATAGATACACCCCACTTTTTAAGGGTTACCACATATCTGAGCTTTTCTAGGAATTATTGTAAACAATAAATGAATTGACAAAACTTTTTGAATCTTGTGTCGGAACTTGTGAACATCAGCCCGTGTCAATCACTGTTGGAATATACGATTCTCCGCTTTCCGCATCCAGCCACATCCGGCTACTTTTACAAGGTTTTGCGCCCTTTTTTTAATCAATAATTTGTATCAGCATGGAGCCCCTCCAGGATCTCCAGTGGAACGCAACGGCCCCCTACACTATGCTATACAGCACGTCCCGGGGGAGGTTAATCGCTCCCCGCAGCATCCTCGCAGCCCACAGCCAAGGTCGCCTGCTTCCCAGGTCCACTGTTGCGGACGACAAAGGCCCCCACCCTTGTGTCCCCGTGTACCGGAGGCCCCTTTTAGTCGCCTTCTACTACAGGCAGGGAATGCTGTAACCTTATTCTACGAGCCCAGGACTACGGGGCCGCTGGCCTGACTTTCGCCGTCCCTGTGTCTCCATCTCCTAGCGGGATAAACTGGGCGGCCTCAGGCCCTCTCTCGATCCCGCTCGGCGGTCTTCTGAGCCATCACGGCTTCACAGAGGGACATCTATGCCATCCATTTGCTTTCACCGCCATAGCAGCCGGCGGCTACTGCGGCGGGGGAGAGGTCCTGCCCTGTTCACACTCCGCATCCCACGGTTGTGCCCTACGCTTATGCGACCTATGCGTGGCTTCCACTCCAAGACTTTCCTTCACCATCTGCCGTAACTGACTTGTCAGATGTGCCCGCCCGCTGCGATTTTGCTGATTTTAAGTGTTATGTCGACTACCTTCTCATATTTCTCTTGTCGTTGTTTCCAACACAATACAATCGGTTTCTTGACTTTTGTGTTTTCTTGACCTCTGCGCACTGTGTGGCCGATGCGCTAAAATTCGTTGTCGGCATGTGATGGACAAACGAGTCTTAATTTGTGACTGGCGATGCATTGAATCAGCGCATGTGAATCATATGTCCGTCCCGTTGTTACATTCAAGTAGTTTGGTCACCACGTCCAGACCGAATGGTAGCAGTCGATTTGTTCTCACCACTCGTTGAATATTTTAGCAGCTGGCTAGGAGCAAATTACAGGCTTAGCTCTCAACCTTCATTTGCCCACTTTTAATATACCTGGGTATGAGATGGTGGTCTACAATTAGGTCATGTCTCTATGATTGCTGTCACAGGCCGCGTTCTTCCCACGTACCATTAGATGCACCATTTGCTTGTCACCTGTGCGTTCTCATACTATGTGCATAATATATGAATTTCACGAGTGTTTCAGGCGACCTACTTCCCAAGACATTTTGCGACGCCACTCGGCCTTATTGTTTCCGGCATCGCATGAGCTTATTGCTATTATATTATTATACGTTTTTTAATTTATTATGTCCCCTTTTTTTTAAAAGAAATCTAACAATATTTCTTTTTTTTTACAAATATTACTAACATTCTTGTTAACTATTCCAGCTTGTACTAGGACAGTGGTGTGCAAACTTTTTGGCTGGCGGGCCATAAATTGTAAAAATACTTTAAAAGAGGCCAAAATTTGACCGAAAAAAATATTTTGATTTATAAAATCTACTTAACAAAATAATTAAAAGCTAATTAAGCAAATTACACAAATTGTGGATGGCAATTTATGGATGGAAATTTACGACGTTATAATTTTTTTTAAAACAAATGGAGAATTTTTGAAGGTTTTAAACCTTATATACACTACTAATATAAATAAAACAGAAACCAATTTTACAATAACACATCAAAAATATTAACAAAATAAAGTCTTGGCGGGCCGGATGAAATGCTTTAACGGGCCAGATTTGGCCCGCGGGCCGTAGTTTGCCCACCACTGTACTAGGAGATGGTCCACGTCAATAGTCGAATGGTGGATTGGAACCTACGATCTTACGATTCGCACTTCACTCATCATTCGACTGTACCCTTAAGCATTAGGCTATTGACGCCTTACCCTCTTACAACTTTTAACCAACTTAAAAAAGGATGAGGTTCTCAATTGCAACAGAACTTCGTAATACCCCTTTTATACTTCGAAAAATAAGAGGGCGTCCGCGCTTGGTAGCATTTACTGTTTGATCTGTCAAGTTCGATACGATTTGAAATATTATGTTTACATATTTTCAACTGACTCAGTAGTAGAAAAGTTGTAGGTTCTCAATTCGTCTGTATGTTTCTTTGTTTATTACCTCTTAACTTTTAACTGAGTGAAACGATATTGATGTTTTTTTTATTTGGAAGCTCGTGTCTTCCGTGTGGTCACATTTAGTCCAATTCTGACAATGGCATCCATGAGAAAACCATATACGAATTAAACCTTTTAAAAAACTTTTATTATTCGTTAGTAAAATGAACTAAAAGTTTGAATTAAATGAGCACAAACTCGACTCAAAGATGGGGTGCGTCGTTTAATTAAAGAGCTCCTATGGCCACTTTCCAGCTCCATCATCAGATCAGCTCTAGTCATAATAATATTGCATTGTCATCCGATTTATACATGCATGCAAAATTTTATCTCGATAGGACACCGGGAAGTGAATCAAATTTAACTTGCAAGATTTGATTACGAGAAAGTTAGTACAATTCGGATTCAAACCCAGACCAAAAGATTTTGAAGTCCTTCTGGAAGTGAAAGACATTTAGCCATTAATAGTGCCTTCATTATTTTATTTTTTAATTTATAACTTTACAAAAAAACCGAAGCATAGAAAAGCCGCTAAAGCTTTCCCTTACAATTCTCTTTCTTGGGAAATTATAATGTTAGTTTGTACATTTTAAATCATCAATTACGACAAACTACGTAATGACAAACTTTATTAAATGCTTCAGTATTTCTCTTTGTTGTATTTGTTGTCATTCCGTTGCCTAGGCGACGATTGTCTTTGACGGCGCCTCATCGGCGGGCTATTAGCTATTGACATGTAGCTGTCTATATATCTCTGATCAATATGATTATACACTACATGGCCTAAGAGTTTTCAGCTTGCTTGTTTATTTTCAATGTCATAAACATGAAAGTTCACCCGGACCACAGGTATGCTAAACCAATTGTGCACAAATTCACTATGGGGCCAGTGATCATTAATCACTGACACCATAGTGGACGATACTTGCAAGTTTTAATCTTAAATCTTTGTTGCTACTATGGTTTACCGATGGTGTATGGCTGGCACGACAATTGTTTGTGTATTAGTATTTGATGTACTTGGTAATGATGGAATGATAATTGATACGACTGTAATAAGATGGGGTTCATAATGAATCTTCACTATCAAATAGCAGACTCGCGACCCTGATTGATCTTACAATGGCTGCGGGGGTAATTTGGACTGGCATAGCCATCGTTTTTGCCCCTTATTCGTTTATTTACTTTGTACCGTAAACAGATTAATCTAGTCTATCGTTCTTTGAGGTTGGTGAGATCATTTTAACTCGTACTTTATGTATTTAAAAATGAAGTGGCGCAGTTTAATTCCGTAGCTTAAAAAACATTGATGGCATAGCTCTTAGGTCACTTAGCCTGAACCTACTAGATGTACGAAGTCTAGTTCCTTCGAGATTTGAACACAAAAAAATTGCGGGACCGTTGGTAAAATTGTCTTTAAAATAATAAAAAAGAAATAATTGTTGTCTTTCGCCACACTGCAAATGACTGCGGGCCCCATCTGTTACACGAATTATGGTAAACGTTCTCAAATATTTATAAATATATATTTTTGAACTAAAAAAATATGCCCTTTTTGCTAAAAACTTGACGTTAAAATGATTTTACATGAAAAAAATGCTCGCGGTTTAGGGGCTTTAGCATTTTTTCGTTTCGTTTTTCTAATTATATACTTAATATATAAATAGAGTAAGGAAAAGATTGGAAACATCATTTTTTTGTGTTGAACCTATTATACAATCTATAGAACATTGTTAATATGCTATTTTACTACCCTTAGCCGGCTCTTAACCACCAAAGGTTAGCTGAAAAAAAATGCTAAATCGCTTTGATCAGTGAAACTAAAACTATTACAAACGCGGTGAAAAAACAAAGTTGGCAATGTATTAATGTTGACACCTGAAAAATCTTTCAAGTTTTTTCAAAAATCTTTCAATTCCACCTCATATATATCTAGGCGATAATGTAAACTGGGCAGGGTTTATTTAACCCGGATCAGTTTGTTCCAGCAGGATAGCGGTTAGCTCTCTGCTTTGAAGTCGAATGTAACAGTGTCCGTCCCGTTATGATAGCCGCTAGATTCCGTAGTCAGTAGGGCCTCAAGACCGACATATTTATCCCGCGTTCTCATCGAGCAAATATAAAGATAAGCTTTTCCTACCATGTAAAAAATAATAAAAAAATAACGTAGGTCTGTGGAGAGGCTGTACTTACGTACTGTCGGTAGATAAATAGGTTTCTTGAGACATTTAGCAGGGTGTCTTGCGATGGGACTCTTCCCATGGTGTCGTTTCCACAATGGGGAGGCAGGGGGTGGTAGTGATGGGGCGGCGGACAGCACGCATGCGCGTCACCGGCGCCCCGGTGTCTCGTGTGCGCCTACAAATATTCGTGCCGTGCCCCACCGATTGCAGTCAACGAGCACAAGCCTGGGGAAGCGGACGCTTCCCAGCAATCAACGATGATACCACACGCGCTGTCCGCTAATATCCATCATCACAATGTACGTTACTTGTGACATCGGACATGTAAATCTAGAAAAAAATCGTCCATCTAACGGGTATCTGTTTTGTTCCAGGCGAGAACCGCCCTGTAAGCTGTCAAGTTGAAAATTAGGTGAGTACCTAACCTATATTCCCCACATAAAGTAGACATTGATTTTACAATAGAACACTAAGTGAATTAATGATAGGAAATAGAAGTCATTATTAATTGATTATTGTACAAAGATAGCAAATAGGATAATTAAGAAAGACAAGTATGTGTGTTTTGTTTGTTTTTTGCTACTTTAAGTACCACGTATTAATACGAAATTGTATATGTAAAAGAATTAATTAACACGTTCGGCTTATATAATTAATATTTCAAAGGAAAGAGGGAAATTACTCGCAGGGACAAATGGTCCAAATAATATTAAAAAAACCTATATGCCCGCTCTTTTTCCAATATTTCCTTGTTTTATACATAGTGTTGAGATCATATTTATAATTTAATTATTTTAATTTATATCGCAACTATACGTGTTTTCTTTGTTACAAAACTGACAGATGCGTAATGTCGGTCTCGCCTGCAAGAAACGCTCGCAGGTGAGGCAGATGGTAAATGACATTTGGCAAGTTTTTGTTTTTTCATGAGGGTTTTTGTTACCGTGAGATGTTCCCGAGGTACGCCTTCTTTGTGGACGCACACGCGCCACCTGCCGGGACGTTCCTGAGACCGTTTTTTCGTTCTATTCCCATAAAACCTTAATTGTATGAATTTAATTTTAAATCTCCAACTTTACAGAAAATACACAAGCGCTTATATATTGGTTAGGCATTACTTGACGTGTTTCGGTGTTTAATTGGGCCAATATGTGCACGTAGCTAAACCCGTAGGGCTTTAAAAGCGATAGGTGGCCCTTTGTGTCGGGAGTGCTCCCGCCACAGCGGCCCCGAAGGGCGTGCACCTGTGGGAGCCACTGACCTCTTTCACCTGCTACTCACCAGTTAGCAGGGTAATAGTTTTTAGTCTCTAGCGTGTTTACATTACGGTAGGCGTATAAATAGTACTAAAGTCCTATTTGTAGCTTGAAAATTCCTTTACGACGCGTTATATATTATAGTATAGAAATGTTTTTGAGCCTTTATGTAGTAGTGAGTGTCCCCTATACTATCTCCATATCTAATAGAGTACTAGCGTACCCAGCCCGCATCGCCGGGCTAGACTTTGCTTTATTTTATTTAAACAATAAACTTACATCAGTAAGTATTTAATTCAACTCTCACAATTTATTAAATTATTCAATTCCCTCAGAATTAATACATTCTCTTCTCTTCTCGAGCAGATGAAGATCATTACCTACACCCATGTACATATCAGTAAATACAATATCATTCTTCTTCCTACTTCAAAATACTTAATTATCATCTTTAATATACTTCAGTATACTTTATTATACTTCAATATATATTGTAACTCAATTCAGTATGGTTCATAATGAGATAAATATACACAACGCATGTGTCAATACAAATTTTATAATAATAGAATATCATCATAGTAAATAAAAGCTGTATTTGACGGTTCAGAAAGAAGAGTGCTTCGATTGTCACCAAACTTTACAGGATTACTCGCTAGGTCAATCTGAAGATTCCCTGAATGTTTCATTGAAATCGGTACAGCCGTTCCCATTGAATATATATTATATAGACAGAGACAGCTTTCGTTATCCGCTTTTCAGTAAGCTTACTAGGTCCCATTTATAATAAATGATAGGTGGTGATCCTATCGCCATTCGCTAGGCACTATGTTTTAACAAGAATTTTTTGTACTAAAAACCGAAAAACGGCAATTTATACATACGGGGTGCGTTTTAAGTTCGCGGAATGAGAGGGATGGAGGGGTAATTATGCTCATTAGGACCGTAACGTGTTCAGTGACTCATAATTAGTATACATACGAGCTTTCATTATTATAAGATAACTAGTCTTTGAGTTATCGTCAACCAAGCAACATAATCGGGAGTGAAAAGTGAAAAATGGAAAAATGAATATCGTGCCGTTATAAAGTTCCTTACCAAGCAAGGAAAATCAGTTCCGACTATACTAAATGAGATGTCATCGGTTTACGGTGACTCTTGCCCTGAAAAACAATGGTTTACAAGTGGCACAGTTTATTCAAACAAGGAAGAGAATCACTTGAAGACGACCCGAGGCCGGGCAGGAGCGTCGAGGTGACCACGCCAGAGCTTATCCAAAAGTCGAAAAATTGTACTCGACGATGCTCGGCTAAAGAAGAAACAGATCGCAGAAATGGTTGGAGTATCGGATACAACCATTTTAAAATTCTGCACGACCACCTTGGCATGACTAAGGTCAGTGCAAGATGGGTGCCGAGAATGCTCACGCCGCCGCAAAACAACAGCGCGTAGAGTGTTCACGCGCATTTTGGACCTCTGCAATGAAGACATGGATGGTTTTGAGTCGAATTGTTACTGGAGACGAAACTTGGGTTCATCATTATGAATCTGAGTCGAAACAAGACTCCATGCAGTGGCACAAAAGGCCACAGCACCCTCAAGAAATTTAAAGTGTCGCAGTCAGCTGGAAAACTCATGGCTACGGTCTTTTGGGACCCAGAGGGAATATTGCTGATCGATTATAAAGATAAAGGTGTTTCCATAACCGGAGAATACTACGCTTCGATATTGGAGCGATTAAAAGAAGCTATTAGAGAAAAAGACGGGGAAAATTGACGAGAGGTGTGCTTCTTTTGCACGACAACGCGCCCGTCCACAAGAGCCGCGTTGCATTGGCTGCCCTGCATAAAGTAGGGTTCGATATTTTAAATCACTCCACCCTACAGTCCAGACCTGGCCCTGAGTGATTATTGTCTTTTCCCAAAATGAAAAAGAACTGCAGGGTAAGAAATTTTCCACCGATGATGAAGTCAAGGAGGCAGTTTCGGCGTATTTTGAAGACAAAGATGAAACATTTTTATGAGGGTATAAATAAATTATTAGAAAGATCTGAAAAATGTATCCGTCTTGCAGGTGAATATATTGAAAAGAAAAATAATTTGGTTTTATTTGGACCCTTTGCCCCCATTCCGCGAATATAAAAACGCGCCCTCGTACAAGCCGATTGAGATTTGAACCTGCGAACAGATCGTAAGGCGAACTTCTTAACAATCTATTTACCAATATAACTGTTTCTAATATATATATATATATATATATATATATTAGAAACAGTATTAGATAAAGTCCGTCCTTGTGTAGACTTCAGATTAGAGACCTTACATTTCAACTTCAAGGCTGTCGTAACTTAACTCAAATAATATAGAGATAATCGTTAACTTTTATGTTAAAAGGGTACAAATAATTATTTTAGCGTATAACCGTTCCAGCCCTAAAAGTTAACGGCCCATTATATCGATACAATATATATTTGGGATTAGTGGTTGCTTGGAAATGCGCTCCCATCACGCTAGCCGCCTTTTTAATTATAAATAATAATTATAATTATAATAAATTAATATATAACGCCATGCCATTATAATTAAAATAAATATATAACGGGCTAGACATAGACTTTGGAGTAAAGAGCTTTCTTCTCCTCTAAAAATCTGACAACGCTTCAACTACCTCATAGTGTCGTTTTCATTTCGGAACTGGTGTCGAATCAACGCTTAAGTTTTTTTATTTTCACGAAGCAAGCTAAACTATTAAATAGGAGAAATAAATGGCATAATACAATACTGATCGACTGTAAACGTTGATCTGATTTTCTGATATTTAGGGGTCATTTATGAGGAATGTGCGGAAATCAATCATCAAAAAAATCTAGCGGCCAGTGCTTTATAAAAAGAAAATTGTGTACTTTAAGCTAAGACGATGTCCAGTATTGGCATCATGTCTTATGTACTATTTGTCCGTTTTTTTTAACTGTATTTTTTTATTTTATATTTTTCTGTCTCTTTCATGTGTTTATTTTGTGCCAATAAAGAATATGCCTATATCTATAAGAACCGGTTACCTGCCAGTTTCACAATTTTTTTTGGAGTGTGTAGATACTGTTAAGTGTGTGTGCGTAGTAAGTACAGTCTGGATTTACCCGTATTATGTGTGTAATGGCTTTTTGTGAGTGTATTTGAATGGTTCATTATTACAATATTAATATATAAAATTAAATAGGCATAATAATAATAATAGCATTGTGGGATGGGGATTCGACCGTTGTCCATCATTGTCCCGATAGTTGTTTCTGCAAATGGTCTTATAGCGAAAAGTCTCGATCAACATCTTAAGAGACTTATCGCCAGATGGCTGTGTCAAGAGTTAGATACAGAAGGCAGTACTCCTGGACACGGCACGCATCGTCAGGAGGTTTCTCTGTGTCGCCCTAATCACCGGTTGCTTGGGCCCTGCTTCGTTGCCGGTGGCACACACTAGGTTAGGTTTTTATAATGTTTTTATATTTGTATGATATTTTTGTGTATTTTACTTTTTATAAAAATATTGTAAACACTTATCCTAAGGTTTAAAAAAATAAAAAAGAATAATAACGTTTATTTGCGTCAAATATGGTAATTGACATGATGATATTTGTTGTTGATGAATATTTGATGGCTTGGTAACAAGACCTTTAAGCCAAGTCTTTTTTAAAACACACACTTTTCTTACGTCTAAGATGAAAATGGTAAACTGTAAGATGATCCCCCCATGAGTCCCCGCGCCATTTTTTTTTCTCCATTAACACATGATGATAATTTTCAGGTAGGCACTAGCATATCTCGCCCAATCGGCATGAAAATACATTGATTCAAATCTACAAATTAAATAATCCTTTTTACAAATTTAACATTTGAAAATCACTTGACGCACATATCACACTACGGTTTAAACGTGTAAAACTCGTTAAGAGAATGTTTTGCTTTTTCCTGATATGTAGCTTAAATGTATATGTAGCTTGTAATCCACGAGCAAACTTTTTGACTTATGCGTATAATGAATAAGGCGATTTATAATTGTTTGTTGGTGTGTAAACAATCGTGATCGATAGGCAAGCGGCGCCCCGGCGGCTCAGCTCCATCCCGCCCGGCCCTCAGTCTCGATAACCGAAGGAATTGCACAAACATACCTTAGCTACATACATATAAAGATCATTTTTGTACTTCATTTCAGTAGAACCTATTTCACTTAAAACATCGATAACTATAAACCTCTATAGCACGAAAAAGTGTTTTGTTAGCTTCCTTTCAAGCCTAAAAATCATAATTATATATTTTTATTATTCGAAATCTCAAATCTCTTGACGTCTAAGTGATCATTGCGTCCATTTTCATTGTCTTGTGACACATTGTGACTGATATGAATTGTCCCTTCATAATTCGAAGAAGTACATTTACGATCAAAAATATAAACAGACTTCAAATCGAATCGAACGTTAAACACACAAAACACTATTACGCGCGGACGCCCTATTTTTATTAGAAATATGACGAAATAGAATTAATCAGAACCTAACCAAAGTCTCATCAAACTACCCTTGAAGTACAACTTTTCCAATAAAAAATTAAACATTGAAATGGGTTGGCGTGAGTTATCCGTTCATTTGTGGCGCACTTGACGAACTACACAGATTGGCCAGAGAAGCTGGCCTTGACTGCTTCACCGGATTGAGAGGTGGCATAGCTCTTAGGTCGCTTAGCCTGAACCTCTATCGCTAGTAACTCGACACAAGGGTCCCCCCGGTGAGGGGTAACCGCGGCTTGGACGGTTACTATGTTACGCGTAAGCATTCCGATCCGAGGGCGCCCGAGAGGTCCGAACCACGACTCGGTCGGTAGCTATTTCACGGATAATCTAAGGGACAGTCGAAAAGCTAAACTAAAACTTTGATTGTGGCGCACATACTTGATGCAAATATAAGAATTATATGGTTTTCTTATGGAAACGATAGTCAGAATTGAACCAAATTTAAATGGGACCACACGAGAAGCACTAGATTTTGGATAAAAAAAATCATCAAACTCGGATCACCCAGTCGCAATCAGATCGTAAATCTAAAACCGCTTATCCATTGGATCCTCCTATATATATATATATATATATATATATATATATATAACCTCCTCCTTTTTGAAGTCTGTTAAAATGAGTATGAAATTTCACCAGTGTTCATTTGTCGTAGACGGTGACATGAAGCGCGATGCATATGGCGATGACGGTCCTGTCCACAAGCGGCAGCGGCAGACTGATGATGAAGTCACCTTTCTTATCCCCAGCAAGGTAAGGACTATGAGAAGTAAAGAATGACGCAGATACAAATTATAACGTGCCACATGGAGTGAGCAGTGGTAGATCAGTATCCGGGCGGTCGCCTCAAGTTGTATAGTACGCTAGCATCTCTAGTTCGACCCTGTGCCGGCGCCAATGACTACGTTGTTGCAAATGTGCTGATTTACCATGCGCCCCCGACATCGTGAGGAACAGGAACCAACATGAAGTAGAAAATTTTCTAAGGCATGTGGCACGAGACCACGCCTTATTCAAAAACTGTCATAGCACCGGTAGGCTCCTTCGGTGTTTTGAATGTTCATGGGCGACGGTGATCACTGAAGCCGTAAGCTCGTTTGCCGCTTTTTCTATTAAAATAACATTTAACATAAAGTGAATTATATGTAATATCATATCATTTATTAAGTTTTCGTATACACTTGCTAAAATATAACGATATTTCGAGCCATCTGAGAGTTTACAACGACAGCGCTGCCTATACCCTTTGAGATATAACAAAATAATATTTGGTGAAATTGTGTATTTGTTTAGGTCTACAGAAAAGTCCGAGATGGTATTTGTCTATCTCTTAAGGATAACATACTGTATCCATATTAACATTTTAAAAATTAGGCAATTACAAAGCGGTAATTGGAAAGCTAATTACTCTATACCTTATTTCTTAATATTTTAAATAAGTTAGTTGACTTCAGCATTTTATAAATATCATTTGCTCCCTTTATAAACATCAAGCAAATTAAATTAATACTTTTTTTTTGTTAACGGGGAGGAAATCTTCAAAAAGATACCCCGCCTTCTGTGGGGAAGGCGGCGGTTATGTGGGGTTTTTACCAACTAAAACCTCCCGGTGGCCTTTCCTTGGTGCATGATGAGGGGCTCCGGGATCTCCAGTGGAACGAACCGGAGCCCCTCTGCACTGTGCTCAAGGAGAGCACTTCCCAGGGGGGGGGGGGGGTTATTCCCTCCCTTCCTTGTGCCCTCGCAGTGCAAGGTGACACGAGCCAGCCGATGTCGCCTTCTTCCCGGGTCCACCTTGTCGGCCGACAAAGGCCCCCACCCTTGTCGCCCAGTGAACTTGAGGCCCCTTTTAGTCGCCTTCTACGACAGGCAGGGGATACCGTAGCCTTATTCTTGAGAGCCCAGAACTAAAGGGCTGAAATTAATTCTGAATACTACTGAAATGAATACCTTAGGAGATATAGCAATAAAATATGCAATTAAATTACACATATTATACATTTATTTTATTTATTTATTTAAATCAAGAAAAATTATAACACCGTTACAGGTATTACTAATATGATGTTTTAAAAACTTAGTTAAATATATATTATTAAAATTAAAACAAATAAAAAGCTGCTTTTTGTATTGACAATAAATATAATAGAGTCAAACATCTTCTACGCATTTTAAGCTGCTTCGATAAAAACCAACTGAGTACAACAAAATAAATCAATCTGCAGTGAGATGGTACTAACAAACCTGACATGACGATAAACTTTATATGTTAGAATCAGAATGTCAAAGATTTATCCAAGAAGTTGGTCATCTCCCGTCCACTGTATCCAGTTACCGTAGAACTAGAAGTGTTAAAAATTTAAAACTCTACAGGTGGCGGGGTCTATTATCGGAAAAGGTGGCTCTAATATCTCCAAACTAAGAAACGAGGTCAGTATCACGCTTAATACAGTAAATGCGTTTCCCTATTGATTTATAAGGAGCCAATGTCGATTTTAATTCAAAACAAATAATTTGTTCAAAACATAACTTAATGTGTTCATTTATAATTTTCATATATCTAATTATATTTATTTTTTCTAATGTCCAGATAGATATTATCGTTGTGTACTAAATATTTTATTTTGTCACAAGCCCTTAAAGTAAGTGAATTGGTTAATTATTTGAGTGTAACATGAAGTTTTAACTTAATAGAATAACAATTTTCCATCACAGGTTCAATCGTCCACCAAACTTAATGACTTAATATGGCTCGCTGCTTCCAATGGGTTGAAAAGGGTTACTTGTTAACAATCTTTAAGTCTGTCAATTAATTCTTGTCATGTAACAAATTATGTTTTTAAAATAATATGAAGATGCAGAGCGTGCGCGGTGGTCCGTTGGGCCACTGCGTCACGTGCCGGCGGCCAGTCCGTAGGCAGTAGACAGAATAACCCCCCGGCAGCCAGTTACAGGTCCTTAACGCCCCCGAGATGCCTCTGTGGCTATTTAGGCGACGTGCCACGTGCCTCCGTTCACGCCACACGCCTATCGCCGTTTTACGACCGTTTAGCCAAATTAACACTTTAAATACTTTATGACACAAGTATATGTAAGAATAAAAAGAAATACCGACTTCAAATCGAATCAAACGTTGAACGATATTACCTCTCGGACGCCCTCTTTGTATTTTCCAATTATTATAGGAATGTTACGAAATAGAATTAATCAAAAGCCAACCAAACTCTCATCAAATTACCCTTAAAGTACATCTTTCCCAATAAAAAATTGTTTCATTGAAATCGGTCTTCGTTATATTGAGTTGTTCAGTCCATTTGTCACGCATATACACAATGCAAATTTAAGACTTATATGGTTTTCTCATGGATGCCATTGTCTGAACTGGACCAAATTGAAATAGGACCACACGGGAAGCTTCCAAATAAAAAAAATCATCAAAATCGGTTCACCCAGTCAAAAGTTATGAGGTAACAAAAAAAAATTCGGTCGAAAAAGCGTATAATATGCACCGTGGCGCTCTCGAATTGGAATGCTTACACTCACAACCAAGCCGAGGTGCCCCTGTGTAGACTATTACAGTAGAGGTTCAGGCTAAGTGACCTAAGAGCTATGCCTCCTCTCAATCCGGTGAACCAGTAAAAGTCTGCTTCACTGGCTAATTTGTATAGTATACAAAAACTTCTATTTATTTTGTATATATATGATTATAGTATTAAACATACATTTTTGAGCGTTTTTATTTATTTTATTTATTTATTTAAATAAACAAAAATTTTAAAACCGTTACAGATAATACCAATATGATGTTATAAAAACTTAGTCAAACATATATTATTAAAATTAAAAAAAATAAAAAGCAGTACAAGTAAAATGACTTTTATATACATATATTTGACTGGCAACAAAAGTCGACTTCAAATTAAATCAGTGGCAAAATAAACAATACTATGCACGGGCCTTCTATTTACTATCATAGTTATAATACGAAGTCCTAGCGCCTGTATGTTTAGAAGTAACGTTGTATATAACTATGGAACCTAAGGTCCTCTGCCAATTAAATTAATTTAAGACGTCATTAAAAGCAACACCTTTAAAAAAAATTAAATCAGCTCATATATGCCAGCGCTATGAGTGCGCAAACATATAAAAAAATACAGACGAATGGTGCATCGCGGAAGCTTTTGAAGTCGGTTAAAAATAACAAATAATCGAAATATTCGAATTGCAACAAAGTTGAAGGAAATACAATTACACGAGTTTAAGAGAATTGTGCTTCAACTTTACCAATGTGTATGTGTACATACGGCTTTCCGTCCGTGCGCGAACCTATGCGTATACAATGCGCGAGGGTCGTAAGGCGGCGCGGGCGTGAAGCGATGTGAGAGCGGAGGCGCGCGGCGCGCCGCTACAGCGTGTCTTGGTTGCCGGTCCCGATCCGCCGACGCCGCTGCCTACCCGCCGCCCCGCCACGCAGTACAAAGCCTCTATAACAGTCCCAGATTGCCCCGGCCCCGAACGGTAAACTGCCAAACTACTCTCAAACTTTGTACCCGAACTTGACACCTTTGTACAACCGTCAACAGTCAGGAGTTTGAGTAACCATCCGGTGTTAGATGCTTCACACCCTCTACCCCCATCACACCACTGGAAGATGCACACAATTACGCCTCCAACAACGCTTCCGAGACCTGCGTCGTCTTACCTCACAAGCCACTATAAGTATTTTTACATATGTACTTATATCATTACTGAAAATAGTTTTTCTCCTACAAAGGAAACCGTCTCGATGTTTCTACTGCCGAAGTTGTATTCTCATTCACCATCATGCTTTAAACAATCTTATAGCCCGGAAACAGACCTCCCTGACCGTTGATACGTTATTTCGTTTATCATATTTGTGTTGAGATTTGACTTTCCAAACCTCGATAGAATGTTACTATGTTATATTTATTTTTCAGAGTTCTGTCGATAAGTGCATCTGATATCGACACTATTTTGGAAATCGTGAAAGACATTCTGCCTAGCTTAGCTGATGTGAGTATCTTTAACAATAAATAAAATTACAGCGTCTATTTATAATATAAAAATCATCTCTTTTTCCTACATGCATATGAACGTATATACTGTATATATACACATATCATATAACATTTTTCACAATTTTTGTCTGTCTGTATGTTCCGGCTAATCTCCTGAACGGCCGATTTTGACGCGACTTTCACTTGATGTAATAAGAAATAGGAGCCGTGGTAGCTGAGTGTCCGGGCGGTCGCCTCAAGTTGTTGTTGCAATTTTATGTGCTGATTTACCACGCGATCGGCGGTGTAGGAAAAACATCGTGAAGAAACCTACACGTCTTAGAAATGTTTTCTAAGACATGTGAAGTCTGCCAATCCGCACTAGGGCCGCGTGGCGGACTATGCCCTTATACTCTATTTAGAGAGAACGCCTGTGCCCAACAATAGGACATATATAAAGGCTGTAACTTTAACTTTTAATAAGGAGTAAAATAGACTACTAAAAAAATAATAATTTTAAATTGCAGGCAACACCGCGGGGTTGCTAGTTCTAAATATAAACTGCATTTAGTGGTCCTTATTAAATCGTACAATATTCTGTTCCTGCACTAGGGAGGTCCTAAGATGAGTACCGAAGATATGGACATCCGTCTACTGATTCATCAGAGCCGAGCCGGCTGCATCATTGGTAAAGCTGGAGCCAAGATCAAGGAACTGCGTGACGTAAGTTGTTTCTTTTTTTCCTTTTGTGTCGTCACACATACACAATAGCTCACACGCCAATTTCAAACTTTGTCTTTACACGTAAGCATTCCGGTCCGAGGGTGCCCGAGATATCCGAACCACGGCTCGGTTAGTTTTCCACGGATGAGCTAAGCGACATTCGAAAGCTTAAAATTGTTTATTTACCACCTAGTTTTGGGATTTAAATGCGTTTCTTGGAACGACACGTAGAATTACGTTAGTGGTTATTAAACTAGCGACCGTAAGATCGTAAGTCGAACCGTTTAGCCACTGGCTAAAAATTTGGGGGCGGCGTATAGCGATGAGCTTTCCCCCCCGTCACATGGGATCTAATAAGAAATATGTCTCTGTCTACATTACTGTATAAATACGTGAGGGCTTATATAGTTTATTAAAGTGATAAAAAAACAATCGGAATAGAAACTTATTACGGCTACCGATTTTTTTTTACATATTTCCTCAAAGAAGGTAGCCCTATATGAATTGAAAAGAGGCATGTTTTGTATTTCATATAAAATGATTGCTAAAACTGCGGACCTCGGACATAATTTCAAAATCGTAATAAGTTCACGGGTATAAAGACACAAACTGAGCAATGTATAAGTGATCGAGTAACGTATATATTAAAGGTGTATAGCACGGTAAAGCCATCGTTCCGCTTGGCGCGCCTCAGCCAGATATGCATCGTTATGTCGCACGCAGTACAGGTAACGAAAGGTGGTAAGCAGATGTTGCGCAACGTGGCCCGGCCAATCGTCAGAGCGATGCACTGTTATACGGAATGTTTTTATATATATATATATATATATGTATCTGGAGCCACGTGTCAGACGCGCGGGATGAGGGGCAGATGTGAGAGCAGCTGCTACCCGCCTGTTATCTCCATCGACGGATGTTGCTTAGGAATCACGCGTTATAAACAAAACTCTTAAGCTAGTTTGTTTATTATAACAATCTCTTTAACCGACTTCAAAAATAAGGTTTTTTTTTAAATGTTTGGTACTCATTACTGTCTGACAATTATGAACCGATTTGGAATGGTTTAGGTCCCATATTAATTATCATGTCATAGGATCTAGGGTTCCGAAGGTATTATACTAAATCTTACGGAAGAATGCTTATTGAATTAAGGAACGTTGTTTTAACTTATATATACTTTAAGTATTTATTGAATCTGGTTCCAAATATACGTGTATTTCATGTATATAAAAAATATTATCGTTTGATCGTCCATATATTATTAAATCAGAGTAAACGTTCAAGCCGAGGTCCGCTTTCACTCTTGCACCAAAACTATGGCCAGTTTCTTTGGCCAATCAACGTAGGTTTGTCACAAAGAAAAAAAGCTTAGAAAAATATCACTATATAAACGCGAAAGTTTGTAAGAATGTATGTGAAGTGTTACTTACGCAAAACTATTGAATGGATTTTTAGAAACTTTACAATATAGTGTACACATCATAGTAACACATAGGCTATAATTTATTGAGATATAGTGTGAATTAATCGAAATATAACGATATAAGTAGGGAAAATCTGCCATCTGCTAGCTGTTCTCAAAAACCGTAGGAAACGGATATAATGTAATAGGTTGTCAAATATCTCCCTTCCGCCTTTTAGTCTCTTGAATTTCACGGCTATGTACAAAGCGCTACAGAGCTCGTATCTAGCAATACTATACATATTTTAAAGGTCTTGACATAACCTACAAAACGACGCTATGCATAATTAGTTTGGATATTGCGTTCAACAGTTATAGACGTGTAAACATGAAGTTCTGTAGCGCTTTGTACATAGCCGCGAAATTCAAAAGACAAAGAGGCGGAAGGGAGATATTTGACAACCTATTATAATGGAAATGCTTATCTTAAATAGTACTACAAAAAATCTCGCGATAGCTTATATCTTTTTATTATTTATTTAGTTATAATATATAATTTATTTCTAATTCACATTTGGGTAGTAACAAATTGATTCTTATATCAAAATAAATACTTTTATCGCATCTGGTATTAAAAGTAAAGTTTGTCTTTTACACAAATATTACGAAAAACAACTTGGGATATTATGGTACCACATGGTTACTATTAGAAAATAAACTGAATTTATAACGATTTCACGCCCTCACTATTCAACAGATCATTAAGAGCTCACAGCAGAGCACACAAGAGGTAATGGAGATACTTTTTAATTGCGGGTAACACCGCAGGGAGCTATTCAAATATAAAATAGATGTTATTTTATAACATATTATTCTTCAACAATACATAATGTATATGAAGTATCTTTTTTGGGGACGTTATGTTTCACAATTTATCCCTTTGTTCGTTTGTTTTGCACTGTCAATACATAAGGAACAATGTCATCCGACTTGCCTGCGCGTATCCCGAATGCAGGACAACAGAGTTTTATATAACAAACATTGAACAACGGCAGGGAATTTATAGTCACACGTAATTCGTCGCTCTAGTGATGGGCATAGACCTACGTTAGGTATAGGTTTTATGGACGAACTACACAGTTGGCCAGAGCGGCCGGTCTTTACTGCTTCGTCGGATTGAGAGGTGGCATAGCTTTTAGGTCGTTTAGCCTAAACCTCTATCGCTAGTAACTCGACGCAAGGGTGAAGGGTAACCTCGGCTTGGACGATTACTATGTTACGCATAAGAATTCCGATCCGAGGGCGCCCGAGAGGGCCGAATCTCGACTCTTAGCTGGGAGTAAAAACTCCAGCAACGCTCCTAATTCTATCCAAGGGGTGGGGCTTTGAATTCGTCTGTTTTGTCTCGTATGTTTGTTTTTTGTTGCCTCATAACTTTCGACGCAGGTCAGAAAACTCAAAAGTGATTTTGATGATTCTTTTTTTACTTTTACCTTTTTAACTGGTGCTTCCCCTATGGCTTTTCATTTTGGTCCAATTCTGATAATAGCATCCATGAGAAAACTATGTAAGTTGTTGTACTAATTTGCATTAAGTCCGTGCGCGACAAATGGACGAATAACTGAATAAGACGCCAACCGATTTCGATAATTTGATTTTTTATTGAAACAGATGTAGCCTAAAGGTTTATGGCAGTTTGTTTAGGTTCTGATTAATTCTATTTCATTATATTACTAGTCGGATTTTCTTACACGCAAATATACTTGTTACAATTTGATTCTTTGAGTGATATTTTCATCTCGTACATTGTGTTAAGTTGTCTCACCTACACCACGCGTGTGCGCACAATAAAGGCGTACGTGTGAGCGCGACGTTAGACCGGCGCGTGCGCCAGCTGCGGCGGTGGCAGGTGCGCTCGCAGCCGCCGGAAGGCCGCACAAAAACGCGCGCACCTGGGCCCTACCCACTTGCACAATGGCCTCGCCATAAGGGCTCCTCTCTATACGCGCTAAATAGAAATTTTTGAACATATGCCAAGCGGAGTGAATCGAAACTGGCTATACACGGCATCGCAGGTAACACGCTCCCGACCTCTGTTGTTCGCAGTTTTTATACAACTTCCACCCATGCCTTTGTTGTCGTTAGAGAAATTATTGGTTTAGTTGCGTTTGTATGGAATTTATGGATACATTTGAGTTCGACAATCATGAGTTATTTTAGATAATTTTTGAAGGAAAACTTCTTTACGGCTCGCTTTGGCGGGTAAATGAGCGTTACGAATATCATTGTAAAGGCAGTAAAAGAGAGGTGCGAGTACACATTTTCCATCTCTCTCTCATATTTTCTCATTTCTCATGCTACGTTTCTTAGAACTAAAACACAGTGCAAGACTATTGTCTGTACCACACTGTAGGAGCAAGAGTGACCAGTGCGCGCGCACATTTTATTTCTCTTTTGAACAATCGTGTATATTATATATATATATGTATATGTCGGATCAATAGCCAGATGTCACAAGTCGCATACGAGCGGCAGGTATCCTTCCCTGGTATTGAGGTATTGAATGTTGCGAGTTGTTGTTTGCAAATCGTAACCTGTTGACAGTGGTAATGAACTCACGGCTAGCTACGTCCAGCACATCACACCAGGGTCTCCTCGAAAGAGAGTTCCATTGGTGCTGCGATACCTGCCGCTTGTATGCGACTTGTGATATCTGGTATTGATCCGACATCAGAAGTGGGAATTCTGGCCAGGATCCGACATATATATATTGTTGAGAGATGCATTTCTGATCTAATGGAGAACAATAGTTTGTGCGTTTGTAATTGAAAGGGTAACACGTGTTGGTGGGGTTTCATCCGTCGGAAGCGCGGCGCCGGGGTCGAGTTACTGAGCACGTGACGGGAGGGGGACTTTTTTGTGGACCTCCTTCCATTTCCTCTCCACGGTTAAGCAAAAAATCGAGGATATGTATGAGATTTTGATATACACTAATCCTGTCATGATGCAATTATCATCTATTCATGCTATTATTAGATATATAGATTTGCTATATACATTTTAATTATAATCAATCAACTTCAAAAATGAAGAGGGTCCTTAAATCGTCCTATATGGTTTTTTTGTGCGTTTCAAATTTTTTGGACTGGATAAACCGATTGTGATAATTTTTTTTTCATGACTGACGCTTATGTGGTACCATCATTCTGTTAATACCATACATGAGAAATCCATATAGGTTAAGAATTTGCATTAAGTGCGCGACATATGGACGTATAACTCAATATCACCCCAACGGATTTGGTTACTTTTTTATTGGAAAGGATTTACTTCAACAGTAGTTTGTTTACAGTTTGGTTAGTTTCTGATTAATTTTCTTCGTAATATTCGTATGATGATGCGGAAATACAAAGAAAAATTCGGATTTGACGTCGGTTTTGTTTTACTCGTAAAAATACTTGTTTATTTTACCCATGAGTCCGCAGTGAATGAACTATATTACGTATTTGAACCTAATCTTATGGTATAAATATTCGTTCCTTCTGTATTTTTGCAGTAATAGCTCACACAAAACAAAACGTGTTATTATTTAGCATTGAATAATAATATGCAGACAGTAACAGTAACCTTAGTTCCCTCCAATCTTATAAAGTGTCCTGACAATTAGTACGTGCGTCGTGCCAGCCTGGCGTATGTATTCTGGCCGTAATTACCGAAGGGGACAATGTACCGTCCCTGTGACACCGGCAATTATTGCAGCACGCGAGCCCGCTTCCGTTTCCGATCGAAGTGCGCCGGCCGCAATACGGCTTCCTTTCATGGCACGGTTACTGGCTACTGTACAATGAAGAGTCAACATGTTTACTGTGTAAAGAACATCCTGAATGTCTTGTTAACCGACTTCAAAAATAGACGAGGCTCTCAATTCTTATTTTCTTACCTTGTTGGTTCACTCGTAGCTCCCATTACTTATGAACCGGTTTATATTATTTAAAACGGTTTACGTACAATTTTTGTTACGTAAATTTTGTTCGGTTTCGAATATATATAGCAGGAAACTCTTAAAATCGTATGCTTGTCCATTTTATTTCATTTTTACAAAGTAGTCAAAACGACAATGGAATTGTAGAAAGATAATGTTGGCGCAAGAGGTTTGTAATATAACTATGACACTTGAAGTTCACGCATATAAAAGCTGCAAATATACTCTATTACTATTTGATTTTAAGTCGATATATTTTTTTAATATACTTGTTATCAATGTCCAATTACGTAATCAACATATGATTATGTCATCAACTTGAATCAGTGTATACGTGATCGCGTGACAAGGTGTCCCATCACATATTCAATTAATGTTTCATCTCAACATACATAATATGAACTCATAAAATATTCCTAGCATTCCCACACCTGCCCGTCTATGTTCGGATTGCGTTGACGAAACGACTTTGAAATACCTATACTAGTAGCTTTATTTGTGCCCCGGTACAGTCGTGTCGCATATGTAGACGATTGTGCACGTGAAAACCGCTACGTTCGTGACGGTCTACGGAGCGTAGGCGTGCGGCGTTACTATAATTGTGGGGGTGGGGGTAGCATAGTGCTCTACGACACTGTCGAGTGTCGACCCGTTCTGTACACTACGCCCTCGGACTCCTTCGGGGTCACACTTGTTTTCAGTTATAAAGTGTCCCGTATAATATCGCGAGTTATTTTGTGATTACATACACGCAATGGTTTTATATCGACGAATAGTGTACACTTATGTCGTGCAGAGTTATTTACAAGTGTGAGTTATGTAATATTGATTTATTTTACTTATTA
Organism: Meandrusa payeni; assembly: GCA_029286785.1. Classification (NCBI taxonomy): domain Eukaryota; kingdom Metazoa; phylum Arthropoda; class Insecta; order Lepidoptera; family Papilionidae; genus Meandrusa; species Meandrusa payeni. The sequence continues at coordinate 4,012,725 of JAGSMX010000008.1, read as the reverse complement.
AATTTTGTAAACTTATTTAAAAAAGGGGAAGGTTCTCAATTCTTCTTCTCAATAGTACTTTTCTTAAATCATTTATGAACCAATGTTTTTTCTTTGAAAGCGTTTACTTTCAATTGGTATTGTGTTGTTTTTTGTGCATTGGATTGGGTTCCAAAGATATACCATAAAACTGTGTTAGGTTTATGGCAATCCAAGATGAAGTATGTACTCCTTAACGATAAGAGGAGTACTAATGTGGAAGAAGAAAGAGAATGTCAGCGCCAGAAATTTGTAAATAAACGAGCGGTTGTGGACTTGCGTTCACTTTTAGTGTTTGAACTCTTCTTGTATTTACTCGAAGATATTTTTCGATGCTTATAAACGGTGACTTATAAAATTAGTAGTTTGTTACTTATAAGTGCTATTTTAATAGTGTTTTAATAAGGATTTAGTTTTTTTGTATTATTTTATTAAAATTGTAATATTAAAGAGTCCGATAGAAATCTGGGTTCAAGTAGTTGTTTGTGCATACTGTATTTCGGCTACGTGCTGTGGTTGATGTATAAACGAATTTGCTACGAGTTAGACCACATGACTGAAGTAAAATTTCTTTAACTCTATCTAAAAGTCACAGCCTTTATATACATATATCCCACTTTTGGGCGCAGGTCTCCTCTGGAAAGAGAGCGTAAGGGAATAGTGCACCACGCTGCCCTAGTGCGGATTTATCAGACATCACATGCCTTAGAAAAAATTTCTACCTCACGATGGACACCTCACAAAAATTTTAAGTGCCGGCACTGGAGATCGAACTCGGGTTGTTAGCGTACTATGCGACTTGAGCCAACCGCCCGGACACTGAGCTACCACGGCTCTATCTATATATGTATACTATATAGACCATTGTTGAAGGGAGAAAATATGTGCTCGCTCCTCTCTCTCTTGCCCCTGCAGTCTCTTTCTATCTTCACTAACTTATATCTCCATCTCGCCATGATGGCCAAGGGCGAGATGGGGTCACGTTAGCATTTCATCTTATTTAAATCCATCCAATGCTTTGCCTGGTTTTAGAATGGTTAACGTCAATAGTCTTATCGTGGGATTGAACCTATGATCTGCAGAGCGCACCACAAACGATTGGCTATTGATGACCTACGTTGCTCGTATTTAATGCCCTTTGAGACATTCTTGAGGCAAACGCCCATTCATGTAGATGTTTTTAGCCTATTAGTTGAGTCTTTAGACTAGACGTTTGTGGATTTGGAGTTTCGTTTATCTCGTCCATTCACACATTTTTTTTTAATTTACAGAAAACTGGCGCCAGGCTGAAGATTTTCTCCAGTACGGCGCCGCAGAGCACTGAGCGCGTGGTGCAACTGGTGGGGAACAAGGATGCCGTCGCAGCGGGGGTGCGGGAAGTCCTGGAGCTTATACGCGAGGTTCGTGTTACCAGAACAATATAATTACACTCTGGCTTTGGTATATTCTTTTCTGAGAGTTTTATGTATCATGTCCTCTCTAACTACGTACAGCGTTTCTTGTGCCTTCCGCGGGGTCGTGTAGTGACATAGACATCTGTTTCCGAAGTAGTCCGACGGTTTATGTGGCCATACTATCGAAGACAACTATCCTGCAGTTTGCTGCGTCGCGGACTTGAGACCATTGATGGCCTCATTAGCTGCACTTAATTCAAGGCAATCATGGCAATGACAGAATCATGTAAAGATATCAATATCTTAAATAGATCGGTAGACATCCTTAGAGCATCGGTCTACGTGGTAACTCCTGAAGCACAGTTACGTCGTTGGTTTAACAAAAAAACCCGTTCCGTGAGTAAGCAGTACAAATCCCTATTTAAAAAGTGAGGGGACCCTTTTTTCAAAGTCTGTTTCAAATCATTCGTCTGTATTCTTTTAAATTTGTGCACTCATAGCGCTATCATATATGAATAGTTTTTAATATATTTTGTCTGACAGAATTGGGTTTCTATCAATCAGGTCCCATATTAATTTTGTTCGCATAGGTTCCGAAGTTTTTCTGGCGACTTCCTAAAATAGTATGGAAGAATGCTTTGTTGATTGAGATATTGATGGTTCTGTGGCAATACATCACCGAGAAGAAATTCTTGATAACGAGCACGAAGAAAAACTCTACGTAATGTGTGGTGTAACAAAACTGTGTAATTTTTTGTTTTAATGAGAGTACATCGAACACATCTCTTCAGGAAACCAATCCTCATACATTTAGCCATTGCCTATTTGTACATTCCGACAATTCCTTCCGATTCATTTTATTTTCAATTAATATAAGCTTTAATAAGCTAAGTTTTTGTCAAGTAAGCTATTTAACGGGAAAACAACTACCTTTATTTCCAGGTGCCAATAAAGGGCGCGATTCAGAATTACGACCCGCACAACTACGACGACTACTATGCAGACGAGTACGGCGGCTTCGGCGGCGGGCAAGCGGCAGGGGGCCGGGGGGCACGCGGAGGCCCCCCACGCGCGCCTCGCCCACCCGCGCCACGCGCTCCCCGCCCGCAGGCCCCTCGCGCCGCGCCGCCCGGCCCCCGAGGTGCGTTCAACGATTACGGCGGCCCCCCGCGCGGATACAACGGTCCCCCACGCGGCAACTTCGCCGGAGGCAATTTCGGGGGCAACTTTGGTGGCGGATTCGCGAGGAACTCCGGCGGCCAGGACACGAGCACGCAAGTTACGATACCTAAAGATGTGAGTGTCTTGTTGTTGGTTGGCGTGGCCACGCGGGCGTACGGTTTATTGTCTGCGGTCTGCGGTAATGTGCTCCACTTGAAGTTGTCACTCTTTTTCCCGCACACGCTTTCCGTACTATTTGTTAGTTCCGTACATGATATGATTCGTTTCCTTGTATGCACAGTATATATAAAAAAAGTCAATTAATCCTCCTTTAAACAAAAAACTGTACCACAGATACAAAGCTAAGTGTACCCTGCCTCACGAACACCGCTCTGCCCAGCACAAGTTCGAGGTACTTACAGCATACGGGGCGGTGTTCTGGTGTATTAGGTGTGACATTCTGCACTCTCTATTAAGATTATTTGAATATTCGTCGACATTGTTCGCAGCTGGCCGGCGCGATAATCGGGAAAGCCGGGTCCCGTATCCGAAAGATACGCGCGGAGAGCGGCGCCGGCATTGACATCGCCGAGCCGCTACAGGGTTCCAACGACCGCATCATCACCATCACCGGCACCCCACAGCGCATACAGATGGCGCAGTACCTACTGCAGCAGAGGTGAGCTAACACAAACCCCGATCTCCACCTCCAACACAACATTCCACTACTATATTTACCACTACAAGTTTAAATTTACACAAACAAAAACCGACTTAGACGTTAAACGGTATTTCGCGCGGACGCCCCCTTTATATTTCCGTATTATCGTAGGAATATTACGAAATAAAATTAATCACAACCTAACCAAACTCTTAAAGTATATCCTTTCCAATAAAAAATGAATCATCAACATTGATTGGCGTGATATTGAGTTATTCGTCCATTTGTGGCGTACATACTTGATGCAAATTTAAGATTATTATGGTCTTCTCATGGATGCCCTTGTCAGAATTGAACTAAATTGAAAAACATCCAAATTGTAGCCGTTTCCGAGATTCAGATCACATATATATATACAAGAATTGCTTGTTTAAAGGTATTTGATTACAAGAAGAAATATGAATTCATGATCTAAATCCCCCACCACTTCAAAACACACTGCGGGGTGTCATCCTTTCTGTGTGAACATCCCCCAAACCCAAATGAGACCCTTTGCTTTCTCTTTCATTAATCCGTACAACAAAGGACTGGAATATTTTGCGGCTTCTGTCTTTCCCACCAATTACAATGTAGGTGTTTTCAAGAGTAGTGTATAGACATTTACTATGTTAATACACCTTGCCATACAGGGCTGCATTTACAATTAAAACTTATAAAAAATAAATTATCATACAAAATAAATTGATCTATACAGCTTAGAATAGAAATATAATATCAGCATTTTCTAAAGTCTCCTTTTGCATGAAATAATGCATGTATATGTAAGGAATTTTAATATGAGTAAGATCTTATGGATGGGTTACATAGCACCCTATGGAAACTGTGAACTACTACACTGATAATTAATATTTATTGGTAGCTTTGTTACATTTAGTACTCCATGTCGCCCCATCACGTATTCATTCACATCAAGTATCACAAAACTTAATGCCTCATTTATCGATGTGATAAACGCAAATTATCTTGTATGTATGACGACTAGATAGACTGATAAAATATTATACAACAATATATTTGTTGTTTAGTACCATTTCGAACTTATTTAGATGTAAGCACGGCTACAAAAATATATTTCTATAGGTTAAATGTATTTATGATTCAAAGTTTTTTTTGTTTATCAATTTTAATATTTTGTTGACTTCACAACTGTCAATCTTCCATTATCTACAGTCGATCATCGACGATATAGCTGATAGCGTTCGTTCTGGGTAATTTACGCTTCCCGAAGTGGCATATTAGTTAGTTTAGCTTAGATTGTCCCATTTAATATATAAAATAGCTACCGCCCAAGCCGGGTGAGGCACCCAAGGCACCTCACCAGGGGGACCCTTGTGTCGAGTGCTAGCTAATAGAGGTTGAGGCTAAGCGACCTAAGAGCTATGCCACCTCTCAATCCGATGAAGCAGTAAAAGCCAGCCTCTTTGGCCAACTGTGTAGTTCGTCATTGAAAAATAAATAAAAAAAAACCTGGTAATTGTTTCTACTACTAATTCCATATACGGTTTGGATTACGATTTCTACATGGGCCATGAAGTCAAGAGAAAATGTAGATTTTACTATCAATTGTCCACGCATTTTTTTAGTATTATTAAAACCTTCCGTGTGCCTTAAGGAACATATAAAAACAATTAGCAGAATTGGTCGAGCCATTAGGAGCAATATTCATTTGAATATATTAGAAGAAGATTTGTCTATCTTGCCGTTGTACATGAACAAGATCTGTCAATATCATAGCGTAATGTAACCATTACTAACACATTATTTTCGACAATAGAATGTTCCAAGAGTTCCCCGACTTGGCTCCAAACCGCACTAAAATTAATAGAATTAATTGATGAGCTATGTGTGTGACGTGAAGCAGACGCTGAGGTAAAACTGCAGACAATTGTTGGTAGATTTGTATCAATTGGGTAGTTTTGTATTACAAATAAAACGAGCGTACTTTAGACTAACTACAATACTGAAGTAAAACTTTTTTAGGTCCATCTATTTATATGTTCGTTTATGTATAATATATATACAAAATAAACATACGATTGTTGAAGAAGAAAAGAAAATGTGCTTCCGCACTGCTCTCTCTTGCTCCTACCGTGATATTGACAATAGGTCTGCTCTGTTGCTTAGATAAACGAAACGTAACCGGCTGTAAGAGAAAGGAAATGTTTGCTTGTATCTCTCTTGTTGTAAACATAAATATATAAAACATCTTATATCTCCGTCTCTCTGTTCTTCACTCGATCACAAATTTCGTGACGCTCTCACAAGCCTAGCGTCCCAAACCCCAAGTCAAGCTTGCGTAAAGAAGTTTTACTTCAAAAGTTGAGTAATTATTGTAACAGTCTGGAAGTAACACAATATAATTGTTATTAAATGGACCAAATAATGGGGTTTTTGTTTCCTGCTATTTGTGATAAACGTGTTCATTGTTGCGTGTACTAACATTTATTTGGTCAATAACAAATGTTTTAGGTGTGTGAAGGCTCGCGACTAACAGGCACGGCGGATCAGCTCGCGCGTTGTATGGAAGACTAGTGATTTTGTTGTTTGATTTGATTAACAAAAGATCACCAGTCTGCCTACAAAGCTGCGATGCTCACTTCAGACGAAGACCGCTCATCACCACACCACCGTACCATCTCTTACTAACTTGTCTTAACAATTCATTAGCTAAGACTACAGTGGTACCTCTAGTCTCCTCCTCGAGTGCTCTAATATACAAATGTTTTCAGATACTATATTTTGCTTTGAAATGAGCGCAAGATTTGCGTTGAGGAATCTAACAGTTTCCACCTCAAACTAGACCTGTCTGTGTGCTTGTTTTCCAAATTTTCGAAGCATTTTTGATAAGATGGGTTCGCGTTTTTGCTTTTTATACATTTACAAAATATTTGTTACAATGGCATTTTATTTAATTTCAATGAGGAAAATTGCTCTGAGATGAATAATATTGATGAATAAATTAATCACTTATGCTGAGGTACCGTTGTACTTTTACTTGATCTTAATTTTGAATTCTTGACATTTAGAACATTTTACAGCGGTCACTATCACAATGAATTTCGCCTATGATGTATGTATGTATGTATATTTTGTGGTAACTTATTACATTTTAAGTATTTGTATAGTTACGATATTTGTACTTGTATACCATCGTCCTGCTTTGTTCATATATTTCCTGTCCATACAAATGTTGCTTGGAAAAGTTCACTAAACAATGAGATGTAAAATTTACCTTAGTTTTGTAATTTGCTTCTTGTATGTCTTAATTACTTTCATTTGTCAAGTTTTGCTCATTCTGTGGTTATACAATCAAAACTTGTTCTACAATCTCCATCCCACCCGTGATAATAACTGCTGTAAAGTCTTGGAAACGTTGGGAATTCAAAAATAAAATTAAAACGTGGTTGTTATACGTAAAAGAAATTTTATAAAATTAGTAAAATTTACGTAAATTTTTCCTTTGATTTGTCTCACTAGAACAATGTTTTAATATAAATTGTTTTGTTTTCAGTGTTCACGAGAGTAACCCGAATCTCGGCCGTGGTAACTTCTAATATACTTAGCATTTGATAAATTACTATTCATAAAAGCTTTATTTTATCACCCGAGATAGTCAACAATGTAACATACGGTTACGGTGCACTTGATAATGCGGTCGTTGATTCTCCTTTGGTGAAGCAGAGTCGAAGCTCACTTTACCTTTGATTTCTTCACAAAAGAGCTGAATATTAATTTAACTATAAAGAGGCAATAAGAAGAATACCAACAATTTATATTTTTATTAGTAAAAGAAGAAGCATTTATCATGATTATTATAGAAGTTTATAATAATAAGTATGGCAATGGTCAATGATTTCAGTTACATCGATGTATGTTTTAAGTAATAGAAAAAGATTTAAAATAAATACATTATTTTGTGAATAATGGTTTTATTTATTTAAAAGTTCCTTATATCTGAAATGGTATGTTGTCAGAACAATGTCCAAGAAATTACCGTATAAGATCAAGAATTTTCGGATTAACTAATAGCTTCATCAAATTGTGATTCGCACATTCTTAACAATATCTCTATAACATAACGCAAGGGTCCCCAAGATGGACCAGCCAGGCTCGGCGTGAAGGTGACCAAAAAGTGACAATCTTAAAAACTGAGACAATCAATTCTTCTTCTATGCCTTTTCCCTTTATTTGGGGTCGGCCCTCCTCGTGTTGCGGCGCCAAGACAGATCGGGGGTACGCCCTAGTATTAATCGCTGTCTTTATCTTGCCTTTTTTCATATTTACGAGGAGGAGGGTGTTGACTTTGAAATTTTTCGGCCGGTTGTCACCTGACGCCAAGATGTGGGCGCTGCTGTTGACCCTACATTGGGTTCATCCGCCACCATCCCTTCTAGACGCTCCAGTCTAAACGCCCAGCACTGCATAGACCTCACCTTCACATGTACTGAAGAAGCTCTATGCAGGGATTTGATATCGAAGTGTTCATCTTCGGCCTGTTGGTCCGCGAGAGGTATTTGATTTCCCTCCTATCCGGTATATCTACCGAGCGTTCCCCTATCCGCCACCTGGGGACGCGTTCTCTAGGGTATATGCTTAAAAATCATCTTTTACCCTTATTATCACTATACTTTAAAAAAAGCCGTTATACTGAGAGAAATGCCAGTAGAAACTGGCAACGCTGCCAAAACTGCCTGTACAACGGCGTAAACGCGACTAGATTTCCTTCTATACTTGTATTTTTGCGGCTCATCTGATCTCGAGTGTTCCAGCCGCCCGTAAACGCCTGAAGAGATTAAAATATTTTAGCCTATATAAAAAGAATTTAGTCACCAGCATTTTGATGACTAGGACATATACAAAATTACCTCCACTCATCAGTATTCGGCGAGATCCTTGACAAAACCCGTAACGTAGATTCGTATTACGTCGAAATTTGTATTTACTTGTAAAACTACTTTTTAGTACACTAGTATAAAAGTAAAGTATAAAAGTAATTACAAAACAAATTTTATTTAGTTGGGAAAGCGGTCTTTATTTTGTTGGTAAGATTGATTGTTGTATGTCATTTGTTGATAATTAAAGAACATTTCTTTAATTATACAATTAAAATGCAATTCCTAATCTTTATTAATAGCACTTGTTCTATCACAACATTCTACACAGGAATTGTCTGTTTTTCACTAAATGAAGTATAGAATAAATAGCATGTCATTAATTAATCGGCGTAATTTATGCCGTTATCTATGAGAGCTTATTTCAACCAAGTCAATCTAATGTAGTAGTGAGAATTACTCACATCTCCCTTAGAAAAAATAACCCTGACTTTTATGTAACCCAAATTTTAACAAATCATGGATTTCACAAAACCTATTTAAAAAGATTTCATATAACAGCAGATAACAAATGCCCTTGCGATGAATACACACCTCAAACTATAGAACATCTAATAAAAGACTGTCCAAAATTCAACAAAACAAGAATACAGCATAAAATCAACTCCAACAATTTTTCAATAGACCCTTATAATTTAGCAAAATTACTCAAAAAGAAACTACAATCCGAACATTCACTACACACATAATTGAAATTTACAGTAATCTTAAAAAGTTTAACAAAACGTAAAAATAATATACTGTACCAATAATAATAAAATAAATATCTACCAAATCTCAATTCCTGTTTCCCAAAAAGCTTGCTATTATATGCGACCCTTGTATACCGATAGCAGGGACAATATAAAAAGGCATCTACAAAATACTAATATAATATAATTCAAAAAAAAAAATGTAGTAGTGAGGCCAGCTGGTGCTCATAATTAGAAAAATGACCCAGCGTCAAATCATATGATCAAGGATAATCCAGGACGGATTCTGTACCATGCTATGCTATCTTTATAGACAGGCTGGCATTGCATTTGCATTATTGTGTGGATATATTATAACTTGACTAACTCCAAATAAACTACTACCACCTAATAATTACAACCACACAACTACCATAATGATTTGAGGTACTATTTTGAGTTTTAAGGTGACAGAGTTAAAAGGGAATCAGTGAATAATCAAAATATGCAATGAGACAGAGGTTCATTAATTGAAACAAATATAGCTTAAATACAATTTATAATAAAGAATCACATTATTGCCTTAAAATATATACTTTATGTGTTATTATTATAAATGTTTAGTAAAAATATATCCATAACTTAAAGCTTTTTGATCAGATCAAGTCCAAAATCCAGTCGTCATGTTGGGTGTAAAGATGTATCTGAATGCTTGTCCAAGTAAAACAAAACATACACAAGTGGTATCACAACACCAAGGATGAGCATACAGCAGACCAGATGGAACCATTTCAATCCAAAGTCAGCTCCATGGGATGTCAACTCCTTAACCACAACAGCTTCCACGGATATCTTTGGTTTGTTTGGTAATAATTGAGTGTCCTCGGAGATTGCTTCATTTTGTTCGGAATCTGTATAAGGAATAACAGATGGCGCCAGAGTGCTGTTTAACACAACTGTGTTGCAGTCTATCGCACAGTCATTATCCTTGGCATCTGTTGTTTGAGTAAAATCTTTTAATAGATCATTAGTGAGTCCATTTACAGAGGCATTCTGTATAATATTAGGTATGACGATATTTGGTAAGGATTGCTTTGATGTTGATGGTACGGGCTGAATTTCTTGCTGAGGTGGGACAAGTTCTGTAAGGACTGAATAAGGAGTTACTGGCACTTTTATTGTCCTCCTTGCGAATATCTCATTATCTTTGTGTATATGATTGATTCTTTTTAATTCTGAAATCTAACAACATTACTTTTAAATGCACATATTACATAAATATGAAGAGGTTTTTGTTGCTTGTTGATAAGGAAATTTATCAATACATATTGAGTTGATAATTTTATAGTATATAGCATACTTTGTGATAAGCAACCTAGACTTAGCTTTCACATTGGATTTGATAGCAATCTGTCTCAAAGTGACTGAGAAGACTGAACTACAGCATAAACCACTACTTCACATAGAATAAAAAAAAAGTGTTCCACATTACTGAAGTTTTTTTTTTGTTCACGCGGGGGAATCTTTTTATAGACCATCCTCCGGTACCCTGGGTGGGCCCGGAGGGATGTGTGGGACATGACCGTCTCACAGAAGGAGGCGACCGCCGTCCAAGACCTGTCGCTCGAGACCATCGCAAGAGCGAGGCTCGGAAGCGGCAGGTCTACACCACCGATGGCAGATACCATGTCATGGCGCTGCGCTGCCCATTTCGGGCACACCTCGAGGGTGTGCTGGGCAGAGTGCACCGCAGCACCACAATCATGGCACCGCTCATCGGCCTCCCGATGGACCGTCCGACACAGTCCCGAAGCACCCATGCCCCGTGAACACCTGCGTCAGACGGAAGGTGAGGAGAGGTTTGCGCTTTCTGCGCATCCAACGCCACATTACTGAATTTGCATTATACTCTATTAACATTTTACTTTTTTAATAAGGAAGAATTATTAATGTTTGTAAAATAGTTATGCTTATTGCATTACCTAGACTTCAGAGTTGTCTCACTACTGCCCCATTGAAGTTGTACATCATTTTGGTCTGCGTCAACACAATGGGTTACAATTACACAGCAATCCATTGGGTATACAAATAAAACAGACAGAAGAAGAAAGGTGGAATGTCAACAAAAATACCTGAGTAATGGTGGGAAATCTATATATATAAAAATGAATATTTGTATATCCTTAATGAAATTGTAAACTATGCATTTGATCTCTGTGATGATCTTCAGCAAAGTGTTGTGCATGAGTTTACTGAGTTGAAAATAAAATAAAAGATTTTTTAAATTAAAATCAGACTTTATAAAATCTTGGTTGACCAGAATGACATTCAGTTGTTCAGCTTCAAACAGACCATAGGTCATATCATAAATGTTAATCATATTCAATTACTACTTCTTTCACAGCAGAAAAACATAGACAAATAGTATAATATTGTTTGAAGAGGTTTATTGTCGTATTATTTATTTTAAGATATAAATTACGAAAGGCTTGACTTGACAACTATAATGTAGCTTGATAACCCTGGACTAAATTAGACAAGTGGATGAGAAGCTGGGAGGAGAATTGTGCAAAGACTGATGTAAATATCAGGGAAACTAAATACAAATACTTTATTCAAAAATTTCTTTACAAATACACAAACTCCTAGGAACTAGGAGTGCCCTCTCCCACTGCCATACATAAATTTCATTTACAAATTTATTTTAACAAAGATATAGAAGATAGTTTACTTAAAAAAATTAAATAAATATTCATATATAAATAAATAAATATGGACGTGTTGTAGTTCGAATGAGCGTGTGTGTGTGTGATGAGTGTGGTATTTATATTATTATATTATAAGTGGAAGCATAATTTCTTCTGTCTGCTTATAATCGATCGACAACAGCCAGTTGAAGAGAAACTCCTACTGTATAGGTCATAAGGGACTTACTGAACAATAGAATCGTAAAGCGATGGCTTGTAATGTATCTCCTTCTTGGACCTGCGCTTCGATAAAGTGGTCCTGAGGCTTTATCCTATGCAGTTGGATCTCACTATTTGAATCGTTTAATCTATTCATGTTTACGTTATGTCCGACCAATTCATCTCCATGCAGCATTTGGCGTGTCCTAGAATAAAGATGTATAGGGTGAATTTTAATGAGAATTAAATAAATAGAGTACGTTGCTCTACGTTATTTCGTACTTACCTTTGTTTCATGTTTTAAAACTACAAAGTGACTAATGTTATCTAACATGACCTGATATGAAAAAGTTAGACTACCTTGTAATTCCCAAATTATGAGTTTATTCTGTTAAATATCAGATGAATTGCTGTGAACAGCTGTTAATTATACTAGCAAAAATATTTATGACAAAGAATTTTTTGACATTTTGCCACATTGACAAGAATAACACACAGATAATACTTCCCTGTACTACCATGATTGAACCAAGAATATTAAATTACTTTATGACTAAAAATATAGTTTCACATTCCTTGTAAATATATCTGTAATTTACCATTATTCCAAACCGATGCTCATTTCGCTCAAAATATGAAACATTTAATACTGTTATTGTTCATAATATCGGAACGAAATACAGAATCTTCATCAGCAAACGGTAATGTAAAAGAAAATCTAAATATTTATGTAATAAGTAAAAAACAATTTTTACAGTCAACTTTATATTTTCTGATTTACTGATATGTTAATATGAATAAAAATAATATAAATGTGAAATGCAAAAGTCTAACTTTCTTCTTCTTTTATATTTTATTAGTTGGCATCTCATGCGAAGCGCAGTTTTCGTCGTACTGAACAGCAGGCGGTTAACTATAAAGGCTGACCAAAGGGGGTGACCCAAGTTGTCGTAGTTTATCTTATCGCCACCAGAAAGGGTACAATCCCTGGAACCTCACAGGGAAGAATATAGGTTTTCCCTATCATTAAATATGCTACTTGCATTGTCTGTTACACGAAGCCTCCGTTTTTCTAGTCTCTTTTATGATGCTTTTAGTATATGGAATTTTTAAAGATCCGAATGTGTAAACTCAGCGCTTTTAAATAAAACAAATATATTTTTATTATAGGAACCGTGGCTCCAACATCACGTACACACAAGCAGCAATATCCGTGGCAGCACTGTTGATTTTCTAAATAGAAAACTAGTACAGTTTACTAATAATTTTTAAATGAGCTGATTAATCACGTCACCGGTCTGGTACTTAACTGTTAATAGTCGTTACTGATTCAAACCAGTATTCATTTTATTTATGATTTCATGTTTTGCAGACCTCTAAAAGGTTTATACATAAAATAAAATATGTGTGTGTTGTTACAATTTTATTAACTTTGAGAATTTTACACAACAGTAAGGTACAGAACATAAAATACCTTTGGTACTGCGCCATAGAGGTGGTAATAATTGCACGTCTTTATCGATCGCCTCTCTAGCTAAATTATGTACAAAAAATATTTGTTAATACAAAAACTGACTTTATTACAAACACTAGATATAGGTAACATTAGTTTATACGATGATAGTAACTGTTATAATTATACATTTAATTTTATTAATGGATAAGATTTCGAAAAAAAAAATTCAGTCCACATACAATGGTACGAAGATATTTCATAAAACAATTTCTAATAAATATGAGTAAACAATACAAAATTTCTTCCCACTCGTTAGTCAGAGACAATTTTAGAAAATAAACGAGTTATAAATAAAATAACAAATAGCAATTTCATACAGTCAAAATAAACTTAGTAAAAATTTAAAGCATCAGTGGCAACATTAATGAAATAATTATCACAGAAAACGATTCGTTTTTAAGTCTGAGTATCATCGGAGGTTTCACAGATAGGAATTTGCTAACTGCAAACGCATATTACAAATGTATACGAATACTGACGACAATAGTAACATTTTAGTTCTACCACGACGACAATTTAACTTAAATTGATACACTTAAATTTATGTAGTGTTGTGTCTCATTAGTTAGGATCTACGCCAGATAATGTAATCGTTGGTGGTAATCAAAATTATGACATGGACGTGGAATTATATAAATATACACTATAATATTATACCGCAAATTGGTTAAGGTTTCCAATTTACTTATAGTGGACATTTTAAATACAGATCGAGACACAATTGGAAAATAAGTGTTCGAAACAAAAGTTTTTGCGCTACTATTTGTAATATTATTTATTACAAGTAAAAGTAAAATGTTTTATACATTATATGTGTTTTATATTTGGGAATAAAACATAGTATTAATGGGGCCGCTCCCATGTTACAACAGTGCTCTGAAAACTTCTAGAACAAAATGTGGGGGAAATTTTGCGCGCGTACAAATAAACAACTAATCGGGAATGATTACCTGGGTGCATAGACGGGTGGCAAGAGACGCGATTGGTTGTTCATTCGTCCCTTCGATTCATCAACCAATCGCATCATCGTGCATCTAACGACTCTTGTCAAGTTAGCTGCCGAGAGTTATACTGTTAATTTGATTGTTGATAGTTGACAGTGGTGAAAAGGATTTTTAATAAATACACATACTTTTAATTTGCATACTATTATGTTTATGTAATAGTATGAATTTTATAATTTTTTTTAACTCCATGGTTAATTTCGCCCATTTATTAAATAAAGTTTAGACGTTTGCAATAAAATATTTAATAAATAAATAAATCAAATAAATAGATGGTTTTACTCGTATGTATGTTTTGATTGAAATACAAATGAGTGGAGTGTTCAGCATTTTATTTACATAGATTATTACATTTGCAAGACATTTGACCACTTTGGACTTTTTATCTGTAATGTTACATAATGCATTTGAATGCTTCTAACATTCTCAAGCTGACTTCAATCTGCGTTTATTATGCATCACATACGTATATCGTACGCAATATTCACTGAAAATCGATTTACGATTAAACTAGAAATGTTATAGTAGATTCCGCATTTAAGCAATATTTTTATATAAGAATTCCCGACTAAAAACTTAAGTTTACTGAATGATTTACGCTAAAAAGTTTGTGATGAGAAAAGAAACATAATTTTAACATTTGTTTATGTTTCTTAATACTGCTAATGCTGCCAATGCAAATAAGTTTAACGGTGCAACTACCTATATGAATTATATATTATTCTAGTAATATTTACAAAGCGATACTGTATCACGGCAATTTTTTTTAAATTTACAATCACAATAAAATTGAAAATATTATCTATGGTACGATTTGTGCCCTAAAACTAGGTGTAAACAGGAGTAAAAATAAATTATTGTAATAAGAAAATTATCGACACCGTTCGTTTTTCAGGTCAGATCGGTCTCTTCTAGGGTTAGTTTTAATAGTCAAATTTTATTTTGAATTCAATACACTAAAAAACGAAAATTTTTTCTTAATGGCAAATAAGACGGCCAGTCATTAAGTCTTTTAAAAAAAAAAGGTTGCAATGACATTTACCATAATTCATTAAAAATGAAATAAATATAAAAAAAAGAATTCCTAATTGCAAAAACGTATTATTCTAGCATTTACAGACTAGTAACATGTACAAATTTATTTAAAGCATAATTATAAAATAAATAAGTCAAAAGATATAAAACATTTATCACTGACACGAAAGAAACTATTATATATTTAAAAAGAAATGAAATTAACGTAGGGCGTTGCTTTTGTATATCACAGGTTGCGTCTAAAGGCATAAACAAACTTGTTTAGTGAATATTCAAATCGTTATATGCCTCCTAATAAAAAACACTAGGATAAGAAGATAACTAACAGTAATTCAATTTCTTAATTACTTTACGTACTAGCACTTTAAGTCAATTTGAAATAATACAGAATATATATCAATATATATTAGTAGAACCAACAAATCATAGTATTCTCAGTAATTAAGAAAAACAGTCAAGTATAAAATGGGTAATTGTAGACAATTTTTAAATTTCGAAAAATTAAACTATCGTCACTACGTCATAAAAGGGAAATAAAGATATATTATAGAAATATTACTGTTAGGTAATTGTAGTATATTTAATGGCCAGCCCTGTAGTTCTGGGCTCTCAAGAATAAGACTACGGTATCCCCTGCCTGTCGTATAAGGCGACTAAAGGGGCCTCGGGTTCACTGGGCGACAAGGGTGGGGGCCTTTGTCGTCCGCTAAAGTGGATCCGGGAAGAAGGCGACATCGGCTGGCCCGTTGCACTATGAGGGCACAGGGGAGGGAGTAACCTCCCCCGGGATGTGCCTCCTTGAGCACAGTGCAGAGGGGCTCCGGTGCGTTCACTGGAGATCCTGGAGCCCCTCGTCGTGCACCGAGGAAAGGGCCACTGGGAGGTTTTAGTGGGTAAAAACCCCACATAATCGCCGCCTTCCCCCCAGAAGGAGGGGTATCTTTTTGAAGATTTCCTCCCCGTTAACAAAAAAAAAGGATATTTAATGGCAACCCTGCATTAAATTCTATTCTGTTAGCAACATTATTGCAATATGTATTAATACTGAATGGTGGTTATCATTCACAAGTCTTTTTATTATTACTATTATGTTTTAACGTGGGTTTACATTGTGTGTGACACAATTTATACAATATCGATGGAGTATTTTACACACATAAATATTAATGTACTAAATAACGAGATCCAAAAGTTATAAATCCTAAATAACTGACATCGTTTTGTGGCAAAGGACCGTGAACACTAAATATTGCTGTGTATATGGTAAACATATTTTTATGATAATAGTTATACGACGAAATTAGTTTATACGACTTAAATTATAGAATATTTGCACAGCACAATGTCTATTGTTCCACAATTATGATTCTTATAGTCAAATATCATTATTAATCCATTTGGAGAGTCTGAGATCTCCAACTATCTAAATCGACTCGACTAGAGTTGATGCGTATTTATCGTCACAGATAAAATACTAGGTACAAAAATAGTCATAGTTAGTCACTGTGACAAGATATCACCAGTACCTGTGACAGGGATTTTGCAACAGATCTAAAATACTCTATTCAGTGACAGATATATCGTATAGTAGCAGTGATTTTTAACTACGCATGATATCTACGCATATCATTTTAAATACGCCGTCTCCGTCACGTGTACGTGTTTGAACGTGGTTAAGACAGGGATGCACTTATTATTTGTTTTAAAACCCGATTTAACTCCATCTGTTAAAATACTACTTACCAGTCACAGTATTTTTATACCTAGTATTTGTCACTGTTATTTTTAAGTAACAGTCACTGTATCACGTAGTATTATGGTTTACCTAGTATTTCCCAACTCT
Organism: Meandrusa payeni; assembly: GCA_029286785.1. Lineage (NCBI taxonomy): Eukaryota > Metazoa > Arthropoda > Insecta > Lepidoptera > Papilionidae > Meandrusa > Meandrusa payeni. The sequence continues at coordinate 3,995,564 of JAGSMX010000008.1, read as the reverse complement.
AGACTCGACAGATGTGTTACCGAAAGTTATATGTCGACTACATTTGTTCTCAAACAAATTCTTTTTAGATTCTATCTCTTACAGAATGACAATCGTCGCAATGATACACGGGTAGAAGACTTTCGTCTTGTGTTGTGAAGTGAGGATAGAATTCATTTTATAAAATACATCGATAAATAAAAACAATGCTTGTGTTTACTCTGATTAAAATACGTAGCCAATATATATCGAAATTATTTCTTCTTAGTGATAACATTTCCCATTATAAAGGGGACTTATACGTGAAATGGCAACCGACCGAGCCGTGCTTCGCGTAACAAGGTAACCGTCGAAGACTGGGGCGACCCTTGTGTCGAGTTACTAGTAGTAGAGGATCACGCTAAGACCTAAGAGCTATCAATCCGGTGAAGCAGTAAAAGACAGCTTCTATGGCCTAATCTGAGTAGTTCGGCACAAAAATAAAATTATATTTTTTTATAGGAAAAGTGGCAAACGAGTTTACAGCTCACCTGTAATTAAGTGATCATCGTCGTGAACATCCACAGCACTAGAGGAGCTGCTTTGCATTGCCTGTATGAATGTAGATGTTAGTGTGGAACACATTTACCGGTAATAAACAGCCGGAAAAAAAATGTTTGTATGTATACTGCGTTGGACTCGTTGGTTCTCCATACTGCGAGTCCATACTGAAGGAGCTTAAGATCTCCACAAGGCTATCTGAAATATGCCGCCCTTTGGCCCTCAGCTTTTTTAGACACGTTATGTGGTCTTCAAAACACTGTCTGGAGAAGCAGATCATTTTAGGCAAAATGGACAGTAAACATACTCAGGGAAGGGCGCCTACAAAATGGTCACACACGATCACCATCGCTTATGACCGCACTTAATGGAGGCTGCTTATATGTCACGATCCTCAGTAGTAAGGGAGCGAAAAGAAGAAGAATACTGCGGTGATGATAACTTAAGCCACCTGAACGTACCATTCACTAATTAATTGGACCAAAGTGATAGTTGGTGTGTGATAAAAGACACTTCACTGTGCATAACTTTTGAACAAAGCGGTGAAGCGCTGCCCAGTCGACTCGGCGATCTCACTTTAATATAAAAATAATAATTGTTCATTGGTGTAACTTTTACAATCGATACTAGATGTAGTATACGTAGATACGGCTCAAGCGTTATCGAAGCCTTGGAAGTCGCCGGGCCAGTTCTCCCGCCTGGCGACCCGATCCGATCCGGTGCAAGCGAAAAATGCGTCACCTTCGAACGGATCCACTTCCCGCGTGAATATATTGACCGATTCCGATTTTTTTATGTCCCGGTGAGATTGTGTGGGCGGTTTAGTGCGCAGCGGTGGTACGTCACCTTCGTCCTCCTCGGCTATGGACGCCGTCCTGCCCCTCGGTGTGGAGAGGGCAGTAAAATCGTCCTCGAACATCGACCGCGGTGACACAGAGTCGGAATCGAACCGGAAACGCGTCGCCGGCGAGTCGCCGTCTCTAGCGCGCGCACTGCTCACCGATATAGGCGACGCTGTTGTTTCCTCGTTGTCAAATGCGAATCTGAAAATTGAAATTTTGGAAACAATAATTTCGTTAACTATTATTAGAACTGGTATAGTAGAAATTCAACTTTAATACTGAAATGGGTGCATTAAAATACCATTAATATATTAACTACTTAACACTTATTGCTTAATTGTTATCGAGCAATCATATAACATATAATATTTTGTAGAGCCGTGGTAGCTCAGTTTCCGGGCGGTTGGCTCAAGTTGCAAAGTAATAGCTAGCAACCCGAGTTTGATACCCGGCATCAATAAATTTGTTGTTGTAATTTTATGTGTTGATTCACAACGCGCTCGGCGGTGAAGGAAAACATCGTGAGGAAACCTACATGTCTTAGAATTTTTTTCTAAGGCATGTGAAGTCCGCACTAGGGCCGCATGGTTGACTTGTACTCTCTTTACAAAGAAGGCCTGCGCCCAACAGTCGGACATATATATTATACATATAAAGGCTGTAACTTTAAATAACTAACCATATAACAACAGTATGTATCAAACACATGGTAGTGTGTGTAGTAGTGGTTGTCATCTAAACTCACCTAGCGGCCTCTAAGTTGGAATAAGGCGTTCTTTTCTTGGCAATGGATGCGGGCGTGGCAAGAAAATCATTATCGAACGGCGACGTGTGCTCGCGCTCTCGTGGCGAAAAGTCGTTCGAGAAACGATAGTCTCTGCGGGCGCGATCTTCACGGCGCGTGCGGCGCCGGGAGTCACGCGAGTCGCGACCCGATTCGCGGCCAGAGTCACGAGACTCGTGACCAGTGTCACGGGACACTCGGCCTGTGTCGCGAGACTCGCGACCGGTGTCACGCGACTCGCGGTCTGCGTCGCGACGTGACCCGCTTGTCGCCGGTCGACGTCCCGGCCAACCTAACGTTGATCCATATCTAAAGATACAAAGAAATTAGTTGGTAAAGCATCAATAGCGTTAAGATACGGTCTGCGAAACATAGCGAGAGCACAGCGGGGGGAGGAGTATCCCCGGGATGTGCTCTCCTAAGAGCACGTGCAGAGAGCCTCCGGTGCGTTCCCCTGGAGATCCTGGAGCCCCATACCATGCACCGGGGAAGGAGGGTGGGGTTTAGTGGGTAAAAGCCCCCACATAACCGCCGCCTTCCTCCCAGAAGGCGGGTATCTTGTTGAAGATTTCCTCCCACAAACAAAAAGGATATTTAATGGCAACCCTGCATTAAATTCTATTCTGTTAGCAACATTATTGCAATATGTATTAATCCTGAAATGGGTGCATTAAAATACCATTAATATATTAACTACTTAACACTTATTGCTTAATTGTTATCGAGCAACCATATAACATAGCATATTTTGTAGAGCCGTGGCAGCTCAGTTTCCGGGCGGTTGGCTCGAGTTGCATAGTAAGCTAGCAACCCGAGTTCGATACCCGGTGCCGGCACCAATAAATTTGTTGTTGCAATTTTATGTGTTGATTTACCACGCCCTCGGCGGTGAAGGAAAACATCGTGAGGTGGTGACCTACATGTCTTAGAAATTTTTTCTATGACATGTGAAGTCCGCACTAGGGCCGCATGGTTGACTATGCCCTTGTACTCTCTTTACAGAGAAGGCCTGCGCCCAACAGTCGGATATATTATACGTGAAATGGCAACCGACCGAGCCGTGGTTAGCGTAACATAGTAACCGTCGAAGACGAAGTTACCCCTACTGGGACGACCCTTGTGTCGAGTTACTAGCAATAGAGGTTCAGGCTAAGCGACCTAAGAGCTATGCCACCTCTCAATCCGGTGAAGCAGTCAAGGCCAGCTTCTCTGGCCAATCTGTGTAGTTCGTCTTTAAAAAAATATATATATATATATATATATATTTGATGATGAACTACACATAGCAGCTGGCATAGCTCTTAGGTCGCTTAACCTGAACCTCTATCACTAGTAAATCGACACAAGGGTCCTCCCGGTGGGTGGTAACCTCGGCTTGGACGGTCACTATGTTACGCATTTGCATTCCGATCCGAGGGCGCCCTAGAGGGCCAAACCACGACTCGGTCGGTAGCTATTACACGGATAATCGAAGGGACATTCGAAAAACTGAACTAACTTATGTTTTCAATAATAATACAAGTAGGTTTATATACAGACTTAGAATATCGCTGTCATCATCTATATATTATTTAGAAAAATGTTTGTCTGTATGTCCTTTATAGAATTGATTTTTATACATTTGATCATGTGATGATCTTCGGCTAAGTATTGTGCATGAGTCTACGAAGGTTTTTGAGCTGGTACTGGACAGATGGCGCAACTATTATTCCAATTAATTTCCTAAATTTCCGTGACAGTTGAATTGAACTGTTTATATTTGCGTAATGTCTTTCCTTCACATTTATTTTAGTTAGTGAAAAAGCAACGCCCGTAGAAACAGCTAAATATTACAAATAATTAGATCTCAATTTTATTAGATGATGAGTTTGTGGTGAGAATCACTGCATCATATGTTATGCTTTCATAAGTGTTAAAGCGAAAACTTACTCTTCGTCCTCATCATATGAATGCAGAGCCTTCCTATGTCTATCCCTTTCTTTCTCCCTATAATCCTTCGATAGTCTCTCTCTACTCCGCGAATCTCTGTAATCTCTTTCCCTGCTATACGTCCTTTCTCTATCCCATGTGTTTTCTCTCTCTCTACTCCTGCGGTCTCTCCTGTGTTCCCTGTGGTCCCTCTCTTTGCTAACATCACGTCGGTCTCTTCCGCTGCCCGAATCTCGCCTGTCTCTAGCAGAATCCCTTCCATCTCTACTTATATCTCTGTCTCTTGCTCTACCTCGTTTGTCGCGAACTTTCTCCTTCTCACGCCCGCTGCCAGAGTCGAGACATTCTCGGGAACCAGATGAATTTTGCCTGGTGATAAAAAATTGCTTAATTTTATTTATTAAGTTAAGTTGAAAATTAATAACTTTTGAGTTATTATACAGCGAAGAAAAACTTCTATAACAAATATGCATTTCAACCCAAAGCCAGCGCATGGCGTCTGATGTTGCATGCATGGTTCGGCGCACAGATGTGACACGACTACTGTAGCCGGAATTTAATATAGGATTTAGCTTGTGATGCGATTCATTACACAGGTAACTTTTTTTTTAGAAAAGAAATGACATTTGATGTTATTTCTTCATAATATCTAAATCACAATTATTTCAAAAATGTTTTTAGCTTGACATGACACGACTTGACATTCAAAGCAATTTGACCAGACGTTCACTAGCGTAAACGTAAGAATTAAGTGTGTATATACATGACTTGGTAGCTCAGTGTCCGGGCGGTTGGCTCAAGTTGCATAGTACGCTAGCAACCCGAGTTCGATCCCCGGTGCCGGCACAAATAAATTTGTTGTTGCAATTTTATGTGCTGATTAACGCGCTCGGCGGTGAAGGAAAACATCGTGAGGAAACCTAAATGTCTTAAAAAATTTTTCTGCGACATGTGAAGTCTGCCAATCCGCATTAGGGCCGCCTGGCGGACTATGCCCTTATACTCTCTTTACAGAGAAGGCCTCTGCCCAGCAGTGGGACATATATATTATATATATAAAGGCTGTAACTTTAACTTTAACTTTATACATGACTTAAAGGTCTTGTTACCAGGCCATAAAAGCTTCAAATAACATTCAAAGCGCCAAAAAAATTATATGTTTCTTTATACCTTTTGTTAAACAGTTATGGATGTTGACAGACGGCGTTGATCGTTGATCAACGCATATGATCCTGTCACACCTTTTCCTATTAAACTATACTAATCTCATTACTGTATTTTCTAAATTATAATTCAAATATTGATTTCGTTTTAATATATCACTTAACAGACATAATTATATGACCTTCTTCAACTTATTATGATGGCCAAAGTCGCTGGCAGAAGAAGTGTTGATCGTAGAAAGAAGTCATGGCTGCGGAACATAAGAGAGTGGACCGGAATTGCGAGTGCCGTCCAACTGTTTCGCCTCGCAAGAGACAGGAAGAGATATGGTGAACTGACTACCAACCTTCGCTAGTCGGAGAGGCACTTTAAGAGTAAGAAGAAGACATAATCATAAGCTTTGCAAGCAAAATAAACTTGGGAATACGGTCGAGTATAATTTGACAACACATTTACAATTTTAACAGTAACTAATTCGTCGATGAGTGTTATGAGTACTAGCAACGTCTGACTCCTGGTGTGTGGACGTTCATTGGCAACAGTGATCACTGCGGATCAGGTGAGCCATAAACTTTTTTGCTTCACATTTCTTATAAAAAAATGTTGTACCTGGAATCTCTATCGCGATGTCTGGAGCCAGGCCGCTGCAGCCGCGTCACTGGTGGCGGCTCCTCGTCCCATGGTGACACGTCACGTGACGACGAGGACGTTTGCACTAATACAAGTATACGTACATTGATTACAAACAATTAATTTAATAGAAAGCTTATAACAACTTACGGAAAGTTGATGGATTAGAAACGATTAGATGGATTAATGAATGGAACGATGTTATAGTGAGACGAGTTTATTTGTCTATAATGTACAATAGGCAACAGCAGAGTATAGAAGTAGTGAGAAATTATTTTCCTTCTGAAAAACTGGGAACTTTATCGGAATAGGATGACACTCGAACTGACAATGAATGATCGTATCAAATGAGTGACATTTTCAAAAATTACGAAGGAAAATCTTTTCTCATTACTACTATATATTATTGTGGGTATAACTGAAAACGGGAAACCTCTTTGAGGTTCTAGTAAAAAAAATAAGGCGTTACAAAGTTTGCCGGGTCAGCTAGCTAGAAATAAACATAAGTAATACATACAAAAATATAAACTTATATATTACAGTAACTTACATAATAGAGTAATTAATGGACTAACACTGCGGTTGACAAAAAACCGTATCCCCATTTAATAGTATAGATATGCATTGTGCTCACCAATATGGTGGGTTCGGGTGTCGTGGTGGTGCCGGCGGCGAGTGCGCGCGTGCGGCTCGGAGTCCCGCGAGTCTGACGACCAGGGGGACGCTCCCGTGCCGCCCAGCACCGCCCAGCGGCCCGCGCGCCCAGCGCTGGGAGCTGCCACACCCGTGGGCACGGATACGCCGCGTACTGTTGCACACTTATCTATATAGATACAGTATCGAGATTTGATTTATGACCAACAAAGAAATCTTAAAAACTAGATATATTAATAACAACAAGTTCACAACTTTAGTTAAATTGGTCGTTAAAATAAAACTGTCGCTTCGACTCCTACCTGTTTGCATTAGTAAAGCATTGCTACCACATTATCGTAGGCGTTATATGTCGCACCACATTTTGTACATTGTACTCGCCCGTGTGTGTCTTACCCCAATTAAAAGTGCAGCTACTTTTACTTGTAATCGTCTTATTAATAATTACTTTACACGAAATTAATATATTAAAAAAATGCCCGAGGTCACTTCACTTTCATATAAATGAATTACACACATAAAATCAAGAGGGCTTATTTGAAAACTCCGTGCCTGTCTCACTTTACCGTCAAATATATCAGAGATTTAGACATATAGTTTTTTTAGTCTCATGCATGCATGTTTAGATATATCTTAGTTTTAACTTAGTGGTTAAATCTTTATTTAACGCATTGGTAAGAAGCCATTTAGAGACGAACGCTTACATATGGAATCCCTCATGAAGACAAATATTGTCTCATGGTGGAGAAGATACAAAATAAATTTTGTAGATTTCTAAATTATAAGCAGTACGGGTGTATCCTTGCTTCCCACTGATGTACCCGAGCCTATTTTGTACTGGGCATGGTCGGGTACAGCAGGCTGCAGGTGAGGAGAGACGTCGCACTGATTAAATATGTGTGCATGCGCCGTCGTCCGCCATTGTTCCTACTACCGGTCTCCAAGACTAACCTATCCAGGAACTCTCCGTTGTCGCGCGCGGTTGGGTTTGTTAATACCATCTCACTGCACATTGATATATTTTGTTGCACAGAGTCTGTGTTTATCGAAGCTGCCTACAAATGCGTAGAAGATGTTTGACTTTATTATATTTATATATTATTGTCAATACATAAAGCAGCTTTTATTTGTTTTAATATTAGTAATATATATTTAACTAAGTTTTATAACATCATATTGGTATTATCTGTAACGGTGTTATAATTTTTGTTGATTTAAATAAATAAATAAATAAATCTTCTATTATTATATATATAAATATATCGGTCGGTCGGTATATTATTATATATATAAAGATATCAGCTTTTATGTTTTTTAGTGTTATTCAACTTTAAACTACAAATGATATTCAGGTTTTAGTAAAGTTACAGCATCTAAGAGTTCATATCGCTCACTTGAATGTTAATGGCATGAAAATACATGAAATATGATGTATTTTAATTATTTTAAATAAATATATCATTCACTTATTTAAAATGATTAGAACGCGTAAATAGTTAATATGTAATTGTAGTATTGTATTACGAGTATGTTCATAAAATAAATTAAAAAAAAATTGTTTGTCGTTGATGCAAAACTGTCTTTTGAACGCCTCTTCTTGCTGTTCGTAGAATGGAAGTGGGGGCCAGGATGGGTACCTGGCCCCAGCATGCTTGAGGTCGTCGGACTTCTCTGAGTGCCGGAGAAGTCCCTTGAGGATGAAGTCCGGTCTTTGCCGGGACCGGCCGGTCGTTGGGGTGTCCTGTCGTTGACAGATCCGGGCACCACGCTCATAACGGCTGATGGCATTCGCGGAAGGTTTAGTGGGTAGGGGCTGCCCAGGCCGAGTCCTCCACATTATCCTCCGGGCCCACCCAGGGTACCGGAGGATGGTCTATAAAGATTCCCCGCGTGAACAAAAAAAAACTGTCTTTTTAGTGTAACGCTTTCTGAATTAGAACATTTTTTATGATTGATTGAAATTTTGTCATCGGCAATTCAATAATTTTACACGGGATATTATTATAAAATGACAAATCATTCGACATAAATGAATTTTTAGTTTTAATGTAAGCACTAGAATTTTATGACTATTTCTGGTATTTAAATTATGTCTATCAGTCTATACATATTTTTGCGTACATACATCATATTTTCGAAAATATTATTATAATGATGGAAGTGTACTTTTAGTTTTGTGTTAGTTTTAAAGTAATTTAAGTAAGTATCTAGCTAAATGTTCTTTTTATAGAGTAATTATTACGTTATGATCTACGACGAGCCTGGGGTAGATTGGCAGAATTTTTGCTAAGATCAGATAATGAAAAAATCGCACCTTTAGTGTCCGGCGAAGATCCGCTAACCACGTCACTCATAGAGCCCGTAGATAGACGCGCGGATGGTTGTATTTCTCTAATCGGTATGGTTTCCACTGGCGATTCCTTCTTCTCCTCAATTTTCTCCTCTTCCCTCTCTTTCACAACTGGACTTTTCCGGAATGCATCTTCGACGTGCGTAAAAGAAAGAGAACTGTTGTCGATGCAATCGAAGAAATCCGAATTGTCAAAACCATCAGATTTCTCATCTGATTTCTTTCTTTCTTTAGGTACATCTGGAGGTAGAGATTCAAACTCATCTTGTGGCTGCTCTATAATGGTAATGTCACGTAGCGCTGCGTATCTGTCGCTAGAGTCATCGGTCTTTCCGTCGGTCACACCGTTGTCTCGAGGTGATACACTACGTTTGGTTTTGTCATTAATTTGTAAATTCTTCATTACACTTTTTATATCTTCTATTTTGGCGTCGATCGAAGGTTTAGGGCTGACCGATTTTCTGAACATATTGAACGAATCTAATGTCAATTCGTCCAACGTTTTAAGTGGACTTCGTGCCGGTTCCTTCTTAATCTCCTCTAATTCCTGATCAGTTTGTAGAAGATCGTCGATAATGTTCTTATCCTCTTTGCCATCTGATTCACTGATAGCTTTTTTATCGATGGGGTCTAACATAGATTTGGCTATCAACTCCTGAGCTTGTATTTCTCTAAATGCTGCGTATCTATCATAGGTCGGATTTGCTTTCTTGTCAAAATCGTCAAAATTAGCAACGAATGTGTCGCCAGTGGTCTCTAGTGGTGCAAAATTGTCTTCGAACTGGGGTTTAAATTCGGCTGTTATTGATGTTAGAGACAAAACAGGTTTTTCTGTCGTGGCCGAAGGTATTGGGACCAAAGACACAGGTTTTTCTTTCTCCACTCGCATAGATGGATCTATGTGAATATGCTGAAATTATAAACAATGTTATTAACTATTTAACGAAGGCAAATATTTAAATGAGATTTTATAAATGACTTAATTGTAGTTAAAATTCTAAACATAAGGATAGCAATAGTATAGTTTAAAATAAGCCTTCAGATTTTACTTGTGGCTAAAGATATTTAAAATATTAGAAAATTTAATTCAGGATTATATTACAAATGGGTTAAAAATATTTTTTTATTTAACCATGTAGAGATAACAACAATAAAGACATGTTCAAAACGATTTTTTTTAATAACAAACTAAACAGTTGGCCAGTGAGGTTGGCCGTGACTGCTTTACCGGATTGAGAGGAGGCATAGCTCATAGGTGGCCTAGCCAGATCCTCTACAAAACGATAACGGTAACTAAGACTTTAAACTCACTGTTCTTTCATTATCTGCTGCTAAATATGACCGAAGGTATTCTGTGAGTTGGGGCAGCGTCATTGATGAGAGCGTTGCAGCAGGTACCCGTAGTCTGTAATACATGAATAAGAAAATTCCAAATGAATAACGTACGTATTTATCTTATGAATACAAACTATCTTTAAGTAACATGTGAAGGAATTGTTCGAAATCGAAATCGTTCCACCTCCAGATTTCAACAGGCGTACACGACGACATTTTTTCCGTGGAATAGCTACTCGGCGCTCTCGAACTGGAATGCTAACGCGCCTGGAGTTACCGAGTTACCACCTTTTACAACTGGCGTAACTATTCCTATCAGCTTTTTTGGAGAATTATCGTCACGAGATACGTTTCACGTGCAAATTGCACGTGAAACTTTCACTCACTTTGAACTTGTGAAATCAACTACCAGCCTTATTTACGAACCTATACGATTTAGGTGTCAAGGATGGAACGTTTTTTTTGACGAACTACCCAAATTGGCCAGAGAAGCTGGCCTTGACTGCTTCACCGGATTGAGAGGTGGCATAGCTTAGTTACTAAGCGACCTAAGCGCTTAGTAACTCGACACAAGGGTCCCCGGTGAGGGGGTAACCTCGGCGGTTACTACGTTACGCGTAAGGTACCCGAGAGGGCCGAACCTGACTGACTCGGTCGGTTGCTATTTCACGGATAATCTTAAAAGAGCCCACATCACGCGGTGTTCCCAGGCGGTCACCCATCCAAGTACTAGCGGACGAGAACTATTCAAAGTGGTATGGGCGTTGGCAAGTGAAATGAGTCTATTCCTTTCTCAAAGGCCGGCAACGTACATGCAATTACTCCGTTGTTGTGGATGTACACGGGCGACGGTGATCACTTAAGATGAGATAAGCCGTAAGCCTTTTTGCCCCTATAAAAATAAGTAATCTTAAATGGATTCGCAGAGGATATATGAATTAGTGTGTGCTCTGATATTTACAGGTGATGTATTGATGTACCTGGCAGCCAGATCATCCATGCTGCACGTGAGGAGTTGGCTGAGGGTTATGTCGAAGCGACGAGCAGCTGGTAGCGGCGGTGGCGCTGGCGTGAGGTACTCGTCTTCACTGCTGTTAGTTGCCGCTGATGATAGTCGGGGCTTTATAGTGCGGTCCGCCTGAAATTTGTTTTAATGCCTAATAACTGGTAAGGATACTCTGATACAACACATCATGACATCGTTTCTTCATCGGAGATCAGATCTTGATGAAGCAGATGTTTACACGTATTATTATCGGACAACATAAACGATGCAATAACTCGGAAGCAGTGTATTGATATAAAATGATTATTAAACCGCACCGCTGAAAATCAGCGCTGTCGCATCCTTGCGACAGCATATGCTGAGACGGTGTCCGATATTGGCATCATATGTTTAGTATTATTTGTCCGTGTAACTTTAACTGTGTTTTGTCTATTTTTCATTCTTTTTTAATGTGTGTTATATTCAGTCTGTGATGTGTTTTTGTATTGTGATGCCAATAAAAAAATGTCTATGTCTATATAGCTACTATAAATACTCAAAAGAAGAACCAAATGCCTAGTGTTGCTTTTTGAAAATATTCCACTTATTCACACTAATTTCCATTTTAAGAGTGAGGAAATCGTTTTAGGTTTGATCATGAAAGATTTAACCAAGTGATCTCTTTGTTTGGTGGATAGATGGAGTCATGTTTCGTAATAAAAAAACATAACGAAGATAAAATCGATCATCGAAAATTGTTTTTTTATGAAGAACTACACAGATTGGCCAGAGAGGCTGGCCGTGACTGCTTCATCGGATTGAGATGTGGCACAGCTCTTAGGTCGCTTAGCCTGAACCTCTATTGCTAGTAACTCGACACAAGGGTCCCCCAGGTGAGGGGTAACCTCGGCTTGGACGGTTACTATGTTACGCGTAAGCATTCCGATACGAGGGTGCCCGAGAGGGCCGAGCCACGACTCGGTCGGTTGCTATTTTACGGATAATCTAAGGGACATTCAAAAGCTAAACTAACTTTGAGTGCCACTTCGGGAAAAAATGCATAGTTCACGATTCTATAAAGGACGTACAGACAAATATTAATTTTTATATATATAGATTATATATTTATTGCCTACTTAATAATAATTTTATATGATATAGACAGAGGGCTTTATAAGCGTGCCTGGCATTGGCTGGATATGGAAAGTGGAATATAACACAAGTAAAATTAAATCTTAAATCGTATGACAAAGGGTTCCTTTTCCTTTCACGTCTATAAGGATTAAGCCATCAGCAACGGGTTTTGTATACTATCTTAAGTACATGGTGGTGTAAGATTGAGGCACGCCAGGATAATATATAATACATAAGCTGGTATCCAAACGAAAATATGTCTTACATTGCGTACCAAAGGTTCTCTTTTCCTTGCAGGCCTGGGTAGAGGCGGGCCGCTTTCTGAATTATCTTCTGCGTCAAATTCGTGCTCGTACGGAGGCCGAGGCGGTGGTCGAGACAGGCAGATCTCTCCGATCTTCTTCGGCGGCAGGGGAGGTGGTGGGGAGGCTCCTTCAGAGTTCATCTTCGAACTGGGCTGGGGACGTTGCCGCACTGTGCTCGTGTCTGTTGTCTATAATTAAATTCCTTTGTTAAAATAAGCTCTATTCTTATAACCCTAACGGGGTAGACAGGGGTAGTTTTCACTATCCGCTTTTCATTGAGCTTTTTAGGTCCCAGATGTGATAGAGTTGCACTAATCGGTCACATAACAAGTAAAAATGATACACTGGAAACACTCACAGGCCATGGCATGCCATTGTCAGAATTAGACCGAATTAAAATGAGACTATCAAATAAAAAAGAATCATCAAAATTGGTTCACCCAGTCGAAAGTCATGACTTAATAAACATAAACACTAATTGAGAACTTGACGCCTAGCGATTATAAAGTGTTTACTGCGACGTACCTGTCTTTGCATTCTCGGTGATTTGGGCACGGGCTCCGGCGGCAACGTGACCTGGAGTGGACCATTGAAAACATTCTTTGCAAGTCGCTTCGCTTCCCTCTCAGTTTCCTCCATAGCTAGTTCTCTTAACAATCTCTGCTTCGTCTCATCCACGAACACTGGACTAGACTTCCGCACTTCTTTCACGTTAGTGAACGGGTCTTCCTTGAACGTGTCCGAAAATGGGTCTGTGTTATCAAAGGGATCGGTCTCCGCGAATGGGTCCGAGGGGAAATAGGAGCCGGAATATAGAGCCATAGGTTTGTTGGGCTTCGCGATTGCGACCGAGCCGCCCGAGTGTCGCGTGAGTGACGTCATCGTGGTCGTAGTGCCGTAACTCTCGGTCTTAGCCTCGCCCACCACCGGCACTATATCGGATAGGAGCGAGTGCGACGGTACGATGTCTTTGAGCACTTTCTTTGGCGGATTTTTGAGCTCCTGAAAGAAGAGTTTTTTGTCAACGTAAGGTTTACTCCGACCGGTGCCGAGTGGGTCTAGTTCGGTGAATACGTCGTAAGTTATCGAGGTGGTCGACGTTGCGGGCTGGCTGACCTGTAACACAGGTATTCTCATGACAATACTCGACGCACCATGCGCTAGACGACACAGACGGGAGGCACAACTCGAAGCATATTGGTCCTAAGGGTCGAAACACACAACTGCGCCGCGGCGCCGCTATACAATGCCTTCTATTGCTGTACTGTGGGACAATTATATCCTTGGAACATGTTAGTGTTGGTCGAGGCATTGTTCTTTGTTATTTTAAAGACATTACATCAATTTAAATAGACGTCAGAGAAGATATTGGATATATACATTTAGTGAAGCTATGAATTAATAAATGGGGAGCAATTTTCGCGAAAATGCGAAACATTAAAGATTGACTTATTGAGTATTAATGTATTATCATTTGAAAAGCTGTTAAGTAAGTTATCAATCATATGTTTAATTCTTTCGAAGCAAGTGCTTGACCACAATCCCACCGGTTGTTCAATGGAAATGCAGTTGTAGAAAAATAAACTCAAAGGAACCATTGAAATGGTTGTTAAGTTAAAAAGCTAAAGTCTCTAAGCCTTCTCTGTAAAGAGAGTATAGGGCATAGTCCGCCACGCGGCCTTAGCGCGGATTGGCAGACTTCACATGTCTTAGAAAAATGTTCAAAGACATGTAGGTTTCCTCACGATGTTTTCCTTCACCGCCGAGCGCGTGGTAAATCAGCACATAAAATTTCAACAGCAAACCTATTGGTGCCGGCACCGGGGATCGAATTTGGGTTGCTAGCGTACTATGCAACTTGAGCCAACGCCAACTGCCTGGACAGTGAGCTACCACGGCTCGAAATGGTTGATACCAAGTGTAACCATAACGATTGTAACGATAGCGATTTTGGTGGTGCGATGCCGCGACTCAGTTATGTGTTTCGGCCCTAACAACGACGCAACAATGGGGCGGGGCATGCGTGAATTAAAGCAATAACAACGAAGGAACGTGTACTATATATTGTTAACAAAGACAAAGCGGTAGGTTGACAGGACAAACGAAAAACAATAAAAATTAAAAGAGCAATGAGCCATTTGAGAGACAAGGGTCGATAACAGTGCACTGTTCTACAGACGGATACATATCTTGTTCTAAAAATCATACGATAAATAATATCACAGGAATAAACAGACACGCGGTTGATAAGCCAATTTGTTTTTTCATTGAATTTCGAATATCGAACAATTTTTTTTTCAACGCTGCCATGTATAAATTTATTCCAACATTTTAATACAAATAAACTAAGATTAATACATAGATATATTAGTTTACTTACTGGAGGCTCAGGTAGGTTGTCGACCAACGAGGGTTTAGGTTCAAAGTCGCCGGCAACTGTGCTGAGGTCGAAAGACAACGTGGATGGCTTGTTGGGACTGAAGGCTGCTCTTGCGGGAGTACTTCGACCGCGACTGGTTGTGCCCGGTGGTGGGGGTAGAAGACCTTTCTAGAATGTAATGACGTAAAAGTATATTATAAAATATATAATTACTTTTTACTCTTTTGCGGAGGGAGATGTAAGCCAATATTGTGTCTTATTTGACTTAAAATTGTATCTTCTTCTTCGTTCATGATCCCGTATAAGTAGCTCTATGTATACGGCTCTATGGGTACGGCCTTTTTTAAAAAGGAAATTTTACTATACTGAACGTTCGTAAACTGCTACAGTAGTTGGTAACTGTGTCGCAGCAGTTTACGTCCACCTCGAGACACAAACAAATAAAAACAAATTAGACTTATAATTGTGTAGATATCGTTAGAGCACAAAATAGATTAATAAAATATTGTGTACGTTTGTGTGTGCATCACAAGCATCCAGAGATAATTGCTTCAGTGTCTTTATAGATTAAATTTTGCAATTAGTTGGTGACTTGAGTTTTACATTCCCGGTACGATAGAGGATATAAATTCAGTGATTTATTTATTTAATATATATACATGTAAAAAATAATAATATATATATTTTTATAGTAAATAGGTTTCACGTTTGGCTTCTATCTTGCTTGATGGAAGGCGAAGATAAAGCCTAGGATGGAGCACGTGAGCCTATAAGGTGTCTGTTCACATTGGACTTAAAGGTGTCCAGATTGTACCCGTGAGGAAGACTGAACGCGGCAGAGAGTTCCATTCCTTAGCCGCTTAATAATACTTATTTTCTTGTATGAAACCTCCTTAGTGAAGTCTATAGAGGTTTATTGTGATGTCAATGAAAAAAAAAATTGTTAGTGATGTCACATAGAAAAAGAATAGAATATGTCATAATTAAATTTATAGTTTATATAAAGCAGGAATAAACTTTATATGTGAAACAGATTTGATTCTATTTTCCTGTGTCCTGTATCGATCTTGAATTACAAAGTTATTCTTGTTTTTATTCTTATTCCGTATACGCTCTTAGCGATAAGGTCGCCCATTGTACAAGTAATTGTAAAATGTACCTTAGTTTTGCAATTTTCTTCTTGTTTGATTGTGGTTTACAATAAAGTCTAAAGTCTGACAGTTATTAACTGACGCAAATCAACTTGATAATTGAATTACGTCACGATCACGGCATCACAGTTGCAAGTAAATTGTTTTCATTTACATAATGTTTTAACCTAACGAGGAGTATTACAACTTACCGTCGACGGTGCCAAGAATGAATCTCCGAAGGGGTCCGTAGAGGGGGTCAACCCCTCCACTTGTGTAAGCCCCCTCCTCAGGGAGCATAGCTCTTGTTCAAGGTCCACGAGCTCCGCTACACCACCCTCCGCCCCGCTCTCAGACCCCTTTGCCACTGCACTCGATTCACCCGCCGACGATAAACTCTATAAGGTTACCATTGTAAGGTTATAAACGTGCTCTTGTAGCAATTTTTTTTTCTTAAATGTTACTAACATACTTGTTGACCAATAAAACAGGGGTTCCCAACCTTTTTGCACTCTAGAGCACATTTTAAAATATCGTTCGAGTGGCGGGCACCACCTATTTTTTTCCCATCATTTATTTTCTTATATTCATAATTTATTAATAAATAATAAACAAAAACGTTTTAAAATAATAAAATTAATATTCAAATTGCATACACCCAGATAAATGTATTTACCAAACGTAGTAATAATTTACATTTTAAATTAATGTTTGAGAAAAAAATCACTCTGCGTCGAATAGTGGCGTGCACATACGAATCGTTCCTCGGGTGCCATGATGCTTTTTATTGAATAGAATAACGGACGAACAAGCAAACGCGTGGAAATCGTTTATCTAATTCAACGTTCAAACATAATCAGGCTCTAATAATAATAATAAATCTTTATTAGTCACCATAGAAAATATTTGAACAAAGAAACGTAAAGTCCCTGACTCCTGAGCTAGGTTCTATTGGACCTGTGTTTCAGGGGTCAGTGTCTTCTCCCATTTGAAAAGCACAATAAAATATGAGCATAACAAATCATAACAATATTTCATAAATGTGTGTGTGTGTGTAAATTTGCTCTAAAACTATATTGATTGATTTAAAAGGAGCACAGGCAGAAATCTGCAGCACTTTGTTGTATTCAGTCCTCACCTTATCCCGGCTAAAAAACGAAAACCTCGGCGATTGCAATAGTCGTTTCCTGGACATCGTTGATACGTTACACCTAAATCACTTCACTTGATCTTCACAGACAAATTGACACCAACAATTTATATTACGCTCGAACTTACGATCTCGATTAACTCGAATTACGTGTATATTCTAACTTGAGCTAAATCAAAAACATATAAATATAAAAAAATAATATGAGATAATTAAATATAAATATACAAAATATAAATGATAACGGAAAAGTAAATATGAGAAATTATCATGAATAAATTAATTATTACAGGTAAATTACACTTTTATGAATTAGTATAAATTTCTGGTGTCGATATTGTCCTCTTCATTAAGACACATGGCCACATAAACATCTAGATGTGTAATGGTATACAGACATCCATCACCGTACCGTACAAACAAATTCCAGTAGAATACTGTCATCACCGCCGCTACTGTGACACGTCTTTACCACTATACTGTCGAACGTTTCGCTTACGTCACCATACATCGGTCGGCGCTTGCGTGTTAACATCGCGCAATTCCATTGCCAGCGGTCAATGTAAGTGGAACGTTTTCATTGCTCCGCACATAGATTTAGAGCAAAATATGATATCATCAAGAAATCTGATTCTAAAGAAATAAATATAGTTCCTCATTTATTGCCTCGTCTGTCTGTCTACCGCTGACTTTAACAGCTTATGTTACGGAATCATATACGGTATACATAACAGATATGTATTACATTACATATTTTTTCTATACATGCCAATTGTTTAATCAAACATACTGTTAAGTAAATCATGTCTGATTGAACAAAAGCAGTTATTATTACTACACTACAAAATATAATACGAAAAATTTAATCAACGTATATCTTCTTCCAATAATATTTTTTTTTATATTCGGTTTGTTTTTTTTTTATAGTAAATAGGCTCACGTTTGGCTTCTATCTTGCTTGATGGAAGGCGAAGATAAAGCCTAGGATGGATGGCCTATAAGGTGTCTGTTCACATTGGACTTATATCGTAGTAAGATTTTTTTGACGAACTACACAGATTGGCAAGAGAAGCTGGCCTTGTATGCTTCACCGGATTGAGAGGTGGCATAGCTCTTAGGTCGCTTAGCCTGAACCTCTATACCTAGTAACGACACAAGTCACCCGAGGTCATTTTTTTGAAAAAAGAATGATAACTATATTTTTTTTTCATAAATTTACTGTTAACAAAGAAAAATAAGATTAAATATAATTCCATCAATACGATTCCGTTTTTCGGATTCTTACGTACAACATATTCATTTACTAAGTACAAAAAACCACTTGCTCTAGTTATTAATGCTATATGTATAATATAAATAAGCTCTCAAGTTTTTAACTCTAGCGGAGTAGAACAGCGACAGCTTTAGTTGCCGGCTTTGCAATGTTATTGAGTCCCATATATGACAGACGGTGAGCCCAATGACAAAGACAACCTTTTTTTTTTTGGTTAAGCGGGGAAATCTGTTTATAGACCATCCTCCGGTACCCTGGGTGGGCCCGGAGGGGTGTGGGACTCGGCCTAGGCAGCTCATACCCACTAAACCTACCGCGAAAGCCATCAGCCGTTATGAGCGGGGTGCCCTGGATCTGTCAGCGACAGGACAAGCCCAATGACAACCTAACTGGGAATCAGTCAGTAAATATACTTGTAGTATGGTATGTCTTTATTACATAATTTATAAGCCTACTAACAAAACATTTTCGTCTTTTAAATATGCAAAGAAATTTACCTTAGCCTTAGCTTCGGCGGGAGTAGTCGAGTGCCGGAGAATACCAATAGCTATAGATTTGCCTTCCAGCTGTTGTTTCGCCATCTCCACCTCTTTCTTCTTTAGCTCGAAGACCACCTGGAATAGATCCCTCATCGCTATAACCACCTGCAAACAAAAACGATAGTCAAAGCAAAAACCGACTTCAAATCAAATCAAACGTTATAATGCCCTGACGACTTCTTTGTATTTCCGAATTATCGTAGGAATATTAAATTAATCAAAACCTAACTAAACTTTCATCAAAGTACTCTTAATGTCCTTTAAGAGTACCTCCTTTCCAATAAAAAATGAATGGTTAACGACCATTTTTTTTCGATCTGTTGGCGTGATATTGAGTTATTCGTCCTCTCAAACTCCGATGAAATTTTACATAATTAAAAACATCTTCCTCTATCTTCCTTTCACAAACCCTGGCTTTGGGACCGAGACCAAAATCTTTTGGCAACGAAACAAAACAGTCGAAGACAATTAAATATCGACAAACTTGAGCCTAGACTCTAACCGATGGGATGGGTCACAGACATAAAGTGACAGTCGCAGTCGAGCAATAGAAATAACTGTACTTGGCATTTCTCTATGGTATAGAATCTGCAATTAGAAATTGAATGGAGAACAGTCCGTCTGTGGGAGGAGATGGGGAAGGAAAGTCAGAAATCGGAAATGGAAGCCGCGCATGGGTCAGAGAAGTGTAGTTCACGCTCTCTCCAGATGGACCGACGACTATATAGAGATATCCGTGTGGTTAGAGACTGGATAAGGAAAGTGGAGGATTGATACGGGCTGATGATGATAATAATGAAATTTTAAAATATCTTACTTGGCTGGCAGCCTTATCGGTCTTGATGCCGAAAAACCGATGTCCCGTGTCCGGGGAGCCGAAGATGTATCCGAACGCCCTGGAGTCTGTCATGTCCTGCGCGATGAACGATATCTTGTGCACCGGGTGGTGATACAACGAGTCCTGTAAAATTATTATTAATTATTTGCGTTCTGCTACTTATAAAGGCGCACGACGATGCTAGGTATCGGCCCTCTCGCGCCTCGGCGGTGAAGGAAAACGTGGTTTGAAAAGTTGTAAGTCTGCCAATTCGCATGGTGGACTAAACTTATACTCTCTTAACAGAGAAGATCTGTGTCCAACAGTGGAACATGTGTAATATAGGCTGGAATTGTAACTTTCTTTTTGATGAAGTAAAGAATGTCTGCATAAATATGTTTGGATCATTGAGTGAATATTTTTTATCGCAATTTAACAAACAATAAACATCGCTGCATCCCGTATACATTTATTGTACATTGTGCGTCAGCGTACAGCGGAAATGAAGCTCAGATCTTCGTAAATATTTTCCTTTTCGCCTTGACGCTTTATCTCGGGGTCAAACAACTTCCAACTACTGACCTTACTGTTGTTTCCTACATCAAACGTTAAATGACACTACGCGTGGACACCATCTTTTGTTTGACACAGATTGGCCAGAGAAGCTGGCCTTGACTGCTTCACCGGATTGAGAGGTGGCATAGCTCTTAGGTCGCTTAGCCTGAACCTCTATCGCTAGTAACTCGACACAAGGGTCCCCCCGGTGAGGGGTCATCTTTTGTTTCACAGTTATATAAGGTTGTCAAATATCTCCTTCCGCCTTTTGTCTTTTGAATTTCGCGGCTATGTACAAAGCGCTACAGAGCTCGTATCTAGCAATACTATACATAATTTGAAAGGTCTTGACATAACCTACAAAATGACGCTATGCATAATTAGTTTGGATATTGCGTTCAACAGTTATAGACGTGTAAACATGGACTTGGCCACTGTTTGGGACGATTCACCGGCCTTCGACCACGACCGTTTTCGCTTGATATTGTCGTATGTGATCCATTTTTCGTCGCAAGTCACCATCCGCTTCAAGAATGGGTCGAGTTCGTTCCGTTTCAGCAGCATATCGCAGGCGTTGATTCGGTCCAGAAGGTTTTTGCGTCAAATCATGCGGCACCCAAACATCAAGCTTTTTGTATCCAGCCTTCTGCAGATGGTTTAAAATGGTTTGCGACTAACTCCCATCTCCTGGGCGATGTCACGAGATGCCACATGCCGGTCTAACTCGATGTAGTCCATGATTTGATCGGTATTTGTCGTCACAGGTCTTCCGCCGGCTGGCTTATCCATGGTGTCGTTTTCACCGGCTCTGAATCGTAGAAACCATTCCTCCGTGGTTCGAAGTGATAGAGTACCATCCCCAAAACACCATTAATGTCACGGAACGTTTCTCTAGCGGATTTGCCTTTAACGAAGGAAAACTTTAAAATAGCGCGAATTTCGGCGTTAGTGAAGTCCATGTTTACACGTCTATAACTGTTGAACGCAATATCCAAACTAATTATGCATAGCGTCGTTTTGTAGGTTATGTCAAGACCTTTCAAATTATGTATAGTATTGCTAGATACGAGCTCTGTAGCGCTTTGTACATAGCCGCGAAATTCAAAAGACAAAAAGGCGGAAGGAGATATTTGACAACCTATTATTACGAGTACAAACTAATCTGAACCTAAATGTGGGCAGGGACGGCCTTATCGTTGAAAGCGATCTCTTTCAGGCAACGCTGTAGGACAGGAGAGGTAAAATAAAAAAAATATAATAATTAGAAGGGTAACGACAAGAATAAATAAATAACAGTAAGATTTGTTCATAATTTAAATAGCCTAGGTTTAAGGTACGGTCTGGGAATCGTAAGGTCGTAGGTTCGAATCCACCAATCGACTATTGACGTGAACCATCTCCTAGGACAAGCTTATAAGAAAGACGGTAATCTATTTACATACATATATAAATAAGGAATAGTCAATTTAACGAGCTACTTTCAAGTGCACAAACATAAACGGACGAATTGAGAACCTCCTCTTTTAAAGTCGGTTAAAAATCATTGCATAAATCCACTCACCCCAGTTTTATCGTCGCGCAATCGTAGTCCATCTATAGCCACGTGGACCTGAATCCGTTGCTTGTGCTCGCCCGCTGCACGGATGGCCATCTTGAGGTCTGCTAGCGCCTCCTGACACATCCTGTCGCCCCGCGCTTCCGGTACTTCCAGCACACCGATCAGTTTCGCACGGAATGACACGCCTTCGCCTAGGAAGCGGCCCGGCTCGTTCTTGTCTGCGACAAAAGCATTACGTCATTACGCTGCCAAACCATACGAAAATATTATCACACATTGAATTAAGCACATCAGGATCCTTTTTAAATGCAATTTATCTATGGAATATTATGATTTGTAAAATGCTTAAGTCATAATAACATTCAAAATATACTGTATTAAAATCTACATATAATAGAAATTTTATTTAAATAGTTAGTTATTTTTGTTAATAACTTAGGTCATAGACAAAATTAAACTTTTATGGGTGAGTAATAGTACGCGACATATAACTTCAATGCGATATTATCGAATCATCTAATATCTTTATTTATATCGATATATTCATTCAATAATCAAATATCTTAATCTTCTACCCTCAGTGATGGCAGCACTAGTTGTATAAATTTTATAATCTATGCCGCGTTTTTTGGTGCTACTTTAAAATAAAAAAATTGTGACATATGGAAAATATCGACATATTTATACAATATATCGCGCAGACGCAACATTACGATATATTATATCGATATATTTTTGGATGAACATCCCTACTTTATCCTAACATTATATTTAAATTGAATATATCAGCCGTGATGGCTCAGGATCCAGACACTAGTCTCGTCCATAGTACGCTAGCAATCCCTGGTAAAATTGCGACACACAATGAAATTTGTGTGTCGCAATTTTAAGGGCCCATTTACCACGCGCTCTACGGTAAAGGATAACCACGTGAGGAAACCTGCATGTCTTATAAAATCATCTAACACTTGTGAAATCTGTCAATCCGCACTACGGCTGCACCGCGGACTATGTACTAATACTCTTTTAACAAAGACGGCCTATACACAATAGTGGAATATATTCCTCTCATGCGAGCTAGCGGTAACACTGGAAAATATCAATAAAAAGAAACGTTTCACTAACAAATTATTTTATAGTTGGTGTTATAGAAACATGCCTAAATTGTTTACATTCACAATCAAAGGTCGAAAACAAAGCAGGTGGAATTATTATAATTTTAGATTTGACCTTACGCTGTACCGGGAAGTTATTTGAAGATAATTTAACTGCGGAAAAAATAACGAACAAACATATATATATGTAAATTTACCTGTTTAGGTCGGGAGATAATGAACAAATGGTACAAAACACATGTAGTATAATTAGTTACGAGTAATACATGGAGTAAATCACAGCGTGATAGACAAACAGACTAGTGCGAAGAAATAAGCGTTATAAATACACAATAACTGAAGTAAATCTCAATGTAATATATAGTTTTATATGCGTAGAAAAATATATATACCGTACCTTTGTTGACGAGGCGTTTGGACTCCGACTTTTTCGGTGTCATTATTTTTTTTTTTATTTGAAAACGGTCACATAGATATGAAACGTAATGGCGACATGAAGTGCGAAATAAAAGTGAACGAGGTATGTCCTATTTTGGTCCCTGTTTACGGTGCATCATCGGTGCTTTAATTGAATATCCTGTTTTTAAATTTAGTAACTCCCGAGTCGGGGAACGATCCGGTACCTTTCATAGGTAAAATCATATAAGTCTTAAATTTGCACCAAGTATGTGGGCCACAAATGGACGTATAACTCAATATCACGACAACCGATTTCGATTAATCATATTTTGTTGGAAAGGATGTGCCTAAAAAGGTAGTATGATGAGAATTAACTTCTGATTAATTCTATTTCGTAATATTCCTATAATATACTTGTAATAAAAATAGCGAACGTAACATTACTAACATTCCCTTATTAAGTTTTACTAGTAAGTATACTTCTGAAGGTATGAAGCGTACCATAGCGGAGTATTCTATCTCCTATCTAAAGTTCGTTTCTCAAGACCAAAAAAAAAACACCGGTGGATGGCTCTATCATTGTCACATATAGGAACTACTCGCGCAGTAAAAATGGGTAGAGATTATCATCTGTGTCTACCCCGCTAGGATTCAGAGTGAACTTATTTTAAATTTATGTAAATAAATTTAAAATAAGTTCACTCTGAATAAATAAATTTAAAATAAGTTCACTCTGAATACTATTGGGAAGGCGGGGTTATGTGGGGTTTTTACCCACTAAACCCCCCTCCCCACCCCCGGTGGCTCTTCCTCGGTGCATGATGAGGGGCTCCGGGATCGCCAGAGGCACGCTCTGCACTGTGCTCTTCGGAGAGCACGTCCCGTGGGAGAGGTTTCCTTCCCCTAATGTGCCCTCGCCGTGCACGGGCCAGCCGATGTCGCCTTCTTCCCGGGTCCACTTTGGCGAACGACAAAGGCCCCCACCCTTGTCGCCCAGTGAAACCGAGTCCACGACAGGCAGGCGATACCGTAGTCTTATTCTACGAGACCAAAACTACAGGGCTGACTCAAATTGTACCTATTTTATGTTTCGTACATTAACAGTATATCTATCTACCACGTCGTTAAAAGATTTCAGCTCAATGTCCATTATCATATAGGTGTGACATTGTAATTCTACGACTCTAATATGTCGACAAACGTTGTGTACTATCAGAGAAAGGATCAACGACCGGATGATCAGCGCGGTCGGATCATGGTCGCACTCACACAACGCAATAAAGGCAACCAAGTACCTCATACGTTCATACAAACTTTCTTTGTACACTTGTTATATATTTTTTTTTTGTTAACGGGGAGGAAATCTTCAAAAAGATACCCCGCCATCTGGGGGGAAGGCAGCGGTTATATGGGGTTTTTACCCACTAAAACCCTCCCCAGTGGCTCTTCCTCAGTGCATGGTAAGGGGCTCCAGGATCTCCAGTGGAACGCACCGGAGCCCCTCTGCACTGTGCTCTCGGAGGGCACGTCCCGTGGGAGAGGTTTCCTTCCCCTAATGTGCCCTCGCCGTGCACGGGCCAGCCGATGTCGCCTTCTTCCCGGGTCCACTTTGGCGAACGACAAAGGCCCCCACCCTTGTCGCCCAGTGAAACCGAGTCCACGACAGGCAGGCGATACCGTAGTCTTATTCTACGAGACCAAAACTACAGGGCTGACTCAAATTGTACCTATTTTAATGTTTCACACATTAATAGTATATCTATCTACCACGTCGTTAAAAGATTTCAGCTCAATGTCCATTATCATATAGGTGTGACATTGTAATTCTACGACTCTGATATGTCGACAAACGTTGTGTACTATCAGAGAAAGGATCAACGACCGGATGATCAGCGCGGTCGGATCATGGTCGCACTCACACAACGCAATAAAGGCAACCAAGTACCTCATACGTTCATACAAACTTTCTTTGTACACTTGTTATATTTTTTTTGTTAACGGGGAGGAAATCTTCAAAAGATACCCCGCCTTGTGGGGAAGGCGCGGTTAATGTGGGGTTTTTACCCACTAAAACCTCCCCGGTGGCCCTTTCCTCGGTGCATGACGAGGGGCTCCGGGATCTCCAGTGGAACTCACCGGAGCCCCTCTGCACTGAGCTCAAGGAGAGAACGTCCCGGGGGGGAGGTTACTCCCTCCCCCCTGTGCCCTCGCAGTGCAAGGCTACACGGGCCAGCCGATGTCGCCTTCTTCCCGGGTCACACTTGTTATATAATTAACTCAACTTAGTATTATTGGAGGTGAGGCTGTTGGGTTCTTTTTTGGAACAAATCAATGTCTTTTTTCTATAAAGATTAATTAAATGTTACAAATATTCTCGGTATTCTTTACACATAAGATGTAGCCGTGAGCCCTTAGCCTTATCTTAGACCCAAAGTTTGAATATCTCGGAAGATAAAGACGCTAACTAACTGAAATAAATTGTGCATGATAGACAATTAAATATCCTTAAAATAAAATATTTTTATTTCATTAAAAAACATAACTTTAAACGAAAAAGGATATCTTACGTAGACTTGAATAATACAGTATTTTTCATTAATATTTATTTTAGTATTTAGTGTTTAGTGTTGCGTCCATGTGACGAGATATGGCGTCTTCCGAGATATTCAAACTTCCATAACCGACCCTTTATTTTTGCTCACGAGTGTATAAACTGCGATTGTTTATAGTACGTTTTTATTTGTTAAAATTATATTCGTGTGATAGGAAGGGATTGGGGCATTCGAGCATACGGCTAACCTGGGCCCCGTGTCTGCTTAACCAATTGTGTAAAAAATTAACGTTCATTGGCCTCGTGGTCGATATTTGGTAATTTTAGTAAGCTTTTTAGTTCATTGCCACTATTCTTTACCGATGGCGTACCACGGTCGCGCCAATACGCGTTCGTATTTGATGTATTTTATCGAAATAAATATTTTTTTTACGAAAACTTACAGCTATTATTTATAATAAAAAAGTTAAATACAGCCAATCAAAAGTTTCCAAATTTAAATCGATATTAAATAGGAGATGATATAAGAATAAATGATCAAACATTGTATATGTCAACAACATCGAAGGCGTCAATATCCTAATGGTTTAGGGTACGGTCTGCGAATCGTAACGTCGTAGATTCGAATCCACCATTCGACTATTAACGTGAACCATCTCCTTTTTTGTTCACGCGGGGAATCTTTTATAAACCATCCTCCGGTACCCTGGGTGGGCCCGGAGGGATGTGTGGGACTCGGCCTGGGCAGCCCCTACCCACTAAACCTTCCGCGAATGCCATCAGCCGTTATGAGCGGGTGCCCCGGATCTGTCAGCGACAGGACACCCTAACGACCGGCCGGTCCCGGCAAAGACCGGACTTCATCCTCAAAGGGGACTTCTCCGGCACTCAGAGAAGTCCTGACGACGCCGAAGCATGCCCGCTTCGGATTACGGGGCGGCAAGAGGAGGCGTTCGTAAAGCACCCGCACCCCGCGCGCACCCCGATACGTCGCCTGCGGAGGGGAGCCTCTGCGCTCCCTCCTGACCCGCTCGTCAGCCTCCTTCTGGGACATGACCGTCTCACAGAAGGAGGCGACCGACGTCCAAGACCTGTCGCACGAGACCAAGGGCGAGGCTCGGAAGCGACAGGTCTACACCACCGATGGCAGATACCATGTCATGGCGCTGCGCTGCCCAAACGTGGACCATCTCCTAGCACAACACTTAAGCTTAATTGGAATAGTTAACAAGAATGTAAGTAATGTTTTCTGAAGAAAAAAAGAAATATTGCTAGCTTTCTTTAAATAAAAAAATAGTATCACAATAAATCATGGTTATGCTATTATCAAAGAATGTTTCACACAATATATTTTTTGCTAGTTTTGGTAAAGTACAAAATCTATATCCGAACTATGTGAATTTAATAAATAATCAGTCCTTAACATAAAGTAAGCACTTCTACGGTACGAGTCGCAGGTGGTACGAAAATATGAATCGGATGACAAAGCAATTTAATACAATTGTAATAGATCGGTTTCATATAGTTAAGTTATCACAGCCTACTGCCACAGGGACGTAATCGCAGGTGCGTTGCTAACCATTTTAATAAGGTTTTTTTTGACTACACAGATTGGCCTGAGAAGCTGACCATGATTGCTTCACCGGATTGAGAGGTGGCATAGCTCTTAGGTCGTTTAGCCTGAACCTCTATCGCTAGTAATTCGACACAAGGGTCCCCCCTGTGGGAGGTAACCTCGGCTGGACGGTCACTATGTTACGCGTAAGCATTCCGATCCGGGGGTGCCGCGAGAGGGCCGAACCACGACTTGGTCGGTTGCCATTTCACGGATAATCTAAGGGACATTCAAAAAGCTAAACTAACTTTGAGTGCCACTTCGGGAAGCGTTGGCGCTGGGAGAAGAAGTTGCCGAAGAAACTCCAGCAACGCTCCTAGCATCTAAGGGGTGGGGCCTGCCCATAAGATAGCGGTAACGCGCGAGGATTATTCGCAACCTCCGACGGTCGCGAATGGACGCATTGTGGATTTGTAGAGATCTAGCCTGTGCAGTAGTAATCGCGTCGTCCGGATCGTCAAGAACGTGTCTCGGCCTCCGGGCGACGCGACGGAATTTAGTATAGGAAGGCTTGTTAGTGGCTAAAGAGTTAAGTCTTCAACCACCTCACTTAGGCGAAATGCAGATATCACGTTCGTACTACGAGTTCGTAGCATTTGCCCGTTCCTACCCATACAGAAGCAAGAACAGTGGTAGCCCCACCACTGTTGACGTTGGACCGGTAGCATGTGTATCATCAAGATTTCCAGTTTACAGATGTACCCAAATGCGACTGTGTTGTTATAGTTTTAAATAATGAATGCTGATAACTATTATATTCCTTTGGAATTTTGTTAGTATATTATACTATGTTGACTAGTTCTATTAAAGTACCGATTGTTACATTACGACAATATTGTATGTTATAAAAATGCATTAAAAAGCAACAATCACTACGTGAACGCGATGTACTCACCGAACTGCCGCAAGAGATGCTGGAAATGACACACCTGCATTATTCGCTGTACAAACTGAATTATTTACTCGCCTCCCGACGCACCACCGCACCACTGCCACAACACACCCTCTGTCCAAAATACCAGGGGGTTCACTAATTATGAAATGGGTCTAGCACTGGGAGTGGGGACTAATTCGCACGGGTGACAGCTGGACATCTTGAATATAGGAATGTCCCAGCCGAACCATGCAAACAACAGGAATGTACATATGCAAATTATACACAAAAATATATAATTCAAAAGCAAGGATGCGTTAACGTGTTATAAATATATAATTTACGTTTAGCTCTATCTAGGAAATAAAAAAACACCTCAATACCGCAGTAAATATAGAAAAATATCGTTCATGTGAATAAAGCGAAACATAGCGTAACGATTGTGCGAACTCACATTTGCAAGGGCTCGTTTTCTTACGTAGGGTTTGCATTGGAAAGTCAGTAGGTAACTTGTGATTGAACATCGGGAAGTCGACGCCTTATCGATGCGTCGGTATCACTGCAATATGAAATATGAACATACACTGCACATGGCCGTGGGGCTCCACATAACGGGCAATGTCAGTGGGGGATTCAAACGAAACATTCCATCTTCACTGCCGACACTTATTGATTTTCGCGGCGCGGTTCTAGCCGCCCTTACAGCGCGACGTTATAGTTCACATTTCGTTTCGACGGAACACTTTAACTGTCTCGATGGGTAATTATTATGTTAATAGTTAGTTACGATTATAATCGTTTCGGGTGCACATGGAGCTCCCGGCCGCACGTCTGGGGGCACATTGACGAGCATGCACGCACACTAGATCGCCACCGCCCCATCCTAACAAGGGGTGTGCTCACACACGCGCAACTCACGAACCCTTAGTCAATATTCGCCCCCGATCTCGAGTTTATGCAATTTTTTGCTAGTACTTACGTGAAACTGTGTCTTTTAGGTTTAATTTCGGAATTACATCGATTGTTAATATTAATTACGTAATAATAGATGCTTGTTTGACAAAAGACTGCTTATAATGACACAACGTAATAATACATATTAAAAAATATCATACGTAACGAAATTTTAGCCTGCGTACTTTGAGTTTTTTTGGGGGAATTGATCTGCTTAAGTATAATGTAGTTAACCGAAAACATGACTTTCTGTACGTATAGCTAGAAATAAACGTGTTTCATTTAAAAGTGGCTAATTAATAGCCTCGACCTGATGTACCTCAGAGAATACTTTTTACGGATGAACTACACAGTTGGCGAGAGAGACTGGCCTTTAATGCTTCACCGGAATGAGAGGTGGCATAGCTCTTAGGTCGCTTAGCCTGAACCTCAATAGAGTACTGCCTTTTACAAGCTTTTATTTAGATTCAACTGTCCCATTGTCTATCGATGTGTAATTAAATCTTGCAAGTAAAATATAATCCACTTCCTGGATGCCGATTGAGCTGAAATTATGCATAGATGTATGAATCGGATGACAGTGCAATATTATTATGACATAAAGATGTTCTAATGGTGGAGCTGGAAGGTGGCCATAGGAACTCTGTAATTAAATGATGCAACCCCATCTAGTTTGGATTTATTTGATTCGAACTTTTTAGTTCATTTTATCAACAGATAATAAAAGCTGTTTTAAATTATATTTTTAAGTTACTTGTTATGGTTGATTACCATTGTTAGTATGGAGGCTTAAAAACATCACTTAGTATTTAGATGCAATGGAACTCTTACAGAGCTCAGATTTAAATTCTGTTAAAACTTAGTGCAATGAGGAACTATGGCTTGTATGGTTGTTTTAAGCAAAACAGTATTCTGACACGAACATGCGCCAGCGCATATAAATCGGTGGCTTTCATGGGATTACACAATACTAGCGTGTACCTTAAACACATTTATGCTTGATGATCATTTTACTTAATCTTCGAAATCTCATGTGTTCTCTCCAACAAATATAGTTTAAAATGCTTGTTTTTAAAGTGTATTCAGGACCAAAGTTGATGGGGGCCGTTACAATTTTACTGGCTTTTATAATTTAGTATTTGTCTAAGTGCTAATAATGATAGCCAAGATTCGAAATCGGTGAAATTTATAAGTTATATAGGTAGAAATAGTATTTGTTCCAAATTCTTACAAAAATCACTAAATCCGATTGGATTTAATATTATTGATTTAATATTAATGTCTAATCTATATAAATATAAAAAACGCTAACAGCAAAACTCAAGAATGACTTGACCAATTCTGAATTTTTTTTTTTGTATTTTTTAAAGGCACAAAAAAGGTTTTAATAATAATAATAAAAAATTGTGTGGACAATACAAGAAACAATAGTTTTCTTTACACTTCATGGCCCATGGAAAAATCTTAATCTAGTTTAATTGTGTAAGGAATTACTAGCAGAAATAATTACCGGGAACGATGGCTATCCGCTATACCAGTGGTGGGCAAACTACGGCCCGCGGGCCAAATCTGGCCCGTTAAAGCGTTTCAACCGGCCCGCCAAGTGTTTTTTGAGTTAATATTTTTGATGTGTTTTTAGTTATATCAGTAGTGTTTATAAGGTTTACAACCTTTTAACATTTTTGGTTTCTTAAGAAACATCGAAAATTTTTACGTAAAAAGACAAAAAAAATTGCTACCAGCAATTTGTGTAGCTAAATTAGCCATTAAGTTTTTTGTTAAAAAGATTTAATAAATTAAAAGTTTTTTTCGGTAAAATTTTGGCCCGTTTAATTATTTTTTTTACAATTGGTGGCCCGCCAACCAAAAAATTTGCCCACCACTGCGCTATACCATAGCCGACCAACTGCAGATTTGTAAAAGTAAATCAACAAAATATCGAAATTAATAATTGTTGGATTGTTCCTTATTCACCAATTGTTGAGATATAAATAATGTGATAACTCAAAAAAATCCTTATATATATAAAATTTTGACTATTAAGTTTTGACGGAACACAGTCCGTCCATGCATCTAGTAAAAATGGCTTTTGTAATAACATATATAAATTATATGTATTTAGTATATCACAAGTTGATGTTTTCAATTTATTCATTTAAGGACTTTTTTTAGTAAAGTTATTTAAAATATTCTTTAATGTATGCAACTTTGTGTATAATAATTCTATGAGTATTTTTTTGACGAACTACACAGATTGGGCAGAGATACTGCCCTTGACTGCTTCATCGGATTGACAGGTGACATAGTTCTTAGGTTGCTTCGCCTGAACCTCTATAGCAAGTAACTTGACACAAGAGTCCCCCGGTGAGGGGTAACCTCGGCTTGGACAGTTCTATGAATACTGTGTTAATTGTACTAAGCATACCTCAAAGCTCATTTATATTAATTAAAACATTTTATGCTTTAATTGTTATATCAATCTAATTAATCTCTTTATAAAAGAGTGATATTGTAGCGCAATTTAATGTGAATTAAATATATAGACAGAATATAAACATATAAATTAATAAGTATAATTTTAATTAATAAACAATAAAACTGAATTTAAGTCTAATAAATTACAACACAACTCATTAGACATCAGAATAATTATAATAAATATAACATATTAACTATTTAAAATATAATTATTTAACTAACACAGCAAACAGTATAAACAGAATTAAATTTAAAAATAAGAACCATATATTTTCATGCAGAGAGAATGATAACATGTAAAACTTACCTTAATAATTAAATATATTTAATAAAAAACTTCTGACAAATATAGTTATCTAAATATTTGTTACTAAGTTAATACTAGCAAAAAGGTTACTGTAAATGTAATGGCACAAGTGTTCACTAATGATGTAAAGTGAATAATATATTAAATAAAGAGTATTCTGATTTATATATAAAAACTATAACTCCTTAGATTATAAAATGTCTCGGGGAAAAGTAAACAAAGGAAGAATGTCAATAATCCCGAATGGCATAAATAAATATGAACTTGAACTTTCAAGTCAAATATAAATAAACAATATTTTATTTATGTAGTGAGTGCAGATATTAAATACACAATGCTTTTGTAACGTACCTGTTTTAAAATTCATAACAATTCATTCATAAATTTCAATTTATTTCTATTTACACTATTGTATTATCCGCTTACTCATTTCTTCGGCCACCATAAAAAGCACTAAAAGTTCATGATAGTTGACAACTTTTCCTTCTATTAAACTTAAATAGAAACTAGCTGCTTTTATAGACACTTATTATGTTACAAATATGTAAGATTTTTAAAATTGTTATTACTGATATTCCTGTAAAGCACAAAGTGTTTTATATGTATAGATATTCCATTTTGACAGATTTACTTTAGGCATCACTGTCGTTAACGTAAATGTCATTCACGGTGATGTTCAAAAGAAAAAGTACTACATACAACTGAAGGCTCATCGTCATGGCATGGATCAGTCCTCTGCTGGACATAATTAATTATCAAACGTTTGAAGTCATTTATGTTTACTTTACAGGATTTTAGATGCAAAATTATATTAAATTTATCTATACTTCGCTGTACTAAGATGGCAGTAGACCCAATAACGATCACCAGGTCACATTATTTTTGATGAACTTAAGTGAAAATAGGCTTATGTTTAAACGGTTATTTTGTTAAGTTTTATCTCTAGCCAAGAATTACTTAAAAATAAAAAAATAATATTCAAATGTATAAAGTTTTCAACGAATGATACGACATGATACTAATTGTATTTAAAATTCTTTCTGCATATTCTATTTAATCGAAAATTTATTTTTTACAGTTTTCTCTTAGCCATTTACAGACTTTATTTCGACAATTGTGGTTTATATGAATGCACAGAGGTATGATAGATGGCGCTTTTTCTAATGTATTAATTGTTTTACATTTGACAATATACTCCTTTTCCTATGGCAAGACAATGAGTAAAAAATGTTATGGTGTTCATTAAAACAGTAGCATTTTTACAATATAATTTAGATTAAAATGTGATGAAAGTAATCGATATTATTTGATAAATATGAAGAGATTATCTATTTTGTAAATATACAGTGGTATCCTAGTAGCTATTCAATTTCAATTCAATTTATGATATAAACTAAAGGTCTCTGTCTGTGAAAACCAGCCGGAACGTATTTTCTTTTATTCAGTAACCCGTAGCCAGGTTGTGAAACGCTATTTTACGGTACTGCTCTTAGCCTGCACCTAAACACAAAAGGTTTGCTGCAAGAAAATACCTACTTAGTAGCATAATTCGCCTTTGTACATATGTTTTGGTGCAATAAAGGGATTTATCTATCTGTAGTTTGTTATAAATAACATGTTGTATATTTGTTTCGTTTAAATATCTATTTAAACAAATTTTATGAACAAGGAACCATTTTGACATAGTATGAAATAACGGTGTAATTTTTTGTTACGGGCGTGCAAAATAATACGAAGAATAACTGACAATGATATTATGCGATAGTAAATGTTTTTATAAATGTTCGTAATTGCAATTAGTATGCAAAATTTGTAAAATACGATTAGCTTCCTTGTTTATCCGACGCAACAATCTATTCATTTGTAGTCATTCCTATTAAGTTTTAATTGTAAGTATTCGTACTTCTAAGCTTACATCTATCACACACACATATATATATCGACAATGGTTCATCATTTAAGCAGATTAGTAAAAGATATAGATTTTAATTATCATTATGGAAACCAATAGATTGATTGATTGTAAGCTTTATTCCAAAAGATTTTTAGGAGTTCATTGGTAAATCGTCGTCAAAATTCATGTGAGACCTAATTAAATCCAGATCCTTTCACACAACAAAACATTCAAAATCGGTTCATAATGACGGTTAGTAATGAAATAATGCTACGCGTGAGATCCTCTGTTTGAAGTCGGGTGAAAAGAAAGATAAATGTGGGTAATTTGTTTTTCTTTTAATTCCTTTTCACGGTGCTTATGATCTAGTGGATTTTTTGTGTCTATAGAATCTGCAAAACGGAAATTCCTTGATACAGGACAGATCGAATACAAGTTATTGAATGGGCGCCCCGGTGACGGCAATATCATTAACACTTATGTGATACGTCGGCTTGTAGTCATTATTCATACATCAATAATGTGATACAAAGGCACGTGACAATGAAAATTCTGATAAAACAAATTTTTGTAATAAAAATTTACATCAAATCAGTGACGGTTTAAACAGTTAACGTGCGTTTTATTTTCGAAATATTATAGTTATAATACGAAGTCCTGGAGCCTATACTTGATGCCTATATGAGACAATTATATATTAATTATATATTATATATTTTCAGGAGTTCCCTTGTACATATCCGGAACCAATTGTCTATGCCAACAACATAAATATGGGTCCTTATTAAAACCAAAAAAGAATTAAAACTGGTTAATAAATGACGACACTGCGCACAATTATTTTACAAAAAGGAAACTGACCCGATGAGGGCCACCGGGGGGTTTTAGTAACCTCACATAACCAATACCATAAGGGGCATATTATGTGTATATTATATAAAATTTCCCCCCGCCAACAAAAAAAATGGTGTAACGCAAACTGAACTTTTTGTACACATGAATTTGTGACAACCCTAACTCTATGCGAATAATGCTCACAAACCTTAACCGCACTATTAAAAGTTATTGCTTAAAACTAATTAACTACCAAGAATGTATGTAATAATAGTTCTGTAAATCGTTTTCGTACCGGTTCGAATACAGTGTTAACGCGACACATCCACAGCCGGAAAATAGCCATTTGGTTTGAACCCAAGTATCAGCATAGTAACCAGTAGTCAGGTAATCTGGTAGCCCTATACCAGAGGTTGACAACCAGCTCGCGAGCCAAATACGACTCTTTGGATGTGAAGATACCGCTCTTTGAAAACATTGAAATTTTATAAATTGCAATTTTTGACCCTTCCGCCTCATAAAGCTGACGACCCCTTTTTTTTGTTCTCGGGGAGGAAATCTTCAACAAGCTGAGCACGTCCCGGGGGAGGTTGTCGCCCAGTGAACCCGAGGCCCCTTTTAGTCGCCTTCTACGTCAGGTAGGGGATACCGTAGTCTTATTCTTGTGAGCCCAGAACTACAGGGCTGAAAGTTGACGACCCCTGTCCTATACCTTAATTAAAAAAAAATTAATACACCAACTTAAGTTCGAGTTATCACTAAAACTCTTAAGAATCGGTCATAAGGAAAAATATTGAAAATGTCTTAATTTCCAAGTACATAAACAACCTGTGTATCACATCAATTTAATCGGCCGTGTTATTTTTTATAAAAATAGATATTAATTTGTTGCTATCAACGTGTGAGTAATATTTAAATACATGGTTTTATTACAAATAAGTAGAAAAATGAAACCAGTCTCATCCGATTTAGGGCTGTACATTCAAAAATATTTTATTGTAATGTTTTTAGGGATTAGGTTATACCTTTGGGGTGTCCTGTCGCTGACAGATCCGGGGCACCCCGCTCATAACGGCTGATGGCATTCGCGGTAGGTTTAGTGGGTATGGGCTGCCCAGGCCGAGTCCCACACATCCCTCCGGGCCCACCCAGGGTACCGGAGGATGGTTAATAACTCGATTCCCCGCGTTAACAAAAAAAAAAAAAGGGATTAGGTTATACCCAGCCAAGTTTAGCCAAATAACCCAGACAAGTTATTAATAATTTATTTTATAGTAATAGAGTAAAAAAAATAGACATACAGCTTAAAGTAATTGTGTTAAAATGAACATTCAGCGATATCAATTTTTGTTAGTTTTAGTAATCTGCTAGTCTTTCAGCTAGTTAGTCTGCTAGCTTGTGCCACTATGGTTTCCAATGGCGTACAGATCTGTTGGCGTATAACATTTTTTTTAAATTGTTGCTATTTGCTAATCTCGTACATAATGACATCTTCGTGGTATCGTCTTCATAATTTCCCATTACATTTCAATCAAGTATTTTGAACGCAAATTACTTTCTGGGTCCCATATGTGATAGAAGATGAGCCTATCGTCATACACCGGACAACATTTTAACAAGCGAACACTTTTTTAAAAAACGGCGATTCATTAATGCAAACCGACTGTGATTCGAACCCGCGACCATCAAATCGTAGCCACTAGGAAATCACTAGAGGGTTATGTATTAATAAATTTACTAGTATTTTATCAGTATGAAATCTAATGGTGTCAATACAATAAATTATGACAGCGTTCGCGTTCAATATCAATTTCTCAAAAATAATTAAACGCTTAAATTAATAACAATATATTACTGTATCAATCTCAACTACGCATTAAAATAACACGTTATCTAGCTGGGTCTTCCCGCCACTGACGCAATTCCCCAACGCGAAACTGACAAAAAATAATAATAATTATGTAAAATAATTTGAAATGGCCTCAATATTGTGTTTTCAATTTTTTACTCTTGGTAACGAACTTTAGTTCTATCCAATTATAATTGCAATATTGGTAACTCACTTCTCGACTTCCTAACTTGAAACGACTTACATTAGTATAACAATATTCTGAATTTTGAAAATAAAATGCTAGATTTTGTTCTCGCAAGTTATGCACAGTTAGTGTAGCCATAAGCATAGTAGATCTTATCACCCCCAATATCACTAACTGTAGCCGTAAACTATGTTACCAATAAAATATGATTCCCTTTTATTTTGAAATGAACTACACTGATCAGTCAGCAAGCCTCTACAATTTCAACGGGTTTTTGAGGTGTGGCATAGGCCTTAACCTCTTTGAAGAGGTGCGAGGGCTCCCAAGAGGGGATTTCGGTTTGGGTGATTACTAATTTTATTAGGATAGCATTCCGATTCGAGGGCGTCCGGAAGGACTAATCTAATCGGTAGGTAGCTTTTATCGGAAAACAAAATGTCCTTTTTTTATGACGAAGTACACAGCCTGAAAAAGAAGTAGCAAGAAGTAGCCTGAAACTCTATCGCTAGCTGCCCGGTTCCTACCTGATATACGTGAGGGCCGAAGCTGAGTTTGGAATGTAAACAGTTAGGTATTTGGTTTGTGTAGCCCATGGAATAGGGGGTACCTAGAAGTTGGACGCAACGAGGTGGAGACTGAAAACATCTCGTGGAGTACATGGCTGCACTCTTAGCCGGGTTCATTTCTATTCTCCATTTCTCCCCTAGGGCATCGGCCGCGGTCTGGAGTTTTTTAAGAATGACTTCGGGGGAAAGCCCCGAGGTATAAATACCGGTATCGTCGTCGTGAGATTTTTTTTAAGCTCTGCTCTACGTGAGCGCGGAATATCGTAAAAAATGTTCTTTCTATTCAATGAGCATAGGACATATAGCCAGTAAAATTATTGAACTAACGAGACGTATCAACATGCAAACGCAATCAGAATGTTGCGCATAATTTTCTTTTGAATCGTCACCACTTGCTATCGATAATACACTTAATAATATAAGATAAATGTATTATGTTTATACCAATGACTTTATCAGACATCAGGCAAAAAACTGGATGTGAGTCACTAACGACGGAGCCGTGTCTCCAAGATAGTAAGCGAATGCACCTTCAAAAGATTTCTGATTAGTAATATATATAAGGTTTTCGTTTTACTATGAATCAACCTATCCAATTTTATTTTTCAGTAATACGTTTTATTTTTATAACTTTTGTTGTATTTTTTTAAATAAACAAATACATTTTACACGTGTATTGCACAATGTTTTTGACCGATGTGTTTATTTAATTAATAAGACAATTACTACGTATTAGTGTTTTAATTCCTAAATGCTACCAACGAATCTTATCGTATTTCGGCCCCACAATGCACGAAGGCGACAAAAGTCTGGAGAAGCTGATTGTCCGAGTAGTTAGTAGAAACCTAATGTAAAACGATGAAAATTTGAACGTGATTTTTCACATACATATGTTTGTTATTTTTTTGTATGTATTTTGATATTTAGATCAAACTTTAATATCTATCTATCTATATATATATATCGACACAGTCTGTGGGTATGTTCCATATAGGTTCCGAAAAGGGAATTGACCTGGCGAGTAAACCAGTAAAGTTTGGTGACGATCGGAGCATTCCTCTTTTTGAACTGTCTAATACAGCTTTTATTTTCTATGATGATATTCTATTGTTTTATAACCCAAATGTGTATTGACACATGCGTTGTGTATATTTATCTCATTATGAACCATATTGAAGTACAATGGAGTGTATTGAAGTATAATAAGGTATACTGAAGAATATTCAAGATAATAATTAAGGATTTTATGCCGCGAATGTATCCGTTTACTGAAGCTGCTAAGAAGATATGTACATGGGTGTAGGTAATGATTTTCGCCTGCTCGAGAAGAGAATGAATACGGAGAGAAACGAATAATTAATATATTGTGAGAGTTAAATAATAATATCATAATTTAATGATGTAAAGTTTATTGTTTAAATAAAATAAAGCAAAATCTAGCCCGGCGATGAGGGTTGGATACGCTAGTTTTTAATAAATACATTTGTTGATAAGTGTTCTCTTTCCCCTTTCCCCCCACTGTTGATTGGAAGAGAATTTGACCATAATTTTTGTGGTAACAATAAAATATAAATAAGTTAATAAGATGGCTGATGGGGCCATAAAGTTCTCTATTGGAGTCCACGGACCGGCAAGCGCCGCGTAGGACGTCCAAGCGCGAGGTGGCCGACCTCATCAAGGCCGCAGGACCCGGCTGCATGCAAGCCGCTTAGTAGTAGTTAGTCCTTTTGAAAATCTTTAGGAGAGGCCTTAAGCCCAGCAGTTGGTTTTCTACAGCTGAAATGATGATGATAATGACGTGAATAAAAAAATAACTTTGTAACGTCAAATAAATAAATAATATTTTACTTTTGTCTATTTAATGACCAATAAAAAATATTTAATCACATAAACTCTCGCTACACTATAATTATGAGATATTCTGACTATACCTCTGAGTCAACGCTGTCGGCATGTTAAGGAAAATAGACCGAGATGGCTGTAATGCAGTACTTTTTAATGACACGACCGCCATCCATTTTTAATAGGTTAAAAAAAACGCCGAACCTGTTCTCACATTTATTCTGTTTAAAATTACCATAACCTGTTGCGATACCCCCGTACTACGTAATGCACACAATAATTGT
This sequence comes from Meandrusa payeni, assembly GCA_029286785.1. Lineage (NCBI taxonomy): Eukaryota > Metazoa > Arthropoda > Insecta > Lepidoptera > Papilionidae > Meandrusa > Meandrusa payeni. The sequence goes on along the minus strand of JAGSMX010000008.1, from coordinate 3,955,782 downwards.
CAACTATACATGTTGCGACACAACTTAAATTGTAAAATGTCAGCTATTTGCCAATTAATTTTTAATATGAAATCTATCAGGTAAAGTACAGGGAAACCGACCAAGAGGGAGGAGCCCTATGTGTTGGACAGACCAAATTAGCACCAACACCAACAGGAGAGACCACGGGGCATTTAACACCGCCAAAGACCGCAACAGGTGGAAAGCGATCGTCTGCCACATATTCGTGGAGTTCACGATCCTCAGCAATGAAAAAACGACGCAAGGAGGAGGATGAAATCAATTGTAACTCAATTATCATTGTGCGAAAACCGTTAAACACTAATTTTTTTTGATTATTTTATCATTGTTTGTAAATAAAAATAAAATGAATAATTTATGTCTTGAAGATCCTGTTGAGGACAGAATCTTTAAGGAATATTAGGTAAAAAAAGTAAAATTATCGTATTGTCATCGGTTCATATTTTTATGATTAAGTTATTGAAAATTGTGATTGTTTAATCCTGGACATCAGATTTTTAAGTTTAAAAGCAAACTCTGAGAATCCGATCGAAATCAACTTTATTAACCGACTGGATAAGTTCGTCACAAAAAAAGCAATATTTCTAATGATAATGACAAAATGCTATAATGATTAAACAACGCTATAAATGTTGAAATCCAAAGTCACATTTTTAATTATTTTATTTTAGATATATATAATATAATAATTTTATATAGATATATAGATAGAATAACAATATTTTTTTTACAAAAGTTTCTTCATTCGTGTGGATTCCTGTTTGTTTGTTCCAATAAATTTGCGGCTTTGATGTTATAAAAATTGCTTACAGTTTTATTCTTGTTTTAGTTTTAATTGACCAATTGTAGCTTTTAATTTGGATACTAATGCATTGACTGTTCGTTTACCTAATCGAAAAATGAGTTTTTTTTGTTTGTTTTATTTTTAAATTGGAATTGATAAAATGTATTATCCTGTATTAAATTGAAAAATTAATACACGACCTCATGCTTGATGGTGACGTCCAGTGATACAAATTGCTTTTTAAAATTTGTGGAAAGGCTATCTCCACTGTTACCTTATCAAAAAAGGTATCTACAAGGCTTTCCCAAATCAAACCGAATCGTCTATTCAGAGACAACTTCATCTCTTTAAAGATAGATACTGCGATATCAATGTTGCGAACATTTAGCAAATATATGAAAATGCAGATAATATAAACAATTCAATTACTATGTTAAATGGAAAATAAATACTATTACAAGGCTCCATATCTAAATACTTTATTCTTATTAATACTATTATATATTAGTGATACTAATGACGATTCTTTGAGAACATTAAGTAGAGAAAAAGATGTAATTTTCCCAATAAAAAAATTATGCAGCCTATTTATGCCCCTGTGTTAAGCACAGAAAAAAAGAGTCTTCCCAAAGAGACTGACGTGAGTGCAGTTCAGTTTCTTTTTCTTCTTGTACCTGGCTTGTTCATGGCTGGCCAGCACTGAGAATAGTTGAGGTTGGGCGTCTTCGGCAAGGTTTGATAGTTCAATAGTCCCAGACCCGTATATATCGTTGAGGTTTGGCTACTTCGATGTAACTTTTTTTTCTCAGACATGCTTATCTTTAAGTGTGCTATTACAATTGTGTAAAAATGAAGTTTCAATAACAATTATCGGTTTTTGCAAGTTTGGCTAATCTGCTAGGATTCTACCATCATAGTTTTCCAATGGAGTTTCCCAGACACCCCAGTATTGACAGAATTTTGTCATCTTCACACACATTTTAATTTGAATTCGTTAATCATAAATAAATTCAAATCATAATTAATGAGTTACGGTGGTCGGTCGGTGGTCATAGTATTAAATTTATTGACAATAGCAAACCTGGGGCCTAGTCTTCCTCACGATGTTGTCTTTCAGCGGGAATTCGGTTGCACGTGTACTATACAACTTAATACAAATAGCCGGACAGCGAGCCTCTGTAAATCTTATAGTAATAATATACAAAATGAATATATTAAGTCTATATCGGAATTAAAATGACTACAAAATTTAATAGCTTAGCTCTCAACGAATAAAAATGTTTATATATTATTAAAAATGACCAAGGCTTATATATATAGCTAGACTATTTAATCTTTGGCTAATTTTGAAAATGGCTACAACATGGGTTTTCCACAAGAAGATTAATAAATCCACATCATATGAGGTCAGGATATGGACGCTCGTTTTCAACGTCGTATTTACTATATAAGAAGGTTAAGCTTGGAATTATAAACAGTCAGTTCACCGCCTGACACAAACGTTCCTCGTTCTAATTTTAAAATGACAAAAATTTTGGTAAGTTGTATTATATGGCGTACTAAAAGATATTATTATCTCAACGCCTTCAACCCGAAGACGTAGATTGTTTAGATATGTTAATAAAAAAATTTATCATGTTTCCAGATTGTCGTACTGGCTTTAGCCGCGGTCGCCGTGGCCCGTCCAGGTAATTATTTTTTTACGTATAAGTGACTTAAGGCAAGAGATTTTTAAATAGTAAGGAAGAAAATAATGTTAATGCTGCCGAATAATATGCACACTAAAATCAGTAAAATTATTAAGAGATTTAAAAACCAACTTCAAACATAGTAAAAATTACAGTAATGTCAGTATCATATTGTATTTGTCAGATCAGTGTTGCTACAAAACAAAAATAATATAACATGGTCCGAATCTGTTAAACTAATTTAGTCAAAAAGAACCTTTTACTGATGGGGGGATCATCTAACTTACATTTTACCATTTTCATCTTAGACGTAAGAAATAAGTGTATGTGTTTTAAAAAAGACTTGGCTTAAAGGTCTTGTTACCAAGCCATAAAATATTCATCAACAACAACAAAAAGAACCTTCAGTGACTTTTGGTAATCTGTTCTAGTTCATTTGTGCCACTATGATTTTCAAATCGCGTACCATTGACAATAAAATATTGTTTGAATTGTTGCTTTTTGTTAATCACGTACTTCTTTCAAATATTCCGACAAATAATCAAATTATTCAATCAAAAAATTCAATTGAAATGAAATGAAATGAATGAAAATTTTATAGTGTAATGTCAATGGAAAAAAGCAGACTCGGGGTCCTGACATGAAACTATTAACTCAGTTTTGTTACAAATCAACAGAATATCACAAAGAGTATTTATGCGTGTTAAAAGTTGTGCATGAATTCAATAAAATTAAACATTAGATTAATAACGAAATATACTTGCAGGTTATGGTGGTGATTATGATAGTGGAGAATCCAGTAGCAACGAAAACTGGCGTTGCTACGGGTTTATGCCTGGAGGTAGTAGCCACGACAGTGGCTTCGGAGATGGTCACGGAGGCAGCGGAGTTGGACATGGTAGTGGTGGCCATGGAGGCGGCTTTGGAGTTGGACATGGAGGCAGTGAACAAGGAGGGACTGAACAAGGAGGCACTGAACAAGGAGGCACTGAACAAGGAGGCACTGAACAAGGAGGCACTGAACAAGGAGGCACTGAACAAGGAGGCACTGAACAAGGAGGCACTGAACAAGGAGGCAGTGAAGTTGGAATTGGACAAGGTGAAGGTGGTAATGCCGAAGAGATTGCAAAAGGAGATAGTACGATAGCAATCGGTGGGGAAAGCGGTAACGAAACCAATCCAAAATAGCAGAAACGTAGGATATGATACATTAGAGTCTGAACTGCCATATGTTAGAATTAAAAAAAAAACCGTCAATAAAAACAAATACAAACTGAACGCTATGTTAATTCTAACACATAATTGTTAAATATGGTTAAATAACCCTATGTGCTCTATAGTAAGTCATTCATAGACGTCATAATGATAACACATAAATGTCTGATCCCACTGTTTCCCTATCCTTGGGGTTTCATCGGAATTTGAGAGATGACTAATCCCTATTTTTCTTATGGACGAACTTCACAGTTGGCCAGATAGGCGGGCCTTTACTGCTGCACCGGATTGAGAGGTGGCATAGCTCTTAGGTCGCTTAGAACCTGAACCTCTATTAGCTATTAACTCGACACAAGGGTCCCCCGATGAGGGGTAACCTCGGCTCGGACGGTTTTCGAGTCCGTTTAGCCCGGACATATATAATATATCGATGGGTACTACGTACAAATATGGGCTAATGCAATAATTTGAACATTTTCACTTTTTTGTCTGAAATATTTTACCCCAATTGACGTGTACAAAAAAATACACATTTATAGATGGAAATGTTAATTTTTGCTGTAGTTAAAAGGCCCATGTGACCTTTACTTCAATGGCCAATCAGTCAGTTGATCATCACATTCTATACCACTCGAAACGATACTCGCGCTGTGATAATCATTAATTATAATAATTTGATAATAATATATTTTTTTATAGTGAATATTATGTATGCTTTTTTTTTAATTAGCTTGTAAAAATCCAAAGTGACACTCAAGCCTTTTTACTAGTTTTTTCATTACAATTAAAATATGACAAAAATTGCGCAAATTGGTATTAATTAAGCATTTATATTGTTAAAACATTAAAAACACAAATACTTTTATTGCACAGATAAATCGTTAAATTCAGTTTACAGAAAAATTAATAATGAATAGAATAAACAAAAGAGAATCGTAATTCGTGCCTTCTTATTTTTAAAAAGTCCCGCCCGAAAATCAGCCAGGACGCGACTTATACCGCTGCGTCAAAAAATTGTAGGTGTATGTAGCGATGAGTAACAATATCGATAAACTTATTATAGCTAGAACAAATATCAATCTGTCACAGTACTTATGCAAACTTTCACAAGATCATCTAACTTACATTTTCATTTTCATCTTAGACGTAAGAAATAAGTGTATGTGTTTTAAAAAAGACTTGGCTTAAAGGTCTTGTTATCAAGCCATAAAATATTCAACAACAACAAAACTTTCACAAACATCAGTTGACATATGACAACGAACACATCCAAAACACGGAATTAACGAAGAATATTGCCGCAGAAACAATAAACAAACAAACATTTTTATTATACCACAATAATTTCAATAGCAACTAATTAAATTACAATTATGTGCGGCGCACTTGTGTCCAAACTAGGAACAAACCTGTGAGATAGATCACAAGGCCTAAACGCCACGTACGTGCACGAAACACACCTTTCCCCACACATAAAGGTGTGTGTGGGAAGGTGTGTTTCGTTCGAGACACTAATAAACCAATAGATACTATAATAGAATCTCTTTAAGTCCATCCCTTTATCTTCACGTTTTATCTTAAGCTAAGATAAAGCGTAAAGCGCAAGATCGAACGCGATGGTGGATCACTGTGGATGCCCTCTGCCCCACCTAGGGGACATAGGATGATATATAAGTCGATACCTGATGAGTGAAAAATTTTCTTTATATGAAATCTTAACCCTTATTTCGGTACGAGTTGTCACTCCATAACTCGAATTTTTATAAAAAGCTGTGGTAGATCAGTATCTGGGTGGTAGCCTCAGGTTGCATGATACGCTAGTAACCCGAGTGCGATCCCCGGTGCCGGCACCAATAAATTTGTTGTTGCAATTTTATGTGCTGATAAACCACGCGCTCGGCGGTGAAGCAAAGCATCGTTCTTTACTCCCTTTACAGAGAAAACGCCCAACATTGATATATATATATATATATATAAATATATATATATATAAAGGCTTTAACTTTAACTCGAATTTTTTAAAATCCTCCTTGAACTTCACCTGGCAGAGCTTCTAATAATTACATTTATATGTTAGATATGTATACATATCAGGCTTAATCCAAGTGTGTAATATTTTCAAATATGCACTAGAGTATCGTTGTTCGTATATAAGTGTTAGCTGGCAACACATGACACCCAGCGATTGTTATGCATAACTACTTCCAATGATATCTTAATGATTTACCTGAACCTTATTGTATCTTTAATTCATAATTAATAATTTAATTGATCGTCACAAGAACTTGGCATTGTAAACAATATTATTTCCTAATAAATAATCAATATTAGTTTCTAACCTGACTTCTAATCAATTTTGTATAAAGATTGTGAGGACGCGCAGTTGTGACGGTATTCCATAGAAATAATTCTATGTACAACGTTACGCTGTCTCAATAAAGCGAGTGTATTAGTTGTTGGACTATTTTATTCTACGAGACCTATAATAAATAATTAACATAAGATACCGACATCGAACTTGAGCTTGTTCTAAATATACAAATATATGAACGAGTAAATACAAAAACCAACTTCAAATCCAATCACACGTGAAAGATCAAACATTACACGCAAACATTCATAAAGTTTACAAAGTATCAAAGTTTTGATGACAAAATTCTTGTGCCTATGTTCTTTTTCTTTTTCCATAATTATGCTCGTTGTCGAGTACTTTTACGTGTCTTATAGATTAATAAACCTCCCATAGATAATGGCAATTAAAAAGCATGGTTTCAATCTTGATTTTTAGGAGTTCCCTGGTATTTCCTCGGATGGGTTCCGACGATATACCAGAGAAAAAGCAATCAGCTATCATGCCCACATAAAACATATGGGACCTAATTGAATCGAACAAACTGATTGCCTCTTTTTGATTAAATAATAAACATTAAATATGCAGAGAAAAAAATGATCAAACCAGTCGCGAGCCCCCACTACCTCCCATGTTTTGCGTCACCATCGACAATTTATGTGTTTTTTCTAATATGATATTTTGTTATTCAACATTTTTAAATAATTACAATGCCAAGGATAATACCAAAAGTTTCTCATAACCTCCGTAAAACGGGAAATTACTTTTTTAAAATTAGTAAAACGTCTTTCGAGGCATTACACACTCAAGGCAGGCCAAAACGACAGATGGCTTTAAGAAACAAGAAGTACAACCGTAAGAAAAAGCCCTTGCGTCATTTTAAACTTATCGGGGTAGACAGAGACAGCTTTAGCTAGTCGCATATATGACATGTGAGCCTGGGTGAACCGATATTTGATAATTCTTTTTTCCATTTGAAAGCTGTTCCTTCCCATCTGGTCCTATTTTAACTTGGTCCAATTATGACAGTGGCATCCATGAGAAAATCATATATGTCCTAAATTTAAATCAAATGGAGCCACAAATGGACTAATAACTTCATATTACGCCAACAGATTTCAATTAGTCATTTTTTATTGGGATATACTTTAAGAGTAGTTAGTAGATGAATGTTTGGTTACGTTCTGTTTCAGATTGATTTCGTAATATTTTTACGTTAATTCCAAAATACAAAATGGACGACCGCGTTTATCGTTTGATTCGATTTGAAGTCGGTTTTTGTTTTTACTTGTAAATAAGTCTGTTATTTTACAGGAAGAAGAAGAACAAAAGAAGAAGAAGGCTCGTCTGGTCTTAAGGGAAGGATAACTCGCAGGATTTACATATGCATTGCTAACTTTTAAGAACTAGACTTCTTAATAGTGTTCTACGTCGTATCGCTTCGTTAAATTCACTTGTTCTACACTATATAAATATTTTCCAAAATCTTTGACCCTTCCGCCTCATAAAGCTGACGACCCCTTTTTTTTTGTTCTCGGGGAGGAAATCTTTAACAAGCTGAGCACGTCCCGGGGGAGGTTGTCGCCCAGTGAACCCGAGGCCCCTTTTAGTCGCCTTCTACGTCAGGTAGGGGATACCGTAGTCTTATTCTTGTGAGCTCAGAACTACAGGGCTGAAAGTTGACGACCCCTGTCCTATACCTTAATTAAAAAAAAAAACTTAATACACCAACTTAAGTTCGAGTTATCACTAAAACTCTTAAGAATCGGTCATAAGGAAAAATATTGAAAATGTCTTAATTTCCAAGTACATAAACAACCTGTGTATCACATCAATTTAATCGGCCGTGTTATTTTTTATAAAAATAGATATTAATTTGTTGCTATCAACGTGTGAGTAATATTTAAATACATGGTTTTATTACAAATAAGTAAAAAATGAAACCAGTCTCATCCGATTTAGGGCTGTACATTCAAAAATATTTTATTGTAATGTTTTTTAGGGATTAGGTTATACCTAGCCAAGATTAGCCAAATAACGCAGACAAGTTATTAATAATTTATTTTATAGTAATAGAGTAAAAACCATAGACATACAGCTCAAAGTAATTGTGTTAAAATGAACATTCAGCGATATCGATTTTTGTTAGTTCTAGTAATCTGCTAGTCTTTCAGCTAGTTAGTCTGCTAGCTTGTGCCACTATGGTTTCCAATGGCGCCCAGATCTGTTGGCGTATAACATTTTTTTTAAATTGTTGCTATTTGCTAATCTCGTACATAATGACATCTTCGTGGTATCGTCTTCATAATTTCCCATTACATTTCAATCAAGTATTTCGAACGCAAATTACTTTCTGGGTCCCATATGTGACAGAAGATGAGCCTATCGTCATACACCGGACAACATTTTAACAAGCGAACACTTTTTAAAAAAACGGCGATTCATTAATGCAAACCGACTGTGATTCGAACCCGCGACCATCAAATCGTAGCCACTAGGATATCACTAGAGGGTTATGTATTAATAAATTTACTAGTATTTTATCAGTATGAAATCTAATGGTGTCAATACAATAAATTATGACAGCGTTCGCGTTCAATATCAATTTCTCAAAAATAATTAAACGCTTAAATTAATAACAATATATTACTGTATCAATCTCAACTACGCATTAAAATAACACGTTATCTAGCTGGGTCTTCCCGCCACTGACGCAATTCCCCAACGCGAAACTGACAAAAAAAAATAATTATTATGTAAAATAATTTGAAATGGCCTCAATATTGTGTTTTCAATTTTTTACTCTTGGTAACGAACTTTAGTTCTATCCAATTATAATTGCAATATTGGTAACTCACTTCTTGACTTCCTAACTTGAAACGACTTACATTAGTATAACAATATTCTGAATTTTGAAAATAAAATGCTAGATTTTGTTCTCGCAAGTTATGCACAGTTAGTGTAGCCATAAGCATAGTAGATCTTATCACCCCCAATATCACTAACTGTAGCGTTAAACTATGTTACCAATAAAATATGATTCCCTTTTCTTTTATTTTGAAATGAACTACACTGATCAGTCAGCAAGCCTCTACAATTTCAACGGGTTTTTGAGGTGTGGCATAGGCCTTAACCTCTTTGAAGAGGTGCGAGGGCTCCCAAGAGGGGATTTCGGTTTGGGTGATTACTAATTTTATTAGGATAGCATTCCGATTCGAGGGCGTCCGGAAGGACTAATCTAATCGGTAGGTAGCTTTTATCGGAAAACAAAATGTCCTTTTTTTATGACGAAGTACACAGCCTGAAAAAGAAGTAGCAAGAAGTAGCCTGAAACTCTATCGCTAGCTGCCCGGTTCCTACCTGATATACGTGAGGGCCGAAGCTGAGTTTGGAATGTAAACAGTTAGGTATTTGGTTTGTGTAGCCCATGGAATAGGGGTACCTAGAAGTTGGACGCAACGAGGTGGAGACTGAAAACATCTCGTGGAGTACATGGCTGCACTCTTAGCCGGGTTCATTTCTATTCTCCATTTCTCCCCTAGGGCATCGGCCGCGGTCTGGAGTTTTTTAAGAATGACTTCGGGGGAAAGCCCCGAGGTATAAATACCGGTATCGTCGTCGTGAGATTTTTTTTAAGCTCTGCTCTACGTGAGCGCGGAATATCGTAAAAAATGTTCTTTCTATTCAATGAGCATAGGACATATAGCCAGTAAAATTATTGAACTAACGAGACGTATCAACATGCAAACGCAATCAGAATGTTGCGCATAATTTTCTTTTGAATCGTCACCACTTGCTATCGATAATACACTTAATAATATAAGATAAATGTATTATGTATATACCAATGACTTTATCAGACATCAGGCAAAAAACTGGATGTGAGTCACTAACGACGGAGCCGTGTCTCCAAGATAGTAAGCGAATGCACCTTCAAAAGATTTCTGATTAGTAATATATATAAGGTTTTCGTTTTACTATGAATCAACCTATCCAATTTTATTTTTCACTAATACGCTTTATTTTTATAACTTTTGTTGTATTTTTTTAAATAAACAAATACATTTTACACGTGTATTGCACAATGTTTTTGACCGATGTGTTTATTTAATTAATAAGACAATTACTACGTATTAGTGTTTTAATTCCTAAATGCTACAAACGAATCTTATCGTATTTCGGCCCCACAATGCACGAAGGCGACAAAAGTCTGGAGAAGCTGATTGTACGAGTAGTTAGTAGAAACCTAATGTAAAACGATGAAAATTTGAACGTGATTTTTCACATACATATGTTTGTTATTTTTTTGTATGTATTTTGATATTTAGATGAAACTTTAATATCTATCTATCTATATATATATATCGACACAGTCTGTGGGTATGTTCCATATAGGTTCCGAAAAGGGAATTGACCTGGCGAGTAAACCAGTAAAGTTTGGTGACGATCGGAGCATTCCTCTTTTTGAACTGTCTAATACAGCTTTTATTTTCTATGATGATATTCTATTGTTTTATAACCCAAATGTGTATTGACACATGCGTTGTGTATATTTATCTCATTATGAACCATATTGAAGTACAATGGAGTGTATTGAAGTATAATAAGGTATACTGAAGAATATTAAAGATAATAATTAAGGATTTTATGCCGCGAATGTATCCGTTTACTGAAGCTGCTAAGAAGATATGTACATGGGTGTAGGTAATGATCTTCACACCCTTGAGAAGAGAATGAATACGGAGAGAAATGAATAATTAATATATTGTGAGAGTTAAATTAAATATTTAATGATGTAAAGTCTATTGCTTAAATAAAATAAAGCAAAATCTAGCCCGGCGAAGAGGGTTGGATACGCTAGTTTTTAATAAATACATTTGTTGATAAGTGTTCTCTTTCCCCTTTCCCCCCACTGTTGATTGGAAGAGAATTTGACCATAATTTTTGTGGTAACAATAAAATAAAATATAAATAAGTTAATAAGATGGCTGATGGGGCCATAAAGTTCTCTATTGGAGTCCACGGACCGGCAAGCGCCGCGTAGGACGTCCAAGCGCGAGGTGGCCGACCTCATCAAGGCCGCAGGACCCGGCTGCATGCAAGCCGCTTAGTAGTAGTTAGTCCTTTTGAAAATCTTTAGGAGAGGCCTTAAGCCCAGCAGTTGGTTTTCTATAGCTGAAATGATGATGATAATGACGTGAATAAAAAAATAACTTTGTAACGTCAAATAAATAAATAATATTTTACTTTTGTCTATTTAATGACCAATAAAAAATATTTAATCACATAAACTCTCGCTACACTATAATTATGAGATATTCTGAGTACCTCAGAGTCAACGCTGTCGGCATGTTAAGGAAAATAGACCGAGATGGCTGTAATGCAGTACTTTTTAATGACACGACCGCCATCCATTTTTAATAGGTTAAAAAAAACGCCGAACCTGTTCTCACATTTATTCTGTTTAAAATTACCATAACCTGTTGCGATACCCCCGTACTACGTAATGCACACAATAATTGTCAACTATACATGTTGCGACACAACTTAAATTGTAAAATGTCTGCTATTTGCCAATTAATTTTTACTATGAAATCAATCAGGCAAAGTACAGGGAAAACGACCAAGAGGGAGGAGCCCTATGTGTTGGACAGACCAAATTAGCACCAACACCAACAGGAGAGACCACGGGGTATTTAACACCGCCAAAGACCGCAACAGGTGGAAAGCGATCGTCTGCCACATATTCGTGGAGGTCACGACCCTCAGCAATGAAAAAACGACGCAAGGAGGAGGATGAAATCAATTGTAACTCAATTATCATTGTGCGAAAACCGTAAAACACTAATTTTTTTTGATTATTTTATCATTATTTGTAAATAAAAATAAAATGAATAATCTATGTCTTGAAGATCCTGTTGAGGACAGAATCTTCAAGGAATATTAGGTAAAAAAAGTAAAATTATCGTATTATCATCGGTTCCACAATTTTTATGATTAAGTTATTGAAAATTGTGATTGTTTAATCCTGTACATCAGATTTTTAAGTTTAAAAGCAAACTCTGAGAATCCGATCGAAATCAACTTTATTAACCGTCACAAAAAAGCAATATTTCTAATGATAATGACAAAATGCTATAATGTATAGATCGGATACACCGATTAAACAATGCTATAAATGTTGAAATCCAAAGTCACATTTTTAATTAATTTTATTTTAGATCTAAATAACTATTTTTTTTTTACAAAAGTTTCTTCATTCGTGTGGATTCCTGTTTGTTTATTCCAATAAATTTGCGGCTTTGATGTTATAAAAATTGCTTACAGTTTTATTCTTGTTTTAGTTTTAATTGACCAATTGTAGCTTTTAATTTGGATACTAATGCATTGACTGTTCGTTTACCTAATCGAAAAATGAGTTTTTTTTGTTTGTTTTATTTTTAAAGTGGAATTGATAAAATGTATTATCCTGTATTAAATTGAAAAATTAATACACGACCTCATGCTTGATGGTAACGTCCAGTGATACAAATTGCTTTTTAAAATATGTGGAAAGGCTATCTCCACTGTTACCTTATCAAAAAAAGTATCTTCAGAGACAACTTCATCTCTTTAAAGATAGATACTGCGATATCAATGTTGCGAACATTTAGCAAATATATGAAAATACAGATAATATAAACAATTCAATTATTATGTTAAATTGAAAATAAATACTATTACAAGGCTCCATATCTAAATACTTTATTCTTATTAATACTTTTATATATTAGTGATACTAATGACGATTCTTTGAGAACATTAAGTAGAGAAAACGATGTAATTTTCCCAATAAAAAAAATTATGCAGCCTATTTATGCCCCTGTGTTAAGCACAGAAAAAAAGAGTCTTCCCAAAGAGACTGACGTGAGTGCAGTTTAGTTTCTTTTTCTTCTTGTACCTGGCTTGTTCATGGCTGGCCAGCTCTGAGAATAGTAGAGGTTGGGCGTCTTCGGCAAGGTTTGATAGTTCAATAGTCCCAGACCCGTATATATCGTTGAGGTTTGGCTACTTCGATGTAACTTTTTTTTCTCAGACATGCTTATCTTTAAGTGTGCTATTACAATTGTGTAAAAATGAAGTTTCAATAACAGTTGTCGATTTTTGCAAGTTTGGCTAATCTTCTAGGATTCTACCACTATAGTTTTCCGATGGCGCTTCCCAGACACCCCAGTATTGACAGAATTTTGTAATCTTCACATACACACATTTTAATTTGAATTCGTTAATCATAAATTCAAATCATAATTAATGAGTAACGGTGGTCGGTCGGTGGTCATAGTATTAAATTCATTGACAATAGCAAACCTGGGGCCCAGTCTTCCTCACGATGTTGTCTTTCAGCGGGAATTCGGTTGCACGTGTACTATACAACTTAATACAAATACCCGGACAGCGAGCCTCTGTAAATCTTATAGTAATCATATACAAAATGAATATATTAAGTCTATAACGGAATTAAAATGACTACAAAATTAAATAGCTTAGCTCTCAAAGAATAAAATGTTTATATATTATTAAAAATGACTAAGGCTTATATATAGCTAGACTATTTAATCTTTGGCTAATTTTGAAAATGGCTACAACATGGGTTTTCCACAAGAAGATTAATAAATCCACATCATATGAGGTCAGGATATGGACGCTCGTTTTCAACGTCGTATTTACTATATAAGACAAGAGGGTTAAGCTTGCAATTATAAACAGTCAGGTCACCGCCTGACACAAACGTTCCTCGTTCTAATTTTAAAATGACAAAAATTTTGGTAAGTTGTATTATATGGCGTACTAAAAGATATTATTATCTCAACGCCTTCAACCCGAAGACGTAGATTGTTTAGATATGTTAATAAAAAAAATTATCATGTTTCCAGATTGTCGTACTGGCTTTAGCCGCGGTCGCCGTGGCCCGTCCAGGTAATTATTTTTTTACGTATAAGTGACTTAAGGCAAGAGATTTTTAAATAGTAAGGAAGAAAATAATGTTAATGCTGCCGAATAATATACACACTAAAATCAGTAAAATTATTAAGAGATTTAAAAACCAACTTCAAACATAGTAAAAATTACAGTAATGTCAGTATCATATTGTATTTGTCAGATCAGTGTTGCTACAAAACAAAAATAATAATGATGGGGGGATCATCTAACTTACATTTTACCATTTTCATCTTAGACGTAAGAAATAAGTGTATTTGTTTTAAAAAAGACTTGGCTTAAAGGTCTTGTTACCAAGCCATAAAATATTCATCAACAACAAAAAAAAGAACCTTCAGTGACTTTTGGTAATCTGTTCTAGTTCATTTGTGCCGCTATGGTTTTCAAATCGCGTACCATTGACAATATAATATTGTTTGAATTGTTGCTTTTTGTTATACACGTACTTCTTTCAAATATTCCGACAAATAATCAAGTTATTCAATCAAAAAATTCAATTGAAATGAAATGAAAATGAATGAAAATTTTATAGTGTAATGTCAATGGAAAAAAGCAGACTCGGGGTCCTGACATGAAACTATTAACTCAGTTTTGTTACAAATATCACAAAGAGTATTTATGCGTGTTAAAAGTTGTGCATGAATTCAATAAAATTAAACATTAGATTAATAACGAAATATACTTGCAGGTTATGGTGGTGAATATGATAGTGGAGAATACAGTAGCAGCGAGGAATATGGTGACTGGGGTGGCTACGGCGGTCACGGAAGCGGCGTCGGGTTTGGACATGGAGGTAGTGGCCACGAAAGTGGCTTCGGAGTTGGACATGGAGGCAGTGGAATCGGACACGGCAGTGGTGGTCACGAAAGTGGCTTCAGAGTTGGCCACGGTGGCATCGGAGTTAGACATGGTAGTGGTGGCCATGGAGGCGGCTTTGGAGTTGGACATGGAGGCAGTGGAATCGGACACGGCAGTGGTGGTCACGAAAGTGGCTTCGGAGTTGGCCACGGTGGCATCGGAGTTGGACATGGAGGCAGTGGAACCGACATGGAGGTAGTGGCCACGAAAGTGGCTTCGGAGTTGGCCACGGTGGCATCGGAGTTGGACATGGAGGCAGTGGAACCGGACATGGAGGTAGTGGAATCGGACATGGCATTGGTGGTCACGAAAGCGGCTTCGGAGTTGGACACGGCGAAGGCGGCGTTGGACATGGGGGCAGTGGCCACGAAAGCGGCTTTGGAGTTGGCAATGGTGGCAGCGGAGTTGGGTTGGGCGGTAGCGAGGTTGGACAAGGCGGCACTGAAGTTGGCTTTGGCATTGGCACTGAACAAGGAGGCAGTGAAGTTGGAATTGGACAAGGTGAAGGTGGTAATGCCGAAAAGATTGCAGAAGGAGATAGTACGATAGCAATCGGTGGGGAAAGCGGTAACGAAAAAGGAGAAAGTGGTGTTGGCAACGGACAGGAAGCCAGTCACGAGTCCGGGCATGGTATCAGCAGTGAGCATGAATCTGGACACGAATCAGGCCACAGCACTGAGCACGGACATGGAGGCAGTGGAACCGGACATGGAGGCAGTGGAATCGGACACGGCAGTGGTGGTCACGAAAGCGGCTTCGGAGTTGGCCACGGTGGCATCGGAGTTGGACATGGAGGTAGTGGCCACGAAAGCGGCTTCGGAGTTGGACAGGGTAGTGGTGGCCACGAAGGCGGCTTTGGAGTTGAACATGGAGGCAGTGGAACCGGACATGGAGGCAGTGGAACCGGACATGGAGGTAGTGGAATCGGACATGGCATTGGTGGTCACGAAAGCGGCTTCGGAGTTGGCCACGGTGGCATCGGAGTTGGACACGGCGAAGGCGGCGTTGGACATGGGGGCAGTGGCCACGAAAGCGGCTTTGGAGTTGGCAATGGTGGCAGCGGAGTTGGGTTGGGCGGTAGCGAGGTTGGACAAGGCGGCACTGAAGTTGGCTTTGGCATTGGCACTGAACAAGGAGGCAGTGAAGTTGGAATTGGACAAGGTGAAGGTGGTAATGCCGAAAAGATTGCAGAAGGAGATAGTACGATAGCAATCGGTGGGGAAAGCGGTAACGAAAAAGGAGAAAGTGGTGTCGGCAATGGACAGGAAGCCAGTCACGAGTCCGGGCATGGTATCAGCAGTGAGCATGAATCTGGACACGAATCAGGCCACAGCACTGAGCACGGACATGGAGGCAGTGGAACCGACATGGAGGTAGTGGAATCGACACGGCAGTGGTGGTCACGAAAGTGGCTTCGGAGTTGGACATGGAGGTAGTGGCCACGAAAGTGGCTTCGGAGTTGGCCACGGTGGCATCGGAGTTAGACATGGTAGTGGTGGCCACGAAGGCGGCTTTGGAGTTGGACATGGAGGCAGTGGAACCGGACATGGAGGTGGTGGAATCGGACACGGCAGTGGTGGTCACGAAAGTGGCTTCGGAGTTAGCCACGGTGGCATCGGAGTTGGACAGGGTAGTGGTGGCCACGAAGGCGGCTTTGGAGTTGGACATGGAGGCAGTGGAACCGGACATGGAGGTAGTGGCCACGAAGGCGGCTTTGAGTTGACATGGAGGCAGTGGAATCGACATGGCATTGGTGGTCACGAAAGTGGCTTCAGAGTTGGCCACGGTGGCATCGGAGTTGGACATGGAGGCAGTGGAACCGACATGGAGGTAGTGGCCACGAAAGCGGCTTTAGGTTGGCAATGGTGGCAGCGGAGTTGGGTTGGGCGGTAGCGAGGTTGGACAAGGCGGCACTGAAGTTGGCTTTGGCATTGGCACCGAACAAGGAGGCAGTGAAGTTGGAATTGACAAGGTGAAGGTGGTAATACCGAAAAGATTGCAGAAGGAGATAGTACGATAGCAATCGGTGGGGAAAGCGGTAACGAAAAAGGAGAAAGTGGTGTCGGCAATGGACAGGAAGCCAGTCACGAGTCCGGCATGGTATCAGCAGTGAGCATGAATCTGACACGAATCAGGCCACAGCACTGAGCACAGACATGGAGGCAGTGGAATCGGACACGGCAGTGGTGGTCACGAAAGTGGCTTCGGAGTTGGCCACGGTGGCATCGGAGTTGGACAGGGTAGTGGTGGCCACGAAGGCGGCTTTGGAGTTGGACATGGAGGCAGTGGAACCGGACATGGAGGTAGTGGAATCGGACATGGCATTGGTGGTCACGAAAGCGGCTTCGGAGTTGGACACGGCGAAGGCGGCGTTGGACATGGGGGCAGTGGCCACGAAAGCGGCTTTGGAGTTGGCAATGGTGGCAGCGGAGTTGGGTTGGGCGGTAGCGAGGTTGGACAAGGCGGCACTGAAGTTGGCTTTGGCATTGGCACTGAACAAGGAGGCAGTGAAGTTGGAATTGGACAAGGTGAAGGTGGTAATGCCGAAAAGATTGCAGAAGGAGATAGTACGATAGCAATCGGTGGGGAAAGCGGTAACGAAAAAGGAGAAAGTGGTGTCGGCAATGGACGGGAAGCCAGTCACGAGTCCGGGCATGGTATCAGCGGTGAGCATGAATCTGGACACGAATCAGGCCACAGCACTGAGCACGGACATGGAGGTAGTGGAATCGGACACGGCAGTGGTGGTCACGAAAGTGGCTTCAGGTTAGCCACGGTGGCATCGGAGTTGGACAGGGTAGTAGTGGCCACGAAGGCGGCTTTGGAGTTGGCAATGGTGGCAGCGGAGTTGGGTTGGGCGGTAGCGAGGTTGGACAAGGCGGCACTGAAGTTGGCTTTGGCATTGGCACTGAACAAGGAGGCAGTGAAGTTGGAATTGGACAAGGTGAAGGTGGTAATGCCGAAAAGATTGCAGAAGGAGATAGTACGATAGCAATCGGTGGGGAAAGCGGTAACGAAAAAGGAGAAAGTGGTGTCGGCAATGGACAGGAAGCCAGTCACGAGTCCGGGCATGGTATCAGCAGTGAGCATGAATCTGGACACGAATCAGGCCACAGCACTGAGCACGGACATGGAGGCAGTGGAATCGGACACGGCAGTGGTGGTCACGAAAGTGGCTTCGGAGTTGGCCACGGTGGCATCGGAGTTGGACAGGGTAGTGGTGGCCACGAAGGCGGCTTTGGAGTTGGACATGGAGGCAGTGGAACCGGACATGAAGGTGGTGGAATCGGACATGGCATTGGTGGTCACGAAAGCGGCTTCGGAGTTGGACACGGCGAAGGCGGCGTTGGACATGGGGGCAGTGGCCACGAAAGCGGCTTTGGAGTTGGCAATGGTGGCAGCGGAGTTGGGTTGGGCGGTAGCGAGGTTGGACAAGGCGGCACTGAAGTTGGCTTTGGCATTGGCACTGAACAAGGAGGCAGTGAAGTTGGAATTGGACAAGGTGAAGGTGGTAATGCCGAAAAGATTGCAGAAGGAGATAGTACGATAGCAATCGGTGGGGAAAGCGGTAACGAAAAAGGAGAAAGTGGTGTCGGCAATGGACAGGAAGCCAGTCACGAGTCCGGGCATGGTATCAGCAGTGAGCATGAATCTGGACACGAATCAGGCCACAGCACTGAGCACGGACATGGAGGCAGTGGAATCGGACACGGCAGTGGTGGTCACGAAAGTGGCTTCGGAGTTGGCCACGGTGGCATCGGAGTTGGACAGGGTAGTGGTGGCCACGAAGGCGGCTTTGGAGTTGGACATGGAGGCAGTGGAACCGGACATGGAGGTAGTGGAACCGGACATGGAGGTAGTGGAATCGGACATGGCATTGGTGGTCACGAAAGCGGCTTCGGAGTTGGACACGGCGAAGGCGGCGTTGGACATGGGGGCAGTGGCCACGAAAGCGGCTTTGGAGTTGGCAATGGTGGCAGCGGAGTTGGGTTGGGCGGTAGCGAGGTTGGACAAGGCGGCACTGAAGTTGGCTTTGGCATTGGCACTGAACAAGGAGGCAGTGAAGTTGGAATTGGACAAGGTGAAGGTGGTAATGCCGAAAAGATTGCAGAAGGAGATAGTACGATAGCAATCGGTGGGGAAAGCGGTAACGAAAAAGGAGAAAGTGGTGTCGGCAACGGACAGGAAGCCAGTCACGAGTCCGGGCATGGTATCAGCAGTGAGCATGAATCTGGACATGAATCAGGCCACAGCTCTGAGCACGGACATGGTCACGAATCGGAAGGCCACGGCCATGGACACGGATTTGGTCATGAGTCGGAGGGCCACGCCCATGGGCACGGATATGGTCATGATTGGGAAGGCCACGGACATGGGCACGCTTTTGGTCATGAATCGGAAGGCCACGGACATGGGCACGGATTTGAACACGGTGATCATCATGGACATGATTTTTATCACGGTTCCAAGCATTGGTGAAGAGTACGAAGAAGGCGTTAGCACTGTTAGGTATTAAAAATAATCCAAAATAGCAGAAACGTTGGATACATTAGAGTCTGAACTGCCATATGTTAGAATTAAAAAAAAAACCGTCAATAAAAACAAATACAAACTGAACGCTTATGTTAATTCTAACACATAATTGTTAAATATGGTTAAATAACCCTATGTGCTCTATAGTAAGTCATTCAGAGACGTCATAATGATAAGACATAAATGTCTGATCCCACTGTTTCCCTATCCTTGGGGTTTCATCGGAATTTGAGAGATGACTACTCCCTATTTTTCTTATGGACGAACTTCACAGTTGGCCAGAGAGGTGGGCCTTTACTGCTGCACCGGATTGAGAGGTCGCATAGCTCTTAGGTCGCTTAGCCTGAACCTCTATTAGCTAATAACTCGACACAAGGGTCCCCCAATGAGGGGTAACCTCGGCTTGGACGGTTTTGGAGTCCCTGTAGCCCGGACCTATATAATATATCGATGGGTACTACGTACAAATATGGGCTAATGCAATAATTTGAATATTTTCACTTTTTTGTGTGAAATGTTTTACCCCAGTTGACGTGTACAAAAAATACACATTTATAGGTGGAAATATTACTTTTTGCTGCAGTTAAAAGGCCTATGTGACCTTTACTTCAATGGCCAATCAGTCAGTTGATCATCACATTCTATACCACTCGAAACGATACTCGCGGTGTGATAATCATTAATTATAATAATTTGATAATAATATATTTTTTATAGTGAATATTATGTATGCTTTTTAATTAGCTTGTAAAAATCCAAAGTGACACTCAAGCCTTAACCTCAATCTTAACCCATATATCGGTACGAGTTGTCACTCCATAACTCGAATTTTTATAAAAGCTGTGGTAGCTCAGTATCTGGGCGGTAGCCTCAAGTTGCATGGTATGCTAGTAACCCGAGTTCGATCCCGGTGCCGGCACCAGTAATTTTGTTGTTGCAATTTTATGTGCTGATATACCACGCGCTCGGCGGTGAAGCAAAGCATCGTTCTTTACTATATATATATGATATATATATATATGATATATATATATATATATATATATATATATATATATATATATATAAAGGCTTTAACTTTAACTCGAATTTTTTAAAATCCTCCTTGAACTTCACCTGGCAGAGCTTCTAATAATTACATTTATATGTTAGATATGTATACATATCAGGCTTAATCCAAGTGTGTAATATTTTCAAATATGCACTAGAGTATCGTTGTTCGTATATAAGTGTTAGCTGGCAACACATGACACCCAGCGATTGTTATGCATAACTACTTCCATTGATATCTTAATGATTTACCTGAACCCTATTGTATCTTTAATTCATAATTAATAATTTAGTTGATCGTCACAAGAACTTGGCATTTTAAACAATATTATTTCCTAATAAATAATAAATATTAGTTTCTAATCTAACTTCTAATTAATTTTGTATAAAGATTGTGAGGACGCGCAGTTGTGACGGTATTCGTTATAAATAATTCTATGTACAACGTTACGCTGTCTCAATAAAGCGAGTGTATTAGTTGTTGGACTATTTTATTCTACGAGACCTACAAATTATAACTTAAGATACCGACATCGACTTTAAGCTTGTTCTAAATATGCAAATATATGAACGAGTAAATACAAAAACCAACTTTAAATTAAATCACACGTGAAAGATCAAACATTACACGCAAACATTCATAAAGTTTACAAAGTATCAAAGTTTTGATGACGAAATTCTTGTGCCTATGTTCTTTTTATTTTTCCATAATTATGCTCGTTGTCGGGTACTTTTACGTGTCTTATAGATTAATAAACCTCCCATAGATAATGGCAATTAAAAAAGCATGGTTTCAATCTTGATTTTTAGGAGTTTCCTGGTATTTCCTCGGATGGGTTCCGATGATATACCAGAGAATAAGCAATCAGCTATCATGCCCACATAAAACATATGGGACCTAATTGAATCGAACAAATTGATTGCCTCTTTTTGATTAAATAATAAACATTATATATGCATAGATAAAAATGATCAAACCAGTCGCGAGCCCCCACTACCTCCCATGTTTTGCGTCACCATCGACAATTTATGTATTTTTTCTAATATGATATTTTGTTATTCAACATTTTTAAATAATTACAATGCCAAGGATAATACCAAAAGTTTCTCATAACCTCCGTAAAACGGGAAATTACTTTTTTAGTAAAACGTCTTTCGAGGCATTACACAGTCAAGGCAGGCCAAAACGACAGATGGCTTTAAGAAACAAGAAGTACAACCGTAAGAAAAAGCCCTCGCGTCATTTTAAACTTATCGGGGTAGACAGAGACAGCTTTAGCTAGTCGCATATATGACATGTGAGCCTATTGCCATATTTCGTCTGTATGTTTTTTTTATGTTTGTTAACTCATAACTTTGGACTGGGTGAACCGATATTTGATAATTCTTTTTTCCATTTGAAAGCTGTTCCTTCCCATCTGGTCCTATTTTAACTTGGTCCAATTATGACAGTGATATCCATGAGAAAATCATATAAGTCCTTAAATTTACATCAAATGGAGCCACAAATGGACTAATAACTTCATATCACGCCAACGGATTTCAATTATTCATTTTTTATTGGGATATACTTTAAGAGTAGTTAGTAGATGAATGTTTGGTTACGTTCTGTTTCAGATTAATTTCGTAATATTCTTACGTTAATTCCGAAACACAAAATGGACGACCGCGTTTATCGTTTGATTCGATTTGAAGTCGGTTTTTGTGTTTACTCGTAAATTTACTTGTCTGTTATTTTATAGGAAAAAGTACCACGAACTTAAGGCTCGTCTGGTCTTAAGGGAAAGATTACTCGCAGGATTTACATATGCATTGCTAACTTTTAAGAACTAGACTTCTTGATAGTGTTCTAAGTCGTATCGCTTCGTTAAATTCACTTGTTCTACACTATATAAATATTTTCCAAAATCATTAGGCATTGAGGGTAGATCATCTCCCAACCTCTAAACTATTGCAGTGATCTGACTGATGTTACCACCAGTGTTCAATGTCAAGAATAAGTTATAAACTAATTTAAAAACTTGCCGAAAAAAAAACAAATTTTATAATTGCTCCACAAAGGTTAGCAATAACATTGTTTGATTAAAAAAAGGATAATTTTATTCACAGCGTTTATATTATTTGGGCAAATTAATTTACCTGACCTCATGAATACTAACGAAATAAAGCAAGTTTTACCCACTAAACAAGGTTACAATAAATCCCCAGAAGTGAGTCATAAATGTTTGAAATTAAATTGCCTCTACAATGTATTTAGATAGATTTATGTAATATGTTTTTTTTTACTATAGTGACAACAAATGCTACACAATTCATCTGCTGATAAGTGATCCTGTAGAGTTACACGCTTATCTAACACATGGGTACACACCCATGAGACAGACAGACAAAGAAAAGGGCCTTCTGCTTTCTCAAAGTTAACCGTCCAAGCCGAGGTTACCCCCCACCGGGGGGACCCTTGTGTCGAGTTACTAGCGATAGAGGTTCAGGCTAAGCGACCTAAGAGCTCTGCCACCTCGCAATCCGGTGAAGCAGTCAAGGCCAGCTTCTCTGGCCAATCTGTGTAGTTCGTCAAAAAAAAAGCTTTCTCAAAGCCAACGTACATACAGTTACTCCAGTGTTGTTCTTCATAGGCCAGTTTGCCACTTCTATATATATAAAAGAGAAAGTGTGTGGGTATGTTCCATACAAGCTTCGAAATGGCTGGACCGATTTCAATGAAACTTTCAGGGAATCTTCAGATTGACTTGGCCAGTAATCCTGTAAAGTTTGGTGACGATCGGAGCACTCCTCTTTTTGAACTGTCAAACCAACTATTTGTCGTACTTTTATTTCTGACATTAACTTGAGCCCGATAAGTTTTCTGTATAAATTATAAGAATGATATAGTATTTACTGATATGTGCATGGGTTTAGGTAATGATCTTCACCCGCTCGAGAATAGAATAGACGAGAATGAATACGGAGAGAATTGAATAATTTAATATATTGTGAGAGTTAAATTAAATATTTAATAACGCAAGTTTCTTGTTTAAATCAAATAAAGCAAAACCAAGGCACGGCGAAGCGGGCTGGGTACGCTAGTATATATATTTCTTACAATTTTAATTGCTGATTTACCACGCGTTCGGCGTTGAAGGAAGACATCGTGACATGCATGTCTTAGAAAATTTTCTAAGGCATGTAAAGTTTGATCCATACTAGAACCGCTTGGCAGACTATGTCTTTGTACTTTCTTTAAGGAGAAGGCCTGTGCCCAGCAGTGGTACATATAACGACTGTAACTTTTAACTGTACAAATATAAGTACTTGATTTTTTTCTCCAATCTATAGATTTTTGAAAAACCGTAATGGAAATATATAAAATACATATTACAATAGTAAGGTACGACATTGAAATACGGCGCTACACGTGTGAAAATAACAAGAATAATCTTTTTATTACTCTTGTGATTGGAGGTTAGCCGAGATGGCCTGCTCGCACGAGCTTTGGTATATAAGGCGCGGGTGTTTAGCTTTACTTTATTCGAGTTCGTCTTTCCTTGTGTTAATACATTCGAAACCATAACACTGTCCCATTTAATAAACATGGCCAAATTTTTGGTAAGTGATTGCATGATTAAAATTCAAATAATATAGAAAAGTTTTTGCTGAAGAGCTTTTGAATTGTTGCGTTTGTTTACCCTTTTTTTTTGTTAACGCGGGGGAATCGAGTTATTAACCATCCTCCGGTACCCTGGGTGGGCCCGGAGGCATGTGTGGGACTCGGCCTGGGCAGCCCATACCCACTAAACCTACCGCGAATGCCATCAGCCTTTATGAGCGGGCTGTCCCGGATCTGTCAGCGATAGGACAATGCGTTTATTCACCGACGTGTTTTAACCGGCGTGTTTTAACCGACTTCAGAAAGGTGGAGGTTTTCAATACGTTTGTATGACAGTCGTCTTGTGTCGTTTATGAACTCGTAGAGCTCTGTCATTTATAGCTGATTCTATTTTTTTGTAAGGGTGTAGTTTATTTATTAAGACCCATGTTAATTTGATAACTCTTTAAGGAGAATGTCGTCGTTACTTTTTAATTATATTTTAAAATTAATTTTTTACAGATCATAGCTCTGGCGTTAGTTGCTGCAGTGGCTGCAAAACCTGGTATGTTGTAAATTTTTATATTAATTTCGTCTTATTCTCGATGATGTCGAAAAAATAATTCTCTTATTTATCTAATCCATATATAAAAGACACTTTCAATAGGAATAGAAGAATATTTATTAAGTCATTGGTTCCGGCTAAGCTACATAAGAGCTATGCCACCTCTCAATCCGGTGAAGCAGTCAAGGCCAGCTTCTCTGTGCCAACTGTGTAATTCGTCATTAAAAAAAAATGTAGACAAATAAGTAGAAAAGCGTACAACAAAATCTCTTACGCCTTTTAAAGCAGTTGGGATATAAACAACTATATACTTACCGGCTTCCATTCCCTAACCAAAAATGTGAAATGTAAACATGGACTTTATAAACTGAGACAGCACGGTTACCTTAGTGTTTTTGATATAATTAACGAGTTACTTTCACCGTTAATAGAACGTTTAGGAAGACTGCCAATTTTTATATATTCTATAAATATTTTGTTTCATAACTTTTTTTCTAATTTATTACGTTCAAAAATGACGGGGGAAGTCATTAGCTCCTGAGATGTAGCTTACGCTAATTCGGGACTTGAATGACTCACCTTTTTTGTATTGAACTTTTTGATGCAAATAAACTAAATTATTATTATTAATAGAAGCGAAAACTTATAAAGTTTTAGTATTACAATTTCATAATGATTAAAATAGTGGTCTGACGACTTCATAAAGGCCGCAGGACGCACCTGACAACCGGTCCTTTTGGAAATCGTTGGGGGAGGCCTATGTCCAGCAGTGGATGTTTTACGGCTGAAATGATGCTGAAGAATAATTTATTTAAATTATCAACACCAATCTGGTTTGTACATCTATTGAAACTCCGAGCAACAAATATATACAGGTTATATAGTTCATTCAAGTATATTACGGGCTGTACATGACAAAATTTAAAAATACAACATTAGCATGTCGGTGACGCTCATGTATTCCCATAAGATTTTTCCGTGTTAAAAAGTGGTCAACACGTCTAAAGATGTTTTAACTTTAAAAAATTTTTAGGCTATGGCGGCGGTGGATTTGAACATGGTGGTGAACACTATGGAGGTGATCATGGCAGCTACGAACATGGTGGTCATGGTCACGTAGACCACGGCTTCGACGGCGGACACTCCGGTCATGACAGTTACGGTCACGGTGGGCACAGCGGTCACGGCAGCTTCGGCCATGGGCACGGCGGTGACTTCGGCGGTCACGGTGGTCACTTCGGCGGCGATGGCTACGATCATGGTCACGGCGATAGTGGATTCGACCACGGACACGGACATTACTAAATTTTATGAACTATTTTATAATTTAGTATACTGTGATAGAAATATATAGTTATCATAAGAAAAAGTGATTATCAATTTTTAACCGACTTCAATAAATCCTCTTTTTAACTGCTCCGATCAAAACGATTGTTTTTGTGATGAACACGAGACAGTGTAGCTGGTGGCTACAGTTTCATCGGAGGTGGCAGAGCTTTTCAGAATTCTCAGTTTGAGAGGTAACAGACCTGTTAGGTCGCTTAGCTTGAACCTCTATTGAGAGCAACACGTCGCAAGGAGCCCCGATACGGGATCTCAGCTTAGACGGTTTCTAAAAGCGCGTAAACGTTTACGACTGGTTGACCTGAGAACCTATTATATGCTTATATCTTCCTCGTTGATGACTGAAGCGTGTATAATTTCCTCTGCCACTTCTTCTACGAGCACCAACGCTTGTAATTATATAAACTATGCTCTGTATAATTTTTAGTAATTTTATAGAAACGTCTGATAGATGCCGATGAACCCGCCGGGATCGTTCGAAGACTCTTTAGTACATGCCCGTTAAGTTTCTAACTCCCAAATTCAAGATCGTAGTTACTAGTCATTAGGTTACTACTGCTTGGGTTCACGGGCGACAAGAAAGAAAGAAAGAAAGAAATTTTATTTAACCATATAAAAGCACAAACAAAATATACACAGATAACAAAAACATATTGAATTAAAATAATTTAAAATGCAAGGCGATACAGGGTTATCCTTACCACTAACTTTAGCTGCCGGGCTACGTCATAGACCTGTGTTACGGACAGCTAAGGACTTCCTGCAAACACTTATCACTACCGTTACACAACACATCAACACTAAAGACTAGTTAATATACACGATTATTTGTAGTACTAATTACACTAGTTTAAATAACTTTGTACAAATAAAGTATAAGGTATTTTCATGTTGTTTTAAATACTATACCGTTAAAGTACGATGTGAGGGTGATGAGCCCAATATGGTGTGGCACAAGCGTAACAAGGGTGGGAACCTTTGTTGTCCGCCAGTGGAGCCGAGAAGAAGGCGACACTGATGGTCCCATTTCGCCTCAGCACGGCGGAGTGCTGGGGGAGGGAGTATCCTCCCGGGGCGTGCTTCATAGCACAGTGCAGAGGGACTCCGGTGCTATTCACTGGATGTAAAAGTCCCTTGCCATGCACCGAAGAGGGACACGGGAAGGGTTTTAGCAATTCAAACCTCACATAACCGTCGCCCAGAAGGCCGGATATCTTGTTGCAGATGCCACCCACCCCCCCGTCAACGAAAAAAAAAGTTACCATTGTTTATTTTTATTTACGTAAATAATATTCACAATTACTCTACAATTTTTTTTTAATTCTTAATATAATACCTTTATCTAAAAGTATTTTTACTAATTATTGCTTATTTCTAATATATGAATAGACATTTAAGTAAGGTCTAGGTCAAAATTAAATAATCTTGGTACATAAAGATAAGAAATTTACATAAAGTGAATTATCACGTCTTTTTAAGTGCGCAAAAAGTGAGTCGTTAACGTCATGAGCACATTAACGAAATGTCAAGAGCTTACTATGCTCGTATGCTGTAAATAAGATTACATGTCCTTTTACCCATGCTTTTTAGAGGTGGCAGAGCTTTCCAGAAGTAGAGGGTAACCCCTCAAACTGAGAATTCTGAAAAACTCTGCTTCTGAAAACCTCTAATATGAGCAACACGTCGCAAGGAGCCCCGATACGGGATCTCAGCTTAGACGGTTTCTTAAAACGCGTAAACATTTACGACTGGTTGACCTGAGAACCTATTATATGCTTATATCTTCCTCGTTGATGACTGAAGCGTGTATAATTTCCTCTGCCACTTCTTCTACGAGCACCAACGCTTGTAATTATATAAACTATGCTCTGTATAATTTTTAGTAATTTTATAGAAACGTCTGATAGATGCCGATGAACCCGCCGGGATCGTTCGAAGACTCTTTAGTACATGCCCGTTAAGTTTCTAACTCCCAAATTCAAGATCGTAGTTACTAGTCATTAGGTTACTACTGCTTGGGTTCACGGGCGACAAGAAAGAAAGAAATTTTATTTAACCATATAAAAGCACAAACAAAATACAACATTAGCATGTCGGTGACGCTCATGTATTCCCAAGATTTTTCCGTGTTAAAAGTGGTCAACACGTCTAAAGATGTGAAATTTTTAGGCTATGGCGGCGGTGGATTTGAACATGGTGGTCATGGTCACGTAGACCACGGCTTCGACGGCGGACACTCCGGTCATGACAGTTACGGTCACGGTGGGCACAGCGGTCACGGCAGCTTCGGCCATGGGCACGGCGGTGACTTCGGCGGTCACGGTGGTCACTTCGGCGGCGATGGCTACGATCATGGTCACGGCGATAGTGGATTCGACCACGGACACGGACATTACTAAATTTTATGAACTATTTTATAATTTAGTATACTGTGATAGAAATATATAGTTATCATAAGAAAAAGTGATTATCAATTTTTAACCGACTTCAATAAATCCTCTTTTTAACTGCTTCGATCAAAACGATTGTTTTTTGTGATGAACACGAGACAGTGTAGCTGGTGGCTACAGTTTCATCGGAGGTGGCAGAGCTTTCCAGAAGTAGAGGGGTAACCCCTCAAACTGAGAATTCTGAAAAACTCTGCTTCTGAAAACCTCTAATATGAGCAACACGTCGCAAGGAGCCCCGATACGGGATCTCAGCTTAGACGGTTTCTTAAAACGCGTAAACATTTACGACTGGTTGACCTGAGAACCTATTATATGCTTATATCTTCCTCGTTGATGACTGAAGCGTGTATAATTTCCTCTGCCACTTCTTCTACGAGCACCAACGCTTGTAATTATATAAACTATGCTCTGTATAATTTTTAGTAATTTTATAGAAACGTCTGATAGATGCCGATGAACCCGCCGGGATCGTTCGAAGACTCTTTAGTACATGCCCGTTAAGTTTCTAACTCCCAAATTCAAGATCGTAGTTACTAGTCATTAGGTTACTACTGCTTGGGTTCACGGGCGACAAGAAAGAAAGAAATTTTATTTAACCATATAAAAGCACAAACAAAATATACACAGATAACAAAAACATATTGAATTAAAATAATTTAAAATGCAAGGCGATACAGGGTTATCCTTACCACTAACTTTAGCTGCCGGGCTACGTCATAGACCTGTGTTACGGACAGCTAAGGACTTCCTGCAAACACTTATCACTACCGTTACACAACACATCAACACTAAAGACTAGTTAATATACACGATTATTTGTAGTACTAATTACACTAGTTTAAATAACTTTGTACAAATAAAGTATAAGGTATTTTCATGTTGTTTTAAATACTATACCGTTAAAGTACGATGTGAGGGTGATGAGCCCAATATGGTGTGGCACAAGCGTAACAAGGGTGGGAACCTTTGTCGTCCGCCAGGTTGGACCCGGGAAGAAGGCGACACCGGCTGGAACGTGTCGCCTTGCACTGCGAAGGCACAGGGGAGGAGGGAGTAAACCCCCTCCGCCCGTGCTCTCCTTGAGCACAGTGCACAGGGGCTCCGGTGCGATCCACTGGAGATCCCGGAGCCCCTCACCATGCACCGAGGAAGGGGCACCGGGAGGATCCTCCCCGTTAACAAAAAAAAGTGACCCACGTCCTGTCTCTTGGCTGGAAGTTAGTCTAAAATGAAACTCCACGATGGTAAATCAATAGTATTTATTATATTCCAATTCATTCTAAACGAATACGCCATAGATTATTACACTGAAAAATTTGACGTCCCGTCAAACTAAACGATGGCAGCTCAACTCGAAGCGATTTTATATAAATTTATTAGAAAAAAACAACTAACTTTTATTTAGAAAAATACACGTCGTCAGTGCTTTGATCTGCTACACTATGGCTGCTACGTAAATGTGCACGGTTGATGTTACGTGATAATAAATTTACTTATCGGTTTAACAAATGCACCCTTCAAATATTCATCGGGTCCACCGAGCAAGGAGATTTTCAATCTCACAAGCAAACGGCTTTAAGTATACCTAAACGGTGTCGGTATATAAATATATAGTTTACATTCTAATATTTACAAATTCTAACAACTATATACACATATCTAATAATTTTAATAAAACTCATGTGTCTCAATCTAAGTTTCAACTAATTTTAAAGCATTTCCGAAGGCGTACAAATAAACACTATATATTATTACAATGATTCAACTTGGGGATAATTTCACAATGGCTAATTCTGTTCGAAGTTAATAAATTATTTAAAACAAATCTCCCATATATGTATGTCTCCTTACGCCATTACCCTGTCTCGCTAAGCTGCACTTGTAAATAAATTAATAAAATGTCACTTCACACAAAATATTATCGAGCAATTATAACAATAACGAGAAAATATAATTTAATGACTCATTACAACATTAATATATTATATATATTAACATATTATATACTGTTAACATATTCCAAGCTACGTAAATATAGTATTATGATTGTCTACATTTACAAAATATTTATACATTATTGCTTTATAGAATTAATCAATTATGTATGTAGTTAATTTTCAACTCTCAAATAAATTCATTTTTTTAATCTCTACCCTCAAATAATAATATAAAAAGCTCTCATGTCCTTTTAACCCTAACAGGGTAGACAGAGACAGCTCTCGCTTTCCGCTATTCACCAAGCTTATTAGGTCCCATAAGTGACAGGTGGTGAGCCTATCACCATACACCGGGCACAAAGTTATAGCAAGTGATTTTTTTGTACTTAAAAAACCCGAAAAACGGTAATTTATTGGTACAAGCCGACTGGGATTCGTACTCGTGACTTTCAGATCACGAGTACGATCCGATTAGCCACTAAGCTATCACTGCTTATCCTCAAATAATAATACTAAATAAAACTGGCAGTAAATAATACAAACAAAATAAATAACAAACTGCCCCGTCCGTTGTACCTGAAAGGCTTTCCAAAAATAGAGAATAGTTAACAATAAACGTTCTTACACATAAATAAAACATTACTGATAATTTAGATGTTCTTTAGTTATTTTTTTTTTCACTAACATGTGTTTCTGAATAATATTTTTTTGAGATATTTAAAAAGTCCGAGTTTTTATGCCACAGATAAAAATATAACTATATATATTTACGGTTACTTTTGATTGTGAAAAAAAAAAACAAAAATCGACTTGAAAATAGGATCAATTTTAACTGACTTAGAAAAAGAATCAGCAAAATCGGTTCAACCACTCCGAAGTTATTAGGTTAACAAACAAAAAAATTACAGTCGATCATCGTTTGTTGAAGAACCATTCCTTATAAGCTTTAACTCTTGCTAGGGAGATGGTCAACGTCAATAGTCGAATGGTGTAGTTGAACGTTTCGCAGACCTTAGACCAGTGGTCGTCAAACTGCGGCCCGCAAACCAAAAAATATTGTAAATATTACTTATTAAATATGTTTAGTCTGATATAACAAATTATTATACTAATTTTGTGTAGAAGTTATTCAAATAGAAGTGGATATAGTCTAGTCTAATAGACTAAAAACTTTTTATGAATATATTTTTTTTTTAAAAAAAATAGTTGTAAAATAACTACTATCTACGGGAGAAACGTATTATAACAGCTCATAAAAATTAGAATAGGTTAGAATAAGTTGTGTCAACTACTTAGTTCACGAATGTGCGGCCCGCAATAATACCTCACATTGTCCTTGGATAGAAAAGTGTGAGCACCACTGGCCTGGAACATAAGGCTATTGACATGCTAGCTATGCAAGCTATGTTAACACTGAGGCAATGTAAGAACAATTAGGGCTGTAGTGAAAAACGGCCACGCAAGAGTATCGTGCTCGTCAACACAGTGCCGTATCGACAATATAAATATAATATAAAATTAAATGCACATATAAACTAGAGATGAAACGGATATCCGGTAACTATCCGGTATCCGGCCTTGTTGTCACTATCCGGCCGGATACCGGATAGTATAATTTTAAAAAATCTCATTATTTTACTCAAGGCAAATCAGTCATACTCCAATAGGTTATGGACACCGTTTATTTTTAATTTTTATAATCGCACATCAAAAATGGTTGTTTTATTAATTATTAGTTTAATACTCAAAATTAACAAGTGGCAAATTGTGGTGAATAAATACCAAATTTTCCGCATTTGTTGGTAAGAGGCGACTCCGCTTACGTGCGATCCGAATGCGCCTGAATATATCTGATCTCGTTTACCGCGCCAATATTCAAATCAAACTGATCGCGTCAACGCAATAAAGGGCCTAGTAGCTTGCCGAATATCCGGTATCCGGCCACACTACTATCCGTTTCATCTCTAATATAAACTTGTCAGTAATGGTTTTATTTATGACTAAAACCGTTAGACCGTAGACATTTATATAAACTATATGTGACACAGATGTAGTAAGAAATTATTTTCCTTCAGTGACACCCGAATTGTCAGTGAATGATCGTATTAAATGAGTGACATTTTCATATCCATTAATATGGAGCTATTTGAGAGAGCGATAAATACGAACTTTTCCAAAAAATTACTAAGGAAAATCTTTTCTAACTATATCTATACATTCCATTAACTTGTGTCATGCCAAATGCGTTTAGTATTCATATATAATATCTATTTAATTTGACTCACAGACAGGGCCCATACTATAATAAACTTGGCAACCAGTTCAAAATCATTATCATAGAATTTTGAACATTAAATATACGTGGGGCAGTGCTGCAGGCTGGTGCCACACGCATCACATACAGTCGCTTCCCGGTTATTGACTAAAGTGCAGGCGGGACACTCCCTGCCTCCGGAGGTGAGGGGTTGTATCTCCGGACCCCTCTTAGATTTGCCACACATCTCGCAAGCTTGAAGTGATAGCTTATTTAAATAGGTACACGTGGCGCATTGCCATTTGTCTTTCTTCGTCTCCAGGTCTATGGTGTTTGGTCTCTCGGTATTATTGGGGACTGCGGTAAGAGATCGTTCCCTCTCGCCGTTTTGAGGGTTTTGCTTCGGTGGTGAGCGGCGGACGTAATCTGGCTCGTCTAATGACACAATCAACTGCGCCTTTATATCGTAACTCGGCTGTGTACTAGATGCTGTGAAAAAATATTGTTAGATTAACTCTTAACAAAAAGAACTGATAAGTACGGTATTTTGTATTTATTGTTGAGAGTTTCATCATATCACACTCTCCAGAAACTTAATAAACTATTCTAATAATTATAACTATTTTTTTAAAGAAAGCTTTGCTAGCTTTGTTGTTAAAAAATAGTTAATTTTTTTTTTCATAAATATTATTAACATTCTTGTTAATCATTCCAACTAAGCTTAAGCTTGTGATAGGACATGGTTCACGTCAATAGTCGAATGGTGGATTCGAATCCACGACCTTACGAATCGCAGACCGTAATACATTAGGGTATTGACGCTTCTATTAAAATAAATACACTATTATAAATGCGAATGTTAGGATGTTTGTTACTAAATCACGCCAAAACGGCAGAACGGATCTGGATGAAATATGGCACAAAGATATAATCTGGAAGAGCACACAGGCTACTTTTTATTTATAATAAATAAATAAAAATAAAAAGCCTTATATTTGTTACTACCTAATTACAAATGTATAATATACTAATTTCTAATTATTAATAGAACCCCTCGTTCTCGAGGGTGAAGGCCTCCTCTAGAGCTTTCTAGGTCTCTTCGTCTTTCAGACTTAAAAAAGGACATTATTGATATAGGTACATATTGTAAATTAATAGTTATTTGGTAAGTTTGTTTGTGTGCCCCGAGCGGGTGTGCCGTGGGTCATATTTAGTGAATAATAAAATAAGTTAAATAGAAAAATTAGTAATATCCTAGGTGGCCAAGTGGTACGGGTTTGAATCCCAGTCAATTTGTACTAAGAAAAATCACTAACTAAAACTTTTTGCCCTGTGTATACGATGGGCTTACCCCACATATCATATATGGGACATAATAAGGTTGATGAAACGTGGTCAACTATGACTCTGTCAGGACAGGATTAAAAGGACATGAGAGCTTATTTTTTTAATTATAAATAAACAAAGATATGAGAAGTTAATAGTACACTTACTTGAAGCGATTTTAGAAACGGTTTTATGCACCCCATTCTCTAATGGTTTGCTTTTAGTCTGCTTCTGGACCTCGACAGCCAATTTTGATGGTTTCTTCACTTTTTTCACATCAGCTATATTGGATACTGTCCCGTTAATGGAATTCTGCTGCTTTAGGACTTCTTTCCTGTCTTTAATGTCCCTTTTTGTTAGTAGTTTAACTTTATCGGCGGCTACTTTATTTGCTATTAGACCGTCTGCCTTTGGATTTCCAACGGGTTCTATCGTGTGACGTTTTGTCTTCTTGTCGTCGCTTGTGTGTTTTTTAACAAGCTGTTTGGCTCTCTTCGACTCTTGCTCTTGCTTTAACCTCATGAGATTCTCGTTCACTTTGGCGGTTCTATACATCTCCTCATCGTAACTGCGATCGAGGTTCAATGCTTGTAATCCATCTTCTAGATCTAGCGTAGTCGGTTGGTACTTTGTTCTCCTTTCTTCTCTATCCAATCTATCGAGTGTCCTCGAATCCCTGTCCAGGGATTGTGAGAAACCGCTTCTACTATCTGCATCTTGATTCTTGCTCGACAAATTTCTGAACACATAATCCCAGCTCTCGTATGTTCCCATACCATCCTCTTTTGCTTTGCTCAAGGTGGGCTGAGTGTCTGAACGTGGTAGACTCGGTAATGTGACGTCGCTGAAGCCTGACCTAGATGACGTTCGCTTACCAGTCTCTAACTGTTTACTGCCCTTATTACTTCTCGCTTCATCTCTGTGCCTCTCGAACTTTCCATTTTCATAAACTGATGTCGTATCCAATTCGATCAATTGAGCTGTAGGCACTGCGGGTATGGTGGGACATCTGTACTGCTGCATAGGGGGGTAACCATTCACTGGTATGTTGGTTGCATGTTTGATCGGTGCATACACAGGGGTGGGTATCATGTAAGGCGCCTGCACCGGGTAGTAATACGGCACAGCGCCATACGGCGTCATCATGGATACAGGGTTGCACGGTGAAATCGTGACAGGGATCTCCGAATTTATGTGTTGTTGCGGTATTGGATAGACCAAGTGGGGAGGCAGCATGCTGGGCGGCACCATGTATGAAGGGTGTATGATCGGTGTTATTGCCTCCTCTACGGGTGACGGATCCGTACACAAACGGTTACATTGTGGTACAACGCTCTGGTTGTATCTCTGATCTGACAACCTGTTGCGATGAGCCTCAGCCGCTACAGTCACAGGTATGTTTGAGTAGATATCTGATTCTGGAACAGAAAGATTAATCGTCATTCATGTTATTCTGATTCTGATTACAACTCATGTCACTTCATATCCCTTTTTACCTAGAGGGGTTAATAGAATGATGGCTATTTTCTCTTCACAAAGCTGAGATTCTGCATGTAAAGCTGACAATGCACTTTTGTTTTAGGAGGGTAGGGGAGGAGGGGAATATTCAACAAGATACCCCGCCTTCTGGGAGGAAGGCGGCGGTCATGTGGGGCTTTTACCCACTAAAATCCCCGCGGTGGCCCTTCCTTGGTTCATGGTGAGGGGCTCCGTGATTTCCAGAGGAACACGAACTCCAGACACGGGCCAGCTGATGTCGCCTTCTTCTCGGGTCCACCTTGGCGGACGACAAAGGCCCCCACCCCTTTCCGGTTTTTTCGTTTGTTGCATGATCCTTTTTCAGTTTTTTTCATTAATTCGCAGATATGACGAATGTACAAAAATTTATTAATGGCAGTTTTATATCCATACGGTACGGGAAGGAGGAGGCTTGGCAACAGTTAAAAACAATGACAGATTGTTATTATATAGCGATTTCAATGCTCCCATTTCTGCATTAAAGTCGAATTTGGACTACAGGGCGACTAGGGGCTATAAAGTAGAGCAAACTGACCGTCCGTATAGCCGGAGAGGATAGCGGCCGCGGCGCGCACGGAGCCGGCCTGCGACGCACGTTGCCGCGCCACGTCCGCCCAGCTCGCCCGCACCCCGCGCCCTACCACCTCCTCCCACACCTGCGACATTATCTGACGACAAACGTAACATTTAGTCTTATAAGTAGAGAAACAATAGACTCTAGTAGTTAGTCTAAGAATTATCATAGCTTGTTATAAACCTTAATATAATAATATTAATTATTACTTATAAAAATAAAAAAGGAGAAATTTAGTAAGTGATACACTATACCTATAACAATATAGAGTATTATTTTTTGGAAGAACTAACACAGTTGGCCAGAGGGCCAATTTTTTTTATATAGATACACTAGGACGTTGCCAGTCTTTTCAACCGACTTTAAAAAGGTGGAGGTTCTCAATGTGATAAACTTTATTGATTTATCCCTAGGCAACTTTATAATACATAAATTTAATAAATATTTCATTTTCAACAATTGATTTTCTTTGTCTAACGTCAAACCAAACACTCTTTGACTTACTATTGCTTAGCAACGCCATGTACTGAGCTAATATATACAAATTCCTAGCTAGATAGATTTATCGTGCTCGAAACTCTCCGTACACAAAATTTCATGAAAAATCGATGGAAACGTTTCCGAGATTCAAATTATATATTTATCTTATATATAAAAATGAATGTTTTTCTGTGTGTACACGCACAACTTCGGAACCACTGGACCAAATTGGACGATTCTTACATTTTTGTGTTTCTAATTTTTAGGACAATGTTGGTATATAGTATTTTTTTATTACAATAAAATTGTATAAAACCTCATTACAGAAAAGTGAGTGAATCAGACAATGACGTTCGGTCATTCAGCTAACGTGTGACAACTTCAAGCAGACCATACGTCATATTATAAATGTCAATCATAAACCGTCCGGTTCAATTCGAAACCGTTTTAAGTTTCTACTACTAATTACTATCAAAAAATAGGGCGATACGAATTTTACAAGATCAGCTAGTATTATATACAAGAAAAGCTAATTTAAAGATATATAGATAGATGATATATATTAATACCTGGCACTCGCAATGTGCGATCAGAGCATCCCTGGAAACAGCGGCCACCATATCGGGGCAAGCGGGACCGTCCAGCCTGAGGCGGCCTGCGAAGTCCTCGTCCGTCCGGTAGCCCATAGCCTGGAGTAACGTCTCCGCACCGATCATGTTTGCTTCCACCTCGTGTTTGTAGAAGCCCGAATACAGCTGCCGTTCCAGAATAGAACTATTATAACTTTTAACATGTAACTGAATAACTGACTGACCACCATTCGAATAGTTTAGAAAAAAGCCTAGTCGTAACTTATACGATCTTATGGTGAAGTTCTAATCCCAGCCGGCTTGTACCAATGAATTTCACTTTATCGATCTCTTAAAACAACGATACCCTGGACAACGAAACGCACAAATGCATCGATTCTAAGCCAATTAAAATTAAAACTCGTTTGTATACCATATGCCGACAACGAATCTTGGCGTATTTCGGACACACAACGCACTACGTACAACGTAACGTAACGTACGCATAACGTAATTTTTAGAAGAAGCAACGCAAGAATGTTTTAAAATTTTTTTTTGACGATCTACACAGATTGGCCAGAGAAGCTGGCCTTGACTGCTGCACCGGATTGAGAGGTGGCATAGCTCTTAGGTCGCTTAGCTTGAACCCTTATCGACGCAAGGGTCCCCCGGTGAGGGTTAATCTGTAAAGGGGTAATTGTTTTTGGCCGTAAATACAGTTTTTTTTTGCTTACCCTAATGACCTTGTACTCCTTGCGCCACGGCTGCGCGAGCAGGTTGCCAGCATACCGCGCCAGGGCCGCCCATCCTATGCCCGCGCGATAAGCACTGAAGTCGGATAACTCGTTTATCGTTCGCTGAAATACTTTCGTGGTTTCCGCCAAACCAAATTTACATTCGTGCGGCACGAGGCAAAGATACTCTATGATATAACCTGAAAGAATAATTAAAATTTCTCATTAATTAGAGTCAGTGACGGCAGATGGGGGACGAAAATGTTGGAACGGACCGACGACCTTATCGTATATGATGGAAGACGTATTTCCAGTAGATGATAAAAATAAATATATAGAAACTTTTACTTTCTCTTTCTAGGGATGGGAAGAATGAGAAGAGATGGGAGATGGGAATGATTGCTACTTTCACAGTAACATAGATAAAGAGCCGCGGTAGCTCAGTGTCCGGGCGGTTACCTCAAGTTGCGGTAGTACGCTAGCAAGCCAAGTTCGATCCCCGTTGCCAGCACCAACAAATTTGTTGCTGCATTTTGTGCTGATTCACCACGCGCTCGGCGGTGAAGGAAAACATCGTAAGGAAACCCACATCACCTCGAACCTTCTATAATAAATTTCTAACGTTCCCCGAATGTTATACATTTTTATGGCAATTCTTTTAGTTGTACAGCTATAAAACTATCGAATAGTTTGCCGATTGAGATTAGGAAGGCTTCGTCAGCTAATGTTTTTTAAATCGCGTGTATCTGAATACTTTCTACACAAACAATGAAAAATTACAAACTGGGATATACATATTGTTGTTTATGCATTCCAAGTATACGTATATTGAAGTATCTATGTACATACATGTGTATTAATTTATAGCCTGCTCTTAACCACTAAAGTTTAGCTGGAAGAAAATGCGAATGTGCCTATACTCTCTATACAAAGAAGGCATGTGCCCAACAGTAATACATATATACAGAAAGGCTGTAACTTAATTAATGCTATTAACCATTATATATTATTAGACATATACATATAGTCATGGAACGTCAGACATCAATATGATGTCTATGGAATTACCTATTTATCATCGATTGCTAATCGGACATGTTGTTTGAAATAACTGTTTGACTATTTTTAATGACGACATAAGTAAGAATTAAAAAAATAATTAACAATAGATATTGTCAATATTTATGTTAAAAGCGGGTTGTTACAACAACAATAGGTGATTCGTATCTTAAGTTCAGATTCTTAGCTTTTGTTTCAGTTCGGATTGCACACAATACCGACAATTTAACGGCGTAAAGCATAATCAGAAAATAAAATAATTTTAGTAATATTAACGTAGCCAAGATCTTGTACCATCATATCTATAGCTAGCTAGCTATAGGTTATAAACAATGTGACGTAAAAAATAAAAAAAATGACTCTTGGCCCTTAATCTCCAGAATGTCTTATTTCATGGGCTCACTACCTGTGTTTTTTCGCTTTTTTGTTTAGGTCGCTTAGCCTGAATCTCTATCGCTAGTAACTCGACACAAGGGTCCCCACAGTGAGAGGTAACCTGGGACGGTTACTACGTTACGCGTAAGCATTCCGATCCGAGGGCGCTAAACTACGACTCGCCTGGATGCGGATAATCTAGGGGACATTCAAAAGCTAAACTAACTTTGAGTGCCACTTCGAGAAGCGTTGGCGCTGGAAGATGTGGCCGAAGACTCTGGAAAAGCTCCTGACATCTAATGAGTGGGGCCTGCTCATAAAATAGCGGTAACGCGCGAGGATTATTCGCAACCTCCAACGGTCGCGAATGGACGCTTTGTGGATTTGTAAAGATCTAGCCTGTGCAATGGTAATCGCGTCGTCCGGATCGTCAAGAACGTGTCTTGGCCTCTGTGTTAGCACAAATACTTACTAGGCATTATTTATTTTGAGACATCATCTTGTTTTTAGCGGAAGATCATTATTTACTCATTTATTTATTATAATTTAATATTTATATGATTTTAATACAATGGCCGAAATTGACCAAGAGCATAATATTCTCTTATTACAAGTCTGTGGGAAATAAATGCCAAAGCTGTCCTAAGAGCTTAATCACCTGAAAAAAACCTAGAGAAACATCCTCTTAGCCAATCAGGATAGGTCATTCCAAAAAAATACATTAGGAAAATTAATTATTTACCTTCCAATTTCTTTTTTTGTAATAATTTCTCTGGACTATCATCCGTTTCTAAATAACTGTAATGTGCGTCTTCTATGCGTCGCCACAGCGCCGGTAGACGCTCGCGCAGCACCGCGTCCCCCATGCCCGTTACGTAAGTCATCACCATCACAGGAACACTAAGTTATGGTATAATACTGAAACAGCATACTATGTTATCAGAACACTCCACCAAACCATTATATCTAATCTTTTACTATAAGTAATCACATTTCCATCTATTCATATGATCATCTTTAAGACTGGTTCTGAAGACCTGATAAATGTTTGTCATAGTTGGGTAGTATAGCAGAAAATAGCTTGCAAGTTGCATGCAGCTCATTATATACACGACTGAAGCAGTTCTTTAGTGTAGGCACAGATATAACTTATATAAGTTATAATTTTAAATAAGATAAATAATATTTATTTAATAAGCTATGCATAATAACTACTTCCAATGATATCTTAATGTTTTACCTGAACCTTATTGTATCTTTAATTCATAATTAATAATTAAGTTGATTGTCACATGAACTTGGCATTGTAAACAATAGTTTAACTTTATTAGTTCGTAATCTGACTTCTAATTAATTTTGTATAAAGATTGTGAGGATGCGCAGTTGTGATGGTATTCGTTATAATAATTCTTTGTACAATGTTACACTGTCTCAATAAAGCAAGTGTATTAGTTGTTGGACTATTTTATTCCACGAAACCTACAAATTATAACATAACACTTATTAGGCAAAGACAAACTTGAGAGTGCTCTTTTAATTGTTATATGATCTCCTACTAAAGCACAGGTTAATTAAAGAAAATAGAGCTCTTTGCATAACTTACACTTGTGTATTGTCTACATTTAGTTCTTTTGGATGACAATGTTCCCAACCACTAGCTTAATAGAAATTCAAAATAACTACACTTTTTATGCACAATAGTCAATACCTCCTAATATTTTAAATGTTTTTTTTATAATTTCTAAGCAAGTGCTTGACTACGATCCCACCTGATGTTAAATGAAAATACAGTCCTGGATGGTAAGTCGCACTAGCTTAGTAAATGCCTATTCACTCAACTCTTGAAAATACATTGTAATCGGAAGGAAAGACAGACGCTGATAAACTATTCCAGTTCTTTGCTGTACGGATAATGAAAGAAGAAGCGAAGCGCTTCGTTCGGGTTTGAGATGTTCACAACAAAAGGATGAAATCCCGCAGTGAGTCTTGAAGTCCGATGGTGGAAAGGCGATGGGGAATTAGATCATGTAGTTCCTGTGCACACTCTCCAAAATGCAATCTGTAGAAAACCGAAAGGCTAGCTACCTTACGCCTGTGCTCAAGACTGAGCAGCATGTTTACATTAATACAAATTTTTATTTAACTTTTCTACTTAATTACCACTGTACCAACTCTACTATATAGAGGCGTACTAGTAGTCTACATATGCATGCATGCAATATGTTAAGATCTGGTTGTAGAAAAACTATGAGCACTTGAATACAATAACAATAATTTTAACATATCTATGCTTTTTTTAGGAACAGTTGATTTCCATATTATTAACAGTCCCTTCATATTTCTAGCAATCAACACTAAAAAGCATTCAACCACCAAAAATTAAATGAATAACACTAACTGGAAATTCGTAGGTATTTGAAATATGATATTAGTTACTATATTAAATCAAATTAATGCATTTCATGACCAATATATTTTTATTGATTAAGACCAGTATACTCTGTGTGTCATTATTTAAATATTATTAATATGAAAGTATCAAAGTGTAACTTTAAAATATGAATTGATCATAAATCTTCTGAAATTATTTTTTCCTAAGTATTTCTGCATATAAAGAATATTACTGTCACATCAAAACATAAGACACACACACTAGATTATTATGTGTCATAGCATATTATATATCTCCATCAAACATAATTACTAAAGTAACTCATATCATAAAACTTGATAAGATAGTAGGAACATAATCATATTTGAAAATAATTATTTCATTAAACAAAATAGGAGCATGCATTTGGAATGTATTTCGATACTTTATTATGCATAGTAACAAAGTTAGTTTTGGTCTTTATTTTGATTACAATAGCTACGACATCTATTACAATATCTTTATTATACATTCTCTAGTTACATACACTGCACTGCCACATGTTTAATTTTCGATGTCTCAAATCCATTTTTCATTAAGGGTACTAATTGCCTGATTGAAGTATTTAGAAAATAGAGGCAATTAATTATTCGGAACTCACCGTACAGGAACATTCTTTTCCTAGGTGTCAAAATATATCTCAATGCACCGAATGTAGAACGAGCGGACAAAAATAGTTCACCCAAAATAACGAAGCGTAACGAGTGACCCAAAATTATATAAATAGGATTCTGCCTTTTTTACTCTCTTCAAAGATAGCTTTTCTAATACTGGTAGATAATTAGGCTTGAAGTGATATCAGTAAATAACTGGTAAAACAAAATTGAGAATTTTGTTTTGACATTTCTTACCAATACTTTTAGGCATAGACAATAAATCGTAGCCAAGAAACACAGATAACACATAGTAAAAATTGTACTATGAATCTTACTCATCAATCTTGTAATATCATCGTCATTACATCATCGCGTCTGATATTTCCCATACGATACGATCCTGTCATAAACTATATCACCATTCCCGTACTTGCAAGCCTTTGCAAATTGTCTTTATCAATTCAAAATTTTCTTTGGTACATAAAAATACATTAATAATTAATTAAAAATGTATCTTAATTACTTATCACTTAATCTTACTTTACAAAACAAATCAAACACACTAGAGCCCGTTATTCACATGTTTTTCTTAATCCTTTCTGTATTGGGGTATAATGTAAAATCTAAATGGCAATGACACTTAGAATATATGGGGCATAAAAAGGTGCTTCTGGCATTTGCTAAATATATTTTTTTCCATAAATTTAATATTAGAGCCCAATAAGTAGTTGGGTTCAATTTTTTTTTTTGCATTTCATTGATTGACTGACATGATTCAACACGATTTATCTTATATAATAATTAACATATAAACAGCTTTTATAATTTTAAAATAAAAAATAAATTCTATACCCAATAACTTTTAAAAACAATTCAGAATCATTATACAATGTACTATGAGCTATTGAAATTAAACGAATATTATGCTCTGTGGAAACTATTTTTTTTCGTTTTGTGAACACTGGCTGAAATACAATACCCTAAATACCAAATCATAAGGCA
Organism: Meandrusa payeni; assembly: GCA_029286785.1. Classification (NCBI taxonomy): domain Eukaryota; kingdom Metazoa; phylum Arthropoda; class Insecta; order Lepidoptera; family Papilionidae; genus Meandrusa; species Meandrusa payeni. Next base: position 3,912,509 of record JAGSMX010000008.1, on the reverse strand, counting down.
AATAATAAGTTTAAACAACATAATTTTTGGATCATTTACTTACTTACATGTTATAATATTTATTATTTAATATTATAATTATTACATTTATCCAATAACATTTTTAAGAGAGATATTATTGATATGCCCAAAAAGTAAAAGAAAAATTGTAACCAAAATGGTAAAATATATATTATTCATGGATTATTTGAGGCAAGAAGAAATTGATACCTTTTATAAGGTAGTTTTTTTTGTGTTTTAGCAATAGTATACTTACATTGCCTGCACGAGCTATGTTGTTGCGTTGGTTAAAACATTTAGAAAAAAAAATGTAACATAGAGGTTTCTGACGTAATTATTCGCTGATAGTTAATAAATATTAAACTATAGTTATACATACTAGAGTATGTTAGCGCAATGTGCCAAGGGGATATCGGTTTTGCGATAACATTATGGTTCCCAAACGCGTCTAGCTGTATTGCACCCATCGGATTTGCGAGAGAAACTCCAACTCTTTCTATAACTAATAAGACAAATGTAATAGGTTCAGTGTGTTTACCTCACTTTGCGGTAAAGATTTGAGTAAAGCGGTTAATTTTGTACTACATTCTAATATTGATTTCTTATTGTAGGCTTGCCAAAAACATCGAAATTATTATAAAGGATATCCCAAAAATTACCACCCACTAACTTATTTCGAAGATGCAGAATATAAATGGCAATGTCCTTCTGAAATGTCTCAGTAAGTAGTCTCATTTAAACAGTTGTGTACCTATATTTTCAGTTTTTTCACTCTATGTAGAGTATCTTGGGTAAATTGGTATTCGCTATTACAATTCTTTCCTAATATAATTTTATGATTTCCATCAATAGTGCTAAGATTTTTAGTATTTTACCGAAAAAGTTACAAAAATTTAATGCTTAACCGACCCGACCGGTTCATGACAGACCAGTACTTTTTCCGATGTTATCAATCAATCACATTAATAAACAGCGTAATAAACAATAATTATTACGTCCAACACGCTCTACTTACAATTTAATGTTTGGTTAAATGTATATATTTTATTTTCAGGACGTACTTAGGTTACCCGTTTTATCACGTGAGATACAAACAACCTGCCATTTTACCCCACTCGAGTGGACGAACTTCTGGCATGCCAGTTCTACCAGAACGAACTCTGGCTGCGCGTTTTAATAAACCACCTTGCAAAGCTTACATAAGATGAAAACATATTTTAGTTATAATAAAATTCTGATATTAAAATCTTTTTCAAGAAGATTTAATACAATTAATAAATATTGAGGAAGCATTTTATCTTTATTTTATATGCAAATGATTCAAATACTTTTTCACGAAAAATATATTCGGAGAAGATGTAAGTTGTTACAATATGAATATTCCAAGGACATTTTTGCTTGTACTGCTAATCGCTTCTAGTCTTCTTCTTCTTTGATAATTTAAAATTGCTAGTACTGACAATCCCATTTATCAAGAGAGATTCAAGAGATTCGCATAGTATAGCGGATTCGACTGTACGATCTCGAGTTCTATTGTCTATTAAAGCACAGTCTTCGTGATTCGTATTTCGTAATAAATATATACACATTCGATGTAATTTCATTATTTTAAATTATATTATCGATGCCGATAACTATCTTTAACCATAAAAAATAGCTGAATTAAACGAATAAAATCAAATAGGGATAGACTGTATGAACAGTAATCATTTACTTTTTCTAAAAGGATAAAAAAACAAAATAAAGCACTATGAAATACAAAATAAACAAAATGAAGTTGTGATTATTTGACATAGCTGTCGAATTAAAAAAAATTATGTAACGTTTTTCGTTTAAATCTGTTAATTGATAAATTTCAGCATAATGGATATTCTTTTCGTTGATAATGGGCGACAGGATGAAATCGAAACTTTTTATGAAGTGAGAACAACACTGCTACCTAGAAGTCTAATGTTTTTATGATTATTATTGTTATAAAGATTTTCATTTATCGATTTACTTTTAGACGAGTAAACTCGCTCCTGTTGATATAGTTATCCTAAATCACAATGAAATCTAGTGTAACTCTTGTGTGATAAAATAATATATTAATCTATACTTACAACGAAGATTCTCCATTAACGACAGAATCCGTTAGTTCAATAGATTACACACAATATATTAACAAACAAGCACGCAAGGTTACGTTTTCTTAATATTATTTAATGTAGCTTTTCACTGAAAGTTATTATTCAGGCTTGCCAGCGGCATAGAAATTATTACAAAGGATATTCCAGTTCTCGCCATCCTCTCGTGTATTTCGCTGACCCACAGTACATGTGGCAGTGTCCTGAAGAAATGACACCGTAAGTTTATTATGGATATTTATACATATCATCAATTTATTTATGAAAGTAAATATGGGTTTCTGTTTTCTTTTTAGCACCTACCTGAGATTCCCCGCAAGTCACGTGAGATACAAACAGCCGGTAGGGTTGCCAAGTGATACAGGCCGTACCAGCGGCATTCCCGCTTTGCCGAGTCGCACCCTGGCTGGCCGCTTTAATAAAGCCGCTTGCAAGGCTTTCATTAGATAAAATTTAAAACACGAAACGGATTCTACATAATTATATTTTAGATCAAATTGTGAAGTATTTTCTTATATTATATAAGTAAATAACCAATTTGGAGTCTCGATGGACGTTTAATAATAAAAAAAAATACACGTTTAAAGGTACCTTTATTATTTTATATCACTATTTCTTTGTATAGCTATTGAATATACACTATATTAGCACAATGATCATGACCTCTAAATCTACACAAGGTATATCTACCTACATTCATCTTTTAGAATTAGTCGATTAGGCACAATCGGAGCATACGACAACGAGATAAAACATGTCTGTCAAGCCACTTGGTAGAAATAGTTAAACAAAAAGAAAATAACTTATAGAGAGTCAAGAAGGTGCATGGAACCACACACCAAACCTAGGGTTTAAACTCTAAAGTAGAAAGATGAGTGAAACTCTGGTATACGCGACATGATGATTTTAAACTCGCTTAAACCTACACCACCGGTATTGTCCAACTTGATTTCGTCGAGTATCTGAAATTAATAATATACTTAATTCAATTGCATTTAAAGAAAACTAAACTTTTAATCGGGACAGAAATCGCTGTTCACTTCTTTACTAAGAGTAACCGCCCAAGCCGAGGTCCTCTCTTGGAGACCTTTGCGTCTATTTACTCCATAAATAGGTTTAAGCTAAACGACCTAAGAGCTGTGCCACCTCTCAAAAACCCGGCGAAACTGTAGAGGCCGTCTGGGCGATCAGCGTATTTCATTCAGAAAAAAATACATGTGAAAAATTTTGGTGAGCTATTTTTACGGTACACTAAAAGCCGAATGTCATTATTATGAATTATATGAAATAAATATAAATTGAACTTACAACTTGGGCAATTTTTGTTTTTGATTCATCGTCGAGACGGAAAAATCGATTCTTCGAGCTGCCAGTTAAACGGTCGAGAATTTCGCTTATGTCCCTCGTTGATATTTGACTGTCTTCATCTAAATCTGTTGATTTTGAAAAAGACATTTTGGTATTGGAAATAACAACTGTCAGACGAGTACTCTCTGCCGAGATTAGTCTTTCGATACCAATACAATGTGGACACCTGTAAGGCCAATGCCAGACACATCATAGACTCACGTGTACCATTTTTCGCCTTCCATCAAGGAAGGCAAACGTAAGCCTCTTTTGTATTTAAAAAACCAAGTGGTTGCGCTTTAAATGTTACATGCGCATGCGCGTTATTTATTGTGAATTTACAATCACCTATTGTTACTTTATTGCGAAAAATCTTACCAAAGACCCGGAATGCCCATGCCGCTTTCACATCTGTGGGACATTCGGAACTCATTGCTGAACACAAATCTAGCAAATCCTCAAACGAAAAACAATCGTCATTTTTAGAAGAGAACACGCGAAACAGACGATCTTGGAATGGGTTGTTCTGGAAACAGGATGTTGTTACAGTATTAATAAACTATATAGACATGAAACAAAAATGCTTGTCTATGGTTGTAAAGATACGCTCTAACGGACGTAGAAAAGAATCTATAATTACTCTACCTGTAAAACATCAAACTTCTTAATGATAACATCTTTTTCAAATCTATGATGATAATTTGCCCTTACTTTATTTGGATCAATAGAATAGAACTTTTTCATTAAACTGAAAATAAAAAGAACATCTGGTAAAAAGAAAAATCTGGTAATCAAGCGTGACTAATAATTTGTCTGTATTTCATTTGTGAATAATCTACGCTAATCAGCTAGGACGCCTCTACAGTTTCACCGAGTTTCTTGAGAGGTGGGGCACGGCACAGCTCTTAAGTCAGTTAGCCTGACAATCTTTCGGGCCTCTGCTTGGACGGGTACTCTATTCGCGATAGCATTACGAACCGAGGGTGCAAGAGACGGCCGAAGCGGTAATGAGATAAGTGCTTGTAACTCATTCAGATATTGGTCGGTTTATGACAATTCACAAGCCCTTACCGGACTCTATAACGACAAAGACCACGAACGTGTCGAGTAATTTGGAAAAAGAAATAGATTGTAAACACCAGAAATTTGAAATAATTATGATACTTCGGAAATAAGAGAGAGCGTTCCAGTAGGGACATTTAACTGTTTGTTTTTATTTGTAGATACACTTGTGTATACATATTTTTAATATACTCACTAAAGAATTTCCCCTTTGTTTAAGTACGATAGCGTAGTGTAGTCTTCTAACACATCTTCTGTTAGTCCAGGGTAAGATTGTCCGGAACCCATGTCTGTGTGCACCAACAGATTTTAAATCTACGCGTTAAACTAAAAAAATCCTAACGTATATACGCAAATACTTGAGAACCGTGCGATTGGTAATGAGTCGTATCTTATCGACAATTATTGCAAATGACTGTATATGCGAACAAAGAGATAACGGCTGGATTTTTCATACGTGCCGTTAGTTGTTGATGGTTTAATTGGTTTTTATTACGTAAAGCGACAAAAAGATATGGCTATAGATAATTATCAGACAATATTTTGTATCAACTTTTATATTTTAAAGTTGTTTCCAGTTGAAGTAAATAGTATAGATACATTTAATTTACACACTTTTGTTTCATCTACAAAGAAAAATTGGAACAATGCGCTGGCCTATACTGGCCGCACTATTCTACCGTCATAAAGTTCTTGTACCTGATATTGGCTGTATGGACTAAAGTCTTTTGCCTTTCCATTAGGGATAAATTAATACATCATCATCATTGTACCTGATTCAGAGGGTAGTTAGTTATGTGAAATTGCAAAACTAGCCTAATATTAGCATTACATCAGCATTCGAATATTTAAGTAAAATGTTTGTTAGCTTTTTAATAATGAAGAAATACGAGATAAAATAGAGATCTTGGTATCCAAGGCGCGTCGTGCCGACGCATTCGTGCAATCGCAGAAGCTGTTGCGGTGAATATACCACTATCGGTTTTTTTATGATATAAATTGTTGCATAGTCATATGTTTGTCTATGGTCCATGAAATCAATAATGTTAATTAATTATATCTATATATATAAAAGAGCAACACAGTGGAAAGGGCCCATTGGAAAAAGAAATGTAGGCAGACCCTACAAGCGGTGGTCTGATGACATAAAAGATGAAGTAGGAAGAAACTGGTTGTCTCTAGGCAGGAATAGGGAAAATTGGAAAAAAAAGGTGGAAGCCTTTACCCAAAGTGGGGTCCATATCTAGTTGCTAAATTTAACAATACTAACATAAATCTAAGTAAACACTAACAACACTAACAAATACTACCTATGTTAAAATTTAAGTGTTAAAATTAATCTAGATATGGAAATAAAAAGGCTTTATTATTATTATTATATAAAAGAGAATGTGTGTGTGTTTGATCCGTATAGGCTCCGAAATGGCTGGACCGATTTCAATGAAACTTTCAGAGAATCTTCAGTGTACAGTTTGGTGACGATCGGAGCACTTCATTTACTGATATGTAATGCATCTTCACCCGCTCGAGAAGAGAATAGAAATAATACGGAGAGAAATGAATAGTTTAATATATTGTGAGAGTTAAATTAAATATTTAATGATGTAAATTTATTGTTTAAATAAAATAAAGAAAATACTAGCTCGGCGAAGCGGGCTGGGTACGCTAGTAGGTAATGAAATAAATTAAAACTAGAGTTGTTTTTGATGAAAAATAATTTAATCCTAGTACATATATAAACCCTATGTTCACTCAACGATAGCAAGAAGGTATACATCGTAAATGTTTACTAAGTCAAGTCCACACGTAAGTTACATCTCGTACACATACGAACTATTTATTTTAATAATTTGTAATGCCAAATAGTGTTGCCACTCATTGAACGACATACTATAATTACAGTAAGGGTACAGTGCAAAATTGATATGACAATTGTATGATGTCCGTGCATTATAACAAAATAAAATTTAAGAAATAATAACAACATAGGAAGCGCTACACGAACAAAAAATTACATTTAAATTGTACAAAAAACGATAATAACGCAAATAAGCGATAGTCAGAAGCATTCCATAGACTGATAGTGCTGTTTTTGGTACTTTAACTCATAACAAAATAATCTCTCACTTGTTTAAAGCCAGCCGGGGTAGGCAGAGATAGGTATAGTTGTGTACGGGTCATCGAGCTATTCAAAATTAATTCATGGCCTAATACATCATTTTTTAAATACAGTAAAAGCTACGAGCATTGGTTTTCGAGATTAGGAGGTAAGAGATTTGAATTTATATTGTATTCATGGTATTATGCAGCGTACCAATTTATATAAATATAAATTTGTAAATTTTCACAAGGTACTAGGATTATATATGATTTTTTTAATCAGGATCGATTTTTTTCCGTCCCATCATCAAAGGTGTCATCAGTACTATCGTATGTCATCGTTTCCGGAAGCGGTTTCCTAATACCCCGTATTACCCTATTGAGTAATAAAAAAAATGCGTCTAAAAAAAAATTAAAGACTTATCACGGTTTCGGCAGTGGATTAAAAATTTTAGTATTATTTCATGTATTGCTGCTTTTAAAAGCTGTATTTTCAATTCGGATTGATATTCAAAGTTTTAATTTTAAAAATTAGTCGTGAGTATTACCATGCATATATTTTTTCCATAAATATCGCTAAGATTCTTGTTAACCAGACCAACTACAGGGCGCGAGTTGAATGCAGTCGGGGCGTCAGATATATAACGGGAGCATCTTCCCCCGCTATCCCCACGCCACCCCTCGCTCGCCAACAACGTAGTGATGTGACAGTTATCATATGCTTCCCGTTTTATCGCGTTAGAAATGAAGTTGCAATCCCGTGTTATTTAATTTTATGACTGATCCGAGTCCATCAAGTTTTGTTACAACTCGTCAACAAGAAAATATGTTTTTATTCCCCGTTAAGTTAGAAGAAATGTTTTAGACAAGTGTAGTTATTCAATTGTAATATTTTTATGGGGAATTCATTTATTATATGGGGGAATGGTGATAAAGTTGGTATATTTACTTCTATTAAGCTCAGAAAATACTAACGACCAGAGCATGGAGGATAAAACAATGAGATACGATGTCAAAATTTCAATTCAATGTCACAATAAATTAGATGACGCAATATCCTAGATAATATATTAATGATACTTATCATAAACACTCCGATAGTCTAGGAAACACGCACACTTAATAGTAATCACAAACACAAATTATATCACATTGTATATTGCATCACCTCTTGGGAAAGTCGACGCTATCGAAACTGATCTGTCTCCTGGCGCGCATCTTGGCGGCGTCTTCGAACGACGGCATGGAATTGGACTTGAAGAGACCGATCTTATCGAACATGCTGATACCACTGCTGCTGTTCGAATTCGAGTCTATATTCACTAGTTTGTCCTGCAAAATGTTCTTGGAGGCACTCTTTGGCAGATCATGCTTTGTAGGAAAGCTTGAGCAACTGTTCTCTTTGATTTGAGATGTTAGAGTGGACGGAGCTGGCGCGTGTCTTGTCTTCAACTGCTGGTACGCGGTGGCGGATATATAGCCGGATATTTTGCTAGATTCATTAGATAATTTTATCTGTTCGTCTTGGAAACACTCTTCTACTGTGCGACCCTGGATGATGGCGTAGACATACTGACGGGCCAATCTGTAAAAACGATTGGGATAGTAATAAATGTAACTTATTTAATTCTTTTTAATTACAGAACGGATCTCATGTCTACAATATGATACTCATTACTAGAAGAAGCAGCGTGTTTCAGAGGGGCTAGTATATAATATATTGCTTTTTCGCTGTTAAGTAGACAAATATAGTTTTCACTCAAAACTTACTGCGATTACTTTTTTAATTAACCAAAATGCAGTTGAGTAGCAATTAGAAAATGTGGCCGGAGTTAATCTACTTTCGAAAAGAGCTGACTTACTTCAGCATAGTCTCCGACGTGGATAACTTCGGCGCTGCAAGCTTCGCGGCGTGCGGGGGCAAGGTCAGCAAGCGTCGGGTGAGCCGAGCCAGCGAGGATGCTTTCTCCCGGAAACCAGGCGACGACATGCGCCAGCCGTGAACGCGAAGCGCCTCCGATACCGCCCAAAGTAGTTTCTGGAATAAGCATGTATCGATACTAATGGTAAAGAAATGTCATAAAGATTAAGGGATATGTAGGCTTATCAGAAAATAAAAAGCTTATTAAAATCAGAAATTACGACCTTAAAATATATTAAATCCCACACGCTTCGGTGGGGTGGATACGTCCATGGGATGCGTTTTCGCAAAAAAATTACTTGCTGAAAATTTGTACCCGGTGTATGGCAATGGGCTTACCACCCGTTAGAAATTGGACCTAATTAGCGTGGTAAAACTAAAGTGAAAATTATCTCTGCCCCGCTGGGATTAACACTCCCATAAAGCTAACTTGATAGGTTTTCTTCTGGTCTTTTTTTATTGTTCTTAATTTTAATTTCTATGGTTGAATTAATGTTTTTTCTATTCTATAATGTTTAACTTCTCCAAAAGATCTGTTTTTGATGTAGACAAAAAATAAAATCATTATACAAACCTTTTTATGAGTCTCGTTCAGTTCAGTGGTATTCTTTGTGGACAGTATTTCGGAGGCCCGGCGGCTGAAGGGAATTGGTTGAGACATTGCATAAGAGTCACCGCCGAAGGACAAACTCTTCGCTATCTTACTCCTGCCATTGTCCAGTTCGCCGTCGTACATCGAGTCACGTTTACGCTTAAGGAAATGGTCGCTAACCGTGCCATCCATGCTCTTAGTCTCCGCGGTTCTCTCCGGGGAACCGAACAGCGCTCGCTTTGATTTCATCGCTTGGTGCGGTACGGAGGAACTTGCGACGCTCGGTATTGACTTCCTATTCTCAGGGCTGATGAAGAGGGCCCTTTTCAAGGTCTCCCTGGTTGGCTGGGAGCGGGATAAGCTTTCCGTGTCCAATAATAGTCTCCTCATTGCTTTCTTCTTGCTGGAACCCCCGCTTTTCGTGTTTGGTGTCTTCGAAGGGGTTTTCTTGCCCGGCGTCTTGCGTATGGGTGTCCGTTTACCAGGCGTACGTCGCGTGCGCGGACTCTTTCTCTCAGCGGAATTTATCAGCTTCCTGTGTGGGAAGAAACTTCAAAGATATCGTTTAGTTAATACCATTCTAAAATTAAAAAAAATATATTTATTTTCACTTAATAAAAGGATATACAAAAATATAATAATATAATATAATATACAAATAATATATATACAAAAAGGCGGACTTAATATCAGAAGGCATTTTCTGCCGTCATCATTAAAGTTGTCTAGAGACAAGGCAACGGATGCAACCATGATGAGCACAATAACATATAAAAACAAAGCTTTTAATAACTGCGTATATTCATAATGCAACATACATACATACAAATAAATTAAGTACATAAACATAATAATGCATACAAGGTATTAGGAGACCGATTCCGAAAACGAAGACAGACGATAATACTAATGACACATTTGATCATGGGACAAAAGAAAAATCGATCCTGATTTAAAAAAAAATATTTTAAAACCGTTTTAATAATATGACCAACTAAGCCACTATTGAACCCTCTTGCGTTCTTGGGATCTAAACAACCGAAGAAAGACGCACTATATAACTCTCTATCTCATTCTCTCGCAGACGAAATATTATGTATGTTTGTCTTTTAGTGTCGCTTTTTCGTTTCAAATCACAATATTACTAAAGACGTCATCAAAAATACTTACTTCTTGTCAATAAGCACCATCTTAGCAGTGGACGCTTGTGCTTTCTCGTTGATAGTGGCAGCGCTGCAGAATGCCTGTCGCCGTCGAGCTAGGTGGGAAAGTCTTCGACCTGGAGACTTGGCCTGGGCCATCCTGAAATATTAAATACTCGTTTATAATGCCTTCTTTAGTAACGGTGGGATACGAAATACACGTAACAATATATGTAAATATATGTAATAAATCAACAATAATACTATAGCAACCCCTCCCTCCACCCGGCTTTGCATGTGTTCATTAAAAAAAAACATCATCATCATATTTTAGCTAGATATCATTATATTTTAGCTACTGTATACTAAAACCTTCATCGAGAACTGTTCTATTCATTGGTGAGCACAGCATGAAAATCAGTGTAGTAGTTTTTGAGTTTATCGCGAACAGACAGACAGAGGGCGTGAAGCGACTTTGTTTTATGCTATGTAAGGATCTCCTTCTTCTTCTTTTGGTGCCATCTCCTATCGAAGGTTGGCGACCATCATTGGACCATTGACACAGAAGCACGAAATAAAGAACGTGTGCTCTTATTGTACCATTGGTGTAGATTTTTAAGCCAAGACGTTCTTCTCCTTCCCTAATTTCTTTTCCCTTGTATCTTTCCCAGGATTATAAGTTGTAACAAATCGTATTTGGAATTGCGCATTATATGCCCTAGGTATTCCAGCTTTCGACTCTTAATTGCGTTAAGAACTTCAACATGTAAGGATGAAAAGAAAAATGTAAGGATATAAATCATTTTTAATTTTTTTCATTACTAGCGTACCCAGCCCGCTTCGCCCGGCTAGATTTTGCTTTATTTTATTTAAACAATAAACTTACATCATTAAATATTTAATTTAACTCTCACAATATTATAATTATTCATTTCTCTCCATATTCCTTCTCTTCTAGTCTCTTCTCGAGCGGATGAAGATTATTAACTACACCCATGTACATATCAGTAAAGTTAATGTCAGAAATAAAAATTATTAAATTTTAAATTTGAGATGTTTACTGTGAAATTCGATATACGTGTATACGTATGCGAATTGACTTTACACTTTTTCTCCCTAGAACTCTATTTGTTTACGTTTGTGCACTCATAACATCGTCATTTATGTTGGAAAGGTTTGGGTGATGAAGATGCATTAGGACTGTACCAGGAAGCTAATATAATCGAAGGAAAAAATTCTTGTTTATTAAGACGTTGATAAATTTATGACAATTTTAATGGGGTATAAACTAGCGCTGGACCACAATCCCAATGGTGTTAAGTGGTGATATAGTCGAAAGATGGTACGAGCTAATTTAGTAAGTGCCTTTTAACTCTACTCTTGAAGGCCGTCCCAGTACAACATGGGACGTTGGACTTGGAACGGGAAGACTGACGCCGGCACCTTCCATTCCTTTGCTGTACGCACGATGAACGATGACTCGAAATCGACTATTAAAGGGTGGAGACCCACCGAATATCTAAACGTCCAAAGGTAAAATTAACTCGTGTGATTCCTGGCAATCTAAGATTAAGTAAGCACTGGTTAAGCGCCGCTTACCGCTTCAATTATTGCATTTATTTGGGTACACCATACAACCTAATTCGAATGCTGTAATTTTATCAAAAAAAAACTATTCATTGCTGTCGTAATACGATGACCTATGTCCCCTGTACACGAAACTGCTTACTTTTTAATACGTTGTAATAAAACTAATGACCAGACGCTATTTAACCTACATTTGCATTTCCAAGGAGATATCATTATATACACGTTTAAAATAATTTCAACACACTTTAACTATTGCTTAATTAATATATATAAAAATACATGTCAAACGTAAAAAATATATAGATTTGTATATTGAAATAAGATAATGAGGATATCCTTTTACCACTAAAAGAATGTAAGACACATGTTACTGAATGGCTCCAAACCCTCTCGTATGAATTTACAGAAGATCTTTTAAAACCATAATAAACAGTCAGAGTAACTCACTCCCTTCATACTCGTCCCTACACATACAGTCACTCTTCAACACACGCAACTTTTTACACACAAACACACTCACACACACAAAACGATTAAACTAAATTACGTTATAAGTTGTTAATTTTACTAAATTTTTATTTGTATTTGTATTTAACTGTTTGGAGATGGGCGTTCATAGCTGCGACACAGTTTTTACTACTGCGGCTATTATCGAACTGGTTTGTACATGAATTTTGGTTTGAAATAAAATATATTATTATTATTATATCCTGGAGAGACAAAGTATGCAACTAAGTAGTGCTGCATAGAATTGGAAAGAAGGTTGAAGTTCTTAACTCAATTAAAAGACACAAGCTGGAATACCTAGGGCATATAATGAGTACAATATAACGATTTGTTACAGCTCATAATCCAGGGAAAGATACAAGGGAAAAGAAATCCGGGAAGGAGAAGAACATCTTGGCTTAAAAATCTACGCCAATGGTTCAAGAAGAGCACACATTCTTTATTTCGAGCTGCTGTGTCGAGGGTCCAAATCGCCATGATGAGGGGAATCTTCAACAATCTAAAACGGTGGCCCTTCCTCGGTGCATGGTAAGAGGCTCATCTACAGAGGAACGCACCGGAGCCCCTCTGTGCTCTTCGGAGAGCACGTCCCGGGGGTGGAGGTTAAACCCTCCCCTCCTGTGCCCTCGCACTGCAAGGTGACACGGGCCAGCCGATGTCGCCTTCTTCCTGGGTCCACTTTGGCGGACGGCAAAGGCCCCCACCCTTGTCGCCCAGTGAACCCGAGGCTTTCTACGACAGGCAGGGGATACCGTAGCCTTATTCTACGAGCCCAGAACTAATGGGCTGTCACAATACATCAATCAATTAAAAGTTGTATTATATATATACATGGAAGATTTTCACATAAAAATAATAAATCGTTACACATACTTGAGTCTCAATGCTTTCCGCTTGCTAGCACTGCTGGGAGATTGTAGTCCACCAGAATAAATATTAACACTGCTATCCGTTTCACCTCCCACAAATCTCTCCCTATAGCGTTGCAGCAACAACTCATACTTTTCTGTGTAATTCGTCAAATTGTAACTGTAAGAAAATGAGAAATTGAGAAACAAATTATGTCGGACAGTAACTGCAACACATTACATAACGAACTTTAGTAAAACCATTATATTTGATGTTGAACAAGGATTTAATGGTGCAAACCATAAATAATGTGTGTTTAATAAGGAAAGTCATTTAAAAAGTAAAATTAAATTTAAAAAATAAACCGTATATTTAATAAGTAATGTTAGTAGGAATATAAAAATTACAAAATCTTCTTACAAAGAATACTGAAAATTATTAAGTATATTCAATGCATCAAAACTTCTGTTGAATCATATCTGCATCAAAATGAATATTACCATTGGTCTCTTAAATTATAATACCTATTGCCTACAACTAATCACCTTCATGGTGAAAGGTTTGTTATGTGACATTCTCTGGTTCTCAGAGCCCACTGACTCCAAAATTAATTGGTGCAAGCTGACTATTTCTAAGATCTAATTAAGTGGATGTAAAGAATGTTTGCACACATGACTGAATTGAATACTGTAACTTATTCTTATACTTCATATGATATTCCAAGATATTGATACAAGAAAATAATTTAGTGTGTGTAGTATACTAGCAACCCAAGTTCGATCCCGATGCTAGCTAGAAAATTTGTTGTTGCACTTTTATGTGGCTCACCATGGTGATTTACTACGCCTCAGCGGTGAAAGAAAACATCGAGGTTTTTTATCACGAACTTAAGTTGGTTGACCAGAGAAGCTGAGCGCAAGAGTTTGAAAACATTTTGAGGAAACCTACATGTCTTAGAAAAACTTTCAAATACATGTGAATGTAATCCACACTAATTTTGCGTGGCGGACTATGCCCTTATACTCCCTTTACAGAGAAGGCCCGTGCCCAACTCAAACTTTCACTTCATATGATACTCAAAGATGTTGATAAATGTTAGTGTTACAGCCTATATATATGATATATATGTTCCATTGCAAAGCACACAGCCCTAGTGCGGATCAGCAGACTTCACATGCCTTAGAAAATAAGAAAATAAGAAGCCGGGGATAGAACTCGGGTTGCTAGTGTACTATGCATTTTGAGCCAAATGCCCGGACACTAAGCTAACACGGCTCAGACGTTGGTTATGAGGAAACAATTTAGTTGAAAATTAAGTTAAAACTTACTATACATCATAATATTTGCACTTAAGCACATCTGGCCAAAAAGTCTCCTTGACTTCAATTTCTGTACACATTTTCAACTCTATACATTTGTCATTAATACTTGTATTCGTTTCACACTCTATACTATTATTGATACTTGATTTCTTCACATGTGAATTGGTAATGTTCTCTTGAAATACATCACATGCAGTAGAAATTGTTGGAATGTGAACAAAGGAAACCTTTTTCGGGGGAGTCATTGAATTAGCTTCTATAGTGTTGATATGATCCTCATTATTGAATGCTGGGAGAAAGCAGTAGTATTTTTTGAGCATTTCTGTGACATCTGTTTTTAATGTTGTTACTGAGGGAGGTGGCAAAATTCCTTGAAGTGTTTCCTGTAAATGGAAGATGAAAATTACATTAACATCTGACAGTCCCTTCGAAAAATTGGTCCAGCCATTTCAGAGATTACCATGAATAGACTAACTTTGAATATTAGCATGACCAGTATAAATAAGCAGAGACAGCTTAGATAGTTAAAATGATGTTGACTAGCTGTGGTTGGAATTTTTCACATGTGGGACTTTATAACCTCAGTGAGGAAATGAAGAACTATAGCACAGAGGGATACCTATAGATAGATAACTACCAACCACCCTGGGGCAATAGGGTGAATAAGCTATTGTATGAAACTCAAAATAAAAAGATAATGCTTCAAATACTCCTATCTCGCTCATTTTCAATAATCCACATTGTCTAATCAATACATTTTGTTATAAAGTAACCACTGAAGAAACATAAGAAATGATATCATTATCAATAACATAAATTACCTCAATTTTCCTAACTTTCCTTCTATCATAAGTTTCATAATCTTTAAGAAAGGCCCAGAAAGGTTCTGGGGCTGGACAAAATTCCACTTCATCATCAGAAAACATATCTGGTGATCTCACTCCACTATCAAATGATGTCTCTATTGAAGAGTAACTCTGTTCCAAATTCCATTTGGCATTACTTCCCTCTTCATGACCTGTGTCATTATCCCTTTTATTATTGAACTCTTCATATTGGGAGTCCCCACTACTACCAGATGTTTTATCCACTCGGCTAGTTTCACCTATATCTCTATTACCAGATGTGTCACTTATTATTTGGCTATTGCTTTTGTCCTCGGATAATTTTCCAGATGCGCTGCTGCCTCCAAAACAATCCCCATGGTCAGTAAGATTGTCTGTCAAAGCAACTAACCCATTTGCTGTACTTAGAGCTGATAAGGGGTCCACAATGGGCTTTAATTTCTGAACATGTTTTAATGTGCCATTAAAGGAAAGTTCCCTAATTGGCAATTTAAATACAGTTTCTGAATGTCTTATATCACGAAACATTGGCACGCTATCTACTGCATTGTTACTATTTTCCATAGTTGAGGTTATGAATACAGAATGTTTAAAGCTGTCAGATTTGGAGTCAGAAGATACACGAGCGTCAGTCTCACCGAGATTTGATTTATCATTCAAGAGACAATGTTCTGCTGTTGCGGATGAAGTCTCGAGCAATGACCCTACTAAAGAAGTGCAAGACGATTCTGCTTTAGTAGGTAAATCAATTTCGCAACTAGAATTTGGTTTGTGAATAAAATTATCAATATCACTTAAAGGTTGCAAGGAGTTATAGTCTCCCTCTAGTCCTGTACAATGTTTATCTACATCGGTTTGAACGGCAGCCGATAAGTCAATGTTACCCCCACTGTTGGAACTTTCGTAATCACAAATACTTGATGACGCTGCCTCTGCTTGCTCTAAATGATTGTTTTCTTCGACAAATTTATCTACAACATTGAAACTTCGCATGTATCGCTCGTACAACGACAAACTATCACTCATTGAGGGACAGTTAGAGTCGTCTAAGGATTCCATTACCACTACATTGTACTATTGTAAACAAGAAAATTAATCTTTTTATCGGATAATGAAATCAACGTATTATGTCCGCAAGCTTACACTTTCAATATATTTCGCCTTGAATAAGCTCTCTTACATTTAATTTTAGTACACTAAAAGAAAAGCCTACAGTTAAAAAAATAAAATAGGCTGCGCGGCACACAGCCACTGACAGACATTGCTTAGACACTCACACCAGCGCCAAACAGCGCAAAAATCGCTGGCGCAAAGACAATTCTCCATGAATGTATAGTATATAAAATGTACATAGGTAACGTATAAGAATTTTTTTTGATGAATATTTTATGGCTTGGTAACAAGACCTTTAAGTCTTTTTTTAAAACATGTACACTTATTTCTTACGTCTAAGATGGAAATGGTAAAATGTAAGTTACATGATCCCCCCATCAGTCACCGCGCCATTTTTTGAGAAAGAAAATTACTTAAATGGGAATACAGTGTATTATACCCATATAGTAATCATAATTATATTACTAATCAAAAAATAAATGACAATTGTACTTATTCTATTAACAAAAGTGCACGACAAACTCAATGTCCCAGAACAAAACATAGAATTTTGTAACTAGTTATTAAGCTAATACAGCTATTTATATTATGTTACCCTGCAGGCTAAAAATAACATAGGTTAAATCTACTCTTCTTTCTTAGAGTCTTATGCAATCTTATTTTATTTAACTTAGGAAACCAGAAAAAGTAGACGTCCACAAATTAATCTACTTTTGAAATACAAAAACCGGCTTTCAGATAAATTCCGATCGTTAAGCGTTACGTTTTTCAATTTTACATGCAAAAAGATGCTAGTCTTCAACTTTGTCTTCTATTTGATACCGGTACAGATTTTTTGAATAATCATATATCCAATCTCTAAAATCTCATTTTGAAAGATTTTATGGCTTGATAACGAGACCTTTGAGCTCTTATAGTCCCTTTTAATAAATGCAGCTCCAGCTTCATCCATGGTGGTGCTTTGTACATTACAATCATTCTCCATGTTATTTGTGCTAACGTTACAGAAGATTTTTTTTCATCGTAGACGTAAGAATTATGTGTATGTGTTTAAAAACACTTAGCTTAAAGGTCTTGTTACCAGGCCATAAAAGCTTCAAACAACGTTACCCTAAGTTAAAATGCGCGTATCGTAGTTTTTGTCAGTATTGAAATTATTTAATTTTGAAAATTGAAATTAAATTATTTAAAGTAGTTATAAAGATTCATTAGTATTTGGAATATGTCAAATGGATTCATGTCGTAAAAGTAATAACGAAAAGTAAAATTGTGACTATTTCTGGAAAAAAGTTGTTGGGAAAGAAGTGTTTAGGTAAGATACTATTTTTATTTACAATTTATGTACACAAGGGTCCCAAACACACTAAAAATTTGTCTTCCTGTTAATAAGGCATAAAATATTACTATTTTATAAGTAAAACCGAATTGTACTTTCAATGTTTTTTGTTTTTGAGATACGAAGCCGATTGCATGTTGACTACAATTGTTATTTCTTCCTATGAACATTTAGTTAATTATCTTTCGTGAAAAATAATAAATATTATCAGCTATATAATTTAAATCATAAAACAATATCTTTTCGAAACGAATGAATTTTCTTTTGAGTTGTGATATTTTAATTGATACATTCTGGCAGGTTTAAGTATAATGGTTAATTTTATTTTTTCATATTAGGTTTAGTTTCGTTACGTTTCTTTACAGTTTTTAGAGATTGCTGAGCAAAGGCCACATTGTGGCAAGTGAGGTATCTATAATTCAAGAGAAATTGGTCCCTATATCAGTGATTATTAAAGTGCAAAATCATTTTGTTTGAATTTCATTTTCTAGAAAATAAATGAAATATAAAATATATAGGTGAAGTAATTATATACCACAGAATATCAACATAGACAACTTAATAAGTAAAAGTATATAATTATTTTGCGTTTTTGGGGGCTGTATTTAAGGGCTATTTATTGTATATTTGTTTTAAATTATATATTGTGTAAACCTGTGAGCTGAGAAGCATGTTTATTTCTCTAGTTAAGGATTGAATATGTTTGATTAGTACTGCCAAAAATTGTATTTAGTTGCAGAGCAAACATTTTAGATTTATAAGGAGAAACATTTAAGTCATAATTATGATGGAATCTTGTCAGGAAATTGAACATAATTTATTTCAATGGAAAATTTATTAGGAGAGTCATTGAGTTGGAAATATGTCAGTAATGTCTTTATGTGCTATAATGTCTATAGTCTAGTAATGTCTATATGGGCCGTAAAGGAACAAACAAGAGGCTGTCCTGTATTTTGTAGTTCCCAAAAATGTTTGATACTCTCATGACCTCTTAACCTTAGCTGATTAATGACTATTAGATCCCATATTGCTAGAAGCCGATCACAACTCACCTGGCATAATGGTAGCAAATTAATTTTTTTGTGTAAAGGAAACGCAAAAAATGGAAAATTCAAAGGCACAAGCCGAGTAGGATTTGAATAGAGATGAAACGGATAGTAGTGTGGCCGGATACCAGATACCGGATATTCGGCAAGCTACTAGGCCAGTTTGATTTGAATATTGGCGTGGTAAACGAGATCGGATATATTCAGGCGCATTCGGATCGCACGTAAGCGGAGTCGCCTCTTACCAACAAATGCGGAAAATTTGGTATTTATTCACCACAATTTACCACTTGTTAATTTTGAGTTTTAAACTAATAATTAATAAAACAAACATTTTTGATGCGCAATTTAAAAATTAAAAATAAACGGTGTCCATAACCTATTGGAGTATGATTGATTTGCCTTGAGTAAAATAATGAGATTTTTTAAAATTATACTATCCGGTATCCGGCCGGATACTGGATTACTATCCGGTATCGATTGTGAAAACAAGGCCGGATAGGCCGGATACCGGATAGTTACCGGATATCCGTTTCATCTCTAGATTTGAATGTGAGTTTAATGAAAAAAACTATAAAACTTTATGGTACAAGACAAATAGGATTTGAACATCCAAACATTAGTTAGTTTTACACTTAATCATCCAAAAATAGTATGACTAAGACATTAAGTAACTTTTTGAGATGTTGACCTCACAGTTTGGTTTAAACAAGTAATTAGCATTCAAAATACATATATACAAAATTTAGATGTTTTTGTCACCAACGAGTTGTGTAATTTCAATGTGACACAAAATAATTCCATAGTTACACATGGCCTCTGATCTCATACTCAAGGCGTCATAAATCACGAACTAATCACAGTCTTTATTCTTGCATTACTACTCTACAACTATGAAAATTGGTTCTTGGTTACATAACACAATTCCCAAATTGGCTAATATATACTGTCTTTTCATATTTATGAATGATACTCATTGAATAATTTTTTTTTCGAAAGAAAATTTATTCCTACCAATGATTGATGAGACCATTGTGAGGATTCAAGATGCTGTGAGCTCATTCTGTATGAATCTGATCAAAAGTTGATAATTAAATATTTAAGACTAGACGGTAACTCACCCGCTATGTCTACAACATTTTTTAGGGATTGGCTCCTTAAAATTCACCTGAGGATTAGATAGATTTATGAGATTAGGAAATATAAGATTTAAACAATAAAATTGTTACCACATGGACATACAAATACACTTATAATCTAACACTTTTGGCATGTGGACTAGATTTCTTTACTTGACTGCAATATATATTTTTTGGTATCTCAAGACGTACGAGCCCAGAACTACAGGGCTGTATACCCTTGTACTAACTTAACTACCCAAAAAAAAATTATCATTGATATAGGTTTGCGTGATATTGAGTTATTCGTCAATTTGTTGCACACATACCTAGGACTTATATGGTTTTAATTGAAATGGGACCACATGTGAAGCAGTTTTCAGATAAAGTCCAAGTAATTAGGTGATAAACAAAAAAAAACACCTCTTCTTTTCTTGAAATCGGTTGAAAATCTAAATTACATACAGTAAAAGCATAACTATTTTTCGGAAATTTGTTTTTTAATTGACGAAAACGAGTATTTTGTTACGTAACGGTTTTGGAAAATTTTCAAAAAATAGATAATAAAGGAAAACAGTGCTAGGTTAGTGTCCGGCTCGCCTCATGTATAGTACGCTAGCAATCCAAGTTCGATTCTCGATGTCGGCTTCAGTGAATTTGTTTGTTGCAATTTTAAGTGCTGATTTACCACGCGCTCGGTGGTGTAGGATAACATCGTGTGAAAACCTACACGTGTTAAACAATTTTCTAAGACATGTGAAGTCGGCCAACCCTCACTAGGGCCGCGTGGCGGACTTTGTTATTAGACGATAAAGCCCAGTGTAAGAAGTTGGAAGACTCACACTTGGGTAGAAGACGGTTATGTGAGGTTTGGCTCACTAAAAAACCCCAGTGGCTCTCTTAGGCCATGCGCCGAGAGCGAGGGGCTCCGGGATCTCCAGTGAATCGCAACGAAGGCCCTCTGCGCTGCGAAGCACGTCTAGGGGAGGTCACTCCTTCCGCAGAACCCTCGTAGTGCTAAGGCGACGCAGATCACTAGTGTTTCCTTCCCAGATGCACGAGGGCATGTTCGTCGCCCATGAACAGAAGTCCCTTTTAGTCGCCTTTTACGACAGGCGGGGTATACCATAGCCTTATTATATAAGCCCAGGACTACGGGGCTGTACGTATATAACCTAAACATGTTGTGAATGATTTTATCTTTGTCTACCTTGCCTGCTAGGTTAGGCAAGATGTGAGAGCTTTTTTAAAAAATTTAGACAGTACTATGAATAGTGCTTGAACTACACGTAAGTACCTAATTTAATTTTGAATTTAATGTTTTTTTATTTGTAAATTTTGAATAATGGACAAGGTACAGTATTACGTGACCAAATGGTATTGATTAGGTTCGGTATATATTCCTTCAGCCGTATCTCCGCACGATTGCATCGACCTATGCCCCCTGCTACTCACATTATCAATTAGGTATAAAGAAGTCAAAACGACATATTTATGTACGTTCCTCCACTCATTAGTGGTCTGAATAGGGTTGTTTCTTAATTCAATTAGGTAACTTTGTATTCCGATCTATTATAACCTATATATCAAATCTATTCAAAATATCTTTTAAATAACTATCCTACCGAGACCGCTTCGCCGGGCTCGATTTTGCTTTATTTTATTTAAACAATAAATATTCATTATGAAATATTTAATTTAACTCTCACAATATACTAAATCATTCATTTCTCTACGTATTCATTCTCTTCTGGAGCGGGTGAAGATCATTACATACGCCAATGTACATATCAGTAAATACAATATCATACCTATAGTAGTAGTATCATACGTAAATAAAAGCTGTACATGACAGTTCAAAAGAGGTGAGCTACGTTCGTCACCAAACTTTACAGGATTACTCACCAGGTCAATCTGAAGATTCCCTGAAAGTTTCATTGAAATCGATTCAACCGTTTCGGACAGGCTCCGATAGAATATACCCACATACTTGCTCTTTTATATATTTAGATATAGTCTTTGAAAATGGACGATTATATTATTTATGAAGATATTTTTAACGAATTTGAGAAGAAATTAGAAGTGACTTAGCCCAGGGCCCTTAGCTAGGGTGATTACTCTAATCGCGTTAACAGCTATCTGATCCGCTGCTGGGGCTGGGCTTCCAAGAGACCGGAAAGTGACAGCGAAGTTCGTTGCCTACTAATAGACTATCGCGATCTCGCCATCATGCGATTAAGGGGAAATATAGATTATAGTCGGTGCAAGCCCGACATAACTAGCACCTCCTCCGAAGGGCGCTTACTTGATAGGAAGAACTAATAATGGAATCAAATGAAAACTTGCAAGATTTGATTTTTTCACCCGATTGAGAGGTTGCATAGCTCTTAGATCGCTTAGTCTAAACCTCTAGGCAAGATTTAATTACAGAGCGACAGACAACGGGATAGGGAAACTAAATAAAAGCTTGTAAAAAAAGAAAGGGATAGAAGGAAGAGCTCTCGGATAGAGAACGATTATCCGATTCATTATTTTATATACAAGTTAAACTTATACGAATAAATTGTGCGACTAAGTACATACATGCATATGATTGGTAAACTATAAACCTATTATTATCAAATCGAGCAACTCGGCGGGAGTACTTTGAGCCCTTTAGTGTGTCAATTGTGCTTGTTGAACGTATTCATACTACAATATGGAGACGCACCGTGGGTAATATATCAGTTTCTCTAATGGTCTCTTACTAAAGGGTAATTTTGTGTTTCACTTGCTGGGAAAAACAAAAGAATTTAGTAGGATAATTGGTGTTTACTGTGACTATTTTGGAGGTAAAAGTTGTAAGTTGTTAAGTATTTACATTGCGCCCTAATGTTACGTATTCAACAGTATAATTTCAAATCACGTCAATACGAAGAAAAGTACTCTCATTCTCCTCAATTAATGATAGAAGCTTTGCTATCGTTCTTTCTTTCACTTCTTTTAGCCTGAACGCATGTGATTTTCATTGTACAATTTCGACATTAATTATCGAAAGAAATATTTAACCGACCAGGGGCCAAGTAATGTCCAAGTTGAATGTTTCTCAGGCACCTTGTAATAAGAATGCTAGCGCGACTTACCTTTTTTTTTGTTAACGGGGAGGAAATCTTCAAAAAGATACCCCGCCTTCTGGGGCGAAGGCGGCGGTTATGTGGGGTTTTTACCCACTAAAACCTCCCCGGTGGCCCTTTCCTCGGTGCATGACGAGGGGTCCGGGATCTCCAGTGGAACGCACCGGAGCCCCTCTGCACTGTGCTCAAGGAGAGCACGTCCGGGGGGGGGGGTTACTTCCTCCCCCTGTGCCCTCTCAGTGCAAGGCTACACGGGCCAGCCGATGTCGCCTTCTTCCCGGGTCAACCTTAGGGGACGACAAAGGGACGTGACTTACCCTAAGTTATTCATGATAGAGATTCAGGTTGAGTTCTCGTGAGCAGAATTCGGTGAAGTTAATATAACTTATAAACCAGTAAAATATATTCAGCATTTAGAGTATATATATAGCTATGAAAACTTACTTTTATAAATTTAGTCCTTTCACCTTACAAGGGTAGACAGAGACATCTTTCGCTGTACACTTTTCACCAAGCTTATTAGGTCCCATAACAATCGGCGAGCCCGTAGCTTACACAGGGCACAAACTTTTAGGGAGTGATTGGAGAAGGAATCGAACGTGCAACCATTATGACTCCAGCAATTTTTTTTGTCCTTTCTAAGATGAAATTTCAATACCCAATAACTGAAGATGATCAGTGAGTTCCACAGATAAATTCTAGAAAGTAGGAGCCAAGGTGCGTAATATACTAAGTAATTCATAAAAGTGTACTTTAAAAAGGCTTAGGTATAAAGGGAACAACGTGATAACTTGTATTTTAATCAAGATAGTTATTTCAATACCCATATTATTTATGACAAATTCAATATATTTAATTTTTCTGTATTATTAACATTTTTTTTGATATAGTGTTTAAGGAAATTTACATGGAATTCGATTCGTAAATCGAACTGATTAGCCACTAAGCTATAAATGCTTTTTATGTATGTATACTGTTATATAAATGTGCAATATTATATATTTCTGTTATATAATATTACATTTAGTAAGATGGTTACAACCCTAGTGAAGTTATTGGAGTGAAAATTGTAGATAATGAGGCACTGCCGCTTTTTTACTCGCCGATCACGCACACACGAGTTGTGATTAACAATTCTGTGCAGGCGAAATTAATTTAACTAGCCAGCATTGAATGATTGGTAAAGGTGACTTTATTGTTGTGATTTATTTCTCCATATCTATGTCGCCGTATCAAGTTAAATTGTAAATCATTTACTTATCATTAGTTATTATGAATTAAATTTTTATATCGTATAATTATAATAAATTGGTTAAAGTGTTAAAAATGTAAATATTTTTTATTACCTTTGATAGTGTTATATAAACAGTTACCACACATTAGTGATCAAAAGTTATCTACGGTTGTTTCTTAATATACGGTAAGTAATGAATCCAATTGTTATTTTTATATACTTTATAAGTAATTGCTTCACCACGATCCAATTCTATATTAAGGAGAAATGCAATCCTGGTTGATAAGGCGAGTGATAAATCAAAGTATTTGTTATTCGTGTTTAGCATATGTACATGTCTAATCGGTCCGATTCGGCTTCCTTGAGCATCAGCGATTCAGAATGCTGCCGTCAGAAGTCACTGGCGGAGAGCTAGGGAACTCTCGGTCTGCTTGAACCCTTGTGGCACAGAGTATTCATAGAGGCGAAAACTTATCACCAAGGTTGGTTTTAATTGATAGACGCCGAGGCTTTTCTAGGCCATTTCCTCTGATGTTAAAAAAGCTATGTTATCTTCCTTTTCAAGCTAAGGGTCTTGCCCTTCTATAAGATGCTTAAGATAATATTTCAGGCTGAGTGCTCTATGAGCTTTGCCATTGCTCAAACCAGGAAGTTTTATTTGCCGTGTTAACAACGGCGGTAAGGCATGATATCATGAGTCTAGCAGGGAGATGTGTGCTGAGGGTCTGAAAAGGTAAAATGTACATGAAAAATAATATGTATGTAATAGATATGTGTATGTACATCATGTGTGCAAAATGTATGTGTAAAAAAAATAATTCATTTTATTATGATACTGTACTTCCACGGCCGAACCGATTTTTTAGATGACCCATGGTGTCAAGACCCCAGCCGTTACTGAGATGTATGTACATATATCGTTGTCATTCAGGGGTAGCTGAGTGAATAAAAACTTTTTTTTGTTGACGGTGGGAAACCTTCAACATGTACCCCGCCTTCTGGGAGGAAGTCGGGGTAATGTGGGATTTTGACTCACTAAAACCCCCGTTGGCCCTTCCTCGGCGCATGGTGAGGGGTTCCGGGATCCAGCACCGGACCGGAGCCCCTCTGCACTGTGCTCCTTTAGCACGTCCCGGGAGAGGAGTGCCTCGCAGTGTAAGGCGACAAGGGCCAGCCGATGTCGCCTTCTTCCCGGGTTCACTTTGGCGGACGACAAAGACCCAGTGAACCCCTTTAGTCGCTTTCTACGATAGGCAGGGGATACCGTTGTCTTATTTTACGAGCCCAGTACTACTGGCTGGAGTAAAACTACCGTGTGATTACACGCACCTTACACCAGCTTCTTACTGGATACTATGAATAAATACAGGTATTTTTTTTCGTCCAGCCTCTGAGATAATCTCTTCGTTACTTCCCTCCATCCTGTACCTTTTCCCCTTTACTCATTAAAGAACAGCATCTTCAACTGCTTAGATGTTGAAGCCAATTTTGCTCATTACTTCGAAGGCTATAAATTATTTGTAACTAGAGACCTGTCCTCGTTTTACTGCGATTTATTTTACATTATAACAGATTAAGCAAAAAAGGTACATTTACCTTGTCGTACGTACGTTTTAAATTGTTTAAAATTACCATTATTATTTTATATACGTTTTCCGAAACACACTGCATCTTATGTTATAACAAAAAATCGTTATTATTATACATTATTTCTGTCGAGCCCGCAATGCCTTGCTAGTTCGATGACGGAAAACAACGTGAAGAAATCTACGATATATGAACTCCGCCAAACCACTCTTCTTAGAGGAATGACTTGTGCCCAACAGTGGGACGTGCATATATTGCATTTTTTACATGATTTGTCTACAAGGTCATTGTTCTTTGTGACAGCCATGGAGGTAGTGGGGCTCGTCCAGGAGATGCTGCAGAATGTAGCCGAGTACGCCGTGAGCTATCGTCTGGGGCAGAGCATGTTGCGTCACATGGACCGAGTGCTATGGACTGTCGAGAAGTGTGCGCGATGGGCTGTGCCGCCGCCATGTAAGTATTTATTGATTACATGTTTGTTTGTTGCCTATGGACTTGTCTGCCGATCTGATGTTAGGTGATCATCATGACCTTGAACATAGGAGGAGATGAGTTTGGTGTTTACGATCTTTTTGTGAATAATACCAAAATATGATCAACTCGTCCAATAAACGTCTAGGTATGTATTTTGTTGGCGTATAACTCAAAAGAGTATCTATTGCTGTGTTGTTCGTCGTTTGTTCGCGTTTGACTATATATAAATCCTTAGGATATAAATCCTTATAAACCGTCTAGGATTTGTACTATATATATATATATATATATCTATATATATACCTATTACGAAGATAACTATCTGTTACGAAGAGAAGCTAAACGGAAAACAATCATTCACAGTTTTTATTCCACATATAAAAACTTCATGCGGACTCTTTTGTAAAATAGCTATTATATTGTAAATCTTTCTCGTTTTAGTTTAGTCATTCGGGTTGTATTTTATTATGTATATTATAATAAACAGAATAATATCTCCTTACAGTGGACCAGGATGACCATCCGCAGCCAGAATTAATTCGTCCATTACCCTGGGTTTTCTTTCTGATGCTTCTTCTGGTGCTTCGAGTCACCAGGGAATCTATATCTCTCATTAACTTGGTGCTGGGAAAACCACCACTTAGATCAGCAGATGTGGTGAGTACAAAAACTAAAGTATTTTCATAGTATACTAGGCGTAACCAGCCCGCTTTGCCGGGCTACATTTTGCTTTATTTTATTTAAACAATAAACTTACGTTATTAAATATTTAATTTATCTCTTACAAAATATTAAATTATTAATTTCTCTCTGTCTTCATTCTCTTCTCGAGCGGGTGAAGATCATTACCTACACAGATGTACATATCAGCAGCATCAGTAAACGGGTACATTCGCGGCGCTATAACGATACACATAAATAAATATGACGTTAGTTCACAAACTAACCACCTTCAGGTGACATACATCCAAGGCAAACGCCGCTACCTCCGAACTCTCAAATACCAAGGCAACAGGATGATGAGGGCGCGCAGCACGCCAGCTCAGCCAACACAGACGTGGTTCAGCGGCATGCAGTCGCTGTTCGAATTCACCATGTGCTTCCGGAGGCACACACACAACTACGGCAATAACAACACGACACGGGTCAGCAATAACGACGAAGTTCTGGTAAGATACATTTTATTATAATATCTTTTGCAAAAAAAAATGAAATGTATGCCATAGATAATAGACTCCACTTTCCTTAGTATTTTTTAATTGGCAAACATAGAAACGCGTAATCAGGGCCCTTATAATACAATTGTGACAAAATGAAAGTCCAGTGACATCGTCGATTTTAATTAATATGCTAGCTCAGTCGTGCCACTATGGTTTTCCCATAGCGTACCAATGACATCCCAATATTAAAAAAATCCTTTTATAGGTTTTTAATAAGAATTTTTAAATTAAAACTGCTATAAATTTGTGCATTTGTGGTGTATAATTATTGGCAGACCACCAATCATTTATCACATATGGGATCTAATAAGCTTGGTGGAATGCAGAATTCGCTCGTTTTTTCCGATGAGCTGGAGTACTCAAGTCTTTTAAGAAAATTTGTATATTACAGATAGTAAAACGTAATAAACACGGCAGACAAGAGGCAAGTCCGGTTGCGTCTACTAGCGAGACGACCATGGAGAGGCTCATTGAAAAGATGATGGTCGACCTTCAGGCTGATTCTGATGATGACTCCAGTTTCACGGTAAGAGATACTGTACACTGTACATATACCCACCACCTCCCATGGCCCCACCAACCTCGCGGTTATATGGGCCGAAAGCGCGTGGTCTGGCCGTGAGGCCCCACACGCACCTTCTTGGCTCCTAACAAGTTCTTTATCAAGGCCTTTCTCCACCATTCGGAGCTCTCCCCCTTAATCTCTCCCCCCTCTCTACGACACACCATAAAGCAACGGCTCGCTTTTCTAACGGGTCTTTTATGCCAAGCGTGAACAAATTCCCTGAACTTGAGGGAGTTGCCCTCCGAGGAGACCAGATCGCGGAAGTAGACCGAACCCGGACATGTACGTGTCAGACCATTTAGTAGCCTAGCGCGGAAATCATCCTACAGTGGGCATGTCCAGAGCACATGTTGAGGATCCTCTGCATCCTGTCCACAATCACACGTATAATAGTTCGCTATACCACCATGGACCACCATGAGAACCAATGAATCCATACTGACTTAATTTCACCACATGGCTATCTGAAATATGCCGCCAAAGAGCCGTCAGTTTTTTTGGACATATGCGGTCTTCACAGCATGGCCTGAAGCAGACAATTTTAGTCAAAACTCGTCGTTCATTATTCGTACAGCAAAGGACTAGAATAGTTTGCATGGTCTATGGAAGGCGCTGGTCTCCTTCTGTGAGTCCGTAATGGCCCAGAAGGAGACCGCCGAACGGAATCGGGAGAGGGCCGATTCCGTTCGAAGATGGCGCGGGCAGACCGGCCCGCAGCCCTGTAGTTCTGGGCTCTCAAGAATAAGACTACGGTATCCCCTGCCTGTCGTAGAAGGCGACTAAAAGGGGCCTCGGGCTCACTGGGCGACAAGGGTGGGGGACCTTTGTCGTCCGCCAGGATAGAAGGCGACATCGGCTGGCCCGTGTTTGTATGGTCTATCTACCCCTCCGAGTACAATGTGGGTATTTTCAACAAAAGAGTATAGCTATATACAATGGGATAACTTTATTTTACCTACTTTATTACAATTACCTTGAAAACTAACTCACCTCCGCAAGCGTATGATGCGGTCTTACAGACATAATACAGTGATTTTTTGTCTCCAACAAGGTAAATAGACGGTGACATAACATTGTTTTTAGAAGATATAAAACCAGTTAAGTTTTGTTTGAAATTACAGTTACGTCATACTTTGCACCTGTGTGCAGAACGATATTTCGACATCAAGAATTTATACTTCGCTAACTTGAACTACGTTTATAGTCCGCTAACTTAAAAATTAAAATAAATAAAGGACAAATAAATATACTAAATGATCATATACCAGCGTACACAGACCGCTTGGCCGGGATAGATTTTGCTTTATTTTGTTTACACAATAAACTTACATCATTAAATATTTTATTTAACTCTCACAATATATTAAATTATTCATTTCTTTTCGTATTCATTCTCTTCTCGAGCGGGTGAAGATCATTACCTACACCCATGAACAGCAGTAAATACAATATCATTCTTATCATTTATACAAAAACATATCGGGCTCAAGTTAATGTCAGAAATAAAAGTACGACATATGGTTGGTTTGACAGTTCCAAAAGAGGAGTGCTCCGATCGTCACCAAACTTTACTGTTTTACTCGCAAGGTCAATCTAAAGATTCCCTGAAAGTTTCATTGAAATCGGTTCAGCCGTTTCGGAGCCTATATGGAAGAAACCCACATACTTTCTCTTTTATATATGTATAGATATGTCCCACCATTGGGTGAAGGCCTTCTCTGTAAAGAGAGCATAAGGTCGTAGTCCACCACGCGGCCCTAGCGTGGTTTGGCAGACTTCACATGCCTTAGAAATTTTTTCTGAGACATGTAGGTTTCCTCACGATGTTTTCCTTCACCGCCGAGCGCGTGGTCAATCAGCACATAAAATTGCAACACAGCAATTTGGCGGCACCGGGGATCGAACTCGGGTTGCTAGCGTAATGAGCAACTTGAGCCAGCCTCCCGTACACTGAGCTACCATGGCTCAGCGTCAGGCATTTGCATATAATATTATAATCACAGTATATTTTTGAAAATTACAGCTGACAAATCCAATGAGCGCGAAGAGCGATCGATCCGAAGGTGACGTGGATTCAGAGCAGGATGTGATTCTACAAAACGACAACCCTAACAAACTCAACAATCAGCATAATGACAGCTGTCAACATGACACTTCAAAACCGGAAACAATGATCGACAACTTTAACCACAAACATGGGAAACCCCAAATTGATGAAGTTAGGCGTGAGGAGAATGCGGCAACGAAAGCGGAGACGATGTCTTCAGAGAATGAAATCTTTAGATTACTTCAAAGCGAAAGAAACTTCTCGCAAAACAATAAGCATCAACTCTCAATGCAAAAGTCGAATTTGAGTAAGTAATTAAGATTTATTTTTTTGCACTAACTTAACTGCTTGACAGGTGAGCAAAATATTCGCGGCATAACTGGAAACAGGAGGGAAGGTAAAATTATACACGATTTTTTTTATCCACAATAATAATAATAAATCATTTATTCCTCACCATAATCCACAGTAGTTACTTAAGATAATTATATAATTAAAAACATATACACATTTGGAACAAGAGACATAATAACAGGAAGATTATGGTGGATTGACACTTGAACTAGGACGGATCCTGTGTCTCAAGTAATCAACCCTCCACCCCTTTACATTATTAAAGGTAGTGTACATAGTTAAAACACAATTTTAAGTTAATTCGTTTTGGTGAAGTATGAATTTATATGTGTATAAAAACATGTAACAGGAATATATGATTGTTTAGTAGTATGTGATGTTGTATGTGTGCGTGCGTGTGTGTGTGTGCGTATGGTATGTAGATGTGTAGAATATTGCTAATTATTTAATTTTTAATATATTTTCAGTTTCAGAGTAACAATATATTTTAGCTTTACGTAAATAAACTTTTATTATCATTTTACAAATTTATTTTTATGTATTTATATATTTATTTAAATCAACAAAATTTATAACACCGTTACAGATAATAAATAGCATTAGATAAAAAATTAAATAGCATTCACTATGACTCTTCAAAAATAACTGTTTAAGGCACACGAAATAAGTCTGATCTTCTTTTTCGTCGTTTCATTTTAACTTCCAAGTCATCTTGTACAAATAGATTACTCTTTCGCTTTTTTAAGTACAAAACCGTCATCCGTCACCCGGGATTTTATTTAATTCAATTTGAAGTTGTAAACATTATTATTGAATTATTTAAAATTTAATTTTATTGTCTCATTACATAACTTTTTGTTTCAGCTAACGGGAAGGCGGCAAAAAATTCTCCCAGTATAGGAAAAGGTACATTCTAGTTTTTACGACAATTACGCATACATTTACCCTTAACAAAATGCTAACGGAACGCACAACCCGAAACCATGTGGGCCGGCAACGGAGTAGTGTCGGACTCCAACCGACTAAAAATCTTCATACGGCATTCCATCCCGTCCGACCATATACGAGAGTCACGGAATAACATCGTACAGTTCTTCTGCAACCCCCGGTCGCAGATGTATGGATGTTTTTTTTGATTAGCCTGTGGGAACGTGCCCCCGAGGGAAGGACGAGTTATGCCGGGCTCTCACCGACTAAACCCCACAGGGTGTTGTCCCGCATATGGGCGGAGCTACGAACAGAAAGACGTCAGGGGCTCCGCCTGCGACTTGGACGCCTTTTGGTGTCCCCACCACGGGGGAGGCCCCTATCGCTCTCCAGGCAAGGCGCACTCGAACGCAAAGGCGCGCCTTCCTCCATAGGCCTTCGTAAACAGGTGATAAACTCCCCCGAGTCCATCACCTGAAGGCCTAGATGTATGTATGTGAAAGATGCACAACAGGTGCGTCAGGATTGTACTAAGTGCAATGTTCCTGCTGATTGTCTCGATTTACATTTGTTTCAAATTCATATATTATTGTACGTATAAAAACGTATTTGTTTCAGAAAGCCTGACGAAATCGCTTCATACATAGTACAGCGTGGATTGCTATAATTCCTAATTCTCTGCAACGTCATCGATCAAACTTTGGTTTTGGCTGGAATCACTTTGTTAAAACTTGTGCTTTTGTATGTATAAAATTACAGCTTATGTATGTCCCATTGGGGGCATAGGCCTTCTCTGTCATGAGAGTATAAGGGCATAACAATGAAAAACAC
Organism: Meandrusa payeni; assembly: GCA_029286785.1. Lineage (NCBI taxonomy): Eukaryota > Metazoa > Arthropoda > Insecta > Lepidoptera > Papilionidae > Meandrusa > Meandrusa payeni. Next base: position 3,880,141 of record JAGSMX010000008.1, on the reverse strand, counting down.
AAACTGGTATATTTATTGTCGTTATATATATTTATTTATTTATTTATTCTTTATTTGCACACAATACAAAAAATAAAGATACAAATGGGCGGACTTAATGCCAGTAGGCATTCTCTGCCAATCTACCTTGGGGTTGTGAAGAGACATTCCATGTGTATGTATATTATATTTATATAGAAGTATCTATTTATGTATATGTAAATGTATATATATTTATCTATATAATAGTTTTAAAACGCTATTTTTAGCTTGCTCCTAACCACTAAAGGTTAGCTGGAAGAAAATGCTAAATAGCATTAAGTTCGCCTTTGTACATATTCTTTGGTGTAATAAAAGATTTATCTATCTATCTATAGTCCGCGGACTTTGCTTTAGAAACTTTTCTAAAATATGCATATTCTCTCACGATGTCTTCCTTCAGCGCCGAGCGCGTCGTAAATCTAGACATTAACTTGTAACAAACAAATCCATTGGTGCCGGCACCGGGGATCGAACTTGAGTTGCTACGCTACGCAACTTGAGGCGACCGCTTCAACCGAGGTGGCTCTTAATGAATCTTTACCTATTTTGATTTCTTAACCAACTTCTAAACGATCGTATTTTTAGCTGACTTAAAAAGAGGAGGTTCTCAATTTTTAATATTCATGCACTCGTAACGCCGTCATGTAAAAATCGCGTGTATTATTGACATATCTATATTAATTAAACAAACAAATATACATGTAACTGATGTACCTAGAATAACTAAGACATTTCTCACAGTACCTATATAAAGTTTCATAAACTTCAGTTGAAGCATGTTAACAATATATAAAGTGTGGGAGCCTTTACTGAAAAGTCATTTTGCTTATTGCCCCATATACATGGGACCCATTGATATACGTAGAGTAATTATTTTGATATTTTAAAATTAATTATTAAAATATGTTTTATTTATTTTTTTGTACTTTCTAAGTGTTTGACAACGATCCCATCTTATGTTAAGTAGAAAAACAGTCCTGGATGGTAAGCCGCACTAGCTTAGTAAATGTCTATTAACTCTACACTTGAAAATACCCACATTGTAGTTGGAAGGAGAGACAGACGCGGGCAAACTATTCCAGTCCCTTGCTGTATGAACGATAAAAGACGAAGCAAAGCGCTTCGTTCCAGTTTGAGGGATGTTCACAAGAAAAGGATGAAATCCTGCAGTACTTCTTGTAGTTCGATGGTGGAATTAGATCATGTAGTTCCTGAGCACACATTCCAAAATACAATCTGTAGAAAACCGAAAGGCTAGCTACCTTACGCCTGTGCTCAAGACTGAGCAGATTGGTTCCAGCTGCGTCACCAAATACCCATTTAGCCCGCCCTTCCACAGAGTCCAAAGCTGTGTATTTACATAGCATATACATTGCTGGTCGTTGCTTAATAAATGGATTAGGTATTTTAGGAAACATATTTGTTCTCTGTTATATTACAGTTGTTTAAACAGATGTTTCCATTGTTGGATATGTTACATTATTCTATAAGCGATGTTGCCTTCAATTAAACAAATTACATATATTAGTCATTACTTGAAAGGCAAATATGTAGTACTGTTCATGTCTACTTATTATCTATTTTGCAATTATAAATACTTTACCACGCGCTCAACGGCAAAGACACATGTGTAAGAAAATTTTCTAAGGTACGTGAAGTCTACCATAGACTATGCCCTTTATACTCTCTGGCATAGACCTGTGCCCCACAGTGGGATATATAAATCTAAACTGTAATTTTAACTTTTTTTAATCTTAAAAAATCCTATCTTAAAGTACATATATTTAAAAATAAATAAAATAATTAATGTCGTCTGATAACCAATAATGATGTCAAGGCATGGTCAAGATTATGGAATTATTGTATTCTCATCGACTTTTAATACGTATGCCAAAATTTCAAAGTACGCAAAAGTCTGAAAATCTATATAGTACATACCAATTTGATTGGTACTAATTGATTGCCTAAGAACAAAAAATGTTGCTTATAATTACTAAAAATTTGTGCCCATGTATGGTTTCTGACTCTCTGTCGCATGTGAAACTTAAAAAGATTGAAGAAAAGCGGATGGGCGAAAGCTGTCACAGTCTACCCCGCTAATTTTAAAAGGCTGTGAGAGATTATTTTTATGTATAAATTTGAAAGATTCCATTACATAGATAATAAACGTGTAATATAGACATCACAGGGTCCAGAGTCTGCTATTTGCCATTGAAGTTTCATTATAAAACGAACTATTACAGTCATATTAATTATAATTCAATCATTGTTAAACACTGACACATGATTGGCGTTAAACCAGGGTACCACCAATGAACTAAAAGACTACTATAATTAGCAATTATATACCACTATAATGCCAATGAATGTTCATTTTTTACGCAATTGGCTTAGCAGACTCAGGGCCCTGTTATGTATGTTTTAGCCGTATAGACTTATTTTTATAATGCTTGGTGTTCCTATTTTTTTATTTAACCTTTTAAAAGGATTTTTTTAAGCTAATAAGATTCTAATTATAAGTAAACTGACCTACAGCAGCGCGCGAATTGAATGCAGTCGGGGCGTGAGGTAAAGAGCGGGAGCATCGTCCCCCGCTATCATCAGCGTAGTGATGTGACAGCTATCGTATGTTCCGTTACCGTACGCGTGCAGTAATGAAGTGGCGATCCCGTGTTATTTATGTGATGCGGTAAATCAAGTTTTTGTTTTATAGTAAGCACGAAAAATGTTTTAGACATGTGCGAATATTGATTATTTTTGTAAATGTGTAATAAATATTTGTTTTTTTCATCATGGAAACCTAGTGTGTAAAATGGTAAAGAATTATTTAAATCTATCTACACACTAAGTATGGTCATCAATAATTATGTTTAGGTCACATCTCTATCGCATTCCTGAGCTCTGCATTTAACTCGCGCGGTGACTATACATAGTTCCTTTCACGAAATGCAATGCTTTCTATGGTGTCTTGAAATGACTGCAGTAGTGCATAAGTATATATCAAGTTTATTAAATAAATAACAACTGCCGATAGATGCTTAGAGTTCTGTCGGTCCGAAATTACAAATTTCGGTTTCTTAAGAAAAAACATACCGCTCTGATGAAATGACTGCTGGAGCTCCATACTAATCATGGCCCCGAGATTGCTAATCCAACGGTGGCGAAATGGACTACCAATGACAGTAAAGTTGACGATTTTTACTTGTTTTGTTAATCTATGGTTCACTATGGTTTTCCAATGACTTACCCCTGGGACTCGAATATTGTTTCACTACTAACAGTATTATATATTATTGTTACTACATGTAACATCTTCCAAAATGTGTTACAATTTCAGACATTAATCAATATCAAATAATCACAAAATAATTCAATGACAATTACATATCAAAACTTTTAATTAGTAGAATACGGTATTTATAACAATGACAATATCATTTTAATACCTCGGCATTTTTTTTCTTTGTTGACGGGGAGGAAATCTTCACAAAAATACCCCGTCTTCTGGGGGGAAGGCGGTGGTTATGTGGGGTTCTTACCCACTAAAACCTCCCCGGTGGCCCTTTCCTCGGTGCATGACGAGGGGCTCCGGGATCTCACGTGGAACGCACCGGAGTCCCTCTGCACTGTGCTCAAGGAGAGCACGTCCTGGGGCACTGTGCCCTCGCAGTGCAAGGCGACACGGGCCAGCCGATGTCGCCTTCTTCCCGGGTCCACTTTGGTGGACGACGCAGGCCCCCACCCTTGTCGCCCATTGAAACCGAGGCCCCTTTTAGTCGCCTTGTATGACAGGCAGGGGATACCGTAGTCTTATTCTTTAGAGGCCAGAACTATGGGGCTAATACCTCGGCATCATAGTGAAACATTGGTGGTAAAGTCTCGGGGACCCCATTTATGTGGAATCTAATAAGCGACATAAATAGCTGTGAACTACGCTCCGCTTAAAAGGACGCTAGAGGATATTTAATTTTTTTTTGTGTGAAAATGCACTCGGTGATGATGCTCGGTGTATGGTAAATAATTGTTGCTTTCTGCCTACCACTGTTTGGGTAAAGTTACATTGCTTTATATTATTATCCGACTCGATTTTTTTACTTGTTAATTATTTTTATTTACTTGTGAAAATGATTATAATAATAGTCATTTTTTTTTAATAATATTTTACGGTTTTTTTAATATCTTGACTATCAAATTTTAGACGTATTAAGCACAGATCCAAGTTATATGAACTATTTAAAATTATATTTAAGTGACTTTTAGGTGAGGTTTTAGTAATAAGTCGTTTAAAGTTAAGTATGATTTCTCTCATGTACTGAAATCTTTACCCAAAGTTATTTGGCTGTGTATCGAATAAACGAAGACTGAAGAGAAATTATTACACTTATTCCTCTAATGTACACTCGAAATTGTCCGCTATGTTTAACATTTTATTGTGTAGGGTTTCTTTTATATATTTTTATATAATACAGCTTTTTTTAATTATTCCAAATATATGTGAATAAATAAATGTTGTCTTTTATTTAATAATATGTTTGCAGTTGCCCGCGTTGAACGCTGGTGAAACCTGTAGAAAATGAAATGTCTAAAGAATTAGACGAATTAATAGTATCAGAATTAAGAGTATTATTATATAATTTAACATCAACGGGAAAGTTATACAAACCCAAAAACTTCTTTTAATTTATCAACGTGATGTATTTAAAAACAAAGTTACAAAAAAAGAACTGTTTCCGCCCGGGATCGAACCGGGGACCTTGTGCGTGTGAAGCACACGTGATAACCGCTACACTACGGAAACTTGTAAGATGGTCTTGAAATTTTTTTACGTTTATCACCAATATTGATAAAAAAAATAAACCTCCCAGATTTATAAATGGAGAAATGTGCAACGTCTAGGACTAAAATAGGTGCTTCCGTGATTCTAAAAAAAAACGTGCCATTAAGTGTATGCAATATTTTCCTTGCCGGTCCAACTCTCAGCCCGGCCCAGTCTCGCGGCTGCAACGCCCGCGGATAGTCGCGGACACGGTTTTGTCGTGTCACTTTATTGTCGGTGTTAAGTTGTACAAAAATTAAATAGATATAGTGTGCTCCATAAGAAATAAGCACCATGGATCCCGAAGCTTTCTTAGATTTGGCCAATCAGGTCATCAAATTGAAAATGTATCCTTATTTTGATGTAGCACATTCACTACTATGTGCTCTAGCAGTTCGAGAAGATTTAGGATCTGGTAAGTGTAAATTGATTCGTTTTGAACTAAAGCGCCTATGAAAAAAGAGTTCCGCGTACTCAAAATAATCTATATTCTTATGAATTTACTACATTGATACTCTGGTAGCAATATACAAAAATAAAAGCACCAATTCCGTTTAAAAATAGAATTGTTCCCCACGTCATAAATACTGTAACAGCTAAGGATATCGATAGTTAATTACTTAAATACTTTTATATTCAAATAATAGTACTATGATTCAATTGCCTGGTTTTATTTTGCAAAAAATACTCCAATTTATTGAGTAAATAATAATCAATACAATTTATCATCCTTGAATATCTTTCTGTGAATTCGGACATTTTAAAGTCAAATTATCAGTATTAGTCATGTAGTTAGTTTTGTATCACAATAAGATAATATTTTTTAAAGATAGGTTAGGTTTTAGATAAGAACATTTTCTCGAAAATACCAAGAGCAATGGGAAAAATTCCTGTCAAAAAATACTTCATGCTGACGGATAGATGGCGCGGTTTTAAATGAGTCGAATGTAAAACGAGGAATCTTGCGAATGGAGCGGTCAAAAAACATTAAAATGACTGAAATAACTTGCTAATCATTGCTCATTAATTGAAAATACAAAAATAGAATTTTATCGTGGGCTCGTCCGGGATTTGAACCCGGGACCTCTCGCACCCGAAGCGAGAATCATACCCCTAGACCAACGAGCCGGTTGGGAGATTATTGAAATTAGTTGTAATTTTATGAATTTTATTTTTATATTAAAAAGTATTTAATTTTATCAATATTTTTGTATATTTTTTTACATCTGTCTACAAGTAAATTACCTAAATAATCCTCTATATAATCTCTCTATAAATCTCTATCCTAATAATGCTCTATGACTCTACTATACGTTTATATTGATGAGCTCTTAGATATAACATGATGTGCATGGCATGTAATTATATCTGTTTTTGTACCAAATTAACAAAGTAAGATCATTTTACTACGAGTGTAAAACACCGTGCTTCATTTTCTTTTTACAATCTCCGGACCACCGGTTATGACGATGTGATATCGTTACGGGGTTGCCAGTAGTGAATTATTATTTTTCTAATACGCTATTGATTTTGGCATGTATGTATACTAATAACCTAAAATCTTTTTTAGGATGGTAGATTTGAATGTGTGATTCTGGTTTTTTTCATCATGGTATGTGAATGTCTAGGAGATGAAATATATGATCAAGCGGAATTGTAAATCATGAATTGTAATGATTTAAATTTTAAATGTAGGTATGTTTTCAAGAGTAAATAAATAGACATTTACTATGCTAGTGAGCCTTGCCAGGGATACATTTACATTACCTGGAATCATGGTCAGAAGCTTAGAAAGTACAAAAAAAACAATTGGGTCCTATTTCCGAATTATACGAATCTGAGATCGATGTTTATGAAATTGGTGTTTGCATTCTTACCGATGCATGCCATTCTCTTTTCTACTCATAACATCGCCTTCCAAGCCACACTTTTCTCTACGTAATTAATAATCCTTTAATTCAGTCACGCCTAGCATATTACAGAATTGTGTATTGTCAGTAGGTCCTTATTATATACATACTGGCCTTCATAATTAAGTCTCTACATCCTAGAGACTCTACGTTCGATTCACTCTATTTCCTGCGGTCAATTTTTTGCATGTAGCACTTAGAATTTAATTGGTGCCTGTACCGGTAATTAAACATTGAACTACCACGGCTCCTACCGCCTATTCAAGTCCCCTGACTATTATAATTCAGTACCCAGTGGGAACCTGCATCTAAGTGTATTGGTTTATATTTACAGGTGCGCAGGCATTCTCTCGCAAACATCCACTAGCGTGCTGGCTGTCTACCATGCTGGTTATCTTCGCGGGCGGCATGGTGGCCAACGGTCTACTCGGCGAGCCAATACTTGCTCCGCTGAAGAACACGCCGCAGCTGCTTATAGGAACAGTGACCTGGTATGTGTGTACAATTATTATGCTATTTACGATTTGACGCTCGGCGGTACGAATTTCGACTTGGAAAAATAATCACTTAGTTTTGTAGAAAAAAAATCCCAGGTGTTTCGCCGGGCGCAAGGCGTCCGGACGTCAAATTCGTGACATCGAATCCTAAACAATGAACACTCATGAATTCACACTCGAATTACAATATGCATGTATTACATAAAACAATGAATATATAATTTATTATATCACAGTTAAAATATTTTAATAATTTAATTATAAATACATGTAATCTATAATATTTAACATCTGACAATTTGTGTTGTGTTGGCAGAAGCGGTCTGTCCGTGTCCGCTAAGCTAGTACGGTTTAAAACACGAGGATAAAACAAACAAAACACAATTCACAATAAATCGCGACTGTAATTAGTTTAACATTTCATTAGTTCCTTATCTAACGTCAAACCAAACACTCTTGAATAGCCCGTTAAGGTATTAGAGAGATAAAGCATATAAAATATATTTATATATTTGTAATTTGTAAAATATATTTATAAGTTATAAGCTGCTTTCATAATTCGCAGGTATTTGGTATTTTACACACCGTTCGACGTCGGATATAAAGTGGCCAAGTTCTTGCCGGTGAAAGTTACTGCCGCCGCAATGAAGGAGATCTACCGCGCCAAGAAAGTTTACGACGGTGTGAGCCATGCCGCCAAGTTATACCCGAATGCTTATATCATTATGGTTATTGTCGGTAAGTTGTACTAGAGAGTCGCCTGGCCTTCGAGCGAAACAACTTTTGTTTACGGGGAGGAAATCTTCAAAAAGATACCTCGCCTTCTGGGGGGAAGGTGGCGGTTATGTGGAATTTGACACACTAAAACCTCCCCGGTGGCCCGGCTGGCGTTCCACGACCGTACATCGGGAAAGCCAAAGGGAACAACATGTGGGTGCTTTTTTAATGTTGTTGTCTGATCCGACCTCAGAGGGAACGAGGAAACTGGTGGCTATGACCGTGCAACATTGTTGACTTTCTTTCTCGCTTCATGCGATCGATGTGTTTGTTACCAAGGTTAGGGTAAGATGGGTCTGACATGCCCAAAAGGGCAAAAAACCCTTAAAAATAAAGAAAAAAAACCACCGTACGTTTTTCATTTAACTTTTTTCCACGCACTATCAATAGAATCAACTGTCACCATCGGTGTTTCTAAACCTGTACGATTTGGGTACCTTCAAAAAACGAGCCTACTCCTTTCTCAGAGGCCGGTAACGCATTGTGAATTCTCATGTGCGACAGTGATCACTGAACCGTAAGACAAAGATAAACTTTTGCGAGTGGAGAAGGTGCGCGTGGAGCCATACGGTTAGACCACGCTTCTGTCTATATAACCGAGAGATTTGTGCGTGAGTATAAGCGATCCACCCTCGCTTCCATGCCTCTTATTTTATTAAGACAACAATAAACAATAGAATTACATTTCAATCAACGAATTGAATTTTTTGAATGGATTATTTTTTATATATAAACAAAATATGTTGGTTTCAAATGAGTAATCAAATACATATCGACGGTGAAAAGTGGAAATTTCGTATCTAGAAATATCCAATTTTGCTACAGAACGGAAAAACAAATAGTTTTTCAAAAATTCATATACACTTTTGAGTAAGTAGAAAAAATGAATCATGGAATGTAGACGAGACGTAGACCATTCGACGCGGCTTTTTGCTCTGATCAATTCTATAGCAATAAGTCAATTAGGACAAATTTCTTATACTACCGTTCCGCTTTCTATCGTCGATATTATGTAATAAAACCGAATCCGAAACGGATGTCTATTCCTTTTCTAGTTATTAAAAAAAACTGTTTAAAACTTAAAAAAAAACCTTAATTATTGTTGGGTATAGATTCTTTTTGTATTTTTGAATTTATGTGGCATAAAACTATCCAGCGGTTATCCTTAGGATGCAACCGTCTATCAATCTCTATTTACTGTGCTACATAAGTCTCTGTGTGATATAATTAAATATTGTTTCAATTTAAGGAACACTGAAAGGCAATGGAGCAGGATTTACCAAGCTGGTGGAGCGACTCGTGCGCGGTGCATGGACCCCTACCGCTATGGAAACGATGCAGCCCAGTTTGTAAGTATTACTCAGTTTCATTTAAAAACAAATATATTAAGAATTTCCGATGATCCATTTTATGCAAGGACGATAATGTTGTAATATAGCCGTGAGCAAAAACTAAGGGTCGGTTAAGAAAGTTTGAATATCTCGGAAGAGAAAGACGCTAGCTAACTGAAATACATTGTGAATGATAGACAAATATCCTTTTAAATAAATTATTTTTATTAACTTATTTATATTTCATTAACAAAAACAAAAACTGAAACGAAAAATGATATCTTACGTAAACTTGTATAATACAATATTTTTCTTTAAATTTTAGTACTTAATGTTGCCTCCACTAAGTTTATGTTTTTTTAAAGTTTAAGTTATGTTATTTCATAAATTGGGCATGATAGACAAGCTAGCGACTTCATCTTCCGAGGTATTCAACATTCTTAACCGACCCTTTATTTTTGCTCACGTGTGTAGATTTTATTTTCTGAGAATGGAAAATCTTTAACTTTTTACAAACTCGCTACAAATATTTTTGTAACACATTGCAACGTTATTCGTTAAAAAAAATCGGAATATGTTGTTGTTATAAAATATACACGTAAGATTTCTATCTTCAGAAATTTTATTCTGAAAAAAAAATTACATTGTTTTTAAAAAAATATACAAATTTACAATAACCACATGTTGAGACATCATGTCCATTCTTTCTTTCTTCAACTGTATTTTTATTTATGTGTCTCATATTTTGTTTTAAATATGTTTGTATATGATGCCAATAAATAAAATTTGCAGTTTTAAATAATTGTTTTCTATTTTAGCTACACCAAAGCTTCACTGGTAGCATCGGTGATTTTTGTCTTGGACAAGAAGACGGACCTGATCTCGGCTCCTCACGCCCTCGTCTACTTCGGCATCGTAATCTTCTTTGTCTACTTTAAGGTATGAACATGTTACTTCTTCTTAGTCGTTTCCTTTACTGCTAAAGGTTGTGTCTAGCACTAGTTGATCGCTTGATTACTCATTGTTAGACTCTTAAAATGAATGAATTTTTTAACAAGAAATCTAACAATAGAAAAGATATTTTTCTTAATATTTTTAGATTTTTATTCTATATTTGTATTTGCGAGTAAAATGCGAGTTTACCCTAATATTCGTCTGAATACGTTTAATGTTTACATGTGACGAACTGTCATAATCATAATCAACTTCTGGGTACTTCGATCGAAATTGAAATATTCAGAAGTGACAATACAGAAAGTAATGCAACAAAATGTAATAGAATATATTTTTTCCTATGCTTCGATCCTATGTTGACTGGCCAGAGAAACTGGCCGCAAATGTAGAGTTGTTGTGGGGAAATACTTAATCGAATATGCGCAAAGAAACCATTAAACAACTTCAACGCACGCACATAAATCGATGCTGAATCACCCGATGTGGTCAACAAGCATGCTATCAATACAACCTTTATTACTTCCCTTATATCTTCGGACCTCGTCCTGGGGCAACAAACTTAATATACTTAACCTTTCCAAAAAAATCGAAATTGATTGATAAACGACTACATTATTAATGTGTGTGCACTGAATAGTGCCAAAAATACAGATGATATGAGGATCTCCACGCCGCATTGGGTCGACGCAAAATTGTAAACTAATGTTATAACGCGGTTAAAGCTTCCCTTGAATAATCTTAATATTGGCATAATAATCATGATTTGTTTTTACAGTTGTCATCAATTCTGTTGGGCATTCATGATCCATTCGTACCGTTCGAGAACCTGTTCTGCGCACTGTTCCTGGGCGGCATCTGGGACTCCCTCGCCAAGCTGCTCGGCAAGGGGCAGCCCAAGGAAGAGAGCAAGGATAATAAAAAGACCAATTAGCAGATTAATAACGTAAGTTTCTTATCAATCCATCTCTGTTCTGGGCTCTCAAGAATAAGACTACGGTATCCCCTGCCTGTTGTAGAAGGCGACTCACTGCCAGTGCCTGGTGAAAAGGGGCCTCGGGCTCACTAAGCGACGAGGTGGACCCGAAAAGAAGGCGACATCACAATATATTAAATTGTTCATTTCTCTCTGTATTCATTCTCTTCTCGAGTGGGTGAAGATCATTACCTACGCCCATGTACATATCAGCAAATACAATATAATTCTTATCATTTATACAAAGACCTATTGGGCTCAAGTTAATGTCAGAAATAAAAGTACGACGTATGGCTTCTTTGACAGTTCAAAAGCTCGGCTGCTCCGATCATCACCAAACTTTACTCGATTACTGGCCAGGTCAATCTGAAAATTCCCTGAAAGTTATATAACACAAAGGAATATAAAACATACATAATAGTAATTAAAAAAAGAAATATTTACTATGTAATAGTTATTTAATATATAAATATTAAAATTGTTTTAAAATTCTAATTTGATTTGCAGGTCGCTGAAAACACTGAGCCATCAATTGACACCGACAATATTGAATGCGACGGTATCATCTGCTCAATCAAATACAATAATGAACATATTTACGTGTCATTATTGTGTATGATCGGCCGCTGTCAAATAATACAAAAGATTAAAAAAATAGAAAAAAACCCCCTTAAAAATTAAAAAAAAAATGGCACAACGACCAAATGTTTTAATTTTAAGTTTGACTAGTCATAATATGTTTGTTACATAAGTTTATTTGAAGGATATCGTACAATTTAAGTTTTTGTGTTTTTTTCACACGTTTAGTTCCTTTGAACCAAAGTTTTTTTTGTTATTTGGACATGAAAGCCAAAATGATCCTATTTTACTATCGTTATAGAAACGCCAAAATAGTATTAACATTATTATCATATTTTGAAGATTTTTTGGCCTCCTAATATGACCTTTCAGCTAACTATTAGACCCATATATTTGTAATATTTTTAATATTATAAATAAAAAAAAGTATAATTTTAATTATATACACGACTTTATTTTGTATTATTATTAATGCATTATAGTTATAATTTTATTATTAGACGCATAATTATATTACGTAGAATTATATTAATATCACTTTTTAATCTGTTTGCAATTTTCTGACTATATTAATTAATATGAAATATTTTCCCGCTATTTTGTTGACATTTTGTAAAATAATTTATGAGCATTGAACTATTATTTAAGATTATTTTTAATTATTCGACCGAATTACGATATGTTCGACTTCCTTTTACCTATTTGAGTTTTATTATGAATGTAATATTTCTATGTGTAACACGAAACGCCTGATCGATTCGCCTGGGTGCAAGCGGAGAGAGCCATGCGCTTCGTCAAATAAAAACAAATCAATTGATTTTAATATTTCATTTGCAAGAATGTTTCAATGTATAAAATGTAATGACAGTATTAATTTTGGCAATGTTAAAGGAAGTAATAAATTGTTTTTATTGTATTTGCGTTTCATTTATCATATTGCATAGTAGCATAGTAGCTTGGGGTGGTATTGGAAAAACTCAATTACTTCGTCTAGAAAGGGCCCAAAGAGTAATACTAATAGTATTGACAATTATACTATCTCGTTTTCCCACTGATAAACTCTATAGTTTATGCAAGGTTTTATCGGTAAGGAAACATTCACAAATTACATTTAACTTGCAAGATCAAGGGAATAAACGTAGAAAAGATAATGTTTGCGACCGAGTTATATCTGGTCTAGCTGTTGCAAATAGAAATTATTATTATTTAAGTCCATTTATCTATAATAGGGTAAACAAAGATTTACATATTTACTCCCTTCCCCAACGAGAATGTAAAATAAGAGTAACAAATTGGCTACTAAGTCTAAATTACGAATTTACCGAAAATTACTTAAACACTAAAATTTTAAAAAACAACTCAGCAGACGCATGCATACACACACGCCCACATATACATACACACACGCATACACAAACACACACGCGCAGTTCCACATGTTTAATACAATTTCAAAATTATTATATTTAAATTTTTATTTTTAAAATTAAAAAAAAAACCTATTTAAAAATTGGAACCCAAACATGGTTGGAGGTGGGTGTTAATAGCTGCCACACAATAACCTATTATTAATGTTGCTATTATTGTACACGACAATTGTACTGTATAAAACTTTGTTATGGTTTTTAAATAAAGATTTTTATTTATTATTATTATTAAAATAGTATTATAGCCATCCGACTTCAAGACACACTGCTGGATCCCTCAAACACTAAACAAGCCCTTTGCTTCGTCTTAATCGAACAGCCAAGAACTAGTATAGTTTGCCCGTGTCCGGGTCTTTCCTTTCGATAACAATGTGAGTATTTTCTAGAGCAAAAGGTGATAGGCATCTACTAGACTAGTGCGCCTTACCATCCAGGATTGCTTTTCCACTTAACATCAGGTGGGATTGTGGTCAATCACTTGCTTAAAAAGTGCAAAAAGTAGTAAGACAATTAACAACAAAGTATAATAAAATGTCGGCTCATTCATGCGATTGTGGAAACCCGCTGCGATTTACCAAAACCGTCACATTTTTTTAGTTAAAAATGCCAGCAAATCACTGGATCGTTTTTTTTTTCACTAGTCGGTGACTTTGAACCATCTGAACTTATGTGCCATCGTCAGCATTCTAAACTATTATACATTTCAGTTTCTTATGTTCTAACCTGACACATATAGGTCCTAATAAACTTGGCGAAAAGTACTCGAGAGCTTCTTTTAGAACAATTAGGTAATCCTAAGTTGAACTGCTGACAATGAACCAATATGGAGCTAGTATTTCAAAACTTGATTTTAAAGTAGAAAATAGTATTAAATGGATAATTACGTCGAAGTAGGTGGATTGCTATCACAAATTAAATGTGGAAAATACCGATAACAGATTATCTTTTAATCGTTATCCATTAGATATATAATATAATATTCCTCAAATTATATAAGATACCCAGTAAATATTAGTTACTTTAGTGGCTGTGGCTTCGACTCACGATCTCACGGCTCACAGTTTCAAATCCCAGCCCGGTTGTACTCGACGACGTTTCATTTCCGCTACGCGGAACATCTGTTCTCATGTTTACTACTAGTTAAGTACACAATAAAAAATCAATGGAAGTGTATATTTGTTCATGTATGCTTTAAATATATGAAAGATGCATCCCAAATGCATCTAAGACCCATAGGCAAACAGTAATTGGTGAATTTTTAGCGTCGTTAGCCTATTGATTTTGGGTAGCCTAATGGTCTGCGAAAGAAAAAAAGGTTCGAATCCAACATGTTTTGGGTAATGTGGCATCAGGGCGGAATGCCACTCCCAATATTACTTTGTATGTGTTCTTCACCTTCTAATGTGCCGCCGGTAAATAAAAATATCACAGAAATGTTGAGGATATTGAAATTATATTTGATACGTTGTATTACATTAGAAATATATACATTCAGAAAAGTCCAGATAAAAGTGTGTATATTGAAAAATTGTGACATACGTCTTATATAAAATTTTTCTAATTCCAAATACAATTTTGAATAAATTTTTCGTCTAAAAACCTCTTTTCTAGTTGGCGAACGCAAGTCGCCACACCACCCCCCTACGGAGTGGTTTAAGTTACTTAAATCACTAACTTAAAAGAACAAAATTGTTAATATGCTAAAACTTATATACTAAACAAATTATATACAAAACGAAACAATGCATATAATATACAACATAGCACAACAATAATATTATACAAAATCATCAAAGTTTTTAAATTTAACCCGTCTACCAGCACGAGTAGTGTATGAACGTGACGGTACTGTAGGTACATCGGCAGACGGCGGAGTTAATTGTGAAAACCTGAGGGCGAAGTTAAACGATCAGCGACCTGCGCGTCGGAGTCAGTACGCTCGATGTACGCAGGCTTGATCCTATCGACACTGACAACCACTGTCCGACCCTTGACGTCGATGGTGATGGTTTTACCATCACTGGACCGATCGACCACTTTGTGAGGGCCAGTGTAAGGTGGTTGAAGTGGGCGCCGTACTGTATCATCGCGTAGGAATACGTGGGATGCTGTAGCCAAATCTTTAAAAACAAAAACAGCCGGAGTAGAGTGCCGTGAAGCAGGTACAGGACGAATGGATTCCATGTGGCGTCGTAATTTAACGACGAAGTCGTTGGGATCCTCGAACTTAGTCATGTCTTGCGATGAAACTAAAAGTTCTCCGGGAAGCCGTAATGTCGTACCATACAACATCTCAGAGGCAGTTGCTTTCAAATCCTCTTTATACGCTGAGCGCATGCCCAGTAGCACGAGTGGAAGAGCTTTGGTCCAAGAGTCACCGTGACACATAAGAGATGCCTTTAAAGTACGGTGGACACGCTCTATCATCCCATTCGCACTCGGATGATAAGCCGTTGTGCGAATGCGCTTCGTGGCGAATCTGTGCGTCAAACGTTGGAACAGATCGGACTCAAACTGTGAGCCACGATCGGTCGTTATGACTGAAGGCACGCCAAAACGTGGACCCATTCTCTCGTGAAAACGTCAGCCACTTCTTCGGCAGTGACGGTGCGCATAGGCCAGACTTCAGGCCATCTGGTCACCCTATCGATTGCCGTCAAACAGTAACGATATTCGTTACAAATGGGCAAGGACCAACAATGTCCATATGAACGTGGAGAAATCGACCGGATGGAGTGTCGAAAGTACCAAGAGGGGCAGAAATATTAGGTACTATAGTGGCTGTGCTTTTGACTCACGATCTCACGGCTCGCAGTTTCAAATCCCAGCCCGCTTGTACTCGACGACGTTTCATTTCCACTATGCGAAACATCTGTTCTCATGTTTACTACTAGTAAAGTACATAATAAAAAATCAATGGAAGTGTATATTTGTTCATGTATACTTTAAATATATGAAAGATGCATCCCAAATGCATCTAAGACCCATAGACAAACAGTAATTGGTGAATTTTTAACGTCATTAGCCTATTGATTTTGGGTAGCCTAATGGTCTGCGAAAGAGAAATGGTTCGAATCCAACATGTCACTATTGACGTGAACCTTAAAATAGTAAGCTTAGTTGGAATAATGCTAGGACATTTGTATGTAATTTAGAGGTGGAGTGTGTATGTAAATTAATTGTTAGTGTTCTTCTTAAAAAAATTCTATGTAATTTTTGCTCACATAAAATGTTACAATTCTAAAAAAGGATGTTATTAAAATAGTTGTAGCAAAATGGTATGCGTTAATTAAGCCTTCGTGCAACAGCTCCGCTAAATGGAAGACGACTTACGGTATTCCAGTGTGCTTGGCTTAGAAAAGGCATACGAGCGAGGTCACTGTCACCCAGAGGCTTGTCACCCACTTACACCAAAACAAGCACGTTCGATTATATGTCAAAGGATGAGTTTCATATTTGAGTGGTCTAGGAAGCGTTGCGATTGTCTCATGTAATGTTATTCATATGGTACAGCTAAAATTGTACAATAAAAGAGTTAGAGATTTTGACTAGAATTATGTAAGAAATGGATAAGTCACTCTTTTTTTAATTAATCCTTAAACCTGATTTAGTTACTGAAAGTTGTAACGGAAATTTATGCGCGGCATTAAATAAATCTATAAATAAACTTGTGGATCTTGGTGTGCGCTCGCCTCATGGAGCAACTGGAGTTGATCCTCGGGAGGGGAGAAGGGTTTTTTTTAATTGGTTTGGTTTGCAATATTTATAAGTATTTTCGCATTGGGTGGAGAAGGGGGTCATCGGGATGTTGCTGTTGAAAACAATGCCCGACAGCCCCCATTTACTATTTCAAATGAGTTGAGAGTTATTCGCAATGGGTTGAATATATAAATAAATGCAAAAATATGTTTAGAATATAAT
Organism: Meandrusa payeni; assembly: GCA_029286785.1. NCBI lineage: Eukaryota > Metazoa > Arthropoda > Insecta > Lepidoptera > Papilionidae > Meandrusa > Meandrusa payeni. The sequence continues at coordinate 3,862,935 of JAGSMX010000008.1, read as the reverse complement.
AAATAAAGGAACTAAAGCATTACAGGCAGGCCCTATTGTGCAATGCTATCAGATACATGGGCGCAATGGAACCATTAACCCCATTTGCTATGGTAAACCCATGTATGACATTTTTCTAATAAATTTAAGAATAACTGAAGTGTAGTAAAAAGTACTGGCTGTAGAGTCCTATATTTCAAAGTTCATCTTCTTTAAAAGGAGTTTTTGTATATAAGGCTTGTGGAAGATCATGTCAAGTGCTAGTTTCTTCAACAAAACCTATTATTACGTGGAAACTCGACTGTCTGGGCTTAATATATTTGTATATATTAGAGTAATTGTAAATTCTTTCCGGATTTATTAGTACGTTAGAAAAGCGATTTTAGTACAAATATATTAAGTTCAATTGTGTTTATGCTTCCTGCGTTTATTAAAACCAATTTTATCTATAGTTCAGATCCGTAGTTATCAAAGATATAGTTTAGAAGCCATTAAATTTTACCTGTTACGTCATACTATTCCACGTAACATCAGGAGGGGTATAGTACTTAAAAATTATAAAAATAATCTGTAACGATAATGTTACAAATATCATTAATATATTGGCATTAAGGTAATTACTGAATTGTATTTGATATTGGTACAATGCAACACTGCTAATAGTTTATTAATTAAAACCTCATTATAGGATCGCTAATGCCGTTCGGTGTAATTGCGGTCCACGAGTTTGCAATACATAAGCTGTGGTGGACTGCGTTTGCACAGCCAATCACGCGATCGCGTAGCGCCAGCATCGCGTCTCAGTCGCCTCCGTGCCAGACGCGTAAGTCAGCACCGGCTAAATATCGCTTGTGCACAATATAAATTCAATTCTGATTATTTATTACAATTCAGTGTTAGTGCACGCCGTCAACGTTAATGGGAATTGAAATCTGATAGGTGAGTCTCTTAGATAACGGTCCGATGAAATCGAGCGGGAGTTTTTGTGTGAAAACAGTTATACTTGATTTGTTTGTTGATCTCCGATGCGGTGCGTCTGTTGAATAAAAAATATATGTCACCTAACTGTAGAGTTCTATACTAATTTAATTATTTGACATAATTTTTCACTTTTGTTTTGCACTTAGTCACGACTAAACTTTTATAATTATGTGTTTTAACAACTAATTATTTATTTATAGATTAATGTTTTAAAACTAATTTCGAATTTGATACGCTACCGAGATTTATTCTTACAAATTGCACAGTTTTTTTTTAAAGGTCTAAGACCTAAATACATTAATTTAGAAATACGAATGAAACAACCAGAAATAGATGTAAGGTAAAACCAGTTTTGTATTATATAACATATTTTTATTAAACATATGTATATCCAACTACGTAAGGGTTTATAACATGATTCATTCGATTTCGATTAATGAATCATTTCTATTGGTACCCAAAGCGCAGTTCTGGTGTTGTTTATTGGTAGGTGAGATTTGGAATTAGTTGTCAATGAATAGTCTAAATCGGTTTTGTATATAATTGGTAAACCTTATTTTATTATATAATAAACCTTATATTATTTATATGGTATCTACTCAAGCGTTCCCACGACACGTCCACCGGCTTCGGGTAATTTAGAATTTGTTCATGCTGCACCTTTGTTCTTGCTTATGTCTTGCCATCTTGGCTTACCCATCCCACTAAAATATTCGCGGCAATTGATTCCATGGTGGAGAGGCGGGCCAAAAAGTTGATAGGTGACCAAGATTTACACCTAGATAGTCTTGAGCACAGGCGCAAGGTGGCCAGCCTTTCGGTGTTTTACAGATTACACTTTGGAGAGTGTGCACAGGAATTACAAGCACGAGTTAATTCCCCATCCCCATTCTCTACCTTCGGACGCGTTTACACTCGGCGGGTCTCCACCCTTTATAGTTGATATGCGCGTCCGAACGAAGCAAAGGATTTGAGTCATTACCGTTCATCGTGCGTACAGCAAAGGAGTGGAATAAGTTGCCGGCGTCAGTCTTTCTTCCGTCCAATTACGTGGGAGCCTTCAAGAGTAGAGTGAATAGGCACTTACTAAACTAGCGCGTACTATCTTTCGACTATATCACCACTTAACACCAGGTGGGATCATGGTCAAGGGCTAGTTTAACGTCATTAGCCTATTGATTTTGGGTAGCCTAATGGTCTGCGAAAGAGAATGGTTCGAATCCAACATGTCACTATTGACGTGAACCTTAAAATAGTGTTTAGTTGGAATAATGCTAGGACATTTGTATGTAATTTAGAGGTGGAGTGTGTATGTAAATTAATTGTTAGTGTTCTTCTTAAAAAAATTCTATCTAATTTTTGCTAACATAAAATGTTACAATTCTAAAAAAGGATGTTATTAAAATAGTTGTAGCAAAATGGTATGCGTTAATTAAGCCTTCGTGCAACAGCTCCTCTAAATGGAAGACGACTTACGGTATTCTAGTGTGCTTGGCTTAGAAAAGGCATACGAGCGAGGTCACTGTCACCCAGAGGCTTGTCACCCACTTACACCAAAACAAGCACGTTCGAATAAATATCAAAGGATGAGTTTTATATACGAGTGGTTGGATACGTCACTCTTTTTTTTAAATTAATCCTTAAACCTGATTTTGTTACCGAAAGTTGTAAGGGAAATTTATGCGCGGCATTAAATAAATCTTTAAATAAACTTGTGGATCTTGGTGTGCGCTCGTGGAGCAACTGGAGTTGATCCTCGGGAGGGGAGAAGAGTTTTTTTTAATTGGTTTGGTTTGCAATATTTATAAGTATTTTCGCATTGGGTGGAGAAGGAGGGTCATCGGGATGTTGCTGTTGAAAACAATGCCCGACAACCCCCATTTACTATTTCAAATGAGTTGAGAGTTATTCGCAATGGGTTGAATATATAAATAAATGCAAAAATATGTTTAGAATATAATAAATAAAGGAACTAAAGCATTACAGGCAGGCCCTATTGGGCAGTGCTATCAGATACATGGGCGCAATGGAACCAATAACCCCATTTGCTATGGTAAACCCATGTATGACATTTTTCTAATAAATTTAAGAATAACTGAAGTGTAGTAAAAAAAAGTACTGGCTGTAGAGTCCTATATTTCAAAGTTCATCTTCTTTTAAAAGGAGTTTTTTGTATATAAGGCTTGTGGAAGATCATGTCAAGTGCTAGTTTCTTCAACAAAACCTATTATTACGTGGAAACTCGACTGTCTGGGCTTAATATATTTGTATATATTAGAGTAATTGTAAATTCTTTCCGGATTTATTAGTACGTTAGAAAAGCGATTTTAGTACAAATATATTAAGTTCAATTGTGTTTATGCTTCCTGGGTGTTTATTAAAAACCAATTTTTATCTATAGTTCAGATCCGTAGTTATCAAAGATATAGTTTAGAAGCCACAAATTTTACCTGTTACGTCATACTATTCTACGTAACATCAGGAGGGGTATAGTACTTAAAAATTATAAAAAATAATCTGTAACGATAATGTTACAAATATCATTAATATATTGGCATTAAGGTAATTACTGAATTGTATTTGATATTGGTACAATGCAACACTGCTAATAGTTTATTAATTAAAACCTCATTATAGGATCGCTAATGCCGTTCGGTGTAATTGCGGTCCACGAGTTTGCAATACATAAGCTGTGGTGGACTGCGTTTGCACAGCCAATCACGCGATCGCGTAGCGCTAGCATCGCGTCTCAGTCGCTCTCCGTGCCAGACGCGTAAGTCAGCACCGGCTAAATATCGCTTGTGCACAATATAAATTCAATTCTGATTATTTATTATAATTCAGTGTTAGTGCACGCCGTCAACGTTAATGGGAATTGAAATCTGATAGGTGAGTCTCTTAGATAACGGTCCGATGAAATCGAGCGGGAGTTTTTGTGTGAAAACAGTTATACTTGATTTGTTTGTTGATCTCCGATGCGGTGCGTCTGTTGAATAAAAATATATGTCACCTAACTGTAGAGTTCTATACTAATTTAATTATTTGACATAATTTTTCACTTTTGTTTTGCACTTAGTCACGACTAAACTTTTATAATTATGTGTTTTAACAACTAATTATTTATTTATAGATTAATGTTTTAAAACTAATTTCGAATTTGATACGCTACCGAGATTTATTCTTACAAATTGCACAGTTTTTTTTAAAGGTCTAAGACCTAAATACATTAATTTAGAAATACGAACGAAACAACCAGAAATAGATGTAAGGTAAAACCAGTTTTGTATTATATAACATATTTTTATTAAACATCTGTATATCCAACTACGTAAGGGTTTATAACATGATTCATTCGATTTCGATTAATGAATCATTTCTATTGGTACCTAAAGCGCAGTTCTGGCGTTGTTTATTAGTAGGGGTGAGATTTGGAATTAGCTGTCATTGAATAGTCTAAATCGGTTTTTGTATATAATTGGTAAACCTTATTTTATTATATAATAAACCTTATATTATTTATATGGTATCTACTCAAGCGTTCCCACGACACGTCCACCGGCTTCGGGTAATTTAGAATTTGTTCATGCTGCACCTTTGTTCTTGCTTATGTCTTGCGATCTTGGCTTACCCATCCTAATTAAAATACCCGTGTATCCCAGCGAACGGTACCCTCGAGTCAGAATTTTCTCTAACCACACAAGTCGAGGTCTTTAGTTTCTGTCATAAACATGCCGTAGAAGTGCGGTACGTCATGATTTACGGGAAAAAGAGGATGTATATGATTTGGAAAATTTAGAATAGAAAATGACATTCCTTATTACATCCATATAGAATAAAGGCTGAGCCCATCGTTGCAAGTGTTTTCTGGTCCTTAAAATACCGAAATACAATAATTCATTGGTACTAACCTTCTGGGATTCTAATTTGTGACCATCCAGGGCCAATGACGTTACATTATGAAAACGGATTAATAAAAGTTTTGAAGACACATGATTGGCGCGCGTGTGGTACGCCATTGTAAGTGCAAACCAATGAAATAAATATTGGAGTGTCAGTGGTAAGCCATTGGAACACCATAGCGACACAATTGAACGAGAAGATTACCAAAACTAGCAACGATAACTGTGATGTCACTGAACGTTGATTTTGATAATTGGTTTAGGGGCCTTGACAGTTTAAAATTTACATTTTCAAAACAGCGTATGTAAGCGAAATGCATAGCAACGGAGGTCATTGCCTCTATGACTAAAGATGTTAAAAAACTGCATTATAAAGGGAATTCTTGACGGCAGGCTCCTATAATTATTGTATATTTCCCACTCACAACACAGGTTTAGCTTCCAACTTGTAGCGTGCTTCTTATTTTCTTTTTAATCCAGAGACGAGACGGGAGTGAAACCGGTTCGGATAATATACATATGTACTTAATGACAATACGTATACTTAGCTAATGAGTCACATCGGTTAATTGTATGGGCTTAGAGTTATTATAGAATCCCTTTATAGAAGCCCTGTAATTTTCTTTATTTTACGTACAACAAAGTATTAGACAAATTTGGACCAGATACTTAAAAACCTAATAAGGAAAATGTTTTTTTTTTTTTTTATGACGAACTACACAGATTGGCCAGAGAAGCTGGCCTTGACTGCTTCACCGGATTGAGAGGTGGCATAGCTCTTAGGTCGCTTAGCTTGAACCTCTATTGCTAGTAACTTGACACAAGGGTCCCCCGGTGAGGCTCCCCGGGTCAACCTCGGCTTGACGGTTACTATGTTACGCGTAAGCATGCCGATCCGAGGGTGCCCGAGAGGGCCGAACCACGACTCGGTCGGTTGCTATTTCACGGATAATCTAAGAGACATTCAAAAGCTAAACTAACTTTGAGTGCCACTTCGGGAAGCGTTGGCGCTGGGAGAAGAAGTGGCCGAAGAAACTCCATCAACGCTCCTAACATCTAAGGGGTGGGGGTACACGTGTAAGGAAAATGTCTGAGTAATATTTCTAAGGAATGAAGCCTATTTGCACTGAGATTGCATAGCGGATTATGCTTTTTTATTATGGTAGGATCTTCGAAATTCTAACCATTTCAACTCCAGCAACTCTCCGCAAATTAATATAGAGAACATCTGATATATGGTGTTTGGGAAGGACACTTAAGGGATTATATTATCTTCTTATGTATTATAGGATGTTGATTTACGATCGAGGCATAACTGTAGTATTTTTTAATGCTCTGGCTTTCTTTCTACGATCGGGGAGTTGGGGAAGTCTCCGCCACCATTCTCATGTAAAAATACTTAATCTTGGTATCTCGAGCCTTTCCCCTAATAACAATAATTTAATTTGCGCTCAAAATTTCCTCCTTTATCGTACGTGCCGTGTATCTATAGTATTTATCGCTTACGTTACGCACGAACCTATGTAAGTGATTCATTGGGAAATCTATCTGTCCAATCTCGTGAACATTATGGCTGGCTTAAGCTAACTATAATGTGTATTTTATATGCACGGTTGTTATGTTCAGTATCAAAAAATTGCATGAATTATTTTATAATTTAGCATTTTGCCCGATGTGGGAAGTGCCAGCGGCTCTCTTTACAATAGGATAGGTAATGTCAGCGACAGATCCGGGGCACCCCGCTCATAACGGCTGATGACAGCATTCGCGGTAGGTTTAGTGGGTAGGGGCTGCCCAGGCCGAGCGCCACACATCCCTCCGGGCCCACCCATACCCGTACCCGGAGGATGGTCTATAAAAAAATTCCCCCGCGTTAACAAAAATAAAAAGGTTTACTCAAATGAGCCGCATCGCATGCTTATTAAAAAAATTCAATTCACAATGATCGATCATTATAAAATTCCGATTTCCGTTTCGAGAATATTGTTGGTAAAATGAAGATTCATTGACAATAGTAGACTTAGGTCCGTAGTGGTCCGGGATACGTTTTGATTTTAGGAGGACGCGAAAATATTTGCGTTTGCAGACGGGGTTGTAAGTGCCTGCACTTAAGACTGGTTTGTTATACGGCTGACTGAGCCATTAAATCAATGTGCAGATCATGAATAGGTTATAAAATGATTCAGGACAAATTTCCAGATACAATCACTACATAGCTATGAGGTGAAGAAATACCAGCAATCGCTGTGTACTATATCGTATTATTATTATTTATCAAACGGGTTTTCCAAAAAGATTGCACCGCTTATATAAGAGGCATGAAATCGATTGTGATCTTATTACAAATCGTTTAATCATAGAAATAAGTGCTTGGATTTAAGTTGTAAAAGGTATTGAACATTTTATTAATAAATATAATTGTAACCTTATGTAAACGGCAGCCGACACCAATGTAACTTAATTGCAACTTTAACTGCCAACTGACACCGCGCTCGGCGTTAAAGTAAAACGGCATAAGTTAAATATGCCTAAGTAATGTTTCTAAGACATGTGAAGTCTGTCAATTCACACTGACGTGGCGGTCTATGCACCTTACGCTTAGGCAAAAGACCTGTCTCCAATTTAGCCTCATACACATAACAAATGTATTTGTGTCAGTCAGTGAGTGCAGATCTTTTTTAATTAATAATTCGTAAAAATATATTAAAACGTGGAAACATGCCTGCGTTTTAACGTCAATATTTGAAATCAATAAATAGCTATAAATCAATTAAGACGGGCGGAAGTTTAACTTACTGCCTAACGTCTAGCACATTTGCGGGCAGCTGCGTCGTTGCTGTAACATTTCCGGTAATTTGATCGCCATTTGATCCTTCCAATAACAGTATCCTTGTTTTTGTTGAGATGAGTCAATATATTTAGTTAGTAACATACCAGATGACGTTATAATAACAATACAACAGATGTTATTATACAAGTTCAAGTAATTATATATACGAAGCGCGCTGGAATCACTTCTCCTTCCAACGACAACGCTATCCAAATTAGCAATAATATATATATATATATACATTCCATCTAGAATTTCTAGTAATGCGATTAAAGGTTCCCGTTAAAAGACACAAATGCTTAAAAGTCATAGGAAATTCAAATTAAAGCGCTAGAAATTGTTATTAAAACGGTACAAGGCTGTTGCGAACAATAAAATTGCTTCCATTTACTGAGCTTAGACTTAACGAAGTTAAGAAAAACGAGCAAAATTCGACATCAAATTTTTTATATTAGATTATATACCAACAAATTTAATATGGGGTCTAATAGGGACGAAACCCTTTCAAATAGGATTAGGAGCGTTGCTGGAGTTTCTTCGGCCACTTCTTTTCTCAGCGCCAAAGCTTTCCGAAGTGGCATATAAGTTAGTTTAGCTTAGATTGTCCGATTTAGTTTATTTAATACTTGCTACCGAGTCGTGGTTTGGCTCTCTCGGGCGCCCTCGGATCGGAATGCATGTAACATAGTAACCCTCCAAACCGAGGTTACCCTTCACCGGGGAACCCTTGTGTTTACTAGCTAATAGAGATTCAGGCTAAGCGAACTAAGAGCTATGCCACCTCTCAATTCGGTGAAGCAGTAAAGGCCTTTCTAGCCAACTGTTGGCCGTTGTTGTAGTTCGTCAATAAAAAAAATCACTTTTAAAGAAAGAAAACAAAATCAAAATAGGTCTATAAACCTCCTCCTCCTACGATAGAGATCTTCCTCTTTTTTTTGAAGTCGGCTTAGAAAGATTGCCATTCAAGGCCCTATTTCGATCGAAATGCATCCTTTACTCTTTTGACTTAAATTTCGAGTAACTTAACCCGTCAATATATATATTTTTATTACTCTTACGTATGCCGTTATATGTTCTAATTGGTTTCATGTAACACTTATTAATTAGTCATGCCTGAGCCCCGAGTCTGCTAAACCAATTGAGTCAAAGTGGACGTTCACTGACGATACTGTTGCCGATTTTTGCTGAAAAAATTTTCTCTGCTGGTTAAGTTATACCCCTATGATTGTCCAGTGATGTACCACGGACACTCCAACTACAAATATTGCTACCAGTTAATCTCGTATATAATGACATATTGTAAAAAATAAATCAAACAAAAATAAATTATAAAAAATTAATATAATAGTCTTTATCCAAAAGCAGGCGTCCGAGCCGTCGTTCGGCCCACTCGGGGCCTTCATATGGGGATGCTTACGCGTAAACCTCCTCACCGGGGGGTCCCTTGTGTCGAGTTACTACGAATTGATGTTCAGACTAAGCGGTTTAAGAGCCTTACCAGTACAGAGTCATCAATAAATATTGTATATTAATGTTTTTGACTCAATAACAATTGAATTGTTATAGGTTAGTTTCATATTTAATTGTCATTGGCACATAGCAGATCCGAGGCCCTGCTATACGGCGTATCGTACTCGTTGTCTTCAATATTTGGATGTGACAAATACTTAAGCCAGGGTCACACGCCGCCGGTAAATAAATGGTACATTGTTTTTGCTTAAGAACGGCCGACCAGGACCATTAATGCATATTAAATTTGCTAATGTGAACGCGACGTGACATTTGGCTTATATTAAAATTCGCAAAATGACATTTTAAATCGCAAGTATGAATAATCCAAATAGGAAAAAAACGATTTTTTAGTACAGAATAAATAAAAAAAACCTAAAATGTAATTATTGTTCGTCTATACAAATAAATAAAATTGGAATGTCTGTTTGTAATATCAAAATAACCGCATTTTACTACACGCATATATGATATACGGTACACATACCAAAATGACAATTTTTACTATTTTTGTCTGTTTGTTTCGGCTAATCTTTGGAACGGCTGGACGAATTTTGCAGGAACTTTCACTGGCATGATAGCTGATGTACAAGTCTCTAGAATAAGAGTAACTTAGATCACTTTTATTTTAGAAAAAAAATTGCAGCTAGTTATATAATATTTTTTTAGAATGCTAACAATATTTTTTTCGCAAAATAAATTTAAAATTCTTGTTAACCATTCCAAATAAGCTTAGGCTTGTTAGTACTTACGTAGGTTACGTACTTAGTACGTGTAGCACTGTATAGAATAGTGTACATCTTGGTTTTCCAAAATACGTATATTCATATCACGATTTTTAATTTTTTTTGATATACATTTTTTTACTGTTCTTCAAAACAATTTTGCCACGATAAGGTTTAATATGAGGTCTAATAGGGACGAAACCCTTTCAAATAGGATTAGGAGCGTTGCTGGAGTTTCTTCGGCCACTTCTTTTCTCAGCGCCAAAGCTTTCCGAAGTGGCATATAAGTTAGTTTAGCTTAGATTGTCCGATTTAGTTTATTTAATACTTGCTAGTCGTGGTTCGGCTCTCTCGGGCGCCCTCGGATCGGAATGCACATAACATAGTAACCCTCCAAACCGAGGTTACCCTTCACCGGGGAACCCTTGTGTTTACTACTTAATAGAGATTCAGGCTAAGCGAACTAAGAGCTATGCCACCTCTCAATTCGGTGAAGCAGTAAAGGCCTTTCTGGCCAACTGTTGGCCGTTGTTGTAATTCGTCAATAAAAAAATCACTTTTAAAGAAAGAAAACAAAATCAAAATAGGTCTACAAACCTTCTTCTCCTCCTACGATAGAGATCTTCCTCTTTTTTTTGAAGTCGGCTTAGAAAGATTGCCATTCAAGGCCCTATTTCGATCGAAATGCATCCTTTACTCTTTTGACTTAAATTTCGAGTAACTTAACCCGTCAATATATATATTTTTATTACTCTTACGTATGCCGTTATATATTCTAATTGGTTTCTTGCCTCATGCCTGGGCCCCGAGTCTGCTAAACCAATTGAGTCAAAGTTGACGTTCACTGACGATACTGTTGCAAAAATTTTCTCTGCTGGTTAAGTTATACCCCTATGGTTGTCCAGTGATGTACCACGGACTACAAATATTGCTACCAGTAATCTCGTATATAATGACATATTGTAAAAAATAAATCAAACAAAAATAAATTATAAAAAATTAATATAATAGTCTTTATCCAAAAGCAGGCGTCCGATGTCGTTCGGCCCACTGGGGCCTTCATATGGGGATGCTTACGCGTAAACCTCTCACCGGGGTCCCTTGTGTCGAGTTACTACGAATTGATGTTCAGACTAAGCGGTTTAAGAGCCTTACCAGTACAGAGTCGTCAATAAATATTGTATATTAATGTTTTTGGCTCAATAACAATTGAATTGTTATAGGTTAGTTTCATATTTAATTGTCAATGGCAAATAGCAGATCCGAGGCCCTGCTATACGGCGTATCGTACTCGTTGTCTTCAATATTTGATGTGACAAATACTTAAGCCAGGGTCACACGCCGCCGGTAAATAAATGGTACATTGTTTTGCTTAAGAACGGCCGACCAGGAGCATTAATGCATATTAAATTTGCTAATGTGAACGCGACGTGACATTTGGCTTGTATTAAAATTCGCAAAATGACATTTTAAATCGCAAGTATGAATAATCCAAATAGGAAAAACGATTTTTAGTACAGAATAAATAAAACCTAAAATGTAATTATTGTTCGTCTATACAAATAAATAAAATTGAATGTCTGTTTGTAATATCAAAATAACCGCATTTTACTACATGCATATATGATATACGGTACACATACCAAAATGACAATTGTCTCTTTGTTTCGGCTAATCTTTGGGAATGCTCAATTTATTAGAGGTATTGTATTTCTAAAAGCAACTTATGGTCGAAAAAGTGCTAGAGTTTCTTTCATCACCGTCATTATAGCTTATTTCTTTTAAACAACGCTAACATCGCCATAACAGCCGTTGTAGCTTATTGTCCGGGCGATTGGCTCAAGTTGTATAGTACGCTAGCAACGCGAGTTCGATCCCCGGTGCCGGCACCGATAAATTTGTTTTTGCAATTTTATGTGCTGATTTACCACGCGCTCGGCGGTGAAGGAAAACACATATCCTATATATTCTATAATTGCGAGGAAACCTACATATCCTATAATTTTAAGACATATCAAGTCTGGGAAACCGCACTATGGCCGCGTGGCGGACTATGCTCTTATACTCTCTTTACAGAGAAATCCTTCGCCCAACAGTGGGACATATATAAAGGCTGTTACTTTAACTTTTAACATCACTAAGACGGTTCACGTCAAACGTCGAATGGTGAGTTTTAACTTACCTTATATACACAACTTACCACACATTACATACCGCACACCGTACCCTAAACTATTAACGCTACAGTTTGAAACTACTTGTGGCATCAACCTTTGGTTAGGGTACGATGGGGCTGACATGCCTGAAACGGGAAAAATTCCCCAAAGAATAAAGAAAAAAAATTTAGATTTCAATTCTAAAATGCCGTGCGATTCAAACTGAAAATTTATTGGAAGGTAATGAATTTTTTTTTGAAACTACTTGTGGCATCAACCTTTAGTTAGGGTACGATGGGGCTGACATGCCTGAAACGGGAAAAATTCACCAAAGAATAAAGAAAAAAAATTTAGATTTAAATTCTCAAATGCCGTGCGATTCAAACTGAAAATTGATTGGAACGGAATGATTTTTTTTTTGAAACTACTTGTGGCATCAACCTTTGGTTAGGGTACGATGGGGCTGACATGCCTGAAACGGGAAAAATTCCCCAAAGAATAAAGAAAAAAATTTAGATTTCAATTCTAAAATGCCGTGCGATTCAAACTGAAAATTTATTGGAAGGGAATGAATTTTTGAAACTACTTGTGGCATCAACCTTTGGTTAGGGTACGATGGGGCTGACATGCCTGAAACGGGAAAAAATTCACCAAAGAATAAAGAAAAAATTTAGATTTAAATTCTCAAATGCCGTGCGATTCAAACTGAAAATTGATTGGAACGGAATGATTTTTTTTTTGAAACTACTTGTGGCATCAACCTTTGGTTAGGGTACGATGGGGCTGACATGCCTGAAACGGGAAAAATTCCCCAAAGAATAAAGAAAAAAATTTAGATTTCAAATCTAAAATGCCGTGCGATTCAAACTGAAAATTTATTGGAAGGGAATGAATTTTTTTTTGAAACTACTTGTGGCATCAACCTTTGGTTAGGGTACGATGGGGCTGACATGCCTGAAACGGGAAAAATTCCCCAAAGAATAAAGAAAAAAATTTAGATTTCAATTCTAAAATGCCGTGCGATTCAAACTGAATATAATTGGAAGATAATAAATTCTATTCAATACTCAAATAAAAGCAAGTAATCGTGCAAAGATCGACTAATGGGCGCGTGAATCTCACACGAATTTATTAATTAGAGGTTACGTTATCGTTCTGCATAAGTCACGGAATATGACGTGATATTCAATATTTGTACTCACATAATGTTTAAATTCTAAAATGCCGTGCGATTCAAACTGAAAATTTATTGGAAGGTTATGAATTCTATTCAATACTCGAATAAAAGCAAGTAATCGTGCTAAGATCGACTAATGGGCGCGTGAATCTCACGAATTTATTAATTAGAGGTTACGTTATCGTCCTGCATAAGTCACGGAATATGACGTGATATTCAATATTTGTACTCACATAATGTTTAAATTCTAAAATGCCGTGCGATTCAAACTGAAAATTTATTGGAAGGTTATGAATTCTATTCAATACTCGAATAAAAGCAAGTAATCGTGCTAAGATCGACTAATGGGCGCGTGAATCTCACGAATTTATTAATTAGAGGTTACGTTATCGTCCTGCATAAGTCACGGAATATGACGTGATATTCAATATTTGTACTCACATAATGTTTAAATTCTAAAATGCCGTGCGATTCAAACTGAAAATTTATAGGAAGGTAATGAATTTTTTGAAACTACTTGTGGCATCAACCTTTGGTTAGGGTACGATGGGGCTGACATGCCTGAAACGGGAAAAATTCCCAAAGAATAAAGAAAAAATTTAGATTTAAATTCTAAAATGCCGTGCGATTCAAACTGAAAATTTATTGGAAGGTAATGAATTTTTGAAACTACTTGTGGCATCAACCTTTGGTTAGGGTACGATGGGGCTGACATGCCTGAAACGGGAAAAATTCCCCAAAGAATAAAGAAAAAAAATTAGATTTCAATTCTAAAATGCCATGCGATTCAAACTGAATATAATTGGAAGATAATGAATTCTATTCAATACTCGAATAAAAGCAAGTAATCGTGCAAAGATCGACTAATGGGCGCGTGAATCTCACACGAATTTATTAATTAGAGGTTACGTTATCGTTCTGCATAAGTCACGGAATATGACGTGATATTCAATATTTGTACTCACATGATGTTTAAATTCTAAGTTTTCGGAAAATATAATAGCGATGTATAGTAGGTACTTGACATACTTTTCAAATATTCAACGGTCTGATGCGATAAAGAAGCCAGCCTTGTCAGTAGTTCCGTATTGTAAACATCGTAAGATGATGTCATATTTGCACTGTAATCTGTAATCGAAGTTCATTTAAGATTTTCTTTTACAAAAACACGCTTGTTGTCCAGACGAGTAGGCAGACGGCAATCCATGTAATATCATCCTGTCAACAACTCTTTCCCTCCCACATTTTCTTAATAAGTAATCAAATTTTAACTATAAACTACCATAAGCTAATAAGATTTTTGTATATGACAGGGGAAACGTACGTAGTTGTATATAAAAGTTAACAGCGGCATTCAGCTTTATGCTGGCATTCAGTTAATATTTCTCCGATCGTGCCGGCCCATTCACGAAATAGAATCGACGTAGATGTTTATTATATTAAGTAATATTTCTATAATACTACTTAGTCAGACATCCGGGTAACATTCACTGGAAAATCACATCATGGTCCCGCTGACAGAACATCACTAAACATATTCATAAAAAGTTGATCACTAATGTAGAGTAAGTAGACATTATTATACGTGTTAAAAGATTAATGAATGTATTTCATGGTTTAATAAAGTAGCTATTAAGTATATAATTTGAGTTTTTAATATTAAACATATAGCGTATTTTCTATGCTGATAAATGCAATAATCAAAAACTCCAGTAAAATAGTCGCCGCGCGAGTTTAATGCAGAACTCAGGAATGCGATAGTGTTGTCACCTAGTTATAATTATTGATAGCCATAATGGGTGAAACATTTCCTTAAGTTTGCCATTTTACACCAGGATGCCAGAATTTAATGGACACGAATCAGATATCAAAATCAAGTAAATAACATGGGATCTCAATTTCATTACTAACTTGATAACATCCCGACTGCATTCAACTCGCGCGCTTACTATACTTATATACGAGTAAGTAAGGAGAGTGTAATACACTAATGTTTCCTCACCTGGAAACTGTTTTCTATTACGCTTTGATTGACATGTCAGGTTACTCTTAACTACCAATTTGGCTACATGGCTAGTATATATTGATCAGATGCCAAACAACGCATTCCAGCTAAGAGCGTGTGACAAATAGGTTACCTAAAACCCTCACCGCCACCTATACTTAATAATAATTTGTTAACTTTTCCAAGGTAATGAGGTCTCACAATTGCTACCAAATGGTGTTCTCATCATCGTGCACTGTGTACGGCGAGCCGGATCATCTGCCCATCACCGAAACCCACCCCACTGGCAAGATCACCAATGTCTACGGCAGAACGAAATATTTCATAGAGGAGATGCTCAAGGATCTCAGCGCGGCTGACAATGTATGTTTCTACTTATATAAAACGGCTTGCTATTAAATCAACGGATAATTACAATAGACCATTTTAAACCGACTGTATAAAAAGAGAGGGTTATTGAACCATGGCATTTCGATTTTTTTATTATTTGTTACGTCATAACTCGATCATGTATAGACCCTTATCCGTAAGAAGGATAAGGAGTGTTGGAAGCGGACCTAGCGCAGAGGTACTCCCAGCGACCTAAGATCTCTGTCACCTATTCCATTATAATAATATGTATATTTACGAGTTAAAACAAAAATGGACTTAAAATCTAGTCAAATTTCAATCGAATATTATGAAATAATTAAACAGAACCTAACCAAACTCTAATCAAATTACTATTAAAGTCCTTTCCGTTTTGGCGTGTTATTAGTTCCGCTCCTTAATGTGTATTGTAATTGTCTTATATGTAAAATGTATTACATAAATAAAAAATAAATTAAATGAATAAATAAAAGAGAACACGAGGCCGCTCGCCAACACGATTGTCTGACCAAGTAAAAGGTGCCATCTCCTCTCCTAATCTCTACCAGCTGGTCAGTCAGTCAGTCAGTCGCGTCATCTACAAGGTTCACGGGAACCTCGCAGGTACGGGCCTCGGGGTGTTACCCCATTACCCGGGTTATCAGCGTAAGGGGCAACTGCTCCCCTGGTCTTGGGTACCGTTTTAGAAACGGATTTTTTAGGAATAACTATTTTTACGTCGGGGCTAATCCCTCAAGCAAGCAGCTGGTGAGACTGCCTCGCGCCTAAGTCGATGGAGGCAGATTGTCCTTGAGGGGCTCTAGTGACCTCATCCTCAGATATGAGGGAACGACAAAGAAGAAGAAGAGTTTATTGCTTACGATCATATAAGTTCTCTAGAATATGTCTTTCGCCAACAGAATTAATATGGGACTTAATTGAAAACAAACAATATCGAAGAAAAAATTCTAAATCGGTTCATAAATGATGGTACTAGTATATATAGACGAATTGATAATCATTCCTTTTTTGAAATCGGTTAACATGATCTTTTGGCAATGGAAAGTTAAACAATACAGCTTGCATCAATCAAAAAGGAAGAACGCGCAAAACTAGTTTTCTAGTAATTCTCAATCTAACATTTAAGCAATAAGCTGGGATCACACCGGTGACAAATACCAGTTCCGTCGATCGTTTTATAAGTTCAAGGACATTTCGTTTCCGCGACTTCATAGCCGCCAAAGTATTTAGTTAATACTGATATAGTCAAATATTTCCCTTTCCTTTATACAAAATTAGTCTGTCTTCATTTGCTTTGTTTATTAGTCGACTATATATGTATATTATCCATGAGAAGCTGGGGCGGGAAGCTAGTTATAAATATGACTATAATAGAATCTTTCCAAGAATTCTCATTAAAAAGTTACAGCCTTTATATATGTAACACTGCTGGGCACAGGCCTTTTCTGTAAAGAGAATAGGAACATAGACCCCCACGCGACCTTAGTGCGGAGTGGCAGACTTCACATGTCTTAGAAAAATTTTATTAGACATGTAGATTTCCTCACGATGTTTTTCTTCAAATTAATTATTGTATTGCAACAACAAATTTATTGGTGCCGGCATCGGGGACCTAACTCGGAGAACGGAAGGAGGGGGGCGTACTATGCAACTTGGGCGACCGTCCAAGTACTGAGTTTAAAATTGCATTTTATCTGTTTTTTTTTATAGAAAATTGATCTGTTTTAACGAAAACAAGTATATTCACGAGTAAAAATTTCAAATCAAGTAGATATTACGAAATAGAATAAATAAAAAAACAAATAAAAAAAAAAGAAAATAATTATTGACGTGATATTGAGTTATTCGTCCATTTGTCGCGCACGTACTTAACACAAATGTAATACTTATTTGGTTTTGGAATTGGCACCAGCTTTCGAATGAAAAAGAACCATCCAAAGCTAGGTGACAGACATGAAAAAGAACATATATATGAATTGAGAACCTCCTCCTTTTTTGTAGTCGGTTAAAATAGGTTTTAGTTTAGATCAGTATCAACAAATTGTGTATCCATTCTGTAGTTTTTACAGTAAAAACTGACAAATAGACATCTCCCATTCATCAGAATCCTATATATTTTTTTATTTACAGAAATGGAACATAATATCATTACGGTATTTTAACCCCGTTGGCGCGCATCCATCGGGCCTTATAGGAGAGGATCCCACAAAAGAGTTCACCAACCTCATGCCGTTCATGGCTCAAGTGGCGCTGGGCAAGAAACCCCTGCTTACTGTGTTTGGTAATGATTATAACACACCGGACGGCACTGGTGAGTTTGTATATATTTTTTTTTTATGTAACAATAGGCATAACTACTGACTTATATTCTAAAATTCAGAGTTTTATTGCCCCTTGTCCTTTTTAATCTAAGTATAGTATATAGTATGCCTATGCTATTTCTAGTTCCCCTAACGTGGATAGGTTAGGGCAGTTTTTCTCCCATCAGCCCTGTAGTTCTGGGCTCTCAAGAATAAGACTACGGTATCCCCTGCCTGTCGTACAAGGCGACTAAAAGGGGCCTCGGGTTCACTGGGCGACAAGGGTGGGGGCCTGAGTCGTCCACCAAAGTGGACCCGGGAAGAAGGCGACATCGGCTGGCCCGTGTCGCCTTGCGCTGCGACGGCACAGGGGGGGAGGGAGTAACCTCCCCCCCCGGACGTGCTCTCCTTGAGCACAGTGCAGAGGGGCTCCGGTGCGTTCCACTGGAGATCCCGGAGCCCCTCGTCATACACCGAGGAAAGGGCCACCGGGGAGGTTTTAGTGGGTAAGAACCCCACATAACCGCCGCCTTCCCCCCAGAAGGCGGGGTATCTTTCTGAAGATTTCCTCCCCGTAAACAAAAAAAAAAAAGTTTTTCTCCCATCCCTTTCCTCTCATTCATTCATCCTTCTTGTTAGTATTTATGTTTATTTCAGTCTAATATTACACTTATTATTATTACACAATTTGTTTCTTCTTCTATTATACACTACTTCTTTTATTTTTTCTCTTTCTTATAATTATTTCTAGTTACATTTCTGTCATTCTCTTATTTCTAATCTTATTTTATTACATTTGTCTTATTACTGTCTACGCTATTTTTATATAATAGAATCTTTCCAAGAATCCTCATTAAAAGTTACAGCCTTTATATATGTCCCACTGCTGGGCACAGGCCTTTTCTGTAAAGAGAGTATAGGAACATAGACCACCACGCGACCCTAGTGCGGAGTGGCAGATTTCACATGTCTTAGAAAAATTTAATAGACATGTAGATTTCCTCACGATGTTTTCCTTCAAATTAATTATTGAATTGCTGCTGGGGTACTATGCAACTTGGGCGACCGTCCCAGTACTGAGCTTAAAATTGCATTTTATCTGGTTTTTTATAGAAAATTGACCTGTTTTAACGAAAACAAGTATATTCACGAGTAAAAATTTCAAATCAAGTAGATATTACGAAATAGAATAAATAAAAAAAAAAGAAAATAATTATTGAAATCGGTTGACGTGATATTGAGTCATTCGTCCATTTGTCGCGCACGTGCTTAACACAAATGTAATACTTATTTGGTTTTGGAATTGGCACCAGCTTTCGAATGAAAAAGAATCATCCAAAGCTAGGTGACAAACATGAAAAAGAACATATAGAACATCCTCCTTTTTTGAAGTCGGTTAAAATAGGTTTTAGTTTAGATCAGTATCAACAAATTGTGTATCCATTCTGTAGTTTTTACAGTAAAAACTGACAAATAGACATCTCCCATTCATCAGAATCCTATATATTTTTTTATTTACAGAAATGGAACATAATATCATTACGGTATTTTAACCCCGTTGGGGCGCATCCATCGGGCCTTATAGGAGAGGATCCCACAAAAGAGTTCACCAACCTCATGCCGTTCATGGCTCAAGTGGCGCTGGGCAAGAAACCCCTGCTTACTGTGTTTGGTAATGATTATAACACACCGGACGGCACTGGTGAGTTTGTATATATTTTTTTTTTATGTAACAATAGGCATAACTACTGACTTATATTCTAAAATTCAGAGTTTTATTGCCCCTTGTCCTTTTTAATCTAAGTATAGTATATAGTATGCCTATGCTATTTCTAGTTCCCCTAACGTGGATAGGTTAGGGCAGTTTTTCTCCCATCAGCCCTGTAGTTCTGGGCTCTCAAGAATAAGACTACGGTATCCCATGCCTGTCGTACAAGGCGACTAAAAGGGGCCTCGGGTTCACTGGGCGACAAGGGTGGGGCTCTGAGTCGTCCACCAAAGTGGACCCGGGAAGAAGGCGACATCGGCTGGCCCGTGTCGCCTTGCGCTGCGACGGCACAGGGGAGGGAGTAACCCTCGGACGTGCTCTCCTTGAGCACAGTGCAGAGGGGCTCCGGTGCGTTCCACTGGAGATCCTGAGCCCCTCGTCATACACCGAGGAAAGGGCCACTGGGAGGTTTTAGTGGGTAAGAACCCCACATAGCCGCCGCCTTCCCCAGAAGGCGGGGTATCTTTCTGAAGATTTCCTCCCGTAAACAAAAAGTTTTTCTCCCATCCCTTTCCTCTCATTCATTCATCCTTCTTGTTAGTATTTATGTTTATTTCAGTCTAATATTACACTTATTATTATTACACAATTTGTTTCTTCTTCTATTATACACTACTTCTTTTATTTTTTCTCTTTCTTATAATTATTTCTAGTTACATTTCTGTCATTCTCTTATTTCTAATCTTATTTTTATTACATTTGTCTTATTACTATCTACGCTATTTTTATATAATGCTAGTTTAAGTTCTTATCCTACTACCTAGTTACTAATTATAATTTTTTATCTAACTCGCAACTCACATTGTTTTAAATGTGTGTTGGGATGCGCCTTACTTTCTAAGTTTTATTCCTGTAAGCTGCTTTTTCTGCGATTTGTTTGCAGTAGCTCAGGAATGTTCGACTAACATCTTTATTTGTTTATTGCGTTTACTGTGTAGTTTGTATATTGCGTTTTACGGTATACATATATCTCGTATTTTAACATTAGTGGTATAGTCAGAGACTATTAATTCAAATAAATGAAGGCTTATAACCTTTTTGCCATTAATAGGATACAAATATAATAATATTTCTTTTTTAATTAAGAAACAAATCAACGGAAACTAATTGGTTGGTAATGACTTGAATTCGAATTCAATGTATTTGTTATGTTTTTCAATACTGGCAAGGCACGTTGCTGAATTTTTCTCAAAATCTCACCGCCACATAAGTCAGCCACCGAGGGGGCTTTAGTGGGTAACAACCCCACATAACCGCCGCCTTCCCCCCAGAAGGCGGGGTATCTTTCTGAAGATTTCCTCCCCGTAAACAAAAAAAAAAAAGTTTTTCTCCCATGCCTTTCCTCTCATTCATTCATCCTTCTTGTTAGTATTTATGTTTATTTCAGTCTAATATTACACTTATTATTATTACACAATTTGTTTCTTCTTCTATTATACACTACTTCTTTTATTTTTTCTCTTTCTTATAATTATTTCTAGTTACATTTCTGTCATTCTCTTATTTCTAATCTTATTTTTATTACATTTGTCTTATTACTATCTACGCTATTTTTATATAATGCTAGTTTAAGTTCTTATCCTACTACCTAGTTACTAATTATAATTTTTTATCTAATGGTGGGCTCGCAACTCACATTGTTTTCAATGTGTGTTGGGATGCGCCTTACTTTCTAAGTTTTATTCCTGTAAGCTGCTTTTTCTGCGATTTGTTTGCAGTAGCTCAGGAATGTTCGACTAACATCTTTATTTGTTTATTGTGTAGTTTGTATATTGCGTTTTACGGTATACATATATCTCGTTTTAACATTAGTGGTATAGTCAGAGACTATTAATTCAAATAAATGAAGCCATTAATAGGATACAAATATAATAATGTTTCTTTTTTAATTAAGAAACAAATCAACGGAAACTAATTGGTTGGTAATGAGTTGAATTCGAATTTTCGAATTCAATGTATTTGTTATGTTTTTCAATACTGGCAAGGCACGTTGCTGAATTTTTCTCAAAATCTCACCGCCACATAAGTCAGCCACCGAGAGGGTTTTTGGACAGAACCCTGCCTCTCACCAGAAGGCGGGGGTATTTTGTTGAAAATTCCCTCCCCCCCCTCGTGAACAAAAAAAAATTGATATATTATACTAATCAAAACGTTAAATTCATTCTTAATTGGTCGTTATATATTTATAGTATATAGTGTACGCCACACTACGGCAAGGTTGGTTATATAATAGAGGCTTTTAACTGATAATAATATAGTCGTGTCTTAAGAGAATAAAAACAATGACGCAATACTGTTTCCAGGAATTCGAGATTACATCCACGTGATGGACTTAGCCAGCGGTCACGTCGCAGCCTTGAAACTCTTGAATGAAAATGAAGTCGGTCTGAAGGTTTGCATTTTTGATTTATAAGCGGTAGAAAGCATGTCCAATCATACATCAGAACATAACTCAAAAATTCATTTTTAATGAACAGTAGAAAAGCTATTTTTTTTTTAAAGGAAAAAGGCCACTAACTTATACCTGATCTTAAGTGATCACCGTTGCCCATGAACATCCTCAGTACCAGAGGAGCTGCTTGTGCGTTGCCGGCCTTTGAGATAGGAGTAGGCTCGTTTCTTGAAGGTCCCCAAATCGTAAGGGTTCGGGAACATCGCTTGTGACAGTTGATTCTACAGGTTGAGTACGTGGAAGAAAGTTATGCGAATAAACGTAGTCGTGGAACGCCAACCATTAAGTTAGTGTTGATGGAATTTGTATTTCGGCCGAGATGTGTCAAATAAAACAATTCAAAAGACCTAAATTATATGCTCTGATCAATGTGTCATTTAAAACAATGTTGGGGATACAAACTTTAAATTCCTCTCTTATCCAGTGAAAATGCGGTCAGCTTTTCTGGCTAATCAGGCGTATGAAAAAGAACTCGAGTGCCCATTATGTTTAGAATTTAATTTTTTTTTAAATAATGCTAACAATATTTTTGTTTTTTTTTACAAACGATATTAACATTCTTTTTAACTGTTCCAAATAAGACAAATGGTGGATTCGAACCTACGATCTTACGATTCGCAGACCGTACCCTAAAACATTAGGCTATTGAGGTACTGGTACAACAATTGCTCTCTGTACTCTGATTAGAATAAGAACTGTCTTATTTAATTTCAGGTGTACAACCTGGGCACTGGCAGTGGCGTGTCAGTTAAGGAGTTGGTAGACGTCTTCGAGCGCGTCACCAACACCAAAATCCCGCTGAAGTACGTGTCGCGGCGTTTGGGTGATATCACTGCGATGTGGGCCGACGCCACACTCGCCAGGGATGAGCTCGGATGGACCACCAAGTACACTATTGAAGAGATGTGTAAGTAGTGTTTTAACCGACTTCAAAAAAGGAGTTTTTCAATTTGTCTGTGTATTGTTTGTGCCCTCGTCATTTATGAACTTCGAATTTTTCAATTTTGATGTAAAGTTATATTTGGGAACTGGTAATAATCTAATTATGAAAAAACGCTTTTTTTTAATGACGATCTACACAGATTGGCCACAGAAGCTGGCCTTGACTGCTTCACCGGATTTAGAGGTGGCATAGCACTTAGGTCGCTTAGCCTGAACTTCTATCGCTAGTAACTCGACGCACGGGTCCCCCCGGTGAAGGGTAACCTCGGTTTGGGCGGTTACTATGTTACGCGTAAGCATTCCGATCCGAGAGGGCCCCGAACCTCGACTTTGTCGGTAGCTATTTCACGGATGATAATGAAAAAACGCTATTTGATTGAGATATTGGTAGGTTTATTTATGACTATCCAAGACTACTCCATCTACTAACACGAATGTGGATATAAGAGAGCTTTCACATGTGCTCGTGTTTAATATTTGACCTGTTAGTTTTAATTTATAATCTATTTTCAGGTACTGACTTCTGGCGATGGCAGACTATGAACCCCGATGGATATCCTAAAAATAGCACAAAAACTAATGTTATAATTGTCAATGGGAACAGCTAAAAGTAATACATAATTTTATTTCTAATAAAATATTTTATTTATTATCATGTTTTATTTTTTAATTAAAAATTACGCACGTATACACTTCAACGCAGCGATACACGTCGCATTGCTGGCTGAAATTCGGGCGGGACTTTTTAAAAATAAGAAGACACTTATTTCGACCTTCTTTTGTTTTTTCTATTAATTATTAAATTGCTGTAAACTGGATTTAACGATTTATACAAAAAAAGTATAACTGTGTTTGATGTTTAACAGTATATAGTCAATGTCCCTTATATAACTCATATACTTCAGACTAAGCTACGAGCAACCTCTCAATCTGGTGAAGCAGTCAAGATCAGCTTCTTTGTCCAATCTGTGTCATTCATCACAAAAATGTCTCATCATAATTGAATGAATTCATGATATATTCATACTGTATTTTGTATCTCTTCATCATTAGGATCAAGATGTTCATAGAGCGAAATATGTTGCCACTTCAATGGTTCATAACCAACACTAGTAGTGTTAGGAAGTAAATATCTTGCAAAGAGCTCTAGAGTTTGAGGATTCTCAGATTCTACATAAGGCTTCAGAACATCTGAAAAAAAAAAACATTTTAGTAAAAATACCCACCATTTTAATAAAAAATTATAATTGCATGAAATATTATAGAGATAGAAATAAGCTGGAGCAATCATTGTTTACATTTTTATCAAGCAATGTGGGGCCCACTGCCATAATATGGGGAAAGATTTCGTAAAGGCCAGGCAGGAATCTAACCCCTAATGCGAGATTATTAGTCACAGTCACTATTGTTAAATGTTAATCCAAAGATTATACCTTATTTAATTACAGTAAATAAGTAACGGACATTAAAAAATGATAATTTATTTATAAAAATAGTCATACTAACCTATCAAAGGTGGCTTATGAGAGTGTAATGCACTTGGAATACTTATGATCAAATGCTCATCTGGAATATTCCTTACATCGCCAACCTTTCCAATAATGATTCGCTCATATGGCTGTTTCTTGCATCCAGAGCCAAACTCACAAAGTGGTTTCAATTCTATGGTTACCTTGAGCCAATACCATGTTGTTACATACTCTACTCCCCATTTAGGAAATATTAACTCCTTCACCGCGGCCACATTGCTTGGTGAATTTGTACACCATACAGCAACAAGGCAGTTATTGGCAAAAAGATTTTGAATAGGTATTGATGCAATCTCTTCATTATACATCATAGAGTAACTGCAATGGTTTCAATTTATTTTGTCAATGTACTGGCAACTTACGGAAGGCTTCAGTTCAACTTCTAATGTGTCAAATATCATCAGATCATCTACATCCAAACTACTTATGAATTGAATTTTATTCCTTATTATCATTACCATTACATGTTTGGGTAGATTTAAACTTACTCTATGTTACTTTTTTGCAAATATAAACTAGAAACAATTATTCATCCCAGCAGTTTAAAGAAATCTCCTTTGAGCCCAATAAGAAAAATTATCATCCAAATGTGTTGGATAATGTGATATGTAATACTCTTACAACTTCATACAATATCTGTCAATTTAATACAATTTGATATTAATGAAGGTGATTTTCTACTAACCTTAATTTAGAGTTAGCGGCTTTCAACCTTCTAATATATTTGTTCCACCAAGGAGGATCTGCTATCACAATATCAAACTTTTCGCTGCTTGATTTTTTACAATATTCATTCACGTCCCCACAGAAAAATCTGCAAGAGAAAGCATACAATGACTCACATATACTAGTGTTTAATATGAAAAGTATGTGACCAGGCAGGTGATTATAATATTAACAGTTGCAAGTGTTATCTGTTTAAAGTAATAGATGCTATAAAGGACATTTACAAAGTTGTCAACCATGTTATTTTATTATGTGGAAAGGCTGCCCAAAAAGTTGGTAGGTGACCAAGATCTACATTTAGATAGTCTTGACCACCTTTGAGATGAGCTTTCGGGGTTTTACATATTACATTTTGGAGAGTGTGCACAGGAATTACACACGTTTAAACATTCGGTGGGTCTCTACCCTTTCATAGTCGATTTCCCGCATGTCCGAAAGAAGAGATTTGAGACATCGTTAATCGTCGACGACAATTCCAGTCCTTGCTGAATGCATCATGAAAGGAATTTGCGTACAGGTGAGATGTCATGTAATAAAGAGTTGGAGTAATAGATATGTCTAATGGTGAAAAGTAAATTTATATTAAATGTATGAGGTCTCCAATTAACGCAAATAGAAATGCCACAACAATAGAAAAGTATAGAAAATCACCCACTGTGAATTCTCGGGCAGGAGAAAATAATCTTCATGAATGCAACATTTCAGTGGCAAATTGGAGTCATTACGGCCTGATATCCCAGAATGATCAAAAACAGTAGATTCAAAATACCCCATTGCCATGTTTCTTACATATGTAGAAGTGATTGATTTGTAGTTATGTTTTACTTTTTCTATTATATCTATTGAAACTTTTCGTAGAAAATTTTCAAACATTGACAGCACCGAGGAAGTCTATAAATATATAAAAATAGAAAGAAAATAAGTAATGTTAAATAAACGATGAATCTCATGTAAGTTTAATTTTTCCGACCTCTTGATGAATTACACCTGTATATTTTTTTCGTTTCCTATGATTTCCAGTTTTTAACGTATTAGTATCATTATTAGATATCGAAAAGAATATTTTTTTAATTATAAAAGACTTAGACTCTTTGGGGGTAATGCTAACTTTGCTATACATCTTTGAGATATAATCTTGGTGATCAAGTAGGCAGCATACTTCATCCCTAAAAACAACACTCATTTTGAAGAAAATTGTGGTTAAATTATAGAGATATATTATAGAAACTTAGTACGCAACAGTAATATTGACATAATAACAAAAACATTGTGATTATGACATTGACACTAGTGAATTACATTTTTTTAATGAATATTTTATGGCTTGGTAACAAGACCTTTAAGCCAAGTCTTTTTTAAAACACGTACACTTATTTCTTATGTCTAAGATGAAAATGTAAGTTAGATGATCCCCCATGAGTCCCCGCGCCATTTTTTTCTTTTTCCTACTGAATTACACAGTTGTACCTGCAGCAGAATATAATATAACATGAAAGTAAAGATAATAGAACTATTTTATTTAAATTACAAAGCTTAGTTTCGGTAGATTTTACTTCCAAAAATTTTTACACTTCATCATTTAAATTAAAATAAATCCCATATAAACAAAATATAGAAAACATTGTTAAATGTTTATAAGTTATATTTAATATGAATGAATGAAATATGCTTTTTTAAGTTTTAAAAATATTTATTTGAACGATTTTTTCCTGTTTAAAGCTATAATTTATTAATTTTAAATAATATTATAAGTCAATACAGAATCTAATGACTCCATTGATGTTGGTTGAAATTTTTTTTCAGAAATCCGTTTCTTCGTACATTGTTCAGTTTCGGATAGTATGGGTAATATGAACCTAATTTTCGATTATACACCAGGTATGGGGGTAAACTGCTCTCGGTTCCATAGTTTGAGTATTTAGAAGACCAGTTTTTTCCATAGGAACTTCTTGAAACCCTCGGATGGCTTAACATATTCAAATGTTTATTTTGTATTCCATGTCTTTGCACTTCGTTATAGATGCTTTCTCTCCCTTTGAAGTGTTTTTTGTTTGCTGCTGTAACCATATTAACTACGATTGCCGTCAGGATTATCTGAAAAATATAATTCACAATAACAATACAATTTTAAAATACTCAAAGAGTTTCAATTTCGCTTTCTAGAATTCTTTTTATTCTTAACGGTCAAAAAAATGCGTGCTTTTCGTGCTTGTAGACATTGTTGTAAAGACGAGAATAGCAGCATTTTCGCAGGAAGGTAGTTTTTCGCAGGGAATTTTATGTAGTCAATAAAGTTATTTTATTGCTTGCGATTAGCCTATAGAAATATTTTTTATTTGCTGCGAACAACCTCAACACTTGTGCGGTGGTTGAAGCGATTGTACTTAGAAATACAGGCTTATACTCGCCACGTTCTGTGACTCAAGATAAGAATACGACACAAACCGTTAAATAAACAGGTAGGAAACTGGAGAGAGGTGGTGTCATGTAGTTCATTGCAATGTACAGGGTGGCCCATAAGTCCTTTGAAAAGTAAAATTTGAATAAAACGAACAGGGCGCGCGTGAGCGGTGCGGGGAAGCGGGGAGTATCTTCGGTTTCTGGGAATTTAGTCGCGATGGAGCGTTTTACCGGAGCGGACCGTGCGTTTTGTGTGCGCGAGTTTTATAAAACGACAATTCGGCAACGGTTGCGCGGCGTAAATTTCGAGAACACAAAGGTTTACACAACTTTGACGACACTCCAACTCTTCAAACGATTAAAACTGGGTTGCTAAGTTCGAGGAGACCGGTTCAACGTTAGATAAACCGCGGTTGGGTCGCCCAAGGACGTCACGTACGGAACAAAACATAGACACAGTGACACAGTCTATTCGCGAAAATCCGACACAGTCAACTCGTAAGCGCGCCAGAGCATTAAACGTATCCAGGACATCGTTACAACGGATTTTGAAGAAAGATTTACATATGCACCCTTACAAAATTCAGTTGGTTCAAGAATTAAAGGAAACTGACGGTATTCAAAGACAAAATTATGCGAATGAAATGTTGAATCGGTTTACTTCCTTTAATAACATAATGTTCTCTGACGAGGCTCATTTCCATCTTGACGGGCATGTTAGTAAACAAAATTGCCGCTATTGGAGCCCCATCAATCCAAAACTTAAGCATCAGAAGCCCTTACATAGTCCGAAAGTGACTGTTTGGGCCGCTATGTCAGCCCATGGTATCCTAGGGCCTTACTTCTTTGAGGATGGCAGAGGGCGCGCAGTTACTGTTACGTCGGAGCGATATGTGGCTATGATCGAAGAGTTTTTCATACCAGAATTGCAAAACTTTTCAGGCTTTAATGCCAGGACGTGGTTTCAACAGGATGGGGCCACTTCTCACACCTCTAACACTGCTATGCCCGTTATCCGTCAACTTTTTCCTGGCAAAGTGATCTCTAAGAGAGGAGACATTTCCTGGCCTCCACGTAGTCCAGATCTGACCCCGATAGATTTTTGTGGGGCTACCTTAAGGCTAAAGTATACGACACAAACCCGCGGTCAATTGAGGCCCTAAAAGAAAACATCCGCAGAGAAATGACAAGCATTTCAGCAGTGACGTGCCGCGCAGTCATCGACAATTTTAGACGTCGTTTGCAAGAGTGCCGTGATCGCAACGGATTACATTTAGAAGATGTTATTTTCAAAAATAATTCCCGTTTTTAAGCTTTTTGTAAATAAAAATTTTATTCATAATGTAATTAGTTTTATTTTAATAATTTTTTCATATCAAAGGACTTATGGGCCACCCTGTACTTTGCATGCGATTGATATGTCAGCGAACGGCCCGTTCGCTGACATATCAATCGCTTTCTCTGAATCCATGCAAACATACTCGCGCGTTACGAGATTATTACCATTACAGATATATCTTACCGCACTTGAGCAGTATTAAGTTTTCCTTTTATTATTTTAATTATACTTTTTTATTACATCAACGAAAAAAAAATATAATACCTTAAATAGAAAGAGTCTAACGTCGTCCATTGTTCACATTGATTAATTAAGTAAATAATTACGTCAGTTATTGAAAAACTAGTGTTTCACACGGGTATTCTTGTATTGAGTATATCGTGACAGTGAGCCATGCGTGTACTTGGTCTTGACATTTATATTGCCAGTGTATAAGCGGCCTACTTGTTCCGGAACAAAGTTTCTCGGAGTCGACATGTGTAAATATAAATTTATTTTTTGATAAAAATGAAAATAAATATATAACAAAATTATCCAGTAGCAAGTCCGCTAGACAGAGAACGAAGAGACTGGAATGGATTTGGATGGTGGCGTTTATGTAGCTTATCGATGGCTTTTAAACTTTATCTGATTGAGGGATCAATCAAGCTCGAGAAAAGATAGGCGTCATATTGTCATTGTCACGTCTGATTCGTGAGGAGTTGTAACACTGAAGAAAGTAAAGTAAGTGTAAACAGCGGAAAAAATCTATTTTCGATAAAATTTGTATATACCTAATAATTTAAAATTTTTATCGAAATTATCGATAAAATTGTGCATAAAATCTCTCACTAAATGGGGTCTAGGTTGTGTAAAGAGTAACTATCTTAAATTTTAAGCAAGGGGCTTGGAATTTAAGATTTTGGGGTACAGAATTTTAGAGACACTGTGTGGTATTCATGTTCCATAGATATATAGGATCCGGCTGACCTTCCTAAGGCCACTTTTGATACCGTTGAAGTTGTAATAGTCTCCGCGCTAGGCCATTGACCCTAAAAGAACCGATGCTTTGTTATTAATCTATCACCGCTTCGGTATACCGCTATTTATATATTAGCATTAGATCAAATTGAAAGGAGTGCTTCAAAATAATGTTAGTGTCACAAATTTAAACGCTCAAATAAGCTCTAATGCTTTTGCTCCACAAAGAGGTTAAAGAAACTGCGGAGTAGTCGAATACTTATTTTAATCTTGAGTTTACATATATTTTTGGGATTTTAAGCATCATTGACAAGATTTAAAGTCTATATAAATGTATTAATAATAATATTAATAAAATGAGATAATAAAATAGTAATAGAGTAACTTACATTTATAGTCGCCTCGTAATCTTCTCTACACCGGTCTATAAGCTATCACATGATAAGCACTCGTATATCTATCCTACTAAAATGGTAAAACTTTTGCCTTTTCTCTTCTCTTTCTTTGTTAATTCTCTCATACGTCTCGTACGTCTACATATCATTTTTTTACTTACATTCTTTTGCTTACGGATATGTATGATGTTATAAAATAACTTTTTTCTTTATCTTTGGCTTATGTAATAAGCTTTTTCTTCGTGCTCTTCATTGCTGAAGGTTGTGACCACCCGGAAGTGCCTTCACCGATGTGTCGACGAGCTGCCTCCACCTACTCTGCCCTCGGCTTGTTTTGTGGCAGTTGGAATGTCGAGTCCCAGTAAAGTTTGGACTTGGTGCAACCAACGGGTAGGTGATCGACCCTGCGATTTTTGACTCAGTCAACTACTACAGCCAATTTGTCTAGATTATCTGGTTGTGTTCGGACAACGTGGCAAAAGTAACTGAGAATTTATAATACGCTTAATAAACAGTTAGTAAACGCCTGGCAGATAATTGCGGCAATAATTCTTAATCGAACATTAAACATAATATTGCATGATTATTTTTTAACTTCTATATTAAAAATTTCAACTCTTTATATATAAAATTGTTCGTTGAATTGTTGAACGGTGATGTGTTTCGATACTTGTGTTTTTCCCTTCAGTAGCCAACCTGTTGTTTTAATTTATCCCTTTATTTGTGCTCTCATTTCCATTAGTTTAGCAAAGATGTTATTCTACTTATGAAACCCAAACAAAAGGTAATTTATTATTATAAGAGATCTATCTGGAATTGTAAGCGTAAGTTATAAGCCCAGCCACTAAGTCATTTTTGTTTTGACTTACTTTTTATTTTATCTCCAGCGATGCAAATCTCTTAAACTGCTTAAGGCGATCTCGAAAACGCATGCGTAATTTATGACGTTCATAAGTTGGGTAACGTATTTCGTTGTTCGCTTGTTCTCGTAACGCGGGCCCCACTTGTTTCTTTTCTTGGACCCATGCTTGAGTTTTATGTTCAAAAGTTAAAAGAGTGTGCCTTGGTAAAGTTCACTCGTTGATAGTGAATAAAGGAAGTTGTTTAATTTTGCTTGTAACCTATTTTGTAAATAGCTTTACCAAGTGGTATTAAGATTGACTCTAATACTTGAATTAGGACTTACTAGATATAGTGTTGGATACTGCAAAGAGGTACAATTTTCCTATACTTTGTTTTCTTAACTCTTTATTGTTGTTTTATTTCAGTGTTTAACATGGTTTAAAATTTCAATTTATTTTGTAAAATGGTAAACACCTTCATTCATATTTTTTTTAAAGATTAAGTTAGTTTTCAGAAATAATATTAACATTCTTGTTAACCATTCCAACTAAGCATAAGCTTAGGAGATGGTTCACGTCAATAGTAGAATGGTGGATTCGAACCCACGACCTAACGATTCGCAGTCCGTACCCTAAACCATGAGGCTATTGGCGCTTGAATCTTCTTCCTTCACAGTAGGACCTAAAAATAATTAGGTTAAAAGTTTCGAATTACAAAAACGATTTTTGCCTTTTTGCACTCCTCTGTCTTTCACTCACTTCACGTTTTGAGTGTACGAAGTGTAGAGTACACATTTACTAAGCTAGTGCGGTACATCAGGTGAGATCGTGGTCAAGCACTTACTTAGAAAGTATATATAAAAAAAGACTTGTAGAAATTAGGCAATCGTATTCATTGTACACTTGTAAAATTTACTTTCATGGACGATTGTCGTTTCGGCACCTTAATTGTTTTTTTCCGAGCTATTTCTAATCAATTTATCTCATCGGGTTAAAGAAGTGGAATCAAACAGTGATTGTATCACCATCATGGTGAGATCAATCCCGGAGAGAGAGAAACGAACAAACAGAGCAGGAAGGCGACACGGGCCTGCCGATGTCGCCTTCTTCCCGGGTCCACCCTTGTCGCCCTGTGAACCCGAGGCCCCTTTTAGTCGCCTTCTACGACAGGCATCCCCCGTCTATACTGTATCGTACCTGTACCGTAGTCTTATTCTACGAGCCCAGAACATCAGGGCTGATGGAGTACTTACCTGGTCTAGGATTAATCATAAAACTACCAACATCAACTACCATTCTTCCAAACTATTTTAGGTATCAACTGATTAAATCTAACATTCTATTTAAACAAAATTCTAATGGGGTAAACAAATCCTTACAACCAAAGTAAAAAAAAAGACTAAAAGAGAGAGACACAAACATTAAAAGAAGCATTGGGAATCTTCTCCTTTTTGAAGTCGGTTGAAAGTGTCGAAATGATACATTAAACAATATATATCGTTCTAATTTCACCATGACAACTTCATCAGTAGACTGGTTCACTTTAAACTGTTGTAATTTGCTGTATAAATTTGATGTTACAATCGTGTATAATCAATTTGAATTATTCGTAGGTGACATGGAGCCGAGGGTTGCAATTCTTGCGGTGAGTTGCGCCATTTGATTATATTATTGTATATTTCATAAATACCATAAGTAAATCAAGGTGATGTTCTTGTATCGGGAATTTTGCAAGAAAGTTGCGTAATTACCCTTAAACGGTCAAGGTAGGTCAATATGCAGTTCAAAACAATAAGCTCTCATCCTCTTCGTTCTAGCAGGGTAAACAGAGACAGCTTTCGTTACTCGCTTTTCACCGAGTAGTAATTTTTTGTACTAAGAAAACCATTACAACATTAACATTGTCTGTTGCAACCAAATAGATCTGTTTCTGAGCTATGCCTTTTTTTGACGTGAATATTGACTACTTTATTGATTATTGACTAAGCAACCACATGACAAACAATTTTCTTGGTTTAACGTCAAACCAAACACTAACTGTTGCTTAGCAACGCCTGATACTGAACTAATAATAGTGTATACGCCAATTATCCGTGAAATAGCAACCGGCTCTCGGGCACCCTCAGATCGGAATGCTTACGCGTAACATAGTAACCGTCCAAGCCGAGGTTACCCCTCACGGGGGGTCCCTTGTGTCGAGTTACTAGCAATAGAGGTTCAGGCTAAGCGACCTAAGAGCTGTGCCACCTCTCAATCCGGTGAAGCAGTCAAGGCCAGCCCCTCTGGCCAATCTGTGTAGTTCGTCATAAAAAAAAAAACGCATGAAAATCGGTCGAGCCGTTCTCTAGATTCGGATTATAAATATACACAAAATATGAATATTTAAATATATTACATTAATAGTGGTCGCAAAACATCCTGTAATCTTAATTTGTTCATTAATCCATAAAATAAGTTCAGAATTTTATTTTTTAACCGGTTCAACTGTACCTTTTTTTGTAATACCATAAACAATATTGATGTTTTATGTTTGTTGCTATTAACCTCAATGTCATCATTCTCAGTTGTTGCGTTATCAACGATCCCCGCTTAAATGATGTTAGGTATAAATTCGTTAAAACCTGTTTTCTGCGGTCGGATGTCCATGCGAACCAAAAACCATATCAGCAATAACCAATGTTTTGTTCTTGACATCCAGACAAGAGAATTTTCATTGACAATTATTCCCACTATATAGGATTTGAAAAAAAAGAAGCCAAGGATATCCTATCGTCAAATATCAACGGAAAGATGCATTTCGAAAGTAAAAAAGCAAGCAATAATACTTGAAACTTTACTCTGATCGCATGACAATTGTTATATTTTACATTGATAACGAGAATGTCAAATAAAAGTTACAAAATAGCTTTTAAACGTCACGTAAGAATGACTAAACATTCTTCGGTATGTAACTCGTAATAATACAATCCCTGCCACACATATATGCACGCATATACGCACACTACACACAATTAAGAAAACAGAAAAAAACATGTTATCTTTGGTCGATTTTAACTATTGTTGCCTAAACCGCTAGGCTCGATACTGTTACTTGTTACACAATAATAGTACTTCCAGAAATCCGACGTCCGTCGGATTGTACTTCTAGTTAGTTCTATTACGTCTTTTTTTTTGTTGACGGGGAGGAAATCTTCACAAAGATACCCCGCCTTCTGGGGGAGAAGGCGGCGGTTATGTCGGGTTCTTACCCACTAAAACCTCCCCGGTGGCCCTTTCTTCGGTGCGTGACAAGGGGCTCCGGGATCTCCACCGGAGCCCCTCTGCACTGTGCTCAAGGAGAGCACGTCCGGGGAAGGGGGGAGGGGGAGGTACTAAAGCCGTGGTAGCTCAGTGTCCGAGCGATTGCGTCAACTTGCATAGTACACAAGCAATCCGAGTTCGATCCCCGGTGCCGACACTAATATATTTGTTTTTGCAATTTACCACGCGCACTTGAGTAAAGGAAAAATTCGTGAGGAAACCTACATGTCTTAGGAAAAAATTCTAAGACACGTGAAATCTGCCAATCCGCACTAAGGCCGCGAGGCGATTTAGGCCTGTGCCCAACAGTAGGACAAATACATATTTACAAAAACTGTAACTTTTTTATCATTAATAAAGTATTTCGAACTGTGATTTTTATCCTATAGTTTATTTATGTTATTTAAAAATATATAGTCTGTATTACATAAGTTTCTTTCTTACTAATATTTTAATATACCTATTAATATAATTACATCTAAAAAATTTAATAATCTACTTAGAAAAGAGATTAGCCTAGTGTCTAAATGTTTCGACTTCCGATCTGATGGTCTCTAGTTAGAATCCCAGTCGGCTTGTACCAATAAATTGCCATGTTGTCGGTTTTTAAGTACAAAAAAGTGCCCGGCGTATGTTACACGTTTGTGTACAAAATGATATCAATGAAAATTTCAATGGCATCATAGTGGTCGATATTTGCTCGTTTTAGTAACCTTTTAGTTCATTGGTGACACTACAGTTGGCCACAGGTACGCAAATCGTGTGTCTGTTAGTATTTGATGTATTTGGTAATGATGAAATGATAATTTATGTAACTGTAATAGATCGGTTTTATAATGAAACGTCAATGGCAAATAGTACACTCTGGGCCCTGTAAGTGGTCGTGTAGTCGTTCTTTTTTCCCGAAGTGGCAGTCAAAGTTAGAGAGATTATCCGTGAAATAGCAACCGACCAAGTCGTGGTTCGGACCTCTCGGGCGCCCTCGATTTGGAATGCTTACGCGTAACATAGTAACCGTCCAACCCGAGGTTACCCCTCACCGGGGGACCCTTGTGTCGAGTTACTAGCGATAAAGGTTCAGGCTAAGCGACCATAGAGCTATGCCACCTCTCAATCCAGTGAAGCAATCAAGGCCAGCTTCTCTGGCCAATCTGTGTAGTTCGTCATTAAAAACAAACAGTTCTTTTTACGTTAGACGATTGCTTGACCTAGTGCCTAAGGCTAATATTTGTACGGCTTAGAAATGATTGCTTCTCGTATATTATGTAAGCATCGACTAGTAGGTAATGGATCCTATATTTTTTCAACCGACTTCAAAAATGGAGAAGGTGGACTGATTTTGATGATTCTTTTTTTAATTGAAAGCACCATTGTAGTTCGTAATGTGGTGTGGAAAGGATGTACACATTTCGAGAGTAGCTTGATGAGAGTTTGGTTAGGTTCTGATTAATTCCTTCAGCCCTATAGTTCTGGGCTCTCAAGAATAAGACTACGGTATCCCCTGCCTGTCGTAGAAGGCGACTAAAAGGGGCCTCGGGTTCACTGGGCGACAAGGGTGGGGGAGCCTTTGTCGTCCGCCAAGGTGGACCCGGGAAGAAGGCGACATCGGCCGGCCCGTGTCGCCTTGCACTGCGAGCGCAGAGGGGGGGAGGGAGTAACCTCCCCCCCGGGAAGTGCTCTCCTTGAGCACAGTGCAGAGGGGCTCCGGTGAGTTCCACTGGAGATCCCGGAGCCCCTCACCATGCACTGAGGAAGAGCCACCGGGGAGGTTTTAGTGGGTAAAAACCCCACATAACCGTCGCCTTCCCCCCAGAAGGCGGGGTATCTTTTTAAAGATTTCCTACTCGTTAACAAAAACAAAAAAGGTTCTGATTAATTCCATAACGTTATATTCCTACGATAATTCGGAAATACAAAGAGTGCATTCGCGCATAATATACTTTTGTTTATTCAGAATTTTAAAAGTCTGTTATATTTAATTTTGTGTCTACATAAATTCATGATAAAGTAAATTACACACGTAATAAAGTAACATCCTATATGTATGTCCCACAGTTGTGCACAGGCCGTGTCACTAACGAGGTATAATCCGACTTATTGCTCCAATGCGGATTGGCGTATATCACATCGTGCGTTTTAGAAATTTTCCTTTTGATTACACAACTTCAAAAAAGGAAAAGGTTTTCTATTCGTTTTTTTAAATATGCACTCATAGCGCCACCATTTATGATTATTTAAAATAATTGCAGGCACCACAATTACTTAAAATAACTTTGAAATTTCGGACACCGGGCCGTTGTCTTTCATTTCCGAAGTATCATAATTATACTATATCTATTACTAAATCTAATATATATCATATTACGAAGTTCTGAAAGCGAATGTAGTCTACATTATTTTCCAAATTTGTACTCGTTGTGTCTAATCTCTGATCGTTATAAATCCACTAATGCCTATACTCTACTTCTATCTTATAATTATCTATATATATATATAAAAGAGAAAGTGTGTGGGTTTGTTCCTTATAGGCTCGGCCGGCTGAACCGATTTCAATGAAACTTTCAGGGAATCTTCAGATTGACCTAGCGAGTAATCCTGTAAAGTTTCACCCACGATCAGACCACTCCTCTTTTTGAACTGTCAAACAAGTCATACGTCGTACTTTTATTTCTGACATTAACTTGAGCCCGATATGATTTTGTATAAATGATAAGAATGATAGTGTATTTACTGATATGTACATGGGTTTAGGTAATGATCCTCAACCGCTCGAGAAGAGAATAGAAGAGAATGAATAATTTAATATAGTGTGAGAGTTAAATTAAATATGTAATGATGTAAGTTTATTGTTTACATAAAATAAAGCAAAATCTATGGGTACGCTAGTATTATATAAAAATAAAAAAATTGGAGTTATGAACTCCCTCCCTATTTTGAAGTAGAGGGAAAATTTAAATAAAGTGATTTGTTTAAAAACAATTGACTTTCCAAATTTAAACCCAGCGGATTTGAATTTGGAAAGTCAGTTGCGGTAAAATATGAAGCGGTGGAAATTACAACGCGTATTTTACGAACTGCGTCAACTTTACGTACTGGGTACTGCTAGGAGATGGTTCACGTTAATATATATCAGCAATCAATAGTTAATATCAATAATCAGATAAACAATAGTCAAATGGTGGATTCGAACCTACGACCTCACGATTTTCAGACCGTACCCTAAATCTTTAACCTATTGGCGCTATAAATCTCAGAAATTTAGACATGTATCTACCAAGATATCAATCAACAATCATTATTAACATGCGATTTTAAGGATTTTCCTGGTATATCATCGATACTTAAATACCTATGACAAAAATATTTATGCGGTACTTAATTGGATTCCTAACTCTTATAACCAAAAATAATCAAAGCCGATTCATAAATGAGGGCGCTATGAATACACTAATATTAAAAAAAAGGTTAAAAAATATATAATTTTTTGTGTGGGCCGATCTCTATTCATTAAGTGTACATAATGAATATTAAATACGTAATTATAGAGTGACGCAACATACAAAATGCTATTTCAAATTCCGCAATTTGAAAGTTCGTTTAGTTATGCTAATATCAAGTTTTCAATGTAATTGAAATCATTACATTTCTCATACCGAGGTTACTTATGAAGATCCGTTTTTGTTTGACCCCGTATGTCAAATCGCACTCTCTGACTCTCTGACTCAGAGATCTCTGATGCCAGAGAACTATTCCTGGAATACTGTGAGCTAGTTATGTTCTTAGTCGCAAAAGCTAACGGCTCAATAGTAGCAAGAAGAGGAACGAAGAAATATCCTTAAAGGAGGAAAATATACATATATATTTATTTTACAAAGGGACCAACGTTGTTGCAAAAATTTTAGCAACAGGCTCATAGTATAAAAAAAAACCTACTTCACTTTAAACGTAAGGCTTTTTGCACATTAAAAGATACGAATATCAGACAACAATAATGGCTTGTCTGGTTTTTTTTAATATTGTTAGTAATATTTTTGTTAATAATTTTATTAATATGTTAACTATTGCAACTAAGCTCAAGTTTATACTAGAAATAACTGTGCCCGAATGCTGTCAAAATGAATGTTTAGTCATTTCTTTACCATTTTCTTTTTGTGTTGCTTTCGTAATTTTGTTTTTATATTTTCTATGTTATTTTTTTTTAATTTGGATCTTGGATTATTATTAATATTATTTCGTTACAGCGTCGCATTGGGTCGACTATAATGATGCTGTAATTTTGTTTAATAAGTAAATTAATTACAGTTGCTTATTTTCGGTACGCTGTTAGTATAGTTTTGCCAGTTTGGTTTTTCATTGGCGTATCACTGATACTTCAATAATATTTCAATTGTTGGTATGATACATAAATACCAAAAAATATGCTAGTACATTTCAATAGATATTACATAAAGTTAGTTTAAAGCCTTTATATTTGTCCCACTGCTGGGCAAAGGCCTTCTCTGTAAAGAGAGTTTAAGGGCGTAGTCCGCCCTACTGCGGATTGGCGGACTTCACACATAAGTTCCCTCACTATGTTTTCGAAAACCGCCGAGTGCGTGGTTTGCAACAGTAAATTTAATGGTGTCGGCACCGGTGATCGAACTCGGCAACTTGAACTGCTAGCGTACTAGGCAACTTGAGGCGACCGCCCGGACACTGAGCTATCACGGCTGAAATAATTATAAAATAATTACATAAAATTCAATAATGAAAATTACTTATTTGAAAAAAATATAATAGGAGATTACGGTTTTTGTCACGATGACGATTGAATTGTAATAGGTTGGTTTCGGAGTGAAATGAAATTGGTAAATAACAGACTCATGTACCGAGCATTTGTATACTGCTGATGTAACAACGTTATTTAATACTTTGTGAATTAAATAACGTAAGTAATTATTTATAATTAATTCGTAACAGTTACCAATACATTTTGTTACTAAAGTTTTACAATAACGTATTTCATTCACATTATACTAGTTTTAAATCAATGCATAAATAAAGCAGGGCGGGGGTATCTTCTAAAGGTTTCCGCCCGTTAGCAAAAAGCCAGAGGTTAGCCCCATATTGGGCTTATCCCATGTCAACGAAAAAAAAACAGAGGCCACCATAAAAAAAAGGAAATGGAACTCATTGTTACTAGCCTGCTGGCTTATTCTTAAGCTGGAAGCTTAGTCATTAGGCTCAAATAAGGAAAAAAATACTGCTATTTACTACGATCGAGATATTGTAAATTATATATTTAGATGCATGGATCGTATTTACTATCAGCTAATATCAGAGTTCGTTCGCTATTAAAATGAACTTCCATTTCTAGGTGGCGTGTTTCTCGTGTCTCGTGCCAAGCGGTTGGTCAGCACCAGTGGTGAAGGTGGCAGCGGTGGGCGCTGCCGTTGGAGCAGTCAAGGGAGCCATCAGGGGTGCG
The DNA here is from genome assembly GCA_029286785.1 of Meandrusa payeni. Lineage (NCBI taxonomy): Eukaryota > Metazoa > Arthropoda > Insecta > Lepidoptera > Papilionidae > Meandrusa > Meandrusa payeni. The sequence goes on along the minus strand of JAGSMX010000008.1, from coordinate 3,822,888 downwards.
GTTCTAGCGAGCGCTGGAGCCTTAGTCGCGAAGAACGTAGCAACTGCAGTCAAGGGGGCCCTTGGTGCCATCGCAGCTAAAGGCGCTTTACTTAAAAGTACAAGTTTTATGGTCTATTACATTATCGAATTTCACTTATTCAAAGAGAGAGGAGGTATTGTATTAGTCTGTAGTTTTATGTTTGTACATTTATAGCAAATTAAGTCCCATGTTAATTTTGTTGGCATCGGACCTTAAGCGACTTGAACTATCAAGGAAATCTTAGAAATCTTTGAGAAAAATGTATGTCGATTGAAACATTGATAGGTTTATGACAATCTCTGAAGCGTCGAATCCACCATTCGACTATTGACATGGACTATATCCTTTTTTGTTAACGGTAAGGAAATCTTCAAAAAGATACCCCGCCTTCTGGGGGAAGGCGACGGTTATGTGGCCCTTCCTCGGTGCATGGTGAGGGGATCCGGGATCTTCAGAGGAACGAGGTTCCTCCCTTCCCCCCTGTGCCCTCGCAGTGTAAGGCGACACGGTCCAGCCGATGTAGCCTTCTTCCCGGGTTCACCTTGGCGGACGATGGTCCCCACCCTTGTCGCCCAGTGAACTCGAGGCCCCTTTTAGTTCCCGCCTTCTACGACAGGCAAGGGATACCGTAGTCTTATTCTTAAGAGCCCAGAACTACAGGGCTGGTGGACCATATCCTGTCACAAGCTTACCTACCTCCCACCTCCTTAACGAAAACGAGTACTAATGGGGAAGCAATAACAATGTCGACGCCAGAACAGCATTGTATAACTACTTCGGAAATAAAAAAGCGTACGTGCGTAGAAACGTTTAACCTTTTTCTAAAGGTGATATTTATTTATTTATTTGCGGCGTGGATTTAATTTGAAGTCGCTTTTTTTATACCGATAGTATACATTGTTATACTACAACTTAATTTGGACTCAATGAATTAATTAACTTAAATTTAAGTGCTTGAAGGATATCCGCCAAATGTTAGGGCGTTAATGTCAGTTCCTCACCGACCTTATAAGGTCCCAAGCAACATTTCGATAGAGGCTCAGGCTGCACAACTAAGAGCTATATCACTTCTCAATCCGGTAAAACAGTCAAAGTCAACCTCTCTGACTAATTTGTGTTGGATCGACGGTTCGAGTTGCGACCGTGTGCCTTTAGCCATACTTGTCAACTACAGAGATTTTTGTAATACTTTTGAGACAACGTAATTAGATCACAAGGGATATATTTATATTTTCCTTGAAGTACTGTAACTCGTCTGTATGTGAATGTTTCAGATATAGCAATAAAGACGGCGGTGCACGGGGCCACATTCGGTACGGGAGCTGCTATAGGCGCCGCAATTGTAGCCCACAAACCTCATTATTTTGAACACGAGGAGACTTACGTGGAACACGTCAATGTAGGTGACGTTGTAAAATTTTCAAAGAATTCATTTATATAATTGTTAAATCTCACAGTCATTTATGTACGCAGTAGTCGAGTTTATACAAGGTCACATTAGCCAACATTTTACTATGGAACCATTCTATTACAACTCACTTGTCATTTTGCTATTTTTGACATTTAATTTTCAATGGATTTTTTAGATTATCTCATTACGTACGTGATTGACCAAATAGCAACAATTTAAACAATATTAGAATATCAGAGATAGGCCATTGGAAAACCATAGTGGTACAAATGAATCAACAACCGTGATGTCACTGAACGTTCACTTTGACACAATTGGTTTAGCAAAGACGGGCCCGGTTGTGCCGCATGCTCATTTGTCCTATCGTTATAGTTGCTCTATCTTGTATTTATCACAATTCTGTGAATAACAACGATCAACACAACACATCTGAGGTCAGCGCCCCCTTTATCTCCAAAACAATTCCACGGAAATATTATTTCCCTAGGAACAAATGTTCATAAACAAATTTGAAATAATTTAAACAGACGTCATATACATACATATCAAGGTAAAAGATAGAAGTACGAAAATCCTCCTTCCTCCTTTGCTATTTCCATATCTTCACACCAATGGACAAGAAAAATGTATAAGCAGTAGTTCAAGACCTAGAGGTTGAAATCCAACACGCTGGAATGACCAGAACCGCATCACTCTCGGCACAGTACTGTCTTAGACGACTTTTTGCCATTCTGACTTGCATGTTAACTTTAAGTTACAGTCTATATGTTCCACTTATGTGCACTGTATCACAAACACCTCAATGCCTGAAGAGGAAGTTGAACCAGTGAGCAATGAAAAGAGCTACATTCGGCATTAACCTAAGGGAGTTAAAGGTATACAATCCAAAACAAAGAAATTCGACGGAGAACAAAGCTACTCAATATAACTAAAACTAAACTTACAGTCAGCAAGTAGAAGTGGCAGTACGCCGGCCACATTTACCGAGTCAGTGATGCCAGATGGAAGAAGAAAGTCTTGGAATGGAGGTCGCATGGGTCGTAGCCCTCCAGAAAGACTGACGACCTGATAAGGATAGCCGGAAGTGGCTGGATGCGGATAGCGGAGAATTGTATATGGTGGAGGGCATTGGGGAAGGCCTATTTCCAGCAGTGGCTAGACACAGGCTGGTGATGATGTGTGTATGTGAACTTCATTAAATTGATATTAATGTCGACAATAAAGATTTTATTTTTAAAGGAACCGCAAATCCATCATGGCTACTACTATCACAACCAGTATCCAGATGAAACTCATCCTCAACCGATATCCCATGAGCACAACCACGAGATTCCTTACGAACAGCCCGTCGCATACCACGAGTACGTATGACATACTTTCTACTACATTTTATAAATTTGTAACATGGGAGGATATGGGGTCTTTGGCCTCGTTTATCCAACTTTACGACTATTTAGGTCCTCGAAGTGCCTCATTTTATGAATTCTGGTTAACTCTCAATGATATTTGGCTTTTTGAACCTCTATAGGGAGTAAATCAGATCGGGCGCCGAGAGTGAATTTTGTTCTTAAAAATAAACATATTAGTGCAATCGCTATGGATTCTTCAATCCCTGCCAAATGATCTCATCTCTGCTATTTTGTGCTTACAATAATTGTTTATTAAATTATTGAATATTATATAATACATAAATAATATTGTTATTGACATAAATTAATACATAAGACTATTATATTATATATAATGCACAAAATACAAGTAAGATAAGATAAAAGATTAGAAGAGGTCTCTGCTGCAGGGGAGACCAAGTAATATTATAATTATTTTAGATTACTATGACATTATTTATAGATAAATTTTATTTGTTACATTTCCAGGTCTCCCGTCCACCAGCTCTACCATTATCAACCGTACTCCGAACTAAATTTTAGATGAAAATAAATGATAATAATCAACGAATATTTTTTCTTAAGTCGTGTATAAAGTAGGTTAAATATTGTAAAACGTTAAATAAATGAATTATTAAGAAATAAATCGATTTATTTTTTACCATTTGGTACAAACATCTACGGTTGTATGTATCTCTGGTCGTAAACACCGTGTCGTCAGGCTGACGTCACTGCAGACCTAAGATCCACAGATCGAAAAGGCGCGTTCGACTTTACGATCAAGAACAATGAAGACGTGATGTCGGCCTTTAAAACTACTAAAATTCTCCTATTTATACCAAGAAGAAGACATGGCTTTATGGACTAAAGTCTTTTGTCTTTCCCATTAGGGATAAATTAAAATCATCATCATCTAAGATCCACATATAAGGCCTCGATGCTGCTAAACAAATTGTCAAAATGGACGTTTAGGATTGACAGCAAATTTGTCGATTTATGATAATTATGGTTATCGTTGGCGTATCGTTGGCACATGAATAATGTTTTAATTCATATTTTATGGTTCTTTCATCACACGACCTAATGACGTAATATCAACAATATTTACGAGTAAAAACAAAGACCAACTTCAAATCAAATTAAACGTTAAACACTACCACGCACAGACGCCATCTTTGATTTTCCGTATTATCCTAGGAATTACGAAATATAATTAATCAGAACCTATCTAAACTCTCATCAAACTACCCTTGAAGTACATCCCTTATAATAAAATAAAAAAATAATCACCGTAAGTGATGGTATTGGGTTATTCGTTATTCTGTCGCGCACATACTTAATGCAAAATTGAGACTTACTAAATGAGTATTCTCATAGATGCCATAGGAATCACTAGCTTTCAAATAAAAAATAAACATCAAAATCGGTTCGTCCATTCGAATAGAGAACCTCCTCCATTTTTGGAAGTCGGTTAAAAATTTGATTTTCTTACATCGAAAGCTAGCAATATTTCTAACATTCTTGTTAACCATTACAACTAAGCTTGCGCTAAGAGATGATTCACGTCAATAGTTGAATGGCGGATTCGAACCTACGACCTTACGATTCGCAAACCGTACCCTGAACCATTAAGGCTATAGACGCTTCAATTAGATTTATATCTAGTTTTAGTGACCCTGCTGTTACAGGTGACAATTGCATCAATAAAAGCTAACCTAAGACATCTATCGAGATTGCAGCTTACTTTTGCATTCATTTATGAGCGACTTAAGGTTTCCAACAGCCAAGCAAAAAGCAATTGTTTTTTTTACCAACCAGAGCAGGTGATCTAAAAATATTTTGTTGCTATTTGTAAATTGACGTTACTACGCATTACTGAACAATCGAATACAAATGACACGCAATGCTTAGAGCCACTCGTTTTACGTATGAATAGATACATTTTTAAACCGTTGCCGTTATATATTATGTTTGACAAGCAGTTTTCCGACTACATTCCAAAGAAGTGGTAAAGTAGGCCAGTGTGTAAAGAATCCGAGGTTTAGAAAAAAAAACCCTTTGACCATGTACACAATGCATATAATTCGCATTATAAAATTGAAAGATAATTTGGCTGGCACGTCAGCTTCTATTTAAGGGCGTCGATGTAAACCGAATTAACAGCTCTTTAAACGTTGTTCGAGTTAATTGATTATTAATTGTTAATACATCCTAACTTAAGGATACCGGTTGTCGAAGGATATGATTGCAGTAAAGGGATGTTTTAGCATCCGACGTGTTCACGGAGTTTGTGTACTGTTCGCCCGGTCCTGGCCTGTTCGCGATTCTTACAGCAACTAATGATATTCAAATAGGACGCGCGTTTAGAATTGTTAATCGGTTGTAATAATTTTCAGTGAAGTATAAAAGCGCTAACTGGCTCGTTGCAAGGCATAATTGCAATCAGTTTAACCAGGTGGTGCATCGACAGCAGCAGAACAAAAGGGCAAAGCGATGTCTCGACTTACGGTTAGCATATCTATATCGTGAAACTTTAACAATTTGGTGTCTGTGTTTCGATGTTGAAATCGCTCGTGATTTTTTGGTTTAATTCAAATTATTTTTCAGATTTTCTTCATCATCGCCGTAGCGTATGAAGTTCTTGGAGATGGTGAGTGCGTTGTCTATAGTTTGGTTGAAATGTTCCAACTTTAAATGGTATATTATAATTGAACATATTATTTTAGGTAAAGGAGTCAAAGATTCAAACGCCGCTCCTTCGGGGTTGTATTCAAGTGTGCTCGGCGCTGGTTTAGGCGGCGGTGCATACCTCGGGGGTGGCCTCGCGCCGGCTGGCATCGTGACAGGTTCTGCTGTGCTCGCAGGGCCCGGAGCGATCGTAGGAGGCGGCGGCCTCGGCGGTGTCGGCAACGGTCTCGGTGGAGGAGCGGCCCTCAACAACGCTGCTGCAGTGGGGGCAGCCCAGCTCAGTGCCATTCAAAACGCTCAAGCCGTGCAAGCCGCGCAGATGGCCAACGCCGCCGCGGCCGCCATCCAAGGGGCACGTGTCGCTGAAGCCGATGCCCGCGGCAGGCAGGCGAACGCAATTCAAAACGCGCAAGCGTTAGACGCGGCCCGTATTGCTAACTTGCAACGGGCACAGGCCGCCGCTCTTGAGAACGCCAGGGCAACAGAGGCCGCCAGAAGAGCAGCGGCCGCGAGCGCCCTCGAAGTCGCCCGTGCTGCGGAAGCGGAGCGTCTGGCCAACGCAGCTCGCGTGCAAGCCATTGCATACGCCAACACCAGAGCAGTCGAGGCTTCCCGTATCGCCAACGCCGCTAGAGCTCAATCCGCTGCTGTTGCTACAAGTGCTGCTCAAGCGCAAGCCGTCGCTGATGCTGTAGCGAGGAACGCTCAAGAGGGTCTCCTTCTTGGCGGCGGTGGTGGTGCCGCTGTAGTTGGCGTAGCGCCCGCCTCGGCAGGTGTAGTAGTAGGATCGGGAGCGCTTGCAGGTCTCGGCGGTCTTGGGGGTCTAGGTGGTTACGGAGGTGCCTGGGGAATTGGCGGTGGTTATGGCGGTGGTTACGGCGGTGGTTACGGCGGTGGTTATGGCGCCGGTTATGGAGCCGGATACGGCAAACATTAAAGTATCCACAGTGGTATCGATATTATGATAGACAATATAGACTTCTACATCCATTTCGTCACTTCACAGAGAAATGGTTAGCGGCAGATACATTAGGACTGGTTGTGTAAATATTATTTGAACTCAATAAACAACTATTGCATTAAGTTTTTTTCGCTTTTATTTCGACTGTTTGAATGTCATCTCTCGGAGGATATTAAATAACTGGCCCATTTAATGAACTGAATTCTGAGTTTAGTGTTGCTGCAATGTCATAAAATTAAACCTTAGTTGATCAGACCTGAAAAACAATGCCCCTTGAATTGGTCTGTTTAATTTGAAAATAAAATAATGATATTAGTTGCAGACTAAGCTATATGTCACCTCCAACGAAAACCAACGTAATGTCTAATGCTTAAACTTCATGTGGTAGTTTTAAACTGTCTAAATAAATACAGAACAGAAGCATATTTACGAGCAAAAACAAAAACCGACTTCAAATCGAATCAAATATTTAACGTTATTACGCCCGTCCGCCATCTTTGTATTTCCGAATTATCGTAGGAATATTGCGAAATTGAATTAATCAGAACCTAACCAAACTTTCATCAGCTATTTTCGAAATGCATACTTGCCAATAAAAAGGAATCATCGAAATCGGTTACCATGATATTGACTTATTCGTCTATTTATGGTGCACATACTTACAGCAAAATTTTGACTTATATGGTTTTCTCATAGATTCCACTGTCAGAATAGGACCAAATTTTATTGAGACATCACGGGAAGCACCAGCTCTCTAATAAAAAAAGAATCATCAAAATCGGTTCACTCAGTTCAAAGTTATACGGTAACAAGCCTCCTTCTTTCGCAGTCGATTGAAAATGCTATAAGCTGTTTTGATTTATTCTGATTTTCCATATAATATCGATAAAGTTTATCTTTGTAACGGTATTCATACGTTAACAAATGTTTATATTGTACCTACAGAATAAATGGCGAAAGGTCAACACACAAGCCAGAGATAAGTTTAACTATAAAAGCTGTAACATTTCAACTGGTCATATTATAATTCATAAACAGTTCGACGAGATTCAACTATAAATATGGCGTTCAAAGTGAGTATATATTGTCCAAATCGAAAAACATTTATAATTTGTTTTACTTAATATTTTAATGTAGCAAAATAATATTCATCAAATGGTTTATTCATTGTTGACATCCAATTAATGACTTATTAGTTGTAAGAGTATTTCTTTCACCGTTGACTAAAAATTAGAAATAATACAAATAATATTTTGTCCAAGTGGAATATTTTAACACAATATTACTTAAAGTTATCAAATGCACAACCCTAAATCATTCTAAATTGAGACAGGTCAAGAAAAGGTCACAATTCTCTGATCATTCAACTGGTTTATTTAGTCATTCAGTACTAAGTTTGCATAACAGTTAGGTCAGTAAAGCTTAAATGAAATTAAAAAAATACATTTATTAATAAAATATATATTTATATCAATGTCTTTCTTTATTTAAAAAAAAATGTTTCATTATAGTTTTTAGTTGTTAAATAAAATAAAATAAATTAATTAAAAATTTAAAGCACAAATTAACTATACATACATAGCATTTTTTTTTTATAATTTCTAAAGCAAGTGCTTGACTACAATCCCATCTGATGTTAAGTGGAAATGCAGTCCTGGATGGTAAGGTGCACTAGCTTAGTAAATGCCTATTCACTCTACTCTTGAAAATATAACTAAAAATAACACTTAAACTCAATTATGCGGTTAATTGTGTAACTACAGCTTCAAAAGAAATGTATTTATAATGTTATTGTATTGTGTAGTGTATTGTAAGCACTTGATATTATTAGGCAAGCAGCGGCCATTTTAATTATTAGGTTTAATGAATTCAAAATCTAAATTGAACCATCAGAAAATCAATGCTATAAAATGTAAGAAATTATTACATCTAATTACAGAAATGTTTGATTCAAAGATTGCAATATTTAATACTTTAGTTGGAACTTTCCGTCGGATATCCTTTCATTTTTGAAAACATGAATTTCCAATAATGTTAACACCACCCTGCTTGTTTTGAAAATAGATCGATAAGAACACAAGAAATACAATTGTAAAATAAAACTTTTTTATTTACTTTTTATGTTTATGTTATAGATCATTTGCTTACTGGCCATGGTCGCTCTAATCAACGGTAAGTATTTTAGTTATTATAAACATAATTATTGTATGTTCCTTTTTTAAAATTAATTATAAAACAAAACACTTCAAATTCACCTTAAGATAATAAAGTATTCCTTTCTCGGACAGTCCATATCCATATATATTCTTGAGAAAAAAATTCGCATGAGTTTTTTATCCTAGCTGAATGGACAGAGACAAGTTGTTAGCTTTTCACCAAGCTTATTAGGTACCAAGTGTAGTGAGCTGTGGTAGCTTAGTGTCCAGGCGGTCGCTTTAAGTTGTATAGTACAGTAGCAAACTGAATTCGATCCCCGGTACCGCCACCAATAAATTTGTTGTTACAATTTTATGTGCTTATTTACCACGCGCTCGGCGGCTGTAAGACATGTAAAGTCTTCCAATTCGCACTAGGGCCGCCTGGCGGACTATGCCCTTGTCTTTACAGAGAAGGCCTGTGGCCAACAATGGGACATATATAGATGCTGTAACTTTATTAGGTACCAAATATTAGTGATAATTTCTGGATATTTATTTCCTCATCATCGCAGGCAGTCACAAAACTACAAAGTAGACGGTCTATTATATTTTGTTAGTCTAATACACATTCAATATGGCAAGAAGTGTGAAGCACAGTACGGTTTACTTATTTAATAGATTTAATAATAATAATATTATATCATCATATTTAAGGTTATCACGTCAGGTTAACAGGTTAGAGATGAGAGTGTTCTTTCTGAGAATGAAATGAATTCTGAGTTCCTCTGTCAACATATCTGTGCGACCATTGCCAATAAAAGTTAGATTTTTAAATTGATCTTTGACTCGATTAACGAACAATGATAGTGGAGCTCTTGTACTTCTGTGTTGATTGAGATTTTTTTTGAAAAAAGAAAGCTAGCAATATTTTTTTTCGTATATATTATTAACATTCTTGTTAACCATTCCAACTAAGCTTAAGCTTGTGCTAGGAGATGGTTACCCCACGACCTTACGATTCCCAGACCGTAACCATCAAGCGCAGTATGGGACGTCCACCCGCAAGGTGGTCTGACGACCTCATAAAGGTCGCAGGACGCAGGCCGTTTACAACCGATCATTTTGGAAATCGTTGGGGAGGGCTATGTCCTAAATGATGATGACGATGAACCTAAACCATTAGGCTATTGACGCTTAAGATTAAGATTGGTAGGTTTATGAAATTCAAGACTAGGTAAGTACTCCTTAACGACAACGACCATTAATGTGGAAGAAGATATAGAATATAAACGATAGAACTTTGAAACTATATAGTAATTGTATTTCGGTAATTCGGTCGGTGAGCTTCTATGCGTAATAGCGTCTAACGTTCGATACGTGACTTTTGATTGGATTTGAAGTCAGTTTTTGTTTTCAACCAACTTCAAAAAAGGTGAGGTTCTCAAATCGTCTGTATTTTTTTTAAGTTAACATTTTTTATAAAAATTTTAGACTGATTGAACCGATCTTGATGAGTCTCGTATTTGTTATAATTTGGTCCATTTCTAACAATGGCTTCCATGTAAAAACTAAATAAGTGTTTTTGCATTAAATATGTGCGCGAGAAATGGATGGATAGCCCAATATCACGCCAACCCATTTCGATTACTCATTTTTTATTGAAAATCTTCAAGGATAACTTCAAAATTCTATTTCGTAATTGATTTGATTTGAAATCGGTTTTTGTTTTTACTCATAAATTCATTTGTCATTTGTGCACAGGTTCCCCGTACGGCCACGAGAATGGACGACAAGGAGGTTATGGAGGCCAGGGTGGGCAGGGATTTGGGCAAGGTCAACAAGGATTTGGCCACGGTCAACAAGGATTTGATCAAGGTCAACAAGGCTTTGGACAGGGTCAACAAGGATTTGATCAAGGTCAACAAGGATTTGGGCAAGGAGGACAAGGAGGTTTTCCAGGTAACCACGGCGGAGGCCAAGGAGGATTTAGACCCGGTGGCCAGGGAGGATTTGGTGGTCACGGTGGGCAGGGAGGATTTGGTGGTCACGGTGGGCAGGGCGGATTCGGTGGCGGTGAAAATGGTGGAGGTCAAGGAGGTTTCGGTGGCCACCGTGGCGGGTACCAAGAACACGGATATTAATTATGTTTAGAAAATAAAAAAATATATATTTTTTAAATTGTTTTTTTTTTCTACCTGACAATGCTAGACTATACCAAGTCAATTAATAGGTTCCCAATCAATTTAAATTTTTTATCTGATTGCGGGAAACCTCTTTTATGATTAGCTTAGCTACAGTGTTTCAGAGACAGATCAAGACCTAATAGAGAGTAAATTCGCTCAAACAAAAAATCGGTTGAATGACAGAGATTTGAGATAGAGAAATATGACATCATGAATCATATAATGACAGAACTGTAGACGAATGCTACGAATTCCGTGGACTGCCAAGCGCACAAATGTATCTGTTCTCTCCCAACTCGCCATAAAGACCAGACTGTCCATTGCGTGTCTACAGCGCATACTGTCATATTTCGGGCATATAATGCGTAGAGGGTATGGCAGCCTTGAAAAGCTGGTCATCGTTGGCAATACAGAAGGTAAGAGAACAAGAGGACGGTGGCTAACACGATGGCCAGACTAAGTAAAAAGTGCCATCTCCTCTACCAGCTGGTGGGTGCTGCCTCGGACGAAACCGATGGAGGCAGATTGTTCATTTGAGGGGCTCTAGTGACCACGATCCTCAAAAAATGAGGGAACGACAAAGAAGAATCTATATAAATGAAATATATATGTATGTGTATGTACGCGCAACACCCGAACTACTAAACCAAATTTTTAAGACATCATGAATGAAAAGCGAGTGAATGAGTCAAAAAGACATTCATTTGTTCACCCAATGAATGACAACTTCAAACAAACCATACGTAATATCATAAGCGTCAATCAAATACAATTAGTGCTTATTTCGCAACAGAAAAAATCAGTTTTTCAAATTGTGTTTGCTTTAAGAGGTCTATCTTCGTGTTGTTTATTGTTATTATTATATTGATAGGAATAAATTATTAGCAAGCAGCAAGTTTTATTATAAGAATAAAATACTAAAGAATACAGGGTAGGTGTGCCCTGTTGCTGACAGATCCGGGGCACTCCAATTACAACGGCTGATGGCATTCGCGGAAGGTTTAGTGGGTAGGGGTCGCTGAGACCGATACCCACACATCCCACCTGGCCCACCTAGGGTTCCGGAGGATGGTCCGTAAAAAGGATTCCCCCGCGTAAAAAAAAAAGTATAGGTGTGGCCGGTACACTACATTGAAAACAGAGGGAAACACTGATGTGAGCACGCATACTCGCATCGCTAACACAGTTATGAAATTGTGAATTAAATAGTCATTAGTTACTTGGCAAATGAATTAGGACATAAGTACACGGTTCATTGCAAACGAACGCAGCCTGTACGTAACAGTAACCGCGCATGCAATACAGATTATGCGCATTAATTGCCTTAGATAACTAAATATAGTCATATTTAATCTATTAACTATGTTCCTTTGCTGTGATACATCCAATTGTTTACTGTAATTTTAATTATTGATAAGCAATCCGCCGTAGGGCCGGTTGGAGACTATGCCCTTATACTCCTTTTACAGGGAACGCCTGTGTCCAACCGAAGGACATATAAAGGCAGTTCACACAAAGTTATCAGCCGTATATTAAATTACTTTAGAAACATGTATAAGTTATATTAAGCATATATAGGCAAATAGGCATAAGTCGCTTTAGTGGAAGAAAGCAACGCTTTTGTGGTTTCTGCAGTAGTAGTAATTAATCAAATGACATTATCACAGAGATTAATTTTTGAATATCGTAGTTGCTTTTTTATTTTTGTTGTCCTCGCCCGCTTCGCTGGACAAATGGTAACAAAAGTAGCCTAAAAGTTAAAGGTAAAGTTACAGCCTTTATATATATGGTTTATATGTCCCACTATTGGGTGCAGGCCTTCTCTGTAAATAGCGGATTGGAAGACTTCACACGCCTTATAAAATTTTCTAAGACATGTAGGTTTCCTCATGATGCTTTCCTTCTCCCCCGAGCGCGTGGTAAATCAACACATAAAATGGCAACAGCAAATTTTTATGTGTCGGCACCGGGGATTGAACGTGGGTTGCTAACGTACTATACAACTTGAGCCAACCGCCAGACACAGCTAACACGGCAAAGTAGCCTAAGTTACTCCTTAATGACATGCCAAGACAATACATGACAAGCGTCAATAGCCTAATGGTTTAGGGTACGGCCTGCGAATCGTAAGGTCGTGGGTTCGAATCCACCATTCGACCATTGTCGTCAACCACACATTTAGTGGTTAAGAGCAGGCTAAGGGTAGTGCCGCTAAAAATAGCGTTTTAAAACTATTATATAAATAAATAAATATATACATAAATAGATACTTCTAGATGGTTAAAAAGATTGTTAGTAATATTTCTGAAAAAAAAAGAAATATTGCTAGCTTTCTTTTAAAAAAAAATCATTAGCTCAGAATCAGTCCAGCCGTTCCAGAGATGAGCCAGAACAAACAGACATAAATTGTAAAAAAAACTATTCTGGTATATTATACAGATAGTAAAAAGCGTTTATTTTAATATTATAAGCAGACACTCTAATTGTATTTATTTGTATTGATTGTATGCGGCATTTAAAAAAAACCCACGTATTACTTAAAAACGTTTCGTTCATCTTCGTTTAATCGTAGTGTTTATAATAAAAAAAAATATTATTTCTCTGTGTGTAGACCTACAGACATATTGTGGACAATATTATAATGCGGATAACAGTGTTGCTTCCATATTTATTACTCTTTTTACTTTATGTATTTTTTATCTTAAGCTTTTAAAATGTATTCTTTTGTTGTTCCAAATAAAATAAAAATAATACACTGGCAGGCATTGGCACAATTCCTGCAATTGGTTTGCGTCTTCGATGGAGATGCGGAGGGTGAAAGAAAACAGGAAAAGCGGTGTCCACTTCAGCGTACCGGTTACCTGTTTACAAATGCTAATTTCAATTCGAACGAGGTATAAAAGCGTAAACAAAATTGTAAAAGGCATAATCATAACCAGCTCAACCCGGTGGTATAACGTGGGTAAACAAACACACGCGATGTATCGACTCACGGTAAGAACACAACGTCTACAATTAATGGTAGTAAATCTAAAACCATCTTTAATAAATTTACTTATTTATTTACCTTGTGATTTGAACGAGCAACATCTATACTACTAAATGGGGAGACGGGTTTTGTTACATTTTCTTGCAAAAACCACTGAATAGATAGATTATACCATAAGATGAAAACCTGTAGTTCTGGGCTCTCAAGATAAGACTACGGTATCCCCTGCCTGTCGTAGAAGGCGACTGAAAGGAGCCTCGGGTTCACTGGGCGACAAGGGTGGGGGCCTTTGTCGTGAACTCGGGAAGAAGGCGACATCTGCAGGCCCGTGTCGCCTTGCATTGCGAGGGCACAGGGATGTGCTCTCCTTGAGTACAGTGCAGAGGGGCTCCGGTGCGTTCCTCTGGAGATCCCTGAGCCCCTCACCATGCACCGAGTAAGGGCCACCAAGGAGGTTTTAGTGGGTCAAACCCCACATAACCGCCGCCTTCCCCAGAAGGCGGGGTATCTTTTTGAAGATTTCCTCTCCATGAACAAAAAAAATACCATAGGATGAAGCCTATTTTAGAAAAAGTTTAAGTACTTTCTACATTGTTAGATCATCTGGTACTAGTTTAAAAATATTTATTTTCTGTCACAAATTCATGCCTGTTTGATTTGTCTATTGTTTATTATTTAGTCGAAATTTTGGATAAATGATACGGAGAATTAAACAAAAGTTAAGCGTTATTGTGAAACAGTCCTAACGTTTTGCATCAAATTTGTATACAGGCGTTTTTCGTAAATTCGTACTTTAACAATTTAACTCAATAATAATTTTATAACGCCATCTAGTAAATACTGGTACTTCAGAGCCTTTTTGTATATTTTTTTTTAAAATTATTCTTTAATTATATTATATTAATTAATTTCATTTTAAATCAATTTCAATAATCAATTAATTATATAACGTGTTGTGTTTTTAGATTTTCTTTGTCATCGCCGTGGCGTATGAAGTAGTTGGAAATGGTAAGGAAAAGTCCGACTTTTTTATACTTTAATTAATGTTTTTAAAACACATTTCCACCGATAGATTCTTCCATCGTAAACCACCTCATTCACACTGAAATGAAATACATGAGCAGTTGCATTATGACCTTTGTCCTCTTTTCTTTTAAATATATCTTCATATCTTCGACTTCTACCGTCTACTGTCGTTTGTTTTCTTCTTCTGTCTTTTAATGCGATAATTATTTATAAGTATATATATTTTCCATTTCTATCTAAATCAACACATGACATGTTCATGACAACCACATGTCTAATTACAACATTTTATATTGATTGATTTGATATAATTTTTTATTACTTGAGTTTGGTTTTAGTATTATATAAATTGCCATAAATCTGTGTAATTTGTCAGATTCTTTAGGAGTATACAATTAACGATGATTCTATTTCATCGCGTTTTGTTTTTGTGTGAATAAAAGTTTTTTCTACAGGTCACGGCTCTGGTTATGGTGGTGCAATCATCAACGGTGGTCTCGCGCCAGCTGGAATTATCACCGGTAATGCCGTCGTAGCCCCAGGGTCTGCCGTGGTCGGCGGCTCCGGCCTAGGCAATGGCATAGCATTAAACAACGCCGCCGCGGCAGGCGCTGCCCAGCTAAGTGCTCTCCAGAACGCACAAGCCGTTCAAGCCGCACAAATAGCGAACGCCGCTGCGGCGGGTATCCAGGCTGCACGCGCCACCGAAGCTGAAGCCCGCGCTAGACAAGCCAACGCGATTCAGAACGCCCAGGCCTTCGATGCGGCTCGAGTAGCTAACTTGCAGCGGGCGCAGGCAGCTGCGTACGAGAACGCTAGAGCCACAGAGGCCGCCAGAAGGGCAGCGGCGGCGAGTGCTCTTGAAATCGGCCGCGCCGCTGAAGCGGAACGCGTTGCGAACGCGGCACGTGTCCAGGCCATCGCGTTCGCCAACACACGAGCAGTTGAAGCATCGCGTATAGCCAACGCAGCTAGAGCCCAGTCCGCTGCTGTCGCTACAAGTGCTGCACATACGCAGGCTGTCGCTGATGCGGTGGCTAGGAACACCCAGGATGGAGTGGTTCTCGGTGGCGGTGGTGGTGCTGCTGTTGTCGGAGTAGCGCCGGCCGCGGCTGGTGTGGTTGTCGAGTCCGCAGCGGGGCTTGGCAGTTACGGCGACGCAGGCTGGGGCTACGGCGGAGGTGTCCACTTAGGCAAACACTAGTTTAACAAAGTTCCCGAAACAATGATAGAAAAAGTATATTAATTCTACGTCCATTTCTTTACTTTTCATAGAAATGGTTTGCGGCGAACAAACTAAGACTGGTTGTGTAAATAATTTTCTGTCTAATAAATATAATTATTATGAAAAATATTAACTTGTACTTTACGATTTTGGTGGCTAACCCATACCATTGATTATCACCGTGGCTTATAAAGGCAATATAGCGGTAGCTTAGGAGCTCTACTTCTAGTAATTTACGTTTCTAATCTCAGCCGTGTTCCATTTTTTTCCTTTTTTTACATACAAAAAATCACTTGTTTAAATTTGTGCAGGTGTATGGCAATATGTGCACCACATGTCACATATGGGAAGATATAAGCTTAGAGAAATGAACACAGAGACTGTCTCTATCTACTCCGCTTAAAAAGATTAAATAAACGTTACAGCTTTTTTGTATTGTCACACGTTTAAAACTAAAACAATACAATAGCGCTATTGACATGTCAATCATTGTCTGGGTAAGAACTGATTGTGCAGTTACATATTATAAATGTAATTAAATCATCATCCTTTCTGAGTGCACACCAAGACACTGATAAAAAATTGCTCTCATAAGGTTATTTGGATAAGATAAACTGCTGTGAAGTGGAGTTAAAAACCTTATATATCTTGTTTAGGTGGTATTGGTAAAGTAACTAACTTGTAAAATTCTCCTGTCAATTAGAAATAGTCAATTAGTCACCTCCTTTTTTTGACGGAGGGAAATCTTAAACAGAAGGCGGGGTCTATCTTGGTCTCGGGTTATGTGGGATTTTTACCCACTAAAACTCCCCAGGTGGCCCTTCCTCGGTGCATGGCTCCGGGATCTCCAGTGGAACGCACCGGAGCCCCTCTGCATGCTTTCGGAGAGCAGGTCCCGGAGGGAGAGGTTAATCCCTCCCCCTTGTGCCCTCGCAGTGCAAGGCGACACGGACCAGCCGATGCCGTCTTCTTCCCGGGTTCACTTCGGCGGACTACAAAGGTCCCTACCCTTGTCGCCCAGTGAACCCGAGACCCCTTTTAGTCGCCTTCTACGACAGGCAGGGGATACCGTAGCCTTATTCTACGAGCCCAAAATTACACGGCTGAGAAATAGTCACCCAGAACTATGGTGGAGTTTTTAATTTGAGTTATTATCTGGTTTTCACAAATTCTAACATATCAATAGATATTTTCGCAATTTAAAATTTTTACTTCATAACGTTATTTTCTAACGCTCTGTTATTCAAATGAATGAGGTAAGGATTATTGAAAATTGAATTGCATTTAAAATTCGATTAAAACACCTGATGTTAAAGTTACGTACATAGAGATAATATTCCCGTGATATCGGTGACTTGTTGTTTCCAAAATTTCCAAATATAATCTCAACTTTATACATTTATTTTCTTATTTATTTCATAATATATTTATTTATTGAACAAAATTTGTTTATTTATAAATAAAAAAAACTTTTGTTCATTTATTATTTTATTGTAAACAATATATTATATATAAATCTAATAATTATTTAAATACGTATTATATTTAATGTATTATATATTTTTATAAGACTCTGTATAAATTCCATTTAAAGGTAGTATGGTTGGCTTAAAGGTCTTGTAACCAAGCCATAAAATCCAAAAAAAGGTAGTATGACACGCGCACGACTTTGGGTAATCGTGGTCACCGCTGAAAATCAGCGCTGTGGCATCCTTGCCACGGCACCTACTGAGACGGTGTCTAATATTGGCATGATACTATCCTATTTGTCTGTTCCTTCCTTTAATTGTATTGTGTTTATTTTTGTTTCTTTTTTTGCTATATTTTATGTAATGTGTATAATTTATGTAATGTAATAAATCAAATGTCTGTCTAAAATCAAAACTCGAAATTATCAGTTTAGAACAGAACATAACCGAACCCTATTATATTCTAGGATAGGTACAATGCCAGTTTTGAAGTTGAGTGTACTTGAGTTGAGTTATTGCGTGCTCGAAAAGATCGTCAGAGGCAGACAAGTATATTCCGATACTCTTATATTCTTATATTCGATTACTAAAGTAATATTAAAATATCTTTTACAGTTACAGCTTATTTCTTTTTTTATGTCAGTAATAGGATATTTCTGAAAAACTAGACTTATTTAAAATTACTATGTTTTTATCATAGGATATCGTTAAGCGTTCTTAATTTAAATGATTAAAATATTATAATTAGCTGAAGCATCAGTGATTTTTACATTGTATTTCACATCAATTTAATAGAATGGAACAAACATTAGAGCAATTTTAAATACGAGCTTCGACGTGCATTATATTCGGCGAAAACAATTCAACACTAAATTAATTTGCAATTAATATATTTCATAAATATCGTAAATAATACATATTTTAATACATACACTAGTTATGTCAGAATACATGGTGATCGTGATTAATTCTTCTGTTCATTATGTTCATGCCCGGTCATAGTCTGCTGGCCCTTGTTATCTAAGGGTTTTGGGCCAGAAGGTGCTTTGGGCAGGTCATGGGGCTTCGGCATTTCCATGTCCGGCATCTTTGGATGCTTTGCTCCATCATCGTGGCTGGACTCCTGGCCGTCATTGGGCAGAGCAGCCGCTAGCACGAAGAGGCACATTAGGATCTACAAGAATAGCAAGAAATCTAATTAACAATACATATAAATTGCTAGCTACACGATCTTTGATTTATTTATATAAATATATTTTTTATTTACATTTCTTAAACAAAAATTATATATTTTTAGATCACCACACAATTTTGCATACATTTTTTTAAAAAAACGAACTAAACAGATTTGCCAGAGAAGCTGGCTTTGACTGCTTTACCGGATTGAGAGCATAGTGGCATAGCTTTTAGGTCGCTTAGCCTGAACCTCTATCACTAGTAACTCGACACAAGGGTCCTCCCGGTGGGGGGTAACCTCGGCTTGGACGGTTACTATGTTACGCGTAAGCATTCCGATCCGAGGGCGCCCGAGAGGGCCGAACCACGACTCGGTCGGTAGCTATTTCACGGATAATCTAAGGGACATTCAAAAAGCTAAACTAAATTTGAGTGCCACTTCGGGAAGCGTTGGCGCTAGGAGAAGAAGTGGCCGAAGAAACTCTCAGAACCTCCGACGGTCGCGAATGAGCGCTCTTTGCATACAATTTTGTCATTAATATATAGAAGTAGGAACATGTACCGTTAAAGAACAACCTTGACTTTCTGAATTTTGAGAACTCTTTAACCCGTATAGGAAAGCTTCGAAGGAAGTACTTTGTTCTAAACCCAATCGAAGGCCTTAAATGCGTCTAATCTAACTGCAAAGCTCTGAAGTTATTCTCGACTGGCAATAAAAAAGAGGATAGGTCTTGGTGACAATCTATAACAAAGCGACAAAACTATTTCGATAATTCAAAATAAGCAAATAAAATGTTAACTCACGATAATGCGGGACATGGCGGCACGAGAGCGATCTCTAATCCGAAATCTCGAACTAATCACAGCATATCCTGCAGTTCTATTTATATTGCACTCTGTCCTTTTGTAGCATTGTCACACTAATTGCATTTATAATTACCAAAGTAGACGATTCAATGCAACAATCAACAATTTGCGCAGTATATGAAAATGCTAATACAAGTTTCTCAATCAATTTACTTCTAATCAACCTATTGTTATGGAGTTCCTAAGAAAATTCTTGTCCAGTATTTTTTGCGAGGGCAGGAAAATTGGTTGATAATGTCGTTACATTAACGTCAAAGTGACAATCAATTAAGGAACAAATTAAAGTTTTAATTGACTTGTAGCTAATCATTAATAGAGTTTTTGTTCGATCAGTCTGTAAGCTCTGTTCTAAAGATATACATAACAGTAAGATTTTTTTTTCATTTATCTTATAATAAATTTTTACATAACACCAAAACAATACAATATTAAATACACAACACACAACATCAAAACACGCATACTAAATATAACTATTACCTGCGTTTCAGGCCCGCTCTAACAAGGTATAGCATTCTTGCCTGATCCGACTCCGGAAAGGCAAGAATGCTATTACACACCCCCACATGCGACAAATCAATATTAAATTTCGCCGTGAATAGTATACTTTCGGCTTCGTTCCGGACACATTCGACCATTATGTGGTAAGCATCCTCTACTTTCCCGCATTCTAAACAATTAGGGGTTGACACTTTTCCCATCATGTGGGCAAAGCTATTAAGCGGAATGTGTCCGGACCGAAGCTTAAAGGCCAGAGTTACTTCAACCCTGCCCATATTGGTGCTGTCAATCCACGGGAATCGGCGACGATTCGGCTGGATCGTCCTGTACCAGATTCCTATGGTAAGAGATCTTTCATCAAAATATTCTTTCTAAAGTGTAGTACATTTATTTTTAACAACATAAAGAAGATCTGTGAAGTAAGGGAGACAATTAATGCGTATACCTTCACTTGCAGCCTCTTTTGCCATAAGATCTACATACTCGTTACCGTTTAGACTAATATGAGCAGGTTTTCATTGTAATATAACTTCAACGTTTCTAGCAGCCAGCTCAAGGATCGTTCGAATGATGCTGTAGGCTATCGGTGTGCGACAGTAAGATAGTTTACTGTCCTAAAAATCAAAGGGGAAAAGGATATGGTAGCCATTCGCGGTGGATGAGAATTTATTCTTGGGGTGCATGTTCAGTAGGAAGTAGAATATTTGACTAAAGGAAACATTACACAATTCTGATTTGGTATCCACTTTGATGTATGGAAGTGGAAGTTAGTTATAAGTATAGTAGTATAATATAGTTATTGATGTCGTAGCCATACGGTCATTTGAATAGTTGATAGACTCTGAATAATAAGATTAGAAGACGTTGTGATAAAAGACCTATTTGAGAAAGGTATGCTTCGCATATTTGGGTACGATGAAGTTCCGAACGCAGGTTCTAATCGTCATTCGACTATTGACGTGAACCATCTCCTAGTACAAGTTTGAGTTTAGTTGGGATGGTTAGCATTTTTTTGTAAAAAAAGTGATCACAGCTTTACGAAGTCAAACCCGAACAACAAAGTATCAATCTTCCACTTAGCGCAGACATTCTGCTAAGTAGTAAAGTCTGGTACTTATCCCATTATTTAAACAACATCCCTCAAACCGAACGCTATATCCCTCAAACCGAACGTATAATGAAAAACGAAGTGCTTTGCTTCGTTTTTCATTATACGTACAGCAAAGGACAGGAATAGTTTGTCCGCGTCTGTTTTTCCTTTCGATAACAATGTGTGTGCTGTAACTAAACTGAATAGGCATTTACTAAGCTGCACTAGCTTTACCATCCAGGACCGCATTTCCACTTAACAACAAGTGGAATTGTAGTCAAGCAATTGCTTAGAAAGTATAAAAAAACAACGACAAAAGCCACTGGAGGTAGTACTGGCTGTACCGATGTTATATTGTTTTGAAATAAAATCAACTGCATTTGTTTTGTATATTACTATATTTTTTTACTAAATTTATTGTGTTGTTACTATACTATACATGTTGTAATAAATACAATTAAACAATGATACATTATATCGATATTTCAATGGCGTATATTTTGTTGGTTTCATAATTTTCCTTTAGTCTACTTGCCACTACGTAGGTATGGTGAGTCGTCTGAAATAAAATATGAAATAAGTCAATGCATCTTGGATATTTATAAAATAAAAAAATCCCAGGTGCCTGCGCCCGAGACGCTCGGTCGTTAAATTCGTGACAACGTATCATATGTTATACACGTTATTCGAGTGTCACCTTATTACGAAGGTTTAACGGCGTTATACGTACATTTCTTATATGGGTATGGCTGCTCGTCAACTAACGCGGGTCCGGTGCCTGTAAAAAAATTTCGATTAAACAATTTTTAAAAGGTAGATCATGTCCATCAGCTTAGTCGCTCAGCTTATATATTGGTCCAAAATGGATGAGAGTGGAAAATCCAGGTTAAGAGCAGCTTCCTTAGTGGTCATGATCTTCAACCGTGAGGAAATAGAGAAGAATATATGCATCAAATCGCAAAAGTTGGTAAATACATTCCTGCACACCAGCCTTGAATTATAGGATGACATTGTTGACCCTTGGTGGATCGATAGATACTATCTGTTTGTCACCAAACTTATTAGGTTCCATGAACTTTGCACGAATTTTATCAAACTCTTTTATTCTAACTAAGAAAGCAAAATATTTGAGTCCTTGAAGATCTTCGCTACGTCAGCAGTAACTGTTGTTTTCAATTGCCTCCGTCAATCGATGGATTAAGAAGACTAACAAACTTTAAACGTGAAAGTTTTTCAACTTTTTTTTAAATGGCGACATTACAATTTTAATATGTCTCTTCCTTAATGACATAGACTATTTACAAAATTAAATACTTACTGATTTCTTCATAGCCGCCCGGTGGAGCTGAAAAGAAAAAAAAAGCTATTTCTTTTGAATACTAAATTCTTATATGTTAAAATACATGATGCATTCGATTACAATCATTTGTAAAATATCGTCCGATCTCTTTTAGTGTGTGTTGTTTTTTTTCAATAATTAACTAAATATGCTAATTTAGTGTACATTTGGCAATATTTCTTAATATTTATTTTTACAAATATTAATTAATTACCTATTATTTTTAGTTTTTAAATATTAAAATTATTGTTTTAGTAATCGATAGTGAAGTGGATAATTTTTAGTTTTTAAAGTGAAGTTATTGATTTAATATGATTTTTAAGTTAGTATTATCAGTAAGTTTGTATAATTGTAGTTAGATTCATGATATAACGTTATTGAATAATATTCTTTGCTTTAAATTAATACTAAATGAAATAAATTAATAATTAAAAAAAATAAAACGTGTAATAAATTATATTTTAATTATAATAAAAGATATATATATTTTACATAATAAAATAAATGTTTTTTAATAAAAAAAAAGAAATATTAATTGAAATATAAGTAAGATTTATTACAAACGTTAATACATCGACTTATACCGTACAAACTACCAACGAAGGGATTCACAATTTGTATTATTTTTAAATATTGAACATATTCTGTTCGTGTTCGTCATTTAGTGATGTCAATGGGTGAGTGTATCGTTTTATATGTAAATGCATATGCGTGTGTGTATGGTTTGTGTGTGTACTATGTTCTGCTACTGTCCTGTACAACGCAATTGTTTAAATGTCTGTATTGTATTATATAATTCCGTTGTTGTAATAACTTACCATTGCCCGGTTTGTAGAAGTATTCATCGACTACAACTGAAATTAATATGAAACGGAATTAAACAGTAAAAAAAAAAACAAAATCGATAATCGGTTTGAATCTACGATCGTATTCATTAATCACCATGGCTTAGCCAATTATTAGGCAATTTAGGTACTTACAATTATCGGGATTGCTATTGTATACTTGATCTGAAACCAAAATGTTATTACTTAATAAGATGGCAATATCTTATACTCGTATAACTTAATAATTAACCTTGCAAGATTATATTACAAGGTCTCACGTCTTTTTAACCCAATCGGGGTAGACAGAGTCCTTTCGCTGTCTGCTTTTGAGCCACGCACAGACTTTTGGTAAGTGATTTTTTTTGTACTTTAAAAATCGAAACAAACAGCAAATCATTTGTACAAAACAACTAGGATTCGAACCCGCTACCATCATATCGTAGGCCGAACCACTTGTCCGTTAGACTATCATTGTATTTATTATCAAGATTATATTGTATTAAGTACTACCCTGTATAAAGGTTAGGGTGGCAAATTTTTCAACCATCTTCAAAACAGAAAAGTTTTTCAATTCGTTGATTCTTTTTTTATTGTGTGGTTCAATTCTGACAATGGCATCCTTTAAAAAACCATAAATTCCCGTTAAGTATGTGCGTAATAAATGGGCAATAAGTAAATATCACGTCAACCGAATTCGATAATTCATTATTACCAAAAAGGATTTACTTCAAAGGTAGTTTGATGAGGGTTTGGTTAGTTTCATATTAATTCTATTTCGTAATATTCCCATGTTGAGATCAAGCACTTGCTTAAAAAGAATAAAGTAATCTTCAGATATACTAAATATACGTACATACCTCCAACAGGATTATGGTCCACCACGTGCACTGAAACGTGAAATAAACAAGATGAGACGGTAAACTACACAGATAACAGCTAAATTAAGCCGCAATGGTAAAGGAAGGGTCATGGGTACAAATCGCAGTCGCCTTGTAATACCTATGGCTCCTAATACTTCTAACAGGCCTGGTAAAAAGTATTGCTGTATGCGTCTACCCAACTTTGGATTGCTACGGTTTTACGAACACTAGAATCCCGTTTTGAGTATAAAACATATTTGGTATTCATAGGGACTGCCGATAGAAGTGGAAACTTATAACTTAGAATTTTAGTATTAAAATTTGAAATTTCATAATATTAAAATTAAAATTATCGACATCATTACGTTATACCTCACCGAGGGGACCCTTGTGTCGAGTTATTAACGATAGAGGCTAAACGACCTAAGAGCTATGCCACCTCTCAATCCGGTGAGGCAGTTAAGGCCAGCTTCTCTGGCCAAAGTGTAGTTCGTCATTAAAAAAAAATCAACATAATTTTGGTTTTCACATCTATTGACACACCGAGTAACGGTTATATTTTATTTAGTTTACGTATTAATAAAATACATTACGGTCTGTATATGATCATGACAAAAAATAAATAAGACATTAGCCTGTCGGTGACGCCAATACGAATGATTTTTTCCATATCATTTAGTAAACACAGCTAAAAAGTTTTCGTTTTAAAAATAATATAAGTAACCATCATGTCACGACGCAAAATATTTTGTTTTTTATCTGTGATCGATAGGATTATGTGCCAAGATGAAAGTTTCACACTTATCTGGTTAACCGATGAGTTTAAATAAAGCAACATACCTCCTTGGCAGCTGGCCGTAGCTACCACAGCAAGTAGAACAATCTGGAAACAAATTATACGCATATTTACAACAAAATAAATCCGTACACAAACAGCAATGTTATAATTTGCGAGTTATAAAACTGACTGGTATTGATGTATCGATTACGATACTTATCTGACGATAAGATTAAAGGAACTAGACATACGTTATTCGTGCATATAAATATCCTTTTGTTAACCGACTTCAAAACAAAAGGTTCTCAATTCGATTGTATTTTTAATGTTTGTTACCCCAGAACTTTCCACTGAGTGAACCAATTTTGATTATTATTTTTTATCTGAAAGCTTATGGTTTCATGATAATTATTTTTACTACGATTTGAAGTCTGTTTTGTTTTTACTCATAAATATAATTGTTTTAATAATAATAATAAGCTATTTAATCGATTAGATAAATTGAAAACACAAAAATTAAATGAAAAATGATAATAACTTTAAAAAATCAAGAGAAAACGACAAAGAAATAATCTAATAGGCCCAAAAGATTACAGACCAAGTTATCAACATATTTGTAAAACTTTTTATTAGCATTATCTAGCTAAATTAAACAATATTTTCATTAAAAAAAACATTATTTTACTGAAAAAACAGCAATGTTTAAACAGCAATAAAGGACCGTAGGGGAGGCGGCGCGGCGCTCATACCGCGGCTTAAAAGAATTCTTGACGCTTCTTTGGCACCATCGTCCCTTCGCGCCCCGGCGTTCGTTGACCCGAACATCAGCAATTTTGTCTTTGTGTTTCATTGCTGTTTTTTTAAACGTAATTTTTTTTAATCAGGATCGACTTTTTTTCCTTCCTTACCATCAAAGGTGTTAATAGTACTATCGTTAGTTCTCGTTTTCGGAAGCGGTCCCCTAATACTCGGTATATAACGTGCAATTTTATAAAGCGCGAGATAACCTCGATGTTGAACTGCGGTTCATGTCAGATTAGATAAGCAAATAAGGAAAACAATTTATATTTATAATTATTAGGCAAATTCTGAGTATACACGGATATCATTTTTGTTTATGTACTCATAATAATGTGTTATTAAAAGATTCGGGTGTGTAGGACCACCCATCATTAAATAAATTTTAATACAGGTCTTAATAATATTAACTTTGTTAAGTGGATATGGAGTCTTTGAAATGTGCACTAGCTTTTAAATGGCCTATTCATTCGTCGTTCATTCATTGAAATCCTAGTACAAGTAAATTATTCGGACCCTTCTTAATTATGATTAAAGGATTTCTTCAGTTATTATTTATTAAAATACTTATAAGTAAGCGACGTCTCTTGAGGAAAACGAAAACCTAAATACAGCTCAACTGTAAGAATTAACACCTTCGAAATGTTGTCACTAGTCAAATTCTTTTTTATAATGCACGCTCAACGTATTGTTTGGATCATGTTTGGTAAATGTTTAGTTAAAGCTGAAAATAAGTTCACTTATTTAGTAGTTTAGATTACACATTGAAGTTTTTCAATGCATTGACAATTGGAAGTATTTGGGACAAGTTTATTTATAAAAACAAACCTAACCTTACAAGATAACCTCAAATGAAGACCCTCTCGAAAACTGTAGTTTGTACATGAAATGCCGGCATGATGTGTTATGTAATATAAGCGCGTGATACGACTGTATTGTAAATCCACTATTTAGATGAGCCAAAATCGAGAAACACATATTTTGTTTCTGTTTATTAAACTAAGATATTTTATAAATAAATAACAAAATCACTCAATAAGAATACGTGTAAGGATAATTACCAAATTGGATAAAAACTTAAAAAAATTAAATTAATACATATAATAAAACCGAAAGCATAATACATTTAAATACTTAAATACGTTACTTTTAAGCAGATTTTAGAAGTAATAGCCTTTATATACAAAATATGTATGTCCCACTGTTGGGCGCAGGCCTTCTCTGTAAAGAGAGTATAAGGGCATAGTCCACCACGCGGCCCTAGTGCTGATTGGACGTCTTCTTCTTCACATGCCTTAGAAAAAAATTTTAAGACATGTAGGTTTCCTCACGATGTTTTCTTTCAACGCCGAGCGCGTGGTAATTCAGCACATAAAACTTGAGGCGTTTCCCCGGACACTGAGCTACCACGGCTCTTAGGCAGATTTTGTTTTCTAATTATGAGTAAACAAACTGGCGTAAATATGAGCGGTGTTGAGACCGACGGATGTTGTCGTTGAGGTTGGAGTGCGGTGAAATGCATCCTGCACTACGCTGGCATGAAAGTACGTGGTGTCCCAGCTGATGGAGCATACTAATAACTTGATAGTCTTCATTTTGAAATCAGTTAAAAAGGTGAGATAATCCAAATAAGTGTCTGGTTCTCACGTCAGGTGACGATCATTAGTGGTTCACGTGCATGAGACAAAAAACATCGAGTACTTACTGCAGGAGAATATTTATACTAATAAATAAAAATTGGAGTGTCAGTTTGTAATACTAAAATAACCGCGTCTTACTACATGCTTATGGTTGTATTTGTATACGGTACATATACAAAAGTAACATTTTTTACAATATTTATGTCTGTCTGTTTGTTTCGGCTCATCTCTGGAAAGGCTGAACTGATTTTGACGAGACTATCACTAGTAAATAGCTGATCTAATAAGTAGTAACATAGCCTACTTTTATTTTAGAAAAAATTAAATAATTTTAAATTGCGGGTAACACCGCGGGGTGCAGCAAGTCTGGAATATAATTCATAGAAATCTTAGTTTACTTAGCAAAATTGAACAGGAAAATATGTTTGTTATGTTCACTTATGACTTGCCTAATATTGACCCTGAGCGGGGGCGCGGGCCGCAGAGGTCATATTCGGCTTTATAAAAGGCGACGAGTAAACTAAATCTCACGACTGTCGATTCGGATTCTATTCTAGCGCTGCATTACTTTTAACTGTTCAAAATGAGAACCGCTGTGGTATGTACATTACTTTACTTTATGCAAATAATCACTGTTTATCATTTAATTCAATACATAGTTAAATTCACACATTGAACTAAAAATACGCACGGCAGAGAGCCGGGTAATCTGTCTGACAGGGCAACCTAGTGCAGATACCAGTCTCTCACAAAGGTGAGATAAATATTGTATCATATATAATTTAGTTTTCAATTTGTAACCTTTGTGAAAGTAAAATAAAAAACTATTATTAATATGTTATTATTATTAAAATTTGTCTTCAAGTTCATTAATCTTTATATACTTTTGTTTGTATTTTTATACAGGAATCGTTTTATTTTAATTTAATTTTTACTCGACTCCATCAAGATAATTATGTGATAATAATTATTGATGTTTATTTATTTATTTGCACTTATTCACACCTACCGAGGTATAGATTTAAGTTCCCAAAGGCGGCTTTACCTTGGGTGAGGGAGAAAAACATCAGCCCTGTAGTTCTAGGCTCGTAGAATAAGGCTACGGTATCCCCCTGCCTATTGTAGAAGGGGACTAAAAGGGGCCTCGGGTTCACTGGGCGACTGGGGGCCTTTGTTGTCTGCCAAAGTGGACCCGGGAAGAAGGCGGATCGGCAGGTACATGTCGCCTTGCATTGCGAAGGCACAGGGGGGGAGGGATTAACCCCCCTTTCTACCACTACCACTACCTTCCTCCTAGACGGCGGGATTATATCTTGAAGATTTCCTCCCATCAACAAAAAAAAGGGAGAAACACATAGTAGCATGTGTATTCATCATAATAAGAGACATAACAGAATATTAAAATAAATACACATACTTGCGTAACATATATACATAATTACATATGAATATACATATATATAATGATGGTTAGATATATGCTTCATATTTTTTCATAATTTTAATTAAGTCAATTTTAAAATAGGTAACTCTAAAAACAAATAAATGAATTTTCACAAAGACACTATGCTATTGTGTCTGTTTTCCCTGCTAAAAAAATATTAAATTTAAAACAAAATATTTTTTCCATTTATTTACATATTATATCATTTGTATAATCTAAATGAACCACAGGTAGAAAAATAAAGAATAAAACGTATTTACATGGAATCAAATTTGTTCAGAATTTTGAATTATCAAAAGGAAACAGGACAGAATAATTGACCAGTAATTATTGTATTACTCAATTACGCTATAAAAGTAATTACGGTTTACTGATAATGCTAATACTGGTAAACCAGTGGTTATGTAGTCAGATAGTATTGAACAGTGTTGGTTATTTGGTCAAGTTTAAATTATTGAGCAATGGAACGTTAAAATATCTTCACATGAAGACATAACCACATCCATGTTTTGAAGGTGAACCTTTATAGTGAGATTAAGTAAACAGGTTATGTAGTTAAAAGTTTTTGTGCCTAGCCATAAACAATCTTATCGCCAAGATAACCAGACGGAATCCGTTGATTGTTCGTGTTTATACCTAAAATTTGATTCATAAGAGATAGTGCCCGATCGCGTTTCATTTACTGTTCGTAAAATGCGTTTTTATTTATTTACACTTATTCACACCTACCGAGGTATAGATTTAAGTTCCCAAACGCGGACTTCGTAACTTAAAGGCATCCTCTACCTAGCAACCTTGGGTGAGGGAGAAAAACATCAGCCCTGTAGTTCTAGGCTCGTAGAATAAGGCTACGGTATCCCCCTGCCTATTGTAGAAGGGGACTAAAAGGGGCCTCGGGTTCACTGGGCGACTGGGGGCCTTTGTTGTCTGCCAAAGTGGACCCGGGAAGAAGGCGGATCGGCAGGTACATGTCGCCTTGCATTGCGAAGGCACAGGGGGGGAGGGATTAACCCCCCTTTCTACCACTACCACTACCTTCCTCCTAGACGGCGGGATTATATCTTGAAGATTTCCTCCCATCAACAAAAAAAAGGGAGAAACACATAGTAGCATGTGTATTCATCATAATAAGAGACATAACAGAATATTAAAATAAATACACATACTTGCGTAACATATATACATAATTACATATGAATATACATATATATAATGATGGTTAGATATATGCTTCATATTTTTTCATAATTTTAATTAAGTCAATTTTAAAATAGGTAACTCTAAAAACAAATAAATGAATTTTCACAAAGACACTATGCTATTGTGTCTGTTTTCCCTGCTAAAAAAATATTAAATTTAAAACAAAATATTTTTTCCATTTATTTACATATTATATCATTTGTATAATCTAAATGAACCACAGGTAGAAAAATAAAGAATAAAACGTATTTACATGGAATCAAATTTGTTCAGAATTTTGAATTATCAAAAGGAAACAGGACAGAATAATTGACCAGTAATTATTGTATTACTCAATTACGCTATAAAAGTAATTACGGTTTACTGATAATGCTAATACTGGTAAACCAGTGGTTATGTAGTCAGATAGTATTGAACAGTGTTGGTTATTTGGTCAAGTTTAAATTATTGAGCAATGGAACGTTAAAATATCTTCACATGAAGACATAACCACATCCATGTTTTGAAGGTGAACCTTTATAATGAGATCAAGTAAACAGGTTATGTAGTTAAAAGTTTTTTGTGCCTAGCCATCAACAATCTTATCGCCAAGATAACCAGACGGAATCCGTTGATTGTTCGTGTTTATACCTAGAATTTGATTCATAAGAGATAGTGTTCGATCGCGTTTCATTTACTGTTCGTAAAATGCGTTTTTTTATTTATTTACAGATCGTTTTATTGGCTTTGGTGGCTATTGTCGGCGCCCAACACGGTGGTAAACTTTTTTATACTTATTTAGTTGTAATTAAATGACAAACATATTTTCAGATATATTTTTTATAATAATTTATATTCATTTATTACTTTTATTTGCGAAATAAAACGCACGCATAGGTCGTGAAAACTTCGTGTGTAATTTCTATCTATTTTAATTTAATTTTTTATTCTTATTACAGTACACGTCGTAGATAATAATCCGTCAGGAGGTTCGTACCTTGATGACTGTTGTAAAATCCGTAAAATAAATGAATTTAATTAATTTAAACTCACATCTTGTAATGTTTTTATTACAGTACACGTGGTAGACAATAATCCATCAGGAGGTTCGTACCTTGATGACTGTTGTAAAATCCGTAAAATAAATAAATTCAATTAATTTAAACTCACATCTTGTAATGTTTTTATTACAGTACACGTGGTAGACAATAATCCATCAGAAGGTTCGTACCTTGATGACTGTTGTAAAATCCGTAAAATAAATAAATTCAATTAATTTAAACTCACATCTTGTAATGTTTTTATTACAGTACACGTGGTAGACAATAATCCATCGGGAGGTTCGTACCCTGATGATTGTTGTAAAATCCGTAAAATAAATAAATTCAATTAATTTAAACTCACATCTTTTAATGTTTTTATTACAGTACACGTGGTAGACAATAATCCATCGGGAGGTTCGTACCTTGATGACTGTTGTAAAATCCGTAAAATAAAATAAATAAATTCAATTAATTTAAACTCACAAAATTAATGTTTTTATTACAGTACGTGGTAGACAATAATAATCCATCAGGAGGTTCATTACCTTGATGACTGTTGTAAAATCCGTAAAATAAATAAATTCAATTAATTTAAACTCATCTTTTTAATGTTTTTATTACAGTACGTGGTAGACAATAATCCATCGGGAGGTTCGTACCCTGATGATTGTTGTAAAATCCGTAAAATAAATAAATTCAATTAATTTAAACTCACATCTTGTAATGTTTTTATTACAGTACACGTGGTAGACAATAATCCATCGGGAGGTTCGTACCTTGATGACTGTTGTAAAATCCGTAAAATAAATGAATTTAATTAATTTAAACTCACATCTTGTAATGTTTTTATTACAGTACACGTGGTAGACAATAATCCATCAGGAGGTTCGTACCTTGATGACTGTTGTAAAATCCGTAAAATAAATGAATTTAATTAATTTAAACTCACAAAATTAATGTTTTTATTACAGTACACGTGGTAGACAATAATCCATCAGAAGGTTCGTACCTTGATGACTGTTGTAAAATCCGTAAAATAAATAAATTCAATTAATTTAAACTCACATCTTTTAATGTTTTTATTACAGTACACGTGGTAGACAATAATCCATCGGGAGGTTCGTACCTTGATGACTGTTGTAAAATCCGTAAAATAAATAAATTCAATTAATTTAAACTCACATCTTTTAATGTTTTTATTACAGTACACGTGGTTGACAATAATCCGTCAGGAGGTTCGTACCGTCACATACAATGCTCTAAAATCCGTAAAATCCATAAAATAAATTAACTTAATTATTATACGTACACGTCGACAATCTCATAAATTATAATGTTTTTATTACAGTACACGTGGTAGACAATAATCCATCAGAAGGTTCGTACCTTGATGCTGTAAAAACCGCAAAATAAATACAATTAATTATTATATACATACATCCCGACAACTCACAACGAATAATGTTTTCATTACAGTACATGTTGTAGATCGCAACCCATTGGAAGGTTCGTAAAACATTATTTTTTTTAATGAATAAAATATTGATAACACGTCCACAAAATAAAAATAAACTATCTTTATACTGCAGATGTTGATCAGCTAGAACTAGATTCATTAGATTAGACTATTTAAAATAATATTTAACATAATTTAAATAAAATATATACGCATTTTTTTATAACAAGCCAAAATATTTCATTTCAGTTCATGTTGTGGATCACAATCCATCAGGTTGGTTCAAAGTCCATTAAAACTAACTGTTTCTACGACACAACTAAACACAAGTATAATTACGAGTAAATACAAAAACCGACTTCAAATCGAATAAGAATTTACGAAATAGGATTAATCGGAACCTAACCAAATTCTCATCAAACTGCCCTTAAAGTACATCCTTTCCATTAAAAAATAATTATTGAAATCAGTTGGCGTATTGAGTTATTCGTCCATTTGTCGTGCACACACTTACTGCACCAATTTTGCCATTATCAGAACTGAACCAATTGAAATGGGAAAACATAGGAAGTATGAAAGTTGGTTCAAATAAAAAAAATCCATCAAAATCGGTTCACCCAGTCGAAAGTTACGAGGTAACAAAAAACACTACATATGAATTGAAAACCTCTTCCATTTTTGAAGTCGGTTGAAAATAACAAAATATGTCTGATGCTTAACAATAATTGCATGTGTGTATTAACTCTTCCTTGATATCTTTATCCAATTTTAATTTCAAGAAAAATGCAGTTATATTTATAATATTATTAGAGTTCCTTGGGCCACTTTTTCTCCCGGCGCCAACGCTTCCCGGAGTGGTATTTAAAGGTAGCATTTAAAACCGAGTCGTGGTTCGAATCTCGCCGGCGCCCTCGTATCGGAATGTTAGCTCGATTAGAAGAACCGTCCAAGACGAGATGTTCTTTCAGGACCAACCTGTCCAGGAATGCTCCCATGTCGCGCGCTGTTACGATAATTAATTTTCTCTCACAGCATATTGACATATTTCGGTGTGATCAGCCGAGATTCCCAGAGAATCTAATTTATATATATCTGAAAATATGTTTGTTTCAACCAAAACTTTAATTCATACATATATTCAAACTTTTATTTAGATATTGTAAGGGTTAACTTACGTTATAAGGAATTGCTCCAGTTAACGTTCTCGATGCGGTCTTTGATAATCAATATAATATTTTCTAATGAAGAGCGTTGTAGTCAAGTCCGATTCTGTTATTTGCCATTGACATTTAATTATGAAACCAACGAATTGTGCCAATACCAGTGATCTACTAATTTAATTTCGTGACGTAATTTCTAATTGATATTTTTTGATTATTTTAATTTGAAATTATTTTTATTTAAAAATTGAAACAATATTGGAGTATCTATGGAAAACTTAACGGCATAACTAAACTAGCAAAATCGACAACTGTGATGTCACTGAACGTTTATTTTGATACAATTGGTTTAGTCGACACGAGGCAATTGTTACTCGAATTCACACTATTTCATCAATAAAATTGCCGCTTATTAATTTAATCATAAAATTGTTAATTTTATTTTAATTTTAGTATTATAACTTAAAATTTACTTTATCATCCCAACTAATTTGAATGATTGTAAACGGTGGTAAGCAAACATGAAAAATGAACTACTACACGTCGGACAAAACTATCGCGTTAACAGCAAATCATCAGCATTTTTTTGATATAAGATTTGAATGAAATTTGGATATTATAACAGTAATTCGTTTATGTTTCAGGCGGTGTTGACGAAGCTTTCTACAGGCCAAGCAACCGTAAGTATATGGTGGAAATATCATCCCATAATCAGGTCTATATTTAGGATAGGATAATACATTTAATATACCAATTAGACGATAAAACAAGTCCAAGTGAGTCGAGGACGAATCACTAATATATATATATAAGCATATGAAATATCTCATAAGGAAAGCCTAATAGCCAAGCACTTCGACAAAAGAATCGTATTCCGGTTGTACCAATGAATTGTGGCTTTTTCGATTTGTTTTAAGTATAAAATAATCACTTGTGAAAAATTTGTGCCTGATGTGTATATGTTGTCAGTTATAAGTTTACCTTCAGCTCATATTTTAATTTCATTAAGGACCTCTGTTGATATAAAGTTACTTTTTATAATACTACGTGCCTGATTTGAAAGAATATTCCCATTGAAAAGTTTAATTTTAGGGTTGTCAGGGTTTTGATCTTGGAATAACTTTTGTAATCGTTTTATGTATCCGATTCCTAGAGACTTTGCTTTGTAATAGCAGAACATTAATTCTTTCATTTCCTGATCAGACCACTTCCGTCTCATATCTGTATTGTTTTCTAAACTTGTCGTGGTCATTTCTGAAGCACCGGCAGAGGTTGAGGTCGATGCCTCTATCTGCAAAATGTCTTCAGCGTTACGGCTATGTTCGGTTGTGGTATTTTCGGGTTCCCCGACTCTTGCCCGCCTGTTCAGCGAAGAGTCACTGGCGGTTTGCATACTGAAACGTCCAGCGCCAGCTCCAGACGTGCCCCGGCGATCACCCCCGGGAAGCGGCCCAATATTACCATTTTTACTGTTTCTCTTCATGTTTGAAGGTTGCCAAACCTTATTAACTTGTAAGTTTCAATTTTACAAGGATCCCCCTCCCACGTGGAACTGGTGGTCGTCCCGGACGTTAAGGTACTTGGACTTCAGGAAGGGGTGCCTGATGTTATTATACTGTATTATATATATTGTACTTATATTATACTGTATTAAATGACCTTTGTGATTATAATAGTGCTTATCTAACATAAAGAACTATGAGCCAATTATTGTATCTTGTTTAAGTTAATGTCATTAAGTAAGTTACATTCTAATAAGCTATTAATTTTCGTAGTTCTGATGGTAAGAGCATCGCACTAATTATCGCTATTAATGGTGGAAGCATTACTTGGTTTATTACCGTTTTCTCTTCTCCTGACGCTATCGTAGTTCAACAAGTATTAACAGGGGAAATTATTCTAAATAAATTTAACTTGAATTGTAAATATTCAAGTCTTATCTTGAAATTAATAAATAGTAATTTACATTTTTTTTTCAGCTTCTAACGGCTATGAACCAATAAGTAAGTTGAATAATTTTTTATACATAGACTAAACGTAACATAAGAAAATAACATTAGTCACATGCATACAAAAAGTATAATGAGTTTTTTTCGGGATTGCCCGTAACAATAAACTGATAGGACATATTTAAAAGGCCGAGTAACTGAATAGAATTGATCTCATCCATACGTTAGGAGTGTTGCTGGAATATCTTAGGCCACTTCTTCCAGCGCCAAGGCTTCCCGAAGTGGCTTTGCGATTTTCAAGAAAAGGTATTATATTTTCTTTTAACTTTTAGGTACTGGACCGGCTTACGTTGATTTCGGAAACAACCA
The DNA here is from genome assembly GCA_029286785.1 of Meandrusa payeni. Lineage (NCBI taxonomy): Eukaryota > Metazoa > Arthropoda > Insecta > Lepidoptera > Papilionidae > Meandrusa > Meandrusa payeni. Next base: position 3,786,913 of record JAGSMX010000008.1, on the reverse strand, counting down.
GAACAGACCCGGCAAGCAGTGTAAGTGAACAATATTTGGAATAACTGCATATAAAATATATATTTGGCGAAATATCATGGTTATTTAAAAAGAAAAAAGTCAATGTTCTGATGGCTATATTCTTTTTTTTATACATACAATTGAGAGCAAAACCAGAGGAAAGGAAGAAGAGGACCAGAAGGAAGGAGAGGTGTTTTGTTTGCAAATTCGCCTTTCCACTTAGTCCAAACTATCATGACTCTTAGCAAAAAAAAATATAATTAAATATATATAATTTTTTTATATTATATTTTTTTAATATACATTATCAAATAGTTATAAAAGAAAAAAATCTAGGACATGTAGGTTTCCTCATGATGTTTTTCTTCACCGCGGAACACATGGTAAACAGCACATAAAATTGTTACATCAAATTTGTTGATGCCGGCACCGGGGATCGAACTCTGGTTTCTATATTATAAATTAGTAAACATAAAAAGAGAGGTACGTGTCGTAGCTTAGTGTAGAGGCAAGAGAGGGACGTGAGAGCACATATCTTCTTTCTCTCTTTCTCTCCAAGCCAGTTATGTTTCCTGTCTCTAATACACAGTGCATGCCTTTGTCTGTATCACACTATAGGAACAAGAGAGACCAGTTCGCACATTGAAAGTTTTACTTCAGTCGTTTTTTTATATTTTAGATTTTACTCATGTACATTTCTTATTTTATTTCAGTCGACGACCCTAGACTACGCGGTGGAAAGTAGACCTACACATCAAGCTCTGATGTCGAAGACCTTCAGCTCATTGACATTACTTACTGACATGATGATTTAAAACATTATTCAATATTGTTTTAAAGATTCCATTAAATATACTGTAACAAATTAAAATTATCTTTTTGTTGTCCGTAAATAGTATAATTATACCAGAAAAATATAAATAGCAGTAACTGTTCATTCATTGAATATAATTTTATGAAACGTCAGGATAATAGGAAGACGTTAGACGATAATAAAGAGAAGTTATACTTCAATAATTTAAATAATTACAATAAAATAATATAAGAACTGGAAAAGGATAGAAAAAAGTTTAGTCATAAATATTATATAAAAAAATAATATTTTAATTTTTAAATCAATAAATGATACATATGGATAGTTAACCTCAATTATATTGGAAGCACTTGAAAGAGTAAATACTCTTATTTAAGAACAATTTTTTTCACTATAGCTTCAACGTGTTATTTGATTTGCTTCGTCTTTCATTCTTCGTACAGCAAAGGACTGGAATAGTTTGCCCGCGTCTGTCTTTCCTTCCGATTACAATGTGGGTATTTTCAAGAGTAGAGTGAATAGGCATTTACTAAGCTAGTGCGCCTTACCATCCAGGACTGCATTTCCACTTAACATCAGGTGGGATCGTAGTCAAGCACTTGCTTAGAAATTATAAAAAAAATATCATTTTTTTCATATCGCGCCTAAAGAATTTCGCGCCTCAATTCAAAAAATTATTCTGACTTGTGGAATTTAAATAAATGCCCGTCCTTATGATCTTACGGGTTCGAATCCCCGCTGGCTTGTACGTACAAATATCCTACTGTCTATAATTTGTGAAAAAATCTTAAGAAATATAAGATTTGAGGTTTAAACACAACAGGCTTTATATCCCCATGTTATTAAAGGGTTGCAAAAAATCCTTTGGCCAGTGATTAAGCCTGGAATTGACAAAATATATGCTCACTGCTTTAAAGGAAATGGAAAGTCACGTTTTGAGCAAACGTTCAACTTTAAGTTACTTAGGTCGGAGGTTCCAATCGCAGCCGGCATGCATTCCGTTTTTCGGTTTCTTGCATACAAAATAAATCACTTGATAATATTTGTGCCAGGTGTAAGGCAATAGGCTCACCTCCTGTCACTATCACTACTCAATTATATATGTTATATATTACACTTATACGTACACATGAGATATAATACGCGTAGAGAAAAGTGGATGGTAATACATGTACATTACAATACTACAGTGCCGCCCTGAGTCCGCTAAACCAATGCAAAATTAACGTTCATTGGCATCAGAATTGCCAGATTTAGTAATCCTTAAGTCAATTGGTGCCACTAGGGTTTAACGATGGGATGCCGCTGCTACACATCGCCATTGCCAATGATTTCCGTTTCACATAACCTCCTTAATACTAAGTCTACGTCGGTTGGTATTTTCTAATTCGCGCAAGGTTTTCCGCACCTTAGTATTAAAAATTATGCAATAATTTAATTTGGCCAATTTAATCAATTTATTACTGTTTTTTTCTTTTTCATTATTTAAAATATTTTTGTAACTCCTAATTATTAAATCGTTACGTTTCTTAATAGCGAATGTTGTGTACACCTGTAATTGGCATACACAACAGGACACCTAAGAGCTATGCCACCTCTCAATCCGGTGAAGCAGTCAAGGCCAGCTTCTCTGGCCAATCTGTGTAGTTCGTCAACAAAAAAAAAATACACACCAGGACTTTGTAAATTTGATTTTTTTTTAATGACGAACTACACAGATTGGCCAGAGAAGCTGGCCTTGACTACTTCAAGGGATTGAGAGGTGGCATAGCTCTTAGGTCGCTTAGCCTGAACCTCTATCGCTAGTAACTCGACACAAGGGCCCCCCCGGTGGGGGGTAACCTCGGCTTGGACGGTTACTATGTTACGCGTAAGCATTCCGATCCGAGGGCACCCGAGAGGGCCGAACCACTACTCGGTCGGTAGCTATTTCACGGATAATCTAAGGGACATTCGTAAAGCTAAACTAACTTTGAGTGCCACTTCGGGAAGGAAATTTGATTATTACTTCAATATATGTTGGTGTAATGCTGTTGGTTTATCTTATCAAATAAATAAATACGCAAATCGTATGTGTATACGACTGTAAGCGATTGTTTTAATAATGAAATATGATTAGCATCAGCCCAGCAATCAACCCCGCTAAGGAAAGGATTAAATGGAGGTGGGAGCTAGTAATTTACATTTATTTATTCAAGCTATACATTTATTAAAGGTAGTTTCAGATCTTTTATGGATAAAAAAAAAGAATGGTCAAGAAAATATATTTAGAACAAAGCTGTTGTTAATCATTACAATAAGGTTATTTACATAACATTGTTAATTGAATTAAGTTATCCATAAATGTAGTTAGGAGCTGAAGAGCCGAAGTGGAAGTCTGCTTAACTTGCTTAAGGTGATCCGGCTGAAAGCAGAATTAATGTATTATTAATGTATGATGTATGATACGTGTGTACATACTACGAAGAAAATATTTCTGTGAATCAATAATCGTCTTGACTTCATTATATTGAAGTACGACCACCTTTAACTTTTTAATTAAATTTCAATTTTATAAATAATTATTTGTCGATATTATCACGATAGGAGCACTTGACATCACTATGTGTTGTTATAATACCATTAGGTAAGAATGAGAGAGCAATATGTCACGATTTATAAATCTGCTTGGAAAGAGATGTTAACGCACTATAGTGCAGGAGTATTCAATGTAATTATTTTGGCACAAATAGTCGTTTTCCAGAACAAATACTTAGAAAATAAGTGAATACAATTAGTACCCACTATACGTTATTACAAAAAATGTAATTTCTTAAAGATATGTTTTTATCAAAGTGTTATTAATAGGTATTAAATATTTTTTGCTACAGATTCAAAGTAAAAATGAACACTAATTTATTGAAGGCAGCAAGAAACCTACATCGTCTTTATCGAATTCGGAAGAGGTCCGAATATTCAAAATAATTTCAATTCAATGTAGCAACTACTTACGGCGCGCATTGGGATTCTGATTTCCGAAATCTACGATTTCTGGTCCATTATCTAAAAATTAAAAAATATATATTAAAAAATTGATTTTATTTATAATATAGTTTTAGGCCTATCTTCTTCTGCCTTCCTGTCCTTTGCTGTACGTATGTAATAATTAGTTACGTGTAAGATTACGACATTAACTAAAAAGAGGAGAAACTAATAGCAACATACAACTATACAAAGTGAACCAGAGCATTCTCCATCACCACCTTCCAAAATCAGGAATATAAAATAAAATAATAACATGAATTCACTGTACTATATATAACCCTAACTTTAATAAATCACTGTAGTAACTGTACATATAGCACTCTTTTTAACAAAACAAAAATATATAAGAAAAAATCCAGTGCTCTAAATTTTTTTTAAATAAAGCTAGCAATATTTCTTTTTTCGTTTTAGAAAATATTACTAACATTCTTGTTAACCATTCCAACTAAGCTTAAGCTTGTGCTAGGAGATGGTTCACGTCAATAGTCGAATGGTGGATTCGAACCTACGAAATTACGATTCACAGACCGCACCCTAAACCATTAGGCTATTGACACTTCAATAGTAGTAGAAGAAGTACACAATGTTAATTTTATTGGGATAAAAATTGACACACATCTAAATTGGAAATGACATGTAGACAAAATTAATAAGAAAATATCTAGCTACTGTTATGTACTATTGTCATATTGCACGCCCGATGGGGTAATTGATTGCAAGGACTCGCATCCAAGCACAACAAAATATCACCCTTAAAATGATCCTAAACGCGGGGCGTTACGTCAGAAACGACGTAATACACCGCGATTTTGGCATCGAATCGATCCACGAATTTGTCACGAGACTAGCTCGTAACTTGTTCGATCGCGCGGACAACGGTCCGCACGAACACCTGCGCGGGTTCGCCCCGCAACATTATTCTAGGGAGCTTTTGAACTCGTAGGCCCCTCTCGACCTCCGTCTCAATCGAGACCGAGAGGTCGGGAGGGCGTAGAAGATAGATTCGTCGCGGCTGACGCTTGAGGGATTAGCCTCGACGCAAAAATAGTTATTCCTAAAAAATCCGTTCTAAAACGGTACCCAAGACCAGCGGAGCAGTCGCCCCCTGCGCTGATAACCCGGGTAATGGGGTAACACCCCGAGGCCCGTACCTGCGAGGTTCCCGTGAACCTTGTAGATGACTCGACTGCTACTACTGCGGTAATTGTTGACACTTTTAGGTAAGGATTACCTCTGTACATGTCATTTCAATACCATTGTACACAGTTATGCAATAAATGAATTAATTTATTATTACTTATTAGATAAGGCAAACAAGTCTGTGGTTGTGCTTTATTGAATAAAAAAAACTACAAAAAAGAAGAATATCAACTTACTTATCGGCTCGTATCTGTCAGCTGAAATACAAAACAAGAATTCGTATTATTCTATCATCGTTACTAAGTTAAAACATTAAAGCACAACTTGTAAGAAGTCGGAGAATTAACATGGCGGGTGTGGGGATACTTACTGGGGCAATTATTTGTGTTAAACGTTTCTGAACGTTCCTTATGTCTGTAAATTCGATAGAAGTTCATGCGATATATGAGTCAACCCTCTTTCCCGGTTAGCGCCGCTTTCCGAAGTTTTTTTTCAAACCTACTTAGCTGTTTGATTATATTGAAAGTCTTCCAAAATGGGGTAACAACTCGCAATCCCCATCCACTCAGATGTTACGCAGCCCTGAATTCTTTCTACGACCACTTCTTTTGCCAGCGACCTTGTCCATCAAGATGAGATTAAGAAGAAGAAGCATTTCACTAGTAGTAGGTGATTTGATTTATTTTTTAATGACGAACTACACAGATTGGCTAGAGAAGCTGGCCTTGACTGCTTCACTGGATTGAGAGGTGGCATTGCGCTTAGGTCGCTTAGCCTTAACCATCTATTGCTAGTAACTCGACATAAGGGTCCCCCCGGTGAGGGCTCGGTCGGTTGCTATTTCACGGACAATATAAGGGAAATTCAAAAGCCAAACTATCTTTGAATGCCACTTCGGGACGCGTTCGTGATTTGATAGAGATAATTGATAGTTATTTAGTTATGGAAGTTTAATTTCCCACTCAATACTTACGGTTGGTAGGCCTGTAGAATGCTTCGTCAACGACGACTGAAACACAACATTTTAAATTAATTATAATATAATAATAATATAGTTTATTTGCACCAGAAAAAAAAAGTTCAATACATATAAAGCTGTGTCCCTTAACTCCCGAACTAGCGTAAGCTGTATCTCAGGAGCTAATGTCATTTTTGACCGTAATTTTAAACATTTAGAAAAAAAAAAACATAGGTAACATTATAACATTCGAAAGGATTTTAACCTCCAAAAAACCTCCTTGGGTTCACAATTTGTGTGTATTTTTTTTTGTTTGTACGAGTTCGATTGTAATTAGATTTATTATATAAATCTATAACTTTATTATTGTATTAATTTTCTTGGCATATAAATGAATTATGGCAAGAAACTCTTGAAGATTCTGTTTATTTGTAGATATAAGTATGTTTATGATAATCTAAAACTAGTCTTAGCTTATCCAGGTAAAACAACAGGCGCAAATGTGTAAGAAAAAACATAACATGGACGGCAGCCACTTTGTTATATAAGTACGAAAATAAAAAAGCGTTTGCGCGTAGTAATGTCTGTCTGTTTGATTTGAAGTCATAATATCTTTACTTGTAAAGATACTTGTTTAAAATTTTATACGAACTATTTACTTACAGTTATCGGGATTGTTGAGTTCATCTGAAAATACAACTTCAATTAGCAAAGCTCCTTAGAAAGCGGTAATTTAAAAAAATAATATCGACAGTATTTCAAATTCCGTTTTTCACCGAGCTTATTAGGTCCCAGGTGACAGGTTGTGAGACTGTCAACATACACCAGACACAAACTTTCAGCCTTGTAGTTCTGGGCTCTCAAGAATAAGACTACGGTATCCCCTGACTGTCGTACAAGGCGACTAAAAGAGGCCTCGGGTTCACTGGGCGACAAGGGTGGGGGCCTGCGTCGTCCACCAAAGTGGGGCACAGGGGGGAGGGAGTAATCTCCCCCCCCGGGACGTGCTCTCCTTGAGCACAGTGCAGAGGGGCTCTGGTGAATTCCACGTGAGATCCCGGAGCCCCTCGTCATGTACCGAGGAAAGGGCCACCGGGGAGGTTTTAGAGGGTAAAAACTCCACATAACCGCCGCCTTCCTCCCAGAAGGCGGGGTATCTCTGTGAATTTCCTCCCCGTCAACAAAAAAGAAACAAACTTTAGCAAGTGCGGTTTTTGTTCGTAAGAAAACGAAAAATAGTAACTCCGTCCACGCCGAATGGAATTCGAACCAACGGCCATAAAATCAGAAAGTCGATTATGACTGCTTCTTGACTCTTTCAAAGTGAATAAGTTTTTAGCTTTCTAAGTTAGTAGCAATAAAACTGATGCAGAAATTGAAATGCTGATAGCCTTAGAAAATTAATAATAAACAACTTTTATTGTTACAGAATAAAAGGATATGTTGAAATTAATTTTTTGATCCATGAATTTAATTATTACCTTGATGCGCGCCTGCAATGGCCACCAACACCAAGGCAAAGACGATCTGTAAACAACAAAAAAAAAACGCATTGTACTAAATTGTAAAACACGCGCCAACACTAAATCTTCCAATTGAAGTTACGTACAGATTCACGAGTAAACGTGTCAGATAAACGGGTTACGAGAAAATCTGTTATCTTGTCGATAACACTGTTTTCTTGGAAGCAGAATAGTTATATTTTATTATGTATTAAAAATTAGATTTTGTACTTGACCTCATTTAAATGTCTGTTTTCGAGTCGTGACTATTTATTAAGTCTTCATGTATATTTAAACTAATCAAATATTTTAGCGTTATCTATACCTACAGTACCCAGTAATATGTTTGACGATTGTGTAACTAGTCTGTGCTCAGCTTTATAAAGGAACCAACGTTTGATGCGTCCGATATATTCACCAGGAATATTGACACAAATATAAGATTTCATTTAAGTAAATATCACGGGAGATACTTTATTTTTATTAATTTAATATTTATTTACTTATTTATTCTTTACACACAATAAAAAAGTACAAAAAAGTCAACCTTAATAATGCCAATAAGCTAGATGGCAAAAGTAAAAAATAAAATAAAACTATAGAAACATAAATACATGCATATATAAGTTAAAGTTACAGCCTATACACTCTATATATATCCCACTGTTGGGCACAGACCTTCTCTGTAAGAGTATAAGGGCATAGTCCACCACAGTTGGCAGACTTCACATGTCTAAGAAAATGAAAAATGTTCTAAGACATGTAGGTTTCCTCACGATTATAGAATATATAGGATGTATGATGGATGTAATAAAACACATATATATATATATGTGTTTTATTATATATTGTGTGCCTCCTCTGTAAAGCGAGTATAAGGGCATAGTCCGCCACGCGGCCATAGTGCGGGTTCCCAGACTTGACATGTCTTAAAATTATGGGATATGTAGGTTTCCTCGCAATTATAGAATATATAGGATATGTGTTTTACTTCACTGCCGAACGCGCGGTAAATCAGTACATAAAATTGAAACAACAAATTTATTGGTGCCGGCACCGGGGACCTAACTGCGTACTATGCAACTTGAGGCAACCGCCCGGACACTGAACTAACACGGCACTATACATGAATACATAATAAAAATTTATTCGTACAAATAAATTAAATAAATAGCCATAACAATTATACATATCAATAAATATATACAAATAAATATACGTGTAGCTGACCATTATGATTTTATAAAAAAAAATTGTATACATATATGTTTAATTCGGTTAGAGTTTAACCGTTTGTTAAACTGGTCCCAAGGGAATTTTATAAAAAAAGAATATCATTGTGATATAAAAAAATCCATCAAAAATAAAAAAAATCCAAAACATTTGTAGAACAAAAAAGTCATGTAAATATTTGTTCAATCAACTTATTAAAATGTAGACAAAACTCAGTTTCTGAACTGTCTGTCTTTGGGAAATTGAAGTCGAAAAGAAAATAAATAACACAGTGATCGTGTACGTACCACAGCGGTTCTCATTTTGGACAGATAAAATATATACAACACGAGAATAAAGCCAGAAAGAAGTGTGTGGTATAACATCTTTTGCTCGTCTTTTATAATGCCGCAGATAATCATTGCCCCTCCCTCTGGTCCCTCCCAATAGCCAGGGTCAATATTAGGTAGATAACAAATAACAAGAAATACAAAAATAATTTTCCTGTTCGATTTCAGCCGAGCCATCTGTGATTTATTTGGTATTCACATCAAGTCATACGTCTAATAGTATTTTGATTATTCTTTATTTGCTATTAAAAGTGCGTCACTAATTATTAATACATAAATATTGATCACGACACTAGAATCTCAGTAGTGGTTGTAAAATATCGGGGCCTTTTAATCTTTGACATACTTGTTAATGAAATAAGCTTCTAGTTCCAAGTCTCAACAAAAGCGGTGATAATCGAATGAATAAATATCTGCCGTATGATGTGTGTTTTTCTTCAGTTGGATTAAAAACACGAGATTTTTTAATCATTGCTTTAATCCTAGTTCAAACTTTTTTATGACAAACTACACAGATTGATCAGAGAAAATGGCCTTGACTGCTTCACCGGATTGAGAGGTGGCATACCTCTATCGCTGGTAACTCGAGACAAGGGTCCCCCCCGGTAAGGGGTAACCTTGGCTTGGACGGTTACAATGTTACGCATAAGAATTCCGATCCGAGGGCGTTCGAGAGTGCCGCACTACTCGGTCGGTTGCTATTTCACGGACAATCAAAAGCTAAACTAACTTTGAGTGCTACTTCAGGAAGTGTTGGCGCTGAGAGAAGAAGTGGCCGAAGAAACTCCAGCATCGTTCCTATTAAGGGGTGAGCCTGCCCATAAAATAGCGCTGACGCGCGAGGATTACTCGCTTTGTGGATTTTTAAAGATCCCATTTATTTGTAAAAGTCACATTTAGGATCTACGTAAATATGACAACGTGATAACATCATACGTCCGTTATCTATGTCATCTCCGATCCGACAGGAAATCTGACAATAACATATATCACTGATAAGGTATTAGTAATGAAAAGTTTACAAAATGTAAAGCTGATTCATACTTCGAGAATGAATCGGCGGTGATTTTTTTTATCATTCGATAAAAAAAATGACTGGATACATTTTTATTTTTCACACGATTTCCTCCGGATGATAAATCAAGAAATAAGTCACTTTCTGCGTCTTGATTCACTGGCAGGCCATGCAGACGTTTCGTGTAATAACTTAAATAGTCGTTAACGTTGCTTTCGCAATTTTGTATTGCGTACTTTGTATAGATATATCTTACATCGTCGGAATTGCAGTCCAGTTTGTTGGTAACAACTTGCCTTATTTTACGTTTGTAGTAAAATAATTATAATTATTAACTCACGGATATACCTTAATACCGAACAGAAAATTAACTTTGTTTAACAACATCACAAACAAACAATCGAAATATGTTCATTACACTCAGGCTATTTATTGCTGGAGGTAAAATGTGCATGTGAAAGAAGAATAAAAATTATTATATTAAATATTGACAGTACTATATAGTTGCCAAAATAGTAGTCAATATTTAACACATGTCATAACTTCGACGTTCAAACCAACGTGATTGACTAAACAAAAAGCTTGTTTGCTTTAGAATGACGGCATTTTGGTCAACAATAGGACATCAAATATTTAACGGCCATGTGTGTCTAGTACCGGACAGTCCAGCTTACACAAACATTTATTAGTATGTTGATACCGGTCTGCACTATATTCTGCATTATTATACAGATTCTAGTGGATAAAATGCGTCATCACTAAAACATCTCAATCGAAAGCTATCTGATTATAACATTACAATTATGTTGCAGTTATTCTACCATTACATTTTGTTAATGCTCACTACGCTCCATATCTGACGCTAAAATAACCACGGGCATGCAGCAAAACAGTTACACCAAACATAAAAGTTAAGGTGACAACAAATAGATGTTACAACATACTGACTCTGAAATCCTAACTTTTCATGAAAACGTCAACAACGCACATGATACTTGATTGCCCTGCGTTTGGAAGGATGGATAACGGTGTAATTAAGCAATAGGAAAAAGTACCTAATAAATAATGTACGTAGTAATATTCTTAATATTTGACATTATTTATTAATGTATATTAAATACATTAATAAATAATGTCAAATACCGTTTATTAAGAATCTCTTTTTCTGTAATCCGCTTAGTACGGTATTACCTGTGTTACGACTTATAAAATCAGAAGTCAACTCAAAAATGGCAACATCAATTAATTTACTGACAAATGTTCATGATGTTTATTCTTTAGATTTAAACGCGAATTGTTATTTCGTGCGAGGCAATTATCAATATTATCACTATGTTTGTGATGGTTTTGATGATAGGGTAATTAAAGTTCCTTATTTCATGCCTGTTTTGTAATTGTGTACAAAATTTGAGTGAGGTTAGAAAATGACTTTAATATATTTGTTTTGTAGGGTTGGGGATGTGGTTACAGAACACTTCAAACGTTATGTTCCTGGTTGAATCATAACTATAAAGATATAAAAAGGGTACCGTCCTTAAGAGAAATTCAAGAAATCCTTGTCCAATTGGAAGATAAACCTAAAAGTTTTTTAGGATCAAGACAATGGATTGGTAGTTTTGAGGTAAAATAAAATCTATGATAATGTTACAAAAAAGTAGTGTTATTCCAGATGACCCGATTCCCCTAAAGTGCCACAAATATACTGCATATTTCAAAGAAAAACTTGGTCTCATCTCTAGCATTTTTTTTAGAAATCAAACTTGTACATACTATATTTTAATTAGTCACTTGCGATTAAAACTTCTAACTGTTAGTTGAATTGATCAGCACAGCTTTTAATTCCATAGATTATAAACTTTCTAGGTATGCCTTGTCATTGACAAATTGTATGATGTTCCATGCAAAATTATTCATGTCAACAACGGACTTGAGTTGGGGAGTATAACAGAAACTTTGAAATTACATTTTGAGAAGTTTGGTAGTCCGGTCATGATGGGAGGAGATGTGGATTGTTCTTCTAAAGGTGTCATGGGAATAACAATTGCAGGAAAAAGTGCAAGTCTTCTTATAGTGGTAAATATATTATTTATACTATTCCTTTTAAGACAACAAGAACAGTATTCATATATAAAAAACTTACGCATGGAACCATCTCAGCACTTACTACAATGTGCATTGCGGTTCAGACTGAGCTAGTGCTATCCTAGCGTAATACTACTAACCCTAATCTCATTAAGTGATTATTTTGTTTGCAGGACCCACATTATGTTGGTAAAGAGCAGTCAAAAGAACTTTTGAAGAATAAGGGTTGGGTAAAGTGGCAGCCATTAAATGATTTCTTAAGTTCATCTTTTTATAATTTATGCTTGCCACAAGTTAAACTGAAGTCTACAGATTTTATGCCATAAATAAAACAATAAATGAAGACATTAAAATCAGTCTTTATTTAAAATATTTGTTATTATTGTATATTTTAAAAATCATGAAATAGTATATGATTTAACAACAGACTTTCTATCATAGTGGGATGCAAGTGACGGTGATGCAATGATTTATTTTGCTTATGATGATATGGTAGCAGGTTTGAATTCAAGGAAGTGTTCCAGTTAGTTTCCATTGCTCATTTTCTCATGTCTAAGAAAACCCATGGTGTTATGACACAGCACCATCATCTGTTGTATATGGGACTGAATGAACTTGATGAAAAGCAGACTTGATCTTCATGTTCATTTTTAACACGCTAGCTATAAATATAAGAGCTGAAATCACGCAGTTCTGTATTCCACATAGTTGTTGATTAATTTTAATTGCACACCTGTCTAGGGTAACTGATTAGGCTCACTGGGATATCCATGAAAATGAGTTGAGGTAAAGTGCAGAAGAAGTTGCCAAATACTTAAGCTAAGAGTAACTTTTTAAAGTGGATTGGAATTGCGAGTGCTGCCTGTTTCATCTTGCAAAAAACAGAGAAATATGGTGAACTGGTTGCCAACTTTCGCTAGTCAGAAAGGCATTTTAAGAAGAATCAGTTTTTAAAATGCTTATAAATCTGGTGAAGTTATAAATATCTATATAAATGCTTATTACTGTCGGACCTTGATCTAGACTGTTTTAAACAACCAACCGGCACTGCTGTGGAGGTAGATTATAAGAAGACAGTATTGTCTTGGACTCTTATCTCAGGCTGGGTAGATATTGTATCTGAGATGTGATAAATGGGGAAATTACTAGAGAAATTATTTCAGTTATAATTTACAATTTAAATTGTGCATTACTCTGCGCACATAATATACCTTCTGATGGTATTGTCGTATTATTCAATACGATAAAGAATGGGGTATTCAGTCAGTGTTCATGATGAGACAGACGCCCTGCAGCACCCAATGGCTGATGTGCTCTGTTGTCCACAGGTCAGATTCAAACACCAAGCCCACACCCATTGCGTTCCGTCGCTGCGATGTTGTGTACACGGGCGTACGTAGTGTATTCTGCAATGCAATCATTTTGAATTGAAAAAAGTATATTTATGAGTAAAAAATTAGTCTCTATTTGAATATACGGCTGAAGTAGAACCTGATTAGCTAATCCAAATGTATGTTTATATGTGTAAATATCTCTCTTGCTACAATGCCGGGGCTCCCCAATACCAACTTCTTACGTTTGACCGTGTACAACGTAGAGCTGCTCGAATAGTCCACGATCAGGGTCTTTCCGATCGACTCGACCCTCTGAGTATGCGAAGAGATGTCGGTTCTCTTTGCATCCTGTATCGCATTTACCATGGGGAGTGTTCTGAGGAATTGTTCGGAATCATCCCAGCTACCGATTTCCATTACCGCACATCTCGGCAGAATTCCAAATTCCACCGCCATCATCTTGATGGTTGGCGTTCAACGACTGTACGTTTTTCGCGTAACTTTCTCCCACGCACTGTCAACTTGTGGAATCAACTGTCGCCAACGGTGTTTCCGAACGTTTACAATTTGGGGAAGAAATGAGTCTATTCCTATGTCAAAGGTCGGCAACGCACCTGCAGCTCCTCTGGTGCGGTTCATGGGCGACGGTGATCACTTAAGATCAGGTGAGCCGTATGCTCGTTTGCCACTTTTCTAACTAACTTTATATAAAAAAAAATGTGATATAATAATGCACATAGATATGTTACATATACGAAACGTAATTGGCTATGAGAGAAAGAAAATGTGCGCTCGCACCTTTCTCTTGCATTTACAGTAATATAACCACTAGCCTTGACCGATCACACTTTTAGTAACGAATTCGTTACGAAATCTTTCTCCAGGTTTCTCCCCACGTCAAGCGTTGCGTAATAAAGTTTTATTTCAAAAGAAGCGTCAATAGCCAAATGGTTTAGGGTACGGCCTGCGAATCGTAAGGTCGTGGGTTCGAATCCACCATTCGACTATTGCCGTGAAACATGTCCTAGCACAAGCTTAAGCTTAGTTGGAATGGTTAACAAGATTGTTAGTAATATTTCTGAAAAAAAAATATTGCTAGCTTTCTTTTTTTTTTAAAAAAAAAATTCAAAAGAAAGCAAAGAGAAAAGTTCCTCACCTGCAACTTTACCTTGTGTGACTCTATGGGTATGATGTGCATGATAGGGATTTCCGTCACCAGCACCTTGGGGTGCGAACGTCTCAAACACCCATCTTCGAGATCCCAACGCGCTCCTTCTAAATATAGTCCGCGAATGTAGCAACCCTGAAAATAATTTAATAAAAAAAATAGTATGGACAATATTTAATATAAATATTTCATTCTCACTTTTATGTCCCTACAAAAATGTTTATTTACATTACATTTAACTTGTGAAACTCTTAATATAAATTGTGAAAAATTTGTAAGAAAATATGAGCGAACAATAGTGTGGTATTAGTACTCTGAAAGTATTATATTTTGCTATAAATACGGCCATATTTTACTTGAAGTTCAGGCTAAGTGACCTAAAACCTTAGTCACATCTCAAATTTTGGTGAAAATGTAGTGGCCAGTAACCCTGAGCAGCATAAAAATTTTGTATCATGTCTAAGTTTTTAACATCTTAGCAGACGCAACATACACGCACACACACACACACATACAGACTTAAGTTTGCAATATATAACACTAAAAAATGGGTGGGTGTTACTGTTACTAGCAGCGACAAAATTTTATTATCTTTAATATCATCGTACACCAGAATTGTACTGTAAGTAAGTTTGTTGTGGCTATAAAGATTTTTATTAGTCTAGAGGCAGTTGTACAGTGACTCGTGGAAACTATTGGTCTACTTACAGACTCTGGACGTTGTTCGATGTCAGCAATTGCTGTGAAAGATGTGACGCGCGTGTACTGAGTGGAGTGGTCGAGCGGCCAGGTGTTCGCGCGGCAGGCGGTCTGAACGTGCGCGATCAGATACGACTCGGGGACGTGCAGCCCCGACAGCCACATTACCATCGGCTCCTCCATGGTCGCCTGGAAGCACACTCCAGTTAAAGTCTTGTAATGTTTTATCTAAAGGCATGTGATTGATGAGAGTTTGTATTGTGTCATTTATTGATTTTAAATTATGACATTTTTTACCGACTTCAATAATTCAGAGATTTTTTGCCATTACTGTCATTTATAGGCCGAAATCTCAAGCAATAAATAATCATCCATTCCTTAAAAATCAGAGTTTTCTCTTATATCTCCTGACCTTAATAAAAGTAATCCCTTTCAATCGAAAAAATGTTTTTGAAATTCGGTTAATGAATAACGTTATGAGAGCACAAACATTAGAAAACAAACTGGTTAAATGTAGAGAAACTGTTTTTTTTTTATTACGAACTACACAGATTGGCCAGAGAGGCTGGCCTTGAGTGCTTCACCCGATTGAGAGGTGGCACAGCTCTTAGGTCGCTTAGCCTGAACCTCTATGGCTAGTAACTCGACACAAGGGTCCCCTCGGTGAGGGGTAACCTCGGCTTGGACGGTTACTATGGTACGCGTAAGCATTCCGATCCGAGGATGCCCGAGAGGGCCGAGAGAAATTGTATTTCTTAGGCTCTTTAAATCCTAGCGGGTTAAACAGAAGTGGCTATTCGTTATCCTGTTACGTCAAATATACAACGGCGTGAGCCCGTCATCGGTCACGTCTTGTCAGTTTTTTTTTAATACTTTCTAAGCAAGTGCTTGACTACGATCCCACCTGATGTTAAATGAAAATACAATCCTGGATGGTAAGGCGCACTAGCTTAGTAAATGCCTATTCACTCTACTCTTGAAAATACCCACATTGTAATCGGAGGGAAAACCAGACCCGGCCAAACTATTCCGGTCCTTCTCCCTGTACACAGAGCTTAGTATGATGAACATAGAACCCAACGTGATCCCGTCAACATTCACTGGTCATGTCTTGTCAGTTTCTCAGCGTAAACAATTTAACCTGAGCGAAGTAAGGG
This sequence comes from Meandrusa payeni, assembly GCA_029286785.1. NCBI lineage: Eukaryota > Metazoa > Arthropoda > Insecta > Lepidoptera > Papilionidae > Meandrusa > Meandrusa payeni. The sequence goes on along the minus strand of JAGSMX010000008.1, from coordinate 3,770,458 downwards.
CAGGCAGCAAATATGTTACCCAGTTGGTATATTGCGCGGTGCGGTCCATGAAGTGGTCCATCCAGGAGCCGAGCCCCTTGCACGTTGCGGGGGCCAGCGCGCGCCACACGTGCGGCAGCTGCCCGTTGAACAGGCTCGAGGCTACGTTGTCCAGGACCGCGTCCATGCCGATCTCGCCCGCGAGCGCTTTCCGCAACAGCGACAGGGTGGTATGCATCTTGCCGATCAGACGATTGAACCTGTTTTGTTAGTGTAGAGAAGCGTCAATAGCCTAATGGTTTAGGGTACGGCCTGCGAATCGTAAGGTCGTGGGTTCGAATCCACCATTTGACTATTGCTGTGAACCATGTCCTAGCACAAGCTTAAGCTTAGTTGGAATGGTTAACAAGATTGTTAGTAATATTTGTGAAAAAAAAGAAATATTGCTAGCTTTCTTTTACTAAAAAAAAAAAAAACAAAGGCTATAACAAGTACTGAATTATAATAATATTAGAGTTTTGGAACCCTTTGTCAATTTGCTTTGAGCATAGTCGCTAGGCGCCTATGTTATTTCTAGTTCCCCTTGTAGGACGGTCAGGGTCTTAGAGAATCCTTTCCTTTACACAGAGCTTAGTAACATACAACCCAACGTGATCCCGTCAACATTCACTGGTCATGTCTTGTCAGTTTCTCAGCGTAAACAATTTAACCTGAGCGAAGCGAGGGCAGGCAGCAAATATGTTACCCAGTTGGTATATTGTGCGGTGCGGTCCATGAAGTGGTCCATCCAGGAGCCGAGCCCCTTGCACGTTGCGGGGGCCAGCGCGCGCCACACGTGCGGCAGCTGCCCGTTGAACAGGCTCGAGGCTACGTTGTCCAGGACCGCGTCCATGCCGATCTCGCCCGCGAGCGCTTTCCGCAACAGCGACAGGGTGGTATGCATCTTGCCGATCAGACGATTAAACCTGTTTTGTTAGTGTAGAGAAGCGTCAATAGCCTAATGGTTTAGGGTACGGCCTGCGAATCGTAAGGTCGTGGGTTCGAATCCACCATTTGACTATTGCTGTGAACCATGTCCTAGCACAAGCTTAAGCTTAGTTGGAATGGTTAACAAGATTGTTAGTAATATTTGTGAAAAAAAAGAAATATTGCTAGCTTTCTTTTACTAAAAAAAAAAAAAACAAAGGCTATAACAAGTACTGAATTATAATAATATTAGAGTTTTGGAACCCTTTGTCAATTTGCTTTGAGCATAGTCGCTAGGCGCCTATGTTATTTCTAGTTCCCCTTGTAGGACGGTCAGGGTCTTACAGAATCCTTTCCTTTTAATTTCCTTCCTATTATACATCATCACTTATTTATTAATACACTTTATACATACATAAAACTTATTACATATTTCTTATCTGTTGCTTATATTCTAGTACATATTTATATTTTTTTTACTGATTTTTTCTTACTTTTATTCTAATTCTATTCTTATCTTACCTTTATTTATTAACTTATTCTAATTTCAAAGGACTGAAGGACCACGCGATTGAACCTATTTGAATTTTAATTACTAAACCATTGAGGAGGCCCTCTCGGGTTCCGAAGCGGGGCCAGGATGGGTACCTGGCCCCAGCATGCTTCGGCGTCGTCGGGACTTCTCTGAGTGCCGGAGAAGTCCCCTTTGAGGATAAAGTCCGGTCTTTACCGGGACCGGCCGGTCGTTGGGGTGTCCTGTCGCTGACAGATCCGGGGCACCCCGTTCATAACGGCTGATGGCATTCGCGGAAGGTTTAGTGGGTAGGGGCTGCCCAGGCCGAGTCCCACACATCCCTCCGGGCCCACCTAGGGTACCGGAGGATGGTCTATAAAAAGATTCCCCCGCGTGAACAAAAAAAAAAGGCTCTCTCGGGTGCGTAGTAACCGTTCAAGCCTATGTTACCCCTCACCGGGGGGACCTTTTTGACGAGTTACTAGCGATAGAGGTTCAGGCTAAGCGACTTAAAGGCTATGCCACCTCTCTCTCCGTTGAAGCAGTAAAAGCCAGTTCAAGTTTTTTTTATACTTTCTAAGCAAGTTCTTGACTACGATCCCATCTGATGTTAAGTGGAAATGCAGTCCTGGATGGTAAGGCGCACTAGTTTAGTAAATGCCTACTCTTGAAAATACCCACATAGTAGTCGGAAGGAAAGACAGACGCGGGCAAACTATTCCAATCCCTTGCTGTACGAACAAGCGAGCGCTTCGAAGTTTGAGGGATGTTCACAAACAAAACGATGAAATCCTACAGTGTGTTTCGAAGTCTTATGCTGGAACGGGGATGGGGGAATCAGATCATATAGTTCCTAAGCACACTATCCAAAATGCAATCTGTATACGTTGAAGAGGTCAATTGGAATGTTAGAATTATTTATGTCGTCCAAAATACGTTAAAAGGTTTACGCAACTAAAGATTTGCTTTTTATGTCTATATATATATATATATATTTATATATAAATAAATAAAATTGGAGTGGCTGTCTTGTCAATGTTGATGGCACGCACCTCGGTCGGTTGCTATTACACGAATAACCTTAAATGTCTAGTTAAACTTGTATATGACCTCTCGAGTTCTTGCAGCAGCACGACGACCGCAGGCGTGATGTTCATCTCGAACTGTTTGCGCACGCGCCAGATCTCGTACTGCGCGGGCAGCTTGTTCAACACGTCCACCGCGATCGTGTCTATGAAGTCCTCGCGACTCATTGCACCGCCAGATTCGCCTGTATGAAGTTAAAACTATATTAACAAACTTGGAGATGTTTCATTGTCACTTTTATTGCAAAAACTATAGCAAATATAGACACGATGTTTATACTATAGGACGCAGCGTGGTCAGAGATTTTACGAGTAGTATATCATATAATAAAGTGTTAATAATTCATCTGGATTCTAACCAATAATAACTATTGTTAGCTAGCAACACTTGGCACCCAGCTAGTATTGTTATGTATAGTGTGAAAAGATTTTCCTTTGTAATTTTTTGAAAGTTCGTATTTATCGTGCTATCTCAATTAGCTCCATATTAATGGATATGAAAATGTCACTCATTTATTACGATCATTCATTAACAGTACGGGTGTCCATCGTATTCCGATAAAGATCCGAGTTTTCCCGAAGGAAAATAATTTCTCACTGCATCTATACTTCCAATGATATCTTAGTGATTTACCTGAACCCTATTGTATCTTTAATTCATATATAATTTAGTTGATCGTCACATTAACTTGGCATTGTAAATTAATATATACCCCCCCGGGACGTGCTCTCCTTGAGCACAGTGCACAGGGGCTCCGTGCGTTCCACTAGAGATCCCGGAACCGGGGAGGTTTTAGTGGGTAAAAACCCCACATAACCACTGCCTTCCCCCCAGAAGGCGGGGTATCTTTTTGAAGATTTCCTCCCCGTTAACAAAAAAAAAGGCATTGTAAATAATTAATTAAACTTTATTAGTTTGTAATCTGACTTCTAATTAATTTTGTATATAGAGTGTGCGGACGTGCCGTTGGACAATTTTCGTTAAAATAATTATTTGCACAACGTAACGCCGTTTGAATAAAGCGAGTGTATTGGTTATTGGACTATTTTATTTCACAAAATCTACAAGTTATTACACTATCTATTATATATAATTCTATTGCTTAAATTTGACACTTGTTAAATCAGTTCTAAATAAGTGAAACTAAAGCGGACGTTAAGACAGTACGATCTTACTGTCATTTTGGCTTTTTAAAATATAAAAATATACACCGTAATTACCTTTAGCTTTCACTGGCAGCATGATAAAAAAAGTATAAAATGAAGTGGTAAGTACTATAAATTGAAAAAAGAAATAACATGATACTGGTGGTTGTATACTCACAATCTGGTTTCCTGACTAGCAGCACAAACAGACGAGACCATTTTAATAAATCAAACAAGTAATAAATCAAACTTATTTACGAGCAATAAAACCAATAAAAAAAGCACCAGCGCAAGTTGGCCCAGTCTTTCGGTGTTTTACAGATTACATTTTAGAGAGTGTGCACAGGAATTACACAGGAGTTAATCCTACCATCGGATGTTTAGACATTCGGTCTCCACCCTTTCATAGTCGACGTTCTGAGCGTCCGAACGAAGCGATTGGAGTCATCGTTCTTCGTGCGTACATAAAAGGAGTGAAGGAGTGGAACTAGTTGCCGGCGTCAGTCTTTCTGACCAAGTGCGACGTGGGAGCCTTCGAGAGTAGAGTGAATAGGCGCTTACTAAACTAGGGCGTACCATCTTTTGACTACATCACCACTTAACATCAGGTGGGATCGTTGTCAAGCACTGGTTTATACCCCATAAAAAAGCGACTTCAAATGGAATTACACGTTAAACTATCTATTACACGCGGACGCCCTCTTTGTATTTACGAATTGTCGTAGGAATTAATCCGCACCTAAAGTTGTCTACCTAAAGGTCTTGAATACATCTTTACCAAAAAAAAATGTATAATCGAAATCGGTTAGCGTGATATATGAGTGATTCGTCCATGCATGCCTTCTTTGTATATATAGTATAAGGGTAAAGTACGTTACGCGCGCAGTGCGCATTGGCAGACTTCACATGTCTTAGAAAAAAATTCTAGGACATGTAGGTTTCCTCACGATGTTTTCCTTCACCGCAGAGCGCGTGGTAAATCAGTACATAAAATCAACAAATTTATTGGTTTTTTGGTTGGCCGGCACTGGGGATCGAACTCGGGTTGCTAGAGTACTATGCAACTTGAGGCACCGGCACAGCTACCACGGCACGTGTGGCGCACATACTTGATGCAAATTTAAGATGTAAATGATTTTGCCATTGTCACAATTGGACAAAATTAAAATTGGAACAGATCGGAAGTTTCATCTTTCAAATGAAAAAAGAATCATCAAAATCGATTCAACCAGTCCAAAGTTATAAGGTAACTAACAAAAAATATATACACAGACGAATTGAGAACCTCGTCCCTTTCAAGTCGGTTGACAATATTAACGTACGGCAGCTAAGACGGCTACAGTTTGAAGACTTGGTGAAAAACACAAACTTAATGCCAAAAGGCATACTGATTCTCTGATACATTAGGGGTGTGGAGACGAAGCAACGGAAGTTGGAAATATATTAGTAATACGATTACGGAATGAAAAAGCACATTGTCCACTAACTAGTCTGCGGCTGCAGCTCGATGAGGTGTGTCCACATGTCGCGCACGGCCTGGCTAAAGTAGCCGATCTCCGCGTTTGGGTGCAGGCCGAACACCTCAGGCGTGTTCGCGAGCGGCAACACATCCACGAACTCTGTCCAGGATGCATAATGATAAATACACTTTTTAACTCACTTTAAATAGGAGTAGGTTTATTGTATAGGTGAACCCGAGGCCCTTTTAGTCGCCATCTACAACAGGCAGGGCATACAGAAGTCTTATTCTACGAGCCCAGAATTACAAGGCGACAAGGGTGGGGACCTTTGTCGTCCGCCAAAGTGGACTCGGGAACAAGACGACATCGGCTGGCCCGTGTCGCCTTGCACTGCGCGGGCACAGAGGGAGAGGGAAACCCTTCCCCCCAGAAGGCGGGGTAATTTGTTGTAGATTTCCCCACCGTCAACAAAAAAAAGGTTAATTGTATAGGTAACAAATGGCCATTGCTTTGCAGTGCACTAAATGTATACATATATATACGCCCAAAACCAAAAAAATATATTTCGATGACTACCAAACTTCACAGGTTCCCCTGCTGGGTTAATATGGCCTGAAAATTTCTCCAAATCGATCCAGTATCAATTGTCGATTTACGTTCGTATGTCCAATACGTATGTACACAATGTCCTTTTATACTTATAGATGAATAATACAAAGTTTTTTATGTTACTTGATTCATAATTCCGTCATTTATAAACCAATTTAACAAAAATGCTGTTGATAAGGTAACATTTTCACTGAGGGTCTAATTATAGATTGGCATCGTACCTGAGATATATTGTATCATGTATATCTTCGCAATATATATATAGAATCAATATTTTAAAAGCTATACAGTGAAGATTTCACCGTCTGTCCTTCTTTTACTTCACCGACTTACCTATATATTGTTCCCGCTCTCCGTCCGGAGGTATTACGTAGTCGAACACCTCGTCGCGATAGAAGTGAAACGGCTGGAACTTGTCGAAGAGGAATTCGCCCATGTACTCGTCCATGTAGGTGCCTACCACACGCCGGTCGAAGTCGTCTATCACTCGACCGCCGTACATAACCTAGACACAAGTGATAATATAACAAATTCGATAAAGTATGACATGACGGACTCGTGTACAAACTTTGCTTGCAGTGAGGCATCTTGTACATATACATATATATATTTCTTTCGCTGCTGTGTCGAGGGAGTGAAGTCTCAAGCACACGAGGGTTCGAGCCCGAGATCCTCAAGTTATACATTTTTTATGCTTTACTTTACATAAACGATAGAACATACTCGTAGAAGTGAAATCATCTTCAAGTTAGGACGCAAGCCTGACACTGAAATAAAATCTGTCAAAAATTGTAAACCAGCGCTAGAGTCTTAGGGAAATATGTAGTTTTATTTAAAGTGTACCGACCTCTCCGAACAGATATTTCAGGGTGGCCCAAGGCACAACTTCGGCGGTCCGGTCCAAGTAACAATGCAGGATCTGCATGCATACCACGAAGTCCGACTCGCTGAAATCGTACGATATGTTCCACCCTATCTTGTCGTACTTGCGACGTTCCTGACAATAAATATAAGCAATTTAATGGTGTCCAGTAGTTAAAGACCATTAAAAAATAACCCGCTACATTCTTAAATGCTGGCGGCGGATATACAAGTTCTCTAATATTGTTTTACAAATTACATTTTGGAGAGTGTGTACAGGAATTATGCGAGTTAATTCCCCCATCTCCATTCTACGTTCAGCCGTTTAGACATATGGCGGGTCTCCACCCTTTCATTGTCGATGTTCCGCGCATCTGGACGAAGCGATTTGAGTCATCGTTCATGGTGCGTACAGCAAAGGAGTGGAATTAGTTGTCGACGTCAGTCTTTCTGTCCAAGTACGACGTGGGGGCCTTCAAATAGGCAGTTACTAAACTCCGCGTATCATCTTTCGACTATATCACCACTTAAGATCAGGGGGGATCGAGGTCAAGCACTAGTTTATACCCCATAAAAAGAATGTGAAAAAAGGAAAAGAATACATGCATGACATGTATTATGAAAACTAGACACCTGTAGATACAAAATAATCAACGACACTACCAATAAAATTTCTGATGTTATCGCATGAAATGAAGCGCAGCTCTTGCTTGCTATAATTGGCAATATATAGGACGAGGGGTTTTGAAGTAAATACAATAATAATTACTTGAACGACAGCGTGGAAGAAAGCCAGTACGTAGACGAGTTTCTTGAACTGCGGGTGCACGCACTCCTCTAGCGCGTGCGGACGCATCTTAAAGTACGTGTTGCGGAGGTTTAACTTCAAGCCGTTAGGGGGCTCTGTTACCACTGAAAGAGAGTGCGAATTATTTCCTAGCATACTATATAACTATGAGCCGCGGTAGCTCAGTGTCCGGGTGGTCGCCTCAAGTTGCCTAGTACGCAAGCAACTCGAGTGCGATCCCCGGTGCCGGCACCAATAAATTTGTTTGTTAGAATTTTAAGAGCTGATTAACCACGCACTCGGCGGTGAAGGAAAACATCGTGAGGAAACCTATTTGTCTTAGACAATTTTCTAAGATATGTGAAGTTTGCCAATCCGCCCTAAGGCAGCGCTTTATAGAGCTTATAGAGAAGGCCTGTGCCCAGCAGTGGGATATATATAGAATATTTAGGCTGTAATTTCAACTTTTACAAATTCTTAAGCCTCACCAATACTAAATGTTCGCAGTCTTCTGAACTCTTTCGTGTTCATGGCTAAGCGGAATAGTTCGGCCTCTTTTTATACCTGTCCATTGTTTTAAACTATAACCTGTCTTGGCTCAAAGTTAGATGATACGACAGTATCCTGTAAAGGTGTTAGCACGGTTTTATTGTGTTAATGAATCCATTGTCGCAAAAATAGGAAATTACCTTTAAGGGATCTCTGCAATATCCCTATAGGGAATGTGGGTGTGGGGTCGGTAGTGAGCCACAGACGGTACTCCGGATGCGGTTTTACCATCATCTCCAGCTGCTTCTCCAACTCGCGCAGGAACGAGACCAACAGGTGACAGTTCTGAAAGATCAGCCACTGCCCGTGGGAGATCGCACTCTCCAGAAGAGCCAGAGCAGCCTGTACAAATATCTCATTGATTAGAATATTACATAATTCTTGCAAATTCATATTTATTAATTTTTATCCGAAGAATAAAAACATACATTTATTTAACCTTTCATTTAAAATAAAACCACATTCGGGAGGAATTACTGGCAATTACCCCATTCACCACGTGCGCGGCGGTGAAGGAAAACATCGTGAGGAAACCAACATGTTTTAGATTATTTTCTAAGACGTGAAGTCCGCTAATCCGCAATATGGCCGCGTAAAGGACTATGCCCTTATACTCTCTTTACAGAGAAGGCCTGTGCCCAACAGAGGGACATACGTATATATAGGCTATAACTTTCAACTCTATCTACTTTTCTAGGCTACACCCTCTGTCTCTTTCTAATCATCACGGTCAAGATATCAGCTCGACTATAGTGATTTTGAAATAATCAGAGTCACTATCGGCGGCGCCATCTATAAATAGTTTTTAAGAAATAATCGATCACAGATACTGATTTTGTCTATGGTGACGACTGCGTGGTTATGGTACGACCTGTTCTATGCCATACATAATCTACATATTTTTAATATACATAATCTACTCGCTACATATATATTTGTATACATTAGTCATTGACATTCCTTTTATTGGTATCCAGACAAATATAAAACAACATGAAATAATAAAACTTACCTATATTACAAAACATCACAATAAAACATCAACTTACACCCTCCTGTCCTTGTCCAAGCGACAGGTATTTGAACTTGCCGCCCCCGAAGCCGCACCTGTCAGCCAACTTCATGAGGTCGGCGGTGGGGTCGGAGCCGGGACTCAGTATAAACACCACAGGCGTGAAAGGGGTTGTTTGTTCGAATATCATGTCAAGACTGTAATAAAAAAGTATCCACTTCTTTTTAGCATATTAAAATTCATTTTTTTTGACATAGATTCCAAAGGTATACCACCTAAAATCATGTAATAAGATATTAGTACGTTTATACAACCCAAGACTAGATAAGGACTCTATAACGAAAACGAGCACGAGTGCGGAAGAAAGAAGAGATTATAAGAGACAGGACTTAATATAGATCTAATTCTAATTTAAAAGAGGATATAAACGCGTAATAGCTATTAAAGTTTGATCAGTCACGGTTAATGTAGTAACCGTCCAAGCCGAGGTTACCCCTCACCGGGGGGACCACCAAGTTACTAACGATAGAGGTTCAGGCTAAGCGACCTAAGAGCTATGCCACCTCACAATCCGGTGAAGCAGTCAAGGCCAGCGTCTCTGGCCAATCTGTGTAGTTCGTCATAAAAAAAAACCGTCACGTTTGATATGAAGTCGTTTTGATATGAAGTCGTTTTTTGTTTTCTCGTATATAAATACAAATTTTTGTAAGTAAATGAAGCATTTGATTGAGCCGTGGCGTGGGGCTGCAAGTAGGCCGGCAACACCCTTGTAATTTTTAGTAGATAGATAATATTAGTAATAAAAAGATGCATTGCTGATCTTTGGGAAGAAACAGTTATTTTAAGTGCCATTAGTTGATTCCACGACATGTTGTTGAAGATGTTATCTGAACTATTTCGTTTCCGTCACTAGCAGAAGCTGCACTCACCTGATGACGGGTGGTGTAATGTATTCCTCGCCGAGAGTGACGGTGATGTAGTCGGTGAGCGCGCGGTAGATGCGGTCCACGCGGAAGCAGCGTAGGAGCATGAGGAGTTCGAACGGATTCACCTTCTCGCGGTACCCGTTCGGTATTTCGTTGGACTCCGGCGTGTCACTGTCAAACCACTAGCGCCACCATGCATAGTCAAATGATGGCTCGGTTAGTATAATCGGAGAAATTGTAATTTGCAGTAAAGTATTTAACGTTAAACATTTTTTCTCTTTTTCTCTTCTTTATCGTTTCCTCAGGGTTGAGTGTCCACCATGGACCACCGAGTTAGTGTTTTCGGGTCCATAATAAGCAACTATTACACTAAGAGTCATTACATTTAAGCGTCAATAGCGTAATGATTTCGAGTACGGACTGCGAATCGTAAGATCTTGGGTACGAATCCACCATTCGACTATTGGGGTTCAAGAAACTTTATTAAGAACTCAAGAATTTTACAATTCACTTATGAGTCTAAAAATTTATATCTAGTTATAAAATTGGGGGCAATCGTTAAAACTAAACAATAAACAGCAATATCTATTGACGGCAGTTAGCTACAAACTCGCATAAATACAAACAGTAAGCGCAACTGGATGTGGCTCAAGAACAATATTCAAAGTATTTTATTTTATTTAATTTTTTATATTTTTAAAATGGTAATTTATTTTTGTTTTAATTCATTAGTAAATGTTGTTTGAGGAGTCTTTTAAATTGACTGAACCATCTCCTAACACAAGCCTAAGCTTATTTGGTTAACAAGAATTAATAACATTTTCAATAAGTATCGTCAATCAATAATATTTGTGATAATTATATAAATAATATTTGTGAAAATAAAATGTTATCACCACGTACGTATCCCCTGGGCATTACTAAACGAGAGACAACGTTGAGTATCAGGTGGCGGATATGATAAATTGATGTCCCTTTCTGCGAGACGGCTACAGTAGACTTAGACAGATAAAATTTCCAACACTGCCGTTATTCATCCCAAGAAAACCACTATGAGCCATATATTTAGGAAAGATTGACTGTTTGTAATTTTTTTTGATATTCTAAATAAAAACGTAAAGTATAGTAGCTTACTACAACAGGCCACTTAACTTTCATAGACTGCGTAATAGTGTGATAAGTATTGCCAGCCCGCAATTTTATTTGTAATCTATATATAAATATTTCCGAGTTGCACGAATATCTTACTTCGACTGGGAATAGAATAATGGTTCTCCGATGTAGCACAGACTTTAAACACTAATAAAATATAATAATGAATGACTATCAAATTAATAACTCACCTCTCGCCAATCTTCAAGATTAGTGCGAATGTCTTCGGGCAATTGTTCGAAAACCTCTGAGAATCCGGTACTTAACTTCATAATATCTTGCCAACCCTATTACCAATATAAACTTTAAGTAAAAACAAGTCCACATTATCTATATAAATAACAGAAAGTGTGTGGGTATGTTCCATATAGGCTCCGAAGTGGGTGGACCGATTTCAATGAAACTTTCAGGGAATCCTCAGATTGACCTGGCGAGTAATTATGTAAGCGATGATGATCGGAGCACTTCACTTTTTAAACTGTCAAACAAGCCATACGTCGTACTTTTCTGACATAACTTGAGCCCGATATGTTTTTGTATAAATGATAAGAATTATATTGTATTTACTGATATGTACATGGGTGCAGGTGATGAGTTCTATTTATTTATCATTTCATGTTTATTATTCATTTCACTCCGTATTCATTCATGAACGAAAAATGAATGATTAAATATATTGTGAGAGTTACATTAAATATTTAATGACATAAGTTTATTGTTTAAATAAAATAAAGCAAACACTAGCCCGGCCAAGCGGGCTGGGTACGCTAGTATCCTATAAAAGAGATTGACGTCCATTATGCGTTTTCGATTTTTGTTCACATAGAGGGTTGGAATGAAAATGTACCAAGAAAACATTTGAAATCCCGGCAAGGCTGTGTCAATGAGTTTCATTCTCGATGAAAAATTAATATTTGCAAGGAAGCCCATATATTAATTTCCCCTTAACGAATCCGTTAATCATTTAGTAACGGAGTCAAGGACAAAATGTTGAAAGCTATATATTTAACACTTTATTTATATTATATAACAAATGTTGTCGAATTAAAACAAAAACCGACTTCAAATAATATAGCAATATTTCTTTTTTTTTCTTTTCAGAAAAATTAATAACGTTCTTGTTATCTATTCCAACTAAGCTAAAGCTAGTGCTAGTAGATGGTTCACGTACGTAATAGTCGAATGGTGGATTCGAACCTACGATCTTACGATACGCAGACCGTACCCTAAACCATTAGGCTATTGACGCTTGTCAAAGTCTTCTGTCTCCATTTTTCGTATGAAGAAACATACCGTTGGTAAAATTTGTACTACAATGTATGGGCATGAGCTCATCCTGTCACATATCGAACCTATTTATCTCGGTGAAAAGCGGCTAGCGATTGCTATTGCTGTCCATCACCAATTGAGTAAAAACGTCGTAAGAACTTATAAAAAGTGAAGCTGTAAAAGAAAGTTTATATACCTGGCTGGGTATCCAAGTTGCGGGGCAGGCGGTGGTCGCCTTCTCTAGGGAGACATTTCCCTTGATAAAGAAATCAAGCTGCGCCTGACTGACGCTCCCGTCATTCTGCTCCAGTTTAATGGTCATTTGGAAGGAGTACAGCAGCTTGTGGCGCTCGAAAATACCTGCAAGCATTATTGTCAAGTCGTACGGTTCCCTCTTTGCCACCTAAGAGCTCTGTCACCTCTAAAACTCCTGTGAAACGGTAGCTTAACAGACCGAAAGCATAATTTCGTTGCAATAAATATTCGTACGGTTTTGGTACGATTGTAGCTGGGAAACTAAAAGTCACTCTTACACGGAGTGTTATAATTGACCGAGGAAAACCTTTACAGACTGGTATACCAAAAGTTACGTATCGAAGCCGGTATCAGTAACTTGTCACAATTTTTTGTAAACCGCTGTCACCTCTCAGATTTTACAATACGAACGGCACTTCCCGGATATGGTGGTACGCAGATGGTGTTCCTCGAGTGGCGGACATGCGCACAGCGAGGGGCGTCGTTCGTCGGGCTTCCCTTCATCACACACAGAAATTACGAGGTGGGCAAAGGTCCGAATAGCGCCCAAAATATAACTATGTCGCTTCGAAAAATAAACTGTTTCCATGAAGTAACGTATAGTATTTGTCCGTTTATTTTGATTCGAAGTCGATTTTTGTTTTATGGTAAGCTAGCCTACCCAGGTTGTTTCGCCGGGCTAGATTTTGCTTTATTTTATTCTTTTGTTTATTAAACAATAAACTTACATCATTTAATTCATTCTCTTCCATTCTCTTTTGGAGCGAGTAAAGGTCATTACGTACACCCATGTACATATAATCAGCATCAGTAAACGGATACATTCGCGGCGATATAACTTACCTTGAATACTTCAAAATCCTTAATAATTATCTTTAATATAGTTCAGTATACTTTATTATACTTTGTATATTATGTATAGCATGTGTCGAATTAATCGAAGAATATCATCACAGTAAAGCAGTTCAAAAAGAGGAGTGCTCCGATCGTCACCAACTTGTGGAATCAACTGTCGCCAGCGGTGTTTCCGAACGTTTACGATTTAGGGACCTTCAAGAAACGAGCCTATTCCTATCTCAAAGGTCGGCAACGCACCTACAGCTCCTCTGGTGCTGTGGATGTTCATGGGCGACGGTGATCACTTAAGATCAGGTGAGCCGTATGCTCGTTTGCCACTTTTCATATATAAAAAAACATCCACAAGATTACTTGCTAGGACAATCTGAAGATTCCCTGAAAGTTTCACTGTAATCGGTCCAGCCGATTCGGAGACTATAGGGAACATACCTATATATATATATATATACGATGCTTGTATTCTTTACATCGTCTCCTTTGTCTGATTGTTGTAAAGCTTATACTCGAACAACGTACCTGTGCACCCGTAGTCGTACACGTTCTTCGTGAGCATGTCAATAATGTTTTTCAAACGTTTCGCAAGGATCACGTTCGGCATCGCTTTCCTTAGCGCGAAAGAAAACACCTGCAATTTATTTATCACATAATAAGTATGAAATATGACTGATTGTAATTTATAAGCCATTTATGAACAGTCCGAGTTCGATCCCCTTTTTTAACGTACCGGAGCCCCTCTGCACTGTGCTCTTTTTAGAGCAGTAGTACAGACAGACGGACACGAAGGGGAATCCGTAGTCTTATTATACGAGCCCAGAACTACAGAGCTGGAGTTCGATCGCCTTTGCTAACACCAAAGAAGTTCAAAATTTATTTTCAGATACTGCTTAGCAAGTTAACACGGTAAAGGAAACATATGATGTGGTAGCAATTAAACGGTGGGGCCATAGACAAAAAAAAATTGTAATCTGACCGATAGGGTTTTATGGGCAAATTGCTTACATTAAGGTAAGAAGACAATGAGTATTGGTACATAGAGTTGACAACTGCCATGTCTGATAAAACGAAGAAAAGAATGGATCCACGCTTCGCCACCGGCCTGTAGCCGTCTCGCAGTGTTTCTATGTCCTTGGTGGTTGCCTCTGCTAGTTCCAATTTCTCCATAACCTATAACGATATAAAACAACACTAATAGCACTATAGTTAGACTAAATTTAAGCATGGATTAGGAGATCCGCGTCATCGTAACAGTGAATTTGGGAGGAAGCGACACAAAGTGGGTAGCATGAGTGACAAGGGAGGAACTACCTCCCCAGTTACGTACAGAAGGATACTAATGCGTTTCTTTGCAGTTACGATAGTCCGTCGGCTTCGGCTAGGCGACTGCAGGGTTTTGGGGGAGGGATTAACCTTCTGAGATGTACTGTTAAGCATAATGCAGAGGCTGAATTCCACTGGAGATCTCGGAGCCCCTCACCATGCACTGAGGAAGGGCCACCGGGGTGTTTTAGGCAGACAAAACCTCACATAACTTGAAAACCTTGTTGAAGATTTCCTCCCCGTTAACAAAAAAAAAAGGTTTTAATGGGTAGAAATCCCACATATAACACTTTCTAAGATTTTTGGTGTATCGCAAGTTATTTTGATTTGGATGTCCTCATGTTACGTAAAAAGTACTGAAATTTTGGAACTGCTCATATTCTTCTAGAGTATTCCAGAAGAAATTTACACCCAAGATTTTCCATCTTTATCTTGGTAGCATAATAACTATGTTTATTCACTGTTTGACTTTTGCAGGGTCATTTGTTAGCCAGATTGAATTAATTGATCAAGCAAGCTCACACTTGACTAGATTATAACCAAGAAGGCCATTTCTGATTATTCCCTTGTAAAAGTTGTTACAGCTTTTGTTCACTTGATCGTAGACTCATAGAGGGCACTGTTAAGTTTACCTCTGCAGCTTTGGATTTCGTGTTCTCCAGGGTGTCGACGAGTTCCACGTTGTCGAGCATATTGCCGGTCGAGGTGGCCAGCTCCCGGAGAAGCGAGTCCTCGAGACCCGACAGCAGACTCTTGTTGGCGCTTGTCTCCATGATTAGACTTTCACGTTGCTCCTCTAGATCTGATCTCTCAGCACGCACTACCACGCTAAGGAGTTGATCTTCTAAGCCCTGTTGACGTCAAAAATAAATGAAATGCCGGCTTCACAAAGGTAGCACTAATTATTTCTTGAGACACTGAAGATACATATATTTTTTATTCTAAATAGGCTCACGTGTGGCCTCAATCTCGTCTGGTGGAAGGCGGTGATGAAGCCTATGATGGAGCACGCGAGGCTATACGGTGTCTGTTCACATTGGACATAAAGGTGTCCACATTGTACCCGTGAGGAAAGACTGAACGCGGCAAAGAGTTCCACTCCTTAGCGGTTCGCATAAGGAAGGTGGAGGCAAACCGCTTCGTGCGTATCAATGGGATGTCTACGACGTAAGGGTGGTACTGCTCGCCGCGCCTAGTCGTTCGGTGATGGAAAGAGGAGGAGGGTATTAGGTCATGCAAAACCTTTAGATAGAAGGTGGATGAAGAATTGATTTTAAACAGGATTTTGGTAGGAGGATTTCATGTCAATTAGGTCCATAGACAGTGTGTGTAGCTTATACACTCGTGAGCAAGTCGATTAAGAAAGTTTGAATATCTCGGAAGATAAAGACGCTATCTAACTGATATAAATTTTCTTTTATTATATTGCCACATGAAGGCGTCACTAAGTAATAAAATTTAATGAAAATACAGTATTATCCAAGTTAACGTAAGATATTCTTCATCGTTTATGTTTTTTAATTATTTGGGAATTTACCTACTAGTCAAAATAAATACAGATATGTAGAAAACATACTGTACACATAAATACAGTAAAATATATTACTTACCTGTACTGTAACCGTGTAGTTAATAACAACGGCCTTTGCGTACGCGGCAGGATTGAACTGCGGGTTGGCGAGCTTTGTGGTCAGGTACAGTCGGAAGTTGGGGTCGTAGTCCACCTCCGTGCTGCCCAGGAACACGAATGTACGTCCACTCTCCACTGCATATAACGATTTTAATGTAAATAATAAAGACTACTAAGACCTAGAGGCGTCAATAGCCTAAGTTTAGGATCTGCGAAACGTACTGCGGTACCTTCGAATCCACTATCCGACTATCGACGTAAACCATCTCCTAGCACAAGCTTAAGCATTATTGGAATGGTTAACAGAAATGTTAATAGTATTTATGAGAAAATTGTTAGCAAACTTTTTCTCTAGTAAAAAAAGGTTCTTTAAAGAGTAAACAAAAACAGTCTCCAAATACAATCTATGATAAAATGAACTTCCAAATTATTAAAGTACTAAGTATATATAGATTTTACATATGTGAGCCGTGATAGCTTAGCGCCCGGGCGGTTGCCTCAAGTTGCATTGTACGCTAGCAACGCGAGTTCGATTCCCAGTGCCGGCTCCGATAAATTTGTTGTTGCAATTTCATGTGCTGATTAACCACGCGCTCGGCGGTGAAGGAAAACATCGTGAGAAAACCTACATGTCTTGGAATTTTTTCTGACACATGTCTGCCAATCTGTACTAGGGCTGCGTGGAAGGCTATACCCTATATCTCTTTACAGAGAAGGCCCAACGGTGGAACATATATTTAATATATAGGCTGTAGCTCATCATCATCTCAGCCGTAAGACATCCACTGCTGGACATAGGCCTCCCCCAACGATTTCCAAAAGGACCGTTTGTAAGCGGCCCGCATCCAGCTGCGCCCTGCGGCCTTAATGAGGTCGTCAGACCACCTTGCGGGTGGACGTCCCACACTGCGCTTGCTGGTCCGTGGTCTCCAATCGAGAACTTTTCAGCCCCATCGACCATCTGTTCTACGCGCTATGTGCCCTGCCCATTGCCACTTCAACTTGCTTATCCTGCGAGCTATGTCGGTTACCTTCGTTCGTCTACGGATCTCCTCATTCCTGATTTGATCTCGTAGAGATACTCCGAGCATAGCCCTCTCCATAGCTCGTTGTGCGACTTTGAGCTTGCTTATGAGGTCCATAGTGAGAGGCTGTAGCTATAACTTTTTAATTTTAGATACATATTTAACGCAAGTGTTTGCTCGCGTACCATATGTTTACGTATTTCAATCAAGTCAATCAAAATAGTTTCAATTGAATATTGTTACTTTTGATGTTTTTCTCTAGGACATTGTCCACCACGGGGTCTATGTACTCGTTGACGTCTTGGAACAAGACCGGTATTCCATATTTGATCGCCATCTCTAGGTGCCGGACGAACTGCGGGTCGTTGAAGGAAAGAACCTAAAAGTAAAGAGATATAATAAAAAAAAAGCTATTGAACGTAAAAATCTAAACATCGATGTTGATGTAACGCTGCTACTCATGAATATCCGATGTCGATCGGTTTCTTTATTTATTTGGGACTTTTGCCCTTTTGGGCATGTCAGCCCCATCATACCCTAAGCTACGCACACACACCTTGGTCGCATGAAGCGAGAAAGAAAGTCATCAATGTTGTATGGCTATAGCCACCAGCTTCCTCGCTCCCTCTGAGGTCGGGTCAGACAGCAGCATTATGTAGACCCCCACATATTGCTCCCTTAGTTTTAGACTATCTATTAATGACTTTCTTTCCGCTTCATGTTTGGCACATTCCCCCATTATGTGGTGCACATCGTCCACCACTTGGCAAATATCACAGTTCGGTGACTCGGCCATCCGCATCTGATGTGCAAAAAATTTTGCCGGAAAATGTCCCGACCTCAATCTGTGCACCCTTGTCCACTTCCTACTAGTTTCCTTCAGGAACCAAGGCAAATGAGGAGGTCGACTCTGTATGATTTTATACCAAATACCTTTCTGCTGACTTCTTTCATCGAAATATTCTTTAAAATTTTGAAAACCAATTTATTTTATAAAAACCTAGAATTTCCGTATAAAGTGGTAACAAACATTTTTCGTCGCCTTCTGTAATAGCCGATTTGGCCAATCTGTCAGCCTCCTTATTGCCTTGCAAACCTATATATGACCTATATGATATAAGTATCGTTATCGTCAAAGAGTACCGACCTAAATATTATAGTAGAATTCATATTTTAATTAATTAAATTTCTATTCTATTCTTTTTAAAAAAACGTAAATTCATATTTTAAATATTTAAAATATGAATGCACGTTTTTTAAATAAGCGAAACCTTCTTGAGATATCGCTTATTTAATAAACTTACATTCATATTTAAAAAAAAATTCCAATGCAAATTCTACAATGCAGCTCTGGCTCCCAAGATACAAGCGTCTGCTTAGTTTGGGAGTCACTGATTACGAAAAATGTGTGCTGCAATAGTTACATGGATGTTTAATTTGTGAAATGTATATAAATGTAACTAAATCTGTTAATAAATACATATTCTATTCTATTAGTTAGTAGTTATTTATTATTTTCAGAAAGGGGAGCTTATAATATATTTGGAAAATAGAAATAGACATAATTTTAAATGAAGCAGATAATGCATGTTGTATACGTTAGTTCGATAATAGTCGCAGTAGTAGCTGCGAAACAAACCTTTAGATTATTCTTAGCTTCTTTCCTCTTTATCCATGTTAGAGCTTGGGTTTGTGGATCAATACAGAGTGGGAAACGTGACGCCCGAACGGTCAGTATACCGTTCTGAACGGAAAGCTCGTCTGGCGGCAAACCCTGGGAATTCCATCTAAAATCAATAAGAGTGTTGTTAGAAGCATTAAACAAAATACACATTTTTACGTCTGTATGTGAAATAATTAATTAATCAGTGGCAAAAAGTTGAAGAATATTTATTTCTCATAAAAAATTATACATTTAATATTTTCCGTTATTCAGTCATTTATATTATTTTTTTAATTTCTCTTTAATTACATTATTATTTTTGAATAACCCTCGTTTTGAGAATCAGAACCTTATTAGATCAAGCACATGGGGAAATTGATCTATCCATGAACAGGATTTAAAAAATAATTTGACGTTATTACGCACACCATTTCTTTTATATGACACAAACTACAAATATTTAGCAAAGTAGCTGAATACTACACAAGTTAACAAATACTCTAAAGTGTAAATTCGAGTTTTAAGAAGTTAAAACGAATCCACGTTGTGTTAAATGACCTGCGGAAGAAATGTGGTCCATAAAATTGTGTCATCATCTCTAGTTCCTATTTCCTTTAAATAAAATTATATATTTAAAGTCATTATAACATTCTTGTCAGTTTTGTGAACTCAGATATAAATATGTAAAACGAACAACCAGTACGCTACGGTTAGGTTTCACGTACCCGCTTATTTCCACTTCATTGGTTAAATTCTTTTCAATGGTGAACGGCTCAGTCAGCGGGATGCCTCGTTCCTTGACATCGCCAAGCCAGTCCTCGTATATCATTGTTTCACGAAAAGAGAATGAAAACGGACCGGCGTAGCTCAGGAATGACGCAGCCAGCAAACAATTCCCGATAAGTCTAGATTGCTCTACGTGTAAAGCCTTCAAATCTTCTGTCCACCTTTTCTGTTCACTGGAAAGACCAGACATCAGTTTATCAGCAGCCACCAGCCGCCTCATCATTATATCAGTCTCCTCTTGCAACTCCTGTCTTCTGAACATCGCTGTGTCGTATCTCTGATTCAGACCGTCCAAAGTCCTCTGCAAGCGGTCTATCTCTCGGTTCAGAGACGCTAAATAGTTTACGGCTTCTGAGTACTCCTTTTCTAGTGCTTCCACTTTGTCCTTTTTGGGCTTCACCTCTTTGTAGACTGCACAGTAGCCCAGTACGGCTATGACAAATTTCAAAAGCCCATACCTGTGAAGTTTTTAACATAATAAGTTTAGTCTTATATTTAGTTATTAAAAGGATCACGAACTTCTACATAACATGAACCCGACACTCATCTTTCCATATATATATATATATGTCCCACTGTTGGGAACAGGCCTTCTCTTTAAAGTGAGTATAAAGTCATAGTCCGCGGACCTTGTGTGGATTGGAAGACTTCACGTTTTAGAAAAAAATATCTAAGACATGTGGGTTTCGTCACGATGTCGCCCTTCACCGTCGAGTGCGTGGTAAATCAGAACATTAAATTGCAATAACAAATTTATTGTTGCTGGCACCGGGAATCGAACTAAGGTTGCTAGCGTAATATGCACTCTGAGGCAACCACCCGGACACTGAGTTACCATGGCTAGATAATAACGTGATTTACAATAGAAGGAGGGAAGTGGTCGTACGCAACATAATTCATGGAGGTCATGACCGTCACCAATGAAAACGACACAAGGGGTGCAAGCAATCATCAATCAAATTCATACAAATAAATTGAATGTAAGTAGTGGATATAACAACAACGCCTTTCCATGACACCGGAGTATTTAATTAATATGTTATGTTATTTGCGTCGATACTTTGGCACCGTCACATCTTCCAGAATCTTCTGTTGAGGCTGGAGCGGCCGCTGCAACTGCAGAAAACCTCAAGCGGCGCAAATATAGTAACCTCGATAGAGGTCCATGTTTGCGCCGTTTGGGGTAGAAACTTTGGATCCGTGGGGTACAAGTGCACACCACCTTTTTATGTGATAGCTAAGAAGATGGTCGACACATCTGGTGACCAGTGGGCTTAGAAACTTTGGATCCGTGGGGTCCAAGTGCACACCACCTTTTTATGTGATAGCTAAGAAGATGGTCGACACATCTGGTGACCAGTGGGCTGACTTATACCTTGCACAGAGGCTAAGCGTGGCAATGCTACCAGCGTTCTGGGCACGCTGCCAAGCGACGACGGTTTGGCATAGTTATATTTTTTGTAAATATTTTGTAAAATACCTATTATATTGTAAATATTTCTTGTTATAGGTTATGGTAGATTTTATTTAGTTTCGGTGAAAAACCAAAGACAACTTAATATCACATATATGTTGTACCATAAAGAACACATATCAAACTGTTATTGCTCACATTTTAAACATTAAATTACGTGCGTACGTAATTATTATGTGCGGAAGGGCGGCCTAATCACTATATGCGACTTCTCCCGGACAGGAGAGAATGAGGGAGTAAAATAAATAAATAAATAACAGGAAGAATTGTTCATCAGCGTACCCTGCTTTGCTGATCTGCTGCATGGTGTCCAGCTTCTTGCTCTTCTTCATGTGCGCCTTGACGGCCTTGACTTGAGCCTGCGTTATCAGGTCGCAGTTCATCTCCTGCAGGTTGCGCAAGAAGTTCGGGTCTGCCATCATGCCCTTCGCACCCTTCCAGCTCACGTCTTTTATGCCGCGGATAATAACAACGCATTCGCACACCACCTGACCACGGGGCAAGTTTTTTATTTTTGAAGTTGTACTTCTTTAGGCTTTACTTCTTTAGCTACAGTGAAAAAATTGTGCTTATATGGTATATAAGTGTTCCATTATAATCGAGGTTGACTATCCTTTTCTTGACTTTGACTTATAATTAACCAAACTAATTCTTAATGATGCAAGGCAGTAGTACATAAGTACGCGAAACTATTTTTTTAGGTGAATGATAATCGCCGCTGATAGACAATCACCAGAAGAAATGCAAGTGCGCTGCCAATATTATAATGAAGTCAGTCTGTTGGCAACTCTTCCACTGGGTCAAATGCGGATGTATAACATATTTCCACTCTACGAAGTTATTTTGCGAGGTGGTTAGTACGTCGTTGAGACTAATATTGAACTAGAAAATTGACAGACATATTTAGCACGAATTGTAAACTGGGTCGGCACAATCAGAGTTGTAAGCTGTCTGAGATTCAAAACATCGAACGTTAGTAAGAAACGTTCAACCACCAGTCTTGTTAGTCTTGTCGTTGCATTAGAAATGCCATTTTATATAAAATGTAATAACATTTATTTGCAACAGAAGGTATTGAACACAATAATGGAATATTTAGTATTTTAAATGTCTCTCTCTTCCTTGCTATTAATCCCACATGGTGGCGGGGTTCGCTTTCGACTTCGCTCTGTCCCCGACATCCTCGAGGGAAATTTTGCACTCACTCATGTCTGTCGACACTACACTCAAGGTACACCAATACAAGATGGGACCTTGCTTTTGGCCTTCCTCTGGATCTTCGTCAGGGAAGGGAAAACTGTAACGACAGGTTCCCTACGTAGTGAGGAGGCCTCCTCTTATGTATTTTAAATATCTAGGGATTATAATACCTGCACAGCCTCTGGCGGAGTGGCAAAAGAACGGATCTCAGTGATATCATTCTTGTCCAAGTCTGCGAGCGCCAGTCTAGCTGCCTCTAGCGCTGGCAGCGCCGCCGACAACGCTTCCTCAGCTTCTGACTTCTCTTCTGCAATCACTTCGCTCTGCTCCGTTATCTCCTGGCTCTTCTCCGCAGCTACCTGCTGCTTGCTCACCGCCGCCTCCGTAGCTGAGGAAAAAATACATTTTTTTTTCTAGATTTATGCGATAAATGGGCATAGACTAAAATCCGTAGTACACAATGCGATTTTACTGTGAGTTGACATATCACATTGATTCGAAGTATTTCATAGACATAGACATAGACATAGACATTTATTTATTGGCATCACAATACAAAAGCACATCACAAACTGAATATAACACACATTAAAAAGAATGAAAAATAGACAAAACACAGTTAAAGTTACACGGACAAATAATACAAAACATATGATGCCAATATCGGACACCGTCTCAGCATATGCTGTCACAAGGATGCGACAGCGCTGATTTTCAGCGGTGCCCGGGACTACCTAAAGACGTTCTCGTTTCTCGCTACCTCGTTAACCTAGACCTATGATGTTCAGCCCTGTAGTTCTGGGCTCGTAGAATAAGACTACGGTATCCCCTGCCTGTCGTAGAAGGCGACTAAAAGGCGCCTCGGGTTCTAAGAAGGCGACATCGGCTGGTCCGCGTCGCCTTGCACTGCGAGGGCACAGGGAGGGAGGGATTAACCATCCCCGGGACGTGCTCTCCGAGCACAGTGCAGAGGGGCTGCGGTGCGTTCCTCTGCAGATCCCGGAGCTCCTCACCATGCACCGAGGAAGGGCCACCGGGGATTTTAGTGGGTAAGAACCCCAGATAACTTCAATAAGATATATAGGGATATCTTGTTGAAGATTTCTCCCCCGTCAACAAAAAAAAAGACCTAGGATGCTAGGTTACACGTAAAAACTGCAGGAGAATACTGGTCACAGGGGGGATTAAGTTGTTTGACACGTTGAATTCAGAATCAGACTGAAACAAGAATAAAATGCGTAAAAGTAGTTGTATTGTGTGTATATAGCAATAATATTCGGGTACACATAAAGTCAGTTAATTGAGAACCCACTTGTTCAATTACCAAGTATTAACCACGCAGTGCTCATAAGTGAAGGAACTTTGACGCCGTGATAAATTTGAAGCAGAGTAAGCGATGGCTGAAGACTGACCAGTGGATATCTCCTTGAGCAGAATCTCGCACTCGTGTGTCTGCTCAGCGACGATTACCTTCTGAACAGCTAGTTTAGCGTTAAGGTCCTCTAGTTGCACGTTGGCCTCTTCTATCTTTAACAGACCGCCCTTTAATCGTTCACACTGAAATCGTAGAGTCTTTGTAGAGTAAAACTATTGGGGTATTTCAGTAATCTTATTAAGTAAGCTTCAACTTTTTCTTGGTAAAAGGGAATATAAGTACTTCTTTTGAAAACCATGTATAGTTGATGTTTAGAATTTTTTTGAGAGTCGAAGAACGTCCCGTTTATCAACTTATTATTGCTTTCTATACGTTGTAACACTATTGTCGTGAACCATGTCCTAGCACAAGCTTAAGCTTAGTTAACAAGATTGTTAGTAGTCTGAAAAAAAAAAGAAATATTGCTAGCTTTATTTAAAAAAAAAATTCAATCACGTTATTCAAGAGAGCCCGCTTCACCGGGCTAGATTTTGCTTTATTTTATTTAAAAAATAAACTTATAAAAAAATTTTTAATTTAACTCTCGCAATATATTAAATTATTTATTTCTCTCCGTATTCATTCTCTTCTCAAGCGGGTGAAGATCATTACATACACCCATATACATGCAATATACTCCATTGTACTTCAATATCGTTCATAATTACATATACACAAATTAAAGAACAATAGAATATCATCATAGTAAATAAAAGTTGTATTTGATAGTTCAAAAAGAGAAGTGCGCGACCGTTTCGTAGCCTATAAGGAACAAACCCACACACTTTCTCTTTTATATATATAGATTATTATATAACGGTTTAAAATGTTAATAACCTAAACAATTTATTGATAATTGTAGTGAAGTGTAAAACTAGATACATGAAGTCTTCATGTGTCTAGTTTTATGATAATGATACTGAAAAGGCAAGCTTGAAGTTATCCAATAGCCGCTATTGAAAAGATATTAACCCTAAACATAGCAATGTATAGCATAATATGCATGTAAAGATATAAAATCTCTTTACTTAAATTTATTCTTTAATTGTACTTTATAACAATTATTCAAATGTTTAATGTCACAATTGTCAGTGTCGTGACATTTATAATTATAAAAGAGATGGAGTTGTAGTAAGGATAGAATGAATTAGAATGCTAACAATATTTTTTTTCGCAAATATATTTAAAATTCTTGTTAACCATTCCAAATAAGCTTAGGCTTGTTAGTACTTACGTACGTTACGTACTTAGTACGTGTAGCACTGTATAGAATAGTGTACATCTTGGTTTTCCAAAATACGTATATTCATATCACGATTTTTTAATTTATTTTTTGGATATAATTTTTTTTACTGTTCTTCAAAAAACAATCTTGCCACGATAAGGGTTAAGGAGAAACTATCGCAAAGAAAGTTATTTTTTTTATAATTTCTATGCAAGTATTTGACCACAACCCATCTGATGTTAAGTGGCAATATAATGGTAATGTGCACTAGCCCACTTTAAAATCATTTGAAGAGACAGAAAACTATATACTAGGATTACTAGGATAGATTAAGGTTGTAGGTCTATTATATTACTTGGGCCACGATGAATGCGTCCTTCTCGCCGAGCAACGCTATATAACTGGTGAGGAAGTCCATGTAATGTTTGGGCGTGACGTAGTTGTTCCTGCGCAGCCGCGCGAGGAACTCCGCCGAGTACACTGCCACGGACAGGTGCACGTGAACAACGTGCTCCACTATGATGCTCCGGAAATCGTCTGGGATCTTATCCACCTATAATAGTGAACTTTCATAATTTTGATACAATTTTCAAAAGATTTTCAACGTGTCATGTTAAAATTAAAACTCATAAACACGCAAATAGACACAGACAGTACGCATACAACCGCGCACGTACAATGAAGTACGGTAGTACGTTGAAATACAATATACGACTACGATAAAATATCGTATCTACCTTTTTTTCTATAAAAGTATATTTACGAGTAAAAAGAAAGATCGATTTCAAATCGAATCAAATGTTAAACGTTATTACGCGCTGACGCCCTCTTTTTATTACCGAATTGTGGTGGGAATATTACGAAATAGAATTAATCATAACCAAACCAATAAAAATGAACCATCGAAATCAGTCGGCGTGATATCGAGTTACTCGCCCATTCGTTGTGCTCATATTTAATGCAAATTTAAGACATATATGGTTTTCTCATGGCTTCAAATAAAAAAAAAAACATCCAAATCGGTTCACCCAGTCGAAATTTATGAGGTAACACACATTCAAGAAAACATACAAACGAATTGAAAGCCACCTGCTTTTTGAAGTTGAAAAGAATGCCTTAAATTTTTTGACAAATTTATTCAAAGCATTCCAAATAATCTTATGCGTATGCTAGGAGCTTGATTGTTTCTTACATCAGCTAGGAAGACGTTAGCGACCGCAAGGAGGGCCTGCTTGGGCCACGGGAACTGCCAGTCTATGGTGGTGTTGTTCACCAGGCCGGGGAAGCTGCGACAGCGGTTGCGCAACACGTCACCACTGGGCGACATTGAGAGGACCACGTGCAACTTTTCCGCGCATTTATTGCAAAAGTAATTCCATACGGCGTCTCTGTGACAAAATCTAAGTTATATCAACGACGTGTTTTACTTATAAATACACTTGAATTAATCATTGAACCACCGGTGCGTCTTGGAGTGTTCTCTTGTGTTCGCTAGCAACACATAGCAACCAACGATTGTTATGTATAATAAATACTTCCAATGATATCTTTTGTATCTTTAATTAATAATTTAGTTGATCATGATATTAACTTGACTTCGAAATCTGACTTCTAATTAATTTTGTATAAAGATTGTAGAGCCGTTGTGACGGTATTCACTAAAATAATTCCTAGTACAACGTAATGCCGTCTAAATAAAGCGAGTGTATTAGTTATTGGACTATTTCAGTCTACAAAGCCTACAAGTGATTACACTTGCGAAGTTTTGTGGTTTATTAAATCCGTTGCAATGGCGGTTGAACCGCGATAAAATCAGGTATATTCGGTTTATTCCAAAGTGTAACATTTAGAGAAATACTGACTTGCCAACACCACAGCCAGCTTCGTTGCTCTCGTTTCTAAGTGAATTTATGATGGCATCCTTCTCATCGTCGCCGAACAGCGCCGGTATCATTCCTATCATGAGAATGTTGTTGATAAACTCCAGAAAACCCTCCTCGACTATCTGCAAAACAAGGAAAAAAAGTCAAAAAGAAATTCGTAACATAATTATCTTATTTTAATAGGAAATAAAAGAAAGCGTCCGCATATAGCAGCGTTATGCATAATCAGTCACTGATTTTATTTGAAGTACGTTTAGTTTTTACTCATAAATATAATTGTGTTATCTTATTTTTTTATACTTTCTAAGCAAGTGCTTGACTACGATCCCACCTGATGTTAAGTGGAAATGCAGTCCTGGTGGTAAGGCGCACTAGCTTAGTAAATGCCTATTCACTCTACTCTTGAAAGTACCAACTTCATCTTAGGTGAAGTTTTCATAACATTGTTATTAAAAGTAAAATACATAAAAAGGATCAAACAAAATATTATAAAACCTTTTTTTTTCTTTTCGGGGAGGAAATCTACAAGATACCCCGCCTTCAGGGGGGGAAGGCGGGTTTATGTGGGGGTTTTTACCCACTAAAACATCCGGCGTCCCTTTCTCGGTGCATGGTGGCGAGCTCCGGGATCTCCAGAGGAACGCACCGGAGCTCCTCTGCACTGTGCTCAAGGAGAGCACGTCCCGAGGGGGAGGTTACTCCCTCCCCCTTGTGCCCTCGCAGCGCAAGGCGACACGGGCCAGCCGATGTCGCCTTCTTCCCGGGTCCACTTTGGTGGACGACTCAGGTCCCCATCCTTGTCGCCCAGTGAACCCGACGCCCCTTTTAGTCGCCTTGTACGACAGGCAGGGGATACCGTAGTCTTATTCTTGAGAGCCCAGAACTACAGGGCTGAAATATTATAAAACCTAACCCAGGGTGCCGTCGGTAGCAAGTGAAAGTGGTAGGACGGCATAGAAAGAAAAGTCCCGGCGATGCGTGCCGTGTCTTGAGAGCACCGACTTTTGTATCTAGCAGATATTAGATTATATTAACGCATGTTACGGCTGAATTACCTGAGATGCTGCGAACAGGAAAACAGTTGATTTGCCGTCGACGCCAAGCTGGTTGTAGAGGCGCTTCATGTCGTCTTTGAAAGTGTTCTCGTTGTAACTGCGCGTTATCACGATCTCAAACACCTCGCAGCCTGCACATACAGTTTATTCTTGAAATAAAATATCTCTACTCACACTTTACAAGGTAGTGAAGTTGGAAAGAGAGAGAGAGATACTTTTCCTATGTTACTGTACTATTACTGGACAAGAGGAGAGGTGCAAGCACATATTTGCTTTCTCTCATAGCCAGTTACGTTTCGTGCCTCTAAGACACAGTGCAAGTCTATCGTCTGTATCTCACTGTAGGAGCAAGAGAGAGCAGGGCGCGCGCAATTTTGTTTCTCTTTTGAACCTTTGTTATATATAGTATTTACTCATTTATTGTCTAACATTCTCGACTGTTCCCTAAACCATTGGGATATTGATGGCTATTGAGGTGGCGAATGCAGTACCTGCAGCGAAGGCGGCCAGCCGGCAGATGGACTTCTTGCCGGAGCCGCCGACGCCCACCAGCATGACGTTGCCGCGCTCCATGCGCAGCACGCGGTGAGTGCGCGTCAGGTGCTCCAGGCAGTCCTCGAATAGCACGACCGACATCTTGCCGATCCGCTCGCTGTACTCATCTAGTATCTTAAAGCAGAGAAACCATTTAATTGCTGTCAAATTCCTCTGACGCACAATGTCGTAATTATTGTTTTTACTGAAGTAAAACTACTTTATGTAAACTTGACTTGGGGCGTTAGCTGGTGAGAGCATTACGAAAAGCGTGATCTGGCGAGACGAATAGCAGTTGAGAGAGAGAGAGAGATATGTTAGTGAAGATAGTAAGAGTTACTCTAAAAGTAAACGTACGCGTAAAGTAATAAATTCAGCTTCAGAAAATATAATTCACCTCTTGGAATAAAAAGTAAACTGCCTCGTAGTCCAATAAATCTTCGTAATATCGCACCTCCTCTTCATCCAGCGCGTTACGATAGTCACCGAAGAGTAACGGGTCTCGGAGTACGTATTCCTCCAACTGTAACATTGTACAATTTCAAGAGAAAGTACATTGTCTACACAGTACTGTGGAGTTATTGTGCAGTTATTCCTCTATCCTCCTTTCAGTATCGAGCATCAAGATGGTGGGATTCCATCCTTTGTTGTGGACATCCTGCGGATCCGGAGGAAGTATTTTACTTCGTATTTTATTGTTTATAAAGAGGTATAGAGTATAGAGACGGCGCACAGCTAATCGGTGACAACCGAGCGGGGGGCGGTCTAGGTCTCAAAATGAAAAAAATCCGGATCGAAGGACCATTTTGTGAATAGATGTGTTCAAAAGAATAATGAATCGAAGATACAGATAATATACGGTGGGACTGTGAGCCAGGCGCTTTATAAGCTTAGTTTTAAACTAGTGGGGTAGATAGATGAACTTTTTACTTTATATTTTTCTATAGGAATAGGGGCAAACGAGCTTACAATTTACCTAATCTTAAGTGATCACCGTCACCGATGAACATCCACAACAACGGAGGAGCTGGAGCTGCATTTGATTTGAAATTAGATGTGTTGCCGGCATTTGAGAAAGGAGTAGGCACGTTTCTTGAAGGGCCCCGAATTCCGACAGTTGATAGTGCGTGGAAGAATGTTACACGATCTTTCGCAACTTCTTCTTCAAATTCAGAATACCCTCATAGAACAATGCAAAGAGCACCGATATCTCTTCGTAGACCCAAGGAGGCAAGATTATAATAACATAAAATTTAATTATATTATTATAATATTGACCTCTTTATATATTAAATATTATAATATTTCTTCTTTATTAAATATATAATAAAGGGGTTATTATTGAATTCTTTTATGTTTGGTTTATGGACATAATTATAAACTTTGATTCAGTGCACTATTGGAGACTATAAGAACCTATAGTAGATTTGGCATTTACTGAAGAAGTGCCTGTGTGGAGGAATCGTGGTCAGGCATTTGCTTAGAAAGTAGATAAAGAGATGTTCCTTGCCGTTGGTACATGTTCTTGTTCTTCCTCGACTTCCTCCATGATCTCCGTTCCCTCGCCATCAGCGTCAGTTTTTGCACCCGTATCCGTCATGTAATCTGTCACGAAACAAGTATATTTTCGAGCAAAGACAAAAACTGACTTCAAATCAAATAACCCTTTAAACAATATTGCGTCTGGATGCCCTCTTTATATTAAAGAATTTTCGCCAACTAATTATGATGGGTAAAATAGCAGGGAAGGGCACTGGACGTAGGAAGTCGTGGTTGCGAAACATCAGAGGGTGGACTAGCATTGCCAGCGTCGAAAAATTTTTAGTGCCAAAAAAAAACTTTGAAAACACCAAACTCTTCACCCACGTGCAATCTCGGTTTACCGGGAAAAACAAGTTCTACTGTGATGTGACTGTAAGTGATGGGTATCAAAAGTTATACACTACCGTCTAGCTCGTCTTCGAGTTCCTCCGGATGCCTTTCCTCTTCCTCCGGTACCACTATCTCCTCTAGCACTACAGGCTCTGCTTCGGGGAAGTATTTCACAAGGTGTTCTTGGACGTGACACCGCATTCGCTCGTTTTCCTGTCATTTTTCTAATCATGAGAACCTGGTACCTCGATATACGAGTGCCCTAATATACGAGTGTTTCGAGATACGAGCCGTCAAGCGAACGATATTTTACTTTGAGATGAGACATTATTTGAGAAGCATTACCGTGCACTCCATCTATATATATAAATAAGAAATTGTGTGGGTATGTCATATAGGCTCCGAAACGGCTGGACCGATTTTAATTAAACTTTCAGGGAATCTTCAGATAGACCTGGCGAGTAATGAAAATTGGTGACAATCAGAGCATTTTTGAACTGTTAAATACAGCTTTTACTACGATACTACTACTAAGGGTATGATAATTGTATTTACTGATTTGTATATGGATGTAGGTAATGATCTTCACCCGCTCGAGAAGAGAAAGAGAATGAGTATTCATTGATACTCATTCTCTCATTTTTAAAATGTAGCTCGTATAGTTTAATTATTTTAATGTAATATTAAGTCAACTTTTTTTTGACAAGCCGTGGTAGCTCAGTGTCCGTGCGGTTGGCTCAAGTTGCGTAGTACGCTAGCAACCTGAGTTCCAGCCCTGTAGTTCTGGGCTCTTAAGAATAAGACTACGGTATCCCCTGCCTGTCGTAGAAGGCGACTAAAAGGGGCCTCGGGTTCACTGGGCGACAAGGGTTG
This sequence comes from Meandrusa payeni, assembly GCA_029286785.1. NCBI lineage: Eukaryota > Metazoa > Arthropoda > Insecta > Lepidoptera > Papilionidae > Meandrusa > Meandrusa payeni. Next base: position 3,739,079 of record JAGSMX010000008.1, on the reverse strand, counting down.
GGGCCTTTGTCGTCCGCCAAGGTGGACCCGGGAAGAAGGCGACATCGGCTGGCCCGTGTCGCCTTGCACTGCGAGGGCAGAGGGGGGGAGGGAGTAACCTTCCCCCTCGGGACGTGCTCTCCTTGAGCACAGTGCAGAGGGGCTCCGGTGCGTTCCTCTGGAGATCCCGGAGCCCCTCGTCATGCACCGAGGAAAGGGCCACCGGTGAGGTTTTAGTGGGTAAAAACCCCACATAACCGCCGCTTTCCCCCCCAGAAGGCGGGGTATCTTTTTGAAGATTTCCTCCTCGTAAACAAAAAAAAAAAGCAACCTGAGTTCGATCCCCGGTGCCGGCACCTATAACTTTGTTGTTGCAATTTTATGTGCTGATTTACCACGCGCTCGGCGGTGAAGGAAAACATCGTGAGGAAACCTACATTGAGAGAAATTTTCTATGGCATGTGAAGTCTGCCAATTCGTACTAAGGCCGCGTGGCGGACTATGCCCTTATACTCTCTCTACAGAGAAGGACTACACCCAGTGGAGAAATATAAAGGCTGTAACTTTAACTTTTTTTTTACTTTTTGGTAAAAAACGTAATTTAATAACTAATTAAATATAACTTTAATAACATTGGAAAATTATGCGTAGTACTTATCTCACTACTCTATTTAAAGTTATAAAAGAATATTCATTTTTTTATACTTTTTGACTTTACAACTTAAGAGCTGCGTGACCTGGCTATGAAATTAATAATTTAATATAATGTGGGAGTTATATTAAATATTTAATGATGTAAGTTTATTGTTTAAATAAAATAAAAGTTTAAGCAAAATCTAGACCGGCGAAGCGAGCTGTGTACGCTAGTTGTTTAAAATTTTCGAATATTGAAAATGTTAATTGTTTTGGGTTTCAAAACAAGCGTCAATAGCCTAATGGTTTAGGGTACGGCCTGCGAATCGTAAGGTCGTGGGTTCGAATCCACCATTCGACTATTGCCGTGAACCATCTCCTAGCACAAGCTTAAGCTTAGTTGGAATGGTTAACAAGATTGTTAGTAATATTTCTGAAAAAAAAAGAAAAATATTGCTAGCTTACTTTAAACAAAAAGAAAAAAAAAATTGATAAATAAATTAATATGGATGGAGGTGTAATATGGTGGGGACCTCTGTGCTGATGAGGCGGTCGCAAATGACGCGCGTGAACTCGTTGCGCCAGCAGCGCAGCACGATGCGCGGCTCGGGGAACAGGCGCGGGTGCGTGAGGCACAGCCCCGCCGCTATGCGGGACAGGTCGCGCAGGTTGAAGATGTAGTGGAACTTCGCCGGGGTCGGCGGCAGTTCCACTATTATTACCTGAAATTGTTTTCCTCATTAGAGACTTGATAAACTTATATAGTTAATCAAATATTAAACATCAACTATTCAATTTAACTTGATACTTTTTATTGGGTATTTTAGCACGTGTCTACGTCTGGTTGGCGCTATTATATATATGCGTAACGTAGTAACATTAACAAAACACTATATATTTTTAAATAACCATAAATAAAAAATATATATTTAAATAGCCCTAGGTCTAATTAATTAAATATATATAATTAATTCAATACATTATATTTCATTAATTAGCCCTAGGGTTTGTAATGCAAACTCTATTTCAATTCAAAAGTATAAAAACTCTGAAAGTACTTTATTGCACCTATGTTCGTAGCATTCTAGAGTACGCGTCGCAGATATGGAATATTTTTAATACATTTTATTTTTTTATTAAATTTATGTATTAAAAACATACAAAAGAAGTTTATAAGATGTTTATGTCGTAAGCTAGGTTCCCCTTTCAGCCCTGTAGTTCTGGGCTCTCAAGAATAAGACTAGGGTCCCTGCCTGTCGTAGAAGGCGACTAAAAGGGACCTCGGGGTGACAAGGGTGGGGGCCTTTGTCGTCCGCCAAGGTGGACCCGGGAAGAAGGCAATATCGGCTGGCCCGTGTCGCCTTGTACTGCGAGGGCACAGGGGGGGAGGGAGTAACCTCCCCCCCGGGAAGTGCTCTCCTTGAGCACAGTGCAGAGCGGCGGTGCATTCCTCTGGAGATCCCGGAGCCCCTCACCATGCACCGAGTAAGGGCCACCGGGGAGGTTTTAGTGGGTAAAAACCTCACATAACAGCCGCCTTCCCCCCAGAAAGCGGGGTATCTTTTTTCCTCCGTAGATGTAAGAAACATCATCATCAACTGCCACTACAGAAACGTGACATTGAAGATATTATCTTTATGATAAAAATAGCTTCAGGTTTGATAAATTGTCCAGATTTAAATTAAATGTCCCCCTAAACCTGTTAGATTCTTCTCCCCTTTATTCGGTCCTATAGTTTCCTATAATTACACACAATATGCCCTTATACTCTCGTCATAGAAGAGGCCTGTACCCAGCAGTAAGACATACATATATAGTCTGTAACTTTGACTTACTTTAAAATACAGGTTTATTGTATACCAAATTCAAACAACTAAAAGAACTTAATTTAAGAATCTTGTAAGGTTTTAATTTTTATTTATATCGTATGATATCGATATTTCTAAATATAAATACAAAAAGTAAATAATGTTACCACAGAAACTGTATAATAGTGATAATAGTGTAATACGTGAATGCATTTTGATCCCGTTGAATATAATTTGTTTTAAAATATACGTATTAATAAAATTAGGTGTTATTAAAATATACGAAAATAAAATAAAATTGCAGTTATATATAATAGTAAAAAAATAATTGGAGGCGCCGGGTATCGATCCCGGTACCTCTCGCATGCTAAGCGAGCGCTCTACCATCTGAGCTACGCCCCCCATGTGAAAGTCAATTTAAAAAGACAGTAATAAAAAAATGATCCCACTTGACGGCTATATTATGCTGCTATATCCCAAAACAAAGATGCTAAAAAATCTTTTTGTTAAATTATTTACGCAAGATATTGTAAATGAATCTAGTTTAGTAAAAGTGGTATTTATTAAATTATCTTTTTTCTCGCTTCTCGAGGTGACATTTAGTAACAGTTAACTATTTAAATGTTTTTTATTGATTTTCGATAAAACTACCAAACGACTAGTGTTTCGGTTATCTTGGATTCTCTCGGATCGGAATGTCGTTGCGATGAGAATACCCGCCCAAGCAGAGCACTCAATCCCTGAGCCGAATCTCTCGCGAGAGAGGTTAGAACTAAGCGACATATGAGCTGTCCCTCCCATAAAATTCCTATGAACTAGCGGCCAGCTTCAATAATCAGCATGGGGTCGTATTAAAAATAAAAATATACGAAAGTAAAACAAAATTGCATTTATATAAAACGTAAAAAATACATTGGAGGCGCCGGGTATCGATCCCGGTACCTCTCGCATGCTAAGCGAGCGCTCTACCATCTGAGCTACGCCCCCTGTTGAATGTAAAGTACAAAAATCGTATTCGTATTCATGTTATATATCGACTTAACCAGTTATACGTTGCAACAACTTTCACAATTACTTTGTCGATACGTGACAAATACGTGTCTAGACTACATTTACGTTAGTACATTACACGCTCAAGACTACTTCCATATTGTAAGAAACAAAAAAATGATAAAAAAAAAATTTCACGTCATTTTAACTTTAACGAGATAGAACTTTCGCTGTCCGTTTTTAAAGGGGTTCGACTTGCTATCTGATAGCAGGGGACGAATACCAACCGACTAGTGACAATTACAGTTCTTTTGAACTTTTCAAGAACAAAAAAATCACTAGCAGGGGTTTCAAATAACAACAGGTTTGTGCCAATTACAGTTCTTTCGAACTTTTCAAGAACAAAAAAATCACTGGCAGAGGTTTCGAATACCAACCGGCTTGTGCCCATTACAGTTCTTTTGAACTTTTGAAAAACAAAAAGATCACCTTATACAAATCCAGAGTCATTTGTACAATTTTACTGACGATGTCTCTTATCTCGTCGGCGAAGATTGAGAAGTGGCCTCTGAGTACGGACATGTAGATGTGTTGCAGGGTCGTCTCCGACGGGAATTGCAGGTTGTACGCGGAGAACATTGAGATGAAACGTGGGTCGACCTGAAAACAATCTCATTATGTTTACTATTTCTTCATGTGCCTCTCCATCACTGGCCGGCGGCAGTCAGTCTTCTAAACTTCTCCTTATTCGTGGCTAAGCGGAATTCCAGTCCATTCCCTGATGTTCCTTAGCCATGACTTTTTCTTCTTCCCACCTCTCCTTTTCCTGCTATTTTTCCCATTATAATCAATTGCAGCAGGCGGTACCTATCATGTCGCAGGATATGGACTAAGAGATCTTACGCTGCTTGATTATTTTCACCAATTCGGTGCTCTTCTGCATTCGGGCAAGAATCTCGACATTGAATACCTTATCTGTCCAGCTTATACGGAGCATTCTCCAATACGTCCACATTTCAAAAATGTTTATCTACACAAGTCATTATACGATGGTCACTTAAGATCAAGTGAGCCGTAACCTCATTTGCCCCTTTTACTATAGGAAAACGAGGACTCTATGGCTAATGTCGGTTATGTTCGTCATATAGTCGAAATTCCAAATTCCAAAATGGTAGTAGTGATTTCAATGCTAAATCACTAGGTATATAATTATTATCTATCAGCAATTATTTATCCGTCAACTTAACCGTTGCCTAGCAACCTTATGTGTATGTGTGAAACGCAGGGTAGCGTGTGAAATGTTTTTTATTGATTAAATGCATTCTGAAAGCAAAATTAAAAAAAAAATGCACTTCTTTATATAAACTATAAGTGTAGGAAATTGAACACTCCCTCGTCCGCGCAAATTGCTAAAAGAATATTACGGGGGCGACTTAGTATACCGGGGAGGACCCTTGTGTCGAGTTACTAGCGATAGAGGTTCAGGCTAAGCGACCTAAGAGCTATGCCACCTCTCAATCCGGTGAAGCAGTCAAGGCGAGCTTCTCTGTCCAATTAGTGTAGTTCGTCTTTAAAAAAAAATCTATTACACTAGAATGTTCGTTCTTCCGTGACGTCATAATGTATTAACAATATACACGTACATCATTTCTGCCTCCGCCGGCTTTCCCCATGGCGGCAAGAAACCCGATGTCCTTTAAATTCTTCCAGTTAAGGTCTTTCCCGCGGTCATAGAAACCTTTCCTCTCGAATAATAGCTTCAAGAGCGCTATCGGCTGCTGCGTGCCGTATGTGTCGACCTAAAGAACGGTATTATAAGATCAGAAGATCAGTGTTAAGTATGGTTCATTATTTCCGCAGTCGAGTATTACAACAGTGCAGCAATTCCTAGTGAGCCAGCAGTATTCCTAGTGTAGTATGTTGTTCCCTTCCAGTCGTGTACCAATGAATTGGCGTCTTTTCGATTTTTTAAAGTAAAAACATCACCTTCTAAAAACCTTATTTTACGTCTCACAAAGGCTCACCACCTGTTACAAATCGGATCTAATAAGCTTGGTGTAAATGGGACATGAGAGCTTATTTATTAATTCTTTATTTCCTTCTATAGAGTTATCAGAAATATAAATATTTTAAACAAGATTTTAGGTTCCATTTGTGACATTAGAGTATGGGCTGACCCACACCACATTACGTAATTTTTTGTGTCGGTACAATTTTTTTGTGTACGTAAAATGGCGTCAGAACGTAAACTTAAACGTTTTTATTTTAATTAAATTGATAATCTTTTAATATAAAATGCATTTTAGTTCAAGTAGCGATCAAATTTCTTACAGATTTACTTAAATTATGGATACTGGTGATATGCATAATAGATTTACGCTTTGTATATCTACGAACCAGACATTTTATGGCATTGTAATTTAGGTAAAGTTAAACATAAGGTTTTACAAACGTTGTAATTTTAATTTTCGACTTACAATGGGCATGTTCATGTCATCTATAAAGACAAGCATTTTCTTGCCCACGGGTGGGCCGAATGTGTCTTTGGTGCGTTTCTCCACAACCGACTCCAAGTTCCGCTGTACGTCCATCGAAGATGTGCGCGAGGAGAAATTCATTTGTTGGATTATCTGTATATAAAAATATAAAAAAATGCAGCAATTATTTTTGTATAGTTTTACCATCATGGTAGCTTAGTGTCCGGGCGGTGCCCTTAAGTTGCATAGTACGCTAGCACCCCGAGTTCGATTCCCGGTGCCGGCAACAGTAAAAGGTGAAGTAAAATATCGTGAGGAAACCTACTTAGAAAATTTTCTGACATGTGAAGTCTGCCAATCCGCACTGGGGCGCGTGGTGTACTATGCCCTAATACTCTCTTTAGCGAGATGGGTACGCCAACAGGGGGACATATATGTATATTAGTTTTACCACGATCCAAATTGATGTTAAGGTGAAATACAATCTTAGATGGTAAGGTAGTGCACTTTGGTATATTCTTATTCACTTCTCTCATAAAAGACGCGTGCAATTATTCCAATCCTCAGTCTCAGGTAAGTCTAGAACAAATGGATGGAGGCTTCTGGGCGTCCGATGGTGTAACTTGTCTTAGTACACATATAATGCTCTATACCCAACAAACATAATGCCTAAAAATTTTCCACATAGTTTTATGATTTGTACTCAAACAAGCTCCTATTTTGTTTAGTTTTAGCATTAAATTGGAAGAAATTCTCAAAATTAAAAAAAAAAACATTTAAAAAACAACAAATTCTATCTTTGTTTTTTTTTAAATAGTATATTTGACAATTTATACATAAAAACTACTTAAAAATAAAAATATAATTTCTGGAGGCGCCGGGTATCGATCCCGGTACCTCTCGCATGCTAAGCGAGCGCTCTACCATCTGAGCTACGCCCCCGATGTTTAGTATCGATAAAGATAAGAATTATATAATTATGAATCTCTGTATTCTTAGACCAAAGAGTATTTATTTTTCGAATTCTTATCAAAGAAAAATCATTTGGATTCGCATTCTGCCCATTTCTCTATCTCTATCAACCCATATTGCTGTCTCTGTCAATCGCCAGATAGTACAGAGGTAATAATAAGTTGCCGTCAGGTCAGTATGAATAGGACAGGTGGTAGTAATTAAGAAGTATTGTGTATCATCTCGATTATTAATGTGGCTAATATTTAATGACTGCTGAATAGCTGTTTTTAGTATTATTTATTGTAAACGAGCAATAATATTATAACCGGCCATGTGTTGATGGAAAAACAAAATATACTTACCTACCATAATATTATTGCAAACATATTTAATAAGCATCGAGTGTGTTACTTACTTCCAACGGATAGAGATGCATTTACCTCTATTTTTAATTTTTTTTTAAAGAAAGCTAGCAATTTTTGTTCCAGAAAATATTACTAACATTCTTGTTAACCATTTCAACTAAGCTTAAGCTTGTGATAGGAGACGGTTCACGTCAATAGTCGAATGGTGGATTCACAGACCGTACCCTAAGGGGCCGTCCATATATTACGTCATTCTAAATTAGGGGGGAGTTTGGTCTGCGGATGACGGTAAATGATAGATAGGGGGGTGTTTCGAAATTGACGTCATTTTTATTTATTTATTTATAGTTAATTATTTATTATTATTTATATGATTATATTATTTATTTATACTTTAAAAGAATGGGTGAAAACTCCGTGGGAGTTATCCAAAGAAAAGTAAAAAATAGGGAATAATAATATATGATATATTATTATTCCCAATTTTTACTTTTATATTATATTTATCAATGATTATTGCCAAAGTAAATATAATAAACTTGATTCTATAACCAAGTGTTTTAATCATATAATACCCTATTTTTCTCAAATCTGCAATGTTTTAATTTCGTCAAACTGGTAATGACGTCAATTTTGGGAGAAGGGGGGGGGGGTCATTAAGAAATGACGATAGGATGATTGTAGGGGGGGGGGAGGTCTAAAGTCTGAAAAAATCGATGACGTAATTTATGGACGGCCCCCAAACCATTAGGCTATTGACGCTTCAAGTGCGCAATATCATACTCCTTCGGGTACATAACATTAAATTACCGGTAATAAATTTAAAAGATTACGTCAACTTATCGTAGTAATCTACGTATACATTATGGATTATTGCGTATACTCACGTATTTATCGGCGGGCAAACCACGGAGATAGTTGCTGATAATGGCAGTCTTAGACGTGCCTGTGTCGCCCACTAGTAAGACTGGACGTTCCACCTGCAACATAGGCATAACACATTTGCACCCATCAAACAAATGGGTAGGCAAAATAAAAGTCGTCTGGCGAGGATATATTGTTGAGCCCCTTAAGGGAGAGAGCTCCGAATGGTGGAGAAAGGCCTTGACAACAATTTGTAGGGAGTCAAGGTGCGTGTGCGACCACGCGTACCTTCCCGCGTTTCGGGACATATAACCACGCGGTTGGTAGGCCATGGTAGGTGGTGGGTAGGAATTTTTAAATGGGTAGGCAGAGATTTCGAGCTTCCAGTTGTTTTTTGTATTCAATCAAGCGCAACCACAGACTTGTGTCCGTGCTCTTTTCTAATGTACTTTATTAGTTTACTTTGTTTTGTTAAAAAGAGTGCTACCTCTACAGTTACCACAGTGCAAAGTCAAAGTCAAAATATCTTTATTCAATAGAGATCGATAATCTACTTTGAATCGTCCAATATTTTTTCCCTACCGTGCAATTTCGGACGGCAATGTACTAAGAAAAATTGCACAAAAAAACTTAGTAGAGCTTTATTTTAACGTCTTTAAATTTTTTTACAATATTCGTTTACTTTTACAATAATGAATAATTAATCATGTTGTGTTAGAGCGACTTGATACCAAGCTTTGTTATCGTTTACATAATCAGAAATGTTGTAATAAGCCTTACAACAGAGATTGGCTTTAACGATCGTTTTAAACTTGTTCAAAGACAGATCCTTAATATTATTTGTAAGTTTGTTGTGCTTTCATGTTATTACAATATTTTTATGCCTGCTTTCGGAAGGTGATTGGAGAATGCTGTAATCACACATCGTAAATGTGACGTCGCATTATTGTAAGTTTCTCCGTGACCGCTGCGTCCCTGTTTCTCACGTCCATTTTTAAGATGTACTCTATTATTTTTTCTTTTGATGCGGCCGTTGCCCTTGTCACTAGTCTCCCTGTGGCGTCGTCACAATCATCTGTGTAATAGACACAGCTGATTGTGTGCAGATATCGCCATTATAGCTTGTTGGAATTTCCAGTTTATAAAACAAACACATGCATATCTATTTTGTATATAAAACAACACAATACAAACACTCACACACATCACACCAACCTCATACTATAAGATGCAGCGTGATTCGGAGGTTTTAGTATATAAAATGATGTTGATTATACGTTTGGAACACACATTTTTTGTTTCAAAATAACTTTTTAATACTTTTTAAGCACGTACGAGTACTTGACTCAATGCCCCCTGATGTTGGAAATACAATCCTAGATTGTAATATGCACTAGGTTAATGCCTAATCAGAGGGAAAGACACATGCGGGCGAACTAATCCACTCCTTTTGTTTATGTATTGGAAATGAGAATCAATCTTTAGAGTATCATACAAGGGTTGCCATAAATATAAGGTTGGAGACTAAAGTTATTTGTTTTGTTTGATCGAATTTGATTGGATTTGTGTGAACATATTTATGTTTAGAATACAGAATACTTACACTTTCCATGATCTTTATGAGCCACGTCAGACGTAACGTGTCCACTGTAGGCACCAAGATGGAAGAGAAATTCATCTCCCGATCATGAATGTATTCTGGCACAAGCCATTCCCACGCCTCCCATGTTTTCGTTGACAATTCCAGGCAGTAATCGTAGAGGGACGGAAAACCCATTGGAAAGTGTTCTAAAGAAAAAAATTTTTCTAAGCAGAATATATTCTTGAAGAACAATCACACCCCTGGCCCAGAGGGGTACGCAGAGATTACGAATGTCCATCAGTAGGTTTTGCATTACCTCTTCACCTTTCCATCACCGAACGACCAGGGTATAATTACTCTTTAGTGAGAGCCATGATGAGATAGTTCCTGATGTGCCTGATGTAGATGAGAGAATGTTCCTATCGCTTCAAAACCAATGTTACTGATTTGTTTTATTCCTACAAACCGAATTACAGTGATCTATCTGCGTTGCATAAATTGTTGTTGCAAAATAACGTAAAGGTTCTTTTTTTTCATTTATTAGATAAATATCTTTATCGTATCAATCACCAAAATCAAACACGCAGCAAATTACAGAATTATGGTACATATTACAATTCGTGGTACAACGGGCGACCTTATCTCTATGAGCGATCTCTTTCAGGCAACTTATGTATGGACAAGAAATATATGAACAAAACAGGACGACGGCATGCAGATACAAATATTATAACTAATCTTTACATATACATATATCATAGTTCTGTCTATATTGATTGATAATCCTGCAATAACAGGTTTTTAAAAGGTATTAGGAACTTGAGGGAGATATAAGTTAAACGTTTCATATATTACTGTAGGGACGTAATGTAAGAGACTTTTCTCAAACCGTCTATGCGCAATCCGAAGATTGCGAACTATAACGTGGGCCAACTCCTTGGATAGAATTAGGAGCGTTGCTGGAGTTTCTTCGGCCGCTTCTTCTCCCAGCGCTGACGCTTCCCAAAGTGGCATATAAGTTAGTTTAGCTTAGAATGACCCAAATAGTTTAATTAATAAAATAGCTACCGAACGAGTCGTGGTTCGGCCCTTTCGTGCGGCGTCGGATCGGAACGCTTTCCAAGTGTTTTGAGTTACTAGCTAATAGAGGTTCGGGCTTAGTGACCTAATAGCACAGTGAAGCAGTAAAAGCCAGCCTCTCTGGCCAACTGTGTAGTTCGTCACAAAAAAAGGTGGACACATTTTCTTTTTCTCTCATAGTTAAATTTGATTTCTTCTTCTGTAATACTTAGGGTATCTTACTTGTGGTGGCCTTCTTCTCAGGATTGTCTTCCACTAGCATCATCGGGCAAGCCTTTTTAACGTACCCATCGAAATCGAACCGCCCATCGTCCACTATGCTCGCGCCCAAACTGTTGTACATTGACTGCGAGAATAACGAAAAAATAAATTTATATAAACCTCTTTTAAAATTATATTTAAAGAAAATTTTCAAGCTTTTATAGTTAGTAAAACAAATTTAGAGGCGCCGGATATCTACCGTATCGTAATACGCTGCTTCTTACATCTTAATATTATTACATCTATAATTTGCCTCTGTACTTTTTATGGTATAAAAAATACGTTCGCCTTTTGTCAATATAGATCTTACAATAAAAATGCTAATTAGAAATATGAACAACCCACTTAGGCTAAGGGTGTAAGTGCTTTTATTAATTTATTTAACATATCACAAGTATATTTACGAGTAAAAACTATAATGGGACCAAACAGAAAGCACCAACTTTGAAATCAAAGAATCATCAAAATTGTTTCACCCAGTCGAATATTATGAGTCAATAAACATAAAAAAAAAAATTACAGATGAATTAAGATCTTCCGTTTTTAAAGATTGAAAAATAAATTTGGAGGCGCCGGGTATCGATCCCGGTACCTCTCGCATGCTAAGCGAGCGCTCTACCATCTGAGCTACGCCCCCTGTAATAAATCTTACCAAATATATGTTAAATAGTTATCGCTTTTAAGTGAAAGAAAGCTACCGACCGAGCCGTGGTGCGTGGCGAGCTTAGTGCTCGGGCGGTCGCCTCAAGTTGCATGGTACGCTAGCAACTCCAGTTCAACCCCGGTGCCAGCACCACCAATAATTTTTTTTGTTGCAATTTTATGTGCTAATTTACTACGCACTCGGCGGTGAAGGAAAAAACCAACATGTCCTAGAAATTTTTCTAAGACATGTGAAGTCTGCCAATCCGCACTAGGGCCGCGTGGCGGACTATGCCTTACTTACAGACAAAATATAACACACATTAAAAAAGAATACAATTAAAGGAAAAAACGGACAAATAGGACATGATGCTTAAATTAGCCACCGTCTCCGCATGTGCTGTCGTATGGCTGCCATAGCGCTGACTTTCAGCGGTGCCCAGGTCCCAATGTCGTGCTTGCAATCCTACTTTTACATGCCAGTTAATACAGAGTATAATAATAAATAAAAAATACAATAAATGTAATACGAGTATAAATATTTATTAGATTTATGTATATTGAATTGAATGATTTTAGAAATGCATTTATGAGTTCGTTAATTCGCATTCTTTTTTTAAATGCTTGCAATTTTTTCCACAAATGTTATAAATATTCTTGTTGATGATTCTTCTTTAAGTTTACTGAATTACTAGGTTATTGTCGCATTTTATTACAAGCCGGCTGGGCTTCGAACCCCGCACCGTAAGATAGTATGTCAAACGGTCATCTACTGCTTGTAAGTGTAGGTACAATGTATATGTATGTGCAGGTATAAAATTGAATAAACCGGTAAGGCAAGTTTAATACAATCCGGTAGTAATGCTGGGTGTCGTTCGATGAATGTTGACGTAGCAATGGCCTACTTAAGTCACGCATTGTTATTGCGCAAGTACTTTCGAGCAATGAGAACGTTATACTGCGCTCGTTTGTAAAAATTAACGAGAGTCGAACAAAAAAATAAAATGATGAAAAGCGTTAAAATTAGATCAGAGAGTGTAGGGAGATCTTAGGGATCGATATCTCGTAAGCATTAATTACACATGTTTGGTTAATTGAAGCCGGTTAAATCATTATCATCTATATATATGACTATATATATCTATCTATATAAATGTGATAATTTTAAATAGTAAGTTAAAAATTTGATAGGTGTTATTAAAATATACGAAAGTAAAATAAAATAGCTGTTATACATAATCGTAAAAAAGTAGTTGGAGGCGCCGGGTATCGATCCCGGTACCTCTCGCATGCTAAGCGAGCGCTCTACCATCTGAGCTACGCCCCCGATGTGAAAGTCTATAAAAAAGACAATAATATAATAATGATCAAACTTGACGGCTATATGTCTCTTATATCCCAAACCAATGATGAAAACGTTAACACAATTATATGCGCAAAACATAGTAAATTCACCTTTTTTCTCGCTTCCCGACGTGACATTTAATACCATTTAGCTATTTGAATGTTTCCGATATAAAACTACTGAACAACTAGTCGTTCGGTTGTCTTCGACTCCCACGGATCGGAATGTTGTCGCGGTGAGAATACCCGCCCAAGCAAAGGACTCAAATAGGGACCCCTGAGCCCAGTCTCTCCCCAAAGAGGTTCGAATAAGCGACATACGTGATGTACCTCCCATAAAATTCCTATGAACTAGCGGCCAGCTTCAATGATCAGCATGGGTTCGTGTGTATTAAAAATAAATTTATACGAAAGTAAAACAAAATTGCAGATATATATAAACGTAAAAAATAAAATGGAGGCGCCGGGTATCGATCCCGGTACCTCTCGCATGCTAAGCGAGCGCTCTACCATCTGAGCTACGCCCCCTGTTGAATGTAATGTGCAAATTTCTTACTCCAACACTAATTGGCTAAAACCAGTTTACAATAACTTTCTCATTTGTCCATATTATACAATTGTAAAGGACATTTACGATTTACATGGTTGTGTGTGTTTTTGAGTTGCTTATAATTGGTGGTTAAAGCTTATTTCTAAAACATCCAGTTAGGACGTAATTACAACACTTAGCAAGTATTTTTTGCGAAAAATTAAACACTACATTTGAATCCCCAAGATCGTATGTCGAACCCTTAGCCACATGGCAATCCCCGGTTGTAAGAAAACCAGATTGTGATTATTGCAAATAAATAGCAAATGAGACCCTCCGCATGATCAAGTGGTTCAAAAAACTTAAAAAAAAACAAAAAGTATAGTTTTGTTGTTAAAGTAAAAATAATAATTCGATTCTTTTGATTTTTTTTGTTAACGAGATTCTTTTGATATGGCTTAAGGGTGTATGGTGAAAAATTAGGAGTGACGTTTTAATGTCCGCATGTCCTACTTACAATCTTAAAGTCGGGCATAGAAAGCTTTTGTTTGACCCGATCAACCGATTTTTTTTAAAGTATTTGGTTTCAATTAGGCTACGGATTCCGTTAGCATAGTACCTTAGTATCGAAGATATACCAGGGAACTCCCAACGATCGTAAGGAAGAATTCTTGTCTTAATCGTGATATTGGTAGGTTTATGATAATCCAAGACAAGGTAAGCATTATAAAATGACACCGAGCTCGAATGTCGAAAATGAGGATTTATTGGTTGATTAGTCAGTTCTTATTTCTACTCGTAAATATACTTTTTAAGCAGCAAAATAGCTTGCTTACATTTAAGCTTTGTCAGAATAAGACAGCGTTATTTCCGTTTACTCCCTAGAGCTAAAGGGCGTTAAAGCTATTTTTTCTAGAGATATGGTACGACAAATGAGACAAACATATTCCTGGGCAGATGACGTTTTTAAGAATATAGTAGAAATCTTAAATAAGCTTTGGTAAGTTAAGAAGCTTTTGTTTTATGTAAAAAGAGAAACAAGGTTTTTTTTTGCCATAATTTCTAGAATTAGCTTTCATTCTAATGATTTTTTAAAAAACATTTTTCTGGAGGCGCCGGGTATCGATCCCGGTACCTCTCGCATGCTAAGCGAGCGCTCTACCATCTGAGCTACGCCCCCCATGTGAAAGTCTATTGAAAAAGTCAATAATATAAAAATTATCGCACTTGACGGCTATACTACGTTGCTTTATCCCAAACCGATGATACAAAAAAAGGGGTTTTTTGTGAAATTATTTACGCAAAATATAGTTAATTCTAGATGAACTAGTAAAATAGGTATTTATAATTTTTCTTTTTTCTCGCTTCCCGAAGTGACATTTAATACCAGTTAGCTATTTGAATGTTTTTATTGATTTCCGATAAAACTATCGAACGACTAGCGGTTCGGTTGTCTTGGACTCACTCATCCCGGGCCCGGGTGTAATTGAAATATACAAAAGTAAAATAACTGTTATACATAATCGTATAAAATAAATTTATATGAAATTAGAACAAAATTGCAGATATATATAAACGTAAAAATAAATTGGAGGCGCCGGGTATCGATCGGTACCTCTCGCATGCTAAGCGAGCGCTCTACCATCTGAGCTACGCCCCCATGTGAAAGTCTATTTAAAAATCAGTAATATAAAATGATCGCATTTGACGGCTACTATATGCTGCTGTATCCTAAACCAATGATGGTAAAAACCGTTTATTTGCGAAAATTAAAATATAGTAAATTTATCTTTTTAATTTAATATCAGTTAACTGTTTGAATGTTTTATTGATTTAGATAAAACTACCAAACGACTAGTAATTCAGTTGTCTTGGGCTCCCTTGGATCGGAATGTTGTCGCGATGAGAATGACCACCCGAGCCCCCGAGCCTAGTCACTCCCGAAAGAGATTCGAACTAAGCGACATACGTGATGTACAACCCATAAAATTCCTGTGAAACTCGCGGCCAGCTTTCGTGAGCGACAGCATGAGTTCGTTCGTGTTAAAAATAAAAATATACGAAAGTAGAAGAAAATTACATTTATATATAAACGAAAAAATAGTTGGAGGCGCCGGGTATCGATCCCGGTACCTCTCGCATGCTAAGCGAGCGCTCTACCATCTGAGCTACGCCCCCCATGTGAAAGTCTATTTAAAAAATCAGTAATATAAAAATGATCGCATTTGACGGCTACTATATGCTGCTGTATCCTAAACCAATGATGGTAAAAAACCGTTTATTTGCGACATTAAAATATAGTAAATTTATCTTTTTTTAATTTAATATCAGTTAACTGTTTGAATGTTTTTATTGATTTAGATAAAAACTACCAAACGACTAGTAATTCGGTTGTCTTGGGCTCCCTTGGATCGGAATGTTGTCGCGATGAGAATGTCCACCCGAGCCCCCGAGCCTAGTCACTCCCGAAAGAGATTCGAACTAAGCGACATATAAGCTGTACAACCCATAAAATTCCTGTGAAACTCGCGGCCAGCTTTCGTGAGCGACAGCATGAGTTCGTTCGTGTTAAAAATAAAAATATACGAAAGTAAAAGAAAATTGCATTTATATGTAAACGAAAAAAATAATTGGAGGCGCCGGGTATCGATCCCGGTACCTCTCGCATGCTAAGCGAGCGCTCTACCATCTGAGCTACGCCCCCTGTTGCTGATAAGTGCAAATATTATATTCGTTTAAAAAAAAAATACCATATTTAAACTTGTTCTTTGCACAACGCTGTTGTAACAAAGGCATTTATATAAACCGTATCAAGACATTCGAAACTTACGCAACATTCTCTTCGCACGTGGTTTTTAATTGGTACTGTTTAATATATTTATATATTTGTTGGGTAAGTCATGACAGTCGAGAAGTTGGTTGGCTAGATTCCAAATCCGACATGTCGAATCAATTCCGGATTATACGTATCAATGGAATTTTTAAAAACCGCTTTTCGTGTCACATTATGCCATTGACCCAAATAAGGTCTGAAGTCTCTGCCGAGATCAGTCTTTCCGTGCAAATACAATCAGGACACCTTTAAGGCTAATGTGAACAGACACCTTATAGGTTCACGTGTTCAATCCTAGGTTTCATCTTCGCCTTCCATTAAACGAGATAGACGCAAATTGAGCCTATTTTGTGTAAAAATATAAATAATAATAATAAATCATTTATTTGTCATCATAATCCACAGTAGTAACTTAAAATAAATTATAAAATTAAATACTATATGTATATGAAACAAGAGACATAATAACAGATAGATCATGGTGGATTAACATTTGAACTAGGGCGCATCCTGGGTGTCTATTGAAAGGAGAGACGGTTATCACCCCTCCACACCTGTCGTAGACGGCGACTAAAAGGGGCCTCGGGTTTACTGGGCGAAAAGGGAAACAAACGCTCCCACGTTTGTCGTCCGCCAAGGTGGACCCGGAAAGAAGGCGACATCGGCTGACCCGTGTCGCCTTGCACTGCGAGGGCACAGGTTGCTCTCCTTGAGCACAGTGCAGAGGGGCTCCGGTGGGTTCCTCTGAAAATCCCGGAGCCCACCGGAGAGGTTTTAGTGGGTAAAACCCCACATAACCGCCGCCTTCCCCTCAGAAGGCGGGGTATCTGTTTGAACATTTCCCCGTAAAAAAAAGGCGAATCCTGTGTCTCAAGTAGTCAACCCTCCACCCCATTACATAATCAATAGTAGTTAGTAAATGTGGATGACATGATTTTTAAGTTGGAATCATAAGCTGGAAGCTGGCCGCTAGAGTTTCACAGCAATTTTATGGCAGGAACAGCTCATATGTCGCTTAGTACGATCCTCTTTCAGGAGGAATTTTGCTCAGGGAGCCCGGGATGAGGGAGTCCAAGACAACCGAACCGTTATTCAGTCGATAGTTTTATCGGAAATCAATAAAAACATGGTAATGTCATTTCGGGAAGCGAGAAAAAAGAAAAATTAATAAATACCTATTTTACTAGACTAGATGAATTAAATATATTTTGCGTAAATATTTTCACAAAACGCTTTTTTAGCATCATCGGTTTGGGATATAGCAACGTAATATAGCCGTCAAGGGCGATCGTTTTTATATTACTGTCTTTTTGAATTGACTTTCACATCGGGGGCGTAGCTCAGATGGTAGAGCGCTCGCTTAGCATGCGAGAGGTACCGGGATCGATACCCGGCGCCTCCAATTATTTTTTTACGATAATATATACCCGGGTCCGGGACGAGGGAGTCCATGACAACCGAACCGTTAGTCGTTCGATAGTGTAATCGGAAATCAATAAAAACATTCAAATAGCTAACTGGTATTAAATGTCACTTCGGGGAGCGAGAAGAAAGAAAAATTAATAAATACCTATTTTACTAGACTTTATGAATTAACTATATTTTGCGTAAATAATTTCACAAAAAAACGGTTTTTTGTATCATCGGTTTGGGATCTTCTTCTTTATCGTATTCTTCATTCCTGAAGGTCGTGCTTATCCTGAAGCGCTTTCACTGAGACGTCGACGAGCTGCTTCCACACTGCTCTGTCCTCGGCTTCTTTCATCGCGGTCGGAATGTCGAGTCCAACTATGTTTTTAATTTGGTCAGACCAGCGAGTAGGTGATCGGCGTGAGGGGGCCGGTTTGGGATAAAGCAACGTAAAATAGCCGTCAAGGGCGATCGTTTTATATTACTGTCTTTTGAATAGACTTTCACATGGGGGCGTAGCTCAGATGGTAGAGCGCTCGCTTAGCATGCGAGAGGTACCGGGATCGATACCCGGCGCCTCCAATTATTTTTTTACTATTATATATACCCGGGTCCGGGACGAGGGAGTCCAAGACAACCGAACCGCTAGTCGTTCGATAGTTTTATCGGAAATCAATAAAAACATTCAAATAGCTAACTGGTATTAAATGTCACTTCGGGAAGCGAGAAAAAAGAAAAATTAATAAATACCTATTTTACTAGACTTTATGAATTAACTATATTTTGCGTAAATAATTTCACAAAAAAATGCTTTTTTGTATCATCGGTTTGGGATAAAGCAACGTAAAATAGCCGTCAAATGGGATAATTTTTATGTTACTGATTTTTTGAATAGACTTTCACATGGGGGGCGTAGCTCAGATGGTAGAGCGCTCGCTTAGCATGCGAGAGGTACCGGGATCGATACCCGGCGCCTCCATATTAACTTTTTTTCCAAAATATTTTGTAAAATCAATATTTTAAGTTGTTCTTTATAAAAAAACAAGAATAGATATGTTTTAAAGGTTTGTTAAGTAATATGTTGTATAAAATGGTCTTACGGCCTGTTTTCAGATTATTTGACATCGTAGGTCTATTAGGCACGTTGTACAGGTGTTAACAGTTTAAAGGTGTAGTGACTCATTTGATTATTTAATGAAATTTGTTAGAATAAGTTTATTAACCCTTATCGTGGCAAGATTGTTTTTTGAAGAACAGTAAAAAAAATGTATATCCAAAAAATAAATTAAAAATCGTGATATGAATATACGTATTTTGGAAAACCAAGATGTACACTATTCTATACAGTGCTACACGTACTAAGTACGTAACGTACGTAAGTACTAACAAGCCTAAGCTTATTTGGAATGGTTAACAAGAATTTTAAATATATTTGCGAAAAAAAAATATTGTTAGCATTCTAAAAAAAATGTCCTTATTACAACTCCATCTCTTTTATAATTATAAATGTCACGACACTGACAATTGTGACATTAAACATTTGAATAATTGTAAATTGTTAAATATAATTAAAGAATAAATTTCAGTAAAGAGATTTTATATCTTTACATGCATATTATGCTATACATTGCTATGTTTAGGGTTAATATTCCAAGAGGGAAAGGGCCGGATAGAAAAGCCCAATAACTTGTGACTATGAACTTTGCTTTTTAATTTGTCGCGTCCTAATTAGTCGAGGGAAGGGCTGGCTATCTTATTGCGATGGTTCCCTTTCAGCAATTTTAAAAACATACACAAACGCTTCACAAGCACGATCTGTAGGTTAAGGCTTGGGCATGCGTGTACCCCCGGCCAACAGGCTTAACTACACATTAGAGACAGCTCCCTTTGTGAATGTGGACTTGACGAAGGGAATCCAAATAACCTTTTTTTCAGTTTTACTATCTTCTTCCCTCTACGACCTTTTTCCTAATGATATCCCGCGCTCAATAGACTTCAAATCCCTACTCTCCCTTGTTAACTCTCCTTTTGTTTATATTTTATGTTCATTCATTAACGAAAATAACATTAGACTTTAGTTTGTCTGTCTTTTAACCAACTAACCTTATGTATATATTGTGTATGTATCTATTGTTTTAGATATATCAACAGTGAGCTTCGCGCGGAATTGTCTCAGCAGTAACCACCGTACTTCTTTGTTAGTTTCGATCATTTTCCGTCTACGAAGTCCGCTTTTTACACACTTCGACATTAGCGAAATCTACATGGGAACGCCATCAACAAAAACAATTGAATTGAATTGATGGTTGCCTTTTACGACGGTAGCAAAGGAAGGCCTGAAAATATTGTAATACGTAAGAGTAAAGTACGAACCACCATGAACACGCACTCGACCACGGTCCTGTCAATCTCCTCGTTACATTCCCTGTTCGGCAGCAGTCCGCTGATCATGTAGCACAGCTGTACAACCTGTCGACAAGTTCTTAGTCTATACAATCTGACGGATCCCTCAGCTCTCTTACTACTATTACTAAAATAGTGACAACTATAGCTTCGCGTTGGTATTACAGTGTAACAGTCGGGATCTCGTCTTTAGGTAGTCCCGGGCACCGCTGAAAATCAGCGCTGTCCTTCATCCACTCGCATCCTTGCGACAGCATAGACTGAGACGGTGTCCGATATTGGCATCATATGTTTTGTATTATTTGTCCGTGTAACTTTAACTGTGTTTTGTCTATTTTTCATTCTTTTTTAATGTGTGTTATATCCTGTCTGTGATGTGTTTTTGTATTGTGATGCCAATAAATAAATGTCTATGTATATACAACAATGAATTATGGACTACCGTTTTACGGCATTTAATTAAAAGAATAAATAAATTAATTAAGCCTTTTATTTCTTGCAAGAAATGGTACAGTTAAAAAAATAATATTATTTAAAATGAATATTTTAATAATAATTTAATTTATATGCTAATGAAAACATTAACTTAAAAAATAAATAATAAAAAAAGAAAAAAAGTGTGGTAATTGAATTATGCAAATAGCGAAGTTAAAGGCTTCCTCTAAAGTACTCCATTTGTCTCTATCTTGAGCTATTGTGGTCAGCAGGGGTCAGCTAATTTTATAAAATCGTCTTCCCATCTCATGTGGGGTCTGCCTCTGAGGCGCTTGCCCTAAAGACTCTCCCACTTTGTTACCATGCTAGTCCACAATTCATAGAGGATGAGTAACAAAGTGGTCTCGCTACGTGCCCTGCCCATTTCCATTTTAGTTTTTTAGCATACCTCAGAGCATCTTTGGCTTTGATCATGTTTCTAATTTTTGCGCATGCTACACTCCATTCCACTATACTTTATAGATAGTCGTCAGCGATTTAGTGATGTGTGTGTGTGTTGCGAGAGCGTGTGTTTGTGTACTATGTACTGATAATGGCCTGTAAAACACATTGAATATATCACACCAGGTTGAGTGGGGTTTGCGGCACGATGGTGGAGAGTGGGGTCTGCTGCTGCAGACCAAACATCCCGTACACAATGTAGTTGATCGCGCCCGGCACGTAGTGCTCGAACAGTCCGGCGAGCTGTTCCCGCTCCTCCTCGTTGGTGCGCCCGCGCAGCCATCTGACAATTTCTTTATATATGAACACAGCGCGAAGGATATTTTATATCTTGCTCTTTCTCTTCTATGATTGATTAGGGTAAAGAAACAATGCTTTTTTAAATGATAACATTTTTTTTAAAAAGTCCAAAAAAAAGAAGACCGAGAAGGTGGCCTGATTATATCTTCGAAGAACTGGAATCATTCACCAGCGACGCCCTTTCTCCAGGCCGGACTGGTGTGCTTAGGGACGGGTGATTGATCGCCGAAAAGCGAGTCACGAACTTCAGCAATGTGGGAGCAATTGGGATTTTTTTTAAAAAACTAATTAAATTTTTACTCTTCGTGAAAATCGAGTTAAATGAAAAAAATGCAATTATAAGCAAATAAAATACTCCAAAGACCATCTAAATTTAGGTTATATAAAGGTTATGGTTTCATTACTATCATTTCAAGAAAAAAAACATTTGGGTAAGCAAGACGGGCTCTATAGCGCTAGTGACAAACCAGTGCCGTTTTGCGTTAAATTACATATAATTTTTTTACTGTAAAATTGTATTCATAATAAATAAAAAAAGAGCCTTACTTGAGCAAAAAATTCAACATACATAAACTAAACGGTGTCCAAAATTTGACAAAAAATATACCTTTCCCAGTAAGGTACGTATCCCAAATTCTTTGGGTCAACGAATACCATGCCAGCTCTGGAGACGGTGGCCGGTGAAGCGTAATTCAGGTCGCCCACTTCGAACACTAGTGCGCAGAATTGTGCCAGCCGTATCCTCTCTCCGTTGGCGAGGGTCAGCAGCCGGTTGTCGTCCATGACGGAGTTCATGTTTTCTATCCACAGAGCGTCCACGTCGCCGTCGAACAGCGAGTAGCGACGCTCGTCTTTGTCTCCCGGTCTAAAGATAACATATGTACGTTCGATTCCTACTACTAACTACAATGGTACCTCGACATACGAGTGCCCTAATATACGAGTATTTGATATTTACCCTTGACATGAGAACTAGATTCGAGACACGAGAAATCGCACATTGCACCGCTGCGTCTGTTTTCTCCCACCTCATACTGTGTGCTTGTTTCCACCGTTTCAGAAGTATTTTAGATAAGTTCGGTTAGCGTTTTTGTAAATTTGTGGCAATAGTATTTCAATGGGGAATATTGCTTTGAGATACGAGCAAATTGACATACGGGCAAGGTTATGGAGCCAATTAAACTCGTATGTCGAGGTTTAATTGTACATTAAATGGATTGGTTTACGTTTGTAGCCCTTTTTTAATGTACTAGGTTCACTTTTCCTACCCACGTCTTTATGGCTTAAAATACCAGAGAAAAAATACTTATACAAATCTTCTCGTCATTATTATTTCAAAGGCGTCGTTTGGAACGCCATTGCAGTGCCCATAATCACGGGAAAGACCGCGATAAAATTCATAAAAACTAGTTTTATTTTAAGAGAAAGTAATAAAAAAGGAAAGGAACAAATAAAAAATAAATCATTAATATCTTGATACAAATAGAAATGTTTCTTATAAATAGTAAATGTGCAAAAAACAATTGGAGGCGCCGGGTATCGATCCCGGTACCTCTCGCATGCTAAGCGAGCGCTCTACCATCTGAGCTACGCCCCCTGTTGAGAGTGGGTACGAAAATGTAGACAATATTATAAACATAACAATATAATAGCTTTTCGAGTATCCTATGTATTACTAACAAAATATTACAAGCAATCTTGTTAACCATTCCAACTAAGCTTAAACTTGTGCTAGGACATGGTTCACGGCAATAGTCGAATGGTGGATTCGAACCCACGACCTTACGATTCGCAGGCCGTACCCTAAATCTACCTATGAATTGATACCCACAGCGCACAATGCTGATTTTCAACCTTAAAACCAGAAAAAACTAACGCGGACAAGATTCGGTTGTGTATAAATAAGGTGTTACATACACTTTTATGTTACATATAAATATTTATTTATACTCTGTTGTCATATATAGATATATAATATATAACCAAATTACATAATAAATAAAATAAATGTATTGTTAAATAAACGATTTATTAGACAATATTTGTTATATATTACTACAAAGTATCAACTAGTATATCATATGCATTACCTATTCATTTCGCGAAATATTTTCGAATATAAGCCGTCCGTCCAGTCTCTGGTCACAGGATCAAGGACGCCATAGAGCTCGACCACTGAACATGCCTGGGGAGAACACGATGCAAATCATTTAAACATGGACATTTACCGCAAGTTGAGCGCCTCGAAAAGATTCATATACATGTTTTCTTTATTGGCATCATATACAAACATGTTATAAACAAAATATTATATAAAACACATTCAAAAGTAAAGAACGGACAAATGAGATATGATGCCAACGTTCGACACTTGCCAACATTGAGGCTACTTAATGGCACGGCTTCATTAATTATATAATGAAAATAATATTACATATTTTACTGGGGTATATTTAATATATGATAAATTTTAGGAGCCGTTGAAAAATCAAAACACAGACATTCAAAAGCTTTTTTTTTTGTTAACGCGGAGGAAATCTTCAAAGAGATACCCCGCCTTCTGGGATGAAGGCGGCGGTTATGTGGGGTTTTTACCCACTAAAACCTCCCCGGTGGCCCTTTCCTCGGTGCTTGACGAGGGGCTCCGGGATCTCCAGTGGAACGCACCGGAGCCCCTCTGCACTGTGCTCAAGGAGAGCACGTCCCGGGGGGGAGGTTACTCCCTCCCCCTCTGTGCCCTCGCAGTGCAAGGCTACACGGGCCAGCCAATGTCGCCTTCTTCCCGGGTCCACTTAGACATTCAAAAGCTAAACTAACTTTGAGTGAGACTTCGGGAAGCGTTGGCGCTGGGAGAAGAAGTGGTCGTAGAAAGTCCAGCAACGTCTAACATCTAAGGGGGAACGAAGTCGAATATTATAATATATTGGCAATCTACCTTAGGGTTGATGACAGTCAATTTAGTAGGCAAGCCCAGGTCGGTCTGCGCCTTAACGAGCGTTGTCAAAATGACGGTCTTGCCGCCGCCAGTGGGACCCACGAGCATGGTGCTGTGCCGGGTCATCATCGTCTCGTACATCTGCACCACTTTGTCCACCTGACAATATAATATGAGATAATAATGTATAATGTCAACAACATTTTAACACAAGAGTATATTAACGAGTAAAAACAAAGACGGATTTGAAATCGAATAAAACGGTAACGTTATTAGCGGATGTCCTCTTACGATAATATTACGAACTAGAATTAATCAGATACAAACACATAAAAACTTGAAATAAATTCTTTTAAAAAAATGATTTGTCGAAATCGGTTGGCGTGTTATTGAGGTTTTCGTACATTTTTCGCGCATATAATACAAATTTAAGACTTATATTGTTGTCTCATGAATGCCATTGTCAGAATTGGACCAATAAACGACACTACACGGGAAGCACCACCTTTCAAATAAAAAAAGGATCGTCTAATAGATTCACGCAGTCGAAAGTTATACGATAACAAACATAAAAAAAGCATACAGATGACTTGAGAATCTCCTCCTTAAAGTCGTAAAGTGAAAAAAAGAGAAAAAAAAAATCATATTATTGGTTAAATTTAACTTACTTGGTGTGGCATCACGATATAGCCTCCCCGCTCTAGCACCGCTATGACTGCCGCGTTGAAGTCGGGATAGCCAACACGCGGACACTCCAGTCCGGGGAACAGATCCTTGATCAGGCCCAGGAATAATGGCACATCTTCAAACACAAACTTAGGATGGTTCATATCCCTGTAAATAATAAATGAGTTTTAATATTGTATCTTCTCTCAATTCCACCTTTTATAAAACGCTATCGGGACAAGATCTATTGTACCTATACAACTTGGCAACCTTGGCAAAAAAGCTTACTGTAGGAGCATACCACTTCTTCTTAAAGGTCAGCATTCGCCCCGTTTCCTATATAAAAGAACTTAAAAGCACCATGCGAGGAGGTTCCTACCTCCTCTTGGGAGAGCCCACTAATCCTCCTCTGACACGGCCCAGCCGATGTCGCCTTCTTTCGGGTCCACTTTGCAGGACGACAAAGGCCCTTGTCGCCTAGTGTACCCGAGGCCTTTTAGTCGCCTTCTGCTACAGGCACGGGATACCGTAGTCTTATACTACGAGCCCAGAACTACAGGGCTGCGGAATAGCCTACCGCCGGCCCGTCGACGCGTTCCCGTTCGGCAGTCTCCTTCTGGGCCATTACTGCCTCACAGAAGGAGACCAGCGCCTTACACTTGGTTTTCCCCGCCAGTGCAGCCTGCCGTCAATTTTTCCTGCCACAAGCAGCCTTTCCAAGTTGTCACTGTTTTTTCTGGCGATATGTATTCTGTATTCCAGTATCCTGCGTAGGCATATGGTGGACAGCCTAGCTTTAATTTTAAGTTATTTTAAGCTAAAGATGGACACGTTGGTACGATGTGCTGTGTTAAGTAGATTCCAATAAACATATAGATACTTTATAAATACGATGTCCTATACCTTATTTACAGATTAAAAACTACTCGGTAGATGGCGGTATATAAGTTGCTTAGCTTATATAGTATAGCTTTATCTTGATTCTTCAATTATTTACATTATTTTTGTCCTACCCCCTATGAGGTCCACAGTAGAACCTAATGTATTTATTTATTTATAAACTCTATATTGTTTACACTTATGAAATAAAAAAAGGCAATAAAACTGAAAAAGCGATCTCTTACAGGCAACTTTTGGATGGAGAGGAATAACAAAAAGAAGCGGAGTTTATAATAAGTACATTTACATAAATACTAATGATAAATATTTACATATCAGAATATATATTTTGTAAAAAGACAAAACGTGTAATATACAAAACATATAATATACTTACATAGAACATAATAGTGTAAATAAATGATGTTTTTGCTTAATATGCCGTGTAACTTGCTTGCACATACGTTGGTTATAGAATTAGGGTAGCTCTTATACCGAACACTACAAAATAAATGATGTTAGGTGGACTCATCTAAGTACAACTTTTTAACTTGAATTTTGAAAGTATTTATTGTCTAATGTAGTAAGATACACGTGACAGTATAAGCTCGCAACATTAATCTATTACATATAGCATTTTATTATACCTGAGAGCTCTCATTAGCACCATGATCTCGCTGAGTCCTGGGGAGTCTCTCCTAAGTTTTCCCGCCATACGTAGCACTGCGGTCAGAGCGCGCAGGCCCCAGTCGTAATGGGACTGCTTCGACAACTGCTCTCGGGCAACCTTGTATAATACCGTCATCTTTTTGGCTAACACCTAAGAGGAATTCAAGAGAATTTTTAATATTGATAAGATTATCAAAAACTGTTGCTTTTGTTAGCTCGTAAGCTATAATTACAACTCATATAAAAAAATATAATTTCAAACTCAATGTAGCAAAAATTGAAAAGGTTACAGAAACAAATTTTCTCGGTGTTTCATCATTTGCAATAAAATTAATAAATATGAATTATTTGCTCTTAGACGACTGAAAAATGGAAGAAATACTAAAATAGCCCTCCTGTCCTACCACGCTTATGTGGAACCTATATTACGCTATGGGCTAATAGCTTGGGGTAACAGTACAGACGCTAACAGAGCTTTTGTTGCTCAAAAAAAGTGCATTCGAGTGATATTATTTATGAATTTTTTTCATCTATTATTTTATCGTATAAAATATATTTTAATCTCATAACTGATTTATTTATGTATCATATTTATTATACTCTTACTGTCTGTATAAATTCCATATAAAGGTAGTATTGCGCGCGCACGTCTTTAGGTAGTCCCGGGCACCGCTGAAAATCAGCGCTGTCGCATCCTTGTGATGCATATGCTGAGACGGTGTCCGATATTGGCATCATATGTTTTGTATTATTTGGCCGTGTAACTTTAACTATGTTTTGTCTATTTTTCATTCTTTTTTTAATGTGTGTTATATTCAGTCTGTGATGTGTTTTTGTATTGTGATGCCAATAAATAAATGTCTATGTCTATATTTGGGTTGCCGCCTCAGCAATCATGCTGTTTTTTAAACAAAATGGTATATTACCACTACCTTTTCACTATATATATTCGAAATTTGTATGTTTGTCCATAAAAATGAATCAATGTTCAAAAAAGCAAAGGATATGAATTCACGTAACAAACGAGATCTAAACAGGCTTGTTTTAGAAGAAACTACAAAATTAATAAAATATGACAAAAGTTGCATAATTTTGTGAGTAAAAATATATAATAAGGTTCCAATAGAATTAAAAATGTTAAATAGATCTATATTTAAAACAAGATTGTACAAGTGGCTTATTGCTTTAAATATTTATAGTGTTTATTATTTCTTTGTTAAAAATGTCTGTTCCCATAGTTAGTAGTTAAAGTTAAAGTTACAGCCTTTATATATATAATATATATGTCCCACTGCTGGGCACAGGCCTTCTCTGTAAATTGAGTATAAGGGCATAGTCCACCACGCGGCCCTAGTGCGGATTGTAGACTTCACATTCCTTCACCGCCGAGCGCGTTATTGACTTTATAATAAAAATTACAATAAATTTTAATTTGCATGCTTAATTATAATAAGCGAAACATGTCGGCCTGTCTGTAATCATATGTATAACATCAAATAATACCATGTTTTCAGCAAATAAATAAATCTTATCTTAATTTCTAAGCCGAGTTCTAAGAGCCGCCAGCCTTTATAATGAGTTGCTCTGGACACGATATTTTGACACGAATTTGATGGTTGATATATTTTTTAAAGTAATTTAATAAAAATACAGCAGTTTTCAACCTCGAGTCCTACATGAGAACAGTCTATTCCATTTATTAAGGCCAAGAGGTGTTGGTGGAAGTTCTTATTTACTTAACATCAGGTAAGTCATAACAAGATATTTGAAATTTTGAAATATTTATTTATTTACTTTTTACACACACACACATTTTATATACCGACATGCACATACACAAAAATATTAGATACATATTATCATATATTATTATACATATTATATGTCATATTCCATAAACATTTTCTTACTTCGTTTTCGTCCTTCGCTACACATCTCCCTGCTAGACTAATACATAGCCTGTATTAGGGAGATGTTGTACCTAACTCAGAGTTTATTATGAACTAAACATCATAAAGCCTACAATTGGTTTGTATAGCAAAATATTTAACTTACCTTGGCAGTTAGAAAGCCGTCAGAGAAGAGGGATATCTGACAGATCATTTCCAAATCCGGCAGAATACAAACCACGGGTCGGAACAGTGCCTTCACCGATTCGGGCAGTTCCGTGCGTCCCGCATATCCCGGGTTCATGGTGATGAAGATGCCCACTTTATTGTCCATGGCAATCTCTTGACCTTCAAACTGGAAACAATAGATACGCGCATGATTCTAGAGGAAATAACTACTAAATAACGATCAAGAGAATTAGGAGGAGAAGAAGGTCAAGAGAATTAGGAGGAGGAGAAGGATGGTCGGAAGTAGCGGGATGTGGAATGTGGAGGATTTTATATGGTGGAAGGTATTGTGAAATATTTTTTTTTGCACACATGATGTACGTACACAAATCTATTACATACATATTATTTTTCATATACATTTTTCCTTTTCAGATCCTCGGCACACATCTCCCTGCTAGATTAATACATAGCCTGTATTAGGGAGATATTGTACCTAACTCCGAGTTTATCTTAGCAACTAAATATTAATAATTTATGTGATACTAATAATTTGTGTGAGTGTGTTTGTGGAGAGGATAGTGTGCATGCAATGGACGTATGTGAGAGTGTCTAAATGAGCGTGAAAGAGCGTGTATTAATGAGATTTTTTTCATTTAATTTATGTTGTACCAATGTTTTCCAAAACGGAAAAATCGAGGATAATCTATTTTAGACTATGAAAAACTTTTATGTCTCTTCATAGGTAAAATTATGGAGAAACGAGTAAACTAACTTTCTACAAGGGATAAGCTTTATATAGGCACATAAAAGTTAATTTTATTAAGGTATGGCCCCAAGTAGAAGCTAAATCTTTTGGCGGTCCACATTATTGCTGGAATACAGCTAATTAATTAATTAATATATTTTTTTAAAGAATGCTAGGAATATTTTTTTTTATTTAGAAAATATTCTAACAATCTCGTTAACCGTTCCAACTAAGCTTAGGCTTGTGCTAGGAGATGGTTCACGTCAATAGTCAAATGGTGGATTCGAACCTACGACCTTACAATTCGCAAACCGTACCCTAAACCATTAGGCTATTGACGCTGCAAATTTTATCCTTACGACGTTTATCCATATGCAATCTGACGATGCTGTAGTAAAACTGTATTTAGAATAAATAATTGCCTCACGTTCAACACATTGCAATCTTTATATAGTTAGAAGGACCTGACTAGTTATACTCTATTGATTTTAAGTAGTTACTAGTTATCTCACCGTGAATCTCTTCAATTTCATAAGAAGCGCACTCCGGATGCACTGAAGCTGGGTGGATATCACGGAGAGCACGGATATATCGATCCTGTTGAACTCGTCGAAGCAACCCCACGCACCGCACTGACACAGCCCAGCCAAGATCTGCCCCACTGCGCGGAAGTCCATACCTTCACCGCAATTCGTCACCACGCAGAGCAGGCCTAGAGCTTTCGCTAGATCTTTTGTCGTTTCCGTTTTTCCAGTTCCAGCAGGTCCTGATAATTATGACAAATTGATTTAACGAATATAGTTAATTTAAAATTTACTAATCCCTTAGGCTTCCATAAACCGGATAATTTTTTTTTCAGCCGAACTACACATTTGGCTAGAGAGGCTTGCCTTTACTTCACCGTATTGAGAGGTGGCATAGCTCTTAGGTCGCTTAGCCTGAACCCCGATTAGCTAGTAACTAGACACAAGCGTCCCCGGTTACTATTTTACGCGTAAGCATTCCGATCCGAGGGCGCCCGACAGGGCCGAACTACGACTCGGTTAACGAAACGAAATCGTTTCACCTTATTAAGCGTGACGACGATCTTAATAATTAACGTTTTAAGTGATATTTTCTATGTAAAAAGAAAAACAATGTTATTAAAAAAAAACTTTTCTTCACCAGTTAAAATGTCTAACAAGTATGCTTTTTGTTTATACCAGCTGGTGCTCCTCCAAGTTGCATGGTGAGTGCTTGCGTGATGGTGAGATATATGCGATCCGTCAGAGGCGTTATTACAAGACGCCCGTTCAGTCCCATGTACTCGTACCCGTACTCGAACACACCTAAAGGTACAGTTAAGTTAATTAAAAACAAATTTATCTATGCAAAACATTTGATGTTTTTTTTTGTGTGTACCGTCAGAGTGGGTACAGTAATATTATTTTTACCCCTTTTTACGAAAATTACGCATATAAAGCTAGCATTTTTTCATAAAATATTAATAACATTCTTGTTAAACATTACAACTAAACTTAGGCTTGTGTAAGGATGGTTCACCACGGACCTTACGATTCGCAGACCGTAGCCTAAGCCATTAGGAATTTGGTTAGCAGTTATTTAATTAATAAAAAGAAAACATTACACACATTACTACCATGCATTTAACCCACGTACACATGGTCTACGTTTGGCTGATAATGGTTGAATCTCTTCCTAGAGTTGGTTCCTCATATCTGAGGATCGTAGTAAGCATCAGTTTGCATCTGCTTTCACCGGTGTCTGTCCAACGTATCACTTAGACCGTATATAATTTGGAGAACGTCGAGTCTTTCACTTGTTGGTAAACACACATTAAAAAAAGTTTGATGCGTCAATAGCCTAATGGTTAAGGTTACGGTCTTCGAATCGTAAGGTCGTAGGTTCGAATCCACAATTCGACTATTGACGTGAACACAAGTTTAAGCTTAGTTGGAATGGTTAACAAGAATGTTAGTAATGTTTTCTGAAAAAAAAAGAAATATTGCTAGCTTTCTTTAAAAAAAAAGTCGACGTACCCTTCAGTGTTGTCAACCATAGTACGTTTCTCCAGGCTTTCGTCTTAACACACTTTATGACCGAAATACGATAGGATTAATTGATGGCATAGGATTCAGTAACTAAAGACAAATAATTACTGACCAGATTCATTGAATGACTCTTGTCTAGTCTTAGTATAAATAATATCATCAAACCTGTGCACTGCCGTATCCACATGTTGTCGTCGCGCTTAAGCCAGTAGAAGCGCAGCTGACTCTCCCACTGGAACGCGGACGCCTCAGTGACGTTGTCACGCACGAAACCTTCGATGATATCGCGGGCGTGCACGTCGATAGTCGTGATCGTGCGGAACTTTAGACGATCGTTCGATGTCAAATCTAGTACGCACATTCAAAGTAAATTATGTAATAATACAACAATATAGGTGTTTTCAAGAGAAGAATGAATAGGCATTTACTAAACTAGTGCGCGTGATTAAGTATAAAAAAATACATATTTTATAAAAGCTCTCCGAATGTCCTAAATTGAGGTATTCATTTTCATCAACTTATTTATTTTTTACAGGAAAGAGTGACAAATGAGCTTACAGCTCACTTGATCTTAAGTAATTTTATATATATGTATATATATATATAAATACAATCTATTTGATATATTTTTTTCCCTCATTTTACTTGCTATTATGATATTCTTATTTTTGTTAAAATTCTGCTGCTGACGATTGTTTTTAAGCATGGGTTTCTGCAGAATACCAGCGCTGATTTACCCTCCTTGGGTAGTCAGTATTATGCCGAATGAACAGTGCAGTGAACCGTGTCGGTTCATTTCCAATTTTAGCTCTGTGTATTGTCTGTTTATTATTATTGTAATAATCACCGTCGCCCATGAACATCCACAACAGCGAAGGACCTGCAGGTGCATTGCCGGCCTTTGAGCACGCGCACGCAGAATACGCTTGATTGATGGTTTAAAAAAGTTTATTATTATTTAAAGACCTTAGAAATTATCCCTCGAAAGACCCAATCAAGATTATTTTATTCTATTTTCATTATCATTATTTATTGGTTGGTTCCTTTTTGTATATAATAATTATAATATACTTTAAAACATTTACTACACATAATTTATGCATAACCACGCTCACAACTCTAGTTTCTTTTAACGCACCTTGTCTGACTTTAACGACGAGCCCGTCCAGCTGTTGGTTCTGCTGGGCCAGGTGTTCCTTCATGGCCCGCTTGTTACCCTTCCGCATACGGTTGAATGTCTCCTCTGTCTCCGCGGTCCACCACACACCGTTGGCCGCCAGGCACACCATTCCTTGATACTCCATTATCCAATCCGTTCTGGAAAAGACCATTTAATGAAAATAGTTAAATCCTTTTTTTAATGAATTTTTCTTTTTTTTTCAGAAATATTACTAAAATTCTCGTTAACCATTCCAACTAAGCTTAAGCTTATGCTAGGAGATGGTTCACGTCAAAAGTAGAATAGTGGATTCGAACCAACGACCTTACGTCGCAGACCGCATCCTAAACCATTAAGCTATTGCGCTTTTGAATACTAGTTGGCTTTATTGGCAAATTTCTGTTCAATGAACTTCAAAAAAGGATGAGGTTCTCTATTCATCTGTATGTTTTTTTTATGTGTATGCACATAACTTTCGACTGGGTGAACTGGTTTTGATAGATAGAAAACTGGAGTCCACAGGGCAAGTGATTAATCGCCGAGAAAAGAGTCACCATCCTCAGCAATGGGGCAGTAAGACAAAAAACACGTAGTAATACGTACCTAGGGACGTTCCAATTTTTGCCGTAGTAGAATATAGCCTTTTTGGTGATGAACTTATTAGTACTACGCATCTCTACGAGAACTAAGTTCATCCAATCTTCGACTCTGCCTTCCGTATACACGACGTTGCGAAATTCCATTATCTACAAGCGATAATAATAACCAATCTGCTCAGTCTTGAAGACAGGCGTAAGGTTTTCTACAGATTGTATTTTGGAGAGTGTGCTCAGTGTTTCATTGTGTGTCCCGTGTCTATCTTTCCTTCCGATTACAATGTGGGTATTTTCAAGAGTAGAGTGAATAGGCATTTACTAAGCTAGTGCGCCTTACCATCCAGGACTGCATTTCCACTTAACATCAGGTGGGATAGTAGTCAAGCATTTGCTTAGAAAGTATATAAAAATATGAAAGAAATTACTCTGGTACATTATTACATAAGGTCACTTAATTAAAGCCCTTGGAGCTAGCTCAGCATTATATATACCTCTCCTTCAGCGGATATCATCTTCGCTGCGACTGGTCGATTGGTGTGATCAACGTACAAATCCAACGCGCGTATATTGTCGAACATCTGAAATCGTTTAAAACGTTTATAAGCAGTTAAATACATAACAG
The DNA here is from genome assembly GCA_029286785.1 of Meandrusa payeni. Taxonomy (NCBI): domain Eukaryota; kingdom Metazoa; phylum Arthropoda; class Insecta; order Lepidoptera; family Papilionidae; genus Meandrusa; species Meandrusa payeni. The sequence goes on along the minus strand of JAGSMX010000008.1, from coordinate 3,705,307 downwards.
GTACTATTATTTTGTTGTGAACATCCCTCAAACCCGAACGAAGCGATTTGCTTCGTCTTTCATTCTTCGTACAGCAAAGGACTGGAATAGTTTGCCTGCGTCTGTCTTTCCTTCCGATTACAATGTGGGTATTTTCAAGAGTAGAGTGAATAGGCATTTACTAAGCTAGTGCGCCTTACCATTCAGGACTGCATTTCCACTTAACATCAGGTGGGATCGTAGTCAAGCACTTGCTTAGAAATTATAAAAAAAAACTCTTGGGTCAGTCAGCTATCATGAACTATTATGAAATAGACATTTTTTAAACGACAGCTAGCAATATTCCATTTTTTTAGAAATATTACTAGCATTCTTGTTAACCATTCCAACTAAGCTTAAGCTTGTGCTTCACGTCAATAGTTGAATGGTGGATTCAAACCTACGACCTTACGATTCGGAGACCGTACCCTAAACCATTAGGCTATTGACGCTTATAAATGAATATATAAATTTAAACAACAGACAACCATTGGTAAGGCGAATTTTTTGTAATTTTAAAGCAAGTACCTGACTACGATCAAAGTTGATGTTAAGTGAAAATGTATTCCACAGAGTACATTATATTATATAGAGTATATTATATTATAAAGAGATGCAGTCTTTGATGGCAAATGGCCCTAGCTTAGTAAATGCCTATTTTTTAAATTTATTTATTAAAGAATATTTCTTTTTTTTTCTTTCATAAATATCACTAACATTATTGTTAACCATTCCTACTAAGCTAAAGTCTGTGCTAGGATATGGTTCACGTCAATAGTCAAATGGTGGATTCGAACCTACGAGCTCACGATTCACAGACCATGATCTAATAGGCTATTGACACTTCTCTTGGAAACACCCACATTGTAATCGGAGGGCGAAACAATCTAAGAGCAAACTAATCTAAATATTTGCTGTACAAATAATGTTCAGGTTTGAGGGATGTTGACAACATAAGGATATAAAACCTACGTACGTCTTGAAGTCGAAAGTGGAATGGCGATGGGTCAATTAGATCATGTAATTTCTGAGTACTAAGCAAAATCTCCAAAAATTCAAGTAGCACAACGAGCTATGGAGCGTGCCATGCTAGGAATCACTCTGATGGATCGTCACCCTTTTTTTTTGTTAAAGTGGAGGAAATCTTCAAAAGACCGTCAAATGGACCGTCACCTAACCCAACGTAGAAATTCGCCAAAGTCGAAGAGGTGCGTATGAGACTTAAATGGCAATGGGCAGGACACCCTGGCTAGGAGAGAAGACGGTCGGCGGACCAGGGCAGTAACCAATGGCCAAGACAGGGACGCCAATCAGTGGGCAAACGACCAGCTCGCAATGACTGACTGGCGTGAAAAAAGGGAGGCCTATACCCAGCAGTGGGAAGATATGTGCTGATTGATTGATTTCTGAGTACACTCTCAAAAATGATTCTGACTGAAGGTTTTCCTAGTATAGTGATTAATAGTAATAGAGACACTAGATTATCCCACCTTGATCATATGCTCCTGGACACAACTGCATTCACTGCTACCAAGGATCGAAAGCAACTCGTCTGTTGATATGAAGAAAAATCTTGGATATATACGTCTCTTTGAATCTAAATAATCGTTCAGAGACTTCTGACACCTGTAAGCAAATTGAAGGTTGTTTAAATAATGAAATGTTGGTACCCGACTGGACATAATCTCCAGAAAGTATGATGATAAGTCGCGATGATGATAAGTTACGATGTTTTTGGAAAAAATTATATATATTATGTTAAATGATCGCCAACGCCCATGGTATAGGATTAGGCTCTTTTCGAAGCAATCTAAATTAAATTGTAACGAAAAGGCTGTGTTGGTTTCTGGTCTACAGTGTGTTTTGCAGCAAAATAAAGGTCTCTCCAAAGGTTCCTCTCACGGTTGGAATTACGTAAAAGCATATTTTATACATGTACATAGTTTAGCGTACCGCTGTAGACCGAGTCCCAGATTGACAAACTCCTCCAATCTCCCGCCTATTGTGCAGCAGTCTACTACGTTTAAGCGTTTTGCAGTGTCCAACATAATCTGAAAAAAGAATCGACGAGAGAAAGAGATATATATATATGTATAATATATCTCAGACAAGATTAACACGTGTCAATATCCTGGAATGGTTAACAAGAATGTTAGTAATATTCCTGAAAAATATTGCTAGCTTTCTTTAAAAAAAAGACATGTATGACATCACAAAAATTTTACATATTACGTATTATAGAAGTTACATTCTATACTAAGTATGTCCTAATATGGAGCACAAGAGCCTATTCCGAATATTTCTCGATATTAAAATTGATGCCAGTTCATGTTCAGCATCAGAGATGATTTGGTATTGTAAATAAATTTTTAAAACTTTCATTCTAAAGACATTTGAAAAGTATCCTCTTTTAGAAGATACAATCTATTAACTTTATTTGTTGAAGTCGGTTTGAAAACATTGAAAAAATTTACATAAAGTTACAGCCTTTATATATGTCCCACTGTTGGGCGCAGGCCTTCTCTGTAAAGAGAGTATAAGGACATAGTCCGCCACGCGGCCCTAATCCGGATTGGTAGACTTCACATGCCGTAGAAAATTTTTTCTAAAACATGTAGGTTTCCTCACGATGTTTTCCTTCACCGCCGAGCGCGTGGTAAGTCAGCACATAAAATTGCAACACCAAATTTATTGGTGCCGGCACCGGGGATCGAACTAGGGTTGCTAGCGTACTACGCAACTTGAGCTAACCGCACGGACACTGAGCTACCACGACGCTACACTGAGCAAGGAATAGTTTGACAATTACTGTCCCTATCCATCTATAATTATATATATACTATTTATTATTATATATAATAATTATGTTTGTTAATTTATTTGCATGTAGGTATGTGTATTATATATGCATACATTTATATTTTTATTGTTTTCTTTTATTTATTATTTTTTTACTTAGCTTGCAACCGTTACGTCTCTACACAATCCAAAGGTAGACTGGCAGAGAATGCTTTCATTAAGTCCGCCTATTTGTGCCTTTTATTGTGTAAATAATAAATAAATAAAATAATATTACCTTTCTAAAAGATCTGTCGATATCATCGAATTTCTTAGCCTCATCGGGAAGCTGTGTGCGTATGTCCCCTCCGACGAAAATCCCCTCCAGATAAAGCCATTTCCGTTGCGTTGCAAACCATTCCTCAATTATTTCGGATATTAGAGATAGGCGACGCTCCCAGGTTTGCACTACACTCAGAAATGGACCTATAAATCTGGAGTACAAACGATTTTAGTTGAACGTTAACAAGTATATTTACGAGTAAAAACCAAAAACAGATTTCAAATCGAATCAAACGTTAAAAACTATTATGCGTGGACAACCTTATTGTATTTCCGAATTATCGTAGAAATATTACGAAATTAAACTTAGAGTTATAGCCTTTATATATGTCCCACTGTTGGGCGCAGGCATTCTCTGTAAAGAGAGTATAAGGGCATAGTCCGCCACGCGGCCCTAGTGCCAATCCGGCAGACTTCACAAGCCATAGAAAAATAATTTTCTAAGACATGTAGGTTTCCTCACGATGTTTTCCTTCACCGCCGAGCGCGTAAATCAGCACATAAAATTGCAACAACAAATTTATTGGTGCCGGCACCGGGGATCGAACTCGGGTTGCCAGCGTACTACGCAACTTGAGCCAACTGCACGGACACTGAGCTACCACGGCTCTAAAACGGGAAACCAAACTTAATCAGAACCTAACCAAAATTCCATCAAACTAAGAGTAGCTTGATGGAATTTTGGTAAATATTTTGTTTTGTAAAGTACATCCTTTCCAATAAAAAATGAATCATCGAAATCCGTTGGCCTGATATTGAGTTATTTTTTAATTGATGCAAATTTAAGATTTATATGGTTTCCTCATGGATCCCATTGTCAGAATTGGACCAAATTTAAGTGGAACCACACGGAAGCACCAGCTTTACAAATACAAAAAGAATTATCAAAATCGGTACATATTGCTGCTTCAAAAAAGTTATTGCTTTATTCTAAAGAAAAAATATAATGTGTTCTAATACTGACTGTGAGGCGGCCATGCCCTGCAGGGTCATGGCGTCGTCGTCCAGCTTCACGACAATCTCGTCGCAGGGGTTGAGCGTGTAGCCGCGGTCCTCCCCGCGCGCCGTGTGACGAGACACGGAGAACATGATGCTGCCCCACGTCTCCTGCACATCCTTCACGCCACGCTCTATCGCCAACTCCTAATAGGGTAAAGTGGCACTTTGAACATTTAAGCTAAAAAAGATTGTTTAGCTCAATATATACGTATGTATACGTATTACATATACACAAAATATAATATACACAATTGTTCAAGGGAGAAAGAAAATGTGCGCGTTCAGTGCTCTCTTGATCCTACAGTGTAATACAGACAATAATGCAGGCCGCACTGTCTTAGATATACGACACGTAACTCTCTCTTATAATCACTAATTTAAATCTCCCTCTCAATTTTCGTTTACCTTGCCCAGTCACTTTTCGTAACGCTCTACGTCACGCATTCACGAGCTTACTCCCCAAGTCTAGGGAGCGCAAATAAGTTTTGCTTCAAAACCTTTTCTATAAAGAAGTAAAAGGCAATAGTTCGCTAGCCGTCGTAGTGCGGTTTAGTGAACTTCATATGCCTTAGGAGTGAAGACACACATGAAGATGATTTTCACTTCAAATCTTAATAAACAATTTCATTGGTGCTGGCACCGAGGATCAAATTTGGGTTGCTAGCGTATTGTGAATCTCAAGGAAGTCGGTTAATAGCTTAAGATAATAAACCATGTGGAATTATGCACCTTAATAGCGTGATTGACAATCTCTTCAGCTACATCCTGGTATTTGTGCAGCTCCATCGCGAACATGTTCTCCAGCGTGAAGCGCTCTGGTGACATGTCGAAGTCCTGACCTGGTGTGCAATTTAAAAAAACGAATGTACTTTAGACCACATAACTGAAATCAATCATTATCATCATCATTTCAGCCGTAAAACATCTGCTGGACATAGGCCTCCCCCAACGATTTCCAAAGGTCTATGCTCGGAGTATCTCTACGCGATGGATCCGAACGGAAGGTAACCGACATAGCGTGCCGGATAAGCAGAAGTGGCAATGGGCAAATAGCACGTAGAATATGGGGCCTAAAAGTTCTCGATTGGAGACCACGGACCAGCAAACGCAGCGTAGTTTGTCCACCCGCAATCTTTATAAATTTTGTAAATATACTTGTAAACTTCTACAGATGTACACGATTCGTACCAGTTTTTTGCATCAGCTCTTTCCAGTGACGTTCTCGCATTGCCTCGTTCTTCAGCGATACCATCAATGGTACAACGCCTTTAAACTGTTTCATCTTAAGATCAAGCATCAGTCCCACTGGGGCGCCACGAGTCGCTTTTGGTAATTTGCTGATTGAAGAAAATCATAACATGATTAATTAAGTTATATTGTTAAGATAATTAATGTTATAAATTCGAACTTGAATATAACAAGAGAGCCGTAGCAGTTCAGTGGCCGGGACTTTCACGGTATGCGAGTCAATGAGTTTGATTCCTAGAACTACAGTCATATGTTTTTACAATTTTTAACCGGCTTTAAAAGGAGGTTAAAAAAGGTTCGATTCGTCTCAGCCCTGTAGTTCTGGGCTCTCAAGAATAAGACTACGGTATCCCCTGCCTGTCGTACAAGGCGACTCAAAGGGGCCTCGGGTTCACTGGGCGACAAGGGTGGGGGCCTGAATTGTCCACCAAAGTGGACCCGGGAAGAAGGCGACATCGGCTGGCCTGTGCCTTGCGCTGCAAGGGCACAGGGGGGAGGGAATAACCTCCCCCCCCCGGACGTGCTCTCCTTGAGCACAGTGCAGAGGGGGGCTCCGGTGCGTTCCACTGGAGATCCCGGAGCCCCTCGTCATGCACCGAGGAAAGGGCCACCGGGAGGTTTTAGTGGGTAAGAACCCCACATAACCTTACCTTCCTGGAACACCTTCTGGGGGGAAGGCGGGGTATCTTTCTGAAGATTTCCTCCCCGTCAACAAAAAAAAAAAGCAGGTTCGATTCGTCTGGATTTTTAAAAATGTTTGTGCCCTCACAGCGAAGTTACTGAATCAATTTGATTTTTTTTGTTCGAAAGGTTTTACTTTCGATTAAAACATGTTAATTTTCTTGGCTTCGAAACCTTGGGTTCCGAAGTTATAACAGGGAACTTCTAAAAATCGTAAAGAATATTTATTGATTGAGATATTGGTAGGTTTATGACCATTTAACATAACCTCTTTTAACAAAATAATAATATATAAGATACAAAATTTCATACCGATATTCTTTAAAGAACTGTTCTATACCGTCGACAAGGGCTTGAGGGTTCAAATTGACCCACAGGGTCTTAGCCCAAAGCTCCCGCGCGTTCTTCTGCGCCTTGTAAATCTTATACACCGCTTCCATGCTCTGGTAATCAGCTTTGGCTCGGTTGAAATTGGAGAAATCCGCCAGAGCGTTATCGAAAAGTTGTTCGGCGGCTTGGAGATTCTTCTTGCGAGATTCTAACTCTTCGAAGTATTTTGCATATTCCTGTTACAACACATTGTTTTCAGTAGGCATTACGGCCATATTGGTGTATATAATATATCGATGATCAAAACAAGTGTGATGGATTTTGAAAAGAACCTTCTCCCTGATGTAGACGCAAAACGCCACGAAAGAAAATGTTTTTTTTTCTTTTTCTTTCTTTTTTTATAGGGGACTTTTGTCCTTTTGGCATGTCCGTCCATCATACCCTAACCTACGCACACACACATAGGTCGCATGAAGTGAGAAAGAAAGTGACCAGTAAATGTTATTTTTACGGTTGATTATCTTTGTTACGTCGTAGGCTTTTACAACGTCACCTAATTGAGAGTTTTTTAGTAGTATAGAAAACTTCTATTTTCTCTTATTATGTCTTAGCGCAAGATTATACCACCTGTCTGTAAGCATTAAAGGATGATAAAAAATGCGTCTACCGTTCCATATCGAGCCAATTTAAATTTCTCACATACACCTAAAGATCTTTATTGAAAGTTGGACGTGAAGACGCATCCTTGCGACAGCACATACTGGGACGGTGTCCAATATTGTCATCATATCCTATTTGTCTGTTCTGTCCTTTAATTGTATTGTGTTTATTTTTCTTTTTGTAATTTTTTTTGCTATATTTTATGTAATGTGTTTGTATATTGTGATGTCAATAAATAAAAGTCTATGTCTTAGTACGTACCTGGGCGTCGGTCCGTTCATCAGTTTAACGTGAAATAAATATTGTAATGAGACAAGTTGAACCTACCTCCATTAGTACTAGTCCCCCGTCCATATCTTCGCCGACAGTACCGGGCCCTTCACTGTCGAATTTCTCAACAAATTCGTCCAACTCTTTCAGGAATTTAGATATTTCCCCAACGTTCAACTTGGAGAACTTCTCTTTCGTTTGCTCCAAAGTGTTGCCACGGAACAAGGAGGACTGGTACAGCGAGCCCCACGAGGATTCCAGGTTCTTGGCGAAACTGAGATCGTCGTCTTCCACCTGTGCGTTAGTTACAATGAAATTGTAAATAAACGTATAACAATGATCTCCTCATTAAACTACGCACGCTCGCTAAACTCTAAAATAAGATTAAAATTGATAATTCATTTAATAAAACTATTTTACGGATTTGCGTAAATATAAGAAGTCAGTCAACTATTATCGCTAAAATTTCAGATTTTATGTATAAACCACTGATGGGCACAGGCCTTTTCTACAAAGAGAGTATAAGGGCATAGTCCGCCACGCACACCTAGTGAGGATTGAGAGACTTCACAAATGTTAGAATTTTTTACTACTAGAGCGCGTGGTAAATCAGCACATAAAATTGCAACAACAAATTTATAGGTGTCGGCACCGGAGATCGAACTGGCGTACTACGCAACTTGAGGCGACCGCCCGGACACTTAGCTACAGCGGCTATCTGTCCGGGTCTGGTCTGTCTTTGTGTCACTTCCTTTAAGGCTAAACCTCTATCTAAACACAGACGGATAGTCCATTTCTTTTTAAATCACATATATTAGGAGAGAAATAAAAGACATGGTGGGCCACTGCTGTGCTGTTGCGGTACAACACGACTGGTTCGGTATGATCGGGGAAAATCCACGACGTAGAAATGAGAGATTAAACAAGAGATGAAACAGCAACATGGGTAGAATGAATGGAATGGAGGAAGTTGAATGAGACTATGCAAACATAACCCAACAGCGTAATCAAATACTCTGAGCCAACGGGGCTTGAAACGGACTGCGGGATGCCCGAAAACCCCAGAGATCACCATCGGATCGATTTTTCACAGTTGCCAGCCTTTAACGAGCGGCTAACCCACTACTCAGCATACCTTGAGGTATATTGGACTCCTTCGTTTAGCCTGGAAGTGAAGTGCCAGCGACTAAAACCTTTTTATATGTATTATGAAGACGTTTGGAATTTAAGTACTTCATAACACCATGCCGCCTACTCTGCTATAGAAATAAAAAGCAATAAAACCATAAACCTGGATGTTGTGTTGCCGCAGCATGTGGAATATTTCCTGCATGCCGCGGTATTTAACCTCTGCTGTTATAGTCATCGCTTGGACATGTGTGATGGTCGCCATCACCAACTTGAAGTCCTCCAGTCCTTTGATGTTCATGTTCATTGTCATACGTAGTGACTGAAAATATTAAATGATAGATATAACTTTATTGTACACCAAAATCAAACAAAAAGCATTACATAACTAAGGTACATTTTCCAATTCGTTGTACAATGCGACCTTATCACTAAGAGCGATTTCTACCAGGCGACCTGTGTATGGACACAAAATATATACATATAATATACACACAGGTGGGATCGTAGTCAAGCACTTGCTTAGAAATAATAAAAAAAAATGAAAAAAAAACAGGATGGCGTTCAAATACAAATAATATAACAAATCTATAGATTTAATCAATAATCTTTTTTCTTTATTAACGGGGAGGAAATCTTCAAAAAGATACCCCGCCTTTTGGGGAGAAGGCGGCGGTTATGTGGGGTTTGACCCACTAAAACCTCCCCGGTGGTCCTTCCTCGGTGCATGAGTGCTCCCGGATCTCCAGAGGAACGCACCGGTGCCCCTCTGCACTGTGCTCAAGGACGTCCCGGGAGGAGGGGAGAGGGGGTAGTGACGCCTTCTTCCAGGGTCCACCTTGGCGGACAAAGGCCCCCACGCTTGTCGCTCAGTATACCCGTGGCCCCTTTTAGCCGCCTTCTACACAGGAATACCCTAGTCTTATTTTTGAGAGCCCAGAACTACAGGGCTTGTTAATCAATAACCTACACTAAATATACATACATATATAACTTATCATTAAATATACTAACAAATAAAATATACATATATCATAGTTCCGTCGAAATAGATTGATAATGCTGCGCTAGCAAATTCTTAAGCAGCAGGCAGCTAAAGCAGGTAGGCTTTAGCTTTGCAAGTCGAATGGATTTAGGAAGGGCATTCCATAGTAGCAATTTGAATGACTTGCCATAAAAGTTTGAGGAATGAGTAGGAGTTTTAAGTGTTTCACAGGAACGTAGGGTAGAGGATCGGTAAGGTGATACGCAATATTATTCTCTATATACAATACAAATCTCGATATATTATCTATACAATAGCTGCTACCATGCCCGCTTTTACGACGTTCAGCCAGCGTCTCTTACGCAAGCGCTGGCTATGCGTCGAGAGTGAAAGTACACTTCTATGAGTTAGTACTACTTAATATAGTCGTTAATCTTTTATGAAATTTATACCTCAATTTGATTTTTAAGGTCGTACATGCTCATCCTGGTTTTGGAGGCCAGAGATTGTCCCAGTATATTTTTCCACTCCTGGGCGTGATTCTGCACTTGGAGTATGATCGGGCGCAAGTTGACGCGTATCGCTCCGACGTCGACGAATTTTACATGGTTGTCGAGGTCGGATATTATGTCCTCGAAGAAAAAGAACTTCTCGTCGTACTTGTGAATCTGATCGGTCTTCTGTGTGTACTTCTCGCAGGAGAGATTCTTGTCGAAGGCCCAAAGGTGTTGGTATTTCTGCCATCTACAATGCATATAAAAACCAGCATTGACAACTAATCACATAGTGGATAACGGAAATCTATACAACCTCTAAACGTGGTTGTTCTTAAAATGGAGAAGGTTATTTACGTAAAATTATTAAATAAGGGTCCCCTTTACTCGGGGATAAAGACCTTTTTTTTGTTGACGGGGGGGAAAACCTCAACAAGATACTCCGGAAGGCGGAGTTAAATGGGGTTCCCACTAGAATTCCCCGGTGGTCCTTCCTCGGTGCATGAGTGCTCCCGGATCTCCAGAGGAACGCACCGGTGCCCCTCTGCACTGTGCTCAAGGACGTCCCGGGAGGAGGGGAGAGGGGGTAGTGACGCCTTCTTCCAGGGTCCACCTTGGCGGACAAAGGCCCCCACGCTTGTCGCTCAGTATACCCGTGGCCCCTTTTAGCCGCCTTCTACACAGGAATACCCTAGTCTTATTTTTGAGAGCCCAGAACTACAGGGCTTGTTAATCAATAACCTACACTAAATATACATACATATATAACTTATCATTAAATATACTAACAAATAAAATATACATATATCATAGTTCCGTCGAAATAGATTGATAATGCTGCGTTAGCTAATTCTTAAGCAGCAGGCAGCTAAAGCAGGTAGGCTTTAGCTTTGCAAGTCGAATGGATTTAGGAAGGGCATTCCATAGTAGCAATTTGAATGACTTCCCATAAAAGTTTGAGGAATGAGTAGGAGTTTTAAGTGTTTCAGAGGAACGTAGGGTAGAGGATCGGTAAGGTGATACGCAATATTATTCTCTATATACAATACAAATCTCGATATATTATCTATACAATAGCTGCTACCATGCCCGCTTTTACGACGTTCAGCCAGCGTCTCTTACGCAAGCGCTGGCTATGCGTCGAGAGTGAAAGTACACTTCTGTGAGTTAGTACTACTTAATATAGTCGTTAATCTTTTATGAAATTTATACCTCAATTTGATTTTTAAGGTCGTACATGCTCATCCTGGTTTTGGACGCCAGGGATTGTCCCAGAATATTTTTCCACTCCTGGGCGTGATTCTGCACTTGGAGTATGATCGGGCGCAAGTTGACGCGTATCGCTCCGACATCGACGAATTTTACATGGTTGTCGAGGTCGGATATTATGTCCTCGAAGAAAAAGAACTTCTCGTCGTACTTGTGAATCTGATCGGTCTTCTGTGTGTACTTTTCGCAGGAGAGATTCTTGTCGAAGGCCCAAAGGTGTTGGTATTTCTGCCATCTACAATGCATATAAAAACCAGCATTGATAACTAATCACATAGTGGATAATGGAAATCTATACAACCTCTAATCGTGGTTGTTCTTAAAATGGAGAAGATTATTTACGTAAAATTATTAAATAAGGGTCCCCTTTACCCGGGGAAAAAGACCTGTTTTTTGTTGACGGGGGGGAAAACCTCAACAAGATACTCCGGAAGGCGGAGTTAAATGGGGTTCCCACTAGAATTCTCCCGATGGCCCTTCCTCGGTGCATGAGTGCTCCCGGATCTCCAGAGGAACGCACCGGTGCCCCTCTGCACTGTGCTCAAGGACGTCCCGGGAGGAGAGGTTAATCCCTGCCCCAGTGCCCTCGCATTGCAAGGCGACACGGGCCAGCCGATGTCGCTTCTTTCCCAGGTCCACTTCACCCTTTTAGTCGCCTTCTACGATAGGCAGGGGATGCCGTAGCCTTATTCTACGAGCCTAGAACTACAGGGCTGAAACCTCTCCTAGCACAAGTTAGTTTACTTATTTGGAACTACTCTCCACTACAGTTACTCCTTACACGAGATTTAAATATTACTCACTTCTGTATATACACAATAATGTCTTGGGTCAGTCTGTATACAGTGTCTTGCAGCAGCAGGGTGATATCGTTTATGGAGGCGACCCGCAAGATGTCCTCGAAGTAGGAGAAGACGTAGTACTCGTTGCCCGTTGCCTCCGCGATGCGCTGCGGAGGGCAAGGCAGGCACGAATTCTTCATCCACCGTGGGAACGCGGTCAATCTGAAATACAAACCCATTCACAGATAAACTAAAATTATTATTAGGACAAAATTCCGTAAGTCAAACACGTCCTGGGAGGGAGGTTACTCCCTCCCCCTGTGCCCTCGCAGTGCAAGGCGACACGGACCAGCCGATGTCACCTTCTTACCGGGTTCACTTCAGCGGACGACAAAGGCGCCCAGTGAACCCGAGACCACTTTCAGTCATCTTCTACGACAGGTAGAGGATACGGTCGTCTTATTCTATGAGCCCAGAACTATATGGCTTGTTATCTTTTAAGAACCTAGCCCAGAGTGCTGTCGGCAGCGAAGCAACTGGTGCGTGCCGTCTTTTGTATCTGACCCTTAACCCAGCCGTGTAGCGAAAGAGTCTGTCAGTTTTGACATGCATCACTCACTATTTTTCTAAATGTAAACATTATTAACCTGTTTAAAAAGTGTTTGATGTCGTAGCCCATTATGTTGCAAACTTCAGCGGAAGTGGGCCGCATTGTGATATCAGGAGGCACCAGGACAGCGTCCACTTGGAATAGTGCAGTCTTCTCACTTAAAGATTGCTGGAAATTCTCCATGTTTTCAAGAGTTAATCTGTAGACGAAGTTATAATTTTCTATAAATTATATTTATTACAGGGGCAGCATATAGCCATAAACTGGACACAAATATTAGATTTTTTTTTGCTCCTAACATCTAAGTAGTGGGCCTTTTTTTTTGTTAACGAGGAGGAAATCTTCAAAAAGATACCCCGCCTTCTGGGGGGAAGGCGGCGGTTATGTGGGGTTTTTACCCACTAAAACCTCCCCGGTGGCCCTTCCTCGGCGCATGGTGAGGGGCTCCGGGATCTCCAGTGGAACGCACCGGAGCCCCTCTGTACTGTACTCAAGGAGAGCATTTCCTGGAGGGGAGGTTACTCTCTCCCCCTTTGCCCTCGCAGTGCAAGGCGACACGGGCCAGCCGATGTCGCCTTCTTCCCGAGTCCACCTTGGCGGACGACAAAGGCCCCCACCCTTGTCGCCCAGTGAACCCGAAGTAGTGGGGCCTGCCCATAAAGCAGCGGTAACGAGCGAGGATTATTCGCAACCACCTACGGTCGCGAATGGACGCTTTTTAAATTAAAAGATATATTACACCTTAGATTTTAGTTGCGAAAAGTGATTACACTAATCATTCTATGTACTAACCTTACAAGAGACTTGAATATCTTTTCCTCCCAGTGACAATAGTATGCGGCCATTACAGTGGATTTGCCGATGCTAGTACCAAGTATGAGGTATTCTAATTTCTTCAGGATGGGTCCGATGCGCTCGTACAAACGTGACAGCGTCGCCACGCGGTTGTTGCGTTCGTTTGCTACTTCAACGAAAAACGTCTGCGTACAAAAATACAGTTGTACTAGCATCATATTTTTCGAACTAAATCTTTGTTACTTAGAGATAAGGTCATCAGTGGTATTCCTGGTGTGACTTCAAATCAAACGTTTCGTTAGTCAATAGCCATATTGAACGGGCATGGTCTTCGAAACAAAAGGTCGTAGTTTCAAACCCCAAATGTGGTTTTTGTTTTTCGTTGACTTCAAAAGTGAGGTTTCAATGATTGTATCGTTTAACAAATAAATAAATGAACAGGTTTTGAAAGTATTTTCTATGAAAGGTTTTTTTTCTTGTAGGACCTTTATTAATTCTGTTGGCATAGTACCGTAGTATAGTAACATAGTATGTTGCGAAGATATACCAGAGAATTGCTAAAAATCGTATGAAATAATGCTTATTGATTGTGATATTGGTTGGATTAGAAAACTAATATAGGTAACTAAGTAGTACCTAGGTCTTAGATTAAGTACAGCGATATAAACGTGGAAGAAAAGATAGGCGATCTATGATACTTATCGTATAAAACGACAGTAGCGTTTACTACTTGATCGTGGACTTGATTGGAAGTCAGTTTTTGGTTTTACACGTATAAGACGTGAAGCATCGCCTAGTTTACCACTCTATATGTTCTATCTGACGACCACTGCTTCTTGCCGCGGTATTAAGACCTAACAATAAAAGCTAACTTTTTTTTTGACGGGGGGAAATCTTCAACAAGATACCCCGCCTTCTGGGGAAAGGCGGTTATGTGGGACTCCAGTAAACCCCATCACTCTCTTCCTCAGTGCATGGTGATGGGCTCAGGGATCACCAGTGGAACGCACCGGAGCCACTCTGCACTGTGCTCTCAGAGAGCACGTCCCGATGGGGGGAGGTTAATCCTTCCCCCCCGTGCCCTCACAGTGCAAGGCCACACGGGTCAGCAAATGCCGCTTTCTTCCCGAGCCCACTTCGGCAGACGAGAAAGGCCTCCACCCTTGTCGACCAGTGAACCCAAGGTCCCTTTCAGTCGCCTTCTACGACAGGCATGGGATTCTACGAGCCGAGAACTACAGGGCTGAACAGTAAAAGCTAACCTAGCGGTAACAATCAATTACCACAGTGGGATTACCGGTAATTATTATTTTATAGTTTAAATTACCTTGCAGGGGTATAGCCATGTTGGATCTGGCTGGCCCGTTTCTGGACTTATATAGCTTTCCGGTTTTACCAAAGGAAATAGATCAAAGAGCTCTAGCTGGTCGATTAAGACTTGAATCTCCTTTTCTACCATTTTTAACTGTTGGTAGACTGCTTGCAAAGAATTTTGACCTGCAAAAGACAAGAATCACTTTCACACCAGGGGTCGGCAGCCCGCGACTCGCGAGCCACACGCGGCTCTTGGATGTAAAGCTACGACTCTTTAGTACTAACTTTATTTGTGCAAGTACTATTTATTGTAGGCGAGAAAAACAATTGTGGCTCTTTAAAGTTTCAAATTTTGCAAATTGTAATTTTTGACTCTTCCGACTCAAAAGGTTGCCGACCCCTGCTCTACACTGGTAAACATTCGTTCTTACGCCCGCTTAATCCTAGCACTGGAGAAATAATGCCTTTTCTCCTTGAGCGGTTTTCATCAAGTTTTATGTCCCCAAAAATGAAATGCGTTGTTAGTCGTCATAGCTAGGCACAAAATTCTACCAATATTATTTTACGTATTTAAGAAGCTGAAAACTGAAATACATTCGTTTAATACGCCCGGGATTCGAGCCCTCGATCTTATGCAAAATCTAACGTAGAGTCGAAACCGTGAGTCCTTGTCTTGTGTACTGCCAAACTACACAAAACGCAAAATTACAGAAATACAAATTACAACTGAAGCCCTTCTACTTTGGTGACTGTCTGTTGTGCTATTTACAAAACGCCAATTTCTTATATAAGGATCTAATATATATCACTCGGGTTGCAAAGGGATTCACAATTTTCTCATAAGACTGACTTTTTAATTATGAATGACGTCATCAGTGATATCGTGATGTAAATGCGTGCTAGGTTTGTTTTCTGGATTTGGTAATGTCAACGGAAACTGTAATTTTGTTGTTATCTATATATACAAAAGAGAAAGTGTGTGTGTTTGTTCCCTATAGGCTCCGAAACGGCTGGACCGATTTCAATGAAACTTTCAGGAAATCTTCAGATTGACTTGACGAGTAATCCTAAAAGTTTGCATAAAGCAAAATCTAGCCCGGCGAAGCGGACTGGGTGCGCTAGTATACATATATTAAGGGTACGATGTACTCGGCGCATAGGTCGTGCTGGCATGTGGAATACTGAAAAGTGACATGTGGCTCGTTAAGTTGGCGTTCATGAACATTCCATTTAATTCTAGATTATCAGTGGTAATATTGCAGACGTGCATATCGAGGAAAGAGTGCTGAGAGAAATATTTATTTATTTAAATCAACAAAAAATATAACACCGTTACAGATAATACCATTATGATGTTATAAAAACAGTTAAATATATATTATTAAAATTAAAACAAATAAAAAGCTGCTTGATGTATTGACAATAATATATAAATATAATAGCGTCAAACATCTTCTACGTATTTGTAGGCAGCTTCGATAAACACAGACTCTGTGCAACAAAATATATCAATGTGCAGTGAGATGGTACCTTTAGTGATATCTGTGATATAATCTTTGATGCCCAACGCGGTCCACGTGATCCTCGTGAGGCCGGGCAGTATGTGGCGCTCCATGTCCAGTAGATGCTTCTTCATGAGATGCGTTTCCGAAGGGCTGAGCGAATTAGCGTTGATATTATATCGGCTGATGATATTTTCGAGCGATTCCAACTCGTAGACCAGCCTGGACTTTTGCATTGCTACGTCGCGAATGTTCGATGGGAGATTAAAACCTGAAAATTTTGCAAACAAGTATATTTATGATTAAAAAAAAAATCTAATTTAAATCAAATTTCATATATCAATCACTAAACGATACTGTGCGCGTACGCATTATCTTTTATATCCTATTATAATAGGTTGTCAAATATCTCCCTTCCGCCTTTTTATCTTTTGAATTTCGCGGCTATGTACAAAGCGCTACAGAGCTCGTATCTAGCAATACTATACATAATTTGAAAGGTCTTGACATAACCTACAAAACGACGCTATGCATAATTAGTTTGGATATTGCGTTCAACAGTTATAGACGTGTAAACTGGAGTTCACTAACGCCGAAATTCGCGCTATTTTAAAGTTTTCCTTCGTTTCGAACGTTTGTCGTTGCCTTTGCAAATCCGCTAGAGAAACGTTCCGTGAGATTAATGGTGTTTTGGGGATGGTACTCTATCACTTCGAACCACGGAGGAATGGTTTCGACGATTCAGAGCCGGTGAAAACGACACCATGGATAAGCCAGCCGGCGGAAGACCTGTGACGACAAATACCGATCAAATCATGGACTACATCGAGTTAGACCGGCATGTGGCATCTCGTGACATCATCGTCCAGGAGATGGGAGTTAGTCACCAAACCATTTTAAACCATCTGCAGAAGGCTGGATACAAATAAAAGCTTGATGTTTGGGTGCCGCATGACGAAAAGGCGGAAGGGAGATATTTGACAACCTATTATAACGAAGTTCTGCCGTGTATATTCTCTTTCTTTTTTACTCTTTCACATTAATGGTCGTTATCGTCTTTATTACCTAGCCTTAGATTGACATTAACGTGCCAATATATCAATCAACAAATATTCTTCTTATATATATTATTTCTCTTTAGGAATTCCGTGGTATATCTTAGGAACCCAAAGTCTAATGTGAACTAAATTAACATAGGACGTAATCGAAAGTAAGCCTTTTCAAAGTAAGTTTCCTAAATCAAAAAATCTTAAACAAAGAAATACATACGAATTGTCAACCTTCTACTTTTGAGGACGGTTAAAAAGATTTATAATTATGTAGACAATAATAGGCCAGCTTCATTTAACATCTAGTGACGTGCGAGATAATTTCCCCCACTTCGGTTTACAGAAATTAGTTTCTCAAAAAGAAAGAATAACCCATATTCACTTAACTATATAAGTAAAACAAAAACTGACATATCGATGCTTAAAATTACTTTTTTAAGACTATATGATAACTTCAGTTAAATAACTTAAACCCAACTACAGAGGAACAGTTTTTAAAAGTTGGGGCAGCTTTTTGTACAGCTGAGCTCCGTTTTACCGTATAATGTTTTAATTATGGGCAACTGCATGTCACTTAAAAAAAAACAAATAGTCGTTATCTCTTAGACAATTGAGTCTAAACGATAACGAACCAATAGACGAATGGTTGGGCCATTAGTCCATGGGTTCGATATCAGAGGCTTCGTCACCTCTTAAAACAAAAGCCGTGCATAAAAATATGTGTTAATGGACTGAGAATTCTTACCCAACTGTTCCATTAGTTCAGCCTCTTGGAGAACCATAAAGATCTTTCTATCGAAATTAACATGAAACTGCAAATCGTATTCCTGTATAAGTTTATGTGACGTTAAATCACGCCAAGTCACATCCGTCTGTAAGGATTTAGAGAATATTAACCCAGCTACCAAATTTATATATACTTTTATTACTTATTGTAGCTAAATACGCGGCACTGGATTCCATGTAAGCACAGGTGGGCCAAAAAGTTGATAGGTGACCAAGATCTGATGGTCTTGAGCACCGGCGCAAGCCTTGCAGTGTTTTACAGGTTACATTTTGAAGAGTGTGCTCAGGAATTACACGAGTTAATTCCCCCATCCCCATTCTACCTTCGGACGTTTAAACATTCGGCAGGTCTCCACCCTTTCATAGTCGATGTCAAAGTACACAGATTGGCCAGAGAAGCTGGCCTTGACTGCTTCACCGGATTGAGAGGTGGCATAACTCTTAGGTCGCGTAGTCTGAACCTCTAGAGATTTGAGTCAGCGTTAATCGTGCGTGCACCAAAGGAGTGGAACAAGTTGCCGGCGTCAGTCTTTCCGTCCAAGTACGACGTGGGAGCCTTCAAGAGTAGAGTGAATAGGCACTTACTAAACTAGCGCGTACCATCTTTCGACTATATCACCACTTAACATCAGATGGGATCGTGGTCAAACGCTAGTTTATAGTGTATAAAAAAAATATTACTTTTTTATAGGAAAGGAATCAAGCGACCCTAGGATTCAACTGTCACTGATCACCTGTGTACATCAAAAACACCAGAGGAGCTACACGTGCGTTACCGATCATTGAAATAGGAGTAGTAGGCGGGTGCGCAAGAGGCGTTTAACCAACGTCTCCTCTTGCCGCCACCGTAATCCGAAGCGGGGCCAGAATGGGTACCTGGCACCAGTTATGCTTCGGCGTCGTCGGGACTTCTCTGAGTGCCGGAGAAGTCCCCTTTTGAGGTTGAAGTCCGGTCTTTGCCGGGACCGGACTGTCGCTGACAGATCCGGGGCACCCCGCTCATAATGATGCTGATGGCATTCGCGGAAGGTTTAGTGGGTAGGGGCTGCCCAGGGCACCAGAGGATGGTCTATAAAAATATTCCCCGCGTTAAAAAAAAAAGGAGTAGACTCGCAAAGGTTACTCATATCGTATCTGTTCGGAAATATCGCTGGTGACAACTGATTCCCACGAGTTGGTAGTTTTAAAGGAATTTACGTAAATAGTACAATTGAAGAATGCTGAGACCCGACATCTATTTGTGGACACAGATTTATTTTCGAAGCTATATTTGGGTTATGTTGTGTAACTATGTGGGACGTGAACTATGTTGTAAAGAGTCATTTATATTACTTTTTTTTATATATTTAAATAATTCTTTAATAGTGTTGTTTTACTTCTGCAATAGTAAGAAAATAGGAGGCGAGAAGACGCCAGAGGATTCGAATACCCATCATAAAGTGTCATCAGAATATCTCTACATCAAAAACCGATTAGACGATAAAAAAATCATTTTTTAAGGCAAACAAGACATGCAAGTAGTAATAGCGTTATATTCATAATATATCTAGAAACAAAGAAGAAGAAAATGATAATTTACCAGTCCTTCTTTAGCCAGGAGCGACATCGAGCTCGGTGACCTCACGTTCTCGTAGTGCTGACCAGGTATACGCATCAGCATCACTGTATATATAATTAGTTGTTAATCTCTGACATAATACAGGGTTGTATGGACCAGGTGACGGATTCAGGGGAGTCCGTTACCTGTTAACAGAGGCCGTGAAAGAAAAAGAAGGCTTGAATGTGCAAGTGAGAGAGGTATGCTAGGGCAGAGATTACAGATTTATATTTTTTTAGTTCATTAGCGAGTTCACTAGCGTACCCAGCCCACCGCCGGGCTAGATTTTACTATATTTTATTTTAACAATAATTATATATAATAATATATCAATTTATTCATTTCTCCGTATTCATTCTCTTCTCGAGCGGGTGAAGATCATTACCTACACCCATGTACATGTACAGTAAATACAATATCATTCATCTTCCTACTTCATAATGCTTTAATATGGTTCATAATGACATAAATGTATATAACGCATGAGTCAATACAAATTTAGATTATAGAACAATAGAATAACATCATAGTAAATATAAGCTGTATTTGACAGTTCAAAAGAGAAGTGGTCCGATCGTCACCAAACTTATTGTTTTTTAAACTTGTTTACTGACGTGCTTTGTCTCTGCGTCGTTTGTCAGCGATCTCCTTGTTGACTACGTCGATTGGGGATAAAGACGTATTAGACATCTTCTTGCCAATATTTCCGCGACCACTTTTCTTCGGTGGTGCAGCGTCTATGGGATAGAAGATGACGTATTTAATTATATATAAGTAAAGTAAAGATATGAAACCTCTTTACTTATATTTATTTCTTTTTCTGTATTTTTATAATTTTAAATGTAAAATGTCAATATAATATGTCATGATATTTATATATAAGATAGAATTGAATACGGACATTAAATGTAAACAACATTTTATAAAGAAACGCACTTTAGTCTTTTATGTCAAACAAACATAAAGACATTATTATAACGGCAGGACTTATTTTCAAAAGATCTTTATAACGTATAATATAATAAGTAACGTATAATGAATTTTTAATATGCGCAGCAGGTCATCCAAGTTTTGTAGCAATCGAATAATTTGTTTTTGGTTATTTGTTAATACCGAGCGAGAATCTGGTATTTAATAGTGCTTACGTTTAGACTACTATAACGGTAACAATGATTTAACGCTTACCATTGTCCAGATGTGCGGCTTGTAAGGAATACGCGCATTTTTTTATAAATACCATTTTTAATGTATATTTTATTCTATTAAGTTATTATAATTATGGGCGGTTCATTAGCATATCGGAGATTAAAAATTGCATGTAACTTTAGTGCATGTTCTCACCCAGAGATAATTACGAACTTTTATATTGCTAATACTGGATAGCCTCTTTTCTTTAGTGCACATATATACATCGCTTCATTGATAACGAAAACTTTAAGTCAGTATTATTCAATAAAACGACAGTCCTGTGTTGCTATTTTTGTATTGAAACCGGGTAAGACGGCAAAATTACTATTAATAATGCTTACTAATCTATTAATAATGCTTACTAATTAAATTTATGCCACTTTTCACCTAAAACAAAAATAAGCTCACGCCCATCACCCAAAGGGGCAGGCAGAGATCACGGACTTCCGCTTAGTACGATCCTGACACATTTACACTTACGCTTCATTCGTTGGATATGAATGAAGTAAAAGTGTAAAAAAAACATCTGTACACATGTATACTATACTTACTGATGCAGTTATTAGGAGAAAAAAAAATCTTCATCAGATTTTTTAAACCTCATTTTATACCCTCTGTCTAGCTAGCCCTTCTTCTATTGTCTGTGTCGCCTTTATATCCTTATTGATAGAATCTGTTTTTTTAATTATTACATTTTTTATGTTAGGCCCTATCGTGATCAGCTATCCGTCTTTGAATAAATAATAAATTATTCATAGACTCAAAGTAATGTTTTAGTATATTTAATTAATGTTTGAATTTACCTTGTCCATTTTTAAATTTAACTCGCAAAATGTTTTTCTTCATCATGTTATCAACGAACAAGGACGAACTGTCCACCCAATCCTTGAATTTCATGTCTTCATACTCTTTGACCAGCTTAGAGAAAGCCTTGTATTGATTGAATGCCTCCTTCTTTTGTTCATTGTCGTTTAGTTCGGGAACCTGCAAGTACCAAAAAATATACAATAGATGTTTACGTTATTGTTATTTGTGGATGAAATTATTGGGACCACATTGTGAATTCAAAATTAGATAGTGTTAGCTGGCAACACCTGACACCCAGCGATTGTTATACATAATAACTACTTCCAATGATATCTTAATGATTTACCTGAACCTTATTGTATATTTAATTCATAATTAATAATTTAGTTGATCGTCACATTAACTTGGTATTGTAAACAATAGTTTAACCTTATTAGTTCCTAATCTGACTTCTAATTAATTTTGTATAAAGATTGTGAGGACGCGCAGTTGTGACGTTACTCGTTATTAAAGAACTGTACCGTTATTCGAAGCCTTATTATGAGAGTGGCAACACTGCTTTACCCTGATTGGTCGGTTCGGTTATTCCTGTCCCTCTCTGACATACGTCATCCTTTTCCCTCTATCCCCACCACTCCAGGCAGGGCACTCGAGGAGTGCTGCGGAGCTTCATTATATCCTGATTTTCGCACTGAGCGGTCGTGTAAAACTAAACCTCTTAGTTTGTGCTCAAATCAGTTTTTTCTTCTTATATTATTTACTTAAAAAAGTTTAGTTTAAAAATATGTATACATATATATATCCGGTCTTTCCTGTCCCCTATTGTTCTCCACGGATATAAAGAAAAGCATGCATCCGAGCTCGTCTTCGTCGACTTCTTTTCGCAGCTTACCGCGCAAGAAATTTATCAACGAAATTAAAGAAAGAGGAATCACGTTGGTCTCGACACGGGCAACGCGTCAGCTGACGTTGCCACACGAGTAAGTCACATCCAACAATTTTTATCGCAAAAATTCTTTTTATTTTTATTTTTGCGTATGTACCTCTCAACAATGAGGGTAATTATAATAACCTAACCTATAACACAAACAGATTTATGTCCCCAGTTAGTACGGTTCTTAAACCTTCTATTATTAAATTTGATCCTAACTTTCTGGATCGTTTATAATAACACAATATTTCGATACTGATAACTTGTTGAAACCTTCATTGGAAAATTCTGATTCCAGCTTTTGGTATCGCGTAAAATATCATAGTATTTTGATACTGATAACTTCCTAAACCTTTATTGCAAAATCAGATCCCAGCTTTCTGGATCGATTAAAATAACATAGTATTTCGACACTGAAAACTTTTTAAAACTTTCTATTGTAAAACCTGATCCCAGCTTTCTGGATCGTTTAAAATAAGACAGTATTTCGATGCTGATACCTTCTTAAACCTTCTATTGCAAAGTCCGATCCCAGCTTTCTGGATCGATTTAAATAACATAGTATTTCGATACTGATAACTTTTAAAACTTTCTATTGTAAAACCCGATCCCAGCTTTCTGGATCGTTTAAAATAAGACAGTATTTCGATGCTGATACCTTCTTAAACCTTCTATTGCAAAGTCCGATCCCAGCTTTCTGGATCGATTAAAATAACATAGTATTTCGATACTGATAACCTCTTAAAACCGTTTATTGCAAAATCAGATCCCAGCTTTCTGGATCGATTAAAATAACACAGTATTCCGATACTGATAACTGGTCCGACGTCACATAATCGGTCGGCCTCACAAATTTAGTGTAATGAAGAGCTAAAATCCAATCTCTCACTGAACGGGAACGGCAATTACGATCTTATACAAATGGCTTGCGGCCACCGCGGTCATTTAATTTTACGTTAAGGTTACGTTCAGTGAAGATAAATTCGTCAAGGGTAGCCTTCATAAAATATCCCCTACTTGCGAGAATTTGTTTAAAATCGGAGGTAATTTATCGCATTGAATTTGCATAAA
The DNA here is from genome assembly GCA_029286785.1 of Meandrusa payeni. Classification (NCBI taxonomy): domain Eukaryota; kingdom Metazoa; phylum Arthropoda; class Insecta; order Lepidoptera; family Papilionidae; genus Meandrusa; species Meandrusa payeni. Next base: position 3,681,673 of record JAGSMX010000008.1, on the reverse strand, counting down.
AACTAGGTGGTACGGCTAAAGTATTCTGTCTATTACTGAATCTTATGATCTACTCTCTTGTGGGCGAGACGATCTGGCTGCGCAAGCCACATCAGTACAGTAATAAAACTCTGTGAGCTGCCTGGGCGTATGCCCACTACTCGGTGCCATTTGGGGCCCGCGGACCACCAATTTCGCCAGCGCATGGCGTGCCTTATTTTACAAATGGGCTTCCTCCTGCGCAAGGAGTTAACCCTAGCCCTAAGGAAGCCCGGTCCTATTAGAAAGCCCACGCAGGGCATCAATTGTCGTATCTGCATATACACATTACATCATAAACTATCTAAAGGGCAAGGAAAACGAAAATTCGGACTTCTGCTTCAAACGGGCCGTTCCAACAATTTTATCAAGTCTGGGAGGGCCTATTGGCTCCACAAACGTTTTTAATATAATTACCGATTGATATCGCATCTCGATTTTTATAAAACCACCCCTTAAAACGGGGATCGGAAAAGAAAAATCGGAAAATATATAATAACACCTCTTCGCCACAAAACGAAGTCCTAAATAACAAACATGATGAAAATAGAGTATTACTGTATAAGCTGCGCAAGCTTTTTCAACCCTATTTGTTAATGACTAAAAGTGTATTTGATCCTTCCTCCCTATATGTAACTACATTCTTACGTGCATGCGAGCAAGTTCAGACTTGTAAACCATAATCGATTTTCGAATGCAAAACTTTCATCTGACTCATCATTTTCATCATAACATCATGTCACAGGCGTTTTCTCCATCTTATTTACGCAAAATGTTATTATTATTATTAATTTAATATTAATTAATAATAAAATGTATTATTAATTATTAACTGCAAATGACGTGTCTCCCTTTTGTATTAGCTTCGTTCTGAAAGTTTTCAGTTTCACTAACTACAAAAATCTTCAATACGTTGATATTGTTTGGGACCCCCTAACAAACACAAACAAGCAAGTCTAAAAGAAATACATAGCCCAATTATGCAGCTTGAATTTTGCAACTTTTGTACTTAAGTTGAACTGCGCTTTAACCAACGTCTCCTCTTGCCGCTTCCCCGTAATCCGGAAGCGAGGCCAGAATGGGTACCTGGCACCAGTTATGCTTCGGCGTCGTCGGGACTTCTCTAAGTGCCGGAGAAGTCCCCTTTGAGGTTGAATTCCGGTCTTTGCCGGGACCGGCCGGTCGCTGGGGTGTCCTGTCGCTGACAGATCCGGGGCACCCCGCTCATAACGGCTGATTGCATTCGCGGAAGGTTTAGTGGGTAGGGGCTGCCCAGGCCGAGTGCCACACATCCCTCCGGGCCCACCCGGGGCACCGGAGGATGGTCTATAAAAATATTCCCCCGCGTTAACAAAAAAAAAGGAGTAGAGTCGCTTCGTAAAGGTTACTCATGTCGTAACTGTTCGGAAATATCGCTGGTGACAACTGATTCGCACAAGTTGGTTGTTTTAGAGGAATTTACGTAATTAGTACAATTGAAGAATGCTGTGACCGGACATCTATTTGTGGACACAGATTTATTTTCGAAGCTATATTTGGGTTATGTTGTGTAACGATGTGGGACGGAAACTATGTTGTAAATAGTCATTTATATTACTTTTTTTTATACATTTAAATTATTCTTTAATAGTGTTGTTTTACTTGTGTAATAGTAAGAAAATAGGAGGCGAGAAGACACCAGAGGATTCGAATACCTATCATAAAGTGTCATCAGAATATCTCTGCATCAATAACCGATTAGACGATAAAAAAATCTTTTTTTTGAGACAAACAAGACATGCAAGTAGTAATAGCGTTATGTTTATAATATAGAAACAAAGAAGTTTTTATTTTAATATTTTAAAATGATAATTTACCAGTCCTTCTTTAGCCAGGAGCGACATCGAGCTCGGTGACCGCACGTTCTCGTAGTGCTGACCCGGTATACGCATCAGCATCACTGTATATATAATTAGTTGTTAATCTCTGACATAATACAGGGTTGTATGGACCAGGCGGATTCAGGGGAGTCCGTTACCTGTTAACAGAGGCCGTGAAAGAAAAAGAAGGCTTGAATGTGCAAGTGAGAGAGGTATGCTAGGGCAGAGATTACAGATTTATATTTTTTTAGTTCATTAGCTAGCTTTATTTATTACTAGCGTACCTAGCCCACTTCGCCGAGCTAGATTTTACTTTATTTTAACAATAATTATATTTAATAATATATCAAATTATTTATTTCTCTCCATATTCATTCTCTTTTCAAGCGGGTAAAGATCATTACCTACACCCATGTACATGTACAGTAAATACAATATCATTCATCTTCCTACTTCATAATGCTTTAATATGGTTCATAATGACATAAATGTATATAACGCATGAGTCAATACAAATTTGAATTATAGAACAATAGAATAACATCATAGTAAATATTTGACAGTTCAAAAAGAGAAGTGCTCCGAACGTCACCAAACTTATTGTTTTTTAAACTTGTTTACTGACGTGCTTTGTCTCTGCGTCGTTTGTCAGCGATCTCCTTGTTGACTACGTCGATTGGGGATAAAGACGTATTAGACATCTTCTTGCCAATATTTCCGCGGCCACTTTTCTTCGGTGGTGCAGCGTCTATGGGATAGAAGATGACGTATTAAATTATATATATAAGTAAAGTAAATATATGAAACCTCTTTACTTAAATTTATTTCTTTTTCTGTATTTTTATAATTTTAAATGTAAAATGTCAATATAATATGTCATGATATTTATATATAAGATAGAATTGGAATACGGACATTAAATTTTGTTTCTCTACATATTATAAAGAAACGCATTTTAGTCTTTTATGTCAAACAAACATAAAGACATTATTATAACGGCAGGACTTATTTTCAAAAGATCTTTATAACGTATAATATAATAAGTAACGTATAATGAATTTTTAAAATGCGCAGCAGGTTATCCAAGTTTTGTAGCAATCGAATAATTTGTTTTTCGTTATTTGTTAATACCGAGCGAGAATCTAGTATTTAATAGTGCTTACGTTTAGACTAACATAACGGTAACAATGATTTAACGCTTACCATTGTCCAGATGTGCGGCTTGTAAGAAATACGCGCATTTTTTTATAAATACCATTTTTAATGTATATTTTATTCTATTAAGTTATTATAATTATGGGCGGTTCATTAGCATATCGGAGATTAAAAATTGCATGTAACTTTAGTGCATGTTTGTCACCCAGAGATAATTACGAACTTTTATATTGCTAATACTGGATACCCTATTTTCTTCAGTGCACTTTAATTCAAAAATCTTCAATACGTTGATATTGTTTGGGACCCCTAACAAACACAAACAAGCAAGTCTAAAAGAAATACATAGCCCACTATGCAGCTTGAATTTTGCAACTTTGTACTTAAGTTGAACTGGTAATTTATCCTCCAGGAGACCCTCGACAAAGTTAGTAAGTCTTCCAAAGAGGGTCGTAAAGAACTGATCATAGAATTATTCCTAACTAATCTATTCCTACTCTGCATTTCAATCGGCAATTCAATTCAATGCCGGCGATTCAAAACGACGTAAGCGATCAATGTCTTACCCTAGTAAATTCATGTTAGCTAGCAGTACATGGTACCTAGCGATTGTTATGTACAGTAACTGCTTCCAATGACATCTTAGTGATTTACCTGCATCTTAATGTTTTTAATTCATAATTAATAAGTTACTGATCATAAGTTACTGGGCGTTGTAAACAAATAATTTAACTTTGTTTGTAACATGACTTCTAATTGTAAAGACGCGCCGTTATTCGTTAAAATAATCACTTGTTCAACGTTACGCCGTCTGAATAAAGCGAGTTTATTAGTTATTGGACTATTTCATTCCACAATACCTACAAAATATTACAATAATCATCTCTGTTCAATCAGACAACTGAATAGTTGTATCCTACCTTGCAATAAAGGAGGTGCACAATCCAAATTCCAGTTTAAGCGGCTATAGCCTATATGTATATAGGTATGGTTTAAGATACGGCCTGCGAATCGAAAGGTTCGAATCCGCCACTCGCCCCCGGTGAATTGAGCCGTCTCCCAGCACAGGTTTGAGCTTGGTTGAGTGGTTAACAAGAATATTGATAATATTTCTGAAATTATTCTACACCGCCTACAAGGCAAATACAATGTAGAGGCATACCACCTCTCAATAGGTTCCCGTCAGGCAGAATGGCATCTGAACCAACCGTTAATAATAACTTCCTAAAACAGATTTATTCCTTTCCAAGAAGGCCCACGTCGTACCCCACATAGGCGAGTCTAGATGCAACGGACAAACAAACCCAGTACAAACTAGCGGGAGTATTTCCGGATGTCGTTCCCAAACGGCAGAAAGCTTTCTGGCAAGTAGACCTCAAGAGACGTGCGCTAACAGCCCCTCTATCGGTCCACAACCTACTTGAGGTGACCCCAACAAAACCTCTCTCCTCCCAGGACGGAGGATCTGACACGGGAAAGTCACGCTTCCAGCGTAAGGGTGGAGTGCATTTCTAAAAGATTGGACTCCAAAACAGTTGGCAAGATCCTACTAAAAGACCTTAAAACACAGCTTAGCGACGCTGGCCAAAGCTAATATGATACCCGTTTATTCCGCTTCTGGTTCTGACCTTACTTGTTTTAAGTCTGATCTTTTCCAAAAACAGAAAATTTTGCTTACAACACGATCTCGTTTTACAGCGATTTGTTTTAAAGCGGTTGTCTCGACCCTTTGTGATCAAACGAAACTAGTTTTTTAGTATTTTAAATGCTATTTCAGTCCAAAAACATCAATAACGCACATGTAACACACAACCCCCAAATGGGACATAGACACTGTCTCGATTTGTTTAACACAACATTAAGAACTTCAACAAAAACTTCGGTCTCTTTGAATATTTACGCAGGACAGCCTGTATATAATTACTCTGCTCGGGACGTCTGGTCCATGACCTGACGATGTTACCAATTGACAATAACCATTTTAGTTTTTCAGTTACTGGAATCGCCTTTCGGGCCTCTGTACGGTTCAAAAACCGATCATAATATTTACAAGCAATCTAATCAAAGCTATTGGGCAACGATCAAAGTAGTCAAACCTAACCTCAATGTTTCAGTAGTTTCAGTAAATCCTCTAATTGAATTATCGTAAGCGAGAAGAAATATTCGCAAACCAAGCAGCCTGTTCCTAAGGGTTCGGGGCCTCCCGAAGGCTGCATCCTGCAAGAAAGTGGCATCATATGCTTCCATTTACCATTACATGCCTCCTCAGGCCAGTATAGCCATTATAATTATATTTTTCGCAAGATCGCACAAGTCAAGAGATTTTTACTGCATATTTTTATGCTAGAATGCCTAAAACCGGTCTGTATGTATTTTAAATACATTTTTCCTTTCTTTAGTACTAATATACTGTATATAAGACCATAACAATAACTAAGAGCTTGTTGTTATTATAATTTTAAGAAAGGTGTTTATGACCAATAAAGACATATTTATGTATGTGCGTACCTTTCCATCAGAAATCAAGTGCTTTTAAAATATACATCCACAATCACTTACGCAATTGCAAGTAGTAAAAGTAATACAAATATCTAAGTTATCACATTGGCAATCCCCACACCAGGCGATAACAGACACGTCTCATAATAAGGCTTCGAATAACGGTACAGTTTTAATGACAGCGTTTTACCAAACAATAAAACGCTTATTAAATAACTTACCATATTCGAAGCCTTAGTTTTCACTTTCTGCCTGGCGTAATAACACCTATACCTAGCAGAATTTAATTTAGCTGAATCTAATGAGTTCGATCTTATTAGATACATCAGCCCTTGAGGTCATTAGGTAATACATACATTCCAATTAAAAATATACTCATACTGTTTATCTTTAAAGAAAACATTAGCAGGTATAGGTTTTATAAGATACAATGAAGCTCCCGCAGCACTCCTCGAGTGCCCTGCCTGGGTGGTGGGGATAGAGGGAAAAGGATGACGTATGTCAGAGAGGGACAGGAATAACCGAACCGACCAATCAGGGTAAAGCAGTGTTGCCACTCTCATAATAAGGCTTCGAATATGGTAAGTTATTTAATAAGCGTTTTATTGTTTGGTAAAACGCTGTCATAAATAATGCTTTGTACAACGTTACGCTGTCTCAATAAAGCGAGTGTATTAGTTGTTGGACTATTTTATTCTACGAGACCTACAAATTATAACAATAGATATATAGATTCATTGCTCCAATTAACATCAACAACTAAGCTTAAATTCAATTTGGGCACGAGCGGCTTTATCTCTTCTGCATTCATCAGAACCTAACCAAACTCTTATCAAACTACCCTTAAAGTAGATCCAATTAAATTCCAATAAAAAATGAAATATCTATGAAAAATTTTAAGATAAAGCTAAAGTATACAATTTAACATAAAAAAACATGAATTTTAGATATATTTCAATCATGGATTTGTACCTTATGTTTAGCAGACTCCTCTCCAAATTTTTAGACGCCTTATGTTATGAGTGAAAGACCTAGAAATAGCTAGATAGATTAGGATAAATACCTTCTGAAACTTCATGACGGGTTGCTTCATCTTAATGAATAAAGCACGCGCCCAGTAAATAGCGCCGGCCACTGGTGGGTGGTTGCGTAGCAATGGCGGGTTTTTTCGGTATCGCTGAAAATATTGCCAATAACCAATCATACACAAGTATATTTAAGAGTAAAAACAAAAACCGACTTCAAATCGAATCAAACGTTAAAATCTATTACGCGCGGACGCTCTTTTTGTATTTCCGAATTAACCCTAAACATAGCAATATATAGCATAATATGCATGTAAAGAAATAAAATCTCTTTACTGAAATTTATTCTTTAATTGTATTTTATAACAATTATTCAAATGTTTAATGTCACAATCGTCAGTGTCGTGACATTTATAATTATAAAACAGATGGAGTTGTAATAAGGACATTTTCTTTAGAATGCTAACAATATTTTTTTTTCGCAAATATATTTAAAATTCTCGTTAACCATTCCAAATAAGCTTAGGCTTGTTAGTACTTGCGTACGTCACGTACTTAGTACGTGTAGCACTGTATAGAATAGTGTACATCTTGGTTTTCCAAAATACGTATATTTTACATTTTTTACTGTTCTTCAAAAAACAATCTTGCCACGATAAGGGTTAACCTAAACAAACTCTCATCAAACTACTCTTAAAGTACATCAATTTCCAATCAAAAATGAATCATCGAAATCCGTTGACGTGATATTGAGTTAGTCGTGATGCAAGATGCAAATTTAAGACTTATATGGTTTTCTCATGAACCCCGTTGTCAGACTCAGACCAAATTTAAAATAGAAGCAACAGCTTTCAAATAAAAAAGAGAATCATCAAAATCGGTTCACCCAGTCCCAAGCTATGTCCTTTGAAGTTATCATCATAGTAAAATGATATTATAGTGTCAGGAAACTAAATGATCATAGCACTGACAACCCTGTGACCGTGTAAAAACTGAAGACTAATAGCACTGGCAACTCTGCCGATGCCTATATTAGACTATTTGACACTTTAACTAGAGACTATTTGACACTTCTTTGCTACAGTTGTTATACAGTGCGGAAGCTCTGCCTGACTCTTACTGTCAATTTTATTTGTTTGGCCTGCTGACTAATTAATTCTTTTTAAAAATATTTTTGACTTTTGTAACTGTAGTATAAAACTAATAAGCATTTTGGTTAATAACGTTTTCGGGCGACTGGAATTCGATCTGAAACTATTTTGTAAGTTAAAATCGAATTCTTATTTGAAAGCTGATATCATCAATGCAAAAAGTACCGTAAATTTATCCTCAACAGAGGTGATCTCCTTGATGAACTGGCGCATGACGAGATCGAATTTGGTAGAAAGTTCTTGTCGTATCGCCTCTCTGGTGTCAAATTCTAGAAACTTCAAAAGCACATCCAAAGCTTCGTCAGAATACCTGCAACAGTTATGCTGAATTTATTATTTATTTCGGTCCGAGGCAGCCCTCACCAGCTGGTAGAGATTAGGAGAGGAGATGGCACCTTTTACTTGTTCAGACCATCGTCTTGGCGACCGGCCTCTTGTTCTCTTGCCTTCTGTATTGCCAACGATGACCCGCTTTTCAAGGTTGCCATCCCCTCTACGCATTATATACCCGAAATATGACAGTATGCAGTGTAGACACGTAGTGGACAGTCTGGTCTTTATAGCGAGTTGGGAGGGAATAGATACATTTGTGCGCTTGGCACTCCACGGTATTCGTAGCATTCGTCTCCAGCACCAAATCTTGAATGCATCTATTCTGTCTTTCTCTTGCTCGAATTGTCCATGACATGAATTTGTCTCGACTCCATACAGAGAGATTGGGAATATTAATGCTCTAATTAAATTTATAAGCTATAGAATAAAGGCTCGATTAGTTAGAGCATTAATATATGATAGTTACAGAGGCATCTATCTGTGGCAAGAACAGGCAGAGAGGATAAATAAACGTAGACAGACACTGGAAAGACGAACTAAAGCGCAAGAGCGTGCAATATGAGCATGACCGTTTATGTGATGCATTTTTACCTTAAATTCCCAAAGCTCTGATTGATATAGTTCTTTGCTTCGTCCTCTAGGTAGTGCACCTCCTTCCAGAAATCACTCATGATGACGTCCCAATTCTCCTTATTATCGAATACGAACACGCTAAAGTCGATCGTTTGTACCGGGAAAATGAGTTTCTTGACGCGTTTGCGCACGTCATCGATCTGTGTCGGATCGCTGATAATTGATTTCAACTCTGCACCGAATATCCGTTCGAAGTCTATCAGCACCTGTGTAATTTAAAAATAATAAAAAATAATTATAAAAATGTAGGAGGTATGCTTGTTTTGGAGAAAAAGAGTCAAAGATGTTTTTTTATTTCAAATGGGCACTTACCTGCACCACTTCAGCCAAATCACGAGCGACGGTGCCTATATAGTCGGTGGTGGTGAACAGTAGGGGCTGTTCGAACTCCCAGCGGGCTCCCTTGCCGCTCAGCTCTATGTTGCGTCGCGTCTCCTTGTACAGGTCGTGCCACATCTCCATTATCTTTTGTCCGGCGCGGGCGAGGGACAACACCTCCTCGTTGCTTTTGCTGTAACGTAATTAACTTAAAATAAATCTCCTGAAGCGTCCCGCTGTTGCCTAATACATATATTTAGTTACAGTTACAGTCTTTATATTTGTCCCTCTGCTGGGCACAGGCTTTCTCTGTAAAGAGAGTATAAGGACATAGTCCGCTACGCGGCCATGGTGCGGGTTGGCATTAATCACATTTCTTAGAAATTTTTTCTAGAACATATAGATTTCCTCGCGATGTTTTCCATCACCACCGAGTGCGTGGTAAATCGGCACATAAAATTGCAACAACAAATTTATTGGTGCCGGCACCGGGACCGAACTCGGGTTGCTAGCGTACTATGCAACTTGAGCCAACCATACGGACACAGAGCTATCACGGCTTTGTTGAATGTTATATATTATAGTGATATTGGTGATATTTAGTGAAATTTTGTCTGCGGGACCTTGATACTGTTTTCCAATACTGTGTTACCTAAGTTTGCGTTTCTTTAGTGTTTTACCCTAACTTATTTGTGAAAACTTGTTATCTGCTAAACTAGTGATATATCTGTAAATTATATAAGAAGCATTGAACAGCTGTAAGTTTTCCTGTATTAAATAAATATAATAACTACAACATCTTAATATATGTCTCTATCAATAGATATATAGATATAAGTAAATATGTATAGAAATCTAGAAAAATAAATACGTGCACGAGTGTATGTTCAATATACAATGAAATATTATAATTTAGTTTTATCTATGTAGTGGTCTCTAGCAACCAAAATCTTACGGACTGCTTTCTACCAGTAGTGCAAAAACGTATACCCTTAAACAGTACATACCTAAACAAATTATGTACATTGAGAAATTTCTCCAATTTACTACTGAGCCCCCAAGAGATCCTCGACATGAGAGGCACCATCGTTTCGTCTGTCCTGTAACCTTTTGACAGCACCCAAACCATGAAAATGCTCTCCATCAACTCCGGCATTATGTCTATCACTTGCTGCAGTGGTGAGTCATCTTCTATTATCTGGTTGTAATATCGTAAATTGAAAATAACTGGTTGTTGTACTATAATATACCATTATATGCAAGTACAAGACAAATACTTGTTCGAAACTTACGTTAAAGAATCGCAACAAAGTTGAGAGGAACTTCAAGTTGTCGCCGGCCAAGTTGTATTGCTCTAGAAGTCTTTCTTTGTAATTTTTAAAACTCTGGAATGTAAATATTATCCACAACGCATTACAAATATGAAACGAAGAAGTTTTTTCTATGTAATAAAAAATAAAACATATTTATGATATTAACCAAGTTTTTATAAAGTATATTTAAAAAAAAATTATTAAATGGCTTTTGGAAATTCATTACGAGGAAACAGAAAAATTCCTATATTTACAAAGATAGACTATTTTGTTATGCCTAATTGTCCAAGGGGTGAGCCAGGAGTCTCATAACACAAGTTTACTTAGTTTGAGCTCCTGACTCCCACATCCTATTGTGTCATGTTATTGTAATAAAAACTGTACTACGTAATGTACCTCAAAATACGGTGACTTGACTCTCTCTATCAGAGACAGTATCTTGACTACAGTGGGTTGTTTCAGCTGCTCCACCAGGAGGGACAGTTCTGCGTCACGTTCTCGCCAGTATTTGTACTCGGCGACTGGACCATCCCCTTTGCGCGTCTGAAGCCGTATTGTTTATTAATAAAATTAATTCTTCAATAAACATTGTGAACATCCCTCAAACCCGAACGAAGCGATTTGCTTCGTCTTTCATTCTTCGTACAGCAAAGGACTGGAATAGTTTGCCCGCATCTGTCTTTCCTTCCGATTACAATGTGGGTATTTTCAAGAGTAGAGTGAATAGGCATTTACTAAGCTAGTGCGCCTTACCATCCAGGACTGCATTTGTCAAGCACTTGCTTAGAAATTATATAAAAAAAAATGAAGAAACAAAACGTTTCCTTTGTGGCACAATGACTAGAATTTTAAGATACATAAGTATATTTACGAGTAAGAATAAAAACCGACTTCAAATCAAACGTCACAGATCAAACATAGAACGCTAATAGAGGTACAGGCTAAGCGACCTAAGGGCTGCGTTACCTCTCAATCCGGTGAAGCAGTAAAGGCCAGCCTCTCTGGCCAACTGTGTATTTCGTCATAAAAAAACGTTCTGCTTCATTACCAATGTTACAACTAGTATTCGATAACTAGACAAGTCTAAACTTAGATTGTCAGAAAATAATAAGTTTAATATGATAAGAAAATATAAATATATAACATTGCTAATTAAGCTGATAATAAAAGATAAGATAAGATATAAATGAATGTAAATAGATGAATTATATACAGTAAAGATAAGTAATAATAATATTAAGAAAAGAAACTGTAATAAATATATAAATAAGAGGGAAGAAAGAGGATGAATGATTTTATTTCTTAAAAGATAATCAATTAAGAGAAGAATTATTGATAAAAAACAGCCACGACCTGCACAAATCGGGGGAGTCAGAAAAAAAAACTTAGACTATCATAAAACTAAATTTTTAACCAACAAACTTACTTTCAAATGATTTTTAGCAATTCCTTGATGTATCTGCAGTATTGAAAGTCATTTGCCAACAAATTGAATTAAAAAAAAATAGGCAACCTCTTTTATTAAAACCTTTTTTAAAAAATACTTCGTAGCATCGTGTTTGTTCTTTTAATATGAGACAATACGTTTAGTTAATAGCCTCACTTTAATACCTGAATATTATAATGTATGCAAACTTGCTTATAGACCTAGATAGCACTAGCACAGCCTAGTAGTAACTCTTCTTTAAATGCCTCTCCACTACTGGAGGTTGACCGTCAGCGAATTGATTCCTGTCGTGTGCCAAGCGAAACAGTTCGACGCTGGCAATGCTGGTCTCCTACCTTTTCCTACATGCAGCGCGTCTCTTCCCTGCTATTTTAGTAACTACTCACTTTGCTCAAACAGGCAGCAATGGTATTTTCGATGTGCGTTTGCCACATATCGACAGCTTCTTCCAGCTGCGACACGAGTGCAGGATCGAGAATTTTCACTTCTGAACGCTCCTCTGCCAGCATTGGTATGTTTGGCATGGGCATCTGAATTTCCCCTTCGATGTGTTCTATCGTCCTGTAAATTTAAGTAATTAGCCTTATTAATATTTTTATTTACTGCATAAATGCGCCTTTGAATCGAATTACTAAAGATTAATTGACGCTTGTCAATAGCCTAATGGTTTAGGGTATGAATGAATGAATGAATATTCGTTATTGCGCAACAATTAAAAACAAAATACATCACAGAAATAGTAACTACAATTTTCACATTAGACAAAGTTTGTATGGACAGAAACTTTCGTCTAAAATACTGTACGGTCTGCGAATCGTAAGGTCGTAGTTTCGAATCCACCATTCTACTATTGATGTGAACTAGTACTATCTTCTAGTACAAGCTTAAGCTTAGTTGGAATGGTTAACAAGAAAGACTATTTTCTAAAAAAAAAGAAATATTGCTTGTTTTCTTGGTTACGTACGTTGACTGACCGAAATGCCATCTCGCAGCTTTGGACTAGGTGGACGCAGCTGAAACCAATCTGCTCAATCTTGAGTACAGACAAAAGGTAGCTTTTCGGTTTTGTACTGAGAGTGTGCTCAAGAACTCTATTCCCCCATCCCCGTTCCACAATCGGTCTTTAAGACGCACTGCGTGATTTCATCCTTTGTTGTGAACATCCCTCAAACCCGAAGGAAGCGCTTTGCTTCGTCTTTCATTATTTCTAAGACAAAGGACTGGAATAGTTTGCCCGCGTCTGTCTTTCCATCCGATTACAATGTGGGTATTTTCAAGAGTTGCGAGAATAGGCATTTACTTAGCTAGTGCCATAACATCACGTGGTCAAGAAATTACGTATAAAGTATAATATAAAAATACTAATTATAAATGTAATTAAATACCAATCGACAATTGCCACGAGTTCATCAATGTCACTTATGATTTCATCCGATGTTGATTTTTGTTTGTCTTGTAGCTCCCCGCGCTGGTCCATCTCTGATATGGAATCCTATGAAAAACAGTTAAGGTTCCCGTATATATAAACAATGAAAAATTTTCATATTTGGACGCACTATTACATGAATCACTTTTGCGATATTAATTGTTTACGGTGTTTTCCCGCGTTTGTTGAGAATTAAAAAATATGCTCTCAAGTTCTTCGCCGTCGCTCCAAATCCCATGTGACAGGTGGTGAGTCTATCGCTATACACCATACGGCATAAATTTTGTGATTCAATTTGTACTTAAAAGACCGAAAAAACTACGATCCATTGGTACAAGCAGACTGAGATTTGAACCCACGACCGTCAGTTCAGGTAGCCAGCCTTTCGGTGTTTTACAGATTACATCTTGGAGAGTATGCACATGAATTACACGAGTTAATTCCCCCATCCCCATTCTACCTTCGGACGTTTAGACATTCGGCGGGTCTTCATCCTTTCAAGTCGATGTTCCGCGCGTTTGAGTTCAGCAGACAGCAAAGTAGACTGAATAGGCAGTCACATCGTTCGGCTTATCATCCAGGACTGCATTTCCACTTAACATCAGGTGGGATCATGGTCGAGCACTTGCTTAGAATATATGAAAAAAAGTTCTTTACCTGACGTTTTAATTTAACAATATATATTTACCACGTGAACGCTGAACTGTTTGTGAATGCTCCTTGAAACAGCGGAGATAGATGTGCTGTGCATACTTTTCATTCTAAAATTAAAATGCAACATTATTTTACGTGGCCCTATTTGAGCGGTCGCCTCAAGCTGCACAGTACGCTAGCTACCCGGGTTCGATCCCCGATGCCGGCCTCAATGAATTTTAAATGCTGATTTACTAAGCGCTAGGCGGAGAAGAAAAAGATGGTGAGGAAATGACATGAACTAGAAAATTTTCTAAGACATGTGTAGTCTGTCAATCCGCACTGGGGCTGCGTGGCGGACTATGCACCTTACACTCTCTTTACGATGAAGGCCCAGCAGAAGTTACAGCCTGTATATGTCCCACACATATACAGGCTGTAACTTTCAATTTTCATTATTTAATAAACTATGAACATATTTCATCAGGTATATTTACAAAATGGTTTATCTAACACAAGATCGGTCGGAGGTTTAGTATTGCTGTGTTATTCAACCTTTTTTTGTTTACAGGGGTCTCCAGAGGAATGCACCGGAATCCCTCTGCACTGTGCACTTTGGAGAGTACATCGGGGGGGAGGACGTTAATCCCTCCTCCCCTGTGCCGTTGCAGCGCAGGGCGACACGGGCTAACCGATGTCGCCTTCTTCCCGGCTCCACTTTGGCGCACGTCAAAGGCCCTTGTCGCCCAACGAACCCTAGGCCCGTTTTAGTCGCCTTCTACGATAGGCAGAGGATACCGTAGTCTTATTCTACGACCCAGAACTACAGGGCTGGTGTTAAACAATGACTTAATCAGACTTTATTAATCAAATTTATGAGCTACCTTGTAGCAAAATATTTACAACACGAGTTTATTACGACGTCAATAATCGTAACGCCCGAGAGACTGGTAATCTGTCAGACAGGTTAGTATAGTACGTATACCAGTGTCGCGCTCTCAAGTTATAGATTAATACTATGTATACCTGTAGAATGGTAAGATATCCATTTGGTTTTGTTAAAATTAAATAAGTAATAAAAGTCGGAAACAAACCTCCTTTCGGCGTTTTCGCCTCTAGCAATGTTAGACATCCTGCGGTAGTCGGAGGGACGAAGATAATTAACCTGAATAAAAGAAATAAAAGAACCATCACTCCTATTTTAATAATAATATACACTGAATAATATACAAAGAAGGCTTAGTAGAAAACTTCACCTCTTTAACGTTTTCTTAACGTCCTTTTAATAAAATGCTACCTGTGATGCCGTCTCATCCATTTTGTAATGTGCTCCGGCGTAGGAAACCTGCCGCGAGAGTATTGCGTGTGATGATTCCGCGTTCGTAACGTTCACCTCTCGAAACTGCTTGTTGAAGAGTGGAATGAACATCTGCAAGGGAAGAATTCCATATGCTACAGCAACTTAAGACTTGCTAACAAAAAAACTTCCATTTATTTATATTGGTAACGTCATCATCATTTCATACGTAAGACGTAGGACATCCACCGCTGGATTGTGCCCCGTCCCCCAAGGAAACTCTCATAAGGATCGGTCTTTGTGAGATTTGATTTACGCAATTTTGATTTACAGAGATTTGCGCGAACGGAAAAGTATGAAATTTTAAGTGCAGGGTGTTTTTTTATTACGCATACAAAATGCATTAAAGCAATAAAAACAAACATTACACTAACATGTGGACACATACATATGGTCGTTATATGGTTACTTAGCAACCGTCAAGTAACATAGATACATTAAATAGTCAGCCCAGTAGTTCTGGGCTCGTAGAATAAGGCTACGGTATCCCCAGCCTGTTGTAAAAGGAGCCTCGGGTTCACTGGGCGACAAGGGTGGGGGCCTTTGTCGTCCGCTAAAGTGGTCGGCTGGCCAGTGTCGCCTTGTACTGCGAGGGCACAGGAGGGAGGAACCCGGGACGTGCTCTCCGAGAGGGACATTGCTAACGGTCTCCGGTGCGTTTCACTGGAGATCCCGGAGCCACTCACCATGCACCGATAAAGGGCCACCGGAGGGGTTTTAGTGGGTAAGAACCCCACAAAACCCCGCCTTCTGCGTGGTATATTTTTGGAGGTTTCCCCGTCCACAAAAAAAGGTATATAAATATTGATTTCAATGCTCCTATTTTTAGATTTTCAACTCCAAGTTTAGTTTTTTTCATATGTTTAGTCAACATCTCCGAACCGCTTCAGAAATTAATTAAAGTAAAATATATTTTACCTCTTTGAGCTGCATGCTTAAAGTGATCAGAACTTTGCCTGAAGCGCATCCCGTGATGATGTAGTCAGGCATTTTAAGCTTGGTAACTTTGTCGTTTTCCGCCAGAGGAATGGAGTCTTGTCCATGCCGGAGGAAATAGATGTAGCGCTGGTTGCGATTTGTCGCTTTGGGATCGAGGGCGCCAAAGATCGGTATCAACTTCGGATACTGGATGATACGCGGCACAGGTCTCTGTAAGATTTATTTAAACAGCTGAGAAACTTGTAAATTATATGCGTTATGAATGCAGTGCAGTGATATTTTTTTTTTTTACAAACTGGTATATTTATTGTCGTTATATATAATACTAATAAAAATCTTTATTTAACACCATAACAAAGTTTATACAGTAAAGTTACGATAATAGCAACATTAATAAAAAGGATATTGTGTCGCCGCTATTATCGCTCACCCTCCAAACAAATTTTGATTACATATTAAGATTTTAAATTTTAAATTTGAAATAGGTTATTTTTTTTTCCTTACAATAAAATACCTTTGAAATTGTTATACCTGATAATGTTAGTTTAACAAGTTGGAATGGAAAAACGGAAGCGACTATATTTAGAACCATTCTTAAAGATCCTATATTCCTAATTAAAATAATAATAATAACGTTTATTTACGTCAAATATGGTAACTGACATGATGATAATTTTTAGTTAGGCACTAACATATTACGCCCAACCGGTAAATAAATTCTTGTCTGTAAGCTCATAACTTTGGACTGGGTGAATCGATTTTGATGTGTGGTCCCAATTCAATTTGTTGTCTGTAAACTCATAACTTTGGACTGGGTGAATCAATTTTGATGTGTGGTCCCAATTCAATTTGGTCAAATTCTGACAATGGCATCCACAAGAAAAACAATATGTTTTAAATTTGCATTAAGTATGTGCGCAACAAATAAGACTATTAACACAATATCACGCCAACCGATTTCGATGATTCATTATTTATTGGAAAGGTTGGGAGTTTGGTTAGGTTCTAAATAATTCTATTTCGTAATATTCCTATTCTATTTGAAGTCTATTTTTGTACTTGTAAATACACTTAATTAGCACGTGCTCGGCGGTGAATGAAAACATCGCGATAACACCTACGTGTTAGAAAATTTTCTAAGACTACCTTCAGCACTTTCTACCAATCCGCATGCGCCCAGTAGTGGGACATGTATATGGGCTGGAAATTTAACTTTATTTTTACATCTCTTGTTTCTTCGTATTCGTAGTATCTATTCGGTATTCTATATAGTAGAATAAACATGAAGTCCCATCTTTAGTTCATCGAACAGAAAACTCACCACAACAGTGTAGAACTCGATAGTTCCGTCAACTTCTGGATCGATGTCTTCGGGTGCTGTAATAAGAGTGAGACACGTTGTCTTGGGTCATAGACCGAAACAAAAGTGAAGCCACAGACAAATATCAGTACTTTATACTTAGATATCACTTATTTTTTTAAGTAGGGTACTTTACAATTTTTAATAATTATTGTTTTAAATACCGTCTTTGCGCCGACATATATATTATACCAAACGAAATAGCTATTAAGTTGCTTTTATCTATTGATACTAAATATCATGATATTTTTATTGTAATTTTAATGTTTAGGTTTAAGATTTTGATGACTTTATTTTCACTTGTCGAGATGGCAAGATTTAGGGTACGGGCGAATCGTAAGATCGTAGGTTCGAATCCACTATTCGACTATTTACGTGAACCATCTCCTATCACAAGCTTATGTTTAGTTGGTTCACAAGGATATTAGTAATATTTCTGAAAAAAATATTGCTAGCTTTCTTTAACAAAAAAAACTTAGCGCCATCATAACTCGCGTTGCTTATTTCTCCCCATTGGGTAATTAGCAGATGAATTCGTTAGATGATTCCTTACTTCGTATGATGGCGACTTATTGTTTTATTTGAAAATTTATTTAATGTTCAAATGAAAGTGACTTGTAATGTCTTGAGTGAGAAAAGTTTCTTAAAACATAATTTTTTGGAGATTAAGATGGACTTGAATATATCTGAATGACTGGGGTCATGCGAGAAAATATGTGTAATCAGAAAATTTGTCTGCCTCCGACGTTATCGCTGCAATTATCATATGGAACTTTCAAATAATCAAAAAGTTTTTTCACGGGAAATTCGCGACCGTTATTCATTTATGTATGCTATTTAGTTCATTTAAGTTTGTATTTTTTTAAATCTGTAACGAATCGACTTGGACAAATAATCTTGAAAATTAATCAGTTATAAAAATAATCTATATTCTTACGTGGAGGGAAAGAGTACAAATCTTCAGGTGCGCTAGCTTCTTCTGCTATACCGCGCAGGTCTATCGATGTCTTCGTTTCTTCGTCTGTTTCCGTGTAATCAGTTAACGCTGCCGCTGTTTCTATTTCAGTCAAATCTGAATTTACAAAAACAAGTATATTTATGAATAGAAACAAAACCAACATCAAATCGAATTGAAATATTACGGAACAGAATTAATCAGAACCTAACCATCATTATACCACTACGTCATCTATATATATAAAAGTAAGTGTGTGGGTATGTTCCATATAGGCTCCGAAATGGCTGGACCGATCTCAATGAAACTTTCAGGGAATCTTCAGATTGACCTGGCGAGTAATGCTGTTGGTGACGATCGGAGCACTCCTCTTTTTGAACTCTCAAATACAGCTTTTATTTACTATGATGATATTTTATTGTTTTATAACCCAAATTTGTATTGACACATGAGTTGTGTATATTTATGTCATTATATTGGTTCATAATATAGTCATAATATGATTCATATTGAAGTACAGTGGAGTATATTGCATGTACATGGGTGTAGGTAATGATCTCCGCCCCCTCGAGAATGAATACGGAGAGAAATGAATAATTTAATATATTGTGAGAGTTAAATTAGATATTTAAGTTTATTGTTTAAATAAAATAAAGCAAAATTTAGCCCGGCGAAGCGGGCTGGGTACGCTAGTATCCAATAAAAAATGAATCATTCAAATCGGTTAGCGTGATATTGAGTTACACGTCCATTAGTCGCGCGCGTACTTGAAAGAAATTTATCTGGGTTGAAATGGGACCACACGCGATGCACCAGCTTTCAAATAAAAATGGAATCATCAAAATCGGTTTACCTATTCGAAAGTTATGAACGAAGAAACAAACATAAAAAAAAACTTGAGAATCTCCGCCTTTTTTGAAGTTGGTTGAAAATTATTTTATCTTATATACGACAAAAGGCAAGAGGTCTAAGTCTTAAATCTAAGATTACATAGAGATAGAGAGATAGGTTTCCTTTTTTTACACTTGTTAGAGAAATTGCGACCAAGAAAGAATCTAACGAGGAAAGAATGTAACTATCCTAATATTTACGTTTGTAGATAAAAATTTGCAGTTTAATTAATTAAATAGAACTTTGTTTTAAATAAAAGCAGGTTTGCAGCAAGTTTAAAAAAAAAAAAATAATATTGAGAAACGAATAAATAAATATAAACGAATAAGAAAATACAATTTTTGTACACAAATACGTAATATAAAACGTCACATATTTATTAAAAGAAACACAAACAAGAGTTGAATTTACATTTAGCATAAAAAGAAGGTACTGACAAGTAATTAGAAAGAAACTTTAAAAAAAACGAATAATATGAAACTCGATTGGGTTGCATCGTTTTATTATGGAGTTCCTATTGCCACCTTCCAGCATCATCAGAATAGCTCTACGTCATATATTTATACATGCGTGCAAAATTTCAGCTTAATCGGAAACCGGGAAGTAGACCAAATTTAACATGCAAGAAATAATTACAGACCGACAGACCGGACAGGTGAACGAGAAAGTTAATAAAAACTTGTAATAAGGTATAATAAACATTGTTACCTTGAGGATCCCCTTCGTCGACATCTGAAATAATACAACAATATTATAATAAAACATACGTACTTTGTGTATCTGTGCAAAAGAGTTTTTTTCAACTTTTAGAGAGCAAGCGCATGATTACGATACCACCTGTAGAGTGGTATCTCTAACCAAAGCGGTATTTCATGTATATATTAATAGAATACAGCCGTGGTAGCTCAGTCCGGCCGGTTCAAGTTGTGCGTAGTATGCTAGCAAACCGAGTTCGATTCCCAGTGCCGGCACCAATAAATTTGTTGTTGCAATTTTAATGTGCTGATTTACAACGCGCTCGGCGGTGAAGGAAAACATCGTGAGGAAATCTAGAAAATTTTTCTAAGCCATGTGAAGTCTGCCAACCTGCACTAGGGCCGCGCGGAGAAGGCCTGCGCCCAACAGTGGGTCATATAGGTATATTATGTAAAGACTGTAACTTTATAATAATAAAAACAGTAAAAAAAAATTAAAAGAAAACTTTAACTTTAATAATAGAATATAAAAGATCTTCCAGTTTTTTTAACAATTTAAATAAAACATATTATAAACGATAGTAACAATAATACGAAAGCGTCAATAGACTAATGGTGTGGGGTAAGAATTACGTTAGAATTCATCATTGTGAACGAACGTGAACCGTCTTCTAATACAAGCTTCAGCTTGGTTAGAATGGTTAACAAGAATGTCTGTAATTTTCATGAAAAAAAAATTGCTAGCATTCTTCAAAAAAATGTCCCACTATTGGGCACAGGCCTTCTCTATACATATAGAGAGTATAAGAACAAATCCCTCACGCGGCCCTAATATCTGCATTTGCAGACTTCACAAGTCAAATTTTCTAACCATAAATTTAGTGAGAAATTATTTTCCTTCGTGAAAACTCTGATCTTTATCGGAATACGATGACACCCGAACTGTCAATGAATGATCGTAATAAATGAGTGACATTTTCATATCCATTAATATGGAGCTATTTGAGAGAGCACGGTAAATACGAACTTTTCCGAAAAATTACGTATGAAAATCTTTTCTCACTATATCTATAGTCTTCCTCGCCATGTTTTCCTTCACCGCCGAGCGCATGGTATTGCCATAGGAGTATAAAGTAATAGGGAGGAGAGAAACTGTGTTTTCATGTCAGGTCGCATAAATGACTCTAATCATAGAAGTTCTATGACTATACAAAACATCTTTCTATGTTCAATTGACGTGCAGCATCTCTCAATCGAATAAGTTACCTTTGGAACTTTTAACGGCTTTTGCGCTCTTGGATTTCTTTGCTTCGACTTCCACTACCTGCTCTGTCTTGCCCTTTTTTCCTTTCTTCTTTTTCGGGGCAGGTGGTGGCGTTGGAGGTTTCGGTGGGATTAATCCTGAAATGGTATATAAAACTGTAATTTCCCTTCTTGCTCGAACTCTTGCACATTGAACTTAGTCTTTCAATTGTCCCTATCAGCCGTCATTACTTGGGGACATCATCTTTCATATACTTGTTTCTATTGTCCTCTCATATCTCACAATTCTATCTCTCTGGCAGGCACATCATTTTCGCTTACATTAATGTTTTTTCAAGTACTTCTGATATTACCTTATTGTAATATCATAGTTTAATATTAATAATGGAATAATATAAATTCTAAATTTTAGGTATATGTGTCATATATATTATAATAAATGTGTTATAAATAAATGCATATGAATAACATGCAATTTATTTTTATTTCGTAAAATATTCCAAACCTAGCAGGGGAACATAATTCATAATTTTTTTAATTGCAAATCTTTATAATTGAACTATGGTTTTAAATTTAAAACAACTGTAAAAATACATTGTATGATAGTTAAAAAATAACTGGTAATATACAATTTTTATATACTCAAACTTTATCACAAAACCAAGAACTTATTATGTCAAAAAATTATGTCAGAAGGAGCACAACTGTTCAATAGCCTATAAAATGTAGTCAAAGATTGTACATTTTATCAAACAAAAACTTCAAAATCACATTAAAATTATTTTAAAAATATCTAGAATATCGAGAAATCTTTTTATAAGCTTACAGTTGCACTTGCCTTTATATGTATATATATATGTCCCACTATTGGGCACAGGCCTTCTCTGGAAAGATAGTATAAGGGCATAGTCCGCCACACGGACCTAGTGCGAAATGACAGACCAGTGTAGTTAGTTTATTAGTAGGAGTTGTAGTGTTCCTAATGAGTAATAGTCTTAAAACCCCAATGGGACTTACTCCATTCAGTAAACTCCTTGTCCTCATGTATAAGCTTATCAACAATAATGTTGTAAATAAACAAAGTTTTTTTTTCTAAAGACAATTCATTAGGAGCCATAGGCGATGTAATCAATTTTGTTAGGCTCTCCTTATTATTACCCTCCTCAAGCATATTGATGAATAACTCATCATCGTCTGTTCCAAGGTATGTGAGAATCCTGTCCTTGAACCATCTTACTCTAGGGTCCCTATGGAAATCTAGTTCAACCTCGAGATCTTCATCAGACCCTTTGATGTTCTTGCTCATTAAAGTATGGGACATCTAAAAAGATACAAAAAGATTATTTTAAATATATTACATCAGACATCATCATTATTAATACATTTGTGACGAATTGCATTTGCCCATTAGACTTAGGATGGCAACAATTAATCTTGCTGTTTGACAGATATCTCTCTGGTGCATATTACATTGCTTCTCCCCAAAGAATCATACAACTTATAACATTATGAATGATTTCCTAAATATTACATAGTAAATTATCTAATAAAGTTAATTTCAAAATAGCAACTGGCAACACTTAATCAATACCAACAATAGTAATATATAATATAAAAATACCAACCTTAACACTAGTAGACATTTTTATATAAAAATATTATGAATTTTGTCAGACTTTTTACTATCATTTAAACATGTAATTGTTACAAGAAAATACTTCTAAGATAAGTCTGTTCCTACAAATATGATTTCCAAGTTTGATGTAAATACTACAATGTAGAAATAATTTGTCAGGCACAACCACATTGTAGTCGACAATGGTTGTTTGTTAACCAGTACAACTTAAGGACTTCTTTAAATAGATTCTACTACATGTTGAAAGGACAGCTACACATCTGCAACCAAACTGATGTTGCAATGAATCACTTAACATCATATATGCTATGTGATTAGAAATAAAGGGCTTTACAGTTTCATCAACTACTGAAAACTGTACCAAGAGGTTTTTATAAACACCAATCTTTACAGTTATATTCTGTAGAGATATAGAAATTTCATTAATGTTGTCATACATTGGCATAATTCAAAGACAGTGATATATATTTAATAATTTTTTTTTTTATAATTTTAAAATCAAACATTATATATCACATCAATGTATTTATCAGTAACAAGTTGGGAAGTTTGTAATTCTAAATCCAAGTGCTATGTACAACCACAGTACTCAAAAACATGATTAAAGCACAAATAAATAAACAATAAAAAGTTTTTCCTCGTCCTTTAAAACGTAACGGAATAGACGGTGACAGTTATCGCTGTCCACTTTTCAATAAACCTATTAGGTGCTAAATGTTGTAAGGGGTAAACCAGGTAATGAAGGGGAAACGGTTTAATTTAATAAATGCTCATTAATTCGTGGTTCACCAACAAGCACGTTATTTAAATTAATTAAGCATGTTTACTGTAACAACGACTGGTTTCAAATTCTGTCGTCGAAAGTTTAAAAACAAATCGAAATTGAATTCTCTGCTACTAAATTAATTTACTGCGTTGTTAAATGTCTCAAATAATTATTTTAAAAATGTCCATTACAATGCAATACTTACATTTAATTAAGCATCGATCCTCAGCATCTGAATTCGTTTCTAAGGATTGTTTACAAACAAAAGCATATGAGTAAATATAGACTCTATAGCAACGCATTGACTTGTCAGCTGTCAATGCCAAAAAAAATTGATATTTTTTATTCCTTTCACATAAATGACTACAACCTCTGTTGATGTACCTACGATACATAATTTGGTTTATTTATTTAGCTATACTAGAGGAGAATGGAAAGCATAGTTTTAGTATCTTTTCATTAACAGCATTATTATCAGGAGAATCAACGAAGTATAGAAATAATCATAAATATTTATGATTCTTCTTAATGTAATCATCCCAAGAACGAAACATTCAATTGTAAATATCTTTTTCTTTTCAATCGACTGCAAAAGATTTGTTACCGCATAACTTACAAGCTTTTGATTGAACCGATTTTGATGATTCTTTTTTTATTTGGTGCTTTCCGTGTCGTCCTATTTAAATTTGGTCCGATTCTGACAATGGGATCCAAGAAAAAACCATAAGTCTTAAAGTTGCATCAAACATGTGCGCCACAATTGAACAAATAACTCAATATCACGCTAAAGGATTTCGATGATTCATTTTTTATTTTAAAGTATGTCCATTATGAGTTGTTTGATGAAAGTTTGGTTATGTTCTGATAAAGTTTGAATTTGTAATATTCCAACGATATTCACTCACTTTTCTTTTAAAAAAAATTAGATTAAAAAAAAACTAATTTTATTAAAATATCCTTTATTTTACATACAATATATACAAACCTTGTCCTAAAAATAACAAACACATAAAAATAAGAATCATACAATTTGGTTCGAATGTTTGGAAGTTTTGCGCGTACATACTTGTTTACTTAAAAGTATTGTGTACGGCGATTCACTTTATTTATATAGATATATAATTTAAAGGCTATTTTAAGTTAATGTTATTTATTTACAGTTCAAGCTTCAATCACATTAATATAGACAAAAGTAGAATATTTTGTTACGATCATTTAAAAGTAAATTGCCGGGATGGTCTTTCCTTTGGATATCCAACAAAATGATTGTTTTCATCTAAATCTTCTATTCTAGAATTATAATTATTACTCTGACGACCTTGTGCCGATATTAAATTTCCTATTAAAGATTGTGGAGCAGAGTAGGAAGAAGGACCGTCATAGAGAGTGTTAATAGGCTCGCGCTGTTTTGCAGTTGCTGGATGGATAACTTTATAGGCAATGTTTGTGGTATAGTTGTCATCTTCAATGTTGCTATTTGAAGTGTCTTTGTTTTCTTTAGGAATTCTTTCTGTTTCTTGATAATTTTGAGATGTGTTCTGAGAAACACCTTTTTCGCCAAGTCTTTCGTTTTCCGATGGAACAAAATGAAAAGTTATGAGATCAGGATAATTGTTATTCTGATTTTCTTTCCCAATTTGCCCGTTAAAAGCAAAATTATCATCATTGTGATTAGAGTATAAGTAGTATGATTGATCTTTTTTATACGTTACAAATTTATTTTCATTCGTAGGATGTATTACGGTACCGACAATTTTATCCTGCAATTGAGCTTTTATACCGTTTTCAGCCTTAAATAGGTTTCTCACAAATATACTATCATCTTGTGTGTTTAATTTTGGTGTTTCAGTAGAAGTTTTAAAGATTCTCATATTAGAGTTAACCTCTTTAGTGATACTGTTTTTAGGAATCACAATTCGTTGAGATTTGGCTTCATCTAGATTGGACTGAAGTATAATGTTTGAATTTGCAGGATTGGGCGAGTTGATGATTTGTCGAGTTACTTCAGGAACAGGGTATTTATACAATTGTCCACTGTAAATTGGACTATTTATGTTACCCGGAGAGTCTGAAATAAAATCGTTTAACGGCTTTCGGACCTGCTTAGAATTTAAATTGTCACCTTGTGTTATTGTTGCTATTTTTTGTAGCGCATGTTTGGGAGAAGTAAGATTTTTTTGAATTAGTGCAGTTTTTTGTTGTGATGCGATGTTTGCATTATTGTAAATTCTAGTCTTGAAATTGTTGTCTGTGAATTGAGAAGCTGTTAACTGCGAAATGGTATTAGAAATGCGTCCTAATTCTTCGTTGTTTACTGCTTGAAATTGTCGTGTTGAAGTGGTAGGCGAAACCACATTTTCTTGAACTATGTTATTATATTTTTTTGCTGTGTTTATGGAGTCTGCCAGCAGTGAAAATACTAGAGCCTGTGAAGTAGAAAGATTCGAATTTTCATTCCAAGTCAACTTTCCTATTGGAGAAAATTTTGCATCCGTATTCTTATTTTGAGTATTTCTAAAAACTAAATAATTACTGCTACCAGTATTTAATACTTCAAGGTCGGCATCTTTACGTGTTTTGAATAAAAAGTTTGCAATACTTTCTGGAATAGTAATTTTCAAAGAGACAGTTCGTTCGATTGTAGGAAGTACTTTTTCTTTTAAAAACGGTAAACTAGAAAAGTTATTTTTATTTTGATATTCATTGAAAGTTTCGGTTGGTGCTTCCAGTTCCGATGATGGGACAGCTATTAATTTTGCAGGCTTAGGAAAAGTACGAGGTGGTTCTGTCAATTCTTCTCTGTCTTCTGGATTGTACACAGAAGATAGACTATTCAAAATGTTTGAATTAAAATTTTGATTAATATTTCCAAACGTGCTTGATTGTAAATTTATATTAGTGTCATTAACGATTTCATTTATAGTGATGTCAAGATTTTCTTTTGACAATATGTCATCAAATGATAATTTATTATGATCGTTAGAGTCAATATTATATTGTGGACTAAGATGTATGGAGTTGATGTCATTTACCATATCTGAAATAGTGTATTCCGTCGTTGTGGCGGTAGGAGAAGTAAACAACTGAGCATTCTGATATCGTGAAAGTTTTCTTAAGGACGAATTAGGAATTAAATATTGATTTGATACGGTTGAACTGGATTCTGTAGGTGGCAAGTATTGCCGCTCAGCAGATTTAAAAGTTTCTGGGACGAGATACAGACGGGATGCTTGTGTTGGTAGAGAAGTAGTTAGTACATTTTCAGTGAAAGTGGGAAGTGTTGTTGGAGATAAATATAAACTAGAAATATCTTCTTTTGTAGGCGAAAATTCAATAGTTGGCTCTGTAGGTTTATTATAATTGTAACCATTAATTTCTGCTTCTGAAGTTCTTTCAAGTGTTACTGATACTACTGGTTTATTGTAACTGTAGGGACCATCGAATTCTAATTTTTCTCCTATAGAATTGGTAGGTACATCGTAGGTGTATGGTGTTGGATTGGTAATTAATTTAGCGTTTTTGGCTGGTTTTAACACCCAAGTTTTAAACGTTATTCTAGATTTAGGTGAGCCTTCTCTTGGTTCTTGAATAAGTCTACTATAAGCTACAGTTTTTGTTAAAGCAGTAGGAGGTATGACATCGCTACTTACCAAATTCTTTGTTTTCTGACTTTTGAGTAGGGTTACTTATGACTGGTGGTCGTCTTGTTTTTAATGTGTTGCTGTTTTTATCTTTATTAGAAAGTTTTTCTTCAGTATAGCCAAAGTATTGTCCTGTTTGAATATTTTTTTGATTTTTCTCTAGCGTCCGTTGTAAATTTTCATAATTATTGTAGCTTCGAAGTTGATGAGGTGCTTGTCTATTTATAAAATTACCCGTAAGATGAGAATGTCTTGACTGTAATGGTACTTGTCCAGCATGACCGTTAGATATTGTTTGATCAGTTGTTTCAGTTTTTGGAGAACTATTGTCTCGTATGTTTTGTTCATTTAATATCTGGCGTTGTAAGATTTCAACATTTCTTATGGATGTTGGTGTAAATGTACTCAACGTGGGAGGAATGTACTGTGGGTTATAAGTCGATGCTGCAAATGATCGAGAAGGCGCTATAAACTCATTTTGACGTAAAGCAATTTGAATTGCCTTTGTTGGAATGTAAATATGACTAGGTGCTCTTTCAGGAGTTGCGAGTAAGGCTCCATTAGGAAATAATTGTCCAGAAGGCGGTTTGTAACTTTGCATAACTAATAGTTTGCTCCTTATTGTATTTGTATTGAATGGATTATGAACAGGGTGTGTTAACATTTTCTTTATATCTTTCATTAACTGTGGTCCTAATTTCAAATTTTCAAATTGGTCATTTTTATTATTAAGTACTTGATCGGATTTTTTGCAGTTAACATTCATCCACCAATCACATACAAAGACAGCCTGGTTAAATAATGTGCCGTTCGGACAGAGAAATGATTGGAAGCCATAAGTAGCACCAACGGTACAAACTCTGAAGACCTGGCAGTTAGTGTCTGTGTCAGCATAATATCCTGAAAAAAAATATATATTTTTAGTTTTATAGCGTGTCCTCCATTTTAATTATGTTAAATTATGTATGATTTCAATGCTCCAATGCTTGGGTTAAAGTCGAATTTTGACGTTATGACGGCCACTGGTTAAAAAAAGATATGTGGATGATAACAATTAGTAATTATTAGGAATTATTTCTTACCAGGTTCTTTGTCAGCACACGAGAAGCTGGTGCGTGGTATAGCAGCTAATGTTGGATAGTCGTTGCCAGGCTCTCCTGGTACTGCGAGCCTTATATCCCAACCATGGCCGTTATTATAAGATGGCGGTGGCAGTAATCTACCATTCTGAGCATTGGCAGCACAGATTACCGCAACTGGAAAATATATAAGAAAGAAATTTGCTATATATAATTATTATTCGAGTAACGAATTATTTGTTATATTTTGCTAACAAGTGTCAAATTGGATAATAAACAATGAATTATATGTACGTACATTTCATTTCATAAATCTTAACTCAAATTTTAAATTTTGTGGCATAATGCGGACGCCATAGCATCAGCATTATTGGAAACGAAAAAAACTTTCCCTGGTGTCTTACAGGCTTGGTTAAAAAAAATGTCAACTGCTAACAGTTGAACTTTGACGCTGTAAAGTAGAATTTTTGTAAGACCTATTTTCAGCAGCCTATTTCACCAATATATGGCTATAATCTCATAGCACCATTACCACCGTAATCATTTTAAATTTCACCTGAGTAAATATACGATTTGCAAAAATTGAACTGAAGTGTTTAATTAAAAGACAATACTTTAATTGTTTCTGATTGTAAAGCAGGCTCGGCTTTGATTAAAAAAGTAATTTTACAGATTTTTGTTTAATTTCAATTCATTTCATTTCGTTATTGATTTATATCCATAACAAATACGTAAAAATACTTTTATTTCAATGTGCTACATTCGTGTCATTCATTCGTTTCATGTTATATACAATTCAACAAGAGACAAGACACTCTAAAATCATTAACTTGCCAAACACATTTCTCATGAGTAATTCACGAATCGGCCCGCTGCTACAACACAGTGTCGCAAACGCATTATGCGCCTCGTGAAGACAGTTCTCATAGGGTTTTGCCTTGTTGACAGTAAACTGAACTGTATAAAAAGCGTTTAAATGAAATAGGTGCGTAGCCGACTCACACGTTTACTTACGTATGAATCTAAAATTGGGAATGACATTTTTCTTATAGCTTCATTAACTCTTGTGTAACTATTATCACAACCACCCATTATCAGAAGGTGAGCAAGCTGCAAGAAAGACTTTCAAGTAATCCTCTGATGATCAGAATTGATCCGAATTGTTTTGTGTTTCTAACATCAATTTGCAATGAAATGGATTTTTATTGAACTACACAGATTGGTCAGAGAAGCGGACCTAGAATGCTTCACCGGATTGAGAGGTGGCATAGCTCTTAGGTCGCTTAGCCTGAACCTCTATCGCTAGTAACCCGACACAAGGGTCCCCCCGGTGAGGGGTGACCTCGGCTTGGACGGATACTATGTTAGCGTAAGCATTCCGATCTAAGGGACATTCAAAAACTAAACTTCGATGAAATGGAATAGATATATTAAAATAAGGATGACTGTCGCATGATGATTTTTTTTTGGACGAACTATCACAGCTGGCACAGAGAAGCTGGCCTTTACTGCTTCACCGGATTGAGAGGTGGTATAGCTCTTAGGTCGCTTAGCCTGAACCTCTATGATGATGATTAAAGATTTTGTGTTGAGTAAGGTCGCTTGCGCTTTCTCGTTATTTTGTCTTCATAGCGAACATCCAAATACCATTATTGAAATAACCAGACTCGCTTCGCTAACATAAATATTCGTATCGCTCTGAATATCGTGATAGGCTTAATTGTAATCGAGTTATCGTTGTGCGGCAACTTTTGTGTTGACCTTTAACAGATAGACTCTACCGTCCTACATACAATAATGTCGGTATATGCTAGCAATCGTAATCAGGGTGGAACAACTCAAGTTTCGTAATACGTATGCAAACTCGGTTAATACCTCAATACCCGGTGGTGGTGCCAATGAAATTGTGGGTAGAAATTTTATTTAGGCGAAGAAAAAGAATTTATGATTTCTATGTATCCGTATCATTGTAGCTGTTTGTTATTTGATTCTGACTAGACTATCCTTAAAAAATGGAATGTAACTTTTTAAATATTGTGATTATTTTTATGTGATTATGCATTTAAATTTAAGTCTTCATGTATTATTGTAACAATAATTGGTGATCCTAATAAATGAAAACTATTTTGTTCATCAGGTTAATTTAACTAAAGGATTTTGCTTTCGGTATTGCGACTAATTAGTTGGTGCAATTTATTATAACTTTCCCGTAGTCCAATCAGTTGGACCAATTGGTACCATGGGGAACAGCCGGTCGTACAACAATATAAACTTTAATATTTTGGTACATTAATGTTTTTGGTACATGGTTGCCATTGTCAGAATTGGACCACATTTAAATAGGACCACACTGGAAAAATCACCAATCAAAAATCGGTTCACTCCGTCGAAAGTTATGAGGTAACTAACATAAAAACATACAGACGATTTTTTTAAAAAAAGCTAGCAATATTTTTTTTGGAAATATTACTAATATTCTTGCTAACCATTCAAACTAACTAAGATTATGCTTGTGCGAGAAGATGGTTCACGTTTTACATTCGAACTCACGACCATACGATTCGCAGACCGTACCCTAAACCATAAAGCTATTATATTATATAATTAAGCTATTGGCGCTTTTGATAATCTCTTCCTTTTTTGAAGTCGCTTGAAAGCAAAACACAACGACAGAAGATTAAACGGTACATGTTTTATGTTTAGGCGTTAAATAGATAATATATATAATGAAATTATTCACTGGGTACATTTTCTCCCCGAGCTTGTTTTTATTGCTTCAGTATTAAGATAAGTGAGACTTGAGTGAGATTACAGTCCGCCTACGCGAAACAATGGGAAGCTCGTTTCATCTCGCTGAGTAAAATGTACTCGGCTAAATAATATTATTTCCGAATACAAAACAGAAATGTGAGTCATGCTTCCTGCTTACAAGACAATAAAGGCAAATGTCTGATCCAGCTGTCAGGTCAAAATGTTTTTACTTTTATTTTTCTAAAAATTGGGGTTGATACAGCACAATTGATGGTACGTGTTAACTATGTAGCATGGACATTTCTCGAAACCAGACGTAGATGCGTCGACGTCAAGAAAATAGTATTTTTTGACATAATTTTATTATGCAATAGGCATAGAGTTTAAGGCGTAGATAAGATAAGGTGAGCTCCACCTTTTTTTTTTTTTGTTAACGGGGAGGAAATCTTCAAAAAGATACCCCGCCTTCTGGGGGGAAGGCGGCGGTTATGTGGGGTTTTTACCCACTAAAACCTCCCCGGTGGCCCTTTCCTCGGTGCATGACGAGGGGCTCCGGGATCTCCAGTGGAACGCACCGGAGCCCCTCTGCACTGTGCTCAAGGAGAGCACGTCCCGGGCACAGGGGGGGAGGTTTCTCCCTCCCCCCCTGTGCCCTCATAGTGCAAGGCTACACGGGCCAGCCGATGTCACCTTCTTCCCGGGTCCACCTTAGCGGACGACAAAGGCCCCCACCCTTGTCGCCCAGTGAACCCGAGGCCCCTTTTAGTCGCCTTATACGACAGGCATGGGATACCGTAGTCTTATTCTTTAGAGCCCAGAACTACAGAGCTGCGGGCCGGTCTGATCTCCGAACGGGATCGGCCCTCTCCCGATCCCGTTCTGCGGTCTCCTTCTGGGTCATTACTGACTCGCAGAAGGAGACCAGCGCCTTCCATTTAGATCTCCCCACCAGCGCAGCCGCTACTGCCGCCGGCGGGGAGAGGTCTTGCCCGATATGCTGGACCAGGATCCGCCGCTCCGCCTCCTACGCGGGGCACACGGCTAGTGTGTGCTGCGCGGAATCCCGGTCACAGCCACAATGGTGGCATTGCGCGGTCGGTTTGCGCCCTATCCTGTTCAGGTACTCGCCGAAGCACCCGTGCCCGGTGAGTACCTGTGTCAGGCGGTACGTGACGTACATTTCCTTCTTCCGTTGCCAGGCTTCGAAGTTCGGCAGGAAGGCACATCATCCTCGTGCGATCCGAATGGCCATCTTGCGCTGCAGGCTAAGGAGCTTAGCTCTGCAGCGCCGAAGGTGAGTTCCACCTTATCTTAAGTGATCACCGTCGGCCATGTCCATCCACCCGCATTCACAACACCAAAGGAGCTGCAAGAACGGTACTGACCTTGAGAAAGGCGTAGGGTTATTTATTGAAGGGCCCCAAGACGTACTGATTCCACAAGTTGATAGTGATTGCATGCAAGCAAGTTAGGCGAAAAAAGTTCTGAAACGCCAACCATTAAGATGCTGCCGATGGAATACGATATTTTTATTAGAATAACAGACGACTAAATTTTGATTACGCGTTCATTCCAATGTCAAAGTGTCAATAGCCTAATGTTCTAGGATACGGTATAAGAATTTTGAAGTAGTACGTTCGAATCCACCATTAGCTTAGAAAGCTTAGAAAGAGACAAAGAGTATGTTAAGTATGTTAGTAAAAAAAAATTGTTTGCTTTTTTTAATTGTCCTTTTTTTTTGTTGACGGGGAGGAAATCTTCAGAAAGATACCCCACCTTCTGGGGAAGGCGGCGGTTATGTGGGGTTCTTACCCACTAAAACCTCCCCGGTGGCCCTTTCCTCGGTGCATGACGAGGGGCTCCGGGATCTCCAGTGGAACGCACCGGAGCCCCTCTGCACTGTGCTCAAGGAGAGCACGTCCCGGGAGGGAGGGAGGGAGATTACTCCTTCCCCCCTGTGCCCTCGCAGCGCAAGGCGACACGGGCCAGCCGATGTCGCCTTCTTCCCGGGTCCACTTTGGTGGATGACTCAGGCCCCCACCCTTGTCGCCCAGTGAACCCGAGGCCCCTTTAGTCGCCTTGTACGACAGGCAGGGGATACCGTAGTCTTATTCTTGAGAGCCCAGAACTACAGGGCTGGTTTTAATTGTCCTTTTTTGTTGACGGGGAGGAAATCTTCAGAAAGATATCCCGCCTTCTGGGGAAGGCGGCGGTTATGTGGGGTTCTTACCCACTAAAACCTCCCCGGTGGCCCTTTCCTCGGTGCATGACGAGGGGCTCCGGGATCTCCAGTGGAACGCACCGGAGCCCCTCTGCACTGTGCTCAAGGAGAGCACGTCCTGGGAGGTTACTTCCTCCCCCAGTTCTTCGTAGCGCAAGGCGACACGGGCCAGCCGATGTCGCCTTCTTCCCGGGTCCACTTTGGTGGACGACTCAGGCCCCCACCCTAGTCGCCCAGTGAACCCGAGGCCCCTTTTAGTCGCCTTGTACGATAGGCAGGGGATACCGTAGTCCTATTCTTGAGAGCCCAGAACTACAGGGCTGTTTTTTAATTGTCCTTATGTTATCTCAAGCACTTTTAACGACAATCAGACTCGGCACCTACCTGTATTGTTAACGTTTTTAAATAATAGATAAATATATAAATAATATTATATAAATCTAGCCCTATACGACGACATAATTACGAGGTTATTAAATATCCAATATCAGAGATAATGCGCATCATATAGTCGTTAATAACGCTAATACCAAGTTTCACATAACATCCAGCGTCGTTGTTCATGAATAGCTCAGATAATAGAGATTCATGACGTCATTTTGCACGTGATAAAATATCGATGTTTTTCTAATCGATAATGAGCAAAAGGTACAATATAAAATACAATTTGAATCTTAATCAATTGAATTCCTCTTTTTTTAGCCGTCTTTATATTTATAACAAGTAAATTTAAGATTAAATACAAAAATCACACTTCAAATACAATAGGAATATTAGGAAATAGAATTAATCAAAACCTAACCAAAATGTCATCAAACTACCTTCGAAATACATGCTTTCAAAAAATAAGTCGCTTGATAAATGGGCGTCCGCGCGTAATAGCGTTTGACGTTTGATTCGATTTGAAGTCGGTTTTTGTTTTTGATCGTGTACAAATTTGTAATTATAATAATAAGTGGACCTTGTTTCTTATCTTCCGCGGAAATTTTACTAGAAAATTAAAGGTTTACACGAGAATATCAAAAGTACCAAAAGAACCAAAAGGAACCAAAGCTTATAATAACCAACTGTGTGAAACTTGCAGACAATAGATCTGGTTGGTTACTAATATGTAGACGAATATATTTCAATAATGTTACTCGGAAAAATGTGAGAAACTTTTCACCTTTTCCGATTCTATAAATCCAAAAAAACATTTAAGCTAAGTGACATATGAGTTATTTCTCTCAATCCGGTGAAAATTCAGCATAATTACCCGTTAATCCGTGTAGTTTCGTCAAGAAATATTACTCAATATTGTCTATTTTATAAAAAGAATATTTCCGTCTCTATGGCCAAGATAAACATGTCTGAACCCGCGCCGCGACGTCGGCCATTGTAATTCATTTATGCATATGATGCACTAAACTTAGATTCACTAACATCACTTAGTCGGATGAAAGTCTTAACTTTGACATAAACTGTTCACTTATTTATTTTATGGTAATACATTGTTATGTTACTATTATCATTTTACTACTAATATAAATGGAGAGTCGTTTTTTGTAAGCTTTTACTGTAAAAACCAGAGAAGGTTAAATAATATTTTAGATAACTAATCAATTAGAATGTTTTTTATATAAAAAGAAGATAATAAAGAGTTCGTATGTTAACATTAATGTTGTTTCCGTAAATTTGGTTTGAAGTCGAGTATTTATATTGCTTTTACGTTCATTATACTACTCAAGTATACGTAGAAGTATACGTATATGTTCATAAACAAAATCACGTTTTTTTTAGTTCAATGTTTGTTAAAATGATGTAAACCTGAAGTTTAAGATCTTGAACTAACAACCTAGCTTATAACTTTATAGTTGGAAACATAAGAGTTGGAAATGTAGGATATTTTAAAATTAATAAAAAGTTGTTGTTACGTTCTAATTACGTTAAGCCTAGTAAGTAAGGTAGAAATCATTAGGCAAATCATCATAATACAATTATCATACAATCATCAATACAATCATCATAATACAATTATGATGATTTGCCTAATCAAACGCAAACTAATTTTATCTTGTAATTTTAATCGACAAAAATATTTTTTTTGGACGATCTAACACTACTGGCCAGAGAAGCTGGCCTTTACTGCTTCACCGGATTGAGAGGTGGCATAGCTCTTAGCCTAAACCTCTATTAGATGGTAACTCGACACAAAGGTGTCCCCGGTGTGGAGTAACCTCGGCTTGGACGGTTACCATTATTACGCGTTAGCAGTCCGGTCCGAAGGCGTCCGAGAGGGCCGAACCACGACTCGGTCGGTAGCTATTTTATTAACAAAAATCTATTGGGACAATCTAAGCTAATCTAACTTATATGCCACTTCGGGAATAATAAAAAATAAAACAAAATAATCTTTTTATCGTAAGTCGACTTAATTAGACTATCACAGCATATTATATTATATCAGCTAAATATATGACATATACATTATATATCATATATTTAGCTGAAATGTCACCAATCGAGTTATGATTTCATCATCGTCATTCAAAGTATACTCCTAATTACATCAATAAGAGAGCTGGAAACTTTTTCTAATAACTGGGCAGTGTTGAGAATCGAAACTGCGAAGTATTTTTTCTCGTAAATGCCATTGAACTGGGGACCATTGTTTATTATTCCAACCTCTCTGTACTACTTTATTACAAGTCGTAGTTTTTGTTGTAAGAAGTCTTTGTTCTCTTTATTGGTGTGTTCTTTGTTGCAGTGCACAGTTATACACTTTCCTTCCATGTAAAGAAGTTATTGTATTAATCATATACTATGAGTATTGACTATTTTGAT
The DNA here is from genome assembly GCA_029286785.1 of Meandrusa payeni. Lineage (NCBI taxonomy): Eukaryota > Metazoa > Arthropoda > Insecta > Lepidoptera > Papilionidae > Meandrusa > Meandrusa payeni. The sequence goes on along the minus strand of JAGSMX010000008.1, from coordinate 3,645,486 downwards.
TCTTGATGATTTTGTCGATGTCTCAACAAGGGTCACACATTCTCAACCGACTTCAAAAAAGGAGCAGACTAAAGCTGATGCACTTTACCATCGATGATTACTCCACTTAACACTAGATAGGATTATGGTCCACACATGCCGGTCCGTAAAAGGATTCCCCCGCGTGAACAAAAAAGGTAGGAATATGGTCAGTCAAACTGTTGTTCTGTGCTTATAGGAGTTAAAATGGGAGGTCGCAGGTTCGACCCCAATATTCGATTTTTATTGAAAACCATCTTCTAACGGAAGTTTAAGCTTAGTTGGAATGGTTAACAAGAATGTTAATAATCACTGTGCAGAAAAATATTGTTAACTTTCGTTAAAAAAATTGGCTTAAGTATTCCTAGCGTATCGTAAATGGATATTATAAAACGCCGTCGGGTTCATGAATGATAAGGCTGGATATGTGGACCTTAGCACAGCCAGAATATTCGAAGAGGAACTCTCTGTTGTGACTTGATCACCGCCGGAATGAGGGAGATCGGTTCGTTCCGTTGGAGATACTCCGCCTCAATGACAAAAAATGTCCAATTTTGGTATAGTATTTGCTACAAAACAGTAAAAAAATTTACTGTCTATACATTACATACAGTTAGTTGAACGCTGCTCAGAAACTGGGTAGACATATGCTTTTGAGCTAGTTGTAGCTATTGATGTTTCCAGCTCTATTAGAAGATTGAACGTGAATTAGATGATCTAATTCCCCCATTCTGGACTTACGACGCACTGCAGGATTTTATCCTTTTGTTGCGAACATCCCTCAATCCCGAACGAAGCGCTTTGCTTCGTCTTTCATTATTCGTGTAGCAAAGGACTGGAATAGTTTGCCCGCGTCTGTCTTTCCCTCCGATTACAATTTGGGTATTTTCGAGAGGCGTGTGAATAGGTATTTACTAAGTAAGTGCGCCTTATCATCCAGGACTACATTTCCAAAAAATACACATCAATGTCATCAATCACACGTGCGACTATCCTTATTGTACGTGGTAATTAGTAGCTATGATCTCTTAACATCTGCTAATATACTACCAGTGGAAAAAAGTCTACAACTTACCAATCAAAAATACGTTCTGCATTTTAAGTCCTGTTACGATTACACTTCACTTGACGACGTGAATGCATTGAATAGCAATTTATTTTTACGAGTACAATATTGTACACAAATCAGTAGAATACCATTAGCTGAACCTTTGATGTAAAAGCGGAATACAAAATAATTTAAAAGCCTTTATATTGAATAATGCGGTTAAGCATTCCTAGCGGCAACAACAACACAAATGGTTGTGCCCCTCAAAGAAATGCTGTATAAGCCGACGCCCTTCCAAAGCATTCGTTTGTGGGAAAAATGGTAATAAAATCCCATTCGCATTTTGCGACTTCGTTTAAAATTTATTATTTTTCTTATATTTTTGCATTTACATTGTCGTAGTAATAAATTAAGTAGGGTCGTATGACGTCTCCTACGTCCTGGGCTTACAGAATTAGGCTATATTATCCCTGTCTGTCATAAAAAAGGTCGTAAAAGCAACCTGAAGGAAGCAACATGGAGTGGTCCCATGTTGCCTTGTCTACGAGGGTACTAGGAGAGAAAGTCTTCCTCGTGGACGTACTTCCATCCAGTCCTTAGAGGCAAGTTATACTGGGATTTCTCAGAATTTCTCATCATGCTCCGAGGAAGACCACAAAGTAGGTTTTAGTGAGTATTCCCACAAAACAACTGCCTTACTTGCAGAAGGCCGTATTTTTGAAGATTTCCCCCTCGATAACAAAAAAACTTAGGGTCGTATGAAACGTTAATTTGTAAAATGATTTCTTTTATGTGTTAATAGCATAAGTGTTAGGATATCATCTGCGAAACATAAAGTCGAAGAGTTAAACATGCTCTATTAGCGTAAATTATCACCTGGAATAAACGTTTGTGTATTTTTAATGGAATATAAACATTATTAGCAAATTAAATGTTGTGAAAAAATTACGTTATGGATACTCATGTACGCGTGTTAGAAGTTATACAATTTAAAATTATATCAACAAATGATACATATGGGTAGTTAACCTTAATTATACTGGAACACTTAAAAAGGTATATAAGCACAATATTTTTCACTGCAGCTTCAACCTATTACTGTCATTATTTTTTCGTAACGCCACTACAGAAGTACATACAACTTCAATAAATAGAAATTGCTTTCCATTTGTAATGAATTTTGTAAGGTCCCAAAATATTCAAGTTCGAAATGTTCAATCAGCAATTAAACTTTTCGCCATTTCCTGGCCGAAAATTTTACAAAGTTATATTTTTTTTAAATTTCGTGATACTCTGTATATTCGATTACATAGGAATCACAACAACGCGCGGAGGTAATGAAGATAAAATTAATGACTCGAATAAAATTAACGACTTAAATTTTATATCGGTAGTGACAGATTTATTCATTCCAGATTCAATGATGGTGACTACATTACTCATACATAGGGGCCGACCCTAGAGATATTTCTTGGTCCATTGGATCGTAAACCTAAGGCTTAGACGATAAATTAACGAATTCATACATGATTGATGATTATTTCGATACACAAGGCAAAAAATTAAACAGTAACTAAGCGATTAACTGTGTGTAAAGTGCTGTGCGTCTATCAAATTCGCGTATTTTGATTGACATGAGAACGGTGGCAAGAAAATCCATTGTATTCGTTGATAGCTGTTGCAGTTAACCCACCTATTGGCAATTACATTAGAAGTGCATTAGACGTATTGTGTGCTTGCGTCATCCACCTCGGTTTGCAATAGACTGGGGTGGTTTTGTAACGAGTCCCCGCATAATATCCGCATCAAGCAGAAAGAGGTCTTAAAAGTATTGCGTTGCCTAGATGTGAATAAAGCCAGCGGACCAGATGGAATACCAGCAGTTGTTTTAAAGACTTGCGCAGCCGAGTTGTCCCCGGTTTTAACACGTTTGTATCGCCTCTCGTTCAAAACTGGAATAGTACCTAAATCCTGGAAGTCAGCTAACGTGCAACCCGTGCCCAAAAAAGGCAGTCGTGCTGACCCTGCTAATTACCGTCCTATCTCAATAACCTCTATACTTTGCAAGAGTATAGAACGTATATTGAACTCCCGCCTTATCGCGTACCTAGAACAAAATGATATCCTCAGTGACCGACAATACGGATTTCGCCGAAACCGGTCGACAGGAGACCTTCTAGTATATGTCACTCACTTTGTAGGCGAAGCCCCAGAGAGTAACGGGGAAGCAATTGCTGTCTCCTCGACATCTCAAAGGCATTTGACAGGGTTTGGCATGCAAGCCTAATTAGCAAACTTCCAGCTTATGGCTTGTCCCCGGGTCTGATTGAGTGGATTAAGAACTTCCTGAGTGAACGATCGCTTCGTGTCGTCATCGACGGATCTACATCAGAGCCCATGACGACCAATGCCGGTGTTCCTCAAGGTTCCATCCTCTGCAACACTTTTCCTGCTGCACATAAACGATCTGTTGACGCCCGGCATCTATGGGTATGCAGACGACAGCACTATTGTAGAGAGATATCTCCCGGTTGGGCGGACCAGTCAGGATCAAGTACAGTCCGAACGCGAGGCCATGGTAGAGCGTACAAATTGCACTCGAGGCAGCTTCCTCCTGGGGCATAGCCAATCTTGTGCAGTTCAACGCCACCAAAACGCAATCATGTTTATTCACCGCCAAAAGGAGCCAGTCCACATTAGCTCCGACTTTTCAGAATGTATCTCTGGAATCTACCGACAGCCTACAGTTACTAGGAATCGAATTGTCTGCGAATCTTAACTACGGGCGGTTCATCGAATCCAAAGCGAAGGTAGCTGCTAGGAAGCTTGGAGTCCTATCAAAGGTACGGCGGTACTTCACACCGGGACAGCTTTTGACTTTGTATAAAGCACAGATCCGGCCATGTGTGGAGTACTGTTGTCATATCTGGGCAGGTGCAGCCAAATACCAACTCGCGGCACTGGATTCCATGGAGAGGCGGGCCAAAAAGTTGATAGGTGACCAAGATCTACACCTAGATAGTCTTGAACACCGGCGCAAGGTGGCCAGTCTTTCGGTGTTTTACAGATTACATTTTGGAGAGTGTGCACAGGAATTACACGAGTTAATTCCCCCATCCCCATTCTACCTTCGGACGTTTAGACACTCGGCGGGTCTTCACCCTTTTATAGTTGATGTTCCGCGCGTCCGAACGAAGCGATTTGAGTCATCGTTCATCGTGCGTACAGCAAAGGAGTGGAATAAGTTGCCGGCGTCAGTCTTTCCGTCCAATTACGACGTGGGAGCCTTCAAGAGTAGAGTGAATAGGCACTTACTAAACTAGCGCGTACTATCTTTCGACTATATCACCACTTAACACCAGGTGGGATCATGGTCAAGCGCTAGTTTACACGCATAAAAAAAAAAAAAATTCTAATAGCGTAAATTATCACCTGGAATAAACGTTTGTGTATTTTGTAATGGAATATAAACATAATTAGCAAATGAAATGTTGTGAAAAAATTACGTTATGGATACTCATGAACGCGTGTTAGAAGTTATACAATTTAAAATTATATCAACAAATGATACATATGGGTAGTTAACCTTAATTATACTGGAACACTTGAAAAGCTATATAAGCACAATATTTTTCACTGCAGCTTCAACCTATTACTGTCATTATTATTTCGTAACGCCACTACAGAAGTACATACAACTTCAATAAATAGAAATTGCTTTCCATTTGTAATGAATTTTATAAGGTCCCAAAATATTCAAGTTCGAAATGTTCAATCAGCAATTAAACTTTTCGCCATTTGCTGGCCGAAAATTTTACAAAGTTATATTTTTTTAAAATTTTGTGATACTCGGTATATTCGATTACATAGGAATCACAACAACACGCGGAGGTAATGAAGATAAAATTAATGACTCGTCCTCCAAATTTTATATCGGTAGTGACAGATTTATTCATTCCAGATTTAATAATGGTGACTACAATACTCATACAAAAGGGGCCGACCCTAGAGATATTTCTTGGTCCATTGGATCGTAAACCTTTTTTTTTTGTTAACGAGGAGGAAATCTTCAGAAAGATACCCCGCCTTCTGGGGGAAAGGCGGCGGTTATGTGGGGTTTTTACCCACTAAAACCTCCCCGGTGGCCCTTCCTCGGTGAAGTGTTGAGGTGAGGGGCTCCGGGATCTCCAGTGGAACGCACCGGAGCCCCACTGCACTGTGCTCATAGAGAGCACTTCCCGGGGGAGGTTACTCCCTTCCCCCCTGTGCCCTCGCAGTGCAAGGCGACACGGGCCAGCCGATGTCGCCTTCTTCCCGGGTCCACCTTGGCGGACGACAAAGGCCCCCACCCTTGTCGCCCAATGAACCCGAGGCCCCTTTTAGTCGCCTTGTACGACAGGCAGGGGATACCGTAGTCTTATTCTTGAGAGCCCAGAACTACAGGGTTGCGGGCCGGTCTGCCTCCGGCCCGCCTGCGCCATCTCCGAACGGGATCGGCCTTCTCCCGATCCCGTTCGGCGGTCTCCTTCTGCGTTGATTTGGATTTCCCCGCCAGTGCAGCCGCTACTGTCGCTGGCGGGTCTTGCCCGATCTGCTGGACCAGGATCCGTCGCACCGCCTCCCATGCGGGGCACACGGCTAGCGTGTGCTGCGCGGAATCCCGGTCACAGCCACTGGATCGTAAACCTAGGGCTTAGACTATAAATCAACGAATTCATACATGATTGATGATTATTTCGATACACGAGGCAAAAAATTAAACAGTAACTAAGCGATTAACTGTGTCTAAAGTGCTGTGCGTCTATCAAATTCGCGTATTTTGATTGACATGAGAACGGTGGCAAGAAAATCCATTGTATTCGTTGATAACTGTTGCAGTTAACCCACCTATTGGCAATTACATTAGAAGTGCATTAGAGGTATTGTGTGCTTGCGTCATCCACCTCGGTTTGCAATAGACTGGGGTGGTTTTGTAACGAGTCCCCGCATAATATGATATTGTTGTCGATTGCCCTATATCCCAAAATATACCACAATGCAGATTGACCCAGCATTCAGCTACGATTTCGTCAGATAGCTTACGGTTCGTTGAAACACTGAATACAAGTTTTTTCTGGAAATTGTATTTTCTAATGAATTTTTTTATGACGAACTACACAGATTGGCCAGAGAAGCTGGCCTTGACTGCTTCACCGGATTGAGAGGTGGCATGGCTCTTAGGTTGCTTAGCCTGAACCTCTATTGCTAGTAACTCTACAAAAGGGTCCCCCCGGTGAGTACAGTTTCTAATGAATGGCAAGTTAGTTTTTGTTTCCATTTTTGAATCCATACACATGAGATACAGCGTGCTTAGGAGAAGGATTTAGTATATATATATATATATATATATATATATATATTATTGAATACTCATCTGAAATCTATATTTTTCAGTATAAGAAATAATGATTTTCTATTAATTATTATCCAATTTGACATTCAGTAAATAAGCTGAAGTGAAACGAAGGCGGAGTTCTAGCATGATTTAAAGTGGAATTACTTTAAAATATACTTTTTTTTTGTTCATTGCGGACCCTGGATAGTTCGTAAAAGATTCCCATCTTTTATAGACCATCCAGGAGGGGAGCCTCTGCGCTCCTCCTGACCCGCTCGTCAGCCTCCTTCTGGGACATGACCGTCTCACAGAAGGAGGCGACCGCCGTCCAAGACCTGTCGCTCGAGACCATCGCAAGAGAGAGGCTCGGAAGCGACAGGTCTACACCACCGATGGCAGATACCATGTCATGGCGCTGCGCTGCCCATCTCGGGCACACCTCGAGGGTGTGCTGGGCAGAGTCCACCGCAGCACCACAATCATGGCGTCACTTTAAAATATACTAAGCATATTGTTGGTTAATATAATTATACGATTTAAATATTCACGACAGTGATAGCCTAGTAGCTAACTAAAAGTAGTAGCAAAATTTAGGAGATGTTTGAACCTACGACCTTACGTTTTAAGGCCCGTACGCTAATCCGTTATGCTATTGACGCTTAAGATTACGTGAAAAACTGAAAAATGGAAAGATTAAATCGTTAGTCGAACGGTGAAAGAATTATAATTATTTGTTTGAATGCAACTTTCAAAATTAATACAGATTTTATATGAAAAAATAGGGCATCTACTTCTTACTCTCACTTCTTTTCAATAGATGAACTATGTATTACAAACGTGTGTTAAATCATTTTATTTTAGATAATGAAGTCCAATTGTGGCAGTATGTTTAATTAAACAAGATTTTAAATTTAACATTAAAGTGCTGTGTGACTATGTAAATAAATAAATGTGCAATTTATACAACTCAGTTACGAATGAAATGTACTTTATTTTCATTTTAATAGGATTAGAAATTTATAATCCATGTTGAATCAAAAGGAGACACAGAACGGGGTTAACAACTCTATGAAAAGAAGAAACTTAATACGTTATTCAGTTTCTGTCGTGCCCAGCAGAATAATAACAATAATTCTTCTTAAACGTTTGTCTAACAGCAATAAACATTTATCGTAGTGTTCATAAACATCAACTGATAAGATTTAATACATAGATATAGACATTTTATTTATTGGCACCACAATATACAAACACATTACATAATATATGTAACGTGTTTGTATATTTACACACATAACATAAAATGTAGCAATAAAAATAAACACAATACAATTAAACGAAGAAATAGACAAATAGGATATGATGCTAACATTGGACACTGTCTCAGTATGTGCTGTCGCAAGGATACGACAGCGCTGAATATCAGTGGTGCCCAGGATTACCCCAAGTCGCGCGCAATACTACCTTCACATGGAACATATACAGAGTGTAATAAAAAGTATACGAGTATATATTGCTGCATATGTAATATTCTTTTTTTTTAGAAGCTAGTAATATTTCTTTTGTTTTTATGAATATTATTTACTAATATAAATAACTAACTAATTCTTGTTAACCATTCCAACTAAGCTTAAGCCTGTGCTAGGAGATGGTTCACGTCAATAGTCGAAAGGTGAATTCGAACCCATGACCTTACGATTCGCAGACCGCACCCTAAACCATTAGGTTATAGACGCAAAATGTGGAATGTATACTTAATGGAACCGTGGTAGCTCAGTGTACGGGCAGCCGTCCCAAGTTACATAATACGGTAAGAAAGGGGTTTGTTCCCAGGTACCGGCACCAATGAAATGTTTGTTAAAATTTTTATTGGTGATTTACCATGTGCATGGCCATGCAGGAAAGCGCCGTTCTGAAATCTGCATGTTCTGAAGCTTTAGTTCGTACTTTTGTTTTTAAATACTTTTTAAGCCTTAACCACGATCCCATCTGATATTATGTGGAAATGTAGTCCTGGATGGTAAGGTGGATGCGTTTTGTAAATGCCTATTCACCCTACTTTTAAAACACCTGTATTTTAATCAGAGGGAAAGAGATGCGGACAAACTATTTCAATTTTTTGCCGTACGAATAATGAAAAACGAAGTAAAGTGGCTTTGAAATTTAGCAGTGCGTTTGAAGTTCAATAGTGGAAAGGTGAGGGAACTAGATCATGTAATTCAACCCACTCTCCAAAATCCATTCTGTAAAAAATCGATAGCTAACTAAGATAAAATCTAAGATAGTATTGTGATAATTTGTTCATCTAATTAAATAACTTTGGTATGTTAATTAATAAGGTATTATGGATATTAAGTACTGATGTCAGAGCATTGTAATATATTCGGAAGCTCGAATTTGACTCAATAGAAACCACCCGTTGCGAACAATAGTTGGCGCTTGACATCTGAATATAGGGAATATTGAAGTGGGCGTGACGGGAATTTTAATTATGTTGGCACACAGCTTTCATATTGCGTCTGTTGTACGCGTTTGTGTATTTTGTGTGCTTGTCTTGACTAAGCATTCATTCTACGATATCTATATAAAAAAATGATAACTAAGTTCGTCAAACAAAAACTTTTTTCACTATTTCAGACCAAGCGCTTGACCACGATTCCACCTGTCTAGTGTAAGTGGAGATGCAATCTTACACGGTACGGCAAACTAGCTTAGTAAACGCTTATTCACTTCTTCATACATTTAGTTTGTTACTTTGACTTTTTTTGTCTTAAAAAATAAATCCATAAAAGTATTTTTACGTTTAATAACGATAATAGGAACCTTTCAAGCCCTTTAACCTAAGACTGCTACATGATTATCACTGAACTTATTTCCTATATGTAAAGGGTATTTAGCGAAGATAAGAGAAATGGTGATACCACTCCCCGGGTCCAAATTTTAAGCATGCGATTCCACGCAAGAAACTGTACTCATTGGTGCCAACAATATAAACTGAAATTACGTGAGTCCTTATATTTTTAAAGTTTCAAGCAATCTACGGGAAATATTTAAAAGTAGCAAAGTTTAAAAGGTTCCTAATATCATGGATAGTTATTTTTTTTTAATGCTAATAATATTTCTTTTTTTTTTCAGAAATATCACTAACATTCCTATTAACCATTCCAACTAAGCTTAAGCTTGTTCTTCACGTCAATAGTCGAATGGTGGATTCGAACCTACGATAATTATATAACGATATAGATAACGACTTTAAAACAAAGGAACTATTAATACATTATGAAAATAATTCGCCAGCGGTATTTTGTGGCGTGACCTCATTTATGTACGGAATTAAATTACATGCCCCACATCAGAGCACATGTCTTTCTAGGTATTTAAAATATTTTGCAGACGTGCTTTTAATTTTTACTGATTCATTATGGCAACCTATCAATTCATAGAATTCAATTGTCACTATGCCAGAACCTTTACAGTAATTACTAACAATATTACTAACAATCTTGTTAACCATTCCAACTAAGCTTAAGCTTGTACTAGGACATGGTTCATGGCAATAGTCGAATGGCGGATTCGAACCCACGACCTTACGATTCGCAGGCCGTACCCTAAACCATTAGGCTATTGACGCTTCTAATTAGTATTATTACAGAATTGTTGTGTCATTTGAAATGTAATTTCATATTTGGATGCTGTCATTTGTGCGAGACCGCTGAACCTTCATTTTGACGCAATAGCAATAGTAGATATTACATATGATATTGCGGATTTTTTTTTTTAAAAGAGAGCTAGCAACATTTTTTTTTTTTTCAGCAATATTACTAACATTCTTGTTAACCATTCCAACTAAGCTTAAGCTTGTGCTAGGACATGGTTCACGGCAATAATCGAATGGTGGATTCGAACCCACGACCTTACGATTCGCAAGCCGGCCCTAAGCTATTGACGCTTTTAAATAACGCTTTTTGTTAATTAACTGCATTATAGCCGAGTGTAAGCATGTATCTTGTTAGCCCAATAGTTTTACTGGCTATAGACCCCTAAGAACTACGAGATTATTGGTAGCACACACATTGGCTAGATAAATAGTAAATACGTTAAGTAGGTTGTCTTTTTTAGTTATGTGGCGTCATTATATTTCTGTAGCCACTTACAAGTATTAAACATTCTTTGTATCATCGTTTGATTATTTTGTTGGACATTTTTAATAAAACTTTTCAGCGAGTATAACCGCAACGTCACTCCGAGCTTACTTAGCCGTCAGACTTAGTTATTTCGCCTAAACTAATTAAGTGGCAACTGTTACCTAGTTAATCTACACTGCCTGGCGTAGCGATAATGTAAAATGATTTACCTTATCAAGCTATTTTAATATACTTACCACTTATAATATAATGTATATTTTATAATATGTTAGCTGGCAACACATAACACCCAGCGATTGTAATGCATAATAACTACTTCCAATGATATCATAATGATTTACCTGAACCTTATTGTATCTTTAATTCATAATTAATAATTTAGTTGATCGTCACATGAACTTGGCATTGTAAACAATAGTTTAACTTTATTAGATCCTAATCTGACTTCTAAATAATTTTGTGTAAAGATTGTGAGGACGCGCAGTTGTGACTCGTATTCGTTATAAATAATTCTTTGTACAACGTTACGCTGTCTCAATAAAGTGAGTGTATTAGTTGTTGACTATTTTATTCTACGAGACCTACAAATAATAACAAATAAGATTTACTTTTGTCCGACCGACAGGGTTATATTAGTGTTATGTTCTTTCTAGTTGCCATGCCATATGTATAATTGTTTTCGTATTCATTATAACTTTCTCATGTAAGTGAATTATTATTCTTATGAGAAATAAAGATTCTAAAACCCGAAATATAATAATAATAATAACTAATTTAGACATTAACCATTCGTTACTATCATTCTTTAAAATATATTTAAAAATGAATATAATAATTATATGCCTAATATAATGAATAACAAGAGATGTGGTAATTCAGTGTCCGGGCGGTTGGCTCAAGTTTGCATAGTAAGCTTTTTTTTTTTGGGAGGAAATCTTCAAGAAGATACCCCGCCTTCTGGGGAAGGCGGCGGTTATGTGGGTTTTTACCCACTAAAACCTCCCCGGTGGCCCTTTCCTCGGTACGACGAGGGCCTGGACTTACGGGATCTGATCTGGGAAGAAGCGACACGGGCCAGCCGATGTCGCCTTCTTCCCGGGTCCACCTTAGCGGACGACAAAGGCCCCACCCTTGTCGCCCAGTGAACCCGGGGCCCTTTTAGTCGCCTTATACGACAGGCAGGTGATACCGTAGTCTTATTCTTGAGAGCCCAGAACTACAGGGCTGTGCATAGTAAGCTAGAGCAACCTGAGTTCGATCCTCGGTGCCGGCATCAATAAATTTGTTGTTACAATTTTATGTGCTGATTTATCACGCGCTCGGCGGTGAAGGAAAACATCGTGAGGAAACCTCCATGTCTGAGAATTTTTTTCTTAGAAATGTGTGAAATTTGCCAATCCGCACTAAGGCCGCGTGGAGGTCTATATACGCTCTTTACAGAGACGGCCTGCGCCCAACAGTGGGACAAATATATTATTTATATATATAAATAAAAGAAAAAGGTGTGTGGGTTTGTTTCTTATAGGCTCCGAAACGGCTGGACCGATTTCAATGAAACTTTCAGGGAATCTTCAAATTGACCTGACGTTACCTGTAAGTTTGGTGACGACCGAGCACTCCTCTCAAGAAGAGAATGAATACGAAGAGAAATGAATAATTTAATATATTGTGAGAGTTAAATTAAATAACTAATGATGTAAGTTTATTGTTTTAATAAAGGAAAAATCTAGCCTGGGCTAGATTTCTTCTAGATCTAGGCTGGGTACGACATACATAAAATCTGTAATTTTAACTTTAACTTTTATGCCTATTTTTATGTTTATTTAACATAAACATACTTTTGTGTTTATTGGATTTTTTTCTATTTATTTAATTTGTAGTCTGTTTCTTGTTTCTACTTGTAAATAAACGTGTGGAAAATTCTATCACAGTTTATTTGAACAATACAAACGGTCGTCTACGTTTTCATTTTATAAGAAATTCATAATAATCCTAAGGGATATTGGATAAAAGAAATGCTTTCTACAGCAGAAACATTCGCAGATTGGTTTTCGTTCCAATATTGTAATAGCAAAGCAAAGTTTGCACGAAAGTTTTTGATTACGAGCCTACGGCGGGTACAATGATCGAGTTGAGTTTGGTTTGTGAATCGCGCAATATTTGAAATCGGTAAAGTTAAATACAGATTAAATAAATATACATTACATAGAAATATATTAGGAACTGACATCTTTTTTTCGTTTTATTTGGGACATTAAACAATAGTATAATTTAAATTATAAAAGACTTAATACAAATAAAAGGCCGTCGAGCCAGTACGTAGAATGTGTCCTCCACAACACAATGTTTAATGATTTAGATTTGTTCTCGACCTCTCGCTCTGCTTATAAAGCCCAGATAAAGTCACTGCTTCATTGTAAATATAGCGAATAGTTTTCAATTTACTTCATATTTCATATTTATTTATTTGCTATTTTTTGTTTTGTTTATTTTTCTTAATATCATTTACTCTTGTTCAATCATTTATATTTGTTATCCTGCCCATGCTAACACGATGCCGGTGCTGTACTGTATCGATAATTTTCGAAAATCAAATTTGTTCTCAGTGAGACAACTTCAACGAAGCGTTTGTAATAATTTTTGTATGCCGTAATTGTTAAAATATGTCTGTTATCTTTTGTTTCTGTTTGTCTCCAATAAACCAAAAAAAAAATAAAAAAAAATGTAGCTCCACTACCAACAACATTATCCACAAATTATAATTTTAAGCGTCAATAGCCTAATGGTTTAGGGTACGGACTGCGAATCGTAAGGTCGTGGGTTCGAATCCACCATTCGACTATTGCCGTGAACCATGTCCTAGCACAAGCTTAAGCTTAGTTGGAATGGTTAACAAGATTGTTAGTAAAAAAAAAATTATCACTATTATTTTAATGTGCAACACTTTCGTGTGACAAATATAACAAAAATCTAATTAGAGAAAAAATATATAGTTTTAACAAAAATTAAAGAAAAGATTACTTGTAACTGAACTGATAAATCCTTACAATCTAACTAAGCTGTCTTTAATTTATTTTTAAATTTAGAAGTTGGCAATGAGAACAAATCAACATCTGCGAAGTACTTATTATATACCACCACACGACGACGAATTTATTATATGTTATATAGAAGCGATAATAATATTGTAATTTTTTTTTAATTATTTCTCAGCAAGTGCTTGACTATCTTAAGTGGAAATGCAGTCCTGGATGGTAAGGCGCACTAGCTTAATAAATGCCCATTCACTCTACTCTTGAAAATACCCACATTGTAATCGGAAGGAAAGACAGGCGCGGGCAAACTATTCCAGAATAAGAAATAAGAACGAATAAACATTTGAGGTGGGAGACAGTCTTCGCGGAAAACGGTTATCGAATAAATAAAATGAAAATGGATGAATGGAGAATTGGACCATACAAAACTCTAAAAAAAAATCCAATTAAAAGACAATGGGCATTATTGTATGGGTTGCGTCCCAACCCTTGTAACATGTTGCGACTAGCTTAAACATGTTCACTTAAGTTTTTTATAAATAATTCAAGTTTTTATTATATGCAGGTCAAAAGTTCTGGGATGTAAATGAAAAAATAATTTTTGTATTGAATAATGCTTTAATCATATTTTTTTACATTTTGTGCTACGTACTCATATACTTTTTACGTTCATAATAATTGTAGAGTCAGTAATCGTTATTTTAGACAGTTATTAATAAACACACAGTTGAAAATAGTACAATTACAGCTGAATAATTCTCTTATATAACTTAAAGAATCAACTTTATACACTGGTACTTGTGCTACAACTATCAGATTCTTTATCGTATCACAGTATTCATATTTATTTATGTTAACATACAGTACCTATCTTTTAATAATGGACATTATCTACAACAATGTCGTCCAAATAGGTCGAAACTAATTAATTAAGTTATATTTGACATTTTTATGAAATTAACAATACCACTATAACAGTTTCCCTGCACGAGATACGGAGTTATGCCGATACAAAAAATCTTTTAAATGATTTAGGTAGAAAAATGTTACAACACTTGGGACGAAACCGCCCATTGTCGTTTATGAGATTGTCACTAGAAAGTGGAATCAAATTTCTGCCATCATTTTCTCTAGCAATTGTCGTATGACTATGTAACTGTTATTGATTCTCTAACTGAAAAACTGTAAGTGAAAAACAAAAACAAGGGTAAACACAAATACAAATTGTATTTATTGTAGCTTTATACGTTTTTTATTCTTTTTTCTTATTTTAAAATATAAAATTTTAAATGTCACAATTGTCATTGTAGTGACATTTGTTAGCAATATAAAGATAGATAAGTTATTTATATATAGAGAGATATAATTAACTTACGTGGCTCGGCTGTAGTTTCAGCATATGGCTCCAACAGGTATTTCTAGCAGAGCTTTGAGACGCCGTTGTGATCTTGTCAGACCAGAGGAGATCACACACTGCCCACACATTTTAACTGCCCAAACAAAGTCATGTCTCACACGCCTATTTATTTTCGTTATTGTTCGCGTAAGCGTGAAATTCCTACTCCGTCCCAAATGACCCGTCCCGATGAAGATTATCTCGGATAGGGTCATGGACAGCCACAGAATGAGCCACAAACAAAGTCATTATTAATTACTCAATACTAAGATGTCACTTATATTATTCTTGTACCCTACTTTGCTGTATTTTTTAATTTCTTGATGTTTGAATACAGTCTTTACGCCGACATACATTATAAAATGTCAAAAGAGTTTAACGAATTTAATGGCAAATAATAAATTAAAAAAACTTTATTTAATAATTTCTATGAATCAGTTATCTATTTAAATATCCGGTAGTCTGATGAGTAAGCTTAAAATTTTTCATTTGTGTTTTGCTTAACTTTAAATTCATATTACATATTATGATCTCTGAGCAACGGCCTTCGAGGTCGTTCAGTTCATTTAATATTTTGGTGAAGGTTGTAATCGGTCGTCGTTTCCGACGCTCCGTTATGAGAGGTACTGACCAATCGAATTAAGTAGTAATAAAATATTTTGACGGTAATAAAATATAATGTATACCATAAATTGAAATCAAGTTACAAGTACCGAAATAAAACCAATTTTAAATTGTTTAACGGTAATGTTAAATAGCAACATATGGCACTCGGTGGTTGTGACGTATAAAAAACTATTTCCAATGATATCTAAGTAATTTATCTGTACCTTATTGTATTTTTAATTCATAATAGTTTTGTTAATCAAACATTAATTTTCCGTTGTAAACAATGATTTAAATTTATTAGTTCGTAATCTAATTTCTAATTAATTTTACGGGCGCATTATTGTAGCGATATTCGTTAAAATAATTCCTTGTACAACGTTACTCTGTCTGAATAAAAATTCTCTAGTTATTGGACTATTTCATTCCTCAAGACCCACAAGTTCTTACACTAAAATAAAATTTCATATAAAATTGTTTTGCTACACCAAAATTACGCCGTGATAAAATCCATACAATTACTTTTATTGTCACGCAATATTTGCGTACGCGCATGAAATTATTATTCAACAACTGTGTAAACCTCACGCGTATCACGGTTTTATTTTCATCGACAAAAATAGACATAGACCAGAAGTAAAACTAAACTAAACTCTAACTAAAACGGGCACAAACACACACTCGCATGTTGTTCTATGGCAATAAGCATTTCATTGTTTTTTTTAATTTTTTATACGAAAAGGGGCAAACGAGCTTACGGATCTTCTGTTCTTAAGTGATCACCGTCGCCCAATAACATACATAACACCGAAGGAGCTGCTGACGCGTTGCCGGCTTTTGAAAAGGAATAGACTCGTTTCTTGAAGGTCCAAAAATCGTACTAACACCGAACTTTCTTGTTTTTCATCAAGATGGTGTCGTTGGAATTTGAAATTCTGCCGTAATGTAAACCAGTGGAAATCGGTAGATGGAATGATTCTGAACAAATCCTCAGAACACTGCCCGTGGTAAATGCGATAGAGAATGCAAAGAGCCTAGACATCTCTTCGCAGACAGAGGGCCAAGTCGATCGGAAAGACCCTGATCGTTTATGATTCGAGCAGCTTTACGTTGTACACGGTCAAATGGAAGAAGTTGGTATTGGGGAGCTCAGGTTATTATGTTAGCGAAGTGGTCGAAATTAGCATCCGATTACGATGATTGGGGGTTCGAATCCCCACCGATTTTTTTATATTTTAGACTAATTGCGCCCCGCAGTGTTACCCGTGATAATAAACTATTTACTTAAAAATGTTCATCATCATATCACTTAAAGCATAGGCCAAGCCCAAGGCCATAGACCATCAACTAGCTGCCGGTGAAAGTCCCATCAAAATCCGTCCAGCTTACAGAAACTACTTAAAAAGTGTAATTGTGGTATACGTACCTTATATACATTTATATTCATTTAGTAAAAAGCGAATATTTTAATATTATAAACAGAGATTCCAATTTTATTTATTTGCATAGATGGCGTTATTAATAAACACAAAAACTCTTTTCATAACATTTTAATAAAAAAAATTACGATGGAGTCAATTCGCACGATTCTATTTCATCAGTGCGTTCGAAGCCTAATTTCTTGTATAATTTATAAGCACTTTTATTTCCTTCTACACAGAAGGCAACAACATATCTTTTCTGCTCCAGCAAAATATTCGATATTAATTTCAAAACCAATTCCCCATAACCTTTTTTCCTATGCTCCTCTAAAGTGTACAAGTGACCGAGAGCTCCCATTTCCTTGAGGAACACCCAGGCTATCAAATCCTCGTCTTTGAACAAGCCGTAACCCAAATTAGCCCGAGTTAGGAGCTCGAAATACCACGAGGAATCGTCATATCTATGCGGCCAGGTGGAATTAACAAAGTTTACGTATTCAAGTGTCAGCTGTTTGAAGGTGAATCCTTCTGGAATCCTGAAATTGAAATTAAACTGAATGTTAAAAGTACAGCCTACATAAATAAACATCCAACTATTAGATCTCTCTAGTGTCGGTCCCTCATGTCTGAGGAACGTGGTCACCATCAGAGTTGCATCTGGAGCGGATGATCTGCCTCTACCGGCTTTTGTCGAGCGCGTCTCTTACAGCAGAGTAGAATTTCGATGACGACGAGTCTTTTATCTGATCGGACCACCTTGTTGATAAACGGCCGTGAGATCTTTTACCTGCGGTGTTCCCAATTCCGATAAATTTTTCTAGACTTTCGTTGTGTGTCCGAAATACGCCAGACAACGACTTTGTCGGCATATAGTAGACAAACGAGTCTTAATTTGTAATTGGCTTAGGATCGATGCATTGGTGCGTTTTCCCCTTACCTTGTGGAACAAGTTGGGTAATTCTTTCCATCTAAGTACGACGTGGGAGCCTTCAAGAGTAGAGTGAATAGGCACTTACTAAACTAGCGCGTACCATATTTCGACTAAATCAACATTAGCATTAGATATCAGGACTATTTTTTTATACTTTCTAAGCAAGTGCTTGTCTACTATCCCACCTGGTGTTAAGTGAAAATACAGTCCTGGATGGTAAGGCGCACTAGCTTAGTAAATGCCTATTCACTCTACTCTTGAAAATACCCACATTGTAATCGGAGGGAAAGATAGACGCGGGCAAACTATTCCAGTCCTTTGTCGTACGAATAATGAAAGACGAAGTTAGTGATCGGACTATAATAAAGATAACTATAAGATATGACATGATTTTGTTAACCATAGATAAAAGCGTTGCTAGTTAGAAAAAGAAAAAAAAGATATTTATAAGAAGGAAAAATTACCTGATATTCTCAAATGGAGGTTTGTTCTTGTCTAATATAAATGTTTCCTTTCGAAAGAAATTGGTTTTCATATTCTTATCTCGATTCACTTTCATGACGCAATCCATTACATGTTTTGGTGCGAAGGGCACTTGTACTGTTCGACTCCAATCTATCAGTTTAGTAGTCTTTAGTGCTTCCTCTAATTTGCTCGTATCGTCATTTGGTGTCTGTATTATGATTTCGTAAAACGTTTTCTGGAATAGACCAATCACATTACATGACTCATCTAGAACGACCTTATTGGATATCAAAAAGCAAATCAAATTATAGTCGATATAAAATTACATGCATTTAAGTGTTACAATATATATTGATACGGAATACTTGCAATAGCTGTTTTTGTTACCTTGACATTAAAAGCGACCATTCCATTTGATAACTCTCCAAAAGGACAGTAGACTTTGAATCCATAATCGAGACCGAGATCGAAGATTATTTGTAAATTTTCGAGAGTAGTAAAACCTGAGATGCTGCGTGGCAGATCTGTTTTAAACAGGTCTTTTAGCTCTTCCCAACGATTCACTGGTACATAAACTAATGGTTCCGCACACATTTTCACACTAGCAAGTTGAATATATTATTATTAAATCGGATCGCACGCACAGTCGTCCTCTGCGGACTGTAGATAACAGGACAATGCGCATAATATAGATGCGTATGCGTATAATATTTCAATAATACTGTTACTTTCTTAGTCTATTACAAAAGAAAAATACGAGTGTGCTTTGCAACACGAGTGAAGTAAAACTTCTATACCTCCATATCTAGATGTAGTTGTATGTATATATTATACATCTCTATAATAAATATATTATATTATACACATGATTGTTCATTGTGATACCCACTATGCAGTGTCTTCGATATACGAAACGTAACTAAAAACACGTAACAACGTAAAAACACGTAAACATTCCGATCCAAGGGCTCTCGAGAAGACATACTCGGTCGGTTGCTATTTTGCGGATAATCTAAGGGACATTCAAAAACGAAAAGAAAAAGGGAGTACCTATAAATGGCCATGAGAAACAGGGACGTAGCGGTCGTTATAACGTATAACAATGCCTATAACGTTATAACAATGCAACGGAGCATTCTTCAAGACCACCTTCAAAAATCAGGCATTATAAAAAAAAGTATGTAGTAACTAAGTAAGCTTACGGATCACCTGTTCTTAAGTGATCACCGTCGCCCATTAACATCCACAACACCGAAGGAGCTGCTGGTGCGTTGCCGGCTTTTGAGAAAGGAATAGACTCGTTTCTTGAAGGTCCAAAAATCGTACTAACACCAAACTTTCTTGTTTTTCATCAAGATGGTGTCTTTGGAATTTCAATAATATATCACAAGTGAGGCAATTGCCCTGATTGTAGCAGTCGGATCCAGTCACCTTATTACAATTTTTTTTTTATATTTTGGACTAGCTGCGCCCCGCGGTGTTACCTGTGATAATAAACTATTTACTTAAAAATGTTCATCATCATATCACTTAAAGCATAGGCCGAGCCCAAGGCCATAGGCCATCAACTAGCTGCCGGTGAAAGTCCCATCAAAATCCGTCCAGCTTACAAAAACTACTTAAAAAATGTTATTGTGGTATACGTACCTTATATACATTTATATTCATTTAGTAAAAAGCGGATATTTTAATATTATAAACAAAGATTCCAATTTTATTTATTTGCATAGATGGCGTTATTAATAAATACAAAAACTATTTTCAAAACATTTTAATAAAAAAAATTACGATGGAGTCAATTCGCACCATTCTATTTCATCAGTGCGTTCGAAGCCTAATTTCTTGTATAATTTATAAGCACTTTTATTTCCTTCTACACAGAAGGCAACAACATATCTTTTCTGCTCCAGCAAAATATTCGACATTAATTTCAAAACCAATTCCCCATAACCTTTCTTCCTATGCTCCTCTAAAGTGTACAAGTGACCGAGAGCTCCCATTTCCTTGAGGAACACCCAGGCTATCAAATCCTCGTCTTTGAACAATCCGTAACCCAAATTAGCTCGAGTTAGGAGCTCGAAATACCACGAGGAATCGTCATATCTATGCGGCCAGGTGGAATTAACAAAGTTTACGTATTCAAGTGTCAGCTGTTTGAAGGTGAATCCTTCTGGAATCCTGAAATTGAAATTAAACTGAAGGTTAAAAGTACATACATTAACATCCAACTATTAGATCTCTCTCTAGTGTCGGTCCCTCATGTCTGAGGATCGTGGTCACCACCAAGGTTGCATCTGGAGCGGATGATCTGCCTCTACCGGCTTTTGTCGAGCGTGTTTCTGACAGCGGAGTAGAGTTTCGATGACGACGAGTCTTTTATCTGATCGGACCACCTTGTTGATAAACGGCCGTGAGATCTTTTACCTGCGGTGTTCCCAACTACGATCAATTTTTCTAGACTTTCGTTGTGTGTCCGAAATATGCCAGGAGTCGTTGTCGGCATATGGTAGACAAACGAGTCTTAATTTGTAATTGGCTTAGGATCGACGCATTGGTGCGTTTTCCCCTTACCTTGTCTGTGCTGAAGACAGCTAAGCTGATAGGAGTGGAACAAGTTGCGGGCGTAAGTTTTTCCATCTAAGTACGACATGGGAGCCTTCAAGAGTAGAGTGAATAGGCACTTACTAAACTAGCGCGTACCATATTTCGACTATATCACCATTAGCATTAGATATCAGGACTATTTTTTTTATACTTTTTAAGCAAGTAATTGACTACTATCCCACCTGGTGTTAAGGGAAAATGCAGTCCTGGATGCTAAGGCGCACTAGCTTAGTAAATGCCTATTCACTCTACTCTTGAAAAACCCACGTTGTAATCGGAGGGAAAGATAGACGCGGGCAAACTATTCCAGTCCTTTGTCGTACGAATAATGAAAGACGAAGTTAGTAATCGGACTATAATAAAGATAACTATAGTATATGACATGATTTTGTTAACCATAGATAAAAGCGTTACCAGCTAGAAATAGAAAGAAAAGATATTTATAAGAAGGAAAAATTACCTGATATCCTCAAATGGAGGTTTGTTCTTGTCTAATATAAATGTTTCCGTTCGAGAGAAATCGGTTTTCATATTCTTATCTCGATTCACTTTCCTGACGCAATCCATTACATGTTTTGGTGCGAAGGGCACTTGTACTGTTCGACTCCAATCTATCAGTTTAGTAGTCTTTAGTGCTTCCTCTAATTTGCTCGTATCGTCATTTGGTGTCTGTATTATGATTTCGTAAAACGTTTTCTGGAATAGACCAATCACATTACATGACTCATCTAGAACGACCTTATTGGATTTTCCTTATATCTCAATGTTTTAGATTGTATTATGAATCAGTATTTTTTCTTTGTTTTATTTTATCTCTTTACCGAACATAGTTTTACAACTGGTAATAATTGACTACAATTTATTTATCAAATTTCAGCAGTTGGTCAAATGTCAAAAAGCAAATCGAATTATAGTCGATTTAAAATTACATGCATTTAAGTGTAACAATATATATTGATACGGAATACTTGCAATAGTTGTTTTTGTTACCTTGACATTAAAAGCGACCATTCCATTTGATAACTCTCCAAAAGGACAGTAGACTTTGAAACCATAATCGAGACCGAGGTCTAAGATTCTTTCTAAATTTTCGAGAGTAGTAAAACCTGAGATGCTGCGTGGCAGATCTGTTTTAAACAGGTCTTTTAGCTCTTCCCAACGATTCACTGGTACATAAACTAATGGCTCCGCACACATTTTCACACTAGCAAGTTGAATATATTATTATTAAATCGGATCGCACGCACAGTCGTCCTCTGCGGACTGTAGATAACAGGACAATGCGCATAATATAGATGCGTATGCGTATAATATTTCAATAATACTGTTACTTTCTTAGTCTATTACAAAAGAAAAATACGAGTGTGCTTTGCAACACGAGTGAAGTAAAACTTCTATACCTCCATATCTAGATGTAGTTGTATGTATATATTATACATCTCTATAATAAATATATTATATTATACACATGATTGTTCATTGTGATACCCACTATGCAGTGTCTTCGATATACGAAACGTAACTAAAAACACGTAACAACGTAAAAACACGTAAACATTCCGATCCAAGGGCTCTCGAGAAGACATACTCGGTCGGTTGCTATTTTGCGGATAATCTAAGGGACATTCAAAAACGAAAAGAAAAAGGGAGTACCTATAAATGGCCATGAGAAACAGGGACGTAGCGGTCGTTATAACGTATAACAATGCCTATAACGTTATAACAATGCAACGGAGCATTCTTCAAGACCACCTTCAAAAATCAGGCATTATAAAAAAAAGTATGTAGTAACTAAGTAAGCTTACGGATCACCTGTTCTTAAGTGATCACCGTCGCCCATTAACATCCACAACACCGAAGGAGCTGCTGGTGCGTTGCCGGCTTTTGAGAAAGGAATAGACTCGTTTCTTGAAGGTCCAAAAATCGTACTAACACCAAACTTTCTTGTTTTTCATCAAGATGGTGTCTTTGGAATTTCAATAATATATCACAAGTGAGGCAATTGCCCTGATTGTAGCAGTCGGATCCAGTCACCTTATTACAATTTTTTTTTTATATTTTGGACTAGCTGCGCCCCGCGGTGTTACCTGTGATAATAAACTATTTACTTAAAAATGTTCATCATCATATCACTTAAAGCATAGGCCGAGCCCAAGGCCATAGGCCATCAACTAGCTGCCGGTGAAAGTCCCATCAAAATCCGTCCAGCTTACAAAAACTACTTAAAAAATGTTATTGTGGTATACGTACCTTATATACATTTATATTCATTTAGTAAAAAGCGGATATTTTAATATTATAAACAAAGATTCCAATTTTATTTATTTGCATAGATGGCGTTATTAATAAATACAAAAACTATTTTCAAAACATTTTAATAAAAAAAATTACGATGGAGTCAATTCGCACCATTCTATTTCATCAGTGCGTTCGAAGCCTAATTTCTTGTATAATTTATAAGCACTTTTATTTCCTTCTACACAGAAGGCAACAACATATCTTTTCTGCTCCAGCAAAATATTCGATATTAATTTCAAAATCAATTCCCCATAACCTTTTTTCCTATGCTCCTCTAAAGTGTACAAATGACCGAGAGCTCCCATTTCCTTGAGGAACACCCAGGCTATCAAATCCTCGTCTTTGAACAAGCCGTAACCCAAATTAGCTCGAGTTAGGAGCTCGAAATACCACGAGGAATCGTCATATCTATGCGGCCAGGTGGAATTAACAAAGTTTACGTATTCAAGTGTCAGCTGTTTGAAGGTGAATCCTTCTGGAATCCTGAAATTGAAATTAAACTGAAGGTTAAAAGTACATACATTAACATCCAACTATTAGATCTCTCTCTAGTGTCGGTCCCTCATGTCTGAGGATCGTGGTCACCACCAAGGTTGCATCTGGAGCGGATGATCTGCCTCTACCGGCTTTTGTCGAGCGTGTTTCTGACAGCGGAGTAGAGTTTCGATGACGACGAGTCTTTTATCTGATCGGACCACCTTGTTGATAAACGGCCGTGAGATCTTTTACCTGCGGTGTTCCCAACTACGATCAATTTTTCTAGACTTTCGTTGTGTGTCCGAAATATGCCAGGAGTCGTTGTCGGCATATGGTAGACAAACGAGTCTTAATTTGTAATTGGCTTAGGATCGACGCATTGGTGCGTTTTCCCCTTACCTTGTCTGTGCTGAAGACAGCTAAGCTGATAGGAGTGGAACAAGTTGCGGGCGTAAGTTTTTCCATCTAAGTACGACATGGGAGCCTTCAAGAGTAGAGTGAATAGGCACTTACTAAACTAGCGCGTACCATATTTCGACTATATCACCATTAGCATTAGATATCAGGACTATTTTTTTTATACTTTTTAAGCAAGTAATTGACTACTATCCCACCTGGTGTTAAGGGAAAATGCAGTCCTGGATGCTAAGGCGCACTAGCTTAGTAAATGCCTATTCACTCTACTCTTGAAAAACCCACGTTGTAATCGGAGGGAAAGATAGACGCGGGCAAACTATTCCAGTCCTTTGTCGTACGAATAATGAAAGACGAAGTTAGTAATCGGACTATAATAAAGATAACTATAGTATATGACATGATTTTGTTAACCATAGATAAAAGCGTTACCAGCTAGAAATAGAAAGAAAAGATATTTATAAGAAGGAAAAATTACCTGATATCCTCAAATGGAGGTTTGTTCTTGTCTAATATAAATGTTTCCGTTCGAGAGAAATCGGTTTTCATATTCTTATCTCGATTCACTTTCCTGACGCAATCCATTACATGTTTTGGTGCGAAGGGCACTTGTACTGTTCGACTCCAATCTATTAGTTTAGTAGTCTTTAGTGCTTCCTCTAATTTGCTTGTATCGTCATTTGGTGTCTGTATTATGATTTCGTAAAACGTTTTCTGGAATAGACCAATCACATTACATGACTCATCTAGAACGACCTTATTGGATTTTCCTTATATCTCAATGTTTTAGATTGTATTATGAATCAGTATTTTTTCTTTGTTTTATTTTATCTCTTTACCGAACATAGTTTTACAACTGGTAATAATTGACTACAATTTATTTATCAAATTTCAGCAGTTGGTCAAATGTCAAAAAGCAAATCGAATTATAGTCGATTTAAAATTACATGCATTTAAGTGTAACAATATATATTGATACGGAATACTTGCAATAGTTGTTTTTGTTACCTTGACATTAAAAGCGACCATTCCATTTGATAACTCTCCAAAAGGACAGTAGACTTTGAAACCATAATCGAGACCGAGGTCTAAGATTCTTTCTAAATTTTCGAGAGTAGTAAAACCTGAGATGCTGCGTGGCAGATCTGTTTTAAACAAGTCTTTTAGCTCTTCCCAACGATTCACTGGTACATAAACTAATGGTTCCGCACACATTTTCACACTAGCAAGTTGAATATATTATTATTAAATCGGGTCGTGCAGTCGTCCTCTGCGGACTGTAGATAACAGGACAATGCGCCGGCATTCTACGTGCGGTACAACTCATGCCATAATTCGTTTGCAAATATTAAACTAGACTTAACTGTGGCGAATAATATTGCAATAATACTGTTACTTTCTTAGTCTATTAAGAAAGAAAATACGAGTGTGCTTTGCAACACGACTGAAGTAAAACTTCTATACCTCCATATCTACATGTTGTTGTATGTATATATACATGTGTATAATATATACATGATTGTTCATTGTGATACCGACTATGCAGTGTCTTCGATATACGAAACTAAAAACACGTAACAACGTAAAAACACGAAAACATTCCGATCCGAGGGCCCTCGAGAGGGCCGACTGAAGGGACATTCAAAAACGAAAAGAAAAAGGCAGTTCCTGAACCTGAGTAGGTAGGTTCAAGAACATTACAAAAGAGCACGGACACAAGTCTGTGGTTGCGCTTTATTGAAAGAATAAATAACGGCCTAGAATGTAATTAAAGTTTTACTTGGTTAATAAAGTGAACCAACGTGATGCAACACGTTTACTCGCTTCCCGTAAACACCTATTAAAGAGATTGTAAATGTGTTGCTTTTGCGAAGAGAAGAGAGAGCCTTTAATATTACTCATGGGGCGAAATAAGAGGGTATCATATGCTCTCCATAACGTACCTCCATATTTGTGTAATCCTTGAGGACGTCATACTTTGACTAGCGGACACTGCGTCGGTGTTATTATAGAATTATGCAAATAAAATAAATTATGTATTTAATT
This sequence comes from Meandrusa payeni, assembly GCA_029286785.1. Classification (NCBI taxonomy): domain Eukaryota; kingdom Metazoa; phylum Arthropoda; class Insecta; order Lepidoptera; family Papilionidae; genus Meandrusa; species Meandrusa payeni. The sequence continues at coordinate 3,619,208 of JAGSMX010000008.1, read as the reverse complement.
TAATATTTATTTTCAATGCTGACCCAATAATCGTACCCAATGTCTTGGAATCCCAATTTATCGAGCAGTCTCTGCGAATTGTCATTATCTTCAATAGTGTAAGCTATTACATGTCTCCCTTTCTTTAGGAGATCGTTGCAAGCAAATTTCGTCACTAATTCAGCGTAACCTTTCCTTCTAAATGGTTCTAAACAGAAAAGATGAGTCAGTGCACCGGCCTCGTTGATTGTGATCCAGGCCATTGGTTTGTCGTCTTCAAAGGAATATAGCACATATGTCATATCATTTTCCATTAAAGTTTCGAAAAATTCATTTGAATGTTCACTATAATAGGTCCAAGTTTTGTCAACAATGTCTATATGTTCCGGCTTTAAAGATGCTATGTATGTATTATCTGGAAAACTAAACAAAATAAAATTAAATTGATAACAAGTTATTTACTATTAAAATTGAAAGAAACAATTTTAAATCAAATCAAATCAGACGTGACGGATCAAACATTAAACGCGCGGATGCTCTCTTCCATTCCCGTAATATAATGATTGTGTTTCAAATATCTGGCGCTCATATTCTTTCTTATATATTTATCTTTGTTATAGTTAAGGAATACGCATCCCATTTTAAGAATTCCCGGATATATCTTCAAAACCCAAATGCCTGTGTCAACAACATTAATATGGCACCTTATTGACAGCATACCTTCACACAAAAAGAAAAAATAAATCGAAATTTGATCATAGAAAACGTCGCACAGATACAAAAGATAGACAAAAAATTTAAAAAACCTCACCATTCCAATTCATTGCAATTAATTCTAAGCAGCATGTAAGCTTAAACTCTTAGATTATTCTGCGTAGATTGAAACGGAAATTAATAATTAAATGAATACACAGGTCAAATATCTCTGTGCACTTTATGACCGTCCAGCATACAATTTCATCATTACCCAAATTTAATTAACCCAAAGAGTAGTTTTATTTAACCTAATTATATGTACTGTTTGATTGATATTAACGTCAACTTGTAACCTCGTTAACTTATTTTTTATTTGACGAGGAAATCTTCAACAAGATCTTTTCACTAAATACCCCCGGTGGCTCTTCCTCGGTGCATGGTGTGGGGCTCCGGGATCTCCAGAGGAACGCAGCGGAGTCTATACTGTGCTCTGGGAGAGCACGTCCCGGGGGGTTGAAGGTTAATCCCTCGCCCCCCTGTGCCCTCGCAGCAACCTTGTTAACTTAACCTTATTAACTTACCTTATGTTAAACGGTATACAACTCTTATCTAAGAGATGTTCGATTGCTTTACCGTCTTTGTAGTTTATTTTGATATTCATCCGATTCGATAATCTTATAAGACATTCAGTAGCTTCGGGACTAGAAAACGGCACCATAACACTTCTATTCCAATCTATAATCTTTGTCGACAATAATGCCTCTTCAATCTTCATTACATCATTCAAAGGTTGTATAATAACTTGAGTATGTCCACTCTGTACATATATAATATAACAAACATTAATTTGTCTTGCGTTTTTCCATTCAAAAACATCTGACGATAAGTTTCTATATTTACCTTTACTGTTAATCCCACCATACCGCTGTTAAGATCACCGAATGGACAATAAATTTTAAAGTTAAAGTTATCACATAATTTCGGGCAGTTTATTTGAGTATCTAAAAGGCAATACGCAGCCGCGCCTTGCGGCCAGTCAACTGTATATAAATCTCGAAGTTGAAGCCATTCATTACACGGAATCTCGATAAGTGGTTCCATTGTAAGAAATTGTGAATGCAACTATATTAGCAAAGTAGAAAATAAAAAATCAACTTGATTTAAAATAAATGCATATATGAAAAATATTACACAAGTAATTATCATAGACAGGTGTCTTCAAATTTAAATTATTAGTGATAAGTTAAAGCAATGCTCCTATATTATCAACAGTAATCGAGTCACTAAAATATACCTTGCGGAGATAATAATCTCTTTTATCAAAATGGTCGCCAAGGTTGAGCTTATTAAGCCATTAAAGAACTCGTTATAAATAACACAAGTTAACACTGACAAGTAAACGTATAAATTAAAAATATAACGTAAGTTGATGATAATACGATTTCATTTACAAAAAAATGTTTAAGATATATATAATATATGTAATATAATAATTATTTTTAAAATGTTGAGTTTATGTCTTGTAAGACATCAAAGTGAAAAGGAGCAAAGCCGTAATTTAAGCACACCAAATATTTCAAATGAATGCACAACTTAAAACACTTGCTGCAGTTTAAAGAATATTACTAAATTATACTAGAAAAAGATTTATTATGTTGTTAAACGACTGGTTTTATCTTTGACTTGTTTAACATCTGACAGTATCTCTGTGTTGCCCGTTTACAATTCTTAATATAAGCATACTCGATTTCAAAATCGATTCGTATCGATAAGTAATGTAAATATTCTTATTGATCCCAGGGTATCATTATACATTCTACATACTCATTCTGAGTTAGTGTATTTTTATGGGCACTGTTCGTAAAGTTGGAATGTTTATTTTACTATTTACTTTCTATAGGCGTTATAGATTAAATTTTATCTATATAATATGTACTTAGATATACTAATATTTGAGTTATGAAAAATAGACTGAGACGCCTTAAAAAGCATGTAGGAAAGTTTTGTGGTCATATTCTTGTAATCATATTTCTCATTGATACATACGATAACAACAATAGCTTAATTGTTTGGAATTCAGACTGCGAAATATGGGATCGTTGACACACTTTCGACAACTAACATGAACTATCTCTGCTATTTCTGCAATAGTTAAAAAGAAATATGTAAAAAGTAAGCTTAATTTCTGCCTTTTTTAGTGGCGTAGAAGTAAAACCTAGTGGTCACAATATGCTGGTCAGATATTTGAATTCTAACTACTTGACTACAGTGCCATAGGTTTTCATCTGGCATAATAAAAGATGTAAGAACAACGTAAAAACACCAGTTTCGCGTTGAGGAAAATTTGTAATATGTACGCGCACAACACATGTAAACAGACTAATTTAGCCAAGTCTGCGGTTGACTTGTGTTGACCCAGTTTTGTGATTGTTGTGGGCGTTATGAATGAGTATTGTTTACATATGACCTTTTATATATATGACGCTAATTAACTTGACATTTGTAATTCAGGAGTTATTACGAATAATGAATGATCAATGGCATAACTACATTCAAATATGCTTGACTTTGTTGATTGCATTTATTGCAATATAAATCTATTAGAAAAAAAAATCAGTAAAATTATATTTGATTTTTTTAAGGTAAGAACATGTAATCATAAAACGGTTCTACCCGGGGACTCGTGTGTCGAGATAGTATAACAGAAGTTCAGGTTAAGTGACCTAAGAGCTATGCCGCCTCTCAATCCGTTCCGTCAATAAGTCAAAGTCAGCTTCTCTGATTAACTTAAATAGGTTAGTAAAAAAAACGGAACATGAGCTCAAGCAAGGCCGCTACAAATAGAAACATTGACCTTATGTCATTTAGCATTTGACATTACGGTCAAAAAAACAACTTCAAATTTAATCAAACAATAAACGTTGTTACGCGCGGACGCCCTCGTTCGATTTCCGAATTATTGTAGGAATATTACGAAATAGAAGCCTTTTTTTTTGTTTACGAGGAGGAAATCTTCAAAAAGATACCCCGCCTTCTGGGGGGAAGGCGGCGGTTATGTGGGGTTTTTACCCACTAAAACCTCCCCGGTGGCCCTTTCCTCGGTGCATGACGAGGGGCTCCGGGATCTCCAGAAGAACGCACCGGAGCCCCTCTGCACTGTGCTCAAGGAGAGCACGTCCCGAGGGGGGAGGTTACTCCCTCCCTCCCTCTGCCCTCGCAGTGCAAGGCGACACGGGCCAGCCGATGTCGCCTTCTTCCCGGGTCCACCTTGGCGGACGACAAAGGCCCCCACCCTTGTCGCCCAGTGAACCCGAGGCCCCTTTTAGTCGCCTTCTACGACAGGCAGGGGATACCGTAGTCTTATTCTTAAGAGCCCAGAACTACAGGGCTGAAATAGAAGCCTAGCCAAACTTTCATCAAACTAACCTTGAAACCTTCTTTCCCATAAAAAATGAATTATCGAAATTGGTTGGCGTGATAATGAGGTTTACGACCGTTTGTGGCGCATATATTTAATGCAAATTTAATACATGTGGTTTTCTCATGGATCACACTGTCAGAATCTGTCAAATTGAAATGAAACCACACGGGAAGCACCAGTCTCCAAATAAAATAGAATCATCAAAATCGGTTCACCCAGTCGAAAGTAATGAGTTATGACATAAAAAAACATACAGATGAATTGAGAACCTCCTACTTTTTTGACGTAGGTTGAAAAGCAAAATCACTTGTAAATATAAGATTTGAGAAAGTGGTAGAGCCGTTAAAGTTATAATTATTTTATCAGCCGCAGGAAACACGGTTTATCATATGTTTGTGATTTAGATTTGTGGAGGAAAAATGAGCATGATGTTACGAATACCAATTTAGCCTATATATCGAAGTACCTTATGTTTGCTGAATGATCTAATAAATGAAGAAGTGAATTGCGATAACGATGTTTGTGGGTATGCCGAGCGAAGTAATGAGATATAGACGACGATGTTCGTTAAATTGGGCCTCGGGAACATCGATAATGGAACTTTTGTGTATACAAATATTTATAAAATACAGACAGAATAACAAATTGTCCGATGTAATAGGTCTGTCCCTGTGGTAATAATTTACTATTTTTTTGTAGAATTGAGTTATTGTACGATATATGCATACACAGGGTATTAGGAGACTTCCGAAAACGTAACGTAACTCAGCGTAAGTTACTCCTTATTACATCAGTTTTCTGCCAGTGAAAGTCCCGTCAAAATAGGTCCAGCCGTTCGAGAGATTAGCCGGAATAAACAGACAGGTAAAAAATGTAAACAAAATTATTTTGGTGTATGACCCTCTGAGTCTGCGAAGAGATGTCGGTTCTCTTTGCATCCTGTATCGCATTTACCATGGGGAGTGTTCTGCGGAATTGTTCGGAATCATCCCAGCTACCAATTTCCATTACCGCACATCTCGGCAGAATTCCAATTCCACCGCCACCATCTTGATGGTTGGCGTTCAACGACTGTACGTTTTTCGCGTAACTTTCTCCCACGCACTGCCAACTTGTGGAATCAACTGTCGCCAGCGGTGTTTCCGAACGTTTACGATTTAGGGACCTTCAAGAAACGAGCCTATTCCTATCTCAAAGGTCGGCACGCACCTGCAGCTCCTCTGGTGCTGTGGATGTTCATGGGCGACGGTGATCACTTAAGATCAGGTGAGCCGTATGCTCGTTTGCCACTTTTCATATAAAAAAATGTACCGTATATACATTCATATGTAAGTAATAAATAAAAAGCAGTTATTTTAATATTACAAAGAGACAATCCAATTTAATTATTTGTGCAGATTAACAGCTGTCTTTCATATGGTAACTATTGATAAAATAAAGGTCGGTGACATCGCAATTGCCCCAAGGAAAACATTTTTAAACGAAAATAATTACCCATCACCGGGGTGACCCTTATGTCGAGCTAAGCCACTTCTCAATACGGCGAAGCAGTCAAGGCCAGCCTCTCTGGCCAATCTGTGTAGTTCGCCATAATAAAAAAAATGAAAATAATTTTGAAGATGCTTCTCTGAGCATAAAGTTTATTGAGCTGAATTCCTTTTCGCAAATAATTTCGACACGGCGAAGATGTGTGAAATGCCTTAAATAAAATGAATGTTTGCCGACAAAAATAATAGAGGTTTGTCAAACATGTAAATTATTAGTGTCTTTTGAGAGAATACCTTTGTTCCAGGAATTCATTGACGTTCTCGCTCTACACTCACAGTGTCTTAATATCTAGGACCTGGACGACCGAATTATGCTCGATTTTTTTTTAAAGAGCTATGCTACCTCTCAATCCGGTGAAGCAGTCAAGGCCAGCCTCTCTGGCCAATCTGTGTAGTTCGACATAATAAAAAAAAAAGAAAAAAAACGAAAATAATTTTGAAGATGTGTCTCTGAGCATAAAGTTTATTAAACTGAATTCCTTTTGTAATGATGAAATATAATGTGCACTATAATAAAAAAATGGAGCCGTAAATCTTATAAACGTAGTTCAACAAAGTTATTACCTCCATATACGGCTCGTCTAATTCTAGATTCAACTCGCTGTTCGATCTCGTTAGTAATTCCTAACCTTAATCGACTGCTCCTTCTTTTTGTTTTAAACTCTGTTATCTATTTCTTTATCTACGAAAGCGATTTGAGACATCGTTCGTCGTGCGTACAGCAAAGGAGTGGAACAAGTTGTCGGCGTCATTCTTTCCGTCCAAGTACGACGTGGGAGCCTTCAAGAGTAGAGTGAATAGGCATTTACTAAACTAGCGCGTAACATCTTTCGACTATATCACCACTTAACATAAGGTAAGATCGTGGTCAAGCACTTGTTTATACCCCATAAAAATTTTCATTTCTATTTCTTCTTATTATCTATTTCTTCAATATGTTCTATCATTGTCTATTGCAATCCAATAAATCGCAATAAAACATCTCTATGCGCTATATTTTTTTATCAAACTCAAAAGAAAATCCTTTGGTTAAAACCGGGTGGAGCCCAAACGCCACTGGGCTAACACTGCTTTTTTTAATTATAAAAAATTCAATAATTATAAAAAATCGAATATTCTATAAAGTCATAGTGAAAGAGATTGCTTCGTAACCTTAAATGTTGACTTGGTGTCGCGTCAGTTGGAACGATGCCAAAGTCTTGTTTAGCGATCACTTTACAGTCTGCTGAGAAGAGCGCTTCTTGACATGTGCTCTCGTTTTATTTTCTTTATTTTTCCATTAATTATTTCTAAAGACATAAAAACAGTTAAAGGAGACAAACAATTGACCATTTCTGAAATTTGTCCACAATTTCAATATTAGCTTACGATTCAGTTAAATAGACAGCTATTAAAATATATAATACTAGCGTACCCAGATCGCTTCGCTGGGCTAGATTTTTACTTTATTTTATTTAAACAATAAACTTACATCATTAAATATTTAATTTAACTCTCACAATATATTAAATTATTCATTTCTCTCTATATTCATTCTCTTCTTAAGCGGGTGATCCTACACCCATGAACATGCAATATCCTCCATTGTACTTCAATATGGTTCATAATGACATAAATATACACAACGCATGTGTCAATACAAATTTGGGTTATAAAACAATGGAATTTCATCATAGCAAATAAATGCTGTATTTGACAATCCAAAAAGAGGAGTGCTCCGATCGTCACCAAACTTTACAAGATTTATCGCCAGGTCAATATGAAGATTCCTTGAAGGTCCAGCCGATTCGGAGCCTATAGAGACCACACACTTTATCTTTTATATATATATATGTATAGATAATGAATTTTTTAACCAACCGGGATAAATAGAGACAACAATCGATTATATAAAAGGGGATGAATTCATCGTTATATTTGACACAAATTGTAGGTAGTTATGATTTTGTAATTAAGTTGTCAAACAAAAAACTAATTAGTACAATCCTTCTAGGATTCCAACCGACGACTGTGTAATTGTAAGTCGAACAATTTGGCGACAATGCCCTTCATTGCTTAGGATAAATATTAACACAATACAATGCTCAATCCTTCTTTTAGTTTCATAAATATGTTGTATTTAACTAGAAGTCTTTCTTTACCCCTTGTTTGATCGGAAAATATGGACCAAGATAAAGCACGTTCCTCTAACCAACGTCATTCACATTCGCTCTCAAGTCTTTGTGTGTAGTTGTATTCTTAGAGTTTTAATTTGTCGTCTATGTTTTGTGTTAAACGACAAATATAATTAATTTACTTATAAAATTATTTAATATTCAAGTTAGAAATGCTACAATAACCTTTATTAGTAAGAGGAAATAAATAACGAAACGCTTTCTTATAAAAATTTGATACTACAGATTTTTTTGTGACGAACTATACAGGTAGGCCAGAGAAGCTGACCATTACTGCTTCACCTGATTAAGATATGGAATAGCTTGATGAATCTTGGGAAAGTAGTCTGGAGGTCAAGACGCGTATCGAAATAACACCTTCAAGAAGATGTGCAAAATCTTTTGCTGCCGTAAAATTAAAATTTGTTTGCGTGTGCGTCTTCTAAAATGTTACATCTGGCCCATCCTTCTTTACGGATGCGAGGCGTGGACTTTGAAGAACGACCTTAGGAAACGTATTGAAGCGTTAGAGATGTGGGCTTATAGGCGCATGTTGGGTATTGGATGGACTTCGAAAGTCAAATGAGGAGGTTCTACGACGAGTCAACGAGAAGCGCAAATTGTTGCAGACCATCAAGATAACAAAAGATTCGTATCTCGGTAACATGCTTAGGCATGAGAGATAGGACCTTCTTCAACTTATTTTGATGGGCAAAGTCACTAACAAAAGAAGTGTCGGTCGTAGAAAGAAGTCATGGCTGCGGAACATAAGAGAGTGCACCGGAATTGCGAGTGCCGCCCAACTGTTTCGCCTCGAAAGAGACAGAATGATATATGGCGAACTGATTGCTAGCCTTCGCTAGTCGGAGACGCTCTTTAAGGAGGAGAAGAATATCACTTAGGTCACTTAGCCTGAGCTGCTAGTAACTCGATACAAGGGTCTTCCCGAGAAGATGTTGGCTCGGTTTAGACGGATACTATATTACGCATTCGGATCTGAAGGCGTCCGAGAGTACCGAACCACGACTCGGCCCGTTGCTATTTCGCGGATAGTCTAAGGAACATTCTAAAGTTAAACTAACTTCGAGTCCCACTTCGGAATACCGCAATTTTGTTATCTGTTCAATTGAAGAATACAGTAATAGCCTAGCGGCTAAATGTTTGTTTTATGACTGAAGTCTATTAAAAAGTTTCCCATTTCTTTATCCACCCTTAGATTATAAAAATGAGAAAGCTTTCATTTAGTTTATTGTATTATATATCTTCTGTATTAATAAAAATATCTCTTTCGTCCTTTTAAACCTTTTTAAGGGGTCGAATTGGACACAGTAGTCTTTGTGCGAAGTGAAACGAAGTTTTTAAAACTTTTAAAATCTTATGAGAACTTCGCTTATTAAATTATTACTCTAGCAGAAGTGCTTATCTCGGTTTTTCATTACAAGGAAATCATTTCTTCCTTAACGGACTTTGCTTTGTCAATCTTTTCCAGAGAGTCACGATTTTTCAGCTTTTATTTGGTGTTAGTTATTAAAGACACGAGACCAGGTCGAGCACGAGCTGTTAAATTTTGAAGCCGAATCCTGTTAGAATCGAAACCAAAAAAATTACTGCAAGAACTACAGAAGAGATAGACATGTTACTAATACTGTGATTATGATTGTTGTGGCTGAAAATGCAGGGTTAATGCAAAAATTTAAGTACAAAGCACCCTGCTGACCTCGGATTCGAATCCGCGACCATAATATCATAAAGTGTCGATTAGCCTAATGGTTATCACTCAACCTCTTGTTTATAAGTATTATGTAATAAAAATACAAATGTATATCTATACCCGGTTAATACCCGGTTTCGTCTATATAAATACTAATCCATTTAGCACGCAAGGATAGCATTGATCTTTGTGTCTATTCTGTTTGCATAAAATATCAATGTTTTATTTACGTGACATACCAGAATAATTCAGAGAGTCCCCTCGAGTCGAGTTCTAAAGAGCTCTTTATGAAATCCGAAATAACTGGTGGAACAACGAAAATATTTCATTCGAAAGGGATTTTATAACATTTTTGTTAAGTTATAGAACACAGTGCTCGTTCTGTTGTAAAATATGCGTAATTGTAATATCGTTCATACATTTACAATTCTGAAGTCGTTGTTTTTTTTAACAATCAACACACATGTTGTTAGTCTAATTTTATTACGTCGTTATAAATAAGAATTTCTCACGTAGTAATATTGAATTTTACTTTATAATTTGCAAGAGAACACTCGCTTATTGCAACACTTCTGCTTTGACCGACGAGAAAAAATTCTTTAACGTTAAATAGCCTAAATTTACCTAAGGTTACACATTCAGCCGGAACTACAGTATTGTGCTAAAGCTTTCCCGTAGTTCAGTGAACTGTCAGATTACGAAAATCAGCAGAAATCGACAATTATGCAGTCACTGAACTTTCATTTGGACACTATTATAACAGTCTGCATTGCCTGCAACTCGGAAATCCAAGAAAATGCACTCGTGAGTAAAAACAAAGCTAACTGAAATAAATTGTTCAATTAAATACCCTTAAAATAAAATATTTTAATTTTTTTATTTATATTTCATTAAAAAACATAAACTTTTAGGATATCTTACGTAAACTTTATCCAAGTTATTTTACATACAATATTTTTCATTAATCCTAAACATAACAATGTATAGCATAATATGCATGTAAAGATATAAGATCTCTTTACTTAAATCTATTCTTTAATTGTATTTTATAATAATTTTTCAAATGTTTAATGTCAAAATTGTCAGTGTCGTGACATTTATTTAAAGGAGATAGAGATGGAATAAGGACATTAAATGTTGTTTCTCTAAATATTCTACAGAAACACTGTCTTTAATTTCATGTATACATATATATGGAAGACTAGACTTCATTATATACATTCCTAAAAATGCCATAATCACTGTACGTGTAGCACTGAATATATTAGAATAGTTGTATGTAGCGTCCAAAATACGTATGTTCATATCACGATTTAAAAAATTATTTTTTGATATACATTTTTTTTTACTTTTCTTCAAAAACAATCTTTTTTTTTTTTTGTTCACGCGGGGGAATCTTTTTACAGACCATCCTCCGGTACCCTGGGTGGGCCCGGAGGGATGTATGGGACTCGGCCTGGGCAGCCCCTACCCACGATTCCGCGAATGCCATCAGCCCCGGATCTGTCAGCAACAGGACACCCCAACGACCGGCCGGTCCCGGCAAAGACCGGACTTCATCCTCAAAGGGGACTTCTCCGGCACTCAGAGAAGTCCCGACGACGCCGAGCATGCTGGGGCCAGGTACCCATCCTGGCCCTGCTTCGATTACGGGCGGCAAGAGGAGGCGTTCATAACGCCTCCTGCGCACCCCGATACGTCGCCTGCGGAGGGGAGCCTCTGCGCTCCCCTCCCTGAAATCAAAAACAATCTTGCCACAATAAGGGTTAAATTTTATTTTTATTTAAATTGATAGTACTTAGTGTTGCCTCCATGTGGCGTGTGTGGTGAGCATAAATAAATTAGTAAAAATATTTTATTTTATTTTAAGGATATTTAATTATCTATCATGCATAATACATTTCAGTTAGCTAGCGTCTATCTTCCGAGATATTCAGACTTTCTTAACCGACCATTTATTCCGACCCTTTATTTTTGCTCACGGCTAAATTTAAAAAAAAAATATGAAAAAATTGGCTTTGTTTAAAAACAAAAATATTAACCGTCTACAAGTAGAATAGTGTTCCGTTGTGAAGCTTGATTGTGATTGATGGACCTTTACCCCACGTATTCGCATTGTAGTGTTGGCTCACAATTTCAACTGAAACGGTTTTCGTACGACTGCTACGTGAGAGTTGAACAATGGCGGCTGCAGACGAATATTTGTCTGCAACATTTCACACCGTTTTAGAATGGAACGTTTTATACTGCAATTGGAATTACAGTTTAGTATTGTAAGTTCATATTTTGTTTTAACAGAGAGAAGAAAAAAGGAAGAGAAGAGAGGGAAGAGAAAAAGGAGCAGATTGTCGATTCGTCTAAATTGTTTTATTTAATTTTTTGCAATGTTTGTGCACTGATTATGTCGGCCTTTATGAATTGATTGTTAGAGATTTTTTTGTTTGTTTTCATTCATTGAAATATGAAGCGTCAATAGCCTAATGGTTTAGGGTGCGGTCTGCGAATCATAAGGTCGTGGCTGCCAATTCACCATTCGATTATTGACGTGAACCATCTCCTAACACAAGCCTAAGCTTAGTTGGAATGGTTAACGAGAACGTTAAAATATTTGTCAAAAAAAAGATATTGTTAGCATTATTTTTAAGAAAAAAATTTGGTCCGTTATTTTTATCTCAGCCTGGGCAAAGTCCAGAACTACGTAATTTGACTATTCTTTGGAAATAAAGTAGAGCGTCACTGGCCGTAGAGTGTTTTTTATTTAATAATAATAAAATAATCATAAAAATGTTTGACTTTTTATAGTTAAAAATAACAGAAACAACATAAAAAAAGTCCAAAATAGAAATTGTGCCGAAAAGGGGATGGCTCAGCATGCGCTGTGCTCACACATGTAGCACAGCGCTGGTTTTCAGCCAAAAAAACCTGTGTAGGTAACTAAGGCGGGCACGATTCGGTTGTATATTAATATGGCGTACATTACATAAACTTTCATATATATTTTACATAAATGTATATATTAAAAAAGTAGCTATATATATATAAATATATAGTTATAATTTCTTTACATATATATATATATATATAAACAAATTACATAATACATAACATCAATATAGTGTTATGTAAACGATTTGTCGTAGTTGTATAAGAGTATGAGAAAATTGATATGAAAGTGACATCAAAATGAACATGCGGTGAGTGTAGAATGTACACGGAGGGTATTTTATAATGACAAATTAATTAAAATAATTTAATAGAAACATGTTATAATTTTAAAGATTATTAAAGATATAATTGAATGAAGGATGCTTATGAAAAATCAAAATAGCACTGAAAATCCTCACCATAGCAGAAATAGGTGTTATTTTGCATAGCCATGTAATAAATGATTTAAAATACCTTCGAACTCCACGCGGATTTTTATTTTACAATAATAAAATAATTATAAAAATGTTTTACTTTTAATAGATATAAGAGTAAGAGATAATTACAAATGTATTCACATTGTCCAGCGATATGAAAGTGACATCAAAGTGAACATGCGGTGAGTGTAGAATGTACACGGAGGGTATTTTACAATGACAAATTAATTAAAATAATTTAATAGAAACGTGTTATAATTTCGATAACGATTATTGAACATATAATTGAATGAAGGTGGTATATGAAAATCAAAATACCACTGAAAATCCTGACCATAGCATAGGTTTTATTATGTAGAAAATGATTTAAAATGTTGTTTATTGTTAAAATAACATTAATTAACGAAGAAATAGAATATGTAAATAAATATATATATATTTGGGCCAACTTATATCTACAGATGATTGCATGAATGTAGAAATAGATCGAAGATGCTTGAAAGTTATTAAATAACTACATGGAAACGGTTAACAAAAGACAGAAATACGTGGAAATCTTTAGAGGAGGTCTTTGTCCATAGACAAGCCGTTCCACAACCAGTTGCCGATTATTAAAATAAGAATTACCAAATTAATTTAGTTTTTATTTAATTTATTCTAAAGAAACTTTAAAGGAAATAAAGGCTATTTTGTTTTATTTATTTATTTATTAAATTATTTAAAATATCTCCAAACTCCAGCGGATTTTTATTTGTAAAATTGTGTTTTTCACTTATTATACTCGGGGGGTAGGTACCAAACACTAACAGTTGAAACAATATTCTAATGCCCTAAGAGTTATATACATTGTATAGGTATTAAAACCATAATGGCACAATTTATTTAGTCATAAGAGGTTCAGGCTAAGCGATCTAAGAGCTATGCCCCCTCTCAATCAGGTGAAGCAGTAAAGGCCAGCTTCTCTGTGCCAACTGTGTTAGTTCGTCCAAAAATTTACACAAATAATTAAGTCACACTACTTTAGTTTCTGTTTCCCTACCATGGAATAAATTTGAATAGTAATAATTTGTATAGTGTGTTTCAAATTGCATAAATTACATCAATTGTAAAAAAAGACACTGATTTATTGAAAATGTATTCGTCCCATTAAATGTAGAGTGGGGAGGCCCTATTTAGACTTATCCCTTAGTTCCAAATTCAGTTGTTAGTCCATGACATTGCAATTATGTTGTCACGAAAATTACCACTGATCTTTTCGAGAAATTATGCTCTCCAGTAAGTTAATCATGTTTAGTGTTAAAAATATATTTTTTTTATACAGGAAAAGGGGTGAACCAAGTTACAGCACAATTTATCTTAAGTGATGACGTTTAAATATAATATTGATTGGAAGAAATGCAAACATATTTCATTATTATTTTTTTAATGTTTGTGTCTCACAGCTTCGTCAGTTCTGGCGCGGTTACAATTTGTTTGAGAAGGTACGGCTTCAATTTGGGATCGAATTTAAAATTTACTGGCCTCTCATATTTACATACACGGATTTTTATCTTTTTATCGCATTTCAATCTTTGTATTTACGACGTTTCGAACACTGCACTGGTCGGACTGAGGCATTTGACCTGCCTTTTGAAACTTCGGGAATTCAAAAATCAAATTAAAGTCCATAAAAGTTATTTTGTATCTATTTACTAAAATTTCAGAGCAACAAGACCGAACATCCAAAGCCCCTTGATGAAAAGGATTAAAAGCGAGTATGACGATTATTTTTCAAGGATAATTGACGACAGTTTGGCAAAAGTAAAATTTATACCTGAGCCAAAATTAAGAGATAGAATAAAAAGGTATTTACAACATCTAACTAAATTATATAATCCATATAAACATTAAATTTACCTCACAAAAAAAGGCTTTTTCAATTATCATTAATATATATATACTATATACTGTATAGTAACCGTCCAAGCCGAGGTTACCCCTCACCGGGACCCTTATGTCGAGTTACTAGTTAATAGACATGCATTCATATTATTTCATATTATTATTTTAATGTATTTCTAACTCATTGATATTGTATACAAATATTAGCTTCCTACAAGACGTCTAATCGTTAACAGCGCCTAATTTCAAACTCCTTTCTCCGCGTAATAGGTAAAAAGTTTGTGGTTGCCGTGTTAATGCAATGTAATTATCGAGTTACCAACCATAGAGGTTCAGACTAAGCGCCCTAATAGCTATGCCATCTCTTAACAGCCCGGCTAGCTCAGTCGGTAGAGGATGAGACTCTTAATCTCAGGGTCGTGGGTTCGAGCCCTACGTTGGGCGGAGTTTTTTACATAGTAACCGTCCAAGCCGAGGTTACCCCTCACTGGGGGGATCCTTGTGTCGAGTTACTAGCAATAGAGGTTCAGGCTAAGCGACCTTAGAGCTATGCCACCTCTCAATCCGGTGAAGCAGTAAAGGCCAGCTTCTCTGGCCAATCTGTGTAGTTCGTCCTAAAAAAAAAGCCATCTCTCAATCCGGTGAAGCAGTAAAAGTCAGCTTCTATGGTTAGTTTGTCATAAAAAATAAATTAATAAAAATAGCCCACGTTCCATGGCCAACACATGTGTATGTTCGTAACAAAACAATGTAATTGCTAGTTTTATTTCATTTTATTTATCTTTTTGTATGTGTCTTTCTTTTTGGACTTTCAATTTTTTAAACGTTAACTAAAGTTTTCTTTTTCTTTTGAAGTGGAAGCGCTTTTTTCTTAGAAGTGAATATAAGTAACCGTCACGCTCAGCTCGGTGACGTTTTTTTTTATTATGACGAACTACACAGATTGGCCACAGAGGCTGGCCTTGACTGCTTCACCGGATTGAGATGTGGTATAGCTCTTAGGTCGCTTAGCCGGAACCTCTATTGCTAGTAACTCGACACAAGGGTCCCCCCGGTGAAGTGTAACCTCGGCTTGGATGGTTACTATGTTACGCGTAAGCATGCCGATCCGAGGGCGCCCGAGAGGGCCGAACCACGACTACGGTGACGTTTAATGGTTTACTCGTTTTCATTGTACATTAAGTGCACTCTACTCTTTATAAGCTCCTCTCTCCACTAACTTACTATTAAAACCGTTGACGTGTGGTCATAATACAACAACCATTTTGTTGTTTTGTGGTTTATTGTGTGTTCGGGTTCTCGACGGGCGCATTTCGTGAAACTTAAGGTAAAATAAGTCGCAGTGAAGCGAAGATGGATCACTTTAATAAAATAATAACTTTATTATTTTATAAGGAAATATTTATATATATTAGAAGGAAAATAGAATTGTATTATTATATTCTTTTAGTGTTCTGAATATTATACTATTGGAAGAAACCCCGTGCAAGGAGAATTTATGGTGTTTGCGTTCGAGGCATTTAATAAGGATCTGAAGATAAATGACGAATTGATACATCAGTTACAAGTAATAGTTACTACGGTTGAATTGGTAAGTTATCTACTCTAGTTCTAGTTTACGATATTGGTAGATAAATTATTTATTGCACTTAATACGATACGGTACGGGTACATTGACGAACAAAATGCTACATGCATTTCTTCCCGTTAACCTTTGGTAGTTAAGAGCATGGTTAGGGTAGTTTTGAAAACTGGTATCAAGGGTATCTCAGTTATTTTTTTTATTAACATAATCGTCCAAGTCGAGGTCCCTCCTCGGGTGACACTAAGCTACCGTAATCTTACTTGTTACAATTTATCTCTTTGCATTCTAGGTACAAACGTACTTTTTCTTCTGGGATGACTTAGAGGATGATAGTAAAACACGATTTGACAAGCCCTGTTGGCATTTATTGGACAATACTGGCATATTGGCTTTGAACGATGCTTGCATTATGAGAAGTTTTATACATGAAATTGTAGCACAAAATTTTAAAGGCCAATTGCGACAGGATATTTTAAGCGTTTACCATAAAGTATGTATTTTTAAATTTAACGTTATTATATCAAGATCAATAAACGAAAAATAATACAAGCTTTAACATCCAGCACTATTATAACTCTGAAGGAAGATTGTGCAGATTTGTTCTATCTTTCCTAGTTGATCTACTCTTTTAACCGAGCTTTAAAATTTAACAAGTGGGTGATATTTGGTACGCTAAATCAAGATATTTATAGCATCACGAAATATAAAGAGTGACAATAATAAATAACTTACCTGTCTCGGCTCTAGTTCAGTATGACGGCTCCAACAAGTTACTCCAGAAGAGCTTTGAGATGTTGTGTTCTTGTCAGCTGAGCACTTTAACTCCAAACACAACCATGACAAGTCGGAAACGTCTATATACAGGGTGGGCCATAACAAAATGCACTTTTAAATTAAAAAAAAAACAACAACAGGTTATATTCAATAGGGTTTATTTAGTTTGAACTTGTAAAAATATAGTATTAATTTATGTTTTGAAAATTACATCTTCAAGATGACCTCCGGATCGACGAGCACACTCTTCCAAACGAGACTTAAAATTTTCAAACACTCGCCTACAAGTCGTTGTTGGAATTTCCGCCATTTCTTGAAGAATACTTTGCTTCAAATCTTTAAGAGTTTTTGGATTTTTATTATATACTCTACTCTTGAGATATCCCCATAAAAAGAAATCTGGGGGGGATAAGTCGGGGCTTCGGGGTGGCCACTCAATGTTACCCTTCTTCGATATCACTTTTCCAGGGAACATTTCCCGTACGACCGCCATGCTGACGTTAGAAGTATGGCAGGTAGCCCCATCCTGTTGAAACCATGTCATAGAATTGTATCCATCAAATTCTAGGAGCTTTGGGCCCAAAAAGTCTCTCAGCATACGAACATAGCGTTCTGAAGTAACAGTCACAGCTTCACCGCGATCATTTTCAAAGAAATAAGGTCCAATCAAACCTTTAGCTGATATTGCGCCCAAACTGTAACTTTTGGCAATGAAGTGGCTTCTGATGTTTCAGCGCCGGCTGCTCCGCACTCCAGTATCGACAGTTTTGCTTATTTACAAAACCGTTCATATGAAAGTGAGCCTCGTCTGAGAAGAGGATGCTTCCATAATTAGAGAACCGCTCAAGCATTAAAGATGAAAATTCAATTCTTTTAGTGAAGTCAGCTTCCTTTAATTCTTGTACGAGTTGAATCTTATAAGGATGAAGTTTTAAATCACGTGATAAGATTCACCTTAGGCTCGTACGGGCTATCTGTAAAGTTGCTGAACGCCTACGAGTTGACAGTTCCGGATCCGCTCGAACAGATTCGCTAACTTCCTCTATATTTTGTTCTGTCCGTGAAGTCCGCGGGCGACCTTGACTTTTAATCGGTAATGTCGAACCTGTTTTTTCAAACTTCTTCAGCCATTGTTTAATTAAATTAGTGCTAGGGCACTGACGTATGCTCCGCAATCCATAGTTGACTCGAAACAAACGTCGCACGGAAATATACGAATGAGCATTCTCGAAAAATGGCAACTAAAATTAAATGAAATGCGCGACCGAACGATACCCCCCGCGCGCCTCTCCTGCGCAGCTTCGAAGTTTTAAACAAAATTCAAAAGTGCATTTTGTAATGGCCCACCCTGTATTATGATTGTTCCCTCAAGCGTGAAATTTCGACTCCTGATCCGATGTTATGTCATGGACAGAGACATAAAGCTATGGACAAAGCAAACAGATAAAGTCAGTTTTGATTACTCTATAGTAAGATGTAACTTATACCATTTCTGTATTTAATAGTTGTTCGATGTTCGAATACTGTTTTTGTTCCGACAAATAAATAATTATGCGCAGTATGGTTGACTGATTGACTTACCACGAGATCGCTAAAATAACGCATCTAATCGACTTGAAATTTAGTATAGGTACTCATTTCACGAGAGGCTAGGAAGGGGTTTAACACAAAACCTATTCAATTTGGATGGATTTTTTATCTATCTATATGTATTATCATTATTTTATGTATATTGTCTCAGCCTTACGTAATTATATTAAATGGGACCGGTGCAAAGCCGGGGCGTGTAGCTAATTTTCTCATGTTAACCATTTCATTTGCAGGTATATTTTATGGCATCTATGGGTCAATATTTCGATACAACAATATCCAGGTCCAGAAACTACGATAATTATAACATGGAACGCTACAACATAACAAACATCAATAAATCTTCTTTCTATGCTATCAAGTCGCCCCTTTTATTGGCGTTGGCTCTAACCAAGAACTTGAACGAGAAATCTTACGACGTGGTGGACGATATTGGCGCTGATATTGGCATATTAATTCAATGTCACGTAAGTTTCTTTTCTCTAAAAAACTTAAAAAAAGTGGTGAATATTTCTCGTGGAATATAAATATCTGGAGAGAATGGAATTCTAGTCGTATCTATTCTCTACTGTTTTATGGTAGAAATAAGTACCAAGGTGCTCCTAGACAATGAAAACCTATTTCCGCATAGTGGTCTAGAACTTGCAATATAAAATTCGTAGTATCGAATCCTAACCGGCTCAAATAAAAATCGATCAGTCATTGAGTCGTACAGTTATCGATTTTTAAGTAGGTACATTTACTATATTTTCTGGGCTACAATTACATGATTTAATTTTCACAACTTCACTTCACCATTGTTGTGTATATCCTGTAAATTCGTCAACATTAAAGGATACGCAAACATACCACTGTCGGTCTTTTTCGTGATTACAAAGTGGGTATTTTCAATTATTATGAAGACTACAAACTTGATACCTTGTGGCGTTGTGATCAATAAAGTTTTAGGCGATAGGGTTAGCCCTTCATAGCTTAGTTTTTCACAAGCAGTGTAATATTACTTATGCTGTTGATTAAAAAATTAGCTCAATTTAATTTCAAGGATTTTCAAATTTCAGAACGACTTGATTGACTACTACAACACAAAGGGAACTGTTGCCGGCAAAAGTGGATCAGATATACCGGAAGGTAAGTGCTCTTGGGTAGCTGCCGCAGTCTTGGAGAACTGCAGTCCAGAGCAGAGGCGCATCTTCACCGAGAACTTCGGCAACAGGGATCCTGTAAAACTTCAACGTGTACGTGAGCTGTACGAAGAGTTGGATGTGGAGAAGCTTTACGAAAAAGAGGAGAAGAAACGTTTCGAAATCTTCCACAAAAAAGTGAACTCGTTACCCGAGGATGCCACACCTTCATCAGACTTCTTTAAAAGTTTCTACAATTTAGTGCGTCACTATACAAGAGATACTACAACCTTGATGTATGACAAACATTAAATTATGCTACTAATTTATATGTCGTTTTACTGATTATCCTGATTAGAACGAATGAGGTATGACAGTTTTTTGCAGGAGATGACACGAAAGATATTGCCGTTCACCTGACCGATTAAGTGATTAATATCTACAAAAAAACCCTTGCTAGAAACCAGGCTTGTCCTCTATTTCTTTATGAAGGACCCTTATAATATTTAGTATAATTTTATATCCAATTGTTTTGGCAAAAGACCTCCCAGGTGTGATGTCTACCTCTTTATGAAGGACCCTTATTATTAAATAAGTAATTATAATTTTGTATTCAGTTACTAGTGCCTTACTTCCAAAAGTTATTAAGACGACTAGAGAAAGTTATTAATTTAATCAATGACATTTCGCAATTCGACTGTATTATCCAATAAATAATTTGAGCGGAGCGAGGTCACGCTTTACACGGGCACAGGCACGTGAATGCGAATTAATATGGAAATCATGCAAATGGGCTTCGTTGAAATAAATCCAAATCTAGCTTAATGACACCGACGTGTAATCCTGTTGTAATACGGTATGTTGTGTAAAAATTATATTAAAATATATAATATTATATTAACAATATTAACTTTATATAATTGTAAAATTCATAATTTGGATTTTAATTAATTCAGATTTGTATTATAGATATTAAACAGTGATAGTCAAATGCCATAGTGGTCGACTTTACGATCTTATAGTCGGGGGTTAATTGATCCTCAAAACCGAATGGATCGCTTTGCGTCGTCGTTCATTATTCATACAGCAAAGGACTGGAATAGTTTGCCACGTCTGACTTTCTCAGATTTCAATTTGGGTTTTTTCAATTGGCGGATTGGAAGACTTAACTTGTAAAAATAATAAAATCCAATTGAATATGAAGAGAAACCTTGAAGATATAACAATTTTGATTCAATACTTGGAATACTTTACGATTATAAAATCCTTGTTTTTAATGCGAACTAGAAAAATAATTGATAAGTGACATGGTTATTTTTTAATTGATTGATGTATATCTATTTATGATAATAATATATATATATCTTATATCTTACTAATGTTAGTAAGTTATCATCATACCAACATATCATGAAATCCCTACTTCGGACTCGGGACCCAAATGACCCGATCCAACATAGATTATGTCGTGGTCATGGACAGAGACAAGTGAAGCCATTAAGTCCGCCTTTTCGTACTCCTTTATTATGTGGAAATTAAATAAATAAATAAATAATATATAATTAAATAAAGCAATCGGGCTGTTGACCCACAGGGGGTAGTACAAAGATTACGGAGTTCCAACGTGCATTTTTCGTAAGTATTGCATGTGTGTGGGACTCGGCCTGGGCGGCCCTTACCCGCTTAACCCAACTGCGAAAGCCATCAGCCGTTATAAGTGGAGTGCCCTGGACCTGTCAGCAACAGGGCACCCCAAAAGCAAAGACCAGACTACTCCCTCCAAGTAGGGGGGAACTTCTCCGGTGATGAAGAACGGTGAGAAGTCGCGACGGTGCCGAAGTGTTAGCAGGGCCAGTTTTACCCAGCCTGACCCGCTTCAGGAGGTGCAAAAAAACTTAGAATGCTTGAGATAATAACAGCCAATCATGTGTGTCGACTCTCATTACTCATTTATATTTTTTATTACTACTACGACCATATGGATACGACATATGATGGCGGCGTATTTTTTTTTGATAAATAATTTTGACAGTTTCTGCCAATGGAGACTTTTATAACGACAGCTGGTAATCATTCACTCTCGAGCGTAATCTATCAAATACGTCGATAAAATTTTGCGTATGAACGTGTCAGAATCGAAGTTATATATTTATTATATAGACATATTTTAGTATGTTAAAATAAATTATCACTCACAGTTATTAAGTCTACCTGCTAGACTGAATAACTACATAACCATAATCTCAGGTACATTACCTAAATTATGATAAGTACGTCGGGCGGTACATAATAATACACAATATATAAGACAAGGTAAATAACAAGAGAGTACTTAACTTATGTACTGAGGCGCTACCGACGAACAACTCGTCAACACAACATTAAAAACTCAACACTAACAACACAACTTGAGAGAACAACTCTACCAGCCTCTGAACTGTACCACTGCTCTTTTACTATTGAGTGTCCTATCTCAAAGGTCGGCAACGCACTTACAGCTCCTCTGGTGCTGTGGATGTTCATGGGCGACGGTGATCACTTAAGATCAGGTGAGCCGTATGCTCGTTTGCCACTTTTCATATAAAAAAAAAAAGTGTCAACAACATGACTCCTCACCTCACCTCAAATACTTTACATATTTAATACTCTATGGTTTTCACAGCACATAAATTAACAACTAATTATTACTAAATATATGTGTTAAAATACGAACTATGTGTCGAATAAACAAACCTGTTTTAAATAAAGAGTAACTGGCAATTTTTCTTCTTTTTCTTTTTTTTTAAAGAAAAGAAAGCTAGCAATATTTCTTTTTTTTTTTCAGAAATATTACTAACAATCTTGTTAACCATTCCAACTAAGCTTAAGGTTGTGCTAGGACATGGTTCACGGCCCTCTAGTTGTCAGCCCTGTAGTTCTGGGCTCTCAAGAATAAGACTACGGTATCCCCTGCCTGTCGTATAAGGCGACTAAAAGGGGCCTCGGGTTCACTGGGCGACAAGGGTGGGGGCCTGAGTCGTCCACCAAAGTGGACCCGGGAAGAAGGCGGGGAGGGAGTAACCGGCCCCCCCGGGACGTGCTCTCCTTGAGCACAGTGCAGAGGGGCTCCGGTGCGTTCCACTGGAGATCCCGGAGCCCCTCGTCATGCACCAAGGAAAGGGCCACCGGGGAGGTTTTAGTGGGTAAGAACCCCACATAACCGCCGCCTTCCCCCCAGAAGGCGGGGTATCTTTCTGAAGATTTCCTCCCCGTAAACAACAAAGGACATGGTTCACGGCAATAGTCGAATGGTGGATTCGAACCCACGACCTTACGATTCGCAGGCCGTACCCTAAACCATTAGGCTATTGACGCTTAAATTTTGACATACATATATTATAATCTAAACATTCGAAACGAATCATTCGATAGTCAAAGTAGTAGCTGTACTACAATTATCTAACAAACGATTGCGAGCAAGGTAAAGTTATCTTGCGTTTTTTTTTAGATTAAAGTATTGAATGCGACTTATTGGTTTGCAACAGACAATGGTAAAACATACATCATACATTTTTAAAAAAGATGGAGGAGTCAATCGGTTAAAGCTAGGGATCACTAACGGTCCCAAGAGCGAATTAAATCTAGAGTTAGACGAGCCTTATAACGATTAAGCGTAAATAGCGTGGGTTCGAATCCACCATTCGACTATTGACGTGAGCCATCTCCTAGCACAAGCTTAAGCTTAGTTGGAATGGTTAACAAGAATGTTAGTAATATTTATGAAAAAAAGGAATATTGCTAGCTTTCTTTTTAAAAAAAAAAATTCAATAAATCCAGGTCACCCAGGTACTAACTTTTAAATGCAAAGACATTAAACAGTGAAATAAAATTATATAAATATTTTGTTTGTATTTAAATTTGAGACAAGCACCTGTAAATCCGTGATTATATTACTAACCAAATTCATAGGAAGGAGTTTCCCAATTCATTAGTAGAAATACAATATTCAATATTTCGTTTACATTCGTGCCCTCGTAGCGCACCGGTCGCCAGAAAAAATTGCTCGTAGAACTTTTACACTAAGTGTAATTTTTTACAAATTATACGCAGCCACAGATCATGTTGTAGATATGAATATTTTTTAGTCTGTGTCATACAATAACAGTAGCGCTACGTTTACCAAGCGTAGCAACCGGAGCATCGTAGCGTATAATACCTCCTTGTTGAGTAAACATAGAGAATATCAAAACCGCGGGAACTACTCAGAGATATTATCGTTGATGTAAATTTGAACTCGGAACAATGGCCATTTGGAATAACGCCACGGAAAATCAGATTAGAAAACGTAAAACAAAGGCATTAAAATTTTCCAGCCAAATTACCGACTAAACTGGTTATAGTATTTTAATTTTATAATAGACTAGCGTACCCAGCCCGCTTTGCCGGTTTAGATTTTGCTTTATTTACTTTAAACAATAAACTTATATCATTAAATATTTTATTTAACTCTCCCTATATTTTAAATTATTAATTTCTCTTCGTGTTCATTCTCTTCTCGAGCGGATGAAAATCATTACCTTTTTTTTTTACGAGGAGGAAATCTTCAAAAAGATACGCCGCCTTCTGGGGGGAAGGCGGCGGTTATGTGGGGTTTTTACCCACTAAAACCTCCCCGGTGGCCCTTTCCTCGGTGCATGACGAGGGGCTCCAGGATCTCCAGAGGAACGCACTGGAGCCCCTCTGCACTGTGCTCAAGGACACGTCCCGAGGGGGGAGGTTACTCCCTCCCCCCCTCTGCCCTCGCAGTGCAAGGCGACACGGGCCAGCCGATGTCGCCTTCTTCCCGGGTCCATCTTGGCGGACGACAAAGGCCCCCACCCTTGTCGCCCAGTGAACCCGAGGCCCCTTTTAGTCGCCTTCTACGACAGCCATGGGATACCGTAGTCTTATTCTTAAGAGCCCAGAACTACAGGGCTGAAAATCATTACCTACACCCACGTACATGTCAGTAAATACGATATCATTCTTATTATTTATACAAAAACATATCGGGCTCAAGTTAATGTCAGAAATAAAAGTACGGCGTAAGGATTGTTTGACAGTTGAAAAAGAGGAGCTCCGATCGTCTCCAAACTTTACAGGATTACCAGGTCAATCTGAAAGTTTCACTGAAATCGGTCCAGCCGTTTCAAAGCCTATACGGATAAAAAACCACACACTTTCTCTTTTATTTATTTAGATGATTCTCAAATATAATTTTCTCTTAGAAACTTTGGTGGGTGTTGTTAACCTTAAGGAACTTATTCCATCATATACTTGTATATTTAAACATAAACGTGTTATTATATACAGATTATATAGGCTTTTACTGAAACCACTATCGATTCATTGATATAATAGATTGCGGAATAAGTCTTTTCGCATTTAGTCTTTCGTATGTATGAATTTGTAATAAAATCTCTTTGGCTATACTATTTGTATCTGGCTGGTTTTGGTATCATATAAAATTTAAATTTTAAAGAACATAATTCCAAATTAAAATTAGGAAAATGTGTGATTTTCATTTGTTTTTCGTACTGTCAAGTTTGTCAAGAAAGCTAGCAATATTTCTTTTTTTTTTTCAGAAATATTACTAACAATCTTGTTAACCATTCCAACTAAGCTTAAGCTTGTGCTAGGACATGGTTCACGGCAATAGTCCAATGGTGGATTCGAACCCACGACCTTACGATTCGCAGGGAGTACCTTAAACCATTAGGCTATTGACGCTTCTTCAAGTTGAGTGAATGTAATGAAGAAATTCGATACATTTTAAAATTTCACTACAAAAAAGGTAATAAAGCAACGCAAGCCGCGACCTAGTGCAGTGTCTGTGAGATTAGCACAAATTTGGTTTATGCGTTTTCAATCCGGAAATTTTGATTTCAAAGAAGCACGTCGCTCTGGTCCCCCTATTACGGATAAAATGGATGGCATTTTTGAAAAAGTGGAGCAATATCAGCATATCAGTAGTTACGACGTAGCTGAGTAAATGGTACCTACATACTTAAATATAAATAAACTATATTAAAATATGTTTTGAATTGTCTTAAAAAATGCGAAGGAACTTTTTCCCCGACCTAATACTGTTATTTTGGAAAATGATTCGTAATTATAAATATTATCATTTCAGAATTCACTGATGAATTAAAAGGCTCATAAAATTGACCACAAGACCCCAATATATATCTATATACCAACCTCCTTAGAGTCTGCAAAAGTCGTCACTTACTCTACATACTACTACACTCATTGGGTAAAAAGTGGAAGTGTAATATACCTACCTCCATAGACAAGAAGTATAATCATCCATATACCCGTATAATCTCCACTTCACTTCGTTATTTACACTGTTAAAGCGAGTTTATACATTTTGGTACAAGTAGCCCTACCCTTTTAAAACAACACATGACACCCACTGATGCATAATAACTACTTCCAATTATATCTTAGTGATTTACCTGAACTCTATTGTATCTTTAATTTTTAATTAATTTTAAGATTAACTTGACATTGTAAACAACAGTTTAACTTTATTAGTTTGTAAACGGACTTCTAATTAATTTTGTATAAAGATTGTGAGGACGCGCCGTTGTGACGGTATTCATTAAAATAATTCCTTTTACAACGTCACGCCGTCTGAATAAAGCGAGTGTATTAGTTATTGGACTATCTCATTCTACAAGACCTACAACTTTTTAGTTAACTATTGTAATTAATAATTAACTAAAAACTTAATAATTAATAAAATGAAACTCGTGATCTATACAACAAATAAATATATTTTCCATTAAGTTCCATGTATAAATTTTAAAATTACCTTTCACATAACATTCACGACAACAATATAATATCAATAAGTTATATTACAATGTTTTGGAAGTTGAAAACTTGAAATCACAATGTACTCTATATATTTCATATAATAGTAAGTTACCATTCATTCTATAATCATCAAATTCATTAATATGTGTATAATAGTATACAATACATTTATAATTTAGTATAATTAATGTAGGTACCTCGTCTACGTGATTATTACTCATTCTAGTTACAATTAAATACATAAAAGATGGTCGGTGCGGCAAGTTATATATCCCATTATGATTATACTTAATTACAAGAAATGAAAAGTCATTTCTCTTTACGGTTTAATATACGTTCTCGTAGTACATTCTATTACTAAAAAACATCGAATAATGGTCCACATGACATTCAAACATATTCAATAAAGCATACACAACACCAATCTAAATACTTCCATTTAAACATTGAATTAATGAAATTATTTTAATAACATGGAAGAAGGAATTACTATGACCGCTTACATTGTTTTCTCAGAATAACAATATAGCATATGAAAAAACATGAGCCGTGGTAGCTCAGTGTCCGGGCGGTTGGCTCAAGTTGCATAGTACGCTAGCAACCCGAGTTCCATCCCCGGTGCCGGCACCAATAAATTGTTGTTGCAATTTGATGAGCTGATTCACCACGCGCTCGGCGATGAAGGAAAACGTCATGACTAAACCTACACGTCTTAGAAAAAATCATAAGACATGTGAAGTCTGCCAATTCGTACAGGGGCCGCGTGGACTGTGCCCTTATACTCTCTTCACGGAGGAGGCCTGCAGTGGGACATATATTTATATAAAGGCTGTAACTTTTATTTTTATATGGAAAGGGAATAACATCTTCTCAAGTCAGTCTCTACCACTGATTCTACTACATTTAGGCCAATCTGTGACATTCTCCTTTATCATGATCTCCATTGTAATCATAAAACATTTATTAAATCTCGGATACTATTAAAACGGCGTAGACCTTTATAAATAACAAGACTATAAAACAGTAATGTTGGTATATTTAAAGAGTTAATTAAAAAGGTTCATTTCTTTTACGGCATAAAAGAAGAAACAATATGGACTCAATAACCTAATGGTGAAACGTTAGGTCCTAATTTGTTACCATTGAAGAAAATCCGCCAGTTGTGTAGCCACAAATGCATTTTCTGCCGTAAGGTGTGTTCAATTTAATCTCTAGGAAGTACAATAATTTATATAGCTAACATAACTGCCACTTCGTACAGCAAAGGACTGGAATAGTTTGCCCGGGTCTGTCTTTCCTTCCGATTACAATGTGGGTGTTTTCAAGAGTAGAGTGAATAGGCATTTACTAAGTTAGTGCGCCTTACCATCCAGGACTGCATTTCCACTTAACATCAGGTGGGATCGTAGTCAAGCACTTGCTTAGAAATAATTAAAAAATCTTCGGAATGCATTAGCG
Organism: Meandrusa payeni; assembly: GCA_029286785.1. Classification (NCBI taxonomy): domain Eukaryota; kingdom Metazoa; phylum Arthropoda; class Insecta; order Lepidoptera; family Papilionidae; genus Meandrusa; species Meandrusa payeni. The sequence continues at coordinate 3,591,087 of JAGSMX010000008.1, read as the reverse complement.
TTGGAAGATAGTTGAGCCTTATTATTTTGTATAAAGGCTGGATTATGTCTCTTTAGTAAATTCAACAGCTACAACAACGTTCAAGCTGAAATATTTTAATGTAAATAATATGTTTTCGATCATAGCAGTTTCCTTCCTCACAGCGTTATCCTAGATAAGGTAAATAAATGTCTTTTGATTAAGTACATTGCACTTAGCTTCTAAAATAATTATTTTATTTACTGTTCTAATTACGCAGCGAACATTTATTATTATAGAAATTACATTAGTAAATATAATATAATATTCATCAATATGGCGCGACACAACGCCTACGGAAATAATTACAATGAAATGAAGCAGTCAGTCAGTTCTATTATTGTAAGGCATACAAACGTCCTCACTATTTCATCTAGATGCAAAAGTGTAATTAAATATAATTTTTTGTATAATATAATTATTAAAATCATTTGTAAATTTTAGGACTGTACTCGTATGTAAGGTTGTGCGTTATGAGTTTTACAACAAATATGTATTTTACATTTATATATATCTAAACCGAATGCATGCTTATTAATTAATTGATTTTTCAGTGCTACGTATTAGAATCAATAACATACCATTACATTTGTTTTTGTGACCAACCGGTTTCACCATATACAGCGGCAGAGGCAGTCAGACCATAGAACAATCACGAAGTATAAAAAAATGATTTAATAGCCTACCGAACGAAGAAGAAGAAAACTGATCTCTTTTAAAAATAACAAATGGTACTATATTGCTTCGTATCTAAAAAATTACTTGCCACCTATAAAAAAAATCGTCATTTATTGAATACTGGTATCACTATAAAATTCCACACGATATCGATTTTAGTATTATTTACTGCATAGATTATATATATTATTACTACATTCTTGTAATCGTATTATATTAGTATTCTTATAAATAGCCTTCATCAATATTTTACAAATTGCATTTTTATACCCATTCCAAAAACACAATCGGGAAAAGAAATTTTCAGACTATTTCAAAGCTTTTAAGCTCACATTACTTCATTATATGTATTTATAACTTCACTTTGTATATTTTCAATTCCAGATTTTAAATTATGAAAACAGTTAATTATATTTGGTTGACTGTTAAGCACACTTACTTCATTCCAAAATAAATTATATTACGGCTTTGAAGAACCACTGCCTTAGTTATTGGCACTTTTGAATAAAATACACGACATTTATAACATTATAACGTACATACAAACGAATAATACACGTTACAAAATATATATTTATAAATAGTACATATAAATATTTAGTGATTTACAATCACAACTTACATAGGCAAGAACAAATAGGAAATTATAACACTTTCTAAGATTTAATTTAAGTGTATGATTGAATTTTCGTAGGATTATGCCATATTTTTTGGTACTTTCATTATTCTAATATATATCTATGAAATATATATATATATATATATATATGTGTTGTATTGGTGGTATTTTGTAATAGTGGTACGTACGCAACACTTAAAAAATCATTTTTTTTCTATTTTGCATTTCTTTTTCTAATGTCAAAAGTGATTTACAATTTTTACGACAGGGAATGGCAGATTAAAACGTTCTTCACCTTACAATAATCTTGAGTTGATTTCATTTTAAAACATCATCATGTTTTTTGTTCGTATGCAATAATGAAATAAGGAAATAAAAAATAAACCGCTTTAACTTGAAGCATGCCCGTTTACGTGTATTTTTAATTATTTATGTTGTAAACTTTTATTTACTATCATGCTCCTAAATTAAATCTCAGTTAATCCAATATATTCTAATACAATGGAATAATAAATACTACAAACACCTAACAACATCTAGATTTTACAAACACGAACATCAAAATATTAAATAAATATTTTTGTATATATAATTGTAATATATATAAATTACATTAATTACAAATGGCATTTGTTACAAATTAATAGATCTCATCAAATAAGATAACTTATTCGCTTGCTTGTAACATTTGGGAGAGGATTTACTACCTAAAAATTCTAAGTAAAATAATAACGCCTAACACAAAACAATTATAAAATATTGAATATTTGTTACATTTTTCATTTAATATGGATTTTAAATTTTCATTGAAATTGGCCATGCTTATATTACATAATTTGGCCGTATAATGTCATTTATTTTAAAATTTTAAAATTTTAAATAGCCAGTGTGAGTCATGGTTGTTACATTGAAATTGGCCATGCGTATCTTACATTAATTGGCTGTCTTATGCCATTTATTTTAAAATTTTAAAAATGTCAATGTGAGTGATTGCGAAATGTATCTATCGATATAATATGATGACCCTGTGTCAATCATGGACTGCGACCAAAGCATCCAGAGGGCTTTTAGATCGCTTTGTTTCTATCTACAATTTTTAGAATCTACGCTCTACGCAGGTAACTGTTGGGATGACTACGACCATTCCGTTAATATTTATATTTTTTATACTGTTATATATAGGTAAATATCAATAAGTTATACTAATAAATTTATAATTTTATAGAAATTTGGCAGTTTCGGTTCAGTGAACAGGCAAATACTAAGGTTATCAATAGTGTAAAAAGAAATTAATCACTTACCAAGGGGTTGGAATGGGTCCGCTAAGCTATACCTACAGTGGACCCTCTAACTAACAATTACGAATATTTAATCCATTCAGTAGAAAGGGTAGTTTACAAAACGCAGCCGGCGGCGGCGAGAAGGCACGGCGTGGGAGGCGCGGCGGCTGCGGCGGGGCGAAGCGCCCAGCGCCGCCGCGCGCCCTCAGAGCGGGAAGCAGCGCGCGGAACGGCGTGGCTCACTTGCACCACGGCGCCGCCTCGGTGCTGCGACCGCCGCATCTACTCGCGTGCTCTCCACCTCACTTTCACTACCACCAACGCCTCCCCCGCAAAGTCGTTCCGGCTCTATGGGTTCAAGTTTATGCATGGAAGGCCTACTCGATAACCTCGCACTATCCGCTGCGGGAGTAGACGCTGGACGTTCGGGAGCGTCGTCTAACTCAATACGTCCGAGTTCAAGAGCTAACGCATATTCCGAACGTTCAATCACGCTAGTCAACTCTTCAGCAACAGTCGTCTCTGCAAGCGTTGAATCAGCTGCAGCGGAATCCGCTCGAGGTGATTCAGCTTGCACTGACAAGTATCGGCGTGTACCAGTCGAAGATGGTGATGTGTCAGGAGCTCGTCGTTCTGGCGTTGCGAATACTGAATCCGAGGCCCAGCTCCGTGACTCTGAAGCTTGACGATAAGTGTCATCAACGCTACGTTGCGATGTGCGACGACTTACGCGCGGGCTTTCATCATCGATGGCGCGAAAATCTAAGGAACTTAGATCAAAATGTCCTACTCTACGTGTAGATCCATCTCGTAAAGACGGCCTATGTGTTGTAAAAGCTGCGTCATATAATTCACAAATGCTAGTGCGATCGGATTGAGGATCTTCATATAAAGTTAAGTTCCTTGTTTCCGTTGCGTCAGATGGAGTTTCATCATGATTTGACGTGACTTCACTTCTTTCAGAAATGTCAAAAGTAAATCGCGCTTCGAATCTATCGGGACTAAGAAGAGGGGCCGATCGAGAACAGTCTTCTGATGTTTGTGCGCTACTTTCAAGAGGTTGGGGCCGTAAACAAGCGCCTCTTGGTGATATTTCTTCAGAGTCTGTGGAGCGATCAGAACGAGGCGCGTGATATATTTGACGACGAGTTAACGCCGGTTGTGAGCCGCAAGGAGTGCGCCTACAGCAGGTTCTTTCGTGCCTTACGTCTGAACCACTACTCCCTGTCGATTTTGAATGTGGAGGCCGCCGGCGTCGATCGTCATCCCGTCCATAAAGCGAAGTGAAATCTTCAGAACAAAACTTTTCAAATAGCTCTTGCGAACTTAGTCTCGTTGAACCAGTCGCATTGTAAAATGCTTCCGTTGGAGATCGATCTTCCCGCTCATAAAGGGCACTGGAACTCGCTCGCTTAGACCTATCCATTAAACCAAGTTTATAAATCTTTGGTAGTCGGCGCTCAAACACACCTTGAGAATGAGCCCGAGAAGGTCCGCGGGGACCAAACATACCTTCCCTCCGATCTAGTACACGGTCCGCGGAGACACCACGCATATGCGCGTGTGTTTTAGGTAGAAGTTCAATAGGGGGAGAGGTGACGAACTCTGGTTCGTATTCGTCTTCATCCTCTTGCGTTTCGGCGGAGGGTACCGAACGTTCAAGAGATCCGCGACCACATTCACATTCTTCGTCATGCTCGTCACTTGCGTCACCTTCATCAAAAGAAGGAGCACGTGGACCATGCCCGAATACACGACGACGCTCTTCAGCAGCGCCTTCATCTTCTAGGCGAATAGAGCGCCGTAGGGGCGGTCGGTCCCGACGAGGTCGACGAGGCGCTTCTAGAGTGGATGCGTGTGGTAGAGGTGGACGAGAGGGAGTTGGGAGCAGCCGATCAAGCGATAAACCACGACGGGGACGAGGCGGACGCTGTTGTCGTTTATCACGAGGTACTGCAGTGGGGCTAGTTTCTTCCGGTGTAGTTGGTAGTGCCGCACCACGCCCAAACTCAATGAACCAGAGTTCGTCTTTTAATTCACACTCTCACTTTTTTTCATTCATATCCTTATTTAAATAGTGCAGCACGTAATGTAGCACCAGATCGTAGCAGTATTTGTATTCAGTCTGTAAAAAAGACGAGTGTAATAAATGGAATGGAACGAAATGTTTAGAATTTTCAAATGTTCAACGCTCACCATGTTCTCAACGAGCTGGGGTCGATGACGGCGTACAGTTTTCACAGCTTGGAATACATCTACTTCACCGTGTTGAATGACTTGCTCGATACATGCATTTGCCGCGCAATATACTCCCGCGCGACTTCTTCCATCTCTGTAGTGAAAATAAGCAAATAATACATCGAATGTAAATAATGTCAACACTTGCTACCGGTAGAGATTACAATCCTAAATTTTCTATAATTCTAATTCAACTGCTCACAAAATAAGTCATGAATTAGGTCAATATATTATATACTTTTGTCTACGGTGTCTTATAACTACGCTAGCTAATAATTTCCGAAGTACAAATATTGTTCGTGTCGAGCTCAAACTAATGAACTATCAAATGCACGTTATCCATTTCAATTCTACTCTCATGATTAAATTTAAAATCCATTAGCGTCGGCACCATTATCACATGAATCACTAACTGAAAGTGATTGTAGATTCAATTTGATTTTTTTTCCATAGTTTTAAGGGATTTTTTTTGTTTCTTGTATTTACTCTCTAGTAGCTTAGCCTAAACAAAATAACCGTTCAAAGACGACACGACCTAGGTCTATCCGTATAGATTCGTACTATAGCTTAATAATTTCGTAAAATATTCCTACACACCTAATTGTCTTCATTACTTCTTTTTTTTTGTCTTTTATTAATGAGTTTGAGTCAGAGCCGTGGTAGCTCAGTGTCCAGGCGGTTGGCTCGTGTTGCATAGTACGCTAGCAACCCGAGTTCGATCCCCGGTGCCGGCACCAATAAATTTGCTGTTGCAATTTTATGTGCCGATTAACCACGCGCTCGGCGGTGAAGGAAAACATCGTGAGGAAACCTACATGTCTTAGAAAAATTTTCTAAGGCATGTGAAGTCTACCAATCCGCACTAGGGCCGTGTGGTGGACTATGCCCTTATACTCTCTTTACAGAGAAGGCCTGTGCCCAGCAGTGGGACATATATATTATATATATAAAGGCTGTAACTTTAACTTTAATTAATGAGTTTCATAGTACGTTGGCAATTTGATTTTGTTGAGGCCTGATGCAAACATCAATGAAATTGTTAATTGTATTTTTAGATAGTAGTCTACAACGAGTGGTGCTGGAGGTAAAACATTGTTAGGAAATGTATGTCTCAAAGTCTGCCAATCCGAACTGGGTCCATGTGGCGGACTGCGTCCTTTTAGCAAGAAGTTCTGTGCCCAACAGTTGTGTTTATATATTATTTTTGTACTGTGACCTTGTGTTACAAATTAAATATTACGTACGGAGACACGACGCACACAGGTCCGTAGTCAGTGCGCTGTCTCCACCGCTCCACCATATTCATCAGCTCAACTAACGAGTTGGTTGATGACGGTACTTTATGTCCCATCGGCCAACACGTCAGCTGGAAGAGTTGTACTGTTTTTGGTGGCGCCTTTACACCAGCCATTAGTTCCGTCAGCGAAACAATCTACAACACAAAGATCCGGTGAACATTATGTATTTTATTATTTCATTTCATTTCAATTTAAATATATAAAATAGTATATTTAATAGATTACTAACTGACCCTGCAAACTTCGTACCACCTAATTATTTGATAGTAGTTAGTAGTAGAAACTCAAAGAGGTTTCGATTTGAACCGATTGACATTTATGATATGTCTGTCTGTTAACGACGACTTCATTATTCCTTAGCTGAACAAAAGAAAGTCATTCTGTCTGTCATTTACTCACTTTTCTTTGATGAGGTTTTATAAAATCTAATTTTAATAAAAAAATCTTATTTTATAAACAAATTTTATACTAAAAATAACAAACACAGAAAAGAATTATCCACCAAATTGGGTGCAGTAGTTTGGTACTCGTAGTTATGGACGTACATACAAACATTCATTATTACATATAAACGGTAGGATACTACATTACGATAAGTACACTTCGAGTTCGCCTTTGTGAAAAAAGTGTTAGTATAATTAAATAAAATAATTGTAATATATATAGAAATATGCTATTTATCTAAGATTATTACTTGGTAAATAATAAGTAAGATTCATGGATACGCGGGTTGCCGCCGCCCTAAACTAACTATTGATGCTTCCACTCTACATGTACGGAATCAACTGTTTATTAATAACGAAAACGTCAATTATTTTAAACTTAATATTTACCTTTTTGTTGATTCTGAATATCCAGGTTTTGATGTTAGTGTAATGGTTATGAGACACGTGATCTATTGTGAACACTGGCCCATACTTTTTAGAATGACGTCCTTCTGGCCAAAATGGGGGATATTGTTGCTGAAATATTTTTTTTTTGTTTAGATACAAGTTTTTAAAACAATTGATTTCAAATTAAAAAAATTGATTAAATATTGTTATGTATCGATATGTTTAGTTACGCACAGAGTTTTTCGGTGGAACACATAACACGACGACGGCAGCACATTCATAATCATAAACCAAGGACCAAAATTCTCCTTGAGTTCTGATCAAAGGCCATTCGGTAACTATGTATTCGCGTGGTTTGGTGTAACCCTGGAACATAAACTTAAATAAATATTTCCTATTTCTATTTCAAAAACCTGTCATAAGACAAAATACAACCGTTTTAGTGATGTACACAACGCTGATACATTTTTGCCAAAAAAAAAACTCCCAAAATGTTATATAAGTGCTGTTTTTGTAAAACGGTAAAACGAGAACTCTATAAGATTGAAAAGACAAACGCTTAGCATAAGTCTTTCTATTTCAAATGTTTCTTATTTCAGTTGTTCTTATTTTTTACGATATTGGACAGCTCTGGGCACCGTTGAAAACTATCGCTGTGGCAGCTTTGACGTACGCTGAGACGGTATACACTGTTGGCATCATGTCCTATTTGAACGTTTTCTAACCAATTAAAATTTATAGCTTCAACCAAAGTAAATTATTTCATTTATGATTGGCCATACTTACATCAACGAATACTGCATTGATGTAATCCGTAAAACTATTTCCCTGGAAGGATGTCAAGTATGGGCGAAAGTTGTCAGCTGCAAAAATATAAACATAGTTTAACTTATTGTTAAATTATCTAGTTATCTTCATTATATCAGGCACAGGACATTCACTATTCTGCTATTTACCAGTGACGTTTCATTATAAAACCGATCAAGAATAGTCGTATGTTGTCAACACTCGTTTAGCGCGTCAGTGGTACGCCGTCGGCAAACTATATTGGCATCAATTGACTAAAAGTACTACTAAAACTTGCAAATATCGACCTCTATGAAGCGAATGAACCTTCATTTTGGCGACAATTGGTTTAGAAGACTTGGGACCCTGAACATAGGGCTCCCCAAATAATTTCCAGAAGTAGCGGTTCTAAGCGGCCTTGTTGTGTGGGGAAATCGTCAACAAGTTAACTCGCCCGCTGGAAGGGGATGTGGGATTCTACAGATACCCACTAGAACCCCCCGGTGGCCCTTATTAGGTGCATGGTGAGAGGCTCCGTGATCTCCAGTAGAACGCACCGGAGCCTCTCTGAACTGTGCTCTCGGACAGCACTTCCCGGGAGGGAGTAAGGGGCCTCCCCCTTAATCCCCAGTGCTCTCGCAGTGCAAGGCGACAGGCGAAGGGCCGGCTGACGTCGCCTCCTTCCCGGGTCCTCCTTTAGCGGACAACAAAGGCCCCACTCTTATCGCCCAGGGAACCCAAGGCCGCTTTTACAGGCAGGGGATTCCACAGCCTTATTCTACGAGCCCAGGGCTACAGGGCTGATTGTAAGCGGCGGCCTGCATCGATTGTCTTCCTGCGACCATTATAAGGTCGTCAGATCACCGTTTCGAATGTTGTAGATATAAATAATTTAACTTATGTCAGGGCTTACGGGGCACTACTAGAACATCACGGTTCTTCTCTCTATTGTCTCCGCGGTGACCTCCGGCACAGTCCCCGATGGTGAACCTCGGCGTCTGTTTGCAGATTTGCTGATACTCTTTTTGGTATTCATTAAGTTTTGTGACTGCATCTCTTTGAGATTTCTGTTTCAATCTCTGCGATAATTCAGAAACTGGAAACCATGATATACCACACACAACGTGTTCTTCCAGCGTATCGTATACAAATTTGTATTGCTCCTGGGGAAGGACAAATATGTGAGTAAAGTTTAAAAAAGCATTTAAAAAAAATAATCTCCCACTTTTTAACACAATTTTTAACACTAATGTGAACGACGGAAACATTATTAGACACCTCAAATCAACCATATGATGCGGTTTGTTTAAAATAATTTTATTTACTTAGGTAAATAAAATTGGTGTGTTTGTTTGTAATATTAAAATAACCGCTTTTTACTACATGAAAATGAATGTATAACGACTCTGTCTGTCTGTTTATTCTAGCTAATCACTGGAAAAGAATTCTTCTATTGTTAGTAAACCAATTTGACACTTTCGTAACAGTGGTCCGACCACTGCAACGGTTTTTTCTATTGCACAAATGGGTCACAATCGAAGAAGTACCGCAATCTCGCAAAATATCGACGTGAAGTGGTATATAATACTATTTTGTTTCTTTCTACTTAGTGAGCGAGATGCTGGTATTTCAAATCTTTATAATAGGTTGGTAACGCACTTGCAATCCCATTAGTTTGTGTTTGCAGGCTGTGGGATCACTTAAGATCAGGTGAGCCACTTGCTCGTTTGCCCCATAATCCAATGAAAAACACTTAGTCAATAAATTCGAAGCGTCAATAGTCTAATGGCTTAGAAATTACGGTCTGCAAAATATAAGGTCTCAATTCGATTCCACTTTTGACGTGAACCAAAACTGAGCACAAGTTTACTCTTAATAAAAGTGTCAATAACCTAATGGTTTAGGGTACGGTCTGCGAATCGTAAGGTCGTGGGTTCGAATCCACCATTCGACTATTGACGTGAACCATCTTCTTATAATTTTAAGCCTAGTTAGAACGGTTAACAAGAATGTTAGTAATATTTATGCAAAAAAACGAAATATTGCTGTCTTTAAAAAAAATCATGGTTTTGTTAATAAGAAAGTTAATCTTAAAAAGAAAAGTTACAAGATAGGTAATTTCCATTTTCGTATATTTTATTAGATTATCACCTCGTTTTCTATAAGCCCCTTTCTAGATTGTCGCAATTTCTTTAGATATCCATAAACATCGAAACAGTCTTCCTCTTCCGCTAATTCCAAATTAGCATCGATAGCCAGGTATACTCCCGAACGTCCTCCACCATCACTGTATAATCAAACAAATGGAATTATAATTTGTGAATAGTCAGCGGTCAGTGAAGAACTAGCGTACCCAGCCCTCTTCGCCGGGCTAGATGTTACTTTCTTTTATTTAAACAATAAACTTAAATCATTAAATATTTAACTCTCACAATATTATAAATTATTCATTTCTCTCCGTATTCATTTTCTTCTATTTTCTTCTCGAGCTAGTGAAGATCATCACCTACATCCATGTACATATCAGTATCATTTATACAAAAACATATCGGTCTCAAGTTAATGTTAGAAATAAAAGTACGACTTATGACTTGTTTGACAGTTCAAAAAGAGGAGTGCTCTGATCGTCAACTTTACAGGATTACTCACCGGGTCAATCTGGAGATTCCCTGAAAGTTTCATTGAAATCGGTCCAGCCGTGTCGGAGCCTATACGGTTCAAACACACACACATTCTATTTTATATATATAGATCACTATACACATACTTGCAGTGTACTACCATCGGTCCGGCGGCTGGGTTTGTTGCTAACCTTCTTCCCACAACGGCCCTTACGCGTCTTCTGAACTCAAGCAGCGCGTTGCTGAAGGGGCACGTGTGGGAGTGCCATTGTGTATAATGAAACTGGAGAATAAAGCGCTCCTCGACCACAACCTGTTTCGTAAAGTTTCACAGCAAAATTGTAACTTAGTTTTTGATATTTGACTAGTTTTAAACTAAATTACAATATTATCTGTACACATAAGACACATTAAATGACGGAGTTTTACGCGTCGTGTAAAATTAATTTCACGGATTTCATTGAAATGTAAATTTAATTTTAAATTCCGTATGGCTTACAGCGCTTTACAGCTCTCGCGGTTATAAGGTACTAAAATGTTAAACGTTCCAATATCTTAGTATTATAGTATAAAGCACTTGATATGCTTATATTATAATTTAACAAAAACATTATTCCCAATATTACTAAAAGTTTTATTATTTAAAAAAATTATTTAAATTTTAATAAGACCGTGATATAACTTTTTTTTTAAAAAAGAAAGTTAGCAATATTTCTTTTTTTTTTCAGAACCTATTACTAACTTGTTAACCATTCCAGCTAAGCTTAAGCTTATGCTAGGACATGGTTCACGGCAATAGTCGAATGGTGGATTCGAACCCACGACCTTACGATTCACAGGCCGTACCCTAAACTATTAGGCTATTGACGCTTCAATTAGATTTATTTAATCAATTTGACGTTTTGGTATAACTCAAAATATCAGTGAATGGAGTTATTGGTCAATATTAATTTTTTATCGAAACAAATGGGTGATATATGCGAATTTATCATCGAGCTTATTATATATACGTAAGGTGGTGAGCACATAACCATACATGGCGGACAAATTTGAGGCATAAAGTTTATAACTTGTGTTGTCTATTACTCTTTATTTTTTAAATTATATACCATGTATCATTTTTTAATTTAATATTAAAATAGTAAATTTTGATTAAAATTGTATAAAAATTGGCATAATTACATCTTTTTCGCTTTTATAAAGTCTGAATGTACGAATATGGAAATTGGCCAGTTCCTCCTCTTGGACGATGCCCACACTGATATCTCCGTAAGTTTCATCTTTTTCCTTATTAGGGGGCCAGTACTGGACACACATAACCTAGAGCAAATATATTAGATATACAAATAGAAATTTCAAATATGGAAATCAAAAATAATTCGAATAATATTTATAATATAAATTTTTTATGGCGGTTTGTATTTTCGTTAGATCTCAAATTTGGAATGGCAGTCATGTAGAAATTTAAAAAGCTTTATTTTTATAATTAAATTTTAAAATGAGACTAATTTTCTATCTAACCTTTATAAAGTCGAAAGTTTTAGTTAGCATTACTATTGCTGCCGCACGCTCTTGCCAAATCATGCGCCAGAAATCCACCACAGTCTCCTCAGTTGGGCCTTGTGTTACTATATATGCGTTCGGCTTTAATATACTCTGCAAGTAAAAGTTAAATACATAAAAGGTAATGGGAATAACAAACAAAACAAAATAAACGGAAACAAACAACTCCGAGAGTTACACCACATTCTGGGGGGGAAGGCGGCGGTTATGAGGGGTTTAATGCATGGTTACGGGCTCCGGGATCTCTAGAGGAACGCACAGGAGCCCCTCTGCACTGTGGTCTTGGGAGCGCACGTGCCAGCCGATGTTGCCTTCTTCCCTGGACAACTTGTCGCCCAGTGAACAGGCCCCCCGCCGTAGTCTTATTCTTGAGAGCCCAGAACTACAGGCTCGTCGATATACTTACATTAACCTAAAACGTCGTGGTACCAACGACTCATTCTCTTTACATAACCAAACCACCGAATCATAACCTTTTTCCATTCCAGTCATAACATCCCCTTTTCTCAATCATTCCTTTTCACTCATTTTTAAATCCTGTCCTATGGATTTACGCATACCACCTTTTAATGACGGCATATCTACAACATTGATTTTCCGTACACTAAAGTGGTAGTGTTTGTTTCATATGTATAATATTTGCAGAATCTTAACTTACAATACCAAGTTATTACATGTTTTTATTACACAAACACATTGTGTTATAAAAAAATAGTAATTTGTCGGCGCATCCGCGTCTGAATACGTCAGCTGTCACTTTATTCAAATGTTTATGCTCATAAACAACACCGAGCATTGGTGAGGCGGCCATCTTGTGAATTTAGTTTTGTTTGTAACCGTCACGCTTCCCGAAGTGGCATATAAGTTAGTTTAGCTTAGATTGTCCCAGTAGATTTCGTTAATAAAATAGCTACCGACCGAGTCGTGGTTCGGCCCTCTCGGGCGCCCTCGGATCGGACTGCTAACGCGTAATAATGGTAACCGTCCGCCGAGGTTACCCTCACCGGGGACCCTTGTGTCGAGTTACCACCTAAATAGAGGTTCAGGCTAAGCGACCTAAGAGCTATGCCACCTCTCAAATCCGGTGAAGCAGTAAAGGCCAGCTTCTGTGCCAACTGTGTTAGTTCGTCAAAAAAAAAGAAAAAAAATTGTAACCGTCGTACAGAGCGCACGCGACACTAGCTCAGCGGACGTTACTTTTTAAATCTAATTCGATCTTAGTGCACTATAATTGTAATACAATTGGACTATTACGAATTATAAGTAACATAATTATTACCTTAGTTATTTTATTATAATATCGTCTTCCTATGCAAAAAGCAATACCTACTTTAAGATCCTTGACAACCATCTTTGATTAGAAATGCAATTAGTATAAAAAAAAATTAATTTATTTGCTAGAATGATAAAGAATGTATAGGCTTTATTCAATACTTCAGAATAGCTATAAATTCTGATTATTTCTCTCCCGCAGATTGGGGTAAGAAGTTTCTTATTACGTTTTCTCAATCCTTTCGAAATAAGTGGAGACCGCAACCCACCAACGAGTTTCGAAATTTACTTACAAAGTTATTTAAATTTTAAATCCATGGGGCTTATAAACGCGGAATTTGTAATTATAACTTATTCATAAATGTTATCTTTATTAAATTGACATAGAATTCGAGTCTTAAATTAAAATATTCCAATCGACCACTATCACAAAAAGTCTATATTTTGATTTTTTTTAAACATGGCGTATACATTTTCTTATTTATTATTACTAGTGGTTGGCCTATAGTCGAAATTCGACTTTAACCCAGGTATTGATACTCGTTCATAACCCAATTATAGCAACTTATTCGGTGAAACTGTGTTTTCAATTCCTTAAATATTACCAAGCAACCGTGTAATGTCTGCCTGCATGTGTATTAAACACATGTTAGTGATTTAACGCGTAATTTAAAAAAAAAATATTAGCATTTTGCACAACTTCTTTATTTAAATTCTGTCCGCGCAATTTTCCTAAGAAGGGGTACAGAGTTTTTGCTTCATTTATTAATATATAGGTTGTCAAATATCTCCCTTCCGCCTTTTTGTCTTTTGAATTTCGCGGCTATGTACAAAGCGCTACAGAGCTCGTATCTAGCAATACTATACATAATTTGAAAGGTCTTGACATAACCTACAAAACGACGCTATGCATAATTAGTTTGGATATTGCATTCAACAGTTATAGACGTGTAAACATGGACTTCACTAACGCCGAAATTCGCGCTATTTTAAAGTTTTCCTTCGTTAAAGGCAAATCCGCTAGAGAAACGTTCCGTGACATTAATGGTGTTTTGGGGATGGTACTCTATCACTTCGAACCACGGAGGAATGGTTTCGACGATTCAGAGCCGGTGAAAACGACAACATGGATAAGCCAGCCGGCGGAAGACCTGTGACGACAAATACCGATCAAATCATGGACTACATCGAGTTAGACCGGCATGTGGCATCTCGTGACATCGCCCAGGAGATGGGAGTTAGTCACCAAACCATTTTAAACCATCTGCAGAAGGCTGGATACAAAAAAAAGCTTGATGTTTGGGTGCCGCATGACACAAAAGGCGGAAGGGAGATATTTGACAACCTAATATAATGGTAACGACCTTACTCGAAGATTTTTTTTATTTAAATGAGTAACGAGCACATACTCAGCGGAAAGAAATACACCAGATTAGTGTGAAAAATCTTATCATCGATCTTGAAGTTAACTTACATCGATGTAGGAAGCATTTATGTAGTCAGAATCAGGTTCCCGGTCCACAGTATCCAGCACCACTCTGTTGTAGTCATCTGTGAGAAAAAGCAAATAGTTTTAAAGATAAGTTAGAGGGTTCAGGCTAAGCGACCTAAGAGCTATGTCACATCTCAATCCAGTGAAGCAGTCAAGGCCAGCTTCTCTGGACAATCTGTGTAATTCTTCATTTAAAAAATATTAAAAAAAGATATGAGTAAGCTCTCACGTATGTTAGCTGGCAACACCTGACACCCAGCGATTGTTATGCATAATAACTACTTCCAATGATATCTTAATGATTTACCTGAACCTTATTGTATCTTTAATTCATAATTAATAATTTAGTTGATCGTCACATGAACTTGGCATTGTAAACAATAGTTTAACTTTATTAGTTCCTAATCTGACTTCTAATTAATTTTGTATAAAGATTGTGAGGACGCGCAGTCGTGACGGTATTCGTTATAATAATTCTTTGTACAACGTTACGCTGTCTCAATAAAACGAGTGTATTAGTTGTTGGACTATTTTATTCCACGAAACCTACAAATTATAACACGTAATTTCGACTCTTTTAATAACTATTAAACATGACACGCATCGTTAAGAGGTTTCTCTCTATGTCGCCCTAACCACTGGTTGATTGGGCCCTGCCCCGTTTTCGACGGTACCCTGAGTTCATCGTCATATCTAAAATTTGGGTCGGTAAAATTATTTTTTATTTTTTGTTTATTTATTAAGAAAATGAATTTTGTTAGCACTATTTAAAAAAATCAATGTCTGAACGAAATATACTTACAGGGTGTAACTTTCTGGTTTTGATTCTTATGAAGATTGGCTTTCTTTGTAGCATGCCGACAAGAATGTGTTTCTACCTTCACTGCCATCTGGAAGGAACAAGTGTAGTTTGATTTTCGCTTATGTACAAATTGTGTAATACATTTTTATGTATTACACAATTTGTACGTATGTGTATTACATTGTTTTCATAAATAAGCCGTTAGAGATCGTTAAAAAATTATTGGAAGTTACTATGAGCTAGGAAAACAATAGATTACACATATTAACATTTATTTAAACGGCAACACTGTTTTAATGTAAGTGTATCGTAAACGTATTGTGTAACTATAAAGTGTAAAGTAACCGACATAAGTCGACAACGTGGAAATTTAAAATTTAAACTTGCAATACCTGAAATTCTAATTTGTATAGAACCGGAAATTTCCTTCTTTGCTCGCAAAGCTTCTGAAAGTTCTTCAACTCCACCGGACGGTCCGGTATAGTCTCCGATATCGAACCATTCTCGCCCACTGTGGAGAGAAAATATTTATACTTCACATATTAAGTAATTTGTTGTCCATTTATCAGGTGATTAATTTGTCCCTAAAACTACGATTAGGTTTTATTTAGTACGAATGCAATTTTAATTAGTAAATGGTGATGGAAATAAAAGCTAATATTTGTGATATTATGTAAACAATGTTTTTAGTTTTTAATGAGTAATTTAAAACAATTAAATTATTCTAATTTTAAAAAAAATAAGCTTTATGGTTGAATATTTGATATTTTTTTATATATATATATGTTTTTTTATATTAAAACATAACTCATAATGATGTATTCAAATATAATTTTACTTCAACTAATTCAAAGTAACTGAAATAAATTGTGCATAGACAATTAAATATCCTTAAAATAAAATATTTTTATTAATTTATTTATATTTTATTAAAAAATATAAACTTAAACGAAAAAGGATATCTTACGTAAACTTGGATAATACATTATTAGAATTTTCACAAAATTTTATTTTTATTAAAATTTTAGTACTTAGTGTTGCCTCTCGGCGTTATTTCAGTTAGCTAGCGTCTTTATCTTCCGATATATTCCAACTTTCTTAACCGACCCTTTATTCCGACCCCTTTTTTTAGATCACGAGTGTATATAGGCTGTAATTTTATTAAATTATTTAATGTAATAATTAGCTTATTAATAAGTTTAGACTTGTATTACGAGATGGTTCACGTTAATAGTTGAATGGTGGATCCCACGATCTAACGCATCGCAAACCGTACCCTAAACCACTTTGGCTATTAACACTTTAAGTTGCTTCAAATGAGGGTGGATCGATAATGTTATATATGTAATAACTGCAAAAGGGGTCACGATTTTTTTTTATGACGAACTACACAGATTGGCCAGAGAAGCTGGCCTTGAGTGCTTCACCGGATTGCGAGGTGGCATAGCTTTTAGGTCGCTTAGCCTGAACCTCTATTGCTAGTAACTTGATACAAGGGTCCCCGGTGAGGGGTGAAGGGGTCACGAATCACAAAACTCTAATAAGAGCGACTGACCGCACGAGTGACCGCATGGGAAGTACCAGGTTTCAAATAAAAAAAAGAATCATCAAAATCGATTCGGGCCGTAGACAGTTATGAGGTAACAAACATAAAATACGACGAATTGAGAACCTCCTCCTTTTTGTAGTTGGTTTAACTTTAAAAAATATATTACTAAAATGACGTAAGTACATGAACGTTTGACGACAACGCGCCGCTGACGTCATTTGGCGCGCTCCGGCAATTGCGGCTCGTCATCGTTTCACCATTTCTCTACGAGAATAAAACGTCCCATTTTTTTGTTGATAACCAGTTTCATCCCTATCAGCAACTTTATGCGTACTGATATTTTCGTTCACTATTTCCTCATACAGCTTAATCGAATCAGTTTGATACCACGATGTGCACTGTGTACTATGTGCAATGTGTACGATGTGTACTGTGTACGATGTGTACTGTGTACGATCTGTACTGTGTACGATCTATACTGTGTACGATGTGTACTGTGTACGATGTGTACTGTGTACGATGTGTACTGTGTACCTACGTTTGTATGTGCTGTGATGTTGATGTGTACGATTATGACGTCATCATTAAACTGCGATAAAATAATTATTAATAGTTTTATTTCAATGTTGTATATTCTACTTGAGGCAACATGAGAAAATTAAAGTGATGTACTACAATAGCACGAATGTTAATAACCTTACAGATGTTAAAATATGAGTTCTAAATATAACAAGTAATAATTTGTTACGAAACGTAAAAATCCACTACCGGTGCCAACTTTCTTATGAATGGATTGACGACGAACAAAATGACGCATAACAATAAGTCATTGAGGTCGAGTGGATTCAAATGCACATCGGGAACATTGATTACGTAAATAGTTATATTCCTAGGATAAAATTTATTAAACACTCTTAATACCTACATCAAAAACATACAAAGATAGGTGCATTTATTGTTACCTATTTGTTCGGTATAGTTGATTAGCGATAATTCATATTTCACGGTAATATATCTGTAACACAGACGACGGTGCGACGATATTTTTTTATCTTTAAATCTCCGCGCACACGTGGGTATTTGGTAAACCTTCGCTGTCGAACACAGCGCAGGGAGAGCGCGGAGAGAGCACTATCTGCCCAGTCGTCCACCAGTTACAGAACCGTTCGGTGTAGTTAATTTAGCGTACAGGCTCGCGATTCATTATCGGTTCTCGGTGCGTCATTAACGACGTCCTTAATTTAACTTTTGATTTGAAACTGCTTAAGGGCAGCAGTGCAATACGGTGGCATCAGCATGTTGCTCGCGTGTTCAGACTCGATATTGACTTACTGACTCGACTTAGGTTTGACAGAGTGAACCAGGAGCCTACAAGCAGAGACATCGAGGTGGTAAGTCATGTACTTTTTAGCGCCACGCATATAGCGACACGCAGTACATATGTTTATTTATGTTTTTTTTCTCTACGCTAGCACTTATAACTAGGTCTGTACACAACCCATGACATAACAGACTTTGTGCGATTTCCAGAGAAGTCCTTTTAGTATTAATTCCGCATTTTTTTACACTTTTATTTCGTGGAAATGAAAATTAAATTAATAAATATATATTTCCTACTGTTCGACCTCTGTAAAGAGAGAAGCTGTAAGAGCATAGTCCGTCCCACAGGTTTATGGAGGATTAGACTACACCAGTTGATACTAAAAATCTTACGCTTTTATCTAACGTTACGGATGTTTTTGCGTTTTTGACGTTGTTTGGGTATCCCTCGGCAACGCCACATAAGTACCAAAACAATTATATTAAATGTGCATTCATGAATATTGCTTGTATTATATATAGTACTATTTATAATTACAAAATATAGTCTCACGAAGCAAGATTGTTGATGATGGCACCAAGATCAATTAGGGGTCATAAAAATAAAAATAAACGTACCGAGGGTTTTTGTGCAATCTTGCTTTTAATAGGATCCGTCAATCCGTCGTCCGTAAACGAAAGGCGTCCATTATGCGTCGAATCCAAGAGTGTTTCGTGATAGATAGGATATTGATATGGAAACAATCGATCAATGCACGTGTGGTGAAGTAAATTGCGTTTACTATTTGTTTACACTAACATACCATAGTTACCAGCACGAAATCAAATGTATATACTGTAGGTAGAATAGGTAAACAGGTAGGCAGAGTAAAATTATATCTAACAAGATTCTCAATTACCACATCTCTATAGAAATAATTTTACTCAACTTAGTGGTGAAGTATGGAATTAGGAACGTCTTTTGATAAACATTCTGGCCCCTTACGATTAAATGCAGGGTAAAACCATTAAGCGTAAAGTGTCCCGTTGAAAGTCCAAGCCGAGATTACCCCTCACCGGGGGGACCCTTGTGTCGAGTGACTAGCAATAGAGGTTCAGGCTAAGCGACCTAAGAGCTATGCCACCTCTCAATACGGTGAAGCAGTCAAGGCCAGCTTCTCTGCCCAATCTGTGTAGTTCGTCATAAAAAAAATGTCCCGTTGTTCGCTTTGTTTGTAAACAAAGTATTAGTTTAGGGTAATAAAATCTATTATTTTTTGGTAGATGGCTTTAAAGTATCATTAAAAAAAATTATGCGTTGGCAAGGTAACATTCCAAACTAAAAAAAAGTCTTTGCTGTTTTTATTGGTCCATTCAATTGTGAGTTACAAACCATTTTCAAAAAGCTGCTTATACAAAAAGAAGCTTAATGTTGGACGACGCCACACTAATTAACATCAAAAAACACGATATATCCATCCTGCGAAACTAACATAAAATTGAGCTATTTCTTAATGATAACTTCTATAGAATAGAATAGAATATTTATTTATTAACACACAGATTTGGTTATAATTATAAACATTACACAAATTAAAAGAACATCCATGTAACCATTGTAGCACATATTATTGGTACACAGTGACTCCCCTAAGCAGACGCTTGTATCTTGGGAGCCAAAGTTGCATTGTGGAGTTTGCATTTTGCACATTTTTTTTTGTTTTTATAATTTTGTTAATAAATGTATATATATAGATATATACATATATATATATATGTAGTAAAAATATATTTATATAGTACATATTTGAATCAAATCGGCCCAGCCGATATAATAAAATCAAGTAATGAAGTTTACGCAAAAATAATAGATTTCTTTTTCCTTAACATATTATAAAGATCTAGCCTACCACGTAACTCTAGTGCTTATTACCAGATTTAGAGAAAACGAATTAAGTTTCTCAGTCTTACGATGTACTATCGTCTGGCCAATAATTGACTACTAACACTCTCTTTCTACTAAAAAGTATTCCCATATAAATTTCACGGTTTAACCTAATACCACATTATAGAGAAACACAAAGAGCTAAATTCCTGAACGCAAATAATTTCTTCAAACGCATCGCTGTTATGCGGAGAAGCAAATATCCTTTGCTATGTACGTGCGGAATGCCTACAAATATAAAAATAACAAAGAACGTCAAAGATGGGCATGCTGGTAATGTTTACCGGTGAACGTACAAAGCATTTCCCGAATTTTTGGCGACAAACTCTCTAGCTGAATTTCAATTTCGGAATTTCGAGTATTTGAATACAGAAAGGAAATTTGACGGGCCAATAAATTGAAAACAGGTTAACTCAAATGCTTGGCCATAAAGGTTCGTCACTTTCAAAGAACGTCCTGTGTTTTGTTTATAGAAAACTAGAGTACACCCAGCCCGTTTCGCCGGGCTAGATTTTGTTTTATTTTATTTAACAATAAACTTACATCATTAAATATTTAATTTAAATCTCTCAATATATTAAATTATTCATTTCTCTCCGTAATCATTCTCTTGTATTCTCTTCTCGAGCGGGTGAAGATCATTACCTACACCCATGTACTAGCAACCCGAGTTTACCATTTACCAGTGACTTTTCATTATGAAACTGATCTATTACAGTCACATCAATTGTTGTTGTTGTTGTTGGGGGTCATCTGTGACATGAGACTATAGTGGACAAACAGTTGCGCTCCTGTAGATCCACTCTTTCACGATTGCCTTGCCAGTGGTACACCAAAGGGCACCAATAGAGGCATCAATGAGCTAAAAGACTAAGAAAACAAAAAAAATGTAAATATCGAATACTATGAAGCCAATGAACGTTAATTTTGTACACAAAGTAGGAATCCGATAAACTAAGATTTTTTTTTTGGTTAATATTTTTAAGATTGCCAATCATAAAGGGCATCCTAACACCATGTTTAAAGAAGGCCTATGCCCAATGTTATATATATATATATACATATATATACGTTGCTTACGTAAACTTTACTGTATTTTTTAAGAAGAATATTTTTTTTCCATAAATATTATTAACATTCATATAAACAATTCCAAATAAGCTTAGGCTTGTGTCATGAGATGGTTCACCTCAACAGTCGAATGGTGGATTCTAACCCACGAATATACGATTCACAGACCTTGAACCAATAGTCTATTGTTTCTAAAATTGAATCAAATGAATTAAACGTCATCAAAGTTGGAAGCATTAACAACGGCAAGCATCTTCTTAATTTAACGCTGAAGGCAAGTACCATTAAAATCGTAAATTCTATTAAGTCGGAGTGAAAGAAAGTGCTTCGTAACCTTACAAGTCTACTTAGTGTCGCCTCAGTTGGAACGGTGCCAAAGTCTTGTTTAGATCACTTGTAGCTAACTTTACAGTCTAGAGAGATGAGTACTTCTTGACATCAGCTTCTTTTATTGTTTTTTTTTTTCTAAGAAAACCAAAACTTGTATAGTTACAATAGCATACTTAATTAAAATAAGCGAACATGTCGTGCTTGAATTGAATTATACACAGATAGAAAAAGTTACAGTCTTTACACCTCCCACTGTAGGCCACAGGCCTATATATAGTATAAGGACATAGTCCACCACGTGGTGAATTAACATTTAAGATAGGACTAATTAATTGGTGCCGGCACCAAAATTCGACCTCGGGTTGCCAGTATACTATGCAACTTGAGACCCGGACACTGAGCTATCACTGCCTTCATACTCGTACATGCGAATAGTTATGGTTGGTGGTAATGATATAAGCTATTACATAATCTCTTATAAAATAATAATAAGACAATGAATTATATATATTTATCTATAATACATATGTACAAATATACATTTCATACAAAAATAATCGATTGTTCAAATAAACTTTAATTTTAAATGTAATCGCGCTATGGAAATACAAATCTTGCGT
This sequence comes from Meandrusa payeni, assembly GCA_029286785.1. Taxonomy (NCBI): domain Eukaryota; kingdom Metazoa; phylum Arthropoda; class Insecta; order Lepidoptera; family Papilionidae; genus Meandrusa; species Meandrusa payeni. The sequence goes on along the minus strand of JAGSMX010000008.1, from coordinate 3,568,773 downwards.
ACTCGCGTAAACTTAACAAATATCGTGTAAAATTCACACAAATGGATGACGAAAAGCTTTGTTAGAATACTCGGCAACTGAGCTATAATTTTTTACAGAATATCTTGTGAAATTTTATACCTATAGCTAATTTTACTACGCTTAAACCCTTTTAATAATGTCGGGCTTACGTCACAACCGTGACGTATGTAATCAGCTACTGATATAATACAAGTACATTTACGAGTAAAAAAAAAATTCAAATGGAATCAAACGTGAAGGAACAAATGTTACACGTTACACCTTGGCGCTCTCTTTAGTTAGGTATAATGCTATTTATTTTTATCTGGCATATGTTTTTTATTAATCGAATTAATCAGAACCTAACCAAACTCTCATGTATCTACTCTTGAAGTAGGTACATCCTTTCTTTCAGTTATTCTTCCATATTTCACGTACTAAATGTTTATTTAAAACTTTTATATAATTTTCTCATGGATACCATCGTCATATCTGAACCAAATTGGTTTCTTGTGGGTTTTGATATAGGACCACATGGGAAGCATCGGCTTTCAAACAAAAATATTGGCTCACCCAATCGAAACTTATGAGGTAACAAACATAAAAAAAACATACAGATGAATTGAGAATACTCCTTTTTTGAAATCGGTTATGACGAAAAACAAAAATATACTTCAAATCAAAAGTGACGGATAAGGCTAGTATGGCGCGGACACCATCTTTTAATTTAATATGTGACCTAATTGAAATCAAACCCTTTCAAAGAAAAAAATCAAAATCGGTCCAAAACTTACTTAAGCATTAAAAAAAGGAATAAAAAAGAAATAAATTAGACGGATTGAGAATTTTGAAAATAAATACCTGACCTTGAAGATTTTATTTGTTTAAAATTTTTACATACTTATTTTATGACATATGACGTAATTGACAAGATACTCTTTAAACGCTTGCCCACGTTTCCATGTAACATAAAATTGTATTCTATGTACCATCATAGACGCGCACTGGCCTAGTACATTCATATTAGTTCAAGGATATTACTCGAAAAGCATTAAATAGCTCTCATGTTTCATTTCCTGATAACAAGCTCTCTCATTGTGACGTTCTAAAAGTTTACTAATTAAGTTAATTCTCTACGCACTAAAAGCTTTTGTTAATCGAGTGTATCTAAGTCACGTAATACTCAACTAGAAGCATGTTTTGTTAGATCGAAACAATTCTAAAACAGACGTTGACACATGAAGCTGCATTGTTAAAAACAATATTAATTCTTCTTTCTTTTAATGATTAAAATTTAAGTTAGAATTTTGAATGAATGAATGAATATTCTTTATTGCGCAACAATTAAAAACAGCATACATCACAGAAATAGTAAATTTTCACATTAGACAAGGTCATTGCATACGCAATGGGCGGTCTTATCGCTAAGAGCGATCTCTTCCAGACAACCTTTGTATGGACAGAAACTTTCGTCTAAAAATATTTTAGTGGGTCTGTGTCCATATAAGAATATATTTATAAAGATAGATAGTGTCTATGTACAAGGTTCTTAAAAGCTGTCAAGGATTCTGTGCATCTTATGCTTTGTGGCAGAGCATTCCAAAGTCGGACTGCTTCCACTGAGAGAGATTTGTTCAAAATTTTTTTTTGAATTTTCCGCCATTTTATAAATTTTTAAGCGAATATTCGATCACAATCCACCAAAATGTTTAGTTTGAATGTAGCTTCGACAGGCGTGCTAGCTAAGTAAACTCCTAAGCACTCTTTACTTAAAGACGCCTACTTTTTTATGATAAAGCTGATTGGCCAGAGGAGCTGATCACAAAAGTTTCACCAGATTTGAGGTAGCACAGCTTTTAGACTTCTATTGAAGGCAACAAGGCGCAAGGGCCGAGCGGCGACATTGACTTGGACGTTTACTTTAACCGCGGCAAGGTCCACATTGTAACCAAAGAACCCACCAACCTCGCGGTTATATGGCCCGAAACGCGTGTGGCCATTTGGCCACGTTGTAACCAGACGCAAGGACTGTTTATTCCAATTCTATGCTATACGCGTTTCGCTCCTGTCGCTGAAATACCCACAGTATTTGAATGGAAACCAGCCGCGAAAGTGATACTGGGAATACAATAAAATATCAAATGCGAATTTAAGTTTTTGAATAAAAATTAAAACGTTCGACATCGTAATTTGATTTTTTTTAAAAGAGTAATTAAATATTTATAAAAGTTAGCCGCGTTATGTCCGTTATGAATTAACGCTCTACGAAGGCAGCAAATATAAGCATTAGTACTAATCTAGCGTTCATATTAAAGCGCTTTTGATCCTTCTAAACACAAATAAATTCGGCACAAACCCGATAACTTACTCTCTGGTCTAAACGTCACTCGGTCTGAAATAATAAAACCATATATTAATTTCTTATTTAGGACGATTATTTTCCGAATGTTTTGTAGTCTTTTTTTTTGTGTGACGTATTCACTACTCTAAAAGAATATTAAACTTACAGTCTGAAGCCGTAAACTACGACTGTTAAAATGTCACAATTTTTCATATAAATATTCTATGTATTGTATTTGACATCTGTAATTCTAAGAAAAAAAAAATGTTTTTTTTTTACTTAAACACCGAATATTACTCTTCTGAAAGAGAAATCATTATAACTATGTATTTAGTATCAAATCATTTAAAACATTACTCTAACAGTTAAACAGAAACAGAGTTAACAAAAACTTTATAACGCTATTATGAAAGTATAAGTTTTTAAAATATTTTCAAATTTTACAATCGCTCGCTTTTTAATTTTTGCTGTACCACTTGTCTTTATCGGTAATTTAAATATGAAACATAGCTCCTTACCTTTATTGTCGACGACATCCAACACATGGAACAAAGAGAAATATAATTAGTAATACACATCAAAATAGAAAACTAGGTGTTTGTGTCATTTATAATTAAAAAAATAAACCCTTTTGTACTTAGGTCGATTACCTCCAGGGAATGTATGTATTCTTCTGCGTTTCGTCCGATTAGAAGGATGCCAGCGAGGATTGTAAATCTGGGTGCTTTATAGATTATGAATGCACCTGCAATCCTTTTAATAGGTTCTTATGCACGTCAGCCCTGTATTTCTAGGCTCGTAGAAAAAGGCTACGATATTCCCTGTCGTTTAGAACGACTAAAATGGGTCTCGGGTTCACTGGGCGATAGTGGGGGCCTTTGTCTTTCGCTGAAGTGGACCCAGAAAGAAGGCAGAGACATCGGCCGGGGAAGGATTAATAGTATGTTCAATAAAACCCTTGCAAATGTTTACTCCTTTAATCTCGAAGTTAAAGTCATCTTTTCGCACACGGTGTTCGGTGCGCGCTACAATTGACATATTACAATATAAATATATTAGCGCCATCTGTTGCGGCGTTATTAATACACTTCTATTAACCTTCCCCGAACCCGACGGAGCACAGTGCAGAGGGACTCCGGTGCGTTCCACTGGAGAGAGGTGAGAACCCCACATAATCCCGACAATTTCGTATGCATTTATAACTTCATAAAACAAATCTTAATTATTTCGTTCGCAAATGGCGACTTTCAATTAGGTCCCATCTTAATTTTATTGATATTTGTTCCGTACACAAACCATACCCTAAAATCGTATAGATTTGTTTTGTTTCAGTTATTAGTACGTTTATGACAATTCAAGACTGGTTAATGACTTATTACTGAACTCCTTAATGATAACGACCATGGTGTCGAGGGAGAAAGAGAATCAGCCCAACTTCATAATACTGTGATACTTCGGAAATAAAATGCATCACTATTTATTAATTTGTAGATAATTTTACTTCGGAAATAAAATATTGTTTTGCGCCGTGCATTACATTTTATATATTTTTAGTTTACTTTGCTTCGGAAATAAAAGATTGTTCTTGCGCCTTGCATTACTATTTATTAATTTTTAGTTCATTTTACTTCGGAAATAAAATATTGTTTTGCGCCGTGCATTACATTTTATTAATTTTTAGTTTACTTTGCTTCGGAAATAAAAGATTGTTCTTGCGCCTAGCATTACTATTTATTAATTTCAAGTGTACCAGATGTCAGATAGTCAAATATACTTATCATGAAACTGAACATTCGTGTACAGCATCTGACGCCAAATCAATTCCATCAAGTGGAAAATTATTCTCTCTCAATCTCGAGGCAAACATTCCGTTAACAGTATAAAATATAGGTTCTTGTTTACATGAACGGAATTTATGAATAAAACATCGACCGCATCCTGCTTCTGACTTCGACGATTGAATTATATTGTGTTTATGTTTGCTGCGTGTTTCTAGGTGAGTTTTAATTTGATTTAGTTTATTTACACAATGCGAATATGTTTGCGTGGCATACCATATCTTCTTAATATCATTAAGAATAGAATAGAAATAATAAACAATTGAAATAAATAAATAAGCTCTCATAGCCTTTTAACTCTAGCGGGGTAAACGGACGCAGGATACGATATCCGCTTTTCAAGCTATATGGTATATGATTTTTTATAGCATGACGTGTCAAAGTGGGGTTAGTAAAAGAAAATCTTTTTTAAAATTTAAATAATAGTTATAACAAATATATATTTTTTTATGTTATTGTTAAATGTTTAATTGTACTTGAGGTTGATGACGCAGCTATCTGCGCTTCCAATTAAAAATTTCCGTCGCCAAAACTAACCTATTTGTCCTTATAGTACTTCAAAATGTAGCACTATGTCTAATTTTTTTCACAGTTTTCGGTAAAATGCTCATATCAAAAAAAAATGACATAATAACACAAGAATCCATTTTAAATTTCGGGACAACCTGTTATATGGGCCCACTTTATACTTGGCACAGCCCTTCTCTGTAGTAACTGTATTCTGGGCTCTCAAGAATAAGACTACGGTATCCCCTGCCTGTCGCCTTGCGCTGCAAGGGCACAGGGGGGGAGGGAGTAACCTCCCCGGGACGTGCTCTCCTTGAGCACAGTGCAGAGGGGCTCCGGTGCGTTCCACGTGAGATCCCGGAGCCCCTCGTCATGCACCGAGGAAAGGGCCACCGGGGAGGTTTTAGTGGGTAAGAACCCCGCATAACCGCCGCCTGCCCCCCAGAAGGCGGGGTATCTTTGGAATATTTCCTCCCCGTCAACAAAAAAAAGGCCTTCTCTATAAAGAGAGTATAAGGGCATAGTCTCCGCATTGGTGGATTCTTACCTCCAACCTTACGTTTAGCCGACCGTAGCCATTGGGCTATTGAAATTTCATATATATTACTCATTTCAGATTTTTCATTGATCTGTCTTGTTAGTGAAAGTTTTTGGGTCCTTCAGTTTCAGTAAGAGTAATTCATATATGAACAATAAAAATATCTTGAGCTACCATTACATAATTTTCTTTGTATGTTTACTCTAGTCTATTACCAGTGTTTCGTTGAGCTGGCTGACGTTTGAAATTCTCTGGCAGATGGTGCGTATCTTAAAAAAAAAAAGTTTGGCTGCCGATGTAATTACAGTTTTTACACATAGAGTCATCGTTGCATATTGGCAGCGGCGCAAAAAAACGTACAAACGTATAAACAAAAGCTGAAAATTGAGATGTAAATTATTTATATATTGTAAACGTAACCATTCGATAATTACGATCTTTATAAGCGTACGTAAATATTATGAAATATAAACAGCAAAGTGCTGAAGCTAGCCGTAGCTAGGATTTTATTTTAAAGAATGCCAACAATATTTTTATTTCCTAACATTCTTGTTAACCATTCCAAATAAGCTAAGGCTTGTGTTAGCAGATGGTTCACGTAATTCGGAGAAGGCAGTTCGTCCGCCTTTTTCAACCTCCTTAGTATGACCACTGGCAGGGAGTTGGGGAACTCTCCGCCGCTTTTCAGTAGCCGCACCCGTCTGGGGGCCTAGCTTTGTGAGCACGACTACCCTCCACAGGCGCCGGAGGTCCTGTTTTCCTAACTGGGCCTGTCGCTGGGGCGAGATGGTGGAATGCTAACGCGACCCCATCTCGCCCTATCATGGCGGAGGGCGACTCACCGTGGGAGGTTTTAGTCGATATTGACCTCTTGTAGACCGAGCCAAACGCTACCCGTGGCGAGTTCTTAAAAGTAATCAATTTTACACCCACGTTAAAAAAATGGCTCACGTAATAGCCGAATGGTGGATTCGAACCCACGACCTTACGATTAGTATACCGTATTCTACACCATTAGACTATTGATGCTTTAAATGTAATATTTGCTCTAGTATGCGTTTCAGAGTAAATTGTAATAATGTATTACTATTACTAAGCTTTAATTGTCTTAATACGTGCCATACAATAAAAACCACTCGAATTCCAAGTGGTTTAAAATATTTTTTTCATTCAAATATACTCTTCTTATGTAAAGTTAGTTAAAAGAAGAGCTAATCGAGAAAAAAAAATAAACAAAGTTTACAAAAAATGTAAAATTCCTAAACAAGCAGACTTTCTATCAAAGGTAACTTTTAAATTATCCTCACGGTGTAGATTTAATTACAAAGACTTGACGATCCCCGACTTTACTTTTGCCGTTGATTTTCTGAAGCCTATAATAATATCGGATGATGTCTCTATTCTCTAAGCTATAATTAGTACCGCTTTAATTATTAGGCCAAGGCTCGAATCCGAACCGGATTGGTGTTGATTCATGAGCCCGAGTATTACGTTTCTTCGGTTAATAAGTACAAAAGTTATTAGTACTTGCTAAAATTTGTGACCGACATTGGTGACGCGATAACTCTGTCTACTTTTCACCGAGCTTACTGTATAACCTGACAGGTAGTCACTCCAGCTTATTTTGCTTTATTCTTACCAAGTGTCAAGTTGGAAACCAACAATAGAAATTACGCATTAATTATGTGGACTAAATTGTTTTTAAAAAATATTATTTAGCTGACCTGATAAATCTTGTTCTGTCAAAAATTATTTCTATTTTTTTTTGACAATTTATGCTAGTTGGTATTAGTTAATTAAATTACTGCTTATTATAACAGCTACCTGCCGGTTCCGCCAAAATCGGTCCAGTCGTTCCAGAGATTAATAGGAAAATTGTAAAAAAATATATTTTTGTATATGTACCGAATATACAATCACATGAATGTAGTGAAAAGCGGTTATTTTAATGTCAAAAAGATACTCCAATCTTATGTATTTGTATAGATGAAACCAAAAAATATACGACCAACACACAACAAACATTCACAAAACAACAAAACAAACACTCACGCTCGTTACCGGTGGGGTAGGCAAAGATTACGGACTTCCACTTAATAAAAGAACCACTTAATAAACACTCGGAATTCAGTTATTTCTATAGATTTTGCATTTTTCAAACCACCTTTCGGTAAAAAACGAAAATATTGGAACATATTGGGTTAAACATATGGGTCTAGAGGCCCCACCCCTTAGATGCGTTGCTGGAGTTTCTTCGGCCATTCTTCTCCCAGCGCCAACGCTTCCCGAAGTGGCACAAGATAGTTTAGCTCTTCGAATGTCCCTTAGATTATCCGTGAAATAGCTACCGACCGAGTCGTGGTTCGGACCTCTCGGGCGCCCTCGGAACGGAATGCTTACGCGTAACATAGTAACCGTCCAAGCCGAGGTTACCCCTCACCGGGGGGACCCTTGTGTCGAGTTACTAGCGATAGAGGTTCAGGCTAAGCGACCTAAGAGCAATGGCACCTCTTAATCCGGTGAAGCAGTCAAGGCCAGCTTCTTTGGCCAATCTGTGTAGTTCGTGATAAAAAAAGGGTCTAGATATAACTATTAAAGTTACACATTGAAATGAAAATAATCTTTGGGATTTTATCGCGGTTTTAATTAATTTATTGAAGTAGACCGCTATAAAATTTAAACTTTAATGTCCGAATGACAATCCTTACTTGAAATTTTAAAAATTAACCAAACAAAATTAAGAAAGCAGGATTCCAACATATGATCCATTAAACTTTTCCGAGAATAATTTTCTTTTCTTTTTTTTTCTTTCAATCGTGCATTACTTTTTTTTATATTTTATTCAATAAAGCTCAACCACAGACTTGTGTCCGTTCTTTTCTAATGTACTTTAATTTGTTTTGTTGCTAAAATGCTACATCTGCAGCTACTACATTTTTTAATGACTGATTTTTGATGTTGGTGTTGGAGAATGCTATGGTTCATGCGTCGTAGACGCCCCGTAGCATTTTTTTTAAAAAGAAAGCTAGCAAAATTTCTTTTTTTTACAGAAATATTACTAACATTCTTGTTAACCATTCCAACTAAGCTTAAGCTTGTGCTAGGACATGGTTCACGGAAATAGTCCAATGGTGGATTCGAACCCACGATCTTACGATTCGCAGGCCGTACCCTAAAGCATTAGGCTATTGACGCTTCAAATTTGTTTTATTGTTATTAGTTTCTCCGCGACCGCTGCGTCCTTGTTTCTCATGGCCATTTTTAAGTTGTACGCTATTATTTTTTCTTTTGATGCTGCCGTTGCCCTTGTCACCAGTCTTCCTGTGTCGTCACAGTCATCTGTGTAATAGACACAGCTGACTTCGTGCATTACTCATGATTGTTTTGTTTGAGTTTATTACCGTAATATTAAACATTTCATTTGTTAATTAAGGTAATAAAAACAAACAACTCAATCAAAAAGTAAATTATGTAAATCAAATTACCAAAATAAACCCAGTGAAAACAACGTGGGAGCGTAAACGTATTGTTCTCAAGCTCTGCGTCTCGCATAAAAAGCTTTTTGCGTCGACGTTATAAGGGACGCGGGGGAAAACAAGTGTGAAAGTGCTTCGTGTATGAGAATTTTTAATTAATATAATTTTAATGCTCTTTTCTCACATGTGAATTTCATTAAAATAATTAGCTGATAAGAGACCCACACTGTATATTATGACATAAGGACAAAAGCTTTTAAATTTCCTTTGACCCAAATGTTTGTGCACTTATAACTCCGTCATTTATAAACCGATTTGGAATTTTTTTTAAAGGTAACATTCAGTTAGATCCCATGCCAATTTTGTATGTATTGAAAAAAGAAAGAGGTTTACAATTAGACGGTTATTGTATATTTGTGCATTCATAGCTTCGTCATTTATAAACAGCTTTGGAATATCTTTTTTTTTGTTTGAAATGGCTTACAATCAATTAGGTCCCATGCCAATTTTGTAGGTATTGAAAAAATAAAGAGGTTTACAATTAGACGGTTTTTGTATATTTGTGCATTCATAGCTCCGTCATTTATAAACAGCTTTGGAATATCTTTTTTGTTTGAAGGGGCTTACAATCAATTAGGTCCCACGCTAATTTTGTAGGTATTGAAAAAAAAAGAGGCTTATAATTAGACAGTTTTTGTATATTTGTGCATTCATAGCTCCGGCATTTATAGACAGATTTGGAATATCTTTTTGTTTGAAAGGGTTTCCAATCAATTCAATGCTAATTGTTTATGTATTGGTTGATTTTGAATATATACCGAGGAACTCTTAAAAACCGTATAAAAGTTAGGAATTAACTTGATTATTATTTATTGATAACTAGGTATGTACTCGTTAAAGGCAACGAACACAAAATATGTACGGATGAAAGAGAGTGGGTGTGAAAAAATGCTTCCGCTCATTGTACCGTTAATTGTATGATCCGTCAAGTTTTATTTGAATTTGGTTGTTTTTACCTCATAAATATACTTCATAATAAATAATGGTATATTCTTACTAAGTGAATTGGTTTGTACAGATCAGCATCCAGTTAGCCTGTGTGCCCAAGACAGCGACTATTTCTACAGCTAATGCGTACAGTTATTCACTGTGTTACGCTTTGCAAGACGTCTGTACCTAGTGTAATTGTTACAGTAACTTTTGAACTACGATTTTTTTAACCTATACCAGAATAGCCAGTGAAGCTGGCCTGTTGTTATGGACCTTCTTGAATAGAATCTTCTTCTATGCCAAAAGCTGGCAATGCATTTGAAACCAATGCCGTGGTGGTGGTTTTAAAATTTAAATTGAATTTCAAAGCTGCATGGCACATATGGGACATCTACAACCCTAGCTGCTGCACAATGGTTTCTACGATCTACATTGAATGAGAGCAAACTGGTGAACATTTCTTAATCTATGATCTTGATAGAGTACTACTAGGTCTACGATTTACTATATCGCGTAGAAATCTGTTCAATAACGTGGTATAAATACGTGCAACAGGGGATGTTTTCTTTTTATCAAACAATATGTTATTTAATAAAAAATTCCGCGCCTTTTGAGAAATGAAATGTCGCCAAATTTTCGTTGGCCTACAAAGTGATATTGTAGCAATAAAATATTAGTATTCCGTTTCGGTAGGCGCTTCCAACAACGAAGGTTTCCCCCAAGGAGTAAAACAATTTTCTGCGATGATCAAGGGCGTAGCTCGCTCAATATTACTTTATTTATTCGTGCGTAGAATCAGTACCTCCCCAAGTTGTTGAAGAAACCGGAAAATATTGCCATGAAAATTATTTTCAAAATAAAAAATCTGAAGTATTTATTGTGATATTATTTCGCCATTTTGCCGCTGATTCAATTCAGCGATCAACTCAGTGATAGTAAGAACTATGTTGATCAAGCTTAAATTTTTGTACCGAAATACGGCAGTTAATTATTTGGTAGTGTTAGCTGGCAACACATGACACCCGGCATTTGTGATACATAATACCTACTTCCAATAATATCTTGATGATTTACCTGAACCTTATTGTATCTTTAATTCATAATTAATTATTTAGTGATAGTCACATTAACTTGGCATTGTAAACAATAGTTTAACTTTATTAGTTCCTAATCTGACTTGTTTTCACTCTTGGTAACGGTTTTGTGAGGACGCGCAGTTGTCAGTTTTGTTGGATATAAATAATTCTTGGATAACGTTACGCTGCCTGAATAAAGCGAGTTATTAGTTGTTGGATTGTTTTACTCCACGAAACCACCAGAATCCTAACAGTAGATTGCTTTTGTTATTTGGTATTATTGGTTTGGCTTATTTGGTAGAATGCAATGTCCAATGATCGTTTGTATGTACTTTAATTCCTCTATTAACATTAGTAATTATAAGCTGGAAACAATATCATTATATCCGTACACCACTAACCTTTGAGGTAACGTCTATGCTGAAAATCAGTAGTGTTCAAGTGACTTATGCTGAGCGCAGTTTCACATGCTATGCATATTTTGATACTTAGTAAATACTTTAAAAAGTTTTAATGTGTTTATATACTTTTGTATATTTTTTTATTACTTGTACTTAGAGGTAGATGTAATTTTATTTTACAACGAAAGTAAAGAAAATGGAGTCACAGGAATAAAGTACATTTTTCTAATATATTATACAAGGGGCGAAGTTATTGATAAAAGCGATTTTTCCCAGACAACCTCCAATAACTGTCTATTTGTCCTTATATAAAAAAAAATCAAGACAATACTATAAGTATAGAGCATGTAATTCATATTTTATAATGTTATATTGCAAAAGATTTTCCTTCTTTCTCTCTATTATCTTGCAAGGAGATCGGAATCGAATGAAAAAAACGCAACGACCTGCTTCTAAGAAACTATTTCCTCCATCTTCAATCCCGCTACTTCTTTATTATCCACTTGACCCCGTTATATTACTTCCTTTTGTAATTTTCCGCTCGTTGCACTCATCGTTTTGCACTTTGCTGAAATGTTTCCGTAGAGTTTATTGAACATTATCGACTTAATGTGTCTAATATTGTACAGCCTTACAAATAAACGTGGTATAAAGATAAACTTAGAAATAAATTAAGAATAAGCAAAATTTGTACTAATAAACCAAGAATACGTTATACCTGGTATAACGTTGACGTATTTGTTCATACAATCGTTATTCCGAAGTTATAACGACGTACACCCTTGTTTAAGTCCAGTGTAACATTTAAAATACTACGATTTGTGTTTGTGTTCGATCATTTAAATTAACTTATTATGGAATTAAAGTCAATGGAGGAAGTAGAAACAGTAAAAATATTTAAAAGATGGGAAAACCCTTTTGATTTATATGTCGATGATTAGTTTCGATTAAAATATCGGTTTTCTTAAAAGTAGTATAATATTTCTAGACTATTTATTTGAAAGGTCTCTTACTATGGACAAGCGTGGAAGTGGATTATCTTCTATCTATATATAGAGTATAGAATATTTTTATAACCGCCACACATTGACAGATACATTACTACACTACTACATAGACTGCAATATTTTTTTAGTATGGTTTCTCTTTGATTGCGCTGTTGCCAACTCGTGCATTTTGACGTAACGGAAGAATAGATAAACCATAGGTATTCCGGATTTATTTGTGGTAAACTTTTTCTCAGTTTATTCTTAATTTATTCCTGGTTTAACTAAACTTAGTTTAAGGGTGGAATAAATATGTTAAAACTCATTTTATTTGTAAGACAGTGGTACAGTCTATTATTGAACAGTGGATCAGTACGGTTAAGAGTCATTAACATTGCTATGCAACAAAGAGCTATGTGGAGGGCTAAGGGAAAAAAACCATGACATTATTTTTGTCAGGTATTTTTATATCTTGCAATTTTTAACTAATCTTGACCGGAGACGGCAACCAAATAACAAAAAGAACATTAACAAAATAGAAACAACTAAAATAAGACAGCTTAACCTTTAACAATTGTAAATGAACTTCACGTGTGACAGTTCTGATAACGGTAAGCCAAATTCCGGAGTATGAGTTAGATGGCCTTTGGGAAACTGCCAACTCCGAGCCGAGGTCCGCTTCGATATTTGGCTCGTGGTAGGCTCTTTTTCACTGGATTGCAAATATTATGATTTATCCCTTATAAGCCTCGCCTGTCAACGTGCGATTTACAACATAGTGGTGGTTGATATTTTCAGATTCAGTTTAACATATTCTTATTAAAAAAAAACAGAAAGTTTGACATAACTTTTGTGACCAACTGTTTCGAAGACAAAGTGGTCTGATGACCTTAAAGTTAAAAAGTTAAAGTTACAGCCTTTATATATATAATATATATGTCCCACTGCTGGGCAGAGGCCTTCTCTGTGAAGAGAGTATAAGGGCATAGTCTGCCACGCGGCCCTAATGCGGATTGGCAGACTTCACATGTCGTAGAAAAATTTTCTAAGACATGTAGGTTTTCCTCACGATGTTTTCCTTCACCGCCGAACGCGTGATTAATCAGCACATAAAATTGCAACAACAAATTTATTGGTGCCGGCACCGGGGATCGAACTCGGGTTGCTAGCGTACTATGCAACTTGAGGCGACCGCCCGGACACTGAGCTACCACGGCTGATGACCTTATGTTTTAAAAATTGGATGTAAGCCGCTTTCAAATCGGTCTTTTTGAGGGTAGTTTTTTTAGTTTTTTTTTTATAGTAGTTTTAGGAAACCGACATATTGGCCTATTGAAATTTAATAGCGATCGGATTCACATTTTCGATCGGATCTTTTTTGGTTACATAAAAATTGATGGGTCTATATATATTACCGATGGAATCCAACGTGTAGTAAGTATATCTATATAAATAAAAAAGAAAGTGTGTTGGTTTGTACCGTATAGGCTCCGAAACGGCTGGATCGATTTCAATGAAACTTTCAGGTAATCTTCAGATTGACCTGGCGAGTAATCAATCCTGTAAAGTTTGGTGAGGATCGAAGCACTCCTCTTTTTGAACTGCCAAATACAGCTTTTTTTCCTATGATATTCTATTGTTTTATAACCCAAAAATTGTATTGACACATGCGTTGTGTAAATTTATGTCATCATGAACGATATTGAAGTACAATGGATATATATTTAAGATAATAATTAAGGATTTTAAATTCAAGGTTATAACGGAGCGTATGAACCCGTTTCCTGATGCTGCTGATATGTACATGGGTGTAGGTTATAATCTTCACCCGCTCAAGAGGACAATAGAAGAGAATGAATACGGAGACAAATGAATATTTTAATATATAGTGAGAGTTAAATTAAGTATTGAATGATGCGGTCTGAGTACGCTTGTATAATATATATTATAGTACTATCCATGTAAAGCCTAGGTTCACCAGTAATCTACTAATTATAGTAAGGTAGTAAATAATACATTTCTGGAAATATTCTGTTTCATACTAACGCATCTGAATTTATAAGTATTAAATCTCGTGATCGATTCGTTAGTTTCCCTTTTTTCCTATTAAAAAACTTATAGAAGCATCGAAATGAGGTTCACATTCTATATAATTTAATATTATCGCCCGGAAAGTGAACTACCGCGGCTTCCTTTATCATATTAATATCGATTTCTACAGTACAGCGGCACTCACGTTAGGTAACTATAGATTGGGATCCTTTATTTTATATTTTAACGGTTTTGTCTATTATATAACATCATCACGGGTCGTCTACAAGGTTCAAGGGAACCTCGCAGGTACGGGCCTCGGGGTATCGACCCCATTACCCGGGTAATCAACGCAGGGGGCGACTGCTCCCCTGGTCCTGGGTACCTTTTAAGACGGATTTTTTAGGAATAACTATTTTTACGTCGAGGCTAATCCCTCAAGCGTCAGTCGCGACGAATCTATCTGCTACGCCCTCCCGACCCCTCGGTCTCCGTTGAGACGGAGGTCGAGGGGGGGCGATGTAGACCTAACTGTTCAAAAGCTCCCTAGAATAGGGGAGTTTGAACCTACGTAAATATATAACATGCATCATGAGAAAAAATATAGTATTACTTTTAATATTGCCACTGAGGGGTTTTAAATAGCAAATCGAGGTAAAAAAATCCGGTAAACTTGTCAGAATATAGTCTTGCCAAAACGTATGGCTTGGAAGGTAAACATCTCACTGGTAGCTTTGTTTACGCTTACCTCATAAATAACTCGGCCGCCTACTGTGAGAGAAATAGATCTACGAGTATTAACACTCAGCCAGCGGCAGCGCTGGTGTTCGCGGTAATGGCGAATATTGATCAAGCTGTTAATTTTGCTGATTTAGCTAGAGTTACAGCCTTTATATATATGTGAAGTAAAGATATAAAATTTCTACACTTAAATTTATTATTTTTTTGAATTTTTATAATAATTATTCTTAAAGACAGCTTAGTTTGTAAGGATTTATCAGTTCATTTATTTCAGTAATCTTTTCTTCAATTTAAATTTTTGTTATAACTATGTATATTTTCCCTAATTAGATATTTATTTATTATATGCTATATGCATTGTCATACGAAAGTGTTGCACGTTAAAATAATAGAGATAAAAATTTGCGGATAATGTTGTTGGTAGTGAAGTTACGTATTTTAATTGTATTAAGTCTTTTATAATTTCTAGCGCTACTGTTTATTGTCCCAAATAAAGATAAAAAAAAACAATTGTCCATGTCGTGACATTTATATAAAAGAGATAGAGTTGGAATAAGGACATTAAATGTTATTTCTCTAAATATTTTACAGAAAAAGTCTTTAATTTCAAGTATCGATTGCGATTTGCTTTGTCTTTCATTCTTCGTACAGCAAAGGACTGGAATAGTTTGCCTTTCTTCTGTTTGTCTCTCCTTCCGATTACAATGTGGGTATTTTGAAAGGTAGAGTGTATAGGCATTTACTAGGCTAGTGCGCCTTACTATCCAGGACTGTATTTCCACTTAACATCAGGTGGAATGGTAGTCAAGCACTTGCTTAGAAATTATAAAAAAAAAGTATACATATAGACTTCATTATATATATACTAGCGTACCCAGCCTGCTTTATTTAAACAATAAACTTACATCACCAAATATTTAATTTAACTCTAACAATATATTAAGTTATTCACTTCTCTCCGTATTCATTCTCTTCTAATATCTTCTCGAGCGGGTGAATCCGATCTCCGATCGTCACCAAACTTTACAGGATTACTCGTCAGGTCAATCTGAAGATTTGCTGAAAGTTTAATTGAAATCGATCCTGCCGTTTCGGAGCCTATATGGAACAAACTCGCACACTTTCTCTTTTATATATATTTAAAAGAGAAAGTGTATATATATATATATATACTCGTATATATGTCCCATTGTTGGGCACAGGCTTTCCCTGTAAAGTGAATGCCTGCGACTAGCAGCGGAACATATATAAAGGCTGTAACTTTAACTTTTAACTTTATGTATTAGTCAGTATTTATTGTAGAAAATAGATCTATGGATACAGTTTTCGCCAATAAACTGTTCTGGTAAATTGGCGAAACCATTTACTTGCTTCATCTTAATGAGCTTAATAAATAAATCAATCTTATCAATCTATCACTTTAGACAGAGATAGTAGATTTTTGTGGGCTGGATCACTCAAGATAAGTTGCGGGCACACTCGTTTACTACATTCAATATTATTTTGGCTGCAAAAGGGTCTTCAGGTTCATGTAAATCCAGTATGGTAATTATCCTCGTCGTTATATAGTCTAAGCACAACAAGAGTGCACTGTTGCTTTATTCTTGTTTTTGAACCTGGACAGTTTAGTCAGAGAAGCTGACTTTAATTTCACCGGATTGAGAGGTGACATAGCCCTTAGAATGCTTAGCTTGATCCCCTATCATAGTAACTCGGCACAAGGGTCCCTCTCGGCTTGGGCGATTACCTTTCCACAGATAACGAAAGGACATTTTAAAGCTAGTTTTGAAGTCTCGACATTTCCAATACTTTAGAGCGGCCATTTTCACGGAAGACGGGTAAGGGCCTGAGGCTTTTGACATTATTAACTAACAAATGCCTTAAATATTATCAATACCTAGAGCCGTGGTAGCTCAGTGTCCGGGCGGTCGCCTCAAGATCGAGTTCGATTCCCGGTGTACCAATAAAATTTTTGTTACAATTTTAATGGCTGGTTTACTACCCGCTCGGCGATGAAGCAAAACATCGTGAGGAAACCTACATGTCTTATAAAAAAATTCTAAGACATGTGAAATCTGCCAATCCGCACTACGGCCGCGTAGAGGACTATGCCTTTAGACTCTCATTACATAGAAGACCTATGCCCAGCAGTGGAACTTATATAAAGGCCGTAAATTAACTTTTACTTTTAAATGCCTCAATCCCAATTAGTTCCATTAATTTAGTATTATTCGCGGAAATATGAGAAGTCAGTACATACTAAATTGAGGGGTAAATTATATTACACTTACAATAGTACATTTTGACTAGTATGCTCCTTTGAGTTTCACAATAATTTTAATAAAATATGTTTAATAAGTGAACATGTAAGATATCTCTTTGTCCCAGTTTCTAATGAAATGAACAGCCGATGTTCAATTCGACCTAATAAACAAGGCAGGCGTCTGTACGGCGACAGCCACTGTACGCGTGTATACATAATATACATAAAAGTAGGTCAGTTAAACATCTCGGATACACGGCGGAAGGCAGATATGGGTTATACAATAATATACATAATAAAATGGCGGCCCCATTAGGGCAAACGCTCAACTCGGTGTCCTTGGCAATTAACTGTACATTACGATGGCCCGAGTGCTTGAAGTATTTATCATATCATAAAATTTTTGACACGATTTGCATTAAACTTGCTATAAAAATATGATTTTTATTTTTAAATTATATAGTATAAGTTTATATATAGTAAATATTATATCTTATATCTATAGCTCGTTGTCTGGGCGGTTGCCTTAAGTTGCGTAGTGAGTCAGTCCTGTAGTTCTGGGCTCTCAAGAATAAGACTACGGTATCCCCTGCCTGTCGTGCTGGGAGACATGGGTGGGGGCCTTTGTCGTACGCTAAGGTAGACCCGGGAAGAAGGCGACATCGGCTGGCCCGTGTCGCCTTGCACTGCGAGGGCACTGGGGGGGGAGGGAGTAACCTCCTCCCCCCACGGACGTGCTCTCCTTGAGCACAGTGCAAAGGGGCTGCGGTACGTTCCACTAGAGATCCCGGAGACCCTCGTCATGCACCGATGAAAGGGCCACCGGGGAGGCTTTAGCGGGTAAAAACCCCACATAACCGCCGCCTTCCCCCCAGAAGGCGGGGTATCTTTTTGAAGATTTCCTCCCCGTTAACAAAAAAGTTGCCACAGTAGATTACTAATCCGAAGTCGATCCCCGGTGCTGTCATCAACGAATTAGTTTCTCTGTGATTTACGACGCCCTCAACGTTGAAGGAAAGCATGAAAATGTTTTCTCTAAGACATGCGAAGTCTGCTAATCCGTGCTAGGGCCGATTGGCGGACTATGCCCTTATACACTGTTGGGCACAGTGTGTCATATAATATACGAAAGAAAGTGCTGTGGATTTTGTGAAAATAAATAAATAAATAATAGCCGCTTTTCCTTCGAGCGACTGTCACGTGACAGTGTCACGGGGTGTCACATTTATTTTTACTTTTTTAATTTATAAAAGATATAATTAGGTTCTTAAATAATATAAAACACAACGAGTCAATTAACGGAGTTCCAAGAAGGACTTGGTATTTTCTTTTGTTGTTAACGTACAGCTCGTGTTGTGCCATTTGTAAAAGATACCGAGCTCTCCGTTGTGAAGCGAATGCTTTCTTTGAAATGTCCTTGCTAACAGCCCCTTTTAGCTAGAATCAACACCCGGGGAAAATGTTATTTTTCTCTTTAACAGCGCTTCTCAACTTTAGCAATTCTCACAATATAGGCTATAAATATACCCTTTGTATAATACATAGACATTGGTTATGTATTCAGACCAAGATATTAAACGAGCAATTTATAATATTAACGTAATTAATAATAATGAAAACTAAAAATAATGAAAAATAATGAAAAATAAAAATTTATATCATCGTACTCTAATAGTCACTACTTCGAGTCCGAGTCGGCTTATACTAATGAATAGCCATTTTTCATTCAGTTACCATTTCGGACGCTCTGGAATCGGAATGCTAACGCGATTATAGTAACCGCAGCCAAGCCTAGAGGAGCACGCAGAGATCATAAACTACCGCTTATAAAGTCACGATCATAACACTCTTGCGCTTCATTAAGATCCATACATCTGCATATACATAAAAGTAAAAAAGATAAAGTTACAGCTAAAAGATGAAGATTTCCTCACGATATTTTCGATATTAGCGCGTGGTAAACAGCCCTTAAATATGTACCAAAAATTCATTGGTGCCGGCATCGGGAAATTTGGGTTGCTAACGTATTATACATTTGAGGCGCCTGCCCGAACATCGAGTTACCTCTTTAACCACTTAGCTACCACGCTATATACCATATATAATTATCAGGTTAACTAACATTGTGAATTAGAATAAAAATTACAGAATTAAATTGCAAAAAGAAAACCGATTTCAAATCGTATCAAACGTTTAAGGCTATTACGCGCGGACGCCCTGTAAGTACGTATTATTATAGCAATATTACGAAATAGAATTAATCAAGACTGGTTAATCTCTCATCGAACTACTCTTAAAGTACATACATCCTTTGCAATAAAATATGAATCATCGAAATCGGCGCCACAACTGCGCGTCCTCACAATCTTTATACACAATTAATTAGAAGTCAGATTACGAACTAATAAAGTTAAATTATTGTTTACAATGCCAAGTTAATATGATCATCTAAATTATTAATTATGAATTTAAGATACAATAAGGTTCAGGTAAATCACTAAGAGATCATTGGAAGTAGTTATTATGCATAACAATCACTGGGTGTCATGTGTTGTCAGCTAACAGGTGATATTGAGTGATACGTACATTCATGGCGCATATATTTGATGCAAATTTAAGACATATGGTTTTCTCATAGAGGCCATTGTCAGAATTAGACAAATTTAAAGGGTACACTGAAAGCACCTGTTTCAATAAAAATAGAATCATCAAAATACAAATATCAATTTAAATTATGTAACATACAGACGAATCGACCTCCTCCTTTTTTGAAGTCGGCGTAAAATTAGCATATGCAAATTAAAAACCAAATAAGTTGCCACGTCCATGTAACAATAGCCGGACTATAACCGGTTAACAGAGACTGCTTTCAAATCCGTTTTCACCAAGTCTATTCCCCATGTTAATCATTTTTAATAATTTATTTCAATTATGTAGTAATAATATATAATAAAAATTTTCTTGACAAAGTTTTCAGTAAAAAACTACACCAGTTTATTAATTAGCAGGCGTTTGAAATAGCCTTCGGACAGCTTGTTAACGTTGTGCGGTTGAGCAACAATTTTCTACAAGAAAATGCCCGGTGTTGGCATTTTCTTTGTAAAGGAGATATGTTCGGCAGATATCCTTTGACATAAAATTATATGAAGCTTGTTTTACCTAGCGTGGACAACCCGTGGAGTCGTAAATTAGTCATTTTTGTTTAATAATATTTCGCGTGGAGGTATAAAAAAATCGTAACGTAATGAAAATGGGTTAGGAAAAAATTAGTTGTATTTTCTTCTATCAAGGTAGTTCTAAATTCTATGTATGTTTTTTGTTACCTTATAACTTTCGACTACCGTTTAGCGGTGTAACGTTACGATCCTATGTGTGAAGCCCCGGTGAGGGGTAACCTCGGCTTGAATGGCTACAATGTTACGCGTAAGCATTTAGATCCGAGGGCACCTGAGAGAGCCGAACCACGATTCGGTCGATTGCTATTACCCGGATAAATATTTTACGTACAAAACTTGCTATTTATACCCAACGTATAGCCATGGTCATGATAATTGTTCCTTTTTGGCTGTAATAAAGTAAGGTAATACAGTGACCAGCCCTGTAGCTCTGGGCTCGTAGAATAAGACTACGGTATCCCCTGTCTGTCGTAGAAGGCGACTAAAAGGGACCTCGGGTTCAATGGGCGGCAAGAGTGGGGGTCTGTCGTCCACGAAGGTGGACCCGGGAATATATAATAATATCTATAGCTCGTTGTCTGGGCGGTTGCCTTAAGTTGCGTAGTGAGTCAGCCCTGTAGTTCTGGGCTCTCAAGAATAAGACTACGGTATCCCCTGCCTGTCGTACTGGGCGACAAGGGTGGGGGGGACCTTTGTCGTCCGCTAAGGTGGACTCGGGAAGAAGGCGACATTGGCTGGCCCGTGTCGACTTGCACTGCGAGGGCACAGGGGGGTCTCCGGCGCATTC
The DNA here is from genome assembly GCA_029286785.1 of Meandrusa payeni. NCBI lineage: Eukaryota > Metazoa > Arthropoda > Insecta > Lepidoptera > Papilionidae > Meandrusa > Meandrusa payeni. The sequence continues at coordinate 3,547,622 of JAGSMX010000008.1, read as the reverse complement.
CTCTGGAGATCCCGGACCGAGGAAGGGCCACCGGGGGGTTTTAGTGGGTAAAAGCCCCACATAACTGCCGCCTTCAGAACGCGGGGTATCTTGTTGAAGATTTCCCCCCCCCCTACTTCCCCGTCAACAAAAAAAGGTGATATAGTGTACACATTATGTGGTAGGTTATGTAGTGCCAGAACTTGAAGACAAACAAGTGAAGAGATAACTCGAAAACTTAGATTACCGCAAATAAGACCCATAATAAAATTTTACGAAACAAAACACCAAATAAAATGTATTTATTCAACTTCAACATTAGAACGGTTAACCTCCTACATCATTTTTTATTTTATTCACATGATTTGACAACATGTGAGCGGAGGAAATTAACGGAAGAACAACATACGCGCTGTACTTAAAATAAGCGTACATTTTCATTTAATTATCGTTGTTTTCATTATAAATTATTATATTAATTTATTGTATTACGTTCAGTTCGCACGCCTACATTTGTACTGACACAAAGCTATACGGCTCATCATATATGTTTTTTCATCACTTTACACGAGCTTTAGGAGATGTGACACACACACACAATGCTTGGTTAAAAGGGGTCCTTAATTGATCTCTGTCTACTTAACTAGTCTTAAAATGTACGTAATTTCATTTCACTTCTCACGAATAAGACTCATAACCACTTCTTCGTCCCTTGAAATTTGATCCTGACCAGATAAAAGAGACTTCTATTGGGCGCGGTCATATGCAGAGTGGATCGCACATAATAGTTATTTTGGGGTCCATAGTGCAGTACTTCATCTTCCTACATTGAACGGTTTAGGGGTCATTTTGTCTCCTAAGCCGTTGCAGCCTCTGCCAACCATCTTATGGTTACACCGCCAATGGCCGGACACCGGCACCTCTTCTGGTAACATGGATTACCACAACATAGTTTACGCTTCATATTTATTCGGCGTGCGCAGATGACATTTCCATTTGGGCTGGTAAAGAAGTTATAACCATTTCCTGATTAACCCCCATAACTTACTATTTTAATAAGGGGGTTGTATTTTACCGACTTCAACAAGATTTTTTTTTACGTGAAAACGTACCTAACCGCGTAACGGCCCTCGGGGGAAGGACGAGTTATGTCGGACCAAATCCACATGATGTTCCACCATTATTTTTTGAAAAGTTTTTCTTTTCGCATCTTGCCCATATTAATTTTGTTGGTAACTTCGGTTCAGAATTTATACCAGATAACTAAAAATCGTATACCAGCACACATGTTGAAGAAGAAAGAGAATAAAGGCGCTAGAACTTATTAATAAAAAAATAATAATTCGGAAATGAAAAAGAGTCACTAATTTGATTTGAAATTGGGTTTTTGTTTCGATTTCGTAAATATACTTGTTCAAATGAAATTTCCGAGTCGGCTAAACAAAATCACTAAACCGGTACAAACTTTAAATTTGTTATTTTGAAATTCAGCAAGCAAGGGCCTCGAGAGTACCTGAGTTACGTAAACAAACTTTACGTCTATCATATTTTTTCAAACAAGCTAAGAGATGGTTTACAGTAACAGTCGAATGGTTTAGACTACAATCTTATTTGAAGTTGAAAGATTAACAAATGTCGCTACACGGGCATACAAATTGAAAGTTCGGTTTCCTGCCTACCTTACTATGTGACGAACGTTCAGCGTATTTACGTTTTCCTAATTTAATGCAAACATCAATTATAAGTAACCCCGTGACCTAGTGCACCAATTTAAACTTATAAAATGTAAAATAAAAACTGTGTTTCATGACCTCTAAAACACAGTTTGTGTTTCATAGTTCACCACAAAACTTAAAAGGACATTCGAACATTGTACCACAAAGTACCCTGTTTTCGGAACTTGTAAAATTATAGGCGCTTAACTTCGACCATTGTGGCTTTTGTGGAAAGCTTTAAGGAAATTAGAAACGACGATAAATTAAAGCAATACAGCTCTATAGTCAAAGGTATAGGCAGAGATTATGGATTTTTATTTAGCATATATTCGGGTCCACCACTATTTTATTTAAAATACTAATTTAAATATAACTCTGACGGTTCACTTTTTACCACGTTTATTATGTCCCACAAGATAGGCGAGTTCAATACACCAAGCATAAAAAAGTGATTTCTTTATATGTTTTTTTTGTTTTTGGTTATTATTTTAGTCAAATTAAATCTTGAAAATATATTGAGATTATATAGTTTTTGTTTTGCATTTTTTTTTATTTGGACAGATAAATGTTGTTTTATTATAGATAAATAGCCAGTGCTTAATCGTTTTTATAAATCAAACGAATAAATGAGATTTAAATTTATACTTAAATAAACTTTTGATGTCGCATTTATGACTTATCTTGAAAAAAGCTAAAAAAACATGATAACTCAAAAAATGCTTCAGTGTTGTATAATGCATATAGGGGTAAAAATTATTGCAAATAGACACCCCATCACCTACCTCCTAAGGTATATGCGTCGAATTACCAATCATCCTGTATAGATAAACGAAATGCTTACCATTTCGCTTAGTTTTTACTTAGTCAATAGTTTTGCTAAAAAAAATCTTATCATAGATACATAAGTAAAAATGTTTTAAAGTTTATCAAAGAAAAGTTAATAAAATATAAAATACTTGGACTTTTCCGTCCCCCAATTTGCTTTCATAAGATTCAAATGAACCATCCTTAAAGACAGTATTTACGCCCGGAACGTAGAAGTTTCAAATTGGTCGAATATTTTGGCATCGTTGTTATTCTTGTTTCTTTATCAAAGCTAATAAAGTTACGGTAACAGTTCAGACGCAGTCGGGCATAATGGAAAATTTTGTCTAGATCTGAAACGAAGCTATTTTAAGTCCATGCAGATTTCAAGTGGGTACTAAAGTCCAATTACAAATGTTAGACATGCATTACTTCAGATGAAATACTTTGGGATAAGGTTATTAGTAAGAATACTCTGGAGTAATCTTTAAAACAGCATTATTTTTTAATGAATACAGTGCATACGACGTTGCTGTCGACTTTTTTTTGTTGTTGCTGGGGGAAATCTCCAGCAAGATATCCCCCCAGAAGGCGGAGTTATGTGAGGTTCTAATTCACTAAAACCCAGCATCTCCAGTGGAACGCACCGGATCCCTTCTGCAAAATGCTTTGTAGCACGTCTCGGGGAAGACTAATCCCTCCCCCAGCACCCTCGCAGTGCAAGGCGACACGGTCAAAGTCACCTTCTTTCGAGTCCACTGTAGCGGACGACAAAGGCCGCCTGTAAACCTCACTTGACTGCCCTAACAACCGACGTGACTTAACTTGATATTAAATGACCAGCGAGGTTTACAAATATTCATACACAAAAATACTCGAGTTATTTACGTCCAATCTTAGCATGGATAATTTTACAAGAAGAGTTAAAATTATCGCAAGTAGTCCCCCTCACGGAAATACGTTGAGTTACCAAACATCCTGTATATCGTGAGCTATATCAGAAATTAAGTTATATTTAAGGTTACAGTCTATATATTTAAATGCCACTATTGGTCATAGCACTTCTCTGTAACGAGAGTATAATGTCATAGTCCGCCACGCGGCAAGGCAGACTTCACATGTCTTAAAAAATTCTGCCACTACTACTACCGCGAGAGCGTGGTAAATTAGCATTTAAAATAGCAAATAACAAATTCATTGGTACCGGCACCGGGAATCAAACTCTGTTTGCCAGCGTACTAGTGAACTTGGGGCAATAGCCCGGACACTGAGTTACCACGGTTCCTTTTTCTAAACTACAATTTAATAAATTACGGCTAGTAAGTAAAAATAAAGGGTCGGTAAAATGAATATCTCGAAAGATAAAGAAGATAGATAAGATTTAAATTTTAGTACTTATTGTTTCATCCATGTGGCAACAAATTTAAATAAGAATAAAATTTATTGAAAAATACTGTATTGTCCAAGTTTATGTAAGATATCCTTTTTCGTTTAACTTTATTTTTTTTTAATGAAATATGAGTAAATTAATAAAAATATTTTATTTTATTTTAAGGATATTATAATTGTCTGTCATGCACAGTTATTCTTTCGTCTTTATTTTCCGAGATATTCAAACTTTCTTAAACAACTCTGTATTGCGACCTTTTATTTTTGCTCACGAGTGTACATTAAAAGATACTTACCAAATGAAATGAGGCCACTGTTGAGCATAATAAGTTTCATGCTGTTGGGAATAGACACCAGACTGTTGGTCCCCGAAGTGCGTAGATCCTTCTTCTTAGCTTTCTTCTCCACGTCGTATCTTGGCGCGGAACGAGATCGATATTTCCGTTGACTGGTCGCCACAGAGGTACCGCGCTGTCCCGTGCGCGACGACATTTTAGCGCCCGTTATTTACAATAAATAACACTAGTCTATATATCAAATCAAGTATCTGAATAGATTAACCAGATACCGTCATTTCACTATTCACTTAACGAAATACTTTGTAATCAAAACCGAAATTATGAAATCAAGAGTTAACGTACAACTTTTATAATCTACTTATAAACACTGCTAGCTTATTTCACGCCGCACTTATACTTTGTCATTGATTTAAAGTTAATTAAAAATTATCATAATAGTTTCATCTTTGTGTGGAACAAGTGTTAGTCACGTCAATCACCACCTGAAACAAAAAAATATATAATTAAGATAAGCCGATCTGACACTTGTATATAACCCCATCTGACAAACGTATAATCAGTGCTAATGAATAGAATAGAATATTTGAAAAACACGGCTCAACTCTAGCACAGCGAAAGGTGGTAGGGATAGCTGCGCATGTGTACAGTCGTGCACTCAATTATTCATTTCTATAAATTACGAATAAAGTGTTTTTGTTTGTTCTCTTTATATCTTCATATTTATTATTAAAAATCACAAATAAATTAAAACAATACAATGCAACTTAACAAAATAAAATCAAATTAAATCAGTCAACAAAAAATCAAAATTAACAAAAGTTAATTAACATTTAGAAAGCGACTGTACACCAGGAGCAACGGGGTGTCGTATCGGTGCGCAGAGTACGACAAGAGAGCCCATAAGTACTTGCGCATAGCCGCCTGCGTACCCTTGACTTCCCTGTGATTCCTTATTTTCGAATTCTGTGAATTAACGGTCAGCGCGTTTGCCCCCAACTATAGATAGTAATTCCCGTACAGTAAGGGTCACATATTTAGTCATTTAAGTGACATGTAAATATTTGTAGCCTTTCATAAGGCTGTGTTCAATTAAACATTATCAACTATAAATTATAGGCAATTATAAAAAGTATTATTCTAAAGTATTCTTTCAAGTTATAAAAACAATGAGTGAGCAACCAGACTTTTAGACATGGATACTTGCGTGTGAAGGTATGTGAATGTTTTAAAATCCAACAGTAGTAGGGCCACTGCAACAGCTTCTGCTGTTTAACAAATGGGTCGGCACTATCAGAGAAGTACTACGACCTCGCAGAATACTAATGTGAAGTGGAGGTACTTTATACCTCTGCGTTTCGAGGGCGACTTCTGCATAATAGGATGGTCACTTGAGATCGAGTCAAATGCTTGTACCCTCCTCCCCTATGCGCAAAAGTATAAAAATAGAAGTAAGAATGTTAGTAATAGTAAAAAAAGTGTTAAGATTGTTTAAAAAAATTGGTAACGAAGTACAATTTCTTTGTCATTCTGTCTAAATTGGACCTTTGCGTCTGAACTCTGAAGTTGTAGTTAAAATGCATCATACCAAAAACAATAACATTACCATAAACACGGGTAAGGTATATATTTGCTCGAGGAGAAGATCAGATTAATACCAGGAAGGCGCAAGAAGTATCATCGCCTATTCTTCTTTGGACAGAAGTGAGTGATTTTTTTTTCTACTTATTTATCACAAACTAGGTCAAATAAACATCCTGTCTTCTCACGCGGTGGTAAAACTGAATACAGTAAAAACAACTGAATCACCATTATTTCATATACACCCCGCGCGTAATGGCCTTTTAACGTAGATCAAAAATTATATATTCCACCTACTGATACTGTTATACTTATATTGTACCTAATATCGCTCACTATCCCTGCCTACTCCGCATTTTAAACGACGCCGCATTATGTTCGTCAACGTCAACTTACTCAGTCTTAATTAAATCTCCACACGTACCAAATTTTCGATGTAATTTTTCTTTTTCTCTTTGAAATTCATTTATTAATTCAATTGTATTCGTTCTTATGCAAATAAAGTATTTTCTTAAAACCAATTTCCTAATTCTAAAAGCATCATTGCCAAATTCAAAACATCAATAGCCTAATGGTTCAAGGGTACGGGCTGCCCTCTCGGGCGCCCTCGGATCGGAATGCTTACGCGTAACATACTCGTAGTAACTGTCCAAGCCGAGGTTACCCCTCACCGGGGGGACCCTTGTGTCTAGTTACTAGCGATAGAGGTTCAGGCTAAGCGACCTAAGAGCTATGCCACCTCTCAATCCGGTGAAGCAGTCAAGGCCAGCTTCTCTGGCCAATCTGTGTAGTTCGTCATAAAAAAAAAAGGTACGGGCTGCGGAATCATAAGTTCGTGGTTTCGAATGCCATATTGAACCAATCTCCTAACACAAGCCTAAGCATATTTGGAATGGTCAACAAGAATGTTAACAATTTTTGCCAAAAAAATATTGCTAGCATTCTTTTTAAAATAATTTAAAAATACATGGTACTTTATGGTATTTATATAATTATAATTATCAATAAAGTTTTTAAAAAACAACACAAAATTACTTCTTTACTTCAAGTGGCGGGCGTGATAAGCACGAAAAGCTATTTACTGTTACATCGTATAGAGAAGATTAGTTCTCTAACAAAATAAAATGGAACCTTTGTTTTCTCGAATAGGAAACGTCCCTCAAACAAACAGATTAATCCATTGTTACATTATTGATCGAGAAATTTATTTATAGCGTTTTCCCGTTTGGCACCGCTGCTATTGGCGTAACAAGGAACAGAAGTTCTCGGTATCTTACCGTAAATTTGGAAACTAAACAAGTATTTAATCTTTATTTTCAAAAAATAAAAGTGTAAACAAGTATATTTACAAGTAAAAACAAAAACCGACTTCAATTTGAATCAAGTGTTAAACGCTACTACGCGCGGACGCACTTTTTGTATATCCGAATTATCGCAGGAATATTACGAAATCAAACTTATTCAAAACTCAGAACGTAACTCAACTTTCATCAAACTACTCTTAAAGTACATCCTTTGCAATAAAATATGAATCATCGAAATCTGTTGGCGTGATATTCGGTTAATAGTTTTTTTTAATTTAGACTGCTTTTCCACGGACTGATCGTCCGTGCCTTTTTTATTTGGACTTTTATTTTTTTATTTTTTTTTTATATGAAAAGTGGCAAACGAGGATACGGCTCACCTGATCTTAAGTGATCACCGTCGCCCATGAACATCCACAGCACCAGAGGAGCTGTAGGTGCGTTGCCGATCTTTGAGATAGGAATAGGCTCGTTGCTTGAAGGTCCCTAAATCGTAAACGTTCGGAAACACCGCTGGCGACAGTTGATTCCACAAGTTGACAGTGCGTGGGAGAAAGTTACGCGAAAAACGTACAGTCGTTGCACGCCAACCATCGAGATGGTGGCGGTGGAATTTGGAATTCTGCCGAGATGTGCGGTAATGGAAATCGGTAGCTGGGATGATTCCGAACAATTCCTCAGAACACTCCCCATGGTAAATGCGATACAGGATGCAAAGAGAACCGACATCTCTTCGCAGACTCAGAGGGTCGAGTCGATCGGAAAGACCCTGATCGTCGACTATTCGAGAAGCTCTATGTTGTACACGGTCCTTCCAGTCTCTCGTTGGTGGCATTCATAGCCCTTTGGATGAACTGGGCTATGGCGTCATTGCTGCTGTCTGCGTGGTAAGTGCAGCTGATCGTGTGACGAGATATTGCCACGACTGCATGGGGGACACTGTTGTGCAGGTGTAGGTGTTGTGTTGACGTGCGCACGATCACTACTGTCTCGGTATGTTAGTCCCTGCGCCTCAGTTAATGGTTGGAATACCGTCTTTGCTCCGACTTGTATGTATGCATATATACATATATACATACTTACGTATTAAGAAACTAAAAACCTATTAAATTCTACTGTATTACATATTGCAGTTTAATTTTATATGTTTCTATATGCATCTGCATCGTATACTTTCACAAATTATTTCTTGAGACACTGGAAACATCCTAGATAGTTATCTGATTTGATATGCTTGATTTTATTATGTACCATGTTGTTGATTCTGTTATTACTCTTTGTATATGTATATGATTTTAGGTTATTTTATATATATATTAAAAAAATAAAATCGATTACAAAATTCTACCAAAACATACAAATTCACCTCTTAACCCCCGATTCCACAAACACAGTAAAAAAAATAACTGCCTAAGGCGATTACATAAGGTAACGAACGATTTGTTCGTTTAACGAAAAAATAAAACCCCTAACATATAAGGTTTCCGGTCAGTTGAAGATAAGAGAGATCGGAAATGATGTGGGAGGTAATTAAGGCCCTTGTTTGCGTCAAAGTGGGGGAAACGAAAATTATACAGAAAGTACATTATCAAAACAAACGTATGTTTTCTTATAAAAATATTGTTATTAATAAATTGCAAACAGCCAAGTCGGGAGCACGCTATTGCATTGCGAATGCAAATTTATAAACGCAGACACAAGAAAAAGGACTCGTTAAGCTTTGATATGGCTTCTCAAAGGAAAATCTGTGATCTAAATTTACTATAAAAATAACAAGTCATTTCATAAATACGATTCTTTGATCATCTTTATTCCTTGAATAAAAGTTAAGTCATGTTGACGTAAGGAAAGATCATATTTTGACCGTGATATCGGTGGCTTGTCTCCAATATTTCAATATACATTATAAATTTTATAGCCTAAGTTACTCCATATTACATCGGCTATCTACCAGTGAAAGTCTCGTCAAAATCGGTTCACCAGTTATCAACCCGAATAGACAACAGTTATAAAAATGATATTTTTTGGTATATGTACCAATTAAATAATACGTTTTCATATAACTCTGTCAAAATGAATTATATGAACACAAAAAAATAAATAAAACGACATCATAATTATCAAACGTAATATCTTAATGCTCTCACCCGCGCTGTGTGAAGTGGAAAATAAATATTTTACCAAAAGAGTCGGGCGTATTTGCTCTCAAAGCACTTCATTAATAAACGGGAATAATTAACACCACCATCGCTTAAATAATTAATGATAATTACTGTAATAATAATCGTTATTAAGGATTTTTGTGTAGTGTTCGGTATAGTTGAATACCGACCAATTCATATTATTAATATATCTGTCACACGGATGACCCTTACATAGTCGATTTTATGCGTGTCCGAACGAAGCGATTTGAGTCATCGTTCGTCGTGCGTACCGCAGGGACAGGAATAAATAATCGGCGTCAGTCTTTTCGTCCAAGTACGATGTGGGAACCATCAAGAGTAGAGTAAATAGGCACTTACTAAACTAGCGCGAATCATTACAACATCAGGTGGGATCGTGGTTAAACACTACTTTATAACTCATAAAAAGTTATAAACTTATTTATTTATTGTTGGATTTTCTTGTTACCCTGTTATATATGTATTTATTTTACCACTCCTGTCCTAAAGGGTTGCCTGAAAGAGATTAGGCAAGGATTGGCTTACAGCCGTAAGGCAACCCTTGCCTACATTTAGGCTATATTTAGTTTTTAACTCAAATTGACTGTAGCTACTTGAGCGTGAAATATAGTCTATCTATTTAGATGATCTATTTTAAAAACATTTCCTTACACTAAACCTCCTGGAATTCATAATTTTTCTCTGAATTTAATACTCTCTCACAGGAGTATTTGAGTAATGAATTCCATTGTTCACGTGTATGTAACGACGGTCGTTACCAAACACGGGGAAATTTGGCACCGATGCAGGCCATTAATAGTGCCACATTGCGGCAATCTACGTTTCGTCTCCCAAGCAGTTGCATTTGAAATTTCCTAAATATTACAAATTCCTTCTTAAATTTAATAGCTAAAGTTACAGCCTATATATTTATACGTCCCACTGTTGGGCATAGGCCTTCTCTACAAAAAGAGTATTAATTACACTATGCATACTACAAATGGTTTGCTTACGATGTATTCCTTCCTTCCGGTGCTACTGTTGTTCATGTCAGTAGCATCAACATCTTTTTGAAGTGAAACTACTTCACGAGGCTTGACTTGGGAACTAAGCTGATGAATGCGAGACGAGAGGGTTACAAAGAGAGTGATCGGACGGAAGTGGAGAGGGAGATATACATAAGTTAGCGAAGATAGAAAGAGAATGAGTTAAACTTCGTCTATTACTGTAGGAGCAAAAAAGAGGCGAGCACATATTTTCTTTCTCTCATAACACATAAAATTAATATATGTTTATGTATATATTACACATATATATCTACATACATATAAATGGAGCTAGGATTTACTTCAGTTGTCTGAAACACTTCGTTTCTTCCCCCAACTGCATCTTTAGAAGATACCTAGCTGTTTTGGGTGAGGCTAGGTCATCCTCAGTATATTGGTAAGATCTCCAACATCTGCACTACCCACCACCTCCCATGGCCCCACCAACCTCGTGGTGCTATGGGCCGAAACGTGCGGGGATACGCGTTGTCTGGCCATGTGGCCCCACAGGCATTTTCTTGCCTCCGTACAAGTTCTTTATCAAGGCCTTTTTCCACCATTCGGAGCTCACCCCCTTAAAGGGCTCTACGACACACAACATAACGCCAGCACTCTCGCTGTACTAACCATAGAAACACTCTAGGTTCCCTTACAATCGTGTCTAATTTTGTGACGCCGAAAAACTGTTGACCCTACGGCTTCTTTTAGTCGCATTTTACAACTAACAGGAATACTATAGCTTAATTCTGTAACCCCCCGGACTGCTAATCCATATTGTAATACCACATCATCCTGACGTATTATCCCGTCATTTTATTTCTCATCTACACCATCCCGAGATATTATCCCTTCAGTTGAATTATTCACAGTCTGGTATATTCGAAATTAATATCGTTTATCGCATTCATTTTTCAGCTGACTCATTACAGTAGCGATTACTTTAACCACAGATTTTCCCTTTGTAAAGTGTGGTATATAAATCCCTCGTTATTTGGATTACGCTTTAACCAAATAATCCACTCATAATTGCGGTTGTTTATAATATGTATTATTATAATTTTTTTTTTCTTTATTTTTTCGGGACTTTTGCCCTTTTGGGCATGTCAGCCCCATCATACCCTAAATTACGCACACACACTTTGGTCGCATGAAGCGAGAAAGAAAGTCATCAATGTTGTAAGGCCATAGCCACCAGCTTCCTCGCTCCCTCTGAGGTCGGGTCAGACAGCAGCATTAAGAAGACCCCCACATGTTGCTCCCTCAGTTTTAGACTTTCTTTCCGCTTCATGTTTGACACATTCCCCCAATATGTGGTGCACATCGTCCACCACTTGGCAAATGTCACAGTTCGGTGACTCGGCCTTCCGCATTTGATGTGCAAAAAATTCTGCCGGAAAATGTCCCGACCTTAATCTGTGCACCGTTGTGATGTACTATTGATGTATTATTATTATTTTAATACTAATTTTACACGGTGTATAAACTTGATTTTAATAACATGAGAAATATTTACAATATAATAGGTATTTTACAAAAGATTTACCAAAAATAAAACTGTGCCAAAACGTCGTCGCTTAGCAGCCCGCCCAGAAGTCTGGTAGCATTGCCACGTTATACGGTAATGCATAACACGGCGCCGTGAAATTTTTTTATTTCTAAAATATATGAACTTTTGTAATATATATTATCAAAAATTACATGTAATCATCATCATCATCATCAGCCTGTATCTATCTGGAAATAGCCCTTCCCCAATGCCTTCCACCACATGCGATCCTCAGCTTTCCGCATCCAGCCACTTCCGGCTATCCTAAAAAGGTCGTCAGTCCATCTGGAGGGAGGGCGCCCCACGCTTCTCCGACCTATGCGCGGCCTCCATTCCAAGACTTTCCCCCCAAAAAATTACATGTAATAATTACAAATATTCAATTACTCAAAATCTATGGCCACAGTACCACCGGTCATTAATAAAACACACACAGGGATGCTTACATTGCAATCGGCATTGAATGTGTTAAATGATTGTTAATAAAATTTGTATTTCACAAGGCAAGATAGTAAATTAAATGTATCTGCAGTAAACAAAAGACAAACCGCTCAAAAACCCCTGTCTGTATAAGACTCTCTTTCTGTACAGCACATAGACCAATAGCAAACTATATATACCAGTTGGGTTTTTTTATGACGACTTACACAGATTGGCCAGAGAGTCTGGCCTTGACTGCTTCACCGGATTGAGAGGTGGCACAGCTCTTAGGTCGCTTAGCCTGAACCTCTATTGCTAGTAACTCAACACAAGGGTCCCCCCGGTGAGGGGTAACCTCGGCTTGGACGGTTACTATGATACGCGTAAGCATTCCGATCCGAGGGTGGCCGAGAGGGCCGAACCATGACTCGGTCGGTTGCTATTTCACGGATAATATAAGACATTCAAAAGGTAAACTAACTTTGAGTGCCACTTCGGGAAGCGTTGGTGCTGGGAGAAGAAGTGGCCGAAGAAACTCCAACAACGCTCCTAACATCTAAGGGGTGGGGCCTGCCCATAAAATAGCGGTAACGCGCAACGACGGTCGCGAATAGACGCTTTGTGGATTTGTAGAGATCTAAGACCAGTTGGGATATAAGGCTTAATATATGTGTAATGAGTCGCGAGAAGGGAATTCCAATCTTCACCAAAACTCATTGATGTACTTTCATCTGTACATCAAAGAATGATCTCCGATGAGATTACGAATCGAGATTTAAGCGGCCGCCTTTTAAATATTAAATTTAAATGTTAAAAGAATATTTATAAGAAATAAATGTTTTACAAAATCTTGTACGACATTGCTAGTTTTAACCGACTTAATGAAAGGAGGAGGTTGTCAATTGATCTCTATCTCATCTTTCGATTAGGTCCCATATTAAGACTAAAGTGAAGCAGATGTGTGTGAGTCATAACTGTCTTTCTATTCTATGAGCCGTGAGCAAAAATAAAGGGTTGATTAAGAAAGTGACACTAAGTACTAAAATTAAAATTAAAATAAAATATTATGAAAAATACTGTATTATATATAATACGTAAGATATCCTTTTTCGTTTAAGTTTATGTTTTCTAATGAAATACAAATAAGCTAATAAAAATATTTTATTTTAAGGATATTTAATTGTCTATGCCCAATTTATTTCAGTCAGCTAACGTCTTTATCTTCCGAGATATTCTTAACCGACCCATTATTTTTGCTCGATAATGTACTCGTATATGTTTTATTATTTGTCTTCAAAATACTTTAGCGTTAGCAACGTCACATTTTTTGCGTACATTAATTGGAAAAACTCAAGGATGACATACCATATTGTTTCTGATACAGTTGCTTTTATACTTATAAAATCTTAAAATATTTCGCCATGTTGCAAGTTCGTACATTTATTCCAAGCCACAGAGAATTAACATAATTATGCCGTTACCAAGTCGGTGTATGTTGCCTGCAGGTTAGAACAGCTGCTTTGCGAATTTTAAGCTTTAAAAATGAAATAAATTTAAAAGTTTATATTCCCATAAATAACTGCAAGGTTACTAACGACTTATAAACTATATATGGACGACCTTTCTCTTTAAAATTTATATGACTTCATAGCTCGTGGTCTACAGAAGGATATATTACCAACTTGTAGCTGTAATCTAGCTAGCCAGTGCTCAACTAAACCTAAATCAAAAATCTTAGCCTGCTTTTAAGGTGTCAATAGCCCAATGGTTTAGGGTACGGTCTGCGAACCCACGACGGGTTCGAATCCGCCATTCGATTGACATATTGCCGTGAACCATCCCCTAACACAAGCCTAAGCTTATTCTGAATGGTTAACAAGAATGTAAATAATATTTGCAAAAAAAAATATTGCTTCATTTAAGATATATTTTATTGATTTTTTTTATTTTACCGATTGGCTTTTATTTAAGGTACATAAAGGTATTTTCGAAAATAACAACCAACGTTAAAAAAAATATGTCTTTTGAATTGAATTGAATTGAAAAACATTTATTCGGCTCAAGAACACAGAAACAACAGGTAAAACAAGACAAAAACAACATAAACAAAAGTAAACAGAAACAACATAAAAAGAACAAAAAGAAATTGTGCCGAAAGGGGTTGGCTCAGCATGTGCTGTGCTCACACATGTAGCACAGCGCTGGTTTTCAGCCAAAAACCTGTGAAGACTAAGGCGGACACCATTCGGTTGTGTATTATTATAGTGTACAATACATAAACTTTCATAAATATTATATATAAATGTATATATTAAAAAGCAGCTATAGATACATATATATATAAATATATAGTTATATACATATATATATAAACAAATTACATAATAAATAACATAAATATAGTGTTATATAAACGATTTGTCGTAATTGTTGGCGTGGTTACGTTGAGACTCGGTTAAGAAACTTTTAATTTTTTTAAAAATAACTAATGTTTTAGACGTCCTAATAGGCGGGGAGATGTTATCTAACATTTTGACGCCAAATATCGAAAACTACCACGGAATGCAGTAGACTTGTGGGTTTGTATGCTTAACTGGCGCGAGCGCTGGTTGTTATAGCGGCTTGTCTCCGAAACCATAGTGAGCTTTTTGCACAAATAAGAAGGCCGCAAATTAACAACACCAAACAGGAGGCATGCGAGGTGAAGCTTACATCTCGACTTCATTTTTAAAATACAGTTCTTGTTTAAAAACTCGTTTTTTCTGTAGTATAAAATAAATAAATATTAATTTATAAATTATTATTTGTTATTATTACCGCATAAATTATTAATTAATACTTATTAATAATTGGTTAAAGCGCCACCTGTTATCAGAGAGTTAAAGCTTAATTAGAGATTTAAAGTTGATAACATATTTAATAGGAAAACAAATCTAAGCAAAGAATCTGTATTATTTTAAGGAACTTCGTCCCTACTGTTGTAAATTATGAATAAAATAATATTATTTTTGTTGTCACAACATTGAGAGTAATTCACAGTATTTAAACTTTACAGAGAATGAGTTTCGTGGCTTAAAATACGATAAAATCCGTAAAAGTAGTTTTAGTCAATGTACTCCGTGTCCATTAATTTTTGTTCTATAGACGTTGTCTACTCAGCAACGAACCAATCAAATCCAAGGTAATGGCGGGCTTTATTTCTTTACCACACAATAAAGACATTTTCATTCGCTGTCACGTCTGACTTGTTACTATCGGACTGTAATTGAATTGGGAGTATTACGCCTCTATAGCCGTTCCCTTTCAGTGGGTTCAGTAGTCCAACGAAGTGTTGTACGTACCGTCCTATTTGTACGTAGAGCGAAGGACAAAAAGGGAAAATTGCCAATCAGAATCAAAATTGAGTGTAGTGAAGTAAGAATTTTTCAATATATCCAATAGTTAATGTAAAAAGAAGCGATAGGTTTTAAATTACTATCCAAAGGTCAAAAATCTATCATCTACATCATCATCATTTCAGCCGTAAAACATCCTCTGCTGGACATAGGCCTCCCCCAACGACTTCCAAAAGGACCGGTTGTAAGCGGCCGGCATCCAGCTGCATCCTGCGGCCTTTATGACGTCGCCAGACCACCTTGCGGGTGCACGTCCTACACTGCGCTTGCTGGTCCGTGTAATAATAATAATCTCTCACGACCTTGTAATTCCGGAGTAGTGGACAGACACAACAATTGGCGTCCGGCTATACCCAAGAGCCGTGGTAGCTCAGTGTCTGGGTGGTCGCTTCAAGTTGCGTAGTACGCGTTCGATCCCCGGTGCCGGCACCAATAAATTTGCCGTTGCAATTTGATGTGCTGATTAACCACGCGTTTGGCGATGAACGAAAACATCTCGAGGAAACCTAAATGTCTTAGAATTTTTCTAAGACATGTGAAGTCTGCCAATCCGGACTAGGGCTACGTAGCGGACTTCCTTGTACTCTTTTTACAGAGAAGGCCTGTGCCCAGCAGTGGGACATATACAGGCTGTAACTTTTCCCCTACCCATTTGAATTGCAAGAGATGAGCTCAGCTCCATACATTGATATATAAAATGTAAAATACAAACAGATCTCATAGATAGTTTCAATCCCAGGCGGTTTATTCCAATAAGTTTTTATTTTTTTGGTTTCTTACGTAAATAAAAACTTTTCGCTAGAATTTATGTCCGGTTCATGTAAGTATTATTTATATACTCTTTTTCGTTAATAAATACAATGGAAAAACAACGCACAAAAATAAATAATCACTCGATAAACCAATGGGCGAACATACATACAGAGATACAAACATATATTTTACATAAATATACATTTAGGTAGATCTCTTTTATGAATCCGCTTTTCTTGTATGTGAAAAAAAGTTATTCAGGCGAGTTGCTCGTTTTTTCCACGTTAGTTTATCTACTTCTGGCTTAAGGCTTAAAATAAAACCGGCAAGGTAAAACCTATAAAGTAGGGCGAAACAAATTGCAGCGGGCAATCTTGTTAGCGAAAGTACTTTTTCTTGTCTATGGTGGAACGTGTTAAATGAAAGACCTAATTCTGTGTTTTTCTGGGTCAATAGATTTTAACAGCTTCTCTCGGTAGGATTTTGTTTATAAATAATATTATTTTTTTATATTTTAATTTAATATATCAATAACTCTGGAAACATTCTTTGATACGTAATTTAGTTCCTCAAGATCCTCAAGGTTCTTTAAAATAAAAAATATTAAAATCGCTTCATAAATGACAGCACTACGAGTGCAGACAATACAACAAACAAACTGTGGACCACAAGCATATATTTTAATATAGGCTGCGCCCTGAGGTGTTAAACGCAATTAAAAATTTTGATCTTTTCTGTACCCCTTGTACGTAAAATTTCATGGGTTTTTGTTTTTTTAATTTTATTTAATAGGTTGTCAAATATCTCCTTCCGCCTTTTTGTCTTTTGAATTTCGCGGCTATGTACAAAGCGCTACAGAGCTCGTATCTAGCAATACTATACATAATTTGAAGGTCTTGACATAACCTACAAAACGACGCTATGCATAATTAGTATACTACATACATAACTCCATGTTTACACGTCTATAACTGTTGAACGCAATATCCAAACTAATTATGCATAGCGTCGTTTTGTAGGTTATGTCAAGACCTTTCAAATTATGTATAGTATTGCTAGATACGAGCTCTGTAGCGCTTTGTACATAGCCGAGAAATTCAAAAGACAAAAGGCGGAAGGGAGATATTTGACAACCTTTTATTTAATACATTTCACATATAATATTTTACATATTAAAGCGCATCTCAAAAACCTATCCCAGGTTTGTCTGAATGCTCAGCATTCAGCTCTCGTCCAATTTTACAATATTAGTAATATAGAAAGAGAACACCGCAACACCTCGTCACGAGCCGTTGCGAGCACCTTTGCAAACGAACGCACACACCCATCGTAAGCGAAGACGCCTCAATGCGTTTGAGCGTTCGATACAGGCTGTTCTTAATATATATTTTTTACATACCATACGCAAATGTCAAAAATTTTTTTTTTTTAAAACAGTTTTAATAGTTTTGTTGTTAATGTCTTTTTGTTTGTAACGGAAGTTTATTGATTAGTGTCAGTATTCTTTATTGCGATGTTCGCTTACCGTATATGTTATACTGAGATGGTATTTTCAGTTAAGATAATTTTAATTTTTTTGTTTGTAAAGATCATTTTTAACAATTTTCTAAAAACTAAAGGATTTGGAGTTACTCCTTATTACATCGACTATTTGCCAGTGTAGTCCCGTTAAAATCGGTTCAGCCGTTCCAGAGATTAGCCGGAACAAATAGACGGAGAAAATTGTAAAAAAAAAATTATTTTGGTAAATGTTCTGTGTATAAATCCATATGCACGTAGTAAAAAACGGTTCTTTTAATATTACAAATAGACACTCCAATTTTTTTTATTTGTATAGATTATTTAAAAATTTTAAATCACTAAGCAATGAAATACGGTAGAAAATTTATTTGCCTGCTAGCGTACCTAGCCCGCTTGATACTAGATTTTGCTTTATTTTATTTAAACAATAAACTTACATAATTAAATTATTAATTGCTGTCTGTATCCATTCTCTTCTATTTTCATCTATTCTCTTCTCCCTATGTACATATCAGCAGCATCAGTAGACGAATACATTCGCGGCGCTATAACTTACTTTGAATATTTCACAATCCTTGATTATTATCTTTAATATACTTCGGTATACTTTATTATACATCAATATACTCCATTGTACTTCGATATGGTTCATAATGACATAATTATACACAACGCAATACAAACTTCGGTTAATAAACAATAGAGTATCATCATATTAAATAAAAGCTGTATCTGACAAAAATAAGAGTGCTCTGATCGTCACCAAACTTTACAGGATTACTCGCCAGGTCAATCTGAAGATTCCCTGAAAGTTTCATTGAAACACACTTTCTCTTTTATATATTCAGATATACTAATAGTGTTTAATAATGATGACGACGAATTTTTTTTTTTATTTTTTTTACGAACTAACAGAGTTGGCAAAGAGAAGCTGGCCTTTACTGCTTCACCGGATTGAGAGGTGGCATAGCTCTTAGATCGCTTAGCCTGAACCTCTTAGAAACTCCTCCTTTTTTGAAGGCGGTTAAAAGCTGATACATAAGAGGGTGTAAAGCAATAAGTTCTTTGGCGAAGAGAAATCAGTAGCAGATACGTTGAAGTAGGAAATAACTCTGGTGAGTGGACTCGTTCTGTTAGATCAAGAGGTTGCCGCTCTGCTGCCCGGCAAAATTACTTTGGAATGAGTTGCCCGTGCGTTGAAGGAAACTTTTTATAATTTTCTGATATAATTTGACTCGCTTAGTAGCTTTCAGATTTGTTGGGCTTTTAATAACTTAAATGATTTTTGATTCAGATTACTATCGACTGTACTTTTTACGATCTCTGATGCCAGCATTAGAATAGAATAGAATAAACGTTTATTATTATAAGCTATATACAGGCGTCCTTTCTCTTTAATTTATATGACTTACACAGCTCGTGATCTACAGAAGAAATTATTTTACCAACTTGCACCTGGAATCTAGCTATTCAGTGCTCAACTAAACCTAAATCGAATTATATATATACTAATACTATAAATACTTAGCTGCTCTTAACGTATCTACAGCCTAATGGTTTAGGGTACGGTCTGCGAATCGTAAGGTCGTGGGTTCGAATCCACCATTCAACTATTGATTTATTATAATGTTTTGTATAAATTTCTATTGAATGCTCCAAAAACAATTTGATACCTCCAAAAAGTCTACTTTAGTAATAAGGCTATGTAACTAAGCTAACAAACCTAACAGATTTTTATCGCGTAAGATTTTGAAAAAATACATATACAACCAATTAGATTTTAACGCTGTTTACATATGAGATTATTTACGGTCGAAAGATATTATTTTCTCTCTTATTTTGCTTTGTAATAACATAAACATGTCGCCGTGTTCCTTGGAGACCTTCTCCTAAAAGAAATAAAAATATGGCGAGGCAATCTAAGGGAGCATTTCATATTAATTGCGTCTAGCTGTGAGATTGAGTCATAAATAAGCTGCCAGTTAGGAGACCCCCAGTAATTACCCTCGTTCTTTGATTAATATGGCTGCATTAGGAGAGAGTATTTAGTTAGATAGAGCGTTATTAGAGCAATGGAATCGTTTTGATAAATTGAAATACAATATTATAGTGATAAAATCACTTACGTAACCTAGCAACACATGGCACCTACGTTACGTATAATAACTACTTCCAATGATATCTTGATGCTTTACCTGAACCTTATTGTATCTTTAATTCATAATTAATAATTTAGTTGATTATCATATTAACTTGGCATTGTAAACAATAATTTAACTTTATTAGTTTGTAATCTGACTATTTTTTATAAGATTGTGAGGACGCGCAGTTGTGACGGTATTCGTTAAAATAAAGCGAGTGTATTAGTTATTGGTCTATTTCATTCCATAAGACCTACACGTTATTACACTTAATATCCTTTTGATTATACACCCTGTTCATAACAATTTCTTAGCAATTCGGGTACAGTCTGCGAAACAAGAGTTCGTATTGAAGGATTATTGATGAAAACTATAGGAGATTCAAGGAGGTTGTGTTGTAATCCTGTCGCTTCCGAGCCTCGCTCTTGCGATGGTCTCGAGCGACAGGTCTTGGACGGCGGTCGCCTTCTTCTGTGAGACGGTCATGTCCCAGAAGGAGGCTGACGAGCGGGTCAGGGAGGGGAGCGCAGAGGCTCCCCCCTCCGCAGGCGACGTATCGGGGTGCGCAGGAGGCGTTACGAACGCCTCCTCTTGCCGCCCCCGTAATCCGAAGCGGGGCCAGGATGGGTACCTGGCCCCAGCATGCTTCGGCGCCGTCGGGACTTCTCTGAGTGCCGGAGAAGTCCCCTTTGAGGATGAAGTCCGGTCTTTGCCGGGACCGGCTGGTCGTTGGGGTGTCCTGTCGCTGACAGATCCGGGGCACCCCGCTCATAACGGCTGATGGCATTCGCGAAGGTTTAGTGGGTAGGGGCTGCCCAGGCCGAGTCCCACACATCCCTCCGGGCCCACCCAGGGTACCGGAGGATGATCTATAAAAAGATTCCCCCGCGTGAAAAAAAAAAAAGGTTGTGTTGTAATGGTGATTAAGACAATATATGTATTTCCTTCTGTTGGGTACAGACCTATTGTGTTAACAGAAAAATAGTCCGCCAGGTGGCCTTAGTGCGGATTGGCATACTTCACATGTCTTAAAAAAATTCTAGGACATGTAGGTTTCCTTACGATGCTTTCCTTCAGTCGAGCGCGTGGTAAATCAACACTTAAAATTGCAACATACAAATCGATCGCGGAATAAACTCGGTATACCGTCTTATGCAACTTGAGGCTACCGTCCGGATACTGATCTACTACGGCTGCCACGGCTAGTCCAGTATATTTATTAGTAAAAAGAACGACTTCAAATTAAATCTACGCTAAAACTTCTCAGTCAGTTACCGATTAAACACTTCTAAATCTCACATTTTTTTTACATAGTTCTGACGACTAAATTCTCTTTTTTTTTCCACATTCATGCTTATTGTCGTTAATGGTTACTTACCTATTCTTCAATTGTCATAAACCTACATCTTAATAATCACACTTTTAATACGATATTTAGGTGTTCGAAAGGTCAGCGTTAACGGAAGTCCAAGGAACGCTTATTGAATAACAAGCTATAGAGAAATGTTTCTCGAATAATAAAGATTTGATGTGGCAATTCGTGCTGCCGTTACGTGTTTTTTTAATATAGTCTGTAGATTTTATTTCCTTATTATTTTATTTATTTATCAAGCCTTAGGCAAATATTAGGGACGGTAAAAGCTTGGTCTAGACGGCCGTGTAGTCAGTTTTTATGTGTCAGTTTTAGTATATTGTTAGACATTATATTTAGTATATAGTTAAAGACGAACAAGTACGTTTTTGATTACACAAAATAGTATTAGATATATTTGTATAATTAATAGATAATAAAATAAAAGATTAATATATATATATATATAAGACTGCATTATAAAAAGAAATTTATAATGCAGTTGAATTGCAATCGTACTTCCTTGAAGCTACATCATATACTAAAAGGAGAAATTTCACTTAGTTGCTTAATAATTAACTACTTAGCCTAAAGAGTAAGTTAGTAGGTAAAAACTATTGTTGCACTTTGTATTTTACGGAATTATAGTTGTGTAATATTTGACGCGATAAAGCTTTATAAGCTCTCTACGAAACTCCGTAACTATGGGAACCTCGTTCAACTATTTTGTAAGCGAGCACATGTTTTATATTGATGCGGAATTTCGTAGTTTTAAATAGCTTAAGCAGGATGAAAAGATTCC
The DNA here is from genome assembly GCA_029286785.1 of Meandrusa payeni. Classification (NCBI taxonomy): domain Eukaryota; kingdom Metazoa; phylum Arthropoda; class Insecta; order Lepidoptera; family Papilionidae; genus Meandrusa; species Meandrusa payeni. The sequence goes on along the minus strand of JAGSMX010000008.1, from coordinate 3,525,417 downwards.
TTTTGATTCATGATATTGTCAGTAATTATAGAATAAAGTATAAGCTGTGTAAGCGACTTCGTCCGCGTGGAATTTGACAAAAAAGTTTTTTTATATATTTTAATTATTTTGTTTTTTTTTGTGTTTTTGCATTTGTCTGCGTATGAAGATAAATATATTTAATATTTGCAATTTCAAAAATAATAATTTTCTATTACAAAACCTTCCCATTCAGTTAGCCTGTAATTTTACTTTTTAATGTCTAATTTGATACTTGATAAATCAATTTTAAGGTAAAATGAGACGAAATTAAACAAAAGCAGAAAAAGCATCACCATAAAGGATTCGAATTATTGAACCGTAACTAACATTTTGACAAATGTATATATATAAAAGAGAATGTGTGTGTGTTTCATCCGTATATACAAATACTAATTCGTTGCATGGTGCGTTCGAAATTCAAATTCGTAACTATACTATGTCATAGAAAAAGGAAACAAAGATTTTGTCGTTGGTCCGTCACAGCTCGTGTGGACATAAATTAATTTTAGCTGATCGTCGGTTCAATAACCCGATTACACTCCTTACGGTTCATCGAGCTCATCTCTATTAGCCCGTCGGATATTATACATGGCCATTTGGTATAGACATGCTGTCTTTTTATGAATAAAAAGGGCATATAAATATACGTATACCGGTATTAACTCGTATTCTATTTGTTAAAGTTAATATTTATCAAGTAAAACATCATCTAAATATGTTTATAAAACGTGACATATTTTTATTTTATCGACGAGGATATAAAACTAGGAAACATACAGCCATTGAAATATTAAATAAAATTATATTTACCCAAAATATCGTCGATTAAATAGAAAAATGTCATTTTTCAAAATTTTAAAATTAGATCATTATTAAAAATAGCCTACTTTTAACAATATTTTTATATTGATAAAAGACACTTTTATGTGACATCTAGTGAGCTTCAGGTTTAATTTCTTAAAGTGTCTTTTATACATATAAAAATATTTTTAACGGTTAGACTATTTTTAGTAATAATCTAATTCTCTAATTCTATTGGAAGCGTCAATAGCCTAATGGTTTAGGGTACGGCATGCGAATCGTAAGGTCGAGGGTTCGAATCCACCATTCGACTATTGCCGAAGAAGCGTGCTTAGTTGGAATGGTTAACAAGATTCTTAGTAATATTTCTTGATATGTCAATATAAGGCATGCGTTAGCAACTGACTGATTTATTCAAGTTGAGAACCAGATATCCCCCACCACATTATTATATCTAATGTAGGGTAAGACGTTACATCTCTCCCCACTAAAACATTGCCATACATTTACAAATTTACTATTCCTAACTTATTACTAATACATCTTACTCTAGGTAACATCTTTACGTTCAGCCCGAGTAAGCGCACGCAATGCTCGAGCTGACGTCGGCGGTGGCAACGCCTCCGGCACTGGCTGCAGCGACCACTGCTCGGACCGCGCCTTTGGCGGCGCCACCGTTTCCAAATGCTCGTCCCCGCTGGATGTGTCAATACATGTATCACCCTCGGCGCCCTTATTTTCCTCGGGTGCATTCAACTTAACGGCTTTCTGTTCTAGCGCGGGGAGGCGGCGGCACTCGTGCGCGACAAGGAATAACGATTTTCGTCGGAACTACTTGATCGATATGCCTCCGCCACTCGACCCCATTACCTAAGCCCACTTTGTATGATAGCGGTCCAGTCTTTTGATCACGGTGGCTTCAGCCCACTTGCTCTCCCCGTCCTATAGTCGCGCGCGAGTACCGAGTCCCCTGCGCGCAGTTCCTGAGGGTGCCGCCGGTGCGCGACGCCTGGAGCTCCTGCCTGGCGCGCACCGCGGCCGCCACATCTGGTCGTAGCGCATCCATCCGGCTGCGCAACCGACGCCCTGCAATGCCACGGCGGGCGACACGCCCGTCGTGGCGTGCTCACAATTTCTATATTTGAAAAGAAACTTACTAAGAGCCGTTCTAATATCTGCACCTTCGTACAAGGCTCTTTTAATGGCTTTTTTAATTGTTTTGACGGCATTCTCTGCTGCGCCATTGCCCTGAGGTCGATAAGGGGCCGAGGTACTGTGCTTAATACAGTTATTTTCACAAAAAGACTTAAATTCGTGAGAAGCGAACGGTGGTCCATTATCTGTTACGACCTGCGATGGTAAACCGAATCTTGCAAAGATGCTTCTAAAAACATTTATCGTGGAGGTTGCATTCGTACTTCGCATCGGGATGGCTTCGATCCATTTGGAGTGCGCGTCTACCATGATTAAAAAGCGCGTGCCTCCGCAGTCCGCGAAGTCAGCGTGTATGCGCTGCCACGGATGCAGTGGGAACTCCCAGGGATGCAAGTGCGCGCGCGGCGGCGCGTCCAGTACCGTGCGGCACGCGGCACACGACCTACAAGTCTCCTCGATGTCCCGGTCTAAACTACCCCAGTATACGTAGTTCCGCGATAAACTTTTCATTTTATTCATACCCAAATGACCGTCGTGAATTTCCTCTAGAATTTTTTTTTGTAAGACGTAAGGAACTACTATTCTATACTTATAAATAACACAACCATGTTCTACTGTAAAATCCTGTTTTCTTGCAAAAAATGGTTTTTCCTCATCGCAGTTCGTACTCAACGGCCATCCAAAAAGAACATATCGTTTTATTTTGCATAACAGTTTGTCCCGTTCTGACTCCCTTGCAATGTCTTTATAACAAACGGGCAAGGAATCTCCTACTATATTTAAATAATCTACCGAGTCTTCGAAGCGGCCCTCCCCGGGTAATGGCATACGCGACAAAGCATCGGCCGGACCGTTGTCCGCCGAACGCACGTATTCTATGGCGAAGTCATATGCCGCCAGGCGCGCCGCCCACCTCTGTAGGCGACTGGCCGCCGTTTGTGGTATACCTCCTTATTTCCAAATATGTACGTCAACGGCTGGTGATCCGTACGTAACGTGAAGCGCCTCCCGAATAAGTATTGGTGGTGTTTTGTAACACCGAACAAGATCGCGAGCGCCTCTTTATCGAGTTGACTGTAGTTACGCTCGGCCGCGTTGAGCGTGCGCGACACGCAGCTCACAGGCCGCTCCCCGCCGTCGGGGTAGCGGTGCGCCAGCACTGCCCCCACCCCGTACGCGCTGCTATCCACTGATAGCACCAGCTCGCGGCCCTCCTCGTAGTGTGCCAGTACCCGTTCACTAAGGAGCGATCGCTTCGCCTCGCTAAACGCTTTTCTACAGTTGGAATCCCATTTCCAGCCGATATCCTTTTTTAGTAAGTAATGCAAGGGTTGTAATAAAGTACTTAAATTCGGAATAAATTTCCCGTAATAATTTAACATTCCTAGAAAACTTTTAAGCTGACTTACATTTTTAGGCGCAGGCGCGCTGGATATGGCTTCCAACTTAACCGGATCTGGTCGCAATCCATCCTTGCTAATAATGAAGCCTAGGTATTTTACATTGTCTTGTAAAAAATTTACATTTACTCAGTTTGACCGTGAGACCCATGTGGCGCAACCGTTCGAGTACAGCTCTTAAGTTTTTAATATGTTCTAATCTGTTCGCGCCTGTAACACAAATGTCGTCCAAAAAAACGACGCATCCCTCTACCCCGCGCAGCGTTTCTCCATCAGCTTTTGAAACTTCTCCGGGATACGACAAGCCGTACGGTGTACGGCGATATGCAAACGTGCCTATGTGCGTAGTGATAGCGGTGTAAGGTTGCGAATCCTCGGAGAGGAGGCACTGCTCGTATGCGTGCCTCAAGTCTATTTTTGTAAATTTCTCCCCTCCCCTTAGGTTCGCAAACAATTCCTCAATCCGCGGTAATGGGTAATAGTCTCTCTTCAACTTAGGGTTAATGGTGATTTTATAATCACCACAAATTCGTATTTCCCCATTACTTTTAACTACCGGAACTATTGGAGTACCATAATCCGAATAATCAACGCGATAGATGGAGCCGTCTGCCTCGAGCCGCGCTAGTTCTGTTTCGACCCGAGGGCGCAGCGCCAGCGGCACTGGCCGCGCGCGCACGTACACCGGTTCACTATCGCTCAGCTGTAGTCGAATGGTCCGCTTACATGTGCCTAATTTGTCACAAAAAACTTCCGGAAACTCATCGCACAATTGGTTCACGAATCCGTCATCCGTAATTTCATTAAGTTGAATCTGAGTCATTTCTAAAGAACGCATACACTCTCGACCTAACAAAGGACGTGCGCCGCCTTTAATAACATACAAACGCAACGCTTTTGCCTTTTGTTACCAAAACGAACGTCTACCTCAATGTAACCAAGAGACTCGATTCGTGAACCAGAGTAGCCACGCAGAATTAAATTATCACATTTTATTTTTCTATATGGAAACATACTATGATACAACTCTTCGCTTATAGCAGAAATACGACTACCAGTGTCCATTTCACACTTGACCATCTTGTTATCAATCGACAAATTAATAAAGTACGGTTTGTTACCTCGGGCTGTCACTTTAATGTTGTACACACCGTCGTCCGACCCTTCACTTACAAAGTTGTGTCGGTATCCACTATCGCGCACCTTTTTACACATCACTTTTATGTGTCCTCGCTGACCACACTCGTCACAATTGTAAGCTTTGAACCGACACCTGTCAGCCGTGTGCGCCTTACCGCAGCGCCAACAAGCGCGCGCGGGGTCTCGCGGCGTCCGCGCCGCCGCCCCCCGCCGTCTCGGCCGCTCGCGGAGGGCGCGCGCGCCGCACGGCCCGTGCGCCGTCGCCGCGCGCGAAGTGCAGGCCCTCGCCCGCCTCGCCCCCCGCTGCTCCCGAGCCGGAGTCCGTTGCTGCCGCCCTGCTGGAGCCGCTTACCTCTGCATGTTTTTCTGCCGCTTCTAAAGCGAACGCGAGCTCCACTGCCTCTTTGTATTGGATTTTTCTTTCCGCAAAAATTCTGGCTCGCATCGCATCATTAGCCAGACCTGACACGAATTGGTCGCGCAGATTCTCTTCCATCGACATGCATGTGTTGCACCTGCCGAAGTTACACGTAGCCGCCAGATGTTTCAAGGCTTGTAGGTAATCAGTGAGCGATTCTCCTGGCCGCTGGCGCCGTAGCCTGAATACGTGGCGCTCTGCGATCTCGGAACGTTGTGGTTCTAAGTGTTCCGTTACTAACCTTACTAATTCCTCGTACGTTTTATCTTCCGGGAAGTACGGAGCACACAGGTCGCACATCAACGTGTAAGTTTCTTCACCCACCGCCGTTATCAACAAAGATACTTTTAGCGCTTCACTAATTTCATTTAGTATAATATACTGGTTGATACGACGAATATACGCCGGCCACTGTTTCGAACTTAAATTAAATGGTTCGATTTTCCCGATCGGCATTTTTGTGCAACTTTAACACGATACAATCACGAATTACAAAAAAAATCCCACTCGTCGCCAGTGATACGTCAATAAAAGGCATGCGTTAGCAACTGACTGATTTATTCAAGTTGAGAACCAGATACCCTCCACCACATTATTATATCTAATGTAGGGTAAGACGTTACATTTCTGAAAAAAAAGAAATATTGCTAGCTTTCTTTTTAAAAATTTCTATTTAATGGACGATATAATATATTCCTATTATGAACCTATTCTAAAAATACCATTTACCATTACTCAAGCTAAAGTGTGACGGTAGGAAATAGAATTTAATATGTAGATCGGAAGTGGTCAGACGCCCGGGATATATTTAAGGGGACCAAACGTATGCGCGGTATACAGACTCCTATATCTTCTTTATTTGAGCGCAATGGTGAGGAAGACGCTACGACAGGAAATAACATATACAGCCCTGTAGTAGGGCAGTAACATAATTTCGGTAGACACACTAGACAACTATACAAGGATTGCAATGTCTGGAGGGTGAGATAATTATTTATTCTAAATACAGTTTTACTACGGCATCGTCAGATTCCATTTGTTCATTTGGACAAACGTCGTAAAGATAAAATTTGCTGTATTCCAGCAGTAATGTGGACTTTTAGTTAGTTAAATTTATAATAAAGTTAACTTTTATGTGCCTATTCATAGTTTATCTCAATATAAGTGTAAAAAGTTACTTTACTCGTTTCTCCATAATTTCACCTACGAAGAGACTGAAAAGTTTCTTCATAGTATAAAATAAATTATCCTCACGCTCATGTACTCACTCGCACATACACCCTCACATGCACCCACGGACACTATTCTTTGCTCAAACACACGACTATCACATAAGTTATATAACAACTTATAGTTCATAATAAACTCGGAGTCAGGTACAACATCTCCCAATACAGGCTATGTATTAGTCTAGCAGGGAGATGTGTACCGAAGGACCGAAGTAGGAAAATGTTTATGGAATAATAATAATGATAATATGTATCTAATATTTTTGTGTATGTGCATGTCGGTATTTAAAATGTGTGTGTGTATGTAATAAGTAAATAAATAAATATAAAAAAATATATTACACTAATTTTCAACACGCCCGAAAGTGTTTACCATTGTCTTATTTTAATTGGTTAAGATATATCACACATAATATACAAATAAATTATTTTATAAAAGCAAATTGGTCTGAATCAAATTCCAACAAGTACAGGCCTAATTTTGGCAGGCTTTCAATTGAAAATTAAAAATAGTTTTATCGAATTTAATATGAAAATCATTACTTTACGTACTTTTGCATTGAAATAAAAGAAATATCGTCAGCACAAGCTACGCGTTCGACTTACGGTCGGGATTTCGAATCTTAACCAGTTTGTATCAATGAATTTCCATTATTACGTACAAAGAAATCAATTGCTACAATTTTTGGCATCTTTTATCACCTATGCGAAAGTCTAGAACAACTGATCACGCGGCCGTTTACCAACAAGGTGGTCCGATCAGATAAGACACTCGTCGTCCTCCAAATTTTACTCTGCTGTAAGAGACGCGCTGGACAGAAGCCGATGGAGGCAAATCATCCGCTCTCGATGCAACCCTGATGATAACCACGATCCTCAGATATCAGGGACCGACACTAGAGAGAGACAGAAAACACGATTACTGTCACTAAAAAAAAATATTTAAATCAAAAAGCCATTTAATATAAATTCGATTAAAAGAGTAAGCAAGAGGTGTAATTACATCTGTATTCTGGGATTCAAAAAAAGCCGATAAGTATTGCGACGTGACCCCTAAAATCGACTGTAAAACTTAATGAAACTACGATAAGTAAACGTTATAAAAGATAATGGAATTTTCAAAAGGCAAATGGATAACGTCGTAAAGCGAAACAGCAGTGAGTAATATCCATCCAGGGCTATAAAAATACAGTTCCTCATAAACCGATGTAGGTCACTGTGTACTCTGTGCTTTATCTGCTTCGTACAAGTAAAAAGTAAAAATTCCAGTATTTTTGTTTGCGTGTTATATACAGCTTCACTGTATTGTGATATATAACTACGCCACTGTTCCTGGATTAGGTAACATCCGAGGCAACAGAGTAAATAAGTGGACGAGCCGTGGTAACTCAATGTCCGGACTGTCAGCTCAAGTTGTGTAGTACGATATTAACACGAATACGATCTGTGGTACCAATGAAATTGTTTGTGAAACTTTAAGTGCTAATTTACCACGTGCTCGGTGGAGAAAGAAAATATAAAACCTCCATGTCTTAGAAAAAATTATCGACACACGAAGTCCGCCAATCTGGACTCCACTCTAGTGGTGTACTATTTCCTTATTCCTTGTTTACTGAAAAGGCCTGTACCCAGTAGTGGGACTTATATAGGCTGTTACTTTACAGCACTTTTACGTACCTAAAAGTTTTCTCAATTGTGCAGGTTTTCTCACGTATTTTTCCTTTACCGCTGAGCACGTAATAAATGAGACATCTAAATCTACAACTTCTAAATTGTCTGCCCAGCATAGCTAGGTAAGTAAATATAATCACATAGCTTCATATGCGATCAGTATACGTTATTACGTATACGTTAATACGAAATAAACAGTTTCCAGTTAGCACTCCGCAACTACGAACAATTAAGCTTCTAAATTTAGTTGAAGCGATGCTTTAGTTTGCTGATAACGTTTTAATTTAACTTCATTAATTAAACGACTGTGTAAATTACTTGCAGGTAATACAAATAAAACAGACTACTATATCTAAATAACTAGAAACTTGGTGTTCTTTTTGATGGCGTTACAGAAGTAGTTCTATTTCAGAAAGGTCTTGAAAATTAGTCACCAGCCTTGAAAACCAGTTACTTCTTTTACGGTTGATTCGATAGGAGGGAGTGGTCGGGCCTTTGTCGCCTGCTGAAGTGGACCCGGGAAGAAGGCGACATCGGTTGGTCTGTGTCGCCGTACGCTGCGAGGGCACAGTGCAGAGGGGCTCCGGTGTGTTCCTCTGGAGATCCCGGGGCCCCTCACCATGCACCGAGGAAGGGCCACCGGGAAGTTTTTAGGGGGTAAAAATCCTACATAACCCTGTGGAAGGCGGGATATCTTCTTAAAGATTTCCTCCCGTCAACAAAAAAAAGTGGTCGGCAACCTTTTCATTTTAACTAAAGCTTTTTTCTGTAATGATTTTACTATTAAATGTACAATCTCGAGCTTGCCTTTGTCAAATAAGTCTTAGTTAAATTAAAACAGTAAATTAAATTTTTACTCGTCTCGTCCCACAAGGCAAGATATTTATTAATATTCCGTACCGTCAGTCCGGTGAAACTGTCGGGGTCAGCTTATTTATAAATAAAAGTGTCAAAAACGGTGGACTTAATGCTAAAGAGCATTCTCTGCCAGTCTACAACAAATAGTATTATAATGAATAATATACAAAATAAGAAAAAATATAAGCTCCCACGTCCTATCAACCTTATCGGGGTAGACAATAATACCTATCGCTGTCCACTTTTCGCGAAGTCAAGCTTTTACTATTTGTGATAGGTGGTGTGGTCGTTCAAAAATATTTTTTTTTTGTACTCAAAAAACGGCAATTACGAGAATGTATTAAATGAAATAAAATATTTTTATTAATTTATTTATAATTCATTGAAAAACATAAGTTTAAACGAAAAAGGATATCTTGTGAAAACTTCGATGATAGAGTATTTTTCATTAAATTTTATTTTTATTTAAATTTTAGTACTAAGAACACTAACTACTAAAATTTAAATACTAGAATCCTAAAATTTTAAGGATATTTAATTGTCTATCATGCACAATTTATTTCAGTTAGCTAGCGTCTTTATCTTCCGAGATATTCAAACTTTCTTAACCGACCCTTTATTATTGCTCACTAGTGTAGTATAAATATATCTATGTAAAAACCATAAAATAAGTCTCAGATATATATCTCCCATTTCCTTTTCCTATCAGATGATTTTCTTTGTTAAATCTTAAGGTAAATCGTCGAATTGCTGTTACAGAAATCCGGATAAATCGGGCCAGATAGCTTGGCTCGAATTCTTAGATTAATGTCTCAATTTAGTAGGAGGGACATTTATTAGACCCTGCCGCACTATTTGGTTATAAATATCATAATTGCCGACTTGTGTTATACTTTTTAAACACACGTATCCGATCCCTTCACACCATATTCCATACGAATGTAATTAGTTATCCAAATGGGCTAATGAATACCTCACTCGTAAAATATCCAGGTTACTGCCCCTGGCTTTGATTAACGTCTTTCATTAGTGAGAAACGTTGAGTTAAATTTCCTTAATGTTACACAGACAAATGATGAATTCTAAACTCGGTTGAAGTAAAACAAATATCTTCCATGCCTCGAAGCTTTTTGAAATAAGAGGAAAGCTTTCAGATGTAATACGTTCAAACAATGTTATTCTAAACTTATTACACACTTGGATATACCTTTTATTTTGTTTCGTTTATTCATAAATTATAGTTTCTACGAAATCTTGGAGCAAACGACTGTAAGTAATCATGACGACTTAGTATAGCTGGTGGTAGACAGCCCCATAGTCCTTGGATTCTTATAGAAGGCTATGGTATCTCCTACCTGTCGTAAAAGGCGACTAAAAGAGTCCTCCGGTTCACGAGCAACAAAGGTCTTAAGGGGGGTCTTTGTCGCCACAGTGGACCCGGGAAGAACACCGGTAGTCCCGTGTCGCCTCCGCACTGCGAGGGTGCTGGGGGAGGGTTCAGGAACGTGCATCAGAGCACAGAGGGGCTCCGGTGCGTTCCACTGGAGCTCCGGAGCCCCTCCCCAAGCACCGAATAGGGGCCGCGGGATTTTAGTGAGTAAAAGCCTCACATAACCGCCGCCTTCTACCACGAGAAGGCGATCAAAATAAGCTATCGCGAAAGCATTTTGAACACAAAAAGAGAACATTTACAGATGAAGAGAAAAACAATTATGACCCATTCACTTTTCCACTTCAGTGTTACGCCTTCACCAAAAACTATAGAACTTCGAAGTGTTAATAAAGCTCTATTCGCCACTACCAATAGACCACACCATAGACGAAGGCATGTCCGAGGCTATGGACAAAGTATCTGTATTGCCATTAAAATTAATGGTGATGCATTTATAGTATTTTTAACTTACACACTGGCAAACCATCTGTGGATCTATGCCGATTGGATGACCCAAAGGCACAAGAATTTTTACATATATTTTTCAATCCAGCTTAGTTTGAAATCACAATTATAATTCAGCAATCCTTAACCGAACGTTTGTTTCCAAGCAAATTTTCAGGGATTAAATTCTCATTGAGTTCGGTTTCGATTCATAAAGTTTAACGTCGACATTTCAATTGTAAATCTAGATTTCGTGGATTCATGGAACACTCGGTTACGAATCTTTTAATTGCTTTTTTTATATATTTATAACTCGATTTAAATTCTAGTTGATATTTCCGGGATCAGAATTGATATTTATTGCTAATTTATTATATAATAAAAGTGATTTTTTTTATTCACTGTATTAACAGCCATACGAATAACATTTTCTGCAATTATTCTATTATTATTGTAACATGGCAAGTGAATATTATTATATTTAAAAATGTTGTAGAATAATAAACGTAAGCCTATGAACGAATTGTTTAACTATAATATGTATTTAACTATATAACAACCCATGTGTGCATGTGTAATCAATAAATTTAATATATTTTGTAAAACAAATGCCGAACAGCAAAAGTGCTCAAGGAAGGTTGCCTACAAAATGATCTAATACACGAAGATGGTGGGAGGTAGCTTACAGGGAGCAGTCCATTCCTCCTATAACCGTAGCCATAGAGGCTGGTTATAACCGGCTCGTTGGTCTGTATATATGATTCTCATCCCTGTAGTTCTGGGCTCTCAAGAATATGACTACGGTACCCCCTGCCTGTCGTAGAAGGCGACTAAAGGGGCCTCGGGTTTATTTATTTATTTAATATTTATGCTACGGTAAAGGTCCACGCAAAGTGACCTAAGAACTATACAGGTGGCATCAATCCGATGAAGCAGTCAAACATAGAAAAAAGTAGATAAGAAAAAATTGCGACGATTTTCTTTTAACAATTGACCAGTTTATAGAATTAACAAAAATTTCATTAAGATTTCCTTTGAACGCATTGAACTTTGTAATCCAAGACTAATTTCCCTCATTTGGGTAAAGTGTCGAGTAATATTTTAGATCGTTACTTTGACAAATGATGAGTTTTGAATTCTGTTACGAGTGAAATAAATTTCTCTCCCGCCCCGAGCTCTTGTGATGTAATGGGAAATCGGAGAAATGTAAGAGAATTTACTTTTTAACACTTAATACAGCGATGAGAACTGCGATTAAATATCGATATAGGTGATTGTAACAATTTTTTATAGGATAAGGCAAAGGTAAATGACTCACAAGAAACAACGCCTTAGATATTATAAGTGTCTTGTCACACTTATTAAGAGCTAGAATGAAGAATGCTTGATTTATTTAAGACATCACGGACTTTCACTTAGCACTATTCTGATACTTATTTCGCTTCAATTAAATACATTATGAGCATACATACGTAGAAGTGTATAATCTGACCCTGTCGGTAAAAATGACACGTTAACGTGTACGAACGTATAAAATCTACACTAGAAACGCATTTCTAGTGTAGATTTTATTTGAAGTCGACTTTTTATTCTTAAATTTACTTTTGTGAAATCCGTTCTTATAAAGTATTTCGCACGCGTGTCACGTCGTCAGAAAGCCAGAAGATAATTGAATACATAATAGTAGATACAATAATTTTAGTAGAATTATTTTTAAGGCGTAGAACCTATTGTGTTTAATATCTCCAACTATATTTAAATTGAAATTGGTTTTATTTTGTTCCTTAAGATGACCTCATAGTAGTTATCTTAGTGTGATCATCTCTTTAGTAAATAAATTTAAAAAAAAATCGTTGAAAAGCAACCAACCGAGCCTCGGGTCGTAATGCTTATGTGTAACATAGTAACCGTCGATGCCGCGGTTACCCCTCACACTTACCACCCTTTTGTCGAGTTAATAGAGAATATGATGAGCAGAGGTGTTCATATTGTTAAATTGTTATACCTCAATAGATTACGTTGTGTTCCGTACCAACGGGCACACGTTTGAGTGGAGCGATGACACGATTATTGCTGCTTCATGCTGTCGCCTGGCTTTAGTGGAGCAAGGGGTTAATTGAGACATATTACGATGGTCCATAGTAAACATCATGCTAATTTTGATATTTAGTGGCAGGTTTTGGTTAGCGTTTCACGATGGCATAACGTTTTTCTTAGAGCTATTAATACTTTAATAGCCAATGGTTAAGGATATCCTCTGCGGGAATCGTAAGGGCGTGGGTTTGAATCCACCATTCCAGTATTATCGTGAACCATATCCTAACATAAGCCTAAGCTTACTTGGAATGGTTAACAAGAATGTTAGTAATATTTCTAAAGAAAAAATTTATTTAAGCCATGCGAAGTCAAACCGTGTGATATTTGTGATAAAAAAATATTGTAACAAAAACAAATCTATCAACCTGTGAACACAACTGTCACCAGCGGTGTTTCAAAATCACATTATGAACCTTCAAGAAACGACTACTCCTTTCTCAAAGGCCGACAAAACAGCTCTGGTGTTATGGATGTTCACGGGTGACGGTGATCACTGTGTTGGAAGCTAGATTACCCCTTTTTCTATAAAAAAGTAGTCATCAGAAACATAGTCATATGTGTATATTGCCAGTTTGGTTCCTGGGCAGAAACAGTTTTTCATCAAGTTTCAAAGATGGTATACAGTTTTTAGCACGTGATTCCTTGTACTTAAAAAACCGAAAAAAAGGTAATTTTTTATACTTTCTAAACTGGTGCTTGACCAAGTTCCCCCCTGAAGTTAAGTGGAAATTGAAGTTAAATGGAGAGCTTAATAAATGCCTATTAAAAAAATGAAAATACCCACATTGTAATCGGAGGGAAAAACAGACGCGGGCAAACAATTCCAGTCCTTTGCTTCGGGTTGGGGTTTGAGGGATGTCCACAACAAAAGGATGAAATCCAGCAGTTTTTCTTGAAGTCCGATGGTGGACCGGGAAGGGGAATTAGATCACGTAATTTCTGAGCATTGTACATTTTGTAGTTGATTGGTACAAGCCACGATCGTAAGTCTAATTAATAAAATTTGTATTTTCTATAGTTTATTTAAAATAATTTGTGACCGAAATTGAGAAACAAGTATATGGTACAAGAGGATATTAAAGAAGCTCTCAAAACTCATTACTCTTATAACTCGACAAAAGTATATAAATATGTAGGAATATAGTAGACGTGAGAGTACTATATCAGGCCTGTTCAAAATGGAAATCTGTAATCTTTGTTTACCCTCTAGGGCAAGGTCGTATGTTTATTTATCTCTTTCATTACAATACTGTTTAATATAGTCTATGAAAACATCTGTTCCACTATGTTAATATTATGCTTGGAAAGAGTTTTTTTATTTAAATAATTAATACAAGGAATATCAATCTCCATTTATATACCTAATTGACTTTGCTAGCCGACGAGGGTTCGGGATAAAAAGTTGGCTTGAAAATAGCATACCGAATTAATTTTCAACCCATTTTCCGATCCGGTTGATAGATACATTACGTGTTCTAATATCTTCTAACCATTTTAAACAACGTATCAAGGTACGTAATCCGCTCGAAGCATCTAATCGAGGTACAGCGCTCTCGGTTAGCCTCGAGGCAGGACGCCATAATTTCTAGATTAATGTACCACGCCGAGATTCCCTAGACACTTAAAACGCTTAACCCCCTTTCAATGTCAGAAAATATCATAGTACAGCGTAAACAAAAAAATATATATTCTCGTAGCGAAGTACATTTTGCAATTGTTTTGCAGTTGCAAAATTTTAAGCTAAAAATTTGTTTCACGTTTTATTCTTTAAGGACCTCATTCTATATATTATGTTCTTATATGAAAAATGTACACAAATGATTACTGTAAATTTGTATTTTACCTAAATTATTTATTTAATAATATTTATGGAAATTTATCTGTTGTGTAGCAACGAAGGAATAAGTAAAAAACACCTAAACTATTTTAAAAGTGAAGATACCCTAGAACCATATATATTACTATAAATAACGCTGTCCATCTACTTAATAGGTAACAAACATCTTATCTCATTTCCTTATACCATCACCGTAGCTGTCTACGCCTTATACGGACGTAGACAAAGTGTAGCGGCGTAGAAAAGGGTTGAAATTATATTCGTAGCAAAGATTCTGCGTAGGTGAATGTTTTTGCGTTGAGAAGACAAGTGCTACGTTGATATTAGTAATAAATTGCGTAGTCCTGCGTAGCAAATCTACCATTCCAAGCCCGCTCGCGCTAGCGTCACCCCTCCACATACATAGACTTAATAATTCGATAATTCACATCTACTGATAGTATATCTAATGTCATACTTTGATGCAATGCTTGATTTATCTATATAATATTTTTAAGCCCTATTTTTAGCGGCACTACCCTTAGTCTGGTTAAGAACCACTAAAGGTTAGCTGGAAGAAAATGCTAAATAGCATTATGTTCGCCTGCTATAAGAAAGCTAGCAATATTTCTTTTTTTTTTCATAAATATTACTAACATTCTTGTTAACCATTCCAACTAAGCTTATGCTTGTGCTAGGAGATGGTTCACGTCAATAGTCGAATGGTGGATTTGAACCCACGACCTTACGATTCGCTGACCGTACACCAAACCATTAGGCTATTGACGCCTTTGTACATATACTTTGGTGCAACAAAGGATTTATCTATCTATCCATGTATCTATCTATCTTGATCTTCTGTGATGATTTGATCAAATCTTTGATTGCTATATTATGTTAATTTCATAGAAAAACGATCCCAGCTGTCTTGATTCCGGCTATCGGTTTCTTAACAACAACAAAAAAAAACACTCGCTAAAATTTAAGCACAGTGTATATACGTGGGCTCTCCACCTGTCTGTCACATATAGGACCAAATGTAAAGCGGACAGCGATTGCTGTTTCTGTAAAAAGTTACAGACCTTATAAATATATGTACGGTTGGGTACACAGGCCTTCTCTGTAAAGGTAATATTAGGGGTACACCGCGAAGACCTAGTGCGGATCAGCAGACTTCACGTGTCTTTCAAAATTTTCTAAAACATGTAGGTCCCCTCTTGATGTTTTCCTTATAAACCAGCACTTTTAATTGCAACAAACAAATTCATTAGTTAGCCGGCACCGGGAATCGAAATCGGGTCGACAGTGTACTACGCAATTTGAAGAGAGAATTCGTACATAGAGCTACGAGTACCATGGCTCTTTGTATCTGTTTACTCGCTAAAAGATTAAAAGACATGGGAGGTTATGTTTTTATTTAAAGTAAGACCGCAACCGACTGTCTATTGAATTTAGGATCCAAGGTTTATGAGGTAAAAATTATGGTATAGCCATATTATGCCTAAAACATACTGCCTATAGCATTAATATGGTATCGGAATTAGAATAATAAACGTGTTGAAAGAGCCTCATGGTAAACTTCGAAGTCAAGATTTTAATTAACGTTATCATTATAGTATAGTTACAGCCTTTATATATATAATATATATGTCCCACTGCTGGGCACAGGCCTTCTCTGTAAAGAGAATATAAGGGCATAGTCCACCACGCGGCCCTAGTGCGGATTGGTAGACTTCACATGCCTTAGAAAATTTTTCTAAGACATGTAGGTTTCCTCACGATGTTTTCCTTCATCGCCGATGGATAATCAGCACATAAAATTGCAACAGCAAATTTATTGGTGCCGGCACCGGGGATCGAACTCGGGTTGCTAGCGTACTATGCAACAAGAGCCAACCGCCTGACACTGAGCTACCACGGCTCTTTACATTACACATTATCATTACAATAATGAATTTTAAAACAGTTACGCATGGTTGCTTGTGTTATAATTCAATGCGAAATTGCGCAGGCGTATTTTAGTAGATTAATATCTCATCGGAATCACTTTTAACTCGTAAAGTTTAACGCCTAAATTACAATTGTAAATTGCGATTTCGTGCACCGTGGTACAAGGAATAAATTACTGTTATAGGCAATTTGAATTCGTGTCACACGTAATTGCGATTTGTTTATTGGTATCAAGATGAATTCATGTCCTTTATTTCTGGCCAAACGTTGTTTTTCCGCAAGAGATTTATTACCGTAGGTGCCACACATGAGATGAAAGTGGATTGCCGGACTTTACTAATGTTTTTCTGTAGCGCTTTATCTCTGTCCGATTTTGAAGTAAAACTTCTTTACACACGCTTGACTTGGAGAAATTTGCTGGTCAATGCGTTATGAATAGCGTGATCGGGCCAGGCGAGTTGAGATAGTCGGTATATGTAAGGGAAGATAGAAAGAGAGAAAGTTACGTTTCGTATGTTCGACAAAGAGCTGACCTATTGTGTATATCACACTGTAGGAGTATTGCGTGCGCACATTTTCTTTCTCCCTTGAATAGTCGTGGTATATTTCATATTTTGTGTATATATTATATATATATATATATATATATATATAGATATATATACACAAAATTGTAGATGTAGCTAAAGAAGTTTTACTTCTTTGTTTTTATTACCTCTTTCCTATATGAAACGAAATAAGCTTAGAGAAGAATAATTAACTATGAACCCTTGTTTTTTTTTTTTTTTTTATATTAAATAGGCTCACGTTTGGCTTCTATCTTGCTTGATGAAAGGCGAAGATAAAGCCTAGGATGGAGCACGTGAGCCTATAAGGTGTCTGTTCACATTGGACTTAAAGGTGTCCAGATTGTACCCATGAGGAAAGACTGAACGCGGCAGAGAGTTCCATTCCTTAGCGGTCCGCATAAGGAAGGTGGAGGCAAACCGCTTCGTGCGTATTGATGGAATGTCTACGACGTAAGGGTGGGACTGCTCGCCGCGCCTATTCGTTCGGTGATAGAAAGGGGGTATTAGATCATGCAAAACCTCCGCACACTCGCCGAAATGCACCCGATAGAAAACCGAAAGGCAGGCCACTCGTCTACGGTGTGCGAGGCTCTGAAGATTTGCCTCAACGAGCGAGTCACTGCCTATGATTTTCTTCGCTCGGCGCTCCAACGAATCCAAAGCTTCCAGCTGATACTTAGCAGACCCATCCCAGAGATGGGAACAGTACTCCATGCAGGAGCGAACTTGAGCTTTGTAGAGACTTAGTAGCTGCTCCGACGTGAAGTACCGCCTCACCCTGGAGAGGATACCGAGTTTTCTGGCAGTAGTTTTTGCAATGGACTCAATGTAGCGGCCAAAGTTTAGGTTAGAAGAGAGATCTAAACCTAAGAGCTGAAGATGGTTATTAATCGGAACGGGGACATTCCGGAAAGTCGGAGTCAGTTGGAATGGACTCCGTTTCGCCGAAAAAAGACAAGCCTGTGTTTTAGAGGGATTGAATTCGACCAAATTGGCATCACCCCATTGGGAGACAGCCTCCAAAGTCGAGTTCACCTGATCGATCATAGACTCCTCAAAGACTGGGTTTTGATCCAGACTTCGCGTCGGACATGTATCTCACCGAGACCGTGCTGTCATCAGCATACCCAAAGATACCGGGTGTTGCCAACATGTCGTTGATGTGCAGCAGAAAAGGGTCGCGGAGAGCACAGACCCTGAGGGACACCGGCATTGATAGCAAAGAGGTCGGACGAGGCGCCATTAACGACGACCCGAATCGATCTGTTCCTCAGGAAATCTTCGATCCATGTGCAAAGCCCGGATGCAATACCGTAAGCCGGAAGCTTTCCAATGAGACTAGCGTGCCAAACTTTATCGAAAGCCTTAGAGATATCAAGAGACACCGCAAGAGCCTCACCATGTCTCTCAATGGCTTCACTCCAGATGTGAGTGGCATATACAAGCAGATCTCCAGTGGACCGGCCTCGACGAAATCCGAATTGACGGTCACTGAGAAGGTCGTTGTCTTCGAGATATGCAAGGAGACGGTTGTTTAAGACACGCTCCATAATCTTACAAAGTATGGAGGTGATTGCGATAGGTCGATAGTTGGTTGGGTCGGCACGACTTCCTTTTTTTGGGACGGGTTGGACATTGGCAATCTTCCAGGATCTCGGAACTTGACCAGTCCTCAGGGACAAACGATAGAGGCGAGTCAGAGTAGTAGAGTGGGTCTTGTGGAATGAAACAGTCGAGTAACTAAAACACTCACTTTTTTTTTCAGACATCGTAACGTTATAAAATTATTTTAACGAATACCGCCATAACGGCGCTTCCTCCGTTTAATACAAAATTAATTAGACGACATTACAATAAAGTAAAATTATTGGCAAATTAACACGATGATTAACTAAATTATTAATTATGAACTATAGATATTATAAGGTACACATTTTTATTTTTATTGGTTTTTGTCCGTTCTTCAACTCACACAATCTCCTAAGCCCAAAACATCATTTTAGGGTTTTCGTAAAATAAAGTTGTTCTTAATTCTTATTAAACGATTTTAAAACGACATTTTCTTCTTCATTGACACAGACCATTGGCACAGAAGTGACATTCGATGTCAAAGTTTCACCTCTCAATTTAAAAAATAAACATTTTTTTTTAATTCAACAATAAGAAATTCACTAAGATATTATTGAGAGTAGTTATTTTACGTTACTCGTACCTTTGAGCGATTTGCTAGTTAACGCAACACTGTATATCCGAGTGTATAATCGAGTTAAAATTATATGAAAGATAGTTTTCTTTGTAACTGGTAAGTTGTTCCAGATAATGCTCAAATAAAAAGTGTGTCAGTCCATTATACTTTACAACTCTGACCATCTTGTTATTTTAATAAGGCGTCGTTCCCTTTTACCAGAGTAGGCATAATTTGGGTAAATCTTAATATCCACAAAGGCCGTGTTTAATATGTGTAAACGTGTTTCGAACTCGTGCCATAACACTCGACTCTCTTTGTTGGAGATACTTTTCGAGTAGAATGGGATAGTTAACAAACTTCTACCGTTCCTTTATGATACAAAGGATAACTTATCTCGGCCCCAAAGGACTTGCGTATTTATTATTAAACGAAAAGTTTCTATAAAACTAACATTTCTCTTCTAAGAATCTCAAGATATTCCGATTACATAAGAACAGTAAAATTTAAAATAACATTAAGTATGTTAGAATTTAGACAGAGATGGAAATCACAGATTTCTCTCTGTATCTAACTTCATATATCATACGAGGTTCTTAAACGACAGCTGTCTCATTGGCGATAATTTAAAAAATCTTTGCAAATTTGAATAACAATGTTGAAACTAGTCGCAACCAAGCTATTGAGAAAGTGCTGCAAAATATGAACTAGAATACAAATTATACGAAAACGTTTTAAATTCAGAGAAAGGCAGACCTTTGAACTCAGTAAAAGTGCATTATCTTACACAATAGATTCATATTTAATAGCAAAACTATGTTATCTATAATTATTCCACCCTATTTAGTTTAAAACACTTTCTGGGAACGTGTTTTCATGAACGATTGGAGACAGCTACAAAATTTTAAGAAATAGGCGTGGCAAGTGACGCTGTGATGTTCGGTAATGATCGGTACAAATTTTGTTGCGGCTTTTGGCATCAGAAGACGTCTCTCCATTGTTTAGTAGCACCATCAATGCGAAGCAGGAATGGCAGGAATGAATAAATAAATTTAGGTGTCTTACGCGATGAAGGGGAACCATTTAAAATTCGTCAGTGTTTTTTTGTACATAAGCCACTATATCGGGAACTAATTGCTACATTTGTAATTCCAACAACCAACCTTCAGATCATAAATCGAACCACTCACCCATGTAAGTGGTAAAACTTTACAGTAATTAATTGAATATAAATTTAATTGTTAATTTGGGTCACCCCATTGGAGCTTGAATTTATGTAATACGATTTCAAACCACAACAGGCAACGTTGCCCGTTGCGTAATGTACTAAAAATCTTTCTGGAATTTGATAACAAGGAGTGAGGGAAAATCGCATTTAAGCTAGCAAACGTATTTTAATAACAATGCAATTAGTAAATAGTTTTTTTTAATTATTTAACATGTTTTTTTTTTAAATTTCTAAGCAAGTGCTTGACTACGATCCCACCTGATGTTAAGTGGAAATGCAGTCCTGGATGGTAAGGCGCACTAGCTTAGTAAATGCCTATTCACTCTACTCTTGAAAATACCCACATTGTAATCGGAAGGAAAGACAGACGCGGGCAATATACAGGAGCACGTCTCTTGAAACAGGTGTAGTGTACCTTTATCTCAGGTAGACAGTGCCTGCCATAAGTCACAATTAGTAAATCCTGCGTACATCAACTTTTTACAATAACAAATGAAAAATAAAAGATGTGTGCAAAAGGAAAAAAGGAAAAGAACTACAGTCAAAGACGAGAAACGATGCGAATGTGTAGTGTATGGTGTGTGTGTTTGTTATGACGTTATTAATATATTTTCAATTTGGGTAAAATCTTGTTGTACAAAAAAATATAAAGATTTTTTATTGTACTACTAGATGAATGAAAAATGATATTATTTCTTTTACTCACATATTGTTACAAAAAAGATTGAACAAATTTAATTTTTACAGATTTGCGATGTACAAATCTCCATGTTAGACTAACCAATAGCCTATATTAGAGACGAAAAAGAAATCATACTATAACACATATTTGAATTAACTGGTAATGGAAACCTGTCATTTATAGATTAACTCCTTTGTTCTCATAATTTCATAAAAGAACGTATTTTTACATTGGACAACAGTTTCCTACTCCATCCATCATAAAGGATCAAGGCTCAGATGCGACGTCAGCTGTGAAGATTAACGTGATATATTGCGTTGTTCCTAATTGTCTCCTCTATTTGTTTACCAAACAAAATATACATACGTCGTGTCAAACTTATAATATCAACTAAAGTTGTCTTCATTCCTTCCTTAAAAGTTTATTAAATATTTTTAAGTTAACATTTGTTAAGCTCTTTATATACGAAATCCGGATGAATTAGCTTCGATACAATAATTTGGCAAGATATTATATAACAATAAAACAATATCAATATCAAAAAGGAAAATCCCGAACTATAAGCACCGGCTTCTTTCTTTTATGGCTTACGACAGTGTATTTATTACTATATATAGAAAATATTTCTCGCCCGTATCTGAAAAAGAGATCATTGTTAAGCATTTGGTTAGACTATCGTACGTAATATTAGGTATATTTTCGCTCCACTGGACTCATTCGACATATCTTAATGTTAATTTATTACAGGTCTTATCTTTGTCACCGAGAGACAGCTCTTAGACGTACTTCTGTCGTACAATACAAAGCGGTTTCCGCTTAATGCAACTTAGATATCGACACAGCTTTGCTCGAACACCACCACTGATAATTGAAAACCGTTCCTAATAGTTGTAAATAGAGTTGTAAATAGCATGCAATAAATAATTAGCTGAACCATATAGCAATGTGTGCATGAGTGGCTACGTTTCCCGCAACGCAACGCGCCACTGATTGAACGAGCTCGTTATTGTTCAAGCACGCGCGTATAGTCGTCCGCCTAATTTGCGCTGAACCTAGCGTAAAGGTAACATAGATTTAATTTTTTGAAGTGAAAAATGATTTCACCGCAATTTAAAACCGGCAGGCTTTTACAAAGATACAAGAGATGTTCTTTACTTGAAGAGCAATTGTAGACTGACTTTATTTTATTAAAGCATTAGTTTATATGCTATCCTTCAACCCTGTAGTTCTGGGCTCTCAAGAGTAAGACTACGGTATCCCCTGCCTGTCGTAGAAGGCGACTAAAAGGGGCCTCGGGTCAACTGAGCGACAAGGGTGGGTGCCTTTGTCGTCCGCCAAGGTGGACCCGGGAAGCACGCGACATCGGCTGGCCTGTGTCACATGGGGTACATTGGGGACTAACCTCTCCCCGGGATGTGCTGTCCTTGAGCACAGTGCATAGGGGCTCCGGTGCGTTCCTCTGGAGATCCCGGAGCCCGAGTATATGTGACATGTGGCAGGTCACAGGTGATAAGTAATCGGTAAGAAAGTAAGGTTGCAATGATATATTTGTCATTTTTATTTTATATTTTTAATGTAAACGCAATAGAAATTAAAGCCGGAGGAAATAGCTAGTCTAGCATAATAGTCCTTTTCCAGGTCTGGACTGTGATTCGATCAACAAGATCGTATAATGCTATACTATTAAAAAATATACAGTTATTAAATTTAAAAACAAACTGTCACGTCCTTTTAATTTTTTATGCAGAGACAGAAATGGCCGGTTTTCAACAGTATAAAAACAAATAAACTAAATCATTAACTTTAGGTCGTTAAGATATTAGGCAGGTTATAAATTATTATTAATTCGGTACTACACACAGTTTACGATTCGAACGTACAAAAGTCAAGTATTACCCAAGGCATTTCAGAAATAATTTAATGAGAAAGAAAATGTTATAATGGAATTCTGAGAAATACGGACTGAATTTTCTATTTGGAATTATATTATTATTATATTCACAAGCAGAAGGTCAAAAGAGGACGGAGGTATACAATTTAATAGGCTTTTATAAAAACACGAAGAAAACCATTTTGCTAAGGTAAGTAATATCAGGGAATATTCTAAAGTACTAGCTAATCAGGTCATCAAAGCCGACTTTTAAAGATATATTTTCATACGAGTATATTTACGAGCAAAAACAAAAACCGACTTCAAATCGAATCAACGTTAAACGATATTACGACGCTACGATAGACGCCCTCTTTGTATTTCCGAATTATTGTAAGAATATTACGTAATAAAATTAATCAAAACCTAACTAAATTTTCATCAAACTACTCTTGAAGTACAGGATGTACTTCTTCCAATAAAAAATGAATGACGGTAATCGATTGGCGTGATGTTGAGTTATTCGTCCATTTGTGACGCATATACTTGATGCAATTTTCAAACTTTTATAATTTTCTATAAATTCTATAATATATTCAAATGACAAATGACACACGGGAAGTGCCAGCTTTCAAATAAAAAATGAATTATCAAAAACGGTTCAGCCAGTCGAAAGTTATGCGGTTACGAACATAAAAAAATTAAATTCGAATTGAGAACCTCTTTCTTTTGAAGCCGGTTGAAAAGAAACCAAGTTTGTTGCAAATGCAAAAGCAAATAGTATCTGTAAGACCTAAAAAAATATCTTTGACTTCAAAAAATCAAGGAAGTTCTCAATTGGTCTGTAATATGTCTGAGTACCATTATTTAAAAACTGGTTTTAAATCGGTGTTCCAATGTAATAATAAGGAAGAATTTTAGTAATCGATATTGATGAAATACTCTGTTTTACTGTCTTGAGCTCGAATTAGGAACTTCATTTGATAGACTACCTGATTTTCTTTTTTTATCTATTTTTGCTTCTAATCTACTCACTTAAAGCTACTAAGGGCAAATAGTCTAGTAAAAATACACATAAAAATACAAAAGGAAAAGAACTTGCAATCAAAAATAGAAATTCGGTCACAAGCCGCCTAACCATCGGTCAATAAAATACACGTTAAATGAATAAGCTATTTGGATCATATCCGACCTCGTTCGCGTGGGCCGCCCATTTCTATATTTATCGTCCGACTGACACCACTTGACGCTTGATGCATTGTTGTAGTCCCCTTCCACATGCATACATACAAATAAATTAAATTGGATTGTCTGTTTGTAATATTATAATAACGGATTTTTGCTAGATGCATGTCAATCTCTAATATATGCGGTACATAAACCAAAATTCGTGAGCCTATGTTGTTTAAAAAAAATAACATTTATTACATATCTGTCTGTCTATTTGTTCCTAGTCGGTATCTATCTCTGGAACGGCCTTACCGATTTTGATAGGACTTTCAATGTCAGATAACTGATTTAATAAGGTATAACTTAGGTCACTTTAATTTTAGAAAAAAATAAGAAATAGTTTTAATCGCGGGTAACAGCGCGGGACGCAGCTAGCGCATTCATTAATCGTAGCCAATAATTTATACTACGCTTACTCTAATTACATGTATTTTCCTCTAATTAAAAAACGAAATCACCAAAATATAATAAATAAAGTTTCACAGTACGCTAACAACCTGAGTTCAATCCCTGCTGCCGACACCAATGTATTTGTTAGTTGTATTCTTAAATGCCTATTTACCATTTGCTTGGCGGAGAAGGAAAACATCGTGTGGAAACCTACACGTGTTAGAAAATTTTCTAAGACATGTGAAGTCCGCCAATACACAATCGAGAGATGGCGTGGCGGTCTTTAAAACCCTTAAACTCTCTTTGCAGAGAAGGCCTCTGCACAACAGTAGGATATATTTAAATAAGATGTAACTTTAAATTAACTATCTTAATTATTTAACAGTTATCTCGTTTTTCACATTGTAACCCAGACTATATTATACCCATACCCACTGTAAAGTACAGAGTTATGAGTTAGGTTAGTATTAACTGCTGGTGTCAAAATACGTGATATTTAATACATGAACAAAGTATTACAAATTTATTCTGTATACTTCATCATCATCATTTCAGCCGTAAAACATCCACTGCTGGACATAAGCCTCACCCAACGATTTCCAAAAGGACCGGTTGTAAGCGGCCTACATCCAACTGCGTCCTGCGACCTTTATGAGGTCGTTAGACCACCTTGCGGGTGGACGTCACACACTGCGCTTGCTGGTCCGTGGTCTCTAATCGAGAACTTTTCGGCCTCATCGGCCATCTGTTCTAAGCGCTATGTACAGGCCATTGCCACTTCAACTTGCTTATCCGGGGAGCTATGTCGGTTACCTTCGTTCGTCTACGGATCTCCTCATACCTGATTTGATCTCGGAGTATCCGAGCATAGCACTCTCTATAGCTCGTTGTGCGACTTTGAGCTTGCTTATACTCGTATTTATCTGTATACTTGGACAAGTATATTATTCAAAAACAAACAACCGATGCGCAAAAATGCATTTAATAGTAATCAAAAATACTCATAAAAGTGACATTCATAAAGAAACATTGTCTGACTTAACGTCAGCAATGGATTAAACGCAAGAATGTTTTTTTTTTATTAAAAATAGTTCTTTTATTTACCGACCTCAAAAAAAGAGGAGTGTTTGTGCAAGCGCTGTCATTTTTAAACCGATTTCGAAATTTCTTTTTGTTTGATAGGATTTGGTCCAACTTACTAAAATAACTAAGACACTTAATAAATGAGGGCGTTCGCGTGTTTAACGGTTGATTCGATTTGATGTCTGTTTTTTGTTTTTGATCTTAAATATACTTTATTTCACAGTTATATTACGAAGTTCAGGCGCCCCGACTCTATTTGTTCTTCCAAAGGGCCACATTTGTCTGCATGTATTGTTTGTAATAGTCATTCAGCACGAGTTCTGATTGTATTAAATGGTTCTTGACTGTTTAGTTTCTGCACAAAAAATGACCTCTGTAAAGTTTGGGAGCGTCGGGAATTCAAGAGTGAAACCCGATAGAAAAAAATTGTTGCGTCTTTCGTTATTGGTACAGCAAATTTCTGGAAAAGTTTGCCCGCATCTGTCTACTCCTACGATTATAATGTGGGTGTTTTCAAGAGTAGAGTGAAATAGGCATTTTTATTACACAAAGCTAGTATGTCTTACCATCCAGAACTGCGTTTTCACTTAAAATCAGTTGGGATTACGGTCAAGCACTTAGAAAAGATAAAATAAAGATTAAATCCATAGAAAAGGTTTTACTCAAAGCTAGGAATTAAATCACGTCTAAAATCTATTAGAGGGTTTGAACTTTCGACGTCACGCTTCGGAGATGTAAATCCATTAAACTACTGATGCTTAAATTTGACTACTGTAGTATTGTGGTTATTAAGACCAACATCTTGTCACACGCTCACTTCAGTTGTTCACTTTCTCGATAAAAAGCCCCTGCCTTTGGAGGTAAACCTCTACTAGTATATCGCTTACATACGTCATAGCTTACATGGCATTTCCATTCCTCGGTACTTGTACTTGTATTGTGCGAAAGTCAAAAGTATCGCATTACGACGTAAAGTTGCACGAAAGTCCTAAAAAGATACTTACATTTTATTGTACTGTAAAACGAAAATAACATACGAAAGCTTACGGACTTCGTGGCGTGTGTTCCTTTCCTATTTAAAACTCATCAAAGCTGATTTACGGCAAGGTGTTTGAATTGTATAAATATATTGTTTGCGTGCGATGCCATATAATCGAAATTATTTTTAGAACGACTTTATTTAATGACTTCGTATAAAAACTTAAAATAAATTTCCTTAAATGGGATCAAGTATATTTACGATTTAGAAAAACAAAAAGCGATTTCAAATCGAATCACATGTTTAACGCTATTACGTGGGGACGTCCTCTTTGTGTATTATTTACGAATTATCGTAGGAATATTACGAATTTGAATTAATCAGTCTCCCCGGTGGCCCTTCCTCGGTGCATGGTGAGGGACTCCGGAATCTCCAGAGGAACGCACCGGAGCCGCCGGAGGTTGCTCACTCCACCTCTGTGCCCTCGCAGTGCAAGGCGACACGGGCCAGCCGATGTCGCCTTCTTCCCGGGTCCACCTTGGCGGACGACAAAAGCCCCCACTCTTGTCGCCCAGTGAACCCGAGGCCCCTTTTAGTCGCCTTCTATGATTCTAAGACAGGCAGGGGATACCGTAGTCTTATTATTGAGAGCCTAGAACTACTGGGCTTTTTTTTTTATTTTTTATTTGTTGTTGACGGGGAGGAAATCCTCACAAAGATGCCCCGCCTTCTGGGGGGAAGGCGGCGGTTATGTGGGGTTCTTACCCACTATAACCTCCCCGGTGGCCTTTCCTCGGTGCATGGGAAGGGGCTCAGAACTACTGGGCCAATCTAACCTAACCAAACTCTCATCAAACTACCTTTAAAGTACTCGTACATCCTTCCCAATAATAAATAAATAATCTAAATGCTTGGTATTCAGTCAGTCGTCCATTTGTTGCCCACATACTTTTTGCAAATTTAACACTTAAACAGTTTTCTCATGGATACCATTGCCAGAATTGGACCAAATGTGACCACACGGAAAGCACCAACTTTTAAATTAAAAATAATCATCAGTCGGTCCACCCTGGCGTAAGTTATAAGTCTTCTTCTTCTTCTTCTTTGTCGTTCCCTCATTTCTGAGGATCGTGGTCACTAGGGCCCTCAAATGAACAACCTGCCTCCATCGGTTTCGGTCCGAGGCAGCCCTCTGTAAATCTCTGGTAGAGATTAGGAGAGGAGATGGCACCTTTACTTGGTCAGACCATCGTGTTGGCCACCGGCCTCTTTTTCTCTTGCCTTCTGTATTGCCAACGATGACCAGCTTTTCAAGGTTGCCATTCCTTATATGCATTATATGCACGAAATATGATAGTACGCGTTGTAGACACGTAGTGGACAGTCTGGTCTTTATTGCGAGTTGTGAGAGAATAGATACATTTGTGCGCTTTTCAGTCCGCGGTATTCGTAGCATTCGCCTCCAGCACCACATCTCGAATGCATCTATTCTCTGTCTTTCTCTTGGTCGAATTGTCTATGTCTCGACTCCATACATAAAGATTAGGAATATTAATGCTCTTACTAATCGAGCCTTTGTTTTATAGCTTATTCCTCGATTTTTCCAGATACTTTGCAGACGTGTCAATGCATCTTTAGCCATCGCTATTCTTCGCTTAATCTCCGGTGCACAGTTTCTTTCATTATTTATGCTTGAACCCAGATAAATGAAATTGTCCACAGTGTCAATGCCGTTATAAGTAACAAACTTAAAAAATAAACATACAGACGAATTGAGAACCTCCTTGTTCGAACTTTTTGAATTCGGAAAGACGGAGGTGACCTTAACGTCTACAAGATCTATCTATGTTCCTAAATGTTTCAAGAGTTAATATATTGTTTGTATTGTAATTCGAAACCAAATGAAAAGGGTCGGAATCGTATACCGATCTATCGACTAATTGGACGTAAACTTGAATAGGGATTGACACACAGTTTACAGAATTCGGGTGAAGGTATTAACAAATTTCGAAGTTCAAACTCGGGCGTCTCGACCTTGGAGGGAAATCTTGATTTACTCGTAATTCGTAAGAAACTTAGTTAAAATTTCCTGTCTTGTCTAACGACCTTATAAAATACTATATATTTTTTTGTAAGCCTAATGGTTTAGGGTACGGCCTACGAATCGTAAGATCGTGGGTTCGAATCCACCATTCGACTATTGCCGTGAACCATGTCCTAGCACAAGCTTAAGCTTAATTGGAATGGTTAACAAGATTGTTAGTAATATTTCTGAAAAAAAAAAGAAATATTGCTTGCTTTCTTTTAAAAAAAAAGTATAAGTATTTATAATTACTTAATTAAGCACAAGAAAATAACAACAATTTACAAATAATTTTAAGATATTCAACTAAATAAAGTACCGCGGTCTCTCAGATATTTAATATGAAATGAATTTCATACATCTGCATTTCACTTAGAGAGTGACTTATGTGAAGGTTTATAATCATTTGATAACTGGTATACAATACAGTTTCACTACTCCTACAGTTTTTCTGGTGTCTAATGTGCATTGGTGATCACTTCAGATAAGTTGTGTAGGCTCGTTTCTGAGATATGAATTCTGCCAAACCACACTAGGCCCTTGTACTCTCATTACAGAGTTTTTTTTTATGACGATTAAGATTTGCCATTTTTGTGGCAGAGAAGCTGGCCTTAACTGCGTCACCGGATTCATAGGTGGCATAGCTCTTAGGTCGCTTAGCCTGAACCTCTATTGATAGTAACTTGAGACAAGGGTCGCCCCGGTGAGGGGCTTGACGGTTACATTGTTACGCGCGTACAAACGCGCCGAACCACGACTCCGTCGGTTGCTATTTCTTGGATAATCAAAAGGATATTCAAAAACTAAACTAACTAACACTTCGGGAACGTTTACATAGAAGACCTGTACAACAGTGGGAGATATATATGAAGGCATACATAGATCATTGAACTGTAGTAAACAGTAAATGGTACATTGCCATACCCAAAAGCAAATTTTATGAATTCATAAATTTTATATCCAATTCGCATTTATAATAAATGCTTCGTATTTATGACGCCATATGGAAATTGTTTCTCTTCCGTCTCCAGTCATTTCATATAGTAACCGCCACAATGTTCCCGGCTGCATATACATTCGTAGAACTAACGACCATTCCTATTGGGGAATGGATGCTTCGGTTTCCCATAAACGAGATGGCGTTCGGAATCACGCGGCCGCTACTGAGGGACGGCAATATCCGGTCGCGGCACCAATAACCCGGCGGATTTATGTAACCCTGTTTATCTGGAGCCGTGATCCTTTTTGCCCTTCACTGCCACTTTGCTTGATCGAGGGCGATAAAGTGCGGGTACCTTTACAATTGTTTTGGGTTGTCGCTCCTTTGGTTTTGATGCTTTGAGCTAACAAAATTATTTTTAAAGTATAGATGATGGCTATTTTAAATTTCAAATAAATAAATAAGCTCACACAAGCCACATTGTTAGCAGGATATACAAGAAAGAGGAAACGCAATCTTTTAACCAAGATCAGGACAGGTGGTGAAATTCAAATTAAATTTAAACAATATAATAATTCTATTCGTCACTCAGCTTTATTATTATTATTATTCATTTATTCAAATAAGTAACTAAGACTCATCATTATTTTAAATAACTATTAAATAACAACCTTAGACTAAATTATTAGATTATAATATAAAATTATTATTATAATTATTTGATTATAAAAATAATTTAAAAATATAATATAGAATTATACTAACAGCTTGACAAATATATAAGACGAAAATATTATATCGCTTATCAACACCAGTTTGATTCTAGGATAATCACTATCCATTATTATTTAAAAAGTTATAGATGGTGAATATATTTATATACTATTCATAATCGTTACAAAGCACAAATATAATATAATATAAGCCTGGCCTGATGTTAGGCTTACAATGTATTTATGCTTCGCGAAACATGAATAATGCTATTGCTTTTTATATAATTGCTATTAACCCCAAAATGTTTCTAAATTTACATCAAAATATAAAGTAAATTTGAAAAAAAAATATTTTTCTTTTAAATTGGTCTTGTCGGAATAGTAGCGAAACAAAAATTAAACTCATACCGGGTAAAAGAATTTGGTTACGCATCACACATACCAATTCGTGACTCATTTTTCTTAGTACTCAAATCGTACTGTGAATACAGATTTCTCTTAGAAATTTTATTACGTGGCGAAATATAATTTCTACAATTTTCATTATAATCTGTGGTTGTATTTTTTTTTCTTAATCCATTTTATTTCTTTAGAAGAATATAAATCAAATTAGAAACATTTTGAACATTTAACAGGTACATTTTTTTCTATTTTTGAATAAGAACTTTACTACTAGCAACTTTCATTACGGAAGGACGAGCGATCATAAAGAAATTATCACTCGTCATTCGACAATGCAATGACCAAAATACTGACGAACGACTCAAGGTTGGACGACTATAAAATGGCCGTAACGGTTAAGATACATACAAACATCTTGTCTCAGGATACTCACAGTTGCCGGGCTGCTGTGGTCGTAGACACCATACACTGGCAGTTTAAAACACAATTCACTGTCAGTAGGTCAACGGTTATAAGAGCTAGTGGGAAGTCACTGGCGTATATAATTAGAGGAGCTCCGCTTTCGTAGCGGCGCGTTGTAGCAGCACGGGCGACGGGCGGCGACTAGGGCGTCCCGCCGGCGCCGTGCCGCCGCCCGCCCCTCGCCTTATCACAAGAATAAAATTTATTTAATGGATAATCATCTCGGCGATGGGCTCACCATTGAAATTTTGCATTTCACGCCGATGTTATTGATGTTTAAGCGTAGCCCTTCACTTTATCGCTCATATTTCTCACGTCATAAATTTTACTAATCTAAAGATAAAGCAAAATTGGATTTTTTCCACTAAAAACACGATGAACACTGATAAGATTAGTAAATTCTGTTGGTATAGTCTTTTAGTATAAAAAATATTGTTAAATAATACTTACTATTTGGAAATAAAATTTATTTATTGAATTATTGTCTCCACGATGGCCTCACCATTGCAATTTTGCATTTCACGCCGATGCTATTAATATTTAAGGGTAGCCTTTCAATTTATCGCTCATATTTCCCTCGTCATAAATTCTACTAATCTAAAGATAAAACGAAATTGGATATGTTCCACTAAAAGCTCGATGAACACTGATAAGATTAGTAAATTTAGTTGGTACAGTCTTTTAGTATAAAAATATTGTTGAATACTTTCTATTGAATAATCAATTTTATTTAAAGGATAATAGTCTCTGCAGTGGTGAGCCCACGATTGAAATTTTGCATTTCACGCCAATGTTTTTGATATTTTAAGCGTAGCACTACACATAAATAGTTTCCACTTCATAAATGTTATTCATGTAAAGATAAGGAGAAATTGGATATTTTCCACTAAAAGCTCAATACTTATAAAAGTAGAGTCGCTTGATATAAGCTTTCAGTGTGGAAGCGCCAGAATAAAAATATTATAGAAGTTTCATTACAATGCTTTGTTGATTTTCATTTTAATGAACGAAAGTGTTTTAGATATCACTAATAAGTAATAACAAATAAAAATAAAAATAAATAATTTATAGGTTCATTCCATGTTAAATCGACAACTTTCGATTTCGATCAATTTTGCCTTGAAGTTTTTTTTTTTAAAGTTACCCTAAACTATAAAAAGTTGTAATAAACTTTAAAAAAAATATGGCGTAGTATAACACAAATTTTAAAAAATTGAGGTAGAATCTTAATTACGTTTTAAAAAAAACAAAATGGAGATAAAACTTTTAATAGAAATAATTATTCTGCCTCCATTTTGATTTGTGTTATTATTATTCTCAAATTATAAGCTTTTATCTCAAAAACATTACACAAACTCAATATTAGATATTATCCCTTGCTGATAATACTGCCTATATCATCGGCCTATATTATTAAATCATAAATAAACCTATATGACATTTAGTGTATTTCATTCTAACCTGCGCATTTATGAGATATTTAGTTATCTTTTATGACACTTACAAGAAATAATTAATAATAATAATTTATAAGCTCATTTTAAAATGATTCTAAGTATATGATATTAGTTTTTAATTTGTGAATGAAAAAGCGAAACGAAAAATTGAACAAAAAGACCATTACAGTTATAAGATTTTGAATAAATGTAAGAAAATTAACCACGCTCCGAGAACTTCCAGCTGTTCAAGCAAAGACGGCAGTTCTTTCAACGGCGTTGAAATAGATTCCTTTCTGCAGTATTAAATTTAAGTGGACAATCTGTAAGACATAAAATTACCGTACTCTTTTTTTTAAATGTGCATTCAACATCTTTTTATAATCTTTTATTTAGTTTCACCTGTCTGTTGTAATCAATTATTGCAAGTTAAATTTGATCCCGGTTTCCGATGGAGCTGAAATTTGGCATGCATGTATAAATTGGTTGATAATGCAATATCAAGACATGATAGCTGATCTGACGATGGAGCTGAAATATGGCCATTGGAACTCCGTAATTAAACGACGCTATCCCATCAAGTTTAGGCTCATATGATTCGAACTTTTTAGTTCATTTTATTAACAAATAATAAAAAGTTTTTTTTTAATTAATTGTTCTTTTTTGCATGCTTAGATTATTAACTCCATTTTAACATACCAGACTTTAAAACTAATTATTAAATCTACTGTTATAATTTGTAGGTCTCGTAGAATAAAATAGTCCAACAACTAATACACTCGCTTTATTCAGACAGCGTAACGCTGTACAAAGAATTATTTATAACGAATACCGTCACAACTGCGCGTCCTCACAATCTTTATACAAAATTAATTAGAAGTCAGATTAGGAACTAATAAAGTTAAACTATTGTTTACAATGCCAATGTTAAACGATTAACTAAATTATATATGAATTAAAGATACAATAAGGTTCAGGTAAATCACTAAGATATCATTGGAAGTAGTTATTATGCATAACAATCGCTGGGTGTCATGTGTTGCTAGCTAACACTACTGACAGATCCTATAAGGTGAAGACGCTAAAGTTCACTGCCTAGTACTTGTATGTGGGAGTCAAACGAGACAGTACTCTTCAAGCACTTACTTTTCCGGCTGTGGATGAGAAGATGTTTCTCTACACACGGGGTCCACCTGTGACATTACTTTCATAATAAACAATTAAATAAAATTGCAGTGTCTGTTTGTCATATTATAATAACCGCTTTTTACAACATGCATATAAATGTTTATACGGTACATTTACCAAAATAACATTTTTACAACTTTTGTCTCTCGGTCTGTTTGTTTCGGATAATCCCAGGAACGACTGGACCGATTTTCACGGGACTTTCACTGATAGATAGCTGATGCAATAAGAAATAACTTAGGCTTTTATTTTAGAAAAAAATAATGAAATAGTTTTTAATCGTTAACTTGCGCTCCACAACATCTTTAAATCTTAATTTATCAAAGTTGCAAGTCGTTTATGAATAAAAGAGAAAACCATAAATCACTTTTGCCAATCTATAAGTAAAGGTCAGCGTTCCTGCTCGCTGAGTCGATTTATTTCTTATAGATAATCAGGTTAGATAACCAAATACGAAGGCAATAAATTATGCTTAGGAAACGATAATAGAATTTCCTATTTTTGCAACATACTTTCGGGCTTGCCTATACTATATTTTAGTGCTATGGCTTACAATACAATAGGTCATGTGCAAATTTATCTCTTAAATTTATGGATCCGTTTCTTTTTATTTCGTGGCTGGGCTGCTTATCCTATGCTATCACATCTAAGAACTCCTGCTAGCTAGTTCAATGAATACTTTTTTATTGGATACGGTAACAAACTAGCTAGCTGATGACCTGATCCCCAGCTGTTGCAGTGGTAGGGCTACTGCAACAGATTAGGCTACCGATCATTTACCATACTTCCAGAAATAATCTGTCAATAGAAAAATATGATATAGGTACGTGAGACAGCAGACATCTCCCGTACAAATGTGTGAGACAAGCCAGTATTGTAAGCATGTGGACAAACGGGCCACAATACCAAAATTGCTGCGTGTGTAAATATTGGTACGACTACAAAGAAGGATAGTATCTAGTAATTTCTAACAGAAAGTCTCATGTTGTCTTTCCATATCACGGCAAAAGGTCGAAGTTTAAGTGAAGGTAATTTTAACCTACGAGCCAATTTGTAAATTCTAGAAGCGTACTTACCTGAAGCAATCTATCATTGTCATTTCTGATTAACGTAGATTAATATCGTGTTACCTATGGATATAATCTATTACATTACATTTTAGCTTATGACTAATGAATATAATTTATTATATACTAGTATATATGTAATATTAACTTATTTACCAATTAATAAAAAATAGTTACATGTCAATCAAAAGGAACACGTGATGGAAATAGCGTGAATAGGTATTTACTAAGCTAGCGCGCATAGCCATCCAGGACTGCATTTCCACTTAACATTAGGTGGGATCGTAGTCAAGCACTCGCTTAGACAGTATAAAAAAATCTTAACATCAAATGAGCTGGTTACTTGTGTGCGTTTTACACGTCATAAGAAAAGAGGCACTTGAATATTTTTAATGTACACAGTCCATCGATCTAAATAGTACATTGGTTAGTCTACACCTAAATTAGATATTGGGGTTCGAATCCAATAAAATATTAAACGTGAGCACTTATAATAAAAAAACTATTGTAGTTCAAGTAATCAATAAACGTGTACATTTATACTTTGTTTACTGTAAAAAAATGATCGTAAAACTACTAAAAAGTAGGTCAGCTTAGACAGTCTGATTAATTGAAAGGGAGATAAAGCTTGATTGATAGTCCACCGCGCTTGTGAACGAAAGAGGAGCTTTGTTCTAATATTAGTGAATATATTACATATCCTCTTACCAATGGATTGGGTATAGACAAAAGAATTCTTTAATGATAAGCATACGAACCGGTATTAACTTCTTTCCTTAGAGTTTCTACATTTGACCGAAGCAATTTTATCTATTTATTTATAATACACAACAGCTTAATTAAATCACGCAGTTGTTGATACATCTGGTGACCAGAGGGCTGGCTTATACCTTGCACAGAGGCTAAGCATTACGATACAACGTGGCAATGCTACCAGCCTTCTGGGCACGCTGCCAAGCGATGACGGTTTGGCACAGTTATATTTTTGTAAATATTTCTTTATTAGTTAGTATATGTTATCTTTATGTAAAAATATAGACTTTATTATATACATATATGTACTACTACACTTTTAGTGCACAATTTGTAATATAAAAGTAATATTTAAACTACTCGGTTTCATTTCCATTTGGAGCAGGTAAAGACAACTACAGGTAAAGACAGCGTTGCTTAATTAATGAGAAACAAGAGGTCCGTTTGTGCTTTGTATTCGCGTCGAGACGTATTTACATTTCAACATCTGGTAGTACTGGGGTGAAATATATGCACTATGAAACTCTTCCAGTTCTTTAAGCAGGCATGTTGACTTGGTTTTTCGAGACTGCAATTCTAACAAACTTTTTGTAAGTGCACTTACATGTCATTCTCCTAACTAAACTCCGTCGCGCCGTCCGGAGGCCGTGACACGTTCTCGACGATCCGGACGACGCGATCACCATTGCACAGGCTAGATCGCTACAAGCACACAAAGCGTCCTAGCGGGTTACCGCTATTTTATGAGAAGGCCCTTAAAAATTGTGTGTGTACTATAACTAAAAATTAATAATAGCGCCATCTATCTAAACCAGGTAACATTAGTACTATAAAACGCCCCTAAAGAATGGCAGCTTCTATCTGTGACTTTTGTGTTACAGTGATACGCACGCGTCTGAAAATTTCACTCTCACCATTTTTTCAACTTAAAAAAAAATAATAAATCGCCGAGCTCTTCCGTCTTTGAAATTCTAACGGGGTACACAGAAACAGCTTTCTCCGTCACCTTCCCAATAGTGTTATAAGGTCTCTGTAGCCATCGACATGCACCGGGCAAAAATTTTTCGTTACCAATGCTGTTCACGAATCCCCGCAACTGTCATGGCGCAGATTGAAATTTTGTAAACAACGTGTGTTTTTAAATGCAAAAATTAGCAATTGGGTAAGCATATGCATAAATTAAATTAATGCTTAAAAGTTACTTATTGCTATGATAACTGCCATTTCCGGTTCTAAGAAACTAATTAACTCTTACAAATGATCGGTGATTTAATGTATTGTGAATGTTATAGTTTACACCAATTTGGCTGGCGCCAATAACTATATCCGACCAAGACATTTTAGACAATGATATATTTCTTTTAATTCATCAAAGTGCTCATAGTACCCATGTTCCGCAAACGTAATTTCGACCCAGATTGCCCTTCCATTTGCCCAGAAATGCAAAACTTGCTGCTAGTAGCTGCTTAAGGGGGCCAACGACTATAGCCTTTATCCTACCCCTATTTGGTATTCCAACTCGTGACCATCAGATAGCGAGTCGAATCATTTAGCCACTAGACTGTCACTGTACTAAAGAAACAGAACGCAAAATTAATTTAAAAATTTAATTAAAAATAATTTACTTACCGCGCTCGCAAAGAAAATTCCCCTTTAAATATAGGCTTATAATTATTCGGACCACGTTTCTAAGTAATGCCAAACAAAAGTTAAACGTTTTAGGTTAATTACTGGGGACTTTTATCTCATTTACATTCAATGATAACATGTTGCTATACAGTCCGTACATTATAATTTAGATGAATAGGGTTTTTCTTCCATGCTGCTGTACGTAATTAGTCTCTATGTAGGTCTGTCTATATAATTTGAGGGTGAAGTCCGGTCTTTGCCGGGACCGACCGGTCGTTGGGGTGTCCTGTCGCTGACAGATCCGGGACACCCCGCTCATAACGGCTGATGGCATTCGCGGTAGGTTTAGTGGGTATGGGCTGCCCAGGCCGAGTCCCACACACCCTCCGGGCCCACTCAGGGTACCGGAGGATGGTCTGTCTATATAATTAAAAAACAGCTATATCTTAAACCGGTGAAGCAGTTAAGTCCAGCTTCCCTGGCTAATATGTGTTGTTCGTCATTAAAAAATAAATAACTTAAGGGTGCAGAGATTAGAGAGAGTCTCTCACTTTAGTTTAAGTAGTGCTAAAGAAGCGTATAACTGTTATCTTTGAATTTTAAATCATTCTTTGTTAAGTGGGTTAGTACTACTTTTTTTTTGTTTTCATGGGAGGCCTAACTAGAGGCCCCTACCGACTAAAACATCCCATGGTGAACATGTCCTTCACCATGATGGGGTCGCGGTAGCATTCACCATCTACATACCGGTTACTACTACTAGCCCAATACCTAATAAAAGATTGCAAGAGCATTGCCAAATAACAAGAAAGAGTCGAGTCGCTGGCTAAACACAGAAGTATATACTTTTATTACTGAACAATCGGAAAAATTTAAACTCATCGATTCAAATTACACCAGGGACACCAGCGCTTTTTTTCTTTTGTTTACGCGGGGGAAGGGATTCCAGGCATCCAGCACCAAGCTATCATACTTATCGCCCTGCCGTTATATTTTTTACCCAATATGATTAGTTACATCGAATGGCAAGCACCAAGCATCAATAGCCTAATGGTTTAGAGTACGAATTGCGACTCATAAGGTGTTTTTTTTTTTTTAATTTATCATAAATACAATTTTACAATAAAGAAAATATATATAACTTAACGCTATATAAACCGCAGTGGTTTGTTACTAGCGCTAAAGTGTCTGTCTTGAGTGCCTAAATAATGTTTTAATATACGCTTAATGTTTTTTTGAGTTATACATTTTTTAATATCTGGGGGTAGTTCGTTAATTCATCTAGGCACAATGTATCTTGCAGTGCGCTCACCGTACACATTTTTGCTCCTATCGTATTAAACTGGTTTAGTGATATCGACCGTGTGCATATAGGATGTTCAAATTGTTTTATTCCACCATTCGGCTATTGACGTGAACCATCTCTTAGCACAAGCTTAAATTTAATTGGAGTGATTAACGAGAATGTTAGTTATACTTGTGAAATTTAATAAAATATAAATATAGTTAGTATTCTTTAAAAATAATTGGCAGTCGGAAAAAATTAGAAATTTCGTAATGTTTAAATTAAAATTATAAACGTCAATCTGGTTTTTCACATCTGTTGACGTTCCAAGCAACAGTTTTATACATACATACATTTTATGATTTATTTATTATAAAATTTGTTTTTTATTTATTTATTAGCAAAAAATTACAACACCATATATAGCTTGACCATTAATAATTTATAACAGGATGTAGAAATCATGACAAAATATAAAATACAATATTAGAATGTCGGTGTCGCGAATCCCATAAGATTTTCCTCTGCCAAAGGCGGCTAAAGCATTTTTCACTTCAAAAATGTATATAAATAAGTATTGATATTAGTATTGTCATATCATCGCCGAATCCTCGGTATCTACTGACCCGAGAAAATTTCCAATGATCATCTTCTGGAGCGCTGTCGTGAAAGTCCGATCGACCTCCAAATAAGGCACATAGAACTGGATTGGCCACACCCTCCGAAGAGATCCCGATCACATTCCCAAGCAGGCCCTTGATTGGAATCCGCAAGCACGGCCGTCCTAAACAGACGAGGCGCCGCACAGTTGCAGACGAGACAACGAACATCGGGAAGCCATGGAGGGAGATAAAGCGTGAAGCCCAAGATCAAACGCGATAGAGGTTCACTGTGGACGCCCTCTGCCCCGCTTAGGGGACATATGATGATATATATATATATATATATATATATATACGAAGTCCGAACAAAATTACAGATTCTAGTTTAATAATTTATTCTCATACAACATAAAACATGCATTTTTAAACATATTTTACGTCAAACGTTTAGTGCAAATTTTAACGATACCGTATCCGTTGATTTACAACACAGTTGTTATGTCCAATATCCGACAAACTTTATATCGCTTTTGCACGTTTAATGGTTTATGATAAAAATAACTGTATGTTATTGATTTTGTATATACTACAGAGCGGTCTTGTTACATTATGTTTTAGTTAAAGAAATACATATATATATTTTAACTCTTCCGTCTTACAAGGTTGTCTGGTAGAGAACGCTTATAGCTATAAGGCCGCCTTTTCCCACATTTAGCTTGAGTTTAGTTTTACTCGAAATGTATCTATTTTAATGAGTGTAATGCGAGAAATAAAATGTATCTTTGAAATGTGATAACGTGCAAAGTATCCTATCAAAATGTTAAGTATGGTCTGGGTTTCGAAATCCGACCCGGTTGTATAAATTGAATCTATATTTTTAAGCGACTTCAAAGAAGGAGTGTCACTATTCAATCTGTATTTTTTAATGTTTATGCACTCATAACACCGTCATTTATGAATCGATTTTTTTTTTGGAACATTTCAGATATGATTGTTGGCATAGGACCCTGGATTCTCTAGAAATACCAGGGTTCTCGTAAAAATCGTATAAAAAAACGCTTGTTGATTGTGATGTTGATAGGTTCTGATAATCCAAGAATTGAAAGGTTGGTTTTCATAATGAGACGCAAAAGGAATAGAATGTGGGCGCTAGAACTTCGTAATACAACAATGATCTTATAAAAAGGGTACGTATGTACGCGCGTGAAAAGTTATATTTCTTTGGCATCATTAGTAATTGTTTTCAATTACATGCAAATAAATTATTACAACAAACTAATGTAAGGACTGTAAAAGGATAGTCACAGCATAGTCAATAAAGTTTAAATTACATTGACATAGATATATTCTTTATTGGAACAAAATAAACTCATCAAAAAGGCAGAAAAAAAATAAAAAAAATACATTTAAAGCAAAAAACGGACAAAATAAGTACATAAGACAAGATGCCGATACTGGACACCGTCTCAGCATATGCCGTCGCAAGGATGCGACAGCGCTGGTTTTCAGCGATGCTCAGGGCTACCCAAAGTCGTGCGCGCCCAGCACTACATTTACATGGAATTTATACAGACGGCAATAAGAGTACAATAAATATCATAATTAATATATATTATATACAGTACAATAATAGATGAACAAATTTTCACAAACAAATATTAATAAGTTAAAAAAAAACTGTGAGAGTAAGAGTGAACACCAGTAGTTTTGAACCCAGACAATGACATCCAGCCAGTGGTATACTAATAAATTAATAATAGCGCCATCTGTCTGAACCAGTTGACACTAATAATATAGATCGCGCCGATAGGAGTATGCAGCTTCAATCTGTTGCTTTTGTGTTACAGTAATGCGCGTGCGATCTTAAAACTTCACTGGTATCATTTTTTTATAAGGCGCCTAAGGAAGTTTAACTTCAAAAAATTGAGCTTCCGCGCGGAGTACCTTTTTTTTTTAACATTTGATGTGTTATGTTTGATTTGATTCGAAGTCAATTTTTAATTTTAACTCTTAAATAGACTAGTATTTGCTTATTTTAATTAGGTTTAATGTTAATACAGATAAAATATAGCAGCAGCAGCCGTAGTATAATGCCACTCCGCCACGAATTGAAGCATTACTAAAGAACGTGACTCAATTAGCGAGAAACGAGAGGCATCTAGAAGTACAAACGCAGTTTGTGCACTTGTAAAGTAGAACATCTACATTAAAAATAACTTATTTCTGCGAAATACGTCAGATTTGACCTCATTTCACGTTAAATCGCATTTACTTATTAGAATTCAAGTGCTTAGTTTATTTCGTGAAATACAATTGCCTACCAGCCTACCAACTACTGCGGTAGTAAGAGAAAAGCGTCTTATGTGTTATAAATATACTTACTAGAGCTTATATTCTGTAGTTGTGATCCAGGTTAAACCGATATATAAGAAAGATAGATAAAGATTCTAAATCATCCGAGAATAAAATTATACTGCATCGACGGTTGATGGTTTTTTTTGGACGAACTAACACAGTTGGCACAGAGAAGCTGGCCTTTACTGCTTCACCGGATTGAGAGGAGGCATAGCTCTTAAGTCGCTTAGCCTGAGGATTAGGTGGTAACTCGACACAAGGGTAACCTCGGCGTGGTCGGTTACCATTATTACTCGTTAGCAGTCCGATCCGAGAAATGAAATGCCTTTTTACTTATATAATAAGTCTAATAAGAGACTGGTGATCAGCTTACCTCTAAACTCCGGGTACAAATTTTTAGCGAGTGATTTTTTTAAAATAGACAAAACGGGGATTCCTTCGGGGATTCAAATCTGTGACCGTGAAATCGTAACTCGAACCCTTTAAGCACTCGGCTATAACTTCAAATGCAAAACACAATGTCCTTAAATAAAAAAATCCACCACCACGAGAAAGTAATACGAAAATATACCTATAGTTATGGATTTTCAATCCAAAATCCAAATATAACCAAAAGGCGGTGAATGAATTGCCGCTTTATATCGTGTACTTCTACTTTGTTCTTTAAGCATTTATGATAAGAGATTTATCGTGAAGGAAGGTAGAAAGGTAAAATTTACTTAATGCTGTAAAGTGTCACAAAAGCTGATATAAACGGCTAAAAGGTGCGATCCACATGTGTTTGTTGTTAGAAAAGCATTGTGTTACAGCGCTATTTCACACGTTAACATGGTGCAGCTATAGTATAGGTGTTATGCATCCGTGCAGCATGAAGCGCTTTAAAGAGAATTACAATGAGGCAGTGTTTGCATAAACAGTATATAGTGTTTTGAACAAACTATTCGCAAACATTTCCTCTAAGCCATAACAAACTCTGTCTATATAGCTTGTCCCAAAAATCAACG
The DNA here is from genome assembly GCA_029286785.1 of Meandrusa payeni. Taxonomy (NCBI): domain Eukaryota; kingdom Metazoa; phylum Arthropoda; class Insecta; order Lepidoptera; family Papilionidae; genus Meandrusa; species Meandrusa payeni. The sequence goes on along the minus strand of JAGSMX010000008.1, from coordinate 3,482,850 downwards.
ACTAACGGTAAATGGGTAGTAGGTGACTGTATGACAGCTCTGGACAAAAATAAAAAAGAAAATCCATCTCATTTATTTGCTCTGAGTATTTTACTAAAAACTGTGGAAAAATCACTAGACATTGTGCGATATTTTAACTAATATAACGACGTATTGGACGATGCTCCGTATAAGCTGCACAGATAAAGTATCCAATGTTGAGGTTCTCGTCCGAATGCAGAAGAGCATCGAATTGGTGAAAATAATCAAGCAGCGTAAGATCTCGTATCTAGACCATATCCTACGACATGACAGGTACCACCTGTTGTAGTTGATAATAATTGGAAAAATAGCAGGAAGAAGAGGAGTGGAAGAAGGAAAAAGTCATGGCTGACATCAGGGAATGGACTGGAATAAAAACAGTCGAAGCACTATTTCGCTTAGCCATGAATAAGGAGAAGTTTAGAAGACTGACTGCCGACCTTCAGTGATGGAGAGGCACATGAAGAAGAAGAATAACGACAAATAGACTATTTAAGGACAAATTTAATTGGAAGCGTAGATAACTGTCCTATCGATCACAAGTATAAACAAAACAACAAAATGAATGTGACTATAACAAAATATATATATTTGTTATGACTATTCATATCATCCGACATTGTATATCATGCTGTAAAAATATAACCTAACCACATCGGCAAATAATTTCAAAACTTGGCGCTACTATTCATTACTCCAAAATGGAGTCCATACCTACATTTTATCGTAACTTTTGAAAATATTTTTTTATAACACGTATGGCGCTAACGGATCACCTTTTTAACAATAGACAAGGATGGCAATCGCTATCCGTTTTTCACTTAGCTTACTAAGTCTTATAGTGACAGGTTATGAGGCTACCATCATATATTGGGGACATATGATAACAATTAACATACTAAAGGAATAGAATAAATTTAATATAAGTACTTTCAGGTTATTATTGCTTTGAACAATGTTACAGCCACATCCTTGTAGATATAAACTTTATAATACAAGTATTTTATTGTTAAACTCACTTTGTTTCTATGTAGTTAACAGATACTTTCTTAACACAAAGTTTCTCGGCGTGATTCCTTCGCACCCAATCCCATTACTCGGGTAATAACTCTTCAACTGACGAAAGACGTGAGGCGCGTAAATGTTACCCAATTTAATCGATAAATACACATGGTAGATACACGCTTGGTCTCTATAATTTTATAATTGAAGCTATAATAGTTACTATTCCTGAGATAAGTCACGCAGCTATCATTTACGAATCACAGTAAAAACAAAAACCAATCGTATCAAACGCGTGTTACGCGCGGACGCCCTTTTTATATTTCCGAATTATTGTAGGAATTACGAAATAGAATTAATCAGAACCTAACCAAATTCTCATCAAACTATCTTCCCAATAAAAAATGAATCATCGAAATCGGTAGGCGTGATACCGAGTCATTACTTAAAATTTAAGACCTACTATATTGTTGTATATATGGTATTCTCATGAATGCCATTGTCATGGCAACCATATGTCATGAACTGGACACTGAAAAACTGAACTAAATTGCATTCGAATAAAAAAAGAATCGTCAAAATCGGTGCACCCAGTCGAAAGTTATGAGGTAAAAATTAAAAAAAAAACATACACACGAATTGAGAACCTGCTCCTTTTTTTGAAGTCGGTCGAAAATTACGAAACATATGAAGCGTATTCCAATTAGGTATATAGTGATCTAACATGTATCTACAGGGCGACGTGTCCTTCAAGTTTTGGCATGTAGGTTACCAAGCTTTGCATTTAAATAACCATTTACATAAAGCTCAATTGGGACTAGTTGGATTGTAAATCCCTCCGACCTCAATTTGCCGTAGTATTAATACGACATTCTTGATACTTTAGATATAAATAAATTCATGGATTCACGAAGCGACGTTGACCCAAAGGGAAAAATAGTTAAATACATCCATACAACTTCGCATACTGTGAATGAATGAATGTATGAATGATTTATTGGCTAATTTACTTCGATACAATAATTTCGCAAGATATTATATAATACTAAAATAACATCATAATATAAAATAATCAGTTAAAATTTGACAAATTAAACAAACAAAAGTTATGCAGCCGATGCTTAAAAAAGGAAAATCTACTATAAGCACCGGCTTTATCGATATACTATCCAATAAATAATATATCGGAACCCGATGTTCTATGTCAACTAAAATAATATAGAACCTACTTAAAACCTCCTTTTTAACTTTTTTTTGTTATTTAAATCGGTCCATAAATTGAAGCTTAAAAAAAATCTCACGATCTTTAAAGAAATATAGAATTGAGAATCTCCTTAAAGGAAGAAGGAATTAACTTTTACAATAATTATATAAATGTATTTTCTATTTAAAAATTTTAGACAAGCTGCTCTGAAGTGACAATGACCTATTTGCTTTGTGTAGTAATTCAATTTCTATAGTTGGCCCACTTTAACTTGTTCTATATACGAAGTTTGAACATTCCACGTCAACGCAAGCTTCTGCGAGTGAACGGTAGGTTGGTGTGGAAATACCTTTGATTATTAAGTGTAATCTTACTCACTTATGATAAACTTTAAAGGTGGATGAACCGTTGAATAGAAATCAAACACTTGGTAAAAGTAATAGAATCAGTGTCTCGAGCTGTAAAATAACTGAGTTGAGCTGATAAAGGCATAATCATTTTCATCCTTCTGCGAGTCAGTAATGACCCAGAAGGAGACCGCTGAACGGGATCGGGAGAGGGCCGGGCTCTCAAGAATAAGACTACGGTATCCCCTGCCTGTCGTACAAGGCGACTAAAAGGGGACTCGGGTTCACTGGGCGACATCGGCTGGCCCGTGTCGTCTTGCGCTGCGAGGGCACAGGGGGGGAGGGAGTAACGGGATGTGCTCTCCTTGAGCACAGTGTAGAGGGGCTCCGGTGCGTACCACTGGAGATCCCGGAGCTCCTCGTCATACACCGAGGAAAGGGCCACCAGGGAGGTTTTAGTGGGTAAGAACCCCACGTAACCGCCGCCTTCCCCCCAGAGGGCGGGGTATCTTTCTGAAGATTTCCTCCCGTAAACAAAAAAAAAGACATAATCATTTTAAATATAACTGGCTGTACAGCCAGGCTTCGCTGTGGCACATTGTGGTTTCATAGATGGGAAGTGAGACACGAAAAAATGCAAAGCATGCATTTCAAAAATGTTTAATGTTACAATACTTGTGGGTATACAATTCTTTTGTTTTAGCATGAGATGCGTAGATATGGTATACCGCTATGGGAATACGCAACATACAATTGCCCATGTGAGATGCAAACAATCAAATTTAGATTACGCAATTCTAAAACTTGAGTTTGATTTTAATAAAATTTTGTAGTCAGTATATTTATCTGAATGCGACGTGTCATCGATCGTCTATTTGATGATGATATACGATTTTTTTTGGACGAACTAACACAGTTGGCCAGAGAGACCTTTACTGCTTTGACCTTTTGGAATTTCTTTTGGAACTATTTGGTATTTTACCGGATTGAGAGGTGGCATATCTCTTAGGTCGCTTAGCTGGAAACTCTAATGATTATACGACGCCAACTATCGTTGATAACTGTCGAAAATAGCTGTATTCCAGCGGTCGCAGGTATGTTACTGACGCGGGAAGAAACTGTCTATGACGCGGGTTCTATATTCGAAATGCAAGCTAAATCAATGCAGATCTTTTGAGTTTTGAACGATCAAACAGGTGTCAAATACGATAAGCAGAGAGCTACAACATAAAGCATAAATTGTAGCAAAAGGTTTTTTGTACAAAAGAATGCGTTAACTGACTAATCTGGTCACAATTTTTGAGAAAATGAGACTTCAATTGATGAGAAACCCGTCCCCTCCCCCTCCTCCGCCTCCTTCCACCACCAGCCAACGCCATATATTCACTGACGTCAGAACCATTAACACGTTTCACGATCATTTGTGAAACTTCTTTCACACAACTTTCCTATTTTATATGTTACAATAATTTTGATTCGTAAAATTATTTCCTCAACAAATACACTACTATATATATATATATATATATATATATATATATATATACATGTAGTGTAGTATATATAATAAATACGTGTACTACATGTTTACAATACTTTCGGTGAAATAGCAATTACGAAAATGGTACACTTACAATTGTACACGGACAATAGATATAGCTTTGCAATCAGGACGTTGGATTGTTGTGATGTACAATTCAAAACTGAAATGCGTGCGTCGGATCGAGAATTGAATCACGTCTGAAGTACATTGCAGAGAGAATACAAATGCCACTGAATATCAGTAAAGTTATTATGTTATATTATTCAAAAATGTCAACATTGGATAATAAACAATAGAATTACATGTCAAACAAAACAAATCTAAGGCGAAGGTAGCTGCTAGAAAGCTTGAAGTCCTTTCAAAGGTACGGTGGTACTTCACACCGGGACAGCTTTTGAATATGTATAAAGCATAGATCCGGCCTTGTGTGGAGTACATATCTGGGCAGGTTAAGCCAAAAAGTTGATAGGTGACCAAGATCTACATTTAAATAGTCTTGAGGTGGCGCAAGGTGGATAGCCTTTCGGTGTTTTACAGTACATTATATTTTGGAGAGTGTGTACAGGAATTACATCACTTTATTCGCCCATCCCCATTCTAGCTTCGGACGTTTAGACGTTCGGCGGGTCTCCACCCTTTTATAGTCTATGTTCCGCGCCTCCAAACGAGGCGATTTGAATCATTGATTCATCATGCGAAAGGAGTAGAACAAGTTGTCGGAGTCAGTCTTTCGTTGGACGAGACTTCAAGAGTAGATTGAATAGGCACTTACAAAATTAGCGTCGACTATATCACCAATTGACATCAGGTGGGATCGTAGTCAAGCACTATTTTATACCCCATAAAAAAATGAATTATTTAAACCAAAAAATATATATCCACTATAAAGTCTGTATATAATACAAACAATAGATTATAAAATAATAAAACATTCTCCAACTCATGCTACAACTTATAAGTGTCATGTCTTACCGTGATCTTTTCCTTCTACAAATCGTGAAATACCATTAAAAGAAAATTGACAGAAACAAATGACAGTCTCGCAAATTGAAAATAGTGTACCCACGTAACAAAGCTTCTGTGTTTCAAATACTTTTGAGTTTCTATATAAATAAGATTATTTTTAAAATTATTTTAAATATATTATATTTTGAAGTAAGGTAAACTTTTTTAAAGCATTAACTTTTTTAATGCTAATTTATTCTCGCCAGTAATTCATACGTCGTCTCTTATAGAATTATTAAAAGGGATATGGTGTTTGCGAGGAGCAATTACGCCGAGGCCTTCATCTATATAATCGCGATGTTTAGTATGCAGATTAACTTTGGAGAACAAGTCGATGTTGTAATATCGACCTCCATTTAACGAGCGACTATATATATATGCAGGTTTATGTCCCTCTGGATTTCAACAATTTGATGCCTGAAAATTTACGGCGGATTTAATTAGTGGAGTTTCCAGAAACAACGAAAGTTCCACGTCTGCCAAAAATGTGGGGCACCGAAAGATACGGCGTCACACATTATAAGTTACATATTTATATATTTTTTAATTGTTTCAAACCAGAATTGTTGGAAGCGTCAATAGCCTAATGGTTTAGGGTACGGACTGCGAATCGTAAGATCGTGGGTTCGAATCCACCATTCGACTATTGCCATGAACCATGTCCTAGCACAAGCTTAAGCTTAGTTGGAATGGTTAACAAGATTGTTACTAATATTTCTGAAAAAAAAAAGAAATATTAGCAATATTTCTTTCTTTTTAAAAAAAAAATAAGAATAAAATAAAATAAAAAAATTGCTTGACCACGATCCACCTGATGTTAATTGGAAATGCAGTAATACTGCATGGTAAGACGCACTAACTTAGTAAATACCTATTCATCTATTGAAAACACCCACATTGTAATCGGAGCGCAAGATAGACGCAGGTAAACCATTACCGTACAAATAATGAAAGACGAAGTTAAGTTTAAAGTATGTAAACAACAAAGGAATAAAAGGAAGAAATGATGACTCCAAAACTCACTCTTCACATGAGCACACTCTCTAAAATGCATTCTGTAAAACAACGAAAGGCTAGCCGCCATACGCCTACGCTCAAGACTGAGCAGATTGGTAAAACTTTCTTCTTCTTAAAGTGCATCAAGTCAGTTCACCATATCTCTTTTTGTCTCCTGGGAGGCGAAACAGTTGGGCGGCACTTTCTACGACCAACACTTCTTTTGCCGGCGACTTTGCCCATCAAAATAAGTTGAAGAAGGCCAGATCTCTCGTGCCTAAGCACGTGACCGAGATACGACACTTTTCTTATCTTAATGGTCTGCAATAGTTTTCTCTTCTCGTTGACTCGCAGAATCTCCTCATTTGTCACTTTAAAGTCCGTCCAATACCCAACATGCGCCTATAAGCCCACATCTAAAACTTTAGTAGTTTAAAACTTAAATCCAATGTTATCTCTTTACAAATTCACAAATTGTCCATTCGCGACCGTCGTAGGTTGCAAATAATCCTCGCGCATTACCGCTTTTATGGGTTGGCCCTAACACTTAGATGTTAGGAGCGTTGCTGGAGTTTCTTCAGCCACTTCTCCCAATGCCAACACTTCCGGAAGTGGCACTCAAATTTAGTTTAGTTTTTGAAGGTCCCTTAGACTATCCGTGAAATAGCAACCGTCCAAACCGGGGGACCCTTGTGTCAAGTTACTAGCAATAGATTTTCAGGCTAAGTGAACTACCTGTCGCTTCCGAGCCTCGCTCTTGCGATGGTCTCGAGCGACAGGTCTTGAACGGCGGTCGCCTCCTTCTGTGAGACGGTCATGTCTTTGCCGGTACCGGCCGGTCGTTGTGGTGTCCTGTCGCTGACAGATCCGGGGCACCCAGCTCGTAACGGCTGATGGCATTCGCGGAAGGTTTAGTAGGTAGGGGCTGCCCCGGCCGAGTCCGACATATCCCTCCGGGCCCACCCAGGGTACCGGAGGATGGTCTATAAAAAGATTCCCCCGCGTGAACAAAAAAAAAGGCTAAGTGAACTAAGAGCTATGCCACCTTTCAATCCGGTGAAGATGTCAAGGCCAGCTCCTCTGGCCAATCTGTATAGTTCGTCAAAAAAAAATCTAATGTTATTATAAATTACTATTACTATATTATAATTACTATTATAGTAGTAATTATAATATAATTACTATATTATAATTACTATTTTAAAATTCATTATCTGATTACTTTATGCTTCGTTTTGTAACTTCATGTTTTTTAATTAAACAAATTAGTCTATATTATTATTATCCAACGAACATTCAACACTTCGTTATAAAAAACGGTGTTCATAAAACCTTATACTGTAGGGGAATATTAATTCTGCGCTGATGCTAGGAGTTACATTTTCCTTATAAGTTTTGCGCCGTAAACAGCTTCGTTTATTTGTTACGTTAAAGAAGATATTCATTATATCAGCCCTGTAGTTCTGGGCTCTCAAGAATAAGACTACGGTAACCCCTGCCTGTCGTACAAGGTGACTAAAAGGGGCCTCGGGTTCACTGGGCGACAAGGGTGGGGGCCTGAGTCGTCCACCAAAGTGGACCTGGAAGAAGGCGACACCGGCTGGCCCGTGTCGCCTTGCGCTGCGAGGGCACAGGGGAGGGAGTAACCTCCCCCGGGACGTGCTCTCCTTGAGCACAGTGCAGAGGGGCTCCGGTGCGTTCCACTGAGATCCCGGAGCCCCTCGTCATGCACCGAGGAAAGGGCCACTGGGAGGTTTTAGTGGGTAAGAACCCCACATAACCGCCGCCTTCCCCAGAAGGCGGGGTATCTTCTTGAAGATTTCCTCCCCGTGAACAAAAAAAAAAAAAAAGGTCCCTTAGACTATCCGTGAAATAGCAACCGTCCAAACCGGGGGACCCTTGTGTCAAGTTGCTAGCGATAGATTTTCAGGCTAAGTGAACTACCTGTCGCTTCCGAGCCTCGCTCTTGCGATGGTCTCGAGCGACAGGTCTTGGACGGCGGTCGCCTCCTTCTGTGAGACGGTCATGTCTTTGCCGGCACCGGCCGGTCGTTGTGGTGTCCTGTCGCTGACAGATCCGGGGCACCCAGCTCGTAACGGCTGATGGCATTCGCGGAAGGTTTAGTAGGTAGGGGCTGCCCCGGCCGAGTCCGACATATCCCTCCGGGCCCACCCAGGGTACCGGAGGATGGTCTATAAAAAGATTCCCCCGCGTGAACAAAAAAAAAGGCTAAGTGAACTAAGAGCTATGCCACCTTTCAATCCGGTGAAGATGTCAAGGCCAGCTCCTCTGGCCAATCTGTATAGTTCGTCAAAAAAAAATCTAATGTTATTATAAATTACTATTACTATATTATAATTACTATTATAGTAGTAATTATAATATAATTACTATATTATAATTACTATTTTAAAATTCATTATCTGATTACTTTATGCTTCGTTTTGTAACTTCATGTTTTTTAATTAAACAAATTAGTCTATATTATTATTATCCAACGAACATTCAACACTTCGTTATAAAAAACGGTGTTCATAAAACCTTATACTGTAGGGGAATATTAATTCTGCGCTGATGCTAGGAGTTACATTTTCCTTATAAGTTTTGCGCCGTAAACAGCTTCGTTTATTTGTTACGTTAAAGAAGATATTCATTATATCAGCCCTGTAGTTCTGGGCTCTCAAGAATAAGACTACGGTAACCCCTGCCTGTCGTACAAGGTGACTAAAAGGGGCCTCGGGTTCACTGGGCGACAAAGGTGGGGGCCTGAGTCGTCCACCAAAATGAACCCGGGAAGAAGGCGACATTGGCTGGCCCGTATCGCCTTCCGCTGCAAGGGCACAGGGGGGGAGGGAGTAACCTCCCCCCTCGGGACGTGCTCTCCTTGAGCACAGTGCAGAGGGGCTCCGGTGCGTTCCACTGGAGATCCTGGAGCCCCCTCGTCATGCACCGAGGAAAGGGCCACTGGGAGGTTTTAGTGGGTAAGAACCCCACATAACCGCCGCCTTCCCCAGAAGGCGGGGTATCTTTGTGAAGATTTCCTCCCGTGAACAAAAAAAAAAAAAAAAAAAAAAGGTCCCTTTGGACTATCCGTGAAATAGCAACCGTCCAAACCGGGGACCCTTGTGTCAAGTTACTAGCAATAGATTTTCAGGCTAAGTGAACTACCTGTCGCTTCCGAGCCTCGCTCTTGCGATGGTCTCGAGCGACAGGTCTTGAACGGCGGTCGCCTCCTTCTGTGAGACGGTCATGTCTTTGCCGGTACCGGCCGGTCGTTGTGGTGTCCTGTCGCTGACAGATCCGGGGCACCCAGCTCGTAACGGCTGATGGCATTCGCGGAAGGTTTAGTGGGTAGGGGCTGCCCAGGCCAAGTCCCACACATCCCTCCGGGCCCACCCAGGGTACCGGAGGATGGTCTATAAAAAGATTCCCCCGCGTGAACAAAAAAAAAGGCTAAGTGAACTAAGAGCTATGCCACCTTTCAATCCGGTGAAGATGTCAAGGCCAGCTCCTCTGGCCAATCTGTATAGTTCGTCAAAAAAAAATCTAATGTTATTATAAATATTATTACTATTTTAAAATTCATTATGCCATTACTTTATGCTTCGTTTTGTAACTTCATGTTTTTTAATTAAACAAATTAGTCTATATTATTATTATCCAACGAACATTCAACACTTCGTTATAAAAAACGGTGTTCATAAAACCTTATACTGTAGGCTAATATTAATTCTGCGCTGATGCTAGGAGTTACATTTTCCTTATAAGTTTTGCGCCGTAAACAGCTTCGTTTATTTGTTACGTTAAAGAAGATATTCATTATATCAGCCCTGTAGTTCTGGGCTCTCAAGAAAAAGACTACGGTATCCCCTGCCTGTCGTACAAGGTGACTAAAGGGGCCTCGGGTTCACTGGGCGACAAGGGTGGGGCCTGAGTCGTCCACCAAAATGAACCCGGGAAGAAGGCGACATTGGCTGGCCCGTGTCGCCTTCCGCTGCGAGGGCACAGGGGAGGGAGTAACCTCCCTCGGGACGTGCTCTCCTTGAGCACAGTGCAGAGGGGCTCCGGTGCGTTCCACTGGAGATCCCGGAGACCCTCGTCATGCACCGAGGAAAGGGCCACCGGGGAGGTTTTAGTGGGTAAGAACCCCACATAACCGCCGCCTTCCCCCCAGAAGGCGGGGTATCTTTGTGAAGATTTCCTCCCCGTCAACAAAAAAAAAAGATATTCATTATAAGATATTTGCAATAGTATCTCATTATATTTGCGAATTATCGTAGGAATATTACGAAACAGAATTAATTAGAACCCACCCAAACTCTTATTAAACTCCTCTTAAGTACATCTTTTCCAATAAAAATGGGACCACATGGGAAGCACTAGCTTCCAAAAAAAAACATCAAAAACGGTTTAACAAAAAAAAATACAGATGAATTGAGAACCTCCTCCTTTTGAAGTCGGTTGAAGTGGAGCAAAGCAGTTGATTGAATTTGAAGTCTGTTTTTTTTACTCGCATAATTTCTAAGTAAATACTTGACCACGATCTCACTTGATGTTAAGTGAATCCTGGATACTAAGGCCAGTACATGCCTATTCACTCAAATGTCGAACAGTTTATTCTTGTAAATTTAATACGGGTGATATTCTAATCGGAGGGAGAAACAGACGCAATCTATTCCAATCCTTCATCGTATGTACAATGAAAGACAAAGCTTTGCCTGGATCGTGTCTTAGGGATATCCACAACAAACACACACACATACTTTTTGCATTGTGATATTGACGTACGCAACGTGTCGTATTGATCGATCTATCAGCATGAGAGGCTTGTCAGCAACGTTATCCTGTCAGTGAAGATAGATCGATCGTAATAGAGCGTTGGTATTATTTATTATCATATAAAAAGATGCTATGTATTCCGCTTTGTATAAAGCTATACCTATTTCTAAACAAGTAATAATATGTAATAACTTGTAGGTCCTGTGAAATTAAATAGTCCAATATAAACAGCGTAACGTTGTTCAAGGAATTATCATAACGAATATCGTCACAACTGCGCGTCCTCACAATCTTTATTCAAAATTAATTAGAAATTAAATTACGAACTAATAAAATTAAATTATTGTTTACATTGCCAAATTATATGATCATAAACTAAATTATTATTTATGAATTAAAGATACAATAAGGTTCAGGTAAATCACTATGATATCATGGAAGTAGTTATGCATAATAATCGCTGGGTGCCATGTCTTGCTAGCTAACAAATATTAAATTTAAGTCACGAGTAACCTCGCAGGTACGGGCCTCGGGGTGTTACCCCATTACCCGGTTATCAGCGCAGGGGGCGACTGCTCCCCTGGTCGTGGGTACCGTTTTAGAACGGATTTTTTAGGAATAACTATTTTTACGTCGGGGCTAATCCCTCAAGCGTCAGCCGCGACGAATCTATCTTCTACGCCCTCTCGACCTCTCGGTCTCGATTGAGACGGAGGTCGAGAGGGGCTGAATATATCGGCCTAGGTGTTCAAAAGCTCCCTAGAATAGGGGAATTTGAACCTACTATTAAATTTAACTTTTTCCGTTCCTATATATATATATATATATGTGGGATACTCATACCCACCGCAAAGACCGGTTTTGCAAAAGTGCGCGAGCGTCGACGGCGCAGCGCACGGTTCAGTCACGCGCCTCTTGTGTACAGCGAAGCCCGTGTCGCTGTCTCGCAATTACCACGCGCACGACGTAGGAGTGACTACCATACTACACTATACAGTCCCTACCAAAACTTACCCCTACATGTACATCTATATCGTATATATATATATATATATATCTATTTATTACTATATATGTAGTGTAAGTTTCCACCCGTTACAATTTTTCTTACACAACCACAAGGTAGACTGGCAGAGAATGACTTTTGACGTTATTTCCGCCTTTTTGAACACTTTAATTTTGTTCAAATAAACATTAAATAAATAAATATATACATTAGTACTAACATGTACATTAACGTTAGCATATATTTACCTAAAATATAAGGTTAATTACAACGGTATACACAGATTAACACAATGCCGCCATTAATGACGGTATCATTAGTCTTTATTAACTTATCTCTTTTAATCTGTACTAAAATCCCTCTGTATGTGCTTTTAATTTGAAAATCATGTAGGTTAAATATTAATAACAGTGTTACCCTAGTGGCAAAGCGGTTCGACTTCCGATGATGGTCGCGTATTCCAATCCCTGTCGACTTGTACTAATGAATTGCCATTTTTTGGTTTTTTCGACCAACTTCAAATAAGGAGCAGGATCGTATGTATTTTTTTATTTTTTTTTATTTTTGTTACGACTGAGTAAACCAATTAAAATGAATAACTCGATATGAAGACAACCGATTTCGATGTTTTATTTTTTATTGGAAAGGATGTATGTATTTCAAGGGTAGTTTGATGAGAGCTTGGTTCTGATTAATTCTATTTCGTAATATTCTTAAATAGGGCGTCCGCTCGTAATAGCGTTTAATGTTTGACTTGTTTTTTGTTTTTGCTCGTAAATATACATGCACACCCCTTAACGGCAATGACAACAAATGACCAATTATACATATATATTCTGATACTTCGGAAACTCTTGATAAGCTCGTCTTTATTTTGAAGTTGGTATATATAAAGTTACAGCCTTTATATATATAATATATATGTCCCACTGCTGGGCAGAGGCCTTCTCTGTAAAGAGAGTATAAGGGCACAGTCCGCCACGCGGCCCTAGTGCGGATTGGCAGACTTCACATGTCGTAGAAAAAATTTCTAAGACATGTAGGTTTCCTCACGATGTTTTCCTTCACCGCCGAGCGCGTGGTTAATCAGCACATAAAATTGCAACAACAAATTTATTGGTGCCGGCACCGGGGATTGAACTCGGGTTGCTAGCGTACTATGCAACTTGAGCCAACCGCCCGGACACTGAGCTACCACGGCTCAACTCAACTCTTGGTATATATAAGAGGCCGCAAATAGTAGAGAGTAATATTTGATACGTACCGTTGTCTTTGATTTGATTTTATTCGTAAATATACTTGCATAGTGTAAGCAGTGAAAAGAAAATGAAAACATCTTGTCATTTAACAATGTATAATTTATATTATTTATTTTCTTCCATTATTTCTCTGTAGCTCGCTCATTATTGAAAGTGTGCTACAAAAGCTGTTGAAATGATTATTATGGGACATATCTGTGATACCCCAATAACCTTGTTTACTGGTGTGCGAAGCAGGTCAACGTGATTCCGGTGCACGTAACGATTTTGCCGCCCTATTTTATAGGCAGAACTTGACATCGAGGATGAAACTACATTTTTTTTAAAATAGTAGCTAGGAATATTTTTTTTGTTCAGATAATATTACTAACATTCTTGTTAACCATTCCAACTAAGCTTAAGCTTGTGCTAGGAGATGGTTCACGATCTTACGATTCGCAGACGTAATGCGTACTTTCTAAGCAAGTGCTTGACTACGATCCCACCTGTTGTTGCATTTGACGTTTATTTTTTTATTATTTGTATACTGCCTTCGTTTAACTTTTGCTAGGTGAAATTATCGTCAATAGTCGAATGGTGTGTTTGAAACTACAACCATACTTTTTGGAAACCGTACCCTAATCCAATGGGCTATTCATCCTGTTAATATTATAAACCTGAATTTTTTTGAGTATGCATGTATTTACTGTTACTCTTTCACGCAAAAAGTACTGAATAAATTTAGATGAAAATTTACAATAATATAGTTTACACATCAGAGGACCACATAGGCTATAATTTATAAATTAAAAGTGTCAATTATTCAAAATATAACGATAAGTAGGAAAAAAACTGCCATTTGCGAGCTACCCTGGCGTGCGTTGCAAAAACGGTAGGAGTTACAAGATATAATTTAATGTTTAACTTAAATAGAATTGTCGTAAATCTTTTATGTGTAAGCCATTATCACCAAAATAGTGCACCACAAATACAATAAAAATTTATAATTTATTTCTAATGCATTGGTAGTAACAAATTGATTCTTATATCAAAATAAATACTTCTTTCTCATATGGTATTTAAAATGGACAGCATATACTGGAATACTTTAGTCACATTGCCAGAATAACTAGCGATAACTTGGAAAGGCTGCTTGTGACAGGAAAAAACAAGACCGCGAGGTCGAAGCCCGACACGCTGGACTGACCAGATCCGCACCAATCTCGGCACGTCGGTATCGCTAACCGACGTGCTTTACGCACGGCTGCAGAGACAGGAAAATGGTGACTAATCACCAAAGACAGACTCTTCCCACAACCCTCAGCATTGAGGAAACCGTCGCGAGAAGGAGGAAGTAGATTAACTTTGTGTTTTATACTACATTATTTGGACAACATTCAATAGTTATGACGATTAAAAATAGAGTGCGCGATATTATGGTACGACATGGTTACTATTAGAAAGTAACCTAAGTAAGTTTGCTTGTAACGTCTGTAACTATTCAACCAATCATCATTAAATCTAGCATACAAGGGGTACAGATAAGATCTTTGTATGGATAAAATTGCAGGGCGTAGCTGCTACTTAGTAATATTATAAATGCGTAAATTTGTATGGATGTTTGTTACTTAATAACGTCCAAACTACTGTACAGATCTAAATGAAATTTATCACAAAGATAGATTATAGTCCAGAATAATACATAGGCTATTTTTTAACTCGGAAAATGTACGCTTTCCGTGAGTATATGAATTTTTTTTTCAAAATTCCCTCTTTCATAAAGCAGGTGAGTATTTCAATATACAGCCTATAGTCTCTGGGTAGGAACTACTAACTAGGGATTAATAGTTTTATGTCCTTCAAAGTTTTTTGTGTATCGCTTACCTTATTGCCTTGCTCTATTTACGAAGCCAACCCTAACGTTTTATCTCTGACGAATATCCATTAGGGCAAAGGTTAGCACTTTGAACATTAACAGTGAAATCCTCGTTTCACGATGGTTGTCTATTTGAAAGAATCCCGGTCGTTCCGTTTTGCCTCATTAGACAAGGGCAATTACTTATTTGGTAAATGATTTGCTATATTTTTGAAAAAAAAATTACGTTTATTTCGTCACTCAATCTCATAATTACAAGCAAACATAAATATGAAAAAGTTATATGAAAGTGAGAGAAAATCTACCATTTATTAAGCTCAGTTTGAAAGGGGGTAAACTAATTCTCGTGAGTACAAATTAACCAGGATTGGAACCACTGACCATCCAATAGTGTCGTTTATAGCCTGTGTAGTAAAATAGAAGAAAGGATAAATACAATATCGTACTATTTCACGGTTTCCTTTTCACTGAAGCACAGTGGGTATTGATGACGTAACTGAGACACAAACGTCGAGAAGCTTTTACGTCTAATGGGAAACTTAATGGGGCAGATAAGTTAACTAGAATGCTGCGTGAATGTATCCGTTCCTTTGCCGTTCTGTGAGTTAAATTTTGACTGTGATACCCATATGGTGGTCAGGCCAGGAATACGAGATTTTCCTAGTCCACTGCTGTGCACAGAGAGTATTAGATCATAGTATATTTAAAAGACAATACACCGCAACGGACTTTTGGTGCGGTTCAACGGACTACACTTGCCAATATTACCTATATGAATCCTTATAAGTTTTAACTTTCTCCGCCGAGGATGTAGTAAATTCGTCTTCTTCTATAAGCTCTACAGTCCTTTGTGAGCCTTGGCTTGGTCAAGCAACTTCCTCCACCTCGGTCTATCCATGGCCGCAGTCCTCCAGGTTCCTATGCCAATTACTTTGGCGTCTCGATTGACACCGTCTAACCAGCGGAGCTGTGGTCTTCCCCGACCTCTTCGACCTTCGGGGTCCCTCATCATAACTGCCTTGGGTATCCTAGTCTGTTTAATTTGATGTGCCCAGCCACGTGCAGTAGTAAATTAGCAACCTAAAATACATTTTATACACTTTATTTATTCTTTATATTATTTTATTTACTAAATATTACATTTAGACACTTAATATAAAACAATACATAATACTAATTAAAAAAAAATATTTACAATATAATAGGTATTTTACAAAATATTTACAAAAAGTACAACTGTGCCAAACCGTCGTCGCTTAGCGTGCCCAGAAGACTGGTAGCATTGCCACGTCGTATGGCAATATTTAGCCTCTGTGGAACGTATAAGCCAACCCTCTGGTCACCAGATGTGTCGACCAACTTCTTTCTTTATTGCTTAGCACATTGACAATATATTAAATTTGAATTTATACATACATGCACATTCATAGACGTAATACAGCATAGACAATAATGCAATTATTATAACATACTATAAAACTATTATTAAAAATTGTTTATTTTCTTACCAGCAATTTCATACTTGTAGCTAAAATTTTCTTACGCCCAACCCCACCTTTAAATATTTATTAACTGACGTATCAAAGCCTATATTACTGACAGTGTAGACAATATACTACCTTCGTTTGTTGTCAGCCTAGATTCTACGAGCAAAACCAATACAGATTCTTCCAATTACCATTTTAATTGAGCTTGTGGAGAATTGAGCGTGCCTCAAAGCAAGAGCTTGAAGCTAAGGGTTTAGATTGTCTTAGGTAAGTCTTGTCTTGCAGCATTTGACGAGGTTACGAGTATGCTTTGAAAACTAAATTATAGTTCGAGCGGACAGTGTCGTACAATTTGTGTTATTCCAAGAAAATGTTAAAGGTTTTTATACTCACATATATATATATTATATATGAAATATTTATATTACTTTACACACACATTTTAAATTACCGGCATGCACACACACAAAAATATTGGATACATATTATATAACAAATTCTACAAACATTTTCTTACTTAGTTTTCGTCCTTCGGTACACATCTCCCTGCTAGACTAATTTATAGCCTGTATTAGGGAGATGTTGTACCAAAGTCCGAGTTTATGGACTAAAGTTTGTTATATAGCTTTGTGGTATTCGTGTGTTTTGCAAAGAATAGTGTGCGTGGGTGCATGTGAGAGTGTATGTGCGAGTGAGTACATAAGAGTGAGGATAACTTATTTTATGCTATGCAGAAATTTTTCAGTCTCTTTGTAGGTGAAATTATGGAGAAACGAGTAAAGTATGTAAAAGTTAACTTTATTATAAAGGTATGGCCCCAGGTAGTGATTAAATCTTTTTGCGGTCCACATTACTGCTGGAATACAGCAAATTTTATCTTTACGACGTTTATCCAAATGAACATATGGAATCTGACGATGAGAATGAAAAGAAAATGTGTTGAGGGTCCACTTGCATTTCTCAGCAAAGTGCTCCAAACATTCATTAATAATTACCATGCTAAAAAATTGTGTCCGGTATATAGTGTTGGTGATCACCACTTGTCACATACGGGACCTGATAAACTCTGTGGAAAGTGAACAGCTAAAGCGGTCTCAGTCTACCCGCTAGGGTTAAAAGGACGTGATAGCTGGTAAAATATAATTTCTCTATAAAAATGTGACCTCCTATATAATGTCAGAGCAATTGGACAAAGCGGGGGCCATTGGAGGCGCCAAATTGACGCGACGTGACACAAGATACGGAGATCAAATTCAAGGATTAGATCAGACACGATTAGATTGACGAAATGCTATGGGCGAACGTGAGGTCGTCTCTTAGCGTTATTTAACAAATTATCTTTAAGTCCTCTATAATTATTTTCCTTGTAAATTACTAAAAAAATAATTAATAATGAAGGACGTTACTTCAAATAATGAGAGAAAGTGTGACAGTGAGATTTAAAAAAAATTAGCTGTTTCTCGCCTTTACACCTTTTAGTTTCTCTATACCCGATATAATAAACAATAAACTTACCTCATTAAATATTTAATTTAATTCTCACAATATATTAAATTATTCATTCTCTTCTATTCTCTTCTCGAGCGGATGAAGATCATTACCTACACCAATGTACATATCAGTAAATACAATATCAAACCTGTAGTAGTAGTATTATAGTAAATAAAAGCTATATTTGACAGTTCAAAAATATGAGTGTTATTCCTATCGTCACCAAACTCAGGATTACTCGCCAGGTCAATCAGAAGATTCCCTGGAAGTTTCATTGAAATCGGTCCAACCGTTTCGGAGCCTATATGGAACAAACCCACACACTTTCTCTTTTATATATATAGATAAGCTTTTTGGTGAAAAGAGGACACCGAAAACAGTCTCTCTCTATTCTGGTAGTATTAAAAAGAAAAGAAAGCTTAATTTTTATTTAAAAAAATAAATGAAAATTTAAAACAACATGATAGATTTATTTCAATATTTATCGTACATCAAAGATGCCGTGTCTTTTGTATAGCTATGGACTAATTCGTAGAATCTTCTGAAAAATTCAGCGGACGGCGTGGCGTCCTTGGGCAGTTTATTCACTTTGCTGTGAAACTCATCGAATAGTCGCTTCTCCTCTTCCTTGTAAAGATTCTTTACATTCACCTCCTCGTATAGTTGACGAATGCGTGCCACTTTTTCATCATCCCAACTGCCGTAGTTCTCTTCGAACACACGGCGCTGCCTCGGGGTACACTTCTCCAAGAACTTCGCAGAGAGCCACGAGCACTTACCTTCTTGTATATCTGAACCGCTTTTGCCATGAACCGTTCCGTCTATGTTGTAGAAATCTATCAGGTCATTCTGAAATTATTGAATTAATTGCATCTTAGGTAATTCAGCATGATGATCTGGTCCGATCACTTGACCCCTCCATCAAAACGTTTATAACCCACTCGAGTTTTTTCAACCAACTTCAAAAAAGAAGAAGGTCCTAAGTTCAGCTGTTTTTTTTTTATGTTTGTTACCTCAGAACTTTCAACTGAATGAATCGATTTCGATAGTTCTTTTTTATAGCTGATGCTCCCCAGACTTAACTAAATTGGACCACAATTTAGTTAAGTCTGATAATGGCATCCATGAGAAAACGATAAAAGTGTTAAATTTGCATTTATGTTTGTGCGGGACAAATAGATGTATAACTCCATATCACGCCAACCGATTGAGATGATTCATTTTTTATTGGAGAGGACGTACTGCAAGGGTAGTTTGATTAGGTTCTGATTAATTCTATTTCGATATATTCCTACGATAATTCGGAAATACAAAGAGTGCGTCAACGCGTAATAGCGTTTAACGTGTGACTTGATGTAGTGAAAAGCGGTTATTATAATATTACAAACAAACACTCCAATTTTATTTATTTGTAATATGTAAGATAGATTATAAGTATAACCCCGTAAATTGAATTCCCTTAAAACCTTCTTAAATAAAAGACAATCGAATCGGTTTATGAACCCGACGGAAACAGAGGGCACTGCAGGGCCTCAAATGAGTTATAAAATATTTAAAAAATGGAATAAATCAACTGCCGACCTATTTTATTAAGAATAGCCGGCACTTCAGTTATATATTATGCATTTTTTTTATAATTTCTAAGCAATTGCTTGACTATGATCCCACCAGATGTTAAGTGGAAATGCAGTCCTGGATGGTAAGGCGCACTAGCTTAGTAAATGCCTATTCACTCTACTCTTGAAAATACCCACTTTGTAATCGGAAGTAAAGACAGACGCGGGCAAACTATTCCAGTCCTTTGCTGTACGAAGAATAGTTCCTCTGTAGTGTCAACTTACTTATGCGAAATCGACTGCCGCTGTCCTGACACAGACTTCAATGAGTAGTTTCCCAATTCGTGTTTAATTCATTTAATGTTCGTGTGCCCGGAACGATCGGACCGTTCATAATTTGAGATAAATTATGACCGGTCAAACATTCATTGTTCTCTAAACGAAAGCGCTAAAAATACTCACGTGAATTTGAACTAATACGCCAATGTTGGCCCCAATGTCGTTCACAATTTCATGCGACTGTTTAGTTAGTTTGTTGCTGAGAGCTAATGCCACCAAAAGAGGCGATATAATAGAAAACGCTGAAGATTTCAAGAAGCCAACTTTAAAGTAATAATCCATTTTGAAACTGT
Organism: Meandrusa payeni; assembly: GCA_029286785.1. Lineage (NCBI taxonomy): Eukaryota > Metazoa > Arthropoda > Insecta > Lepidoptera > Papilionidae > Meandrusa > Meandrusa payeni. The sequence goes on along the minus strand of JAGSMX010000008.1, from coordinate 3,462,667 downwards.
CATAATCTCTGTTCGTGGCCAATATTGAATCGAGATATTGACCTAAACCACCCGTGAAATATACCTGTAAAAACAAAGTACAATAATTAAATAAATTATAAAATTAAATAAGAAAACATTCTTTATCATCCGCTTTTCAAATGACTTCAAAAGAGGAGGAGATTCTCAATTCATCTCTGTTTTGTTATATACACTCGTGAGCAAAAATAAAGGGTCGGTTATAAAAGTATAAATATCTCGGAAGATAAAGACGCTAGCTAACTGAAATAAATTGTGCATGATAGACAATTAAATATTATACAAGAAATAAAATAAAATATTTTTATTAATTTAATTATATTTAAATAAAAACATAAACTTAATGGATTAAGGATATCTTACGTAAACTTGGATAATACAGTATTTTTCATTATTTGTGTCCTGTCGCGGACAGATCCGGGGCACCCCGCTCATAACGGCTGATGGCATTCGCGGAAGGTTTAGTGGGTAGGGGCTGCCCAGGCCGAGTCCCACACATCCCTCCGGGCCCACCCAGGGTACCGGAGGATGGTCTATAAAAAGATTCCCCGCGTGAACAAAAAAAAAAAGTATTTTTCATTAAATTTTATTTTTATTTAAATTTTAGTACTAAAATTTAGGGATATTTACTACATCCTTGTCTATCATACACAATTTATTTCAGTTAGCTACCGTCTTTATGCTTATGGCTATAATTGTTGCCTCATTACTTTCAACTAGGTGAATCAAGTTTTGATTTGAAACCTGTGCTTCCAGTGTGATCAATTTGGACCTGTTCTGACAATCGCATTCATGAGAAAACCATACAAGTCTTAAATTTGTATTAAGTATGTGCGTGACAAATGTACAAATAATTCAATATCACAGCAACCAATTTCGATGGTTCTCTTTTTTTTGTTGCGGCACATATTTAACGATTTCAAAATTTGGCTGCACACAAAGAAAAAGATAAAAATTATTTACTTACTACAACAATATTGACATTATCAAATATTTGCAAAAATTTGGCGGCACACCTTTGAAATTTGGCGGCACACAAAAGTGCCGCGGCACAGTGGTCGAGAATCACTGTTCTAGAGTTTCAGGCTAAGCGACCTAAGAGCTATGCCACCTCTCAATCCAGTAAAGCAGTCAAGGCCAGCTTCTCTGACCAATCTGTGCATTTCGTCATTAAAAAGAAATCGATGGTTCATTTTTTATTGTAGTTTCAAAGTGAACTTAACCAAACTCTCATCAAATGTGAAAGTGTGGTTAAGTTCTGATTCATTCTATTTCGTTCTTCCTAGTCTATTTGAAGTCGATTTTTGTTTTTAATTGGAAATATACTTGACACCAAGCTTTTTAGATTACATATAGGACATGTCGATTTTTAGCAAATAATTTTTTGCACACAACACAAGGCGAAAAACTAGTACTTATTGGTACAAGTCTCGGATTTTGATACCAATTTGGTTGGAATAAAATTTGAAAAACTTATAAATAAAAAAGGCTATTTACGGTGACATGCCACGAGAGATATGACCTCCTTCAACTCATCTTGATGGAATAGTCGCTGGTAAAATAAGTATTGGACGTAGAAGAAAACATGGCTGCGTAACATCAGAGAGTGGACTGAAATTGCGAGTGCTGCCCATCTGTTTCCCCTCGCAAGAGACAGAGAGTAATATGGTAAATCGAAAAAGCTTCGCTATTCAGAGATGCATTTTAAGCAGATCTATATATCTTCTATATATGGTTAGTTAAATTACATTACGACTTACGAAATGATAGGTGCTTAAAATATTGTCAAGCAATTCGCCTTTGAAATTCTGTCTCAATATCTCCTCGATAAAGCTCCTCATTATGCAGGCGTCATTGAAAGCTAACAAGCCGTGATTATCCACTAAATGCCAGCACGGCCTTCCAAGACGCATCTTAGAATTATCAGCCAAGTCGTCCCAGAAAAAGAAGTACGTTTGCACCTGGAAAATTGTAATATTTAATATAGTACTAGGCGTTAGTTAAATTAATGCGTTGTTATGGAGCTAGAACTCACCATTTCAGTCGCAGAAACTATAACTTGCAATTGGTACAATAATTCATCGGTTAACTTTAAATCCTTGTTAAATGCCTCGTATGCAAATATCAGAAATTCACCTTGCACTGGATTCCTTTTAAGCATAAAATATTCGGAAGACTGTAAAAGAAAGTAACCTTTAAAAATATGTTTAAATAATAGGGCAATGTACGTACTTTTTCTAAACCCCTGACCATATTGAAATAATAATCTTTTCGTTACAGCAAATGATAATTCAGAAACCGAAAGTGTAGTTTATATCATCATAAGCCCGTATCAATTTAGTGCTGGAATCGAAACAAATATTAAACGCTATTACGCGCCAACGCTTTTACGTATTACGAATTGTCGTAGGAATATTACGAAATCTAATTTAATCAAAACTTAACCAAACTTTTATCAAATTAGTCTTAATTAATTACAATTTAGGCCTTCCCCGATGCCTTCCTTCAGATACGCATCAAGCCACTTCTGGCTATCCGGTCGTCGGTCGTTGGAGAGCGCCTAACACTTCTCTGAGCCAAGCCGGGTCTTCATTGCAAGAGTTTCCTCATCTATTTGCCGTCACAGGCTCGACAAATAGCGTATAACAATAAACTATGACCTACATCTACATCTGTTGAATCTAGTCTGTATATCAAAATAATAAATACCATCGTTCGAGTTACCATCTGATTGTCGGGGGTCCAAATCGTATACGGTACGTATAATTAGTGAGGCGAATGTCATATGAGGCGGTTGTAGCTAGGGTGTAAATTGCCTTGTACTTAGTATACTACCACCATTTTGTAAATCAATTTGGCATGGGAAGGTTAAATAAATGCCAAGAATATAGAAGTTAATAAATACAACTAAGAAAATTTTCTCAAATTCTTCTTACTTCCTCATCTCCCTTGATTCTTCGACGCAAGTAGCATAAGTAGAGTTTCGTTAAATTGTTTAGTTTGAGTTAATAGTTACCCTTTTTATCCTGGCACTCAATTCCGCCATATTTACAAATTTCGCCTTCGCTAAAGTATTGTCAACTACCTTTGGGTAATAATCATCATACTCGACAACGAGCTTTTTCACCAGGGGGCTTTGTTTCTTTTGACTAGATGCACTGAAAGTGTATTTAAATTAAAATAAAAAACAAATATAATAATCTCTCACTTGCTGCAACGCAATTTTTCGTTGCGCGGACAAAAACAGCAATTGAGGTCCTGTTTTCACCAAGGTTATTAGGTTCCGTATACACTGGGCGTAGTTTAAACTAGTTATTTTATTACTTAAAGCATCTACAAGTCGGCTTAGAGTCATACCGCCGGTAGATCATACGGTACGTGCTTCCACATAGCTCCGTGATAATCTAGTGGCGTTCGTAAATCGAGCGATCGGGGATTCAAAGTACTTTTTTATGTAAAATACGCTCCCGTTTGTCTATAATTTCGCTTCATGGAAGGCGAAGATGAATCCTTGTTGGTATATGTCCAGGTGGGCCCTTGACAGACTTACTCTTTAATTCCCTTCCTTTACGCCCTTGAAAGGACGCTTAAAATAATTATTTATCATATCTATATTTTACCAGTAATTTATCCGTTCATCAGCAAGTCAACGTAAATCATCTCCATTTATTTGTTATCGAGAGAATCTTTAACGATATAATATTCAAGATATGTAAAAAAATAATCGAAGAAAATGTGCAAAGACTTCTAAGTGCAAAATCTACCAGTGTGAATACTTGTGGTGCATAATATAATATTGTCATTTACTAAACTAGTGTGCCTTACCGTCCAGGACTGCATTTCCACTTAACATCAGGTGGAATCGTCCAACTGGCTTTGAAAGTATAAAAAAAAATGTTCTTAAAATCCGTCGCACTTGTGTAATTTAAAATGTAAATTAAATATTAATGACACAGGCACACTATAAACCGCGGCTATACCGTAATCTAACACAAGACTAGTTACAACCGAGACAAACACAATATAAACACACACAACTATAGAATGATTTTCGAGTTATAAGATTAGCTAAACATAGTGACTCTAATACGATAAATCATTCTAAGTCTATATGTTATTTTTAACTTACTGGTTAGCATAATTTCTGGTGAAATTCCAAATTAATCTTCGCGACAGCATGACTGCAACTAGCTTTGGTACCAAACTGAATTTGGAACATAGAAAATGTTTAAATAGCCTCACCACTCTGATAGCGTGACGTAGACATATATATGTTATAAATCAGTATAACCTTGTATACGTAGTCACGTTCAGCTAATGCGTCTAAACCAGAAGTCGTCAACCTTTTAATACGAATGAAATAAGTTACAGTTTCCCAGATTTGTGTATATATAATTATGAGAAGACAGTATATTATTTATTGAATAGACTATCTATAGTTGATTTAAAAAAATGTAGCGGGTTGTCAATTCGTCTGTATTTTTTTAAATATTTGTGCGCTTATGGCGACGTCGCTTATTAACCAACCAGTCCAATGATCTGGTTTCAATTAGGTCCCATATTCATTTTGTTGAAATAGGGCCTTGTGTTCGAAGATATACCGAGAAACTCCTAACAACATTGTGAAAAAATGCTTGTTGATCGAAATGTTGGTAGGTTTACTCCGATCTAAGGCTAGGTAACTGCTTAACGACAATGAGATCAAATGTGAAATGAAGAAAATAATTGAGGCGCTAGTACTTAATTAACTATGATACTTCAATGGAAAATTAAAGAGAATAAATGGAATTAAGAAGAGAGAGAATGAGGACGTAGTACCAGTTAACGTTTGATCCTTCACGTTTCATTTGATTTGAAGTCGGTTTTTGTTTTACTTATAAATATACTTTAAAGTTTTATTAAGTGCTTAGGCACGAGATATATGACCTCCTTACTTCTTGATTGATAACCAAGTTCGCTGGCATAAGAAGTGGTCTTAGAAGGAAACCGTGGTTGCGTAACATCAGAGCGTGGACCGGAATCGCGAGTGCTTTCAACTTGTACCGCCTCGCAAGAGACTGTGAGAGATATAGTGAACTGACTAATTACCTTAGCTGGTAGGAGAGGCACTTTAAGAAGAAGTTTATTTGTGTGTGTATTATACACTAGAGTCGCAAAATATCGAAAGGGCCACATGTTGCCAACTCCTAGAGGCCTAGAGTGATCCCCAATTGGAAATGTATATTACGCTACGAATTATTTCTATTTAAATTTATTCAACTATGACGAAAAGACTTCATGTTGAGTGGACATGTACAGTTTTATTTATCTTTGATTTCCTGGTAGAATAACATAATATACGCCCTTGACCCACAGAGGTAAGCAGATATAACGGATTTCTATTTCACGATCTTATCTCTTGCACACCATACATATCTCTTGGATATCAATATGTCTACGTATACGTCTGTTCTTGTATTTTGTGTGTTCCAATCTTCATATGGCAATTGCTTTAAAAGTATGAAAAAATCTGTCAATATTAACCTAGGGCCCTTTCTACCGGTACCCTTCATATGTGTCAGCAGAAGCTTGACTGTAGAGTTCGGAGTAGGACGCTCTAAGACAAGTTGAAGCGACAGTCTTCGAAGGACGGTAGGAGCTGGATGACAGAGGCCGAGGATCGTTTTCAATGTCAGTTTTCAGTGGACTATTACAGGCTTACGACAATGATGAGAAGCGACAATGAATACATTTATTATCATTCCTTTAAACCAATCAAAAAAGAGCGTTTTTTTAATTAATTATTTAGTTTTTTATAAACAGTTAAATAGCGGGTTTGAACTTTCGTTTCTCAGACCTTACACCAAATTATTAGAGTATTCTTTATATTTACTGTGTCACTCCAAAGAGCATTGCGTAAACCGTGTTTTTTTATTGAAAAAACACCCAGCGACATTCGAAAGTAACGTTAATACTAATTACGAGTAGATTTCACCAGTGCGTTTGAGCATAATAATAAGTCAAGAACCATCTCCTAGCACAAGCTTAAGCTTAGTTGGAATGGTTAACAAGAATGTTAGTTCTGATAAAAAAAGACACATTGCTAGCTTTCTATTTAAAAATACTGTAATGAGTAAAATCGTATACACACTGTTAACGCATGTTGTTGTGACCGACCGATACCCTTCAACCCGAAATCTTTTTTTTTTGTTGACGGGGAGGAAATCTTGACAAAGATACCCCGCCTTCTGGGGGGAAGGCAGCGGTTACGTGGGGATCTTACCCACTAAAACCTCCCCAGTGGCCCTTTCCTCGGTGCAAGACGAGGGGCTCCGGGATCTCACGTGGAACGCACCGGAGCCCCTCTACACTGTGCTCAAGGAGAGCACGTCCCGGGGGAAGGTTACTCCCTCCCCCCCGTGCCCTCGCAGCGCAAGGCGACACGGGCCAGCCGATGCCGCCTTCTTCCCGGGTCCACCTTGGTGGACGACGCAGGCCCCCACCCTTGTCGCCCAGTGAACCCGAGGCCCCTTTTAGTCGCCTATTACGACAGGCAGGGGATACCGTAGTCTTATTCTTGAGAGCCCAGAACTACAGGGCTGTCAACCCGAAATCTTCCTTAACGTACTCAATAGACCCCAAATTATAAAATGTTTTTAAATGGATTAATGTCTAAGTGTCTTCTTTCAATAGACCATAAGGTTGTAAAGTATATACCACAGCCCTTATTGGAAATAATAATTTTAATACTTATTTTTACCTTTATAAAGTTAAAAAACAATAAATCAAACTGGCTTAAAAATCAGAACACAGAATAAATAAGGGGTTAATTTAAAAATAAAAAGTCACGATTTCGTCTATTTAATATTTATTCAATTATAGTAAATTATTTTAAATATCGGTATTTGAATAAGTTCATTTATACGCTAATTCCCAATTCTATTCTGCCAGCATGTTCCCGTCAAGAACTAGAACGCTGTCTTATCTAAAAACCACCGAGAAAGTCGAAGAAACATTTGCAATAATTTATCAGTGACAGAATTTGTTTTCTTTCCCTTGTTTGTACAGCGAACATAACTTTCCTTAAAGCTGTCTTGCGATTCGAATACAAAAGCGCTGGGAGAAAAATAAATGCGCAAACATTTCCTATGTGTAAAAACTCAATAAACATATCGTATACTTTATGGTTTATAAGTCAGTTAATGTTACATTATACATTGAGATCGGTAGTTGCTCAATGTCTCGACAGTCGGCTAAAGTTGAAAAATACTCAAGTAACTCGAGCTCGATTCCCAATTTACTTGTTTCAATTTTAAGAGCTTATTTACTGCTTTTTACGCGCCAAGAAAAGGAAAACATCGTGAGGAAACCCGCTAGTACGAGTATTAGAAAGTTTTGTATAATCTGAGGGAAATCGTTTTAATCTCTGAGAAGGCCAGTACCCAACAGTCGGACATATTTAGTTGTTTACTTTTAAAAAATAGTATTAAACTTAATCATGTACACGACAATAGTTTTACCTACAAAAATAACGATTAATAATAAAAAATAGGCCATTACAGGCTAGCACTTTTTGGCATTTCTCAGTACACTAGACTCGCCGTACTTTTTTAACTTTCTCCGGAATTAGAATAGCCTTTTGTCCGGCAAAAATGTAATACCCTACGAAAAATTCTTTTGATGAATTCCAACCATCCATTGATGACTCTATCAGAATTTTATAAAGGAGTGTATTAATTGCCACTCTTCTGGTAAAAGTGCATTTATAATAATAGGAACTATATAAAATCTCTTTGGTTATACTATTTGTATCTGGCCGGTTTTGGTAACATTGAAAGTTTAAATTTTAAAGAACATAATTTGTTTTTACACACGAACGAACGTAATACGAAAATAATTTGTTACACAGAACTAATTGGACAATACAATACAACTAAGGTCATAGGTTTGACGCCATTCGAATATTGACTTGAGACATCGCATTGTCATTAAACCACATGATATTAACTTCAGTGTGATTCTGAACCACAACCGAACACAGTGTAAAACCAGAAAATACAGTTCACAGCAAATCCTTCTTTTTAAAATCACATACACTTATATGCCAGCGCATAATCAGAAGACACTAAAAATTATTCAACCTTTTTTGTGTTTCTCTAATAATGTATTTTATTACAGTATTTTTTGTATAGTAAAGAACACTATATACAATACGAAAAAGTAAGCCTTTAAGATCGTAATTTGTATCCAGGTTATCTTAGAAATAATAAGTTACTGACAAATTTAATGTTCGTATAAAACTAACATTATTACGCTGAGTTACATTATAAGAATACGAACGTTGAGTGTGTAGTGTCCACTACTGCGTCAAAATGGTGGCTTGTAAGCATCTACTTCGATTGACGAGGAATTATGTAAGTGGGTAAGTAACATAATTAACACGTTATTATTTTTTTAGCCTGGCCATCAATAACATTACAATAAAAAGTAATTTATCATTAATATAACAATTGAACTTGGAACGTTTCAATTATTCTTAAAAATATTAACTGCTTTTTACATTTTCGCGCCATACTTTTAAGAAATTGCAACATCCTGTGGGCACCCAGAAACGTACTTTGTTTTTTCAAAATATGTCTTAGAAGCATAGAAAAGTGAAGGAAATTATTCATAAATCGAAAGGGTAGTAAAACAACCTCTAAAGCTCTAAATGAAGAAACTACAGAATTTTTTTTATTACCGTAAAAAGCTCGTAAAGACCTAGTTTATGTTCAAAACTCTAATGAGTACAATATGGGTATTGCTTCATTAATAATTAGTTTGATAGATTCGTAATATTTAATCGTCTAATAGTGCCAGAATCATTTTTTTTAAAAAGGTCCAAGCAAGTCCTAAGCATGCTCTGCGATTAAGGTAAAACATCGTGAGACACATATGGGTCTAAAAATTTATTCTGGACTTCGTAGCGGACTATTCTTTAATACCCTCATTACAAGACCTGCGAGTGGGATATTTTGTAATCACGTAAATGGGCTGTTTTATAATCTTTAGTCTTTATTTGTTTGAAACTATCGCATATCAATAAACTTTATAACTTTATAGTATAAATTTGTCATCAGGTCAACATCTCATAAAAGTCCAACAGCACTAAGTAAAAAATTTTGCGAAGAATACAAAGATTATTACCCGAAGCTCGTGGACAAAACAATAGAAAATTACAAATATTTGAAGCACCCGATAGCCAAGGACTTGTGTAAAAGGGTAATAACTCCATCTATACTTTGTTCATTCTCAGAGTTGTTAGTCCACTGAGGAAGTATCTCCTGTACTTATCTTTTATCTAGATTACAGTGCAATTTTGGTTAAAACTTATTTGTGTTGTGACTACGATTATAGAAAAAGGGATAATCTCCTTTTGCTTCAATAATAAAATAATGACCTCTCTCTTCCCCCAGGGAACATAGAAGTGAGTTTTCTCTACATCCAGTATGACATCTATTTTCTTGAGTATATCCTATTATAACAGATATGAAGCAAACACTCCCAAAGTAAATCCTTTCCGCACATTTCAAATTCAATTTTATTAAAAAAAAAAGAAAGCTAGCAATATTTTTAAGCTTATGCTTGTGCTAGGTGATGGTTTATGTCAATAGTCGAATGGTAGATTCGAACCCGCGACCACCTTACGATTCGCAGACCGGACCCTAAACCATTACCACGCACTTCAAATTTGTAGAATCAGAAATCACAAGCGATATTTTCGAACCGATACGACTTAAGGACCATCAAGAAAGCTTACAACGCACTGGATATTTTTGGATGTTCATGGGTTCAAGATCAGATATGACCCAAGCTCCTTTGTCCTCTTCCTATATAAAAAAGTATTATCGTATGTCTTTACTAGTAATAATTAAAACTATCTGCATAAGAAATAATATATAAATAAATAATAATATATTTTAGGTGGCGCAATATTACACTATTCACAAAGTACCAGTGCAAGGTGAATTTTTGATATACTCTTACGAATTATTGGAGGGATCGGACAACTTAAGCGATGAAAAATTGCGCCAAGCTTATATTTTGAGCAGTGCAGTAGAAGCGGTTAGTAAATATTAATAAAATTTTATATATTCTGATATTAGGTCCACATTCTTGAAGTCGCACAACGAGCGATGGAAAGAGCTATCTATGCTCGGTATTTCTCTAAGAGATAAAATCGGAAACGAAGTAATACGACGGAGAATAAAGGTAGTCGACATAGCTCTTAAAATCAGCAAGTTGAAGTGGCAGTGGACCGGCCACATCTGCCGAGTCAGTGACGGCAGATGGAGAAGAAAAGTCTTGGGATAAAGTTGTTGGTCGCTCTCCAGATCGATCGACGACTTTATAAGGTTAGCCGGAAGTGGCTGGATGCGGAAAGCGGAGTATTATGTATTTTTTTAAAAAAAGCTAGCAATATTTCTTTTTTTTCATGTATTTTACCATTCCAACAAAGCTTAAGCTTGTGCTAGGAGATGGCTCACGTCAATAGCCGAATGGTGGATCGAACCTAGGACCTTACGATTCGCAGACCATACCCTAAACGATTAGGCTATTGCTGCTGTATGTTGAAAGGCATTGGGGTATTTCCTAGCAGTGATTAGACACAGGCTGATAAAGAAAAAACTTTAACAAAGCACAGCGACTTTGTAAAAGTTATTTTTAAAATAACACAAACTTTTTAAGCAACTAACTGCTTGATAGTATAGTTTATTTTCAGTTCTGGTTTTTGCTTCGTTCGATTGTTTATTTCTATAAAAGATATAATGATGTGTAACAAAGCTAGCAAAGTTCAAAAGTTCTGAATTACCACGCGATCGGCGGTTAAGTAAAACATCGTGAATAAACCAAAATATCTGAGAAAATTTTCAAACACATTTAGATTTGAGAGAGAGTCGGAGTATTTAGAATCCACATCTTATGAGTAACTAACTTATAGTTCATTGTTTTATTAAGGCCAGTAAAATATAACATAATTCAGAAAAAGACTTTTTTGCAAATAGTTACGTTAAAATGTGAATAGCAATCTACCATTTTGGGCGAATGAATAGTAGCGCCAACTTTTGAAATGACTTGCTGCTATGGTTCCGGTAAATTTTTTTACAGCATCACCATGCTGTAAAAATGTTAAAGTCAGATGCCTAATGATTTTCTTTCAATAATTTAAATAGTCATAACAAATATATATTTTTTATTTTATTGTAACAGTTCTGGTTTCAATTGTACTTGTAGGCGATAAAAATATCCGTCTCCAAATCTAGCCTATTTGTAGTTATTGTACTTAAAATATCGTACAAGTTCTCACAGCGATTCTCGAAACATTCGAGGCTGTTATATAGTCACGTATGTGAGGTATTTACCGAGGACGTTGAATTATGTGACATCCTGTATAATTAATTATATACTTTAAATTTTAACTTGAAAAAAAAGCTTTGCTGTTTTTACACTTGAATATATTTATATTACTATTTTAGGTGCAAATGTGTTTTACAATCGAAGATGACTTAATGGATAATAGTGAATCACGCGCATGGAAACGTGCGTGGCATCTGCTGCCTGAAGCAAGTAAAATGTGTATCAACGACACTTGCGCCATGCGATGTTTCATTAACGAACTGTTGAGACAAAACCTGAAAGAACCTCTATATTCACAATCAATGGACATTGTGAACGAGGTTGGTGTCTTTATTTTTTTCTTGCTGTATTGTTGGTCTTTTTTTCTAGGACGTGTTTATGTACATGCAATATGCTTGACGGTCAAAAGCCTGCTTAACCGACTTCAAAAAAGGAGGACGTTCTCAATTCGTCTATATGTTTTTTTTTATGTTATCTCATAAATTTCAACTGGGTGAAACGATTTTGATGATCATTTTTTATCTAACAGCAGGTGCAATTTGGTCTAATTATGACGACGGCATCCATGAGAAAACCATATGTCTTAAATTTGCATGAAGTATGTGCACCACAAAAAATGGACTCAATATTACACCAACCGATTTCGATGATTCAATTTTAATGGCAAATCCTTCGGAATTAAAAATTGTACTTCAGGAGTAGTTTAATGAGAGCTTGGTTAGATTCTGATTACTTCGTTATATTCCTACGATAAATCTGAAATACAAAGAGGACGCCCGCGGGTAGTAATAGCGTTAAAAGTTGCATTCAATTTATTATTATTTTAATTTATTATTATTATTAAAATAGGCTTACGTTTGACTACTCTTGACGGAAGGCGAAGATGAAGCCTAGGATGGTACATGTGAGCCTAGATGATGTCTGTTCACTTTGGTCTTAGAGGTATCCAGTTTATATTGTTCCGAAAGACCGTCAGAGTTCTCCTTAGCCTGTCGCATCTGCAACTCAAACAAATATATTTATTACACTGATTACTATATCATCTGTGATTGTTTTTTATAAATATAACAATAATAAATGTTTTATTACAGATGCTCTATGAAACTGGAGTCGGGCAGTATGTAGATTATAAGATATCGTCGTCGAGAGACTTGAGCACGTATACTATGGAAAATTACAGTCTAATCGCTCATCACAAGGCGTCCTGCTATGCCGTGAATTCACCTCTCTTGTTCTCTTTAATTTTGACTAGGAAAGCAAATCCGGAATCATTTCGACTTGTAAGAGATTTATGCGGCGTTTTAGGTGAATTTATTCAAATCAATGTAAGTTGTGACCTTCATTACTATGTACTGTATTATAAGGATTGTTTTAAATATGAAACGGAGACCAAGGCTGGACCGCTATAATCCTAGATTAGCGTTACATTATCGAGTTTGTTTTATATAAAACTAGCGTACCCAGTTCGCTTCGCCGGGCTAGATTTTACTAAATCTTACATCATTAAATATTTAATTTAACTCTCACAATTTATTAAATTATATTAATTTCTCTCCGTATTCATTCTCATCTATTCTCTTTTCGAGCGGATGAAAATTATTACCTACACCCATGTAAATATCAGTAAATACAATATCATTCTTATAATTTATACAAAAACATATCGGGCTCAATACAAACTTATGGCTTGTTTGACAATTCAAAAAGAGCTCCGATCGTCACCAAACTTTACAGGATCAGTGGCCAGGTCAATCTCAAAATATCAAAAATCTCTTAACTCAAAATCAAGTCAAATTTTCCAAATGCCGCCCAACCTAGCCGAATGCGTCTATTGCGATCATTCATCCACATTTTTAAAGTAAAACTTCTTAACGCACGCAGCAGATGGTTACTACTGCGTTACGGAAAATGTGATCGGGTGAGGCGAAGGGAAGTTGAGAAAAAGATATGAGTTTGTGAAGAAAAGAAAGAGAGACGTTTTAGAAAGAGTTATGTTTTGTATATCTAAGACACAATGCAGGGCTATTGTCTGTATAACATTGTAGGAGCATGAGAGAGTATATATGTATAATATACACAATATATTATATTATATATACATTATTGTTCAAGAGAGAAAGAAAATATGCGCGTGCGCTGCTCTCTCAAGCTACACATATCTATTATGTATATATGTATATATATTCATACACACAGATGGAACTAAAGAACTTTTACTTCAGACGTGTGATCTCAGTTTATTTTTAATTTTTTTTTTAATTATTGTCCAGAATGACTATGCGGAATACTTGGACTTTAACGTAAAAGAAGCTTACAAACCTAACTGCGACATCGAAAATGCTACGTGTTCGTGGACAGCTGTAACAGCGCTGCGGCATTTCAACGACGAGCAAATGAAAATTTTCAAAGAATGCTTCGGTAAATCCGACCCGGACAAAATAAATCGTGTAATGAAACTCTACGATGATATCAATATGAAGGAATTATACAGGCGAGAGGAGGAGGATCGTTATGGCAAGTATTTGGAGAAAGTTAAGAATCTACCCGCAAATTCTGTGCCATCTGCTGATTTTTTCGTGAAAGTCTTAGAATACTTTCGAAATTATATGTCAAGTACTCAAAGATTTTATTACCTTTGAACATAGAATGAATAAAAGAGTGTTTCATACACAAATATTAAAAATTATGTGACAAAATATGCTTTGTGTTTTCGTTTCAGATATTATTTTCATTATAATAAAAACATCAAAATTACTCACTCTTTTTTTTAATTATCGAATGTGTACGTTCTTGAATTAATGTTTTATGATATTTCTCTACACATTTATTTATTTATTATAGAAAAACTTACATCTATACAGTAATCCCACGTGTTAGAATTTTTTCTAAGCATGCTATGCTGTTAAACTATCTCTTTTTCACTTCACTCTTATACTATGCCTTTTGACAGAATATCACTCAACATATTTATGGAAAGCTTGCGAATAGAAGCATCACTTAGAGGTTCAGGCTAAGCGACCTAAGAGCTATGCCACCTCTCAATCCGGTGAAGCAGTAAAGGCCAGCTTCTTTGTGCCAACTGTGTTAGTTCGTTAAAAAACAAAAAAAAAGAAGCATTACTAAATATATATATATATATTATATATTTATTTATTGTCAATACATCAAGCAGCTTTTTATTTCTTTTAATTTTAATAATACATATTTAACTAAGTTTTTATAACATCATATTGGTAATATCTGTAACGGTGTTATAATTTTTGTTGATTTAAATAAATAAATAGGTTATTACTATTTCAATAAAAAATGCATTGAACTCGGTTGAACTTGAAGTCGGTTTTTGTTTTTTCTCGTTATACTTATTACATTAAACATAGTTATTTATACGTAAAATAATATAAAAGCTTATATTTCCACCATAGTTACAATGCAACAGAGAACTCGAGCTTGCTTGTGTTTTAATTAAATTTCTGCAACGCTGGAGCTTAACGGAAGTGTTGAGGGAGAGTAATTGAGTTATCGGCTCGCCCACTCACACTGCACCCGATATTTAATTCGTCGAGTGTTCCCCTTTACAATACACCTGGATATAATTTAATTCTGTCTTAATTCCTTTCCTTCCTACATCCCTTTCAGTATTTACGCATTAAAGTGAGTTCTACTTTATTACGACCGCTGTCTACCCCAATCAAAATAATAAAAAATCACAAATTAGCCTTCATCAGCAAGCCTATAGAATGTATACTCATACATATCCTGGGCACCGCTGAAAATCAGCGCTGTCGCATCCTTGCGAGACAACACATGCTGAGACGGTGTCCAATATTGGCATCATATCCTCTTTGTCCGTTCCCTCCTTTAAATTGTATTTGGTTTTTTATCTGTATTTTATTTAGTCTGTAATGTGTCTGTATATTATGCCAATAAATAAAATGTCTTTCTCAATATAAGCTCGCTACGCAAATGTATACGCGTTATCGCCATTGTAAAGGCAATTTCATTATTATCAAAGTCAGGGGCGATCCTTTGGCTTTGTGTCTGCTATCTGCCAGTGACGTTTCATTCCGAAACCGATGTTATGCTACCACGAATAGAGTAACCGCTCAAACCGAAGGCACTCTTGGGGACCACCTCCCCAAAATTTCTCCGGAAGAGATTCAAGCGCAGCGGTCTATATCTAAGGGAATTTACTAATTTCGCTATTAAAAAATGGGAGTTGATTGTAGAATAGTGAACATTTTTTGATGTATTTTAAAATGCCTTAGAAGATAAAAATAAAACAAAAGTAGGGATTGACCACCCTTACCACTTAGGGGTATGATAAACTATTTTACGTACTATTCTATTATCTACCGAAAATACACAAAAATTCAAAAAAAAATCTGTCAAGCCGTTTTGGAGGAGCTTTGTTACAGACGCTGTGACAACAGAATTTTATATATTACATATAATATCTTTATTTCAGATAAAGCGTCAATATAAAGCTAAATCCACAAATTCAACGCAAATAAAACTACGAAGCTCGGCACAAATGTTTAACGTACATAGACCGCTGTACAAAGCAACTCTGACAGGAGTCAAACCCTACGTGATTGATTTACGAATAGAAAAGCAAAACCCGAATGTTAGATGATTTAAATTAAAAAAAAAATTGGCAGTCAGTAAGTGAAAATTTATAACTTAGAATTTGTGTATTAAAATTTGAAATTTCAATTTCAAAAATTATGAACATCAATCTGGTTTTCGGATCTATAGACACTCCGAGCAACAATTATAATCTATATTATATATAAATAAAAGTATATGTACAAAGGCGAATTTGAAAGGCGAAAGGCGGGCCTTACTTTTATAATAAAGTTAACTTTTATGTGCCTTTTCATAGTTTATCTCAATATAAGTGTAAAAAGTTACTTTACTCGTTTCTCCATAATTAAATAACTTGGAGTAAGAGAGAGTTGTGCGCACGCGCATTTTCATTCTTGCTTTAAGAGTTAATATATTATACATATATAGTTATAACCACATATATATGTTTATAGATCTGGAAGTAGAGGTTTTACTTCAGTCGTATGATCTTAAGCACACACATTTATTTTCAACTTAGACCATCTCGTATTCAGTTTCAGCTACATGCTAATAGAAATAACGCTACAGGAATGGTGCATAAATAATAACGCGTAAATATTTGATGTGTAACGACATACTTACATAGCGAAAAGCGCTGAAAGGGGCCGACGTAATGAGCTTTCGTAAGCTGCTTGTCTACAAGGATGGAAGATGTGAAAAAATCCTTGCTAATGATGTACGATTCGATCAAATATTTCACGTAATAATACAAGAAACTTTAGCTCTTTTGACGTCTTAAAATGATGAGGATGTATTTTTATGATGCGCACATCGACACAAATGTAATTGGTATCTAAAGTTAAAACACAAATGGTAACTTACCATTTTGTTGGTGGTAGACTATACGTACTATACAACTTGGCGCCGCCCGAACACTGAGCTACCACGGCCCTCGAAATGATATTTACTGCTAGTTTATTAAACGTGGAATAAAATGTTAAGAGTTATATTTTTGGTTTTTAATCGACTTCAAAAAAGGAGGAGGATCTCAATTCATCTGTATTTTTTCTCATAAACTTCCGACTGGGTGAACCGATTTTGACGATTCTTTTTTTTGTTTGAATGCTGGTGCTTCTCAAGTGGTCCCATTTATAATTTGGTCCATTTCTGACAACAGCATCCATGAGAAAACCATATACATTATATTTGCATTCTCTTTTATATATATATAGATATATTTATAGCAGAGATAGCCTAGTGGTAGAGAGTTCGGCTTTGGATCTGATGATTAGCGTTCGTGTCAGTTTATACCAAAGAGATTTTCCTATTTATACTTGCAGAAAAATCACTTGATAATGTGTAGCCGATGATGTTGTACCAGTATATTACTAGACGCCTGCAATTCCAGATTTCAAAATTAAAGGTGTTGACTAGCTACGGGGATCACTTAATATGAAATGAGTCGCATCCTTTTTCATCCACCAATTGATATAAAAAATTTTGAAGAGCTCCAAAGGGACAATTTAAGGATTTCATATTTCCTTTTCCATTCCCGAAAAATTTCGTTTGTTTACGATTAAGCTAAGAAAAATTCAATTTGTTTAAACAACAAAGGAACGGATTTTATCTCTGTGTCTCGGCATTGTGTTTACGAGGAAAATTTAATCACAACTCGCTTCTCATATGTTTTACAGTGAGTCTGCTCTAACAAGAAAACGAAAAATACGTACACGTATACAGTTTTATTCATCTTATGTCCGTTACAATTTTACAATGTTGGTTCAATATGTGCTCCGCTTACAATAATAATAACACATCGAATTGTTCGGAAGTTCATGGAGGATGGAGTAGTTACCAAGCGTACTGTTAAGCGACCGTCGCTGGATGTCTTTTTAAAAAAAACTACAATGTGGCACACTCCACTTTATTTTGTCATAATAAATGTTGCCAATAAGCCTGATATTGTGCTGACAGATCGGCGCGACAGGCGGTACTCGTCGACATTACCATCCCGCATGACGAGAACCTTGTGAAAGCCGAAAGGAAAAATCACTAAGTACCTCGACTTGGCTCACGAGGTGACCGCCATGTGGGATGTGGATTCCACGATCATTGTCCGAAAGTCGTTTCTGCAAACGGTCTCATAGCGAAAAGTCTCGATCAACATCTTAAGAGACTTTCGCTAGATGGCTGGGTCAAGGGTCAGATACAGAAGGCAGTACTTCTGGACACGGCACGCATCGTCAGGAGGTTTCTCTCTATGTCGCCCTAACCACCGGTTGCTTGGGCTCTGCTTCGTTGCCGGTGGCACACACTAGGTTAGGTTTTATAATGTTTTTGTATTTTGTATGATATTTTGTATATTTTACTTTTATATAAATATTATAAAAACTTAACCTAAGGATTCAAAATAAATAAAAATAATAATGATATAAAAACTGTACAAATAAGCAAAAATAGTCAGTATTTTGCAGCGGAATAAAACAGAGTCGTTTTGAAGGAGTGATGAATGAACTTTGTGCCCATACTATTGAGGGTTATAACAGTACGGTGATCTCCTCCTACCCCTTTAACTGAGGCCTGGACAGCGGACATGGGGGAGTTCGCTGTCCAGTAGTGAAATGGACTCAGGTAGTACAGGTTCGACAAGACCGTTGAAAGTACGGTAGTGTGAGATAGCGTTCCCATAGTTCCAACGAAAGGCACGAGAGGAACACCGTGAGGTTTTAGTCGGTGCGAGTCCGACATAATCGGTCCTTGCCCGAAGGATATGCGTAGTAAGTAGAAAAGGACGTATTAGTTACCATAGACAACCGTGTTTGTGTTAAAAGGTTTATCGTCGTATTATTTTCATTTTTGTTATTACATTGATATAAACAATTTATATGACAAAACAACGTTTGTGGGCTAAGCTATTTTACATTAATTGGTTGATACGTAACTGCAAATTTGGAAGACATCTGTTAGTGTGATTGTGCATATCTTCGCGGTTAACCCTAGTTACTAACTTGCATTTATGTGATGAAAAATGATGATGACACAATTGAAGATAGCACAAATAGCACCAGAAATAGCGAACTTGAGGGCCAGAACGTTCTTAGGTTATTATTTGTCGTTATAAACATTGTTTTCGGTTGACTGTACTCTTGATAAAGCCCTCTAATATTATGTTAGACCCCGATATCAAGTAAAAATTATATTGATTAATTATTATACAGCGTGTCTGAAACTAAAAGAAATACACCCAAAATATATTCCTGCAGAGAATGTGTACGCTACGCTGAAAACATACGAACATGGTGAAATTTGCAGTAAACTTCCACTACTGTATTTTATCATGTATGTAGGTGATGAACAGGGTTACCACAAGAGAAATTAAAATAAAAATTATAATATATAGTTTTATAGCAGGTGAAATGTTTACATACACAATATATTTAAAATCAACTACATAGCCTGAAAAACTATAGGCTGAAAGGGTAGTCTAAAGTCAGTGAGTACTAAATAATATACAAAGCAAAGGAGTGGAACATGTTACCGGCGCCAGTCTTTCCGTCCAAGTACGATGTGGGAGCCTTCAAGAGTAGAGTGAATAGGCACTTACTAAACTACCGCGTACTATTTTTCGACTATATCACCAGTTAACAGCAGGTGGGATCGTTATCACTAGTTTAAACCCCATAAAAAATGAGCTGAACATTGGTGACAGTGATTATTATTGATACCTTATAATTTATACATATAGCATGACCTTGTTTTTAGCGAGGGGGGAAATCTTCAAAAGATACCCCGTCTATTGATTCTATTGATGAGCTTAATCGTGAGATTTCTACTTACAAATGCCCCCGGGTAAACGATATCTTAACTTTTTAGCACCCTCGCTTTGTAAGAAAACACGGAACCACTGTGAATATAGCTATAAAATGACCTTTTTTTTTGTTGACGGGAAGGAAATCTTCAAAAGATACCCTGTCTATTGATTCTATTGATGAGCTTAATCGTAAGATTTCTACTTACAAATGCCCCGGTTAAACGATATCTCAACTTTTTAGCACCCTCGCTTTGTAAGAAAACACGGAACCACTGTGAATATAGCTATAAAATGACCTTTTTTTTTGTTGACGGGAAGGAAATCTTCACAAAGATACCCCGCCTTCTAGGGGGAAGGCGGCGGTTATGTGGGGTTCTTACCCACTAAAACCTCCCTGGTGGCCCTTTCCTCGGTGCATGACGAGGGGCTCCGGGATCTCACGTGGAACGCACCGGAGCCCCTCTGCACTGTGCTCAAGGAGAGCACGTATACGTTGGAGTAGGGAGGTTACTCCCTCCCTACTCCAACGTATAGCGACCTATCCAATTAACGTATATCCCTCAAAGAAAAAAGGGAAAAAGAATGAGAGAAGAAGAGATTGGCTATAACTAGATGAGACTACAAGAGGCAAGAGATTTATGGCAGTTTCTTGTAGTAATAAAGTCTATTAACAAGGTTAATTCGTTACGTATTACAGATTAGACATTTAATTGAAGACTTTGTAAAATATAAAATGAAATTAATAATATGTGACAGCCCTAGCGCTTCGTTGACAACGCAACGCAGTGCACGGCCTTTGATCAAATAAAGCGGATCTCAGCGAACGCTTGCCCTATGTTCCGACGAAAATAATTTAATCAAAAATTCGAAACTGCAAGCCGTACTGAAATTCGTTAAATATTATTTCGACAATTGCATTCTGATTATATTTTGATTATTAATAAGCTCTTTTAACCTTTGTTTTATCAGGTAGACACAGCAATTTTAAGAGGACACAAATTTAAGCGAGTAATTGTTCTAACGGAAACATTGTCACAAGTCAGAATTCAAACCCCCGATAATAAGATCGTAAACCTGAAAGCTTAGCCATCAGGCTATCACAAATTTTTGCGACCTTTCAATGAATACAGAATACCTTTTAACGTTTGAATTCAGTTATTGTTTTTGCTCGTAAATATACTTGTTATATAGTAAAATGGGCTATTTATTTATTTATTTAATATATAAATGTAGGAGTGGTGGAGAGCTCCAGTGACGAGGTTCGACAAGATCGTAAACCTGAAAGCTGAGCCATCAGGCTATCACAAATTTTTGCGACCTTTCAATGAATACAGAATACCTTTTAACGTTTGAATTCAGTTATTGTTTTTGCTCGTAAATATACTTGTTATATAGTAAAATGGGCTATTTATTTATTTATTTAATATATAAATGTAGGAGTGGTGGAGAGCTCCAATGACGAGGTTCGACAAGATCGTAAACCTGAAAGCTGAGCCATCAGGCTATCACAAATTTTTGCGACCTTTCAATGAATACAGAATACCTTTTAACGTTCAGTTATTGTTTTTGCTCGTAAATATACTTGTTACTATGGTACACCAATAGCATTACACAAGCATGCATTGTAATAATAAACAAATTTACAAATTATGTCTTGTTGTGTGCTCACAACATTCACTATTAAAAAAGTAACGTTTTAATGATTAAGGATTACAAAAAAGGCTATTGCTTAGGTTTGGTTTTTTGGTGCCACTAACGTTTACCGATGGACCGAATCGTGGGTTGTTAGTGTTATACCTATTTAGTAATGATGAAATAATAAGGAATTTTAAAAAAAAGGGTAAAATATATTGAAAATTGTCATTTAAAAACCTTAAAAGAATTATGTTGAGTATAAAATTTTTCAATTTAAACAAGGAATCGAAATTAGTGTACCCAAACATGAGGTCAACATTATAATTTGCTAATTTTTTTTTTATAGACTTCTAAAAGATGTTTATGCATAAATGACCCGTTTATAATAGATTGTATAGAACACCCGAATGCATTTATCAGTCTTTGCCTATCTCTTATTTCGGTGCTATCGAAAAGGTTTTGAGATCTTGACGTCAACGTCTCGACAGCCGCTTTACTTAGATATTGGTAAAGTGCCTGTCTGTTATGTTTCTGTAAGAACCGTTTTAATCTGCAATGCAATTTATTTATGCTGGAAATTATAATTTCCACATTTTATTGGTGCAAAAGCACTTTGAGTGATCGCTCTTAAAAATAATTCTTGACGCCAACAATGTTGTGTACAATATGTACAATGTTAGCAGCAATTCGCCAAAAATTTTGTTCAAATTAAAATATCTATTTCGGAGAATTGTAAACGACATTTTTCCTATAAAGTTACAATTATCATTCCGTAAAGATTAAAATGATATTAGTTTATCTTCCGTTATCGAGGATGTAATCCATAAGACCACGTTTATTATTTTAAACAGAACCGTGTTACGTTGTACAATGTATTTAAAACTATTACTGTGTATTATTTTAGTGTTAAATTTGTCACCATTAGTGTTTGTGTACGCCAAACAACAAACTGTGGAGACAACACATGGGTTAGTGTCAGGAAAAATATTTAAAACATTACTTAAGCAAGCGGAGTACCATGGATTCATGGGAATACCATACGCCGCTCCACCAGTGAAGGACCTAAGATTTTTGGTAAACATAAGTTTTTATTTTTATATTCTTTGTAAAATATAGACATAGACAATAACAATGAGTATGCAGTGATCACGATGTCTCGGCACGCGTGGTTTTATTTTTAAAGAAAGCTAGCAATATTCATTTTTTTTCATAATTATTACTTACAATCTCATTAATCTTTCCAACCAAGCTTATGCTTGTCCTAGGAGATGGTTCACTTCAATAGTTGAATGGTGGATTCGAACCCACGACCTTACGATTCGCAGACTGTAACCTTAACCATTAGGGTATTAACGCTTTTTAAAATATGTATATATTATATGTGTTGTGTACACCACCCAATTTAATATACGTAAGTGAGAGGTGGGCTTGATGGAATAAGCATGACAGTAGAAGAAGAACTAGTCGAGGTTATGATCGTAGAGATGCAGTCATTACGAAGTATCATAGGCGTGACAGTTAAAAGTGTGGCCTGCAAGGAGATATTGTAACTAGAAGAATAAGAATAAAATTCACACCACCTTTTTAATGTGTTAGCTAAGAAGTTGGTCGACACATCTGGTGACCAGAGGGCTGGCTTATACCTTGCACAGAGGCTAAGCATTGCCATACAACGTGGCAATGCTACCAGCCTTCTGGGCACGCTGCCAGGCGATGACGGTTTGGCACAGTTATATTTTTTGTAAATATTTTGTAATATCTATTAAATTGTAAATATTTCTTTATTAGTTAGTATATGTTATGTTTATTTTAATAAATAAAATAATAATAAAATCATTTAGTCACCAAACCACATAAAAAAATTAAGAAGTAACCATAAGTTAGAAAAAAAAAACAAAAACACAAATGTTAACAGAACAGAAATTAATCACTTAAAGTTTGGTGGTGGTGTAAAGGCTCTGACTCAGCATATGATGCTGCAGAGAATCTGCAACGGTGATATTCTGCCACCTTAATTCCATAACAGCACACGCACATCACTGTTCACATAAAACAAAACAGAGTACTGGCAAGAAATCCTATATTAAACCACCCGTAGCCGACTGCCAACCAAAGAAAAAGATAATATATACTTACAATTTTTTTTGATTTTGACAAACTTACAATTTACAATTAATTAGAAATTAGATTTAGAAAAATCTATGCTCGTTTTGAACGTAGAAAGATGAATGAATGAAAGATTCAAATGAAGTTTCTAAAGGAAAATTGTTTACATATCGTAGAAGGGCAACGTCAAAAGTACTCGGAAACCGCAAACATGGATGCCAAATTACCAGGCTGTTCATCTGATGATTACTGATACGCCTAATCCATTAGGTCTCCTTAGTACCGCGTTACACAGGATAATAAGGCACCGTTTTACTGTTAACAATTATAAATGGCCTGGTATTATTTTTTTCACAGCCACCTCAAAACATCGAGCCTTGGGATAAAGTATTATCTGCAACTAAAGAAAAACCCGCATGCATACAATTTAATTACAACATTAAAAAAGACCAACGAATGGGTCATTATGGAGCAGAGGATTGCCTTTATATCGACATATTTACACCAGCAATAGATGAAAGTAAACGGGCCGTCGTTGTTTTTATATACAATGAACACTTCCGATACTCCTATAATAAAACAAAGGATTATGGTCCCGATTTCTTCATCGAAGAAGATGTAATTGTAGCAACAATAAGTCATAGATTATCCATTTTTGGATTTTTATCATTTGAAGATGATATCCTGCCTGGCAATGCAGGGTTGAAAGACATAGAAACAGCTTTACATTGGTTAAAAAATAACATCGAACGCTTTGGAGGTGATCCGAATAGGATCACTTTAATGGGATTTAATGGAGGTGCCGCCGCAATAGACTTACTTATTCATACAAGGGCAAAGAATCTATTAAACGCAGCAATTCTTCAAAGCGGCACTGCTTTAAATCCTGAAGTATTACAAGCTAATGTAAGAGAAAGAGCATTCAAACTTGGCGATCTATTGGAAATAAGTACTTCAAACAGCAAACGACTATTGAAAGACTTGAACGAAATTGCTCCCGATAAATTATTCGCTAATGAACTAAAATCTCTTCCTAACGACTATTACAAGGAAAATCAGAAACCTCTCCTGGCTTTTGGACCAGTTCTCGAAGACGATCACGATGGTCTTGTTACTGAATATCCAGAACATTTACACGATGCTGTTAACATTCCAATAATGATCGGTTCAAATTCCCGAGAAGGTTTGGAGGCTTCACTTCAATATCTCCTCGATGCTAGATATCTTATATATCTTAACAAAGATTTCCATTTTTTGCTTCCCATACGTACAGAAATAAAATTTGATCCCCTTAAAGATGAATATTATGACGCTGTAGACGAAATTAGAAAGTTTTATTTTAAGAATGATAAAATTGAAATTAATAACATTAAAGAGTACATTACATATATAGGTGATGTACTTACGTCATATCCTGTTGACGTTTTGACTAGAATGTATGCAAATAAAACGACCAGCTCAGTATTTTATTACCACTTTGATTATTACAGTGAATTGAATGAAAATAAAAATAGTATTTTAAAACTATCGAACATAGGCGATGGGACATGGGGAGCAGCGTCTGGTGACGAATTGTGCTATTTATTTAAATGCCCTCGTCTAAACAATAATTACATTAAACTAAATCGATCGATGTCTGAAGAGATTACATTACAAAGGAAACTAGTGAAGTTGTGGACAAATTTTGCGAAATATGGGTTAGTAAGTTACATACCTCTACATTTTTTTTCTCAAGCTTATGAACTTCCGACACTGGTACTGTCAAATTACCCTGCAATACAATTTACGGCATGAGTATTTCTTACCACTTGAATTCGAACTAGTAGTACAGTCAACGAGATGCAAATTTCAATGTTCAATGATAATTATAATTGCCATGAAGCGATCACAGCTTTCACCAAGTGTTTGTTTGTACAGAAATAAAATTTGATCCCCTTAAAGATGAATATTATGACGCTGTACACGAAATTAGAAAGTTTTATTTTAAGAATGATAAAATTGAAATTAATAACATTAAAGAGTACATTACATATATAGGTGATGTACTTACGTCATATCCTGTTGACGTTTTGACTAGAATGTATGCAAATAAAACGACCAGCTCAGTATTTTATTACCACTTTGATTATTATAGTGAATTGAATGAAAATAAAAATAGTATTTTAAAACTATCGAACATAGGCGATGGGACATGGGGAGCAGCGTCCGGTGACGAATTGTGCTATTTATTTAAATGCCCTCGTTTAAACAATAATTACATTAAACTAAATCGATCTATGTCTGAAGAGATTACATTACAAAGGAAACTAGTGAAGTTGTGGACAAATTTTGCGAAATATGGGTTAGTAAGTTACATACCTCTACATTTTTTTCTCAAGTTTATGAACTTCCGACACTGGTACTGTCAAATTACCCTGCAATACAATTTACGGCATGAGTATTTCTTACCACTTGAATTCGAACTAGTAGTACAGTCAACGAGATGCAAATTTCAATGTTCAATGATAATTATAATTGCCATGAAGCGATCACAGCTTTCACCAAGTGTTTGTTTGTACAGAAATAACTGAAAGAAATGGATGGGTTTAAACTCCCGACCATAAGATCGTAATGTCGACGCTTTCCCCGTAAGCTATCATCGCTATTAAATTAATATTTTTTATGGGTATAAAACTAGTGCTTGACCACGACAACCTTCAAAATTGAAGTTCATTTTTAATAATTGAATTGGCTTAATATGTATTGACACCTGATGCTGGCAGTAAGTTATTGTAAACATAAACACAACAAATAAAAACGCCAAAAAAATACTCATGTTTGCGACTTTTCTTAAATGTAAAGTTAGCTCTGAAGACCAATTTGGTATTATCAAATTCCAGTTTAAGCCATTTTTTTTAAAGAATGAGTAATAAGCTCCTTGTTGTCTTAATAGTTTAAGATAAAGTTGAGTAAATGATATTTTATTCAGTATTACTTTACAAAAACTGTAAGTACTACCCATCACCACGACTTCGAAAGGTGGTTTTGACTGACATGTAAAAAAAAAAAAAAATATTTAAAGACGTTGTGTGAACAATTTCCAAAAGTTGTCTTTTTTATTAATTAGTAAGTCCACGACGACCAAATTTTCCAATTCGCGCAAAATCTGCCGCACCTTAGTTTTAAAATCTACCTAAAATTATAATCTATCTAATTTAAAAAATAACGTTAGTTTATTTTTTACTAAAGAAATTTACTTATTTTTAATTATTAAAAAGTTACTTTCTCTTATTAGCGAATGTTGTTTGCATATTTTATAGGTATACACAATAGGACATAGTTTTAAGAATTTGTTGTTAATTAGAAATGCATGTGTGTAATGCTTTAGTATACCTTATTAAATAAATAAATGATTTTTTCAGATCTCCAACACCTACCGACAATAATCCATTGGAGAATCTTAATTGGCCACCGTATAACCAAAAAACAAAAGAATATCTATACATCGGAAAAAAAATACAAGTGAAACGTAACTTATTTGAAGATAGATTTCAATTCTGGGAAAAATTCTTAAATAAATGGCCAGCACTATTAAGGAATTCAAAAACTAAACATTACGATGAGCTGTAATAAAATGAAAATATTAATATATCTTGTTTATTCTTCCTGACTGACATCAACAACGAAAATTACCATATTTCGTGTTGTAAATTTGGCAAAATTAATTATTGTCGGTGGTTTTCCCGTACCAATATCACTTGAGAGCTCCGAGTCTGCTAAACCAATTACGTGCATAATAAACGTTCAGTGGCATCATAGTGGTCGATATATGTTAGTTTTTTAGTCTTTTAGTTCACTGATGCCACTAAAGTTTACAGATAGCGTAACACTGGCACACCAATCGTGTATATGTAAGTATTTGACGTACTGATGCAATGATAATAATTTATCAACTGTAATAGATCGGTTTCATAATAAAAAAAGAATGTTAACGATTTTTTTAAATACATTACATTCTTGTTAAAGACTTGTGTTAGGAGATGGTTCACGTCAATAGTCGGATGGTGCATTGGAACCCACGACCGCGATTACTTATGATTGTGTTTATGCAGACCATACCTTAAAGGTCAAGCGGGCGGCGGGAATTTGACAGTTGTTGTTGTCACGACTAGTCGAACGCCCTGCACGATGGCGCTGTGTGTGACGATCTATATTAACTAGTACTGTACAAGTGCCTATTTTCCGCCAACGCTACGTCGCTGTGTGGATTAATATTAAACCATTAGGCTATTAAGGCTTCGAATAATTCGCTTAGCTAATGAAACACTGGCAATTATCAGATTCGGGGTCAAGGAGATCTGCAGTCTTGTGACCATCTAAAATTAGCTAAGCCACTTTTTAATTCACCGTTATTCCTATAAAAAAAATAGCATCAACGATATCATAATAACAGTAGCAATAATTATTAATAACTAGTACCAGCGTATATATTATAACTACGAGTATTTATCGCGATTAAAAGTGGAGAGATATAAAATATCGTATATAGATAAAAATGTAAGTGATGCCCACAATGATTAACACGATTACCTTTGGGACACGTCAGTATTACAGTATTAAGACAATGATTAATATAAACAGTTGAATTTGATATTTGTATTTAAACAACCAGCCTGAATGCAATCAGGATGAATTATCTATTTTCTTTTTTTCTATTGTACAGTTTCACGTTAACATATGCCGATGTTATAGTTGACACTAAATTAGGTAAAGTGGCCGGTAAGATAGTGGATTCGATCATTCGTAACGAGAAATATTATTCATTCTTAGGTATTCCTTACGCTCTACCACCAGTTGGCGAATTAAGATTAAAGGTAAGTGATATAATCTGTAATACAATATTTTATGACTATTGGATTTTCACGTCACTATGAGATGGACGCCTACTGCCCTGTGGGAAATGAGAAGTCAAGTCATTAGTTAGACCATCTAGAATATAACCTAGAAATGTACCATATGTAACTGATATTGCAGTCTAAATTAAATGTCTGATAAGTCGCAAACAGTTGCGATTTATTTGGTTCCCGGCGTGAATACAAGAAAGAAAGGAAAAATTTACCTCCATTAGTAATTGATGATTCGATACATTGGATTCGTATTCAAAAAATGTGATTATACGAATATGACAATATGAATATTACGTACTACTTTTTTTATTTATTTTTAGACCTTAGGTTAAGTTATTACATTATTTATATAAAACGTAAAATACACAACAAGTGTAAAACCATTATTAAAACCTTTTTTGTTGACGGGGAGGAAATCTTCACAAAGATACTCCACCTTCTGGGGAAGGCGGCGGTTATGTGGGGTTCTTACCCACTAAAACCTCCCAGTGGCCCTTTCCTCGGTGCATGACGAGGGGCTCCGGGACCTCACGTGGAAAGCACCGGAGCCCCTCTGCACTGTGCTCAAGGAGAGCACGTCCCGGGGAGGTTACTCCCTCCCCTGTGCCCTCGCAGCGCAAGGCGACACAGGCCAGCCGATGTCGCCTTCTTCCTGAGTCCACCCACCCTCGTCGCCCAGTGAACCCGAGGCCCCTTTTAGTCGCCTTGTACGACAGGCAGGGGATACCGTCGTCTTATTCTTGAGAGCCCAGAACTACAGGGCTGACATTATAAAAACCTAACCTAGGGTGTGCCACCGCTATCAGAAACGACTAGGGGGATGAAAATCGTATCTAAGCCTAATCCGGGCTCGAAGTCGGGTTGGCAAATATTAGTATTATAAATAGATTTTTTTATTATTTGAAATTAATTAAAATGTATTGGCATATATAAGGGTAGTTTCAGTAATGAAATGAAAAATGAAAAACTATAGTTGCTCAACTGATTTAGCAGATTACAAAAATTAAATAGAATCAATAATAATGAACGTTCATTTTGGACACATTTGTAATAGCAGAGTTGGGACTTTGCGCTCATTTGCTTTCTTTTTCTATAAAAAGATTGTTTAAAATGAATAATATTTAAAATAGAGAAAAAATATAATGTACTCAATAAACGATTGACGATTTCTTCTTAATATTTTCAGCCACCGAAACCACATAAAGGTTGGGAAGACGTTCTAGAAGCAAAACACGAGAGAAAGCCATGTCCTCAATTTTATTTACCCGTGAGAATGGTGAAAAAAATCGGCTTCTTTGGTGATGAAGATTGTTTACATCTTAGCGTACATACGCCAAATATTCCCGACCCAAACCAAAAGCTTCCCGCATTAGTATTTTTGTATAATGAACACTTCAAAATCTCCTATAACGGTTCAAAAGAATACGGCCCTGATTTCTTCATGAAAGAAAATGTTATCATAGTAACAATTCAACACAGATTAGGTGCGCTAGGTTTTCTTTCCTTTGAAGATGAAATACTTCCAGGGAATTATGGCCTTCGAGATGTTATATTAGCTCTGAAATGGATTCAAGAAAATATAAAAAGCTTTGGTGGGGACCCATCAAGAGTGACCCTAATGGGCAATCAAGGTGGCGGTGCCATTGCAGATTTGCTATTACAGTCACCTGAAGCTGAGGGCTTGTTCTGTGGTGTTATCTTACAAAGTGGAAATTCATGGAACCCTTTATATGTGGATGAGAATCCAAAAAAAGCAGCAAAAGGACTTGGTGAAGCATTAGAAGAGACGGTGACAACAAGTTCTTATTTCTTAAAACGCTTAGCAGATTACTCGCCTCAAGCAATAGCAGAATCCGAACACTTAGCTATACACGCAGACGATGCAAGAGCAGTACAAAGAGGAATAGTTGCCTTTGGACCTAGCTTAGAACCAAAACATCCTGATGCCCTAATAACCGCCCTTCCTGAGGATACGAATATTAAAATAAATGTTCCAATAATGATTGGTTACAATTCACGGGAAGGTATTGAAATGGCAGAACGGCTGCTAAGGAAACCACAGTACCTTACATTTGCTGACAGAGATTTCCTGCTGCTGTTTCCTATAAGAGTCAAATATCACTTCAAAATCAATGATAAAGTTTACTTTGAGGCTATCGATAAAATTAAGGAATTTTATTTTGATGAAAGCTATGTAAAAGTCAGTAAGCCCGGTGAATATTTGTCATATTTAACTGATATCACTGCGTTTTACAACACTGATTATGCAGTAAGAAAATATACAAATATATCGAGCTTCCCAGTTTATTATTATGTTTTTGATTATAGCGGAGAATTAAACATGAGGAAGAAAGCTACACTTAAGGAAGCTGTAAATATAGATGGCACATGGGGTGCCTCTACGGCTGATGAACTTTGTTATTTATTTGTATGCAATCCGAAAAAGGTGTATAGAAAATTATTAGAAGACGAAGAATCAGAAGAAATTATGGTTTTAAGAAATATGGTTAGAATGTGGACGAACTTTGCTAAAACTGGGTGAGATTTTTTCATTAATTTTGGTAATTTTGTGCCTTCAATAAAACTTAATAAAACCTTTTTAAACAGAGTAGTATTGTATAAAAAAAAGAAATACGAATTTTCATAATTTCTTTATTCTTAAATTGAGTTGGTTTTACTGAGGTATAAAAGAATGCAATTAAATTTTTATACTTAATAATTACAAATAATCAAAGTACTTAACTAACAAAAACTAACAATAAAGGTCGGTATATCCTTGAAATTTACTAATGCAATCTTTATTACTTGGAAACAACTAAAAGAAGGGAATTGTTATATATTTATTTAACATAAATACCGCAACATGATTCTCATCTAACACAGATTAGCTAGGAACGTAAGTATTAAAATATATTTTAATTAAAATCATTTTTTCAGAAATCCTACACCTCCCGGGGAACAGTTCACGTGGAAACCTGCAACAAGAGAAAATAAGGATTGCCTCGTTATAAGCGATGAGCTTAAAATGAAAACTAATATTCATGAAGATATCGTTACGTT
This sequence comes from Meandrusa payeni, assembly GCA_029286785.1. NCBI lineage: Eukaryota > Metazoa > Arthropoda > Insecta > Lepidoptera > Papilionidae > Meandrusa > Meandrusa payeni. The sequence continues at coordinate 3,431,209 of JAGSMX010000008.1, read as the reverse complement.
TTGGGATGAATTTTTATCGACCTATAGCGAAAAAGCCGTTAATAATATTATAGAAGACATTAGAGATGAATTGTAAAAATAGTATATTATTGTATAAAACGTTTGTAAAAAAAAAGTAAATATACGAATCATCTATTTTTTTATTTTTGGAAAAAAATTCCAAAAATTTTAAAAATATTAATTGGCATAAAATAGCCTCAAGTACAGCATTCTTTAATGCGAATTTCAATCTTATAATAGTGATATAATACAAGATTGAATTTCGCATTAAAGAATCCTGTACTTGGGGCTATTTTATGCCAATTATTACCCTTTATCTTAACTAAATAAAGTTCTATTAGACGATATTAATCAGTGGATTCAGAAGAGGAATGTAATTAGAGTAGAAAGAAGATAACAGAAAGACAAAGGTGATGACAGAAAAAATGTCGGGGAAATAGAAATGACTCTGACTATTGATGATTCTAAAATTAATACATTAAAACTAACCTAACTTTAACCTTATAATTTTATTTTATTTTATACACTAAAATCTGTGACCAATGTAATGTAATGAGCTGACTACATGTGGGACCTAGTACGATCCACTTGATAAAATTGGCAGAAAGTTTAAATTGCTTTATTCTATTAAAGAGGCGTAAAGTGTAATCGTAACGGACACGTACACCATTGGGTCAAGGTGGAAATGGTTTTATTTTTTTATTACTTACTTATTTGTAATATAACAACATTAAACATAGCCACAGATTAAAAAGTAAATATTAATACATTCTTTATCTGTCGTATTCAACTGTTCCATATAACGCAGTATTTAGAACCGAATATAAATTCGAACCTAATATAATATATATAGGTAAATAGGGATATCTAAGCCCTTTGCAAGTATTTAATTTACAGATAATTACTGACAACGTGTTCGAATAGACGTCGAATTAAAAATCTTATCAGCCTGCAATTGATAAATGGTTATAGAATTAACGTCTACCTTTATCAGTTCTGTCAATAGTAATCTTGTGGTAATACTTTAACGTTCACTAAATCTTTATTTAGTATTGAATATCGAATAAAAACTATACAATGAAGTGGCTATTAATGTGCATATTAATTACTTCTTTACGTCAATTATATTGTACTAAAGACACAGCAAATGTTAAAATCAATCAAGGGGAACTATCAGGAAAAATTGAAAAAACAATATTTAAAAATCGAGACTATTATTCATTTAAAGGCATACCGTTTGCGCTTCCACCTACAGGAGATTTGAGATTAAAGGTAAAAATCGTCACTAGAACGTTTCATTAAACCGGTTAAATGTTACCCTTATACACATGCATTTAACATTTTAGGCGCCGATAAAACATCATGGATGGGACGAAGTCTATGAGGCTTTCACAAACAAACCAACTTGCTTCCAGTTTAGTACTCGACAAAGAAACGGGGAATCTTTTGGAATGTCGGGATCAGAAGACTGTCTTTATCTCAGTGTATTTACACCAAATCTCAAGGGCTCCGCCCCGGTTGTAGTGTTTGATTACAATGACAATTTTAAAGCTGGTTTTAATGGAACGGAAACATACTCGCCACACTTTTTTGTTGAAGAAGACGTGTTAGTTGTTACAATTAATCATCGTCTCGGATTGTTTGGATATTTGTCAACTGACGATGAAATTATTCCCGGTAACAATGGCTTACGAGATTTTATTTTAGGATTACAATGGGTTAAAGAAAATATCGAAAAATTCGGAGGCGATCCAAATAAAGTGACGTTAATGGGCAGTAGAGGCGGAGCTATAATAATTGATACACTTTTGTACTCTGTGAAAGCAAAAAACCTATTTAGTGCAGCTATTTTGCAAAGTGGAACATCTATCGAGCCATCTTTCTTTTATGAAAAACCAAGAGAAGCAGCTTTTGAACTTGGAAGATTGTTCGAAATAAACACCACTGATAGTGCTACCTTGTTGAAGGGGCTACAGAAAATTGATCCCGAAACATTGGTTACAAGAGAAGGCATTATTGCCGATGAAATGTTTGATTTGGCTCAACTAGTGGTTCAACCGTTCAGTCCCATAGTCGAAAGAAATAATCCCGATGCTGTGTTAACGTTTTTACCAGAAAATGGATTGATTGTTAACGATGTTCCCATAATTATAGGATTTAACTCTAGAGAAGGTTTGGATTTGGCCTCACCTTATATATTTGAACCACGACTGCTTACGGATTATGCTCAAGACTTTTTCGTACATCTTCCAAAAAGAACTGGATTTCGCTTCCATCGAAACAGTTCCGTGTTCGAGAATGCGGTAAAGGAAATACAAAACTTCTATTTAAAAGATGGATACCTACATTACGACAATATTCTTGAATATTCAGTGTATGTGGGAGATATCCTTCAAAACTATGCATTAAACCTTGCAGCAGGGAAATTGAGCAAGGATATTAAATCTGCAGTGTATTACTATATGTTTGATTTTAGGGGACTCCTTAATGAAAACAGTGAATACATGTCTAGACGTGCCAGAAGTTCAATGGAACATTGGGGAGCCACAATAACCGATGAATTATGCTATTTGCATCTATGTTCCCGCATTGAAAAAAGCTATATCAAACTAAACAAGCTCCTAAGTGAACAACCTGAAATAAAATTATTGAAGAAGATGGTGCGCATGTGGACAAATTTTGCAAAATATAGGTAAGTGTTTACATTACTAAATTTAGTTTAGTTTTATTAGTTAACAAGCATTCATCACCGTACCGCCCTAACTTTATGATTAACCAAAAAAGGAGAAGGTTTTTTTTTTAATGACGAACTACGCAGATTGGCCAGAGAAGCTGGCCTTGACTGCTTCACCGGATTGAGAGGTAGCATAGCTCTTAGGTCGCTTAGCCTGAACCTCTAAAAGGAGAAGGTAATCAATTTGGTTATATTTTCTTTTCATGTTTGTACATTTATAACTCCATCAATTTTTACTGTGTCCGGTCCCAACTTGCACAATACGCTAGCGACCCTAGTTCGTTTCCGGTGCCGGCACTTCTGAATTTGCTTGTTGCAATTTTAAGTGTTGATTTACCACGCGCACGAACGTTGAAAAACATCGTGATGAAATCTACTTGTGTTAGAATGTGTCTAACAGTATATATCCCAAATACAGAATATCACGTAATTCACCATCCAAGGGTAAATATAAGGGTGGTGAGGTGGTATGCGAGCCTCGACAAACATTATAAGAAAAATCCACATCACTTATTTTTTTTATATGAGCATTTAACTGAAAACTGTGAAAAATGGTAGCCATTGTGGGAAATAATTTCAAAAGTTAGCGGTACTATTCATTATTTCAAAATGGTATAATTCTACCACATTTTATTGTAACTATTCGAAAAGAACTTTTTGTAGAAATAATGTAAAAAAAATCGTTGATCGTAGAGAAATCACAAATTTCATATGGTATAACATATACAAGTATCATACATATTCCACATTCATATACCATTATGCACAAAACTGATTTACCACGCGCTCGGCGGTGAAGGAAAACATCGTGAGGAAACCTACATGTCTTAGAAGAAAATTTTCTAAAACACGTGAAGTCTGCTAAATCGCACTAGGGCCGGGTGGCGGTCTATCCCCTTATACTCTCTTTACAAAGAAAGCTTGTGCCCAACAGTGGGACATATGTGTATATACAGGCTGTAGACTTTAACTTTTGCACTAATGACAAGTGAGTGGGATGTGCTCCTGATTTTAAATGATAATAGCCGTCCTGGCACATGATAATCACAATCAGGAATGAAGGTTAAGTTAAAATAAAAAAAGTTTTTAGTAAAAACCAGCTTCGTTCAACGAAGCAATTACTACTCCGTCAATTCATGTATTTATAAATTAATCGATTTATTATTTTGTTTAAGGAATCCAACTCCCAAAACCAGTGACGACATACTAAAAGATTTCTTTTGGCAGCCAGTGAATAAAAACAAGATCGACCTGAACTATTTACATATCACAAAAAAACTACGCATGAAGGATAACCCATTAGGCGAACGTGCTACGTTTTGGGACGGTTTTATCGATAAATATTTAGCCTTGGCTAAAGACGGTGTCGTCAAAGACTGGAGCCGTGATGAATTGTAAAGAATATTTTTTATTGTATCTGATAGATTATAAATAAAATATAATACTCTAAATATAATTAAATTAATCTTAACACTATGAAGTATTTCGGAAGAAATACTTTTACGAATTTATTATACATGGTGAGGATAATAATGTTTAATTAATGCAATAAGCATAGAGAGTTTTAACATATATAACATATGGTCCAGGATATGGCAATGTGCTAACTCATATGGGAGTAGCAAAAGACACAAATCTGCCACTGTCCTTTAAAGTGTTCTATAACATTTATCATAAATAAATCAGTTATAACGCCTGCATTTTATATAGCGGCAAATTTTACTGAGAAAGTATTTTTGCTAATTAGTATGAAGACAACGCAAATAAACGATATTGACATTATATATAATTCAAAATATTTAATCGGTTTCTATTATGAAAATTGGGTTTTACTACAAATTAATTTTTCCCCTGACAGGTTCTTACGAGTTTAATACTTGTCTTTTACCTATCGAAGTAGCATTGTCACTTTACAATCGTTTATTTCGTATTCATTTTATGGTTTTATGGTTTTTGATTTTATTGTTTTCGAATGAATAATTACTTTTATTATGCTATCAATCGGTCTATAAACTTATTGTTATAGTCGAACTAACGCCTGAATACAATCGTCACACGTAGCCACCATTTGAAAACATATGTCAACATGGCTAATAAATGCTATGCTAAATAAATGTATAAATAAGATATTACAGTGAAATAATATCTATAAATATATAAGCGAAATACCACTCACTTGAAATTCATTGTTTTAGAGTTTCTAATGATTGACTTGAAATTTAACATTAATTATTTTACGATTATTAAGAATGGACTTTCCGCATATTGTAATTATTACTTCCTGTCTTTCAACCTTAACTAATAATTATTATATATAAATATTAAGTCTTCCCGACCAGAAATCGCGTTAATTAATGCGTCTATTGAACGCATTTGAGGCCGCGTCAGGCAGTCTTAAATCAGCGCGAAACAAACACAATCTTTGACTTTGACTTGACCTTAAAGGTCACACGTTTTTCATGTATTATTTAGTTTTTCAACGTTTTCACATCTCATCATAAATTTTTGTTAGTCTCACTGGAAGATATCTTGTCTCTATACATACTTTTACAAATTCATTTTTTTTATTTTCATTAATTATTGTATTTATCTACTAATACAATTTGTAGTGTATGGTTATGCTTATTATTATTTAATGCAGTGTATACGAACTAATTAACCGACCCGAGTTCTCAACTCACGTGTAATTTTTTTTGTTCTACATACCTACATATATGTTACTGCAAAACTTTGGACCACATCAAGTATGTGCGCCACAAATGTACGAATAACTCAATATCACGCCAACCGATTTCGATTAATTTTTTAACGAACTTCACAGATTGGCCAGAGAAGCTGGCCTTGACTGCTTCACCGGATTGAAAGGTGACATAGCTCTTAGGTCGCTTCAGCCCTGTAGTTCTGGGCTCTCAAGAATAAGACTACGGTATCCCCTGCCTGTCGTATAAGGCGACTAAAAGGGGCCTCGGGTTCACTGGGCGACAAGGGTGGGGGCCTTTGTCGTCCGCTAAGGTGGACCCGGGAAGAAGGCGACATCGGCTGGCCCGTGCCTTGCACTTTAAGGGCACAGGAGGGGAGGGAGTACCTCCCCCCCCCCCCCCGAGACGTGCTCTCCTTGAGCACAGTGCAGAGGGGCTCCGGTGCGTTCCACTGGAGATCCCGGAGCCCCTCGTCATGCACCGAGGAAAGGGCCACCGGGGAGGTTTTAGTGGGTAAAAACCCCACATAACCGCCGCCCTCCCCCCAGAAGGCGGGGTATCTTTTTGAAGATTTCCTCCCCGTCAACAAAAAAAAAAAACTCTTAGGTCGCTTAACCTGAACCTCTATCGCTAGTAACTCGACACAATGGTCCCCTCGGTGGACGGTTACTATACCGATTTCAATGATTATTTTTTTATTGTAAAGGTTGCACACAAGAGTATTTTGATGAGGTTCTGGTTAATTCTCAATCAAGCATTCATAGCCTTTTAGGGTGTGGTCTGCGAATCGCGTGGTAAATCAGCACATAAAATTGCAGTAACAACTTTATTGGCGGTGCTAGCACCGGGATTGAACTCGGGTTGCTAGCGTACGATGCAACTTGAGGCGATCGCCGTGATATTGAGCTACCATGGCTATAAGACATACATATTTTATATATAATTTTGATTGAAATTGATTTTTTGGTGTAACGTCAAACTGATTTACTGTTTGTTGGCTAGCAACGTCTACTAATATAAACTTTGTATACCCTATGCCCGGTTAAACCGAAGTTTTCTAGGAATGAATCCTATCTAGATCGATTTATCTCCCGCGAAACCCTACATGCAAAAATTCATGAAAATCGTTGGTTTATATTAATTGCTCCTTTAAGGATATTAAATATTAGTTACTAAAGCCTAAATTACATACTAATAAGACAAAAAAATCTGTCAGTATTTGTCGGACAGGTATACCGTTGCTTAGCAACCACACAATATTACAATAAGAAGCTATTTCTATTAAAGTTTTGGTAAGGTTAAATGTGCAGTAGAAACCGTCGATGCAACTTGCAGATATATTATGCAATTTTACGCCCCAACGGCCCTGACTTTAATATCATATAACGGCCACATATTTGCAGTGATCGCGGTCATGATTATTGACAATCCAATACCAAGGTGGAAAATACTAGACACGATGCTAATGCATAAGGAATAATATTATGTTTTAATGCTTGAGAAGTGTTTAAAAATCGATGTTAAGTAAAAAGGAATGTTATTTATTTACTGGCTACGCTCCGCGGTGTTACCCGCTATTACAATGTATGTGGGGTACATACTTTAATAGCGGGTGTTGTAGGCATTTCATAATTTTATTGTTCTTACTTTTATAATTAATATAAAAAGTAATTAAAATGTATTAATAATATATAATTCTATTTGTTACTTCAGCTATCTGTCAGTGAATGTCCCGTTAAAATCGGTCCAGCCATTGCAGAGATTAGCCGGAACAGGCAGACAGAAAAATTATAAAAAATATAATTTTGTATTATGTACCGTATATACATTCTATAAACCAAAACCATAACCTATAAAGTAAATAAGTTAATAAATATAGCAAACTTATCTCAATTTAATTGATATTAAATGGCTTTTGGGAATGTATTACGAGGAAACAGAAGAATTACTACATTTACAAAGATAGATATATCAACAGCTTTGTTATGCCTAATTGTCCAAGGGTCCTGACTCCCACATCCACCTATTAACCATGTCTCATATTATTGTTATAAAAACCGTACTATGTAATGTGGGAGTAAGACAAATAAAGATTTTACTATTCGTATGCAATTAAAAGCGGTTATTGTAATAATACAAACAGACACTACAATTTAATTTATTTTTATAGATTTAATCTTCATATGCGCAATATAAAAGTGTAGAAACAGGCGGACTAAATGGCAAAAGACATTCAGAAACAGGCGGACTAAATCTTGGGGTTGTGTAGAGAAAAAGTAACGCGTGTAAGCTTAGTTATAAGTTATATTTACATAATGACATTTCCAATTATATTTATTTCTTACGATCCCTCCGAATAATGGAAAACTATACTTATCTTTGATAACCTAATGACTAAGCAGTTAGACATACGATATTATTCCCGAGTTCGAATCCCAAACGGCTTGTACTAATAAATTTGCCTTTTTTCAAGTTTAAAAACTGCAACTGGACAAGCAAATGGACGTTCAATGGATATATACGATACATATATGTATACTAAGAAAACATTTTTAAAATTTTTGTTTATTACGAATGTCTGTTTGTTCACTCTTATCTCTGGAATGGTTGGACTGATTTTGACGAGCTTACACTGGCAGATAGCTGATAAAATTAGGAGTAACATAAACTTTACTTTTAATATTAGAAAAAAATTAGTAAACAGCTTCTTTGGCGATATACATACGCTAAATGCATTTACTTGCACTATAAATTTATTGCGTCCTACCTAGCATTAATTACTACGTACGAAGACGGAAAACGAAATCCTTTTTTTAAAAAAAAAAAGAAAGCTAGCAATATTTCTATTTTTTTCAGATTTTTTTTTTGTATTCTTAATTACCGTTGATTAGAGAGGCATGCGTTCTTATACTTAACAAAATTACGCTGTCATAATTTATTGCCTATTAAGGTCAGCAGAATTTTCTATTCTCTATTTCTATTCACATTGAACCCATTTATTAAATAATATAATTAATTTCCTCTTAAGTGACAAATTAATTTTAAATAAAAGTAATTAGTAGTAATAAAACTAATTTTGATTTTAATCACGCTGTTATTTAGATTATTTGCTGTCGGCTTGTCACCAAGCCAAGCAGATCCACTGGTAACTATTTTTGATGCTTCATCATCATCATCATCAGCCTGTGTCTATCCACTGCTGGATACTCTTAGTATAGATAATTAATTTACCTTTGAATTAACGTGCATGGAAATTTGTTTAAATAAGATCACCAAGCAAAAAACTAAATGAGGACACAATTACCCTTATCTTAAAATCGTGGAAACAAGTTCTCCACAATATCTTATTTGTACGAAGGTCACAAACGAGGTTGTAACAACATTTTTTTGCACTGACAAGTATATTTACGAGCAAAAACAAAAACCGACTTCAAATCGAACCAAACGTTAACCGCTGTTACGCGCAGACACTCTATAAATATAAATGGATATCTACGAATTATCATAACATTACTTAAAAAAGGAGGAAGTTTGTAATTCAACTTTTTTTTACTTTCGTTAACCTCAGAAATTTCCACGATGTGGACAAATTTTGATGAGTCTTATGTTATTTGAAAAATTGAAGTTATGGTAAAATTGACGGGACAAGACCGCGAGGTCGAAGCCCGACACGTTGGACTGACCAGATCCGCACCCCTCTCGGCACGTCGGTTAGCGACGCTCTGCGCACGGCTGCAGATAGAGGAAAATGGCGACGGATCACTAAAAACAAACTGGTCACGACCCTCAGCATTGAGGAAACCGATGACAGGAGGAGAATGTTTTTTGAAAGCTGCTGCTTCCCGTGTTGTCCCATTTTATTTCGCCCATTTATAAGAATGGTATCCATGACAAAATCATGTCTTAAATTTGCATTAAGTATATTGCATTTGGTTACGCGACAAATGGACAAATAACTCAATATCACACCAATCGATTTCGGTGATTCATTTTTTTATTAGAAAATATATACTTCAGGAGGAGTTATATTCTGACTAATTCTATTTAGTAATATTACAACGATAATTCGGAAATACAAAGAGGACGCAACGCGTAAATGCGTATCACGTTTGATTCGGTTTAAAATCGGTCTTAGTTTTTAGTCATAATTATAATAGTAATAAACCCCTATTATAAAGTAACATTATAAACGTGATTTACAACACGACCGTGTTTAAAACGTGTGCTTTTTGTCTGCCCTGTCTCCTTGACACTGCGTCCGAACCTTCCAAATCCATAAACAATATTTGTTTTCTTAATTTACCAACGCGACCGAATATTTGTTGAGAATATTTATTTACGTCCTTGGTAGCAGTGTCATATTGGGACAACCATTTATCATCCTGATCAAATTCTGACTTGTTTTTTTTTGAAGTAAAACTTCTTTGCGCAAGCTTGACTTTGTATCTTCTTCCACCCTTTTCTTTTGCAGGGACAAGAATGGATTATGTCGAACTCGCACCGACTAACACCACCACTGTGTTCACCTCTATGCCTATAGTCAGAACTACAGGAACGCGTTAGCACACTTCCGTAGCTCCGACGGCTTTGGCTCTTAAGAACTTCATCTCATCTTAAGTAGGGGTGAAGCGAAAGCTATTCACCCCTTTCTCTTTTTCTGGAAGGTGCGCAGGAATGCTCTTCCATCCTCCGTCAACAAAAAAGGTAACATACGTCAAAGTGACACGATATTGAACGTTTAACATTCTCGTTTAAGATATCTTTACGTGTTATAAAATCGATATAACCCAGTGTAATGGTTACGGTTACGGTGCAAACCTGTTACGTTTTCACGTACGTTACGTTTTTCCACTTCCTGGCACAATTACACGGTTGTATATCAGGTTACGTCTACTATAGCATTTATAATTAAATTCTACTTAATGCTGCAATCGCCGTTCAAACTATTTTATTACAATATATTTATCACTATGCATGAAGCATTTAGTTCAAATAAATGACAAGTATATTTACGAGTAAAACCAATAACTGACTTAAGAATTTTATGGTTTTCTCTTTGGTCCCATTGTCAGAACTGGATCAAATTTAAATGTATCCATGCCGGAAAGAATCATCAAAATCGATTCACCCAGTCCAAAGTTATGCGGTAACAAACAAAAAAAATAAACATTGAGAACCTCGTCCTTTTGCAGTCGTTTGAAAAGATGTGATATGTACAAACATTGGAGATTCATATTTATACAAATAAAGAAGTTTTTTTTTTTTCAAAAACTTATACCACGTGAGAAGAGTTTTATGTCTTTCATTCTTCGTACAGCAAAGGACTGGAATAGTTTGCCCGCGTCTGTCTTTCCTTCCGATTACAATGTGGGTATTTTCAAGAGTGGAGTGAATAGGCATTTACTAAGCTAGTGCGCCTTACCATCCAGGACTGCATTTCCACTTAACATCAGGTGGGATCGTAGTCAATCAATTTTATAATTTCTAAGCAAGTAATTATAAAAAAATGATGAGAAAACATTAGGTTTGTTGTTGAGGCTATCTTCATCACTTCGCAAATACCTCAATGCCTGAAGACAAAAGTTTTCAATCAGTGTGTTCTCCCAGCCACGTCAGATGACCAACGGTGCAGAGACTCGGACTCTGACCTTTGGGCTGGTCCACAAGCCGAAAGTAGCATAACGAGCAATGGAAAGAGATAAAATCCGAAACGAAGAAATTCGACGGAAAACAAAGGTAATCAACATAGCTTTTAAAGTCAGGAAGTTGAAGTGGCAGTGGACCGGCCACATCTGCCGAATCAGTGACAGATGGGAGAGGAAAGTCTTGGAATGGAGGTCGCGCATGGGTCGGAAAAGCGTAGGACGCCCTCCAGATGAACCGACGTCCATGTAAGGATAGTCGGAAGTGGCTGGATGCGAAAAGCGGAGGATCGTATGTGGTGGAAGACATTGCGCAAGGCCTATCTCCAGCAGTGGATAGACACAGGCTGATGATGATAAGGCTATCTTGACTTGGATTGTCATAAACCTACTCCACACAATAAACAAGCTTCCAACCGATTTTTAGGAGTTCCCTACACTTATGCGAACAAATTTCACATAGGACATAAAAACCATAATCAATCGAAGAAAAAAACAGTCATAAGTGAGTGCACAAACATTTAATATAGACGAATTAAGAACTTCCTTTTATAAAGACAATTGAAAACATTGGTGATACTAGATGCATTAAAACAGCTTGCATGATTACTGGCGCAAACTTCAAGTGCAACTGTTAGTTGAAATGCAGACGTCGCACGAGCAGGACGCTAGCAACCGCGTTAGTGGTGTACATATTATCGACATCGAAAATATCCCAGAAGACGCGATCGTTCCTGAGGAAGAACCTCCATTGTTGCAGTTACGTATAGATAGCGTTTGTGAGGAAACAATGAACGGGAACGGTGGGTTAAATTTTTTTAAACCTTTAACCTTTTTTTAACATACACAAAGAACTGTCTGATGTGTTAATACGCAGTTCTTTACGTTAAATTATACATAGTCGTATAATTAAGATTAACGATGGTATTGTTGAGATGAATTAATTCATCTGAAACCCTCCATCTAGTCTTATGTATATCTCTAATGATGTAAACTCTAATTTCCTTTTAACCTAAGCAGGGTAGATAGAAATATGAATGTCTATCCACATTTTACTTCACTGTGCCATAAATGTCTCGTGTGTTTGTATCTTCATATAACTCGTTTACGCAAAAAAACAGAAAAATAACATCTGGTACAACTGGAATTATTTTACTTTTCATATACAATGACTATATAAAATATTCATTAGATTTTTTTATAGACAGTTGGAGGAGACAATTAATAAATTGGTTATTATCATTATCATTTCGTATCAACAAGTTAACTGCTAGAAATAGGTATTCCACCATACGATCCTCTACAAATGATTCACCTGATTACGAATGCTCTGAAGGTCCCGAGTCTGCTAAATGGATAACATTTGTGTACAAAATGTATGTGTTATACATGCAATATGTGATCACCACCCCTTAGATGTAAGGAGCGTTGCTGGAGTTTCTTCGGCCACTTCTTTCCAAGCGCCAACGCTTCCCAAAGTTTTATCCGTGAAATAGCAACCGACTGAGTCGTGGTTCAGCCCTCTTGGGCGCCCTCGGATCGGAATGCTTACGCGTAATATACTAACCGGCAAAGCTGAATTTACCCGTCACCGGGGGGACCCTTGTGTCGAGTCGAGAGGTTCAGGCGACCTGAGAGCTATGCCACCTCTCAATCCGTTGAAGCAGTCAAAGCCAGCTTCTCAATCTGTGTAGTTCGTCATTAAAAGAAAATAGATAATAAACGAATGAATCAATGACAATTACGTGTTACCAAACATTAAAACGTACGGAGCCAAAACTAATATGTACATGGCAATTACACGACCAACTTGACCGTTCACGGTCAAGGTGAGGTGGAACGCGGAATAGAAAAACTTATGTTTTACTAAATCTGTGTTGTCATATTCCAACTTAGAAGTTTTTTTTTTTATTTTTGTTAAGTATTAACAATTCGCACGTGTATAAAGGCCATTATTTATAAAGTAATTACTTCATATCGTCGTATATTGTGTTAGTTCATAACGCGTCGATTTAGACTTCGCATCAAATTCGAAATTCATATGTTAAAACAAGTTTACTTACGAGAATAAAAATCGCGGACGCTCTTTTGTATTTCCAAGATATCGTCGGAATATTACGTCTTGAAGTACATCCTTTCTAATAAAAAAATAATCATCGAAATCGGTTAAGGTGATTTTGAGTACAAATTCGCTTTTCAAATAAAAAAAGAATCATCAAAATCAGTTCACCCAGACGAATTGAAAGCAAACCCTTCAAAACAATTGTAATAACTTGTAGGTTTTGTGGAATGAAATAGTCCAATAACTAGTACACTCGCTTTATTGAGACAGTGTAACGTTGTACAAAGAATTATTTAACGAATACCGTATCAACTGCGCGTCGTCACAATCTTTATACAAAATTAATTAGAAGTCAGATTACGAACTAATCAAGTTAAATTTACAATGCCAAGTTAATGTGACGATCAACTAAATTATTAATTATGAATTAAAGATACAATAAGGTTCAGATAAATCAGTAAGATATCATTGGAAGTAGTTATTTTGCATAACAATCGCTGGATGCCATGCTAGGTAACACAGCAAATGCATACATGTAAAAATACAGTCGAATTGAGATCCTCCTTCTTTTTTGACGTCGGTTAATAAGGATACACGCTCACACAAACTCACGATGTCGTACGTGCACACAGACGTACGAGTAATACACACTAACATTTACAAGTTCGTTCTTACAAACGTACCAGTATTTTTTTTTATGCATTAGCAAACCTGTTATTTTTTCTAGTCTTTTCCTTGTTAGTTACGTAGTCTTTTTAATTCTCTAGTGTTTGTATTGTATCTATACAAATAAATAAAATTGTAGTGTCTGGGTGTCATATTAAAATAACCGCTTTACTACGTGCATATGACATTCATATACGTTATTATTTATTTATTTTGTTGATGGGGTCGAAATCTTCCACACGATACCCCGCCTTCTGGGAAGGCGGCGGTTATGTGGGTTACCCACTAAAACCCCGGTGGCCCTTCCTCGGAGGGGCTCCGGGATCTCCAGAAGAACGCACCGGAGAACCTCTGCACTGTGATCTTAGCAGAGCACGTCCCGGGGGGTGCGGGGAGTCTTTCTTCCGCCTCTGTGCCATCGCAGTGCAAGGCGACACGGTCCAGCCGATGTCGCTTTCTTCCCGGGTCCACGTTGGCGAACTACAAAGGCCCCCACCCTTGTCGCCCAGTGAACCCGAGGCCCCTTTTAGTCGCCTTTTACGACAGGCAGGGGATATCGTAGTCTTATTCTACGAGCCCCGAACTAAAGGGGTTTATACGTTACACATACCAACATAACAATTTTACAAAGTTTTGTGTGTCTGTTTGTGCCGGCAGATATCCGTATTTAGTTCACGGTTCAGTAACGACTACCGCGTGATCGTATTAACTTTTCATTCTGGTTTTAAATACACTGTCTTGCTTCCCACGGTTGTAGCCTTCCTGTGAATCGTTATATAAACTAGGAGTATATTTCTATTTTATAACAACCGGTCTTATTTAATATCCACAACTTTTATTGAGCATTTTTTGTAAAATGCGTCTTATGTTTTTGAATTCAAATTTCAAGCGGTTACACATAAATAAGATTTTTAACAGTTCCTTAAGTGAATTAACGTGTTTATATTGTCTTTTATTTTTGTTATCGATGGGGGAGAGGGAGAGAATTCTGTGCGAAAGATCGGCTTCTGGGAGAGAAACGATGATTGTTGCAATTTTATGTACTCATTTACCACGCGGTCGGCGGTGAAGGAAAACATCGTGAGGAAGCCTACATGTCTTAGAATTTTTTTCTAAGGCATGCAAACCCTGCATAATGCAGGGACTGAACTAAACTTGATCTCTTTACCACATGTTTTTTATATTCCGTAATTACATTAATCTAAAATATAGCCTTATACCTCCGAAGTCGTATATTCCAAAACATGTTTTATAAATACTTGTGTCTTGTGCTTGTGGCAAAAGGAATAATTTAAATTTGATATTTGAGATTTAGCTTATCACGTGACAAAAATTTTAAACAGCTCGTAAAGGTGTACAATAAAAAAAAACATTACATCGAAATTTGGACGGCTGCGAGACACTGGTCCTCAGTAACAATGAGCCCGCCGGCGATACAGCACGCTAACGATATTTACGCGGGTCCTGGAAATAGTGATGTGCACATTGTTGACATAGATATCGACAGAAGTAACTCGGACGTTATCGGCACAAGTGGGGACAGTACTAACGTCGTAAAATTAGATACGGTGCTAGAAGTCGAAGGCGTACTAATGAATGGTATTTTTTTTTAATTATTGACTTTTGTTTAATTTACCGAAATTCCTTCAGAATTGCAACTATTGATTTATTCCTTAAGCAATTCAAAAAACATATTTGGCCAAGTGGACAATGTCTACGTTTTTATATGCACGTCACGAAGTTTTAATAATAATAAACCCTGGGATAGGTTTTTATAAAAACATACTTACTTATTATAACAAGACAGTAAAAACCCTTAACCTAAGATGTAAAACATAAATAAAGGAAATAATTATATCAACCACACACTCTGCCTTTTGCCACCAGCCCTTCTGCCACCTAGAACCACCAATTTATTTCTTCGTTCCCCGAGCCGGCACCAAGAAAATTATTGCAATTTTAAGTGCTAATTTACCACGTGGTCAGCGTTGGTAGAAGTTAACATCGT
Source organism: Meandrusa payeni (assembly GCA_029286785.1). Classification (NCBI taxonomy): domain Eukaryota; kingdom Metazoa; phylum Arthropoda; class Insecta; order Lepidoptera; family Papilionidae; genus Meandrusa; species Meandrusa payeni. The sequence continues at coordinate 3,415,398 of JAGSMX010000008.1, read as the reverse complement.
GAGGAAACCTACATGTGAAGAATTATCTAAGACCTGTAAAGTCTGGCATCCACACTAGAACCGCTGTGAAGAAGACCTGTGCTATACAGTCAAACCAAACTATATAGGTTTAGGTTGCGATCTTATGGTCGCGAATCAATACAAAGTATCACTGCTTAAAATTTGTGCCTAGCGTAGAGCGAAAGTACCCGTTACATTTGAAATAGTGAAAGGCGAGCGGTGTTTGCTTTTTCAACCGACTTCAAAAAAGGAAGAGGTTCTCGTATCGTCTGTATGTTTTTCTTTTATGTTTATTACCACATAACTTTTGATTGGGTCAGACGATTTTGTTTTTTTTTATATGACAGCTGGTGCTTCCAGTGTGGTCCTATTTCATTACAATTTGGTCCGACAATGGCATCCATTAGAAAACCATATAAATCTTAAATTTGCAATAAGTATGTACGCGACAAATGGACGAATAACTCAATATCACGCCGATTTCGATGATTATCTTTTTAGTTTTAGGGCAGTTTACACTTTAGGGTAGTCGATACTTTCCAAAGTGAAATGAATCCTAGGTGTTTGTAGAATTAGGTATCACTTGCCTGTCATAACCGCGTCTGTCTTTCCCCCCGAATACAAAGTGGCGTTTTAAAGAGTAGAGTGAATGGTCATTTACTAAGCTACTGCGTCTTACCATCCAGAACTGCATTTAAACTTAACATCAGATGGGACCGTCGTCAAGCACGTAAAAAGTCGTAACCTTCGGGTTACGGTTAAGTCACGGGGGTCTCTTGTCGTTGTTAAATTGAGCAATGCTAAGAGAAGCAATGCTAAGGGAGAAATAGCCTCCTTATGCCATTTTCATGGGATATCTTAGCCTAATTCTATAATTTGCAATCATAGAATTAGGCTCTAGTCTTAGTGGCTAAACAAAAAACAAATCGCACAACCGGACATGCAATTTAATCAAATTTAATTGCTGCCCTGAACCACCAAAGCGTTTGTGCTCGATACATCAATCTTGGCATTATATATTTTGATTAGTTTAAAAATTGTTATCCGCAATATTATTTGTGAATATTTTTCATAACTTGTCTTCACATTTATGCGAATATAAATTTTTATGCACAATTAAATAACAAAGTATGTGATTTTTATTCTAATTCGAATTTCGTAAACAAAAGTCGTATAAAAATACAATGCACAATATAAAATACAATGCGTTTTTGTAATTTTTTATTTTTAATAATCGTTGTTTAGTGGCCTTATATTTTGAATTTTTTCACCCTTAAAGGATACATTTTAAATACAATTGTATTTGAAAATGAAATGTATTTCCCAGTAAACAATTTTTAAACGAGTGTTGTTTTCGAGAATAATGAATCTGTTTTTCTTTTAGCCTGTGAAATAATTATTATACACATAAATATTCATGTCTGTCACTAAAAAGATATGGTGAGATAACGTGATCTAGTTTATACTTTTATAATTTCGGCACTACTCAAATGCCGCATTTTTAAAAGCAATCCAATATTATTAAAACTCCATCACATATTTGATATTTAACACGAAAATATATGTGAAATGGCGTTAAATCAAATGTTTTTAAAACAATATACATGTTTCAAATTCAAAATAATTATAACGATACAAAAAGAAAAGTTTTTATTTAAGAGTATTTATGACAGACTAATTATTTAAAACATTTTTTATACGGATTGCTGTCTTTTACTTTTTACAATCTTGACAGTTCTTTCTCACACTGACACTTGACAACTCATTAATGAGTTCAGAGCCATGGAGGTTACATACAAAAATAAATGTTATTATTTTTTTTACATATAAAGATAAAACTGCAAACAGACATGTGGCTTACTTGATGTTAAGTGACAACGCAGGAGACTGATATTTACTAAGAACTTTAATTATAAAACCGATCTATTAAGTCATAACAATTATCATTCAATCATCACCAAATACAATACTTACATGCACACGATTGGCGGGTTAGTGTCATCGGTAATGGTAGGTAAACGATATGATGCCAATGAACATTCATTTTGATATAGTTTGTTTAGCAGACAAAGCTCATATTACATGCTTTTTTGAGTCTTATTCATACTTTTAAAGGTACTTTTAAACGAATGGAATTTATCAAATTACTTTGTTGATACGTTGTTTTGAGAGCGCAGTAGTTGGGCAGCCCGTAGGTATAAAGACCCCAAATCGAGTCACTGTAAACGCGTGCCAATGACCTTTTGAAAGAAATTTAACGTGCAGTGATTTTGTATTCGCCGGTTCGTTGTTCGACTGTGTTAATTAACAACTGACAAGTCATTTTGCAGAACAGGTCGACGCGTTTATGTTATAATAAAATCAATGTTAGAATATGGTAACGTCAACCATATTTAGAAAAAAAAAAACTTCTACCAGTAATCCAAAGAGAAGAAAAAATTATGTGGTGTTATAGGACACAACATCAAGTAGGAACGAAGTTCCTTGGAATAATCTATCCACATCCTTTATTCTTAAATGGAATTGTATTGCAATTAAGTCTGGTTATCTTAAATTACTATCAATCTAACAAATATTTTTAATTCTAAGTTGAGGTCTAATGATTAGGTCAACCAGATAGGCTTAGTCTGAACCAATATCACATTTTGATCAAAAAAAAATTCATTGCAAACGTGTCCAGATGTCTTCAGTCTTATTATTTTTTGCCCCTTTTTTATATTCATTGTGAGTGAGAAAAACTATTGTTCGGAGACCCTTATCAACGAATATAATTTGTTAGATACGATTATATGCGTTGATAATATAGTACAATTTTTTAAAAACACGAAAAAATGACTGAAAAAAGAATACGATAGTTTATATATCGGTAAAGAAACGGACATTATACATTATTACATTTTTAATATTTTAGTCTAAATATAAATTTCTCAATAATTTGATGTACCAAAAAAATATCGAGCAAAGCTCATCCAGGTACAATACTATTCACATAGTAACGTATATTTTTTCTTTTAAGCAGAATGAGCCAAGGATACTAGTAACACGACTAGTATATAATAAAAATCAAATAAAAATAGCGTTTATCTTTTACAATGTTGGCTTAGTCATGACAATAAAATATACACGAATCCATCCGCGCAGTTAACATTCTCATCACGGTTTAAAACAAGGTATAAAGTTGTGCCACACACGACGGCCAGCCTGTAAAATGGCTCATTATTATCTAACTATCAATTCAAATGTATATACACGCATTTCTACGTAATTATTCTGACCCAATCCTGCACGTTCTTAAACTGTTACAGTAATCCATTACTCTACGAGAAGAGAAACGTTTCGAGCGGGTGAAAATGTAGATAACAAATATTATAGGAAGGAAAAGATAACAATACAATACTACCGCTCACCGGACCCTTGTGTACTTGTGTACTACAATAGAGATCAGGGATCTAAGAGCTATGCTGCTTCTCAATCCGGTGAAACCGTAAAAGCCAACTTCTCAATCAATACAATATAATAAATAAAAAAGGCCTCAGTGATGTCGTTGATTTTTATTGTTAGCCCGAAGGCTTACACACTTTACTTGAACCTATACTGTAAATAACTTAGCGCGAGGATCCTTGGTTGAAATCTCAGCTCTTACTCTCACATTTTTCCCTCAGAGTACTAGAAATTCTAGATACACCACAATTAAAAGCCACGGCGCTGGAAGAAGCGATAGAAGAAATCCAAGAACAAATTAGAGAAAATATGCCTGTGGCGCGCGGAAACGCGGCCAAATGTAGTCAAAGAGAGCCTCGGTCTTCGCAGAAATGTTATATCTACGAGAATTCCCAATGTCTAAAATCATGAAACAAAAAACGCTTAAACCTCTTATTGAAATACAAATAGTGACGTTTGAACTGCATTCGGAAGGTCAACAACAATTATCATCGATTTTGAAATTCAGTCGAGCAAGTTAAGTCGAAATTCTTGACACAGATATAAGGACGAATCCACTCTGTAGGGACATTTAATGTTCAAATATTAAGGTATAAGATAAAGTACAGCTTTCTTATCATTCAGATGTGGTTAAAATCTGTAAAGTGATATATTGCGAAAGATGCGAAAAAAAATGCGAAAGGGTAAAACACAGCCTGCGCATTCCTGAATAGTAATAACTAATCTACCACACCACACTACTGTTTTGGTAAGTAAATAGATACGCTTCCCGAAGTTGCATATACGTTAGTTTCTTAGATTGTCCCAAATAGTTTTACGAAGCCGAGGTTACCCCTCACCTGGGGGCCCCTCTGTCGAATTACTAGCTAATAGAGGTTCAGGCTAAGCGACCTAAGAGCTATGCCAACTCTCAATCCGATTAGCAGTTAAGGCCAGCCTCTCTGGCCAACTGTACAGTTCGTCATTAAAAAAAAAGTAAATAGGTACCTCAGTTAATATCCAGCGAAATTTTGCGAAGTCCTTGAAGCCTTTTTAACCGATAAACAAACAAAAACTTATGTAGCCGAATTGAGCACTTTTTCGTAGGGAAAAACTTATCGGGCCCCGTCACCGACATACATATTATATATTTATTTTATCATAATCTTGTACAGTCCGTAATATATGTAATTTAATAATAAATAAACCATATAAACATGCACGTATGTATTTGTTGCTTGGAGTGTCAATAGATATAAAAATCTCCTTAATTTTAATAATAAAAAAATAATAAACTTTAGAGGTTGAGGCTAAGCGACCTAAGAGCTATGCCACCTTTCCAATCCGGTGAAGCAATAAAGGCCAACCTCTCTGGCCAATTGTGTAGTTCCTCCAAAAAAAACTCTCTTCATTTCGAAATCTAAAGTATCATTTTCCCGGTACCAACCAACCTACGAGTAAACAATATTCTTTTATATTAAATTTAAACAATATGAAATCTCAAGTTTTAATACTAAAATATCAAATAATTGTTGTTTGAATAACATATACTCACTAATAAAGAAATATTTACAATTTAAAAGATATTACAAAATATTTACAAAAAATATAACTGTGCCAAACCGTCATCGCTTGGCAGCGTGTCCAGAAGGCTGGTAGCATTGCCACGTTGTATGGCAATGCTTAGCCTCTGTGCAAGGTATAAGCCAGCCCTCTGGTCACCAGATGTGTCGACCGACTTCTTAGCTAACACATTAAAAAGGCGATGTGCACTATGACCCCACGGACCCAAAATTTCTACCCCAAACGGCTCAAATATGAAACCCGTATCGAGGTTACTATATTTGCGCCGCTTGAGGTTTTCTGCAATTGCAGCGGCCGCTCCAGCCTCAACAGAAGATTCTGGAAGATGTGACGGCGCCAAAGTATCGACGCATGTGGCATCCCATACTAAAGGCCGTCCCATCTTCCAGGGTATAAGAGTCATACCGTCTGGTCTCTTACCATCACTACGCAATAGTCCATTTGGCTCCAAAGTTGATGGAACATTAGCGGTGGTAAGAGCCCGACGGATGATGTCGTTGAGGTTGGAGTGCCGGGAAATGGATGGAAAAAAAAATACTAAAATATTTATGAACAAAAACAAAAACCGACTTCAAATCGAATCAAACGATAAACGGTATTACGCGCGAACATCCTCTCTGTACTTCCGAATTATCGAAGGAATATTACGATATAGAATTAATCAGAACCTAACCAAACTCTGATCAAACTTCTCTTGAAGTGCATCCTTTCCAATAAAAAACGAATCAACGTAATCGGTTAGAGCGATCGTGAATCATTCGTCCATTTGTAGCGCACATACTTGATGCAAATTTAAGACATATGGTTTTCTCATCGATCCCATTTTAAGAAATGGACCAAATTTAAATGGGACCACACGGGAAGCACAAGCTTTCAAAATTAAAATAGAATCATCAAAATCGGTTCACCCAGTCGAAAGTTATGCGATAACAAACATAAAAAAAAATACAGACCTCCGAGAACCTCCTTTCGAAGTCGGTTGAAAATGAATGTACACTTCTATTGGCAGCCCCTATGACTGCCAATTTTTCTAACGCAGTCGCAGTCATTTGTGAACTGATTTTGATTATTTTTAATTAGGATTTGGTCAAACTAGATCGCATATGAATTTATTGGTTCCCAAAAATCAAGAACGTTTATAGATTTAAATATAGAGTTATTTAGAGAGATTGAGAGTAGCTGTGTGACTGTAAGGAGCACATTTCAAATATTTACTGTGGATGGATCCGCTCTGTCCAATATAATGTCAAGCTGGCTGAGCACAGCTGCAGCTCTGTAGTTCTGGGCTCTCAAGAGTAAGACTACGGTATCCCCTGCCTGTCGTACAAGGCGACTAAAAGGGGCCTCGGGTTCACTGGGCGACAAGGGTGGGGGCCTGCGTCGTCCACCAAAGTGGACCCGGGAAGAAGGCGACATCGGCTGGCCCGTGTCGCCTTGCGCTGCGAGGGCACAGGGGGGGAGGGAGTAACTTCCCCCCCGGGACGTGCTCTCTTTGAGCACATTGCAGAGGGGCTCCGGTGCGTTCCACGTGAGATCCCGGAGCCCCTCGTCATGCACCTAGGAAAGGGCCACCGGGGAGGTTTTAGTGGGTAAGAACCCCACATAACCGTCGCCTTCCCCTCAGAAGGGGCCACAGCTGCAAGATCGTGCGCCCGTCTTTATATATAACAATATAATATAAGCATTCATCCCCGTCACCCAGAGGTGTAGCCAGAAATCATAGACTTACATAAAATCGGTTAAGTTTAGTCGTTACCTGTCGCTTGGCTTTTACTGGATTATCACCAAATTTACCTGCCCACTTTCATCGTAACTGACAATTCCAGCACGTTTAACCTTGACGAAAAATTACTTGTGTAGTATAATGTGTCCACCATATTTGTCGTGCAATGGCCACCATTATGATCTGACAATCGCGGTTAGAATATAAATGCCTAACCATTTATTTAATAAGTCCTCAACAATCGTTAATGTAAGGTCACCATGGGGCAATAACGTAATATAACCTGTTTCGTAACGATGATAAACAATTTTTTACTCACATTCAAGTTACTTAGACTTTGCTATATTATAATATATACTCGTAATATATAGATTTATGGATTGTTATATTGAATATTGTTATACAATAGAATTTATAATAGAAAATTATTATTTTTAAACCAAATAATATATGCCATTTCTTATGTCGTTTTTGCAGTTAAACCTATTAAATAAGAATCTCTATTTATTAGTATAGATGTAAGGAATTGAGTAGTTAAGTCTTTAAATATTTTTATTGGAACGAAGCATCATGTCTTAAGGATAAAGTGCAATGCCGACTATTCATAAGGTTGGAAACGCACCTGCAGTCCCCACTCGGTATTTGTCGGCGACGGTGATCACTTAAGATCAGGTTTGCATGCCAGGTATGTCTGTTTGTCCTTTTACTTAAAAAACTCGCTATATCGTATAATTCTGGCAAAATCTCTGGTTGCTGTCAGGATTTTCATTTGTAGTTTTTATAATTGCTAAAAAAATAATACTTTTTAAATATAGCAGCATATGGTTAGTTTTAAACGCCATCTGTTGAGTGATGTCTCAACTACGTACTAGAGCTTGTTTCAAAATGTTCTTTTTACTCTTGTCATTCCCTTATTCGTTCATTGTATGATGAGAAAGATAATTATTGCTTGCCATTCCATTCAATTAATATATCAAAAATAAACTTCGTTCTTGCATCGTAGTATTATAATATCAGTTAGACAGTCTTATATGAACTTGACTGCTGTGTGCTTGTCATCCTTGAGCCGCAATTTTATGTTTACTCTAACGGCTTATGAATGTTGAAAAGCAATACTTTATAAATCGCGTATCTCAAAGTTCATATCTGCGTAATTAGATTTAAGTGTGTTCATCGATCAACCTTGATATAATGACTGTCGGTAAGTAATATCTATAAAAAAACATTATTTATTTTATATGTAACAATATGTACCGTTCGTAGTCAATTGAAAAAATTCCGAATTTTTTTAAATAATTTTTATCAAAATTGGTTTCTGATTATTTGGTTTAATTTTTTTTCATTTCACAATTACCGAAAGATCGTATAAAAAATTATTTAAATTTTAAGAAACAAAAAAATAAATGCTGTCTAAATAAAATATATATTTTTATCCATAACTCAATCAAAAAAATATAAAATTAACAGTAGTAATGTAACAATTAGTTACATCATACTGCTAAATCTCATTTTCTCTTAATATAACTCATGTAGACAACAGAAACAACTGCAATTTTATTGGTAGAGAAAGAAAGATAAAATTAAGACAAGAATTAGAAACTATGAAAAAGGAAAAGTGTGGCTTGAGAAAGGATATAAGAATGAGGAAGTCATATTATGTATGAAATGGTTGCAATACATTGTTGATTTATTATCTAGATTGGTGACATATTGTAGGGATGCTCTTACTTCTATATTATCAGAACCTGTTACAAGAAAATATCTTTCCATGGATGACAATCATACAATATGGCACATCTGTGTTAGCTGGCAACACATGACACCCAGCGATTGTTATGCATAATAACTACTTCCAATGATATCTTAATGATTTACCTGAACCTTATTGTATCTTTAATTCATAATTAATAATTTAGTTGATTGTCACATAAACTTGGCATTGTAAACAATAGTTTAACTTTATTAGTTCCTAATCTGACTTCTCATTAATTTTGTATAAAGATTGTGAGGACGCGCAGTTGTGACGGTATTCGTTATAAATAATTCTTTGTACAATGTTACGCTGTCTCAATAAAGCGAGTGTATTAGTTGTTGGACTATTTTATTCTACGAGACCTACAAATTATAACATCTATCATGTCCCAAAAACCAAGCATTATTTAAATGCATATCTATTTCATTCATAATCGTGAATGTTTTTATTAACTTTTAATTTTACATTAATAATTTATTCTCACACATCAACATATCTTATATATACATCAGATATATATCATACACATCATAGATCCTTGACCTTGTGTTTTTCATTTTAATATGAATTACATGAATCCAGGAAGTCATTAAAAATGAGATTTTTTTATCTCAAGGTGGTGTACTCAAAGTAATTATTGTACAAAGAAAAATAAATAATAATATGAACTAGTATGACATAATGTCTGTTCAAATTTATATGTTTAAATATAATCCAATAAGAGCAAAACTGGTTAAAGTAATACACAGTTAAAGAAATAATATTTCTTTTATTTATTCTATAGTTTTTTTATTTGTTGAGCTGGTTGCATATTTTCAAGGCCACTGTAAGCTTCATTATCTCCTCTGTAGTGTTTACTGTCATGTGGTGATCTATGTACTTTAGACTTTCCTGAGATAAGAGGCCAGTGCCTCGCGTGGACATAGTCTACTTCCATACTTTGAACTATATTGTATAGATCAATTATATTGATATTTGTGTAACATTCAATTATTGTCTTCATTTGTTTTTTATTAACTTTACGTTTAAATTATATTGGAAAAATAAAGAAATCATTAATGCATCGAAAAACCATCATCCAATGGTGTATTTCTTTTTATAAGCCAGGGAGGGTTGCTAGTATCTATGTCTCAAAAAAAACAAAAGTGTACCAGCACCAGTACATTATTGGCCGGTTATTTAATATAATAAATATTAAATAATAAATAGGTGCACAAATCATTTTCCATTGTTTTGAGAGAGATGGTGTGGTACAAGGTCTTTGTTAGGGTTTGCAGATGGTAATTTGTTCATTCCAGAACAACATAACAGTGCCACCATATATTAGGTTTGCATTAGCATCCTATATTTTTCTTCATCTAAAAATATCTAATTTTGAATTTTGTGTCATGCGCGGGATGACAAATGTGGGAAAACTATTCCAGTCCATTGCTGTAAGAACAATGAAAGACGAGAGACAAAATTCGTCTCAACTTAACAAGTCAAGTCAGTTTCTCGCCGTTTAAAATCACACTTTCACAACACGTTTTTTGTCAGATTGTATATTTATGACAAAAAAACGGTTGAAACTTATTTGTACTCCTATTATAAAAAAAAATGTTTTATAATATTTTTGTTGTCTGTGCTACATACACAGTTCGATGACCGGCACAACACAACAGCGAACAGGGCTGTTATATAACGATTACGGACATCGATGAACCGTGCCAACTTAACATACTTTCTTTGATACCAATTTTCTTTGCGTATACTACGTTAATTTAAAAGGTGATGAAATATGATAATGATTTGTTAATATACACTCGTGTTAAAATACACTCACACAATTTTATTTGGATTTTATTATATCGTCACATAGAGGTAACACTAAGTACTAAAATTTTAATTAAAAATAAAATTTCATGAAAAATACTATACTATCCAAGTTTACGTAATATATCCTTTTTCGTTTAAGCTTATATTTTTTAATAAAAGTATTTTATTTTAAAGATATTTAATTGTATATCGTGCTCAATTTATTTCAGTTAACGTCTTTATCTTCCGAGATATTCAAACTTTCCTAACCGACCTTTTATCTTTGCTCACGGCTATAGTTTGACGACTGAATAACGAACAGTAATTTTGATTTACCAATACTAGAACGTTTTACATATATAACTGTAGTTCTCAAATGGAATACATAGATAAATTAATGAATATACCTTTTATCACAACATCATATACGGTATAATTGCATGCCCAATTGGCGGACTTGTCGCTAAGAGAAATCCCTTCTAGACATATTTTGGACAGAAATTCGTTTCTTCAAAGGTTTGAAAGGCTCTGTGATTACATATACCAATAATATATATATGTATGCAGGGTGTCCTAGAATGTAACGATAACCTCGCACCAGACCAGACAACCCTGTCACGAGGAGCCAATCGAAAAAAATCAGCGTTCTACACCCAGTAGTACTTGAGTAGCAACCATTATATTAAAAAGCTATACACTATCCGGAGTGCTATTTTTGTTTAAGGTTTTCAATCGTTTAACGTGCAAACTGTGTAGTTTTTACAGTAAAGTTGAGAGTAAGACTACGGTATCCCCTGCCTGTCGTAGAAGGCGACTAAAAGGTGCCTCGGGTTCCTGGGCGTCAAGGATGGGGGCTTTGTCGTCCGCTAAGGTGGACCCGGGAAGAAGGCGACATCGGCTGACCCGTGTAGCCTTGCACTGCGTGAGCACAGGGGGGAGGGAGTAACCTCCCCCCCCCCCCGAGACGTGCTCTCCTTGAGCACAGTGCAGAGGGGCTCCGGTGCGTTCCACTGGAGATCCCGGAGCCCCTCTTCATGCACCGAGGAAAGGGCCACCGGGGATGTTTTAGTGGGTAAAAATCCCACATAACCGTCGCCTTCCCCCCAGAAGGCGGGGTATCTTTTTGAAGATTTCCTCCCCGTTAACAAAAAAAAATGGTTCTCTGGCGAATTTACACGTTGGGTACGCGGTCCATTAGAGTATTTCCTAGCATGGTGCGCTCCATAGCTCCTTGTGCTACTTGAAGTTTGTGACCGTGCAGCTGCCTCGTTTGATTTCATTTAAACTCATTGTTTTTACACGTGAATGTACTGGTTAGCTATAACGCCCAAACTGTGTGAAATTGTGTGGGAAAATTTATTGAAATTTTTTTCGTCGTCATTCTACAGTCGGTGTGGAGTTAAATATATGTTAAATTATTCAGTGCATGAACAACAGCAGCCGGTAGGTGGTACTGTGCTGTCGACTCAAGCATATAATATGTTCTGTGAAAAAATTCATATATTTCTTTTTTTTTGTCTCATCGTTCTTGTCGTAGTTGGCAATAAGTTTTTGTAGAAGAATTTAGGAATATACTTTACACAACACATATTACATTCATCACAGATAATGTGATACGATCTATGTAAATAAAATTTATAGCGCATAACTTCCGTTTTTTTGTTAACGCGGGAATCTTTATATAGACCATCCTCCGGTACCCTGGGTGGGCCCGGAGGGATGTGTGGGACTCGGCCTGGGCAGCCCCTACCCACTAAACCTTCCGCGAATGCCATCAGCCGTTATGAGCGGGGTGCCCCGGATCTGTCAGCGACAGGACACAGCGCATAAATTCCTTATTTTTTTTTTGTTCACGCGGGGGAATCTTTTTATAGACCATCCTCTGGTACCCTGGGTGGGCCCGGAGGGATGTGTGGGACTCGGCCTGGGCAGCCCCTACCCACTAAACCTTCCGCGAATGCCATCAGCCGTTATGAGCGGGGTGCCCCGGATCTGTCAGCGAGAGGACACAGCGCATAACTTCCTAACTTAGTGTGTGATAGTTATAGATATAGATTTCTTATTAAGCTACCAGCTTGTATAAATGTATATTTCGCATAATTTATCAGTACTTTCAATTGATTGTACAAAATTTTTAAGAATGTAGTGAAAAATACACTGTCGAAATTGTATAATTACCTTTGCCTTGGTATCTCGTGATACATTGATAAGTACACATATGAACATAATATATATTTTAGTATTTTTTATAACATTAGTCCATCGTCATTACTTAAAGGCAAATATCATATACTCGTCGCATTATATGTATTTGGTTACCTTGGTTTCTATATATATACATATATTTACATATTTATGTATATGTTATATAATTCTGTTAATGTATATTCACGTGTATTTATGTATACAGGGTAGTTGGTAGTCCGTTAGGAGGTAATTGGAGTGACAATTTGCGATTCCTTTTGTTGTGAACATCCCTCAAACCCGAACGAAGCGATTTGCTTCGTCTTTCATTCTTCGTACAGCAAAGGACTGGAATAGTTTGCCCGCGTCTGTCTTTCCTTCCGATTACAATGTGGGTATTTTCAAGAGTAGAGTGAATAGGCATTTACTAAGCTAGTGCGCCTTACCATCCAGGACTGCATTTCCACTTAACATCAGGTGGGATCGCAGTCAAGCACTTGCTTAGAAAATATAAAAAAAAAGATAATATTAAACCTTATTATGCATTATGTAAAAGTGAAACATTTATGACTTACAATGTTTCTTAGCTTTTTCGAAAAAGTCAGATATACAACTTCATACCAATAACGCTGTATATATTTTGCATGTGTATGTATGTGTTTATAATATTTCGTTATGTCTTATATCTTCTTAATGATTACACCTGCCAATATGTTTTTATTTAAGAAGTATATTTACTAGTAAAAACAAACACTGACTTCAATTTGAGACATGGTTTTCTCATGGATGCTATTGTCAGAACTGGACGAAATAAAGACAAAAAAAAGATAAACAAACACGTTGAAAAATTAATTTGTTTCTTTGATATCAATCAAGGATTTTTATTTTTAACTTTGTATATTAATCATTTTGATAAAACATAATTTGTTTTTGTTGTAGGCACTATTAACTCGAAGCCGAAACCGGTCAACCTTGGTGACGTAAGTAACAAATTATCCAATACCTAGAACACCACGGAACAACTAAATAAAGTGAGATTGGCAAACAACATTTACTTGAACACAGTTTATAAAAAAAGTAGCTCAACAAAAAAAATTGAAGATCAAATGGGGTTTTTTATTTTTTTTCTGCCAGGGATCGTTGTGAGCCTGTTATTAAGCGACTGTATTTTTTTTTAATTTTCTTCCACTCGTACCGCCGTCATTGATCAACCTGTTTTGAATTACAGTGGTATCTTAACATACGACTTTAACTTGTTCCGTAACCCTGTTCGTATCTTCAAGCAATTTTTCCCTTTCAAACATCATTGCCACAATTGTATTGTAAATGTATAAAAAGCAAAAAAACGCGAACTTATCAAAATGTTTTCGAAAAGGCAACAAGCACACAGGCTGCGGTCTAGACTGAGGTGGGAGAAACTTAGAGTGCTATTGTATGTGATTTCTTGTATCTCAAATCATGCTCTTATTTCATAGGTTATTGTTACATTCAATGCACCGGGATGTGCTCTACTAGAGCATGCAGAGGGGCTCCGGTGCGTTCCATTGGAGATCCCGGAGCCCCTCGTCATGCACCGAGGAAGGGCCACCGTGGAGGTCTTTCCTCCCCGTTAACAAAAAAAAGGTTATTGTTACTGCATACAGGGTCTCTCCCAACCTAACGATAAAAACGTCACTAAAACATAATTTACTCAAGCAACTGTAATTGTTTCTTATACCTAACTTGACGACTTACTTAATAAAATCATTTCTCCCAAAAAAACGAAATAAAATATTAACTAATTACAGAAGTTGCGCATGCGATAGCATTTCATAATTCCTATAAATTCGACCATCTCTTAATAAAACTTGCCTGCATAGCTTAGTGTATTTTTTTTACAGTACGAGTAATCAAAGTGATAATAAACTTAGAGTACTTTTATCAATGATATTTTGTTATCTTTCTCCAGACATACATTTGTTCCCGATTTTATTGATTTAACAACAACTAGTATGGCTTCTTACGAGGTCAAATATAATTTAAAACCTACAAACAGTTGAAAACTCTAAACATAATGTCGCATGCATGCATGCATGTTTTTAGTGTTTTAATAATTTTTTTTTGACCAACTATACAGATTGGCCAGAGAAGCTGGCCTTGACTGCTTTACCGGATTGAAAGGTGGCATAGCTCTTAGGTCGCTTAGCCTGAACCGCTAGTAACTCGACACAAGGGTCCCCTACCCGGTGATGGGTAACCTCGGCTTGGACGGTTACTATGTTACGCGTATGCATTCCGATCCGACGGCGCCCGAGAGGGCCGAACGACGACGACAGCTATTTCACGGATAATCTAAGGGACATTCAAAAAGCTAAACTAACTTTGAGTGCCACTTCGGGAGAATAAAATGGTATATTTTTTTGATTGGTTCCTAATGATGAGGATCTTTCCCCGGGTGCCAGGTTAACGTTACGTTCTGGGACACATGTATTTAGGCTGTAATTTTTAACTTTTAAAATGTATTATATAACGAAGTTGTGAAATAATGATTTCATATTTAATAGTCTATCATTAAAGTTGACTTAAGTAATTACTATTAATTGTATTACATTATTGGTCATTAAACAAGAATTGTTACAATGCTTAGAGATTTAATATCTTAATAGACCTGACATCAACACGTTGTATAATTACGGAGAGAGTTTGCGCTTTCCCCTCAAGACGTTAATAATTGTTCTAAAACTTACAAATGACTGACTTGAACTCTCTCATACTTTTTTTTTCCCAATAAAGCGCAACCACATACTTGTGTCTATGCTATTTTCTATTGTACTTTAATCGTTTAATTTGTTTTGTTAATAAGAGTGGTACCTCTACAGTTACTACTTTTTTAATGCCCGATTTTGGAAGGTGGTGTTGGGGAATGCTCTGGTTCAAATGTCTTAGACGCCCCGTTGCATTGTTATTAGTTTCTCCGCAACCGCTACGTCCCTGTTTCTCATGGCCATTTTTAAGTTGTACTCTATTATTTTCTCTTATGAAAGCGTTTCATAAATCCTTCCCGCAAACAGCCAGATTTATAGTCAGTTATGTTAAAAACGTATTAATAATTCGTATATTTTTTGAATGAATAAATGAATATCCCATGTACAGGTTAATTCTTGTGCTGTAAAGTTATAACCACATATCATGCCATAAAGTTACATTACGTAACATCGCACAATACGATATAATGGCATGCTTACGCGGTGTTATCGATAACAGCTATCTCTTACAAACAACCCGTGGACGGACAGAAATTCGTTTCTTGAAAGGTTTAATCGGGTCTGTGATTATATCTAATTTTAGCTTCATACAGCAGAGCATATTATATTTATTTTTAGTAATAGTAGGTCGTAAATATACTGCGTATACAAAGTATAATGAACACTAATACATAAATATGAATAATGCATACAACATATAAACTTAACAAAAAGATAACACAAACTTTGAATCAAATTGTCTGCTTAAAAATACATCAAAAAGATTTGAAAAAAATAATCAGAGAAACGTCCATACTATTCAAGTTGTTGAACTGAATCTGTGATGGATTTGTGCTGTGACTAGGCTTGATATAATACGCAACGAGTGTCTGAAGCCTGAGTGTAAGCGACAAACAGGAGATTATACATCTAGAAGAAGATCCAAGACAATGTATAGTGGCGAGAAACATGAGTGCAAGATTGCCAAGAAATGAGACAGAGTGAAGTCGAAAGCGAACCACAAGGTTGTGGGCACCATTTGGGACCAATAGCAAAAGAAAGATATTGTAAATGACAATAATTAGAAACTTCTTACCGTCAGAGGCGGATTGCACGCTTAAGTTTTTTGTTTTTAAGCTAGCTCTGTTAAGAGAGTATAAGGGCATAGTCCGCCACGCGGCCTTACTGCGGATTGACAGACTTTACATGTCTTAGAAAAATTTTCTAAGACGTGTAGGTTTCCTCACGATGTTTTTCTTCACCGCCGAGCAGCACATAAAATTGCGACAGCAAATTTGTTGGTGCCGGCACCGGGGATCGAACTCGGATTGCTAGCGTACTACGCAACTTGAGGCGACAACTCGGACTCTGAGCTACCACGGCTCTATCACGGATTCAACGCTTATTGATAATTTAATAAAGAAATATATATATAATAAACTAGCGGACCCGACAGACTTCGTTCTTTCAAAAAGATTTGGAATGTGGCCAATTTTTGTTCCCACCTATTTTATAGTCGGGTCAAAAAATTGTCCTTAACAGACCTATCACCCTGATGATAGGGCGGTGTGTGGAGTTCGTACTCATTCGTACATCCGTATGCTGTAAAACGTATAATCACCATTATATTTCTTATGTTGTTATTCATATTTTTACAGGTCATGGATAAGGCTCGCGACACATTCAATCGCGGTGTGACAAGACCTGTGGAGTGGCGTCGCCAACAGCTGCAGAACTTGATGCGCATGTACACTGAGAACCACAACGCCATGGTGGCAGCTCTGGCGAAGGACCTCCGCAGGTGCAAGATGGAGGCGGTGCTGCTCGAGACCGAATACCTGATCAACGATCTCAAAAATACACTCAATAATCTCGACGAGTGGATCCAGCCGGAGAGGGTGAGTGCATAATTCACCTTTATGTAAAGACAAGAAGTCACAGTCCGCACCTTAGTGTTAAAAATTGTGCAGTAATTTTGGCTAATTTAATTAATTTAGTAGTGATATTTCTATTACTTTATCATTTATTAAAATATTTTTGTAAGTATTAATAATAAAATCGTTACGTTTCTTTATAGCGAATGTTGTGTACACCTGTAATTGGCATACACAACAGGACTTAGTTTGTAAACTTGATTATTACAACAATGTATGCTTGTGTAATGCTGTTGGTGTATCTTATTAAATAAATAAATAAAATGCATCTGTAGTTATATATAGCCGTGACCAAAAATAAAGGGTCGGTTAAGAAAGTTTGAATATCTCGGAAGATAAAGACGCTAGCTAACTGAAATAAATTGTGCATGATAGACAATTAAATATGCTTAAAATAAAATAAAATATTTGTATTACTTTATTTATATTTCATTAAAAATGTAATCATCCGTCGTCCAACCCCAATGAGATTGAAGTGGTAGTCAGTCTTTTTTTTTTTTTTAACGGGGAGGAAATCTTCAAAAAGATACCCCGGCTTCTGGGGGAAGGCGGCGGTTATGTGGGGTTTTTACCCACTAAAACCTTCCTGGTGGGCCTTTCATCGGTGCTGCGAGGGGCTCCGGGATCTCCAGTGGAACGCACCGGAGCCCCTCTGCACTGTGCTCAAGGAGAGCACGTCCCGGGGAGGTTACACCCTCCTCCCTGTGCCCTCGCAGCGAAAGGCGACACGGGCCAGCCGATGTCGCCTTCTTCCCGGGTCCACTTTGGTGGACGACGCAGGCCCCCACCCTTGTCGCCCAGTGAACCCGAGGCCCCTTTTAGTCGCCTTGTACGACAGGCAGGGGATACCGTAGTCTTATTCTTGAGAGCCCAGAATTACAGGGCTGCGGGCCGGTCTGCCACCGGCCCGCCTGCGCCATCTCCGAACGGGATCGGCCCTCTCCCGATCCCGTTCTGCGGTCTCCTTCTGGGCCATTACTGACTCGCAGAAGGAGACCAGCGCCTTCCATTTAGATCTCCCCGCCAGCGCAGCCGCTACTGCCGCCGGCGGGGAGAGGTCTCGCCCGTTTTGCTGGACCAGGATCCGCCGCTCCGCCTCCCACGCGGGGCACACGGCAAGCGTGTGCTGCGCGGAATCCCGGTCTCTGTCCAATCCCTGTTCAGGTACTCACCGAAGCACCCGTGCCCGGTGAGTACCTGTGTCAGGCGGTAGGTGACGTGCGCGTCATTCCTCCTACGAAGCCAGGCTTCGAAAGTGGTAGTCAGTCTGCCTCGACCCAATCATAGCCTAATTAGAATTTTTTTAAAAGAAAGCTAGCAATTTTTTTTTTCAAAAATATTACAAATATTCTTGTTAATCATTCCAACTAAGGTTTTCTTCTGCTAGGAGATGGTTCACGTCAATAGTCGAATGGTAGATTCGAACCCACAATCTTACGATTCGCAGACCGTACCCTAAACCGTTATGGTTGTTAACTTCACCTTTTTAAAATCTGTTCAGACGATTACGGCAGATGTGTATAGTCAGCAATTGAAAACCATGATAGAAAAGCTAGCTAGTAGACGCAACGCAAGCAACGCTAGACCACACACTGCACAATAGACTGTTACCAAATTAGAAGAGCTTCAATTGTAATGTCTAATCTAAGACATCCACCGTACTCCCCGGACCTTGCTCCAAAAATTACCATTGTTTTCGAAATTTGGATAACGTAAGAGAGAAAATTCCGATGGGGCAATCTAAAGCGCCTTCAAAGATTTTATTAATTCCCGTCCTAATGGATTTTTTAGTAATGGGACCAATGAACTACCCATGAGATGGCAAAAGTGTATTTATAGCAATGATGTACTACTTTGATTAAATAAATATATTATTTTTTGAAAAAGTCCACTTTAGGTTACTCCTTTACAAGCCCTGTAGTTCTGAGCTCTCAAGAATTAGACTACGGTATCTCCTGCCTGTCGTAGAAGGCGACTAAAAGGGGCCTCGGGTTCACTGGGCGACAAGGATGTGCCCCCACATCCTTTGTCGTCCGACAACGTGGACTCGGGAAGAAGGCGACATCGGCTGGCCCGTGTCGCCTCCTCCCCCGGGACGTGCTCTTCTAAGAGCAAAGGCAGAGGGGCCCCGGTGCGTTCCTCTGGAGATCCCGGAGCCCCTCACCATGCACCGAGGGAGGGCCACCGGAGAAGGCGAGGTATCTTTTTGAAGATTTCCTCCCCGTTAACAAAAAAAAAGGTTACTCCTTTACAAAACGCCAATTTTATATGTTACGCCGTATTTACTTCACTCACTGGAACTTTGGACCCACTAATCGGTAAAACATATATTACGTTATCGTTAAGTTCGTGATACGAATGGAGATTACGACTGAATTGCATGTATTGTTTGGTATTCTACTTTTTACACTTAAAACGTGAATATAACACGACAAGGTATATGCATATTTTACAACGCACGTAAATATTATTTTTAACTGTTTAAAAATAGTGTGATTTAGACCACAGTACTGAAGTAAAACTTCTTTAGCTCCATCTATATATATGTGTATATATTTTTTTTAATGACAAACTACACACATTTTTTGATTGGCCAGAGAGGCTGGCCTTGACTACTTCACCGGATTGAGAGGTGGCACAGCTCTTGGGTCGCCTAATCTGAACCTCTATTGCTAGTAACTCGACACAAGGGTCCCCCCGGTGAGGGGTAACCTCGGCTTGGACGGTTACTATGTTACGCGTAAGTATTCCGATCTTAAGGTTCGCGAGAGGGCCGAACCACGACTCGGTCGATTGCTATTTCACGGATAATCTAAGGGACATTCAAAAGCTAAACTAACTTTGAGTGCCACTTCGGGAAGCGTTGGCGCTGGGAGAAGAAGTGGCCGAAGAAACTCCAGCAACGCTCCTAACATCTAAGGGGTGGGGCCTGCCCATAAAATAGCGGTAACGCGCAAGGATGTATGTGTATTTTAAATATAACTAACTATGAGAGACAGAAAATGTGTACTCGCACCTCTCTCGCTTGCCCTTACAGTAGTATACGAAACGTAACTCTCTATATTCACTAACTTATATCTCCCTCAACTTCCATTAGCCTCGCCCGATAAGACTTTTCGTAACGGTCTCTTCAGCTGTCTCACCAAGGCCGTTTGTTTTTGTTCTCTTTTTGGATTGTATTTATATAGGTGTGTCGAATTTAAAAAAAAAACACGTAAAGTACAATAATTTATTAATTGTCGTGACAAGGATCTTTAGACATCGGCATAACTTTCAGTTATGTAACTTTCACTTACACGTATTATGAATCGATGATGATGCCATTATTGCCTTATATGACCTAATTTCCTGAATTAGATCATCACTATAAAAATGCTTAATTTAGTTATACAAGTTAACTTATACTTTATACACTTACGTACTTATACTTATGTAATGCTTAGAAAATATTGTTGACCAAACAAATTTTTAACTCACACTGGCATGCGACCAACTCGATGAGTTTAGTTGCTGCAAAACTTTATTGTATACAGAGACAATGGTATTACGAATGAATCAAAGGTCGCAGTGGCGCAGTCATAGTCGCAACCGTTCGAATTAATTACCTACATTACTACAGTCAGCGTAACACGTTTTATAAGTATTTAAAAAATTACAAGTCACGTTGTCACGTCTTACTATTACTTCGTTACGGGTCTTGGTCATCTGTTTTGCCAGTCCCATTAAAACGGTAAGGCGGGCTAAAAAGTTAATATGTGACTAAGATCTACACCTAGAAAGTCTTGAGCACCAGCGCAAGGTGGCCAGCCTTTCGGTGTTTTACAGATTACATTTAGGAGAGTGTGCACAGGAATTACACGAGTTAATTCCCCCATCCCCATTCTACCTTCGGACGTTTAGACGGCGAGTCTCCACCCTTTCATAGTCGATGTTCCGCGCGTTCGAACGAAGCGATATGAGTCATCATTCATCGTGCCTACAGCAAACGAGTGGGACGAGTTGCCAGCATCAGTTTTTTCGTCCAAGAGTAGAGTGAATAGGCACTTACTAAACTAGCGCGCACCATCTTTCGATTATATCACCACTTAACACCAGGTGGGATCGTGGTCAAGCACTAGTTTATACCCATAAAAATAATTGAAGTCTGCTATTTCGCACTAGGGCCCCGTGGCTACCTTATACAGAAGGTCTGTGCTCAACATTGGGTCAAGTATATATAGGCTGTAACTTTAACCTATTCACATCTCTCTTACAGCCGTCCAAGGGCTTCGTGAACATGCTGGACGACGTGGTAATATACAACGAGCCGTACGGCGTAGTGCTGGTCATTGGCGCCTGGAACTACCCCCTGCAACTTCTGCTACTGCCGATGGCTGGCGCCATTGCCGCCGGGAATGTGGTCGTCGTGAAGCCGAGCGAGCTCTCCACCGCCTGCACGCAGTTCATCGCTGAAATGTTGCCCAAATACTTAGACAATGTAGGTTTATAATAAACGATAACGTCACTAACTGTTCACACCAATTCAGATTTAGGGGCATTAGGGGAAAATCAGCATGTGGTTTACCTAATCTTATTTTATCCTGCTGTTAACAAACACCTACGAAAGGTATTTTGATTATTCTTTTTTTTATTTGAATGCTGACGTTGTCCATGTGGTTCCGTTTAAATCTGGTCAAATTGAAAACGAATGAAGTCAAAACCATATAAGGTTTAAATTTCCAAAAGTATACGAATAACTCGAATGTCACGCCAACTGATTTCGATGATTCTCTTTTTAATTAAAAGTATGTACTTCAAGGGTAGCTTAATGAGGGTTTGGTTTAGTAACCGTCCTTTTTTTTTTGTTAACGGGGAGGAAATCTTCAAAAAGATACCCCGCCTTCTGGAGGGAAGGCGGCGGTTATGTGGGGTTTTTACCGCCCTTTCCTCGGTGCATAACGAGGGGCTCCGGGATCTCCAGTGGAACGCACCGGAGCCCCTCTGCACTGTGCTCAAGGAGAGCACGTCCCGGGGAGGTTACTCCCTCCTCCGATGCCCTCGCAGCGAAAGGCGACACGGGCCAGCCGATGTCGCCTTCTTCCCGGGTCCACTTTGGTGGACGACGCAGGCCCCCACCCTTGTCGCCCAGTGAACCCGAGGCCCCTTTTAGTCGCCTTGTACGACAGGCAGGGGATACCGTAGTCTTATTCTTGAGAGCCCAGAACTACAGGACTGTAGTAACCGTCCAAGCCGAGGTAACTCCTCACCTTGTGTCGAGTTACTAGCGTTAGAGGTTCAGGCTAAATGTCCTAAGAGCTATGCCACCTCTCAATCCGGTGAAGCAGTCGAGGGCATCGTCTCTGGCCAATCTTTGTAGTTCGTCATAAAAAAAGAGACTTTGGTTAGGTTTTGCGATAATTCGTAAATACAAAAAGAGCGTAGTGCTTAATATAGTTTAACGTTTGATTTGTTGAAATTTACTTGCGAACATACCATCGGAGACCAATTTCCCGCAGTTTGTCTGCTACGTCACAGACTCCATAGAACTACAACACTTTGTCGCATATAGTTTTTATTGAAATTCTAGGAAGCAGTTATAGTAGTGGAAGGTGGGGCAGAAGAGACCACGGAGCTTCTGAAGCAGAAATTCGATTATATCTTCTACACGGGCGGGACCAACGTGGGCAAGATCGTGTATTCCGCCGCCACTGCACATCTTACGCCTGTCACATTGGAACTGGGAGGCAAGAGGTGAGTAACGTATTATTATATTTTCATTACAAATGTTATGGGACAGCGAAAGCTGCCTCTGTCTACCCCGCTCCTTAGTGGCGTTGAAGTATGTGAAAGCTTATTTTAATATTATTTATCTTCGCTTCTCCCATGTATATTTATTTATACATACGACCTGGATGACCGGACGAGCATTTGCTCGGGTTTTGTTAATTATGTTTTTTGTAATTATATTTAAAGCCGCCGGATAAAGTGCAAATGAAATAGCCTAAGTTACTCCTTACTAAATTAGCTATTTGCCAGTGAAAATCCCAATGTCAGCCGTTCCAGAGATTAGCCGGAACAAACAGACAGTCCTATGTTTTTGGGTAATGTGGCACGTGTTCTTGACCTTCTAATGTGCCGCCGGTAAATAAAAATATCACAGAAATGATGAGGAATATGGAAATTATATTTTATAAATTTGTTATATTAGAAATATATACAATTGGAAAAGTCTAAGCAAAAATCGAATGAAAAATGTTGACATGTGCCATTAGAAATATACAATTTAGAAAAATGTCTAAGCAAAACGTTGATCATGAACGTTGGTCTTGTATAAAATTTTCTCATTCCAAATACAATATGAATAATTTTATCATCTAAAATACTTTTTGGTGGCTGGCGAACGCAAGTCGCCGCATCTTCACGAGTAAAAACAAAAACCGATTTCAAATCTAATACGAATATTACGAAGTAGAATTATTCAGAACTTTCCAAACTCTCATCAAACTACACTTCAAGTACCTTTCCAATAAAAAATTAATCGTCGAATCACATACTTAATGCATATTTAAGAGATATACGTTTTTCTCTTGGAGGCCACTGTCAGAATTAGGCCAAATTGAAATGGAGCCACACGGAACGCAACAGATTTCAAATTTATTGAAAAGGGGATATCAAGTAACAAATATACTCCTCCTTTTTGAAGTCGGTTGAAAAGATATAAAATAGGCCGTTGGTATTTTTTCAGTCCTACATACATAGACAGCACAGTGGACATCGCCGTCACTGCTAAACGAGTCCTCTGGGGCAAGTTCATCAACGCCGGCCAGACGTGCATCGCTCCAGATTACGTTCTATGCTCCAAGGAGATCCAAGACAAGTTCGTGGACGCTGCACGGGACGTGCTCAAAGAGTGGTACGGAGAGGACCCACAGAAATCGCCAGATCTGTGCAGAATTATCAACAACGGCCATTTCAAGTAAATATTTATTTATTCTGTGCACACAGGCGGACTTAATGCCAAAATTCTCTGCCAGTCTACTTTGGGGTTGTATAGAGACACAGTAACGGGTGCACGCTAGGTGAAAATAATCTATATATATAAAAGTAGAAAGCGTGTGGGTATGTTCCATAATGGCTCCGAAACAGCTGGACTAATCTCAATGAAACTTTCAAGAATCTTCAGATTGATCTGGCGAGTAATCCTGTAAAGTTTGGTGACGATCGGAACACCCCTTTGAATTGTCAAACAAGCCATACGTCGTACTTTTATTTCTGACATTACCTTGAGCCCGATATGTTTTAGTATAAATGATAAGAATGATATTGTTTTTACTGATATGTACATGGGTGTAGATCTTCACCCGCTCGAGAAGAGAATAGAAGAGAATGAATATGGAGAGAAATGAGCAATTTAAAATATTGTGAGAGTTAAATTAAATATTAAATGATGTCACTTTCTTGTATAAATAAAATAGAGCCATGGTAGCGTAGTAGCTCAGTGTCCGGGCGGTCGTCTCACGTTGTATAGTACGCTAGCAACCAGAGTTTGATGCCCGGTGCCGGCAGTCGGCGAAGGAGAAATAATCGATGAGCCATTATAAATTGTCTATGCTCTTTTTAAATTACAGCCGTCTTCAAGCATTGCTAGATGCGAACAAGGACAAGGTATCAATTGGCGGTGGTAGCGATCCAAAGGAGAGGTTCATTGAACCAACAATCATGTCCAATGTAAAGGGGACGGATAAAATAATGGAGGACGAAATATTCGGCCCCATTTTACCAATAGTGCCAGTAGAGAACGCCTATGAGGCAATCAAATTTATTAATGCCAGGTAAGTTTTTATTTATTTTTATAATTGACATTCACATGTCAATAAGTGACACTGACAGTTTAAAAAAAGTGACAGTTTATAATAATATATAATCTGTGTCATTGTCTAGAATATTATTTATGAAAGTTGGAAACAGATTTTTTAAATTTATTTCAACAAAATATAATCAAAGTATTTTACTTTTTTAGTCTAAAAATATAACTTTTTTCGATTTAGACATGTCGTATTTGTTAAGCTAATTTAAAGCTTTCTAAAGATTATACTGATGGCTCATCTATTTCAAACTTAAGCTTTATAAGAAACGATACAATAATTTATATTTCCACAATAGTGACTGGAGATATGTTACAATAATTTAAAAAAAATGTATAAAAGAACGATAGCCTATTAGCTAATCGACTAGACTAAGAGTCTAAGAGTAGCGGGTTCGAATCCCACACGGCTTGTACTAACAACTGTCTACTCCGAAAGGATTAAAGAACGTAAGCGCTTATAATTATATTATATTTACTAACAAAATATTTTATGTGTTTGAAGTTTGATTTTTTGTGAGTATGGGATTAATACGTTTATACGAATAAAAGCAGTGCTATAGGCTAAGCATTCAACTTAATATTGGAGTTCGAATCCAGTCAAGCTTTATTGAGTTCGCATTTTCGATTTCATGCATATATAAAATTAGTCATTTAAATTTGATTGGCGGGAAAGATGGTGAGTACTATCTCTGTCTACCCTACTAGAATTCAAAAGACATGACAGCTTAATTTTTTTAGCAATTAATATATTGTTGAATTGTGTGTGAAAAGTGTGGATTTGTTGAGTGATTCATGATTTAAGAGCCTATTCACACAAGCGATTTTCTCTCGTATGCCAAAACTTTAAAACGCGTAAATCCGTGATACTGTTCTTTTTCAAAGGGGCCACAATTACTTAAATTAGTCAGTGTCACGGGCCGCAAAAGTTAAATAAATTTCTAATAGGCGCGAAATTTAAAATGGTTTAATTAAACGCGTAAGCCCCAACACTAGCGCTCGTGTGAAAAGGCTCTTACAAGTAAAGCCATTGGTAAAACACATTGGGTACAACATCATAAATAAAACCACATATTTTGTCCGGTTTGCAAAACGAAATGTGTTTGTCCGCTTATATGGCGCGGTCCGTGGTACCAGACGGGCTTGGTGGAACAGCTTGGATGAGCAACCGTTGGGATAAATATTCGGCTTTTCGACACCTTTAACATTCAGAATAGGTCCACTATTGAAAGATAATGAAAAATTACATTACAAACAAATGTCTGATGTCTAAACAACTTTGTCGCAGGTAAAAACAATAATCTACTTCAAATCAAATCAGTGACGGATTATACATACAACCGCTATGCACGCGGACGCCATCTTGTATTTCCGAAGTACCTATAATTTCGCAGTATTGCCATTATTAATTGTTTCTTCCAACGTCACAATGAACAGGCATTTTTCCAAATGACTTTTAGGTTCTGTGCAAACAGAATTAATTTTAGACCCAAATTGAATACAAACCCTATCATACAAAAAAAAATGTTTCTTAAATGACAGCGCTATGAGTGCACAAACATTTAAAACGAACCTTCCCGTTTTCTGACGACTGTTGTAATTTAAACATATTTTACTTTCTTCAATATTGTCACCAATCTCTAATAGTGATGCGAATACAGGCATAGACGTACCAAGGAGTTTCGTTTCCCGAATTCGCACACGGTAAGATTGGCAACGGCTGCCACTTTTGAGACAGAAGTAGGCACGTTTCTTGAAAGTCCTGAAATCGTATCGAAAAAAAATTATATATACTTTTATAAACATAAAGCTATATAATAATGAGCTTAGAAAACCTAATTTGATATCTCTATTCACCCTTTAGTGTTAACATGACGTGAAAGATTATTCTTATATATTACAATATATACAAATAAACACGCGACTGGTTTTTTAGACATCATTTTGTTTGGCTTATGACACTACGTCTAACTATTGATAGACGGGGTCATAAGAATTTCAAAATAAAATTATAATTTGTTTTTACAAAATTACTTAAATAATTAACTAGTTAACAAGTGTACTGACATTATTTTTATTTTTATTATTTAACAAAAAATAAAAAGGTACACGTTAATTGTTTTTTTTTTCATTTTATTTTTAATTAATTTTTTGTATGATTTATATCAATGTAATGTCTCATACAAGGAAGCAAAAACGATTGCTGCAATCATTTGATTTTGTAATGTTCACATTTTGCAGATAATCACAACTAGGTGACACTACCACGTGTGTTATTTAGTATTACGTTTTGGTTGAATGAAAATAATTTTACGAATATTATAACGATTTAATTTTAATAATCTGGCAGTGATAGTGATTAATTGATTCGACTTACATTCTGGTTGTTCCAATTCTTGGTTACATTTACATTTGTGAAAAGAGGACTAAGAAAGCTGTCTCTGTCTACCCCGTTACGGTTAACAGGACGCAAGAGCTTTTTTATTTTTATATCTAAATTGTAGACGTTTTTAATACCTTACCAATGCTTAGTCATTAATCACAGAGTTCCGAGCAGGTGGTATTATCCAACCATCTTCTCTCTATAAGATTCACCAACAACCAGCTTTTTCATTCTTACAATTTATTCTGGTTAAGAATGAGTAGTAGTGTCGATGCGTCAATAGCCTAATGGCTTAGGGCAGGGGTCGCCAAAAGTTAGTATTTATCGTCCTCTGAAATGACCCGGGAAGAAGGCGACATCGGCTGGCCCGTGTCGCCTTGCACTGCGAGGCACAAGGGGGTAGTGATTAAACTCTCCCTCCCCCCCTCCCCCCCGACGTGCTCCGATGCGAAAAAAAGGGGTCAACAAACTTTTTTACTACCAATCCAAATTTCCATAGTGATAGTTAACCAGAATTTAATTTATTTAAAAGAGAATCATAGATCGTAAGTCGTAAAGACGGGAAATTGCAACAACATTGAAAAAAGAGCCATAGAATGCAAAAGAGCCACATTTGGCTCAAAAACCGCAGATTCCGACACATGGCTTAGGGTAAAGTCTGCGAAACGTAAGGTCTAAGATTACTAGTTCTAGAAGACTTGGCCTGTATTTGAAGGTAATATTTGTGAAAAAAAAATTATTATATTAAGTATTCATTATTACAAGTATTTTGTTTGCTAGGATTACAAGTTTATCGTATTATCATAATTTAAAGTTCAAAATTTAACCGAAATGAAATTCGTAAAGTTAGTTTTATTCAGTTTGCAAGATTGGAGTATATATCGCCGGTTGAAAGCAAAAACGTAGTAAGTGACACCTATGGCCGTTTTCACTTTTTTACGTCGTTGGAATCAGAAAAAAAAGACACGTCGAGTGATATATGACTTGTAACAATTAGATGAAAAATAACGAGAATAGGATTATCAATATTGACAGTAGCAGTTGTAAAAATTACTAATATTTTTTTTGGCCCTCTTCGATCAACTAATTACTAATGATAAATAAATTTTTACCTTTACGAAAATCTCACCTCTTATTAAAAATTAAATTAATATTATGAAGAAACTATTCAATGTTTAATAATTTATATTAAATATTTTAATATCTTTGAAAAAAGATATATTTAATAATTAATATAATATATAAATATAATTTATAAAATATTTTATTTTAAAAAAAAAAAAAAAAAAATCTATGGGAAAAAGTTGTACATATAAATAAATTTTTATGATTTAAAAAAATTTAATTTGAATTTATTTTACATATAAATTTTAGTGTGAATTTTTAATTATTTTAATAATTTTTAAATTGTAATTAATAGTAATTAAAATTAAAAATTTAAGAAATTAAGATTTAGTAATATTAATTGTTATTTCTTCTCTCTTTTATTTTTGTACCGTAAAAATATTTATTCAGCAAAAAATAATTAATATTCTGTCCAAAAACGACAGGTCATACGTCCGCAAACACAAAAGTTATAATTTTTTTTTTAAAGTTGAAATGGTTTCCGGCTCTGGTTTACAATTATATTTTTGTGGGTTACTACGTTTTTGTTTTCCAGCGTCGATATATTATGGTGGTCATTACATTTTGGTGTACCGATAACTCATTTCAGGGAACACCCATTAGTGTTATACGTGTTCAGCAACCAAAGGAACATACATACGTTGTTCAATGAACAAACTCGTTCAGGCAGTATATGTGTGAACGACACTATTATGTTTTATGGCGGTAAGGCAAAGAGCATCATCCGCACGGCTTCTTGGAATAAAAAAAAAATTGCATATACTGTACACGGTTTCGGTTTAATTCCATTGATAATAACTATATTACAAAAAACGATAAAAGTCAACGCCTTGGTACCAATTGATGGAGAGGTTTTGCTACTGTGTTTCTTGGGACACTTGTATCGATTCACGAATTAGCGATAATGTTGATAATAATCTCTAGAATCTTGATTAAACGGCCGGAGTATCGGAAGCTTTACCTCTCATCTCCTCCGCAAATGAGATTGAGGTCCAGTGCTCTAAGAGATCATAATCGTTACCGAAGGGAAGCTCTCATTCTGGTGAGAAACAATAGCGGCCATTTTGCCAAAATTGATAAGTTCAATTCAATAAGGGCAGAACAATAAAAATTGTCCTATTTAAAAAAAATCTATGGCAGTTTTCTATACAAAGAGAATATTGATTGCCGTCGCAATCTACCACGCTAATGGTAAAAGGCGTAGGCAGTATTGGCCTTTATCGTTTACGTTTATATTCAGTCTGGGTATCCATCATGGTGGCGGAAGATGGTGGTGGTTATGTATATGAATTAACTTGGAACAAACTTGTTAGTTTTAATTATATAATTAAGCTTTTTAATTAACAGTTAAGTTTCTTTTACTGTCCTTTTTCTTAGTAGTAAATAGTAAAATAATTTATATAATTGAACAAAAAAATGTTAAAGTTACATATGCTTTACATATGATAGAAAATAAATGAACTTTTGAAGTTATATTCTGGTATATAATAGAAGAGTTCTACTAGATATGGTTGGTGTTCGAATCCCTTCCGGCTTATATAGTAAAGTTTTTATTTCATGATAAAATTAGTTTGTGCCCTCAAGGAAAAACATAATACTATAGTCTGACCGCAACCGCTGTACCGCGCCTTAAGTATGCGAGCGACGAGACGGGCATGACTTGTTTTATTTGTTACGGACTGTCTGTGTCAGAACCCCACACCCTACCTCCCTGCACATATCGAGGGTGCGATACAGCGGTTCTTATCAGACTATACTTGATAATTTTGTATACAACATAAAAAATCGATATTTAAACTTATACGGTAGTTTTTTCAGTAGTTCTCAAGACATGCTATGTTAAACATATTTTTTTTAATTTCACATAAAATTAAAAAAAGTTTTCCATTTAAAATATCTGATAATCATTTTTTCTCTTAATCTTCAGTCTTGTATCGAATAATAATGTATTTAATTTAAAAAGGCATATTTTCTTTCTATCCGTCTTCCAATCTATTTAAGTAACAAAATTTTCTTCAGTTTAACATAGCGTGCTAAAGCGTTGGTGGAGGTCTGACTTGTTCTGTGTTGTATCACTGTGTAGAGAGAAGCCGCTGACCATGTATGTATTCAGCAAGGACAAGGATGTGATATCCAATATTGTCGACAACACTAGTTGCGGAGGGATGTGCGTGAACGACACGATCATGCACATGGGAGGTTTGAACTAATATTTCTTTACTAGTCTTTCTTAAAATTAATTAATGAAAAAAGGTGACCTCATCATTATCTTGCCTTTAGACTCCTGCCTGCTCTGGCAAGATGGGTGTACCCCACTTTACACAGTCTTAAACGTTTCATTCGTCCTCATATGTATACTAGCTGACCCGACAAACTCGCGACCGTCGGAGGTTGCGAATAATCCTCGCGCGTTACCGCTATTTTATGGGAAGGCCTCACCCCTTAGATGTTAGGAGCGTTGCTGGAGTTTCTTCGGCCACTTCTCCCAGCGCCAACGCTTCCCGAAGTGGCACTCAAAGTTAGTTTAGCTTTTGAATGTCCCTTAGATTATCCATGAAATAGCTACCAACCGAGTTGAGGTTCGGCACTCTCGGGCGCCTTCGGATCGGAATGCTTACGCGTAACATAGTAACCGTCCAAGCCGAGGTTACCCCTCACCGGGGGGATCCTTGTGTCGAGTTACTAGTGATAGAGGTTCAGGCTAAGCGACCTAAGAGCTATGCCGTCTCTCAATTCGGTGAAGCAGTCAAGGCCAGCTTCTCTGGCCAATCTGTGTAGTTCGTCATTAAAAAAAAGACAAACGTTGTTTTGCCACCAAAAAATTTTAGTTATTGTTGTGGTAGTACTGTAAGTAGTTAAAATATAATAAATTAACCTTTTCCATCTGCCATGGATCATGTTTGTTATAGCAGTATCAAACATTTATTGATCAATTGATCAGCTATCGAGCGGGTTTAAAAATTATTAAATTACTAAAATGACTATTAAAAACACGGGTTCGTGATATAAGGGATGGAGATTAATGGTTGTATTTATCTATTTTTAATGTTACATAAAAAATTACAAGTAAAAAAAATAAAAATCTTGTAAAATCAAAAAGTTACGGTTGGACATCCCTTATCACTTAGGGACATATAGATAGTAGCCGATTCTCAAACCTACTGAACATGCATATAAAATTTCATAAAAATCGGTCTACCCGTTTCGGAGGACGCTAAAAACAACTTCAAATCAAACATTAAAGGCTATTTCGCATGAACGCCCCATTTATTTGCAATGTTATATGTCGAAGTTCTGGCGCCTACAGTGTCTTACTTTCATTGCAATTTCACGTTTCTTCTTCTCAATCGTGGAAATCAGAAACCTTTCAATACCAAAATCAAACAGGCATTCTTTATTTTTAAGCGCTCTCTGGTATATCTACGCAATTTGAGGTCCTATGCTAACAAAATTCGAGACGTAGTTGAAACCGAATCCTTTCAAACAAAAAAAAATAAAAAAAGAAACTCCTCGTTTTTTTTGCAGTTGATTAAAAAAGGACAATGAGAAGTGGTTCTTCATCGTCATTAAGATACATATGTGCCCGGTATATTGAAATTACAGATTATTAAGAAATCAGTAGATTAGAGAGTATAGTTTTTGGCATAATGTTAATTGAATTGGACTTTATATAATCTTATCATAGTGAATTTATTTTAACAAAAGGAGTCTCTGGGCCCTTTAAGCTTAATTTAATGATTAACAAAATTTAGACAGCATGGCCCATATCATCTTTCGGCAAAGGAGGCCCCTTTTTTTTTTGTTAACGGGGAGGAAATCTTCAAAAAGATACCCCGCCTTCTGGGGAGAAGGCGGCGGTTATGTGGGGTTATTGGGGTTAGGAGGCCCTTTTTTTTTTTTTTTTTTTTGTTAACGGGGAGGAAATCTTCAAAAAGACACCCCGCCTTCTGGGGAGAACGCGGCGGTTATGTGGGGTTATTGGGGTTAGGAGGCCCCTAACCTAACCTGTTAGGGGATATATTTTTTTTTTAAAAGAAAGCTAGCAATATTTCTTTTTTTTTTCATAAATATTACTAACGTTCTTGTTAACCATTCCAACTGAGCTTAAGCTTGTGCTAGGAGATAGTTCACGTCAATAGTCGAATGGTGGACCTTACGATTCACAGGCCGTACCATTAGGCTATTGACGGTCGAAAATAAACTATTCAATAGTTTATTTTAAATAATGCTAATATTTTTTTTCTAATTCTTAACATTCTCGTTAACCATTCTAAAGTAAGTTTGTCCTAGGAAATGTTTTATGTCAATAGTCGAATGGAAGATTTGAACCTCTGACCTTATTGTCTCAGAGCTATAGACGCTTCAAATTTTGATTATGAGATAGTTAACTTTGTTTGTTTCTTTAAAATAAACTTTCAATAAAAATTTATTGCCTGAATATCAATTTATAATATTTAAATTTTAAATTATTCTCAAATGTTCTTAAACGAATTTGAAATTAAAAAAACATACCAAAGGTTTGACCAGTAAATCAGCTTGTGGACCGATAGATGTGTCCGGGAGTATATTTCGATACCGGCTTTATTATTGAGCTAGTTTTGGAATGAAAATTAATATTATTCTAAAAAAATCATACTGTAAAACGCGTGTAACGAAACCGTCAATAAAAAGCTTCTACTTTAATAAAAAAATATTTTTGCAATAACTTTTCCTGTATTTTTCAGTACTTCTACTCTTTCTTATATATCAAATAACAACATTTATTATTGCTTGAATGTAAATAAGCTTTATCCATTTATTTGCTAATGTATTATACATTAATTCTTCCCACAACACTGAAGTTGCTGATAAATTTGTATGTAATAAAAAAATAATCCTAATAGTTACAACTAACTTAATCTCAATTATAGTGAAAATTGTGACAGAATCCGTAATTAATTTTAAGTCGTAGTTCTTTAATTTCTATAGTCTGACCGCAAGCGCTGTATCGCGCCTAAGACGGATTTTTTTTTACTAACTAGCACAGTTGGCACAGAGAAGTTGGCCTTTACTGCTTCACCGGATTGAGAGGTGGCATAGCTCTTAGATCGCTTAGCCTGAACCTCTATTAGGTGGTAACTCGACACAAGGGGGGACCCTTGGCTTGGACGGTTACCATTAATACGCGTTAGCAGTCCGTTCCGAGGGCGCCCGAGAGGGCCGAACCACGACTCGGTCGGTAGCTATTTCAATAACAAAATCTATTGGGACAATCTAAGCTAAACTAACTTATATGCCACTTCGGGAAGCTTTAGCGCTGGGTCTGTAAGACGGGGCAATTTTTTCTTTTTGTCGTCTTATTTGTTACGGACTGTCTTTGTCGAACTCCCCTCTCCGCGAATACCTACGGCGCGGTACAGCGGTAGCGGTCAGACTATAGAACCAGATTAGTTCATAGTATTTTGGATTAAATTATATTTACTTTCATTATAACGTATATTTTAAATTTATCAACAACCAGTGTTCTCTGAATTTTTTGTACATATATGAATTTAAATGGCGCACGAATGGAATGCAATACGCGAAGAGAATTATTATAATTAAATTGATACAATTGATTATTTTAATATGAACTGCTATCGTTGTTGAAGTCACTTTTGCTACTGTGACAGAGGTAGCTTCTTGTGGGAATATATTAGTAGCTCTAGAATATCTAGTGCCCCATTGAAACTTCCCATCGAGATGTGTCTCGTCCACCTTCTAATGCAGAGTAACATTTCTTCGAACTTCGCATTCCATTCGTGTTCAATATAGTCCACATATTTCACTTATGTAACTTTTGTACGCCTCATAACGTTATAGTAGTTCACACGTTATTATATGTAATTCTGAAATGATAGTATGAATAAATGCATATCAAGGAAACACTCCAGTTAATCTTATAAAGTTACAGCCTTTATATAGATAATATAAAAGTCCCACTGCTGGATACAGGCCTTTTCTGTAAAAACAGTATAAGGGCATAGTCCCGCCCCCTCCCCCGCGGCCCTAGTGCGGATTGGCAGACTTCACATGCCTTAGAAAAATTTCTTAGACATGTAGGTTTCCTCACGATGTTTTCCTTCACAGCCGAGTGCGTGGTAAATCAGCATATAAAATTGTAACAACAAAAAAACACCGGGGATCGAACTCGGGTTGCTAGCGTACTACGCATTAGCCAACCGTGCCGACACTGAGCTACCACGGCTCTTCCATCTTATATTTTATAAAAATACTATTTTATGTTGCTACTTTAAAAAATAATAGCTCCCGTAAATTTATGTAAAAAACACCTGTATTAGCTTCACAGTTCTATTAACTGATTTTACATTTCATAATAAATAATAACATTTAAAATAAATAATAAATTTAATATAATAATAGCAATAGTGCGCATAGTTTTTTTTTAATTTCAATTTTTTCGGTTCGCTTTTAATTGTATGGGTTGTTTAGAACTGATTGGTAAATCATCAAGTTGGTATATCTGTATATTATTCTTAGTAAGTTATTCCTAGAAAAAAAGCGTTATGAGGCGTGCACTTATTTTTTCATAATTTGTTTTTACTCTATTTTATAACATGTTTTCATTTCCGCAGTTGAGACGTTACCCTTCGGCGGGGTGGGCAACAGTGGAATGGGCGCCTACCACGGCAAGGCAACTTTCGATACATTCACGCACAAAAAGAGTTGCCTTATTAAAAATTTCTCCCCCATTGGCGAGAAACTTGGATCGTAAGATTTTTAAGTTATTATTAAGTGTTTTCAAGGTAAATGCATTGCTCTGGTGGTCTTTTACTTTAACGGAATAATGCCTTGGAATCTATATTCCGCCTTAGATAGCGAAATACATCCTACGATCTTGTATTTCTGAATACACACAGACAGTACAAATACATCTAGCGGTCTTGATGCACTTCTTAATCCTAAGGGTTAAGAATTAGGAAACCTTGGCAATAATAAACATTAACTAATTCTTTTATATTGATATGTAAATAAACTTTGAAGCACACCTAATTTTTAGTAATCGTTGTTGAACATACACAAAACCAACGCCCGGGAGTCTACTATCGTCACTATGACAACTACAATATTCACTATGACAACCGACCAACTACAATTTAATTGCCATTGTGCCAAATACCGTTACTGACTAGATACATTTTTAATAGAATTATGATTATTTAATATTAATTTATTGTGATATTTGAAATAGTAATTACCAAAAACTAATATTTAAAAAAAAATGGTCACAATATTTTTTTTCATTTTTTTTATTTTACAAATATTATTAACATTTTGTTAACCATTCCAACTAAGCTTAAGCTCGTGCTAGGAGATTGTTCACGACAATAGTCGAATGGTTTCGAACCTACGACTACTCGCATTTCGCAGGCCGTTATTTACCCCTAACCATTAGGCTATAAAACGTGTCAGTGGTACAATTACCTAAACTAGCAAAAATCGACAAGTATTATGTCAGTGAACGTTCATTGAATATTATGTGGCGCCATCCTAGAGAATTATCTAAATCAGTTGTTATTTATTTTATAGAGTTTTTGATTTTAAACAATAACTTTATTTCGTATATTAATTTATTATTTTTCCAACAGACTGCGCTACCCCCCATACTCGGATAAGAAGCTGGATGGAATTACTATGTTGATGGCAAAAAGGTCATTGCCGTCTTTCAAATACTTCCCCTACCTGTTGACATTCGTGTTGGGAGCTGGTCTCTCTTACGGTATCTTCGCATGGCAGAAGGTAAAGAAGTAGAATGCAACTTGGCTCTGATAATATAACTTAGTATTAAAAGAACAGCTATGTATGAGACGCTATTTGACCCTACCGCCAATATCTTTTGACTAGAGATGAAACGGA
Organism: Meandrusa payeni; assembly: GCA_029286785.1. Taxonomy (NCBI): domain Eukaryota; kingdom Metazoa; phylum Arthropoda; class Insecta; order Lepidoptera; family Papilionidae; genus Meandrusa; species Meandrusa payeni. The sequence continues at coordinate 3,379,036 of JAGSMX010000008.1, read as the reverse complement.
TATCCGGTATCCGGTCTTGTTTTCACTATCCGGCCGGATACCGGATGTTTACACAGTATCCGGCCGGATACCGGATAGTATAATTTTAAAAAATCTCATTATTTTACTCAAGTCAATCATACTCCAATAGGTTATGGACACCGTTTATTTTTAATTTTTGTAATCGCACATCAAAAATGTTTGTTTTATTAATTATAAGTTTAATACTCAAAATTAACAAGTGGCAAATTGTGGTGAATAAATACCAAATTTTTCGCATTAGTTGGTAAGAGGCGACACCGCTTACGTGCGATCCGAATGCGCCTGAATATATCCGATCTCGTTTACCGCGCCAATATTCAAATCAAACTGATCGCGTCAACGCAATAAAGGGCCGAATATCCGGTATCCGGTATCCGGCCACACTACTATCCGTTTCATCTCTACTTTTGACTAGTCGGGCTTATAAAGTATTAAAATAATTATCTAGTACCTCAAACACATCAAAAGCTAATGATGTAACTCGAATGACTTATGGTACGGTTTGCGAAACATAAATTATAGGTATTGTATAGTAAAATACATTTATTTTCCTTGTTATACTTTAAATTATCTTCTTAATCGCCCCTCCTTTACTGATCGATAAATGCTTGACCTATTTATCGATAGATTGTCGACACTTCTTGTAAAACAATTAAGTAATTACAATCTATTCACACACTTAATTCTTTGTTTTATTTAGACTTTGGAAACATATGATTCGTAGTTAGAACAAACCTTACCAAACTTATACCAAAATTATTTATTCAAATATTACTTAATTTCATAATATAGATTTTATAATTATTTCCTCTGTGATGTATTTACGCAAATGCGTTGATTATTTTATGACGAACACAGATTAGCCAGAGAAGCTGGTCTTGATTGCTTCACCGTATTGAGACGTGGCATAGCTGTTAGGACGCTTAGCCTGAACCTCTATCGCTAGTAACTCGACACAAGCGTCCCCTGGTGAGGGGTAACCGCGGCTTGGACAGTTAGTATGTTACGCGTAAGTATTCCGATCCGAGGGCGCCCACAGACCGAGTCGTGGTTCGGCCCTTTTGTCGAGTTAATAGCAGTAGAGGTTCAGGCTAAGCGACCTAAGAGCTGTGCCACCTCTCAATTCGGTGAAGCAGTCAAGGCCAGCCTCTCTGACCAATCTGTGTAGTTCGTCATTAATAAAAAAAAAATAAGCGGTATGTTTGCTGAATAGGTTACTAGAGATTCGGGCGGGACTTTACATTCTGGCTGTAATAACTGATCGGTCGTTGTAAGCGATGTCGTTATAATCGATTTCGACTGTATATATTTGGAAGATGACACATTACTTAGTATCAAAATACTCATAATTTAAACGATATTCCGTGTCAGTAGCTTAACTAGCAGAATACCAAAACTGTATATCAGATTTAATATAACGTAAGTACTACTCGAGATTAAAAATAAACAAGTCTTAAACATTAAGGGATATATTATACTATAAAATCCCGGCGCCTTTCTTAAACCTAGTAGCAAATCATCATAACATCGCACTAAACGTAGACAGGCACATCCTTAAGTAATTGAAAAATATCATGATAACATATTTTGAATTTTCACTCACTTCAAAAAAGGAAGAAAGTCTCAAGTGTAATTATTTAAAAAAAAATCGCCTGCTAGTGAATTTAATACCGCTTAAAATTTTTCAATTTAATATAATTTTTAATAAGTTAAGAAAATAATCAACATTTTAATTTTTTTTATTCAAGTAATCAACAATTATTTATCTGTTTGAATGTTACATTTATAAAGTTACACTAAAAAAAGGTATATTTATTAACTGACAGAGAACGAATAACTAAACGGCCGAGACGCAACTAGAGAGTGTGAGTGAGCAAGCGACAGGATTAGAATGGTATAGTGCACGCGACATCGATCAGTCAGGAACGAGTGAGCTATGAAGAGGCGAACGACTGAACCAGATCCCGTAGTTCTTCTGTGTGATCGCTCTTTGGACCTAGTTCGTTCGCGACCTACACAATACTAATTAGGCTTAAAAATAAAAATTAAAAGCTTAAACTGTCATCGGATTTAATGGTGACTGAGCTCTCTTTACGGCAACCTGGGTTTCTAATATTATTAACTTAGCGTAGAGTCGTGGCTTTTATCTTCATAGATTTCTGTGTCAAGGCTGCATAAGAGGTTGCACGAACCACGACTCCGTCAGATGCTTTTATGGGAGTTCACAATTTTGTCCCTTAATGATATTTTTGAACAATTTATTGTTACAGATCGCTTCGGAAGATCTTTAAGCAGCTATGACTGATGTCACACAAGAATGTACTGGAAAAAATTATACTTTTTTTATTTAAATTTAAATGATAGAATAATTATGATACGTACATATCAATATGACTTGATTCACATGATTTTTATATTTTTTTATTTAAATGCTAAACATTTATTTTTGTTAAATATTTACTGCCTGTACTAAATGCATAACACAGTGTGAAGGCGTCAACTATGCAGCTTGCCACTGGCTTACTGTGATTTCTGCACACATATATTTCGTTTTAAGACTGGTGCTTGGTAGCTGTCATTGTATAATCAATGCAATATTAGAATTTAAAATACAAATAAACTATATGTATATTTTTTGTGATAATATGCGATAAGAGATATATTGTTTAGAATATTCATAAGTGAACACGGCATCTAATTGTTAATAAAAGATGTTTTATATAAAAAGATTTATTATTTCACGTTCAAATAACCTCGATAGCCGAATGGTTGGAAAATACCAAAGAGCTAGCCCATTGGTCGCCAATGCACATGCGGCTCTTTTACTTTAACCGTGTAACATTATTTGTGTAAGTCCTATTTATTGTTGGCGAGAGAAAAAAATTGTAGCTCTTTAAAAAGTTAGTTGTAATTTTTAACTCTTCCGACTCAAAAGGTTGCCGACCCCTGGGCTAGACAGTCCGTGTTTTTTAGTTCCATTATCGGTAAAGGGCGTAAAAAACATCATCATCATCATTTCTAGGACATAAACTGCTGGACATAGGCCTCCCGTAACGACTTCCAAAAGAACTAGTTGTAAGCGGTTTGCATCCATCTGCGTCCTGCCCAAAAATCATGGGAGCTACTAAACTTTCCACGGCGTTAGCTCTGGGTAAAGCTAAAAGAAAGATAAACTTATTTATCCACGTTCGATTGATTCAGCAAAAAATTAACACTCGATTTTGAATTCCTTAAGTGGGCGTTGTCATTCTTGCCTGTCGTGTCAGTGTCACTGGCATTGTAGTAATTTTTGCCACAGAACTTGTGTTTTATAAACAGGTTCTGTACTGGAAACCGTGGAGCGTCGAAATAATTTAAAAAACATCTTGAGACTATACCGGGAGCCGGAACTGGACAGAAGCGTCGGTAGCCTAATGACCGCACGGGCGGCTGTGTGACTCCGCGCCGCTTGATACTTCAGTCTCACCCACCAGATGGGTGGCTGATCCTCGCGAATTATTGCGAGTACCTACCCTACTATTTCAAGAGGAGGGTACAGCAGACCCGATAGGATGGGAAGTTTAGGTTAAGACGGGGCCTAGCCCGCTGCCCTAGAAAACTGCAGTATTGAGTTTAGTTATTGATGCAAGTCCTACAATCCCGCAGAAAAGTTTCCCACGACTGCGGGAGTTCTTACGCCCCATGCTGGCATTCGGGTAAAAGCTCGGGGAACACCCCGAAGCTAGCAGTTGTAGAGCTCGAAGAGCCCAGGAGGAACCTCAGCTTTCTTGTCTTATGGCCTGACATGCGGTCTGTCATAAGATTGTGAGTATATTTACTATTCGACTGTTGACGTCAGCCATCTCCTAGCCCGTTTTGGAACGTTTAAAAATATTAAAAAAAAATCTTCGCATTTTTAAGCTGGCTACCGAAGGGGATTATACGTACCCGGTCTACCTGGGATGTATAATTATAATTTCCCGGAAATCCCTAATGGTTTAGGGTATGCAATTGTCTGCAAATCGAAGGTCGAATTCACCATTCGACCATCTCCTAGTACAAGCTTAAGCTTAGTTGGAATGGTTACCAAGAATGTTAGTAATATTTATGAAAAAAAATATTGCAAGTTTTTAAATTAATATTAACGGCCGCCATTACATTATAAAAAAATCAGCTTAACTCAAATGGTCTTGAATAAAACATCATTATTTATTTTTAAACCTATTTATTACGTATCCAAAAAATATTTGTGACTGTTACTAGGCATGAGCGAATTTCAATAAATTCATTTCAGCCCATTCATCACAACGAAGCTTTTTTTGCCTACGCAACCACCATCGTGCCTCACCTACGTTATATATAATTTAATATACAAAATAAAATAAACAAAAAAATCACACTTTCTCGACTCTATAAACACTTTGTGCGTTTCTTTATCTGTGTTCTGCAACAAGTTTGTAGTAATTCCCTATGGTCTCGTCACAATTTTGAATCATTTGAAGTAGCAACTATCAAAACTAATTTCAAAAGCAGTTTAACTAGCATTTAATACAATATCAGTTCAAAAGGATTTTAATTTACTACGAATAATTCAGGTAACTATGAGATTTGTTAATTTTATTTTAGTTGTATTTTCGTTTCAAACTTATGTAAAAACATATTTCATATAACCTTGCAATAATGATGACTATCATGAAGAAAATAAACGAATTATATAAGCTGTTACCTTTTCATATTTCTAATAAATAAGGCAGGTAATTTAAATACTATAAGTCAAAGATCAAATAAATTGTTATTTGTAAATAGCATGTTCGGGAAATACAATACAAGATGCGTGTTATAATTGTTAGTCATAATTTTACTTAAATTTGTAAAACAGCTGTTAATTATTAGGGAAATATGTATACTAAAAATTGCAATACAGTAGCGAAAAACTTGAGAGATTATTCACAGTAGGCAATGGGAAGTAGTTTTGTTACGTGCGGCAACACCGCTTGTGATGAGCAAAGACGATTAAAAAAGTGTCGATAGGTCGATATTCTGCAGAAATTAGCCAGAATCTTCAGGTATCTACAAAATATACTAAATAACCGTCCTCGCATGTGAGGGTACTATGTGGTGGTGCTGTTCTTCTTCCGCTAGTTCAGGTGCTTATTCACATTTGAGGGCTTGTCTGACTACTCCCTTCCTATATTCCTATACGGCCGCCATATTTATAAGTCATGAAAGGCGTTGACGCTCATCATAATTATTTGCGTTGTATTCTTTCACAGGACCGATGGCTGCGATACGCAAAAAGTTAGTGATTGTCGGAGACGGAGCATGCGGAAAAACATGCCTCTTGATCGTGTTCAGCAAGGATCAATTCCCGGAAGTGTATGTGCCGACAGTATTTGAGAATTACGTCGCCGACATCGAAGTGGATGGCAAACAAGTCGAGCTTGCATTGTGGGACACAGCGGGCCAAGAAGATTATGACCGATTGCGCCCCTTATCGTATCCAGACACCGATGTGATTTTGATGTGTTTCTCGGTAGATTCCCCTGATTCTCTTGAGAACATCCCGGAGAAGTGGACACCCGAAGTTAAGCACTTCTGTCCCAACGTGCCTATAATTCTGGTGGGCAACAAGAAAGACCTGCGCAACGACCCGGCCACCATCAATGAGCTACGCAAGATGAAGCAGGAGCCGGTGAAGCCACAAGAGGGCCGCGCCATGGCCGAGAAGATCAATGCGTTCGCGTATCTCGAGTGTTCCGCTAAAAGCAAGGAGGGTGTTCGTGAGGTGTTTGAAACGGCGACTCGCGCCGCGTTACAGGTCAAGAAGAAGAAGAAGACCAGGTGTTCTCTGCTGTAAATGTGCTGTAGTCGGAGGGACTCTGATTTTTAAATTGTTCGCATACTGCCTGTAAACTTACGTTTGAAACGACTCGAACTCTGCAGCAGTGGCAACGTAGGCCACACAGTGCTTCCTTCCGATACTGACAGCTGACGCCAGTGGCGGCCCGCGTAGCACGCACATCCACTCAGTATTCGTGTGGCTATACTTTCATAATTGGTTCTTGTATATTTTATAGAATATCTATAAAGAGTAAGCGTAATTGCCCTATCAGATGCCATCGGGGTTAAGTGAGCTGTCGGGAGCTTTGGCCCCGATGTGCCACCTGGAATTTTTAGTGCTATATTATCGTGTTATTTAATCGAATAGCATTTCCTCTGGATATAGATTTAGCTTGGACCGAGATCACCGAGACTTCGGTATTTGTATTTTTATGTTTCAATAAAATAGCAATGTATAAATTGTATAGGATGTTTAATTGACATGGAGCACAAGCCCCGTTCTGACTCGGAAAGCGCTTGTCAGCTCTCTCTGTCTGTCTGTTACTGGATTAGGGCAGTTTTATTGTAATCTAATGTTTGTGTGAAATTTTATCTTCCACATTGCATGCTAATATCATTTTATTAGTAATAAAGGAACCCCATATTTTAACAATTCTTTCTAGATTTTTTGACTATTATAAAAATTTAATACAGCATTTATAAATCAAAGGTTTCTAGGATGGGGGAAATATTTAAGTTAAAATCAATCATTTATGTTATGTTTTATTAGTATTGTAAGTACAAAATTATCTTCAAATATACATGGATTAACACTAAATGATTAGAATTCCTTTTATAATTTAAGATATTTTGGAACATATTCCAATTACAAATTTATTAACTAATTAATTGAACTTTCAATTTAGGAATTCCTTTGCATTTTCAATAGTTGGATTGGGTTGAATCTTCTACGAGGTGTCAACATGAATTGCCTTTGCTGGCTTTGCATTCGGTATGGAACGACAGTGCCCTCGGGGAGGTTCTTCTCTTGTCCCTTCAACTCTGGCAACCAATCGGCATAAACAATTGTGTTGACAAAAACCAGACAATCTGGCGGAGTTGGTGTTATTACATACATGATATCCTTTTCAATACCTCGGATGAGTCCTGAAATGCATCATACAATGAATATAACATTTTCAACTTATCAATCTAATCAAACACTATAGTACAGCACTTATTGATAACACAAATATCACTTTAATGATCTACTTTGTTCTGAATTACATCATCATTGACTCATTAAGTATTTAACACTGAATATAAAGGAGGACAATTGAGAAATCTTACATACAATATAAACATATTCAAAGGGATATTATTTCCTGCACAAAATTTTTTGCATATCAGATGCGGAAGGCCCAGTCACCGAACTGTGACATTTACCAAATGCTGGATGATGTGCCAAACATGAAGTGGAGAGAAAGTCATTAATAGGTAGTCTAAAACTGAGGGAGTTTTACGACTAGCTAGTAGGTGTTTTCTTAATACTGCTGTCTGACCCGACCTCAGAGGGAGCTAGGAAGCTGGTGGGGACGGCCATACAACATTGATGACTTTCTTTCTCGCTTCATGCAACCGATGTGTGTGTGCGTAAGTTAGGCTATGATGGGGCTGACATGCCCAAAAATTTATTCGGGCAAAAGTCCCGAATAAATAAAGAAAAAAAAGGGATATTAGGAAAAATAACTTGAATAGAATGTTTTTTTACCATGTCCATAACACATCAGAGGTTTTTTGGCCAGTGTAAATACTCTGGCCACTTTATAGTGCTGCGGTGAAAGTTTACAAAGTGCTACCACTTTTCCATTCAACACCTCGGCTATTGCTTCTTTTGGCACTTTGATATTTGTCGCTATGTACAGATCTTGTAAATTCACCCTGCAATGTTAAATTAATATTAGATATTAGATGCATATTACAAATAATAAGAGTTTCAAACATACTACTTAAGAAACAACCGGTAACTTTAAAGATGTTATGTGATTTGTACTGTTTTACCAGTAACCTTGAAGTGATCTACTTTAGACCTTTAAAGTCATCAAAAAGATATTAATATATAATAAATTTAAGGGATGGCTAATGACCCGGTATATACAAAACTGCACAAATTGTTGCAAATTAATTTATCCAAGACATAATGAAGGGTTTAATGATACAGAAGTATCGGGTCAGTTAACCATGCAGTGTGACTCATTGGATTCCAGGAGCCGAGTGATGTCGTTAGTCATCTCTAAAACAATAAACGTAATGATAATTCGGTGTCGCTTGTTTGCAGTCATAACGAACAGAATGATTACGCTGCAGCAAATTAACGACGCGTATTATTCGTTCATAACGGTCATCTCTCTATTAAAAGGGGGAACGCGATGCAGTAGCCGCTATGGATTAAGGACGTTCAATAAACGTAATTATGTACTTAGAAGTGAGATCATATTCTTAAAACGTTGCATTTCAATAGCACGCGTTAGAAAAATATTTTATCACAATTTCTATTGGAGTTAGTTTCGTACCACAGTTTCTCTGTTCTAATAGGTGTAATTTTAATATGAAATTTCGAGGAGAAATATATAAAAATATAGGTATAGAGATGATCTCACCACTAGATTAAACTATCGTGTCCTTAAATCTTTAGAGTTATTTCTTATTTCTAGTACCTATGTTTGTATTCGTGTATCTCTTGAGCAGGTTACACGTAAATACTATTCTTGCTTATAACCTCACAAGGTAAAGGTGGCAGAAGGCGTTAGGTGTAGTGTGCGATTGCTCATATTTCAAATGTTGCTCGCATCTCAAAGCAAAATATCGCTCGCTTGGCGGCTCGTATATTGGGGCACTCGTATTTCCAGATACCATTGTAGTTCCATATCTTTGTCATTTTCCATATGTTTGATTGAATTTATATATTAAAAGATTATGCTATATCTTTAAACAATGAGCCGTGTATACGCAGTGATGTCAGTGTTCCAGTCCTACCTGTCCTCTCGCGTTCCGTGACATCATTGCGCCGCGGTGCGTCATTATGTATACAAGATCGTGCCATGCAAGTTCCATGTTATATCTTTTTTCGTAAACATCCAAGCCGGCCGATTTTATTGGGCGTCGATTCTCTTATAACACGCTTTTATTCCGCATTTTTAAATGTTATAGGACACTAGTATAACATATAAAAGCAAAAACAGATGAAATCTTTGCTAGAAAGTAACGTACGTATTAACAAAAGAGGTAACAACGGACTCCCTCTTTTATTTCCGAAATATGATATTTATTACGAACTTCTGGCGCCTACATTATTTTTTTTGTCCACATTCGTGATCGGTCATTAAGGAGTACGTATCTAGTTTTCCATTGGCATAAACCTACCAATATCTCACTCAATCAAGAAAAGTCTTAAGATTTTTTGGGAATGGTATATCTTTGATTACCTTCCAAAAAAAGAAACAAATCTTTTGAATGTATAATAATTAAATTAAATCGATCTATAAATGACGGTGCACCGAGTTTTAAAAAATACAAACGAATTAAGAACTTCCTCCGTTAAAAATACCATGTAGCCATATTCCTGTACGAGGCTAGGATGGCGTGGCGACGTTTAAACCACTTTTACCAAGGTTTATTTGGACCAAGGTATGGTATGTTGACCTTCTTTTTTTTAAATAGGACATCGTCTCGGCATATGCAGTCGCAAGGATGCGACAGCACTGATTTTCAACGGTGCCTAGGACTACTCAAAGTCGTGCGCGCCCAACTACATTTACATGAAATACAGATAATAAGAGTACAATAAATATGATACATGTATAAATAGTTATAAGATTAATATATATTGTTTTCACAAACTAACATTATCTTAGGTAAAAATTGGGAATCCGTGGTTTCTTTAGCTGTATCGCTACACCACCAGATTGAGGGGCCGATCGGTAAGAGCGGTAAACCTGAACAAATGGGGTACTTGCAGTCTAATATTTGATCTAGAAGCAGTTCATCCAATCGACCAACGTGTTTTTTATATCTGATAGGTATAAACCATATTTTAACTTCATTATCAGTCCGTATCACACCACTGCTGGAAATAGGCCGTCCCCATACCATATACGATTCTCTGTTTTACGCATTCTGCCATCGATCCATCGGACCTTGGCGCGGCCTCCATTCCGATACTTTCTTCCCCATCTGCCGTTACGGCAAGACACCTCATACCATAGTAGTAGTAAAGTGTATACTTATGTAAATTAGCTGGCAAGGGGAAAAAGATAATTTACAATTACCCAAGCGCATTTACTACATTTCATTACATTCATTATTCCACTTCAATTAATTTTCCCCAGCTTGGATTGAATTAAAGTGACCACAACCCGAGGCCCCTTTTAGTCGCCTTCTACGACAGGCAGGGGATACCGTAGTCCAGAACTACAGGGCTGAAAGGCTGCGTTATAACTTGCCACATCCAGCCCCGACTGATCGCCATAATCCGTTCCAAGATTACATACATTTGTTTGTTATATAGGCAGCAAACATTAACATGATTAGACCTTAAATTTGATAAGGTAAATATTTTTATTACTGTCGAATAAGTGCCACTTACTCGAATAATCATGATACGCGATTAATAAAATATTATAAGCATAGCTCAAGCCAGATCTGTTTAACATAATATTTTCACAAATACGATTATTAATCATTTTTAACCGACTTCAAAAAGCGGGTTATTAATACGTCTGTATTTTTTTGATGTTTGTGCCCTCATAGCGCCCGTGATTCATAAACCAATTGTGATAATAATCTTTTGTTTCAAAAGATTTGGTTTCAATTACATACCAAATGACTTTTGCTAGCATAGGATTTGTTAATTTTTTTGACTATCTACACAGATTGGCCAGAGAAGCTGGCTTTGTCTGTTTCACCGGATTGTGAGGTGGCATAGCTCTTACGTCGCTTAGCCTGAACCTCTATCGCTAGTAACTCGACACAAGGGTCAACACACAACGCGGCAACCCCTCTCTCCGCCTTCACAATGCTCTGGAGCCCTAGTCAAGGTACCTTCTCGAGAGCCTCCGCACTGGGTTCCCGACGTGGTTTCTTTAGCTTTTGAATGTCCCGTAGATTATTCGTGAAATAGCAACCGACCGAGTCGTGGTTCAGCCCTCTCGGGCGCCCCCGGATCGGAATGCACGCGTAACATAGTAACCATCCAAGCCGACGTCACCCCTCACCGGGGGGACCCTTGTTTCGAGTGAATTAGTCAAGGCCAGCTTCTCTGGCTATCTGAACATCTGTGTAGTTCGTCATTAAAAAAAAAACGCACTGGGTAGTACAAATTCAGAATCAGTACTGTCGAAACGTTCAGTCTGACATAAATATATCATAAGGCTATTCGTCCATTATATATGTCTGTCTCTGTGTTAAAGTTACAGCTTATATATGTCCCACTGTTGGGCACAGGCGTTCTCTGTAACAAGACTCTGTACTGAGGATTGGCTAGACGCGTCTTAAGACTGCAATTTATAAAGTTTACTTTGCCCAGGCTTAGCTTACTAGTTAAGTATGAGTTGAAATTTAAAGTTTTTTTTTTTTAATGACGAACTACACAGATTGGCCAGAGAAGCTGGCCTTGACTGCTTTCACCGGATTGAGAGGTAGCATAGCTCTGAGGTCGCTTAGCCTGAACCTCTATTGCTAGTAACTCGACACAAGGGTCCCCCCGGTGACGGGTAACCTCGGCTTGGACGGTTACTACAAATTTAGTCTACAAGTCTTTTGCTGGGCTTATACTGAGCAATTGCTTAACAAAGTGTAGTCACGAAAATCGTTGACTTATCGAATATTTACATAATTCCAAGAATATTTTTTAAATGTTATAAATTTTAGTGAGATGTTTAAATTTAGACAATAATGAACGTAATTATAACACTTCAAACTTGACTAAGGTTGTTCTATTGTTTTTTTGTCAAGGTTTTAAATTTAATAATGGCAAACGAGCTGTGATGAAGGAAGAATAGACATTTAAAAAAATATTGGAGCTTGTTATTATACATATGTTTTTAAAATACCAAGAATATAATAGGCGAATATAAACGTTTTATGAAATATTTTAAGCTCCAGTTTAGTAAGCATATGGCGACTTGCATTCGCCAACTACCAAAGAAGAACTGCCACATTACCCCAATTGGGGTCAACAATTTGGGTAATGTGGCGTTAGTGCGGAATGCCACCCCCATTATTACTTTTGCACGTGATCGTGACCTTCTAATGTGCCGCCGGTAAATAAAAATATCACAGAAATGATGAGGAATACGGAAATTATATTTTATAAATTTCGGAAAAGTCTAAGCAAAAAGTGAATGAAAAATGTTGACATGTGTCTTATAAAAAAATTTCTAATTCCAAATCCAATATAAATAATTTTGTCGTCCAAAATCCTCTTTGGTAGTTGGCGAATGCAAGTCGCCACAAGCACTCGGTTAAATCTTTGCGTGAAGTAAGCTAAGCCTGAGCAAAGTCGAAATCTGCTTTATAAATTTCGGACTTAGAAAATTTCCTAACACATGTAGGTTTGCTCACGATGTTTTTCTTCACTTTTCTTTGTATACTGAATGTAGTATTGAATAAATATACTAGATATACAGTAGAAGTAGCAAGATTGCTTCTATGGAGACGTCGTAGAAAATACGAGTAATAGTGGACAATTTACGACGAAATGGCTGAGGGTTTACATTTAGAAAAGTTCTCGAAATCGACGCAACGTGTCTTACATGTGAACGTGCTTAGTAAGACTTTATAAGCGCATGTTCATTTCGAGACATCCTTTAATAATTACTATGCAGGACAGCACGCGATGTGCGCTGGGGACCTTATAGCCAAGTGAGTGCTTTCACAATTAAGGATATCCGCTTCTAACTATTATAGAATTGCATGCGAAAAATTATAGTAAAGTACTACGCATATATGTCCCATAGACCTTTTCTCTGTGTGCAATCTACATGAGAAAAGAAAAGAGACGAAGCGTTTACTTACATTCTGCTACTGAGCTGTAAGGTCTGCTGTTATATTAGGTCAGCTAGTTGTCAAGTTGAAGTGGCAGTGGGCTTGCCACATCTACCGAGTTAGCGACGGTACATGGAGGAGGAAAGTCTTGGAATGGAGGCCGCGCATAGGTCGGAGAAGCGTGGGGCGCCCTCCCTCCAGATGGACCGACGACCTCGTTAGGATAGCCGGAAGTGGCTGGATGCGGAAAGCTGAGGATCGCATGTGCTGGAAGGCATTGGGGAAGGCCTATTTCCAGCAGTGGATAGATACAGGCTGATGATGATGATGATATGAGGACTATTCTTCGGCAAGAAGCAAATTGATTTTTTTACACATTGAGAATGAATAGGTATTCTAATTGGATTGGTATTCTGACAGCGAAACATAAGGTCGTAGATTCCCCCACCACTGAATTTGTTCAGTACCATACTGAACATAGATTTAATATTTATTAAGGTTTTTTGCCCATATTTAATGTGAACAATTTTTTTGGCAACATTACATTCACACAAACATTCTCTCTAGCAAATGGCTGTTACTTTAAGATTGTGCTTGGTTTGTTGTAAATTACAATAAATAATCCAGTCCACCTTTACAGAAAACTAATTGATATACGTTGTGATAAACAAAGTGGTCCTTCGAGCCGGATAGTAACCAGCGACATTACTAAAAAACAATGCACCCAACTCGCACCAGAGTCAGCACAATTTAGGACGTACTACGAGCAAAATACACGCATTTTCCTAAACGCGCCAACAATTAACTTAGCATCAGGTAAGCCACATCCTTGTTCACTCCGTCTCCTTTTAACAGATATGAACATTACGTGTTGAACATGACGAACTACACAAATTGGCCAGAGAAGCTGGCCTTGACTGCTTCACCGAATTGCTAGTAACTCGACACAAGGGTTCCCCCGGTGAGGGGTAACCTCGGCTTGGACGGTTACTATGTTACGCGTAAGCATGCCGATCCGAGGGCGCCCGAGAGGGCCGCACCACGACTCGGTCGGTTGCTATTTCACGGATAATCTAAGAGACATTCAAAAGCTAAACTAACTTTGAGTGCCACTTCAGGAAGCGTTGGCGTGGGGGAAAAAGTGGCCGAAGAAACTCCAGCAACGCTCCTAACATCTAAGGGGTGGGGCCTGCCCATAAAATAGCGGTAACGCGCAAGGAGACATTACGTGTATGACCGACGACTGACATTGGGGACCAGACAGATACACAACAAATAGTTTTTCAAGTTGGAAACTAATCAGATAATGTCTTAGACGAATTACTCACTAATCCTATTGAAAGTACTAAGTCCTATTTAAAGTACAAACTGTCTAACGTATGAATATTCTAGTTACGATTTCACCGCCGTATATGTCCTTGAATCGCGAAATCCTAGTGTGGGCGAAGGATTCTTTTGATTAATGAAATGGATCCCTTTTAAAATACAACATAATGTTACATCATCACCGCCGATCGTGAGAACGGCACCCGATATTGGAGAAAACAGTACTGCTGCCTAAGTTCAAAATTAAAATTGCAGTCTATATATGTACGTATAGACTTCTCTATAAAGGGGGCATGGTCCGCTACGCAGCCCTTAGAGGTTCAGGCTAAGCGACCTAAGAGCTATGCCACCTCTCAATCCGGTGAAGCAGTAAAGGTCAGCTTCTCCGTGCCAACTGTGTTAGTTCGTCCAAAAAAAAAACGCAGCCCTTGTGCGGGTTAGCATACTTCACAAGTTCATATGATGTTTGTAAATTAGCGCTTAAAATTGTAACAAGCAAATGCATTGGTGCCGGCACCGGGGATCCAACTAGGGTGGTTAGCGTCAGCGCCACCGCCTGGACTCTAAGCTATTACGGCTCACTCTTTCCAAAAATCGAATCACACATAATATCTATATGTATTGTTACTAACATAGTTATTGTCTTACTAACAAAATTATGAGCATAATATTTGAGCTCTAAATAAAAAGTTATTATAAAAAGCTTAGCTTACGCGCAGACAACTTATTTTAACATTCCTGTTAACCATTCCAAATAAACTTAGGCTTGTGTTAGGAGATGGTTGACGTCAATAGTCGAATGGTGGATTCGAACACAAGACCTTACGATTCGCAGACTGTCCCTAAACCATTAGGCTAATGACGCCTCAAACCTACCAAAACCCAATCAACATCTATTCAATATCATCATCAATATCATTCTTTCATAGAATTTTTACGAGTTGGTATGTCCCTGGTTTATTGGCCTGGCCTGGACTAATCTTCTTATCCAATTTTGTATAAAATGTACGTTTATCGACATCACAATGGTCGATATTTGCTAGTTTTAGTAGACTTAAAAGTCTACTAAAATTCATTAGTGCCACTATGATTTACCGACGGTGTACCACTGGCATGATAATTGTGTATGTGTTAGTATTTGACGGTTGTAGTAACTAATTGAGTAGTAAGTGATAGCTCAGTAAGAGCCGTGGTAGCGCAGTGTCCGGGCGGTTGGCTCAAGTTGCATAGTACGCTAGCATCTCGAGTTCGATCCCCGGTGCCGGCATCAATAAATTTATTGTTGCAATTTTATGTGCCGATTTACCACGCGCTCGGTAAACATCGTGAGGAAACCTACAAGTCTTAGAAAACTTGTGAAGTCTGCCAATCCGCACTAGGGGCGCGTGGTGGACTATGTCCTTATACTCTCTTTACAAAGAAGCCCTGCGCCGAACAATGGGACATATTTATTATATATATAAAGGCTGTAACTTTACTTTTAGTAACTAATCGAAAGCGTTCTGTGGAGGCATTGTACGTACCACGATCAAGGTGGGTCAGGTGGTCTTTCCATCCTGTATCGCATTTACCATGGGGAGTGTTCTGAGGAATTGTTCGGAATCATCCCAGCTACCGATTTCCATTACCGCACATCTTGGCAGAATTCCAAATTCCACCGCCACCATCTTGATGGTTGGCGTTCAACGACTGTACGTTTTTCGCGTAACTTTCTCCCACGCACTGTCAACTTGTGGAATCAACTGTCGCCAGCGGTGTTTCCGAACGTTTACGATTTAGGGACCTTCAAGAAACGAGCCTATTCCTATCTCAAAGGTCGGCAACGCACCTACAGCTCCTCTGGTGCTGTGGATGTTCATGGGCGACGGTGATCACTTAAGATCAGGTGAGCCGCATGCTCGTTTGCCACTTTTAATATAAAAAAAAGGTCGATTCATTACTACTACAGCCGGCTATATAAAAGAAATTTAAAAAATACTTACGAATAAGGCGTGATTCCCAGTAAAGAAATAGATCTGTGAATGTATGCCAGCTCTCCGAAGTATGCTAATATGTTAAGGTATCTTTCGTTCTTTGGTGCTAGAGAGAAATTGTCAGTTCCTTTGTTAGTGTTGGCGCGAAAGGTCTCCGCCGCGGCCAATATGTGTGAGTAGGAAATTGTCTCCTGTCGCGGCAACTTCGCGAGTAGGATATCTTTTTTATATAGGTCATGTAATTCTTCGACTCTTTTCGACGTCAAATAATATGGTAAGTTATTCTTTATATTTTGCAATTCGATTTGCAAAAGGAATGTTGGTCTGCTACGAAGTATAATATAGATTATGAATTTCAAACCGATATCATTGCACATGCCCATGGTGTTTATGATCCACGGCATGCTGTTAAAGCGCTCGTCCCCATAACAATGGGTGATCAGGTCGTTCACTGAAGATACGTAACGCGCCGGGTTCTCCATTGGGCTTACCATGCCGAGGTTTAACATTCTGTAAAAAAAAAAAATTAATACCTATATAATTATATATAGCCTAAGGAAGTAGCTTTGTATTCCATGGTATATAAAGATCGAGCCGTGACACCTCCACATGCACATGAACCGTGTTTGAGGTTTAGATTCCCAGCCGGTTTCTTTACTTTCCTTAAAAGAAATATCTATATAAAATATACCCGATGTATAACGTCAGGCCCACCAATTGTGGCATTTGCATCTAATGAGCTCTTATTGTTTACTTTCTATTTTAATAATATTTCCTATGATTATTTTACCTAATGTACACTTTGTAAAAAACGAATATATTTAATAATGCTCCATTAATTATATCAGACAATTATACTATAAAATCAAAAAATAAAATCTATATTATATATAATACATCATAATAAAAATATGCAATTGTAATATCATCCTATACAAAGATATGGATCAAAAGCAACTTTGGTCAACATTTTGTGCATTATATTAGATTACGAAAACCGAAATAGTGTCAGTAATTTTAGATTTGTGTGGATAACTGTATTGTATTAATTTGCACAGTAAATAGATTACCATTCTATCAATGGCTTGTGTTGAGTAGAGACAAAATATTAGCAAGCTAGAAGAAAATAAATTAAAAAAACAACATGCAAACAACAAAAAATATACATGCATACAATAAATTATATTTAAATAATAATAATAAATATATATATCACTAAATAGTTATAATATAAAATATACAGATTTAAATATAGATGCTATTATACTCTGCCGCAGTCTTGATATCACTAGAATCAACTATGAGAACTTCAAGTTGTGTCATAAAGAGATACCTCCCCGACAATGATGGTTTTGCAGCAGACAATAGAAATAGGGTAAAATGTAATGAAAGCATTAGCTTGTGAAGCATAGTTGGCTTGTTATTTAGATTTGTAAACTATGGCTGTTTCATTCTGTTTGTCATCATCAATCTTTGATTTAAGATTATTATAGAAAATGAATAATTACATGTCTGGTTTCTTCAAGTGTGTAAAATTGGGTCCAAGTAGTGGTTCACAGACAATTGTAGCAGATATATTGCCAGGTATTGTAAATTCGCACTGTCCAGGATCTAAATCAACGACGAGCACTGGTCCTTGGTGTACCAACCGGTTAACATAGTAGCGAAGGAATGTTGACTTCCCAGCACCTTTCCCACCACACACTAATCCTTTGGAATTTCTCTCCAAATCTATAAAAATGGTAATTGAAGTCTCATTAATTTAATGTAGTGTATGTATATGTGACTCTGTTTTGTTTTGGTTGAGTTTTGTGTATTAGCTTGCTTCCAATATTATGTCATCTGGGTAGTCAAGAATGATATGAATGAGGTTAATAGATGGTCATAAGGTCACATGGAGATAACAACTACGAAAATTGATAGAGCAAACAATAATGTGTTCTTAGTAACACTCAACACCGGTTAATCCCACTGCAACACCCTGCAGCTGCACTAAATAAGCTCAGACGAGCGCACCGCGGACTTCTCTCATCACTCTTCAATAGAAAATTCATCAAGAGGCCATTAGGCTGGAACATGCCGAGCAGGCTGGCCGCCAGCTCCCTTCATCATTATCCAAGAAGAAATTACAAGGTGGGCTAAAGGACTGAACAGTAACTAACTAGTCACATTCAGCAGAGTAATGTTATGTAAATGGCTAAGGAACTCTCCCTTGTTAAGTTACTCAAAAAAGAAGTTCAGGCTGAGAGCCCTAAGATTTCAACCACCTGTCAAAAATTTGTCGTGTTAAGCTCTGATTCCGATTAACTTGAAACCTAATATTTTATACCAAATATAGCCATAACTTCAGGTGTAACATGTATTTGGACTACTTGAGCACAGCATATACAAAGCACATGAAATTATATGTTTTAAATATATGTATTTGATTGATTGGTTGTGTTGAAATACTTTGATTTCAAAATACTAGGTATTTTCTGTTTATTTCTAATAAAGGTAATACAGAAGCACAAAGTTCATATGATAGGTGATCATGAAATTTAAAGACTGTACCCTGATAAAACAAATAAGGCACTGAAGAGAAAAATGCACTGCACATTGACAAATTGCAATTAAAATTTTTGGCACAACCATTCTGTGAAAGTATTATTTTTAAAGATGTGTATAGTGTACAAATGTGTGCAACTTTAGTCCTATTCTTATATTTGAACTTACTCAAGCCAAATTTAACAGCCTCATCCCATTTTTGGCTTTCTTCAAAATGTTTGTATGGCTGTTTTGCATAAAATGAACAGCTCAGCTTTTCTGATGCCTCCTTAAACATTGAAGGAGCTTTTTCACTGATAATACTAAATAAATTGCTGGCACCAAAGTTACTCTCCACAAAATCCATTTTAATGTTATACAGTTTCTCTAATGTCACAACCACATCACAGCTACCAAGCGATGTAACAATATCTTCAGCCTCAGCAACCGATATGCCATTCGCAGTCAATTTTCTAAATAGTCCAAAGTAATCATTATTATTCTCTACAGTTTGTAAACATTGTGCAAAATTATAATATGGTGCATAAATTTCACAAGCAGCATCTTGTAGCTTATATCCATACAACTGCACAGAACCTGCTAATTTCCTAACAACTACTTTACCATGTATGAATAGAGAAGAAGGGTGCTTTAAAACAACAATGAAACAATTATCACCACTGTATACTGCATATTTCTCAATGTCATTTTCTTCTCCATCAGAAATAACTTTGATTTCTGATTCAACAGTGTTATCATTTGAAATCACATCTTCATGTGAAATTTGTGACCCCGTAGTGGGTTCTGACACATCTGTATCACTAACAATTATATTTGTCTCTGACTGAGGACCTACACAATCTTTCTTAACCACATCAACTTCACAAACATCAACAGGAATGAAAGGAGAAAATGTCATATTGGGATGGTCTAAGGTGATGTTTTTAATAATGGCATTTTTATAGTGCCCTATGACAGCATCAAATTGTTCAATCTTCGCATTTTTGGAAGTAATTGACACAAAAGCTGGGGATGGTTTTAAAGTATATAATATTCTATCCTTATTAATGTTGCTTGGCATTATAGGAAAATCTACTAAATGCATATTTTCCGATGTAATTTCTTTATAATTCATCTTCTTTGGTACTTTGGATTCTATTAATTGTTCACGCTCTGAACTAGTTTGAGATTCCTGTGATAAGTCTGTCATGATTGTTGTGGACTTCATTTTTCTTTTTAATTTTTTCAGAGGCAGTTTCCCTATGCCTAGTCTTTCGTGAATTTTTGAAGCCAACACTCCATCAGCATCAAATGAATTCGAAATCTCAGCATCTGATTCCGATGAACTTAGGTTAGAAAGATCACAACTGATATTGTTTTTATCACGCAATTCAAATGATGACTCCATATCTTTGTCGGCGGGCATCGAATCTTCACTCGATAATTCACTACTAACTTCAACATCTGGAGTATTAGTTGTATCTGGCGCGTTAGACAGTTTATCAGCATCATTTTCACTTTCAACCAAATTAGACACAGAATCCAAGTCACTACTGTCTAAAGTAGCTTTTGTAGTTTCATTATCTGAACTATCGTTTGTAACATTTAAATCAGAAAAGCCGCTGATAGAATTGGACTCCAAATCGTCTGTATTATTTTCCGACTTTCTAATAAGCTCGTTGTCACTTTTGTTATATCCATGTAACATTTTCTTGAACTGATTTTTCATTTTTTCTTCTAACTTATCCTTTTTCGTATTATTACTTGATTTTATACAATGTGCTTTTTCGAAAAACTCCATATTGTACACAATACTTAAATTAAAAGGGATAAATATAATAGGACAAATAAACCCTAAATGAATGCCCTTGATTTCTTTTATTTTAAAACATGCTGATATCAACTTTGGGTATATTTAAGACGAACGCAATGTGAATTGTGATTATTGATTAATTCAACATATAGCCACTATATATGTCAATGTTGAAGCGTCAACCAAGTGTATACACAATAAGATGTCAATTTTTAGTCTGTTTGATAACCATTCATATTTTAACTCGTACTACTTTTTATGGTAACAGATTGTTTTACGCTAAGCAATGTTTATTAAGTAAATATTTACTTTTGGGTTTTCTCTACATAAAATATTGTTATGTATTTCGGAAAGTACAGTCTTAATCTCAACATTTAATTCATATCATATTAATCATCAACTTCTTTTTATTTAATTTACAAATAGCATTACCAGAATATATAAAGCTTGATATTTTTTGTTAAAAATGTAATTAGATACTCCTAGCTTCAGTATCGATGGCACAATTGCTGTTTAGATCTACTTATCATACCACTGTTCTTATCATATCACACACACAGTCTTCCTTAACTTTATTTTTCTAGTGCCGTATCCATCTTTTCGACTCAATGACGTCAAATTTATGTTTGTTAAAATTACTTTGTACCTACCATTGTTAAAAATATACATATACATTCGAATTATCTCCGTTATAAAATTGTTTGGTTGACATTGCCATTAGCTCTTATCTAATGCAAAAAACACTTCATCAATAGCATAATTTCTGCCGCAAAATTTTAATGCTAGACAACATATAATGTTTATAAGGAACGAGTAAGCGGCTCTGTTGATACTGATTACCGTCGTTATGCGCGTCTACATCAAAAAGGGAAGAAGAATTCAAGGTGTAGCTTGTTTTTGAACATACCTATTTCTTTCTTAGTTTGCAAGGGAGTTAAGTGTTTTGTTGGGCTGACACCGACTAAAATCCCAAAATCACCACCAAAATATGATGATAGCGCACCATGGGAATCATCGGGGACGTTTTCGCAGACATCCGTGGACGGCCCGCGCGATTATTGCGGCGGTTCCAAGTTGGAGACAAGAAGCATCCGCACAAATACTACAGCGCGCCTTTCTCTACGACCTTTGTTAGCCGACACGGACTTCCCAGACTCCTTAACTCGGAGGATCTTTTGGGCAGGGAAAACGTGCACAGTATCTTACCTGTTTAGACTTCAGAAACAAATCTGATTTGTTTCTCACGCAGCGAATATATTGTGTATTATTATGTTATGATTTTTTTTGATCTGTCTCATTCTCATATGCGCTTTTTTGACATTTCTTTGACTATAAGGCGTTCTCTATTCTCGCCTTTATGTAGTCCGTACTATGAGTTTGTACAGTTAAGTTTTAATAGATAAATAATAAAAATACATAGGCACTAAGTACTGGGATTCAAAATCCTTAACATCTAATCAGTGTTGAAAGCCCATAGGCTATTACTTGCCCGATAATGAGAAAATAAAAGGCATGCTGCAAATGAGGGGAGTATGCAAGTAAAAGAAATATGTATGTTTATATAATTATTAACCACTCCTGACATCGAGAGATAAATACATTACATGATTTTATTCCCATTCAATACAGTCCATACAAATGACAACTACTTGAATCTGCTTATGGAAGCTCTAAAACACGTAAAGCTTCCATCAGCAGATTTTACACTTGGGAGTTCTATTTAAGATTGTTGCTTGTTGACTTGATTTCGATTTGAAGTAACTTGTAACAATCCTAACAATTGTACAACATAATTCTAAGCAATTTACGACTGGGTGAATGTGGCCATGAACTCCGTGACGATCTTCTTGAGAGCGGCGTCGGAGTCGGGCGTGATCTGTCCGTCCTTGGCAATCGTAGCGAGGAGGCCCTGGTGGCTGGTCTTGATGTGCTGAGTGAACTCCTTCTCGAAAGCAGTGATCTTGGTGGGATCCAGTTTGTCCAAGTGACCACGCACACCACAGTAGATAATGGCAACCTACAAGTACAACTTAATTGTATCAAGTCTACAACAAAAGAGCTACAAGTAATAATATAGATGTAGCAATATACACAGCAGGAAACCAAGCTAAATATTAATGGAATTACAAGCATTTCAGTCATAGTACATGACACTGCTAGACATAGATGTTCACTTTTGTTTAATAAAAAGTACTTATGTTGCCAGGCAATTTTCATCTCGACTCTCTCTCTTTCTCTAAGATATATTAATATTCAAAATGAAGATAAAGGCCCAATCCCTTTGAGGGTTAATTTGAGTGCTACAACACTCCAAAAACCTTTAATAAAGCAGCTCATTATTCAATTCAATTTAGTACTATGACACCATGTACAATAATTGACGTAAACTGTAGGTTTATACTTGTGCGAAATACACAAATGTATAAAAGTGTAACCCACAATTAAAGATTGGTAAAACACACCAATTTTTTTGTCATCAATAGGCACTTACCTGTTCTTCAATGGCCATGGGAACATACTGTCCTTGCTTGAGCAACTCAGTTAAACGCTGACCACGGTTAAGAAGCTGCTGTGTGGCAGCATCCAAGTCTGAACCAAACTGAGCGAAAGCAGCTACCTCACGGTACTGAGCCAATTCCAGCTTCATGGAGCCAGCAACCTGTAGGATTATAAATCTTATAGTTTCACATTTCTTGGCAAATTACAAAAAATAACTATTCAATTTTCAAATTCTACCCCTTAATTATAAATGAAGCAGCCATTGATCTATTTGCAGAAAAGTTCCCATTCCTTTTGGTTCTTCCAAGGTCCAATACTAATAATTGAGTTTCCAAAAATTTATTAAATTATATTATAGCATTTTATATCCAATAGAAATATAGGAATATCACTGGATGTTTTTCAAGTTAAAATAAAGTCATTTCTCCTTAAATGAATAAGAATACAAAACCATGTAATTTGTACAACTTTCTGATTAATTACATTTTTAACAGCTGTTATATCACTTAGCCTGAACCTCTATTGTAGTAACTAGACATAACGTAGTATTAGCCGAGGTTACCGGGGAGGTGTATCCTCGGTTTCGACGGTTACTCGTTGGTGGCGGAGAGGGCTGAACCACTTCTCGGTCGGTTCCTTTTACACAGGTAAGAAATTAACATTAAATCTGACCTGTTTCATAGCCTTGGTCTGAGCAGCAGATCCTACACGGGATACAGACAGACCGACGTTGATGGCGGGCCGGATACCCTTGTAGAAGAGCTCAGTCTCCAAGAAGATCTGACCGTCAGTGATGGAGATGACGTTGGTTGGAATGTAAGCAGACACGTCACCGGCCTGGGTCTCGATGACAGGCAGAGCGGTCAAGGAGCCGCCACCCATCTTGTCAGACCTAATCAAAATATAAGCCAAAACCTAAATATGGAAGTATTTATTTTACAACATTTACAAATTCTATTGTCTTATTGTCACTTGGTTGTAGAAAATGCCCTACTAGAGCTATATGAAGTGCTGTCTGAAACTTATAGGCCTTTTGAGAGGTAACAATAACTTGAGTTGTTAGATGACGCCCAGACTCAGAGCTTGATCAATTACTTAAGGTAATTAGAGCTGGCTACAAGTGCTTGTGCAGGTGTGAATCTCCAAAGGTAACGGTGCCTTAGAATCAAGCTTATAATTATAATTTTTCATAAAAAAAATCTTCAATAATCATACATCAATACATCTCATCTTATTGAGGTCTTTTTTTACTAAAAATTATGTTATATAATAAATATAAAAATTACATTATTTGTTAGGTATTGAGAAGCAGAGGATAGATTTAAGTTCAAAAAAGCATGTTCTAAATTTGCTTTTATTATAGCCGTCTAGCGCCGTCTTATTCAACGTCACACGTAATTATTCTGCTTTTAACTCTTCATAATTGTTTTTTTTAATCTGTAGGTAGATTATAACATACATTTTAGCGGCACGTTCAAGCAGACGCGAGTGGAGGTAGAATACATCACCAGGGTAGGCCTCACGACCTGGGGGACGACGCAGCAGCAGAGACATCTATAATAATACACATTGGTCTTTCTAATATAAATAATAAATAAAACAATTACTTCTATTCTACACTTGATTTTCCTTATGTTTTAAGTATGTAATGCAAATGTAAGAAAAATGTGTATGAATATGCAAGGCAGGCGTCACTGTTCGTTATATTTCATCGTCCTAAAAGATTCAGACAATTCAAAAGTCAATATTATTATTAATTTATTTTGAATTAGAGTGACACAGGCTTGGCTGCAACTTGACACATCAAGAATGGATTGTATTTATCAATGTCAAGATTTTGTTGTTTATAGGACTCCTCATAGTTATTGTTACAATGATGACAACTGTGTAATAACATATAGTGTTTATAAATTTTGATTGCGCCCTTACCTGACGGTAGGCAACAGCCTGTTTAGACAAGTCGTCATAGATAATAAGGGCGTGCTGGCCTTTGTCACGGAAAAATTCTCCCATGGCGCAACCAGAGTAAGGAGCAAGGTATTGCAGAGGCGCGGCGTCCGAAGCGGTGGCAGACACGATGATGGTGTAGTTGATGGCACCTTATATATAACAGTTCAAATTGAGATAGCATCCAAGAAGGTCTCATCAAATTTCTTTCATTATAGGTTTTATTTGGAAACCATCTAAGAAATATACCGAAAATTCCATTTATCAAATCCATTTTAAACATTGTTAAAATAACCATCAATCAAAAAATACAAGTCATAAAATTTATGCAGAATTTCCAATAACAAATTCTCCTACTATAGTATTATAGTAGATTTCATAGTATGATTATCTTGCCTTTGTGCAGTTAATCCTAATAAATATTCAGACTAAGCAATCTAAGAGACAAAAGAGTCTATTCCAACTCTGGTGAAACTAGCAGCTGCCTTCACTCACCTTTTTTTTTTATACCCACTAAACCTACCGCGAATGCCATCAGCCGTTATGAGCGGGTGCCCCGGATCTGTCAGCGACAGGACACCCCAACGACCGGCCGGTCTCGGCAAGACCGGACTTCACCTCGAAGGGGACTCCTCCGGCACTCAGAGAAGTCCCGACGACGCCGAAGCATGCTGGGGCCAGGTTCCCATCCTGTACCTTCACTCACCTACACCAGAAGCATGTAACAAAAAAATCATAGGATTTCAGAAGACCTCACCAGCATCTGTCAGCCTCTTCACAATTTGAGCCACGGTGGATCTCTTCTGACCAATGGCAACATAAATGCAGTACAGCTTCTTCTTCTCATCCGAGCCCTTGTTGAAGCGCTGTTGGTTGATGATAGTGTCAATAGCCAGCGCAGTTTTGCCAGTCTGACGGTCACCAATGATCAACTCACGCTGACCACGACCAATAGGCACCAAGGAGTCTACAGCCTTAATACCTATACCAAAAACATTTAAATTAGTATTTTACAATCAACTTTAAAAAGAGGAGGTTCTCAATATGTCTGTATTTTATGTTTATTGCATAACTTTTGACTGGGTGAATCAATTTTGATGATGATTTACAATGGGATCCATGAGAACCAAATAAGTCTTATATTTGCTTCAAGTATGTGCAGCACCACAAATAGACGAATAACTCAAAATTACGCCAACGGATTACGATGATTTTTTTTGAGTAGTTTAATGAAAAATTGGTTCCGTTTGATTTTGTAATATTCCTACGACAATTCGGAAATACAAAGAGAGCGATCGCGCGTAAAAGCGTTTGATACGATTTGTAGTCAGTTTTTGTTTTTACTCGAATATGTACTTGTTCTTTATTATCTGAAGAATTTCTCTTACATATATAGACATGGGAGACTGGGAAAGAATTGACCTTAGTTCACATAATTTTCTTTTATTTATTATAGAATAGTTCAAAATCTGATCATATCTCAGGAGATGTTAAACAAAATCTACATCTCAGACCTGATTTTACCACTCTATATAAGACTCTTGGCTGATCCAAATGAGGAAAGCTAATAAGTTTATTGGTACTGTTGTTCTATTGTAAGTATATGTAATCACTTAATTGCTGAATATAAGGATTATAGGAATATAGGGATTTTGGAAATATGTGACACTTACCTGTCTGCATAGGTTCACGCACAGACATACGGGGAATGATACCAGGAGCCTTAATGCCGACACGCATACGCGTTTTGGTGTCAATGGGGCCCTTGCCATCAATGGCGTTACCGAGGGCATCCACTACGCGCCCCAATAGCTGGTCTCCTACAGGCACATCTACAATGGCACCAGTACGTTTCACGATGTCACCTTCTTTGATGAGCTTGTCGTTACCGAATACTACCACACCAACATTATCAGGCTCCAAGTTGAGGGCCATTCCCTACACAAAAACAAGTTAAGATGATGATTACACTTAAAAATTAAACCAAAGTACTATTAATATGGAGTACTATAGAGTCGATCTCTTTAGGGAACAGTATATGAATCATAAGGTTCTAGGTATAAATCCATAATTAAATTAACGTCGTAAACTATATCCTATGCATATATCAAAATGGTTTGTATGGTTTTTATCAAAACTTTTTTGAAAATTTAATTGTAGTAAACTAAGATGGTACTTTATATGTCTTTGATAGTTTTCTACGTTAAAACATTTTGGCTTGATGACAAAGTTAGCAAAAGTAACGACTGTCAGGTAGATGTTGTTAATTCTTAGCACTTATTCAAAATACAGTTACATAACTAAGGAAAAGTTATTTTACACATTTCTGTTAAAACACCAAATTAAAAGACATAACTTTCAATATCTTACCTTAAGGCCAGAGGAGAATTCCACCATCTCCTCAGCCTGGATGTTCTTAAGGCCATACACACGGGCAATACCATCACCGATGCTCAACACACGGCCAGTCTCTTCTAAGTTGTCCTAGAAATTATAATGATGTTACATGATATCACCAACATTACCAAATCAATGTTTAGTGTAGTGATTCTCAACCACTGTGCCGTGGCACTTTTGTGTGCTGCCAAATTTTACAAATATATAATAATGTTAATATTATTAAATTATATCATTTAAAAAGAAAAATATTTTTAACATGAATAAATATTATTTTGTATATTTAATATTTTTGTCATAAACTATTTATGCAGTGTGTTGTAGTAAGTATATAATTTTTATCTTTTTCTTTGTGTGCCGCTAAATTTTGAAATTGTCAAATATGTGCCGCAACAAAAAAAAAAGGTTGAGAATCACTGGTTTAGCATTAATCTCATTGCAGTTAAAATTTTAAATAACAATTCAATGTGTATTATATGATGACCAGACAGAACCAGTTTCCCAAATGTAGGCAATTCCATAGTAAAAGCCTTAGTGTTTTTGTTCTAAAAGTGCAATAAGAACCATTATCTAATAATATGTTTTTGTATCAAGCAAACAATTTCAAGTTTTTCCTTATATTTTCTGATTTCATTCATGTATTATTAATGCCACAGCCCAAGTGTTGTATGTCTACATATATTTTGATATATAAAATATATTAGACCATAGACTGAGGAAGTTTCTGCCTGTCACTATTTATGACACTTATAGGTCATCTTATACTATAATTAGATAGAAAATATAGGAAAATATTCCTGTCTCTCAAGTTGGAATTACCTAATATTAAATAAGAAATAATAATAGTTATTTGAAATATGATTATTTTAAGGATGTGTATTTACATAACCCTTTTTATCTTTGACTGTCTACATAAAAGTACCCATCATCAATGCTCAGAAAAGAATAACATAAAAGGTTTAGGGGATATAATCCCCTTGGCTGGGTCAAATGCTTTGTAAACCTAATTGAATGGCTTAACATGCTCAAAACTCTCAGGTTAGAATATCATTGCACCTAGGCTCAGCTCAAGTCAAAATCCCTGCTCAAAATAAAGGTGTGGCCTCTGAAACTAGTGTAGTGCTTAACAGCATTCAACTGTTAGACATTTATTTGCACACACTAAAGAGTGTCCTCAAAATGAATTTTTTATTCCTTTTTACATTATTATTATTTAACAATTTACAAAAATATCAAAAATCTTATGTAAAAATATGTATTAAAAAGAAAGAAATGAAGACTATATGATCAAATAAAATCTTCTAGTAAATTTTTTATAAATACATATAATATATTTTTAATTTTTCCATCTTATATTAAATGAAATGTTGATATTATATAATCTACATGTAACTAAAGATAACATTACCGCTTATTGGATTAATATGACACCAAGATTAATCCTGTTTCATATAGAAATTGATTTTTGGAATATATCATTGTTACAATGTGAAAAAAAATCAGCTGTTCTCTATTTACATTTTTCAGACTAAATATGATATTGGAAAAAATTATACTATTTAATTTATAATGATATTTATTAAACTAAATATTTATTAGTTAAACTAATAATTATTTCATTATGTTTAAGTATAATATTATCACTTATATTAATCCAGAGATAATTGAAAAATAAATCGTCAATGCCTCAAAACATTTAAAATTTGACGTTTATATAATTCCCTGCACATACCTTAGGTGCGGCACCAAGGATTCTCTCCTCCAGAATCGTGGAGATTTCAACAGAACGTTGTGGGCATGAGACATGCAGCTTACGGGCTGCGACAGCCACCGCTGGAGCCGCGACCTTCGATACCTGGCGCCGAACATAACCAATGCAAATGTTAATTTCACACTAAATCATAAAGTTTAATTTCACAATATATGAATCGAAAGAGGCTGTATTTAGTTTTGCTTTTATAAGATATTTAGTTATATCGATACGGATAAACATGCGCTAGTAGCACAAAATACCGATTAGCTAGTATTACATAACTTGGTCAAAAAGTTATTAGCGATGTTGCTTCCATTAAAACCACATAATTGGCAGTTTAATACAACCCTATAATGATATTAATGATTACAAATTAGAAATGTTTAAAAACGTTTACTGGTAGTCGACAAAAAAATATGTATCATTTTTCCTGATCAAATGTGATAACCGGAATATTTAGATTTTAATTGTAACACATAATTTTCTGCAACAAATGGATGCTATAGGTAGTAAAACGATTAAGTACCTGGGACGCTGCATTAGGCAGACGCCTGGCCACGGACGAGGCCAAACGAGCGGAGATCAGCGACATTTTTTACTCGAGTTCAATACTAATGGCAGACAAGAGGGCCGTGTGCTTCTCCGGTCGCGACTCGTTGCGATATTACCGGAAATGACATAATCAATAAGAGTTGTCTGTGGTTCATGCGCAATAGAAGTACATTACAAAATGGGGCAATTTTAAAAATACTAACATACAAGCATGAATAATGGGTCGACGAAAAATATTTATTTAATATAAGGGACACATAATTCCTTTTCTAAAACGCCTGAATAAAAAAGTGAAGTCTTGTCTGTAAAGAAATCTTAGTGAGCTATATATTACTTGGTAGATTTTATATATTATATTTATAGTATTTTATTTAATTTGATAACAATTGAAATAAAACGGATTCAAATTTTTTTTCTTCGACAGTTTTAAGTTAATAACTTTTAATTTATATATAGCATATTTATTTATAGCAATACGAAAATAAAATAATTTTTCTATCGATTTTATTTTGTGTAAATAGCCCTTAATTCATTCAATGATTTAACTATAATCATAGTAAGTACATAGTTTGCAATTTGCCAATTTTAGTACTTAAGCCGGATGTATTTTCAACTACAAACATTTTAATCTAGTTATAAGTTACAATATAGTTTAGATACATCTGCGATCTGTCATGTCATATGACACTGTCAACCACAGTTATATGTTTACCAGTTTGTTATGTGAATGATTAATTTTATATCCTTTTGGAATATTTGTCATAAAATAGTGATAACAAAATGTTTTGTGCTTATAGTTCTTT
Source organism: Meandrusa payeni (assembly GCA_029286785.1). Lineage (NCBI taxonomy): Eukaryota > Metazoa > Arthropoda > Insecta > Lepidoptera > Papilionidae > Meandrusa > Meandrusa payeni. The sequence goes on along the minus strand of JAGSMX010000008.1, from coordinate 3,348,583 downwards.
TCTTAAAATAAATTATACGTTAGTTTCAATGTGATGGCTATTTTCGAAAAATCATTTCAAAGCAAAACTATATTAGATGACACAGAAGCGCTTGTTTGTACCTTGGAAAATGCACAGAACGTTGATAAACATACAGTAAGTTTTTTTATTATAAACAGCAAGATATAATTAATTTGTTTTTTTTTTCATACTCAAGGAATATATTTGGCTACAGGAATATATTATTCGTGTGCAACGTGGACCCTCGAAAGAAAACAAATGGAATGTTTCACGCAGGTACAGAGATTTCTCAGTACTACACACGAGCTTGCTACAATCGAACATCGAGCTACTTCTACCGCCTAAAAAGCTAATAGGAAACATGCAACCTTCTTTTATTGCCGAGAGACAAGTAGCCTTACAAGTGAGTTAAAATTTACTGTAAAAACAAAATATTAAAAAGTTAATTTAGTAATTCCTAATTTTTAACTATTCTTGCAGAATTACATTAAGGAAATATTAAAACACCAAGTGTTAGCATTGTCTTTACCAGTCAGAACTTTCTTGGATCCTAAAAATTATTCAGCAACAATAGCAGGTAAATGATATAGTATGGAAAAAATTAAAATGTTAAAGCTCTGTAACTTATAGATTTTTATTACACTGCATTGATATTTCATCATTACATTGACTTTGGTAATGTAGAAAAAAATTATTAAGACTTATTCTTTCTTTATATTAGCTAATATATTTATATTATGTGTGTAGGTAGACCTTTTTCTCGACTTATAGCCGGTCTTATGTGTGCATTCCGTTTTGAGACTTCAAGAAAAAGAATGCCACTTCCCAATCGCTATTATATAGATATATAGTAATATATATAATAATAAATACATATAATATTATACCCACTAACTGTTTGGTTGGTCTCCTGTGTCTAACCTGTTGCTATTATATATGTTATCTCCTAGGACTTTGCTTACTATTGTGGATGAGTGTATGGTTGCCTGTTTCTGTAGGATGCTGATGTTTATTTGTGTGTCAAGGTTTTCACAATATGTTATTAAATTTTTTGCTACTGTTGCACCTACCACAATGGGGATAATGACTGTGTGTGTGTTCCATACAATTTTTATTTCGTTTTTTAGTACATAACATTTACTTAATTTTTCTATTTCTTTTACACCAATGTTGTAGTCTGGAAGTACTGTAACATCAATTTGTTTTATTTAAAATTTTATCTATGTATATTAAGTCTGGTCTATTATGAGTAACTGTAATGTTTGTTTGTATAGGAATTTCCTACATTATTTTGGCATTTTGATTTTCTTTTACCTAAGGCAATTTCAGTTCTTCGTTCCACCATATAGGTGGATTGTGCTTAATTGTTTGCGAGTTAGACACCAGTAAATATATTTATTATTATAATGAATATAAAAAAAACGTAGAGCTATAATGCAATTATTGTAGATTTGTATTAATTTCAATTAAATGTAAACTGTATGTATATAAATTTATTAAATTTCTTGTTGTTTACTACAGAGCAAGCTCTACAAACAATATCAATTGCGTTGAGAGGAGATGGTCGATATGAATTGAAAGGGGCATTACCTGACATTGGTTGGAGGATAAGGAAACAATTTTTTTGTGTAAGATTTGTGAAGAATATAAATAGCATTATAAATATTTGTATAATAACATTATCTTAACAATCTCATCTCTTAAGATGAGGCCAATTTATTTCCTATATTTCTGGATTGTTTTTAATTTTGTAGGAATTTTATTTCGTTCCTCCTTTTTATCTGTTGTAATCCATGTATTTGTTCATTGTGTGGTTAATGAAGATTGGTTTTGGGAAACCAAACATCATGTGTTGATGACAAATGATCAATCAATCATGCTTTTTAGTTGTGATGCAATTATATTTTCAGTGATTGGCTATTCTTTCAATGGGAAAGTCGGTAGACAAGGCTAAGGAGAAAACATAGAAGTATAAAAATCTTTGTCATACACTGATGTTCTCTGAAATTGTGATGCTTCATTCATGCATTAGCAATAGATATTGAGAAGCTCCCGCCACTATTATATTTAACTTTTATGCTTTTCATTACCCAGACACATGATACTAAAAAGTGGTTAAGCATTTGTGCAATTAATAAATATAAAGTGATTGACCTTAGTTCTCTTATCATTGCATGATAATAATAACAACAAAGTAATGTTTATTGTGTTAAAGACATTGTTCTAATATTGTTATTGTTCTGCATATAGGTGATTGACACAGATACTCAGACAAATTGTTTATTAGCGTGGATGAACTATGGTCCTGATAAATATTTAGGCAATAAAGAACTACAAAATGCATTCAAAAGTTTGCTGAGTATGTCCGTAAGTGACTGTTTTTGCTTTAGTTTCTTATAACCAATAAGTTTATTGTGCATTAAAGTTGTTATAGTGATTATTTGTTATTATTTTTTAAAGTAATTCACTTAATTGTTCTATTTATTTCAGCATCCTTACATAGATGAATTATTAGGATACCAAAATTTAGAAACGGGTGCATATGTAGTGAGAAGAATACATGAGAATGGTAGTATCAGGGATTTATTGTATGGCACTGAGTATACAAAGAATTATTTAGCTAAATATGGTAATCCAAAAGTGAGGAAACCTTTTACAACTGGACAAATATCACACTTTGGATATCAGATACTTCAAGCATTAAAGTTTTTACATGATAAAGGAATACCACATGGTTTGTAATTAAATATTTTATAACCAGTAATAAGTTATTTAAGAGTGTATTTGCTTTATTTTGATAACTTAAAATGTAGTTATGTAGTGTAGTTATCAAAGTTAACTAAAAGGCAAGAATTATGAGTATGTGTTTTTAGAAATGAGTATTCAGTTTTTCAGTTTCTTAAAGTAAACTAATTTGCTAAAATTTCTGCTTAGTGTGAATTAATCCACAATTAGATATGAGATCTAATAAATTCTCATATCACTGTCTACCCTGCTAGGGTTGATCCCATGTGAGAGTTTGATTTAAAAAAAAATCTAATAAACTAAGTTATATATACAACATTCATATGTAAATGATAATGTAATTATTTTTTAAAGTAGGGCTTTGCTCTTAAAGCTTCCATGCTAACCCTTCTAAAGGCTGACATTGCATCGGCAACTACTTTGGTGTTACAGGTGATATGTGGGCAGTGGGAGTTACTTAACATCAGCTGAGCCATGCCCGTTTGCTCCTTAAAAAAGATAATAAGAAATTAATTGTAGCATACAACTTTGTACATATATTTAGTGTATCTCATATCGGTAGAATAACTGTGTTGTGAGGTTTTTATAACATACATGTCAAGTTGGAGTCCTTTCACTGTATAACTTTGTTAGTTAGTTTCTTGTTGATGTGGTTATTTCTTCTTTCCTATTCTTAATATATTTTTTTTCTTAGTGTTCAGTAAATATTAATGTCTATATTATTTATTTTTAATGTTCATTTTAATAATTTTAGGGCACATACACCCAGGGAATATAACAATAGAGAACCAAAAAGCACTTCTGATGGATATCGAGAATGTATTAATGGGTGTACCTTGCCTGTACCGGCCTCATCTGCTGGAACTGAGGCACACCACTACAGCTGAGGCCGTAGATGTGCATTGTTTCGGACGAACACTTTACGAGATGGCGCTGGCGTCAACTTTAGAACAAAGCTACTGTGATATGTACCCGGAAGAAATGTCGCAAGATTTAGGTATGTTTTAAGGTGAATATGTAACAACTGGCTTAAGATAGAAGCATTCCTTAGATGATAAAGTTCCGTAATTGTTTGCATATTATTACACAGTACCTAGATGACCTTAATTGGTACTTGTCAAAGTTAAATTTAGATACAAATTATGTAATGATGATATATGTATAATATTTTTTGGTCTGAACAACATAAAAAAAAAAATATGAACTTTTTTTTTTAATAAAAAATCACAATTGCAATTAGTTTAATATTTTATTAGTTTATGGTCTAACGTCACACCAAACAGGTTGAGTGTTTGTTGCTTACCGCCATCTACTATAGTCTGAAGTAGTTTTAGTGCATACATGGATAAAACGTCATATATTCTGAAAATGAATCCTCGAAACTGTATTACCAGTGAAATAGCAACTGACCGAGTCGTGGTTCGGCCCCTTAGGATCGGAATGCTTATGCCTAACATAGTAACCGTCCAAGATGAGGTTACCCATCACCGGGGGTACCCTTGTGTCGAGTTACTAGCGATAGAGATACAGGCTAAGCGACCTACACGCTTTGCCACCTCTTAATCCGGTGAAGCAGGCAAGGCCAGCTTCTCTGGCCAATTTGTGTAGTTCGTCACAAAAAATCTCGAAACCGCATACTAAATTTTATGAAAATCGTTAGTGCCATTGCCGAGATTTACATTATATTTGTATATATACAAGAATTGTTTGATAACAAATGTCTCTAAGAAAACTATATTTTCAGTGTCCGTTCTCCGTTTATGTATTTCATCTACATCGTGCAAACATGGCGGTGCGTCATTGGAAGATCTCCTCCAGCATCCGTTTTTTACCCGCGCTACACTTAATGGATTGGCGCCACGTGTAGACTATCGCATTCATCTTAAATTTCCATTGCCCCTGAAAGAGGAGCTCAAAAAGGCCATCGGCATAATAGAAGTTAGATTGAAAGCTGATCAGAAATTGGTATGAGGTTTTTTTGATATACATAAGATCTTTCAAACAAAAAGCTCTGTGTCCAGGCGGTCGCCTCAAGTTTCATAGTACGCTAGCAACCCGATTTCGATCTCTGGTGCCGGCATCAGTGAATTTGTTTAAATATTATGTCTTGATTAACCACGCGCTCAGCGGTGAAGGAAAACATGGTAAATTTTCTAAGACATGCGAAGTCTACCGAGCCTAATTAGCTACGGGGCGGACCGTGCCCCTATAGTCTCTTTACAGGGAAAGCCAGTGCCCAACAGTAGGCACATACATATATAGCCAGACTAGTAGCGCCCCGCGGTGTTACTCGGGATTTGTACCTGTTCAATAACCTCCTTTTTTTAAATCTATCTCTGTGCCAAATTTAATTCGTTCTGGCGTGATTGAGTAACAAACATTTATCTATCCAAAACTTTCTTTTTGTTTCGCATTTACAATAAATATTATTAGGAATCTCTTTGGAGGACTCACTGTTTTTTATATGGGGTATAAACTAGTGCTTGACCACCATCCCACCAGATGTTAAGTGGTAATATAGTTGAAATATGATACGCGCTAGTTTAGTAAGTGCCTATCCACTCTACTCTTGAAGGCTCCCACGTCGTACTCGGACGGAAAGACTTGTTCCACTCCTTTGCTGCACGCACGATGAACGATGACTCTTGCTTCGTTCGGACGCGCGGACTATGAAAGGGTCCAAAGGTAGAATGGGGATGGGGAATTACCTCGTGTAATTCCTTTGCACACTCTCCAAAATGTAAAACACCGAAAGGCTAGACTATTGACAAAACAGTTTTCTTTTCGTTACCTAAACAAAGCTTATTTTGCGTAGATAGTATCTTGAAATTTTTCTACAGATGTTCTTGATTTAAGAATTCATAAACAACAGGACCGCTAACATTGTACATGTAATCTATTATAATTAATTTTATTTTTAAATTGATTTACATGGATAATCCTTGATAGAAATCAATTCTTGTGCAATTATTGTTTACAACATCTGATGGAATTGTTATCTAATACGATAACAGACTTTAGACTTCACAGATTGTCTATAATAAATTTTTAACATTCCCCGAATGTCACACGAATCTCTATGGCAATTCTTTTACCTGTACAGCTATAAAACTATGGAATAGTTTGCCGATTGAGATTAGGGAGGCTTCGTCAATGTATTTAAATCGCGTGTATCTGAATACTTTCTACTCAAACAATGAAAAATTACAAACTGGTATATTTATTGTCGTTATATATATTCCATGTAGATGTATATTATTATATTTATATAGAAGTATCTATTTATGTATATATAAATGTATTTTTATATCTATATAATAGTTTTAAAATGCTATTTTTAGCGTAACCCTTAGCCTGCTCTTAACCACTAAAGGTTAGCTGGAAGAAAATGCTAATTAGCATTAAGTTCGCCTTTGTACATATTCTTTGGTGCAATAAAGGATTTATCTATCTATCTATCTATGTTTTAAGTTCTCTATGGGTACTAATAACTGGAGTTTTCATGGGTATTTTAGTATGCTTGTAGGATAGTCCGCATTCACAATTAAACGTGTACATTACGGAATCTTATACAGAGATATTACAATTCAGATTTAGGGCTGGTAATAAGTGAAAGGAAGTTTTAAACATGAACGAAACAAGTAACGCTTTTGTTATATCTGTGTCTATGTAATTGTATATATAATCTTTTTCCGTAATAAAATTTTACAAACCTATTCAGTGTGTTTACTTATGGTTTTCTACAATTCAATACATTAAATTTTTTCCAATTTTAATTTAACAGTTAAGGAGTGCCAGGAGGGAAGTGAGAATCCAAGAAATACTCAATTCCGAGGAAGAGATGAAGAAGCAGAAACGGAGAGTGGTAAGTTACTTATCTTTGGTTCTAGCAAGATCCTATTCGTCTTTATTTAATCGAACTTAAGGAAAGCTTCGCCGGGGCGGGATGAATACCTATGCGGCCCCTCGTCATGCACCGAGGAAAGGGCCACCAGGGAGGTTTTAGTGGGTAAAAACCCCACATAACCGCCGCCTTCCCCCCAGAAGGCGGGGTATCTTTGTGAAGATTTCCTCCCCGTCAACAAAAAAAAAATGTTTACCCTGGATTTTTTCTTGGATGATGAGTTGGAGTAGTTCGTATTTGTTATTACACATTATACGACCAAAGTACTGAAGCTTGGGTTTTTTACGGTATTAAGGACCTCCGCGTTCTTGCTCACCATTTGCCGTGTCCATGAGTACCGTTTACTGTATCTGAACCTTTACCCAGACCGTCTAGCAAAAGTCTCTTGAGGTGTTGAGGTATTTAAATGTTCTCTTCGATTTTAGAAAAAACGTGACAGTATATGGAAGTCGACGTCGTCCTTGGCAGAGACGGTTCGTTCGCACAGCGCCAGCACTACCTCCTCGCCTACCCCGCCAGCTCTTTGTAAGTATCTTAATGTATCAAATCACAATTAGACAATATAACCAAAGATACCCGACGGTACTTCCCTCCAGTCAAGTACTTTTAATGTCTCTTCAGAACCTCTATAAGAGTAACACGGTCTCGAGTGGGAACCGCTTAGGGTTGTTCATGCAAAAAATATATCGATATATTTTTAGATATAATATATCGTAATGTTGTATCGACACTATGCGATATCTATATTTATAAAAGAGAAAGTGTGTGGGTATGTTCCATATAGGCTCCGAAACGGCTGGACGGATTTCTATGAAACTTTCAGGGAATCTTCAGATTGACCTGGTGAGTAATCCTGTAAAGTTTGATGACGATAGGAGCACTGCTCTTTTTGAACTGTCAAATACAGCTTTTATTTACTATGATACTACTACTACTTACCGGACTACTAAAGCTTACCGGATCCGAAAGCGCCAGAGAGGGTTTTTTTTTTAATGTAACAATAGGCATAACTACTGACTTATTCTAAATTCAGAGTTTTATTGCCCCTTGTCCTTTTTAATCTAAGTATAGTATATAGTATGCCTATGCTATGTCTAGTTCCCCTAACGTTAGGATAGGTTAGGGCAGTTTTTCTCCCATGCCTTTCCTCCCATCCTTTATATTTATTACACTCTTACATTCAACTTATTATACACAATTTATTTCTACTTACACTTATTTTTATTACACAATATTTCTACTTCTAGAATACTCTTACTCTTTTACTCTTTCTTATGATTATTTCTTTTTACATTTCTAACATTTACTTATTTCTAATCTTATTTTTATTACACTTGTCTTATTTCTATCTATCTATGCTATTATTTATATAATGCTATTTTAAATTTCTTATGCTACATCCTAGTTACTAATTTTAGTTTTAAGTCCTTCCTAAGCTCCTTACTTACTAAGTTTTATTCCTATTTGCTACTTTCTCTGCAATTTGTTTGCAGTAGCCGAGGAATTTTTGACTAACATCTTTGTTGTTCACTAATGATGATAGGTTGTCACTTCTAATTTTAATGCCCAAAACAATTTCAGTCTCTATTCTTAATCTAGCATAAATGGGACACTCAGTAAGGAGATGGATAATAGTCTCATTCACGCCATCGTCACAGGCACACGACGGGCTCTCGAACCACAACACGGTAAACCTTCAATACTTAAATACAGATACAGTATTATTATTGTAGCGGGCGATACGAGCGGCAACGGCTCAGTGACTGCGACGAGTCCGTCAGAGGGACGCGGCGCGTTGCTCCAAGCGATCTGCTCGTTCGACAAGACGCGCCTCGCTAGAATCAACTCGCGATGAGTATTAAACGAATGGAAAGTTTCATTACTGTACGCTTAAAGCTGAATTGTCTAACTTTCAACTGTTCAAGCTTAAATGTTAAACAGTTAAGTGTGTAAAAGTTGATCTGTTTTCAATTATCTACTAGTCTTAATATAATCTTATTTTTAATAGGTGTATAAATAAGATTCCGCCGTTTTTCGACAATTACGCCGAGAATTGCCGATAGTGTGTGGCGTCTGCTGCATCGTGCACTAGAGCGTAGCGGGACATTTTGTGCTAATGACATTATTCATCAATTTACAAGACGTTGTCATGTCAAAAAATATTATTTATTGTGACAGTGTGATTTTAAACGATGTCAGACTACTTCCTATGTGATTTCTAAAGTTCTCTTCCAATAATTATTGCGAACATGCAGATTTGAATTTTGAATTATTTTAATAATTTCTCCAAATCTGCATGTTCGTAAATCTTTGTCGTTTACGTCAAAATCACCGTTTTATAACTTTGAAACAACTCAAGGTATCGCATTATATGCTTCTACGAGCTAAGTCTCAGCTGCAGATTCTTTAAAATTAAAGAAATAAAACTTCCACCATATGACACTTGGCTTAAATTTAGACATTTTTATATGAAGAAAAATATATGATGCGAACACGAACTTAATAATATTGGGTATGGGTTATGTTGTCCTGGAATGAACAAATTCTTCAAGTCGGTTAACATCTACATAGTTTAACGTAAACGGCGGATATTTGTACAGCTAATAATATACTTTATGCTTTCCCTTGCTAATTAGCAATTATTTAAAGAATATTTGTTTAAAATATACTCAGAATAGTACTTGAAATATATTTGATTTGACAGATTTTATCGCGTTTTTAATACGACTTTGATATAAACGACCTATCCGAACGCTTTGCAGTGTTAGTGTTTTCAGATTGGTAGCCCTGCAAAGCGCTTGAACTGCTATAAAATCCGTAAAATTAGTCTTATTTCAAAATGTAACATTCCTGATTATATTAGAAATCATCACTGACTTACAAGTTACATGTACTAAGAAATTTAACTTAGAATGAATATATATACATACAAATCAATAAGGTATACTGTTGATTGGCATTCAGCTTTGTAATGACATCTTTTTTTCGGGGATGTTACATGGTGGATGTTGTTTCGCGGGCCTATTCTGGCGAACGAGTACAGAATGGGCTAGGCTGAAAACCAGCACCGTGTGACGTTGTTATACGGTATAAGCCGAGCTGACTTTTTGCCATTCATTAAGTGACCTAGTTAGCGATTTTTCGTTTCTCTTTTCCCTTTTTTTATCATAGTTTTGTTCTTTATTTAATTTTTGTTTTTAATATCATGTAGCAAAGGATGTTAGAAAATAAGCTTTATTATTATTATACAGGATGTTAGGAGACCGCTTCCGAAGCCGAAGACAGACGTAGTACTAATGACGCCTTTGATGATGGGACGGAATAAAAATCGATCCTGATAAAAAAATCATATTTTAAAAAAGAGTAAATCAGCATTATTTCCTCTCTATCATGTTCGTCGATTTTTCGACAGATTGATTATTTTTCGTCACCCATCACCAAAGGTGTTAGACGATAGTACTAACACCTTTGGTGATGGGTTTTTGGTTTCGAAAGCGGTCTCCTGATATGAAGTATGATATACAAATAATAATAGTAAAAGATATATTTACTATTGAATTCTTTAAATATACCAAAACGGAATATTATTCCATTTAGATTATCTTGTTGTAAAATTATATTCCCTAATCAGTGAACTTTAGTCCTTATACATTTCTACATTGCGTATTACTTATAGATATTATGTAGTCGATTTTTTTCTCCCAAAGATAAAAGGAAGTTAAAGAAACGCTTACGCTTCGAAAGCCTAATGGTTTAGTGTACAGTCTGCCGAAATATATAAGATTCGAATCCACCAAAAATTGTTGGAATTCTTTTTTAAATGGACATAAGTCAAATTTAATATAACATAATAGATGTGATATGTTTGCGAGGGCTGCTTTATTGTCATTTGATAACATTTAAGAGTTTACTGTAATAATATTATTATGTAGAGATATGATGGAGAAGACAGTTAAAAGACTTAATGTAAAGAAAACTGAGACAGCTTATATAATTTTTTTTTAATACGAACTACACAGATTGGCCAGAGACTGTTTGACTGCTTCATCGGATTAAGAAGTGGCGTAGCTCTTAGGTCACTTAGCCTGAACCTCTATCGCTAGAAACTCGACACAAGGGTCCCCCGGTGAGGGAAGAGCATATATGATATTGCTTTCATTAACAAGAATAAATAAGTAGTGAGATATATACAACGTGGAATCACGTTTTTGTGACCCCAATACGGCACATCTACATTAACAATTTCAATAAATGAAAAATTTAAAAAAAGTATTAAGAACGCAAAATTATGTTTATGTGATTATGGTAATGGTATATTTATTTTGATATTTAGATCGTGTCTATGGCATCCATGAGAAAACTATATAATTGTCAAATTTGCATATTGTATGTCCGTCTAAATGGACGAATAACTCGTAACTTTTTTTTTTCTTTCAATAAAGCGTAATCACAGACTTATGTGTGTACTCTCTCTACAGTTCTAGATATTTAATTTTTTTTATAATGTCTGATTTTTGAAGGTGATGCTGGAGAATGACTTGGTTCACGCGTCGGAGACGCCCCGATGCATTGTTATAAGTCCGCGCCCGCTGCGTCCCTGTTTCTCATGGCCATTTCTAGATTGTGGTCTATAATTTTCTCTTTTGAGGCGACCGTTGCCCTTGTCACTAGTCTTCCTGTGGCGTCGTCACAGTCATTTGGGTAATAGACACAGCTGACTGTGTGTCTGGATATCGCCACTACAGCATGTTGGACACTGTCGTGCAGTTGCAGCTTTTTCGTCACTGTTCTGATGACCACCACTGATCCGTACGTGAGGCTCAACTCATAACTGGCTTTATTCAGACAGTGTACGAAGAATTATTTTAACGAATTAAAACTCGCGTCCTCACGATCTTTATACAAAATTAATTAGAAGTCAGATTACGAACTAATAAAGTTAAATTATTGTTTACAATGCCAATGTTAAACGATTAACTAAATTATATATGAATTAAAGATACAATAAGGTTCAGGTAAATCACTAAGATATCATTGGAAGTATTTATTATGCATAACAATAGCTGGGTGTCATGTGTTGCTGATTCATCTAATTATTTGTAAAGATGTACTTTAAGAGTAATTTCATTTGAAAGTTTGATAAGGTTCTGATTAATTTTATTTCTACTATATTTCGGACACACAAAGATGGCGTCCGCGCGTTATAGCGTCCAACGTTAGATTCGATTTGAAGGCGGTTTTTGTTTTTGCTCCTAAATATACTTGTTAACTTAAATTATTTTCTTACGATTTCTCCACTTTACTATTACCTCATTCAAAAAGGTTATATGTTTTTATGTATGATCTCCTGAATGTATCTCACCTTTTAAGTTGTAGTAACTATTGTATAGAGCCGTGGTAGCTCAGTGTCAGGGCGGTTGGCTTTTGTTGCATAGTACGCTAGCAACCCGAGTTCGAAATTTGTTGTTGCAATTTTATGTGCTGATTAACCACGCTCTCGGCGGTGAAGGAAAACATCGTGAGGAAACCTATATGTCTTAGAAAATTTTTCTACGGCATGTGAAGTCTACCAATCCGCACTAGGGCCGCGTGGTGGACTATGCCCTTATACTCTCTTTACAGAGAAGGCCTGTGCCCAGCAGTGGGACATATATATTATATATATATAAAGGCTGTAACTTTAACTTTTAACTATTGTATGATTATGATTTATTTAACGAGTGTTTAGATTTTATTAAAAAATATTTGAATCTTACTGTAATTGTATTTAGAAGTTATTCACTGTAGCTTTCCTTAGTTTCCACAATTTATCTGTATATCAGACTTGTTGCTATTGTCGCCTAAGCATTTTTCATTTAAATTTTTATGGATCTTGTGTTTAGTTATAAAACTTGGCCGTGCGTGCCTATTACGTATCCTAACGTATATCTACGTAACGATAAAAAAATAGTATAATTAAATCAGTACAATTGTAGGTTTATATAAAATTATCTAGTTGAAATTTTCTTAGATTTAAAATGAAGCAATTCGAAAAAGAATCGGTGAAAATGTAAATTTTCATTTGAATTTGTTAAAGTTAATGTACGCCTTGTTTTTGTGAACAATTCTTTGTTACAGAGAATGTTTGGAAGTGATATAACGACTGGTCAGTCATACTATTGGGTTTTTTTTTTAAATTTTTTTGGAGCTATATCTATGTAGAAGCTTTAACCTCTTTGACTAAGGATTATAAATTATTTTAATATGTTATTGTTATAAGTATAAGAGAATATACAGTTGTATAAATCAATTTGTTTTATTCATATAATCAATAATAAACGAACACACACATACATGAAACAAACACATCGTAAAAAATTTTGTATTAGGCAAAATACGAAATTAACATATTTTATGTACCGTCACTATACTCAACTTTACATTTAATAGTAGGAGTTGTTAAGAGATTGTCCATCACATTTATTAAATTATAGCGCTTCATGTACATATAAATCTTTATTCCGGGATATGTTCACATTGTTACACGATATTATTGCTATGAAAAATATTCGAAATTCTAAGCTATAATAATATAAACTATATTTAAATAAAACCTATTTACTGTTGCCAAGTTACTGTCCGAAATTACAACAGAGGGAGCGAAGAATCTTTTTTTATTGATACAGGGTGTTATAGCTAGATTAAACGAAATTTTCATAAAAAAAAAATTGTTAAAACATCAAACACATACACAGTTATACTTTTATTGTACAGATAAATCGTTAAAATCAGTTTACAGCAAAATTAATTATGAATAGAATAAACAAAAGAGAATCGTAATTCGTGTCTTCTTATTTTTAAAAGTCCCGCCAGAATATAAGCCAGGACGCGACTTATAGCGTTGCGTCCAAACATTGTAAGTGTATGTAGCGGTGCGTAACAAAATCATTACATATTGACCCGAGCATCAGCTGTTTTTGATTTTGTGCTTCATTGCTGTTTTTTATTTAGTATTTTTTTATGAAACGATCGTTTTATTTAGCTATACTAACATGATGGTGCGTAATACTAATAAAACGATTTAAAAATATGTTTTTTTAAATCAGGATCTATTTTTTTCCGTCCCATCATCAAAGGTGTCATTTGCACTAGCACACTTCTTCGTCGGAATCGGTCTCCTAACAACCTGCATAGTTTAAGTCCCCAAAAATCAAGAAATTAAACCTTTAAGACAATCGTTTTTGTACTATCATTTTAACAACAGTATAGATTATAGTACAAACAAGCATTCCTCAAAATCAACCGTTCATTCATACTTCTTATACTAGAAAGCATCTTAAACATTATAGTAATATACAAACAGAAAAAAAAACATAAAGCTTATTGCTATAATTATTAAATCATTTGAGATAAAGAAAATTGCACCACGGCTATTGAAACTGATATAATACTAAATGCTTAGTATGAAATCTTATTAACTAATCTAATAATAACGTTAAAACTTAGTGAATAATAGATATAATACATTAGTAATGACATAGTAGATCACAATCAATATATGGGTTACGATCAGAATGCTTATTATTGCTATACATAACGCTTAAAGCGCAATAACGGATAAAATTCCAGGGTCTAGTTCTTGGTTATCTCCTCAACTGCCGCAAATATTAAAGCAGCATTAAAAATAAACATTAGCAAATCAGTGAAGCCGCTTCCCGAAGTGGCATATAAGTTAGTTTAGCTTAGATTGTCCCAATAGATTTTGCCAATAAAATAGCTAACGACCGAGTCGTGATTCGGCCCTCTCGGGCGCCCTCAGACCGGACTGCTAACGCGTAATAATGGTAACCGTCCACGCTAAGGTTACCCCTCACCAGGGGGGCCCTTGTGTCGAGTTACCACCTAATAAAGGTTCAGGCTAAGCTACCTAAGAACTATGCCACCTCTCAATCCGGTGAAGCAGTAAAGGCCAGCTTCTCTGTGTTAACTGTGATAGTTCGTCCAAAACCTAATGGTAAAAGCGCACTAACTTACCACTACTCTTCAATAATAAAATATTTCAAATAACTAATTATTGTTAAATTGTCTGTTGGTTCATCATATTAAAACAAAACAAAATGGAGACCAAAAAAACTGCTCGTCTGTCGATTTAAACAAGTTAGATAAAAAACGAAAAGATGGAAAACCTCCTTGCGGTTTGATGTAAAATAATTTATTAAAACAAGGATTTTGATCAATTGTACAATAGTCGCTAATGAAATATGACTAATTATTGTAAACGTGGCTGTTGGTGCAACCAGTGCGTCCTTCCAGCTATTACATACGGTGCAGAGACTTGGACTCTGACCGTTGGGCTGGTCCACAAGCTAAAAGTCGCACAACGAGCGATGGAAAGAGCTATGCTCGGCATTTCTCTAAGGGAAAGAATCCGAAACGAAGAAATTCGACGAAGAACAAAGGTAGTCGACATAGCTCTTAAAATGTTTAAAGTTGAAGTGGCAGTGGGCCGGCCAAATCTGCCGAGTCAGCGACGGTAGATGAGGGAGGAAAGTCTTGGAAAAAGCATGGGCCGGAGAGGCGTACGGCGCCCTCCCTGCAAATGGACCGACGACCTTGTAAGGTTAGTCGGACGTGGCTGGATGCGGAAAGCGGAGGATCGTATGTGGTGGAAGGCATTGGGGAAGGCCTATTTTCAGTAGTGGATAGATTAAGACTGATGATGGCGTTGATGATGATGGCTGTTGGTCCATAGAATAAAACAAAAAAAAAACTAGACCAAGAAAGCCGCTATATCAGGCAGACACTGTGCAGCATGCATCGTGTCTAGCTGTACGATGGTAAAATTTTGAAGTTTTATGCATTCTGATAGTAACCTATGTCACTTAAAACTATTATACAATAATAGTGATGAATCTAATAATTTACTCCAGCTCTATGATGTCGTCATCAGTGTGGTCAATGTCAATGATGAAGTTCTCTAGAGCAAACGGTCCTGTAACACAAAGAAATCTACATACAATTGTTTCAAATTTAGACGACCGACTGGCTTATCAGCGAGTACCGAGCATTTTAGAAGGGAATCCTGGTTTCGATTACAGATTATAAGTTCACGTCAAAAGATCCAAACGAATTAGGCGGCAATCCACGTTGATCCTCCTCTAGTATATTTCCTCGACGTTGAGGGTCGTGACCACCTCGTGGAAACAGTCTGAACAGTCTGTCATTGGTGTCAAGAGTGGTGCGAACCTGGTCACTCCAGCGTGGTCTAGTTCAGTAGATTTTGACTTTGACAAGCAACTTTTCCAAGCTGTCACTATTTTTTCCGGCAATGTGACCAAATCATTCTAGGATCTCCGTAGGCACAGCATACAGCCTAGCTTTGACGTTGAGTACTCACAATGGACACTCGCCAGTGCTACTTCGTAAAAATATCAATGAGATAACGATCGGCTTTCTCCACGGTCCATGTCTCCGAAGGTAAATATATATGTTTGTTTTGATGTTACGTTTTCGCTCATATGTTCGAGCTAGTAAAGATTATATTAAATATTATTTTGATTCTCATGTTTATCCCGTTATAGTGTATTAGTGTTCAATTCCAATGATGTTTTTGTACAGTAAACTGTGACTGATATCTGATTCTGATCCGTATTTATTTAGCCGACCCGAGACGCTTAAGTCAGAATATTATATCACCTATAAACTGCTATAGAGACTCAATGTAATAAGGCGAAGTTTGGGAATAAATCTCAATCATAAACATAATATATGGTTGTCAAATATCTCCCTTCCGCCTTTTTGTCTTTTGAATTTCGCGGCTATGTACAAAGCGCTACAGAGCTCGTATCTAGCAATACTATACATAATTTGAAAGGTCTTGACATAACCTACAAAACGACGCTATGCATAATTAGTTTGGATATTGCGTTCAACAGTCATAGACGTGTAAACATGGAGTTCACTAACGCCGAAATTCGCGCTAGTTTAAAGTTTTCCTTCGAGAAACGTTCCGTGAGATTAATAGTGTTTTGGGGGATGGTACTCTATCACTTCGAACCACGGAGGAATGGTTTCGACGATTCAGAGCCGGTGAAAACGACACCATGGATTGGACAGCCGCGAAATTCAAAAGACAAAAAGGCGGAAGGGAGATATTTGACAACCTATTATTTTTGAATGTGAGCTTGCAACACTGGTGTAAAAATTCTCTAAAAAATAAATAAAATATAATACAGTCCACTTTCATCTATGCCTTTTAATACATGCTTGTGGTGGTCCATTCAAACCTGTAAAGTATTAGAGTCAGTGAATTTGTGATTTTTTTAACGAATTTTGGTTAAGTCGGCCACGCGACGCCTACGCTATTGTTGTTCGCCGGCCGCCGGGTGAGTTTTCGTGTACGAACATCACACATTCTTCGCATCACAACAATAATAATTGTATTGAGTTACTTATTAAAGCTTTTTAAGCATAGGCTTAATATCATTTTAGAACCTCGATCATCTCACTCTCTGTCATAATTTCCGGGCCAATACACAACATGGCGATAGACAAAAAAAGCCTACTCAATTATGATATAAAAAAAATGTTATCTTACTTCAAATGTGACTGCCATTATTATATATCAAGTTTAGTTACTAAAGAGTTTTAATAAATTCATTAAATCAATCAATCAATTTCGAGAAATAAATGTCATGTATGGACATCATATTGACTTTTTCAGTAACTCCTTTTTCTGGTAACAATAAGGATAACGTTACTGGGTCACAAAGATAACTTGCCATCAGGTGACTGCTCTTTCATCAAGATCCCAAAAATCCAAATGAAAGAAGAGCCCCGGCAAGTCCCCGCAAATATGAGTCATACAAAAAAACTAGTGTGCTTTAGATCACACCAATGAAGTACAACTTATTTACCTCCATCTACATGTATGTTTTTACATATATATACGTATGTATATGTGTAAATATATATATGAACATATATTTATATACATATATATATAAACACACATATGATTGTTCAAGAAAGAACGAAAATGTGCGCGCGCACTACTGTCTCTTACTAAGAGCAAGATAATAGACAATGTGGTGGTGGATAAAAGTGGTACAGATAATAGACCTGCAATATATCTTGACTATACAGAACGTAACTCTCTCTCTTTCTATCTTCCCTATCATAAATCTCCCTCTCAAATTCCGTTTGCCTAAATGATTGAAATTAATTGTGCCCGCGTCTTTCACTTCGATTTTAAATCTTTTCAAGAATTCACTCTTAATTGGCATTTACTAAGCTTGTGGCCCTTACCATTCCCTATAGTGGATAGTGTATATAATAAGCTATTAACTTGATAGTATTGTAGTAAAATACTCACGGACAGAATCCAATTTAGCTTTCTTATAAATGCTGGCGTCTGTGGAAGTTGTCAGTCTTTTTTTACTATCATTAGGTATAACGAGCGTGGCAGGCGTGGTCGTTTCTGTGCCCTTTCTCGATTTGCCCCTGGTGAAACAGTGTCTTCATTAATCATGGTGAAATCCATTATAAACTTGGCTAAAAATACTGTCTAAGGTACCGCGGATGTTAAGGTACGATTACAATCAAATAGCACACACATCACACTTGTTTATGCATGACAAAGTGTGTGCACATAAAATTAAATGTAAGACTGTGTTCGCAAACAACGGATGTGCACGTGTACCGTGTGCGCACACACAAGTGCACAGCTGTGCGCGAACATTGCTAAAATACTTGCGCACAATTTGTTATTTTTCGCTCGATTGAGTCGACCAAAACAGACATTTGTACTAAACGTTGTACAGCACTGCCACACAGTTTAATACACTGGTGGAATGGTACCTTAAAATTTATTACTTCTATTATTAAAATGTAGGTTAAAACTTTGTTTAATTTAATGGTACGTACTATTGTTCCTGACATAAAGGCGTATTGGGATGGCAAAGGATGCTATGACCCGTATAAACAACATCTGGAAGAAAAGAGGAATTGGTATCAAAACCAAGATCAGATTGATACGTGCCTTGGTATTCCCTATCTTCCTGTATGGAGTGGAAACGTGGATAATCCCAGCCAGAGAGAGGCAAAGGATCGATGCATTCGAGATGTGGTGCTGAAGGCGTATGTTAAGGATACCCTAGACTGCGAAACGCACCAATGCATCTATCCTAAGTCAATTACAAATTAAGACTCGTTTGTCTACCATATGCCGACAACGAATCCTGGCGTATTTAGGACACACAATGCGCAGAGGCGACGAAAGTCTAGATAAAGTGATCGCAGTTGAGAACATCGCAGGAAAAAGATGTCGCGGCCAAAATCCAAATTTTACACTGCTGTAAGGACCGCGGCGGACAGAAGCCGGTGGAGGCAAATCATCCGCTCCAGATGCAACCCTGATGGTGACCACGATCCTCAGATGTGAGGGAGCGACACTACAGAGAGACTGTTGTTCCGAATCATAATGTTTTCGTGATATTGACAATGTTTTGTTATTCCTGGCCTATATGGCCGAGAATGTTTGCTAGTTCTTTAGTTTTAAACTAAAATAAATGAAAAAATTCATATACTAACGGTAATTCCACCAGGGATTCCACAACTGATAACTTCTCCCCTTTCCGAGAGATCACGATCTGTTTTGCCGAACCAACAGCTACGGAGCTATTGGTTGTGATACTTTTGTGGGACACGACCAATGTACTCCGACCTTTTAGGTCGTTGATATTGTTCGATGTTGCATTACTGTCTATTGCGGTCTGATTTTTGCCAGCATCCGCATCCACACGCTCGAGATCAATGGAATTCGACGCAACTTTATTTTGTTGTTTTGAAGAATTCTGTGCAATAGACGGTACATGTTTTACGTTACAGAAATATGTTTTAATCGATCTGTTCTCGGGCACAGCTGTCGTATTTGATTTCACCTTCGGAGTGTGGACTGAGCTTTTGTTTGCTGAAACCAATTGTACATCTGGCTCGGATAATTTTTGTAAGCCCTGCGTTTTCGAAGCTTTTGCTTCGTGCGTTACAATTCTATCGTTGGTTAATTCTTGCGTATGAACAGTATTATGGAAGCCAGTTAAATTCTTCTCTAAGCTAGAAATTCCCGTTACTTCCGTGCGTTTCGTATTTAAATTGATGAATTTATTCATTATTTCGCTTTTTTTTCTCCAAACATTATTTTTTACGTCTTTCACAGAACTAGTCGACGGTAAAGTTTCTTCTGGTATAGATTTTTCTTTTGCCATCGTTAATTTATCATTTTCTTTAGTTTTTAATTTATGACCAGACCCGATATACGGACACGGTTCATTTATAGTCAATGCCAAGTCAGAGTCATCATTAGATGAAGTCAAATCGATTTTACCACAATCAAGTTCATTTTGTTTTCGAGCGTCCGATTTGTTTGCTGTGTTAGATAAATGATCTATTGTGACACGTTTATTATGTTTATCAAATGAGTTTGCCTGGATGTCTGCTAAATTGTTCCAATAGCTAATAACTGGTTTTATAGGGGCCACTTCAGTATGCTTAATGTTTGCTGAAGAGGGCGATTGCGTGATTTGTGGCCGATTAGGTATCACAAAATTGACATCCTCATCGTCGCTATCTAAGCATATTGCTTGATTACCTGGGACTACATGGTCTACAGCTTTTGTAACAGAGACCTCACCAGTCATTTCATTATCTAGATCAATATGAGGTATTACAACAGAACCTTCAGCAGATGGAACAATATTTCTTACCGTTGTAGTTGCATCTGCATGTACTTCATTCAATTTTGGGAGGCAGACAGCGTCTATCACATTTCCAAGGGTGCTGGTCATGCGATTTTTATGTTGTGGAATTGTTAGCGACTCTCTATCTATTGGTAGAGGGTCGCTAACAATTCTGATATCATCATCGTCATCGGGAAGAATGCATTCGGCAGTTAAAGGCGTTTTTGGTCGGGTTGGTTGGAGCGTTGTATTTGTTGTACTCTTGATCCTATAAAAGAATAAATATTATTAATTTATAAAAAAAATTATATACACGTTGTCCCGTAATTCAACGTCAAACGGTAAGTGGGTGGTAAATTATGTTATCACAGCCTCCACAAAGATAATAAGAAAAATCTTCATTTTTTTTTTTTATATGCGCAATTCATCAAAATGAAAACGGTGTAAAATCAGATGTTTTAGGATACCTTTAAGTACTTTAACGTCAAATAGGCTAGTTTTAGTGACAGATATTTTTAATTAAAAGATAACGGCGCTATCAATTACAAGTACAATTAAAATCAGACATGTTTTGACAAAAACATAAAAAAATATATTTGTTATATATATGTAATTGTTGCAAGAAATTCGTTATGCTGTAAAGAAATATTTAAATCAAGAAAGATAATATCGGTTTCTGAAGTAACAGTATCAGCAACATAAAATTATAGAGCCTCCATTTCTTCATTGTTATTAACGGTCAAGTACTTGTGTACTATGTAGCAATGAAAAAATAACTACTTCGTAGATTATATAAAAAAAACATTACTTACAATTGAATAGGGACCACCTCGGCTGGGTGTTCCGAATATTTTCGTTTTAAAACTTTTGTTGGATTGTTTTCATTGTTCATATTTGTTTCATCGTTTCGAATGGAAATTGGTTGAAGAGATTTAAGTTTGTTTTTCTGTCGTGTCTTTCTCGTATTTACTTTGTGTATAGCTGACTGTTCATTACAGGTTTTGTTCTCTTCACACACCAGTACTATTCCATCAGATTCGTCTGAACTATTTCTTTCTTGTATTCTTTTCGCATTATCAACGCTCTCTTGACGTAATTCCGGCCTTTGCTTTGATTTATTATCCTTCTCAACATCTTTACTTTCAATTACTTTAGATTTTTTTACTTTGGCATGTTTTGATTCCTTGCTTCCTTTGTTACACTTTTTATTATTCTTTTTTCGATTCACTTCAGTATGTATTGGTGTATTGCATGTAGGTTGTTCTGACATAGCAGCAATTGTGTGAAGTCGCCTTAAAGTATCCATGCCTACTGTCTACAATAAAATAAAAAACAAATCAAATGCCAGTCTATTTTAAATGGGTATAAACACTGAAAGTCATTAACCGATCGCAATTTGAATGCCAGTGACAACCCATTCAATGAGGTCTTCAGTTCTTTATATCCAAACACAATTTATCACCATACCTGTGTTTGATAAGTTGCAAATGAGTTTGCCATCATTTTATTTATTATTAAATGGCCAATGGCCTAATGGTTTAGAGTACGGTCTGTGAATCGTAAGGTCGTAGGTTCGAATCCACCATTCGACTATTGACGTGAACCATATCTAGCACAAGCTTAAGCTTAGAATTGGATTGGTTAACATGAATGTTAGTAATGTTTACTGAAAAAAAGTAAAATACGCTAGCTTTCTTTTTTTTAAAAAAAGCCATCTTAAATATGATAAGATAAAATGTACCTTTTTTTTAAAAATGTAAGCTAATTTTTATAGTATTGTATTACTATGAATACTTGTTTAGTTTATTTTTCAAATGATTTTTACTTGATTAATATCTAACAAAGGTTAATCTATCTGTAAGCTTCAAAATTCATTCTCAATTTAAAATATATTGCTTTATATACTGGAATTTTGTTTGTTTCCTGAGGCGGCAAATTATGTTAAATATAAACATACAAACTCTTTGCTTCCTCAACAAAGGAAACAAATATCAGTGTTAGTTTTTTGTTAATAAAAACGTCACCACAACATTTTTCATCATCCAAATCGGAGTGTTTTTCCATAAACGCGTATTTATATTTTATGGAGTCCTTCTCCTCCACCTATACGGTCCTCACCACATCTCTTAAACAAGTTTTTAAACAAAACAGACTTCTAATCAAAATTGCACTAAAAATTTTAGAAAAAGAAAAAACATTGTAATAGTCGGACGGATTAAACGTTATTAGGCGCGCACGCTCCTTTTTTTTTTTAATGACGAACTACACAGATTGGCCAGAGAGGCTGGACTGCTTCACCGGATTGAGAGGTGGCACAGCTCTTAGGTCGCTTAGCCTGAACCTCTATTGCTAGTAACTCGACACAAGGGTCCCCCCGATGTAGGGTATCGCGCACGCTCCCTTTTATTTCCGAAGTATCTCGTATCTCATTGTTGTTATAACGTTAATTAAGGAGTAATTACCTAGTTTTAAATTGTCATAAACCTACCAATATCTCAATTACCATCTTTTCGATTTACGATTTCTACGACTTCACTGGTATATCTTCGGAATCCAATGTGCCCCTAAAACTAAAATAAGACTTTAAAACATATCCCCTATCCAACAATTTGTATTGAATGTATCGAATTTGTAAAATAGATTTGTAAACGACAAACTGACGAGTTAATAAACATGGAAAAAATACAACCTATTTGATAACTTCCTGGTTTAAAATGCTGAAAAAGAGCTCGATTCCGAAGACTGGGTGATATCAGTACGGACATCTAGAGAGCTCGTCGAAGATTAAAACTGAACCTATTTGCAGTTGATTAGTAAAAAACACAAAGTTTATTACTAGTAACATTGCTTCTTCTATTTTCGTTTACTTTATTAATCAGTAAAATAAACTTTGGCTGTGGGCGTCAGTCTCAACGCAAGATCACTACACTACTTAATCTATGTGACTGTTAAATAGTTTAACACCTTAATTAGGTGTCCATCATCAAGATGGATTTGGTCAAACGCTTAAGAATTATATATAAAAGTACATACATTAACAGCAATGTCGTACAGAGGGCCGCTGCACAGGTACTTTCCAGTGGTCTCCATTT
The DNA here is from genome assembly GCA_029286785.1 of Meandrusa payeni. Lineage (NCBI taxonomy): Eukaryota > Metazoa > Arthropoda > Insecta > Lepidoptera > Papilionidae > Meandrusa > Meandrusa payeni. The sequence goes on along the minus strand of JAGSMX010000008.1, from coordinate 3,325,127 downwards.
CTCTCAGAGCTTTTTGCGTGCTATAAATAGCAGCGTGATGTGCGGCGTCTTTATCCAATGTGGGATCGGTTTCCATGTAATTATGAGCGACCATATTAATGAAGTATTCGTTACTTATCAATTCTGCGTGTAAAGGAATTTGTTCATTATCACAATTCATCCTCAGTCCGCTTTGCTCATCATTGTTCTTGTTTATTTCATCCGTTTCGGATGTATTAGTTTCTACGGTCATATCATCATCACTTAAAATAATACTGTTTATCTCACGCATGTGTTCATCATCAGATATCTCCAGAGTTATTGTGCATGGAGTTTCTTTTTTTTCTCCAATATCTTCCTCGTTATCAATAAATATTTCATCTCGTGCCTGTAATTCTACCTGTTTGTCGATGACTACTCCGTTGGTTTCATTTTGCTTAAGTTTACTGAGTTTTAGCTCTGAAATACTACTATTATCTTCATTTGTCCAACCATCATCATCATCACCATCCCTGATTAATTTTAAGTGTAATGAGTTCATGTTATCTTGTCCTTTAAGCACTGTTTTCTTTTTTATGTTCCAACGTCTACGTCTTTTTCGTTTTTTTATATTTTTCTTGATAGTTTTGTGCTTTTTTTCATCTGTGCTGATTTTAGAAGAATCAACTACTTCTTTTACGTCATTAATTTTAATATTTGTGTTAGTCAAGTTCAAATCAGTAGGCTCTCCTTGCTCTTTCACCTCTTCCGTGATAGACTGAGTCGTGATGTCGGAGGCATTATTTTTGCCTTGTAACTGAAGAACTAATTTTTCTACATGTTCTACAAAAATATCACTGGCATGAGAAGTTTCGCCTTTAAGGGTATTGATGACAGCTTTTCGCAGATCACCTAATAAATTTCCTATTGTAGTATTCATATATTTGCCTGAATCATTTTGTTCGTTTAAAATATCTTGTATTTTTGCAATATTTTTGCAGCCGTTAGAAAGTTCGTTAGAAGTGTTATCGTCATTTTTGGTATGTTCTTCCTCTAAATTCTTTTGTGTTTTAGACGATTTTGCACGATCCTTTTTTGATCTTTTCTGTTGATGTTTGTTTTCTGTTGATGAGTTTATTTTGTCTGTCGTCATTTTCTCTTTGCTTTTAGTTTCCTTATTATGAGACAATTCTCCCGATGATTTACAGTAATCATTTCCGTGGAGCCGTTTACTTGCTGTTGCAACAGAATCCGTGCCAAAATTTTTCATTTCTGAAATAATTAAAACATTTATTTTCATAAATATATAAATTATATATAGGTAAATAATGGATAACCTTAGAATTGATCATGGTAAAACTAATGGTCTTTCAGAAAAAAATACAAAAAAATAACAAGTACTTCCAAAGACATGACCATTTCAATGTTTTATTTTTATAGTAATCGACGTTAACTGAGCTGATAGACAAGTCTTAATAGTATGACTACTTTTACAATGTTTACAGTAAATTTATTTTTCTTTGTTATAAGGTTTTGAATGTATGTTTTGGGGAAAAGTTTGTGAAAAATATTCAGTTTGATAAAGTTTAAGGCATCCGTTAAAAAGTATTCAACCTTAAGTGACCCATTTTTTTTAAATATTATGTGTTAAAAGAAGATTTCAAAATGGTATAATTCATTATTGTATCTTATGTAAATTGAGAATTATTGCTATTTATGTAGAAAAGGTGTGATTTTCGGTGTTACGAAAAAATTTTAAATATTGGATTATTTATTTACATTTGAAATAAATATTGGATATTGTCGCGTTTAGTGTAATGACCCATTATAAGGTCATCCATTAATAATCGGACATCCTGTCCACACATATATATATATCTCATAAAACATGTTTACGTGGAGATCCATTAACTAGAGTCACGTTTGTCTTTATTAGTGTAGTTTTCTTACTCTGTAAGGAGCAAGGAGGATTGGAAGACACGATAATGTGTGTTCAAAAGAAACTGTCGACTTTATTAGTGGGTCCAAGATGGGATTTTAATGGTTAGGGGACTATTACAACAATCAATTTCTCCTTGACAGTATCGTCGCAGCTCGCGGCTACTTACGTGTGTGTGCTTGCTCTTGTTCAAATTGGAGCCAAGCTGCGTCTCTTTCGTGTTCAGGTAGTTGCTGCTCCGCCGAACCTCGCAGCAGAGAGTCGTGCTCGTGTATAGCATGGAGAGGAGCATCGCGCGCCACGCGTAGTAACGCCACGTCGGTTACTCCAACAGCGACGCCACTGGCTACACTTGCGCCTGTCTCGTCGAACCTATCACCAAGAACCATGGTAAAGTATAATCAAATCCTCAAAACCATAAAACATTTTTTGTATTTTGACCACTCACTCATAACGATAGACAGTAGTTATTAGTTTCATTAAGGTTTAGTTACATACAGGATAGGTATCATTATTCAAAAGAATTGTAAAGCGTCAATAGCCTAATGGTTTAGGGTAAGGGCTGCGAATCGTAAGGTCGTGGGTTGGAATCCCCCATTCCACTATTGACGTGAACCATCTTCTAACACAAGCCGCAGCTTATTTGGAATGGTTAACAGAATAACACAATATAATTTTTTTTTATTGTTTGCATTAAAAAAAATTGTGCGCAGAAATGTATCTGAATTGTAACCATCTAGATGGCCTTTTACGAGGTAAGTACCATCGATAAAGGCAGAAGAATATTGATTGACATATATCCACCACTTAATAAATAGTTCAATATATTATTAACAAATAAAATGTACAATATTTCGTGACCACAACTATTACGCGCTGACGCTCTCTTTTTATTTCCGAATTATCGTAGGAATATTACGAAAAATTAGAAACCAAATTCTCATCAAACTACACTTGAAGCATATTCCTGCCAATATAAAATTAATCATCGAAATCGGTTGACGCGATATTCAGTTATTCATCCATTTTTTGCGCATATACTTGAAGCAAATTTAAGACATATCATTTTGTCATGGAAACCATTGTCAGAACTGGACCAAATTGAAATTGGAATAATCATCAAAATCGATTCATACACGCGAAATTTCTCTACTTGATAGCATTGAGGAGAAACTCCTTTTTTGAAGACTCTTATGAATCAAATGAAATCAAAAGTTTGGAGTGATCATAGTTGGGAACACCGAAGTGAAAGATCTCTTGGCCGTTCACCAACAAGGTGGTCCGATCAAATAAAAGACTCGTCGTCCTCCAAATTTTATTATGTCCTAAGAGTCGCGTTCCAGACCTCCCGCTCTAGATGCAACCGACCACGACCCTCAGACATAAGGGACTGTCACAGGGAGAGAGAGAGAGAGAGAGGAAAGAAACAATCAACAGCATGAAATAAAGGAGTACTCACTTATACAACTCGGTGAGTTCGTCCATATTGTAATGGCGGTCTATTTGCTGCTCGTCCACCACGCGGCACGACACAGCTTGCTTTGTCACGGATCGCTCGTAGATCGTCTGCTCCATTGTACCCTGGAAATTCACCATATTAAATCAAAATTAGTACAAAAATTTATAGTCGTACAAATTTATTTCGATTTTCTACAAGCTGATCCCGCCTTATTGGCATTAATATACTCCTTATTACATTTTATACATCTATCTATATATATATATATAAGAGAAAGTGTGTGGGTATGTTCTGTATAGGCTACGAAACGACTGGACAGATTTAAGTGAAACTTTCAGGGAATGTTCAGATTCACATGGCGAGTAATCCTGTAAAGTTTGGTGACGATCTGAGCACTCCTCTTTTTGAACTGTCAAATACAGCGTTTATTTACTATGATGATTTTTTATTCTTTATACCTCAAATTTGTATTGACACGTGCGTTGTGTATATTTATGTCATTATGAACCATATTGAATTAAATGGAGTATATTGCATGTACATGAGTGTAGGTAATGATCTTCACCCGCTCGAGAAGAGAATAGAAGAGAATTAATATGGAGAGAAATGAATAGTTTAATATATTGTGAAAGTTAAATTAAATATTTAATTATGTAACTTTATTGTTTAAATAAAATAAAGCAAAATCTAGCCCGGCAAAGCCGGCTGGGTACGCTAGTACATACATATAGATGAAGTTAATGAAATCGTGTTGTCTAAATTACACTTGTTGTTTTATTTTATTACTGGATTATATATTTAAATGTCAAGAAAATACTTACCATAGCAACAAGCCGGTAAATATAGCAATCTTTCTTCTGACCGAAGCGATAGACTCTGAAGATGCTTTGTATGTCGTGAGCAGGGTTCCACGACGTGTCCAGGATAATGACGCGATTGGCCGCAGTCATGTTGAGTCCCAGGCAGCCGGCGCGGGTGGATATAAGAAATAAACTAAAAAGGATTCATTGGTTAGACTATACGCCCTGAGTTTGTTTTTATGACGAACTACACAGATTGGCCAGAGAAGCTGGGCTTTACTGCTTCACCGGATTGAGAGGTGGCGTATCTCTTAGGTCGCTTAGCCTGAACCTCTATCGCTAGTAACTCGACAAGAGGTCCCCCCTGTGAGTGGTAACCACGGCTTGAAGGGTTAAATTGTGTATTCTAAATAAAAGCATAAGAGACAATTATAGTTGTCTGAGCAAATTGTTTTAGTGACGCTTTTTATAGTTGCCAGAGATTTGTGTCTGAGCTTATGTAAAATTGTATTTTTATTGTACTCACTTTGTGGTTTGGTTGGTGGGCGCATTAAATTCGCAGCACCAGTTCTGACGGACCTCGAGAGGCACGGATCCGTCCAGACGGTAGTACTCGCGGCCCAGACTCCACTTGTTTATGTTCTTCAAGAAGTACTCCAGGGCATCCAGCGTGAACAACGACGTCGAGAATATTAAACTAGAATACAATACACATTTGTTTTCAATATGACCTACAGTATTTTGTTATATAGCCGTCATTTTCAACCACTGTTTCGCAGCACGTTTGTCTGTTACGATATTCTAAAAACTTGACATCAAAATTTAGATATGTGTTGGCGCAAAGGTCCTAGTTATACCTCAAACAATTAATAAGTGTTGCAAAATAATATAAGTGACATCTTTGTATAAAGTAATCAATAACTGACTTTGTATGTTACCAATCAATTGCGGTTTTGTCAGTTTTTTAAGCATGAAAAAAATCACTTTCTTAAATTAGTAAGTAAACCAGTAAAGTAAGGTTGATGAACATGAAAATTGACCGGTCTAACTGTAACTTTACATTTGGCTGTGTAGGCAATTTTCATTTAAACACATGGCATCTGAGCTAGTATTGGACAGCTTTCCACTCTTAAGTCATTGACGCAACGGTCAAGAGTTCTCAGCTGAAGCTGTCACATTTATACCATTAAGTTGAGCAGAGCTATATTTAATAAGCAAAACCATACATATGATGATATTAAACTCACACTTTGTCCCCAATCGCAACACATTCGTCAAGTATGCGAAAGACGGCGAAGAATTTATTGGAACTCTCCAGGGAATTGAGCATGTTGCCTCCCTCCAAATACTCCAGCCACCAAACCTCCGTCTGGGATGGCTTCATGTCCTCAGTGGCCGCAAGATCCTCATGTGCCAGGTCATCTTCTAATTTCTCCTCTGAAAAATGACAATGGACTGTTAATTTTTCTTCCAAAATAATTACGATGTTTGTGAAACCCTGTCACATTTAGGTACCTTAAAAAAGGCGATTTTTATGAAACAAATTTTAAGTAAATAGTATTTTGAAGAAACCGGAAGTGTCGTATATCCAAATATCCAATTTTACACGAGTCGAAGAACTATTAAATAATAACTAAATGTAGAAAAATTTCAATCTCATGTCATTACTTTTTTACGAGCCTTAAAATATTGTACGAGGCTTTTTAAACCGACTAAACCGGAAAAAAAGGAAGTCCTCAATCTGGTTTTTTTTTTTGTTACTGCATAACTTTCGACGGGGTGAACCGATTTTGATGATTTTTTTTATGAAACCTGGTGCTTGTGTGGTCCCATTTTTTAAATATTTAATTTTGGTCCTATTCTGACAATGACCATGAGAAAACTATATAAGTCTTACATTTGCTTCAAGATGTGCGCCACAAATGGACGAATAACACAATAACGCGCCAACCGATTTCTACGATTCATATTTTATTGGAAAGGATGTACTTCAAGAGTAGTTTGATAAGATATCTAATTCCCCATCCCCTTTCCACCATCGGATTTCTAGACGCACTGCGGGATTTCATCCTTTTGTTGTGAATGTCCCTCAAACCCGAACGAAGCGATTTGCTTCGTCTTTCATTCTTCGTACAGCAAAGGACTGGAATAGTTTGCCCGCGTCTGTCTTTCCTTCCGATTACAATGTGGGTATTTTCAAGAGTAGAGTGAATAGGCATTTACTAAGCTAGTGCGCCTTACCATCCAGGACTGCATTTCCACTTAACATCAGGTGGGATCGTAGTCAAGCACTTGCTTAGAAATTATAAAAAAAAATATAGGTTAGGCTCTGATTAATTCTATTCAGTAATATAACAAATATTATATTGTTAAAATTATAAAAGACGAGAGTATTTTTAAAAGAATTAATTTGTCCGTAGACCAATCTCTGTCAAATTACAAGTGAATTACTAAAACTAACTGGCAGAGCTCTCGTACTCTATGACTACTATACTAAAGAAGTGTCGAATAGTCTCTGGTCCACTTTCCTAACAATATATAACTCTAACTATAATTCGGAAATACAAAGAGAGCGTCCGTGCGTAATAGCGTTTAACGTTTGCTTGGATTTGAAGTCGGTTTTGTTTTTGCTCGTAAATATACTTGTGTTCTGATCAATTCTATGGTGTTTTTGGGACAATTTTCGAGATACAAGATTTCCGATTCCCACCGTCGATATAGGTATATAGAGTTTAGTAGAATAACGGCATACCTTTAACTTTTCCGCTGCTTTGGAAGCGCGATTTCATTTGGAAGTTGTGAAGCACTTGTGGATGAGTCCATATCTTCTGCAGTATGTGGTAGTCTCTCAGCGTGCTGTGTTTCACTTGCTTCGTGTAATTCGCTAAATAATGTTTGTACATATCGCATTGGCACTTTGTTAAAGGTATGAAGACTGTATACTCGTGTTTCTTGGGAAGGTACGGATAGAGGACCGAAGCCTCCTGCCTCTGTAGGCAACCTTCTAATACTTTGTGCAGGATGTGGGTGCGCGCTTTCATCAATTTAATATCTTCCTCCGATGAATCACGGTGTTGCCCATTCATTATTGGGTTTTCAAACCTGGAACATGTAAATTTGAAATTAAGTGGACGTACATTATTCTGTTCTCTTTAAAAATGATTACAACAGTGATACTATATGATTTTTTTAATGACGATCTATACAGATCAGGCCAGAGAAGCTGGCCTTGACTGCTTCACCGGGTTGAAAGGTGGCATAGCTCTTAGGTCGCTTAGCCTGAACCTCTATCGGTAATTATTCGACACAAGGGTCCTCCAGGTACGGGATACTCGGCTTGGACAGTTACTATACCTTTATAATAAAATTAACTTTTATGTGCCTTTTCATAGTTTATGCCAATATAAGTGTAAAAAGTTACTGTACTCGTTTCTTCATAATTTCACCTAGAAGAGACTGAAAAATTTCTTCATAGCATAAAATAAGTTATCCTCACTGTCATATACTCACTCGCACATACACTCTCACATGCTCCCACACACACTATTCTTTGCAAAAACACACGAATACCACAAAAGCTATATAACAAACTTTAGTTCATATACTCGTAGATAGGTACAACATCTCCCTAACACAGGCTATATATTAGTCTAGCAGGGAGATGTGTACCGAAGGACGAATACTAAGTAAGAAAATATTTGTAGAATTTGTTATATAATATGTATAATAACATTTGATAATATGTATCCAATATTTTTGTGTGTGTGCATGTCGGTAATTTAAAATGTAAGTGTGTGTAAAAAGTAAAAATATTTCATACTTCAAAAAAAAAAAACTATCTTACGCATAAGCATTCCGATCCGGGGACGCCCGAGAGGGCCGAACCACGACTCGGTCGGTTGTTATTTCACGGATAATATAAGGGACATTCAAAAGCAAAACTAACTTGTAAATGCCACTACGGGAATAGCTGCAAAAAATTGTTCTACTGCGACTACTATCGAACTTGTATGCATTTTCTTGTCCATACAAAAGTTATAATAATTATTAATTAATCTTTATCTCTTTCTCGGAGCTGCGGTAGCTCAGTGTCCGGGCGGTTGCCTCAAGTTAGTAGTAGTAGTTCTCGGTGCCGGCATTAATAAATTTGTTGTTGCCATTTTACGTACTGATTTACCACGCGCTCAGCGGTGAAGGTAAACATCGTGAACATGGGAAGTCTGCCAATCCGCACTACAGTCGCGTGGCGGAGTATATCCTTATACTCTCTTTAGAGAGCAGTCCTGGGAGCAGTGGGACATAAATATATATATACATAAATATATATATATAGGCTGAAATTTCAACTTTTTTATTAAATTACCTGTTCGCGTATTCGGAATATCGACCGAGTAAATTGGGCTTCACGAAATTCACCATGCAATAATACTCCCTTAGATTGTTTTGCATGGGCGTACCCGTCAGTATGATCCGTCGTTTAGTGACAATTCTACTTATAGCCACCGCGAGAACTGAACTGTCGTTCTTTAAAAGGTGGCCCTCGTCACAGACTATGATATCCGGTCCTGGATCCAATAGTGCTTTGCGAATTTTGTTGATAATTGTCGGTCGAATTTCATCCAGTACGGGATCCAAGGTTGTGAGATTCCTGAACCGCTCGTATCCGATAATGAAGATGCCACCTCCATTGTACCAGTCATCAAGCTGGCATGCTCTGTCATAATTTTTCTTCAGTCTCGACAGCTCGAATACCTATCAATAAAATAAAAAAGTTACTTTCGCGTTGGTATGTTTTTGCACATATATAGGTATGATCCTATACAACAAAACATGATTAGAAATTTTTTCAACAGTATACAGTTTATATTGTTATCAATATTTTTTTTATATCCAAACAAATAAATAAAATTGGAGTAATATATATATAAAATAACCGCTTTTTAGTGCATACATATCAATATATACAGGGTATTAGGAGACTGCTTCCGAAAACGAAGACAGACTATGTACTAATTACACTTTTGATAATGGGACGGAAAAAAATCGATCCTGATTAAAAAAAATCAAATGTTTAAAGAAAACAGCAATGAAACACATATTCGAAGACAGGGGCGGTCGTTGACCTGAGCATCAGCTGTTTTTGACTTTGTGTTTTATTGCTGTTTTTTTTATAGTAATGTATTTTTTATGAAATTATCGTTTCATTTAGCTATACTTATTGCACATACGAAACACTGCTTATAAAATGTTTTGAAAATATGTTTTTTTTTAAATTAACCTATTAACGCTTCAAAATATTAATGACATTGGTAACTGAACCCTATATATAAAGCACAAATGCAGTATATTATAAACTAAGATTATAAATTCTAACATGCTGAAGGCAGAAAATGTATAAAAAAAAACTATATCTTTGGAGATCGGAAGCGGGTTTGAAATTGAATAAAACGTCAATTTTGTCATGCAATTTTTTAAATACTGATAATACAATACAAACACTCACGCTAAAGCCATCATCCGAGGGGTAGACAGAGAACACTGCCTCCGCTTAATATCGTACTTAGTGGAAGTCCGTATTGGCACTCTTCTTTCACTTCATTCACATCCATACATCGCCCTATACATAATTCTTTACGGATAGTAAAGTATTTGGAACATCCAAAACAGTTAATGCTTTGTAATAGACTTCCTTCCAAAAAGTAAGTACGTACTTACAGTACTTAAAATCATTGGAGTAATGGAGGTATTTTTTGATGTGAGGATCTTACTCACTAAAACCTACCGATGGCCCTCTACGGTACATGGCGAGGGGCTCCGAGGTCTCCAGTGGAACGCTTCGGAGCCCCTCTGCACTGTGCTCTGAAGCACGGGGAGGTTAATTCCTCCTCCATTACCCTCGCAGCACTAAGACGACAGAAGCTACCAGTGTCGCCTTTTTTCCGGGTCCACTGTAGCGGACGACAAAGCCTTTTTCCCCCATTGTCGGCCGTGGGCCCGAAGCTCCCTTTTAGTAGCCTATGAGCTCAGGACTACGGCGCTGGGAGTAATGGAGGTCTACATTAACATTAAATTATTATGTTTGCGATACTTTTACATATCTAAAGTAACAGACACAAACACTATAATCATGCAGGAAAGTAGAAAGTTTTTAAGGAACATATTTTGAATATGCCGTTATAATAATTTACCTTAAATTTCCTCTTCAATTTGCGAGACTTGAACAATTAAAATTTGAATTACCAAATGTTATTAGAACAACGTTAGTGTGTAGAGCTATATTAATAATTCTAGTTCTGGTTATGATTAAAATAACAAGTTAATTTACAAGCAAACACAAACACAACTTGAAATCAGTGTTTGATTGATACATTAAAAGCTAAGGAGCGTGACTGAGACATTGTTTTACATATAAATGCAGTTTTTTTTTTAAAAAGAATGCTAGCAATATTTCTTTTTTTTCAAAAACATTACATTCTTGTTAACGATTCCAACTAAGCTTAAGATTGGGCTAGGAGATGGTTCACGTCAATAGTCGAATGGTGGATTCGCAGACCGTACCCTAAACCATTAGGGTATTGACGCTTCATGCAGGGTTATTGGTAATTCATCGTATTCCTGTTAGGAGGTGGAGGAGGATATGGGTGACGATAATTTTAATCCCTATTTGCATTATGCAAAGTAATTTTCGAGTTATCGTGTTTTTAACTATTATCAACAGACTTCAAATGAGAAGGAGTTCGCTCAATTCGTCTGTATGTTTTTTGTATGTTAGCTCATAACGTTCAATTGGATGAACGGATTTGGATAATTCATTTTTGTTATTTGTAAGCTAGTCCCGTGTAGTCCCATTTCAATTTGGTCTAATTCTGACAATGACATCTATGAAAAAACCATATAAGTCTTATATTTGCATTAAGAATTTGCGCGACAACTGGACGAATAACACCATATTACGCCAACCGCTTTCAGTGATTCATTTTTTTGTGACAAATATGTTACTCAAGAGTAGTTTGATGAAAGTTTGGTTACGTTCTTATTAATTCTATTCCTTAATATCCCTACGATAATTCCGAATTTTTTAAATTTCCGAAATACAAAGAGGACGTCCACGCGTTTAACGTTTTTTTTATTTGAAGTCGATCATTGTTTTTTTATAATAATTTATTCATCTCTCACAAAATTAAATGTACAGTTTACGTAGTTCTTAAATTTGTGAAAGACTGGTGTCTGAACTAGGGTACCCTGTAAGACAGATCACCAGCCCCCCACCATACTTATGATAGTTCTGTAATTTTATTATTAATATTAACTTAAGAATTAGCGTGCAAGAAAGAAAGTGTGTGGCATGTGTGGTGGGTTTATGTGGTGTCTCTGTGGTGTATGCGTGGTGTGTGTGTAGTTCATGTATGCGTGTGTGTATTTAATTTATGATGAGATTTTTAACAAATTTTCTGCAGTGGTATAGTCGAGCTTTAGTAGACAAGGTATGAGGACTTTTTTACATTTAGCTTTAGGCAAGTTGTAGATATTTTTTTTTGGTTAATTTTATTATATAGGTAGGAACCTAAGAAACAAAAGAATTTGTTTGAGAAGTTTGTTTTATATGGTTCGGTTGAGCAAATTTTACTTTTGTTGCATCTGTCGATGTTTAGGTTGGGATCATATTTTATGAGGGAGTGTTTTCTTAAGACTGTCCGGAGAATAAATAACTGACGTACGGTAAGCACTTGGCATTTTTCGTAAAGTTCGATGAAGTAAAAAATACAACATCAAAATTTACTTATAAAAAAGTAATTCAAATTAAATTTCAGCGTCAATTGATTTCAATAGGATATATTTCTTTGATATACGAGCAAAGTTATGGAACTCATGATGTTGAGGTTTTTTTTTTTTTGAATAAAGTAATAAGGAAACAGTTACCTTAATCTTGGTGGTGATTGGCCCCATCCATTTGTGTATCTCGTCCACCCAGTTAAGCACGGTGGACAGCGGGCAGCAAACCAGAACACGTTTCATCCCCACCTCGGGGTGGGTTAGCACCTAGGCACATGAATTTTCCAGATGAATTTTCATTTGCGTTAAATAAAGGAAACAAAACAGCTCATGATGTTACGCAATCCTGAATAGTGAACATCCATTTTAAATTACACTTTAGGCAATAACCTAATGGCTAAACCATTACGGTACGGTCTGCAAATACGAAACCAGGCGACAGTCCCGGTAAGAAATAACCGGGTGAGATGGTGAATGCTAACGCGACCACATCTCGCCCATCATGGCTGAGGATGGCTCACTATGGGAGGTTTTAGTCCGTCGGCGAGTTAGGACGCCCGCCCCCCCGGCAAACGAGTATGAATTCCTCCCATGTTAATAAAAATAATGAAAATTTGACCCAACAGACCTTTACAAATAGAGAAGTTATATTAATCGATACATACCGTGTGTAGTAGCGCCAAGACCTGTAAAGTTTTGCCGAGACCCATACAGTGGGCGAGTATGCAGCCGCCGCCGGGATGTCCGGCTTGCATCTGCGCCACGCTCTCGAAACACGCATCCCACATGAACTTCACGCCTTCGTACTGAGAACAATGTGGTTGACAATTTATAATCTAATATTATTTACTAGACATTTGTCTTGGTTTCACTTATAATTAAATAACTAGCCTCGGTGTTAAATAAATAAAATAAAATAAAATAGCCTTTATTTGCTACTACAAATAACATGCACATTAAAAAAATTAATTTACAGGTTTGTAGTAGTCGCCATTAAGGCGTAGGCCTCTCCCAAACCTCTCCATCTTTGCCTATCCCGTGCTATCTGCATCCACTGGGATCCACAGTCTTTGAAGACATCTCTCCACCTTTTAAATGGTCTTCCTTTTTTCTCTTTTTTTCCAGTGGTACCCACTCTGTTAGTCGCTTTGCCCACCTATTGTTTTCCATTCGAGAAAAGGCTGAAGTTACTAAAAAAAAAATTGGGCACTGGCACTGGGCAGGACATGTATGTAGCCTCGGTGTTACCAGAGATTAAAAACTATTTTTTTTTTCTAAAATAAAAGTAGTTGTAAAGGAGTAACTTAACTCCTTCCTACATCAGCTAATAACAGACAGACAGACAAAAATTGTAAAACATATTGTTTTGCTATACAGTTATTTTAATATTATAAGCAGACACTCCAATTTTATTTATTTGTATAGATTAACCAAGTGTCAAATTGAATAATAATAGGAATTTAAATCGAATGGAAAGAATTTTGAATAGAATTATTATTTTTAATGAAAAAATATGTGTTCCGGATGGATACATAATTAATGTATACTGTTATGATATGTAAATATATTATATGTAATACTTTGTACACACTGTCTTTTCATAATATATATTTTGCTATGTATATATTTATACCTATATTATATGTATGTTTGTATGTAAATATTTACTATCAGTGTTTAAGTATATCTACTTATTATAAACTCCCGCCGCTTCTTTTTATTATTCCTCTCCATCCAAAGGTTGCCTGGAAGAGATCGCTTTAAGCGATAAGGCCGCCCATTGTTTATGTATTTTTATTTTATTTTATTTCATAAGAGTAAACAATAAAGAGTTTATAAATAAATAAAATTTTTCCCCGAGAAACGCTGTATCTCATGGTATGAGCTTTTGAATGTCCCTTACATTTCCGTGAAATAGCAACTGACGAACCGTTATTCGCTCTCTCGCGCGCTCCGACGGTAATTCTAACGCGTAACATAGTAACCGTTCAAGTTGAGGGATGAATGATGTTGAACCCTCACCGGGGGGGCCTTGTGTCAAGTTACTAGCAATAGAGGTACCTCTCAATCCAGTGAAGCTGTGAAAAAGCTATATAGTTCGACACACAAAAAAGGAAAATAGTTTAGATTAAAAAAATTCAGTCTTTTTGTGTATTGCGAAAGATTATGAAAATTAACGCCTGATATAACAAAGTCTTCAGTTGTCCTTTGTGATAGTTGTGTATTAAACAATTTTACAAATTTAATAATATTAAAAATATTATATTTTTATTTATATAAATATATATTTTAAATTTGTTTTTATTTTTAATATTATATAAATTTTAAAATAACCATTTATCATATTACGTTACGTTATATCATTTACTTATTATTAATTAAACTGTATTATTAATTAAGTTGCTTCTAAATTTTTTTTCAAATTTGTGTTTTCATTTTATTCACATTTTATGGAAATTATAAAGAATTAGTGTGTTAGAAAACGAATATCGCGTTTCTTCCTCAGTGAAAGAGCCTCCAAAGTAACTAGACTAACCACGTGAAATATATACATGTAAATATAAGTAGATATAGAGAAGGTAACCAATACTCTGCGCTGTCTGTATCGCTTCAAAAATCTTCTACCAGCGTCCACTAAGACAATACTTATTCAGAGCTTGATCTTACCTTTACTGGATTATGCCGATGTATGTTATACTGATCTTACTCATGAACTTCTCAGCAAATTGGATCGCCTACTCAACAATTCTATTCGCTTCATCTTTGGCATACGCAAGTACGACCATATTTCTTTCTTTCGCTCTCAGCTTAAGTGGCTTCCAATGTCTCAACGACGATCCTTCAGAACACTTTGTACATTATATTCTATTTTACGTGATCCATTTGCACCTGAATACTTGAAATGTAAATTTCAGTATCAGGGTGATTCACACGACCGTTGTCTTCGTTCTACTGATAGTAATTTTCTCCATATTTCTTCCTGTCACACTGATTTTATGTATAAATCCTTTACCTTTACCGCAATAAGACTTTGGAATGCGCTGCCAACAAATTTACGTACAGCTGGAACTAAATCTACTTTCAAACATTTACTTTGGAAGCTTTACCTAAGCAAGGAATAGTTTGTCAATTGCTGTCCCTATCCATCTATAATTCTATATATATGTATTTATATATGTATCTATTTATTATTATATATAATTATTATGTTTATATGTTTAATTTATTTGTAAGTATGCATGTATTTATTATAGTTTTCTTTTATTTATTATTTTCTCATATAGCTTGCACCCGTTACTTTGTCTCTTCACAACCCCAAGGTAGACTGGCAGAGAATGCCTACTGGCATTAAGTCCGCCTATTTGTACCTTTATTTTTTGTATTGTGTGCAAATAAAGAATAAATAAATAAATAAATAAATAAATATTAAATACCTGATGTGCCTTCATGACCCGCGTGAAGAAAGGATGAACGGTAACGACGGGTTTATTTTTCTCAAAATCGTATTCGAGGCACACCTCATCGTTTATGACTACAACGTTCTCCCCTTCCTCGCAACCTAGAAGCTCTCCCTGAAATAATTATAATATAATTTTAATTGACTAAAATTCAATTGACACCAAGCAGTGTGATGGCCTTGATTGGCCGATGGTTTAGCGGTTCGACATACGATCGCGGGTTTTCCAGTCTTGTATAGTTAGCGGCAAATAACCCTTAATGCATAGAAGTCGAAAATGTGAAGGTGCCTAATTCCCCCCATCCCCTTTCCACCATCGGACTTCTAGACGAACTGCGAGATTTCATCCTTTTGTTGTGAACATCCCTGAAACCTGAACGAAGCGATTTGCTTCGTCTTTCATTCTTCGTACAGCAAAGAACTGGAATAGTTTGCCCGCGTCTGTCTTTCCTTCCGATTAAAATGTGGGTATTTTCAAGAGTAGAGTGAATAGGCATTTACTAAGCTAGTGCGCCTTACCATCCTGGACTGCATTTCCACTTAACTAAGGTGGGATCGTAGTCAAGCACTTGCTTAGAAATAATAAAAAAAATAGTTTGATTTTATTATATTATGTTGTATTGTATTTTTATTATATTGATTTATATGTGATTTTAAATGGTGAACCAATATAAAAAGTACAACAAAAACACTTTATTCGTAATTTGTAGAAATTAATAATTGCGTGCGCGACTGTACTCATGCGCAGCTATCCCCTTCCAAGTAAGTTCTTTGTCGTCAACTCTACCAATGATTTGCCACCTTTTTGATTTTTTGAATATAAAAAATCACTTGCTAAAAATTTGTGGCCAGTATCGCGATAGAGGCACCTGTCATATGGGACCTAATAAGCTTGGTGAAAACGGGACAGGGAAAGCTGTTTCTATCTATAGCTAAGCTGTTTTTTATATAACAGAAAAATTCACATAATTAATTAGTTTGAAAATTAATTAATTTGTAAAACAGTACCAGTTTCGTTTGACGCAGATGCAGTCGCCCTTTGCGTTCAATCTCTTCTATATTCGCCATGACTGTGCTCCTTGCCAGAGATTTTTTGTCTATAACCTGTATTAAAGATGTGGGCACATTTTATTTAAATAAAACTAACATAATACAGTTGAACGTCGGTTGAACTAAGAGCGACGACAAGAGATATTAGGTGCCAACATTTTCAAGTCAAGCATCTAATATACGTTTCGATTTAGGCAGATTAATAAAGAACGTGTGTTCTTATTGAACCATTGGCGTAGATTTACAGCACTTCTTCATTTCGAGCTGCTGTGTCGAGGGCCCAAATCGCCATGATGGTCGCCAACCTTCGGTAGAAGATGGCACCAAGAGAGAAAGAAGGTTAGGCAGATTTAGAAAGGAAACATTTTGTACAAACTTAAGACTGTCATAATACATTATCGGCGCCCTCGGATCGGAATGCTCACGCGTAACATAGTAACCGTCCAAGCCGAGATGACCCCTCACCGGGAGGACCCTTGTGTCGAGTTACTAGCAATAGAGGTTCAGGCTAAGCGACCTAAGAGCTATGCCACCTCTCAATCCGGTGAAGCAGTCAAGGCCAGCTTCTCTGGCCAATCTGTGTAGTTCGTCATAAAAAAAAACATTATCGGCAAATTCTTAGAGTAGGTTCCAGTACTTATTTTTCCAAACATGACAAATGTTCGAGATACATTTACATAGACACAACAATAATTGTTCGTGCTATGGCGGGACTATTAGCAACGAAATGTCTTGTAATCCACTGATTGCTTATTATTAGTATTATTTCCACCAATTGAGATTTTTGGCTTCAAGGAACACCGCGCAATCACTGCGCCCGCAAGACGTTTCATGAAGTAAGAATGTATATATCTCACCCTCCTAATATTGCGTCGCCCTTTCCCGAAAGATTGTGAACATTTTTTCCCGGGTTGATGTGTCTCATCTGAATTTTCACCAAAAAGCTCCTTAGATAGAACACTGTAATTTAAAGCATACAAGATTTGATATCCTACAAACTGTTACTTATTATTGTTATTACAACTGAACTGTTACTGGTTGTACATTTTTTGTTTTATTTACATTGGGTATAGTTTTTCATTAATTTAATGGAAATTTGAAACAATGAAACGAAAGAAACTTAACGCAAGTTTAATCCGAATACAAATATACGCTTGCTTCGTTAATTCCATAACATCTATTCATTTCTAAATTCCTAGTTATTACGCATTTTTGGAAAGCTAAGAATCCAGAATCTTCTGTTGATGCTGGAGCGGCCGCTGCTCGATAGAGGATAATACCTACCTACCTAGATAATTACCTCGATAGAGGTTTCATATTTGAGTTGTTTGAAACTTTGGGTCCGCGGGGCCCTAGTGCACACCATCTTTTTAATGTGATAGCTAAGAAGTTGGTCGACACATCTGATGACCAGAGGGCTGGCTTATACCTTGCACAGAGGCTAAGCATTGCCATACAACGTGGCAATGCTACCAGCCTTCTAGGCACGCTGCCAAGCGACGACGGTTTGGCATAGTTATATTTTTTTGTAAATATTTTGTAAAATACCTATTATATTGTAAATATAAAATTAGAAAACAGTGACATTTTTAAAGTAATCTGCAAGCCAAGTGTTTCAAAACGTTATTTTTGTTTGTAGGTACCCAGGCTCCTGTTGAGCGTTTAGTTGAAGCCATAATTATATTATATTATTTATATGAACTGCATTTTTGAGTGGAGCAAGAGCTATGGTCAAAAGGTGAACATAAATACAAGTCAAATCATAGTTATAGGCAGAACGAGAACGATCGCACACGAAAATGATTAGCGACGACTTTCGCATATCGTTTTTGATAATGCAGTTACAAAAATTTATGATGTAGTCCAGAACTTTAGTATAATTATGGTAAGGCATTTACCGTGGAAGCCAATGCTAACAAATTTTTTTTTCACAAATATTACCAACATTCTTGTTAACCATTCAACTAAGCTTAAGTTTGTGCTAGGAGATGGTCTACGTCATTGTCGAAGTCGAACCTTTCGCAGGCTATACCCTGAGTCATTAGGCTATTGGCGCTAGTATATTGTATATTTTTACCGGGTACTATAGTTATGTCACTTGTCCTTAAACCTAAATTTTTCGTTCTGTTTCCACATTCGTGCTAGTGGTCGTTGAAAATATTAACCAAAATTAAAGAAGAATGGTAGGATTGACAAAGTCTCTAACCCAGAAAATTAGGGGTACGACTGCAGTAACAACAGCTTACGAGATCATATAGAATTTAGACAAGCTAAAAATGACTCTGGTCTCCATGACAGAGGACTAAAAAAACCTTGTTATGTTAAAATAAATCTTAACCGGGACCTAATTGATCATTATCAATTCATAAATGCAGCAAGTCTAAAAAAAGCAAACAAAATAAAAATCCTCTTCTTTATTTATCGGTCGGTGAATTGTATATTTATTTTTGTTTTAATTTTTATCGTAATTTCACATAAACACACACATTCATAGACACTGACACACTCTATATATGCACACTCTCTCATACACAATTATTTTATATTAAAGTTAAAGTTACAGCCTTTATATATATAATATATATGTCCCACTGCTGGGCACAGGCCTTCTCTGTAAAGAGAGTATAAGGGCATAGTCCACCACGCGGCCCTAGTGCGGATTGGTAGACTTCACATGCCTTAGAAAAAATTTCTAAGACATGTAGGTTTCCTTACGATGTTTTCCTTCACCGCCGAGCGCGTGGTTAATCAGCACATAAAATTGCAACAACAAATTTATTGGTGCCGGCACCGGGGATCGAACTCGGGTTGCTAGCGTACTATGCAACAAGAGCCAACCGCCTGGACACTGAGCTACCACGGCACTATTTATATTAATTAACTTAAAAAAAATTATACAGTCAACGAAGATCTTCTGGCACAAGTATATTTTATACTTAAAAGAAGATCCAAACATTGTATACTTGTTTTATATCATTTGTTTTGACAAAAAGATTTTTATTTTTTATTATTATTATTATATTACTTTAACTACTAATGAAAAACCAAAATGGTAGTTTTGAGATTTTCGTGATATTGAAGTTTCTAACCTCAGTTGTTTTTGGCGCTCCCAATACTTCCTCCTGGAGCGGATACCGCGACTTCGAGGATACCTCTTGCGAGGATCGGGCATTTCCCGTTTCTCTATAAACTCGCTTACAATCTTTGCCCGTTTAGCGTCGTCAGCTCTGAAATTGTATTTTGAATGTCATTGTCGTTAAACAAATACATTTACATCGAGGAGTGACACAATGATGATACAATACCAACTGTGTTTCTTAATCCATATACATAGGCCATATAAATGTCTTTTTGAAGTTATACTTTTTTAGGAGCGTTAAAAAAAATGAACGGCGTAAAAAAATTCGAGCGGAGGAAAATTCGAGCACGTTCAAATAAACCACCATCGGGAATGCATACTCGTGTTATTACAACACAGATGCACGGTCAACCTCACTTTGCCGTATAATATATTTGTCACATGCCAAATTGTGCTCTATTCAAATACAATAAGAAATATTAAAAAATGAAAATGTGTCCAAAAAATCGATTATCTTTTCGTTGTATTTTATATTCGTTAAAATATTCATCAATGCAGGAGCTGTTCCTTCGACGTGGCATGACGCTCGTGACTTTCGTAGTATGTGAGCGTTTGCGGCGTCGATTTGTTTCGATTGTTAATTATTATTATGTTTATGACGGATTGATTCGAGGTCAACCACACTTTGCCGTATAATATAATTGTCACATGTCAAATTATGTTCTATAAACATATAATAAGAAATATTATTCTGTAAATATCTCAAAAATATTAGTTCATTCGAATATTTTTTTGGTGTATTCTATATTCGTTAAAATATTCTATCAGTGCGGACAGCTCCTTCAACGCGGTATGACGTTCGTGACTTTCGTAGTATGTGAGCGTTTGCGGCGTCGATTTGTTTCGATTGTTAATTATTATTATGTTTATGACGGATTGATTCGCGGTCAACCTCACTTTGCCGTATAATATATTTGTCACATGCCAAATTATGTTCTATAAAAATAAAATAAGAAATATTATCCTGTAAATGTCCCAAAAAATATTAGTTCGTTCGATTATTTTTTTTCTTTGTATTTTATATTTGTTAAAATATTCTATCAGTGCGGAAAACTCCTTCGACGCGGTATGACTTTCGTAAGTTTGTGAACGTTTGTGGCGTCCATTTGTTTCTATTGTTAATATATTTTGTAGTGTTGATTTATTTGCGGTATTATTTAATTTTAGATAAAATTCAGTTTAGTGTAAATAAAATTTAGAGAGCGAATTTTTGTAAAAAGTTTAAGTGTTCATTATATTATTAAAATGCCACGAAAAAGACAAATGTGGAATCATGGACGAGTAACCTTGTAGTATATAATTAATATTGCTAAAAATCATAATCGATTTATAATATCATCTCTTATAATTTTAGACCGACAGTCCTAAGTCTGTGACGAGTGAGCTAAGAGAGTACGAAAGAAAGTTTTATGAACTTATATTCAATGAATTGATTGTTATTATCTGCAATACATAAACTGACAATAACATAATATCTGTTAATAAATCGTTCACATACCAGTCATGTGTGTTTAATATGATCATTAAAAATGTAACATTTAATAACACACAAACGCGTGGATAATAATTTACTAATATATTATATAAGAAAGGGCAACCTGTTTAGAGCTCACTTGATTTTGACTGGTCACCGTCTTCCATTCACGACATCGGAGGAATACAAGATCCGGATATGTATGTGTTTACAATTGTAAGTTTAGGAAAAATCTAATGAATGTAATGTTACCTTGAATCCTGTTGCTTCTTTATCAGTTTTTTCAAAAGCTTTTCTTTTGTATAAACCCATTGCTTTTCTTCTTCAGACGAAGAGTTCGCTTCCGTTGTGATTTCAATCTTGTATGCAGCTTCGGTGGTTTTAGATTTTTTCTTCAATTTTTTTTCGTTTTTGTTCTAGAAAAAAAATATGTTTGTTATAAAAGATCCACCATTACATAAAATTTAGAAAACAACCAAAAAAGTATATTTAAGAGTAAAACAAAACCAGTCAGTGGACAGTCCAAAGTTATGAGGTAACATACAAAAACACAGATGAATAGAGCCTCCTCCTTCTTTGAAGTCGGTTGAAAAACATGTAATAGTAATTACTTACATTATCACTTTTGGTTAGAGCTTGGTTGGAAGGAGCGATAAGGTCGTTGGACATTATACAGGGTGTATTCAATAATGTCAGATCCTTCTTCATTACTTTATCAGCAGTCAGCATTAACTGCTTTTGATTTTTATAGTCATTTATATTTGGTGCGATATCGTCTATCTCAGCGTCCACTTTAGCATCTTTTGGAGTTTTTTTCAAATGTTTACTACAAGATCGCAAATTTCTTGTACTTTTTAATTTTATTAATGTTTCATCATCTTCCGAGTCTTCTTTTTCAGTTTCATATAATTCCAAATTATCACAATCGTCTTCTAAAAGTGTTCTCTTTACCGAGCAGTTTTCAGTATTTAGCAGCTGTAACTTTAAAATAAAATTCTGTCATTAAACAACACGACTAGAAAGAAACAGGAATCAATTTTTTTTCGTTTTTGTTCTAGAAAAAAAATATGTTTGTTATAAAAGATCCACCATTACATAAAATTTAGAAAACAACCAAAAAAAAAGTATATTTAAGAGTAAAAACAAAAACCGACATCAAATCAAATGTTAAATGCTATTACGCGCGCCCTCTTTGTATTTCCGAATAATCGTATGGATATTACGAAATAGAATTAATCAGAACCTAACTAAACCCTCATCTACTCTTGAAGTATCCTTTCCAAGAAAAAAAATAATATTGAGTTATCTGATATTCTGTTCATTTGTGGCGCACATACTTAATGCAAATTTAAGACTTATATGGTTTTCTCATGGTCCCCATTGTCAGAATTGGACCAAATAAATGGGACCATACGGGAAGCTGTTTACCCAGTCCAAAGTTATGAGGTAACATACAAAAAAAACACAGATGAATAGAGCCTCCTCCTTCTTTGAAGTCGGTTGAAAAACATGTAATAGTAATTACTTACATTATCACTTTTGGTTAGAGCTTGTTTGGAAGGAGCGACAGGGGGGTCGTTGGATATTATACAGGGTGTATTCAATAATGTCAGATCTTTCTTCATTACTTTATCAGCAGTCAGCATTAACTGCTTTTGATTTTTATAGTCATTTATATTTGGTGCGATATCGTCTATCTCAGCGTCCACTTTAGCATCTTTTGGAGTTTCTTTCAAAAGTTTACTACAAGATCGCAAATTTCTTGTACTTTTTAATTTTATTAATGTTTCATCATCTTCCGAGTCTTCTTTTTCAGTTTCATATAATTCCAAATTATCACAATCGTCTTCTAAAAGTGTTCTCTTTACCGAGCAGTTTTCAGTATTAGGCAGCTGTAACTTTAAAATAAAATTCTGTCATAAAACAACACGACTAGAAAGAAACAGGAATCAATTTTTTTTCGTTTTTGTTCCAGAAAAAAAATATGTTTGTTATAAAAGATCCACCATTACATAAAATTTAGAAAACAACCAAAAAAAAAGTATATTTAGGAGTAAAAACTAAAACCGACATCAAATCAAATGTTAAATGCTATTATCCGAATAATCGTATGGATATTAAGATATAGAAGTAATCAGAACCTAACTAAACCCTCATATACTCTTGAACTATTCTTGAAGTGCCAAGTTCCAAGAAAAAAAAATATTGTGTTATCTGATATTCTTTTCATTTGTGGCGCACATACTTACTGCAAATTTAAGACTTATATGGTGTTCTCATGGTCCTCATTGTCAGAATTGGACCAAATAAATGGGACTACACGGGAAGCTATGAGGTAACAAACAAAAATAACACAGATGAATAGAGCCTCCTGCTTTTTGAAGTCGGTTGAAAAACATTTATTAGTAATTACTTACATTATCACTTTTGGTTAGAGCTTGGTTGGAAGGAGCGGTAGGGGGGTCGTTGGACATTATACAGGGTGTATTCAATAATGTCAGATCCTTCTTCATTACTTTATCAGCAGTCAGCATTAACTGCTTTTGATTTTTATAGTCATTTCTATTTGGTGCGATATCGTCTATCTCAGCGTCCACTTTAGCATCTTTTGGAGTTTCTTTCAAATGTTTACTACAAGATCGCAAATTTCTTGTACTTTTTAATTTTATTAATGTTTCATCATCTTCCGAGTCTTCTTTTTCAGTTTCATATAATTCCAAATTATCACAATCGTCTTCTAAAAGTGTTCTCTTTACCGAGCAGTTTTCAGTATTTAGCAGCTGTAACTTTAAAATAAAATTCTGTCATAAAACAACACGGCTAGAAAGAAACAGGAATCAATTTTTTTTCTGAACTTAAAATTATAATGTTTCTATTGTTATAAATTTCAGATTTTATTTCTAGAATAACTACTGATCATACTATACGGATAACTATATGACAGGTGGTGAGCCGATAACACCATTTTTTTTTATTTATTTATTTAATATGGTACACCAAAAGCATACATTGTAGTATTAAACAAGTTTACGTTTACGTAACGTTTTAATAATTAAAAATTACAAAAATAATGGCCAATTAATTTTGGATAATTTTAAACAATAGGATGTGGAAGACCTGTCGCGAATTAGAAAAAAAAAATTTCCAGTTGGAACGCACCGGAGCCCCTCTGCACTGTGCTCAAGGAGAGCACGTCCCGGGGGAGGGAGAAGGTTACTCCCTCCCCCCCTGTGCCCTCGCAGTGCAAGGCTACACGGGCCAGCCGATGTCGCCTTCTTCCCGGGTCCACCTTAGCGGACGACAAAGGACGACGAAGACGACCCTTGTCGCCCAGTGAACCCGAGGCCCCTTTTAGTCGCCTTCTACGACAGGCAAGGGATACCGTAGTCTTATTCTTGAGAGCCCAAAACTACAGGGCTGACATCAAAAATCCTACACCAACGACTCCTTGGATATTCGTATTGATATATGATGATGACACTCTAATGTGAATATTTTCGAGTAGCAGTCTACTTTTTATTTCGCCATTGATAGCTTTGTGAAGAAAAATTGATCTTACATTTTACGGCGATTACACAAAGTATATATACTATATAAAGCCGTGGTAGCTGTGTCCAGGCGGTTGGCTCGTGTTGCATAGTACTAGCAACCCGAGTTCGATCCCCGGTGCTGGCACCAATAAATTTGCTGTTGCAATTTTATGTGCCGATTAACCACGCACTCGGCGGTGAAGGAAAACATCGTGAGGAAACCTACATGTCTTAGAAAAATTTTCTAAGGCATGTGAAGTCTACCAATCCGCACTAAGGCCGTGTGGTGGACTATGCCCTTATACTCTCTTTACAGAGAAGGCCTGTGCCCAGCAGTGGGACATATATATTATATATATAAAGGCTGTAACTTTAACACAAAGTATGCATTTGAAAATAATTGTCTGAAAACTACTACTTACACAAGCATTACTGATTCTACAATCAGAAGTATTAGTGGAGTCGTTGACATCACAGTTTGTATTCAATAAGGTCAATTCATTGTTCATTACTTTATCATGTGCCATTAACAGGTTTTGATTTTGATCATCATTTACTATTGGCTCTGCATATTCTATTTTAACATTCACTTCAGGATCTCTTATTTCTTCACCCAATAGATTACATGGTAGCAAATTACTATTAGTTTGAAAATTGTCCTCTAATTCTTCCTTCATAGTTTCCACATTGTCACAGGCTACATCCAAATGTGCTTTATTTGCCAAGCAGTTGTCAGTAAATGGCAGCTGTAACTATAAATTATTTTTTTTAATTAGTGAAGGAACATAAATATACATGAAAAACAAAATATATAAATTTCTCAGATGTGGAACTTTCTCACGAGCAAAAACAAGAACAACAAAAAAACTTAATACAGTTGTCTGTAGTCTAATAAATTATATAGACCACCCGGCAGGGGATACCATAGTCTTATTCTTGAGAGCCCAGAACTACAGGGCTGATTGTTATGAACATCCTGCATTATTCATACAAACGGACTGGAATTGTTGTTGATGTTCTTCACTCTGATTACAATGTGCAACATCAAAGGTGTCATTACTACTATTATCTATCTTCGTCTTCGGAAGATACCCTGTATAATGTATATTTCTAATCATAATAAATTAATAAAATATATCCGAGACTATTCTAACAACTTGAATAGAGTGGATGGCTTGTGACCAGCCTATTCTATTAATGATAAATATAAAACAACCATTACAATTACAAGTACAAAAGCGTCAATAGCCTAATGGTTTAGGGTACGGCCTGCAAATTGTAAGAATCCACCATTCGACTATTGCCGTGAACCATGTACTAGCACACTAGCTTAAGCGTAGTTGGAATGGTTAACAAGATTGTTAGTAATATTTCTGAAAAAAAAAGAAATATTGCTAGCTTTCTTTTTTTAAAAAAAAAATAGTTATAAAAAGAACATTTACTTTATTTTTCATTTCAATTTCATCATTAACTTATGTTTTATTAATACTTACATCTGGCAGTGCTCCGTTACAATTGTCTAATTTATCTTGTGACGTAATTAAATGACTACTAGCATTGCTTCCATAATTTCCAGAATATGAGTCTGATTGTGTGGTCAAGGTTTTATGCAACACATTATTATTTCCTGATCTAAAAATTACAATAAAAAAAATGAGTAAAGAAAATTGAAACCTTAGTTTAATAAGCATATTTATTCAACTATTTACCTT
This sequence comes from Meandrusa payeni, assembly GCA_029286785.1. Taxonomy (NCBI): domain Eukaryota; kingdom Metazoa; phylum Arthropoda; class Insecta; order Lepidoptera; family Papilionidae; genus Meandrusa; species Meandrusa payeni. The sequence goes on along the minus strand of JAGSMX010000008.1, from coordinate 3,298,836 downwards.
TCAACTTCAATCTCATCATTTTCTATTTGGGAAACATCTTGAAACTTAAAAAATGTCTCAGGCAATTTTTCTAAAACCACAACAGCTTGTTGATATATTTTAGATTCATTGCTGTCAACAGGATAACATTGCCACCCAAGGAAGGTTGGGCTCACGGGAGAATTCTCTGAGGCATTATATTTAATCCCAGAGTTGCATTCAGTGGACTGAATATTTTCCTTGGTATTATTAACAATGCCATCAGTAAAAACTGACAAAGTAGTTTCACATTGTAGTACTCGAGGCTGACGAGTGTCAAATGCAGATAAAAATGATGTATCATCTTTTGATTCTTCATTAGGATTATTGCTATTTGCTTGACCATCAATATAAGCAGGCTGATGTAATTTCATTTCTGAATATAAATCATTAATATACTTATTATATTCCTGTAATTCATTGGTGTGCAGATTATAATCTGCATCTATATTGTTCTTATTCGATTTTTCCGCAATATGTTCAGATAAATGAGTTAAATCAACATCATTACATTGTATTTCACTATCTATTACATCAGTGTGCTTTTCAAACATTTTCTCCATACTTTGTCCTGATTTCTTTGTTCTCCTCAAATTTAAATCTATGCATAGAGAAAAATTATCAGGGTCAGAACTTGGCGCCTTGTCCTCGTCCTTCCTGTTATTATTGGATTTGCTTTCATCAATGTTGTTAACCAATTTTTGAGAAGTATTAACTGTTTTTGTACAAGAAGATTTCTTATTTAGCTTCAGTTTACCAATCCGTTTATCAAACTTTTTTTTGCGAATTGTTTTTTGTTCATTTTTTTCTTCTTCCACCACTATACCATTTTCCATAACCACATTTCTACTTATATCAACGTTGAGGGATTCATATCTTTTGGGCTCTAATAGGCTCATAGAATTATCACTTGCTTCTTCAAAATCAGGCTCAAATTGTTTGCGAACTCTTAATGAGCTTTGACTGAAAATCTTTTGTTCAAGAATACACTCATTACGTAATATTGTTTTACTATTAAGAAATTCTTCAAACTTATGAAAGTTAATTATTTTACTGTGAGAACTTGATCCTTCTCTACTTAATCCAGCGGACTCGCAAATGTTCTCCTTCTTTACAGCTTGTTTCAAGCTTGTTAAATTTTCAATTTGTGGTATAAAGCTTGTTTCTTCAAGATTATCATCTATTTCCATTTTAATTATTGAATTTTCAAGAAGATAATTTTCTATGGGTTCTAATTTAATTTGAGTTGGAGATGCTGTATTGTCAATTTCATTACTGTTTCTTCCTATTTGATTAATGTGGCTACTGCTTAAACTATATGTTCCTATTGATTGTTTTGATTCATGATTACAGTCATCATTATTGGTTTCCTCTTCATAATAATCATCTGATAAATCTTCACTATATGTATTAGTTTCACCATTATCACTATAAGCATTTTCTTGAAGATTTGATGATATTTTTTGAAAATCTAATTTTATTTCTTTTGGAACAATATTGCCAGAATTTATTGGTATACTGGTGTATTCTGCTATTTGAACTTGTTGATTCCCCTTAATAATTATAGAAACTTTTTCCAAACATAATTCTCTTAACGATTTTATTATATTTAGTTCAGTACCACATAATATCAATCCTTGCAACTTTTCCTCCTGATGTAATTGGTTATTTTCTAGTTCATTACATATCAATATTTCGCTCTGATGTAGTATATTGCCTTTATTCACATTTAAATCTTCTACCTCTATATTATAACTGTTGGAAATAATGCATGCAATGAATGAAAACACAATTTGCTTTAGGGATTTTGGTGTATACCAATTGACTGTTTTATATTGATTATTTTGTTTCTCACAATATTTGTTTATTTTTTGATCATGCTGAATAACTTCCAGACTGAGAGAGAATAAAGATTTAACTTTATGATAACCAGGATTGTCACTCCTTCTTTTTAGAGAAAAACAGGATGTGAATAAGTATTGTATGATTTTGCGGTAACACAGTGTTTTCAGCAAATTAACACTCTGAATAGAACAACTTTCACTAATTTGTTTACAGTCCTTATTTAAAATTATTTTTCCATTACCACACTCTTTGTTTAATATTTGACTCTGAATAACACACAAGCATAGATATAATAATGATTTATCCTTATTATATTTATTAATATCACATTTTTCTTGTGTTACAGCAATATTGTTGATTTTTTTTAAAACATCAGTTTTAAGATCTTTTCGGAAAATTTGGCGGTAGCACAATGTTTTTAGTGAATAAACTTTTTCACTGGTGAAACATTTCTTAACATTCATCAATAACTCTGTACTACTATGGTTCTTATTAAATATATTTCTTATTTTATATAGACATAGCTGGCACAATTTCTCTGGTTTGTTGACACTCTTTATATCTGTAATATTATAATTTTTTTGACCGATCTCTTTATTAATGGGGTCAATTTTTATTGCTTGAATCATATTTTTTTGCAAAGCTTGAACACTTAACCTGAACAAACTTTCTGGATATTTCATTATGGCATTAGTATTACTATTTGTATTGGTATCAGCATTCATATTATTGTTATTTAATGATTCAGAGCTTTGAAAATGGGTAATATTTTTTAAACTGTTTGGCTCAACATAAAAATAATTACACCAAATATTATTCTTCTTGAAATGTGACCATTCAGTAGAGATATAAGGAGCACAAATTGATTGTGCCATCTGACAGTAATAGTTCTTGAAAAAATCACTTACCATTTCATTTGTGACATATGTATCAGGAGGTTTTTTATTGCGGCTGTCTTGGGCTAAAAAAGACTGTGTAGGTTTAATTTTTTTAACTAATACCGAATCACTTAACCACATTGTATTTTTGCCTTTGATATTAATTTTGCCTTTAGTTTTTTGTTCTTCACTGGGCTTTTTAGCTATCTTAATTGATAGTTCTTTATTGAGGAAGACAGTCTTAAGATTAAGTTTTGGCTGTGTTTTGTCTTTGACATTTTGAGTGTTGTTATCTGAAGATTCTTCGATTATTTCACAGTCACTATCGTCATCTTGTATCACAAATTTCGGTGAAATAGTCTTTGGTGCCTCTCTAAATTGCGATAAATCGTTTTCTTTTAGAAATTCTTCATATTGCTTTGATAAGTCATCTTCCATTTGCATAAGACTATGTTTTGCAAGTTTAAAAAGCAAAAATGATTTTTTTACATAATGATCTATTTTAAATGTATCGGTGACAATTTTTGGGTTAATTTTTTTTTCAACAAAGTCTTCTGACTTTTTAGACATTAACTGGCCCAATTCAGACGTTTTTTTCACTATATCTTTCAAAAAATTACAAGCCTTCTCAGCTTGTTCTACAGTAAGAGGTACATTTTTTTCCATTTCTATATCTGTAGGCAATGTGGTTTGTACTGAACAAGCTGTCATTTTTATAGTCTTTGTTTGGGAAAATCTATCAACAGTTTTTGTAGCCATGTTGGGATCAATTACGGGAATATCTAAAGGAGTTATTGCTCGAGGTTCAACGTTAGATACCCTTTTTATTTTCAAATTGGTTCCTTGGATTTTTTTAGCTATAAAATTTTCAAATTCGTTAGGAATCCTTGATGGACTTTTAGAGTTATTATTAGCTTTACTTGGGCAATTATCTAAAGAAAGTACATCATCATCATATTCTTCATTATTAGCTTCATCCGATGTTAATGTAATGTCAACTAATTGACTTGCGCCTCTCGATGAATCTCCATCAGTTTTTGCTTTTTTCTTTGGACTTTGACATTTTTTTCTTGTTTTTTTTAATTCCTCTTCTTTTTTATCAATATCCATATCACTATCTGATGTTTCTGTTGTTGATTCAGTTCCACACTTTTTCCTTGGTATATACTCATCATCAGAGAAACATTTCTTACCCTTTTTTGATCTTCTAGGTTTACCATCATCATCAGATAATTCCACATTTGCAAAGGGATCTTCATCTGATTCAATTTCCAAATGTAAACTTTGCTTTCCTCTTTTCCGTAGTGGTCTTCCGCTAGAACTTCTAGATGCATAACTGTCATTCTCCTGATTAATTAAAACTTCTTCAGATTTTTGATTTTTATCACTAGTTTGTCCAACAATACTATCAATATTGTATTCGAAATCTGACATTATTGGCATTTTGGAACTTCTTTTATTAGGATGACTATCACTAATGTTATCACATACTATATTTAACTGTAGTGTATTTGTTTCTATTTCTTTCAAAACTAACATGTTGTCTTCATTTTCATTGTCTGTGAGAATTTTTTTCAAGTTACTCAGGGATATATCATCATGAAGGACATTGTCTTCTACTACATTATTATCAGAATCCTTATCCTTCGACAATTCAGTAGTACCATTTTTATCATATACTTCTTTTAAATTATCTTTAGTACAGGCAGTATTTATTTTTTGTGTATGAGAGTTGGAATCACATTCAAATGCTACAGTAGTTTCTGTTACTAACAACTTTTCGTTATCATCTTTTTTCTTTTTAGGTCTCCCCAATTTATGGTGAGAAAATGTTTTAACAGTATCTACCAAGGACAAATCAATTGAATTCAATGTTTGAGTCTCTACTAATTTGCAGTCCAGCAGTACTTGTTCTTTGGCTATGGGAACTTCTTCAGGTGTTTTCAAATCACTCACGTTATTTTGAGGTATTTCGTTTTCCTCATTTTTCACTTCTAATTTTTTCTTTGGTCGTCCCACCTTGCGTTTCATAGGCAAACTATCTATAACATTTGTATCAGTACTCTTACTTTTCTTCGGTCTCCCTCTTTTTCCGGCAGGCTTTTTTAAATTTCCATGTAAGCCATCGTCAGTAGATTTAGAAGGCTCTTTAATAGCACTCACTTGCTGATCTGTGATTTCCCCATAAATAGGTACATTTTCTGAAACACCCACCGTGCCTCTACTTTTAATGACACCTTTATTAACATTATCAATTTTACGAAGACTCATCTTTCGGGTTCTCTTCACAGAGTCCAGTGCGTTTTCAGATATAGCTTCACTGTTTGCATTATGCACTTGGTCACCCACTTTGGAAAATATCCCGACTTCAGTTTCACATGACGCAGCTTTTGATTTTATAAGGTCTGAGGTTTCAGACTGAACTTGGGTAACATCAGTAATACATTCCATTTCTTGAGAAATAGACTTTACGTGAAAATTATTAAATGACTCCTCCGTAACACAGAGATTGTTTTTTTCCAATTTACTTATTTCTGACATTGTAAAATAAAATTTCACATTATAAACAACATGGAGTAGCTTAGTTTCACTGTTTTAGTCTTCATACATAGTTGGAAACAATTAAATTTATGTTGACTTATTTTTTGATGACTTAAGGCCTGAAGAAGAAGAAGGCCAGGTAACAAGGCCTTTAAGCCAAAATGTTGACTTATGTGCATCGCCATAAACAAGATTGCAAGATACTTAAATACATTAAGGAATATAGCCAGAAATATTTGTTTATGGTGCGTTATATACACTCTTAACAAAATAATGGTATAACACAGAATAAAAAGATTAGGCTAAAATATTATTTTATACATAACCATGGAAAGCATAGAAACCTAAATTGAGTTATAAAAATAAACTCTTACGTCTTTTTATCTTTAGCGGGGTAATAGGTAATGAGCGTAATCTCAATATACCGGGCACAATTTTAATAAAGTAAGAGAGAAACCTATTGGTACTTTTGTAACGAGGTGGCTGAAATTCGAATTCGCGACCATAAGACCCATAAGTAAAAAGACTACAAGCAGAATGATCGTATTTGGGATATATCTAAGAATTTCGATCACTATTACAAGAGTTGGATTGTTAGGGATAGTTTGGCATATTTCACGAAAAAAAGAAATGAGTTTATTGACTGTACATTTATACCCACACACAACAAGTTAGTTGCGTGCTATGTGTAGGTATGTCAGTGTCGAAATTAATCGGAGATCTGATATTCTCGGAGGCCAACTTCCTCAAGTACAGAGAATTAGCGCACGCTTGGCACCGCTAATGAAAGTCGCCTGGCGCCGTCGAGCGAGTCACTATTGTGTTGCGTCGTAGAGCCCCTTAAGTGATTCTTTATTACTCGCAACTCTCCCCGAGTTGATAAAAAAGGCCTTGACACAAAACGTGTAGGGAGTCAAGAAGGTGCGTGTGGTACCACGAGGCCAGACCATGCGCGTCATGGGAAGTCGTAGGTTGCTCTTTTCTAATTATTGAGGTGATAAAGGCGACCCATAAAGTGGGCCGCCCGGATCCTAACTAGTTACGTTCAGGTCGATGCTGAGTTTGGGATCTAATACGACACCTAGGTATTGGGTTTGTGTAACCATTGTCTAGAAGTTGGAAGTAACGAAGTAGAGACTGAAGATTCCTCGTAAAGTACATGGCAGCGCTATTAGCCGGGTTGATTTCTATTCTCCATTTCCGAAACCAATTCCCTAGGGTATCGTTCGCGGACTGGAGTTTTTTAAAAATGACTTCGGGGGAACGCTCCGATATGCATAAATGCCGGTATCGTCGGTGAAAAAGGCGAGCACTACTTTACGTGAGTTCGGAAAATCGTTAGTGTAAAGCGTGTATAGGACGAGCCTTGCGTTATTCCAGCTTGAATGGGACTACGGTGGGGCACCCTCCCTATAATGGCGATAAGCCGTTCGCCTTCTCAAATAGGCCTTTCCCATAACGGTGAGGAGACTAATATGTCTATTTGAAAAGGGATGTCTGCGCCGTTTACCAGGTTTGAAGAACACTATGATAAAGGATAACTTCTTCCATTCGTTGGGAAAGATGCCGTGTGTCATGGCACCGTTGAATATTATCAGGGTGCGTACGATATTATCGGTATCTTATACTGTCTAAACCGGAGTCTTTGCGTGGTCGCAAATTTTTTAAAACATGAATTGATGAATTAAAAAATTGCAATTTTACCTCGGTGCATGTAATCGCTGGAATGAGCAAGATTATTTGTTCCAAACGTCGCTTTCTAAAAGTACTTACACAATTTTACACCTATAGCACCTATGTAATCACAATGACAATATTTAATAATCTATATATTTGTTAACAAGCTGACAATGTCGACCATTTTCATCTTAGACGTAAGAAATAAGTTTTAAAAAAGACTAGGCTTAAAGGTCTTGTTACCAAGCCATAAAATATTCATCATCGCTGACAATGACAACTACATAGTAAATAATGACAAGTGACAACAACAAACGTCAACAGTTTGGTCAACATAAAAAGATGGTTATTTATTATTGTTAAATTCAATTAGCAAACGAAGTAATCTCCTCTAAATTCAAGGAAAGCTACCTCGTCTATACTTAAAATAATTGTCAAATGTTAGACCATAATGTATTTTCCTATAGGATGGCCCAAAGTACTCAAGAATTTGGGAGCAGATGGACAAGCAATCAAACAAATAGTGTCAAATAGAGATAAAATACTATTTGTATCACTGACTGATGATTCTATTATTATTTGGTTTTGTAAGGTAAAGCATAAACTTTCTATGCACTTATGATAGAATAACTTTCAGTCACAATTTCACATAACACGCTTTCCTAGACTCGGCTTGTGACAATGTAAATAGGTGTAGTGTTTAACCAACATTGCCTCCTGCCTAAAATCATGTGGTAAAATATTTTTATAGTGACTCTAGACATCTGCAGGATAGGATTATTTGAAAAGATATTTGAAAAGTGTCAGCATTTTGTGGTCTCTTGGTTAAAGTTTAAAGATAAAGAATGTGCTGCTTTCTTACATTTGTAGTAATTTGAAGTGAAAGCTATTAATATTATACAAGAAACAAATTTCAAATATCAGGCTGCTACCATAACTGAAATGAATTGAATTTTATATATAAGATTAATAATGAGAACTTATTTAAAACATTGTTCTACTTTTAAAGTTCTACATCTGTAGGTTTACATAAATGAATTAATGAAGATGAAAAGGAGATGATATTTATTTATTTATTTTATTTTATAATTTCTAAACAAGTGCTTGACTACGATCCCACCTGATGTTAAGTGGAAATGCAGTCCTGGATGGTAAGGCGCACTAGCTTAGTATATGCCTATTCACTCTACTCTTGAAAATACCCACATTGTATTGTTATGGAGGGGAAAATTAGTACCACAATGGCTTGCAGGGACTAATTATTTGAAATTTTGGCATTAGAGATTGAAGGGAAAGGAATAAACATTTTTTTCAATTTGTGGAATTAATGTAGAGTGGAGTTAATTTAAGAATCTGCTATTTATATTAATTATAAAATAAAATTAAACCAATGTTGTGTTATGTCTATGACAGTATGAGATATAAAATGTTATTTTGCTATTAAAATTTATGTTCTTTACAGCCGACTGTTCCAATAGTTTTTCATAAACGTAATGCTAATTCTCTGGAGAGACTTGGTATCAATGTAGGTGTTGAATGGAAACCTGACTCTTCTATGATATGTATATCGGTATGACTTTAATTATTATTTTTAAAAAGGTTTATGTTGATTATATGATTAATTTCCATGTGAAATGAAAACCCGTAACCTGCATACCTTTTTGGGGAAACAGCATGATCACTTGTTTTAAATATATTTATTATACACAGTAAAAATTCAATTTCAAACACTACTATATAATACTTGCTTGAAATGTAACATATAAGTGACTGTATAATGATATTTTCTAGTAAGCATATTAGAAATGGTCATCAATAAATGTGATTGAATAGATAAAGTAGTTTATGAAAGTATCATGCTGGTTTTACAATCTTGAATCCTAATAGTAAGGCGGTAAGCCCTATGATGTTATACTATAAGCCATTTTACAATTGCATACATCAGACCATGTGGATTATGTTTAGGTGATGCATGGCATGGGAGTAATATAGCAGCAAATGGATGCCAAGATAAAGATCAAGTTAATTAGCATTCCTTGTAAGAGGTGCATCCAGAAATTGACTGCCATAGACTGTTGATAATAGATTATGAACTCTACATACCACTGTATAGTTCTACACCTACTTTGGAGTGTTAAAAAATATTTATGTATATGAAGCTTTTCAAAAATTTTTTTAATTTTTTTCACTTTCTTAAAATCTCTAATCTATTTGTATTTTGTGGTTATTTCATTGATACTTAAATTCCTTCAGTAACAATTTTAAATTGTACAATTGTAACATCCTTGTTCTACTAAAATTTCAGACATCAGAGGGACACTTAATAACCTACAGTGTTGAGCCTCAAATTGAACAAACCGCTTACAACCAGTTTGATCCACCTACAGCCAGTTTGCGGAGAGATTCTGCAGAGTTGTTTGTTAAAGAGATAATACCATCACTCAAAATTACATTGGTATGTTCTTGGTATATAACAGAGTATTGATACATAGCTGATGGTTGATAGTGTTATAACAAAATTTAATATTCTGTTGTCTAATCTATCAAATACCACTTTTATCACTTTATGTTATTATTTTAATTTTTAAAAAATCTCATTTTATTGGTTTATTTATTGGCATATTCTAGCAAGGCGCATTACAAATAGTCTCTATCAACTCATGTTAAATAGGTATACAATTTAAGTATAGATAAACTAGAGAAGATAATTGCAATTTTAAATTTTAAGTGTGATGCCTGATAAAACCTACAAGTGAAGTCTAAGCTCTAAGGCCCCTTGGCGGATTATGCCCTTACTCTCTTTACAGAGAATGCCTGTGCCCAACAGTGGGACAATATGTATATAGGCTGTTACTATAACTTTTAGGTCTAGTTATTCCCCAGTTAAAACTGTGTATTATATTTTTCAGTCTAAAGAGATTCTAGTGTGGGATGGACAAATTACTCGGATGTGCTGCATATCCGGTACAGAGATCCTGGTGTGTACAACTCGGGCTCATCTGCTTAGATACCGGTGGGATGGCACTCAGAACAGGGACTACTGCTTGGATCTGGGACGGATTCCGTTCTCCATAAATCAACAGGTTTCAAAAGGTGAAACCTAAAATATTTAAAATTTTGTTTTTAAACCAAAATTCATACCTTTTCTACACAAATAGCTATAATTCACAATTTACATAAGATTAAATAATTAATAATTTTAAAATCATCTTTAAGTAAATAATATTATAAAATAATTGATTACTTGTGGTTGGATTTTCTGTAAGCTTAAACTTTGTCAAACTGAATATTTTTCACAAATTGTTCCCCAAAACAAACATTCAAGGCGTTATAACAAAAGATGTTGTAATAGTAGCTATACTATTTATGACTTTTCTATCGTAAATTACTGCAGCCCTGTAGTTCTGGGCTCGTAGAGTAAGACTACGGTATCCTCGGCCTGTCGTAGAAGGCGACTAAAAGGGGCCTCGGGTTCACTGACCCGGGAAGAAGGCGACATCGGCTGGGGAGAGATTAACCCCCGCGAGACGTGCTCTACGAAGAGCACAGTGCAAAGGGGCTCTATGGTATTCCTCTGGAGATGCCGAAGGGTTTTAGTGGGTAAAAACGAAGATCCCTTCTAAGGGAAAGATAAACTTGTTGAAGATTTCCGCCAGTCAAAAAAAATACTATAACAATAAACCGATAGAATTCTTTAATTTGCGGCCAATGGTGGTATACACAAATGTAAAATAGGGTGTCAAAAACATCGATTAATAATGAAGTGATATATCTTTCGAACCACTTGTTTTTTTTTGTATTTTTTTCTAAATGGCCATCAGTTTTACCATGACCCATAGATAAGTACTAGCCTAAAAAAGTAACATTTTTATTAAAGGCGCCCATATTTGTTCTATCGCACGAAGACGGAGGAAAAACTGCATACAGAACAAGTTCACTGTTGTATCATTTATAAATAGATGTTTAGTTTGTGTAGTAAAGATATGTTTATTTAAAGGCCTGTGATGTATGTATATAACTGTACTGGTTTTTATTATACAGCATATAAGCTATAACTACTATAAATAATAATTATGATTGAGCCATGGTAGTGTAGGGTCCGGGCGGAAGCAACACATTATGTTAGCACCAATGAAATTGCTTAAATGCTGGTGCCAGGTGCTTGGCGGTGAAGGAAAATGCTGAGGAAACCTGCGTGTTTTAGAACATACGGCTTAAAAAGTCCCCCAATCCGCACTAGGGACGCGTCTTATATTCTCTTTACAGGCCTGTACATTCATTGTTACTTTACGTTTTTTTTTTATAATTGCCTATCGTTTTTCAGCTGAACCTATCCTTGAGGATAACACACATATAAATGACATTGAGTACTCCCCATTAGTATGTGGCTTCGGTATCACACTGAACGACGGCCGGGCGGCCTACCTCACCGCACCTAACCTCAAATTTGATCCAAACGTAAGCTTTTAACACGTGCCATTGCTGTAGATGTTACCTTTAAAATTACAACTGTATTTTTTTATTTACCATTTGGTGTTTATAATTAAGTATACAAATAAGCAAATACAAACGCATTCATTTATATTTATATAAAGAAAGGGATATAGTATCGCTTCCTTCACATATATTTATCTATAACTAGCTACGCCTCACCTTGTTACCCGTGATTAAAAAGTATGTCCATTAAAACTGAACTAACCATAAAGCACACCACCATACTTTCCCAAAACTATTAATTTACCGTATGTACCTGATTAATAACCTCCTTTTTTGAAGTCGGTTCAATAAAATATAGCCTTTGCGCCCTTCCAGACTATGATGTACCTTGTGCCAAATTTCATCCAGATCCGTTCTACCGGCGTGATTGGGCAAAAAACATTAAAAACATTCGCATTTATAATATATATATAAGAATATATACATATATATATATGTACATTATGATATATATATAGTAAAACCTCGATAAGTTTGCATTTGTATAAATTTCAATCTCCCTGTATGTAGAAATTATTGGGCATTTAGCTATAAATCGGCCTTCCATAGCTAAAAACGTTGTAACTCGAACTCTTTGCCTTCCTTCTTGAAGGTCGACTTACAGAGGTAATACTGTACACCAGCGCTTTCAATCACACGCTAAAAAAATGTGTTGCCGAAAACAGAGTATGACAATTAGGGATGTAACACGCTTGGTGAAAACCGGCAGCTGACCCTGGCTACCCCGTTAGGGTTGAAAGGACGTGGCTTTTTAACACAAAGCTATCAGAAAAAATGATAGCCCTAATGCATACGTATTCAATATTTTATTTATAGGGGCCACGAACAACAAAAAAATCATTTTAGTGATGTAATTACTTTATTAATGAAAAAAGATTTTTAATGAAATTTTTGATATTTCAAAACTTTATGACGGTTCTTGAAAATAAACAGTATGTATATTTAAAAAAAGAATAATATTGCTAACAATTTTTTTAAAATATTACTAACTTTCTGGTTATCCATTCCAACTAAGTTTAAGGTTGTGTTAGGAGATGGTTCACGTCAATAGTCGAATGGTGGATTCGAACCTACGACCGTACCCTAAAACATTTGGCTACTAATGCTTCTATATTATAAATAGCAGTGATAGCCTAGTGGCCAAGCGATTTCAGAGTTCGAATCTCAGTCGGCTTGTACCAATCAATAGCCGTTTTTTTCGGTTTTTTAAGTACAAAAAATCACTTACTACAATTTTGTAAACAGTGTATGGAGTTGTTACTCACCTGTATAATTATATGAGACCTAATAAATTTTATGAAAGTTGTCTCTGTCTGCCCCGATAGATTTAAAGGGTGTGTAAGACATCTGACATATTATGATCATCTCGATTGCCTTCGCATTTATCTACCGTTTGATTCAAAAATACGTAAGCTTTTTTTGTCTAATTTTAACACTATATGGAATATCTATCTATTAAACGTATATATTTTATCCAAGCAGATTTTATTGGATACGGGACTATGGGTAAGACATTGCATACATTTGAGTGGTAACATTGTGAAATCATAGAGTTTTATGCTAGTTTCTGCGGTACCCTAAATATTGTATGTACTTTAATTTAGGATGTTATAATACGCTAATATCCATTATTCTATTATATACATTGACGTTCTATTATAGTTGACTTTTATATCTATTTATTATTAATCTATGTAACACGCTTGGTGAAAACCGGTAGCTGACCCTGGCTACCCCGTTAGGGTTGAAAAGACGTCGCTTTTTAACACAAAGCTATCAGAAAAAATGATAGCCCTAATGCATACGTATTCAATATTTTATTTATAGGGGCCACGAACAACAAAAAAATTATTTTAGTGATGTAATTACTTTATTAATGAAAAAAGATGTTTTATGAAATTTTTGATATTTCAAAACTTTATGACGGTTCTTGAAAGTAAACAGTATGTATATTTAAAAAAAAGAAAAATATTGCTAACAATTTTTTTTAAATATTACTAACTTTCTGGTTATCCATTCCAACTAAGTTTAAGGTTGTGTTAGGAGATGGTTCACGTCAATAGTCGAATGGTGGATTCGAACCTACGACCTTACGGTACGCAGACCGTACCCTAAAACATTTGGCTATTGATGCTTCTATATTATAAATAGCAGTGATAGCCTAGTGGTCAAGCGATTTCAGAGTTCGAATCTCAGTCGGCTTGTACCAATCAATAACCGTTTTTTTTAAGTACAAAATATCACTTACTACAATTTTGTAATCAGTGTATGGAGTTGTTACTCACCTGTATAATTATATAAGACCTAAGAAATTTTATGAAAGTTGTCTCTGTCTACCCCGATAGATTTAAAGGATGTGAAAGACATCTGACATATTATGATCATCTCGATTGCCTTCGCATTTATCTACCGTTAGATTCAAAAATACGTAAGCTTTTTTTGTCTAATTTTAACACTATATGGAATATCTATCTATTAAACGTATATATTTTATCCAAGCAGATTTTATTGGATACGGGACTATGGGTAAGACATTGCTTACATTTGAGTGGTAACATTGTGAAATCATAGAGTTTTATGCTAGTTTCTGCGGTACCCTAAATATTGTATGTACTTTAATTTAGGATGTTATAATACGCTAATATCCATTATTCTATTATATACATTGACGTTCTATTATAGTTGACTTTTATATCTATTTATTATTAATCTATGTAACACGCTTTCAGGCAGTACAAGGAATTTGGGCCCCTGGTATTGATGACGCGACGTGCGCGAGAGTGAACCATAAGTTTAGACTAATTGCTATCGGCAGGCGGAAGTGAGTTACTAGTTATAATTAAATAAATATAAGCACTTACGCCGTTGACCCAGAGGCGTAGGCAGATATGGATTTCCATTTTGCACGAAAAATTACCGCGCTGAAAAATCGGCAGTTTAAAAATTAAATTGCAATGTGTATAGTCGTGAAAGTTATAATAGAAGTTTTATTCAATAAATTTACATTTGTCGTCATGGCCTTTCAGAATGGTAACACTTAAATGTAGTGTCTCCAACGAGTAATATTCGCATAAAGCATGATAGTCTTTTTTTTTGTTAACACGGGGGAATCTTTTTATAGACCATCCTCCGGTACCCTGGGTGGGCCTGGAGGGATGTGTGGGACTCGGCCTGGGCAGCCCCTACCTACTAAACGTTCCGCGAATGCCATCAGCCGTTATGAGCGGGGTGCCCCGGATCTGTCAGCGACAGAACACCCCAACGACCGGCCGGTCCCGGCAAAGACCGGACTTCAACCTCAAAAGGGGACTTCTCCGGCACTCAGAGAAGTCCCGACGACGCCGAAGCATACTGGGGCCAGGTACCCATCCTGGCCCTGCTTCGGATTACGGGGGCGGCAAGAGGAGGCGTTTGAAACGCCTCCTGCGCACCCCTAAAGCATGATAGCCTAATACAGTGATTCTCAACCTTTTTTTGTTACGGCACATATTTAACGATTTCAAAATTTGGCGGCACACAAAGAAAAAGATAAAAATTATTTGCTTACTACAACACACTGCATAAATAGTTTATGACAAAAATTTTAAATATACGAAATAATAATAATATATAAACATGTTAAAAATATTTTTCTTTGTAAATAATATAATTTAATAATATTAATATTATTATATATTTGCAAAATTTGGCGGCACACAAAAGTGCCGCGTCACAGTGGTTGAGAATCACTTGCCTAATACCTAAGCGCTTCTACTTAAGATCTAAAGATTGTGGGCTCGAATTTATACCTAAACAAATAATCATATTAAATTCACCTCTTTCTTTATGTACTATATAAATATCTTTATATAGATGATATATAGATTTTGGTATAATTATATATTTATTGTTGCATATAATAGGTATGTCTGTGATTTTATTTTTTAAATATGTATTTATTTTAATTTTTTCTCTAAGCATGTACCCGTTATGTTTTCTACACAACCCCAAGGTAGACTGCTAGAGACTTGTCTAAATGCCAACTTTTCGTACACTTTTATTTTGTGTAAATAAATTTTAAAATAAATAAATCTCAATCGGCTTGTGCCAATGAATTGCCGTTTTATTGTTATCTAGACAACTCCGTTCTGAAAGGCTGGCTTTCAGCAATGTATATGCTCATGGGTGACGGTGATCACTCAAGATTAGGTGAGCCGTAAGCACGTTTGTCCCTTTTTTATAAAGAAAGTCATTCTGCAGCGAACTAATGTCACACTATTGTTATATTTATATTAATTTCTTAAATATTCATAATTTCTAAAGTGTCATTTTTATTTTATTTTATTTATTTAATAAGGTTTTCCAACAGTAAGGACAATTATAGTTTGCTAATTTAATATATCCACAAATACCTTGTAATTGCCTTACTAATTATAGGAAAACACAGCATTCACAAATACATTCAACGTAGACAACACTACTTAACTAATTTCTAAATTGAAAAATTTACTAACAAAGGAAATAGATTTAAGTAATGAGAATTGTAATAATGTTTTTCGGGTTTTAGAATCTTTATTTCTCATAAGAATAACAATTCACTTACATGAGAAAGTTACAATTAATACTTAAAAAAACCTCCTCCTTGCGTCGTTTTCCTCGTTGCTGAGGGTCGTGACCTCCACGAATTATGTGGTGGACGATCGCTTTCCACCTGTTGCGGTCTTTGGCGGTGTGAAATGCCTCTTGGACTCTCCTGCTGGTGTTGGTGCTAATTTGGTCTGTCCAACGCATAGGGCTCCTCCCTCTTGGTCGTTTTCCCTGTACTTTGCCTGTGACCAGGAGTGTTTCCAAGGTATCGGTTTTCCTGGCTATGTGACCGAAGAATTCGAAAACCCTACGGAGACAGACCATTGACAATTTGACAGTGACACCCACTTCCCGGAGAATTGACGCATTTGTGCGGTGGGCTGTCCAAGGTACTCGCAACATTCTCCTCCAGCACCACATCTCAAATTCGTCAATACGAGATCTATCTGCCTTCTTGAGGGTCCAAGTTTCCGTTCCGTATGTGAAAATTGGGAACACCAGAGATCTCACCAGATCAATCTGACTAAAATAACAATTATACATATTTCACATATTTCGGGCAACACATCACACTAATATAACTGACGAGGACAAAAGTATATCTTATTATAACATTTACATTATACGAGGAAAAAAAGTAAAGCTAGAAATAGAAGTAAGTCTTGGAAGGCGCGGGTATGTTTCTAAATTGTTCAAGGACCAGTTAAATTTGGATGTGGCATAGGGTTAAAAGGTGTGCTCAGAGCTTATTAAATATTTTTTAAATAAAATTGATTTAGACTCTCTTATATATTTCGGTTATTTGTTATAAATTTGAGAACCTTCGTACATAATATTTTAACGTAATTAGTGAGTGGTTTTATATTTTTGAAGATTGTATATAAAAAAATGTGTACATTTTTTTCCCTCACAGTTCACAAGTAGACGTATTTACGATAGACGAAGTTACTGGAGGTCTGGAATTGTCTCACACGATGGCATTGAGCTCGAAGGATTTTCCTGGCGATCCTGGACCCGTAAAGTGCATAAGGTAACCTTACTAGAGGTAAACAATTGCATACCTATTATATTTGATTGAAATTGGCTTTAAAATTGCCCTTGTGATTTTTGTTCTAGAAAAACGTTGATATACCTTTAGAGTCAAGCTATTCAAGTAAAAGTTTATTGTTCTAAGAGCTCAGCCTTTTTTTTCTTTTTTGTTTACGCGGGGGAATCCTTTTTACGGACCATCCTCCGGAACCTTGGGTGGGCCCGAAGGGATGTGTGGGAATCGGTCTGGGCGACCCCTACCCACTAAACCTTCCATGAATGCCATCAGCCGTTATAAGTGGAGTGCCCCGGATCTGTCAGCGACAAGGCACCCCAACGACCGGCCGGTCCCGGCAAAGACCGGACTTCTTCCTCTAAAGGGGACTTCTCCGGCAATTAGAGAAGAGCTCAGCTACCTCAAAACCCATTGACTGTAAACCTCGTAACTGCTTCCAGCCTATTAGTGTGAATCCTCCCGAAAAAAGTCTCCTGTTGAGTAAACGCACAATAGACCGTATGATATTTATTTAGACGCTGTGGTGAGGTTATGCTAGAACAAGAGGAAGTAGATCTAGAAGCATAAAACACTGTTTTTTTAATGCAATTTTTTTGTTATTTCTCAAATATTACTAACATTCTTGTTAACCATTCCAACTATGCGTTATTCGCCCACTTGTCGCGCACATAAAAAGTTACAGCCTTTATATATGACCTGTGCTGGGCTCAGGCCTTCTCTGTAAAGAGAGTAAGAGATAACGGCATAGTCCGCCAAGCGGTCCTAGTGCGTATTCGCAGACTTCACATGAAATCACAGAATTTTTTTTTAGGACATGTGGGTTTCCTCACGATGTTTTCCTTCATCGCCGAGCGCGTGATAAATCATCACATAAAATTGCAACAACCAATTTATTGGTGCCGGCACCGGGGATCGAACTAGGGTTGCTAGCGTACAACACAAGTTGAGGAGACCGTCCGGACATTTGTCGCGCACATACGTAATGCAAATTTAAATTTTATATGGTATTACATTTATGGATGCCATAGGAAGCACCAGCTTTCAAATAAACATCCAAATCGGTTTACCCAGCCGAAAGGTATGAGGTAACAAACATAAAAGAACATGCAGACGAGACGAGAGAGAATTGAGAAATACCTCCTTTTTTGAAGTCGGTTGAAAAGTTAATAGCGAACACATCTATCTGCCCCGATAGAGTTAGAAATACATGAGAGAGTATGATCACTAGTTTCGAATATGTTTAGGTGGACGGCAGACGGGCGTGCGGTGGCTGTGAGCTGGGAGCGCGGCGGCATCTCTGTGTGGAGCACGTTTGGTGCACTGCTCATGTGTTCCCTGGCCTGGGACTACGGGCTCAGCCAAGACCTCAGCAAGCACAACCCGCTCGTCGTGTCCAGCATGGTGGGCAATTATAGACGCTACATATCTTTAAAACGCTAGAATCTCATACGAATAGGATTGTTATGATGGTTCCATGGTCCCACCAACCTCGCGGATATACATGCAGAAACGCGGGAGGGTACGCGTGGTCCTTAAGGGGTTTGAAAAACATTTATACGTTTATGATTCTGAGAAATTAAACGCGTCGAAATTTACGATTTGAGATGGTAGGACAATGGCCAATTTGAGTTGGTGTGTGTGAATCTTGGAGAATTTAAAACAAATAGAATCAAACCACGATAAAATCTGTAAAATTAGTTTTGTACACTGTAGTAAGTGTAAAGTGTTTTGTATAAACTTGATACATTAATTTACAGGAATGGGCGACCGAAGGTTATCAACTCTGGATGGTTAAACTTGAGAATGACACCACTTCTAATTTAATACAAATGGATTTTATCAAAAGTCCGCTCAGCGTTAATCCTTGTATGGTGAGATTTTAGCTTTTTTAAAAAATTCTAAATTCGTCCCGTTGGTATTTAGTGGCGATGCTGTCTTTGTTTTTGCCTATGCTCTCATTCATAAACCTGCATTATGTCAATAACCAACTATTTTTATTCGATTTTTTTCTATTTCCTGGTATACATTTGGAACTAATAAAATCCGAATCGAATTAAAACCAACCACCCGACCCAAAATATATTTCATATCTTTTTTTTTGTTAACGGGAGGAAATCTTCAAAAAGATACCCCGCCTACTGGGGGGAAGGCGGCGGTTATGTGAGGTTTTTACCCACTAAAACCTCTCCGGTGGCCCTTTCATCTCCAGTGGAACGCACCGGAGCCCCTCTGCACTGTGCTCAAGGAGAGCACGTCTCGGGGGGGAAGGTTACTCCCTCCCCTGTGCCATCGTAGTGCAAGGCGACAGGGGCTAGCCGATGTCACCTTCTTCCCAGGTCCACCCTAGTGGACGACAAAGGCCCACACCCTTGTCGCCCAGAAAACCCGAGGGCCCTTTTAGTCGCCTTCTACGACAGGCACGGGATACCGTAGTCTTATTCTTGAGAGCCCAGAACTACAGGGCTGGATATATTTCATATCTTGTTCAATGTTACTATTTAACGTTGTAATCTTGACTCGTTGTGTGAGTAATGAAATAAGCACGAAAACGGCGTAATAAGTCGTGGTTTGTTAAATAATTTTTTTTTTCAGAGTAATCAAAGGCATCTTTACTTACAAGCGGATGACAAACTGTACGTCAACTTAGAAGATAACCTCACTAGAAAGACCAAGATATCGATGATCGATTCCTCTGATTACCAAGAGAATGGATTGGCGGACCAACCCACTCCAGAGTACGATAGCAAAGCCAAGTACAGGGAGTTTGTTGATGACAACGAATGCAGGAAGCAATGGATAGTGCTGCCATTGCCGGCTACATACATAGCTACTAATTGGCCGCTTAGGGTAAGCTTTAAACTAGCTTATGGTCCTCATAAAAAAACAACATACAGAATTATTTTTTACCACTAAGTTTAGCTTATCTCGGAAGTTCTCAAGTTTTTTTTATGATTGTGCATTCATAGCCATGCCATTTATGAACCAATTACGGAATTTCTTCCAAAAAATCTTATATAATAAAAAAAATCTTTTATTTTATTTTATATACAAACCTTGTTATAAAAATAACTATAAATCATCTATTTTGATGTAGTAGTTCGAAAGTTATGCGCGTACATACACTTAGACAATTAATTTTTATTTATAATATGGTAAGATTGTGGTCATCTTGTCACTGTGGATTTGCTTTGGTTTCTTGCGACCTAATTGGTTGAGGGGATGGTCTAGGCTGCCACTACGATACAATAGTCAAGTATAATTTTCTAGATATAAAAATAACAAAATGTTTACAGTACAGTGCGATAGACGAGGCAGGCGTGAACGTGTGTGTTGCTGGGCGCACGGGGCTCGCGCACTACAGTTGCGTGTCCCGCCGGTGGAAGCTGTTCGGTAACGAGGCGCAGGAGAAAGACTTCGTCGTCACCGGCGGGATGCTCTGGTGGCGGGACTACATGGTCATTGGTTGGTACAATACTCTTGCTGCACCTCGAATGGAATGCCATGATCGTTGAAGAATTATGAACTCACATAATATAGGCGTGTGGCGGTCCATCTCATCGTAAAATTAGTTGGCAATAGACTTGCAAATCCTGTAACTGTATGTGAATGATGATAATCACTTAACATAAGACGAGACGCATCTTTATTTGACCCTTTCTCCTATGAGGTAAAACGGGCGTCACTCTACTTAATAAAGGTAATACTTTTGGCCCTATATATATATTGATACTTTCGACTACGCCACTCAAAGGGCAAATAAAATAAAAATTTACGTACATCGCTTCATGCCGGTACTCTGCAAGGTCCAACTTAAGCATCATTCAACATTCATGCAGAAGACGAAGCCGCGGTGTGTACACATGTCTATAGTTCATTTGCGAACATAAAACAGCGAGTCATCATTGTAGTCCCGCCCCTCGACGAATTACGATGCAAGAAATTAGAAGATTAAGTTGACATTGGCAAGTTGACGTTCTTCGTCGTTCGATCTTTTGTGCATTACCTACATAAAATAATAAAATAAAAATGAATACCTCGCCTGTCCTTAAGAATACAAGTGGATCGGTAATTCATAGTGACGAAATAACAACACTTACAATATTTTAAGTACTTTAAAATGTGTTATTTAAATGTGGCTATAGAGATTACAGTAATAAATTATAATCACTCCATTGTGATAACACCTTTACCCTCCTTTTGTACAGATGACTGGTAAACAAAAACGTAGTAACCCACAAAATTGCAATTGTTCGCTATAGCATACATTTAACATTATTTCTCATTTTCTATAATATATTCTATTTTTTCTATTAGACACAACTTTACAAGGCGCAAGTACGGCCTCATATGGAATACTGTTCGCATCTCTGGGCCGGGGCTCCCCAATACCAACTTCTTCCGTTTGACCGTGTACAACGTAGAGCTGCTCGAATAGTCAACGATCAGGGTCTCTCCGATCGACTCGACCCTTTGAGTCTGCGAAGAGATGTCGGTTCTCTTTGCATCCTGTATCGCATTTACCATGGGGAGTGTTCTGAGGAATTGTTCGGAATCATCCCAGCTACCGATTTCCATTACCGCACATCTCGGCATAATTCCAAATTCCACCGCCACCATCTTGATGGTTGGCGTTCAACGACTGTACGTTTTTCGCGTAACTTTCTCCCACGCACTGTCAACTTGTGGAATCAACTGTCGCCAGCGGTGTTTCCGAACGTTTACGATTTAGGACCTTCAAGAAACGAGCCTATTCCTATCTCAAAGGTCGGCAACGCACCTATAGCTCCTCTGGTGCTGTGGATGTTCATGTGTGATCACTTAAGATCAGGTGAGCCGTATGCTCGTTTGCCACTTTTCATATAAAAAATATATATTATTTTTGCTGAATAAGTATTGTACCACGTCATTAACCTAGAGCAGTGATTCTCAACCAGTGTGCCGCGGCACTTTTGTGTGCCGTCAAATTTTGCAAATATATAATAAATGTTAATATTATTAAATTATATCATTTAAAAAGAAAAATATTTTTTACATGAATATATATTATTATTTCGCATATTCAAAATTTTTGTCATAAACTATTTATGCAGTGTGTTATAGTAAGTAAATAATTTTATCTTTTTCTCCCGGGGACCCTTGTGTCGAGTTACTAGCAATAGAGGTTCAGGCTAAGCGACCTAAGAGCTATGCCACCTCTCAATCCGGTGAGCAGTCAAGGCCAGCTACTCTGGCCAATCTGTGTAGTTCGTCATAAAAAATCTTGTGTTTGTGTGCCGCCAAATTTTGAAATTGATAAATATGTGCCTCAACAAAAAAAAAGGTTGAGAATCACTGACCTAGAGTTTTCCTAAAAGAAAATCGTTTTCCGATACAAAAAATAAAAGAGAAGTGTCAATCTAGAAAATCGTATATTCGCTATTTTTCATCTAATTGTTACAAGTCATATATCATACGACGCATATTTTTTTCTGATTCCAGCGACGTAATAAAGTCAAAATGGCCATATGTGTCACTTACTACTTTTTTGCTTTACAGCTAACACTACACAGCTATAGGTATATAATTTATTACAAAAATATATTTTGTCATTTTATATACCAGGGTGTTACAGCATCATCGACGGTCATGACGAGATACGTTTCTACCCTCGCGACGCAAAGCTGGACAACCGGTTCGCGAAAATTGTTCGCGTACAGGCGCAAGTGTTCGCGCTCGACGCACTTGACGATCAGCTCGTCGTGTTCGCCGCTGATGCGTTGGTCACTATATACGAACTCAGTGCTATCGATAAAAGTGAGTGATTTTTCTTTTATTACGAATTTGGTTTGAGCAGATTTAATTAAACAAGAAGTGGGAGTACTCTCTTTATATACAAAGTATTAGGAGATCGCTTCCGAAAACAAAGACATACTAATGACATCTTTGATGATGGGACGGAAAAACATCGATCCTGATTTTAAAAGTCATATTTTAAAATGTTTTATTAGCACTATTTACGCTCCATCATGTCATACATAACTAAATGAAACGATAGATCGTAAAAATAAACGATCATAAAAATACATTACTAAAAAAAACAGCAATGTAACACAAAGTCTAAAACAGCTGATGGTCGGTTTTTTAAACACATAATGTTTTTTAAATCAGGATCGGTTTTTTCCGTCTCTGATCCGATGATTTTTCTCCGATCGTTCGGTTTCGGAAGCGGTCTCCTAATACCCTGTATAACGAAATAGACAGATGTATGTGAGGTATACGGTGTATCGGAACAGACGAATAAATCTGAGCGGTTTATTAAGGGTTAAATAATAAGTAAAGGTATAGAAATCAGTTGCTTGAGTAAATTACGTTTTACTGACCCTGTTATCGTTAGTCAGTGATAGCAGTGTTTTTTTCTTAATTCTGAAACCACATACTTCTTGAAATATTGTGTGGTATATCTTATAAAAAACTGTAACTCGTGTTGGTCAAATTCCAAATAGCCATTCAAGTTTTCAGGTAGTTCTATTTGTCCTAAGATTTTACCGTTTCAAATACTAGTAGATACATAAATTTATATATATATTGGGACTTTTTGTCCATATTAAATGCGGACTTATATTTTGTCAACAATGCAGATTGTGGTCAATGTTTAAATAAGGATGTGGTTTCAGCACGAAGAAAAACCAAATCAGTGTGACGCATAACGCGTTATTAACATAATTAGTATAGATTACGTATGTTACAGACGGCGGGATCGAGATGCGTTGTGTGCAGGCTGTGGACATATCGGCGCTGTCGCACCCCGCATGCGTGGTGTCGGCCGCATTGTGCCGCCTGCAGGAGCACCCGGGGCCTCCGCATTTGGCGCGGCCACCGCCCACCAGCCCCTTGGCGCCCGACTCACTGGTCAGTGAATTTATTTATTTATTGGAACGAACTTCCTTACGGCTTGAGCAGATAGCATGAGCTTCGCTGCACGATCGATCTGAAAAATTTTTGAGACCAAAACCGTAAGAACAACTGCTAATGCAAGTGCTATAGTCGTATACACGGCGGATGATAGAGTGACTATTAAGTATGTAGTTGAACTCTCTAATCACAGGTGGCGCTATAATGAATTATTAAAAAGTAAAAAAAAAGTTCACAAAACAAGCGATAAGTTATCAATAATTTAAACGGAAGATAGTTATACAAAAATTAAAGTTTTTTAATGTGAATTCGAGATATTATGTGTTTGCATATATTTTTTTCTGTTCCTTATTCAAAAGTGTTGAAGAGTTAATCGGGCGATGATTGGCTTCGAAAAGTAGGTGGTCCTCAATTCGTGTTTGTTAACTTTTGATGAATGAATAGATTTTGATGATTCCTTTTTTATTTGAAAGCTGAGGCTTCGCATGTGGTCCCGTTATTATTATTATAGGTGAATAAATCAATATCACGCCAATCGATTACGATGATTCTTTTTTTATTGGATAGGATGTATTCGTACTTCATGGGTAGTTTGATTCCGATTAATTCTATTTCGTAATATTCCTATAATAATTCGGAAATACAAATAGGACATGTAATAACATAACGTTTCGATTTTAAGTCTGTTTTCGTTTTTATTCGTAAATATACTTAGTTTAATTTATTATTGATTAATTTGCTAAATAGCTTTAATAGCCTCATAGCTTAGAGCAGTGATTCCCAAACCGTGGTAGGCGCTGAAGGTACGCCGTAGAAGTTTTAGTAGTTTTCTATAGGTCGCAGGACTCAACAGAGAATAAATACAAAAGAAAAGAGAGAAATTTTTAGAAATAGATTGTGGATGGAGTTATCCAGAAAAGTAGATACTCTACGCTCTGTAAGGATGGGTATAGGTCGTATCGTATCGTTTAATTTATATATCGTAGTACGACGTGGGAGCCTTCAAGAGTAGAGTGAATGAGCACTTAGTTTACTAGCGCGTACCATGTTTCGACTATATCACCACTTATCACCAGGTGGGATCATGGTCAAGCACTATTTTATACCCATAAAAAAATCCACCACAGATTAATAAAAGTATTGGTGTTTGGAAGTTTTTTAGTTTAATTTTTCTGCAGGTAATCAACGCGAGTGGAAAATTAATGATGGTACAGCGTGAGGAATATGACGTCGACGAAGATAACAATCCTGTAAGTTATTTTTGCATTCGTAATGTTATTTGAAATATTTTCTTTTGAAGATTGGAAACATTTTTGTTTTACAAATTAGCTTATTCGAAACATTCTTTCACTCTAACATATTTCTTTGTTATTAAGTGTTTGTTATTACTACATGCATGTTGTTGTTTTAAGAAAGAATTATGTAAATAAATAGATACCATCCGTGTGCGTGGATAATTTCAAATAAAGGTTAAAATTAAAGTCACGTTCTATTTATCGATCCACTGATTGATTGATTGTTTTCGTTTCTGGCTTTATACATAGGGTTAGTTGTTTAAAAGACAGACAAACTAAAGTCTAATGTTATTTTTGTTAATGAATGAACATAAAATAAAAACAAAAGGAGAGTTAACAAGAGATAGTAGGGATTTGAAGTCTACGGGGCGCGGGATATCATAGGATCATCGATCCACTGTCGAAGACCCTAAATTTCTTAGTTGTTGACATAGAGGCCTCTTGTAGATCGTCAGGGTCGAAGACGACCATCCTTCGATGTTTTTTTGGGGACTATTGCCCACTTTCGGGCATATCCTCCATAGCCCCATCGACCGACATCATACGATCTATGGTCGTCTTCAAAACCTGAGGATAGATAATGATTTCAGTATCAATATATTTGAGTGGACTTGTGTGCTATGGCTATTCTGGTGTTAATTTCCATTTTGATTTACGCGCCCAGTAGGAAAAATTTAGAGCGCGCTAAGTAAATAGGTCCTAAGAAATCATTACCTATTTTCGCGGCCCGTGACACCGTGATTAGCACGTGCATTGTGGCCTTTTTAATAAAACCGTTGAGTACCATCGGTCTGTATCAAATTATTTATTTTTAACATAATTATAATATCGTTACTGATGAACCAATACGATGTTATAATGTTATGGATAAATTGTCGATATATAAGGTTGTCAAATATCTCCTTCCGCCTTTTTGTCTTTTGAATTTCGCGGCTATGTACAAAGCGCTACAGAGCTCGTATCTAGCAATACTATACATAATTTGAAAGGTCTTGACATAACCTACAAAACGACGCTATGCATAATTAGTTTGGATATTGCGTTCAACAGTTATAGACGTGTAAACATGAAGTTCACTAACGCCGAAATTCGCGGCTTGGCCACTGTTTGGGACGATTCACCGGCCTTCGACCACGACCGTTTTCACTTGATATTGTCGTATGTGATCCATTTTTCGTCGCCAGTCACCATCCGCTTCAAGAATGGGTCGAGTTCGTTCCGTTTCAGCAGCATATCGCAGGCGTTGATTCGGTCCAGAAGGTTTTTTTGCGTCAAATCATGCGGCACCCAAACATCAAGCTTTTTTTTGTATCCAGCCTTCTGCAGATGGTTTAAAATGGTTTGGTGACTAACTCCCATCTCCTGGGCGATGTCACGAGATGCCACATGCCGGTCTAACTCGATGTAGTCCATGATTTGATCGGTATTTGTCGTCACAGGTCTTCCGCCGGCTGGCTTATCCATGGTGTCGTTTTCACCGGCTCTGAATCGTCGAAACCATTCCTCCGTGGTTCGAAGTGATAGAGTACCATCCCCAAAACACCATTAATCTCACGGAACGTTTCTCTAGCGGATTTGCCTTTAACGAAGGAAAACTTTAAAATAGCGCGAATTTCGGCGTTAGTGAACTTCATGTTTACACGTCTATAACTGTTGAACGCAATATCCAAACTAATTATGCATAGCGTCGTTTTGTAGGTTGTGTCAAGACCTTTCAAATTATGTATAGTATTGCTAGATACGAGCTCTGTAGCGCTTTGTACATAGCCGCGAAATTCAAAAGACAAAAAGGCGGAAGGGAGATATTTGACAACCTATTATTTAACCATGCAGGTATTTGTTGTAGGAACAAAATTAACTGTTCGATGTTGCTGTTCATTATAAAAATTTATTTACATTCGTACATCTCCAAATCAGGTACACTTCTCTAGTCTGGATATACCATACATCTTAACTTCTAACAAGATCTACTGTGTGTACTTTTACACGTGCTTAGTTTATACAATGTGCAAAAACACACAAGTGTCGCTAGTAACTAAACGTTACTTTTCACGTAGAAGTTGTAGCTTACTGTTACGTGGCACAGGCGAAGGTGGTTAATGTTTAGTTCTAATCGTCAACGTCTTGCCATCCAGGGAGATGGGTCCGGCTGCCCATCTCCGTACAATATTACCCTTGTGTCCATACGAGGTACCCGATACCGTGACCCACGATGGCTTCGATATCGCAATAGGGTAGGGAAGGTAGTCCAAAGATTGATACTGCGATAGGAGCGGGCCTGCCTCGAGGACTGGTGTAATGATCGGCTCGTGTGCGATAGGTGTTGCGATCGGAGCAAACTGAGCATAGTGAGCTGGCTCTTCTATAACTGGGGCTACTGGGTACTGCTCGATCGAAGGAATTGGAGCTATTTGCTCGTGCGCTGGTGCAAAGAAGACAGGCTCTTGTACCGCAGGTGCGATCTGTCCGTACATTGTCGATACGGAATGTACGTTCGGCCCTGACCTTCTGACAACCGCGTTAAAGCCTCTCACGGAGTCTGCGGTGTAATCGACTACTCGCAGGTTGCCGTCGGGCTCCACTAGCGAGTAGGAGCCTTTGACCACGTCACCATCACGCTTTTCCCATTGTGCCTTATTGTCGCCGGTGGATGGATCGTTGACAGCGTAGTTGAACTCGTAGCTCGGGTTAGGCTGTCAGAAAAAATAGCATATTTAAATTATGAAGCAAATTACTATCACACAATGCAATAGTTTTAAGCAGTCAATTGAGCAAGTATGCTAGGAATTGCGCATATATAGGCAGCGAAAGCAAATTAAATTCCCTCTGTCCCCAATTATCAATGAATATAGAAGCGGAATCTGGACATCGAACTCCGGTTTCTCGTGTATATTGTAAGTTAAGTAGGGACACTGTTCTATCATAGCTCTAGTACCACTTCTGTCACTAGGTACTTCGAATACCCGACTGTGCTGGTCAATAGGGATGTTACGTACGATTTTATCGATGGTTGCGTAATTCAGGAGGCCGAGCGAAGGCGCGTATGGCGATGCCACCACAGTTGATGCCATAAGGCAACATACCTGCAAAAAGATTTTGTTTTTTTATTTGGTTTTTAACCTCAAAAAAATTTCATTTCTAGCCTTTTTTGTTCCGTACGCAGCTAGATAGTCCTAGCTAGACTCTATATATATATATATGTGTATATATATATAGTCTAGCTGCGTACAACGTACGTATGTGTTGTAACAATTTCAAACAATTCCTAGAAACAGTCAGTGGAGTACGCGATGCAACAACCTTTGTCAAAGTCCGAATCGATCCAAATAGATCGAATCGTTGCAATTGCAAAGAGTCAAATGTAAGGAGCTGCCATTGTGGAGCCACAGCTGTTCTTTTTAAAAAATCTTGGGCGATAAATACGTATTATAAAATTCGGAAAGTTTTTCAATAAAGTCTGCACATTTTCTGTTTGCCCAAATGTTTAATATATAAATAGATAATTACCGCCAAATATTTGTTCATTTCGCTGACAAGTTATTCCAGTAAGCGATTGAAGTGAACTGTGCTTTTGTCATCAAGCGCTTACCAATTTATAGTGCAGTAATTATAAATGCCAAGCACTCCGGTTTTGTCTGACATCTTGTTTCCACGGATGGATTGACATGTGTGCTTTTGCAGTTGGTGTAACTAAACAGACCTCAGCGCTCATAATCGCACTCAACTAGTTAATTATCTTTTTACTCTACGAATAATTAGCTCGATAATTTGCGTTAATTTAATTGAATATTCACAAGGTAAAGAAGCGCAATGCGATATTCTTATTAGCGGTTGCATGTCTTTTTTTATCGATGAGGATATTTTTAAAAAGTACACCGTCGTCTGCTTGTAAGGCGGGTGGGATGTGAGATTTATACTCATTAAAACCCACACGGTGACCATCCTCGATGCGTTGGGTCCGGGGCGCACCGGTGCCTCTCTCCTTTGAGCAGATGCTCGTTCCAAGGGAGGACTTTCTCCCCCAGCACCCTCGCTGTCCTAAAGGTTACAAGAATCCCCAACCTTATCGCCCATGAACCCTATGTTATTAAATTATTAATAGTTTATTCCCCGCCGACAGTACCAATATTTAAATTGTCACGTCATTATCATTCCATTGTTTGTAATATATGTAATACAACCAATACCAAAAGTTTCAAACAATTGCGTTTGACCACGGTTGACAGTGTTAGGTGACCACCTCATCGCCATGTTGTAGTGTTTGAAGGATGCTGAAGCCAGTGAAATTACTTTTTTTTTGTTAACGGGGAGGAAATCTTCAAAAGATACCCCGCCTTCTGGCGGCGGTTATGTCGGGTTTTTACCCACTAAAACCTGTGGCCCTTTCCTTGGTGCATGACGAGGGGCTCCAGGATCTCCTGTGAAACGTACCGGAGCCCCTCCGCACTGTGCTCAAGGATATCACGTCCTGGGAGGTTACTCCTACCCCTGTGCTCTCGCAGTGCAAGGCGACAGGGCAAGCCGATGTCCGAGCCGAAGCCGATGTGGTATCACGTATTTTATGGTTCAATTTAGTTATTAAATTAACATTATTATTATGTTTGGAATTGACATTTAAATCTCTCGTATACAGTTTGACATTTTGAATTGCTGTATTTCGTATTGGATGTTTATTTTATATAATTTTACCCTTTGACGATCACAATGTATTTGGTATAGGTGTGATATGAAAGCATGCTGCCTGTACCATCTACTTTGTGAAATTAATAAAAATAAAATATATATACAGGGTGGGCCATAACAAAATGCACTTTTAAATTAAAA
The DNA here is from genome assembly GCA_029286785.1 of Meandrusa payeni. NCBI lineage: Eukaryota > Metazoa > Arthropoda > Insecta > Lepidoptera > Papilionidae > Meandrusa > Meandrusa payeni. The sequence continues at coordinate 3,268,759 of JAGSMX010000008.1, read as the reverse complement.
AACAACAACAGGTTATATTCAAAAGGGTTTATTTAGTTTGAACTTGTAAAATATAGTATTAATTTATGTTTTCAAAATTACATCTTCAAGATGACCTCCGGATCGACGAGCACACTCTTCCAAACGAGACTTAAAATTTTCAAACACTCGCCTACAAGTCGTTGTTGGAATTTCCGCCATTTCTTGAAGAATACTTTGCTTCAAATCTTTAAGAGTTTTTGGATTTTTATTATATACTCTACTCTTGAGATATCCCCATAAAAAGAAATCTGGGGGGGATAAGTCGGGGCTTCGGGGTGGCCACTCAATGTTACCCTTCTTCGATATCACTTTTCCAGGGAACATTTCCCGTACGACCGCCATGCTGACGTTAGAAGTATGGCAGGTAGCCCCATCCTGTTGAAACCATGTCATAGAATTGTATCCATCAAATTCTAGGAGCTTTGGGCCCAAAAAGTCTCTCAGCATACGAACATAGCGTTCTGAAGTAACAGTCACAGCTTCACCGCGATCATTTTCAAAGAAATAAGGTCCAATCAAACCTTTAGCTGATATTGCCGCCCAAACTGTAACTTTTTGGCAATGAAGTGGCTTCTGATGTTTCAGCGCCGGCTGCTCCGCACTCCAGTATCGACAGTTTTGCTTATTTACAAAACCGTTCATATGAAAGTGAGCCTCGTCTGAGAAGAGGATGCTTCCATAATTAGAGAACCGCTCAAGCATTAAAGATGAAAATTCAATTCTTTTAGTGAAGTCAGCTTCCTTTAATTCTTGTACGAGTTGAATCTTATAAGGATGAAGTTTTAAATCACGTGATAAGATTCGCCTTAGGCTCGTACGGGCTATCTGTAAAGTTGCTGAACGCCTACGAGTTGACAGTTCCGGATCCGCTCGAACAGATTCGCTAACTTCCTCTATATTTTGTTCTGTCCGTGAAGACCACGGGCGACCTTGACTTTTAATTGGTAATGTCGAACCTGTTTTTTCAAACTTCTTCAGCCATTTTTTAATTAAATTAGTGCTAAGGCACTGACGTATGCTCCGCAATCCATAGTTGACTCGAAACAAACGTCGCACGGAAATATACGAATGAGCATTCTCGTAAAATGGCTACTAAAATTAAATGAAATGCGCAACCGAACAATACCCCCCGCGCGCCTCTCCTGCGCCGCTTCGAAGTTTTATACAAAATTCAAAAGTGCATTTTGTAATGGCCCACCCTGTACATATATAATATTTGTATCATAAAATAAATTAAAGTTGAATTAAATTAAGCTGAAACCAATCTGCTCAGTCTTGAGCACAGGCGTAAGGTAGCCTTTCGGTTTTCTACAGATTGCATTTTGGAGAGTGTGCTCAGGAACTACATGATCTAATTCCGCCATCCCCTTCCCACCATCGGACTTCTAGACGCACTGCGGGGTTTCATCCTTTTGTTGTGAACATCCCTAAAACCCGAACGAAGCGATTTGCTTCGTCTTTCATTCTTCGTACAGCAAAGGCTGGAATAGTCTGCCCGCGTGTCTTTTCTTCCGATTACAATGTGGGTATTTTCAAGAGTACAGTGAATAGGCATTTACTAAGTGCGCCTAACCATCCAGGATTGCATTTCCACTTAACATCAGGTGGTATCGTTGTCAAGCACTTTCTTAGAAATAATAAAAAAAATCAAATACTTTAACTGTGATATAATAAATTATATATTCATTGTTATTATTTAATATATATAATATATGCATATTCTAATTCCATGCCGAGTGCCCAATGTTTTAGGATTCGTTGTCACTAATTTAACGTTCGAGCGCCTTGCTCCCAGATGCCTGGGTATTTTAGATGGTATTATAAGATAAATTATCTTATAATAGCTTGCCTGTCATATATGGTTCTTTCATCTCAATAAAAGAGTTTACTATCGTTACTAATTCCTGTAGTATTGTTCATGGTCGACGGTGACAACCTAAGATTTTGAAGCTGATGACGTTTATTTACATTAGCTGCTTTTCTTTTTTCATAATGTAGGTGACGTAGAGACCAAATTGATAATATAATAACTACTTTACGAAATTTTTCGTTATTCATTTTTTTAGCCACCTACATGACAGGACGATTGAGGTATTTGACATCCCAATATCGTAACCTACTACGGGCTAATTAGTGAAATGAGTGCCAAAATCTCGGAATGAGAGATAGTCAGCTAGAAATTTGGATACATTTTTTTGATTCCCAAAACTTGTCTCGAAACCTACGTGTCCATTTTGTTTTAAACATTTTTTGTAAATATCTTGTGTCCTATGGGTTTTATGCTATTTGTAATTATTATAGATACTGTAGGTGAATATAAAAAAAAATATCTACAACATTTGTGCTAGCTCTACTCTCTCAAAAATGGTTCCACATCAAAATTCAACAACAAAAAAATGTTTAACCAAAAATGGTTACCTGGCACTACAACACAAAACTTGTCAAAAATGCTATAAATTTTTTATAGATAGGCAATCGCTCTACCCCAGTACAATTAAAACGACGTGAGGGGTTTTTGAATTTCTTTATTAAATTTGTTACAATTACTTAAGGTTTTTTTTTAATGCTAAATACAATATATAAGGTACTAACTAGTTTACGAGCTGTTTTTAAAAGTAAAGAAGTGAAAAGCCGATATTTTAAATATATTCTTTATTAATATTGTATAACATCGTACAGTCTTTTGATTTTATTACATACAGATTAACAAAAAAATTCTAAACAAATGCGTAATTAAATACAATAACCAGTATAAATTACAGTCACAGTATGTAATGTCTCATTGTTCGTCTGTGTCCTCCGCGAAGAGAGTACAAGGGCTACGCGACAGATTGACGGACTTCACACGTCTTAGAAAATTTTCTAACTCACGATGTTTTCCTTCATCGCCGAGCGCGTGGTAATCAGAAAGATTGTATATATTGCTTAGTGTTTGCATTTAGCAAAATGCAAATTAAGAAATCACTATAAATAGTATGAAATACTATGGACAAAAAAGGAGAGAATATTTTTTTTTTCAAAAGAAAGCTAGCAATATTTCTTTTTTTTTCAGAAATATACTCACAATCATGTTAACCATTCCAACTAAGCTTAAGCTTGTGCTAGGACATGGTTCACGGCAATAGTCTAATGGTGGATTCGAACCCACGATCTTACGATTCGCAGGCTCTACCCTAAACTATTAGGCTATTGACGCCTCAAATTATATCAAACTATTTACATACATCATGCGTATGCACATATTTTTATTGTTATAATAAACTGTACGGTAAGTACTGGCATCGGAATTGAACTCTGATCGCCAGCTTACCTAGAACTACTTAAGTAGGACATCGTCATTGAGCTATCACGGCTACATGTGGAGAAAGACTAGACATTTTTAATAATTATCTACATTTATATATATTTAAAAAAGATTGCAAGCAATAATTTATAAAAAATACTATCATTCTTTTAACCATTTCAACTAAGCCTAAGCTTGTGCTAGAAGATGGTTCACGTCAATAGTCGAATGTCGGATTTCAATAGAGGAACTTACATTTATCAGACTATACCCTAAACCATTAGGATATTGACGCTTTTAGACTGTAAATTACTAATTATTACATTATATTCCTTTTTTTTAATTAATTTATCTAAAAGGATTTTTTCTAATAGAAAATATCATCGTCATTGGACAGAAAACGATACATAAAAAAACAAAAGTATACAGTGCAAGCTTCTTCCATAGTTGGAGAAGCTAGGATACTGTTAAAAAACACAGCGTCTTTGCGCCTAATCTTAAATTTGGCTATCAATTAAACGTTCAGAAGTTTTTTCGTGACAAATTCGACCATTACGAGTATATTACTTACTGTCGTAATCTTTGTAAATCAATGTTTTACCTTAATGAGCAATTTTTTACCTTTTTCTACGAGAATGGGTCCAGTTGACCATTCGTGTAGTTTGCCGTTTATGTATTTCTTACTGTACACCGTGGCGTAAGGTCCTCGGGCGACTGGGCCGTCGAGGGGCACCCAGCCGCCGTACGATCCGGTAGCAGGATCCCATGGTAGACTCCAATGTCCCAAAGTTGTCACTTTTGGAAGTCCTATCGCTAGAGGCGCGGCTCCAAAACCGTAGTTCGATTGCGGAATTATATCCTTTACAGGCCCTGTCCTTATGGAAATACCAATTGGTGCAATTTCTTTCACTGGAGCAACGTTAATAGGCGCTAGTGGTATAATGGGAACTGTGTTATGAGATGTTTTTGCTATCACTGTAGCCGGATGTATACTGGCGCCGATCTTCTTTACGTTAGCGTTGAACCCTTTCATGCCGTTGGCGGTGTATTCCACCACTCGGATGGTGCCATCAGGCTCGCGTAGGGAGTAGGCCCTTGACGTCATCGCCGTCTCTTGCCTCCCATTGTGCTTTGTTGTCTTTCGTCAAGGGGTCGTTTATCGCGTAGTTGAAAGCGTAGCGAGGGTAATCCTGCAAAAAATGAAACATGATAGATAATATCTATCAACGGGTATCCCCGTTGGGAGAATTCTAAATGCTATCGATTCATTTCTTACTATCGCAAAATATCTAAGATTTTAGAAAAACACACACTTTTTTTAGTTAATGTTAATTTAACGTGCAATATTATTACGTACATACGTATAATTACGTACAAGTATGTCGCCAAGATACAATATGGCCTGATAAAGACAAAACTGTCCCCGGTGGCGGCACCAATTTTGTTGTTGGAATTTTATGTGCTGATTTATCAAGCGCGGTGAAGGAAAAATCATGAGGAAACCTACATGTAAGAAATTTTTCTAAGACATGTGAAGACTTCACAATTCCAATCCACTCAACCCTCCAATTCTCTAGGGCCGCGTGGTGGACCACAGAGTACAGAGAAGGCCTGTCTCCAGCAGTGGACATTTGTAAAGGCTTTAACTTCAACTTTTTAACTCCTCGTGAATTATGCGATATATAATAACATAACATTTCCTAACAAAGCTGTAAGATAGTTGTTCGTATATCCTTATCTGTATACAATTTAATAGAAAGACTTGCGCTCAACAGGCCACCAAGATTTTGGCGGTCAATTACACTTACCTCCTGAGTATAAATGAATGTTAACAAGTTATTTTATTTTATATATGTTTGGAAAACTTACAGCTGGAAGAAACACAAGATAAATAAATTAAACATAGAAATGGCCAATTAAAAGTTTTCGCAAATAGAATAGGATGTACAATTAAAGATATAAAAATTGAACAATAGAAAGAGCAACAATTCAACAAAAAAAAGGAATCAAATAACAATAGAAGATATTAAAAAGTAGATGAATAAATTAATAAATAGATAATGACAAAGAACCTTAACTCTATAATTAGTATACAAATATAAACAACCTAAAATATCAGCTTATTTTGAATAAATAAAAAAATGTTTACACATCCTTTACTTTAGGCAACCTACAGTTGTATTAAAAATGTCGATATCAACCTACTATGCAATAACTTACATATGTTGAGACAACAGTTTTGCGCGATACTACAGCACCGGAAACTGTTGCTGCAGTCAGCACCGTCAAACTTGATATCTGAAAAAATGTCATGTTTATTTTACTCATAAGAGGTCGATCTAAATTTGAGGTCGGCCGATTTTGTTTTTTTAATCTTGATAATTAATTTCTTTTTAAATTTTATGCAAAATAATATGTAAATGGTCCAACAAACGGTATTGGAATTCTTATCCATCTAATATAACATACAGGACTACTAGATTACAGCTCGTCTGTTAGTAATTTCTCCTTTTTTTTATAGTTTCTAAGCAAGTGATTGACTACGATCGCACCTGATGTTAAGTGGATATGCAGTCCTGGATGTTAAAGCGCACTAGCTTAGTAAATGCCTATTAACTCTACTCTTGAAAATACCTACATTGTAATCGGAAGGAAAGACAGACGCTGGTAAACTAGTCCAGTCCCTTGCTGTGCGTACAATGAAAGACGAAGTAAAGCGTTTTGTTCTGGTTTGAGGGATGTTCACAACAAAAGGATGAAACGATGGTGATACGGGGATTGGGAAATTAGATCATGTAGTTCCTGAGCACATTCTCCAAAATACAATGTGTAGAATACCGAAAGGCTGTGACGCCTGTGCTCAAGACTCAGCAGAAGTTCCATCCCGAAAGCTGTCAAGGTGGGCCAACACGGCGTCTTTTTTTGCCGAAAGCCAATAATATCTATACATCCATTAGCTTTTTTCTTTCATTTAGCGTCGTAACTAGTGAAACTACAGGCCCAAAGACATAACGAACTGGTGATCTTGTCTCGAGGTGATGTGCGTCAAAGCCGTTTCATAGGATACGTGATAATATTCTATATCTGCTTCTACTAGTAACGAGACATTGCACGCAATCGGACCTTAAACTTAAGACAATAAAACGATGAAGTTTCAGTTACCATCAAAAGTCGATTCATGTCGTCGCTAGCGCCCGTCGTGTCGCTGTTGAAATGTCGAATGTATGATTTATTACGCGTAGGGTGGTTTATATTTGTAACGATTGCCAGCACCAACAAGACATTGTTAGGGGAACTCACCACGCATGTTTCTTTACAGCTCTGATATAAGCATGACCCGCTTTGTGCAGCTACAAAGCAGCGGGTTTCAGGTTAGTGTTACGCGTTGCAGATGCGTAATCTGTGCGATGCACCTTTTTTTTCTTTAAGTTTTTACTTGAAAAGTATACTGAAGTGGATGAGCTTCATTTTAGCGTCGACTTTCCTTGTCGATAGGACGACTTCGGGGACTCCTGTATTGGATTCTGAATTTTTGTTATTTACTTGTTAAAAACGTAAAAATTCAGACTTGTACAATTTTTGGAATTGCAATAAACGACTTGTCGTTAAGTGAATTAACATTCGAGAAATCAATATGCAAGCCCCTAAGTCGTATCAGTTTTGAAAACCGCTGATGACAGTTAGCTGTTAGCTCACCATTCCTGCACGTGTGCCAACAGGACAATGCATTATGAGTTTCTCACGCAGCAGATCAGCGATATTAATTTTAATTAAATTAATATCGCAAGTCACTAGATCGCGGGTTTCTTGTAATGTATAGAGCAAGACCCCGTGAATTCCAGACCTTCGTTATTTTATAAAACTTTGTCAGTCAGCGCATGTTCCGAACATAGGTGGAACGGTTGACCATTATGACGTTTGGGTTACCGTAGTTTTGGCATTTCAGCCCTGTAGTTTTGGGCTCTCAAGAATAAGACTACGGTATCCCCTGCCTGTCGTAGAAGGCGACTAAAAGGGGCCTCGGGTTCACTGGCCGACAAGGGTGGGGCCTTTGTCGTCCGCTAAAGTGGACCCGGAAGAAGGCGACATCGGCTGGCCCGTGTAGCACAGGGGAGGGAGTAACCTCCCCCGGGACGTGCTCTCCTCGAGCACAGTGCAGAGGGGCTCCGGTGCCTTCCACTGGAGATCCCGGAGCCCCTCGTCATGCACCGAGGAAAGGGCCACTGGGAGGTTTTAGTGGGTAAAACCCCACGTAACCGCCGCCTTCCCCAGAAGGCGGGGTATCTTTGAAGATTTCCTCCTGTTAACAAAAAAAGTTTTGGCATGTAAACAATATTAAAGGCGTGTAAATTTCAAGATATAATAAATTGTGATTTTTAAGTATTGCCTTCAGAATATTTCTATAAATCACGACATCATTGCCAGATATTCAACATCGTGGTATTACCTTAATATTCAAGAAATTATAATCTGTAGAAAAAATCTATGGAGCAGTTGTAAGATGCAGATTTATGTCCGTTCCTTAATTTTACATTTAGAAAAAAACGGAAAGGAAACAAAATCTGGTTACCACACAGTGGCTAAAACATTTATTCGTGCACATACATTTTCGTCTAATGTAAATATTATAATTAACATCTTACCCACTATTTAACGCTATTTTCTTAGACTACGTATTTTACCGGAGTACTCTACTAGTTGTATGTCTCTAGTAGTTGACTTAACAACTTGGGGAAAGACTAGGCACAGGTATTTAGTGGTAGCGGCATTTGTTAATTTTCGGTGTCAGGTACATACCATCGTCTTTTCTTCTACACTTAGTGTTTCAATCCCAATCCCAGTGAGTCCCACGACGTCAGAAGCGGTTCATATCCAAGATCATATCCATAACCCGATAGCGCAGAGTCTTTAAGTAAACCATCTCCTAAGGTAGAGAGCGGAGGAAGAGGCCCGGATCCCTTGAATAGCGGCCAAGTACTGATCAAACCTGTTTCTGGTAGAGGTGCCGTTTTAATGGGCGCCGGCAGTGGTAATGCCTTATAGGTGGGTTCGGCTATGATCGCACTTGCTAGCGGGGCCTTAATGTATGGCTCGCTGATTATTGGTTGTGGTACAATAGGATCCTTCCAGATTGGGGTGGGTAGAATTGGAGCAATTGGTGCTACCGATTTAACTATTGGCGCTGCCTTGTACAAAGCTGCGGATGAAACGGCACCACCGTAAGCTGGTCCGCTGATTAAGGGCGCATTAGCCAATGCTTCGTATTTCGCCACAGAACCAACATTGATCGGGGTCAGGCCTGCCCCGTGGCTCAGAATAGGTATGGGCGCTTTGTAGATTGGTGCGGCGACTGGATGCAGGTTGGGACCGACTCGTTTCACAACGGCGTTGAAGCCCGATTTCGAGTCTGCCCAGTATTCCACAACACGTAAACTACCGTCAGGCTCCACGAGAGAATACGCTCCTGTGGTGAAAAAAATTATATTTACTCGTCTATTTTTAGAAGTTATATAGAATAAAATATCACTGTTGAAGTAGAAAGTCAGACAGCTTACTTGATATGTTTAGCTAAGGTCACAAGTAGTCCCAAAAGTTGCTCCATTATCAATGACAGTACTAATGCGACCGTCACACAAAGGGAAGGGAGGAATCTGAGAGTCATACATATAGTTGTCTACTGTTGTTTTTTAAAGATTACAAAAAATACATTCTTGTTAACCATTTAAAAAAAGTACGCTTTAAGTACTTTCAACTTTCGATTAAGTAGTCGAAAGGTGAATTTGAACTAACGGATTTATCTCTTCCATATCGCGTCGTTATCATTAGGCTTTTGACGCTTCAGCAATTAAAATTTGGCTGCACAGATAGTATAGATATCTAATGTTAGAGTAATACGCTTTTGATACCATGATTTTTTTATTTAAATTGTTCGTATTTAGCTAACCTTTGACCGTATCACCGTCTCGTTTCTCCCACTGCGCTTTATTGTCTCCGGTGTGTGGATCTTTTACTGCGTATTCAAACGCGTAGCTGGGATACGCCTGAAAATAAAAACGAATTGAGTTTGATATAAAGTGTCTAATTTTATTTTTCGTTGAACAGGGTCCCAAGTGCAAAGTTGAATTACATAAAAATAGTGCCAAAAACATGTTAATTTCATAACGATCGACCAATGCGCCGGTATGTTCAGAATGTATCACTATATACAAGATAACAAAGTAATAACAATTGAAACTATATTCTAGTGTCAGTGGTACTGCATCGTAAAATCATAGTGGCACAAGTGAACTAGCAGGTTATCAAAACTGGCATATGTTGATGGATTATTTTGACACAATAACATTGACACTGTGACTTTGCATCAAAGGTACAGTTCCACAGACTTCTACGGATCAGATTTAACGTAGCTCTAAATATTTAATTTGAGGGTTGCTTTCTTATTAAGACTCTTACTTGTTATGGTTTTTAATGGAACCTACATCAGAGAGTCTTGTGATTGTTCTTAACACTTCAACCAGAAGCTACGTGGTATCACAAAAACCGCAGTAAAATGCATCACTGGCTGGTGATCTGGTAACTGAGAGAAGAAACTTTGTTGACATTTTTTTTAAATAACTTACATAGTAGTCAAGAGAGGAATGTCCCGGGGCATAGACGAGACCGTCTAGTGTCCCATCAGCCTTGCTTGTTGCTGTTACGGCAAGAAGGCACGTTACCTGTGGAATTAAAAAAAAATTACATCCCTATTGTCTAACGAAGCGGCTATTGTCCGTTAGTGAATAATGACAAATGAAACACGAACCGCTAAATAAAAGATCATTTTGTGCGAGGTGCGGCCGCCACCTGGTATGAATAACGTACTGGTACATAGGTGGCAACGTAGACCATTTATAAGTGTTTGTTTTAGACCTTCATGTCCTGACGTAGGGCGGATATGGGTCGGCTCGCCCCGCCGGTGGCCGCGTTGGTATTCGAGGGTTGCATCATCTCTCCACATTTCCATACCGCAACCTTCGATCGGTGAAAACGCGAATACGTTAATGTATATTTAAATTCGATCGATATAACTGAGTCCAGGAAATTGGAATTAACACTATAATTCTTTCCTTCGCATAGTTTCAGAAATATGATAAATTTCTTTAATTCACAATCAATTTCATAATTTAAGGCATGATTAGAAGTTATAAAGCAGTTGTGTATAACCGCACATGTCTTATTATTAAGTGACTATATGACTTATGCAAGCCTGGTCTTCGCGTTAGCGCCTCGATGACCGGTCTATGTTACACGTACACATGACTATGTATACCAATAAGGCGTCCCCTGATACTTCGACTCATTTCGCACCCTGACCGGTCATTTATATTTATATAAACCATCTTGTATATAAACCTATAAATAACTACTTGTGCCCTCCGCAACCCTAAACATTCGAGAAACAATTCCCGAAGTGGCACTTAAAATTAGTTTAGCTTTTGAATGTCCCTTAGAATATCCGTGAAATAGCAACCGACCGAGTCGTGGTTCGGCCCTCTCGGGCGCCCTCGGATCGGAATGCTTACGCGTAACATAGTAACCGTCCAAGCCGAGGTTACCCCTCACCGGGGGGACCCTTGTGTCGAGCTACTTGAGATAGAAGTGCAGGCTACCTATGCCAGCTATGGCACCTCTCAATCCGATGAAGTAATCAAGGCCAGCTTCTCTGGCCAATCTGTGAAGTTCGTCAATAAAAAAAAAGTCGAGAAACAACCGTCATACTTTCTCACTAGATAATTATTTTTACTCTTTTCCCGATAAATAAAATAAGCGTGGAGTTTTCTTTACTTTTGCTTCCAGTTTATCATTACTGTTGTTTAGAAATGCATTGAATGAATTCGAACCTCTAGGGTGGTTGTGGGGAGGCTTGCAACATGCAACGATAGTGGAACGTCTTGGGTATTTAGCCCATGCAAGTCAGATATTACACTCGGGCTCCTTGGAATTATTGTTTCTAGGCGACTCCTAAAGCGAAGAATAGCTGAGCTCTTAGAAATATATCTAGTAAACGTAAACATCTAACAGCAGACAATAATGGAGTCATTACAATAATATCAGTATTACATGTCGCCCTTGCATTGCTTTATAACAGTAAATCGAATGTCGACAGCGTGTGATGCGTGACGGTGTTTACACAAGACGGGTAAATTAGTATTATGAGGCTTTGCTCTAATTGCGTCTAGCGTAGCCCCCGGGTCAACAGCCGCAGGTGTGCCAGCGTGTCGGAGGTCTAGCACGCGACGGTCATAGTCGGAATACATCGCTTATCGTTAACTTATATAATCGGATTAACGTTGTATAATTTTTCGTTTTATGCGTAGTTTTGCATCCTTCTTGGTGGTAAATGCACAATCCTGTATATTAGTAGGAAAGTTCGTGATCTCAGTCTATCCACGCGACTGTAAGGTGTGATTGTTTGTACTGTATTGAGATCCTTTAATATCTCTAGAGGTAATATGCTGTCGTATTAAAGTCGACGTATTCTCTTGGAAGCCTTTTTTAGCACTCGTAGTGTTTCCGCCTAAATTCTCTCTTGATATGTGACATTGTAAATACTTCCAGACTGCTCTGCTTATCTTATCTATCTGTTAACAAAACAGAAAATCTCAACCTCAACAAAACTTTTGAAACTAATCTCGTAATCTCAGGTGGCTAAACTTATCCCATCTGTATTTTTATATTTTTAATTTCATTACCTACCAAAAAATAAGTTTATTACATTGAATAAAAACAACTCACTACACACTCAATAGTCTTACGTGCTCAAGGATTTCGCTAATAAGCAAATTTGCTGAAAATTGGCTTCTATATTAGATTAGCGAATGTAAAGGATGTAAGTTATCATTTAAGTACAACCCTAACAAGTTTGTGCGTTACGGCAGAGTCAAGTGAGGGCGTCACTTTAACCGCAACCAGAACTAGTCACGCGTGAAAACAATTCGGACTGCTGAATACGCAAATAAGATTTGTGAAAGCACTGTATTATTATTCACATCCTTATTTCACAATTGTGGTCATGTTGCGAAGCTTGTGGCGAAATTTAATCAAGAAAACCTTGGTAAATTTGAGAAGTAAGTTTCTCCCCAAGAACAATTTTCATTAGGGGTTCATCCTTGTGAACGGCGGCTTCCGATTCGACACCGTCTATATATCTATCGACTTACTATAATCTTAGAGATTGCTTTATTGATGATCAAAATCAAACGAGAAACAAATCACAAAACATTTTAATTCGTTGTACAATGAGCGACTATATCGCTAAGTGCGGTCTCTTCCAGGCAACCTTTATATGGACAGAATAAACATAAAACAAGACAATGGCATATAGATATAAATATTATAACTAAACTATATAATATATACTAAATGATCTACTTAAAGTTATCAATAAATATACTAATTCATAAAATATACATATCTCCAACGGTTATCATATAGAAAAATCAAAACCGTTGGATATATCATGTTCACGTTTTGATTTTCATGATGCCGCGTTAACAGTTTTACTTAAACTTTCTCGTTATTTTCTTAATATCGTATATTTACCTTTTTGATTGTGAATCGTATACGAGCATGATGCTTACGGTTTATCCGTCGTGTTTCGGCCCTCTCGGGCGCCCTCGGATTGGAATGCTTACGCGTAACTTAGTAACCGTCCAAGCCGAGGTTACCAACACCGGGAGGACTCTTATGTCGAGTTACTAAGTTGTGATTTACCACGTCCTGAGCGGTGAAAGAAAACCTGCATGCCTTCGAAAATTTTCTAAGGTATCTGAAATTAGTCAATCCGCAGTGGGGCGGCGTGGCGTACTAATACTTTCTGTAGGGTGTAGGCCTTGTGTCCAACAGTGCGACACATATAGGCCGTTACTGTAATGTTTACTATCACATTTGTCCACAGGCGTACAGCTGTCTACCAGCAACAGTGCTGGCGTCGTGTGTGGAGAGCGTTTGGTCTTGCGGAGGCGCGGGTCAACAGACGCAGCTATCTCGAGCTTTATGGCTCTGGTGCGGCGCTCTAGGCGCCCGGGTGTGGCTGCCACTCCTGCCACGAGACGCTTCTCGCCGTCCGGACTCCTCGCGGCACACGTTCATGGCTAAGAGAATCATGCTGCCCTTTCATCTTGATATATACCCCTTAAGTGAGTTGTACGTTTAACTAAGCTTGTGATATATAACAAATAAGTTTCCGCCGTTTTTGTCAAATAAATAATATGTATTGTGAGACTGCTTGTTGAGTGACTTCTAAATTAAAGGCAAGTTCCTTTTGTGTTTCAGACGGATCTTTCCACATTAATTTCTCTAAATCTGCATCCTCGTAAATTTTAGCTTTTCTATGCGATCTGTTCCACGAGAAATCTGCAGTAATCGATGCGTTTTACACAAATTAAAGAAATAAAAGTTCCCGCATATGACACTTGTTGATTGATTTTATATGAAGAAAACTTTATGATGCTAATACTAACATACTAATATGATAGGGTTGTGTTGTTCTGGAATGAACTAAATAATTTTCAACCCGGTTACCAACCTCGTGCCACGCCATCTTTCTCAAAATGGCGTAAAATTATTTGTACACCTAATATAAGTCTCATGAAGTCATCGCATCCATACACCGGGCATAGATTAGTGATTTTTAAAGACCTGCCGCCAACTTAAATCTGTTAGCTTAATCGCTAAGCGTTTGACTTTAAGAGCATGTAGTGGGGGTTCGAATACCTACGCAGAGCTTTCCTTTTACAAATTCTTAAGTTACAAAAAAACACTTGCAAAAATTTGTATACGGTGAAAATTTAATAGTTCTTGTTTCTCTCTACCACTTTAGGTTTAAATGGAGGACAGAGCTTACTCTTTACGATCTTTTTTTATATTTCGAGTGTTAAACCACTTTCAAAAAAGAAGGAGGTTCTCAATTCAACTGTATTTTTATTATAACTAAAACTAGAAAAACTTCTTCTTAGTCATTCCCTTCATTGCTAAAATTCGTGTCTAGCACAACGTGTTGATCGCTCGCTTAACGATTAACTGCCACGTGTCCCTGTCCTCGGCGGTCTTCATGGCTTTGGTTATTTTTTTTTGATTGAAGTTTTATTACTATATTTGTTCCCCATCATGTTTGGGGGGGGGGGGGGTATTTTTCTTAACATTAATTTACATCATATAATTTATCTACTTTATATAATTCTAATTTCTAATATGTTATATCTACTTACATTTTCCTTATTATATCTATTATTTCTATATTATATATACATATTTCTTATTTTATTTCTAATATTTCTACAACTTATTTCTATATTATACAGTTCTGATTTATTATCTAGTTTTAATATCTATTTACATTACGTTTTATTCCTATCAATTACTTTTTTCGGCACATATCTACAGAATCTTAAAAATATACCTATCTTATCTGCGTCTGCCCATCGTGTAAGCCGCTGGCTTCGCATGCTTTTTTTCCTTCTACCTGGCCAACAACCATTAGCTATGTATACGTGTCCAAAATATTGCAGTATGCTTAAAAATATAACATAACTATACATATAAAACAATACATAATACTAACTAAAAAAGAAATATTTACAATATAATAGGTATTTTACAAAATATTAACGGAACTTTCGACTGGATGAAATGATTTTGATAATTTTTTATATTTAACCTGGTGTTGCCACACGGTCTAATTTTATTCGATTTAAAGTCAATTTGTTGTTTTTACTCGTAAATTTACTTGTATTGTCTCAATACTTTAACTTAATAGTTGATGTGTTATTTCTTGCCTTTAGCTCTTATAAAAAAAACTTTAAAAAAGAAACTTGGATATTTTTAATGTGTGGTGATGAATATTTTATGGCTTGGTAACAAGACCTTTAAGTCAAGTCTTTTTTAAAACACATACACTTATTTCTTACGTCTAAGATGAAAATGTAAGTTAGATGATCCCCCCCATGAGTCCCCGCGCCATTTTTTTTTCTTTTTTCTTTTTTTCTTTTAAATATGTGATGTGCATAAATACCGATAATAAAGTGTGTATAGTCCTACAGACATATTGTAGACATTATTATAATGCGGATAACGGTGTAGTTTATATATTAATTACTCTTTTTACATTATGTATTCTTTATCTTAAGCTCTTAATATGTATTCCTTTGTTGTTCCAAATAAAATAATAAAAAATAAAAAATACGTTGGTCATAACTGACGTAAGAGGGTTGACGGCTTTGTTTTTCGTTTTAGCTATTCTCTTTGACGACGCGATACTCCTGGGAGCAGAAAATGACACAACCCTCTATGCATCAGACTCAAACTCCGTGTTCTCCTTGCCCTTCTGTGTTGTGAATAGAACGGTAAGAATTAAATAAGTAATTAAATCACATATTATCGTCTCTAGTTATGGGGAATCGAGATTGCATCGAGCCTACTACTAATTTTGGCCGGTTTATCAAGTGTAAGGTAAAAGAAAAATTGCTGTCATGGAATACCGGGTAGGAAAAAATACTTAATTTTATATATGCTCGTATTTTTTTTTGGACGAACTATCACAGTTATTACAGAGAAGCTGGCCTTTACTGCTTCACCGGATTTGAGAGGTGGCACAGCTCTTAGATCGCTTAGCCTGAACCTCTATTAGGTGGTACCTCGACACAAGGGTCCCCCCGGTGAGGGGTAACCTCGGCTTGGACGGTTATATGCTCGTATTTTAATATTTTGTTTTTTAATTTTGCTGATTGGTTTTTAATTTTTAAATACATAAAAGAATTCAGGAAATTTGTTATTACAGAAAACGAACAAATAATGTTAAATAAAAGAAATCAAACATAAAGAAAATTAATAGTTATACAAATTGTAAAGTATGTAACATTTTTATTCGACTATTTAAAATGACATAAATAATTTAATGAATACTTATTAAAATAAAGTTAAAGCGCCATCTGTGATCAGATGTTGAACTAAATGCTATAAAAAATTTACGCTTTTTTTAACATTACAGACATTTTTTGCCAACTAGAGTAACCCTTCGCAATGACCCATAAAAAACTTCTTACCAAAAACAGATGTGAAGAAACTTGTCAATTTCTCCTTTTTAAAAATGTGTGACTAGCAACAAGCCTCAAAAATTTCTAGCATCTGCTTTTTGGACTTAAAAACCGATAAACGCCAATTAATAGGTACAACAAGCTGACTGACAAATACGATAAAACGCAATAAAAAAAAGGAAGCATTTACAAAAAAAAATTATAACATTTTTTTTTCAGTTTCAAGTTACGATAAAATTTGGAAGGTCTTATACCTTTTTAGAATAATGAATACAAGCGCTAACTTTGTAATTATTGGCCACTATGGTTACGATAGATTTTTTCACAGCATGGTGTGTCAAAGTCAGGAGACAATAAAGATTTTCTTCCAAAAATTTAAGAAATAGTCATAACAAATATATTTGTTTTTGATGTTATTGTAATTTGTCTGTGTTTTAATTGTACTTGTGGTCGAAAGCGCAGTTATCTGCGCTTCCAATTAAAAATTTATTTGTCGTTATAACACCCAAAAATATCGTCCAAAATCTGATTATTTCAGTTTTCAGGAAAATGCTCATATAAAAAAATGACTTTCGTAATATTTTCACTTACCGTGATCAACTGACAAACTTTCCAGAGCCAGGTATACTTGCACCAAATACTGCGGCAGCTTCTGCGACGCAACCTGGGCTATCACGCGTGGGAGATAGCGCGCTCGTGCGCCCAGCTACCGTACTTCCCACACTCGCTGGAGCTGCTGCTCCACGAGGTGCTGGAGGAGGAGGCCACCAGCAAGGAGCCCATCCCCGACGCCCAACTGCCAAGCGTGATTGAATTTGTTCACGAGTTTCCTGTGTATCTTCAGGTCAGCTCACATATGTATAATGTCTTCAAAAAAAATATTTATTTAAAATATTTTAAGCCACTACTTTATGCCTTTATGTCATACTGTTCAAATCTAACACACTTTGTGAGTCATCGAGACCACACAAAATGTTGATGATCTTCCCATGTCTTTGTAAAATGTTCCGATTGTCATATCAGACACGTAAATTGTATAATTTACAAGTAAAAACAAAAACGGACTTCAAATCGAATTAAATCGAGCTATTACGCGCAAATGCCCTCTTTGTTTTTCCGAATTATCTCAGGAATATTACGAAATTAATTAGAACGTAACCAAACCTTTGAAACTACTCTTGAAGTACATACTTTGGAATAAAAATTGAATCATCGAAACCGGTTGGCGTGATATTGCGATGCGATCTGCTGAACGTTTGCCGTTGCAACGAGATAATAATAATAAAACCATAGAAAATGTTTGAACAATGAAACGTGAAGTCCCTGACTCCTGAGCAAGGTTCTATTAGGCACAATTAAATACAATATGAGCATAACAAATCATAACAATATTTTATAAATGTGTGTGTGTGTTGGTGTGTGTGTAAATTTGTGTTTGTGTATGTCCAGCTTTATATTATATTAAATTTTATTAAATTAAGAGGCGTTCAGTCTGAATATAATTCAACTCTAGTAAATATTTTTACAAACTAATTTAGATTTATGATTCGACAAAGGATGAATTTTAAGACTTTATTTAAGCTATTGTACAAGGAAGTGGCTCTGAAGCGCTGCTGTTGACGTGCAGTGGCTGTTCTACATTTAGTAGATGGGCAGAGATAAACATTTAACCTAGGTGGAAATTTAGGCTTTTATAATATTTTGTATTTTGTATGATATTTTTCTGTATTTTACTTTTATAGAAATATATTATAAAAACTTAACTTAAGGTATCAAAATAAATAATAATAATAATAAATCTTTATTAGTCACCATAGAAAATGTTTGAACAAAGAAACGTGAAGTCCCTGATTCCTGAGCAAGGTTCTATTAGGCACAATTAAATACAATATGAGCATAAGAAATCATAACAATATTTTATAAATAAGTGTGTGTGTGTTGGTGTGTTTGTAAATTTGTGTTTGTGTATGTCCCTCAGCTTTATATTATATTAAATTTTATTAAATTAAGAGGCGTTCAGTCTGAATATAATTCAACTCTAGTAAATATTTTTTAGAAACTAATTTACATTTGTGATCGTACAAGGAAGTGGCTCTGAAGCGCTGCTGTTGACTAGCAGTGGCTGTTCTACATTTAGTAGATGGGCAGAGATAAACATTTAGCCTAGGTGGAAATTTTGGAATATAATAAATATTATTACTTTTTATTTGATGTCTTCTATTATCTATATTTTATTTGATTGCAGACGATAGTACAGTGTGCGAGAAAAACAGAAATAGCTCTCTGGGCGTATCTATTCTCTGCGGCCGGCAAGCCCAAGGAACTGTTTCAAGAGTGTTTGCAAAGGAAAATGCTGGACACCGCCGCTTCATACCTTATCATATTGCAGGTGAATGAAAGTTATATTTAACCGACAATCACGGGATAGACATTACTTAAGATTGTGGAAGTGTATCTTGTAGGATAAAATATTATAATTAGGATGAGGTGAATAGGATGTAAAGAGATTATAAGAGCATTGTCCGCCACACGGCCGAGTGCGGATTGACAGACTTCACATGTCTTAGAAATGTCATGTCATGTCAGTTCCCTCACAATGTTTTCCTTCACCGCCGAGTGCGTGGTAAATCAGCACATAAAATTGTAACAACAAATTTATTGGTGCACCGGATTTGAACTCGGGAAGCTAGCGTACTGCGCAACTTGAGGCGACCGCCCGGACACTACCACGGAGAAGGCCTGTGCCCAGCCGTGGGACATATTTAAAAGTTGTAACGTTAATAGAATGTAATATTTCGTTCTCCAGAACTTGGAGAGTTCCACTGTAAGCAGGCAGCTGGCTACGCAGCTTTTGGATACAGCTTTGCAACAGGAGAGGTGGGATCTCGCCAGAGACCTGGTGCGCTTCCTGAGAGCCATAGGTATCTATGTCTAATTATTTTAATAAGATCAAATATATATAATATAACACGCCATTGAAGTCCATCATCTGTTATGTAATGCGAATTGAAAGAAACGTTTACAAACTACTATTACTTTAAGAGTAATTTTTTAAGTAATTTTTAAAGAGGTATTTATTATAAAAATGTGGCGATTTTGTAGACGAACTACACAGTTGGCCAGAGAAGCTGGCCTTTAGTGCTTCACCGGATTGTGAGGTGGCATAGCTCTTAGGTCGCTTAGCCTGGACCTCTATTAGCTCATAACTCGACACAAGGGTGCTTACTATATTTCGCGTAAGCAATCCTATGCAAGGGCGCCCGAGAGGACCGAACTACGACTCTGTCCGTAGATATTTTATTGATAAAAGAGTACGGCGAGATAGTTAGTGTCTCTTGTCTCCGTGTATCTTGTCTATGTCGTAATTAATGAACTACTCTCAGATTTAAATAAAGCACAAGATAAAACATTACTTAGGTACGCAAGACGGTCGCCTTAGCGCTAGTGACTAACCACTGCGGTTTATATAGCGTTAAATTATTTATCATTTCTTTATTGTAAAATTGTATTGATAATGATTAAAAAATATATGCTTAGGTTTAGGTTTAATAAACTTTGAACATAAGACTTAAAAGAAGATTAAACGAAAACAATAAGTTCGCCATCATACGAAGTAAGGAATCACCTAATACATGCATTTGCTTGGATTCCATTAACCAAATGGAGAAAATAAGCGTTTTATGCTAGTACTAAATATCGTCTGATTTTTTTTATAATTTCTTAGCAAGTGCTTGACTACGATCAAACCTGATGTTAAGTGGAAATGTAGTCGTGGATGGTAAGGCGCACTAGCTTAGTAAATGCCTATTCACTCTACTCTTGAAAATTGCTATGGCAATCAAAAGTTCAAAAGTTTTTTCATATAAATTAAACATTTGTAGATTTTGCGGAATTAAATACAATAACTAGTACACTTGCTTTATTGAAAAGGCGTAACGTTGTACAAATGAATTATTTTAACGAATACCGTAACAACTGCGCGTCCTCACAATCTTTATACACAATTAATTAGAAGTCAGATTACAAACTAATAAAGTTAAATTATTGTTTACAATGCCAAGTTAATGTGATCATCTAAATTATTAATTATGATTTAAAGATACAATAAGGTTCAGGTAAATCACTAAGATATCATTGGAAGTAGTTATTATGTATAACAATAGCTGGGTGCCATGTGTCGCTAGCTAACACATTACATTTGTGATATTAATTTTACAACCAGTTGTGCCAGAACAGAACGTATATCTAGTATAACTTTCTCTCCCACTTGTATAATTAGTGTTGTTTTTACGCAGATCCAAATGATGTAGATTCACCGCGTAACTCAGTGAACGTTCAAGCTAAGTACGGACAGATCGTGCAAACTCAAACTGTGCCAAACGCCGACGATCTCTCAGTAATACTCGGTACCATGCAGGTTTGTTATCATTTAAGACTAGACTGGAATAAACTTTTTTTCCACACATATTATTCCAATATAACATATAGCCAATTTTATTCCTTAATAATTTAATGAAAAATTTCTTTTTTTTTCAGATTTTTTTAGCTAGAAATATATTTTTTTCTTTTTTTATCCCAAATATTACTAATATTCTTGTTGACCATTCCAACTAAGCTTGTGGTACGAGATGATTCACTTTAATAATCTACCTACGAACTTAACCTAAGCCATTAGGTTACTTTCACAACCTCCAATTTTAGTCAGTGGTCAGGTAATATTTGCACTATTGTTATAAGTATAGAGCACAGATAATACAAAATGTTATATCGTGTACAGTTGGCAGGCGGTCGTGGACGCAGCTTCAGCACGACTGCTGCGCCGCGGGAGCCGTCCCCACCAGCGCCGGCGCCCGCCCCGCCGCCCGCGCGCCGCACCGCCGCCGTTAAACGCAAGAAGTCCGTACCGGCGCGCGCAGACAGGTACACAGCATACACGATCGTAACATACGTACTAAAACATTACGTAAGAACATAACTTCTACGAATTATACATACAAATAGAAAAATTCCTCGAGAATGCCGAACCACGACTCGGAACACGAGTCGGTGGCTTTATCGAAAGACTATCAAGACATTTAAATTGCTACTTTTGCCAGTATTCTCTTCCAAATCTATATTTTAAGCACGTACACTGGTAAACACTATTTTAACAGTGTACGTTTTTATGTCAATGACAATTTGTATCAAAGCATAGACGTATATATGTCTTACTATGCTGCACATAGTTCCCTATTTTGGTTTCTTAAGTACAGGAGCTTCTTGCTAAAATTTTTGCCTAGTATTTGGTGATAGGCTGAATCTCTGTCGCACGTGGGTCTTATCACCTTGGTAAACAGCGACAGGTATAGCTGCTTACTACCTGCTAGGGCTAAAATGCGTTTTTTGGTAGATAAAATTGTAACTCCCGTCGTTCTTGCGGCACTAGTCACGAGTCTACAGACGAAAGTGAAACACGGCTGTTCATAAATGTCGTAAGTGCAAATACTCGTATTAATTCATCGCTTACTTCTGTAAGCTTGCTTTAATTATGATATGATAACGTATACTTATTTCAAAACAGTTACTTTGGCTCTACTATTTGCGATGGGTTGCATTTGATACCGTAAAGTTGGTAACTAAATTTTAACGTCGCGATAAAATACCATACAATGAGTGGCACTCATTATACAATTATATTCATCATTCATTATCATAATTTCAGCCGTAAAACATCCACTACTTTTTTTTTTTTTTTTATGTGAAAAGTGGCAAACGAGCATACGGCTCACCTGATCTTAAGTGATCACCGTCGCCCATGAACATCCACAGCACCAGAGGAGCCGCAGGTGCGTTGCCTAACCTTGAGATAGGAATAGGCTCGTTTCTTGAAGGTCCCTAAATCGTAAACGTTCGGAAACACCGCTGGTGATAGTTGATTCCACAAGTTGACAGTGCGTGAGAGAAAGTTACGCGAAAAACGTACAGTCGTTGAACGCCAACCATCAAGATGGTGGCGGTGGAATTTGGAATTCTGCCGAGATGTGCGGTAATGGAAATCGGTAGCTGGGATGATTCCGAACAATTCCTCAGAACACTCCCCATGGTAAATGCGATACAGGATGGAAAGAGAACCGACATCTCTTCGCAGACTCAGAGGGTCGAGTCGATCGGAAAGACCCTGATCGTCGACTATTCGAGCAGCTCTACGTTGTACACGGTCAAACGGAAGAAGTTGGTATTGGGGAGCCCCGGCCCAGAGATGCGAACAGTATTCCATATGAGGCCGTACTTGTGCCTTGTAAAGTTGCAGACGGTGGGCAGGCGTGAAATACTGTCTTGCTCTACTGAGTATGCCAAGTTTTTGAGGCCAATTTGGCTTTGCCTTCCAAGTGACCACGAAACTGAACGACACTCGATATATCGACGCCAAGGATTCCAATGCTGGAGGATGCGACCAAGGGAGTGCCCTCGAACTGAGGGGAGACGATAAAGGGAGTTTTTTTAGCGGTAAACACGCATACTTGTGTCTTTGTGGGGTTAAATTGGACTAGATTTAGTCTTCCCCAATCTAAGACCCTGTCGAGAAGAGTTTCGACTTCGGACACAAGTTTGTTCCGGCACTCTTCGATGCTTTCCCGAGAAGTATTGGCACGGCCTGTGTACATTGCATCACCTGTGCTATCGTCTGCATAGCAGTGAATGTTGCTGATTTGCAGCATATCATTGATGTGCAAAAGAAACAAGGTAGGAGACAGTACACAGCCTTGCGGAACACCAGCGTTCACTGGTTTGGAGTCCGAGCATGCACCGTCAACAGCGACCTTGATGCTACGGCCTTCGAGGAAGCTGGTGATCCATTTGCATAACCTCTCGGGAAGCCCGTACGATGGAAGCTTTGAAAGAAGCGCCCGTGCCAAACCCGATCAAAAGCCTTCGCCACATCCAAACTAACTGCCAGGGCTTCCCCTTGCTCTCAACTGCCTCAGCCCATCGGTGTAAGATAAACCAAAAGGTCACCAGTTGAGCGACCGTGACGAAAACCGTACTGGCGGTCGCTAATCAGCTGGTGATCCTCCAGATACCTTAGGAGCTGGCTGTTTATAATGGATTCCATTATTTTGAGAGCAAAGAAGTGATGGCAATAGGCCTGTAGTTAGATGGATCAGAGCTATTGCCCTTTTGGGATCGGGTGCACTAAAGCAGTCTTCCAAGAACACGGGACAACGCCTTGGGAGTAGGAGTACCGGAAAAGTCGAGTCAACACCGGTGTCAACTCCGGAGCACACATCTTCAGCACAATAGGAGGGATCCCGTCAGGTCCACTCGACTTGTGGATGTCTAGAGAAAAGTGTTCTGCGTACTGTAGTCTGCAGAAACTTTACTTCCGGCATAGAGTACTCGTTCCGCGGGATGGTCGGCGGTGAGTTACCCTTATCATCCAGAGTCGAGTTGACGCAAAGAGTGCGCCCAGAAGATCGGCCTTCCTTTGCGTCATGGGCCAGCGAGTCATCCTTTTGTGCAGAGGTGGAAGGGATGGCTGACAGAAATTCCCTTGAACAGCCTTGGCGAGCGACCAGAACGCACGTGTTCCCGAAGGGAGGCGAACCAGTTTCTCGCCAATTCTGCACACATGCTCCGACCTTGCCTTGGCAATTACGCTTTTGAAGTACCTGGAGGCAGAGTTGAACTTCTTTGAGTGCGCTGGTTTTGATCCTCCAACGCCGATGCCGCAGCCCAAGCTCGATAGCACTCCCGCTTATGGCGTGAAGCCATTTTGCAAGAGCGACCAAACCAAGGCCGTGATCTGCTACCGACGGGCACCACAGACGATGGAACAAAAGTTCCATTCCTGTAGTATTACATCGGCAACAGAGTCTGCAACGGCGTTGGGATCCACCGGCGAGAAGCAAACTTCCCCATGGGTAAGATGCGAAAAAGACCGCATTCCATCCCAATCCGCTGACCTGTAGTGCCATTGACGCGTCGGCGGCCTGCAAATGCGCGGCCGCAGTGGGTGTAAAGGTGGCACAGCACTCCGGATCAGACAGTGGTCAGAGGAGCCCAGAGGGGCTTCAACTGAAATGACATATCTGTCCGGATGGGAGGTCAGCAGAAGATCCAACAGGGAAGGTGCATGATCTTCCACATCTGGGATTCGCGTAGGCGATGTGACCAATTGTGTAAGATCATATGCCAAAGCAAAATCGTACACAGATCTCCCCGCATGATCGGTAGTGCGTGAACCAAGCCATTCGGAGTGGTGGGCATTAAAATCACCAAGAATCACGATCTCTGCGGAGGGGATACGTTCGAGCATCGGAATCTGCAGCCACCTGGATGTGGCTGATGAGTCGATCGACTTCAGTGTTACCGCTATGGGACCTATACAGGCACGCATAAACACGAGGATGGTCGCCGATGTCTACGCGTAGCCATAGGTTGAGAGGTCCCTGCCTTCAAGGCCGTCGAGGCGTCGAGAGCAGATATCTTTCTGACGTACACGCAACTCCCGCGCGAGGCACAAAGCAATGTTCCAGTTTGTACCCCGGTAGGAGAGATACGAGACGTCAGATGGAGAAGATATCTGCGTCTCGGTGAGAAAGAATAAGGCCGGCTTTGCCGTCTCAAGATGGTAGTGGACGGCACTCAAGTTGGAATGGAGGCCCCTGATGTTGCAAAGGTCCACAGTAAATGGGTCAGGAAGAGCCATTGATGCTTTGCCTCGTTTGCCTCGGACAGCAGAACAGAGCGGAATTTTGTCCCCCCAGAATACGCAGGGCAGCCCGTACATCCATGTTTTGGTAACACTTGGTGACCCAACCATTGACGCACGGGGGGGGATTCTCCAGCACCAACCGTACTGGTACCCCCCTGGGGTAAATGATTTTGAATTGCCGCTGCCATGTTGCTGAGGGGGAGGGAGTTGGGCCGCCGGCACACTCACTCACCTTGCGAAACGCGGAGGAATAAAATCCTCCACTTTACGCCAGTATTCTGTGAGGTCGTGGTACTTCCCCGATTGTGCCGACCCATTCGTACAGCAGCAAAGCTGCTGTGGTGGCCTACCACTGTTTTGGGAATTAGGAAACGAAATTTGGAAGAGAAAGGACCTGTGGGATGGGATTGTCACCATTCGGAGAGGATAAGAGGAATAAATGGTGACAGCTATGGAGTTCAGGGCCGCTAATCCCCGTATTCATCGGACAGATGAACCCACTGAACGGAAAGGACCTGAGGGATGGGATTGTCACCATTCGGAGAGGATATCGTGTACAGTTGGCAGGCGGTCGTGGACGCAGCTTCAGCACGACTGCAGCGCCGCGGGAGCCGTCCCCACCAGCGCCGGCGCCGGCCCCACCTCCCGCGCGCCGCACCGCCGCCGTTAAACGCAAGAAGTCCGTACCCGCGCGCGCTGACAGGTACACAGCATACACGATCGTAACATACGTACTAAAACATTACGTAAGAACATAACTTCTACGAATTATACATACAAATAGAAAAATTCTTCGAGAGTGCCGGACCACGACTCAGTCGGTGGCTTTTATCGAAAGACTATCAAGACATTTAAATTGCTACTTTTGCCAGTATTCTCTTCCAAATCTATATTTTAAGCATGTACACTGGTAAACACTATTTTTAACAGTGTACATTTGTATGTATGCTCATATTTAAATGTCGATGACAATTTGTATCAAAGCATGGACGTATATATGTGTTACTATGCTGTACTTAAGAAACCAAAATAGGGAACCTATTGGTTTCTTAAGTACAGGAGCTTCTTGCTAAAATTTTTGCCTAGTATTTGGTGATAGGCTGAATCTCTGTCGCACGTGGGTCTTATCACCTTGGTAAACAGCGACAGGTATAGCTGCTTACTACCTGCTAGGGCTAAAATGCGTTTTTTGGTAGATAAAATTGTAACTCCCGTCGTTCTTGCGGCACTAGTCACGAGTCTACAGACGAAAGTGAAACATATTCATTCATAACAGTTCATAAATATCGTAAGTGCAAATACTCGTATAAATTCATCGCTTACTTCTGTAAGCTTGCTTTAATTATGAAATTATAACGTATACTTATTTCAAAACAGTAACTTTTGCTCTACTATTTGCGATGGGTTGCATTTGGATACCGTAAAGTTGGCAACTAAATTTTAACGTCGCGATAAAATACCATACAATGAGCCTCACTCATTATACAATTATATTCATCATTCATTATCATAATTTCAGTCGTAAAACATCCACTGCTGTACATAGGCCTCTCCCAACGATTTCTAAAAGGACCGGTTGTAAGCGGCCCGCATTCAGCTGCGTCCTGCGGCCTTTACGGCCGTGGTGATACGGGCTGTAGAACAAAATGGGAAGACATGGTGGTGTACCATGTCTTCCCATGATTAAAGGACAATATCCGGAAGATGGGCAGCAGCATATTCCGTGTATAATAACTTCTGCGCTATCGAACCCGCCTGTCAAGCGTGGCGAGTATTGGCAACATCCCTCCAAATGGAAAGTACAATTATATTAATAAGATATTATTACACGTATCTACATAAAGATAAATTAAATTTCAGAGAGTCGTACAGCGGCACAGCGGAAGAGTTCTTCATTGACATGATGATTCAACGTCACGCCCGGCTCCTACTCTCCACGGCACGGCTACTGGCGCTCGGCAAGCTGGCGGCGGCGTTGGATTTGCACCTGGTGGCTTGGCTGGCGGGGGAGAGGGAGAGGGCTGCTAGAGTGGATAGCGCCGTTTTGTGTTTGAAAAGACTTCACGATGACTTCGCTTGGCCATACCCTGTGCTGCAGCAGGGAGAGGAACACTACATACAGCGCAAGGCTAGCGTTGTGCCTAGTTAGTTGAATTATATATTCTATCTCTGAGATTATTTAATAAAGATAGCTAGCTATAGTTGGCAAATAACTCTAGGGCTGACTGTTAATGCACGTCGATTTTTAATACTCCCTAAGCAAGTGCTTGACCACGATCCCACCTGATGTTAAGTGGAAATGCAGTCTTGGATGGTAAGGCGCACTAGCTTAGTAAATGCCTATTCACTCAACTGTTTAAAACACCCAAATTGTAATCGGATTGAAAGACAGACGCGGGCAAACTCCTTTGTCGTACGATTAATGAAAGACAAAGCAAAGCGCTTCTTTCGGGCTTGAGGGATGTTCATTGCGAAAAGCGTTCCAAGCGAATGTCCATAAGAAATAAATATCTCTCCAGGTCCATATACTCCGTCAGCGGAGACAGACAGCTTGTGCGGTGATAGCGGGTATATGAGCCTGTCGCTGCGGGCGGCTCTGCCCATAGCTCTCGGCGCACCCATGTCCCCGAGACCCGTCAGGTAACTATTAATTTATAACATAATCAAGACATCGTTACAGACACACCAATTCGATGATATAACTAATTAACATCTTTTTAAATATACAAATAAAAGAAACAGTTTAACAGACAAACAATAAACAAAAATAACAAATTATATATTATATATAAAAGGAAAGTGTGTGGGTATGTTCCATATAGGCTCCAAAACGGCTGGACCGATTTCAATGAAACTTTCAGGGAATCTTTAGATTGATCTGACGAATCCAATAATCGTGTAAAGTTTGCGGATGATCGTAGCACTTCTGTTTTTTTGAACTGTCAAACAAGCCATACGTCGTACTTTTTTTTCTGACATTAACTTGAGCCTGATATGTTTTTGTATAAATGATAAGAATGATGTTGTATTTACTGATATGTACATTGTGTTAAATTAAATATTTAATGATGTAACTAATTAACATCTTTTAAATATACGAATAAAAGAAACAGTTTAACAAACAAACAATCAATGAAACTTTCAGGGAATCTTCAGATTGATCTGGCGAATCCAATAATCGTGTAAAGTTTGGGGATGATCGTAGCACTTCTGTTTTTTTGAACTGTCAAACAAGCCATACGTCGTACTTTTACTTGAGCCCGATATGTTTTTGTATGAATGATAAGAATGATGTTGTATTTACTGATATGTACATTGTGTTAAATTAAATATTTAATGATGTAACATAAAGCAAAATCCAGCACGGCGAAGCGGGCTTGTTTAATATATAACAGTGAAGTTAATAAGTTCCTAACCTTTTACGCATTTATATGCAGTTTAGACGATCTTTTCTGCCTTTCGGTTATCCCGTTCTTTTCTATATATATGACATGAGCAGAGATATTATTTAAAACTTTTTTAATATCTAGAATCCGGTCCACAGCTATACGTTTTTGGCTTAATTTTCTACATAAAACTGGCGGCATAACTCAAAAACCTTTTTTTTTTGTTGACTTGGAGGAAATTTTCAGAGAGATACCCCGCCTTCAGGGGGGAAGGCGGCGGTTATGTGGGGTTCTTACCCACTAAAACCTCCCTGGTGGCCCTTTCCTCTGGCTGGCTCCGGAATCTCAACGTGGAACGCACCGGAGCCCCTTTGCACTTGCCCTCGCAGCGCAAGGCGACACGGGCCAGCCGATGTCGCCTCCTTCCCGGGTCCACCTTGGTGGACGACAAAAGCCCCCACCCTTGTCGCCCAGTGAACTCGAGGCCCCTTTTAGTCGCCTTCTACGGCAGGCAAGGGATACCGTAGTCTTATTCTTGAGAGCCCAGAACTACAGGGCTGCATAACTCAAAAACCTATACTAACTATGTAACTTCTGTTCACATCAAACCATGAGAGTCGCTTAATCGTTTCTTCTTTCTTTGTATGCATTATAAAAACCCAATTCATAAGCTAGCAGTATACTAGCAATATGCATAATTCCGGGAATTTCTTTCTATTATTACAATAGGCTTCATGATTATTAATTCCGTGATCGCAGTTCGGCAGGTGAATGTAGCGTAGCGGAGGGCGGTGCTGTGGCTTGGGGCGGGGCGGGGCCGGGTGAGGGCGGGGAGGAGCGCCGCTACGCCGCACTCATGGAGAGGCTGCATCTGCACCAGGCAGAGCGGGGCGACCATACTGCGCATGTGCGCTTGCGGTACGTAGAAATACGAAACAACACAACTACGCAAAATAAATGTACAAGTAACGTAAAATGTAATTAGTTTAAGTTTTGAATGTGCAATCACTTATAATGGGTGAATTTTTTTATTGTATTGTTTATATCGACGCTGGAAAACCGTAATGAAATTGTACACCAGAGACGAAAAACATTTCAACTTAAAAAAAAATTATAACTTTCGTGTTTGTGGATTTAGAGCTATTGTTTTTGGACAAAATATTTATTATTTTTTGCTGAATAAGTGTTGTACCATGGCATCAAATTTGAGTATTCCTAAAAGAAAATAAAAGAAGAAGAGTGAAGTGAAGAAGTGTCTCGCTATTTTTCATCTAATTGTTACAATTCATATATCATTTGACGCGTCTTTTTTTCTGATTCCAACGACATAAAAAGTGAAAATGGCCATTTGTGTCACTTACTACGTTTTGCTTCCCAGCGTCGATATTAATATTATGGTGGTAGCTTTGCTCACATTACCTACACGTCCAGTTGAAATAATAGTGTGCCTAATTAAAACCATCTTACACACTCTTTCTTATTCATGTAGAGTTTATCGTTGAACATCATTATATGAGGTTATAGCGCATATTATATAGAGCAATCAAAAAAGGGCGTGGTAACTGTAATTCTGATTGACAGGTTAAAGAACCTTGAATCATTTGTAATATAGCATCATATTATTTGCTTCCAATTATCGCATTCAATACAAGTAGATTCCTATATAATAGCCTAAAAGGCATCAGACAATGAATAATGCTTGTAAATAGTATTTTAGTAAGTCACATTTTTTAGAATTAACTACGCTGATTAGCCACGCCTCTACAGATTTATCAGGTTTTTTGCACAGCTCTTAGGTCGCTTAGCCTGAATCTCTTTAGAGTGTAACTGGGGCCACAGCTTGGGCGGTTACTATATTCGCGCGATACCTCAAATCGGAATGCTTACCTTTTTGTTAACGGGGAGGAAATCTTCGAAAGATACCCCGCCTTTGCGGCGGTTATGTGGGGTGTTTACCCACTAAAACCTCCCCGGTGGCCCTTTCCTCGGTGCATGACGAGGGCTCCGGGATCTCCAGTGGAACGCACTGGAGCCCCTCTGCTATGTGCCTGGCAGAGCACGTTCCGGGAGGGGACGTGCAAGGCTACACGGGCCAGCCGATGTCGCCTTCTTCCCGGGTCCACTTTATGGACCGGAATGCTTACCTGGGGTAAGTATTCGTATCATTCACGTAATCAAATAATGTTTCCAGCTACTTCTTGCAACTCATGACGGAGGCGAGTTGTGTGGAGTGGGCGCTGGTGGTGGCGGTGGCGCTGCGCGACGCGCTCGCCGTGCTGCGGACTACGAACGCGGCGCGCGGTCATGACGTCACGCTGGGTGCTGTGCGTAGGCTGCGCTCTGCGGTCATTGACCTGTGCGCTTGGAGTGATGCCGAATGGTACGTACTGGTTCGCAAGCAAAGGGGAGTTAAATCACACTTTCTCGTACTTACTGAAATACATCTTCTGTATATATATAAAAGAGAAAGTGTGTGGGTTTGTTCCCTATAGGGTCCGAAACGGCTGGTCCGATTTCAATGAAACTTTCAGGGAATCTTCAGATTGACCTGGCGAGTAATCCTCTAAAGTTTAGTGACGATCGGAGCACTCCTCTCTCAAAACAAGCCAAACGTCGTACTTTTATTTCTGACATTAACTTGAACCCGATATGTTTTTTGTATAAATGATAAGAATGATATTGTATTTACTGTACATGGGTGTAGATAATGATCTTCACCCGCTCGAAAAGGGTATAGAAGAGAACGAATACGGAGAGAAATTAATAATTTAATATATTGTGAGAGTTAAATTAAATATTAAATGATGTAAGTTTATTGTTTAAATAAAATAAAGCAAAATCTAGCCCAGAGAAGCGAGATGGTTACGCTAATTATTATATACAATAGACTGTTAGTAAACGTCGTAGGCTTAAATTTGAATTGGAAATCGCCGTTCCACCATCGGATTCAAGATAGATGCATTAAATTTCATTCTTTAGTTGCTAGCTGCATCGTCTGTCATTATTCGTACAGCAAAGGACTGGAATAGTTTGTATGCGTTTGATTTTTCATCCGATTACAATGTGGGTGTATAGTGTGAATAAGCATTTACTAATTTAGTGTGCCTTACTATCCAGGACTGCATTTCCACTTTACATGAGGTGAGAACGTGATCAAGCACTTACTTAGAAAGTATAAAAAGATCCATTATTTGCTTCATATTATTTTGATCATATTACATACAGCAGCGTCCACATACAGCAGCCAATGTGCTGTTATTTTGTACGAATTATTTAATTTTAATTTCTATTGCAGTCTTGGTTATAAGCCGTTCATGATGGCGATAAACAACCAGGTCCCATTTCTGACATCTATCATCAACACTCGCGAACGAAGGGTTTCAATGGTCAAGAACCGTGTTCGCACGCCCAGTACAGGCTCCTTGAATTTGGATCTAAAATCCCAGGTAAATTAAATATGGTAATAAAATCCAGGTATATTATTTTTTAATATAATGTCAGTTGTACATAGGTGTATATATTACAACAGCAAAAGGGAGGTAAATCACACTCTCTCGTACTTTTTGAAATACATCTTCTGTATATATATAAAAGAGAAAGTGTGTGGGTTTGTTCCTATAGGCTCCGAAACGGCTGGCCGGATTTCAATGAAACTTTCAGGGAATTTTCAGATTGACCTGCCGAATAATCCTCTAAAGTTTAGTGACGATCGGAGCACTCCTCTCTCAAAACAAGCCAAACGTCGTACTTTTATTTCTGACATTAACTTGAACCCGATATGTTTTTTGTATAAATGATAAGAATGATATTGTATTTACTGTACATGGGTGTAGATAATGATCTTCACCCGCTCGAAAAGGGTATAGAAGAGAACGAATACGGAGAGAAATTAATAATTTAATATATTGTGAGAGTTAAATTAAATATTTAACGATGTAAGTTTATTGTTTAAATAAAGCAAAGCAAAATCTAGCCCGGCGAAGCGAGATGGGGACGCTAGTATTATATACAATAGACTATTAGTAAACGTCGTAGGCTTAAATTTGAATTGGAAATCGCCGTTCCACCATCGGACTTCAAGATAGATGCATTAAGTTTCATACTTTAGTTGCTAGCTGCTTCGTCTGTCATTATTCGTACAGCAAAGGACTGGAATAGTTTGTATGCGTTTGATTTTTCATCCGATTACAATGTGGGTGTATAGAGTGAATAAACATTTACCAATTTAGCGTGCCTTACTATCCAGGACTGCATTTCCACTTTACATCAGGTGAGAACGTGATCAAGCACTTACTTAGAAAGTATAAAAAAAGATGCACCTGCGTCCACATACAGCAGCCAATGTGCTGTTATTTTGTACGAATTAATTTAATTTTAATTTCTATTGCAGTCTTGGTTATAAGCCGTTCATGATGGCGATAAACAACCAGGTCCCATTTCTGACATCTATCATCAACACTCGCGAACGAAGGGTTTCAATGGTCAAGAACCGTGTTCGCACGCCCAGTACAGGCTCCTTGAATTTGGATCTAAAATCCCAGGTAAATTAAATATGGTAATAAAATCCAGGTACATTATTTTTTAATATAATGTCAGTTGTACATAGGTGTATATATTACAACAGCAAAAGGGAGGTAAAACCATTGAGTAATTTACAAAGTAAGAAAAAGGCGTTGTTTGAACCAAAAGAAATACCTTTAATTAAAACAAGCTTGCATGTTCTTTATAGCCTAGTGGTATATACAAGGATTGAAATCTCTATCATAACTGTAATTCAGTCGAATTTTCCATCAAAGGATGTGAATACGAAACCTATAACAGCTTGCTTCAGGCTGCGGGTCTGTTCTGACGCGGCGCGCGAGTACCGAAGGGGTAGGCTGAAAACCAGCACTGTGTGACATTATGTCACGAAGTACATAATGTCACACAGTGCCTATTGCCTTTTACCATTCCTATAAGAGATTTTATTTTTTATTTTATCCTTTGTTTTTTTTTCTTTCTATAAATTTTTTGTGTCTTATTATTCTATGTAATGTATTTTTATGCAAAGGTTGGTAATAAATGAGCTTTATTATTATTATTAATTTTTTATGATTTTTTACTTATCAAAAGTCACATAAAAGCGTGGTTATTAAGATAAACGAAATTTATTTATATTATAACAAGTACGTGATAGTTTATTCTAAGAATTCATTTATTATATTTATTTTATATAATGTCAAATATATTTATTTTTATTTATATAACCTGCAGCAAATACCACAGGAAGCCATACTACCACCACCGCAGAAGGCGCAGGAGGTGTCGAAGCAATCCAGCCGCAAGGATTCCCCCAACGTCCCCGCCGAGTCGAACCCCATACAGCCCATCGTGCCCCCTCCGCCCGTACCTCCCACACATTCTAATTGCATACTTATGTAGTTCCACACACTCCCTGATACATATATATACATATCGAACTAAAGTTCAAGACATGCGCCAGACTAAAGCTTTTAGTCATTTAACTTACTGTTTGCTGTTTCGATCACAAAATTCCACGAACACATACGTACGTACAGATGTGGTGAGAAATTATTTTCCTTTGGGAAAATTTGATCATTATCGGAATACGACAATATGACACCCGTACTGTCAATGAATGATCGTATTGAATGTGTGACATTTTCATATCCATTAATATGGAGCTATTTGAAAGAGCACAATAAATACGAACTTTACCGAAAAATAACGAAGGAAAATCTTTCACTATACCTATATGTTATTGTTGAACTTTTTCAAGGAGTTTAATTTTGTGTTGTATTATCTATACTCGGATTCTTTATCTGTCAATTTGTTTGACTGTAACAGAACTGTCAAATTATTTTAATGTATTAGATTAACATTGTCATACAAATTCGTTTTCCTATATTTTTGTTTATTGTCCAAAATCTATTTAATTATGTAACAATGTAGACGAATTATCTTAATAATGTAATTAGAATATAAATAGACGAGTGATAGCCTAGTGGTTATTCGTTAGTCTTAAGATCTGATGAACAGAAGAACAAAAGGGAATGGGTTTTATTATATGTACATAAAAATCACTTAAATCATCAGGCCCTGATAAGCTCACTACAAAGCAGTTGTACTATAATAATAATATAGCCTTTATTGCTGACAATTTACAGTGATAATATGTAAATATTGTATGTAATAATTGGACACGTTAAGGTATTGTAAACATGCCGCCATTATCCAGTCTTTCAATTCGGCATCTCCATTCCAAAACAGATCCGAATGAATAGCAATTAGTGACTCCTAACTCTGTGTAGGTCGGAAAGACTTGAAAGCTGTAAAAACTACCATAAGCAAAAATATCAATATTTTAATAATGTCTAATATTAAAACTGGCTAATGTTTTACTATTTACAAGATAAATGAGAGATCTTTTATAAGTGAAATAATTATCAATGATGAATTCAAGTCATTGATTTCTCTAACAGTAATACAATAACTTGAATCGTGGTAGAATTTCGGAATAGAAGAAAGTCCTTTATAGGGTCACATAATGTCCGTGCTTTGAAAATACAGAAAGGATGAAGTGAGTGGTAATCACAGTAGATGACGTCATAAACGAAAGTATATCGCTAAAATTGAATACATTTTTCCTTTCAATTTTTCTATGTATTACTTTTTTGAACGTTCTTTGCAATTTTTTTAAATTATCATCGATTCAGGGCACAATAACATTTCTATGAGGGTTAAATTTTTATTTCCTATCCAACATCTGAATGCTATAATTATGTTTACCAGACATATATATTTCCAGACGTGATAATAGACACGATAGAGTATACTTTTGTATATGTAAAGTTTATTTATATGATAAAATAATGATTAGAGTTTCGAAATGCGTCTATCCCAATTTCCACTGCAGTCACTATTCTTAAAATATATTTTCTCTAGTCTACTAACTAGTGTCTCTTTTTTTTAAATTGTTAGATTGCAACCACAGACCTGTGTCCGTGCTCTTTTTCAATACACTTAAATTGTTCACTCTGCATTTATTAAAAGAGTGCCACTTCTACAGTTACTATTTTTCTTTTTTTTGTTTTTTTTTTTTTTATATATATAATGCCTGAATATGGAGGTGGCCAGAGATCGCTCCGGTTCACGCGTCGCAGACGCCCCGCTGCATTGCTATTAGCTTCTCCGCGACCGCTGTGTCCCTGCTTCTCATGGCCATTTTCAGGTTGTAGTCCACTATCCTCTCCCTTGATGCGGCCATTGCCTTTGTCATCAGTCTTCCTGTGGCGTCGTCACAGTCATCTGTATAATAGACACAGCTGACGGTGTGTCGGGATATCGCCACTACTAGTGTCCCTTTGCAACGCAATCCGAGCTGTTTAAATTATTTATGTAATTGTATTATTAATAACTAATTATAATAATAAATATTATTTTTTTATTAAAAGAAATCTATCTTCGTTCCAATTCGTGTTTAATAATGCATTATCGGGTTCTTGATTAAATTGTTTTTTTATAATGATATTATAAATAATGTTCAATTTGAATTATATTTGATATTTAATTTATGAATTTATAGTGAATAAGTAATTTAATTTTTTATCATGGAATATTTTAGTACAATGTATAGGTAAATTAATTAGTGTAACATAAATGAAAAATCTTTATGATATTTTATCGTCACATAGGGCTAAGCTAACTTACGATCTGACGGTCGGGGTTCGAATCCCAGCTTCTAATCCGTTTTTCGGTTGTAGTTACAGCCTTTATATATGTCCCATTGTTGGACGCAGGCCTTCTCTGTAAAGAAAGTATTAGGGCATAGACCGCTACACGG
Organism: Meandrusa payeni; assembly: GCA_029286785.1. Lineage (NCBI taxonomy): Eukaryota > Metazoa > Arthropoda > Insecta > Lepidoptera > Papilionidae > Meandrusa > Meandrusa payeni. The sequence continues at coordinate 3,232,458 of JAGSMX010000008.1, read as the reverse complement.
CCCTAGTGCGGATTGGCAGACTTTAGGCGTCTTAGAAAAAAATTCTAGGACATGTAGGTTTCCTCTCGATGTTTTCCTTCGCCGCCAAATATCAGAATATCAGATCAGCACATAAAATTGCAAGAGCAATTTTATGGTGCTGGCACCGGGGATCATACTCGGGTTGCTAGCTTACTATGCAACTCGAGACGACCGCCCGGACACTGTGCTACCAGGGCTCGGGTTTTCGGTTACCTACGTGCAAATAAAATTACTTCCTAAAATTTGTGCTAGGTAACCAATCCTCTAGGACATATGGGACTTAATAAGTTCGACGAAAAGTGGATAGCGATTCATATATCTGTCTATCCTATTATTTACAAGCGTTATGCTATAAAGCACTTGGAGACTAGTGCCCATTGCCGGCACCGGTGGCTTTCATGCGACGAATAGAAATATAACTTGAAGTTTCAATATTGATTATGGTTGGCATTGAACTTGCATCTACCGTGCCGCCAGTGGGCACGGGCCATAACGGTAAAAATAATAATTGTTCTTAGTGCTTTATCGTAACAATAAAATCTCTTTCCTAATGACCTTTGTAGAGTTAAAACGTTTTATGTTGCTCAAGTAGTAATCTCATATCGAATTAAGTAAACCGTCTCACCGACTTTTTGTCTTGTGTCATTTTATTTTAACATTGCTCCATTACATACTCCCGCCATGCTGGTGCCAAGTTTCGAATTAGCGATAGACCAATCAATAACTGATATTAATATTTATACCAATAGCTTTGTATACATATATATAGGTCAGTCAACGGCCTCTCGGGTAGCCTTATGGTTTAGGGTACGGTCTGCGAATCGTAAGGTCGTGGGTTCGAATCCACCATTCGACTATTGCCGTGAACCATCTCCTTTTTTTTTTGTTAACGAGGAGGAAATCTTCAAAAAGATACCCCGCCTTCTGGGGGGAAGGCGGCGGTTATGTGGGGTTTTTACCCACTAAAACCTCCCCGGTGGCCCTTTCCTCGGTGCATGACGAGGGGCTCCGGGATCTCCAGTGGAACGCACCGGAGCCCCTCTGCACTGTGCTCAAGGAGAGCACGTCCCGGGGAGGTTACTCCCTCCCCCCCTGTGCCCTTGCAGTGCAAGGCTACACGGGCCAGCCGATGTCGCCTTCTTCCCGGGTCCACTTTAGCGAACGACAAAGGCCCCCACCCTTGTCGCCCAGTGAACCCGAGGCCCCTTTTAGTCGCCTTCTACGACAGGCAGGGGATACTGCCCAAAACTACAGGGCTGGAACCATCTCCTAGCACAAGCTTAACCTTGGAATGGTTAACAAGAATGTTAGTAATATTTACGAAAAAAAAAGAATTATTGCTAGCTTTTTTTTAAAAAAAATCTATTAGTTCAATCATCCATAATTTCATAAAATTGTTAAAGCCTTTGAGCGGAATCAGCCATTGAAATACTTTCGGCCGATTTAAATACGTCATTCACAAGTATTTTTAGAAGTTAAAGCAACGATCGACTTCAAACGTGACGGATCAACATAGGTACATATATTGGGATACATGCACCCTCAAGTTGGAGTGTTATGGCGCTTAGAGCCAAGCCTTGCTTTAAATTACTCATAATACGTTCAGGTTGCGGCTCGAAGAGCTCGCCCACAACAATTACTTGTTATCAAACCTATCCATATCTATAGAAATCTGTTATTGACATTTCCGTTCATCGTTTTAACATATATTCAGTAACTTTTCAAAGCCGAACACATAACAAAACACAGAGATAAACCTCTATTATTAGTTGTATTTACAGTAATTAATTAATAGGTATTTTATATTAATAACTTTGAGGGAAATAACGTGACGTGGGGTGTTGATATGGCTGCCCAATTTACCTAATGTATGTTGATGTAAACGACACCTTTTATATACTACATCAGTGTAACCAGACAATAGCCAAATTTTACTCTTTCTCTAATGCTTACACTGTTATCTCGCGAACATCTTTGGTATAGTCAGATCCGCTATAAACGGACATGTAAGGCGTACACCGCACGTTCAGAGGGGCAGCAGATCGAGCGATTCATCACGTAATTAAAACTCATTGTTTTTTTTTTTTTTTTTTAATGAAAGCTAGCAATCTTTTCTTTTTTTTTCAGAAATATTACTAACAATCTTGTTAACCATTCCAACTAAGCTTAAGCTTGTGCTAGGACATGGTTCACGGCAATAGTCGAATGGTGGATTCGAACCCACGACCTTACGATTCGCAGGCCGTACCCTAAACCATTAGGCTATTGACGCTTAAATTGTTATGTCATAACTCGACATAGTCGGTATTGCACAGGCGTTCAAACTTCTAGCGACGGGCTAGTTAGGGTTTACTCTTTGACAGCGCCTCTACCATACGTTTTGGTTCCCCTGCAGTCTTGCTTTCGGAGACCACCGGTGTGTATAAGAGCAAAATAGCTTCAACTATAAATTGAATAATTTTGGCACGATCTGTTTACACTATAATTTCTGTTGCTTTCAAATGAAATGGTATATTAGCAAATATTGTTAAATGTTACTTTAGAAGAATATTATTTAGTACAAATTAATACAATTTAGTACTTTCCTCTCAATTTAGAAACAACTCAACGAGATCATCATGAATTATCTAAACAGTTTCTCCTTTCCCGTCTAATTTCAGAACGAAAATGTGGACGGGGATTCGTTATAAAATATATTCTTGAATAATAAAATGATATAGAAGTCAAAAACTTGTTATCATGTTTGTTTTCTGGGTGTAAAGAAATTCATTGAGAGTTAAGTACTAAAACACTTGTGTCCATATCAAATAATATACAATTTTTAATAAATTTTAGGTTATAAGTGAATTAATATAATATTATTGTAAGCAATAATTAGTGAAATTCATGTAAAATTAATTTAGTAATTAAGATCTTTAAGAAAGAATATTTCAATGATAACTTCTTCAACTTTCGTAATTGAATTTATGTTTTTATGACACATTCATTTTTCCATTTAATTATTACGAAATTCATACAATACTAACTTTTTATACATATTTTAATAAAAAATAAACTTTATATTTAAGGCAATAATTAAATACTTAAGCAGTATATTAGAAATATTCCGATAAATTTTAAGCAATAGTGAATTTGATATTATAATAATAGTGTACAATAGCAACAGTTTACAACATTCATAATTTAAATATCTGTATTATAATTTTTTTAATCTATGAAATGAAACGTCGCAAACTCCTTAGTTGTATTTTTGTGGTCAATTAAAATAATTAACTATAAAGGTCATGAAATTCAAACCGGTGCTAGTAAACTTAAGACGGGTCAATCACTTTCTTGATACATCCACAAACACAAGCACTGAAAAGAAAATTAAGAGTATGTCTGTGAAACTTTTAGTTATTAAAAGCCTATTTCCATCTTATTTTAATTATTAATTATGTATTACGTTTTAATAAATTAATGTATTGGGATTTTAAATATGTTCGAACATTTTTTTTCTTGTTTTAAAGTGCTGGGTTTTAATGGGTTAATTAATATTATAATTTAATTCTTTCTTTGACAAAGAAACCTTATTCTTTAATAACGATCACTTATTGGAACCTCCTTTTAAGCATAAACTTTAGAAGATTCCACACTTTAATGGCTTTCTTTATTACCATAACTTAATTTTAACTTTAATTAGTAAACAATATTCAAAAGGGTCTATTAATTTATCAAAGTGCGCCTAGCTAAGCGCGCAACTAACAAGTCAAATCCAATAGTATAGCAATAATAAAAAATAACGAGGACCTATCAAGGATCTACCAGCTGCCCTCAGCTCAGATTAACCAATAACCTATTACTTAAATTGTAAAAATACGAAAATCGCCGACACTGAATTTATTTTGAAGTATATCAATTTTTCTGAAAGTATTGCAGCTATTCTCAATATTCATAGACGTGTAAATTTTTCGGGATGAATGCGTTCATAAGTCATTACATGTTATGTTTTGTTTTTTCTTGGTTACATTAGCTAACAATAATAATAACTAAATTCATTTTTATTTAATTTTGGGAAGATATTATTGCACCACACCAACTCCAGTTCCCTATTAGGCTTTATTAAAGCGTCCTTATAAATTCAAACATTTTTATGATGATATTCACAAGGCGGTAAGGAATAATTAATGCGGTAATGTTTAATAAGTAAATAATTTTTGAATTTGTTAACATGCGTTTCTTTTTATCCCTATTATATTGATCCCTCTGGCTGATCACGAGGCGATACAGCAAACTAATCATCAATTCCTAAGTGATCACCGCCCCTGTGATTGTAATAGAGTTGCAGATGCTTTTATGTTAGAAAAGAGGAGAAGAGACAAGGAAAAGACGGTAGGGTTTTGTAATCTTGCTACCTAATACAATGGATAAAATACGTTTTAATACTTCTCTGTATTAGCCCGGCAGAGGATACTTTAAAACGGTTCCATAACCACGGGACATCAACTTATGCCCGACGTACACAAACTTGTTACAAATCTCCCACCTGCAGTAGGCTTAATTTATTATTATAATATAACAGTAGCGCATTAAGGATTGAATTGAAAATTGAATACCAAAATAATATCAAAACTTCAAATATTATGGTAGCCTTTAAATAAATGTAACAGTCGTACACATTTATTTTTTGTTTAAATATTATTCAGTCTAATCGCCTTGGAATTAGAAATCTAGATAACTTATAGAAAACGGTTCTATTTTTCAAGGCAGTTAGTAATAGTAATAAGCATTGTTTTAATTCATTTAATATATTTTACATATAAGACAATTACAATTTATCTTAAAAACCTATTTGTCTATATGCTCAACAGTTAGTTCTCATACAATTACTCCACAATATTATCAATTGAGAGTGAAAATGCGTAACACGTCATCACGAGTTGTTGTGACCATTTTTACGTAATCAAATAGGATTTCGTAGCTGGAAAAAATTATTCAAGATTATAATTTAATTTTACGTGTTTTATGTATATGCATTACTTAATAAATTAATGGAAAGTGTCATTTTAACCAACATTACGCTGCAACACTAATGGCTGAAAATAGTACATGTCCTGACACTGACAACAATTAAAAAAAAAGAGGCCATTGAACGAACTGTCAAGACGTTATACTTTTTGTTAGGAGAATGTAGAAACATTGATTTTACACGTTTTAAAGTTGTTTTTCTGAGATTATTTACTTTGTATATGAAGTTTTAACTAATTGGCCGTCTAACTGTCACAAGATGGCAGCCACGGCTCATAACGATGTTTCGATGGTGGAGTTGAAGGTGGAGATTGAGAGGCTTAGTCGAGAACTGGACCAGGCCAGCAGTGAGAAGATACAATCGGCTCAATTAGGCCTGGTGCTTCTGGAAGAAAAGAGTGCACTGCAGCAACGATGTGACGAATTGGAAAGCCTCTACGAGAACACAAAACACGAACTTGAGATCACCCAGGAGGTTAGATGGCCTAGATACCGTCTTATTTTCACTTTTCATGCATTAATGAATTCACATTATGCTTAACCACACGGCACAACCACCACACAACATAACAAATGTGAACAGTGAGCTATCTAAAAAAATATAAGTGAAAAGTCCATTTTAGATTGTTTTACCTGTATTAGTAGTAAAAAATGGAGTTGGATAACTCGATAGATTTAACATAATTGTGTTATATGTATTGAACTATTCAGTATAAGGGTACAAATAAATAACATACAATAATGTTTGCAAATGATCTGGGGTCTTAATAGAATGCCCTTGGTTCACAGGCTTTAATGAAACTTGATACAACTCAGAAGGTAACCACACAAAGTGGTATTGAGCAAGAAAATGCACTCCTGAATGAATCGGCTGCTATGGAAAGTTCTCTTACTCTGCAAATCATTGAACTAGAAGGGGAGACCAAACAAGTAAGTGATTTTTAATTAATAACATTTTTTCTGAATCTGGGCTTCTGTATCGACTTTACAGTGGAATATATTTTCTAGTTATTTGTTTTTCATATTTATTATGTTATCATAACTCAGTCTATTGTAGTACACAAATGTTTATAAAAACATATATTATAATTATATGGATATTTTAATAATCTTAGTTGTGCGGAGATTTTATTTACAATTAATTGCCTCTATGCAGAATGCTCCTTCCAATTAAAATGAGAACTTAAAACTGCTTTAAATGGTGGGTATAAAACCACCATATAATCTGTAAAAGTAGTGTTATACAAGATTTTCTTTTCATACTTTTCCTTGTAGTATATACATAGAAAGTAATAATAATAATAATAATATGATTTTATTTCAAACCAAAAATTCATGTACAAATCAGTTCGATAATAGCTGCAGTAGTAAAAACTGTGTCGCAGCTATTAACGCCCATCTCCAAACAGTTAAATACAAATAAAAATAAAAGTACTTACTTCCTAATCTTTGCTACTTAGTGGAGCAATTCTACAATACTCTGAAAAAATTGCAAATGTCTATTGGCAATGGTGATATCAGCAAGCAAGCTGTTATTTTTATTATTATTTTGCTACATACCTATAGCTGCAGTGTAGTTTGAATTTGGAAACATTGTCATTGAAAATAATGTAACAGGTAATGTGTTGCTTGTTTCTCCCTGTTATAATATAAGATTTTTAGATTCATTGTCAAGCTAAACGCATCTGTACAAATTTGCATTTAGAGTAACAACACTTTGACTAGAGTAGTGTTATCTGGCAGAATGGAATTGCCTCTTGAATACCTTCTATTCTATACCTTACTATTTGTTCTACCAGCAATATCTAGTCAGTCAACTACCGATTGAGTTTAGTTACTGCAATTTGTCTTAGCACTGTATTTCCTTGGAGTATTGGGATCATTCTCCATCAGACCACTTCCACCATCACTCAACTTCAATAATTCTACATTATCCATTGCATGATCTATTTAGACCTTCTATTGTGTGCTGGCAATTCGCCATTAGTGCAATATCTTACTTCAGCTCGGATCAGATTGATGACTCTAATTTATTGCATTCGAGCACACAATAGAAACATTCCATTTTGTTTTTTTTCTATGCACTGTGAAAATACGTGCAACTTTTTCACGCATCGTAAAACAATAGTATCATGAAATGAATAGAATTTCACAAAATAAGAACACCCTCCGCTGAGTGCACATAACATTAACAATGAAATACCAAAAATTAGCTTGCTTATCATAGTTAATTAGCAATAGGGATGATCAGTGCCGCAAAAACAGATATTCCATAAACACCGAATATGGATATGCGTTGTCGAAAATGCTATGAATATTGAAATAAAATTTAATAAGTTGAAAATATTTTTTTTATACTTTCTAAGTCAGTGCTTGACTACGATCCCACCTGATGTCACGTGGAAATGCAGTCCTGGATGGTGAGGCGCACTAGCTTAGTAAATGCCTATTCACTTCACTCTTAGAAATAATCTTGGAATAAAGATTTTAAAGAAAAGAATATTGGTTTGATATTTCAATATTTTATGAGTTGGTTAAATAATTGGTTGATTGCTGTTATTCACCAACATCGATGTGATATCTGCTATTTCCAAACATCAATGTTTCTTTTTAAACATTGGTGTACATCCCTATTAACAATATGACGGTTAAAATTATCGCAGAAAGCAGGATGTTGGTTGTAGACAATTTGCATTCTTATCAAAATATTACGTTTTCGTTATTAGTCTAACACTAGAAAGCTTTGTTTAGTGAAAACGATGGGAAACCTCGGCATGGGTTTTTCTTAAACCATACAATTTATTGAGACTAGTAGGTCTCATAAGGAATCAATTCCCTCTCGAGAATTATATTTGTTTTGGATTTAAGAAAATTGCCTGATAGGTTTCGAACTACCGACCATCAGATCGTGAGTCAAATGGTTTGCCACCAGGCAATCACTGATTAGATCCGTGGCAGGTCAGTGTCCGAGCGGTCGCCTCGATATGCTAGCAACCCGAGTTCGATACCCGGTGCCACCAATAAATTTGTTGTTGCAATTTTGTGCTGATTTGATGCTGAAGGAAAAGATCGTGAGGAAACCTACATGTCTTACAAAATGAAAAGACATGTAAAGTCTGCCAATACCTACTAGGGCCTCGTGGCGGGACTATGCCCTTATACTCTCGTTACAGAGAAGGCCTGTGTCCAGCAGTGGGATATATATAAAGACTGCTACTTTAGCATAACTTGATTGAATCGATGATTAACCCTACTATGAGAAAAGTATGTAATAAAAATTTATAGGAATAGGCCTCTAATTAGTCCTTTGAATTTTTTACAACCTAAACAGTTCTTTCGATTCTAACATTGCAAAGAAAGTCAAAATATGACCTGTACGCTAAAAGTCGTGACATATCCTATAAGCGAATTTTAGCTTGAGCTGAAATAGTATTTCTACTATGCTATTTGTAAAAAATACCTGCCTTTGTGAGTAGTTATAAATAATCAATTCTTCATAGTCGGCAGTACCGGTACAATACCTATAGCAGGTGTTTGTGTGCGGTCACTGTATATCTGATGGGCCGTATTGCTCTTTTGCTCATTGTTGTATTAAAAAAAAAACTATTTCGTGCCTTAATTTTCCTCATACTTATCGTGCAATACAAAATGCAAATTCGGGCGGCAGACGAGCACGGTTTCATAATACCACGCCGCATTGTCAGGGTTAAGTCTGCCGATACAATAGGTGCTTACGTGAACTGCACTTCAGTATGCGGTGTTGCAAGAGCCGAAGGCGCTCCAGAACGCGTCATTATCTCATTACAGTCCGTTTCCCCAGACACATGTAACTGAATTATGCCTACGCCCCGTTTAATATAACGAGAGCAATTGATGTGAATCACCGACGGACCCTCGATCAGTGCGCGCGGTATGCTCGCAGTACAAACTGCTCGCTCCAGAAGAGATAACGCAAGTCTTACAGCTCCGATATCTTCCATTAGTCATTCTGGTGAAACTAATCATCGATTCAGTCACATATACCGGGCAGGCCAATAGGAACCCTATCCGTGGTGATGTAATGCCGCGAATGGCGTAAGCGCAGCGTCCGTTAATCCATAACTCTGATCCAGAAATAAATTTTTATTTGCCCGGCCTTGATTCGCACGCTCCATGCGAGAGCGTGTGAGGATTTTAGAGATGCACTCTGGTGCCGCGCGAGTGTTCCCATGAATTATACGAATTATTTAGTGTTTGTGCCAAGTTTGAGTGTGATAAATATTTTCATGTGCAACAGTGGAATGCTGCGGCCGTACACTGAAAATGAACGGAGATGACGAGGTATAGAAATATATATTACTAGAGATCCGCACGCGATTCACATGATATTTGATTTACATTGTGTCAAATTGGATACACAATATAAAAATTCTTCTAGACTCATGTGAAGCCTTCCATTCATCCATCTTCATCGTTCATCCATTTAGCCTACCATCAAGCCGAGATCAAGAACAAGTCAAACGTTAGCGTATTTCATATAAAAAAATGACATGTCCATGGAACGTACAATAGAAGATATTATTTTTTAAATAAGAAAAAAAAAATCCAGATACATAATCAATTATATATTATATACTAAAACCTTCCTAACACGTTGCTTCGTATTATGTTACTGTTACTACTTCGTACTGTTTTTAGAGTAAAAAGGTAACAAAAAAATTAACATTTATTGGCATAGAAAACAAGTTATTTGCTTAAAGCCTGTGACGTCGCATTAGCGATATGGAACCGAGTTTGAGCTCATGTTTCAGGTTTGATGTAGTGTTTACAGAGATAATGGAACGTTGTTGACATTCGTTCGTTGGTGGGCTGCCAGCGGAACAAGTTCCTTTTTTCCCCATTTATAGTTATAATATGTAATTATAGCATTTTAACCAGCTCTTTCAAAGTCTTGTTATTATTCCGATAAAAGCTACCGACCGAGTCGTGTTTCTGTCCATTCCAGCGTGCTTGGTTTGGAATGCTAACACGATTAGAGTACCCTTACAAGCCGAGGTCCTCTCCCGAGGGCCCTGGCGCCGTGTTGCTCACAATTCCCTCAAATCCGGTGAAACTATTGTGGTCAGCTTCTCTGGCCAATCAGCGTAGATTTGTGACAAATAAAATCTGATTTCAAATCGAATTAAAGGTTAAACGCTATTACGTGCGGGCGCCCTTTTTCTATTTCCGAATGATCGTAGGAATATTACGAAATCAAACTTAATCAGAACTCAACCAAACTTTCATCAAACTATTCTTAGAGTCCATCCTTTCCATTAAAAAAAGGTTCCCGCAGTCGAAAGTTATGCAGTAACAAACATTTAAAAAAAATACAGACGAATTGAGTCCTTTTGAAGTCGCTTGAAAAAGGAGGAGATCCGAGATGTTTGAAAGATCAGGTTTCAATTTACAAAATCAATGTTATTGGTATAGGACCTTGGCCTCCAAATATATACCAGAGAACTTCTAGAAATCGTATGATTTCTAGAAGTTGATTATGATATCGGTAGTTTTATAATAAAAGACTAGATAAATACTACATAACGACATTAAGCAGAAATGTGGAAGAAGTTAGAGAATGTGCTAGAACTTCGTAACATGTTTGTAATAGCGTATAACGTTTAATTAGTTTTGAAGTAGATTTTTAAATTAATTTAGTGATTGCACATATTGCTGGAAGTGGGTGATAATGTGCTACATTAGCTCGTTTAGCATGACCGTATCGATGCAAGGCTGTCAGGTCAATTTTATTATCACTACCTACCAACGTTAACTAAGGTTAATTTATAACAAGGAACAGATTCAATGACTATAAGATGGATCGTTATTTGAATATTAGAATTATTTTCAAATTAAATAAAGCACTATACAAGTCGCTGTTTTGTTTAGTGTAACATAAAAGAACGTTGGTTGTCGCGTTGTTTTTTTTTTTATAAAAGAATGCTAGCAATTTTTTTTTTACATAAATATTACTAACATTCTTGTTAACCATTCCAACTAAGCTTAAACTTGTGCTCGGAAATGGTTCACGTCGATAGTCGAATGGTGGATTCCACCCGACGACCTTATGATTCGCAGACCGTACCCTAAGCCATTAGGCTATTGACGCTTCAGGTTAAGCTATTGTTGTTGTTGGTTTATTATTTAATTCTTCTTAGTGTATTTCCGACTATCGCAGGTTGGCAGTTCCCATCTCTCGGCGAGGCGAAACAGATGGGCGGCGTTCACAATTTCGGTACACTTTCGATGCGATGCAGCCATGATTTTTTATTCGACCAAAAACACTTCTTTTACTAACGACTTTGCCCATCAAGATAAGTTGAAAGAGATCATATCTCTCGTGACTAAGAGTGAGAAAATTATCGTATCTCAATCACGTGATGGTCTGTAATAGTTTGAGCTTCTCGTCAACTCATCGTAGAAAATCGTACATTATTTAATTACGAAATAAAAAAAACAGTCAGTGGCTCAGTGGCTCAACTTACGATCGTATATGGCAAAAGGTACAACTGCAACGTAATAAGATCTCATATGCAACGTAATAAGATCGATTAAATTTCGCATTTTTTATCTCTTATGAGTTTAATTTGTTTAAATGTGTATCAGGGAAACGTAACGAATCCGGCTTAGCGATAGCTATTCTTGTTGATTGATATGACTAACTTGTGTGTGCATAAAAGCTGCAGGAGGCTTGTGATTCATCAGTGCACTGGTGCTGGTTCAAAATCATGGTGACACAAATTTCATATTACAATAATATTATGCTATACTATACACGCTTTACGAGCGTAAGAAGTTTGCAATCAGTTTGCACAACGTATGCGGACAAGTTTAATCATTGCTTTACACATAACCGTCTAGTTATTTAGCATACAACCCTCTCCAGGGAGAGATCCCCTGAATTTAAATTGCTTATATCATGAAACTGACAGCTCTGCTTGGTGTTGTTTTGGAGTCGTCTATTGTCTTGTTAGATTCAAATTAAACATTCATCTATTTAGACAAGGCAAAGGGTTGTTTTCTCTTATAGCTAAGCAAGAAATTCTTATATATATAAATTCCGTATACATCGGAGACGGATCTTGCTACTTGGATCTAATGCTATGTCTTAATGTTTACCTTTTAATTTTATTTGTATGAACAACAAAAAAAAATATGACACCATCTCATAAATTTTTGAGATGCTTGCATTTTTGGAGTTATCGCAGGTTGCACCAATACTTTAATTGGATTAGACAGACCTATAAGATTTTTTATTATTATTTTAGTCGTGTAACATGTCGGGTTAGGGCCCTTATAGTACAAGATCCGGTGTAAGTAATATATGCCCTCATCTGTTATTTATTAGTGATAAGAAAATAGCCGTGGTAGCTCAGTGTCCGGGCGGTCGCCCCAAGCATAACGCTAGCAATCCGAGTTCGATCCGCGGTGCCGGCACCAATAAATTTGTTGTTGCAATTTTATGTGCTGATTACCACGCGCTCAACGGTGAAGGAAAGCATCGTGAGGAAACCTACACGTCTTAGAAAAATTTTCTATGACATGTGAAGTCTGCCAATCCGCACTAGGGCCGCGTGGCGGACTATGTCCTTATACTCTCTTTACAGAGAAGGCCTGTGCCCAACAGTGGGACATATATGAAGGCTGTAACTAAGAAATTAATGAAAGATACTATTCCCATTAAGATATTGCAAATAGTAAAATTGCGCCCGGATAGTAATAAATAATTAAATTTATTTAATCTACTTTCTTCATGGTTAATGTGAATATTATCTATCATTTATTTCTTATCAAAGTATAACAGATATATTTCAGATACCGGATCTTAGACTATTATCACTCTTTTCTTTTGTTATTCCATTTCTTATTCCTTACCTACAAACTATTGTTTTTCCTTATTTTCATTATTTTATCATTTCTTTATCCTTATTTCTATATTATTTACTACAATTTGGGGACCTTCAAGAATCGAGCCTTATCCTATCTCAAAGCCCGGTAACGCACCTGCAGCTACTCCGGTTTTGTGAGGTTAGCCGTAAGCTCGTTTGCCTTATTTGCTGCCAACACGATGATAATGCTTTAAATTTTGTGATATGACATGTGTTAAAGCCGAATACACAGGCTGGTGCGACATCAGAAGTCAATTCGCTTGAGCCCCTCTGAAAAACTTTACGCTTTTTACGCTTGAGCAGTTAACCGCGCGGACTATATTTACTTAGGGCTGACTATACTTTACTTAGACTTGACTATACTTTACTATAATAAGTTTATACTAATAATTAATACTAAGAAATTAAATTTAGTACAATACACTCGTAATTCTACTAAATTTAATTTCTTTAAATTATTTTGCAAATAATTTTTTTTATTGCCATGTAATGACATTATCTCTCTAATTCGTTTATCGTGTAATTTATTTTTATCTACATATAACAACACCAAAAACCTAGGGTAAAAATTAAAAGTAAATGTATACATCTTACCGTCAGTGGCAGATTAAATAGAATAGATAGATTGATATATTAGATTATTATAGATTAAGACCTGATAAATACTATAGTACGGATGAAGAAGAAAGAGACTGTAAGCGTTAGCTCTTTAATATAACTATATGTTGAAAATAAAAGAGCGTTTAATGTTTCATTCATCCCAGCTTCTTCCTGTAGTCGGATCTTGTTTTTACTCGTAAATATACTGGTTAATTATTAGGTTTAATTATATCTGACTGTTGACTAATTATTATATAAATCTGCGCTATGTTTACGCACCGATATGGCATTTTATAATCTTGATGAAAAGCGGACAATGAAAGCTGTCCCTGTCTACCTCGTTAGGGTTAAAAAGGAAAGAGTGTACGTATTTAATATGCATATATTTTTAAATTGACGTAAAACATTGTCGGGCATTCTGTGTGACGCATGTAATTTACGAAGTAGTCATCATTCGCCGCCAGTGCCACGCCTCGCGCGGTTAATTTTAGGCGGCTCCTGTCCTAATCAACTAAGTGCCACATCCAGAAAGACTCCAGCTTGTTCGAATGTTGTTTTTATATACCTAGGGAGTGGTTAATACGATTAGTTACCTTAATTTATTTATTTATTTATTTAATATGATACACCAACAGCATTACACAAGCATACATTGTTGTAATAATCAAGTTTACAAACTAAGTCTGTTGTGTATGCCAATTACAGGTGTACACAACATTCGCTATAAAGAAACGTAACTATTTTATTATTAATACTTAAAAAATATTTTATTAAATGATAAGTAATAGGAATATAACTACTACACCATTCGACTGTTGACGTCAACCATCTCCTTGCGAAGCTTAAGCTTAGTTGGAATGGTTAACAAGAATGTTAGTAACGTTTTCTGAAAAGAAAGAAATATTGCTTTCTTTATAAAAATAAGACGACATTTGTGGTTTTTGCAGTAGCTTATCTGCAGTAGCTATGTCTTAGTTTATTTCCTGAGACGAAGTAAGTTCCTGGTTTCTGACGGTAAAAAATGATCGACGTTTCATGCAATAAAGTTTAGAAAAAAATCTTGGTGCTTCGCATTGGACATTGTTCCTCGACTGTTGCACTGTGTAGCGTACGTATTGAGAGAGCGGTACATAAATATTATGTGCTCGATACGTAGCTGTTGAAACATCTTAAAAATAAATACCGACCTACTTTGCGAAGCAATCGCTGGAATAATATTTCTTTAGCTTCCCGCTCCGTATTGTAATTTAACGAGAAATCAACCGACGTTTCTGTACACGAAAAACGCATTTAAAATTTTAATCTATACACAAATAGCAATGTCTTATTTGTAATATTAAAATAACTTCTTTTTACTACATGCATATTAATGTTTATACAAAAAAAAACATTTTCTTATCTGATCCGATTTCTTCTATCTGTTGCGCCTAATCTCTGGAACGGCTGGACCTATTTTGACAGAACTTTAACATAATTAATAGCTGATGTAATAAGGAGTAACTTATGCTTCTTTTTAATAGAAAAAAATAAATAAATAGTTTTTAATCGCGGGTCACGACGCGGCGCGCAGCTTTTCGTGAACGACTGTTCAATGACTACAGTTCTCGATTCTTGCTTCAGTTGTGCCACTGGTTTTCCACTTACACTTTAATATTGTTTCAAATGTTGTTATTAGTATCTCGTACATAATGACATCTTCTAAATAAGCATTTCAATAAATTAATTTAATATTAATTAATCAAAAACTTCAATTGAAAATTACACCTCAAAGAAATTCATTAGTAGATACAGTTTTTAGCAGAATGACAATTTAACTATAACGGGCTCGTTTCATAGTAAATGTTACTGATCTGGTCTTATCTGTAGAGATTACGGCATAACCAGCCACGCGGCTCTAGTTCGGATTAGTTTTCATGTGTCTTAGAATATTTTCATAAGACATACAGGATTCCCCACTTTGTCTTCCTTTATCAACCGAGCACGCGGTATATCAACACATAAAATTTCAAACAATTTCTTTGGTGCCGCCATCGGGTATCGAACTCGGGTTGCCAGCGCACTGTGAACAAACGCAGCTCTAATGTAATGAACACGTCTTTTTAATGCGTCCCTTGTTTGTTTCATTGTCGCGTCGCCTTTATAACTTCCTCTGGTCACTTCTTCAATTAATGTCAATAGATATCCTTAGCCCAACTTCCTGTTGCATAGCAGGAAAAGATTGGGCTGTAAGGATGCCGAACGGAGCGAGGGGTTAAATCACTTGAAACTTGGTTAATGCGACCGTTTATCTTGCAGAGATAATTCTCTTGTTGTTAACCGACTTCAAAAAAAGGAGAAGGTTATTAACTCGTGTGTATTCTTTTAATGTTTTTCTATGTCATTTATACACCGAATTTTAATATTGAAAAAGTTTGTTTGCAATTTATTCATAGGACTTGGGGTTCCGAAGATATATATCAGGAGATTCTTAAAAATCGTATTGATGGAAGCATGACATGTGAAATTGGTAGGTTGTGACATATGTAGGACATACTAAATGTGGTAAAAGGAAAAGAATATTGGCGCCAGTACTTTGTAATATAAAACCGAGCGTCTACTACTCGTGGATCGTTTAATGTTTCATCCGACAAGTTTTTTTTTTATTTGAAGGAGTCTTTTCATCTTGTAAATTACTTTTTTTTTTTTTTGCCCGTTTCCGGCATGTCAGCCATATCGTACATGCCACAAAGTCATCAAGTTGCATGGCCATAACCACAAAATTTTTTAATTTAGTGGTTAAGGCCATTGGTTATATTTTTTAAACTTTTTTTACATTTCTAAGAGTCGAAATACTTAATCTAAATGGTGGGCGTATGTGAGATAATGTGGTACCATGACGTGCTGTGCACGTAGCTCGCACACCTTTTCGCACCATCGCCACTGCGAAAGTGCAAAGCATATTCTATAACAAATACCAAAGGGCCAATAGCCGAATGGTTTAGGATAAGATCTGCGAAACGCAAGGTCGTGGGTTCGAATCCACCATTCGACTTTTGACGTAAACTAATCACCTAGCACAAATTTATGCTTAGTTGAAATGGTAAATTACATTAGTAATATTAGTAAAAGTTGTATGTTTAAAATAAAAAAAATCATAACAAAATGTACCAAATGCAAACACGTATATTGATAAGGAATTAACGTCATTATTGATTATGAAACGCCGTAACGGAACGATTATCTAAACTATTGCAAATGACTGAACTAATGCAATTCAAATGAAATAACTTAACATCACATATTTTATTATAAAAAAAGCATATTTTATTTTAATCCTTATCGTGGCAAGATTGATTTTGAAGAAAAGTAAAAAATGTATAATAATAATAAATCTTTATTAGTCACTAAAGAAAATGTTTAAACAATGAAATATGAAGTCCCTGACTCCTGAGCTAGGTTCAATTGGACCTGTGTCTCAGGGGTCAGTGTCTTCTCCCATTTGAAAAGCACAATAAAATACAATAAAATATGAGCATAACAAATGAAAACAATATTTTATAAATTTGTGTATGTGTGTGTGTTGGTGTGTGTGTGTAAATTTGTGTTTGTGTATGTCCCTCAGCTTTATATTATATTAAATTTTATTATGTATACCCGTATTTTGGAAAACCAAGATGTATACTATTCTATACAGTGCTATACGTACATAGATTATCCCATTTTTAGGAATGTATATAATGAAGTGTACATAGACTTTCATGTATATGTATACATGAAATTAAAGACTGCGTTTCCGTAGAATATTTAGAGAAATAACATTTATTGTCCTTATTACGAGTACAACACCATCTCTTTTATATAAATGTCACGACACTGACAATTGTGACATTAAACAATTGAATAATTATTATAAAATACAATTAAAGAATAAATTTAAGTAAAGAGATTTTATATCTTTACTTTACATATTATGGTATACATTGATAAGTTTAGGGTTAATATTAATTTGTTAAGCAAAAGTTAACACGATTTACTTGACGAAGTGAGTGAGTTGTTTTTCCTCTGGCAATCCTGAGACGCCAAAAGTAAAACACCCAATCGATCAGAACAATCGGGGAAGTACATCATTGCAGAATATCGACGTGAAGTGGAGGCATGTTATATTTGTGCGTTTCACTTGGTTAGCTCAGCGTCCGGGTGGTTGCCACAAGTTACATAGTACGCTAGCAACCCGTGTCCCGAAGACATCATCGTGAGGAAACCCGCATTTCTTAGAAAAAATTCTAAGATTTGTGTAATCTGCCAATACGCATCAGGGCCGCGCGGCGGTCTGTCTTTATACTCTCTTTAGAGAGAAGTTCTGTCCAACGGTGGGACATATACAGGCTGTAACTTTAACTTCTTTGGACACGTTATGCGGTCTTCAAAGCACTGTCTGGAGAAGAAGATCATTTTAGGCAAAATGGACGGCAAGCTTGCTCAGGGAAGAGCGTCTACAAAATGGTCACACACGATCACAAAGACGGTGGGAGGCAGCATGCAGCGTGCGGTCCACTCCGCCTATGACCTCGCTCAATGGAGGCTACTTATACGTGGTCAGGATCCTCAGTAGTGAGGGAACGAAAAAGAAGAAGTTTAACTATTTATCTAGATATCGCTCCAATATCATATGTTACAAGTTCCCAAAAACACCAATACATATATCTATAGATATTAAAATTTCATCTGAAATGTAAATAACATACATATAAAAGGAAAATTATAGAGTAAATCATCTGTTGAAGAATGTTCACGTCTGTGATTTCATTGCATCCATCTTGTCCTGTCTAATGTATGACAAATATCAAATTAACTGGAATACCAATAGTGTTTTCTTATATTTGCGATTTTTTTTTATATGAAAAGTGGCAAACGAGCCTACGGCTCACCTGATCTTAAGTGATCACCGTCGCCCATGAACATCCACAGCACCAGAGGAGCTGTAGGTGCGTTGCCGACCTTTGAGATAGGAATAGGCTCGTTTCTTGAAGGTCCCTAAATCGTAAACGTTCGGAAACACCGCTGGCGACAGTTGATTCCACAAGTTGACAGTTAAGTTTTGATGAATGAATTTCGAATGTTAGGAATAAACGAACCGACTGGATTGTTAATATTATACTATATATTTAAAATTATTTATATGCAAAGTCGGTGAATCAGACGTGCGAGAGAAAAAGTAGCTCGTTTCAAACGCCAAGTGACGTATACAGGAAGCAACTGGATTAACGGATTCAAAATGGCCTCCCCGTTCCCCGTGATGCTTGGCGTGAATGAGGTATACATAAAAAGTGATGGATACACTTGAAATGAATTTAAAATAAGTACCACAGCGTACCAAATACGCTCGAGGTTTTTTCCCTAAAAATTGTACGTTTTTGTAGTATATTAATCTTTAATTAAAATATGAGACCTAATATCAGGCGGGCAAGTTCTTTATTTTTCAGAAGCGTTTCGTTTGCTGATTTATTAGTCTCACCTGTGTGGGAGCTTATTGAACGTGATATTTATACTATAGTATACAGCGCGTTGCTGAGAAGTTTTTAGTATGTAATGTACTATTGATTACTCACCTGGAATTTATATTTAATTCGTTCAATAATAATATTTTCTACTACAAAATCCGTCTATTTGGTTGATATAATCCGTTTTGTTTATTTAATCAATTTGTCAATTGGTAAATTGGAAACGATGGGAAGATTAAAATGGAGAAGTTATGGTAAAATATTTATCTTACTTGTGGGAATTGATTATAATAAAATATAAAATAAATTTCTATATTATCAAAGTATCTTGTATTAATTAAAGGCCGACCTCTCGTCGAGCTACGCTAGGGCTCTTGTAAAATGGAAAATGGGTCACTGACTATAAAGCATTGAGAATGAATTATACAACGCTGGCGAACGCGGCTCGATGTTGAAAAATAGATAAGAAAAACGTGTACGTATTTTTTACGCGAATTAATATTTTTAGCGTTATGATCGAACACATCTTTTGATTATGAATTGATCGTTGTAGTTTTATTTTGTTTAGCAGTCATAGCCTAATGGCTAAACATTCGACCTTCCGATCTTATAATTGAAGGGGGGCGAATCTAGCCTGCACGTGTTTCCGTTTTTCGGCTTTTAACTACAAAATATCACTTGCAAGGTCTGTACAAGGTGTATGTCGATTGGCTGAGTCCTATCACGCTTGAAGCTTAGAAAGCTTTAAAAGCTCAGCTTCGGTGAATTTGTCAGTCATTATTTATCATATTTTTTTAACCGTTGCTACCGTATGATATCTGCGTGTTTGTTTATCAAACGTATGGTTGCTGTGTAATGTTTTTTTCTTTTGATTAAATGCATTTTTTATGCATTATTAAAAAATTAGCATGCTGCACTCCTCTTTATAAAGCTAAATACTAGCTGTGCCCTTTGTTGTTAACCGCAAAAAAAAAGTTATTTTTATGACAATTTAATTAAAATAATTTTATTACATTCGCACATGACTAAATGCATAGTTTCTAATAATTTACAGTATCTACTTGATCAATAAGCTGCGTTATTGAAGTGGATTACATAAAAAATACCCTATGTGCTATTCCATCCTATAATCAATCTTTGTGCCAAATTTCATCCAGATCCGTTCAGCCATTCTGGCGTGATTGGCCAACAAACCTCCATCCAAACTTTAGTGGAATAAGTGTGGGAAATTGCATACTCCCCCGACTGCGCAATTTTCCTAAGAACTGGTACGAAGTCTTTGCTTTACGTATTCATATAATTATTCAACTTTTCAGCTAAGACACGAGCTTGAACGAGTGGTTAGCGAACGCGATCGACTCCTGACAGAGAGTTCAGAGCTGGGCGCGGACAAGACGACACGGGAGGCGGAGCGCGCGGCGCTGCGGGCTGAGCTACGGGAGACGCGTCAGAGGGAACAGCGGCTCCTGGTCGACATCGGGGACCTCGAGGACGAGAATATATCTTTGCAGAAGCAAGTCTCCGCTCTACGGTCCTCACAGGTACAATATTGAGTATAGTTTCGTCAAATCAAATACAATCTAAAAGGAAAGTGAAGACATTAAAATGATTGCAGAGCCCTTATGGACCAGGAAAGTTCAAAACACATCAGCCAATTGTGGTCGATTTACTAATTAATATATATATATATATATATTTTTTTAAATTAATAAAATTACTTGTAGATAAATAAAATCAGAATGGTGTTTCTATTTTTGTGTGGGAATTTAAGAATTTTAATTTAGGATATTATATCTAGTAGGTTTTCAGTAGCATCGTAGTCAAGAGTGTCTAACCAAAACATAAAACAAAACACATTTTTATTTCAGTGTTTTATCGTGTTAAATATTTTAACAGGTCGAATTCGAAGGGCTAAAACATGAAGTGCGTCAATTACGTGAGGAGGCGGAAAACGCGCGAGCGGCCGCCGACGAGACTGCAGCGCTGCGGCGTATCGCTGAACGTCAGCTGGCCGAAGCGTTGGAAGCGCTGCAAGCGGAACGAGAGGCCAAGTTCGCCGCCAAGAAGGAGTTGGACGCGCACCTTAGTAGAGAGGCCGCTTATAATATTACCAACTTGGCATATAGCATACGAGGTCAATATTGTTTAATAATTGTTGTAATGTAAACGACTACAATAACGATAACGACATAAGTTTTTTTTTCACCACGCAATGGTGCTGGCATTTTTTAATTGTAACAAAGGCCATATTTTGACACTGCTATGGTTAACAGAGCCATTAATATAGTTTGTCCGCCTTTTGATCTGATTGACATCATAGTGTTTTAACTTAACTTAATAAAATGTTATATATCACGACTTGCTCATTCTGCCTTTTCAATTTCCACTTGCATTCATTTCTTCTCTTTTAAGTTCAAATCAAACGCTACAATGGTCTGAATTAGTTTTAAACATGTCGAGGAACAAAGAAAATTACTATTCCTTAACTGTTATATCAAAGCAAGTGGCTTAGAAATTTAGTAGACCACTTTAATTTACTTTTTGCTTGAGTGTAATTTGTGTGTGTGTTTGTGAGTGAATGTGTAAATTGTATGCATGTATTTGCAGGTATGCCAGATGACAGCGCTGAAGAGGAGGGCGAGCCCGGGGGCTCCTCGTCCGCTGACCTGGCGAGTGGCATGGGCGACCACCACGCGGACCTGTTCTCTGAAGTACATCTGCACGAGATATCGCGCCTGGAGAAGCAACTCGAACAGGCGCATAATGAGAATGTATGTAGAATTTTCCCGATATGCGAATGATTTGTTTTTTGACGAACCTACTTAGAAAAGCTGATCGCAGCAGTTTCACCGGATTTGAGAAGTAACCCCTAAGGCTAAAGCGACATAAGAGCTCTGACGTCAGCTTGGACGGTTACTCTAATCGCGTTCGTGAATTTGTGTATATTATGGACAAATTATGTAAGGTGGTTAATCTTTAAAATAATGAATATTTGTTTGCAGAGTCAGCTGACAGCGTCTATGCGCGCGGCGCAGGCGACGGCGGAGAGCGAGGGCGCTGCGGCGGGCGCGCTGCGCACTGGACTCGTGCGCGTCGCGTCACGTGTCACCGCGCTCAACGCACTGCACGCGGACTGCGCGCCGGCGGTCAGTGCACGAACACATTATACACTGTGCTACCAATATCCGTATCTATTTATTAATTTATACTATTTGTGATTAAGGCTTAGGAGCTTTCTCTACCAGTCAACCCCGAGTGTGAAAAACATTTTAGCAAATGTAATCCTCATGGACTAAGATCAGAGACATGATGAAATATCAATTAATACATGAAGATATATATACGGTAATATATATATATATATATATCTGTATATAAATATATGGAGACCGGAGTATATGGATAGTCGTAACAATCATATATGTTATTTCACTTAAAATAATAACAACGAACAATGTCTCTTAAAATACGCTTATTCGAAGCTCTTTTAGAAGAAGCATATTAATAGCTAATTTCTACGCATTGAACGACTCTTGCCAAGTTAGCTGCCGACAGTTATATATATAGGATGATTTATACGTATATGTTAAAACAAGTGTACAGTGGCTTTTTGAATTAATTTTAGGAAGAGAAAGAAGAAAAGTCGGAAGGTGGCGTGGCTGCGCGAGCGGCTCGCTGGTTGACCTGGTGGCGTGTGTCGGGCGGTGAGCTGAGTGCGCTGGCCGGTGCGCTTGCAGAGCTGAGCGCAGTTAGCGGCGCCCCTGGCTCTTCCGCAGCCCTGCAGCGCCAGGCGCTCGCGCAGCTTAGCGATCGCGTCGCCGAGGCCGAGATCCGCTGCGCTGCACTCGAGGCTGATGCGGACCTGCTGCGCACGCTCGCAGGAGGTATGCATATTGTGGTTAATTACAATTCCGTTCTATACACGCCCTTTCTCCACGGGGAAATTCGACACAATTTGTAATTTTATCAACTCAATATAATCCATTTTTTTGGAACATCACTAATCGGTAAGGAGAAATCGTGATGTGACGATGACACATTCTAAATTTAAATGTAGCGTCTGGTTTTCGTTTGCTGTAACAATTTGATTTTGAAATATATACAGATATATTATGTATTATTTCAAGCAAATGAACGAGGAAGATTTTCACTCGTCTTCGTGTATCACTCTATCACTTGATAATGAGGGGAGAATCGGCGGCGTAGTAGCGTTAAACGCATCTGTAACATGTGATTTGAGCTCGATTTTTTTTTCTCGTAAATAATTTACACTTGTAAATTTATACAAATAAAATTTGATAAATAACGTGATGTGCAGGCGCGGGCCGTGCGCTGGCGAGCGCGGCGCCGGCGCTTTCCTCCGCGGCGGAGACGCTGGCGCAGCTCTACCACCACGTGTGCGCTGTCAACGGCACGCAACCCGAGCGCCTGCTGCTGGAGCACGCTGGCCACCACCAGGACGGTGAGAAACCCAATACATTATTTAATAGAGATCCGCCTTCTTTTTATACGACCCACATCCTATCACATATTTTTTTTCAGAAATATTGCTAACATTCTTGTTAACCAATTCAACTAAGCTTATGCTTGGGCTAAGAGATGGTTCACATCACCAGTCGAATGGTGGTTTCGAAAACCGAACTAACATTTCGCAGAACGTACTCTAAACCATCAGGCTATTGAAGCTTCGTGGATTGATTAGATTGAATGAACACGTATGCAGCTTCTTGTTTTAACTAAATAATTTTCTATTACAGGCGGCGGTACAGAAGGCCGCAGTGTAGACGAGGAGGCTTTAGCCCTAGCCGCAGGAGAACTGGAAGGCTTACGAGCTGCCGGAGGAGTAGCACGCTCTGCTGACACCTTGCTAGACCAACTCACGCACTTGCGTGCCGCGCTCGACACCGCGCTAGACTCGCGACATCGCCACCAACCCGGTATGTATCCTAATGGTATGAACATGTTATCCTTAGATTATTTTAGATTAAGGTTACAGCCTTTATATATGTCCCACTGCTGGGCGTTGCCTTCTCTGTAAAGAGAGTATAAGGGCGTAGTGCGGATTGGTGAACTTCATATAAAATAAAAATTATAAGACATGTAGGTTTCCTCACGATGTTTTCCTTTACCGCCGAGCGCGTGGTAAATCAGCACATAAAATTGCAACAACAAATTTATTGGTGCCGGCACCGGGGATCGAACTCGGGTTGCTAGCGTACTACGCAACTTGAGGCGACCGCCCGGACATTAAGCTACCACGGCTCAATGCTGATTTTAGATTAGATTGGGTTTATTTTCTAATAGTTAAAGGTAAGGTTTGCGAATCGTAAGGTCATAATAACACAATCATAAGGTCGAATCCACCTTTCAACTGTTGACGTGTACCATCTCCTTATTTTTTGTTGACGGGGAGAAAATCTTCACAAAGATACCCCGCCTTCTGGGGGGACGGCGGCGGCTATATGGGGTACTTACCCACTAAAACCTCCCCGGTGGCCCTTTCCTTGGTGCATGACAAGGGGCTCCGGGATCTCAACGTGGAACGCACCGGAGCCCCTCTGCACTGTGTTCAAGGAGAGCACGTCCCGGGGGGAGGAGGTAATTCCCGGGTCCACTTTGGAGGACGACGCAGGCCCCCACCCATGTTGTCCAGTGAACCCGAAGCCCTTTTAAGTCGACTTTTACGACAGGCAGGGGACACCGTAGTCTTATTCTTGAGACCATGTACCATCTCCTAGCATAAGCTTAAGTTTATAAGGAATGGTTAATATCGTTATATATATTATTTACAGTTATAAGTCAACATTTATTATATGCTTTAATAATTTTATCACTGAAATTATGAATGCTTAGTTTGTAGTAGGTCCAATGATGATCATTTGACGAAGCACAAATAAATATAGTATAAACTACTTGTTTCCGTAGCATCCAAGTCCTGTATGCAAAATATTCCGTCTGATGATTACAGTAAAAGACATAAAGAATGTTACAATGCCGAACTGAGAGACAATGCCAAGAGAAAACTGCAGCAATACATTGTTCAATCGTTACAATTCTTTCAAAATCAAACGAAAGCTGTCGCCGGAAATAATTCTAATAGTTCACGAAAAACAGTTAAGGAAATAACAGAGTATTTTGAAAAGATAACAAAACACAACTACACCAAGTGTACCAACAAGGATGTATTTACGACTCATCACGGTAAAACGAACTTTAAGCCGTCCATTATTAAGAGCAATATCGATTGTCAGAAATCACAAAGAAATGCTAGATTAATTGGCAGTAATAACAGTAAAACGTGCAACAGCGCATGGAGAGATGCCATGTTACAAGGGAAAGTTTTACATTTTAAAAGAAATGACTCTGTTCATCATAATAATAGAAATGACAGTGTTCTGAACAATTTGAGAGACTCGTTAAAGTCCAGCTTCATAACATGTATGGTGTTGCTACAATATGTAATGTGAGCCGGGATGGTTAATCTATTCTCATGTAAGAATTGTATGGCAACCTGAACTATACGTTTGAAATAAATATTGTTATATTGGTAATTATGTAGTAATTCATATATATAACGGTCATTATTAATAATCTCTCAGGTCTTTTTAGCATTTTGAGCAAGGGTAATTTTAGCAAGTAATTTGTACGTAAGAAAAACGGTAACTCGTTGATAATATTACTAGCTTGATAATTTTTTAGATAAAATTAGAAGTAGATTAAACAGTTTTCATTGTGTTATTTTAATTGATGAAAATTAGATAATTTTAGTTTTAAATTTATTATTTAATTTTTTGTGTATGCAACACTCATTCACTAGTAATATTTATTAACATTTTGTATCTACTTCACCACGGAGAAGTGGCCCCGACTAACCGCCAAATGTCGACTCGATTGTATAAGAATTTTTTACGA
Source organism: Meandrusa payeni (assembly GCA_029286785.1). Classification (NCBI taxonomy): domain Eukaryota; kingdom Metazoa; phylum Arthropoda; class Insecta; order Lepidoptera; family Papilionidae; genus Meandrusa; species Meandrusa payeni. The sequence goes on along the minus strand of JAGSMX010000008.1, from coordinate 3,206,531 downwards.
AGTGGTGTCTGTATTATGGTTGAAACACCTACACTTGACTATACTCTATTTGATTCATATAAGTTAGACAAGGATGAATATAGTTTCTTATTTAATTTTAAGAGCTATTTATATAATAATTCTGTAAGATTAACGTGATATGAAACTAGGAACGATTTAATGCCAGGATTCAGGATGCCAGATTGTAATATTAAGGCTTGTACAATAATCAACGCGATTTCTTAAGTACTTGATGATTTCACATATGGAGTCTTTTTTTAGCCTTTTGATTATCCGCTAATTATCGGCAATGTAACTTTACACTAAATGAAATATGTTGGCCTCTCGAAGACAATATAATGAACAAAAAGTTTTTAATGATACCGTGGTGGGATTGAAAATAGTAAATATACATATATTAGCTCTTGGTCGCGGGGTTGCTAGTAAACAGACGAATATGGTGAATATTCTCTGAAAGCTCCCGCTCAGATACTTTTTAGTGTTATTTTTCAGTAGCCGGGTTTTAGTTTTTGTACTAATATTTTATTGTCACGTGTCATTTATTGCCACTTCTATTGCCGTTCTGGAACTAGATATAGTAAAAAATATTTACAAAGTACGACATAGTTGTTAAAGTTAACATATATTGACAGTGATGGAGACAGAGGAGCGCGGCGCGGAGCTGGCCGACCTTCAAGAGCAAGTGATAAAGCTGAAGTCTCTGCTGTCCACGAAGCGCGAGCAGATCGCGACCCTGCGCACCGTGCTCAAGTCCAACAAGAACACGGCCGAGGTGGCGCTGGCCAACCTCAAATCCAAGTACGAGACGGAGAAGACCATCGTCACCGAGACCATGCTCAAGCTGAGGAACGAGCTGCGTCTGCTCAAGGAGGACGCCGCCACCTTCTCCAGTAAGATATTATCCTTTTTTATAGTAACATTTATGTAGCACTGTTGGGCATATCCCTGCAAAGAGATTATAAAGGCATAGTTCGCCGTGCGGCCCTAGCGCAGTTTGACAGACTTCATATGTCTTGGAAATATTTCTTATCCATGTGTGTAAATGTTTGATTTTTTTATGGACGAACACAGTTGGCCAGAGAGGCTGGCCTTTACTGCTTCACCGGATTTAAATGTGCCATAGCTCTTAAGTCGCTAGTAACTCGACACAAGGGTCCTCCCGGTGAGGGCTAACCTCGGCTTGGACGGTTACTATGTTACGCGTAAGCATTTCGATCGAGGGCGTCTGAGAGCGACCACGACTCAGCTTAATAATAATTAATAAAATACCGACCTAAATAAGGCTTATTGGGACAATGTAAGCTAAAATAACTTATATGCCACTTCAGGAAGCGAAATGTTTGACTGTAGGAAAGGTATATACCAATTTTATATTGAACCACTGAAAATGACGGTTGCAAGATCGCTTATATTGCACATGGATATGGTTATAGACAATTACAACAATTGAACGCGCACTACCACCACGTTTCGGGCCGAAATTAGAAGGAAGAGTGAGAAGCCACGAACGTAGAAACGAGTGAATGAATGAATTGAATGACTATGATGTTTATATTGTATTCTTAGTGTTGGGATGACCAACATGTAAGTTTTCGATGATGGTTTTCTGAGCGTGTGGTAAATCAACGCTTAAACTTGCAACAAACAAATTCATTGGCGCCGGCGTCGCGATCGACTTCGGGTTGCTAACGTACTGTTTTTTTTTTTAATTTCTAAGCAAGTGCTTGACTACGATCCCACCTGATGTTAAGTGGAAATGCAGTCCTGGATGGTAAGGCGCACTAGCTTAGTAAATGCCTATTCACTCTACTCTTGAAAATACCCACATTGTAATCGGAAGGAAAGACAGACGCGGGCAAACTATTGCAGTCCTTTGCTGTACGAAGAATGAAAGACGAAGCAAATCGCTTCGTACGGGTTTGAGGGATGTTCACAACAAAAGGATGAAATCCCGCAGTGCGTCTAGAAGTCCCATGGTGGAAAGGGGATGGGGGAATGGGATGTAACGCCCTCTGTAGAAAAACAAAAAAAACATATGCTATTAGATATATGTTTTATTGTATTAGGTATATGTTTGCCAAGAACTATTTAAGTAAGAAAGATACGTTAAATCCAACCGTGCTGTGTACGCATAGCCGATAACAAAGTTTGTGAGTATCACTCATCATACGTCGTTCGTTAGAATGGAGAGTTGCCAAACCGAAAGACATCTGAGTCTGCGAAGAGATGTCGGTTCTCTTTGCATCCTGTATCGCATTTACCATGGGGAGTGTTGTGAGGAATTGTTCGGAATCATCCCAGCTACCGATTTCCATTACCGCACATCTCGGCAGAATTCCAATTCCACCGCCACCATCTTGATGGTTGGCGTTCAACGACTGTACGTTTTTCGCGTAACTTTCTCCCACGCACTGTCAACTTGTGGAATCAACTGTCGCCAGCGGTGTTTCCGAACGTTTACGATTTAGGGACCTTCAAGAAACGAGCCTATTCCTATCTCAAAGGTCGGCAACGCACCTGCAGCTCCTCTGGTGCTGTGGATGTTCATGGGCGACGGTGATCACTTAAGATCAGGTGAGCCGTATGCTCGTTTGCCACTTTTCATATAAAAAAGACATTACTTACCGTACTTCTTACTAAGTTATACTTTTGTGTCAGGTCTGCGCGCGATGTTCGCGGCGCGCTGCGAGGAGTACGTAACGCAAGTAGACGAGCTCACTCAGTCGCTCTCCAGTGCCGAGGATGAGAAGAAGACGCTCAACCAACTACTGCGTCTCGCCGTCCAGCAGAAGCTCACCCTCACGCAACGTCTCGAGGAGCTCGAGGTCATTTGTTCACTCATTAAACAGTTCACCCTAAAATCTTAAATGCACTGAATATGACTATAACATTATTTTAATGACAAATAGACGTAAATCATTTTTTTTTTGTTAACGTGGAGGAAATCTTCAGAAAGATACCCCGCCTTCTGGGGGGAAGGCGGCGGTTATGTAGGGTTTTTACCCACTAAAACCTCCCCGGTGGCCCTTCCTCGGTGCATGGTGAGGGGCTCCGGGATCTCCAGTGGAACGCACCGGAGCCCCTCTGCACTGTGCTCATAGAGAGCACTTCCCGGGGAGGTTACTGCCTCCCCCAAATAGACGTAAATCAATGTCAATTTAACTCATGTGTGTCGTTTAAGAGCATATCTACTCGTGAGTTACTGGTAAGCCCATTAGCGTTTCGTAAAAAAGTACTTTATCCCAGTCATTTTAGGAAAATTATAATCATTCACACACATACCTTCCAAATTTAATTAAATATTCTTCTATTAAAAGGTGCACAACACAAACTGTCTTAGTTACAAGATGGATGTGATCTTGGTATCCTCACCAATAATATATTTGAATTCATTTTTCTATAGCTAAGTGATTTTCAGAATTTCCTTGAGAAATTATATCTTATATACTTTATATATCCCTCTCAACTTCCGATCTCACTTTTCGTAACGCATTCAATAGCTTACGCTACAAATCAAGCATGCATAAAGAAGTTTTACATTAAAAAATTAAATACTATATTATTGTTATGCAGGTGGACCGGGAGATGCGCACCCGCCGGGTGCCAAAGTCGGCGGGCACGCCGCGGGCCCGGCCGCGCGACTTTTAGCGGCTCGTGTTGGCGCTAAAGGCCGCCGCCGCAGCCCTACGCGCGCTGCTGCGGCACGCCACACGAGCGCCCTAACTCGCCGGCCACGAGCGCACCGCTGTAGCTGGTACGCCAGGTCACAGAGACTATACCACGCACCATGCGGTGTACGTATTCGCTGGCTTAGTGAAGTCTGTCACTCCGCGTACCAGTGCGCCCGCGCCACTAACGAATTTATAGTGTAAAACTTTCCGCTACCCTGTTGTGGTTTCTTAATGGATTCCGGTGAAAATATATACGAACACTAAACAAAATAAAATACGTTCGGTCACTGATATCCCCGACTGGGTTCAGTAGCTTGGAATGTAAATCAATTACTGAAAAAAAAATGTGCAATGGACAAGACCGATTCAAAAGTGTTCTTTGTATGATGTGATCATATAAATGGAATCGATTCTATGATGACGTCATAATACATACAACTCAATGGCTCTATTGCATTGTAGTTGTATTTAAAAACTCTCGTATGCATTGTGTAATGTTTAGTGCTATGATGACGTCACGTCGCGGAGGTTCGCGTGGAGGGTGCTCCGCCGCGGCGTGTTTTATGAACTTTTTCTTATTGTGGTTCTTAGGAGACTAAAATTATTTGTACGTTTTTATAAAACTAATGTAATTAATCGTACCAATAATGTAAGCGGGGCTCCGTGCGAGCAGCACGTGTCGTGGACGCGCGCCGCGCCGCGAGCCGTCCGCAATCTGAACCGTCAAACTGTGCAGCGGCGCGCGACCACTGACCAAGTCCACATGAAATCACTCGTCTTCACTTCTAAAACATACAGACATTATATGTTGTACATCGTCATACACCTTTCGTATGTATTGTATTATTCTTTTACTTATAGTATTGGAATGTTAATATAAATTTTCATCTGCAAATTGAATTGTGATTAAAAAGACTTCGAGAGGCAATTTTGACGCCTAAGTTTAATTAATTTTTCTAAAAACTTTAGAGTGTTATATATACTATAACTTGGTGTAGATAATTCAGTTGCCACAGATTGGCTGAATTTATTTGTGGAATTGAACATTATGACATGTTTAGAGGTGAAGTGATATAAAAACTTGTAAGCCTGTAAGAACCGTATTTCATTGTTACAGTGCAGACCAATGACTTTTGTGGGACTTTGGTATTCACTCATAGGTCGACGGAGCCCCGTCGTAAGTTAGTTGGTGTTATATGAATGTTGACTGATTTTAAATCGAGGACGCTGTTCGGGAAGCGGGCGGAGGGAGGGGAGTGGGGGAACGTCTCCGCGATGCGTTGTTATTATTGTTAGGTTGTGTCGTTTGCAAGTGGCTACTGTCGTCCGATATACCCGTTAGCGGTTCTTGCCCAAGTCTCCGCCGTGAGACATATCGCATTCCCTATCGATCTATCACCCTAATGTAATGTTTTGATATTAACGAATTTCCTCGTACCTATGTCTACTGCACGACGCGAATTTGATGTCGTTACAAGTATTTTTATAATTGGATCGCTATATTTTATTACGCGAACGCATTTGGTATCGTCGCTTGGTTGCGCGTGGGGACGGCGCGGCAAGTTTCATTATATTACGACGATAGTGTAAACAGGAGAACGAGATCGCGCAACGTTATTTTTTAATTATATACATATTTTGTACGCGAAGCGAGGTTCGCGTATATGTACATATTATGAAAATCCTTTACTCGATACGAATGTTTAGTACGTCCATGAAAAAAAAAATCTTAAAAAAAAACATATTCGTCGATTTCCATCCATAATGTGCGCAAAAGACTATGTAATCTGTTCTAGTTGATATTCTCTAGTTTGTTGTGTTGTTGTGGCCCTCTGCCTAATACTTTCGTCCATCTTGTTCTAGTTATATTTGTAGTATTTCCGTATTATTTTTGTTCTGTTGAAAGTTACGTTGAGGCCGCTGCGATCATGCGAGGCGGACTTACAATTGGACGCGTTCGTATGCATGCTATACATGGGAAATTTTCTTGTGGTAAATTTAATTGTTGTAAGCTCGGGATAGTAATAAATGTTTGAACGATATATAGTTTGCATACGGAGGCAGCCGGTCGCAGCTGGTTCGACGCATTCTGCCGTCCTGTGGCCTCGCCACACGCGTCCACTTCTTGTCCACGAGCCGGTCGAACTCACACACACGCTCGTACGTCGATATATACTTATACCTACGTGCACGCTACGTACACGCCCACGTACACACAATACTGATATCACAAGAAACGCGTCCTATGTTGCTCAAAGTTTGCTCACGCGGGGTTCGACCGGCGCTCTAATGATAAGACAAAATTTACAAGAGATTATTAAAGTGTTACGAGGTATTATTAATTATTATTATTATTTACGTTATTCAATGTGATGTTTGCAGCTTCCCGTGATAAGATTGCGCGAAACCGGTGGATGACGTAGTCGTTTATCTTTTAGTGTCTCACTGGACATAGGATAGTTGAACCGTTCCATGTAGTTCGGGCACTCGCCCTTCGTAGGTATTTTACCGGTTTAGGAGTAGATCTAGTTACTACATTAACTTTCAAGTATACTTCTTAGGTGTTATCTAAAGCGTCCTTACGTGGCGTGTAGTGAAATCATTTGCAATATAGACTATTTGATAGAGAATTTTTTCATAGCTGAAAGCGGCGGGCCGGCCCGCGAGGACCATAAGCCTTGCATTTATTGTTTTTAGATTGTATTGACTAGCTTTATTCGTAGATCCATTCTTTGTGTACTTACTATGGACTTACCAATTGAATAGTATTAAAATGTATTATTTTCCTTTTGCCTTTTAGTTATATCTAGCTTAGCAGCAGACATCAACAATGTATGTGTTATATATCTAGTCACTGCTACTTCCGCTCGTCTCGCGAGGGTCTCTGTCCAATCGGCCTCGAGACCCGTACGAGAGGCAGCTCTTGAAACGTTGTGATTCGATGTCACGGGTCGAAAGGAAACTTCTCTGCCCTTACGTCAATTTGTTTCGAATTTTTCGATGCATTGTTTGTTACTTATTGTCTACAGTGTTCATGTATTACGCAATATTTTGATTTTTTAATTTATTTTCCGATATATTTTTAGATATGTGTTAAGGTGCAATTGACTATATGACCAATGCGGGAGGCGTGGCCTCTTCGCATTTTTCCATATTATATTTTTTTCAGTATTTAGATTGGACGAATCGGCTCGATGTCTGCTGCCACTAGCCGGTGGTGGTATTAAGAGCGATTAACCAAATATTTTCTTTATATCGTTTATAACACTTTAGACCAGTTTATTTGCCTAGTTGTAGTTATTATTTTATATTAAAGAGGAATTATGTCTTTATTATTTAAATATTTGAGAGTATGTAATTGACCTTTATTTGTATGACATGATTGAAGCGCTCGGCAACTCGACGCATGATTGTTCCCACTTGCACATCGTGGTATCATTTGTTCAGCAGCAAAGTAATTCGTCGGTTGTTTCATTGTCAACTCGCATTGCACAGTTTGATGGTTCACTCTGCAGTGTTACAACACGTTCCTAGCTTCAGTCGCAAGATGGCCACTAGTGGATATATAATTGTTTTGCAATTGCAGAATTACTTCAGATTACATGTCTTTGCATAATTGAATCTCATATTTAAAAAGTAACGCATGAGCTTTGGAGAGTATAAACAATAGTCGCCTACGCATAATATTTAAATATGTCAATATTCAACGACAGATTCAATGAACCAGCCTTGGGAACATATCATGGTTAACCTAAAGCGGAATTATTTTCATTGTAATGGGTACGCCGTGTTGTCGTAATGACTGATTTGAATCATGTAACAGAATAATAAATTATATATTTAATCACTGTGTTTTATTTCATTTCCGTATGTAGACAGCCTTTGGGCTCGGTTTTAATGAAAGTAAAGTAAAAAGCATCGAGTTAACTACACCATACACCATCCGACGGTTAGTTTAATTGTACAATACTTCTGACAGAATTATTACCAAATTTACTTTATTTGATTCATTAATTTATATAACTTGAAAAAAATACCTTTACCACTACAGTGACCACAATATATATAATCTTATATTTAAGATTAAAGTAAAATATATGTGTCAAGTCATATGATTGACGTTTGACAGTTGTGCGCGAGAAATAAGTCGAAAGAAAACCGTCTTAAGAACCACACGTTGTTTTATTTCAAAAGTACACAGTGCCAAGTAATATCGTCGTTAGTGCACTAACATATGGTCCTTCGAGCCGGATTTATTACAAAAAATTAGTATTGTGCATTTAACGAACAACTAACTATTCAAAGAGAGAATTTAAAGTGAAATATAGTTATTAAAATCGTACTACTACTCGTCGTCGGGTTATAAGTGCAAATTACAATAGTGCGATTGTATAGATACGATATTAAATTTACAAACAATTATATAAACACAGTACCAAACTATATTAAAAACATAATTATATAAAAGTGTTGGTGTAACGCGAGCTGCGAGTTGAGCTGGCCGGCGCTTGGTATCGTTCAAATATTTTCTTACCCTCAACAAATTGACAATTTTACGTGATCGTTACATTTGAATATATTTGTATTTTCGATAAGTTTTATTTATCTGGGCTTATTACAAGATGAATTCCTCAGAACAACAAATAAATATTCAATGCGATAATTATGAAAGGGTGCAGAGGGCCTTTACAAACTTTAAAAAGTCACCAAAGGAAAGAATTACAATAGGGTACCTCACGTCGAGATTAGATTCCTTAGAAGTTTATTCGAAGGATTTTAAGGACATGCACGCCAATATAATTCAACAAATAGCAAGGGAAGACAGAAATTCATTTTATTATTTCGACCATGAAATATATGATAATTTTGAGGAATTATTCTACACGTATAAGGGAGATTTACGGAACGCATTACAAATATTACAACCAGATAAAGAAAGTAATTTAGAACAATCAGGGAAGAAAGTGTACCAAACGCAGAATGATGTTAAGCTACCGCGTATTACCATACCCACGTTCAGCGGTGATTATACGGAATGGCAGTCGTTTCATGATTTGTTTATGGCACTCATACACAGAAATGACACACTTGAAGATGTACAAAAGCTTCACTATCTGAAAAGTAATTTAAGGGGAGACCCAGAATTATTATTACGACACTTTGCTATTACAGGAGATAATTATGCTGATGCTTCGTCTATCCTTAAAAGGCGTTATGACAATAAAAGATACATAGCAAATAGTATTTATAAAAAATTCTTCGGCCAAAAAACCTTACCTTCTAAGTCGGCAAACTTATTGAAACAGCTTTTGGATACATCTGTGGAATGTGTGAATGCATTAAAGAATCTCGGGTTATACGCTGTACAGAGCGACTCAATGGTGATTCATGTAATAGTATCGAAATTGGACGCAGTTACACACAAACAATGGGAAGAGACTATTAGTAATGATGACCCTGACAATTTTCCTTCTCTTGAACAACTGAGGACATTCCTGGAAAATAAATTTCGGACTCTACAGATGATAGAACCTGCAAGAAAAATAAATAAAGTTGTTGATACGAAGTCTTACCACACTTTAAGTAAGGCGGAGGCGCAATGTAGTTTCTGTAATGAGAGTCATTATATTTATAATTGCAAGCAGTTCGTAAAACAACCGATAGAAAAGAGATATAAGTTCGTCCAGAGTAATAATTTGTGTTTCAATTGTTTAATACCGAATCACACAGTATTCAAATGTAAACAAACAACATCGTGTAAGATTTGCAAAAAACGGCACCACTCTTTGTTACACAATAATAAATGGCATTTATTTATGAAGAGAAATGAAACAACAGAAGAAGAGGAATTAGAAAAACAAGACGAGACGGACATAAATTTAACTTCACTTATGTCGCAAGAACACCTTGGTCAAAGGGTGTTATTGGCAACGGCACTGGTCGGTGTGACATCAAGGTCTGGAGAAACACACACCTTCCGTGCATTAATTGACCAAGGATCGGAGGCCTCGTTCGTAACCGAACGAGTCGTTGACTTGTTGGGTTTAAGGAAGATTAGCATCAACGGCGAGGTGTCTGGTATAGGAGGGGAGAATAGCATACGTTTAAATCACATGGCAGAATTGGAAATTAAATCTAGACATGAAACAAACATTTCTGTCAATATTAAGGCATACATTATAAAAACATTGACTCGTAGGTTGCCTGCCAGGGAAGTTAAGATAAATGATTGGCCTCAGCTTAGAAAAATGAATTTAGCTGATCCCATGTTTCACACGCCTGGTAGGGTAGACATTCTTCTAGGAGCTGACGTCATCTGTAAAATAATTTACTCAGGGTTAATTAGAGGCCCTCAAGGCATTATTGCACAGCACACAAGCCTAGGTTGGATTTTATCAGGAAGCTTAAATCAACCAGGAAGTCAGAAGCCAAGGCGAATTACAAGCCTACATGTCACTCAATTAAATGATAAAATCAACACTCTAACGAAGAAGTTCTGGGACATAGATCCAGAGCAGCATACACAAAAGAAGAAAATTACAAAAGAAGAATCAAAATGCGAAAACATCTACGATGCCACAACAAGAAAAGATGAAAGGGGTAGGTATGTTGTACACTTCCCTCAAAAACAAAGCCTTGAGGACACAGTGGCACAGGGTGGAGACACGAAGAAGCTGACGATTACGAGATCGAAGTCACTGAAAAGAAGATTAAGAAAAAATGAAACAGAGTTAGAGCTTAAGAATACATTTCACTATTTCGTAGAAGAAGATCTAATTTGGCTACGTTTTTCCTCCTTGTCAAGAATGAAAAGAGTGTTATCATATTGTAGAAGGCTATTGCATAATGAAGAGGATAAAGATGATATTTAAACATTTGATGAAATGAATGTAATAGAATTGAGATGCGTTAAATTTTACCAGAATTCAGTTTATTGTAAGGAAATAGAATGTTTGCAAAGGGATGGAAGGCTCAGAAGCAATAGCTCGTTGATTAATCTAACACCGTATCTAGATGAAAATGGATTAACGCGAGTTGGTGGTCGATTACATCACGCTGTGAGCTTGTCAACTAACAGAAAACACCCGATTATTGTTCCTGCTAATCAACATATTACCAGGCTTATAATAAATGAAGCTCACCTAAGAACTCTTCAGCAAATGATGGCATACATAAGAAAAAAATACTGGATCATTAACTTGAAGTCGGCCGTTAGAGGGTTCATGCGTAATTGCACAACTTGTATAAGAGACGATGCTAGAACGAGACATCAACTCATGGGAAGCTTGCCTATGCAAAGAATATCGCCATCTCGTGCATTCGCCAACAGCGGAGTAGATTACGCAGGGCCAGTGCACCTCAGGGCCTCCAGGGGACGGGGTCACAAGACCCTCAAGGGCTATATTTGTCTATCTGTCTGACAAAGGCAATACATCTAGAATGCGTTACAGATCTTACTTCACAGGCGTTTATTGCAGCATTTAGAAGATTTGTTGCCAGACGGGGTCATTGCTCACATCTGTGGAGTGACAATGGCACTAACTTCGCAGGGGCTGTTAAGGAGCTGCAGCACATGTTCGAAGCCGGTAAAAACAATACGGCTAAGGAGATAGCAGAAATATTAGCCAAGGACGGCACCACATGGCATTTCTCACCACCTAGAGCACCTAATTTCGGCGGACTGTGGGAGGCTGGTGTGAAGTCCGCCAAGAGACAAGGCTGACTTACGAGGAAATGGCGACTTTATTGGCACAAGTGGAAACGTGTCTCAACTCGCGACCTCTTTGTCAAATGGACAACACGCTGGAGACACTGGGCCCGTTGACTCCGGGTCATTTTTTGATCGGGGAACCATTGATCGGAATCCCTGACAGTGATTACGTTCAAAGAAACATAAGTTATTTGCAAAGATGGCAATTTATACAACACCTTACGCAAGATTTTTGGAAAAGGTGGCAAACGGATTACTTGCACACCTTGCAACAGAAATACAAGTGGCAAGTGGTAGTGCCATCTCCATCTATCGGAGACATAGTCATCGTGAAACACGAAACCCTGCCTCCATGCAAGTGGCTATTGGGAAAGATAGTCGCGTTGCATCCTGGATCAGATACACTAGTGCGTGTTGTGTCTGTGCAGCTAAAGGGAAATGAAATAATGAAGCGACCATTATCCAAATTGATTTCGCTCCCTATCAAAGCTAAGGGATAGACAAATAAAAAGGTTATTTAGTGTCATGGGAACAGTAACATATTAATTTAGTTTGAAATTTTAACTTTATATTTTAGTTTGTTAATTTCTTTACATGAATATTAGTTAGTAAGCAACATAAAATAAGTGTCACTCGTGCATAACGTATATTACAGAGTCAAAACAACATTAGAATTGTAAAGCATTTTTCATCAATTGATTTGTTACACTGTAGAATACATTAATAATATACAGTCCACTAAAGCGAAAAAGAATCTACAGATTGTTAAGTATAGGATTCTTTGGGTGAAAAATTATTTTGAAAATTGTATTATGTATGTATTTGATGTAACCATTACTGTTTAAGAACACCATTGCATCAATTTAAAAACAGTTGTTTTTGGCGGCCGGCATGTCAAGTCATATGATTGACGTTTGACAGTTGTGCGCGAGAAATAAGCCGAAAGAAAACCGTCTTAAGAATCACACGTTGTTTTATTTCAAAAGTACACAGTGCCAAGTAATATCGTCGTTAGTGCACTAACAATATGCTTTAGAAAAAAAGTAATACAAACTCCTGTTACGATGCAATTTTTTTCTAATTATATGTAAACCTAATTTATTTTAGAATATTTCAACTGTAAAATACTTTTTTTAATCTATGGTCATTTATTAAATATATTTTGGAGCACTTTGTTAAAATAAGTAACGAAACAGAACAATTTAGATATTATTTTACAGAACAGTATCAAATATAACGTAGATACACATGTACACTATATTAGATAGTGTTGTGCAAAATTATATTATAATCTTATATGCATTAAAGTAATTAACATTTTTTTTTTTATATGAAAAGTGGCAAACGAGCATACGGCTCACCTGATCTTAAGTGATCACCGTCGCCCATGAACATCCACAGCACCAGAGGAGCTATAGGTGCGTTGCCGACCTTTGAGATAGGAATAGGCTCGTTTCTTGAAGGTCCCTAAATCGCAAACGTTCGGAAACACCGCTAGCGACAGTTGATTCCACAAGTTGGCAGTGCGTGGGAGAAAGTTACGCGAAAAACGTAGTCGTTGAACGCCAACCATCAAGATGGTGGCGGTGGAATTTGGAATTCTGTCGAGATGTGCGGTAATGGAAATCGGTAGCTGGGATGATTCCGAACAATTCCTCAGAACACTCCCCATGGTAAATGCGATACAGGATGCAAAGAGAACCGACATCTGTTCGCACACTCAGAGGGTCGAGTTGATCGGAAAGACCCTGATCGTTGACTATTCGAGCAGCTCTACGTTGTACACGGTCAAACGGAAGAAGTTGGTATTGGGGACATGTAGCTATTTACTTATAATATTTAATTAAATAAAAAAGTGTTTTGTGTGTACAATTTATTATTTATATACGTATTTAAATAACTTAAAAAAAATTAACTCTAGTATGTTTGAATTAACAACACATTATGAATACAAGTATAATAAAATCTGTAAATTTAGTAGAAAAAATCCAACAATACTACGCCATAAAGCACAGCAAATATGATTAAAGTGACTTTAAGTTAATCATTGTATAAAGTATTAGCAATAGTATCTTTATTGCATTGACTTGTTTGTATTTTAGTTACGGATCTATCAAATTTAGTAAAATTTACCTCCAAAGGTTTGGAGAAAGTTACAACGATATACACTTATCAAGAACAGACGAAAATAAAATAATTTATTTACCTTCGACTAATGTATCATGTGATTAATGAAAATAGTAGTAGTTACCTTAGTATACAACAGGATCTTTCCTTTCAGTTTACATTGTTATAAAAGTTTATTTGTTTCTACACTATAATTCTATTACAGATAAAAAATATAAGAATGCATTTAAATGAGCATTACCGACCATAGATTACTTTAATTCTTTTATTAAAACGGAAAAATTCTAGCCAATGACAACATCAAATATGGCGGATACGTCACTTTCTCGAAGAAAGCATAGACAAACTTTTTATCATGTTGCGTTCAAGTTGATATTTTAATAAACCATATATGTTTTTCGTAAATGTATACATTTTTGACAGATTTACAGTTATCTTATTTGGTAAACAATTAATAATCGCGTTTAACTTTCCAAATGACGAAAGTGGTTCGTTTTTTATATTATATTTCGTCGTTTGTTTCAAGCAACGGAATGCTGACACGATCGTTACTTAAATGACTAGAAAAATAATTAAATAAGCAATTAATAATATTAATAACACTGAAAAGTGTTAACGCAACAAGATAGCATTATGTACTTTGTGAAGTGAAACTTAAATTAACTTAAACAAGCACCGATTCAGTATTAACTTCAACAGGCAACTACGACAAGCGTCGTAAAATACTTCAATCTGTAACTTTTATACAAATCGGGTGCAACTATATATAAAACGTACGGAAATATCGTAAAAAAATGCAATTATTACAGTATGTATACTAATTATAGTTATGTAATTACACTTATAGAGATTTAATCTAAATTTAATGCATTTAAAAATGAGATAATTTATTTTATCATTTGATAAACGAGAGCAGTATATGAGGTTGCATGCAATGGGTAGTTGAGGTAGATTTGTAGAATAGTAAAGTAAATTAGCAACCCATACAAACATGTTCCCTCCGTTGGGCACACAGACTGTAAAGAAAGTTTTAGTCCCTTTTTATAAATTGCAATAAACAATTTCATTAGCGCTGACATCTACATACTCAATACACTCAGTCATTCAAAAAGCATCAAAATAATACATAAACTCCAATTGAATTAGTTACCAATTTAGCTCTCCGAGGAAGTTGACGGCAATGAGCTGATTACATCTATCACAGACATGACTGGTATTCCAAGAGTAAATAGACCAAGGATCCTGACAGCATCTGCATGATAAAGAGAACATAATCTATGTAGATAAATGTCCAACAGCAAAACTAACTTATGTTCTTCCAGTATACAATAATTCTGTATAATTATTAATATTGTGAGTCGAGGAATTTATTTGTATTTGTTTGTTAAAATGTTCTTGTGTGACTTAAATTCTTCATCTTTTAAATACACGTCTTAAATCTATTGTAAATATTATATTTAATTACTGGCCGGTAAGATTACAATGTTATCTCACTGACATTACAATTAAAACACAAATTAAACAATGGATACAATATTTAGGAGACAATTTGTATACAATTTACATTACGGTATAGTATACATTTAAGATTAAGAAGAGAATTAAAAATTAATTACAAATGCGAAAGAATAGTGTCATCAGCTATTTTAAAACACTTTATGGCAGTTAGAAAACAAATAAACTATGCATTGAATCATTAATTGCATTGTAGTCCGCCCATTGTACATATAATTTACTTATTTATGTCATAACGGTCGTGCAATGCAAAATATACCTTATACGTATATACATTAAGTCTTTAAGAAATGTAAGAAATAAAGTCAAATTTTATAAACCACCATATAACCCTTTTAAGGTTAAAAGAGATCTTCGAACATGTACGAGGTCTTCTATAGGCGGAGTTTTCTTGCATCTTTACTGGTGAGCTGTGAAAACATACAAAACAGTTCATATATTAAACCAGTAGCATCGTCTGATTTTAAGTATAGATGTAATTAGAAATTACTTTGGGAAAACTTTATCGGAACCATTCCAACTAAGCTTAAGCTTGTGCTAAGACATGGTTCACGGCAATAGTCCAATAGTGGATTCGAACCCACGACCTTACAATTCGCAGGCCATACCCTGAACCATTAGGCTATTTTCTTACTATATCTATTCTCAGTTTAGACATTTAGATGTTCATCCGAAGTTTAGGTGTTTCAATAAGTATATTTACGAGTAAAAACAGACTTCAAATCGAATCAAACGTTAGACGCTGTTACGCATGGACGCCCTTTTTGTATTTCCGAATTATCGTAGGAATATTACGAAATCAAAACCTAACCAAACTATTCAAACATCCTTTCCAATAAACAATGAATCATTCAAATCCGTTGCCATCATATTGAGTTATTCGTTAATTTGTGCACTTTTTTTTTTGGGATGAACTAACACAGTTGGCACAGAGAAGCTGGCCTTTACTGCTTCACCGGATTTGAGAGGTGGCATAGCTCTTAGATCGCTTAGCCTGAACCTCATTGTGATGCACATACTTGATGCAAATTTCAATGGGACACTTGGTGTGTCAATTAAAAAAAGAATCGTCAAAATCGGTTTGCCCAGTTGAAAGTTATATGTGATTCTTTAAAATTAAAGAAATAAAACTTCCAGCATATGACACAGAGTTGGCTCAAATTTAGACATTTTTAGATGAAGAAAAATATATGATGCGAACACGAACTTAATAATATGATAGAGTTATGTTGTTCTAGAATGAACAAGCTAATTTTCAATCCGGTTAACATCTGAAAATTCTAACATAAACCTCGCGCCGCGCCATCTTCATCAAAACGTTGGAAGCTTATTTGTACACCTAATAACATGTTTGCTTGTATGTTAATTAAGTTATTTATTTAGACCTGTTTGGGATTGACCGCATGGCCTGAGTTACAGCGTGACGAGGTCGGCGACGTTCTCGCGTGGTGGTACCAAACTGGGCCGGAAGTACACGCACAGGCGGTCGTATAGGCTGACACGAGCCTCGCGCGCGTCCCACTCCCATGGCTCCTCCTCCTCGCACAGCTCGCCCACGTCCCACGTGTCGGGCGTCGGCGAGCTCGTCTCCTCGAACGGTTGTATGGGCTCCAATAATGAGTCGTCCGCGCCCAGCACCTGCGACAAAACAATGTTAGGCTTAAAGCTCTAAAAATAATTTAAGGATTTGAATTGAATTGAATGAAACAAAACAAATATTTTACAGACAGGAAATTAAATATAATACAGTTAATTTTATTACAGAATTTGCAAAACTATGCAAAAATCTAGTTCTCTCTTTCTAAAACGTTTTTTTAACAATATATATTACAATATTATAGAACAGCATATGAAAAGTTTTTGGGAAGGACACACTAATCAGGTAAGACGCCACTTCAGTCTCACCGGGCCTATATGAGGTCCCCGAGGTCTTCTTACCATCTTATTCTCAATAGGGAGTTACTTAGGGGGCAAGGATCCCAGAGAGGGAGCTTCATGTCAGTCAGTTGATTGAATTACTAAAATTAATATTTACTAGAAAAGAAAATTAAATGTTACCGAGCTAGCGTTAAGTGCTCGAGCAAACTTCAACATTTTTTAATGACGAACTACACAGATTGGCCAGAGAAGCTGGCCTTTACTGCTTCACCGGATTTGAGAGGAGGCACAGCTCTTAGATTGCTTAGCCTGAACCTCATTGTGATGCACATACTTGATGCAAATTTCAATGGGACACTTGGTGTATCAATTAAAAAAAGAATCGTCAAAATCGGTTCACCCAGTCGAAAGTTATATGTGATTCTTTAAAATTAAAGAAATAAAACTTCCAGCATATGACACAGAGTTGGCTCAAATTTAGACATATTTAGATGAAGAAAAATATATGATGCGAACACAAACTTAATAATATGATAGAGTTATGTTGTCCTAGAATGAACAAGCTAATTTTAAATCCGGTTAACATCTGAAAATTCTAACATAAACCTCTCGCCACGCCATCTTCATCAAAACGGCGGAAGCTTATTTGTACACCTAATAACATGTTTGCTTGTATGTTAATTAAGTTATTTATTTAGACCTGTTTGGGATTGACCGCATGGCCTGAGTTACAGCGTGACGAGGTCGGCGACGTTCTCGCGTGGTGGTACCAAACTGGGCCGGAAGTACACGCACAGGCGGTCGTATAGGCTGACACGAGCCTCGCGCGCGTCCCACTCCCATGGCTCCTCCTCCTCGCACAGCTCGCCCACGTCCCACGTGTCGGGCGTCGGCGAGCTCGTCTCCTCGAACGGTTGTATGGGCTCCAATAATGAGTCGTCCGCGCCCAGCACCTGCGACAAAACAATGTTAGGCTTAAAGCTCTAAAAGAACTTAAGGATTTGAATTGAATTGAATGAAACAAAAACAAATAATATACAGAAAAGAAAATTAAATATAATACAGTTAATTTTATTACAGAATTTGCAAAACTATGCAAAAATCTAGTTCTCTCTTTCCAAAACGTTTTTTCAACAATATATATTACAATATTATAGAACAGCATATGAAAAGTTTTTGGGAAGGACACACTAATCAGGTAAGACGCCACTTCAGTCTCACCGGGCCTATATGAGGTCCCCGAGGTCTTCTTACCATCTTATTCTCAATAGGGAGTTACTTAGGGGGCAAGGATCCCAGAGAGGGAGCTTCATGTCAGTCAGTTGATTGAATTACTAAAATTAATATTTACTAGAAAAGAAAATTAAATGTTACCGAGCTAGCGTTAAGTGCTCGAGCAAACTTCAACATTTTTTTTAATGACGAACTACACAGATTGGCCAGAGAAGCTGGCCTTGACTGTTTCACCGGCTTGAGAGATGGCATAGCTCTTCGGTCAGCTATTGCTAGTAACTCGACATAAGGGTCTTCAGCAACGTTTCTGTCATTAATATGGGAAGTTGCCACACATAGAACTGATAGCACCTTTGTTAATGGTTGTGACAGTGCGCATTATAATATTACCGCGGCGAGAGCTTGCGCGAGGTTGACGGGCGGCGGGTGGTGAGCGCGTCGACGGGCCAACGTGCGCACGCGCCGCGGGTTCAGCGAGGTCTCTCCGTTTGGCGCCGGCGGCCCCGAGAACAATAGAGTCGCCAGTTTCTGGAACTGCTCCACCTGCATCAATATCGGTTGACAATGTAATAAAATCAAAGTGGATACTGCTTAATGTATTTTTTTTTAAAAGAATACTAACAATATTTTTTAACAAATATTACTAACATTCTTGTTAAGTTATAGACATATTCTTTATTGGCATCACTCCAACAAATTACAAACAAAATATGAACACATCAAAAAAGACAAAAAAAAATAAAACAAATACAGTTAAAGAAAGAAAAAACGGAAAAATAGGACAAAAAATATGATGCTAATATTGGACACCGTCTCAGCATATGCCGTCGTATTGTGCCCAGGACTACCCACAGACTATTCCACATAAGTTTTGGCTTGTGCTAGGAGATGGTTCACGTCAATAGTCGAACGGTGGATTGACCTTACGATTTGCAGACCGTACCCAGAACCATTAGGCTATTGACGCTTCAAACCACGCTTTCAATTGGTAGGAAGGAGTAGAAGATCTAGGTTATCATTACTATTTTTGACATTCATGTTTACTGTAGTTAGTAGAATTATATTATAAGAGTTAACAAAACGTAACACGCAAAGACAATGTTATGTAACACACGGCACGATAAGCATATCATTACTGACGATGATTAGAAGCTTCACTTACCATCAAGTTTTAAATTTGTAGCAGTGGCAGTAGAACGCCTTTTTTTGTTGCGTTGTGGCCTGATTCCATCGCCTTAACATTGCGAGTGTCCTTGGGAGGAACTAACCTCCCCGGGAACGTATTTAACAGCACAGTGCAGAAGGGCTCCGGGGCGTTCCACTGGAGATACAGGGTAAAAAGGTTTATTACCTGTAGAGGGTCACGTTGGTCGAGAACGTCGCTGAGGTCGTGGCGCAGGTAGTGCAACGCCTGCGCCTGCGTGTCCGGCGAGGCGGCGAGCTCGCGGTAACACGTCTCCCGTAAGGCGCCGAGGATAGTTTTCATCACGCTGCAGCGCTCGAGTCGCTTCAATTTGAGGGCCCACAGGTCGTCTAACCGCAGCCTCGGACTATTCGCTGTCCCCGGGTTACCGCCAAACAGATAGTGGATCTGGAACCAATAAATTGGTCGTGAATAAAGTAGTGATAGCTCAGTACGGTACTAGAACCCGAGTTCGATCCACCCCAGCCGGCACCAATTAATTTGTCTGTTGCAATTTTAAGTGCCGATGTATCACCTGCTCAGCAGTGAAGGAAAACAACATGTGGAAACCTACATATCGACGCTGGAAAACAAAAACGTAGTAACCCACAAAAAAGGAATTGTTCACCAAAGCCGAAAAACATTTCAAATTTAAAAAAAATATATGTTTCGTGTTTGTGGACCTAGAGCTGTCGTTTTTGGACACAATATTTATTATTTTTTGCTGAATAAATATTGTACCACGGCATTAACCTAGAGGTTTCCTAAAAGAAAAACATTTTACGGTACAAAAGATAAAAGAGAAGTGTCAATCTTGAAAATTCTATTTTCGCTATTTTTCATCTATTTGTTACAAGTCATATATCATTCGACGCGTCTTTTTTTTCTGATTCCAACGACGTAAAAAAGTGAAAATGGCTATATGTGTCACTTACTACGTTTTTGCTTTCCAGCATCGATATCTAGGATTTTTTTTAAGACATGTGAAGTCTGCCAATCGGCAGTCCAGCCACATGTCGGGCTATGCTTTTATACTCTCTTTACAGAGAAGGCATGTGCCCAACGGTGAAATAAAAAACAAAAATAAAATGCTTGCTGGTTTACTCAATGATTATGATGATAACATCAATCTCACCTTCCTGACCGGGTCATACACTAGCTGGTGCGCGAACCTCGGACGAGGTTCCGTCGAGGAAACTTTGTCGTTTCGGTATATGCAAATCCACGTCAACCGCTTCATGGAGAACACCCACAGAGAGTTGTATACGCGTTTGTCTTTCTCCTTACTCATGCCCTGTGCAAAGAATTATTCAATTCATTAATAACAAATCATAATAATGCATTAATACATAGAGAAAAATTATATATTAAACTTGCATTCAATATAGGCTATACTCAGTGAGAGGACGAGAAAGAAGAGATACATACAGAGTAACAGGAACGACTGGGATTATACTATCCTAGTATACGGCCTATAGTTGTATACTTAAGAAAGGTCCTACAAACCTCCTAGGAAGCGAACTTCGGTTTCTGATCTACGCTCTAACCCCCTGTTACATAGAACTGTTCATTATTATTATTTATTTTTTTATCCTTTCTAGGCAAGTGCTTGACTACGATCCCACTTGTTGTTAAGTGGAAATACAGTCCTGGATGATAAGGCGCATTAGCTTAGTAAATGCCTATTCACTCTACTCTTGAAAATACCCACATTATAGAAATGTTGGGAACTTCAAGATGACGAAGACGCAGACAGCAAATGTCATTACGGATATATAAACAGACTCCGGCTCGAGGGCGGAAGGTATGCTCTAAAGTGTATCCAGGATAGTTGAGGTATGCCGTATCAAGAGGACTCTGAATCTGCGTATCCGTCAGGAAAAGTGCGGCTTTTCAGTCAGTATTTTATAATTATTCAATAATAGTTGCAAAACGGCGACACTAAATGTCGCATTATAGTATTACAACATTTTAATGCACCTAGCGCACAAGGATTTTAAATAAATGCATGATAAATAAACATTATACGTTTAATTATCATATTATTTATTTTATTTTTGACTTAATAACATATTTTTCATCTATTAGTTTATTGTATAAAATATATTTTAATCTCATAACTGTTTTATTCATGTATCATATTTATTATACTCTTATTGTCTGTATAAATTCCATATAAAGGTAGTATTGCGCGCGCACGTCTTTAAGTAGTCCCCGGCACCGCTGAAAATCAGCGCCGTCGGATCCTAGCGACAGCATATGCTGAGACGGTGTCCGATATTGGCGTCATATTTTTTTTGTATTATATGTCCGTGTAACTTTAACTGTGTTTTGTCAATTTTTCATTCTTTTTTAATGTGTGTTATATTCTGTCTGTGATGTGTTTTGTATTGTGATGCCAATAAATAAATGTCTATGTTTATGTCTATATATTAATCACAACAGTTAACCCAATAAAATCACAATCGACGTAGGAGCGTTTGATTTCGTTTGTTTTCATTAGCTGATTGTATCAGTTTGATAATTTTGTGTAAACATTATAAAACACATTTTAAAACTGATAACTCGCACCGTTACTCTTGTGGGCTATACATTCTGTTCTGAAGTCTAGTTCCATTTTCTCTGCCCATCCACATAACGAACAGAACCCATATTCATTGTTACTTAATAATAATGACTATGCTATTAATTTATCTATATGGTATGTTTATTTATGTATGTTTATGTATGCTTGTATTGATGTATATATTTATGTTTATACATACTTACACTTTTTTTTCTAAGGTTACGCCCGTGACTTTGTTTCTTCACAACCCTAATGTAGACTGGCAGAGAATGCCTTCTGGCATTAAATCCGCCTTTTTGTACTCTTTTATTTTGTGCCAATAAAGATTAAATAAAAAAAATACCTAATAAGCTGGTAAAAGGCTGACAGTAAATCTGTCTGCTACGAGAGTTAATACGGTATTTGTATAATTATACGCACAGAGAGCACAAACATCTCGTCTGTGTCCGGGTCGAGGGTGGCGCGCTGAGTGAAGCCGGCTGCGGGTGGGGGACAGGCAGCAGCACCGGCGCACAGCGAGCCGCACTCCCCGCTCCCCACCTCCCACCACCACAGGTCGAGCAGCTGCTCCTTGTTGCGCTGCCCCGCGAACATGTACAGGCGACGCTGCACCTGCGTACACCGATGATGATGACTTATTAAAAAGGTAACAGTTTGCTTTAAAGGAAGATAGGCCAAAAGAGTATACGACTTGTATTACTGACATTCTTGTTAACCATTTCAAGCTAAAGCTTGTGCTAGATGGTTCACGTCAATAGTCGAATGGTGGATTGGATTACTAACGATTCGCAGATGGTACCCTAAACCATTAGGCTAACGACCTCCCAGAACACCGGCGTAGCGGTGTGTTACTATACTTCTGCATTTCGTCAAAAGTCAATAGCTAACAAAACGTCAACGTACATATATGCCATACGTTGAAGAGTGGAACCGCTCACACCTAACTCACCGATATGCAGATATAATAATAAACAGTTCTAGGCTGGTGTCCTGGGAGATCGTTACACTTCGACATATTGGATTTTTCTTTATAATATGCAAAAAAAAATGTTTACAAAATTCATGACTATTACTGTCAATCGATCTCTTAACACAAGCCTAGCCTTTTTTGGAATAGTTAACAAGAATCTAGCATTCTCTTGAATCTAGAATACTTACCGGATGGAAAAGCATGGAGTGGGAGACCCTGGGCTCCGGCGCCGGAAGGTCATGGCGGTCGGCTAGTAGCAATTGCCAAGTGTTGCTGGCGATGTAATATGCGTACAAACCAGAGTACTGTGGGCTCACTAGCTCCTCACTGAAACATGGGTTAAGTTTTTAAGACTATTGCCCCAATAGGACAAATGGATGAAGCAAGTGCATTTCGTTAAAATTGTACCTCGTGTACACCAATGAGCCCTAACGTGTTTCTAACTTAAGCCAGTTCTACCGGTTATTCCCACTAATTCTTACCACTTATTTCCCACCATATGTGAGAGCTTTTTTTTAAGTAATACTATATATATATATTAGATAATGAAATCGCTTTTAGCGATAAAGTCGCCCCTTGGTTATACATTTTTGTTTCTTTTTTAAATAAGTGTAAACAGTGAAGAGTCTATATAAATATAAATAAATAAATAAATATACCACAAGTATATTTACGAGCAAAAACAAAAACGATTTCAAATGGAATCAAACATATAGTATATGTATGTGTATAGTTAAATAGTATAGAAATTTGCATTACAATAGGAAACGTACGTGTTAGAGGGCAGCACGCGTCCTCCGAACACGTAGATGGTCTGCGTGTCGACGTCCAGGCACATCTGGTGGTCGAACACGAGGCGCGGCCCGCCCACCGCCGCCGTGTCGCCACACACCAGCGACCACGCCCCGCGCCCACGTCGTATATGTACAGGTCGCTCTGTACACAGACACGACCACACAACATTATACACATATTAATACCCTCACCGGGGAGACCCTTGTGTCGAGTTACTAGAGATAGAGGTTCAGGATAAGCGACCTAAGAGCTATGCCACGTCTCTATCCGGTGAAACAGTCAAGTCCAGCTTCCCTGACCAATCTGTGTAGTTCGTCATTAAAAATTAAAAAACATATATAACACTGTTAATTTAAAAAAAAACATGTAGATTGAATTTATTTTAGGTGTGTCTTATGGCCTTCTAAGCAGGTGTCTTCTACCAATGAGTTGGGAACAAAAAGTTTGAACTAAACATATGGTATTAGTAGGTGTAACTACCCGGAGAGATCCTTATGGACCGAGGATAGCTGCCGCATGGGGTTAAGTTAAAAAAAACAAAATCGGTGTAAAAAGCATCAGGTGTACAGTTAAAACGATATCTTCAGCAGTCGTAACATCTGTTTTCGATCAAATTGGATTGAAACCTATCCAAGATGGAAGACTTGCAAAAATTTGAGACTATTCAATTGCGATACAGTCACCATCTCTACGTTTTATAAATGAAAGCACGAGAGTTTTATTGTCATGAAGATCCTACTTACATTCATATTAGCGGGCACACGTTGGGCGTTATCCAAGTACCTGCCCAAAGTGTAAAGCCGCTCGTGCAGTGGGTCGAAGACCATCTTGTGACAGGAGCGTGGCGAAGGCCCGCTCACCAGGCTGCTGTGTCGGCACAGCAGCGTCCAGCGTTCCGCCGTAGTGCTGTAGCTCCAAAGATCGTCCAAGTCCTCGGTGCCGTTCCAGCCCCCGAATAAATAAAGGGTACCTAGGAATAGAGCAATAGATACAATTCCCTTAAATAGTTTTTAGGGATTATAAATTTATTTTAGTTTTAGGGATTCAGACATATAAAAGAATAGCTTATTTATGAATTAAAACTTCTTTACCCATGTTTGACTTGTGGAGTAAGCTGCTAAATGCGTTACGAAAACTGTGATCGGGCGCAGCAAGTTGAGAGGGAGATATAATTTAGGAAAGATGGAAAGCTGCGTATCGTATGATGTATGAGCAATCGTGTATATAATGTATAATATATATAATATTATACATAATATATATACAAATAGATGGAGGTCTAGAAATTTTACTTCAGTCGCGTGGTCTTAACCGTACGCGTCATCCGAAAAATAAGAAATAAAATATGAAAATATTTTGCTTACTCTATGTAAACATTCATTTAACCAATAGTTAAAGACCAAGCCAAGGGTGCCGTGAGATGTCTACGCGCTCAATGTGAGTCCAAGGGTCCTGTCGTAGCATTTTCTTGACAAAGGACCCCGTGTAGAATAAAATATTTTTATTTTTAAGAGTTAGCGTTAGTCCATACATTTTAGAGTGCCACTCTGGCTAGTTAATAATTTACATTTGTTTTTTGACAATTTAGGTTCTTCAGTTACCGGTATTTGTGTCGACGACGAGCTGATGACCGCCGCGTGGGCCGGGTCGCGCTGAGCACGCTCCACCGCATCCCACCTCGCACGCGTCCTGACTTTCCCCGCCGTTGCCCACGTCCTGAGAACACCACACCATAGACATAAAATCAGCTTTTATGTAAGTGATTTATTGTTTTGTGCTTACCGACTAAAATTACTCATAAATTTGTATTTCTCGCAAATAATTCTAAACTTAAATTACAATAGTTATACTCACAGGTAGCTCAAGGCGAGGTTCTCTGTCAGCGCAGACTAGTTCTTGGGAACGCGGCATGACCGGCGGCGGCGCCGCCTCCCCGGAGGACAAGCGCTCCTCCACCTGTGCAGAACACGGCGAAAGCTGCCGCCACTCAGGCTGGTACGGCTGCCACGACAAGTACCAGTCTACTTCGCCCCCTGCCCATATAACATGATACGAAAGTAAGCGACATTTTTGTTAACAATGGTTAGGTTAGTAATATTAAAAATGTTAGTAATATAATATTTATAATAATATCCTTATAGTCCAATAGATACCATGCCATAGTCACTGCTGAAATGTGAATAAGGAGCTTTTATTGTAACCATCATCTTCTTTGGTTAATGAAATGGAAATACAATTTGATAAAATACAATAAGGTTATCAACTATTGATGTAAAACACTTAAGTTCTCTTTTGTACTAACCATTAATAGCTTCTTCCAATATCTCCTCTGCTAACTTGTAGTCTCCATTTTCAACTAAAGCATTCCATAGTCGTGATTGTGTTGGCCCTTCAAGCTGTACTCCACTTTCTCTAGACAACGCCTCGAAGGCGTCTCTATACCGTCGCCGACGTAAGTGCTTCAGCAATATGCGCACTGCCTCTTCTTCTTTACGCTTTATAAATATGTGAAATATTTAGTTTACTAATACAGCAGCTCGAAGTGTAGCGGAAAGGGCAATAGATAGAAATAACATTTAACAAACAATGGCGACACAACGTGTATTGCATGTGGCAATACATGAAGCGACCCAGAAAAATAGAAATAATAAATAGATAATAATAAATAAAAATGTTACACTAATAAATATAGAATAAAATATAGAAAAGAGGAGGAGGAGGACAGAAAATTGTATATAAAGAAATAAGAATATAACCATAATAAAATAAGATAAAATCATAATAATAGAAATAGAGAAGAAATGTAATTAATATAATATAAATATGAAGGAAATAGATAAGAATACCTGTAAATCACTTTAAACGTAAATTGGAATTGAAAATAACCTATAAGTGGAGAATTTTTACAGGAATAAAAAATAACACCAAACCTTGATAAATAAATAAACATTGAAAGGATAACGATAGCTGGTTGTGCTCCTCCAGCATGTTCGACAAGCCAGAGAAAAAGTCCCCGAAACTTACAACTTGGGGAACAGGAAAATAAAAAATATAGCAGCTCAGTACAAGAACGGTCACCTCAAGTTGCATTGTATGGTAGCAAGCCATCCCTGGTACTGGAGAGGTGGGCCAAAAAGTTGATAGGTGACCAAGATATAGTCGGTGTTTTACAGATTACATTTTGGAGAGTGTGCACAGGAATTACACGAGTTAATTCCCCCGTCCCCATTCTACCTTTGGACGTTTAGA
Organism: Meandrusa payeni; assembly: GCA_029286785.1. NCBI lineage: Eukaryota > Metazoa > Arthropoda > Insecta > Lepidoptera > Papilionidae > Meandrusa > Meandrusa payeni. Next base: position 3,179,633 of record JAGSMX010000008.1, on the reverse strand, counting down.
CACTTGTTGTGTCTCCACCCTTTCATAGTCGATGTTCCGCGCGTCCGAACGAAGCGATTTGAGTCATCGTTCATCGTGCGCACAGCAAATGAGTGGGACAAGTTGCCGGCGTCAGTCTTTCCGTCCAAGTACGGACGTGGGAGCCTTCAAGAGTAGAGTGAATAGGCACTTATTAAACTAGCGCGTACCATCTTTCGACTATATCACCACTTAACACCAGGTGGGACCATAGTCAAGCGCTAGTTTATGCACATAAAAAACACCAATAAAATTGATTTGGTGAAATATGAAAACTTTAAATGCCAGGATTTACAGAGTAAAGGAAAACAACAAATACTGTACAACATCCATAATTTAACCTATTATAATTTGATAGAATATTTGACTTATGAAGAAACAATTTGAGACCTATAGAGAAGTAATATTTTGAGTGTTGTATTACATTTAGTTAATATATGTGTAATCACAGTTACAGTTTATTTGCTGTCATTTCTTTTATTTATTCTGTTTAATTGATCCTATAGTCATGATGTGAATACATACTGGCTTGTACTAATGAGTTTCCTATTCCCTTTATTTATTCTTAATTAGTAAGAATGTTTATGTATATAAAGAGAAACTTTTTATGGATGTTTTGTGTTGCAAGATAAAATATGGCCATTAAATATAAATTAAATGTAATTAAGAAATTCATTGTTTGTTAAATAAAAAATAAGGTCTCAATTAATTTTCACATCAGTGATAGCTATTGATATAAACTTTTCACCAAAAATATTTGTTCAACCAATAAATTTTAAAAAATAATTGCTCTTGTAAGGTGTAAATGTAACTTACCAAACTGATTGTTTTCATAGCATTTTTGATCAGATCTTCCTGATTCATTCCACGCAACTCCACATACCATATAGTACTATTGCAAGCTGGGCCCCAGGACAAAAGTGGCACGATTTTTATATATTGCACAGGTCGATAAAAGCCCTCAACAGTTCTATCTCTGAGGTTAAATATCTCCGGTGCACTGTCTTTCTTCAGGCCACTGTAATATATTAAAACAAAATAATTTAGATATTGTCATACAAGTCATAGGAATTTGTCAGATGAAAAGACATGCTGGTTCTAATTTCAATGTTTGATCACTTATGCATCTTTGTTTGGGGCTTCAGTGCCAAATAACTGAATTGATAAGTTGATAGGTGACCAAGATCTACACCTAGATAGTCTTGAGCACCGGCACAAGGTGGCCAGCCTCTCATTGTTTTACAGATTACATTTTAGAGAGTGTGCACAGGAATTATACGAGTTAATTCCCCCATCCCCATTCTACCTTCAGACGTTTTGACACTCGGTGGGTCTCCACTCTTTCATAGTCGATGTTCCGTACGTCAAAACGAAGCGATTTGAGTCATCGTTCATCGTGCGCACAGCAAAGGAGCGGAACTAGTTCCGGCGTCAGTCTTTCCGTCCAAGTACGACGTGAGAGCCTTCAAGAGTAGAGTGAATAGGCACTTATTAAACTAGCATGTACCATATACTATATCACCACTTAACACCAGGTGGGATCGTGGTCAAGCGCTAGTTTATACACATAAAAATAAAATTAAATAAATAAAATCCAAATTATTTCTACAAATGACAAACTAATTTTGCTTCATTGTATAATATTTTTGACTTGGTGTCTACTGAAATCAGCTAATTGACACTTCCCAAAGTTGCTACAATGTCTCTAGTAATTGCTATTGGAGTACTGGATGACAATTAATATTATTGCAACATTGGGAATGTTCACATCATGTTTTGGCCCTCTCAGGCGGTCTTAATTTTGAATGCCATCTGGTGTCACAATTAGCACCCCAACTTGATGTTCCATCCTTTATCTTTCTTTGCTAAATTAGTCTTAGAATAGGTTTAGGCTGAATGCTGTTACAAGTTTGGCCAGCTTTATATCCATTGAAGTTGTGAAAGGTAACTATGATGATAAGCCGTAAGAAAGGTAATATTGCAGAAGGCTCTATGACACAAAAATACTTATACACACTTTCAAAAATAAATTAATTTCTGTGACAGTAAAAAAATATACCTCATCAGGAAAGGTACTGTAACATTAGTTCCTATTTTTTAATGTAAATTTTTTTCTTTAACAATATATTCATTTCTATGGTAATATGCTCCAAATGTAAATAAATCTGTGGGTATTTAAACATTGTATCAAAAAATAGACCAATGAAATTTTAATTTAATTCTTTCAAAAGTATAAAATTAGTTATTTTGAAAAATCTTAAGATCTACTTATTTTTGTAGCCCGTTAGTTACCATCCTATGGTATGTTCTAGAAACAAGAAATTCTTATTACAGCAATATTCATGTTTATATAAGGCTTCTACCTAAGTTTGTAGCAAATATCTACAGGTTTAGCTACTAATTTTTGGTCTCTCTTCCTCCATCTATCCTTTTGTATAGCCAAACCAGTTTTCTCTAGAATACTTTCATAAGTTGTCTTTACCTCTAAAGATTACTCTTGGTAACATTTCAGACTTCAAACAGCTCTTCATGCTAAAATCTGGCAAGCAAATTAACAACATATCTAAATCACCCTAGCCAGTTGAATTTGTAAGATTGGAATTCAACAGGCTAGTGGTTTATATGCAAATGATATCGCAGTACTTACGCTGACAAGAGAAGAGAAAGATTATTTTCTTCAATTCCACCAAAAATTTGGAACTTCTTTAGATCGGTCACATGAGGTTTAATATATTTACCAAATTTTATTGTGCGTACTATAGACAACGACTTCAGTTTGAGGATGATATATTGCGGTTGTAGCGTACTTTGTACATTTGAATTGTCTGGAAACCACCTTGATGATTGATCGGAAGGGTTGTCCACCATGATATTACTAAAAGAGATAAAACACATTTTAATTATAAAATACAAGGCTAGAATTTAAAAATCAAAACCTCACAATTAAAATGTTATGATTCTTTTTTTACTAATTTATTTCTGTAGCCATTACAAGCAAAATTTGAACCGGGAAAAAATAGTCAGTAAACAACAGATCTAAATAAAATACAAGTACGTACTCTGGTACATAATTGGCAGAATAACTGGAGTACTTGTGAATCGAATAAGACAATTTAACAGATTCATTTATTTCATCCATTTCGCCACCTTTTTACTAAAATACAACTTTTTTCATATCACAGAATTTACATCTGATATCATTCACCGACGTTCACAATAAACCAATAAACTAACACAGAAATACTAAACTCTTGGCCAAAGAGTAATAGAGTAAAGTATAAGATTTTACGTGATATGTACCAAAGAGTAAATAATGATTTTTGATAGCGACACAATTATTATTACTATTTGAAGCTTTTATGGCCTGGAAACAAGACCTTTTAGCCTAGTCTTTTGTTTAAACAAATACACTTAATTTTTACGTCTACGATGAAAATGAAATTAAAAGTTCGGCGACACCGTAAATGATCTCTAACCACAGAATAGTTAAACAGAAACAGCTACAAAAGGTAAGTTTTTCTTCTTTTTTCAAATTATCTTACGGTTTGCCAACTAGGGGTTTGGACCTTAGGCCAGGAACCTGGAACTATTAAGCTAGTAATGCTGTAAAAAAGGTATTAATTTCATTGAAATATAGAAAGCAGATATATCAAAAAATTAAGCGAAATGTTTCTAAAGTGATTTTCTAAAGTTTCTGAAGTGAAAAATTTGTCGAAAACTCATTCCGTCTTTTTAAGAAAAAATATTGAAACTTTGTTCTTAAATCAATACCTGCATATACATGCTGTTACCATCTCCGAAATTACAGAATAAAATTACAGATACCTTTAAGTAAAATATTATTATGTGTTTTTTTACAAATTTTTTTTTTCGATTTTTGATTATTTAGGGATATATTAATTTTTTAAGATAAATACCAACTTCTTATTCTTAATCTATGGTACGCAACAACGCATGGAACAAAAGAGTATAATTATAAATTATCTTATGTTAGTACGCATAGCATACGGAGCGGAATGTTTCTTGGTTGATAACCACCTTATCCGTAGAGTATGTATAGAAACTATAAACAAAATTAATTTTATCTTCGTGATGTTATTTTGTATGCACCTAAACAATGTAATACTTTACGCATAAATAATTGTAATATTAGTACTGAATTTCTTTATTTCGATACCGTTCATGATTTATGTTGTTGACCTTCATATTCCATAATAAGGCCATTTGTTACGATTCCACCAAAATTTATGTATTATTGGTAATAAATTTAGAATTTGTAAAACGTTCTGTTCATTCATTAGCTTTTTTGTTGCGTTTTAGCATCGTACGTATGTGAGATTTAACAATGAATGGTTGGGAATATGTTTTGTTTTGTATTTTAGCAACAAAAATTTTTGTTATTCAAGCTATTACTATTGATCAGTGTTCCAATATAAATGATTTACAACTAAGTGACATAAAAAGTATTAGCAAGTCAATTATTCCCGATCTTGACGGTAAAGGAAAGGGGGAATCTGGTAAAATAGGTATCATCGGCGGCTCCGTGGAATATACCGGTGCTCCATATTTCGCTGCTTTGTCGGCATTAAGGGTATGTAGAATCTCTAAACCATAATTTAGTGTAAATTTTGAGCTTATAAACAACAAATAACGATATCGCCATTTTAATTTTGATAAAAATGTATGTATAAGTCTTTAACTGTTCAATAAATTAGTATTTATTTAGCGAATTGTTTTATTTTTAAGCAATATTTAAATTTTGCATTTTGTAATGCTAAATTTTCATTAAATATGTTAAGAATTTGTAGTGATATGTCATTAACTATAAATTACCAAATAAACTAATTTAATTATTAACATAAGAAAATTTGTATACCCATTTGTTGACTAACAAAGCAAATTAGTTATTGCTTATAAATAGCTACATATTTGAAAAAAACTTTATCAAAGATTATACTGTAAACAGGTGGTTAATACTATTATAATTATTGACCGTGTCTGATACGTAAGCTCAGAGGTTCTACAAGATATTGCGTGTATGGAAAAAAGATATTACGGCAAGTGGTACAATGTTAGCTGATTTCTATTGACAGATTTCGGAAAATCAATCGTAAAACAACAGAAAAAACTAATAATAGAAAGCGAATATTTTATTTATTGTTCTATAAGTATTTACGATTTTAATTAATATCACAAAAGTCTATGTCTAAAACTTTTGTACTTTTTCATAATAACTACGTATTTAATACGTCAATACATTTTTATTTAAATAAGATAAATAAATAAATAATAAACTAGACGTGGTAGATTCAAACAGTTGCTTTGGATTCAGCGCACTGATGTCAATTAAAATCACACAGCGCACCTCCTGCTCCCGTCTTTTTTTTAAGTACCGAACAATGTAATGAACCGATGACCTTATTTTACCTCTAGCAAGATAGATATTGCATACAGACTAAGAAACAAAAAAGCCTACTCAACTCTAAAAAGCTGGCTGGCGATATAGATAACATTATGTAGAAATCAAAAATTATTTTTGTACGTAAGAAACCGAAAAACCGAAACTTGTTGTTAGAAGACTGGGAGTAATTATCCCCCGACGCACAAGCAATGAAAAATTACAAACTGGTATATTTATTGTCGTTGTATATATTCCATGTGTATGTATATTATTATATTTATATAGATGTATCTATTTATGTATATTTATTTATCTATATAATAGTTTTAAAACGCTATTTTTAGCGGCACTACCCTTAGCCTGCTCTTAACCACTAAAGGTTAGCTGGAAGAAAATGCTAATTAGCATTAAGTTCGCCTTTGTGCATTTTATTTGGTGCAATAAAGGATTTATCTATCTATCTATCTTAGTCAACAACGTTAATTACTTTTATTGTATTTTTGTTTTAGGTTGGAGCTGATCTGGTATACGTTATTACTACGGAGACTGCAGCACCAATCATCAAATCGTATAGTCCAGATCTCATCGTTTATCCTTTTCTTAATACATTTTCTGCTTCGAAGTTGAACTTTATACTATCAAAATTGGATGTGATAGTCATCGGACCAGGATTAGGTAGAGAAGCGGAGACTATAAGGTTAACGCATGAAATAATACAAACATGTAAAACCTTAAAAAAGCCTTTGGTAATTGATGCCGATGGTTTGTATGCAGTATGGCAGAATATGACTATACTAAGAGACTATCCTAGTCCAGGTGTAATACTTACTCCAAACCACAAAGAAGCAGTGCGTCTAATGCAAGCTGCCACTACAAAAAATTCCGCATGGTATGAATTTTGGGGTGATAATGTATCAGTCCTGGCCAAAGGAGAGAATGATAGGTTTCTTTCAACTATGGCACCTATTAGATGGTCTTCACGTGAAGGGGGATCGGCTCGTCGCGCCGGTGGTCAGGGTGACATTTTATCTGGTAGCTTGGGAACATTTTTTAACTGGGCTCTAAAAGCTGATATATGTGGAAATGGGCAGATTCAGCTTGCTCAAAGTGTCGCCTCTTATGCAGCAGCGAAATTGACACGATCATGTAATTCAAGAGCTTATAACATTTACGGTAGGGGAATGATAGCTTCGGACATGTTAAAAGAAATCTATAAAGCATTCGATCATGAATTTAATTAAATAAATAAATGAACAATTATTTTGAGATCGAAATTTTCAGTTGCTTACGTAATTATCTAATTTATCTGAGTCTACAAAGACTAGAAAAACTTTATTAAACGACACTATGGAATATGTCGTTCATGGCCTATTCATAATTCAAGCTTAAAAATAATTCTAACTTTAGCATTTAATTCATTGTTGCAGTAATTTTGTAAAAGTCTCACATATTTAAAAGTACCGTGTACCCAAAGAATTCCATGTTCGAATTTCTTATTTTTTAATTTAATTTGAAAATCTTTCTGTATGTCCTATGTATATTCAAGAGTAGGCAACATTTTTATTGCTTCAACATGTTACATTGAAATTAAACTAATTTTACGGATTTTGTCGTATTTTACTAATGATTTTAATTTCCCGACGTTTCCCGACGAAATGAAAAATCTTGAAAACCTTGGAACACCGAGGAAGATTTGAAACATCGATACTAACAAGTATGTAGCTTGCTATCACATTTTAAACAAACCTCGCCTTTAAATCGATTTTATGACAGAACGTCTATCGGAGAGTATACATATCATACAAATGCAATTACATTTTAAATTATAATTGAACCGATAGCTTTGAAACAACTATATTATAGTTATACACCGTTACTGCAGACGCTATTAGCATACTCACTCGAGGGCTACCTTTCCAGTTTGACATAAATTAATCAGTATGGTTTCATCACTTACGCATGCACTGTTTGATTATGGGTTTAAATTTATCTTTATTTAATTTCACCACCAGCCGGACGTGGGTAACGTTCAGACCAAAATTTCCACAACGGAAGCAATCAAACCCCCATTTTAGTGCCGAGTTTTTGTCGACAGTAAAAGGCTTTTTCATTTATGCACGTGATCGTCAAGTGGTCGAGCTTTTACGGTGCTTTTAGATATTAGATTACTATAATATTTATTAGCATCACACCAACACCACTTTATGGGAAGAGCGTATTGTAACCTTGAATAGTTTAAACGTGGCCTTAAATTTCTAGCGTTACACTGTATCTCTTTTTTTATTGTGACGAAATAACACAGATTAGCCACAGAAGCTAACTTTACTGATGTGAAGCTGCTATGCCGGATTGTGAGGTGGCATAGCTCTTAGATCTCTTAGCCTGAACCTCCATCGCTAGTAACTCGACACAAGGGTCCCCGCAGTGAGGGGTAACCTCGGCTTGGACGGTTACTACGTTACGAATTAGGATTCCGATCCGAGGGCGACCGAGAACCGGTTGCTATTTTATGGATATCTAAGGGACATTTAAAAGCTTAACTAACTTTAGGTGCCACTTCGGGAACATCTAACGTGTGAGGCCTGTCGATAAAGTAGCGGTATCGCAATAAAATTATTGTTAACCTTCGACGGTCGCGAATGGATGCTTTGATTTGTAAAGATCTAACCTGTGCAACAGTGATGGCATCGTCCGGATCGTCTAGAAAGTGTCCCGGCCTCCGGACGACGCGACATAATTTAGTAGAGAATGGCTTGTAAGTGGCGGAACTTACAAGAAGTTTGTAGAATGTTTGGTGGCAGTCTCCGAAAACTGTCGAGATGCCTGCTTAATAGAATTGGGCTATCGTCGGTAATCCTGTATCTATGTGAAGTTCGCGATTGCGTATAAACCCCGAAATGTATCTCATACTCTCCTTAGTTAATGAATGTAATTAAAACTGAAATTAACGAGGCTATTAGACAAAACAGGAGAAAATGATTTAATCTTTAATGTACATAACACTAAAGTCAAATTGGCTACAATTTCGAATCTGTGATAACAATGACATTCACTGAAGCCGTTCATAAACTTTTACATTTTCTTCATTCCGCCTTGTGATCGTTTATACTTTAATTTTATAGTACTTTATACTATTATGGCTAAATATTAAAATATTTATTGTATATAATTTATGGATGTTACTTTTAATCAATAAAATTCATTAACAATTTTTTTTTTAATTTAATTTTTTAATTTAAGTTTCGAACGCAATGGGGCTATATTTCTCTTATCAAAATATTGTTACAGAGAAATTTAATTATTGTTGTGTTCGATGTAGAAAGGATAAATTTTAATAGTCCCCAGTATCATGGAGGATGAAATCGATGACTGCATTAGGAAAAGAGTTCAATGGGCCCAGTTGCCTGCAACTGTAAAGAAGGTAAAAGACACTACGTAAATCTTTTCCACTCTCTATAATAATTTTGATACTTAAAATGTGATAAGTATTGATCGTAACGTGATTTGGAAATTATTTTAATCACAAAACAATAGTTAAATATGGATGTTATAAAATATTTTTTGTGGTCATTATAAGCGTTTGCCTCAAATCGTATTGGTATAATTAGTAAAGCTTTAATTTTCGATAATATTTTATCTATCTTACTCATTATTTCAGCTATTGGGTGATTCTCCTAAAGAATATGAGAGATACATTTTTGAATTTAGTGTTAAAAATCAATTGCGCTACAGGGGTAGTCTTGGTAAGTGATAATTTTTATATAAGCTATAGTTATTGTTAAACATGCGCAATCACCAGTTTAATCTGGTTTATAATCAAAATTGTAAAAAACTATGTAGGGTTTTGGACCAGCTATGGACTACATAGAAATAATTAAAAATCAATTGTCCTTGGCACTTACATATAATAATATATTATATTGCAAAGTCCAACAAGTCAATAAATTATATACACAGTTACACATAGAGAGTAAACATTTTATAACAAATTTTAAGGGTGTTTATGTGTTATTGGAATATAGTAATAAACCAAATCTATTATGTTGTTACTCACTCTTACTTTCTTAAAATTAAAATATTCCAAACACACAGTGCATGTTAACTTTGTGTAACATTTTATGCTATTTTAATATTTGTCTTGTTTGTACAATCATTTATTTAATTTCCCCTTGTCCTACTGTTGATCCGTAATCAAATCTTGCAAGTACAATTTGATCCACTTCCCAGTTTCTGATTGAGCTGAAATTTTGCATGTAAATGTAAAAATTGAATGGCAATGCAATGTTATTATGACATAAAGCTGATCTGATGATAGAGCTGCAAGGTGCTAAACTCTCCATCGAGTTGGGCTCATTTAATTCAAACTATTTAGATAACTTTATGAATAAATAATAAAAGCTTATTTTAAAAAGGGTTTTTTTTTTTAAATTATTATTTCTGTTCACAAACACTTTGGATTGCCTACTGTATTTCTTAAACCCTGCGGCTAAAAATTGCATGAATATTTGCTGCTATTGTTTTTTATTTTTCCAACCAAAACTAAGTTTTTATTTTTGCTATTGTAATTTAATTACTTGCAGTTCGTACAGTCCGGAAAGATGAAAGGAAGTACTATGAGGTTCTTGTGCAGAACAGTATACAGAGACTTATGCTCTACCCATATCATCTAGCAGACATGATTGTCAAAGGTAATCTCAATTGAAAATGTTGTATCTATTAATTGCCTAGTTATTTAATTGAAAACAAAAATATTAAAATCAAAGTAGTCACATTGTTTCATAATGGCTCTTACGATAATTATTATCATAATCAAATTTAAAATTCAATTCACAGGACTACGAATAACACCTTTCATTTATTATGTAGAAGTGGTTGCTCTATTAATAGAAATGGAGAAAAGCTATGATACAATGCCAAATTTTACGGCAGCCGATTGTAAGTATAAAGTTTATGTAAGTATATTGATTTTTTTTAATGACGAACTATACAGATTGGCTAGAGAAGCTGGCCTTGACTGCTTCACCGGATTGAGAGGTGGCATAGCTCTTAGGTTGCTTAGCCTGAACCTCTATCGCTAGTAACTCGACACAAGGGTCCCCCCGGTGAGGGGTAACCTCGGCTTGGCCGGTTACTATGTTGCGCGTAAGCATTCCGATCCGAGGGCGCCCGAGAGGGCCGAACCACGGCTCGGTCGGTAGCTATTTCACGGATAATCTAAGGGACATTCGAAAAGCTAAACTAACTTTAAGTGCCACTTCGGGAAGCGTTTGCGCTGGGAGAAGAAGCGGCCGAAGAAACTCCAGCAACGCTCCTAGCATCTAAGGGGTGGGGCCTGCCCATAAAGTATATTGATGATTCAAGCTATTTTATTGTCATTATAACTAATAAACTTATTAGTAGAGCCATAAAGGTTTCGACAGAAGAAAGAATAAACCTAATAAAGTATAGAATTATTACATTTTTATCAGTATGAGGTCCAAATATATATAAAATAAAGTATTTTATTTCTTTATATACCAAAATATCTGCAAAGATTTATGCACATGTACCAAAATGTATACTTTTCTTGTGTTTGCCTTTATAGAATTAAATGTTGGAAATATTTGTAATAATACAACCAAATTAACATTTTGTATTTTTATACTATTTTATTATTTAATAAATATTATTAAAAACATCGAAGGTTCATGAGCACCTCAAAATCAGGACTGTTAAAGAGGAGATCAATACCTGGAGTATGAAATACAGAAAAAAGCTAGAAATGCATCCGAATAACCTTGGCAAGAAACTAACCACACCGGACCTAATAAATAGGCTTAAAAGGCGACAGATCCTAAGTCTTGATAGACACGGTTGACAGAGTGGAGCAGTCTCGACTTTTGCTCTGACTTCCTAACAGCTCTCAACACATCTGCTCATAGACTAAAATTAAATTGTTGGTGTCTATTATTTTAAACTCATATATTCTCTTATGCTAGCTGTTATGTGAATAATTTAAGAGTACCAAAGGTAGTGTACCTTGTTTTGAGTGTACTTGTTTTAGGTCTGCGTCTCTTGGGAATCGGCCGAAACGAATACCTGGAGCTGGTAGCTCGGGCTCGATCACTACGAAGACGTGGCCGTTCCAAAGCGATTCGTGGTCTCTTACCACGAGTACCACTTAACATACCCATGCTTCCTTGGTGGCGCGTTGAGTTGGGCTACGTACTAGAGGAAGATGTGAAGGTAAGGTTCACCATCTTAGATTTTATAACATTTAAAATTACTATAAACTAGCAACCGGTTCCAGCTTCGTATGGGTAACTAATTATCACATACTTGATATCCGTCCTCGTTCCTTTTCGGCTTATTTTAATTTATAACTGACTAGTTGCGCCCCGCGGCGTTACCCGCGATTTATGTCTGATCAATAACTTGTTTTTTAGAAGTCGGTTAATTAAAAAAGCATATCTGCTATTCGAGACTATTATGTATCACTGTACCAAATTTCATCCAGATCCGTTAAGCTGTTCTGGCGTGATTAAGCAAGTGAGTGAGTGAGTGTGCGTGCATGAAGTCTCTGTGTGAATAGTATAATAGTATTAGTAGTAATTGTTTAAAAGCCTATTAAGCCGATTTTTTTTTTGTTGACGTGGAGGAAATCTTCAGAAAGATACCCTAGATAAGATAAGATGCACAGGGGGGAGGTTACTCCCTTCCCCCCTGTGCCCTCGCAGCGCAAGGCGACACAGGCCAGCCGATGTCGCCCTTCTTCCGGGGTCCACTTTGGTGGACGACGCAGGCCCCCACCCTTGTCGCCCAGTGAATCCGAGGCCCCTTTTAGTCGCCTTGTACGACAGGCAGAGGATATCGTAGTCTTATTCTTGAGAGCCCAGAACTACAGGGCTGAGCCTATTAAGCCCTAGTCCAGCCATATTGGAGTCTAAAACAGATTTTTTTTAGATTTCGGCAATCTTGATCAGATTGTTACTAATGTCCAGGATCACTCGCTGGATTTATCTGAAGATTGGCTGAAAATGTCATCAAAATTAAAACAGCCATTTTGGTTATTGGAAACTTATGTATGTCTGTCAATGTGACTGGTTCCTTTCCGTTATAAGTAAACTGTGGTGTATCAACACTATAAAAATAATATAGCTCCTAATAACTTAATATAATCTGTAATAAGAAGGAGCCGTGGTAGCTCAGTGTCCGGCCGGTTTGCTCAAGTTGCATAATACGCTAGTAACCCGAGTTCGATCCCCGGTGCCGGTACCAATAATAATAAATTTGTTGTTGCAATTTTATGTGCTGATTAACGACGCGGCGGTGAAGGAAAACATCGTGAGGAAACCTACATGTCTTAGAAAAAATTTCTAAGGCATGTGAAATCTGCCAATCCGCACTAGGGCCGTGTGGTAGACTATGCCCTTATACTCTCTTTACAGAGAAGGCCTGCTACCAACAGTGGGACATACGTATTATATATATAAAGGCTGTAACTTTAACTTTAATAACCTACTTTTCAGCCCTTAAGTGAGAATGAGAAGGGACTTATTGATTTACTAATAGACCGGGGATCACAGACAGCTGGCACCCTGGATTACAACGTCGTCAAAATACTCTACAGGTATGGTTTGTTAATGATATTACATCCAACTATTTACCTACCATTTCCTACTATTTATGACATTGTATAGAGATTTGTTTACTTTAATATAAGCGAATGGGCAAAGATCTTTGGTTTTGATCGATAGTACTTAGACATAGAGATATTCTTTATTGGCACAAAATAAACACATCAAAAGATAGAAAAAATAAAATAAAAATATACAGTTAAAGAAAAAACGGACAAATAGTACATAAGACATGATGCCACTACCTGAAGTCGTGCGCGCCCAACAATTTTTTTTTAATTTTTTTTTTGGACGAACTAACACAGTTGGCCAGAGAAGCAGGCTTTTACTGCTTCATCGGATTGAGAGGTGGCATAGCTCTTAGGTCGCTTAGCCTGAACCTCTATTAGGTGGTAACTCGACACAAGAGTGAGGGGTAACATCGGCTTGGACGGTTACCATTATTACGCGTTAGCAGTCCGATCTGAGGGCGCCAGAGAGGGCCGAACCACGACTCGGTCGGTAGCTATTTTATTAACAAAATATCTATTGGGACAATCTAATCTAAACTAATTTATATGCCACTTCGGGAAGCGTTGGCGCTGGGAGAAGTGGCCGAAGAAACTCCAGCAACGCTCCTGATCTTATCGAGGGGGTGGGGTTTTCCCATAAAATACTTAAATCGCGCAAGGATTTTGCCCCCAACAAAACATTTAGATGGAATTTATAAAGATAACAGACAATAAGAGTGCAATAAATATGATACAAGTATAAATAGTTATGATATTAATATATGTTACTTCAAGTGCTTATTTTAATTAAATAAAACAAGGGATTTGCAGATGTATTTTTCGTAATTTAACGCTATATAAACCGCAGTGGTTTGTCACTAGCGCTAAGGTGACCGTCTTGCGTACCTTAGTAATGTTTTATCTTGTGCTTAATATATTTTCGAGATCTTCTCCTTAAAGTGCCTCTCCGACTAGCGAAGATTGGTAGTGAGTTCACCATATATCTTTCTATCTCTTGCAAGGCGAAACAGATGGGCGATATTTCGTCCACTCTCTTATGTTCCGCAGCCGTGACTTCTTGCTACGACCAACACTTCATTTGCCAGCGTCTTTGCTCATCAAATTAAGTTGAAGAAGCTCATATATCATATCATTTTTCGAGATACATTTTATTAAATCTGAGAGTAGTTCATTAATTAACGTGAGCGGTGCGCTCGCCGTACACATTTTGAACTCTTTTTTAACAATATGTTGACAACTGGTTCTACGGGTTAGACTACTAACAGTGTGGAAAGAAATTACGTGAAAAACGTAAATTTGGGGATAAACAACAATTGAAAATGGCGGCTTGAATGATTCGCCAGTATTCCTCGTAACATTTTCCGTGGTAAATGAGATAGAGAATGCGACATCTCTTCGGAAGTCGATCGGAAAGACCTTGATGAACCTTTTTGTTTTTCGGAAACTATATTATATCTTTGCTTTTATTTTTCAGTAAAATTAAGATAAGGTCTATGGTTACTTACAGACGGGGTCTGATCTACGTAGACGTGCCCATCACGTCCGCGGACAAAGTGTCGGTGCCGCCGCTCAAGGGTTTCGTGATGAACCGCATCGCCGGCGATTACTTCGAGACGCTGCTGTACCAGGTGTTCGTGTCGGTGGACGAGCACACAAGTGTCGCCGACTTGGCGGCTGTTCTTCAGGTACAAATTCATGTTTAGATTGACACCAGTCATGGAAAGGACAGATTGACTAGTCTACTGTATATAGTTAGCCTTTCTCTCGCCCCTCTCTCAAACTCCTTTTCAACTGAGATCGTATGTAATATTGATTACAATAAATATGTACTCAATATTATAATCAAGCGTCAATAATGGTTTAGGGTACGGCTTGCGAATCGTAAGGTATTGGGTTCGAATCCACCATTGGACTATTGCCGTGAACCGTGAAATATTCACCTTATGCATTTGTGCTCGTTGATTGATAAACTTACTGATAACTCAATCAACAAACATTCCTCCATAAGAATTTCAAGAGTCGCAGCATTCACCTGATTATATTCCTTAATCATTCAGCCCGATCAATTCTTCTTCTTACTTCTCTTGTTATCATGAGAGAATGATTTTGAAGCATGTGTGTTATAGTGAGTTTCGGCTTAGGAACTTTACTCGGACAATTGGATGGAATCAGGTCCCATTCTAACAATTGGATCCATGAGAAAACCATATGTCTTTAATTTGCACAATTATATGCGCTACAAATGTACTCAATAAAAATAAGTCAGATTATTCATTTTGTATTGGAAAGGATGTTCTTTAAGAAGAGAAGAGTATTTTGATAAAAGTTTAATTAGGTTCTGATTATGTTTGTTTTCGTAATATTCCAACGATAATTCGGAAATACAATAAGGGCGTCAGCGCGTAATAGCGATTAACGTTTGATTCGATTTGAAGGCGGTTTTTGTTTTAACTCGTAAATATACTTGTTTTTAAATACATAAATTAAATTGTGTCAAAATTTTAAAAACGTCATTTAATTATTCAGTTTAATTTATTTCCATACACGAAAACAAAGAGATTTCCTGATAATAAATGTATCGTAACAGTAGTTCAAGGTCTATATTGTTTTGCAGGTGGACTGTGAATTAGTCAAGCAGGCGGTATCACTGTATTGTAGGTTGGGCTTTGCCAATAATTTGAACCCTCCCCCTGTCGCGCCGGAGCACCCGTCGTGGAAGGATGCAGTTACCACACACAAGCACCGACCGTGAGCACAAACAAATATTTACATAATATCTTTTAGAGTACTATATTACTTCCTTCGATGCGTCATTAAGTCTTGGCTAACTCGATACAGTTTTGTTATTTGTGAAAAAAAAATATTTGCATTATTTTTTTTAAATTAATTCGATCCTCGACTTTCCATCATCAGGTGGAAACGATACCTCTAAGATCCTCCTGGATGCTGTCGCCACCATCTCAAAGTAGTGACGACGACAATATACAAAGACTCTCCCTGAGTTTTCTGAACTAATCGTGTACAAAATTAATGATCATTGGCATCATAGTGGTCGATGATTGCATTATTATCTTTTAGATCATTGCTACAATGGTATTATCTATGGCGTACGACTGGCACGGCAATCGTTTGTTAGTATTGATTATGTTAGTATGACAATTAATATGATTGTAATAGATTTTATGATGAAACATAATCGGCTGATAAGCAGACTCTAATACAGTACAGAGGCCCACTGCAACAGCACTATTACACTAATTTGCCAGCACGTTCGAAAAATGAACACAACGGAAGAAGAGTTTGTAGAGAGTGGAGTGGAAGTTGTGTTATATAAATTATGTGCACACTTTCTATAAGAGGTTGGCAACCCTTATCAATTTGAGCACACGTCCAAAACTTGCAACTGCATCGATCATTTTTGGAAGAGGCTAAGTCTAAGATACAGGCTCGGCCTAGTTTAGACGCTAGAAAATCCAAAAAAAAAATAGTGTATTTCATTTTATCTTATAATCAAATTGTTTTAAGAGTTATGTTTAATTAAGCATTTTATTTGGTTCAATAAAATATTTTTAATTTCACCATTTCCGCCGTTAAACATCCACTGCTGGACATAGGCCTCCCCCAACGATTTCCAAAGGGACCGGTTGTAAGCGGCCCGCATCCAGCTGCGTCCTGCGACCTTTATGAGGTCGTCAGACCACCTTGCGGGTGGACGTCCCACACTGCGCTTGCTGGTCCGTGGTCTCCAATCGAGAACTTTTCGGCTCCATCGGCCATCTGTTCTACGCGCTATGTGCCCTGCCCATTGCCACTTCAACTTGCTTATCCGGCGAGCTATGTCGGTTACCTTCGTTCGTCTACGGATCTCCTCATTCCTGATTTGATGTCGTAGAGATACTCCGAGCATAGCCCTCTCCATTTTTAATTTAATTTAACACAATTGCAATCTCTTTGGTAGGTGTTAGTGGACGGCGGGATCAATTTAGATCACTTCAGATATGTAAGAGATAAATTCAGATCAATAACAGTATGGTATCGGGAATGCTAGTTTCCCTAGAGATATCTAAAAATAATCGTGTCATTGAAATAGTATAAACTGACTTCATTCTAGAAGAGAATCCTCTTTTCTCAATCGCCAGTCATAACTTATTATAACGTTGTTATAATAATATTTTATTTTATTTCTATTTTTTTTGTGGCGTGCTGATTGGAACAATTAAGCCTAAGTTACTGCATATTATATCAGCTATCTGCTAGTGAAAGTCCAGTCAAAATCGGTCCAGCCGTTTCAGAGATTAGCAGGAACAAACATATGTTATTTTTACATAGGTTTTAAACATACGGCCATTAAACTGTATTGTAATTTTATAAATTTGTTTTAGGTACAGACAGATAGCGCCTCTAACGTTTGATCCGACAGTTGATGAAGACACTTTACAAATGGAGCCAGTATTAATCAAAGACAAACCTTCCACGTCAAAACAGGTATTTATAAACAAAGTTTGTGTTCACAGGTCCATTAGCTTAGAATGTGTACAACTGGAGTTATTTACAATGATGTGACTTACATATCTTGTTTTATGTAATACTAGATTTGCCCGAGACTGCATCCGCGTGGAATTTGAAAAACAAATTAGTTTATTAAATTAATATTCATGGCGTATAAAGGTGCTGCATAATCTCGACGTACTCCATATTAACTAATAATGTATTAATTTCCCGTCACGCTGGTACGCTCTGCTGGCTGTTTATAATTTTAGAGGAATTGGTGGGATGAACCATATATAATAAACACAATTAAACTCTCCAACAAATTATTAATTTACAGTATGTACCTGATCAATAATTAATAATTATTGAACTATATATAATAAACTGTCCAACAAATTAATAATTTACAGTATGTACCTGATCAATAATTAATAATTATTGAACTATATATAATAAACACAACTAAACTGTCCAACAAATTAATAATTTACAGTATGTACCTGATCAATAATTAATAATTATTGAACTATATATAATAAACACAACTAAACTGTCCAACAAATTAATAACTTACAGTGTGTACCTGATCAATAATTAATAATTATTGAACTATATATAATAAACACAACTAAACTGTCCTACAAATTTATAACTTACAGTGTGTACCTGATAAATAATTAATAATTATTGAACTAAGTATAATAAACACAACTAAACTGTCCAACACATTAATAATTTACAGTATGTACCTGATCAATAATTAATAATTATTGAACTATATATAATAAACACAACTAAACTATCCAACAAATTAATAACTTACAGTGTGTACCTGATCAATAATTAATAATTATTGAACTATATATAATAAACACAACTAAACTGTCCAACAAATTAATTATTTACAGTATGTACCTGATCAATAATTAATAATTATTGAACTATATATAATAAACACAACTAAACTGTCCAACAAATTAATAATTTACAGTATGTAACCTCCTTTTGTGAAAGTCCCCTCAAAATTGGTCTAGCCGTTCCAGACATTAGCGGAACAGCGGACATTGTGATATCGGTGGCTTATTGTTTCTAATATTTTTAATATTTCATTATATTCATTTATTTTCGATATATTTATTAATTAAAATATTATTTACATCTTAATATAAATACATTTAATAATTGTTTTTTATGACGCCAATAATTAAAATGTCTAACATAAATATCTGGCTCATTTATACAAATGACCTTGCGTTCTGTTCGTTGGGTCATTGATAACTTATTGCTTTGTAAAACTGTTTAGGTTAAAAACATTTGAAAGATTATATTTAACTTGCATATGTTTTGTTCTAGAGTTCTCAGGATGTAACCGATAACAGTGGACAGAGAGTAGCCGTATTATTTGATTCAACACTTGCCGCTTATCTGATGATGGGGAATTTGTCACCGGTAAGACTTCAACGAATATATAAATCTGTAAGCTAAAGCCTAAGGTCTAAAAAGTGTATTTTCTATCTTTTCTATGGGAGAATAGAACAGCAACGAAAAGTTGAAAATCCTTTCGAATTTTCTCGAAATTCATTGACATGCTTTGTTACTATCATTTAATTAAATCACTCACTTAAATTTGTGCATGATGTGCGCGTACTAGATGTCATATTGATGTCGATTGTTGAATATTTTATGGCTTGGTAACAAGACCTTTAAGCCAAGTCTTTTTTTAAACACATACACTTATTTCTTACGTCTAAGATGAAAACGTAAGTTAGATGCCCCCATGAGTCCCCGCGCCATTTTTTGGATTCGCTTTTTGACAATATTGTCATATCGTTGATTTTTTTTTTGAAAAGAAAGCTAGCAATATTTTTTTTTTTCAGAAATATTACTAACAATCTTGTTAACCATTCCAACTAAGCTTAAGCTTGTGCTAGGACATGATTCACGGCAATAGTCCAATGGTGGATTCGAACCCACGACCTTACGATTCGCAGACCGTACCCTAAGCCATTATACTATTGACGTTTCAAATTAAATTAAATAGAAAAATATAGGTTCACGTTTAATTTCTTAAAGTGTCTTTTACCTAAAAAAATATATATATTTTTAACAGTAGGCTCTTTTTAGTAATAATTTAATTTTCCGAAAATTTCTCTATTTAATCGACGATATGTGGCATGTTATAAGCTTGGTGAAAAGCGGATTGTGAAAGTTCTCCCAGTTTTCTTCTTCTTTGAATTATACTTGCTGAGTTTATACAATATTATTATTGTTCTGCCCATTACGTCTTCTTAAAAAATTTGGAAAGTACCTGTAATTACTCTAGTTCAACTTTGGCCTGGGACGGTCATTACACACAGCCGAATCTTTGCCCTTGTTTTCTACAAAAAAGACATATGGAAAGCATGTACTAGGAGTATAATGATATTTGCTAGCAACTAAAATTGGTGTTCTCTCTATTATTTATTTTTAAAGGAAGACAGTCAGTCGAGCAAACCTCATTTCTACACATTTCATTGCAGGATCTCTTTTGACATATCCTCACGTTATGTAACTTAGATATTAAATATATACAACTATTTATTACACTTTTACAGGACTTAAAAAGCCATGCTGTGACACTGTTCGAGGTAGGGAAACTGTGCGACGAAAGCTTGGACAGTCTGCTTATGGAATTGGATAAGGTATCAAATGATTTTCTCTTACGCATTGCAGCATCAAGCAAATCTTTATTAATCAATGGTCCACACACATTATTTTCAAAAGAACTATAGTATGACTGCAGATGCGTTGTCATCTTAAATTATACTAGCAAACTCAGCCTGTTTCGCCGGGCTAGATTTTCCTTTATTTTATTTAAACAATAAAAATACATAATTAAATATTTCATTTTAATCTCACAATATATTAAATTATTCATTTCTCATTCTCTTCTCGAGCGGGTGAAGATCATTACCTACATGTACATCAGCAAATACAATATCATTCTTATTATTTATACAAAAACATATCGGGCTTGTTTGACAGTTCAAAAAGAGGAGTGCTCCAATCGCCACAAAACCTTACAGACTACCAAAGATTACTCGCTAGGTCAATCTGAAGATTTCCTGAAAGTTTCATTGAAATCGGTCCAGCGGTTTCGGAGCTTCTATGGAACATACCCACACACTTTCTTTTTTATATATATAGATAGAGTTGGGTCTTTTACACCTACGCTTCCATTTCCGTTGGACAATTAAAATGTTTACATTAAAATGCATTTTTTTACGTATTAACTTTTTTCTTTATAATTTAATAAGATATACTGGAAGGAGATATGTCGTATATTTCGCAGACAGCACCCCAAAGCAGTGTTTTTCACCATTGAGTCTATTAATGCCTCAACGTCATAACTTTATGCCTACCTTTATATTATAAAGGCAATTTATTTTTAATCTATTCAAGGTGGCTGCAGATCCAGAAATCGAAGGTGAAGCCCGACGCTACCTCGCTGCAGCCGCGTGCCTACGAATAGCTTTAAGAACGCTGAGGCCTAGCCTTCGCCCACTCGACTTACTGCGGTGCGAAGCCCTGCACGCGCTTGGGGCTGCGTCTAGAGCACGTCTGCTTGCCACTAAGTATAGGTTAATTTACATGATTTGTAAAAACCAAATGTTTGAGAAAATATTTGAACCAAATAGCATCTTAGGGCAAAAGGCCTTCGACCCGTCTATGTGTGACCACCACCGTCCACTAACATCATGGTTTTCTTTTATAAGATACTATTGGCTAGAATTAATGTTAAGTGCTTCTTGTCTTGTCTATCTTTACCTTGTGAAACTGTATCACCACATAGTTATCTGACCTCGGATTATATTTGACCACTGATAATAAATAGTTACGATGTTTTCTGCGTTGCTCTACGTTCTTTGTAAATATAATTTGTCAGATTGGCGATTTCCACGGCGCCATTATCGCGGGAGGCGCGAGCTGGTGTGGCGGCGGGCGCTCTGCCACACGTGGGGCCTGCGCCCCCGGAAGCCGCGTCGCCGTGGATGCGCCTATACCTGTATCACGTCGCTGGATATGGACCTCCGACACTGTTGCTTACTAAAGGTATTTTAGTTTATACACTTGCGTGTATTTCATAATTAACAGGGGAAACAAGATGAAACGATTTGTTTAACATTCAAAAAAAACCTTTGACATTTTATTGTTTTTTTATCTTAATGAAGTGATGTTAATCACAGTATACTATAACTAATTATTTTTGAAATGAAAATGTCAAAGGTGTAGAGGCTACGGAAATTATTATGATACAAATGAGGTATTTAGATTTGGTGATGTATAAATTTATCGGCATTCACTGATCGTTGTTTTCTGTCTTTTTTTATGTTTCTTCGTCGCGTTCATGTCTCTTTTCTGAAAAAATTGTTTAATAAGTAATAAATAGCTCCTGTTATCTTGTTTCTTCTGTTACCGATTGTGACTATATCAACGCTGGTAAACAAAAACGTAGTAACACACAAAAACTGAAAACCAGAGCCGAAAAATATTACAACTTTACAAAAAAATTATAACTTTTGTGTTTGTGGACCTAGAGCTGTCGTTTTTGGACACAATATTTATTATTTTTTGCCGAGTAAATATTGTACCACGGCATTAACCTAGAGATTTCCTAAAAGAAAATCGTTTTACGGTACAAAAAATAAGAAGTGTCAATTTTGAAAATCCTATTTTCGCAATTTTTATCTAATTGTTACAAGTCATATATCATTCGACACGTCTTTTTTTCTGATTCCAACGACGTAAAATATGGCCAATGGCCATATGTGTCACTTACTACGTTTTTGTTTCCAGCGTCAATATATATATTAAAGTAAATACAAACAAGTTATAAACAAGTTAATCAAGCTGGACGACATGGAGACTTGGCTTCCCGTCTGCTGCATTGGTATAGGTGTCTATCGGCGACCTTGCGCCACGCAGAAAAGAAGCTGCCGACTTATCTATCTGATTTTTTGTATTCAGTACCATACAGGCACAGAGCTGTGGAAGACATTGCGTACTCAGAGACACGGGTACGTTGAAAACAAAGAAGTGGCTTTTAAAAATTTCTTGTTTATACCCTGCATATATGTGTGACCCATGAAAGAAGTGTAGCCGGTGACTTTACGTAGTTTTAATTTATATGTTTTACTATAGAAATAAAGCTGTGTGATTATATCTGCACGCTGATCGGATACGCGCGTTTAACTGACGTCGTGAGGCAGTGAATTTTTTTTTCGACCAACTAACACACTTGGCCAAAGAGGCTGGCCTTTATTGCTTCACCGGATTACGAGGTGGCATAGCTCTTAGGTCGCTTAGCCTGAACCTTTAGAGTCAGTGAAATTAAGCCGGTGGCCTTATTTAATTTTGTTTATATGCTGCATTTTGTAAACAGAGTGGTGCGATTTGGCGCATATATAGATCGGATACACGTTTCTTTCGGTGCAGTAATGAAATGATACCGATGATTTATTATATTTTTTGTTTATATGCAGGACTACGTTGATTTAGCAATGTGTATTAGCGCGAACGCTAAACGGGACACGCACTTCTGGTGACGTAGTTAGGGAAAGGAATGAATCTGGTAACTTTATATAAGTTTGTTTTTATGATGCACTTTGCAGACATAGTTGTTCCACGTGGCTCGTACGCTGATCGGATACGAGCTTCTGTCGTTGACATCGTGAAGGACAGTAATTAGACAGGTGACTTTATATAGTTTTGTTTATATGCTGCACTTTGAAGACATAGTTGTGCGACTCGGCGCATACGCAGATCGGGTAAGCTTTTCTGTCGGTGACGTCGTGAAGCAATGAAATAAAACCGGTGACTTAATATAGTTTTGTTTATATGCTGCACTTTTCAAACATATTTGTGCGACTCGGCGCATACGCAGATCGGGTACGCTTTTATGTCGGTGACGTCGTGAAGCAATGAAATAAAACCGGTGACTTAATATAGTTTTTGTTTATATGCAGCACTATGTAGATTCAGCTATGTGAATTAGCACGGACGATGATCGGACACGCGCGTCTGCTGTGACGTAGTGAAGCAAAGTAATGAGACCGATGATTTTATAAAATTTTTGTTTGTATGCTGCACTATGCAGATACAGCTATGTGACTCGGCGCACAAGCTGATTAGATACGAGCTTCTGTCGATTACGTCGTGAAACAAAGTAATGAGACCGGTGACTTAATATAGTTTTTGTTTATATGCTGCACTTTTCAAACATATTTGTGCGACTCGGCGCATACGCAGATCAGGTACGCTTTTATGTCGGTGACGTCGTGAAGCAATGAAATAAAACCGGTGACTTAATATAGTTTTGTTCATATGCTGCACTTTTCAAACATATTTGTGCGACTCGGCGCATACGCAGATCGGGTACGCTTTTATGTCGGTGACGTCGTGAAGCAATGTAATAAAACCGGTGACTTAATATAGTTTTGTTCATATGCTGCACTTTTCAAACATATTTGTGCGACTCGGCGCATACGCAGATCGGGTACGCTTTTATGTCGGTGACGTCGTGAAGCAAAGTAATGAGACCGATGATTTTATAAAATTTTGTTTATATGCAGCACTATGTAGATTCAGCTATGTGAATTAGCACGGACGATGATCGGACACCCGCGTCTGCTGTGACGTAGTGAAGCAAAGTAATGAGACCGATGATTTTATAAAATTTTGTTTATATGCTGCACTTTTCAAACATATTTGTGCGACTCGGCGCATACGCAGATCAGGTACGCTTTTATGTCGGTTACGTCGTGAAACAAAGTAATGAGACTGATGATTTTATAGAATTTTTGTTTGTATGCTGCACTATGCAGATACAGCTGTGTGATTCTGAGCACACTATGATCGGATACGAGCTTCTGCCGGTGACATCGTGAAGGAAAGTAATGAGACCGGTGACTTTATATAGTTTTGTTTATATTCTGCACTTTGCAAACATATTTGTGCGACTCGGCGCATACGCAGATCGGGTACGCTTTTATGTCGGTGACGTCGTGAAGCAATGAAATAAAACCGGTGACTTAATATAGTGTTTGTTTATATGAAGCACTATGTAGACTCAGCTATGTGAATTAGCACGGACGCTGATCGGACACCCGCGTCTGCTGTGACGTAGTGAAGCAAAGTAATGAGACCGATGATTTTATAAAATTTTTGTTTGTATGCTGCACTATGCAGATACAGCTGTGTGATTCTGCGCACACTATGATCGGATACGAGCTTCTGTCGGTGACATCGTGAAGGACAGTAATGAGACAGGTGACTTTATATAGTTTTGTTTATATGCTGCACTTTTCAAACATATTTGTGCGACTCGGCGCATACGCAGATGGGGTACGCTTTTATGCCGGTGACGTCGTGAAGCAATGAAATAAAACCGGTGACTTAATAAATATAGTTTTTGTTTATATGCAGCACTATGTAGATTCAGCTATGTGAATTAGCACGGACGCTGATCGGACACGCGCGTCTGCTATGACGTACTGCAAAGTAATATAGACCGATAATTTTATAAAATTTTTGTTTGTATGCTGCACTATGCAGATACAGCTGTGTGACAAAGACGTCGGTGACGTCGTGGAGAAAAGAAATGAAGCCAGTGACTTTTTATATTTTTTATTTGTAGCGCTATATAGGTCGCGCCGTACATCACACAGTGAGCTGATGGAGTCAACAGTTCTTTTCTGTTTAGTGACGCACAGAAAATATTGAAATTTTTATATATTGTTTGTTCATGTATAGTACGTACAGGTACGATGTTGTGTTGCCGCGTATGCTGCCCGGGTAATAGCGATGCCCGGGAATCCTGCGACGATCTAAGGCTTAATCTTTATGCGTTTTACATTAAAGGACGAGGTTTACTCAATATGATAGGAGACGTGATATAGAATTTGATACGAAACCTTTGGAACGAGTGATGTGGCCATATTCTCTACCATATATGTAATTATTTTTATTTGTAGTCATGGATTTTTTATTACATTTTCGTATAAACCTTATTTTTACTGAAGGAACTACGCTGATCAGCCAGGCGGTCACTAGAGTTTCACCGGGTTTTATGTAATTAACCATACTTCACACATTCTTACTACATTTACAAATTTCATTGGTACAGTGCGCTAGTTGGTGAATGGATTACGGACGAG
Source organism: Meandrusa payeni (assembly GCA_029286785.1). Lineage (NCBI taxonomy): Eukaryota > Metazoa > Arthropoda > Insecta > Lepidoptera > Papilionidae > Meandrusa > Meandrusa payeni. The sequence goes on along the minus strand of JAGSMX010000008.1, from coordinate 3,153,901 downwards.
TTTTGGCGACCTTTTATATATTTGACTGTATACAAACGTCATCACAGACACAGAGTTGCGTAGTGTGCTGCGAACGCTGCTTGGTTACGCGTAACTATCAGTAATACTATTCAATACACACACAACCAGTAGGACATATATGTCTTAATACGCAAACAGTAAGACATATGTGTCTTACTGTCTGTGTATCACCACACAGGCACGGTGCTGCGCAGCGTGCCGCGTCCGCTGCTAGGATACGCGCGTCTGTCAGTGACGTGGTGGAGCACGGACGGAGAGCCGGCCGCGCTGCCTGCCGCTGCAGCCCTGGCCGCCGCTAACTCGGCGTTGCGCAGGGCGCCGGTCCTGCTACAGGCCGCTGCAGTGAGGCATCACCCTATTGTGAGACATGTCGCCTTCCCGCCTGGCGTTGACGATGGTGGGTTGTTGAATATATTAAGAGTAGAAATAAGTGAAAGGATGAAGAGGTGTAAAGATAGATTTTCTTGGGGAAGAAAGGTAAAAAACGAGTTTTAGCCTGATTTTAAATGAACCCGAGGCCGGAAAGCAATAATATTGCAGGTGTTTTACCTACCTGTTCTAAAGAGATTGCGAGATACTTCCCCGATCTGGTGATCCCGAGTGGCTGCCCGTCAAACAGCAGATAACAAATATAGCGTTACTGTTTAATCCGCCATTGATTTGATTTGAAGGTGGGTTTTTATTTTCTTTATAAATATAATTGTTATTAAGAATATTATCGCGTGCAGAGTGGCAGTCTGTGTGGAGGACACACGCGGGGCTGCGGCGTCTCGCGCGGAGACTGCGGCTGTCGCGCGCGGCTGGCTACGTGGCGCTGGCGGACATAGGCGTGCCCGACCTCGGCTGTCCGCACCCGCCTGTCGCCGTACAACTCGGTACTGCCTTCTATTTTTAGCCTTTAATTTTTTCTTAAAATCTTTCTAATCAAGTGTTTCACTCTACTCACATACGAAACATTTTTTTAAACAATGTAAATATAGAATTTACCTAGGGGCTAGGCGGGGCAGTGCCCCGGGGCCATTAGGCTCAGGGTGCCCTCGAATCTTTACCAGAAATGTCGATCGACATTTATCGCTAATAGCAATTGAAAACATAACCGCTATAATTGTTATTTAGTCAGTTGGTAGGCCCGACCTTTATATACTAAACCCTTGAATCTTCTGAATCGTCTTATTAGCAAAACCTACACCAATTATTAATTGTAATTTATGTTGTTAATGTTTAATATTTGCCTGCCCTGCAATGCACAAAAAAGAGCTTAAGTAACTTAGCATTTGTAAAGTATTTGTATACTTCATATTTTTATTTGATAAAACCTTATCAGTTTACATAGCAGTAGGCCCCATTTCATAATTTGCCCCAGTGCCCTTGGTTACCTAGCTACGCCACTGGTTATAACATATTGTATAGTAGTTAGAGCTTAAATTGTATCGTGTGAAAAAATGAGTTCTTAAAACAATTTCCTTACGATGTTTTTTTAAAGGTTAATTGTGAAATAGATCAATATCACAAAAGTTCTTATTATGACAGCTAACGTAAAAGCACAAGCTATTACGCATAAGTCAATATAAACGAGTGATTGAACACGAGTTCCATCCCACATGCCGGCATCAATATGAGATTAACGAAACATAATATTATTATAGGTTGCTAGCGTACTCACGCAACCACGGCTCATGATTTTTTTTTTCAGAAATATTACTAACAATCTTGTTAACCATTCCAACTAAGCTTAAGCTTGTGCTAGGACATAGTTCACGGTAATAGTCGAATGGTGGATTCGAACCCACGACCTTACGATTCGCAGGCCGTACCCTAAACCATTAGGCTATTGACGCTTCAGTTCTTAATTGAAGACAACATGACTCAATATATGCATGTCTTTCTTTCTCAAACATGTCTCTAATCTTACGTTTTAGCTTTTTTCTTCTAAAATCACTTTTTTTCATCTAACTTCATGAGGCTATTCATTCAGTCCCACAGCGCAAGAAGAAAGAAGTGTGCGGTATAGCCAAACCCGTAAGCGAAGTATCGCTGTCTTCTAATGAATCAGCGGAGAAATCCACTCAATACAATAAGCCCATAAATAGTCGGCTACAATCACCGTTCGAATCCCATTTCGCTGTCACTCCAACTACAGATAGCAAAACCAGTTCACCAGAAAACGGTTTCACAAGCGTCGAAGGCGGACAGTTACTCTGCGAAGAACTCGACAATCTAAACCTCAACGACAATTTTGTACATCGAAGCAAAGAATCGATTTCGGTTAGCGACGATTTTGTGCCTGTACATTCCACTGCGACCAGCGTCGATGAACTTAAAAAGCATTCTAAAGTGAAATCGATAAGCAAAGAATCGATTTCTTTCACGGACGATTTGGTTCCGATACATTCCTCTTCGGCCAGTGTTGAAAATTTGAAATACGAATCGAAAAACAAAGACGACGATAAGTGCACGAATGCGTTGAATGAATTACTGAGCCCCATGGAGGATTCCGTATCGATGTTTACACAGTTGTCGCACAAATTAACCGAGATCACGGAAGCCGACAGTGGATTCGACACCGCGCATAACTTCTCCGACGAAGAGACGTGTAAACCAGAAGTAAGTAATTTAACAAATTTAAACTGATAAGAAAAAATTACCAATCGGTCAAGGATTCGAATCCCAGGCAGCTTGTACCAATGGGATTTGATTGAGGAAGAATGGCGACGGATGAAATGAAAAGTGGATAGTAATTTTTATCTCTGTCTAGCCCACTAATGTGTAAAAAGGGGTTATAATGACATTTATAGTATATTTTAATTAATTAAACATGCACATTATTGTTCCTGATACCTCTAACTAAATGTTGTAAGAGATCAACTCTTGGATGAAAAACTTTTGTGTGAAAAATTACTGTTATGCTCCAACTTCATAATAATACAAGCGTTATTGAATTAATAAAGCACAATCTAACCCAGCGCTTAGCCGGGCTAGATTTTGCTTTATTTTATTTAAACAATAAACTTACATCATTAAATATTTAATTTAACTCTCACAATATATTAAACTATTCATTTCTCTCCGTATTCATTCTCTTCTCGAGCGGGTGAAGATCATTACCTACACTGTGTACATCAGTAAATACAATATCATTCTTATAATTTATCCAAAAACAAATCGGGCCCAAGTTAATGTCATAAATAAAAGTACCACGTATGTCTTGTTTGACAGTTCAAAAAGAGGAGTGCGACGATCGTCACCAAACTTAATAGAATTACTCGCCAGGTCAATCTGAAGATTCACTGAAAGTTTAATTGAGATTCGCCGTTTCGGAGCCTATAAAGAACAAACCCACACACTTTCTCTTTATATATATATATATATATAGTACTGATTGTGTATTACCTTAAACAAAATAAAGTAATATTACAATTTTTTTCCAGAAATGGACTATTTTGGATCTCCAGTTCGGTATTCCATTGTTCGACGAGGTGTTATGCGAGAGAGTATGTCAAAATATTGTGGACAGAATAGCAAAGCCGGAAGTGTAAGTTGTTTTATATTTAAAAAAATACAAAAACATTAGATTACGATAGTCTGTAAGATGCATCACCTCAAAATACACTGAATAATGATCATCTAATGATATATAGATGGTGAAAAAATTTTATCATTTCCAGACTGGAGAAAGTCAAGGAAGACAATGAGTTCATCAGATCGGATGTGTTGAAATTTGTTTCGCAGTGTCAGGTAATTATTTCATATTATATAGCCAGGTAAAATGATATAGACCTAGAGGGAGGAGCCCTATGCGCTGGACAGACCAAATCAGCGGTAACACCAACACGAAAGACCACGAGGTATTACACATCGCCGAAGACCGCAAGTAAGCCATCGTCCGGGACATAATTCATGAGGGTCACGACTCTCAGCAATGAGGAAGACAACAAGGAGAGAAAATATACTCTATATTTAAATAAAAACTGCAAAGACTTCTAAATGACATCGTCACCAGCTTGTATCAATCTACTGCTGGAAATACGCGTTCCCCCATATACGATCCTAGGCATCAGTCACTTCTGGCTATCCTTATAAAGCCTGGAGGGAGGGTGTATCTATAAAACTTTTTTATTTAACTTAATCACTTACGACAACTGGCTTAGGTTTAAAAGGGTGTAATAGCTTATATTTATTTTATTTTTTTAAGTTATATCTTAGTAATTATTGTATATTGTTTCAGTATTACCCAGGCGAAGATATGGGGATAGTGAAACGTGGTACCTTAGTTCCTTTGCCGAGGAAGAATTTGGTCTTCGAGAACGGAAGGATCAGCGAGTGGAACGGAAAGTGACTTCTCCCGCACCACCTCCACATCCAAATCCCAATCTTCCAATACAGAGACTACTAGAGTAATTGCCTTAGAGCTTTTAGTTCAAAAAAAATGTAAGTAGGCTGTAAGATTTAAAAAGTTATTTCTGAAGCCGTCGTTAGTAATCTTTAGATCTATCTCGTGGTAGTATAACAATTCAAAAAATGTGTTGAACAATGTACATTTGTAAGTTAAAATTACAGCCTTATATATACATTTAAATATATGTCCCACTGTTGGGCACATGCCTTCTCTGTGAAGAGAGTATAAGGGTAGGCAGACTTCACATGTCTTAGAAAATATTTCTAAGGCATGTAGGTTTCCTCACGATGTTTTCTTGCACGTGGTAAATCAGTGCTTAAAATTGTAACAAATAAAGCACTGGTGATAGAACTCGTGTTTCTAATGTACTATGCAACTTGAGGCAGCCGCCCGGTCACATTTGTAACTATTTATAGTATTCTGTACTGCGTTGTATACTTCTAAGTCTTCACTAGGTCTGTCAGGTTCACTTTGTCTTCCTAACTAGACAGTTCCATCGCGGAATTATACATTATTCTGGGCTATGTATTACATTTGGGTCGAAAGACCTTATAGTTGACAATTTATGCTGGTTTTGATAACCTCAAAGACAATTGTCTTGTAATTGGTCAGATGCGAAAAAAGAGGTCATTAACACCTATAATAAAGATTACTGGTGATATTAGAAAATTATAATATGAACTACTTTATTCGAACCTACGAACTTAGTAGACCGTACCTTAAACCATTAGAGTGTCTTAAGTATACTGCGATAAAACCTGTAAAGCTACTGAGTCTACTCTTTTTTATTTACTTATGGGAACGTACCTAACTGCGTACTCATTCCTCGGAGGAAGGACGCGTTATGTCGGATCCTCGCCGACCAAACCCACATGATGTTCCACCATCGTCGCATATGCCGGAGCTGCGGGATGGCTTGCGCACACAAGCCCTGCGGCGTCGTTAATGTTCACGAGCGACGGCAATTTAACATCAGAGGTTCCTCATTTGATGTTAAGTGACAAAAAAAAAACAAATTTGGTGGCATCGAGCGAGATGTTATAAAGTTAATTCTATAATACACTGCCCGCGGTACTACATATCGTAACCATGATTTTAAGTGCTAGGCAGCTTGATTTTTTAAATGGCATCACCAAAACTATTTATGTGTGCCATCAGGCCATAAAGTCTAAGCTTTATTAGTGAGAGAACATAATAGGTTGTCAAATATCTCCCTTCCGCCTTTTTGTCTTTTGAATTTCGCGGCTATGTACAAAGCGCTACAGAGCTCGTATCTAGCAATACTATACATAATTTGAAAGGTCTTGACATAACCTACAAAACGACGCTATGCATAATTAGTTTGATATTGCGTTCAACAGTTATAGACGTGTAAACATGGAGTTCACTAACGCCGAAATTCGCGCTATTTTAAAGTTTTCCTTCGTTAAAGGCAAATCCGCTAGAGAAACGTTCCGTGAGATTAATGGTGTTTTGGGGATGGTACTCTATCACTTCGAACCACGGAGGAATGGTTTCGACGATTCAGAGCCGGTGAAAACGACACCATGGATAAGCCAGCCGGCGGAAGACCTGTGACGACAAATACCGATCAAATCATGGACTACATCGAGTTAGACCGGCATGTGGGATCTCGTGACATCGCCCAGGAGATGGGAGTTAGTCACCAAACCATTTTAAACCATCTGCAGAAGGCTGGATACAAAAAAGCTTGATGTTTGGGTGCCGCATGATTTGACGCAAAACCTTCTGGACCGAATCAACGCCTGCGATATGCTGCTGAAACGGAACGAACTCGACCCATTCTTGAAGCGGATGGTGACTGGCGACGAAAAATGGATCACATACGACAATATCAAGCGAAAACGGTCGTGGTCGAAGGCCGGTGAATCGTCCCAAACAGTGGCCAAGCCGCGAATTTCGGCGTTAGTGAACTTCATGTTTACACGTCTATAACTGTTGAACGCAATATCCAAACTAATTATGCATAGCGTCGTTTTGTAGGTTATGTCAAGACCTTTAAAATTATGTATAGTATTGCTAGATACGAGCTCTGAAGCGCTTTGTACATAGCCGCGAAATTCAAAAGACAAAAGGCGGAAGGGAGATGTTGTTAACCTTATATTAGTTTCTTGTATTTACTTAATGTTAGAATTTAATTATATAGGGACTGATAAGATATGATTTTAATTTCTTTTAAAAATCTTTGTTTATATTTGAGAGATATTTAAAGTTCATCATCATTCTGTGGACTACATGGCGTTCACATTGGTCTAAATTAACTTTGGTGAAAATGTACGCTGTACCTCTCTGACTATCCTATTCGGATAATAAGAATGGCAACATTTTTATTATTGTTTTCTTGTATCTCAATTTGGGTACGAAGCAAAAGATAATTAATAAATTTTATAAAAAATAAATGCGATAATAGCTATAGTTCCCCTCGACTGTGACAAACGTAAACTTTTCCACAAAGAATTGTACCAATGGAGTTTTCGTCGCCGCTTCGTCGCATAGCGTCATCAATAGAATAATAAAGTGTTTCAAAAAACCATAGATACAATAGCTCTAGAAAGTATTTTTTTTCTAGCTTAGGATCAGGCCGTAGATCGACTGCCTCGATAGTCCTTGTTTGAAGATACGAAGAAAATTTTGTATTATGAGTAATTTAAGAGCTCAGATGACACTCAATCTGACGAACTTGTAAAGGCCCCGTGCTAAGTGTGGCCGTGTAGTGACATAAAGCGAGCGCCATATTGTATTGTTTCACTTGTTATTTTCTTTGTTGGTTTTACCGGTGATTAAAAACGATTAATTTGAATTTTTCTAATAAAAATTACTCCTTACTACATCAGCCAGCTTCTAGTGAAAATCCTGTCTAAATCGGTCCAGCTGTTCCAGAGATTTGCCGCAACAAACAAACACAAACAGACAAAAATAGTAAAAATCTTATTTTGGTATATGTACCGTACATATATATGCAGCGGTTATTTTAGTATCACAAACAGACATTTCAATTTTGTTTCACTGTATAGATTTGCAGCTTCTTTTTTTTTTGATGGCCTGTCTATTTATTTAAACATTTGACATTATTGTAAATATTTAATTATTTGTTTTGTTAGTTATAAACAGAGTCTATTTAGTTTTTTCTGTACACATTGTATATTGTACATACAAATTGAAGGATAGTGTTAAATTAGAGCTTTTGCCTGACATGTTGCTATTAAATTAGTTAAATTAATAAAACCATTGTGGTTACATATATTCGTGATACGAGTGATGGTAAGTACGGTAGTTCTGCGTGAAAACATATCCAGCCATTTTTCAGGGTTATAGTATCAAGACATAGAGCAAAATTCATGTTTACTTATCATGCATGCGTTTTAAGTGTGGCAAATGTATAATTTTGATCGTAAAAATCAAGTTTAGCATCTGTCTTCTCTAAAATAGTAGGTATCCTTCGCCAAACGAAACTGTGTGATTTATAAAATAATTATCTTCTTGTGTTTTCTAATTTCTTAAAATGATTTAGCCGACATTTAAAATGTAAAACTGGTTTCTGCTTCATGTACATAATATTTACATGTATTCTCATTTCAATTATTCGTTTATTAATAATAAAATTAGTAACGCATTAATATTCGTTTTTTATTAATACTGGCGTACACAGCCCGCTTCGCCGGTCTAGATTTAGCTTTATTTTATTTAAACAATAAACTTACATTAAATATTAACTTAATTGACTCCCACAAAATATTAAATTGTTCATTTCTCTCCGTATTCATTCTCTTCTAGAGCGGGTGAAGATCATTACGTATACCCATGTACATATCAGTAAATATCATTTAGGGATTTATTATACTTTAATATACTCCATTGTACTTCAATTTTGTTCATTATGACATAAATATACACAACGCAAGTGCGAATACAATAAAAATTACAAATATATTACTAGTTACAAATGGTTTTAGATGTATTTATGTTTTCATTTGCAATACAATTCCACAATAAAAAAAATGCCAAACAGATTTACTTGTAAAAACTGCAGTATTTTTTTAAAATATGCACATTAATAAATATTTATAGTATATACATAAGAAAAAAGTTTGAGCTTATGACTAGGCCTGCTTTTAGCAATTTATATTAAGCTTTTACTATATGTTAAATCATATTGGCGATAGACAAGACATGACTATATATGTATGACTATGCCGAAAAAAAACATTCTTACATAACGTCGGATAGGCAACAGTTAATTTGTAAATACTAATCAAATGTAATGTAATTGTAATGACAGGTTTTTAAAAGGTTACTGTTAAAATAAACTTGCTATGCTTGCTTCTTGTTATTGGAGTACATCTTTACTATACAAATTACTTTCACAGACAAATTGTATTCTTATTAATGTTTTTTTAGTTTTGAGGTTAATTTAAAATAAGGTTCTGGTGAATAAATATGTCGGTATATGAGGATAGAGTACAAGCTGAAACAAATGTTTCTATAGGAATTGTGTCTTAGTCGCATAGCCCATCCACGATCAGTGGAGTGAAATTTAATTGTATTTAAAATAAATAATAATAAATGGCCGCCCAGTAAACTTAATTAAAACTAGATTATTAAAATGTTATTAGCTGTCTGTAAGAACTTATTGTCTATTATTTTTTAAGTCAATCTGTGATTATCTTGAACTATTGGTCTATAGGCTATAGCCTTAATGATATATTTTGACATTCAACTGTGAGTAAAAGAGAATTTTATTTTTTATTTTCGTTTAAAAATAATAATAGGTTGCGAATAAAATACGTAACGTAAATCTGGATACAAAAAAACAATCTTTTGCTGAAAATATGGAAGTGGATCAGTACACTGGTGTATCCAGTGAATGGTCATTTTCCGGCGAAGGTTCGCGGTTACCACTTATCGACGAATCTTCAGCTCTTGGAACTCAAGCACCCAAAGACAAGTAAATAATTTAAATTATTTATAATTAAATGACTAGGTTAGAGAACCACGGTATATTATATTCTTAGCGAAAGCAACATTTCATTGTGAAACGACTTTTCTACGTTAAGTTATAAAAGTATATCTTATTTTACTTCCCACGCATTTAAGAACTACCTTTTTGATGAAACCTATGAATTTCTCTCTTGTAGTGTACTTTTGAAACGTTATACTCTTACATAAAAAAAATCTTATATAGCGAAGAACAATTTATGATCAGATATCATTTGAACACTAAGACTACCATATTTGGTAACTAATTAATAGTCAATGATTCATAGAATTTACAAGTTGAAATAATATAGAGTGGTCTTAATAACTTATTTATACTACTATTCATAATGTAGCTATTCACAGGTAAAGGATACAAATTCATGATCCACATGAGTACGCAGAGAATTTGTCACTAACTTATTATGGCTTAACTCTTTCCAATAATCATATACTTATGGTTGTTATTTATAAGGATAGGCAGATATAAAGGATACAAGAGTAACATTTTGCAGATGTACCACTAATTTGATAAAAATGTTTACCAATTACATAAAAAACCATATGAAGTCACATAGATAAATTCTTTATTGCACCAAAATACTTGTACAAGCATGGACTTCTTTTAGCTAACCTTTGTTCGTTAAGAGCAGGCTAGGGATAGTGCCACTAAAAAGAGTCTAAGAATCTTATAGAAATAAATAAACATACTGTCTTCTATTGAAAGTTACCAACCAAGTTGTGGTACAGCCCTCTCAGGCACCCTTGGTTGTGCTAACACCATTAGTGCAATCCGGGGCCCCTCTTCAGGATGTTTTTGTTATGTTGCCTATAGATGGTTCAGGCTAAGCAACTTAAGAGCTCTGACACTTTTCAAATCCCATTCTCTTATCAATCAGTGTAAGTTTGTGAAAAAAAAAATTACATAGACAAATAATATCTATGTAAAAATATTAATATACACTGACATGGAATAAACAATAATATGTATCAAGTAGACATTGTCACTGACATTTTAGAGTAGAAAGTATTACTATACATGCGGTATAAAGACAGTTGTTTAGTTTCTTGTATAAATATGAAATCTTGTTTTTTAATACAGGATAGTAAGCAAATTAACTAAAATAACTTGTGATGAAAGTAATTACATAAAGTTCACGAGTTACAGATTATATAATATTGTAATTGAAATGAAAAAAATCCTTGTGCTAGTTAATAATATTTTCATGCTAATTATGGTGTTATTAAAAATGCTGCCATTATTGTTTCTTTAGTAATGTCATAACTGATATTACATTATACTATTACTTTAATAAATAATAGTGTTGAGCAAATAATAGCATTCATTAGCCATTGTACATAGTGAATTATGGAGCAAGGCACTTCTTATTGGTTTATTTTATACTTGCGCATAAATATAAAGCTTTCCATTGTACATTGTTTCCGTCTTATTATTTTATTTTATTTAAAAGTTTACATTTAACACAATTACATATTAATGAGCATCTTAATAACCTATTTTAAGATGTCTAGATACTCAACAGTCGGTTCTCATACAATTACTACACAAGATTTACTTGACAGTGAACTATCCGTAAAGTCGACACAAGTTGTTGTGAGCATTTTTAGCTAACAAGTACACACACTGCACACGCATAGTACATGAAGACACCTGAGTATGTGTGAGTGCTCAATACAGTCTGTTTCAAATGTTTCTTCTCTAAAAGTTCAATTTTTTAAATAGATATTTAAAAAATATTTTAAATAGTTTTAATGGTTTTTAATTAATTTCGTTTTTTTTTACTACTAATGGAAGTTTTTTAATAACTGTTTCAGCACTGTCCACTTATAGCTTTTCGCTGATTTTCAATATATAGACTCTATTTTTAATAATTTTACCCAGCCTATGCAACACAAAATAGAATGTTGTGAAATACCAACTAGCCTAGTGTTAACTAATTAAACATTGTAACCGATATATTATTCGTATTTTCATCTGTTTACTAGGTTGATTGCAGTGTTAGACCAGGTCGAGTTGCGAGTGGAGAGACTCCGGCGGGACACTGTCCGTATTGAAGAGGAACGGGATTCCTTGCTATCAACTTTGGATAGTGTGAAGCACTCGGATCTTTTGGGTGACATCTCTGAATGTATGTAACTTTCTCTTTGTGTTTATTTTATGACTGTTTCACCCCACAATCATCATCAGCCCATATCAATCCACCACTGAAACCAGGTAACCAAGGTATACTTCTTGAAGCCCGTGGCACAGTGCTTGAGAATCACTGTTGTATTTAGTCAGAAGGTTCATGTTGCAGTAACACTTTGCCCTTTTTTTTTAAATAAATCTTGCTATCTAGGTGATAGAGAAGACATCACGAGGTATGCAGATCGGATCCTCTCTCGGGCGATGACTGTGGAGGTAGCTGTGCGAACTGACCGTGACGCACAACAGGAGGAGGCGTTGCATCAGGTAAGTTAGCAGGTATTCTGCGAGGTCTTGGTACTTCTAAGACCATTACTGAAAAGACGGTGACTGCTGTGTATTTCTACTTTGGATATTAAAATTTACACAAGATTATTACATACCGAGTTTGAATAACAATCGGCTTGTACCAGTGAGTTAGTTGCAAATCATTGGTTAAAATTTGTGGCCAGAGTATAGCGAAGACCTGGTCAAACTGGGATTTAACAACCACTGAGAGAATTGGATTGTTCTTATGTAATCGTCTTCCTTTCTAAGTTTAACAAGACATTTTTTTTATTTGATTTTGTGTTATATAAATTATAAATGTCATTTAATGTATTTATTTTTGTATCTTTTCTTTTAAATAACAAGTCTACGTTTTAGTATAATCGAACATACGTTTTTTGCATCTTATACTTCTTATACATCAATTACGACAAATCGTTTATATAACACTATGTTTATGTTATTTATTATGTAATTTGTTTATATATATATGTAAAGAAAGTATAACTATATATTTATATATATATGTATCTATAGCTGCTTTTTTAATATATACATTTATATATAATATTTATGAAAGTTTATGTATTGTACACTATAATAATACACAACCGAAAGTCTTAGTCTTCACAGGTTTTTTGGCTGAAAACCAGCGCTGTGCTACATGTGTGAGCACAGCACATGCTGAGCCAACCCCTTTTCGGCACAATTTCTATTTTGTTCTTTTATGTTGTTTCTGTTTACTTTTGTTTATGTTGTTTTTTGTCTTGTTTTACCTGTTGTCTCTGTGTTCTTGTGCCGTATAAATGTTTTTTCTATTTCTATTTCTATTCTAGTAAGCTAGATCAAATGTGTACACATTGAACAATATAGTGCTCGATGTTTGCTAGTGGTATCTTTTAGTTCATTGGGCCCACTTTGGTTTAGCGTTGGCATGCCATGGGTATTGATGGAATCATATATCGGTGTATAATACATCGGTTTCATAATCGTTGTATTATTGGCTTAAGAGCTCTCCTACATGCTTGATAATACCAATCAACATAGGTTCGTTAAAAAAAATGTCTTCCTTCCAAAAAAAAATGTAACATTGTAATTTTTGTCTGTCTGACCGTTTATTTGTTCCGGCTAATCTAGACCGATTTTGACCGGACGTTCACTGGCAGATAACTTGGCCTTCCAATTGCCAATATTCATAGCTCCTTCACAAAATTTGAAATACCTTTAATGACAAAACAATGTCTGTCGAGTCACTTTGTGCGGGATGGCCAAAGGCTAAACGAGCCGTAGGGGTCTATGGCGACCCACATATTTGCTGGCTAGTGATTGGTCGTACCATATGGCCTGTGATTGGTCGACCAATCACGACGCTTTAATTATTATACCCGAAAATAGTATAAATTGTACATAGTTTTAATAGAGGTCACTTGCAGTCGACCGCTCGGAAAATAAACAAGTGCAAATACGAAGTGTTTCAATTTCTTAATACACACCAGTGTACAGTGAATGTGCAGAAGCGTACATTTAATGGTCCTTCGAGCCGGATCTAACAGACAAGAAAATCGAACTCGACGTATACAGAAGATTGCAAGTCATCAATACGGAAGCAAGCACGGCCTCTACAGCTACGGAACCGACACGACGAAAATAGAACATACCGCCTCCGTGATGTTGGTGTTCCCCGCCGAACGCCCTCCGTAACAGCAAGTGCCGCTGCCGTTGCACTTACTATCGCGTCGTCCGCCGCATCGACATTTCCGGCCGACGCGAAACAGAATAAACCCTCCGTAAAGAGGGCGCCGCCACCTTCGACGAAGGAGCGTATTCGGGAAACTGAAGCCTCCACAGTAAAAATGAAGCACAGCACCGCCGTCGGTCCAACAGAACTCGACACACAGGGACCGCAAGAGCTTAGCAAAAGGGCGAGAGGGTCCGCCTACAGTAAAACCAGAGCACTCAAGATAGCGAAAGCAAAGGAGGAACTAATACGCCTGCAAGCAGAGCACGCCGCGGCACGCCTAGCCGTGAAGAAGTTAGAAGCGGAAGAGACGGAAGATGAATCAGACGAAGCCTCCGTATACTCGGACACAAGAGTAAATGAGCGAATAGACAAATGGTTGGACAGTCAAGAAACACCCACTATACTAGCGACCGCCGCCGCGCCACCTCAACTAACAGAAGCACCGGCGATCACCAGTATGGAACGTAAACCGACCAATTGTGCGGAAGATGCATGTCAATCACCGGCGGGAGCACAATCAGGCTTCACGCAACTGGCCGCAGCCATCACTCGAGCGATAAATGGAGACATGCTACACAAAGGACCCGACCTCCTACAGTCACTGCCAGACGTCGTCATGCGGTTCCGGCAGCATCAGATCGTGGTCACGTCAGAATTCAATGAGATGTTCATGCAGGTCAAGCTACGAACTCAGGACAGGGATGCATTTCGTTACCTGTGGCGCGGGAATTATAGTGACGACACACCCGCGGAGGAGTATAGAATGACGTCTTTAGTCTTTGGTGCATCAAGTTCCCCATCAACAGCAATATACGTCAAGGACTTGAACGCAAACGCACACGGGGGAAAACTCACCCTGAAGTTGCAGCCGCAATTATAGGGAAGCACTACGTAGATGACTATTTAGATAGCTTCAGGACTATTGAAGACGCGATACGTACTGCGAAGAACGTACGAGAAGTGCATAGCAAAGCCAGCTTCGAGCTGAAGGAATGGAAGTCGAACTCGCGGGCAGTTCCAGTCGCGTTTAACAGAAATCATCGTTGGTACATAGGACCCGACTTCCTACACAAAACTGAAGACGATTGGCCGATAGAAAAATCGACAATAGAAACAGAAACCTCCGGTGAAGAAAGGACAACTAACACTAGAGGACCAAAACTCGCCGACGCCTTAACTGAAGTCTCTGGCTTCTCTAATTGGGACAGACATTCAGCAGCGAGAGTTCTACAATTCTTCCAGCTGTGTAGAACAAACAGAGATAGCGTGAACTACCGAAGAAATAAGAAAAACACAGAGGTAGATCCGAGCTGGAAAATACGAAAACCTACGCTGACTAAAACACATTGCCGCCCAAAAGCAGAAAGTTTCGACTCACGGATATCTTTTGGACGCGGTGGTTGAGTACCTACCAGAGCTCCAATACCGGCGGGAGCCCCATGGTCGGGAAGCAGTAGTACAAGTCAACAATCTACTACAGATAGTCGACCCCAACCCGCCACGTAATGTGTGGATGCGAGGCAGAGTCATCACTACATATCAGGACCTGACAACGTCGTGCGCACAGTGGACGTCGGACCAAAGGAGGAATACTACGGCGAACTGTAAGAAAACTGATGATCTTACCGTTGGCCGCAGACATCGTACCCGCACCGGAAAATGATGCGGCGAAGCCTACGGCGAGTAATGTGCGGGATGGCCAAAGGCTAAACGAGCCGTAGGGGTCTATGGCGACCCACATATTTGCTGGCTAGTGATTGGTCGTACCATATGGCCTGTGATTGGTCGACCAATCACGACGCTTTAATTATTATACCCGAAAATAGTATAAATTGTACATAGTTTTTAATAGAGGTCACTTGCAGTCGACCGCTCGGAAAATAAACAAGTGCAAATACGAAGTGTTTCAATTTCTTAATACACACCAGTGTACAGTGAATGTGCAGAAGCGTACACACTTCGAGTATAAAAATAGTTATGCATTTAATTGGACATTATTAATAATTAATCGTTCATTGCAGTATTCATTCTTATTGTTTATGGACAAAAGGCAAACAATACGAAATTGTTTTTGTAATTGCTCTACAGTGATGTAATACTTGTAAGAATGTAAACTTGTTTCTTACAAGGTCGATTCTTTGTTTCGTTCTGTTTTAAATTATCTTTATTCATTGCTTTAATATATTTAACTTTTAGTTCATAACGTTATACTTTATTTATTACATTAGCATAATAATGGATCCGATTGGTAGGGCCCTGTTGTGGTACGTTGTTTTCACGATTCTAGAAGTTTCTGAATACGATTGTAAACATTCACGCTCATCACTCAGAAAGACAGAGGTCACGGACATTCATTTGGCGTAGATAGCCACAGATCTGCATACATAACGCCAATCCTGCTAATCTTTAAAGAACTCAGTAGGCCGTTAGTCTATATATGTAGGTAACAAGCATTCTTTGGTATATCTTCGAACCCATAGATCCTGTGCTAACACAATTAATCTAAGATTTAAAGTTAAAGAAACAGCCTTTAACAGCCTATGTCCCACTGCTGGGCACAGGTCTTCTCTGTAAAGACAGTATTAGGGCATAGCCCAGCACACAGCGCTAGTGCGGATTGGCAGACTTCACATGTCTTTGAAAGTTTTTCTTGGAGAAAAACCTACATGAGAGAGAGAGAGATAAACCTCACGATGTTTCTCTTCACCGCCGAGCGTGTGGTAAATCAGCACACAACAAATTTATTAGTGCCGCACAGGGTATCGAACGCGCTAGCAGCGCACCATGCAATTTAGACGACCGCACGGATACTGAGCTACCACGGCTCTAATCTAAGACCAATTAAAATATTTGCCTTTGAAAACAATCGAATTTGCAACAAACAAAAAAATAGACGAATTAAGTAAAAACCTCCATTGTTTGAAGTCGGTTAAAAAATATCATCGAATCGTTTTGCAGTCGATACTATTATTTCCATCGCATTGTAACTGAACGTTAAGAATGAGTCACTTCCCATTCGTGGAACGTTTTATAAACGCCAATCGGCCTTGTGGATTTTTTTTTTACCTTTGTTAGCCCGAAGGCTGTTACAAGTTGACAAGAGGTAGCCGAGCTCTTGAATGTTCAGTCTGATCCATTTTTCAAAAATCCATCCTCTATCGAATTATAAATGTAAATTGGTTTGTAAAAAGTGGTTACTAGAGTTAAATTATATTCAGACGGAAACCCTTCTAAAGTAATATAACTATAAAATTAAATTATGCATAGTATAATATTTATTCATAAAGCTGAGAGACATACACAAACACAAATTTACAAACACGCGCCCACACACACTCCCACACACACACATATATATTTATACACTATTGTTAATGCTCATATTGTATTTTTTTTTAAATGTAAGAAGATACTGACTCCTGAAACACAGGTCCAATAGTATCTAGCTCAGGAGTCAGGGATTTCACGTTTCATTCTTGAATCATTTTCTTTGGTGACCAATAAAGATTTATTATTATTATAGGCAATGAGCAGTTTCCAATTTAGGATAAAAAGAAAATAGTATCATTTCATATCATTAGATGGCGCTCATGTCATTATGTTGTCTATAGGGGCTTAGATATAGTAGAACACGACACCAGACGTCAGATTAGAATATTCAATCATTGATGTTTATATTGACATAATGATTTGAGTACAACTCCACCAAGCCATTTTTAACTTGCATTTGAAAACTCCTTCTTAACATTAACTACACAGATTGGCCAGAGAAGCTGGCCTTGACTGCTTCACCGGATTCAGAGGTGGCATAGCTCTTAGGTCGCTTAGCCTGAACCTCTATTGCTAGTAACTCGACACAAGGGTCCCCCCGGTGGGGGGTAACCTCGGCTTGGACGGTTACTATGTTACGCGTAAGCAAAAAAAAACAATTCATTCTGGTCAGCAGACTCCACATCCGCTGAGCGCACATTTACTGCCGGCTTTGTGTTTTTATGTTTGGACATGCGAACTGGTGAGCCTCGGCCATCTTTAATATAGAAAACGAAGATGTAACTTCTGCTATAAATGTTGTTCCAATTCTATCTGTATTGCTGATGAGGAGATGCCTTTAAGAGGTTTGTAGTCTATGGTTCTTGATTTATCATAAAATAATTATCATTTTCTATGTGAAATTATTACATATCATCGTATCGTTTCGATATAAAAAAATACTAGCATATTATTCTTCAATCATTTAAAATTTCTCGCTAATATAATAACTGCGCCGTGTCTACCCTATTTCGATAAGCATGCTCGGTAACATCGGAAGACAGTTGCCTATTGAAGTTCTGAGATCAGGTCTGAACTGTCACCAATATTGTCATTTAATCAGCATGAAGTAGTATCACTCGACCAGTTAATCATCACAATTCAGTAACTAAAATATCATCTAGATAACGCTGGTACCACTACGGTGATTTTCTGTATACGTTTATAATAAGATTTGTTAGGCTATAGTGTTGATTGTAGTGAAAGAGCATAGTGTTGTGGTATGTGACCTCACCAATTCGTTGACATCTACTAAGTTTTCAACGATGGTAGAAATCATCGTGAGGAAACCGGCCATGTCTGAGAATGTTTTCTAGCCCTATGTCATAGAGGCCTGTGCCTATTGGGACACATATCGACGCTGGAAAGCAAAACGTAGTAAGCCACAAAATGAAATTGTTCACCAGAGTCGAAAACATTTAAACTTTTAAAAATTCCAGGTGAATTTATACATCGACCAGCTCGTGGTTTCCGTACACGACGACGCGGTGATAGCTCACTCCCGCTGCCAGACCTACATGAACGCCTGCACGTCGCAACCCGACCCCAGCTCGGGCACGGACAAGAACTTTGAGAGTGCAATCCTGGGCTGCACCCTTGACGACCAGAAGCGGGTCAAGAAACGTCTCCAAGGACTCTTGGACTACTTCGCGAAGCTCAACGTCACCACCTGCTCTTGAGAATTTGCTTTGCTGGTCAGCAGACTCCACATCCGCTGAGCGCACATTTACTGCCGGCTTTGTGTTTTTATGTTTGGACATGCGAACTGGTGAGCCTCGGCCATCTTTAATATAGAAAACGAAGATGTAACTTCTGCTATAAATGTTGTTCCAATTCTATCTGTATTGCTGATGAGGAGATGCCTTTAAGAGGTTTGTAGTCTATGGTTCTTGATTTATCATAAAATAATTATCATTTTCTATGTGAAATTATTACATATCATCGTATCGTTTCGATATAAAAAAATACTAGCATATTATTCTTCAATCATTTAAAATTTCTCGCTAATATAATAACTGCGCCGTGTCTACCCTATTTCGATAAGCATGCTCGGTAACATCGGAAGACAGTTGCCTATTGAAGTTCTGAGATCAGGTCTGAACTATCACCAATATTGTCATTTAATCAGCATGAAGTAGTATCACTCGACCAGTTAATCATCACAATTCAGTACCTAAAATATCATCTAGATAACGCTGGTACCACTACGGTGATTTTCTGTATACGTTTATAATAAGATTTGTTAGGCTATAGTGTTGATTGTAGTGAAAGAGCATAGTGTTGTGGTATGTGACCTCACCAATTCGTTGACATCTACTAAGTTTTCAACGATGGTAGAAATCATCGTGAGGAAACCGGCCATGTCTGAGAATGTTTTCTAGCCCTATGTCATAGAGGCCTGTGCCTATTGGGACACATATCGACGCTGGAAAGCAAAAACGTAGTAAGCCACAAAAATGAAATTGTTCACCAGAGTCGAAAAACATTTAAACTTTTAAAAAAAATTTATTACTCTTGTGTTTGTGGACCTAGAGCTGTCGTTTTTAGACACAATATTTATTATTTTTCGCTGAATAAATATTGTATCGCGACATTAATATAGAGTTTTCCTAAAAGAAAATCGTTTTACAGTACAAAAAATAAAAGAGAAGTGTCAATCTTGAAAATTCTATTTTCGCAATTTTTCATCTAATTGTTACAAGTCATATATCATTCGATTATTTTTTTTCTGATTCCAGTGACGTAAAAAAGTGAAAATGGCCCATATGTGTCATTTACTACGTTTTTGCTTTCCAGCGTCGATATTCACTGTTTTATTAGACTAAATTGTATTAAGGTTTAATATGAAACATAAGACTTACACACAATGATTGTGAATAAAAATATCAAATGTGGCTACAAAGGCTATATTTAGGTATAAAATAATAATTAGATATGTGATTATTATTTTAGTTAAATGTGTTTCAAGATCTTTAAAAATAATATTATACTTTTTGACGAACTAATAAGTTGAAAGGCAAAATTAGTTTTGAATATTTTAAATTGTTTTTTTTATAAATTTATAAACGTAAGCCCTCACGAGCTTTTGACCCTAGTGGGGTAGACGGAGACAGCTCACTTCTCTCGAAGCTTAGTAGGGACCCATATGTGAAAGGTGCCATCCACCCTGCACAATTTTTTTAGCACGTGATGTTTTTGTACTTAATAAAACGATAAAAGGGCAATTGTGACAAGCCGACTGGGATTCTAACTCATGACGATTGTAAGTCCGACCGCTTAACCCAATGATGGCAAACTTATTAGCCAAAGAGCCGAATATTACAATAAAAAAAAATGGCTAAATCTGTTTGTTTAGTAAACTTTTATTACACTAAAATAAAACTTAAATTCATACAATATTATATATTTATATATATATATATATAACACTACTAATAAATATATATTAATAAGAACAATCTGCTGGTATCTTATTAAAGGCAGTTCCTCACCTCGCTAAACACCACCTTTAGCCGTCATAAATGTTTCTTTAGTTTATCAAAATATTATGTCCAGTGCTTGCTTCGTGTAAACAGGATCTTTTAATACTTTTTAGTCAAGGAATGCTAAGGTAATTTGATTATTAAATACAGATACAGTTGTAATTCACAGGCTAAATAAATAGATCATCAAATCGTCCTAAAAACTACAATACATTTGTATGAACGATTGTCAAGTTGTATGATGGATTTCTAAAAGTTGATTTAATCATAACATCACTATCATTATGTATGGGAAATTATCTTGTTTAGCATTTAGAAAATGTAGCTTATAAACAATTTTATATCATAATTACAGGAAATGTATTTTTCTAATTAAATTATCTATCAAATTAATGTAAGAAAGAGCCGTGGTACATTAGTGGCCGGGTGGACGTCTCAAGTTGCACAAGCAACCCGAGTTTGATCCCCGGTGCCGACACCAATAAATTGTTTTTTGCAAATTAAGTGCTTATTTATCACGCGCTCGGCGGTGAAGGAAAACATCGTGAGGAAACCTATATGGCTTAGAAAATTTTCTTAGACATGTGTGACAAATTGTTTGATGTTGGTGACAGTTTTGAAGAACTAATGTGATGTTGTGATATGCTCAATTGACACAGATTGTTATGCTTATTTATTATACAGTACTGTACATACATACTATATACTTTGAGATGATAAGAACTTATCTCGTGTACACGGAGTTTATGTTCGTTTGTTTATTAATAGCTAATAACGTAATTAACAAACGACTCTCAGGCGTCCTTAGAGCGGAATGCTATCCCAAGTAACCGTCCAAGTTCAAGGCCCTTGCACCCTTCTTCTTCAAATGCCTCTCCATTACTGGAGGTTGGCCGTCAGCTCTCCACGCGGTTCGACGCTGGCAATGCTGGTCCACTCTCATGTTACACAACCACGACTTTTTCATACGTCCAACGCGTCTCTTCTCTGCTGTTTTGCCCATCATAATTAGTTGAAGAAGTAATTAGTGACGCAAGACATGACCTACGTAGGCGACTTTTCTCCGTTTGACGGTCTGCAACAATTCGCGGTTCTTTCCGACGCACTGGAGTACTTGTTCGTTGGATATCTTTTGGGTCAAGATAATGCGCCCATTTACCATTTCCCTGAAGAGGTTCAGGCTAAGCGACCTAAAAGCTATGCCATCTATCAAAAACCTCGTGGAACTGTAGAGGCCGCCTGGTTGACTTTAATTTCCATTGTTAATGATTAAGAAAAAAACGATTACACCCTACCCACCACCTCCCATGGCCCCACCAACCTCGCGGTTATATGGGCCGAAACGCGGGAGGGTACGCGTGATCTGGCCGTGTGGCCCCACACGCACCTTCTAATGATTTCCGCTAAGTATGTTATGATGCTGGTCAAATTTTCCACTTTAATTTTGCATGTGAGCCAGAGTGTCATAGCTACGATAAGGTTCTATGACAGTAATTCTCAACCTTTTCTATATTGTTGCAAAATTTTTCAAAATTTGGCGGCACACAAAACATAAATTTAAAAATTATTTACTTACCTATAATGACCTACGTAAAATATTTTATAATAATAGTTTTAAATGATAGCGTTTTACCAAACAATAAAACGCTTATTAAATAACTAACCATATTCGAAGCCTTATTATGAGAGTGGCAACACCGCTTTTCCCTGATTGGTTGGTTCGGTTATTCCTGTCCCTTTCTGACATACTTCTTCCCTTTCCCTCTATCCCCCACCACCCAAACAGGGCACTCGAGTCTATAATACGCTAAGTAAAATACTTTATAATAATAGTTTTAAATTGCAATTTAAAATAATATGTTTGTTTATGGATTAATTACAAGTTAATATTATTATGATATATATTATTATATGTCTAAAATTAGGCGGGGTACTTTTACACAAAATTTCACACAGTCGTTGAGAATCTATGATGATGACAGTACTGCTATTGGATGCCATAGATTTCCTTCAATCAAATATTATCTCCGTGTACACAAAATTTTTTGCATGTTACTATTATTATATACTTTGAAGCGTCAATAGCCTAATGGTTTAGGGTACGGCCTGCGAATCGTAAGGTCGTGGTTCGAATCCACCATTCGACTATTGCCGTGAACCTTGTCCTAGCACAAGCTTCAGCTTAGTTGGAATGGTTAACAAGATTGTTAGTAATGTTTCTGAAAAAAAAGAAATATTTATTAATTTTCAGAATAGATAGAGCATAGTTAAGTGTAATATCATTGCGCTCGCAGATAGTGAAGTGAACAGAGGGTGGGCGGGTTTTATAATTTTATACGTATTTGTAGCCATGTACAAAAGGTGGTTGCCGTAAAAAAAAATTTCTAAAATACATTTTAAATTTGTAAATTTACTAACGTAATATGTTTATATATATAAATGATATAGATGAACCCAGTAAAGATTATTTCGAGACTCACAATTTTCCCATTGCTTAATTCCATAAGTTACCTTACTTAAGTTACTCTTGATTTTTGCATTTATGGTTACCCAACCCAAGTATTAATATATCGATAATGTGACATTGATGTACTAAATTTACGAATATATTGATCTGGTCTACGTTTATTCGCCGATGTTCCTGTACACCATATGTATTTGTACGCCAGATGTGCTTGTACGTCAGGTGTACTTGTACACTGGATGTATTCATGCGCCAGATGTATTTGAAATACTAGCCTAGACTAGGAATAGCTTCTGCGCGTTGTTGATGTCGGATTACGAGATCACAAAACGTCAAGTTCCAGATCCCAAGATCTTAATTATATACTTTATTAATAAGATACATCTAATCACCAAAATTGTATGTCCAATTATTACGATAAACTGGCATCGTTTCTAATTAAAAAACGTGTATATGATTACATCGGGTGTTATTTTATCACTTGACTCCAATAGAATTAAGTTTTATTTTCAGAAATTAGGCATTACATTCTGTATCCTACCGGAGGGGAACACATCTCCTTACACTGTGGATTACCTCACTTGGGATGGGCAGACTTGTCTCAAGAAATTTGCTCAGATTTGTAGGTTTCCTTACCACCGGAAGTACGTAAGTGTTATATCAGCATTAAACATTGCTAGTAACATTGGTGCCGACGAATCTAAATAGACATGCTTTTAATTTCATTTCCATTTCGTTATGTACATAAATGTATACATAGTATACAAGCTTTATATTAGTACATACGTAACAAAGAAGATTGCTGGAATAAATGTTTCACGCGTTTCTTTAAAAAAAAAACATATTTTATTTCTAACGATTATTTTTACAATTGGATATTTGGGAAAAAAAAAGTAAATATACGAAAAAAAATAATTTATTGTAAACGTTTAAGTACAAAATATTTACAAATATCTCATGTATTTCACAGTTTCGTTACTTGTAAATGTGTGACTATTTAATTTTTAACGCAATTTTATATCTAAAAACTTATGATAACCTTCATATAAAGTTACAGACATTACAATTACAGAAACGGACAAATTTTATATTCTACATAGTAAAAGATTTAATTATGTGTATGTTATACACCGTTTGTCTTAATATAATTAAAATGAAATTCTCAAGTCTTTTCAACCAAAAGGAAAGGGGGAGGGGGAAAAAATGGCGATCGATATCCCTATTTTACTACTAGGGCCCATATGTGCACGAGCACAAGTGAAAAAAGAAGTCTACTCCTACTGAAGGATAAACATGAATAGATTGTGAAGTTATATGAAATAGGCAAACATAGAAAATAAAAAATGCCAATGAATAAAGACGACAAACAATCTTAGCAATATATATTTGTGAGTATGCTAATTTTTATAGCGTCAAAAATAGTCTTGTCTATGGTATCAATAAGAGTCAATTGTGTCAAAAACTTAATGGTTACTTGCGAGAATGTATTTGTCCGCTTCGAAAAAAATATAAATAAATTTTATAATCTACATTCCATTGCACGTTGTATATTAAATATACATTGCTATGATATTTATATATGTACATAAATTAGTACATGTTGCCGAATATTAAATAAAGATTCAGCAGTATGCACAATATTAAAAAAAAGGAAAAACATATTAAAAAAAATCGTTTTAAACAACACTTAAATGTAAAAATATACTGGTTTGTTTTACCTTTTGTAAGTTGCGATTTGTAGACTTTTTTTCACATGTTATCTTTTTAGGTGATTAGGAAGGTTTTTTAATGTGACAATTCTAGTCATTGCTTGCTGGCCGTCATGTTTGGTGCATTTGTTGCTTTCGCGTTGGTTCTCGATTTCCCGATGCGACTCCGCTCGATTAGATTAAAATGAAACGAGTTCTCAAAACAACCTTCCTACCGATTTTATTATTTAATTAATATTGAAAGCATTACTGGAGTTTCTTATTTTTCCCGGCACGGGTATTTCTAGTAGTGGTAATAATGTATGTAAAGTCTAATCTATTGTGAGCGGTAGTTTGAATACAGTCTAGGCTCCCTTGTTAATTCATACCAGAGTGTCAAGAGTTCTAGATCTAGCTCAGAGCTCTACCCTCTCAAACAGGTGAAGTAAGAAATTATTTTCTTTTTCCGGCTAACAACTGCAATCAGTGGTAGAGGAGCATTGTTGATGTCTATACAGACACCCTGATCCTGAGACTAAAGGGTCCCACACACAACAGTCCGCCGGCCGATGTTGGTCTGTCAGTTAATCGCAAAAGACCACACATTCACAGGTTTTGAAGTGAGTGCGCGATATAGACTTTGGACGGCAGGTCGCCTGATACGACAAGAGACTGCAGGCGAACAGTTAATGTGTGGGACCCTTAAGTCAATGATACAAACACATAAAACAAATGTATTCTTCACTGTTAATGTACAAACAATATATATATATATATATTTTTCAAAGTTCCACAGTTAAAATATTCGTAGGGGTCGAAATGGTGTGGGTAGAGACCCGGTCACAGTATTCTGCAAGCATTCTTAAGCACGCTCTTCTTCTTGCCGCCGGGGCGGTGCTTAGCGGGTCGCAGTAGTATGGTACCGTTGCTGTTGTGGTTCGTGAATGTACCTGTCAAATGACAGATCCTTAGACCAACTGCTCAAACCGAGCGTTCCACGAATGTGCTTTTCTCGCGTAATTTTCTTCCACGAGCTGTCAAACTGAGAAGTCAACTGTCACCGGCGCTGTTTCCGAACCCATACGATTTGGGGATCTTCAAGAAACAAGCCTACTCCTTCATAAAGGTCGGCAACGCACCTACAGGTCTGGAGTGTCGGGGATGTTCATGGTCGACGGTATAATTTAAGATCAGGTGAGCCGTAAAAAACAACGTCTGAAGCCAATTTAGACACAGGCTATTATTTGGACCGACGTATCAATCGGTACGTTGATCTCGTGGAGTTAGCCTTACAACTCTCTTAACTATAACAGTATGACACATGTGGATATCTCTCAGGCCAGACGAATTGCTTCGCTTCATCTTATCATTCATTATTCGTACAGTAAAGGACTGGAATAGTTTGCCCACGTCTGTCTTTCCCTCGGGTTAAAAAGTGCGTGTTTTCAAGAATGGAGTGAATAGGCATTTACTAAAAAGGAGAGTTAAGGATATTAAAAAAACTAGTGTGCTTTAAACCGACTGAAGCAATATACCTATACACAAAATCAACATTAATATACGAACGTTAATATCTCTTTCTATATTCGCTAACTTATTTTTCCCTCTCAACATCCCTTCGCTTCGCCAGATTTTTCGTAACGCTTTTTTTTTTGACGAACTACACAGATTGGCCAGAGAAGCTGACCTTGACTGCTTTTGAGAGGTGGCATAGCTCTTAGGTCGCTTAGTTTGTAACGCTTACATCAACGTTTACACCCCAAGCCAAATGTGCGTAAGGAAGTTATACTTAAAAAAAAATACAATTAAAGCTCGACGTGAATATATGTTGACATAATCGTCCCATTTTATTTATTTATTCTTTGTTTGCACAAAACAAAAAGGTAAAAATAGGCGGACTTAATGCCATAAGGCATTCTCTGCTAGTCTTGGGGTTGTGTAGAGACAAAGTAACGGGCGCACGCTAGGTGAAATTTTTTTTAAAGAAAACTATATAAACATAATAATTATATATAATAATAAATAGATACATATATAAATACATATTTCTACGAATAGATGGATAGGGACAGCAATTGTCAAACTATTCCTTGCTTAGGTGCAGCTTCCATAGTAACTGTTTGAAAGTAGATTTAGTTCCAGCTGTACGTACATTTGTTGGCAGCGCATTCCAGTTACAGTTCCCATTTTCCAGTTCAGAAGGGAATAAATAATGAAATTACCTATAATAGGTGTGGTATTGAGGGAAGGAGCGTCTGCCGCGTCGTCACGTCGCATCTCCGCGAGGCAGCGCGCCGCCAGCGCACGGAACACGGCGCCGACGTTCACGTCCTCCTTCACAGATGCTCGCATCAGCCGGCAGCCAAGCGCGCGCGCCACCAGCTCCGCCTCGTCTCTGTTACAAGGATTTCTTTTTATTTTCATCCGACTTCAAAAAAGGTGGTTCTTAATTTGTCTTTTTTTTATACTTTCTAAGCAAGTGCTTGATTACGATCCCACCTGATGTTAAGTGGAAATGCAGTCCTGGATGGTAAGGTGCACTAGCTTAGTAAAAATCTGTATGTTTACTTATATTTATAACCTCATAACTTTAGACTGGGTGAACGTATTTTGATGATTAATCCTATTTCCTTATATTCATATTAGTTTTGAAGTCGGTTTGTGTTTTTACTCATAAATATACTTGTTTGTGGAACTAACACAAAAACATTTTCCAAATATATTTTTCTACTTTATTCTATTTCTAAGTTGTTAGGATTTAATAAAAATTAAGTAGCAGCTTATATATACTTTCTGCTGTTGGGCTTAGCTCGCCAAATATCTAAGTTAATTCATTGGCCGAGACATGTTCTGGACGATCCAGACGACGCGATTACCATTACACAGGGTAGATCTCTACAAATCCACAAAGCGTCCATTCGCGACCGTCGGAGGTTGCGAATAGTCCTTGCGCGTTACCGCTATTTTATGGGCAGACCCCACCCCTTAGATGTTAGGAGCGTTGCTGGAGTTTCTTCGGCCACTTTTTCTCCCAGCGCTAACGCGTCCCGAAGTGGCACTCAAAGTTAGTTTAGCTTTTGAATGTCCCTTAGATTAATCGTGAAATAGTAACCGACCGGGTCGTGGTTCGGCCCTCTCGGATCAGAATGCTTACGCGTAACATAGTAACCGTCCACGTCCACGGGGGACCCTTGTGTCGAGTTACTAGCAATAGAGAGAGGTTCAGGCTAAGCGACCTAAGAGCTGTGCCACCTCTCAATCCGGTGAAGCAGTCAAGGCCAGCCTCTTTGGCAAATCTGTGTAGTTCCGCATTAAAAAAAAAAGTTAATTCAATTAAACTTTTTTATTTTTTCTTGTAATCAATATGATTAAGTTATTAATTCGATTTAATTTATTTCCCATTACTATTTAGGAATTTGAATCTACTCACGGTCCCACCACACACTGGTCCATCAAGTCTATTTTATTTTGCACTATTATTGTTGGTATTTCACCACATTCATTCTCCACCTGAAATAAAATAAAATAACATTAAATAAACAATATTCCAAGTGATATTTCCAATTGGCCACAATTAGGAATTCCTAACAGGGATTCCAAGAACATTATAGTATACTGGCTGATCCGGCAAACGTTGTTTACCATTAAAATTATTTTTAATGATTGTTGTGGTAGTCTAAAAAATATAAAACAATAGCATTGTCCATCGGCCATGAATCATGTTTGTTATAGAAGTATCAAACAGTCACTGATCAGATATCCAGCGGGATTAAAAATTATTAAATTACTATTAAAAAAAATAATCATTTTATTAATAAAAATAAAATTAAAGTGATAATCATTTAGTCAGCTGTGTCTATCCCTTATAGAAACAATATCCTTGATTTTATAATATCTTTCTATCGTAGGTATTGTTGAACGAGATGGTCCTTTCAATAATTGACTTATAATATCTGTTAGCTGGCAACACATGACACCCAGCGATTGTTATGCATAATAACTACTTCCAATGATATCTTAATGATTTACCTGAACCTTATTGTATCTTTAATTCATAATTAATAAAATAAACAATAGTTTAACTTTATTAGTTCCTAATCTAACTTCTAATTAATTTTGTATAAAGATTGTGAGGACGTGCAGTTGTAACGGTATTATTTATAAATAATTCTTTGTACAACGTTACGCTGTCTCAATAAAGCGAGTGTATTAGTTGTTGGACTATTTTATTCCACGAATCCTTCAAATTATAACATATCGCATGATACAAACATGACAACGAATATTAAAACGCAATATTACGTTCATATTGAGCAAACATATTTCATTATGAGTAAAAACACGTGAAGAACAAAGAAAATAATAATACCAAATAATAATAGATACACTATGTGTTCGTGTTACTGCTATTACGAGTAAAAAGGATGGGAACAGTGCCTAACGTCGTATCGTTTTACTTCTGTTATAGCTATAGGTAAAGCCAACGTATTGTCTCTTCATAAAATATCTATTCGCGATAATTTGTATTAATGACGATTAATACCGTGTATCCCGAAGGCTTTTATAACTTCACCAGATCCTCAGTTATAATTAAACTTAGCGGAAGGTATAGAGACCTGCTTTCAGCCCTGTAGTTCTGGGCTAGTAGAATAAGACTACGGTATCCCCTGCCTGTCGTAGAAGGCCTTCTGTCGTGGAGGCCTTTGTCGTCCGCCAAAGTGGACCCGGGAAGAAGGCGACATCGGCTGACCCGTGTCACCTTGCACAGCGAGGGCACGGGGGGAAGGGATTAACCTCCTTTACCCCCACCCGGGAAGATGTCTCCGAAGAGCTCGAGGTGGAACCGTCTCGATTAGGTTGGATTTCCTCTATTATATTTCTAATCATATTAGAAATACTACTAACTAAACTAACTTCTTGCCGCGTCGCCAATAATGTGACAAATAAAATGACAATATTGTGTGTTTTGTGGTAAGGAAGTACTCTAACGTACGATTTTTGGGATTAGAGATTTTTTTTAAATATGGTTCATAAAAGCTTTGGTGACTTTAATTATTATTATATTCGTAAATAAAATGCTATATGTAGTAAAATACGTTTATTTTAAAATATAATTAATGTGCAAACCAAAGTATCTTTTACTATTTGTACTTAATATATTGTACAGAAAAAAAAAACAGATTTAGCGAAGTGGACAATCAGGCTTCCCGTCTCGGCCTGCCATGAACTCGATTCCGCCAACGACGCTCGCCACTTCACTGTAGCTCGGCAAATACTTGGCCAGCAAGACCCCGCGCCCGCCAGCGGAACAATTTATCCCGGTTATATAATCGTCGTTTACTCTTATGAACAAATATTTGTAAACTTTCTCGCATGACCTCATCAAGTGTTTGACTTCCTCATTCCCGAAGTAGATGACGTTGACCAGCTTGCCGGTGCTGTTCCTGTACGTCGCCTGCACCACTGTGTCGTTGTCGTCGATGAGATCTTCGCAATGGCTGGTCGCAGTTTCAACGTTCTCATCCGTCATGCTTCTGAAGTTTAACGGCTCGCAGCTCTCTCGTTCGCGTTGTATCGCAGGCCAGAAATAAACGGCGTAGTACTGGCCGCTTAGCTCGTTCAAATCGAAGTTCACACCAGTTCGGTAGTAATCGATACATTGTTCTTCGTTTCTGTGGCACTGTACATCGATGAGGAGAATAGCGAATGCTACAACGACTATATTAAAGGGACGCATTGTGCGAAATGCCTAACGCTCTATGCTTCGGAATGAGTGTGACCGTATATTCAGTACGTCAACATCCCGTTCTGATTAGGTGGCATGTGATATGTGATACTTCATTTCAGAGATTCTTACATTTTTCCGCTTATGCATTCTTTATTATTTTTAACCTAATTGACATGATTTTTCAAACTTACCAGAAATCTTATCCAACTCTTAGCACAATTGAACTTTGGCGTGCCACACCGAATTCCGAGGATACACATAACACCTCTGAGAGAGATCAGAGAAGAATTCTTTGGATACTGCGGCCCTCACGCTTCCCGAAGTGGAAGCTCAAAGTTAGTTTAGCTTTTGAATGTCCCTTAGATTATCCGTGAACTAGCAACCGACCGAGTCGTGGTTCGGCCGTCTCCGGCGCCCCCGGGTCGGAATACTTACGCTTAACATAGTAACCGTCCAAGCCGAGGTTACCCCTCACCGGGGGGACCTTGTGTCGAGTTACTAGCAATAGAGGTTCAGGCTTAGCGACCTAAGAGCTATGCCACCTCTCAATCCGGTGAAGCAGTCAAGGCCAGCTTCTCTGGCCAATCTGTGTTGTTCGTCAAAAAAAAATACTGCGGCCTCGTCATGACCCTAGCCGCAAAAGCAAAAGGGTCAATAGTAGCGAAAGGAAGAGAGAAGAAAAATCCTTGAAACAGAAGAAGGGAGAGGATAACTTGCTTAACCTATTGTTAAGTACTAACGATGTTGCATTACTTTTAGCAACAGGATCTCACGACTCCAAATCGGGTTCATCTAATAATAATAATAAAAACACCTTTGTGCTCACGAATCCGGAGGACTGCTATTGGTGCTAATTTTCCACTCTCTAGTTTGTTCAAATTGTTTAACGATACTGGCAAAGGGACAGATATACGCCATGACTCCCTCAGCGTTTTTATTAATCGCATCGTAACATTAATTAATTTTAATTTTTATCAAAAATATGTTATTATAATTGAGATAATGTACTTTGTGTTAAATGTTGTACCTTTGAGTGATAGTGCAGTTAAATTTAGGCCGTCGTGTTTTGTTTTTAGTTTTGTATTACTGTAGCAATCCTTGGTGATCCAAATAAATGAAAAAAAAACCGGCTTCAAAAAACGGGAGGCCATTTTGAACACCTTTCGAGTGATCTCTACGAACAAATCTAACTTAACGTACGTATTATTGTAGACGTATTTTCATCAACAATTTAAAAAAGCTATCGCATTCTTTTAACCTTTTCTTGCGGGGTAGACAGAGATAGAAATAGCTGTCCGTTTTTTAAGTTGTTTTTGATTTATTACGAGTATGTACTGTAGTACATACACTTATGTACTGTAGTACATACTCTTAGTAAATCAATATAATCGTAGTGACGATTGCCAATTCCAACACCGCCATTAAAAACATTAAAGTAAATTATTTATTTTACGCAACAAATGAGAAAACGGAAATTTATCGGTAACTCACACAAATCGTCTAACATTCGAAGCCCTGTGAGGTTATTACTAGTTAATTAATAGTTTTAGTTAATACATTACGACGCAGCGGACCTAGGTCTTGGAATCCCTGCCTTAGAGTATGTTTACATTATAGCCGGTAGGTATAGCTAGCGGACATTTTGGATCTCGGGTTACGACCCCGTTTATCACTCAATGCTTCTTAAAATGACATACTTTTATATATTCTAGATTAAATTTGCAACTTGTCACAGATAAGTCATAAATAAACATTTTATTTTGCTACAAAACAACAATAAACAGTTAATCAATTAGCACACATTTCAGTTTTTAAATTTCTTAAATATGAAGAAATCAGTAATGAATTAAGAATAAAATTTATTGTGCATGACAATGGGTTCACCTGTCATGTATGCGACCTATTAAGCTTAGTGGAGAGCAGATAGTGACAGTTGTCTTCCCCTGCTGTATTATAAGTGTCTTATATGTGTATTTATGTTTATTCGATATGTTATTCTTATCCATGTATATTTTTTTATTCATATTTCAATTTACATGAAAATATTAATGGAAATAAGGTAGTGAAAGCTCTTTTTTTTGACAAGTGAAGTGTATTAATCCAAAAAAGACGAGAGTAATTGAGGGACGGACGTATGTCCTACCTGGACACGATTATTTTTACAAACGCATCTGCGCAGTTGAATCGAGATCGCGTTTACGTACGAAGCGTGGGCCGCGGCACTGTAACGATGATGTCATTGTTGTTTAATACTTTGTACAAGAAATACAACGTATATATTTAAGTATTTGTTAATGCTTTATCAGAATTTTTGTAATAAATTGGAAGAGAGTTTAATAAAGTATTTTCTAACAGTCAAAAGAGGCAATAGTTCATTCGACTAATAACGTGAAACACCATTTTTTTTGTTAACGCCGGTGAATCTTTTTATAGACCATCCTCCGGTACCCTGGGTGGGCTCGGATGTGTGGGACTCGGCCTAGGCAGCCCCTACCCACTAAACCTTCTGCGAATGCCATCAGCCGTTATGAGCAGGGTGCCCCGGATCTATCAGCGACAGGACACCCCAACGACCGGCCGGTCCCGGTAAAGACCGGACTTCAACCTCAACGTACAAGCTTAAGCTTTGTTGAAATTTTTCGAAGCGTCAATAGCCTAATGGTTAAAGGTACGGTCTGCAAATAGTAAGGTCGTAGGTTCGAATCCACCATTCGACTATTGACGTGAACCATCTCCTAGAACAGGCTTAGTTGGAATGGTTAACAAAAATGTTATATATATAAGAATGTATTAGTAATGTTAATGAATGTAGTAGTTAAAGTTGCAGCTAATATATATGTCCCACTGCTGGGGCCATTACAGAATGTCTTAGAAAGTTTCACCGCCGAGCGCGTGGTAAATCAGCACATAAAATTGCTACAACCAATTTATTGGTACCGACAGCGGGGATCGAACACGGGTTGCTAGCGGGAGCTACAAAAGTTACATTAATGTAATTTAAAAAAAAATGGGAGTGTCTCTGTGTAAAAATTGTCAGGCAAAGGTATTTAGGACTGTATTTTTGTCTGCAGCTTTCGATTCAAACAATATAAGTGAAGTGAATGTGTGTTACCTTCAACTTCCAAGAGTGCAGTGCGAGGAAGGAGTCTCTGTCCGTAGTGGAGAAGGCGAGGACGCACGCGTGCGCGCCCCGATAGTACGCCTTGGTGATGGCATCGAACTCCTCCTGGCCGGCCGTGTCCCATAGCATGAGCCGAACCTCCTCGCCATCGATCCTAGGAAAAATACAAAGCGTATATAGTTGGCGGTAAATTTTTTTGTTTATGCTAGTTCGTTTAAGGTAGTTATTACAATATATTATAATATATCTACAGACTAAAAACAGAAAACAAAAGTCAATTAACATAAAATTTGGAAAGCGACTATACATCAGGAACTGGCGTGGTATAGGTAGCTCTCGCGCATGTCTGGCCGCGCACCGTTCACTCCCCTGTGATAGCTTATTTTCGAATTCTGCTCACTAACGTTCAGCGCTAGAGTTATTTGGGACCTATAACTAAGCGATTTGATGATAATGATCCTTAAGTCTACAAGAGATATAGGGTAACAAATTTATATTAAGGGAATAATAAATCACTAAACTTTATTACATTACAGAGCCATGATAGCAGAGTGTCCGGGCGGTTGCCTCAACTGGCACACCACTTGTTGTACTATTATGCTCTTTTTACAGAGAAGGCTTGTGCCCAACAATAGAAAAAAACAAGTTTAAACTTTTATATGTTACAATGTGGTAAAAATAATAATAGAAGATATTATAAAATGACTGTAGTCTGCTTTTTGCATATCTCATACACTGTCTAACAAAAATTGCTTAGAACATAACCTTCATTTTTAATAATTTTCTCACTAAATTCCTTTTCTTTATTGCCAGTGACGTATATTCGTTAAAAAAAGTAAAAGTGTTTTTAAGCAAAATATCGTATCCGTTGGACAGTAAAGTATTAAATTAATTTTCAATCTAAAAGGGAGAGTTAAAATATTCACACAAATTTATTGCGTTCATAAATATATCAAGTTTAAATGAAATCATTTAAAATTTTAAGATAAGTCAATAAATTTACATCCATATTTAAATTACGTTGAATATTGTCGAACATTGTGACAGGGTTCAGACTGTTATAGTTATTTATACGATATTGCAACTCTAATATTATTATGTAAGGATTTCTCTTTAAACCATTAAACATATGCTGTTTTTATCACATACGGAAAAAATACGTATGGAAAAAGAAAGATAATGTACACGCCAGAACAACGTAACAAAAGAACTACGGGAACGGGTCCGTCATTCGCCTCTTCATAATTCACTCATTCCTGACCGACCGATGTCGCGCGCACTGTTCCATTCCGATCGCCGCCGCTCGCTCACACTCCCTATTCACTGCACATGTGAGTATCGTTCGTTTAGTTATTCGTTCTCTGTCAGTAAATAAAAATACTGTACAGCTCTTTATTGTAAATTTGTTCGATCAGTAAAATTATTGTTGATTATTTTCTAAACTCTATGTATAGGTATCTGGGTATTTATTCGCTAACCTAAGCAGTCGATTTATTTATTGCATTAATAAGCCTATTCAAAATAATTATATACAATTTAAAATTATTAATTAAGTGATTTTTTACTGTTTTTAGAGTATAGAATTGTGGGTTAAATTACAAAAATTCTTTTTACTTTTACTTTGACTTTTAACTTTGTTTGAATTTTGAAGTCAGGTTTTTGTTCTCTGCAAATCGTAAAGGTCGTAGGTTCGAATCCCCATTCGACTATTATTAACGTGAACCATCTCCTAGCACAAGCTTAGGCTTAGTTGGAATGGTTAACAAAAATGTTATATATATAAGAATGTTAATGTATTAGTAATGTTAATGAATGTAGTTGTTAAAGTTACAGCTATTATATATGTCCCACTGCTGGGGCCATTACAGAATGTCTTAGAAAGTTTCACCACCGAGCGCGTGGTAAATAAGCACATAAAATTGCTACAACAAATTTATTGGTACCGACAGCGGGGATCGAACTCGGGTTGCTAGCGGGAGCTACAAAAGTTACATTAATGTAATATTAAAAAAAATGAGAGTGTCTCTGTGTAAAAATTGTCAGGCAAAGGTATTTAGGACTGTATTTTTGTCTGCAGCTTTCGATTCAAACAATATAAGTGAAGTGAATGTGTGTTACCTTCAACTTCCAAGAGTGCAGTGCGAGGAAGGAGTCTCTGTCCGTTGTGGAGAAGGCGAGGACGCACGCGTGCGCGCCCCGGTAGTACGCCTTGGTGATGGCATCGAACTCCTCCTGGCCGGCCGTGTCCCATAGCATGAGCCGAACCTCCTCGCCATCGATCCTAGGAAAAATACAAAGCGTATATAGTTGGCGGTAAATTTTTTTGTTTATGCTAGTTCGTTTAAGCTAGTTATTACAATATATTATAATATATGTACAGACTATAACAGTGTGTAAAAAATAAAGTAAAACTTAACAGAAAACAAAAGTCAATTAACATAAAATTTGGAAAGCGACTATACATCAGGAACTAGCGTGATATAGGTAGCTCTCAGGCATGTCTGACCGCGCACCCTTCACTCTCCTGTGACAGCTTATTTTCGACATATGCTCATTAACGTTCAGCGCTAGAGTTATTTGAGACCTATAACTAAGCGATTTGATGATAATGATCCTTAAGTCTACAAGAGATATAGGGTAAGAAATGTATATTAAGGGAATAATAAAGCACTAAACTTTATTAGATTACAGAGCCATGATAGCCGAGTGTTCGGGCGGTTGCCTCAACTGGCACACCACTTGTTGTACTATTATGCTCTTTTTACAGAGAAGGCTTGTGCCCAACAATAGAAAAAAAAAATATTTAAGGTCAAAGGTCAAAAGATAAGTTTTTCAATCTAAAAGGGAGAGTTAAAATATTCACAGAAATTTATTGCGTTCATAAATATATCAAGTTTAAATGAAATCATTTAAAATTTTATGATAAGTCAATAAATTTACATCCATATTTAAATTACGTTGAATATTCTCGAACATTGTGACAGGGTTCAGACTGTTATAGTTATTTATACGATATTGCAACTATAATATTATTATGTAAGGATTTCTCTTTAAACCATTAAAAAAATACGTATGGAAAAAGAAAGATAATGTAGACGCCAGAACAACGTAACAAAAGAACTACGGGAACGGTTCCGTCATTCGCCTCTTCATAATTCACTCATTCCTGACCGACCGATGTCGCGCGCACTGTTCCATTCCAATCGCCGCCGCTCGCTCACACTCCCTATTCACTGCACATGTGAGTATTGTTCGTTTAGTTATTCGTTCTCTGTCAGTAAATAAATATACTGTACAGCTCTTTATTGTAAATTTGTTCGATCAGTAAAATTATTGTTGATTATTTTCTAAACTCTATGTATGGGTATCTGGGCATTATATTCGCTACTCTAAGTAGTCGATTTATTTACTGTATTAATAAGCCTATTCAAAATAATTATATACAATTTAAAATTATTAATTAAGTGATTTTTTACTGTTTTTAGAGTATAGAATTGTGGGTTAAATTACAAAAATTCTTTTTACTTTTACTTTTGACTTTTAACTTGATTTGAATTTTGAAGTCAGGTTTTTGTTCTCTTCGTAAATCGTAAATAATAAATATACTTCCGATACGTTCCGATCTAAGCAAAATGAACTAACAATTTTGTTAAATTTTCAAATTAAACACGATAAAATCCATTAAATTGTTATTACGAATAACATAGATATACGAATCTCTTTTAATATCTTATATGAATAAAACCCATTCCATTTTGCTTAACTAATGACCTAAAAAAGCTAGTAATTATGATTTGTAGACCACGCAGGTGTAATCAAGCAGATAGCTTCGTGCTCTAATCAGTTTACTGATTCATTAGGGTAGCCACGTAAAAAGCAATACATTTAAATAAAATCTATACAAAAAATGTTGAACCTATATTTTTTGCTTTAAAAATATCCATTTTTCTATTACGTCTAAAACATCCCATTCGATTGACATGTCAATTTGACACTTTGTAAATCTTAGCATCTGTCTTTTTAGCTTTTTACGTTCAACTGCCAAGTGATCCTTTTTCTGTATTACGGACGAATTTTGTCCAGTTGGCAAAAACATTATTATAAATTTTGCAATCGCGTAAGTATAAGTAGACAGATAATATATTACGATTTCGCTATCATATTTTTACGATCTGTAATTATTTATAAATAGGTATTGTGTAAATAATGTAAGGGAGTTATAGTCCGGTCAATTTAGAAATTAGAAGTTACCCAAATTCCCACCAAATTGAAAATCGGTAAGATTGTTTAAAATATCATTAAAAACCAAATTTGAGTGTTCCCCATCTTTCCCCTGTAAGGAAAAAAAAATATTTAAGGTCAAAGGTCAAAAAGATAAGTTTTTCGCGAGCAAAACGGTAAGTTTTATATTAAAAATACCTCAGACAAAAATTGTATTTATGATCTACAATTTTTATTATTCTATCTACAATTATGTACAAAAAATTTAATAATACTTTTTTTCTTTATAATGATAAACACAAAAACTTTCAAATTTTGTTTTTAATGATATTTTTAACAATCTTACCGATTTTCAACTTGGTGGGAATATAGGTAACCTTACTCTTATTTTTTGGTCTAATTTAACAGGACTATTAATAGAGAAAAATCTATATATGTCACCTATTTGAGCGTCTTGATGAAATACACAATGAGTTTCGAACGACTACGATCTTTTATACTGTGTTAAAATCGTCGTCTTAATGGCTACAACTCTCCTTAATATCAGAGAAATGTAAATTATTAAAATAATAATAATATATTTATTCATGAAGAAAATCTGGTTCATATCAGCTTTGAAACAATATTATTTGAACTGAGTAGTCATTTAGATCCATCCAGCACATTTAAGGATTGTCCGTCCAAGAATTAGTCTTATGGCGACCTTGCGCCTAGCGGTCACGGGAGTAATATTAAAATGGCGGGCTAGTGAAAGTATATTCTCACGAGCAGTATTAATTTTAGATTCCGTCGAGTGTAGTTCAATTATAAGTTAATGTAGCAATGTCATTCAAATTCTTTGGGAATGGAAAAGATTGGGGTTAGGATTTACTGCATCTGTGCTCTACAAGAAGATTGACTTCACCAAGTAGCGATATTTTAGCATAACTTTCCGAATCATAACTAAAGTATTTCATACACGACTGGACGTTAGATTTTTAAGTTTTATTCTGTACAGCCGTCGTCATTGTCAAAGTTACAGACAGCTTTTAAAACACAAAGAACAGTCTTATTAAATTTGATGTCAACATCAAGAAACGCTGTGACTACAAAACAACCAATCGGTGTTTCTACTGTACCCGAGTTAATTTTATTTGGCTATTACAGACTTTACATAATCGGCTGCCTCTAACTCGGCCCCATTCTAAAAATTCCAGTATTCGCACATATAGATAAATATAAAATTAGATCATTACTCGATTTGTCGCTCGAGAAAATCGACGCCAATGGTCTTCTTGTAATCCCTGGTGAAGGTGCCGCGGCAGTAGCGCTGGATCATGCTGGACTTGCCGACGCCGCCGTCGCCCACGATCACCACCTTGAGCGCCACCTCCAGCTCCTCCTCGCGCATCCTCGCCGCATCCAAGCGCTCCCCACGAACATTAGTGGTGCCAAGTTCATTCCTGTGACAAGGAATAAGTAATCTGATAAAAAATAATGTATTTGTGATGTTGCCGCGTTGAGCGTTAAGCGCTTTTTGGTAGGAGGTACATTCATAGGTTCGCGTCACCGATATGTGTATCAGTTCATCTGATTTTTTTAATTTTGTGCTCTCATAACTACGTAATGTGTAAGTAAACTAATTCTGATTTTTTTTAATTAGATTCTATGTGAACTTTGATGGCATAGGACCTTAGGTTCCAGAGATTACCGGGGAATTCACGTTCTTTTAACCCTAGTGGGACAGACAGAGGTATCGTTCGTAATATAACTTTGAAAATATAAGGGTACGTACTAATTTTCTGAAAAAACCAATTTGAAAATAATGTCGGCTTATGTTTTTACTTGTAGATATATTTGTGAACAGTACCGAAGTAGCGTAACAAAAAAGAAAAATAAAAAACGCTAAGAGACAATTCCATGCATATATTCGGAGACAACGCGTAATTTATATAGTGGGAGACCCGTAGTGTGACCCTGTGTGAGACAAACGGCAAACCTGTTCACCCAACCACCTGCCCTGAGGCTGCGCTGATCTTATTGCTCTGATTGGGATAGATACGGAGTGAGAACATGCTTTGAATAATGTGGACATTTATATTTAACAGATATAAAACGAGTTTCGGATTATTACGTGTAAAAGTGCATCACACACACATACACACATTTGGTACGATGGAATGATAATTGATATGTTTGTAATATATTGTTTCATAATGAAACGTCACTGGCGAATAACGGAATCGGGAGCTTTTTTTATTCAGTTAACGTACTACCTTTTAAAAATAATATTAATTATTTATTCGCGTTCATAGTACAGTACTCACAAAGGTATACTGTAAATCTATACAAATAAATAATATTGGAGTGTCTGTTTGTAATACTAAAATAACCCCTTTTTACTACATACATTTGAATGTATATAAGTTACACATACCAAAATAACATTTTTTACAATTTTTGTCTGTCTGTCTGTCAGGTGGCTTATGTAGTAAGGGGTAAGTAAACTAAGGATTTACTAATATTTTAGAAAATATAAATAAATTGTTTTAATCGCTGTCAACACCGCAGTGCGTTACCTATTTTAAATAATATGGTAATATACACTGTTAGTTTGTTGGTAATGTTACAGCTTTCGAGAAAACAGTAACAATGGACCATAAAAAATACATAGATCCTTCTTTAAGCAAATATTGAAAAAATATACGCTTTAAAACAAACAACGCGGCAATCATATAAAACATGCGAAGAAAAAACCTAACAATTTTATGGACGTATAAATTGTATACAGGTGTGAAATTCGAAGAGCCAAATAATCGTAGATCTTTTTTATAGATGTATCTGCTTCAACAAACCTGTTGTTGACAGATCACACTATATTGGACGAATTAAATCAACCGGTGACCGAATGATTCCATTGTTAAAAAATATTTAAATTAAAACAGATTTATTCTTTATACGTGCTCGAATGCGTGTCTGTACGATACGGCACAAACAGGTTTCGTAGAAATATAAAATTTATAAAAAAACTTTAAAATCTTACTGTTTAAAGTAACGATCACGATATTTGAATGTCTTCATAGTTTCCAATAAAAGCTACCGATCGAGTCGTGGTTTGATAGAGGGTCAGGCTAAGTGACCTAAGACCTATGCCATCTCTAAATCCGGTGAAGCAGTAAAGGCCAGCTTCTCTGGCCAACTGTTAGTTAGTCCAAAAAAAAATTGTCGAAAAAAATCTTTTTTGTATCTCGGGGATCTGGGATCGGAATGCTATCGTGAATCGCGTAAAGAACCCAAGAGGTCTCCCTAGTGGTCCCCTTTTGGGGGTCCTTGCGCAATGTGTGTAGTTACTCCTAGTAGAAGTTCAGGCTAAACTACCTAAAGGTGCGTGCTCTCTAATCCGGTGAAACTGTTGCGGTGTTTTCTTGCCGAAAAGCGTGGATTCGTCACAAAAAAAAAATATAGACCCACAAACAGAAGTCGTTTAAAGAAAATTCTCTAAAATCATACTGTTTTACAATACATAATGATATTACAATGTTCAGTAATAAAGCAAGTAATGAAGCTAGTTTAGTTAAAAACAGGTATGTAGTGGTTCCGGAGACGTCTTAGCTCGGTAGCGGTGCGCTTAAATATAATTGAAACTATAGTTGTTAGTTTACGCTAGCAACTCTAATAGGAATCCCAGTGTCGCCAGTGATATGATCGCGAGAAATTTTAGGTGCATATTTACCACATGCATTTTCAACTTTATTCTCATTAATCGTACCTGCCACTGCCACTTTAAAAAAGAGATCGATAGCATTCGCCGTAGGTAGGCATTCGAAATACTTCGCAGCAACCTCAATGCTTAAGACGAAAGTCTTCAATCAGTGCGTCCTCTCAGAGTGGGAAGACTTATCGGCGTAAAGTTGCATACTTTTATAACATTCTAGAGTAACTGTTATCCTTGATAGCTGTAGACGTGCTCCACTTGTAATGATGTAAGTGTACCATTGACAGAGTAAATTAGTATTCAATTATTTGCGTTTATGTTGAGATAACGGACATGAGCGTGTTGCGCTGGAGCACGGTTTTCTAACGGAACGTTGCAGTCAACCAGCACAACCTAATTTCAACTACATTTTTCACTTATTTTTAAAAACAATTGAACAAACAGGTAATAATTAGCGCGACTGACGTTTTCAGACGCATTGCTGAGCTCCGAGTCTGATATTTCCCAATGATGTTTCATTAGGAAACCGGTATATTAGAGACATATCAATTATCATTCCATTTACGTCATCGGTAAACCATAGTGGCATCAATGAACCAAAGAGACTACTAAAACTAGCAAAGCGTCAATAGCCTGATGGTTTAGTGTACGGCCTGAGAATAGTAAGGTCGTAGGTTCAAATACACCATTCGACTATTGACGTGAACCATCTCCTTGCACTAGCTTAAGCTTAGTTGGAATGGTTAGCAAGAATGTTAGTAATATTTCTGAAAAATAAGAAAGAAATATTGTTAGCTACCTTTTTTTACAAAAAAAACATTACGTTCATAAGTTACGCAGTTAATTCGTATACTCTGTTCCCTGGTAGTGTGTGACACTGACGGCTCTTACAACATGGTTCTTTTCAAATAACGACGAAATCGGCGGGATTCTTCCTCGGCCTCGATTCTTTTCGGCTTATGTTACCTTCTAATAGATTTAGTTGGTAAATTAAGCTAATTGTATTATAAGCAATAGCTTTAAATGTCGACCGGACGAAACGAATTTGTAAAAATAAATTGTTAAATGTTAAACCAAAAAAATATGCTCCAAATGAGTAATGAACAATATGTTATATACTGAAACCTTCTTATAATGTTATTAAATTTAAATTCGAGTAAAAGATAACAAGAAAATGTCCCCCGTCCAATCATTTATTAATTTAGATTACTTAGGACAAGTACATTTATTACTCTAATTCGGTATATCGGAACTCTCCCTATTTTATTTTCAAATTGATTTGTAATAGAATGCTTTACTAAACCCACTAATAGCCTCTGTAACCTTTAAATTATGTTTCTACTACTCTGACTTGGTGCTCGGAGCTACACGCGGTCGATATTTATAATATTTTATAAGCCAAAAAAAATTGCATTGACGCCAGTTAAGTTGGCCACAATGGCTACGAGACGCCGAATCAATTAGATTTATCAGCAAGTTTTACTTTCGACGGCGTTTCTCCACGCGGCGGTGCGTCGAATTCCGCGTAGTCACGCAGTCCGATGAGGCATTCCTTGCTGGGACACTTATCAATCCATCATTTGATAATCGTTCCTGGGTCTATTCTCTTCAACACAATACATTAGTGTAGGCAAGAATCCGAACGGTGTTCAAAGATATGGCGAGTGATGAAAATTTCCTCGATTCATAAGCGTTATCGCTTAGCAAATTAGGTGACATGCAAAAACATGAAGTATATTTTGAATTTTTAAGCACCAGTGGGTTTCTAATCGCAACCAGCATGGTTTCTTACGTACATAAACACCCGTTGTAACGACGATATGCTCACAACAGTTCACCTACTCGTTTTTGAAAGTGATATAGTGTAAAAACTTTATCGAAATAAAGCTTGAAATATTAATGCAATCTTAACAATATGTAAAAACTAGTAGAAAGCAACTCGAAGAATTCAGCGGGGGCCCATAATCTAGACTAGTTTATGACTTAAGTTGTGTCTGACCTGAAATGAGTTGAGTAAGCAGGGCAGACCGGTTCCATTTCAACTGTGAAGCTTGTCCCGCGTCGTATCAATCATAACAAGATGGCAGACTTATATCGCGACATACCTTCCTACCTCTTTAAAATATTCCTATGTCTATATGATTTTTTCTCTTTTTATTTTGGCAACAACCACTTATTATCTTTTTTACTACAATTTGTTATCGACCAATAGTGCTGAATATACGTAATTTAATTTAAATCCGCATACATTGACCTCAGTTAAAAAGATATTAAAGTAAAAAGGGAAAGAAACAAACTTGTTAAGTTTATTAACTAATGATTAATATTATATGAGGATTTGTTTGTTTGTAGGGTGTAAACGCTGAAAATTACTGAACCTAGTTTCACAATTCTC
This sequence comes from Meandrusa payeni, assembly GCA_029286785.1. NCBI lineage: Eukaryota > Metazoa > Arthropoda > Insecta > Lepidoptera > Papilionidae > Meandrusa > Meandrusa payeni. The sequence goes on along the minus strand of JAGSMX010000008.1, from coordinate 3,110,173 downwards.
TGACCATTAGAAAGCTACATTACCCAGACATAACACATATATTTGACTCAAATAAATAAAAAGATTTGAGTCTGAAATAAAAGCTAGAGCTTTCAGGGAATCTTCAGATTGACCTGGCGAGTATTGCTGTAAAGTTTGGTGACGATCGGAGCACTCCTCTTCTTGAAGGTGTAGGTAATGATCTTCACCCGCTCGAGAAGAGAATGAATACGGAGGAATAAATTAAATATTTAATGATGTAAGTTTATTGTTTAAATAACGCAAAGCAAATCTAGCCCGGCGAAGTGGACTCTAGTGTAAAATCTTGCAAGTCGCAAACCGCCAAAACTCAAAAAATATTTTTTTCCCTTCCTTTCAAGCCCCCAAAACCATTCATTATTCGAAAAGTCGACCCTTTTATGGGTCATTTATTTTACTAAATAAGACGATAAATTAAATTGGAACAGTGCCGTGTATTTTGAAAAATACCCGTACCCTAACTTCAAGAATTTTCCACCATTGTACGTTGTTTTTTTTAGAAAAGTTTTATTTATTATTTTATATTCAGATTGAGATATATTTCTTATTTATTGTCTATATTCCAACAATATGATTCAGATATCTAGATTAAATGACGTCTGAAACTTGACACTGAAATGCAGCCGCGTATCATGTCTGCGGTCAGACGGATTCAGTTCAAATGACTGATACTGTTAGGTATCGGTAACCAGGTTAATATTATATCTACAAATCATAGATTGACCCGATGTGTCGCTCCGATTCGCTCTACATCATTTACGTGGCATCATTTCTAAAAATTATTTTTCAGATACATAATAATAAATAAATAAATAATTAACATTAATTGAACACCGTCTAAAATCTTACGTGGCGGAAGGCATTGCGTAAGGCCTATTTCCAGTAGCGGATTGATACGGTCTGTTTATGAATGAATGAATGAATGGAAAGGGTGTTTTTAGAACTAGCAATAGAGGAACAGTATTTGACATGCTGGGATAGGTTGTCATATTGCCAGCCCTGTAGTTCTGGGCTCTCAAGAATAAGACTATGGTATCCCATGCCTCTCGTAGAAGGCGACTAAAAGGGGCCTCGGGTTCACTGGGCGACAAAGGTGGGGGCTTTGTCGTCCGCTAGGGTAGACCCGGGAAGAAAACGACGCCGGCGGGCCCGTGTCGCCTTGCACTGCGAGGGCACAGGGAGGGAGGAAGTAACCTTCCCCGGGACGTGTTCTCATTGGGCACAGTGCAGAGGGGCTCTGGTGCGTTCCTCTGGAGATCCCGGAGCCATTTGTATTATAAAAATATTTTCAGTATAATGTTCTACTTGAGTTTGTAAATTGTTAAATGTTATAATATTAATATTTATAAATCTTTACGATTATTTAAGCCATATAATCTGCCCTTGGCAAATTGTAACACAATGGAAATAACGATGCTTAGTGCACGGAAGCCGCCGAGGTCAGGTCTTACCTTCCCGCCATTGTCTGCTTTATTGAGGTATTGTCATGATTTGATCCCGATATATTGCTTTTGAGAAAGCGAGAACAAATATACACATTTGAGTTCGCGTCAGTTTGTACATAAAAGTATCATACATACCAAGTTTAAAGTCTAGCCACATAAGATGAGAGAAGCTATATAAGAAGATCTGATCTGATCAGTATATACTGTTTATAATATATTGCCCACGTTATGACATGCCTTAATCCTTGTGTGTCGTCAAGTGTCTAATACAATGTAATACAATAGCAAAAAAAATGGTTAAGTTCAGTAATAGTCACAGCTTTTAGTTATACGGGCGAGTGGGGCATTACATCCTCCCAGCATAATAAAGTGAAGTAATTACTTCTTAGATTATAGAACAATTTGCTAGCTCTGCCTTTACATTTCAAGATAAAGTGACGGAAAGCGAAACTCCTTATTAACGCACATGCATTCTCTACTTGTCTTAAAGTTAGTTTAGGTTTCGAATGTCCCTTAGATAATCCGTGAAATAGCAACCGACCGAGTCGTGGTTCGGCCCTCTGGGGCGCCCTCGGATCGGAATGCTTACGCGTAACATAGTAACCGTCCAAGCCGAGGTGTAACCCCACCGGGGACCCTTGTGTCGAGTTACTAGCGATAGAGGTTCAGGCTAAGCGACCTAAGAGCTGTGCCACCTCTCAATCCGGTGAAGCAGTCAAGGCCAGCTCTGGCCAATCTGTGTAGTTCGTCATAAAAAAAAATCTCTACTTGTGTTCGTGGGAGACAAACAACAGACGGCCTTTTCATCCTTTCTTATAAATAAACGCAAACATAAAATCTCCGACTGTCAGATTTTTTAACCTCGACGCTATTTTTGTCTTATTTCTCATTAAAAACTTTAAATTCTTTTTTTTTAATTTCCAGGCCTATTTTTTTTAATTCTATTTCGAGATACTCGAAGTTACTCTCGTTAACATTATTCTGCTGAGTATGTACATAATATTGAAGTATATAGTATATAAATTCCGTATATTTTAAATAACAATATTTGGATCTATAAGATTATTTTATTACATTTTTATATGGATTAACACTAATTTTCATTCATTCATTCAACAACACTTCACTTCATTACAGATAAATTTATCACATGAAAATTACACGCAGAGGCTTTATATGTCTGCGATAATATGCGGTAATTCGCACTTTGGATTATACGAGCACATATGAAAAACCGTTACACATCCATCACCGAAGCTTAACATTAATGTTATAAAAAGGATGTAATTGTAGTGAGTTGTCTGTTAAATGGAATGATGGTCATTCAACTTGCTAACGGCGTAGCAGAAGCAATTGTTCCCGGCTGTCGACACCCGATACAAGTAATTGCCGTAATATGTAATGCAGTCTATTCTAACATTCGACAAAAATCATTTTTATGTGAAAATAAGGCAATAAAAGACCACCAACCATCCTATTGTTAATTAGTAGAAATATTTACAGAATATTTAAAGACTTTACTTTTCTATATTAATAACTATGTATTGTCTGTAGTAGTCTACAATAGTCTTTGACAGATGACTTTTTTTTGTGGCACGCACTCACCTTTGGTTTTCTTCCATTGATTTCTCCCAACTTTAGTAAAAAAATTACATGCATATTTTAAGGAGAATTAATAGGTGAAAAAAATCCTAATCTTGAACATAAGTATGTAATCGCCGCCAAACTCCTGCTAAACGGGAAAACAGATGCGATGCCAAATATTATGTCAGTGTCAAAGAAGTGTACCGTCAGGTACACTTCTTTTTTAAACACAGACCCTTGAATGTTTGGTTATTTTCAATTTAAATTACTAATAAATTTCGACGAAATTTATTGACATTTGGATTTTGAACCTGTGACTTTATGTTGGGAAGACCAATCAAACCACAAAACTCAAAATATTGAGTTTACGTTAAGATGCTGATTGCGTAAACAATCTGCTATCATAAATAATGCTAACCAGTCCCTCCATTTTTTCTGCATCTTTTATTAGTGTAACAATAGTGTGCTCTAGTGTCTCTTTCGCCTGGGGGTTCTATCCCTATAGAGTGGACTGTCTACTGATCAGAACGAACTTCGTCCTGATCAGTTCAATAGGCGTATCACAAATGATTTAATAATTTGCCTATGTACGTGTCTCTTTCCTACCTGTAAGGTGGTTGTCATAAAAAACAGCATTTTTATTTAGCTTTATTAACTCAAAATTCTTCAATTCAATATTATTCTAAAATTCAATATTCTTTGTGACAAAGCACTTGCATAGAATTTACAAAATATATTTGGGTGCGCGTGTGAAGTGAATTAACTGTGAAAGTCTAACGGTGGTGTCATTTGACTATCTGTGTAAAAAAATTGTCTGATATTGAAAATCCCGCTAGGAATCTATCTACACTCAATAAAGTACTTTTTTTAAATAGAAATATATGGTGACGTACACACGTAAGGAAAGAAAGTTCATCGGCTTTGTGCATTCGGAGCCGAGAAAATGAATGAGCATGAACTCAGTTTTTTTTTAAATAATACTAACAATATTTTTTTACAAATAACATTCTTGTTAACCATTCCAAATAAGCTTAGGCTTGTATTACGAGATGTTTCAAGTCAATAGTCGATGGAGATTGTGAACTCACGACCTTATCATTCCAAGACCCCTTAGGCTATTAACGCCTGTAGTTGTTTTGAGTCCATCGGAACTGTGAGCTCGTTCGTTTCGCCGCACTTGTAAAAAAAGCCTTCGGCACTTTTCACCCGCAACCTGGCAACCCTAACCTGAGTCCGTTACTGGCTTATGAATGGCGGCGTCCTTGCGGCAAGGTGCTTGCCCTCCGGCCCACTGCGGCCCTTCTCGCAACTTCGCTTAATGGCGCTTGTAAACAAGCTATTTTATGTGAACGGCTCACATCGCTCATATATTTTATATTACGTAAGGTTTTAACAAGGCCTAGTAAACTGAGTGAGATGAAACTATCATAAGCATTTTCTTACATTTTGAATCTCTACTAAATTGTTAAGAAATTTGTTTTAATTATTAAATAATTGTAAAAAAAGAGGTCGTCGTCAATTTGTCTGTTTTGTTTATATTAGTCCACTCAGAGTTCCATCATTTTTTTTATACAGAGGCAATTTTCAAACGAAGAAAAACGTCCGTACGTAATAGTGTTGGTTCCGTCACTGAAAGTAAGACGTTTACAATTTTTGTCACTTAAAAATATTTTTTTTTATTTTTAATTAAGTTTTAACGTACTCTTTATTTGGAGTTATTGTTTTTACATTTGTTCTTTTTATCTATTCTTCCGATCTAGGAATATTTGACAATTTATATGTTGATAACATTACACATTTTTCTGGGAAACGATTTCATTAGTGTAGAGGCGCCATGCTGCGGAAGAGAAAATGAGAAAGTAATTGCTAGTTCGCTCCTCTACGATACCTTCAGTGTACGAAGATAATGGTTATTTATACTAGGAAACCTCATTGAATAAAATATAGTATAAGAAATTAATCAAGGCGGAGATATACTTAGGGCCGCTTGTATCATATCGTTAAATGACATTTAAATTAGATTTAAATCAAAGTTTGTTTAGCGAACTGTCAAAATTAAATAACCATTATCGGCTTGGCTAGATACGTTTAGCGCCAAATTGCAACTTGACGTTTGACGTTTATGTGGAACTTACAAAATAATATCTCGTCGATTAAATAGAAAAATGACATGTTTGAAAATTTTCGGAAAATTAGAATGATACTATATATTTTTATATTAGAAAAAGAACCTACTGTTAACAATATTTTTATATGGATAAAAGACACTAAGAAATTAAACGTGAAGCTCACTAGATGTCACAAGAAAGTGACATCGACGATCTGTTCCTCAAAGGTAAAATTAGGTACATGATTACGCGGGCATTTCGCTCCATCATGCTCGAAATAACAAATAAAGATATATATTGAGGAACGAAAACACGCATATAACCGTCACGCATATTTTAATCGTATTTTGACCAAAAAATTCTTGAAAATTCACTTCAATCGTGAAATTTACGTATCACGAAACGCAGGGGAACTGTTTTACCGACACATAAATGCACGGAGCTGTTAATACTGTTAAACATATTTAACAATTTAAACGTATTTACTTAAATGTATTTAGCTCATATTTAAAAGCAATTTGGTGAAAGCTACCCTTCATAGGTTTAAACGGATGGGATTTTCAAACGTCTTGTCAAGATCTTGATTACCAGATGGTTTCTTCAATATTTTTTATAAAGTTTACGACCTTTGTTAGCACGAGGGATTTCACAACTTTGTGGAATTGAAAAGTGACTTTGTGTCACCAGACAATAACCAATAACAATAATGACATTGGATGTCAAGCGCCTCAGTTCCCATGTGAAAATGACCGCTGTAAAATATTCGAAATTAGGAATTCAAAAATAAGATTAAAACGCAATAAACTCTGTAAAAGTAATTTTATTCGATGACTTATATTCGCGTAGATATGACAAGTCAGCTTTTAAGTATTATTAAGCGATAAAGTTTTTAGTATTATGAAGATATTAACATTAATGATAGTAACAAAAAATTCAAAGACAGCTTGTGTCCCACTCACATAAATGTAAAAATCAGTAACAGCTAAAGCAGATGCTCAGGAGCACCTGTCGCCCCTTCCAGGAAACATCCTTTGTAGCTAGGGTTGTCAAAAATATTCCCTGATATTTTTTCGAAACCCAAGTTTATATTATAGCTAACAAAATTAATATGAAATTGAAACCAAACCCTTTCTAACATAAAAGGAATTAAAAATGAGTACATAAATCGCGGCGCTCAATTTTTTTAAATAATTGTCTATTATTAAAAAATTCAGACGAATTGAGCTTGCTCCTTTTTAAAGTAGGTTTAAAAGCAGATTGAGCTGTAAAAAGAAAGTTTTTATTTGTACATTTTTACATGTATAACCTTTTTACTTAGAGCCGATTAGGTGACATCCGTTTGCTTTTAAATTCCAATGGTTTTAATCTTGTATTATTTGTCCAGGCAACACAGACCGAGCGCCCCTTACTCCAGTAATGAAATATTTACTTTTGTTCGAAGTTCTTGTTTATCTTTAACCGGTATGCGCCTCCTACGGTTAATTTGAACGGTAGACTGTTAAACAAATACTAGTGTATATGGTGGCACGTAAAAGGAATGAGTAAGCTTTCAGAGAGTATGAATTTTAAAGTCACATTATTATACTTTTTAAATTTTGTAGACATACCACCGTTGGGCCGCGTTCTTGAATTAATGTTGCGGCATCAGGAACTGAATTTAAGATGTCTCTCGTAGAATGTGTTAAACCACTTTTATTCAGGTCTTCTTGCAAATATCGAATAACCATTAACTTTGTTTGTAATTGGCGTGTTCCACTTTTACCACTCATTGGCCACTAAATTTTAATGCCTTCTTCCGTACGCTATCCGTGAATATAAATAGTTTCCGCTGTGTTTATGCAACATGGCGGCAATAAAGTTACGTACCTACCTATAACGTAAAGTATCGTAAAGTGGCGTGAAAATAGTATGTGAAGTATAAGTCATAACTATTATGGGATTTGCGTAATGCTATGCGAAATTCTTTTAGAGGACTAATCAAATCAGATCTCTATGACTCAAACAAATTAACTACGATTTAGATCCTGTTTAAAATTTAGTTTTTTTTAAGTCATATTAAATAAACCAAAAAATAGAATGTGACCAGAAGGCTGGCTTATACCTTGCACAGAGACTCAGCATTGCCATACAACGTGGCAATACGTGGCAGCCCTCTGGGCACGCTGCCAAGGAACGACGGTTTGGCACAGTTATATTTTATGTAAATATTTTCTAAAGTTCCTATTATATTGTAAATATTTCTAGTTAGTTTATTAGTTAGTAGTTATATTTTTTAGTTAGTATATGTATTGTTTTATATTATATTATATGATAATATATATTTATATATATATATATATATATATATATATATATATATATATATATATATATATATATATATATATATATATATATATATATATATATATATATATATATGTCTAGATTACAATAATAGTGCATGTATGTGTTTTTCTAATATTTCTTGACACAATATTGGGAACTTTCATTCAATCTTGGTATGCGCTAGCATTTAAATATTCTTATAAATGCAATAACCATAAACTAGAAATTATATAAACAAATGATACAGACATACAGACGTGTAAAGCGCAAACCGTAACGACAGAGAGCAATGACCTTTTAAGATCATCAAATTTTATTTGGTGATGTTACCGTAATATTTCACAGCGTATAATATACTAGCGACTATCATTATTGCACCGGTACTGATTATCATTATACATAGTTGCCAAAAACAAAATAAAATTCTGTTGATCCGATTGATTTGAATTGCTTCAAAATTTAACGGGACTAATCTGAAGATTATCCTAAAATTGTATCAGAATCTGTCCAACCATTTTAGAGTCTATACGGAATACATATCGACGCTACAAAGCAAAAACGTAGTAGACGTAGAAACACAAATGGCTATTTTCACTTTTTACGTCGTTGGAATCAGAAAAAAAAGACGCGTCGAATGACTTGTAACATTTAGATGATAAATGGCGAAAATAGGATTTTCAAGATTGATATCCCGCGCCCCATAGACTTCAAATCCCTACTATCTCTTGTTAACTCTCCTTTTGTTTAAATTTTATGTTCATTCATTCACACAAAAATAACATTAGACTTTAGTTTGTCTGTCTTTTAACCAACTAACCTTTTGTATATATTGTGTTTGTTTCTATTGTTTTAGACATAAACGTAACCACCGTACTACTTTGATAGTTTAGATCTTTGTCCGTCACGAAGCCCGCTTTTTACAGCAGTTTAACGTACACACTTCGACATAGCGAAATCTACATGGAAACAATCAATCATATTATTAATTTCATTGGTCTGTCATTTGAGATATAACTACATTTTTTTATTATAGAGATGTTATGTACCAGATTAATAAATACTAATACTGAAACAATATTAAAGTATCAGTCCGCCATCAGAAAACCTCAGCGGCTCAACTGACACTGCTATATTTTACTACAAATAAATGTGTTATAGGTATTTAAGTAATGGATATAAAATATATCCAGTATAACAAAACATTCAAAGATAATTGGTACGGAATAACATAAATTGTCGTCGAAAAAACACGTTGATATAAAAGAATCAAAAAGAAACTCGATATGAGACCGATATCTCCTCATTAAATTCCATATTTGGTATGACGCTGTTTAAAACGCGACACCATGGATAACATGTGATCATAAAATAATTTATATTTACGTAATGATTCGTCTTGCCTCCTTTATTCCAATAAATTCCACAAATTACTTTCGGAAAGCGTTCGAAAGTGTTGCCATATCGGTTTTATTAAAACATGTTACTTTTTATTTGATTATGTTAATGTTCGCGGTTGAGAAGTTCCTTTTTGCTGCGTGAAAACAAACTGACAAATTAAATCTACTTTTATAAGCAAACGGGTAATCGGATATTATCAAGACAACAAGTACGCGAAAGGAGTTGTCCATCTTCAGGCTTTAAGAGTGAAAAGAATAACTCGTTCCTATAATAAAAAATTGAATTGGGAAGGAATAGCAACTAATTAAATTACAATTATGAGCGTAAGCATTCCGATCCGAGGGCGCCCGAGAGGGCCGAACCACGACTCGGTCGGTTGCTATGATATTTCACGGATAATATAAGAGACATTCAAAAGTTACGTACCACTGAAGTGGACCCGGAAGAAGGCGACATCGGCTGGCCCGTGTCGCCTTGCATTGCGAGGGCACAGGGGGGGAGGGAGTTACCTCTTTTTGTCTTAGTGGTAAAATCCCACGTGACCGCCGCCTTCCCCCTAGAAGGCGGGAGTCGCGTGGGATTTTTACCGACACCGACTTTAACACCGACTTTTTGAAAATTTCCCCCCCTTAAAAAAGGCTTGTGCTAGAAGGTCCTTCACGTCAACAGACGAATGGTGGATTCGATCCTACGACCTTACGATTTGCACCCTAAACCATTAGGCTATTGACGCTTTCTTACTAACTGAAAATTAATGATTTAATAAAAAATCTATTAGGATTTGTGTCGGAAAAAGTGGCTAAAATATTTTACTATCACGCTAGTAAACAAACAAGTTTGAGAAAGAAAGTATGCAATGCACTCCCAATGCCTCTTGAGTTTGTTCAATCTTCAAGCCATTACAACACTAAACACACCACATAGATGGCACGGTGGGAAAGAAAAATTCTTGAGTGCGGAGAGGGGGGCACCCTGTGGAAGGTAATCTTTTGCAATGTTCGAATGGATGAGGATAATTTAGTTCTCCTTTTTGAAAATACCAAGCGCGATGTTTACAGCCAGTGTTTAAGCCTCTTTTAAACCCACTTCAAGAAAAGAGTTATTAGTATTTATTTTCAATCGACTTCAAAAAAGTAGGAGGTTCTCAATTCGTGTGTAATTTTCCTCGTAACTTTGGCCGACCGGTGAACCGCTTATGGCAATTTTTTATCATTTGAAAGCTGGTGCTTTCCCTGTGGTCATTTAACAATAACAAGTATATTTACGGGGAAAAACAAACTTCAAATCAAATCAACCGTTAAACGCTATTACGCGCTACGCCCTCTATGTATTTACGAATTATCGTAGAAATAGATCAAAATTAATCAGAACCTCACCAAACTTTCGTCGTACTAGTTTTAAAGTACATCCTTTCATGTTGACGTAATATAGAATTATTCGTCCATTTGAGGCACACATACTTGATGCAAATTTAAGACTTATAAGATTCAGAATTGGACCAAATTTTTATTTTTAATTTCAAAGAATCATCAAAATCGAGTCGCTCAGTCGAAAGTTACGAAGGTAACAAATAAGAAAAGACTAATCGAGATCTTCCTCTTTTGAAGTCGGTTGAAAAACGAGCGGTTTTCTAACTTAACGGCTTTAAAGTCGACAAGACTTACATCTAACATTTGAAGAGTGATGCGTCAAAAATATAATGGATGTTCCGTAAATCCAACATTCGCTACTGTGAGCACACTTAAATGAAAATTAACCTCGAAACATGTTGGCTTCGTTTGTCTGCAATAAACGGTTCTTCATTCATTAGACGTTTTCGGATTGATCCTTGTCTAGTCATATAGTTATTTAAAGTTTTAGACCACAATTTCAGTAGTCATTTAAAAAAATCATTTAAACTTTCAGAGAATCTTCGGATTGTCCTGACGAGTAATCCTGTAAAGTTTCGTGACGATTGGAGCACTCCTCTTTTTGAACTGTCAAATATAGCTTTTAATTACTATGATAATATTCTATTGTTTTATAACCCAAATTTGTATTGACACATGCGTTGAGTATATTTATGTCATTATGAACCATATTTAAGTACAATGGAGTACACTGAAGTATCTTAAAGATAATAATTAAGGATTTTGAAGTATTCAAAGTTATAGCTACGCGAATGTAACTGTTTACTGGCGTAAGTTTATTGTTTAAATAAAATAAAGCAAAATCTATCCTGGCGAAGCGGACTGGGAAAGATGGTAAGAGGCCGATTTTGGATTTTTTTTTAATGTGTTGATTTCAATTAGGTCAATTATTAATTTTATTGGCTTGAAACTTGAGTTCCTAGTATATTATATGGAACTACTCAATACTCACTGTACTATACAGTTGATTTGGACATTGTAACAAAAATATACAACAAACTAAAGGTGATTCTAATTATTTTTTTGTTAAATATTAGTGTTCTATTGTAACGAATTATAAAATGTAACGTTTCTGATGAAGGTTATATTATGAATGACTTTTGATCAATACCTCGAATAATAAATTAAAAAAAAACACTTAGAGCAAGTAGGTACGGTACACAATAGAGGGAATATAGGTGCCACAACATTGTAACTTAACTATGATACTTCAGAAATGAAATAGCGTCTATGCGTAGTATCGTTGAATGTGTCACTAATGTTAAGACATTTACGTTTATTTTTAACGTAGACTTTTTTAAGTCGTTTTGTTTCTTCTTCTTCATGTCCTTTTCCAACACTGAAGGTTGGCAGTCAGTCATGGCTAAGCGGAATAGTGCTTCGACTGTTTTCATTCCAGTCTATTCCCTCATGTTCCTTGACCATGACTTTTTCCTTCTTCCCACCCCTCTTTTTTCTGCTGCCTGCTGCAATTGATTATAATGGGAAAAATCCCATTATAATCAATTGCAGCAGGCGACATGATATACCTACCAGGATAAGGCCTAAGTACAAGATCTTACGTTGCTTGAATATTTTCACCAATTCAGTGTTCTTCTGCATTCGGGCAAGAACCTCAAAATTGGATACCTTATCAGCTTATACGGAGCATTCTCCGATACGTCCACATTTCAAAGGATTCCATTCTTTTTCGTAAATCTTCCGTTAAAGTCCATACCTCGCATATAGAATTTCCAATAGAAAGATTTTGTGTCTACTCGTGAATATACTTGTGTGAATTTGCCTCAAATCAATATACAATACAAACAGGAACAGCTATAGTGTACACTGCTATAAGGCGACATTCTCTGTAAAAAAAATTATATCTCGATCTTATTAATTATCGCGCGTCTTAAATCTTTCCACAGCCGTGTATGGTTGACAATGAAAAAAAAAACCCCGCAAGTGAGAAAGTATCGAGCGATCCGACGGTGATCAATGTTTTGTACGGTAGTTAATTGCGAAGCCGACTGCAAACAATCGTACCAGAGAACACTTACCGGTTGTCATACGCCATGATATGTGTACTTATTAATACATATTTTATCCGATATTTAATTAACAACACAACATCATTTAAAAAAGGAAGATAATATAACTGAACTCCTTTAGTCTGCGACGTGTTATATATATATAATAGGTTGTCAAATATCTCCCTTCCGCCTTTTGTGTCATGCGGCACCCAAACATCAAGCTTTTTGTATCCAGCCTTCTGCAGATGGTTTAAAATGGTTTGGTGACTAACTCCCATCTCCTGGGCGATGTCACGAGATGCCACATGCCGGTCTAACTCGATGTAGTCCATGATTTGATCGGTATTTGTCGTCGCAGGTCTTCCGCCGGCTGGCTTATCCATGGTGTCGTTTTCACCGGCTCTGAATCGTCGAAACCATTCCTCCGTGGTTCGAAGTGATAGAGTACCATCCCCCAAAACACCATTAATCTCACGGAACGTTTCTCTAGCGGATTTGCCTTTAACGAAGGAAAACTTTAAAATAGAGCGAATTTCGGCGTTAGTGAACTCCATGTTTACACGTCTATAACTGTTGAACGCAATATCCAAACTAATTATGCATAGCGTCGTTTTGTAGGTTATGTCAAGACCTTTCAAATTATGTATAGTATTGCTAGAAACGAGCTCTGTAGCGCTTTGTACATAGCCGCGAAATTCAAAAGACAAAAGGCGGAAGGGAGATATTTGACAACCTATTATATTTTCCCGTCTATAGTATATAGTGCCGACCTTCTATTGCTACAACAGAAGTCATTGGAGTGGTCTTACAGCTGTTGGATTTTTCTTACTGGCCTCGCAGTTACAACAGTGTGGATAAAACAGTTTTTTTTATACTTTCTAAGCAAGTGCTTGACTACGATCCCACCTGATGTTAAATGAAAATACAGTCCTGGATGGTAAGGCGCACTAGCTTAGTAAATGCCTATTCACTCATTCAATTAGATCATGTGGTTTCTGAGCACACTCTCCAAAATGCAATGCTAATTTATTTTTACAAGCTAGAAAACTAGCTGATAACTATGTACCTCAAGTTTCGTCCAGTGTCATTTGATCACGGAATGTGATACATTTTGACAAAACCATAAACAAGTTTTGTAACATCCTCGACGATAAAAAGAAAAAAAAAACCTATGATATACATGTTTACGACTATACATCAAGTTTTTATTTTAACCTGTGATGTCATTTGTACTAATAATTTATACAAAAAACTAGAAGTAATAAAAAATCTTCTGATAAGGCCATAATTCTTAAGTCAGTAAGTAAAAAGGAATATTGTAATCACACTTGTGTTAGGTACCCTATAAATATACCCTATAATAGCAATTATGTAGACGTTGCCAAACGACAAAAATTCGGATTATAATTGTCAACTTCAGAGAGGCACTGGAAAAAGAAGTTAGTTTAGATAGTTATTTAAAGTTGTTAGTTATGCTTCTACAACTGCTATGCTCCGGAAGGGAACCTCGGCTTGGTGATAGCATGCTGAGTGCTGACTGCAGGGGACGAAGTGCCGCTCGATCAGTAAGCCAATCTTACGAGAAATTCTAGGAAGTAATAACGTTATTGCCGTTTCGGGAAACGTTTGCTTACATTCATTTACTTCATATACACTTTAACTATGTCAAATCTTAAAATAAAAACAAATAAATATGTTAATGTATAATATATTTTCCATTATATAATAAAACATGTTGTTGCGAGAATGGGTTGGCACGTGAGAGAAGGACCACGACCTCGCAAAATATCAAAGTGAAGTGGAGATATTTTATACTTCTGCGTTTAGCCTAGTTAGTGAGATAAGCCCTCCATTTACTGATGTAGGCGGGGCGGCGAATAACGTAAGATCAACCTTCAAGAAATAAGCTAAGGTAGTCCTTTCTCGAAGACCGGAAACGTCGGCTGGTCATCTGGTATTTTGGACGTTCATGGGCGAGGGTGATCACTTAAGATCAGGTGAGACATATACTCGTTTCCCCCCTTCTCCTAAAAAAGTTATGATGTGTCGTCTTATGGTAGACAGAACAGAGATAGCTACAGTTATGCGTGTTATACTGAGCTTATAAGATTTAAGATGCGATAGGCACACGACCAGGTTTCAAGTCCGAAGCCAAGTTACGAGGTTATCTCTTCCGCGTGCGTTACATAACATTGCATGGGGCGTCATCTGCTGACGGTGCCCCTCACTTTGGCACAAGATTTCTAAATCATTTGCTATCAATTTTCAAATCGTTAGAAAGTCCTGATGGTATCTAGTATATTTACAAGTAAAAACAAAACACGACTTCAAATCAAATAAGTCGATTATCGAAACGCAACTACGAATGCATGCTCTCTTTTGTTTCCGAAATTCGTACATAGTTATATTGCAAAGTTTCGACGGCTTGTTAGGGAGTACTTGCTTGTCTTGGATTGTCATAAACTTACCAATATCTCAATAAACAACTATTCTTTTGTACGAATTTTAAGTTGCCTGTTATATCTTCGGAACCCAAGATTTAAGAATAACATTAACATGGCACCTAATTGAAAGTAAACCCTTCCGAGCAAATAAAAACTTCAACTTTTTGGTCGGCAATAATACACTATAAATAGCAGCACTATATATAATGCCTGTATATATTTTATAGCATATGGTACATAGTCCCCTATAGACCTGGCCATGTTTTCAAGCAAATAAAAACGCTTTTTTTGAAGGCGGTTAGAATACAGTACATTACGCCTTCTATCTGGTCATGTCTTCACATAGTTTATAGTCGGTTCTAATTGAGAACGCTTGCAAACAGTGCCTCGTAGTTACTCCATATTTAACTAAAAAATGGCCTGGCAGGTATGTATGCTAATCGTGACGTTACGTACAAGTTTAATGAAAAAATAAAAAACCTAAGTATCTAAATAATTCTCGAAGCACAAAATTATCAACTCGCCTAGACCTCTGTGGGGAAAAACTGTTACGTCATCGACATCTGACGGTATAAACTAATCAGTGGAACCTAATGGTTTATCCTAGTGACAAAATATGGGATTTCGAAAGCATTTTATACTATCAAGAAAAGAAATGCTTTAAAAATTGCCTCCTCCTTTTAAACTGATTTATAAAGATAAATATACTTTTAAAGCGCCTTACAAGAGATTGCTACGAATGGATCTAGTCTGGATTACAATTTTTTTTTGCTTCTGATAAATTAATTACATAAATCCTGATACTTACTTTAATTACATAAATACAACAGCAATAAGGTGGTAGATAGTCGAAAAGTGAGTTTCAATGTACTAACACATTTTTGCCGAAAGTAAAAAGACATTACGATCGAGACTATACAATATATTTTTAATTATAAATAGAAAGTGGTATCACGTAATTGTTAATTATAGGCGTAATGTTCATTATATTGATTTCGAAATGGAAATACACGCTCGCATTCCAGCGGTATTACAGATGGATTATTAACGGCAGGTAGATGCGATCCTGCGCCCCACCATTAAGAATTCTTCACACCGGCACAAAAAGCCACGGCGAATGAGCACTTGCAAATATACATTGCTTTTTGTATTCTAATCATGTACTCAGAACATAATACTTGGAATACTTACAAACATACTTACGATGGCATTTTTCATTGAATGTTTGTTATTCTTACCACACATCAACATTCCTATAACACGTTTCCCATGTCCGAGGTCCCTTAATCCATTTTGTTTTGGTAATCTATCATTAAATATTACTAATATCGATTATCTATTGGTGTAATATTATAAATATAATATATTTATATTAATAATACATAGGTAATGGACACCATCATATATAACTTTTAATTTTTTTTAAATTCTCTCCCATTTTTCGCCTATCTTTGTATCACGTGTAACAATGTTTAATAGTAAAATTCCAAATTATTTTGTCTTCTTAATTGCATGCTTTACAAAAGATGACAGTGATAAATCTCATTATTATGATGTACATTAATTATCTCGATGTACAAGGAAGTAATTTTGTCCGCGGCCGTTTTTTGTCTATCTGCGAATTTTCGCACACGTTTTTAAATGAAACACCGGCCAATTAGCGATACTAGTGAATCGTGTCTACAAGCAATTAGGTGGAGATTATACGAGACAATGAATTTTTATATTAGAAATATAAAACCACAAAAGCTCGCAAACATTAAACTTACAATAAGCTCCGGTGGTAGAACTCCCACAATACATTGAATTATCATTCCGTAAATAGCGGTCTTATATCATTGAAAACTTTCCTGTGCGGTACACTTCGTAACACTACGCGATTTCCACTTCACACAATGAAATCCAATAGTCGCACTGCGATAGAGCTTAAACTTGTTTTCGTATTGTGAAAATCACCGCGATATTTACACATGCGAAGCAATTTAACGCCGTGTGGTTTCCGCAGAACTTGCGTACAGACTGGCGGGAGGCGGCCGGCGGCTTACCGGCGTCTGTGCAGGCTTCGCTGTGGAAAGTTCATCGAACGTTGCGCCAGCGCCTATCGCGAACATCATTCTTATAATGGACTATAAGAGCAATCCCGCGGTTACGCTCGCTAAAAATTATTAAACAAATGATTTCAAGCGGCAAACCATAATATATAGTTATATAGGTTACAGTTACAGTGGCAGACCGCATCGCCTTACACCGGGCATAGGTTTTTAGCAAATCATTTTTTTTTACTTAAAAAACCGAAAACAACATTCATTGATACAAGCTGACTGGATTGTTAACTTCACTTCTGGATTTCTATCATCAGATCGTAAATCAAATCGCTTAGCCATTAGGTTATCACTGTTAAAAGAATTGAATGCATAATAGTTTGTCCAATATTTTTTATAAATGCCTCTGAGTATTATTATTCAATATTTCGTTTCTACTGTATTTATTTAAGACATTCAATGGCATTATACACGTCTTTAAAAAAGCAAAGGCATAATCGGCGGCGTGGACAAATTTTACTTTATTCCTCAACGTCAAAGATGTTTTTTTGTCATGATGGACGATTGCTGTTAACTCGAGAACTTCTACAATGTCCCCAGAAACACGTAACGTAACTCTAAGATCTTCGGCCCGAATCTCTAATACGATACGTAAGGTATTCCGTGGCTCTGGCCATTTCACGTTTAATCTGTCACTACGCCCTTATTACTTATGCCTAAGGCGCGGGGACGCATGGGGGGATCATCTAACTTACATTTTACCATTTTCATGTTAGACGTAAGAAATAAGTGTATGTGTTTTAAAAAAGACTTGGCTTAAAGGTCTTGTTACCAAGCCATAAAATATTCATCAACAATACTTATGCCTAAAAAGTAAAAAAAAAATCTTCTGATCTTATTTGACGTCTGTCAATTAATTACACGAAGTGAATCGTTTGTAAATCGTGACTTTCAGTTTTGAAATACTTAAGAGCCGGTGTTTGTTTTTGGGTAACAAAAATTACTCCGAAGGACAGATTTAACAATGCCTAACGTTTCGGGTAAGTTAAGTGATGGTTTCACACTAAAATTGCAATTCATTATTCATTTTAAGGTTAGATTAGAAAATAAACGTCAAAAAAATCGGATGTTTTGCATTATTTCTCGCCTGTGATTTCATTATTATGTTAAAAAAAGACGTTTTCTCTAATGTAATGGTACGAAAACTATATTGTGCATTATATTTAAGCACTGATGAAAGAAAAAGAGGCAGTATTTGTCATAACCGGCTTCCCTTGTTCGTTTATTTTGTACATGATTTCTAGAATAGACCCTTTAACTATCCTAACTTCAATCAATTTAAAGGAAATGATCATGTAACTTATTGCATAAGTCTGTCGTTACCTTTTTGCCTATTTGATTTGGCAATATCAAGTTAATAATTCAACATTGCAAATTGTAAAGACAGTTTGAGTATTGATGTGACGTGAGTTTCTTAGGGTGTGTTTTATCGCAGTGTAGACATGCTTCCATACTTATAGGTACTTCCATCTTATAGAACTTTTGGGCCATATATAAGTTAATAAAAATATGTAATAATAGTTTTTGTTACACAGTCAAAGTAAAATGGGGTAAGGAGATATTCCCAGATGTGGAAGTGAACACAGATGAAGAACCCGTGGTATTCAAGGCGCAAATCTTTGCTCTCACTGGTGTCCAGCCAGACAGGCAAAAAGTGGTTTGTAAAGGTGTCACACTAAGGGATGATACATGGGGTAACTTTAAGTTGACTAATGTAAGTAATTCCTACTACTGTTTATTTATATTTATGATGCAGTCTTATATGCTCATAAGTAAATATATAACATAATAAATAAAACTTTTCAGAATGCAATAGTTCTTGTGATGGGTAGCAAAGAAGAGGATGTACCAGCTGTTCCTGTAGAACAAACACGTTTTGTGGAAGATATGAATGAGTCAGAGCTAGCTACAGCTGTAAGTTTCTTTCTTATATATTAATCTGTGTTTCTTTATCGAATATCTTTACGAACCGACATGCACTGCTAACCAGCTCTTGACCAACTTTACAATGAAAAAAAATGAAATGTTTTTATATTTATGTACTTAAAAAGTGACATTTGACTGTTTATAACATATCGGTGTATTAATATTTTATAAATAATAAAGTCCCAATACAAAGATATGTTTGACAAAGATTGTTGTTGTCCAGTTGTCATTGAAAAGTCACCAGGTGAATAATTGTCAACTGGAAAGCTTGATAACCAATACATATTTTTAATTACGAGATGCACATATATAAAAAAAGTCTTCAAAGAAGATGAGTGCATAAAATAGTATGTAAGAATCTAATTGTCAAAGCTTTTGTGGGTGCAACTCTGTCCCGAAATTGTGCGACAGCTCCATGACAGTGCAAAATCCCACATATATTTGGTCACTGGCCAGATATTATTAAGAGCTAATTTTAAGTGTGTTGCCATATAACTTTTTTTATTATAATAATATAACTAATATTAATAATATTACTGTTATTGCTTGTGCTTATCCAAGAAAAAATCTACTCAGTTTTCGTGCAGTGTCTCTGTGCGGCTGTTCACGGGTAGCGGTGATCACATAATATCAGGCAAGCTGAATGCTAGTTTGACCCTTTAGTTTTAAAAAAAAATATTATCACCTTTAACAAGAAACTGATGCACAATGCATTATACAATTTTAATATATATATTTATTTTGGGAATAAACTAGAGTTGATTTCTGACCAATGGAATTTATTTATTGCAGCTAAATATTCCTGAAGGCCTCATGAATTTAGGCAACACATGTTACATGAATGCTACGGTCCAGTGCCTCAGGACTGTTCCCGAGTTGAAGAACGCACTTATTAGTTATGACAAATGTGAGTAACAGTTCCTATTTTATAAGTCTGAAAATAAGTTTGACTATTGTGAAAGTTTTGTGATATATTGGTTATTATTTTGCTTATATTTTATTTTTAAATATGACTTGGCATTTATCTTACGCTGTAAACAAATCTTTTGGCTTTTACCCAGAAGTTTATCCCACAATCTTTGATGCGATGAAATGATTATGGTTTAGGTAAGGCCTGCAAATCGTAAGGTTGTGGTTCAAAACCACCATTCGACTATTGAGGTGAAGCATGTCCTAGCACAAGCTTAAGCTTAGTTGGAATGGGTAACAAGATTGTTAGTAATATTTGTAAAAAAAAGAAATAGCTTTCTTTAAAAAAAAAAAAAAAAAATAAGAATGGATATAGAATTTTATTTTTGGTTGAAAGTTTTAATTTCAATTATGTCCCAAATTCATTTTGTTGGAATTAGAACTTGGCTTTCAAGATGTTTATATGTACTCTTAAAAATAGTATAGAAAAATGATTGGGTTATTGAGATAATTTATATATATATGTTTATGACAATCCAAGAGGTAGAAATACTCTAGGTTTATTCCATTACTACTTTGATTTTAAGACGATATTTGTGTTCACTTGTAAATATAGTTGTTTTACAGATTTAATTTAACTAGGGTTGCCCTATAGTCAAAATTCAACTTTAACCCATGAAATATATATTTAAATTAATCATTATGTATCATAGTTACTTAACCATTGCCAAGCAACGGTATAATATCCCCATGTATGTGTACCAAATGTATAACAGTGTAATATTTTTTTAAATTGATTTTACGCATTTTTAATGCATAATTTTAAAAATACATTAGACATTCTGCACAACTCTTTGTAAACTGTAAGTGTAGGAATATTTCATCGTTCTTCATCCGCGCAATTTTCTTAAGAAGGGGTACTAAGTTTTTGTCTCACATATTGACTATGCCTTCCACTCTCAAACGTTAAACTTATTGCGGGCAGATGCTCTCTTTGTATTTTCAAATTATCGTAAGAATATTACGAAATAGAATTAATCGGAACCTGACCAAACTACCCTGAAAATACATACTTTCCAATACAAAATGAAATATGGATATCTGATGGCTCTTATATATTATATATTGAGTTTTTTGTCCTCTTCCGCCGTCCATTTGTCGCGCACATAATGCACATTTAAGATATATAGTTTTCTCATGTATTCTATTGTCAGAATTGAACCAAATTGGAATTTGGACCACACGGAAACCATCAGCTTTAAAGTAAAATAGATTCATCAAAATGCAATAATATTTATTAATTAAAATATACATAACATATACTAACTAATAAAGAAATATTTACAATTTAATAGATATTACAAAATACTTACAAAAAATATAACTGTGCCAAACCGTCATCGCTTGGCAGCGTGCCCAGAAGGCTGGTAGCATTGCCACGTTGTATCGTAATGCTTAGCCTCTGTGCAAGGTATAAGCCAGTCCTCTGGTCACCAGATGTGTCAACCAACTTCTTAGCTAACACATTAAAAAGGTGGTGTGCGCTTCATCAAAATTGTTCTTAGTCCTAAGTCGAAATTCATGAAGTAACAAACCTCCCATTTTGAAGTTGGTAAAAAATTTGATCATTGTTACAGCATCTGGCGGAGGAACCGCGGGAGATCTAACTTCAGCTTTAAGTGATACGATCCGCACTCTAGAGGAGGGTCAGTCTGCGGCCTGTGCGATAGCCACGGCCACGTTGCTGCGTGCGTTGCACGTTTCAGCGCCGCGCTTCGCTGAGCGCAGCGCGGGTGGAGGCTTCGCGCAGCAGGACGCCTCCGAGTGCTGGAGCGAGATTGTGCGCGCATTGCAGAACCGACTGCCGAACTCGTCCACTGCACCCGGTGATAGGTAACTGCTCACACACGATATTATCATTCAATATCGCCCGAGTCTTTTTAGTATATCTACTAGCGTACCTAGTCCGCTTCACCGGCCTAGTTTTTGCTTTATTTTATTTAAACAATAAATTTACATCATTAAATATTTAACTTAACACTCACAATATATTAAATTATTCATTTCTCTCCGTATTCATTCTCTTCTCGAGCGGATGAAGATCATTACCTACACTGTACATATCAGTATATAAAATATCATTCTTATCATTTATACAAAAACATATCGGTCTCAAGTTAATGTCAGAAATAAAAGTACGACGTATGGCTTGTTTGACAGTTTAAAAAGAGGAGCGCTCCGATCGTCACCAAACTTTACAGGATTACTCACCAGGTCAATCTGAAGATTCACTTGTTCTTGTTGACACAATGACATTTCACGTTCGAAAATTTTAAAAAGAAAATTACATTTTTCAACAAGATATATATATATCTATATACGTATATATAAACTATATCTTATCTGTTTATTATAGCTGTTTTTGACTACGTGTTTCATTGCTGTTTTGCCTCTCTTTAGTAAAATAATGTATTTATATGGAAACTATCACTTCATTTAGCTGTACTTACATGATGAAGGGTAATTACTGCTTCTAAAACGTTTTAAAATTATTTTTAGATTTTTTAAAATCAGGATTGACTTTTTCCGTCTCATCATTAACAACAATATTTTTCGCGCAAATATTATTAACATTCTTGTTACCCATTCTAAATAAACTTAAGCTTGTGCTAGGAGATGTCCACTTCAATAGTCGAATGGTGGATTCGAACCCACGACCTTACAATTCGCAGATCATACCCTAAACCGTTAGGCTAGTGACGCTTTAAATATTATTTTAATTTTATGAACAGACTACGCCAACTTTATTTATTTGTACAGATTTACTTGTATCAAATATTATTATTCCTACAATTTATTCTCTACTTTGTGCAGGTCGTCGGTAATAGAGCAGTACTTCGGTGGCACATTGGACGTGGAGCTGGTATGCTCGGAGGCTGATGAACCGCCTACGAAGAGCACGGAGTCCTTCCTGCAGCTGTCGTGCTTCATATCGCAGGAGGTCAAGTATCTGCAGTCTGGGCTCAGATCCGTAAGTGTCACTCAATCAAAATAAGTTTATACATATAAGGCAGATACGGAATAAGAAAAAAAAACAAAAATAACGTTATGTTGCTCTGTAAGACGCGTCGCGAGAGACGCGATTGCTTGTCCACTCGGCCTAAAAAAACTTCTGCGCATCTCTCTCTCTCTTACCAAGGTAGCTATATGCACTCTTGAGCAGAAGTGTTAGTCTGTATTAGACGTAAAGCGTGATTATAATCGTGTTACATGAATAACAATTTAAATTTTATTTTACAGAAAATGTCGGAACAAATCACAAAAATGTCACAAACATTGGGCAGGGACGCCATTTACACAAAAACGGTAAATGTAAACCAAAATATTAGTGCTTTATAGAGTAATGCTAGCTCAGTATCCCGAGTTCTAGGAATATGGTTAAAAATATACTTTATTTACCTAAAACGAATATAATTGAAAACTTAGAAATAGTACTTTAACATTTAGGAAATCGACACTACCGACCCGTGTAGACGCTTGATGGAGACTAAGAAAGAATTCTTTGCGAATATAATGCCACGTAAGCTTATATAGGATACTTTATATATACACATAGAAGCGTCAATAATCGAAAGGTCCTAGATTCGAATCCACCATTCGACTATTGACGTTAACCATATCCTAGCACAAGCTTAAGTTTAGTCGGAGTGGTTAACAAGAACGTTAGTAATATTTGTGCAAAAATAATTGTTAGCAATCTTTAAAAAAACAACAGATATCTAAATAATAACAGTATGCAAGTAGAGAGCAAGAGTCCGATTGCCGGTGCTGGTGCCGACGAAATTGTTTTAATCTTAAATATTATATAAAAATTACCACCTGCTCGGCAATAAAGGCAATGGCGAGGAATCATTTTTTTTTGAGGGGGAGAAATCTTCAACAAGATACCCCGCCTCCTAGGGGGAAGGCGGGGTTATGTGGGGTTTTTACCACCTAAAACCCCCGGTGGCCCTTCCTCGGTGCATGGTGAGGGGCTCAGGGATCTCTGGAGGAATGCCCCGGAGCCCTTCTGCACTCTACGGAGAGCACGTCCCGCGGGGAGGTTAATCCCTCCCCCTGTGCCCACGCAGTTCAAGGCGACACGGGCCAGCCGATGTCGCCTTCTTCCCGGGTCCGCCAAAGTGGACCCTGTGTGCCTGAGGCCCCTTTACGACAGGCAGGGAATGCTGTACATCTCGAAAATATTATAAGAAATTTGATGTTATGCCAGTTAACCATGAACTAATTGTTATCTCCCATGCAAAGCCGGGTCAAGTTGCTAGTCTTAATAGATATAAACACTCTTGCAGAGCAAAATAAGCCGTCTCCCTGCATACTTAACCGTTCAGTTCGTGCGCTTCTACTACAAGGAGAAGGAGTCGATAAACGCAAAAATCTTGAAGGATGTAAAGTTCCCTCTGGAGCTGGATGTGTTCGAACTGTGCTCGCCGGCGCTCCAAGAGAGGCTGGCACCAATGAGGGCGAAATTCAAGGTAAAAACAACGAATATATTTTATAAAACATCTCTTACGCTGAAGTAAATTAAGTGTCCCGTAATTTAACGTCCAACGGTAAGTTTGGAAATAAAATAAATGCACGTCTTTTTGATATTAGTAAAATGTTACTGAAAACTGTGAAAAATTCAGACTTTGTATTGTATTTTTAAGTACTATAACGACAAATAGACTAAGTTTTGGCGACGGATATTTTAAATTAGAAGGGCAGATGACTGCGCTTATCGGCCACAAGTACAAGTTAATTAAAACCAGACATGTTACAATAACATAAAGAATACATTTGTTATGACTATTCTTTAAATTTTGAACTGACACGACACACCCTGCTGTAACTACGGCAACTAATTTCAACAGTTGGCGTAACTAATCATTATTGCAAAATGGGATAACACTTTTCACATTTTATCGTAACTTTTGTATTGTAAAGTTTTTGTGAAACATGTCGTCGTTTATGAGAATTTTTTTATTTTACAACAAAAGGCTTATGTTATATTTTATGAATCTAGTAAAATCATATAATAAAAATAACATAGATTTTTTTACTTTCTGTTGAACGTTGAATTATGGGACAGCCTGTTTAACATACCCATATAATATATGTATAATATATACATGTACTTGTATATGTATTGACAAAATATTTTCTTTCGTAATTTTTCGGAAAAGTTCGTATTTATCGTGCCCTCTCAAATAGCTCCATATATATATATATATATATATATATAGGATATGAAAATGTCACTCATTTAATACGATCAATCATGAATAGTGCGTGTGTCATCGTATTCCGATAAATATCCGAGATTTACCGAAGGAAAATAATTTCTCACCAAATCTCAGGGAACTAAGTGGTCCTAACCACTGGGGCATTCTCATATATGTATGAATACATATAAACAATACATTTTGAGAGATGTGCATACACGTAACACGAACGTACATTGTATATATAAAGTATTTATTTTACAGGAACTGGAGGATTCTAAACTGGAGGCCTCATTAAGTGGAAAGAACAAAAGTCACGGTGACTCTAGAAAAGACACCAAAAGGAAAACAACACTTCCCTACTGGTTTAATAATGGTACCACTTTTATTACAGCTATGTTTTTTTATATAATTAGATGAATTGCAAAGTTGAGGAACAGTGAAAATCAATCCCTTCAATGACCTAGTTCGAGCGAAATCTGATGCAATTGTTATCTTGTTACTGTGCCATGGCTGCCTTATTAAGATTTTGATTAGAAAGAATAATATTTTGGTTCGTCCCTTTCGGGCGCCCCTTGAACTGAAATGCAAAAGCATCTAGAGTAACCACCCAAGCCGAGGTTACCATCACGGTGTGGGAAGGGGGTGGACTCATGAGTTGAGTTACTCCGAAATAGAGGTTTAGGCTAAGAGCTTTGCCACCTCTCGAATCAGGTGACATAGTTCATGCCAACATCCCTGGCTAATGTGTATAGATTCCTTACATATTAAGCTTAATTATATAATTATAAACTTACATAAAAAGGTTGGAAACATAGGAAATATTATAAGAATAAACCGAGGCAAAATCCTTAGTAGTCTTATTAAATAAATTAAAAAAATGTTTTTGTACTTTGTTTCTTGTTTGCTTTTGATGTAAAATAAAATTATATGTATGATAATATAGCTTTGTCATATTGCGTACAATATAAACCATACAATACAGATAAAAATTAAAAGATTGTATGGACTCTCTTTGGGTAAAAGCCTCCTCTTAAGAATTCAATTTTTTTCTGACTTTGGCAGTTTCATGCTATCCTTGACCAGCCACTGCTACGATTT
The DNA here is from genome assembly GCA_029286785.1 of Meandrusa payeni. Classification (NCBI taxonomy): domain Eukaryota; kingdom Metazoa; phylum Arthropoda; class Insecta; order Lepidoptera; family Papilionidae; genus Meandrusa; species Meandrusa payeni. The sequence goes on along the minus strand of JAGSMX010000008.1, from coordinate 3,084,128 downwards.
CATCAATCGTCGAAACTTAACTAAATGTCCAGAGAAACAAGTTATATGTATCTTTGTATAATTTCTGTCAGACGTGGGTAGCAACAACAGCGGGTACTACCGTCTCCAGGCGGTGCTGACCCACCGCGGCCGCTCCTCCTCCTCCGGGCACTACGTGGCGTGGGTGCACCGCGCCGGCAACTGGCTGCGCTGCGACGACAACATTGTCACACCAGTCACTGAGGAGGAGGTGCTGAAGCTCAGCGGTGGAGGTAGGACACGGGGTGCCAGCAACGCTTGACCTGGGGTTAAAGTGGACGATATACATCGATGTTTTAAAAATACTTGATGCGTAGTAACAATGCATCGAATCAAACCGATGTATTGTTATGTTTTTTTTTTCTATGCATCGAAAAGGCAAACAATCAAACCTACTCCTCTCTCTCGCTCTCTACGGTTAATAACTACTTTTTGTCTTTTTCAATTACATTATTTAGCACTCGCAAGGTGTTTCGTCAAAAAGTGGTATCATTGGTTGAAAAGACAGCCAATATTATAGATGTCAGTGCAACTAACCCATAAAAAATATAATGCAAATGGCCTACAAAATTGACCTGCCGTATCTCTCTTACTTCTGAACCACATACATATTTAACTTATTGAAAAACAATCGATGTATAGAAAACATCGATGCAACAATCCGATTCATTCAATCGAAAAAAACATCGACTTTTTAATGTCTATAACTAATGGTGTACGTTGGTGAATGAGCGTTACGAAGAGTGTGCGTATGAAAGATGAGAGGGAGGTATAAGTTAGGGAAGACAGAAGGAGAGGGAAGATTCGTTTCGTATATCTAAGACAATGCATGCCTATTGTCTGAATCACACTGGAAAAGCAAGAAAGAGCAGTGCGCGCGCACATGATTTTTTCTCTTGAATATATCTTGATATTATCGATACACCTAATATCGATACATTTGGTCCAATAACAAAATCATACGTACAGATGTAGTGAGAAATTATTTTCCTTCGGGAAAACTCGGAACTTTATCGGAATACGATGACATATGATCATATCCATTAATATGGAGCTATTTGGGAGAGACGATAAATACGAGTTTTTCCGAAAAATTACGAAGGAAAATTCTTTTTACTATTGAGTCATATTGTATGTTACAACACTGTGTCAGCACTAGGAAACATTGGTTGTGTAAATTTTATAATCTGTACCTCTGCTTTTTTTGACTACTTATAACGTAACTTAAACAAATTACGATATATGGAAAATATCGATACACACTATATCGCATAGTGTCGATACAACATTACGATATATCGATATATTTTTGGCATGAACATCCGTGGATTTGAGTGATCTTAAATCTATATTTTAACAGGTGATTGGCACTGCGCCTATCTTCTGCTGTACGGGCCCAAAGTCCTGGAATTACCGGAAGAAGAGGAACCGATGGTGACAGACGTGACTGAAGAGCCCTCCTCGCAGCCGCCCACTGCCCTCGCATAACACCGCCATCGACAAAACAAGGCTGAACCGCGCAGTCCCATTGTAATAACGCGTCAATGGGTCTAGAGATTGATGTCGCTTTCCAGAATCTTTGGGCTAATAAACATTATTAAATAACTATTTGAAATTTTTTGTACCAGCTCTTTATTGATAGTAGACATTGATTTACTAATTAATAAACATTAATAGTACATACTTGATATAATTTGGTTCGGATTTTTGAGACTTTTACTGTTTACAAATGAAAAAAAAACGCTTTTACGATAAAATCGGAAACGAATACAGTGTAATGCTGACTTCGTTCAGGACTGCCGACGAAATGTCTTTAAAGTATCCTAGTCAAAGTCTCCTATCAAAGTAATATATGATGATAAAATTCCTTTGATGTGGCAAAAACATCTTTTAATGGTTCGATCATTATTAATCGCAAAGCAGAGAGCCGTGGTAGCTCAGTGTCCGGTTGGCTCAAATTGCACCCGGCATCAATAAATTTGTTGTTGCAATGTTATGTTATTACCTACATGTCTTAGAAAATTTTCTTAAGACGTGAAGTCTATCAATCCGCACTAGGGCCGAGTGGCGGACTACCCTTGTACTTTCTTTACAGAGAAGGCTTGTGCCCAACAGTGGGACATATAGTAAATACAGTATTTCCGTTTTATGTGGGAGCCAAGGCATAGCCAAATTTTTGGTAAGCGACTTTTATTCTTCCAAGACATACCGGATACTCATTGGTACAAAAAGTCAAAATTCGAACCTTGAACTAACTCGTCTAACTAGATCGTAAATTACGTATTAATAACGTACAGCCACTAGGATATAGCTGCTTATTTAAACAATGTGAAAATTAATCTATTTAGTAGATAAGCTCCATGTGACATGTATATCATCCGTATATAATGCTCATTTTGATGTCAAAAATTCATGGTTTCCAACCCAGTTATCCGGGCCCATGTCTGGTAAACCAAATGTGTCCAAATGAACATTAAGTGACATCACAGTTATTGATTTCTGCTAATTCAGTTGTGCCACTGGTTTTTCGATGGCATACCATTGGCACTCCAATATTGTTTCAATTTTTACTATTTGATAATCTCTTACGTAATGACATCTTCCCAATATTCCAATTCATTTGAATAAAATTAATCAATATCAAATAATCAAAAAATTCTATTGAAAATGACAAAAACCGTAATCTGCTGATATAATCAGATTACGGTTTTTGTCACTTATTACAATTAAATTGTAATAAGTTGATTTCGTAGTAAAATGTCGTTGGCAAATAGAACATTCGGGGTTCTGGTACATAATTTTTACACAAAACTGATGTATATTTCTATCCCTAACATTGGTTCCGTTTTCCTCCTAAATATTTAATTGTTTTGTTGTTTTTATAATTATTTAAAGAACATATTATTGTATACTCGTGACTTATTGTGTGCCAGTATATAAGCATACAAATATACTATTATTGTATTTCGTCTAAAATGTTGCCAGGCAATAAAATATTCAATAAGAAGTAGCTCAAATAAAATGTTTATTTTTAATTATTTTTTCATAAGAATTCATATAATCAAAACAGAAGAGTTGTCCAAAATGTGGCCTATGGCTGTTTTGGAATCATAAGAAATTAAATAGAAGAAAAGATGGCTGATTTTTCTTCATATATGATAAAGTATTTTCTACAATGTTCATTCTGTTAGAAATTCTATTTCCAAATGTTTAATCTCATATTGAAGGAACTGATTACAGAATTTAAAATGGTTGTAAAAGCAATTTGCTAAGCATTATTAAGAAAAATCTTTTAATATATGTTGTAATAATTTATTGATTGTTTGTTGAAATTCAAATGTGCAATTAATACATAGTATATAATTCCTTTATTGCTAACAATATATCAAGTTACAGTAAGTATAGTACTTCTACTATTAACTATAATTAAAGTTAATACTAATAATAATAATACTTTTTGAAGGGAAACAACTACATTGGAAAATTCAATAAAACAACAATATACAAGTACGTAAGTATGCAACAAGCAACAGTAAAAAGAGACAAACATATTAATAATTAGGTTTTAGCCTGCGAGGGAAAGAGATGAGAGTAATATACATTGTTTTTTATAATCTTTGTCTTTTTTGTGGCCAGTTGCTCATTTGTTTCCTAATACAGTTAACGTAAATCACTCGTGTCATTTTTCAAAATGAATACATGGTATCTGAATTATATAAGGATAGTTAAAATTAGAATAATTGTATAATATAAGCCAAGCTAAAAATATTTTAAATCTCATAAAATAATTAAATTCTTCAATCTGGACACCTTTAAGTCCAATGTGAACAGCATGACACCTTATAGGCTCACGTGCTCCATCCTAGGCTTTATCTTCGCTTTCAAGCAAGATAGAAGCCAAACGTTAGCCTATTTAGTATTAAAAAAAATTAAAGATTTTTGAGCTTGGCAAGAATATTATAAAATTATTATCCTTTTAATTATTTTTATACTTCTATAACTTTTTATTTATCTCATTCCCTTTTAGACTAATTTTATATTAATAAATTAAATTATCTACGACTAAATTCCGTTTTAATACGTGTTTTGTTTTCCTCACTGCCTACGTCGAATAAATATTAGACATTTATTTGACTATCTATTGTATTCTAGCTGTAGTTCGGAAAACGGAACCTACAATTTCTATGAATTTGACGCATTTAAAATGCTGCCAACGGTGCGTGAGGCACTCAAATTGGGCTTTTCAAGAATGTTCTCTAAGTTCTCTGTACTATTCTATTGTATTTTATAAGACTAATTAAACTAAAATGATGAAGTTAAATAAATGTGAAATTTTTATCCAATGACTTTTATTTATAAAACCAGGTCTCTATTTTATCCGCCGATTTCACTCCTCATGAGACAGATGTTATTAATTTTTTTTTATATTTATATGAATATATCGACGCTGGAAAACAAAAACGTAGGTTACCCACAAAAATCAATTCAACGTTTTTTAATAAATTATAACTTTCGTGTTTTAAAAATTATAACCTAGAGCCGTCGTTTTCGGACACAATATTATTATTTACAGAATAAGTATTGTACCACAGCATAACCTAGAGTTTTCCTAAAAGAAAATCGTTTTATGGTACAAAAAATAAAAGAGAAGTGTCAATGAAAATCCTATTTTCGTTATTTTTTCGACGGGTCTTTTTTTTCTGATTCCAACGACGTAAAAAAGTGAAAATGGCTACATGTGTCACTTACTACGTTTTGCTTTCCAGCGTCGATATATTCTATCATCATCAGAATCATGTCAATCTAAACGTATCATTGTTATAAAACTGTGTCATCAAATGCCATTTTAAAAAGTAAGGTATTGTCAAAGAGTCGTGTTAAAATATATTTACTAAGAATAATTAAAGTGGTAAATATGGTTAGTTTTGGTAAAATGTGTTTAATACGTACACTTAAAGTTCCATTATGGTTTGCCGGCGGATACAGTGTTGGTCAATTGTACTACATCTACTTCTTGAAGGATATTCGGCTTCCATATAATATCGGGAAAATTTTGTCGATAATTTTAAGTATTATATTAGGTAAGATATTAAAAAATAATAATATCAAAACAACAAAAATCAACGAGTCTAAATTGTCAAGATACATACAAAAAATAAAATAGAAATTTATGGTCAAAAAAATTATTAATAATGTCGTATAATTTTTAATTGATAAAAAGTATAAGTTTTTATCTTGTTGATGCTCTGGTTTTATCTTTAACAGGGCAATATGATTTTAGTCCCCTGGCTACCGCGTATTATACCAGTCGTACAAGGTGCCTAAAAAAGGAAAATCATTGCCTACAATGCATCCAACAAGAGCCTTAATTGCACGTAGCAGCCCTAAAAATGGCCAGTTCAATGATAAACACTGGAATTTAACGACGAAAGTCCAACTTCTTGGCCTGTTTTAAAATCACAATATGCAACAAAACCGAAAACTAAAAGAAATGTTTTAAATATATATTTAAATTTATTGAGTTACTTCGGAAGCATGTTACGTGTATCGAATATCTACAAAGTATCGAGTTAATGACCATTACTTCTTACTTAACTAGGAACGGGGCCTTGAAACAAATAAATACAGCGTTGAACATTTGTATGTTATCAGGGAACTTATGTCCTAATACAGTAAGCTATGTTGTCGTAATCTAGACCATTAAAATAGTTTTAGAACGGCTTCAAGTTTATGTTACATACAGTTATCTTAATAATTTAATGTTGCAACCATTTTGTATATTACTTTGTTTTTGGAATGGAATCTGCTTTTCAACCAGGAGGCTTCTATAGTTTTAGCGGGTTTAAGACAGGTGCTACTTGGTCGTGCTCTTACGAGTAGGTCGTTTAGCCGAGCCTGAATCTCTGTAGGGAGTAGGACACCTCGTTTTTTTTATTGACGAACTACACAGATTGGCCAGAGAAGCTGGCCTTGACTGCTTTACCGAATTGAGAGGTGGCATAGCTCTTAGGTTGCTTAGCCTGAACCTCTATTAGCTAGTAACTCGACACAAGGGTAAGGAGTAACCTAACTTGGGCGGTTACTATGTTATGCGTAAGCATTCCGATCGGAGGGCGCTCGAGAGGGTCGAACCAGGACTCGGTTGGTTGCTATTTCACGGATAAAACGGCTTGGGCGCTTACTTCATTCTTCTTACTTCATTTCGCGGGCGGCCGAAGGTGCCAGGGCCAAAAGTTTATCTGGAATTTGTAAGATGAGCCGTCGGTGGTGATTAATTTCTAAAGAGTGAAGCTGAAAGTGCAGAAATAAAAACAGTTTCATTACGATCAGCTGTGAGTTGGTTGTAATTAAAAAATATTCTTAGTTCTTACCGATTGAGGTAAGGTTCGAAACTCGATTAGAAACCTCCCAACAGGAACCCACTTCTGCGACTTCCTGTCACGAATAGAGTAATGTAACGTGTGACTGTAACTTAAATTACTCATAATAGCAGTTCAGGCTGAGCCCAGCGCTCAGCCTACTCTCAAACCGGTGAAGTAGCCAGATGTCTGATTTATGTTAACAACTGACAACGGCATTTAGCCATAAAAACTGGACTTCAATCGAACATCTCTTTTTTCTCTTATTGAACGTATTGAACTTCGTTACGTATGCTTCACTCGGGGAGTAATGCACTAAAAGTCTGATCGGGCGAAGGGAAGTTGAGAGGGTCAGTGAAGGCAGAACAAGAGAGAGAGAGTTACGTTTAATATATATCTAAGACACAGTACAGGCCTATTGCCAATATCACAATATAGGAGCAAGAGAGAGCAGTGCGCGCGCACAATTTCTTTCTCTATTGAACAATCATGTCTAAATTATATTCGTAGTAAGTGACAATGACCATTTTCACATTTTTACGTCGTTGGAATCAGAAAAAAAAGACGCGTCGAATGATATATGACTTGTAACAATTAGATGAAAAATAACGAAAATAGGATTTTCAAGACACTTCTCTATTATTTTTTGTACCGTAAAACAATTTTCTTTTAGGAAAACTCTAGTCGTGGTACAATACTTATTCAGGACAAAATAATAAATATTGTGTCCAAAAACGACAGCTCTACAAACACGAAAGTTTTTTTTTAAAATTGAAATATTTTTCGGCTCTGGTGAACGAATTCATTTTTGTGGGTTACTACGTTTTTGTTTTCCAGCGTCGATATATAAACATATAGATATGATGGAGTTAAAGTAATTTTACTTCAGTCGTGTGGTCTAAAGCACACTCGTTGTTTGTTCTTTTGCATGTCTACCAGGAATTGGGAACGCAGCTTCCATACAACTGCGATGCATATTACTTCTGATGCTGCCGATGTACTGCGGCAAGGCGGGCCGCGGTGTATTGAAAGCTGTGGTACTTACCTACGTAATAGCAGGTTACATCTATCTATAATTGACAATTTTGTTACCAAGATTTTATTAGTTTAACCTGTATGTATTTATCTATCAATATAAAAGAATCTTTAAAAGTCGTTAGAAAATTGGCACTACTATCAAGGACCGAACAACATACAATTATTGTATACTAGCTATTATTTCTTTTTAAAATTTAATGCATTCTGTTCGTACCGTGGAGGGTACATTGGGCTATCTGCCAGTGCAAGTCCCGCCAAAATCGGTCCAACCTTTCCAGAGATTAGCGAACTCGAAAGAACGAACAGAAAAAAATGTTAATTGGGTATATGTAGTAAAAAAACAATATGCATGCAGTAAAACAGAGTTATTTTAATATTACAAACAGCCACTACAATTATATTTACTTGCGTGTAGATTTTAAGAAAGGTAGAGGCTCACATTTTATGTGTGTGTAATTTTGTCTATGCCCTCATATCCGCGTTGTTTATGAACAGATTTTGAAATTATTTTGTTTATTTCAAAGGATTTACTTTCAGTTAGGTCCTATGTCAATTTTGTTGACAATGAATCTTTGGTCTTAACCAGGAAATTCGTCGTCGAATAGAAACATTGTTTTTGATTGAGATATTGGGTAGGTTTATGACAACGCGAGATTAGGTAAGCACTTTTAACGGCAACTACCTAATATGAGCAAGAAAAAAATAGGTGCTAGAATTTCGTATAATTATGATACTCCAGATATAAAAAAGAGCGACCGTCCGTAAGGAGGCAGACGTTGATATTTACTTTAATTTTTAGTGTATATTTGATTTTATCGGCTTACAGTTTTTACTCGTAAACTTTAGCTTTATTATTCTTATTTTTTCAGGTCCATTAACGAACATGGGGTACAATGCGAAAGAGGTTGTCCGTGTATTCGCGTGCAGCACCCAGCTCTCGTACAACTTGTCTCAACTCAGGTATAGACTTTTATCCAGGCCGATTAAGAAAGCCATTCTGAGGTCCAGACACGAGATCGATGTGTTTAAGGATACATTCAGGTAATACCATAGTTTTTTCTAATATACGATAGTTAATTTCAAAGAGGTAGATCCGTAAAACAACTTTTACCTTCTTGACCCCGGGTCTGCTATATGCCAATGACATTTCACTATGAAACCTATCAATACATTTGAAATGTCATTGAACCAAAAACCTTAATCTACTAATGGAATTATTTGACATGTTATTTTCAATTGTATTTTTTAAAATTAATTGAAATGTATCCGTATATTGGAATAAGCCATTTTGTACGAGATTAACAAATAGGAACAAATGAAATTTTGCAGTGTCAGTAGTATGCCATTGGATAATCATAGTGGCGCAACTGAACGAGCAGATTACCAAAACTAGCAAAAATGACAACTGTGTTGTCACTGAACGTCCATTTTGAGACAAGTGGTTTAGCAACTCGGCCACTGTTTTTATTAATAAAATATTACTAAGTCCCGAACTGACGGCGGGCTATAATTAAAAAATACACACGATTTGAAAGCTGCTTTTTAAAAGTTGGCTTTTTAAAATGCGACAATTACAATGTTATTGAGTACTCATTTTGATAGAATTGTAACACTTACGTGGGCCCCTTTAATTGTGATTTTAATTTCGTTATTTATAGATCCATCGATGAATTAATAAATCCAATCAAAAATGAAATAGAAGGCACAGAGGAATTTAAACATATTGCAGAACGAGGTGATCCAAACGACTTTTCTAATAAATCTAAAGATGTTAAGAATAAATATCAGTTAGTAACTATTTATGCTAATTTTAATATATTACGATATACGCTTACAATATATACCGTGAAATGACGTTTTATACTCATTCTAAATTCAAGTAAATGCAAAAATAACGCACCAAAATAACTGTGGGTGTACACAATTTTTTTTTAAATAATGCTAACAGTATTTTATTTCCGCAAATATTACTAACACTAATTAGCCTTTTTTGTTGACGGGGGAATCTTCAACAAGATACCCCGCCTTCTGGCGAGGTTTTGTGACCCCCCGGTGGCCCTTCCTCGGTGCACGGTGAGGGGCTCCGGGATCTCCAGTGGAACGCACCGGAGCAAACACTCTAATTACCCATTCCAACTAAGCTTAAGCTTGTGCTTCACGTCAAAGTCTGTTGGATTCGCGCCTACCACCTTACGGTTCGCAGACCGTTTCTTAAACCGTTAAGCTGTTGACGCTTTAATATAATTATACAGCAAAATTGATAACTTCCTACTAGCCTTCTTTTTGAAGTCGGATAATGAATGACCGTTGTCGTCCATGCCTAGTAACGTCACTGACGGTGAGATTTTTATCACGTTAATTTTTTTTATTTTACTTTTAGTTATTTTTACCAGATAATTGATTTGAGTCGGTTTTGTCTCTACTTGTAAATATACTAGCTTTCTACGTATTATAGTTACATTATGAAGTTCTGGAGACGTAAGAAAAATAATGTCGACATATCTTTCCTCTTCCTTATTCGTGCTCGTTGTCGTTTAAGGTACCTAGTCTTGAATTTTTATAAACCTACAAAAATCAGTAACATTATCCTAAATGATTTTAGAAATTCGCTTGCTGATGTATCATCGCAATTAACTTTAAATTTATAATAATAATATAATGAAACAACGGATGACGGAAATCAATGAAATTTACAGAGATACAACAACAAATGAAGAGAATTCATTACAGAATAAATATCTGAATAAACTTGAATATCGGTGCAGACAACTAATATCCAAAGGGGTTTCTAAGTGCTCGGAAATATTTGAGTCTGCGTATCAAGAGTGCCGTGCCGCTGTACGCGCGTACGCCGCTTTCGGTCTCTGCGCGCCCTTACGTGTACAATCGGCGTGTAATATTAGAAGTATCATCAACGAAAGTCAATTATGTGACGGAAAACAGCAGGTATCATTAAACATATTTTATGTTAGTACCAACATCTCAGATTTAGCTATCGTTTTACACATTTATCTTCATTGACGTGACAACGTCTTATAAATTGATGATAGCGGGTGGCATTCACTAAAAATGTAGCGTTACAGTCGTGTCCCACTGCTACATAATGTAAATGAATTAATAATTGTGATTTAATAAATTGTATTTTCATTTTAGTTTTGTAATTCATGTATATTGTTAGTCCGTGCCAAGTGTTCATTGTTCTAGGATTCGTTGTCACGAATTTAACGTCCGAGCGCCTTGCGCCCAGACACTTGGGATTTTTTTCACACATTTATTTTTACTTATGCGTATGCGATGGAGAACGATCGTCTGCAACATAATTCGTGGAGGTCACGACCCTCATCAATAAGGAAGACGACACACCGAGGAGGATGCGTGTATATTATACACAATAATTTACGAGCAAAAACAGCAACCTACTTCAAATCGAATCAAACGTTTTTTAAACCTCAAAATATTACTAAATGGAATTATGGACACGAATCAGAATCTAAAGAAACTACTGTTGAACCTATATCCTTCCCAATAAAAAATGTATCATCGAAATCGGTTGGCGTGATATTAAGTTTTTTAAAGTACCTTCCCAATAAAAATGAATCATAGAAATCGGTTGGCGTGATATTGAGTTTTATTTAGTATCTTCATCCATATAAAATATACAAATTGTTACTCTCTATGATTACTAACTTATGTACAGATTGATCCTGGTCTAGGCGAGGGTTACTCTTACCTAAAGAAGGTTCAAAAAAAACTGACAGAGACCCTCAACGATGTCAAGCTGCAATACAAAGTAACTTATGAGAGGAGGCTCTATGATGTGCAGGTTTGTCAGTGCTTAAGTTAATTAACACAGGTATCCAAACGTGTCTCGCTTGCTGTGATAGCTTTTGATGGAGAAACGAGCAATTAAAGCAAAGGAAGAATATCAACTTGAGCCCCAACTATGCAATTGTCATTATGCCAAAAACATTAGTCCACCAATTTCATAATGATCACCAATCAATCATAGAATTGATTTATTACTTTATCATTATTTGATATTAAATTATCGCTTGAAAAGTATGGGTAAATTTGGAAGATTATTACATACAAGGTTAATAGGTACTAACAATTGAAATAGTATATATGACTAAGATGTCTGTGCCGTCGGAAAATCATAGAGGCACAAATAAACTAGCAAAAATCGACAACTGTCAACTCACTTAACGTTAATTTTGACACAATTGGCATTGCCCTTTAATAACACGAACGAATAACACTAACGTTTATGTAGTGTCAAAAATCCATGTATACCTGTGTAAAAACCTGGATTTTGGGTACGCCTATAAGAAATCGTGATCTTAATGATAGATCTCTGTTTTATTTTTCAAGCTGTGTTTCAGGTCCTGCCTAGTAGCACCCTCAGTAATAATGCAATCGTGCGCTGAGTTGAATTCGAGGCGACTCCTCATTCCTTAGCGCTAAATTACTCTTAATAGAGATTCCCGCTAACAGCTCTATCTAACCTGTGAAGTAGTCCTTCAGGATAACACAAGCAAAGTAAAGTAGCAGCCTTTATATATGTTCCACTGCTGGACACAGGAGTAGGAGGTCATAGTCCGCCACGTGGCTCTAGTACGGATTGGCAGACTTCACATGTCTTAGAAACATTTTCTAAGACATGTAGGTTTCCTCACAATGTTTTCCTTCACCGCCAAGCGTGTGGTAAATCAGCACATAAAATTGAAACAACAAATTTATTGGTGCCGGCACCGGGGATCCAACACAGGTTGCCAGCGTACTACGCAACTTGAGGCGACCGCCCGGACACTGAGCTACCACGGCTAAACAAACCTTTACCACAGGGTATCCTATAGAACATAAATAGTTGAAGTTGAATCAGTTATTTCCAGGACGCGAAAGAGACAGGCAAACGTGTGATGCACGAATTCGAGCAGAGAGGCACCAGCATGCAGTACGCGCTCAGCATTGTGAACATCTGTCTCGCTCTGATAATGCTGCGCATCATCCTCGCCGCGCAGTACTACCACGACCGCTATCTCACCATAATAACGTACGACAATGTGTATATCACTTCGTACTTCAAGAGAATCGATAGAAGACGGGATTTGAAGAACAAATGCACATTGCTGCCTTTGAAGAAGGTAGTTGATTACGTTCTGGGCTCTCAAGAATAAGACTACGGTATCCCCTGCCTATCGTACAAGGCGACTAAAAGGGGCCTCGGGTTCACTGGGCAACAAGGGTGGGGGCCTGCGTCGTCCACCAAAGTGGACGCGGGAAGAAGGCGACATCGGCTGGCCCGTGTCGCCTTGCGCTGCGAGGGCACAGGGTGGGAGGGAGTAACCTCCCCCCGGGACGTGGTCTCCTTGAGCACAGTGCAGAGGGGCTCCGGTACGTTCCACTGGAGATCCCGGAGCCCCTCATCATGCACCGAGGAAAGGGCCACCGGGGCGGTTTTAGTGGGTAAGAACCCCACATAACCGCCGCCTTCCCCCCGTAAGGCGGGGTATCTTTGTGAAGATTTCCTCCCCGTCAACAAAAAAAAAAGGATAATTCGAATATAGGTACCCTCGTGAATTATAAATTACGATTGAGATAAAACATTTGTGAGACCTTGATAATTAGGTGTTTATTCTGAACACAAGAAAACCCGCAGGTAGAACATGTTTTCTTTTTAAAACGTCAACAACGTCAACAGCAGAATCTTTTTTTTTGGAATTTATGTCTTGGTTACAAGACCTTTAAGTCGTATCTTTATTTCAAACAGCAGATTCTCTTTGAGTCGAACCTAGATAAGTTAAAAACAACCATGGAATGAATGAATGAATGAGTATACTTTATCGCACAAAAATTAATAAATACATCACACCAATAATATATTTTACACATTGATATTTGTTACTGGCAAGGTTTTAAGTGGTTCTGTGATTATATCAAATTTTAGTTGAATATGGAAAAAAAAACATATGCATTTCAACATACATACTATTTCAATAATTTTATAACGCTATTACTAATAATACATATAATGACTTGCTTAGGAATTTTTTAGTATGCTCTTGGATTTATATTTTTCTTGAATTCGATTCCTCGAAATCGAAAACCTGTATATATTAAACGGCGCTTTGAGGGCACTAATATTAAACCTCTTTTGGGGTCAGTTGATAAAGCTTATATCTTAAACTATGCTATTGTATGCTAGATGGAACGTAGCAAATACATAGACGTGCATTCGCTTGAGTACAAGACGTCGCAGCGCAGTCAGTTGGTAACACCGTTCCACAAAGTAATGCTGGAAGTGGTCACAGCGACGACCTTTATCATGTTAGACCGTCTGTTCTACGAGGCTCTCGACGTCGTAAGACTGCACGCAAAGGTTGGAGTCGTCCAGCAAGGCACGAGAGACTTGGAGATAGAGGTACGTACTACGATTAAAAATTTAAAGCATTATGTACGTATTATTATTATTAGCGGTTAAGCGTCAATAGTCTAAAAGTGGAAGAATGCGTATGTTTGAATCCGACACACATACATTCGACTACAGACGTGAACCAGCTTAGATGGAATGGTTAAGTAGAAGGTCGAAGGCGTCCGGCAAACTTCTTGAAGAAAAAGCGGCGCAGCGGGAAAAAATGTCAAATTCAGTACATGTTCACTGTACTATATTTTACTACGGCGTGATTATAAATATTACGACCGATTCTTTGGCTGATTGCAGTTAGACTGATGTCTTTTGAAACTTTAAAAAACTACAAAAAAGACGTTAAAAATAAATTATGTTTTATTTAATCAAATTAACTGTAATATATTGTTTATTTCTTAACTAAATAAAGGTGGACGGTAATGGTACAGTCGCCACCATGATACGAAATATACTCGGAGGTTTGAACGCAACCCGCCACCAACAAGCGGTCTCCAACGAGCATTGTCTGCCTCGTCCACGCGCTATGCCCACCATCTTCTTTATCAAGATCTACTGCGGTTACCTCTGGATACTTCTGCTGCTGTATTTAAATCCTTACACGCTACGCTTGAACAGGTTAGATTTCCTAGAATATTACTCGCCCTAACTACTGAACATTAATTGATTTCTTTAGTATTTAAGAATCTATAAAAAAGGACGCAATCTTAAAAAAAAAACAATGAAAAAAACGGTCTAGTTGAATGAATTTTGAAACCAAATTGTATTATATTTATAAATAATATTATTTATTGTGCGCCTACGACCAAAAGCATTAAAGAACTTTTCCGAATATGTGTAAGGAAACCGAGGTCATAGGACTCGCATCGTTACAAATTTATCAGTCAAAATGTAACTTTATCGTACGAAATTTTAACTGTACTATTTTTATTTCATTAACAAACACACGACACTGCATCAGCGGTTGCTACAAAGGCGCTGTTCTTCCATGTGGCGATAGCATTAGCTAAAGCTTGGCCTAATAGATTTTTGTTAAATCAAATTGCAGATTGCTATGCAGCTATTTCTACCCGCGCCGAGAAAAGCAACGAATACTTCATTTATACAATGATATTCTAAAGAAACGCATGAAGATGCAAAAAACCTTAAGGAGAAAGGCTTTGCAAGCGGTGCGTGCGCAATACCTCTCCGGAGAGAATTTGCGTAGCTTAAGAACGAGGTACTCGTAACATTTTCTACTATTTACTGTCGATTTAGTTTCTATTGTATATGTTATTCGCTTTATACGCCTCCTTCAGGTTCCCACGACTGTTCGGCTGGCTTTCAGTGTTCCCTGCTGCTAGATTGTCTTGCCTCATTTGTGGAGAAACTGAACCCAGGCGTATTAGTAAGTTTTAAATAGCATTTTTTTTGTATCAGTCGTAAGCTATTTTGATGACTACACAATTTCATTTATATTTAAAACGTATGTATTTTTTTTAAATTTTGATGCTTATGAAATTATGTCCCATGTAAATGTATATATATATATTAATATTTTTTAAAACTCAATACGCGCTAAAGTGAAAAATCTATAATGCTTAAACTTTTCCTGCTTCACGATGGCAGATGCTCATGCGTGCCCTCGCCTTTGTCTTAAGAATAAATATTAGGACGCCATTTTTGACAAAAAAGAGCGGCAAAGTTAAAACATTCATGTCGAGGTTGCATTGTATGTGTTTCTGTGCTTTTTCCTTCCATTTTTTATTTATCTTACAAAGTATTAATGAAATATTGTGTAGAATAAAAATATGTACATTTTTTATAACAACTATGACTGCGACAAGTGGCGCTCTCATTACGTCCGTGAGTTATGACGAAAAGTTAGCTGACAAATGTCGACATTGTACAGGACATTGTGAGGAGGACTTAAATAGAGATCGCTGAAATGGTAATGCAGTCCTATTATGACTATATTCCAGCATCGTCGAGAATATTGCATCGGTGTACGACGCAGGCCTGCGCGGTAGCGTGGTGTGACGAGTGCTGGTGGGCTGCTGGAGGCCGCTGCCTCGCCTGCGATCCGTTTACTCGGCTGAGTGACCTCGACTCCCTTAGCGAAGATCAGTTACCTGAATACTGATTGATATCTCAGAAGAGTCCTTTACACAGCGGTTATGCCTATATATCTTGGATATAATATATATGGTAGGGAAATGTTTTTTTTATTATCAAATAAAAACTACCGTCAATTGTTTCTTGTACCGAATTTTCGTTAGTAAGTAATCCGCTTATCATGACAGAACTGCAAATTGCATCGCTAGTATCTTGGAATTCCATAATTTTGCGTTTCTCAAGTTGTTTTCTGCCACGCACATACAATTGCAGCTAATTTTGCGATTTTAGATAGAAACAAATATAATAAAAAAAAGAATGCTAAACAATTTTTTTTTTCAAACAACGAAATGATAACAAATAAATAAGTCAAAATTCGAATTCTAGGTTTAACCCTTCTTGTTTTGAAACAGCATATTTCCATGTATATATAAGTAATACTTTTTGATGATTTATCAATAATATAATTTGATGGATATATCTGTCTCATTATGTAACGTCACAGGCAAATAGCAGACTCGGGGCTCATAGTGTGAAATATCACTCTTAGACGGGACATCTATATATATATATAAAAGAAAGTGTGTGGGTTTGTTCCCTATAGGTTCCGAAACGGCTGGACCCATTTCAATGAAACTTTGCCGATCGGAGCACTCCTTTTGTTGAACTGTCAAATATAGCTTTTATTTACTACGATGAAATTCCATTGTCTTACAACCCAAATTTGTATTGACACATGAGTTGTGTATATTTAAGTCATTATGAACCATATTGAAGTACAATGGAATATACTGACGTTTATTAAAGATAATAATTAAGGATTTTAAAGTATTCAAGGTAAGTTATAGCGCCGCGAATGTATCCGTAGTGTAATGTAGGTCTTCACCCACTCGAGAAGAGAATGAATATGGAGAGAAATGAATAATTTAATATATTGTGGGAGTTAAAATAAATATTTAATAATGTTAGTTTATTATTTAAATAGAATAAAGTAGAATCTAGCCCGGCGAAGAGGGCTCGATACGCTAGTTTTCAAATAAAGTAATCATTTTGACAAATATAAAGAAACGAATTTAAGCAATGAAACTCTTAAGGGGTAAGGGTAATTAATGTTTATTTAAAACAATCCGTATTCCAACTGTTCGCCGACAGTGAGGTTGCTAACGAACTGAATGTTGTCGGCCACTTCGTTGCAAAGAAGTGCCAGCCCGGTCGGTTGATCGTCCTCCTGCGGGTGGAACTGGTACACTAGCTGTCGATAACACAATAATTCTTAAGTTTACTTCTCAAGTTCCCCTTAGAGAAGAACGTCCGGAAAGAACAATCATAATTCATGACCAAGCTTCGCTCGGATTTTTTTATGTATCGTTGTATGGCCCGTCTAACTCTAGATTCAACAGACGACAGTGATTCCTAGCCATAAACGGGACTGCACCATCTTTTTGTTTTAAAATTTGTGATCCATTTCTTATGTATTATGTAAACGTAGAAGGGATCGCTGTGCATGTGTACAGTCGCGCACGCAATTCATTTTTACGAATTACGGATAAAGTGTTTTTGTTTGTATTCTTTTATGTATATTTTAGTTCGTTTAAGGTAGTTTTTTTATATACTTTCTAAGCAAGTGCTTGACTACGATCCCACCTGTTGTTAAGTGGAAATGCAGTCCTGATGGCAAGGCGCGTAACTTAGTAAATGTCTATTTACTCTAATTTTAAAAATACCCACATTGTAATCGGAGGGAAAGACAGACGCGGGCAAACTATTCCAGTCCTATGCTGTTCGAATAATGAAAGACGAAGCAAAGCGATTCGTTCGTGTTTGAGGGATGTTCACAACAAAAGGATGAAATCCTGCAGTGCGTCTAAAAGTCCGATGGAGGAACGGGGATGGGGAATTAGATCATGTAGTTCCTCAGCATACTTCCAAAATGCAATCTGTAGAAAACCGAAAGGCCAGCTACCTTACGCCTATGCTCAAGACTGAGCAGATTGGTTTGAGCAATACCATATATAATATATATACAAAGTATGAAACAGTCAATAAAAAACAAACTACAACTTAACAGATAACAAAAGTCAATTAACATAAAATTTGGAAAGATAACAGAGAAAGGAAAATACAGACGGTATACCAGGAGCGCGTGGGTGTCTTATTAAAGCGCGGGCAGTACGACAGGAGAGCCAATAACCGTCGCAATGCCGTCCGCACCCCTTCAATCCCCAGACACCTCCGACACGGTCAGCGCTAGCGTTATTTACCGCCAACTATACCTATACCTCTGACATTTAAAATAATATAAACGTACAGACAAAACTCGTCGTAAGTAATCCAGCCATCGTTATCTGAATCAGCTTTGTTATATTTCTCCTTGCGTATCTCCATCGACGTCTCGTCGCCTAGACTTTCTAGAACCGCGCAACTGTAAACAAATTCCCATTAGCTACTATTAGTAATGTGGAACTTGATGTTAAAAATAAATAAAAATATATTTTCCGGGATATTAATATCCTGTGGTATCAGCTGCTGTTTCCGAACCTAAACGATTTGGGGACCTTCAAGAAATGAGCCTAATCCTTTCTTGAAGGCTGGCAACACATCTACTGCTCCATTGACATCCGTCGCCCATGAACATCCATTGTTCATGGGCGATAATTTCATAAAATTAGGCGAGCCGTAAGCTCCTTTGCCACTTTTCTTAAGAAAATAATTAAAAAGTAGTTTGACAACGCACTATATTGTATAATTTTCGTTTTCGAATTTATTATTTTTTAGTTTAACTGTGTAGTTTTAAGTAGCGTAATGAGTGTTTTGCCACCATAAAACTTATGTAGTGTGGCGACATAATTGTGTGTAAAACAATAAAAACCGTAATTTAAAATGAAATATATGTACAGGTAACGTGTATTTAACACGAAAGTAAAAAGTGTCCATATATAGTAACGTTAATCTTTTTGATTTAATGTCGGTTTTTGTGTTTGCTCATAATGTCCGTTAGTCCCTTGTCCCGTGGTGCGACTCTCTGGCGCTCTCGAATCGGAATGCGTACGCGTAATATTGTAACCTTTCAAGCAGAGGTTACCGCTCACCGGGGGGACCCTTGTGTCGAGTTACTAAGAATATAGGTTCAGGCTAAGCGACCTAAAAGCTATGTCGCCTATCGGTTTTTATTTTTACTAATTGTTCGTCACAAAAATTAAAAACTAACAAGTCGTCAAATCCGAGCATTCCATTAGACTGATTGTCGAAGAGCAGAAACAGGCTGTGCAGATTCGCGATGGTGACCTCGTTCCAGCCGGGGAAGCGCTCCACAACTTTTTGCATGCTCCAGCGGCGGTCTTGCTCTTTCATTTCCTACAGATAAAATACTTTCCTATATAAATCTATATATAAGAGAAAGTGTGTTGGTTAGATCCGTATAGGCTCCGAAACGGCTGGACGGATTTCAATGTCACTTTCAGGGAGTCTTCAGATTGACCTGGCGAGTAATCCTGTAAAGTTTGGTGTCGATCGGAGCACTCCTTTGTTGAACTGTCAAATATAGCTTTTATTTACTATGATGATATTTTATTGTTTTATAACCTAGATTTGTATTGACACATGAGTTGTGTATATTTATGTTCACCCGCTAGAGAAGAGAGTAGAGGAGAATGAATATGGAGAGAAATGAATAATTTAATATATTGTGGGAGTTAAAATAAATATTTAATAATGTTAGTTTATTATTTAAATAGAATAAAGTAGAATCTAGCCCGGCGAAGCGGGCTGCGTACGCTAGTTTTCAAATAAAGTTATCATTTTGACTAATATAAAGAAACGATTTTAAGCAATGAAACTCTGAAGGGTTAAGGGTAATTTATGTTTATTTAAAACAATCCGTATTCCAACTGTTCGCCGACAGTGAGGTTGCTAACGAACTGAATGTTGTCGGCCACTTCGTTGCAAAGAAGTGCCAGCCCGGTCGGTTGATCGTCCTCCTGCGGGTGGAACTTGTACACTAGCTGTCGATAACACAATAATGGTTAAGTTTACTTCCCTCAAGATCCCTTTGGAGAAGGACGTCCGGAAAGAACAATCATAATTCATGACCAAGCTTCGCTCGGATTTTTTTTATGTATCGTTGTATGGCCCGTCTAACTCTAGATTCAACAGACGACAGTGATTCCTAGCCATAACCGGGACTGCACCATCTTTTTGTTTTAAAATTTGTGATCCATTTCCTATGTATTATGTAAAGGTAGAAGGGATCGCTGTGCATGTGTACAGTCGCGCACGCAATTCATTTCTACAAATAACGAATAAAGTGTTTTGTTTGTATTCTTTTATGTATATTTTAGTTCGTTTAAGATAGTTTTTTTTATATACTTGCTTGCTTGACCACGATCCCACCTGTTGTTAAGTGGAAATGCAGTCCTGGATGGCAAGGCGCGTAGCTTAGTAAATGCCTATTTACTCTAATTTTAAAAATACCCACATTGTAATCGGAGGTAAAGACAGACGCGGGCAAACTATTCCAGTCCTTTGCTTTACGAATAAAGAAAGACGAAGCAAAGCGATTCGTTCGTATTTGAGGGATGTTCACAACAAAAGGATGAAATCCTACAGTGCGTCTAGAAGTCCGATGGAGGAACGGGAATGGGGGAATTAGATCATGTAGTTCCTCAGCATACTCTCCAAAATGCAATCTGTAGAAAACCGAAAGGCTAGCTACCTTACGCCTGTGCTCAAGACTGAGCAGATTGGTTTGAGCAATACCATATATAATATATATACAAAGTATGAAACAGTCAATAAAAAACAAACTACAACTTAACAGATAACAAAAGTCAATTAACATAAAATTTGGAAAGCGTCTGTTTACCAGGAGCGCGTGGGGTGTCTTATTAAAGCGCGGGGCAGTACGACAGGAGAGCCAATAAGCGCTCGCGTATGTCCGTCCGCACCCCCTTCAATCCCCTGTGACACCTCCGGACACGGTCAGCGCTAGCGTTATTTACCGCCAACTATACCTATACCTCTGACATTTAAAATAATATAAACGTACAGACAAAAACTCGTCGTAAGTAATCCAGCCATCGTTATCTGAATCGGCTTTGTTATATTTCTCCTTGCGTATCTCCATCGACGTCTCGTCGCCTAGACTTTCTAGAACCGCGCAACTGTAAACAAATTCCCATTAGCTACTATTAGTAATGTGGAACTTGATGTTAAAAATAAATAAAAATATATTTTCCGGGATATTAATATCCTGTGGTATCAGCTGCTGTTTCCGAACCTAAACGATTTGGGGACCTTCAAGAAATGAGCCTAATCCTTTCTTGAAGGCTGGCAACACATCTACTGCTCCATTGACATCCGTCGCCCATGAACATCCATTGTTCATGGGCGATAATTTCATAAAATTAGGCGAGCCGTAAGCTCCTTTGCCACTTTCTTAAGAAAATAATTAAAAAGTAGTTTGACAACGCACTATATTGTATAATTTTCGTTTTCGAATTTATTATTTTTTAGTTTAACTGTGTAGTTTTAAGTAGCGTAATGAGTGTTTTGCCACCATAAAACTTATGTAGTGTGGCGACATAATTGTGTGTAAAACAATAAAAACCGTAATTTAAAATGAAATATATGTACAGGTAACGTGTATTTAACACGAAAGTAAAAAGTGTCCATATATAGTAACGTTAATCTTTTTGATTTAATGTCGGTTTTTGTGTTTGCTCATAATGTCCGTTAGTCCCTTGTCCCGTGGTGCGACTCTCTGGCGTTCTCGAATCGGAATGACGCGTAATATTGTAACCTTTCAAGCAGAGGTTACCGCTCACCGGGGGGACCCTTGTGTCGAGTTACTAAGAATATAGGTTCAGGCTAAGCGACCTAAAAGCTATGTCGCCTATCGGTTTTTATTTTTACTAATTGTTCGTCACAAAAATTAAAAACTAACAAGTCGTCAAATCCGAGCATTCCATTAGACTGATTGTCGAAGAGCAGAAACAGGCTGTGCAGATTCGCGATGGTGACCTCGTTCCAGCCGGGGAAGCGCTCCACAACTTTTTGCATGCTCCAGCGGCGGTCTTGCTCTTTCATTTCCTACAGATAAAATACTTTCCTATATAAATCTATATATATATAAGAGAAAGTGTGTTGGTTAGATCCGTATAGGCTCCGAAACGGCTGGACGGATTTCAATGTCACTTTCAGGGAGTCTTCAGATTAACCTGGCGAGTAATCCTGTAAAGTTTGGTGACGATCGGAGCACTCAAATACAGCTTTTATTGACTATGATGATATTCTATTGTTTTATAACCTAAATTTGTATTGACACATGCGTTTTGTATATTTATGTTCACCCACTAGAGAAGAGAGTAGAGGAGAATGAATATGGAGAGAAATGAATAATTTAATATATTGTGAGATTTAAATTAAATATTCAATGATGTAAGTTTACTGTTTAAATAAAATAAAGCTAAATATAGCCTGGCGAAGAGGGAAGCACACCACTTCAGGATTGACGCACGAACCGATTCTGAGTTACCTGAAGCCGGTGAATGTGACACGAAGACCGGCTTTGCATAAGTCATAACTGGGCGAATTACCTTATTGTCAAGCGACCTGGGTTCCTATTGGTTCACTGTGGAACTCATGCGTGAATGAATTAAGCGTAGGAGGTATCGAGATCAATCGAACCAAAAAAGTTTAAGATTCTTATTCAAACTTATGAAATTTAAGATAAAATTACGGTTTATAGATAATCTTTGAAAGTATTATACCTGATTAAACTGTCGCTGCTCCGTTAATCGTTTGTAGAACAGGTCTACCAGCTTGTCGTAGTCTGTCATGGTCGACTTTATGGACTCTGTCGTCTTCTTTTGCGGTTCACCTTAAAGAAATCAAAGTTACCATTACCACGCTCTGTTACCAGCGATTAAAAACTATTTATTTCAATTTTCAAAATAAAAATCCGTCAAATTCGGTCCAACCGTTCCAGAGACTAACGAGAGGTATATGTATCGTAGATACATTCATATTCTTCTTGGACGCCTCACTCTTGTCAGAGTGGTCGTGGCCATCATGATCTGGTGGGTTGGGCAACAGACAGCACCCGCCGCACGACGTCTCGCCACCTCCGCCTGCTGGCCGTCAATCGGGCACATTCGTGGAGGGGAACACCCAACATACCCCGCACCTGATCCGACCATCTCAAATATATTCATATGTGTGTAGTAAAAAGCGGTCATTGTTATATTACAAAGATCCAATTTTATTTATATGTATAGATTTTGTTCAATACGATTTCAAATTTAAAAATTAACATTATGTAGTCAACCTGTGGCTGTGAAATCTTCTTGTCTGTAGAAACAAATTGGTTTCCGCTTGACTGGATACTCGAAGAATCTTCCCAAACCAGTAAATATTGTGCTCAGTTGATGACCCATGATCTTTACAACACCGACATTAATTCTCCGTACCTTCACGATTTTATGACTTATTTGAAAAATTGTCATTGTTTCATTTTGACACGAACATTTTTATTTTTTAAGGCAAAAGTATTTTTATTTAAAGGTATTGTTAGCTTACTTGAAATAAAATTTACCAATAATAACATTGGTACCCTATGGATAACATTAAAAAGGAGGGTAATTACTCCTAAACAACATCTTGCACGAATGTGTGGAGTACTGTTGTCATATCTGGGCAGGTGCAGCCAAATACCAACTCGCGGCACTGGATTCCATGGAGAGGCGGGCTAAAAAGTTGATAGGTGACAAGATCTACTTCTAGATAGTCTTAAGCACCGGCGCAAGGTGGCCAGCCTTTCGGTGCTTTACAGATTACATTTTGGTGTGCTGTTGTATGTTTTTCTTTCTATGCCATTAAATTCTCTTTCCATCTATATTCTCTATCAAGGCTCTGGTGATAATCATAGAAAACATCTGTAACTCTGACTCCCATATCAGGATAATATCATGCCCTGTGTATGCCGGTTGTGGTAAAAGTAGTCTTTCCGTCAATTATCCTAGGGCTCACGTAATGAGGCCAGAAATTGATTCTACGTCTCGATTACAAGAATAATAATTTTGTTTGAATTATTATTTAAACTTAACCTAAGGACTGAGGGAAGGATAGTGGGATAGGTAGATAAATAAAATACTATTTTCTATCAATCAGTTGATTATTTTCATACAAAATTCCATTAAAAATTTCAAAAATTCCATGACATATATAGCGTCATGCGCAATTGATAAGATTATAAGGATGTAAAGTAATGATTTTACACATAGGGTAAATAATAAAGTAAATGAAATATGGTAGGCAGTAAATTATTCTAAATTAAAATATAGGAACATTTATAAAATTTCAGTCTTAATTCAACAATATTACAGAAGTGTAACATAAGGCATAGATAAAAAGGAAAAGGCTGTTGTCGACACGCGGCAAACGGAAGCATTTTTTTTTCTTAATTTTTTTAAAGATATTTTTTTGCCCCGTTTATTTGGAAGAAAAAAAATTAAAGTGCAACACGAAAAAATTCTACTTATTCTAGAAGACAACAGACTTCTACAATGGTGATCTAACCACCACGAAATAAACCCAATCAGTCTTTAATACATTCCGAGGTAGACGCGGTTATATTACGTTTGAACACAACTATGCACTGTCCCCGAGCATTTCTCGGGGACGGTGTACAAAAATACTACTTATTCCAATTATATCGTTTCATTTGTCCCCCCTTTGATTAAAGGGTCGGTCAAATTACTTCCAAGTTACGGAAAAATGTATTAAATGTATTTCTGATAGGGTTTATTCAAATATTTCATTAACTGTTTCATTTCATTAATTGTAAATCTAACAACATAGTGTAGCAAAGGGGAGATCAACGAGACATATTTAATTTTAATTACACTAAGACTAACACAACACAAGCGCCTATTTTACTTTAAAAATAGCACGAAAATGGCTTAACACATTTCGCTAAAAATCTCATACAATTATAGCAAATATTATGCAGTATTTTGTGTTGCGTCCGATCCGCCATTGTCATTTCAGATCCAACATTGGACAAATGTGGAATTTGGTTAAATTAATTAGCCGTTGGTGGAAATCTTCGAACCTTAAAAACTCGTACAAAATCTATCATCACGCATCAATTAAGTTGTCCAATTTTATTGTTTCTATCACAAAACCACATTTTACTGCTAGCAGCTAGCAGCTCTCACAAAGCTTACATTTCATCGCGATCAAATCCCAGACTTTGTAATCAAATCAAAATCTACGCTGCAACTGTTACCCCTACACTTTTATAAAGTGCTTACAGCTATGTGATGATGGCTACTCACTAAACACTGACAGACTGACTTACACATTAAATGGACTTCAAGGATTACACATTCATTCACACAAGTGACTAAATAAGACCAGCGATGCGATAATGTAGCCTCTACAAGCAAAATTTTGATATAGCCATAAAAAACGATAAGATGTAACGTAATTAAAACTAATAAATACACAATCAATAAATCGTTTCGAATTAAATGCGTTACAAAATTAAGTATTTCTTTATCAGCTTTCAGCCAAGTCACTCTTACACAATAACACCACCGCTCTGGAGCTTAAAGTAATTCGCGTGTCACGGATGGACAAAATTGACAAATGTTGAAATTCATCTACATAGAAGATCAGAAACTAGTTTTAGATGTAATAGTAGATTTGTGACATTCTGTCGATCTATGACAAGCATTTGATGAAATATTAAATTAATGGCGTTTATGATGGTGATCCTGAGCGGTAAGTATTATAACTAGCAGTTTATTATGCGAGACTGGTAACATTCTAAGAGTGTACTAGTCGATACATAAAACATGATAGATTGCTTTGCAAATCCATTTATCTGTTTGTATTACGAAGATGAACTTACGGATTTCATTTAAACTTGAGATTCGTCGTCATCTATGAAAAAAAAAATAATTGTCGCATAGACGTTTAAATTTTGAAATAATATAATAATAAAAAAATGCATTTCATGCAAACACATTATTACAAAAATAATAACATAATACTTTAATAATGGCACTGAACGAAAAATAAGTTACGGTAAAAACTATATTAATTACTGATATGGAAAGAAAATGTTAGGTTGTTCAAGATGTTATCAATTGACAGTTTAGACGCAAAACACTGCACACTGACTGATGTAGTTTCCAAATCCATCCCACTTGAATGGCTGCGTCATGATTGCTACAAGAGATCAAGTTATCCTTTACCACCTTCATTGTTGGCGTATCTCGTACCAACAATTCCAATAGTAATACCAATTTCATAACGCAACCATTACACTTGAGAGGATCATAAAAATATTAACGTACTACACACACTCCAATCGAAACATTTGTATCTTTACTTCAAACAAGAATTTTCCATTTATTTAATTATCTTAAAAATATTTCAGACTCATCAAAAGAATTAAATCTGTTACATAAAATTACTCGCTACAACTGGAAATTTTTGTTTGAAGTTCTCAAGTGACACTAATTTATACCGCTTAGCTTAACTTAACTCCTGAGACACTTAGTCTAGTCCTAAACCTAAGTACAAAGGTGAAAAATTTTATTCTAAATTTATTCTAAATCGTGTTTCGACCGATCATTTTTAGCCAGCCAATTTTGGTTGTATTTATTGTGCGTATTGCTATAATGTTGCCAACGTTATGCCTAATATTTAATGACTTTATTCCAGTAATTGTTATCTGAATCTTAAAGTTAAAGCAATCGCACTTGCACTATTTTACAAAGCGACCAGAGACAATTTGCATTGACTATTAACATGTTTCCATTTACATCTAGCAAAAGACTCTACAATAACCACAGCACATATACAAATATATAATTTAACTAGTAGCTCTCGCAAACTTGAACATTCATTAATAGCTATCTAGTACAGTTGGATTATACGTGGCAAGGTAGAAATGGAGGCTAAGGCAAAAACTAATAAATAGCCGCTGCAAACATATGGCAATAAAAATGATCAGTTTTATGGAGCTTCAATAACAATACGTGCATTAATTAAACTCGTGTCAATTAGACTTAACAAACTTAAGTCACCCTAAACATTAATAATTTTACTAAGACATTTAATGACACCCAAACTGTCTATATCAAACGCGATACTAACTTATAGTTAAATAGTAATATAGTGAACACATACTGACTGAACACAGTGTTTATGTCGCATATAATCGACACATTTAAATATAGATTATAAGATCATATTCGAATCAAACAATTTTGCTACAATATTTGAACTAATACGAGAATTTTGACTGTAACAACTAATTAAAAATTATTATGTAGATGAATATCTATATATTAGCTATAACAACGATCGTGTTACTGTGCCTCTCAAACTTTCTAACGAGAACCTTTGAAGACATTACATGAATGCACTACGACAGCGAATATTTCAATGTAACTACCTAACACTAAATATCATAACATCAATTTAGCTGGAATAGTTACAGGCAGTCAAAATATTTTATAGAAAAAAAAAAAAAAAAAAATGGCAAATCCTAACATAAAAATAAAAAAAATATCACGAGTAAAAAAAGTTTCGGCTTGCCCTCGATTACCGATAAATTTATCCAAATGTAATCATACAATAATACCTAGGTTTTGGTAATAAGAACTAGCATTAAACGTAGCGCGTTGATCGCCCCGCCCGCAAACTGCCCCAGCATCGGCCTCCACGTCTTTAAGACAGTCTTCTGAAGTCAGTCTTAAAGTTTTATTGCATTAATTTGTATCTCAGTTGCCACATTCTCTTTCCTCGTTCAAGTTGCAAACATAAAAGAAAATCAAGCAAAACACTACAAACTATTACGTAACTGATTTAAGCGTAGTGCCAATAAACGCTCTTTTAAATAATATATAAAATCTAAATCAATGCGTGAAATAACTTATAATAAGAACACATATTAACGTCTGCTTTATCATTAACTAAGTTAGAGAACGCAAAGAGTAACATTGTGGAAAAATACTTTTCAAGTTATTTTTTAAAATTATCTCATAAAAACATCTTTTAAATCACATAGTGATCTTGACCATATAACAGTTTTTACGATTCAAATATTTTTCTCTAATTATCTTAATATCGTATGTTACCAGATATAGAATGCATTACAATTAGTGCTCTATAGGGTACAATGTGACTGATATAGCGCTAATATAGTTTAGATCAATGTATGTTAACTATAAAATATGTGATACAAAATTACTGTAACGGCATACATTGTTTGGTGCTTATAGACTAGTGGTCATACTGCAACGAAAATCAAAATAAAATGGTAACGAAAGGGCCATTAAAAAGGATTAAAATAGAATATGACTTGCGCACAACATATATATGAGCAAACACTAATTCTCGGTACAAGCTATGCTCGATTTAGATTTTTGTGAACTTTAATAATAAAATTGGCACATTATGAAATCAATCACAAAGAAACAAAACAAAATAAAAATAAAATACTTTGAGCCTGTGGCCCCTGCATTGTCAATATGCCGACAAGGCATTTATATTTGTCAATAAACTTTGATGTACTGTTTGCCGTGTGAGGAAATGTCGCGGGCGGTGTCTGGTAGGGTCTCAAACAGCACAACTAAGTAGCCCTCCGGAGTGAGGGCAACGTCACTGGGTCTGTCTTTGTCATCGAGGCCGGGACTCTTCAGGTCCACGGCCCACAATATGCGTAATTCTGACGTGAACACAAGCACACGGTGATTCTTAGAATCTGCGACTATGATACGTCCATCGTCATCCGTCACTATACCCGAGGGGCGATTTAGCTCTCCAATACCTGAACCCTCTCGTCCCATGCAGTGCAGCACCTTCGATAAAGTTGGATCCACCATGAGAAGACGATGGTTTTCAAAATCAGAAACAATAATATTACCGTTAGTTGTAAAACAAACGCCTCTAGGGGTTGTAGGTCCTTTTAGTAGCTTCGCAGGATTTGCGGCTTCGAACACGAACTTGGTGATAAAAGTTCCGTCGCTGGTGAACAGTTGGATGCGATGATTCCGTGTGTCGGTAACAATAATATTGGCGAGAGTGTTGACCGCGACATCCCAAGGATATTGGAATTGTCCACATTCCTTTCCGAATGAACCAAACTTAAGAATGAAGTTACCAGATGATGTAAAAATCTGAACTCTGTGATTATCTTTATCGATGACTATAATCCGGCCATATGTATCAGTGGTAATTCCAGCAGGTAGATCGAATTCTCCAGGTCCTGTACCTTTTGCACCAAACATCGTCTTAAATTCACCGCGACTGGTAAATATCTGAATGCGATTATTTCGTCTGTCTGCGACAATAATATTGCCTTCTCTATCTACGCACAATCCCCATGGTCTGGACACTTGTCCTTCGTCTTGACCTTCTTTACCGAAGGAAAACATCGGTACACCAGGTACAGGGCTTCTTGTTGGTCTAACAGTTACTGACATCCAATATCCCGGTATCGCCTGACCAATACCACGCGCTGAATTGCAATCCATAGCAATACTTGACGAAATGCTATGGTCATAATAATTGGTAGACCTTGTATGGTTGTTTGGATAGTCAGAAATACTTCTTAAGCTATTAGATGCTGAAATATGATACGATAAGGGTGAAAAAGATTGTAACGACTGTAACGATAGTAAGGATTGGCGGGACTGGATTGGAGATGGTGACGACAGAGAATGCAATGGTACAGCAGGAATAGGTTGGACGTCACATTGACGCTTTATTTGGTCTACCAAATCAAAATTAGGTGGTATGAACATAATTCTTTCTTCAGTAACATACATGGTTTTAAACATGTTGGAAAAGTAATCTACTTGAGATCTTCCTTTATCTTTGGCCATAAACAAATCAATGCCTTCACAATCCATACTGCGCACCAGCGTCTCGTTGGTGTGTGCCAAGCCGGCAAGAATGCCGCGAAGTGTGTTCATGTGATCACTCAATTCAGACATTTTCGAATGACGCATTTTCTCAACCTTATCCAATAAATATTTTTCACGATCCTCTATAGCTTGCGCATAACAACGCATTGCTTTTCTAATTTTTAAATTAGCTTCGGCGGTTTCCTTCTCGTAGGCTTTAGACATGGCTACCGCCCGATCAATAGCACTTTTAATAGCTTTTGTACCAGTTTTAGTGTCTTCGATAGCTCTGAACATACCAATTCGACACATGTCAAGGGCACCTTTGATAGGAGAAAAACAGTGATCCTTATGAACCCATAATATACACTCTTGACAAATGAAAAGAACGCAAGCTTCGCAGTAAAATTTTACTGGTTCTCCGTGGAGGTCACAGTACATTACTTCTTTCTCATTAGTTGCGGAATTGGGGCGAGCGCCAATAGGCGATATTTGGTGTATTGGAAGGAGGGTATGCTCTCTAAGCTGGCAGTCGGAGGTCACTTTATGGCAACACTCATGGCAGAAGAGATCATTGCATTCGAGACAACGCGTTGTAGGTGTGCGTTCCTCGCAACGGAAGCAAGTTATAGATACCGACGAAGATGTTCCAGGCGAACCGCTGGAGTTGTCTTCTTTGGAATGGTTTTGATGATTATTGTTGTGGCTGTTGGAGCTGTAGTCACGGCTGATGGGTCCGATAGGATTTTGAAGGGAGCTACACGAAGGTAGCGCCCAAATATCGTAGGGTATAGCAGAGGAGGTCGAAGTTGACGCGGCCGACTGCAAACTGGGAGGTTTGTTCATGTTCTCCAGTAAGTTGCAGATGATGTGAGTCATGGCAAGCGGATCTTCTTGCTCGGCTGAATGGCCGGCGGTGTTACCCGAGGCAGTGGAGGTGGTCGGCAGGGTGGCAGCTAATGATGCGGTCATATTTGCAAACGACGTCATTTTTACAGGCACGTTCACCTCATTAGATCTGAAATAAAATGTTTATATTTTTTTATTTTTGGTTTTAAAGACAGTGAATTTCTAAAAATTGTATAAAAGCAAGTCTGTAATTGAATTATTGATAGGTTTTTAATAATGTAAGACTGGGTAATTATACGATAACGAGAGCATATGTGGAAAAATAAATATAATATAGGCTCTGGTACTTCGTCAAATAACTATGATAACTTTGAAAATAAAACAGAGCGTTCGTATAACGTTCATCATCATCATCATCATCAGCCTTTATTAGTCCACTGTTGGACATAGGCCTCTCCAAAAGTATGCCACTGAGTACGATCTTTAGCCATTCACATCCAGCTTCTGCCAGCGGTCCTGCGAAGATTGTCACTAGTATGATGATCATCGCGTTTTTATTTACAATTACCTTTGCTCAGTAACAAAATAATTTAACTAAACGAAAGAAAAGAATTCGTGGAGCTTTCAGCAGTACTAGAATAACAAGTAAACAGATTAGTTAAGGTAAAATGATTATGTCGAATATATTAAGTCGAACCTCGATACGCCGAAAACCGCCATTATTCGAAATCAGGTATTCGTCGAAATGATCAGCCATTTCGTTACAAATGTCCCCTTCTTCATATCTCGAAAATTGATCAAGAATTTCTTTGATGTGTCCCTTGAATTTCGACTTGCATGACCTCTGTACGTCGAACTTAAGTATATAATTGGAGCGTTTGATTTAATTGTAGTATGTATAGGGTATTCACTAGGCGTTTATGTCTGTGCGTGGATACTGTAATGTGCGTGCGCTGTAGTGCATGTGTATGCCTTTGTATGGACCCTTTATGATTTGAAATGAAACCAATACTTGAAACAGATCATTTTGACTGAGTAATACTTGGTCACATGTGATAAAGGCGATTGAAATATTTAAGGCAATTCCAGGTTTAAGTGTCATACAAGTTACAGCCTTTATATATATAATAGAGAAAAAAAAATAATATATATGTCCCACTGCTGGGCACAGGCCTTCTCTGTAAAGAGAGTATAAGGGCATAGTCCACCACGCGGCCCTAGTGCGGATTGGTAGACTTCACATGCCTTAGAAAATTTTTCTAAGACATATAGGTTTCCTCACGATGTTT
The DNA here is from genome assembly GCA_029286785.1 of Meandrusa payeni. Classification (NCBI taxonomy): domain Eukaryota; kingdom Metazoa; phylum Arthropoda; class Insecta; order Lepidoptera; family Papilionidae; genus Meandrusa; species Meandrusa payeni. The sequence continues at coordinate 3,052,135 of JAGSMX010000008.1, read as the reverse complement.
TCCTTCACCGCCGAGCGCGTGGTTAATCAGCACATAAAATTGCAACAGCAAATTTATTGGTGCCGGCACCGGGGATCGAACTCGGGTTGCTAGCGTACTATGCAACAAGAGCCAACCGCCTGGACACTGAGCTACCACGGCTCTAAGTGTTATACGCTTACAATAAAATACTTGTATTGTATGAATGTTTTATTCCCTTATGAGAACAGGGTTTCGGTAATATAAATAAGAAACAATTTGCCTTAACAGATATATGTATAATGGTTCAGGCTAAGCGGCCTAAGAGTTATGCCACCTCTCAATCCGGTGAATCAGTCACGGCCAGTTTCTCTGGCCAATCTGTGTAGTTCGTCAAAAAGACATAGATACAAATATAGATAGTAGAAGAATTTTTTTGAAAAGGATTTACGTAAAATCTGTTCTTAGTAAGAGTTAGATACTTAGAGCGTTACGTGGCGAACTGTTAACTATGCTAATTTTTAAGTTCGTTTTTTTTTAATGACGAACTACACAGATTGGCCAGAGAAGCTGGCCTTGACTGCTTCACCGGAGAGGTGGCATAGCTCTTAGGTCGCTTAGCCTGAATCTCTATCGCTAGTAACTCGACACAAGGGTCCCCCCGCTGGGGTTCGTGCAAGGTGCATAGTTTTAGAGATACCAATTATAAATAACGATATAAAAGCATCTCTGCGTATCCTATAGCAATCTGACTCTTCTGTATTTAATGCTGATATAGGTTGGCTGATTTGGTACACATTTTTTAATATGTCACCAATCTAGCCACTATACAGTATCCCCAGTGTCCCATGTTGTTTACGTACCGTTTTCTTTCATCTCTTTTCCCATTTACCGTTCCTACACGCTCAAGTACAAGTTTCCGACACAAGTAACAGTATTCTTATACTATTATGTGTTATTCCTGAAGTTACTTTTTGATATTACCTTAATTGTTATTAATATTTCCGACTTTAGCTTATAGCTTCAATAGCCTAATGGATTCGGGTACGGTCTGCGAATCATAAGACGTAAGTTCTAATCCACGATTAGCACCATTCGACTATTGATGTAAACCAACTCCTAGCACAAGCGTAAGCTTAGTAGGATGTTAGTAATATTTCTGAACCAAAAATCGTAGCTTTTATTTTTAAAATGGAAATATATCCCACTGTTGGGCCTTCTTCTACGAGCGCTGCCACGCGGTCCTAGTGCGGATCATCAAACTTTACATGTCTTAGAAAATATTCTAACACATGTGGGTTTCCTCGCTATTTCTTTCACCGTCAAGCGCGTGGTAAATCAGCACATAAAATTACAAACAAATACATTGGTGCCGGCACCGGGGATCGAATCGGGTAACGTACACAACTTAAGCCGACCGAGCGAATCTTATCGATTTCTATTTTGTAATAACTATGAGGCATGTACTTTTACAACATATTTTACATATATCAAGCACAGTTTAATTTGCTTAAACACAGTATTTGTGTGTAACTAAGGTGAAAGTTCATTGACCTGCAAACGTGTTATAATTTACTTTTATTAAAATATCCATACAAGTGTATTTTCCTTTAAATATCTATTTTAAAGAATACTAACAATATTTATTTTCACAAATCCTACTATCATTCTTGTTAACCATTTCAACTAAGCAAGGCTTGTGCTTATAATTATATTGTGATATATTCTGATCATATTTCTATTTACACACACGTACTTCATGTACGCTTACACACACACCAAATTTTATCTCACGCATGTTTATTATTAATTTAAGAATCATAATAAAATTACAGCATTATCATAAGTATGGTGGGGGGCCTGTGATCTGTCTTACAGGGTACCCTAGTTTAGACACGTCTTTCACAAATTTAAGAACTATGTAAAATGGTACTATAACTTATATTTGCTGTAAATTTGTAAAAAAAATAATAAATAAAATTATTATTATTATTTATTATTTAACAAATGAAATAAAAGATAAGTAAGACTAGCAGCAAAAAAATGATTTTCGAAAATATTAAATGAAATATAAACTAAACAGTGTGCTTATTACAATATTAAAACGGAACAGATATCATCTAATGCCGTTCGTTTTACAATGAACTCGTGTCCCCAACACATTAGATAGTTGTCGGAGCAACGTATCTACAAAGTGAACTTACATCGTTGGAATCACGGCGGACGATAGCGTTGCTATGTTTCATGCTTTATCACTGATAGAAGCCGGATGTCAACTGGCACTAAACAAAAACTTCGGCTACGGTCATAATAAACAAACAATATGAACTAAACTAATATACGTGCGGACCACCCGGCCCTCCCCACTGTACTATTGCACCGAAACCACTCATATGGTGCACTTTGCGAAAAAAAATCCATCCCAAAAACTTTCATGTTGCCTGTTCTACCCCTCAAAATAATAGGTAGCGCTCTGTGAGCGGGACGGAGCGATTAGCAAATAATGTGTGCGAGCGAGAGATATGACGATGTCGCATTCCAAAATTTTCCATAATTTAGATAAAGGAGGTTTGCTAGGATTAGGGCTGTGCGTTTGTTGAAATAATGTAATAAGTCATTATATACAAAAATAGGAGATCAAAACTAGTTTTACGCATTACACGCCTTATTTTTAATTGCCACCGGTAAACTAAACAGTTTCTACGATCTTGATATAAACTAAAATGATTGAAAGACGAAATACCTTAACCCTTAAATGGACAATGTTGTTTTTAAACAACATACTAAACATCACAGATAAAATTGACCTTCTTTTAGTTTTTGTTAATTTTGACAACTAGTTCTTATTTCTGAACGAATTTTGTACTTTTTAATGTTGGCACTATCCAATATTTTTATGCATTGATAATAAGTTAATATCAAATGTCACTTTGAAGAAAACTTTCTAGTGGCGCGAAACTAAGTTTTGTAGCTGTGTTCGGACTTTGATAAAATATAATGTAAGTATAAAACATATTTTTATTTGCTTGATTATATCTTCAATTACATGTTCATGTTGTAAAACATTGAAAATCACTTGATGCTACTGTCGAATTAGGCGAAATCTGGTATGTTGTAGGAAAACTACAATGCGCATTGCCTGCTAAATAAATGCATGTTTGGTGAAGGATTTTTATTTTGCTTTTCAGCATGCCGCGATTACTAGAAAGCGAAATCACAAAGTATTTAGAAATTCTTGAAGATTCAGAAGATGGCTTAGACAGGTCAGACTCTGAAGTAGAGGATGAAGGTCACTATTATCAAACAGCTCGAGATGTTCTTCGAGACCTTGAAAATAGTGATGAAGGTGAGAATGGCCAGTCTGATGAAGTGGATGCTGATCCTCCTCTCGTAAATGACAACGATGAAAATATGCCAGACCCTCCTATTTTGGAAGCCGAAGAAGCAGCACCCCAGAGTAGATCACAAGGGATTTCTAAACGACCTCTGGTTTGGCGAAAACGGAATCTTGTTACTGCTGAAGATAGCCTTATTTTTAGGGGAGAAACTCAGATAACGGAAGCATTGATGTCTTGTAACACGCCGTATGATTTTTTTTCATTTTATTTTACATCAGATCTAAAAAAGGAAATGATCAACTTCTCAATTTGGGTACATTCAGACTAGAACTTGCTGAAACCCTCTGCAAATTAGGTCTACCTGCAAATGGCGCTAAACGTGGTCGACCTAGTGGGAGCACAATACAAAGAGAACTTGTAATGAAGAAGTTCCGAGGACCAGCTCAAGCAATTCCTTTGAAAAACGTCAGATTGGATCAGACATGTCATTGGGCAGTTTGGCTGGATAAGCAGCAGAGGTGCAAATTCCCAAAATGTTCAGCCTTTACATTCAAAATGTGCCAAAAATGTCGTGTATCTTTATGTGATACGAAAAAAAGCAATTGTTTTTATAAATATCATAATGAAGAATAAATAAATACATTTCAAAAACAATATCCACTCTTATTTTACCCATACTTGCAAAACTTCAATGAATGCGCAATGTGGTTTATAAACAACACTCACATTATTGCAAAAAAACTATAGTAAATTCATGTCTAGATTTTTTTACTCTTTTTTCCTAGACAGTAATACATGTCTATTACACAAATATATTTTTTTAAAACATAAAAAAAAATCGTCCATTTAAGGGTTTAATACACATTTACGCTGATATACGGTTGCTTGGCAACGGTAAGTAAGTATGTTAAATAATGACTGCTCCAATTCCTAGGTTAAAGTCGATTCTCGACTAAAGGGCAAATACAAATATAAATCAATAGTCTTAGCTTAGCCTTAAGTTACATAGTAGGAGAAATTTCCAATTACGGTGCCCAATGAAATATGGTGAAACTTACTGGGCGTTGCGAAAGAAAACATTGTGAGAAAACCTGCAAGGCTGGATGTTAGCAGTGGTACATATATAGGCTGTTACTTTACCTATTGAAATAAGCTGGTCTGTACGGTGCTTTCTATCACACTCGATAAATCATTGGATTAACCATTTGTACAAGTTTAGTTCTATTGAAGATTATAGTATGTGTATCGGAAGTTTTCACGCTATTAGTGAATGCGACCAAAGACCTAAACATACAAAAACCTGCTTCCCTTCAAGGAACATGTTTATTTCCTTTTCAGTAATTCACATACACATAAATCAAGTTTTCTGCTATTAAAGCTCTGCTCTTTATAATAAATAAAGTAATTAGATTGTAAGTAATGTATTTCAGAGTAAATATAAAAAAAAATCGTCCATTTAAGGGTTAAATACATAATATTATAATATATACACACAAATATGGAAATAATAATATATATTGAAGAGTATATGGAACAAAAGTTACAATTTTTAATTTTATTACAGATGATTCTTGATTAATTTAATATAAATATCTGCATTTATTTAAGAAAACAAATATTCAAAATGAACTTAAAATAACAAGTCGTGTACAACCCTATAGCAATAGTTAAAATAAGTATTGAGCAGCATAACGCGAGATCCCCAAACGGATGCGCAAGCGAGAGGAAAGATAAGGCCATCGCGTTGGCGTACGGTACAGTGGGTGAGATTGTGTTTGGAAGTGACGCCGTGGCGGTAGCGGCCGCTTGCATGACCTTGGTTGGAGAGTGCGCGTGAGGCAGGTCCGGACCCCACGCCGCCATCTTGCCGCGCCCCCGCGCCCCAAACGTAGGGTGCCGAAAATCGATGTCTTTCCCTCGCTACCCTTATGCCCCACGAAGGGAGCACGGATTAACATCGAGTTACCGAACGCCCATGCCATGGGCTAAGCTTTCCCCAAAAGACAGAGAATTGGAAAATTCGAGAAACACGTGTATACCGATTTTGGGCCCAATGTACTCTCATTCCCCAGTTCCATCTTGTGTATATTCCTTTTTTATTAATAAATTAATGTTAGAGATTGAATTTTACCCTACCAGCCAACCACATGGGATAAAATACATGACTTGATCCCTACTTATCACATAAAAAAACAAGTAACTTGTAGAAATTATCAATATCCAAAATTGTGTAAATCTTAGTCGAGGAATATGCGCGCGATTACAACGAGGGCAGCGACTGCAACACAACTTCAAAATGCGTCTTCGAAGAAGACACAGATTCTAAATTTACAAACCGATTTAAATTCGATTTTGCCTGAACGTTGTTTATATTTAATTAGGTCCCTTCTTAATTTTATTGCCATTGATTTTTTTCTTCCATATCACAATATTCTCCCCACCTACCCACAGTGAATAGGCGGATTTAAAATGTCTTTGCAAAAATTCGCAGGCGCAATCGTTGCCTTCACCGCAATGCAAAAACTAAATTCTTAGCAAAAAAATAACTTAATTTATGGCGCCGACGTAAAACTGCAAATGAAGAAACTTACGACAAGCACGAACACTGGTCCCCATGTCTAAACTAATTTTTTCAAAATGAACGTTCAGTGACATCGCAGTTATCGATTTTTGCTCGTTTTTGTAATCAGTTCAGTCGCCCCCTGCCATGTTATGCCAATGCTTTAACACTGACACTCCAATACTATTTCAATTGTTGCTATTTGTTAATCTCATAATGACATCTTCCAAATTTGCATTACAATCAATATCAAAAAATCAAAATTTAAAATTACGTTAATACGTGAAGCAAAAACTTTGTACCCCTTTCTTATTAAAATTGCGCGGACGGAGGTAGATGAAATTTCCTAAAGTTATACTTTACGAAGAGTAATGGTAATTTTTTTTTTAAATGATGCGTACAAAATGCATTAAATAAACAAAAAAAAACATTACACACACTACCACGCGTTTAATACACATTTACGCTGATATACGGTTGCTTGGCAACGGGTAAGTAAGTATGTTAAATAATGACTGCTCCAATTCCTAGGTTAAAGTCGATTCTCGACTAAAGGGCAAATACAAATATAAATCAATAGTCTTAGCTTAGCCTTAAGTTACATAGTAGGAGAAATTTCCAATTACGGTGCCCAATGAAATATGGTGAAACTTACTGGGCGTTGCGAAAGAAAACATTGTGAGAAAACCTGCAAGGCTGGATGTTAGCAGTGGTACATATATAGGCTGTTACTTTACCTATTGAAATAAGCTGGTCTGTACGGTGCTTTCTATCACACTCGATAAATCATTGGATTAACCATTTGTACAAGTTTAGTTCTATTGAAGATTATAGTATGTGTATCGGAAGTTTTCACGCTATTAGTGAATGCGACCAAAGACCTAAACATACAAAAACCTGCTTCCCTTCAAGGAACATGTTTATTTCCTTTTCAGTAATTCACATACACATAAATCAAGTTTTCTGCTATTAAAGCTCTGCTCTTTATAATAAATAAAGTAATTAGATTGTAAGTAATGTATTTCAGAGTAAATATAGATTAAATTTCGATCTGAATTTTAGCCCTCGCGGGCGCCCTCGGATCGGAATGCTTACGCGTAACATAGGTACAGTTCAAGCCGAGGTTACCCCTCACCGGGGGGACCCTTGTGTCGTGTTACTAGCGATAGAGGTTTCGGCTAAGCGACCTAAGAGCTATGCCACCTCTCAATCCGGTGAAGCAGTCAAGGCCAGCTTCTCTGGCCGATCTGTGTAGTTCGTCATAAAAAAAATCAATCTGAATTGATCACATCGATCACAGTAAGTTTTTTGAAAATTTTCATATTTCTCTCGATCACCAATCGGATCCCAAAATATCTATGCACCATCGGGTCGATTTATATCGAAATCAAGAAATTGTGGTCAAGTCGATGATTTATATTGTAACTAAGATTTGGATGAGATATTTAATAAATCTTTAGATAACCTAACACAGAAAATCCATCTGTGGGTTTGGGTAGAAAATCTGTACATGGTACATAAAGAGAAGCTGACTTTGAATGTTTCACCGTGTCGAGAGGTATCACAGCTCTTAGGTCGCTTAGCCAAAACCTCAATGCCTAGTACGACACAAATGTAGATCAACAGAATTTGTTTTATTCATCTTAAATTAATTCCACCCGTAAAATGTCGGGGTGGGTGTCTAGAGTAAATATAAAAAAAAATCATTAATGTGAATATTTTGGAACATAAAAAACGTACATAAATTTCGACGATTTGTAGATTGAAGAATTTCAACAAAATGTTTGTATTGTATAAATAGAGTGAGTAATGCGTGAATTGAAGCTTGCACTCAACGCAGGTAGAGCTTCGTACCGATCCATTGAAAGAAAAAAATCTAAGCCCTTTTTCTAAGAATGGTTTCGAAACAATGGGTTTTGCGCAGGTCGGGACAGTATCGACATGGTCCGCACCCTACTTGCAACCCTCATCGGGTAACGCGGGTCCAAAGCTATTTAAAACGTTACATCGAAAGTGAATAACACAATCGAAAATGTGGATTCCGATTCCTTACCAAACATTTAAATGTAAGCACCCAACAAACATTCGAAAGGATTGTGAAATTACGCCAATGATTTGAATGCGCAATTTCCAATTATAATTTCCAACAAACAAAGAAAACTTCGCACACTGAAGTTACCAAGAACCGAGGCTAAATTATAATTACGCTTCAAAAATACAAGGTTACTTTTGCAACTTACTAAGGGTAAAGTGCCAGTAATTAAAAATTAAAAAAAAGAAATATTGTGTATATGTAGTGGAAGATTAATGTGAAAGTAATTTATATCGATTAGACTATTGACAAACTATATAAGAAGTTGTCATAATGAACGAGAATGTATCTGCATATGTATAAATAATTTAATATGTAAGAGATGAGAAGGGCGTGCTGCGGCCATGCAAAATGGAAGGGTATTCCAAATTTCGCGGCGTCAGGCGAGCTTATATGGACTAGATCAGTAAATACGAACTAAACGACGATAAATACGGAATAGACAAACTAAATACGGACTATAGGAAAGTTCCCGTAACAAACAAGCATATAATGGTAAATTTATGAGTATGTAAGAGGCAAAATTTAATAAGTATGTATAATTTAGTAAGTGTTTATTTACATTTTGTTACACAATTTTTTATCTTTTGTTTTTTTTTTACTATATTAATGTTTAAGATTAAAAAAGTGACGGGGGAAGACATTAGCTCCTGAGATACAGCTTACGCTAGTTCGGGAGTTAAGCGACTCACCTTTATATGTATTCAACTTTATTTTTTGCAAATAAACTATATTATTATTAAAATAGAAAGGTGGTCTATGTTCCGCCGCCTCAGGCTAGCTTAGACTGCACTTGTGACATAGTTTGTCACAAGTGCAGTGCAGCTTCGGGAAGCGTCGGGAAGAAGTGGCCGACGAAACTCCAGCAACGCTCCTAACATCTAAGGGGTGCGGCCTGCCCATAAAATAGCGGTAACGCGCAAGGACTATTTTTTGTCACGCTACCGGTGCTACTTATATACCGAGTTTTTTTCTGACGTTTTGGACGTCTTTTTCGACGTATCTCGACGTTTTTTTTCCAACTGGGATTCGAAACCAGCAGATCGTAAGTCGAACCACTTAGACATTACGCTATGACGGCTGTAAATATTTATACGTAAAATAAGAACTTTATTAGTTGAATGGGCGTAAAACTCCGAACTACCTGCGAACCGGTGTACCCAAGAAATTTATATAGAACTACATGAAGTTGTACACACTAACGTTTGTTACGACCAGCATTGTTTATCACCGGTATCGCAATAGCGTGCCGCGCACTTTCCAATTGTTGAATGAAATATAAAGAGCTTTTGTGTAAAAACAACAGCTGGAAAAGATGACAATAAACCTGCGGCAACTCAATGTTTGTATGCGACCACGTGACTACGACTACGTATGACCATCAATTAATTGTATGATTTAAAAAAAAAAACAAGTTAATTGTAATCGATTTTTACGAGATTTTTTATTCTAACAACGCTTTCACCAATAAAATGGTGTAAAATGGCATTATACAGTAATTTAAGCATATTAAAAACGTATTTATCAGAGTTCTGTTGTATACATATAATAAGGTCTTTATGTTTGTTTGAAATAAAAGACAAAACTGCATTTCTTTATAATATTTAGAGAAACAACATTTAATATTCGTATTCCAATTCTATCTTATATATGACACATTATATTACAGCGACATTTTACATTTCAAATTATAAAAATACAAAAAAGAAATAAATAAAAGTAAAGAGATTTTATATCTTTACATACATAAATCTATTAACTATTTATACACTTATAATATTTATTGTACTACAAACTATTCTAAATCTCTACCAGCTGGTGAAGGGCTGCCTCGCACCGAAACCGATGGAAGCAGATTGTTCATTTGAAGGGCTCTAGTGACCACGATCCTCAGAAATGAGGGAACGACAAAGAAGAAGACATACTAATTACTAGACTCTGTATAAATTTGTTGTAAAGATAGTATTGGGAGCGCACGACATGTAATAGTCCTGGCCACCGCTGAAAGTCAGCGCTGTCGCAGCCTTGCGACAGCACATGCTGAGACGGTGTAGAATGTTGGCATCATATCCTGTTTATCCATTGTTTCTTGTATTATAATGCAAATAAATAAAATGTCTATGTCTATTATTTCTAGATAGATGGATATTTGACGGAGAATTGAGAGAGGCGCGGTTCGTATTATCACAGGAGCTTTTCAAATAAGTCCTATTTGATAATATTTATATGAAGGTTAAGTGACCGCAAGCGTATTTTTAAAAATGTACATTCCGTCTATTTAGACATAGACATTTATTTATTGGCATCACAATACAAAAACACATCACAGACTGAATATAACACACATTAAAAAAGAATGAAAAATAGACAAAACACAGTTAAAGTTACACGGACAAATAATACAAAACATATGATGCCAATATCGGACACCGTCTCAGCATATGCTGTCACAAGGATGCGACAGCGCTGATTTTCAGCGGTGCCCGGGACTACCTAAAGACGTGCGCGCGCAATACTACTTTTATATGGAATATTATTATACAGACAGTAAGAGTATAATAAATATGATACATAAATAAAACAACAAATTTACCAATTTAATTCTAGTTGTAAAGATCTGTAGACCGGTTTTATGTTTAATTTTTCTGTCGGTCTTCCTGATAAATAAAATAAAAAAAACAATGCGTGTACTTATATGTACGCGCGTGAGAAGTTGTACTTCTTTGGTATCATTAAAAAAATAGTTTTTAATTTTTTACAAACAAATCATTAGTTACAATAAAATAATAAAAGGATAGTCAACACAGTCCATAAAGTTCGATTTAATTTTGATAAATTAAATAAATAAATAAATATTTTATTGAATAACAATATTCTAATTTATATCAATAAATAATACGGATAGTTAACATCACTCATAATGGAGCACTTGATTCAAGCACTATTCGGTTACTGTCATCGAGTCATGACAGTAACCGAATACGAACATTCGGTTCCGTACATTTTAAACCGAATGATCGTATTCGGTTTAACTCATATTCGGTGCATCTCTAAAATAAATCTTTTCTCTCTAAAATAGAGCGATTGTTACCACACGTCACATATAGTGTATAGTGTTAGCTTGCTAGCTAATACATATAGCACCCAGCGATTGTTATGCATAATTACTTCTAATGATATCTTAGTGATTTACCTGAACCTTACTGTATCTTTAATTCATAATTAATAATTTAGTTAACCTTACTTGACATTAACTTTATTAGTTCGTAATCTGACTTCTAATTAATTTTGTATGAAGATTGTGAGGACGCGCCGTCGTGATGGTATTTGTTAAAATAATTCCTTGTAAAATGTTACGCCGTCTGAATAAAGCGAGTGTATTAGTTATTGGACTATTTCATTCCACTAGACCTACAAATTATAACAATAACGATTGTATTCTCTGTCTGCCCCTCTAAGGAAAAAGGATTGAGAGATTTTACTATTTCAGTGGTTTGTAAAGATATAAATAGGCAATTCTATTTCCTATAAATATGTATAACGCTGTACGCCCTTCACTCTAAATTCCTTCAGCGTATTAAACGTATAGACAGAAACCACGTGGGCAGAGGAGTTGTGGACTACGACGGTGTTGTTCGTGTGACGTCACGCAGATACTTACGGCCCACGCAAGTTTAATACATTTAATACACCGTAAGGAAATTGCACGTAGAAATAAGAAGATATTTAACTTTTAATAAACCAAGATTGATCTGATGAGGTCTCTGGTGTTCCCAATCTTCGCTTATGGAACAGAAACTTGGACTCTCAAGAAGGCAGACAGATCTCGTATTGACGCATTTGAGATGTGGTGCTGGAGGAGAATGTTACGAGTACCTTGGACAGCCCACCGCACAAATGTGTCAATTCTCCAGGAAGTGGGAGTCACCGTCAGGCTGTCAACGGTCTGTCTCCGTAGGGTTTTCGAATTCTTCGGTCACATAGCCAGGAAAAACGATACACTGGAAACACTCCTGGTCACAAGCAAAGTACAGGGAAGACGACCAAGAGGGAGCCCTATGCGTTGGACAGACCGAATCAGCAACAACACCAACACGAGAGTCCACGAGGTATTTCACACCGCCAAAGACCGCAACAGGTGGAAAGCGATCGTCCGCCACATAATTCATGGAGGTCACGACCCTCAGCAATGACGAAAACAACGCAAGGAGGAGGATGAAGATATTACCCATAAATGTTATTTTGAACCGACTTCAAAAATGATTTTTTTTGGACGAACTAACACAGTTGGTCAGAGAAGCTGGCCTTTACTGCTTCACCGGATTGCGAGGTGAACTGAACCTCTATCAGCTAGTCCCACCGGCGAGGGGTAACCTCGGCTTGAACGGTTACTATTTTCAAAAAATGAGGACGTTCTCAATTCCTCTGTATGTTTTCTTTTTATGTTTGTTACCTCATAACTATGGACAGGACGAACCGATTTCGATGATTCTTTTTATTTTAAAGCTGGTGCTTTCCGTGTGGCATTCGTTGTTGTCATGTGTTGCAATTCTGACAGTGGCATCCACGAGAAAATCATATATCCTAAATTTGCATCGACAAATGGACGAAACACCCAAGATCACGCCTACCGATTTCGATTATTAGTTTTAATTGGAAAGGATGTAAGGATAATTTGATCAGTGTTTGATTAGGTTCTGATTATATTTCATAATATTCCTACGATAATTCATAAATACAAAGAGGGCGTCCGCGCGTAATAGTGTTTAACGTTTTTGGTTTTACTCTTAAAATACATGTTATACACAAGAAATAAAATATTAGAGATTATAGTTACAAAAAACAAAGGTCGTATCTATATATATATAAAAGAGAAAGTGTGTAGGTATGTTCCATATAGGCTCCGAAACGGGTGGACCGATTTCAATTTTCAGGGAATCTTCAGATTGACCTGGCGAGTAATCCTGTAAAGTTTGGTAACGATCGGAGCACTCCTCTTTTTGAGCTGTCAAATACAGCTTTTATTTACTATGATGATATTCTTTTGTTTTATAACCCAAATTTGTATTGACACATGCGATGTGTATATTTATGTCATTATGAACCATATTGAAGGGTACATGGGTGTAGGTAATTATCTTCACCCGCTTTAGAAGAGAACGAATACGGAGAGAAATTAATAAAATAAAGCAAAATCTTTCTATAAAATTACTTTCTATTATCTAAGTAAAATATCACCACAACGGGTTCAATTCTCTATGTTCAAACAATTGTCAACGAAAACCGAACAGCATGAGAAACTAAACAATTGACTAGGGCGAACATTTTTACGTCAGCTCGAATTAATATGATAATAATTACGACGGCGTTAGAGGGGGCCGAGCAGCGGTCCGTCCGCGCATGCGCTCCCTTGCGGTGTACACTGGGGTAAGGTCCCAGAATCTCCTATCACTTGGGATATGTAATATAAAAGCTATGGGGATACAGGGCGAATCGATAACGATTTAAGAAGGGCTATTTAGTTAATTTAGCTTCTTCGTGGATTTAATTTTTAAATAGATAACTGTATAATTAACTATTTATTATATAAATATATTATAATGCTTAAAAATTTGTATGTACTCATTTATTTACCGATATCAAATAGAATTATTTCTGTCCGTTAACGTTCGTTCAATTGACATTTAATTGTGATGTCAAGCATAGTTTTGATTATGTTACGCGTAAGCATGCCGATCCGAGGGCGCCCGAGAGGGCCGAACCACGACTCGGTCGGTTGCTATTTCACGGATAATCTAAGAGACATTCAAAAGCTAAACTAACTTTGAGTGCCACTTCGGGTAGCGTTGGCGCTGGGAGAAGAAGTGGCCGAAGAAACTCCAGCAACGCTCCTAACATCTAAGGGGTGGGGCCTGCCCATAAAATAGCGGTAACGCGCAAGGATTATTCGCAACCTCCGACGGTCGCGAATGGACGCTTTGTGGATTTGTAGAGATCTAGCCTGTGCAATGGTAACCGCGTCGTCCGGATCGTCAAGAACGTGTCTTGGCCTCCGGGCGATGCGACGGGGTCTTGATTTCATTCACCATGAGTTAACTTGTCAAATTGAAATCTATCCAGCTCCGAAAAAGGAGAACTCCCCGATGCGTAGCCCGATGTTTTCAAACTAAACAGTTCTATAAAACTACATCTCACGTCTTTTTAACCGTAGAGGGGTAGTCAGAGACAGCTTTCGCTGCTCGCTTTTAACTAAGTTTTATGGTTAGTAGTACAAGCCAAAGGGCATTCGAATTCGCGACCGCTTAAAGTTAAGGTTACAGCCTATATATATCCCACTTCTCTGATAGAGTTTATGGACATAGTCCGCCACGCGGCCCTAGTGCTTGCTTGCTTGCTAATTTAATTATTTATTTATTTTATTTTTGACTTAATAATAAATTTATTTATGAATTTTTTTCATCTATTACTTTATTGTATATAATATATATTAATCTCATAACTGTTTTATTCATGTATCATATTTATTATACTCTTAATGTCTGTATAAATTCCATATAAAAGTAGTATTGCGCGCGCACGTCTTTAGGTAGTCTCGGGCACCGCTGAAAATCAGCGCTGTCGCATCCTTGTGACAGCATATGCTGAGACGGTGTCCGATATTGGCATCATATGTTTTGTATTATTTGTCCGTGTAACTTTAACTGTGTTTTGTCTATTTTTCATTCCTTTTTAATGTGTGTTATATTCTGTCTGTGATGTGTTTTTGTATTGTGATGCCAATAAATAAATTCACATGCCTTAGAAAATTTTCTGACACATGTAACGCGTGTGGTAAATCAGCATACAAAATTGAAACATACAAAGTCATTGGTGCCGGCACCAGGGATCGAACTCGGGTTGCTAGACACTACGCAACTTAGAGGGCCGATCCCGTTCGGAGATGGCGCAGGCGGGCCGGGGGCAGACCGGCCCGCAACCCTGTAGTTCTGGGCTCTCAAGAATAAGACTACGGTATCACCTGCCTGTCGTAGAAGGCGACTAAAAGGGGCCTCGGGTTCACTGGGCGACAAGGGTGGGGGCCTTTGTCGTCCGCCAAAGTGGACCCGGGAAGAAGGCGACATCGGCTGGCCCGTGTCGCCTTGCACTGCGAGGGCACAGGGGGGAGGGAGTAACCTCCCCCGGGAAGTGCTCTCTATGAGCACAGTGCAGAGAGGCTCCGGTGCGTTCCACTGGAGATCCCGGAGCCCCTCACCATGCACCGAGGAAGGAAACCCCACATAACCGCCGCCTTCCCCCCAGAAGGCGGGGTATCTTTCTGAAGATTTCCTAATCGTTAACAAAAAAAAAAAGACACTACGCAACTTGATGCCACAGTCCGGACACTGGTCTATTACTACTAGATTTGCTTTAATTGGAAGTCCAAACATTGAATCAGTAATAATCTTGTTTTAAAAATGGACCTAGAGAAATTATATTAGAGACTAGCTTCGCCCCGCAGTGTACTCGGGATTAAAAACTATTCCCATAATGTTTCCTAAAAATTAAGTAGCCTAGGTTACTGATTACATCAGATGTCTGCCAGTGAAAGTCCCGTCAAGATCTGTTTGGCCGTTCCAGAGATGAGCCACAACAAACAGACAAAATTTAAAAAATGTTTTTTGTTGTAAATATTTATTATACATTCAAATGCATCTAGTAAAAAGCGGTTCTTTTAGTTATACGAACACATAGTCAAATTTAATTTATTTGTATAGATGTGTGCAAATTAGTACAGGGCCCCGATTCTACTAAACCAATAGTATACACAATGAACGTTCATTGGTGCGACTATGGTTTATATCGGTGTACCACAAATCGTATTTGACGTATTTGGTATTCGTGAAATGATAATAACCATTTCTCAAGCATAGACCCCTTTTGCCTAACAAAATTAAAATTCAAAAATTTAATCATACAGACTTTGACTGATGCATTACTTGAGTTAATTAAAGATTTGTGATACAGGACACACAGGGATGATATGCACACATCGCACACAGTAACGGAGGTAAGGCAATTTTTATTTCCTATTAATTTGTAATAATAATAATTTGTTTAATTCATTTTTTTATTGTTATTTAATACGCAGTGCATCCTTTTTTTTGTTAACGCGGGGGAATCTTTTTATAGACCAGATGGTCTATAAAAAGATTCCCGAGGATTCCGGTACCCTGGGTGGGCCCGGAGGGATGTGTGGGACTCGGCCTGGGCAGCCCCTACCCACTAAACCTTCCGCGAATGCCATCAGCCGTTATGAGCGGGGTGCCCCGGATCTGTCAGCGACAGGACACTCCAACGACCGGCCGGTCCCGGCAAAGACCGGACTTCATTCTCAAAAGGGGACTTCTCCGGCAGTCAGAGAAGTCCCGACGACGCCGAAGCATACTGGGGCCAGGTACCCATCCTGGCTTAGATATTGAATACGTGACTGAAATATTTATTTAAAGTTCATAAGCTGTTGATTTTGTAAAATAATAAATTAATTAATAATTAATATGACTGTAATAGATCGATTTAATAATGAAGGGTCACTGGTCGACTTCTGGACCTGGTTTAATAAAAGTGTAATTCTAAAGCGTTGTTATCGCCGTATAACAAACTAACAAAATCTAGAAGCGGACCGCGGACAGAGCTAGTGATGGACATTAAAAAAAACATCGATGTTTTTTTCGATTGAATGCATCGGATTGTTGCATCGATGTATCAAAAAATACATCGATGTTTTCTATACATCGATTATTATTCTATAAGTTAATATGTATGTGGTTCAGAAGTAAGAGAGAGACGGCGGGTCAATTCAGTGGGCCATTTGCATTTATATTTTTTATGGGTTGGTTGCACTGACCTCTATCATATTGGCTGCTGCAGTGCTAAATAATGTAATTGAAAAAGACAAAAGAGTAGTTATTAACCGTAGGTTTGATTGTTTGCCTTTTCGATGCATAGAAAAAAACATCGATGTATACTCAATGTTTAAAACATAACAATACATGGGTTTGAATTCGATGCATCGTTACATTATACATCGAGTATTTTTAAAACATCGATGTATATCGTCCACACCTAGACACAGCGCACTGTGTCACTGGACTGTAAGGACGTCCTTCATATTATCTTGTTTTGTGCACGTCCACTTCAACGTGAACAGTCTTTGTATATACGCAAACACAACGCCTCCACCTTCATTTAATAACATGCTTATTATAGTATTATAATTTTTAACCGACTTGAAAAACGGATGAGGTTCTAAATTCGTTTATATATTTCTAATGTTTATGCATTTATGAACCGATTTTAATTATTTTTCAACCAACTTCAAAAAGGGAAAGGTTCTCAATTCGTCTCAATGTTTTTTTTTAACCTCATAACTTTCGACTGGGTGAGTCGATTTTGATGATCCTTTTATATTCGAAAGCTGGTGCTTTCCGTGTGGTCCCATTTATTTAAAACCATATAAGTCTTAAATTTGCATTAAGTATGTGCGCCACATATGTACGAATAAGTCTAGATCACGCCAACCGATTTCGATGATTCATTTTTTATTGGAAAGGATGTACTACAAGAGTAGTTTGATGAGAGTTTGGTTAGGTTCGGATTAATTCTATTTCGTTATATTCCTACAATAATAAGGAAATATAAAGAGTTCATCCGCGCGTAACAGCGTTGAACGTTTGAAGTCCGATTTTGTTCGTAAATTTACATTGTTATTTGAAAGGAATTCGTTTCAATTAGGTCCCATAATAATTTTGTCATAAGATCTCTGAAGGTTCCGAAGATATACCAGACAACTCCTATTAATAATTTTTTTTAACTCCTCCAATAAAATGGGGGATGAAGTCCTCGCATGGAGGCCGCTCGGACGTGGGGCGTCCTCCCTTCCGATAGACCGATTACCTTATAAGGATAGTTGGAAATAGCTGGAAGCGAAAAGCGGACGACCGTTTATGGCGGAAGGCATTGGGGAAGGCCCTATTTCCAGCAGTGCATAGACTCTGGCTGGCGGATGGCTGATGATGATGAAGTAGAATTGCTAACAACATGTAAAGTTATTACAAACTATGCATCCTCGAGAAATACCTTCACATACGTAAACCTACCATTTTAGAAGCCAATGTAGGTAAGATACCGCACACAACATCTTTAAATAATAGATAAGTTAACGTCGCACGATATATCAATACCAAAAACTCCGAAATGAACACAAGTAAAGATATTTCAAAATTCGGGGAATGCGACAAAGGTATTAACAAAGCGTCCATTCGCGACCGTCGGAGGTTGCGAATATTCCTTGCGCGTTACCGCTATTTTATGGGCAGGCCCCACCCCTTAGATGTTAGGAGCGTTGCTGGAGTTTCTTCGGCCACTTCTTCTCCCAGCGCCAACGCTTCCCGAAGTGGCACTCAAAGTTAGTTTAGCTTTTGAATGTCTCTTAGATTATCCGTGAAATAGCAACCGACCGAGTCGTGGTTCGGCCCTCTCGGGCGCCCTCGGATCGGCATGCTTACGCGTAACATAGTAACCGTCGAGTTACCAGCAATAGAGGTTCAGGCTAGGCGACCTAAGAGCTGTGCCACCTCTTGATCCGGTGAAGCAGTCAAGGCTAGCCTCTCTGGCCAATCTGTATAGTTTGTCATGAAAAAAAACTAAGAACTAAATAAGACTAAATTTAATTAGTTCTTAGAGACCAGATTCACTCAATCAGTGATTATTTAAGATTTGCCTTCAGTTTCACAAGTTGGTTCCGATACTCTTTGAACTAATTTAAAACATCTAGATTTATGGTAAATATAGATTTTTTTTGTGACATAATCAACCAAAGATGCTGATTTTTACCTTCTTCTTTTTACCTGCTTCACCAGATTGAGAGGTGGTATAGCTCTTTGGTCGCTTAGCCTGAACCTTTATTTCTAGGAACTTGACACAAGGGCCCCTGGTGAGGGGTAAAAAAACAATCATAACCCTAACGGAGTAGACAGAGACCGCTTGCCCTGTCCCTTTTTACTAGGCACAAATTTTTAGCAAGTGATATCATTATTAATAAAAACAGCAATTTTTGGTAGAAGCTCACTAGGATTTGAACTTACAATCATCAGATCCTAAGTTGAACTGATTAGCCAAAAGGCTATCATGAATTTCGGAATTTATGAATGTTAATATAATAATGCAAGCAATGAATGTCACCGATATCTATTATGTCATTGACATGCGTAGACAAGGTAGGAGACAGTACACAATATATTGATAATCCAAACCTCAAGAAATGAAGCTTTTGGAGAAGTGCTTTGCCCAAATGCTTTTCTTATCTATGTTTATGAAATCCTTTCCCAAGCCCAACTCTAGTCGTACTTTTTCTTGGTAATAACTCTTTTGAATAAATATAATATTGGAGGCAGAGTTGTATTTCTGTTTTATGATGAAATTTAAATATAAGATAAATTTTTTGATTAGGAATTCTATTAAAACAATTAAATTGTTTTCTCTTTAAATGGCTTACTTATAGATTACTGGATATTCATGTATGTGAAGACTTAAATAGCATTTATTTAATGAAATATTGTCAAAGCTTACTGTCTGATTTAGTGGGTATTTCCCAACAAATTAAGACTAACTTCCAAAAAAACATTTAATTAAACAAATTTCATAACAATACAGTCCAATATTATCATTATATTTAATATTTTTTTTCAACATATTTAGGTATGTCCCAATGGGTAATGTATTAAAAATATACATATAATCAAAGTAGAAAATGGAAATTGTTTATTACTCAAATTTTAATATTTGTCAATGTTGACAGTTGTGCATTCATCCCTTAATTTTGGTATTTGCATACAAAGAGTTATAAATTTCTATTTAATTACAGGCTGCCTAGAGCAATAAAATATAATTCACATATACTTACTAAAATCTTATATTTTCAAGTGTAAATTAGTAATTTAAAATAAGACTATTTTTATACTTGTACAAATTTAAAACAATAAAATTACTAAACATATCTCTGTCTGGGCAAAATAATGCGATGAGTCAGGGTAGATTGTATTTATTTAAAACAAAAAAAATACAAATCATGACAGCAAACACAAAGACAGAAAAAGTCGAGAGAAAGTAAATGCCTAAAATGGGATCCGGTGTAGTTCCTGTAATCGAAACATAATGAATGTACGAGATGTTGAATCTTATTTGTGATAACTAATAGTATATATCAAAAAATCGCTCACCAATTATTCACTATGTCTTCGTAAAATTACAGCAATCTATAAGGAGTGGACAAATCGCGCATAATAACGTATTTGCTACTTATTAGTCCGTACAAAATTATAAATCATAAACGTCCCGTCACTATAATTATTCACAAAATATGCCCGACGATGCAGGTAGATTGCACAAAGTTAACGTTTAAATAGTGATTAATTTTGAAGTTCAATGTTGACTACGACACATGTATTGCACTAATTCTGAATACTGCAGATTATCGCGACACTAAGAGTATTCGTTCGCAATAATTGTATATTTATTTATTAACATCATAAAACACCACGAAAACAACAGCGGTGAATGAACGATCAATTGATTTAAAATAAACACGCATTGTCTATGGATTTTTGTCAATAATATAGGTTAAATATATCTAAAATATTCCAAATAATTACTGCGTTCCCGTAAACGCCGTCATTAGTTTTTTATCCATAATTTAAATTTACCTAATAAATATTACCTATAATATGATTAATAACTATTATCTTTTTTTTTGTTAAATTTCTATGCTTATGTGGTGAGTGGCGTTATCATCATGGTTGAACTCATACACTCACGGTAGTAATATAATATTATTATATTTTACTAATAATTAAACACAATATAGAAGGATGGGAGGGGAGTTCCATCCAAGAGATCCATCCAGTCGTCAAACTTATTTCACGTACATTTGGTAACGTGTTGGAATATTGTTTGACTAGACCCTAAAACCAAAATTTTCCGAGAACTTTGAACTGATTTAATCCTATTTAATCGCCAATTTTTAAAAATAGCTGAGGAAAACTGAAGGAGGTTCGCTGTGTTTCTCCATCGAACAAAATCTTCAATTCGAAAAATTATTTTACGTAGACGACCAGCCGTTAGATTTAAAATTGAATGCCCAGCTATTAGGTGATAATTACTAACCTTTTAATCATTAAATAGTTAGGTACTAAATTTAATTTACTTATTATCGAAGCCCATCCATTAACTTAACTAAAAAAATTAAAAGGTTATAGGATTTATTTAGGAGTCTAGCAGTAATTATGTATAATATTTATACCACAAAGAACACTAGTACATAACGCAATTGGTAAAATAGTGCGTCTGCGATCTGTGTGTTTGATTAGGATTTACTTGATTTTAAAATGGCGCGGGGACCCATGGGGATCATCAACTTACATTTTCATTTTCATCTTAGACGTAAGAAATAAGTGTATGTGTTTTAAAAAAAGACTTGACTTAAAGGTCTTGTTACCAAGCCACAAAATATTCAACAACAATTAGGATTTACGTCAAGTTTTATGCTTTGTCTCTGTGACATAAATTGTCAAAATTCGCGCCCAAAATATTGAAGCGTGATTGTTTTTAAACTCTTATTAATTTTCAAATACTTCTAAAAATGTCTACACCGTCTAAACGTCCATCATCTCGTGCATCCTCAGAAGCAGCAACTCCATCCCGTAGAACTAGATCTTCACAACAATTAGTGGTTCCCGAAACTCCACAACGATCAACCGGTACACCATCAAAAGGTACAATAAAAATACTTTTTAACATATTTTTTATAAATGAATATTACGATGTTTAATTCTTACTACAGCCAAGTTGATTTTTATATATGTATCTAATAAATTTAAGACCCTCTTTCATTTTGAAATTAAAGATCATTTTCTTTTTTTTACTATTGTAACAAATTTCATTTTGGAATTCAAGTTTAGGTATGTTCAATACCATTATAGTGTGTTATAATAATTTAACATTTCACCTGACTTTTCTTCCGTTAGTAATAAAAATCAATATTAATTTTAAAAACGTAAAAACTATTTAAAAAAAATATCAAATAATACATACACAACAAATAATTTGTTTGGATGTGATTTTAAATCTGTGCTATAGTATTAATATAATTAGATTGGAAATAATATTTTAAATTTGCATGCCAATTGGACGAATTGTGCGAATTGTACCTTATCACAAATTGTCAGCATGTTAACTACCATATTTCTAGCAAATAAAAGATTATTATTTTATATTATATTTATAATGGGACAGCAAATATGACTTTTATTGCTACTATGATGTGATTTCAGAATAAAAATGCAATTGTTCCAGATGGGACACCACATACTCCACGTGGCACACCCCGAACTCCTAGAGGCGAAATGCCTGGCACATCTCCGGCACATCCACAAGCCTCTAGTCCTCTTGGTAATTATTCTCCAGTATATTTTGTATAAAAGAGAGAGTAGGTAAACACATTTGAAATGTGATGTTGGTGCAAATTTTAGGAATCTCATAGTCTGACATCTGAATCTCTGATCTGAATCACACCAAGTAGTCATCCTGGTAAAGCTATACATCATGATTTGTCTTTCCACAATTTGTTTTCGATAAACGCTTTCTTTCTCCGGCCACATAGCTTGCTGCCAACCAGACAGCATTGAAAAGCTGATTCTAGTTTGCTGTGTTGAGGGAAGAAGAAGCAGAGGTAGAGCACCCATTAGATAGATGGATTTTATTGTAGTAGTTACTGGACTGAAACTACAGATGGCTATCCATGTGGGCTAAAATAGTAGAGACTGGAAAGTGCCGACATGAGTGCAGCAGCTGTCTTGGTGGTCACGATACTCTGTGCTGAGGAAACAACAAAGAAAATATTATTTATATTTCTATGCAATGCAAGTTTCACGCCTCAAACTGAGTCTTGCATTTTTCTTGCTCACTTTAGGACACAAGAAACTATGACATTAAGTTAATTTTAGCTTTTCCAAAAAGCTTAGCATACTCAGTAAAGTATTTTGTTTTTCATAAGCTTGTTTATTTCTTTGCCAACAAGAAAAAATAGCTGAATAGGACAAATAAGCAATAAGATAAAGTCATCATCATTGTAATCAGCTTGTGTCAATATACTGGTGGATAGGCCTGCGTCAATCCCTTCCTCCAAATATTGTCCATCGCTTTCCTCAAGGACAGTGCCCCATGTCTCGGATCCCCACGGATCTTTATGCATCCTCCATTCCAAGACTTTCATAGCTGAATGCGTCAAAATAAAATAAAGTAATGAGAGTTACTAATTTTGAATTTATTGTTTATATATTTGTTATGAAAGGTCGAATAAAAAGCCGATAGTCTAATTATGAATAAATGAACAGGTTGGCAATAATAACTTAATGAGTAATAATCGAAACATTTTTATGTATTATGCTTATTACGCACAAAACCTCTACTTTGAAATGTAGGACACATTATTTCGCAAATTATGGCTCATGTTTCATGTTATAAAAAGTTAATTTTGTGTAATTGCTACAGTGACAGACATCGATATGAGCTCGCCGTTGAACTACGGAACGCCTAGCTCTCTCAGCACCCCACGGTCCCTCATGCGGGGTGTGACCACACCGGCGCGACAGAGAGCCGACTTAAGAGGCCATCAAGTTAGACCCAACGTGCCAGCTCCAACGCCATCTAAAAGAGTAAGATAATATTGTAAATAATAATTTTTTTATGTTAATATTCTTTACGCATGCTAGACTTGGGGAGTAAGCGTAGGCAAACAATGATGAATGCGTTACGAAAAGTGTGATCTCGCGAGGCGAAGGAGGTAAGAGGGTCATGTTAGTAAGTGAAGATAGAAAGGGAAAGAGTTACGTTTTGTATATCTAAGAGGCCAATTATCTGTATTGCACTGTAAGAGGAAGAGAGAGCAGTGGCACATACATTTTCTTTCTCTCTTGAACTATATAGATACATACATATAGATGGAACTAAAGAAGTTACACTTTAGTCTTGTGCTTTTAGAGCACTGAAGACACACTGGTTTATTTTTCTGGTTAATTTTTTTTCCTGGTTGATTTTAAATAGGTTGCGTTAAATTGTTCAGCAGGGTGAGGTAGGCGATACAGAAGCAGCGTCAGGGGAACCCCAGCTCGTGGTTTGGGGCACAGACGTTGCCATCGCGGAATGCCGGGAGAAATTCGTCAAGTTTGTGCAGCGATTTGTAGAACCAGATGCGGTCACTAACGAACCCCTGTACGAGATTAAGTTGGAAGAGGTAATTTGTGTCAAAAATTATAAGATTAAATTAGAAGAGAATTATAATAGATTAGATTATTAGATAGTGATAGCGACAGGTGGTTCGACTTACGACCTAACGAGTTCGAATCCCAGTCGGCTTGTATCAATGAATAGGCGTTTCTCGGTTACATATGTCCACCACATATGGAATTAAATGGACGCAAGAGCTTATTTTTTTATTAAGAAAAAAATTTATGAAGAAAAGTGTTATCATTCTGTCCGCTGATGTAGTTTGTGTGATTCGTATTTCTATTTCTTGTATTAATTATTTTAGTAGTCCACACAATCGGAATAAGCAATTTACTAGCAACACATACATTAAATATGTTTTAAGTCGAATGGATGTATTTATTGTACATTATATCTTGATTGGGGTATACAGTAAAGCTACAAGAGGTTATCATGATGAACCTATCACAGTAAGGTACTTCAGACACTTGACATACCAGTCCGAAGACAGACAGAAGAAAACATTTGAGTTTATTTTTTTGCTTTTTTTAGATTCACACATTGGAAGAGCCATTCTTGGATGTGGACTGTGAACATGTGAAAACATTTGACGCCAAAGTTCACCGTCAACTTGTGTGCTACCCACAAGAGGTGAGTTTCCTTTTCAACCTACTTCAAAAGGAGCAGTTATCAATTCATCGCTGGGTGAACGGATTTTGATGATTCTTTTTTTATTCGAAAGCTGATGCTTCCTGTGTGGTCCCATTAAAATTTGGCCTCATTTCTGACAGTGGGATCAATGAGAAAACCACGTAAGTCTTAAATTTGCATCAAGTATGTGCACCACAAATGGACGAATAACTCAATATCACGCCAACGGATTTCGGTGATTCATTTTCATTGGAAAGGATGTCCTGTGAAAGTAGTTTGATTAGGTACTAATGAAGTTTGATTTTGTAATATTCCTACGATAATTCGTAAATACAAAGAGGGCTTCCGCGCGTAATGGCGTTGTACGTTTGATTCGATTTGAAGTCGGTTTGTTAGTAAATAATGTTTTTAAAACCAAAGACAAAGAAACAAACTAGTTAAAATAACTTACTAATGATGATGCCAAAAATATCCACTTCTGAAGTTAGGTCCATATCCCAATTTTAAAACACTGAGTGTATATTTACAATACAAAACAAATACAATTTAACTTATATTTATATTCTTAGGGTTTATATTTCCTTATCAGGTGGTACCAGCTTTCGATGCGGCTGTCAATGAATTGTTCTTTGAAAAATATCCTGCCGCGATACTGGAACATCAGATACAAGTGCGGCCTTACAATGCACCACAGCGACACATGAGGGACCTTAACCCTGAAGGTACGTGATATCAATCGTGCCGCCATTTTAAATATTATTCGCGTGGCAAATATCAGGAAAATCTTCTTGATCTACTGCAAGCTGGTCGTCAGGGCTCCACTGTGGCCGGAACGCTAACTCCCGAATAAAAAAATAAAAATAAATTAATAGTTACTTATCTATAGATTATAAAAAAGAGAAAGTGTGTTTTTCCGTAAAGGCTCTGAAACGGTTAGACCAATTTCAATGAAACTTTAAAGGAATCTTCAGATTGACCTGGCGAGTAATCCTGTAAAGTTTGGTGGTGATCGGAGTACTCCTCTTTTTGAACTGTCAAACATCGGAGCTATCCTCTTTTTGAACTGTCAAATACAGCTTGTATTTACATTATGATATATAAATCTCCTTTGTGTCTCCTATGTTCTTTATGAATAATCGTGACAACTACACATCTGTCAACTCTCATATGTAATGCTTATTTCTTTGGCTAATTAAAGCCAAGTTTCCTAATTGGTTATTCGTTATTATGTATCATATTAATGATATTCTATTGTATTATAACCCAAATTTGTATTGACATTATGAACCATATTGAAGTACAATGTATATTGAAGTATCCCTAAATGATAAGAACATGTCTTGTGTTGAAAGTCTAGCTGACCGCATGGCGGATTATACTTAGAGAAATTTAATATAGAGTAATTAATTATTAAGAACCAACGAGTCCAAACTTAAGGAGCTTAAGATCTCCACACGGCTATCCGAAATTTGCCGCCAAAGAGCCCTCAGCTTCTTTGAACACATCATGCGGTCTTCGAAGCACTGTCTGGAGAAGCAGATCATTTTAGGCATAATGAACGGCAAGCGTGCTCACGGTGGGGCGCCTACAAAATGGTCTCACACGATCATGAAGACGGCGAGAGGCACCATGCAGCGTGCGGTCCACTCGGCCTATGACCGCACTCAATGGAGGCTGCTTGTACGTGGTCGCGATCCTCAGCAGTGAGGGAACGAAGAAGAAGAAGAATTAATATTATATTATTATATGTAGAGTATTGGATGTAGGATAAATTCGTGGTTGCGAAACATCAGAGAGAGGCAGACCAGCATTGCCAGCAAAGGCCTGTCCCCAACAGTAGGGACATATATATATAGGCAATAACTTTTTACCACTTTTTTTCATGGAAAAAAACTATTTAGGGTTTAGCTCTATACATGTAACTTATTCCGTGTACAATAGAAAAATAATGTATTTTAATATATAATCATCTTTACTTCCAGATATCGATCAGCTAGTGACCATTTCGGGTATGGTGATCCGTACATCAGGCATAGTGCCAGAGATGCGGGAAGCGTTTTTCCGTTGCGCGGTGTGCGGGGCTGCGGCCGTGGGGGAACTGGAGCGCGGCCGGGTGGCGGAGCCCGCGCACTGCGGTCACTGCAGTACCGCACACTGCTTCCAGCTCATACACAATCGCTCGCACTTCAGCGATAAGCAGCTGGTCAAATTGCAGGAGGCACCTGGTGAGTGAAGTTGTATGTTGCAGATAATTTCTAATCACTCTTATATCTATCTTACTTATAATCTTGCTTATAACTAATTTTCTTTATTATGATTCTGTATCATGGAAGTCATACTTTTGTGAGTGTATAAAAAGCCTATATAAATATATATTTTTTTTTATTAATGACGAAGTACACTATGGCCAGAGAAGCTGGCCTTGACTGCTTCACCGGACTGAGAGATGGCATAGCTCTTAGGTCGCTTAGCGTGAACTTCTATCGCTAGTAACTCGACACAAGGGTTCCCGGTGAGGGGTAACCTCGCCATGGACGGTTACTATATTACGCGAAGCATTCCAATCCGAGAGCGCCGAACCCCGACTCGGTTGCTATTTCACGGATAATCTAAGGGACATTGAAAAACTAAACTAACTTTGAGTGCCACTTCGGGAAGTGGCCGAAGAAACTCCAGCAACCCTCCTAACATTTAAGGGGTGGAAAATAAACTTATTTTGATTTGATTTGCAGACGACATGCCGGCGGGACGTACGCCTGCAACGGTTAGTATAATGGCGCACGGTGCGTTAGTGGAGGCGGTGGGGGCCGGCGAGCGCGTGTCCGTGACGGGCGTGTTCCGCGCCGCGCCCGCCTCAGCGCACCCGCGCCGAGCCACGCTGCGCGCGCTCCACCGCACGCACGTGGACGCGTTGCACTACCGCAAGGTGCACAACGACCGCCTGCACGACACTGACGACCTGTGAGTCTACCCTACATCTGCTAATACTAAGAGAGGTAGAGAGATATCTCTTTCTCTCCCCCCCCCTCTCTCTTTCTCTCTCTCTATCTCTTGCTATTAGTCCCCATGGTGGTGGGATCAGCTTTCCGGATTTTCGCTTTTCACTTCGCTCCGCCTCCGTCGGGGGAAATCTTGCACTTGCTCATGTCTCTCGACACTATACTCTCCCAACTTTTCTTGAGTCATCATCTGCAAATACAACTATAACAACTATTATCAATTAAGTGCTTTCAAGTGAAGAGCGTACTTCCTTTTCTAAGATATGCATCAGTTACGTTTGAGATGCTCGCGCGTGTTGGTGATCATCTAATAAACGCTCACGCCATCACTCAGAAGGGGGACAAGATCACTGGCTTCATTTTTATAATTTTGACGACGGCTTCTCTATCACACGTGCATATATCGACTCACTATCCCTCAGTAAGTGGCTAATCTGTCGATACATTCTCTTCTAGGGCGCCCTCTACCTTTTCTTTGGCTTCTACAGTATAGAACTATTGATTTTCGTGGGCTTTTAGCGGGCTGTTGTAAGTTGATCAATGTTTGGCAATAGTACCCCATAATTAGAGCATAAGAAGCTTTTTGAAAGTGGAGAAAAAATACCTTATTTTTCCTTCTCTTATCCTTATTGCTGCAGAAAGGAGCACCGTTTCCCCCCAGAACGAGTGGAGATGTTCAAAGCATTGTCTCAGCAAGCGGATTGCTACGAGCGGCTGGCGCGCGCAATCGCACCTTCCATTTATGAGAACCTCGACATTAAGAAGGGCGTCTTGCTGCAACTGCTTGGCGGGACCAAGAAGAATTTCAACGCCGCCGGACGTACTCATTTCCGGTTAGTTCATTGAAAATAAATAAACTTGTTTCCTATTCAATAAAATATGGAAAAAATTGTCATTGTATTAACAGCAGTATTCATCATCATTAATTTAACGCGTGAAGCAAAAACTGTGTACCCCTTCTTGCGAAAATTACGCGGACTTTAAAATTATACATACAAAATACATTAAATCAATAAAAAAGTTATACACCACTACTATGCGTTTTGATACACATACACGCGGATATCATATGGTTGCTTGGCAACAGGTAATCTTATTATTAGATAAATAATGATTGAAAGATTCATTGTGTGATTCCAATGCTCCAATTCATGGATTAAAGTCGAATTTCGGTAATAGATCAACCACTAGTATGTATAAACATTAATTTCTAGATCGGAGATAAACATCCTGCTGTGTGGAGACCCAGGAACGAGCAAGTCACAGCTGCTGCGCTGGGTGCACGGGCTGGTGCCACGCGCACAGTACACCTCGGGCAGGGGCTCCTCGGCGGTGGGCCTCACCGCCTACGTCACAAAGGACCCAGACACGAGACAACTAGTCCTACAAACGTAAGAAAGCCTGGACGATCAGCCGATTTGGTATTATTAGCACGGTTGTGCTGAAGCCTAAGGGTACAAGTCCCGTGGGAAATTTAATAAGAACTGTAAATTGAGGCACAATACCGTTTTGCCTGGTTACCTGAGAAGGCGGAACATTTTATTCTGATGCGTCTATAGGAGGTACCGGAGCCGCTATCTGTGTACCGAGATTGTCCATTGGTGGAATTAAGTGTATGCTACCAAGTGAAGTCAAGTCGGGTCGTCTAAGAGGGTCGAGGAACCTCACAGGTACGGGCCTTGGGGTGTGACCCCATTAATCAACGCTGGGGGCGACTGCTCCCCGAGTCATGGGTACCGTTTAGAACGGATTTTTTAGGAATAACTATTTTTACGTCGAGGCTAATCCCTAAAGCGTCAGCCACGACGAATATAACGACTAACTACGCTCTCCCAACCTCTCGGTCTCGGTTGAGTTTTGACCCTACGGAAACCCACCAACCACCGCTATCTTTTATAAATGTTGCCCTCGAAAACAAAGGTCCAATCGCCGCACACTTAACTTAGGTTACCTTTTTTCCACACTACTGATGTCACATATGCCAATATCTTGATAGTATCGTATAAGCTCTTTATTTAAAGATGTTTATCGCATATTGCAGAGGGGCGCTGGTGCTGGCTGACAACGGTATATGCTGCATCGACGAGTTTGATAAAATGAACGACTCGACGCGAAGTGTACTGCACGAAGTGAGTATTTTTGGTGTGAATCTACAATTTAATAACGAAATTCTTGATTTTTTCTTTTTTTTTCAATAAGATACAAATTATTTAGTCGTAATAACTGTATAGATAGACTAGATAGAGTCCGCGAAACATAATTTCGCAAGTTAAAATCCACCATTCGACTATTGACTTGAATCACCTCCTTGCTCGTTTTAAATTAATGATAAAGAATTTTAAAAAGCTTCCTGAAATTTGTTTGCATTTTTTAAAAACAACTTAATAAAAATAAAAGAGTATATGATATAACAAAACAAACAAAACTATGGCCAACAGAAACTAAATGTCCGGTCACGAAAAAACACAGAAAACGCAATTATAACTTTTATAATGTAATAAATTTAATAAGTGTATAACAGACAATTATATATTCTAGTGGCGCTACGTCCATAAATAGATTATCCTTTTTGGTAGGTAATGGAGCAACAGACGCTGTCAATTGCTAAAGCGGGCATCATCTGTCAACTGAACGCCAGAACATCCATACTGGCCGCTGCAAACCCTGCCGAGTCACAGTGGAACAAGAATAAGACCATTGTCGAAAATGTTCAATTGCCACATACACTTATGTCTAGGTATGGCAATAAAAAGAACGTCTATCTGTTGCGGCTGGAAGATCAGAAATCTAACATTGGGTCAATGTAACTAGATAAAAATGCTCTCCCTTTTAAGCCTAGGAGGGAAGACAGAAACAGTAATCACCGTTCGCTTTCTACTAAGCTTATCAAGTCTTATATTTTGTAGATATTTTGTGTACACCATTTTAGGCACCCATACCATTTTTTCAAGGCCACACGGGCCACCGATGTCGCCTTCTTCCTGGGTCCACCTTAGCGGACGACAAAGGCCCCCACCCTTGTCCCCGACTTAACCCGAGGCCCCTTTTAGTCGCCTTATACGACAGGCAGGGGATACCGTAGTCTTATTCTTGAGAGCCCAGAACTACAGGGCTGAAGGCACCCATACAAGCCACAACCCGCCCAGGTTCCGTTTTTATAGCTTTTGTGCTTTATTACTCCTTACTGTTTCTATCCGATTACAATATAAGCGTCTTCGAAAGTAATTTATCTTATCTAGTGCGCTTGCCCTTCCAGGGCCGCATTTCCACTTAGCATTAGATAGAATAGATGGATGAAATAGAGATGGTGAATGCTAACGCGACCCCATCGCGCCCATCATGGCGGAGGATGGCTCACCATGGGAGGTTTTAGTCGGTAGGCCGAGGCCGAGCCCGACATAAATCGTCGAGTATGAATAGACC
This sequence comes from Meandrusa payeni, assembly GCA_029286785.1. Taxonomy (NCBI): domain Eukaryota; kingdom Metazoa; phylum Arthropoda; class Insecta; order Lepidoptera; family Papilionidae; genus Meandrusa; species Meandrusa payeni. The sequence goes on along the minus strand of JAGSMX010000008.1, from coordinate 3,020,815 downwards.
CATTTCCTCCCATGAAAAAGATGGATGAATTAACGGTCTTTGAAAGTATAAAAAAAGTCTTAGCCATTTTGAATATTATATCAACGTAATGTACGAGTGACTATTGTTTTGTAAGTTCTGTAACAAATGTTCTTTCAGGTTCGACCTAATATTCTTGGTTCTGGACCCACAAGATGAGGCATTCGACCGACGGCTGGCGTCCCATCTTGTCTCCCTGTACTACAAGGACCCCACGGATCCGCGGGAGGACGAGGATGTTGTTGTAAGTACCACTCCTCTAATATGTGCATATACATTTGGAATAAGGTGATAATGGTAAGTTAGGTTTTGCTTAATCTCTGCTTACCCTCTTTAAGTATTGTTTTAGAACATGGGTGTGATGCGCGACTACATAGTGTTCGCTAAGGAGCACGTACAGCCCACGCTCAGCGAGACAGCCCAGCAGAGGCTCATAGATGCATATGTCGATATGAGGTAAAAATTTGAGAGTTTATGTATTAATCACTTTATATACAGTATGTATATACCGTTTTATATAGAGATTAAGGCTGAGCGATCTAAGACACTATCCGGTGAAGCAGTCACGGCCAGCTTCCCTGGCCGATATGTGTTCAGGTTCATTAAAAAAAATTAACTATAATAATAATAATAACTTTATTAATATCACAAAATACAAACATGTTACATATACAGGAGCTCTGTTTCCTGAACTAGGTACAGTGTACCTGTATCTCAGGAGACAGTGCCTTCCAGAGTCACAAACAGTAAGTCCTGCGTACAATAAGTTTTAATATAAGTTAAGTAAATTATACGATAATTAATAATTAAAATATATAAAATAAAAACAAAAATGTGTGCAAAAGGGAAAAAATCGAAAGAACTACAGTCATAGTTGAGAAGTTATGCGAATGTGTAGTGTGTGTGTTTGTGTGAGTGAGTGTGTGGATATCATGAGGTTAATAATATATTTTCAATTTGGGTGTAGTCCTGATTCTGCAACCAACTATACAGTCCGTAAAAATATATCACTGTGTAAAAAATAATTTCACAATGATTATAATATATTTACTTATAGAATTATTGGTGCCTTGTGTTGTAAAGCATAACTTATCACAATATGGCAAAGATTGGTTCCTTTATATTCTTGTACTGTGATTGTCTTGTTATGTAGGCGTGTCGGCAGTGGGCGGGGCCAGATCTCCGCGTATCCACGTCAGTTGGAATCGCTGATTCGACTCGCGGAAGCGCATGCGCGGGTCCGCTTGTCGCCTGTCGTGGAAATTTTAGACGTGGATGAGGCTGCCAGGTAATTGTTATAAATTATTTACTCTGCATAGGGAAGTTTTTGTAAGTACCAGAGTTGTTACCCCAACACTGTTACGTCAATGCAGCCAGTCGGCTGTTTTATTAATCTGGTGATTGTGGGTTGTTCGTCGGATGTCCACATAGTCTTTCCTAGCATTGACATTCCATCCTAAAATTTCCATTTACCTCCCAATTAGTATTTTGCTACAACCACATTGGTCACAGATGACTGACCACAACCGCACAGAATACAGACTGAATATGTTAGTGAATTAGGTGGTGGCCTTGTAATCCTGCGCTTTTAGAATAAGGTTATGGTATCCCCATCCTGTCGTAAAAGGCGACTAAAGGGGTTCATGGGTGATAACGGTGGGGTCTCTCGTCGTCTTCTACAGTGGACCCGGGAAAGAAGCGAAACTGGCGGTCCCATATCGCCTTTGCACTGCGAGGGTGTTGGGACAGGGAGTAACCTTCACCGGGAGGTGCTATACGGCACAGTGCAGAGGCGCTCTGGTGCATTATACTGTATCCCAGAGCCATTTTACAATACACTGAAGATGAAACCATTTCGATGAGTGATGTGGCCGAAGATCTAACCTACATTCAAGGCCGCTGACATTCAGGATGCTTTTTCCCTTACTGTATTGTTAAAAACTATTTAGTGTAGGTTTGTCTCATCTCTTACACTCCTAAGCCATATAAAATCCATTTCAGACTACACCGTGAAGCGTTAAAGCAATCGGCCACTGATCCTGCATCAGGTCGTATCGACGTGGGTATCCTCACCACAGGGCTGGGGGCGGCGGCTCGTCGGCGACGCGCCGATCTGGTGGCCGCGCTTAGGGAGATCATCCAACCCTACAGCAAGCCACACACAATCACACACTCAAAACTACTGCAAGAGATCAACACAACCTCGCAAATTGTATGTATAAAGTCCAAGTTACAGCTTTTATATATATTTATGTCCCAATGTTGGGCACAGGTCTTCTCTGTAAAGAGAGTAGAAGGGCATAGTCCGCCACGCACACCTAGTGCGCATTAGCAGACTTCATATGTTTCCCTTCACCGCCGAGCGTGTGATAAATCGGCATATAAAATGGACAATTTTTGTGCCGATGCCGACAACCGGGATCGAACTCGGGTTGCTAGCGCGATGCGTAACTTGGGGCAAACACCCGGACACTAGGCTACCGCGGCTCTTAATTGTGTCTATATTTTAATTCAATTCAATTTTTACTAATATAAAAAATAACGAAGTTTACAGGAATATATCGAATAAAACTGAATACAAATATAAAACAATACAATTTTACTGCTAACTTTTGCCGCCGTGCTAGCAGGATGAGCTTTAGCTGCCGTAACACGGGTGTTAGTTCTTTCTAATGCTTCGGTGTCGTCGCGACTTCTCTAATTGCTGAAGAGGTTAGAGGAAGAAGCCCGGTCTTTGCCGGGACCGGCCGGTCGTTGGGGTGCCCTGTTGATGACAGATCCGGGGCACTCCAATTATAACGGCTGATGGCATTCGAAGGTTTAGTGGGTAGAGGTCGCCCAGACCGATTCCCACACATTCCTCCGTGCCCACCCAGGGTTCCGTAAAAGGGATTCCCCCGCGTAAAAAAAGAATAAAATAAAAAAAGGTGTTAGTTCTTTCAGTTGACCTGGCTCTGGGGTTGAGGAGGCTATTTTAGAAAACACTTTCTTCGTATTAATATATATATAATGTAAACATTTCATTATACTATTATAACGTTTTAAACATTTCAATATTATTTTAAACTATTGCAACATTTTATGTGTATGTGTGTTCCAAAGATGCTTTCCTGTCACAGTTTTCGAATATGTGGCATTAGAGCGGAATGCCACTCCCTTTATTATTCTTACACGTGTTCTTGGTCTTCTAGTGTGCCGCCGGTAAATAAAAGTAACACAGAATAATCAAGAATAGTGAAATTATATTATATAGACATAGACATTTAGATATATATATATATATTTATTGGCATTACAATACAAAAACACATCACAGACAGAATACAGTTAAAGTTATACGGACAAATAATACAACACATATGACGCCAATATCGGACACCGTCTCAGCATATGCTGTCGCAAGGATCCGACAGCGCGGATTTTCAGCGGTGCCCGGGACTAGCTAAAGACGTGCGCGCGCACATTAAATACAATTTGTAAAAATGTCTTGACAAAAAGTGATCAAAAAGTAAGTGATAAGAAAAACGTTGACATGTGTCTTTTATAAAAAAATGTCTTATTCCAAATATAATATAAATAATTTTAACGTCTAAAATACTTTTTGGTAATTGGCGAATGCAAATCGCCACACAGTCTTGATGAGAAGTCTATTTTTTTTACTACAGAAGACAATCGTCTGTTGTAACATTTTTTTAAATCATCATTCCAATATTCGAAACTTTCACTTCAAATGTGGTTACCGTCCAAGCCGAGGTTACCCCTCACCGGGGGGACCCTTGTGTCGAGTTACTAGCAATAGAGGTTCAGGCTAAGCGACCTAAGAGCTGTGCCACCTCTCAATCCGGTGAAGCAGTCAAGGCCAGCCTCTCTGGCCAGTCTGTGTAGTTCGTCATAAAAAAAAAAAAAATGTGACAAGTGTTGCCAGCCATTACTTACATATTCATACTCCAACAACAGGTCTATGACCTATACAATCACATCACTCCCTGACACTTAACGCGGGCACTAAAGATTAATTATAATATACAATTATTGAGAGACTAATATTTTTTTTTAAAAGAAAGCTTGCAATATTTCTTACCAACATTCTTGTTACCCATTCTAAGCTTATGCTTGTGCTAGGAGATGGTTCACGTCAATAGTCGAATGGTGGAGAACCTACGACCTTACGATTCGCAGGCCGTACCCTAAAACATTAGGCTATTGGCGCATTTTATTACTATCAAGTTGTTTATACTAAATGAAGTGTAAGGTAAATACATTTTATACATTAATAAATTGCCGTAAAAATAAGTTGCTCGTGTATGAGACTAATTGTTGTGTGGCTCAAGCGTACGGCGTTTAAAAGAAAGCCACGTTTCGCAGATTGTCCCCTAAACCATCAGGCTATGGCATGATTATTCGCTATATCAATGAAATGTTGTTAAATGTTCGTTTCAGACGGTGTCTCGCGAGCAACTGGACGAGGCGTTACGCGACTTGCAGGACGAGGGCAAAGTAACCGTTGTCAGCCACACGCACCTACGTCTCTGCTGACCCTGAGAGAAAGTCCCCCGTCCCTCTGTACAGTGCTGAACGCCACTGGGAGGCTGAGGTGTCTGATTTTCATTATTAACTTTTTTCCACGTAAATATAAGAAATAATTAGTTTTGTACGTTATTTGTTTTCTTTAAACGAGCAATAATTTTATATAATCTACATAACCTGATCCTGGAAAGGCCTCCAACGATTTTTCATGAAATTTAGGGGGCCAGGATTTATTTCTAGAAAACGTCGTTTTAATTTTACTTGACAATGAAAACCCCGGTTTAAGTCCAGATGTCTCCAGTAAGATAATTAAAAAAAACTACGATACAAAATTATCGTAACACCTTTACTTAATTAAGAATAATATATAATTAATATTAGCTCCATCTATCTAAACCGTTTGGTACTATAAAATCTTACGCTATTATTTAACGTTACGGATGTTTTTTTTTCATGCCAGTATATTCAGAGGTATTTAAGTACATATTTGTGCATATATAAATCTTGACATTACGTTCTTTTATCTTGTCCTTGAGAACTACACCTGCCAATATATTTCCTTCTTAATCAGGGTTGATTTGTAGAGAATGCCACTAAGGCATTATGTCCGCTTTTGTGAACCTTAGTAAAAAGTATTATAATAATAATAAATAAATAGAACCTCGTGAAAGCCGAAATAGATAAAAGAACTAAATATCTTGACCTGGCGCACGAGGTGACCGACATGTGGGGTGGCATGCCGGCTGAAGTTATCCCAATAGTCATTTCGGCATATGGGTTAATTCCAATAAGCCTTTCAAGTCATCTGAGGCGATTGGGACTCCGGGAAGGTATGCTTCAGGGCCAGATGCAGAAAGCGGTGTTGCTCGATACCGCGCGTATTGTCCGCCGATTTCTCTCTCATTCTCCCTGACCCTCGGCCGTTTGGTCTCCCCTGCCGAGGGAATCTCGTCTGGTTGGATTTATTTATTTATTCTGTTATATCTATTGTGTATGTAAATATATCTAATATATTATTTAGTTTATATAAAATATATATTGATATGTAAATTTTGTATATTTTATATATACCAACCAGACGGAGAAACTTGTTAAAATATATCCACAAAGTATAAATAAATAAATCTTTATTGGTCACCAAAGAAAATGATTCAACAATGAAGCTAGGTTCTATTGCACCTGTGTTTCAGGAGTCAGTGTCTTCTCCCATTTAAAAACACAATAAAATACAAATGAGCAATAACAATATTTTATAAATATGACAGTTTGTGTGTGTGTGTAAATTTGTGTTTGTGTATGTCCCTCAGCTTTATATTAAATTAGGAGGCTTTCCGTCTGAATATAATTTAACTCTAGTAAAAGTTGTATTTTTTTTTATTTTCTCACAATAATTTCAATAACAACTTACTTAAATTACAATTATGGGCGGGGGACTGGTGTCTAGACTAGGAACGAGCCTGTGTGATGGATCACCAGGCCTAAACCCCATGGATTTTAACAAAACTTTTGGAAAACTATTGGAGAGAGAAGGAGAAGGTAATATATACATAAATATATATAAATAAATAACGGTATACGTATATATATATATAAATGAAGAAATATAGATATATAATTGTTGTTACGTGTCATGTGTGTGTGTGATGTATTATAATAAGTTTAAAAAAAACAGTATATAACAAGTAATCTTTATTTACATTGCCATTAAACTTGTATATAAAAAGCTTCAAGCCCAAGACCAACACTTATGTAACCATTTATCTTATATCTTAATACATTTTGTGTACAGCTTGTTTCTAAATGAGGTAATCGTCAAAAGAAACCCAACCCTTACAGTCAAAGTTAATTATTTTATAGTTCTTAGTAAGTATCGATTATAAACTAGTAATTAGTGTCTTTTTTAATACTATGTAGTATTCAACATTCAGCAATATATTTGACCCGTAAACGACCACAATGGAAGAATTTATTTCTTATTGTATATGTTTATTTTTTTTTAATGACGAACTACACAGATTGGCCTTGACTGCTTCACCGGAGAGGTGGCATAGCTCTTAGGTCGCTTAGCCTGAACCTCCATCGCTAGTAACTCGACACAAGGGTCCCCGCTATGACTGCCACTTCTTCTCCCAGCGCCAACGCTTTCCGAAGTGGCACTCAAAGTTAGTTTAGCTTTTCGAATGTCATAGCGTCAACCGACTGAGTCGTGGTTCGGCCCTCTCGGGCGTCCTCGGATCGGAATGCTTACGCGTAACATAGTAACCGTCCAAGCCGAGATTACCCATCACCGGGGGGGGCGTTGTGTCCAGTTACTAGTGATAGAGGTTCAGGCTAACCACCTCTCAATCTGGTGAAGCGGTCAAGACCAGCTTCTACGGCCAATCAGTGTAGTTCGTCATTAAAAAAACCCAGTCGATTTCGATTTGTTTTATGAAAATGCTTGCTAAAATTTGTGCCCAGAGTATGGTGATGACCTCACCACCTAACATATGGAATTAAGTATGAAGTAAGGAACAGAATAATAACTCTTGTGTACCCCGTTTAGTTTCATAGGACGGTAAAGCTTATATATGTTCATTTATAATCTGAAAGAGTTTGAATGAAGGGCCTTATATCTGCTATTCACTAAGACAACCAATTAAATTATTATTGTGCTAAAGACAGTTCTACCAACTTTATAATGTTCGAACAATGACCAATTTTTTAAATTTGAAATTGAGATTGAACGGCATTTCTATATCTGACATGATTACCATATATAGTAGTAGTAAGAAAAGATTTTCCTTCTTAATTTTTCGGAAAAGTTCGTATTTATCATGCTCTCTCAAATAGTCACATATTAATGGATGTGAAAATGTCACTCATTTATACGATCATTCATTGACAGTACGGGTGTCATCGTATTCCGATAAAGATCAGAATTTTCCCGAAGAAAAATAATTTCTCACTACATCTATACTAACAGTTGAAACAATATTGTAATGTCAATGGAGAGAAACCATAGTGTCACAGGAGAACAAGGAATCATCAAAACTATCAAAATTGACTCTATGATATCAGTGAACATTCATTTTGACGTATTTAAAACACTCACGTCGTAAGTGAACCGGAAGGATGTAAGTTGGAGTCAATAATAAAATAAACAATTTTAAACCTTACCCGAATACTAGATCAAGCTACACAATATAACAATTAATAAATGAAGCAATACTCACTCACACTTAAATATCAACAAAAATAGTAAATCTTCTAAAGTAAGAAATAAATAACGACTAAATATTTCTTACAACATTAAAATATTACCATATAAGACACCATTATATATTATATGTAACTTTGGAAGTGTACTTCATCAAATCTATGTTTTTAAAACTGTTCAACATATAAAGGTAGCCACACATTTCACGTTTTGTATTTATATATATATGTAATAGATTTTTTAATGTGATCTCCTGCGTTACTCCACACACGTGAAGTCACCATAAAAATAAGTTAATAATTTTTATTGACTATGTAATACAAGTTGATGTAGTCATTAATCATTTACTATGATGTCGACAGACATACGACGTTGTCAATCAAAAGTTCCGCACTAACATGTTGTGAAAAACGGTACGCGCCAATTATTGCCTATTGCAGAGGTCGGCAACCCGCGGCATATTTTCGTCTCTGGGGAGTGTGAATTTGCAGCTATTTTGTCTTCCTTGTATAGTATTTTCCTCATTTCTAAGGGCAGCAAATTTCACGAATTACGTGTCTCTTTAACAACTTAGAAATTTTGTAAATTGTAAGTTTTGATGGACTCTTCCAACTCAAAGTTTGAAGACATCTGGCCTAGTGGATACCTAGATCATGGGAATGATTCCTAATAACATTAGCAGTAGTTTAACCGAAAAAGGTAGAGATAGTTCAAACAAACCCATATAGAATATCAGGAGATATTACAAATATGCATTTTTAATTCACGGTTACTATTAGTACATCGCTCGATTCTTCATTGACCATACGTTATAGTATATTTCTAGATATTTATAGTTCTTTCTTAGAGTTACCAATATACACCTAGGATGATTCCTACCGACACAGTCACTCATACATGATTTCAAGCTCAAACTTCAAAGCTCAATTTTTTCTGTTCTCGTCACAATATTCTCTTTCAAGTAAATACAGAATCAGCCTATCACACAGTTTCTAACCCTATCTTTCAGTCACATAAAAGTGTATGAGGAAAGGAAGCTCTATTTTTAATGGCTTATATAACAGTATTCAATATATAGGAGGCGAAATCATACTGCTAAGCAGGAGTCAGGAGATCTTTCTCTTTTGTTTTTGCGTGGGGAAACTAACTCTCGCGGGAAAGATGACAATTATGTCAAATTCGCATCGACTAAAACCCCACGGTGGTTACCATCTGCGCTACCGAAGGTTAGTGAGATGGCTAGTTCGTCTCGAGGTCCCCTGCCTGCCGTAGAAGGCGACTAAAAGGGGCCTCCAGGTCACGGGGGCGACAAAGGTGGGGGCCTTTGTCGTCCATTACAGTGGACTCGGGAAGAAGGCGACATCAGCTGGCCTGTGTCGCCTTGCACTGCGAGGGTGCTGGGGGAGGGACTTACCTCCACTCTCGCCATGCACCGAGGAGGGGCCATCGAGTCGGTTTTATGAGTGAGTAAGAACCTCACATAATCCTATCGCCATCCCCCCAAAAATCGGGATATATTGTTGAAAATTCGCCTTCCCCCCCACCGTTGTCGACAAAAAAGGTCGTCTTTGGGGCATGCGTTAAAATCGCTACCGACAAAACCCTCTCGTACTGCACGGCATCACTCCGTGTCCCCTGCGTATTGTAGATTCGTGGGAATCAAACTTCTGATGCGAGTGAGCTAAATACTAACTATACCTTTATATATAATTTAATTTGTCAATATCTTAAATGCTTTTACAAATTTCTTTGAAGTATAATCTTAGCTTTGCTATGGGATGGAAAACATCTTTGCCGCAATAGAGTCCTGAGGGAACTCATAATAGCCACACGGGTATAGTTAACTGAGACATCTCCTTAATATCAGATCAAGTGTACGGTTAATTACTGATCTTGATAATTATAAAAATTACTGATTTTGATAATTATAAAAATTACTGATCTTGATAATTATAAAAATGTGTGTGGCTACAAGACAACGGCATTGTTATACAAAAAAGTATTTGTACAAATATTCTAAACTATAAACAAGAACACATTACAGCTGGTGAATATCCAAGTAATTCATGTGACCAATTGACTTCCATAAGGATTCAAAGTATACCTCAGCAATGTGAACATATAATACATTTGCATTGCTAAGGTATACACAGGTAGACCAATTAGTTCACAGATAAAAGAAATAAACACAAATAACATATATAAAGAAACCCTCTAAGACATGTGAAGTCTGACAATCCGCACTAGAGTCGCGTTTATGCCCTTATACTGCCACTACCAGAAAAGTGCTGTACCCAACACTTACTCTGTGATTGCATAAATAAAAATTCAAAGTTGTTGTTGTACACTTTACAATTACATAAGTAAACACAAAAACCGACTTCAAATGTATTTTACATTAAAGGCTACAACGTTAGGACAATCTCTTTTAAGGCCTTATATGGTTTTATCATGGATACCATTTTCAGAACTTATTTTTATTTTAAAAGAAAGCTAGCAATATTTCTTTTTTTTTCAGAAATATTACTAACAATCTTGTTAACCATTCCAACTAAGCTTGGTGCTAGGACATGGTTCACGGTAATAATCCAATGGTGGATTCGAATCCACGACCTTACGTTCGCAAGCCGTACCCTAAACCATTAGGCTATTGACGCACATTTGTTTATTGTAAAGGAAAAATTGTTCCCGTACGGGAAGCACAAGCATTCAGATAAATAGAAATGAACCATCAAAATCGGTTCACCAAGCCGGAAGTTCTGAAGTAACAAATATATTAAAAAAATTGAATTGAGAACCTCATTTTTAAGTCGGTTAAATCTTTGTCCGTTGGCATCTTCATTAATTATTTTACTAAACAAGAATTCTCGAGTTTTTAATTCATTTGGCAAAACCTCTTTATCACTCTTAAAGGAGTTTGTTAATAATTTTAGCCTCTAATTTAAAATATTTAATAATCAATGACATTAGAATATTCTACCTTAGAATGATGTGGTTTCATTGATTATTCCAGTAGATATCATATATTGTATGGATGGATCTGATAAGCATAGTTCATTCAGATAATTCATATAAAGACAGACTTGGTAAAGAGGGAAACTGTTGCAAATAAAAAAAAAAAACAAATTAATCAGAACCTTACCAAGCTCTCATCAAACTACCTTTGAAGTACATCCATTCCAATAAAAATGAATCATTAAAAACGGTTCACCCAGTCGAAAGTTATGAGGTAATAAACAAAAACACATAGACCAATTGAGAATCTCCTTTTGTGAAGTCGGTTGAAGTGTAGACCACCAGGGGTCAAAGAATAATATGTAATTTATCTAAGACCCTCGGGGATCCGGCATAATGTGCGCTGTGCTCATTCTTCCGCGACTTGGCTGACCCTAGGATCGGTGGTGCCATGTATGTCTAAAGAGTTACCCGAACTATATAAATACAAATTGTAGATAAAAACCATAGATAGTTTCGTCCGTTCCAAACAATAAAGTCGAATCTGCAAGACTGGTAAGTATCAGGACAGTAAATAGAAGTTGTATATATGTGTTGTACTGAAACTATGCGACAATGGTTCCAATATTTTTTAGTATCTCGGTAACCCAGAGATATACACAATACAATAAAACACAGGCAGGTAAGATTTTGTAAGCTATTTTACGTAAAGTTACAGCCTTTATATATGTCCCACAGCTGGGCACAGGGCTCCTCTGTAAAGAGAGTATAAGGGCGTCCGCCACGCGGCCCCAGTGACTCATCAACACTAGGAAAACTTCACGTGTCTTAGAAAATTTTCCTAGGACATATCGGTTCCCTCACGATGTTTTCGTTCACCGCCGAGCGCGTCGTCAATCACCACATAAACTTACAACAAATCTATTGGTGCCGGCACCTGGGATCGAACTCGGGTCGCTAGCGTACCATGCAACTTGAGGCGACCGCCCGGACACTGAACTACCACGTAATAAAATATATTTTGAGCCTTAAAATAACATCGGACTTTATTATTTGGTACGGACGGTTTATTTGCTTAATATATAAATGTACGTAACAGTGTATAAGGCGCTTTATATTATCACTATAATTATTTGCTAAGCACGTCTATCAGGACGTAGGCGACGGTTTGGAAGGTGGTTCTTCACCAGTTGAAGTCTCCCCTGTGGCGTTGATGTCGGTGCGCGGGTCGTACGCGTCGGCTCGCTGGCAGGCCTCCAGGACGTATTTATTGAACAAGTCAGGCTTGTCTACGTACACGTGGTGACCGGCACCATTTATCACCTGCAATGATATTGAAATAAATCAAGGCGCAAGTTAGTATAATAATAATAGTAATTGTTCCCTTCGACAAGGGTCTTTGTCGTCCGCCAAGGTGGACCCGGGAAGAAGGCGACATCGGCAGAGGGCACAGGGGAGGGAGGGAGTAACCTCACCCCCACCCGGGCCGTGCTGTCCTAAGAGCAGAGTCCAGAGGGGCTCCGGTTCGTTCCAGTGAGATCCCGGATCCCCTCACCATGCACCGAGGAAGGGCCACCAGGGTGGTTTTAGTGGGTAAAAGCCCCACGTAACTGCCGCCTTCCCTCCAGAAGGCGAGGTATCTTGTTGAAGATTTACCCCCCGTCAACAAAAAAAAAGGTAATTGTTCCCTTGAAAGACGCATAATTGTAACAAGCCTTTTTTCGTGCAACTCGGCTTGGGCGGTTCAATTTACTTAAGCTAAAAACAAATCGTACGTAATACAGACAAAAATGGATGTGGTCAAATAGAATGTGTGTGTTTGTGTGTGTATGGTGAGTTGTGTACAACTGTCGGCAGGTAACTTAACAACAGTCGTTAGAAGTCGTTTTATAGGTCTCTGGATACCGGGTAACAGCGTTGAGCGCGCGATTGATTGATGAATCAAAGGGTCGATTGAACAACCAATTGCGTCTCTCGCGACCCGTTTATGCTTCTGAGTATTCCCGATTAGTTGTGTATTTGGATATGCGCGGACTGACTTCTATTACACCAAAACTTTGCCAAGTTATATGCCGAGGTCTACACGAGTGAGTGTGTGGGTCTGTTGATACTCACCTGAACATAAGTTACGGAGTTGGGGCGATGCTCGCATAGCAATTGGCTGGTGGAGTTATCGACCCAGGAGCGCGAGCCGTAGAGCACGGTGACGGGCAGTTTTGACGGAAGCTGCCCCACTCGGTGGACCATCGGGTTCTTGGCCCAACCGAATCCATGCATTAGCGTGTGGAAAGCGCTTTCTCCGCTGGAATATGTATGCCAAATAATGTATAATGGTTAATCTTCCAAGCAAATAAAAGGGCATACATTAAAAACCGCGACTGTCGGAGGTTGCGAATAATCCTTGCGCGATACAAGTATTTTATGGGAAAACCCCACCCCCTCGATAGGATTAGGAGCGTTGCTGGAGTTTCTTCGGCCACTTCTTCTACCAGCGCTTCCCGAAGTGGCATATAAGTTAGTTTAGGTTAGATTGTCCCAATAGATTTCGTTAATAAAATAGCTACCGACCGGATCGGACTGCTAACGCGTAATAATGGTAACCGTCAAGCCGAGGTTACCCCTCACCGGGGACCCTTGTCTCGGGTTACCACCTAATAGAGGTTCAGGCTAAGCGACCTAAGAGCTATGCCACCTCTCAAATCCGGTGAAGCAGTAAAGGCCAGCTTCTCTGTGCCAACTGTGTTAGTTCGTCCAAAAAAAAAAACATTAAAAAATAAACGACTGAAGTAAAACTTCTTTAGCCCCATCTATAGGTATATATATATATATATATATATATATATATATAGAGTTATATTCAGAGTTATATATATATATATATACATATATAGATGTAGTGAACATTATTTTCCTTCGGGAAAACTGAATACGATGACACCGGTACTGTTAATGAATTATCGTATTAAATGAGTGACATTTTCATCAGCTTTTTGAACAGCACGATAAATACGTATTTTCCGAATAATTACGAAGGAAAATCTTTTCTCACTATCTATACACGATTGTTCGCGAGAGAAAGAGAATGTGCATGCGCCATTGCTCACTTGCTACTACAGTGTGATACGGACAATAGGCCTGCACTTAGAGACATGTAACTGGCTATGAGAGAGAGAGAGGAAATATGTGATCATTCTCTACAGTAATAAACGAAACATAACTCTGTCTCTTTTATCTTCACTAACTTAAATACCCATCAATTTACATCCGTCTCGCCCGATCACATTTCGCAACGAAGTCAAGCGTACGTAAATAAGTTTCACTTCAACAACTTTACTGTGTCGTATAACTGGCGGCAGCTAACTTGGCAGGAGTCGTTAGATACGCAGAAATCCTTTTTTAGGTCTCTCGTTTCTTAGGTACGTAACGGGACGGAGGAAACGAAGTAACATCGTTGAGAGTGCGCGATTGGGCGAGTGGACAAGCGGTCGCCTCTCTCGCTTTTAAAAGTAATTAAACTGTATCCGTTTAATTAATTTTTTTTTAACTTAATAATATATTTATTTATGAAAATTTGTACATCTATTTTTTTATTGTATATAGTATACATTAATCTCATAACTATTTATACACGTATCATATTTATTGTACTCTTATTGTCTGTATAGATTCCATGTAAATGTAGTGTTGCGCGCGCACGACTATGGGTAGTCCTGGGTACCGCTGAAAATCAGCTATCGCATCCTTGCGTCGGCATATTTTTTTACGCGGGGGAATCCTTTGTACGGACCATCCTCCGGAACCCTAGGTGGGCCCGGAGGGATGTGTGGGAATCGGCCTGGGCGACCCCTATCCGTTAAACTTCGAATGCCAGGTACCCAGCCTGGCACCGCTTCAGATTACGGGGGCAGCGAGAAGGGCGTTGATATCGCCTCCTGCGCACCCCGACTCGCTACCTGTGGAGGGAGGAAGCCCCTGGGCTATCCTCCCTGCGACGGCATATGCTGAGACGGTGTCCAATATTGGCATCATATCTTATGTCCTATTTGTCCGTTTTTTCTTGAACTGTATTTTTTTCTGTCTTTTTGATGTGTTTTAAATTTTGTGCCTATAAAGAATATGTCTATGTTATATACCTGGGAGTCTGCGAGTTGCACTGGTATATGTAATCCGGTATAAGTTGCTCCGCGTCAGCCAGGTGTGCGGTATACTTGCGCGGTATGTCGGGACGGGTCTTGCCCACTAGCCAGCGGCCGGCAGGGCCCGCCGCGCGTACCGCCCACAGAGGATTGAATGGCTGGACGGCGGTAGCAACCGCCCGCACCCAGAAAGGCAACTGGTACTTTTCGTAGACGTTTGATGGTCTTTCAGGGAAGCCCCATGGGTCCGCGAGGATTAGGTGGCGAACCCTGAAAATATAAGATAAATTGTAATTTGTTTGTATTGTAATTATAACACATACTTCCACTTTTTACCGGCATTTTGTGAGGAGGCACTTTCTCGATTAGGCAGCCCGTTCATCTAATAGCAAAAGGTTTTTTTTTTATATTCAATATGCCAACATATGTGATAAACATAATTTTTATCCGTTTCAAAAAACTGAAACGCATAAAAATTATGTTTATCAAATATGTTGAGGGAGACCCTTGTGTCGAGATACCACCTAAGAGCTATGGAGATAAGAGACCTAAGGCATAGCTCTTAGGTCGCTTAGCCTGAACCTCTATTGCTAGTAACTCGACACAAGGGTCCCCCCGGTGAGGGGTGACCTCGGCTTGGACGGTTACCATTACGCGTTAGCAGTCCGATCCGAGGGCGCCCGAGAGGGCCGAACCACGACTCGGTCGGTAGCTATTTTATTAACAAAATCTATTGGGACAATCTAAGCTAAACTAACTTATATGCCACTTCGGAAAAATTATAGCGTTTACGACTTCAACGGATAGCGATTTGTGCCGACATGGTGACAGTCAACTATAGTGACAGCCCCCGAGCCTTGAATTATAAAATACCACGGCAGTATTATAACTCAACGGTGCCATAAACTTCGGTGAGCTAAAAGTTCGAATTAATCACGTTAGTTGACTATTGCTATCGCCAATCTACTCACCTATCTGGGTACTTTAGTGCGTACGCAGTGGCGATGTAGCCTCCGAGGCTGTGCCCCAGCAGTATCACCTGATCCAGGTTCACCTCGCGGCGCCATTCTTCCACGGATTCCACCCATTGTGCCTCCACTTTACTGGCGTCAGACGCGAACTTCGGCCGAGCTGCGACCGAAACCTGACCGAATAAACCTTTAATGTATAAGAACGTAATTATGTTTAACGATTCATAATTTAGGTACTTACCTAACTTAGTAAACTTAGTATACCTAAGTTTTATAAATTGTCTCAGATAATGTAGTTATGTACCTGTTGGCTAATTTATCAGTTTTGGGTCTACTAGTTTTATATTTTCCTATGTCACTGTGTGATTAATTTAGCTGTTTATTTTAGTGTATACTATTATGAATAAATCAATAAATTAATTAATATATCAAAATAAAAACGGGCTCGAGACAAAATACTGGTCACAATGCATTTTTGAAGTAAAACTTCTTTACCCACGCTTGAATTTGGGGGCAAGTTGATTGGGAAGGTTGGCCAGGCGAAGGGAAGTTGAGATTGAAATATAAGTTGGAGAAGATAGAGAGAAAGATACGATTCTTATATTACTGTAGGGGCAAGAGAGAGATGCGAGCACACATTTTCTTTCTTTCTCTCATAGTCAGTTACGAAAGTATATCTAAGGCACAGTGCCTATTGTCTGTATCACACTGGAGCTATAGTGTATACATATATATACATACATATAGATGGAGCAAAAGAAGTTTTACTTCAGTCATGTGGTCTAAAGCACTAATAATATAGAACCTCCACCTTTTTTGAAGTTAATTAATATCAAGGAATAAAATTTACTTTGCTTACCCAGTAAATCAATGGCATATACGGGTCGTTTTTCTGCCAGTGCGTCAAGATTAGTGCACCATAGCGCCAGGCCGGCGCCCATTCCGTGCAGGAGCACCAGGGGCACCCGTGGCGACTCCTCATTCAATGATATCGTCCAGATCTTGTCGCTCTGCCCCACCACCGACCCGATGTCCACGTAGAAGCGTTTGTACACCGTTTTTACACCTGCGTGTAAAATAGCATTAAATTCCGAATTAACGAAATCCATATCTTACTGACCTATCATATTTACGCGAATATTAATATAAACTCTCACGTCCTTTAAATCCTAGTGGGGTAGACAGAGACAGACACTAGGATTTATTAATCATTAAGTAAAATTATTTACAAATTTTATCGCGTATTTGGCAATAATCGAGCCTTCGGTTGGACGGTTCGTGTTAACCCTTGAAAAGACCTTATAGATATGGCTCCGTAGATCGGCCTAATAGTTCTCTAGTAGACCTGTTAAAGTCAGCAAATTGAACATCTGCCGAGTCAGTCGACAGATGCGTGAGGATAGTCTTGGAATGGAGTCCGCACATGGAGAAGCGTAGCCCTTCCTCCAGATGGACCTACGATCTAATAGCCGGAAATGGCTAGATCGGGAGAGGATCGTGTATAGTGGAAGGCATTGGTGAAGGCCTATTTCCATTAGTGCATAGATACGCATTTTTTTATACTTTCTAAGCAAGTGCTAGACTACGATCCCACCTGATGTTAAGTGGAAATGCAGTCCTGGAGGCGCACTAGCTGATGATGATCGCGTTTTTATCTCATTTTTAATTAACGACGTTATAAACGGCAGTCTTTCCTTCTTCAAAAAAAGAGGAGGCTCTCAATTCTCAACTTTTGACTGGGTGGACCGATTTCGATTATTCTTTTTTAAAATTTGAAAGCTGATGCTTTTCAATTTGGTTCAGTTCTCACAATGCCATCAATGAAAAAACCATATAAGTCTTAAAGTTAAAGTTACAGCCTTTATATATGTCCCACTGTTGGGCGCAGGCCTAGTATAAGGGCATAGTCCGCCACGCGGCCCTAGTGCGGATTGGCAGACTTCACAAGCCATAGAAAAATTTTCTAAGACATGTAGGTTTCCTCACGATGTTTTCCTTCACCGCCGAGCGCGTGGGAAATCAGCACATAAAATTGCAACAACCAATTTATTGGTGCCGGCACCGGGGATCGAACTCGGGTTGCTAGCGTACTACGCAACTTGAGCCAACCACACGGACACTGAGCTACCACGGCTAGTCTTAAATTAACTCAATATCACGCCAACCGATTTCGATGATTTATTTTTTATTGGTAAGTGTTTACTTCAATGGTAGTTTTATGAGACTTTGGCTAGATTCTGTTTATTCAATTTCGTAAGTTGATAAGTTCAATAATTGCCAGTCAACTGGCACCAGGAATAATCGTGCAAAAATTAGTTCCGTGCGACCGCAGTCAAGGACTTTGATAACAAACAAATGCAAGAGTTTAATTTACGTCAAATAGATAAATTAAAACTTATCGTAACAGTAGGTTTGTGTAAAGATAAATATGAACATTGGGGGCCACTATTTTATGCCGTGTAACAACCTGTCTTTACAAAGCTCAAGTTCGCTCCTGCATGGAGTACTGTTCCCATCTCTGGGATGGGTCTGCTAAGTATCAGCTGGAAGCTTTGGATTCGTTGGAGCGCCGAGCGAAGAAGATCATAGGCAGTGACTCGCTCGTTGAGGCAAATCTTCAGAGCCTCGCACACCGTAGACGAGTGGCCTGCCTCTCGGTTTTTTATCGGGTGCATTTCGGCGAGTGTGCGGAGGTTTTGCATGACCTAATACCCCCCTCCCCTTTCCATCACCGAACGACTAGGCGCGGCGAGCAGTTCCACCCTTACGTTTTAGACATTCCATGAATACGCACGAAGCGGTTTGCCTCCACCTTCCTTATGCGGACGGCTAAGGAATGGAACTCTCTGCCGCGTTCAGTCTTTCCTCACGGGTACAATCTGGACACCTTTAAGTCCAATGTGAACAGACACCTTATAGGCTCACGTGCTCCATCCTAGGCTTTATCTTCGCCTTCCATAAAGCAAGATAGAAGCCAAACGTGAGCCTATTTACTATAAAAAAAAAACCTGTTCTGTAGTAAGTGCAGGCACCTATGACCTTTAACCCCTAGATGTTCTATTATCGTCACAAGTTGGTTGACAATGACGATATGTGGTCCCAAAGGGTTGCCGCCACAACTACGATGGCAATATGACTAAAAAGCTATTAAACACATTAAATAAGTAGAATAGGATTGTAGAAGATGCGTCACTAGATCTTATTCTGCCATTTTTCTTAGTTACAGAGCATCTAACGGAATACTAGGAATTCAAGAGAGAAAACTATAATTACTGCCACTATGAAGCATTGATGTGGAGAGAAGAAACTCCAAAAATTCTTCCATCATTAATCTGAGTTTTTTATCAATAAAAAACAGAACCGTGCAAAATGGTAAACTATAATCCCTATCCACAGCTCTAGGTCACGGCCTTGTCCCTTATCATTTATGTATATGGCATATAATAATGACTAAAAAATTTGTAGCATACGAGATAACACACAAAGAATGCCTTGAAGCATTGTAATGTACGTGTCAATCATAGCTGAACATATTTCAATATAAATTTACGACGAATCATACTTACATGACAAAATTTTTTTTTCAATATTCCTTAGCATCTCATCGGACTGACGCGTCCAGCTGAACCAGCCACCGGTCCAACTGGAAATAATAATCATAAATTATTATGAACAATGAAAAACGTATATTAGAAAAATGCTAATATAAAATGAAAAGCTTTACAATTAAAAATTCATTTCTCAAACACAGGGATGTACTTAGAGGTGTTCATAAATTAGAAAATTTAATGTAGATGATATATACAGTATGAACTCCTTATTCAGTTCTTATTGTATTTCTAGAAACATTTTAACTAATATACATTTGTACTATCAGTGTTTAGTTTTTATTTCGAACATTGGAATGCATCCGCTATATTCCCACATTAATTCCCTGTCTGTATTCACGGTTTCTGAATATGTGGGCATGTTTTAACGAATTATAAACCGCAAGCTTTTACTGTATATTTGTCCAATATTTAAATTAACTTTCTATGCATGTATGTATAATAGTTACATATGTTATTACAGAATATATATAAAAATTATATGTATAACTATAGATACATAGAAGATTAACTAGAACCACCGAAACATTAACAGTCAGACTTTTTATAACATTAATAAATTAGCCACACAGATCAGCCCCAACTATGCAATATTTCATAACCAGTAATTGAATATTCAATTACATTCAAACAAACAAAAGCAGTTTGTTAGTATTACAATGGTATATATAATACACACATGATTCTAAGATGCATGTAGCATGGCTCACCAAATTAAAAACAGAATGTAAAGTCACAATATTACACCAATATTTAATATTTTTATTAGGCGTGATAACCTCCATCTACAAACACAAATATCACTAGGGGAATCATGTGTAACCTATCCTATCATTAAGAAGTTTTAGACTATTTGCTTTATTTCTTTGACTAAACTAAATGTTTTTCAATGAGACTAAAGAAGGTTGTTTTTTTTTTCAATGATTTATTATATTTTAAAAACAGTATATCACTGATCAAATTGGATAATCAAATATATTATATTATTACATATGTTGTGGAAGAGGTACCCACTGGTATTATGGCCCCCCCTTTAGAAAAATAGCAAAATTTAAATCTTCTTATCAGTTTCATCTTAAAGATGTTCTTCGTATATGACTACATTTAATCATATGTAAAGCTTAATATGTTTAGGTGAAACATAGATAGTACCTTTATAACAATTCCTATAACCTTAACAACATTTCAGTACATTATATGTATAAATGGCTAAAATTTGAATTACACAGAATGTGAGATTGCAGTATCGTAATTCCTTTGTCTCTTTTTTTTTTAACAAAACATTATTTCACACACAAATGGGACCATATTTTTTTATGTATTCAAGAAGCAAGTGAAAGATATTGAAACAAATTTTACCAGTGATATACTCATCTAAATAAGCAATATAAGATAATAAGAAAGCATTTTCTCAAGAAGCAATAAGCAGAAATGGAAATGAATCTTACTTCCACACAATGGACAAGATAAAGCCAATCCATGTTCTGCTTACAGTGCTGAAATTTAAAGAATTATTCAGTGTATGAATTTTTTGTTCTATTAAGTTGAACATAGTGTGCCACTTAGCACAAATTTGGAGAGCCACACAACTATTTTTAAAATAATGCTATCACACACACAAATTAGTGATTAAAATCCTCTTTTACATGTTTAATATATGGAAACACTTTATTTTAAAGATACTATTTACTACTGTTTGCATATTTCAAAAAAGAGATGTTACAACCATTTAGTAGGTTTAACTAAAGAAAATATTAAAGATAATGCAGGGATGTTTTGGGTACAAAATTAAAAGGTTTTCTGTCCTTTTAAGGACTTAGAAATAACCTGACATGATGAGAGCTTTTAAAAGGAAGAGATGAGTTGTGAATGAGAAGTATTATATGTTATGTTAAATGTAATCTCTATTTTAATTTTTTTTTTATAATTTCTAAGCAAGTGCTTGACTACGATCCCACCTGATGTTAAGTGGAAATGCAGTCCTGGATGGTAAGGCGCACTAGCTTAGTAAATGCCTATTCACTCTACTCTTGAAAATACCCACATTGTAATCGGAAGGAAAGACAGACGCTGGCAAACTATTCCAGTCCTTTGCTGTACGAAGAATGAAAGACGAAGCAAATCGCTTCGTTCGGGTTTGAGGGATGTTCACAACAAAAGGATGAAATCCCGCAGTGCGTCTAGAAGTCCGATGGTGGAAAGGGGATGGGGGAATTAGATCATGTAGTTCCTGAGCACTCTCCAAATCTTTGTATAATATTATAATATACTGTTAATTGTGTTTGAATATATTCAGTAAAACATTCAAATATTTTTATGAGGATTCCAGTGTTTGTGTTTAAGGGCAAAAAGGTCTATACAGGTTTTAATTCCACAATCGGAAAAAATAAATTTTGTTCATACTGTCATTAGAAGACATTCAAAGATACAGGATATGGTTCACAAACTCTCCTATTCTGCATGCTGTGAAGTGACTTTTGGTACAAAGTTATCAATGACATAAGATAAGCATATCTGCATTATTGGCAACTTTTGATAACGGAATAAATAATCAAATGTGTCGTCATACATCAAAACAGGAATCAAACAATGGATGAAATTAATGAAGAATTTGTGCAATTGGGCTATATCAGGGACTGTAGATTATATTATGGACATTCAACAAAGAGTGACTGTAACAAAAGAGTCACACCTGTCAATTCAAAATAGTATGTTTATCAATGACAGTAGAGATGGACACTTTTAAATCAAAATATTATAATTAACAGAAAATAAAAATTTAATCTGACATATTGATGAATACTCTAATTTTTACTAATAAGAACAAATGAAATTTCAAAATTCCATTATAAGACTGCAAGGTAAACACTTGACAACAGTTCTATCATTGTTATGAAATAAATGATCACATGGTAAGTTTATAATGAAAAACACACCAAAATGCCAAATCTAGGTTAAGTTAAGCAATAACTCATAACTAAATATTTAATATTTTCAATTATAATTTGAAAAAAATACACAAATTTCTTGTGTACAGACAACATGCTTTAAAAAAACCACACTGTAACTTGCTTGTCTACTCCCATTGAGCTAATTTAAAGTTGACTAGATCTGGAAATATTACACAATATATAAATATATATTTTTTAAGATGCTGGGCATAAAAAATAGAGAATAAATAATAAGAATTAAACATGTACACATTTAAATGTAATACTAATTGTTAGCTATATTATATATGAAAATGTAATTTTTTTAATGTAAGACATATACATTTCAGTACATTATATTTATAGATGGCTTAAATTTGAATTACACACAATGTGAGATAGCAGTATCGTAATTCCTCTCTCTCTCTCTTATCATACTCATGCATAAAAAAATCTTTTTTTTAATCATGCACTATTTAACACATTTTAGAAATTATTCGAAGTTTCTTGTTGGTAAGGAGCTATATAACATATATAATACAGGCTACATGTAATGTAAAAAAGTCAATTTCACTCTTTTATTCTGTCATCTGTTCATAATTATTAGTAAAAAAAGCTTATAAGGCATGATAATCGAAGTTAAAATCATTATAATTTCAGCAATCGTTTTCAAATGACGATGAAGTTAAAAGCAAAAAGCAAGCAAAGTTTAAATAAAATGGCCAGTGAAATATTCAATGTAATTTACCTGAGAAAGCCAACAATTACATGATAAATGAATGGCAATACATAGTAGGTCCAAATGCGAGTGACCCCGGGCATTACAAACAACAAGGCATTAGGGACGAATTTGCAGAAACCCTACAATTTAAAAACCAAAACATGAGTTTAAATTTTTTATCTAAACAAAAGCGACATTTACAATGTAATAATTATAATATTGCGCAATGATGTGAATTTCAATTAATCATTACTAGAAAAAAAGAACGTAGAAAAGACATTACCTGGATCTTGTTGTAGTTAAATTTAATTCACTACCCATTTGGCTAATCACAATAATTCATTCACACATATCACGGTTCTAAAACAATAATATTAATAATAATCTCTAAGTCTATTGCGTTCAAAAAACTTAATGCTTAGTAATCGTAATTGATACTAGGATGTCGAAGCGAATTGACGACTATAATATAAAATCCGGCAATATGCCAAACATTTATGTAAGTCACTTATATGACAGTTTGGATTTGACATTTATAGGAAGAAAGAATGAGATAAATTTTTAATGTTGTCAGCGATCATAATACTTTATTTAGAATATGCTATATTTATATTTAAGAAATTTTAAAACGTATAAATATAATAATGTCTAATTATATCTTATTCAATTTATGTATTATGAACCCTATAGAAATATTTAAAGCTAAATTTATAGAAAAAAATATATTTTGTCGCCGTTCCACTAGTATAATTTCGGATACTTGTGGCACAACGGCTGAGCCTGATCTATTGGCAAAGAAAATTTTAATTCGGTTGCCATGACAACAAATTTCTTTGTCAACTCATGGCAAAAGAACTCTCATTTGTGCATGAAAACAAAGCACTAGCGCAAGGATTATTATAATGCAAATATCCACAGTTCAACCAGTTTTCAAATTAGAGCTTAATCATAAAGTAACACCCAGTGTTGTAATAATAGCAAAATATGATGGTATTCACCCATGCTTGACAGCATCTGCTGGATATGATAAAGTATGGCTGCATACGGCAAATTTTTTCTACGTTACTAAACCCTTTTCGTATGATTTTTTCAATGAAATTTCCATGTTAATAACTACAATAAATGCTCTTTATGTTAATATATGTAAATAACATCGGAGTTATGCGTAGTGGATGTGGTATATGTTTTTAGATTATAATTCATCATCCTTACGGAGGCATAACTGGCGGAAGAGCACAGCGATCTCATGCGCATGGTGAAGTTTCTGAATTAAATGTCAGCCAGGCGGTGATAGCCCTCGCTGCCGGTCCTTTGAAACCAGACTGCACCAGAGATATGTTATTAATTGGATCTCCCAGTCAGATACTTGGTATGGTTGTTTGTTTCAAATTATGGATTATATATTGTGTATAATTATGGAGTTTTAACAATAAATACTCAACTAAGTTATTATTCGCGTATGAAATTTGCTCCTTTGGCTGTTATCCAATTCTTTATTTCAATTATTTTAGCTATTACAATCAAATTCGCCCTTATCATCTATGAACAATGTATATAATTTCTTTACCACCAAACAAAAAATAACTTATAATTTCGCTACTGAATATATGAACAATTTAAGTGACATAATTGATCGCCCAAAAAGAATCTAAGAATAAAGATGGTTAATATTTGCGATGCTGTCATTATTTATGTTATAAAAATTCTAGCATTCACATAGGAATCTCCACGCTATATAGCTGGGCTGCGTTGGTTCTACCACAAACTGCCTTATGATTTTATGGCCAAAGATTCGAATACCAGCTTGTATTAATGACGTTTTTCAGTTTCATAGGTCCAAAAAATGGTACTATTTGTATCCGGTGTAGGCGATGGTCATCATCTATCACATATAACGACAGCTTATGAGCGATCTAAAAATATTAAGAGTTATTTAATATGACAACGTATCTTTCATTAGACTACGAAAGCCTTCATTTTAATGTTTTCTATATTTTAATCATGACTTCATTTATTGTAGCTTACGATGTTCACGACAACTCCGACCTCTTTTACAAAGAAGCACAAGATGGCGTAAATGTTTTGATTACTGGTAGTTTTGGCAAGTACAATGAAATGCTCGTCATCATAGGTGGGAACAGTTCAGTGCAGGGGCTCAATTGGAAAGGAGATGAAATATTTTGGAATGTGGTCAGTGGTAAAGTATGTGCCATGATCACCTTCGATTTTGACAAGGACGGGGAAAATGAGGTATTACATGAAATAAATAAACCATACATTAATCCTGTTTAAATGTCACACGCACTATTGAATATGAAAAAATAAAATCATTTATCAGAAAGTGGAATTTGTGTTCATCTACAAGCACACACATAAAATACGTTAAAATGATTAAGACTGACAAATGCAGTCCTGAAATGTCTTAAGCCAATTGTTTTAAATTTAATATCTGTGGAAATAGATTTGAAGATTTACCTAGAACGTTATAAAATTTGTTTATTATAAGAAAAATAGATATACCTCAAGCTTCTATCTACTTATTCTCCTCCTCCTCCTTGCGTCGTTTTCCTCATTGCTGAGGGTCGTGACCTCCACGAATTATTTGGCGGACGATCGCTTTCCACCTGTTGTGGTCTTTGGCTGTGTGAAATGTCCGTGGACTCTCCTGTTTTGGTGCTAATTTGGTCTGTCCAACGCATAGGTTCTCTTGGTCGTTTTCACTCTATCTACTATCTGTTTCTATCTACTTATAATCACTCATAATTAGTCTGTGCTACTCATAATTAAAAACATTTAGTAACTCATTCATCTAGTATATAGTATATTATATAGAATCATTTTACAATATAAGTAACAGGAATATCTGCAGTTCAGTGATTTTTTTTGCAGTATTTTCTATAAATCTTAACTATATAATCAATACCCGTAGCTTAAAATTAAGTAGAACACTGTCCTAATATCTGCATATAGAACAATAATATATTATATGAAACCATCGATGTCTACTTGAAGTTTGATTTGCCGAAATTATAACACATTTCGGCACTGATTTGATATTAGAGACTATTTGTAATCAAAATAAAAAATATTTGCAGTAGCGAGGTTCTGACCTTAAAATTGTGTTTCAGTTAATAATTGGGTGTGACGACTGTTATATCAGGGTGTTAAAGAACAACCAGTTTATATTGGAACTTGCTGAAACTGGTTCCGTGACTTGTCTCTCTCCCATTACTGAAGTAAGATTCGCTTACGGTTTGGGCAATGGTACTATTGGAATATACGAAGAAGGATTAAGATTGTGGAGAGTCAAGGTAACAGATTTTTCTATTCCAATAATCAGAACCGTTATTTCGGCAGATTATTGTTATATGTCAAAAATGTCGCAAATAAATGTTATTAATTCATCTACGTCTTGTGTCAAAGATCACTAATCGCTAATATGATAATGACAACATATTCTAATAGTCAAAACAGAACGCAATAGCTTTACAATGGTCGGGGGAATCACTGGCGTGCGCATGGGCGAACGGGCGTTTGGATTGGCGGGATGGTGGCTCGGGGCGCGTACTTCGACGAGTGCAGATGCGCGCGGGCGCAGCGGCCATGCTTCTCGCCGACTACCGTACTGTTGGTGCGCCGGACCTTATCTGCGTGTCAGATAGGGGTGAAGGTATTTATAAAACCTAGGAGAAATAGTACCAGTATATTTACGAGTAAAAAAGTTGACGGATTAAACATTAAAGTCTACCTACGTGCAGACGCCCTCTTTTAATTCCAAAGTATTATAGTTATATTCTGAATGACCGGCATCTATATTCTACCACATTTGCGCTCATTATATTTAAGAAGCATTTCCTAGTCTTAGATTGACATAAAGCTACAAAACATTCAATCCACCATACGATGTATAAGAAGCTTTTTTTGACGGGGGGAAATCTTCTAAAAGATACCCCGCGTTCTGGAGGGAAGACGGAGTTATGTGGGGTTCTTACCCACTAAAACCCCCCGGTGGCCCTTCCTCGGTGCATTGTGAGCGGCTTTGGCATTTCAAGTGGAACGCAGCGAAGCCCTTCTGCACTGTGCTCTCTGATGGTACGTCCTGGTGTGGTTATTGGTCCTGGTGGTGATTAACCTTCCCCCCCGTGCCGTCGCAACGCAAGGCGACACGGGCTAACCGATGTCGCCTTCTTCCCGGGTCCACTTCAGCGGACAAGGACCCTTGACGACAGGCAGGAGATACCATAACCATATTCTACGAGCTCAGAACTACAGGGCTGATTAAGAAGACCTATACCAACAAAATTAACATCGCCTTATCTAAACGAGTCTCCCAAACAAAAAAAAATCCGTTCATAAATACCGGCGCTATGAGTCTGGTATTAAATTGTACTTCTATCAGTGTTAGGATACCCTCCGTACCATGAGAACGTCGGTTTTAACGCGACATCAAAGAGGCTCCCCTTAGAAGAGGACCGTCTAGCCATTACGGAGCTGTTGAACAGAAAACAAGCTCTCATGGTAGAGTTGCAACATTACGAAGCAAATGCAGCCAGCGCTGTCTTGGGACCAGACGAGCGACCTGAGACTGCTATGCCCACGAATACTCGGCTTCAAGTTGCAGTCGCACCCAACGAATACGAGGTAATAAACTATTTCTGTTTTAAATTGTCCAACATAGTGTCGTTTTCAATGGCACAAGAATAATTCGATCGACTGATTCAAAATCATTCTGGATCCATACTTTGGTATAAATGAACTTTCCAAGAGATAGGGACGATCCAAATACTTATTTGTTTGTATCAAAATATAAGAACTTTAAAAAGTTACTGTTTACTTTTGTTTTAAAACTGTACATTGGATAAAATAAACACGTTTGCGTTCCAATAGCAGAATAGATGGATGCAACTTACTCCGGCATTATGATTACTGGAATGTTTTCGGATATCCGGTGACCTTTCAGCAGATTGTTCGCGACACGCGGAGCCATCTCGGTGTCAACTCTGTGTTTCCGTAACATCTCTCTGAATTGTTTAACGGCATGATAATTTTCATTATGCAAATCTGTATAAATAGTGCAAGCATAACATTCTTGCACTATTTTAAGCTTAGGTTTGTGTCAGGAGATGATCCACGTCAATAGTCGGAGGATTCGAACCCACGACCGTACTATTCACAGACCGTATCCTAAACCATTAGACTATTGTCGCTTCTAATCTACGGGTTGTGAATGAAGCGCAGAATACCTGGTGTTAACAAGTTTGGAATAATATGAATATATGATATGACTATGTTCATACTTTTATCTCCTTCAGTATGAATAATACAACTTATATACCAAGTTGTTTTTAACAAGTTTTTGTACATTTAAACAGGACGATCTTAAAGGCATGTTATTTTTAACCCTGTTGTAAGTAAAGGGATGCGAGAAAGATTCCTTTCAAGATTATTTCAGACTTAACGTATGGGATTAGAATGTATAACCGTCTGTGATGTTTTTGACGCAGTGATTGATGCGGTGATGCAAAGTTCTGATTCTTCTGAGAAAACAAATTACTTGTTTTTATAAGAGTCCAACTCAAAGAGTCAAGATTTCGTAGGGTTGCTTGGACCTTGCGATATCGACTAACAACGAAACTGTAGTGCGCGCTGCACTATTGTTGGCCGAAGGGATATTTGAAAGCGGCGAGACTCTGGCACGACATCCACCATTGAACAACTTGCTCTCTATACTCAATGCTCCTCTAAAACCACCCAGAGATGTTCCTGTGGATGTACAAATTAAGGTACTATACCTATTTTTACTACTTTACCAAAACCAATTTTTTTGTTGACGGGAGGAAATCTTCAACAAGTTACCCCGTCTTCTAGGAGGTTATGTGAGGTTCTACTAAACCTAAAATTTTATCATTTGAGTAAAAGTCGATATTTGGTTTAAGTGCACATTAAGCTAAGCTCGCACGTATCATAATAAAATAACATCAGTTTATAATAATATCAGTTCTAGACAGTTTATCGGTTTTATATCAGTCCAATCAATATATCTGTTTGATCAAACTCCAACATTTGTCCTTCGAGCCGGATATGAACCAGCGAAGCCATGGAGCGACCAACGACCAAATAATAAAATAACTTTTAATAGAAATAGTGTATACAAATCAGACATTCAGTGTACAAAGTATTCTCTTCTACTTTTTTCCCTCATCGATCGTGGTCAGTAGAGCCCCTCAAGTGAACAATCTGCCTCCATTGGCTTCGGTCCGAGGTAGTCTTCAGCAGCTGGTAGAGATTAGGAGAGGATATGGCACCTTTTACTTGGTCAGACCATCGTGTTGGCGACCGGCCTCTTGTTCTCTTGCCTTCTGCATTGCCAATGATGACCAGCTTTTCAAGGTCGCCATCCCCTCTACGCATTATATACTTGAAATATGATAGTATGCGCTGTAGACACGTAGTGTGTGTTAGTAAATTAATTGAATTGTTCCAGGCGCTCGTCGGGTATCCCGATAGTGAACAATTCCATATTTTTGAACTCACAAAGCATCTACCAAGGTTTGCTATGTACACAATGGCACTTCCGTCACCAGTTAAAAACAAATCTGAGAGTTACGTAAGTTTCCGCATCACAGAACGCATTCAGAGGATATGCATTTGGATTAACCAAAACTTTCTGTTAGAAGAAGAAGTGGAAATAGAAAATGAAGATATAAAGGAGCTTAATATTAGCTTTTTGTGTCTAAGGAATAAATCTCGTTTGAATTTGGATTTTGCAGTCGATGGACATGTCAAGTTTTCTACTCCTGATATAGGACTAGCTGGCGATCTGATACAGAGCTTGGCAAATTACTTGAATATAACGGATTTACAAGTAAGAACATTTATAATAAAAAAAGAATCTAGTTTATAGTATAGCATAAGCTATGCGCTGCGTTATCTGTAATATATATCAAAGATGATTCCATATATCAAAAACACCAACGCTACTAGGACGTATAACATTTTGTGCTCTTAAGAGACGTACTAGAAATACACGATTATTTTATGTTCAATATCACCATACAAATTATGGCAAAAAATCCATTTTAACAAGATTACCCGCCTGTGCAATGAAAAAATCAGTGATATATATTTTTTATCGATCAAAAAGTCACTTAAAATAAAATCATCAAATAAACACTAAAATGTATAAGAACGTAATCATGTTCGACGCTTCATAATTTATGTATTATACTTATATCTTTAATACACTATTATGTATATATGCAATCACTAAATGACTAACTCACTAAACTTGGATGCACCCGATTGACTTGAAATGTGGAATAGTTTAGTTATTCATTTCACAATGTAAACGCTCACTAAGAACGGATTTTACGCAAACCCTATCCATAATAAATATTTTATCTACCCTCTATTTATTATCTTATACTAATATTAGCGGCCCAAAAAGTGCAACACATGCATAATAAAAAAATAAAACGAAAAAAAAATTGTTTTATAGCAGTCAATTTTATCATTGAGTTTTTTAACTAATAACTCCATTCTTACACAATCAATGAGGATTGCAAATGTATCTTCAGCGAAGGAGCCACTGACCCAAAAGTCTTTGGAGGCAGGGAGAGGGTTGTAACATTCATGGTACTTGCTGTCGTCATCCTCACATGATCTCATGTCTCGAACTCCACTTGCTTTGGAGACAATAAAGTACATACACAGAGAAGCATATAGCCAATAGATAATAACATAATGTAGATGTCTGAAAAGGTGTAGTTTCTCGTCTGCCCACAGACTAGGTACATTAATAGCAAATAATTGCTGACTGCAAGCTGACAAGGCTAGGTCTCCTTTGCATTTTGATGTTGTAGTTTAGTAAGACATGACTCCATTCAAACTGTCTTTTATCTTACTAGTGTAAACTACATTTTAGATTTACTAAATACACCATTCTGCCACCAATGAATTAGTATATTGCAATTTTAAGTACTGATTTACCACACGATTGGCAGTGAGGATACCTAGGAAAATAGGGCCAAGTAGCAAACTGTGCCCTTATCTCTTTACAGAGCCCTGTGTCTGAATATTTCATTTAGCATGGTTTATGGGGGGCTCCAACATTTTTCCAATTCATTTTTTTTTAATAAAACTCAATCAATGTACCTTAAACAATTTTATTCCTTACAGTCATTTAAATTAATAATTTTATGTTGTTGAAATAAAACAGATTTTTTTGGGGGGTTTACTTTAGATTATAAATTAGTTAAATTTTCATGGTTACAATGGTTGTGTCAGAACTTCAGTTTAGAAATTTATAATCAAAAGTAAACTATACTAAATAAGTTTTACTTCAATGTTTAGTACTGATTTATTTTCTAACCTCATCAAATATCACTGACCATAAAGTTCCACAAAGCCTACACATTTTACAGGATTAAAGAAGAACATGTTATTGTGCGGAGGCTCCCGCTGACTCATTGCTTTTACCACCTCCTGGCCTATGACACCACCAACAACAGCAGCTGCTCCTGACACAATCCCGAACACATCTGTCAGCAAAGCGTCGCTAATAAAGCCTACTGGCAATGAGAGCTCTTTGACTAATTCATCACGCATCCGTAAAAGTATTTCAGTGTCGGCTTTCCTTTTAGCTGGATCGGGGTTTCTATTGTGCTCATCTCTAAAGCTTAGTAATATCTTCATTACAAAGTAAGAAGGATCCCCGCGACGTAATCTAGAACGCAATTCAGGCTTTGTCCAGTCAGCGGATAATGCATTCTGTAAAGGCACGTATATAGCTCGTCGCTTCACCGTTATGCTTATGGTTTCTCCAGTATTCTTCTTTGTTTCATCGGGACCGCGTTTCACGGCTTTGTGCTGAACGATTTCCTCTGAATACTCGTGATCTACCAAGTCTGCGAACATATATCCGAACATGCCCCAAACATCTCCGCAAAGAAACTTTTTATTATTGTCTCTGCAAATATTATTAATACGCTCCAATTGCTCCTGCTTCAGCCCCGTTGCACATACGATGTCGAAAGTAGTAAAGAAGCTGTCTGGTAAGTCATCGACAGCCTTAGTTTCTGTAGTAATGTCCACCATAGGGTTCAACGCTTTTGCCCTTTGCAACGAAACTTCCGCTCTATTCTCGCCAATTTTGTCAGACAGTGCCAAAAACTGAGAATATAAATCGATTTCTCTTAGCTTCTCATTATCTAATAGACAGACACTTTTTACTCCCGATAATATTATGTTTTTAGCAATTTCGGCTCCTAGACCGGAAAGACCAATGATCAAAGCTCTGGAAGCACGCAGACGTTTTTGTGATTCCAAGCCCCACAGACGAATTTGACGATCATACTGTTCTGCCTCCGCTTCCGAGAGTTCAACTTCATTGTTTTCAACCATATTAAATGCTGTTAAAAAATAGTTTATCAAAAATATGGAGCCAAATAATTCGCTTAATATTTGACAACCTAATGTCAACTAACCTTAACCGACGCTCAAAGCATAGACTAAACATTTTACTTTACTACTCCATTAAAAGGTATTCATACCTATAGATTACATTGGACTTATTAAAATATTTTTTGAAATAGTTTTGTGTGAAATGTTGTTTGGTCAAGATTTATGACAAAAAATGTAAGTTTTTATAGTAAGAATCGTGGATATTTAATAATAACAGTGTGAACACTGCCACCTATGAACATCTACAAAACCAACTGTGGTAGCAGGTGAATTTGCTAGCCATTAGAAAGAAGTTGACTTCGTTTTTCGGTCTATTAGTAGGTTCCGAAAGACCAAAACCACCCATCAAAATTATATAGGTATAATTTGGATTTCTATCGCAATGAAAATTTAGCGAATAAAAAAATAAATCTAAAAAATGCAACATCTCTTTGCAAGGCTAGTGGTGGAAGTCGATCGGAAGGAACTTGGTCGAACCGAACTGCTTTTCGTTGCAAACATTGAAATGGTAGCTGTCATTTGGAACCACAATTTAGAGATAAGAACATATTCCAAATAGAGTTAGACCAGACCAGTGAGAGACCAAACTTGCGTTTGATATAACTGCAAGCGTAAAATACTATCTGGTTATAGTGAATATGTCAAAACATAGCCCATACGCATGTTTCTTTAATATAAAACCATAAACATCTAAAAAATGTTTAGTTATTTATAAAAGTTATTTTGTAAAATTGTGGAGAGTTATTTTTTTTACAACTATTTAAAAAAATAGTTTTTTCAGTCAATGGCACAATTTCCCGAAACAGAAGAAAAACTTCGTGAAGAAATGGCTAACGCGTCACAAGTAGGTGAAACGAGATCTCGCCTAGCTGCCGAAACTGCAGAGAAAGCTCAATTAATTACGGCTTTACTGCCAGCTGCGCAAGATGCAGCTTCTTACGACTTGTTTGTATTATTGCCAAATACTTCCTGCATTACATAAATTACCTTAACGATAAACGTAGTGTTGATTTTTTTGTCACCACTCTGGTCGATAAATATATTAATTACAGTAGGGCTTCCCCTAATGATTTAATTATTTGAATTGATTAATTGAAGCATGGCTTTCACGCTTTTTTCTGAACAATTTATAATTCATCATTCAGAGCTTTATCTAAATAACTGCAAATCTACAGCCTTGATTTTACTTCTCTTCATTAAATTGAGTACTTACACATAGCTGTGTATACCTACATGAATAATATCGATTCTTGTGTATTTATAGAAAAGAGATGTTAAACCGATATAAAGAAGTAATCCTTCTAAATGAAGAACTTTTAACTGGATGTCACGTGCGTCGCGCCACACAGGAACAAGCTGTAGCATCCCTTAAAAACTTGCACATCATTTTACGACATGCAGCAAGGCTGAGGGGTAATTTTTAAGTTAATATTTTTAAAATCAACATTTTTAAAATTAGTTAAGATATCGTTTAGAAATCCAAGTTTCCAATGGAGAGAATATTAAATTTTTTGTCGTGTTTTAGTGATATAGAAATAATAAATCTTTACTTAGTGCCATTCGATTGACATGTAATTGTATGTGAGAAAACGACAAAAATTAGTGCATACCGACTGGGATTTGAACCGGCATACATTATAAATCGAAATTAAGGCAAAGTTCGCCGAAGTAATATAAGGACGTGCTGCTTACTTTGATTTACGTATTAAATACATTGCATATTTACTTCATTTAATATTCCTTAACAAATCTTTGTAAACAGGAATTTATATATTAAGATGACATTTAACCAATTGTTTTTTTTTTGAAGTAATAGGTTCATAAAGCGGCTAAAGCTTATGAAAAAAATATGTGTGATAATTTAAGATGCACGCACTTCACTGTAACACAAAAGTAACAGGTTGAAGCTGCAAATGTACTTTTAGGCGTCTTATAGTGTTAGTGTCTATTGGTGTTGATAGATGACGCTATTATTCATTTAGTAGTGTACTATTTGGCTTATTGTATGACTAAAGATACCGCGGCTAACTCTAATTAATATACACATGTCCTTCCACTACCATAAAAACCTATTAACCGACTTCAAAACGAAACTTTTTAATTTTTTCAAACTTTGTGCACTCATAGTGCCGTCATTTATAAGCCAATTTTTTGTATTAATGTCAAAGAAGTTTAACAATTTTTTTATTTCAATATGTATATTAAAAAATACTACAAGAAACCTTTCAGTAGATAACTTGTACCAATGACAGCAATGCTTATGATAGCAATGAATTGCCGTTTCGGTTTTCAGTACAAAAAACCACTTGTGAAAAATTTGAGCTCCCTGCTGTCACATATGGGACCTAATAAGCTTAGTAAAAACTATATGATATTAAAAAAAAAAAATTAAATCTTTGTGATCTATTTCTTCTGTATGTTCTACCATTGCCCGTTTCAACACAAAAAATCTCTCATCTCTATCTCCACGCGCTATATCCTTCTTTTTACGTAGATATCGGCTTCATTCATTCATTCATTCATCAATAAGCAACCTATATCACATATCTACATTATAAATAAATTTAAATTACACATAACAAACTGTAAGACTTTTTTCAGTTGGCAAACATAGTAAAGCTGTGGTCACTGCTTGCAGAAAGGCGGTGCAAGACAATAACACAGAAGCGTTGATAAAGATTCTCCGAGTTGGTGATACATGAATAAAAGAATTACCTTATAAGAAAATGCTTTTACTAATTATACTGAGGCGGGCAATATTACAACATAATTGGATACTTAGATACTGTTTAACAGAAATTGAATCTTTTTCTATTCTTTAAAAACAAGATATCATCTGCAATGAAAAAAAAATAGCATAGGGCAGTCATAAATTTCATGTTTAAATTGAAATTATCAACAGTTTTCATTTCTATTGACACTCCAAGCAACAATTATATACAGATTTATATAATAAATTGTGATTGCATGCAGTCTTCACCTATCACCGCGATGGCATTAACTTTACAACTTTTGACTGTTCATTGTGTTGGTGTTCAATAAATAAATTATTATATAGCATGTTGGTGACACGCTAGTACAAGATTTTTCCCCCACCAAAAAGCTCAATGCGGCAAAAAGCTTTCACTTTATAAATCACATGTCTAAGTAGTATTTTTTTCTATGTTTTTACGTTAAAGACTTCCTAGCGGTCTTTGACCCTAATAGTTAAGATGTTCGATTGAAAACCGACAACATTAAAAGGTATATTTAATGTTTTTACTTTTTGTTAAAATGTACTTAATTTAGGTATATTAAGTTATAGTATAAAATTAAGCTAAACTATTATAATAAGGTTTATTTATAATACATTAATAAAACATCCGAGTATACCATGTTTTATTACATATTTCCTAAACAACACTGCAGTGTTTTTATACATCGGTCTAATTCGTAGCTTAATTTTAAAAAAACCCTATCAGCCTTACAAATAAACGTGGTATAAAGATAAACTTAGGAATAAATTAAGAATAAGCAAAATTTGTACTAATAAACCAAGAATACGTTATACCTGGTATAACGTTGACGTATTTGTTCATACAATCGTTATTCCGAAGTTATAACGACGTACACCCTTGTTCAAGTCCAGTATAACATTTAAAATACCACGATTTGTGTTTGTGTTCGCTCACTTAAATTAACTTATTATGGAATTAAGGCCAATGGAGGAAGTAGAAACAGTAAATGACTTAATAAATATCATTCAAACTCCAAAAAAAGTAAAAATATTTAAAAGATGGGAAAACCCTTTTGATTTATATGTCGATGATTAGTTTCGATTAAATTATCGGTTTTCTAAAAGTGGTATAATATTTTTAGACCATTTATTTGAAAGGTCTCTTACTATGGACAAGCGTGGAAGTGTATTATCTTCTATCTATATATAGAGTATAGAATATTTTTATAACCGCCACACATTGACAGATACATTACTACACTACTACATAGACTACAATTATTTTTTTAGTATGGTTTCTCTTTGACTGCGCTGTTGCCAACTCGTGCATTTTGACGTAAAGGAGGAATAGATAAACCATAGTTATTCTGGATTTATTTGTGGTAAACTATTCTTAACTTATTCTTAATTTATTTCTGGTTTAACTAAACTTAGTTTAAGGGTGGAATGAATATGTTATAAATCATTTTTATTTGTAAGACTGTGTTAGTCTAAATAGTGGATAATCTTCGATCTGACGGTTGGAGCTTCGAATCTCCCAGCCGACCATAAGAGAGACACCATAGTGTTTTCATATATACAAAATAAAGAGTGTACTTAACCCATCACTTTAGTATCCCTGTCTATACCGCTATTAAAATAAGTGGTGATTAAATGTCACACAGTAATCTGTTTAGTGGCGTAGTGGACATCATCAGCGCTGATGTTCAGTAAAAGTCTCGGCTCAGCTGGCTTCTGCTCCATTAGCAGCAGTTTGATAGCGGCCAGTCTTGCGCATATAGCCTGGGCTTGAGACGGTGTAGGTGCCCTTATGCTGACGGCAGATCTGTACGGGCGGCCGTCCAATGCCACTATCGCAGCAGCTGTGGCTAGCGTCCGCGATAGTGTTGTCTCGTCTGAACCTGTTCTTTCGACCTGCAACAAAAGAATCTTATTAATAATTGTACATGATAAGTTACGAGTATGTACGCCGGTACATGACTTTCAACAATCTGACTTGATAGTATACCACAGACCGAGCAAAAAGAAAGAAGAACAAAGAGAATTAGAGAAAAAAGAGATTAGAGGAATGGAAGCAATGAAGTTATATCATACACTTCTTGTTAGTGGTACGAAAACAAAAAGACTCTGGTTACCTCAGCAGCGACAGCTCTCAGCATGAGCCTCTCAGCGGGCGAGCAGTTTCGTATAGCTCTCACTACAGCACTGGACGCTGCTTCTCCCAGGGCCTGCTGCACTTCGCTCAAGCCGGCCGCTCTCGTGCCCGCCAGCTCCAGCGCGCGCGAGCACAGAGCCAATGCACGCCGGGCGTCCCCCGACACCGCGGCCACTTTCCTGTTGTAAATAAGACAATCGTAATGTCACTGGCATTAATTTAGTCATCATCATGCGTGCGTCATCATCATCATCAGGTCTTCCCCAATGCCTTCCACCACACACGATCTTCCGCTTTCCGCATATACTTCCGGCTATCCTTATAAAGTCTTCGGTTCATCTGGAGGGACGGCGCCCTACGCTTCTCCAACCCATGCGCGGCCTCCATTCCAAGACTTTTCTTCATTCTATCCCATAGAGAAATGCCACGCTTACGCGTAACATAGTAACCGTCCAAGCCGAGGTTACCCTTCACCGGGGAAACGCTTGAGAGTTACTAGCGATAGAGGTTCATGGTAAGCGACCTAACAGCTATGCCACCTCTCAATCCGGCGAAGCAGTCAAGGCCAGCTTCTCTGGCCAATCTGTTTAGTTCGTCAAAAAAAAAAAAGAATCTCCGTAAAGAGAATATAAGGGCATAGTCCGCCACGCGGCCCTAGTACGACAATTGGCCGACTTCACATATCTTTGAAATATTTCGAGGATTGGGAGGGCCACTAAAACCAGTGGGTAAGAATCCCACATAACCATGCCTTCTCCCTCATAATCGGCATCGAGTATCTTGTTGAAGATTTCCCCCCGTCAACAAAAAGAAAAGCTAGCTAGTTTAGTTAGAAGTAAATATACATGTACTCTGTTTATATTGCTATACCCAACTTTAGGTACTGAACATATAAATGGGCATCAGTACAGATTTGTGTACTGCCTAACCTATAGCAGGCCTTCTTAGACAAACTTTATATACTTTTTAATTACCTGGCAATCAATTGGACAGCATCCGGGGTGACGTTAGCCCCGGCCAGCCTGGTCGCAACAATGCACTGCAACTGGGTGTGTGTGTACGGAGGGAACGTGAGCCTGGTGAGCCCCAGGCGAGAAGCGACGCGCGCTGCTAGCGCCCTCTCCGGCAGGTCCATGGTGTTGGCGACAGCGAGCACCGTCAGCAGCGCCGAGTTGTGTGAGGCCCACTCCATTATACTGTACAACACGTCCTGGCGACGTGTGCAAAGGGCGTCCAACTGAAAAAAAGACACAAACAGTAAGAATCCCGTCTTAAAAATATTGGATTGGGAAGCCATTCCCCAAAGTTGGATCCCTACTATGTCCATATAGTAAATTGCTTTATATAGTAAGACTTTATTCTCAAGAGAGAGTTGGGATTTCCGTCCTATAAAAATGTAGAGTTTTCTTATTTGCAGTCCTAATTGTTTTCTTTTGGTGAAGATGTGTTTCTGCCATTTGAGCCGTTTAAGTGTAAACTTAGGCAATGAGATATACAGAAAAAAGATTTAATTACAAACCTCATCAACAACTAATACTGTCGGTGTTCTCCTTGGTCCAATGTTTGTAAAACGTTTTTCTAATAACGAACATGCTTGTTCCCATACCACCGATTTACCTAAAAAAATTGTGACTAATCAATATTTTTTATTCTATTTTCTAAAGCCTTTTTTACTGAACTAGTACATACCTGTTAATTGTTTATATATCTGAACATATGCTTGTCTCGGTTCAGCAATTCTCATACCGTTCACTTCAACTAATTGGAAATCAGGTAAATCTGTTTCTTCCTTGAGAATTTTCAATGCAGAGTTGACAGTTGCAGTCTTACCCGTGCCGGGAACACCAGATATGTACATACATCTGTAACAAGTTAGGTTAGACAATATATCAAAATGAAGGTATTAATAAAAAAAATTCAATCACAAAATTAAATTTTTTATCACAACAAGTTCTTTATCTGTTTTATATATTGTTGTTATATACCGATTGCGTATGCTTAAATGCTACAATTAAAAGTTAAAACAACAGTTAAAATTAGCAATAACAAGTATATTTATTAGATAAAACAAAACTGACTTCAAATCAAATAAGTTTATTACGAATTTGAATTCATTAGTACTTAACCAAACTCTCATCCAACTACTTGTGA
This sequence comes from Meandrusa payeni, assembly GCA_029286785.1. Taxonomy (NCBI): domain Eukaryota; kingdom Metazoa; phylum Arthropoda; class Insecta; order Lepidoptera; family Papilionidae; genus Meandrusa; species Meandrusa payeni. The sequence goes on along the minus strand of JAGSMX010000008.1, from coordinate 2,981,266 downwards.
AGAACATATGTAGGGATTACAGTGACATTGATTTAGCGGTAACGTGTGTAAATAGGATTAAAAAATATTTGCTCCACCAAAATAATATAAATATGTAACTAACCTAGGCCTTAAAATTTAACGTTTTATTTTTTTTCTACTTTTTAAAACAAAATCATAACTATTTATTTCCTTTGTTAGTAAATTTTTCATTTTAGAAATTAGTTAAGTAGTGTTGTCTACGTTGTATGTATCTGTGAATGCTGTTTTTTCCTATAATTAGTAAGGCAATTACAAGGTATTTGTGGACATATTAAGTATAATTGTACATACTGTTGGAAAACCTTATTAAATAAATAAAAAAATATATTTAAAATAAAACACCTTTCCAATAAAAAATTAATCATCGAAATGGGTTGGCGTCATATTGACTTATTCGTTCATTTATAGCGCACATACTTAATGCAAATTTAATATGGTTTTCTCATGGATGCCACTGTCAGAACTGGACCAAATTGAAATGGGACCACACTGAAAGCACCAGCATTCAAATTAAAAATAATCATCAAAATCAATCTTAAAAAAATATACAGACAAATTGACAACCTATTCCTTTTGAATGAAGCATAATACTGATCTGAAATTATTACTTCTGCACTTCATTCAGTGTGACGGCCAATTCCTCTAGTGTAGTTGTGTGTATTTTAAATTTGCCAATTTAAATAGATGAGCTGCAAGCTCAATGCGAAGAATAGGTGTAAAAGTTCATCATATTGACTTACCCACTCATATTATCTAGTAACTTATTTTTTACAAAGGATAATATTTCCTCCATTTGATTTTCTCTTCCAGGTAAAGATTGATTTTCTTTTAAGAATTCTGTAAGAGAGGCACATATGTATGTACAACTTAACACTGTATTGGAGAAAACAGGTAAGTAGATATGCAATTTATTAATAACGTTTCAATTTTAAAATTTAGATGTAGTAACTTCTTATATCAGCTCCAAAGAAAACAATGTAAGCTAAAAACCCAACCATAAAACATTTTAAATAACTAATTTACTTATTACCTTGTATATTATCTAGGGAATGTGTTCTAGAATGTAAAGAAGGTGTAAGGTCATTAGTTAGAATTCTCTTAGAAACACTACGTCTAGGTGTTCTGGCAACAGTCTTAGGTGTTGCCGTTCTAGGAGTTTTTGGCGTTTTTGGCATTGGCTTGAAATCATCATCACTGTCATTTTTATATTTTTGAATAATCCTTCTTGGTGTTCTTTTAACAGGTGATATTTCTTCTTCAATATAGCTGACAGGATGTTTAGTTCTCCTCCCGGAACGAGTGGAATAAGCTTCTTTCTCTTCTTCCCCAAAAAGTAAAACTTTCTTTGGTGTAGCATCAGTGGTTTTAATTATTGATTTTCTTTTTGGTGTGCTCGGTATATGTTGCCTTATAATAAGTGTTGGCAATTCATCATCAGAATTTTCTTTCAACTCCATAGATAGTATTTCTTCAATATTATGTTTATTTAGTTTCCTGCTGCTCTTTGGTGTTTCTAAAGCCACAGGTTCTTCTTTTGGTGGTTTCTTTGGTGTTGGTTTGTTAGGTGATTCTTTTTCGTTTTTGTCACACAAAATTGCTCTTTTGAGTAGTAGCTTAGTACCATCATTCTTAGTGACATTCCAACTTTTACTTTCTGATACAGAAACTCTGCTCATTCTTTTGATTAGGCTGCTAGGTGTTTTTGGTGTAGTAGATCTGGGGATACTTTTTCTAGGCGTACAAAATACTTGTAATGCATTTCTTTCCTCTACTAATACTGGTTCAAAATTAACTTTTTTCCTTCCGCTGGGTATAAGCCTATACCTACACATGTAATTATATGAAGGAGCACCCTTAATTACATCGTCAGAATCTTTTGTATGTAAGAGTGTTATAAAACATAGTCTATGGAATGTTTCTATGGAAACATCAGTGTCAAACGGTCGGTGATCCTCCACTACCTGATGAAATAAAAAGCATAAGGAAGCTGGAATTAATAAGTAATACAACCAAGAAGTAAATGTTAATTCTTGCTCATATACAACAAAGATTATCAAAATGTTAATTATCTATATTTTGTGATATTATAAAAAATATACATGGTGTAGTAAATTTTGTAGACATATATTTTTTTATTCTCATATCCTTTCCTGTATTTTTTGAATCAGTCACCACAAGACATAAAATGGTTTTCTAATTAAATAAGAATAATATAAACTTCACTTGTTAGCAATAAGAAACTCACGAGCCTTCAAACACCGGTATACATAGTGTTAGAATTAAGCACCTCAGTGGTACTTATAAATAAGCCCAGCCAATGTATTAAGGGATAACAAACCAAACTTCTTATGGCGGAGCACAAATTCTAGTTTATTAAAGAAAGCTTTATAGCATTTTAAGCTATATAGCAACCTGATTACAAAATATTTAAAATTGGAATGGCTTCATGAAATAGATAAATTATATGTTCCAAACAAATACATAAATATAGATTATAAGTATTGGAATTTTACTAAAATGTTACATTACCCAAAAGTCCAAGTCACTCTATAATTAAAAAATAAAAAAAAACCATTTAGTTTTTCTTAAAATAAATATGATATTCTCTAAGATGCGTACACAGAGGATTTGTGCATACATTCTAGGATATTTAAGAAAGGTACAAAATGGAACTTTCATATTATTCAACTACTTACAACTATTAATTATATAAGAATATTAAAAATTGACAATATTTATCACCTCTTTTTCATAGAAGCTTATTGGATCCAATTTATTGAAGCATCCATTAGGCAAATCACTTGGTCTAGTATACCACTGCACTTTTGCTCTGTATGGGTCATTTTTGTTTGAGAGATCCTCATACAAGGATATTATTTTTGCAGCATCACACCCCTCTTCTGTATCCGGCTCAGCAGCGTCCGCGTTGGAAATTAATATATAATCACCTATTGCCCCCACTATTTCTTTAAATTGAAATTTTCTATAACAGATGGTTGGTGTTTAAAATTGATGAGCAGTTACATACAGAGGGAACAATGCAGAATCGATTGTTTAATGAATTTGCGACACATATAAAAATGATCTTTTTTATTTAAATATCTAATAGACTCTCATTTGAACACATCTCGATATTAATAAAGTAAAACTTACTCATAATGTTTGAAGGAAGTAGTTAAACATCCCTCATTAGTTATTTCTTCACTTAACCACACTACGGGTTTAGATCTCTGTAGCCTCTTTCTCATTTTTGGAATTATAGTTTACGTTATTTCAGAAAAAGGTTATTCAAGTTTACCGTTTTTAGCCGTCGTTTCATTGTCAAATTAAACATCAAATAATGGTCAAAGTCAAAAATATTCGCGGGCATTTTTCGGATAAAAAAAACTAATGGAAAGAAAGAATTTATTGATCGAACACCTCCTGTAATTTTTTCAATATATAACTAGTATTTCATCTTGTATTTTTTTATTTAAATATAACAGTTAAATTTATTGACTTTTTTTCTGTGGTAGTTCAATCCAAAGTATTTGAATTATTAAGAATGAAGAAATATGTCTGGAATTTCTACAACTTGTGAGTTTTAATGAGTGGTTAATTTTACAACTTAATTGGATGGAAAAAATGACGAGCGTTCAACCTTTTAAAGCACTCGATCACAATTCCTCCTGATAGGTACCACTAACCATGGTAGGGATGCCTCATTATTGATAACTAGATGACTATCGCAAAGAGGATAATTCGGCACGGGCTATTCTTTCTCGACGCGATAGATCCCCCAGAGTAGGTACGCAATTAGCGGAAATAAAGACAACCTTTTATCAGTCTGTGGTAATTTATATATTTTTTTAATGTCATTGTCAACGATATTTAACAACTTTAATTGTCAATTACACGTTTTGAATTATTTGGTTATGTTGTGGAAGTGAAAAAAAGAAGATGAAATTAAAGCAAAAGAAATCGACAAAGATCACGCTATCAGAAAAAATAGCGGATGCACTTACTATTAAACCTCAAGCGGATATCGAAGATGATCATGTTTTTAACACAAAACCAAAAACCATTTCACGTTCAGAGTTCAGTTCCTCTGATAGCGAAGATGATGCGCTCATTAGTGATTTTAGGAAAAGAAATGTCAATTTGTTGAATGAAATTAGTAAAAAATACGAAGGAGAAGTCGTCTCAAGGAAGGAACTTGGAGAGGAGGAAAGCGAAGGTGATTCAAATGATGAGATAAGATCTGGTGAATCAGATAAACAAGATCCCGATACAAAGACTGATTTGGATATTGATTCGGAAGAAAGTGATGATTATAGTACAACCAACCAACTTCAGAGGCAGACACCTGGTCCACATGATGACGGTTCTGATGTCACTGATACGGATGGAGATGATGATGGTGATGATAGAGGTGATGGATATGACATAAGTGCAATGGATGAACCTATTAAAGAAAGTTTTGAACATGTAAAGAAGGAAAATATTTCAGAAGAAGCTAAAAAAGGAGCTTGTGTTAGAAATCAGTTGTTGATCTGGGAAGGCCTCTTGGAAATGAGGATACACCTACAAAGGTGCATGAGTAGTGCTAATAAAATGCCTTTGAAAGACACTTTTTCTAAGTTAAGAGAAAATACTGAGTTTGCTGAGGAATGCAATAAAACTGTAAATAATGTAACCATGATGTTAGAAAAGTGAGTAACTTTACATATTGTTAAATAGCTCTGTATATTCCTTACATATATATCAACCTATAAATTTACTCTAACACATAAGGAAAGGATATTGTCTAAAGATATTTCTCCTAGAGGGAGGTCAGAGTTCTAATACTATAATTAATTAAATATCTTTTGGTGGCAATTGGTTTTTTTTAATACTTTCTAAGCATGTGCTTGACTACAATCCCACCTGATGATAAGTGGAAATGTAGTCATGGATGATGTGCGCCTTGCACTAGCTTAGTAAATGCCTATTCACTCTACTCTTGAAAATACCCACATTGTAATTGGAAGAAAGACAGAAGCGAGCAAACTATTCCAGACCTTTGCTGTACAAAGAATGAAAGACAAAGCAAAACACTTTTGTTATCGGGTTTGAGAGGGATGTTCACAACAAAAGGATTTAAACCCGCAGTGCGTCTAGAAGTCAAGTGGTAGATCATGTAGTTCCTGAGCACACTCTCCAAAATGTTTGATTAAAAAAAAATATATATTTTGGTAGCTCTAAAGTCTACCGCATAATGCTAAGAATTGATAAGTTATTTTAAGCCCAAATCTATTAATGTGATCTATCAAACACTTAAAAAGAAAAAGTAAAAAAAAAAGTTGTTCTTTTCAAAATGTAAAATATCATTGAATAAGAATATATTATTCAATTTAAGACACTGACACACAAATAAAGTTATTTCGAATGAATTTCACTTTACCGAGCTTTACCAGATGTACACATAGATAACATTTGAATGTTATTTGAGCATTTTACAAATTATAACATTGTTTATCCACATTGCACTAAACACCACTCTTGTGTACCCTAAAACTTACTTTAGTTTCAATTCCTATGCAAGCAAAGGATACATTAGAATCTTATTAGTTCTCATTTGTGATAGGTCGTGAGCCTGTCTCCTTTTTTAAATTTGGTTTAACTTACTTTTATACAAATACTTGTAAATTTATTTCATTATCTTTCTGTTTTAGATTACTTACCATACAAAATATATTGTTTAATAAATTTCCTGAGACCAAGTCACTGTCCACAAAGAAGCCAGGGATTGTGTTAGAAAAATGCAAAATGGCAGCAGAAAGCGATGAGGAGATACCAAGTGACACAGACAATGAAGAAATACCATCTGACACAGATGAAGAAGAAACTGCAAAAGTAATTGAGAAGAAAGACAACAATAAATTGAAGAAGCGCAAACTTGAAGACTATGAAAAAGAATTAGATACTTCTCATAAAGCTTTTAAAACTTTCAGGGACACTACGGTACAGAAGTGGAATGATAAAACTCGTATTGCCACAGCTGCTAATTTAAAAAATGCACCAACAAATACAATTCTTCAACAAATATCATATATACTGTCGGATCGAAATAAACTTATTAAACGCACACAACTTAAAAGATCAGAATATGACATTATAGGTTACAAAAACCAGTCCAGCATTGAAGATGATAAGGAATTAAATGGTGAAAATCCTGTTATGAGAGACCGGAAAGAAAATGATGAATACATTCCGGAAATATTCGATGATAGTGATTTCTATCACCAGTTATTAAGGGAATTAATTGAATGCAAATCGGCCGATATATCTGACCCAGTTCAACTTAGTCGACAGTGGATAGCATTGCAACAGATGCGAAGCAAGATGAAGAGGAAGGTGGACACAAAAGCAACTAAAGGCAGAAGAATCAAGTATGTAGTGCATAATAAGTTAGTGAACTACATGGCTCCGGAAAAGTCAGTTCTTTGGACAGATGAGAGTACGAACGAATTGTATAGCTCCTTATTTGGTAAAATGTTTGAACATAACAATATAGGTTTCAATGTTAACTTAGAAAATGTAAGAATAAAAGATTGATTAAATTTTTAATCTATGTTTTTTTTCATATTTGTTTTATAGTAGCTTTTTGTCTTGTCCGGCTGTGTTCTGCCACCTTATAAATTCGCTGAAACTTAAATACTTTTAAAAAATTAAGTGAAGACTTCATTAATATGTAATTGTAACTGTTGCACTTTGCAATAAGATTTAGGGGAAAAGGATACAAAAAGAAATATAGGATTTAGCCTGTGATAGAATGATGCAGAATGAAGTTTACAGTGTTTCCTATTTTTTTGGGGAACACTGCACAAGAAGGAGAAATTATCTATTATCTAACAAGCATTGTCCACAAATGAACGTAGACCGCCCTAGACCACTAATGAAATTACATGTGAAATCTGTTAATCGGGAGCTGCATGGCAAGTTCTCATTAAAGAGATGGAAAATATGCGATATATATAAATAGCGATATGAAAATAGATAGTAAATGATTCTCATACCTAATGAATACTTAGAATAATGAGTATGGCAACTAACATTGTAACACAAGAATTTTATATTTAAGGTATCAGTATACTTTTATCAGATTTTTTTATATTAGATTTTTATCAAATTTTTTTAGACGGTATCTTTCATTCGATAAACTTCCTTGAGGCTAGTTATGTAATGAGCATGACTGGCACGCCATTTATCCGTGAGGTGCAATATCCAGGGTTGTAGCGCGTAATGAAGTTAAGACATTTGCTGAAAAATCTTGATATTTACACGGTCTACGAGACATAAAGGGTCGTGGAATTCGCACCTTTGAGTGACTGTCGCACCATCGCGCCGTAAACCACATGGCTGGATTTGGAATCGTTTAAAGAAGAGTAATAGGATAACACGGGAGCACAGGCTTTCAGCACAATTGTAAGTTCTACAGTGTAAAAGGGAAGAATCCCGGCCTATTCGACTTGTCAATGTTCTGCCTTTGGTCATGACGGAATGAAGAATTCCATTCGCTGATACATTTAGCGTTAAAAGATTCTCGTATCCTTTTGGAAAATATTATATTTTCCAAATTAATGATATTTTGATTCATCATGATAATGCGTAGTAATGAGGCTTTAAAATTTTGTTTTTAACGATTTTATTGGTACCGGTGAGGAGCTAAGCAAAGCGCCTGACATCCCGTCGCTGGGTGTTTTTTAAAGCTTAAGGTAGGGTGCTGTAATCGATGATAGCTAGAAAGAAGAAGCGTCAATAGCCTAATGGTTTAGGGTACGGACTGCGAATCGTAAGGTCGTGGGTTCGAATCCACCATTCGACTATTGCCGTGAACCATGTCCTAGCACAAGCTTAAGCTTAGTTGGAATGGTTAACAAGATTGTTAGTAATATTTCTGAAAAAAAAAGAAATATTGCTAGCTTTCTTTTTAAAAAAAAAATAGCTGCTAGCCAATTGGTATCGCCATTTACAGTTTCATATGGCTCATGGCTAAATCTGAGTTCGCGAGCTAAAAGGGTAAGTGGCGTTCTTTGTGAACCGCTAAACAGGTATCAAATCCTATCAGCCCTTAATAGAGTGTAGATTGTATTATAGCGTGATATCACAACGACATCCGTGTCACAATTATCAATAACAGCGACCTCAGACAAGCTGCGGGTTATCTCGCTCACGTAAACAACACATTTCTCAATTATCTTACGAGTAGGAGCGCACAACTACCCACTTGTTTTCGGTAATTTCATTACAGGGTATTAATTAAATCGTCAATTCGCCCGTAAAATTGGCAATCGATTGCGAGTTACGTCATTTGGAACCTAAAATTCTATGTGTTAGGGACGACATTAGTTTGTATTTAGAGAATGTTCGTACTTAAGTATCAATACGGATTGTGTAGTTAAACTTTGGCTGTCATCTGATGTCGCAAAATAATAGATCACACGCAAATCTGAATAAAATATTGATGTACGAAGAGATGTGAGAAATATATACATATTATAGGCCTGCAATGTTTCTTAGATATACGAAACGTAACTCTCTTTCTATCTTTACTAGCTTATATCTACCTCTCAACTTCCGTTCGTTTCGCGCGATCTCACTTTTGGTAACACATTCACCAGTTTGCTCCCCAAGTCAAGCGTTAGTAAAGAAGTTTTACTTCAATTACAAAAAAATTGTTACGATGGAACTGCCTTCATGTAAGAAAAAAGTTTTTTATTACGTTCGAAAATTTTACAACACGTTTAATTACACGTCTATATGTAATAAGAGATAATAATATATTATATTAAGATAAAGAGGAACAATAATTTTTATATTATTTACAAAATCCTTTTTTACAACATGCTGTTTCTTGTGGTATAACAATCATGGCTGTCTCGTAGCAAGAGGTTCAGGCTAAGCGACCCTAAAGCTATGCCACCTCTCAATCCGGTGAAGCAGTCAAGGCCAGCTTCTTTTAGTTTTAGTTATTCTAATTTTTCTCACCTTTTAAACCTTCCCTAGACATCCACGAACATTTTAAGATCAAGATAAGATAAATCCGTTCAAACCGTTCTCGAGTTTTAGCGATGCTATTCATTTTTATATATATAGAAGATTAATTGTTTACGTTAGACTTGTTTTGGAAAATAAATACAAAGTTACACACTAAAGCGCCTGATAGGGCATATTTTATTGAAATGTATTTTGATTTAGTTTAATTTTCTTAGAGCTAGTTAAGTCTATAACAGGTGATTGATCTTTCGCGATTACAGAGAAAAATGATGGACTATCATAATTGGCCTTCATGGCGCAGCATTAATAAAGACCGTGCATGCGCATTCACTCAGTTTATTTATTGCTTAAGTGAACTTACGATTGGAAATTATATTTCGATATTATTAAAGCTTGTTTGTACTTCTAACTAAAATTGTTGGTTTTATTTACTTGTAAGCTTTAAGCTTTTACAACCCAATTTAGGGTGCGTTCACCCTAAATTTGCATACATGTCTCCTATCGTTACATAATACCCTAGAGGCTATTGCTAAAGAACACTTGCGTAGTGAGACATAATATAACAAGAAGGAGGAATTACTGAGCTCATGTCACTAGGTTCCCATATGTGAATAAGCAATCAGTAATGTTTTTTTTTTTTTTTATAAGTGATTTATTTCTAAGTTTTGTTCCCCAGCATGTTTGGCTGGGGTTTTCTTATCTTTACATTAATTTCCTACTAGCTAATTTATCTACTTTATATTAATCAATCAGTAATGTTGCCTGTTATTACTAAACTTGCGAAATGGAACTACGGGTACATTACATATCACAGGAGTGGCAAATGTGTTGTCGATATAGGAGAAATACATTCCATAGATCGTATAATATATCAAATACATCTTAACATGGAGTTTTTGTCTACTGTAACTTATCGCTGAATCTTAGACAACAAAATAGTCTACGATTTATACAATAGCTGAATTAGAGGTTTGCACAACGCAGTTCTCTATTTTTTTTAGTACCGATTTCAATCAATACTTTAATTTGACCTGCTCTTTTATAGTGTATGATTTTGACCATGTCACGGCAATAAAATCTGTTTCTGTATCAATGATTATTTCTATGAAAATGTATGTATTTACTTATCATCTATATTTGATTTTAGATCACCGTCTGTACCTACGCCTTTTTTATTTTTTTTACTTGTGGGGAATCTTCCCCGAATCGCGCACTCGTCCCCCTGGGAGAAGGGCTAGTTACGAACCCTCACCGGCTAAACTCTACAAGAAGTTCCACCATCGTCGCATATGGCTACGGGAAAGTTCGCGCACACATCCGCGGCCCTGCCTGCGAGTAGCCTGGCGTCGGCTCCGTCCCGGGGAGGATGAGCCTCCCCCTCACCATCTTGCCTTCCTCCACGACCGCTGTAAGAAGGTGATGCAGTCTCCCGAGTCCATCACCTGGAGGCGTTGGGGGCTACGCGTACCTATGCCTACGCCAAAATCTACGAACACAGTTTTCCTCTACGTTACCTCTACGACTATAATTGTCTTTGTTTATCCATATCATTCACTTGTCAGTCGTGCGTGTACTTTTCATTGTCCTCGTAGGAGGTAATTTTTTTTTTTTGAAAATTAAAGCTTAGAATTAAAATCTTTATTAACTTAGATATGCTTACAAGATGTATTAATTAATATTCACGGTTAAATTAACACGGTAGTCATTCGTATATTTGTAATAATCAAGTGACAAAAATTCTGTTTCTTGTGTAGTCTTCATAAAAAAACACTGTCTTAGTGATATCTAAACTATGTGATAAGGGAAAAGTTTGATTTGAAAGAGGCCGCCTTGACCAAATTATATTATAAAATAATGTAATAATAATAACATATTTATTTAGCACTATGACAAAGTGACATATGATAGAATTATAAGTGTACGAGTGTAATAGCAACATTCAAAATATTGTGTCGTTGACCGTAAAAAGTTTTTGTTCGACATTTGAACCTACGGTCTCCAGATTCGAAGGCAAAGAATGCCCAGGGCATGCGAATCTGGTCTGTTGGGATTCGAGTCTGCTGGGATGATTGGAATGAAGTGCTCGTAAATGTGAAAGTTCAATGTCGTCCCAGTGGTCAGTGGTGGCCACCATCACGTTGGCTGCCATCATTAAAACGTGTTTACGAGCCGCCGGCCAAGTAAGACAATTGACGACAACGGGTGGTCCAAGGGGACAAGCAGCTCCAGTCGGCGCAAGGTATGAGCGAAGCGATTTTTCTATCTGATTTAACCGACTTCAAAAAAGGAGACGATCTCAATATATTCTTTTATGATTGTGCACCCACACACTAAACCCCAACATTTTTTCTACATTATACAGTTTTGAATTATTTTTGTTTGAAAAACTTTCAATTACGTCCTGTATGATACGTATAAAGTAGACGTATAATATATTATAATTAATAAAAATTATATAATATATTCTTCAACCTTCCTTTAACCTGGAATTCATGAAATCGTATGTAAAAATGTTTGTTGATTGAGATATTGGTACATATTATAGAAATTTACGAGTTATATTTGTTTTGTATATATAATGTTTTGATTTGTTTCAATTGAGTCACCCCTTTTTTTTGTTGACGGGGAGGAAATCTTCAGAAAGATACCCCGCCTTCTGGGGGGAAGGCGGTGGTTATGTGGGGTTCTTACCCACTAAAACCTCCCGGCGGCCCTTTCCTCGGTGCATGACGAAAGGCTCCGGGATCTCGTCCGGGAGCACGTCCCGGGGAGATTTCTTAATTATTAGTTATTTAATTTTTATTGTTAAATATTTTATTTTTTATAGATTAAGGCTTATTTTGTAATCGTTTGTTGTACTTTAATAAAAAATATGTAACTACGTTTATTTATACTTCATTTGGCTGACGTCTATATTTTTTTATATAGGACTTTTCCTACAACTATACCAACAATTGGGCAAACGAGCTTATGGCTCACCTTTCTTAGGTAACCCCGGTCTCCATAAGACTGACATCACACCGGACGAGCAGGTGCGTTGCCGGACTTTAACGAAGTTTCGAAAACATCACTGGTGACAGTCGTTTCTACAGATTGACAGTGTCTGCAAGAAACATACGCGAGGAACGTTAATAAATTTAATCTAAACGATAAGTTATCAATACGTTATATAATATATTAATTATAATTTTTCCATTTTATTATCAACGCTTACACCTAACATATGCGCCCCATTCAACCCGTAAGTGAGAGATAACATCTGGGCGGGCCGCCCTTGCTTGCCGCTACGCGCCACCAGTAGCAAACGCGCGCGCGGTCCTAACAAACGCCTGGCTCCTCACTGACAGTTGGTTCTCCTCACCGATCGCTGAACTCCTCACGGACTGTGCTCAGACCTGTGCTTAACTCAGTGCAGTGAAAGTTCTGCTTGTGTTGTGTAAGAAAGTATTAGATGTTGCTACTTTTCGGTGAGTTTTCCATTTTAGTATTATCTTTAAATGTGTTAGATTTTTAACTAACAGTAAACTGTGACTAAAGATCAATTCATGTAACTATTAAGAAATTAAAAAAAAATTATAATATCTGAATTTTATGTTTATTTATTAAAAAATATTTGTAAATTGGCGCTGAAAGGTTTTAAATTGGGATATCTAGAAATGTTTGTAGATATTTAAATATTATTAAATTACTTTTTTGGTAATAATATTGCGTATACACATATGTCATATTTTTTCATTTATTTTATTTTTAATAATATAGGCTCTGGGGTTTTATCCAATTCAGATCCTAGGTAAATGTTAATGTGAAAGTTTTGTAAATAAATAAAATAATTAAATAGCATTATATCAAATGAAAAATCAGACACGTATATAATAGGAAATTTAAAGTAAATGAATGTTTCTATATATAAATATAATTTATTTTTAAAATATTACAAGCATGTTGCCAGTCTCAATCCAAACAAACATAATTGACGCGCAATTCTCCAATGATATATTTTATTTTGATAGATATACGCAATGAGGTCGTTACTGGCATGATATATTTATCTGGTTATGTTTACTATCAGCCTTTACCAAAGTATCACATCTAAGGCGATTAAAATAAATTAAAAGTTTAAATACAACTTATTATCGTCGTAGCAGTGTGAACGGTCGATAGCCTAATAGTTTAAAATACGGTCTACTAAACGTAGGTTCGAATCCACTATTAGATACAAAACAACATAAGTAAATACAAAAACCATATTCTCTTTCTTCATTTATGTTCTTTATCATTATGGAGTACTGATGGATTATCATAAATCTACCAATATCACATTCAACAAGCGTTAGATCTTGGTCACCTAACAACAAATTGATAGGTGTTCAAGATCTACAATTAGAACTAGAGCACCGACGCAAGTGGCCAGACTTTGTTGGTGTTTTACAGATTACATTTTGGAGAGTGTGTACAGGAATTACACGAGTTAATTCCCCGATACTCCATTCTACCTTCGGACGTTTAGACATTCGGGGGGTCTATACCCTTTCATAGTTAAAAAATAATTCCGCGCGTCCGAACGAAGCGATTTGAGTCGTCATTCATCGTGCGTACAGCAAAGGAGTGGAACAAGTTGCCGGCGTCAGTCTTTCCGTCCAAGTACGACCTTCAAGAGTAGAGTGAATAGACATTTACTAAACTAGCGCGTACCATCTATGGTCTATATCACCAATTAACATCAGGTGGGATCGTGGTCAAGGACTAGTTTACAACTCATAAACTCAACGATTTTTAGGAATTTCTTGGTATATCTTTGGAACTCAAGGTCCTATACCGACCAAATTCATATGGGACTTAATGGAAACGAAATTCTTTCAAATCTGTTCATAAAAAACGGCACAAACATTAAATACAGACAAATTGAAAGCCTCCTTTTTGTGAAGTCGGTTAAAAATTCGTAATAATTCTATTCCTCTTGAAGGTTCCTCTTTTAAAGGTTTTCCAACTCGACAGGTCCTATCCTACGTTATGACCCCTGTACCTTGTGATACAATGATATCTTTTCTCAGTTGTGAAGGTACGAGAGCATGACAAGGTTAAACGTGTCACACCATTAAATGCTTTCTGAAATAAATTCGTTAGGGGAATCGTTGACAACAAGTATCGGAGCTCGGAATTATACTAATTGAGGACGTATCGTTTACTCGGGGAAATTCGAAGCTACATTTTAAATAAACTATATACTTATTGTTGGTGTGCGCACTGTGGTAAGAGTGAAAGTTAAGTCCCGTGTTCGAATGCAGGATCGAAATATAATTTATAGCGAATAAAATACTTTTCAACCGATTTTAGAAAAGGAGGACGTTCTGAATTCGTCTATATGTTTTTTTTATGTCTGTAACCTGCTAAAACCTGTTGAAAGTTGTTTTTTTTATAGAAAGAGTGTCTTTCTCGTGAAGTCCCATTTAAATTTGGTTCAATTCTGACGATGCTATTCATAAGAAAACCAATTAAATCTTAAATATGCAGCAAGTATGTGCGCTAAAAAAGTATGAACAACTCAATATCACGTCAACCGATTTCGAAGATTCATTTTTTCTTTGAAAGTTTAATAGTAGTTTGATGACAGATTTGTTAGGTTGATATGATCTCAGCCCTGTAGTTCTGGGCTCTCAAGAATAAGACTACGGTATCCCCTGCCTGGCGTAGAAGGCGATTAAAAGGGGCCTCGGGTTCACTGGGCGACAAGGGTGGGGGCCTTTGTCGTCCGCCAAGGTGGACCCGGGAAGGCCCGTGTCGCCTTGCACTGGCTGGGAGGGAGTAAACTCCCCCCCCCGGGAAGTGCTCTCCTTGAGCACAGTGCAGAGGGGCTCCGGTGCGTTCCACTGGAGATCCCGGAGCCCCTCACCATGCACCGAGGAAGGGGCCACCGGTTGTTTTAGTGGGTAAAAACCCCACATAACCGCCGCCTTCCCCCCATAAGGTGGGGTATCTTTTTGAAGATTTCCTCCTCGTTAACAAAAAAAAAGCTTTATCTGATCTATTCCTTACTTTATATTACCATTATACCATTATATTCCTGCGATAATTTGTAAATAAAAAGAGGGCGTCCGCATGTAAAAGTGTTTAATGTTTGGTTAAATTTGAAGTCGGTATTTGTTTTTGCTCGTAAATATTTGTTGTTATTATGATTGCTTGCGTAATAAATAACCCAGCCAGATATACATACAAGTAGTAAATTATAAAATATCAAATATATATGTTTTAAAAATTGTTTATATTACTTATTGTGGGCTGTGTGTGTGTGTTTATTTAATATGCTATTATTGAGATGGAGGATCGAAAAGTTTGTCGATTGTGATATATGATACGGGTATGATTTAATTTGTTCTACAACCAATGTTTTGTTTGGCTATCGGATTTTATACAGCTCTGTTGTTTAATGTCATGTTACGATATTGTTTTTTCTTTATTTAATAAATAATATTGGCCTTCTATACTTTATTCAGTACCCTTAATCCAGAAGATTGGCAACAGATTTTATTTTGATCTATTGTAGCACAACTTTCTCATTTTCACTCTTAAACTACAAATCTGGCAACACACATTCGACTCCACCTATAAAAAATATATCTCAAACTGACATTTTTCAGCGTGAACATTTTAGTTAACATTTTCGGTCATTTACGCCTTAAAAGACGTATACTAAAAAGTACCTCGTAAATCATTTTAAGAATTATATGTGCAAAATATTTTATGTATAAGGTCTTTGACAACGAACGTTTGATGAATCAAAATCCTAAATAGCCTATGATAGTGTTTAGTGCAAAACATAAAAGCAATATTGTGTGGTGTTTTGTTACTTTATTATAGCAACATTATTTGTTATAGTTAAACTATTGTATTTTTAATTATAGCAACATTTTTTTCTCTTCTATTGCTCCATCCATTGTGTCAGCGCCATTTTTACTTTCAATAAACAGTAATTATCAATAATTTCAAGCCTTTTACTGTACAATTAGAATAAAATAGCGGTATATTTTAATGTTTTCTTTATGATCCCTTGTCCTAATGATTGAGAAGGTCGACGCTAGGCCGCTCCAATATAATCTGTAATAAATACATGCCATAAAGTCTTATGTATTCCAATCCACTTAGGAAACTGATATCATAAGAACATAAAAGAGTTATTATCACGGATTCATTCACACAATATTAAGCCAATATAGGCGTTAAGTTAACGATTATTATTCTACGAGTATCTGATTTTTACTTATAATATTTATACTTATAAGTACGTACGTTATTAGTGATCTATATCGGTAATTGTGATTATATAAAAATAGTTTTGTTCTACTCAAAATCACCCCATCACGGCCAGAGAAGTTTCACTTCGGCGAGTATCATAAATATGTGTGGGTAATATGAAAATAAACAAAGCAGTTAAACTACTGCGTTCACAGTTTATTAAACTGTAAAATTGAATGACGTTTTTCATATCCTTCCGGGACGTGCGTACGTGCGTACACACGTTACGGTATCGATAATCGCGCGAGGGTTTCGTTTCGACGCTTGTTTATCCTAACGCTTATTCATTTGAAATTTAATCTAATAATTATGATTAAACCTCTTTAACTTATACGTTACATTTATAACAATATTGCTATCTATTCAAATCATTAAATAAACGCAATAACGCTATAGATGCCACTGAAAGGAGTAGGCAGATAAAGACGTTACTGAATGTCTTCTTAGTATGCAACTAATTTTTTTTTCGTCAAGCGTACAAGATGCTAAACAAAATCTTTAGTATTAAAATCTAACAACGGTAACTTATTCCCAAAAATACATTTGTTCCTCTATGCGACAGGCTCATAATTTACCAACACAACTGTTACCAAATGTAAGAGTGGTATTTTTTATACATAACTCATGGAAAAAACTACTGAACGTATAAGCGTATAAAGCCGACCATATAATCGTATCCATTAGTATTAACGCTTCGATTTACGATACTTATATATCATTGTTCTATATCATATCTTCATTACTTCAACCAGTGTGTGTTACCAGCAACTCTATGAGCCTCATAAGTAAACTCAAATTCGGACAACGAGCTATGGGTAGGGTTTTTTTTTCATTATGATACCCATACATGACGACTTTCGTAAGGCGCAATATTCACGCACATTCCCCACCACAACCGGCTTACCGAGTAGCATTTATGCTCAGGGTGTCTCTACGAAATCGTATCATTAATTACGAGATCCGTAGACGAACTAAGGAAACCGACAAAGCCCGCGGGTAAGCAAGTTGAAGTGGCAATGGGCAGGGCATATAGCGCGTAGAACAGATGGCTGATGGGGCCGAAAAGTTCTCGATTGGAGACCACGGACCGGCAAGCGCAGCCTATGACGTCCACCAGCAAGGCGGTCTGACGCCCTCATAAAGGCCACAGGATGCAGCTAGATGCAAGCGGATTACAACCGGTTCTTTGAAAATCGTTGGGGAAAGCCTGTGTGCAGCAGTGGATGTTCTGCTACTGAGACTAGAGAAATATATACACCTACTATATCTATGTATTTTCTGTGTACGTAAACGATTTCGTATAGCTTATAATAAATGTCAATTGCAGATCAAGTATCTAATGATTGATTGGAATTACAAATCAATGTTTCATCTGTATGTGAGTCGTACAGTATGTCGTACGTGAATAGAGTTTTCATTTGTAACTCGAAAAGGAAATATACTAATAGTGTATATAGTTAAACTAGCTGCGGTCCGCTGTATTGCCAGCGAATAAAAAACATTTTTAATTAAAATTTTCTAAAATAAAAATAGCCTAAGTTACTCCTTACTACATCAGCTATCTACCAGTGCTAGTCTAGCCAACATCGATCCAGCTATTCCAGAGATTAGTCGCAATAAACAGACATTTTTTTTAAATGTTATTTTGATATATGTATCGTATATACTCGTATGCCTGTGGTAAAATGCGGTTATTTTAATGTGGCAAACAGGCACTCCAATTTTATTTATTTGTGTGTAGATTAAAAACACGCTTGGCGGTGAAGGAAAATATCGTGAGGAAACCTAGAATTTTTTTTAACACATGTCAAGTCTGTCAATCTACACTAGGGCAGCGTGGCGGATAATGCTCTTATATATATATTGTATATCCAATAGATAGTTTGCAATGATTACCTGTTCGTCAGTGAACATGTGAAAATGGTTCTAAATTTTCAAAAGCCGAAGTTATTTTAATGCACATATTTTTTAGTTTCTAAATTAACCATGTCCAAAATAAATAAAAGAAGTGAAATTAAATCAACATAGTAAATGCTCAAGTAACATTGGAATTTCATCTAAATTCTAACCCATTTGGGCGAACGTTGCGAATACTTTTTTTCTTGACAGAATCGGAACAATAGAAATCCTAACTCGCTTGGAAAGAACCTTATTTCTTATTGAAAGCAATCGTAGAGCTTAATGGAAGCAAAAATCCGGGAATCCATTAATTACTGAAAGAATTTACCGATTTTATACATCCTGAGAAACCACGCATCCATCACGGTGAGTCACAGGGTCAGTATTGGAGAGTACCTACTGTTCTAGCATATACCAGGCAACATTTTGACTTTTCCAATTTCACAAACTACTATTTTAAATGCTTATCATCTATCAAGTGTAACATCTCTCTACAAGATGTAATACAAATTTAATTAATATCGTTTTTGGGTAATTGACCAAAATGTCATTAAAATACCATTTACGCATTTCCGTATGGTGTTGCCACTGCCTGCCCAAAATATCAGTTAAATACACACATCATGAGAAACATTGACGCTCTAAAAACCTACAAATTCTCGCAAAAATACAGCGATGAAATTAAACGTCGAATTGGCAGTCAACACCTTTTAGTGTCATTAAAAATAAACTCTATGCTAGGGACTCAACCGCAAGACTTTACAATACTGAGCTGAGTGTATAGAGACAACAGCAACATAAATGATTAGAATCATCGCGTTCAGGGTTTTGTTGGGGCTGCCCCGTTTCTGTAGTGCATCGGGGATGTTCGCGGATGCACAGGTGGCATGCTTTTTTGCGACAATGCGCAAAAGGTGTGCATCTCTGGTGCGCAGGGTGCGGACCAGCTCCAACAGCATCCTAAGCATGATCGCTGAAAGGCTTGACTGTGTTTATGTAAACAGATGCTGCGCCGTCTCACATGGCGGTTAAGCTTAAGGCATACATAATCATCAATGCGATAGTATAATATAATCTATTTTAGTGTAAAGTTATTGTATAGTTCTGTTGTAAATTCTAAAAATAGTATAATGTAATGATGAGTCTAAGTTACTTATTTGAATATGCTAATATATATATATATATATCTATATTAAACATAAATACTTCCTTCACATTGGCACATCACAAATTCATACGTAAGTAAGAGCTACACCTGTGAGCTGAGAGTACGGTTTATGTCAAGTGCTACGCCAGGTAGCAGGACATTCACTTCACGGTAGTTGCTACGTCCGTGACCAGAAAGTTCATTTAGTGGAAAGTGCTACGCCTTATGTCAACTGCTACGCCAGCTTAATTTGCGACGGCTACGTCAATCAGCTGTAAGTTTTGAATGTAAGTGCTACGCATATGAACAGGATGTCCGCTTTCACCCACACAAGGCAGATCACCGCTAAGCCTACATATTATTAATAATTAAGAATAAAATATATATCTCCCGGATACGGCACGTATTGTCAGGTTTCTCTCTATGTCGCTCTAACCACAGGCTTGAGCCCTACTTCGTTTTTTTATAGTTTCTAAGCAGTGCTTGACTACGATCCCACCTGATGTTAAGTGGAAATATCAGTCCTGGATGGTTGAGGCGCTCTGGCGTAAATGCCTAAAATAAATGTAAATACTTATATTTTGTATGATATTTTTGTGTATTTTACTTTCTATATCAACATTGTAAAAACTTAACCTTTACCCACTAAAACCTCCCCGGTGGTCCTTCGTCGGTGCATGGCGAGGGGCTCCGGGATCGCCAGTGGAACGCACCGGAGCCCCTCTGCACTGTGCTCATAGAGAGCACTTCCCGGGGGGAGGTTACTCCCTCCCTCCCCTGTGCCCTCGCAGTTCAAGGCGACACGGGCCAGCCGATGTCGCCTTCTTCCCGGGTCCACCTTGGCGGACGAAAAAGGTCCCACCCTTGTCGCCCAATGAACCCGAGGCCCCTTTTAGTCGCCTTCTACGACAGGCAGGGGATACCGTAGTCTTATTCTTGAGAGCCCAGAACTACTTAACCTAAGATAAAAAAATAAATAAAAAGAATAAAGAATTATTCACACATGTTTTCAACACAATACTTATTACAAGGCACGTGACGTTTACATAAATGTCAGCCTGAATTAGAGCCACAGACCGTAGGCCCAAAGTCAAGTCATGAGCCTACGCCTATGCAGTAGTCATATGAAATTATAATAGCGATAATGAATGACATAAGAGGTGTCCGACTTGATCTAATAAGTTCTAATAACAATCGCTGAGTGGAGACAATTGGCTCGTCTATTAGACCGTCGCCCCACATCTAAAATTATTTAAACATTCGGTAGACAGACAGAAATCGCTATTTACATCTATTTAAATATAATAGGCACAAAGTTTAGTAAGAGATTATCGTTATGTAAGAGTCTGATACTTACGTTCATATTTCGGGCACATAATGCGTAGAGGAGATGACAACCTTGAAAAGCTGGTCATCGTTAGCAGTACAGAAGGCAAGAGAACAAGAGGCCGGTCGCCAAAACAATGGCCTGACCAAGTAAAAGGTGCCATCTCCTCTCCAAATCCCCACCAGCTGGTAAGGGTTGTCTCAGACCGAAGTCGATGGAGGCAGATTGTCCATTTGAGGGGCTCTAGTGACCACGATCCTGAAAAATGAGTAATCATATAATAATTTAATTACCTTTGCCGAATGTCCTGGCCATCAGATGTCATGGTATGACAGCGAACCGTGATTATCGAAATAATTTTAATAGTTCACATTGTCATAATAGCATATGTTTTCACACGTAATAATTTTATTATTGTGTCATATATCATCATATATTTTATCATAGCGAGCAACTCATTAAAATTAGGTCGGTGGAACTTTCAAATCGATTGATTACCACGTCCGGCACAGATTCAGCGTCGCCTTTTGTCCGACGGCATCAAAATTTAAATCAAAGAATTCGTTCCAATAATATTTCCTCCTACGCAATGGTTCAAGTTTCGCCTTTCAATTTCTCCCCGTTTTTGTTGTTGATTATAGTAATTACGAGTTGAATAAGGAAAGACTTGAATAAAGGAGAGAGCGGTGGCGATAGAGGCGTTCGGTGATAACGTGGAACAGATTGATAATTTACTTTTGCACATGTCGGCCAGGGAAGCTGGTCACGACTGTTTCACCGGATTGAGATGTGCTTAAAGCTTAGCCTGGACCTCTATTATTGATTGACCTAATTTTCGATGTGCTTCAGTTTTTATATTTGCGTTTTTTCTCATAAGGGGGCTCAAGAGTATGTGAATGAAACGCAGAAGTGTTAACCTCCACTTCACGTCGATCATGCCGCCACATTCCTATCTGAAACTTTTCCAGTTATTATATACACATATATTATTCCAGTTATTACATACATACAGTAATTATAACCATAGGTTACAACGCTGCTCTATATGAATTAATTTTATTTCTATTCAACTGTAGCTGTAGGACATCTATTGCAGTGGACTGACCACTAGACCTAACAATGTCCAAAAGAATCGGTTGTAAGCGGCTTACATCCAGCTTCGTACGAAGGTTCTTAAGTTGTTATAATCTCAATTGAATCTTAATGAAACTCATTTGAAGTTTCCACTGAATTATAAAATCAAAAATGAGCAGTAATAATAATTGGTAGCGAAGTTAACGTGATCTTTTCTTTCCAAGGATAATGAATGCTCAAAGTTAAACACGTCTTACGTTACAATTTTATTTACAGATCGGTTACTTAGTCTCGCTTCTTTTAAAGAATAATAAAATAAGTTTTTTACGATAACGTGAATGTATGAAAATAATAAAATGCAAAAATTATTGTAATTATTTAGAGATGTTTTTATTTTCAATGTAATAATATTCGTAATTGGGTAATGTGGCAAATAGTTTATTATTGTTAGAACACACTATAATATAATTGTTTGAAGTCTGGCAATCTATTAAAATATAGTTTTGCAAATGTTACAAGACAAAGTTAAGATTTATACACAATATGTACATTGTCACTTAAATCTATATACACAATATTCCTCGTCACTAAATGTCTTTCATGGCTTTTATTTAAATTTACATTGGAGTTTATAGTAAATCAACAAAATCACCGAAACTTCGAGCACTTCACAGAGTTCCTAGTTACGGGGTTACTGTCAATTACTCAAAAAGTCGGTAATCGTAAATCCTAATTAAACCGTGATAAACCTCACGGTTTAATTGCGATAAAAACAATTTGCTTAACTTTTATAATAAACTTTTTATAAAATTTACAAAATTAACATATATTTAGCATTATTGATTTTGAATGAAGTCATAACGTATATATTTCCCTCCGACGGAAGTCAACATTTATTAAATGAATGTTGTGATAGTAGACAAGTAGGTTCACTTAATGAACAAGGTGGATCGTTCAAAAAACGCAGATACTATAATACCAACTTAGATGTCAGAGACTTTTTATGTCGAACAACTTGAGTATATTTTGTTTTAATTTGTTTACAGTTTTCCCTTTACATGTATATAAGTAAATATAAAGATTTTTTTCCTTTCCATTATTGTACGTTGACATGTATCATGACATTTTATGTATTTTTTATACCTTCCTTATTCCTATGTGATTAAAATACGTTTTGTTTTAAAAGATTGCCAACAATATTTTTTTTTATTAATATTATTAATATTCTTGTTAACCATTCCAACTAACCTTAAGGTTGTGCTAGGATATGGTTCAATTCAATTCAATTCAATTCAGCCCTGTAGTTCTGGGCTCTCAAGAATAAGACTACGGTATCCCCTGCCTGTCGTAGAAGGCGACTAAAAGGGGCCTCGGGTTCACTGGGCGACAAGGGTGGGGGCCTGAGTCGTCCACCAAAGTGGACCCGGGAAGAAGGCGACATCGGCTGGCCTGTGTCGCCTTGCGCTGCGAGGGCACAGGGGGGGGAGGGAGTAACCTCACCCCCCGGGACGTGCTCTCCTTGAGCACAGTGCAGAGGGGCTCCGGTGCGTTCCACTGGAGATCCCGGAGCCCCTCGTCATGCATCGAGGAAAGGGCCACCGGGGAGGTTTTAGTGGGTAAGAACCCCACATAACCGCCGCCTTCCTCCCAGAAGGCGGGGTATCTTTCTGAAGATTTCCTCCCCGTCAACAAAAAAAAAATGGTTCAATTCAATAGTCGAATGATGGATTCGAACCTACGACCTAACGTTTCGCAGACCGTACCCTAAGCCATTAGGCTATTGACGATCCGTCGTCATTACACGTCATTTAGTCATAGGAGTTTTCAGATGGGTTTACCAGCGTTTCTTGTGTATTCAGAATTAGGGTATTCTTAGAGCATTATAACATAGCTGGAAACTATTTTTTAGGAATTCAAATATTCATACTGTTTTATTCGAAGTCACACTTTAGACAATTAATATCGAATTTAAATTACATCTAACCCTGCATACCTCGTAGGTGGTTGCGGGTTTTGTGGGGATTCTTACTCACTAAAACCCCCGGTGACGCTTCCTCGGTGCATGGCTCCCCATGTATCGGGATCTTCAATGGAACGCACCGGAGTCCCTCTGCACTATGTTCGAAGAGCATGTCCCGGGGGAGGTTGATCCTCCTCCAGCCCCCTCGCAGTGACGACAGAGAGGCGACACGGGCCTTCCACTGCGCAGCCTTCATCCTGGGTCCACTTTAGCGGACGAGAATGACCCACTTGTTGCCCCGTGAATCTGAGGCGCCTTTTAGTCGCCTTCTTTTTTTTATTACAAAATAGGCTCACAGTTGGCTTCTATCTCGCTTGATGGAAGATTAAGATGAAGCCTAGGATGGAGCACGTGAGCCTATAAGGTGTCTGTTCATTGGACTTAAAGATGTCCAGATTGTACCCGTGAGGAAAGACTGAATGCGGCAGAGAGTTCCATTCCTTAGCCGTCCGCATAAGGAAGGTGGAGGCAAAGGGTGCCTTCTACGACAGGCAGGGGATTCCGTAGTCTTATTTTAAGAGTCCAGAGATAAAGGGCTGTCGTGCATACCTGAGTCAATTTATACACTTAATAATAATAGACCTTTGCATTGAAAGCACTTAAATTCATCTAATGCAGTGTTCCGAGATCAAAGGTGCACTTCTATAGAAACACTTAGCGCAAGTACATTTACGTTTATATTCTCAATACAATTTATTACACATTAGGGTTGTTCAATGAAATTAAAATTTAATTTCAACTATATCGTGATTATTTCAGCCACAAAATATCCACTGCTGACATAGGCCTGTCCCAACAATTTCCAAAAGGACTTCGGCTTGCATCCAGATACGTCCTGAGGCCTTTATGAGGTCATCAGAACACCTTGTGCTTGGACGTCCTGTGGCGGACGGTTCGTGAGAACTTTTCGGTCCCATCGGCCATCTGTTCTACGCGCTATTTACCCGGCTTTAATTTTAATAATTATGAACTCTTTTTATTTAATATATTTACGTTTATAAAATTAGCACAACAATGTTTTTTTGCACAATGGCAATTGAATTGTAGTTGGTCGTTTGTTAACTAACTGGATTCCAAAGAGTAGGTTATCAACTCCGCAAATGTTTGTGCAATTTTACCGTCGTCTATTATTATTATTCATTTATTCAAATAAGTAACTATGACTCATCATTATTTTAAATAACAACCTTAGACTAAATTATAAGATTATAATATAAAATTATTATTATAATTATTTGATTATAAAAATAATATAAAAAATATAATATTATATTATACTATGAACCGTTTTTTTTGGGTTTTGGTTTCAATTAGAATTTTACGGGCATAGGATCGTAGGAAATCATGTGGAAGTATGCTTGTTAATTTAGATATTAGTAGTTTTATGACAATCTAAGACTCAGGTCAGTATTCCTCAACGACATTGAGGACAAATGTGAAAAAATAAAGGATTGAACTTCTAATATAAGTACAGTACTAAACCGAAATAAAAAAATGAGTCCACACGCAGTGGCGTTTATTGTCTGTTTGATTGCATTTGAAGTCGGTTTCAATATGTTTGTCACAGAAAAAGTTCAGTGGCATTAGAAGACTTGGGGGTCCTATATCGACGCGGTCTGTCTGCTGACTCAAATTTAATTCAAAAGTTTCAATAATGTATTTTCAAATTGTCAAAGCAACTAATCCAGATAAGTTTCAATCTAGCATATGTTTATGTACACAAGGGAATCAACCCATTGACAGTCTGTCTGACAAGTTTAAAGTCTAAAGTACTTTATTTGGGCATTGGTGTCATCGATTGAAAATTGAAACCGCTGTCAACTTGACATTTCGAGAAGCGTTAATCTGTTGAGGTCATTTTTTATCAATATTTTGAATTTAAACAAGTTTAATATCAATAGTTTATTTTACGATTTCATAGTGAAAATAATCTGTACAAATAAATAAAATTGAACTCTGTTTGTAATATTAAAATTACGTTTTACACCACGGACATGTAAATAACATTTTTTACAATTTTAGTATATTTGTCTGTGTGTCTGTTTGTTCCGGCTAATCTCTGGAATTAGCTCCTTGAATTTCTCCATTCGCTAGATCGATTTCACGGTACTTTTATTTTATTATATTTAAATTAATAATTTTTTAATCGCGGGTAACACTGTAGAACTCATTCATATAGTTAGATAAATACAAAAAACTGTCACGTGTATTTAACCCTAGAGAGAAAAATAAATTGCTATAAGCTTTTTTTTTACTTGCTTAGTATTTGAGCTGGTAAGACAAATGAACCACCGGCCTCTCACTCAATTATTACTAACTAATATATTAATAACAGCGTCAATGGCCTAATGGTTGTGGGTATGGTCTGCGAGACGTCAAGGGTTCGAATTATAGTTCTAACACCATTCGAGTGTTTTTTATTGCCTAGATGTTACGCCCCCACCCGCTATCAGTATTCTCTAAGAGTGCTTTAGCTATTAAAAAAATTGTACTATCATCGTCTCATCTTATGTTACAATTTTTTTAATTAAAAATCAATCTAACACATTTATTCATACTGCACACACACATTTTTGTTCCAAGTCCTTCCCTTGAAATCGACGAATTCGGATTCAGTAAAACAATTGATTTCTATTACACGGTACAGCGTTCGAACAGGATATGTCGTATTGTTACATAGGCGTACAATATATCGGCAAATTGTTGGCCGACAGAGAACGAGCAAAAAGCGATATGCCGTTAGAATATTTTGTTGGAAGGTTGGAGCGAAAGTTATTGAATGTGGGTTAAATTAAGGATTTCTTATTAACATGTTTATTCTTCGATTTTCGCATAAACGCTCTCACT
Organism: Meandrusa payeni; assembly: GCA_029286785.1. Classification (NCBI taxonomy): domain Eukaryota; kingdom Metazoa; phylum Arthropoda; class Insecta; order Lepidoptera; family Papilionidae; genus Meandrusa; species Meandrusa payeni. Next base: position 2,954,623 of record JAGSMX010000008.1, on the reverse strand, counting down.
TGAGAGTTAAGTACAGGACAGATTTCCATTTGTCTCCTTACTCATCCATACATCACGTGTGTTCGAATGTTCCGAGTATATCTGATATGATGATAGTGCGCGACATTATTCGCTTACAACGTCCCTCACCGGGATGATTCAAAATAGGTTTTGGTAACTTTCTGAAATATTATCTGATCTCTAACAGATTCAATAAGCGATATGTAAAAATGATTTATTATCTATTATATCTGGCTGCAAATACCGATTTATATGATCCCTTAATGAACAAAGTTTTTGTATTCTTATTAAAATGAAAACAAAAAAACATTGTATATGTAACCGATGTGCGATGGGCTATCCCCCAATCACGTATACACATATAAACTTCGTGAAAAGCAGATAACGAAAGCTGTCCCCCTGTCCACTCCGTTAGAATTTTTATTAATATGATTGTTTTACAAAAACCGTGTATGTTTTCAGTATATTGCAAACGTCAATAAAATATGTTAATATAATAAACACTGCGAATTCGAAAGCAATTTTAAGTAGTTGGAAAAGGAAAAAAATCGCATAGCTTATGATATTATAAGAGTATTTTTTTTTAATGTGGCATGAGGCAGGACTACTGACTTATTTACTAGAAATCAGAGTTTATTGCCCCTTGTCATATTTTTCTCTGAGCATAGTCTGCCTATGCTATATAGCTAGTTCCCCAACGTGGGTGGTTAGGGATGTTTTCACTCATGACTTTCTTCCATCTCTTGTTAACACACACACAATTTTGTTCCAAGTCCGTCCCTTGAAATCGACGAATTCGGATTCAGTAAAACAATTGATTTCTATTACTCGATACAGCGTTCGAACAGGATATGTCGTATTGTTAGATAGGCGTACAATATATCGGCAAATTGTAGGCCGACGGAAAAGGACGAGCAAAAGCGATAAGCCGTTAGAATATTTTGTTGGAAGGTTGGAGCGAAAGTTATTGAATGTGGGTTAAATTAAGGATTTCTTATTATATTTGTATGTATCTTTTTATCGTTTTTTTAACATATTTATTCTTCGATTATCGCGTAAACGCTCTCACTTGAGAGTTAAGTACAGGACAGATTTCCATTTGTCTCCTTACACATCCATACATCACTTGTAATTGTTCATCTGTTACGAGTATATCTGATATGATGATAGTGCGTGACATTATTCGCTTACAACGTCCCTCACCGGTACAAATAATTCAAAATAGGTTTTGGTAAGTATCTGAAATATTATCTGATCTCTAACAGATTCAATACGCGATATGTAAAAATGATAATTTAATACCGTTTTATATGATCCCTTAATGAACAAAGTTTTTGTATTCCTATTAAAATGGAAACAAAAAACATTGTATATGTAACCGATGTGCGATGGGCTATCCCCCAGTCACGTATACACTTATAAACTTCGTGAAAAGCGGATAACGAAAGCTGTCCCCCTGTCTACTTCGTTAGAATTTTTATTAATATGATTGTTTTACAAAAACCGTATATGTTTTCAGTATATTGCAAACGTCAATAAAATATGTTAATATAATAAACACTGCGAATCCGAAAGCAATTTTAAGTAGTTGGAAAAGGAAAAAAATCGCATAGCTTATGATATTATAAGAGTATTAGCTTTTTTCTTAAATATCAAAGCGTAATTCAATACATTGACAGCATACATTAATGTGTGGAGAGTCACCTTTCATTTAGGTAATTTTATCTAGATGTAGGTCACCTATAAATGTCATTCCCGTATGTCAGTGTCAAGGGTACAGGACTTCTCAAAGGCGGTCGCACCGTTTGACATGTACCTGCCGCTTCGGGCCTCAAACAGAGGTCGTTTACATCCGATGTACGTGTACTATTAAACATTTGTACGTAAACAGTCTTGGCGTCATATCGACTTATCTTTACCTACTATCAAGCAGTAAAGTTGGGAGCTTAGTTCTGTAATTTTCTTCTTGTTTGATTATGGTGTAGAATAAAATCATACGTAATCTATACTAGAATAATCTTACTTGACTGGGTCCATTCTTATTTATTCACTGGATAATATGTGTATAAATACGTCATTAGATTTGCATAAAAAGTTTTATGTTGGTTTGTGTACGCATCGATTCACCTCAAATTTTGACGCGACATTCAACCTGCAAGAGAGGCTGTAATTGATATGGCGATGGCGTTCTTTTACCCGTAATAATCTTTTTAAAAAAAAGAAGGTTGATGACGCGTTGCATTCAGATTATTATACAATCTGAGTTTAATCATTTTATTTTTTTTTCGTTTTACTGTGCTTTGTTTTGTTCCTAGTGTAGTAGAAGGCGTCTAAAGGGGCCTCGGGTTCACTGGGCGACAAGGGTGGGGGCCTTTGTCGTCCGCTAAGGTGGACCCGGGAAGAAGGCGACATCGGCTGGCCCGTGTCGCCTTGCACTGCGAGGGCACAGGGGGGGAGGGAGTAACCTCCCCGGACGTGCTCTCCTTGAGCACAGTGCAGAGGGGCTCCGGTGCGTTCCACTGGAGATCCCGGAGCCCCTCGTCATGCACCGAGGAAAGGGCCACCGGGGAGGTTTTAGTGGGTAAAAACCCCACATAACCGCCGCCTTCCCCCCAGAAGGCGGGGTATCTTTTGAAGATTTCCTCCCCGTTAACAAAAAAAAAAGCCAGTATACTTATATATATATTGATAACAATAATGATATACATATTATGAGCATTTTGAGCAGTGATAGTTTGAATAGAACCATAATGGTTAGAATAAGACTTTACGACTTTAACGAACCCAGCCGGCTTGCACCAAAATCACTTGCAACAAAAACCGTTGAGTCCGGTTAACGGCGATAGGATCTGGGACTCTGTCTGCCTAACTGCAAAGGGTAAAAATCTGAAGAGCGAATTCAACCCTAATTCTTTAGGTATTCCAGTGTCTATGTATTATTTATTTTATGGGCAAGAAAATTTCCTCACCTTTTCTGGGGTCAGCGCATTACGTTTTTTTCCATCAAAACAAATAAAATAATTGTTTTGTCAATACGTCAACATATTATCTACATATCATAATATTCCGCTCGCATTTATAATTGCCGTGTTAGCTCAGTATCCGAGCGGTTGGCTCAAGTTGCATAGTACGATAGCAACGCGATTTCGATCCCCGGTGCCGGCACCAAGAAATTTGTTGTTGCAATTTTATGTGCTGATTAACCACGCCCTCGACGGTGAAGGAAAACGTGAGGAAGAAACCTACATATCTTAGCAAATTTTTCTAAGGCATGTGAAGTCTGCCAATCCGCACTAGGGCTGCGTGGTGGACCCTTATACTCTCTTTACAGAGAAGGCCTGCGCCCAACAGTGGGATTCAGATTCAGATTCAGATTTTATTGGTAACATAATAAATTACAAGTCAATTATTTACTACAAATTATTAGTATTACAAATTACATTAGATTATTAAATTAAATAAAAAATAATGAAAAAATAGTACATCGAAGAAATAAAATGATTTTAATTTGTAATTTCATTTGTTAATTCCTCCACACTATAAAATGCCCTCTCAACCAGCCATGACTTAAACCTATTTTTAAACATTGCTAGACATATATATTATATATATAAAGGCTTTAACTTAACTATTTATAATTAATAAAAAATATGGTAGATGAGCCGTATCTAAGTATCGGAGCGGTCGCCACAAGTTGCATAGTAAGTAATAAGCTACGAATCCGAATTCGATACCTCATTGCCGGCACTAATGAATTTGTTTGTTGCAATTCCTGCCTTCATACTCGTCCCTACACATACAGTCACTCTTCAACACACGCAACCTTTTACACACAAACACACTCACACACACAAAACGATTAAACTAAATTACATTATAAGTTGTTAATTTTACTAAATTTTTATTTGTATTTTTACATATTTAACGATTGAAACGCATTTATTTTGATTTATTTAGAATTGTTTAATAATTTTAGTATATTTTTAGAATAGATTTTATTTTCATACTGATTTAACTTAACTAAGACTATATTATAAAACCAAAGGAAACAAATTAAAATATAAATTGAATCTAACTACAATTATACAAACTTATTGATAATACTAACTTAAAAATAATATTAAATTAAAAACTACACTTTAAAAACTAAAAATTATCCATTTCACTATCGATAACTAAAAAAAAAAAAATAAATAAATAATTTTAATATTTAAAAACTAAATATAATAGGTAAAACTATAAACCAAACTAAAAATAAAACTAAATTATGTAAAAAATAGACCCCAAATCACTGCGCTCGTAGGGCAGGGTGCCCAAGAGGCTAGCGGCATTTCCCCGTTGAATGGCCAGGCTCAACCTTTGCCCGAAATGCGCGCCAGCCCTTGGATCCCCTGAGGCGTCGATGAGGCGTGCGGAAATCTCCTTGAATAGCTGACGGGCTTCCGCACCCCAAGGCCCCAAGGTCTCCACATATTTATGCCTTTTATTAGTTTCGGCAGTCGCCGCAGCGGCGCCGGCTTTGCGAGCGGTCGCTCTCACGTGGGATGGGGCAACAGTGTCCACGCATGTGGCATCCCACACAAGTGACCGCCCGTTTGTCCACGGGATGAGCGTCATACCATCGGGCCTCTTGCCATCGTCCCGGGCGATGCCATTAGGTTCAAGCACTGCTGGCATCCCGGAAGAGGCAAGGGCGCGTATTTGTATTTGTATTTAACTGTTTGGAGATGGGCGTTAATAGCTGCGACACAGTTTTACTACTGCGGCTATTATCGAACTGATTTGTACATGAATTTTTGGTTTGAAATAAAATCATATTATTATTATGTTATTATTATTATTATTGTGCTGATGTACCATTAAGATTTATACGTTTGTCAGTGAAGGAAAACATCGTGAGTAAATAATTATCGATAAGCAGTTTTTGTCACACAAAAGTATACAGTGTATTAACTCCTCCGTTTAAAATTATAGGCTAGAGAATACTTCGACCAATTAATTCGCTAATTAAGGACCCTGTTTTAATTTTAATCGACCCGACACTTTCGAGGAAATCGAACTTAATTGTAAGTTTTTTTTGACCTTTGAACTTATTACATTAACTTAACTAATGATCGAAATATAATTCTACTCTTCATATGTATTTTTTATAATATGAATAACGTTCATCATTATTTTTTTGTTGACGGGGAGGAAATCTTCACAAAGATACCCCGCCTTCTGGGGGGAAGGCGGCGGTTATGTGGGGATCTTACCCACTAAAACCTCCCCGGTGGCCCTTTCCTCGGTGCATGACGAGGGGCTCCGGGATCTCACGTGGAACGCACCGGAGCCCCTCTGCACTGTGCTCAAGGAGAGCACGTCCCGGGGGGAGGTTACTCCCTCCTCCCCTGTGCCCTTGCAGCGAAAGGCGACACGGGCCAGCCGATGTCGCCTTCTTCCCGGGTCCACTTTGGTGGACGACGCAGGCCCCCACCCTTGTCGCCCAGTGAACCCGAGGCCCCTTTTAGTCGCCTTGTACGACAGGCAGGGGATACCGTAGTCTTATTCTTGAGAGCCCAGAACTACAGGGCTGGGCTACAACGTTCATCGTAAGTTAACTGACCATAAGTATTCTCAAATGTGTTCATTCTGTCTGCTTAACAATTTAATATTAGCTTTGAAGTGAACAAGTGAAAATAAAGTGGTGATCGTGTGAGCGGCTAGGCATTTTGTATTACGATAATTACGATTAGGGTTTAGATTCTTTTTTAACATTGTGATCAAGAATTTAAACGGGCGAATCAAATGTTTTGTCAAAGCAATTTAAGTGATTCATGGGCTTACATTCAATATCGTTATTGATTAGTTAAACAACATACACGATGAGCTTTTAAGGACGACGTACGGGATCAATCGATCTACACGTCCATTAGGACGACAAGTGACACTTTGTGACGTCAATTCATTACGGAACTGTGTTATTAAATTTGAATCAGGCCGTCACAACCATTTCGCCATAGACCTACGTAATCGATGATGCGTCCATAGGTATCTAGATACTAAACGATGCAGAATTTTTTTTTAAAACAAAGCTAGCAATATTTCTATTTTTTTTCTTTTTTTTCAGAAATATTACTAACATTCTTACTAACCGTACCAACTAAGCTTAAGCTTGTGCTAGGGGATGATTCACATCAATAGTCGAATGGTGACCTTACGTTTCGCAGACCGTACCCTAAACCTTTAGGTTATGAACGCTTTATTTAATTCAGTTTTTTTAACAAAAGTTAGTCAGTTTTTTAGTTTATTAGAAGATTGCCACCATCCACAACATTATTGTGGTCAGCATCTGGCGGTAACTTTTCTGATGACTGTATTGTGTCTGATTAAGGGACTAATTTAAGTCCAACAGTTCATTCTCTGTTCGCTACATCACGTTTATTATTATAACTAAATATTAAAACATTATTATTCAGCAATTAACTATCACAGCTACAATCAGTGTCACGTCGGGGTGCCAACTCGAAGAGAATCGTTAATTGGCTATTTAATTAATTTCTCGCGTTCCCGATAAGCGCGGGTGGGGCGGGAACTCTGGGGTCAAGAAGGCGGATTCGATTGATGACTAAAACTAATAATCTATACTAATAAAGGGGGAACGTTGGCCATTTTTAGATTGTAGTCTATAATTTTCTTTTTTGATGCGGCCGTTGCCCTTGGCACCAGTCTTCCTGTGGCGTCGTCACAGTCATCTGTGTAATAGACACAGCTGACTGTGTGTCTGGATATCGCCACTAAAGCATGTCGTGCAGTTGCAGCTTTTTCGTCACTGTTCTGATGACCACCACTGATCCGTTACTACATATATGTAGTAAAATGTTGAACCTACAGTTACACACTACATGTGTGTAGGTTTAACACTACATTGGTGCGGGATATTGAACAAATGTAAGTTATTGTTGATATAATGATATCAAGCATTTGACGCGCAAATGACGAGCTCCGACAACACTACAACGGGTTAAAAATCATTTTTCAAGCAAAAAAGTAAATTCTTTATTTAATCTTTATTTGCACATAATAAAAGTGTACAAAAAGACAGACTTTATGCCAGAAGGCGTTCTCTGTCTGTTTGCCTTAGGGTTGTGTAGAAACAAAGTCACGTGAACACACAAAAGTAAAATATAAAAAAAAATTATAGATGAATAAACATAAATACAAGCACACATAAATAAATATATACAACTAGATAGATCAAAATATAGATGGATATAGGAACAGAAATAGGAAAATTATTTTATTTAAAAATTTACTTTTTAATCTACTTAAAAAAAGGAAGAGGATCTTAATTTGATCAGATCCAGATCTTTTCGAACCAAAAAATATTTTGAAGTCGGTGCATAAATTACGGCGTTATAATATTATAGCCTGAATTCACCTGGTATGTGAATTTCATAACCTTGTCCGAGTGAACATTTCCGAAAATTCTATTTGTTCTCGATGATCGATAACTTGATGTACATTAGCCAAAGGCCAAATGCGTACATAACATCGCAGTGGCCTCTCCGCACGCTAGCAAATATCAATAAACACTTTTGTTTTCTCCGCGAGCAACAACTCCAGGCATCAGTGGATTGACTGGAAACACGCAACACTGTAGTAACTACAATAGTATATTAGTATAACTATAATAGTGTATATTGAGTACATTTTAGCCGACATCAAAAAAGGAGGTACTCAATTCGACTGTATATTTTTGTTTTGTGCACTGACAGCGTTGTCAGTTACTTATAAACCGATGTCGAATTTTTTTTTTGTTGAAATGACTTGGTTAATATTGTATCATATAAATTTGTTTGCTATAGGACCCTGAGTTTCGAAAATACGAGTATATCAGGAAATTCATAAAATTCATATGAAAGTATACTTGTTGATCGTGAAATTGGTAGGTTTATGATTATCCAAGACTAGGTAAATACTCCATCAGCCCTGTAGTTCTGGGCTCTTAAGAATAAGACTACGGTATCTCCTGCCTGTCGTAGAAGGCAACTAAAAGGCGCCTCGGGTTCACTGGGTGTCGCCCAGTGAATCCGAGGCCCCTATTGGTGGCCTTAGGGTGGGGGCCTTTGCCGTTCGCCAAGGTGGACCCGGGAAGAAGGCGACATCGGCTGGCCCGTGTCGCCATGCACTGCGAGGGCACAGGGGGGGAGGGAGTACCCCCCCCCCGGGAAGTGCTCTCCTTGAGCACAGTGCAGAAGGGCACGGAGATCCCGGAGCCCCTCACCATGCACCGAGGAAAGGAAGGGCCACCGGGGAGGTTTTAGTGGGTAAAATCCCCGCCATAACCGCATAAAAAAACATAGAGGAAATCTTCAAAAAGATACCCCCCCAGAAGGCGGGGTATCTTTTTGAAGATTTCCTCCTCGTTAACAAAAAAAGAGGTAAGTACTCCATAGCGGCAACGACCATGAATTTGGTTCAAGAAAGAGAATAAAATTGAAAAAACTATATAGGACAATCTAGCCTAAACTATATTTTGTATTATTAACTTTATTTATACTATATTTTGTTGCACTCAGTCGGTCTTTATCGAAGTTACGTAGAAATGCGCGGAAGGTGTGTTGAACTCTCATTTAAATATTTGTTGTCAGTGCATCAAGCTGCTTTTTATTTGTTTTACTTTTGTTTACTTAGTTTTTATAACATCAAATTGGTTTATCTGTAACGGTGTAATAATTTTTGTTGTTTTAAATAAAGAAATAACTTTGAGTGCCACTTCGAGACGCGTTGGCGCTGGAAGGAGTGGCTGAAGAAACTCCAGCAACGCTCCTATCACTTGTTGAAAGATAGCTTTAGCATGTTTTTATTTTGCCTCCGAAAAGACGTGAAATAATATGCCAGCACCGATTTTTTATGGGGGAAGTGTCAGACCTGCCACAGTTCAGATTTTCGATAACGTAGAACATTGCTGTGATAAACTTTGGGTCGCCATATATTTTTTTAAGTAATGCCAATAATTAACTACACAGATAAAACACGTGCACCCAATTCGAAGAGAATCACTAATTAATGTTTAAAGTGATAACAATTTTTAGTATTACTAATTATCTTGTAATATTTTTCTTACAATTTATATTAAAGTAGCGTACCCAGCCCGCTTCGCAGGTCTAGATTTTGCTTTATTTAATTTAAACAATAAACTTACACCATCAAATATGCAATTTAACTCTCACAATATATTAAATTATTCATTTCTCTCCGTATTCATTCTCTTCTCGAGCGGATGAAGATCATTACCTACACTGTACATATCAGTAAATAAAATATCATTCTTATCATTTATACAAAAACATATCGGGCTCAAGTTAATCTCAGAAATAAAAGTACGACGTATGGCTTGTTTGACAGTTCAAGAGGAGTGCTCCGATCGTCACCAAACTTTACAGGATTATTCGCCAGATCAATCTGAAGATTCTCTGGAAGTTTCATTGAAATCGGTCCAGCCGTTTCGGAGTCTATATGGAACATACCCACACACTTTCTCTTTTATATATATATAGACTAGCAGTACTTACTAAATAAAATAAATTTTAAGGAAATACTTTACACAAATATTGAAGGATAGTCGCTGTTCGTTTGCCTTTTTCGTTTCAATTCAGCTGTGCTATATATCAAATTCATTGGTGTGATACAGGCGACATTTGTCAGTACCGTCTCAGAAATCTTCTAGACTCATCACTTTTCTGAAGATAACCACATCATGATCAAATACAAAGTTTACGATTCTGTAAAGGGCATAGGGTCAAACCTTCAATTGTATATATTAGGTCCTTACATATGAAATTAGCGTTTTGTCATACTAGCCACTTTGATTTCAAATATCTGCTTTTTGGATACGATTCCAATTTCGCTTGCCAAAAGGCGACTAAAAGGGGACTCGGGCTACGGGCACACCAAGGGGCCCTTGTGGTCCGCTACAGTGGACCAGGGAAGAAGGCGACACAGGTGGTCCGGTTCCGCCTTAGGACTGCGACCCTCGGGGAGGAAGGGATAACTTCCCTGGGACATGCTGTTGGCACAGTGAAGAGGGCCACCGGGGGGATTTTAGTGAGCTAGAACCTCACATTCATGGTTCATCAAGTCGAAAGTTTAGACAAGACATAGAGAATTGTGTACCTCCTCCATTTTTGAAATCGGTTAAATATATATAAACTGTGACATATACAAGCACACATAAGAAATGTTATCTATAAAATGTATGCAGTGATACATATACCTTTTGGAGTTTATACATGTCTTCAAAATTTTAAGTCCTCTCATTTTTTTTAAATTGTAACAGGCTAACTTTGAAATTCACGTAACATCAAAGAAAATGAATGAGATTTTTCCTCTTGTCCTGAATAAACAAAATCACCTTTGAATATATATTTTTTTCATAAATATTAGCAGTATAATAAAAGAATGAAGTATAAACTGAAATTTATAAAAATTGTAACCATATTTTAACGTAGTCTGAGCCTATTTTTGATGTGTATTTTGTACGTTTTCGCTATCGCGCCTTCAGATCGCTTTCAACTAGATCTTAGCCTTGAGGCCATATGGCACCCAGAAGATAGTAGTTTTAATGACTAAGTGAGTCGTTAAAAATGCTTAGAAAATGAGTTCTAATGCTGAAAATATTGAAATTAAAAACACAGTTCGCTACCTGCCGCTAAACAAGCAGTTTGTTTCGTCTTTCATTATTCGTACAGCAAAGGAATGGAATAATTTGCATCATTTGCCATATCTGTCTTTCGCTCCGATTACAATGTTTGATTAGGCGTTTTCAAGAATAGAGTGAATAGGAATTTTCTAAATTAGTGTGCCAGCCAGGACTGCACTTCCACTTAACATCAGGTGGGATCGTGGTCAAGCACTTACTAGTAAGAGCTATGTAAAAAAGTTAATATACGCGATAAAGTACAATTCTTTATATTAAATTAAAAATGGAATTGCATACATGAGTACGTATATACGTACATACGTATTTATAAGGTAGTTGTTTATTTTTCTATCTGTGATTGACCGCATACCCAACGTCGAAATTCGCCAGAGAACCAAAGTCAAAGACGTGATGCAGATCATGAGACTAAAATGACAATGGGCGGAATGGTTAGAAGAGAAGACGGTTGGTGGACCAGGGCAGTAACCGAATGGTGGCCGCCAATGGTTTCGGGTCCCACAGCATCGAAGTGAATGGCGCGAAAAAAGGAAGGCCTTTACCCAGCAGTGAGACGATACGGGCTGATTGATTGAATGTAAGATACATCGGTCCAGAAAAGAAAATAATTTTTTTGTGATGTGTCGAGCTTGGCGGTGTAGGAAAATAATTTACAGTGACTTTAGAACATTTTCTAATACAATTTAAGTTTTAAAAACTGCACTAGGTCGCCGTAGTGGACTATGCCCTTCTACTCTCTTTACAGAGATGACCAACAGTGGGACGTATATATATATAGGGTGTTTCAAACAATAATAATTATAGATACAATTACAATACGAAGGAAATTTATTAATTGCTTATTAGTAACATGCAAGTCCGCCGACATGTTTACGTCGGCGGAGTGTAACGGGCTGTTATCTTATCAGACGACTGCTGAAAGACCTTATAATTTGTCACTTGCGACCTTATAAGGCAAAAATTTACTTGTTGTAATAATCTTTTGACATTTCAAACTTGTTTGGTCTTCGAATTTATTACGAGTTCAATTATATTAAGATGTAAAAAGAAAACCGACTTCAAATCAGATTAGTGAGGGATCAAATTTTAAAGCTACTATTCGCGGATGCTTTACCAAGTATCCTAGGTATATAGAGATTCTAGTCCATGTTATATGATATAAATATATTTTAAAAGAATGCTATCAATTTTTTTTCACAATATTATTAATATTCCTGTTAACCATTCCAAATAAGCTTAGGATTTTGTTAGGAAAGATATTTATTTATTTAATAAGATACACCAACAGCATTACACAAGCATGCATTGTTGTAATAATCAAGTTTACAAACTAAGTCCTGTTGTGTATGCCAATTACAGGCGTACACAACATTCGCTATAAAGAAACGTAACGATTTTATTATTAATACTTACAAAAATATTTTATTAAATGATAAAGTAATAGGAATATAACTACTAAATTAATTAAATTAGGCATTAGATATGGTTGGATGGACCTAACGATTCACAGCCCGTACCCTAAACTATTAGGCTATTGACGTCTAATGTTCATGGTTCATCTCATTTACAGGTGCAAGCCCTATGTATTTATAAAACAATACTAGTAACACTATTATTGTTTTATAGTAACTTAAATAAAAAAACAAATGAAAACAGTGGTTAACAATTCTACTTAACTAATTAACTAAGTACCATTTTTGACTTCTTGTTATGTAAAGTATAACTTAATAAGTGCTTAAATATGTACACACACGTAGCTAATAAAAATATCAAGAAGAAATTATACTTGTATTCGTATTGAAATTCAAATCATAAATCGTATTGATAAATTTCCATCTTATATTCAGCACACGCTTTTCAATTTCTGTGTTTCCTATGTACTCTATATACGAAATAAGTTCAAAGAAAACGGAAAAAAAAATCAAAGATTTTATAACGAACTAATGTTAAAGACATAACAAAATTTGTAGTATATTTTTAAGTTTGTAACGTTTTTCGTCGAATTAAATACAAACATTTGCAAGAAGAGTCTACAAAGAATATCGGAGCAATATATACACACGTCACAAAAGTTTCCCAGCACCCTCGCTTAAGGCAACACAGTAAAACTCTGTGTTGTCTGCCCTCCGAGTCCACTTTAACGTCCTTATTTTAATCGCCTTTTACAACAGGCAGAGGATACCTGAATTCTACAGTACTTATTCAATGATACCTCTACGTTTTAAGTCAAATGTGAAAAGAATGTCCTATTTGTGAAAAATATATCTGATAAGTAAACAATAAACAACCTTTTTTTGTTGACGGGGGGGAACACTACAGGAAGGTATTTTATTACCCACTAAAACCCACCCCAGTGGCCCTTACTCGGTATATGCTGAGGGGCTCCGGGATCTCCAGTGGAACGCTCAGGTGCGCTCTCGGAGAGCACGTACCGCGGGGGAGGTTAATTCCTCCTCCCCTACCTGTGTTATCGCAGTGCAAGGCGACACGGGGCAGCCGATGTCGCCTATTTCCCGGGTCCACTTTTGCGGACGACAGAGGCCCGCACCCTTGTCGTCCAGTGAACCCGAGGCACCTTTTAGTCGCCTTCTACGACAGGACAGCTATCTACGAGACCAGAACCACAGGACTGCGGGCCGACCCGAAACAATAGACAACCTAACTTAACACTTAGACATAAGTTGTACATTTGTAAAATGATCATTAAATTCAACAAATTTCGGTCAACTTGTTCGTGTTACTTAGATCCCTTAAACTCGTCAAACAAAATAGGATTTTGATTCGAGGGGAAATTATATAAGGTTGAATTCCTATTATGTTTAACTTAATTAACATTGAAAACTATTCAAACGTTTTGATTTGATTATAGTCACTACGGTTTATCTCGTGAATATTAAATGTTTGCGTACACACTGGGGGTAAGGTAAACAGTCGACTAAATGTGTAAATTATATCCTAAAACTGCTGTATAAATTACACGTTTTATCTTTAATTTTACGTGTACGAATTTATACGATTTGGGTACCTTCAAGAAACGGGCCTAATCCTTTCTTAAAGGCTGGCAATGCACATACAGATCCTGTGGTGTTGTGGATGGTTCATCGGCGACGGTGATCACTAGAGACGCAGCTTGTCGCATTTTCTAAAAAAAAATTGTTTAGTTTTGAGATAGTATAAACAAGAAAATTCTGTTTGTGAAAAAGTGCTATAGGCACTAGATATATAGTATCATTATGTATTGGTTAAGTCGTTTTCAGTCATCTAATTAATAACGCTTCCCGAAGTGGCATATAAGTTAGTTTAGATTAGACCTCTCCCCGCCAGCGACAGAAGCGGCTGCACTGGCGGGGAAATCCAAATGGAAGGCGCTGGTCTCCTTCTGTGAGTCAGTAATGACGCAGAAGGAGACCGCCGATCGGGTTCGGGAGAGGGCCGATCCCGTTCGGAGATGGCGCAGGCGGGCCGGGGCAGACCGGCCCGCAACCCTGTAGTTCTGGGCTCTCAAGAATAAGACTACGGTATCCCCTGCCTGTCATAGAAGGCGACTAAAGGGGCCTCGGGTTCATTGGGTGACAAGGGTGGGGCCTTTGTCGTCCGCCAAGGTGGACCCGGGAAGAAGGCGACATCGGCTGGCCCGTGTCGCCTTGCACTGCGAGGGCACAGGGGAGGGAGTAACCTCCCCGGGAAGTGCTCTCTATGAGCACAGTGCAGAGGGGCTCCGGTGCGTTCCACTGGAGATCCCGGAGCCCCTCACCATGCACCGAGGAAGGGCCACTGGGAGGTTTTAGTGGGTAAAACCCACATAACCGCCGCCTTCCCCAGAAGGCGGGGTATCTTTCTGAAGATTTCCTCCTCGTTAACAAAAAAAAAAAAAAAAGTTAGTTTAGATTAGATTGTCCCAATAGATTTTTATTAATAAAATAGCTACCGACCGAGTCGTGGTTCGGCCCTCTCGGGCGCCCTCGGATCGGACTGCTAACGCGGAATAATGGTAACCGTCCAAGCCGAGGTTACCCCTCACTGGGGGGACCCTTCTGTCGAGTTACCATCTAATAGAGGTTCAGGCTAAGCGATCTAAGAGCTGTGCCACCTCTCAAATCCGGTGAAGCAGTAAAGGCCAGCTTCTCTGTGCCAACTGTGTTAGTTCGTCCAAAAAAAAATATAATTAATAATTATAACATACAAACTTAATTACATGTTCATGTTCATATTTGATTATCGAAATAATTGTGTAATAATTGGGTCAATTACTAGAATTGACCTAAGTTACAATTTCAGTTTACAACTAGAATACAAAGTAATAAATAGAACTCATGCTAGCTTAGCACCACGGCTCCTAAGAATATATTATATACATATATATATTGTCCGGACTACCGTAGAATATATATATATTTTGGCGCCTGGTGCGCCTTATCAGGATGTGGCGTGAGAGTACAGAAGAAGTAGGCAGACAGCCAGCACTGCATGTGCTATACGCTTAGCCTTCTACCTTTCACCATTCTTGAAGCGACTACAGATTCTTTGTTTTTCGTTATTTGTCATAGTTTTATTTGTGCATTATTATTATTTTATAATATATATATTCTTCGGTATATCGGTATTGTGCGGTCAGTATTCCTAAAATATGTCAAGCAATTTTTGCTTCTTACTTTTATCGTCAGCAATATATCTGTATCATCAGGCAACGTCGAACAATATTAATAATAAGATATTATTAATACGGTTCGAGAAGAAAACATTCTTATCTCGTCCCTTATCAGGTATTCGGAAGGTCGGAGTCTGACCTGCGTGCGATATGGGCGATTGAGCACGCCTTAGCCACACACCCGTCGAACGCACCAATTGCACTGCGCCGTAACCCGTATGCTAAAGTTATACAGTTCTCATTTGATATTCTAGAAATTTCTTTACTAGTTTATATTATAATGCGCACCATTAGACAAGCATTTATTACTATATCTGTGGCAGTTTTTATTGTTTTACACTTAAAGATTTCTAATAACATTTACGTGAATACTTTGAAATAATAATAATCGCCAAGTGTGATGACAAGAGTATGAAGTATTATTTAGTATAGTAGAGTATTTAGTATTATTTTATATTCCATAACTTATTTATGGGGGAAAGACAGGGCCGGGGCAATTGCTCAAGTTAAGCGGTGTGGTATCCCTGTTTAGCATACTCTGTGGGGCAGCCGCGCTTTCTATCTCTCTCTCTCTGGCTCTCGCTAGACTGCTCACGCAGCAAGATGGCTAAACGTTTATTTGCGGGAAATATGGTAACTAACATGATGAATAATTTTAAGTTAGGCACTAGCATATTTCGCCTAACCAGCATGCAAATATAATCTAGTCTAATCTACATCGAGTCTAATCTACAATTTACGGCTATTTGTAAGACCGTTACGACTTTGTTAGAAATTCATAAAAATTAATTTACTCACTGTGACACTTTCGGCATGTCATATATTAAATTTAAAAAAAAATGGTCACGGTTACATTAATTCCTAATTCTATCAAAACTTCTAAAAAAATATGAATACATCACAAATTTACTTTTACCATCTGCTCAAAAAGTTGTTAATTTAAGGCTTATTTCTTTGATATTGGTGTGAGTTCTTAATATATTTAAGAACTATATTTTATGGTAAATTTTTAAATTGTAATAAATAATATACAATTAAAGTTAAAAAGTGAGACATATATAAAAGTCACAACTGTTAAATTCTATATGTCCCATTGGACACAGGCCATCTCTGTAAAGAGAGTATAAGGGCATAATCCGCAACGCTGTCCTAGTGCCTATTGGCAGACTTCACATGTCTTAGAAAAAATTTCTAGGACATGTAGGTTTCCTCACGATTTCTTTCTCTGCCGAGCATTGATTAAAAATTGCAACAACCAATTCATTGATGCCGGGCAACGGGGATCGAACTCGGGTTGCTAACGTACTATGCAACTTGAGACGATCGCCCGTACACTGAGCTACCACGGATCCTTGTAATGATTTGATGCTATCAAATGCAAATAGCAAATTATCAGGAATACTAAATTAAATACTTTATTTTTTTAATTTTTAACATTACAAAAAAGTTTGGAAAACGTTCATGTCAATAGTCGGATAGTTAGAACTTTCGACGACCTTATGCTTCGTAGACAGTACCTTCCTTAAATTCCTTTGTCTTTGCCCTAACTCGGATTACATTCCTTCATAGTAGAACATTTTTGCGGTTCCTTATTGCACAAGTTATCGGATACCTGTATCAACGAGAATCCTAAGATATTTGTGAGAGAATTTTTACATTAACATATTTTATCACTACGTCGTAACAGCACGTCAATTACGTTTCGTTCCGCTAATATATAACAATAAATTGATTAACAAATATAGTCGTGAGCAAAAATATATGATCCGTTAAGAAAGTTTGAATATCTCGGAAGATAAAGATGCTTTTTTTCATAAAATTTTATTTTTATTTTATAGATTAGATTGTTTTTATTTATTTAAATCAAAGAAACAGTGATTTACTAATAACTAATGATTATAACATATACTAACTAATAAAGAAATATTTACAATTTAAAAGATTTTACAAAATATTTACAAAAATATAACTATGCTAAACCGTCATCGTTATAGCGTGCCCAGAAGGCTGGTAGCA
This sequence comes from Meandrusa payeni, assembly GCA_029286785.1. NCBI lineage: Eukaryota > Metazoa > Arthropoda > Insecta > Lepidoptera > Papilionidae > Meandrusa > Meandrusa payeni. Next base: position 2,937,257 of record JAGSMX010000008.1, on the reverse strand, counting down.
TTGCCACATTGTATGGCAATGCCTAACCTCTGTGCAAGGTATAGGCCAGCCCTCTGGTCACCAGATGTGTCGACCAACTTCTTAGCTATCACATTAAAAGGTGATGTGTGTTGACCCCACGGACCCAAAGTTTCTACCCCAAACGGCTCAAATATGAAACCTCTATCGAGGTTACTATATTTGCGCCGCTTGAGGTTTCTGCAGTTGCAGCGGCCGCTCCAGCCTCAACAGAAGATTCTGGAAGATGTGACGGTGCCAAAGTATCGACGCATGTAGCATCCCATACTAAAGGCCGTCCCATCTTCCAGGGTATAAGAGTCATACCGTCTGGTCTCTTACCATCACTACGCAATAGTCCATTTGGCTCCAAAGTTGATGGAACATTAGCGGTGGAAAGAGCCCGACGGATGATGTCGTTGAGGTTGGAGTGCCGGGAAATGCGTCCTGCACTACGCTGGCATGAAAGTCCGTGGTGTCCCAGCTGGTCGACCATTTCGCCACAGCGACAACGATGTGGCATAAAACATGCAGCGCCCAGCCTAATGCATACTGCTAATCGGAACGAAGTGGAATCCATTAATATATAAAATATACATCTTTAATACATCTTAAATATACATGTTATTTTTATTTAAATTTTAGTACTAAGTGTTGCCTCTATGTAGCGATATAATAAAATCCAAATATTATTATCCAAGTTTACGTAAGATATAATTTTTAGTTCAAGTTTATATTATTTAATGAAATATAAATATATTAATAAAAAAAAGGGGTTCTTTATTACTTTTGAGATTCTAATGAAGTAAACATAACATATACTAACTAATAAAGAAATATTTACAATTTAATAGATATTACAAAATATTTACAAAAAATATAACTGTGCCAAACCGTCATCGCTTGGCAGCGTGCCCAGAAGGCTGGTAGCATTGCCACGTTGTATGGCAATGCTTAGCCTCTGTGCAAGGTATAAGCCAGCCCTCTATTTTAGGATATTTAGGATATTTAATTGTCCATCATGCACAATTTAGTTCAGTTAGCTAGCGTCTTTATATTCCGAGATATTCAAACTTCTTTTTCCGACCTTTTATTTTTGCTGACGAGTTTATTTTACTTACTAAATACATCTGTAATTCATATGGGATCTAAAAACTCAGTCAAAAGCAGAGAGCCAATGCTATTTCTCTTTACCTAAAAACGGAATAAAGGACTGAAGTAGTCGAAACCAAAGAGAACCAGAACTCCAATCTTACGTTTAAAAGTTCGGTAAGAATCCTCAACGACAGCCAATAAAACAATAAGAGAATCTATAAAACAGTGAATATTTTGCAACTTAGGTAGGAGTTTTATGTTTCATTCGTAAAATGACTCGAATAAATTGCAAAGAGAGCGGCCTGTCGTTTTGATCCTTTGATCCTGTAATCCCTTTAAGGGATGAAAAGGTAAAAAGGCTTCGATAGCAAATATTTTTTGTAATATTTGCAGAGAACGGAGTAATTTTTTCACGTTGTCCGGTTTCAAACTGAAAAGAAAATGGGGCCCCTTTGATGAAGAGATATCTTTCATATATTATCCGGAAAACAGTAAAATCTCCGGAAAAAAGTCCTTGGTACAAGCTAGAGGGATAGGCAGAGATCATGTATTTCTTCCACTTAATACGATTCCAGTGTATACGCTTTTTTTTGCTGCTTGAAACTGGCCTGTACTGTTTCACCGATTTGAGAGGTGGCCAGAGGTTGAGGGGTAACGTCGGTTTGGACTTTTACTGATCTAAAGATTTAAAGTCCCACCATCTAACAACTGACGTATCATGACCTGGGTTTATTTCAGTTGTATGCTGTAACTATCACGCCCTCCTAATCTCGGTGAGGTAAACAATTCCATTGTGGACACAAATTTTAGCAAGTGATATTTTTGGTTCTACCTGAGTCATCGTTTCGTGCTGTAACAAAACGATTGAATAGTTTTTTGCAAAGCAACATAAAATGCATAGATATCTGTTTATGACTATCGTAAACATGTTATGCAGAAACGGTAAGATTCTATGATAAGAAACGTCCGTAGCGCTAACAAGGACTGTCTGTACCACCTGGCTATCGATCGGCCGACCTTTAAAGGTTTAAGGCTGGAATTTATAAAGCGTTCTGTGACTTTGCTGAGGCTTAGCTTACTAGTAAGTCTGCATTGAAATTTACAGTCGTTCGCTAAGCTTGCCATATTTCCATCGCTCGTTGTGCGACTTTCAGCTTCAGACTTTCAGCGATGGGAAGAGCTATGCTCGGCATTCCTCTAAGGGATAGAATCTGAAACGAAGAAATTCGAGGGAGAACAAAGGTAGTCGACATAGCTCTTAAAGTCAGCAAGTTGAAGTGGCAGTGAACCGTCCACATCTGCCGAGTCAGTGACGGCAGATACGGGAGGAAAGTCTTGGAATGGAGGCCGCGCATGGGTCGGAGAAGTGTAGCATAGCCGGAATTGGCTGGATGCGGAAAGCGGAGGTTCGTATGTGGTGGAAGGCATTGGGGAAGGCCTATTTCCAGCAGTGGAAAGACACAGGCTGATGATGATACTAAGCTTATGCCGAGGAAATGCTTAGCAAATTGCAAGTCACGGAAATCGTGGACTTACTGCACTAATACTTACCATAATTCTAGGAATATTTTGATATATTATAAATTTTAGAGATATGTTTAAATTTAGAAAATTATGAACGTAGTTATAACACTTGAAACTTCAAGTTTGTTTCAATTACGTTCTTTTGTTTTATGGTTTTCTTTGGTTGTTCTATTGTTTTTTTTTTGTCGAACTTTAAGTTAAATAATGAGGAAAAGACGAAGTATAGACATTAAAAAAATATTGGAGCTTGTCTTTATAAATATTATGTTTTTAAAATACCAAGAACATAATAAGCAAATATGAACGTTTTACAAATTATCATAAGGTCTAGTTTAGGACTCAGTGTAATCTTTGCGTGAACGACTATAGTACTAAGTTGAATGCTGAGATTGCATTGAGCACTAAGCTAAGCAGTACGCTTTATAAACTTCAGCCTTAGAACCCTACGCTATGTTTAATAGACTACAATAAAACAATTCAACTTCTTTAATAGAGATATTAAACACGACAGATATTGGGACACAAACCACTAAACTATTCGTCAAACCTAAATATTTGAAGCTCTCCTGTTGATATAAATTCCACCATTTTGAAATACATGCAGACATTAATATTTTAGGGGCAATCACCGGTAAGCTTTATTCATTTACGCCTGGGGCTAAACACACTACAAAGTAAAACCTTCAAAACAATTTACGAAATAAATTACATCTGTAAATTGATTAAAACTAAAAAACTTTTTATTGATGTTTTATTTGCAGGCATTATAAGAGACTCAATTATCAATTTAAAAAAATGGTTGTCCATATTTAAGTGCTTCTAATACTTTGTAATCTTTTTTGCAATAAGAATTAAATACATTTATTAACGTCGTATATAGCCTTGAGCTAAAATAAAGGATCGGTTAAGAAAGTTTGAATATCTCGGAAGATAAAGACGCTAGTTAACTGAAATAAATTGTGCATGATAGACAAGGATATTTAATCCTTAAAATAAAATACATTTTTTATTAACTTATTTATATTTCATAAAAAACTAGGCCTAAAATTTGAATAAAATAAAATTTAATGAAAAATACTGTATAATCCAAGTTTACGTAATATCCATTTTCGTTTAAGTTTATGTTTTTTAATGAAATATAAATAAATTAATAAAAATATTTTATTTTATTTTAAGGATATTTAATTGTCTATCATGCGCAATTTATTTCAGTTAACGTCTTTATCTTCGGAGATATTCAAACTTTCTTAACCGACCCTTTATTTTTGCTCTGTTTGTCTTAAATTAGGATAATAAATAATGCTAATCATTTTTCGATAGTAAATCCACCATAAGACCCCGGGTTTCGGGTCAGATATCAAATTTGAATTTTAAATTACAAACGAATGTTCTCTATTGCGTAAAAGAGATAAAATTATTAAGAAAATTTGATATTGGACGACGCTCGTAGACGGCAAAAAGCAATTTGCGTGAAAATTTTTTGCAATTGGTAAACTAGGGTTTATGCGTAATGTTTATTTATTTTGATCCGATTTCAAAGGGAAAGATTCGTGTGTTTTTCATTCGTCTTTTATGAAACGATTTCCGAAGCGTCAATAGCCTAATGGTTTAGGGTACAGTCTGCGAATCGTAGTTTCGAATCCACCATTCGACTGTTGCCGTGAACCAACTCCTAGTACCAGCTTAAGCGTAGTTGGAATGGTTAGCAAAAATGTTAGTAATATTTCTGAAGAAAAAAAAGAAATATTTCTAGCATTCTTTAAAAAAAAATTCTCTGCCTACACCTGGATCAACGAAGTGAGTGCTTTTATATATTTATTCACTTCCAATAATCCAATGTTTGGAATAAATTGAACTATAAAGTTATTTAGATAGTGAAATATGCAAAAGCTCGTGAAATTTACACAGACTTAACAAGCAAGGCCTGTAAATCTCTTTGCATGTAAATGCATATTTTATGTACTCTGCATAAACTCGTCAAAGTCTAACGACAATGTAAACTGATCTAGTCCGACTTAAATGTAATTTACATTTGCATGACCCGATGGCCTCTCACATAAATATGGGATTTATTACCTCATAAAATTTGATTAAACTCCTTAATCCAATTCAGTTTTTTATTCAATTAATTTATTTAATTTATCCTGTTTTCTCTGACCTGATGTTAAATAAATTCAGTACTCTATGGTAAAGCGCACTAGCATAGTAAATGCCTATTCACTCGACTATTAAAAACACCCACATTCTAATCGGAGGAAAAGACAGACGTGGGAAAACTGTTCCAGTCTTTTGCTGTACGAATAATGAAACACGAAGCAAAGCGCGGCGTTCGGATTTGAGGGATATCGGATAAAGTTCTGACGCAACTCTTTTTAAACACAATCGGCAATGATGGCCTAATAACTGAACGGTTCTACTTCTGCCCTATAGTCGATTCGATTCGAATCCCAACAAGTTTTTATAGGTGGCATAGCTTTTAGATCGCTTAACCCGAACCTCTAAAAAAAAAAACCCGAACCTCTATTGCTACTACATTCTAAAACGCCCTGGTGGCCCTCTTGGGTGCATGTTGCCCCTCCGGGATCTTCAGTGGAATGCACCGGAGCATCTCTGCACTGTGCTTTGAAGCGCGTACCGGGGGAAGTTACTCCTTCCTCCAGCACCATCGCGGTGCTAAGGCGACACGGGACCACTAGTTACGCAGGCAGGGGATACCATACTCTTATTCTATAAGCCAAGGACTATGGGACTGATGTACCTCGACTTTGACGGTTACTATTTTGGTTGTTATGCATAACCATTCCTATCCGAGGGTGCCCCGGATGACCGAACCACGGCTCGGTGGGTTGCTATTTCAGAGATAATGAGTTTCTGTTTTCCGGTTTCTTAAATAAATACTTGTTGAAATGTGTGCCCTGGGAAGGCCGGTGGGTTCATTCCTATATCATAAGGGATCTTGGAAGTTTGATGAAAAGAGAGCAGCGATGGCTGACTCTGCCTACCTTACCAGAGTTGTCACGGGCGTGAGAAAAAACTTTTTTAATGCTTAAGTTTCTACCTCGCTTTGCTGTTTAAGCTTTTAGTCTATGTTAAAATGTAGCTTGTTTTGATAAAACGAGAACCTTTTATCAGTTAGAAAAAACTTAAAGGTATTCTCAAGTTAATTTAAATTAGTAAAGTGGTTATAACTCAATTACTTAAGTTATAATTGGCAAACTTCTAAAAGTAATGGACGTTGGAAATCTTGATTGTCATCACCACTAACATCAATGTTTTCGATTAAACAATTACGGTTTACAGTTGTAATTTCATTACCAGTGCCGAGTTATAACGAATTTAAATGGATGGAGTTGACGTTTTTTCACTAATTTACGGGTTCCTATCTTATAAAAAAATCGTCTTCTTAGCTATCAATTATAAAAGACTAGGTGCGCTCCGCGGTGTTACCAGCGTTAAAACTATTTGTTATTTTTTTCAAAAATAAAAGTTATCAGAAATATTTATTACATCGGCTATCTGCCAGTGGGAGTCCCGTCAAAATCGGTCCAGCCGTTCCAGAGATTAGCCGAAACAAACAGACGGACAGAAATTGTAAATAATATTATTTTGCCTGCATATTTTAAGTTTTCCATTTTGGAAACTGAGTGATGCAAAGAAAAAACCAAACATGAAAAAATATATGGATTACTGTTTTCGAAAAACAAATGCATGAGTAAATAGCTGTATAAATATGAAATTGGAATTCCTTACCAATGAGGAGATATTTGAGATTAAAGTGGTTACTGGCCGTAAGACAAAACGCCAATTTCACATTACCTAATATTAAAAACAGACACTACAATTTTGCTTATTTGTATAGATTAACTTTGTGATCGATGATTCTCGTAAAATCACTTGACGTGTATGTAAATATGAATTATAAAAACAATCTATGGGGTATAATATAATGACTTCCTAATTGCGAAATCCCCGCATTAAAATAACAAAACAAGCTCAAAGTCGAGCGACTAATTTCCGGAACAAGCCACAAAACAACAGACTGAGTTACCATGATTTTCAATCCCGATCTTCTTAACAAAATTGATTTAAAACTTTCCATCTTTATGAAACAGACTTCTATTGACGGATCAGGCGCAGTACTTCGAAAGAAGTCTTATTACTAGAGACGCGTGTTGATAAATTTTGAAAATAAAATTCTAAAATTTTGCTTCCATACCTGATCATCAATTAGTGAGGATGTCGCGGATCAATCCGGATACACCATGGCCAAAGTAGTGACAGAGTTATCAAGAATCTAGCAAGACTAGACAATCAAGTATCGAAAATTATCAACACCAAAGTGTACTTTGATACTTTAGACAGTTACAGCTTGAATGTTTAATAAATTCTAGACAAGGCAAGCTTGGTATGGTAAAGCATTTTAGCCTAGCAAATACACTCACTACTTGAATACACTTACATTGGAAATTAACGACGTCACTCTGAAAGGCATAAAATTTACTGAATAAGCGCCAATAGCCTAGGTTTAGGGGTACGGTTTGTGAATCGTAAGGTCGTGAGTTTGAATCCACAATTGACGTGAAGCATCTCCTAACACAAGCCTAAGCTTATTTGAAATGGTTAACAATAATTTTAAAAATATTTGTGAAAAAAAATGTTATCATCTATATATAAAAGAGAAAGTGTGTGGGTTTGTTCCATATAGGCTCCGAAACGGCTGGACCGATTTCAATGAAACTGTTAGGGAATCTTCAGTTTGACCTGGCGAGTAATCCTGTAAAGTTTGGTGACGATAGGAGATCACTCCTCTTTTTGAACTGTCAAATACACTTTTATTTACTATGATGATTTTCTATTGTTTTATAACCCAAATTTGTATAGACACATGCGTTGTGTATGTTTATGTTCACCCGTTCGAGAAGAAAATAGAATAGAATGAATACGGAGAGAAATGAATAATTTAATATATTGTGAGAGTTAAATTAAATATTTTATGATGTAAGTTTATTGTTTTTAAAAAAAAAAAACGTTATATTCGCGCTATCCTAGTCCACCAAAATGGGATAGCAACGATAAGATCTTATACCACTAATCGGAAGACATATTTTTGTTACCTCTAACTTTTGTCACGTCTAACTGAAAAGGGTTTCCAAATACAGGTGTCATCACGTACAAATACAGTTAATTTACGACGATTTAGTTTGTTGTCTTTACAGCTACGAATTTACTTTACACTGCTGAATATTGCACACAGGGTAAGGCGGCGGTTATGTGATTTTTTTACCCACTAAAACCTCCCCGGCGGCCCTTCCTCGGTGCATGGTGAGGGGCTCCGGGATGTCCAGAGGAACGCACCGGATCCCCTTTGCGCTGTGCTTTTAGGAGAGCTCGACCCGGGAGTGAGGTTACTCCCTCTCACTTGTGCCCTCGAAGTGCAAGGCGACACGGACCTGCCGATGTCGCCTTCTTCTCGGTTCCACCTTGGCGGACGACAAAGGACCCCACCCTTGTCGCCCAGTGAACCCGAGGCTCCTTCTACGACAGGCAGGGTATACCGTAGTCTTATTCTTGAGAGCCCAGAACTACAGGACTGTCAAGGAATGAACCCACTCAAAGGCAACTGCAAGGAAAACTGCAGCTCCTCTATTGCTGTTGATGTTAATGGGCAATAAATACTTATTCTTTCAGCCTTCGTCATTCCCAAAAATTAGTTTCCACCTCGCTTAAAATAAAAGCAAATCTGTGTCATATCTCAAGCGCGAAATCTCTTTTGTTTCAGGCGCGACTCAATGAATTCGCCTCCACTGAACATTTGCTATAAAATGATTTGGATCATCGTGTTTTACACGATCAAAAGGTGTACTCATAAAAGAATAAATATTTAGACGAAACTTTCGACGATGGATATGGAGGAAAAGGTATCAGGTCCTGGTGGCGCGTCGCAGAAGAACTGGACCCATTTGAATACTAGCAATGACTTACCCCTGGACATGCGATTTAACCATGGCCACATGGTGTCGATAACGGTATACTCGGTTCTGATGATCATATCGGCGACGGGCAACTTGACTGTGTTGTATCAATTGTTGAAGAGAAGGAGAGTGGCACGCGCGAGCAGACTGGACCTGTTGCTCATGCATTTAGCTGTTGCTGATCTTATGGTAAGAGTTCTTTAAAAGAATAATTATATGAACGCACTTCACACACACACACACAATCCATACGTTATATAGATAAAACATTGAAAAATATATCTATATAAAATGTGTGGGTTTGTTCCGTATAGGCCCCGAAACAGCTGGACCGATTTCCGATTCCGATTTGGGCACAGGTCTTAATTGGAGTTTATACTCTATATTTTTTAAAACTTTAGTTTGTACTGCCCTTATGGCCATAGTCCGCCACGCGACCCTAATTTGGATTTGCAGACTTCACATGTGTTAGAAAATTTTCTAAGATACAATACAATACAAGGGGGCTACACCCGACACTAACTTACATAACTATAATAACATACATAGTATATTTAACCATAGATATCATTAGACAGTATGAAATTTGTGTTTAGTAAGTGAAGCAATATATAGTCGTGAAAGGAAGGACTGATATCTATCACGCAAGATTTAATCCTACTTTATGTGTCTGCGAAAATGTAAGGTATATAAGTCAGTATATAATGGGGGAATGCGCTGAAAATAAGTGTTGTGGGATTGCAAAACGTTTTGCTGTGCGCTGTCGTTATATTATAGGATTATTTATTTATTTTGCCTTCTTATTCATGTTTTTTTTTTAATTTTTACTCTGTGTAATGTTTTAGTTTTTATTTGTTTGTTATTATATTTTTGTATTTGTTTATGTGTGATCAAATAAATAAATATCTATTCTATTTTTTTTTTTAAATCCTAGGTCTCTGGGCGCAAGGCGCTCGGACGTTAAATTCGTGACAACGAATCCTAGAACAATGAACACTTGGCACGGACTAACATTATACGTGTATTACAAAATTAAAATGAATATACAATTTATTAAATCAAAATTATTAATTAATTTACAATGCAGCAGGTCGCATATTTTATCTTTTTTCTTATTTATAAATTGTTTATCTTACTTGTTTGTTAGTCGCATCTCTCTCATGCCTACACACACATTCAGACACGCAGTACATAGATCGTTAATGTTCGGTTACTCTCGGCTCAAGCGCAGCGGGACACGTCCGTAACGCGATATTATAAGGCATTGTCACGTCAAAAAGTAAATCAGTTACAAGGTATAACCTTTCACCTGATGCCGCCACTTCGGCCATTGTTTAAACCTATTCTCCCTGCAAATGGTTTTTGAAATACCGTTGTCTCACTAATTCATGCAGTGTGTTCAAACAGGTGACTTTCCTAATGATGCCGCTAGAGATCGCGTGGGCAGGAACCGTGCAGTGGCTCGCCGGCGACTTTATGTGCCGTCTGATGATGTTCGCCAGAACCTTCGGGCTCTACCTCTCCAGTTTCGTTCTTATATGTATCGCAGTCGATAGGTAAGTATGTTCAATCATAGACGATGACATTAACCATAAAACTAGACCTCTCTAAAGAGAGTATAAGGGTTGTGTCAGCCACATTGGTCAGATGGCAGACTTCAAAAAATTTCTAACTCGTGTTGGTTTTCTCACGATGTTAACAGCACTTAAAATTGTCATTTTTTTGTTAAATAACCATATTAAATACTAATTTGTTCTTAATTATATCTTTTATTATATTTATAGAGTATATTTTTGACATATAAACAATGTATATCAAATTAATCATATGACTAACATTCTTGTGAACCATTCCAAATAAGCATAAGTTAGCGCTAGACTACGCTCACTTTATTAAGCGAACAACGGCTTAGTACCTACGACATTACGATTCTAAGACTGTCCACCATATGCCTACATTGCCGGAAAGAAAGGTAACAACTTGGAAAGACTGCTTGTGACGGAAAAAATTGACGGGACACTGCGAGGTCGAAGCCCGACACGCTGGACTGACCACTCTCGGCACGTCGGTTAGCGATACTCTGCGCACGGCTGCAGACAGAGGAAAATGGCGACGGATCACCAAAACAGAACAGTCACAGACCACGAAATGGTCACGACCCTCAGCATTGAGGAAACCGACGCGAGGAGGAGGAGACTATACTCTAAACCAGGGGTCAACAACCTTTGTAGTCGGAGCCTTAAACAATTTCAAAGCTTAGAAAGAGCCACAATTTTTTCCACCATTAATAGTACTTGTATATTACATTGTAATTTGCTTAGGTACGTCACAAAAAAACTGTTGCAGATACTACGCAATCTTGAAACCGCTTAACCTGACCTGGGAGGCAGGTGTGAGGAAGGCACTATTCATAGCATGGGTCTGCGCAGGCCTGGCCAGCTTGCCACAAAGCTTCATATTCCATCTTGGCGAACATCCAGACGTCAAAGGGTTTGTGCTTATTTGAATTCTTAATTAAAAAAAAACACAAAATTAACGTCATGAGACCATAAGAAATAGTTACGGCACTAAATCCCAACGACCCTAGACCACAATTATTTATCGTTAGTGTAAGAAAAGAACTTAAGGATATTGTATGAAACGGAACGTATGAGTGTGACAGGGATGACGAGAGGTGCGAGAGGGACGGGAAGATTGTTGTGAAAGACGAAAGAGTGCATTTGCTATAAGATCTCAGACTAAAACTGTTAACTACTAAAATTATTAATTCGAATAGTTAAAAAGTGTGTTCTCTAGTTTTATTAAGAGGCACGTCAAACCCCACATGTCAACACTACTAAAATAGAAAAAAATATATACAATTAAAAGTAGATAAAATTTATAGAAAATCACGTAACTACGAACACGCCACGATTGTGACGCCATATTTGTGACGTCATAATGCTATGACAATTTAATGACAGTAAAGCGTTGAACTGCCGTTTCGGTTATGGATTTTAAAATGCATTTTTAATTTTTTTAAACCTTTAGGTATAAGAAAAAAACAAAACATGATCTTTCGATTTATCAGAAAACAAGTATTTTTACGAACAAAAGCAAAAACCGACTTCAAATAGACTTGTATACAAGAAGTTTTCTCATAGATGTCATTATCACAATTTAACAAATTGAAAATTGAAAATTGAATTTATTTAACCCAGTCGTAAGTTATGAAGTAGCAAACTTAAAACAAGAACATGATTAATTGTCAATCCTCATTTTTGAAGTCGGTTGAAAAATAGTTCTTGCACTCGGTTCTGCTTATTGCTTAACCCTTTTTAATATAAGCTGGCAGACGTAAGTATCGTCTTGAAACTATTTATTGCAAGGGTGTCATTCTAAGCTATCGGGGTGACGCAGTAGACTGTGGGTGTAGGTGCCAGTAATTATTGACGATGTTTTTATCAAAGGCGCTGGTCATCCAATTTATATAATTTAGCGTCTGAATAGTAGATAATTGCTTTTAAAGCAATTTTCTGGACTCGATAATTAATATGACTATCACTGGGACGTAGAGGGGTAGGCATAGAAGTCTAAGATACAAATGTTTTTGCAGATTAAAATTAATCGATTAATTACATTAAGAGTAAATAATTGTTTTTATTTTCTAATTAAACAAAAATAAATATAGGCCTCGTCCAGGATTTGATCTCGAGACCTCTCAAACCCTAAGCGAAAATCATACCCCAATACCAACGAGCCAATTAACTTATAAGTTAAAAATGTCAATTTAGTTTTCTACTGTTATGGTTCTGCGTTGCCCCCTTAGCTCACGCCAATTACCCATGCACGCGCAGCAAACAAAAATAAAAAAAAAATATCGCCGCACCATCATCCGTGAAATATAAAATTGTCGATATTCAACTATACCGAACAGTAGGTACTGCATAACTTTTTTTGTTAACGGGGAGGAAATCTTCAAAAATATAACCCCGCCTTCTGGGCTTTTACCCACTAAAACCTTCCCGGCCCTCGGTGCATTACGAGGGGCTCCGGGAACTCCAGTGGAACGCACCGGAGCCCCCCTGCACTGTGCTCAAGGAGAGCACGTCCCGTGGGGGAAGGTTACTCCCTCGCCCCTGTGCTATCGCAGTGCAAGGCGACACGGGCCAGCCGATGTCGCCTTCTTCCCGGGTCCACCTTAGCGGATGACAAAGGCCTCCGCCCTTGTCGCCCAGTGAACCCGAGGCCCCTTATTGCCGCCTAGGTACTGCATAACTTACCTTAACACTCCATAATGACAGCGAGATGTAGGCGTCAGAATTATAACTATAAAATGAAACTTTCTCGTTTAACGATTAATACGTCTCGTTTGATTTTGAAGTGGGTTTTTATTTTTACTCGTAAATATACTTTGGAGAGACCTAAAACATCTGAGTGCTGAGATCTAAAACATTTTAATGTGTTCCAGATACTACCAATGTGTGTCATACGGCTCCCTACCAACTGAACGTCACGAGTTCGCCTACTTCCTCGTCAACATGATGCTGATGTACGTCACGCCACTATTGTCCACGCTCTATTGCTCCTCCGCTGCGTTAGCCGAAATCATTCGGCGTGCCAACACAGACAATGGTATAGTAACTATACACACCCATTGTTTCTCCTCATTTAGAATTTCAAAAAGAAGTGAAGAAGTTTTTTTTTGGGACGAATGATACTTATTAACGAAATAGCAAATAGAAAACTTGCCTTTATTTAAGGAGATTACTATATCAACTAGCTACACAGATTAGCTAGAGAAGCTGATTTACTGCTTCACATAGCTCTTATGTCGCTCAGCCTGAATGTCTATTGCTAGCAACTCGACTCAAGGAACCCTCCGGTGAGTGGTAACCTCGGCGGACGGTTACTATGTTACGCGTAAGCATGCCGATCCGAGGGCGCCCGAGAGGGCCGAACCACGACTCGGTCGGTTGCTATTTCACGGATAATCTAAGAGACATTCAAAGCTAAACTAACTTTGAGTGCCACTTCGGGAAGTTATGCTTACGAGTATATCTTCAATATAATGAGAGTTGACAAATTTGTCTACAAGGTTTAGATGTCACTATTATACATAAAGAACAAAGATGGCACAAAGGAGATTTATATATTTTTTAAATATATGGCTTGGTTACAAGACCTTTAAGCCTTTATTTAAGGAGATTACTATATCAACTAGCTACACAGATTAGCTAGAGAAGCTGATTTACTGCTTCACATAGCTCTTATGTCGCTCAGCCTGAATGTCTATTGCTAGCAACTCGACTCAAGGAACCCTCCGGTGAGTGGTAACCTCGGCGGACGGTTACTATGTTACGCGTAAGCATGCCGATCCGAGGGCGCCCGAGAGGGCCGAACCACGACTCGGTCGGTTGCTATTTCACGGATAATCTAAGAGACATTCAAAGCTAAACTAACTTTGAGTGCCACTTCGGGAAGTTATGCTTACGAGTATATCTTCATTATAATGAGAGTTGACAAATTTGTCTACAAGGTTTAGATGTCACTATTATACATAAAGAACAAAGATGGCGCAAAGGAGATTTATATTAGGTTGTCAAATATCTCCCTTCCGCCTTTTGTGTCATGCGGCACCCAAACATCAAGCTTTTTTTTGTATCCAGCCTTCTGCAGATGGTTTAAAATGGTTTGGTGACTAACTCCCATCTCCTGGGCGATGTCACGAGATGCCACATGCCGGTCTAACTCGATGTAGTCCATGATTTGATCGGTATTTGTCGTCACAGGTCTTCCGCCGGCTGGCTTATCCATGGTGTCGTTTTCACCGGCTCTGAATCGTCGAAACCATTCCTCCGTGGTTCGAAGTGATAGAGTACCATCCCCCAAAACACCATTAATCTCACGGAACGTTTCTCTAGCGGATTTGCCTTTAACGAAGGAAAACTTTAAAATAGCGCGAATTTCGGCGTTAGTGAACGCCATGTTTACTCGTCTATAACTGTTGAACGCAATATCCAAACTAATTATGCATAGCGTCGTTTTGTAGGTTATGTCAAGACCTTTCAAATTATGTATAGTATTGCTAGATACGAGCTCTGTAGCGCTTTGTACATAGCCGCGAAATTCAAAAGACAAAAAGGCGGAAGGGAGATATTTGATAACCTATTATATATATTTTTTTAAATATATGGCTTGGTTACAAGACCTTTAAGCCAAATCTTTATTTAAGGAGATTAATATATCAACGAGCTACACAGATTAGCTAGAGAAGCTGATTTACTGCTTCACATAGCTCTTATGTCGCTCAGCCTGAATGTCTATTGCTCTCAAGCAACTCGACTCAAGGAACCCTCCGGTGAGTGGTAACCTGGTAACCTGCGGCTTGGACGGTTACTATGTTACGCGTAAGCATGCCGATCCGAGGGCGCCCGAGAGGGCCGAACCACGACTCGGTCGGTTGCTATTTCACGGATAATCTAAGAGACATTCAAAGCTAAACTAACTTTGAGTGCCACTTCGGGAAGTTATGTTTACGAGTATATCTTCATTATAATGAGAGTTGACAAATTTGTCTACAAAGTTTAGATGTCACTATTATACATAAAGAACAAAGATGGCACAAAGGAGATTTATATATATTTTTTTTAATTTATGGCTTGGTTAGAAGACCTTCAAGCCAAATCTTTATTTAAGGAGATTAATATATCAACGAGCTACACAGATTAGCTAGAGAAGCTGATTTACTGCTTCACAGACATAGCTCTTAGGTTGCTCAGCCTGAATGTCTATTGCTAGCAAGTCGACTCAAGGATCCCTCCGGTGCGTGGTAACCTCGGCTTGGACGGCTAATATGATACGCGTAAGCTTAAAATAATACAGTAAAGTTTGTTAAAATTCATTGTAGATAATAAAATAAAAGATAAATATAAAGAAGATTATTATAAACTTTTTAAAGAGTATCAGAAGAGTATCAGATATTACCTATTGAAAAAAAACACAATACCTAATAACGTTACAACCGTATCAAAATTTGATGTAGTTTGTAACAGTTATACCACTAGACCCACTGCTGCAAGAAAGCTGCGTAAAGCAAGAGTTTCTTCTTTAAATGCCACTACACTACTGAAGGTTGGCCGTCAGCTCAGCCAACTTATTCCTGTCGTGTGCCAAATGAAACAGTTGTTCGACGCTGGCAATGCTGGTCTACTCCCTGATGTAACACAACCACGACTTTTTCCTATTTCCAGCGCGTCTCTTCCCTGCTATTCTGCCTGCCTATCATAATTAGTTGACATCTTTCATGTCACAAGACATGACCTATGTCGGCGACTTTCTCCGTTTGACGGTCTGCAAGAGCTAAAATCGGGAACGCACGAAAAACTTTTAGCTTCTAAATATATTAACAAATTCGTGTCGTAAAGAAAAGTCTGTTAATTGTTAAACGAAAAGTAAGGAATTAATCACAAATCTTAAGTTTTTTGATTAGTTTGTTTAAGATTAGATATAGAAGTTCAAACTTATGAAAACTGTGCGAAGCCTATAAACCGCATTAGTGGTTTGGCGGGAAAGTTATATGTAAGCCTGTAATAAACTTTGTATATTAAATTAAATAAAAAAATCTGATCCGAGGGCCCTGAGAGGGCTGAAATACGGCTCAGTCGGTTGTTATTTTACGGATAAGAAACTTTTTTGTGAGTCCTATGCTTATTACTATCTTTGTCACCAATAAATATACTTATTACCGACATGCAAAATTTTAATACTTAAATTGGCCATACAACACGATTTCCTTTTTCGCTACATGCGACCGATGTGTGTATACTTAGCTAAACTGGCGTGCCACCAGATTCTGGTTTGTCATATTAATACGCAACTGGCAACCCGCCAGTATCTGGTGCATAACACCACGATTTAAATAGCTCTTAAAATAAAATAAGAAACTATATTCATCCTTGTCTAATTTATAAGAATCAAATAGAGTATAGTCAAGTGTAGGTGTTTCAACCATAAGGGCTGACATGCCCAAAAGGGTAGAAGTCCCCAATAAATAAAGAAAAAACAACCTAAAGTCTAAGTTCTAGATTTTGATTAATTAGCAGCCCTACTAGATAAGTAAATTATTAGATTAAACCGAACATAGGAATTAAATATATCTGACATGGTTTATTTTTGTAGCGCAAGTACCACGCTCTGAATTGCCATGTAAATTAATCGTTTTTTTTTTAATTTCAATTTCATTAATGTTCTTTTGTTTATTATCTGTTTTTTTTTTGTACTAATTTTTCTTTTTGTATTAAATGGCTTTCTCAATCCATCAGATAAAATGCGCCGAAGCGGCGTGGGTATACTCGGACGAGCTCGGGCGAGGACTTTGAAGATGACCGTTACGATAGTCTTAGTATTCTTCGCTTGCTGGACACCTTACTACTGCTATTGCTTATGGTGAGGTAGTCATTTAGTATTTTTTATATGTATGAACATGGTTTAAGGGGAAAACGAGCAAGCTGTTTACTTATGACGTAAGTGATCGCTGCCCACAGACAACTATTGAAGGAATCGTGCTAGTGCATTGCTTATTTGTAAAGAGTTAGTTAAATAAATGGAGGATGTTAAGGATACCCTGGACTGCGAAACGCTTCAATGCATCGATCCTAAGCTAATGACAAATTAAGACTCGTTTGTCTACCATATGCCGACAACGAATCTTGCCGTATTTTGGACACACAATGCGCGGAGGCGACGAAAGTCTAGAAAAACTGATCGTAGTTGGGAACACCGCAGATAAAAGACTCGTCGTCCTTCAAATTTTACTCTGCCGTAAGAGAGGCGCTGGACAGGAGCCGGTGGAGGCAGATCATCCGCTCCAGATGCAACCCTGACGATGACCACGAGCCTCAGACATGAGGGACCGTCACTAGAGAGAGAGAGAGAATTAAATAAAATATACCTCTAGTTCAAGTTTGTATTCTGCGTTGTAGTTGCAGTTTCATATCAAGTCGATGCCCAGGAGGAGAAGGCGCGGCAGTGGCCATAAGTGGAAATTTCTTCACGATTTCATATACATCATAATCGACATAGTTACTCTTACCTCATGAAAAACGAGCATCGTTTGGTGTCTCTTCTACTCTTAAATATAAGTGTAAAGCATGTGAGAGCTTATATATTATTTTTGGTTTCAGGTATTGGATAGACAAAGAGTTTGTAAGAAGTTTGGACCCGGCATTCCAAAAAGCTATGTGGCTGTTCTCTTGCACAAACTCTTGCGCCAATCCTATTGTCTATGGTGTATTTAACAGAAACCGCTGGCATACGGGACCGGTAAATATTTTTTCTTTTATTTCATTGTATTTATTTTTTAATATTTTCTACACCTGGAACCAAGTGGAAATGCTTTTCTGGATGATAAAGCGCATGAGCATTAGCTCAGTAAATGCCAATTCACTCTATTCTTGAAAACATCCCCAGTGTAATCGGTAACTTTAATTGCTTTTAGAGTTGGACCAGAAGAAATAACTGTCCATTTGCGAAATATTGTTGACATTAAATAAAAACATGAAATGGACAACATAAGGAACCACATGATCTTCACTCTTTGTTATTACCGTTTTGGAGACTTGGATTCTCCAACAGCTGAATGTCACGCTGAGGGCGTTGGAGAGAGCTATGTTTGGCATAGGTTTAGTATGTCATAAGGACGGTCATAAGTAGCATTATCTTATATGGTGGCCGGAAGTTCTATTGCCAGCAATGAGTTGATTCAGGCTGATAATGATTCCCAAGGCCTCCAGGTGATGGACTCGGGGAAGTACATAACCTGCTTACGGAGGTTGTGGGGAAGGCGCGTCTCATGTGAGGGGGAGGTTCGTCCTCCTCCGGATCGGGGTCGGGGCAAGGCGTCCAAATCGCAGGCAGGGCCGCGGTTGTGTGCGCGAGCATTCCCGCAGTCCCGCCAATATGCGAATATGGTGGAACATCTTGTGGGTTTGGTCGGTGCGGGCCCGACATAACTCGTCCTTCCCCCGGGGGACGAGGTCGCAGTTAGATACGTTCACACAAATTAAAAAAAGGATAATAATGATTTTTGACAAACCTACGCTGTGTAACGTTTGGCGGGAGTTAAAAGAAGCAGAGCTCTTTGGTCGTTAAGATTTAAACACTATTAGGAGTATTATAATGCTGCTCATTCAGCTATGCTATTAAATATATGAAAAAAATTATGTTTATTCATTAAATTTCCAGAACGCAAGAAACCGTAGTGCCAGCAATAGAAGAGGGTCGCGGTTTCCTTTCGGCGATTCTATGGAGATTTCTGCAGCAACTCTTGTCCGTGCACGAAGCTCCATTCAGAGTGACCGCAGTGGACGTACGGATTCCTTAATCAATCCTAAAAATGGAACACAAAAGCATCTCAACCACAATAACAATCTCGTAAGCAACGCGAGCAACGGTATCGTTTAACTAAATAATGCCTAGAATGAGAATAAATTGCGTTTAAGCACACGTAAAATTAGCATAAAGCTAAAACAAAAATTCTGCAGTATACTTTACTGTAAATTGTAGTATTTACTGAATTATAATATTTGTTTTTTAAATCCTAAGAAATTATATTTGGATAAATTTTGGATCTTATGTTAATGTGAAAGCTTTAAACCTAAGAAATATCTAACGTATGGGTTCATGGACGAAGCGTATTCTACCACGGTACCTATCACACATTTAGTGAAAAAAAATATTCATACAATCCAGAAATTTTGTTAAGTTATCTATTGTGAATGCGTCTCTTGTACGCCGATGGAATAAAGAAATGCATTATCGTCAGACAAGTTGCAATTGATGGCAATATTAAATTATCATTGGCATGGTAAGAGAATGATCGTAAGAATGGATCGTAACAAAAATAAATGTTAGAGCACGTGGAATATTTCGTACTTGATAAGGCTGTACTACTGATAAGAATAGACGGTACATTGGATAAAGATATTGAAGGAAGAGTGACTGCGGGAAATAGAACTGGAGTTCTGCATTTAATTGTCAGAAGCCTGAATTTTAAGCGAGAAAGTGACAGTAAACTAAAAGAGTTGCGATCACTACGAAGTTTTCTAAAAGTGTATTTGAATGGTAAAATTGATAATGGTAATACTGTTACAATGTAAATATAATCTCTTTCAAACCTTTTCGAAATAGGCCTTGAGTTTTGTATGTGTAATATCAGTCTATAGTTGAGTAAATATGTGTCTAGACTTGTTGGGTACCTGTTGAGTAAATAACGATTCGTAGAAATAATTATCGTGATGACGATTGTTGGGAAAGTGAGCCAAGAGTTTGAGGATACGACTATTTTATTTACTGGCAACATTCCTTATCTCATTTTGAAGTTGTGGTTACTAGTTTGTCATAATAGTGTTAGTACTTATTAATATTAAATAGAGATACTCATTCGTTTTAATTGTTCGTTTCTACATTCCAAAGTTTAGGACCTAAGTTGTAAGTTATATATTTATAACGAGACTGACTGACAAAATCACAAGTCTGTAAATTAAAGAAAAACCAAGCAATTTTTTTAACTGAATTTCGCTCATATGAATAGTATTTTACTCTGAAAGTTCTATTATTCATTTCCTATATTTATTTGTTCAATTTTCCTTATTTTTAGGAATGTAATCTTGGCTGTGAGATGTTTCAGGTATGCGCAAAGAAAAGTACCAAGTACAAAATATATTGTATTAATTTGTAAGTAATAAAATTAAATTTCTGAAATAAATCACTTAACCCAAATTGAAATCATTTTATTAACGCAACGTAATAAAAGTAAAGCCCATATAATATAATAAATATTTATTAAAATAAATAACATTAGATTATGGCCACATAGAAGCTATTTTAATATTTTGACATACCAGATTTATGAATAAAAAAATCTAGTTTTTACTTGGCTATAAACAATACCAACAGATGGAAATACAATCATGAAAATCACAAAATACATTAATAATATTTAGATTGCTCAGTTTAGAAATGTCATTGAAATAGCATAGAGAGAGAAACACAGTTATGCCTACTGCTACAGATAATAAATAAATATTTCAAAACCTTGACATTTAACACGGTTCTACTTTTCAACACCACCCTAATGTACTGAATAAAATAATTGCTACATAGAAAAAAGAAAATTAACCATAGATAAACCATTAACCCAATAATAGACATTGTCATTGGTGATAAAAGTGAATACATAAAGAGCTTTTATTATATTTTTTAACAATGCACAAAGAAATAAAATGTGTTTGACAAATTAAATATATGAAAAAATAATGTTTATTCATTAAATTTCCAGAACGCAAGAAACCGTAGTGCCAGCAATAGAAGAGGGTCGCGGTTCCCTTTCGGCGATTCTATGGAGATTTCTGCAGCAACTCTTGTCCGTGCACGAAGCTCCATTCAGAGTGACCGCAGTGGACGTGCGGATTCGTTAATCAATCCTAAAAATGGAACACAAAAGCATCTCAACCACAATAACAATCTCGTAAGCAACGCGAGCAACGGTATCGTCTAACTAAATAATGCCTAGAATGAGAATAAATAGCGTTTAAGCACACGTAAAATTAGCATAAAGCTAAAACAAAAATTCTACAGTATACTTTACTGTAAATTGTAGTATTTACTGAATTATAATATTTGTTTTTTAAATCCTAAGAAATTATATTTGGATAAATTTTGGATCTTACGTTAATATGAAAGCTTTAAACCTAAGACATATCTAACGTATGGGTTCAAGGACGAAGCGTATTCTACTACGGTACCTAACACACATTTAGTGAAAAAAATAATTCATACAATCCAGAAGGATTGTTAAGTTATTTATTGTGAATGCGTCTCTTGTACGCCGATGGAAAAAAGAAATGCATTACCGTCAGACAAGTTGCAATTGATGCCAACATTAATGTATCATTGGCATGGTAAGAGAATGAGAGATGGATCGTAACAAAAATAAATGTTAGAGCACGTGGAATATTTCCTACTTGATACAGCTGTACTACTAATAAGAATAGACGGTACATTGGATAAAGATATTCAAGGAAGAGTGACTGCGGGAAATAGGAGAACTGGAGTTCTGCATTTAATTGTCAGAAGCCTGAATTTTAAGCGAGAAAGTGACAGTATACTAAAAAAGTTGCGATCACTACGAAGTTTTCTAAAGGTGTATTTGAATGGTAAAATTGATAATGGTAATACTGATACAATGTAAATATAATCTCTTTCAAACCTTTTCGAAATAGGCCCTAAGTTTTGTATGTGTAATATCAGTCTATAGGTGAGTAAATATGTGTCTAAACTTGTTGGGTACCTGTTGAGTAAATAACGATTCGTAAAAATAATTATCGTGATGACGATTGTTGGGAAAGTGAGCCAAGAGTTTGAGGATACGACTATTTTATTTACTGGCAACATTCCTTATCTCATTTTGAAGTTGTGGTTACTAGTTTGTCATAATAGTGTTAGTACTTATTAATATTAAATAGAGATACTCATTCGTTTTAATTGTTCGTTTCTACATTCCAAAGTTTAGGACCTAAGTTGTAAGTTATATATTTATAACGAGACTGACTGACAAAATCACAAGTCTGTAAATTAAAGAAAAACCAAGCAATTTTTTTAACTGAATTTCGCTCATGTGAATAGTATTTTCTCTCTGAAAGTTCTATTATTCATTTCCTATATTTATTTGTTCAATTTTCCTTATTTTTAGGAATGTAAGATTGGCTGTGAGATGTTTCAGGTATGCGCAAAGAAAAGTACCAAGTACAAAATATATTGTATTAATTTCTAAGTAATAAAATTAAATTTCTGAAATAAATCACTTAACCCAAATTGAAATCATTTTATTAACGCAACGTAATAAAAGTAAAGCCCATTTAATATAATAAATATTTATTAAAATAAATAACATTTGATTATGGCCACATAGAAGCTATTTTAATATTTTGACATACCAAATTTATGAATTAAAAATCTAGTTTTACTTGGCTATAAACAATACCAACAGATGGAAATACAATCATGAAAATCACAAAATACCATAGAGAGAGAAACATAGATATGCCTACTGCTACAGATAATAAATAACATTTCAAAACCTTGACATTTAACACGGTTCTACTTTTCAACACCACCCTAATCTATTGAATATAATAATTGCTACATAGAAAAAAGAAAATTAACCATAGATAAACCATTAACCCAATAATAGACATTGTCATTGGTGATAAAAGTGAATACATAAAGAGCTTTTATTATATTTTTTAACAATGCAAAAAGAAATAAAATGTGTTTGACAAATTATATATATGACATTAAAAGCACGATATAGAAGTTAACATTTAAAATCCTACATCTATCTTATTACAATACCTACAATACAACTATCTTTGGCTATAATTTGTGATTTTAATTATAACATAATTTTGATTCATATTTTGTAGATATGCACAATTTTTATGCATTTATATGGCTTCTTTTATATAATTATTAGAATTAAAAACATTTTACTTTTACGATAATTACTTTCAAAAATTAGGAAGTATCTATTCATTTCTTTATCCTTTTTTTTCATCAATTCATTTTCATAAACAGATTACCAACATTTAAATAAAATAATACAACATAAAAGTCAGCAATTTGATTGGATCACATTGCGTTCAATCAATTAGAGATTATATTTGGAATGCGAAAAGATGTTTTAATTGGAGATTAATTATTATAAAATAATTAAATATTAATCTTACATACGATGATATGGCACATTCACTATTCAATACAGATAACATATAACATCAACAAGTGCATACATTCATACAAAAATAGAAGGATAATTTTTAAATATTTAACATTTCTAAAGATTTATTTAAAGTTGCCTTACATGGCTGTAAAAAGGTCTACGCATTTTGGAACACGGATAAATATTATAGACTTTGATTAGAATAATTTAAGATTGGAGATTTATGACAAATATGCATATTTATGTCAAAAGTAATAATCAGAATAAACTGTGTACATCTCATATACCATTATAGATTATTACAGATTATGTATTTTATACACTTTAAAATGATTTTATTTTGTTGCACATATGTATGTATGTCTTAAAACTTGTTTCATGACCTCTCAAAATATTATCATTAAATGATTGTAAGAAAAGATTTTGGGAAACCATGAAATAGTTTTTAAGTACTTTTGAACGCGTCTCCACGGATGACATTACAATGATACTCGATTTTTTGTGATTTAAGGTACCAAATAAAATAAAACATATTGATACGATATAACGTCGTATTATATATGTAAACGCTATTAACATTAACCATTATTAAATAATTAACGTATAACTAATATTAACTATTAATATTGGTAACGAAATAAGATGTAATCTACCTAGTTTTAAAGCCTTTTAGGGCTTATCTTGTTTTCTAAATCCGCTATATAAATGCTAGATATAACTTATTACTACTAAAATCTGTAACTATTCAAACCTAACAAACTAATTTCAAAACAAACATAATATTTGTTTGAATTTAATCGGTAATATGATAAATATTTTTATAATTATATAAACTATTGCTAGCCAATCAACAACATTAATAAATCTATTCATGTTATTGTCCTGTCGAAATAACGTTGTAACTAATTGCGTTATTTGAACACAGTATCGGCCGCAGCCGTTATTTTGTAAAACGTTATTCAATGGTCACCCTTCTCCAACTCGGTGAGTTCGTGCGCGGGAGCCAGCTCCCGATCGTTTTGCTGTACTGCACGTGACTTATCAATGTCGCCCTGTGACAGTGTGGTGACAATAATAGCACCCAATGCGTCGCAGACAACGTTGATTGTTGTGCGGAATCGATCACTGTAACAGTTATACATTAAAGTGTTAATTATATGTTTTTTGAGGTTCCATTTCAATAGCGCGTTTTTTAGAGGATCAAATTATAACATGTACACTAACGCCGTAATAGAAATGCAACATGAACTAACGCGTGTCGCAGTATAGATATTGTGAGAAAAGATTTTCTTCGTAATTTTTCGGAAAAATCGTATTTATCGTGCTCTCTCAAATAGCTCCATATTAATGGATATGAAAATGTCACTCATTTAATACGATCATTGATTGTCTTTTCAGGTGTCATCATATTTCGATAAAGATCAGGGTTTTCCCGTAATAAAATAATTTCTCACTACATCTATAACATAGTATGAAGTGACAGGAGAATGTCACTGTCAAATACGAATCGAATACGAGCAAATATTTTCAGATGATGATGATGATAAATATTTTATGGCTTGGTAACAAGACCTTTAAGCCAAGTCTTTTTTAAAACACATACACTTATTTCTTACGTCTAAGATGAAAAAAAAAATCGCAAATATTTTCATTGTGACAGAAAATATAGGAAAATTATTATAATTTATTTAAAAATCATGTTATAGTCAATTTGATAATTTTGTTTATAATAACTTTATCCCATTATTTCAATTGTTTGTCTGATCTTTTATATATAAAATATAGGTAAGTGTAATTTGATTGATGTAATGTGATTTTAATTTCATTAATGTGTGTGCGAGTACACACAAATTAATACTATATGCATATATATTATTCTCATTTCGTACAAAAGCACATAATACATGCCAACACTATCTATAGAAACAAATCATATAAAGATGTCCCGTAATTCAACATCCAACGGTGAGTGCGTGGTGGTAGGTGACTGCACGACAGCCTCTATTTTATGGTAACATATTTGGTTTAAATTGTACTTGTAGTCGACAGCGCAGTTATCCGCGCTTCCAATTACAATATCCTTTGTCGAAACTAACCTACTTGTAGTACTTAAAATAACGCTTAAGATCTGATTTTTTTCACAGTTTTCAATAAACTAGCAATACGCACGATCTTACGATTCGCAGAACGTACCCTAAACCATTTGGCTATTGACGCTTCATCACAGATTTCAATGAAATGTTCATATTAAAAAAAGACATGGATTTTTTTTTAATAATTTTGTCTACCCACTTACGTTGAATTACAGGAGATCCTGGATATTTAAATCATTAGTTTTATGATAATTGTGTTAACTCACAGTAGCCAGTCGACCGCTAGAATGATGGAGACGTCTTCTGCAGGCAGGTTGACGGTATCCAACACCATCACCATGGTAACCAAGCCCGCTTGTGGTATACCAGCCGCGCCTATGCTAGCCGCAGTCGCTGTTACACTTTAATACCAAAGCATATTATTTATAATATTTTATTTCTTCTGAATTATAATTTTATATAACGATAGATGGCAGCGTATCTCCATTTGTTTTCATGTTAGCTCTGAGGTTTCACTGAACAAGATTCTTAAGCCGAAAGCTAATGTAGTGAGATTGGGACCAGAACGTTAGAGATGCAAAGCTAAACCTGCAACTCGACTGCTTCTCCTGTAGGCAGAAAGACCCTAACCTTGGCAGGAAAATGGAGCCCTTAGCGATCTGAAGGCCCCTCTTAAAAGGTAATTTTTTTTATGAAAACAAAGCTAGTAATATTTCTTTTTTTTTTTCTGAAATATTACTAACAATCTTGTTAACCATTCCAAGTAATCTTAAGCTTGTGCTAAGACATGGTTCACGGCAATAGTCGAATGGTGGATTCGAACCCACGACCTTACGATTCGCAGGCCGTACCCTAAACCATTAGGCTATTGACGCTTCAAAATTATTTAAGTATTGAATATTGAGAGTATTGAACAGCCTAGATCTACATGTATTTATGTGTGTTTATTAGATTTATCTTAATGTTTAGTTATATCGTTTATTTATTTTCCGTGTTGATACTTGCCAATGTGATTTTCTTTCACTCTGGATTGACCACGCGCAATCTTAGATGAAGGTGTTACAATAAGTATATGTAAGCTAGAATCAGGATAGATCAAAGGACAAATCTATTCACATACTGGCCTATTATTTTCCTTCCGATTACAATGTGGGTATTTTCAAGAGTAGAGTGAATAGGCATTTACTAAGCTAGTGCGCCGTACCATCCAGGACTGCATTTCCACTTAACATCAGGTGGGATCGTAGTCAAGCACTTGCTTAGAAATTATAAAAAACATGTCACACAGTATAATAATAACAAATGGCACTGGACAGTCTTGTATTCGCGTGTTGGTTGGTGAAAATGGCCTCGATTGTTTATGAAATTAGGTGTAGCAGTTAGATATGTATGTTTTACGTATACAATGCACTTGCGACAATTAATACAGTTAGGATATACGTATATGGTAGGCATAACCTTTAGTACTGCTATTTGGGCCCGTTCTGCTTCTATCATGTAAGTCTTCGAAGTTCGATATATGTATTATGCAGTGACACAAAGCTTTATAGGTTCGCAGCAGAACGTAACAGATAGGAAGGTATATAGTTTATACTGCTATATTACCTAACTGCAACAATCTTGCCAAACGACATCTCGACCTTCCTCAGCTGTGCGATGAAAATGGCTGCCACAGCCTCGTAAAGTGCCGTGCCGTCCATGTTAATGGTCGCACCAATCGGTATTACGAAGCGGGTGATCCGTGGATCCAGGCCCATGTCGTCGCAACATCCAATTGTTATCGGCATTGTGGCTGAACTGTAATAGAAGTCTTTTCATATTAACCTAAATGGGGTGTTCATTTCATTGTACATTTCGCTCTCCCAAGCGCGGCCTCCATTCCAAATTCCATTGAAGCGTAGTGTGCCGTCGAGTGGATAACTTTAAGAATAGCCAGATATGGGCCGATGCTGAAATGCCTAGGATCGCATGTGGTGCAATATTAAAAGAAATAAGGCACTTGTTTAATCTTGTTTTATTAAATATTAATCTATTTAACACTTTTAATACTATCGGAACTAACTATTTGAAATATCTTACCTCGAAGCTGTTCCAAACGCAGTAGCCATGACTTGACCCATTTTAGCAATGTAGCGACAAGGCAATTTCTTCGTGGCCAATATAAACAGAACGCTGAGAGTACCGAATCCGTGCAAAAAGAGACCAAGAAGTACTGTCATAAAGTACAGACCCAAACGGCCCACTAAGTCGGCAAAAGAATCTATTTCCATGATCTTCGCTGTCACCAGGAAGAATACACCAAGTGGAGAAAGCCTGAAAATTGGAAAAAATGCATATTAATAGCAAGGCCGACCGACATTTAAAAAATGTTTCGTAGAGGCATTAGCAGTACACATGACTAAATTACTTACGAATCAGTCAAATATTGAATTTAAAGAATTATCAACAAATTGTATTTCCCAATGTTGGCAGTCTGTACAGTATTAGTTCATATATAAAATGAATGTTTGTCTGTATCTACGCACATAACTCCCTTGTTTGTCATTTTTAGGGCAAGGATTGTATTCGAGATGTGGTGCTGGAAGCGAATGCTACGAAGCGCACAAATGTATCTGTTCTCTCCCATCTCGCAACGTGTCTACAGCGCGTACTGTCATGTTTCGGGCATACAATGCGCAGAGGGGATGGCAACCTTGAAAAGCTGGTCATCGTTAACAATACAAAAGGCAAGGGAACAAGAGGCCGGGTGCCAACCAGATGGTCTGACCAAGTAAAAAGTGCCATCTCCTCTCCTAATCTCTACCAGCTGCTGAGGGCTGCCTCGGACCGATGCCGATAGAGTCAAATTGTTCACTCTAGTGATCACGATCCTCAGCTCATTTCTGAGCGACGACTCGGAACGACTAAGAAGAGTTTTATTTAAAATATAATAATTTTTTTTAATTAAAATTAGATTTTATAAAATCTCATTCGCCAAAAGTGAGTGAATGAGACAGTATGACATTCAGTTCAGCGAACGAATGACAATTTCAAACAGACCATACGTCATTTTATACATTTCACTCACAGAATCATGTCCGCTTCAAAACGAAACTTCTTTGAGATTTGCCATGAAAAAAACTATCAAAAAATAAGGCGGTACGAAGTTTGCCAGGTCAGCTAGTATATTATTTATTTATTTATTATTTTACAAAATCAACAGCTAAAGTGCTGTGGATTTTGTGAAAATAAGTAAATAAAGCTGACATGAAACGAGGGCAATTATCTGGTAGATATAATAATTAAACGTTGTGTTACCAGATAACCCATCCGGTGATGATCATCATAGCTTCAGACAATGTGTGAAAGAACTCCTGAAGTGGCCGACTCTTATCGCCCATTTTTCCCAGGGTGATACCAAGGACAATGCTAAAGCATACCAGCCCCAGCACATTGGTGCCGCTTTGGTAATCTCCTTCGATTTTATAAGTCTCTAGTTGACCTGGAAAATAAATAGTATTTATTGATTTTAACAATTATTTATTTATTTATTAGACAAAATTACAACATCAATACAGTCGAACCAATTCGATGCTGTAATTAAATAATAATTTAAAAAATATTTAAAAAAACATAACATTTTATAAAAATATATATAAAAATTAGAAAAAAAAACACAACAAAAAAATTGTTACAAAATGCCTTCGACGCCTTTGTACGCAGCTTGTACAATTTGCGACTGGTTGCAACAAAAGACATCTTGCTGCGATATAGTATTATTAATAAACCCAACCGCGCGTGACAACGGAGAATTCTTCAAAAAGTTAGTCTTGGAAGTAGGGAGCAGGAGTAACGGAGGACGACAGCGCACGTAGATCTCTCTCCATTAGGCACTCTTAGCTGTAACGCGGCGAGTACATCTGGGTGATGCACCCAGCCCCGCAGCCACTTGACCAGGGCGACGTCTTTTTTATTTATTAAAACAAGTATGATCATCATACTAGGAATTTCTAGCTCCTTTTTTCTCTTTTTTCTTCCACATTTTAACTTCATATATTGTCATAAACCTGCCAATATCTCAAGCAAAAAGCAAGCTTCTATACGACTTTTAGCTGTTACCTGGTACATCTCCTTAAGTTCCTATACCAACAAAATTATGAAACCGAATAGAAACCAAAACTGTAAACAAAATTTTCAATATCGGTTCAAAAACGGCGCTATGAGTGCATAGTACAGACGAATTGAAAAGTTCATTTTTGGAAGTCTATTACAAATATTATCGGGATCAGTGGAACGTTCACTCTATGGTTGAGTAATACTTCCTGTTTTAACAAGTTTTACTCAGGTTTTATGAAAGTTTATTCATTTTCTCATGAATACCATTGCCACAGCTGGACCAAATATGGGACCACATAGGAATCATCAGCTTTCAAATAAAAAAAGAATCAAAATCGGCTCATCCAGTCGAAAGTTACGAGGTGATGAACACACAGACGAATCGACAACGTCCTCCCTTTTTAAAGTCAGTTGAAAAAATTAAAAGAAAAATTACCTTTGATCATCCTGCTGTCCTTCGGGTCGTACGACAACTTCGTTCGATACGAGGCGAGTGTTGCTTGGGCGATATTCTCAGGAAATACATTCCTGAAATCATACGAAAGTATATATTTTATGTAATCATTTATCTAACAGGTTTGGTATTAAAATATCGGACGAAACATTAATAAGATACAAGGGATTGAAACTTTCAGGCAATCTTCAGATCGACCTGACGAGTAATCCTGTAAAGTTTGGTGACGATCGGAGCACTCCTCTTTTTGAACTGTCAAATACAGCTTTTATTTACTATGATGATATTCTATTGTTTTATAACCCACATTTGTATTGAAACATGCATTGTACATATTTATGTAATTATGAACTATATTGAAGTACAATGGAGTAAATTGAATTATTATGAACTATATTGAAGTACAATGGAGTATATTGAAGTATAATGAAGTATATTAAAGATAATAATTAGGATTTTTAAATATTCAAGGTAAGTTATATCGCCACGAATGTATACGTTTACTGTTGCTTTTTTTCTCGATAATCTATAATCTACAGTGTATGTCTACCCCGCTGACGTGAGAGCAAACATTATGTGTGCAAATAGTCTTCTGTCACTTCTATCTGTCACTTTTATCTGTCAATCTTTTATCTGTTCAGTTCCTTTGTGCCAGTTACAAGTGCACTTTTGTGGACAATAAAATTGCGTAGCTTACGTTGGGTGATATGAAAATTGTTTGATATCCTCAATGGTCATATCTGACGTGAAGGACGAATCATTTAACCGAATTAAATTACGCAATTCGCAATACATGGAGTGCGAGAGGTCGGATCCTTCCGGTGTCGTTACAGCTATTAGCCAATTTAAAAACAATAAAAGCTGCAAAGCTATGAAAATAGAATGACGCTAAATATGTGTTTGTAACTTTTTTTCCTGTTTGTTACAACAATTAACATAGTAATCCTAACAGCTTAAAATAGTCTGACATTCCAATCTTTTCAACCGACTTCAAAAAAAGGAGAACATTCTCCATTCGTCTGCATTTCTTTTCTATGTTTGTTACCACCTATCGATCCTCGGTTTCCGATACCGATCAATTTGTTTCTTGTTAAATGCTTTCGGCGGAGAAGAAAATTTTCAAACACACGTGTAGTCTTATGCTCTCTGTACAGAAGACCTATGCCCAAAGGTTAGAAATATCATTAACTTAATTTAAGTCTAAAAATATTCAAATATGTAAATAAATTAGCAATCGAAATTTGGTCAATATATCTATATATATATATATTTAAAAGAGAAATTATGTTCCGTATAGGCTCCGAAACGGCTGGACCGATTTCAACGAAACTTTCAGGGAGTCTTCAGATTGACCTGACGAGTAATCTGTGTAAATTTGGTGACGTTAATCCCATAAATCGGAGCACTCCTCTTTTTGAATTGTAAAATACAGTTTTATTTACTATGATGATATTCTATTATTGATATGTACCTGGGTGTAGGTAATGATCTACGCCCGCTCGAGAAGAGAATGAATACGGAGAGAAATGAATAATTTAATATGTGGTAAGAGTTAAATTAAATATTTAATAATGTAAGTATATTGTTTAATAAAATAAAGCACGCTAGTACGCTAGTACTATTTAAATATACGATAGCCACTTAGCGTTATTTTATTAAACAAAATATTTTCCTACGGTATAAACTTTATGTAGAAATAAAAATGTGCTGCGTTGGTTTGACCTATTGTACCGTCACCTGGCCAACTGTTACACACCGAACTGCAGCATCATTGTTCTGATTGATGCTGCACTAAGGGTTGCCTCTTCGCATGACGTATTTCAGGCAACAGTCATGCAAAAATTTATACTGACTAGTGCTTGTCCTATAGTCGAAGTTCGACTTTGAGAAATTGTAGCATTGAAGTCACACATAATTCGCAGCTTGCAAATAAAAAAAAATACGATAACTCCTCCTTACTAGTTACAAGAACTATACCTAGCTTTCTATACATATCTTCATAAATGTATTTATTAATAAAAAGCAAATGACCGCTTTGGTCGGTGTTTTTATTTGTAAATCAAGTATCTTGGTACCACATAAAATTGCAACAGCAAATATATTGATGCCGGCAACGGGGATCGAACTCGGATTGCTAGTGTATCATGCAACTTGAGACGACCGCCCGGACACTGAGCTACCAGGGCTCCTTGAAAGGGTTTAATTAATAATTATAGTTGACATAGTTCCGAAGATATAATAGAGAACTTCTACAAGTGTGTTGATCTGTTAATGGTCGTTTTATAACTTTCAGTGACTAAGTACATCTACTAAGTACATCACAATGACAACGAGCACGTAATACGAAGAAAACAGTATATTACTATAACTATAGTATGGTTTAAAGCTTAAACCAACACTGATTTTATTTGCAATCGGTTATTTTACTCGTAAATATACTTGTGTTAATTACAAAACCACATAACCTCCAAAGAATACGCCCAAATAAACTACAAGAATATAAACAAGCGTCTGTGGTATCGGGAGATAGTTTATTTTTTTATTTTAGCGGTCATTAGGCCAGTGTTGCGTATATGCGTTAGAATGTTGACATCCCTAATAATGCGCAGTATCTAGGGCGTTGTATAAATAACCAGTCTGATGAAGAGTGACGACCAGGGAACCAACGGCCGTACCGTTTCTCTTCGGGACACACACCTAATAGACAATTACGCCCATTAATCTAATACGTTTTAGATGTTATGTGTATATACTTTTTAATATATGCTTGACTATAATTCAACGTAACGAAGCAATCTTTGATTATATTCATGCATTTAGTGGCAGTTTAAAAAAAATAATAATTTATCTCTCCCAAATGACAGAGACTTTTTTATGACAAACTACACACAGGGCCTAATTTAGAGGTCTGGAGACCCTGGACATAAAATACGAGTGGATGACAACATTATTCCTTATTTTCTTAGTTGTTGTTGTTGTGTGGCACAGTTAAATTTTTTGTAAATATTATGTAAAATACCTGTTATGTTGTAAATATTTCTCTTTTTAGTTAGTATTATGTATTGTTTTATACGTAGATTATAACTACTACGCACGCACGAGACATCGCGTTAGTAAAGGAACAAGTTAACCTACAACCTAGTTCACACAAATGGTTCAATTATCCCATAACCTTATAACCGTGTTCGCTACGCATACGAAGATTCATCTGTCAATCTTCGTTCGTTTGTGAAACACACACCGAGTATAATGGACTATTATTATTTAAGTAAATACATAAAAATATTTATTTTCAAAAAACAAGACAAACAAAACAAGTGTACAATGTTTGAATCTTCTTTTAAGTATAAAATATACTTATGCCAGAAGATCCAGCTCTTCCTTACCTGTATCAATTGTTGTTTAAAGCAAATTAGTATAAAATTATTGTGTGAGTGTGTGTGAATGTGTGAGAGTGTGCTAATGTGTCAGTGTGTATGAATGTGTGTGTTTATGTGAAATTACGATAAAAGTGTACAAGTAAAATATTATTGAAATTGGTATTGTAATATTGCCTCGGTATTCTCGTAGTCCAAACCGTCCAGCCATTTTATTACAGATGCTTTATAGTCGTGCCAGTTTAAAGCGTTAATGGGTAATTTCTTGTTTAGATTTTTTTAATTTACTTAGGTTTTATTAAGTTGACATTATTTAATAACAAAAAATACTTTATTGTTAATGTATTTTAACATAATAAAATACATATTACGTGTAGTATGCGTAAGCGCGAGTAAGTTAGTGGTCCTATATCGCTTTAATTAATTTACCGATTTGGCAACACCTAATTCTAGGAATAGAAATAAATAAAAATAGAATTATATAAAGCAGGATAAGTTAGATTATAATGTTAATAGAGAATAAGACAAAGAATAGTATTACTCGCATATCAAGTAAAGATAAGATAGGATTAATATTAAAGTAAGGAAAATATTGTAATAAGAGAGAAGGGAGTGAAGAGTATCAGAGAGAAAGAATGTAGTAAACAGCCACGACCTACACAAGTCGAGGGAGTCAGAAATGACAGGAAATTTCGGTAACTCGAATAGAACAAAAAAAAGAATTAACGACTCTGATCCATAAATTACCACATGATCGAAATTGCCTTGTAACAACAGAAACGCCTAATTCAATACGAAACTTTCAATCTTAACAATTGAGATTGTTAAAATAATTAACGACTCTGATCCATAAATGACAAGATGATCCAAATTGCCTTTTAACAATAAAAACTTCTAATTCATTACGCAATATTCAATCTTGACGATTGAGATTGTTATTAAAAGAAAGGTAAGAAAAAGTTATTATCCTTTTTTATCAAGGCCGTTCCTGCATTAGGAGTTAATAATTGTTTATATTCATTCATTCATTCGTTCCTCTTGTATTCGTCGAAGCATTACGTCGCGATAATAGGCTAGTATTGATATCTAGCAAAACTGTAATAGCAGAATGAACATTCTAGAAGTATATAAGACAGAAATGAATTTGTTGACATCTGACCTCATTCACCTCGACATGAAAACGCACACAGGATCGATTCATTGATTCATTAAAGAAGTCGGAACGTGTAATAAAGTCAAGTAGTTTTGATTTATCGTTGGCAGAATTCAAAGTGACCCTTGAACTGACTTTATAAAGTTACAGCCTTTATATATATCGCACTGCTGTGCTCAGGCCTTTTCTGTAAAGAGCCTTAAGGGCATAGTCCGCCACGCGACCCTAGGGTGGATTGGCAGACTTAGAAATTTTTTTCTAAGACATGTAGGTTTCCTCACGATGTTTCCCTTCACCGTCGAGCGCGTTTTAAATTAGCACATAAAATTGCCACAAAAAATTTATTGGTGTCGGTAACGGGAATCGAATTCGGGTTGCTAGTGTACTACGCAACTTTAGGCGACCGCCCGGACGACTAAGCTACCACGGTTTTGACTTGACTATATGACTAAATGCGATTCTCGGGAAAGGACTTCGACTCTTGAAAACCTCTAAGCTTCATCGGTTCGGAAAGAACCCAGACGAACTCTGATTCCATAATTTGTAGGAGAATAAAAATTACGTGAAAATCGTTCGTAATTGTAATCATTTGTTCATTGAATTCATCTTAAATATTTAACGTGTTATTTATTTAATATTTAGTTGGACAAATTAAAAGTATAAAAAAAGGAAAAATATAACACCATAGATCTAGATAGATGAATAGGAACCATAAAGTAGTGTTCTACAAAAGTGTAGATAACGTATAATATGCGTTATCATTCTAAAGTTAGAACGACGTAACCACCAATATTCATTAAATAAAAACTCAGCTTTTCCACTTATATTTTGTTATAAAAATATAAAAAAAATATCTTTTGGCATTTTAAGCTTTACTTAAAACCTGGCCTAGGTCACGTAGCGGACTATATCCTAATATTCTCTTAATATCTCCTGTACCCAATAACGGGCCACAAATATAACCAAAAGTTACAAGTCCCAGCCTCTCCGGTGCTCTCGTTGTATTCAATTCCCGTGAACCTTATTTCCTGACTTATGACCTTTTTCTATGAACTAGAGATTTTTTTTATGACGAACTACACAGATTGGCCAGAGAAGCTGGCCTTTACTGCTTCACCGGATTGAGAGGTGGCATAGCTCTTAGGTCGCTTAGCCTGAACCTATACTGCTAGTAACTCGACACAAGGGTCCCCCCGGTGAGGGGTAACCTTGGCTTGGACGGATACTATGTTACGCGTAAGCATGCCGATCCGAGGGCGCCCGAGAGGGCCGAACCACGACTCGGTCGGTTGCTATTTCACGGATAATCTAAGAGACATTCAAAAGCTAAACTAACTTTGAGTGCCACTTCGGGAAGCGGTGGCGCTGGGAGAAGAAGTGGCCGAAGAAACTCCAGCAACGCTCCTAACATCTAAGGGGTCTGCCCATAAAATAGCGGTAACGCGCAAGGAAATGAACTAGAGATTATACTCCAAAAACGTTTCCGATATCGATATTTCCTATCCTTGGACCACGTTAGCAATTTAAATGATAATTAATTTTATCGATGCCGGCGTTGCTTGTAATTATTATGCGACAAAAGACACTAAGCACATCGGCTCATGTCAAAGGTTCATATAAAGCGACATATCAATGTACTATTCAACACGAATGCCAATTGAAAATGCGAACGGATGGTGAAAATTAAACGACGAGTTAGCACCTATTAAAAACATTAAGGCAATGAGCGATCCAAGCGATTACGTGAAACGGTCACGGGGCAAATTGCAATGCCTGATATTTCATCCGTTCTCTAATCGGGAACGTTCAGCATAGATGCAAGTTTATTAGACACGTCAGAAGCTAATGAATAGATTTCGAAGCATTATTCCTCATGCATTACTCAGCTCTACTCTGTGTTTGGAGTCAGATGAAGTAAATCAAAAGGAAATCTTGAATACAAAATTAAACTACATATAATAAAAGTCATTAAATTTTTCATCTGGTATATTTTTAGACTCTGATTTATCATTTAAAGCTAGAGCCGTTTAAAAGTGACCATAACTGTAGAAGTGGCACTTTTAACAAATGCAGAGTAAACAATTTAAGTGTATTGAAAAGAGCACGGACACAGGTCTGTGGTTGCAATATAAGAATAAAAAAATAAAGTGACCATAACTCCATTGGTTTTCAACAAATTGTCAATAAATCTGTTGATAGAATGATATTCCAAGTTTTTGAAGTGCCTTAAAAGTAACTAATGTTTCTATACCCATTTTGTAAGGCAATTACAGTGATGTTTCTTTAATATTTTACTGTTTATAGTACTTTAATTTCTCAATCGAAGTTTTCCAAAAAAAAAATCAGAAGTTTTAACATTGTTTATGGTCTTATCTCTATAAAATATTATAGTAATTTTTTTGTAGCTGATTGACCAGAGCCTCATAACATTCCCAGTCAAAAAATTACCAGCTGCTCAGTTTTGAAATACCATATCTTGACCAACATTTGTCACCTAAAGAAAATATGGTGCGCGTCATTGACGCAGTAATTTTATAGACACAGAGCCATTCA
Organism: Meandrusa payeni; assembly: GCA_029286785.1. Lineage (NCBI taxonomy): Eukaryota > Metazoa > Arthropoda > Insecta > Lepidoptera > Papilionidae > Meandrusa > Meandrusa payeni. The sequence goes on along the minus strand of JAGSMX010000008.1, from coordinate 2,900,183 downwards.
AACCGTAACAGTAATGTATTCATACCGATCTACATGTTTTGTGCAACTTATGCATCCTTGCTCGCAGAAATAGCTCTCACAGTAGGCAGAAATATATATAATAATAAACGGAAAGTTATTGGTATCGTGTAAATTTATAAATTATATTTTATAATTTATATTTAATTGGTAAAGTTATCGTTGCTCTGGAGATCGCGGAACCCCTCACCATGCACCGAGGAAGGGCCACCGGGGAGGTTTTATCTTGTTGAAGATTTCTCCCCCGTCAACAAAAAAATATCTGAGATGTCATAACAATGATACCTTATTAAGTCCAGTAGCGTATCCGAGGTCAGCGTGTCCTTGGTGACCACTTTAGTAGCATTGGGCTGGCTGTAAGCCTCTGGGTCTTTGCCTGGCTTTATTGTGGTTACGAGAGCAATGCCCAGCATCACAGCGCACACGGTTGTCGTCATATAGTAGATGATCGCCCGAAGGCCGACTCTGAAAAACATCAAATATTATATTTCGCCACCAATACTATATTTTTGATTGCTTTCTTATATAATAAAATTTAATCTTTAACCTACTTCAAAAAAGAAGTTGGTTCTCAATTGTTCCTTATTTTTAAATATACGTTTGTCGTATTTAACACGTGCATATCTAGGAAATAGTTAAAGGACACATCTACTTAGAAAGAATAACTTAAAGCCTTACTAGTTAGTATAACGGCTGTAATTTAACTTGATTACATGCATAAATAAAGTCCTCAAGAAACGTTGGTTAAAATTAAAATCGATGAAAGAACCAAAGCAAACCTCTTAGATAAGTTACAGCTTTTATGCAATGCTGAATGTATAAGCTCTTATGTCCTTTTAAACCCAGCTGGATAGACAGAGATAACTTTCGTTGTATACTTTCCCCAAACTTATTTGGTCCAATATATTAAAATAGATGGATCCGATCGCCAAAATCTTAACTAAGTTTTTTTAACATAAAAAAACGAAAAAATTAAATGATAATAGCTGGTAGGGATCCTAATTCGCTACCGTCATATTATAAGCAGAATCGTTCAACCACTAGGACCATAACTTTTTAATGAAAATTAATGCTGAATACTGAAGAAACCAACTTACTTGCCGGACAGACTGAGATCCAAAGACCCGATGGCTGATACAATGGAAGATACTAGCAGCGGAACAATCAAACTCTTAAGCATCCTCAGGAAAAGCTCGCCGGGGTACTGGAAATACATGACGTCACGCCGCGTCCACTCCTGCCCCGAGGCCCTCAGGCCCCATCCCAGTAAAGTCCCGGAAACCACGCCGATCACAGTCAGCAGAGTGAGTAAGTTTTCCCGGAGGAAAAGCGGACAATTCCGTCGTATTTGTAGCGGCATTTTGAAGGCGACTCCGTGTTTTCTAAACAAGAAAATAAATTTATATTAGACTAATTATTCATGTAAATATCTAGATTTTCCGAGTAACGTCTGCAGCGTGAGTCCCCGAGAAGCGGATACATTTGCAAGTGACATATTGATTTAATGTGCAGTTTGTTCGTAATCGTAAATTGACTCACCGGTGATAAACATAATAAACAAAACATGTGCGTCAGTTTTATATATATATATATATATACGGACGGTTGAAGTTGCATGCTCGATTCCCGATGATTAATTTAACATAGGTAGCCATTGCGGTCTGTTTTCGATTGGCACAGGCCGGTAAAGTACTCGTAGAATAAGACTACGGTATACTCTGCATGTCGTAGAAGGCGACTAAAAGAGGCCTCAAGAGGTTCACTGGGTGACACGGGTCGGCGGCCTTTATCATCCCCCAAAGTGGACCCAGGAAGAAGGTGACATCGGCATTAACCTCCGTGACGTGTTCTCCGAAGAACACAGTGCAGAGGGGCTACGGTGCGTTCCTCTGAAGATCCCGAAGCCCCTCACAAAACAAACACAAAGTCCGTTATACGAACTTAAGTTGCACAGCAACCCGAGTTCGTCCTCGTTGCAGGCACCAATCAATTTTTTTATTTAAATTTTTAACGCTGATTTTCCACTCGGTTGTGAAGGAAAACATTTGAATTCTGCTAATCAACAAATTTATAAATTAGCCAGAAAACATGACCGCAAACTGTTTCATCAGATTTGAAACTGCCATATTTTATAGGCTGTTACAAAGCATTCCGATTCGAGGACGCTCGAAAGGGCTGAACATGTATTGATATGTGTTACCTGGCAACACATGACACCTAGCGATTGTTATGTATAATAACTACTTCCAATGATATCTTAGTACCTTATTTTATCTTTAATTCATAATTAATAATTTAGTTGATTGGCATTGGATATAACTTGGCATTGTAAACAATAATTTAACTTCCATCATCATCATCATTTCAGCCGTAAAACATCCACTGCTGGCCATAGGCCTCCCCCAACGATTTCCAAAAGGACCGGTTGTAAGCGGCCCGCATCCAGCTGCGTCCTGAGACCTTTATGAGGTCGTCAGACCACCTTGCGGGTGGAAGTCCCACACTGCGCTTGCTAGTCCGTGCTCTCCAATCGAGAACTTTTCGGCTCCATCGGCCATCTATTCTACGCACTATGTGCCTTGCCCATTGCCACTTGAACTTGCTTATCCGGCGAGTTATATGTATATAGTTAGTAATTATATGTCGGTTACGGGTGACTTTATTAGTTCGTAATCTGACTTTTGATCTGTCTAATTTTGATCTGATTTTAAATCTGAATTAATTTTGTATAAAGATTGTGAGGACGCGCAGTTGTGACGGTATTCGTTAAAATAATTCATAATCTGAATAAAGCGAGTTTACTAGTTGTTGGACAATTTTATTCCATAAGAGCTACAAATTATTACACACGATATTGACGGTGAAAATAAAGCTTAAAAGTTAATAAAATGAAAAGGAAGATTTCAGCCCCTATCTCTTTTGTCATAAAATGGAAAGAGACATCCAATTAATTATTACCATTAAATTTAAAAAAAACGACAAATTACTCCAAGAAACGTGCATTACTTTAACAAACACAAATCCATAGACAACGCTAGACTATGATATTATTTCAATGCAATAACATTATCGCAACATGTTTAACTTTATGCCATTTTATAACAATGCAGAAAATTATACGCTCCGTGTAAACAAACTCTAGCTAAATTAACATTAATAGATCGAAGCTGATAAAATTTTAATTGCTTCGTATATTACCGCTATGGTATTAAATACATGTTTGTTTTATGACGCGTCATTTATTCTTATTATGGTAGGCATAGATATAAACCGCTTTTTAAAAGATCGAATCTACGCTATCAGTTACTGGCCTCTAGTAACACCTTGAATATAAAATTGGCTCAGTTCTTAGGTCGAATCTTTCTGAGAAGTAAGTCGCCGCATAGATCTATAATATTTAATAATGTTTCTAAAATAATTTATTTTTTTATATTGTCAAGCTGACCTTACCAAATGTGATAGACAACCTATGAATGCATGAACCTTGGATTCTGCTTTGTTCAGACAATACTATTTATAATTTCAAGGACCAATCCAATATCATCTCCTAAGACAAGGCAAAGCTTATTTGGAATGGTTAACAATAATATTAACAATATTTTAAACCCAATGAAATTAACAAACTACATGTATGTATACTACATAATATTGTATATTTATATATGTATGTATAAATGTATCTTTATCTTTAAACGAGCAATTATTGTAAATATACAAATATATAATCTGAATCTTGGAAACAGCTCCAACGATGTCCATGAAATTTTGTATACAGGTAGTTACCATATAATTTGTTCAGTAGATGGCGTTGCTAAGTAAAGAGTCTTTGGTTTGACGTTAGACCAAGAAAATCAATTGTTTAAAAAATACATGTGTTGCTTAGTGATAAATCAATAATAAAATAGTCGATATTTAAGTCATAGCGTGCGGAAATAGGTCTTATTGCGTTGCTACGGACAATAGCAGAACAATATAAAGAAGAGTTAGATCACAAATTTTGAAACAAAAAGATGAAAAAAAAAACGAGAAAAGCTCGGTCATCAAGGTACTATTAATTTAACGATGCCTGACTTTTATTATAATATTTTTATTATGTATATCCCCCTTTTTTTTATTAACGGGAAGGAAATCTTCAAAAAGATACCCCGCCGTCTGGAAGGCGGCGGTAATGTGGGGTTTTTACCCACAAAAACTCACCGGCGGCCCTTCCTCGGTGCATGGTGAGGGGCTCCGGGGTCTCCAGATCAACGGAGCCCCTCTGCACTGTGCTCAAGGAGAGCACATTCCGGGGGGGGAGGTTACTCCCTCCCCCCCTGTGCTTTCGCAGTGCAGGGCGACACGGGCTAGCCGATGTTGCCTTCTTCAAAAAACAAAGGCCCCCTTGTTACCCAGTGAACCCGAGGCCCCTTTTAGTCGCCTTCTAAGACAGGCAGAAGATACCGTAGTCTTATTCTTGTGAGCCCAGAACTACAGGGATGATATACACTATATATACCTGCTTAGGGCAGGGGACTATATATAATAAAAAAAATCTGGTCATCTATTTATTTGTTTGTGATATTAATTATGTCGTATGATGAAATAAATATCAGATCGTTCTTATGTGCGCCGGGACAAGATCTTTCAATAACATCTTATGATATTCGACGCTTGGCACGGGCGCCGAACTATTGTGGTCCACGTGCGAGGTGCGGCGTCTCGGGAATTCGATGACCACGTCACCTCATTTTCTTCCTTTGAATAATATCATTGCTAATAGTTTGCATGAACGACAGAAATGCACTTATTGGAATTACATATCAAAGGTAGTAAGCGGAAATGTCGAAACACAAAAATTGTCCAAGTGACTTATTGACATAGAATTGATCAGCGCAAAAGGCCGCGTCGATTGGTCTGGGTTGTCTGCGTCCACGAAAAAGTAATAATACAGCATTATATTTTTTCGGCTGTTTATACAAAAATGTATGAATTTGTTTTTTTTGTTTCGTTTGTGTTTCGGCTCTGGTGTAAAATTGGATATTTCGCATTACCATATTTCCGCTTTCTACCATATATATGGTTTTTATTTTGTTTTCGTTCATACATGAATGAGTTTTTTATTTTAAAATTAATCATTCCCTAATTTTGATTGTATATTACGATAATATTACCATATCTGTCACATATATGAGTTAATAAAATGGTATAAATCGGACAGCAATTGATGTCTCTGTCGACCCCCTTAAAAGGTTAATTGGTCAAGAGATCTTTTTATTTCCCAGTTTTACTAAGCTAGTGCGCATTACCAGGACTTTCCATTTCCACTTAACATTGTGTTTACTACTCTCTATGCATGTGGTTTAGAAGAAATATCAGAGGCCGGATAATAATGGCTTTCAGGGAATCTTTAGATTGACCTGGCAAGTAATCCTGTTAAGTTTGGTGCAGATCGAAGCACAACTCTTTCAGAACTGTCAAACAAGCCATACGTCGTACTTTTATTTCTGACATTAACTTGAGCCCGATATGTTTTTGTATAAAATAAGAATGATATTGTGTTTACTGATATGTATATGGGTGTAGGTAATGATCTTCAACCGCTCGAGAAGAGAATGAATACGGTGAGAAATTAATAATTTAATATATTGTGAGAGTTAAATTCCATATTTAATGATATAAGCTTATTGTTTAAATAAAATGAAGCAAATTCTAGTCCGCCGAAGCGAGCTGGGTACGCTCGTTTTAAATATAAGACGGATTCATTTGTAGTTTCTTGTATGTATACATATAAATATATATATATACTATAGAATAAGAGCAATTTGTGATAGATGCAATTTATGACTAGAAAATTGCTCGCTTCGCGTTAAGAGGCGTGCAAAAAAAGTCACAAATTGTCTATGCGAAGCTGTTGGGACACGAGTATACGGCAGCGGTTAAAGCGTATTGCGGTGCGTGTGATCGGAGGGGAGCGCGGATCTATCGCGATACCACTAACTAAAGATTTCCGCGGGGACATCCGCGCGTACTCATTATATGTTCAGCGAGCACGGCTGGCTCCCCCCGGCTCCCACGTGCCGCTCCGGCGGCATAGAACACTCCCGTACTTGCGAAATTCTATTCAAATAATGGCCCTAGTTAAACAAAGGTTGGGCAAATTTTGTATAGATTATCTAAATATTCCTTGAAAATATAGAACGATCTCCTTTCACCATTATTTGTTATAAAGATTAATATTAAAACGAACTTTAGTGATTATACTTAAAAAAATAAATCTTTCTCCGTCTTCATTGGCTTGTTTTCCCAAAACGCCAAACGAACAAGGCATCATTACTTCGTATATTGTTCATAATATATCTTTTTGTTTATATATTTAATATAAAATATATAAAAATATTATATATTCAAAGTGCGAGAAATAACATAATAACTCAATGTCCTAGTTTACAACCACTTCTGTGGTCCCAAAATGCCTCTATCAAAACCATAATGCACTTGTACATTGAGTAAGCGTATAACAAGAAAACACTTTAACCTTATTATTGTTTAAAAAATCTTGTTTTGTTGACTGATGTAATCACGAAATCACTAATCTTTTTTTTTATTTGAAAAGTGGCAAACGAGCATACGGCTCACCTGATCTTAAGTGATCACCGTCGCCCATGAACATCCACAGCACCAGAGGAGCTGTAGGTGCATTGCCGACCTTTGAGATAGGAATAGGCTCGTTTCTTGAAGGTCCCCTAAATCATAAACGTTCGGAAACACCGCTGGCGACAGTTGATTCCACAAGTTGACAGTGCGTGGGAGAAAGTTACGCGAAAAACGTATTAGCTTTCCTTAAAATCATTTTTTTTACACTTTTGATTTTATTTATTTATTGTTTTTCTCTCGATTCTCTCTCTCTTGAACGTTATCATAGATCGTCCAAACTTTTCAATATTTATTTTCTATGTTTAGATAATAAAAGAAATTGTTTTTGTATAATTGGAATGGCAAATAAAAGTGTGTCTACCGCGGTAGGGCAGAGCTTTAATAATGAATGAATTTTCCATGCTGTACCCTAAAAGAGGGATTTAGCGCTGATCCCCACTTGTTCCGATTCGCGCCCGTTGATTCGTGAACAAGACGCTCAGTTGTCGTCGACCTACATCCGCCTCGGGGATTACCGCTAACAGTTCCATCACTTCAACTCAACACAATGAACTAGTTCGCCTCAATACCTGATTCTTCTTGCCTTTTATTTCACACAAAATAATCCCTTCCGTATTTATTTCACAAAATGATAAATGTGAAATTCTTGAACAAAATACATAAGTCTTTTTATTTACATTAAAACATGTGGCAGACCTGTACTATACTCGCAACATTTTAAAATACTTTGGCGCCAATATTCACTCTGATGATGATGAGTATTTTATGGCTTGGAAACAAGACCTATAAGCCAAGTCTTTTTTAAAATACATACACTTATTTTTTACGTCTAAGATGTAAATGAAAATGTAAGTTAGATGAACCATGAGTCCCCGCGCCATTTTTTTCAATTCTATCCACTCTGTGCTACTGTTTACTACAGACTAATATATTTATAACTGACATTGACAGTTTGAGCGTATAGCATGTTGTCTTAGATTCATTCAATCTTTTCCATCTTTAATAATTAAATGATATGAAATTCTTTATAGATAATTTAAATTTTCATCATCATTTTCACCACACTGTGAGAATTCACTGCTGCTCGTCAGAATCCTCGGCTTTACGCATCCAGACACTTCCGACTATCTATCCATCTGAGAGAGGGATCGCTTCTCCGACCCATGCGTGGGCTCTATTCCAAGACTTTCGTCACCATCTGCCGTCACTGACACGACAGATGTGGTCGGCCCGCTGTCACTTCAACTTGCTGAGTTTAAGAGTTATGTCGAATACTTTTGTTCTCCGTCAAATATCTTCGTTTCGGATTCTATCCTTTAGATAACTTACTAGTATAACTCCTTCTCTTGCTTGTTGTGCGACTTTAAACTTATGGACGAATCCACCCTGCACCGTAGGCCAAAGCATGGATACAATTAGTTAAAAAGGTATCCAAGTTTTGTATTAATTTGTAGATTAAAAATAGTTTTACGGCATAGACAGATAACAATCGCCTTACCGAGCTTTTTAGAGCATATGGGTTTTATGCGATAGATGCTTAATCCATAATCAATTTGTATGCTGCAAATCTGTATAAATTGCAATTTGTAATCTTGAAAGTGTAAATATGTGTTTAGAAAAATATACATAGCACCTAATTTCATTAACATTTCATTTAAAAATATAATGAATAACAAAGGTGTTATGCCTCAAGGATATATATTTTTTTTGGACGAACTACACAGATTGGCCAGAGAAGCTGGCCTTGACTGCTTCACCGGATTGAGAGGTGGCATAGCTCTTAGGTCGCTTAGCCTGAACCTCTATCGCTAGTAACTCGACATAAGGGTATCCCCCGGTGGGGGGTAACCTCGGCTTGGACGGTTACTATGTTACGCGTAAGCATTCCGAGGGCGCCCGAGAGGGCCGAACCATGACTTGGTCGGTTGCTATTTCACGGATAAAAGGATATATATAAGGGATATATTTCCTTGAGGCATAACAAATGTCACGATTATAGGATTAAATCACTAATTTATTATTATATTTAATAAATAGAAATAGTAAAAGTAATTTTATACGTTATACTTAGTATATGTATTATTTGTGAAACATTCAACAATTTCCAAATATCTCCGCTATAATTTTTCCAATAAACTAACGGAAGTAAGAGCTTTTGACCACGCAAAAAAGTTTATTACTATTGGCCGCAACAAAGCATTGCAAATGCAATTTGTGCCAACAAGTGTTTCCGCCCACTGTCAAGGCGAAGTTGACAAAAGATTATTATGGATACGCCAATGGGTAAATAAAACTTTAGGAGATTATAAAAACAATGTTGTCGAAAAAAAACATAGGTTTTTAAACCAATTAATAATAGTAGAAAATAAAGTTAAGTAAACATTCCTATTTCAGGTAAGGAAGAACTCTCATAAGGTCTACGAAACTTGTGAGATAAGAGATCAACATATCTTGATGGTTAGCATGAAAGTACGTTTTGCGGAAACAAATATTACCAGCGGTATAACCGAACTTGGGGACCATAAAAAACGAGCCCACTCCTTTCACAAAGACTGGCAAAACACTTGTACACTATTGATGTGAATATTCATGTGTAACAGTGACCCATTAATATCAGTGAGCCTAAAAAAATAATTCTACAAGTATCAGACATAAATTACGAAAAGTTTAAAGAAATTTTTGTTTCAAATTAAAGTCACATTTTATATCCTTCTAACTTTTAAACTAGTTGTATAAAATACATATATACATGCCTTTTCTTTTTATTATCAGGGTTGCTTATGTAGCTTGCCAAAAAATGGGCACAAATTTTTAGCAATTTTTTGTACGTATTAATCCGAAAACCAAAGATATTAACACATTCTGGGATTCAAACTTTCGAACTGATACATTGTAAGTATTTTTCCGATAGAACCTCCCGCTAAAAGTACAAAAATCTTTTTCATATATTAAAATGTAATTTTATGATTTTCACTTTGTTTACCTAATATACACAAAATTAAACGTATTACAACTCCTGGAATAACTATCATATGGTATAATAGCTTCATTAACATATATAGGTACCTTATTTCGAAAAAATATAGATTAAAAAATCTAGTTTCTAAATATACAAACATTGTAATGAAAAGCCATTTACATACAAATTAAACTTTAGTCAGTCCCGTACTATTCTTTTAATAAAACTAGTTTTCCCTAATCTGTCACTTGCAATTACGACTTAAAAAGTCCCCTCGTAGACGATATTGTATAAATTTAATCCATTACATAAATAAAGCAAATAGAAATATTCTTTACAATGCCGGCAACTTTATACTCTGAGAGCAACAGGTGCCAATTGCGGAGAAATTAATTTGTTGTTTTGTCTTTCTATTTTAATTACAAACATATAAATAGTTCAATCATATACTTACCGTGATTCGTAATATAAGACTTGTTAGCACTCAATTGTTTTTAGATGATAAACACAAGAGCATCACTGAGATCGTAGATTCGAGCCGCTGCAGTGACAGCACGTGCGCCTCTCACGACCGCTGGGAGCTGACTGACAAGCCACTCCGTCTGGACTTCCTAGGATCCTATGGGGGATCTACAAAGGGCTGCGGGGAGTGGAGAGGGACGTGACGATTGATCTGCGAGGCTTCCGGCGGCGTTTCATGTCCTGAATGAACCTCTCAACTCGTCCCTATGGCATAGTAGCCCAGTTGCCGATTAGGGAGGGATCAGTTCTCTTCCGACACTTATTATGAGTTACTCATTGCACGGGGAATTTATTGAGGAATTTTATGCCAATGCTAGGTTTTCAATTTTAAATTTATTCAAATATTCCTTCCGTTTATTATTTTTCGGTAGTTATGTACGATGTATTCTATATTTTGTATTAAAAGACGTTGTTGTTAGTGGTTGCAGCTATTTTAAGCTTCTTATGACTGCCAGATTAGGGTCAATAGGCGGTGAAGCACTGGTTTTTTAAATAAATGATATATTGAATAAAATTTAATAAGTATTTTTTTGTAGTTCACTCAGTTAAAGACTAACTTCCATAAAAACAATTAAAAGAAATTGAATGTCAATATTCAATATTATTATTATATTTACCTCTATTACCATAACCTAACCATAATTTTTATTGTCTTGTTTGTATTACTTAATTATATTTAATTTATCATTCGTTTTTCTTTTTATATATTGTTATTCACTTTCGTTCACCTTTTACTTACAAAAAACTAATTTCTCATCATTCTAAAGAGAATTTCTTGTAACGAAAATATTTTTTACCATAGTGAAGTCCTAACCTCGCTACGCTAGGTGCTACCTTCTTAGCTACAGACGTCTAGTTTCTACGCTTTAAGACTACGAGAGCGAAGATTTCGTAGTTATTTTACTACCACCTTGAAACTTGCCTGTTATTTGCTGATTTATATCATGGTCAACCTTTTTTTTTTAACGCCGGGGAATCTTTTTATAGACCATCCTCCGGTGGGCCCGGAGTGATGTGTGGGACTCGGCCTGGGCAGCCCTCACCCACTAAACCTTCCGCGAATGCCATTAGCCGTTATGAGCGGGGTGCCCCGGATCTGTCAGCGACAGGACACCCCAACGACCGGCCGATCCCGGCAAAGACTGGACTTCATCCTCAAAAGGAGACTTCTCCGGCACTCAGAGAAGTCCCGACGACGCCGGAGCATAACTGGGGCCAGGTACCCATTCTGACCCGCTTCGGATTACAGGGGCGGCAAGAGGAGGCGTTGATTATAACGCCTCCTGTGCACCCCGATACGCCGCCTACGGAGGGAGGAAGCCTCTGCGCTAACCTCCCTGACCCGCTCGTCAGCCTCCTTCTGGGACATGACCGTCTCACAGAAGGAGGCGACCGCCGTCCAAGACCTGTAACTCGAGACCTTCGCAATAGTAATCGCAAAGATACATCTTTCGCGGTATACCCATACACATAGCAGGACTGTAAGGCTGTAGTAGCCGAAGTTTACATACAGTGGTCACAGTCCTCAGTAGTGAAGAGATAAAGGCCAATATACTAATTATTATTGAATATACCTTTGTGTAAGAAGTAATCAACTAACGTCGGAAAAAGGGATTTTAGGAAAACAAACAAGTAATTGACCACGCAACTTACAACCTGACGGTCATCCGTAAGAATCTCAGACTATTTTCTATGTTGGGCGTTTGACGATAAGCTCACCTCCTGTTACATTTGGGCCCTAAAGGAACATTATAATAAGTGAATGATGAATATAAAAGTCATGAGTATTACCGAAGCATAAACGTTAACCCAGTAATATGACAAGCCTGTATACATACAAAGAAAAAAAGTAGTATAAGCCAAGGCGAATTAACCAGGAAACTAGTCGCATGCCTAGGGGCGCCTAAAGTCCAGCCCTGAATAACCTCTACCACACATGTAATAACGCCAACCACGTAAATTGTAAACGTTTACAAATTGTGCTACGCTAAAGTCGCTAGAGGAGTTACAGGATTTTATGACGAGAAGCTTTTCGAAAGTGGTAACAATTTCAATTGCTACCTCTGTCGAAAAGATTAGAGAGTTTTTGTAATCTAAGCTGCTATAGTATGGATAAACAACGTGTTAAAAAAATAAGTCAGGTATGATATAACAGCCTCGCGTCGAATAACGAATTCCAGAGCGAGATCACTCGACTCATAGATTAAAAATGATTAACACAAATTATCATCACGACCTTAACCGCACCCGGTGTTAGCTAGTCGCAACAATTGTAACATCCGACAACATTATTAACATCTATTGAGTGTCGGATGTAATGAACAAAAAATGTTCTTTTTAAACAATTTCCTAAAAGCCGGAAAAAATTGTTAATGTGTATAATTTCTTCTGATGATAACAATATTTATAATGTGAAACACGAGAAAATTATGGATTAATTTAACAATTTTGTCATGTGATCCGGAGACTCTTTTGCATATCAAAAATGTAGAAAAGAGAGATTAGTAAAGGGGTTGCAATAGGCTTTATTTGCCCCTTACTTTTTTTCTCTGAAGAAATTACACTGATCAGCCTGACGGCTTCTAAAGGTTCATCAGGTTAAAAGTATAATTATAATGTAAGCATAAAGTGCCTATATGTGGGCTGCCGTCCGTTTAGAAAAAAAAAGTTGTAAATAGATAAAAAATGGGGCCATAAACTCAAAAAGATGCTACGCATGATTTTTTATGTTTATGCAGTCATAGCACGGTCGTTTATAAACTGATATCTTTTTTTTGTAGGTTTTGTTTTTCTAGATACTATATGGATTTTGTTGGTTTCAAAGATATATTTGGGAATGCCTTCAAAACGTGTAGAAGAAATCTTGTTGAACGTGTTATTAGTAGGTTTATAACAATCCAAGACTAGATAAGTACTTACGGCAAAGAGCCCATATGTAAAAGAAGCTATAGACGGCAGAATTTCTTAAAATAAATACGAAACTGCGTTAACGATTGAATCGTCACGTTTGATTAGATTTGAAGTTATTGGTTGGTTTTTGTTTTTACTCATTTATATATACTTATTATTCAATACTTGGTCTAATTAGTTTGAAACAAAACGAAGGAATACTAAGTACCTATTAATCAAGTATACCATGTTCTGGTACTCATCCAGACGACGACCAGTTGACGAGTTGTGTGGGTTTTATTTTATCAGAATGAAATTACACTAACTTTGTACACATTGTTAAAGTGCAGGAATGAGTGCAGTGCATTCGTCTCGTAATGTGGTGGATAAATGGTCTGTTTGAGGGTAGACGTCACTCGTCCCTGCTACTTCGTTAGAACGATAACCATTACAACATGTATAAAATTGGAAATGTGTTGTAAATGCAATCGAAAAGAGAATTGCCTCATTAACCTAGGAAAATGATTTTTACTGTAGCTCGACGTTATATTGTATGCTGTTATATTGCTTCAGTTTGAAGACTGTAAATATTAGCAACGTGTGCTATGAATCTACATTTACTGTATATCGGGCAACCCTACATTGATAATACAGTGACAATAGAGTCTGGGCGCGGGGATTCATGGGGGGGATCATCTAACTTACATTTTCATCTTAGACGTAAGAAATAAGTGTATGTGTTTTAAAAAAGACTTGGCTTAAAGGTCTTGTTACCAAGCCGTAAAATATTCAACAACAACAATACAGTGACAATAGAGTGACAGCCACAGGTTAGGACAGCGGAGACGTTTGATAACTTATAGTATCTTGTTCAAACAAAACTACATTTTTAACAACAAAATAACAAAGAAAAACGTATATATATAAATAGATTTACAAATATTTATATGTACGTTTTTTTATAACTTATTAATTTACTTATTAAATTAGTATATCAAGAATATGTCATCGAAAAAACTTTGGGGAGAATTTGAAGACGATGAAAATGATGAAACAATACATCAAACGGTAAACTTCAATCCAATCATAGAACTGGGGATGCAAAATATACCTGAAATACCGATCACAGTAAAATCATCCCCAGTAGAACTACCAAAGGCGAATTTAATCACGCATACCATTCAATTGCACGCATACTCAAAGCAGCTGAACGCTATCATAGATCAAACTGAAAATGTTTTCGATGGCCCTCGATTGGATGTAATTAGTTTACCATCACCTCCTCCAGAATTAAATTTAGAGTTTGAACACAAAGTCGAGCCACCTATAAACTTTTTACAAAAACAGTACTGTGATTTCTCTCTTGGAAAAGGACCCGTTGTGCTGCCTTTTGCACCCGAAAGCCATAAACGAGCTTTACGTCAATGTGCTGCTATTTCCTTGGGTCATGTTGGCATTGCCACTTGTACAAATACAGCTCTAAACGCAGTGGCAGATGCCTTGGATATTTATTTAAGTAATATGTGTAAATTGATGAGGACTGTAGTAGACAGAGAAGCAAGTGGTATAAAGTCTGGCTTTCCAGATGTCATGGCCAAAGTGTTTGCAGATTTAAATGTAGGTAACCTTCATGATTTTTATCAGAATAATGTTGTGAAATACCATCGTAAAATTAAAGAAAAATGTGAAGACTTGAAAAACCAATGTGAAGCCTTAGCTTTAGGAGATATTGCTCCGCAGTTAAAGTTGGCAGAAGTACCAGAGCTACACTTCCCAGCAGCCCTAGATGGCGCTTTCACACCTTCGCTAGAACCAGGTTTTCAGATGTTACAAAGCTTGGAACAAGAACAATTACAAGGACTAGATTTATTGGATTCTGTGTCCACAGATGATTTAAAAATAGAATCAATGGAATTTTCACAGCCTGATACAACAAAATTATCATCACTCTCACCAAATGCAAGAAAAAAAAGAAAATAAAGTAATTAAAATAAAATGTTTTGTTTTGTCAAAAAATACTTGAATAACACAACATTATGACCCAATTTACTACATAATAACTGACCTGAAATTCAAGTCTGAAGCTTTAGGGATGAAAGAAATGTAAACTAAACTTTATTTTTTACCAATCATCAAATAAACACTGAATATGCATATTCAATAGCCTTAGTATGTTGCAAGACAAAGTTATAGGTTCAAATTTACCATTTGACTATTCCCATTAACTGATAGCTTAAGATTAGTAAAAAAAATAACAAATTTCGGCAAATTATTACCACAAGAAATAACTAAATTATAAATATCCAACCAGTGTTTTTAGACATTCCTTTCTCCGAGGACAGCAATGCACCCGCCACCTCTTTGGTGTTATAGATGCTCAAGGGCAATGGTAATCTCTAAAGATCAGTTTAGTGGGAAGGTCCCCCCTTCAGTTAGCCCCTGAAGAAAAAGACCACTGCAGTGGTATTGGCTGCTGCACAAGTAAGCATGTGCCTGAAACACAGCAAGACCACAAATTGCTTATCGCTGACTATATTGCAACAGTAGGATGCTTGTTCTGATGAATTGATTATTTCTTGCGTATGCAGTCAAGATAATGTAAATAAAACGAAAGAAATGAGTCAGGATCAAACTGACTACTGAATCAATGATCTTCTCTGATTGACTTTTTTTCAACAAGTTCCAAGTAGATAATAAATTGTTATTACAGATATATATTATAAATTTGAAGAATATATACAAATAAATTCTTCCTGATCGCCTCACTTTTGTCTGAATGGTTGTGATTATCACAATCCGTTGGATTGGGCAGCAGACAGCACTCGCCACATTCGCCTGCTGGCCTTTAAAGTACCTCCGCCTGCTAATCATGCACGCGAGCACTCACCATAGCCTGCACCAGCTCTCTCCACCGCATTAGTGATCTGATCACCAAAAATATACACCTTTTTGTAATCTTTTTACATGTGCTAATAAATATAATATAGATAATTTAATGTGAATAAATTGATAAAATATAACACTTTCACACATTCCACAAAAATGAATTTCAATGAAATTCATGTCACCAAAGCACACTTGTGTCGACTTACTAGCGATAGAGGTGCAGACTAAGCAACCTAAGAGCTATGCCACCTCTCAATCCAGTGAAGCAGTCAAGGCCAGCTTCCCTGGCCAATCTGTGTAGTTTGTCATTAAAAAAAATATGTATTTTTGTTAGAAAACTGACAAGGCATTCTCATTAATTTTTAAAATTAACATGTATAGGCGTAAACCTCTATACTACTAAAATTGTAACCTATAGATGACAAATAAACCTGTTTTACTATCACCATTATATATACTAACCTGTAGAAGACAGAATTTGCTGACTCCACAATTACTAGTCCAGTACTACTTTTAAGTAAATAATAGGGTAGAAAAAAGTTAACGTTACTAATTATACGAAACATGTAACATTACCTAGATGTACTTTTTATGGGAAAGAGGGCATAGAAGCATAATGCATAAGAGATCATCATTACCAACAAATAGTTTTGTTGCTTAAAGTGAGCTCAATATGATAAAAAACAATTTTAAATTCACATTTTTTTAATAAACCAGTGATAAAAATCCCACTGGCTGTTAAAAGACAATGTGGTATTAAATGAATGCACCAGCTTATTACATGCCTATTCATTGTTTCATAATTTACATGTTTTAATTTACAAAAAATCATTAATAATATATTTATCATTAGAATTCATTTAATGATTTGATTAAGTTGGAAAACCGAGGCGAAAACAGCCAGCATAAACATACCCCCTCTAATAAAAATATATAATAACATGAATTTACAAGCAATAATAATGATGAACTAAAATTGAAAGTATTACCACAGTAGATCCATTAAAATGTAAGGCACTGGACAACTTAAACATTAATGACTAACTAAAACTAATTATGGAATGAAGATCCTGAAGCTCATAAAGAGCCCTCAATTTATTAGTATACAATGATTTGGATATCTGTAATCTTATACCATAAAAGCCAGCCAATGTTTCTTATATATATAATCCAAATAGATATAATTCTAAATAGACTCCAGACATCTGTTCAGCTACTACAGCTCTCAATCTCTAATCGGATGGATTTGTTATCAGCTTACATATTTAATTTCACAACCAAATTCGTTTAGGTACAATCTAATCTCATAAATTGAGTTACAATGAAATTATTAATGTATGGGTTACTAGATTATTCTATTTAGTTTAAACATCACCAATGTGACATTGTCCCATTAGCTTAAGAGATTTTATACAACAAAATTAAACTTCCTCCATCTATATGTGAATATTCCTTCTTATATCTTGATCTTAATATTGGTATATAGGGTATTTGGAGACCGCTTGAAAACAAAGACAGACAATAGTACTAATGACACCTTTGATGATGGGATGGAAAGAAATCTATCCTGATTAAAAAAAAATTATTTGTGTTCCATCATGAAGTATAAATGAAATGATAGTTTTATAGAAAACACATTAATTTACTAAATAGATGAAAACCTGATAGAAAAAATTAACTTTTTTATTGATTTTTTTCTATCAGGTGGCATCAAAGGTGTTTGTTTAATTAGTACTATAACTGTCTTCGGAAGCGGTCTCCGAATACCCTGTATAATGTTTGTTATGGAGCTACCTTAATTTAAGTTTTAAACCTAACCTCATGAATACTGTACAATCAAAAATCTTAATAGAACACATGCAAGTTTATGCCTTCTTTGGCGGTGCAGTCAGCTTCCTCTTGAATAATAAAATATGGGGTTCTGAAACAAGCAATATATTGACAGCAAATTCTCACATTTCATTGAAATCAAATAAAATCAATATATATATTAGGTAGTAACATATGAAATTGGGGTCTAGTAAGAGAGTAACCTAAAGTCAATTTTTTCAAAATATAATATATTTAATTGAAGTATGTATCACTGCTATTTATGCATTTTTGCCATCTCATAGGTAGTTCATTGATCCCTTTGCTAAAAAAAAACCATTCGGATGGGAATCAATAAAATCTATGAAGGTGCTTTCGACTGCCCCATTGCAGTTGAATTTTTTCCCTTGCAAGGAGTTGGAGCAAGGTCGGGGAGTATGGTGGATAGATTTTATAAAAATCAGGATCAATTTTTTTCCATCCCATCATCTAAGGTCTAATTAGTACTGTCTTTGTTTTGGGAAGCCGTCTCCTAATACCCTGTATATTAGATTTTTTGATTATACACATGAAAACATATGCATAGACACACATAGATGAAGCTAAAGAAGTTTTACTTCAATTATATGGTCTAATGTACCACTTGTTTTGTTCAATATAAAATTTAGAAATTTTTCTTACCAGGTTGATGTGTCATATAATGTACCCATCCCTGGCTCTGTTGCACTCCAATACCTCGCCACTCCTGCTCAGACATAAGATGATTCTTCGGGACCAATTTCACCATTTCCTTTGGCAGGACAACATGCCTGTAAAGACATATTTTATCAAATTAAAAATAATAAATACTGAAATTAATATGTTTAATACTATTAATAACAAGCATCCACTCCACCATTCTTCATTCTCTCTGACTCTGCTCCGAACACACATATGTCATTTCAACTACATTCATAAATTTGACCATTAAATATTATCTCACTGATAAGAATATTTTCTGGATATCCTTCATGATTCTCATAAATCATCATAAGTCCAGAAAACTTTTTACTAAGTATTTAATGTTCATTAATTAAAATATACAAACATCAATGTAAATGTGCTATTTGCTCCTTGCTTTTGCACCATTGAAAGCAAAACTGTTTCGTTGGTGTGTTTGAAGATTTATCAATAAACTATCAACATATATGCTAAACGTCCATCCTCATTTTACTGTATCATATTTTACTTTATTTAAAAATTAATATAATTTAAACTGTTAACTCAGAGAAGAATTGGACAAATAACATACAATATGTCCATTGAATTAATTTGAACTGTAATTTTTGCAGGTTAAAGTCGAAACATCTGCCCGATAATTAATATGTAAATAAAATAGTACATTAAATAAAATTTTAGCAGATAGCCTACCCGAACGTTCTATTCTCTGATGGCTCGCACCAATGAATACTGATTTTCGGATACCTGATTAGTTTAAATAATATTTCAAAGGCTCATCATCCTTTTAAAACCCAACTACCAAGGTAAAACGGGTATAAAGATAGTCCGTTTAAAAGTATCTACAGTGAAAGTTTAGATCTACTATTAATATACCTGTATTCGAAGTCGTCATCATAATATTTTTCAGAATAATATATTTCTCTTCCTGGCATTTTTCAACAGCAGTTTACCGCTTCGACAAGAAATAAAAAATTTTGAACGTTTATATTCTTAGTGAAATGTATAAATGCAAACAATTATAAGAAATATTGACAAACAAATCTTTGAGATACAATTACGCAAGACAAAACAACCTTCTGTTTAGTTATATTCACAATTAAGAACTCCGCGCTCGCATTTCAATCAAACATTTTAACAAAAGACACGTTAATAACGAATTTCAAAATTTAAATGGTTGATGGTTGCCAGTTACTAAATAAGACTTTGTTATAAAATTTTAAATTAATGTGAAATTTTTAGATATAAAATATATATTGTTGAACCAAATAAAGAGAGAAATAAAGAAGAACGTAAAATACATAATATATTACATTTTCTTTACAGCAGATGATATTTTACTGTAAGTGAATTATTACATGTTTTGCTTGTAAATGTTTACTTATTTTTTGGATAATATGAACACGGCTCTATTTATTCTTTAAATTGGATTACTAGATATTTAAAATTATTGCCACCACAGGAAGCATTCGCGTAAATCACTAGGGAAGGATTTATCCGCATTTTAATCAGAAGACTATTTTTTGCACATATAATGCATGGGACATAATCAAAAAACAGTAACAAAGTTGTGTACACATTTTATTCAGGCTTTTGTATCAGCATATTGCACATGATATAATGCGAGTGAAGTGCATTAGAGTGCTTTAAGATTTCATATTATTTCAGCAACGACTGAATGTTTTACAGTTCACAAAATGATAATAATTGAGATATCATTCTACAGATAATTTAATAAAGGTTCTGTCTGTTATTAATAAAGGTTAATTACGGTAAGTCACAGACTCAAAAAGTATTTAATATAATACAAACCAAATCAAGAAAAACTGATATACTCATTAGGCAATTTTTTTTTTAATAACCATTGTTATTAAAAAAAAAGATTCGATAAACAATTTCACTCAAATCGCCAAAAATATTATTTAAAACTTGATTTTTATTATAATCAATGAAAAACTGTTTTTTTTTATTCTTTCTATATAAAAACATTAATATACATAAAGTAATGACAGCCTCTATATAGATAATATACATTTTTGCATAATGCACGGGAAGATTGCACTGTTTATCGTTTTTTGATACTCCAAAAAAGTTATTATTACTTCTATTTCATTGGATGTTGAGGGTCACCAAGAATCAAAAGAGCATTATGAGCTGATCTCTTTCGAATTTTCCAAAACTTTTTCCATTTTCCCATTTTTACTTCTATCCGGGCAAACTTCAGACGAAGTCTGTTTATCATTTTCATGTATAAAACGTATATGTCTTTTGAGATGAGAGGCTCGGGTCAAGCGCATGCCACAAATGCAACACACATGCGGTTTCTCGCCCGAGTGTGTCACTGAGTGCTGTTTAAGATCACTTCGGGTTATGAAAGCTCGTCCACATGTGCAACATTCAAAATTCTTAGCACCTGTGTGTCTCCTGAAAAAAGTAACAATTATAAAGATTTTTTTTATATTTGTATATACCTTTTTTTAACAAATATACATCTTTTCTTTTCATGAAGAACCTTGTACAGATTAGGCAATGAAGTTAGGCTGTAATGTTTCACCAGATAAGAAAGAGGTGGCTAAATCTGCACCTGAATGTGGGAGAATTTCAACTCAATGGTGTGGAGGGGTAACATTCCAGTTCGAGGGCCGAACCACGACTCGAATGATAGCTTTACCATAAACTATACTTGTTGTGTACAAAACAAGACTGCCATATTAAGACTTAAAACCTTGAGAACTATCTTACAACATTAACAACGTATATTTGTCTTCACTACTTAAGTACCCATACCAGTTAGGATTAATTGGACGTAAGTTTTTCGTAATTCAATTATTATATTGAATTCCTACTTAAATTATTTGAAATATGATTTTACTATAGACTTTATAAAATAAGTTGACAAGCATTTGTGCACATTATCACCAGATTGTATTCATATTACCCAATTACCAATATATTCATCAGTCAAAAGAGAGTGACTTGACATTGAATAAGCTTTGGTTTATATACATACCTAATATGATACTGTAAGTGTCCAATCGTTCGGAAATTACGTGGACACAAAATACACTGATACGGCTTCAGTCCCGTGTGCTTACGTCTGTGCACTGTTAGACCTCCGGAATGAGCAAATGTCTCGCCACAAATTGTGCAACTAAATGGTTTTTCTCCCTGGCCAAATAAAAAATTTATATGTTTAAAGGTAACTTCATTTAGCCAAGGCCAAAAATTGTTAGGTATGCCATTTAAAAAAAACCTGATAGGCTATATAAATTAATGCTTAAGTTTTAATTACATAGTTAAATATTTACAGTTAAATTGCTAGTATTACTATATGATAATAATAATGCACCGTATGTATCCTAAGATGGACCTTAAGATTCTGTGCCAGAGAGAAGTTTTTGTTGCAGTGAGAACAGGAAAAGGGTCGCTCTCCTGTGTGTGTACGTAGATGAGTTTTCAAACGAAATCTGAAAGAATACACTAAAATCAAGCAAAAAAATATGATGAGTACTAAAATTATAAAGATTAATTTCCAATAATTTCTATCAATAACAAATAGTAATACTTTACACCACATATAATTCCAAATCAGAGTAGCTATTTTTAATTGATTGATTAGCAAACATTTACTATACATTTTTAAAGACATGCATGTGATGGTGTTCCAATAGTAGGGCACGCTTCCTGGCTTATGAGCATAGTCATAAAGCAGTACCATTCCACAGGGTCGTATTGGCTCTATTTATTGAAAATTGCATCTAAGCAACAGTGTAGAAGTGCATATAGATGGAACAAAAAATGCACATGATGGGTTGCAGTAATTCAAGGCTTGAAGTCACCAATTGGACTAAATGATGGCACTACTCTCCCAATGTCCAGTGCACTGCCACTTCTTCTTTTTTCGTTCCCTCACTACTGAGGATCGTGACCACGTTATCGCCTCCATTGAGTGCGGACATGGACATGCATGGTCATGCGGCGGAGTGGATCGCATGCTGCGACCATTTTGTAAGCGGCCTTCCCTGACCATGTTTGCCTCCATTTTACCTAAAATGATATGCTTCTCCAGACAGTGCTTTGAAGACCGCATAACATGTCCAAAGAAGCAGAGGGCTCATTGGCGTCATATTTCAGATAGCTGTGTGAAGATCTTAAGCTCCTTATGTATGGACTCATTAGTTCTCATGGCAGTCCACGGTATATGGAACACCACATCTCGAAGGCGTCTATAACACTATCCCGACTTCTCATAGTCCAAATGTCACTGCCACTAGTGAAGATTAAATAAGAATTCATAATGATGTGATTTTGGACCCACCTAGAAGACATTACTTTGCCACATGTAAAACATTGTTGTTTTTGAGATCTTCTGCTTTCACTATTGCACTTTTTATCTTTGTACTTAAAATCAGTTTTGTCTATAGGTTTTTCATCACTATTGAATATTTTTTCGTTAGATAAATTATGTACCATATTGACATTGGATGGATATTTGGTTTCATGGATTTTGCCATCTATACCATTATCTTTGTTAACAATACCACTATTTATATTTTCAATATCATTAGAATCTAAACGAAGATGAAAATCCGATTTTTCACATAATTTGATGAATCCAATACAATTCTCAAGTTTTTCGGTACATGTAAAACATATTGTAGATGGTAGCCCATCATTTGGGTATATCTAAAATGAAACAAGAAATAAAATAGTGTTTTTTTTTATTAAAAGTATTTTAAAATAATCCCAATTTATTTATGGCAAAAGTACAGTCGAATCAGACGAAGGAATATAATAATAAAATATTTAATACTACTAACTCCTCTAAGTTTAGTGGACAAGCGGGCAAATAGTGACGTTCCGGGTCCAAAAAACCATACATGCGCCTGATATATATTTAAAGGTTTGGTGTATATATTTTTTATTTTTTGTAAAAAACAACATTGATAGATTCCTGTCTACCTCGCGAACTTATAAACAACACAAACGTGTAGTAACTTACCACTACATTAGCTAAAGACATAATTTTTGTGGATAACATCAAGGATCCCTTTACCCTAAAAATACTATCAAAATTTCCTTCTTGTAAGCAAATTCTGCATTTTTCGCCCGCCATTCTCTAAATAATTTAAAGGCTATAATCACAATGATTATTTTAACATGTTTTTAATATAAATAAAGTAAATATGCCTAGATACACTGAGATAATTGATAAGTATTATTAGTGTGACACTGACTGACATCTGTCAGCTGGACATGAAATAAATAACAACTGTAACTAGTAAGTATACTAATAACTGCTAAACGAATAAAATAATAATAATTCAGCTTAACTTACCGCCTTCTGTGTGACAATCAGTAAATAGTTATTAGAAAAGATCCACTAGCATTCATAATTTTGATAGTAGTACAAGATCTAAAAAGAATAATTTAAAACTGCCAGGTGATAAGTAATGTTTCCCTTGCTATAATTTACTCTAAAGTAGAGCAGTTACTTTAGATCGTCTAGATTGGTATTACTACTAGTTTTTAGTATTTTACACTTTTAAACAATACAGTCAACTAAGAAAACCAGTAAAAATAATGATCTCGAAACAAAACCAAAGAGCGTTGTGATAAATTTTAATTCTACCGTTATTCTTTTTTATAATTCATATTATTTTCAATTACTAATTCAGAAGTAAACTTTATTCTTTTGCACGTAAATAGTTTTTATTTCATAATACGTACTTTTTTTTGTTAACGGGAGGAAATTTTCAAAAGATACCCCGCCTACAGAGGGGAAGGCGGCGGTTATGTGGTTTTTACCCACTAAAACCTCACCAGTGGCCCTTTCCTCGGTGCATGACGAGGGGCTCCGGGATCTCCAGTGGAACACACCGGAGCCCCTCTGCACTGTGCTCAAGGAAAGCACGTCCCGGGGGGAGGTTAATCACTCCCCCCTCTGTGCACTCACAGTGCAAGG
Organism: Meandrusa payeni; assembly: GCA_029286785.1. Taxonomy (NCBI): domain Eukaryota; kingdom Metazoa; phylum Arthropoda; class Insecta; order Lepidoptera; family Papilionidae; genus Meandrusa; species Meandrusa payeni. The sequence goes on along the minus strand of JAGSMX010000008.1, from coordinate 2,875,785 downwards.
CGACATTGGCCAGCCGATGTTGCCTTCTTCCCAGGTCCACCTTAGCGGACGACAAAGGCCCCCGCCCTCATCGCCCAGTGAACCCGAGGCCCCTTTTAGTCGCCTTCTACGACAGACAGGGGATACCATAGTCTTATTCTTGAGAGCCCAGAACTACAAGGCTGTCATAATATGTACCTATGCTTATTGTTGTAACGGTAAGTTGCGTTTATTAAATTTCTTTTAATAGCTGATTGTCAAACAACAGATATTAATAAATAAAAATGGATGTTGCTCAGCGCAAAACTGAAGAATGGCTCGTCCAATTATCTAAACCCCTGGTCTGTTAATGCGTAACGCAAATAATTATAAATTCGTATAAGAATTAAAGAATCAACTGCCTTTCCTTCTTACATGTAAGTTAGCACGTCTATGGTACAAAATTAAATACATTTATTGTTGATTTTATCCATTATCCAAACATTGTCATTTTCATCTTAGACGTAAGAATTAAGTGTATGTGTTTTAAAAAAGACTTGGCTTAATGGTTACCAGGCCATAAAATCTTCAACAACAACAAATCAGCAGTACCAAACCATAAATTCCAAAAAAAAAAAGTTCAATCAGCGATTGCCGCGATTTTGCGTTTGTGTTTGTGCAAAAATTAAAATTTGTAAGTTTTGATTTCTACAGGAATAACCATGGAACAGTAAGTAATATTTAATTTTATTTACTCGTATAAATATATTCTTTACTTTTTAAGTCAAAAACAATTCCTTTCTATTTCGTTTTGTCAAATTTGATCGAAAAATTATTTAAACCTAACGAATCTATGTAATTAAGTCACTCGTCGATACGGCCCAAAATACTGTAGAGCGTGCTCGTCTCATCACTGACAGTGCTTCAGTCAGGTCTATGGCGGCAGGCTCTTCCTGCCCCTAACACTGGAGTCTTAATGGAATCCACTGGCTGGGCGCTGCATGCTCTATGCCACATCGTTGTCGCTGCGGCGAAATGTTTGACTAGCTGGTACACCACGGACTTTCATGCCAGCGTAGTTTACGCATTTCCCGGCACTGCTTCCGACATCATCCGTCGGGCTCTTTCCACCGTTAATGTTCCATCTACTTTAGAGCCAAATGGTCTATTGCGTGATGGTATGAGACCAAACGCTATGACTCTTATACCCTGATTAGATGGGATGGCCTTTAGTATGGGATGCCACATCTGTCAATACTTTAGCACCGTCATATCTTCCAGAATCTTCTGTTGGGGCTGGAGTGGCTGCTGAAACTGCAGAAAACCTCAAGCATCAAGAAAATATAGTTACCTCTCTATCATGGTTACTATTTATGGTGTACAAACTTTGGGTCCGTGGGCTCCTAGTGCACACCACATTTTTATTGTGATAGCAAAGTGTGACCAGAGGGCTGGCTTTTGGCAGATGTTAAGTATTTTTATACAATGTGGCAATGCCACCAGCCGACTGGGCACGCTGCCAAGTGACAATGGTTTGGGATAGTTATGTTTTTTGTAAATTGTAAAATAGCTGTTATATTGTAAATATTTCTCTTTTTAGTTCGTATTATGTATTATTTTATCCACTACATATATAATGTTTGATCTTTATAGAAGTTATTCATATTAGAAGTTATTAGATTAAAATCTAATGATATTTTATTATGCAGAAGACATTAAATTTATTAAGATAATTATGTAATGTTCTTTAATAAAAAAATAATATTATTTGTGTTATAATAAATAAAAATAAATACAATGCAAAGGCAACATGTTCGTGATTAATCAATCACTATTATATATTGGTCTTTAATGTAATAATTACAAAATATGTGTACTTTAGTCAAAAAGTCCTATTCTAGTACTTGCCAGTTGTCACAGAAAGAATTTTTAATTACAAAATTGCCACCATTGGGACTCATATCCATTTTTTTTTGGCATGAACTTGCTTAGGCTGAATGTCATGAAGCCAGAGAAGCTGTCTTTTACTGTTTCATTGGATCCGAGTTGGTTTAACCCTGGATTTAATTTGCAACCACAGTTTGTTTTTCTTAGCTCTGTTTTGCATGAAATACTACTAACAATGACCACAATGACGAAACCCAAAAGCAGTAGTAGTAGTTGTGGTGTATGTGATCTGTGTTCACATGGCAGCATGGTAGCCCATTGTGGCGTAAGAAGAATTATAACGCGTGGTGGACAACATAGTGACAGCTTTCAATTTCTGAACCGTAATAACTTGTTAATACTAAAACCCAAATGCATTATTTATTTCACATTTAGCTACACGCTAACGAACGAACGTTTGACGTTCCGTCTAGTAGCGTGTAAGCGATAAAGAGGCACGATCGCCCCGTTGTACATGTTATCAAGTATTATCATCTGTACACTGACTTCACAGACAACCATTTTTTTTATTGATTTATTTCTTTGGATATTTCCTTCCATGCCATTAACTATTTCAGAGTGTTTTGTATTAAGCTGCAGAACCCACCAGAGGACCAACCTTTGGAGACTGCAATGCGCCCTAAAAGGATGAGGAGGAGGATCCCTGCTGTTGTAGCCAAAAAACCAAGGTGAGTTTTCCGATTGTTTTAATATAAATATCGACGCTGGAAAACAAAAACGTAGTAACCCACAAAAATGAAATTGTTCACCAGAACCGAAAGACATTTCAAACTATAAAAAAAAATTATAACTTTCGTGTTTGTGGACCTGGAGCTGTCGTTTTTGGACACAATATTTATTATATTGTGCTGAATAAGTATTGTTCCACGGCATTAACCTTTATTTTTTGAGTTTTCTTGTTATTTACATCGTTTTACGGTACAAAAAAAGTGTCAATCTTGAAAATCCTATTTTCGCTATTTTTTATTTAATTGTTACAAGTCATATATCATTCGACTTGTCTTTTTTCTGATACTACCGATTTTAAAAAGTGAAAATGGTCATATGTGCCACTTACTACGTTTTTGCTTTCCAGCGTCCATATGTAACTTGAAAACAGTACAAAAATCTATCTATGGCTTTGTTTTCAGATCAACCCGATCGACCTCTGGTAGAAAAAAAACTTCGCGCAAGCCTGCTGTATCCCTTTCTCCGCATAATCGTCCTACAGCGGAGCCCCCAATTTCTAATATTGACACGGTGCCTTCAACTGCATGCGATTGCATATCGAATATGAGAAGATCCCTTCGTGACGATGAAATTTTTTTATTACTTAATTATGGTAAGTGCATTTTGCATTTGCTTTTATTTTACAGCAATCGCGAAAAGAAATATTACAATTGACACCACAACCTGTAACTTTTTCCTTTCAGGTAGTGAGGAGGAGTCGGGCGAGGAGGAAGAATGGGTTACTCAGTCGGGAGTGGTGCCCCGGGTGGCAAATTTGTTTTTAAACCAAGAGGATGAGAAAATTGAAGGTGGTGTCACCATTAATCTAGACTGGCCTCCCCAAGATGTTTGTCAGTTCGTTTCTGACCAAACGCACGCTGCGCCGGCGCCTGATTGGCAAATTCCTATGGAGCCGAGCGACAAATTTGAATGGAGAGCTTTATCAACGCTTCAAATTGAACCTCATTTGAGGAGAGAACCGTTCTCTCAAATTACAGGTCCAACGGTTTCTTTCAAGAATCCATACGAAGCATTCACTGCAATATGGGATTGTGAAATAATGGATGTTATTGTCAGAGAAACCAACATTTATGCACATCAGCTGAGAATGAACATGTCGGAGAATGGAACCATCTGTCCCAAAAGCCGGATTACTCGTTGGCAAGATACGAATGTAAACGAACTTTACACGTATCTTGCCATTGTTTTGGCTATGGGAATAGTGGTTAAGAGCCGACATTCGGACAAATTGCCAATTCGTACCACTTGAATTGGCGAATGTCGAAAAAAAGGACATCGCTGTCGGTCAAGTGTTCGGGTGCACCTCGGGAGATGTGGATCTCATAGTGTGTAGGGATAAAAACTGCGTGGCTTTTGCTTCAACATACCATGGTCCTGCAATTACCAAATGTGGCCATACTTTGAAGCCGACTGTCGTGCAGGACTACAATGTATGTATGGGCGGAGTAGATCGCAAAGACCAGCATCTAGCAATGTATCCCATTGAAACAAGGCGGACTAGAGTGTGGTACAAAATTTTTTTTAGAAAACTGTTGAATGCTAGTGTTCTGAACTCGTACATTTTACTTAACAAAAATTGGTCATTGTCACATCGGAAATTCCGGAAAACGTTAGTACTTGATTTATTGTCAGCATGTAGAACGCCTTCACCCAATGCACCAACCCCAGCAGTAGTACACAGTCCTGCACAGTACAATTTGATTAGGACCGGAAAGCCATACCGACTCAAACGCCAATGCGCCGTCTGCAAGACGCGGACCACTACATACTGTAAAGCTTGCAATGTGCCAATGTGTGTTTTCACCTGTTATGAGCCATACCATACATCATCAGTCCCCTTTGTCCGCGTTCCTTGAACGGCAATAAAAGTGCCGCGGCAGGGCATAACCGGCTAAGATGATGTTACCCCTCACTGGGAGAACCCTTGTGTCGAGTTACTAGCAGTCGAGGTTAAGAGCTATGCCACCTCTCAATTCGGTGACGCAGTTGAAGTCACCTTCTAAGGCCAATCTTTGTAGTTCGTCACAAAAAAAAAATCGATCCATATTGTTGTGAAGTACTTAGATAAAATGTTGCTTTATGTGTTGAAATGTTTTTAGTGTATGTATGAATGTTGTATACCTGTTTACCTACTTTTTTGTAACTATATTATTGAGATTTTTTGTCTCTCCATGCACGCCAAAAAAAGAGTTACTTTAGTAAAATGCAAATTTGTTTTGTTGTTATTTAATAAAGAATATTATTATTTTTTGTTTATTTTGATACCTTAAGTTTTTATAATATTTATATAAAAAGTAAAAGACAAAAATATATCATACAAAAACATTATAAAAACCTAACCCCGTGTGTGCCACCGGCAACGGAACAGAGCCCAAGCAACCGGTGGTTAAGGCGATATAGAGAGAAACCTGACGATGCATGCCGTGTCCAGAAGTACTGCCCTCTATATCTGACCCTTGACCCAGCCATCTAGCTATCTCTTAAGATTTTGATCGAGACTTTTCTATTATTATTAGTAAAATGCAAATATGCCACGAAATCTTTAAATAAATAGAAAAAAAAAACAAATCATAATGATTATTTAAATAGGTCGTATCCAAACTATTTAGCCTTCATGGAACAGATGTGTTAATTTTTCACTATGCTTATGAACATGGATTTTGATATTTCTCTTTCAAACATATATTTTTCGTTGTATTTAACACTTAGTTCTACGTAAATATTGAATAATTAAGTGTTACTTGTAAGTAGATATTATGCAAAATCTTAATCTTTGTGAGACAATATTTTTTGTACCGATTGTGAGTCCCATTTTTGATACATACATACTCAAGATATGTGGAATATTACAACTTGCCATTATTCAAACTAGCTTGGCAATAAGTTTATATTGTACACAAAGAACGCTGTGCCCCTGACGTCAAAAATGTATTATTAACTATAGAAATATAAGACATATGAATAAATCCCATTTGTTTTTAATTTTATCATATATATAATATTGTATAAAAATATAATATTGAATCCAGCAATCGTTTTATTTTTTATAAATGAGGGAATTTATTACAGATTATTACATCCATATCACCTCAGTTATAATGCGATTCAAAGTGTAAGAAATTAAAAAAATATATTTCTTAATTATAAAATTACCTGTATTTTACATTTCAACTAGATTTAGAGAACATTTCGTTTTTCCAAACCTAGATCTCAAAGACTAGGAAGAAGAAGAGGTAGGCTCTTGTATGTTAACTGTCGAAATTTTTAATAACTATAAACTACACTAAAAATATATACTACATACTATAAAAATAAACAACACTTTTCACTCGTAGAAATATTAAATCCCAAATCACCACGTTAGGTATTGGAAGCAGAAATAAATACCGGGAACGATGGCTTTCCGGTATATCGTCGCAAGCTCACCGATCAACTGCAGATGATGGAAGATCAGTTGTAAATCAACAAAATGTCGTAATATATACCAATTGTTGAGATATAAATAACGTGATCACTCGAAAAAACTTTATATTTATTTCTTTTTCTATCAAATTTAGATAGAACGAAGCCTGTCCAGGCAGCTAGTTATAAATGTAATTAATAATATCCCTTTTTATTTAACCCAATAAACGTTGTTATACTTAAAGGTGCTGTTAAATAACAAAACAAAAACAACTCGATGAAATCAAATGATTAATAGGAATCGATGTTGTTATTGATTCGAAGCAAATAGAATGGCAAGTTTAATTAAATTATCAAGATAGTGTTGAATCAGTATTATCTTTGTGAAAATTTTCCTACTACTAAGAACATCAATGCATAGCTAAATCAAGTTAAGGCCTCAAACCAAATAAAACAAGTTAATAAGGCGACTAATATCAGTACAACTTAAAAATTCAATACGCAACAGTATGTAGAGCTGTTACAGTTGTTTTAAAAACTGAAAAAATAAAGTTGGAAGTGCCAAGCCGATAAAATAACTTTCCAATCGATTGACAACGGAATGTCTACGATTAAACTTTACTATTTTCCTGCAAGTGGTGCAGCTCGAATTGCACTAATGGCTGCACGCCTGGTTGGAATACCTGTACAATTACAAATAGTGGATTTATTCAAAAAGGAGCAGTATAGTGAGAGTTATTTAAAGATTAATCCACAGCATTGTATACCCACCCTCGATGACGATGGTTTTATACTTTCGGAAAGTCGTGCTATTGCTTGTTATTTGGCAGACAAATATGGAAAAGATGACACAATTTATCCTAAAGATATTAAAGACCGTGCCATAGTAAATCAACGCCTTTATTTTGATAGCTCAAATTTAGTTGTGAAAATGAGAGCAATTTGTGTATGTAAGCTCTTCTTGATGTTAATTTTTCGTCCAGCATATAACAATTTTATAGCCCAAATTGGCGAAACCTAACCTTTGTTTGTTTCCAGTATCCTATTATATATCAAGGTGAAACAGAAATAAAAGAAAATGTAAGAGATGACTTTAACAAATCTTTATTGATTCTGGACAAGTATTTGGAGACCAATGAATGGGTAGCTGGTGAAAATATAACTATTGCAGACACTACCATCTTTGCATCTATGTCAGGAATATTTGTAAGTTGTCCGAATATAAGTTAAATTACGTCTGCTTCATTTGAATCATAAAAACTTGGCATTGGCAACCTTATTGGAATAGAGTGGTTACTTTTTTCTAAGATACAACAAAAGATCTTGTCTTATGGAATTAATTAATGAAAAATTGGCCAACGATTCCCTGTGGCCTAATTCATTAGAGTAAAACAACCCCTAGAATAAGATACAGGGTTTGTAGTTAATATAATTAGATACTACTTGTAGTCAAATTTCTATAAAAAATATATAAATATTAATAAAAAATAGTGTAAATTACATTAAAAGTTCATGTAAAGCATCATTTTTATTTAATTGCAGACAGTTAATCAAAAGTTACCTAATAAGTTTTGATTGAAGGTTCATTACATATTGGTTTCATATTAAACAATACCAACTTAATACTTGCAATGGGAAATTAGCTTACAGTATATAAAATTGCAGCTTCCAGCAGGAAAGATTTTTCATAGATTCAAAAATAGATTAATTCAGTAGCAAAAAGATGTCTGTTTTAGTATTTTTGAACAGCATAAATTTATGAGGCAATAAAAGCATTCTCTTGATGGAAAGTGATTACAACTGTCCAGAAAATAACTACTGGTATTATGCTTAGCTAAGACGTGTGAAGTCTATCAACCCGCATTACGGCCGTGAGGCAGACTATGGCCCTATACTCTCTTTACAGAGAAGGTCTGTGCCCAACAGTGGGACATGTATAAAGGCTGTAACTTTATGCTTGGCAAGGAATAGAATGATATATCTTATTGGCCCAGAAGTTTTACTGTTCAAACAAATGTAAGTGGCAATGTTAATTTTCTCTATTTTGCACCTGACCGAGCCATGGATGGCAAAGTCACCTCAATTGTGTAACATTGTAAAAACCTTTTAGGCTAATGGTTATAAACTATAGAACTAAATAAATTTGTAAAAAGAATTGACAACATGTACTATGGACCCTCTGATCTGATTATATGTATCTAAACACTGTGATTTTCTTAATTTCAGGCAATTGGTTGGGATATATCATCTTTTCCAAATATCCAACGGTGGCTCAAAAAGTGCGCTAATTTACCTGGGTATGAAGAAAATGAGGTAGGAGCCAAGATGTTTGCAGAAGCTGTTATGAAAAATTTAAAGCAGTAAAATATAGTCTATATAAGTTTCCATAATTTCCTTGTATTTATTAAAATTCAATAGGTTTCAAGCCTCCAACCATAAATGGTTGCCTTGGCTGGAAGCCTGCTTGTACCAATGGATTTTCGTTTTCTTAAAAACAAAAAATTACTTGTCAAAAATTTGTGTCTGGTGTATGGCAATGGCCTGTAATGTAATCTTGCTTAAAAGCGCAATAGCTATCTGTCTACCCTCTAGGGTTAAAAGATTGAGAGCTTTTTGTGTAAATTATTGTAGTTGTAAGTAGTACATAAAAGTACAATTTACTATAAGGTTTACAAATGTTTAATATGTTGTGTACATGAATTTAAATATATTTTTTTAACATTTGAATTACTGTTTTTTTTATCGGTGAGCGGAATGACGTTGATAGGTTGAGCCTGATTGTTTGTTGATACTGTTAAATAAACCATAAGCCAAATTGAACTGATGCCAGATGAATCCGGTCATTCATCATTTTTATGTGTTTAACTGTGTAAATTAAACTGGTAAACCGTGCACCGCTACATGCGTACTTACTAATTACTAGTACCAATATTAATTTAAGCCACATTGACTACAATGCACACCAACATAATGTGACCAAAATTAAAAAAAAACAATGCCACAAAAAATTATACATATAGTATTAAATAGTAAAACACTAAACGTTAGTCTAAACAAAACGTTATAGCACAATGATTTTTTTTTACATATTGCACAATGAAATTTGACAGAATCACAGATACTTTTGACAGAGTCGAGAGTACGAGTTAACTAAATAGTCTCTGGTAGTTTTTGAACTGCACAACAGAATACTTTGTATACATTCAGGTTCTAAGCTTTCACCTCTTTGCTGCGAGTGTGCGTTGATCCCATTTCAATTCACCAACTTTCATTTCACTCATAGTTTATTTTGTGAGCGTAATATAAATATTTCCTACAATGTCTCCCGTGAAATTATATCATTTTCCTTTAAGTGGACCATCACGAAGTGCTTGTTTGGCTGCAAAAGTTATTGGGGTGCCGATAGAAGTTGAAATAGTCGATTTATTCAAGAAAGAACAGCTCAAGGATAGTTTTTTAGAAATAAATCCCCAACATTGTGTCCCTACACTTGATGATGACGGTTTTATTTTATGGGAAAGTAGAGCTATCGCATGTTATTTAGCAGACAAGTATGGGAAAGATGATTCATTATACCCAAAAGATTTAAAAAATCGTGCTTTGGTGCACCAGAGATTGTACTTCGATAGTTCAACTCTTTATGTGAAGATAAGAGCTATTTGTGTATGTTTTTTACGAGTCCTGCGGGGTTTATTGGGATTAGTACTAACACCCGCTTTACACCATTAATATTTCAGTATTCATATGACTTAATTTTATACTTTATTAAATAATATTTAACTCTATAACAATATAAAATACATAAATCGCTACAATAGTCATGCCCATTACTATGATAATTATGGTTATGGCTATACACTCAACCTCCGACTCATCTGGAAGTTTGACAAACTGCAGCAAGTATATGAATGTAATTCTAATATCATATAGATATAATAGTAATTTATGCTTGTTTTCAGTACCCAATTTTGTATCAAGGTGTTACAGAAATATCAAAAGCGTTGAAAGATGATCTGAATAGTACACTTGGATTCCTGGATAACTTTTTGGATGGCTCCAAGTGGGTTGCGGGTGACAACTGCACTATTGCTGACACTTCTATTTATGCATCTGTCTCTGCAATATTGGTATGTTTGTATTGCATTATATTCTCTAAGAAAATATTTAACACTTTCAAAGCCCTATCTCAACCGTTTCATGTAGAATCATTAAAAACATCATTTTAATTTTGATGTATATATTTGCCATTATTAATCTTGTTTATTGATATCTCTTATATTTTTATGGGTCAGCTTTCAAGTATTTGTCATATGTAAAATAATGTATTGTAAGGTAAAAATTGTTAACTTGTAGCTTTGAAATAAATATAAAGGTATGTTAAGATCCTATTTAATACAATACTAATTTAAGGCATATTCTGTCTAGGTATCATACTAGATATATGTTAACAATTAATCCCTCTCCATTATTGAGCACTAAGGCATTCTATATTCCATCCTTGTTGTGACTTCCATGGGTGTGCATGAAGAACTCTTTCATCTCTAAACATGTAATGTATTGGAATTCCTTGCCTGTTTTGGTCTGGCATTGTTTTTAAGAGAAGTCAGATGAGAATAACATTGGTTATTGGTGTGGATAATGTCCCAAAAAAGTTACACAGAAAACAATCACATCTTTGGTGGTCCACTAGTCACAACCAGACGTGTCATAGTGCTCTAGTCCTATATGCGCATATAACAAAATGAATTTGCACAAGTCAATTAAGTTCTTAATAATATTTATTACAGGCTGTAGGTTGGGATATGTCACAATTTATAAATATTCAGCGATGGTTAAAAGAATGTGGAAATTTCCCTGGATATGCAGAAAGTGAAGAAGGTGCTAGGCAGTTTGGAGAAGCTGTGAAGAAGAATCTCAAATAGTAAAAGTGGACTTTTTACAGAAATAAATACTTTTAAAGAAAATATTTTTTTTTATTTCAAAGAAACTTATCGAGTTTGGGTGATTTAATTAAAAAAAGTGCCTAAAATTAGGAAAATAATATGACTAAAGTTCGTGAAACAAGAATACATTAAGGCATAGCATGATTTTACTGATATGCCCTAACATAAACACTCATTTTACTCTTAAAATAATTAATACTAAATATAAACTAGATTTAAAACCATAATTCAGTATGTCCTTCAAATAGTTTGGATGGTATAACTGAAATTAATGTTTACAATTTAAGAATTTAGACATCATTGCCTTGTTCTTGAAATGTAAACAAAACTTGCAAATATCAACAAAGGACAATTTTTCTCATTATAAATGCAATATATAATGACGAAATGTTTAAGGTGTCCCTTACATCTATATATATATATATATATATACAGCCATACACCAGGTAACATTTTTGGCATGTACATCAAAATCCAAAAATGAAACTGGAAAAAATCTTTAGTACAAATTGTTTAAGATTTGAACCTTGAATTCTGGTACAAATTATAAATATGGAATACAACAATACAATGCAAGGAGGTTTAGGTACCAAAAAGATTAGAGACATGATTTAAAAAACAAATTTGGAAATCTTTTACACAACAATGTTTGCAGTTTTCAACCTGAGATTTAAAGTTGTTTTGGCTCGAAAACTGCATCAATGTTTAAATAATTTCTAGCCTATTCATCTAGCGAATTTACTATGTATCTAGATGGTCCAAAATATTTTTTTTATGATGACAGTTATCTGTCTTTCATTGCCATACATTTTATAACCAATTGATTTTCATTTCTCACTCTTCGTCTAATAACAATCTCTGAGGTGAATCCATGTTCAGACATGATTGAAATTACTTCACTTGGAATGTTTTCTTCTATTAATAAAAGGTAAAAGGTACCATTATCAGCAAGTATCTTTGGTATCATATCTAGCAGCCGATCTGTGATTTCACGACCTTTCACTCCACCAGCCCAACTTGCTGTAATATCGCAGCCTCCACACTCTTTAGATTCGGTCACTACATATGGTGGATTGAACAGTATAATATCAAATCTATTTTTTATAAAACAGCTTGCAAGGTCCATGTTAATAGTTTCTAACATAACATTGTTGTGGTTAGCTGTACTTTTAGACATAGAACAGGCTTTGGGATTAATGTCTGTACTGAAGCATACAGTTGTTGGAAATGCCATTCCAAAGGCAGTAATAACAATTCCACTTCCAGAACCAACTTCTAAGCAAAATAATGGGTTTTTCCCTTTCAAATATTGTAAATCCTTTTCCAAGGCATCAATTAACAGATAACTATCTTCTGCTGGTTCATAAACATAGTTGAAGTCTGACTTTTCAATGTGGTTTTGATGTGGGGTGTCCATGATATTAGTTTATGCTACCTTGCTCTGAAGCAACACCACTTGTACTCTGTTCTGGTTCTGGTGATGATTCTACAATTACTTTTGCTTGGGTTGGCTTGTCTTTATGGATCATTCGCCGTATTTCATTCAATCTATCCTGTAAATTAATGTCACTCCTAGGTTCATTTAATTCAAAATAAGTACATTTACAATTAATAACAAAAATAACTTCAAATTAAATGAAACGCTTTTACGCGCGCCGTGTTTTTGTATTTCAATTATATTACAACCTAACCAAACTCTCAACAAGTAAGTAACTCTTGAGATCCATACTTTGTAATAAAAAAATGAGTCTACCAAATCAATTGGCATGATATTGAGTTACTTGTCCATTTGTTGTGCACATACTTAATGCAAATTTAAGACTTATATGGTTTTCTTATAAATGCCATTGTCAGAATTGGACCATATGGGAAGTGTCAGCTTTCAAATATAAGAATCATTAACATCAGTTCACCAAGTCAAAAGTTATGAGGTAACAAACTTAAAAAACCAACAACATAGAGATGAATTGAGAACCTCCTACTTTTTTGAAGTTGGTTGAAAATGGGAGCAAAGAATTAGAACTATGAGTCTTCCTAGCTAACTGTAACCTTGGTGACTCCACAATGCTTCTAGAATAGTTGCAAACTATCACAAGATCATATCATCATGTTACATCAGGGTGACAAACACCTCAGGATACATCCCTCAAACCTGAACAAAGTGCTTTGCTTTGTCTTTCATCATTCTTACAGCAACAGACTGGAATAGTTTGCCCGCATCTGTCTTTCCTTCAAATTACAATATGGGTATTTTCAAGAGAAGAGTGAACAGGCATTTACTAAGCTAGTGCACCTTAGCATCCAGGACTGCATTGCCACTTAACATCAGGCGGGATTGTAGTCAAGCACTTACTTAGAAAGTGTAAAAAAAAACATTGTACTTAAGCACTAATTTATTCCTATTCTTAAAATATTCCAGTTTTAATTACCTGAGATGCTTGTAAGACATTAAGTACAACTGTGACCTTATGTTTGCATGCAATTAATTTCTTTACATAGGGATCCAAATCCGGATGGTTGTTCAGTGCTTCCCGAACTTTTATTAATTCTTCATTTAGTGAATCTATTTGCTGCTTCAATTCCAATTGGGATATTCTGAAATAATTACATTGGATTCATATTTTGATCTATTTAAGCCTAGGTAGTTTTATATTGGACAATAATATTGGGAATCATATCAATTAAAAAGATACTAACACAAACACACCTGTATTTCAATACTTCTATAATTCAAGTATAATACCAAAATACTTAAATCAATATAAATTAATATTTATAATTGAAGAAATGAATACTACCATTTTTTTTAATTGTATTTATGTTTCTATTTTAATAATATGTTAGCCTTTATATCAGTAATGTTACAATACATTTTGTAACTAAAATGCTTGTACCATTATTGACAATAAATATGCAATGTATTGATATCACGTGCAACAACAATGTTACAAAACAAGAAACAATGTTAAAAAGTTATTCAGGCCAGTCATCTTAAGACAGATTATTATATATCTTAATAGAATTTTTTATTTTGTAAACAAGGATGGGCTGAATTTATTCTTTTACAACACACCTTGTAGCTCGTACTCTATCATCAAGTTGATCAACAGTAGGTTTAAGAAGACCTAATAAACCCTCAGCAAGAGTATCCCTTGTTGGATTGTCGCAGAGGTTGCCAGTGTTTTCATCTGCTGATGTAGTTGTGCTTTCTGTGTCGTCCATGTCTTTAAGGAGCACAACAATAATACATAACTAAAAAATAAGTTGTACTTAGTTTATATTATTCTTACGTGTTGCGAAGAATTGACAAGACTTTACGAAATTGTCGATATCATATTTGACACTTCGTGTCATCGATTAGGTAGTTGGGTTCCGTACAGCATTTTAACTTTTGGTTAGCTTTTGCTATTCAGCCTAAAAAGTGCGGTCAACTGACGTATAACAGCGAGCCCGGTCTTCGCAACCTAACTCTTAATTTAGCGTCTCAAATAACTTCATGTTATCTAGAAAGTGTATATTGCAGGATTATGGATGACCTGTTTTTTATACGCAATTTATACTTACATAATATAAATCTTGCCAAATTAGCCCAGAACTTAAAACTGCGATGTCATTCATTATAGTCATTTCTGACAAAACGCACCTCAACCAGTAGTTGAAAGCCTCTTAGGCTAAGCCACGTCGTCAACCCAATCGTGGTCAGTATTTCGTAGGTCAAATAAAAAATTAAGATAATTATACCTTTGTTCGATATACTATATGATTCAGGTTAAAAAACAAAAATTTTAAATATGTTTTATTCCTACATTTTAAAGTAAGGACACGGAATAGAATTCCTATGACTATACCGTTTATGTTACTAATGGCAATGATTGTTGTATGTTCTACCAATTTGTTTTCATCTATAAATATAGTTTATTGAGCAACTTTTTTTTTATGATTGTTTATCAGTCCTTAAAGTCTCATGCGTTTTAAAGTTAATAGGTATTCATCCGCCTTACAACGAATTTACGGCAAATGACAAATAGGGACGTAATCTATGTTGTTTGTAAAAATCGAGTTTGATTTATTACGGACTACTTAATAGTACAATTATTATCTTGTATATCTAACATGTGATAGTGTTTTTCTAAAATGTTTATGTAAAGAGTAACAAACAAATCTTATCTACAAATAATTATATAGTTACAAAAAAACTTCCTATTTATATAATCGTTATTCGTAATCAATAATTTTTATAGCTACAATAAAACTGTAACAAAAAATATCACTATATAACATCTAACAACAGATGAAATATTTCTAGATTACAATGAATCTGCAAGCATTCGCATTTGCTCTTTAACGTGTTTATTCATATCGGAAAAATCATTTAGAACGTCCTCGATCATGTCTACGAATATTGTTGGCCACTGGAGTTCGAGAGTACGAAGGCGCTGAGCTGCTCCACAAGCCACTTCGATTGCGTGTGACAACTGACCGCGTCCACGAACGCGCCAGCTCATATCTTCCTACAAACACATACATAAATCATAAACATCCTTCTTTTCTTTCTTTTCATCGCTTCCTATCGCTGACGATCGTGACTCCTTTCTTGTCGGTGAATCACCTGTCCCCAGGCATTCCGATCAATAAATAACCCTGTGACAACACCCTAACCCCTCATAAAAATATCTTGATTGAACGAGATCCTTCGTGTCACTTTGGTTTATCTTATAATTCAAATATCAATTGTCTTTGGCCAATTGGTTAATGTACAATATAATTACATATCAATCGAATGGAACGGATTTGCAATAGAATATTTTTTGAAACTAACAAACCAAAGTCTTTGTTCCAGATGAGTTATCAATAAAAAATTTAAAACTTCTCCATAACACGAGGCGTCTTCTCTATGGTCTAACCTTCCCGTAGTTTATACAGTAACAGAAAAAAAAACATTACTATTATAGATTACCTGCGAAACTTGCCCTTTCTTAAATTGCAGTGCCTCTTTTGCAATAACATCCCTCAACGCGGGATCCGCTGCTCTCAACCAAGCTTTAGCGCTAACTGCACTATTGCCACTTCGTCCAAGTCGCGACAAAAGGGGTTGGAGCGGTGCGTCAGGGATAGCCCGTAAAACTATATCGCTTAACCCATGGTAAGTTTTGTTAGCAGATTTTATTTCTTCCTCCGTTATCTGATGAAATAAAAGTATTTATTTCCGATACATTTGTCTTGTAAAAATCAGACTTATGAAAAGAGTGAATAAGAAATAATTTAGTATTATAATAATTCCTAATTCTCCACAGTACTAATAAATAAATAAATACACAATGACCCATTACCCCTAACATATTGTCTTTTATTATCTGTTGCTATTATTGTTAAACAGAATAAAAAAAAAAAGTGTAGACAAACAAATAACCTTAAATTTACAACATATTATTTTAAGGATTAACTTATAAAATAATATCATAAACTTAAACAGAATAAGTGCTAAATTAAAAAAAAAAACTCGTGTAATAAATAAAAATTGTTAAATATACTTTATAACTACCTGTTCATCATTAATTTCTTTGAGACCCCAATGAGCAAGTCTATAAATTGTATATTCACGCCAAATTTTTCCACAAATGGGATTGCCTTCAGGCAATATTGTGAGGCCTGTAATTCCACGCAATTCCGCTAACGCATGCAATTGTCCGAGATATTGGAGACCAGTAGCACGGACTGATATATGTATAATATTGGGAAATCTATATTAAAAGAAAGAAGTACATAAACATAATTACATACGTTAGCATAATAGTAATTTAAGACTTAATAGCAACGAAACGTACGGCTTAATTGACGTTAGGTAATCACCGGCCACCATTATTGCCGGGGCGAGATGGTGAATGCTAACGCGACCCCATCCCGCCCATCATGGCGGAGGATTCTCACTATGGGAGGTTTTAGTCGGTAGGGGCCTTAGGCCGAACCCGCCATAACTCGTCGGGTATGAATAAACCCAAAAAAAAAGGAAAACACCGGCCGGTATATTTTGTTGTTGTATTGCCGATCATTCTAAGAACCTGACCCATTGGTCGAAACGTATACGACATACCTTAAAGGCGTTATTCTGTGAGATCGTGGTACTTCCCCGATAGTGCTTGCTAATTCACGCAATAGCAAACCTGCTACGGTGGCTCAGCATTACTTACTCAAATTTTTTTCCCGGGTATGGCGATGGGTGGGCCCTTGTAACGTATGGGCTTATAAGCTTGGTGATAAGCAGAGAGCGAAAATTATCTTAGTCTCCTAGGGCTTAAAGATCGTGGGCGCATAATTTTTTTTAAATTACCTGGTTTTTAGTTCGGACAGCGATTGTGCGACCGCATTAAAATGTACATAATGAAATGCGGCTCGAGTAACAGTACGAGCACGTTCCCAGTCCCATTCTTTTGCTAGACGACGTACTGCGCCCGTGCCCCACGCACTGACTAAGCCATCGCACACTTCCACAAGATAATCGACTCCTATAATTTTTATTTTAACATTATAATTAATAATATATTACACTGTAGCGTTAAAAAAAACTTAAAATACCTTGCTCTCTGTCTTTTGATACGGGTATAGATTTTGGGACAGGTTCTGACGATTTCAGACTAGCTAAACTTTTCCCAGACTTTGATCTAGCTGTTGAAGCTCGATGACCTGAAGATGCTCGTTCACTTCGTCTTGATATAGTAGCACTCCTAACATTCCTGTTACTCATCCTGCTGTTTAGTGATCCATCGCGTCGTAAAGTTCTACTACTGTGATCACTTCCCGATGTGGAAGAGGTAGTGACAGATCCCACATTAGTGCTACAGGATATATTACTAGCATTTTCACTTTGATCCGTATTTTTGACTTTAACTTTTCGACTTTCGGGATCGCAAACTGATTTGGAACGCGAATTGCTGAAATTCTGTCTACTTCTTAGGACTGTCGGCATCCTTTTCAATTGTTTTTTATTAGTGTCATCTTCACTGTCACTGCTAGAAGAAGGTAATGAACTGAAGGATGAGTCTATAACAGGATCTACGCTCGATATACTTTCCCATCTTTTTAAAACAGAGTCTGTACAATCGGAAAGTTTAACACTTTCTAAGGAAGAGATTATGGGCAATAATATAGGTGGTAATCTTAAGTCGCTACTAGTAGAAGTGGAATGGGAAGCGTCAGTATCTTGTGAAGCGCTTCGTTCCGAAAAAAACACTCTCTTTTCTGAAACTTTACGAGCAGTGGAGCTCCTTTGAAATTTTCTTATTTGTGTCTTTTTAATAGCTCCGTCTGAAACTACTTTTGTACTTGCATCGCTGTTATTATTTTTACAATCGGAATCTTCCGTTTCACCTTGATGTAAAGAGACTGCGGTATTTAATGGTGCTATATCCATTGTTTGTGTGCCGTCACTCTGTGTAATTGTTATAGACGATGGCTCTAATACAAATTCTTTTTCTATGTCGGAATTTTTTTCTGGAGTTTTAAGTGATGTAAAACTTTTATTTTCTGATCTGCAGATATTAGTAAGATTAATTGTAATCGAGTTTAGATAAAGAAGAGGGGATTTATTATAAATAAATTATATAAAACATTACCTTAGCAGCTCCCAATTCGTACGGGCGTTGTGGATAATTTGGTCACGGCGAGCAGCTTGTTGAGCGGATCCACCTAAAGCGCAATACGCTGCATGGGCGGCTTCTTTATTGTTACGCCAAGCCATGGCAGCTGAACGAACCTAGGGGACAAAGAGTATTAAATCTATATATATAAAAGCGAATGTGTTTGATCCGTATAGGCTCCGAAACGGCTGGATCGATTTCAATGAAACATTCAGGGAATCTTCAGATTGACTGGCGAGTAATCGTGTAAAGTTTGGTGACGATCGGAGCTCTCCTCTTTTTTAACAGTCGAACAAGCCATACGACGCATTTTTATTTTTGACATTAACTAGAGCCCGATATGTTTTTGTATAAATGATAAGAATGATATTGTATTTACTGATATGTACATGGGTGTAGGTAATATATATAACCCATCTTCACCCGCTCGAGAAGAGAATAGAAAAGAATGAATGCGGAGAAAATTAAAATGATGTAAGTTTGTTGGTTAGATAAAACAAAGCAAAATCAATTCCGGCGAAGCGGGCTGGATACGCTAGTTATATATAAAAACGACGAGTTGCCTGCCTCTCGGTTTTTTATCGGGTGCATTTCACCCTTTCCATCACCGAACGACTAAGCGCGGCGAGCAGTTCCACCCTTACGTCGTAGACATTCCATCAATACGCACGAAGCGGTAAGCCTCCTTCCTTCTGCTGCGTTCAGACTTTCCTCACGGGTACAATCTGGACACCTTTAAGTACAATGTGAACAGACACCTTATAGGCTCACGTGCTCCATCCTAGGCTTTATCTTTGCCTTCCATCAAGCAAGATAGAAGCCAAACGTGAGCCTATTTAGTATATAAAAAATTATTTTGAAGCAAGTAAGTTCAACTAAAGTCATGATTCAATGTAATTGTCAATTTTTCTTGTTCGGCTATTTTATACTTACAGTTTGAATGAACTAACCTGTTCTGTGATGTGCATGCTCGATAAAGTAACTAAGTTTGGTAAGTACGAAACAAGGAAAGGTGTACAATCACCACCCAATGCCACTGGGTTACCATCTAAAGTAACTTCGATGAGGGAAATAGCCTCAGCAAGTGATGATACATCTTCGACACTGAAAAACCAGTCTATTTCAAAACAATAAATAAAACGCAGTAACTTGAAGCTTGAATGAAAAATAATGATTTTTACAATAATTTAAAATAAACAGTTCTCACCTTTGCAAGTCGTTGTTGTTGAGAAATAACTTCTGCAACTGTGTTACTTTTTGAAATCCGAGCAATTTTCTTAACTTGTTGCGTTTTAAATTTAATTCCCTTAATGAGATCAGTCCTTGAAGATCGATTGGCCCTATACATTTTATTTGATTTCCGGCCAAGTTTAGCACCTTAAGCTCACCGAGATTAGACAAACCACAAACTCTGGAGATTCTGTTTCCGTGTAGATCCAATACCTCTAACTTAAGCAGATTTGATAGGCCCTCTATCCGTTTTATCCTGAATTAAAGAAGTAATGATCTTAACATTATTATAATAGATAATTGTTTAAAATATAATACATGAATAGTACCTGTTTTTGCCCATCAACAAAACTCGTAAACTGAATAATTTATCGAGGGATGTAATTTTATCGATTTGATTATCATATACGTCCAGAAAAACGAGTTTACTTAACTCGAGTGGAGAAAGACCTGACAAGCTATTAATTAAATTATGCTGTAACGATAATAGTCGTAATGTCGGTTCTCCGACTATATTCGGTATCGAGGAAAGTCCTCGTCTGGAAATAGTTAAAAAAAAGTTAAATTATTATGTTGTTTTTATGTCTTGTTTCATAAGGAAAATTCTAACTACATAATGTCACTCAGTACATATATGTCTAATGCAAATTATTTGGTATTAGTATCGTTCATTATTAACTAAAATGCATTTGTGATAACAGATTGTAAATATTCTGGGTATGGGTAAAAAAAAAATCATAAACCTAATTCCCTGTTTTTTTTGGATTGGCCAGAGAGACTGGCCTTGAATGTTTCACCACAGGTGAAACAAAACCTCTATTGCTAGTAACTCGACACAAGGGTCCCCCCGGTGAGGGGTAAAATTCCCTGTAAGACAGGTTTTTAGTACAGGGATCCTTCACTAGGGCTATCAAAGCCTTCACTAGATATTATCTTGAGGTAAATAGCTAAAATTCCTAATCCGAAATTCTTAACATGTAATTAGTACATAAGACACTTCTTTCTTTTTTTACCATAAATTCATTATCTTTTTTGGTAAACTAGTTTGGTATGCACGTGAAATAATTGATCAATCTGCAATTAAATAAAACGTGATTTAAACTAAAGTGATTTACCTATCTAGGCTTATTCTATCAGGTAGACGATCTTTTTCCTGTGGAGTTCTAAAAAGCTGCACCTTTCCTTCTCCCACAGCTTGCAAATTAAGAACGTCATCTTTAACATCTTTATTCACGTAATCATTTCTGGAAATTATACAGTACAAGTCCATTATTTATATTGTAACTAAACAATTATGTCACATTCGATTACTGAGAGCCTCATTTTTGTTTGTTACGTCATGGTTATTACAATACAAAAGCAATTTGTTTCTCACCCTGGTAATATTGTACTAGATCGTTGTATTGAAGCTGCTGGATGCGCAGTCCTAGGGTCTGTTAAAGCTGGTCGTATTTGTAAAAATAAGCGATCATCTCCACTTTGAGGTGTTTCTACTCGCGGAGGGCCGATATCGAGGGACTGTACTGATCTTCCCCTTGTGCGAAAAGCTAACTTTCTTACCTGATAAAATAATAAAGAAATGCTGATAACATTAATAATATAAAAATATTTACGAAAGAAAGAGTTTTTTATATACATTTCCGCGACTGAATGTGACTGGCATTAGTTAAAATAATATTAACGACTATATAGCAAAATGTGTTGTTGAATTGGCCCCATTTGAATAATTCATCTTCTATCATCTAAATTCGTCCAAAAAGGTAGTTTTGGTCCATTTCGTCAATTACAGATATGGTTGCTAAGCAACCACAAAATAGTCCATGGCTAATTTGTGTGTTGCCAACATCCTTTTAGCGTGAATGTAAAAAAAATATAAGATTTTATATTAATTTAACACAATCAGGGTAGGCAGCTAGAAAAGATAAATTGAATATTGCAAAACATGTTTTCAGTATCATGAAAAAATTTCTTTTGCTGATAGATTATATTAAAAACTGTTTTTTTTTATTCAATATTTGTCAGTTATTGTCTTATAGCTGACTACTTATCTAAATTAAAACACAGAAACCCATGTTTTGTTCAAAAATATCATACGTTTTCTGTAGTCTTCCTTTTTCATACTGCATTCTTATAATGTTTACATTTCATATACTTTCTCTTTGCTCCACGCTATTTCTGTAATTTGTTTAGATTGACATTTCTTAAGAAAAAACAAAACAAATGTCTTGAAGTGTACTAAAAAAATTACTATAGATAGATTAATGAATAAGGGATTAAAAAACTATTTTCGCTTCAGCACTTATCGAAATACTTGCGTACATTAATTCCGAGTGCAAATATGGTGAGATATTTTCAGAACCCATACGAGGAAGGTAAAGCCGAAAAAGAACTCTCGGTCGAAGATGTCACTAAACAAATTAATTACTACATTAAGAGCATTACAAACCGTCTTCAAGTGTCTCATAAGAATGTTGATGGAGGTTTATATGTTGGAGTGACCGGGGTGTCTTTTATGTTTTATTACCTTTTTAGAAATCCATCATTGTCTGAAAACAAAAACTTCTACATCGACAAAGCAATGGAATATTTGAAACCGGCATTGGAATGCTCTGCAGGAGAAAGAACCTCTTTTCTTCTGGGCGATGCTGGAACATATGCTTTAGCAGCAGTTATTTTAAAGGCCAAAGGAGACGAACATTATTCTGATTTTGTAAAAAAGTACAAAGGTCTCTATAATCAATACCTTAGTCCAAATTTCTTAAAATGTGGGGGTGATGAATTATTTGTTGGAAGGGCTGGCTATCTTGCCGGAGCTTTATGGATGACTCGAGAATTAGAAACTCCTGTTCTTACATCTGAGGAGTTGTATAAAATATGTGATATGATAGTAGAATCTGGGCGTGATTATTCAATGGCACAGAAGAGCCAAAGTCCACTTATGTATCATTATTACAATACTCAATATTTGGGTGCAGCCCATGGCTTAAGTTTTATCTTGCAAATGCTGTTGACTGTACCTGGTTACATGCAGTATAACAGTTCGGCAGCTAAGGATATAAAAGTAACTGTTGAATTTCTGGCTTCTTTGCAAACAAAAGAAGGTAACTGGCCATGCTGCATGGAGGAAATTGTTTTAGATGATCATAAATTAATACATTGGTGTCATGGAGCTCCTGGCACTGTTTATCTCATGGCAAAAGCATATATAATGTTTGAAAATCCAACATTTTTGGATTCATGTAAGAAAGCCGCTGAGGTGGTTTGGCAAAAAGGATTACTGCGTAAAGGACCAGGTATTTGTCATGGCATAGCAGGCAATGGTTATGTCTTTTTACTTTTGTACAGGTTGACTGGAGATAAGAATTATTTGCATAGAGCGAATTTGTTTGCCAGCTTTCTGAATTCAGAAGAATTTGTTCGGGACTCCAGACTACCAGACAATCCCGAAAGCTTGTATGAAGGTACTGCAGGGACTGTATGTTTTTTAGCTGATCTGTTGACACCAGATAAGGCAGAATTTCCTTTTCAAGATGTTTTTTCTAATTATTCCTGTTAAACATTGTTTTTTGTGCATTTTCAACCTTTAATTTTTTTTAAATATTTCTGACCCTTGAACAGCAGCTCTGAATACTAAAGGGTGAAAAACAATGAGGAATGTAGTTTATTTTTTAAATATAAAATTTTATTAATAATGGGAGCATCCCTATATTACTAAATATAATTGCATGTTGATTTAGACCATAATTATATATATAAAAGACATTTGAGTGAATGACATGTTGAATTTTGTACATTGATATAAATTGTCCTAGTCGCTATGAAATAATTTAGTGTTTATTTTTCGTGTATAATGCCTTCATTAATATTGTGAGCAATAAATACAAAATTCTATTCAAATATATAATTTTTGATATAATATACAAGAAGAACACTTTGAATATGCCCTGATGGTTCTTAGTCCTTCCCATCCATCTATTTCATGCTATTTTGCCCATCATACCCAATAGGGTAGGTTTACGGTAGGTCTGATCTGGAATTTACAATTATATTAATATTCATGGGGGTATAAGAGCGGTGCATAATTCACACCAGCAGATAACGAATCTCGAATATAAAACAAAGAAAAAACTTTTACCCCATACATTTTTGTAAATTAATACACCCCGTGCGTCGCATCGGGCGCAAAGTGCCCCGTCACGAGGCTTATATGTGTACTATAATGAATATTCATAAAACTCAACAAAAACTATGCCGCGCCTCACTGCACTCAATTTGTATAGACACCAGACTTGTTTAGTTGATGTTACTATATGTGATGCTCTATGTTAGCCAGTACATTACAACTGTCAATTTCCCGCCAACGCTCCGCTCCTGTGTGACTCAACGTTGAAATGCGTTTATATTTTGTTATCGGTTTTAAAACAATTATGGATAATTTGTATCTGTCAATGTTTGATTTAACGACAGACATTTTGTCATGCTTTCATTTGTTGACAGTAATTGCTGTAAATAGGCTACACCTGCTATCTAATGTTTCAAAAATAATCCCTATGAAATACGACATTTGAGATTCAGTTCACTGATCGTTGTCATCGTTAAATTGTCATGGATTTTATAACGCTAAAATTTTTACTTACAATTTGCCCAAATTTTTATACGATTACACAGATATTTAAAAATAATTATATCAACGATGGGATCGTCGTTCATTGTCACAATGCATCAGACATGATTACACTGCAGAAAGCTTTCAATACTGATGGCATAAAAGTGTTATTTTGCAAATTTGATGAATTTGGTAAATATCATATTTACTCAAAGGTTGGAATTGTATTGGACACATCATGCGAAGGATGGATAAATGTATTACAACGATACTCTAGTACTGACTATAGAACACAAATTAATTGGATAATAAATACAATCGATTTGTTTTCATCGCGTCAAGTTTTATCTGAAATAATACTTACAATCGATTCCAATGTTATTTTGATTAGTAATAATAGCAATAACCGTTCTAATTTGCATGAAGCATATAACACAGGTTTTAAAAATAACGGCCATTTTGTGATGCGAGATATAGGATTTCGGAACACGACGTTCAACTTGCTTAAACAGTCTCGTAATGATTTACACGGTGCGTTGCTGAAATGCGTATCAGTTATAACTGATCTTCTCGTAAACGAAACTTACATGCATTTTCTAGAAGAGTCGAGACATGAGAAGTCAGATACCCTTCACAAGTTAAAGTTTTATACCGTCATTCGTTATTTGCAAGAGATGTATAATTTCAGGTGATCATGTTTTTTATATGTTAGTATTTTTAATATTATTATTACTAGTGTGCCCAGTCCGCTTCGCCGGGCCAGATTTTGCTTTATTTTATTTAAGCAATAAACTTACATCATTAAATATTTAATTTAACTCTCACAATATATTAAATTATTTATTTCTCTTCTCGAGTGGGCGAAGATCATTACCTACACCCATGTACATATCAGTAAATACAATATCATTCTTATCATTTAGGTTATACTTTATTATACTTCAATGTAATGGAGTTTCCATTGTACTTCAATATGATTCATAATGACATAAATATAGACAACACATGTGTCAATACAAATTTGGGTTATAAAACAATAGATTATGATCATAGTAATTAAAAGCTGTATTTGACAGTTCAAAAAGAAGAGTGCGCCGATCGTCACCAAACTTTACAGGTTTACTCGCCAAGTCAATCTGAAGATTCCATGAAAGTTTCATTGATATCGGTCCAGCCGTTTCGGAGCATATATGGAACATACCCAAACCCACACACGTTCTCTTTTATATATAAATTTTATAGTACATGTATAGACAGATCGCGCATTCATTGGCCACGGGCATTCAAATTAAAAGCTTGCGTGAAAATTGAGGGCACAGCCACTATAATTTCTCGAGTTGAACTCAAAAATTATAAGAGAATTTTGTCTTATAATTAGTAAAGAAAAGAAAAATTTATAGACATTCGTATTGTTAGGGGCGACCACGTCGATTAAATAAATCAATAACTATCGACTTCGACATGAATCATTTTTGGGGTAGCGTGTTATGGAGCGTTTAATTTACCTTTAGTGAAATTTAAATGGCATTGTATTTAAACCTTTCAGCCTCAGAGTACATCGGACCAACTCATGGGGATATTCGCGTAATGGTAGCTTCGACGGCCTCGTGGGTTCCCTTCAGCGACGGGAGGCTGACTTCGGATGTTCGCCAGTTTTATTTAAAACGAATCGGGCAGAGGTCGTCAATTACGTAATACCGACATGGCAAACAAAGTACGTTGGTGTATTAGTGTAAAAAGATAGAAGACAAAGTTAAAGATAATAGAAAATTTGGTCTGTTAATAATGACTTTAGGAAAAAACTAGAGTCTATAGCCTATAGATGCTAACAGAGCCTATGTGTTGCCGAATTAGTGAGAGCAACACTAGCGACAACGACCGTCAAAGGAGATCCCACTGAGGTTCACGTGGAAATGGATACCGACCCTAAAACATGAGATAACAAAAGATTTCTGTACATATAGCAAATATTTGAACTTAACTGAAACTTTAAAATGCATTTTATCTTACAGGCACGCTTTTTTGTTCCGCCACCCAAAGTACCATAACGGTTATTTTTCTATATACACTCGGCCGTTAGATGGCCCTGTTTGGTGTTGCATGTTGGCGGCACTCTTAATTGCAGGATTAACTTTAAACTTAGTGATAATAATTACAAGTGTTAATGCAACCTACGACGAAAAAGATTTCTCACTAAGTTACATATGGTTGTTTATTTGCGGCGCTGTTTGTCAACAAGGTATGTTATGAATTACCTATATGTACGAGTATAATAGTAGAACTGTGATAGCCGGAAGTAACTGGATGCGGAAAGGCGAGGCCTGTTGTAGAAGGCGACTAAAAGGGGCCTCGGGTTCACTGGGCGACAAGGGTGGGGGCTTTTGTCGTCCGCCAAGGTGGACCCGGGAAGAAGGCGACATCGGCTTGCCCATATCGCCATGCACTGCGAGGACACAGGGGAAGGGAGTGGCTTCCTCCAGAAGGCGGGGTGTCTTGTTGAAGATTTCCCCCCTGTCCAGTCTAAGCACTTCAGGCTAATGTTTCTTTATAAGAAAATTTAACACGCTCGAAAAACGTTGTTAGGTACTGTAGATAGCCATAGAACGCCTTTAAGAAATATTACACCTTTTAAATCTTCTTCAGTTAGTCATTCTCTGAGCGAATATCAGAATATCGACAATAATTTTTAAAGCATTTTTTAGTTTTAACAAATTTTCACATAAAGATAAAAGCTAAAGTTTATTAAATGAGCACATAAAATTGCAACTACAAATTTATTGGTGCCGGCATCATGAATCGATCTCGGGTTATCACGCATCTTGAGGCGATCCCGTCCTGACACTAAGCTACCACGGGTCTTAATTTTCACATATTGTATTGAAATTATTTTCGCCATCTCCAATCGACTTAGAACAAAATCACGCCTAGTTTATATAAAATTAATTATTAACTCAAATCTAAAGCACAGACAGATTATGTATAATTTCTCATCCCTGTTTATTGAAGGTATGCCAATTGATAGAAAAGCGTCTTCGGCCAGAATAATAATATTTGTGACATTTATTTTCACGATGATCATTCATCAATTCTACAATGCGAATATCCTCTCGAGCCTTTTAAATGAGCAGTATAACTATATACGTAGCCTTCAGGACTTGCTTCACAGTGACATGAGGGCTGGAATGGAAGATATGCTATTCAACAGGGACTACTTTAGGGTTAGTCTTCCCGTTTAATTAGCATTAACCAACACCTATATCGAAATAAAAGAGAATGTCTGTGGGTTTGTTCCTTATAGGTTCCGAAACGGCTGGACTGATTTCAATGAAACTTTCAGGGAATTGACCTGGCGAGTAATTTTAAGTAAATTTGGTGACGATCGGAGCACTCCTCTTTTTGAACTGTCAAACAATCCACAAGTCGTACTTTTATCTCTGACATTAACCTGAGCCCGATATGTTTTTGTATAAATTATAAGATTGATATTGTATTTACTGATATGTACATGGGTGTAGGTAATGATCTACATCCTCTGCTCGAGATGAGAATGAATATGGAGAGAAATAAATAATTTAATATATTGTGAGAGTTAAATTAAATATTTAATGATGTAAATTTATTGTTTATAATATCAGGTTCTTCACTTCATACGTTGCTCGATCCATTAGTGCAATCATATATAATTTTAACTAAATATGCTGTTAAATTTCTGCTGTATAGTAATAAATTCAACTGAGATTATAAACACCATTTGAACTGTTTTAGCGTACTACAGAGCGAATATCTTTGGAGCTCTACAACAAGAAGATAGTAACGGGTGATCACAATAATTTTTTCGACGCCGAACACGGCATGAATCTGGTGAGACGCGGCGGATTCGCGTTCCACGTTGACACGTCCGCCGCGTATCGTCTCATGAGGAGAACGTTCAGTGAGAGGGAAATCTGCGAAGTGGGTGAGGTCCAGCTATTTCCGCCTCAGTATGTGGGCGCCGTGACTGTAAGAGGATCCCAATACGGCGAATACATAGCAAGAGGGTGCGTTTCATATGCCTCGCTTAGAGAACGAATATATTGACCAGTTATAACAAAAAATAATACACACGTACGCCGTTTTATTTCCGAAGTATCGTAGCTGTGTTACGGAGTTCTGTGTCTGGCTGGTAGTTTCTTATCGAGTGCCTCTCCAACTAGCGAAGTTTTGCAGTCAGGTCTACATATTCCTTAATTTCTTCGCAAGGCAAAAGTGCTCGAGAGCACTTGCGATTCCCGTCCATTCTCAGATGTTACTCAATGAAGACTTTTTTGGGACCAACACTTATTGTTCCGGCAACTTTTACATAATAATCTGCACAAATTTCTAATCCGTTGTAGTCAATAAGCACTTATATAATCTTATTTGAATATAGACTGTGTTATAAATCCATAAAAAATAAGTTTTACACTATGTACTATTCTAATGTTACCTACATTAGCAAAAATATGCGGAATCATTTTTAAAAAATGTGTTATTTTTATTTCCAGTGTTAGCAAGATGCTGGAGGCGGGTGTTATGAACAGGATAAAAACAAGTTGGGATAACAGAAAGCCAACCTGCCCGAAATTACGTTACAGCAATGTCATGACAGCTGTCAATATTGGAGAATTTGCAATGGCAATTTTCGTTCTAGTTTGGGGTTTACTGCTAGCCATTTTAGTTTTATTATTTGAGATGTGTACGAGGAAAAATAAAAAATCCCAAACTCCGCTCTCAAAACCACTTCAAAATACAATTAAAGCGTAAAAACTGCAAACATGTGAAGGTTAGAAAAGCGAAACGGTGTATTTCAAAATATTTGTATGGGAAAAGAATAACTTTTATTAATTAAGTATTAATATAGTTACCTCGATAGAGGTTTCATATTTGAGCCGTTAGGGGTAGAAACTGTGGGTCCGTGGGTTTCTAGTGCACACCACTTTAATGTGATAGGTTGGTCGACACATCTGGTGAACAGAGGGCTGGCTTATACTTTGCACAGAGGTTAAGCATTGTCATGCATCGTGGCACGCTGCCTAGCGACGACGGTTTGGCACAGTTATATTTTTGTAAAATACCTATTGTAAATATTTCTCATTTTAAGAAAATCATTTATACACATTTAAATACCTGTATCGCTGAGCTTGGAGTTTTCTTAAATGTGTTTTTTTTTTCGGAGGGATTCTTGAGTCGCGTTCCTCCTATATAGATGTTCAGCCTTAGCGACCTAAGCTTTGCCACCTCTCAAATCCAATGAAACAGTACAAGCCAACATCACTGGGAAATCTGTCACGAATCTCGTTAAAAAAAACCGACTCTTAAAGATCAGGATAGGTTTAAGTAAAACTAATCTTGGCATTTTCATTTTGTCTCTTTAATAGTCGGATAAATATCTTTTTCACATTACGTGGCTTCATCAATTCCAGGTGTCGTGAAAAATTACCAACTTTAAAATTATGTCTGCCATTCATCCCTATCGTATATTGAATTATAGATTAAAAAATTGTATCTAAATGTTGCAACTGCCTAATATTCGCTTTATTGTTTAAATTGCTACAATATATTTGTCGAAAATCTATTAATTTACTAAACTCACACCTAAACTGATTTTATATTCCACAGACTAAATAAAATAAACGAGATTTTTCACTGAATTCTGCATGTAATCATTAAATATAACTACAATAGCATATCCAATAACACAGCACTATAGAAATAAACGATGGAAATCTTAGGCAGATGCAAGCACTATTAAATTAATAAAATTTGCCACACTTTGGACAGTTACCGTCTCATTTGACCATAGAGTTATTTATATTAAGCTATAATAATTTATACAAATACAAATTAACATTAAGCCGCCGCAATTCAATGGGTAATACAAAAATTATTTACTAAAACGACACAATTTATAAAGGTATCGATTATTGACTTGCATGAGAGAATATAATCGATTTTATGACAAAACATCAATGTCAGCAATTAAATCGGTTAATTAGCCGAATAATTAAATTACAATATTTTTCTTAATTTTTTACCGTTTAAAACAAATTTAAATATAGTCCAAGCTCCTTATACGTTCCGTAAATGTAGTGTTGCAAGTTTACAAATTAATTTAAGCCAAATTTAATGAGATATTTTTGAGCAATATAAATGATAATCGTCTGGTTTTTAAATCGAGTGTTAGTGTTAACGAAATCAAATAGACTATTTTTTCTCAGCGTAATGTTTATGGTTTATTATAGATCCAGGAATAAAGAAATTCTATATACAATTTATTAATCAGCAAATACTGAAAACAGGAACAACAGATTCGCTAAACTTTGATGTTTAGCTGTAGACAGCAACATCAATATTTTTGCAACATCGATCATTCCTACTTGTGATTTGATTTCCAAACCTTTCTACATATGTCTACTTAGCGTTAACTTATAAGCGAATAACATATGAGCTACAGACTGAGAACATAGTTTTTTTTACACTAACTTACTCGTTAGGAAATTGTGGAGCCTTCGAGTTCTTTTATAACTAGAGAATGACACTTGGAAAAGTTACAAATGGTTTGTACATTTTATAGGAGCAGGGATTTTTACTATATGAAATGAACCATTATCGATGTTATACGAAAATTTATTACAGCAAACAGTATCAATTAAACAGAAATATGTGATATTTGTGATTGTGTGACACGAATCCGATTTATGTTGTAAGATGATGATATGCAATAGGTTTGTTCAATAATCAATTACAATCGACTAATAATGAACGTTTCTCTAAAAATTATGGATCCAGTCAAAGATATTAAAATCAGATCGACATAAAAGACATCAGTTGATCTTGGTCATTCACGAATGTTAGATTTATGCATGGACAGAATCCACGAAAGTAATTTGTTCAGATCTATGTATACGCAAAAATAAATTTATCGGATATGTTATTCAACTATAAGATTATTATTCTGATCTGTTCACATTAATTGTATTAGTACGGAATTTACCAAATCAATTAATAATTCATGATAGACGTTGGCAACTAGGTTGGAATGTCAACGTCAAAACTTGTGCAGACTATACTTTCACTGGGGGTGATTGTATTTTCTTTTCATTAGATTGTTATAACTCTTGAAGTCCGTGACGTATCAGAATAACTAGAGGAAAGTCGTCTCCGGTGGTATTAAATACTTTCTAAGCATGTGCTAGAATAAGATCCCACTTGATGTTAAGTGGAAATGCAGTCCTGGAAGGTTATACGCACTAGCTTAGTAAATGCCTATTCACTCTACTCTTGGAAATATGTAATCGGAGGGAAAGACAGACGCGGGCAAACTATTCCAGTCCCTTGCTGTACGAACAATGAGAGACGAAGCAAAGCGCTTCATTCGGGATGTTCACAACAAAAGGGTGAGATCCTGCAATGAGTCTTGAAGTCCGATGGTGGAATTAGATCATGTAGTTCCTGATTCTCCAAAATGCAATCTGTAGAAAATCGAAAACCTAGCTTATAAGACCTTAAGCCTGTGCTCAAGACTGAGCAGATTGGTTACAGCTGCATCACCAAGTAACCTGTTAGTCCGCCTTTCCACCGAGTCCAAAGTTGCGAGATGGCATTAAGCAGCGCCTGTCCTAAATGTGACAACAGTATTCTACACACGACCGGATGCCGATGATCAGACAAAGTAGAGTAGACTGTAGGTAAGCGGACTGTAGTTCTGGGCTCTCAAGAATAAGACTACGGTATCCCCTGCCTAACGTCGAAGGCGACTAAAAGGGGCATCGGGTTCACTGGGCGACAAGGGGCCTCTGTCGTCCGCCAAGATGGATCCGGGAAGAAGGCTCATCGCCTGGCCCGTGTCATCTTGCACTGCGAGGGCACAGGAAGGGAGTAACCCCCTCCCCCCCCCCACGGGAAGTGCTCTCCTTGAGCACAGTGCAGAGGGGCTCCGGTGCGTTCCACTGGAGATCCCGGAGCCCCTCACCATACACCGACGAAGGGCCACCGGGGAGGTTTTAGTGGGTAAAAACCCCACATAACTGCCGCCTTCACCCCAGAAGGCGAGGTACTTTTTTGAAGATTTCCTTCCCGTTAACAAAAAATAAGGTAAGCGGACTCTGATAGTAAGCTAGTGAAGACATTGCTCTTTATAAATACTTTTTCGGTTTTTTATCATAATTTTTTTTATACAGAGTGTGAAGCAATTTGACCAGTGAGTGTACACTTTTCTCTTAAAACATTCACTAATAACATCTAATACATCTACATAGAGAAACACATTTAATTTATCCAATAACATTTGTTAAGGTAATTATAGTTGACTAAAAGGAAAGACTAAAAAGAAAAGACTAAAAGGGGCCTCGGGTTCACTGGGCGACGAGGGTGGGGGCCTGAGTCGTCCACCAAAGTGGACCCGGGAAGAAGGCTACATCGGCTGGCTCGTGTCGTCTTGCACTGCGAGGGCACAGGGGAGGGAGTAACCTCCCCTCGCCAGAAGTGCTCTCCTTGAGCACAGTGCAGAGGGGCTCCGGTGCGTTCCACTGGAGATCCCGGAGCCCCTCGTCATGCACCGAGGAAAGGGCCACCGGGGAGGTTTTAGTGGGTAAGAACCCCACATAACCGCCGCCTTCCCCCCAGAAGGCGGGGTATCTTTCTGAAGATTTCCTCCCCGTAAAAAAAAAAAAAAAAAAATTATAGTTGAATGGTTAGAGTTTGAATGGGGATGTTGACTATGTACAAATATTAAAAAAAAATGAAATAATAACACGATTTACACAATTTTAATTATTATTTTTTTAAATTACTAATTTACTCATAAGTGGTAAACACCAGAGTGCATGACGTCACAATTTAAAAAAAATTACGCAGATGCACTGACCATGTAAAGTCTAAGAAAGTTTCCTGTTATTTTCAACATAAAGCATATCGGGAGAGAAAGTAAGAAAGAAGGAAAAATCTTTTCTAGTGGTTCATAGTAAAACTCATACTGGCCACACGCGCAGACATCATCACAAATTTAGAGTTCTTCTGTTATAGATATATAATAATAAAAATAAGCTCTCATGTCCTTTCATCCGTAGTTAGACAGAGACATCTTTCGCTATCCAACTATTCACCAAACAAGTTACCAAGCAGTTTTATTGTGTTATATATATCTGATGAATTATCAATTTAGATTCGAAACCACAACTATCAGATCGTAAGCTGAACTCCATAGCTGCTATTATCTATCTATCTATCACTGTTATTAGAACGAATTTTACGGAAACATTAGACGACAATTTTACGTTTTTAGTTTGTGACGTCACAGCGATCACGTGACAACTGTCGGCCATCTTGGTGCGAAATTTGAAACGGTTTTGAAAATCATTAGAAGTGTTTGTGAAATAATTAAGTATAAATGGAGTAATTTCACGTTTTAAAACTGTTGACTAATTGTCAACATCCCTTATTATTATTTTTGACTTTATAAAACGGACATTTTCAACGATGAGGATTTCAGATTCCTACATACAAAAACCACAAACAAGTACGACATACAGACTAATTCCCTGTGGAAATTTATATTAAAATTAGAATTTAGATAATACACTTAAGACATCTTAGTACATCAAACACATTTTAATTACTACAAGGATCGTAATCCATTATTTTTTAAATTACAGTATATATATACGATGATACAATAAATATTAGATTGACATGCATAACACATATATATATATACATATGCAATACATCTACAATTAAAAAAAATTAAGCCAAGACCGGGTTTCGGTTAAGGGATGTTTTTTAAATCGCAGGTATATATATAATATGTAAGGTTTTGGTTTGTAAGTTATTCTGGACTTCAGCCCTGTAGTTTTGGACTCTCAAGAATAAGACTTCGGTATCCCCTGCCTTTCGTAGAAGGCGACTAAAAGGGGCCTCGGGTTCACTGGGCGAAAAGGGTGGGAGCCTTTGTCGTCCGCTAAGGTGGACCCGGGAAGAAGGCAACATCGGCTGGCCCGTGTCGCCTTGCACTGCAAGGGCACATGTGGGGAGGAAGTAACCTCCCCCCCGGGACGTGCTCTCCTTGAGCACAGTGCAGAGGGGCTCCGGTGCGGTTCCACTGGAGATCCCGGAGCCCCTCGTCATGCACCGAGGAAGTTTTAGTGGGTAAAAACCCCACATAACCGCCGACTTCCCCACAGAAGGCGGGGTATCTTTTTGAAGATTTCCTCCCCGTTAACAAAAAAAAATAGTTATTCTAGACTTTATATCGGCAATGATTCGACAGTGAAGTTTCATTATAAAACCGATATATTACAATCATATAAATTATCATTCCATTATTACCAAATACGTCTAATACTATAACATACACATGATTGGCGTGCCAGTGGCACGCTGTCGGTAAACTATACAGTAAAGCAAATGTCGACCGCTATGATACCAATGAACGTTTTGTACACAATTGTTTTAGAATAACCGGGCGTTAAAAGTAAGCTAGTTAATACATTTTTTATGAATTGTAATATATATTAAGATTAATGTGACGATTGAAAATTTACGTACTCTAATATGTTTATGTTTTTTTCTACAGCTAATGAGAAAAAACATCCCAAATGTTAAGTGTATATGAAAATGGTTGCAAATGGTCGTCTAAACTTTGACGACATAAGTCGTATAGATTCGGAACCGCTGACGACAGTTGACTCCACAAAAGTATACAATAGTGTAATCCACATGCAACAACTAGTTGTGATGATAAATAAAAGAAATATGTTTTAATTTAGAAATCATTATTATAGTCCGTTCGCGTATGAAATTAACAAGTGTTAGCTGGCAACACCTGACACCCAGCGATTGTTATACATAATAACTACTTCCAATGATATCTTAATGATTTACCTGAACCTTATTGTATCTTTAATTCATAATTAATAATTTAGTTGATCGTCACATGAACTTGGCATTGTAAACAATAGTTTAACTTTATTAGTTCCTAATCTGACTTCTAATTAATTTTGTAAAAGATGGTGAGGACGCGCAGTTGTGACGTTTGACTCGATATAAATAATTCTTTGTACAACGTTACGCTGTCGCAATAAAGCGAGTGTATTAGTTGTTGGACTATTTTATTCTACGAGACCTACAGATTATAACACAAGTCATCAGTACAACTACCGGGTAAAGGTCGGTATTTATTACTAGTATATATTCACATTGTAAATTACTATATTTTCCTTACGAACCGGCGAGATATTTATTTGTATTATTCATGTAAGTAATTCTAAACGTTTCAGCACTGTAGTTTTGGGCTCTCAAGAATAAGACTATGGTATCCCCTGCCTGTTGTATAAGGCGACTAAATGGAGCCTCGGGTTCACTGGACGACAAGGGTGATGGACTTTGTCTCGGGAAGAAGGCGACATCGGTGTCGCCTTGCACTGCGAGGGTACAGGGGGGGAGGGAGTAAACTTACCCTCTAAAGTTCTCTCCTTGAGTACAGTGCAGAGGGGCTCCGGTGTGTTCCTCTGGAGACACCGGAACCCCTCACCATGCACCGAGGAAGGGTGGGTAAAAACCTCACAATACCGCCGTATCGTATATCGTATGGAGTATGTATCGGGGTATGTTTTTGCAGAATTCCTCCCCGATAACAAAAAATAAAGATAATTCTAAACGTCTAGCTGACGAATACTGTGCTCTATAATCCAGCAAATACTGTTAAAAGCTGTTTCACTATGACAATAAAAATATTTTTATATAATAAACTACCATGCCATCAAATTAAAAAGACTTAGATGGGCTGGTCATGTGCAGAGAATGGATGAAGCCAGGATACCCAAGGCAGTTATGACGAGGGAACCCGAAGGTCGAAGAGGTCGAGGAAGACCAAAGCTCCGCTGGTTAGACAGTGTCGATCGAGACGCCAAAGAGCTAGAGGACTGCGGTCATGGATAGACCGGGGTGGAGGGAGATGCTTGACCAAGCCAAGGCCCACAAAGGGCCGTAGAGCTTATAGAAGAAGAAGAAGAAACTACCATAGATATTAAAAAATACCTCTAAATATTTTAAAATGATTTTTTGATATTTGAATGTCACATAAATGACTAAACATGTACAGTAGTATTGGAATTACCATCTGTATGTATCATATTTACAAAAACAAAAATGGTAGCGAGTATTTAAAATTGAGAAGTTATATTTAGACATAGCCATTTATTTATTGGCACCAAAATACAAAAACACATCACAGACAGAATATAACACACATTAAAAAAGATTGAAACATAGACAAAACATAGGTAAAGTTACACGGACAAATAATACAAAACATATAATGACAATATCGGACACCGTCTCAGCAAAGCGCTGATTATCAGCGGTGCCCAGGACTACCTAAAGACGTGCGCGCGCAATACTACTTTTATATGGAATTTATACAGACAATAAGAGTACAATAAATATGATACATGAATAAAACAGTTATGAGATTAAAATATATTATATACAATAAAATAATAGATGAAAAAATTTCATAAATAAATATATTATTAGGTCAAAAATAAAATAAAATAAATAATATGATAATTAAACATATAAAGTTTATATTATATAATGAAATATTGAAAATATTGGAAACAACAAGCCACCGATATCACGGGAATATTATCTTTTTGTAAATTTAACATCAGGTGTTTTAATTTATTTTTAAATGCGTTTATAAATTTACTGTCTGGTTGTCAGATTTACTTCTTGTGTATCATTAAAGAATAATTTTTGAATTGCATGCAAATAATTAATTACTATAATATAACAAAAGGACTGGAAAAGGATAGTCTACACAGATTAAATAAATACATTTTGTGTAGATTGCCCCTTTTGAGATTGCCAATCGCTATTATATAGATATATATATATATATAGAATTATAAACAATAATAAATACATGTAATATATATTGAATAAAAAGCATATAAGCACAATTTTTTTCACTGCAGCTTCAACCTGTAAATTATTTTTTTCATAACACGCCTAAAGAAGTGTAGCTTCAAAAAACGCACAAAAGAACTGCCATCAACTTGTCACGGAACTTAGACCTTTCTAATTTAAAAACGTCAATAGCCTAATGGTTTAGGGTACGGTCTGTGCGAATTGTAAGGTCGTGAGTTCGAATCCACCATTCGACTATTGACGTGAATCTTCCACAAGCCTAGTTGCAATGGTTAACAAGAATGTTAGTAATATTTATGAAAAAAAAGAAATATTGCTAATTGTCGCATCCTAATTGCCGGGGGCGGAGCTAGACTCACTAATTTCGTAACGCGAACGGACTGTAACTTCTACTTATGAAATAGCCTGGAGAGTTATAACAACCACTTCTCCGAAACCCATGCATTACGACGCCTTAATAGGAGAGACTTGGGAAGCGTAAGTAGACGTACAATGTCTCAGTGGAATGGAAATTTTGGAAATGAGAATCAGTGGGACAGAGTTGGGTAGGAGTTGGCATGGTTGTGGAACCTGTATAGCGTTGCCTCACGTCGCAGTCGACGCTCTTCATCGCTCCTCCAGCATTATCGTCTCTTGAGGATATAGCTTCAAAGCTTTCAGTGTGCTGCTGTGAGATTCTGTTGTTATCTGTTAATAAGAATTATAGATTTAGTATCTGATTGACCGACCTTTGCTTTATTTTTTTTTTGGTATCTTTACCGGGACAGCTTTTGACTTTGTACAAAGCACAGATCTGGTCATGTGTGGAGTACTGTTTTCATATCTGGGCAGGTGCAGCCAAATACGAACTCGCAGCACTGGATTCCATGGAGAGGTTGGCCAAAAAGTTCATAGGTGACCAAGATCTACACCTAGATAGTCTTGAGCACCGGCGCAAGGTGGCCAGCCCTTCGGTGTTTTACAGATTACATTTTGGAGAGTGTGCACAGGAATTACACGAGTTAATTCCCCCATCCCTATTCTAGCTTCGGACGTTTAGACACTCGGCGGGTCTCCACCCTTTCATAGACGATGTTCCGCGCGTCCGAACGAAGCGATTTGAGTCATCGTTCATCGTGCAAAGGAGTGGAACAAGTTGCCGGCGTCAGTCTTTCCGTTCAAATACGACGTCTTCAAGAGTAGAGTGAATAGGCACTTATTAAACTAGCGCGTACCATCTTTTATATCACCACTTAACACCAGATGGGACCGTGGTCAAGCGCTAGTTTATATTCATAAAAAAAATCGTGTTTATTGGAAATTATATTCAAATACAAATTCATTCAAAAGTTTTTGACCCGGGAAGAAGGCGACATCGGCTGGCCCGTGTCGCCTTGCAATCTGAGCCACAGGAGGTTACTCTCTCCCCGGGAAGTGCTCTCCTCGAGCAAAGTGCAGAGGGGCTCCGGTGCGTTCCACTGGTCCCGGAGCCCCTCACAATGCATCGAGGAAGGGCCACCGTGGAGGTTTTAGTGGGTAAAAACCTCACATAACCGCCACAGAAGGCGGGGTATCTTTTTGAAGATTTCCTCCCCGTTAACAAAAAAAACAGAGACAACTTTCGGTATCTGATTTTCACCAAGCTTATTAGGTGACAGTAAGGAAGACGACCAAGAGGGCGGAGCCTTATACGTTGGACAAACCAAATCATCAACAACACCAACAGAGAGTCCACGAGGCATTTTAAGCTATGAGTGCTTTAATATTTTTTTTAAAATATTAAAGCAACTTTTAATTTTTTTTTTATTTAACTTTATCTTTTATTTAAAATATGGTATGATACTTACGTCTCTTCTAGGCCAGCTAGAGATGACTTTGTAGTTTTCTTTAGGGTAACCTTTAGATGCAAGGAAATCTAATAATGCCTGTAACAAACAACAATAAAATGTTTTTTTTTAAATTAAATATTTATATGCATGTTGTTCAATTAATTGATATTATGTTGCATGAGCCGTGGTAGCTCAGTGTCCGGGAGTATAGTACGCTAGCAACCCGAGTTCGATTCCCGGTGCCGGCACCACTAAAATTGTTGTTGCAATTTTGTGTGCTGTGCACACTCTCGGCAGTGAAGGAAACATCGTGAGGAAACCTTCATGTCTGAGATTTTTTTTCTAAGGCATATGAAGTTTGCCAATCCGCACTAGGGCCGCGTCGGGCGACAGAGAATGCCAGCGCCCAACAGTGGAACATATATCGACGCTGGAAAGCAAAAACGTAGTAAGTGACACATATGGCCATTTTCACTTTTTTACGTCGTTGGAATCAGAAAAAAAGACGCGTCGAATGATATATGACTTGTAACAATTAGATGAAAAATAGCGAAAATAGGATTTTCAAGATTGACACTTCTCTTTTATTTTTTGTACCGTAAAACGATTTTCTTTTAGGAAAACTCTAGGTTAATGCCGTGGTACAATACTTATTCAGCAAAAATAATATTGTGTCCAAAAACGACAGCTCTAAGTCCACAAACACGAAAGTTACCATTTTCTTTTAAGTTGAAATGTTTTTCGGCTCTGGTGAACAATTTCATTTTTGTGGGTCAATTTAACTTGTGTTGAAACTTAAGAAACTGATTTTTTTTGTAAATAAGAAACCGAAAAACAAAAAACCAATGCTTTTATTTATTTTTAAATACGAACAATTTTTTGATGAGATCTCTATCTCTGTGTGTAAGCTAAACATGAATGAACTGTGGACGTTAGTGCGACTATCATTTGTATGGGTTACTATGTTTTATTTTCCAGCGTCGATATATAAAGGCTGTAACTTTAACTTATGTTGAAAGTTCAGAAACTGCTTTTTTTATTTGTAAATAAGAAACCGAAAACAAAACCAATGTTTTTATTTTTAAAATGCGAACAATTTTTGATGAGATCTCTATCTCTATCTCTGTGTGTAAGCCAAACATGAATGAATCGTGGACGTTAGTGCGACTATCATTTGTATGGGTTAACTATGTTTTATTTTCCAGCGTCGATATATAAAGGCTGTAACTTTAACTTATGTTGAAACTTAAGAAACTGATGTTTTATTTGTAAATAAGAAACCGAAAACAAAACCAATGTTTTTATTTTTAAAATGCGAACAATTTTTGATGAGAGCAATCCTCTATCTCTGTGTGTAAGCTAAACATGAATGAACCGTGGACGTTAGTGCGACTATCATTTGTATGGGTTACTATGTTTTATTTTCCAGCGTCGATATATAAAGGCTGTAACTTTAACTTATGTTGAAACTTAAGAAACTGATTTTTCTTTGTAGATAAGAAACCGAAAACAAAACCAATGTTTTTATTTTTAAAATGCGAACAATTTTTGATGAGATCTCTATCTCTATCTCTGTGTGTAAGCCAAACATGAATGAATCGTGGACGTTAGTGCGACTATCATTTGTATGGGTTAACTATGTTTTATTTTCCAGCGTCGATATATAAAGGCTGTAACTTTAACTTATGTTGAAACTTAAGAAACTGATGTTTTTATTTGTAAATAAGAAACCGAAAACAAAACCAATGTTTTTATTTTAAAATGCGAACAATTTTTGATGAGAGCAATCCTCTATCTCTGTGTGTAAGCTAAACATGAATGAACCGTGGACGTTAGTGCGACTATCATTTGTATGGGTTACTATGTTTTATTTTCCAGCGTCGATATATAAAGGCTGTAACTTTAACTTATGTTGAAACTTAAGAAACTGATTTTTCTTTGTAGATAAGAAACCGAAAACAAAACCAATGTTTTTATTTTAAAATGCGAACAATTTTTGATGAGATCTCTATCTCTATCTCTGTGTGTAAGCTAAACATGAATGAATCGTGGACGTTAGTGCGACTATCATTTGTATGGGTTAACTATGTTTTATTTTCCAGCGTCGATATATAAAGGCTGTAACTTTAACTTATGTTGAAACTTAAGAAACTGATGTTTTATTTGTAAATAAGAAACCGAAAACAAAACCAATGTTTTTATTTTAAAATGCGAACAATTTTTGATGAGATCTCTATCACTATCTCTGTGTGTAAGCTAAACATGAATGAATCGTGGACGTTAGTGCGACTATCATTTGTATGGGTTAACTATGTTTTATTTTCCAGCGTCGATATATAAAGGCTGTAACTTTAACTTATGTTGAAAGTTCAGAAACTGCTTTTTTTATTTGTAAATAAGAAACCGAAAAACAAAAAACCAATGCTTTTTTTAAAAAATGCGAACAATTTTTTGATGAGAGCAATCCTCTATCTCGTGTGTAAGCTAAAAATGTATGAACTGTGGATGTTAGTGCGTGTAAGGACTTACAGCGAGCGTGTCCGTGGCGTAGAAGCGTCGCTCGAGCGCGTGGTCGTGCGGCGGCGGGAGGCGCACGCGAATTCGCGTCACTTCCCGTTCGCGCTCGCTTGCGCAGGGCTCCTCCGGAACTCGGGCCTCTGCCCCCGCACGTAACGTCTAATAAACAAATCGTGCTGTTTAAATCGTTATAATCTAAACTGGCTCCTCACACAAAGGTGTAGGCAGTGATTACGATTGGGACCTGGCGAGTAATCCTGTAAAGTTTGGTGACGATCGGAGTACTCTTCTTTTTGAACTGTCAAATACTACAAACAATCGATTATTAAAATGACTTCGACAGAGAAGCATTCAAGAATAAGATAATACACATAATTGTTGAAAGCCACTTTAAAATCGATTTATGACATACCTCTTTTCTCGCTTCCTCCACGAGCCTTTCCGATTCCGCTCGTTCTAGCTCCTGTTTTATCTCTAACTCTTGTTGTTTCTTTATTTCTTCTTTGGCTCTATGAACAAGAAAATTGGTAAGATAAAAAAATACACAATTACAGGTATCTCTACAAGATCATATTCGTATTGTCGAGATCAGTAAAAGATTTTTTTTAATGACGAACAACACAGATTGACCAGAGTAGCTGGCCTTGACTGCTTCACCGTATTGAGAGGTGGCATAGCTCTTAGGTCGCTTAGCCTGAACCTCTACCGCTAGTTACTCGACACAAGGGTCCCCCCGGCGAGGAATAACTTCAGCTTGGACGGTTACAATGTTACTCACTCAGTAGACGAACGAAGGTAACCGACATAGCCCACCGTGTAAGGTGAAGTGGCGATACGCTGTGCACATAGAGCGTGGAACAGATTGTAGATGGGTCCGAAAGTTATCGATTGGAGACCACGGACCGGCGAGCTCAACAAGGTGGTCTGACGAGCTCATAAAGGCCGCAGGACGCAGCTAGATATAAGCTTGTAACCCATTCATTTGGTAATCGTTGAGGGAGGCCTATGTCCAGTGGATATTCTACTGCTGAAATGACGATGGTGATTCCTACCTATCGGCTTCTAGACTGCGTTGGTAGGCCTCGTCTTGTTCCCGCTTGACGCGTTGCCGCGCGTCTCTTTCCCTCTCCAGTCTCACATCCTCGTCCCTCTGCGCTGCAAACCGTTCTATCGCCTCCACCAGGCCGCCGACTAGTTCCGACACACCTACATTTCCTGTAACAGAAAAAAAAAGAGACATGTCATGGATGGTATGGAGTACATTTTACCATGCATAAAGTCGTTCGCTAAAATATATGCATGGAAATAGCACTTCTTGTAAAGATGATAGGTGACCGAGGTCTACATTTAGATTGTCTTCACCGGCACGTGGTTGGTCGATGTTCCGCGCGTCCGGACG
The DNA here is from genome assembly GCA_029286785.1 of Meandrusa payeni. Classification (NCBI taxonomy): domain Eukaryota; kingdom Metazoa; phylum Arthropoda; class Insecta; order Lepidoptera; family Papilionidae; genus Meandrusa; species Meandrusa payeni. The sequence goes on along the minus strand of JAGSMX010000008.1, from coordinate 2,832,664 downwards.
AAGCGATTTGAGTCATCGTTCATCGTGCGTACAGCAAAGAAGTGGAACAAGTTGCCGGCCTCAGTCTTTCCGTCCAAGTACGACGTGGGGGCTTTCAAGAATAGAGCGAATAGACACTTACTAAACTAGCGCGTACCATCTTTCGACTATATCACTACTTAACATCAGGTGGGATCGTGGTCAAGCAATAGTTTATACTCCCATAAAAAATTAGAAGCATGGCGAAAAGCTTAGGATCTAAAGAGATAACGTTGTGATCTTTTACTATGTTAGCTGGACACCTTTTTTTATAATTTCTAAGGAAGTGCTTGACTATGATCCCACCTGATGTTAAGTGGAAATGCAGTCCTGATGGTAAGGCGCACTAGCTTAGTAAATGCCTATTCACTCTACTCTTGAAAATACCCACGTTGTAATCGGAAGGAAAGACAGACGCGGACACCTCTATAAATATTTTATGTACACTTAATGTGCCGAATCATGGCAGGTATGCTGAACTAGTGCTAGAAGGTCTACCTTGAATAGTGGAATGGTGGATTTAAAACCACCACCAATTATGTATGACAGCTCTTAATTTATTGAATTATAAAATAAACCATATTTTTTAAATGCTTTTCAAGTGATTTGAACCGATAAACATTACCGTTCAAAAAGTTATAATAAGGGCATAATAAGGGAAATAATAACTTAGTAGCAAAGTAGCTGTCAAATTGTAAGTCAGCCTGCTTAGCCTCTAGATCATTATTTTTTTTTAAAAAAAAGAAAGTTAACCATGTTTCTTTTTTTTCTTCAAAAAACATTATACATTCATATTAACCGTTCCAACTAAGCTTAACCTTGTGCTAGGAGATAGGTCACGTCAATAGTCGAATGGTGGATTCGTACCTACGACCTTACGATTCGCAGACCGTACCCTAAACCATCAGGCTATTGACGCTTCAAAATTGCTTATATACTAACCATTAATAACTGAGTAAATTTCAGTATTAGAGCGTACGCGCATTATAATGACTAAGGCGGGCAGTCGCTCCACCGGGATGCTGCGTATCGTCATGCTGGCCACTGGGCCCAGAGCGTTGGCAACAGAGTTCAGTAACCTGTAAACAAACAAGCGGTTTAAGAGAGCTAGAGAAGGGCGAGAGAAGCTGGCCTTTACTGCTTCACCGGATTGAGAGGTGGCATAGCTCTTAAGTCGCTAAGTCTAAACCTCTATCGTTAGTAACTCGACTCAAGGGTCCCCCCGGTGTGGGGTAACCTCGGCTTGGACGGTTACTATGTTACGCGTAAGCATTCCGATCCGAGGGCGCCCGAGAGGGCCGAACCACGACTCGGTCGGTGGCTATTTCACGGATAAGGGACATTCAAAAAGCTAAAGTAACTTTGAGTGCCACTTCGGGAAGCGTTATTGTATAATGACTTGCGTACGTGCGTGCGTTCAGCGTACACATAAACGTACTTACATATTGTTGTTGTCCGGGTGCGTGAGATCCCAACCGTAGACGAGGAAATTTGCAGCCAGTGTCTGCAGCACGGTATCACAGCCGAGCAGTTGAGCGCAGAACACGTTAGACAGTACTGACTGCTCGTGATGTAAGTATACGCCCAACAGCTTCCTCTGTAATACACAATACTCTAACTAGCCATCCTCATGTATTTACTTTTTTTATGCTTTCAGAGCATGTGCTTGACAATGATCCCACATGATGATGTCGATGTTAAGGCGCACTAGCTTAGTGAAGGCCTATTCACCCTACTCTTGAAAACACCAACATTGTAATCGGAGGGAAAGACCAGTGGCCAAACGGTTTCAGTCCTACTTTGTACGAATAATAAAAGTCGAAGCAAAGCGCTTTAATTCGGTTTATATGTATAACAAGCATTATATACTTGAAGATATAACATCTATATATATATATAAAAGACAAAGTGTGTGGTTATGTTTTATATAGGCTTCGAAACGGCTGGGCAGATTTGACAGAGTGGCTTTCAGGGAATCGTCAGATTGACCTAGCGAGCAATCCTGTAAAGTTTGGTGACGATCGGAACACATCTCTTTTTGAACTGTCAAACAAGCCATACGTCGTACTTTTATATCTGACATTAACTTGAGACCGATATGTTTTTGTATAAATGATAAGAATGATATTGTATTTACTGATATGTACATGGGTGTTGGTAATGATCTTCATCCGCTCAAGACGAGAATGAATATGGAGAGTAATGTTGAAATTAAATATATTGTGAGAGTTAAATTAAATATTTAATGATGTAAGTTTATTGTTTAAATGCGTATAGGCACCTTCCACATCTATAAATAACCATCTTCATAGTTAAAATAAATATAATTTCGTTATATTTTGAAATTATAATCTGCTTACTCACAACTTAGAAACTCAATCACGTCATTATGAGTCAGGCATTTAGATATTACATTAGCAATTACAAGTAATATATATATATTAAAATTTTATTATCGCTTACCTCTTTGGCAGGTTTGAGACAGGACTCCTTGATTGCATCTTGCAGAGTGCCTTCAAAGAAGTGGGGACTGTTCGGTCCGTAACGCGTCCGGAAACGTTGTGAGAACTCTATGCAACCCACCACCTCGTCGTCAACGTTATCCGACACTGAAATAATTATAATAATATAAAAACTATGAAGTATGCCATTTGAACAGTTGCCTTTTAAAAGGTACTATATTCAAAGACAATATTTCCTTAGGAACCTTATATTACTACAAAATATGTATACATAAAATACTTTAAAGAACATTACTGGACAGCTTTTGTTCTTGAAATGTCTTCCGGTACATCTCGGTACATTTCGGTACATCTGGACATCTACTACCAGAAGACACTCTTGAAATGTGTTATATTTTAAATTTTTTCCATATGCTTTAAAAGATTCCAGTACCATTCCCATGTTATATATAGTACAGCAGAGTTAATTGTGAAATATGTCCACAATGGCTATTTTCATTCATTTGTGTCATGTGGTTTTAAACTTACTTAAGGGCTGTATTCTATCAGTCTGAACCAAGTCCACGAACATGTCATCCTCGGCAGGAAAACCGTCTCCTGTGTCCTCGACTTCTTCCACCGAACTGTTCTCACTGTCCGAGCTGTCTACTATTATCTGTGGAGAATGTAAGCAGTTGAAAATTAATGCTTTTGTCATCGTAATTTGGATAATTTTTTATAATCGAGGTATCCCCAATAAAGCTATATATAATGCCTGTTAGAGAAGAGGGGAGGGGATAATAACAGAAGAAACAAAATATTTATAATATATAATGAAATTTGTGTTAGGCATTGCAATATAAAATATTGTGGTTAATGTTTTCTTCTATCCCATTGTAATACTAACCCTTTTAAAATCTTTCTGTTTGTTGCCCGGAGCCCGTTTGACTGAGAGCTCGTGCTGCGGTAAATCCAACCCCACCATAGCTAACACAGTGTCATCTAGCCCCATCACCGAAGGCCAACCAGTCCAGACCTGTTATAAAGTTGCATGTTAGAAATATTAATTTCATAGAACAATAGCATAGCGCCTTAGATTTGCATTAAGTTTAAATTAAAAAAATAAGCAAGCTTTGTTAGATCATATTTAGAATAGGTGGTATAGGATAGAAAGGAAAAATTATAAAAATCTCTGGTATGCAGTGCAACAGATTCGACCATAGACCATACAGGCGTGCTAGACGCACTCCTGCGTTTACAGTGAGTGTGGTATCTAAGATCCAACTCTTCATAATAAGCCAAATAGCTTAATTATATGATTAAATTGAAAAATGATGGCTCCATATTTAAATAATCAGGTGGATTATTTGATTAACAAACACATCAGTATAACAATTAGGTACTGTGATCCCATTCTGGTGTGAAAAAAATAATAACTAAAAATCTACAAAGGCCGTTTTTATTGTTTATGGGGTGGAAATCTTCAACAAGATACCCCGCCTTCTGGGGGGAAGGCGAGGTTATGTGGGGTTTTTACCCACTAAACTTCCACGGTGGCCCTTCCTTGGTGCATAGTGACGGGCTCCGGGATCTCCAATGGAACGCATCGGAGCACCTCTGCACTGTGCTCTTCGGAAAGTCTCGTCGGGGAGGTTACCCCCGCTGTGCCCTCACATTGCAAGGCGATACGGGCCAGCCGATGAACTGAGCATGTGAACCTGAGGTCTACAGGGGCCTGCATCAACTGCACTAAAGTGTCGAATATTTAAAAGGAAAACGAAAACAGCCTTTCCCTAACGGAGTAGACGGAGATCACATAGAACAATGCAGTATTAAAGATGTAGGGAGAAGTGGCCAAAGAAACTCCAGCAAAGTTAACATTTAACAGGTGGGAAGTTGCATTAGAATAATACAATTTATTACAGAAAGCATTCATGATATGGATGCTTATCCATGAAATAGCAACGGACCAAGTCGTTGTTCGGCCTTTTCTGGCCAAGGTTACCCCTCACCGGAGGGACCCCTGTGTCGAGTTACTAGATAGAGCTTCAGGCTAAGTGCTATGCCAATTCTCAATCCAGTGAAGCAGTCAAGGCCAGTTTCTTTCGCCAATCAGTGTAGATCATCAAAAAAAATATCTGAATAGAAAAAAAAAAGTAATGACCAGAGGGCTAACAAAAGTGTGCATACCTGATATCTAACTGGCACATCAGTGAGTGAGTAGATGTCGTTCTTTACTTCTTGAACTGTCTTTGTTCCCGGAAACTTCAGTGTGTACTCCCTTTCATCGTGTTTCACTCGGAGGATGTATGTTGTTGTTAATCTCTCTGCTACCCTTTGGAGAAGAACATAAAACATGTACATTATGGAGCAACGCGCGGGCACATTCTTTGTATTTCCGAATTATCTTAGAAATTTTACGAAACAAAATTAGAATGTAACCAAACAGTCTCATCAAACTACACTTGAAATACATTTTTTCAATAAAAAATTGAACATCGAAATCGGTTGGAGTGATATTGAGTTATAAGTCCATTTGTAGCGCACATACTTGATGCGAATTTATTTTTGCAAACTGTATTGCATTGAGATTATTTTCAGTATATTTTACTGTTTCAAAAAAACTGAATGCAAATTTAAGACTTATATGGCTTTCTCGTGGATGCCATTGGCAGAATTGGACCAAATAGACACGGGACCACACGAAGCACCAGCTTTCAAACGACAAAAGAATCATCCAAATTGGTTCACCTGGTGGAAAGTTATGAGGCAAAAATAAAAAACATATAGACAAATAGAGAACCTCCTTTTTTGAAGTCGGTTAATAAGCTCTTAAAAGACATAATTTAATGAATTCCTAGTGACTTGTGTAAACATTCAGTTTTCTGTTTAACTCTACTTCTGTACCTCTGTTTTGACATCTAGTTTGTGTTGTTAACTTAAAGGCTTAAAGAAACTCCATCAGTTGGAGAGATGGCTCAGTCTCAACAAATAGGAGTGCCATTCAGATTCAAAATGGGAGATACGTGACCTAAACATCTAACATCAATTGAAAAGAATCAACTAGCAAGTCAACGGAATCGTATGTAACATTTTTGCATTTAGTCCCCATTTTCTTTGTTAAGTTTTACCGGAAAACCTACAGAAGGGATACCCTCTAGATAGTAGATTATAGAATAGAAAAGTTTCAGAGATTGTTAGTATAGAATATATTGTAGTTCACACAGCTGGGACCTATATTTTTTTGCTTTAAAAAAAAAGTCTATTGCATTATGTTTGATTTAAGTTGTGATCTATCAGAAAGAAAGCAAAGATGTTTTTTATTATTTCATCACTATTTAACATCCAATATTCAATCATTAATCTCAAAATTTGGCAATTGATCACACAGCCAAATAATAAGAAACCCAATTTCAATTACAGTTATTGCACTATAACAGGAGAAAGATTTGAATTCTAAGACTTACTCGTCATCACCCATGTGCTGGTCTGCAGACTTTAGGCGCAGCACGGCGTTTCTTTGTAGACCAAGAGTCGACAGCATCGCTAAGGGCGTGGCCAGAGACCCGCCCAGTCCGGAAATCTGTTGCTGGCACACGGGAACACCGCATACCATTTCCAAACGTCTCTTTAAATCACCTGTGGACAATGATTCTTTATTGCCCGAGTGGCAGATACGCACATACTACACGTGCACCTTGAGTGTTCTTTAGGCAGTCTATAATAGGCGTCGGCAGCCTTTTTAGTTTGAAGTTATTTTTAGTTTTGCACCAACCTAGTTTACAGTATATGCAGGGTATTAGAAAACCGCTTCCCAAAACGAAGACAGACGATAGAAGTAACCTTTAATGATGGAACAGAAAAAAAATCGATACTGATAAAAAAAATCATATTTAACTAGCATTATTGACGCTCCATCATGTTAGTATAGCTAAATGAAACAATAGATTTATAAAAATACATTATTTTAATAAAATATAGCAATGGAACACTAAATCTAAAACAAGTGATGGTCACTGGTTGAGAACAATATAAAAAAAATAGTTTTACTTACTAACTGTTGCCGAACCGGACATTTTGATTTCGTGCATCTTATTATTATAGTGAACTTGAAGCTCTACCAAGTTTAAAACACTATTACTAGGTGATGAGGTTGATGCTTGATTATTTCCTTCCCGATCTGCAAAAGTATATATGTGCCAACGGTATTGCTTTTTACAAAAATATCTTGCCAAAAAAGTAATTTTTAAATGGATTAGAAATAGCCTATAACCTACCCATGTTTAAGTTGGATGTTGATTGGCACTTTATTTCATGGCAATTTTTAGAAGAGGCCTATATGGTGGTCATGAAAATATATACATATGGATAGACTTAAAATAATTATAAATATGTTATATACCTGGTGGGTGGGTTTTTGGTGTTATCACAGATATATCTTCATCTATCATTTCAACATCGTGTGTGGCATTGTTAAGGGATCTTGAGTTGCGGGAGCTGTTTCCATCTTGAGGCATTACTCGATTGATAGCAGTCTATAACAAAGCCTTCTGGTTACCGATAGAATTTGAGGATTGCATCACTTAATACCATGACGCATTATGCAGGTAAGGCAGTAGCAACCACCATAAATCTATATATATAAAAGAGAAAGTGTGTGGGTATGTTTCAGGCTCCGAAATGGCCAGACTGATTTCAATGAAACTTTCAGGACATCTTCAGATTGACCTAGCGAGTATGGTGACGACGGAGCACTCCTCTTTTTGTACTGTCAAATACAGCGTAAACAAACAATCTGACTTCAAATCGAATCATTGATGGATTTAACATTAAAGAATGTGCAGACAATCTCTTTTAAAGCACATAGTTTTCTTATTTATGCCATGTCGGAATAGGACTAAATTGAAATGGGAACAGACGGCAAGCACCAGCCCTTAAATAAAAAACAGAATCGTCAAAATTGGTTAACCCAGTCCAAAGTTATGAGGTCAATATAAAAAAATACAGTTCAATTGAAAACCTCTTCCTTTTTTGAAATTGGTAAAAAAATTAAAATCCCTTTATTGGCAGTAGAAGTATATAATAAAACTAAGTGCTGTAAATTTTATGAAAATAAATAAGTGATTGAGATGGCTGAACGCTTCCCAAGCACGATCTGTAGATTAAGGCATGGGCATGCATATACCCCCGTTCATCTGGCAAAGCTACACATTATAGACGGCACCCTTTGTGGATGTGGACCGGATGAAGGGATTCCAGATCACATGTTTTTCAGTTGTTCCTTACTGTCTTCTTGCGCCCCACAGACTTCAAATCTCTATTCTCCCTTGTTAATTCTCGTTTTGATTATATTTTATGTTTATTCATTAACAAAAATAACATTACATTTTAGTTTGTCTGTCTTTCACCGAACTAAACTTATGATTATATTGTGATTGTTTTAGATATATCAATAGTGAGCTTTGCGGTGAATTATCTCGGCAGTAACCACTCTACATCTTTGTTAATTTCGATCCTTGTCAGTCTACGAAGCCTACACTATACAGCAGTTCAACATATGCACTTCGATATTGGCGAAATCTACATGGAAACGCCATCAACAAAAACAATTGAATTGAATTAAGATGGTTGATCTACTTTTTACCAAGCTTATTAAGTCTAATATGCACTGTCTTAGAATTCTTCTTTGTTTACAAGAATTTCAAAGGCAGAAAGTCATTGGTAGGAGACAAAATAATAATAATAATAAAATCTTTATTTTCAAAAACAAAAAACATATAAAGCAAGTATAAAATGTTTGGATCTTTTTTTAAGTATAAAATATACTTGTGCCAGAAGATCCAGGTCTTCCTTAATCATATCACATATTGTTTTTGTTTTATAGTTAATTAGTATAAAGTAATTATATGTGTGTATTTATGTGAGATTACAATAAAAATGTACAAAAAGATATTATTGAAACTGGTATCGTAAAATGGAATTAGATTAGCAATACTGCCATTATCATAAAACAATTTTAGTTTTTAAACAATTCCATTGAATTAATGTTCAACATGTGATAAAAAATACTTATAGTAACTGAATAGTAGTTATTAATTTAGATTTCATATACTGTAATAATAATGTATATGAAAATTAATAACAACTACATAAGTAGTGGACTAAAATGTAATAACTGATTTATTGGAATGGTTGAAAAATTTCACCAGTGTATAATGCTAACATTATTTCCTTTGTCTAACAAGACAATAATGGTCTTGAATAAATAATAAAGGAATGTATTAATCATGAAATAACACTGAAGACTTGAAACAATGGCCTAGTGTGGGTGAATTCCATAAAAGTAACATTAATGCACATAATATGTGAATTAAAATAACTTACAAGTAAATCCCAATTAGATTCATCTAAATGTAATATTGCCACAGCAACATCTTCTATGTTTGTTATTCCCTGAAATGAAAAGTCAATTTATCAAATAATAATTTAACCCATACCTACAAAGAAATTTGAAGAATTAGCAAAAAAAATATATTTACACAAAAATTTTTATAGTTGTTGCATATCAGCGCGTATAATGTCGCAGTTGTATATCAGGAGAAAAGAAATAAATAATATTTGACTATCTTCAATCGGAAGTACAAACTAAGATTCAAATTATGTTTAACACAAAGGATTTTTAACAAAAAAATTTAAACCTGCAAGCGTTTTTAATATGTCTATCTCAACGTATTAAAGAAACAAAACCAAATATAAGGAATAATATCAGACGCAAAAAATCATGTTAGGTTTGATATAAAGAGATAAAAAGGGTTTTAACAGTCACTGTTGTTGATCTCCGCATAACCTTTACAATATGGGATCAAATAATCTTACACATATCAATAGTAAAGCATCGGCGAAATGTTTTAACAATACCTGAAAATTTGCTAGAATTTCCTCTCTGTTTTCAGCCATCCCGATATTTTTATCACAAAAAATACTACGATTCTACTAAGTATGACATTTACATTTGCAGACAAATCACACTCAAACATTGACCATAGACTGATATTCATAATTTGTTGCCATTGTAATGAATGAAGTGAGGAGAAAAATCAAAGTTGGTAAGGTGACAATGACATCGCATGTTCTATAAAGTCAATACTTACATACATATTATAAATCGAATACGTCTTAAACTCGATTTTTCATCAAGGTTTTAAAAGAATGGCGCTACCATTATTTAATGCCCTCGCAATTTAAACTTCATAGCTGAGTTAACACTAAAATATAATAGATTAAAATTTGATATTTTTCAACCAATTTCAAAATGAGGAGGTTCTCAATTCATCTGTATTTTTTTGTTTGTTACCGTATAACTTTCAAGTAGGTGAACCGATTTTGATGATTCTTTTTTATTGTAAAGCTGTTGCTTCTTGTGTGGTCTCATTTTGGTCCAGATTTGGACAATGGGATCCATGAGAAAAATGATTGAGTGAAGGTCTCTGAGGGTGATTTAGGGGTGCTCGAACAATCTCTTCATTCCGGTCCAACACTTTCTACAGTCATTTTTGTCGCTGGTTAAGTGATATAAGGAAAAACCACCACCAACTAATTCAACCCCAAAATAAATAGTAATAGGTTTGTGTGTTGAAAATTGCGAGAAGCAGGGACGCAGAGGGGCGTTTACGACGCGTGAACCAGAGCATTCTCCAACACCATCTCCAAAAATCAGGCATTAAAAAAAGTAACTATAGCGGTAGCACTCTATTAATAAATCCAAAGTAAACAATTAAAGTACATTAGAAAAGAGCACAGACACCAGTCTGTGGTTGTGCTTTAATAATAATTAAAAAAAAGTTGCGCAATGGCACACGTTTTTATGTTTAATTCAATAGTGACCTTAGTACAGTATACATTACTATATTACCACAAAATATAAGGCCATGTCTCACCAGACAGCAATATCTAACAGTCGTTGATCAGTTTTCGAGCGGGATGGAAAATGATTAAATTACTTTTAAAAAATAGGGATTGTGATTAGGTAGGTTGAAAATTTTTATTGCCCATTATAAAAATTATAAAATATATAAAAATTTAATGCCACATTAATTTTTTTTTTCCAAAAATAATGTTAGGGGTAGACAACCCTTATCACTTAGGGATTAGGAAAATAAATAGTAGGAACGAATACAACTACAAAATTTCATAAAATCGGTCAAGCCGTTTCCGAGGATGTTTTTTTTATAACGAACTACATTGGCCAGTGAAGCTGGCTTTGACTGCTTCACCGTATTGAGAGGTGGTATAGCTCAGCATAATCGGAATAGATATTACCCGTTTTTCATTCACCATATTCGGGTTCGCTATATTCGTATTTCATTTCATTACTTTATTCTACCTTTCCATTGTTAATTTCACGAGTTCTTTCTACTGCTTATTAATAATAAAATATAATACAATTAATAATCGAAACATACAAATGGACGCCTTTAGGACATCTAAGGTTACGCATTGACCTTTCCAGAGAAGACGGCGAGGCGTAGGTTCCACACATATTTAGTGTAGATTGTCTAGATTTGTATATATTTTTTTTCACTCACAAAAACAAGTTTCTTCTCTAATGCATTACTCATATTTGACTACAGAAGATAATTTAGCACTTAAATTAATTCTTATATTCTCTTTAATTAAATAAATTTAAGATACCCAGGGACTAAGGAATTGTACATAAATTACCAGATAAAAACAATCACGGATGAGTTCAAATACGATAAGCGCGCGAGATGCTCGAGTACGGTTGGGCCGAGACAGTCAGTTGCGAAAGCGCGCAGTTCGCGCACGCGCCGTACTTTTTTTTTAAATGTGCCTGTGGTTTACGCGGCAAAGATTGAAGTGAAAGAATAATTTAAAAAGGTAATTTCAATTGATTTTTACATTTCAATATTTTTTTGTTGAAAATGATACATGATAATGATACGTCTTAATTACGTATGCTTGCAAAAAAAAACATTTGCTTGAGTTTGAACTTTAAACTTATAATCATTAATTCTATCTGTAATCACTAAAAGGTCATACTTATTTTAAAAAGTATATTTTCCGCCTTTTCATATTCACGCGAATATTATTCATTGAATAAAACCGTTTATTTTTAAATATAATCGCGTTTTAATTTTATTTTTGAATTCCCCTGTAGAGTGTTCTAAACGTCGAAATAGATTTATATACGTGGAAATAGTTTTATTTAATAAATTTATTTTTAATGTTATATTCATTAGATTGTTCTAAAGTTAAAAGTAGAAGGCAACTCTATAATTTTGCAAGTGGAGTTTGTATTTACTGTCCTTGTTTCTCTTATCTAAATAAGAAATTTCAGTAACTCTATGCCATGATAAATTAATTCGTCATCTTTAAAAATAACAAAACTGTATTCCTTTTTTTGTATTCATTGCCAATTTTTTCACCCCCATGGGTTATACATACTAAATACTACTCAAAATACATATCCGTAATCTCTGCCCAACACTCTTTCACTTTGTTCTCAAATATCTCCTCTTTGGTTAGGATTGCAATTTATAACCAAAGTGCGTAAATAGCATTGAATACTTTGATTAAATAAATATATTATATATTAAAAAATCGACTTTGGGTTACTCCATTACAAAATGCCAATTTCATATGTTAGGACCTTTTTTTTGTTAACGCGGCGGAATCATCTTACAGACCTTCCGCCCACTACACCCAACCGCGAAAGCCATCAGCCGTTTAACTGGAGTGCCCTGGATCTGTCAACAACCAGGCACACATGTTAGGACCTAATACAATCTTACTTATTTTTTTCCATACATGAATATATAATTTTATATTCTCAATAAATCGTTTGCACGTGCTGTAGTTAAAATTTTTCGCAATAATCGGGAAGTAGGTCAAATTACATCCGTAACTTCCGTTTCCAGGCAATATGGCTTCCCCGGCCATATGCGGCCGTTTTGTCGTGCTTCTCGCTGTGGCAGTAGGTTCCCAGGCACTTACGTTTGACGAAGGTAAGCATATATGTATATAAGAGATATTTTAATATATATCATAGTAAATGTAAGATACGCTTATGAATATTACCACGATAAGAATCAATTTAAATCGTGAAGAAGTAAGTAGTGTGTATTTAGTAAGCACCTAGTAAAATAACTGACCTGAGTAACGCATACGTCCGGTGTCCAGTGCTGCACAGTATTTTCTTTATAAAATTACTCCGTATTTAACCGACTTCAAAAAAGGAGACTTTCAATTCGTATTGTATTTTATTTTTATATATTTGTGCACTCATTGAACTCTAACTGTACTTGGTTTCAAATAGGGCCCATATCAATTTTTTAGCATAGGGTTCCTAAGATATACTAGGGAACTCCTAAAAATTGTAGGAAAATGGTAGGTTTTTCTAGTAGTTAGGCTATGTTAAGTACTACTTACCGACACCGAGCACGAAGAAAAAGAATATAGAGGCAAGACATTGACAACATAAAGAAACATTTATTCGCTACAGAGAATATATGCTTAAAACTACATAATTGACTGTACGAAAATGACCTCCACTGAGCTGTAAGTCACGAAGATGATGAGATCTTGTAGCCCTAGTTCTGGGCTCGTAGAATAAGACTATGGTATCCCCTGCCTGTCGTAGAAGGCGATTAAAAGTAGTCTCGGGTTCACTGGGCGACAAGGGTGGGGCCTCTGTCGTCCGCCTAAGTGGACTCGATAAGAAGGCGACATCGGCTGGCCCGTGTCGCCTAGCACTGCGAGGGCACAGGGAGGAGGGATTAACCTCCTCCCCCGGGACGTGCTCTCCTTGAGCACAGTGTAAAGGGGCTTCGGTGCGTTCCTCTGGAGATCCCGGTGTCCCTCACCATGCACCGAGGAAGGGCCACCGGGGGGATGAGTGGGAAGAACCCCACATAACCCTGCCTTCCCCATAGTGTTTGACAGAAAAGAAATGATTTCTTGTCGTGTATGCTAAAGATTGGGTTGTTATAAATTTTATGTGTGACTGTAATTGGTGTATTTATTTCTTTAAGTTATATGTGCAAGACTTTTGTTGAGAAAGCAATTTTTTTTATTATACATTTAAAAGTGTGCATGGAATTTATGTAATCTGATCGGAGGTGGAAGATTCCAGCACTTGGTCACATCAATAACCACTATTCATAAGGGCCAACTGGTCTAGCGCAAGGACATCAAGTGCGGCCAATTTATAAGGAAAGTAGATTAGTAAATCATTCCCGTTACGTATATTTATCTCGCAGACATTCTATTTCTAGTTTTCTGCCCACCCTAATGACGACAAGAATAGTACTTTATTTTAAGACTCATTTGACAGAATTTACTTAAGTTATGGTAGTGAAATATTATGTTTAAATTTGCCTCAAGTTGCGTAGTACTCTAGTACTCCGACTTCGATTCCCAGTGGCTGGCATCAATAGAATTGTTTTGTTTGCAATTAAGTGATGATTTACGGCGTGCTCGTTGAAGGAAAACATAGTGAAGGAACCTGGATTGGAAAATTTTCTAAGACATGTTAAGTCCACCAATATGCAATAGAGCAGTGGGACATATATAACTTTTATTCTGCGCTTATTTATTTATTTATTTAATAAGATATACCAACAGCATTACACAAGCATACATTGTTGTAATAATCAAGTTTACAAGTCCTGTTGTGTATGCCAATTACAGGTGTACACAACATTCGCTATAAAGAAACGTAATGATTTCATATTTAATAGTTACAAAAATATTTTAATAAATTATAAAGAAATAGAAAAATCAGTAATAAATTAATTAAATTTTTAACACTAAGGTGCGGAAGACCTTGCGTGAATTAGAAAAAATGTCAACCGACGTGGACTTAGTGCTAAGGAGGTTATATGTAGCGGAAATCCTTGGCAATGCTTCTTAGCTTGGCAATTACGCTTATATACTAAGCTGCTGTCTTACCATCCAGCATTGCCACTTAACATTTGATGGGATCGTGCATAAAGAAACAGAATTAATCAGTTCACGATAATCACGTCTTTGCACGTTAGTGTGTACCCAAATTTACTTTCTGAAGTTTGATAACGTAATGTAATATTTCAACGAGGTTACAATTATTTCTATAAACACGATAATTTCCGAATTTCTATGGCAATTCATTAACTTGTACAGCAATTAAACATTGGAATAGCTTACCACGTGTATCTGAATACTTACTCTAACAGTGAAAATGATAAATTAATATTTTAACGTTTATTTTCACCATGTATTAAATTTATATTAGCTACACCGTGCGGTGTTCCTAAGTTACTCAGCCCTTTATATCGGCAATCTATCGATGTAATTCCGATACCAAAATCAGTACAGCCACCTCAGAGATTACCTGGAATAAACAGATAGAAATAATTGACAGATGTGCATGTAGCAAAAAGCGGTTTTAATATTACAATCACTATTAAATTTATTTGTATACAGGGACGATATTTGTATATGTAAACGTATAATCTATATAAGATTCGCATTTTAAACGCTATTTTTATTATATTATATTCCTTATCCTATACTATAAAATGATAAATAGCATTAAGTTCGCTTTTTTATGACGAACTACACAGATTGGCCAGAGGAGCTGGCCTTGACTGCTTCACCGGAGTGAGAGGTGGCATAGCTCTAGGTCGCTTAGCCTGAACCTCTATAGCTAGTAACTCGACACATGGGTCCCCCGGTGTATTAAGTTCGCCTTTGTACATGTATTTTGGTGTAATAAATAATATATCTATCTATGTATAAAACGTCTGTCTATATATTTTTTTTCAGTTTACAATTTTGTGTATTCCTATTAGAGTTATCTTTGAACACGCAACAAGATTCTCTCTGTGTTATTTACGTCTTGATATGTACAGAAGGACAAATTTAACTTTGCCTCGGCGAACAGCCGTAATCCGTTTGTTCCGCTTTGTTTAGAAACGAGTATGGAAAAATACGGTTATCGTTCCAGGACGAAATAGAATTCGGAATACCTATGTATATTTATTTGTAACATATGTTCTTATTCTTTACGCGTGACTGCGATGTGTTCTATTTTAACCGCCTTCAAAAAAGTCGTTCCTTTTTAGCTAGTTTATTATGTAATTGCGTCATTTATAAGCGTTTTTTTTTAATGGAAATATTTTCAAGGAGGTCCCAATTTATTGGCACCGACTTTCGAAGATATACCGGGAATCTTTCCAAAGAATAAATTCGGATTTTTTGTTGAAGAAAAAGCATGTATGCAATTATTTTCCTAAACATTCGGATCTTTATAGGAATACGATGATAACTGAACTGGCAATGAATGATCTTATTAAATGAGTGACATTTTCATATCCATTAGTATCGAGCAATGCGCAGAGGCGACGAAAGTCTAGATAAACTGATCGTAGTTGGGAACACCGCAGGAAAAAGATCTCGCGGCCGTTCACCGACAAGGTGGTCCGATCAAGTAAAAGACTCGTCGTCCTTCAAATTTTACAGTGCTGTAAGAGACGCGCTGGACAGAAGCCGGTGGAGGCAAATCATCCGTTCCAGGTGCAACCCTGATGGTGACCACGATCCTCAGACATGAGGGACCAACACTAGAGAGAGAATATCGAGCTATTTGAGAGAGCACGATAAACACGAACTTTTCCGAAAAATTACTAAGGAAAATCACTTTCTCACATCAATTTCTAACTATTACTATACTGTACTACTATGCTACGTTGTAACGCACCCTAAGAATTTTCATTAAGTACAGTTAAAGTTACAGCACATATATGTCCAACTATTGCGCACAGGCCGTCTCCGTGAAAAGAGTATAAGGGAATAGTCCGCAAAACGGCCCTGGTGCGGATTGGCAGACTTCACATGTTTTAGGGAAATTTTCAAAGACATAGGTTTATTGTTTTCGTTTACCGTCGAACGCTTGGTAAATCAGCACTTAAAATTGCAACAAACAAATTCATTGGTACAATGCAACTTGAGGCGACCGCTTGGACACAGCTACCACGGCTCTTGAATTTTAAAATCGTAGGTACAGTATTCTCATACTTTACAGTATTTTAGATGATGTGCACCACATAAAGGGGGAACGTGCTAAACATGAAGCGGAAAGAAAGTCATTAATAAATAGCCATAAACTGAGGGAGCGACATGTGGGTGCCTTTTTAATGTTGCTGTCTGATGCTTTTTTTTTAAATGACGAACTACACAGATTGGCCAGAGTAGCTAGCCTTGACTGCTTCTCCGGATTGAGAGGGGGCATAGCTCTTAAGATGCTTAGCCTGAACCTCTATCGCTAGTAACTCGACACAAGGGTCGCCCCGGTGAGGGGTAACCTCGGCTTGGTCGGTTACTATATAACGGATAATCTAAGGGACATTCAAAAGCTAAACTAACTTTGAGTGCGAAGTGGCACTCAAAGTAAGCGTTATGGCTGGGAGAAGAAGTGGCCGAAGAAACTCCAGCAACGTTCCTAACGTCTAAGGGATGGGTTCATAGAGAGCGAGGAAGCTGGTGGCTAAGGCCATACAACATTGATGACTTTCTTTCTCGCTTCATGCGACCGATGTGCGTGTACTTAGGTTAGGGTATGATGGGGCTGCAGCCCTGTAGTTCTGGGCTCTCAAGAATAAAACTACGGTATCCCCTGCCTGTCGTACAAGGCGACTAAAAGGGGCCTCGGGTTCACTGGGCGACAAGGGTGGGTGCCTGAGTCGTCCACCAAAGTGGACCCGGGAAGAGGGCGACATCGGCTGGCCCGTGTCGCCTTGCGCTGCGAGGGCACAGGGGGGGAGGGAGTAACCTCCCTCCCGGGACGTGTTCTCCTTGAGCACAGTGCAGAGGGGCTCCGGTGCGTTCCACTGGAGATCCCGGAGCCCCTCGTCATGCACCGAGGAAAGGGCCACCGGGGAGGTTTTAGTGGGTAAGAACCCCACATAACCGCCGCCTTCCCCCCAGAAGGCGGGGTATTTTTCTGAAGATTTCCTCCCCGTCAACAAAAAAAAAAGGGTATGATGGGGCTGACATGGCCGAAAGGTCAAAAGTCCCCAAAAAATAAAGAAAGAAATAAAATAATTCATAGTTTCTACATACTTTTACGACATGGATACGACACATCATTTGTAGCCGATTGTAGTTCACTTCAATGTACGATTAGCTGTTAGGTGCATAAAGTCAGTGGGTCATGGAACATATCGCGGTGGCCATATTGGAGCTTCAAGTATGTTTGCGTAAGCCCTTCTTTATGGGCTCGTCCAATTCCGAGGTAAGCATTGAACTTACAGAAAGTTGCCCGTTATATTTAAAAATGTTTGTTGACAAAAAGAAATACTTAGTGATCAAACGACAGTATGTGTTGTTGATATTTCTTATCTTTTTAAATTCGTAATTTTTGAAGCGTCAATAGCCTAATGTTTTAGGGTACGGCCTGCGAATCGTAAGGTCGTGGGTTCGAATCCACCATTCGACTATTGCCGTGAACCATGTCCTAGTACAAGCTTAAGCTTAGTTGGAATGGTTAACAAGATTGTTAGTAATATTTCTCAAAAAAAAAAAATATCACTAGCTTTCTTTTTTTTTTTTAAAAAAAAATAACGTTTGTATATTTTTTACTTTAGGCTTAAACTTGAAGGAAGTTCATTACTAATTCCTATAAAACATTGTCTGTTATTTATATTACTCTGTGACTATGACACATGACGCAAACTACATTAATCATGCTTAATAATTGTCTCGTACTATAGTGTTGAAATATCAAAAGAGCATCACATCTTTTCTTAATCATTTTTTGTTCTGTTTTTTCAATTATCTCATGTGATCTACGCACCATCCGAATGATATCAAACTAAATAATGATACCAAACGATTAAGAATTAGTCTTGTAATTTTTAATATAATAATCCAAAAGGTTTTTTTAAGATAGTAATTATAGACAAATATCGATAATGATCAAAATGAAATCAATTATGAACATACATATTGTTTTGTAGGTTTATTTTACCGTCATGCTGGTTTAATGCATTAATGACGTCACATCCGATCAAATCGATCACATTTCTAGTCTAACATTCGGTTAGGTATAAAAAGGAATAATAATTCTCATTAATTCAGTAATGCCAGTGTAAAATAAGTATTACCGCGAAAATTAAATGTTCACTGCGGTTACATCATTGCGGTCGGCGCCCACGCATCCAACCCGTGGAATTGACATCGGAAAGATTGAATAAATCGCATTTATAGCCATTTGACAACTGTTCTGAGAACTGGGCTTAGGTCATGGTCGAAACAAGCAGCAGGTCATACGGTATACACTAATTCTGACTTCATATATACAACTATATAAATGTGAAGTTTTTACTGTATGTTAATTTTCAAGCGCTAATGTAAGTTTCTTAACTTAACGTTAGAAAGATTACATCGTATGATCGTTCGATGATGATCGTTCTTCTCCAATGGTATGGCCACATAAACCGCAGGGCACCGGACTATGTCGGAAATAGACATCTCCATGTCACTGTACACGGCCAACGATTTCGCGGTAGGCCCAAGAAACGCTGGGTGGACGTCGTGATGCCGAAGGCCCGGCAAAGTGGAGATGATTAAGCAGGAAAGCGGACCCTGGTGGCATGCCTGGAAATCCCTAGACAGAAGAAGAAGATATTTACATCTCCTCCTCCTCGCGTCGGTTTCCTCCATGCTGAGGGGTATGACCGTCTCGTGGGAACAGTCTGTCTTTGGTGATCCGTCGCCATTTTCCTCTGTCTGCAGCCGTGCGTCGAGCATCGCTAACCGACGTGCTGATAGTGGTGCGGATCTGGTCCTGCGTATCGGGCTTCGACCTCGCAGTCTTGTCCCGTCAATTTTTCCTATCACAAACAGCTTTTACAAGTTGTCACTGTTTTTTTTCTGGCAATGTGACCAAAGTATTCCGGTATCCTGCGTAGGCATATGGTGGCATAAGGCAGATATTTACACAACAGCCCTCTAGCTCTGGGCTCGTAGAATAAGACTACGGTATCCCCTGCCTTGTCGTAGAAGGCGACTAAAAGGGGACTCGGGTTCACTGGGCAACAATGTGGATCCAGGAAGTAGGGGATATCGGCTGGCCAGTGTCGCTTTGCACAGGGCACAGGGGGGAGGGAGTAACCTCCTCACCGGGACGTGCTCTCCTAAAAGCACGGTGCAGAGGGGCTCCGGTGCGTTGAGCCGTGGGGGCCGGGCGCGTCCGGTGGGTCGGGGGGGTTTTAGTAGGTAAAAGCCCCACATAACCGCCGCCTTCCCCTGAGAAGGCGGGGTATCTTGTTGAAAATTCACCCCCTCCCCCCCAAATCAAAACAAAAACAAAAAAAAGATATTTATTTACACAAATTATTTAAAAAAAAATCGATTACACACAAGCTAAATGTTATAAATGATAACAAATATTTCTTTGTTAATTAAGTTTTGTAGTAAACATTACATAACAATCATAATAAGAGCATAAGTGGAATAACCGTGGGCAAGGCTTTGCGGCCACAAGCTCAATGAACAAGCTATGACGTCACGTCAGATTACGTCACAGTTATCAATTCGCAAAACAACTGTTTCATCATAGCCTTTTCATTGCTAACAAACGTTAATTATCTAAATTAACTGCGATAATTAGATTTACATGTCAAATTAACGCATCAATGGCTTGAAGGCTTCATTAAAGTTTGGAATATACAGCCCATGAAATTAGCTTAGGCAATTAGGGATGAATTGACGTGACAAAATCTAGAGGTCGAACTCACCACTATCACGCACTGCCAATAGCAATGATTAGCTGAATTGAAGCTTATTGCTGCAAATAAGAGAAAGTGGCATTGGATTACCAACGACAGGCTGTTTCCACGAGGTGGTATGACCCTCAGTACTGAGGAAACCGACGCGAAGAGTTGAATTTTTTGAAGTAAAACTTCTTTACGCACATTTGACTTGGGCAGTAAGCTGGTGAGAGCGTTACTAAATGTGTGATCGGGTGAAGAGAATGGAAATTGGGAGGGAGATATAAAGTAGCGAAGATTGAGAGAGAACTCTCCCTGAGTTACGTTTCATATATACTGTAGGGGCAAGTGGGAGAGGTGCGATCACACATTTTCTTTCTCTCTTTCTGTCACATAACCAGTTATGATTCGTATATCTTATACACACTTTTTTTTGACGAATTACACAGATTGGCCAGGGAAACTGGCCTTGACTGCTTCACCGGATTGAGAGGTGTCATACCTGCTGTAATGTTTCTATAATTTGGTCTCATAAATGAAATAAAAATCGCTCCTAATAAGGTCGGCGACGTACCTGTAATTCTTTTGGTTAGGTTTTAGTGGGCGTCGGTGATCATTTGTCATAACAAGTATAATTACAAAAACGAACTTCCAAATCCAATAAAACGTGAGGGATCAGATTAAACGCCACTACGCGCGAATGCTCGCTTTTATTTTCGAACCGTCAAAATATAACGAAGTTTTAGTGTCGTCGAGGAATACTTACCTAGCCAAATAATGTCGTAAACCTACCGATATTACAATCAACTAGCATTCCACCGTACAATATTTTGGAGTTACCTGGTACAAATTTTATATGGGACCTAATTGAAATCAAACCCTTTCAAACAAAAGAAAATCAACAGTTGAAATTGAGGACGTTATAAGTGGACGTACATTAAAAACACAAATACAGATGAATTGAGAATACCTCCTCGATTCTTGAAGTCGGTTAAAAACAATAAAGTAGCACTGACAAAAAGCCGCTCGCATCCCACGCACCACGCCTTGGCCCGTGAGAGTTGATTTCAATAACTCCGTGGGCCTCGCCTTACCTAATACAGTAACATGGCTGGCAGCCGGCAGTGAATAATTCTATTTAGGTATGTAAGAGACAGAACTTGTCCTGGACACATTCTTTTATTTAAACGAATTAGTTATGACAAGAATATTTACGAGCAAAAATAAAAACCGATTTCAAATCGTACCAAACGTTAAACGCTATCCGAATTATCGTAGGAATATTACGAAATCTAAATAATTAGAATCTAACTAGTCTTGAGCCCCAGCGCAAGGTGGCCAGCCTTTCGGTGTTTTACAGATTACATTTTGGATAGTGTGCACAGGAATTACACGAGTTAATTCCCCCATCCCCATTCTACCTTAGGACGTTTAGACATTTGGCGGGTCTCCACCCTTTCATAGTCGATGTACCGCGTGTCCGACGCAGCTATTTCATTGTGCGTACAGCAAAGGAGTGGAACAAGTTGCCGGCGTCAGTCTTTCCGTCGGAGTACGGCGTGGAAGCCTTCAAGAGTACAGTGAATAGGCACTTACTAAGCTAGCGCGTACCATTCCACTATATCACCAGTTAACATTAGGTGGGATCGTGGTCAAGCGCTAGTTTATACCGCATAAAAAAATATATATTAGAAAGGATATACTTTGGTTAGGTTCTGATTAATTCTATTACGGAGCTAGGACCATCTTTTATGAGGGAGCACAAATGTTTAATAAGCGTAATGTGTAATGTGTAATTTAATTCCTAGAAATGTAAAAGAATGCAAGTCGCTCCACTCATTCAAGCGTCTACTTAAATCTAACTTACCTCGCGCGTTACCGCCATTTTATGGGCAGGCCCCACCCCTTAGATGCTAGGAGCGTTGCTGGAGTTTCTTCGGCCACTTCTTCTCCCAGCGCCAACGCTTCCCGAAGTGGCACTCAAAGTTAGTTTAGCTTTTCGAATGTCCCTTAGATTATCCGTGAAATAGCAACCGACCGAGTCGTGGTTCGGCCCTCTCGGGCGCCCTCGGATCGAAATGCTTACGCGTAACATAGTAACCGTCCAAGCCGAGGTTAGCCCTCTCGGGGGGACCCTTGTGTCGAGTTACTAGCGATAGAGGTTCAGGCTAAGCGACCTAAGAGCTATGCCACCTCTCAATCCGTTGAAGCAGTCAAGGCCAGCTTCTCTGGCCAATCTGTGTAGTTCGTCATTAAAAAAAAAACTTAAATCTCACATTCTAAAAAATCAATCTAAAGAATATTTAAATTGTAATAATAAAAAAAGTAATTTAAAAGTTTTTGTTTTGTTTACTTTTTGTGTGTCTCATACTATTTAGTGCTCACGGACTCAATTTAAAACTAAATATGTAAATTTGTATTTCTCGTAAGTGGCTTCTAATTGTTACAGAAATAAACATATTCTAAATTCAATTAACAATAAATACTTTTCGGTCGAAATAAATTATATAGTATAGTAAATTTAAAACAAATGTCGCAATGCGTTTGCAATGGAGTTCGAAACGAAATCTAGGTCAGTTAGTAGGTTATATCGTGTTTATATAAAGCTGAACAATTGTTCGTTTAATTGGGTCCAATATGAATTTTGTTGCCATTGGAACTTGAGTTTCTAAAATATACTACGGAATGTAAATCTCATCGTATCTATTGTGGATTGAGGAATGCTTGTTGATTGTAAAATTGGTAGAGTTATGATAATCCAAGACTAGGTAAGTAGTTTATATGTCAGATCCGGGGCACCCGCTCATAACGGCTGATGGCATTCGCGGAAGGTTTAGTGGGTAGTCTATAAAAGATTCCCCGCGTGAACAAAAAAAAAAAGTAGTTTATATGTAGATCGAGCGCAAGAGGCGCTCGGTCCACATACGGATGGATGGATATGAATGATATATACACTTTATGTATGTTTTCCTTTTTCTCCATTGTTGTGTGTTGGTGGAGTGTTGTAACACAACGTTACTGTCCTGTCGCTGACAGATCCGAGGCACCCTGCTCATAACGGCTGATGGCATTCGCAGAAGGTTTACTGGGTAGGGGCTGTCTAGGCCGAGTCCCACACATCCCTCCGGGCCCACCCAGGGTATCGGAGGATGGTCTATAAAAAGATTCCCCCGCGTGAACAAAAAAAAAGTAGTCTATAATGACCGAGTACGAATGTGGAAGAAAAAAGAGAATATAGATTATAATATAATATAATAATTTCATATACGAGTAATAGATAGCTGATGTAATATGGAGTAATAATTTAGAAAAAACAAAAAATTATTCGCGGATAACGCTGCAGGGTGCAGCTAGTGTTAAAAAGTATATACTGTCATTTATTGATGTCTGTGTTTAATTTGGAAAGTTCATATTCCTTTCTTTTATAGAAATCTAATTGCAAAATGTTCTTTATTTTGTATCTCCTATATATTTTTTTGTTTTATCTATATATAGATTCCTGATTACATGGGAGGACATTTTTGAATTGGAACCTAATCGAGTTATAATCAAAGCTTTTAACTTTAATATGTTATGGTGTGTTAAGTGCTAAGGACTGTTCTTTGAGATAGTACGTCAGTTGTACTTCTAATTATTTACGGTATCAAACGGGATGAGCATCGAGGTCAGGGTCCCGTCGGCTCCAGGAACGCCCTATAAGGTCGCAGCGGGTTTTTATCCCTTAACCGTTACACCATCGCGGTGACATCATCCACCTCGATTGAGCATTTGTGGTACCGTTACTAAATGCTTAAGAATTACAAACATCGAATGCTGTCAATAAATCGTTTTTATACTAAGTCACAGGAAATATTTCTTAGGAGTGCACGATAGATATCGATATAACATAAAAAATCGATCTATGGACGCGATATATCGCTTCAATCTTATCGAATCATCTAATATCATTATATCGATATATTTCATCCGATATACGAAATATCGTAAGAAATTAAATAAAAAGCATTCCATTCTTTCTTTTATTTGTGATTGACAACTTGAATAAAATAAAACCCTTGCGCTGCCATCACGAAGAGTGTAGTATAGAATGTTACTACACTCCTACTCTTCACGATGACAGGAATCGTTGTATAAATTTTATAATCTATGCATGTAGTCTGTACTGCTAGCAGAACCAAATCAAATAAAATAGTCTGGACTGGTATCCGAAGCGAGATACAAGGTACAAACATTTTCTAATATTAAATATTAAGCGCTAATTAATCATAAAAAAATTCGATATATGAAAAATATTGATATATTTTACAATATATCGCGTAGTATCGATGCAACCTCACGATATATCGAAAACTAAATCGATTTATTTTTGGCATGAGTATCACTAATATTTCTCCTATATCTTTCTTTATCTCATAATGTATTCCTTCGAAC
Source organism: Meandrusa payeni (assembly GCA_029286785.1). Taxonomy (NCBI): domain Eukaryota; kingdom Metazoa; phylum Arthropoda; class Insecta; order Lepidoptera; family Papilionidae; genus Meandrusa; species Meandrusa payeni. The sequence goes on along the minus strand of JAGSMX010000008.1, from coordinate 2,808,003 downwards.
CTTGTTTCATTGTCAATTATATATTATGTGGCGTGTTCACGGGTCGGAAGACCTAATATATTGAACAGAAAATATCGGGTATCACAAGGTACTTAACCAAAGAGTGCAACATCAGCACCAAAATGCATGAACAATAAAGTTAATTAAAATACTTTATTTTTTTATTTCCTAATAAAAAAATAATTTAATAAAAATCTTTGTATTAATCTTTTCAAAATCTGCTTATTTATTGCCTCTAAGACGGAACAAAGTTCGAGCGGTTCACCTATCTATATATACAAAAGAGAGAGAAAGTGTGTGGGTTTGTTTCATATAGGCTCCGAAACGTGATGAAACTTTCAGGGAATCTTCAGATTGACTTGGCGAGTAATCCTGTGATGTTTGTAGTACTTTTTGAACTGTCAAATACAGCGTTTATTTACTATGATGATATTCTATTGCTTTTTTTAACCCAAATTTGTATTGACACATACGTTGTGTATATTTATGTTATTATGTAGAAGAGAATGAACACAGAGAGAAATGAATAGTTTATTAAATTAAATATTTGATGATGTAAGTTTATTGTTCAAATAAAATAAAGCAAAATCTAGCCCAGTGAAGCGGGCTGAGTACGCTAGTTTACTTATATAACTTCAACAATAGTAAATTTATCAAACAAAGACAGTCCTAAAACTGTGTGGCTACCTAAAAGATATTATCTTATACGGTCGAGGTTAAATTTGTATGTGCTCGGATTGCAAACAACTCGGAACATCCTGCGAAATAATAAAAAAAAAGGCCAACGTGAGTCAAACTTGTGTTTGTGTCATCCGAGTCAAGAATAACTTCGTAAGGGAGTGTTGGGCAAGTCAGTGCCCTTGTTTCGTCATTACAATTAATGCAGTTAATAAAATCAATTCCAATTTCTACAAGCGCTGGCAATGTTATTTGTTTTTAATTCAATATAATAAATTCTTAAGCAACGCAACTAAAGATCGAAGTTAAGTTTTCGACTTAATAAATTAATGTTCCGAGGCTCGATTCACACTTGGCTCATTAAATCTGTTTTCCTATTACCTATAAAGTTAAAACAAAATTAAAATAACTTTAGTTAGTTAAGGCCGCTGTAAAAAGAGTACCAGGTTTAGTTATTGTGTATGGTTAGGCCCTACGTGGCCCTTTTTTTTGTCTTCAGAAAGATACCCCGCCTTCTGGGGAGAAGGCGGCGGTTATGTGGGGTTTTTACCCACTAAAACCTCCCCGGTGGCCCTTCCTCGGTGCATGGTGAGAGGCTCCGACATCTCCAGTGGAACGTACCGGAGCCCCTCTGCACTGTACTCCTAGTGCGGATTGGCAGACTACACATGTCTTAGAAAATTTTTCAAAGACAGGTTTCTCTTGATGTTTTCTTTTACCGCAGCGCGTGGTAAATCAGGACATAAAATTAATACACAATTGACACCCGAATAGCTCGTGATAGCTGTGTCCGGGCGGTTGACTCAAGTTGCATAGTGCCTAGCAACCCGAGTTCGATCCCCATTATGTGCTGATTTACCAGGCGCTCGGCGGTGAAGGAAAACATCGCGAGGAAACCTACATCTTACATTGAAGAACTATGCCCGTATACTCTCTTTACAGAGAAGGCTTGCGCCCAGCAGTGAGTGGGTGGTATTAAATTTAATAAGGCTGTAACTTTAACTTTATGCATGTAGTAAAAAGCGGTTATTTTAATATTACAAATTATTTGTGTAAATGGCTAAGATAGATTATTAATATTTATTTACAATCTTGTAACTAAATCACAATAAATGTAAATAGGACGAAAGAATATGGCGCGGGGACTCATGGGGAGGGATCATCTAATTTACATTTTCATTTTCATCTTAGACATAAGAAATAAGTGTTTGTGTTTTAAAAAGACTTGGCTTAAAAGTCTTGTTACCAAGCCATAAAATATTCATCAACAATAAATAAATGTAAATAAACAACAGTCATTATTTTTCAATTCCCCATACAATAAATATGTTATATTCATTTTAACTCGTTCAACGTTTACTTGTAAAAAGTGCAACAAGTCCAGCTTTCTAGGTTCGATTCAAATGTAATGAGTGACGCATATATGTCTTGTTTACGTTGCACCTAACTGCATATAGTTTGCCATAAGAGAAATAAGTTGCGATCAGTGAATCTTTTTATCTATAAGTAGGCTAGCGAGGCCATTAGTTACTGTACTTCGACTTAACTGGTTTAGTTAGGTTGGTTTTATTTTATTCATATATAGACAGGACAATGCAACGGCTTATGGGTTGGGATGGAACGATAATTGGATATGCGTTGGATATTCCTTTTTAATCGACATCAAAAAAGGAGGTTCTCAATTCGTCTGTATGTTTTTAACTTTTTACATAACTTTCGACTGGGTGAATCGATTTTGATGATTCATTTTTTTATTTGAAGTTAATTTAGCTTAGATTGTCCCAAATTGTTTTTATTAACAAAATAGCTACCGACCGAGTCGTGATTCGGCATTCTCGGACGCCCTCACATCGGTATCCTTACGTGCAACATAGTAACCGTCCAAGCCGAGGTTACCCCTCACCGGGGACCCTTGTGTCGAGTTACTAGCTAATAGAGGTTCAGGCTAAGCGACCTAAGAGCTATGCCTCCACCACTCCAATCCGGCAAAGCAGTAAATGCCTGTCTTCTGGCCATTCTGTGTAGTTTGTCCATAAAAAAAAATTGAAAAAAGAATTGGAATATAGATAGCTTTTCGACGGCTTGTAAATTCCCAATATTTTATTCTGTACGATTCTTAAGCCCATGTATCCAAATTCCATGCTATAAGTAGTAATGTAATATGATTTTGCAATACTGGTATCACGGTATCTCAATGGCTCCACGGTTCACTGGGTTGAAGACCTCTTATCAGACTGACAATTCACGAATTCTATCCAATGTTTTCTCTTATCTTGTTGCCCTATTGACATTAAGTACCAATTTCTTCTTACTTTGCGGAATAGCTTGTTTTTATTTGATTTATCAATTTGATCATTTGATTATTGTTACCATGTAGTCGATGTTTAAAAAATCCAATCCAATACTTTTAGTACCGGCGGGTAGACAAACATAGGTATAGTTGGCGGCAAGTAACTAGCGCTGAGCAAAACGAGGAAGGGATAGCTACGCATGTGTACGGTCGCACGGTCAATAAATAATTTCTCCAATTTTACTTTCTTTCTACAAATTACGAATAAAGTGTTATTTGTTTGTGCTTTTTTATATCTATGCTAATTATTTCAAGCTAGTTATAACAATATAATTTATATACCATACAAACTACAACGGTCAATCTATATATATAAAAGAGAAAGTGAGCGGGTATGTTCCATATAGGCTCCAAAATGGCTGGAACGATTTCAATGAAACTTGCAGGGAATCTTCAGATTGACCTGGCGAGTAATCCTGTAAAGTTTGGTCGGAGCACTTCTCTTTTTGAACCGTCAAACAAGCCATACGTCGTACTTTTATTTCTGACATTAACTTGAGCCCGATATGTTTTTGTATAAATGATAAGAATGATATTGTATTTACTGATATGTACATGGGTGTAGGTAATGATCTTCACCCGCTCGAGAAGAGAATGAATACGAAGAGAAATGAATAATTTAATATATTGTGAGAGTTAAATTAAATATTTAATGATGTAAGTTTATTGTTTGAATAAAAAGAGAAATCTAGCCCAGTGAAGCGGGCTGGGTACGCTTGTAAAAATAAACTAAAACTGCCAGTAAAAAAGAAACTAAGACTTAACAGAAAACAAAAGATAATTACGTAAAAATTTGGAAACCGACTGTACACCAGGAGCGAGCGGGGTGTGGTATCGGTGCGCGGGGCAGGGTACCACAGGGGAGTCAATAAGCGCTTACGCATGGCCGCCCGCGCCCCTTTCTCTCCCCCATGACACCTTATTTTCGACTTCTGCGTATTAACGGTCAGCGGTTATTTGCCGCCAATTATAGGAAGTGGTTGTTTTTTGACGAACAATATTGTATTATCCAAGTTAACGTAAGATATTCTTCCGTTTATATTTTTAATGAAATATAAATAAATTAATAAAAAAAATTTTTTTTATTGTAAAGATATTTAAATGTCTATCATGCACAATTTATTTCAGTTAGCTAGCGTCTTGATCTTCCGAGATATTCAAACTTTCTAATTGACCCTTTAGTTTTGCTCACGGCTAAATATACACTATAGGTTAATAGCCTAATGGTATAGGGTACGGTCTGCGAATCGTAAGGTTGTAGATTCGAATCCGCCATTCAACTATTGACGTGAACCATCTCCTAGCACAAGCCTACACTTAGTTGGAATGGTTAACAAGAATGTTAGAAATATTTTCTAAAAAAAAAGAAACATTGCTAGCTTTCTTTTTTTTTTAAAAAAAAGTTTAAAAAGTGAATATCTTTTTGTCTCCATCAAATTACATTGTAGTTTGACAACATACTACGAAGTATTTTGATTTAAAAATATTAAACTAAATAAATATATAATTAATAATTAAAAATATATTAATGTCCGTATTCCAATTCTATCTTAAATATAAATGTCATGACACATTATATTGACATTTTACATTTAAAATTATAAAAATACAGAAAAAGAAATTGAATAAATTAAAAAAAAAAAAGTTTAAAAAGTGAATATCTTTTTGTCGCCATCAAATTACATTGTAGTTTGACAACATACTACGAAGTATTTTGATTTAAAATAAACTAAAACTGCCAATAAAAAGAAACTAAAACTTAACAGAAAACAAAAGATAATTACGTAAAAATTTGGAAACCGACTGTACACCAGGAGCGAGCGGGGTGTGGTATCGGTGCGCGGGGCAGGGTACCACAGGGGAGTCAATAAGCGCTTACGCATGGCCGCCCGCGCCCCTTTCTCTCCCCCATGACACCTTATTTTCGACTTCTGCGTATTAACGGTCAGCGGTTATTTGCCGCCAATTATAGGAAGTGGTTGTTTTTTGACGAACAATACTGTATTATCCAAGTTTACGTAAGATATTCTTCCGTTTATGTTTTTAATGAAATATAAATAAATTAATAAAAATACTTTATTTTATTGTAAAGATATTTAATTCTCTATCATGCAAAATTTATTTCAGTTAGCTAGCGTCTTTATCTTCCGAGATACTCAAACTTTCTAATCGACCCTTTATTTTTGCTCACGGCTAAATATATTTGTAGGTTAATAACCTAATGGTTTTCGGGTACGGTCTGCGAATCGTAAGGTCGTAGGTTCGAATCCGCCATTCAACTATTGACGTGAACCATCTCCTAGCACAAGCCTACACTTAGTTGGAATGGTTAACAAGAATGTTAGAAATATTTTCTAAAAAAAAGAAACTAAAACTTAACAGAAAACAAAAGATAATTACGTAAATATTTGGAAACCGACTGTACACCAGGAGCGAGCGGGATGTGGTGTCGGTGCGCGGGGCAGGGTAGCACAGGGGAGTCAATAAGCGCTTACGCATGGCCGCCCGCGCCCCTTTCTCTCCCCATGACACCTTATTTTCGACTTCTGCGTATTAACGGTCAGCGGTTATTTGCCGCCAATTATAGGAAGTGGTTGTTTTTGACGAACAATATTGTATTATCAAGTTTACGTAAGATATTCTTCCGTTTATATTTTTAATGAAATATAAATAAATTAATAAAAATACTTTATTTTATTGTAAAGATATTTAATTGTCTATCATGCACAATTTATTTCAGTTAGCTAGTGTCTTTATCTTCCGAGATACTCAAACTTTCTAATCGACCCTTTATTTTTGCTCACGGCTAGATATATTTTTAGGTTAATAGCCTAATGGTTTTCGGGTACGGTGTGCGAATCGTAAGGTCGTTGGTTCGAATCCACCATTCGACTATTGACGTGAACCATCTCCTAGCACAAGCTAAGCTTAGTTGGAATAGTTAACAAGAATCTTAGTAATATTAGTAAAAAAAGTATTGTTAGCGTTATTTTGTCCTAAATTTTATAATAAAAAATAATTAGGATATTACTGTTCTGATTTTGCCTGTACTGTGAAGAAAAAGACTACGGCATCCCTGCCTGTCGTAGAAGGCGACTAAAAGGGGCCTCGGGTTCACTGGACGACAAGGGTTCACTCGGCTGGCCCGTGTTGCCATGCACTGCGAGGGCACAGGCGGCGGGGAGTAACCTCCCCCCGGGAAGTGCTCTCCTTGAGAACAGTGAAGAGGGGCGCCGGTGCATTCCTCTGGATATCCCGGAGCCCCTCATCATGCACCGGGAAAAGGCCACCGGGGAGGTTTTAGTGGGTAAAAACTCTATATATGTATATAGAGATAATAACCGCCACCTTCCCCCCAGAAGGCGGGGTATCTTTTTGAAGATTTCCTCAACGTGAACAAAAAAAAGTTATTGATTAAATAAAAGATTTTTATTTTACAAATGCCTAATGTATTGTTTTAGCTAGACATTCATGTATTTTCAGTATCCTTGGAGAGCCTCAATGGTAGCAATTTGAAGTCCGTATCATGGGGCCTAGGCCCTCATTCTCGAGAGGTGTTAGTACTAGTATTATCGACCAATAGAGTGAAACTTTTTGTTGGTTGTAAATCACTGCATTGGCACGACATGCCTGGGAAGCACGATGTTCTGCAGTTGTTTTCTCAACAGAAGCTAAAGCTAGTAAGTTATTATGTTATAAACTATTACATTAATCAGTTATTATTACTATTTGATTTTTTTAATGACGAAATACACAGATTGGCCAGAGAACCTGGCCTTGACTGCTTCACCTGATTGAGAGGTGGCATAGCTCTTAAGTCGCTTAGCCTGAACCTCTATTAGGTGGTAACTCGACACAAGGGTCCCCCCGGTGAGGGGTAACCTCGGCCTGGACGGTTTCAAATAGTTTCTGGTCGTCGTCTTATATATGGCTGGGTTGCCAGTTGCTATGAGTCTTCAGTTTCCTAGCAAAAGTTAATTAACTATACATTATATGTATGTATATTATTAATTATATACATAGATAAATATCTAAGTATATAATTAATTGTAAATCATTAATTAATTCGATTTCTTTGTATTGTATATCTAATCTCTGTATATCTAAAAACAAAAAAACTGGATGATTTTTTTAAGCCTAATGGGTACAGTCTACGAATCGTAAGATTGTTGGTTCGAATCCACCATTCGACTATTGACGTGAACCATATCCTAGCACAGGCTAAGCTTAGTTGGAATAGTTAACAAGAATCTTAGTAATATTAGTAAAAAAAGTTTTGTTAGCGTTATTTTGTCCTAAATTTTATAATAAAAAAAAAATAATTAGGATATTACTGTTCTGATTTTGCCTGTACTGTGAAGAAAAAGACTACGGCATCCCCTGCCTGTCGTAGAAGGCGACTAAAAGGGTCCTCGGGTTCAGTGGGCGACAAGGGTGGGGGCCTTTGTCGTCCACCAAGGTGGACCCGGGAAGAAGGCGACATCGGCTGGCCTGTGTTGCCATGCACTGCGAGGGCACAGGGGCGGGGAGTAACCTCCCCCCGGGAAGTGGTCTCCTTGAGAACAGTGCAGAGGGGCGCCGGTGTGTTCCTCTGGATATCCCAGAGCCCCTCATCATGTACCGAGAAAAGGCCACCGGGGAGGTTTTAGTGGGTAAAAACTCTCTCTATATATATATAGATAATAACCGCCACCTTCCCCCCAGAAGGCGGGGCATCTTTTTGAAGATTTCCTCAACGTGAACAAAAAAAAGTTATTGATTAAATAAAAGATTTTTATTTTACAAATGCCTAATGTATTGTTTTAGCTAGACATTCATGTATTTTTCAGTATCCTTGGAGAGCCTCAATGGTAGCAATTTGAAGTCCGTATCATGGGGCCTAGGCCCTCATTCTCGAGAGGTGTTAGTACTAGTATTATCGACCAATAGAGTGAAACTTTTTGTTGGTTGTAAATCACTGCATTGGCACGACATGCCTGGGAAGCACGATGTACTGCAGTTGTTTTCTAAACAGAAGCTAAAGCTAGTAAGTTATTATATTATAAACTAATCAGTTATTATTACTATTTGTTTTTTTTTTTAATTACGAACTACACAGGTTGGCACGAGAAGCTGGCCTTGACTGCTTCACCGGATTGAGAGGTGGCATAGCTCTTAGGTCGCTTAGCCTGAACCTCTATTGCTAGTAACTCGACACAAGGGTCCCCCCGGTGAGGGGTAACCTCGGCTTGGACAGTTACTATGTTACGCGTAAGCATTCCGATCCGAGGGCGCCTGAGAGGGCCGAACCGCGACTCGGTCGGTTGCTATTTCACGGATAATCTAAGAGACATTCAAAAGCTAAACTAACTTTGAGTGCCACTTCGGGAAGCGTTGGCGCTGGGAGAAGAAGTGGCCGAAGAAATTCCAGCAACGCTCCTAACATCTAAGGGGTGGGGCCTGCTCATAAAATAGCGGAAAGGATTATTCTACTATATGAACATCCCTCGGAGAAACTAATAACAGTGCAACGGGGCGTCTTCGATGGGTGAACCAGAGCATTCTCCAACACCACCTTTCAAAATCGGGCATTAAAAATATTGTAGTAACTGTACGGGTAGCACTCTTACTAACAAAACATAGTAAACAATTAAAGTACATTAGAAAAGAACACGGACACAAGTCTGTGGTTGCGCTTTATTCGAAACAAAAAATAACCAAATGAGCGGAGGCAATAAATTGGTCTTTTTATTTTAGTATCATGAAGAAAATACTCCAGTTGAAGTATATGGTAATGAACATGCAGCATTAGACTCTCTTAGTTGTGATTTCCACGAAGGTGCCATTAAACCACCGACACTAACGTCCGTTGATGAATCTGACGTAGAGGAAGTTAAAGATTTCATCGCTAAGGATGCTAGATGGAAGAGAGAAGAAGAACAGATGCAAGGAGATGATTATAGAACTAATTTCATAGATCCTAACGGCGTCCTTCCACAACCTCCAATATCACCACAAGCAACAACACAAAGAGGGGATATTCCGTCGATGGATATAGAATCATGTGATGGTACGAATTACTATATTTCTCACAGATATGTGTTTTTTTAGCTCTTTTTAAACCGTCACTAACAACTCAGATGAATTGAGAGGTGGCCAAGTTCTTAGGAGGCTTAGTCAAAGTCTGTATTATAACTTAACGCAAGGCCTCTGTTCCCTCACTCTAGGCGCGATAGCATTCTCGAGGTTAAGCAAGGGAGCTTAAATTCGCTGAAATGAGAATTTTGCTTCGCAGTACAGTCACATTTGTGCGGCTTTGCGCCAATTCATTCTCGCCCTCTGAATGGAAAATCAATGCCTCGGAAACTATTGTAAGTGCCTACAAAAGGGAGAGGGGAGGGTATGGCAGACCCGAAATGTAATGGGAGGTTAGGGCCAGGACGGGGCCTAGCACGTTTCACTAGAAAACGAGTTGATGAAAGTCATAAAAGATCTTCAATTCCGCAGAAGCGGTATTGAAGGTGCTCGTACCCCATGCTGATGACCCGGGTAATAGATCACCCCGAGGTCCGCACCTGCAGGTCTTGAACAGATGACTTCGTTTGCTTGCTTCGCAGTAGTAATACTAGCTCGGGAATATCTAGTGGTCTAATTCCCTAAGTGGCCCAAGTATTAATACTACGGTCAATCAGGGAATTGTGAGCGTAGGGCGAGGAACTAGCATAATGAACTCCAGTACTGCGTCTATTGTAAATGAGATAGTATCTGTCTTTAACGGTGTTTTACTAGACTGAATATTGTTTGTTTTAACAGGGTTACCAATTTTTCAAATACCATGTATTTGTCCACAGATGAACTTATTCGTCAGTTTAAATTGTTGCGACAAACATTAGAGATGCTGCGAAGAGAGGTGATGGAACAGAAGGGAAATATTGACAGCTTGAAGAACCAGCTGCGTGCATGTTGCAATAGGGTACCAGCTCCTCCACCAGCGGAACGATGCACTAGCTCTTCGTGCTATACTGGTTATTGAACACATTTCTATCTTATTAGAAGTAACACTTCTTTTTTTTAATTTGATGTGTAATGTATTTTTTTTTCGCCCAAAACATGTTGGGAAGAGTCATATTTTTCATTTTATGTTTAAGTCGATTGTCGATATTATATTTTATCTTTGTACCGAAATATCACCAATAGGATAAAAAAAAACCGTACGGACAGATAGGAACGAAGTTTCTTATTATAAAAATATAATTTTTTTATCGATTAAAATAAAAAATACGTTGTAAAATTATCTTAATACCCGTATTTTATTTATGACGAGTTATAATAATATGTAATTAATAATAGCGCCATCTATCTAAGCTAGTTGATACTAAAAAATCTTACGCTTTTATTTAACGTTACGGACGTTTTTTTGCCGGGTAGGGTACTCGTCCACAAAGCCGATAAGGAACTTCGTTCCAAAAAATATTTGTGTCGGTTTCTTTACTAATGTCAGTATAATTTTTTAAATTTTTTTTTTTAAATATTTCGATACGAAATAGTTTCGTTGATAAAGGGCCCCCAATTATAGTTTTTTTCACAAAGGAAAATCTGGATTCCAACCGGGGTCTGAAAACACGAATAAAGCGACATTTTTTTAAAAAAATCCTAGCGTTAGCTACATTGATTTATTGCCCCCGTAACCTCCTGAATACTAAATTTCATGAAAATCGTTGCGAGCCGTTTCCGACATTATGTATAAGAATTGCTTTTTTCAGCCATATTAGTTTTTAACCATTATTTATTGTTAAATAATGATTCTGATTGTCATTGCTAATATTTTACGTATTTCTTACTTTAATATACATTAGATAATTTGATTGTATGTCGTTTTTGTGGAGGTAAATCAAGCAACACATGTATGTATGTCGAATGTGTGGGTTTTCATTAAATACTTCGTAAACATTGAACGCGTTTTATTTCACAAACCACATTCCTTTATTGGCATATTTCACTGTCTGACTGTACAGAGTAGCGCCTACGCTAAATAATTGAATTTTAAGTTGCTTGATTAATCTTTGCAAAATTGCTCATTTAATACATTATTCATGAAAACTTAAGCTATCGCTTTTAACCCTAGTGGGATAGACAGAGACCGCAATCGTTGTTCACCTTTCACCAAGCTTATTTTTTTTTGTTTGGTTGCTCATTGTTTGTTACTTCTCTCTATTAGGCTTCGTTATGTGACAAGTGGTAAGGCCATCACTCAGTGCCCATATTTTTTAGCATTTTGTATGTATCGAATCAAACTAAGCTGACTGGGATACAAACCTCCGGCCATACGATCGTAATTGATATATTGAATCAATTATTTGTCTTTTGTTATAACTCGTAGGTCTCGTAGAATAAAATAGTCCAACAAATAATACACTCGCTTTATTGAGACAGCGTAACGTTGTACAAAGAATTGTTTATAACGAATACCGTGACAACTGCGCGTCCTCACAATCTTTATACAAAATTAATTAGAAGTCAGATTAGGAACTAATAAAGTTACAACTATTGTTTACAATGCCAAGTTCATGTGACGATCAACTAAATTATTAATTATAAATTAAAGATACAATAAGGTTCAGGTAAATCATTAAGATATCATTGGAAGTAGTTATTATGCATAACAATCGCTGGGTGTCATGTGTTGCCAGCTAACATATAACATTTTATTAAGATTCGCACGTGAAATGTAGAACTTTCACGCCGTATCTTATGGAATCAACTGTCACTAGTGTTTCCGAACCTCTACGATTTAGGGACTTTCAAGAAACGCTTATTCATTTCTCAAAGGCCGGCAACGCACCTGCAGCTCCTCCGGTGTTGGTCATGGGCGACGGTGAGCACGCTTGACCATTAAAATAAAAACGCCAGTACACTGTGATGTCATGATACCTTCCCCGATCGTGTCTGTTCATTCATCTGAAAGCAGAGGCCACTGCCGTAGTGATAATGTACTTTTGAATTTTTAAACTATTGCATGCTAAGACATAACCAAAAATTTAATACACTAACTTAGGATTGGTTCGTCAAAAACGTGCATTTATGTGAACTCGGAACTAATCCTTGCCATTTCACTATTGCCAGAGTAGCCTGTCAAACAACATGCATTCATTTCTAACAGTTGCTTTTCTGGAGCACTCAGATAATGAGATGTACACTGCAGAATTTATTTGAACCCTCCATCAAATTTGCGATCTGTAAACTAATGGAATGTTTGATTTGATGATCGGAACGCACTGTACAATAGTGTCACGAAAGTCCGCTGTACTATTAATAGTGATCGTACTTAACAAAGTGTGAAACAGGTGTCGAGTGTCGAAACACAGCGACGAGTTATCAGTGCGGCCCATGTCCACGAGGTATGGAGGGCGACGGAAAACGATGCCGGCCCATTCTCTGTACATCCAGAAGACCTTGCTCCCAAGGTGAGCTCAGAACTTATTAGGTTATTTTTATAGGTTTGTTACGTTACGTTAACGTTAAAGGTTAAGGTTACGGTCTGCGAATCGTAAGGTCGTAGGTTCGAATCCACCATTCGACTATCGACGTGAACCACCCAGCACAAACTTAAGCTTACTTGGAATGGTTAACAAGAATGTTAGTAATGTTTTCTGAAAAAAAAAAATTACTAGCTATTTAAAAAAAATAGGTAAAGGGTCGGTAAAAGCTATTTATGCTTTAGAGGAAAAAAGCTATAAAACATGATAACTCCAAAATGGTTCACTTTTGCATAATGCATATGGGGGTTAAAATTACCACAAATAGTCGTCACTATCACCTCCTAACGCATATACGTCGAATTAACGTATTGCTATAACCCCTGAATATATGTACTGTGAGTTTACGTACTCGTATTTGATACGCTACAGACTTCGCAAGTCTTAGAAAATGTTCTAGGTCATATAGATTTTTTGATGGGCATTAATGTAGAGATATGGTTGTAATTAAGTTAACAAAGGTTGACATCAACATACACATATACGAACAACGTATAAAAATTCTTAAAAAATAATAGATTATTGCTCCAATTTAAAAATAAGTGTAATTACAGTAATAAATAAGTCTAAACACAGTCACAGTCACAGTTATATTTTTGTAAATATTTTATAAAATACCTATTATATTGTAAATATTTCTCATTTTAATGAAAATCATTATTTAAAAAAAAGTTTAAATAAAAGTGTCTTCCACGATGGCAATCCTACGGGGTAGGAGAGGCAAAATAAATAAATACTAGGGTTTAAAAAAATAAATAACAGCAAGAATTATTTATGAATATGGCGGAGCTCTAGGAAATGCTACCATTTCTCAAATTTTACTAAAATATTTGTCAAGCATTTCAGAGAAGCTAAAACTTGTCTTTTATAATGGTGCACGATGAAAGTCAGGGCAGATTAGAAGACGACCTTTTGTTTTTGAAATGCTTACTCACGCCTTAAGATTGAAGAAGCTTGTTGCTTTCTAAATAATTACAGGGGAATATTGTGTGGACACGGAACAAGGGTACAGATGCGAGAGATGTCCGGGAGGGCAGAGCAGCGACGGCCTTACTTGTCATTCGGCTTGCAGTTCGAATCCTTGCTTCGGAGGTCGTAAGTAACCAAATCAATCCCTCAAATGTTTCACCTACACCAGGGCAAATGCAATGGAAATTTACATTTCACACGTATTATCGGACCACAAACGTGACACGTGTTGATCCTATTGCTTCTATCTTTATTGTTGAGAAATCTACGTCTTAACGCTAAAAGTGATCTCTTCCAGACAAGCAAGAGATGATTGAGTGGTAAGCCGAGGTGGGTTGATAAACATAACTATACATTTACTAACAAGTATATATATTTTTTTAAATAATAAAAAAATATTTGGACAAAAGAAAAGGAAATATAACAATACTGAACATTCGTACTGCTACAGTAAACTTATAATTATGTAGATATTAGAACACAAAAGAGATAAAAAAATTATTGTGTACGTGTGTGTGTGTGTGTACGCGAGCAAAAACAAAAACCGATTTCAAATCGATTCAAACGTTGAATGCTATTACACGCGGACGTCGCATTTGTATTTTTAAATTATTGTAGGAATATTACTAAGTAGATATAATCAGAACCTAAAAAAAACTACTGTTGAAGTACATCCTTTCCAATAAAAAAATGACTTATCGTCTATTTTTAGCACACGTACTTAATACAAATTTAAGACTAAAATTGTTTTCTCATGGATGCCATTATCAGAATTGGACCATTGGGATGGTGCCACACTGGAAGCATCAGCTTTTATATAAAAAAAGAATCATCAAAATCTGTCCACCCAGTCGAAAGTTATGAGGTAAAAATAAAAACATACAGACGAATTAAGAGTCACCTCCTTTTTTGAAGTCGGTTGAAAAATAAATCTTTCCAATTAAAAAGTTGTTTTCTATTCAAGGTGTACCGTGTCAGGACTTACCAGGAGGGGGTTATAGATGCGGTCCATGTCCATCTGGTTTCCATGGCAACGGGGAGGAATGTCAAAGGATTTCGTGTCGACATATATCTTGTTATCAAGGTAAGCAAAAAGTAATTTGAAATTAAAGATGAATTAAAACGTTTATATTTTATAAAACAATAGCAACTCTCGTGACAATGTTAATCTTAAAAAAGATCTGTCAGATTTGGAGACAACTAAAGCCATTTGAAATTTGCCAGAAATTATTTGGTTGGTTTGGTTCATAAAATTTTAATGCGTCACAAACAATTGGTCTATTCTCAAATTAAATGCAAATTGAAATAAATAATAACGACTCTCAAATATATTGCAATAACTTCAAAAGTGTATCAATTTCTATTTTATTCCAATATTTTCAATATTTAATTATATAATTTAAACTTTATACGTTTAATTATCATATTATTTATTTTAGTTTATTTTTGACTCAATAATATTTATGATTTTTTTCATCTATTATTTTATTGTATAAAATATATTTTAATCTCATAACTGTTTTATTTATGTATCATATTTATTATACTCTTACTGTCTGTATAAATTCCATATAAAGATAGTATTGCGCGCGCACGTCTTTAGGTAGTCTCGGGCACCGCTGAAAATCAGCGCTGTCGCATCCTTGTGACAGCATATGCTGAGACGGTGTCCGATATTGGCATCATATGTTTTGTATTATTTGTCCGTGTAACTTTAACTATGTTTTGTCTATTTTTCATTCTTTTTTAATGTGTGTTATATTCAGTCTGTGATGTGTTTTTGTATTGTGATGCCAATAAATAAATGTCTATGTCTATGTCTATAAGTATTTTTTTTTGGTAAAACGTGTTTTATGGTAATTTTATAAATATTTAGATAGGAATAATAATGAAATATGAATAATATTTTCCTGTCTTACCGAAATAATAATAAAAAAATATTTTATCACCAGTTTAAATCTAAAATCCTGTAAATGCACTTTGTTTAATATTTTATAAGCCATTTGCCTCTAACAGTGTGTTCACAATTGCTTTATTTACCGAAGCGACTTTAAATTGTAACCTAAGATTATATTTAACGGCGATAGTCTCTTCAACACACGAGGTATTGTTTTTCTTGAATGTTCTTTTTAAGTTTGATGTGAAGTGATTTTAAATATGTGAAAAAATATTAATTTAATTACATTAGGAATAATATTTTAAATTTGCACGTCAATTGGGCAAAATATGTTTTCTTTTTAAAGTTTTCCCCGGAAAGGACATGTTTTGCCCTTTCCGGGAAATTCTATTTGTTTCTCAGACTTGTGGGGGTCAGAGATTGTTTAACTGGTAGGTATTTATCTTCTTATCTTAATGATTTTCCTTTTGATAATTTCTATATTCTAATTAGATATTTATATATATGTAAATAATATATATATAAGTATTATATTTATCTTTTTCTTTGTTTTCCTTTTATACTCAATTTTTCCATTTATTTTCAACATTCATGAATCACAAATACAAGTAAATAATTCATATATGTATTATTATGTATTATGTTATATGTGTAAACTGATTAAGAAACAACCAATAGATGATTAAACTATATATATATATATGGTTGTTTCTTAATCAGTTTTATTGTTCTTTATCGCCCTATTCGCTACATATTTACAAAAATCGAGGAACTTATTTCTAATCTTCTTATCTAACATAATTATATTTATATTATCTAAGTTTATCTTACAATTAATTTCTATTTCGCAATCATTTCTACTTCTTTCATATATTGGACATTCTGTAATTAGATGTATAATTTATTCATTTGTACTGTCATCACATGGGCACGCGGGACTCTCTTTTTCTTGAATTTGTTCAAGTACTCGGAGAATCCCCGTGCCCTGTTAGTATTTGTACTATTACAGGATCTATTTCAATTTTTCTAAGTATTGCATTTGCCTGGGCAAAATATGTTACATTATTATAAATTGTCAGCATGTTAATTACTATATTTCCCGCAGATAAATAATAATATTATTATTAGCTCTTGGTCTAAGGTCAAACCAACTGGTCAACACAAAATGGCTTAGTGTTGTTTAGCAGCGCCATCTACTGAAGTAGCTTTAGTATGCACGAATACAGCAATAATTAAAAATGGATCCTAGGAGATCGACTTTCATGAGGATCGTTGCAGCCATATCCGAGATTCAGCTTTAATTTCTAGATGTAATATAATTGTCTTCCGCTTTAGGTGTCCAATGCCAAGAGACATCATCAGGACCTCGCTGCGGATCTTGTCCCGAAGGGTACATGGGCGATGGACAAAGATGTCAGCACGTTTGCGACGCGAGGAAACCTTGCAGGGAGAGGAAGTGCACACCTATCTCTTCTAGCCCTTTTTACCAGTGCCAGGAGTGTCCTAAAGGCTTTCAATGGAATGGTATGTATTAAAATTTAATTTTCCGTTTTGCATAACTTTACACAACATAAATGAAAAAACGACACTTTTCAATAATACACACTCTTTCACGCTCATGTACACACTCCCACATACACACTCGCATGCACCCACGCACACTATTCTCTCCACAAACACACTCGCACAAATTATTAGTATCACATAAATTATTAATATACAGGCTATGTATTAGTCTAGCAGGGAGATGTGTGCCGAGGATCTGAAAAGGATAAATGTGTATGAAAAATAATATGTATGTAGTAGATTTGTGTATGTTCATTATGTGTTCAAAATGTGTGTGTGAAAATAAATAAATATTTCATACATCGGCACATAGCCGTTTGCTGGCTTTCAAATAGGTTCTTATGTCCTTTTAATCCTACTAGGCAGGGACAACATTGATTAGGTCTCATATGTGAGACAAATTTTTAGTATTTAAAATCCGAAAAAACGATCAAATTATGACTGCACAAAACTCTTACTATTTCGGTTTACCTTTTTTGTTTGGTAAAAAAAAAATTGTACCAGGTTACACGTGCGTTGACATCGACGAATGCGATCTGATCCGGCCCTGCGACGAGCTGGTCTCGTGCCGTAACGAGGAGGGCGGTTTTACGTGCGGCCCTTGTCCCGCGGGGTACGAGGGCAGCGCGGGGTGGCGGGGCGCGGGGACGAGCGTCGCCGGGAGCGCTGTCTCGACATCGACGAGTGCGAGGACGGACGCACCAGCTGCCCCAGGGGACGGCTTTGTGTTAATACCCCCGTGAGTTATTTTCTCTATTTATCCCCCTGCGCATTGTCCATTAGACGTTCAGGCTAAGTGACTTAAGAGCTATGCCACCTCTCAAAAGTCTGTTTCTCTGGCTTATATGTGTTGATCTGTATGAAAGATCTAGTCAACACGAGAGTTTTACTAAATACTAAGAAAATCTTTGTAAGTGATGGCACTTGTAGGGAATATTCTCTATTAAAATTGCGTCACATCGTCCGGAGGCCGAAACACCTTCTCGGCGATCCGTATGGTGCGATTAGTAAAGCAAATGCTAGCTCGTTACAAGCTCGCAAAACGTCCTGCCAAAATCATCGGAGGTTGCGTCCTATTGCGTTACTTCAGTCATTTCGGCCTCTTCTTCTCCCAGTGCCAACACTTCTTTAAGTGACACATCCTTAAGAAGTGGAATTTCAAGTTTGTGTAGCTTGTATCCATGGCATGGCAACCGACTGAGCAGTGGCTTCGCCCTCGCGGGCGCCCTGAGATCTTTTTTCAACAATATAAAATAAATGAAATATTTACAATATTATAGGTATTTTACAAAATATTTACAAAAAATATAACTGTGCCAAACCGTCGTCGCTTGGCAGCGTGCCCAGAAGGTAGAAGATGGTAGCATTGCCACGTTCAGCAATGCTTAGCCTTTGTGACCAGATGTGTTGACCAGCTTCTTAGCTATCACATTAAAAAGGACCCCACGGACCAATTATTCTTAAATTACATATTATATGTAGTATTAATAATTATTAATATAGTATATAATAATTATGTATAGTCTTAATAATTAATTAATATTTATTAATGATTCTCTAAAGCGCCACCTGTTGTCAGAGAGTTGTACTATATGCTTAATAGTCACGCTATCGGTCGCCGTGTATACGACTATAGCACTTCCGTTATATATTTTAGTACGGTTTTAGTCTCACATTCTTACAAGCCTGCCTTGAGGAAGTTCGTTCCAATAAACGATATGTAATTAGTGATCGTGTATCTACAGGGTTCGTACACGTGCGTGCCGTGCGGCGGGAACTATTACGTGAACACGTCGCGGCCGTGCCTCGAACCTGACTCCCTCCAGCAGCGCTGCGAGCCAGCGCGCTGTCGACGCTTCAACGCGGTTTGCGGCTACGGCCTCGAGTGCGTTTGTGCGGTAAGCAAGAAACAGAAAACAATTAATAAACAAAAAATTATAGTTACATTAATTATTAAAAAGTATAGTTATATTAGTTAATATTACTAAAAATCTTGTCAACCATTCCAATTAAGCTTATGCTTGTGCTAGGATATGGTTCACGTCAATAGTCGAATGATGGATTTGAACTACCTTATGATTCGCAGACCGTACCCTAAACCATTAGGCTATTAACGCTTGAGTACTTGGGTACATACCTTCCATATAATATACATCTATAGAACATGTACACTCATCGCCTTTAAGTATCATTATCATATTAACATTTGAAGTAAAAATGCACTTATAACGAAAATCGCACTGACGGAAGAATATAAAATCTCCCACACTTGTTTTTTCCCCATAGTTTTTACAGAGAAGGCGTGCAGAATGCTAACATTTTTTTAAAATTATGAATGCATTTAATAAAAAGATATACATGCGGGTTTGATACACATATGCAAACGCGGCTATGCTCGGAGTCTCTCTGAAGAGTTGAATCCGGAATGAGGTGATCCGACAGAGAACTAAGGTGATTGACATTGCCCATCGGATTAGCAAATTGAAGTGGCAATGGGCCGGCCATATTAGCCGTACAACGAATAACCGTTGGGCGAAACGAGTTATCGAGTGGAGACAGCGGAGAGGCAAACGTGGAGTAGGACGCCCTAAGACTAGGCGGAGCGACGATCTTCGCAGGACGGCTGGCAGAAGCTGGATGAGAGTGGCCGAGGATCGTGGACGGTGGCATGCCTTTTGAGAGGCCTATGTCCAGCAGTAGACTTTGACAGGCTGATGATGATGATGCAAACGCGAACATTATACGGTTGCTTGGCAACGGTTAAGTGACTATGATAAATAATGACTGACAGATACCATACCGCTCGTAAAGATTAAAGAAAAGATTTTCCTTCGTAATTATCGTGCTCTCTCAAATAGCTCCATATTACTGGATATAAAAATGGCACACATTTATTACGATCATTCATTAACAGTACGGGTGTCAACGTATTCCGAAAAAGATCAGAGTTTTCTCAAAGGAAAATAATTTCTCACTACATCTATAACCGAATAAGCTACGAGCTGTATTATGTGTGATTTTAATGCTCCAATTTCTGACTTACAGTCGAATTTCGACTATAGGACAACCAATAGTATCTATAGATTTAAGTACATTTTCTTTTCAGACTGGATGGGCAGGCAACGGAACAGTTTGTGGGCCGGATAGAGATATCGATGGATATCCGGACCACAAACTACCCTGTAATGAGCTTCACTGTAAAGCCGACAATTGTCCCGATGTCTCGAACTCCGGCCAAGAAGATGCTGATGGTGATGGTATTGGTGATTCTTGCGATCCTGATGCCGATGGAGATGGGATTCCCAACATTCCAGTAAATAGATACCGTATTTTCTATGGCATATTTTAATTAACCAGAGAAGAAAACAAGTACATTAACAATCAAAAACAAAAACCGACATGAAATTAAATGAAACGCGGACCTAGGCGCAAAAGTTGTCGTTAGGAAGTACTTACCTTTTTTTTTTTGTTAACGGGGAGGAAATCTTCAAAAAGATACCCCGCCTTCTGTGGCGGTTATGTGGGGTTTTACCCACTAAAACCTCCCCGCGGCCCTTCCTCGGTGTATGGTGAGGGGCTCCGGGATCTCCAGTGGAACGCACCGGAGCCCCTCTGCACTGTGCTCAAGGAGAGCACGTCCCGGGGAAGGTTACCCTCCCCCTGTGTCCTCATAGTGCAAGGCTACACGGGCCAGCCGATGTCGCCTTCTTCCCGGGTCCACCTTAGCGGACGACAAAGGCCCCCACCCTTGTCGCCCAGTGAACCCGAGGCCCCTTTTAGTCGCCTTATACGACAGGCAGGGGATACCGTAGTCTTATTAGTACTTACTTAGTCTTAGATTGTCTACCAAAATCTTAACCAAGAAGCATTCTTTGATACGCTAGTAGTAGTAACATTAATTGTAATCGAAATTTATCTTTAAAGGATAACTGTCCACTGGTATCAAATCCAGACCAACTGGACCGGGATGAAGATCGTAGTGACAAAAGAGGTGACGCATGTGACAATTGTCCCCGGAGGTACAATCCTGGGCAGGAGGATGCAGACCGTGATGGTCTGGGGGACGTCTGCGATCCTGATATGGACAATGACGGTAAGTGGACATACCAAAATGCAACAACCCCAAGTTCAGAGAATTTGCTCACGATTGGCACAAAAGAAGGACGCGCTAAAAAAGTCGTCTGGCGCCGTCGAGCGAGCCATTGTGATGTATTGTTGTATTACTTAAGGTGGAGAGCTCCGAATGGGGCTCCTTGACAAAGAACTTGAAGGGAGTCAAGAAGGTGCGTGTGCGGCCATACGGTCAGACCATGCGTACCCTCCGCGTTTCGGCTCATATAACCGCGAACCATGGGAGGTGGTGGGTTGGTTACATACCAAAATGAAAGGATCTCTTATAGCTTTAACCCGCGTTACTTTCGTCATCATTGCGTTGGGGTCTTCAAGGATGTATTTCGTTTCAGAAGCAGGCGACGAAACTTTTGAAGTGAGTATGTAAGTGCACTTACGGCAACGGATTGGAACGTACTCGAGTCATAAGTTCCTTCCAATATGTTAAATAAAATTATCTCATCATCACCATCCTGCAACAGTCCACTGCTGGACAAAAGCCTCTCCAGCTCCAGCCAGCCGCCCTGCGAAGTTCTCTTTACCTAGTTCTCACTTAAATTACGATTGTTGAACGGCAATTGGTATACAAATTCTGTATTAGTAGTTATGTCTAAGATATTCAGACATTAATAATGATGTTTTTTTTGACAAACCTATGCATGTCGCGCGCATGCAGCACCGCTACACCGGATTGACAGGTAGCTTTTTGATTAATATTAGGTCTGAACCTCTTTTTTTTTGTTATCGGGGAGGAAATCTTTGGAAGGCGGCGGTTATGTGGGGTTTTACCCACTAAAACCTGCCCTGCGGCCCTTCCTCGGTGCATGGTGAGTCCTCTGCACTGTGCTCTCGCGGTGCAAGGCGACGCTGTCCAGTCGATGTTGCCTTCTTCCCGGGTCCACCTTGGCGGACGACAAAGGCCCCCACCATTGCCGCCCAGTAAACCCAAGGGATACCGCAGTCTTATTCTACGAGCCCAGAGATACAGGGCTGAGGTCTGAACCTCTATGGTTACTCGACACATGGGGAACCCGGTGAAAGCAATGATATTGATGTTTGTCTCGAATGTTTCTCCAAGGTATCGTTAACGAGGAAGACAATTGTCCGCGGGTCCACAACCCGGGTCAGGAGGACATGGATGGCGACTATATTGGCGACGCATGTGACAACTGCCCTCGGGTACGCAATCCCGCGCAAGACGACGCCGACCGCGACAACGTTGGCGACGCTTGCGACAGCGATGTCGATCGCGACCAGTAAGCTCTCTATCGTTCGATAACTAGGCAATATTGACAGTATAACATAGAACCGTAATTCAATTCCATGATTGAGTGGGAGCATAACATAAATTACCTGTATAAGTACACTAATCAGTGGATTCGGTAATTCAATTTTGGGTAAGCGACTAAAATTGTCTACATAACATTTGCTAACATTGTTTTATCTTCCATGCAGCTCCCAATTATTGTTCTGCTGTATAGCACAATTCCAACAGTGAAACGGAACGTGACAATCAGATCGTAAGTCCGGAAAAAAATACTACTTTTAAATTACAAGATTCAAAATCATAGTACACTTAAATCGCGTACAAGTAATTTTAAATTGTGTAATCCTTTAAAAACAATACAACAACATATGCCGTTATAGTAATTAGTATTTGATAACTATAAAACGATATGTTCCTCTTTCAGAGACGGTGTCCAAGACGGTCTAGATAATTGTCCAAATTTAGCTAATAGTGATCAACTAGACGTTGATAACGATGGTAAAGGTGATGCTTGTGATGACGATATAGACGGTGATGGAATTCCCAATCTGGAGGACAACTGTCCTCTCGTACCAAACTCTAGTCAATTGGATAGTAATGGTGATTAAATAATATTTATTTTATTTAAACAATAAACTTAAATAATTAAATATTTAATTGAACTCTCACAATATATTAAATTATACATTTATCTCCGTATTATAGGATTCATTCTCTTCTCGAGCGGGTGAAGATCATTACTTACGCCCGTGTACATATCAGTAAAAAAAATATCATTCTTATCATTCATTCTTTTGTTGTGAACATCCCTCAAACCCGAACGAAGCGCTTTGCTTCGTCTTTCATTCTTCGTACAGCAAAGGACTGGAATATTTTGCCTGCATCTGTCTTTCCTTCCGTTTACAATGTGGGTATTTTCAAGAGTAGAGTGAACAGGCATTTACTAAGGTAGTGCGCTTTACCATTTCCATTTCCACTTAACAAAATATATAAAAAAAAATTATACAAAAACATATCGGGCTTAATATCAGAAATAAAAGTACGACGCATGGCTTGTTTGACATGAGGTTCAGGCTAAGCGACCTGAGAGCTACGCCACCTCTCAATCCGGTGAAGCAGTTCTCTGTGCCAACTGTGTTAGCTCGTCCAAAAAAAACAAAAACTTGTTTGACCACCAAACTTTACAGGATTACTCGCCAGGTCAATCTGATAGAGTCACTGAAAGTTTCATTGAAATCGGTCCAGCTGTTTCTGTACGGATCAAATCCACACACATTCTCCTTTATATATATAGATAAATTTTTATTTCCAGATGCAGTTGTTAGTATCAATGAAATATTTTCGTTCTTCTATATTCTCAATCTCTTCAAAACGATTACTTGATTAATTTATGCGCTAGTTACTTTGAATTGACTTTTCTTTTAATGTAGAAAATAAAAGTTTGTCGATTTTTTTTAAGGTGATGGCATTGGTGACTTGTGTGATAATGATTTCGATGGAGACAACGTGACAAATTCTTTGGATAATTGTCCCAATAACTCTAAAATTTTCCGAACAGATTTCAGGTGAGTCATGTGCTTTAATAACGTACATGGTTGGCACTGGTAAAGTTACTGCTTAATAATAATTGTGGTCGTTGCTGTTCTTGTTTTATGCATTTTACTATAGCATTATTGCATATTTAACTTAAATTATCATGGTTACTTACATTTGGATGTTATTGGAACCAAGTTACTTCGTCCGTCTCGGAGGGATAGGGGTTTTGCGCGAAAAAATGTGAGAAAAAAACCGTAAGAAAAATATATAACGGAAGTGCTATAGTCATATACACGGCGACTGACAGCATTACTATTAAGCATATAGTTAAACTCTCTGATGACGGGTGGCGCTTTAACGAATTATTTATTAATTATTTATGTAATTTTATAATTCCCCCATCCCCTTTCCACCATCGGACTTCTAGACGCACTGCGGGATTTCATCCTTTTATTGTGAACATCCCTCAAACCCGAACGAAGCGATTTGCTTCGTCTTTCATTCTTCGTACAGCAAAGGACAGGAATAGTTTGCCCGCGTCTATCTTTCCTCTCGATTAAAATGTGGGTATTTTCAAGAGTAGAGTGAATAGGCATTTACTAAGCTAGTGCGCCTTGCCATCCAGGACTGCATTTCCGTTTAATCAGGTGGGATCGTAGTCAAGCACTTCCTTAGAAATTATAAAAAAAAATACTGTCGAAAAAAAAATGAAGACACATGCTTTTTTATTTTCCTTAATAATTTGAATAACTATTTTTTTTTTGTTTATTTCTTTTATTTTACGTTTTTTCCCAAAATAATAAACTTCCTACATTTTTTATGTAGGAAGCATCAAAGCACAATGACAGCAAAATTTAAACAAAAAAATCCAGAAAATGTTTATAAATTTAAGATTTTTTTTTGTAAATTAGGTTGCTTCCATCACATTTTTTGATTTTAAATTATGTTGTAATTATAGTATAACGTAGTAATTGCTTATGTATATGTGTGTAAATAACTTCATATATGTATATTATATACAATTCCATTTTATAGAGAGTATATGACAGTTCGATTAGACCCAGAAGGCGAATCTCAACAAGATCCCAACTGGGTGATAGCCAATGATGGAGCTGAGATAATACAAACTCTGAACTCGGACCCTGGCCTGGCTGTGGGCTTCGATAAATTTGGGGGAGTTGACTTTGAAGGGACACTTTTTGTCGATACACAAATAGACGATGACTACGTCGGTTTTATCTTTGGGTAAGTCTTATTTTATCATATATCCTTTGTTTTACAAACTAAACCTTTTTTAATTTTGATTGTGTCTATGTGCTTGGCCAAAAAACTACGTGATGGTAATTAAAGAGTCGTTAAGATGCATTTTTTAAGGGCGTCCTTAGTCCGTCCTTGTTTTAATGACACCTGCACGTGATTGGCAAGAAGGCAGGAAGGTGCACTTTGTCCGAATCTTCGAAGTTGGATAATACTCTATAAATAAATGTCTTGTATTTGGTTGACTAACTTAATCAAGATGGACACAATATAAACAATTAATTACATAACATACGTAACATTGAATTTTTACAGATGACGAACTATTAGAAATACAGATTTCTAATAAGTCGTTATGCGTAGTAATGTGCTGTGATTGTCCAAACACTTCTGACTGCCATTTTTGTAATTTCGGCTACTTCTCCCAGCGCCAATGCCAATGCTTGCCGAAGTGGCATATAAGTTAGTTTAGCTTAGATTGTCCCACTTAAATTTTATCAATGAAATAACTACCGACCGAGTCGTGGTTCGGTCCTTTGGGGCGCCCTCGGATTGGAATGCTTACGCGTAACATAGTAACCGTCCAAGCCGAGGTTACCCCTCACCGGGGGGACACTTGTGTCGAGTTACTAGCTAAAAGAGGTTCAGGCTGAGCGACCAAAGAGCAATGCCACTCAGTAAAGGCCAGCTTGTCTGGCCAACTGTGTATTTCGTCATTAAAAAAATGACTAGCCATAATATTGATTCTTTTATACGATAACTACAGATATCAAAACAATAAACGTTTCTACGTGGTTATGTGGAAGAAGAATACACAGACATACTGGCAAACTACGCCGTTCCGGGCTGTCGCTGAACCCGGAATCCAATTGAAACTGGTCAACTCTAAGACTGGACCCGGAAAGACCTTGAGAAACGCTCTGTGGAATACTGAGTCTACCCCTGATCAGGTAAAACAAATTTTCTTCTCTTCCTTTATTCAAATAAAGAGAAAGGAAATATAATTTCCGCTCACATGTGTAGCACAGCGCTGATTTTCAGCCAAAATACCTGTTAAAACTATGATTTAATGCATTTTGTATGCATATTTTAAAAAATAGCATTCTGCACTCCAAGTCCTATATATATATATATATATATAATTATATATTTCTTACTCCTCCGTCCGCGAAATTTCCTAAGAAAGGGCCAAAATTTTTGCTTATTAACATAATGATAATACTAAAAAGAATGAATTTATCTGATGTTATAATTAATCGATAAAATTACAGGTGACTCTACTATGGAAAGACCCTCGCAATGTAGGCTGGCGAGAGAAAACCGCATATCGTTGGCGTCTTTTGCACCGACCGAAAATTGGTCTGATCCGCCTTAAAATATACGAGAATAACCGTCTCGTCGCTGATTCGGGCAACGTCTATGACTTCACGCTCAAGGGAGGTCGCCTTGGAGTCTTTTGTTTCTCCCAAGAGATGATAATTTGGTCGAACCTTGTCTATCGGTGCAATGGTAAGAGTTTTATTCTAAGATTTTAAAAGAGAAAACTAATTTCACAGATTTTACCACGATTCCATTTTAAATTTCTTTTTATTCATGACCAAAGCATTGCTTGAGAATTTCCAGCTAATCGTTTTCTAGCGCCAAAATTTCCCGCAATGGCAATACTTCTAGAAATTCTCGTAATCTAATCTTCTGATCGAGCACCGGTTCGATCGATCGTCTGGAGATTTCAAGCCAAGATCGCGAAAAGTGTCCGAAGACCCTTGCGTTCAGGCATCTCAACTCAAAACGTTGTTGCCATTTCTTCTCCTAGCGCCAACGGTTCCCGTAGTGACACTCAAAGTTAGTTTTTGAATGTCCCTTAGATTAACCGTCAAATATCACCGACCGAGTCGTGGTTTGGACCTCGAGGGCGCTCTCGGATCGGAATGCTACGCGTAACATAGTAACCGTCCAAGCCGAGGTTACCCCTCACCGGGGGGACCCTTGTGTCGAGTACCTAGCGATAGAGGTTCAAACTAAGCGACCTAAGAGATTTGCCACCTCTCAATACGGTGAAGAAACTTCTTCAAAAACCCGATCTTCAATCTCGAGAAATCTTGTAACATAATACTCATACATCATCATCATCATCAGCCTGTATCTATCCAAGAAAATCTGGAAATAGGCCTTCCCCAATGCCTCCCAACACATGCGAACCTCAGCTTTCCGCATCCGCCCACTTCCCCAACGCTTCTCCGACCTATGCGCGGCCTCCATTCCAAAACTTTCCTGCCCCATATACCGTCGCTGACTCGGCAGATGTGGTCAGCCCACTGCCACTTCAATTTGCTGCCTTTAAGAGCTATATCGACTACCTTCGTTCTCCGTAGAATTTCTTCGTTTCGGATTCTATCCCTTAGAGAAATGCCGAGCATAGCTCTTTCCATCGCTCATTGTGCGACTTTCAGCTTGTGGATCAGCCCAACGGAGTCCAAGTCTCCGCTCATACACAAGGTCTCATTCCGGTGAAGTTGTAAACGCCTCCAGGCTAACAACCACCAAAAAACACCCTCCACATCATTAATACTTTGTGACCCCTTATTATTCATTTTACAGATAAAATCCCCTCAAACATTGTTTCCGAACTACCGACGCGGCTCCTGAGGAAATTGGAAGTCGATCACAATTTCATATACACTTAACACACGCTGAAGAAATGTGTTCCAATTTATGAGACAAATTTATAATTTTAAGTTACTACGATCATGGAAAAAAGTCGTCAATGGTGTGGTTGAAAAATTTTATTTCTCGAAATGTCTTTTGAAAAAATATATTTTCCTCATTTAGTTTATTTTGTAACTAATCACGTGCCATATGTTTTAAGAACCTTAGAGAGATGAACATATAACTTTTTTTAATGTATTGATGTTTTTGTATTGTGTTCTTACTTCGATACTGTATGTATTCTAATATAAATAAGTGATCATAAAATGAGTTTATATAATAATAAATCCTTTTAACAGAAAGTTCTTTCTTTCACTAATCCCACGAATCTAAGTTAATTTTTTATCCATAGTAATAATTAATTTCTGTTAAGCGCAAAATAGTTTGTAATTACTTGTAGGTCTTCTGTCCAATACACTCGCTTTATTCAGACGGAGTAACGTTGTACAAGGAATTATTTTAACGAATACCGTCATAACCGCGCGTCTTCACAATCTTTATACAAAATTTATTAAAAGTCAGATTACGAACTAATAAAGTTAAATTATTGATTACAAGTGATGATCAACTTAATTATTAATTATGAATTAAAGACACAATAAGCTTCAAGTAAATCACTAAGATTTCATTGGAAGTAATTATGATACACATTTTTTCATCTGATTGTGAGCTACCTTGCTCAACATCGTACACAACATATTTTATATTTTATCATATTATTAACAGCAATACATCAAGAGCGTTAGAGGTAATTTATTAAAGACTTACTGACTTTGTTTCAGAGATTTACTTTTAAAGGGCTTTTCCTCCAGCATAACTCACTTGTTCTAAACTGTACACTGCTTCTCTACAGAGAGAGTCCTCTCCTTTATCCTAAATTTCTAGTATATGCATCTCTTTCAAAGACGGAACTGAAACGTCGTTGGTTGCCGACAACCGATAAAAGTATTCTTTTTTGAAAAAGAATAAAATAATTTACAATGACAGTGATCGTATTTGAAAGACATATACACGTTGACACAATGGGAATGGATTTTAAAATGTTATTTACTATTAACTAATTGATAGAATCAAATGGATGAGAAAGAATTTAATGAAATTAATTGTGGCAACGATAGCCGTATACATAATATAGAAACATGTGGTGAAAATGAAGTCTCTAGTACATATGATAAAATAGATTCCAATTTGGTGCTCGAACAGAATGCTGATTCAACGGTATTAGATGAGAAAGTTGAAATAGCATCAGAAAAGGGTCTTGTTCAAGGACGTCAAATTTTAAATCGTAAATGTAAGACAAAAGCTAAAGAACTATTGGCTAATCTAGCTAAAGGTAATATACCTACGGAGATAGTACCTAAGGTTCTACCACCTCGGAACGCTGGAGGTAATAGATCACGACAATCTTTATATTTTATTAGACATCGTTGCTCTCAATCAGATCGCACTATGAGAAAGATTCACCGGGGCACGGCACGTCGATGTCCACGCTGTGAACATTATTGCTGTCGTAGAGTTTGTTGCTGAAATAATATTTTGATGGATTTATTTTATAATTTTCTACAATATTTTGTTATTCTTATTGTTTTAAAAGCTTAGTTGGCAGCATAGTTCAATATAACATCAGGAGTTATTTTGTTTTATTATATATTTGATAAAACAATTATATAATGTCTTTTATTATGTGCTTTATATAATGGCTAATCTTGTATAATGATGCAGGAGACCGCATCCTACTTAAATCCAAAGAGTCATCCGCAAAGGTGGACCCGGGAAGAAGGCGACATTGGCTGGCCCGTGTCGCCTTACACTGTGAGTAACTGAACCTCCTTGATGTGCTCTCCTAAGAGCACAGTGCAGAGGGGCTCCGGTGCGTTCCTCTGGAGATCCCGGAGCCCCTCACCTAACGATATAATTTCGTTTCAACTTAACTAACTTAAACCAGCTTAACTAACGCGTGTCGACAGAAGACTATATCATAGGCCATCTCTAGGTTTAAGTAACCAATCAGAATACTGCAACCTTCGTGGTGATGTGAATCATTTTAGCCGATGTTTGTTTGCTTTCTCCTGCAATACAATTCTTTCTTGAAAACCGGATAACAACTGCTGACTGCTGCTGATATAACTAATTTGCTGAAGTTTTAATAGCTATCCAGTCATCAGCTGTTAAGGTAACTGATGAAGATTAATAGTACCGAGCCGTCAATGGAAGAACATCCTATATACTCCGCTGGTCCTAGAACACAACTATAAGAGCAAAGTGATGAAGCCGCTCAATGTCACGTTTGTTCTGCCCGATCTGTTAGAGGCTAGATGTATATTGATTTACGACTTTCTCATGTATTATATATAAAGATACATCTTATATATTTATGCCCCACTGTTGGGATAGGCCTTCTCTATCAAGTAAGCATAAGGGCATAGACCGACGACACGCACATCCAGTGCGGATTAGCCTACTCATATATCTTGTTAGAGATTGTAATTGTGCGTTGTGTAGAGGTTAAAAAGTGAGTTTTTAAAAAGTGATGTAAGTGGAATCTAGAAAGTTCTTCAAAGGTTAGGTAACGTATTATGAGATGACTAATTGGATGGAATGGTATTGTCATTATTGCCCCTACAAAGCCTAAAACTTCATTGTTCTTTACACTTTCTAAGCAAACAATCACATGTCAAGTGGAAATGCAATTCTGGATGGAAAAGCAATCTGGGTTTCTCCTATTTGCTAGTGACGTTTCATTGCCATGCCGGTTTATTACAGTTTTATTATCATTATCAAATACGTCAAATACAAATACATTTGTATTGGCGTGCCAGTGCAATGCCGTCGGTGAACTATAATGTAAACCAATAACCTAACGAGAAGGGACCGACTTCAAAAAAGGAGGAGGTTCTCAATTCGTCTCTGTTTTTATGTTAGTTACTTCATAACTTTCGACTGGATGAACCGATTTTGATGATTCTTTTTTTATATAAAAGCTGGTTCTTTCAAGTGTGGTCCCATTTATTTGAGTCTAATGAGATCCAGTTCTAACAATGGCATTCATGAGAACACCATATAAGTCTTACATTTGCATTAAGCACGTGCGCGGCTATTGGACTTACGACTCATTATCACGACAACAGTTTTCGGAATTTTTATTGGAAAGGAAAAGGAATTACTTACTTAAAGGTAGTTTGATGAGAGTTTCGTAAGTCTGATTATATTTCGTAATATTCCTCTCTATCTATTTGAAGTATTTTTACTAAATACACTTGTGTACGTACACAATTGGTTTAACAGACTCGGGGCCCGGAATGGTTGTCCAAAAGTTTGTGCCCCATATAAGTTATCTTAATATAAAAATGCGGATTTTACTCATGTAATTTCAAAAGAACAAAGCAACCTTTTGAACATCAGAAAGTAATAAAGTTTTCCATTAGAAACGCTTCACGACCAACGGCCTTTGAATTTGTGAGAAATAAATTACGTTAGTCGAACAAAGCGTTCTAAAAGGCACTCGCCGGGAGTGTAATGCAGAGTCATCTTACGTAGATAGACAATCCATTTACAGCTTGCTTAACTTCTTTGTAGACCTTAGGATACGGTCTAGCATAGAGTGAGAGATTAGCTGCTAATTGAAAAACCTTTTTGCTGGTTCATTTGCGAGCTACTGGTGGAAAAAAGACGCAAGTGAAAAACATGAACTTTCTAGAACGTAAAAAAACCATTTTGTGGAGAAATGCATTCTCTTAGAACATATTTCTCTATGAAATTCAATAGACAAAAGACAATAGCGGGTTAAAGTTAAGTTAAAGTAATAGCCTTTATGTATATTATATATAAGTCCCACTGTTGGGCGCAGGCCTTCCCTGTAAAGAGAGTATTAGGGCATAGTCTACCACGCGGCCCTAGTGCGTATGGGCAGACTTCATTTGCCTTAGAATTTTTTTTTAAGACATGTAAGTTTCCTCACGATGTTTTCCTTCACAGCCGTGCACGTCGTAAGTCAGCACATAAAATTGCAACAGCAAATTTATTGATGCCGGCACCGAGGATCGAACTGTCGCTAGCGTACTATGCAACTTGAGGTGACTGCCCGCGCACTGAGCTACTACGACTCTTCTGTACATTTGACAATTTAATTTGTTCATTTACCTACACATCTAAATTGAATATATACCACTTTAATGAAATCAGTCTCAATGTTTGTGTTATAAATAACAAATAATATAATTAAAAGACTCCGTCAAATGGGTTAATAAAGTTTCTGACCTTTTCAGCAATTTAAATAATATCCGAGGAATCGTAACCGACCGTATCGTGGTTCGGCTCTTTCGGGCGCCCTCAGATCGGACTGGTTACGCGTAACTTAGTAATCGTCCATCCATGAATCGTCGCTAGGTTAATTGCCCCTCACCGGGGGGACCCTTATGTCGAGTTACTAGCGATAGAGGTTCGGCTAAGCGAGCTATGCCACCTCTCAATCCGGTGAAGCTTCTCTGGCCAATCTGTGTAGTTCGTCATAAAAAGCAATTTGAAATATGGACATCTTAATTATGAAAAATGGTCGTTCCATGATATCAGTGACAAGTTGAATGGGATTTCGTCTAGACAGGATTTAATTAACTCAACAAAGAGTGGGAATTATTGCGGACACTTTTTTATCTTTTTCTATGTCAGTAAACATCTTAAATTAACATCTCAGTGAAGAGGATAATTCTGTATTCGTGTTATTATTTTTTGAGTTAAAGTTATAGCTTTTTTATTTATAATCTATATGTCCCACTGTTCGCCGGCCTTCTCTGTAAAGAGAGTAAAAGGGCACAGTCCGCGACGCGGCCCTAGTGCGGATTGGCAGACTTCACGTCTTAGAAAAATATTCAAAGGCATGTAGGTTTCCTCACGATTTTTTCCCTTCACCGCCGAGCGCTTGGTGAATCAGCACAAAATTTCAACAACAAATTTATTGGTCCCGGCATCGGTGATCGAACTCGGACACTGAGCTACCACGGCTCAGTGTCCGATTTTTGTATTTGTTAGTGTATTTCAACATATTTATTTTATTAACCGACTTCAATAAAGGAGGATACAATTGCTCTGTATGTTTCTTTTTATGTTTGTTGATTCCCTTGTGGTCCCATTTCAATTTGGACAGTGGCATTCATTAGAAAACCATATAGTCTGTGAGTCCATAAGCCTTAAATTTGCATCAAGTATATGCGCGACAGATGGACAAATAATTCAATATCACGATAATGGATTTCGAAGATTTTTTTTATTGAAAAGGATGTATTTCAAAAGTAGTTCGATAAGAGTTTGGTTAGTTTCTGATTAATACTATTCTGTAGTATTCCTACGATAATTCGTTAATACAAAGAGACGCCATCTTAATAACGTTTGATTTGATTTGAAGTCCGTTTTTGTGTTTGCTCGTAAATATTCTTACTAACATATTAGTTGCAAGTAGTTGGTTGGATCACTGAGATGTCGATGAAATTACCAAAACAGTCCAAGTTACTTAATAACTTAGTGTAAAGTTGTTTCAAATGATTTATATTTGTGTCTTAAAATCTCTACAGAACTTTTAAATTGCCGTAAAGTTCTGCACTTCGCATTAAAGCGCTTAAAACGCTGCAGTTTCTCCGAATTGTTGTAGAAGTATTACCATTCAGCGAAAATTAACTTAACTTGCGCTTTTCGGAATGGTCTTGGCAAGTAAGCAGCGCTGCCACTTGCATTTAAACTTTATTTGACTTAAAGTTGAATTCTTGTGTGAAATAATGAATACGCTTACAATTTACACCGCAGTTTTTTTAAATAAATGAAGTAAACGCAATTCGTAAAAATTTATTTATTTATTTAATAAGATACACCAACAGCATTACACAAGCATACATTGTTGTAATAATCAAGTTTACAAACTAAGTCATACAGGTATGCCAATTACAGGTGTACACAACATACCGCAACGGGTCTGCCGCCCACCTCTAGCGGGTGATGAAAGGCTCTGGCGAGGGCGACGAGGGCCGCCATTGAGCGTGCGGCGGATAAACCTGCTGCGCGCTCAGGGTAGAGCCTTCCGCCCAGCCACAGGGAGGGCGCGAGGTGGAGGAGTTCCGGCCCTTCCCCTCCCAGGACACCCAAGGAAAGGGGAAGGGTAAGGGAAAGAGTGGAGGTGCATCGGGGTTGAGTGGACTCCTTTGGTCCATCAACCTCTGGTCCCTCAACCTCAAAGGCGACGGCGGCAGCTCAGGGGCTCGTCCGCTCCATCGGGGAGTAACCCGATGGAGTGGACGGAGGTGGTCCGCCGCAAGGCACCCGTCAGGAAGACGGTAGCCGGGGCGGCGGCACCACTGGTGAAGGAGGCGAGGAAGCCGCAAGTCGTCCTCGCTCTCAGGCCGTGGTTATTAAACTACGGCCTGAGGCAGCCACAAAGGGGGTGACATATGCCTCGGCCCTATTAAAGGCTGAACGAGCGGTGGACCTGGCAGAGCTGGGCATTGGGCCGCTCCGGATCCGCCAATCGGCGACCGGAGCGCGCCTAATTGAGGTGCCAGGCTCCACCAGCTCGGAGAAGGCCGATGCCCTGGCGGACCGTTTGAGGACGGTCCTCACAGAGGAGGTGGAGGTCAGCAGGCCCGTGAAAAACGCCGACATGCGCGTCACGGGCCTCAATGACACCACCACTGTGGACCGCCTCACGGCCGCGCTGGCGCGGGAAGGGGGGTGCACTGCCGCGCAGGTCATTGTCCGGAGCATGCGCACCGGCAATGGCCCGCAAGGGATGGGCTCCGCCCTCGTGGAGTGCCCGGCTGTAGCGGCGAAAAAGCTGCTGCAGCTGGGTAGCATCGCGGTGGGGTGGAGCCGAGTGCACCTCCACTTCCTGGAGCCAAGACCCAGGCATTGTTACAGATGCCTGGGTCTGGGGCACGTGGCTGGCACGTGCCCCCACCAGGTCGACCGCAGCGATCTATGTTATCGCTGCGGTCAGAAGGGGCACAAGGCGGCTGCCTGCTCGGCGCCACCGCACTGTGCGGTCTGCGCCGATGCAGGCAGGCCTGCCGGCCACGTGATGGGGGGCATGTCGTGCCACCCCCCATCCACCCGTGGAAAGCTCCCCGCCCAACCCCAACGGGCCGGGAGCTCGAGGGACGTTGAGATGTCTGGTTGATGGCCAGACATCTCAACCTACTCCAGGCGAACGCCAACCACCGCCGCGGCGCAGGATCTCTTCCTGCAGTCCATGGCGGAGTGGGGCGTCGATCTCGCGGTGATGGCGGAGCCGTACTTCGTCCCTCCCTTCCTCATTGGGTGGGGATCTGACGGCTCCGTTGCCATCACCGTGAGGCCTGGAGTAGGCCCGCCCCTCGTCCCCAAAGCGAGGGGCCACGGGTACGTGGCGGCGGTTCGGGGAGAGGTGGCTCTGGTCGGAGTCTACTTCTCCCCGAACCAGATTCGCCGGCCCTCGAGCGGTTTCTCGACGCTCTTGGGCCGGTGGTGGGCAGCTAGCGCTCTCCAGGTGTTCGTGCTGGGGACTTCAATGCCAAGTCCACGGCTTGGGGCAACCCCGCACGAACCCTAAAGGAGGGAGGTGGAGGAGTGGGCGCTAGCTGCCGGGCTGTCCCTTCTCAATGTTGGGACAGCCCACATGCGTGCGGCGGTCGGGAGGTTCAGTGGTGGACTTGTCGTTCGCCACTCCGCCGTCGCACGGCAAGCGGAGGGTTGGAGAGTGGAGACGGAGGTGGAGACACTTTCGGACCACAAATACATAAGGTTCGAGGTGTCTCCAGCCTCCGGACGTCCGGCGTCGAATTCCTGGGGTCGAAGCCGGTTCCCGCGTTGGGCGCTAACAAAGCTCAACCGGGAACTGGCATTAGAGGCGGCCATTGTCGGCCGCTGGGGCCTCCCGCCAACAGAAGACGGGTGGACGATGCGGCTGGCCGCTTCTGCGACGTTTTACACAACGTCTGCAGAGCGGCCATGCCCCGCGTTGGGCGTCCCCCCAGGCGGGCGGTCTTCTGGTGGTCGACAGAGATTGCCGACCTCCGCGTCGCCTGCAACGGGGCCCGTAGGGCGTACACCCGAAGCAGGCGGCGCCGACCCCAGGATGTGGAGAGAGATGGTCGGCTGTACAGGGTCTACGTGGAGAAAAGAAGATCCTGCAGCTGGCCATCTGCCGAGCCAAGGAGACTGCCTGGCTGGAGATGGTGAAGGGTCTCGAGAGAGACCCTTGGGGCCGACCGTATAAAGGGTGCGGGAGAAATTCCGCACCCGGTCGGCCCCTCTCACCGGGGTGCTCCAGCCAGAGCCCTGGGAGGATAGTCGGGGAACTCTTCCTGACGCCCCTGCGGGTTTCACTCCCCAGGATGGCTCGGCAGACGCCGGACGTCGAAGACGTCCCGCCACCACCCGTCACGGATACCGAAATGGAGGCAGTTCTGACCTGCCTCCAGAGTAGGCGGAGGGCACCGGGTCTGGACGGGGTGCACGGAAAGGTTCTGGCCCTTTCCTCGTGCACCTCGGTCAGGCCCTTAGGAGCTGTTCGACCGCTGTCTGCGGTCGGGGCAGTTCCCGAGGGCCTGGAAAGAGGGTCGGCTGTGCCTTCTCCCGAAGGACAGTCGGCCCCCGACTCGGCTTCGGCGGTTCGACCGGTTGTGTTGCTGGACGAGGCTGGCAAGGCCCTGGAGAGGGTCGTGGCTCGCCGCCTCGTCCGGCATATGGAGGAAGGTCTGGGCCCGAAACTCTATGAGTTTCAGTTCGGGTTCCGGGCCCGCCGGTCGACCGTCGACGCCCTCCGACGCCTGCGGGCGGTGACGGAAGAGGCGGGCGTCAGGAGAGGTAGTGCTGGCGGTGTCACTGGACATCGCCACGCCTTCAACAGCCTCCTCATGCGGTGATACAGGCGGCACTCGTATATTTCGGAGTGCCCCTGTATCTCAGGAGGTTGTTGGGCGCCTACCTCTCCCAGAGGAGGGTGGCATTCGAGGACCGGAGGGGTCTGTCAGGTGGAGGAAAGCCGAGCGCGGTGTCCCACAAGGATCGGTGTTGGGGCCGATTCTGTGGGACATCGGCTACGACTGGTCCTGCGGAGCCGTCTCCTCCTGATGGGTGTCATCTGCTATGCAGATGACACCCTCGTATTCCTGGGAAAGGCGTATAAGGAGGCGGCGCGGCTGGCCGAGGTCGGTGTAGGCCTCGTGGTCAGCCGCATAGAGAGGTTAGGGCTTCTGCAAAGCTGGAGAAGACCGAAGCCCTCCTCTTCCGCAGGACTGACGTAAAGGACCCTCCGGGTGCCACCCTCCTCATTGGAGGAGATAGAGTGAGGTGAGTTCCCAGATGAAGTACCTGGGACTCACCCTCGATGGAGGATGGACCTTCGACCCCACTTCGAACAGTTGGGGCCGAAGGTCCTGAGGACGGCAGCCGCGCTGGGAAGTCTCCTCCCGAACCTCAGAGGACCCAGCGCGGTGTGCAGGAGGCTGTACCTGGGTCTGTCGGAGATGGCCACGTACGGTGCCCCATCTGGGCGGGTGACCTGTCTCGCGGCAATCGCGCACAGCTGCGCAGGGCGCAGCGGATTGCCGCGATCAGGGTCATCCGGGGGTACCGTACGGTCTCGTGGGCGGCAGCTACTGCGCTTGCCGGCGATCCGCCGTGGGAGCTCGTGGCGGGGTTCTGGCCGAGGTGTCCGACTATGTCTGGATAGGAGGGCCCTCGGAGAGAACCCTCTGCCAGAAGAGGTCCGGCGGATCCGTCGGTTAGGTGAGGTAGCACTATGCCGGAGGTGGGAGGAGGACCTGGCGCATCACCCGTACGGTTTACGTACAACGGGTGCTCTGCGCCCGGTCCTGAGCGTTGGATGCGCAGAAAGCGCAACCTTCACCTTCCGTCTGACGCAGGTGTTCACGGGGCATGGCTGCTTCGGGGACTACCTGTGTCGGACGGCCCGACGGGAGGCTGATGAGCGGTGCCATGATTGTGGCGCTGCGGTGGATCTCCTGCCCAGCACACCCTGGAGGTGTGCCTGAGATGGGCAGCGCAGCGTTGCGACTTGGCATCCGCCATCGGTGACCTGTCGCTTCCGAGCCTCGCACTTGCGATGGTACGGAGCGACAGGTCTTGTCGGCGGTCGCCTCCTTCTGCGAGACAGTCATGTCCCAGAAGGAGGCCGACGAGCGGGTCAGGAGGGGAGCCGTGGGCCCTCCTCCGCAGGCGACGAGTCGGTGCGCAGGAGGCGTTTCAAACGCCTCCTCTCAAGCTGCCCTCGTATTCCGAAGCGGGGCCAGGATGGGAACCTGGCCCCAGCATGCTTCGGCGTCGTCGGACTTCGAGTGCCGGAGGAGTCCCCTTCGAGGGTGAAGTCCGGTCTTGCCGAGACCGGCCGGTCGTTGGGGTGTCCTGTCGCTGACAGATCCGGGGCACCCCGCTCATAACGGCTGATGGCATTCGCGGTAGGTTTAGTGGGTATGGGCTGCCCAGGCCGAGTCTCACATCCCTCCGGCCCACCCAGGGTACCGGAGGATGGTTAATAACTCGATTCCCCGCGTTAACAAAAAAAAAAAAAAAGGTGTACACAACATTCGCTATAAAGAAAAGTAACGATTGCATTATTAATAGTTACAAAAATATTTTAATAAATTATAAAGTAATAGAAATATCACTACTAAATTAATTAAATAAGCGAAAATTACTGCACAATTTTTAACACTAAGGTGCGGAAGACCTTGCGTGAATTAGAAAAAATGTCAACCGACGTGGACTTAGTGCTAAGGAGGTTATATGTAGCGGAAAATGAAATAAACCCCTCTGTGGGAATCACCTCCTATGGCCCCATCAACTTTCCGGTTAGATGGATCGAAACGGAGGTCACGCGTCGTCTTTTGAACTTCCTTAAAGTTCTTTTCCTCAGGCTGCAGTTTATCTTAAGCTCTAGTTTAGTATGCACTCAGTGTAAACTTACCGTGAAGGTCTATAAAATCGAATGCCGAGATTTCACTGAGTAAGGACTCACGCAAGTTTGGCTAGAGCTAAAGCCTGAGTAAAGTCGAAGAACGCTTTATAAATTTTAGCCTTAAAGGGCTAAAATTTATAAAGAAAGAACGTGCTATCAGCACATTCATATCTCAGTTTGGGCCTGTATTAAGAAATTTCAGGACACAGACTTGAAACAACCAAGTTTAATATTTAATGGTGAGAAGTGATCACTCCATCCCAAGTTCTGGTTTGTGAGCTGGGACTGAATCCCGCTTAACCCCTGGACTCAGCGGTTTGTTAAAAGCAACATAATTCCACCATTCCACAGAGAAATGGCTCGAAGCCATAAATATTCGAGCAACAATTTTCTTTTTCCTCTAATAGACATATTACATTTTTACCCTTACACAACTTGGCAACTTGGGAAATTAATATCCGGTTATTTTATGGCGTCCCTATACACATTGTTTTATATATTTATTGTTCTTATGTACATTGCCGTAGTTAATTAACAGTGTCTCAGTGTCTACGCATCTCGAAAACGATCTAATAGGTTTTATATTACAATAAAACTGGGAAAGATCCGCTCTCTCAAATGTATAATAAAATTACTCGCAAAATTTGTGCCTAGTGCCTATTGGATATACTTGGTTACGGACATAATAAGGCAGGTGACAAGCAGATAGCGGGGTAGATTTATTTATTTATTTAAATCAACAAAATTATAACAACGTTACATATTTGTAACGTTGTTATAATTTTGTTGATACCAATATGATGTTATAAAACTTAGTTAAATATATATTATTAAAATTAAAACAAATAAAAAGCTGCTTTATGTATTGACAATTATATATAAATATAATAGAGTCAAACACCTTCTACGCATTTGTAGGTTCGATAAACACAGACTCTGTGCAACAAAATATATCAATGTGCAGTGAGATGGTATTAACAAACCCCACCGCGCACGACAGCGGAGAGTTCCTGGACAAGTTAGTTCTGGAGATAGGCTGTAGGAACAATGGTGGACGACGGCGCATGCACACGTAACTGATATGGATAGATTTTATATATATATTAGCCTTGCAATAGCACAAAAGTTCTAGTCAGAAGTGGTTTCCGACCACTTGAAGTCTTGTATTCTTGATCCTTATTTTATCTCAAAGCTTTAATAAGACATTTCATTGCGAAAAGCTTTAAGCCAAAATTAAAATTAATAATACCACGCCCCCATGAAAATCTCTCAAAGAGATGAGTTCATATTTAATGCCCGCGAGCTACCTTCCGGCTATTCTCATTTACGCCCGGAACTTTATACCGGGGTATTTCTGACTAACAAATGTATGTTTTATTGAGCGTCCTGTTTCAGGGATGTCAAAACTAGGTCAGGAGGAGCCGTGGGGCTCCCTCCTCCGCAGGCGACGAGTCGGTGCGCAGGAGGCGTTTCAAACGCCTCTCTCGCTACCCCCGTAATCCGAGGCAAAAGGGCCAGGATGAACCTGGCCCCAGCATGCTTCAACCTCGTCAGGACTTCTCTGAGTGCCGGAGGAGTCCCCTTCGAGGGTGAAGTCCGGTCTTGCCGAGACCGGCCGGTCGTTAAGTGTCCTGTCCTTTGACAGATCCGGGGCACCCGCTCATAACGGCTGATGGCATTCGCGGTAGGTTTAGTGGGTATGGGCTGCCCAGGCCGAGTCCCACACATCCCTCCAGGCCCAGGGTACCGGAGGATGGTTAATAACTCGATTCCCCGCGTTAACAAAAAAAAAAAAAAAAAAAAAAAAAAAAAAAAAAAAAAAAAAAAAAAAAAAAAAAAAAAAAAAAAAAAAAAAAAAAAAAAAAAAAAAAAAAAAAAAAAAAAAAAAAAAAAAAAAAAAAAAAAAAAAAAAAAAAAAAAAAAAAAAAAAAAAAAAAAAAAAAAAAAAAAAAAAAAAAAAAAAAAAAAAAAAAAAAAAAAAAAAAAAAAAAAAAAAAAAAAAAAAAAAAAAAAAAAAAAAAAAAAAAAAAAAAAAAAAAAAAAAAAAAAAAAAAAAAAAAAAAAAAAAAAAAAAAAAAAAAAAAAAAAAAAAAAAAAAAAAAAAAAAAAAAAAAAAAAAAAAAAAAAAAAAAAAAAAAAAAAAAAAAAAAAAAAAAAAAAAAAAAAAAAAAAAAAAAAAAAAAAAAAAAAAAAAAAAAAAAAAAAAAAAAAAAAAAAAAAAAAAAAAAAAAAAAAAAAAAAAAAAAAAAAAAAAAAAAAAAAAAAAAAAAAAAAAAAAAAAAAAAAAAAAAAAAAAAAAAAAAAAAAAAAAAAAAAAAAAAAAAAAAAAAAAAAAAAAAAAAAAAAAAAAAAAAAAAAAAAAAAAAAAAAAAAAAAAAAAAAAAAAAAAAAAAAAAAAAAAAAAAAAAAAAAAAAAAAAAAAAAAAAAAAAAAAAAAAAAAAAAAAAAAAAAAAAAAAAAAAAAAAAAAAAAAAAAAAAAAAAAAAAAAAAAAAAAAAAAAAAAAAAAAAAAAAAAAAAAAAAAAAAAAAAAAAAAAAAAAAAAAAAAAAAAAAAAAAAAAAAAAAAAAAAAAAAAAAAAAAAAAAAAAAAAAAAAAAAAAAAAAAAAAAAAAAAAAAAAAAAAAAAAAAAAAAAAAAAAAAAAAAAAAAAAAAAAAAAAAAAAAAAAAAAAAAAAAAAAAAAAAAAAAAAAAAAAAAAAAAAAAAAAAAAAAAAAAAAAAAAAAAAAAAAGGTGTACACAACATTCGCTATAAAGAGTAACGATTTCATTATTAATAGTTACAAAAATATTTTAATAAATTATGAAGAAATACAAAAATCAGTACTAAATTAATTAAATAAGCAAAAATTACTGCACAATTTTTAACACTAAGGTGCGGAAGACCTTGCATGAATTAGAAAAAATGTCAACCGACGTGGACTTAGTGTTAAGGAGGTTATATGTAGCGGAAAATGAAATAAACCCCTCTGTGGGAATCACCTCCTATGGCCTCATCAACTTCCCGGTTATATGGATCGAAACGGAGGTCACACGTGGTCTTTTGAACTTCCTTAAAGTTCTTTGTCAGGGAATTTCGTTCTCAACACTTTTCCTCAGGCTGGAATTTATATTAGGCTCTAGTTTAGTATGCACTCAGTGTAAACTTACCGTGAAGGACTATAAAATCGAATGCTGAGATTTCACTGAGTAAGGACTCACGCAAGTTTGGCTAGAGCTAAAGCCTGAGTAAAGTCGAAGAACGCTTTATAAATTTTAGCCTTAAAGGCCTTGATAGCACATTCATATCTCAGTTTGGGCCAATATTACTCGTAGTTAGTTTAATATTAAATGGTGAGAAGTGATCACTCCATCCCAAGTTCTGGTTTGTGAGCTGGGACCGAATCCAAGTTAAGACTTAACTGGCATTCTCACCGCTAAACTCCTGGGCTCAGCGGTTTATTAAAAGCAACATAATACGACCATTCCAAAGAGAAATGGCTCGAAGCCATAAATATTCGAGCAACAATTTT
This sequence comes from Meandrusa payeni, assembly GCA_029286785.1. Classification (NCBI taxonomy): domain Eukaryota; kingdom Metazoa; phylum Arthropoda; class Insecta; order Lepidoptera; family Papilionidae; genus Meandrusa; species Meandrusa payeni. The sequence continues at coordinate 2,765,705 of JAGSMX010000008.1, read as the reverse complement.
CTTTTTCCTCTAATAGACATATTACATTTTTACCCTTACACAACTTGGCAACTTGGGAAATTAATATCCGGTTATTTTATGGCGTCCCTATACACATTGTTTTATATATTTATTGTTCTTATGTACATTGCCGTAGTTAATTAACAGTGTCTCAGTGTCTACGCATCTCGAAAACGATCTAATAGGTTTTATTTTACAATAAAACTGGGAAAGATCCGCTCTCTAATGTATAATAAAATTACTCGCAAAATTTGTGCCTAGTGCCTATTGGATATACTTGGTTACGGACATAATAAGGCAGGTAACAAGCAGATTTATTTATTTATTTAAATCAACAAAAATTTTATCACCGTTACAAATAATACCAATATGATGTTATAAAAACTTAGTTAAATATATATTATTAAAATTAAAACAAATAAAAAGCTGCTTTATGTATTGACAATTATATATAAATATAATAGAGTCAAACACCTTCTACGCATTTGTAGGTTCGATAAACACAGACTCTGTGCAACAAAATATATCAATGTGCAGTGAGATGGTATTAACAAACCCAACCGCGCACGACAGCGGAGAGTTCCTGGATAAGTTAGTCCTGGAGACAGGCAGTAGGAACAATGGCGGACGACGGCGCATGCACACGTAACTGATATGGATAGATTTTATATATATATTAGCCTTGCAATAGCACAAAAAAGTTCTAGTCAGAAGTTGTTTCCGACCACTTGAAGTCTTGTATCCTTGGATGCTTATTTTACCTCAAAGCTTTAACAAGATATTTCATTGCGAAAGCTTTAAGCCAAAATTAAAATTAATAATACCACGCCCCCATGAAAATCTCTCAAAGAGATGAGTTCATATTTAATGCCCGCGAGCTACCTTCCGGCTATTCTCATTTACGCCCGGAACTTTATACCGGGGTATTTCGACTAACAAATGTATGTTTTATTGAGCGCGTTCCGTTTTGTGATGTCGTAAAACTCTACAATTGCGTTTGTAAGTTAGATCTAAAGCTTTGTAATTTATTAACTTCTCCTAACTTTTTTAAGTTGTGAACGGGGAAATCTTTGTTTTTTTAAAGAATGCCAGTAATATATTTTTTCAAAAATGTTAGTAACATTTCTGTTAACCATTTCAAATAGGCTTAAGCTTGTGCTAGGAGACGATTCACGTCCACAGTCGAATGGTGGATTCGAACCTACGACCTTACGATTTGCAGACCGTATACCAAACGATGATCGATGATACGCAAAAACTACAGAAGGACTTTATGCTTATAGCAAAAGACGCAGTATTTTTCAGAGAACGTTTTAGTGTAGTCTATTTATTCCTAATAATCTATATTTTTTTGCGTAAAAATCATTGCAATTTTGTATTATAAATTCGTTCGATTGACATGTAATTCTATTTTTATTAAGAGTAAAGACAAAACGACTTCAAATCAGATCAAATATAAATAACTCGCGAACGACCTCTTTTCAACCGACTTCAGAAAAGGAGAAGCTTACGGAATAAAATATTATTATACCATCAAGCATTCATTCATACCATTTTAGTTTCCTGATGTACCTTCGGAACTTAAGGTGCTAGTTGCCAACAAATTTAATGTAAGTAGTACCTAATAAAATCGTCCTTTAAAAAAATCCGAAATAGTTTTACAAATGGCTGTGCTGTAAGTGCACAAACATTAAAAAAACACGTATTGAGAAAATTCTTCTTTTTGAAGTCAGTTAAGCTCCTTAATAAAACATCTTTTGACTTACACGGCGGGCGTTCTTAGCGGTTATGAGGACAGAGAACATCGACCTATGTTCAAAGTTACCCGCCTTTATTATTCATTTTAATATCTTATGTTCAAATTCGGCTTCTAATCATAAGGCTGTCTAATAATGAACCTTATTGGCTTGGAATAAAGATTACAGTGCAGCAAGGTTAGGCGCTATAACTTATTAGCGGTCAGACACCCGTCGAGCAAAGTGTCTACGTTATTTACTAAGCTCATAGATGGCGCTAGGTGTTACTTAGAAGACAGAGAGCAGTTGCCCGTCCCGTCGGTCGGTATTTAACTGATAATAAAATATATTATCCGTGAAATAGCAACCGACCGAGTCGTGGTTCGGCTCTCTCGGGCGATCTCGGATTTTGGAGTATTTGTCCAAGCCGAGGTTACCCCTCACCGGGGGGACACTTGTGTCGAGTTACTAGCGATAGAGGTTCAGGCTAAGCGACCTAAGAGCTATGTCACCTCTCAATCCGGTGAAGCAATCAAAGCCAGCATCTCGGGCCAATCTGTGTAGTTCGTCATTAAAAAAAAAGGTTGTCCGTTTTACGATTTATATGGCCGGCCTATTGCCACTTCAATTTGCTAATTTGATGGGCTATATCGATAATCCTAGTTCTCTGTCGAAATACCTTATTACTCACTTGTAATTTGTTTTTACAGATATAATTGAAAGGCTAAAATAATTAGCTTTATTAAACTGATGGCAGTAAAAATAGACCCATCATAAACTTGAGTTTGTTCGATAAGCAATCTACGTACGCACGTAGCGTCAGTAAATAGCTTAGTGGTATAGGGTACAGTCTTTGAAACGTAAGGTTGAACATTCGAATCCAACATTCAACTATTGACGTGAACCTGCTGGCACAAGCTCAAACTTGGTTGGAATGGACACCGTTGTGTCGAATTACTGGCTATAGAGCAGTGATTCTCAAAGTGGTCTATATCGATCCCTAGGGGTCTACGACATGGATCTCATCACATACATTTACCTATTTCACCAAAATATTGACTTATTGCTTATGTTATTTTATTTATAGTTTATTTAATGTTACGTATATTTTACATAACAGATACAACATTTTATTTTAAGTCGTTTTAATTTAAATTCAATTAATAAATGTATAAATTAACACGTGTGTTTTACTTTAAGTTTTTAACACTAAACTTCACTACAGTTAGAAATTTACAGGAAATCAATATCAGGTAAGTAGGGGGTCTAGCCAACACGGATAAACATGGCAAGGGGTCTACGACACAAAAAAGTTTGGGGAACTCTGCTATAGGCTAAGCGATCTAAGAGCTATGCCACCTCTCAATCCGGTGAAGCAGTCAAGGCCTCTGTGGCCAAACTGTGTAGTTCGTCATTAAAAAAAGTCTAAATAATCTGGCTAACAATGTTAAAATTTGAATTTTTAAAAAAATTTGACTGGATAGTCTTATTTAAGATTTTTACTTATTGATTTTAACTTAGGAAATTCTAAGAAAAATCTCTACTATTCTGTCGAAGGGGATCACGAGAAGGCAATAGAGTCATTGTTTTTGGAAAATGAAAATTTTGATTTTGCATAAAACGAACTCGTATTATTTTTATTGTGTCAAGGCTATATGGTGAATTTTATACATATTGCAATATTTATTGAAAAAAATATATAAATTGAAAATTATAAATTACTTTTGAGTGCTTACATTTTGCCAAAAAACTGTTGAATAAACTATGGGACACTTATAATTTAATATTTGTCATTTACAATCAACGATTACATACATATAATATTCTGATTTCATATTTTACAATAAAATTGAGTTGAATCAACCAAACCATTTGTAAAATCCCTTATATAATTCAGTCTAGACTTAAGTCAAACAGAGTTAAGCTTGGGTCTAATTAATTTTTCGCAACATAAATTAAAATCCATTTCTCAGTAAAATGACTGATTAGAGCAATATCTGAATTGTGAAGGTAACAATAATAATTATTGAGATGAGGCACTTAAAACTAGTTCTTTCCTGCATACGAACTAGACATTTCTTATCAGTAAGCTGGATTTGCGAAGGAATGTTCAGTTTCATTCAAACCAAGATTGATCTGGTGAGATCTCTGGTGTTCTCAATTTTCACATACGTAGCGGAAACTTGGACCCTCAATAAGGCAGATAGATCTCGTATTGACGCATTTGAGATGTGGTGCTGGAGGAGAATGTTGCGAGAACCTTGGACAGCCCACCGCACAAATTCGTCAATTATCCGGGAAGTGGGTGTCACTGTCAAATTGTCAATGCTCTGTCTTCGTAGGGTTTTCGAATTCTTCGGTCACATAGCCAGGAAAACCGATACCTTGGAAACACTCCTGGTCACAGGTAAAGTACAGGGAAAACGACCAAGAGAGAGGAACCCTATGCGTTGGACAGACCAAATTAGCACCAACACCAATAGGAGAGTCCACGAGGCATTTCACACCGCCAAAGACCGCAACAGGTGGAAAGCGATCGTCCGCCGCATAATTCGTGGAGGTCACGACCCTCAGCAATGAGGAAAACGACGCAAGGAGGAGGAGGAGGAGGTGGTTCAGTTTCATTGAATGCTTTATGAAATGGCCGTCAGGTGTTTATTGCGAGAACTCCAAACTCCTTGGACACCGTCTTACGCTATGTTCTACAGGGTGGGGCTTAGAATTATAGCTTATTTATACTTGTCTTCTTGCTGGCTTGAAACTTTTATTCAATTAAAAAATCAAAGTCTATGCTATTTCAGCATTTTCTGCTTTTACAGCGCTTATTAACTCTCATATCCGACAAGAGCTCAACCTAACCCCGTACTCATCTCACAATTTTTTATTCTAAACATTCTTTGACTTGAGAATCTAAACACCCAACTTTACCAATCGTAACATCGTTCACTAACTTGGATTTAATGTTAAAATGATTATGAGATAATTTTATCTCTTTAACCAAAATTGAGACGATTTGAATTTGTAACGAAGTTCAAAGTTAAATAAACGAGTCAAAGATTAATTATGTCTCATTTCAATTTGAAATATCTTGATATAAATAGCATCTTCATTGAGATTGTCGTCTTTGTTCAAATTTAAATGATCTGAACAACCAAGGTTAATGGAAATTCGAAATTGGTCTTCGTGTATTATCTTACTAGCTGTGCCCGCGACTTCCGCGTGGAATAGTGACAATCGGCAGCATTTTTAACTTTTTAGGCTAAAATAAGCAAATTTTTTTAACGACTCTGCAATTACCATATAATTGCGGAGTCGTTAAAAAAATTCCCCCGAGTCTATCGCAGGCTATGGGGGCAGGAAAACGAGCCACCACCTCGCCCACCCAGCCCCCAGCAGCTTATCCTTTTGGCTGACGGCGGAGTTTAGCACCGGTTAGTCGTGGGAGATGGGGAGAGTGGCAACGTATTACCAACACTTCTCTTCTTCCGCTACTCATTCCCTGCCATCGAAGGTGGATAACCGCCTTAAAAATGTTCTATATTATGTACGATTAAAGTATATTTTTATTTAAATTTGAAAATAAACACATTATATAATTTTATTACATAATAATGAACTAATCAAAATAAGTTATAACATTTTTACGTATACATTATGTAATCAAAAACTCACATTAAAAAGGACATTTATTTTCAAGGTAAAAGTTAATTGCTTCTTCACTAAAAGTTTTTGTATTGCATGCATATATTTCAACCATATAATGTATAAAAAAATAAAAACTGAACTTTTAAAATGAACACTACAGTTGTGATGTAAGTCGGCATCAGTCTCAAGAACATTCGTTTAAAGTGACCACTACAGTTGTGATGTAAGCCGGAATCAGTCTCAAGAACATTCATTTAAAATAAACACTACAGCTGTGATGTAAGTCGGCATCAGTCTCAAGAACATCTGTTTAAAATAAACACTACAGTTGTGATGTAAGCCGAATCAGTCTCAAGAACATTCGTTTAAAATAAACACTACAGTTGTGATGTAAGTCGGCATCAGTCTCAAGAATATCTGTTTAAAATAAACACTACAGTTGTGATGTAAGCCGAATCAGTCTCAAGAACATCTGTTTAAAATAAACATTACAGTTGTGATGTAAGTCGGCATCAGTCTCAAGAACATCTGTTTAAAATAAACACTACAGTTGTGATGTAAGCCGAATCAGTCTCAAGAACATTCGTTTAAAATGAACACTACAGTTGTGATGTAAGTCGGCATCAGTCTCAAGAACATTCGTTTAAAATGAACACTACAGTTGTGATGTAAGTCGGCATCAGTCTCAAGAACATTCGTTTAAAATGAACACTACAGTTGTGATGTAAGTCGGCATCAGTCTCAAGAACATTCGTTTAAAATGAACACTACAGTTGTGATGTAAGCCGGAATCAGTCTCAAGAACATTCATTTAAAATAAACACTACAGTTGTGATGTAAGTCGGCATCAGTCTCAAGAACATCTGTTTAAAATAAACACTACAGTTGTGGGATGTAAGCCGGAATCAGTCTCAAGAACATACGTTTAAAATAAACACTACAGTTGTGATGTAAGTCGGCATCAGTCTCAAGAACATCTGTTTAAAATAAACACTACAGTTGTGATGTAAGCCGGAATCAGTCTCAAGAACATCTGTTTAAAATAAACACTACAGTTGTGATGTAAGTCGGCATCAGTCTCAAGAACATTCGTTTAAAATAAACACTACAGTTGTGATGTAAGTCGGCATCAGTCTCAAGAATATCTGTTTAAAATAAACACTACAGTTGTGATGTAAGCCGGAATCAGTCTCAAGAACATACGTTTAAAATAAACACTACAGTTGTGATGTAAGTCGGCATCAGTCTCAAGAACATCTGTTTAAAATAAACACTACAGTTGTGGGATGTAAGTCGGCATCAGTCTCAAGAACATTCGTTTAAAATAAACACTACAGTTGTGATGTAAGCTGAATCAGTCTCAAGAACATCTGTTTAAAATAAACACTACAGTTGTGATGTAAGTCGGCATCAGTCTCAAGAACATTCGTTTAAAGTGACCACTACAGTTGTGATGTAAGCCGGAATCAGTCTCAAGAACATTCATTTAAAATTAGTTTTTATAGGTCATTTTTACAGATTTCCAAGCATTGAATATTTCGATTCTAGGTCAGCCAATCGTTTTCAACTCTGGAAAAGTGCTCGAAGATCGAATAATTTCTTGGATGAATTCCAATTTTCTTCCTTCTACCAGTAAAATTGTGCGATCCACTAAAAGCTAAATAACGTTCTAAAATTGGTAGTTTGACCAGTCTCAGTTGACGGGCCACCAAAAAGGCAATGAAGAAGTCTTTCTTGGTTTAAGGATTTCCTTCAACTGAACTAATACTACCCTAACATAACCTATTTTCGATTACGCTGATCATCAGCCTGATATCTGTTACGTTACAGGTCAAGAACATCTGTTAAAAGAAGGAAGTGATAAATCTCCATTAAGTTGTTTTTTCGGAATATTCCCCCTTCATTTAATTCTTCAACTAACAATTAACTCAGTTGAGGCGTAGCGAAACTGTTAGAGAGTTCCACCAACATGTATATAATGTATAAAGGAGAGGAAACCTAGATTTAGGTTGTTACTCTAGGTTTAATTGTATTCTTTCTGATGATTCTGAAGTGGCCAAAAAGGACCAAAGGATGTCTCGATCAGATCCGTTAATTTGACCACTAGACATTATAGACAGTGTACTATTAAAATTTTTGCTCTCATCAAATATTGCCTTCGTACCTCTATTATTAAAAGCAGAACTTTTGACTATGACGCGGAGGATTTTCATATCGCCCATGAATGTACATACTACATAATACAACTACATACATAAATAACTACATATAACTAATCATCACCAAATAAAATTTATGCACAACTCAAGCTCAAATATAGGACAATTCAATACTTTGTATGGTCTATCACATCTCACCTTTTTTTCTTTTTTTTGTTAACGGGGAGGAAATCTTCAAAAACATACCCTACCTTCTGGAGGGAAGGCGGCGGTTATGTGGGGTTTGACCCACTAAAACCTCCCTGGTGGTCCTTCCTCGGTGCATGGTTAGGGGTCCGGGATCTCCAGAGGAACGCACCGGAGCCCCTCCGCACTGTGCGGAGCACATTCCGGGGCGGGAGGAGCAGTGCAGGCGACTCGGGTCCTCTCCGGAACCCTAGGCCTTTAGTCGTCTTCTACGACAGGCAGGGGATACGGTAATCTTATACTACGCGCCCAGAACTACAGATAACATCTTACCTAACCTAGCCAAATTTGTCGTAGTACGTTATAACGAGCTTTACGCTACGACGTAGAAGGGGCTACATATGTCACGTTAATGAGGCGAGCGCTGCTACGTCGTCTTTTTTCATCAGACACGCATTGATATTGTTACACCGCCACATTAAATGGACGGAGAAAATCCGTTTCTAATTAAAAATGAAAGCAACCTTTGTTTGCAGCGACTTTTGTTAGCGGATGAATGGGCTCTTCAATTCCGTATTATGTTCTCAGTCTCATCGGAAAGTGTGGGTGAATGGGACTGTGGCTAATGGTAAGTGATCATCGCTACCCACAAACCTAATAAAAATTATACTAAAAACATAATATACTACAATAAATAAAAGAATTGCTGGTCCATCCAAAGTCCGAATCGTTTCACCCAGTCCCCAGTTAGGGGTAGCAAATATGAAAAAACTTCGTGCTTCATAATTTTTATTATACAGGTGAAAAGTGGTTTAAATAAATACGATAAAAAGACGATTTTTTTAAGGTCTTCTTAGAAATTTAAAGTCCACAATACTGCCCAGTAGTTTGTACGAACACTTGTACACTATTTCCCGCCCAACTTTGTCTTTCTGGTGACATTTATGTTGTTATTAATGGTCCAACTTGGATAACTTATTACAAGCGTAGCAGTAAAGAAACTTCAATAGTTCACAACTTTTATCATTAATAACCGGTCTTATCATATATTTGTTATTGAATATTGCTGTCTCTTCACAGGGGCAAAGGGACGAGAGGGCAATTTTTTTAATGATTAAAATGGTCGACTAACCACGTGCAAAATATAGATAGATAGATAAATTCTTTATTGCACCAAAGAATATGTACAAAGGCGAACTTAATGCTAATTAGCATTTTCTTCCAGCTAACCTTTAGTGGTTAAGAGCAGGCTAAGGGTAGTGCCGCTAAAATAGCGTTTTAAAACTATTATATAGATAAATAAATATACATTTACATATACATAAATAGATACTTCTATATAAATATAATAATATACATACACATGGAATATATATATATAACGACAATAAATATACCAGTTTGTAATTTTTCATTGTTTGAGTAGAAAGTATTCAGATACACGCGATTTAAAGACATTAGTTGACGAAGCCTCCCTAATCTCAATCGGCAAACTATTCCATAGTTTTATAGCTGTACAGGTAAAAGAATTGCCATAGAAATTCGTGTGACATTCGGGGAATGTTAAAAATTTGTTATAGAAGGTTCGCGGTTCGCGGCCGACGAACTGTTTGAGTACAAAGCGCTCACGAAGATATTCTGGAGACCAAGTACCAAATAAACCAACCCTGTAGTTCTGGGCTCTCAAGAATAAGACTACGGTATCCCCTGCCTGTCGTAGAAGGCGACTAAAAGGGGCCTCGGGTTCATTGGGTGGGGCCTTTGTCGTCCGCCAAGGTGGACTCCGGGAAGAAGGCGACATCGGTTGGCCCGTGTCGCCTTGCACTGCGAGGGCACAGGGGAGGGAGTAACCTCCCCGGGAAGTGCTCTCTATGAGCACAGTGCAGAGGGGCTCCGGTGCGTTCCACTGGAGATCCCGGAGCCCCTCACCATGCACCGAGGAAGGGCCACTGGGAGGTTTTAGTGGGTAAAACCCCATAGCCGCCGCCTTCCCCAGAAGGCGGGGTATCTTTCTGAAGATTTCCTCCTCGTTAACAAAAAAAAAAAAAAAGTACCAAATAAACAAAGTACACATATACAAAGAATCAGATCGTTTTTAAATAAATCATTTTAACATTTCGAACAATCTGATGTTCGAAGAGAATATTTATTGGTTATTCCATCCGTTACAATCCTATCGATAAAATTTATATCTAATTTATGCTGTAAATTCAAAAATAGCACAAAAGTAATATATTCTTATTTGATATAAAACAAGTTCATTTACAAGCAAAAATAAAAACCGACTTCAAATCGAATCAAATGTTGAACGCTAGTATGCCCTCTTTGTATTTCCGAATTATCGTAAAAATTATACGAATTAGAATTAATAAGAACCCAACCGAACTTTCAATAAGCTACTCTTAAAGTACAAGGTGGCATAGCTCTTAGGTCGCTTAGCTTGAACCTCTGCTAGTAACTCGACACAAAGGTCCCCCCAGTGAGGGCTAACGTCGAATTGATTGCCTCTAAGGGATATTCAAAAACTAAACTAACTTCGGAAAAACACATTTAGGACCTTTGAATAGTACAGAATAAGCTTATTGAAAAGCGGGAAAATGTTTTTTTTAAATACGAAAGGCACATCTAGTTAATTCCAGCGTTATCCAATTTCAAACATTTAATTGAATTGACAAAGAAGAATCTTGTTACGAAATTCAATTTCAGAAGCTTTATAAATATTTACTCAGGCGAATTGTACGTAAATTGATGTTTGCCGATCCCCTTACAGATTATTTTCTCGCTAAGACAAATTACATTTGCTTTACATGAAATTTATTTAAAAACACTTCCAGAGTTCGATCCCCCGTGCCGGCATCAATGAATTAGTTTGTCGCATTTACCAAGCGGTATTTAGGCGACGAAATCTCCATGTGTTTGAAAATTTTCTGAGACAAGTGAAGTCTGCCAATACCTATTTAATAATGCCCTTTATTCACAGATAATTCTTATTTACCACACAAAAGCCATACGTCGTACTTTTATTTCTGACATAACTTGAGCCCGATATTTTTGTATAAATGATACTAATTATATTTACTGATATGTACAAGGGTGTCGGTAACTATCTTCCCCTGCTAGAGAAGAGAATGAATATAGAGAGAAATGAATAGTTTATTAAATTGTGAGAGTTAAATTAAATATTTAATTATGTTCACACTAGGGCCCTTATACTTTCTTTACAGAGCAATCTTCCGTGACCGACAGTGGAACAAATATTTGTAAAAAAGCGTTATAGGATCGCTTTCTTTAAATTTATTATATTTTTTATGGGCTTAAACTAGTGCTTGACGATCCCACCTGATGTTAAGTGGTGATATAGTCGAAAGATGGTACGCGCTAGTTTAGTAAGTGCCTCATACTGCTCTTGAAGGCTCCCACGTCGTACTGACAAGGAAAGACTGACGCCGGCAACTTGTTCCACACCTTTGCTGTACGCACGGTGACCGCTGACGCAAATCGCTTCGTACGGATGCGCAGAACATCGACTGTGAAAGGGTGAAGACCCGCCGAATGTCTAAACGTCCGAAAGTAGAATGGGGATGGGGAAGTTAACTTTTTGCACCTTTGTATTTTATATTTTTGTTCTAATTTTAAAATATCGAATAGCAAATGTTTAAGATTTTCCACGTCTTTCGGCATTTCTTAGGGAGATAATACGGAATAAAGACATACGAAATATTTTTTTTTTAAAGACGAACTACACAGATTGGCCAGAGAGGCTGGCCTTGATTGCTTCACCGGAGTGAGAGGTGGCATAGCTCTTAGGTCGCTTAGCCTGAACCTCTATCGCTACTCGACACAAGGATCCCCCCGGTGAGGGATAACCCCGGCTTGAACGATTACTATGTTACGCGTAAGCATTCCGATCCGAGGGCGCCCGAGAGGGTCGAACCACGACTCGGTCGGTTGCTATGTCACGGATAATCTAAGGGACATTCAAAAGCTAAACTAACTTTGAGTGCCACTTCGTGAAGCGTTGGCGCTGGGAGAAGAAGTGGCCGAAGAAACTCCAGCAACGCTCCTAACATGTAAGGTGAGGTCTGACCATAAAATAGCGGTAACGCGCGAGGATTATTCGCAACCTCCGAAGGTCGCGAAATAAATGTTCTTTAGAGACATTTATTAGCTGGAACATTATTACGAAAGGCAGCCAACTCTGTGTGTCAGTCTTTATTTTTTTATTTCATTTAAAATAAATACAAATATACTTTATTATACTTATATGTCTATGGTATTAACCAAATTCTGTCATAGTTTTAACATATTCGTTATATATCGCTGTAATACAATACGGCTGTGGATACATCACGTATGACAACCTTACTTTAGAACGAGTAACACGAGTAACGCCATAATGTCAGCAGAAGATAAAAGAAATACTGCGAAGATATTGCTAACTCGTAAATTGATGGAAGCGATATCTCAAGTGACATATTGCGTATACACCCACAATAGGCTGTAATTGAGAAAATGTAGGTACTTTTAATTTCTTATAACGCCTTCACATAAATTATGAAAATACTCAAATTGTATCATTGACCCTATTTGTAGGACCCATCGATGTATGTATTTATATACCATATGTATATATATACCAATATGTGTGTTTAGTACCGTTGAAAATAATTATGCAATATATGAAAACGAAATTAAAGATAAGTACTTGAATTTTTATATGTAGTACTATACGAGTAGATAGATAAAATTCTATTACTTGCGAAACTTTGGCTTAAAAATACCGTTAAATTTACCATTAATCTGCCATTAACTTTACCGTTTAGGTTGTAACTTTTATAGTAGCATTATACACCGAACGTGACTCGAGTAAATCCATTCTCATTGTGTCGGCACCAATAAAGATATTTACTGAAATTTTAAGTCTCTGGTTTACCAGGACACGACGGAAAACATCGTGAGGTAACTTGCATGTCACAGAAAATTTTCTTTTACAGGTGAAGTCTGTCGATATGCACTAGGGCCGCGCAGCGGACTTAGCGCTTGTACTCTCGAGAAGACCTGTGCCCAACAGTTGGGCAAATGTAATCTGTCACTAATGAGATTGGATTAATGTAAATAAAATAAAGTATTGTCTTTCATTGTCAACGTTGACAAATTTTCAATTATTCTGGCGTGTACATACAAATGTCAAGCTAAAAACTCATTCAGCATTCATTTATGATCGTGTTTGTGTTACGGATTATTATATACAATTATTTATTATATTATTATTATATACAATTATTTATTATATTATTATATTATTATATTATTATATTATATACAAAAATCACTAATTTAAATTTGTGCAAAATAAATGATTGATTGCCATCTCCGTCTACCCTGTTTAAATAATGTAAAAGGCTTGTTTTCAACCGACTTCAAAAAAGGAGTCCACAATTGGTCCGTATGTTTTTATGTTCGTTACTTACTACGCTTTCGACTGGGATGAACGAATTTTGATGTTTTATTTGATAGCTAGTGCTTTCCGTGTAATTCCTTATTATTAATATTATATAGGTAGTTAGGTCCAATTCGGACACTGGCATCCATGAGAAAACCACACATATACGTCTTAAACTTACATTAAGTATGTGTGCCACAGATACGGATAACTCAATTTCACGTCAACGGACTCGGAACGGACTTATAACTTCGCGAGTAGTTTGATGAGAGTTTTGGTTAATTTCTGATTAATTCTATTTCGTAATATTCCTACGATAATTCGGCAATACAAAGAGGGCGTCCTTTTTACTTTGTTAACGCGGGGGAATCTTTTTACAGACCATCCTCCGGTACCCTGGGTGGGCCAGGAGACCCACTGAACCTTCCGCGAATGCCATTAACCGTTATGAGCGGGGTGCCCCGGATCTGTCAGCGACAGGACATCCCAACGACCGGCCGGTCCCGGCAAAGACCGGACTTCATCCTCAAAAGGGGACTTCTCCGGCACTCAGAGAAGTCCCGACGACACCGAAGAATACTGGGGCCTGGTACCCATTCTGGCCCCGGTTCGGATAAAGAGGGCATAGCATACTCGTGTAATGTTTAACGTTTGATTCGATTTGAAGTGGATTTTTGTTTTTTCTCGAATTCAATTAAAGTAATAGAAATGCTGAAAATATGCGGTCTTTTGTAAACCTGCAGCTTGGTACAATGGAAAAACGTTATATTCCAACCATTGTTCGAAATTCCAATACGGAGCAAGTGGGGTTCAATAAAAATCAGTCGATTGAACCGGTACGGCAACAGTACGTCCACGTTACTCCGATACCAAATTCGAGGTTGCCTTTGATAAAAATGAATTCAACTTTTTTATGAACAATCTTTTTAAAAAGTGGGGCGCGTAAGACTTTATGACCGAATAGAGAAAGGTGACCTATATAGATCAAATTAATGAAGTAACAATCCAATCGCGCAAATATTAATGGCGACTTTGGTAGGGGAAACCGTTGGCCAAAATGTACATCCACCCAAGTCCATTGAATTTTCCATTATTTTTTTGATATTGAGAATATATATAAAAACTGGCTGTTGTCGCTCGATTATAAGCAGACAGAAGAAATTATGATTCCACTTATAATATAAATACCACACACACACATACACGCACATTCAAATTACATAACGTCCACATTTATTTATATATTTATGAATATTTTTTTAACAAAACTAAGATAGTTTAGTTAAAAAAAATCTAAATCTTTGTTAAAAATAAATTTGTAAATGAAATTGATGTATGGCAGTGTGAGAGAGCACTGATTCCTGAAGTACAGGTTTAACTGCTAGTTCAGGAGTCAGGGAGTTCATGTATTTGTAAAGAAATGTTGTGGACCCTGGGCAGCGTGCTGCCAAGGAGTGTCCGACTCTCACAGACGAAAAACCCTCCTCCTCCACCACATTAATGTTGGGAACATTGATGTGGTTTTCCATTAATGTTTTTTTTTGTCTTACGTAACCCTTCTTCTATTCTGTGTCTTGTCTCTGTCTCTCTGTTCTTTTCGTCTTGGTAGCACAACTGATTACCAAAGTAACCAAAATTAGCAAAAATCGACAACTGTGATTTAATTTTGACGCAATAGGTTTAACAGTCTGGGGCACCGTTCCTGTACAAAAAGCGTAACCAATTCAGACATTTACATATTACAATATATTTATTCTGTGTTGCCTCCGGCTGTGATTTGAAATTCACGAATGCGGCTTAATATACGATGAATTCAGACATGTAACAAACGATTGGAACAATACTCCATCTCTATGTATGAAGGCACTTTTCAAAATATAATATTTTTATTGAAGTGAAAATTTCTTTAGCCGCGTTGGGCACTTTTCAATAGATTTAAAAAGAATGTTATCAATTCGTCTGTATTTTTTTTATGTTTGTTACTTCATAACTGTTGGGTGAACCGATTTGATGGGAAGAGCTATGCTCACCATTTCTCTAAGGGATAGAATCCGAAACGAAGAAATTCGACGGAGAACAAACGTAGTCGACATAGCTCTCCGTATTCATTTGCTTCTATTTTCTTCCCATTTCTCTTCTCGAACGAGTGAAGATAACCTAACCTAGACCCATGTACATATCAGTAAATCATTCTTATCATTTATACAAAAACATATCGGGCTCAAGCTAATGTCAGAAATAAAAGTACGACGTATGGCTTGGGCGTGGTAAATGTGAATTAAGGGCATTAATAAATACTTATGAAGCAATTTAAAATGTTGATCACAAATAAGGAATAATTATAATGACTTGAATGTTCATGAAATTTTAATATGAACAATTCAGAGTTATCTCCCAACATCATCAAGTAGTTCACATGATCTCGTTCAACAGTTAACATAAAATATTTCGCACTTTCATATGTTCTCAAGCCAATGATATTTGAAAATACGCCAGCAATTCTTGTTTATGTGTTAGAATAAATTAACATTTATTTATGATTGAAAATTATTAATATGACATTTCCAAGGTGATAATAATTTCATAATAATTATTTAATAGAACTTCACATTTTGAATAAATTTTAACTTACCGGTAAGCTTGATAAATCTGATAAATGGGTCCCGCGGCCGCCATTTATTTGCAATTTATTGGTCAAATATATATATATGAAATAATCAACTATCTCAAAATGGATAAATTAATCAATTACAAAAATATATTTCTTTTCAATATGTTTTTGTAATTGATTACAAAAATATATCCAAAAATATTAGATCCATCGTATCTATTTTGAATACTTTAGTATACTTCAAAATGGTTCATAATGACATAAATATTCACACATGTGTCAATACAAATGTGGGTTATAAAACAATAGAATATCATCATAGTAAATAAAAGCTGTATTTGACAGCTCAAATAGAGGAGTGCTCCGATCGTCACCAAACTTACACGATTACTCGTCAGGTCAATCTGATAGATTCCCTGAAAGTTTCATTGAAATCGGTCCATCGGTTTCGGAGTCTATAAGGATCAAACACACACACATTCTCTTTTATACGTATAGATGTCTCATATCGTGTAAAATAAAGAACAAAACAATTACTTGAATTAAATGTTGAAAATATTTTTCAATAAAGTGCCGTCGTTGAAACTGATATCTGTGACGAGGGTAAGACAGGTGTATTAAACATTTTAAGTGAATGACTGACACACTACAAATTGCTCGAATAATTTGCTTTGCTTTGACATAATAAGATTAACAATTTCGTGATTATTTCACGTGTAAAAATATATATTTGTTACACAATTGATTGGACTAAAAGTTAATTCGTGCTTTTCTAAAATGTACTAATATTATGATACTTTCTTTTCACATTGATATCACTGACAAGTCGGATCCATGGAGGTTATATAACCTCCATGGATCCGACTTGTCAGTGACGAAAAAAAAATGTTATTATTTTATTCATGTGTATCGGATATATATAACTTTAAACTTATTTTAGAAAGTGAGCGCTTAGCACAGATTTATCATTTATATCGTTGTGTAAAATCGCTTAAGCAAGTGATTTTTTTATATTCTTATAAATGAAAATAAATTTCTCAAACCATAACAAAAATAAGTCTAACTTGCTAGGTGTTAAACACTATCTTGCTCTTTTTTTAAGATACTCTAGCTTCTTACGTAGTTGGAGAAGCAAGGATACTAATGCAGACGCCATCATCTTTTGTACTGATTTTAAATTTAGATATTACATAATATCAAAGCCCTATTTTATGACAAATTCCACCAGTACGTGATGATAGTCTACAATTTCGCATTTAATGCAGTTTAGTGATGCCGTCTCCTTCATTAAAAAGTGAAACTATTTAGTTATTAGTTCCCCATTGAAATATCCTCCTCCTCGCGTCGGTTTCCTCAATGTCGAGGGCCGTGACCATCTCGTGGGGACAGTCTGGTGATCCTACGCCATTTTCCTCTGTTTGCAGCCGTGCGAAAAGCATCGCTAACCGATGTGCCGAGAGTGACCTCGCGGTCTTGTTCCATCAATTTTTCCAGTTACAGTCCTTTCTAAGTTATCGCTATTTTTTCTGGCAATGTGACTAAAGTATTCCAGCATCCTGCGTAAGCATATGGTGACGTCACCATATAGTACGATTTGCTGTTCATGGGATCCGTAACATCCTTCACCAGCACCACATCTCGAAGGCGATCACGATCGAATTCTTCAGGGTCCATGTCTCCGCTCCGTAGGGTATGGAAAAACACAACTGTTGCTTGAATACAAATAAATTACACGGCTTGTGGGCAGCCGACCAATGAAACATAGGTCAGCTATTTATTCTAAGTAGACAAATTGAAGGCTCTACGGTAGATACGGGATGCGGATGCTGGGACGGCATCTAAGCAGCGCTGTCAGGATGCACGCGATCCGGTTCGAAAGCACTTTACTATATTGGACGGGAAATTTATGTACAGCTTAAATGTAAGAAATGTGTTGTATATTTATATTCTGAGTCTGTAAAGAAAATGTTTTAGAATTGTTTAACGTTAATAACGTAAATTTTATCTTTACCTATAAACGAGCAATTCTTGTAAAAATTTGCCATTCGACTTTATCTAATTCGACTGTAACCATAGTGACAAGCAATTTCAAAAGTTGACGTTACTATTCATTATTCCAAAAAGGTATAATACCTTCTTTGTTTTATCGTAACTTTAAAAAAAATGTGAAACTACTAGTTTATGATTAACGTTTATTTTTCAACGAAAAGTTTTATATTGATAATAAAATATACCAATATTTTACACTCATAAATAGAAAATGATTTATCTACCCCATAATATTTCAAATATTGAAAATCACCATCTTATGGGGAAGATTTTCAATTTTCTATTTGGGATATAATATTGATATATTTTATTATCTACTATTATTATTGTATAGTCAATATACAAATTGTGCAGATGTACATTGCAGTTGGCGAAAAATCAATCTTGCCTCGATCGTTTATTCTTTTGGTAGAAAATTATTGGGAGCCCATTATCAACACATCTAAATATGATTAAAAAAAACGTGACTTACTTGATTTTTGAAGTCGGTTTTTGTTTTTGCCCGTAAATAGTAAGTAATATTGTCGTATGAAAAGTCAAAATACCTTAAACTGTTATGCTTATAGTGTCTATTACACAGATGCCTTTTTTTTTTGTTCACGCGGGGAATCTTTTACAGACCATCCTCCGGTACCCTGGGTGGGCCCGGAGGGATGTGTGGGACTCGGCCTGGGCAGCCCCTACCCACTAAACCTTCCGCGAATGCCATCAGCCGTTATGAGCGGGGTGCCCCGGATCTGTCAGCAACAGGACACCCCAACGACCGGCCGGTCCCGGCAAAGACCGGACTTCATCCTCAAAGGGGACTTCTACGGCACTTAGAGAAGTCCCGACGACGCCGAAGCATGCTGGGGCCAGGTACCCATCCTGGCCCTGCTTCGATTACGGGCGGCAAGAGGAGGCGTTCATAACGCCTCCTGCGCACCCCGATACGTCGCCTGCGGAGGGGGAGCCTCATTACACAGATGCCTGTGACCACGCCACAGGATGACTGGTGACAAGGGCAACTACGTCGCGTGAAGCAGAGAATTCTCCAACACCACCTTCCAAAATCAGGCATAATAAAAAAATTGCAACTGTAGAGGTTCTTATTAATAAATCCAAAGGAACCAATTGAAATACAATTAGAAAAGAGAACGGACACAAGTTTGTGTTTTATTATATAAATAAAAAAAAATTGTTAGCTTAATGAAGACGCATATCGGTTTCATTTCAAAATGAAGAATCAATTTTAGGTATGTGTTAAAATATCTTACGACCCGTGAACGCCGCTCTCGGCACTTTGATTCTGGAATTTACACCAATTTCGCCGCACAATAGAAAGGTCGGTGGTTAAATTTATTTTTATAGTTATTGCAGCGGTAACCTCGCATGAAGTTTTGTCGTTCGTCGAAGTTAATAATGAACGGATGTTATCTTTCTTGGACTTTACTTTGAACTGAAAACAATGAGTAAAAACTGACTTCAAATCAAAGGAACCATGACTGTCTTTTATATCCGAAGTATTTTCGTTTTACGGGAGCTTTCTGGTATATCTACGGAACGTAAGGTCTATAACAACAAAAATTATATAGCAAATTAAAACCAAACCGTTATAAATAAAAAAATTAAAATATAATTCATAAATGAAAGCATAACGAGTGAGTGAGAGAAACATTAAAAATAAAGACGAATTAAGAGTTTCTTACTTTTTTGAAGTCGGTTAAAAATAGTTTTACGATATTTTTTTTTAATTGTAAGCCGCACCCTCAGCCGTCAGGATGCAGCCCTTTATATAAGAAGCTGAGCCCCGCGGCGTTAACCGCGATTTAAAACGATTTATTTAATTTTTTCTAAAATAAAATTAGCATAAGTTACTCTTTATTACATCTATTTGTCAGTCGAAAGACCCGTTAAATTACGCTCCAGCCGCTCCAGAGATTAGCCGGAACAAACGGACACACAGACAGGACAACAATTGTGAAAAATGTTATTGTGGTACAGTACATATATGTGCGTGTACGAAAAGGCGGTATTTTAAAATAATATTACAAACAGACACTCAAATTTTATTTTATTTGTATAGATTATTTAAAAGTTTAGTTTTTGGATTTCTGACGTTTGTTCAGGCCTTGAGGTCTTGATTTTTTGCTGACAAGCTTTTTGTAGTCGGCAATTTAAAAAATTGATAAATCTGTTAAATAATTATATATTCGATGAGATTTTCGTTTCAATTTGTATAATTTCAAAGAATGCAGTGAGAATTTTTAGTGGAAAAGGAAAGACATTTAGTCGAAACCAGACAGTGCGGGGTTATAGTGGCGGAGGAGGGAAGGGGGGTGGAGAGCTCGCTCGTGAGCCGAACCAACACGCTCAGTTACCGGCGCGCCGCGCCGCTTGGCGAATGCGTCATCAAAATGGCGGACAATTGCGTAATATTTCCGCGCAAATTGCTTAGACGATTCATCGCCTTGTACAGAGAGCTGCCGTGCCTGTGGGATCGCAATTGCATTACGTACAAACACAAACAGAAGAGGCACGAAGCGATATCTAAGTTAACGGAATTGGTGCAAGAATTCGATCCGAGCGCCACCCGTGTTCACGTTTTGCGTAAGATCGAGAGCTTGCGCGCGTGCGTGCGCAGGGAGTACAAACGAGTGCGGGACAGTCGGCGGACGGCGACCAATCCTAACGAGGTATACACACCGCTGCTCTGGTACTATGACTTGTTCTCGTTCGTGTTCAATGACGCCGGAGCGAATTATAAATTGAGATCGGCCTCACCGTCCGTCGAACATAACGAGGTACGCTTCTAATGTATTGTTGAAGATTTTATGGCCTGGTAACAAAATCTTTAAGCCAAGTCTTTTTTTAAAAAACATACACTTAATTCTTACGTCTAAGATGAAAATGTAAGTTAGATGATTCCCCCACATGAGGGCCCGCGCCATTTTTTTTTCCGCTTCCAATGTATGTTGTGCGAGTCAAAAAAACAACTGATATCATGTCTACTATAAAATGTAAACAACGGTACGGTCTGTGTAACGTAAGGTCGTAGGTTCGAATCCACCATTGCCGTGTAATCATCTATTGCCGTGAACCATCTAGCACAAGTAGCAAAGCAATCTTTATATAAAATAAAAGTTTTAAAAAACAGCTCGAAAAAACTTATCGACCATCCTCCCCTAGCTTCCGATTCCAAGCTTTTTATAATTACACTACGGGTCGCAACACGGTAAAGCCGTAATATGTGACAGTAAAAAGCTTATTTGAAGTTCCTTCTCACTGTTAAATAAAAAATATAAATAGAACATTTTAATAGTTATTGTAAAAGAAAAAAAATTTAGCCGACTTCAAACAAGAAGCTTCTCAATTCATCAGTATGTTTTTTTAAGTTTGTAACATGTTAACTTTCGATTGGTTCAATCGATTTTGTTCATTTCAATTTTTTTGTAGAATTCAGACGAAGGTATCCATGATAACGGCGCGGATGATGAACCACCGTACGCGCAGCCGATGGACCCCTACGCTTTGGACTACAACGTCGCGACAACCATGGACGACGTGCCGGACAGTCCTGCCTTGTCCAAGAGGTACACATATGATGACCAGCACAAGAACGGCAAGCGGCTTTGCACCGAGATAGAAGACGAATACGACGCTATTGGTATTTTTTCTCTTATTTATAGACTGTAATTATTAAATTTTTTATTCAAATTTGAAGCGTCAATAGCCTAATGGTTTAGGGTACGGCCTGCGAATCGTAAGGTCGTGGGTTCGAATCCCCCATTCGACTATTGCCGTGAACCATGTCCTAGCACAAGCTTAAGCTTAGTTGGAATGGTTAACAAGATTGTTAGTAATATTTCTGAAAAAAAAATTAGAAATATTACTAGCTTTCATTCAAAAAAAAATTCAATTTGTATTTACTTTGGTAGTCACACATTAGGTGTACGTACCTACGTTAAAAGTATATCTATTAAAAAAAAAATGGGAGTGTCTGTTTGTAATATTAAAATGCATGTCAACGTCGCCAATAGCCTAATGGTTTAGGGTACGGTCTGCGAATCGTAAGGTCGTAGGTTCGAATCCAACATTCGACTATTGACGTAAACCCATAGCACAAGCATAGTTAGAATGGATAACAACAATGTTAGCAAGAACCTCTTCCTTTTAAAGTCGGTTGAAAATCGACTTCAAATCAAAAAAAGCGATTACGTGTTGTCGTTCTATTTGAATTTACGAATTATTTATTGTTTTATTTATGCGAATATGAGTCTCTTCCTAATTACGAAGAGATTAATTTTCTCACTCTTCTTCCACTTTCGTGCTCGTATATACCTACCGATATTCTAATCAACTAGCATTCATCGTAACGACAATTTAGGAATTCCCTGGTATATCTTCAGAACCCAAAGTCCCATTGTAATGTAATGAATATGGGATTTAATTAAAACCAAACACTTGAAAAACTCAAAATCTAAAAATAATTGCACAAACATGAAAAATAACAGACGAAATAACCCCCTTCTTTTTTGAAGTCGGTTAAAGTGATATTTGATTTATTAAATCTTGTTCATTACATGAGGTTGTGGGTTTCACTCAGCAACTACATTTTTAACAATGATTGGATTTTCTTTTAGGAATTAACGTTGCCGCAAAACTGAGGACTCTCCCGCCGAACATGAGGATAATGGCGGAGAAATTGATCAACGACGTGCTGTATCAAGCTCAGTTGGACGGCTTGAACTCCTCATCAATCATCACCACGACAGATCCGTTCAAACAAGTCATCATATAAGTATCCAACTAAACATTTCAACGAAATTATTGTGGTTGAAGGAAGAAATTTAGCAGCGCCATCTGTGGGGATTGAATTGAAGCTCTATGGAACTCCGTTAATGTTGCCCTGGACAATTTACACGGCTCAATATCGCCGACAAGCTGTTATGGCGTTTGAAAAGCGTTAGTTAAAATTAACTCTAGCAGTGAGATTCCTTCGCGAACGTGACATAATATGAAAAATATGTTTAAGTCATACCTCGATCAGTCGAAAACTACATTACTCGATTTTATTTTTGTAACAAACTACACAGATCTGCTTCAACGGGTTGAGAACGTCACTGAAAAGCTGTACCCTCTGTACTGCGAAATATCGTGCGTCGTCTTCCTATAACTTCGACTTAGCGGTGCCGCGTATTTCATTGGCGCACCATTTCATCACATGGTCCCCAACTTTGCTATTACAACGGTCACAAAAATGTTAAAATGATAACTCACTGGTTGCCAATTCTGCTGGCTTCGAGATCACCAACCGTTAGCCTCACTATTGGGTTATTGGCCACTCAGACAGTATCAGGAGATTATTCAAATGAAACTAAGTCAAATAATATCACAAATATATTTATTGTATTATTGTACATACGTTCACATAACACGCAGAGTGGTACATTCATTCGGAAACATTGGTAAAAGCTGTAATGTCCCAATAAGGACAAACCATTTGATACTCAAAACATAGTGTTAAAGCAAGATGGATTGGATTAAGTACAATTATTAAATATATAATTTTATCATAACTCGTAGCATTTTCTGATATAATCACATGTACTTAATATTTTAGTAAGTATATTTATTGAATAAAGCATTTCAAACTAAAATATTGTTTTAACCCAATGACGGAGGAGTTTGTGGGCTCTCTGATTGCCCAACTATGGGGTAAGATAGTCAAATTAGTGTAGGTTTTGTATTCTGTAGTTCTGGGCTGGTAGAATAAGTCTACGGTATCCCCTGCCTGTCGGAGAAGGCGACTAAAAGGGGCCTCGGGTTCACTGGGTGACAAGGGTGGGGAGGCCTTTGTCGTCCGCCGAAGTGGACTCGGGAAGAAAGTGACATCGGCTGGCCCGTGTCGCCTTGCAATGCGAGGGCATTGGCGGGAGGGACAGAGAACAGTGCAGAGGATCCGGAGGGTCTTAGTGGGTAAGAAGCCCACATAATCTCGCCTTCCCCCCAGAAGGCGGAGTATCTTCTGAAGATTTCCCTTTCGTCAACAAAAAAAAGTTTTATGTCAAGTGTTATTTAGCTAGGGAACAAAATCTAGAGTTACCTTAAAGGTATTCAAATTATCGATACAAATTATTTGTGAATATTCAAAAAAAACCTTTTAAAATTTAGTCGTAGGTTCCATACGTAATTCAATATTGCACTGTTACCTTTACAACTGCGGTCGTTGCCATGATAAAATTAATTAAAACACAGACAATCGATGAAATTCTTAGCGTCCGGCGTTATAATAATACTTTTGGTACAAAACAACACTAATTTATTTACATTTAAAAGTCACTATTATAAGCTATAATTTAATGCTTAAATTTGAAATTTATAGCCACTCGATAATTATCTATGTCGTAATTACGTAAGTACTTTTATTAATCCGCAACAGTGGCCATAGAAATTGATTGAACAAGTAATATAGAAGTCATGATGAACATGCAGAAATTATCTTAATATTGATTCTTCATTCTTGTATTCATCATAGGATGTAACTCTATCATGACGGTATACAAGAATGTATATTATGTATTCTGTCGTCGTATATATAATTCTCTATCGAATCAAGCGATGATATATATATTTTAAAGTTACTAAGGAATAAAGGTGATTTTTTACATAGATTAATATTGTTATAACTTTTCAACACCAGTAGTACGACTAAAGAAAAACAACTGTGATGGAGTCGCTAATTTAGTCATAATTTATATATGTCCAAAAATAAAACTAAATAAAATTAGTCATAATTACAATTCATACTTGAATGTTTTAAAAACATTGGATGGATGCTTTATATAACATGTTTATATATTATATAGGGTACATAATAAATCCAATATCATCAACGTTAAACATTATATTGTTACACAAAAAAAAAATGCCTAATAATTTAACAGTGACATAGCAAAGGATTTTTAAAATTATTGGGACCATTTGGTAAGTTTAACGGTCGTAAGTAAGTTTGCCTGTCGTAGAAGGCGACTAAAAGGGGCCTCGGGTTCATTGGGCGACAAGGGTGGGGGCCTTTGTCGTCCGCCAAGGTGGACCCGGGAAGAAGGCGACATCGGCTGGCCCGTGTCGCCTTGCACTGCGAGGGCACAGGGGGGGAGGGAGTAACCTCCCCCGGGAAGTGCTCTCTATGAGCACAGTGCAGAGGGGCTCCGGTGCGTTCCACTGGAGATCCCGGAGCCCCTCACCATGCACCGAGGAAGTGTGTAAGTTTTAGTGGGTAAAAACCCCACATAACCGCCGCCTTCCCCCCAGAAGGCGGGGTTATGAAGATTTCCTCACCGTTAACAAAAAAAAATGGAAAAGAACCTGGCAATACTCAACAACGATTACATTTGTGTTAAAAGTGACTTTTGACTTATTACTAAAACGTAGTGTAAATCTGCAAATACTTTCAATTTAGATTGCACATCGATTTCATTAAAATAAGCGTTTCCACTCACAGTTTACATTTAAAACCATACGTTAAACATTTTATAACTTGTATTATACGTATTAATAAATTAATATTGCTTTTCAATAATATCTTTTCTATAAAAGTTAACAATGATATGAAGGAACGGTTCTGTAATAAATTAGCATCAAATCACATTACCCGCGTAAGTATGTATAGATACGTTTTATTCAATTATATAATCTATTTAAATACATAATCACACGGTTGATTGTTTACAATTATATACAAAAATGATAACTATATTTCGTAAAAGTCCGTTATGTGTAAAACATGCACAAAATATTTGGTATAATTGAACACATTGTGATGACCGCCGCGTATAGAGGTTCAAAAAAATGACACAAAACTGTTGATATAACAGTTTTATGAAACGATTGGATCTTTTCGTTAATAAATAAAGATTGATAAACATTTTAATTTTTGTATTTCGAACAAATGTAAATTATCTGTGCAGTCAATATTTATATCCTTATACGCCAATGCTATTAATTCAATAAATTATACTGTTTTAATACTTGAATGGCAATTTAAAAATTTCTCCATTGTAATAATATATATATATATATATATATATATCTATAACTAAATCTTGCTGTAAACTTCTGTAATGACTTATTTATACAAATACTAAGATTACTTACTATTATTGGTCAAATATGATAATGTTTTTAAAAAAATTGCACTAAAACTTTCACTGATATGTTAATAAAATTGATATAATATTTCAAAAGATAAAACAAATTTCTCCATAAAGTGTTCATCTTAAGCTGGTAAAATTAATAATAAAAACGGTTATCTTAAAGTATATTTTGAATATATACTGCATGACAAATCGTCAGATTATTCTATCCTTACGCAATATTAGATAATATTTATAAAATCAATTTCGACATGGCTCAATGGTCTGGTTACCAGGCCATAAAATCTTTAAAGAAAAAACAATCAGCTTCAACAGTAATCTTATATACAACGTGAGCACTCGCGAATATTGTCGTTGGATTATCTGTACTATTTTTTTTTAAATTTAATAATCTGTGCTCAACTGTCAAAGCGAAAAGTTGGAGGCAAATTTATTTTACAGCGTCAATTGTAGCAATAGTGATATTTGAATCTAATAATTCATACAAAGTTTTTTCATTTTATATAATAAGATAATTTTGAAGAGTCGAGTAAAATTATTAATATTTTAAGCTTTTTTCAGTACATCTTCCTGGCAGGTTTGCTAGAATTTGTACATTTTAAACTTGGATTGAAACATAGATAATCAAATAAATCAGTATTATGATATGTAATATATTAATATATTAAAAGACAATGGAATAAAATGGAAGAATAGGTCAAAGTGATAATTTCTCATCAAGCTAAGATTTGAAGAAAGTTCATCTTAAAATTGAAGTTTTCCTTGTAGTTACTATTCTGCAGAAATATCGATTACCAAAATATTTTGTATCAAATAAAATCTAATGCGTTGTAATATTGATACTTTTAAGAGCGGCTTCAAATATATCTATCCTATATAGTAGAACCTCTTCAAGACGTACTTCGAAATCCATAATTCGACTTTCGTACCACGAAATAATCAGCCATTTCGATACAAATTGTCCTTCATTACTCGATTATTATGGCGTGTGTCCCTTGAAGTTCAACTGAAATTGGATAAGTTAATAGTGCGACCCACAAACGTTACTCAAATATTAAGTAAAGACCGTGCATAATGTAACGAATCTCGGGCCTTGTCGTAATACCAAATTCATGCGGTATATCCGATAATAACGATTTTACATCAAAGTAATTTCATTCCTTTCGTATCTAAGTCTGAATTTCAAATAAATAATCGATAATTCATAATAAAAGCATTCGATTGTTTTACTCAAAAAATATTATAAATAGATACTTATATGAGCTCATTTTAACCCTTAAGGGGTAGACCGAGCCAGCTTCCACTGTCCACTTCTCACCGAGCTGATTAGGTCCCATATATGACAGGTGATGAGTCCACCACCACATACCGGATACAAAATAAAGTGATTTTTTTGTACCGAAATGGTATAACGTGTGGGCGATCTCTTGTAAGACATACAGTTTTCACATGGAAACCATTGTCAGAACTGTACCAAATTAGAACCACACGGGAAGCATCAGCTTTGTAATAAAAAAGAACCATCAAAATGGGTTCACTGCCCAAAGTACTGAGGTAACCAACGTATAGTCAAATTGGGAACCTCCTTTTTGAAGTCGGTTGAGAAACCAATTACTATAAAAAAAACGGTATTTTATTGTAGTATTGGTACAAACCGATTAGGATTCGAACCTACGACACTCAGATCGTAGGTCGAACCGTTTAGTTACTTGTCTAAATTATAAATACATTTTAAAATACATATTTGTGTAGACAGAGTAAACAGTTAGTTTTTTGGTGTTTCTATTTTAATAATGATTTCCCTACAATTATATCTAATACGCAACAATAGAGCAGTCTCTTTGTGTATTATTTGGTTGACGGCTGCTCCATTCATCTTGGTTTCTTTTATTCTTATACTAAAGACGTACGCCATGTTTACCTGGAAACAATGTTTATTTTTAAAATTGCGTGGGTTCATTTTCAATTAATTAGCAAATAAAGTTAATATATAGTTGAAGCAATCGATGAAAGATGTTGAATGGCATCTTTGAAGAAGCGTCAATAAGTTTGTTGATGAATATTTTGTGGTTTGGTAACAAGACCTTTAAGCCAAGTCTTTTTTAAAACACACACTTATTTCTTACGTCTAAGATGAAAATGTAAGTTACTCGTAGATGATCCCCCCATGAGTCCCCCTGATAATATATTGTCAATAGGTTTTAGGATGCAATCTGCTATTCTGTCAAATCTGTGGTTTACAGCTTAAGCTTAATTTTTTTTAATAAAGAAAACGCAGCAATATTTCTTTTTTTTTTCAGAAAACATTACTAACATTCTTGTTAATCATTCCAACTAAGCTTAAGCTTGTGCTAGGAGATGGTCCACGTCGATAGTCGAATGGTGGATTCGAACCTACGACCTTACGATTCGCAGGCCGTACCCTAAACCATTAGGCTATTGACGCTATTGGAACAGTTAACAGTGTTTTTTTTTAAATTTCATTAAGTAAAGTGATGTGAACGTGACATAATTTTCTTATCGACATTTGCGTTATTTACGTTAAACATTGTTCTGATTCTGATATTATTCCATTATGTTTATACATTGTAATTTAATCATTCCATTCATCAAACCCGAACGAAGCAAAGCCCTTTTTTGGCGAGTTTCAATTTTTATGTTAAAATAATCTGGTAATAAAATTGTGTCTAAATTATGACGATGGGTATTATAGATGTGGAAGGTGCCTATATGCATATAGAGTATGTAATACCATTAGAGTATGTTAAATGATCTAATATCCATCTAATGCTAGTTATCTATTGTAACTTTCGTCTTTCATTATTCGCACAGTAAAGGACTCGAATAGTTCACCCGGGTTTCTCTTCCCTCCTTTCTTTTCGATTACAATGTGGGTTTCAACTGTAGAGTGAATAGGCATTTCCTAAGCTAGTGCGCCTTACCACAGACTGCATTTACACTTAACATAACACATGTGGGATCTAGGGATGTTCATGCCAAAAATATATCGATATATTTTTCGATATAATATATTGTGAAGTTGTATCGATACTACGCGATATATTGTACAAATATATCGATATTTTTCATCTATAGAAATTTGTTTATAATTAATTGGCGCTTAATGTTAAATAAATAAATATTAGAAAAGTTTTGTACTAATAGAGTACTCGGCGCGTAACTAAGAGGTTGTCGCTTCGGATGCCAGTCGAGACTATTTGATTTGATGCTGCTAGTAGACATTTCGTATAACGGATGAAATATATCGATATTAGATGATTCTATAATATCGGATTGAAACGATATATCGCGTCCATATATCAATATTTTATGTAATATTGATAAACATCGTGCACTCGTAGTGGGATCGTGGTCAAGCATTTTAGTACCAACAAATTGAATATCGAACAACTTGAAAGAAATCTGAACAACTTCAATTATAAGTAGAATTGGATTTATTATCCATAGTCTTAACGTCACACCCATGTCATTACAAAGTGACAGTTTTGGTTCCAAACATGTCACATTATTCAAATAATGTCGCACATATTATAGATTGGTAAATTAGTTTGTGTGATTGGTATCTCCAGAAAATCAACGAAATATTGTATTTTTTTATTGAGACTGAAGACGAAAATTTTCACCCCACATACACACACACCACGAGAATGTGCTTCAGATTCAAACACGTTAAATAATAAAGTAAAATTATAACTAGGGTGGGGCTAGTGATCTGTCTGACACACTAACTGATAATTGCCTACTTAAAAATGTACCATAAATTTATCGTGCACGTTTAAATTTGTGAAAGATGAATGAATAAACATTATAATTACTTAGCACATAGTCTCCGGTCTCGACGGGCCCGGCGGCTGCGGCGGGATCTCTGCAGAGCGCTGCCGAGGCAGTTGTGAAGAGTCCAGCACTATAGACGGGCGTGGTGGGAGATTTTCGCTCATCATGTGCGAGAGCGAGATGTCGCTTGATGCGTTTGTTTCCCCTTCATTTACATTATTGGGTAAACGAAAAAAGTTTAAATTATTATTGTCTATGGAATGAAATACTATACCAATAGGTTGAATCTTAGTACGGCACATATGTAACAGGTAGTGAGATATACATACAATGGGCATTAATTTTTTATCGTGATTGTTTTGTACTTTAAACGGAAATTCATTGGTTCAAGACTGGATTCTGACAAACCGCTTAGCCCTCTTTTATATAGAAAAAAGGCGAACGAGTTTACGACTCATTCGATCTAAGTCACGTAGAGTTGGCTGCTAGCGGTTCAGGCTTAGCGACCTAAGAGCTAAGCCACTTCTCAATCCGGTAAAGATTATCTTCTCTGGCCAATCTGTGTATTTCGTCATAAAAAAAGAGTTGGTGGCAAATAACTCTAGCGCTTAGCGAAACGTGAAGGGATAGCTGTACATGTGTACAAACACGGACACAATTATTAATTTTTACAAATTCCAAATAAAGTGTTTTTGTCTGCACTTTTTACATTGGCAAATACACTATTTAAAATCATAAAATAAAAAGACAACGCAATACAATAAAACTTAACAAAATAAATACAGATGATAGCAGTCTATAAAAAAAAAACAAAATTAGCAGAAAACGAAAGGAAATTAATATACATTTTAGAACGCGACTGTACACCAGGAGTGAGCGGGGTGTGGTATCAGTGCGCGGGGCAGGGTAGGACAGGGGAGCCAATAGAACTCGCGCATGCCCGCCCGCGCCCTCTTCACTCCCCTATAACACCTTTTCGACTTCTGCGCATTATCGGCCAGCGCTAGAGTTATTTGCCGACTATATGACAATCGACAACAACAGGGAAGCTGCAAATGCGTTGTTGGCCCTTGGTAAATAAGTTTGTTGAAGTTACCCAAGTGTGTTCAACATGACAAACCGATAATGCTTATTATAAATATATGATTTGATGACATCAGTAGGTAATTAATAAGCCGATTACGATTAGCGTTAATCTTACCAGACGGTTGTCGTGGTACTGGCAGAAGTACTTCCCCACACGTATCATCGCCCAAAAGTGGTTGGAGCGGTGATGGTAATTCACGACTGTCGATCGCCGATGACCGTCGCAAGGAATGCCTGTTAAATATGTATTTTAATAAGTTTGTTGCAATATACATTTATTTCAATTAGTTATGTATAACTCAAATATTTTGATTTGGTTAAATAAACTAAGCTGATCAACGAAGGGTTCTCTACAGTTTCACAGGGTTTTTTTAAAGGCCCAGCTCTTAGGTCGCTTAGCCTAAACCTCTTTAGGTAGTAATTAAGAGTAAGGGCTCCAATATTTTATTAATAAAGACTGTTATTTTAACATTAACTTCATACAAACAAAATACAAGGCGTGCTTATGCGCGAATTGACTTTTCTTCCTATTTGAAGTCGGTTTTTCAACTGACTTCAGAAAAGGAGGAGTTTCTCAATTCATTTGTTTTTGTTATAGATGTAAATATACTTGTTCACTGTACCTCTGATGTATCAAGCGGCGGTCAGAGACAGTGAGCAGCTGCGAGTTCTGCGGCGGTGTGGGCTCGTCGCTAGCGTTCACGCATACGCTGATGCTGACGGCGTTCACCTCGCCCGCACCGCCCTCACCCGCCTCCTCCTCCTCGTATCTGCCCAGGACACACTCCATTTCTATGCTATAGTCGAGTGACACTGTTGTATATCGGATGACACTTGTATATCGAGTGACACCATTGTATATCGGGCGATACTGTTACGACAAGTCGGTCAGGCTCACCAACAGTGGCGCAGCTAACCAGGGGCAGTGCCCCGGGGCCCTCTAGCTCAGGGGACCTTCGAATCCTTAACAGAAATCTCAATCGACATTTATCGCTAATAGCAATTGAAAACAAAACCGCATCAAGCCTGGATTTAAAACGAAGTCATTGATACTTAAGCGAAAACTAAAGCTAGGAAAAAATTGTAAATATAATTGTTATTTAGTCAGTTGGTAGGTCCGACCTTTATATACTAGACCCGTGAATCTTCTCTATTTCGTTTTTATAGTCAAACCTACACCAAGTATTGTGATATATGTTGTTACTGTTTAATATTTATATTACGTGTCCAGCAGTGCACAAAAAAGAGCTTAACTAGCTTAGCATTTTAAAGTATATGTATATTTCATATTTTTATTTCATAAAAACTAACCAGTGGGGCCCCATGGCCTTTGGTTACCTAGCTACGCCACTGCTCGC
Source organism: Meandrusa payeni (assembly GCA_029286785.1). Taxonomy (NCBI): domain Eukaryota; kingdom Metazoa; phylum Arthropoda; class Insecta; order Lepidoptera; family Papilionidae; genus Meandrusa; species Meandrusa payeni. The sequence goes on along the minus strand of JAGSMX010000008.1, from coordinate 2,733,502 downwards.
CAACTGTTACCGAGCTGAGTTACCGTTACACCAAATAAGCGAGTGTGCGACTCTTGTTCAATTGCAGTTTTATAAAGTTACATAATCAGTAACACAGCCACAAGAAATGCGCATCCGGGGAACCATAGAAAAGAGAACTAGGAAGATCAGCTACGTCGTGGTTGACAACCATTCATATACATACTAACCTAGATGGGATACGACCTAGACGCCCTAAATATGGAATTTTGTGTCCTTACACTATGTAAGAGGCGTAGAAAAATTTAATTCAATAAGTATAAATAAGAAAAAACTACAACTGGTTAAAAAATACGCAAAAAAATGCACAAAAAAGTTACTACAAATAACAAATATCTAAATCGTCTTACCGTCAGTGACGGCTTAAACGCCCTTTTTGTATTTCCCAAGAATCATGGCTTTACCGGGTATTAGGAGACTGCTTCCGAAAACAAGGACAGACGATGCTACTAATGACACCCTTGATGATGAAACGAAAACAAATAAATCCTGATTTAAAGCAATCATATGTTTAATTATTTTTATTTAAACAGCAATGAAATACGAAGTCAAAATCAACCGATGCTCGGGTCAACGAACTTCGCTGTCTTTCACTTTGTGTTTTATTGTTGTTTTCTTTAAACATATGATTTTTTTAAATCAGAATCGATTTTTTTCCGCTCTACTATCAAAGGTACTAATGGCCGTCTTCGTTTTCGGAAGCGATCTCCAAATACCCTGTATAACGACGTTCTGGCGGCATCCTCCCGCATCAAAGTTGATAGGTGACCAAGATCTACACCTAGATAGTCTTGAGCACAGGCGCAAGGTGGCCAGCCTTTCGGTGTTTTACAGATTATACTTTGGAGAGTGTGCACAGGAATTACACGAGTTAATTCCCCCATCCCCATTCTACCTTCGGACGTTTAGACACTCGGCGGGTCTCCACCCTTTATAGTCGATGTTCCGCGCGTCCGAACGAAGCGATTTGAGTCATCGTTCATCGTGCGTACAGCAAAGGAGTGGAATAAGTTGCCGGCGTCCGTCTTTCCGTCCAAGTACGACGTACAGGCACTTACTAAACTAGCGCGTACTATCTTTCGACTATATCACCACTTAACACCAGGTGGGATCATGGTCAAGCGCTAGTTTACACGCATAAAAAAAAATCGTATTCGACCTACCCAGTCGCCTGATATGAGTACATCTATTATCAAACATATTTTCATAGTTCCACGGGTATCAATAGAACCCCAAAGTCGGAAGAAAATATATATAGTACCACTCTCAAATGTTTTGCATATACAACAAAAATAAGTTCATGAACGACTGAGTTATAATATAACAAATATAAAATACGAATCATGTAACGTAATCTTACCGACGCTGTATAAGATTCTCCATAATTATGTAGTCGTCTTCCTCAGCGCCTCTTAGATGCTCCTTCTCCATGAACAATGCGAATTCAGGGTTGGACATCTCGCTGGCGTGACGTCTTCTCAGAGATGGAGAGGCCGCTCTAGCGGGAGACAGGAGGCGCGATGTGATTGGTGTTCTTCAAGGAAAAGATTGGTTTAGCAGTACTGATAACACAATCACCTCTAATTAATTAAACATGAAAGAGAAGATAAGCTTGAAAGACGATGTCGTGGTTAGAAGTTATAGATGAATGGGTTTTTTTTATAGACGAACTACACAGTTGGCCAGAGAAGCTGGTCTTGACTGCTTCACCAGATTGAGAGGTGGCATAGCTGCTAGGTCGTTTAGCTTGAACCTTAATAACTCGACACAAGTGTCCCCCGGTGTGGAACCTCGTCTTGGACGGTTACTATGTTAAGATGAATGGGGAAAGAATTTTCTTTGTTTCTCTTTTCTTTTGAATGGTTTTATTATATAAATTAAATTTTAATAATATTTGTGAAAAAAAAAATACTAAATTTCACCTTGGGGTGTGCGGGGGTGAGAACAACCCATACACAGTTTCCAATTCGTCTGTAATGCTGGTGTATTCGTGCATAGCCAGGAGTAATGAACGTGGTGCCCCACCAACCCTGGTGCGCCCCGAAGACATGCCAGCAGCACCCCCAGTGGCTTCCCAGCCCGATTGACGCCCTAGTGGAATTATATTATGTATTAGAATTACGTAGTATAAAGATTTCGAGAATTCTATTGGTAAGACAATTGTATTTCTTAGTATTGTTCTAAATGTCTAAAATCACGCATTGTCACGAAAGACAAGTAAATATAAAAGTTAAAAAAATATGTAATCAACAAAATGTGTCAAGTATATAAATTTTACAAGATTACCTACAATTTTTGTTTTGTGCAGTCTATAATACCATTGTCATGACTTAAGTCGGACTATAGTTATAGTCTGTAATACTATTTAAGTTAAAGATAAAGTTACAGCCTTTATATATATAATATATATGTCCCACTGTTGTGAACAGGCCTTCTCTGTAGAGAGAGTATAAGGGCATAGTCCGCCACGCGGCCCTAGTGCGGATTGGCAGACGTCACATGCCTTAGAAAAATTTTCTAAAACACAAAGCACAAAATTGCAACAAAAAATACATTGGTGCCGGCACTCTGGTTGCTAGTCTACTACGCGCGACTTGAGGCGTCCGCACGGACACTGAGCTACACCGATTCAATATCATATCATCATCATATTTCAATTAATACTATTTATTTATTAACAAATATTTGCTTGAGATTCGATGCAAATTTCAGATAATATTGTTTTCTTTACCTGTTACAGAATTATGCAGAGAACTGGCATCCACAGCAGAGTTATCAGGCTCTGAATGTGTTTGACTGTGTTGTCTCCTGGGAGCCAAGTGTTGAGCGGAATGGTGACCGCCCACGCCGCAGTCATTCCCACCTTCCGACCGTCTGCGATCATAATTATTTATTAGGTCATTGTAAATATATCACTATCGGCTTGTCCATTATTTTCGTTTCGATTAGTTTAATATGTGTATGTTGTACTTAAATTAGCGGGTAATATTCCATCGACTATTTTAAGATTCTTAAAACATCACTCGTTAAGTTTTAATACTGAACAAAATAATAGTTTCGTGTCACAATTAATTAGAAAAAGTTTGTACAGTATAAGAAGTGAATACAAAGTGCCTTTAGTTTCATATTTCAACGTGTTATTAAATAAATGTCGAAGTTGAAGAGAATTAGGTTAACTTTTAAGTACTATAAAGAAAGTGTCTTTGATGGCAATCAAATACAATGGTGGCAAAACTTTTTATAAAGTGAAATTCAGTAATAGGGTAGAAATGATTTTAATAAGTTAGAAGATAAAGATTCAAGTTTAAGTACTTATAACGATAAAATACGACGAAATATGCGTCCAATTAACTAACGCACACAACTGCCAAAAATCAACGTAATACAGAATTAATGCACAGATAATATATGCACGTATCAGAAATCAAAAGTGCCACAGTATGTTAAAGATTAAGTTTCAATAGTAAAGCGTGTGTATGAGCTGTGATACAAACCGTGTTAACATTTAGACAATTGCTACATCTAGCTACTCGAACATCGCCAAATTTACAAGCTAAGCGAATCTCCAATTGAGTCTATTTGACTTACTGTTTCCACAACCGTCTCCTAACAGATGCCAGAAAGTAACAAAAAAAAATGAAATTAAAAACAATCGTGATGATTAAAAAAATTAATCAATTGTTTAATATTTTAACGAAAAAATGAACGACTTGGACTTGATAAACGGATAACAAAACGTGATATGAATTCATAAACAAATTATCGAACATCATCCATAAAATTTTCTTTTATCTTGTGTGTTTCTGCACGATTTGCTAGTGATCTGAGAAAATATACAGCAATTTAAGTGTTCATCTAAAACTATAATTATACTATCTTCCTATTTGATCGCCAAATAAATATCATTTTAGCAACCAATAAGAACTAATAAAATTATTATCTATTTTGTGCAAAATGATTTCCCTTATGTAAAGCTAGAGAATAAAACATGTGTGACATACCGTCTGGTGTTAGCAGTGCGGCGTGTCCCAGCTGAAGTTGTTCGCGGGCGGAGGCTGTGGGCATCTGTTGGTACTTCACGCACTTCAGGTAAGAAAGCGTCGTCAGTTGTTGATGAAACTGTTGTAGTAAATTAAGAACTCAATACAACACATGCAACAAGTACGCTATCAAAAGATCTAATGATGCTTATGATGTCATTGATTTTTTACCTTAAGGCAAAAAATTTACTTAATTGAAAAAACTAAACAAAAACCCGTCTACAAATCAATCAGTGACGGATTGAAGGAGTGATTTTGGATTGTCATAAACCTACAAATATCTCAATCAACCAGCATTCCTTTATACTTATTTTTAAGTTTCTGGTATATGTTCTGAACTTAAGATTCCAAGTAATCCAAACAAAAACTACTAGAATTAAATAATACCTTTCTTCTCATCACTAGGCTCAGTTCTGTTGCTGTCAGAAGATCTCTGCCGCGCGGGTGTTGCAGGAACGGTCGGCCTGATCACAGTAACGTCTGGAGCTGCCACACTACCCGCAGAAGACGTTGATACAGAATCAGCTTCTGGTTCTTTCTCAGGAAGCGCTTCTGGTCCCGATTGGGGAAGCTCGTCCTATTCATTAAATTAGTTTTGTAAGATGTCAAGCGAAGTTTCATTATTAAATTAGAACAAATTCATAAAAAAAACATATCAGTCACTTCTCAAGTCTTGATAAAACCATTTCGCATTGAAATAAAACCTAGAATTAAGTATAAGTTAAGTTAATATATTACCAAATCTACGTTTATAATACTATAACCACGAACACTATGAATCCTTTCTAAAATAAAATAACCATAATCCTCTTTACTCAATGTCTCACGTTAAAAATAATGTAGACATTTAACAACAACACTATAAGCCAGCATTGGGACTCATAATATGTACAATAAGATAGCACTCAAGCGTCAATAGTCTAACCGTCTGCGAATCGTAAGGTCGTACGTTCGAATCCACTATTCGACTATTGACGTGAACCATCTCCTAGCTCAAGCATAGTTGGAATGTTTAACAAGAATGTTAGATTTTTTTTAAATAAAAAATAAAAAATAATAAGAAAAATAAGACAACACTGATGAAAGGAAAAGCACGAATAAATTTGTGATAGCCCATTTTACATGAAAAATTTAACAAAACAATACATACACATTGAAAGCTGAACAATGAAATTGACTCTTTTGCTGTTTACAAGCGCAAGATACTTTGACAAAAATATTGTTTAAATTTACTTAATATTGAAATATATGTGAGGCGATTATTTCAGACAAATAAACTATATGACTTACTTGTACATAAAGCGTTCTTTGAAAATAATAATGGTTTTGATGTTTGCGCTTGTAATCACTCGAATGTGTACAATATTCAGCCCTCATAAGGATTGTGGTGCTGTCTCATACGACACAAGCACAAAAATTTTACTATAATTTTTGTTTGGGTATTAAATATTATGAAATAATAATTTAAATACTAGCAGTTCTACCCAATTTTTACTAGGTTGGCCAATTATTCAAAATAGAAAATTGTCTCACCGCCCATATAATAATTCATCAAATAATTTAAAATAATATTAACACGTTTATAGATTTTTACAAGTTTCTTGATCACTTGTTTCGAAAATATTATTACAAAACGTAATTAGGAAATTGGAGTCAATAGAATTCATTACATTAATAAAAAATCTGAATAACTATCATTCATTTAATATTTTATAGCTTTTTATTTTTTTGTAATTAACACTCTACATATTATAACCAAAACTCAATCCTATACTAAAGTTGAGTATGTAAAATAATGGACATCTATAGCTTAATCACGTAAAATTCACAATCATCGTCTGATAACAAGCTATAATGAATTTTGTAACACTTATCCTTCGAATATCATCTTTAATATTTTCATAAATATGTATATCAGTCAACAAGAAACCGTATGTGTATTTGGGCGGTGAGGCGTATTTATAATCGTATAGGAGGGCTTACGTCCGAGGGCTGTGAGGCTTGCTCATCCTCCTCCTGCACGGGGCGAACGGTGAAACGAGCTGCGCCCGTGTCGCTGTCTGACAGCACCTACGTCACCATTTGCAGTGACGTCGGAACAAGACACGCGTGAATTTGGATGTGCGGGGAGCAATAATCATATAGCATATGCATAATAGCAGGGAATTATTTTACTGACTTAATTTAGAACGTTTAATCAGAATTAAAAAACCAAGAACTTGAAGTCGGAGCTATGTGAAAAAAAAGAAATTCATTCCATGTTGCCTTTTGGACTGAAGAATTCACTGTACCTTTTCCAAACTTTTCTTATCAAATTTAATTTTAATTGAAAAAAAGTACAAGTTTCTTAAGTGTTTAAAAGGATATATAGAGAATTTTTAAAAATAAAACAACACTTGGTTACACACAACACTATAGCTACAATTATTCTGATGAAAAAAATTATGTCTAAATGAAGTCAGCAAAAACAATAAGCTGAGGAAAATAAACAGCTAGCACATTTTTTTACACAATAATTTTGAAACAATGATTTATATTTGCTAATTCTTCACATACATAAACATTATATAACAAAACAAAAACTTTTTAATGTGGACTTGCACTACAACATTTAGGTTATTAAAAATGACATGCTATTGTTGTATTAAAATGAATGAATACAATCAAACAATTGATCAATTGATAACTCACATTGTTAATTTTTGTAAAAAAAAACGTATAAATTTCATTACTTTAATGCTCAAACATTTCACAATTGAATTTCAAAATATTTAATATTAAAGTGACAAATCATGGTAGTACATACAATTGCTTAGAATATTTATTTCTTACCTCGGATCTGTCACTAGCTGTCCTTAGTCTGGAAGGACCAGCTTGAAATGTTGGTGGTGGTGGCCCTAGTGTGTCTGTTGATCCTCGATTTACCAAAGATGGATGTGTGGCCATAAATCGATGTATTACGGCGAGATGATTCATGGTTTGTTCAGCAACATCCTCAAGTTTTCTTAGCCTAAATTCAACACTCTAGAAAAAAAATAATATCTTGATGATTTTTCCATTAGCTATTAATTTTCTTTCAAACAAATTATATTTGGTGTCAGCAATCTGACTTCAATACTCAGGGTATTGGAGTCAGGTTGCTAGCGTACTATGTGACTTGAGACCACCACCAAGACACTTAAGCTACTAAGTTCTTAGTACAGTATCAGTTGATTTTAATAACAACATTTGTACTCGTATATATCACTCACCTGCACGGATTGTATTTGGCAATTAGCTTTCTGGTTTAAGTCTTCCATTTTTGTTGTTATATGTTCTACTCTATCGGTTGTATTTCTCACTCTTTCTTCTATTGAATTCGATAATTTAACTTCCTGAAAGAATGTACAAAAAATTGGTTGTTTGTATTTGGAAGATCATAATTACAAGTAAAACATTCACTTAAGACTTAGTAAATAATTGCACATTTTACTTACCTGTTCCCTGAAATAACCTTCCACACATTCCTCTTCAAAATCGTAAAGCCTCTCCATATCCTCTTTTTCCAAGAACAATTTCAAGCCATTGTCATATTGGAAACGCTTATGCGAAACGTTCCTTGTCACCCATTTGCAGGTTGCGTAAATATGGCAGAATATGATAATTGGAGGTGGTAATACTGGTTTTTGTTCATACTCCATGACCACAGTGAATCTTTGGAACATCCATACCTGGGGATTTTTGATTTCAAATATTACAGTCAATCTTTAAAAATAACGAGAAAATATTTAAGAATTTGACATGACTGCACACAGTATTTTCTCAATTTAAAAGGTTACTAATATAATTAAAATAACTAATATTAAAATAATTTAAAAGGGTACGCTAAAATATTTTTAATTATATTTTATAAATATAATTCAGTTTTGAAATTAATTTTCAATAGCAATACATAAAATACAACAGGCAACATATTAAATCATTTAAATTATGCTTAAAACAATGTCTGTAACACATAAAAAAGCGTTATTCGTCCGTTATTACGTTAATAATTAGTAAATATTTACTTATTAAAAAAAACAGTTAAAAAGGTTAAATTTTGGAAGAACATTTTAGTTCCTTTCATTAAAATATACAGAAGAAATATTTTTTCTTAAAAATACTTTACGCCCATCTAAAGAGTTAAATACTTTTATATCAATAGATCGTTGGCTTGCGACCTCATTTGTCTAATAGAAAATTTCATTAGCGCAAAACTTTTGGCAATAAAATATTATTTATTCCAGTCCAATAAGCGATTGTAAATCATCATAAACATATATTTAATTAAATCTTAAATATGATTATGTTCTTTCCCACTTAACGTGACAAATAACGATAAAGAACTTTTAATAATTTTCTCATTGTCAAATGGGCTTATGGTAGTAGCAATTTAACCGACACATGCGTTCAACGTTTTTACTGAATATTAAAAAATTACAAGAAACAAAAATTTGCAAAATATATAACTAATTTCGGGAAGAAAGCGCAAATAAAATAAAACAAAAAAGAAAACCTGATGCGAGACTTCATTGACTTCGTTAAAAATATTGTTAAAAACGGCAATGAGGAGATTTATAAGCAAAATGTTGGCCACAAGAAGGTAGATGGTCATCGCGATCGGTGTTATCCAACGTCCAGTAACACATTTGCGATCCGAAATATCCAGACCGCAATCAGGGTCGATGTCGGTCGCAAAAACTTCGCCATACAACATGAAGTATGGTTGAAAGAATATCTACAAACAATTAGGTTGAAGTAAATAAATCAAATTAAACATAATATCAAAAAAACATTAAATACAAAAAGTAATAAAAATATAATAGAAATAGCTAATGGAAAATCAATAACCAAATAAAAATAAACCTTGAAATCTAGCAACTAAAATATATACTAACTTAACATCTACGATAAAAATGATTTTAATGAAATATAATATTTATAGGACAAGTACAATCTATAAAATAAAACTATCAACCTACATATACTAAACTACGATGGTAATCAAATCTCGCAACAGGCTAAATACGAATACGAAGCGATAACGACTGGAAATTGTGTATCAAATGAAAATCAAGTTAGTGTTTCCCTTCATGATAAACACAACGCAAGCTACGATACAGGTGCTGATATAAAATGCAACATCGAGGCTACATAACGTTACATTCTAGTCGCAAACCTGGTGCGACACTCCGTTGACTTCAATGAAGATGTTATTGAATACAGCAATGAGTAGGTTGACGAGTAAAATGTTGGCGATGAGTAGGTATACGCTCATTACTACTGGAGGTACCCAGTGACCGACTCGACACTTTTCAAGGCCTGGCAAGCCACATGGAGGCGCCATTTGTTCGGCGAACACTTCGCCGTAAAGCATGAAGTAAGGTTGGAAGAAAACCTGCAAGTATTTTGTTAGTGTGGAGTGTTTTACAATTTGTAACAGTTCGTCATCGGTAACGTGGAAAGGATGGTTGACTTGATTGGCGAATGAAATTTCTTTTGTTATACACATCACAAAAGAACATGTTGTGATGTGATAACTTTTTTCTAACAACAAATTCAATTACATTGTCTAGATGTGTGATAAATTTGACTGATATGATATGACAACTTAATAATGAAAATATCTAGTTTAATAAAAATGCAATAAAAATAATTTTCCTGTCCATTTTGCCATTGCTAGTATTTTCGTTAATTGTAAATTAAATATCGTATCTGTCCTTTCCATATGACTAGAAGATTATTTTATCTTGGGAGATTTATTTTATTCAATCTTTTCAAACTAATATTACAATAAGTAGTCATTGTATACCGTGTAGATAATAGCAATTTTTACGTACTTCATATTAACTTTAATTGCTTTTGTCTATCTATGTATATGTAAGCTCACCACCAGACATCGGAATAGTTGTAAATTTCATACATATTGACAACAAGTAATAATACAATAACTTTATTACACTGAACATGACAATCAATTCAATTGTTTTTGTTGATGACATTTCCGTGTCGATTTCGCCAATGTCGACGTGTTAAACTGTGATAGAAAAAGACAATCAATCGAAGAAGAAAATCTTTAATTTTACAGGTTATAATAATCTTTGTCAGAAAATATATTGGTTCATATTGGCCTATTTTTATTTTTTTAAATTATGTTTATTATATTAAATACCATTTGAATGATGTACGCTCATCTAGGAAGCCTCTTACAGATAATACCACTACCTTTCGCAACATTAATAATAATCAATATGTTATAAGGTAAATTATTTCGCAAAATGATGCATTGGAATGATGTAGTTCTCAATGAGCGCAGGGAATGTATTATTAGTGTGTTATACTTACTTCTCGTATCAAATACAAACTGGCTTCCTTGTCCGGGTAGAGTATCGCTTGCCGCGCCACTCCAAACGACATCAGTACAACCAACAGTAGCACCACGAAATATATCATATTCTTTACCATTTTACCCATCATCGTTACCAATGGACCTAGAAGTTTTTGAACTTGTTATAACTTTGTAAGTATAGCACAATTTAAATGTTCAGATCTCTCGCGAATTTTCTAGGGACGTCACTTTATCCCATAATTTGATTTCTCATCATCATCATCATCAACCTGTGTCTATCCACTGCTGGAAATAGGCCTTCCCCAATGCCTTCCACAACATACGATCCTCCGCTTTCCGCACCCAGCCACTTCCGGCTATCCTTACAAGGTCGTCGGTCCATCTGGGGGGAGGCGCCCACCCACGCTTCTCCGGCCCATGCGCGGCCTCCGTTCCAAGACTTTCCTTTCCCATCTACCGTCACTGACTTGGCAGATGTGACCGGCTCACTGCCACCTTCACTTGCTGACTTTAAGAGCTATGTTGACTACCTTTGTTCTTCGTCGAATTTCTTCGTTTCGGATTCTATAGAGAAATGCCGAGAATAGCTCTTTCCATCGCTCGTTGTGCGATTTTCAGCTTGTGGACCAGCTCAACGGTCAGAGTCCAAGTCTCTACATCATAGGTCATGGTGTTTGATTTCTGAACTTCACAAAATAAGAGATGACCATCCATATTGTTATAGAATACTATATACTATATATTGTACTAAAGTTAGTTCGTTAAAAGTAAGAACGTATCTCACCTAAATATTTATTAACACCCAAAATATTGAGTATCCTTAAGTACCAATAAATGATATCAACGCAGTAAATGACTCTGCCCACGTCCATGGAGCTAGCTCGGAGCCTCAAAGTCAGTCCAACTAGGAAGAATATAATGAAGCCCGCGTCGTAAATGTTCCACATATTCCACGCCCACACACTGAACTTATGTCTGAGAAATAAACATGAAGACATATTCATTTAAGATGACAAATTGGTTGGACATAAATTAATATATAAAAATAAAGGTTGTCAAATATCTCCCTTCCGCCTTTTTGTCTTTTGAATTTCGCGGCTATGTACAGCATATCGCAGGCGTTGATTCGGTCCAGAAGGTTTTTGCGTCAAATCATGCGGCACCCAAACATCAAGCTTTTTTGTATCCAGCCTTCTGCAGATGGTTTAAAATGGTTTGGTGACTAACTCCCATCTCCTGAGCGATGTGACGAGATGCCACATGCCGGTCTAACTCGATGTAGTCCATGATTTGATCGGTATTTGTCGTCACAGGTCTTCCGCCGGCTGGCTTATCCATGGTGTCGTTTTCACCGGCTCTGAATCGTCGAAACCATTCCTCCGTGGTTCGAAGTGATAGAGTACCATCCCCCAAAACACCATTAATCTCACGGAACGTTTCTCTAGCGGATTTGCCTTTAACGAAGGAAAACTTTAAAAGAGCGCGAATTTCGGCGTTAGTGAACTCCATGTTTACACGTCTATAACTGTTGAACGCAATATCCAAACTAATTATGCATAGCGTCGTTTTGTAGGTTATGTCAAGACCTTTCAAATTATGTATAGTATTGCTAGATACGAGCTCTGTAGCGCTTTGTACATAGCCGCGAAATTCAAAAGACAAAAGGCGGAATGGAGATATTTGACAACCTATTATATAACTATTCGATTTTCAACAACTCTGAAAAAAATTATTATCAGTTTTAGCAAAGTTTGACTATATCAAAAATTTGCTCACGATATATAAATATTATAATGATACAATAAAAGTGAAAAAAAAATAAGCTCTCACGTTCTTTTAAACGTTGTGGGATGAACAGAGATGACAACCACTAGCCACTTTAAACTTTTATCCCCAATACACCGGGTATAAATTTTAGCAACAGTTTTTTTTGTACACAAGATTCAGATAAGCAGAAATTAAGCCGGCTGGGTTCTACACTTTTATGGTTCGATGATTAATCGAGCTTTGTAGCATAGCACTTTCACAGTTTTTTATAAAAACTTTAGAATAACTGAAATAAAACATAACGTATGTAGTCCATGGCAACATGTTCGTCTATAGTCCCCGGTCATGACATCTTAACTGAAACTAGTTCCATACTAAGTATAAGATCGTAAATCACATAGTTTATTAAAGTACTATTAAAAATTTGTGACTCACCTAATAGCAACTGGTTCGGACGTAATTATTTCTCTTATCTTCTCACATAAGAACGTTAAAATATAACATATGGAGTAAATCTCCGGCCAAGATGGCGTCAGATTCATCTTGACTAATACTGTATATGTAAACATCAGAAGGAACAGGATGTAGGCGATCTGTAATGAGGTAATTTACATATTCCCGTTATCAACAATTATAGACCTATGGTCTTCTGAACGTAGTCCTATTTCAAATATTGCTACAAAATCTAATTTCGAGCCGTCTGCTCCTTTTTTTGGATCGAATAGAGAAATTATCAGAAGATACCTTCTGTAAGATCTCATTCGAACGCACTCGGTGGACAAACTTGGTGCAATGGAAAGGGTTCCGGGCCCTAACAAAGCTTTGTAGAGACGGATCAAATGGAGGAAGGTAAACTTCGGTACATTGAGCACGTAGAAAACATGAATAAGCAAAGAATGATAAAATATAATTTATGATCGAAGAAAATACATAAACAAAATCTGCAGTTTCTATCAGTGTAGATTAAATACCCAAGTAAGATATTCTGATTAAAATGCAAAAAAGATGCATTCGGGTCATAGGGGACATCAAAGGGATACATGATAAATTTACATAAACTCAAATAAGCGCTGTAAATATGCATGAACCCAATGAAAGACTGAATGCATCGGCGTAATCGTATTTCTATATAGACTGGACAATGAATAATGGTAGATTATGATAATTAAAAATGATAACACGATCTTATAGAAACTTTAACATAGAAAATGTTTAGCAAAAACACGTATTAATAATCACGTGATATTATAATAAACAAAAATTAATCAAAAGTACGATAAAGGATAATAACATATGAAGAACATAATTGCTCCAAAGTTATGTCGTTAACTACCGATATAATCGGTCGTGTAATGACTCCGCGTCGTTTGACTACGTTTTCACATTCCACGGTAAATGACGCGAACTTTACATTGTAAAAATATCGTACCCTCGTCAGTGTACCACTAACACCGCCCTACTTTTTTACATTAATTAAGGCCAGCCAGCCTGATGCAGTGAAAAAGTTAATAGCTTATAATTTTTCTGTGAAGAATTTTATAACGTTCTAGCTGATCTGGCAAACTTCGTATAGATATAGTCAGAAAAGTTCTCAGTAATTTTTCGGAAAGTTCATATTTATCGTGCTGTCTCAAATAGCTCCAATTTCCTCCTCGCGTCGGTTTCCTCAATGCTGAGGGTCGTGACCATCTCGTGGGAACAGTTTGGTTTTAGTGATCCGTCGCCATTTTCCTCTATCTGCAGCCGTGCGCAGAGCATCGCTAACCGACGTGCCTAGAGTGGTGCGGATCTGGTCAGTCCAACGGGTCGGGCTTCGACCTCGCGGTCTTGTCCCGTCAATTTTACCAGTCACGACTAGCCTTTCTAGGTTATTGCTGTTTTTTCTGGCAATGTGACCAAAGTATTCCAGCATCCTGCGTAGGCATATGATGGACAGCCTAGCTTCGATTTTAAGTTCCCTCAGGATGGACACGTTGGAACGATGTGCTGTCCATGGGATCCGTAACATCCTTCGCCAGCACTACATCTCGAAGGCATCAATGCGATCACGATCGGCTTTGTTCAGGGTCCATGTCTCAGCTCCGTAGGTGAATATAGAAAACACAAGTGTGCGCACAAGGTAACTCTTTGTTTTTAGTGCCAAGTTTTTAGCTCCAATTTAATGGATATGAAAATGTCACTCATTTAATACGATCATTCATTAACAGTACGGGTGTCTTCGTATTTCGATAAATATTCGCCTTATTTTTTGACAGTAGTTAGTAGTAGAACCTCAAAGAGGTTTGGATTTGAACCGGATGGGACTCTATGATTTATGATATAACGTATGGTTTGTTTGGTGTTGTCATTTATTAGCTAAACAACTAAAAGTCATTCTGTCTGATTGAACCACTTTTTTAATGAGGTTATAAAAAATCGAATTATTTTACTGTATATGTACAAACCTTGTCCTAAAAATAACAAACACAAAAAGAATCATCCAATTTCGGAATTTATGCGCGTACATACAAACATTCATTTTATATATAATGACTAGCTGACAACAAAAAAACATTTTTACTTGTCTTTTATTTATAATACTAGCTGACATATAAATAACAACAATAACATATAAAATACTATTTGAAATCTGTTTTTCTGTTGCGAAAGAAGCAGTACTAGAATATGATTGACGTTTATGACATGACGTATGGTCTGTATTAAGTTGTCATTCGTTGGCTAAACAACTGAACGTCATTCCGGTGAACCGAGGTTTTATAAAATCAGATTTTGTTAAGGCAGTTTTCCTGTACGTACTTTAATTTGGACAATGCAGTGTATATCTATGTAGAAACTAACAAAAAAGCGATTACACTTACGGAGTCGGCCCAAAACTTTGTTATAGGCGCCGTGAAGAATTCGTAGATCTTCTTCCTTAGACGCAATGGCCTCATCCTCTTGTCTTCGGGCACGTGGTACTCGGGCAGCTCTCTGTAGGATGGCTCCCATCCTATTTTACCAACTTTCCCATTCTGATCGACACGGGTTTCGCATTCGGCCCCTGAGCCAATCAACGCCTGCTTGAGTCCAGACAAAATCGTATAAACGTTATCACAAAATGTTCAAAGGGTAGAAAAGAAGAGAATAGACAAATAATTGAAAATTAAAGGCAGTACGCAATGAGATAAAAGCCTTAGTAGATTGTTAAATAAGTAAGCAAGGTATTAGTAATGATCTTGTTATAGTGATTGGGACAAACAGATGTGTAGAGAAAACTGTGTTTTATAAAAGCTTGGAATTCAAGTACACAATATATTACAAGTCTCTTTATAAATATAAAGTTGAATTTCAACAAAAGCTGCAAAAGGCACAACATAGAATGAAGCCACAGGCGATAAGATTTTATTAAACAATAGACCAAGAAAATTAGATAGAAACTTGACTTCCCTAAGTCCAAAAGCGACAATCGTTTTAGATATTGAGAGCGTTCATGTATCACTGGTTATTAAACATAATAACGATAATATGTTGATGATATAACAATACATTTACAACGTCATAAACACAAGTTGTGATTTGAAACTGCATGAATTTCCAAAGAAACGTGATACACAAACGGGTAGCAAGACTTTAAATAACGTTGAGTGGATATATATATAATACTTAAAATAGAAAATAAGGTAAGCAAGTCTACTATACAAAGACAAGCTGTCGAAGTGTTTGCTTTGCAACACCTATTGTACGTGTGCTTACGAACACAATTTTTCTGCCGTGTGACTTATTCATTGCAACTTAAAGAAACATAAAAATAAATGATGACAACTATAAAATTATTACGTCCCTTTAATGTAATATTGATTAACAAATTCAGTTTTCTTTTAATAATTAATCTTTTTTACGGCTTATTTTAGCTTTTGCAACGTCCACGGATTCAACTTCATCCGATTGAAAACTATCTATGTTCCGCTATGGATTGATTCATTCATTGGATTTTATTTGTAACATAAAATGTATATGCATGCTTAATAAAAGTCGTTCACAGATATATTCATCACAAGAAATATTGATGATATCTATAGAATTATAAACGAAACAGATTAACACAATGTCTAATAATAATTCTGTTGTATTTAGCTGTAGTTCAATAATTATATTTAAATTATGTTTTATTTGTATTATTAATATTATTTATAAGATTTGCCAATAATCATAAAAAGCAAAATAAGAAAGTTTTGAAGAATTTCTTGTTCCATAAAAGTGTGAAGCAATTTTAACAATGTGCAGTTTTGTGTTCGTATCACGTTAAGGACGACATTGTTAATAGCTGAAGTGATTCAGCGGACGTCTACCTTTGTAGTTTTAACCTGCTGTCCCGGGGGAATTATCTTCTTGATAGAAAGCGTGCGCCGTTTCACGACGCCAACCTACATACGTAACAATTTCATCTTTACTCTCACGTATAACTGGCTCATCCTACACATCTGCTACAGGAATAATTTGATCAGATAATTATATAACGGCTGTGTTATATTTTTCTTTAGAGTCGTATAGTTATAATGTATTAGTCAAACAATTATGTACAATTCTAGTTACAATTACTGATACATATCACTAGAATGTGATCTCACATTGAAAATTTCAAACTGTTTAAAATTGTTGCGTAATGATTAATTGTGAGATAAGTGATTTATTGTGTGTATTTCGATTGGATAATATTGAATGTGTTTGTCTAACAAGTGTTTAAGGGGATAAAACTGTGAGACCGTTACCCGATAGCGTGTCGAAGCAAAAATGGGATGCAACTAAACACAAAACATTACCTCGGCATCGTTCGGATCCTTAGTGCTTCTATCGTCTTCCATACTCTCATTTTCAAAATGCTCCTCTTCCGTTTGCGGCATCAGCTGGAGTTCCTCCTTCGACTTGAACTCCAATTGAAGAATGTACAGCGGACACAGCAGGCTCAGAATTACCTTCAGACATGACGACAAAGCCGATGTGGCAAACGAAACGCTGCTCGATCGATGCTAACTAATTCACTTTGACTTAAGCTTTACATGCTACGTTTAGCTAATCGAAAGGTTCTCCGACGTCGACTGTTCTGCTCTCAACTCTATCTCAATAACCAGGATAAGTAGAGATTGAATAGTGGGCGTCGTCGAGAAAATGCATCGCATGCGTCTCTGTCTTTGAAGCTCATTGACACATAGACATCTATAATTTATAATGTATAACGATCGATAACGTTAAAAGTTAATTTCTAACATTACCTCTAAAGCGTCGTGCCAATGACGACAGGTCTGTGCATTAATAAGGTGAACGGAGAAAGAGTAACGGAAATTTGCTATGATGTTTTGACGATTTACCTTGAGGTTGGTGTTCTTTCTCGTTCTGAGCCCACCCATCCACAGGTCGGCGAGGATGATTTGGGAGCAAGGGTGGGCGAGCAGGGCCCGGTGGTTTGCCGCGACGGCCAGACTTAAGCACGTCTGTCCTGACCAGTTTTGCAGTTCACAAGTCAACAATTGTTGAGCTTGATCGTCGTCTTGTCGATAACAATAGTCCAGCAGTTCCAGTGCTGTGAGTGAATTACAATGGTTTCCTTATGAAAGTTAAAGTTACACACTAAAAATAACTTTTTTAAATCCATTTAGGAAAAGCTCATTAATAAACAGAAATTTTAGAAATGCATTTTTTTGTTACTAAGACAAAATACTACAAATTTATTGATACAAGGAAATCGAAATTTGATCCTTTGACCGTCACACCATGAGTTAAAAGTCCAGTCTGGTCTAGTTCCAGCTTAGCTACCGAGCTATGACTACCATTGTAAAGCAGTACAAAATTTCAGAGAGCGACGTTTACATAGAATGTACCAGATATCCCGAATGCTATTATATTAATAAAAGAAATCTCACCTTTCGTTTCAAATTCCTTGCCATAATGCCGCAGCTCTTCGTACACTTCAGTCTCCATGTCATCTTCGGCCGCTTCATGAGCCATTGCCTTATACAGCTTGCAGGCCACCAAGGATTTGGCCAGCGCCTCTTCCCCGTGCGTCCACATCAGCAGCGCCATCTGGTGCCGCTTTGTTAACACTGCCCACATCTGTATCACAGATTCGTAGTCAAACTCTTATATATATTTTGTGATGGTACATGACCCCAACGCGAGTTGGCCTCATGTACCATGAGACCTCAACTGATCAAAACCGAAAGTTAGACTGAGCAGATCCCGGATCAATAGTGCGAGATGCATGTCAACATTACACACTATTTCCTAAAAGCTGGCTACAGATACCAAAAGTGGCGACCGATCACCAACGATATGTTGGCTATTCCCGCGTGTTGGTCACGCCCTCTATTTTCTCTAGGGTCCGTCTCTCATGTTTAATGATCGTGTTCATCAAGTTTGAACTTGGAGCGGACGTCTACCTTTGTAGTTTTAACCTGCTGTCCCGGGGAATTATCTTCTTGATAAATGCGCGTTTCGACGCCAACCTACATACGTAACAATTTCATCTTTACTCTCACGTATAACTGGCTCATCTTACACATCTGCTACAGGAATAATTTGATCAGATAATTATATAACGGCCGTCTTATATTTTCTTTAGAGTCGTATAGTTATAATGTATTAGTCAAACAATTATGTACAATTCTATTTACAATTACTGATACATATCACTAGAATGTGATCTCACATTGAAAATTTCAAACTGTTTAAAATTGTTGCGTAATGATTAATTGTGAGATAAGTGATTTATTGTGTGTATTTCGATTTCGATTCGTGATTCGATTGATAATATTGAATGTGTTTGTCTAAAAGTGTTTAAGGGGATAAAACTGTGAGACCGTTACCCGATAGCGTGTCGAAGCAAAAATGGGATGCAACTAAACACAAAACATTACCTCGGCATCGTTCGGATCCTTAGTGCTTCTATCGTCTTCCATACTCTCATTTTCAAAATGCTCCTCTTCCGTTTGCGGCATCAGCTGGAGTTCCTCCTTCGACTTGAACTCCAATTGAAGAATGTACAGCGGACACAGCAGGCTCAGAATTACCTTCAGACATGACGACAAAGCCGATGTGGCAAACGAAACGCTGCTCGATCGATGCTAACTAATTCACTTTGACTTAAGCTTTACATGCTACGTTTAGCTAATCGAAAGGTTCTCCGACGTCGACTGTTCTGCTCTCAACTCTATCTCAATAACCCGGATAAGTAGATTGAATAGTCGGCGTCGTCGAGAAAATGCATCGCATGCGTCTCTGTCTTTGAAGCTCATTGACACATAGACATCTATAATTTATAATGTATAACGATCGATAACGTTAAAAGTTAATTTCTAACATTACCTCTAAAGCGTCGTGCCAATGACGACAGGTCTGTGCATTAATAAGGTGAACGGAGAAAGAGTAACGGAAATTTGCGATGATGTTTTGACGATTTACCTTGAGGTTGGTGTTCTTTCTCGTTCTGAGCCCACCCATCCACAGGTCGGCGAGGATGATTTGGGAGCAGGGGTGGGCGAGCAGGGCCCGGTGGTTTGCCGCGACGGCCAGACTTAAGCACGTCTGTCCTGACCAGTTTTGCAGTTCACAAGTCAACAATTGTTGAGCTTGATCGTCGTCTTGTCGATAACAATAGTCCAGCAGTTCCAGTGCTGTGAGTGAATTACAATGGTTTCCTTATGAAAGTTAAATTTACACACTAAAAATAACTTTTTTAAATCCCATTTAGTAAAAGCTCATTAATAAACAGAAATTTTAGAAATGCATTTTTTTGTTACTAAGACAAAATACTACAAATTTATTGATACAAGGAAATCGAAATTTGATCCTTTGACCGTCACACCATGAGTTAAAAGTCCAGTCTGGTCTAGTTCCAGCTTAGCTACCGAGCTATGACTACCATTGTAAAGCAGTACAAAATTTCATAGAGCGACGTTTACATAGAATGTACCAGATATCCCGAATGCTATTATATTAATAAAAGAAATCTCACCTTTCGTTTCAAATTCCTTGCCATAATGCCGCAGCTCTTCGTACACTTCAGTCTCCATGTCATCTTCGGCCGCTTCATGAGCCATTGCCTTATACAGCTTGCAGGCCACCAAGGATTTGGCCAGCTCCTCTTCCCCGTGCGTCCACATCAGCAGCGCCATCTGGTGCCGCTTTGTTAACACTGCCCACATCTGTATCACAGATTCGTAGTCAAACTCTTATATATATTTTGTGATGGTACATGACCCCAACGCGAGTTGGCAGACTAAACATGGCTATTTGGGACAAGACCTAAACTGGTCAAAACCGAACGTAAGACAGCAGATCCCGGATCAATAGTGCGAGATGCGAGTTAAATCTGATTTATTATTGAAGTACCGTCAACATTACACACTCTTTCCTTAAAAGCTGGCTACAGATAGTGAAAAGTGGCGACAGATCACCAACCATATTTTGATTATTCCCACGTGTTGGTCACGCCCCTCTATCGCTCTCTAGGGTCCGTCCCTCATGTTTAACGATCGTGTTCATCATGTTCACTGCTGGCTTTTGTCCAGCACATCTTTTAGGATGGTGTAAAAATTTAGAGGACGGCGATTCTTTTATTAATCCGTCCATGTCGTTGGTGAACGGCCCCGAGATCTTATCTATACAGACAATTGACAAAATCGAGGCAAGGAGGAAGAAATTCTCCGCCCTGTACCAGAACAGCTACTTAGCGTTTAAGAAACAAGCTTAAGGCAGTGGGGGTTGCTAGTTTATTGTCTGTATATATATATATATATAAATATATATATATATATATTTCCCATCTACTTATTCCTACAGATATGATACACAAATGAACAAAGAGATAGTAGTGTACTTACAAGTAGTTCATTGAATGGATAATCGAAGAGCGCCATCTCGGAGGTGACGGGCATGAAGCCGGTGATGAGAGACAGTCCGCCCGCGTTGTGGCGGGTGAAGGAGGCGCTGTTGCGGTGAACGTTCACACTCTTGTTCATCACCTTGGCGTAGATCGGACGGAACTTTCTTCGAGTGTAATAGCACCTGCGTGATAACAACAAATTATTTAATAATGTTATTAAGCAAAAAATTAGTAATGTTCAGCCCACGACATTTATAGACATATGAATACGTACCTGTATGCTCCTCCCATAAGTTTGTTGATAACCAGTCCAATGTCGTGGAGCGTGTACACGTATCCCCTTGGCAGGTGCGGTCTTACGTCCCTCAGGATGTATCTCAGCGTGTTACTTGGGCCGCTCTTTGTATTGTACAGTTCTTCTAGGCGGGGGATGGTCAGGAACTTTCTCATAGAGACGCCGTTCTCGAGGAGCAGCTTCACGAAGTCTATTCGATCGTGCTCCAAAGCTTGCATCATGGCTTCATCGAGTGCTCCTGTGAAATATATAGTGTGTTAACCACTTATAAACTGGGCCCGAGTCTTCTAAACCAGTTGTATACACAAGTATATCTATATATATATATATTTCCCATCTACTTATTCCTACAGATATGATACACAAATAAACAAAGAGATCGTAGTGTACTTACAAGTAGTTCATTGAATGGATAATCGAAAAGCGCCATCTCGGAGGTGACGGGCATGAAGCCGGTGATGAGAGACAGTCCGCCCGCGTTGTGGCGGGTGAAGGAGGCGCTGTTGCGGTGAACGTTCACACTCTTGTTCATCACCTTGGCGTAGATCGGACGGAACTTTCGTCGAGTGTAATAGCACCTGCGTGATAACAACAAATTATTTAATAATGTTATTAAGCAAAAAATTAGTAATGTTCAGCCCACGACATTGATAGACATACGAATACGTACCTGTATGCTCCTCCCATAAGTTTGTTGATAACCAGTCCAATGTCGTGGAGCGTGTACACGTATCCCCTTGGCAGGTGCGGTCTTACGTCCCTCAGGATGTATCTCAGCGTGTTACTTGGGCCGCTCTTTGTATTGTACAGTTCTTCTAGGCGGGGGATGGTCAGGAACTTTCTCATAGAGACGCCGTTCTCGAGGAGCAGTTTCACGAAGTCTATTCGATCGTGCTCCAAAGCTTGCATCATGGCTTCATCGAGTGCTCCTGTGAAATATATAGTGTGTTAACCACTTATAAACTGGGCCCGAGTCTTCTAAACCAATTGTATACACAAGTATATCTATATATATAAAAGAGAAAGTGTGTAGGTATGTTCCTTATAGGTTCTGAAACGGGTGGACCGTTTTCAATGAAACTTTCAGAGACTCTTCAGATTGACCTAGCGAATAATCCTGTAAAGTTTGGTGACGATCGGTGCACTCCTCTTTTTGGACTGTAAAATACAGTTTTTATTTACTATGATGATATTCTATTGTTTGCGTAGAGGGGATGGCAACCTTGAAAAGCTGGTCATCGTTGGCAATACAGAAGGCAAGAGAACAAGAGGCCGGTCGCCAACACGATGGTCTGACCAAGTAAAAGGTGCCATCTCCTCTCCTAATCTCTACCAGCTGGTGAGGGCTGCCGCGGACCGAAACCGATGGAGGCAGATTGTTCATTTGAGGGGCCCTAGTGACCACGATCCTCAGAAATGAGGGAACGACAAAGAAGAAGAGAATTCTATTGAGAAATGATAATTCATGTGACTGTTAGAAAACGTAGAGAAGGTCTACGTTAGCGTCTGAAATTATGACAATGATGATGTACTATTTATTGGCCACTCCAAGGGTTTAGTTAAATTCCTTTTGTACCTTTATTTTCCTAAATATTTAAGCTTGCGATGCCTTTATTTGTAAGAATATGGTATTTGTCTAATCAAGAAATTAACCATTTTTTTATTGTCGCATAATGGCGGGGCTACGAAAAGCTTTCGCTTAACTCAGGAGAAGCTGGCGCCTCTCAATTCCAAATCAGCATAGGAACTTTAGGACCAAGGCCAAAAAGGGACCACAAGAGAACCGCCAGCTTTCAAATAAGAAAAAATCATCAAAATCAGTTCAGCTAGTCGAAATTTATGCGGTAACAACAAAAAAAAGCAGACGAATTCGTCATCTCCGTTAGAAAAAGTAAAATATTTCTATTATCAAACAACATGAAATACAAAAAGTTCCTTTAACATGCTAATATTAAAATATTAAGTTATTTACATCTGTTTATATAAGCCAGGGTATATTCAATTTCTAATATTCTTTTTTTTTTACAGAAATATTACTAACAATCATGTTAACCATTCCAACTAAGCTTAAGCTTGTGCTAGGATATGGTTCACGGCAATAATCGAATGGTGGATTCGAACCCACGACCTTACGATTCGCAAGCCGTACCCTAAGCCATTAGGCTATTGACGCTTAAATAATATGTAATGTGATTGTATGTATATAATGTGATTCTATACTAAGCGGTTCAAATTACAATGAGACCCGTAATATATCGAAACAAAAAAGGTTTTAATCAAACAACGAGAGTAAGCTGGCATTACACAAAAGCACCTGTGTTTAATCACATTTAAAAAAGCATATTAAAAGCTTTTTGATGTAACGCACGTGTTACGGCGTCTAATAAAAGCAGGCACGGGTTGTGAATTTAATATTCTCGGGTATAACTGCATATATAATTTTTTTTTCGTGATTACCCTACACATGTACGCCTGGAAAGTTTTGCCTCATGGGATTGAGATGTGACAAAGCTCGCAAAGGTCGCTTAGCCTGAATCTGCATAGTCGATATAAGGAAAGTTAACATCAGGCCTGTAGTTCTGGGCTCTCAAGAATAAGACTACGGTATCCCCTGCCTGTCGTAGAAGACGACTAAAAGGGGCCTCGGGTTGACTGGGCGACAAGGGTGGGGGCCTGAGTCGTCCACCAAGGTGGACCCGGGAAAAAGGCGACATCGGCTGGCCCTGGGACGTGCTCTCTTTGAGCACAGTACAGAGGGGCGGTGCGTTCCACGTTGAGATCCCGGAGCCCCTCGTCATGCACCGAGGTACGGGCCGCCGGGGAGGTTTTAGTGGGTGGGTAAAAAAAAAAGTTAACATCGGCTTGGACTTACCATCCCGGACTGCATTTCCACTTAACATCAAATGGGATCGTACTCAAGCACTTGCTTAAAAAAAACTAAAAAAATACATAATTAAACATGCTACATATACACGTTAATTGGTCTCATATAATTTATCGACTTACCCGGCGGCCACTCCTGCCCGTACACAAAGATCTCCGACCTGGCGATGTCCACTCTGTTCCAGGTCAGTGCCAGAGATAGCTGCTCGCTGGGCGAGAGGTGCTGAGCTCGGAACAGCGCAGTCAGTATTACCTGATCAAGTTCCTGCACCTCGCCGCCTTCAGCTCGCTCTTGGATTCTGAACACCGTGATCTATAACCAAAGAAATTACTCTTATATCATCATATTATATATGTATAATATATATATAATCTTATCAAAATTATTTTTATGTGTAAAAACAAAAACTTCAAATCGAGTTAAACGTAAAATATTAAACGCGGACTTCCTCTTTGTATAATGGAACTGTCAGCTTGGTTACAGACTCTCAATTACAATGATACTGAAAACCTTCTAGATACAATATCCTAATTCTGAAACACCCACACACATAAAAGGCAAACACCATTCTGATTCTGATTTATTTATACTACATTCAAGTAAGTAGCTTTATTTATTTAACCACATAAACTTGATGATTCTGAATTATCGTAGGAATATTACGAAAGAAAATGAAGAAGAAGGTAATCAAACTTGAACAAAAGATAATAATAATCGAAATCGGTTGGCGTGACAATGAGTTATTCGTCCATTGCGCACATATTTAATGCAAATTTAAGACTCATTTGGTTTTCAACTAGTAGTCCCAGCTATGACTGGGTTCATCACCCAGAAGTGCTGGCCGCGCTACAGTTGACAATTACGTGTGCATGCGCCGTCGTCCGCCATTGTTCCTACTACCTGTCTCCAAGACTAACTTATCCAGGAACTCTCCGCTGTCGCGCGCAGTTGGGTTTGTTAATACCATCTCACTGCACATGGATATATTTTGTTGCACAGAGTCTGTGTTTATCGAAGCTGCCTACAAATGAGTAGAAGGTGTTTGATAAAGTCGATTATATTTATATATTATTGTCAATACATAAAGCAGCTTTTTATTTGTTTTAATTTTAATAATATATATTTAACTAAGTTTTTATAACATCATATTGGTATTATCTGTAACGGTGTTATAATTTTTGTTGATTTAAATAAATAAATAAATGACCTATGGTGCAAAGACTTGGACTCTGACCTTTGACCTGGTCCACAAACTTAAAGTCGCACAACGAGCGATGGAAAGAGCTATGCTCGGCATTTCTCTAAGGGATAAAATCGACGTATAGTAGTCAGAGTAGCTCTTAAAGTCAGTAAGTTGAATTGGCAGTGGTTCGGCCACATCTGCCGAGTCAGCGACGGCAGATGCGGGAGGAAACTCTTGGAATGGAGGCCGCGAAAGGATCGGAGAAGCGTAGGACGACCTCCCTCTAGATGCACCGACGATCTTATAAGGATAGCCGGAAGTGGCTGAATACAGAAAGCGGATATGTGGTGTAAGGCATTGGGGAAGGTCTATTTCCAGCATCGGATAGACACAGGCTGATGATGATGATGGTTTTCTTATGGATGCCATTGCCAGAATTAGACCAAATTGGGACTAGAAAACTACGATGGAAGCACCAGCTTTCAAGTAAAAAAAGAATTATCCAAATCGGTTCATCCAGTCGAAAGTTATGAGGTAACAAACACAAAAAAAAACAAACATATTTGACAGACAGAATAAAGAAGTATACGGAAATACAGAATCAATACAGAATTGAGAAACTCCTCCTTTTTTCAAAATAGTTTTTTTCAAACAAACCTGTTAAAAATAAGTATCTTCGCTAGTAAAAACAAATCAAATCAGTGCCGGATTTAGAATTAAGTACTACTGCGCATGGACGCTCTATTTCATTCCGAATTATCATAGTTCCGGCGCTAACATTCCAATTTTTTCTTCTAAAATATCGGGCAAGTGGCGGGCACCACCTATTTTTAATCGACCACTCAAACCGTCCAAGCCGAGGTTACCCCTCACCGGGGGGACCCTTGTGTCGAGTTACTAGCAATAGAGGTTCAGGCTAAGCGACCTAAGAGCTATGCCACCTCTCAATCCGGTGAAGCAGTCAAGGCCAGCTTCTCTGGCCAATCTGTGTAGTTCGTCATAAAAAAAAATCGACCATTTATTTTCTTATATTCATAATTTATTAAAAAATAATAAAAAAAATGCTTCAAAATAATAAATTTATTATTCAAATTGCATACATCCAGAGAAAGTGTATTTACAAAACGTAGTAATAATTCACATTTTTAATTAATGTTTAAGAAAAATATCAGTCTATGTCGAATAGTGGCGACCACATCCATGGAGCCCGCGGGCACGAGGTTGGGAACCTCTGTCTTAAAGACTAAAAGTCTTATACCAACCAAAGCCAACATAGAGCTTTGATAGAGCCATAGAGCATGATTGAGAGTATAAACTTTCAAACAAAAGAAAATTAAAATCGCTTCAGAAATGACGGAAAAATGCAAACGCCTTGATTACCACCTTTTTGAGTTGGTAAGTTTTTCAGATATGATCTGGCTGGATAAGTTAGTGCCATCCATGCGAACTCGGGGCGAGTTGCTAGTGAAATTCAATGAAGGAGAATATTCAAGATTTAATGTAATTTGGATACCATGCGTCCATTGAACTCCAGCACCCGTGATATAACGTGATCAGCGGAGCGGGTAACTTAATTAGCTCAAAGCTTTATCTACTCATTAAATAGAGCATCTGCAGAGATGAACTTATATTAACTAGCAATTAAGTTTAACCCGTTTTGCTTTATAAAACTTGAATACAGATAGAATTTATACATATAGCATAGAAATTTCGGTAGAAAAATACTCAGAGCGGTCATTTTCAACCGACTTCAAAATTCTATTTCGTAATATTACTACCGTAATTCGGAAATACGATTTGAAGACGGTTTTTGTTTTTGCTCGTAAATACACTTGTATTAATGATAGGCCGTGGTAGATATATAAATTGTACAGTTGTAAAATGCATATTGCAATACAAATATTAAATAAAATTAAAAAAAAATGTAGCAACAAAAAAAATGTAGAAACGCTGGGGAACAAGAAGTAACATTGGCTAAGCATTGCTCAATCAGGGCAAATACAAAGTTATATAGTATACAATTTTCTCTGAGAGCTGAATTGTTAGTTAAATTTAAGATTAGCCGCTGGGATGTCGGGTCCTGTAACAGTATCCTCGCTTCTCCAGCTATGGAAGAAGCTAGGATACTGTATACAATTGTAAGACATTGTTTTTTAAGAAATAAGTAAGGCTTTTGTTTGTTTAACATCCATTGTCCTATGAGGATATTTTCTAATAAAAAAATCCTAGAAAAAAACAAAGTGTATTAACGACTCTTGTAGTAGTCTCTCTCCGTCATCCTTTAGAAATGCATAGACCATGAAACAATTTAAATACTCACCAAGTTCTTTTTCCTCGTGCACTGCAGCAGTTCGCTGTATAGACACTCCGCCTGTTGCAGCCCTACTTCAAACGTCTTCTGGATTGTACCGATCAGGTAATCTCGCATTGACTCCAGGACCGTTTGCTCCCCAGTCTCGGATGCATACCTGAGAAGATAAATAAAAGTAACAGCTTATATACGTCCCACTGTTGCACAGACCAACTCTAAATAGAGAGTATTAGGGCACAGTCCCTTTACAGACTTTGCCACTAATTTCCCAACACTATTGTTGACTCCAGTATTGTCTTGAATACAAAGCTGTATTAATATACCAACTATATGGATGTTTTAAAATGACGAATAGAACAGCTTAGAGGACAATAACCTTATTAATAATTTCCATTCTAGGTAGATGTCGTGTTTTATCACTTGATATGGTTAAATGTTTGAGTGTGTATACTTTCGAGATGAAGTCACTCCTAAAATAAGTAGAGAGATACGGCTACTTTTTCCACGATGCTACCAAAGGTTCACTTAAGGAAACATACCATATTCCTAATAAAATTGGGCGTTCCCCAAGGTTCTATGCTAGATCCATTATTATTATATCTTTTTTTTTAGTAAACTTCGCTCTAAATTCCTTAGCACGCAAAATCTTAAGGCAGCTTTCAAAAGAATGTGTTAGGACAGAGATGACATCGTTGGATATCGCCTACGCACGAATCATGAGCTCTATAATAATAATCCGAGAAAATTGCAAAATATACAGAACTTTCCATAGAGATCTGAGAAAATTGCAAAATATACAGAACTTTCTATAGAGATCCGAGAAAATTGCAAAATATACAGAACTTTCCATAGAGATCAAAACGCAGTGGCAAGTCAGTCATCTCCGAACAATCCTAATAGTACTGTCTACTACAGGTGTCATACTAAAAACCCTCCATACAAACTTAAAATTACTTGACATTAATCCAAATACTTGCAGTTACAGAAAGCCGTGATCCTCAATACATGCCGTCTCACACGTAAATTCCTTAATTCTGACCCTATCTAATTTTATATAATTCTATTACAAGTACTTGGCTTCGGCCCGTACCTACATTTTCACCCTCGAAAAAGAGACCTACATTTTCACCCTCGAAAAAGAGGAGATACAACAATGTTGTAAACATCATAATAATAATAATAAATGTTTATTTGCGGGAAATATGGCAACTGACATGATGAATAATTTTTAGTTAGGCTTAGTTACTAGCATATTTCGCCTAACCGGCATGCAAATATAATATATAGATTGATGAAACAGGAGACCATTCGATCAAGTCACAGCGCCTGTGGTATGTGGAGGATGGAAGACTCAAAGACACCCTATGGCAGGCTATGAGCAGGTGGTGCGACAGCATCGAGGAGAATCTCAGATACCCATTCAAAGTTCACCACCAACAGAATGAAAGACGAGGGGACCAAATCGAGTGGTAAAACATTGTCGAGGTTATCAAGGCACGAAGTTGTAGCGCCAAAAAAGTAAAGTAAGATCACTTGTAATACATTTATACTGACTTGTGTACAAAGGCGATGAGGTCGGCCGCACGTCCACTGCCATCGCAGACCACAACCGGCACTGGGGGAGTGTCTGTGACGTACTCTAGCACGGCGCGGACTGTGTTCGTGCCGCCCTCTATCACCAAACACACCACTGGCGTGGACGAATGCGTATCTGTTGAAAGATATAATGAATTTATTTACATGTTTATACAAACACGTAGGCATACACGCGATCAACGCAATATATATTATATAATTTCTCTTTCTCTGATACTTCTCCATTCGTTTTTAAAGTTTTGTGTAAATCCGTGGTATGTGGGCCTGGTGAACCATCACCCAGGTTTGTTTTTAGTTGGGTACCAGTTGTTTGTTTGGAATAAAATCGGAGTGCCCGTATACCAAAACGGTGCGTATATTTGCAATGCTGTCGCGGAAACCAGACATTTTAATTAACTAAATACTCCATTCAAAAAGTTGGAAATAAATTTCAGTACACTCATTGCTAATTAGCTCGACTAAATGGGAACAAATTCCACAATGTTTGAAATGTTTTGGATTTAATTAATTCCGATCCGTTCTTCAGTATACCAGGAAAATAATTAGAGACTCCTTTTGCAAGATTATTAGTCGACTTTTGAAGATGATTGAAATCAGATGATCTTAATTTTATAATTTATGGGCATACAAATTGATGTATTATTTGTTTTTTTTTTGTCCAAAATTCCAGATTATTATTAATTTTAATATTTTTTAATGTTTTTCTTTCTGTCTCTATCTTGATTGTCACTTCGATTTGACGTTAATTTTTAGCGGGATTTTGATTTGAAATTGATTTTTGTTTTTACTCGCTGGTATAATTGCTTACTAGGTATCCATTTCCTAAGGTATACAGGATAGGGTGGAAGTATCAATTAGATCTAAAGATCATCATCTGATTTGGTCTGCTTTTATATGAAGTCTTTGGCAAAACGGATCACCTCTAGTAATGTAATTTTCGTCGGCAATTTCAACATACATTAATCATCATCATTTTAGTCGTAAAATATCCACTGCTGTATATCCAGTTGCGCCTTGCGGCCTTTAAGAGGTCGACAGATGTCCGATGATGTCCAACACTGCGTTTGCTGGTCCGTGGTCTCCAAGGACTTTTCTGCCCCATCGGCCATCTGTTCTACGCGCTATGTGCCACGTAGCAATTAATGTACTCACATGGATGTAGTTTCTGCGCAGCGATGTACTTCTCAAGCTTCCTCCTCAGCACGATCTCAGCCCCGTACCGTCCCACCGAGCCGTTGTCCACCAGAAGGAAGTACGCATGCCGGTTGTTCAGCACCGCCAACTTTGATCTATTCAATAGAAAGTTGTTAAATAGAATAGCTCGAATACTTTGTATCCTTAATAAGACAGATAGTCCGTATTTAACGGTCACATAGAAGTCACTTCTTTAGTATGCGACCAAATTTTAGATTTATTTTAGATGTGTTATTTAGTAAATACTCGGGAGAATAATAGACAGGTTGCACTTCGTATCACATATATACGGAGACTGACACAATAAATCGTATCATGACGGTGCCAGACAAACATGCAGGTACCGTCATAACACCCACCAAACAATTTAATAATAAAACTAACAAAAAATAAATAATAACAGAAAATAAGAAAACAATAAATGAAGAAAAAAAGAGAAAGAAAAAAAAATTAACAGTTATGTTACTGTTTTGTTTTATGTTTTTTGTTTGTTTTTTTATTATTATTATTATTAATCAAATTCAAGAGTTGGACGCGTAGTTAGATGACGCTTCCTTGGAAGCCTATTCACAAAGTCCGGAGACGCATGTGACGAGGAGTTGGTGTCGCTTAAAACTGGCGGGGACTCAGTTGCTGAGGACCTAGATGAATTTTGCCCCTTAATTGTGGTCTCTGTAAACGCCTGTACAGATTGGTCTAGTTGCTGTGTTTGTACCTTGTCTGACAATGTGAAAGAATAATATAAAATTGTTTCTGTTTTATTTAAATCAGTAGTGTTTATAAGGTTTAAAACCTTTAAAAATTCTCGGTTTGTTTAAAAAAAATTATAACGTCGTAATTTTTTACGTAAAAAGCCAAAAAAAAAGAAAAAAAAAGGCCATCAACAATTTCTGTAATTTGCTTAATTAGCTTTTAATTATTTTGTTGAGTAGATTTTATAAATATTTTTTTCGGTCAATTTTGGGCCCCTTTTTAAAGTATTTTTTAAAATTTGTGGCCCGCCAACCAAAAAGTTTGCACACCACTGGTTTAAATAAATTAAAGCAAAGTCTAGCTCGGCGATTGATACCATGTTTTAAACTTAACTAAAGACGCATTTCTCTATTCTAGTCTGATCTTCTTGCAAATCACATTTATTCTCTCACTGTGAGTTTCACATTAAGTCAACTATAAACAAAATTTATCCTTTTGTTCCTATGTTTGTTGTTATTGTATCAAATTGTCCCATTTGTCTTTCTTATCACCTAATTGATACTTCGATCGTCCCTTCACGTTCCCGGTGCTGTTTACGCCCTTCATTTATAACTTGTTGCTTTTTTATGTATTCTTTTCTTTCACGGGACATTTCATTTTACGAACCTCCCACGCGGTAATAAAACAACAGTTTGAGCGGGTATTGTATACATTTCACCTTTTATTAAGAGATTGTTGAGAAACGTCAATAGCTTAATGGTTTAGGGTCCGGCCTGTGAATCGTAAGGTCGTGGGTTCGAATCCATTTGACTATTGCCGTGAACCATGTCCTAGCACAAGCTTAAGCTTAGTTGGAATGGTTAACAAGATTGTTAGTAATATTTCTGAAAAAAAGAAATATTGCTGGCTTTCTTTAAAAAAATTGTTTGTGTTGTATGGTTTATAGAGTTTTTCATCGTATTGAGTTATGTGTAAAGGTTATGAAATTTCAAGGTTTTTAATCGACTGTAAAAAAGAGGAGGTTCTTAATTTGTCTGCATGTTTTTTAACGTGTGTGTGTGTTGCGCCCTTAATTATGAAAGGGTTTAACTGTGTTTTAATCAATGTTTATATCCTTTGTAACATTTGTATATGGTGTGTAAACAGAAATAGTAAGAGCAGCCTGTATCGAACGCTCACACGCATTGAGGCGTCTTCGCTTACTATGGGTGTGTGCGTTCGTTTGCAAAAAATGCTCACAACTCGTGACGACGTGTTGCGGTGTTCACTGATGTTATTACTAATATTGTGAAATTGTACGAGAACTGAATGTTGAGCATCCAGACAAATGTTAGCTGGCAAAACATGACACCCAGCGATTATTATGCATAATAACTACTTTCAATGATATCGTAATGATTTACCTGAACCTTATTATATCTTTAATTCATAATTTAGTTGATCGTCACATGAACTTGGCATTGTAAACAATAAGTTGGTAACTTTATTAGTTCCTAATCTGGACTTCTAATTCATTTTGTAAAAAGATTGTTGAGGACGCGTAGTTGTGACGGTATTCGTTATAAATAATTCTTTGTACAACGTTACGCACGTCACAATAAAGCGAGTGTATTAGTGGTTGGACTATTTTATTCCACGAAACCTACAAATTATAACACAAACCTACAATAGGTTTTTAGGATGCGCTTTAATGTGTATAATCTTTGTAAAATGTATTAATTATAATAAGTAAATTTAAAAAAAAATCATGGTTATGGTTTCAATAATGAGATATTGGTAGGTTTATGACAATTGTGAACTACGTAAGTGCTCCTTTTTTATTTAGACTATTTATTGATATTTATTTTAAATTTTATAAGCAAATTATAATTAAAATTGAATATAAAATAGATTTTCAACATTTGCCGTTCCGTTATTACATTGCGGAAATTTCCTATTGACTATTGTTCCAAAATTCTGGAATAATTTTTTCTTTATCAAATTTAAAGTATTATTTATCCACCAGTATCGCGTACCTAATTAACTGAATAGAATTTGTAAAGAATTCTTTCCAAGAATGTTCTTTTAAAAAATTGTTTGTGTTTTATGGTTTATAGAGATTTTCATCGTATTGAGTTATGTGTAAAGGTTATGAAATTTCAAGGTTTTTAATCGACTGTAAAAAAGAGGAGGTTCTTAATTTGTCTGCATGTTTTTTAACGTGTGTGTGTGTTGCGCCCTTAATTATGAAAGGGTTTAACTGTGTTTTAATCAATGTATCCTTTGTAACATTTGTATATGGTGTGTAAACAGAAATAGTAAGAGCAGCCTGTATCGAACGCTCACACGCATAGAGGCGTCTTCGCTTACTATGGGTGTGTGCGTTCGTTTGCAAAAAATGCTCACAACTCGTGACGACGTGTTGCGGTGTTCACTGATGTTATTACTAATATTGTGAAATTGTACGAGAACTGAATGCTGAGCATCCAGACAAATGTTAGCTGGCAACAAATGACATCCATCGATTGTTATGCATAATAACTACTTCCAATGATATCTTAATGATTTACCTGAACCTTATTGTATCTTTAATTCATAATTTAGTTGATCGTCACATGAACTTGGCATTGTAAACAATAGTTGTAACTTTATTAGTTCCTAATCTGGACTTCTAATTAATTTTGTATAAAGATTGTGAGGAAGCGCAGTTGTGACGGTATTCGTTATAAATAATTCTTTGTACAACGTTACGCACGTCACAATAAAGCGAGTGTATTAGTGGTTGGACTATTTTATTCCACGAAACCTACAAATTATAACACAAACCTACAATAGGTTTTTAGGATGCGCTTTAATGTGTATAATCTTTGTAAAATGTATTAATTATAATAAGTAAATTTAAAAAAAATCATGGTTATGGTTTCAATACTTTCAATAATGAGATATTGGTAGGTTTATGACAATTGTGAACTACGTAAGTGCTCCTTTTTTATTTAGACTATTTAAATCTTGTTCTCTTCGATATTTATTTTAAATTTTATAAGCAAATTTTAATTAAAATTGAGTATAAAATAGATTTTCAACATTTGCCGTTTCGTTATTACATTGCGGAAATTCCCTATTGACTATTGTTCCAAAATTCTGGAATAAATTTTTCTTTATCAAATTTAAAGTATTATTTATCCAGTATCGCGTACCTAATTAACTGAATAGAATTTGTAAAGAATTCTTTCCAAGAATGTTCTTTTAAAAAATTTCACGATTATTATAAAGGGGCTCCCGCCTTTTCCGATTTATGGAGTCAATGGAGTTGAAATTAAAAAAATATTTTGTGATAATCAGAATAAATTCGGAATACCGGCGTAAGGGAGGTAAATTTATACTTTTGCGTTGCTCTCTCTTCTCTCCTACCCTAAATTCCGACATAACCTTTTGAGAATAATTCGTGTAAATGGATCTGTATATTTATAGTACGGCACCTAGGACTCCGCAAGACCATTATTACTATTTTTTGAGATTTTCTCCTTCTCGAAAAGAGAGTTTCGGTTTTAATGTAAACCACGGGCCTTTTTTTTTTTTTTTTGTTCACGGGGAGGAAATCTTCAGAAGATACCCCGCCTTCTGGGGAAGGCGGCGGTTATGTGGGGTTCTTACCCACTAAAACCTCCCAGTGGCCCTTTCCTCGGTGCATGACGAGGGGCTCCGGGATCTCCAGTGGAACGCACCGGAGCCCCTCTGCACTGTGCTCAAGGAGAGCACGTCCCGGGAGGCTTCCCTCCCGTGCCCCTCGCAGCGCAAGGCGACACGGGCCAGCCGATGTCGCCTTCTTCCCGGGTCCACTTTGGTGGACGACTCAGGCCCCCACCCTTGCCGCCCAGTGAACCCGAGGCCCCTTTTAGTCGCCTTCTACGACAGGCAGGGGATACCGTAGTCTTATTCTTGAGAGCCCAGAACTACAGGGCTGCGGGCCGGTCTGCCACCGGCCCGCCTGCGCTCGAACGGGATCGGCCCTCTCCCGATCCCGTTAAACCACGGGCCTACGCCAAGTGGGTTTCATTTTGAGGCTTGTCTAAGTTAGCGGATTCATCCTGCAAGAACTTCCAGACAATTCGACACGTATTTAGTACGGCAGCTTTTTGCGTACTGATATACGTACTGCTGCTTTAAGCTCTGTGTATTTGTGATTTTTTTCGGTAATAGTTTTTTGGATGTTGTGTGTGTTAGGTACAGCTATGTCTATTATAAAGGTCAATCTATTTAATTTATCTATTACAGTTATATCGGGTCGGTTGTTATGTACTGTTGTATGTAGACAAACGTTTTTGTTTCTCCCTTAAAGGGGTTAGCAAATTTCTAGTACCACGGGCCATTGGCCAAGTGTTACTAGACGGGAATTAATTATCGGCTAAAAATTTGCGGACTATGCGGCAGGTATTGAGGAGTACCGCCTTCTGCATTGTGATGTATGTGTTAGGTGGTAAATGAAGGGTTCTGATACTATGATGGAGGTGCTTCGGAATAACGCCAGTTGTGGAGAGTACTATTGGCACTATTAATGTTTTATCTAGTTTCCATATCCTAGTCACTTCGTCTTTTAAATCAGTGTATTTCGTTATTTTTTCTGTTATGGATTAAATAATTAATCCATAACAGAAAAAATCCATGTACTGTTTTGTTATTATTATTATTATTAATATATGAGTCTCCGAAATTGACCCACTGCCATTGGCCAAATGCGGGTTTCATTGAGCAGTTAGCTGAAAATAAAACTCTTTTCCAGTACAAAATAAAAACTATATAGCTGTATTTCATCTTTTGCAACTAAGCAGAGCGAAACAAAAAAAATCTATGTCAAGTTAAACATGACAAATGTTTTCATTTAGAATGACCCAGTTCGTGGTGAATTATTCACCAGTTTGACTTCAGGGCCCTGTGTCTGCTATTTGCCAGTGACTTGTCATAATGAAACCGATCTATTACAGTTAGTTTAACTATCATTCCATCATTAACAAGTACGTCAAATACTGACTCTATCAAGAATGGCATGCCAGTGGTATGTCATCTTTAAGTCCAATGAGCACTAATGAATTAAAAAATTACTAGAATTAACAAAAATATACCACTATGATACCAAAGAACGTTAATTTCGTACACAATTACTTTAGCGTAGGGTCCGGGCCCATAGCTTCATCTTTGGGCTAACTATATACGCATATTGCTTTTCGTCGATTTCCTTAAATCTATTAAAATTCAACCGGCAAAGGCACGGAACTTCCTTTGATTTAACATTGGCTGTCTCATGGACTAATTATATTTTTTGTTTTTGTGAATTGTGTTTTGTTTGCTTGATTCTCGTATTTTGATAGATATTACATAGTTTGTTCTTTTTGTGTTTATAATAGTCATTTTTAATGTGTATATTTAAATATATTATATAGTCCGGACACTATCGGCTTAGGGATGGCAGAGGGGCCGGGCTGAAAACCAGCGTTATGGGATTCCATAAACAAACGCTTAGTGCCATCCCATTTGTTTGCGTCAAACCACGTTTTTTTTAAAAAAAAAAGAAAGCTAGCAATATTTCTTTTTTTTTCATAAATATTACTAACATTCTTGTTAACCATTCCAACTAAGCTTAAGCTTGTGCTTGGAGATGGTTCACGTCAATAGCCGATGGTGGATTCGAACCTACCACCTTACGATTCGCAGACCGTACCCTAAACCATTACGATATTGCCGCTTCAATGTTACTAATTACTATGTTATTGTTACTTTGTTTTGTAATGGTTTTATACGTGACCAAACAAATAAACTTCAATTCTATTCTAATCTTAATAATAATGGAAAAATATTTACATAACCCATAGTAATTGTATATTTATGTTAAAATACCATATAGTTAGGAGGTGGAAGCTAAGAGCTTTACTTCAGTCATTTTTTTTAATACTAAATAGGATCACGTTTTGCTTCTATCTAGCTTGATGGAAGGCGAAGATGAAGCCAAGGATGTAGCATGTTTAGCCCTGTAGTTCTGGGCTCTCAAGAATAAGACTACGGTATCCCCTGCCTGTCATAGAA
The DNA here is from genome assembly GCA_029286785.1 of Meandrusa payeni. NCBI lineage: Eukaryota > Metazoa > Arthropoda > Insecta > Lepidoptera > Papilionidae > Meandrusa > Meandrusa payeni. Next base: position 2,696,240 of record JAGSMX010000008.1, on the reverse strand, counting down.
GGCGACTAAAGGGGCCTCGGGTTCACTGGGCGACAAGGGGTGCCTTTGTCGTCCCGCCAAGGTGGACCCGGGAAGAAGGCGACATCGGCTGGCCCGTGTCGCCTTGCACTGCGAGGGCAGAGGGGGGGAGGGAGTAACCTCCCCCGGGAAGAGCTCTCCTTGAGTACAGTGCAGAGGGGCTCCAGTGCGTTCCACTGGAGATCCCGGAGCCCCTCACCATGCACCGAGGGAGGGCCACCGGGGAGGTTTTAGTGGGTAAAACTCCACATAACCGCCGCCTTCCCCCAAAAGGCGGGGTATCTTTGAAAAAAGGATGGAGCACGTGAGCCTATAAGGTGTCCGTTCACATTGTACCCGTGACGAAAGACTGAACGCGGCAGAGAGTTCCATTCCTTAGCCTTCCGCATAAGGAAGGTGGAGGCAAACCGCTTGGTGCGTATTGATGGAATGTCTACGACGTCTAAAGGACACTTGTATTTATCAAGACAAGCGACAAAAAAATGGGTGCGTGTACTTATGTACGCGCGGGAGAGTGTATATTTCTTTGGCATCGTCAAAATAGAATGGGATGCATATAATTAATAACAATAAAATAATAAATAGAAATGGATAGTCAACACAGTCAATAAAGTTCCGTTTAAATTTGAAAAATTAAATAAATAAATATTATATTAAATAAAGTATAAGTAAGTAAAGCACAATATTTTTCACTGCAGCTTGAACCTGTCGCTGTCATCATTTCTTCATAACGCGCCTAATGAACTATAAATTCAAAAAATATAATTATCTAGTGACTTAATAAGCACCATATTTACCTAGGCGATGCAATGGCATGGTAAGGGACATCACGCCCTCTTCCTATCAGCTCGTGAGCTCCCTCCACGATACCCCAGGGGGCGATACCAATGCTGACCACCCGGCCGGCACGCTGGGACCTTTCCAATTGCAAAGCATCACCTACTTGACGAGTTACACCTGGGAAATTAAATAATTAATAAAATATATATTTCACCAAAATTAATATATAATTACAGAGACCTTGTTTGTATGCGTATTGTGACATCGTCTCGTCCTTGAATACTTAGGCCAGGGATCGTTTTTATATGCAGCCCTGTAGTTCTGGGTTCCGATCTGGGGTAGAATAAGGCTACGGTATCCCCTGCCTGTTGTAGAAGACGACTAAAAGGGACCTCGGGTTCACTGGACGACAAGGGTGGTCCTTTGTCCTCCTCTGAAGTGGACCGGGGAAGAAGGCGACATCGCCTGGCCTGTACTGCAAGGGCACTAGGGGGAGGGATTAACCCTCCCACCCCCGGGACATACGGAAATCCCCACATAACTCCGCGTTCTATTTTTTAACAAAACTTGTTGAGATTTTGTTTTACAAATTATATTTTGTCAACCGACTTGAAAAAAGGAGAAGCTTCTTATTTGTCTGTATGTTTTTTATGTTATAACTCACCTCATAACTTTCGACTGAGTGAACCAATTTTGATGATTATTATGTGTGAGAATTTATGTCTAACCTGTATTAGTTCCTCCCGTGAAAATCCACGCGCCAGTGGTCTTCGCGGCTTTCAGTAGCCCTTTCCTAAGTACTTTCTTCAATTTGGGCTGAAGGTCGAAGTTGGCTTTCCCACCTTGGATGGTGATGAGGAGTTTCGGTCGATCCAAAGCCCATTCTCTCGTCAGCAATTGCACGATCAGGTCAGGTCGCGTGTCGTGAGACAGACGGACATACTGAAAATCGAATTCTATAAATAATTTTACAGTAAAAACGAAAAACAAAACTGAGTTTACCGAAAATATCTCGGTATATATATTATTTATTATATTTTTAATATATAAAAATGTATGTTTGTATGTACGCGCATAACTTCCCTATTATTGCAACAAATTGGATGATTTTTACAATTTCTATGTTTGTATGTTCTCTGTGGACTCTGTGCACACAACAAGATTTAGTTTTTAAATTTTACTACAACGTTTTTTTAAAAAGAAAGCTAGCAATATTTTTTTTTCAGAAATATTACTAACAATCTTGTTAACCATTCCAACTAAGCTTAAGCTTGTGCTAGGACACGGCTTACGGCAATAGTCGAATGGTGGATTCGAACCCACGACCTTAAGCAGGCCACACGCTAACCTTAGGCTATTGATGCTTGTGTAATGCTGTTGGTGTATCTTATTAAATAAATAAATAATAATCTAATTCCCCCGTCCCACTTCCACCATCGGACTTGACAACATGCACGACTGGGTTTCATCCTTTTGTTGTGGACATCCCTCAAACCCGACGCTTTATTATGTCTTTTTCGTTTCGTCCTGCAAATGACTGTAATAGTTTTCCCGCGTCTGTCTATCCTCCGATTACAATGTAGGTGTTTTCAAAAGTAACAAATGGAATAGTAATAATAGAAATAAGATTTTCTAAGACACGTTTCCTCACGATGTTTTCCTTCACCGCCGGACACTCGGTTAATCAGCACTTAAAATTGCTACATCAAATTTATTGGTGCCGGCACCGATCGAACTCGGATTGCTAGCGTACAATGCAACTTGAGCAAACCGCCCGGACGCTGAGCTAACGCGGCTCTACTGCTCTGTTACTAAAAACTAACGTATTTTACAAACTTATTGTACATGACATGGTTAATTCACTTTTGTTCTTAGTTTCACCAGTCTACTTCAGTTCTACGTCTGTCACATTAATATCTCCTAATATGGTACATATCATATGTTACCTGCGCTTTAGTGGGATGAGGTCCTCCTTGGAATTCAACTGTCCCGTAGGCGTCGGTGGGCGCTGACTGCGTATGCCTGGCCGGCACCCACGCCTCCCCCGGCGCCGCAGTTGCTGCGTTGGCGCCGTGAGCTGTCTTGCTCAAACCGCACCAGCATCTACGAAAATATATACTTTTTATCATCTATATATCGACGCTGAAAAATAAAAACGTAGTAATTCACATAAATGAAATTGTTCACCAGAGCCGAAAAACCATTTCAACTTTAAAAAAAATATATATAACTTTCTTGTTTGTGGATCTAGAGCTGTCGTTTTTGGGCACAATATTTAAAATTTTATGTTGAATAAGTATTGTAAAAATTATTTGTTGTAATTGTAAAATTGTAAAACTCTAGATTAATGTCCACGATATTTCAGTTCTCTTAAAAGAAAATCGTTTTACGGTACAAAAAATAAAAGAGAAGTGTCAGTCTAGAAAATCCTATTTTCGCTATTTTCAAAATAGGCTCACGTTTGGCTTCTATCTCACTTGATGGAAGGCGTGAGCCTATAAGGTGTCTGTTCATTATCCTTAAAGATGTCCAGCTTGTATTTGTACGGAAAGACTGACTTCGGCAGAGAGTTCTTAGCCGTCCGCAAAAGGAAGGTGGAGGCAAACCGCTTCGTGCGTATTGTTAGGATGGCTACGATGTAAGGGTGGAACTGGCGAGCACCTAGTCGTTCGGTGATGGAAAAGGGCAGGAGGGTATTAGGTTATTCAAAACCTCAGCACATTCACCGAAATGCAACCGATAAAAAACTGAGAGGCTGAGAGACCACTCGTCTACGGTGTTCGAGGCTCTGAAGATTTGCCTCAACGAGTGAGTCAAAGCCTATGATCCTCTTCGCTCGGCGCTCCAACGATTCCAAAGTTTATACCTAGCAGACCCATCCCAGAGAGGCATCCATATTTGTGGTTGTCAATTATTTAGACATTTGTCTTGATTTGTTGGCCTGTACTGTTCCACCGGATTTTGATTTTTTATGACGCCAGTTTTCAATTTCTTACGAATGAAAAAAAATAACGTGTACCTAGTGGCCTTATAGCGATTGTTTTCTTTGCCATCCCGCAAGAATTAAAAAAAGGATTAGCTATTAAAACTCTTTACTTAAATTAAAACAGTCTGACTCACGCCCGTCTAAAAAAACAAAATCAACATTTCAGTCTATTGACAACCGCTTTTTTACATGTTTAATTAATAACTGTCAATTTTTAGATTATTTATTTTCAAATTTTTAGTTCCTTATTATTTAGTCTGATACTAAATGAATATGGAAGAAGATGGAAAGCAGGCGAGCCGCCCTTCTACCAGTAAAATTGATGAGAGGAGCAATAACTCCAGGCACGAGTTAGGGGAAGATCAGGATGTTGCGTCGAATTCATTCGCGTCAGAAACCAGTGTGTACTCGGGAACCAATGATTTGGCAATGGCCCAAGCCACCCGGGAGCTGTCCAAAATCTACAGGGTAGTGAAGGAGATATCAGAAGAAAATAAACAGCTGCGTCATCAAGGCCGTATACAGAAGCGACGCTTGCCCGTGAGGGGCAGACGTTACAAGAGGCCTACGAAGTACGCAGCGAGAAACGCGAAAAGAAACTTCTGCCAGTATTGCGGCTTACGATGCCGCAGAAGGTAGTTGGTTATTTTATTTGTGCCTTTTGTCTCGATTTGTTTTATAGTAATTGTTCAATTTAATTGAAATTGTATGCGGCTAGGTATTAAAGCGTCGTTTTTTGCATTGCATTATCGTTTCATTGCTCTCTCTTCCCACGATGACAATTCTTGTTATGATTTCTTTTTTTTTCTTTATTATCAATTTTACATAAGGAAATGAATACTTAATTTAACGCTATATGAACCGCAATCGTTTGTCACTAGCGGTAAGTTGTCTTACTTACCTAAGTAATCTATTAACTTGTGCTTAATGTTTTTTCGAGTTATACATTTTAATCAATCTGAGGGTGGTTCATTAATCAACCTAGGTACGTTATATCTTGCCGTACGCTCGCTATACTTTTTAATCTATACAAATAAATAAAATTGGAGTCTGTTTGTAATATTAACATAACTACTTTTAACATATACAAAAAGTAATATTTTTTAAATTTTTTGTCTGTTTCTTCCGACTAATCTCTGGAACGACTGGACCAATTTTGACGGGATTTTCGCTATCAGATAGCTGATGTAATAAGTATTAACATCAGCTAAGGAGGCGAGATCTTTTTGCAATAAATTAATGCTTTTTAATACATACTTATGTATGTACATATATAGGGTAAACATACCAAAATATTTTTTTATATACAATTTTTGGTCTGTCTCTCTGTTTGTTCTAATCACTGGAGCGGCTGGACCGCTTTTGTTTTTTGAAAGTCCCTTTCACTGGCTGATAGCTGATGTAATAAGGAGTAACTTAGGCTACTTATATTTTAGAAAAAAAAATAGTTTTTTAGTTAGTTCGCGGGGAATACCGAGGGGGCGCGCAGCTAGTATTTAGTTTAGTAACAGCCCACAGTAAATAAAGACTGGTTTATTAATTTATCTCTAAGCAACCGTGTGATAATTCCGAATAGGTCTAAGGATCGACAAAGACGTAAAGGCGATCGACAATGCAGAGGGCGCGTAGAGAAAATTAAAAAAGTTACCAAAGGAGAATGTAATATGGACAAGGATAAGTTAATATCAGGTCAGAAACATTAATTTCTGTATGATATCGTGTTTATTGGTTACCAAAGCTGCTGAGTATTTGCTTATCGTTAGATAAATTTAGTTATGTATCGTTAGGCAAGTAGAATGGTTAGAATGTTTTCCATGCAAGGAATGATATATGGAAACTCAAATGGTCAAATGAAAAGTCGTCAGAAGTTCGCTTCTTACGAATCTCACTTTAAACCCTGACTATTAGGCTTATTTTTTTTATTACAGAAAAGGGCACGAGCATGCTACCATCCTGATCTTAACTGATGCAATCGGTTACAAACATGTACTAAAGGGACTACTAAATATATATACGCATAATGAAAAAACAATATTAATTTTTGTGCTTTTTAGTTATATTTAAATATTGTCATTCGTCATCTAATCATTGCACGCAGCTTCACCTGTAGGTTCTCTCGGGCGCCCTCGGATCGGAATGCTTACGCGTAACATAGTAACCGTCCAAGCCGAGGTTACCCCTCACCGGGGGGACCCTTGTGTCGAGTTACTAGCGATAGAGGTTCAGGCTAAGCGACCTAAGAGCTATACCACCTCTCAATCCGGTGAAGCAGTCAAGGCCAGCTTCTCTGGCCAATCTGTGTAGTTCGTCATTTAAAAAAAAAGCTTCACCTGTAACTGTGATGGCATTAACCATGTAACTTTTCCGTAACTGTTTTTATATATTGTACGTTAATAATGTTCATTGTGTTGGTGTTCAATAAAAAAATAAATGAAAATGCGTTGCCAACCTTTGTAAAGAGTTATACTCTTTATAGCTAAAAATAAGTACAATCAAAGTATATTTACGAGTAAAAAAAACAACAACCGACTTCAAATCAAATCAAACGTTAAACAAATTTAATACTTATATGGTTTTCTCATGGATGCCACTGACAGAACTGAACCAGAGAGAATTGAATAAGAAAGGAAAGATAAGAAAAATAATAACATTTAATAAGAAAGAAAAGAATTGTGTAACACACGGGATACATCAGCTTTCAGATAAAATAAGAATCATCAAAATCGGTTCACCCAGTCGAAAGTTATGACAAAAAAATAAATTCTAATTAAGAATCTCCCAGTGAGGCTTATTTTAAATTTGATCTGTTGTCTCATTTAGCATGCAACCAAGCAGGTTCTAGATGCATGATGCTGTCGCCGTTATTCCTTGGAACAAATGCCAAGCTCTTAGAACGTAAGGAACCGGAGGAACGACACTGTGAGGTAATTAATAATCAGATAAGTTAAGTAATTTTTTATAGGAACACAGAACAAGGATTCAATTGATAAGAGATGTAGGTGAATTGCCAGAATGTTAGCAAGGTTTTGGGTAGAATAAATTAGTACCAGTTTCCGTGAAACCAAAGAAACTATTTGTGTCCGGTGTAAGACGATAAGCGCATTCCGTTTATATTAACATTTGGCACATATTAAGTTGATAAGGAAACAGTCGGCCCTGTAGTTCTGGGCTCTCAAGAATAAGACTACGCTATCTCTTGCCTGTCGTATAAGGCGACTAAAAGGGGCTTCGGGTTCACTGGGCGACAAGGGTGGGGGCCTTTGTCGTTCGCTAAGGTGGACCCGGGAAGAAGGCGACATCGGCTGGCCCGTGTAGCCCTGCACTGTGATGGCACAGGGGGGGAAGGAGTAACCTCCCCCTTCAAGACGTGCTCTCCTTGAGCGCAGTGCAGAGGGGCTCCGGTACGTTCCACTGGAGATCCCGAAGCCCCTCGTCATGCACCGAGATCTCCTCCCCGTTAATAAAAAAAAAGATGATAAGGCAACAGTGTTTATTGTCATGTACCTTGGTTGGGTTAAGCCGTGAGAGCTATACTTTATTTTAAAACCATATTAAATATAGTTACCAGACCGCATTGCCTGCAAATTTGGACACCAGATGGAAACCCGAATGAAATAGATGACTTTATCGGATGTTCTGAAAAAAATAATCAGCTTATATATATTCCACTCTTGGGCTTCTCATCTTTAAAGATAGTATTGTGCACCACGCGATCCTATTAGCGGACTTCACGTCTCAAAAAAAAATTCTCAGACGTGCAAGTTTCTTCAGAATATTTTCCTTTATCGCCGATCACGTTGAAAATCAGATTTTATTGGTGCCGACACCGGATTAGAGTCACGGCAATGGATTTATCAACTGGTCCCTAGTTATTACAATCATGTTTGCGATAAATTGTTTTAACCATAAATATAGTGTGTATTGTTTTACATGAAAGGTATCACCGGAAATGATTTTTGAAGCTCTTGAGAGACTCGGCATGTGGGAACAGAGTGCTAGCACTACGGCTATTGCGAACTATCTGCGGGTAAATATTAATAAAAGTTGTATTATATAAGCTCAGAGATCCAAGGACCCCATTCGACTCCGTCTTAATACTGTTTCCCCCTTATCTCATAAAAAGACTATTATCTTATAAAAAGACGATCGAGACCGACGAGGATAGGTTGGGGAAACCTATTTTCGAAATGATATCTGTTAGCTCGGCTACCAGTATTACGAACAGTATGCGTTCCTACATAAAGTTTTAGGAGTTATATAAGTGTATATCTTCGGACCCAAGATTATATGCCAATAAAATTCATATGGAAACGAATTGAAACCAAATTATTATTATATTGGAGCACTTGGAAAAACATTTTTACATAACGCGCCTTAAGCAGTATAACTTCTTGTTTGAAGTCGGTTAAAAATACAACCAAATTGATAACACAGCTATCTTGAAATGGGTTGAAAATTACAATACACGGTATATTAGTAATTCTGCACTCCACCAGGTGTGGACCGGAGTTATCTCTTAAAATCACACGGGATGGAAATTCATTCGATCCACGTTCCTCGCAATTCGTTTTAGTTTTATGTTTTTAGTTTGCGTTCACGCTCCAACGGCGAGTAGAAATAAAACTACAGTTATACTTTACTGGTGAATTGCAGCACCAGGAGGACTACCTCACGTGCCAATATTTGTCGAATAACTGGGACAAGTTTCACGACCGTATTAAAGAGCTATTCGTTTTGTTACCAATAAAATTGCTGACTTTTAATACTGGCTTCCACGTAACTCTACTTTTATTTATTTATTTATTCTTTATTTGCACACAATACAAAAAAAAGGTACAAATAGGCGGACTTAATGCCAGTAGGCATTCTCTGCCAGTCTACCTTGGGGTTGTGAACAGACAAAGTAACGGGTGCAAGCTATATGAGAAAATAATAAATAAAAGAAAACTATAATAAATGCATGCATATATAATATACATACCTACTTCCAAATAAATTAAATATATAAACATAATAATTATATGTAATAATAAATAGATACATATATAAATACATATAATAAATACTTTCAGGAGGATGAAGATTTATTCTACCTAAAATCTCCATTTGTTCTACATAAGAATTGCAATATTTACTTATAAATGAAATTATTTTGCTTCGATATTATTTTTTTATTAAATTTTTCACTGATATCGTGTCTATGAGATGGTTTGGTATAACTTTACTATACAGATTTCAAACAAGAAGCAAATTACATTACTAAAGTACATTTTACAATTTTTTGTACAATGGTGACCTTATTATACTTTTTAGTCGTATCTGTTTCTGTGTCTATAAAAAAAATAGCCGATCGACCACACTGACCGCACGCAATATATTTTTTTGCTTGGGGGTGGGGTTATGTGGGGTAAACGTAGACTAAAACCCCCCTGTAGCCCTTTCTCCGCTTCAGCCGATGTCTCCTTATACGGTCCCATTTAGCGGACGACAAAGGCCCCCACCCTTGACGCCCCGTGAACCCGGGGCCCCTTTTAGTCGCCTTCTACGACAGGCAGGGGATACCGTAGCCTTATTCTACGAGCAATATTAATCCCAGAACTACAGGGCTGTACCAATACGCAATAATAATTAATGGCAACGTTTCTCAAATTGGTGTATAAAGCTAGATATCTTTAGCTAAAATCTAGATGTTTTAGATAAGTTCCAGTAACACCGAGTCGTGTGCCCTCGGGTTGGGAATGCTAACACGATTGATTAACCGCTCAAGTCAGGGTAACTCTTGCTTTGAAAAATCTCCTTTGTGAAGTCAGTTGAAAGAAAAAGCTCTCAAAGCTGGTATTAAACATTGAATATCAACCAAACAAAACTGCGTCGAAACTCGGGTGGTTTTCATTCATGTTTTGTTTATGTAACTTCCAATTATTTTGGTTGCCTTAATACCTCCGTGCTAAGTCAGCATTGTTCGATTTCTGATTGCTATCAAAGCTGAGGTGCTACCGCAATACCGGAACAGTTACTCATCATAAAATATATTATTCTAGATGCATTATCCAGTGAACCGTCGAGCTTCTGCGTTAAAAAGTGAGTTGACGGAGAAACTTTTAATCGCGTGTAGCGTAGGTATGTAAAAATATTTATTCTTTATTTACTTTAATGTCTCGTTGTATGTCTCTAAAATCAAATCTTGCAAGTTAAATTTGATCGACTTCACGGTTTCTGATTGAGCTAAAATTTTGCATACATGTATAAATCGGATGACAATGCAATATTATAATGACATAGAGCTGATCTGATGATAGAGCTGGAACGTGGCCATGGGAACTCCGTAATTAAACGATGCAACACCATCGATTTGGGATCATTTGATTTGAACTTTTTAGTTCATTTTCAAAAACAAATAATAATGACTTGTTTTAAAAAGGATTTTTTTTCTTTCATTAATTGTTTTATCTTAACGGAATACATATAATTAAAGAGAAAGAAACAGGAATACCGCATATAATATATATACCGTATATCTATTAAGATAGGGTGCGGGGTATTCCTGGAATAGTTTGTCCGCGTCTGTCTTTCCTTCCGATTACAATGTGGGTATTTTCAAGAGTAGAGTGAATAGGCATTTACTAAGCTAATGCGCCTTACCATCCAGGACTGCATTTCCACTTAACATCAGGTGGGATCGTAGTCAAGCACTTGCTTAGAAATTATAAAAAAAAAAAAAGTGACCGCACCGAACTTAGAAGGGGCGAAGAATCTGGTGGCTACAGCCATTATTTTTTTTTTATTTATTATCTTAAAATTTATTTTTTTTTGTTTTATTTAAACATCGATAACTTTCAGCGCGCGTTTTTTCGTCAGTTTTCAACTACTTGTTTTAATGTGTTGCTTGCTAAATGTTGCAGGGATTGTTACGCAAATATTCAAAGATATGTGGGAGCTGACTCCTGCACTGGAGGAGAAGAAACTTTCGAAGAATCACGTCGCGTTGTTCTGGAAGTATTATGCGGATACCATGAGCCCTATCGTTTGTATTTTTTAAAAGTTAAAGTTACAGATTTTATATATATACGTACCACTGTGGTACGCAGGCCTTCTCTGTAAAGAGAGTATAAAGGCTTAGTCCGCCACGTAGCCTTAGTGCGGATTGGCAGACTTCATATGCCTTAGAAAAATTTTCTAAGACATGTAGGTTTCTACGTTTTCCTTCAACACCGAGCGCGTTGTAAATCAACACATAAAATTGCAACAGCAAATTTTTTTGTGCCGGCACCGGGAATCGAAATTTAGCTACTAAGATACCACGGCTCCTTGTATTTTTTACTTAAATAAAATTAAGTTATATTATATATTTATGTAAATACATCATCAATAAAGTGCTAAATGAATGATTTATCGTAACTGATATTTATTACGTCGGGATTTAGTTAGAAAATATTTTAGTTGTTGTTTTTGAATGTTACTAATGTTTTCTAATGTTACTAATTCTTTCGCCTAATAACCCCAAAATATATTTATCTTCTAGAAGAATAAGAAAATCAAGGGAAATAAACAGACTACAGAAGAATCTGGTGGCTACAGCCATTATTTTTAATTTATTATCTTAAAATTTATTTTGTTCTTGTTTGATTTAAACATCGATAACTTTCAGCGCGCGTTTTTTCGTCAGTTTTCAACTACTTGTTTTAATGTGTTGCTTGCTAAATGTTGCAGGTATTGTCACGCAAATATTCAAAGATATGTGGGAGCTGACTCCTGCGCTGGAGGAGAAGAAACTTTCGAAGAATCACGTCGCGTTGTTCTGGAAGTATTATGCGGATACCATGAGCCCTATCGTTTGTATTTTTTAAAAGTTAAAGTTACAGATTTTATATATATACGTACCACTGTGGTACGCAGGCCTTCTGTAAAGAGAGTATAAAGGCATAGTCCGCCACGTGGCCTTAGTGCGGATTGGCAGACTTCATATGCCTTAGAAAAATTTTCTAAGACATGTAGGTTTCCACGTTTTCCTTCACCGCCGAGCGCGTTGTAAATAAGCACATAAAATTGCAACAGCACATTTATTCGTGCCGGCACCGGAAATCGAACTCGGGTTGCTAGGCGTACTATGCAACTTTAGCTACTAAAAGCTACCACGGCTCCTTGTATTTTTTACTTAAATAAAATTAATTTATATTATATATTTATGTAAATACATCATCAATAAAGTGCTAAATGAATGATTTATCGTAACTGATATTGATTACGTCGGGATTTAGTTAGAAAATATTTTAGTTGTTGTTTTTAAATGTTACTAATGTTTTCTAATGTTACTAATTCTTTCGTCTAATAACCCCAAAATATATTTATCTTCTAGAAGAATAAGAAAATCAAGGCAAATAAACAGACTACAGAAGAATCTGGGACTTCTTACACCGTACCCAAGCTATATTACAGTGAAGATCTTTTATAGACGTGTAGAAATGGCAACAATAATAAGATTATTATTAAAATAAAAATAATTGTTTCACTTTTTTATACCTAGTTCAACTTTAACACCGAGGCATTTGTTTTGGACTCTCGATATTCCAAAAACCTGGAAGATACGCATACAGCGAATGAACGGCAGATAGTTCATTTATAATTTATTAACCGTACCATTCACAATGCAGAAAGGAAAATTGGGCACAAGACCAATTAGCCAGCATCTTTATTATTTAGAGAATATTTAAACGTTTACGTTGTTAAAGGTTTTCGGCGAAAGGCGACTAAAAGGGGCCTCGGGTTCACTGGGCGACAACGGTGGGGGCCTGCGTCGTCCACCAAAGTGGACCCGGGAAGAAGGCGACATCGGCTGGCCCGTGTCGCCTTGCGCTGCGAGGGCACAGGAGGGGAGGGAGTAACCTCCCCCGGGACGTGCTCTCCTTGAGAACAGTGCAGAGGGGCTCCGGTGCGTTCCACGTGAGATCCCGGAGCCCCTCGTCAGGCACCGAGGAAAGGGCCACCGGGGAGGTTTTAGTGGGTAAGAACCCCACATAACCGCCGCCTCCTATGTATGTCTTTATATGAATATGAGAATAATAAAGTTTATATGCATCAGAAAAAAAACGTTCAATACATATAATGGTCCCTTAATCCCATCCTAAAATGCTGTCCTAAATATATTTGTGTATGCATAATTTTATTAAAATATTATCATTCTGTATACCTTCTTTATACAAAGTATTACTGTGGGAAATTTCATACTCCGTCCTTAGAGCAATTTTCGTATGAAGTAGTACAACTATAAGAATTTCTCGTTTAAAGTTATAAGATTAACTTTGACATATCTTTAGAAATAGTACCAAGAGAACGGATGCAAGTTTGTAACGAGAGTTCACGAGAGTCGACTCGTTACAGTGCGTTCATTAATAACAATTAGTGCGACGTAAATGCCGCAGCGTGCCCAACTAATAGCTATTCAAGTTATGAGGTGACATTGTTGTTAAGTTAAATAACGGTTCTTGCCGCGTTCAATTTATGTTACTTATAATAACCACATGACATGACGGCGGTCACGTGGCGAACACATCTACACATCTGCTGGTGACATTTTACTAAACGATTTCAAATAAGGCGGTTCTCGATTCATCTGTTTTGTAACATAGCGCTCTCATTACTAGACAGATTTCGAAATGTTTTTTTAAATGATTCACGATCGATTATATCCAAATGTCCTAATTTACTGTCGCTGTTATGTGTTACATCATCCTGGGCAGAGACCTTAACGGAACGCCCCATCGCCTTTCTGGGACTGCCTGGGCGTTGAACTTGATGATCATCCGGGGATATGGCATTATTTCTTACGAGATAACATGCAGTTAAGCGGGTTGCTATCCCTTGGATCTAGAGTTCCAGCTTCTTGCTTTCATTTACCAATGGATATCAGGACGCCTCTTGCAGTTTCCGTTTTTCAGTTTTTTTAAGTACAATAAATATTTTATAATAAGACAAAGAGCCCATATGGTCTTAAGTGAACACATTACGAGAGGAACTACAGGTTTTTTTTATAGGAAAAGTAGCAAACGAGCTTACGGCTCACATGATCTTAAGTTATCACCGTCGCCCATGAACATGCATAGCACCAGAGCTGAAGGTGCGTTGCCGACCTTTGAGTAAGAAGTAGTCTCGTTTCTTGAAGGTCCCCAAATCGTAAACGTTCAGAAACACCGCTGATGACAATTGATTCCACAGGTTGACAGTGCGTGGAAGAAAGTAACGCGAGAAACGTACAGTCGTGGAACGCCAACCATCAAGATGGTGGCGGTGGAATTTGGAATTTTGCCGAGATGTGCGATTATGTAAATCGGTAGGTGGGATGTTTCCGAACAATTCCTCACAATACTCCCAGTGGCAAATTCGATAGTGATTGCAAAGAGCCCTCTGCGCATTTCCAGAGGGTCAAGTCGAACGGAGAGACTACAGGTGCGTACTTTTAGTAAGAAGTAGAGTAATTTCTTGAAGATCCCCAATTCTTACAGGTTCGGATACATAGCTGGTGACAGCTATTTCTACAAGTTTGTGAGTTTTTTTTATCTTTTTATTATCGTTATCATCATAATTCATCATCACGACCTCATAAAAGTGGCAGGACGCAGCTGGGTGCAAGCGGCTTACAACCGTTTCTTTTGGAAATTGTTGGGAGAGGCCTATGACCAGGAGTGGATGTTCTACGGTTGAAATGATGATGATTTTTAATCATCAATTTTAATAGGAGTTAAGCTTATTTATGCCTTTTTTTATAACTATGTATTATGTGTACAATTTATTCACATAACAATAAATATTTAGTTTCACCGCACAGTTCAAATGGATCGTGTCGTAAATAGAAGTTAGCGAAGTGGCCATTTATCACAGTCACAAGGCAAATACATCAAAAAGCTCTCCGCATAGTGTTTGACAGTTTGTTAGGTGTGCTCGATTCGTTTGCGTTCACGTGTTCTTTTAAACGTAAAAAAGTAGGCGAACAGTAGAAGCTACCAGTCAATTTCAACGTTACGTAATATAAATCATGATATTATCTTCAAGCTATGCTATATTCTTAGTGATCCATACCACCTAGGAATAACATACTGTATGGTATATTAACTGCTATTTACAAATTCCGCAACACCGATCTGCTGCGTTCCGTGGCAGTTTCAGATTCTTGGCCACCAAGTGTTGCAATATCTTGCCACCGCCCATAAGATACAGTAAATCTGTAAACGCATTTAAGGATAAATTAAAACACCTGATGTTAAATTTACAAAAAGATAATATTCCCGTGATATCGGTGGCACGTTGTTTCCAATATTTTTTATATTTAACTATATAATATAAACTTTATACGTTTAATTAATATATATTATAGCGTCAATAGCCTAATGGTATTGGGTACGGCCTGTGAATCGTAATGAAATGTATATAAATGTCACCAAATCTGTTAATAAATATTCTCTTCTACTATATTTTAAAGCTCGTACTTGTGGTCCCATTTTAATTTGGTCCTATTCGGAAAATGGCATCCATGAGAAAACCAAATACGTCTAAAATTTTCATTACGATATGTCCGGCAAATGGACGAATAACTCAATATCATGTCAACCGATTTCGATGATTCATTTTTTATTGGAAAGGATTTACTTCAAGGGTAATTTTATAAGAGCTTGGTTAGGTTCCGATGAATTCTATTTCGTTATATTCTTATTTGAAGTCGGTTTTGATTTTACTAGTAAAAATACTTGTTATGTTATTCGATATAAATTAAATCGATGAAAATGTAACATTATTTTGAATATGCCCAAATTTACTAAATATTTACAATTGAAGATATTTTAGTGTCAGTGGAACGCCATTCTAAAGCCTTAGTTTATTTTCATAAAAAAATATTTCGGTATTATGGCTTACGTTTGACCTCAATGTCTCTTGGTGGCAGGCGCCTTCGGATTTGGAAGAAGTCCATATTATAGCGTACCGGAAAAGCAGTTTGACTTCGTGACATAACCGAACTGACAGAATACTACAATAGCAGACCTCGACCACTATAATGCTATTGAATGTTCATTTTGAACAATTGATTTAGCAGAAAGCCCACGTACTTTGATTACTCGTTCAATTCGACTAGAAAATAATCCGTATTCCGTATTTCATTTCTCCAATTTTTTGTTTATTCGATAGTAGAGATACGGCGAGATAAAATACAGAAGATATTGAGCCGGGAGGAAATTGAAGATTGATGAAATATTTATAAGGACATCATGCATATGTAATAAGCTTGATTTTCTTTCCGAACGCTGATGTATTGGAGGTATAAAACAAAAGACGCACGTCCCGTAGGTTATCGAATCGAAGAAGGCAAAGGTATGATTCAAATAAAGTCATATATTTATAATTTAATTTTTTTTATGACTATAAACTAATGCTTGACCACGATCCCACCTGGTGTTAAGTGGTGATATAGTCGAAAGATGGTACGCGCTAGTTTTGTAAGTGCCTATTTACTCTACTCTTGAAGGCTCTCACGTCGTACTTGGACGGAAAGAAGCCAAGTATTTTTTATGAAAATAAACTAAGGCTTTAGGATGGCGTTCCACTGACACTCTAATATATTTTAACTGTTAATATTTGGTAAACTGAGGCATAATGACATCCGAAAAATTATGTGTTAAGACGAAACACTGACACTTTGGAAGATTTTTGTTTTTTTACTTTATTTTGTACTTGCGGCCCACGGTTTTACCCACGATTAAAATATATTATTATAAAAGTAGCCTAAGTTACTCCTCATTAAATCAGTCATCTACCAGTAAAAGTCCCGAGAAAATCGGTCTAATCGTTCCGGAGATTAACCCGAACAAACAGACAAAAATTAAAAATATTATTTTGGTTTATGTACCATACATCCATATGCATGTAGAAAAACGGTTAGTTTAATATTACACACAGAGACTTCAATTTTATTTATTTGTATGTGTTTTTATAAATACAGCCATGAGCAAAAATAAAGTGTCAAATTTAAATTTTAATACTTAGTGTTGCCTCCATGTGGCAGCAAAATATAAATAAAAATAAAATTTAATGAAAAATACTGTATTATCCAAGTTTACGTAAGATATCCTTGTTACTTTAAGTTTATGTTTTTTAATGAAATATAAATAAATTAATAAAAATATTTTATTTTATTGTAAGGATATTTAATTGTCTATCATGCACAATTTATTTCAATTAGCTAACGTCTTTATCTTCCGAGATATTCAAACTTTCTTAACCGACCCTTTATTTTTGCTCACAAGTGTAGTAAAGTTGAAATTTTCCAATTAGTGTCTACTTTTCGGGTATTTATGATTAAAAATCACTGTATATTGTGTATTCTACAACAAAATGCTGCTTTTAGACGAAATGCTGATCAAATTTGTTGCAAGAAGTTTTGTTAATAATGCAAGCTATTTTTTTTACAAATATTTCTAACATTCTTGTTAACCATTCCAACTAAGGTTAAGCTTGTGTATTTCATCTGTAATACAATGCAAGGTAACAGATGACGGGGCAGGACAAAACAAATGAGGCATTCCCACACTACAGAACGAAAACCTTCATCCCGGCGTCAGCATTTGTCAGCTCAAGGGTTTTATCGCGTTACGTTAGAATTCCGACAATTGGGACAGATTTTTTGCTCATCGGGATGCTGCGTCAACGAATCTCAATCTGTCGTAGATTAAAAATATTTCTTTTATTACATTATCTGAAAATATGTTTTAATCCGATTCCAAAAAAGGAGATTATGAATGCCTCTGTATTTTTTATGTTCGTTCTTTGTGTTTCCCTAATTTACGAACCGATAAGAATATTTTTCATTTGAAAGACTATGAGTAAGACTAAAAAAGGAAATTATGAATTCGTCCTATTTATACCTATTTTAAAAAGAGTATGGCTAACGGCACGGAACGCAGAAATATATTATACCTCAATAAACAAAGTAGTGTGCGAAGCTAGCGCGCCGACCCATTCGTGCAACAACCAAAGCCGCCACAGTGGCAAGTTACTTTTAAATAATGGTTTTATGGTCTTAATAATTCAATATGCGCCCAAAGTAATAAACTTCAAGTCTATTACTGCTGGGCAAAAGTTAAAGTTACAGCCTTTATATATATAATATATATGTCCCACTGCTGGGCAGAGGCCTTCTCTGTAAAGAGAGTATAAGGGCATAGTCCGTCACGCGGCCCTAATGCGGATTGGCAGACTTCACATGACGTAGAAAAATTTTCTAAGACATGTAGGTTTCCTCACGATGTTTTCCTTCACCGCCGAGCGCGTGGTTAATCAGCACATAAAATTGCAACAACAAATTTATTGGTGCCGGCACCGGGTATCGAACTCGGATTGCTAGCATACTATGCAACTTTTTTTTTTTTTTTACGGGGAGGAAATCTTCAGAAAGATACCCCGCCTTCTGGGGGGAAGGCGGTGGTTATGTGGGGTTTTTACCCACTAAAACCTCCCGGTGGCCCTTTCCTCGGTGCATGACAAGGGGCTCCGGGATCTCCAGTGGAACGCACCGGAGCCCCTCTGCACTGTGCTCAAGGAGAGCACGTCCTGGGAGGTTACTCCCTCCCCCCCTGTGCCCTCGCAGCGCAAGGCGACACGGGCCAGCCGATGTCGCCTTCTTCCCGGGTCCACTTTGGTGGACGACTCAGGCCCCCACCCTTGTCGCCCAGTGAACCCGAGGCCCCTTTTAGTCGCCTTGTACGACAGGCAGGGGATACCGTAGTCTTATTCTTGAGAGCCCAGAACTACAGGGCTGAACGTACTATGTAACTTGAGCCAACCGCCCGGACACTGAGCTACCACGGCTCAATTTTCGTTTTTCCGATTAATACTTTAAACGAAACATTGGCAGGTATACAGGCCCTTTTTAAATAATTGAAAAATATGAATAAATATATTTACTAGTAATATTTGAAAATTCGTAATGTTTGAATTAAAATAGTCGACATCAATCTGACTTTCACATCTGTTAACACTCCCAGCAACAATTATATACATGTTTATATGGTTTATTTATTGAATGAATGAATGAATATTCTTTATTGCGCAACAATTAAAAACAAAATACATCACAGAAATAGTAAATACAATTTTTACATTAGACAAGGTCATTGCATGCGCAATGGGCGGTCTTATCGCTAAGAGCGATCTCTTCCAGACAACCTTTGTATGGACAGAAACTTTCGTCTAAAAATATTTTAGTGGGTCTGTGATTATATTTATTTTAATACAAAACAACAATATACATATATATATATATATACATATATATATATATAAACATACGCATTTATCAATATATACACTATTAATAATAATAATAATATATAAATAGATATGCTAAACGTACAACAAATACATAAGTATATATAGATAAATATATATATATATATATATATAAATATATATTCATACAAATACCGTATAAAAAATATATATATTTATAAAGATAGATAGTGTCTATGTACTAGATTCTTAAAAGCTGTCAAGGATTCTGTGCATCTTATGCTTTGTGGCAGAGCATTCCAAAGTCGGACTGCTTCCACTGAGAAAGATTTGTTCAAAAATTTTGTAGCATGCTCTGGCATTTTGAGTGTCATTTTCTCCGATGATCTTAAAGATTGTGAATGTGAGTCGTGTAGAAACATAAAACGTTTCTTAAGATAGGAAGGGTAGGATGGATTGAACAACACATTGTGTAGAAGAAAAAGAATGTGAGCATTCCGGCGAAGGCGAATTGGCAACCACTTGAGCTTCAGGCGAAAATGAGATACATGATCATATTTATTGTTCAAAAATATTACGGACAAGATCATGACAAAATATATCTACAACATTAGCATGTCGGTCAAAAAGTGCTCAATGCGGCTGAAGAAGAATTTTCTTCACTATAAAATCACTTGCTGCAATATGATACCAATGCAGAACGATGGTCTCGACCCCTGTCACATTTGGGCATGACACGGCAGTGTATACATTGTTAACAGTTGGGTCAGTTATTTGCCCTAACGATGCTTGTTGGAAACAAGTGTTAACAACTACTAACTAATAATATTATCTACCGTTACGTAAGGGGAACAAAGGTTCCGTACTAACTTATACGTCACAAAGTTTCAAACTCGCAAGCTTGAAGGAAAATTATAGCGGGCGGCAAAACACGCATTTTTCGACATAAGAAACACTAATACTACTTAATTTGTCTATATTTTTTAAAAGTTTTCACCCAGTGGAAATCTACCTCATAAATTTCCAATGGGTGAACTGATTTTAATTTTTTTTTATTTGAAAGCTTTGTCCATCTTTGTTGCTTCCTGCATGGTCCATTTTGGTCAATAAATTCACCCAGTCGAAACTTATAAGCATACAGACAAAAAATAAAAACGGAGACGAATTCTTGGTGCACAAACCTCATCTTCTTCAAAAGGAAGTTCTCAATTCGTCTGTATTTTTGTCACCTCATAGTTCTGAGATAGGTGAACTGATTTCGATGTACGTTTTTCGCGTTTTTTTCTCCCACGCACTGTCAACTTGTGGAATCAACTGTTGTATGCGGAATCACCAGCGGTGTTTCCGAACGTTTACGATTTAGGGACCTTCAAGAAACGAGCCTATTCCTATCTCAAAGGTCCGCAACGCACCTACAGCTCCTTTGGTGCTGTAGATGTTCATGGGCGACGGTGATCACTTAAGATCAGGTGAGCCGTATGCTCGTTTACATTAACTTTTTTTATGGGAGAAAGGGGCCACTTGCAATAGAAGCAAATCTTCGATTCCATTATTACCATCCACGACGTTGAATTTGACTCAAAGACGAAATCGCTCTGTTTTAGCAAAATAACAACATTCACTTCTAATAAATAATTCAAACGTCGTCGCAATGCTGGATACACTGACTTATATATTGAAGAATGTTTCGCAGTGCAGCATTTACGAAACATCTGTAAACTAACCTTTTGAATCTAAAACCTAATGGTTAAGGCCGCAGGATTCAAAACATAGGTGCGCCATTCAACAAATCTTCCAGCGTAATTCCTCAAACCAGAACGAAGCGCTTTGCTTCGTCTTTCATTCTTCGTACAGCAAAGGACTAGAATAGTTTGCCCGCGTCTGTCTTTCCCTCGGATTAATTATTTAATTAAATAATAAAAAAATATATATGCATTTACTCGTACCGGTGGAAATATCCCTGCAGATACAATTAAAATTATATAAAGCACACTTAGCTGTAATTTTTTTTGGACGAAAAAACACAGTTGGCCAGAGAAGCTGGCCTTTACTGCTTCACCGGATTGAGAGGTGGCATAGCTCTTAGGTCGCTCAGCCTGAACCTCTATTAGCTAGTAACTCTTCACAAGGGGTAACCTCAGCTTGGACGATTACTATTTTACTGTAATGACATTCTAGCGAAATAAATCAAGTGTGGTTTTCGACCACGACTCGGAATAATCACATCTAGTAACTACGTATCGTTGGTTTCACATCCCACGTGATTCGGTAATGTTGCAAGTTTCCGGCAACTCAAGCGGAAACTGAGATTAACTGATTTATGTGTACCGCACGCAAAGGTTGTCTCCATTATCTACGCCCGTGTGACTTTCACATACGACCTACCTAACAATCGTAATCGTATCACCAATTGATTTTTATTTAATAACCATAGAGCCGTGGTAGCTCATGTCCGGGCCGTCGCCTCAAGTTGCGTTAGCAACCCGAGTTAGATCCCCGGTGCCCGGCACCAATAAATTTGTTGTTGAGTTAAAATTTTATATGCTGATTTACCACGCGCTCGGCGGTGAGTCCTTCACATCATCGTGAGGAAACCTACATGTCTTAGAAAATTTTTGTAAGACGTGTGAAGTCTGCCAATCCGCATTAGGGCCGCATGGTGGACTATGCCCTTATACTCTCTTTACAGAGAAGGCCTGCGCCCAAGAGTGAGACATATATATTATATACATAAAGGCTGTATCTACTACTTCTTATTGATCTTTCTAGTATTCATGTTTTGTGAGTCATCACAAACAAAACGATCAGACATATTGGCGCAATATTGTCTTCTAAAACACCTATTTTTCTGATGCTATTCCTAAAAAAACGTTATTATGTGTATCACGGTTTTCGGAACACGAAAACAAACACTTTAACTTACGCCATCAATCTTTGAGGTACATTCTTGCTATTGGAAGTAAGCCTACTAGTACCTCAAAATTTCAAGAGATGGCGTTATACCATTATCCAAATATAAGAATTGTATGCTTACATTAATTGAAATTACACGTAAAAACTATGTCAAAATTCGTATCGTAAATATCCCAGCGATATCGGTGGCTTGTTTTTTCCAATATTTTCAATATTTAATTATATAATTTAAACTTCATACGTTTAATTATCATATTATTTATTTTAGTTTATTTTTGACTCAATAATATATTTATTTATGAAATTTTTCATCTATTATTTTATTGTATAAAATATATTTTAATCTCATAACTGTTTTATTATACTCTTATTGTCTGTATAAATTCCAAATAAAAGTAGTATTGCGCGCGCACGTCTTTAGGTAGTCCCGGGCACCGCTGAAAATCAGCGCTGTCGCATCCTTGCGACAGCACATGCTGAGACGGTGTCCGATATTGGCATCATATGTTTTGTATTATTTGTCCGTGTAACTTTAACTGTGTTTTGTCTATTTTTCATTATTTTTTAATGTGTGTTATATTCTGTCTGTGATGTGTTTTTGTATTGTGATGCCAATAAATAAATGTCTATGTCTAAATCAAAAACGGCCCAGCCATGGCATGGCCTCAACCCACAGACAGACAGGTATGTACCCATATATGTATACACTTATACAATCATATGCATGTAGTAGTAAAACGGTTACTTTAATATAAAAACAGACACTTCAATTTTATTTATTGTATAAATGTGATAATAATTATTTCTTTTTAAAGTGTTTCATACGTTGTTTGAAACTGTTAATGTATAATTGATAAATTCTATAAATAAATGAATACACATTAGCACGTTATATATGAACGCGTTACTCACACATGCTCGTCCTTGGCGCTCGGCACGAAGTATTTGCATTCGCGCTTCTGAAACGTGCTCTCTATCCAACTGCGGGTTGTTTTCTGTAACAACAACAACTAGGTTATGTCAACGGTTACAAATTTAAAACGTATATAAAAATGTCAGACGCAATAGACCGAAAGGAAAATCACTTGGTTATCTTAGACTAAATAAAACACCAGCTCCGTAGTTCTGGGCTCTCAAGAATAAGACTACGGTATCCCCTGCCTGTCGTGGGGGGACTTTGTCGTCCGCTAAGGTGGACCCGGGAAGAAGGCGACATCGGCTGGCCCGTGTAGCCTTGCACTGTGAGGGCACAGGGGGAGGGAGTAACCTCCCCCCCCCGGGACGTGCTCTCCTTGAGCACAGTGCAGAGGGGCTCCGATGCGTTCCACTGGAGATCCCGGAGCCCCTCGTCATGCACCGAGGAAAGGGCCACCGGGGAGGTTTTAGTGGATAAAAACCCCACAGAACCGAAGGCGGGGTATCTTTTTGAAGATTTCCTCCCCGTTAACAAAAAAAAACACAGCTGAGCCGTGGTAGCTCAGTGTCCGGGCGGCTGGCTCAATTTGCATAGTACGCTAGCAACCCGAGTTTGATCCCCGGTGCCGGCACCAATCAATTTGTTGTTGCAATTTCATGTGCCGATTTACCACGCGCTCGGCATTGAAGGAAAACATCGTGAGGAAACCTACATGTCTTAGAAATTTTTGTAAGACATGTGAAGTCTGCCAATCCGCACTAGGGCCGCGTGGCGGACTATGCCCTTATACTCTCTTTACAGAGAAGGCCTGTGCCAAGCAGTGGGACATAAATAAAAACTGTTTTAACTTGACATTTAAGCTTTATCAAAATAAACGGTAGAACGTCTTTGCATATGCAACGTAGAGTTGTGTAATAATTTAATTTGCATAATACTGTTTATGCAATTACCATCTTATGATATACAAGCCCGCCTAGCACGTCTGTTTAACCGACTTCAAAAAGGTTATCAATTCTGTTTTTTTAAGTTATTTTTATTATTTTATGTTTGTGTACTATTTATAAACGTTTTGGCTTTAGTTTATTCTATAATTAAGTCCTCACTGTGAGTATAATCACAAGACAACAACCAACAGTATTAATACGGGACCTAATTAAAACAAAAACATGTAATCGGTCTAGAAATGACAGCGCTATAAGTACTCAAACATAAAAAATTACAGATGAATTTTATACAACAGCACACTACAAAATAACGAAAGAATAAGTGAGCAAACAAAAGCTTAATGGTAGTTCTTTTCCTAGAAGAACGAAAGCCTTTTTTTAATTTTTTAAATAATGAGACGGTAAGAAAACAAAAAGAGATTAGTAGAGTCTAGAAATCAAAATTTTATTTTTTTGCGTCCTAAAGGCGTCTTAACTCAATTACATTTCGGCAATTGTTCTGGGAAATCTTTGTAAAAAAAGTCTGGTAGCAATGAATAACTTATTACAATTTCTTAGACAGGGTGTTTTATTTATATACATTAAGAATAAGTTTCTTTTTTTCTTTTATAATAGGTTGGGGAAAAATTTTCTTCGCATTTTTTAAAAAAAATCAAAATATATTTTAATATAGTTTATTTATATTTAACTAAAATATGTAGCTACCATTTTATTTGATAAAATTTTGCCATCTTGTAGGTAGGGATATGATCCCATTGTTTTAGAAATTTTGGGATTTCTGAACAAAATTCCGCGACAAGTGGTTTTGGCAGTCCTCTCGTGATGTTAATCTGACACTGCCTAAAGAATTCTCAAGAGACCGAAACAGGTGGAAATCTGAAGGTTCAAAGTCAGGACTATATGGCGGATGCATTAACACCTCCTAGCCAAACTTTCTCGCACCTTTGATGCACCTTATGTTATATGTAAATGTAATCTTAGATGTTAAGTCACACTAGCTTAGCAAATTATTTATTAACCCATTCAATCTCCTCTTGAAAACACCTACATTTAATCAGACCAAAAGACAGACGATCCCAATATCTTACAATGACGTTCAAAATAGTATAACTTACTTACGTATTAATACTAATTACGTTTATAAAAAGGCCGTTTATTTATTTGTGCTGAAAAGGTTGTAAATCAATCAGTTAATGTTAACTTCAATAAACCATTGCGCTACACAGACATCGTTATTGGATCTTAGTTAAGTATCTATGATTCTTTGAAATACTTTGGAATTTCTTGTATATAAAAACATGTTCTCACATCCCCCGAGGTTTCTTGTGGTATAATAAAGTTCGCTTTGAAACATAAAACATTCAATAAACAACGCAATTCATGTTTGCTCATTGCTATATCAAAACAAATTGGACCGAACTGGGAGCCCTCGTAAAATAAAATAAGCAAGTAAATATTTATGTAACTACGAGCGGCTACATACTGTACAAAGTATAGTCGACTATAACCAAAATTAACATGTTAAATAATATTTGAAAATTTTATACAATCAATGTAATTTTCTTTCATTTCAAATATGCACATTTTAATGAATTATAAATATTTACGTCCAGGTTATATAAGTCATCATCATCATCATTTCAGCCGTAAAACATCCACTGCTGGACATAGGCCTCCCCCAACGATTTCCAAAAGGACCGGTTGTAAGCGGCCCGCATCCAGCTGCGTCCTGCGACCTTTATGAGGTCGTCAGACCACCTTGCGGGTGGACGTCCCACACTGCGCTTGCTGGTCCGTGGTCTCCAATCGAGAACTTTTCGGCCCCAAGCCCATTGCCACTTCAACTTGCTTATCCGGCGGGCTATATACGAGTAAGTATTATGAGAAAAAAATTGCTTCTATTTGCTCCTTAAAGTGAAAAAAGTAACAGCCTTATATATACCACTGTTAAGGTTACTAGGATATAAGTAAGCGGCTCGAGTGCGTATTTAGCGTGGTTTATGACCCTAGAAAGTCGACGGAAATTAGAGCATTGCTAGAGTTTCTTCAACCACTTTTTCTGTGTACGGCTTTAATTTAGTTAGCTTCAGAATTGTTTGTCAAAAGCTAACGACCGAGTCGTACCACCATTTTGGGCGCCCTCCAATCTGAATGCTTTCGCGATTAGATTAAGCTACTACCGTGAGAGGGTTTTACTTTAGCTGGGCCCCTACTTCGTCGACGTCCTACGCCTGGCTCAATCCATTGTAGACGTGCTACGCCTGTCTCATACTATACTAGACGTCCTACACTTGGTTTAAACCATCGTAGACGTCCTACGCCTTTTTTGTTAACGCGGGGGAATCGAGTTATTAACCATCCTCCGGTACCCTGGGTGGGCCCGGAGGGATGTGTGGGACTCGGCCTGGGCAGCCCATACCCACTAAACCTACCGCGAATGCCATCAGCCGTTATGAGCGGGTGCCCCGGATCTGTCAGCGACAGGACACCCCAACGACCGGCCGGTCTCGGCAAGACCGGACTTCACCCTCGAAGGGGACTCCTCCGGCACTCAGAGAAGTCCCGACGACGCCGAAGCATGCTGGGGCCAGGTTCCCATCCTGGCCCCGCTGATTACGGGGCAGCGAGAGGAGGCGTTTGAAACGCCTCCTGCGCACCCCGACTCGTCGCCTGCGGAGGAGGGAGCCCCACGGCTCCTCCCTGACCTGCTCGTCGGCCTCCTTCTGGGACATGACTGTCTCGCAGAAGGAGGCGACCGCCGACCAAGACCTGTCGCTCCGTACCATCGCAAGTGCGAGGCTCGGAAGCGACAGGTCTACTCCACCGATGGCGGATGCCAAGTCGCAACGCTGCGCTGCCCATCTCGGGCACACCTCCAGGGTGTGCTGGGCAGAGTCCACCGCAGCGCCACAATCATGGCACCGCTCATCAGCCTCCCGTCGGGCCGTCCGACACAGGTAGTCCCCGAAGCAGCCATGCCCCGTGAACACCTGCGTCAGACGGAAGGTGAGAGGTTTGCGCTTTCTGCGCATCCAACGCTCAGGACCGGGCGCAGAGCACCCGTTGTACGTAAACCGTACGGGTGATGCGCCAGGTCCTCCTCCCACCTCCGGCATAGTGCTACCTCACCTAACCGACGGATCCGCCGGACCTCTTCTGGCAGAGGGTTCTCTCCGAGGGCCCTCCTATCCGAGACATAGTCGGACACCTCGGCCAGAACCCCGCCACGAGCTCCCACGGCGGATCGCCGGCAAGCGCAGTAGCTGCCGCCCACGAGACCGTACGGTACCCCGGATGACCCTGATCGCGGCAATCCGCTGCGCCCTGCGCAGCTGTGCGCGATTGCCGCGAGACAGGTCACCCGCCCAGATGGGGCACCGTACGTGGCCATACTCCGACAGACCCCAGAGTACAGCCTCCTGCACACCGCGCTGGGTCCTCCGAGGTTCGGGAGGAGACTTCCCAGCGCGGCTGCCGTCCTCAGGACCTTCGGCCCCAACTGTTCAAAGTGGGGTCCGAAGGTCCATCCTCCATCGAGGGTGAGTCCCAGGTACTTCATCTGGGAACTCACCCTCACTCTTTCACCTCCAATGAGGAGGGTGGCACCCGGAGGGGTCCTTACGCCCGGTCCTGCGGAAGAGGAGGGCTTCGGTCTTCCAGTTTTACCCGAAGCCCTAACCTCTCTATGCGGCTGACCACGAGGCCCACTCCGACCTCGGCCAGCCGCGCCGCCTCCTTATACGCCTTTCCCGGGAATATACGAGGGTGTCATCTGCATAGCAGATGACACCCATCCCGGGAGGAGACGGCTCCGCAGGACTCCAGTCGTAGCCGATGTCCCACAGAATCGGCCCCAACACCGATCCTTGTGGGACACCGCGCTCGGCTTTTCTCCACCTGACTGACCCTCCGGTCCTCGAATGCCACCTCCTCTGGGAGAGGTAGGCGCCCAACAGCCTCCTGAGATACAGGGGCACTCCGAAATATACGAGTGCCGCCTGTATCACCGCATGTGGGAGACTGTTGAAGGCATTGGCGATGTCCAGTGACACCGCCAACACTACCTCTCCCTGACGCCCCTCCTCTTCCGTCACCGCCCGCAGACGTCGGAGGGCGTCGACGGTCGACCGGCGGGCCCGGAACCCGAACTGAAACTCATAGAGTTTTGGGCCCGACCTTCTCCATATGCCGGACGAGGCGGCGAGCCACGACCCTCTCCAGGGCCTTGCCAGCCTCGTCCAGCAACACGACCGGTCGAACCGCCGAAGCCGAGTCCGGGGGCCGACTGTCCTTCGGGAGAAGGCACAGCCGACCCTCTTTCCAGACCCTCGGGAACTGCCCCGACCGCAGACAGCGGTCGAACAGCTCCCGAAGGGCCTGACCGAGGTGCACGAGGGAAAGGGCCAAAACCTTTCCGTGCACCCCGTCCGGACCCGGTGCCCTCCGCCTACTCTGGAGGCAGGTCAAAACTGCCTCCATTTCGGTATCCGTGACGGGTGGTGGCGGGACGTCTTCGACGTCCGGCGTCTGCCGAGCCATCCTGGGGGGAGTGAAACCCGCAGGGGCGTCGGGGAAGAGTTCCCCGACTATCCTCCCCAGGAGCTCTGGCTGGAGCACTCCGGTGAGAGGGGCCGACCGGGTGCGGAATTTCTCCCACACCCTTTATACGGTCGGCCCCAAGGGTCTCTCTCGAGACCCTTCACCATCTCCAGCCAGGCAGTCTCCTTGGCTCAGACGTCCTACGCCTTTTTTTTTTTTTTTTTTTGTTAACGCGGGGAATCGAGTTATTAACCATCCTCCGGTACCCTGGGTGGGCCCGGAGGGATGTGTGGGACTCGGCCTGGGCAGCCCATACCCATTAAACCTACCGCGAATGCCATCAGCCGTTATGAGCGGGTGCCCCGGATCTGTCAGCGACAGGACACCCCAACGACCGGCCGGTCTCGGCAAGACCGGGCTTCACCCTCGAGGGGACTCCTCCGGCACTCAGAGAAGTCCCGACGACGCCGAAGCATGCTGGGGCCAGGTTCCCATCCTGGCCCTGCTGATTACGGGGCAGCGAGAGGAGGCGTTTGAAACGCCTCCTGCGCACCCCGACTCGTCGCCTGCGGAGGGAGGGAGCCCCACGGCTCCCCTCCTGACCCGCTCGTCGGCCTCCTTCTGGGACATGACTGTCTCGCAGAAGGAGGCGACTGCCGACCAAGACCTGTCGCTCCGTACCATCGCAAGTGCGAGGCTCGGAAGCGACAGGTCTACTCCACCGATGGCGGATGCCAAGTCGCAACGCTGCGCTGCCCATCTCGGGCACACCTCCAGGGTGTGCTGGGCAGAGTCCACCGCAGCGCCACAATCATGGCACCGCTCATCAGCCTCCCGTCGGGCCGTCCGACACAGGTAGTCCCCGAAGCAGCCATGCCCCGTGAACACCTGCGTCAGACGGAAGGTGAGAGGTTTGCGCTTTCTGCGCATCCAACGCTCAGGACCGGGCGCAGAGCACCCGTTGTACGTAAACCGTACGGGTGATGCGCCAGGTCCTCCTCCCACCTCCGGCATAGTGCTACCTCACCTAACCGACGGATCCGCCGGACCTCTTCTGGCAGAGGGTTCTCTCCGAGGGCCCTCCTATCCGAGACATAGTCGGACACCTCGGCCAGAACCCCGCAGACGTCCTACGCCTGTCACAATCTATCGTAGACCTCCTACGCCTGTCTAATACTATCGTAGACGTCCTACACCTGGCTCAAATCATATAAAATAAATACTTAATCTGTAATACCAAGATACCTTGTTTTAATTACAATGAATTGAGATCAATCATGAAACGTTAATAATATAATGATCACGGAGATTGATTTGATCAGTCGTTGCTAATATCAAACATCATGATTCATGGAGATTAATACATCCGTTAATGTTAATATAACGTAAGTAATGACTCAAGATAGTTTTATTAAAAGTCTGACTGTACACGAACGTATTAATACGAAGTATGAAGTTAAAATTAAGCAAGGTGAATGCAAATTACATCGCATTAAGGCATGAATATTACACTACGTTTCATATAACTCGGTGCTAGCAACGAGTTGCTCGTTTTGTATTTTTCTGTTTCACTTGGCTTACTTAATTCAGGTTTTGATATTAATATAAAAATATAATTCCCTGTGAAATTTCGAATAATTTTTTTTTAATAGCTCTTATGACTTTAAAAGGTTTTATAAAGTCAGCAGAACGATTAACTTTTTTTTTTTTGTTAACGAGGAGGAAATCTTTAGAAAAATACCCCGCCTTCTGGGGGGAAGATGGCGGTTATGTGGGGTTTTTAACTAAAAGGGGCCTCGGGTTCACTGGGCGACAAGGGTGGGGGCCTGAGTCGTCCTCCAAAGTGGACCCGGGAAGAAGGCGACATCGGCTGGCCCGTGTCGCCTTGCGCTGCGAGGGCACAGTGGGGAGGGAGTAACCTCCCCCCCCGGGACGTGCTCTCCTTGAGCACAGTGCAGAGGGGCTCCGGTACGTTCCACTGGAGATCCCGGAGCCTCTCGTCATGCACCGAGGAAAGGGCCACCGGGGAGGTTTTAGTGGGTAAAAACCCCACATAACCACCGCCTTTCCCGGCGGGGTATCTTTGTGAAGATTTCCTCCCCGTCAACAAAAAAAAAGGACTTGCAGCCTTCCGGACGCAATGACATTTACGTATTTAAGTATGCGGTAATACTAAGAAATATAGTAGTACCGCATATAATATATATAAAAAACATTATTTATGCAAACCACAAGAATGTTAAGTTGAGGACACTAGGGAACCATATATTTATAATACCAAATAGGCCGGCGACGAGGGCACAAAATAGCCGTATTTGCATACAAATAGCTCGAGTCTGTCTCTTTTGTATTAATTCCAAGAGACTTTTATGGTGCCTCTTACAGGCAAACTTAACTAAAAGCAATATTTGTATTTCTTTTCCTTACTTTAAAACCATTAAATTGTAATTTTTAAGCGTCAATAGCCTAATGGTTTAGGGAACGGTCTGCGACCCGTAAGATCGTGGGATCAAATCCACCATTCGACTATTGACGTGAACCATCTCCTAGCACAAGCTTAACCTTAGTTCGTATGGTTAACAAGAATGTTAATACGAACGAAGTTAATAACAAACTAATCATTTGATTATTAAGTAATATATTATATTATAAATAACAGTATGTATATATTTATAAACATAAACATACTATAATTATTGCACAATTATTATTACATTAAACTGTATTTAATTTTTTTTTAAAGAAATCTAGCAATTTTTTTTTGCTTTTCAGAAATATTACTAATATTCTTGTTAACCATACGAACTAAGCTTAAGCTTGTGCTAGGAGATGGTTCACGTCAATAGTCGAATGGATTTGATCCCACGACTTTACGATTCGCAGACCGTTCCCCAAACCAGTAGGCTTTTGACGCTTAAAAATTAATTTACCAAAGCTTATTTATTATTATTATGTCTTCTTTATTACCGACCTTATTTATGCTATACTAAATGTATGTCCCATTACAGCTTAATTTCCCATATTAAGTTTAAATTAATGGATAATTTACAACGATAACCCGAGGCGAGTCGCCGTTGTGGCAGATGTTACGCAGCTTATGAGATTATCGGCTTTTAATAATCATAGACCGTAACCCAGAATAATTACATTCAATCGATCGATGTGAAATTCTGAATGATAGTGCATATTCTTCTTTTGTATGTGAAGAAACACTGCTTCTCATATTTGCATCATAAATATTCTTTATTTCTATTTCCTTATTTAGGCTTTCTTCATGGCCAAATTACATCTGGTAGGATTGATTACCTTGCAGAATTTAATCCAAAAATACTAAATTATTGACGTAACAAATCTACGACACCTTAGTCTTATTTGAACCATGGTAGCTCAGTACCCGGTTGTTTTATGTCCGATCCACCGTTGCCGGCACTAATACATAAAAAAGTGCTCGGCGGTGAAGGAAAACGTTATGAGGAAAATATCATTCCTATGTGAGGTCTGAGAATCCGCACTATTTTTCTCTTCACTCTGCTACAGAAAAGGCCAACAGTTTCTTTTTTTCATAAATATTACGAACATTCTTGTTAACAATTCCAACTGAGCTTAAGCTTGTGTTAGGAGATGGTTCACGTCAATAGTCGAATGGTGGATTCGACCCTACGACCTTACGATTCGCAGACCGTACCCTAAACCATTAGGATATCAGACGCTTAATGCCAGCCAATAGGTCTAAATATTAATCTACGTAGATCATTTTCCAAGATCAAATGAGGTTAAACAATAATAAAAATACGAAATCCTACATTCACTGATTTTACGCCCTAGTTAAAATAAGAAATATCAATAAAGATCGTAGACTGAAACAATAAAAGTGGCTACGGCGAGACGAAAATTGTTAATTCCGAGGCAAATTGCCAATCATGTGCCAGAGCAAACAATTTACAGGTCAATTACACTCTCAGCTCCTGCGATGTTTTCTAACGATGGCGTTAACGGTGCGATAATAAAGCCTGTTTTCGTGTAATTCTACAAAAAACTTATTTCCACTATAATACCCTCACTATTTTAGCACGCCATTTTACAACCGACTTTAAAAAAGGAGAAGGTTCTTAATTATCGGTGTTTTTATTTTATTTGTTACCTGATAACTATTGACTGGCTGAACCGATTTTGATGATTCTTTTTTTATTTGAAAGCTGATGTTCCCCGCCTGGTCCTAATTAAACGGTCATAATCTGAATCAATGACATCCATGAGAAAACCACAATCAAGTATGTACGCCACAAATGTACCAATAACTCAGTATCACGTCAACCGATTTCGGTGATTTATTTTTTTATTGGAAAGTATGTATGTACTTCAATGGTAGTTTTACGAGAGTTTTGTTAGATTCTAATTAATAATATTTTGTTATATTCCTACGATAATTCGTAAATAAAAGAGGGCGTCCGCGCGTATTCTATTTGAGGGCGGTTTTTGGTTTTGCTCGTAAATATACTTGTAGCTATAAAGAATAAAATATATATTTTGTTAAGCACATAGCATAGTTGTTCGATTTTACGATCTTATGTGAATAAATCGTAAAAAAATAATAGCCGTCGTATAGAAATCGAGTTTCTATATTTCCATTTCTTACGTACATAAATATCCCTTGATAATATTCACTGGACTAACCGATCGAGTCCTGGTTCGGTACTTTCGTGCGTCCTTGGATCCGAGATGAAATACAACAAACTTAACAACATTGAATTATTTATTTCAATATAGTATAAAGTTAGATTTTCGTAATAAATGTTAATGTAACAACAGTTTATGTAACGAATAAAAGTTCATATAGCAAACTGTGAGCTTAATGCTTGCAAATGTACGTCTACGGCTCGCTTATACGATTACCAAGTGCTAGGTGACGCGCAATATCCGGTAAATGTGCCCCTTAATCCATAACCATTAGAGGGCTTTCTGTGGTTTCCGATAAACACCCAAATTTCGTAGTTCTGTTGTGTTCGTATTAGAGACGTAATATTAGGTACTATGTTTAAATAATACTGTTAGTTCCCTTTTAACATGATAAGTACAACTATTACATTATTAAGTTTAAAACAGAAACGTGAAAGCATAGTATCCCGCTAGCACCCCGAGTACGATCCCAAGTGTAGACACCAAACTATTGTGTGTTAACATTTTAGCTTATTTACCACGGCGGTGAAGGAAAAAGTCGTGAGGAACCCTGCATGCCTTAGAATATTCACGCGAGTCAAGTTACTCGAAGTACGGTAATCCGGACTGGGACTGCGTGGTGGACTATGCTCTAATATATACTCTCTAAATATACTTTTCTTTATCAAACTCATAGGTTAAGCTATTACAATATTAATATAAAAATATATATAAATATTTAAATATATTAAAGGATAATACAATATATAAAAACATTATGAATACTAACTTAATGTGCCACCGGCACCGAAGCAAGGCGCAAGTAACCAGTAGTTATGGCGACATACCTGACAGACCGACGAGAGAGGACGGGAGGGGGAGTTTAATCCCTCTCCCCCTGTGCTCTCGCTGTGCAAGGCTACACGGAGCAGTCGATGTCGCCTTTTTCCAGAGTCCACTTCAGCGGCCGATAAAAGCCCCCACCCTTGTCGCCCATTGAACCCGAGGCCCCTTTTAGTAGCCTCCTACGACAGGCAGGGGATACCGTAGTGTTCTACGAGCTCAAAACTACAGGGCTGAAGTAACTAAAGCAACGTTTCTTCAACATAAAAACTGTGTACCGGTGAATTGACATCCCTATTCACCCTCGCAACCCCTACAAATACTAGCAACTTCAGCGATTGGACTGGTATTGTGTGAAAGCGCTTGATTATTTATCCATCTTTCAACAACAACGAATTGGAAAGAAAAGCATTGTACCCTTAACAAAAACGCGCGGACCATCGCGTTCACCCTTTATGCATATTATATTCAAAGAAAATTTAAATTTGTAACAAAGGCCCTCTGACCGAAGGAGACTGGCCTACATAAAATATAGGACATGTAAACATAGCCCCTCTGTCAACGCTCGAATTAATAACGAGCTTCATGCTCCAATCGTACAATGATATCTTACGGTCGAAAAAATAACAACAGCCTTTCTTTTGTATTGATATAATCTCCACAAGCACTAGTAGCGCAAACGTGAACAACTCAACTGAATATCGAAAGTAGAAAGTGACAAGCTTACGCGCAATATTTATCACCTACACTTTCGCAAACTTGATATGGTATCATCACCAAAATACATGGCATGTAATAGAGGATGCATACAACATTATAGTTGAATTTCTTAATAATACAACTAACACAATCAAACAACAAAATTCAAATTACAATTCATCACTATGCTATATAATTGAACCAAATATGTTTCGCTGCCACCTAAAATAAGGTCCAGTCCTGTGCATAGTTTGGTTAGGTGGCATATTTTTGGTTTTAATTTCACTCTCTCTCTGCATGCGTGATTGTGTGTCTTAGTGAGAATGGATTGTGTGATGGAATATGCAAATTGTATTTATATTAACTTATAATTTTATGTGTGTGTTTCAAAAGAGGGCGAAAGAAAGCTATTTATGTCGATATTCAACATTAATTTGTCTAATGCAAGTGTGTGATAGTATTCTTGGCTATACGCAGCCGGGTCAGACGAGAATGCATGTTGTGGCCAAAGTGGGGCTGAGACGCATATGATTCAAGTTATATATACTTTTCTTTATGTGTTTAATTATGTATCCGTGTGTTATTGTAACTGTAGAATATAATGTAAAGTTTCTGACGAGAAAGTTAATCACTTCACCCAGATATAGGAATATTTATAATAAATTAAAAACGCCTACAATTTGTAGTGTCCATGTATTAATTTACTATTCATTTTCCTGTATCTTTGATCTTTAGAGTCGTTGCAACTCAGTGGTCGGTCGCTCTAAGTTGCTAAATACGCAGTTGCGCAGTAACCCAAGTTTGATTCCAGATGCAATGAACTTGTTGATTGAGTTTTGAGATTAAGTGTGACCAAGTGCTCGGTCTTGAATGTTTTGTTTTTTTTTGTTTTTTTTTTAAAAGAAAGCTAGCAATATATCTTTTTTTTCAGAAATATTACTAACAATCTTGTTAACCATTCCAACTAAGCTTAAGCATGTGCTAGGACATGATTCACGGTAACAGATCAATGGTGGATTCGAACCCACGACCTTACCATTCGCAGGTCATACCCTAAACCATTAGGCTATTGGGAGGTTAAATGATGTTAGAAACTTGTCTGAGATTTGTGAAATCTACCATTCTATTAAACCAATCTACAAACCAAACGATGGCATAATTTATAGAGAAAGCCTGTGCCCAACAGTAGGATATAGCATATGCTATTACTGTTTTCATTTTTTCGTAGGCACGTAGATATATTTATAGTACCTACAGTATTCAAATTATTTATTTAAGAATATAAAAAAAAATAGTGACGGATACACATCGTAGCAAATCAAAAATTTATAAATAATTTATGATAACCATAAAGGTAAAAAATATATACAATTTCAATATTTATTACTTATTTATTAAAATAAAAAGTTAATTTTGTTCTTTTAAAACACCAAATGGAGGAGGCTATGAAGCAGCATACCGGATGTATGATTTTTTTTTTATAATTTCAGACAACAACTTTTGAAGTTACGGATTCGCTACGTGTTCTACACGTTGCTACGTGTCTACGCTGCTACGTTCGGCAACCCTACTGCATTGCGTCTACAGTGTGTGGTCCTACATTTGTGAGAGGCGGCTGTCTTAACAGTATTTACCGTAGCAATTTAATACTAGTCTAATAGACAGTCCACGATCATGGAAAAGCAGATGAAATTGAGTGTAATAATTTTCTTTATAATTTAGTTACCTTTGTGGGCATAACTCAAAGATATATAACTGTTAATATATACCTATATTTATAGGTCATATTCTATGAGTAAATAAGAAACAGTTCTTGAATTTAGCTGATTTTTGTGACTTTGTAACAGTAAATTAAGTGTGCCTGTAGCGTGTCTGTTATAGAATGGAATATAAACCGTTTGTCGTAGCAACCTTGAATTAAAAATATTATTACATAGTTATAAAGGTCAACGGTAACAAATCGATCCCAATTTATACACTGGTTTAGCACGTAGCGGCGTTGATATTATGTTAAGAGCGGTTTTCAATAATTTGTCACGTTTTAGTCAGTCTCACACGTGATATTAAATCTATTCAACTAACATTGTGGGTAGAATTTGGAATAGTTTAACATACTACGTGCTTTTATTACAATAACACAGAACTAGTGAGCTTTGTGCGAATTCTATAACATACTTAGCAATCTAAGTAATAATTGATTACAAAAATGATGCGTGTATTGGTGTACAAGAGTAAAAAGTTAAAAAAAAACCAGTCATATGGACTGGTGATAGAAGTAATATTATTAACATCAATCTGGTGTCACATCTGTTCACACACCGAGCAACAACTATATGGTTTTATTTATTATTCAAATATATTACGGGCTGTATAAGCATGTCGGTGACTGGTGGGATCCATGAGAAAATAATTAGACTTAAATTTGCATTAAGAATGTGCGTCACAAATGGACGAATAACTAGAATCTATCCAAGGTTCTAATTAATTTTATTTTGTAATATTCTTACAACAATTCGAAAATACAAAGAGGGCGTCCGCGCGTAATAATGCTTAGCGTTTGATTCGATTTGAAGTCGGTTTTTGTTTTTGCTCGTAAATATACTTGTGAACTGTCAGTTCTACATATATTGTGTTGCAAATAATTCGTACAGCCACCAATAAAATGTACAATAAAATATTTATTAATATATTTAGGAGAATTATTTATTTTATACATTCTAAGCAAGTCTTAGACCACGATTCCACCCGATGGTAAATGGAAACGCAGTCCTGGTAAGGGCGATGCCCCATTAGTGCAGCGTCGTTTTCGATATATTTTTTATGTTTCATCGGATCGACGGACAAGTGCCGAAGCGGGATGAGGGTGATGTGCTGCGATGTTGGAGCTCCGCTGCGACGTCGGACAGTGATCCACTGCTAGAGGAGGAAGGCTGACCTGAGACGCAGCTGCGACGGCGTGTATACCCTCTTGCGTTGCGTTGGCGCAACGTCAACGTAACACACGTGTGGCATACAATGCGTTGTTCCGACGACGCTGCGCAATGCACTAATAGGGCCCCGCCCTAAGGCGTACTAATTTTCGTTTAGTGATTTTTATATTCACTACAATGTTACTCATTAGTCACTTTCGTAGACCATGAGCATAGTTAATTGTTCAAAACACAGATTATTTCAACCCGCAACAAATTCCGTTAAATAAGTTAAGTTTCATTTTCATTGACGTCATGTAATTTAATCAAATAAATATATTTAAAATATTTATTTATGAAATTTTTTCATCTATTATTTTATTGCATAAAATATATTTTAATCTCATAACATATATTATTATACATACTCTTATTGTCTGTATAAATTCCATATAACAGTAGTATTGCGCGCGCACGTCTTTAGGTAGTCCCGGGCACCGCTGAAACTCAGCGCTGTCGCATCCTTGCGACAGCATATGCTGAGACGGTGTCCGATATTGGCGTCATATGTTTTGTATTATTTGTCCGTGTAACTTTAACTGTGTTTTGTCTATTTTTCATTCTTTTTAATGTGTGTTATATTCTGTCTGTGATGTGTTTTTGTATTGTGATGCCAATAAATAAATATCTATGTCTATGTCATCATGTGACACACGTCAATCAGTAAATGAAGAAAAAGCAGATACCAATCTCTTAAACTTCACAACAGTAAGTAAGCAAACCTAAAACAATTTCGTAATTAAGTACACTAGTGGACTAAGCACACACAATTAGTACCGAAGCCTAAGCATAGTGTACGAGGCTTTCATTGAAGCAACACATAATTCTGTTAGCTTGCGAAGAGAATATTAATTTAGACGTTATGTCCTGAATGTAAATCATGTTGCCAATGGATACGTCGTAATTAACTATTATATATATCTTATACTTAATAACTTTTATTTTAATTTATTACTATAATGTTATATAAGTACTTATATACTATTATTAAACAACTATTATACAATATTAAATTATAATATTAAATCAAAAACTTCACTTTGAAAACTAAAAATAAAACTAAATAATGAAAAAATACTAAATTATTTTGGTATATAGAGAAATTATTCCGTACATATCTTTTATGAAGTACTGTTCTAAAAAATTTTACAAAAAATAATTAAATTCTAATATTTATTTTATTAAACTAAGGCTCGTGGCAAGCTTCAGCCTTTCAGCTTTCACTTAGATCATATCAGTTTATATAAAAACCGAAGTAAATACCTACAGCCTTGTTTTGTAAACTAAGCAATTATAGTCTTTTGAAGTCCGCATTAGACGCATTATTAATCTCTCTACGAAGAAGGGCTGCCTAATAGTGGGATACATTATGCCTGTTACTTTACTACGTACAATGTATGAACAGTATTTTGTTTGGTATCTCCTTCAAGATTAAATGAAAAAAAAACACAAATTTATACAAATATAAACTTTTTTTTTTTGTTGACGGGGAGGAAATCTTCAGAAAGATACCCTGCCTTCTGGGGGGAAGGCGGCGGTTATGTGGGGCTCTACCCACTAAAACCTCCCCGGTGGCCCTTTCCTCGGTGCATGACGAGGGGCTCCGGGATTCCAGTGGAACGCACCGAAGCCCCTCTGCACTGTGCTCTAGGAGCGCCGTCCCGGGGGAGGTTACTCCCTCCCCTGTGCCCTCGCAATGCAAGGCGACACGGGCCAGCATGTGTCGCATCCTTGCGACAGCATATGCTGAGACGGTGTCCAATATTGGCGTCATATGTTTTGTATTATTTGTCCGTGTAACTTTAACTGTGTTTTGTCTATTTTTCATTCTTTTAATGTGTGTTATATTCTGTCTTTGATGTGTTTTTGAATTGTGTTGCCAATAAATAAATATCTATGTCTATGTCATCATGTGACACACGTCAATCAGTAAATGAAGAGAAAGCAGATACCAATCTCTTAAACTTCACAACAGTAAGTAAGCACACACAATTAGTACACCGAAGCCTAAGCATAGTGTACGAGGCTTTCATTTAAGCAACACATAATTCTGTTAGCCTGCGAAGAGAATATTAATTTAGACGTCGTGAATGTAAATTATGTTGCCAATGGATACGTCGTAATTAATTATTATATATATCTTGTACTTAATAACTTTTAGTTTAATTTATTACTATAATGTTATATAAGTACTTATATACTATTATTAAACAACTATTATACAATATTAAATTATAATATTAAATCAAAACTTCACTTTAAAACTAAAAATAAAACGAAATAATGTAAAAATACTAAATTATTTTGGTATATAGAGAAATTATTCCGTACATATCTTTTATGAAGTACTGTTCTAAAAAATTTTACAAAAAATAATTAAATTCTAATATTTATTTTATTAAACTAAGGCTCGTGGCAAGCTTCAGCCTTTCAGCTTTCACTTAGATCATATCAGTTTATATAAAAACCGAAGTAAATACCTACAGCCTTGTTTTGTAAACTAAGCAATTATAGTCTTATGAAGTCCGCATTAGACGCATTATAAATCTCTCTACGAAGAAGGCCTGCCTAATAGTGGGATACATAATGCCTGTTACTTTACTACGTACAATGTATGAACAGATTTTTGTTTGGTATCTCCTTTAAGATTAAATGAAATGAAAAAAACACAAATTTATAAAAATATAAACTACCTCAAGTATTCTGTACAAGTATTTAGAGTTGATAAAATGACAGTTAAGCGAGCTACAGTTGTATTTTAAATTCAGTGACATTTACAAACGGAATTTTGCAATTTTATTTAATGTTCTAGATCTAGCTTCAGCAATATTTTCTTCACGAGTGTATAGTTATTGCGGCTAAAATTTCATAAACTTTTTACTCTACCGTACCACTTTAGCATAGACGTGAGTACTCCAAAATAAATATTAAAAATAACGGTAGAACCATTTATTTTTTGCACGCTAATCCGAATAAAAATTTCAAGTATAGTACTTTAAAATTACGTTCGTCATCAGACGATGTAAGCTTTTTTTTTCAACCGACTTCAAAGAAGGAGAAGTTATCAATTCGTCTGTATGTTTTTTAAATCTGTTACCTCGTAACTTTCGAGTAGGTGTATTCAATTTTGATTTCCATCTTTTCCTTTCGATTCCTTTTTATTTCAAAGGTGCACCATCTTTGTTTTAGTGTGGTCCCAATCCAATTTAATTCAATTCCGAAAATGGCACCCATGTAAAAACCAAATAAGTATTAAATTTGCATTAACTAAATGCGCCACAAATATATTTAGTAATATTCCTACGATAATTCAAAAATATAAAGAGGGCGTCCGCGCGTTTGATTCGTTTTGAAGTCGGTTTTGTTTTTACTGGTAAATATAATTTTATGATGAAAATAAAACCGTTCATAAATGACGGTGCTACAAGTAGAGAAATATTAAAAAAAAACACATTGAAAACCTCCTCCTTTTTTGAAGTCGGTGGAAAATTCTCTGTCTGCCAGATCATTTCACATGTAAAAACCTGTAAAATGGTGCAATTTCCTCTCGTAATTCTACATTTTAGGTCAAGATTAATTGAGCTATAAAAATTAAAATGGGATGTACATTTCCGATAACCTTTAAGTGATTGTGAATATTATGGTAATGATCTATGATGATCCTAAAAATTAAAAAAGTTTATGTAACAGTATTGTTACCGATTCCAAATATTTAAAAAAAATGATATATGATTTTATAAAATTTAGCT
This sequence comes from Meandrusa payeni, assembly GCA_029286785.1. NCBI lineage: Eukaryota > Metazoa > Arthropoda > Insecta > Lepidoptera > Papilionidae > Meandrusa > Meandrusa payeni. The sequence goes on along the minus strand of JAGSMX010000008.1, from coordinate 2,654,958 downwards.
ATTAATTTAATTTATTTTAATCTTATAAATGTATTAAAAAGATTCAAGCTCAGCTGATAAAAATATTAAGAAAAAAAATATCTCGTTAAGCTCTGAAAATGTAGGCGACTAAAGTTTTTACTTAGCACACAATACATCTCCCACAAACGCCTGTAACAGACCTCATAAACATGCCGTATCGCACCTGCATGCTCAAACAAGGATTAAAACGGACTGGATGTGACTCAAAGAAAAATTATTATGTTTTCTAATAAATTGTCATTCCATTTTTGTGTTAAAACAAAAACCAGACGTGAGTTTTGAAATGAAAATTGCATTCTGAATACGTTGGATTATTTATAAAGTCCATTTTGTATAACCCTAAAACATTTTATTAGTTCCCAATACTCAAAAGTCACAAATGACTTACTAATAAGTCGGAATCTGCGGCTTTTGAGCCACATGTAGCTATTTAATATATTATTTACGGCTCTTTTGCACAAATTTTGTTTCATTTTCCGACTATTACTCAAAAAAGTGGCTCTTTTACTAAATTTTGGTTAACTATCGAGTAAATTTAGCTCTTTGATAAAAAAAAAGTTTACGTGAGATAAGCTGACCTTTTTTTTGCCCACTAAAACCCCCCCGATGGCCCTTCCTCGGTGCATGGTCTTCCGGAGCCCCTTTGTACTGTGCTCTTCGGAGAGCTAGTTCCTCCCCCACTGTGCCCTCGCAATGCAAGGCGACACGGGCCAGCATGTCGCCCAGTGAACCCGAGGCCCCTTTTAGTCGCCTTCTACGACAGGCAGGGGATACCGTTGTCTTATTCTACGAGTCCAGAACTAAGAAGTGTTAAGTTGACTTGCACTAATTGTGCATTTCATGATTCTATCGAAACACACGAATCTTGAATGAAAGAAGCAAAAATTTCAAGGCTTTTAAAAGTGAAAGCGTGGTTATTTTATCCATTTAGAAATAAAACATTTAAGGATATGCTTTTGTCGCTCATCTAGAAAGTTCTTAGATCTATGTGCGACCTCGTTGCGACCTACTTGTCCCGGCCGCGTGGACTCATTTGTCAAGCAAATGCTAAAGGCTATGCCCAAAGGATGGCCTGAGATAATGATAATTTTTTACAACACGATTGATTAATTACAGATTCACATTTTATACAAAATAGGACACATTTCCACATGAAGTACGCCCATTAATAACTGGTGTTGTAAAGAAAACGTACGAGACAACATAAAAACTGATTTTTTTTTATAAATTAAAGTTGATATAAGATTTTAGTATACGTTTTGTTCTGAATGAACTACGCTGATCGGCCAAGTGGCCTCTACAGTGTCACCAGCTTTTCGAGAGGTGCCACAGAGGTCGCGTAGCGTGAACCTCTTTAGTATAGAAAGACAGAAAATTTTATTTGTACATATAAAATACACAAACAAAATATACATAGATAAGAATAACATATCTAATTTTAAATTAGTATTACCTTCTATTTGTATTTAATTTTAATTAATTTTACATAAGACGAATAACTGCCTAATCTTATACTAATATCATCAATTACACGTTCATTTGAATATTATGAATAAATTATAAACTTTAACCACGATCCCTTGGTAACAGAACTCGGATTAAACTATTGAATTTCGTTACAAAGGCTGCTTTACATGTAAATCTTGGTGTGTAACAGAAGGAATCACTCAGACTACGTTAATTAACTGTGTGTTCACTAACTATAGCGCTATTAGGGGAATTAGAAGTTCAAATTTATTAGTAAATAGAGTTTGCATATAAATAACGAGTATATTGACAAGTAAAAATCGAACCGATTTTAAATCGAACATGCATATTACGAAATAGAATTAATCAGAACCTAACCAAACTCTTAAGACTACCATTGAACTACATTCTTTCCAATAAACCAATGACTCATCGATATCGATGGGCATGTTATTGAGTTCTTCGACCTTTCGCGCACATACTCAATCCAAATTTAAGACTTATATGGATCCCATATGAGCCGTGGTAGCTCAGTGTCCGGGCGGTCGCCTCAAGTTGCATAGTACGCTAGCAACCCGAGTTCGATCCCCGGTGCCGGCACCAATAAATTTGTTGTTGCAATTTTATGTGCTGATTAACCACGCGCTCGGCGGTGAAGGAAAACATCGTGAGGAAACCTACATGTCTTAGAAAATTTTTCTACGACATGTGAAGTCTGCCAATCCGCATTAGGGCCGCGTGGCGGACTATGCCCTTATACTCTCTTTACAGAGAAGGCCTGTGCCCAGCAGTGGGACATATATATTATATATATAAAGGCTGTAACTTTTATGGATCCCATTGTCAGAACTGGAATAAATAGGAACCACACAGGGACCACCAGTTTTCAAGTAAAAAAAAAGAATCATCAAATTGATTCAACCAGTTCAAAGTTATAAGGTTACAAAAACGATATGAGCACCTCCTTCTTTGAAGTTGGTCGAAAAGAACCTCTTTTTAAGTCGATCGGAAAAATAGTTAATTACCGGATGGAATAACCCAAACATTTCCTGGAAACCTTTTTGTTATATTTATTTATTTATTTATGATTTGATAAGATAATCAAAAATTATTCTTATGTTACACACAATTACAAAGAGCCTTCTCTTTTAAATAAAAAAATGTGGTTTCATAGTACACCAGATAGAAACGAAGTTCCTAATTTAGGTAGAAGGTAAAATAGAAGCAACACAATTTGCAAAAAAATATTGCTTAGTTTTAATATATTTACTTATTTTTTCTTAATTTTGTTGATTGGTTTTTATTAAATTATATAAAATTATCCGTAATAGCAACCAGGCGAATCGTGGTTCGGCCCTCACGGATCGGAATGCTTACGCGTAACAACCGTCCAAGCCGAGGTTACCCCTCACCGGGAGGCCCATTGTATCGTGTTATTAACTGTAGAGGTTCAAGGTAAGCGACCTAAAAGCTATGCCACCTCTCAATTCGGTGAAGCAGTCAAGATCAGTTTCTCTGACCAACCTGCAGTTCGTGTCTATTCAACGTTTATTCGAGGAACATCCCGTGTAAAAGTGTACACCCGTTTCAAGCTTGACGCAACCCTCGTATTAAGCAAGAACCCTTAAACATTAGCTATTCAACTAGGGTCCTCATTGTATCCGTAAACCAATGAAGCGTCAAATTGAATTGAATTAAAACAGATTGAATAAGCGCCTTATGTAACAACCCTTTTCAGTAACATCTTCTAAAAAAAATATTTAATCTGTGATTAATAGAAATAGTTGTAGATGATTACTAAAGTTAATGATTTAAATACGTTATTTATACATTTAAAAAAAATTATAAATATTAAAAAATTACATCATTTTAAAAAGCGAACGGCCTCTCTTGTCAATGCCGAATTGGCACTGACAAGAAATACACACTAGCACATTTTACATAAACGTATTTTTACTAACTAGCTTTGCCCTGTTGTAACACTTCGATTAAAAGCTATTTATAATTTTTTCCATAGTAAAACATTCCTAAGTACCAATCCTTATTACGTCAGCTATCTACCAGTGAAAGTCCCGTCAAAATCGGTCCAGCCATTCCCGAGATTAGACGGAACAAACCGATAGACAACAATTGGAAAAAAATGTTATTTTGCTATGTGTACCGCAAATACATTCATATGCATTTAGTAAAAAATGTTTATTTTAATATAACAAACCGACAATCCAATTTTATTTATTTGTATAGATGTAGAATTCTTACCGTCAGGGTATTGATATAGGGTCAGTGTTCCGGCACCCAATGTATACAAGAGCTTAAATCAATCGCTACCCGAACACGTCGACCAAAATGCTAGTTACGTTAAAAGCTTTTAGCTGGGCCATAAAAATTGATACATTCGTTCCAACTTTCATGTACCTATCAAAATGTTATATCGTTTAATGACACTACTACTATCTTACTAAAATTATAAACGCAAAAGTTTGTAAGAATGTATGGATGTACGTGAAGTGTTACTCTTTCACGCAAAAACTACTGAATGGATTTTGATGGAACTGTACAATCATATAGTTTACACATCAGAGTAAGACATAGGCGATAATTTACAATGATATAGTGACAATTATCCAAAATATAATTATAAGTAAGAAGAAATCAGTCATCTGTGAGGTATTCTTTTTTTTTGTTGACGGGGAGGAAATCTTCACAAAGATACCCCGCCTTCTGGGGAAGGCGGCGGTTATGTGGGGATCTTACCCACTAAAACCTCCCCGGTGGCCCTTTGGAGATGGTTCACGTCAATAGTCGAATGATGGATTCGAACCTACGACCTTACGATGCGCAGACCGTACCCTAAACCATTAGGCTATTGACGCTTGATAAACATTTGAATAGTTAATTCGATAAAGTACGATATTACGGTACGACACGGTTACTACTAGATACATTTTGCATACGAGAGATACAGAAAAGGACATACTTTCATCCGCGGGTAACACCGCGGGACGGAGCTAGTTACATTTGAAGTGCAAACTTGACCACTTTTTGGTAGGCGAAAATAATATGTAATAATACACGGGCCAGCCGATGTCAACTTCTTCCCAGGTCCTCTTTGGCGGACGACAAAGGCCCCTACCCTTGTAGCCCGGTGAACCCGCGGTCCCTTTTAGTCACCTACGACAGGCTGGGGATACCGTAGTCTTATTCTACGAGACCAGAACTACAGAGCTGTCAATTTTTTCTGTCACAACCAGCTATATAGACGCATATTTTATGTTTGGCAAAAGTTTGTACAAATTAATAACAAGTTGTTTGTTTAACATTTGTTATAAGGCGTGGAAACTCGCTTCGATCGTTTTAATCGACGGGAACTTTGAAACGTATTTAACAAACAACAGCCTATGTAATCATTTCAAAACATTAATTGAATCTCTCATTTCATTCGAGAGCGGCTTTTGTTCTTCAATTTAACCAATATTATAAAACGGTCGCCATAGACATTGTACGTGTTGGAAGGAGACAAGAAGTCTTTCATCATTTAGAATTTATTCACCGATTGCTAACAATTAGAGTGTTTAAAACTTTAATGTAACTATATCTCTATATCCCACTGTTGGGAAAAGGCCATGTCTGTAAAGATAGCATAGAACATAATCCGCCCTTTCAGTCCTACAGGACTCGTAGAATAAGGCTACGGTATCCCCTGCCTGTCGTAGAAGGCAATCAAAAGGGGCTTCTGGTTCGCTGGGTGACAAGGGTGGGGGCCTTTATCGGCTGCTAAAGTGGACCCGGGAAGAAGGCGGAGTGAAAAGGAAGGCCCTAGTGCACATTGGCAGAATTCACATGTTTTAAATAATTTTCTAACACATGTAGGTTTAATAATAATGATAATAAGCCATTTAATCGGTTAGACAGATTACAACACATATACAAATTAACACAACAAGTTAAGCGCACAGTTAAAAATGAAAAAAAATAAAAAATAAATATATATACATCACTAAGGACCCAAAAGGTCCGATACACAAGGCTATGTGTTGCAACGCCGAACCGACCGGGCTCACTGCTCAGCATAATGCTGATTATCCGAGGAGGGTAAATCAGCGCTGGTATTCTGCAGAAACCCATTTTAAGAAGCAAACAAATGTCAGTAGCAGAATTTTAACAAAGTACGAATAACGTAAAAGCAAGTAAAACACCAGGGAAACATAAATTATATATAAAATAAAACAAAATAAAATAAAATGGGGAATTATTTAATTAATAATTAATTTCCTCATGATATTGTCTTTCACAGACGAGTAAGTGGGAAATAAGCACGTATTCAAGCGTGGTAGCTCAGTGTGGGGGCCTACCTGAAGTTGCATAGTACGCTACTAACCCGAGTTCGATCCCCAATGCAATGCGACGAAAAATTTTTTCGTTGTGAGTCGTGAGTTCGTTGCTATTTTGTATTTAGCAAATGAACAACTTTAAAGATTAAAATATCATAAAGTATACTGTCTCCAACACGGGCGACCGTCTTAAGTTATCTAAAGTAGTTTGGAACAGTTCCAAGCTGTGCCTAAGTTTGTATCCGCAATATTGGTTTCCTGCGCTGCGAGCCAAGCTTGCGCAGATGTGGCGTTTAATAGAGGAAATGCGATCATAAACAGTAATGAAAAATTATCTATGATTGACAAGATATACAAATGTCATCAATTGAACAAACGAATGTCTTATTTTCATTTTTGATTTAATTTAAATACATAAAAATGGCAGTGTGAAAAGACACAGTAACGGCGTAATCCACTTGAACATCTAATCGACCCACACTTCGGACCTCTTTTCCATCTTCCTGCCGGAAGACTATCAGACATACTATACTATCATACAGATATATTATACAAATAAATTAAAACACCTGATGTTAAAGATACAAAAGATAATATCCCCGCGACATCGGTGGCTTGTTGTTTCCAATATTTTCAATATTTAATTATATAATTTAAACTTTATACATTTAATTATCATATTATTAATTTTATTTTATTGTATAAAATATATTTTAATCTCATAACTGTTTTATTCATGTATCATATTTATTATACTCTTACTGTCTGTATAATAATATTCCATATAAAAGTAGTATTGCGCGCGCACGTCTTTAGGTAGTCCCGGCACCGCTGAAAATCAGCGCTGTCGCATCCTTGTGACAGCATATGCTGAGACGGTGTCCGATATTGGCATCATATGTTTTGTATTATTTGTCCGTGTAACTTTAACTGTGTTTTGTCTATTTTTCATTCTTTTTAATGTGTGTTATATTCAGTCTGTGATGTGTTTTGTATTGTGATGCCAATAAATAAATGTCTATGTCTAAAAAATGTTCATACACCTACTATCCTAGAAGTTTAGTAGTTTCAACTCAGTGAAGTTAGAAAATCCTTCAGGGATACATCAATAACAAACCAAATAAAACATGTAACATAGTTCAAAAGAAATGTTTCGATCTTCGCCATATATAATATATTTTAGTATATAACAACCGATGCCTGCTAAGCCAATTGTATACAAGGTGAAGCTTCATTGGCGTCATATTAGTCGATATTCAGCAGTCTTTTATTTAATTGGTGCCACTGTTGTTCACCGACAGCGTACCACTGGCAAGTCAATAGTTTGTGTTTTAGTATTTGACATATTTGGTAATAATGAAATGATAATTGACATGGCTGTGATGCATCGGTTTCATAATGAACCTGAAAAATGAATTCACTGATTAATACAGAGCTGCATGTGCGTTGCCGGACTTTGATAAAGGAGTTTTTTTTAAGTTATTCTAATGAAAGAAATATCCAGCTATCTTTTCTTCGACATTTTACATTTTCCAAATCTATATATATATATATATATATATATATATATACTCGTATATAAATGAGAAAGTATGTGGGTATGTTCCATATAGGCTCCGAAACGGTTGGACCGAGTTCAATGAAACTTTCGCTCCGTGATTGTGACGATCGGAGCACTCCTATATGAACTGTACAGGTTTTATTTACTACGATGATCTATTATTTTAAAACCCAAATTTGTATTGACACATGAGTTGTGTATATTTATGTCATTATGAAACAAATTGAAGTACAATGGAGTATAATAAAGTTTACTGAAGTATATTAAAGATAATTAAGGATTTTGAAGATAGAAAAGAATGATATTGTATTTACTGATATGTACATGGCTGTAAAAATTAAATATTTAATGATGTAACTTTATTGTTTAAATAGGTAAAGCAAAATCTAGGCTAGTCCAAAAATATAAATCAGCTGGTGAACCTCAAATTACTACAATTTCCCATGTGATGAATAACTGGCCAAAGGCAAACGAGAACACTTTCAAAGTATTTTATAAATATACAAAGCAACAGTTTCGTTGTACAAAAGAATTTCTTTTTGATCGCCTCCAACTTTATTTGTTCTACAGCGATCTGCGTGATTTACGGTTTTGTTTCATGATATTGTGAGGAAGTTTTCTCAGTATTTTTAACTAAGCGTCTTGTCGTTTGTCTTTATAACGAACATCTGGTTAAAAGATGAGCAACCCAATCCCAATACTTGTGTGGTCTTGAATTTTATTTATTTATTTTTGAGAGAGCCGTGGTAGCTCAGTGTCAATACGTGTCTCTCTGTGTTTGTGTTTTTCGTAGTTATTCGCTTCTTTATGCAGAAGTGTCACTAACTGATATAACAAATATTTAATTCCCAAGAATTAGAACTAGAAAATTATTTCAACGTCTTATATGTCGCGAGGTTTTAGAATATGACGAGAGAACAATGAATTTTGTTATCTCTTTGTAACAGACGCCTATTCAGCTTAGTGTGTGCTCAATTTTTCATTAGTATTTTTGCAGAGCACGTAAAAAATCCGTAAATGTCGGAACACCGCACCGCTGCTTTACGTATATATAATGTACAAAATTGTGTGGAAGACGGAATAAAAACTCCTGCGAAATTGACACATCTTATTAATTACTAAGTACATGAACGACCGATTCGTTATTTCATATTCAGGAAATTATATTTAGATACGAATAACATGAAATATGAATAATATTTTCATTCATATAATAAAAAAAAATATGTACTAGTTACTTTAAAAAAACACGTATGCAATGCTAATACTCTTATATATATATAGCTTATTGTTGCTAAGCAATGCCTTCTACTAAAGTAGCCTTAGTGTGTATGTTAACGGAAATGTATGTAATCCGTCGTGTAAGAATGATGTGGTGCTGACGAAGGATGTTACGGATCCCATAGACAGCACATCGTACCAACGTGTCCATCCTGAAAGAACTTAAAATCAAAGCTAGGCTGTCCACCATATGCCTACGAAGGATGCTGTAATACTTTGGTCACATTGCCAGAAAAAACAGCAATAACTTAGAAAGGCTAGTTGTGACTGGTAAAATTGACGGAACAAGACCGCGAGGTCGAAGCCCGACACGTTGGTCTGACCAGATCAGCACCACTCTCGGCATGTCGGTTAGCGATACTCTGAGCACGGCTGCAGATAGAGGAAAATGGCGACGGATCACTAAAAACAAACTGTTCCCACGAGATGGTCACGACCCTCAGCATTGAGGAAACCGACACGAGGAGGAGGATGTAATCCGAAGTTGTATACAATTCCTAGGAAATGTATGTGATATCTAAAATTTGGCTTTGACTTTGACTTAAAACTTTCAAATTTGGCTTTGACTTTTTTTTTTAATTTGATTTTGGTGTCATTAAGAATATTAACAAACGCTAAAAACACTGTTTTTATTGAAGATGAACGTTATAAAGAGTTAATTGAAGAAGTTTCTGCGGCAAAAACAACTGCGAGAAAGACTTCTCGTGATTATTGATTATTGCGGCGATACGACGTGCTATTATTTTATATAATAATAATGCATATTATCATTATTTTACGGTATGACTGTTACCCGATTGTCTCAATAAATTTTATAATAAAAATATTTTTTACAATTGTATACAATTCCTTGCTTTCATACATTTCGATAAAACGACTATTTCCAAAACGAATCCTAGCTAGATCGATTAATCGCCCTCGAATCCCCATGCATACTAAATCCCATGAATTGCTGGAGGCGGTTCCGTGATTCAGTTTAAAATTATATTAAAAAAGAAGTGCTGTTATTTATTCATTAGTTACTTTTTAGTTACTCATTAAATTATCGTTACAAAGAGAAAGAGAAATAAAGAGAGCGAGAGAAACGATAAAATATTAGTATTGGTTATATCCGGATAAATTCAAGGCACGTTTCCTTTTATCGTATTACAAGGTCCGCAGAGTAACGATGAATTAAAAACGTGTTCACAGCGGAGCGCGGTAATGTTTTAAAAATAAAAACATAATAAGAAAAAAAAAAATCTTATTCATGATATAGAAGAAAAAGCCATGTATTTATAACTCACTACAGCTATCGTGAACTCATAAAATAAATATGTGTTATAATTTGTAGGTCTTGTAGAATAAAATAGTCCAATAACTAATACACTCGCATTATTGTGACGTGCGTAACGTTGAACAAATAATTATTTATAACGAATACCGTCACAACTGCGCGTCTTCACAATCTTTATACAAAATTAATTAGAAGTCAGATTAGGAACTAATAAAGTTAAACTATTGTTTACAATGCCAAGTTCATGTGACGATCAACTAAAAAAAAAAGATACAATAAGGTTCAGGTAAATCATTAAGATATCATTGGAAGTAGTAATTCCTAAAATTTGGCTTTGACTTTGACTTAAAACTTTCAAATTTGGCTTTGACTTTGACTTAAAACTTTCAAATTTGGCTTTGACTTTGACTTAAAACTTTCAAATTTGGCTTTGACTTTGACTTAAAACTTTCAAATTTGGCTTTGACTTTGACTTAAAACTTTCAAATTTGGCTTTGACTTTGACTTAAAACTTTCAAATTTGGCTTTGACTTTGACTTAAAACTTTCAAATTTGGCTTTGACTTTGACTTAAAACTTTCAAATTTGGCTTTGACTTTGACTTAAAACTTTCAAATTTGGCTTTGACTTTGACTTAAAACTTTCAAATTTGGCTTTGACTTTGACTTAAAACTTTCAAATTTGGCTTTGACTTTGACTTAAAACTTTCAAATTTGGCTTTGACTTTGACTTAAAACTTTCAAATTTGGCTTTGACTTTGACTTAAAACTTTCAAATTTGGCTTTGACTTTGACTTAAAACTTTCAAATTTGGCTTTGACTTTGACTTAAAACTTTCAAATTTGGCTTTGACTTTGACTTAAAACTTTCAAATTTGGCTTTGACTTTGACTTAAAACTTTCAAATTTGGCTTTGACTTTGACTTAAAACTTTCAAATTTGGCTTTGACTTTGACTTAAAACTTTCAAATTTGGCTTTGACTTTGACTTAAAACTTTCAAATTTGGCTTTGACTTTGACTTAAAACTTTCAAATTTGGCTTTGACTTTGACTTAAAACTTTCAAATTTGGCTTTGACTTTGACTTAAAACTTTCAAATTTGGCTTTGACTTTGACTTAAAACTTTCAAATTTGGCTTTGACTTTGACTTAAAACTTTCAAATTTGGCTTTGACTTTGACTTAAAACTTTCAAATTTGGCTTTGACTTTGACTTAAAACTTTCAAATTTGGCTTTGACTTTGACTTAAAACTTTCAAATTTGGCTTTGACTTTGACTTAAAACTTTCAAATTTGGCTTTGACTTTTTTAATTTGATTTTGGTGTCATTAAGAATATTAACAAACGCTAAAAACACTGCTTTTATTGAAGATGAACGTTATAAAGAGTTAATTGAAGAAGTTTCTACGGCAAAACAACTGCAAGAAAGACTTCTCGTGATTATTGGTTAATGCGGCGATACGACGTGCTATTATTTTATATAATAATAATGCATATTATCATTATTTTACGGTATGACTGTTACCCGATTGTCTCAATAAATTTTATAATAAAAATATTTTTACAATTGTATACAATTCCTTGCTTTCATACATTTCGATAAAATGACGATTTCCAAAAACGAATCCTAGCTAGATCGATTAATCGCCCTCGAATCCCCATGCATACTAAATCTCATGAATTGCTGGAGGCGGTTCCGTTATTCAGTTTAAAATTATATTAAAAAAGAAGTGCTGTTATTTATTCATTAGTTACTTTTTAGTTACTCATTAAATTATCGTTATAAAGAGAAAGAGAAATAAAGAGAGCGAGAGAAACGATAAAATATTAGTATTGGTTATATCCGGATAAATTCAAGGCACGTTTCCTTTTATCGTATTACAAGGTCCGCAGAGTAACGATGAATTAAAAACGTGTATACAGCGGAGCGCGGGAATGTTTTAAAAATAAAAACATAATAAGAAAAAAAAATTATCTTATTCATGATATAGAAGAAAACCCCATGTATTTATAACTCACTACAGCTATCGTGAACTCATAAAATAAATATGTGTTATAATTTGTAGGTCTTGTAGAATAAAATAGTCCAATAACTAATACACTCGCATTATTGTGACGTGCGTAACGTTGAACAAATAATTATTTATAACGAATACCGTCACAACTGCGCGTCTTCACAATCTTTATACAAAATTAATTTGAAGTCAGATTAGGAACTAATAAAGTTAAACTATTGTTTACAATGCCAAGTTCATGTGACGATCAACTAAATTATTAATTATGAATTAAAGATACAATAAGGTTTAGGTAAATCATTAAGATATCATTGGAAGTAGTAATTATGCATAACAATCGCTGGGTGTCATGTGTTGCCAGCTAACATATGTTATTAGACATTCGAAGAAATGTGATTGGGAATTGTCATTCTGCTTCTTGAAGTCTCATGACTGAATGTAACACTGGTAGATAAAAAGGCCATCCTACTGATTAAAATAAATATAGAAAATGGAGAAATTTAAATGAGAATTTATTTATTTATTCTTTATTTGCACACAATATAAAAAAGGTATAGAAAGGCGGACTTAATGCCATAAGGCATTCTCTGCCAGTCTACCTTGGGGTTGTGTAGAGATAAAGTAACGGGTACAAGCTATGAGAAAAAATTATAAATAAAAGAAAACTAAAAAAACATAAATGCATACATATATAAAACACATACCTACATACAAATAACTTAAAAATATTAATATAATAATTATATATAATAATAAATAGATACATATAAATAAGTATAGATGGATAGGGACAGTAATTGTCAAACTATTCTTTGCTTAGGTAATTTATTCGAAATTCAATGGCTAATAATTGATATACATCTCTCATATCCTGTCATCTTTTTTTTTCATCACCATTCGTCCAAGAAAACTCAGCAACAAAATATTACAACGTAAATATTTATTGAGAATTGTGTTAAAGTACAAACAGATAAATTTCTATTAACAGAGCGCAATTGTTAATGTTTACAAAGGCCAAGGTGAGATTTAATTAAATTCCAATTGTTCTTTTAATTTCCATTGAGCATGACACAGGTAGGTCAAGGAGATGGAAAACATGTAACTCCATCATTCTTACGTTTCTATTAGAATATCATCAGCATCATCAGCGTGTATCAGTCTAAAGGTACAGCAACAGTGGGACATATATTCTACTGTTGGGCAGAGGCCTAAAACATGCAGGATTTCTCGCGACTTTTTCTTCGCGCGTGGTCAAAAATTATAACTAACAAATTCATTGGTGCCGGCACCGGGGATTTAACTCGAATTGAAAGAGTTATCACGGCTCATTGCTGTACTTAGGCCTTCCTCTGTACAATTAAAAAAAAGAATGTTAACTTTTTTTTTCTTTTTTAATTACTAACTTCCGTGTTAACCATTCCAACTAAGTACTCAAAAACTTAAGTGCTTTGAAATGGTTCTCGTCAATACCTACGACTAGTACCTTCCGATTTGCAGATTGTACCCTAAGCCATTAGAAAATTGAGACAAATTTTTGTTCGAAAAACATGATAAAAAGAGGTGGGCAGCGATACAAATTTCCATTTCACATGAACCTGCCACACATAACTTATTTCACATCAAAGCAAGAGAATAGAATAGTTTGCCCGCGTCTGTCTTTACTTTCGATTACAATGCGGGTATTTTCAAGAGTAGAGTGAATAGGCATTTACTAAGCTACTGGACCTTACCATCCAGGACTACATTCCGTTTAACATTAGGTACGATCGTGTCAAGCACTTACTTAGAAGAAAAACAGAATAAAAGTACAAAAAGCAAAGTTAATAATTAAAATATAAATACAAAGTCTGTAGTGTGACACAAAACATGAGACAGCGCTCAGCGGATCATTGTGGAATCCTACTATAGATGTAGTGAGAAATTATTTTCCTTCGGGAAAACTCGGATCTCTATCGGAATACGATGACACCCGAACTGTCATGAATGATCGTATTAAATGTGTCACTCAAATAATTTCTAACTCAAATAAATTAAACCATATCTATATGCGTCGATAGCCTAATGGTTTAGGGTACGGCCTGCGAATCGTAAGTTCGTGGGTTCGAATCCACCATTCGACTATTGCCGTGAACCATGTCCTAGCACAAACTTAAGCTTAGTTGGAATGGTTAACAAAATTGTTAGTAACATTTCTGAAAAAAAAAGAAAAAAAAATATATATATATATATTTAAAAAAGAGAATGTGTATGAGTTTAATCCGTATAGGTTCCGAAACGGCTGGACCGATTTCAATGAAACTTTTAGGGAATCTTCAGATTGACCTGACGAGTAATCGTGTAAAGTTTGGTGACGATCGGAGCAATTCTCTTTTGGACTGTCAAATACAGCTTTTATTTACTATGATGATAATATTGTTTTATAACTCAAATTTGTATTGACAAATGCGTTGTCTATATTTATGTCATTATGAACCATATTGAAGTACAATGGAGTATATTGAAGTATAATGAATTATAATATAGTATACTGAAGTATATTAAAATAATTAAGGATTTTGAAGTATTCAAGGTAAGTTATAGCGCCGCGAATATATCCAGTAATAATTACTGGTGCCGTTTAGTATTGACATAAGATAAATCCAAAATCTAGCCCGGCGGATTGGGCTGGGTACGCTAGTATATAGATAAATACGAACTTTTCCGAAAAATTACGAAGGAAAATGTTTTCTCACTATATCTAAACAGTCAGTCTAAATGTCAGCGCATACGAGTACATGTTCCTTGAGTTCGAGAACGTTCTAGATGGAATAAAAAAAAATTGACTCATGTGTTTACAACACGTGGAGCCATCAACTTTAAACTGACGAATGTGAAAGGTAATGGTTATTAATAGGTATCCCTTTTCTCGGCCTCGTTAATCTTTATTATCTAGGTCAGATCCTCTTTGGTGCTGAACAGCGTAATAACAGCTGAATTATTCTCAAAGTTACCTCCCTTTGCGTGCATTTTCCAATGCAATGATTGTGATTTCCCAAGGAGGCTCTATGAGGATATAGTGGTGATATAAATATCATTGAAATCAAACCTCCTTTCACAGTTCTATTACTATCTCGTGCAAAGAGGTTGTTCAATTGTTTCCATCCTATAAGGATTTCAAGTAAGGATATTTTTTTATTACTTTTATACTTACGCGAACCTTGCTCTAGACTCACCTGGAAAATAAGAAAACACGAATTAAAATAAGTTTTTCCAAGTATAAATATATCTATTAGAAAAAACATAAACCAACTTGAAACCTAATCTAACGTTAAATAATATTACGCTTGTGTAGTGATGGTCAGAGACCAGGCGGTATGACTCTTATACCCTGGAAGATGGGACGGCCTTTAGTATGGGATGCAACATGCGTCGATACTTTGGCGCCGTCACATCTTCCAGAACCTTCTGTTGAGGCTGAAGCGGCCGCTGCAACTGCAGAAAACCTCAAGCGGCGCAAATATAGTAACCTCGATACAGGTTTCATAATTGAGCCATTTGGCGTACCGTCGTAGAATACGACTTAAAGGGACGTCGGGTTCAATGGGCGACTGAAGTGGAACCGCGAAGAAGGCGTCGTCGCCTTGCATTGCGAGGGCCCAGGAAGGAAGGGATTAACCTCCCCGGGACGTGCTCTCCGAGAGCACAGTGAGGAGTGGCTCCGGTACGTTCCACTGGAGATCCCGAGAGGCCCCTCACCATGCACCGAGGGGCATCATGAGGGACCCCAGAAGACGGGGTATCGTGTTAAAGATTTCCCTCCGGTCAACTATTATGGGTTCCAAAATATTCACTAGAAATAATTTATGTAGTAAAACAACGTTTTCGTTGTCAGCTAGTATATATATATATACTAATTTCCAGGATGTACTTGCTGCCGATTCTCATGTTCACCGCTTTTGCCGTGATGGTCAGAGCTGATACATATACGGACAGATATGACTCAGTGAACGTGGACGACGTGATAGCCAACAGGAGATTACTGGTTGCGTACGTTAAGTGTGTCATGAATAAGGGCCGTTGTACACCGGAGGGGAAGGAACTTAAAAGTAAGTTAATTGATTAATGGTATATTTACGAGTAAAACCGACTTCAAATCGAATAAAAAATTTAACGCTATTACGCGCGGACGCCCTTTTTGTATTTCCGAATTATCGTAGGAATATAACGAAATCAAAGTGAATCAAAACCTAACCAAACTTTCATCAAACTACTCTTAGAGTAATTTTTTTAGTACTTAGTGTTGCCTCCAATAAAAATAAAATTTAATGAAAAATACTGTATTATCCAAGTTTATTATTATTTATAGTTTATTTTATTTTAAGGATATTTAATTGTCTACCATGCATAGCTTATTTCAGTTATCTAGCGTATTTATCTTCCGAGATATTCAAACTTTCTTAACCGACACTTTATTTTCGCTAACGAGTGTAGTTAACATTAAAACAGTAATATCTTAACCTCTTGATAAACAAAAAGCTATATGATATACGTCGGCGCTAAAAAAAAATATTTCATGGGAGACCCATCTCCCACACGAGACAGATAACGAGCCTATCTCCATATCTTCATTAGATTGATAGAAAAATCTTTTATTGAATCAAAATATACGTATAAAGGTGAATTTAATGTTATTTAAAATTTTATTAGCAGGCTAAGGTAGTGCCACTAAACATAGCGTTTCAAGAATCTTATATAAATAAATATGAATTTACATTTGCATTCAGAGATACGTCATCATGAATATGCATAGACATTTTACTTATTGGCATTATGTATAAACGCATTACAAACAAAATTAAAAAGCAAAAAATCTATTTTAGAACAAGATGCCAATATTGGATGCCGTCTTCGCATGAGCTGTCGCAAAGCGGTCTCAGTGTCCACTACCCAATGTCGTGCGCGCGAAATACTATCTGTAAACTAAATATATATAAAAAATCGATAACATATACCAGTTTGTCATTTTGTCAACACATTTTGAGATGCTGTCGTTTTCGATATTTAACTATATAAATTCCTCAATTCATCGTAAACAGGTCGATTTAGTGTCAATTATGTGAGAGTTATTACAAAAATGAATTTATTCATGATGGCAGATAATAAAATTTTATTATCTGTCACCGTTTTAATAACAACCATTAAATGTTATCTGTACATTTCCAGTTCATATAACCGAAGCCCTGCAGAGCGGCTGCGCTAAGTGTACGGGCAGACAACGCAACTCTATAAAGAAAGTTATAAAACACCTTATTCACTGGGAGAAAGACTATTGAACCAGCTTGTTGAAATGTATGACCCACGGAGGGTTTACTCAAAAATGTATGAAAAGGAATTGGGATCGATATGATTTTTAAGATTACTTATATACTTTGGAACACAATAAAAACCGACTTCAAATCGAATCAAACGATAACCATATTTAAGACAATATGGTTTTCTCATGGATGCCATCAGAACACACGGAAAGCACCACCTTCGAATAAAAAAGAATCATATAATACGGTTCTCCTAGTCGAAATTTCGGAAGTAACATTAAGAAAAAACAATGGTAGAACCATCTTTTTTGAAGTCGGCTAAAAGGACTAAACTATCTGCAAATATGGAGAATTTTGTAAGCTGGGCTCCAAGTCTGCTATTGGCCAATAACATTTCTCTATTCCAAAAACCGTAATTAACTAATTTCATTTTTTAATATGTAATTTTCAATTGATAGTATTAATTATTTTATGATTATTTGATTGTAATGTATGGGCATATTTTAAATATGTCATTATGTACTAGATTAACAAATAGCAACAATGGAATAAATATCAGAGTGTCAGTGGTACGTCATTGGAAAACCAAAGTGCACTAGTAGATTACCAAACCTAGCAAATATCGACAACTGCGATGTCACTGACTGTGACTGTAAATTGATCTAGCAGACTGGGGACCTAGTTACTGATTGAAATGTTCTTATTTTAAGGTACATTGTTAATAATTAATGTAACAAGTTAGAATTAAGCTCATTTTAAAATTAAATGCAAAGAATAAACGCTACGAGATAAAACTTTATATTAAAAAAATGAATTTATTCATGATGGCAGATAATAAAATTTTTATTAGCAGGTAGTGCCGCTAAACATAGCGTTTCAAGAATCTTATATAAATAAATATGAATTTACGATTTATGATACGTCATCATAAATATGCATAGACATTTTACTTATTGGCATTATGTATAAACGCATTACAAACAAAATTAAAAAGCAAAAAAATCTATTTTAGAACAAGATGCCAATATTGATGCCGTCTTCGCATGAGCTGTCGCAAAGCGGTCTCAGTGTCCACTACCCAATGTCGTGCGCGCGAAATACTATCTGTAAACTAAATATATATAAAAAATCGATAACATATACCAGTTTGTCATTTTGTCAACACATTTTGAGATGCTGTCGTTTTCGATATTTAACTGTCGCGATATAAATTCCTCAATTCATCGTAAACAGGTCGATTTAGTGTCAATTATGTGAGAGTTATTACAAAAATGAATTTATTCATGATGGCAGATAATAAAATTTTTATTAGCAGGTAGTGCCGCTAAACATAGCGTTTCAAGAATCTTATATAAATAAATATGAATTTACATATGCATTCAGAGATACGTCATCATGAATATGCATAGACATTTTACTTATTGACATTATGTATAAACGCATTACAAACAAAATTAAAAGAGCAAAAAAAAATCTATTTTAGAACAAGATGCCAATATTGGATGTCGTCTCCGCATGAGCTGTCGCAAAGCGGTCTCAGTGTCCACTACCAAATGTCGTACGCGCGAAATACTATCTGTAAACTAAATATATATAAAGAAAACGATAACATATACCAGTTTGTCATTTTGTCAACACATTTTTGAGATGCTGTCGTTTTCGATATTTAACTGTCGCTATATAAATTCCTCAATTCATCGTAAACAGGTCGATTTAGTGTCAATTATGTGAGAGTTATTACAAAAAATGAATTTATCTCATGATGGCAGATAATAAAATTTTTATTATCTGTCACCGTTTTAATAACAACCATTAAATGTTATCTGTACATTTCCAGTTCATATAACCGAAGCCCTGCAGAGCGGCTGCGCTAAGTGTACGGGCAGACAACGCAACTCTATAAAGAAAGTTATAAAACACCTTATTCACTGGGAGAAAGACTATTGGAACCAGCTTGTTGAAATGTATGACCCACGGAGGGTTTACTCAAAAATGTATGAAAAGGAATTGGGATCGATATGATTTTTTTAAGATTACTTATATACTTTGGAACACAATAAAAACCGACTTCAAATGGAATCAAACGATAACCATATTTAAGACAATATGGTTTTCTCATGGATGCCATCAGAACACACGGAAAATACCACCTTCGAATAAAAAAGAATCATCTAATACGGTTCTCCTAGTCGAAATTTCGGAAGTAACATTAAGAAAAAACAATGGGAGAACCATCTTTTTTGAAGTCGGCTAAAAGGACAAACTATCTGCAAATATGGAGAATTTTGTAAGCTAGGCTCCAAGTCTGCTATTGGCCAATAACATTTCTCTATTCCAAAAACCGTAATTAACTAATTTCATTTTTTAATATTTAATTTTCAATTGATTTTATGATTATTTGATTGTAATGTATGGGCATATTTTAAATATTCAGTCATTATGTACTAGATTAACAAATAGCAACAATGGAATAAATATCAGAGTGTCAGTGGTACGTCATTGGAAAACCAAAGTGCACTAGTAGATTACCAAACCTAGCAAATATCGACAACTGCGATGTCACTGACTGTGACTGTGAATTGGTCTAGCAGACTGGGGACCTAGTTACTGATTGAAATGTTCTTATTTTAAGGTACATTGTTAATAATTAATGTAACAAGTTGGAATTAATCTCATTTTAAAATTAAAAGTTTTCGCATAAATATCATTATTGATGATAAAGTTAAATTCATAATAAAACTGCAATTACATTAGTTATTCAAACCAGACTCAATTATATTACCTGATGGTTTGAATAACTGATGTGATAATTTATACAATTTAACAGCATGCGTACGGAAGCTTCCAAATGTTGAAGCACCGAAATCTCATTCATATATAGACGACGATTTCGTTTCTCGTGGCACTTCCGTTCCGGAAACATTGCCGAGACCTAGCTGCGTAGTACACCACGTATAAAGAAACGACACTACGATTAGAATGTTAAATGATTAATAAAAAAAATCTTACACTTTTTAACGTTACGGACGTTTTTGCCGACTGGGCTATTGCCTCCGTAACGCTCGCTATGAACGTCCTGTTCCAAAAATAAGTTATACGCAATAAATAGTCCCAAAACATCGTAAGTTTTACCCGCGAACACTAAGCTACTAAGCTACCTTAAAAGATTTAAACTGTGTACATATCAAACTGGCAAAAAGAAAATGAACATGGACAATTAAATCCAGGCTAAGGGATAATGAAAAGAGACATAAAACCAGAGCTCGGGACCTGCGAGTCGAGCGGTGATAAATCTTACTGTTAACTACCGTTTAACATTGTAACCTGTAAAGGAATTTCAATTTTATTACCTGTGTACCTCATTAACCAATTTCCTTAACATCGCCCGCGACGGTTTTTGTGTTTGGTATAAAAGTGAACTCGACTTACTTTGTAACTGCTTCAATGCCTCCGTTAAACGACCCGAAAGGAAATTTACAAGGGATTTTAATAAGGACAAATTAAACCCTGTATTTACTAAGACAGTTCGGATTCTCTGACATAGTCAAGTCTGCCGATTGAATTAGCCCGCAAGTTAAATTACTAGTATATTTACGAGTTAAAAAAAATATCGAATCAAACATGCAACGCTATTACGTGCGTCTTCTTTAATTTCAGAAATATTTTATTATATAATGTGTTATAAGTTGTGTACCCCGTGGTTAAAAGGGCGTGACGTTCTTGTTTATTCTGAGGTCCTACTGCAAATGTGATAATAGGCCGGCTAATAAAGTTTATAAGGTATAAAATAACCATAGAAAAAATATTGTACATGCGAAAACTGTGTTGTACATTTAGTTTATTTAGTGGGTAATCGTGATAACACTGCGGCGTATTGTGCCACGGAAAAAGGTCAAAGTTATTTAGCGTGTAAATTGCTATAGCGTTTTAATGGACGATAATTATACTCTGCAATATACATTTTTTTATTTTTTGTGGATTTCTGCCAGTTTCGAACTTGTCATGTTCCTCGTATCCTTGATTTAAAAGACAAACAAAAACAAATGAAATCACATGTCAGCCACTTTTTCTCCCAGCAGCTTCCTGAAGTTAGTTTAGTTTTTAAATGTCCCTTAGATTATCCGTGAAATAGCAACCGACCGAGTCGTGATTCGGCCTTCTCGGGCGCCGTCGGATTGGAATTCTTACGCGTAGCCGAGGTTACCCCTCACCGGGGGGACCCTTGTGTCGAGTTACTAGCGATATAGGTTCAGGCTAAGCGACCTGAGAGCTATGCCACCTCTCAATCCGGTGAAGCAGTAAAGGCCAGCTTCTCTGTGCCAACTGTGTTAGCTCGTCCAAAAAAAGGACAAAGTATAAAAAAGGATTATAACGTCACCACACGCGTTCGTTCACGTAATTTTTATTGAAATTTAAAATTAAAAATTTTTCGCATAAATATCATTATTTATGATAAAGTTAAATTCATAATAAAACTGCAATTACATTAGTTATTCAAACCAGACTCAATTATATTACCTGATGGTTTGAATAACTAATGTGATACTTGTGCATAATTTAACAGCATGCGTACGGAAGCTTCGAATGTTGAAGCACCGGGAAATCTCATTCATAAATAGACGACGATTTCCCGTTTCTCGCGGCACTTCCGTTCCGGGAAACATTGCCGAGACCTAGCTGCGTAGTACACCACGTATAAAGAAACGACACTACGATTAGAATGTTAAATGATTAATAAAAAAAAAATCTTACCCTTTTTTTAACGTTACGGACGTTTTTTGCCGACTGGGCTATTGCCTCCGTAACGCCCCATAAGGAACTTCGTTCCAAAATAAGTTATACGCAATAAATAGTCCCAAAACATAGTAAGTAATAGGAACACTATAACTCAAAATTTACATAAGATATAATAACGAATATTACCATTTACAATTCTTCTTTAAATGCATAATATTTTAAAATAATTGGTCACTTTTAGTTGGATACTTTTTTTAAGCTACGGATGCTGAAACGTTGTCAAACTGATTTTTCTTAAATTTTGCCATAAAACAAATATTCAAGACGTTATAACAAAAAAATTGTAATAGTAGTCATACTATTTATGCCTTATCTGACAGCTTAGTTAACGTGCCTTACTATAACAATAAAAAATCGATAGAATTCTTTAATTTGTGGCCGTGGTGTACACAAATTTAAAATAGGGTGACAACAGAAACTAAACAATATTGCAATAGTCATATCTTTGTACTACTTGTTTTTTTGTTGCATTTTTGAATACAAAGTCAGTATTTACGGCAAGACTGGGTATATCTCCCTCTGAAGGACACATGCTTTCTCTGTAATGAGAGTATGAAGGTCCGGCATGCGGCCCTAGTGCGGATTAGGAGACTTTACATGTCTTAGAAAATGTTCATAAATGTAGCTTTCCTTACGATGTTCGATCTTCAGAAAGATACCCCAGAAGGCGGGGTATCATTTTGAAGATTTCCTCCCCGTTAACAAAAAAAAAATAATGCGTTATTTAACGCGAAAATAATAAAAGTTACAAGATCGTAAGTTTTACCCGCGAACACTAAGCTACTAAGCTACCTTAGAAGATTTAAACTGTGCACACATCAAACTGGCAAAAAGAAAATTAACATGGACAATTAAATCCAGGCTAAGGGATAATGAAAAGAGACATAAAACCAGAGCTCGGGACCTGCGAGTCGAGCGGTAATAAATCTTACTGTTAACTACCGTTTAACATTATAACCTGTAAAGGAATTTCAATTTTATTACCTGTACCTCATTAACCAATTTCCTTAACATCGCCCGCGACGGTTTTTGTGTTTGGTATAAAAGTGAACTCGACTTGCTTTGTAATTGCTTCAATGCCTCCGTTAAACGACGCGAAAGGAAATTTACAAGGGATTTAATAAGGACAAATTCAACCCTGTATTTACTAAGACAGTTCGGATTCTCTGACATAGTCAAGTCTGCCGATTGAATTAGCCCGCAAGTTAAATTACTAGTATATTTACGAGTTAAAAAAAATATCGAATCAAACATGCAACGCTATTACGTGCGTCTTCTTTAATTTCAGAAATATCATAGTTTTATAAGTCTGTGTACCCCGTGGTTAAAAGGGCGTGACGTTCTTGTTTATTCTAAGTTCCTACTGCAAATTTGATAATAGGCCGGCTAATAAAGTTTATAAGGTATAAAATAACCATAGAAAAAATATTGTACGTGCGAAAACTGTGTTGTCCATTTAGTTTATTTAGTAGGTAATCATGATAACACTGCGGCGTATTGTGCCACGGAAAAAGGTCAAAGTTATTTAGCGTGTAAATTGCTATAGCGTTTTAATGGACGATAATTATACTCTGCAATATACATTTTTTTATTTTTTGTGGATTTCTGCCAGTTTCGAACTTGTCATGTTCCTCGTATCCTTGATTTAAAAGACAAACAAAAACAAATGAAATCACATGTCAGTCACTTTTTCTCCCTTCAGCTTCCCGAAGTTAGTTTAGTTTTTAAATGTCCCTTAGATTATCCGTGAAATAGCAACCGACCGAGTCGTGATTCGGCCTTCTCGGGCGCCGTCGGATTGGAATTCTTACGCGTAGCCGAGGTTACCCCTCACCGGGGGGACCCTTGTGTCGAGTTACTAGCGATATAGGTTCAGGCTAAGCGACCTGAGAGCTATGCCACCTCTCAATCCGAGGCAGTAAAGGCCAGCTTCTCTGTGCCAACTGTGTTAGCTCGTCCAAAAAAAGGAAAAAGTATAAAAAAGGATTATAACGTCACCACACGCGTTCGTTCACGTAATTTTTATTGAAATTTAAAATTAAAAGTTTTTCGCATAAATATCATTATTGTTGATAAAGTTAAATTCATAATAAAACTGCAATTACATTAGTTATTCAAACCAGACTCAATTATATTACCTGATGGTTTGAATAACTGATGTGATACTTGTGCATAATTTAACAGCATGCGTACGGAAGCTTCAAATGTTGAAGCACCGGGAAATCTCATTCATAAATAGACGACGATTTCCCGTTTCTCGTGGCACTTCCGTTCCGGGAAACATTGCCGAGACCTAGCTGCGTAGTACACCACGTATAAAGAAACGACACTACGATTAGAATGTTAAATGATTAATAAAAAAAAAATCTTACACTTTTTTTAACGTTACGGACGTTTTTGCCGACTGGGCTATTGCCTCCGTAACGCCCCATAAGGAACTTCGTTCCAAAATAAGTTATACGCAACAAATAGTCCCAAAACATAGTAAGTAATAGGAACACTATAACTTAATATATAATTTACATAAGATACGAGTATAATAACGAATATTACCATTTAGAATTCTTCTTTAAATGCATAATATTTTAAAATAATTGGTCACTTTTAGTTGCATATTTTTTTTTAAGCTACGGATGCTAAAACGTTGTCAAACTGATTTTTCTTAAATTTTGCCGTAAAACGTAAATATTCAAGACGTTGTAACAAAAAAATTGTAATAGTAGTCATACTATATATTCGTTATCCGTCAGCTTAGTTAACGTGCCTTACTATAACAATAAAAAATCGATAGAATTCTTTAAGTTGTGGCCGTGATGTACACAAATGTAAAATAGGTTGACAACAGAAACTAAACAATATTGCAATAGTCGTACCTTTGTACTACTTGTTTTTGTTGCAGTTTTGAATACAAAGTCAGTATTTATAGCAAGACTAGGTATATTTCCTCTGATGGGCACATGCCTTCTCTGTAAAGAGAGTATAAAGGTCCGGCATGCGGCCCTAGTGCGGATTAGGAGACTTTACATGTCTTAGAAAATGTTCATAAATGTAGCTTTCCTTACGATGTTCGATCTTCAGAAAGATACCCCCAGAAGGCGGGGTATCTTTCTGAAGATTTCCTCCCCGTAAACAAAAAAAGGTTATATTGTATGTCATTAGTATGAATTAAAATAGCATATATTTCCTCGATTCGGTGGAAACACACCTTAACATTGAAAGATCGCCGGCCTTGTTGAGCTGAATCACTCTCGCGTGATTGATTGCCATGAAATTAATTTCGCAATATTTGAACTGAAGTGATTCGTTTGATATCAATTTCATTACGCTTTCAATTCATTCCGTTTAAGATATTCGAGAGTTTAAAATACATGGCGGTCAAACAGAAAAGGTAAAAAAAAGAAGAAATCAAAATCATTGAAAGCGCGAGTAGGATTCTAAATTTTTTAAGGAATAGTTAAATTGTGATTTGGATATGGCATAACGTCAGAAGCTTATTAGATATTTTTTTTAAATTCTTGTATTGTTTTAGATTCTTTTAAATATTTTGGTAATTTGTTATAAATTTGAGAACCTTCGTACATAATATTTTTTTCGTAGTTAGTGCGTAGTTGAAAACTGAAAATTCCACTCTCGTACTTCGAGCAGAACAAAAACAAATTGAAACAATTGTTTTGTATAATTTGCCGCCTCCAGTGTGGCCGTAAACAAAATTCATAGTGTAATGAGAACAAATAAAACTATAAGGATGCCGAGTTGCTGCAATTCAACTTTGCATAATCTGCAGCTTTGCAACGTCTGCAGCGGCGCATACATTTTAATTTTCACTTGTTTCTGCAATAAGCACGTGTGTTATGTGCAGGATATGAGATACACTCGTTTGTATTATATGTTAATTAGTTTTATAACAATGGAATATTATAGAAGGCTGCAAGTTGCACAATAAGCTGGCAGTCCGAGGAGATTTATTCTGACCACATGTGAATGGTATGAGCGATTCCATACAATGCATCCAAAGTCCAGAATAGATTTTTTTCTCTTTATTGTGAAATCGAACAGTCTTATATCTATTATGTTACATCAAATATTTTTTGCAAGTTTTCATCGACCAACATTGCCGAGAATAATTAATCTATATACATAAAAGAGAATGTGTGTGTTTGATCCGTATACGCTCCGAAACGGCTATACCGATTCCAATGAAACTTTCAGGGAATCTTCAGATTGACCTGACGACTAATCGTGTAAGTTTGGTGACGATCGGAGCACTGCTCTTTTTGAACTGTCAAATACAGCTTTTATTTACTATGATGATATTCTTTGTTTTATAACTCAAATCTGTATTGACACATGCGTTGTGTATATTTATGTCATTATGAGACATATTGAAGTACAATGGAGTATATTAAAGTGTAATAAATCCCTAAATGATAAGAATGATATTGTATTTACTGATATGTACATGGGTGTTGGTAATGATCTTCATCCGCTCTAGAAGAGAA
Source organism: Meandrusa payeni (assembly GCA_029286785.1). Taxonomy (NCBI): domain Eukaryota; kingdom Metazoa; phylum Arthropoda; class Insecta; order Lepidoptera; family Papilionidae; genus Meandrusa; species Meandrusa payeni. The sequence goes on along the minus strand of JAGSMX010000008.1, from coordinate 2,628,421 downwards.
TGGATACAGGGAGAAATGAATAATTGAATATATTGTGAGAGTCAAATTAATTATTTAATGATATAAGTTTATTGTTTAAATAAAATAAAGCAAAATCTAGCCCGACGAAGCGGGCTGGGTACGCAAGTTTATTATAATTTACAATTTACATCAGTGCACAGAGAAGTAAATAGAATCCAGTCAGGAGAATTTACTAACAATTAAAGTTTTAAACCTAATCAATGAGTTACTGAAAAATATTCTTTTCTGAAGTTAAGTTCTCCACGTTGCAGAAGTTGTCATTGTAATTGTGCAAGCTTCTGATGAGGAAACAATTACGTGTATAGTTTTTTTTTCGTTGGAGGTGGAACAAATATGTTTAAATATATGTTGTTTAAGTGTAGAACACGAGAGGGGTGAGTTAAAAATTTAGTTTTAGTAATAAAGTTAATCTTACGTACTAATTATATTAAGTACTATCTGGGTACTTGGTAAATCAGTAATGTTAAATGAGCCGAATTGAAACTGTGCCTATTCTCTAGAAATAAATATAACAATAGCATGCTATACAAAATGGCAGAATTGTGTAAATACTTGTAGTAAACACTGAATATTTTCTAAGCCCACAAAGGACGAACAGACCGATCCGCACTGCAACAGTCTTGTTAGGAAATACTTTGTGTTCTTGAAACGTAAGAGTGTTAGCAATGTCTTCACAATACAGAGCTCTCTTCCTTATTTACATATTTTACCATTTTGAAAACATGTTAGTTGAGTAAGACTTCTTTGATATATTTCTTCAAGTTCCTAGGGCTTTGCTACAAAAGAGTGTTTACCGTTCTAATGACAGACGTCTTGCATGCGATCGTCAAATTTTATTCATTAATCGAAGCGTACCCAGCCCGCTTCGCCGGTCTAGATTTTGCTTTATTTTATTTAAACAATAAACTTACATCATTAAATATTTAATTTAATTCTCACAATATACTAAATTATTCAGTTATCTCCATATTCATTCTCTTCTCGAGCATCATTCATTCAAACCTACACCCATGTACATACCAGCAGCATCTGTAAACGGATACGTTCGCGTCGCTATAACTTACCTTGAATACTTCAAAATCCTTAATTATTGTGTTTAATATACTTCAATATACTTCATCGTACTTCAATCTGGTTCATAATGACATAATTATACACAACGCATGTGTCAATACAAATTTGGGTTATAAAACAATAGAATATCATCATAGTAAATAAAAGCTGTATTTGACAGTTCAAAAAGAGGATTGCTCCGATCGTCACCTTTACAGGATTACTCGCCAGGTCAATCTGTAGATTCACTGAAAGTTTCATGGAAATCGGTCCAGCCGTTTCGGAGCCTATATGGAACATACCCACACACTTTCTTTTTAATATATATAGATTAATTGGCGGACTTAACATCAAACGGTCTCTATCAGTATACATTAGGGTTGTGTAGAAAAAAAGAGGGGCTATCTTATTTCATTAATAAACATACATACTTATGTACTTAGCGACACTCACAAACCATCTCGTATGAATTTACAGAAGATCTTTTAAAACCATAATAAACAGTCAGAGTAACTCACTCCCTTCATACTCATCCCTACACATACAGTCACTCTTCAACACACGCAACCTTTTACAGACAAACACACTCACACACACAAAACGATTAAACTGAATTACATTATAAGTTTTTAATTTTACTAAATTTGTATTTGTATTTAACTGTTTGGTGATGGGCGTTAGTAGCTGCGACACAGTTTCTACTACTGGTTTCTAACTGGTTTGTACATGAATTTTTGGTTTGAAAAAAAAATGACTTAACTTAAGTTTGATTTTGTAATATTCCGACGATAATTCGTTTAATGTTTGATTCGATATGAAGTCGGTTTTATTGTTACTAGTAAATATACTTGTAAATCCCGAGATCATGACCACTGTAAATTCATTTGTTAACATTCTTAAAGTCGGAAACTTAAAATGGAACCTCAAATTAATATGATTTCAATGTGTAAATATAATAAATCGGTTTATCTACACATAAAATTGCCCTTTTAACAAAATTTGCATGTAAATAACCCCATTTTTCGACGTATTGCGCGTATTTTTTATTGTTTAAAGCGCTGTCACTGATGTTATATTCACGGGGCGACTGATCCGGCCCAATATATTGCGTGCCGAGCCGAGAGCAGTTAATTACGTTTGCTTTGAACGACCCTTATTGCTTGTTGCACTCACTAAAAGCTGACTATAAATTTATTCTATTAAATGCAGACTTATATTTCAAAAAGAATTTTAACAATGGATAAATAAGACAACATGAAAACGCTTAATATTTTAGGTAACCTTTCCAAATAAGCTTAAGCTAATGCTAGGAGGACCGAACGGTTCTCGGCTTGTCGAGCCGGGGTGGCTTGGTCATACACGATGAAGGTAAGAGCAACCCACATACATGCCAGCCAGCGAGGAGGGCTGGCCGAGGCGGCAGTACCAGTGGGGCAGCTAGCTACCCTCCACTAGCTGTTGCCACTCTTCCTACCTCCGCGACCAAGCGGTGTCGCAGCGCCGATGCAGCGTGGTAGTGTTGTGGCGGGAGGAGCTTGCCTGGATGGTAGAGGATGAGGTGCGCGAGCGTTCCCTTATCCCTGCCAAAATGCAATGACGATGGAACATCTTATGGGGCATTGTTGAAGTTTCATCGGCCACTTCCTAGTCCCAACGCCAACGCTCAAAGCTAAGCCCGAAGTAGCACTTTAAGCTACTTAGCTATTTTAATGTCTTGATAGTTTCCGATAACAGCAGAGTTCCCCTCTCCTCTTGTCGCCAAGTTATTCCCAAAAGAGATTCACGCTAAGACAGCGCATCCAATGCAAAATGGTCAGTTTCACACTAAGCAAGTGGTTGACCACGATTATATTTGATATTAAGCGGAAATGCTCCCCTAGAAGGCAAGGCGCACTAGCATAGTAATACCCACATTGTATTTGCAGGAAAAAACTTTTACACCAATGATAACAATCGCTATCTACCTTGTTTGAACTAAAGGGATATTAAAACTTTTTAATATCCCTCTAGACAACAAAGAGCTATGCTCGGCATTTCACTAAGGGATAGAATCCAAAACGAAGAAATTCGACGGAGAACGAAGGTAGTTGATATAGCTCTTAAAATCAGCAAGTTGAAGTGCCAGTGGGCTGGCCACATCTACCGAGACAGCCACGGTAGATAGGGGAGGAAAGTCTTGGAATGGAGGCCGCGCATAGGTCGGAGAAGCGTGAGGCGCCCTCCCTCCAGATGATCCGACGACCTTGTTAGGATAGCCGGAAGTGGCTGGATGCGGAAAGCTGAGGATCGCATGTGCTGAAAGGCATTGGGGAAGGCCTATTTCCAGCAGTGGATAGATACACGCTGATGATGATGATTCTAGACAATATGTATAGATAACATTTTAATTCCAATAGATCTCGAAGGTAACAGACTGAGAAAAAAAAGTGTACCAGTGGCGGACTCTAATAACAGTTAAGTAACAAATTAATTACCGGCGTGTCAGCCGCTGGCGACTTGTTGCGGCCGACGAGATTCGTTAGCGGAACGACCCCCGTTACGTTGTCAGAGAGGCATGATGAATTCAGTGGGCAGACTGTCTAAATTATTTAGTCACATGCCCAAGGCCTAACGTACGCTGCTCTACGATGTGAAATACCTGCCAATAACCGTATTTGTAATTAAAAATACATACACTGGTGAGCAAAAATAACGGGTCGGTTAGGAAAGTTTGAATATCTCGGAAGATAAGGACGCTAGCTAACTGAAATAAATTGTGCGTGATAGACAATTAAATATCCTTAAATATTAAATATTTTTATTAATTTATTTATATTTCATTAAAAAAAACTTGCCTCGCCAAATGGAGAAAACACAAAGTACTAAAATTTAATGAAAAATAATGTATTATCCAAGTTTACGTAAGATATCTTTTTTCGTTTAAGATTATGTTTTTTAATAAAATATAAATAAATTAATAAAAATATTTTATTTTATATTAAGGATATTTAATTGTCTATCATGCATAATTTATTTCAGTTAGTCAAATTCGGAACTAAAAAAAATTGAAACTTTCTTAACCGACACTATGTTTTTGCTCACGGCTATATTAAAATGTCACAGTTAATGCTTTTTCAGATTTCAGAACAATATTAACGTGTGCGTGTTACGTAGTAATTAACTGAATAAACGCAGCGTTGGCATTATTAATTAATTTAAGTAGAACACACGCATCCTGTAATATTTCTAATGGTGTTATAATTTCCATTTTCATTCAAAATAAAAATGAGGCCACAGCATTACCCTGTTGCGGTGTTCAAACAAAGAAATTGCCACTGTCAACCGAAATACCACTCACGAACCTTCACAACAAGGCACCGTTTTGTTCACTAGAAACGGAATACACTAACCTTGTTTCAACCGACTTCAAAAGGGTAGGAGGATCACAATTCGTCTTTCTGTTTTTTTTGTTATGTTTGTTAGATCATAACTTTCAATCGGTTGAATCGGTTTTTATTATCCTTTTTTTTTGTAAGCTTACTGTGTGGTCCCATCTGGTCCAATTCTAACAATGGTATCCATGGGAAAAACATGTGTTAAATTTGTATCAAGTATGTCCGCCACAAATGTACTAATATAACTTAATATCACGCCAACTGATCTCGATTTTTTTAATGACGAACTACACAGATTGGCCAGAGAAGCTGGCCTTGACTGCTTCACCGGATTGAGAGGTGGCATAGCTCTTAGGTCGCTTAGCTTGACCCTCTATCTCTCGTAACTCGACACAAGGGTCACCCCGGTGAGGGGTAGCCTCGGCTTGGACGGTTACTATGTTGCGCGTAAGCATTCCGGTCCGAGGGCGTCTGAGAGGGCGGAACCACAACTCGGTCGATTGCTATTTCACGAATAATCTAATGGACATTCAAAAGCTAAAATAACTTTGAGTGCCACTTCGGGAAGCGTTGGCACTGGGAAAAGAAGTGGCCGAAGAAACTCCAGCAATGCTCCTAACATCTAAGGGGGATACCGTTTTCGATTATTTATTTTTTATTATAGAGGATGTACTTGGTTAGGTTCTGATTAATGCTATTTCGTAATATTCCCACGATAATTCGGAAATACAAAGAGAGCGTCCGCACGTAAGTAGCGTTTAACGTTTGCTACAATTTGAAGTCGGTTATTGTTTTTGCTTGGAAATATATTTAGTTTCTAGCCAGTATCTTTTTCAGATAGCCGACCTTTCCAAAAGCATTTGGACTGAAAATGAAATTAAAAAAAAATTACTTATATGGTTTGAAGATTAATTAGTGAAAAGCGTTATGCCAGATGATATGTTGCAGCTATCGTGGAGTAATGTGATATCTGGTTAAGGAACGTGTGATGTTTATGAACGTAATGCGCCTCGCGTTGATTTCCCGCGGGCCTGGATTATGGAGAGGTTGCCCACAAGATAACGGCCTGTGTCGTTACGTGAGAACTTATAAAGTCATAAACAACTCTCAGTAAAACTTTGACTTAAGTAATAAACGTGTCTTTTTAAAACTATATGCTATTGAGTATGCCAATTACAGGTAAACACAGCGAACAAATCCAAAAGATAACAGACACATTTTAACAATTAGGGCGTACAAAAAAGTTAACTTTAACTTGTCTCTGATGATGTCTATGAGGACAAAATTGTTTTTCGAAAATCATTGACACAGTACAGCATCAGCATCGTGTTAGCATTGTTATCTGTTAAAAGGTTGTAACGTAACGTAAAACTTTAACATGTGGCTTACGAGGGTACTTAGTTACTCGTAACACACGTGGCCCACACCACTCACATGTCACACGTAAAACACGTGAGCCACGTGGCACATGTAACCGTGACACAGGAGGCCTAAGTGACCCACGCTACACATGTAGCCTACGTTCCGCCCAAGCGCTCGTAACCCACAGGGCACACGTTACACACGTGACCCGACTGACACACGTAACCCACATGGCACACATAACATGGCATTCGTGTAAATCTGTATCTCATAACACGTTTGTGACTCTTATGATACATGCACGTACCGGACTCGTCCATAAATATATGTTTTAAACATCTCTTTTGACTCGGCAATCTATACGAGTGTACTACTACATTGAAATAAAATCGACTGACGTTTTAAAAATAAAATTCCGACATTTCTAAAAAAGGTTAACAAAATAATCCCGAAAAGTCCAGCGTCGGAGAACGTTGCAGAAGTCCGCAGTTGGAAATGGATTGAACGTTAAGCTTCGCTGCAACCATTCGAATTTCAAAAACATTACAAGTGCTATTTTTTTATATGTGCTATATTTTATAGACACGATGAAAGCCGAGATTTACAATGCGAATGTGAGAATTACTGTAGCTGGTATTTTATCGTACAAGATTGCACCTACTGAAGTGTTTTTGAAGTACATCTTCCAATAACGCACCCTTTTTTTTTAAAAAAAAAGAAAGCTAGCAATATTTCTTTTTTTTTCGGAAATATTACTAACAATCTTGTTAACCATTCCAACTAAGCTTAAGCTTGTGCTAGGACATGGTTCACGGCAATAGTCCAATGGTGGATTCGAACCCACGACCTTACGATTCGCAGGCCATACCCTAAACCATTAGGCTATTGACGCTTCCCTTCACTTGGGGAGTAAGCTGGTGAGAGCGTTACTAAAAGTGTGGTCGGGCGAAGCGAATGAAAGTTGAGACGGAAGAAAAGATAGAAAGATTATATCTAAAACACATTGCAGGTCACAAACACAGCAAGAGAGCCGTGCGCGCATAATCTCTTTAGAATAATCGCGTATATTTTTATATTCTATGTAAATATTATACATATGTATATATAAACATACATATAGATGGAGGTAATGTAGTTTTACTTCAGTCGTGTGCGACCCACAACAATTTAACCTCATAATTGATTTCAGTTTCTATTCTAGTAAGTATTCAAACTTTCTTAACCAACCCGTTTTATTTCTGCTCACGGCTGTATTTGCGATGCTTCCTAAATCGCCTATTTCATTGCTCAAGACTATTATGGAACCTGTATTTCTATTGGTGTTGTAATTCATAATCAATACCAGATGAGACTCTTACTTGCCTGTTCTGTTTAATATATATGTATATATAAATATATCTATATATATGTGATGCAGTTGGCAGAAAGTCTTTATTTACCTACGCCTCGAACTTTCAAATGCAATCCCTACTTTGTAAGAAAACTTACAGCGTCTCAAAGCGGCTTAAAGAATATTTCCGAGAGTGCCGGAATTTCTATTTCTTTTGTGCGGCTGGATATTTTTAAACTTTTGTACATTTTGAGATTAAATAACTAAATGAATTTATTCTTAGATGTGAGGGAAGATAACAAACGAACATTTTAATTTAATGAAAGAAAAACAAGTACAACATAGAAAACTTTGAAATCGGTTTATAAACGACGGCTTTATGGGTGCACAAATTCAAAATAAAAAAATACAGGCATAATGAGAACCTCTTCTTTCAAGTTGGTTAAAGGGTCTATATATATATATATATATATATATATATATATATATATATATATATATATATATATATATATATATATATATATATATATATATATATATATATATATATATATACATATATGTATATATATATATGTATATATAAAATGGATGTGATGTGATGCAGTTGGCAGGAATTCTTTATTTACTTACGGCTCGAACTTTCAAATGTAATCCCTACTTTGTAAGAAAACTTACAGCGTCTCAAAGCGGCTTAAAGAATATTTCCGAGAGTACCGGAATTTCTATTTCTTTTGTGCGGCTGGATATTTTTAAACTTTTGTACATTTTGAGATTAAATAACTAAATGAATTTATTCTTAGATGTGAGGGAAGATAACAAACGAACATTTTAATTTAGTGAAAGAAAAACAAGTACAACATAGAAAACTTTGAAATCGGTTTATAAACGACGGCTTTATGGGTGCACAAATTAAAAATAAAAAAAATGCAGGCATAATGAGAACCTGTTCTTTCAAGTTGGTTAAAGGGTCTATATATACGTCAACATGTTACGATAATAATTGGCGCAATGACGAGAACGGCGCTACCCTTAAACCATTGCTCCAATATTAGTATTCCAGCTATGAAGTGAAGCTGACCGGACCAGACTGTAGCGTGTTCAGAGCTGAATATGTAAGTTGTTGAATAATAAACAAGATATACAGATGAGAGTGGGAGAGTACGCGAAAGAAGGCAAATGATATTGCGAAAAAGAAAATTACATTTGGTATTTAATTTTTCATTGCTCTACGTAAGTCTGCTCGCTTTTCCACCGACTAAGAGGAAGTTCTCGATTCGCAATTACTTTTTATACTTGCTACCGTATAACTTTCAACTGAGTGAACCGATTTTGATGATTTTTGATTAGAAAGCTAGTGATTCCCGTGTGGTCAAATTCCAGAGATTAAGAATGACTGAATTGGTTTTATGTGTAATATTATTGATAAGAAATATATAAATGTAATAAAAATAAGTTCATCTATCCTTTCAGCCCTAGCACGGTAGACAGAGACCCTGTAGTTCTGGGCTCCTGCCTGTCGTAGAAGGCGACTAAAAGGGGCCTCGTGTTCACTGGGCGACAAGGGTGGGGGCCTTTGTCATCCGCCAAGGTGGACCCGGGAAGAAGGCGACATCGGCTGGCCCGTGTCGCCTTGCACTGCGAGGGCACAGGGGAGGGAGTAACCTCCCTCCCTCGGGAAGTGCTCTCCTTGAGCAAAGTGCAGAGGGGCTCCGGTGCGTTCCACTGGAGATCCCGGAGCCCCTCACCATGCACCGAGGAAGGGCCACCGTGGAGGTTTTAGTGGGTAAAAACCCCACATAACCGCCGCCTTCCCCCCAGAAGGCGAAGTATCTTTTGAGTATTTCCTCCCCGTTATCAAAAAAAAAGTTTTAGGGTACGGTCTGTGAATTGTTAAATGGTAACTACTTCACAAAATTATTTAACAACAGCGTCATCAATGTAAACCAGTTGACACTAAAAATCTTACGCTTTTATTTAACGTTACGTTTTTTGAAAGCTAGGAACCCTCTGCAACATTCCATAAGGAACTTCGTTCCGGAAAGCATTCACGACATCGGCATCGGACGTAAAGAAAACGTACAGCAGCTTATAATATCTCTTAAAAGATTTTCTCAGCTTTACGCGAGAAATATTTCCCAACCTGTTACGCGCGTTGATAAATTCCATTTGGGGCCAAGTATGATTACGGAGACCGGACCCATTTCCTCATAAATTCATTAAATTGAATTTTATGTCAATCCTAATAGAATACATTGTTGAATACTGGCCGGTTCGTCGGTGAAATTCTTACAAAGGAAACAACTAGCTTATTAATTCCTTAGTATGATCATTTCGTATATTTACAAGAATATTATATTTCCTTTGTATATATTTTATATACAAAGAGATCATAACCGGTACGTGGTTAGATATGAATATTATGTTAATAGTAGTGATTTATTAGAGTTATTATTATTAAATAACAATTTTAAATAAATATTAAGCTTAATAAAATATATTCGAATAGCATTTTTGTTAAATTTTTAAAATTAGACCGTAACTCCATCCCTAATATTCGTAATTATTATGTTAATAGTAGTGATTTATTAGAGTTATTATTATTAAATAACAATTTTAAATAAATATTAAAGTTAATAAAATATATTCGAATACTATTTTTGTTAAATTTTTAAAATTAGACCGTAACTCCATACTTAATATTCGTAATTATTATGTTAATAACTACTTAAAATTTCCCTATCGTAGGGAATACCTATTCCCTCTTTCGATTTCTCATGTAGAAAACATTACATGTTAAAATTTGTGCTCTGTTTATGAAAACGCACTCTTGCGTCCCCAGCGGATAGCGATTGCTGACACTGTCTACCCTACTAATATGAAAAAGGACGCTGTACCTCAGTGTTACGTTAACTCTCTGAACAATTTAGACCAACCAACCAAAACGGTATGTAAGTTGGGCTACAAAAATATATTGTCCCTAGTCTTGGAGGTGAAATATTTCCAACTTGTTACGCATAGCGATGACACGAATTTAAGGCCGATTACTGAAATAGGAACAGTCGTGCAATTAACAACCTAAATGATCACATTAGAGAGTCCACTTCCGATTGCAGGTACGCGTATATATTTCAAAATCCCTGAAAAAACCGTGGTATAAGGATTTTGAACGGTAAACACTGAGTAGGAAAGAGCATTTTCAAGTAGACGCAATTACAACGTAAGCAGCATAACAGAAATTAGTTTCCTTTTGTCTTCAGTATTTATGAGAGACTACATCTTCCCGTCTATTTTCTTTTGATGAATCATGGTAATGGATTACAGGGCGACATTTGTCAACGTTAATTAAAATTAAGAAACTTCAAACTTCCTAAAAAACTTCTTTACACCAGAACGAAGCGCTTTGCTTCGTCTTTCATTAATAGTACAGCATAGGACTGGAATAGTTTGCCCGCGTGTATATTTCTAAGCTGTTCACGTCAATAGTCGAATGTTGGATTTAAACCAACTACAACCTAAATCACTAGGGTATTGTTCTGTCAAAATAGGTTTAATATCGAGTTCCTTCTTATTTCAAAATACATAATTTGCTAACGTGAATATCTTTGCATAAGTATTTTCCACAGGCGCTTTGACATTTTACATAGATGTAATTCGTCATATGACTAATTCTATACATTTTACTGCAGTTTTATTTGCAGTTCGGACATATAGAAAGGACGAAAAAGAGTGAGACAGAAAATGTGAACGGAAGTGAGTGACGACACAAATATCGACCACATTGCCGGCATATTAAAGAAAGGGCATATAAAGATTACCCAACGAAGTTGAAGTCCATGTTCTCTGCCTAACTTTCCGAGAGACGGGCGTGAGTGTTTATTTAGTTTATTTATAATTGGTTAACCAACAGCATTTACATTAAGTGTACATTATAGAAATACATGTGGGCTTTAATCTTATGTATACACAGATTACAGGGTAACACAGCATGCGTAGTACACGAATAAAAAAAAAACAAATAAAAATTTAAATTAAGTGTGGATGAGCGACAGAAGGTAGTAAGTAAGAGTATTTGCTAAATTTCTATTGAAATTTGTGATAGCAATAGAACCTATCACAATATAATAAATGTATTGTATTAATTTTTTCTTTGTGTTAATGTAATATACTTGTTATATTCAAATGCATCTAGGAAACCGGACGCTCAAAAACTATTTCAAAATCGATGGACTAGTGTGCTCTAAAACACTCACTGGTCTGTGGTCGGCCATTTTACGTATATCGTTTTATTTTTGGCGATAAAAATTTGTTGTTATATTTTCCTTTCTATATTTAATAGAAACTGACAGTGTATAGTGAGTTATTTCACATTTCATTCTGTACTCCTACTCTATATAAACTTTAAGTGGTGCTTGACTACGATCCCACCTGATGTTAAGTGGAAATGCAGTCCAAGATGAAATCCTGCAGTGCGTGTTGAAGTCCGATGGTGGAACGGGAATGGGGGAATTAGATCATGTAGTTCCTTGAGCACACTATCCAAAATGCAATCTGTATAAAACCGATAGGCTAGCTACCTTACGCCTGTGGTTAAGACTGAGCAGATTGGTTTCAGCTGAGTCACCAAATAGCTTCTTAGCCCGCCTTTCCACCGAGTCCAAAGCTCCCCTTCTCCAACTTCGCCGGGCTGTGGGAATTTATTCGATTCCTAAATTATTTAAACAAAGAACATGCAAAGAAAATTTCGTAGCATAATTTTATTGGGTCATTACCGACGCTCCTTGTGCAATGTATGACCTAATTCCTTGCGTTAATATAAATGGCGTATTCTCTTAAATTAATCAGAAGCTGCCTGTCCTGCGTTATTAAACAGATTCATTATATACGAGCTTAATACCGCTCTTGCTTGCATGAACTGAGCGTTGTACTGCAATACTGTATTCTTCACAATTTAGATTGAAATTAAATTTGTACACTAATGTTTTCTTATATCTGCACTTATACCTATATCTATATATATATATATATATATATATATATATATATATATATATAAGATATATATATATAAGATATATATATATAAGATATATATATATAAGATATATATATATAAGATATATATATATATATATAAGATATATATATATAAGATATATATATATATTTCGCTTTAAAGGGTAGTTTTAGCAGATAAAAGTTATCTTTTATCTGCTAAAACTACCCTTTAAAGCGAAATCGTATTGGTAAAACATAAAGAAAAACAACATCCAAAAATCCACAGGACAGCGGCGAAATACATTTTATGCCTTCGCTATATATTTCTTAGATGATTATCCCTTTCGGGTAAGACAACTGAGGCCGTCGTTAATGGTGAAGATTTCCCGTCTTATTCCCGAGGGACGCTGCGCTCTGTGTAATGAATAATATAGTTCTCAAGGTCATATAAAAGAGTGGGTATAGATTACGAATCCATTAACACAGTCCGTTCGTGGAGCCGTTTTTTTTTTTAAAGATAGAAAAAAATATATTACTACCGTTCTTGGTAACCATTCTAACAAAGCTTACGCTTGTACTTGGAGATGATTCACATCAATAGTCGAATTGTGGATTTAATCCTACCTACGTTTTGCAGATCGTACCCAAAACCATTGTGCTGTGTTTCACAGTAGCTCAACATTCGCCTTCCAAGGCCCCACCAGCCTCGCGGTTATATGGGACGAAACGGGAAGGCACGCATGGTCTTTTGGATCCACACGCACGGTCTTGACTATAAGTACTCTCAAGGCTTGTCCTTCTTGCTCCACTGTCCCCGTTAAAGGGTTTGACAACACAATAACACGGTTGGCTATTCCTCGGCACGGGTCCTCGTCTTATGCTAAGAGTCCAAATGCCAACCCGATATTTCCTTCTATTAGATTATTAAAGGCTATGTAAGCAACAGTCAGAGAGTGAAGTAGAGCCGTGGTAGCTCAGTATCAGGGCGATTGGCTCAAGCGGCATAGTACGCTAGCAGCTCGAGTTCGATCCCCGGTGACAGCACCAATAAATTTGCCGTCACAATTTTATGTGCTGGTTTACCACGCGCTCGGCGGTGATGGAAAATATCGTGAGGAAACCTACATGTCCTAGAAAATTTTTCAAAGACATGTGAAGTCTACCGCACTAGGGCCGCGTGGTGGACTATGCTCTTATACTCTCTTTACAGAGAAGGCCTGTGCCCAGCAGTGGGACATATATATTATATATTTAAAGGCTGTAACTTTAAGCAAGAGTAATTTTGAATTACAAATATAGTATAAATTGCTAGAGTAACTTTATCAAAGTTTAATACGACAGCTGCGGCAACAATATGAACCGTTTACTTCGCGAGTCGTGCGCTTTGCTCAGATAACAGTTAAGTTAAGCGTGTTCCATTTTGGACGGGTTACTGTAAACTGACGTATTAAAAATGTAGCCGCGTTGTGACGTAATTCGGTGAAGCGTACGCGGATGGAAACTTTGAAACAATGTTTCAGCATAGTAACGTGCTTTTGCATGTTAGACAGAATAGTAACACTTCCTAGTTTCTGTCTTGTTGCAATTGTGAACCTATAGTGTGATGATGATAATGCCAAACATATATCGATATATCGTGAGGTTGTATCGATACTACGCGATATATTGTACAAATATATCGATATTTTTTATAGTTAATTAGCTCTTAATATTAAATATTAGAACAGTTTTGAACCAATAGAGTACTCGGCGTGTAACTGGGAGGTCCTCGCTTCGGATACAAGTCCAGACTATCTGATTTGATTTGATTTGATCAGATCTGCTAGCAGTACAGACTAAATTCATAAATTATAAAATTTATACACGAGTCCTGCCTGTAGTAACATACGCAAGTAAGGGTTTTATCATATAAGTTGTCAACCACAAATAAAAGAAAGAATGGAAATGTTTTTTATTTTTTACGATATTTCGTATATCGGATGAAATATATCGATATAAATATTGATGTTAGATGATTCGATAATATCGGACAGAAGCGCTATATGGCGTCCATATATCGATATTTTATGTAATATCGATATCTATCGTGCACTCCTAGCCTATAATCGGATTAAGAAATGGCTGATCTACTGACTTCTCAGATTACAATATAACTCTTTTTTATCTGTTTGATTTCTTTCTTTGATTTTGAAACAAAGTTCCTTACGCTAGACATGGAGGAGATATAGGTTTTGGTACGTGAACGAACTAAAAATTGTGAGACTTACACCGTAAGAAAAATATATAACGGAAGTGCTATAGTCATGTACACGGCGGCCAATAGCGTGACTATTAAGCATGTAGTTCAACTCTCTGATAACAGGTGACGCTTTAACAAAATATAATTATTTATAAATTGCATCATTCTTTCATTTAATTGGTTCAAGTCAAAGTGAAAGAGAACTGAACGCAGAAATTTTTACTACAAAAGATGTATGTAGATATGTCCTTACGAACAAATTCTGCGGAAGGATTCTGTGGTCTCGAAATCAATGCCAAAAATTATATTTGATTATTCTCGTAATGTATACAAACACACAATAATGTAATTTAAGATGACTACAAAAATACTGTCTATATACTATACTACCCACAAAATTTTTATCGCATCCATAAAATCAACTTTTGCGTGCCCGCGTGACTAATGCAGATTACTATCGATACCTAAAACAAATATAAAATTAACAGATATGAAATACTAATACTGGAAATGTTATAACTTAGTAACTGATAGATAACGAAGTAACGCAATATATTTACGATTGATTCATTAAATAAGTCACTATGTTACTAAGTGGAATTGGAAGGGGTAATGATGGATGCGCTCACATGATGTAGACACATCCACAGACCACCAGCTCGATGGTACGATGGCATCGTAAAGGCAAGGTGGATAAAGGAATTCGATGCGTCAACATAACCATAGCTACACCAATGAGTTAAAATACTACTACTAAAACGGCGAAATTTCGACTACTATGAGGCCAATGAACGTTCATTTTGTAGTTTCAGGTTTAACGGACTCGGAGCCCTGGAATATATATATTCGTGTATTTTTAATTGGGACAATAAACAATAGCACAATGAAAATTATAAAAGACTTGATACAAATCAAATATACCAACAACATTAGCCACAAATTATTATCATTATTATTTTAACATACAACACTTTCGTGTGACAATTATATGCAAATATATATATATATATATATATATATAGAAGAGAAAATGTGTGGGTTTATTCCGTATAGGCACCGAAACGGCTAGACCGATTTCAATGAAACTTTCAGGGAATCTTCACATTGACCTGGCGAATAATCCTGTGAAGTTTGGTGACGATCGGAACACTCCTCTTTTTGAACTGTCTAATACAGCTTTTATTTACTATGATACTACTACTATGGGTATGATATTGTATTTACTCATATGTACATGGGTGTAGGTAATGATCTTCAGCCGCTCGAGAAGAGAATGAATACGGAGGGAAATGAATAATTTAATATATGGTAAGAGTTGAATTAAATATTTAATGATGTAAATTGTTGCTTAAATAAAATAAAGCAAAATCTAGCTCGGCTAAGCTGGGTACGTTAGTATTAAATAAATTTCTAATTAAAGGAAAATATACATAATTATAACAAAAAGTAAGGAAAAGATTACTTATAAATGAACTGATATCCTGGATACCGAACTCTTACAAACTAAGCTGTCTTTATTTTTAAATTTAGAAGTAGGTAATGAGAACAAATCAACATCTGCGAAGTACTTATTGTATATATCTACCACACGACGGAGAGGTGAACTTACACCAGCATTGGAACGACAAGAGTTTAAAGACCCTATTATCTATAGGGTCGAAATGGTGCCTTTTAGACCTCTACACTTGTTTGATGTTAAAGAAAATTGTACACCATTAGGTACTTTCTTGTACCTTAGAGCAATTTGTGATTGTTACGTAGAACTTTTACGTTATAGTTGAAATATCAAAGTTTCTCTGCGTATTATTGAATGTAGCCTGTTTGTTACAGATTGCGAATGTTGCTCACAAAAGTAAATTGATTTTGATTCTCATTCCATTCACTGCTACCACAAAAATTGTATATGTCGACGCTGGAAAGCAAAAATGTAGTAAGTGACACATATGGCCATTTTCACTTTTTTACGTCGTTAGAATCAGAGAAAAAAGACGCGTCGAATGATATATGACTTGTAACAATTAGATGAAACATTGCGAAAATTGTATTTTCAAGATTGACACTTCTCTTTTATTTTTTGTACCGTAAAACGATTTTCTTTTAGGAAAACTCTAGGTTAATGCCGTGGTATATATGGTGTAATACTTATTCAGCAAAAAATAATAAATATTGTGTCCAATAACGACAGGTCTAGGTGCACAAACCCGTATCTTATAATTATTCTAAAAAAAGTTGAAATGTTTTTCGACTCTGGTGAACAATGTCATTTTTGTGGGTTACTACGTTATTGTTTTCCAGAGTCGATGTGTTGTTTTGTTTATCTTGCGCGATATAAGTATTTTATGGGAAAACCCCACCCCTTGATAAGATTAGGAGCGTTGCTGGAGTTTTTTCGGCCACTTCTTCTCCCAGCGCTAACGCTTAAGCTCTTGCCGCAGATATCGATGAAAATACTACTTATATCCTTGCTCAAAGATTAAGTAATAATAATTACAAAAGCTTAAAGTCCCTACAAAACCTAGACCTAACATCGTGGGATATATATAAACAAATACACTGACATGCGAACCAAAAGAACACAACGTTAATCAAGTAAAAATAACGCCATCTAGAATTGTAAACCATTAGCAATTCTCTATGGCAAATACATCGCTTATAAAAATAAAAAAACATCGTGGGACCGAAGTTCAAGAAATGGCTACAAACTTACAAATAAAAAACAAAAGTTACCTGAATATATTTAACAATATTAGCGCAAGTGTATACTGGTCTGATTCTGTTAAGCGACTCCATCTTACGCGATGTAAAATTATAACGTCTCCATCATTTGAAATAATTGAAATTAAAATCTATCTCTTATAACAATCCGGGAGCAATGAACAGACGGAACAAAAATGATGCAACACTCGAAAAAAAAAAACACAAATATAAACAAATATTAAAGCCAGGAGTACAGATCTTTAGATGGAATCTCACTACCGTTTCAACTCGTGAACATATCACTGAGGAATGAACCACGAGTCAGACATACAGGTGTACTTTACATGCATATATTTATATGCCACTTTTAACATAGCCAGACTACAGAGAGCTTTTGACTTGATATTTAGTTTATTACATGATTTAAAATATTTTTAGTAGTTTAAGACGTTGTCACGTCAAAAATGAATCATCGAAATCGGCTGTCATGATATTGACTTATTCATCTATTTATCGCGAACATACTTGATACAAATTTAAGACTTAAATGGTTTTCAGGTTTCCAATGTCAAAATTGAACCACTGGAAGTGACAGTTTTCAGATAAAAAAAAAACATCAAAATCGGTTCACCCAGTCAAAAGTTACGAGGTAACGAAAATAAAAAAGAAACATGTAGACAAATTGAGAACCTCTTTTTTTTGAAGTCAGTTAAGAAAGTGTAAAGTTTGCTAATGAGCTGAACAGCAACGTCAAACTCCGTAACTTTTTGACAGTAATTTGGTAATTTCTACCATGTATAACTTCAAGGATAACTAAGTCGCGTGATATGTCAAACTGACAAGAGAGAAGAAATACAGTAATAGCAAATATACTAATGGAAAATTAACTTCAACCGGAGATTAAGAGAAAAGCTTATAAAATATTCATCAATATAACCCAATCATAATTTGATGGAATGAGAAATATAACGATTTAAAACTGAATTATAAATGAAAATACCAAGTGGAAGAACTTGCTTATATAAAAACGAATAGTAAAGAACTGATTATTAATCTATACCATGGAAAAGCAACCAACAGACGGCCGTTGACAGCCCTCTCGGGCGTCATTAGATCGAATTGCTCACCTAGGGAACCCTAATATCCAGTTGCTGCTATAGAGGTTTAGACCAAGCGACCTAAAAGGCATCTCTCAATCCGTGGAAACTAGTCTTACTCAGTTCGTCAAAAAAACTTGAGATCTTGTTCAACCTGCAACCGTACTACTCTGCAGGACAACTTTTAACACTTTATAAAGCTCAAGTCCGGTCGTGTGTAGAATGCTGCTGTCACATTTGGGCAGGCGACGTTAATGCCATCTCGCAGCTTTGGACTCAGTGAAAAGACGGGCTAAGAGGCTATTTGGTGAAGCAGCTGAAACCAATCTGCTGATTGCATTTTGGTGAGAGAACTACATAATCTAATTCCCCTATCCCCGTTTTTTGTTAGATCGCAACCACAGACCTGTGTCCTTGCTCTTTTCCAATACACTTAAATTGTTCACTCTGTATTTATTAAAAGAGTGCCGCCTCTACAGTTACTATTTCTTTTTTCCCCGTTCCGCCATCGGACTTCAAGACGGACTGCGGGATTTCATCCTAACATCAGGTGGGATCGTAGTCAAGCACTTGCTTAGAAAGTATAAAAAAACAGATAATACACTGGAAAATACCGTGCTAAATAATATATTTACCTTTTAACAACCGTAATTTTAAATTGATAATTGTGCAAATGACGCCGTTAACATAAAAAAAAATACAGGCGAATTGAAAACTTCCTCCTTTTTTGAAGTCGGTTAAATATAAATTCCTTATAGTGCTTACCAGGTAAATCTATTTTCTACAAAGCTCAAGATATACTGGTACGTAATGAAACCACGAAACGCGGCGCATTTGTGTCAGGAATCAGGGTTAATGTGATCGGTTTATTGGAAGCAGATCAAATCGCGTAAGTTCTGATAAGCCCTTACTGCGATGTACATTATTTGCGGTCTAACTTTAGTACTAAGAGTTTTGATCGATCAAATTAAATACGACGCATAATCCTTAAATGAAAACTTATATAAGACAGCTTCCTGCTGTCTGTCTATCTGCCTTCACCATGGGATACAGTGGCTCTCGAGGAAGTTTTTAGTATAACATTTATTAAGTTTAAAATATAACGATATTTCGAAAAAATATAAACCTTTTTTTATCGAAAATGCTGCTTAAACCCTTTGAAATATAACAATATAATGCATGGTGGAATTGTGTATCTTATATAGGTCTACATAAAAGTCCTTTATGGTATGTGTCTATCTCTTAAGGTTAACATACTGCATCCATATTAACACTTTAAAATTTGGGCACTTTTAAAACTGTAATTGGAAAGCTAATTACACAATTACAGTATTACTCCTTATTATTTTAAATACGTTAGTTGGCTTGAGGATTCTATGAAAATTATACTCCCTATATATATAATATACTATATATATAAATTAATTTCGTGTCGCCCTGATTCAAGCTTGGGCACTCCGTAACATAATTCTTATGAAACAGAAATAAACTGAATAACTTTTTTTCTTAACTTTTTTGCTCTGCGTCCGATAGCGAGGGTTTACCAATTACCCACATGTACGGAGAAATAATAAAAAATGGACGCACCTTCATCCGTGTGACAGATATATTACCACGAAATATAAATTGGTCGGTTCAACTATACCGAACATCATATATAATTCAGTTTGATCGGAAGAAAGAAATATATACAATTAAAAAGTCAGAGTGTATATACGTGAGTATGTATTGACGTGAATCGCCTCCTAGCTAAGCTTATTTGCAATGGTTAATATAGATGTTAGTAAATAAAATAAAATTGGTTTTTATTATTTTTACTAACATTTAATTTAATAAAATATTGTGGTCGCAATGATCACATAAAATTTTAAAAACAAATTCCATTCTCCTATCAAAGAAAAACGATTCAACATATCTCAAATATAATAAAACAGTGAAATCGATTAATTCTTCACAATGCATCCCTTTTCATTGTTTATTATACCTAGTCACCCTACAGCCCTTGTGTCTATTACAACTGACATAACCTTTTGTAAGGAATTCTATTAATCACCTCGTTTTTCTTTTGTATATTCTCTCAGCTCTTTTTTATTAGCATGACGTGGTAATCATTGAAGCGATCATTAACTTATTTAACGTACTTTCCTATTTTCGGCATATAATTCATAGAGGGGATAATAACCTTGAAAAGCTGGTCATCGTTGGCACTGCAGAAGAACAAAAGGCCGGCGCCAAGTGACAGAGGCCACCTCCTCTCCTAATCTTTACACTAGCTGGGCTGCCTCTGACCGAAGTCGATCGAAACAGATTGACCGTTTAAGAGGCTAAAGTGAGGCAGAAATGAGAAGGAAACGACGAAGAAGAAGATACTGAAATGAAGCAGAAATAGAAATCACTAAAACCTTTGGCCTCTGTCACACGATGAGCCCACTTGCTTGTCACATACGTGATCAAGAATATTTTTGTCTATGTGATAAGATAACGATAAAGTTTGTTTACTGGACAAATGTAGTCAAAGAATGAAAATTAAGGCGAGATATATTTGAGGATGATAACATGAATTCCTTTCCGATTTCTACGCCTCTATATGTACTCGTATATATGTATATTTCTTAAGGTTTCCAGTCCCATGCTTACAGGGAGACAAAAGAACGTCTGACGAAATGGAAGAGTTGAGATCAATACAGTACTCAGAATATATTTGTAGATTAAGAATTTCTATTTTTCACGGTACTGGCCAGGACAAAAAAAAAACTACTAAAAACTTTGAAATTTTGTAAATTGTCCCTAGGTCTCTTCTTTCGTACATATCCATACATCGCCCTTCTTTAGATCACCAATTTGTTTAATATCTATTATCTCTGTACATCTAAATAAATAAATAAATATCTTATCACTTGTATACTGTTATTTTCCACGAAATACAAATATGAAATAATACTTTTGAGGAATTTTAATTTTGCGATACGATCTTTGGTAAATTTGCTTCTAGTGATAAGTGTGGCCAAAGAACGATGAAGAATGATCGATAGGTGTATCGGGGTGCTAATTTTGAAACACCTCTGTCAATAAGTTTTAAAGAAAGAAAGTTAAAATCAGTTGAAACGTATTGCTTTACTTAAGTAGGTATTATAAACTAAGTAAAGGTAGCACTTAAACAAATGCAGTTTAATTTTGCAATGATCTATCGTAATGCCTGTGCAGTTTCAACAGATTTTATAAAATCTATATAGCGCATAAAAATTTCTTCTTCTTTTTCCTATGCCTTTCCCCAATTGAAATTGCCAACGAGCCCTCAGCTTCTTTGGACACATGATCTTCAAAGTACTATGTGTAAAAGCAGATGATTTTACGCAAAATGGACAGCAAACGTGCTCAGGAAAGGGCAAGATTTTTAGCAGTGAGGGGACAAAGAAGAAGAATGCAGAATTTTAGGTGAAGTTCTCTAAGGTCCTTTTGGCCTGTCGTCAGCCAAGCAGTGGGTGGCCTTATGCAGCGAACTCACGTTTTACTTAATACGCACTATCAACGTATGAAATCAACTGTCACCAGCGGTGTTCCGAACGTGTACGAGTTAGGGACCTTCAAAGAAACTAGCCTACTCCTTTAAAAAGGTCAGCAACGCATTACAACTTCTCTGGCATTGTAGATGTTCATTTTACCCCTCACCGGGGGGACCCTTGTATCAAGTTACTAGCGATAGAGGTTCAGGCTAAGCGACTTAAGAGCTATACCACCTCTCAATCCGGTGAAGCAATCAAGGCCAGCTTCTCTGGCCAATCTGTAGTACGTCATTAAAAAAAAAGTTTATGGGCGACGGTCATCACTTATGATCGATTGAAAAAATAATCCTATATAAAAATAATTATGAAATTACATATTTTCTTCCACATGCCAATCTTAAATTAATAAATGGAGCACTTAAGCAATCAAACACAGCAATAATGTAAAATAATATAGACGCCAAAATTTCATAATGTAACAATGATATTTCAGAAATAAAAAAAAAATTATCATTCAGTGTATAAAGTTTAATCCGCCACTGAAGGTAAGACGTTTACAAACACGCTCATTGTTATCTTAGATTTGATTTGAAGTTGGTCCTCGTTTTCACTTGTTTTTATACTTTCAAATATAAAATCAAATCATTGCGATTAGTCATATCAAAAGAAAAAATACCACCGGATGTGGTTGTGAATCATTTCCTTGAGAAGGTTACGCAACCATCGACAATTTTTCTTTAAAAATCGACCACCTAAGCAATATCCTTATCATTCCCTGCATTTGTATAAAACGAATGACCTCATTGATACGATATTCTCGATAAGAATTAGTCGATAATATTTCGATGGTGTGACAGCGGCTAGCCCATTAAACCAGCGTGCGCTGTGATCGACGCTCCATTTCGATTTCGGGGGCCACTGTGTACGTAACCTGAGTGCTATAGTGAAAATGTTATTGTATGTGCTGGTTTGCGGTCTCGCATTATTTGCGAACGCGCAAGAAGGTCCTACAGTGAATACTACGCAGGGATGGATACAGGGTTCTGTTGTGCCCGACGGGAATTATTTCGCCTTCTACGGTGTACATTACGCAGGGTCTGTGACACGCGAGAACAGGTTTAAGGTAATTGTTTAACCGAACTTTACACTTTAAAAACTTAAATATTGTTGTTGTTGCTCCCTCATTAGCCCCTCAAGTGAAAAATCATCTACTTCCATCGACTTCGGTCCGAGGCAGCCCTCACCAGCTGGTATACATTTTATTTGTTCATACCATCGTGTTGGCGACAGGCCTCTTGTTCTCGTGCCTTCTGTATTGCCAACGATGACCAGCTTTTCAAGGTTGCCATCCCTCTACGCATTATATGGCCGAAATATGAAAGTACGCGTTGTAGACACCCAGTGGACAGTCGTCTGGTCTTGGTCATGTCGGGATAAGCACGGATACTCTTTTTATGACAAATTTTAGCAATCGATTGTCTGTACGTGACAAAACCGAAACTACTGACCTAACCCCAACTACTACTATTTTACAACTAGTAAAATCTGTCTAACTTGCGACCACTAAACTGATTACTTAATTTTACTATTGGCAGGATACCAAGGTGCCATCTTAGCAAGCGATTATTGATTGATTAGAATATTGGATCTTCAGTAGTGATCATGTAAATATATCAAGAGTACTCCGAGCAACATATTTATCGTTGATAAAAAACCTAGAATTCTCATCATACAGATACTCAGTAATCGTGTTTATGATAACATTTTCAAGTGTACGAGGAAAAAGTATTTTTACATTTGCTGTAAATCTCAAATATGTGAATGAGATTACAACAGTAAATAGATCTCAGGACATTATTACACGTTCTATATTTAAAATCCATGTGTAATATTGAGTATCAACAGAAGACAGAAATATTTGTAGCAACAGCATAGTAATTAATAGCTTCTTGAATCAAATTCTTGAATTTTTTTAATACGTAATCACCCCATGGTTTTAAAATATTTTTTAAATAATAAAAGGACTGGAAAAGAAAATTTAACACATTCAATAAATTTCAGTTTGAAAAATTACATAAATATTATATTGAATAATTTATATCAATAAATAATACATACGGATATTTAAACTCAATTATATTGGAGAATTTGAAATAACCTATAAGCACTTTTAGTTCCTGTCATCGTTTTTTCATATCGCACCTAAAAAACTTCAAAAATTTGCTTAATTTTTTTTTGTTTTATTTAGATTTTTTATTTAGTCTATTGTATAGCTTATTAAAGACGTATAATTTATTTTCAGACTGCTCCTCCGCCAGTAACTTACCCTGGCGTCTTCCATGCAATCGACAGCAGTATAGTATGTGCGCATCCAACATCTCGAGGTCTTGTCGGAGTCGAAGACTGTCTGACTCTCAACGTGTTCACATCAAACATAGCCGCTTCACAACCAGTACTGGTATGGATCCAAGGTGCAGAGTACACAACAACTGATACCACGTTACACTCCTTTAAAAACTTTATCGATGAAAATATTGTGGTTGTGACCATTAACTACCGTCTTTCTATCTTTGGATTTCTGTGCCTCGGAGTTCAAGAAGCACCAGGCAACGCTGGCCTAAAAGATATTGTCCAAGGATTAAAATGGATAAAAGAAAATATCGCCGGGTTCGGGGGAAATCCAAACAATGTTGTACTGTTTGGTCATGGATCGGGCGCAGCTATGGTGGACCTCATCACTTTATCGCCCTTAGCAGACAATCTTGTACATAAAGCCATTACACAAAGTGGATCGGCTTTATCCCCAGGGGCTATTGCATATAATCCTATTGAATATGCTGAAGCGTTAGGCGCTAAACTTGGTTATACTGGTAAATCAAGAGATGAATTAGCGAAGTTACTGCAAACAACAGATGTAAATATATTAGCGAACGCACTTACTGATTTTGAATTCTTAAACAATACAGTATTATTTGCTCCGTGTATTGAAAATAACGTTGACGGTAATAACACATTTATTGCCAATGCACCAATTAATATAATACGTTCCGGTAACTACAGCCATGTACCTTATATTGCTGGTTACACAAATAAGGAAGGAACAATAAGAGCTCAAGAAGCAGCTTTCAGCCAGTGGTTAGAAAAAATGCAAGCAAATTTCCAGGACTTTATTCAAGTGGATTTGGATATTGCGACGAATCCAAATCGTACCGCTATCATTAGTTCCATACGTGAGTACTATTTTGGACAGAGAATTGTCAACATGGAGACTATTGAAGATTATTTAGATTATCATGGAGACACGATGATACTGGTATCTATAATCAGAGGGGTGCGAGAGAGAGCGCTTACATCCAGAGCGGAAGTCAGGCTCTACGAGTTTACCTACAGAGGCACGTTTAATTCCGACTGGGCTTTTCCACAAATTCCACTGACCGGCGTGAGGCACGGAGGTGTATTGAACTATTTGTTAAATTTTGATCTAACACCAAACGATGTAATCGTTATGCAGCGTATTGTTAGGCGTTATTCATCGTTTATTCATAACGGGTAAGTTACAAAACCTAATATTTATTTTCAGCTTTAATAATGAAACTACAAACTTTATTAATTTGTTAACAGTAGTCTAAAATTAGTTTACAAATATCACACTGACCGTAGTTTAGAACTTTTATCAGTAAAAAAATGCATTAATGTGTATTGTTTTAAATAATATTTTGAAGGCAGAGGCTAAATAGAATGGACATAGTGTTGCGTAATAATATTCGACATTTAAAATTAAAAATAAATTACTACCTTCCAGGACGCCTGTTTATCCAGATTCTGCGATATGGCAAGCAGTAACAAGAGATGTTTTCCCATATTTATTGTTTAGCGGTGGTGAGGTATCCCCGAATGTATCGGTTGCTTATGAAAACGAAAGACGAGATCCGCATCAACAGAGAATGACCTTCTGGAACGATAGATACGCCAACCTTTACAGGGCTCCTATGCCGGTATCCTCGGCGAGTAAATTAATGAATCTGGCTTTTGTTGTAGTTTTATTACAGATATCATTACGTTTTCTGTAAATATGATTTTAATTTATAACAAAACTTTACCAGTAATTATACTACAATCACTATTACCTTTTGTATTTGAGTCTACTTTATATTAGCGGGGGTCTTAAACAGCATATCGCTATCTCTGTGCGGAACGCGCAAGATGTGTGACAGAGAAAATCACCTCTCGCTCACTCTCATGGTAAATAACTACTAATCAGTGTCCCTTCCTGATTGGTCGACAAACTTAGTTTCTAATTAGTGCCAGTAAGGACGTAGCACATAAGTTTGTCTCTGTCAATTTTCTCTGTCACACATCTTGCGCGTTCCGCACAGAGATAGCGATATGCTGTTTAAGACCCCCGATAATATATTAGAAGAGTTATGTTTGAGAATTAAGTAGATACTGTATATAATAAATTAGACATTTTGTATATTAGTTTCGTAGTTCGTAGTTACGTGAAAGTAGAAGAAAACCACTATAATGTTAATGAAACGAAATATTGATTGTTATTAATCACGCAATATATTATTAAGATTTTAATATAAAAACAATAAGATTAACTCCAACATTCTGTACTTTGATGTTAAATGTTATATATACTTCATGTAATAAGACAAATAATAACAATTTAATCAAGTCTCAATCATTTCCACATTCCATTCTTGAATGGTAACTTTATTAATCGTATAGAACAACCCAGAAGTCTGTCACGTGTGATGTGATGCAATCACTGTGTGATTCAAAATTCTATTCTTACATTTTTAACTAGATTAATCATAAAACAAATTAAACATTAAATTGTTTTTGTTGACAAGCTTGATTTTTTTAATCCCCGACTTCATTTAACTTATTAAAGCTATATTCAAAATAACACGTTGTTTTGGTGATGATGATATTAATTTATCCCAAATGGGAAAGGCAAAGACTTTAGTCCATACAGCCATGTCTCGAATCGTTGATTTGGTTTAAGCAAAACATTGAATTAACAAAATACAAACAACCACCGGACGTCTTTACGACTCAGTTCGTTGCAAAGGTTACATAACAATTGGCCAAAAAAAACAAAACATTGTCGCATTGTTCGCTTTAAGAACCAACATCTAAACGTAATAGTTCTTTGAAGCATTAGTGAAACAGTAACCTCTTTGCTACGATATTATCGATAAAAATTAAAGTCGATAGCTTTAGTTTGATAGCCCGGCACTATGCTGCCATTACACCGGTGCTCGCTGTGGCAGCCGCACGTCGATTTGTGAGTGCCGATGTGTGCGTGACAGTGTAAAATGTTATTCTATGTAATCGTGTGCGCGATCACAGTTGCGCACGCGCAAGACAATCCTTCGGTGAATACAACACAGGGACGGATACAGGGTTCTGTGGCGGCTGATGGTAATTATAACGTCTTCTACGGGATACATTACGCAGGATCCGTGTCAAAGGAAAACAGGTTTAAGGTATTTATGGAGTATACAATTATAACCTTAAAGTTATCAATTATAAAGATGGTTGTTTTTACACAAGTTTCATATAAAGATGTAATCGTTTTATCGTCGATAAGAATAAGGCGTTGCCACAATACAGATAATGAATGTATATTTTGATGATACCAATTAGAAGTATGTAATGTGATACTTGAATTTGATTTAAATTTAGAAAATTTTATTTTATTGGCCCATGTAAAGGTAGTATTGCACGCGCACGAGTTTGGGCAGTCCTGGGCACCGCTAAAAAGTCGGTGTCGCATCCTAGCATAACATGCTTTTTGTCTGTTCCTTCCTTTAATTGTATTGTATTTATTTTTCTTTCTTTTTTTAATTTTCTTTTTTTGCTTTTAAATTTATGTAATGTGGATAGTAGCTCTTCTTAGCAAGGCAATGACTGTATAGCAACAAATAAAACAAGCAATTATAAACACATGTCGTGATCATAAACAAATGAATATATTTCATTCCTGTGTCATAAACATGAATGAACACGCGAAACAATTACCTCCATGGAAACAATTAAATTTCTATAAAGCAATGTAGTGCAATATTGACTATGGACGCACTTCAATAACGACTATATAGTTTAGTCATCAAAGATAGATAATAAACCACTTAAAATTTCTTGCTTAATTGCCAGTAAAATAAGATATATTATCGATATGAAACACGATTTTATCCCCAACCAACACGGTGTTAAATCAAGTATATTTACGATTAAAATCAAAAATCCACTTCAAATCGAATCAAACGTTATTACGCGCAGGCACCCTCTTTGAATCATCGAAATCCGTTGGCGTGATATTGAGTTATTTCCATTTGTAGCACACATACTTGATACAAATCTAAAATTTATATGATTTTCTCATGCATCATCCATTGCCCGGGAATCAATCATCAGCTTTCAAATAAAAAAATAATCATCTAAATCGGTCCACCCAGTCCAAAGTTATGCGCTAACATACAAAAAAAAGAACAGACTAATTGAGTAACTCTTTTGAAGTCGGTTGATAAACAGAACCAATCGGGTTTAATGCCTCACAGTCAAGTACAGATGAATATATATGTATGCTGCTGGTCTGCTGCACTACCCAAGATACACAATACACCGCCATGATAGCTAACACAGATTGGGTACCGTTGTCACCGAGGACAGCATAATTGGCATAGTCTCATGCGACAAACTTCATACTTTAAATCCTCAATAGCCTAATGGTTAAGGGTTCGGTCTGCGAATCGTAAGGTCGTGGGTTCGAATCCACCATTCAACTATTGACGTGAACCATCTATCTTATCTTTTAAGCTTAGTTGGAATGGTTAACAAGAATTCAGAATGCCTGTGCCAGGTTTTGTTATAGCATCCCCCCGGGAAGCCATATTACACCTTTTTTAAACAAGAACTGTATTTTAAAAATGAAGTCGAGACGTAAACTTCACCTCGCATGCCTCCTGTTTGGTGTTATTAATTTTCAAAGGCCTTCTTATTTGTGCAAAAAGCTCACTATGGTTTCAGAGATAAGCCGCTATAACAGCCGGCAGTGCTCGCACCAGTTAAGCATACAAACCCACAAGTCTACTGCATTCCGTGGTAGTTTTCGATATGCGGCGTCAAAATGTTGGAATAACATCCCCCCGCCTATTAGGACGTCTAAAACATTAGTTATTTTTAAAAAAAAATTAAAAAGTTTCTTAACCGAGTCTCAACGTAACCACGCCAACATCAATTACGACAAATCGTTTATATAACACTATATTTATGTTATTTATTATGTAATTTGTTTATATATATATATATATATATATATATATATATATATATATATGTATATAACTATATATTTATATATATATGTATCTATAGCTGCTTTTTTAATATATACATTTATATATAATATTTATGAAAGTTTATGTATTGTACACTATAATAATACACAACCGAATGGTGTCCGCCTTAGTCTTCACAGGTTTTTTGGCTGAAAACCAGCGCTGT
Organism: Meandrusa payeni; assembly: GCA_029286785.1. Taxonomy (NCBI): domain Eukaryota; kingdom Metazoa; phylum Arthropoda; class Insecta; order Lepidoptera; family Papilionidae; genus Meandrusa; species Meandrusa payeni. Next base: position 2,599,226 of record JAGSMX010000008.1, on the reverse strand, counting down.
GCTACATGTGTGAGCACAGCACATGCTGAGCCAACCCCTTTTCGGCACAATTTCTTTTTTGTTCTTTTTTTATGTTGTTTCTGTTTACTTTTGTTTATGTTGTTTTTTGTCTTGTTTTACCTGTTGTTTCTGTGTTCTTGAGCCGAATAAATGTTTTTCAATTCAATTTCAATTCAATGTTAGTAATATTTATGAAAAAAAGGAAATATTGCTGGCTTTCTTTTTTTAAAAAAAAAAACATCTATCCATGCTGGCGAGATGGGGTCATGATCTAAACTTTCCTCTGACATAACTTATGAGTAATATAATGAAATATGTTGTAAAATCATAGGAACATGACACCAAATGAGTCATATATTAAAAAAAAACACTCGTATATGATGTCAAAACACTTTTTGCATGTTTTCGTTTAAAAAAAATTCAATCAATCGAATATTTCAAGCAATTCCATTCAAAGAATGTTATAAGAAAACTTAATAACACACCTAATCATAATATTAACGATACATAAACTTCGACATCTAAAAAACTTTCACATGACTATGAAGTAAAGAATGATCACATATAAATCATTGAACAATATTAAAACAAGTAATGCGGGTAAAGCAGCTGATAGAGCCGTAATTACGCTCTCTTGCACCCTATAATCAAAATACTATCACGTAGAAAGTAACGGGGTAAGACAAAGTTCCCTCTGTGACATTTTTCTTAGCGCTGCTTTTCCCAATAATGGAAGGCTAAGAGCTCTGTTATATTTCTACAGAGTTTAACGCCTTCTTGTTTATAATGGCAATCAGCTGTATAAAAAATATTATATCAATCCAAAATACGATTTATATTATAATTATCCTTACTTAAAATATTTTTATATCCTATATGATAAATGTAATAAGTGACAGAATCCAACTCTAAACATTTGGTATTACACCAATATGTTCAGAGTTATTTTGGTCAATAAATAGAGGACTTGACAGCATCTATCTATCAGATCTAGCTACAAACCATCGTCCGATCAGAAGAAATGATATTAATATTACCGCAATCGATCATGTCGGTCAGAAGTTATACGCCATCTGAGTGTCGTATACCTAGGATTGTTTATATAACGACGATACACCTGTAAGTCCGTTTGGCATTTAGCACCTTGTTTGTTTTACGTTAATGTTTATATTTATCCTGTTATAGGGAAATGTTTTATGTATTTAACAAATAATAAAAGGATACTTATTTATTTTCAGGCACCTCCTCCACCACCTACATATCCGGGCGTCTTTCATGCAGTCGACAGCAGTGTGGTGTGTGCTCATCCAACATCTCGCGGCCTTGTCGGAGTCGAAGACTGTCTGACTCTCAACGTGTTTACAGCAAACCTAGCCGCTTCTCAACCAGTCTTAGTATGGATTCAAGGCGAAGAGTACACCACAGCAGATACTACGTTACAATCTTTTAAAAACTTTATCGATGAAAATATTGTGGTTGTGACCATTAACTACCGTCTTTCTATCTTTGGATTTCTGTGCCTCGGAGTTCAAGAAGCACCAGGCAACGCTGGCCTTAAAGATATTGTCCAAGGATTAAAATGGATAAAAGAAAATATCGCCGGGTTCGGGGAAATCCAAATAATGTTGTACTGTTTGGTCATGGATCGGGCGCAGCTATGGTGGATCTCATCACTTTATCGCCCTTAGCAGAAAATCTTGTACATAAAGCCATTACACAAAGTGGATCGGCTTTATCCCCAGGGGCTATTGCATATAATCCTATCGAATACGCTCAAGCGATAGGGGCTAAGTTTGGCTATACTGATAAATCAGCAGAAGAACTAGCAAAGTTACTAATATCGACAGATAAAACAATTCTAGCTACCGCGCTTACTGAATTTGAATTCTTTAATAATACAGCTTTATTTGCTCCGTGTATTGAAAATAACGTTGATGGCAATAACACATTTATTGCCAATGCACCAATTAATATAATACGTTCTGGTAACTACAGTCATATACCTTATATAGCTGGTTACACAAATAAGGAAGGAACAATAAGAGCTCAAGAAGCAGCGTACAACCATTGGCTAGAAAAGATGCAAGCCAATTTCGAGGACTTTATTCAAGTGGATTTGGATATTGCGTTGAATCCAAATAAAACTGCTATCATCAATTCCATCCGTGAGTACTATTTTGGACAGAGAATTGTTAATATGGAGACTATTGAAGATTATTTAGATTATCATGGAGACACGATGATACTGGTATCTATAATCAGAGGGGTGCGAGAGAGAGCGCGTACATCCAGGGCGGAAGTTTGGCTCTACGAGTTTACCTACAGAGGAACGTTCAATTCTGACTGGGCTTTACCACAAATTCCACTGACCGGCGTGAGGCACGGGGGTGTATTAAATTATTTATTAAATTTTGATCTAACACCAAGCGACACAACTGTCAAACAATGGTTTGTAAGACGTTATTCATCGTTTATTCACAACGGGTAAGTTGAGTATAACTTTTATTTTTGAATACTATAAATTACTTAATTTTCAATATTGAAAAGCTATGCAAATTTTCATTTGTTGCCGGTAGATACAATTTTATCATAATAAAAAGGGTACTCATTAAGTTGAAATCATTTTGCAAAGAGCCAAATAAAAATATTAGTAAAATTCTTTTATGTATCATCATTATTTCACCCATAAGAACATTTATTGCTGGGTATAGGTAACCACCCCGGGAAGTGCTCTCTATGAGCACAGTGCAGAGGGGCTCCGGTGCGTTCCACTGGAGATCCCAGAGCCCCTCACCATGCACCGAGGAAGGGCCACCGGGGAGGTTTTAGTGGGTAAAAACCCACATAACCGCCGCCTTCCCCCCAGAAGGCGGGGTATCTTTCTGAAGATTTCCTCCTCGTTAACAAAAAAAAAGGGTATAGGAACCAATGATTTCCAGTATAATTATAAATTTCAAATTATGTAATTCTATTCCAGAACACCGACTTATCCAAATTCCGTCGTATGGCAACCGGTTACGACCGATCTTTTCCCGTATTTATTAATCAGCGGTGGAGAAGTATCGCCGAATATATCTGTTGCTCATGAAAACCAAAGAATCGATCCGCATCAACAGAGAATGACCTTTTGGAATGATAAATACGCTAACTTTTACAAAGCTCCAACGCCGGTATCGTCAGCGGTTAAATTGATAAGTGTAACATTTGTAATAGTTCTAATCCAAATATTATTATGTATTTTGTAGACTGCAGTTAAATGTATCTAAGCTTTTGATAATATCTCGATTAAATGCGCCAGTAATAATTTTATTTAAGATGTAAATATGATAGTAGTTTAGTTTGTTGATTTAATGTAACTTTATAAAAAATGGGTACTGAGGACGTATTACATGTCCAGCAGCTGCACGTTGCAGAGATGAAGATGCTGCGCTGGATGTGTGGCGTTACGCGATTAGATCGTATAAGTAACAAACACATCCGGGGCAGCCTTGGAGTCCGCGACGTAGCACACAAACTGCAGGAATGTCGTCTCCGATGGTATAGCCACATATACCGCAGGCCGTCTGACTATGTCGGAAATAGATGCCTAGCCCTCAACGTACAAGGCCCATGACCCCGTGACAGGCCCAAGAAACGCTGGCTGGATGTTGTTAAAGCGGACATGTTAATGAACCACCTAACAAACGAGGATGCAGACCGGGCAAAGTGGAGGAGACTAAGTAAGAAAGCGGACCCTGGCTGTAGGCCGGGAAAACGCTAGGCAGAAGAAGAAGAAGACTGAGGACGTATTACAGACACAAGAAACCTCTTAGTAAAGTTCTAAAATGTATTTGTTAACTAATGCAATGAAATAAATGATTCGACTCTTAAAACAAGTTCATAGTTTTAACAATTTATTTAGTTTAAGCAACATATTATTAAACATGAAATAAAAGCCTAAGCGATTCAATTTCGAACTTACACCCTTAAGATGAAATCCCAGCCGTATTCAAAAATTGACTTTGCCATTTCTTTGTTGCAAATGTAGAAAAATCTAGCAAAAAAAATTGTGTTCGGTACATAGCGATGGGCTCATCTTTCACATTAGATAACTTATTACGTTTAATGCATATTATACATTTAACATTCGGAGTCTTGTCATTGCCAATATAAGAAACTACGTTGTTCGGTCAGGAGACCTCTACAGTTTCAGTGGGTTTTCGAGAGGTAGCCGAGCTCTTCAGTCTGAACCTCTACAGGTGCCAGTACAAGGGTCCTCTCGCCTTGAGCTGTTACTCTAGTCACCATAATTCTGAGCCAAGGGTTCACGAGAGAGCTGCACTGCTGCTGTCAGTTGCTGTAGGCGGATTACTGATTTTTTAAGTCTCCATTAAAACGACATCATTTCTAGTTTGATCGACCTGTCTCAAAGCATATTTAAAACGTAACTTCACCTCAGATCCGACGGTAAAAGCTACATCCGTCCATAACTTGGGTATACTTTAAAATTCAAAACTTAAAGTTTTCACACAAAACTTGAGAATAATGGGTAAACTTGTCGCCGAAGTGAGGAGAGAACGTGACAATTTCATGCATAACTAACACTTAAAAGAAACGAGCAATAAAAGCAGTATCTATTAAGACAAAAACGATAACCGTTAATTCAAATTTTTCAGATTCACTTTATCTGTATTGATTAATATACAGGATGTCCCGTAATTCAATTTACAACGGTTAGTGGATGGTAGGTGAATGTATGAGAGCCTCGACAAAGTTAATAAAAAAAAATCATGTCATTTATTTATTATGATATGATTTTTTTCAGACATTGTACGATAGTTTTTAGTACTATAACGACAAAAAGGGTTGTTCTGGCGACGAAAATTTTTAATTGGAAGCGCAGGTAACTGTGATAACTATCGACCTCCACTACAATTAAAAACAAAAATAACATAAAAAAATATATTTATTATGATTATTCTTTAAATTTTTGGAAAAAAAACATTAGTCACCTGACATTAACACACCATGCTGTAAAAAAATTGTACAGTAACGATATTGGCAAGTAATTGCAAAAGGTGGCAAAACTTAGATTGCTAAGTCTGGACTTCTTTTTTTTTCTTTTAATTCGGAAGTAACTCGACTCAAGGATCTGCCAGAGGAGAGGGGTGAGGGTAACGTCGGCTTGGACTAACGCGATAGTACTCCTATTCGTGGGCGCTCGAAAGGTCTGAACCACGACTCAAACGGTAGCTTTACCACGGTGAAGTGAGGGACATTCTAAAGTTAACTAACCCTAAATGCCACTTCGGGAAGCATTGGCGATGGGAGAAGAAGTGATCTAAAGAATCATATTTGTTAAGATAAACAGTTAAGTATCAAGCATCAATAGCCTAATGGTTAAGAGTACTGTCTGCGAAACTTCGAATTCACCGTTCGACTATTGACGTGAACCATCTGCTGGTGCAAGCTTAAGCACGGTTGGAATGGTTAACAAGATATTAGTTAGTAACATTAATTACGTGCGCCCAAATTCTCTTTCTTCTCTTTCTAGTCTTGGATATCACAATCAATAAACATTCTTCCATACGAATTTGGCGGTCCCTGCTATATATTCGGAACCCATCCATCCACCGGTCCTATGCAAACAAATTCCACATGGGACCTTATAACATCAAATCAGATTCAAATAAAAAAAAACTGATTTGTGACAGCTGAAAAAAGTCCTTTATTTTTTAATAAACCAACAAGTACCAATATGTGTCCAAGTGACAAACAGAAATAAAATTGCATTCAATACAATATTATATTGAATTCTCAAAAACACATTATTAAATGAATTCGAACCTTAAATATATACAAATAAGGTTGATATTAAATTGTAATTATATAATGGATGTTTCCCCAAGGGTAAAGCAGGTAAGTCGGTACTGACCGTAAAGAAAACTGTATTTTACAGTGAAAATGTCTAAATAAGACTTTATTTGTCTTATAAACGGAAAAATGTCGAGATACGAACATTTTCTGCGGAATAAAACGTGTCGTTTAAAATCTTATAAGAAAGTTATTTTAAGAATTTTAAGAACATATATAACAAACTTCAGTATATAAAAGCTCCGTGACTTTATAAAGAGAAATAGTCTTAAAGATAAAAAAGTGATGCTGTTACCTATAAATTGTAAATTGTACTTACCCCATTCCAGCAATTAGTTAGTGTGGGCACTTACCTGAAATAAGAAGAGTTATCTTTATAAATAAAAAAATGTATGTTTTTCTGTATGTCCTCTATGGAATCGTAAACTGTTCATTTGATCACGTCACGATCTTTAGCAAAGAGTAGTGAATGAGTCTACGAAGGTTCCTGAGTTGGTACTGACAGATGTTTGTATGTAAAATAACATACAAGTTTTTATCATTAAAAACAGATTGTATAAAATCACGGTTGACCAGAATTACGTTTATTTGTTCAGCCAACGAATGACAAAGTCATATAGACCAGAAGTCATATCATCAGCCCTGTAGTTCTGGGCTCTCAAGAATAAGACTACGGTATCCCCTGCCTGTGGTAGAAGGCGACTAAAAGGGGCCTCGGGTTCACTAGGCGACAAGGGTGGGGCCTTTGTCGTCCGCCAAGGTGGACCCGGGAAGAAGGCGACATCGGCTGGCCCGAGGGCGTCCGAGTGGGCTAAATAACAAATCAATACTGGAAATACAGGATAATAGAAATTTTAGTTAATAGTCTATGCAAGCACATGGTAACACATTCTTAACCTCGCGTCTAATGTGAAAATAGACATAGACATAGACATTTATTTATTGGCATCACAATACAAAAACACATCACAGACTGAATATAACACACATTAAAAAAGAATGAAAAATAGACAAAACACAGTTAAAGTTACACGGACAAATAATACAAAACATATGATGCCAATATCGGACACCGTCTCAGCATATGCTGTCACAAGGATGCGACAGCGCTGATTTTCAGCGGTGCCCGGACTACCTAAAGACGAGCGCGCAATATACTACTTTTATATGGAATATTATTATACAGACAGTAAGAGTATAATAAATATGATACATAAATAAAACAGTTATGAGATAAAAATATATTTTATACAATAAAATAATAGATGAAAAAATATATATATATAAATATTATTGAGTCAAAATAAATAATATGATAATTAAACGTATAAAGTATAATTATATAATTAAATATTGAAAATATTGGAAACAACAAGCCACCGATGTCGCGGGGATATTATCTTTTTGTATCTTTAACATCAGGTGTTTTAATTTATTTTTAAATGCGTTTACAGATTTACTCTCTCTTATGGGCGGTGGTAAATTATTCCAACACTTGGCAAATAAAAACATATATTTATTCTAGAAGGTACTGTACGATACCGAATCCAGATCTCACATTCCTGCTAGTACATTCATTTAGAGTCGGCATTAAGAAAATTTAGTATCTACGTAACCGAGTCAGAGCGAATGCTTCGTGCATTAGGTACTAAATTCTCTAAAAAGATATCTCTGACCTTGCTACATTTCGCGTTATTCCGCTGTGTATATAATTAGAAACATAAACAATATAAAATTAGTGCGTGTACTCTGTTTATTTTTAGCTTGTTATTAGTGAAGACAGGTGTCCCACATGTCATATATGTGCAACTCTGTGACACGTGCAAGTATATGTAGTAGGTAAAACAAAAACCGACTTCAAATAAAATCACACGTTAGATGCTATTACGCGCGGACGCCCTCTTTGTATTTCCGAATAATCGTAAGAATATACTTAACTAAACTTTTATCAAACTACTGTTACAGTACATCTCGTCGTGGTATTGTGTTATTTGTAGCACAAATACTAGATGCAAATCTAGCACTTATATGGTTTTCTCATGGATACCATTGTGCGAATTAGACTTAATTGGAACGGGACAAGGGAAGCACCAGGTTTCAAGTAAAAAAGAATCATCAAAATCGGTTCAAACATAAAAAAAATACAAACGAATTGAGAGCCACCTCCTTTTTTGAAGTCGGTACAAAAACATGAAGTGGAAATTCTTTTTAAAACACAACCAACTTTTCTCGCTCTTCTCACTATAGTAAAAGTGCTACATAACATTTAAAACTTGAAAGCAAACGCCATTTTTTTTTGTTAACGGGGAGGAAATCTTCAAAAAGATACCCCGCCTTCTGGGGTAAGAGTGCGGTTATGTGGGTGTTTTTACCCACTAAAACCTCCCCGGTGCCCCGGTGCATGGTGAGGGGCTCCGGGATCTCCAGAGGAACGTACCGGAGAGGGGCTGCACTGTGCTTAAGGTGAGCACTTCCCCGGGGAGGAGGTTACTCCTTCCCCCCTGTGCCCTCGCAGTGCAAGGCGACACGGGCCAGCCGATGTCGCCTTGGGAAGAGGGCCGCCACCCTTGTCGCCCAGTAAACCGGAGGCCCCTTTTAGTCGCCTTCTACGACAGGCAGGGGATACCGTAGTCTTATTGTTGAGAGCACAGAACTACAGGGCTGAAAGCAAACGCCTAATCTATAGGCGGGCCCGCGCAATCCGGGCACCGACGTTGCGTTATCCCGTGACCCTGGTACATACTGTCGAACGTGATGCAACACCGTGTGAAGATTTTTGGTCGGTTGGAGACCACACTACCCCGTTGTCGGCCCGTGTGGCTCGGGGTGTACGTTCTGTTACCATTTTATTATACACAATAATAAAAAAGAAACTTAACTTATAACGGAGACTCGCATTTATAACTTAAAATAAACATGAAAACAATTTTATTATTGCAATCTAAATTCTAATTTGAATTCGACGCTTTGCAAGTTAAAACAATGAATAATTCATAGAAAATATAAAGCTTAAAAGTGTTTTCTTAGATTATTCAACATTGATGTTACAGAACTGTAACGGAGCGAAGAAACAAGTATATCATATATAGGTATAATATAAGATAAATATAATAAAAAAATAGATAATAACATATAGAATAACGACTAAGTCGACAGAGGGACTAGGAAGGAGAATTTGCATTGCAATGACCGATTATTTGTACATATAAAAGTTGAGATTTTCAGCAATGGTAGCTCCATTGATTTATAGAGGTTCGAGTAAAAGAGGTTTTACTGTAACTTCCAGACCTTTCCTATCCTATATTGGCCCTGCGCAAGGATATTGCATTAATTAGCATCTTTCCCAGTATTTATCACTTGTATTCCGGGGAAATATTTCCTAGTTTCAATTACAAGTTCGGTAAGAGCTGCAGTTTAGAGAATACTTGAGAATAGTTCGATTAGTTGAGTTTAAAATTGATGCGTCACAATTATACCTGGTATACACCCAGACGGAAAAAGAATCCCTTTCCAACCAGGGATACGGATCGGGGCAGGTTCGCGCATCCTTACCGTGCACGAGGCCCAAGGCCTCACGTACGGATCAGCGGTGGTCATCAGAACAGTGACGAAAAACTGCAACTGCACGACAGCGTCCAACATGCTGTAGTGGCGATATCCCGACACACCGTTAGCTGTGTCTATTATAAAGATGACTGTGATGACGCCACAGGAAGACTGATGACAAAGGCAATGGCCGCATCAAGGAAAGGATAGCGGACTACAATCGTCGCGATCTCTGGCCACCTCCAAATTCAGGCATTATATATATATAAAAAATATAGTAACTGTAGAAGTGGCACTTTTTGATAAATGCAGAGTAAACAATTTAAGTGTATTGGAAAAAGCACGGACACAGGTCTGTGGTTGCAATCTAACAATGAAAAATAAAAATTGATGCTGTTTAATTAGATTTTTAACCGTCTTCGAAAAAGGAGGAGGAGGAGGAGGAGGAGGAGGTTCTCAATTCGTCTGCATTTCTTTTTATGTTTGAAAATTGGTGCTTCCCATGTGATTTGTGATTCCAAATCTAACAATGATACCCATAAGGAAATCATATAAGTCATAAATTTGCATTAAGTATGAATGACTCAATATCACGCCAACCGTAACTTCAAGAGTAGTTTGGTTAGATTCTTTTTTGGAATATTTCTACAATGATTAGGAAATACAATGACTCTTACGAACGACACGAACTTGTATTGCGTTTAACGTTTGGTTGGATTTGTAGTCGGTTTTTGTTTTTGCAAGTAAATATACTGTTGGGTAATATGAAAAATGTTGGGTAGTAGGAAAATATATTAGGAAAATGTTTCTGACACGCGGCCTATAAAAACGGAGATCTTGCTGACCTCAGGGCACTTGCGGTCCAGGCGTCGTCTTGGTGAGATCTTTCCAATATTATTTTACGTTGTAAATTTGTGTCGAATCGCTTTCCGATTTTACTTTTGTTATTTACTTTTGTACCGAACCAATTATATTGAAAAGAATACGTCCTACGAGTTTCTTGTCGGTTCTTCTCGTAGTAGAGTATTTTCGAAACGACGGTAGCTTCAGTAAATTTAATTTGAATTAAATAAAAGTTACGATAATCTGAAGTCGAGGATTTTATTTTTTTAAGTTTATATACTAGTAGTTTTTACAAGATCAGAAGTGGGATTCGCAGTCCACTTTAGTTAGTTTACAACATCAGAAGTGGGATTCGTACTTTTTAGGGCCCATTTCGGCTTGGCTTAATTTTCTTTAGTTTGATGTGTGCTCTGTTTTCTTTGATGGTGAGTTTTTCACTCTATTTTTCTTGAGATTTTGTGATGTTAAATTTCCTGATATGAGGAAAAGAGTACATTAGGCGCGCTGTTTGGGGTTTGAGCCCTTAGGCCTGGAGTAATAGTGTCGGACACTTTACCCTAGACTCGGGACCTAGAATAATCATTTGTCTTGGAGTGCATAGGACAGATTATTCTAGGGGGATTCTGGACCCGGGATAACATTTGTCTTGGAGTGCATCGGACATGTTATCCCGGGGAGGGACCTCGAGCTTGGGACAACGGTTTATCTTGGAGTGCATCGGATACGTTGTCTTGAGGTCGGTCCCTTGACTGAATTGTGTCTCCAGTTGTTTTGCCGTTTGATTTGTTTTGAGCTTGGAAACTTGACTTGGTCAGTTGTCCTGGAGCTGGTTTGGATCGTTATGATTGTTGGCAAATGTTGTTCGCACCGTGCGAGATTTGCCAATAATCACCGACATTGAGCAACCCATTGAGTTGACTGAGCCACAACCGACAGGAAGGGAGGATCTTACGCATTCTTTTCGCGATTGTCGTTCAAGGCGGAAACCGAGTACCTTGGGCGAAGTATAAGTCAGGGTCAGGTACGGCCGAGCCCTGATAAGGTCAAAGCATTGACAGACGCACCTGAGCCGACGACTGTTGGGCAGGTTTTGTCAATTTATGGGTCTGGCTAGTTGTTTTCGCGGTTAGTATCGAGCAACAAGTTGCGCGTGGTTGCATTGTTGTGTGTTGACCGACGAGCCGGTACTTGCAATTTGTTGACTCTTCTTTACCGATTGAAGTCCACACAGACGCGGGTTCGATCGGTTATGGAGCAGTCTTGCTGCAGGTTCACGAGGGTGGCTACAAGAGAGTGGTAGCTTGCTTTTCTAAGCTCACCCAAGGTGTGGAGAGTAAATATCACTCTTACGAGCTTGAAACTCTCGCAGTGGTTAAGGCTTTGCAGCACTTTAGGGCATTATCTTGTTGGTGTGCACTTCACCGTGGTCACGGATTGTAACGCGTTGAAACTTACGCAACGTAAGAAAGACTTGTTACCTAGAGTGATCCGGTGGTGGGTATATCTTCAGGATTTTGATTTTCGAGTTAGATTACCGAAAGGGTACTCTGATGTCACGCGCCGACGCATTTTCGAAGTTTTGCCTCTTGTACCCTATGTACGGGCAGGATTAAGCGTCGCTTCACAAATGTGATTTCCCTGTTTGGGGCCCCGAGATTGATTGTTGCCGGTGGAGAGCATGTGTTCCAGGGTGCTGACTTTCTCGAGTGGGTCCGGGGAGTTGGGGTAGATGTTCATCTGATGGAGCAGTACTGCAGGACGGTACTCAACATGGTTCGAGTAGAAGCCAATTACCGACAGCGGGAGTGGCCAGAGTTGGTATCGAGGCCGCGATACCGCTTATTCGTGGTCTGGTTCGTGATGTGGCTCTTGTTCTGGCAGAGAAGCGTTGCGAGAGATGAGTCGACAGCGAACATGGGAACATTTGCGGCGAGGCCAGGCTGCGCAGGACGAGTGCGTCATGAGAGGAGGCGCCCTCGTCGGGGCTTCGAGCTTAACTTTTTGGTATTTGTAAACGAGCAGGCACAATCTTCTGGCAAGCTAGACTCGGGCATGCGTGGTCCCTGCCGGGTGGTGAAGATTCTGCCTCGGGGGCGCTACGAGCTGCGACTTCTGTCTGGCACTTGCGGGAGGTCTGCGCTAGCGGCGGACGAATACATGGTCCCGTGGCGTGGAGTGGACTCCTGATACCAGCAAACGAACAGTCGGCGAGCGCGGAGCTACAACCTGGCACATCTGGGATACAGACACTCGCCGAGCAGCGTGATCCGGTGATCGTCGGACCACAGCCTTGTGCCGGAGCATCTATGCCCTTGTTAGATATTTAAGTAGATTAGAGTTAAGGGAGCCCGAGGACGGACTCCTGGCAGGAAGGCCGTGTTGGGTAATATGAAAAATGTTGGGTAGTAGGAAAATATGTTAGGAAAATGTTTCTGACACGCGGCCTATAAAACGGAGATCTTGCCGACCTCAGGGCACTTGCGGTCCAGGCGTCGTCTTGGTGAGATCTTTCCAATATTATTTTACGTTGTAAATTTGTGTCGAATCGCTTTCCGATTTTACTTTTGTTATTTACTTTTCTACTGAACCAATTATATTGAAAAGAATACGTCCTACGAGTTTCTTGTCGGTTCTTCTCGTAGTAGAGTATTTTCGAACCGACGGTAGCTTCAGTAAATTTAATTTGAATTAAATAAAAGTTACGATAACCTGACGTCGAGGATTTTATTTTTAGTTTATATACTAGTAGTTTACAACATCAGAAGTGGGATTCGCAGTCCACTTTAGTTAGTTTTCTAACAATACCTGTAAGTACTTTACAGTCCCTCGATTAAGCAGAATACTCAAAATGTAACTTTAACAGGGGTCATGTTAACAGATGTCGGTAGAAATACCTTCAGAGAGACCTTTATAATGAACACGTTTTAACTTAAATTTGCATGAGCGTACAAAGTTACAACCACCGTATAAATTTTACATGATTGTTCAAAACCTCTTTTGTATACATTATAACTTTAAATGAGTACTTCTTAAATACGAAAATATATACATTTTTCGGAGAAGCGAGGGCCGCCCTCCCTCCAGATAGACCGACGATCTTGTTAGGATAGCCGGAAGTGGCTGGATGCGGAAAGCTGAGAATCACATGTGGTGGAAGGCATTGGGAAAGGCCTATATCCAGCAGTGAATAGATACAAGCTGATGATTATTGTGATGATACATTTTTCGTATTTCGAAAATGGCTCTAACATCAATTTTTGTATTTTGATGAGTGTCTGCTTTGCCACTTTGTGTTCTTCACAAAGGACTTCCAGGAAGGAGGAGAAGGAAGGGCATTTAAATACTATTAACATTACGGTATCGGTCTGTCATTATTTACCGAAACTTAGAAATGTATTATATTTTCCACTAACTGTACGCCGCACCTGATTTACTACCCTGCATTGCGCCCCTAACCTAATTAATATAAACTGTGTTTGCAGTTGTTTGCTATCTGGGATTAATCACTATACTCTCTTCCTCCCATCGATGCACTATCGCTCGAGTGGGAGGGAAAAGTCTACAAACCTCGGAAAGCGTAAGAATAAATATCGTTCGGTTTATTCAGGACAGGTAAATGTTTTAAAGGTGTTTTTATTCTCACCGTTGATTTGTAACTAACTAACACAAGAAGCTAGTATGTGTTAAAAGAATGGGTTGTGAACTGAATAAAAACATCATGAAGAAACCTACAAGTGTTAGAAAATTTTCGTTTCGTACTAGAGCTGCGTGGCAGACTATGCCCTACTCTCTTTACAGTGAATGGCCGTGCCCAACAGTGGAACGTAGTAACTATAACTATATATACTTTAGCCGACTTCTAAAAAAGGGGGAGGTATTCAATTCATCCGTATTATATTAGTAATACCGTTGCCTCCGCCCACGGGTACTCTAAAATCGTATCCAATAAAATTGTACAAACAAACATGCTACGTTTGAAAAGTTATACTTTTCATTGAATCACGTATGTTTACAAACAAGATATATTAGAAAAGTGCGGGTATCCATTAAATATTTACTTTAACAGCGTAACGTCTCGAAAAAGATCTCTAATCTTGTACTTAAGGTTCACTTTTGTGTGGTCCAAGTTTTTAGCAATTTCTTACATTTGGCATCAATATAAGTAATGTCCAATAACTAAAGTACTTGTACTGTGAACTCTCTGAGAATCATCCATTCTTAACAACGAGTAGAGTTGGCGAAATGACACTAGCGCTGAGCGAAACGTTGAAGGAATAGCTGCACATGTGTACAGTCGCGCACGCAATTATTTATTTATATTTTCTTTAAATAACAAATAAATTGTTTTTGTTTGTATTTCTTATATTGGAATATTCACTTTATAAATTAATAAAATAAAAATACAACTCAACAGAATTTAATAAAATGAAAACAAACCACAACAGTCAATAAAAAACAACTCAAAATGAACATAAAATTTAGAACGCGACTGTACACTAGAGCGAGCGAGCGTCGTATCGTTGCGCGGGGCAGAATACCACAGGAAAGCCAATCAGCGCCTTATTATAGATAGATAGATAGATATAACTTTATTGTACACCAAAATCAAACAAAAGGCATTACATAAGTAAGGTACAGTTCACAGTTCGTTGTACAATGGGCGACCTTATCGCTGCGAGAGCGATCTCTTCCAGGCAACCTGTGTATGGACAGGAAACATATGAACAAAACAGGACGATGACGTTAGAAATACAAATATGATAACAAATCTATACATATAATTAATAACCTACACTAAACATACCTACATAAATAATTTATCATTAAATATACTAATACATAAAATATACATATATCATAGTTCCGACGAAATCGATTGATAGTGTTGCGCTAGCAAATTTTTAAAAGCAGGTAGGGACTTAGCTTATTTTACTTATAGATAAAATGAGAAAAGATTTTTCTTCGTAATTTTTCGGAAAAGTTTGTATTTGTCGTGCTCTCTCAAATAGCTCCATATTAATGGATATGAAATTGTCACTCATTTAATACGATCATCCATTAATAGTTCGTGTCATCATATTCCGATAAAGATCCGAGTTTTCCCGAAGGAAAATAATTTCTCACTACATCTTATACTTAGTTTATTTTCGACTCCTGCGCATTAACGGTCATCACTAGAGTTATTAGCTGGCAACTATAAACAGTATGGGTATTAATTATTTTGTCATTAAAGCATATCGCAAATCGTGCGCTTTTTGATCAGTTAAATACGCGAAGTAAAAGTTTTCAATTGGATTTACATTGCGGGTTTATCTCGTTTAGCGACTCTAAGGTCTAATAAAGTTTCTCTCTAACTGTTTGTTATAAATTCTGGTTGGAGCAGTCGCTAATACGAGTACACGCCACTTAATTGAAGTAACTCTCAAACTAGGTATTTCAAGTTTGCAAATTTCGATAATTACCAGAGCTAACTTTACTACAGAGTTCTTATTTGGTTGGTTGTTATTTGTGAAGATGTTTATTTACGGAAGAAAATAACCAAGTGAATTCAATATTAGCATACGCTCAGGTATTTTGATGCAAACAATTAGTAGTTATCATAAAACGAAGTACGTTCTCAATCCGACTATACTCGTATATAAAGACGACTATAATAAAGCTGATGCTTCTAGTGTGGTTCCACTTTCCAATTTGGTTCAGTCCTGAAAGTGACACCTACAAGAAAACCATATAGTTATCAAATGCGCATTAACTATGTACGACACATATACAAATAACTCATTATCACGCCAATCTTGATTAATTCTATTTCATAATATTTCCATTCGATTTGAAGTCTGTTTTGTGTTTTCCTCGTATATATACCGTCTATTTTTAGCCTAATATTTTTTTTATATTACTAGATACTGACAATTAACACCATTATTGAGTTTCAGTGGTACGCCATAGGAAAAGTGGCACAACTGAAGTACCAAAACTGACAAAACCTGTTATATCGCTGAACGTTCATTTTAACACAATTATAATAGCATCACCCTGTCGAGCCACGTGCATCTTTGTCCCCGTTTTCCATAAAAACAAATTATCTACGCCATTCCATACGAACGTCTTCAAACACTATAATCACAGTCAACGATTATTATCACTTAGTCACCACTTCAATGCTCTCAAGTGTACACTGATAACACTAAAATGACGTAACATTGGAAAACATAGAGCACCTTTTTATGGATGTGATTTTATTGCAAAGTGTACTTTATTCATAACGACAATAGTTTGAAAGTCCTGTGAAAGTCGTAGTTATATACTGAAGTAGCAATGTACGCACAGGGCTGGAAAATTTTACCAGATCAATTTAACGGTTATCATAAAAACGGTAATAAAAGGCATGCTTGGTGAAGCGGTGGTCGCTCGAAGATATAAATAAGATCATTACGTCACGCCGTTAGTATGCATCGTATGAGCCAATCATTTTTCGTACTATTTATTTGATTCATACGAAGATATATTTACGGAGAAAAACCCATCGTATGTAATATAATAATAATCGTTTATTTGCGGTAATTAACAAGATGACAATTTATAACTACCTACTAGCATATTTCGCCCAATTGGCATGCAAATCCTATCACAATGTGGGTATTTTCAAGAGTTAGGTGAATAGGCATTTACTAAACTAGTGCGCCTTACCATCCAGGACCGTATTTCCACTCTACATACGGTGGGATCGTGGTCAAGCACTTGTTTAGAACTATACAATGTACTGTTTTTGTACATTGTAATGTAACTAATCTACTATGGAAATAAAGCGTATATGCGGAGTAGCACGTGTAAGGAAAGGTTATATCCTCCTTAAGTTATTTTACTTGGGCTCATTATCACGCACAAGGTCCGACTTTAGCACGGCAAACGACAAGTATTTAGGACACAAATATTACTACGTTTATAGATATAGAGAAAGACAAAATGATTCTCACACTTCTCCGCTTCAGTGTCACGGCGGCACTACTTAATTCAGAAGATTAACGGTTTAACTGCTTGAAGACAACTGCCTTCCGGTGTGTCGATGCTCCGAACTCGACCATAGATCAGGCCACAGATGGAGGCATCGCTGTCTGAAGCCAGTATTGCCTGTATAAACCTAATGTTTCCCCACGAATAATATTGTTACTATATAGAAGAGTGGTTCATCCGTCAAGCTGTATTCGATTTGAAGTCGTATTACGTTTTATTTTTACTTGTTGCGTTACCTTGGCTGTCGCTCCACGTTACCTACTGTACCCAGTAGGTTATTACACATGTCACACGCCAATAAATCATAGATTAAGATTGAAAACAACACGACAAACATTGTAGTCACAATAAATTCGAAGGATTTGTTTACTAATTACTCAGTAAACATTCAGTTGCTAGTTGTGACGACAGAACACAGAATCCTTCAGCCAACAGCGCTGTGACGCGTGATATAACGTGTTAGGAAAAACATTTGCCGCCTTGTGCTATTTGATGTATTGTGTGTTTTCCATATTCACCTACGGAGCTGAGACATGGACCCTGAAGAAAGCCGATCGTGATCGCATTGATGCCTTCGAGATGTGGTGCTGGCGAAGGATGTTACGGATCCCATGGACAGCACATCGTACCAACGTGTCCATCTTGAAAGAACTTAAAATCAAAGCTAAGCTGTCCACCATATGCCTACGCAGTATGCTGGAATACTTTGGTCACATTGCCAGAAAACAGCAATAACTTAGAAAGGCTAGTTGTGACTGGTAAAATTGATGGGACAAGACCGCGAGGTCGAAGCCCGACATATTGGACTGACCAGATCCGCACCACTCTCGGCACGTCGGTTAGCGATGCTCTGCGCGCGGTTGCAGATAGAGGAAGATGGCGACGGATTACTAAAAACAAACTGTTCCCATGAGATGGTCACGACCCTCAGCATTGAAACCGACGCGAGGAGGAGGTTATTTGATAAACATCATTTACGATATCTTAGGCAATTTGATGTCGAACGTAATAACAAAATAATTAACGTAAAAAAACAAAATTTAGAACACAAATAATAATACATTTAATAGATGTAGAGAAAGACAAAGTGGCTCACGCACTTCTCCTCTGCTTCAGCGTCACGGCGTCATTAACGTAACAAAACAAGAAAACCGACTTCTGCGCAAAAAATTGAATGTAAAAAAATGTTTTATTAACAAATTTGTAAACTTCTTACCTTTAGTGACGAATTACCAGTAATATATAGCCGTGAGCAAAAATAACGGGTCGGTTAAGAAAGATTGAATATCTCGGAAGATAAAGACGTTAGCTAACTGAAATAAATTGTGCATGATAGACAATTAAATATCCTTAAAATAAAATATTTTTACTAATATATTTATATTTCATTAAAAAACATAAACTTAAACGAAAAAGGATATCTTACATAAACTTGGATAAAATGGATAAAATTTCATTAAATTTTATTTAAATTTTAGTACTTACTGTTGATTCCATGTGACGATATAATAAAATTGAAAAATTCTGTATTATCTAAGTTACCGTAAGATATCCTTTTTCGTTTTAGTTTATGTTTTTTGATGAAATATGAATAAATTAATAAAAAATATATTAATTTTTATTGTATGCCTAATTGAAATCAAACCATCCTAAACAAAAATAATCAAAAAACCCTTTCACAAAAGCTTGACATAAAAACAATATAAGTCGACAAACATTAAAAAATACGAAATAAACAACCTTCTCGGGAAATGTCGGGGATTCTAAAGATGACACCTCGATAAAATACGTCAAAGTACTTTTACTAAGAGTAAATTTTAATAATCTGTTTTATATTTGACTATTCTTATATTATACTAACCTTTTTAGGCGGGGTTTTAACAGCATCTTGCAGATACGCCGAGGTGCAAAGAATGGTGTAAACAGGAGCTTCAGTGGGAATACCAAGTGACGCCATTTAAAATGTTACCCGCAAAAACGTATTGAGAACGAAACATAAGTAAATTCTTCAATTATTATATTTCGTTTATATACGTTCGTTATCCGTTCCATTCGAATTTGATATCACTGTGTATGTATATATTTACGAACATGACTGATTTAAAAAGTTATTATTTAGGTTGATCACAAGAATTAGAGAATATTTATTTAGCGAAATATAGCAGCAAGATGTTGTCCTTTGACAACGACGAAGTGTGTAAAAGTGTCACATTATACAGTCAACTGGTTAATAAAGACATCCGGCGGGCGTGCGATGTAACTTTAGATAAACGAGCGAGAAAATTGAAGACGTATTAAGTATATTTACGAGCAAAAACAAAAACCGACTTCAAACCTAATTAAACGTTAAACGTACGCACGAACGCTCTCCTTGTACGAATTATCGTAGGAATATTACGAAATAGAATTAATTAGAAACTAACCAAACTTTCATCAAAGAACTCTTAAAGTACATCCTTTCCATTAAAAAATCGATCATCGAAATCGGTTGACGTGATATTGAGTTATTTGTCCATTTGTAGCGCACATACTTGATGCAAATTTAAGACTTGTTTTTCTTGAATAGAGATATGTTTTTCTCATGGATTCCATTGTCAGAATGGGACCAACACCACGTGGGAATCACCAGCTTTCAAATAAAAAAAGAATCATCAAAATCGGTTCACTCAGTCCAAGGTTATGCGGCAACAAATATCAAACAAAAAATACAGACGAATGAACTTCCTCCTTTTGAAGCCGGTTGAAAACATATTTAATAAAGATAGCGATTGCTATCTCAGTCCATCCCGATAGGATTAAAAGGCCCTGATAGCTTATTCAAATTAATAACAATTTGGTGGGTGTTTTCAAGAACAAAGTGAAGAGGCATTTACTAAGCTAGAGCGACTTACCACTTCGTGACCCGAGTCTACTAATTGTCAGTGACGTTTCAGAATGAAACCGAAATATAAGTAATATCAATTATCGTTCAACAATTACCTAATACCTCAAATACTAACATGTCTAACTCACCCTTCTGCCTTTAAATCACACATCCTTTCCCTTACGCGCTTCCGACACCCAGCTCGCTGAGCCGCCATATCTTTCCACTACGACGTATCTATGACGCCAATGAACATTCATTTTATACACAATTCAAACATCAGACGGGATCGATTCTTCATTATTTGTAATTCCTATTTCTAAGATACATCAATAACAATTATTTGGAAATTTTAGAAGTACATCGACATGTTTATTCGGACGCAGCCTTTACCATTTTCTCCTCAAATAATTTGTGTACAAAAGAAAAAAAAACAAGGTTATAATAAACACCGTTACCTACAGATTAGAATACAATAGACATTGATTCGAGAAAACAAAATACGTGTAAAAATATAAAACAAAACCAATCAATCAATTATCAAAAATTAAAACTTTGTGCAGGAAACGAGTTGGCTCATCATGTGATGTGTTACAGACATCAATCATCAACAGCGCTGATTTCCAGCCAAAAACCTTAAAAACCCATAGAAAAGGGAACGCTATTCGGTTACTTACGAAATATAAAATAAATCGTACAGTAAAAGTAAGTAGTAATTAAGTAGAAATTATAATGAGATATTGTAAATGAGTAGCTATAAAGCAGTAAAGCAGTAGTTGTAAGAGTAGGTGAGAGAAAGAGTGAATATAGTGGGATCGAAAGAGGAAGAATGGAAAGGGAATGCAATCAGATAGAGTAATAAGGTCCCTAAGTTACAAAACGTTGGGGGAACGATGAAAAAAAAAAAAAAACGCTATTCGGTTGTGTGTGTAATGAGACCTATGAATATATTTTTAAAAAGAAATTTAAATAAAAACCAATATCAAAATAATTTAAGAAATGTTAATAATTAGAAAGCGAGGAGGATGAGTGAAAAAGGAGATTCTTAATAAAAATTAATGAATTGAATTCAATTTTGAATAATTTAGGAAAGCATTCAACAACTATTGCCAACTAATGTCTTTAAATCGCGTGTAAGTAATACTTTCTATTCAAACGGTCAAATGACAATCTGGCATATATACACTCGTGAGCAAAAATAAAGGGTCGGTTAAGAAAGTTTGAATATCTCGGAAGATAAAGACGGTAACTAACTGAAATAAATTGTGCATGATAGACAATTAAATATCCTTAAAATAAAATAAAATATCGCCTCATGGATGCAACAGTAAGTACTAAAATTTAAATAAAAATAAAATTTAATGAAAAATACTCTAATATCCAATTTTACGTAAGATATCATTTTTCGTTTATGTTTTTTAATTAAATATAAATAAATTAATAAAAAATATTATATTCTATTTTAAGGATATTTAATTATGTATCATACACAATTTATTTCAGTTAGCTAGCGTCTTTATCTTCCGAGATATTCAAACTTTCTTAACCGACCCTTTATTTTTGCTCACGGCTATACTAAAGTTTAAAATACTATTTATATTATAATGCTGACGTAACTGTATATGTAAAGGTGTATTTATATATCCATATATGAATCCCGCCTTTATTAGTGGCACTGCCCTTAGCCTGCTCTTAACAACAAGGTTAGCCGGAGGAAAAAGTTCGCATTTGTATGAATATTTTGATGATAAAATTATCTATCTATACCAAAATACGTGAAATAAGAAAATGTAAAAGAGGCCCGACATCACAAAGTCAGTTCGGAAGACGGCCTCCACTTATCATGAATCCAGAGTAAATATGAGATTCACAATCAAACAACTCGCGTAGACAGGAGTGACGGTACAGCTGTACAAACGAGCACACAACTTTGGACAATATTCAAATAGAAAATATACGAAATGTTTTGTTGAAAAATACACCAGGTACCGTATTCTCTTTCTGTTGCAAATAAAAATTGTAAAAAAAATGTTTCATTCTACGTTTCCTTTTCAGGTCCTGAACAAAAGATATTTACATGTAGGGAACCTAAAAAGCTTAATGAAAAGTAGACAGCAATTGTTGTCTCTGTCAACCCTGTTAAAAAAAGATTAATGGATGTGAGAATATCATTATATTAATACAAGAAGCGAAACTGTCTGCGACTACCTGCATACGGAGTGGAATCAAAATTTCCCACTTTTATGGTTTATGGTTATCGCAATTATTTTAGTTTTTTTTTCTGTTTATTAAATAGTGTAAGAAAATGTTTTGTAATGCATTTAATTTTAATTGAAAATAGAAAATTATTCTTCTTTTTTATTTGTCTATTTCTAAATGCTGGGTTAAAATAAATAAACCATTTTCCATAAATGGTTTATTTATTTTAATATCTTAGGTTAAGCTTTTTACCGGTGGTTAGGGCGACATAAAGAGAAACCTGACGATGCGTGCCGTGTCAGGAGTACTGCCTTCTGTAACTGACCCTTGGCCCAGTCATCTAGCGAAAGTTTAGAAGTCTAGCAGATACGACTATTGGGTTAGTGATCATCGAATCCACATCCTTATTATTATATTTTTTTATTTATTTTTAGACCTTAGGGTAAAAACTTATTTTACAATATTTAAATAAAAAGTAAATACACACAAATATCATACAAAATACATATTATAAAAAC
The DNA here is from genome assembly GCA_029286785.1 of Meandrusa payeni. Lineage (NCBI taxonomy): Eukaryota > Metazoa > Arthropoda > Insecta > Lepidoptera > Papilionidae > Meandrusa > Meandrusa payeni. Next base: position 2,576,390 of record JAGSMX010000008.1, on the reverse strand, counting down.
CCAACCTAGTGTGTGCCACTGGCAACGAAGCAGAGCCCAAGCAACCGCTGGTTAGAGCGACATAGAGAGAAACCTCCTGACGATGCGTGCCGTGTCCAGGAGTACTGTCTATGATATTCTATATCTGACCCTAATTATTATTTATTACTACAAAAACGCGTCGACAGCCTAATGGTTTAGGTTACGGTCTGCGAATCATAAGGTCGTAGGTTCGAATCCACCAATTTGACTATTCACTGTACCGTCTCCTAGCACATGCTTAAGCTTGTTTGGAATTGTTAACAAGAATAAAGTAATATATGTGAAAAATATATATATTGTAATCATTCTTGTTCCAGGCTCGATTTACGTAGGTATCTGTCAGATATTCGAGAGACAGGGTTACGGTAAAACAACATTTGCTTGTTTCACGGCGAGACATGCACTAATTGAAACCCTGATAAAATAGTTGACGGCGTTATTGGACGTGACAAAAATATAAACATGCACACTCCACATGCACTTGGTAAACGCAAATAATTTCCAATATCTTTAGTCTTTAGAGATGCAATTGGTTATGGATTGAGTCAATCACTCAACGTAGAACTTACTATTTTGAAGTAGAACTTCGTTACGCACGCTTAACTTGGGATGTAGGTTGAAGCTCTCACCTTCCGTCTGACGCAGGTGTTCACGGGGCATGGATGCTTCGGGGACTACCTGTGTCGGACGGCCCATCGGGAGGCCGATGAGCGGTGCCATGATTGTGGTGCTGCGGTGGACTCTGCCCAGCACACCCTCGAGGTGTGCCCGAGATGGGCAGCGCAGCGCCATGACATGGTATCTGCCATCGGTGGTGTAGACCTGTCGCTTCCGAGCCTCGCTCTTGCGATGGTCTCGAGCGAGAGGTCTTGGACGGCGGTCGCCTCCTTCTGTGAGACGGTCATGTCCCAGAAGGAGACTGACGAGCGGGTCAGGGGAGCGCAGAGGCTCCCCTCCGCAGGCGACGTATCGGGGTGCGCAGGAGGCGTTACGAACGCCTCCTCTTGCAACCCCCGTAATCCGAAGCAGGGACAGGATGGGTACCTGGCCCCGCATGCTGGCGTCGTCGGGACTTCTCTGAGTGCCGGAGAAGTCCCTTTGAGGATGAAGTCCGGTCTTTGCCGGGACCGGCCGGTCGTTGGGGTGTCCTGTCGCTGACAGATCCGGGGCACCCCGCTCATAAAGGCTGATGGCATTCGCGGAAGGTTTAGTGGGTGGGGGCTGCCCAGGCCGAGTCCCACACATCCCTCCGGGCCCACCCAGGGTACCGGAGGAGTACCAAACGATTGGTGGACTATGTCGACTATGTGACGACACATGTCTTAGGAAATTGTTGAACATATATAACGTGGTAAACCAACGTTTCAATCATAATTTTAGACTAGAAAATTAAGTTAGTCCTCCTTCCGCCTTCTCTTCTTAGTCGTCTCCTTCATTGCTGAAGGTCGTGTCTAGCACAAAGTGTTGATCGCTCGCTTAACGATTAACTTCCACGTGTCCCTGTCCTCGGCGGTCTTCATGGCTTTGGTTATTGGCAGGCCTGTGAGCGTCTTAACTGCGTCTGCCCACCGTGTGGATGCTTTTTCGAGGTTATCAGGATTTCTGCGAGCAACGTGTCCAAAATATTGCAGTATGCGCTGGAAGCAAAGAGTTGATAGCCTTGTCGTTATTCCGAGTGTCGTAAGAATGGATACGTTGGTTCGGCGACCGCGGTCCATGGGATACGCAACATCCGCCTCCAACACCACATTTCAAAAGCGTCAATTTTCGCTCTTTCTTTTACCTTATCGTCCAGGATTCGGCGCCGTAGAAGAAAATTGAGAAAACCAATGTACGCACAAGCCTCACTTTGGTTTTACGGGATATATTGCGATCTTTCCATATCCTAGTAAGTTTAGTCATCGCTACTTTGGACATCTGTATTCTCCTATTGATTTCCTTCCGCCTATGTTACTCCTTATTACATTAGCTATCGGCCAGTGACACCTATTTTTATATAGTTAATATTTATTTATATAACGTTTATTTATACAAATATGTTTTTCACTGAACTAAGTTCCGCTCTGTAGTTGATCCCTGCATTGCAAGAAGCTTTACGAAAATAGAATCCACGGACACGCAAAGAGTTTCACGGACGGTGGCCGCACTGAGTCTCGGCTAACACATCAGTGTGCCAATTGATACTGTATGTTACATGCCATGCCATTTTTTTAGTCTGTCTACAATTTGTCATTTCAAATTAAAAAACCTGTATAGAAGAGATTTTTTTTGGTGACAATAAAACGAAAACACAAGAACTTTAAAAAAATGTTTTTTTTTACAAATATCACTAATATTCTTGTTGTATATCCAACTAAGCTTAAAATTGTGCTAGGAGATGGTTTACGACAATAGTCGAATGATGGATACGATACATCATTGACGTTTTTGTGTGTATGTATACAGAACACACATTTATTTAATTTGGCAAACAGAGTTTTCCTGTGCTGTTTACTTTTGTACACACAGGGTTATTGGTAATTTGACGTACATATCTGCCAGCCAAGTGTCATTTTTTTTGGATACAAGGCTATTGACACTAAAATAGTGACGATAAATCTCAAAACCGCATATACATTGAAATAGTATCGTTTTTCATCTCGCATGTTTAAAAAAATTTTTTTTTTTTAATATTGGTAAATAACCAGTGTTTAATTTTATAAATCAAAAAAGATTTCAATTGATACTTTTTTTTCATAAATTTTTGAACTTTAAATTTCTCAGATTTTGAAAAAAGCTTAACAATCATCATATAAGTGTTCAAATTATCGCAAATGGTCACCCCTATCACTTTCTAACGTATATACGTCGAATTACCAAAACCCTGTATGTGTGTACGTATTAAACATGTTCCCTGTGGCTCCTAAACGGTAGGATCAATGTTGATGTAATTTAACAGAAATTCTTAATTTAAGCCCTCTGCTGTGCAATTTGTTGGCGATCGAATCAACTAAATTTTATTCGTTTCTTGGAAAATATATGCATTTATAACAAAATATTACTAAATATAGTGCGCCGTGCAATGCCCGGCTTTCGAGTCCAAGTCGTTTATGAGCCTCGACCCGTTTTTAATATAAAAGAAAGAAGCAATTGATAATTCCTATTTAATGAGCCACGTAATACCTACAGCAGCCAGTCGATAAAGCCAGTCGTCTTAAGGAATCCAGAACATTTCCTGCAATAAAGCTTAATCGCTTAAACTTCGTTTCCAGGTCGCTTCGTTCGACTTGCGCTGCAGTCTAAGAACTCTAGTAGAAATACTTAACAGTAATTTCGCCGATCCTCGATAGACCATGCACAGCGTACCTACACTTTGAGATTCAACGGATCGTTTACAAAACAAAACTAGCAGTTGTACACCCGGGTTTGTTTTTGTAGACAGAAATTGTAGATAGAAACATCTCAATTGGGTTATTAATAATTTTAATGCTCTAATTCGTCAATAGCTATAACAAGGATATCAGTAACATTTACATATAACGGAATTTGCTTGCATTATTTTAAAGCGTAAAAAAATCTTTCATGATCTTTTTATTTTATTGCAGAATATCGGCAACAAAGGTTTATTATATGTCTGTTTGACTTAAGTGGTGCTGTGCTTTATTCCGTATATACACATGTGCTGCAGGAACGGAAGAATACTTAAAATATCATGGACGGATACCAAACAAAACAGTATTGCAAATGGTGAGCAAGAACGCGGAGGTCTTTAATACCGTGAAAACGGCCAACGGCCGCATAAAAAAAGGAAATTATAGACTACAATCTCAAAATGGCCACGAGAAACAGGGACGCAGAGGTCGCGGAGAAACTTATAACAATGCAACGGGGCGTCCTTCAAAATCAGGCATTATAAAAAAATAAAATAAAAAAAAATATGCAGTAACTGTAGAGGTAGCACCCTTATTTAAAAAAAAACCAAATCAACCAATTCAAGAATATTACAAAAGAGCACGGACATAAGTCTGTGGTTGCGCTTTATTGAAAAAATATACCGTGAAAAAGCGCAAGATAATAAAGTACTGGACTTTGGTCATATAATGCGTAATAACAAATACGAACTACTCCAACTCATCGTTCAAGAAAAAATCCAATCCAGACCACCTAGAAGAAGACGTATTTAGTGGCTCAGAAATCTCCGGACATGGTTCAACATGAGCACACGATCCTTTTTCTGTGCCGCTGCATCAAAAATTAGAATAGCCTTGATGATAGCCGACCTCCGGTAGGAGATGGCACTTCAAGAAGAAGAAGAAGCTGCAGGAACACTGAATATAACATAGGCCATATGTACATTTTCCCTGTTCTGTCATAAAAATAGATTAAGGCTATAAAAAAAAACTAGCACTATAAACTGTCTATTATACAATAACGTAGCGTACATTAGTAACATGATTATATAGACTCCTACAAAGGTCAAGAAAGCATTTCGTTTCATTAAGTCGTTATGGTCTTAGCAAAACGCTTTGATGAATTAAGACAATGTTGTATTGCGTACATAGTGTCATAGTTCACAAATACTATATCAAATATTTGAAATGAAAGGTAGATAAGGTTCATTGTAACGCCATCTAGTAGAGTGGTGAGGTACTACAGATGCAACATCCAACAGCATCGATTAAGTACATAAAAGATTTACTAGAGGGCGTTATAAAAATGCTAAAACTTTTTGTCTACAATCGATAAACATAAAACTTAAACCCAGAATTTTATATGTAATTTGTTTAAAATTTATTTATTTTTCCATTGCTTACCTTTTTAGTAACTATTTTAACAGGCTTCTGTAAATACGCCGATGTATACAAAATCGTATGCACTGGCGCTTCTGTGGGTATGCCCATTGACGTCATTATGGTCACACTCGACGAATTATTTGAATTTAATAAATCGACCAATATTGATATGAAGATTGTCGTTGAAATAATTAACTCATTATTGCACACTCCTAAAATAGACTCTCAACAAACTTAACTCATGAATTGTATCATAAGTACTTCATTAAATCTCAAAAAAAAAACTTTGCGATTATGAAACGCAAAAAAGTGAACATTAGGGCCAACTCAAGAACACTAGGGTCTAGGCCCTTGGTAAGTGACAAAATGCGTGAATGCACCATCTTACACTGTTCACCGCCAGTGCGTAGAGACCATGCGACGTAACCTTGTAATGAAGTCTTGTTAACTCTCTGACGCAATCTATATAAAAAATAAAATTGAAGTGTTCGTAATATTAAAAAAAAACCCTTTTAATTACATACATATGAATGTATATACGGAGAAAAAATTCAACAACACACCCGGCCTTTAAGGGGAAGGCGGCGATTAAAACCTCCCGGTGGCCCTTCGTCGGTGCATGGTGAGGGGCTCCGGGATCTTCAGAGGAAAGCACCGGAGCCCCTCTGCTCTGTGCTCTTAGGAGAGCACGTCCCGGGGAGGTGACTCCCTCCCCCTGTGCTCTCGCAGTGCAAGGCGACACGGGCCAGCCAATATCGTCTTCTTCCCGGGTCCACCTTGGCAGACGACAAAGGCCCCCACCCTTGTCACCCAGTGAAGCCGGGGCCCCTTTTAGTCACCTTCTACGACAGGCAGGGGATACGGTAGTCTTATTCTTGTGAGCCCAGAACTACAGGGCTAGAGTGTAGTATATAACTTAAGGTGTCCACTGAGCTACTAAAACATTTTTTCTCATCGCTCGCCAGTTGCTTTTTAATTTACAGTACAATATTTAATTAACATGAAAAAGCATCAACCCACGTGGAATTTTCATAATATATGTATTTACCCGTATTTCCGTAACAGAACGAAAGGATAGCAAACCATTTTAATTACGTAGCAAGCGCCGTGAACAAACAAAATGAAAATCCGTTTAAAAATTAAACAGCGGGCCGCCATAACAAAGTCATTTCGAGCGGTGCGTGGGCTCAACTTATCAAGAGACCTGAGTAAATAAGAGGTTCACAATCAAACAATTTGAGTAATCAGGAGTGGCATAAGTACAAACGAGTGCATAAGTCATAAATATTTAATGTGTACTTTTGACGTGACAACATTTTATAAATTAATGAATACTGGATGTCATTCACACAAAATGTCCCGTTAAGCTCGAGCCGAGAATTCTCGAGAATTGCCAAATGCCGCATTGTACAAAGTTTGTAAGCGAGGACGCGGTATGAGAGAGATAGAAACCGTAAATTTATGCTCAGTGAAGTAGAAAAAATAGTTCTATTTTGTTGGAATAACGTGTGTACCTAGGATACCTTGTCACGAATTTAACGTCTTGGCCTTGCGCCCAGGCACAGGGATTTTTTTAATTAAGTAAACACCTACCACATGTAGTCTAAAGACGGATAGGCAGTTATTACTGAACTTAGTTTTGCACATTCTTGACAAATGTGTCTAGTTTCATTAAAATCCATACAAGTAGTTAAAGAAAATAAATTAAAGTTGGTGCCTGTTGGTGTATAATATGAACCAACCTTTAAGCAATAAGAATCGATAAATAACTCCAATGTTTCTATTAGGCAGACGTGTTTAATTCGTAACTTTGCTCGTATGTCAAATAGCTCGGATCTCTAAACAATTTTCCCAATTGATATATTTATTGACTCAATTTATCAAAAATGCTTCGAAATCGAGGGAAACAAGCACACAGACTGAGGTCTAGTCTGGTGTGCGATTTCTTGTATCTCAAATCTTGCAATCATCTCAAAGCAAAATATCGCTCGCTCGGCGGCTCGTACCAAACCACTAGTATATTAAGGCACTCGTATATCGAGGTACCACTGTATGTCTAATATCTATGACAATTATTTTTTTTTATTCACTTCAACAAATTCGTTCACAACTGTACTTCGTTAGATATTTGAACATTGAACAAGTTGACGTATTATTTGCTGATGTATTAAATGTTGATTCTAATAGACAAGTTTCAATAAATAGCCGTCACGTTTTGATTGGTGCGACCGTTCAGTGGTGAATGTGTTGCCAGTGTGCTTACAATAGCAAATGTGTTGCAAGCTAATGATTTAAAGTGATGCGTTGAATGTGACGTACATTTCGGTAAACAAGTGCTTGTGATGCGACATCTTTATGATATGCTTTCTGGAATCTAGGTAAGTATACTTAAAAGTTAAATTTGCCTATATTTCATACATACATATTATGTCTCACTGTTGGGCACAGGCCTTCTGTGTAAAGAGAATATAGTTCGCCACGTGGCCGTAATGCTAATTGGAAGACTTCTACCTTCTATCTAAGACTTGTATCAGATAATTTATAACACATGTAGGTTTCCTCACGATGTTTTCCTTCACCATCAAGCGCGTGGTTAATCAGCACATAAAATTGCATCAACAAATTCAACCGCCCGAACTAAGCTACCACGGCTCTTAGGTAAGTGTCGTCATAAACCCTAACCGGAAATAAATAATAATATTGTACGTTACATAAATGGCAACCGTTATTCGCTTTTCACTGAGCTTATAAGATCCCATTTTTAACAGAACAGTAAGAAATCAAGCAATAATTAGTAAGTGATATTTGTATGAATATGAAAAACGGAAACTCCAATGGTTCAATGCTATTTTAGTAACTTCTTTTTTAGGTTGAAGCTTCCAAACACCGCTCGGACACTGAGCTACCACGGATCTGTGTACGCAATATTAGTACGTACTTATATACGATCAAATCACGAATCCGAGATTGGAACTACGAATATTTCTTCCGAATCCCGAATCCCGGCTATATCCGAACAGCGAAATTGATATTTAGATTAAATCTGCATGCATTTGCAATAACTTACGTAAATGTGAAATACCAAAAGTATTAGACAGTAAAATAGGTACATCTCTACACATAGATAGGTCTGATATTATGATGTTCTTGTGATTTTATGTGATCACCGTCGCTCTTGAACATCCAGCACCGGTGGAGCTGCAGGTGCGTTACTGGCCTTCGAGAAAGTAGGTTCGTTTCTTGACGGAACCAAAGCCGAATCGGTTCGAAAATACTGTTGGTGACAGCTGATTCCACATGTTGGAAGCGGATGGAAGTACGCAAAAACGTATAATTATGGAAGGCCAAGTTGCCACGGAAAGTTGTGTGTAAAACTTCATCATTACTAATCTCATCGCTATACATCGGACACAACGGCAAGAGCAACAAATATTTGCACGTAAGAAACATAACGTATATAAAAAGATTAGAACGCAGACAAAATCATCAATCAAAATTCAAAAACACAATCAATCAATTCATATTCTATATCATGAATATCTATCAAAAACGATCTTAAGACTTAATATTAATTAGTGATATAACTCTACAACACAACAAGTATATGTACGAATAGTAATATTACGAAATAAAATATACCAGAACGCAACCAAACTATCATCAAACTAGTATATTGCAATAGAGGTTCAGGCTAAGCGACCTAAGAGCTGTGCCACCTCTCAATCCGGTGAAGCAGTCAAGGCCAGCCTCTCTGGCCAATCTGTGTAGTTCGTCATAAAAAAAAAATAAAAAAAATCAAACTAGTAAACAAATCTTTGCAGGTAAAACACGCACAGGGAAATAACGAATTGATAACCTCCTTCTTTCCTTTTTTGAAGACTTTAAAAATATGTTCGGGTACGTAGCACCAACGCAAGCAGAAGCATCGATAAAGTAGCATTCCGAGTACGGTCCGCGATATCGACACCAATGAATTTGTTTCTTCTAATTTTCTCTTGCTTAAAGTAAAAAACAACGTGAACAAAGCTCATGCGTTAGAAAAATTTCTAGGCATGTAAAGTCTGCCAATGCATACTATGTTCAAGGCATGACCCAGTGGGATAAATATTATAAGCTGTAACTTTCACTTTTAATAAAGTTATTATTGTAGCAATTTGGCGCAAACAAGCAACGAGCCTTATCTGACGTGATCACTGCTGAACCATGAACCTCACCAAAAGTACTTTACCAGTCATTGAGAATGGAGTAGTCTTTTCTCTTGAACGCACTAAAAAGCGAGTGACTTTTCAAAACTTGTCTAAGGTTTCATCAAATGAGTTGTCAAAGGGACGACGCAAAAGTTCCCCAAGGACATTTCTGAAAGCTAACAAATGATTCATTGTTCGAAAGAGTCGGTAATTGGTGCTTCAATTCGTTACTTTCGACATGCCAAAAAGTTTCACACTTAAGATAAAATGGTGTATTTTTTGTCAATTTCATTGGATTGATCCAAAATGTTTGTCTTACAAGTATATTAGCGGTAAAAACAAAAACTTGTTTCACGCGGACGTCCTCTTTGTATTTCCAAATTATCGTACGAATAATACGAAATAGAATTAATCAGAACCTAACTAATAATCGAAATCGGGCGGCGTGATATTGAGTTATTCGTCCATTTGTCGCACACATACTTATATGAAAAGTACAAAAAGGTGGTGCAAAATATAACGCCTACGATAATGTCGTAGCAACATTTTGCTAACGCAAATAGATAGGAGTCGAAGAGATAATTTTATATTTAACAAAGACATGGTTTTCTGATAGATGCCATTGTCAGAACTACATTGAAATGGGAACCACCAGCTTTCAAAAAAACAATCATTTACATAGATTGAAACATATCTTCAATTCGGTTCTTTTGCCACGATATATGTATCTAAACATATTCGACTTGTTAAGCGTCGAGTGTCTATGGCAATGGGCACACGTTTCTCTGGGGTAAGCCGACACTGTTACCAACTGAAAGAATGGGGCCATGAAACCAAATGATATACACATGACCTACGACCGTGATGTTACGAAGATCGTACTTTAGTTATGGTGTCTGTTTGGTAGATTATTTGACACAAAATAATCTAACTACTTACTACTACATAGATGATTACTACTTAGAATTTAACACACAGTTATTTTTTATTATAAATTTTCATCATCGCAGTAATTTTTGGAATTTGGAAAACATAAGCGACGTACCATTACAGCTTTTTAATAAAGGCGTTTTTTTTGCTCGTTTAATGGCCACGCACGACAGTCAATACAAGAGATATTCCCGCAGAGCACACTTAGTTCACATTGTAACATTAAACGCTGACTTGTTACTCCTTTATCCATCATTTTAATTAAACGTCAAGTCTTCCCTTTTAATGTGCACAGTGTACGTGCGTACATACACTTACATAATACTTGATACTATGACGTATTATAATTCATTTTATAAGAAATAAACAAAGCAGTGACATCAGTTGTGCCAATGTAATTTGCCAATGGCGTACCACTGATATTTCAACGTAGTTTCGATAGTTCTTCTACCTAAAGTGACTTTCTGACTAGCGAAGGTTGGCGGCAGTCAGTACACCATATCTCTGTCTCTTGCGAGGCAAAATAGATTGGCAGCACTCGCAATTCCGGTCCATTCATACCACATAAGATGTTCCGCAGCCATGATTTCCTTCTACGATCAACACTTTTTGTTAGCGACTTTCGGTTGTTACCATTTGTTAATCTAGTACCTAATGACATCATTCAAACAAGCATCATATTTCAATCAATTAATCAAACAATTCAATTGAATATAATATCAAAAAAAAATAAAAAACTACCAAAATTACCCAAAACCGTAATCTATTAAGATTTTTCCGACATCAAAGTGTCGGTCTTTTATTAAATTCTGGTTAACTACCGATGAAATTTGGCTCTCTTGTAAAAAAATTTGCCTACCCCTAATAAAAACTCTAGCTAATCGAAATAAGGCGATAGACTAAAGAATGTGTAATGCCCGCCTATCCCTTCAGATCACAGGCTTGGTATTATCATCGCTAGACCATTCCCGTTTGAGACACAACCATTCATATTCGTGTAAAGAAACAAAATTCATTCAAAGCCAATCATAAAGCGTAACCTTTAAAATGTTCATTTAAAAGTGTATCTATTGTTAGTCGTTTTTACCCCCTTTGGAGAACTTTCACGTCCGTGCCCCAAATACGGCATTGTATTGCAAAGTTAAGAGGCCACTCTCAAAGTTACTTCCCGTTTAACATAATAATACGCTCGCCTGCGCTGAACGTACGTGCCAATGTGCATGTTTTTAAAATGGTTATAATGGTAGGATAGTTTACATTGTATATAAATTTCCACACATTTTCAGCAAAACCTTGTTTTCCTCGACGGACACATAATTTTACCTAATTTGTACCTCTACAGGCTAAGCGACCTAAGAGCTCTGTCACCTCACAAATCTGGTAAAACTGTTGCGGTCAGATTCTCTTTCTTCAAAAAAATACAAAAAAAATAATAAAACGTGTTTATATAATACATATATAAACGTAAATACAGGATGTCCCGTAATTTATAATAAAAAATCCATGTCATATATTTTTTTTGATGTGAGCAATTTCTCGTTGTATGTTTTTTAAGTGCTTTAACGACAAAGATACGGATACGGTATGCGGTAGATAACTATCGACCACAAGTACAATTAAAATCAAATATATATTGCACCGGTAGACCTCAGCGGCTAGAATTGATAGAATGACGTAACAAATACAATTGTGTAGGCCCAGCCTTGATGCTGCAGAGCGTAAGCCTGTAACGAGATACAATCACCCGAAACCTAATTACATTACATTGGTAGAGGCGCAGTTAACTAACATTGAAACGAAAATATAACGAGCTTTGTATGAAGAAGCGAATAGAAAATGGCGGTTGCCATAGAGTAAATAGGCTTGTTTCGTATACTTCCCCAAACCGTATAGGCAACAATTGTTTCAATAGATTGATATAACATAAATCGTTGTGTCGTCGTAATATAAAATATATTGGCTCTGTAAAATAAACAACCGTTTTATAAGGTCGAAGCCAAGTGCACGCAGATTACAAAACATATTACAGTGCGCGAGTTGAATGCAGTCGGGGCGCTACGTAAAGAGCGCGAGCATCTTACCCCGCGCGGCTGTAATATAGCAAAGTGACAGTTATCGTACGCTTTCCGTACTATCTATCGCGTTAGTAATGAAGTGTCGATCCGAGTTCTGTTACAAGAAAACAAGTTTTTATTCATCGACAAGCACGAGCAATATTTAAGACGTGTGCCATTATTAAATTTTAAGTTTTTTATTTCGTTAACTGAAACAATTATTAAAAATGTGTGATAAATATTTTTTTTTTATCATGGGAATCTAGTGTAAAAAGATAAACGTAAAGAATTATTCAAATCTATCGACACAATCATTATGGTCATCAATAATTATACTTAGATCATATCGCTATCGGATTCCTGAGCTCTGCAGTCAAATCGCGCGTTGACTATACGAATCGAAAAAGTCGTTAATCGACAAAATTTAGGAAAATAACTAAATTAGTTTATAATTCACTCGCTATATTTAGATATCACTGGTATATTATAGAACAATGTAGAATCAAACGCAGGCGAGCAATTATCACGCACGCGTTAATTGTTCTTGGTATTCATTAATGTCTTGTGTCAAATTCAATTTGCGCAGATCACTTCACGGCCGATACAAACGAAAGCCAACGCAGAGCGACGAAACTATTTCTTAGTTCAAAATCATCCGTGAAATAGCAACCGACCGAGTAGTGGTTCGGCCCTCTTGGGCGCCCTCGGATGGGAATGCTTACGCGTAACATAGTAACCGTCCAAGCCGAGGTTACCCCTCACTGGGGGGACCCTTGTGTCGATTTACTAGCGATAGAGGTTCAGGCTAAGCGACCTAAGGGCTATGCCACCTCTCAATCCGGTGAAGCAGTCAAGGCCAGCTTCTCTGGCCAATCTGTGTAGTTCGTCAAAAAAAATAGTTCACAATGTTGTGCTAACTTGAGTAACCGAAACTTAATAGAATGTAATGAATCTGTGTTTACATCTATACCAAAATATTCTAATGTCTTAAGTACAAAGTAAAGCTTGAAAGAATTTCTACAATATAATAACATCAATAGATAGAATCGTCAATAGCCTTATGGTTTAGGGTACGGTCTGCGAATCCTAACGTCGTACGAGCTGCAGGAGCGATGCCGGCCTTTGAGATAGGAGTAGGCTCGTTTCTTGAAGGTCCCATAATACAAAATGTTCGTAGGCGAGAAACGTACAGTCATAGAATGCTGGTCAAGATGGTGTCGATGGTGATACACCTCCACTTCCTTACGATATTCTGCAAAGCTGTCGTCCTCCTCCGATCATCCGTAGAAGCTCTACAACTCTGAATTTAATTAGTGTAATTTCAAATAATTTGTATACTTACGATGCTTTTGTCTTTAAAACACTGATTGGACAATCGGAACATTCCAAGTTTTGCAAACAGACATGCTGTGACAATCGCAACACAATGGAGGCAATGTACAACCTTACAAAACAATTTTATATAGATCATGAAACGTATTATGTATAGTGAACCATGAATCATAAATAGCGAATATATGAAATTTAATTGATACCTGGATTTGTCAGATTAGCATAGCGAATGTTATGGAAACGTTTTGAATGAAAGAGTCTAGAATGAAACGCAAAATAGAATTTGGGAATTATGCTTTGTGTTGTTTTTGAGAAGTTTTTGGCCAAAAACCAAATGGCTGGATTTTGGAGAATCTGGATTTAATATAGGCACTCTTCTGTCGCGGGAAAACCGGCGGTCTTTTAAGAAGGGGAAACACAGAAGACATGTCAATATCCTCTTATTGTTGACAATCGCATGGTGATGAAATAATTTTACAGCAAGCAAGGAAACTAATTAAACCTGGTAAAGATAGAATTCGACTACTGGCAATAACTTTCCCCATGTCAAATACATTCCCGTACTCAATAACGTAAATTACCGGTCTAAAATCGAAAATGTACATACGTTAATTTTAAATTTTGAACCCTAACCCTTTGCAATAGGAATCAGTTTCAAACAATGTTATACGAACTGGAAAATTTTATTAGAATACGAAGCCGATAATTTGGGTTCGAAAATATTTAATAGCCTTTTATCTTGGCTTTGTTTGTGTTAAACCGAAGTGTCGTTATTTCAGAATTAAACGTTTTTCGTTCGTTGGGAATTAACCTTCAGCACATTTAAACGAAATCTGTTCTTGTCGTTTTATTAGATCCGAAATAAGTTTAACTGGATAATTTTTTTTTGTGATTTACAACTCTTGTTACGAGCTAAGACAAACCTTTATATATATACCTATACAAAATGTGTGATAAATGTACTGTAGTAAAAATGAGTGAGCTAGACACGATAAAACTAAGACATTTTTAGCTCCATATATATGTATATAAATAAATATACATGTATAATTTATATACGATTGTTTGAGAAAGAAAATGTGCGCGCTTTTTTTTTAATGACGAACTACACGATTGGCCAGAGAGGCTGGCCTTGACTGCTTCACCGGATTGAGAGGTGGCACAGCTCTTAGGTCGCTTAGCCTGAACCTCTATTGCTAGTAGCTCGACATAAGGGTCCCCGGTGAGGGGTAACCTCGGCTTGGACGGTTACTATGTTACGCGTAAGCATTCCGATCCGAGGGTGCCCGAGAGGGCCGAACCACGACTCGGTCGGTTGCTATTTCATGGAAAATCTAAGGGACATTCAAAAGCTACACTAACTTTGAGTGCCACTTCGGGAAACGTTGGCGCTGGGAGAAGAAGTGGCCGAAGAAACTCCAGCAACGCTCCTAACATCTAAGGGGTGGGGCCTGCCCATAAAATAGCGGTATCGCGCAAGGATAAAAAATATGCGCGCGCACTGCTGTCTCTGCTGCACGAACTGCTTTGTAAAATAAATAAATGGATCTGATATTGCGCGCGCACGTCTTTAGGTAGTCCCGGGCACCGCTGAAAATCAGCGCTGTCGCATCCTTGCGACACCATATGCTGAGACGGTGTCCGATATTGGTCATCATATGTTTTGTATTATTTGTCCGTGTAACTTTAACTGTGTTTTGTCTATTTTTTATTCTTTTTAATGTGTGTTATATTTGTCTGTGATGTGTTTTTTGTATTGTGATGCCAATAAATAAATGTTTATGCCTATGTCTATATTGGCAGTCCAAACATAGAGAACTATTCCATGTGACGGACACCTTGGACTGTGGCATATAAAACTTCCTATTCTAAAATCAAACTCAAGACACCAGACAATTGACGGGTATTTCGAAAAGTAAGCCACACAAATTTTAGGAGTGCACGATATCGATATTTCATGAAATATCGATATAAGAACGCGATATATCGCTTCATATTATATCAATATTTAAATCGATAACCAAATAGTCTATGTATGTTACAACACTAATCTCCACGATGACATCTACTTTAATAAATGCTATCTGTGCCGCGGCTTTTCTTTCGTTTCATTTAAATACAAACAAATTACGATATATTTAAATATCGATATATATTATTTTTGCTTGATATCCGTAACAAAACGACTAACATAACTATTAGGAATCTTTCTTTATAATCGTTTCCTCAGAGCTGAGGGTCGTGACCACCAAGAGAGCTGCTTTGAACGAGCATTCCCCACTCTTTCCTATTTTGGGCTAGGTGGATAGCCGCCTGGAATTTTAATTTGGTGGCTCCTCCAATAGAGTCCGAATAGAAATAGAGTCCATAGTATTAAGAATATGAATCATTTAATGTAGTTAACAAAAATATTAAAAAGGATAACAAAAAGCATGCTTGTATTTCATCACACGGTAAACGGAGAACTGGCTAATACATGAAAACGAAACAAAATGGCGGGGAAACCCGAACACAGAACACACGCGCAATATCTATTAATAAAAATACATTAAAGCTCGCGTTACAGACGGCAAAAGAGTGACGGTAGCGTTAATAGTTTTAAATCTTAATTCAAGCATCAATAGCCTAATGGTTTAGGGTACGGTCTGCGAATCTTAAGGTCGTAGGTTCGAATCCACCAATCGACTATTGACGTGAACCATCTTCTAGCACAAGCTTAAGCTCAGTTGAAAAGAAATATCGCTAGCTTTCTTTAAAAATACGTTTAGAAAAAGACAAAACTTCCGTCACATCTCAACCGCGCGATCATGCGAAAAAATATACCAGATAATTTATAAAAACATATATATACAATGATAATAATGACGAAGTAGATGATGATGATTATGCTGATGACTGAGGTGATGGGTATAACGTAGATCATGCTCCACACGAGCTACTGACTTTCTTTTTGTCATCGACAGGTATTGACAAGGACAGCATCGCCAAGCCGACCTTTTTGAGGCCACTTTGCACCCCCTGTTGAAAATAAACAAGAGAAATAAATAAATATACTTCTAGATAATTTATTACACAATGATGAGAGGGCAAAGTTATCAGCGGAATACGTGAAAGTGAAGTTCTGCAATCACAAAATTCATTTACAGGTCTCGTCTCGGGTGAGTTTTTTTTTATATGTCTACAGTTCTGAACAAAGTTCTGATCGTCTACCTCTAGTAGCCGTGCTCTTCGAATGTTAAGGTATACCCATATTTATATATAGTTAGTAAAAAAAATTACAAAACAGAAATATTTAACGATATGGTCCAAGCGGCCCTTAATAGTGATTTCTTAAATATTATTTAGTAATGATAACAAAAGTTTACAAATAAACTGTCGCAGTTCAGGAGCTAGTTATAACATTATTGTGACAAAAGTAATTAAAAATTGAAATATCTAAATTTCTCGGCAATACGAGTACAATAAAACAATAGTAAATAATAAAATAAAATATGAACGTTTACCGTCTGTTACATTAATTAATAAATAATAAATTTTGGTAACTTTCACCTTGCAGAAATGACATAGACCTGGTCATATCCTCACGGGCGCCCTCAGGTCTCAATGCTTTCGCGATTAGAGTAACAAAATACAAGCCGAGGTTCCCTATCGGGGGTCCTTGCGTCCACTCCTGAAAGAGGTCCACGATAAGCGACCTAACATCTGTGACAATTCACATACAAGTATATTTACGAGAAAAACAAAAATCGACTTCAAATTGAATCAATCGTAAAACGCTATTACGCTCGGATATCCTCTTTGTATTTCTGAATTACCAAATTGTCATCAAACTACTCTGAAATTACATCATTTCCAATAAAAAATTAATCATTGAAATTCATTGGAGTAATATTGCGTTATTCGTCCATTTATTGCGCATATACTTAACGCAAATATAACACATATGGTTTTCTCGTGGATGCTCTTGTCTTGAAATGGGACAAGGGAAGTCGCAGCTATCAAATAAAAAAGGAATCATCAAAATCGGTTCACCAACTCGAAAGTTATGAGATAACAAACATATTAAAAATATACAGAAGAATTGAGAATGTCCCCCTTTGTAGTCGGTTGAAAACCAGTTAAACCTGTAGCGGCCTCTTGGATGATCAGCGCGATCATTGGTAAATATAAAATCAGGCTAGAGTTTTGGGAGCTTAAGCTATAAAATGTTAGAATCATTTTTTAATTTTAGCTTAAACATAGATGAAATGTAATCGCTTTGATTTATGAATCACAATTACTAGAGTCTGGAATAGTTCCAGTTGTAAATCAGAATGCCGATCAAGAACCCCATTAACGTCAAATCTTACTTGATAACCGGAGGCAAAGGCCCCATTATGTTCACAGTTAAATTCTATTCAACTTAATTGTTTACCAACAGTACTGAACCAGAAATAGCAAGTAGATGCGATAAATTATTACATTAACCGCCAATGGTCTAGAAATTAATTGTGAATTTGACCTGCGTCTATTCTTTACGATGGCCTATGTCTAAGGCTTCCTTTTTTTGTTGACGAGGGGGAAATCTTCAACAAGATACCCCGCCTTCAGGGGGGAAGGCGGGGTTATGTGGGGTTCTTACCCACTAATATACCACTATGTACCACTACACTATATACCACTATGTAGAGTAGGTGTAAGAGTGGTGCCCCCCTGCACTGTGCCATCGGAGAGTTAATCTCCCTCCCCCCCACCCCGCGCCTTCGCAGTGCATAGCGACACGGGCCAGCAATGTCGCCTTCTTCCCGGGTCCACTTTAGCGGACGACAAAAACCCCACCCTTGTCGCCCAGTGAAACCGTGGCCTTTTGAGTCGCACTCTACGAGTTCTTTTCCAAAAGAAGCGTGCGTCAAGAAGTTTCACTTCAAAAATACACACAAATAGAGAAGCTCCTTTGAATTCATCTTCGACAACATTAGCCTGCAAAAGTCCTCTGTTATAGCACGCTACTGAGATGATACTCGACTCAACCAGCGTATAAATTAGATTAAAAATAATGATACAATATTACACAGAGACTAAATATATTTTAAATAGATGCAAAAAGTTTTTTTCACCTTATACACAACCCTAAGAATTGACCAAACAACCTCGGCATATTAAAAACAACGGACAAAATAAAACATACAAATAACAAACGTCACGCTTTGCGCTATAACTGTTAACGTGTAAATGCACACGCGATTTACCTGGGTAATAACTATTGTTTATAAAATGCTAACTATTTATTATTTAAATCGGCTCCAATCTCACTCCAACTAGTGTTGACCTGAATATTGTTGCACGGTTTTCTTTATTTCATGAAATATTCAGAAAAATAGTAGCAGTTACCCTTACATAGTATAAAACAAAGTCGCTTCCCGCTGTCTGTCTGTTCGCGATCAACTCAAAAACTACACTGATTTTCATGTTGTGCTCACCGATGGATAGAGCGGTACTCGAGGAAGGTTTTAGTATATATATTAAGTTGTCGTATACATTATAGCTAAAATGAAACGATATTAAAGAAAAATCAACGAAAACCATTTGAGATATAACAAAATAATGTAAGGTGGAATTGTGTATTAATTAGGTCTACAGAAAATTCCGCGATTACATATGTGTATCTCTTAAGCATAACATGATATATCCATGTTAATATTTGGACAATTTTAAAGCGGTATTTGGAAAGCTAATTATATAAATACAGTATTATTCGTTACCATTTGAAATACATTAGTTGGATTGATAATTCTATGAATATTATTTTTTCCCTTTACACCATACAAATTAAATTAATAGCTTAGAAGATATAGCACAATCAAAATAATTCTCAAATGAAATTAATTGCATGTTGCCATGATTTATTTTGGATAAGATCTGATTAGTTGTATTTCGTAATATTCCTACGATAATTCGGTAATACAAAGAGGAGCATCCGTGCGTAACAGCGTTTAACTTTTTAATCCGATTTGAAGTCGGTTTTTCCTCCTAAATATACTATATATTGTTATAAATGTTGCTAAAATTCATTTGAAATGAGCTTAGGTTTGTACTTAGAGATAGTCCACGGCAATTCTGTAATAGTACATATCCGTGAAATAGCCATCGACCGAGTCGTGGTTCTGCCTTCTTTGGGGGCCCTCGGATCGGAATGCTTACGTGTAACATAGTAACCGAGGTTACTCCTCACCGGGGGGACGCTCGTGTCCAGTTCCTAGCGATAGAGGTTCAGGCTGAGCGACATAAGAGCTTTTTTTTTGACAGGGAAATCTTCAGAAAGATACCTCGCCTTCTGGGGGAAGGCGGCGGTTATGTGGGGTTCTTACCCACTAAAACCTCCCCGGTGGCCCTTTCCTCGGTGCATGACGAGGGGCTCCGGGATCTCAACGTGGATCGCACCGGAGCCCCTCCGCACTGTGCTCAAGGAGAGCACGCCCCGGGGAGGAGGTTACTCCCTCCCCCCCTGTGCCCTCGCAGCGCAAGGCGACACGGGCCAGCCGATGTCGCGTTCTTCCCGGCTCTAATTTGGTGGACGACGCAGGCCCCCACCCTTGTCGCCCAGTAAACCCAAGGCCCCTTTTAGTCGCCTTCTACGACTAGAGGGCTGACGACCTAAGAGCTATGCCAAGTGGAATAGTGGATTTGAACCTACAACGTTATATGTCGCAGACCGTTCTCTAAACATAAGGCTGACCTATCATTGTATGACAAACAAAATCTCAATCCTTTTTAATTTGAAACACCGACGCGGGGTTCGACGCGTGAACCAGAGCATTCTCCAAAACCACCTCCAAAAAATCAGGCATTATATAAAAAGAAATGGTAACTGTAGAGGTAGCACCTTTATTAACAAAACCAAAGTAACCAATTAAACTACATTAGAAAAGAGCACGGACACAAGTCTGTGGTTGCGCTTTAATAAATTAAAAAAAACAATTGAAACCCCGACGTTTGATCGCCAGTTCGTTGCTCACCAATAAAACACCTAGTCATAGATATCCATATCTCATTGTTTACAAGACGTCGGTGTGTGGTCCATCGCAGTCTCTCTGTACAGCCGATGTTATTAAATAGCGGACTCGGCTTGCAGAATGGACCGACGGATAGTTTAATCAAATAAGTATATCGAGTTACACAGTCCTGTTAAAGGGCCCGACAGATAAAAAATACGAGTGTGCTTTAGACCATACGACTGCAGTAAAACTTCTTTAGTTCCCCATCTATCTATATGTCTGTATATTTATATACACACATACATACATTGATATACATGTTTATATATACGTAATAATAGGTTGTCAAATATCTCCCTTCCGCCTTTTGTCTTTTGAATTTCGCGGCTATGTACAAAGCGCTACAGAGCTCGTATCTAGCAATACTATACATAATTTGAAAGGTCTTGACATAACCTACAAAACGACGCTATGCATAATTAGTTTGGATATTGCGTTCAACAGTTATAGACGTGTAAACATGGAGTTCACTAACGCCGAAATTCGCGCTATTTTAAAGTTTTCCTTCGTTAAAGGCAAATCCGCTAGAGAAACGTTCCGTGAGATTAATGGTGTTTTGGGGATGGTACTCTATCACTTCGAACCACGGAGGAATGGTTTCGACGATTCAGAGCCGGTGAAAACGACACCATGGATAAGCCAGCCGGCGGAAGACCTGTGACGACAAATACCGATCAAATCATGGACTACATCGAGTTAGACCGGCATGTGGCATCTCGTGACATCGCCCAGGAGATGGGAGTTAGTCACCAAACCATTTTAAACCATCTGCAGAAGGCTGGATACAAAAAGCTTGATGTTTGGGTGCCGCATGATTTGACGCAAAACCGTCCGTTCCCCAAAGTAGTTTAGCGCTTGGTTCTTCGTACATATTACGTGTTGTTTTTCTTAATAATACATAAACATATATTTTTTAGATTAGATTACAGACAAAGCTCTCAATTACAAATATAACTAACGGAAGTACTAATGTCATTGCATACCATTTTCTCACAAACATATAGAGAACACAGATGTACCATAGAGCGGGCCACCCACGGCCGCAATGGCTGCCATAAACAGCGGCGCGTGCTCTGCGCACCTGCTCGCATACAACTGTTTAAACTTTCCTAGGGTTGTAACGAATAACTTAAAAAGTTAAATTATTTGTACAAAAATTGTTTTATTTATAACTTTCGTTAAATTCCATCCATTGCATTCCATCCATATGTTATGCTTTCATACCATTTTCAACCTACTTTATGATGAATTTTCTGAATTCAACTGATTTTTTGTGTTTGTTACCTAACAACATTCTTTTTCATTTGAAAGCTGGTACTTTCCATGTGGTCTCATTTCAATTTAGTCCCATTTTGACAATGGCATCCATCAGAGAAGCATATAAGACTTAAATTTGTATTAAGTATATGCGCGACAAATAGACGAATGACGACAACCGTTTTCGATGATTTTATTTGAAAAAAAAAGAAAGCTAGCAATATTTTCATAAATATTACTAACATTTTTGTTAACCATTCCAAATAAGCTTAAGCTTGTGCTAGGAGATGGTTTACGTCAATAGTCGAATGGTGGATTCGAACACACGAATTCACGATTCGCAGGCCGTACCCTAAACCATTAGGCTTCTGACGCTTAATTCATTTTTTATTGGAAAGGATGTACTTCAAAGGTAGTCTGTTGAGAGTTTGGTTAGGTTCTTAACTCTATTTCGTAATATTCCTATGATAATTCAGAAATACAAAGAGGATGTTCACTCGTAATATCGTTTAACGTGTGACGCGATGTGAAAACGGTTTTTGTTTTTACTCGTAAAAAACAAAAATCGTTTTCACTTTTTCGTGGCCTTTCGTTGCAACCCTAATTTTAGGACAAATAGTCGGATTGTTTTTCAAAGCAATTCACCGACTGGAAGTGCTTCAAAACATCCCTAATGACGCCATGCTATACATAGACATTTAAGACAAAAACAAAGGCAGGCTTCAATTAAAATCTAAGGCATAAAACTTTAAACGCACGTACGCTCTATTTTATTTTAGAAATATCATAGTTAACGAAGTACTGACGCCTACATTATCTTTCGTTTAAGATAAGAAGTTTAAAATTGTTTCTCTTTTTGTTATTCTTTGATATTTGTTTTGCGGTTTAGCGGTTTTGAGAGGTGACAGAGCTCATAGAACCTGACCCTCAATTGGGAGCAATGGGCCTCCTGCCGCGGATCTCGGCTTGGACAGGTACTCGTCGCGTTAGCATCCCGAACCTTGTTCTATTCAAATAGCTGACTAGTTTTAAATAGTCGGGAAGCGTTGGCGCTGGGAGAAGTCTAGAAGAAACTCCAGCAACGCCTCTCATATCTAATAGGCGGGCCTTGCAAATAAATCGGCGGTCACGCGATAAAATTACTCGCAAACTTTGACGGTCGTGGCAGCCTTTGTCTTTTTGTTTAAATCTATCGAGGACGACTGTCGTTTCGTATTTGTTTTCTTTTGTGTCCATTCGTTTGATTTCTTGATGATTGCTTTACCTGTTAATATGCTTGTAACGAAATCTGTCCGATTTCTCACTATAAAACGATTAAGTTTTAAAAAACGAATAATATATAAAAATAATATAATATTTAACTACTATTATAACAGAACGGTGCATGGACTGCCCGCTGGGCTGGTCCACAAACTTAAAGTTGCACAACGAGCGTTGGAAAGAGCTATGCTTGGCTTATAGAATATAATCCGGAACGAATAAATTCGCCGGAGAACAATGATAGTCGACATAGCTCTAAAAGTAAGCAAGTTGAAGAAGCAGGGGAAGGAAAGTCTTGGCATTGGCCGCGTATGGTCAGTCAGTCAGTCGAGTCATCTACAAGGTTCACGGGAACCTCGCAGGTACGGGCCTCGGGGTGTTACCCCATTACCCGGGTTATCAGCGCAGGGGGCGACTGCTCCCCTGGTCTTGGGTACCGTTTTGGAACGGATTTTTTAGGAATAACTCGCGTATGGGTCGGTGAGGCGCCTCTTATAATGATAACAGGAAGTGGCTGCATGCGTAAAACGGAGGATCGTGTATGGTGGAAGGCCTTTATCCAGTGGATAGATACAGACTGATGATGATTAGGCCAGGCCTACGTCCAGCGCTGTTTGAGGACAGCGTTTCCAGAGAGTGCGTCCATGCAATCGTGCGTGCGTTAGATAAGTTCACAAATTTTTGTCGCCCCTATGTTTCCTTTTACTTAAGGTAGGTTTAACGTTTTCAGCCCTGTAGTTCTGGGCTCTCAAGAATAAAACTACGGTATCCCCTGCCTGTCGTAGAAGGCGACTAAATGGGGCCTCCGGTTCACTGGGCGACAAGGATGAGGGCCTTTGTCGTCCGCCAAAGTGGACCCGGGAAGAACGCGACTTTGGCTGACACACGCGAGAGCACAGTGCAGAGGGGCTCCGATGCGTTCCTCTGGCGACGAAGGGCCACCGTGGAGGTTTTAGTGGGTCAAACGCTACATAACCGCCGCCTTCCCCCCAGAATGCGGGGTATCTTTCTGAAGATTTCCTCCCCGTCAACAAAAATAAATGTTTCTTGATTAAGATACTAGTTTAAACTTACATCCTAAATATGTTGGTTGCAGGCTTTCTCTGTAAAGAGAGAATAAGGGCATAGTTCGCCACATAGATCACTCGGATTGGCAGACTTCACGTGTCTTCGAAAGTTGTCTAACACAAGAAGTTTCCTCACGATGTTTCCCTTCACCGCCCATCCCGTAGTGACGGCACTTAAAAATGCGATAAACAAATTTATTGCCGACACCGGGGATGGAACTCGGGTTGCTAGCGGACGCAACTTGAGGCGATCGCTCATACACTGAGCTACCACGCTCTTAGTTGATGACAATCTAAGTACTCCTTTTTTTTTAAATGACGAACTACACACATTGGCTAGAGAAGCCGGACTTGACTGCTTCACCGGATTGAGAGGTGGCATAGCTCTTAGGTCGTTTATCCTGAACCTCTATCGGTAGTAACATAAGGGTCTCATCGGTGAGGATAAGGTAAGACAGCAGGGATATAGAAGAAAATTATTCGTCCATTTGTGGCGCACATACTTAATGCAAATTTAACACATATGGTTTCTCGTTGTCTGAACTGGACCACCAGCTACCAAACAAAAAAAATCTTCAAAATCGGTTCACTAAGTCGAAAGTTATGAGGTAACAAATTGAGAACTCCGAACCGCCTTTTTTGAAGTCGTTGAAGATAAGATTTTAATACACATGCAGATATTACAAGCATGCTGGAGATTCGAACCCACAACTAGTAGAACGTAATACCCAATCGCAAAGCTATCAACGCTTTTTACTAATGAATATAGATTATAAACCGTTGCGGGTATTCTACAGCGCATAATAAATGTATTGTAGCGATAATCGGTAATGGATTGCGTGCAATCATCGGTGGTCATTAATCGCTTTGAACACCTGGATCGGGAACGGGATGTTTCGAAGTGATTTACGACGCTTTGTGGTATACGTGTGGTTAGGTATACGGTTACAGCGTCGGCAAATGTTTGGGAACCGATTCGTACACCGGGGGAGTTTATAGTTTGTTTACGTACACAATTTGAGTGTCGATCAAGTATTTGTCGGTATCTCACTATAATTGTAAGAAGAAAGTTTACACGATATTAAACATTTCATTCACTAAAACCTCCCTGGTGAACCTTCCTCGGTGTATGATGAGGGGCTCCGAGATCTCCAGTGGAACGCAATGGAACACCTCTGCACTGTGCTTTCGAAAAGCACGACCCGGGGGAGGTTAATCCCCCTGTGCTCTCACACTGCAAGGCCAACCGATGTCGCCTTCTTCCCGGGTCCAGTTCAGCGGACGACAAAGGCCCTCACCCTTGTCGTCCAATGAACCCGAGGCACCTTTAGTCGCCTTCTACGACAGGCAGGGGATACCGTAGCTTTATTCTACGAATCGTAAAGCCATAGATTCGAATCCACAATTCGACTATTGACGTGAATCTCCTAGCACAAGCTTAAGCTTAGCTGGAATGGTTAACAAGAATGTTAGTAATGTTTTCTGAACAAAAAATTGCTTAATAAACTTTCATCTAAAAAAAAATTATAATAAAAAAACATAGAGACGAATTGAGAACCTCTACCTTGCTCTAACTCTGTTGAAAATATACAATAGAATAACATCAAAATCACAGCGACCTCCAGAAGAAAAGATCGCGTGAGGGTAAATATTATTAGCCGTCGTTTAGAAGCAGCCGAGTGGCGGGCCACGCTCAATTACCTTCAAACAGAGGGAAGATTATGGATGCAGACACGTGTTGAGACTTATAACTGTATTTGCAACCCTATTATGAGAATATTAGAGTGCGAAATCGAAAGCTCGAGCGCCGCCTCAAAGCTTTACTGCGGGTCTAACCGTTAACAAGTAAGGACAAAAGAGTCTCATTATATACATTCTCGATTTTATTGTGATGTTGATAAAGAAAGCCCTTTGTAAATCCAGGGACGTATTGTAAACAAAACTAACAGAAGCTAACAAAACATATATGTTTATACGTAAAACAACAAGCATATTTACGAGTAAACCCGACTACAGATCAGTTAAAAATATTATGATTTAGTATCAGAATATTATTTATCAGAACCTACTCAAACTCTCATCAAAACCCCTTAAGTACATCCTTGATATTGAGTTATTCGTGGATTTATCGAGCACATGTTTAATGCAATTTCAAGACTTACATGGTTTGGCATTCCAGGTCCAATCACCTGTGTACCTGGTCTGACACTGGGAGCCCAAGCGGTTCACCTCGTCGAAACTTAAGAGGTATCAAACATAAAAGAACATTGATTGCCTTGAATATGATAACCTCCTCCTTTTTTGAAGTCGGTTAAAAAGTTAAAGTTACAGCCTATATACTTATGTATGAACCGCTATTGAGCCTTCTCCGTAAAGAGACTTCGCATGTATTAGATTTTTTTTAATGACTAACTGACTCAGTTGGCCAGACCAGGCCCTTACTGCTTCGCTGGATTGAGAGGTGGCGTAGCTCTTAGGTCGCTTAGCCTGAACCTTTCTTCTAGTGTAGATGGGGACTCCCCAGTGTATTAGAAAATTTGCTAACACATGCGGGTTTCTTTAATTGCAGGTTCGATCGGGAATGATTCAAAGTGCGGTAGGTCACCACTTAAAATTGAAACAAACTCATTGGTGCCGACATCCCCAAAATCGTGTCGCTAGCATTAGTTATTGTTACTTACCTCTGGTCAAATATCTCAGAAACTAGTTAAAAGTTGCGATCTCGAGAGAATCACTCTAATCTTCAATCTGGCCGGTAGAACGCTGCGGTACTCAAAGTTTTAATTTTCAATCACTGTTTGAATAATTTTCCATCCAAAGGCCGACAGCTGTAAGGTTTTCTTGTAAAAAGAGTATAAATACATCTAATAATTTTTATACGAGAATGTTGTACATAGAATATATTTTGTTATTCATTCAAAGCAAATGCTTGACAATTAATCCACTTGTTGTTAAGTGGATATGCAGTCCTGAATGGAATTGCGCACTAGCTTAGTAAATGCTTATTCAAACTACTCTTGAAACCACCGACATTATAATCGGTGGTCTGACCAAATTAAAAACATAGTTGGACTCGACATTCCGACCGCAATGAGAGAAGCCGAGGACAGAGCAGTGTGGAAGCAGCTCGTCGACGTCTCGGTGAAAGCGCTTCAGGATAAGCACGACCTTCAGAAATGAAGAATACGATGAAGGAGAATAATCGGAGGGAAAGACAGAAGGTAAAACAGTAATTTATATAAATTAAAATGAATGTGTCTAAGCGCCAAAACTCATTTTTTTTTGACGAACTACACAGATTGGACACGGAAGCTGGCCTTGACTGACCGCTTCACTGGATTGAGGGATGGCATATGACACGGCTCTTTAGTCGCTTAACATGAACTTCTATCGCTAGTAACTCCACATAATGAGTTACCACTCTTGGACGGTTACTATGTTACGCGTAAGCATTTCGAACCACGACGGTAGGTTGCTATTTCACGGATAATTTAAGGGACATTCAAAAAACAGCCCTGTAGTTTTGGGCTCTCAAAAATAAGACTACGGTATCCCTGTCGTAGAAGGCGACATCGGCTGGCCCCTGTAGCCTTGCACTGCGAGGGCACAGGGGGGGAGGGAGTAACCTCCCCCCCGGGACGTGCTCTCCTTGAGCACAGTGCAGAGGGGCTCCGGTGCGTTCGACTGGAGATCCCGGAGCCCCTCGTCATGCACCGAGGAAAGGGCCACCGGGGAGGTTTTAGTGGGTAAAAAACCCACATAACCGCCGCCTTCCCCCCAGAAGGCGGGGTATCTTTTTGAAGATTTCCTCCCCGTTAACAAAAAAAAAACGGACATTCAAAAACTAAACTAACTTTGGGCCAAAAATCGAGAACAGTTGGACGTATTTGGCAATTTTTTTTCGTATGTTCCTTACATCACACGAAAGGTTTTATTGATAAAAAAAATTATTTAAAATTACGTGGACAGTAGTAAGAACAACACTTTTCTGTTCACTTCAAGACCCCATGTAGAAATCTTATTACAAATTCATCGTGCATCGTGTAATTCCAATTAATAGCAGAAATAATTACCGGGAACGATCGCTATCCGCTATATCGTCGCCGAACTACTGCAGACAATGGAAGTTCAACAGTTGATCAACGTTTATATAAACGTGTAAATTGTTTACGCTGTGTAAAGTGTATAACGTATAAATACAAGTAAAACAACAAAATATCAAAATTGATAATTGTTTGATTGTTCCTTATTCGACAATTGTTGAGATATGAATAACGTGATCACGCCGACTAAATAAGTTAACTTTAACTACTAACTTTTGACAAAACGAATTCTGTCCGGGCAACTAGTCTGTGAGCCGTGCACGTTGCATAGTACGCTAGCAACCCGAGTTCGATTCCGGTGCCGGCACCAATAAATTTGCTGTTGCAATTTTATGTGCTGATTTACCACGCGCTCGGCGGTGAAGAAAAACTTCGAGAGGAAACCTTACATGTCTTAGAAATTTTTCTAAGGCATTTGAAGTCTGCCAATCCGCACTAGGGCCGTGTGGTGGACTACGCCCTTATACTCTCTATACAGAGAAGGCCTGCGCCCAACAGTGGGACAAATATATTATATATATAAAGTCTATAACTTTAAATTTAACCTAGTCTGTAATAAATCTAATAACTAGAACAATTATCGAATAATATAAAAATCATAAACATTTACATTTTTGCCGATATTATGTTGCATAACTAATGATCGACCATAACTCGCCTGTCCAACAAATAACTAGCTCTTTGAGTTTGTTTGTTTTAGGAAGCCATTTTCGGCGCCGTTATAAAACCTGTTCGTGCAAACAATGATGTCACGCAATCAATTAACGTCTTGATAACTAAAGCTGAAGGGGAAACCTGTTAATTATATTTTCTACGTGGAATAAACCTGCCATACAAGGCGACTCTAATATACGGCCCTTAATACATTCAGAGTTGGTTATGACCCAAGAAGTAGAATAGTAAAATTCCTATTGTCTATGCCTTTAAGTCTAAAGTGACATCTGTCATTGATATTATAACACTTAATTGACGGATAGATGGCGTGAAAATCAAGCGTCAAAAAATGTACCTTTAATTTGTGTAACAAAAGTTGTTGGTGACAACGCAGACTAACGCTCGATACTTCGCGCGGACGCGTTATTGCCTAAGTATCATAGTTATACTAGACGTTTTGGCGTATATTCTTTCTTCATCTACATTCTTCCCTTTAAGAACTCTTTAAGTAGTCACGGATTATCGCAAATTTACCAATATAACAATTTAAAATCATTCTACTATGAGACCTATTATACCATTCTACGAGAGACTATGAGATTTAGGAGACCTATATTTAGTACTATATCAGGATATATCTTTGGAACCCAAGGATCTAGTTTTAGGTTTAAGAAACTTTATTCTCACTTTAGTCATGAGAATAATAAATAACTTATAAAACATTAAGTTCGATGTCACACGAAAGGAGTCACCTAACGTATTCATTTGCTTGGAGACGACGATTAGCTATAGGTGAGGAATTTAGGAAGTTGCATTTTGAATGCGCCAAGTGTGGTATACCCTCTGGACGTGTGAAGGTATTTTGTTGTACAGTTGTGTTCTTTCAAAACCATTTAATAGAATCAAATCAACTAATAGGATCTAATGATAAGATGCCAACAATGCTAAACCCTTTCAAACAGTAATTAAAATCGATTCATAAGCATTAATTTTCTGCGTAAGTTAAATAAATGAGGTCCACCTTCATACTCGTATAATAGGTTGGGGAAAAGTCTTTTCGCATTATAGTATGTCTGAATTTGTAATAAAAATCTTTGTCTATACCATTTGTATCTGGCTGGTTTTGGTATCATTGAAAGTTTACATTTTAATGAACATAATTCCAATCTCAAATTCACACACATCTTTAGCCACTCAGCAAAAACATCACGAGAAAACTGCCAAAACCACTTGTCGCGGTATTTTGATCAGAATACCCAAAAGTTATCAAACAAAATGGTAAATACTTAATATAAATAAACTAAATTAAAATATGTTTTGAATTTTTTTTTAAATGCGAAGAAACTTTTTTCCCAACCTAATAAAGGTACATATAAACCCAACAACGTAGAAACACGAAAATCATTAAAATTTATTGAACTGATGCAATTTCAATTTTCCCAGAAGCTGTGTATTGTTTTCGAAAACTCGAAGCCCGGCTGCGTTCGACGTTTAATTCTAACCGAGACTGACTTTCAACTGAAATTCATATTCACCGATACAGTTTGAATTTCGAAACTACGAAATGAATTATTCGATGTTTCAAAATTCAAACGTTGATTGGTTCAATGGTTTGCGTATATGGAAAGAATGAATGAGGAATTTTTTTTCATTCATTGTTTCTAAATGCAACGTACGGAATGCAGAATCCCAGTCGCCTTGGACTAATGTTTTCATTTCTACTTGCTAAAAATTACTTTAGGGATTTTTTTTTCTTTTTCAATAAAGCGCAACCACAAACTTATGTCCGTTCTCTTTTGTAATATTCTTGAATTGGTTGATTTGGTTTTTATTTTAATAAGCTACCTCTACAGTTACTACATATTTTTTTTATTATAATGCCTGATTTTAGAAGGTGGTGCTGGAGAATGCTTTGTTCACGTGTCGAAGACGCCCCGTTGCATTGTTATAAGTTTCTCCGCGAGATTATAGTATATAATTTTCTCTTTTGATGCGGCCGTTGCCCTTGTCACCAGTATTCCTGTGGCGTCGTCACCGTCATCTGTGTGATAGACACAGACTGTGTGTCTGGATATCGCCACTACAGCATGTTGGACTGTTGTTACTTTAGGAATTTAGTATGCGTGGTTAAAAAAGAACTGTGTGTTACTTTGTCTACCCCGCTATAAGGGAAATGAGAGTAGTAATAGAGAGTTAATTCATAATTGTTTTTAATCCCTTAACTAATTGTATAAGTTTATATTACAAAGGCGAATTACGCTTGAGACAGGTTGCTAAATGCTAAATATTCGCGCATTCATATTTCCCGTAAATATAGTCGTGAGCAAAAATAAAGGGTAGGTTAAGAAAATTTAAATATCTCGGAAGATAAAGACGCTAGATAACTGAAATAATTTGAGCGTGATAGACAATAATATCCTTAAAACAATATCCTTAAAATAAAATAAAATATTTATGAATGTTGCCCCCATGTGGCGGCAAAATTTAAATTAAAAAAAAGTTTAATAAAAAATACTGTATTATCCTAGTTTACGTAAGATATCCTTTTTCGCTTAAGTTTATGATTTTTAATGAAATATAAATAAATTAACAAAAATATTTTATTTTATTTTAAGTATATTTAATTGTCTATCATGCACAATTTATTTTAGTTAGATAGCGTTTTTATTTTCCGAGTTATTCACACTTTCTTAATTGACCCTTTGTTTTAGCTCACAAGTGTATATTATTATTATTTAAAAATGTAAAAAGGGCATAAGAGCTTATTTCTATAAAACAATTTGTTTGAAAAATACGGGACTTAATTAGGTCGGTGCGCTGCGGACTGCAATTACCCGGACTTCTATATCTCGCTAGGGTTTAAAGGAGCCCGTATATATTTGTTTTACAAAGAAATCATAATTATTTACAATCTGAAATTATATTTACCGAGCAAAATAACATAACTCATATTTACGTGAATATTAACCTCATTGAATGAAAATAGTTTGAAATAAAATATTTCTTTTACATACTCATTTTACAAATATGATGATGATTTGATGGACGATGGTGGTATAACGACTAACTAACACAGTTGGCACAGAGAAGCTGGCCTTTACTGCTTCACCGGATTGAGAGGTGGCATAGAGAGAGAGAGCGGAGAGAGAGCACTAAAACCTCCCCGGTGGCCCTTTCCTCGGTGCATGACGAGGGGCTCCGGGATCTCCAGTGGAACGCACCGGAGCCCCTCTGCGCTGTGCTCAAGGAGAGCACGTCCCGGGGGGGAGGTTACTCCCTCCCCCTCTGTGCCCTCATAGTGCAAGGCTACACGGGCCAGCCGATGTCACCTTCTTCCCGGGTCCACCTTAGCGGACGACAAAGACGTAATAAGCTTGGTGGAAATGGATAGTGTATCTCTGACTACTCAGCTAGGGTTAAAAGGACGTGAGAGCTTATTTATTTCTTTATCTTATTGAATACTCGACATACAGACAACTTCAAATTTCAGGCGCGTGTGCAGGGGTGAAAAGAAAGTCTACCAGTGCAAATGATCGCCTTGCCATGCCATATTTACGAGCAAAACAAAATTTGACTTCAAATCAAATTAAACGTATTACGCGCGGACGCCATCTTTGTATTATCGAATTCTCGTAGTAATAATAATTACGAAATAGAATCAATCAGAACCTAACCACACTTTTATCAAAGTACTCCTAAAGTACATCCTTTCCAATAAAAAAATTAACCATTGTACTCGGTTGGCCTGATATTGAGTTATTCGTAAATTTGTGGCGCACATAGTTGATGCAAATTTATCATTTATATGGTTTTCTCAAAGATGCCATTGTCAGAACTTGACTACGAACAAACATAAGCCTTATTAATGTAAATAATGTATATATGGTTCATAGTTGTTTAATATATAAACATATCAAATTGAATATCAATATTTAGTGTGAGTTAAAACACATAATCATGCGCACTCACTCACTCAATTACACGCAACACACAAAACACACAATACACAAACACGCACACACTAAGACCTATCAATTTGTATTTTAAATTTGATTATTTTTGGAACATTTGTGCACAGTGAATGGGAGAAGACACTGACTTTTGAATCACAGGTCTATCAGTACCCACCCCCCCGAAGGGTTCTCGGCTTGTCGTGCCGGGGGGGCTCAGTAGCCGTGGTCCGCCTCCCCACGGTGAAGCTAAGAGGAACCCACCCGCCGGCCCGTGTAAAGGGCTGGCTTGGAGGGGCTGCAAGGCGGGCTCCAGGCTCAGGAGCCTGTCCATTGCGGCCAATGTGCGAGTCGCGGGGGGAGAGGAGTGTTGGTGTGTCGTTGCCACTCTCCCTATCCCCCGCGACTCAGCGGTGCCGCACCGCGAATGCGGTGGTGGGCCGCAGCGGGAGGGGTGACTCTCCTGCTGTGGCCGTTGGAGGGAGTCGCGGGGGGAGAGGAGTGTTGGTGTGTCGTTGCCACTCTCCCTATCCCCCGCGACTCAGCGGTACCGCACCGCTAATGCGGCGTGAAGGGGCTGCGGCGGGAGGGGTGACCCTCTTGCTGCGGCGGTGTGGCTAGCGGCGGGGCCAAACATCTTGACCGTCGCTGGGGGCTGGGTGGACGAGGTCAAACTCGCACTCCCGGCCCCCATGGCCTCCAGGTGACCGACTCGGGGGGGTTTGTCACCCGCTTGCGGAGGCCTACGGAGGAAGGCGCACCTTAGGTGTTCGGGTGCGCCTTGCCTGAAGGTTAGTGGAGGAGACGCCGCAAGGCGTCAAGTCGCGGGCGGGCCGCGGATGTCTCTCTGTTCCCGTGGCCCTGCCACCATACGCGACCGTGGAGGAACACCCTGTGGGGTTTAGTCGGTGAGGGCCCGACATAATTCGTCCCTCCCCCGGGGGGCGTTTACGCGGTTAGGTACGTTCCCCACAGGCTAAAAAAAAAAAAAAAAGGTCTATCAGTACCTAGCTCGGGGGTCAGGGACTTCAATTTGTTTTTGTGTATATTATTGTATTTGTGCGAAATAAAGTTTATTATTATTAAAGTTTAGAATTGGGACCATGTGGGGAGCACCAGCTTTAAAATAATAAAAAAAGTATCAGCAAAATCGGTTCACCCAGTCCAAAGTAACCTCCTCCTTTTTTGAAGGTTGAAAAGTTATTCAATTTATCGAGCACTTACGAGGCAACCATCATGTGCACCACAACGCTGATATTCCTATGACGCGCTTGTCAATCATTATCTTGTTAAATGACCATAAAATCGATATCGATAACAGCAGCATTGTAATTTAGTTGAATGTGCAACGCACATGGCTGCCAACAATTATACATGTTACAGTAAAAGCTCGAAAGCCGTTAATTTGCAAATTGCCTAGATAATTCGCACATTTACTGATAAACTTTTTTATAAACGTTCGAATGATTTATACAATTTGTTATTTATACAATTAGTAGTATGAATCGTGAATTAATTCATCAACATCAGACAGAAACTAATTTTTTTTTGTTTAGGGGGACGAAATCTTCAAACAAATACCCTGCCTTGGCCCTTCTTCGGTGCATGGTGAGGGGCTCCAGGGTCTACAGAGGACCGCACCGGAGCCCCTCAGCACTGTGCTCAAGGAGAGCACTTCCCAGGTTACTCCCACCCCCCTGTGCCCTCGCAGTGCAGGGGACACAGGCCAGCCGATATAGCCTTCTTCCCGGGTCCACCTTGGCGGACGACAAAGGCCTTTGTCGACCATTGAAACCGAGGCTGAGAAACTTGTAGTATATTGTATGAGTCAAGTATGCATGCAGGGGTGAATGTGTAGCAATGTTTGTGCTAAAGGGGAACGGAGAAGTTCTTGGGGATACAATACCTAGTTAATCTATAGAATAACTGATTTCTTCACTTTCATGGTAACATATGAGTACATTGAAATGCTTGCATCATGCAGTTTGCAATTGTATGCAACGCCGCCAATTGATCTCTTACAATAGTAATGACGTCGGAAATATTATTAACGAGGTGTATTGCGTATGGGTGATCATAACTTACTCGCTTTAACACTGCAATAAAGAGACCAGAATTAAATCTCCCACGACAACCCGTTGCGTTAGCATACATCATCTCGCCTCGGCGACAGGCCCGTTTAGCCGCCCCGATCTTTATCGGTCCAGCATTACGTTTATCCAGATTACCTTTTTTTTTGTTGACGAGGAGGAAATCTTCAGAAAGATACCCCGCTCTCTGGGGGGAAGGCGGCGGTTATGAGGGGTTCTTACCCACTAAAACCTCCCCGGTGGCCCTTTCCTCGGTGCATGACGAGGGGCTCCGGGATCTCCAGTGGAACGCACCCTAGCCCCTCTGCACTGTGCTCAAGGAGAGCACTTCCCAGGTTACTCCCACCCCTGTGCTCTCGCAGCGCAAGGCGACACGGGCCAGCCGATGTCGCCTTCTTCCCGGGTCCACATTGGTGAACGACTCAGGCCCCCACCCTTGTCGCCCAGTGAACCCGAGGCCCCTTTTAGTCGCCTTGTACGACAGGCAGGGGATACCGTAGTCTTATTTTTGAGAGCCCAGAACAACATGGCTGACCAGATTACCTTATCTAAGAGTTATTTGACATAAGAACAACTCTTATTTTCGTAGATGGGAAATTTTCTAGAAGTTTACCGCTACCATTTCACCGTATTTGAGAGATGGCAGAACTCTTAGGCCCCTTAGCCTGAACTTCTATTTGGAGTAACTATGCACAATAGGACCGGAGAGGAAAATTTTGGTGTGGGTGGGTGGAATGCACGTAAGATAAGATACATTTTTATTGGACCAAATTAAACATACAAAGGCGAACTTAATGCTATTTAGCATGCGTAAATGCGTAATAATTCCGATCTGAGGACGCCTTAAAGGACGGAACTACGAGTGGGTCGTTTTGGGCGCCACGGAAAACTAAAGAAATTCCAGAACTAATGTGTAAGTATAGAACAACGCAACAAAGCAACCAGTTAAACTCCGGGTAGCGTTGGCGCTGAGTGAAGAAGTCCAGAAATTTTCCTAACATTAATGACATGGGAAATTGCCTTTTAAAGCGCGATAACGCAAATAAATTTATCGTATTCTCCGCAATGAATGAGACGAAATTTTAATGTCTGTAACTGCTCACAAAGGTGAGTACTTAATGTCTAGGTCTAGATCCAGGTAGTTTATATATAGGCGACAACCCCGCTATACATAATCGATATATATGTATCATAGACATAATCAATATCCGTACTTATCCATATTATAAACCTAATTTACCTAATAGCGACCGTAATTGTCGCGTTATAACTAATCAGCTTGTCGTTTAATTTAATGATACTCGTATGTCCAACATCGCAATAACTTACTGCGTATCAACTTTGAGAGTTTATGCTTAAAGAAATATTTAAAATAAAAAATCCTTTATATACGATGTAGGAGGAAAGCATCGTGGCGTAGGCAGATAAAGTAGAGGCTTTCCAATAAAGTAAGAAACTTGTCACAAACTCCCTCCAAAGTTCAATATCGTCCTCCTCCTCGCGGCGGTTTCCTCAATGCTGAGGGTCGCGACCATCTCGTGGAAACACTCTTTGGTGATCCGTCGCCATTTTCCTCTGTCTGCAGCCGTGCGCAGAGCATCGCTAACCGACGTGCCGAGAGTGGTGCGGATCTGGTCAGTACAGCGTGTTATTTTGATGAATGAATGAATGATTTTCTTCCAAAAATTTAAAGAATAGTCAAAACAAACATACTTCTTTTAAGTTATTGTAACATGTCTGGTTTTAAATGAATAATATTCGTCACCAAAACTAGCCTATTTCTCGTTACGGGACTTAAACATATCGTCAAGGTCTGAGGTGAAATGCTCATATTAAAACAAGTGACATGGATTTTTACTATTCTTGTTAACCATTCCAACTAAGCTAAAGCTTGTGCTAAGAGATGGTTCACGTCAATAGTTGAATGGTGGATTCGAACCTACGACCTTACGATTCGCAGACCGTACCCTTAACCATTAGGCTATTGACGCTTAAAGTTAACTAAGTTACCTTAATGCACTATTGTGTATAATTGTTGTAATAATTTGTATATTTTTTTTTTTTTGTCGACGAGGAGGAAATCTTCAGAAAGATACCCCGCTCTCTGGGGAAGGCGGCGGTTATGAGGGTTCTTACCCACTAAAACCTCCCCGGTGGCCCTTTCCTCGGTGCATGACGAGGGGCTCCGGGATCTCAGTGGAACGCACCTAGCCCCTCTGCACTGTGCTCAAGGAGAGCACGTCCCGGGGAGGTTACCCTCCCCCTGTGCTCGTAGCGCAAGGCGACACGGGCCAGCCGATGTCGCCTTCTTCCCGGGTCCACATTGGTGAACGACTCAGGCCCCACCCTTGTCGCCCAGTGAACCCGAGGCCCCTTTTAGTCGCCTTGTACGACAGGCAGGGGATGCCGTAGTCTTATTCTTGAGAGCCCAGAACTACAGGGCTGACCAGATTACCTTATCTAAGAGGTGTCAAATAAGAACAACTCTTGTTTTCGTAGATGGGAAATTTTCTAGAAGTTTACCGCTACCATTTCACCGTATTTGAGAGATGGCAGAACTCTTAGGCCCCTTAGCCTGAACTTCTATTTGGAGTAACTATGCACAATAGGACCGGAGAGGAAAATTTTGGTGTGGGTGGGTGGAATGCACGTAAGATAAGATACATTTTTATTGGACCAAATTAAACATACAAAGACGAACTTAATGCTATTTAGCATGCGTAAATACGTAAGAATTCCGATCTGAGGACGCCTTAAAGGCGGAACTACGAGTCGGTCGTTTTGGGCGCCACGGAAAACTAAAGAAATTCCAGAACTAATGTGTAAGTATAGAACAAAGCAACAAAGCAACCTGTTTTAACGCTAAACGTTAAACTCCGGGTAGCGTTGGCGCTGAGTGAAGAAGTCCAGAAATTCTCTTAATATTAATGATATGGGAAATTGCCTTTTAAAGCGCGATAACGCAAATAAATTTGTCGTATCGCAATGAATGAGACGAAATTTTAATGTGTGTAACTGCTCACAAAGGTGAGTACTTAATGTCTAGGTCTAGATCCAGGTAGTTTATATATTTTGGTGGAATAGAGGATTTGTCTCTCTTATCTATTAGTGTCGAAGTATTTTTGGTTAAAATCCTTACAATTTTATACCATTTAAGATAGCTACGGGGTTCACGTTTAGACATGAAATAATGCGCGCCTGTCTCTTGGCACAGGAGATACGGTCGAGCGAGCTTAAGTTTAATTACCTCATTGTACTTGTAAGCCAAATAAGTAAATTTACCTCCACATATTGTGGGCTAGAGATTAAAGTTGTGCTTGGTCTCCATGTGGGTATGCATTAGTGAGAGAAAAATAGAGATACAGAGTGAGTTTTCGTGTTCTGAAGTATAATGATGTAAACTAATGAATGTATGTTATAAATGCTTATTTGGATGGTTTCACGAATGTTAGTATTTGAAAAAAATATTGCTGGCATTCTTTAAAACAAAAGGTAAGATTTCTGCTCATTTATTTTATAAAAAAAATGGTTTTTAGTCATGGAAAAACTCGGTTTTGCTGTACTGAATCTTATTTGCACTTTGTATGCGGTCCGATTTCTACCTAAAGACCATTATGCTGAATAAAATACATTATCAATAATAGAACACTGATATAATTATATATGGATACTATAAGTAAAATAAATATATAAAATATTATAATAATATATAAAAAAAAACTTAGTGTATGCATACACTAAGTTTTTTTTTTAAAAAAAGAAAGCAAGCAACATTTCTTTTTTTAGGAAATATTACTTACATTCTTGTTAACCTTTCCAACTAAGCTAAAGCTTGTGATGGAAGATGGTTCACGTCAATAGATTCGAACCTACGACCTTACGATTCGCAGACCGTACTCTTAACCATTAGGCTATTGACGCTTAAAGTTAACTAAGTTACCGCGTAACATTAATGTACAATGCTATTGTGTATAATTGTTGTAATAATTTGTATATTTTTTTTTCTCTCTACATTTTTGATCTTTTGAAATCGAATCGAAACGATGAAATTTTAAGGCTCGACGAAGAAACTAACCTTTTTTCTTGAAAAATATTACATACCTAATATTATATCATGGGTATAATTTTATATATTTAATGAAGTGTTTTTCTCTTTTACATTTACATGTAGTAGAGGTAAGTTGTTTTAGATTTAAAACATGGTTACGTTCATAAATAACCAATAGCAGACATTTAAATAAGGAAGTTTGTTCAAATAAATACATAGGTATTTACGTATAACATTTGTAATAACTATTCTACTTCCTTTAAAAAATATTTTTATATTTTGGAGTAATAAAATGAAAAGCAATTATGAACATATTTTATAGTTATACGTATGGGAAATGTGATGCATTTGAGAGTACACAATAATTCATGGTGCGACGTCAAAATAATATCCGTACATTATAGGCATAAATTCAGTGAACAGCATCAAAATACTTGTAGTAACGAACAGCAAACACCAACGTCAAAATGTAACTATATTTATAACCAATACTGTTCAGTTTAACCGTCAATTATAACCAATAATAGCTGTATGTGCTGTTAACCTTTGAAGTCGAAGGGAAAGATAACCTATAAAGTTAATGCTTCTCAAACAGAATTCAAACACAAACAATGGCGTTACTAATCACTTACCGTTTTTACTTCATTATTATTCGACTTAGCAGTCGACATTGCCTTTATCATTCTGCTGGAGTTATCCAAAAGGCACTTTTGGATACTCATATTTGCTTTTTTTAACACAATTCACAATAAAATTCACATCATTGGCACTGCAACACTTTACGTTATACGAAACACGTATGTAAACGAGCCATTTATATTTCTAACTATAAAACAAATTCACATTTTAATTGCAACTTTGCGAAAACTCGCGTCGTGTTAGGTTATATCCATTGAATTGACGTAAGAAAGTTTTGTTACGACGAAACGCGGTGACGCACGGTCACGGCGACGCGCAGAGCCCGACTAGTGTTGGACCGCATGACGACAGCTGATGCCGGCGCCCCCTGTCTCCTCCGAGCTAAACAAAGAACACTCCGAGCGAGACCCCTGCAGCCACACCTTACCAGGATCGTAAAGAAGCCATAAACAGGCGCAGAGGGAACTCCTCATAAGATCACCATTGTCTAAATTGACTGCGGCGTTTTAATGCTGTGAGTTTTTATCGGTAGGTTTAAGAAGAGAAACAATATATTCAACGAAACATTATACTAA
The DNA here is from genome assembly GCA_029286785.1 of Meandrusa payeni. Lineage (NCBI taxonomy): Eukaryota > Metazoa > Arthropoda > Insecta > Lepidoptera > Papilionidae > Meandrusa > Meandrusa payeni. The sequence continues at coordinate 2,536,417 of JAGSMX010000008.1, read as the reverse complement.
TAATGTAGTAAATAATTAATTATTATAGAATTGTAAATAACGATCCACCAAACAAATCCCTACCATTATTATTTTGTTATTGTATTGCCATATGCCGTAAAGGTAAGGTTATATCTTAATCAGTTTAGACAAACACAAATCTGAGACCCTAAAAACTCGGACATATTTATTAGCCATTAGGCCAGTTTCTTGAATGAGCGTTTTAAATATGTCCAAGCCTTTGGACATATTCAAAAATACACTAAAAAGACGTTAGGTCTATATAATTATAATAAAATTATGGTGCGTTTTAATTATGATGTCAAATATATTAAAAAAGAAATTAAAAATATAAATATTTCTAAGAACACAATTTTATTGAATCATATATTTTATCTTCTTTTTAAATATGTATTAAGATTTTTTTTACAATTCTCGACGCCATTTTTGACAATGTTGCAATGATGCCATAATGAGCCGTTGACCTTTGGACATATTCAAAAATACACTAAAAACGACGTTAGGTCTATATAATTATAATAAAATTATCGTGCGTTTTAATTACGATGTCAAATATATTAAAAAAAAGAAATTAAAAATATAAATATTTCTAATAACACAATTTTATTGAATCATTTATTTTATCTTCTTTTTAAATATGTATTAAGATTTTTTTTACAATTCTCGACGCCATTTTCGACAATGTTGCAATGATGCCATAATGAGCCATTGACCTTTGGACATATTCAAAAATACATTAAAGACGACGTTAGGTCTATTTAATTATCGTGTATTACGAAGTCTAATATATTAATAATAAAGAAATTTAAAATATCTTTTTGATAGTCATAATTTCACAAATGGACGAATAACTCAATATCACGCCAACCGATTTCGATGATTATTTTTTATTGGAAAGGATGTATTTTACCAGTAGTTTGATAAAAGTTTAGTTAAGTTCTGATTAATTCTATAGCTTCGTATTCCTATTATATTTCAAGTCGGTTTTTTGAAGCTAAAAACATAATTTTTACCTTAATAGGAAAGAGGTGAACGAAACATATCAAAGCCTTTAGCGAAAGCTTATCGCGACATTCCCCTGCCCGGGCCGTCCCTTTGTAGATTATCAGTGAGATAATAAGCCACCCGGCGTTGTGCGGATGTCGATCGTATTAGACGGGATACTTGTTTGTGATGAACATAACTTTTATTAACCTACTTCAAAATAGTAGATTCTCAATGCGTCTGTACTTTTTATAGGCCGATACTGTAATGTTTTAACAAGGTACCATACCAGAGAACTTTCAAAAAAATTATAGGCTCTGGCTAAAGATATTGGTAGTTTTATGATCGTATAATACTAGGTATGTAAATATGTAATGAGAAATTCTCAAATGACATTCAAAAGCTAAACTAACTTTGAGTGCCACTTCGGGAAGCGTTGGCGCTGGGAGAAGAAGTCCTAGGACATGATAGTTCACATCAATAGTCGAGTGGTTTATTTGAATGAATTGACAAAAGAGAAGAGACGCTTTATGATACCTTAAATCTTAAGTGCTCTGATAACCTTATAAAGGCTGCATGACGCAGCTGAAAGCAAGCCGCTTACAACTGGTCCGTTTGGAAATCGTTGGGGAAGACCTGTGTCCAGCAGTGGATGTTCTACTTAAGGCTGAAATGATGATGATGACTTGTGTTAAGCTTTATTTAGCAGATTGAAGTGATTGAATAATATATGAAAGAATCGTAAACTATAAAAAAGCAATGTTCATATTTTGAAACATTTCATTCGCCAGAGTGTAGCATAAATTGTCGTGGTGGAAAATATATTTACTACGTTCTAAAACAATTTTATGGCGCTATTATTTATATCCTGTTATGACTACGTATTTTGCACGAATTTTACCAGGTGAAGATTTTGTAAAGTTTACCAGAAGCATGGTCAGGAAGTCTAGTATTGGAGATCATTTAACGTTGCTGACTTTTAATGAGTTACTTAACCATACATTTAATAATACAAACTTTTTTAACGTTTAAACTTATGTGGTTGGATGCATGTTTGATACTTAATCATGGCTGTACGGCTAGACAGATCTTAATGAAATTTAGCTCAGAGATAAGTCATTTTTTTATGCTAACGACGAGGAAATCTTCATAAAGATACCCCGCCTTCTGGGGGGAAGGCGGCGGTTATGTGAGGATTTAACCCACTAAAACCTCCCCGATGGCCCTTCCTCGGTGCATGGTGAGGGGCTCCGGGATCTCCAGTGGAACGCACCGGTTACTCCCCCCTGTGCCCTCGTAGTGCAAGGCGACACGGGCCAGCCGATGTCGCCTTCTTCCCGGGTCCACCTTGGCGGACGACAAAGGCCCCCTTGTCGCCCAGTGAACCCGAGGCCCCTTTTGGCGACTACGACAGGCAGGGGATACCGTAGTCTTATAGAGCCCAGAACTACAGGGCTGCAGAGATAAGTCATAGTCCAGAATAACACATAAGCCACTTTTAATTTCGAAAAATTTACGGGTTCCGTATATAATTGAAAAAAGTTGTTTGTACGAGCATTTAACGACCGCTACGGATGACGGGGAGACGAAGTGCGGGGGAGCAGTCCGATGTCGCCCCCTCTCGCACGCACGCACGACCATCTTAAGCACTACGGCCGCGGCCGAACACTTGCCACAGAGAGACCGAATTACAATCACGTCGCAGTCAAATTTCTCTCTGTACTTTTTTAACATAAAGTTCCTAAGCAAGTCGCCTTTTTTTATTAATAAAGCCTAAACATATTGGCGACCGTGATACATTAGTTGCAAACAGCAATTAAAGAAGACCAATCTTCGGACTACCTCTAACGGACAAAGGCACGGAGCAATTTTCTGGATCTCATTCCCTCATCCCAGACGTAGTGCTGGATTTCATCCTTTTGTTGTGGACATCCCTCAAATCGGAACGAAACGCTTTGCTTCGACATTCATTATTCGAACAACAAAGCGTCTGTCTTTCCCTCCGATTACAATATGGGTATTTTCAAGAGTAGAGTGAATAGGCATTTAATAAGCTATCTACCATCCATCACTGCTTTTCCACTTAAAATCAGGTAGGATCGTGGTCAAGCAAGTTAGAGCCAGATCAGTTTTTATGTTTGTATTATATAGACCTTTATAGATTCAAATTAAACATTAAAGCAGGACAGAGTGCGAAGCTGAAGTTAATGACGCGCTCTAGCATTACTTAACAATAACTTAACGTAGCTTGACGCTAATGAAGTCAATTAAACTTGACTTGGTGTTAATTTTGCCAAGAATTATACAAACAATAGTGTTATGGCTTGTTATTTTCAAGTGTATGAAATATGAATTAGCCCTCATTGTATTATCGTAGTCGGAACAGAGACAGTTATTACTAGCTATACAATGTTATACAACACAATTATGATAAAGATTTATAAGAAAAGATATTTATGTACGTAGGTTTTGGAAAACAAATGTTTTAACAAAAACCAAAATCGATTCAATTTATAGTCGATTCTCAAGAGTTCCCCGGTATCTAAGGCTAAATGCCAATAAATCTCAAATGGTATGTTGAAAACCTTTTCTAGAAAAAAAAATTAGATTATAAACAAAGAGTCATTAGGTAACAGATATTAATAGAACTTTAACCGAAGTACAACTTTATTATTTTGAGGTCGATTAAAAATGTTAGTCCACTAAGTACATATAGTCTTTTTTATAATTAGAATGCAATCTTCTAAAACATATATGAAGATATAAGGGAAAGCGGCGGTTATGTGGGGTTTTTACCCACTAAAACCTCCCCGGTGGTCCTTCCTCGGTGCATGGTGAGGGACTCCGGGATATCCAGAGGAACGCACCGGAACCCCTTTGCACTGTGCTCATAGGCGAACACGTCCGGTGGGGGGAGATTACTCCTTCCCCCACTGTGCCTGCGCAGTGCAAGGCGACACGGGCCAGTCCATGTCCAGAACTACAGGGCTGGAGCTATGCTGACCCGATGCAATACGGGTTATTGCAACGCTCCCCGTAACTGGTATAAAACTTGATTTAAGGACGTGGCTAATGAGGCACGTCATTTTAGGCGCGAACCGGTAATTAACAGCGACCCAGCACGCTAAATTAACTACACCAAATGTTTTGCTACTAATAGGCGACTAGGAAAAGGATTGTCCTGTCCGCACACGCCCTGCGCACCGTCCGATGGCGAGAGTTTGCCGATTACCCACGTGTGCGGACAAAACAGATATAAAAATATCGTCACACCGTCTTTCGTGAAATCAATATTTTACCGGGAAATATTAAATCATGCCGTGTGCAACAATACCTAACACACACAAAACAATAAAGCACTGCTATCGCTCATACAGTGTGATACAGACATTAGGCCAGCATTGTGTCTTAGAAATACGAAACGTAACTGGCTATGAGACAAAGAAGGAAAGAATACAGTAATAAACGAAACGTCAGCGTCAATAGTCTAATGGTTTAGGGTACGGTTCGAATCCACCATTCGACTATTGCCGTGAACCATGTCCTAGCACAAGCTTAAGCATAGTTGGAATGGTTAACGAGATTGTTAGTAATATCTTTGAAAAAAAAAAGATATTGCTAGCTTTCTTTAAAAAAAAAAAACAAAGAAACGCAAATTTATCTCTTTCTGTCTTCACTAAATTGTATATCCCGATCACACGTTTTGTAATGCATTCACCAGCTCCAAGTCAAGCTTGCGTAAAGAAGTTTTTCTTCAAAAATCTTTTTAACTTTTGCAGTCATTGGGAAATAATGGGAGCGAAAGTGAGGCATTATGCACACAGGCTAATCATTCATGTGATAAATTGCTCATACGTGGATGTGTCTTATCTCGCGGCGTGTTGGCACGCCCTCTTTAGCCCTCACGAGATCACACGCATTATGTTTACGGGTATTCTAGCTATATCGTGTAATTTACGAAAATTGTCCCAAAAGATTTTTGTTAATAACATAGCTACCGACCTAGTCGTGCTTCGGTCCTGTCGGGCGCTCTCGGATCGGACTGCTAACGTGTAATAATGGTAACCGTCCAAGCCAAGGTTACCCCTCCCCGGGGGGACCCTTGTGCCGAGTTACTACCTAATAGAGGTTCAGGCTAAGCGACCTAAGAGCTATGACACCTCTCAATCCGGTGAAGAATTAAAAGTCGAGTACATAGTAAAATAATGCTTCTCTCGATTATCATGGAAATATGTCTATATATCTATTTCGATTATTTTCCAATTTATTATTGGTAAAAATATTTTTAAGTTCAATTTAAGCTTATATGTTGTAAGCTAACGCCATCTATAAATATTGCGGGTTAATATTAAGAACCATTGAGAAGCTTGTAAGTTCAACAATACGATAATAGATGGCGCTGATTTAAATCTAATAAAACACGTTGTCAGCCCGTGACTTGTTTGTTTGGGTTGTTGCGATGATATGCAATAATAACCATTTATGAATGGATGTAGCACAAACCACGCAGTTACAGTGTTGAATTTACAAGAGTAACTCGTACTATTGGTAAGTTATCTTAATTCGATTTAAAATAAATGTTTCCAAGAGAAAAATTTACCTCATGTAAATACTGCAAACAACATGCGTGACACAACTATATTGCTTCTCTTTCGCTCGTATGGAAATACGGCCATTTTTAAAATATCAAACATCAAATTATTATTATTTAACATGGCAATGATATGAATAGTAGTCAATCAGAAAATACTTTATTTCGTGATAATAAAGTCGATGTTAAAATTAATAAATGTTAGGTTAACTAATTCACATTATTATAACATTTGATTCGAATTCGAATCGAAGGGGAATATAAAAATTAGTATATTTATTAATGCCACGCTTAATCTCTAAAGTCTAGACATAATGAAAAACAATTTTGGACAACTGATATTTCATGAGGCAGAAGTGTATTAACGTATTATGGAGCTTACGAAGACGAAGGACCGTAAAAAGGCAATCAAGACGAAATTCTATGCATCCAGACGAATTGAAAATTATCTTTTTTAAACAAGAAATAAATCGGCTAATAAAAGATGGACCAGACGTGCAAAAAAGATACAGACGAATTGAGAACCTCATCCACTTTTGAAGCTGGATGTCGGTAAAATCGAAATTAAAGGCATGACATATTTTAGTTATTCATTATTACTATTTTCAACTGTGCAATGTTTGCGGTAAAAGACTTTAAACCCGATGAAGTGGTCAGAACCAGCGACGCCAGCCACCGGGCCGTGTCTTTTTTTACACGTTCTAAGCAAGTGCTTGACACGATACCACCTGATATTAAATGGAAATACAGCTTAGTGAATCTACTCACTCTACTCTTAAAAACACCCTCATTGTAATCGAAGCGAATCAACCATCTGAATCTGAAGGCAGATGATATACATATACTCTCTTTACAGAGAAGGCCTGCGCCCAACAGTGGACATATATATTATATATAAAAAGGCTGTAACTATAACTTTTATCTACTATATTTAGTTTCATTTTTGATACTTAACCCTTCTCGGAAGGTCAGCTACATACTCGTATAATTCTTATAAAGTTAATTGAGTCGTCGTTCTTTTTTTTAATGACGAACTACACAGATTGGCCAGAGCGGCTAGCCTTGACAGCTTCACCGGATTGAGAGGTGGCATAGCTCTTAGATCGCTTAGCCCGAACCTCTAGGCGTCGTTCGTTGTGTAATCAATCTCCTCTTCTCTCAGTTAAAGTTACGAGTAGAAGTTATAATATTAATTGTATTGATATTGGAGCGAACGTTATCTACCGGAAAAGGCGCAAGTCATTCTATTTGTACAAGCACTTATCTCAGACATGATAACCGATGATTCTGGGTTTATTTTGTTTTTTTAAGTTTTCTTATTTAATTAGTTCATTATATTGTCAAATATATCAAACAAGGGCCTGCTAATTGCCGATGATATTTCAGTATGAACCCGACTTATTACAATTCTATAATCATTGTGCCAAAAGCCGTAATCTAATTTTATTATAACATTTTAATCTCTAAAGTCTAGACATAATGAAAAACAATTCTGGATAACTGATATTTCATGAGGCAGAAGTGTATTAACGTATTATGGAGCTCTTACGAAGACGAAGGACCGTAAAAGGCAATCAAGACGAAATTCTATGCATCCAGACGAACTGAAAGTTATCTTTTAAACAAGAAATAAATCGGCTAATAAAAGATGGACCAGACGTGCAAAAGATACAGACGAATTGAGAACCTCATCCACTTTTGAAGCTTGAAGTCGGTAAAATCGAAATTAAAGGCATGACATATTTTAGTTATTCATTATTACTATTTTCAACTGTGCAACGTTTGCGGTAAAGACTTAAACCCGATGAAGTGGTCAGAACCAGCGACGCCAGCCACCGGGCCGTGCCTTTTTACACGTTCTAAGCAAGTGCTTGACACGATGCCACCTGATATTAAATGGAAATACGGCCATTTTAAAATATCAAACATCAAATTATTATTATTTAACATGGCAATGATATGAATAGTAGTCAATCAGAAAAATACTTTATTTCGTGATAATAAAGTCGATGTTAAAATTAATAAATGTTAGGTTAACTAATTCACTTTATTATAACATTTTAATCTCTAAAGTCTAGACATAATGAAAAACAATTCTGGATAACTGATATTTCATGAGGCAGAAGTGTATTAACGTATTATGGAGCTCTTACGAAGACGAAGGACCGTAAAAAGGCAATCAAGACGAAATTCTATGCATCCAGACGAATTGAAAGTTATCTTTTTTAAACAAGAAATAAATCGGCTAATAAAAGATGGACCAGACGTACAAAAGATACAGACGAATTGAGAACCTCATCCACTTTTGAAGCTTGAAGTCGGTAAAATCGAAATTAAAGGCATGACATATTTTAGTTATTCATTATTACTATTTTCAACTGTGCAACGTTTGCGGTAAAAGACTTAAACCCGATGAAGTGGTCAGAACCAGCGACGCCAGCCACCGGGCCGTGTCTTTTTTTACACGTTCTAAGCAAGTGCTTGACACGATGCCACCTGATATTAAATGGAAATACAGCTTAGTGAATCTACTCACTCTACTCTTAAAAACACCCTCATTGTAATCGAAGCGAATCAACCATCTGAATCTGAAGGCAGATGATATACATATACTCTCTTTACAGAGAAGGCCTGCGCCCAACAGTGGGACATATATATTATATATATAAAGGCTATAACTATAACTTTTATCTACTATATTTAGTTATATTTTTGATACTTAACCCTTCTCGGAAGGTCAGCTACATATAACTCTTATAAAGTTAATTGAGTCGTCGTTTTTTTTTTTAATGATGAACTACACAGATTGGCCAGAGAGGCTGGCCTTGACTGCTTCACCGGATTGAGAGGTGGCATAGCTCTTAGATCGCTTAGCCCGACCCTCTAGGCGTCGTTCGTTGTGTATTCAATCTCCTCTTCTCTCAGTTAAAGTTACGAGTAGAAGTTAGTTATAATATTAATTGTATTGATATTGGAGCGAACGTTATCTATCGGAAAAGGCGCAAGTCATTCTGTTTGTACAATCACTTATCTCAGACATGATAACCGATGTTCTTATTTACGTAGTTCATTATATTGTCAAATATATCAAACAAGGGCCTGCTAATTGCCGATGTTATTTCAGTATGAACCCAACTTATTACAATTCTATAATCATTGTGCCAAAAGCCGTAATCTACTTATTTAAAAAATACGTAATTTTCAAAAGAAATGAATACGATGTCGAGATTAACAAATAGCAACAATTTAAATTATATTAGACTGTCAGCCGTACGCCATTGGAAAACCATAGTGGCACATGTGAATGAGCAGATTATCAAAAACTAGCTAAAATCGAAAAATATGATGTCATTGAACGTTCAATTTGACACAATTTCAATTTAACCGACTTCTAAAGAGTTAGAGTCACATTTTGATGAATTGTGAATGAACGACGTTCATGTATCTTTGTTCAAAGTCTCCAAAAGCTCCGAGTCGATATTTTGGTTTTAACTAGTAGGGTAAAGTAGTCGTTGGCCCCCTTAAGCAGCTATTAGCAGCAAGTATTGCATTTCTGGGCAAATTGAAGGGCAATCTGGGTCAAATTAGGTTTGCAGAACATGGATACTATGAGCATTTCGATGAAATGCTCATAGTATCCATGAAACCGAACTCCCCAATACCAACTTCTTCCTTTGACCGTGTACAACGTAGAGCTGCTCGAATAGTCGACGATCAGGGTCTTTCCGATCAACTCGACCCTCTGAGTCTGCGAAGAGATGTCGGTTCTCTTTGCATCCTGTATCGCATTTATAATGGGGAGTGTTCTGAGGAATTGTTCGGAATCATCCCAGCTACCGATTTCCATTACCGCACATCTCGGCACAATTCCAAATTCCACCGCCACCATCTTGATGGTTGGCGTTCAACGACTGTACGTTCTTCGCGTAACTTTCTCCCACGCACTGCCAACTTGTGGAATCAACTGTCGCCAGCGGTGTTTCCGAACGTTTACGATTTAGGGACCTTCAAGAAACGAGCCTATTCCTATCTCAAAGGTCGGCAACGCACTTGCAGCTCCTCTGGTGCTGTGGATGTTCATGGGCGACGGTGATCACTTAAGATCAGGTGAGCCGTATGCTCGTTTGCCACTTTTCATATAAAAAAATAAATAAATAAATAAAAAATATATCATTGTCTCATGACATTGTCAGTAAGAACTTAAAAAAATGTCTTGGTCGGATATAGTTATTGGCCCCAGCCAAATTGGTGTAAACTATAACATTCACAAATACATTAAATCACCGATCATTTCTAAGAGTTAATTAGTTTCTTAGAACCGGAAATGGTAGTAATCATAGCAATAAGTGACTTTTAAGCATTAATTTAATTTATGCATATGCTTACCCAATTACTAATTTTTGCATTTAAAAACACACGTTGTTTACAAAATTTCAATCTGCGCCATGACAGTTGCGGGGATTCGTGAACAGCATTGCCAACATAACCATAATAAACAACCCATTTTTTATAATATTTCTTTTGGTCGATTCGCTTATTCAGTCCCATATTATTTGCGTTTTAGTAATAGGGGGCCAATGACTGCCACGGGGCCAATGACTGTAGCCTTTATCCTAAATGAACTTCTTACAGGTTCAAGCACAATTGGTGGACTATTTCATATATACAGAAGAATGAGTCGACTAACCCCCAACCCGGCTAAGGTTCTGATACGGGAGCAAGTGGCAGCCAGCATTGCGGCTCTTTCCTCGGAAGAGAAAAAAAGGCAGTCCAAGATAGTATACGATAAAGTAAGTTTAATTATTATACGTTTGGTTTTCCTTTTCCAACGTATTTTTTTATACTTTCCAAGCAAGTGCTTGACTACGATCCCACCTGATGTTAAGTGGAAATGCAGTCCTGGATGGTAAGGCGCACTAGCTTAGAAAATGCCTATTCACTCTACTCTTGAAAATACCCACATTGTAATCGGAAGGAAAGACAGACGCGGGCAAACTATTCCAGTCCTTTGCTGTACGAAGAATGAAAGACGAAGCAAATCGCTTCGTTCGGGTTTGAGGGATGTTCACAATAAAAGGATGAAATCCCGCAGTGCGTCTAGAAGTCCCATGGTGGAAAGGGGATGGGGGAATTAGATCATGTAGTTCCTGAGCACACTCTTCAAAATGCAATCTGTAGGAAACCGAAAGACTAGCTACCTTACGCCTGTGCTTAAGACTGAGCAGATCAGTTTCAGCTGCATCACCAAATAGCCTCTTAGCCCGCCTCTCCACCGAGTCCAAAGCTGCGAGATGGCATTTAGCTGCGCCTGCCCAAATGTGACAGCAGTATTCTACACACGACCGGACTTGAGCTTTATAAAGTGTTAAAAGCGTATATTCTATTCTATTCAAAAGATAGATAACAGAAGGAAAAGCAAATAAACGAGTCCGAAAATTTATACAACTCGAAAATATACTATAACGTCATTGTTTTACTTTAATCGCAAGTATATTTACGACTAAAAACAAAAACCGACTTCAAATCGAATAAAAATGAAATGGGAACACAAGGGAAACGCCAGCTTTCAAATAAAAAAATAACCACCAAAATCGTTTCACCCAGTCCGACAGTGCTGAGGTAACAAACAAAAAAAAACCAGTTGAATCGAGAATATTCAACTTCTTCAAGTCGGTTAAAAAGCATGTTTAATTTCCGAAGTATTTTAGTTATATTTTGAAGTTCTGACGCCTATCATATTGCACATTTGTGCTAGTTACTACACTATAATACGTATTCTAGGAGTTTCGTGGTACATCTTCAATACCTCATTGAAAATAAACTATTCCAAACAAAAAGAACAATGCTAATCGGTGTCGAAATGATGGCGCTACCGGTGCACAAACATAACAAAAAAAAAAGACAAATTAAAAAACTCGTCCTCTTGAAGTCGGTTATAAATAGTTACAGCAGCAGCATCTGAAGGAATCATATAGCCACGACTATAACTTAAGCTTAGCTTTATTCACTTGCTTAAAATCTACGAGCGGTGTATCACAATCACGATACGCTCACCTCCTGTCACATAGTAGCTTAATATACATTGGTGTGTGTTAGTGTATTGCAGATTGCTGTCTGTTATGTGATCATTCTCTATATTAACTATAGCATAATTTCTCTCTCTCTTTCTAGATAATAAATCATCCTAGTTACCAAAAAGCGAAGAACGTTGCGATTTTCATGAGCACAGACCAGGAAGTGGATACGGCGCCGATGATTGCTCATATACAATCTAAGGGTGGGTCCGCCTTCGTGCCGCAGTACGCCGGCGGGAAGATGAGAATGCTGAAATTGGAGACTGGTGATGAGAAAGCAATGCCCCTCACGAGGCACGGGATACAGCAGCACACTAAAGATCAGATCAGGGAAGATGCGCTAGATGCTGGTTTGTATACTTTGTAATAGTTTTAAACTGTGATAGCGTAGTGACAGCGTTCTACTTTAACAATTTTACAATTATATGGTCGGTGTGACAAGACCCAGTCAGTATCTTTTTTGTCTTCTCTTTACTGCTAATGGTCGTGACCACATAAGCAGTCGCCACTAAGCTACCACCCACTGGTTTTGTGTTTGTGTGACACCATTTAGTAGGCGCCCATCTCTGAGCACGTTTACCGTCCATTTTGCCTAATAAGATCTGCTTCAGATAGTGCTTTGAAGATCGCATAATGTGTCCAAAGAATCTGTGTGCTAATCTAGAGCTTCTTTGTGTCTTACGCAAAAAAATAATTTGTTAAAATTTGTGACTGGTGTATAACGTAACTTATTACAAGCACTCAAAAGTAGATAGCGTGAAGTGGAGAAGTCAAGCTTATTTATTTAATTATTAGTCATAAGCTACCTCCCAAAATGATTCCCGTTGAACCAATTATGTTAAACGTTCAGTGACATCATAGTTGTGCCACTATGGTTTGCGCACCACTGACAGTCTAATATTGTTTAGTGTAATTCACGTACATAATGTCATCTTCCAGTTGTGCCGATATGTTTCAATGAATATAAAATAATCATAAAATTCAATAAAAAATTATTTATCATGAAATTAAACTAAGAAATCATGATTTTTGGCAAAATGACAATTAAATTGTAATAGGTTGGTTTCATAGTGCAATGTCATTAGCAAATAGTAGACTCCGGGTCACGAACTGATTATTCTTTAATCGATAAAATTAGGGTACTATAGTACTAATTGGCTCAAAGATTATGTTAGACGCGAAGAATCGTTTTAGGTATAAAATTTAATTTAAATATACGAGTATATCAAGACTTGGTTATTAATAATGAGGGAAGAGTATAAAATCTCCGAAGACCGATCTTCGACCCTGTTAAGCCAAACTTTTTTTCGTATTTCAGGTCTCGATCTAATCATTGCCCCAGGAGTGGCGTTGTCTCGGAACGGCGGGAGAGTTGGGCATGGAGGTGGTTATTACGACAAATACATTACCAACTTGCGTCAGAACCGCGAGACGGCACCTAAGGTACCAAGGAAAAGAATTTTTTTTATAAAACAAAATCGCACGTCGCGTAGAAATTTTATCTAAAGGTTCAATAGCACGTTACCACATCATGCTTAAATGTGATAATATCATAATTTTTTTTTATATGAAAGTGGCAAACGAGCATACGGCTCACCTGATCTTAAGTGATCACCGTCGCCCATGAACATCCACATCACCAGAGGAGCTGTAGGTGCGTTGCCGACCTTTGAGATAAGAATAGGCTCGTTTCTTGAAGGTCCCTAAATCGTAAACGTTCGGAAACACCGCTGGCGACAGTTGATTCCACAAGTTGACAGTGCGTGGGAGAAAGCGAAAAACGTACAGTGGTTGAACGCCAACAATCAAGATGGTGGCGGTGGAATTTGGAATTCTGCCGAGATGTGCGGTAATGGAAATCGGTAGCTGGGATGATTCCGTACAATTCCTCAGAACACTCCCCATGGTATATGCGATACAGGATGCAAAGAGAACCGACATCTCTTCGCAGACTTAGAGGGTCGAGTCGATCGGAAAGACCCTGATCGTCGACTATTCGAGCAGCTCTACGTTGTACACGGTCAAACGGAAGAAGTTGGTATCGGTAAGGTTGGTTATCTTGAACACCAATACAATTTCTTATTTCTCAGTAATGTTACTAGCTAGAGCATTTATCATTCGAAATAGTTAAATCGTATACCAGTTTTCCTGCTGAAATGGCATTGAAAGCTATTTCAAAGTGTCTTGATAACCGCAGACAATTGTGGTTTGTCCCTTTCAGTCGCCATTAGATCGGTATGCTGATATAATTAGAGTATCCAGTACCCGAACCAAGGTTCTTGGGGGGCATTAGTGGATCAGGATAAGCGATCTAAGAACACATCTACCTCTCAAATTCAATGAAATTGTTGCAGTCGTTAACGCAAGTGATCACTTGCAGGTTTCCTCACGTTGTTTTTCTTCATTATCCTGAATTACTCTTAATTGCAATAAAACATTTTTGCTCAATTTTCGTTGCTGGTGTGCACTTGAGACGACACCCCGGACCCTGAACTATTTGACGGAAATAACTCTAGCACTGATCATAACTTTTTTTCTTTTTTTAATGAACGAACTACACAGTTGACTAGAGAGACTGTCCTTTACTGATTTACCGGATTGAGAGGTGGAATAGCTAAGGTCGTTTAGCCTGAACCTCTAACCGATCGTTAATGCGTTAAAGTCAATAATAAGGTGTCACAAGGGAGTTAAGGGGGCGCGGGCGGATATGGGTAAGCGCGCTTATTCGCTCTCCTGTCGTACTCTGCCCCGCGCACCGATACGACACCCCGCTCGCACCTGATGTACAGTCGCTTTCTAAATTTTATGTTGTCTTTTGTTTTTTTGTTATTTTGAGTTTTTTTATTGACTTATAGTTTGTTAGTATTTTATTAATTTATTTGTGATTTTTAAATAGTAAATATGTCAATATAAAAAGTACAAGCAATAACAATAATTTGTAATTTGCATAAATTAATAATTGCGTGCGCGACTGTACACATACGCAGCTATCCCTTTCGAGTTTCGCTCAGCGCTTCGATTATTTGCCGCCAACTCTACCACGGCTCATTTGCCCTAATAATTATGTAGCTTCGCAATTATTCTTGTTTAGACTATACAAGCACGTCTAGGATAGACATAGACATATTCTTTATCGGCACAAAATATGAAACAGCACAAAGACAGAAAAAAAATAAAAAAATACAGTTAAAGAAATTAAAAAAAATAGTACATAAGATATGAAGCCAATATTGGACACCGTCTCAGCATTTGCCGTCGCAAGGATGTGACAGCGCTGATTTTCAGCAACCAGGACTACCCAAAGTCGTGCGCGCGCAATACTACGTTTACATTGGAATTTATACAGACAACAGGAGAACGAGAATACGTGGTATACACAAATCCTTGGATTGTTTTGTAAGTGTACTGAGTTTTAAAAGTACGCTGTAAATTCGCTGCAAATAGAGAAGGTGGAAAATTGCTTTGACCTTACCTTGCTAATGCTAATTCACACTAACAACTTGCAATACTTATGTAGGTGGTGGCGATCGGCTTCAAATGCCAAGTGCTCGACGACGTCCCCATGGATCCACAGGACCAGAAGATAGACGACGTGGTGTTCGCTGATTGATATTCCAATGTCATTGAGTCTCTCTGCCAAAACACTGTTCTCAGCTCAATAATACTCGTTCAATGTGTTTGTTATTGTAGAAAATATATCAGTTCTTATATATTATTTATACTGTCTTCAGACATTTACGCGAATTCTGCTCCTTAAATCACATCTCTCTTACAGATTCTACCGAGATTTTGCTTCCATACTAATGTTATGAGGAGGAAAGATTTGTTTGTTATGTCTCAACTCTGAAATTACTAAGCCGAATTTGATATTTCTTCCACTACTGTAGGCTTATATAATTTTTTATACGCGCAATCATGTAGTAGTGACGTAATGTATCTGTCAATGTGTGGCGTTTATAAAAATATTCTATACTCTATATATAGATAGAAGATAATCCACTTCCACGCTTGTCCATAGTAAGAGACCTTTCAAATAAATGGTCTAGAAATATTATACAACTTTTAGAAAACCGATATTTTAATCGAAACTAATCATTGACATATTAATCAAAAGGGTTTTCCCATCTTTTAAATATTTTTACTTTTTTTGGAGTCTGAATGATATTTATAAAATCATTTACTGTTTCTATTTCCTCCATTGCCCTTAATTCCATAATAAGTTAATTAAAATGAGCGAACACAAACACAAATCGTAGTATTTTAAATGTTATACTGGACTTAAGCAAGGGTGTACGTCGGAATAATGATTGTGTGAACAAAAACGTCAACGTTATACCAGGTATAACGTATTCTTGGTTTATTAGTACACATTTTGCTTATTCTTAATTTATTCCTAAGTTTATCTTTATACCACGTTTATTTGTAAGGTTAAACGAATAAATATTGCAACACTGTCAAAAGTTAGTTAAACATGTAGTAATGACATAAAATAAAAAGATAATACACCACAATAAAATACTTTATTTATAAAAAATACAAATGCACTTTGTGCATAGTGGTTATCTAAATAAATCGCTTAAACCAAATAAATTTTACATTACCAATGTAATAAGGTACGAAGATCACAATTTATGAAGATCACATAATTTAAACACCAGGAATACTTACAATAATGTCTATTAAAATTATAAATTCCATTACAGTTTTTTTTACACTTAAACACAAAAATATTATAACTTTAAAATAATTATGGAATAACAATTTTTTAAACACATCAAAAATATTTTATTTTTCAAGCGATCTAACTTTATAGTTTAAAATTCATACATTTATATAGATTTTTTCAATTACGAACAAATTCAATTTTGTAATAATTATCCTGTATTTTATGTCTATACTACAATGTTATTTATAACAAAAAATATTTAAGTCGTATCTTACATATTACAAATTGAATAAAATACAAACATGATAAATAACCTCAAAAAAAGATTCACTTCTTGCATTTGTACACTATGCATGCAAACAGGTATTTTATAATCTTATTTACCACAAATCACACCAAAAAACTTACCTACTTCTGATGTCTGTACTTAAAATTACAGGAAATGTATTAATAACAATTATTGATTATAATTAATATACTGCCCATTGTTAGAGTCAAAATGTTGTTGTTGAATATTTTATGGCTTGGTAACAAGACTTTTAAGCCAAGTCTTTTTTAAAATACATACACTTATTTTTTACGTCTAAGAGAGTCAAAATGTAATTTTTCATAACTACAGATAATATATCATGATCAGCAAAAATTGTAATAAATTTAAATGACTTATAAGTACCGAACGATTACAAATTGAGACTGCAGGTAAGTAATAATTTTTATATTTAATTAAGTATACTTATCTATTAAATTCGTTTCTATTTTTATATAACAATGCCCGCATTGTGGAGCATCGCCTTTTTTTATAGATATCATGCTAGGGTATCCATGTTCAATTACATCGATATTAACAATTAAGCTTAAATTTTTATTTCAATTATTTGTTTATGGCAATTATTTCAAACGTATAGAACAACTAACATAGTGGTGGCTTACTTTCTATGAAATTTGTGATCTAATAAGTTCGCCGAACAACTCTAGCATTTGCTATCTCTGTATTTTATAATTATAGTTGATTTTATTTTTGATTGTTGATTACTATTGTATTGTTAGTCGATATGTAATAAATTTTATATTTATAGTTGAATGAGATTGTTAGATAGAAGGATTTTTAAATTTACCGAGTTGAGAGGTGGCCGAGCTCGTGGAAAGAAAGAAATTTGATTTTTTTATGACGAACTACACAGATTGGCCAGAGAGGCTAGCCTTGACTGCTTCACCGGATTGAGAGGTGGCACAGCTCTTAGGTCGCTTAGCCTGAACCTCTATTGCTAGTAACTCGACACAGGGGTCCCCCTGGTGAGGGGTAACCTCGGCTTGGACGGTTACTATGTTACGCGTAAGCATTCCGATCTGAGGGTGCCCGAGAGGGCCGAACCACGACTCGGTCGGTAGCAATTTCACGGATAATCTAAGGGACATTCAAAAGCTAAACTAACTTTGAGTGCCACTTCGGGAAGCCTTGGCGCCGGGAGAAGAAGTGGCCGAAGAAACTCCAGCAACGCTTCTAACATCTAACGGTGGGGCCTGTCCATAAAATAGCGGTAACGTGCGAGGATTATTCGCAACCTCCGACGGTCGCGAATGGACGCTTTGCTTTGCTTTGTGGATTTGTAGAGATCTAGCCTGTGAGATATTTGATTAGCCTGAACCTCTATTATGACTATGTCATTGTTTGGGTTCTAAAGAAGAAACTTCGGTTTGATGAGATGCTTTAATCCAATTAATACTCTATAAATATTTGAATAAAAAAAATGACTTGTGTCAAGGTTTTAATGATAGTTACACGTTAAATTGAAAATATTAGGAAGTTTAAGAAGCTATTGCCTTTCCCTCCGATTACAATGTAGATACAAAGTTAGTGCGCCTTACCATCTTATTTCCACAAAGATTGCATTTCCTTTATATTACGCCCCTCCTAATATAATTGTACAAAAACAGACTTCGAGAAAACGATAACGTTTGGGGTGGAAAGATCAAAAGTGGTACACATACTAACGACTATAAAAAATAACGTACAAAGAGAATAAACTATTTGATACACTTGTGTGTAGATTAGTATAAGACAATTTGTATCGTTGTGCCGAAGCCGTGGAAAAATTATCAGAACAGTTGCAGAGCTGCTGAGCAATGCTAGGTGCATCTATGGTTCCTGAAGTTAATTCAATTTAGTCACTGGATATAGTTATATACTAAAGTATCCATCCTCATTTAGCTTGCTATACTTTTTAGCTCATTAACAATTTTAAAAAAAAGTCACAGACATATATGACCCGCTGTTGGGCACACAACTTCCCTGTAAAGAGACCGCAAGGCCATAGTTCTCCACGCGGCCTTAGTGCTGATTAGCAGACTTCATATGTATTAGAAGGTTTCCTCACAAGGATTTTCTTCACCGCCGAGCGCGTACTAAATCAGGACTTTAAATTGCAACAAACAAATTCATTGGTCAATGGTGGTTGGTGGATACCGGAAATCGAATTCGGGTTGCTAGCGTACTATAAAACTTGAGGCGATGACACTATACTACTACGGCTCTTAACTCAAATAACAAAGTGTCAGAATGTAAATAAACAAAATTACGTGTCGAACACATTTCTGATTAATAATTATAATTATTTTTACAAAAAAGTATAGGTTCTCTTTTATTGGTATAGATATAGACTCGAAGGATTTAAGAACACGCTGTATATCGCCCGGTCGGTGGCAGATATATACTAGTGTTGTCATTGAAGTGTTGCCACATATTCCCCCTAGATTTACTTATTGTGTCCTTCGTTGGTATACGCACCTGGAAATTAAATATCATAATACAATAATTAAAATTAATAAAATTGTAACACGATTAGCACCGTGTTCTTACGGACATACAGGTCACGAGTTCACCACCTCGCTATCATAAAAGTGATGCCTGGGATTAATTCATACAGTTTAATTTAGCCTTACGATTTTTAATGTTTATGTACTGATAGCGTCGGCATTTATGAACTAATTTTTTATTGTAATGAAAACTTTAGCCGCGATGAGTAGTTTTTGGTAGGATAAAATAATGGATTCGCGTCTAGGACATACTAAATTTGTATTTATTTTGCCATGATTGTACAGCCTGTGATATATTTGAATAATAAATAAACCATATAAATATGTATAAAGTTGTTGCTAGGAGTGTAAATAGATTTGAAAACCAGATTGATAATATTAATTTTAATGAAAAGATTATGAAATTTCAAATTTCAATACTTCAATTGTTAATAGTTATTAATTGTCATTTGTATCGCTAGTCCAGTGACTGCCAATTTTTTTTGTTTGAAAGTGTTTATTGTAAAAAACTGACAATGTTCATATATTTTGTAACAAAAACTATGTTATCGATAATAATAACAATGAACACACCTAGAATGCGCCGGAGTCTGCTGACGGTTTAATTTATATACGAAATAAGCCATCGTCCACTTTAAATATTTTCACCGCAATTGGCGAAAAAATGCGGCAACTTGGCTGACCTCAGACGTGGTGCAATCTTGTGTTATTGGCATCTCAGTGTTAAAATGTAATCTTCATGACACAGTTCAAGGTGACACCCGATATATCTTCGAAACCCGAGATGCAATACCAAAAAAATTGTCAGTGCACTTTCAAACACAATTAAATCAAAATTGGTTCAAAACTAACGACGCTACGAGTACATAAAGATTAAAGAAATGATACCCTACTCTTGATTTGATGTCTGTTAAAACAAAGTTTAAGAAACTTCGCTCTCACTGTAGACATTTTATTCTTGTATTATTTGGTACATTTTATTTATGCTGCTGCTGCGTAAATGATAAAACAAACATAAATATTATGTTAAAAACAGTCATAAAATTGTCAAAAAATTTTGTACGCTTTATAAATCCAAATGTGTCTTATTTTCATAAAATCCAACACTGAAGGTTTACTTTCAATATAAGTTTTAATAGCCTAATGGTTTCGGGTACGGTCTGGGAAACGTAACGTCGTAAGTTCGAAACCCCCATTCAACGACGACGACGTGAACCAACTCCAAGCACAAGCTTAAGCTTAGTTGGAATAGTTAACAAGACAAAGTAATATTTGTGAAACAAAATTTATTGCGAAGTTTACTTACTTAACAACACAACTTTATTAAGTCAGTGATTTAGTGATGTGAATGAGTGTTTGGTTTTATATGTTATCTTTATGGGGTTTAAACTAGTGCTTGACCACGATCCCATCTGATGTTAAATGCTGATATAGTCGAAAGAAGGTACGCGCTAGTTTAGTAAGTGCGTATTCGCTTTACTCTTGAAGACTCCCACGTAAATGTGTCTGTGTGTGTTATGATATACTGTTGGCTTCAATAAATAAATAAAAGTCACATAATATTTGTGCTCTATGTATGGCGTTAAGTACCATTTTTGTTACATATGGGAACATATAGCTATGGTGGAAAACGACAACCATTACCTAGGTCCACTTCATAACTATTATTCATTACTTCAAAAAAGTTCTTAATTCGTCTATTTGTTTTCACCTCATAACTTTGTAATGGGTGAACCGATTTTGAGAAAAAATGTACTAAGGCTATATTGAGTAGATATGATGATGATAATTCGGAAATACAGAGATGTCTTCGCTTAACAGCGTTTAGCGTTTGATTCGATTTTTCGTAATAATAATCAGTATTTTCAGTATCTCACCGTTCATCGTAGTACGGCCCCAAAGACCCGCTGCCCTCTGGACATCAGCAGCTCCACAGCGCACACCGCAGCTAGGAGTAAAAGGAGGGCAATGATGGCGAGTGCTGCCCGACAGCCCCTCCGTCGTTTCTCGCCCCTCGCCAATCGTCTCGCGAGAGCCTCGCCTCTAGCTCCGTCCAGAGTGAAGAGAGCGCTTGCAGCCTAGAATCAAAGATATTGGTGGTTTTATAGATTTACTAGCCGACGAACTTTGTTTTGCTACATAAATTATTTCTAGTGAACATTTTCATAGTCAAAATATAAAAAAATAACTAACTTATTGTAATAGTAAGGCGATGTGATGAATGATGATAAATGACGACGGCCTTTAATACTAATAAAATACCATTATTTTTAATTCATTGTCCATTATTATTGTTACAATAAAGAAGATATGTATGGGTACTTATTATTTCGTTGTCTCTTATAATAGAGAAAGCCATTAAAACATTAAGTGCGCCTTTGGGGCCGTCCATATATTACGTCATTCTAAATTAGGGGTCTGCGGATGACGGTAAATGATAGATAGGAGGGGAGGGGAGGGTGTTTCGAAATTGACGTCATTCTTATTTATTTATTTATAGTTTATTATTTATTAATATTTATATGATAATATTATTTATTTATACTTTAAAAGAATGGGTGAAAACTCCGTGGAGTTATCCAAATATATATTATTTAATATATATTATTATTCCCTATTTTTACTTTTATATTATATTTATCAATGATTATTGCCAAAGTAAAAATAATAAAGGTGATTCTATAACCAAGTGTTTTAATCATATAATACCCTATTTTTCTCAAATCTGCAATGTTTTAATTTCGTCAAACTGGTAATGACGTCAATTTTGGGAGAAGGGGGTCATTAAGAAATGACGATAGGGTGATTGTAGGGGAGGTCTAAAGTCTGAAAAATTCTATGACGTAATTTATGGACGGCCTTTGTGAACCTTATTTTATATTGTTAAAATATGGTTCGTAAAGGAAATA
Organism: Meandrusa payeni; assembly: GCA_029286785.1. Lineage (NCBI taxonomy): Eukaryota > Metazoa > Arthropoda > Insecta > Lepidoptera > Papilionidae > Meandrusa > Meandrusa payeni. The sequence continues at coordinate 2,514,379 of JAGSMX010000008.1, read as the reverse complement.
TCTAAATTAATCGACATTAATTTAAAAAAAAACTTGATCACATTCGGACCATTTATATAATTACTTATAAAAGTAATTGTTTTCTTAGGTAAGTGTCTGTATCAGTTCTTTTTTAATTGCAAAGGTACCCACCCTTTAAGAGTTTTTTATAAAAAAATACACAATTTCCAGTACAACCGAAATAATTTATTTGATATGACGAACGAAAGTTACAAAAACCCTATTTAAGCTAACGAAATAAAAAAAGTTGAGTAAGTTAACGTGACGAAATATAAAAATCAACTTAACTTAAAGCTCATTACCGAGTTAGTATAAAAGTACCATAAGATAAATAATCACGCAACTTTGCCTATAAAAGTACCATATTAGCATTTTATAAGCAATCACATTATAAATGAGTCGATATTGAGCAACGGAACACGAGTTAAAATAATAAATTTAATTGCGTTTATCATCGATTAAGTAATTGAAGATTAATAAACTTTACAATTACGTGGAGATGTTAATTGACACATGCAAAGGGACGCCGACGTCTTACAGTTAATTATGTTTCCCAATAATCCCTTTTTACATATATTATGTATGTATATACAGGTTGTCCTACATTTCACCACCGAAAGTTAAAATGTATTTAATAATTTTAGAAAAAATCTATCTAGTATTTACACCAAGTATATTTACGAGAAAAAACAAAAACCGAATCTAACATTAAACGCTATTACGCGCGGACGCCCTCTTTGTATTTCCGCATTATCGTAGGAATATTACGAAATAAAACTTAATCAAAACCAAACTTTCATGAAACTACTCCTAGAGTACATGCTTTCCAAAAATGAATCATCGAAATTCGTTGGATATTGAGTTATTTGCACATATTTAATGTATTTAATGCAAATTTAAGACATATGGTTTTCACAAAGATCCCATTGTCAGAATTGGTCCAGCTTTCAAATAAAAAAAGGAATCATCAAAATCTATTCACCCAGTCGAAAGTTATGCGCTAACAAACATTAAAAAATACAGACGAGAACCTTCTCCTTTTGAAGTCAGTTGAAAGTGATATTTGAATACGGAGACCAACTACTCGAGGGTACTTTAAAAAATACATTGAAATATCTGCTTTGTACCATACAGCAACTAACGAAAGCGGGGAAGCGTTTCAGAGTTATTTTTAATTTTTTAAGAAAAGTAAAAATAACTCTGAAACGGCTACACTTTTACCGAGGTAATTTTATTTATCTAGTAGGTGGACCCCTTTACCTATATTCCCTTTCAGTTTCTGGTTCTACTTACGGGACATCCTGTATATATCAGCCTTGGTAGCTCGCCAGGGCGGTCGCCTCAGATTGAACAGTACGCTAGCAACCCGCGATAAAATTATTCGTTGCAATTTTAAGCGCTGACTTATCGCGTGCTCGACGGTGAAAGAAAATTCGTGAGGAAACCGGCATGTGCTAGACAAATTTTGTGAACTCCACAACAGTCGCGTGGCGGACTATGCCCTTATACTTTGTGAGAAACAGAGAAAGCCTGTGCCCAGCAGTGGGACATATATAGGCTGTTAATGTTACTTTGACTAGTATTAAAATTAATGGACACAAAATTTAAGTGATCGGAATATTTTAAAATTATGTCGTCGATTAAGAATCGATGACAATGCAGTAATTTCATTATCTCGACGTTGTAACCTGCCCAGAATTATTAGAGTTTATACTTATGTTAAAAGAATTAATTTTACGGGTAATTTTCTGATATCGTTTAAAAGCAAATTAACTTTTAATTTATAAGTTAAAAGTTATTTTGCTTGCTTGGAAATTAATTTGGTTAACTAACATTTCCAAATAAGCTTATATCATTAACAAGCGATTCTAGTTAGTTAAGTTTTTTTTTTAATTTATTACAAATAAAATTTTACAGTATATATACATATAACTTAATGCTATATAAACCTCAATGGTATGTCACTAGCGCCAAAGAGTCCGTCTTGCGTTCCTAAATAACTTTTTAATATACTCTTAATGTTTTTGTGAGTTATACAATTCCTAATATCTGAGGGTAGTTCATTAATTAATCTAGGCACGATGTATCTCGCCGTGCGTTCGCCGTACACATTTTTTGCGCCTATCGTATTAAACTGGTTTGACGATATCGACGGTGTGCATATAGGATGTTCCATTTTGGTTAAATTTTTTTCATTACAGAAATATTCTTTTAACATAATGTATTTTATTTTTGTATAAATAGGTAAGATATTATAGTGTTTAAAAAGTTTTTTTTCGTCGTTATGAAAATGTGGATGTAACCATACTTAATTTTAAAAAGCGGGTGTGCTCTAGACTCCACATGTACGAAGTAAATGTAAAACTTCTTTAGCTTATCTATATGTATATATAATAAATGAGTGATACGATTGTGCAGAATAGAAAAAAATGTGCGCGCGCACTGCTCTCTCTTGCTCGCTGCACTGTCTTAGATATACGAAACGTAATTCTTTCTCCTTCCATATTCACTAACGTATACCTCGAACTCAACTTCCGTTCGCCTCGCCCGATCTCACTTTCCGTAACCATCTACTCCCCATGTCAAGCACGCATAAAGAAGTTTAACTTTAACAAACATAAATAAATACAAAACATTTACGATATCTGCTACTTTGTGGCACAATACAGGCATTATATCAAATAATTGTATAACTGTCCGCACACAGACATATAAACACGACTGAGCAATAAAACACAACGTGAAAATGTGCCAAGAGCGTAAAATAATATGCGAAAATTACAGCGCCTGAAAAATGTTGCACGAGTCCGGACAAATGCTACACTAACTACTAGAATAGAATACTATTTATGTACATAAACAAGGTACCATACAGGAACATAGATTATACAATAAAAGAGTGAATATGCATAGCCATGCAAGCATGTAAAAATTTCTTCAAGCATGCTTGAGGTATAACCTGGTAAATGCGTTACGAAAAATGTAATCGGGCGAGGCGAATGAAAGCTGAGAGGGAGATATAAGTCAGTTGACATAGAAAAAGATTTACGTTTCGTATATTATTATAAGGGCAAGAGAGAGAGAGAGAGAGGTGCATTTTCACATTTTTCTTTGCCCCATGTGACCCGCACCACCTATCACATATGGGAATTTATAAGCCATGTCTGCCTACCCTGCTAGGGTTAAAAGGCTTGTAATATTCTGTTTTTCATATTCATGGATAAACTTCGGATAATGTTTTATTGCATAAAATATACTAATTGTACGATAATGCTTTACTTTTATGTCATTAATATCTTTATACAGCACTTCTATTGATTCTTAACTCTTTGTGGAAATAACACGAGATTAGTTTAGGTACAACTCGTCCGAGAAGCAAGAACATTATTTATGATTGCTTCGAAATGTTCAGGAATGGCTGGTATGCGAGCAAATCGATCTATGGTACATGACCAATCAATTACACAGTGTTGCCACATAACTATGTGTCGAAATTTGCACGTTAAGCTTATAAAGATAATCATCAGGCGTCATGTAAAACCATGTTGTTAAAAACGGTATCAATTGCATGGTATGTAAAAATGATCTTATCGTATTATTTGGCAGCTTTAATAGCGTCGTTATTTCAAGAGGGTCTATCACAATATTTCGTTAATAATGAATCGAGGATTGCCACCTTGGGTTGCATTCTGACGGGAATTAACTGTCGGCCCTGCCAAACGTCAATTTTGGCCTTTGTCAAAGTCGAAAGAAAATCTTAATTGCATAGCCGTGCTCGTGTACGACGTTTGTGCCAATTAAAGTACGCCTTCCAGCCAAAACATTCAGGTCGTTCCTTTGACAGTTGATTTTAAAATTGTGTACATTTTTTAAAATATTTTCTAAGCAAGTGCTTGACCACGATTCCACCTGATGTTAATGCCTATTCACTCTACTCTTGAAAACACCTTGTAATAGAAAAGACAGACGCGGGCAAACTGTTCCATTTCTTTGCTTAAAATGAAAGATGAAGCAACGCGCTTCGTTCGGGTCTGAGATAGTACGTCTTGAAGTCCGATGGTGGAACGGGGATAGCGAAATTAGGTCATGTAATTCCTAAGTACACTCTCCAAAATCCATTCTTTAGAACACCGAAAGGCTAGCCACTTACGCTTGTGCTCAAGACTAAGCTATATTTTTTAGGAATTAAGTAAAATAACCACACTGGTATAAAGCGACATGTATAGACTCCCGGACGCCCTCGAATTGGAATTGTAATACGATAACAGTGACCGCTCAAGCCAAGGTTTCTGGTCCAGGCTAAACGAATGAAGAGCTCTAGCGGCCAACTACACTAACCGGCAGCATAGGTTCGTTAGAAAAAATCTGCGACTCTGGAGGAACCTTATACACCATAAGGCAACTAATTTGTTTGAAAAATCTTCCGATAAAGTCCGGAGCTTGAACTAATATCTCCAGATTTTGAGGCTAGCTTGTCAGCCTCTTGGTACATCGTATTACGTTAAATTTAAAATGCCGTACAACGTGCCATCAGCCTGTCAAGATGCCAGTGCAACATCGAAAACAACTGACAAAATAATTTTCGGGCTGGTTGCTCAATGCTTCTTGACATCTCTTACGGTGGGTGAACATATAACACTAACATTAGGAAACTCCTTGACATGAAATCGAAATTATAAAGATGAGAGTTAGTGAACAAAAGAGTGAACACAGGAAATAAGTAACAAGTACAAGGAGTAAATACTTGATTGCAAAAGACCAGAGTGTGACAAAAACAATGGTCTGTCCACAATGCGGTGTTGACTAACACCTCACTGCCTACTCAAATGTAGGTCAGAGAAACTAAGGTTTGGCGGAAACAACATATAAACACGATAGATACCATTAAAATCCATGGAAATAATTTAGAAGTGGAAAGAAGGATGTTAAGGATACCATGTACAGTGAAACGCACCAATGCATCGATCCTAAACCAATTACAAATTACGGCTCGTTTGTCTACGATATGCCGACAACGAATCTTGGCTTATTTCGGACACATAACGCGCGGAGGCGACGAAAGTCTAGAAAAACTGACTGTAGTTGGGAACACCGCAGGTAAATGATTTCGTGACCGTTCACCAACGAGGTTGTCCGATCACATTAACGACTGTTCGTCCTCCAAATTTTGAAAACTCTGTCGTAAGAGACGCGCTCAAGCTGGTGGAGGCAGATCATCCGCTCCAGATGCAACCCTTATAGTGACCACGATCCTCAGACATGAGAGACCGACACTAGAGATTAGAAGTATAGAAGGTATGACTCTGAATCACGGGTTAAATAATTGTGTGATTAGTGGAAATTATGGCTTAAAAGAAGTTGTGAATAGAATCAAGAAAGATGCTTATTAAAGAAAATGCTTCGTACCTTCGGACATCTATATATATCAAAGAGAAAGTGTGTGGGTATGTACCATATAGGCTCCAAAACGGGTGGACCGATTTCAATGAAACTTTCAGGGAATCTTCAGATTGACCTGATAAGTAATCCTGTAAAGTTTGGTGACGATCGGAGAACTCTTTTCTTTGAACTGTCGAATACAGCGTTTATTTACTATGATGATATTCTATTGATATTATATTTACATCATGAACTATATTGAAGTACAATGGAGTATATTGAAGTATAATAAAGTATATTAAAGAAAATAATTAAAGATTTCGAAGTATTCAAGGTAAGTTATAGCGCCGCGAATGTATCCGTTTACTGATGCTGCTCATATGTACATGGGTGTGAGTAATCTTCACCCGCTCGAGACGGGATACGGAGAGAAATGAATAATTTAATATATTGTGAGAGTTAAATTAAATATTTAATAACTTAAATTTAATGTTTAAATAAAATATAATAAAATCTAGCCCTGCGAAGCGGGCTAGGTACGATAGAATAGAATAGAGGAAAGATTAACAAAGAAAATTGTATATCGCCGAAGTGAATGATGGTGGTGGTAGAGGGTTTAGAAGGAAGTCTACCAGATTGGCGACGTATTAAAAAAAACATCAGGCAACGAGTACTATGTACTGACATTTATGTATGCGCAGATGTATGGTTGTGTGGCGTTCATTACATATATACTAAAGAGTTAGTTCTGGAAAGAACTGAATTGTTCTCCGTGAAACTTTGAAGAAAACCCAACTAGACGGGCACAACTCGACGGGTACACTCGACGGTCACAACACAACGGCCGCGAGCTGCAACAAATGAAATGGAGCAACCACGCCACGCTCATATGTAAGATCTCCGTCGGAGTGCGGCGCGGGGGATAGCGCGCCGGATACACCGCTTTTATTGGACATAATAAGATTCAACATGTTATAGAACCCATATTGTATACGCGACCATATTTTGTATATAAACAGCAACGTTTACCCAAATAAATATTCTGGATTCCACAGTCTACTTCAACAGTATTATTTTCAACTCGTATCCAAAGTTCTACCCAAGTATCCTGCCAAAGTTGATTAATGGAAAAGGCGTGTTCTAGGATCGTATAAAGTAGAAAACTGTGACCTCTGCCTACCCCTTTGGGTGACAGAAGTGAGAATACAGACAGGATATGAATTTATCTATTTTTTTATCTAGTCCATACTGAAATTTTAAATCTAGATTTTGGTAAAACTGACCCGATGTTGTATTTAAGTGGCAAAATATTAATATTTTTGTAGTCTCAACCGTCAGTTTGATTTACGGGTAGCATAAATGTTTCATACATACTTTTATGTACCGATCAAAAATCTCTAGCAATACAGATAAGACGCTGGAAACACGATCCGTGTCTATTACTTACTTATTTAACGGCTGAATCCTTTTAACTAATAAACTACGTTGTCGCTTGCAGTATCGGGCCCCCTTAGTTTCCTTAATATCTTTGGAGATCAAAATTAGTGGTTATAGGTAAACAGAGGACGCGGTTAGTTGCAACACGCGCTCTTGACACGGCGTCGATCGGCCGCGGTCGCCTTTAGCAATCTCTTAATTAATGCCCGCCGCATTCCGGCACGCGACGTCGCTTCCACACACAGTCCTCCGCTTCTAGCAGGCTGCTAACGCAATTGTGTAAAAATAATAACAGACTTAAAATAAAATCAATCGTGACGTAAGCGAGTGTGCTACGTCCGAATCAATCAATCATAAGCCCGTCTTCATCTTCCCACTGCTGGGTATAAACCTCCTTTTTTCACGCCATTCACTTCGATCCCATGCTGCCCGAAACTATTGCGACCCCGCTTGCCCTGAAGATGTCGTCTGCCCACTGATCGGCGTACCGGTCTTGGCTACCATTCGGTTACTGCCCTGGTCCAGCAACCGTCTTTTTCATTGCCATTGTTCTCATGTCACAAGCGAATTAACATTAATATAAATACAGATTTTTTTTATTTTTCTGATTGTCCATAGTACCTGACAGCACTGGGTTTGAGAGGCGGCTCTCAGTTCGCTTAGTATTAACCTCTATTGGAAGCAACACGGGGCAAAAGCCAGAAGGACGTTCAAATAGCTAACTTTAAATACTACTTTGGGAAAAGTTTACACTAAGAGAAGAAGTGGCCAAAGAAACTCCAGCAAACAAATAACAGGGGGAAAAATGAATTGAGAGCCTTCTCCTTTATTGAAGTCGGTTTAATGAAAACATGGCCACACACTGGCAACATGAAAACACTGGTATGCTGAAAAAAGTTTACTAACATTAAGCCGTCCGGCCGATGTTATAAATCGCAAACAATTTATAAGAGCAAGTCTCAATCAGTGTAAAATAATTTGTTGCAAGGCGCCCCGCCTCCGCGAGTTCGCGGGAACAATGGCCGTTTATATCTGATGTCTAAATAAAAAACATGACACGCACAAAATGGTTGCGCCTAAAAGAAAAAAAAATATGACTGCAATAAATTTTGCGGAACGTGATCCGATCAATTTTGACCTAATTAACCTAAATTGGCATCACATGCCCATGCGAGGGCGCCAGGGGCGACCTTTTACTGTAAAAGTTCTCACCCACTCTCTCAGTATTATTTTAAATTATTTATTTGCTTATAATCTCAGCTGTTAGGAAGTCATCATAACTGTTAACATTTTTATATACGAGAATCTCTCTTAATAAAAAAAGTTAAACAACCTATATATATATATATATTTATTTACTAGGATTTTTTCTATTAAAAAATATCATCCTCATAGGACATCAGATATTATTAAAACAAAAGCCTTACTTATTACGTAATAAACATTGTCTTACAATTTTACAAAACCTATATATATACTGGTATAGGTTTCGTGGAATAAAATAGTCCAACAACTAATACACTCGCTTTATTGAGACAGCGTAACGTTGTACAAAAGAATTATTTATAACGAATACCGTGACAACTGCGCGTCCTCACAATCTTTATAAAAAATTAATTAGAAGTCAGATTAGGAACTAATAAAGTTACAACTATTGTTTACAATGCCAAGTTCATGTGACGATCAACTAAATTATTAATTATGGATTAAAGATGCAATAAGGTTCAGGTAAATCATTAAGATATCATTGGAAGTAGTTATTATGCATAACAATCGCTGGGTGTCATGTGCTGCCAGCTAACAAGACTTTCTACTTAAAGAGAGTATAAGGGCATAGTCCGCTACGAGGCCCGATTGCGGATAGACTTCTAAGCACTATCAACTTGTGGAAGCTACTGTCACCAGAGTTTTACGACAAGGCCGGCAGCGAAACCACCGACCTTGTTAATGACCACTTAAACTCACGCGAGACGTAAGCCCGTTTACCCCCTTTTCCTATAAAAAAACTTCGCACATCTCTCATAAATACTTTGGAGTCAAGAGTACCATGAACTTCCCCTTATCAATCGACTTCAAAAAAGAGGGAGGTTCTCAATTCGTCTGTATGTTTTTTTTATGTTTGTTATTACAGAACTTTCAAAATTTCAGATTTTTTTTTTGAAAACTGTGTCCTATCTAGTCCCATTGTAATTTGATCCAATTCAAACAATCTCTTAAATTTGCCTGAAGTATGTGCGCGACAGATTTCGATTGAATAATTTTTTATTGAAAAGGATGTTTACTTCAAAGGGTAGTGTGAAGAGAATTTGGTTAGTTTCTGATTACTCATTTTTACTCGAAAATATACTTGCATTTATTTCATAGTTTTTGTTATGAATCCGGAAACGAGATCAGGATTAGTTCGTAGAAGAAGTCTTCTATGACCATATTTTTCAGACAGTAGTGATACTCGACTTGCGATAAAATTTAGTCCTGAATATAAACTATTTTTATTTTGTGTATTAATTATAATTTACCTGTTATAAATTCAGCTGACACAATTTACTTGGGTGACTTCTTTCAATCGGCTACACATAAAGCTTTATTTAACGACTATATCATGGACAAATATTAAACCATCAATTAAGCCCCGAACATAAAAATACGCGATTAAAATCTCATTTGCTTTTAAACGGCCGACAGAGGTCGTGCAATTAGAGACAAACGTTCTGACTCGTATTGCAAAATACTTCAGTAATTATTTCTATAGTTAAACAATTATTTACTTTCCACAATAATCTTAGTACTCAACGTCACCTTCGGATATAATCGTAAAGCTTCAACCAAAATCAATGACACCAATAAAATGTAATAAATTTTACTGGAATCATTAAAATCTGTCCGTTTATATTTTAATATAAAATTTATGAGTGCCGTTGAACGGGACTAATTAGGTATAAACCGGGGAAATGCACAACATTACTTCTAAATACAATTTTTTTTTTTAAATTTAAAATTGGTCAACCAATAGCATAAGCATTATGTATACATTATAGATAGGACCTATTTTTTTTGTTCACGCGGCGGAATTTTTTATAGACCATCCTCCGGTACCCTGGGTGGGCCCGGAGGGATGTGTGGGACTCGGCCTGGGCAGCCCCTACCCACTAAATCTTCCGCGAATGCCATCAGCCGTTATGAGCGGGGTGCCCCGGATCTGTGAGCGACAGGACACCCCAGCGACCGGCCGGTCCCATTAATTATAGATAGGACCTGGATGACCGAGCTTTACTCGATATTTTTTGTAAGTTATGTTTTTTGGTAATTATTTTTAGAAAGGAAATACATATTGATGAAATATGAATAATATTTGTCGATCTTACCAACTTAATAATAAAAAAATACTGCCATAAATCTTTTAAACGTAGTTCAAAAAAGATAAATGACCTCCAGATTGTATGGTTAACTCTATTTTCAACTCGAATTTGATCTCGTTAGTGATTCCTGGCATTGTGTGACTGCACTATCTTTTTGTTTCGAACTTTGTGATTTATTTCTTCTATATGTTCTACTTTGGGTAATGTGGCATCAGAGCGGAATGCCAATCCGATAATTACTTTTGTACGTGTTCTTGACCTTCTAGTGTGCCGCCGGTTAATAAAAATATCACAGAAATTATGAGGAAAACGAAAATTATATTTTATACATTTAAAAAGGAAAAGTCTACGCAAAAAAAAGTGTAATAAAAAATGTTGACTTGTGTCTTATAAAAATTTTCTAATTCCAAATCCAATATAAAAAATTTTTTCGTCTAAAAATCCTCTTTGGTAGATGGCGAACGCTAGTCGCCACATAACCATTGTCTGTTGCAACCCAATTAAACCTATCTCCACGCGCTACATCTATTTTTTTTTGAGAAAAAAAAATGGCGCGGGGCCTCCTAGGGGGGATCATCTAACTTAAATTTTACCAGTTAGTTTTAAAAAAAGACTTGGCTAAAGGTCTTGTTACCAAGCCATAAAATATTCATCAACAACAACAATATTTTTTTTGACGTCTACGTCAACTACTTTATTGATGGATCACTAAGCAACCATATGACACGCGTATATTATAAATAATTGTGATTGAGACTGAAGAGGCTCGGGTCCACAGGCGACAGCGGTGGGGGCCGTTGTTTGAGTGGACCCGGGAAGAAGGCGACACGAGTTGTCCGGTGCTACCTCAGAATTGCAAGGGTGCTGTGGAAGGGAGTAACCTCCCCGGGACTTGCTTAACAGCACAGGGCAGAGCTCCGGTGCGTGCCACTGGAGATCTCAGCGCCTTGCCATGCACTGAGGGCCACCAGGATGTTGTAGTAAGTAAGAACCTCACATAACCCCGTGTTCCCTCTATCTTGTTGAAGATTTCTCTCCGGCAAAAGAAAGCAAAAAAAGGATGGTAGAGGCTAGATGACTACGAGAGTCCGTTCTTCCGTTTTAAGGGTTTTCTATGAATTGCTTCTGGCTTCAGGGGACGGAAGCGCAATCAACGAATTGGATAGTCAACAGCCTAGCAAGCCATTGTGAAAGGTATACCACACCGGAATAAACAAATCATACGGTAATTGAATGTGCAAATGACGGATTATCGTCATTATTATATCCGGTGATTTGTTGGACGCATTAATCATATACATTATATACATAGAACCTGATAGCTTTACATAAGGTCACCTGCAATTGCAACCGGTGTTGCATGCCATAAAATTTTGATATATTATAATATTTGTTTCCGTTTGGTTGCTGAAAAATAAATGTGAGAAATATATCTTTATACATATATATTGTAAGTATATGTGGGCCACCACTGCGACGGTGTCCATGGTTGGCATCATGTCCTAATTGTTTTTCATTTTTCTATTTTTTAATGTGTGTCATATTTTATTTGCAATGTGTTTGTATATGGTGCCAATAAATACAAGTATACTAGCGGACCCAGCAAATGTTGTTTTAATACATGATTTTTAGTGGTAAACCACAGTAGCACCATGCAATGAACTAAAAGACTACTAGAACTAACCAACATCGACCAACGTGAACGTTCATTTTGTCACAATTGTAATAGACTTGGGACGTTCTATAATCTACCGTCAAACAGATATTCTATCTACGCGATTTACCGATCAATCTATATATTTAAAAGAGAAAGTGTGTTCATTTCAATAAAACTTTCAGGGAATTTTCAGATTGACCTGGCGAGTAATAAGTTTGGTGACGATCGGAGCACTCCTCTTTTTTGTAACTGTCAAATAAGCCATACGTCGTACTTTTATTTCTGACATTAACTTGAGCCTGATTTGTTTTTGTATAAATAATAAGAATGATATTGTATTTATTGATATGTACATGGTTGTAGGTAATGATCTTCACCCGCTCGAGAAGAGAAATGAATAATTTAATATATTGTGAGAGTTAAATTAAATATTTAATGATTTAGGTTTTTTTATGCGTATAAACTAGCGTTTGACCACGATCCCACCTGGTGTTGTCGTGATATAGTCGAAAGATAGTACGCGCCAGTTTAGTAAGTTACCTATTCACTCTACTCTTGATGGCTCCCACGTCGTACTTGGACGGAAAGATTGACGCCGGCATCTTGTTCCACTCCTTTGCTGTATGCACAATGAACGATGACTCAAATCGCTTCGTTCGGACGCGCGGAACATCGACTATAAAAGGGAGACCCGCCGAGTGACTAAACGTCCGAAAGTAGAATGGAAGGAAGTTTATTGTTTAAATAAAATAAAGCAAAATCTAGCCCGCCGAAGCGGGCTGGGTACGCTAGTAATTCTCTAAAAACGACGTTAAATAAACAACGCTACGCTGACTTCTCAGTCTAGTTTGATTTCAAATCGTAATTTATTCATTTTATTTAAATGCAGTCAATTAACTGAATAACGTATACGCAGTTGGTAAACGGTTAATAGGAGTTGGATTGTGGTAAATTACGCGTAACACGAGTGCCTAGAGAGAGGATGCGTTTGACGGCATCGCTGAAGGCCGTTTTGGAGAATGGTTAGATTGAAATGACCACAATAAAGATTGCGGTGCCGTGGTAACGTTAAAATCAAGTTACGTAACGTTATCAAATGCATAATTTCAAATTTGATTGCTTTTGTGATTGAACTTTTATAATCTGTACTTACCTGTAGCAGTAACGATAAAGTTTAATGATGTCTGGTAACATCTTCCAATCCAATTTTAAACGATTAGTGAAGTGGTAAGAAAATTATTAACAGTTACAGCCTAGTTTTTATTAGAATTACTAGCGAACTCAGACCGCTTCGCCGGGCTAGATTTGGCTTTATTTTATTTTAACAATAAACTTCCTTCCATTCTACCTTCGGACGTCTAGACACTCGGCGGGTCTTCACCCTTTTATAGTCGATGTTCCGCGCGTCCGAACGAAGCGATTTGAGTGATCGTTCATCGTGCGTACAGCAAAGGAGTGGAACAAGTTGCCGACGTCAATCTTTCCGTCCAAGTACGACGTGGGAGCCTTCAAGAGTAGAGTGAATAGGCACTTACTAAACTAGCGCGTACCATCTTTCGACTATATCACCACTTAACACCAGGTGGGATCGTGGTCAAGCGCTAGTTTATACGCATAAAAAAAACCTATATCATTAAATATTTAATTTAACTCTAACAATATATTAAATTATTCATTTATGTCCGTATTAATTCTCTTCTCGAGCGGATGAATTGGTTCTTTTTGAACTCGTATCGGTCCTGAAATTCCGCTGGTGACAACTGATTTCACAAGCCAGTAGTTCGTGGAAGTTGTATTACAAATGTGGGACCCAAACATCAGAAGAACCCAGATATTTGAAGCGTCTATGGCCTAATGATTTAGGGAATGGTCTGCGAATCGTAAGATCGTAGGTTCGAATCCACCATTCGACTATTAACGTGAACCATCTCCTAGTACAAGTTTAAGCTTAGTTGAAATAGTTAACAAGAATGTTCGTAATATTTCTGAAAAATCAAAAGAAATATTGCTAGCTTTGTTTCTAAAAAATATAACATCAAGATTACTACAATCGCTTTTAATTATAGTGTTCATACTAACCTCGCATCGTGACAAATGAAAATGATGGACTCCCATTACAAGAACATTATCTGCTCGTCAGATTACCGCACTGACGGGCTCGTGCAAATGCTAGAGTAATTTCTACAGATTTAGTGAAATAAATTGCCGGCGCACATAAAATAAATATACGTAAATTATTCGCGACTTGCTGCGGGCGGTACACTCGAGTAGAACGGTCATAAAGTTACTTATTTTTTAAGAGCTGATAAAATCTCATAAGGTAAGGCTTACCCCATCGCTATAAATCGGGGACAAATTTTAGCAAGTGATTTTTTGTACATAATAAACGAAAAAACGAAAATTCCCACCTAACACCGCTACATATACGTATGTAACGGTGGGTATATATATGTATATATATATATATATACATAGATATACCTACATATATATAATATACCCACACAATACAAATATACAATATATATATATATTTATATACACCGTAGGTATATATATATATATTGTAAATCGATTCATTTTAGCCGTATATATTAGCAAGTTAGGGACCGTGGCATTTATTGCGTTATTATTCGTGTAAAAGTTTAAAAAGTTTTAAACAATATCTAAATTAAATGAAAAGAATAAGATTGTAAAAAAGCATTACAATTACACAAATAATATCGCAATACATCATATTGATATATATAAATAAATAAAAAAACAGACGAATTGAGAACCTCCACCTTAATTGAAGTCGGTTGAAAAATAGCTTTCATTTGAGGTATAAATTGTCAGTAGTGGTTTTTTTGGTGGAGTTATTGACAAAAAATAGTTTTTTGTTTTACCGGATTATTCGCATGAGATGTAATTTCTATGAGATTTAAATAAACCAGACGTTCGCCTGTAATGCAAGAAGCGGAATGAATATAATTTAAAATAATAATGGCCACAAAAGAATATGTTGCAAACAAATTTTTTACGTCGATTGTACCTTATCTGGTTTTGAAAACGTCTGTCGCAACGAAGCGACGCCTACGGCAAGGCAGCCGGCGGTCACTGCACAGCGCCACTTCGGTTTCGTTAATTTACGTAAAACAGAGACGACCGGCTAAGGTATGCAAGATTCATCGTACTTAGATTTCCGAATTATCTTAGGAATTACGAAATAGAATTAAACAGAATCTAACCTAACTAGGGGCAAACTACCCTTAGTTTGATGCGAGTTACATCCTTTACAATAAAAATGAATTTTTAAAATCTGTTACCGTGATATTGAGTTATTCGTCCATTTATCGTGCACACTTGTACTTGATACAAATTTAAGACCTACGGTTTTCTCATGGATGTCATTGGAAAGGGAGCACGCGGGAAGAGGCACTGTCAACTAGGAGTTCAAGGTCTCTCAAATTTTATTTTTAATGATATTTTAAACAATCTTACCGATTTTTTTTTCGGAAATATTACTAACATTCTTGTTAACTATTCCAACTAAGCTTAAGCTTGTGCTAGGAGATGGTCCACGTCAATAGTCGAATGGTGGATTCGAACCCACGACCTTACGATTCGCAGACCGTACCCTTAACCATTAGGCTATTGACGCACGACATATATGGATATTACATAAATATCGATATATGGACGCGATATATCGATACAATCCGATATTATCGAATCATCTACTATCGATATTTATGTCGGTATATTTTATCCGATATACGAACTATCGTAAGAAATTAAATAAAAAAGCATTCCATTCTTTCTTTTATTTGTGGTACGACAAGTTGTCAACTTAATAAAAAATAAAATCCTTATTTGCGCTGCCATCACGAACAGAACAGTGTAGTGTAGTATGTTACTATACTCCTACTCTTCATGATGGCAGGACTCGTTGTATAAATTTTATAATGCATGTAGTCTGTACTGCTAGCAGATCAAATCAAATCAAAGCAATTAGTCTGGACTGGTATCTGCAGCGAGAACCTCTCAGTTACGCGCTGAGTACTCTACAAAACTTTTCTAATATTTAAATATTAAACAAATTTCGATGTATGAAAAATATCGATATATTTGTACAATATATCGCGTAGTATCCTTACAACTTCACGATATATTATATCGAAAAATATATCGACGTAATTTTGGCATGAACATCCCTACTATCATCAAAATCGGTTTACCCAGTTCATACGCAAAAAAAATCATATAGACGAATTGAGAACCTCCTTACTTTTTTCAGTCGGTTGAAAAGTGACAAAAGTTGTAAATATTTTATGGCCAATGACAGACTAAACATAATTAATAATAGAACTGTGGTAGTTCAGTGTCCTTGAAGCGTCAATAGCCTAATGGTTTAGGGTACGACCTGCGAATCGTAAGGTCGTGGGTTCGAATCCACCATTCGACTATTGATGTGAACCATGTCCTAGCACAAGCTTAAGCTTAGTTGGAATGGTTGGTTAGGCAGAACGTAGTACTATTTAGTAGTCCACGAGGCATTTCACACCGCCAAAGACCGCAACAGGTGGAAAGCGATCGTCCGCCACATAACTCGTGGAGGTCACAACCCTCAGCAATGAGAAAACGGCGCAAGGAGGAGGAGGAGGAGTACAATATATAGAAATTGTTAGTAATATTTCTGAAAAAAAAAAAGAAATATTGCTAGCTTTCTTTAAAAAATAAAAAAAATTGTCGGGACGGTTGCATGGTTGCGTGGTACGCTAGTAATCCGAGTTCGATCCCACGTGCCGGCACTAATGAATTAGTTTGTTACAATTTTAAGTACTCATTTACCACCCATTCACATCTCTGAGCGATGAAAGAAAACATAGTGAGGAAACATACATCTGTAACAAATTTTTCAATCATCTCTTTATAGATTAAATGTACCCAACAGTTGGACATAGTTAATTGTTTTATCGGTTCCTTTTTTACTACGCATATAAAACGTTTTTAATGATTGCTCTTTTATTTCCATAAAGACAAAATATACATACAAATTAAAACCTTAACCATCTTAGTCAATTAATAAAAACAGTAACTAATAATATATAATCCAATTTATCGATATTAATTTATAACATCACTAAATCTATCGACCTTAACAATTGTGCCAATAACTTATATATCAAGTATAAGTACTATTAAATGTATTATAAAATAAAAATTGCAATAAATATATATAATTATCAAATCTGACATAAATATCGCAATAAAATAATACATTAAGACTGAACTTACTAAGACAAAGCGATTGTATCAGAACAATACATCTCGACGTTAATTGATCGATGTCGATGAATCGATATCGGGAGTGAAACAATATCGATTTTTATCATGAACGAAGTACCCTAACGAGCGTTTTAAGATTAGTTGAATATTATTTATGGCTGTATTTCGCTTTAGGGTTTGTTTAATTGACGCATAAATTATTACACGCACTTAGTCTTCGACGCCCACTGGCTATGGCCCATTGGCATATTATGAATCTATATCCAGTAAAGGGTTGTTATTGAGGCCAAATTTAAGGTCGTCGTGACCTGCTTTTATTTCTCAAGCAAACACTATCACGACGTACAAAACATTTATAAAGTCCACGAGTCTTTCTCTATTTGATCTATTACCCGGTATGTAGAATTAGACAGAACGTAGTACTATTTAGTAGTCCACGAGGCATTTCACACCGCCAAAAACCGCAACAGGTGGAAAGCGATCGTCCGCCTCATAACTCAAATGAGCAATATTTCTTTTTTTTTTCATAAATATTAATAACATTTTTATTAACCATTCCAACTAAGACTAAGCTTGTGCTAGGACATGGTTCATCTCAATAGTCGAATGGTGGATTCGAACCCACGACCTTACGATTCGCAGACCGCACCCTAAACCATTATGATCTTCACCCGCTCAAGAAGAGAAATGAATTATTTAATATAATGTGAGAGTTAAATTAAATATTTAATGATGTAAGTTGTTTAAATAAAATAAAGCAAAATCCCGGCCGTACTTATGCTTAAGTTTATGTAAAGGAGCAAGGTTAATAAATAAATGATAGATAGATAGATAAATCCTTTATTGCACCAAATAAAATGTACAAAGGCGAACTTAATGCTAATTAGCATTTTCTTCCAGCTAACCTTTAGTGGTTAAGAGCAGGCTAAAGCTAGTGCCGCTAAAAATAGCGTTTTAAAACTATTATATAGATACATAAATATACATTTACAAATACATAAATAGATACTTCTATATATATAATAATATACGTACACATGGAATATATACAACGACAATAAATATACCAGTTTGTAATTTTTCATTGTTTGAGTAGAAAGTATTCATTCATAATAATGATGATTTCCTCCCGATTTCGTCTACGGCGACGCTTCGAGACTGACATGTCATGAGCCAGGTCACGTGGCTCTTGAGTGTGCTCTCATGTGGCTTGCATAACCACTCTTCCTTGTAAAAGTGCGCTCGCATTGGGAGCACGTAAGCACACCGTTATTGATGTTATAGGTTATAGCAGCTCGTGGTCGGGCCGTCAGGATGTCACGCTTGTCGTCTAAATCAATAATATCGAGCCTAATCACTTGTTGGTAATATTTAATTTGAACCAATTAAGATTGGAAAATATAGTCGCGTCGGCAAACAAAGATAACAAATATTTGATCGGATAATTGTGCATTACCAAATTATACGTCGGATTGCGCGAATTAGCTGCGCGTGTAAATGTTATTTACGAGTATAAATATTTAACGTGCACACTGTTTGAATATTTAATAGGTATATTATTTTTGTTAGAGCCTTACATAGTATGCTTCCCGAAGTGGCATATAAGTTAGTTTAGCTTAGATTGTCCCAATAGATTTTTGCTAATAAAATAGCTACCGACCGAGTCGCGGTTCGGCCCTCTCGGGCGCTCCCAGATCGGACTGCTATCGCGTAATAGTGGTAACCGTCCAAGCCGAGGTTACCCCTCACCGGGGTGACCCTAAAGGCCAGCTTCTCTGTGCCAACTGTGTTAGTTCGTCAAAAAAAAACTGTCTGTTTGTCTCTTCACGATAAACTTAAAAACTACTACATTGATTTTCATGCTGTGCTCACCAATGAATAGATCGGTTCTCGAGGAAGGTTTTAGTATATAATTTATTAAGTTTTCCAATACATTAGCGAATATATAACGATATTACGAAAAAATATATACCGTCTAGGAGTTTTCAACGAACACACTGCCTAAAGCCATTGAGATATAACATAATTTATGGTGGAATTGTGTAACTTATATAGGTCTACAGAAAAGTCCCCGATGGCATATGTCTATCTTTTAAAGATAACATACTATATCCATATTAACACTTAAAAATTATAAAGCGGTATCACGCGAACGAAGTCGCGGGCACAGCTAGTTTTGGAATATGATGACACATCTCCCTTGATTAGCAATTTTATCACATTTTTAGATCGAAATACGGTAATGTGCACACACTACTACCCTTAACCGTGTTTGAGCTTTCTTGCGCGCACTTGTATCAGATGGCTGTCGCTCTTAGAGTAACAGCTCGAGGTGACTTCTCGTGGAGACGTCTGTCCGTCTTAAATCATGAACTAATATCGCCCAAGGAGTTTCGAGAATCTGCAACGGAACTCCTGGTCTCTCAGCACTGCGAGAGCACGTCCCAAGGAAGAAAATTCTCATACCTACACTATGCTAAAGCCCCAACCCAGCCGTTACAAGTGGAGTGCCCTGGATCTGACGACCAACCGGTTCCGGCAAAGACCGGACTTCTTCCTCTAAAGGGGACTTCTCCGGCAATTAGATAAGGCCCGACGACGCCGAAGCATTAATGGGGCCAAGTACCCAGTCTGGCCCCGCTTCGGATTACGGGGGCAGCAAGAGGAGGAAGGCACACTTGCTTAATAAATACCTATTCACTCTACTCTTGGAAATACCCACATTGTAATCGGAAGGAAAGACAGACGCGGGCAAACTATTCCAGTCTCTTGCTTTACGAACAATGAAAGACGAAGCAAATCGCTTCGTTCGGGTTTGAGGGATGTTCACAACAAAAGGATGAAATCCCACAATGCGTCTTGAAGTCCTATTGTGTAACGGGATGGGGTAAGTAGATCCTGATCACACTCACCAAAATGCAATCTGTAGAAAACAGAAAGGCTACCTTACCGATATGAGGGCCGAAAGACCGACCGATGTCTCGATTAGATATTTAGTACTAGTGATTAAGTCCAAAAGCCTTTAGCTAATCAGCTGTCTCCGGCCGTTAAATCTCTTAAAAATATCGCCGTCCTATAGGATTGGAGCACAAGGCTCGGTGGCGCGGGTTGCCCAACTAGCTGATAAAGTTAACGCTGTATGTTTCCACTACATTTGCGAGTGAATGTAGTTCAAGAGCGAAATGTGGCAACACCAGACGTTGTTTTGCATATCTCCTCGCTGATATACAAGGTACAGTCGCTCACCACCTTATTCTAACGCATTTCGATTATTTTTCCTTTAATTTTAATGCACAGGATAATTGTAATAATTCGCATCACATCCAGAAATACAATTTAAAATTTGCCTTTGCTTTTTATTCTAACACCTTTAGTTTAAAGGGGATTTTTGCGTACCAAAAAAACAATAAATCATTTTTTTATTTTATTTTAATTGTAAGTGATAGGTGTGCAAGATGTCATAATTAATTTTGATACTTTCTCAATGGTGAAGGCGTACTCAGCTTATAGGGACAGTCAAATAGAAACCATATTACATTTATAGTGAGTTGAGTGTAGGTAACAAATTAATTTAATTAGCGTGAAGATATAATTTTCGCAATAACTTCACACCTTGGCGATAAGTCAGTTCTAATATTAAAACAACGGACTTCTACTTGTCGTCGATAATAATCTCATATAATTTAATCCTTTTATATTGTCGACATATATCGATGGATTTGATTATTATATATATATATATATATATATATATCAATAATATAAATATATATATATATATATATATAATCAAATCCATCGATATACCTCCTAGAATACCCTCTACCCTTATACCACTTATTTCTACAGTATAAATTACCCCGCATGAATCTTGTGCTTAACTACTACAAAATAGAGGTTCAGGGTGAGCACCCTAAGAGCTCGGTCAATTTTAAATCGCTAACATTGTGAAAGCTTCGGACTACAATCTTAGAAGTGTCATTAGTAAGCAACAACAATATAACGATAGAAAACGTAAGGTCGTAGCTTCGAATCGATTATTGACTTGAACCATCTCCTAGCACAAAGTTAAAGTTAAAGTTACAGCCTTTATATATGTCCCAGTGCTGGGCACAGGCCTTCTCTGTAAAGAGAGCATAAGGACATTCGCCACGCGGCCCTAGTACGGATTGGTAGACTTCACATGCCTTAGCAAAATTACTAAGACATGTAGGTTTCTTTACGATGTTTTCCTTTCATGATAAATCAGCACATTGCAAATCGCAACAAACAAATTTATTGGTGCCTGCACCGGAGATCGAAATGCTAGCGTACTGACCTTTTTTTTTTTTTTTTTTTGTTAACGCGGGGAATCGAGTTATTAACCATCCTCCGGTACCCTGGGTGGGCCCGGAGGGATGTGTGGGACTCGGCCTGGGCAGCCCATACCCACTAAACCTACCGCGAATGCCATCAGCCGTTATGAGCAGGGTGTCCCGGATCTGTCAGCGACAGGACAACAGCGTACTGACCTGACCTAGCACAAGCTTGACCTTAATTGAAATGATTAATAAGAATGTCAGTAATACTCGTGGGGAAAGATTGTTAATATTCTTTCAAATAGAAAAAAACATTAATAAATAGAAACCTTCTGAGGAAAGAACCAAGTCTTAAATCTAGTAAAAATTATAATAAAAAAATTGGCAATCATAGGGACGATGATACGAGTAGAAGCGAAAACTGATCTTAGAATTTTAGTGTTAATATATTATTTTTAATTAAAATTATCACCATTAATCTGCACTCTGCAATAATAGGCACTCAGAGCAACAATTATATAGTACACTAGCGTACCAAGCCTGCTTCGGCGGGCTAGATTTTGCCTTGATTTTATTTAAACAATAAACTTACATCAATAAATATTGAATTTAACTCTCACAATATTTTAAATTATTCATTTCTCTCAGTATTCATTCTGTTCTCTTCTCTTCTCGAGTGGTGGAAGATCATTACCTAAACCCATGTACATATCAGTAAATACAATATCATTCTTATCATTCATACAAAAACATATCGGGGTCAAGTTAATGTCAGAAATAAAAGTACGACGTATGACTTGTTTGACAGTTCAAAAAGAGAAGTGCTCTGATCGTCACCAAACAACAGGATTACTCGCCAGGTCAATCTGAAGATTCCCTGAAAGTTTTAATTGAAATCGGTCCAGCCGTTTCGGAGCCTATATGGAACATACGCACACACTTTCTCTTTTATATATATTTAGATTTTATAAGGGCTCTCACACGAACAGGATTATGACAAAAGATGATATAATTGCCGATGATTAGACTTTCCCCTACCAAAAAGTGCTCAAATCGGCTAACGAAGTTTTCACATATCGAACCGTTACATGTATGGTCTTCTAAAGACCCATCTACCAAACCAGACAGTCGTCAATCATAAAATGACAGCGTATAACGCCGGCCTTAAAAAGTGGCATAAAAATTCTCGACGGGTCGTCACTTCGCTCCCATTTATAAATGTGCAACAATCATCAATTTTACGGGTAATTTATTATCGAGTGTATAATCTATTTATATTCACGACTTGTGATTTATGGGCACGCATGATCCTCGTACAGATTCCATTATGAAGTGATTGAGTGTCATGACTACCGAGCTTAGCACGCGTTCATATATTACGGTCATTAGCTTTGAGTTAAGGGTCAGCATGTATACAAGGAGTCGCAATTTAATACTGCCGTTTCAATTATAGGGAGGTCTTGAAGGCCGTGTATGGGTCGGCGTAGAGGCGACCTTATAATAGCTTAATAATATAGGATAGCCGGATGTTGTTAGATGCTGAAAGCGGAGGATTGTATATGTATAGTGAAGGTATTGATGAGTGAGAAATTATACAAATAATAAATTTAAAACCTACCGATGAATTATTTACAATCACTAAGGTCCTAACTGTGAGACAATTATTCATTCGTCAAATGATTTTGCGTAAACGCATTCAATTACCTTTTGTGAACCTGACTTCTAACACTCGGCGAGCTGGACGGATATGTGAGGTAGCAATCTGTCCGTCTGCACTTGCTAGGCGACAGTATGTTTACCTAGCTTCTACTGTTTATAACAAAATTAATAAAGTATTGAATTTGTATCCTCTCTCGCACCGCGAATGTAAAACTAAAATCACCAACTACTTGCAAAATTTAACTTATAATGACACTGAAGCAATTATGTCTGGATGCTTGTGATGCACACACATACTCACACACACACATATGCACAATGTATCTATATCTTTTTTCCTCTAATATTATGTACATAATTATAAGTTTAATTTGTATTTGTATTGTTTGTGTCTCGAGGTGGCGTAAGCTGCTGCGACATAGTTGCCAACTACTGTAGCAGTTTACGTACGTTCTGTATTGTGGTATTTCTTTTTCTTTTGTCCAAAAAAATTTTTATTTAATTTTATTTATTTAAAAAGACAATACTTACATGGCTTAACCAGTATAATTATGAAGCAATTGAAAAATTAATAATTATAAATTGTTACTTCGTTTACTGGGCACACACAAAAACATTTAAAAACAGATTTTATTTTCAACTACTTATTTACATTTTGTTACACACGTTTTTTATCTTTTTTTTTCCTATATTAATGTTTAAGATTACAAAAATGACGGGGGAAGACATTAGCTCCTGAGATACAGCTTACGCTAGTTCGGGAGTTGAGGGACTCACCTTTATATGTATTCAACTTTATTTTTTGATGCAAATAAACTATATTATTATTATGTTCACAACATTGCTGTATCTCATTTTAGAGGGTGAAAACCTACGGGCCGAAGCCAAGTACTTGTATTTAAAATGAAGTGATATCGGAATTGAGGAATTTGCGTGTGAGACGGCATGTATTGAGGATTACGGCTTTTTGTAATTGCAAGTATGTGGATGGATTAATGTTATTATTATTATTGGGCACACCGTATTTCCAGCAGTGGATTGACACGGATATAATGATGACGATTACAATATAACTTTCGACTGGATGAGCCGACTTTGACGATTTCTTTTATTTGAAACATGGTGCTTCCAGCATGGTCCCATTTAAATATGACCTGTTCTGACAATGGTATCCATGAGTAAACCATATGTCTTAAATTTCCACTAAGTATGTACGCGACAATTGGTTTGGTTAGGTTCTGATTAATTCTATTTCGTAATATTCTTATTCGATAGCAAGTTGATTTATATTTTGTCTTGTAAATGTACTTGTATAATTTTTTTTTGACGGGGGAAATCTTCAACAAAATGCCTGGGGGGAAGACGGGATAAGTAGGGTTCTTATCCACTAAAACGAACCCCTTTGCATTATGAGCACGTCCCGGGGGGAGATTAATCCTTCCTACCCTGTGCCCTCGCATTGCAAGGCGACACGGGCCTGCCGATGCCGCCTTCTTCCCGGGTCCACTTCGGCGGACGACAAAGGCTCCCACCCTTGTCGCCATGTGAACCCGAGGCCCCTTTTAGTCGCCTTTTACGACAGGCAGGGGATACCGTAGAATTATTCTACAGGGCTGATACTTGTATAATCGATGATAACTCGGAAATAAAGAAAAAACCCCCGCGCGTAGACGTCAATAATGTTGAAACCGGCTCGTTTTTGATTTCAAGTTGGTTTTTGTTTTCATTCATAAATATACTCGTAAAACAATTGCAATAGAATATATAGATAGATAGAGATAAATAAATCCTTTATTGCACTAAAATATATTAACAAAGACGAACTTAAGTCTATTTACCATTCTCTTCTAGCCAACCTGAATGATGAATTATCTGAGAAGGCGAACGACTTATATGTGTGGATATATTTAAACACTTTATAGAAATTAAAAAAATATATATTGTATATGCACCCTAATTGAATTTGACATTAGCCGTGACCCAGATATGCGAAACCACGCCAAACTCATGCAAAACGCACGCAATGATTCACAAACTGACTACCGGAATAACAAATGAAACGTTGTCGTTGAATATCAAATAGAGAATCGATTTAAAATTATTCGCACGTAGCAATGACCAAGTTGGCTGCGATGGCGCAACACAATGGGAGAATGTATGATGTACTTAAAATGTACTTATACAAATACGCTCTGATACAGGCCAGACAGCAAAAATCAATTCTAAGAAGGGCTTCTTTCCTTGAATATGCCTGGGAAGATCGATTTGGAATAATCACAAGCATTCTAATACATGTGCATATTATTCTGAATAGATTTATTGCTCCAATTTTACGATAAGTACAACCAATTAAAGTAATAACTAAGATTAACATAAAAGAGGGCAATGGCGGCCAGATAGCTATGTGTGATCTCTTCCAGGCAACCCTGTAGAACAGGAGAGATAAACAAAATATATAGGATAATAAAAACAGTCAATAAATAAATAAATAACAGCAACATACTGATTTATAAAAAGGACAGAGATCTATTAATATTAGAAACTAGCGTAACCCACTAACTAGCTAGATTTTGCTTTATTTTATTTAAACAATAAACTTACATCATTAAATATTTAATTTAACTCTCACAATATATTAAATTATTCATTCTCTTCTCGAGCGGGTGAAGATCATTACCTACAACCATGTACATATCAGTAAATACAATATCATTCTTATCATTTATACAAAAACGTATCGGGCTCAAGTTAATGTCAGAAATAAAAGTGCGACGTATGGCTTGTACTTCAATATGTTTCATAATGACATAAATATACACAACGCATGTGTCAATACAAATTTGTGTTATAAAACAATAGAATATCATCATAGTAAATAAAAGCTGTATTTGACAGCTCAAAAAGAGGAGTGCTCCGATCGTCAGCAAACTTCTATCGTCAGGATTACTCGCCGAAAATGAAGATTCCCTAAAAGTTTCATTGTAGGTTTCCTCACGAAGTTTTTATTTCCAAGCGCATGGTAAATCAGCACATAAAATTGTAACAACAAATTTATTGATGCAGACACCGGGGTCGGCCTCAGTTTGCTAGCGTACCATGCAACTTGAGGCGACCGTCCGGACTGAGCTACCACGGCTTATAGTTAGCTATTAGCTTATCGGTCCAGCCGTTTCGGAGCCTATACGGAGCAGACACACACATTCTCTTTTAAATGTATAGATAAACGTAAGCAATACATACACAAATATGGTGGAAGGAATATGTGGAAGGTGCCCAACGAGAATACGATGTGCAATGATTTTTAAAATGTTTTATTGCTAATGAAAATTAATATTTATTTAGCAAGCAATTTAAATTCAAGTGTTTTGTTTGACTTTGACCCTAATTTCACTTTCGCCCAACAATTGAACAGCATGATATTACAATACAATGTAACGAACATCGAAGGATGTTCAATAGCGATTAATACTACAGACGACCAGTGTCCAATAAATACACAAATCTACCCACGTAATATATGCAAAATCCTTTCATAAATTACATACGTCGCGTCAATAGCCTAATGGTTTAGGGTACGGGCTGCGAACCGTAAGGTCGTGGGTTCAAATCCACCATTCGACTATTGACGTGAATCTCCTAGCACAAGTTTAAGCTTAGTTGGAATGGTTAACAAGAATGTTAGTAATATTTATGAAAAAAAAAGAAATATTGCTAGCTTTCTTAAAAAAAACTAAATTATCCGTTATGGTCGTAGTCGCTTTAGTACAGTGATTCCCAAAGTGGTCTATATCGACCCCTACGGGTCTATGACAACCTGCAAGGGGTCTAAGTGAGCGAAAAAAAATTTGGGGGTCCATGAAATGAAAATGGGGGTCCACGATAGTAGACACATACACTGATAGTACAACATTGCGCGCCAAATGTTGATAATTTATTAATCAAGCATCAGGTTCATCCTTCTCACTAAAAATATTGACTTATTGCTTATGTTATTTTATTTATAGTTTATTTAATGTTACGTATATTTTACATAACAGATACATCATCTTATTTTAAGTAGTTTTAATTTAAATTCAATTAATAAATGTATAAATTAACGTGTGTTTTACTTTAAGTTTTTAACACTAAACTTCACTACAGTTAGAAATTTACAGGACATCAATATCAGGTAAGTACACAGTCTACTTAACACGGAAAAACATGGCAAGGGGTCTACGACACAATAAAGTTTGGGGAACTCTGATTTATTAGTATAATAAATTTATTGAACTCTTGGGACAGCGGATCTTGTGTGTGATGATTTTACAAGTATATTTACGAGTTAAAACAAAAAACTAATTTCAAATCGATTTAAACGTTAAACACTGGTTAAGTAATAATAATATAATAACTAATAATAAAACTCATTTATTACCATCCTTATCCTTTGAAGAAAAAAAAATAAATTACATAGAATAATAAGATAAAAAAAATTTATAGAAAAAAAAAACAAAGAATAAAATAAAAAATAAAATCTGTTATAAGGGATGGCAAAAGGCAATAGGCTCAGCGTGTAGTGCGTGACATAATGTCACACAGTGCTGGTTGAAAGTGATAGGCTGAACCTAACCCTTCGGTACTCGCGCGCCGCGTCAGAACAGGCCCGCAGCCTGCAGCTAGCTGTTTTAGGTTTTGTAATCGTTCTGTTGTTTCGACAGTAGGAATTTTTTGTACGTTGTTTTAAAGCTAGTGTCTGATACAGGCATACGCTACAGTGGTACGCGTTAGCATTGCGATCGGAGGGCGCCCGAGAAGGCTTGGTAGCTATTGTTGGTAGCATTGTAGCTGGGAGTAGAACTAGCTGGCCGACGAAACTCCAGCAACGCTTCTAATACCTAACGGGTGGGGCCTACCCATAAAACGGCGGTATCGCGATAATTATGACTAAGATCAACGGCAATCAATTCGTTTCGTACGATATAGGGGCACATTTTGGGGGCGAATCGTGTTTTATCATTTTGAATCGACTTCAAAAAACGAGGAACTTTTTATATTTGTTACCGCATAACTTTCGACTGGGTGACTTCCCGTGTGGTCCCATAGCAATTTGGACCAGTCCTGACAACGACATCCATAAGAAAATGTAGGTGTTAAATTTCAATCGAGTATGTGCGCGACAAATGGGCGAATAACTCAATATTTCGCCAACCGATTCGACGATTTTTTTTATTGGAAAGCATGTACGTCGAGCGTAGTTTGGTGAGAGTTTGGTTCGATCCTGATTAATTATATTTCTAAATAATCCTACGACAATTCGTATACACAAAGAGGGCGCCCGTGCGTAATAGCTTTTAACGTTTAATTAGATTTGAAGTCGGTTTTTCTTTTGCTCGTAAATAAAATTGTAAGTTTTGCGTTGTTTTAAGATTTTATTTCTGTTTTTCAAAGTATCGCCTGTTCAAAATAATTAAGTATCATTAATCTATTAATATATATATCCTGATTTTAATAACGTTGATGGCTTAGTATTAACCGGTCGATATCCTGTGATTAATAAAATGAGTGATATCTCAAGATACTTTGAAGTTAATTTCTGTCTACATAGGACTAATATTAACTATTTGAACATGACATAAAATCGTGTAATACTTGTTAATGTGTAACAAAATTCACTCAAACGTTGGCAAACATGAGATCATGTAATTTATATGACGAGCTCTCGACATTGGATACAAGTGAGTGTGTTTGAACATTTTGATCAAGTGTTTGTCCAAATGTTGGGTCAAGTGTTTTTGCAACACATATTGAATGTACATTTAAAATCAGTGAACCAGAAATAATCAAGAACCCTTGTGCGTTCGATTCCGTAACTTAATGGGTGCTTAAACACAGACGGTTTACCCCCCGAGTCTACTATTTGCCAACGACTTATCACTGTGAAACCAACCTGTAATAAGTTCAATTAGTTCGCTTCGGTTCGTTCCTCTGAAGATCCCGGAGCCCTTCACCATGCACCGAGGAAGGGCCACCGGGCAGGTTTTAGTGGGTAAAACCCCACATAACCGCCGCCTTCCCCCAGAAGGCGGGGTATCTTTTAGAAGATTGTCATTATGCCAAAAACCGTGATCTAATAATTGAATTTTTGAAGTACAACTCCTTTAAGTACGCTTAAATTGAAGTAAGCTGGTGAATGCGTTACGGAAAGTGTGATCGGGCAAGATGAAGCGAAGCTTAGAGGGAGATATAAGATAAAAAGAGAGAGTAGCGTTTCGATTATTACTGCAGAGGCAAGAGAGACAGGTGTGAGCAAACATTTTCTTGCTCCCTTGAACAATCGTGTATATATTGTACATATATATAGATGGAGCTAAAGAAGTTTGCCTTCCCTAAGTGGCATATAAGTTTGCATGTAGCTTAGATTGTATCAATAAAATAGCTACCGACCGAGTCGTGGTTCGGCCCTCTCGGGTGCCCTCGGATAGGACTGCTAACGCGTAAAAATAGTAACCGTTCAAGCCGAGGTTACCCCTCGCCGGGCGGACCCTTGTGTCGAAGTTACTACCTAATAGAGGTTCAGGCTAAGCGACCTAAGAGTTATGCCACCTCTCAATCCGGTGAAGCAGTAAAGGCCAGCTTCTCTGGCCAACTGTGTTAGTTCGTCCAAAAAAAAAGTTTGACTTCAGTAGTGTGGTCTAAAGTCTATTTTTTTTTTAATAATTATTTTTGATATTGATAAAAATAATTAAAATGTATCAGCATATTTGGAGGGGATTTAATATAATTTTTTATGTTTTGATTTTTAGGAGATTATGTTCGAGATTACCTAATGGCAACAATTGAAACAATATTGGTGTGTAAGTGCGACGCCATTACATAGCTAGCAGATAGCTAAAACAAGTATATTTACGTGTAAAAACAAAAGCCGACTCCAAATCGAATCCAACGTTAAACGTTATTACGCTCGAACTCCCTCTATGTATTTCCTATAATTATGAAACAGAATTAAACAAAACTGAACCAAACTCTTATCACTACCCTTGAAGTGCATCTTTTCCAATGAAAAAAGAATAATCGCAATCGGTTAGCGTGGTATTAAGTTATTTAATAAGAATTTGGTGGCACACACATGTGCGTATTTTATCAAAATATCAGTATGTAAAAGGAATATTGTTTCTGTGATGTACGTGATAATTGTTGTGCAATAAAGTTCAATAATTCATACTGACCAGTAGCGACATCTCGTTCTTGGGGCGCATGGTGACGTCACCGGGGCGCACGCCGGGCCCGCAGTAAGGCAGTGTTGGCCCACGGCTGGGCTGTGGGTCGTGTAGCGCGCGCAGGGCGGCGTGTAGACGAGCTCGGGCCGCGCCCACTCCCCCAGCGCCCCGCACAGCCGCTTCCACCAGCTCGCTTACGTCCTTCTCCCATCTGTTTGGAAGAAAATTGTTCAATTCAATGGTTTAAATTAGATTCAGCCTTTATATAGACCTGTGTTGGATTTATAAAGAGAGTAAAAGACTAGCTAATAATAAAATTACATCCATCCATCTCAAATTTCACATTTATAATTTTAGAGGCATTAGAATAGAATAGAATAGAAAAAAAACATTTATTCGACACAAGAACACAGAAACAACAGGTAAAACAAGACAAAAAACAACATAAATAAAAGTAAACAGAACAACATAAAAAAAAGAACAACATAAAAATAGAAAATTGTGCCGAAAAGGGGTTGGCACAGCACTGATTTTCAGCCAAAAAACCTGTTTAGACTAAGGCGGACACCATTCGGTTGTGTATTAATATAGTGTACATTACATAAACTTTAGTTAATATTATACATACATGTATACATTAAAAAACAGCCGTAGATATATATATATATATATATATATATATATATATATATATATAAATATATAAATATATAGTTATACTTTCTTTACATATATTTATATATATATATAAACAAATAACATAATAATAGTGTTATATAAACGATTTGTCGTAGTTGTTGTTGGCGTGGTTACGTTGAGACTCGGTTAAGAAGCATTTCAATTTATTTTTAAATATAGGTAATGTTTTAGACGTCCTAAATAAGCAGGATTATTACTAAACACAACTAAACTATTCAACTAATTAATAATTTACATAAACGTTATATTATTGCATATATTTTTATTAAAAGTTATATAATTTTAATAAAGAAATATAACTTCAAACTCAATGTAGCAAAAATTTAAGAGGTTACAAAACTAATTTCCTCGGTTTGTTTGGTTTGTATAGATCAATGCATAGATTGGAAGGCGCAGGTTCATTTGCAATAAAATTAATAAATATGTATTTGCTCTTAGACGACTGAAAACGTAACAAATACTAAAACAGCTCGTGTCTCGTGTGATTCGAATGTAGATCACTGCATTGCTGTTTTCTGACTAATTATAAGGATTCAAAATCAAAATCCAAATAAATTAATTCATATAGGCTCCAATGAAGCACTACGA
Organism: Meandrusa payeni; assembly: GCA_029286785.1. Lineage (NCBI taxonomy): Eukaryota > Metazoa > Arthropoda > Insecta > Lepidoptera > Papilionidae > Meandrusa > Meandrusa payeni. Next base: position 2,482,839 of record JAGSMX010000008.1, on the reverse strand, counting down.
AAGTCATAATACAGAATATAAATACAGTTAATGAGGCGAAACTCAGAGGTAATTTTATATAACTAAACAATATTATTAAAACATTACAAATCAACCAATTTACAGGGACCAGGAAGCGCTGGTGCAGCTTGTTCCCATACGGTCATGTCATCAACATAATGTTGTGTTTCATAATAAGCTTTTTGAATTATTACATTTTTTATGATTGATTTAAAGTTAGCCATCGGTAATTTAATAAATCTACTCGGGATTTTATTATAAAATATCAAACCATTTGCCACGAATGAAATTTTAGTTTTTGTCAGTCTAAATCTAGGCACTACAATTTTATGTCTATTTCTTGTATTTAAATTATGTAATGACATATATTTTTGCGTACATACATTATATTTACGTAAATATATAATGAATAAATATACGATACATCACCTGCATCCCCCCAAGCACGCCTTTATATCGTCCTTCAAACTCCTGGAGAGCGTGCAGTGCGGGCTACCGTCCGAGTCGGAGGTTGTTTGAGATCCTTCGTTCTTTTCGCAGTCTGACAGGCGTCGTTCTGCCTCCGGCTCGTACGGTTCTATCTTTGGTAATGTCGGCGACACTCGGCCGTGGCTACCTCCGCCGCTGCCGTAGCCTAGAGAATATATGAAGATAAATATAACAGATGATCAGATCTACATCCTCTTCAACGTTCAACGTTCTTAATTTGTGAATGTTTTATCAAGGTAGGTTTCCTCACGATATTCACCGCTGAGCCACACGCCAATATGTAAACGAGCGTTTAAGCTTGCAACAAACAAATTCATTGGTGCCAGCACCGGGGATCGTAATCGGGTTGCTCGTCTATGCAACTTGAGGCAACTGCCCAAAGACTGAGTTACTACAGCACGATGCTCGGTTTGAGTACATAATAATTTTTTTTATTTTTTTTTCATAAATATCACTAACATTTTTGTTAAACATTTCAATTTTTACATCAACCTTTTACAAAGATTTACGTCAATAGTCGATTGATGGATTTTAATCTACGACCTTACGTTACACTGACCGTAAGCTACATGTATTAGGAATAATGATGTACATATATACAACGATAAGAGTATAGGTAAATTATCTAGGAACAAGGCAAAAACGTTGACTTAATGCTCCAAACACTCGCATTATGTCGCCATAATTCAAGTACTGAGACAGCAAATTACACTAATTTAATTGCCCTTAATACACTGCAATTTATATCATTTATGATTATAAACTCGAGCTTTAAATATACAGATTGTAAATATAAATAAACGAACTTAAAACGTCAATAATTTGTGGTTTAATAGGATATGGGGCAATTACCATTTCAAGGTGGTTTTGCGGTTTTGTGCGATATAGCGATCGTCATTTTACTTTAAATCGATCATAAAGAATCCAACACTTTGGATCCAGTTGGCAGTGGCTAATAATAATTATACTTTGGCGGTTTCCCCGAAAACTGTCACAGTGCCCTCTGTTGGCATCACATCTGGTATCACAAAATAAACCTGATATTGTGGCAGCTCGATCAACGTGGCAGACGGTGCTCGTTGATATTACCATCCCACAAGAACAGAAGGTGAAGGCCGAAAAGGAAAAATCACCAAGTTTTTGTTTTTTTTTATAATTTCTAAGCAAGTGCTTGACTACGATCCCACCTGATGTTAAGTGGAAATGCAGTCCTGGATGGTAAGGCGCACTAGCTTAGTAAATGCCTATTCACTCTACTCTTGAAAATACCCACATTGTAATCGGAAGGAAAGACAGACGCGGGCAAACTATTCCAGTCCTTTGCTGTACGAAGAATGAAAGACGAAGCAAATCGCTTCGTTCGGGTTTGAGGGATGTTCACAACAAAAGGATGAAATCCCGCAGTGCGTCTAGAAGTCCGATGGTGGAAAGGGGATGGGGGAATTAGATCATGTAGTTCCTGAGCACACTCTCCAAAATGCAATCTGTAGAAAACCGAAAGGCTAGCTACCTTACGCCTGTGCTCAAGACTGAGCAGATTGGTTTCAGCTGCGTCACCAAATAGCCTCTTAGCCCGCCTCTCCACCGAGTCCAAAGCTGCGAGATGGCATTTAGCTGCGCCTGCCCAAATGTGACAGCAGTATTCTACACACGACCGGACTTGAGCTTTATAAAGTGTTAAAACTGTCCCGCAGAGAAGTACGGTTGCACTTTGATCAAGATCCCAAGTTTTTTTGCAGCTATCTTAGCCTTAGACTCGATGAATCGTCCATAGTTTAGGGTCGGTGAGATTTCAATACCCAATAACTGAAGACGATCAGTGAATTCCACAGATAGATCCTGGAAAGTAGGAGCCAAGGTGTACTGGCTCCTTTAGCGGAAAAGAAACACGCCTGTGTTTTGGCGGCGTTGAATCTCACAAGATTGGCATCGCCCCAAGTGGAGACTTCCTGTAGTTTGAGATTCATTCGCTCTACCATGGCTCTCCTTTGGGACTGTACCTGATCCTTTGTGGCGTTAGCACCCAATTGGTAACTCTCTACAACTGTGCTGTCGTCTGCATACCCAAAGATACCGGGTTTGAGCAGATCGTTTATATGCAGCAGAAACAGAGTTGCCGAGAGAACAGACCCTGAGGAACTCCGGCATTTATGGCCATTATCTCAGACGAGCAGCCGTCTATGACTACACGTAGAGACCGTTCCTTCAGGAAGTCAGCTGTCCAGGTGACCAAGCCAGGATAGATGCCATACATTGGAAGTTTGCTGATGAGGCTAGCGTGCCAGACCCTGTCAAAGGCCTTCGATACATCGAGCGAAACAGCAAGTGCTTCACCGTTGTTCTCGAGAGCCTGGCCAAAGAGATGAGTGGCGTGTACCAAGAGATCTCCAGTTGACCGGTTTCGGCGAAACCCGTACTGTCGGTCGCTAAGGATGTCATTATTTTCTAGGTATGCCACAAGGCGTGCATTCAATATACGTTCCATTATCTTACAAATAATGGAGGTAATCGATATAGGTATCTTAACTTAGCTCACGAGGTGACCGCCATGTGAGATGTGGACTTGACGATGATTGTTCCGATAGTCGTTCTTGCGAAAGTTCTTATAGTGATAAGTCTCGAACAACATCACAATAAATTTTTAACATTCCCCGAATGTCACACGAATTTCTATGGAAATTCTTTTACCTGCTATAAAATTATGGAATAGTTTGCCGATTGAGATTAGGAGGCTTCGTCAATGTCTTTAAATCGCGTGTATCTGAATACTTTCTACTCAAACAATGAAAAATTACAAACTGGTATATTTATTGTCGCTATATATATTACATGTGTATGTATATTATTATATTTATATAGTACTATCTATTTATGTATATATAAATGTATATTTATTTATCTATACAATAGTTTTAAAAAGCTATTTTTAGTGGCACTACCCTTAGCCTGCTCTTAACCACTAAAGGTAAGCTGGAAGAAAATGCTAATTAGCATTAAGTTCGCCTTTGTACATATTCTTTGGTGCAATGAAGGATTTATCTATCTATCTATCACAAGAGACAAGAAGGCCGGGTCAAGAGGTGGACTCCTGGACGACCCGAATCATAAGTTAATCTATGTGTCGTCCTAGATGGTTGCTCGAGCCCTTGCTAAATGTACAGTTGTCGGCAAATAACTCTAACGTTCTTCAGTCGTACCCTGCCCCGCGCACCGTGTACAGTGGCTTTCTAAATTTTTTGTTGTCTTTCGTTTTTTGTTAATATAGAATTTCTTTTCTATTGACTGTTATAGTTTGTTTTTTTTTTAAGTTGTGTTGTATTGTATTGTACTTTTATTTTATTAATTTATAAGGAATTATAAATAGTGAATATACCAATATAAAAAGTACAAACAAAAACACTATTCGTAATATGCAGAAATTAATAATTGCGTGCGCGACTGTACTCATGCGCAGCTATCCCTTCCACGTTTCGCTAAGCACTAGAGTTATTTACCGCCAACTATACCCTGGGTTACGATTCTAGACATAAGACACTTTTCCCTAATTATGCAATTTTTAAGCCTGTCATTTAGTGACATCTTGCAGGCTTGTTAATTTAATTGTTAAAGTCTACCTGAGGAGGTGGATGGTGCGCGTCGTGGGACGCGAGGGGCCTGGGGAACTTCTACTTCCGGCGGCTCCTCAAGCGAGTCCACAATTATCACTACCTCCTGCTCCTCCTCCTCCGTGTATAATGGGTTAGACCTGCAAATAAGAGTTACATTAGGCATAGTAATTTCAGCCCCGTAGCACTAGGTTAGTGCTGTGGGAATTCAGCGCTTAAAATTTCGATTTTCGATTTCGTGCTCAAAATGTCGTGAAATTTGAGACTTATTCGGTATCCTCATGGATGCCATTGGAGAATTGGATGCACCAGCTTTCAAATTCCCCCTGTCGAAAGTTTTTTGAAGTCGGTTGAAAAAAGTGAAACGTATAACACAATTTTCTTTGTTAATAAAATAGCTACCGACCGAGTCGTGGTTCGGCCCTCTCGGGCGCCCTCGGATCGGACTGCTAACGCGTAATAATGGTAACCGTCCGCCGAGGTTACCTCACCGGGGACCCTTGTGTCGAGTTACCACCTAATAGAGGTTCAGGCTAAGCGATCTAAGAGCTGTGCAACCTCTCAAATCCGGTGAAGCAGTAAAGGCCAGCTTCTCTGTGCCAACTGTGTTAGTTCGTCAAAAAAAAAAACACAATTTTATTCCTGTACACACTGTCCCAAATGTATCCTGTACTAGAGTTGGAGGCGAGCCACTGCACGTATACATTTTAATGTATTATACAAAGTGAATACATTATTTAGAAAGGCAAGTAATATTGCGAGATTTATCCAGTGATTTACGACATTAAGTCGTTATTGTAATGCCGTGTACAGACTACGAGCATTATATAAATATCATCTGATAATTTTATATTTCAATATTATCATGACTTGACTTTTAAATATAAGATAAAAACGTAATAAAATCAGTAAAAGTATTTTTATTCAATGAGTAATATTCCCCCCGTTAATATGAGAACTTAGTAAGTTAGTTATAAGGTATAAAAGTTTTTTTTTTCCACCAGTACCAACTTTTTATATTAATTTAAGAAAATATAACTTGAATCTAACTACAATTATACAAACTTACTGATAATACTAACTTAAAAAAATAATATTAAATTAAAAACTTCACTTTAAAAACTAAAAATTATCCACTTCACTATCGATAACTAAAAAAAAAATAATAATTTTAATATTTAAAAACTAAATATAATAGGTAAAACTATAAACCAAACTAAAAATAAAACTAAATTATGTAAAAAATAGACCCCAAATCACTGCGCTCGTAGGGCAGGGTGCCCAAGAGGCTAGCGGTATAAAAGTTAGCTATATTGGGTCACTAAATTTTTTTTACTATTAGTGCTCAAGGATATATATATATATGCATATATATATATATATGATAATGTCTTTATGTTTGTTTGAAATAAAAGAAAAAACTGCGTTTCTTTATAATATGTAGAGAAACAACACTTAATGTCCGTATTCCAATTCTATCTTATATATAACTGTCATGACACATTATATTGACATTTTACATTTAAAATTATAAAAATACAGATAAAGAAATAAATTGAGGTAGCTAGGTAGTAAATTTAAGTAGGTTTCATATCTTTACTTTATATATATACATATATATATATATATGTATATATATATATATATATATATATATATATATATACATATATATATATATATGTATATATATATATAATCTGGATTTCGGAAACGACTATTTCAATTTTCTTGACATTTTAAATGCTAGGGGGGCAATAAATTTTCAGGGGCGAACAATCGATCTAGCTAGGTTTCATTTTTTTTTCAGCCCTGTAGTTCTGAGTTTGTATAAAAAGGCCCGTGGCCCCTTTTGTCGCCTTCTACGACAGGCAGGGGATACCGTAGCCTTATTCTACGAACCCAGAACTAAGGGATCCTAGTCGTAGACAAAGCTAAATGGCGAGACACTGTGGACGCCCTCTGACTCACAGTGGGCATTTAGAACTGTAAGTCAAGTAAGTCATGTAATTCGTAACTAAATAAAATTTCTAAAAACAATTTACAAAAAAACTACCGTAACTATTGTAACATCTTAAGGTTAACAAAGGTGTCGAGGAAAATACAATAAAAGACATAACGAGATATTTATATAAATACCACATACATGTGTCTCTACGTATGTTCCACTGTTATTTTTAGAATAGAGCAGAGGTATGTAGACTTTCGTGTCTAACTGACCACTAGGCTTGATATTCTTTTGGCAGGTTTCAGAAGATCGAATTAGAGATTAGAATTAGATTTATTCACGCGAACATTTTTATATATTGTAACAATTTTTATTTTAATTACGATCACGAATAAAATTTTAATACTGTACCACGTGGTTAATGCAGATAATAAATAAACACAAAATTGTCTGCTAATATAATTATTTGCATAGTCTGTACACGGCCGATGATTTTAAATATGCTTGTATTTTATTACCTACAAACTGACGGCGCCGGCGCCATGTCCTTTGGGTTGCCAGTTGCAACAAAAAATTATAGTAACTGACTTCAAGAAAAATGTTCTTAATTCGTTTTTTTTATATTTATACACTTCTGGACCGATTTTGAAATTAAACCTCATGGTTTAAGGCACGGTCTGCGAATCGTAAGGACGTAGGTCAGAATCCACCATTTGACTATTGACGTGAACCATCTCCTAGCATAAGCTAAAGCTTAGTTGGAATGGTTAATAAGAATGCATTCTTTAAAAATATGTTGATTTTGTTGGCATAAGATACCGAGGGCCGAAGATTAACCAGAGAATACCTAAAAATCTTCTTGCTTTCTGACGATCCACGACCAAAAAAGTACTTATTAAATAAAACGGGCTCGAAAGTGAAAGATCAAAGAGAATGTATGAATACTCTGTATTATAAGACGATATTTCGGAAATAAAAGAAAACCCAGGGCGTAGGAGTGTTTAATATTTAACTGGTTACAATTTTTTTTAAGTCGGTATTTGTAAACATATTTCGTCACGTCGTAACGTTCGGTACGCGTATGAAAATTCAAATTTGGAGGAACACTATTAACGTTCCGGTCTGGTACTTATAACCAACAATTTTATTACTTGAATTAATACAAGTATATTTACGAGGAAAACCAAAAAGTGACTATAAATCGAATCAAACGTTAAACGCTATTACGCGCGGAGGCTCTCTTTGTAAAAAAAAAAGTTACAGCCTTTATATATGTCCCACTGCTGGGCACAGGCCTTCTCTGTAAAGAGAGTATAAGGGCATAGTCCGCCACGCACACCTAGTGCGGATTGGCAGACTTCACATGCCTTAGAAAATTTTCTAAGACATGTAGGTTTCCTCACGATGTTTTCCTTCACCGCCGAGCGCGTGGTAAATCAGCACATAAAATTGCAACAACAAATTTATTGGTGCCGGCACCTGGGATCGAACTCGGGTTGCTAGCGTACTACGCAACTTGAGCCAACCGCCCGGACACTGAGCTACCACGGCTCTTGTTATGGACAGGCCCCACCCCTTAGATGTTAGGAACGTTGCTGGAGTTTCTTCGGCCACTTCTTCTCCCAGCGCCAATTCTTCTCGAAGTGGCACTCAAAGTTAGTTTAGCTTTTGAATGTCTGTTAGATTATTCGTGAAATAGCAACCGACCGAGTCGTGGTTCGGCCTTCTCGGGCGCCCTCAGATCGGAATGTATACGCGTAACATAGTAACCGTACAAGCCGAGGTTACTCCTCACGGGGGGACCCTTCCGTCGAGTTACTAGGGATAGAGGTTCAGGCTGAGCGACCTAACAGCTATGACACCTCTCAATCCGGTGAAGCAGTCAAGACCACCTTCTCTGGCCAATCTGTGTAGTTCGTCATAAAAAAACCTAATTATCGTAGAAATATTACGAAATCAAAATTAATCTAATTATGAACCTAACCAAACTTTCGTCTTACATCCTTTCCAATAAAAAATCAATCATCGAAATCGATTGGCGTGATATTGAGTTAATCGCCGATTTGTGGCGCACATACTTGATGCAAGTTGGTTCAAGTCAGAAGTTATGAGGTAACCTCCTATTTGAAGTCGGTTGATAAAACCATATAATTTACCATTTATTTACGCAGCCATTATCATTTATGTGTATAACAGGGGATATTTCTATCACGCACGATATCTAGGCGCGCGTTCCGCATGCGCAAACATTATAGTGTTGTTTCCAAGACATTGACCTTACGGAACAATCACTGTAAATGTAAATAAAGAAATTGTCAAGCAAAAAGCACTGTTATTGTAAAGAAATAAGACACCAGTAAACTGCTTGGAGAAATTTGTAAATCGAAATCTACGGTTAACAGGAATCTTCAATGAATCAACGACGTGGGTGCCTCGTATTATTTAAGGAACTGAATTGTTTCCAGATGATGTATTTTATTTTGTTTTTTTTTAAGTAAAAGAAGGTGCACGCTTCGAATGCCGGATTTGTACCTGCGACCTTAAGTTCCTCAGACCGTAAACCATTACGCTATTCTGTTTTATATTGTATTACAGCTGCGCCCCGCGGTGTTACCCCAGACTAAAAACTACACTCGTGAGCAAAAATAAAGGGTCGGAATAAAGGGTCGGTTATGATAGTTTGAATATCTCGGAAGATAAAGACGTAGCTAACTGAAATAAATTGTGCATGATAGACAGTTAAATATTTTTATTAAATTATTTATATTTCATTAAAAAATATAAACTTAAACGAAAAAGAATATCTTACGTAAACTTGGATAACGCAGTATTTTTCATTAAATTTTATTTTTACTAAAATTTTAGTACTTAGTGGCAACACACAAAATTACTTAACAATTTATTTCTTTATCCATCTTTCTTTATTTTTCCTCACGGCTACATTTATTCGTAGCCGTGGTAGCTAGCAACCCGAGTTCGATCTCCGGTGCCGGCACCAATGAATTTGTTGTTGCGATTTTACATGCTGATTTACCACGTGCTTGGCGGTGGAGAAAAACATCGTGAGCATACCTACATGTCTTTGAAAAATTTTCTAAGGCATGTGAAGTCTGCCAAACCGCACTAGGTGTGTGTGGCGGAGTAAGCCCTTATACTCTCTTTACAGAGAAGGCCTGCGCCCAACAGTGGGTCACATATATTATATATATAAAGGCTGTAACTTTAATTTTTATTTTTTTTTCTAAACCAAACAGACAGACAGACACACTGTAAACAATATTATTTTGGTATATGCCCCATATATTTTATATTCGTAAAGTAAAAAGCTGTTAATTTTAAATTACAGACAGACACTACAATTTTATTTATTTGGATAGTTACTTTTTAAGCGATTTGAAAAGATAAGGATGTTTTCAATCGTCTATATTTTTTTAAAGGTTTGTGCACTCAAACCTAGGTTTTTTATGTTGGCGACTCAACTGTTTTAATTCGTTGGCATGGTACCTGCAATTCTTGGTTGGTGTTTGTGGACGTCGGGATCACTTGAGATCTTGCGCATCCTCACTTCTCCATAAACAATACGATAATTCTTTTTTCAACCGACTTCAAAAGGAGGAGTTTCTCAATTCGTCCGTATGTTTTTTTATGTTTTTTACCGCATAACTTTGGCGGTTTTTTTTTGACGAACTACACAGATTGGCCAGAGAAGCTGGCCTAGACTGCTTCACCGGATTGAGAGGTGGCATAGCTATTAGGTAGCTTAGCTTGAACGTGTATATGGAAAGGATAGTGTGCGTGAGTGTGTGCACGAGTGGATATGAATGACAGCGTGTTTTATTATGTTGTGCCAAAGTTTTACGAAAACGGAATATTCACGATAGTTCATAATGACGTCATGCTTACCTAAGTACTGGCGGCATGTCATCTAGGGCCCGTAGCGGGTGCAGCATGGTGGTCGCCGGCGCCTGCGGTGTCGGGGTGTGGGCGGCGGGGGGTCGGGCGGGGCGCGTCGGCCGCCGCACGCGCAGCCCCCCGCCTCGCAACCCTCGCGACGCCCTCCACCCTGTGAAACATCGAGACATGATAAAAACATAAATCTAAAATTTGGCTGCACGCTTTTATAATTTTACACAGTGGCACACATAGGTAAATATACCTTTCCTATGTACCATGTATATACCAGCATTAAAATCGATTTATCCAGTCTAAAGTGCTTGACCTCGATCCCACCTGATGTTAAGTGGTGATATAGTCGATACATGGTATGCGCTAGTTTAGTAAGTTCCTATTCACTCTACTCCTAAAGGCTCCCACGTCCTGGATGGAAAGACTGACGCCGACAACTTGTTCCACTCCTTTGCCGTACGCACGATGAACGACGACTCGAATCGCTTCGTTCGGACGCGCGGAACATCGACTATGAAAAGGTGGAGACCCGTCGAATGTCTAAACGTCCAAAGGTAGAATGAGGATGGGGGAATTAATGAATCTCCTCCTTTTTTGAAGTCGGTTGAAAAGTAATAATATTTGAGAATCACTGCACTAGACTACAAGGTATTTTATTAACATTTCAAATATTCCTAACAAAATATCGGAATCATTACTATGTATTGTTCAGTGTCCACCAATTATGAACGTATTGACGTTTGCGATAGATAAGTGTGCAGATTAACGAAGATGCCCTCTAAAGGCGTGACACAAAGGTCGGACCGCGTTGCTCTGCCAAAAATCTCTTTACATAACTCTATAATACAAGGTTCTTGTTTAAGGAGCGTATACATTATCCGCTGTAATAATAATAAACATTTATTTCTAGTATCAAAACTCGCTTTGTCTTTTTGTTTATTGTTTTTTTTGTTTATTACATGCCAGTGATGTTTCATTACGAAACCGGCCTATTACAGTCATATCAATTAATATTCCATCAATACCAAATAGGTCGTATTATCACACGCACACTATTGTCGTGCCAGTGGTACGCCATCTGTTAATCACACTGGCACCAATCAACTAAGAAACTACTACAACCACGAAACATCGCCCTATGATCTCTGCGCTATAGAGCGGTGGTAATTCAGTGTCCGGCCAGTTTTCTCAAGTTGTATAATACCCGTGCCGGCACCAATAAATTTGTTGTTATGTACTGATTAACCACGCTCTCGGCGCTGAAGGAAAACATCGTGAGGAAACCCATATGTCTTAGAAAATTTTGTGAAGGCACTAGGGCATCGTGGCGGTCTTGGCCATTATACTCCTTTTAAATAGGCCTGTGACCAACAGTGAAACATATATTTATGTAAATCGCCCACAAGCTTCTCGTGTAGAATGATGTATATAACATACCAATTCTCGAACACTTCTCTGTAAAGCGGAACGTTAAAATTTTCATCGTAAAGACCGTAGTCGTTGCATAATGCACGAAGGTGTATCGAACGAGGCTTTGTTTCAGCCACACTCTGCTGATACCATCTCTCTATGTTACATTGAATTTATTTAAATGATTCGCTCGGAGGAAATCCGCGATGCCTGCATATCGTAACCGTTGTTTGTCGGAAGTCAGTCTTCTTATTGTAGTCGTAATGAACGCAATTATTCCGCATAATGGAATTCATAAGCACTCTACTAACTCACAACTAACTCTCGACTAACTCACACTCACACAAACACACACATACACTACACATTCGCATAACTTCTCGACTATGACTGTAGTTCTTTCCCTTTTTTTTCCTTTTGCACACATTTTGTTTTTTTTTATATATTTTTATTTATTAATTATCGCATAATTTACATAACTAATATTGAAAACTTATTGTACGAAGGACTTACTGCTTGTGACTCTGGAAGGCACTGTCTCCTGAGATACAGTTACACTGTACATGTCTGTTTTTGTGATATTAATAAAGTTATTATTATTATATTATAATCGTAAAAATAATTAAGATCACTCTGCGATTTGTTGCTTTTTGTTTGTTTTTTTTTAACCGACTGCCACTATTAGATGCCTATATTATATATGTATATTTCTATGGCGCATTATTTTTTTTAATAACTTGATTCCCCTGACATCTGGTAGGTCCATTTGGAAATATGAAGACGTCCGCGTGAAAAAGCGTTTAACGTTTAATTTGATTTGAAGTCCGTTTTTGTTTTTTCTCGTAAATATATTATAGTTGTAGGAGTCCAATTAACTTGGACATTTTGTGGCGAATTGATTTAATTAATTTGAGTTCTACCTTTACAATAATCATACTTATTTTAATTTCTTAGCGCATTCCAGGGCTTTAATGACGTTATAGATTTAAAGATTTGAAGGAATTAAGCATACGCCACGTGTTAACATGTACTCAAGCGCGTATCTGAAGTGGCATCAAGTCACATCGGCATCATTAACAATATGAAAACGTTCGACATGATAGCGATCGATGCATGTCGAACGTTACACAATAACCTCTTAGCCTAATGCAATTACTATAATACCGACTGTAGGGATGTCAGTTGAGAATAAACTAAACTTCTTTAGCCGCATTCAGCACTTTGTGGTAAAAGGAAATCTTATGGCTTCGCGTCCCCGACATGCTAATATTCTGTTTATATTTGTCGTGATCATGTACAGCCCGATATATATTTGAATTATTAATAAACCATACAAACATGTATATACATATGTATATATATATGTATATATATACACATATATTAATACTGAAATTAAAGTTACAGGTTTTCACTTCTATCGGCAGTCCCTATGCTAATTGTTTTCATAATACAAAGCACCTAGTTGAAGCCAAACCAAAAATAATCTGAATAGGACCACAATTGAGCTATTTTAGTGCACAAACCTTAAAAAAATACAGACGATTTGAAATCCTCCTTTTTTGTAGTCGATTGAAAATACATTGTATTTGCGGTAAAATTAAAAAAAAAATAATAAAAAAGAGCTATGTATTTGATAAAACTATTACTTTGTCTTTAGTCCCAAATAAAATGCAAAAGAATACTAAAGGTATCTTAAGGAGGTTTTATGCATTTCATCATCAAAGGTCATGCCAGATTAATTTGACTTAAAACAAATAATTCATTGACATATTATATATACTAACAAATAAAGAAGATAGAAAAATATAAAAAATAAAAAAATAAAGGTAGAAACTTTGGGTCCGTGGGGTCCTAGTGCACACCACCTTTTTAATGTGTTAGCTAAGAAGTTGGTCGACACATCTGGTGACCAGAGGGCTGGCTTATACCTTGCACAGAGGCTAAGCATTGCCATACAACGTGGCAATGCTACCAGCCTTCTGGGCACGCTGCCAAGCGATGACGGTTTGGCACAGTTATATTTTTTGTAAATATTTTATAATATCTATTAAATTGTAAATATTTCTTTATTTGTTAGTATATAAAATATGTCTGTTATTTGTTTTAAGTCAAAAGAATTAGATGGTATCGTTTAAATTTTCAGACCATCCCTAACACTAAGTTGTGATTGATAGAGAGATACACAATTTCCAACGGTATTTTTTTGTAGCTGTCGATCTCGTAGGTGTTACTCGATTATCGCAAATCGATTCGTGATTCCACAAAAGCAATTAGCGCGTGACTGTGTACGATACAATCTCATTTTGTAACGTGTATCGAATTTAAATAATGCATCGCCCTTCTCGGCGTGATCTTTACTGACATTACTAACCATGATATACTTAAATGTAACAGATATGAAAGACTTCTGTAATAACGTCTCATCATTCATAACGACCACTGAGGTATGCTGATAAATTATTTATAGGCATTTCTTGATTTCAATTTTTTATAATATATTTACAGAACGAAGAGTTTTGCTTTTTTCTAAATATGAGGCTAGTCTTTCGGTGTTTTACAGATTACATTTTGGAGAGTGTAGTATGAGTATACAGGAATTACACGAGTTAATTCCCCTATCCCCATTCTACTTTCCGCTTCCAGCCATTTTCGGCTATCCTTATAAGGTCGTCGGTCAATCTGGATGGAGGGCGCCCCACGATTCTCCGGCCTATGCGCGGCGCCCATTCCAAGACTTTCCTCCCCCGTCTACCGTCACTGCCTTGGCAGATATAGCCGGCCCACTGGTACTTCAACATGTTTATATATATACTTTAAGAGCTATGTCGACTACCTTTGTTCTCCGTCGAATTTCTTCGTCATCATAATTATAATTATTACGAATTATACTTTCGGTACCCAAGATGTGTGCCACCCGCACAGGCTCTGTGACACCAAAATTAATACGGGACTAAATCATTATAAATAAAATAAAAATTCTAAATCGGTTTATAAATGAGCCATGAGTGCAAAGACTTCGAAATAAAATAGCTAAGAATTGAAAACGTATTCCGCTTCGGTTACTGACGATAATGATAATATAATATCAAAGGTAAGTATTCATATTAATACGTTAACATATTCCAACAGCCATGGCACTAAAATTCTACATCATATAAAAGATGATTTTACATAAATATTAAAAGATAATAAGATAAATATTACCAGAAAATGCTAATTTCTTCAAAAGGTTAAAAATTCTTTATAAAAATAAATAAATATGGTCCTTTTAATTTGCAGACAGAGTCGTTCCATCGTTGTTGTTTTGCACCAAGCTTATTTGATTCAGTGACAGGTAGTGAGCCCATCGCCATGTCCCGGCCACAAATTTTAACAAATGACTTTTTGTCTTAAAAACTTCTAAGGCATGTGATTAATAGAGGTATAAACCACATATATTATTGTTTCCTATTTATTATGCCATTTTGCAGAGAAGGCAAGGAAGGTGATCCCAACAGTCCCACTGTTACCATATATAGGCGGTTCCTTAACTTTTATTGACCATAAGACGGTCTGGTCAAAATCTTATTACTGAAATCTATATATATAAAAGAGAAAATGTGTGGGTTTGTTTCAATGAATTTGTGATGAAATGTTGATTTCAATGAAACTTTCAGGGATTCTTCAGATTGACCTGGCGAGTAATCCTGTAAAGTTTGGTGACGATCGGATCGGATCTTTTAGATCTGTCAAATAAGCTATACGTCGTACTTTTATTTCTGATATTAACTTGAGCCCAATTTTTTTTGTATAAATTATAAGAATTATATTGTAATATATTTACTGATATTAACACGAGTGTAGATGTAATGATCTTCACTCGCTCGAGAAGAGAATAGAAGAGAATGAATAAGTAGAGAATTCAATTTAATATATTGTGGGAGTTAATTCAATTTATTTTAAGTTAAGTTCATATAACAAAGGAAATTTGGAACCGGTACGCTTTGACCACATGACTGGTCTGGTATCGGGTTTCACGAAACCACAAAATTCTTGGGACGAATGACCTCGACTCGGTGGTCCGAGAACCTTGATTAATCAGAGAAGGTGGTACTCATTATCTCAATAGCCGTAACGTTATTAAATAATTTAAAAGTGAAAAGGAATATAACAGAGTAGTTTTTAAAATAAAAGAAGCCTATGAAGACCAGACCTTCATTCTAACACAAGCATACTCGATGCGGCGCACCTGATCTTAGGTGATCCAGTCGCCACTAAACTGCTAAAAGGATTTTTTTATGACTACACAGATTGAGAGGTGGCATAGCTGTTCGGTCGCTTAGCCTGAACCTCTATCGCTAGTATTTCGACACAAGGGTAATAGATACGGTGAGGGGTAATCTTGGCTTGGACGGTTACTATGTTACACGTGAGCATTTCGCAATACGGCTCGGTCGATAGCTATTTCACGGATAAGTTAAGGGACATTTAAAAGTAAACTAACTTTGAGTGCCGAAGTGGAAGCGTTGGCGTTGGGAGAAGAAACTCCAGAAATGCTCCTAACTCCTACCATCTATGAGGCCTACCCATAAAATAGCGGTAACGCGCGAAGCTTTTGCAGTCTGCGACGGTCGCGAATAGACACTAAAAGTATTACAGTTCGTAAAAAAAGTTGGGTCACCGACACCTTTCTCACCAGGCGCAATAGTAGACCTTCACGTCGGTTTTTTGCGAGTTCGAAACCTGAGTCTGCTATTTGCCAAGTTTCATTATGAAATCGATATATCACAGTCGTAATAACTATTACCAATTACAAATCTTAACACAAACAGGATTGGCGTGCCAGTATACGCTATCGATAAACTACAGTGACACCAATGAACTAGAAGACTACAAAACTAACAAATATCGACCACTATGATCCCAAAGAACATTTGTATAATTGGGTTAGCAGGGGCAGATCGATAGATCCACCTTCTGAATTTCCGATCATGCCAACCCAGGTTGCAATGACAACTAACAAAATCCGATTTCATTTTTATAAACTTTCTGGATGTACCGGCCAGGTATATCCTTGAAATCTCAGGTCCAATTGCAATAAAAATAATATAGTAATATATTAAAAAATACATCAAAATTTGGAATTGTATTTCTTACAACGTTATGTCAGATGCAGAGATAAATTAGTATCTGATAAATATCAATATCTTTCTGAAGATTTCCTCCCCGTGAACAAAAAAAAAAGTATCTGATAAATAATAAAATAAAATAATATCTGGAGCCCTGTAGTTCTGGGCTCTCAAGAATAAGACTACGGTTTCCCCTGCCTGTCGTACAAGGCGATTAAAACGGGCCTCGGGTTCACTGGGCGACAAGGGTGAGGGTCTGCGTCGTCCACCAAAGTGGACCCGGGAAGAAGGCGACATCGGCTGGCCCGTGTCGCCTTTCGCTGCGACCGACGTGCTCTCCTTGAGCACAGTGTCCTTGAGGGGCTCCGGTGCGTTCCACGTGAGATCCCGGAGCCCCTCGTCATGCACCGAGGAAAGGGCCACCGGGGAGGTTTTAGTGGGTAAGATCCCCACATAACCGCCGCCTTCCCCCCAGAAGGCGGGCTATCTTTGTGAAGATTTCCTCCCCGTCAACAAAAAAAAAAAAGTATCTGATAAAAAGAATGGCTGAAAGATTCTATTTCTTAAAACATCTATACGTATGTATTACGGTTACAAGTTTTTTTGATACTTATGTATTCGAGAAAGTCTTATATCACGATTACATATTAGAGTTAAGATACGACACCTTCACTTGGACTTGACCGTGTTTCACGTTTCCAATACACTTATGTAATTCACAATAATTTACGCAGTATCACTTCGTTATAATTTACTAAACTGATTAATTTTTTATACTTTGTAAGCAAGTACTTGACTACGATCCTAACTGAGGTTAAGTGGAAATGCAGTCCTGGATTGTAAGGCACGGTAACTTAGTATACGCCTATTCACTTTTGAAGACACCGACATTTTTATCTTGGAGAGAGAACGCGCGCAAGCTATTCCAGTCCTATGCTGTACGAATAATGGAAGAGAGAGCAAAGCGCTTCGTTTCTGTTTTAGGGTATTCCCAACAAAAGATTTTGTATTTAAAAAAAAAACAACACTTTTGTACAAAAAAGGCGGTTCATTAACATAAAAAAATTGTATATAAGATTAATTATAGAATATATCTGTATATACTGAGTAAGCGAAATCGATATTTAATAATATAATATGGTGTGTGTAATGTGCATCAAAAATTTGTATATACCAAATAAAAATTATATACCAAAATAACATTTTTTTTTAATTTTTGTCTGTCTATCTATCCGGCTAATCTCTGGAACGTCTGGATCGTTATCGGCGGGACTTTCGCTGCCAGATAGCTGATGTAACAAGGAGGGTTAGGCTACTTTTTATTTAACCGACTTCAAAAAAAGGTTATTGATCAGGTACATACTGTAAATTATTAATTAGTTCGATAGTTTAGTTCATGTCACCAATTCCTATGAAATTATAAAGACAAACAGCGAGTGGAGAGTAGCGGCTCATTAAGATTGTTATGTATTAGTTAATATCGAGACCGTCACACAGAGCTGTCGCTCGTGTATCGTATCGTATATAAACTAAACTAAATATTTTTTTTGTTAAATTCCACATGGACTAAGTTGCGGGCACAGTATAAAATAATCTTTAGCTACGGAACCATAGACTGAAAAGCAAGTAACATGATGCAATCGCGAATCGTCTTCAATCAACTGTGAAATAATTGACGGTCAACATCCAAATTCATCCAGACAATGTTCATTAGAGATAAAACCGTGACTGCCCGAGAGCATTAATAAAACAAGCCGAATAATAACAGGCGTTTAAACAAAGTCGTGACTCGATACCGTATCGATATTCGATAAATATTTTCTATTATTATCGATGAAATTGCATTGATAGAACGTTGGGATATTTAAAAAATGGACACCAAGGCGAATGCGATACGATCTGCCTTGACCCGGCGCTAATCAAATTTCTGAAATGTTTTAATACGTAAAACAATAGGATAGTTCGAATAGAATACTCAGCCAAGGCTATATACTGTAGATTTCATCGTCTATGGATTAAATATGAACCATAGAGTTAACAGGTTTGGTATTTAAAAGTTAATTTAGATTTTAATCACGATTACTAAATTTTAAGATGGCATTTGTGACCCGCCCCGTTGCTATCTGCGAATGGGCGGCTCACAATGCTGACGATATTTTTTACATGGGAGGAAATTATTATATACTATATAAAAAATAAAAATAAAATAAAATTATTATATACGATCCTCTGAAACCCTTAAACTTAAAACCCCTACTCATTCCTCAAACTTTTATGGGAAGTCATTCACATTGTGGGCTACTAGACTGGAATGCCCTTCCAAATTCCTTTCAGCTTGCTAAGTTCTTACCTGCTTTTAAAAATTTGCTAGCGCAACATTATCAATCGATTTCGTCGGAACTATGATATATGTATACTTTATGTATTAGTATATTTAATGATAAATTATTTAGTCCACTTACACAATATTCTAATAAAGTTATACATAGTTTTTTTTTAAATTATCCCTTTGAGCAAGTAGTGAGTAGTCCCTTATTGAGTAAATCTCATATCAATTAATACATCATTCATAAAAACTATATTCTTTAATAACCCTTTAAATTAACAGATAAACTAAATAATTACGAAGGTAAGTAAATTAAATTTCCGCGCGAAATATCTAGTGTAGGTTGTTAATTATATGTATAGATTTGTTATCATATTTGTATTTGAACGCCATCGTCCTGTTTTGTTCATATGTTTCCTGTCCATACACAGGTTGCCTGGAAGAGATCGCTCTCAGCGATAAGGTCGCCCATTGTACAACGAACTGTAAAATGTACCTTACTTAAAGTTATATCCATCTATCTATCTATGTGTTATACAGGGTTATAGGTTATTCGATGTATATCCGTTAGAAGGTGTGACTATTTGTGATTATTATAACCCATAAATGTATCATGTAAAAGATTTGAGGTATCACGTTTTTAGCTTTTTTCGTAATATGTCAAAAATGCAACATCAAAAATGTATTTGCAATATCAAAATCAAATTAATCTAATTTCCCTTTTGATTAATAATGGGTATACTATTGATTAATCAATTTAAAAAAAATGCGAGAATCGATATATTTTTTAGATTAATCCCGACGAAAATGACTTATAAAAAGAAAAAAAATCTATGAAACTTGGCAGGCACATTTTTTAAAAAAACATAACCGTTTTATTAGCTCTTCAAAAATGCATTACAACTAGGAACTTATTTGAAAGAAGCTGAAAAAATTGACAACAAAGAAAGCAGGAGAAATTCATAATCGAACTGAACCGAAGCTATTTTAAAAATTACATAAAATTAATTATGCAAATAGTCACCCCTATCTCCTTCTAACGGATATTTCTACGTTGAATTACCAATAACCCTTTATATAGGCTTTGGATTTTTAGTTTGGACCAAAGTCCAAATTCAAAGATAAATGTCCCTTATATGTTAATTACTACACACTTAAGGCAGAACATTATTAAATCGGCATTAACTATGTACTATTAACTACACCGCCATAAAATGTCACAAGAATGTTGGTACCACGCCGCCAGTCTAATGCCATTTACAGCGTTGCGTAAACCAAAGTTGACGAGCTGACCCCCACTTCCGATGATGTGGTGCTTTTGGTGGAAATATTACAACATTTTTACGACTCTGATAAGGTCGTATAGGGAGGCAGTGGAATGTTATTACACTTAGTAAAAGCCCTTGATAGAAAATCAAATACGTTCATAGTATTTCCATTTAACTGACAGTCTTTCCTTCGATTTCAATGTGAGTATAGGTTTTTTTTTTAAAGTGAACAGGCATTAATACGCGTCAATAGCCTAATGGTTTATGGTACGGTTTGCGAATCGTAAGGTCGTGAGTTAAAATCGCACCATTCGACTATTGACGTGAACCATGTCCTAACACAAGCGTAAGCTTAGTTGGAATAGTTAACAAGAATGTTAGTAATATTTTTTTAATTATAAAAAAAAAGAAATACTGCTAGCTTTCTTTTAAAAAAAAATATTAACTTTTAAACTCATGCCATAATATCCAGGATTACATTCCGATTACTTCACTTAGCATCTGAAGGGATCGTATTTAATAAATGATTGCTAAGAAATTATAAAAAATAGAGTTCCAAGCAAGATGAATTGGCAATGAGCATGGTACGTAGTGCGTAGAACAGATGGTCGACGGGGCCGAAAAGTTGTCGAGAAACCCCTTATCGGAAGAGTAGGACTTCCACTCGCATCGTGGTCTGACGATCTCATAAAGACGAAGCTGAACGCATTCCACTTACGGCCGGTCCTTTTGGAAATCATTGGGGAGTGTAGAACATCTAGTTCTACGGCTGAAATGATGATGAGAGTTGTAATCCAATTGAAACAGCCTTTCAGCTCTATCTAAGACCTTCGAGTTACAGTTGGGCCAAGAGCTCGGCGACCTCTCTAATTCGACAGCCGTTGACGCATTTAAAAACGCTTTAAACCTTAAGAGAAATTACTTTGATGCATTGCTCGTAATGTTGATAACTTAAGAGAAGTACCGGACGGTACGAGAAACTGGCGTAATAAAGATTGATATACAAATTGAATAAAATTGGCTTGCATTTAGCAGCTTATAGCTGAAGAAGTTAATATGCAAAAAGTAAAAAATGATGTATGATGCCTTGAATATGTTATCATATATGACCTAAGTTATACGCACCTTGACCTTGAAATTTCTTCATTATAATCAAGCAAGTCTTTTTCCAAATATACTGCTGTCATTTTTGCAAAGTTTATATTTGAATATTTAATAAATCTATTATGTTATGTTGCAAAATACGAAATTCTGCAATTGACCCGCCAAGCCAAGGCCGATTCGCACAATATTTTAACACTTTACATAAATTCTGGGTTATCGATGTCAAAGGCCAGCATAAAACCAACATTTTTATGTAGGTTAGGATTCAATATTTAGCAATATTATATAGTAATGAAGAGATATTTCAGTATAAATGTGCACGCCTCTCCAATGCATGTACCTCTACAAGCAAAATAGTGTATAAACGCAACACATGTGTGTTCTGTCTCGTCAGTTTCTTGATAAAAATGTTATATATATATATCATTTTACAGGGAAAACAAATTATCTCTAAAGTTTTTGACTACATACATCGTAATCTACTATTTAGAAATAGAAATAGAAACATTTATTCTGCACAAGAACACAGAAACAACAGGTAAAACAAGACAAAAAACAACATAAACGAAAGTAAACATAAACAACATAAAAAAAAGAACAAAATAGAAATTGTGCCGAAAAGGGGTTGGCTCAGCGTGTGCTGTGCTCACACATGAAGCACAGCGCTGGTTTTCAGCCAAAAAACCTGTGGAGACTAAGGCGGACACCATTCGGTTGGGTATTATTATAGTGTACATTACATAAAATTTCATAATTATTATATATAAATGTATATATTAAAAAAAGCAGCTATAGATACATATATATATATATATATATATATAAATATATAGTTATACTTTCTTTACATATATATATAAACAAATTTAATGAAATAACTATTTTTTTTATTGTTTCAAACGAGCTTTACCACGATCCCACCGAATGTTAAATGGAAATGCAGTCCTGGATGACAAGGCGCAAAAATACCTGTTCACTCCATATTTGAAAACGTCAACGTTTTTCTTGGCGAATTACACAGATTGGCCAGAGAAGCTAGCCTGACTGCCTCACCGGATTGAGAGGTGGCATAGCTCTTAAGTCGCTTAGCCTGAACCTCTTGTGTGTTGTCGCTAGTAACTCGACACAAGGGTCCGCCCGGTGAGCGGTAACCTCGGCTTGGATGGTTACTATGTTACCCACGACTCGGTCGGATAATCTAAGGTACATTCAAAAACGAACCTTATAGAGGCAAACTTATGTTATAATTTACTCCTTTCCTGTATGAATAAGAAAGACGAGGCAAAGCGTTTCATTCAGGTTTCAGGGATGTCAACACCAAAAGGATGAGATACAGCAGTGTGTCTTGAAATCCGATGGTGGAACAGGATTGGGGGAATTAGATCGTGCAAGACCTGAGCACACTCTCCAAAATGGATTCCGTAAAACACCGAAAGGTCGAAAATTGGACCGGGTTGGATTTGTCACATTGAAATTACTTGGATTGAATAACACACGGATATAATTGACGGTTAAGAATTGCTATCTCATGGATATGAAGGCATAATTGCGGGACGCAAACAATGAGGTGAAAGTTATGTTTCCTTGCCGCCTGACCACGTGCTTTGGACGGTCTTATGCTATAAGTAACCAGCATTCGACTATTGACGTGAACCACCCTCCTAGCACAAGCTAAAGATAAGTTGGAATGGTTAACAAGAATATTAGTTATATTTGTGGAAAAATTATTGTTAGCAATCTTTTTCACAAATGCAGTTAAAAACCTTTTTAGAATTTTTAATTTTAAAAATGTATACAAAACAAAATTTGTTGAAACATAAGTAAATTCCACTTTATGTGTGTGTTTCTTTTAAATATCGTACTCGTAGCTATACAGCAACTTTAACTGCTTTAGTTAGTTATAAGGCGATTGCAAAATTCCACTTGAACAACCACATAATCTTAATAACATACTAGAAAGCTAGTTTAAAAAAAATAAAAAAATAAATAAATAGCCCTATGTTGGGATTTTGCCCACTAAAACCCCTCGGTACATGGTGAGGGGCTCTCCAAAGGAACGCACAGGAGCCCCTCTACACTGAGCTCTTTCGAGAGCACGTCCGGGGGGGGGGGGTATTCCTTCCTCCCCGGTGCCCTCGCAGTGCAAGGCGACACGATGTCGCCTTCTTCCCGGGAACACTTAGGCGGAAGACAAAGGCCAGCACCCTTGTCACCCAGTGAACCCGAGACCTCTTTTATTCGCCTTCTACGACAGGCAGGGGATACCGTAGTCTTATTCTACGAGCCCAGAACTACAGCGCTGGGTTTAAAAAAAAACAAGATTAACCCACAATTGACCCTTTGATCAGTAAGGCACAGCTAGTTCTACAACTTCTATAGGTCATTATTAACTACGCAACGCATTTCGCAATTAAAAATTATGTTTGTTATCGATGGAATTTAGCCATGTTACATACGACCGTCCGTCTGTGACGCAACGCCACTTTCCTGTCTGTTACGGCACGTTACATAAGCGACATTGAAACCAACTGACCCCGATCCGACACCCTCAAATTATGCCATCGATCATTGAACAGTCGAATAGAATAAACTCCATACAACATCGCTGTATCATATCTCATGTAATATGCATTCATACATGGCGGAATATCAGAGTGACATTTATTTGTAGAAATGCGGATGTAGTGTACTACGCGTTCATATTACTAGGTTGACGGAAATTTTAAGATATAGGAAAATCTAGATATATTTACGTGTAAACACTAAAACAATTTGTTAGGCGGCCGTCGCTAAATCTATATATATATATTAAAGGTTATAACAGTGCGTACGATCTCTTTTAAGACATATAGTTTTCTCATTGAGGCCATTGTCAGAAATAGACCATTGGAATTGTACCACACGGGAAGGATCAGTTCTCAAATAAGAAAAGAATCATCATATCATTCACGCAGTCGAAATTTCTGAGGTAACAGACAGAGAACAAATACAGTCGAATTGAGAACCTCGTCTTTTTTTGAAGTCGGTTAAATTGTCTTAAACTGGCCAATATCTTAACCACCAAACATTCTTATGATTTTAAGGAGTTCTTTGGTATATCGTCAAAACCAAGTTCTTTTGAACAACAAAATTATTATGATATAAAATTAAAAGCATACCTGCTTTTAAACAATAAAACATTGGTGTATAAATGACGGGTTTTAGGGGACAAACATTAAAAAATACGTATTGTAAATCCTCCTTTTTTGAAGTTGTGTAATAACTTGTAGATTTTGGGGAATGAAATAGTTCAATAACTAATACACTCGCTTTATTAAGACGGCGTAATTATACAAGGAATTATTTTAACGAATACCGTCACAACAGCGCGTCCTCGTTTTATACAAAATTAATTAGAAGTCAGATTACGAACTAATAAAGTACGAATTAGGCAAGCATTATTTTATTACGTTTTCAGCGACTAAGAAAAATAAACAACAAGACAACAATAATTTCCCACGCCATTACGTCTCATATGTTGAAAGTGGTGAGACCAACGCCCTGCATAATGCAAAAATTTAAAAGAAATTTCTGTATTATAAGCAGTACGGCGTGTATCCTTGCTTCCCACTGATGTACCCGAGCCTATTTGTACTGGGCATGGTCGGGTACAGCAGGCTCCAGGTGAGGAGAGACGTCGCACTGGTAAAATATGTGTGGAGGGTGCTGCGGGACTGGGTTCATTACCCAGAAGTACTGGCCGCGCTACAGCTGCGGACGCCTGACAGTGATGTGTACATGTGCCGTCGACCACCATTGTTCCTACTGCCTGTCTGCAGGACTAACTTGTCCAGGAACTCTCCGCTGTCGCGCGCGGTTGGGTTTGTTAATACCATGTCACTGCACAATTATATATTTTGTTGCCCTCAGTCGGTCTTTATCGAAGCTGCCTACAAATGCATGGAAGGTGTATTGACTCTAATATATATATTTATTGTCAATACATCCAGCTGCTTTTTGTTTTAATTTTAATAACAAATATTAAACTTAGTTTTTACAACGTTATATTGTATTATCTCTAACGTTGTTATAATTTTTGTTGACTTAAAAAAAATAAACAAAAATCTTTTTGGACGTAACAAACCGGCCGGTGTACCCTCTATTATATAGCCAATATTCGGTTATAATTTCTATAATTTCCTTATATAGTTATAAAAAACATACAATTCACGCTACTAACGTGAACCTACGTCATCGAAAATAATCATGTTTTTAATACATTTGTTCATATGTGTTATATACGTTATTGGCATCGCTATAAAGCGAGCGCATAAGTACTTTCACTTTAAACAAACTTCAGACTTCTTGTTTGTTGCGAATGCACACCGCAATACCACATCGTATAGCATAAACATTAAAACGTCAACAGTTCAGTGCCTAACATGATACAAGGTCCGTCATGGCACAAGACTCGGTCTTAAATCGAAACGGTAGGAATTATAATAACAACAAACATTATTGCCGCTTTGGAAACCAAAAAAAAAATTACCAAATACGTCAAATACTAACATTAAATATAAACCAATCCATAGTATAATGTATAATATATTTTTCAAAAAGAAATTGTTCTTGCAATTTAGAATATATAATAGAAGGCATGTGCCTAATAGTGGGACATATATACATATTTCGTATATACTCGTATTTGTAAAAAAATATTATCAATGTTTTTTTTTTTTTAAAGACGAACTACACAGGTTGGCCAGAGAGGCTGGCCTTGACTGCTTCACCGGATTGAGAGTTGGCACAGCTCTTAGGTGGCTTAGCCTGAACCTCTATTGCTAGTAACTCGACACAAGGGTCCCCCCGGTGAGGGGTACAATTATCAGTGATGTCAAATAGAAATACAAGAGATGTCATCATTTAATTTATTTAGTTTAGCAAAAGCAGGAATAAACTTTTAATGTGGTTTTATATGACGTATACTGAATAAGAATAAAAACAAGAATATCTTTGTGTTGCTTTGTAATTCAAGAAACCACATTAAAAGTTTATTTTTGCTTTTGCTAAAGTAAATAAGATAAATGATAACATCTTCTATCCTATTTGTATTTGACATCACTGATCCTTTTTCATTGATATCACAACAAACCTCCATAGACTCCACTATGAAGGTTTCACATAAGAAAAAAAAAATATTTTTTTACATATTTATATAAAAGCTGTGATCTACTTCAATTAACTATTTTCTTTTTAATTAAATAATTAGGTCGAGGTTTTTGGAAGAGTGACAATTGAAATGTATTTGTTTCGCATAGTGAACAAGTCACCGTTACCTGTAATCATTTACGATAAGTGTGAAGCTTTGTAATAAGAGACGTGTCATTTTAATGAGTTGATTTAACACCTTCAGCTCCGACTAGTTTAGCTGTACAAAGTCACCAATATGACAACGCGTGAAAGTGACAAAGGGGCACACGACCGCAGACCTCTTTACGTAAATGAGGTCACATTACGTAACGACGTACGTATATATATATCATATAATGTTTTACAAATATCAAGCCGGTAAGTCGCTTGTTAGCTCTCCGAGTATTTCACACTCGATTTGCACCTGGAGTACGGTAAACATCAAAGATGCATCGTTTAGCGAACTCGTTTACAGTGTCACCAACTTATCTGTGAACTGATGGGTGTCGCCATTGTCGTTTCAGTGTTGCTAATTAATTCCAATGTGCACAAAAGTCGGGAAAGTCGACACATTTTTATTTATATTATTTAGTTTGTATTTACCATAAATGATAACACCACATAGGGGGAAAAACTGCTGTGTGATATAGGAATTCTATTTATAATCTAGATATATATATAATGTTATGTATCTATTGGGGTTCTTACCCACTAAAACCTCCCCGGTGGCCCTTTCCTCAGTGCATGACGAGGGGCTCCGGGATCTCCAGTGGAACGCACCGGAGCCCCTCTGCACTGTGCTCAGGAGAGGAGGTTATCCCTCCCCCTGTGCCCTCGCAGCGCAAGACGACACGGGCCAGCCGATGTCGCCTTCTTCCACTCCACTTTGGTCCACTTTGGTGGATGACTCAGGCCCCCACCCTTGTCGCCCAGTGAACCTGAGGCCCTTTAGTCGCCTTGTACGACAGGCAGGGGATACCGTAGTCTTATTCTTGAGAGCCCAGAACTACAGGGCTGCTCGCCGCTTAATTAGGCTGACTTATAACAAAATTCTCATTTATCTAATTCAATCTTCTCTCTACAGAGCAACAATAACCAACTTGACTTGGAAAAAATCAAATTGATTGCAGTACATACTCCCTTATTTACAGATAAAACCGCAACCATTGAGTAATACCAAGTTATTAAGTAAATGCTTTTTATGACTAATGAACTGGTCAAGAATGTGTATTCCAATTAACATGCCATAGAGCTTCGAGAGCACAGAATAAACATTATCTAGGTGAAATATACACCGGAATGAATACTTGCGCCATTACGTACGACCTTGCGATTCTTACAGCTTGCATGCAATTGCATTTTTTAGTGATGTGCGATATAATATCGATAGTTTTCACATTCAAATAGATTTTTCTAGTAATTGACTGTTCAGTTAATAGAGCACACTTCGTCTATTCGTGCCGAGAACCATCTTGTGGCTTAAGCTTTAGATTATTATTAATATATAACATTATATAGCACTAAAAATAATAATATAAGGTTAATAAAATTGTTGTGTTACCGTTTCACGAGAAATTTATTATTTTATTTTTATAACAACGAATAATGTCGGATAAAACAATAAAAAATATATATATTATTACTGACAAAAATAAAGTATAGTAAGTTATTAAAAAAAAGTTTTCATATTTTTTTTAAACGTATATTAATAATGTATTTTTTACAAATGTTGCTATAATCCTTGTTAGCTTCAACTAAGCTTAAGCTTGTGCTAGGAGATGGTTCCCCCGGGACGTGCTCTACGAGAGCACAGTGCAGAGGGGCTCCAGTACATTCCACTGGAGATTCCGGAGCCCCTCACCATGCACCGAGGAAGGGGGTTTATGGGACATTATGAGGGGTTCTTACCCCTTATGTGGGTAAGAACCCCACATAATGCCGCCTTCCCTCGTCAACAAAAAAAAGATGGTTCACGTCTGGAGATTCAAACCTAAGTCCTTACCACCGTATTCCACTATTGGCTGTTGACGCTTTATTGACTGAAGTAACATAAATTTATTAGGTTAAAGTCGTTTTTCTCTAAAGTAACTAAAAAATCTTTCTTGGGTTTGGGTATGCAAAAAAACAACGGCAAAAATAATATTGCAAGAGGTTGCAATATTATTGCAAACTGACACAAACGAGTAAGCGATCTCCTTGTGGATTTCGTTGTCTGGTCACAGATACGCTTCATAAGAAGGAGACCGTCCTTGATACGAATCAAGATGCGTTGTCGAAGACCTTATTAAGCTTTGGATTACCACAGTAATTGGATTACTGTCATGATATGTACCAATTTGGTACAAAATTCTACGCCGGCTCGATTTAAATCACGAGACCACTTCCAATTACTAGTATATTTATATCTACAGACAAAGACATATTCTTCATTGGCACAAAATATGAAACACATCAAAAAGACAGAAAAAATAAAATAAAAAAAATACAGTTAAAGATAAAAACGGACAAATAGGACATAATGTGGAGCCCCTCACGCTCCGGGATCTCCAGAGGAACGCACCGGAGCCCCTCTGCACTGTGCTCTTAGGAGAGAACGTCCCGGAGAGGAGGTTACTCCCTCCCGCCTGTGCCCTCGCAGTGACCGGGAAGAAGGCGGCACGGGCCAGCCGATGTCGCCTTCTTCTCGTCCTTGTACCTTTGTCGCCCAGTGAATCCGAGGCCCCTTTGTAGTCGCCTTCGATAACAGGCAGGGGTACCTGGTCTTATTCTACCAGCCCATAGTTACAGGGCTGAACGTGTGTACCTAGGATATGTTGTCACGAATTAAACGTCCGAGCTTGCGCCCAGACACCTGTTTTTTAAAAGCTGGTTTAAAAATATTGATCTAATTGTCTCATTCAACATTATGTAAACACGATTTGGTACCATTCTCATTTTCGTTGAATCACACAAAAATGTTTCTCAAAACACAGTGTTAAATGTTTATCTAGAATATATACGTTGTTATGTGAATCACTGGAAATAGGATCGATGTCTATTCCGTACAATCCGATCTGCATGAAGTCGCGGTTTGTTTTGACTCTACAAAATAAAGCTAAACCGATCCAGTGATTTACGGAAACAACCCGTATTACCTGTAAACGTTATGATGTGCTACAATAATAGTAACACAATATGTGTGTTGAAAGTTTTGTCTTACGCTTGACTTGAGGAGTAAGATGGTGGATGTATTACGAAATGTGTGATTAGTTAGTTACAGCCTTTTACATGTTTTATATATCCCACTGCCTTCTCTGTAGAAGTGTAAGTAAGAGAGTATAAGGGCATAATCCGCAACGCGGCCCTAGTGCGGATTGGCAGACTTCACATGTCTAAGAAAAATGTTTTAAGACAAGTAGGTTTCCTCACGTTGTTTTCCTTCACCGCCAAGCGCGTGGTAAATCACATAAAATTACGACAACAAATTTATTGGTGACCGCACCGGGGATCGAAATCGGGTTGCTAGCCTACTGTGCAACTTTGAGGCGACCGCCTGGACACTGAGCTACCACAGCTCTGATAATGTGTGATTACCCTGATCAAATTTGTCTGAATATCCTGATAAGGATCGCCAAGATTAAATAATAGAAATTTCGTTTATCAAGTTAAGTAAATAAAAGATATGTGAACGAAGAAGGAGAGGCAGGCCAAAAAGTTGATAGGTGATCAAGATCTATATTTGACAGTCTTGAACACCGGCGCAAGGTGGCTGGCCTTTCGGTGTTTTACAGATTACATTTTGGAGAGTGTGCACAGGTTACACGAGTTAATTCCCCCATCCCCATTCTACCTTCGGACGTCTAGACATTCGGCGGGTCTCCGCCCTTTCATCGTTGATATTCCGCGCGTCCGAACGAAGCGATTAGAGTCATCGTTCATCGTGCGTACAGCAAAGGTGTGGAACAAATTACCGGCAGTCTTTCCGTGCAAGAGTTAATAGGCACTTACTAAACTAGCACGTACCATTTTTCGACTTTATGACCACTTAACATCAGGAGGGATCGTGGTCAAGAACTAGTTTATACCTCATATACAAAAAAAAATAAAGAATTCGAATTAAGAATAGAATCATCTAAATCGGCTTAACCAGTCAAAAGTTAAGGTAACAAACATTAAAAAAAAATACAGACGAATTGAGAACCTCCTATTTTTTTGAAAATAACACCTAGTTAATGTTACTGTAACAAGCTTATTAAAATCTACACTTTTAAGTATCGACCTTCGCGTTATCGTATTGTGCGATGGTTTCGCAAGTTACCCGCAGATTTAAGTCGGACTCGAGACAGACGCTTATCTACGTGCCATTTCTAAAATGAGCTCTTTCAATTCATAAGTCTATAATCCTTTAAGAATTTAGGACATGATTCCTACCACGCCATCAGACCCCGAGACCAAGTGTATACACAATATACGAGTAAAAACATAAATCGACTTCAAATGTAATCAAACGTTAAACATATCGATTTTAAGATTAAGATTTTTATATTTCCGAATTATTTTTGGATTATTAAGAAATAGAATTAATCAGAACCTAACTAAACTCTTATCAATCTACTCAGTACCTTCATCCTTTCAAATTATTATATTATAATAAAATTATATTAAAAAAATAGAGCCCTCACAGTGGGAGACAAAAGCAGCACTGCGTCCTGAGTGGAGGTGACTTGTCCACCAACAGGTTGATAATTTCGAAGTTTAGCGGCGTGAAGAACTCGACACAAGTCGAGATAAACTGAAGACGCGCCAACTAGTGTCCATCCACTAGAATTTTTTTTTTTTAATTATGTTGGTGTAACTTTGACCTGTTGACCTTTGAGCTAGGGTACGCCAGCCACCAAAGAGCACACGAGAGGGCAGAAAACCTAAGCCCTACTATCTGAACAAAGTGTCGTAATTAAAATGCCTTTCCAGTGACACAGTCACCATGGCCGACATGGGCCTGGACATAATCATCATCCTTTCAATTTAAACGAATCATCGAAATCGGTTGACCTCATATCGAGTTATTAGCCCATTTACCGCGTACATACTTAATGCAGAATTGTATGGTTTTCTTTATTTGTTAAAATTGGATCACACTGGAAGCAAGAGTTTTCAAATAAAAACAATCATCGAAATCTGTTCACCCCGTTAAAAGTTATGAGGTAACAAACAAAAAAACATACAATGGAATTGAGAACCTCTTTTTTATTGAAGTCGGTTGAAATTGAACATTCATTGTTGTAATAGTAGTCGATTTTTGCTAGGTATAGTAGTGTTTTAATTCATTGGTAAGACTAAGGTTTACCTAGACCGTACCACTGGTACGCCAATTATGTTTCTGTTAGTATTTGATGTTCGTAATGATTGAATGTGAATTGATATGACTGTAATAGATCGGTTTTATTATTAAAATTTCACTGACAAGCAGACCGGGTGATTGGCATTCCGCTACTGTACGTTCGCGTTATTATTTTAAAAATTATCTATGTACCGTCTGTGGAATAAGCCAAGTTGCTCAGGAACTACATGATCTAATTCCCCCATCCCCTTTCCACCATCGGACTTCTAGACGCACT
This sequence comes from Meandrusa payeni, assembly GCA_029286785.1. NCBI lineage: Eukaryota > Metazoa > Arthropoda > Insecta > Lepidoptera > Papilionidae > Meandrusa > Meandrusa payeni. The sequence continues at coordinate 2,450,906 of JAGSMX010000008.1, read as the reverse complement.
GCGGGATTTCATCCTTTTGTTGTGAACATCCCTCAAACCCGAACGAAGCGATTTGCTTCGTCTTTCATTCTTCGTACAGCAAATGACTGGAATAGTTTGCCCGCGTCTGTCTTTCCTTCCGATTACAACGTGGGTATTTTCAAGAGTAGAGTGAATAGGCATTTACTAAGCTAGTGCGCCTTACCATCCAGGACTGCATTTCCACTTAACATCAGGTGGGATCGTAGTCAAGCACTTGCTTAGAAATTATAAAAAAAAAAAATCTTGTTTTTCGATCTTCAACAAATCCTCGATTGAGATTATCTCAACGATTAGACTTTTAAATAGATATGTAAATAATATCAACAATAAATCATTTATACAATTCTAAATGGACTTTTTCATAATATATGTTCTTCTTAAGCAAGTCTGGCTTTGGATAATTGGCGTAGATTACCAAAAAAGAACGCACGAAGTTACATAGAAAATTATTTAAACATTTAGCTTTAACATTTTTGCATTATGACACACTTTGCTTAGCTCATCAAGCTTCTCTTCACATTAAACAGATATAACGACGAAAGAGAAAGCGCTCTATTCGTGTTTAAATTACAATTTTATTGTCCACATTGCGTAATCACTCCGGATTTCTTGTAGCAAAAATTCAAATCTGCGGGTAGTTATGATTATATTTATGTTATTCAAAAACAGATGTTATAACGTATTCAGTTATGTTACTGGCACATAAGTGCCAATGACATACGAGTATAATGAACATCACGTTTTAAAATGAGGACCACAGTATTTTTTTGCTTTGATATATAATTCTCTTCTTAAGGAAGGTTCGCCGATTTATGAAAAAGTGGCAAATAAAGCATGGCTGTTTTCTTGTTTGTTTGACTAATGACTAACCAGATCTAGGACTTAATTTGCAACTATCATCAGGACTGTGGGTGTGGGTGGAGTGACATCTAATATAGACTTCAGTAATTATATCTTTATACAATTTTGCTCTTATATATTTATATTATTTACCTCTTCTGTCTTACAGGGTTGCTTGGAAGAGAAAGCTGCCCTTGCCTAAATTTATGTTTAGTTTTTACATAAATTGAATATTGGGTATATTTTAATGTGTGATGTGTGAGCAATAATAAGATTGACAGAACGTAGTCGTCGACATTTAATCGATCTTCATTAAAGTATCGGTGGATGTCTATCTAAGCCTAAGGACCTGGGAAAATTGGTAAAAAGAGATGGTCGCGTGGTTTTTACGTCAGCTTTCGCAGGTAGAGGTCAATATATTTTACTATATATAGATATATGTTACATATACTGTGATACATATACATAATATAATAATATAGGATTTGAAAAAGTTATTGTTAATGAATAGAAACAACTGTTTATCGCGGTATAATCTTCCCGACGTTTCGAACAGTTTACAGCGTGATCGCGATCCGGACTAAATATGTTGTCAAAGATTACTTACCAACGATTTGCCAATCTGGTCTTGGATTCCTTCGCACCAGTTTCAGTTTGGATTAAAACAAAAAATACAGACAGCCATATGACATGTGGCCTAATAAGAAAAACAAAAAAGGACACAGACATCGATCTGTTTAGTCCACTGAGAGTAAAAAGAAGGTAACTTTTTTTTATTAATAACAAGTCTTTTTTGGATGTAAAAAACAACATGGCGCAAAAGTAGAAGGACGACGAAAACATTATCACATCTGTGATCATTTTAAATCGATACAATCGCGTAAATATTTAAGCGTACTAAACTGTTATTAATAATTAAGAAACTTTTTAAGTTTCAAGTGTTAATAATTAAGTTATGAAATTTATGACCCTGTTAATGTTACTAGCTACTATAAGATAGTGGATAAGGTGTCGAAATCCTTCAATAATTGTATTCTGAAAATTGAAAACTCCAATTACAGTGACAGATGTGGCCAAAAATAGTTTACAATATTTGTAAAGATTTAAAAAAATATTATTCTGTGAGAAGGTTAACAACTATTTCTATATAAACTATATATAGAAATACATACTGCATCTGATGTTAAATATATAATCGTATCTTAATAATGTATGTTTTCATTGATCAATTTTAATTTTTAATATTTTTTTATTTTACTGAATTGAAATAATATTTAATATGACAACATTCCTGTTGTCAAAACAATATAAAGTTTTTTTTCGTTTCATTACTCATAATGCATAATTCATAACTTACTTTTCGACAGATGGTGCCTCCAAAAATATTACCTCACTGAACACACACTACACATTTACATTCAACAAGACAACACTGCGTTCTGCACATCATTTTTAAAATAAAATAGGAAATAATTTATCAACATTCAAAGTTTGACAGATATCGTTATCAAACAAAATGGCGGGAAAACCGTACTAATTAAACGTTTATCAATTCAAAAACTGATGTTATAACGTATTCAGTTATGTTACTGGCACATAAGTGCCAATGACATACGAGTATAATGAACATCACGTTTTAAAACACACGTTTTAAAATGAGGACCACAGTATTTTTTTGCTTTGATATATAATTCTCTTCTTAAGGAAGGTTCGCCGATTTATGTAAAAGTGGCAAATAAAGCATGGCTTTTTTCTTGTTTTTGACTTATGACTAACCAGATCTAGGACTTAATTTGCAACTATCATCAGGACTGTGGGTGTGGGTGGAGTGACATCTAATATAGACTTCAGTAATTATATCTTTATACAATTCTTGCTCTTATATATTTATATTATTTAGCTCTCCTGTCCTACAGGTTTGCCTGGAAGAGAAGGCTGCCTAAATTTATGTTTAGTTTTTACATAAATTGAATATACCCATTTTAATGTGTGAAATGTGAGCAATAATAAGATTGGACAGAACGTAGTCGTCGACATTTAATCGATCTTCATTAAAGTATCGTTAGGATGTATATCTAAGCTATTGGCTGCTTCAAGCAAAATTTAGGCAACAAAATAAGTACAATTAGCTCTCCGACATTGAAAAGACATCTAACACGACGATAGTAACCCGTCAAGAAAAGACGTTGGGGAATAAAAATGGCTGCATGACATTAGGAAAAGAAATAACAACTATTCTTGCATTAATTCAGCAAATTTGTGTAGGCTAATTAGTATTTTTACAAATAATTTCATTGTATATTGTATCCTGAGTTACATCTAACATAATCGAAAATTTTACATATACTATCAAAATGACAAGACGTTTTTTGTCCGATGAACTGCCAAAAATACACAAGGGATAGCCATTAGTCATTAATGTTGCAGGCCACTAGACTGAATAATTCCCTTACTAAGTCTGTTGGACTTGCAATGTCTGGCCTATTTAATTCCTATACATACTAGAGCTTTTAAAGACATTAATACCACTTCGAGAAGCATAGGACCTGGGAAAAGTGGTAAAAAGAGATGGTCGCGTGGTTTTTACGTCAGCTTTCGCAGGTAGAGGTCAATATATTTTACTATATATAGATATATGTTACATATACTGTGATACATATACATAATATAATAATATAGGATTTGAAAAAGTTATTGTTAATGAATAGAAACAACTGTTTATCGCGGTATAATCTTCCCGACGTTTCGAACAGTTTACAGCGTGATCGCGATCCGGACTAAATATGTTGTCAAAGATTACTTACCAACGATTTGCCAATCTGGTCTTGGATTCCTTCGCACCAGTTTCAGTTTGGATTAAAACAAAAAATACAGACAGCCATATGACATGTGGCCTAATAAGAAAAACAAAAAAGGACACAGACATCGATCTGTTTAGTCCACTGAGATTAAAAAGAAGGTAACTTTTTTATTAATAACAAGTCTTTTGGATGTTAAAACAACATGGCGCAAAAAGTAGAAGGACGACGAAAACATTATCACATCTGTGATCATTTTAAATCGATACAATCGCGTAAATATTTAAGCGTACTAAACTGTTATTAATAATTAAGAAACTTTTTAAGTTTCAAGTGTTAATAATTAAGTTATGAAATTTATGACCCTGTTAATGTTACTAGCTACTATAAGATAGTGGATAAGGTGTCGAAATCCTTCAATAATTGTATTCTGAAAATTGAAAACTCCAATTACAGTGACAGATGTGGCCAAAAATAGTTTACAATATTTGTAAAGATTTAAAAAAATATTATTCTGTGAGAAGGTTAACAACTATTTCTATATAGTTTCATACTGCATCTGATGTTAAATATATAATCGTATCTTAATAATGTTTGTTTTCATTGATCAATTTTAATTTTTAATATTTTTTTTTATTTTACTGAATTGAAATAATATTTAATATGACAACATTCCTGTTGTCAAAACAATATAAAAATGAAATTAGTTTTTTTTCGTTTCATTACTCATAATGCATAATTCATAACTTACTTTTCGACAGATGGTGCCTCCAAAAATATTACCTCACTGAACACACACTACACATTTACATTCAACAAGACAACACTGCGTTCTGCACATCATTTTTTTAAATAAAATATGAAATAGTTTATCAACATTCAAAGTTTGACAGATATCGTTATCAAACAAAATGGCGGGAAAACCGTACTAATTAAACGTTTATCAATTCAAAACTTTATAATGTTTGTGATAACTTTAAATGTTTTAAAACGTTTAAGATAAAAAAATATCGAATTTGTATAAAAAATTCAAGTTACAGTGATTAAAAGTTGGTGTTAATTTAGAAAAAAAGTATTTGAATTTTAAAAAGTATGTCATGCGAATGCGGGCTGTATGACAGCGCGTCGGTTACGCAAAGCGTGTTCGCGGGGCTAGCTATTAGTGGAAACTGAAAGTGGTTCCAGACGTCTTGTACCCCTCCCTGATGCCAACGGCACTGGTTAGGTAATGTAATAGCAAGTGATTACCATTAATCCTATTCTCATAACTGCCACGCACATCCACCGTCATTGTTGCAGTTGTTTTGTTGACGTCTTGTCTTCTTATTTAGTTCCGTACAGAGTAATGTCGGAAACGATTTGTTCCGTCGCTATCGCAATGTGTTTTGTAACGCGGCTCGAATTGTATGTGAGAAATTTACTTATGAAGCGTTACTCTATGGCATTTTGTAATAATATGTCCTCATCCACTGTTACATTTCTCTATTTGACGTGACATTCAGGATGTATTATAAATATAAACAATTTAACTTTTTTTTATTCAATTGCAATAGAGTTAGTTGGAACATATGATAATATTATTAGGTCTAGAAAAATTATATTATTAATTTACAGGCAAACGAGAGTCTAAGTGAATATTGCCAGAGTTCCGAGTTCAATTCCCAAACGTTTATTTTCTGGTTCAAAGCACGGGTCAAGGTCACGGAACCTGGACACCATGTGCAGGGTCCGTGACCTTGACCCTGGTCCGGCGCCGTCTTCCAATTACGTAATGTTTTGTACGTGTATATATTATGTAATGTATGTATTATTGCTTATTCTGTTTTACACATTCATTCGCCTTCGTGGACGGGCTCTTTCATGAGATGTACGATTTCGTCGGTCTTGCACCAAATTAACTTTAAACGTAAAGTTGTGTACGACATGCTTAACGTTCCAAGTGGGTAAACTTCATCGGCTTTTCGCCGCGTCACAGGCGGCTAAATCTCACAACGCTAACGCTTCCCGAAGTGGCAACATTGTTAGAAAGTACTTAATGTTGCATTTGAATCTCGTTTGTAAGACGGCATCGTATGTTGAATTGAGGTTAAGTGTCTTGTGACAAGTTCAATAGATCGTCCGATTTCGTGGTTAATCTATTGATCCTAACTGCCGGTACTTACTCATGTCCCATCTATATCCTAGATATATGTATCTATTTCTATCTCTACTCAAACCTAAAGGTAAAACATGAATCAATTTGCAATGACCTCTCCATTGAACCCATATGTCATCTCAGAAATTATAAGAAAAGAAAGCTGCATTAACTCATTCAAAATCCATATTGAGTACATTGTGAATAACCTCAAAAAGATAAACAGCGAAGAAACAGACATTTAGCATTCAAAAATGCGCTAAATCTCAATTTAAATCTCTCTCCTCACGCAAACACATAATTAAATTATGCGAATCACTCCAAATAATGAGAATCAAACTAAATTACGTCATTTGAATTGTATGCCATTAGCAATTCCATTCGACTTCTATTTCATAATAAAAAAAACCCTAATGGTGAACTGGCAGATAATACCTTTTGGCATTAAGTCCGCCTTTTTGTACACTTTTATTTTATACAGATAACATTAAATAAATTTATACCCTTCTCAGATTTATTTTACCTCATAACTAATTTACCAAATGTCAATAACGATATTAAACAATAGAATCACATTTCTATTGAATATAACGAATTTCTAATGTCATCATCATCATTAGAATATTCACTGCTGGACATAGGCCTCCCCCAACGATTTCCAAAAGGACCGGTTTAAGCGGCCCGCATCCAGCTGCGTCCTGCGACCTTTATGAGGTCGTCAGACCACCTTGCTGACGTCTTACGCCGCGCTTGCCGGTCCGTGGTCTCCAACTTTTGCCAGTGAATTCTATTGGCCAGAGAAGCTGGCCTTGACTGTTTCACCGGATTGAGAGGTGGCATAGCTCTTAGGTCGCTAGCCTGAACCTCTATCGCTAGTAACTCGACACAAGCGTCCCCCCGGTTAGAGGTAACTACTTGGACGGTTACTATGTTACCCGGAGTTTAACTTTTGAATGTCCCTTAAATAATATCCCATTCAAAAGTTAAACTAACTTTGAGTGCCACTTAGGGAAACGTTGGCGATGGGAGAAGTTGTCAAAAAAACTCCAGCAACGCGAATCTCCAATCGAGAACTTTTCGACCCCATCGGCAAACTGTTAAAAAAATTTTTTTTTTGAATAAAAAAATTTGGGTTCCACATGCGAAGCATTATATTATTAATAAAACCTGAAACGCGCTGCCTTTTAGGGTATGATCATCGTGTCTCCTGATGCCGTAACAAAACAGTAACAAAAAATCTTCTTTCATTTACTAGTGTATCGTGAATATCATTTTAAAATTACAAGTAACAATTACCAGAAAATATGCACCTACTACACAGATTGCTTATCTCTTGAATTTTAAAACATGATTAATAAATAGGAGGATTTCCGTTTTGAAATTATGCATTGCAACTAATTGCGCGGTCGGTTCGCGCCCTATTCTGTTCAGGTACTCACCGAAGCACCTGTGCCCGGTGAGTACCTGTGTCAGGCGGTAGGTGACGTGCGCGTCATTCCTCCTACGTAGCCAGGCTTCGAAGTTCGGCAGGAAGGCACAGACGATGCGTTGGCGCGAGCAACGTCGCTCCGAGAGCCGCTCGCGCCACACCTCTATCGCCCGCCTGTGCTCCTGCCGACGCACCTCTCCCGCATTCAGGGTCGGCCCGGGCCCGCCGTCGACGGCCCGGACGCGTAAACGCGCGCGTCCAGCTCCGCCAAAATGTCGAGCGGCGGGAACCGAGCCAGATAGCGGCCGCCCGTAAGATACCGTATGAATCCCGCGATCCGAATGGCTATCTTGCGCTGCAAGCTAAGGACTGCAGCGCCGGACGCCCGTGAAGCGGTTGCACCACACGGGCGCCCCGTAGAGGGCCATGGATCGCACGAGACCTCCGTAGAGGCGGCGGACTCTTTCCTGGGGCCCCAAGATTGGGCAGCAGTCTATGCAGAGCACCCACTACCCTATCGATCTTGGGGACCAAGCGGTCGAAGTGCACTTCGAAGCCCCAGCGACCGTCCAGCGTGAGGCCGAGATATTTCATCGTCGACCCCACCTGACCTGCACGTCACCTACGCGGACCGACTGGCTGGCGGTTCCCTAGCTCTTGGGAGCTTGTGGAACCATAGCGCCTTAGTCTTGTGAGGCGCTACCCGTAGACCCAGCTCGTGGATTTTGTCCACGACGCATGCCACCCCAAGCTCGGCGAGCCGGATGGTGCTTTCGAAATCCTCCCGTCCGACACATAGCGTGTCGTCTGCATAGCAGACGACACTCACGCCGACAGGGCGACCGACCTAAGGACCGCGTCATATGCGAGGTTCCATAGCAGGGGCCCCAAAACAGACCCCTGCGGAACCCGCAATTCACCTCCCTCCGATGGAACACGTCCCGACCCATATACTGGATGCACCTGCCATGCAGGTACGCCCCGACGATGCGTTGCAGGTAGGGAGGCACGCGGTGGTACACCAGTGCCTCCTAATCGCTCCCCAGGGCAGCGTGTTGAAGGCGTTGACAACGTCAAGGTTGACGGCCAACGCCACGCCACCCCGGGTCACTGCCTGCCCCGACCGTTGACGGATCTGAGGATCGCGTCAACGGTCGACTGCGCCTGCCGGAAGCCGTACTGGCATTCCGAGAGGTCGGGGCCTACCTGCCGCAGGTGCGAGTTGAGGCGGGCGGCAATTATTCTCTCGAATAATTTGCCCGCCTCGTCCAGCAGACATATGGTCGGTACGCGGAGGGAGACTCCGCGGTCCTACCGTCCTTCTTGATTAGCACCATCCTAGCCTCCTTCCAGCCCGAAGGGAAGACTCCGACTTCCAGACACAAGGCTTAAGCACGGCACAAGGCTTACCTCGACTTGGACGGTTACTATATTACGCGTAAGCATTCCCAACAGAGGGCGCCCGAGAGGGCCGAACCAAACTCGGTCGGTTGCTATTTCACGGATAAAACACCTTTAGTGATATTACGCACTAGTTCGGAATAGTCCCTTAGAAAGCGTGCCTATGTTTTGTCAAGTACGGCTCTGCATTACGCGGGTTAATTGTGCATTGACAATTGGTTACGTTTATATCGTATTACAATGCGCAAAAAATGTATAATTAAAGTCGTTAGCGGGCTATTCGTATATTTAACAGAGATAATATGCGTATAATACATAAATGAATAACCTTCAAGAGAGACTTCTTCACGTTCAGCACGCACTGTGGCATCTTAGATGATAACAGCCGGCGCCCATTAATTAACATCACGTGAGGAAAATTGTCGTGTAGCCTTAAAATCCCTTGAAGATTTTACCCACTCAAATAATCACTTTAATAAGTGATTATTTACCTGCCTGTAAAGTAAATCACTTATTTGAATAAGTGAACACAGGCCCTGGATGACGTAGCTTTGCTCTGTATTTTTTGTAAATCATGTTATTGATAATTATATTTAGATACGAATTACAAAATGATGTAATATGAATATTTATTGATCTTACCGACATCACCTTCGCCTATAAAAAAATGCTTTAAATCCGTCACTAGCGGTATGACATTTACATAGTTATGATTGCTCGGCGAATTGGATGCTGCGATGCGTTCGAGATAACCCACTCAAAGATCGGTCACCGGTGGAGGTGTGAGGTGTCAATAAAACGCATTATACAATATAACGCTTTATTTCGATTCAATTTGGACAAAAATAATGCTATACTTAACCGCACTGATAAATATCTTATATACATCAATAGATCCGACCGGATTCGTTAAATCACATTTTCTCTCGTTTAGAGATAACCCTTTTACATCTTATAAAACTTTCATCTACCTACAAATACCGCGACCAACTTGGCAACCATAAGTTATCTTTTTTTAAAAAAAGAAAGCTAGCAATATTTTTTTTTCAGAAATATTACTAACAATCTTGTTAACCATTCCAACTAAGCTTAAGCTTGTGCTAGGACATGGTTCACGGCAATAGTCCAATGGTGGATTCGAACCCATGACCTTTTACGATTCGCAGGGCATACCCTAAACCAGTGGTGTGCAAACTTTTTGGTTGGCGGGCCACAAATTGTAAAAATACTTTAAAAGGGGCCAAAATTTGACCGAAAAAAAGTTTATAAAATCTACTTAACAAAAAAATTAAAAGCTAATTAAGCAAATTATAGAAATTGTTGACGGCCGTTTTTTTTTTTTTTTGGCTTTTTACGTAAAAATTTACGTTATAATTTTTTTAAACAAACCGTGAATTTTAAAACGTTTTAAACCTTATAAACAATACTGATATAAATAAAATAGAAACAATTTTACAATAACACATCAAAAATATTAACAAAACAAAGTCTTGGCGGGCCGGATGAAATGCTTTAACGGGCCAGATTTGGCCCGCGGGCCGTAGTTTGCCCACCACTGCCCTAAACCATTAGACTATTGACGCTTAAATTTTATTATTACTTATTATGCGACTAAATCTCCAATTCCTTTCGATACATATCTGAAATCCTCCGTACAATTATCCGAATTCCTTTACACTACTTTTACGTTTGTGTACAGTTAACGAGAAAAGCGTTAAAGATAATTTATTTATTTCAATAAGTAGGAAACTAAGTATATTTTATCATTAATACACATATTGGAGCGGATGTTTTCGCTAAGGCTTCTAACAGTATTTATCTTCAGTCGATTATTATCAAAGAGAGATATGTGAATTTGAAATGTTAGACTTATACGAGGTAATATATAAAAATATTTTAGGCCTTTATTACTAATAAATGAACACAAAATTGCATTGCGCCTAAACAGTCGAGAGGAACTAGACTTTTTAGAACAACATTTCCCTTCCACATGCAAATGTTCAAAAAAAATCTGTTAATTTTAATATTAAGCCATTCGAAATTAGTTCATAGATTTAAACGGAACACCACACTTTTTAGCATAACATAACAACTTAAACATTGAACGTCAAGTAATGAGACAAGAAAACCTTATGAGTTTACAAAAAAAAATATTATAAAACCACTTTCGCCCATAAGCGTACTATTCCATTAGATTTAAAGCATTTTAAGTAGTCGTATTAAATAAGTGGCCATTATGCTACCGGAATTTTCGGTATATGACTGGCATATCTGTATCATTGCAGTCAACATAACTACACAATTATAAGCCCCGATTTAAGTCCCCATGCGTCGCGATACTCCTAATAGAAGTTCTAGCATCCCAAGATCTCTTACCAGCTCTTAGTTGACCGCAACAGTTTCACAAGATTTGAGAGCCTCTTGACCTCTATTCGGAGCAACACGGCGCAAGGGTCTCTAAGAGGGGGCTTCAGCTTGGACGGTTACTCTAATCGAGTTTGAATTCCGAACAGCGGACGATTCTGTTGCTATCTTGTATCGGAAGGCTCGACATTCAAATCCTCCTCCTTGCGTCGTTTTCCTCATTTCTGAGGGTCGTGACCTCCACGAATTATGTGGCGGACGATCGCTTTCCACCTGTTGCGGTCTTTGGCGGTGTGAAATGCCTCGTGGACTCTCCTGTTGGTGCTAATTTGGTCTGTCCAACGCATAGGGCTCCTGCCTCTTGGTCGTTTTCCCTGTACTTTGCCTGTGACCAGGAGTGTTTCCAAGGTATCGGTTTTCCTGGCTACGTGACCGAAGAATTTGAAAACCCTACGGACACAGACCATTGACAATTCGACAGTGACATCCACTTCCCGGAGAATTGACGCATTTTTGCGGTGGGCTGTCCAAGGTACTCGCAACATTATCCTCTAGCACCACATCTCAAATGCGTCAATACGTGATCTATCTGCCTCCTTCAGGGTCCAAGTTCAAATAGCCACCTTTGAAACATTGGCGCTGTAGAAGTGTTGGTCTACACTACGGCGGGAAACATGTTTGGTAAGTGTAATCTAAATAAATTCCATTATTCTGAAATGTATAATAAAATAATATATAAATAAATAAATGAAATCTTGTTTTTTTTTCCGTTTTGCCTATAATGTCTTTCTTATACCTTCGAATAATTTATATTTACAAGTAACATATGTTATTCTTGCCTCATAACAACGTTATAACTGTAAATTTCAAAGTTTAAAATTATAGGTGATACGCTCGATTGAATAACTGATTTACTATAATAAACATTGATTAAAACCGATCTATTGGGTAAAGAAAGTTATTAACATTTCATTTGCACGAAGACATTCTAAGACATAGCACGTAAGTGCTGTCACTTCTGACTAGATTATAACACAGCGTTACTAGCAACGCCACATAAAACATCTTAGATTATACATTATTAAAAAAAAACTATAACGGCCCGAAATTATTATATATGGCAACACTGTACATAGCTTAAATAGAAAAAGATATACACATTTATAACAATTGATTCATGTTTATGCGAATATATATTGCACGGTGCATTAAAAAATCTTGTCTATCAGTTCTAAAGCATATTTCTCACACAGCCTAATGATATAGCGTATGGATTAATATTATCTAGTATCCCAGTACTTTCATCTAGTATTTACTATTTTAATAAGACAGTTATAAAAACTAGTGCTCACTTTATAGTCGAAAATCGACTTTATTTCAGAAATGGGAGCATTGAAATCACTATTTAATTAAATATCCGTCAGTACTTATCAAACCGTTGCCTAGCAACCGTATAATAGCCGTGTCTGTGTGTATTAAACGCATGGTTGTGTGTATAATGTTTTTTATTGATTTAATGCATTTTTATGCATGATTAAAAAAAAATCTCATTCTGCACTCCTACTAAAATATAAGTGTGGGAAATTTAATACGTTATTATATGGGATGGAAGTTAAATCAAACATAACGATAAATTAAACTACAAAGCAGTTGAGTGCAAAGGTTGTCGATGTACCGAATTATATTATGAACGACTTTGATCAATTTGGCCCTTTTTTCAAAGCAAAGGGCCCAATTACAGACCTTACCGACACTTACCGTCCTTTTGGCGTTACAATAGTCGTAATAATGATTATCACAAGGGTCATTTAACCAATGAATGTTTGCTAACCAGTTTTCTATATTTAATAAAGCCTTGGACACAAGTTTTGAAAGACATCGCCTCAGTGGGAACGCTTCCTTATAGTGTATTTTTTTAAGCAAGCTAGATCACAATCCCACCTGATGCTAAGTGGAAATCCAGTCCAGGACGGTACGCACTAACTTAGTAAATACCTAATCACTCTACACTACAAAACACAATGTAATTCAAATTTAAATATATTTTAACACTAAAACGACATATACAATATTGCAATACAATTTTTAACAGACAGAATATTTTTAAAAATTATTTTGTCCTTCTACTTTTTTTTTTGCTTCAATTTACCATGTACCACAAAAAAATTATTTTACGTTATATTAGTCAATATTTATTACTATAGCCTCTAGAGCGGTCGTGTAAAACTTTGTGCGTACGTATTATGTCGATTCTTATAGCATTTTAACACTAGATTCGTTGATGATGGAAAAAGTTATCATTGATGATTGGATCTACGAATCGATGAAACTTCTACAAGCCTATAAAGGTCGTAGGCCTTAAATTATTTTGCAATTATAACTACACCGCCTAGTGCCTATACACTAAAAGATATTTCGGACTACTACCCCTTATCTGTAAGACATATCGCCTATTGGAAAATGAACCTTAATATCTGAATCAAAAAGCATGAGATGACTTCACGTTTGGTATTCTTTGAAGTCGTGGTATTTTCCCGATCACGCCAACCCATTGATACAACGGTAGACAGCAGTTTTGTCTTCTAACCATTCTAAAACAAATTAAATCGTTCACTTTTAATATTTTCTAAGTGCTGAGCCGTGGTAGCTCAGTGTCCGAGCCTAAGTTGTGAATTACGTTAGCAACCCGAGGTCGATCCCCGGTGCCGGCACCAATAAATTTGTTATTGCAATTTTATGTGCTGATTTACCACGCGGTCGAAGGTGAAGGAAAACACCGTGAGGAACCCTACATGTCCTAGAAAAAAAATTCTAAGACATATAAGGTCTATCAATCCGCACTAGGGCCGCGTGGTGTACTATGCCCTTATACTCTCTTTACAGAGAAGGCCTGTGCCATGCAGTGGGATATATATAAAAGCTGTAACACGTAAAGTACTTGACCACGATCCCACCTAATGTTAAGTGGAAATGCAATCATGGATGCCTGTTCACTCTACTCTTGAAAACACATAATCGGAGGAAATGACATACGCGGGCAAACTGTTACAGTACTTTGATGTACGGATATAACATCACGTAATTTTTTGCATGATGGGTAATTGTTAGGCTAACGAAGTCTCCAAGTTGGCTACACTGACCTACGAAGGTGACCTAGGACAGGGTCGATTTTTTATAACGGCCTAAATCACGAGGATAATTTGGGCATTGTCTTGTGATACTAAGATTCATTTTACATAGCGAGAACAAAGTCTGAATGATTTCTAACTCTTATTCTAAAATTACATCTTTATTATCACATAAAGTCATTGCTTATTACAAGCATAGACTTAGTTTCATATAGTTATCGTTTGAGCCATCGTTTCATTGTATTTAGTATATTATAAAATATACCTAATTAGTCATTTGAACACATACCACCCTGTGTTCAACAAGTTAGGTCTTTAGAGAGGCTAATCGCCTATATACGTCACATGTTACGATAAATGCATTCATATATGTTTGAGTAGAACAGAGAATCGATTTTACAAATTAAATCACAAATAAAATGATTTTTGTAAATTAAACAAGTATATAAAATCAATAATATTAATTGGTTGGTTGAAGCAATTTTTCAATGGCCGCGTTCTAATGAACACAAAATGGACGCTACGTCAAAATGGCGGACGAATTCAAGTCCTTTGTTATGGCGCGTAAACTGTATTCAATATGTCTTATAGACATAACATTAATAGTCGTAATGCGATTACTATAAAATAATATAAAATTATTTATAAATTTTAATAATTATTAGCGATAGATATAAATAATATTTTTATTATAATATATAAATATTGCAGTGAGTCTTTCAACATAAATAAACGTTTATTGATTATATATTCTTGAATTATTAAATCACGAAATAAATCATAACAATCGTAATAAACATATATGACATAGAAAACAAGGTAAATATTTCATGTCATACTAAACGCATGACCCAATTAAACTATTACGACACGAAGATGAGAAAGCATATAAAGACAGTAAATAGCTATATCTAAATAAAAAATAGTTTAAGACAACAGTGGTGGGCCAACGGTTAAGCATTCCGATAACAAAGTGGGCTATAGTGCGTTCGCGTTAAGAAATTGGTAAATCTAGCCCCGCCCCTAGACCAATTGGCAACAAATTAGAAAGCTAAGTTCACAGTGACAAGTTGACGGCAGATCTTTAGTACGTTACCTACGTAAAATAATATAAATTATGTGGTGTCATGGGACACTAGGTGGGATAGTACAGAAGCAACATAATTTGCAAAAAAAGATATATTTTCTTGATTTTTTGATCGGATTTTATTTAAGTACATAAAAGTATTTGATGTGAGCCGTAGAAGCTCAGTGTCCGGGCGGTTGGCTCAAGTTGTATAATACACTAGCAACCCGAGTTCGATCCCCGGTGCCGGGACCAATAACGCGTTCGGCGGTGAAGGAAAACATCGTGAGGAAACCTACATGTCTTTAAACATTTTTCGAAGACATGTGAAGTCTACCAAAATTCTCTCTTTACAGAGAAGGCCTACGCCCAACAGTGGGACAAATATACTAAATCAAATAAAGGCTGTAACTTTAACATAAAAGTATTAAGAAAATAACAAATAAAGTTAAATAAAACAAATCAAACAAACAAAAATAGTAATGCAAATTATTAAGTAAAATAAAAACCATGTGACTATTTTTTCAACAACATAAAAATACATAAATAATTACTACTTATTAATAATTTGTTTAAGCGCCACCTGTGATCAGAGAGTTGAACTACATGCTTGACAGTCACGCTTTTAGCCGCCATGTATACGGCTGTAGCAATTCCGTTATATATTTTTCTTACGGTAAAAACCGTTTCACATTTTTTTTTAGTTCGGTTGCACAGCAAAACGGTGGTAGGGCTCCTCCAAGCTTGCCGTAAGGAACTTCGTTCTAACAATAATAGAAAAGAACATCTCGCCTGTTCGTAAGAATACAAGAGGATCGGTAATTCTTATTTAAATTTAAGTAAACAGAGCACAGTAATAACTATTTTTTTCTCCATTGTGAAGACGCCTTACCACAGTTGCACTAATGACTAACTTTCTTAACGCGAACGGAGTCTAGTAAGAATGGTTTCAAGTCCCAGCTTGTCCCAATTACTATATCATCAGATACGTATTTACAATATCTCATACCGTGTCAATTTGTGCCCAATACATATATTCTTGAGCGCTTACCCTATTCTCATAAGAATAGGGTAAGCGCTCACGCCTTTTTAACCGTAGCGGAGACGGAAGAAATAGAGACAGCTTTCACGATTTAGAGAGTGATTTTTTTGTTCAAAAAACCGCAAAAAACGGTAATTAAGTTAGGTTAGAATCTATACGCGACAATTGGATCGTAATAAGTTCAGATATATTGCTATATGAAAGAAATACCTATTGAAGTTATTGCGCTGAATTCCACTTTGTCTAACTGTTTATCGACTCAAAAGGATTACGATCGATACGTTACTATTTTCAAGTATGTAAGGTTGTTAAAATCGTTATTTTAATTATGTTTTTATTTCGTTTGTAATCTTGTTCCATATTTGTATGGATGCCATTAAAACAAATGGACACCAGCAATTTATATTAAGCTAACTTATAAAAACTTTAATTTAGTCCGTCTATTTGTACTCTTTTTATTGTGTTCAAATAAAAAAGTATATATTCTCGTTAATCTGAGATAGCGTCGCATAAACTGCTAGTGTCAGCTTCACCTATTTTTTCATCATAAAATGGCATTATTGGCACTTTAACGGTTTTAAACGATAAATTAGTGCAAAACTCATCAAGGCCGAAGATCCTGGGATCATTACAGTCCTGACCAGCGGATACTGAAAGGGTCCAAACACAGCTGCTCAATTGTCTCAGATGGATTAGACGTGAATGCAACTGACATTATTTACATAGACTAAATTATTTAATTAAATTTAACTGTTAACACCAGGCAGCTATCAAATTTAACTGCCACTTTACCAGCAAATCTTTTGAGAGCGAAGCATGATATTTAACGCATAGACTTGACGCCGTGCATGGTTAGGAACTCATGCAGATCCCTCGGCACTTGTGAGGGCCGGTACCTCGCCCCGTGTAACGCTAGGCTGCAGCTGCAAGGCACGAGAGACGAGGACTTATTGCAGAGCGCACTAGACTTTCTGCTGGACCTGTGGAAAATATTAGAATTATAATAAAAGCTGTTCAAAGACTATCGTTTGGCAGACTTCTCTAATTAGTCTAACGCTTTTACTGCATGGAAAGAATATTGTAGTTTCTAACAAGTTCTTGCATGTTCCATCTAGATATCCATACTCCCGAAGTGTTCTCAGATTGTCATGCCAAAGGGGACAGTGGGCTACTGCCATGGAGTGGTCCCGAACACCCACGGCGAAGCGAACCTCACGCCGGCCTGCGAGGTCAGACTGGCCGAGACGGCGGCACCGTTAGGCTCTCGGAGCCTACCAAAATTGTGTTGACGGGCCGTGGGGCTTGTGTCCGCTTTCCACGGCAGGGAAAGAGTCGCTGGTTATGAGAAGTGTTGGTGTTTTGTTGTCACGGTACAGAGCCGGATGACTTGCAGGCTGATGTGTTCGCCAGCGTTCCCATATACGACAATGATGGAACATCTTGTGGGTTTGGTCGGCGAGGGCCCGACATAACTCGTCCTTCCCCCGGGTGACAAGTACGCGGTAAAGCAGGTTACATAAGTAAAAAAAAATCTATGCTACGAAGATTCCAGTGGCTTTGGCAGCAAGTCCATTACTTTAATGCAGCACTCGAAGAACTGAGGTCTAAGGTCGTCAATACGTCCTTGTATTGGCAATGGTATGTTTTGTTTATTTTACTTTAATATCAATGAATATCTACTTACCACCTATTGATGCCAGTAGGGGCGTGACGCCCTCCGAGTCTACCGCGTCCACGTGTGCGCCTCGACTCAACAGCTCGCAGACCACCCCACAAAGAGATTCACTCCACTGATTTTGTTCATCTGCAATATACGTAAAAGTCAAACCAAATGTATCTGGATATTTACTGGAGTTTGGAATTTTCGGGAACGTTTTGAAGTAAAACTTCTTTACGCACGCTTGATTTAGCGAGTGACGAGAGCGTTACGAAAAGTATGATCGGACGTCGCGAACGGAAGTTGAGAAATGAAATAAAAAGAGTTATATATAACACATAACGCAGGCATATTCCTGTATCACAATGTAGAAGCAGGATAGAGCACCGCGCGCGCACATGTTCTTTCTCTCTTAAACAATTATGTATATACACAAAGTGATATGTATACATAGTATATATATATTATTAACAATCACCAGGTATAAGCTGGAAGGAGATCAGCGCGACATGGAGAGCCGTCCGTCTCCTGTCATCTGCTGTGTCCACTTCGACGCCACACTCCAGCAGCAACCGCGTCGTTCTTGTGCATGGGAACCTTTAAGAAATACTTGATTTTTCTAAACTGTATTTTTTGAAAATTGTTACAACTATTTCAAAAAAAAAATCATAAAAAGTGGTAAACGTTTGCTGTCTCTATCTACCCCGAATGAGTTACGGAGTCTGCCACCAAATCTGGAGAAATCCGTAACTTATGTGACGATTACTTTGTTGGAAGCTATTTAGAACAAAACAGTAGCTTAATGGCTAAGCGTAAGACTTTATGACGACGAGTGTTCGAATCTCATCTAGCTTTTACCAATGAGTTTCTATTTTTAAGTTTCTTACATACGCATTTATTTGTAAGTAGGTATGTATATTATATATGCATGCATTTATTATAGTTTTCTTTTATTTATTATTTTCTCATATAGCTTGCACCCGTTACTTTGTCTCTACACAACCCCAAGGTAGACTGGCAGAGAATGCCTACTGGCATTAAGTCCGCCTATTTGTACCTTTTTTTTGTATTGTGTGCAAATAAAGAATAAATAAATAAATACGCTTGATCTGAGGATTGAGGGGAAATCAGAGACACTAAAGTAGGCTTCAGCTTGCTGACAGTGACATATAAACGGAGGTGGTTCTTCCAAATCAGGTGGGACGAATTTCGTGTTCGCTCCTCATTAAAAATAAGACTCACTGGCATACATCGCTCGTATGGAAATCGTCAACCGGCGTCCTCCTGTCTGCAGCCAGGTGCAGCAAGGTCTGCCCCGTGTGTAGCCTCACGTGACGCAGCCCGAATATAGCCCTCCTCACGGCGCTCGTCGTATCCTGCATAAAACTATTAATTAAAAAAAAATAATTCACATGTTATTAATTGGAAGGTAGATGGGAAGAAAATATTCCTCTCTACTGCGGGACAGGATGACGAGAATTGCCGGTCAGTTAGCAGATAAAGCTTTAGAGTGGATTCCAAAAAGAACAAAGAAGCATGGTTTTTTTGTTGTTGGTGGTGGGAGACTTCAAGAAGATAGAGGGTTGTGTGAGGTACTTACTAAAACCCCCCTTCTTTAAGGGGCTCTGGTATTTCTAGTGGAACGCACTAGAGCCCCTCTGCACTACGCTCTGAAAGCACATACCAGAGGACACTCCCTCTTCCAGCACCCTCGCAATGCTAAGACGACACGGGCAAGCCGATGACGCCTTCATACAGAGTCCATTAAAGTGGACAACAAAGGTACACCCTTGTCGCCCGTGGACCGTGGAACATGACGGGGATCTATAGCGGCCTATACGGAGACGATCGGGTTGACACAGCTCAGGACAAAACGCACAACAGAGCGAAATAGAAAACTATTTATTAAATCATTGGTTACATTTCAATAAGTAAACGTATATATAAATCAAATATAATAATAGCGACTGTCGACGCTTAAACCATAAACAACACGGGAATGTAAGGTTATGGTATAATCGTGAATGTCGCGGTTAACAAGTTCCCAACGACACCTTGTTACATGGTAGGATCGGAGGAGGCCTAAGTTCAGCAGTGGAAGGGAGTAGGGCTGCAATATGATACTAACCTCGTCGTTGCCAGAGTTCTCCAGCAGGCGTGCCGCCACCGCCACCAGGTAGAGGGCAGTCCGCACGTTGCTCTCAAACTCCTCCTGGAGTGAGAAAGCAAGAGCCAAGCTCTGATATTCAACACTAGTGATACTCTCTTTAGCCGTGTTTACATCGAGACAAACAATCAATGTAAGATAACTAAACTAACTAAAGTCCTTTTTATGATCAAATAATTACTTGCCAAAAAGTTCATTCACATTTGAGTATTTCATCTGCCCCAAACGAGTTAAATAGATTAAAACTTATAGAGAACTATGATTCGCCTTCTAATTTGTGCAAAAAGTTCACTATGGTTTCGGAGATAAGCCGCTATAACAGCCGGCAGTACTCGCACCAGTTAAGTACACAAGCTACTGCATTCGGTGGTAGCTTTCGATATGCGGGGTCAAAATGTTGGAATAACATCCTATTAGGATGTTAAAAACATTACCTATATTCAAAAACAAATTGAAATACTTCCTAACTGAATCTCAAGGAGCACGCCAACATCAACTACGACAAATCGTTTATTTGACACTATATGTTATTTATTATGTAATTTGTTTATATAGATATAAATATATATATATATAAATATATATATATATGAAAACTAAATAAAAATATGTCTTTTTAAACTGTACGTAACACCATATTAATACACAACCGAATCGTGTCCGCCTTACGTCTTCACAAGTGTTAGCTGGCAACACATGACACCCATTGATTGTTATGCATAATAACTACTTCCAATGATATCTTAGTGATTTACCTGAACCTTATTGTATCTTTAATTCATAATTTAGGTGTTCATCACATTAAGCTGTTATTGTAAACAATAGTTGTAACTTTATTAGTTCCTAATCTGACTTCTAATTAATTTTGTATAAAGATTGTAAGGACGTGCAGTTGTCACGGTATTCGTTATAATAATTCTTTGTACAACGTTACGATGTCTCAATAAAACGAGTGTATTAGTTGTTGGACTATTTTATTCTACGAGACCTACAAATTATAACACAAGTTTTATGGCTGGAAATCAGCGCTGTGCTACATTTGTGAACACAGCACATACTGAGCCAACCCCTTTTCGGCACAATTTCTATTTTGTCCTTTTTTTTTAAAAAAATCACAATTATAATTACTTTTGTTAATGTTGTTTTGTGTCTTGTATCACCTGTTCTTTTTGTGTTCTTGTGTCGAATAAATGTTTATTCTATTCTATTCTATACAGTCATATGATACTTGGAAGATTGTTGCCTCGGAAATGTAAACACGACTTATGCATAGATGATGTGTTAGTGTATGTACGAGCCTTAGTGGTGATAATCGCTCCTGTTTCAATATCACTGGCCATTTTTTTTTCTGAATCAACTACGCTGATCAGCCGGGCGACCTCTACAGTTTCACCGGGTTTTTGAGAGGCGCAGCTCTTAAATCTCTTTTTTTATGGAAGGAAATGCTGTCATTCATACTTTTTGGAAGCCCTACCGACTAAAACCTCCCTTGGTGACCAGTCCTTCGCTGTGATGGGGCGAGATGGGAATTCGTTAGCATTCACCATTTCGCCCCCGTGATAGGCCCGGTTACAAAAACTGCCTCCTGCGATTGTGGGAGTGTAGCCATGCTCACGAGACCTTTTTAAGGAGTATTTACGAGTACTCCCGAGACAGGGGGTTTTTATGTAGTACATTCCTCCAATACGTCAGCGGTTTGCTCCTCTTCAGTCATTATGCGGACTGCTGAAGAGTGGAGGAACTCTCTGCCGAAGTCAGTCTTTCCAGACCATTAAACATAAACGACACTTCCCAATCCGTGTTGTAAGTCTCCGGGCTAACAATCAACTGCTAAAGCCATTAAAAGTGTATAATTGTACTGTAGTCTAAATCTAATTGATGGAAATAAATGAGGAATATAATTTAGAACGTGGTATAGCAACGTACTATCAAGGCCTCCGGATCGTGGTTGGTCTGCGGCTTCTCTATCCTCACGCGGCCTCTCTTCAGCTCCTCAGCGCAGGCCTCCAACACGAAGCAAACCTGGAAAAAGTTTAATTAACTAAGGTCTCACTGCCAGTCAAATTTTGTTTCAATACTCTGCTTCCGGAATAGCTTTAATGGGATATGCATGAGCTCGAATGAAATTTGAATCAAGTTACTTTCTTTCCAATTTACTGTATGGTTTACAGCGATAGACTAACCCTTGTAATTATACCCCAGTTGGTATTGATTAGTTAGAAAAGCTGATTTTATATATTTACCTATATATTTATTATTTTTAAAAAATATAATTATAAATCGGTATTCACCTGGCTTAGTGGCAACTCTATGCCGATGTGAATCATTTGGGAGAAGACTTGCGCGAACCTCAGCAGGTCCTTCACAACTGATACCTATAATTAATTAAAATATGTTAATTAATATATACGTAATCCAGTAATCTAACGGTTAAACGTGTGAAAAATGGTGGACATCATCAAACGCATATCTGGCGAAACCTTGTGCAAAACTATTCGACTATTGACGTGAACCATCTCCTAGTACAAGGTTAAGCTAAGTTGAAATGGTGCCACTTATAAGCCTTCCTATAATAAATTCCGTCGCGTCGCCCGGAGGCCGAGACACGTTCTTAACGATCCGGACAACGCGATTACCATTGCACAGGCTAGATCTCTACAAATCAACAAAGCGTCCATTCGCGACCGTCGGAGGTTGCGAATAATCCTTGCGCGTTACCGCTATTTTATGGGCAGGCCTCACCCCTTAGATGTTAGGAGCGTTGCTGGAGTTTCTTCGGCCACTTCTTCTCCCAGCGCCAACACTTCCCGAAGTGGCACTCAAAGTTAGTTTAGCTTTTGAATGTCTCTTAGATTATCCGTGAAATAGCAACCGACCGTGTCGTGGTTCAGCCCTCTCGGGCGCCCTCGGATCGGCATGCTTACGCGTAACATAGTAACCGTCCAAGCCGAGGTTACCCCTCACCGGGGGGACCCTTGTATCGAGTTACTAGCAATAGAGGTTCAGGCTAAGCGACCTAAGAGCTATGCCACCTCTCAACCCGGTGAAGCAGTCAAGGCCAGCTTCTCTGGCCAATCTGTATAGTTCGTCATAAAAAAAAGAATTGAAATGGTTAACAAGCATGTTAGTAATATTTCTGGAAAAATAAGTTTTGATAATCTGCTATTATGCCATAGTTCAGTTTTCCAATGGCCACCACAGACACTCCACTATTGTTTTTATTATTGCTTTGCCGATACATATTATTCAAATTAATCAATATCAAATAATCCAAATATAAAAATTTTAAATTTTTTATTCGATTTGAAAATTACGTATCATAAAATATTATAGGGTTTTCGACACAATTACAATTTGTAATATACCTATGTGTTGGTTTCATAGTGAAATGTTTTTTGCACAATTACAATTTGTAATATACCTATGTGTTGGTTTCATAGTGAAATGTTTTTGCACAATTACAATTTGTAATATACCTATGTGTTGGTTTCATAGTGAAATGTTTTTTGCACAATTACAATTTGTAATATACCTATGTGTTGGTTTCATAGTGAAATGTTTTGGCACAATTACAATTTGTAATACACCTATGTGTTGGTTTCACAGTGAAATGTCGTTGGCAAATAGCTGAGTCGGAACTTTCAAGTTACTTTGTTATGATGTCGCAGCTGCAGCGCGTGTCGCCAGAGCGCCAGGCAGCGGTCAAAGCGCGCCTCGTCCGCGAACACTGCGCCGCGGAACACGACGGGGTGCGGCAGGTCGGGGCACGAGCGTCCCAGCACGCGCTCGCGCACCGCCAGACCCTCCATGTGCAGAGCGTGCGCGTTGCTGTGCAGCCCCTCCACCTCCTTGACCATTCATTTAGTTTTTAGTGAAATTCTTTACGCACGCATTTCTTGGGAAATTAGCTAGTGAGAGCCCAACGAAAAGTGTGAACGGACAAGGCAAACGATAGTTAATTTTTCCAGTTACAAACAGCCTTTCCAAGATATCACTGTTTTTTCTGGCAGAGTGACCAAAGTATACCAGCATCCAATGTAGGTATATGGTGGACAGTCTAGCTTTAATTTTAAGTTCATTAAGGATACGGATACGTTGATAGTACTGGGTGTAGAATGCTGATTTTTTAACTGCTCATAACAAACAGTCTTTCCCACTGTGCGAGGTTATGTTTACCTCCTGGGACACCCTACATGCTTATAGATGAAGTTAAAGAAGTTTTACTTTTTTGTAGTTTAGTTTGTGTGTCTAACAGAGTCATTTTTTTCTATACTTCACGCGTCATTGTAATGCCCTGTACTTCGTGACATCAGGAAGACAACATCTTGATATTTGGTAACAATCTGCCCGTTAATGAGTCGTGGCAGTTTATACAACTGTAAATTGCAAGCAATCTCACCTCTATGGTTGTGCTCTCCTTCCAGTTGTCGTAGGCTGGTATTGGGTCCGCGGGCTTCTTTAGCAGCAGTCCGTACCGGGTGTCGTACCGCATCGTCATGGCCCTGTGTAAATACTGGTACGCCATCTATGGATAGATGTTAGTGGACAATCGAAATTAAAATTTACTGAATGCAGGAAAATTATAGTTAAATATTTAATTTAACTAACCGAACGATCCCAGTGAGGGTAAGCTATTAATATTTTCCTTTCAATGCATTTTTTCAACGGGATATAATTATATTATTTAAATTTATTCCCTACAGATCCCTCCTACTTCCGATCTGATGGTAGAGAGATTGAATGTTAATATTGAAATTGAATACCAGTAACATTGCCATTGTAAATAAATAGTCGTTTTTCGGTTTTTTAAGCATAAAAAAACACATGCAAAATATTTGTGCCCAGCGTATGGCAATGGGCTTACCACCTGTCGCATATGGGACCTAATGAGCTTCGTGAAAAGTGGACGCCGACCATATATTCCCTACAGATACCTTCTACTTCCGATCTGATGGTCGAGAGATTGAATGTTAATATTGAAATTGAATACCAGTAAGATTGCCATTATAAATAAATAGTCGTTTTTCGATTTATTAAGCATAAAAACACATGTAAAAAATTTGTGCCCAGCGTATGGCAATGGGCTTACCACCTGTCGCATATGGGAACTAATGAGCTTGGTGAAAAGTGGACACCGACAACTGTCTCTGTCTACCTCGCTAGAGTTAAAAGGACGTGAGAGTTTATTTTATTATTTATTATTATATTGTTTAATGTGGGTTCCGTAAGAAGTACGAGTCGTACCCTCAGACAATAATACTCCTTGTCGTTTGCGTACGACGCCCCTAACAGCTCGTAGGCCTCAATAGACTGCGCCCTGGTGACCTCCGGCCGGCTGGCCAGGATCTCCACCACAGAGGCCCGCGCCCGTTCCGCCGCACACTGCAATGGCGTCATACCTGGAACAACACAATTTTGTTTTAGCTAGAGGAGGTAAAACAGCATTTTGCAAATATTCTTGTCAATTCATATGCATATTCTTGCTAATGAATATTCATTACTTCATTATGGCAATCAAAATAGAATATTCACCGTTCTCGTTGGTGAGTATGCGTGCGTTATGTTCTATGAGCGCGTACACCACGGTGGCGTGCCCGCACTCCGCGGCGAAGTGCAGCGCGGTGGCGCCGCACAGCGCGCGCTCGTCCACCTTCGCGCCGCTGTCCAATAAGAACTGTACCTGGAACACGTAATTAACCTTTTACAAGTATAGCCATAAGCAAAAATAAAGGGTCGGTTAAGAAAGTTTGAAAATCTCGGAAGACAAAGACGCTAGCTAACTGAAATTGTGCATGATAGACAATTAAATATCCTTAAAATAATAATAATAATAATCATTTATTCCTCACCATAATCCACAGTAGTTACTTAAGATAATTATATAATTAAAAACATATACACATTTGGAACAAGAGACATAATAACTGAAAGATTATGGTGGATTGACACTTGAACTAGGACGGACCCTGTGTCTCGAGTAATCAATCCTCCACCCCATTACATTATCAAAAGTAGTGTACATAGCAATTAAAACACAATTTTAAGCTGATTCGTTTTGGTGAAGTATTTGTTTAGATATGTATATAAAGATATGACTTTGTGTGTGTGTGTGTGTGTGTATATGGGTATGTAGATGTGTAGAGTATTGCTAATCATGTATTTTTTAATATATTTTCCGTTTCAGAGTAACCAGAGTATAATAAAATAAAATATTTTCATTAATTTATTTATATTTCATTAAAATACATAAACGAAACATAAGGAGCCGTGGTAGCTCAATGTCCGGGCGGTTGGCTCTTGTTGCATAGTACGCTAGCAACCCGAGTTCGATCCCCGGTGCCGGCACCAATAAATTTGTTGTTGCAATTTTATGTGCTGATTTACCACGCGCTCGGCGGTGAAGGAAAACATCGTGAGGAAACCTACATGTCTTAGAAAATTTTTCTAAGGCATGTGAAGTCTGCCAATCCGCACTAGGGCCGCGTGGTGGACTATGCCCTTATACTCTCTTTACAGATAAGGCCTGCGCCCAGCAGTGGTACATATATATTATATATATAAAGGCTTGTGGGAGGCCTCCACTCTTGTTGATATTTGCGGGAAGAATAACACTCGGAGTCCAGATTTGTAATGTCATGTAATTTCTAATCTCTTAACTATATATACAAACTTATGTGCTACGTCCTTACTGGTACTAATTATAAACTAAGTTTGTCGACCAATCAGGAAGGGACATTGAGCAACAGCTATTTGCAATGAGAGTGAGCGAGAGGTGACCCTCTCTGTCACACATCTTGCGCGCTCCGCACAGAGATAGCGATACGCTGTTTAAGACCCCCGACATCACTCCCCCTCAAGCGAAGCGTACGCTCTTCTTTACGACGCGGCCCGATCTTGTTACGTAGGGATGGCTGGTAGCGAGCGTGTTACTTGATGTTGCTGTGTTTCTAGTTGTAGGTACCTCTTCCTTGTCTGTTTCACTCTCAATTGTATATGCGGGCTTCAATCTGTCCAGCGATATTACTGAAGTTCGCGTTGGAAGTTGAATTTTGAAATATTTTTCGTGTCGCTTTAAAACTTCGTATGGTCCGTCGTACGGTGGTGTGAGTGGTGACCGCACGGTGTCATTGCGGACGAATACATGTGAGCACTTTGAGAGATCTTTGTAGACGAATGGTTGCTGTGACGTTTGTTGCGGACGTGTTGTAGGCGTTAATGACGTCATCGCTTCTGTTAGATGCCGTAGAAAATCTGCGTCGTCATATTTCGGCTGAGTAGGCACGAAGAAATCGGACGGTATCCTCAGATTTGTACCATAGGTCATAAGCGCGGGGCTGAAATTGTTGTCGTCTCGTATAGCGCTGCGTAGCCCCAACAGAACTGTAGGTAAGTCTTCACTCCATGTTATAGACGCGCCACGAGCCATGAGCGCGGCCTTCATAGTTCTATGCCATCTCTATTTGACCGTTAGATTGAGGATGGAATGCGGTGGTTCGAATTCTGTTTATTCCAAACTTTTTAATAATGTGTTGAACAATGATGATTCGAACTGGCGGCCTTGATCGGTTGATATTCTTAACGGACAACCGAAGCGTGTTATCCACTGTTCGTAAAGCGCTTTAGCGACTGTCTCTGCGGTTATGTCTTGCACGGGAATCGCTTCGGGCCATTTCGTGCATCTATCGATAATAGTGATGCAGTATCGATAACCGTTGGATGGTTGTAGGGGGGCCGACTATGTCTATGTGTATATGTTCGAAGCGTTGCGATGGCGGAAATGTAGATAGCGGCGTTACGACGTGGCGATGTACTTTAGCGCGCTGACATTCTGTGCAGGCTTTCGTCCAACTTGCCACTTCTTTACTCATCGCTGGCCAGAAGAATTTGGTGGTCATCTGCTTTCTTGTCGTTCTTACGCCTGGATGGCACAGTTCATGTTGCGCTTTGAAAGCGGCGTAACGATATGCCTTGGGTAAAAAATGGGCGTGGCGTTGTTGTGGACAGCTCACACGTGATTGGACGGCTCATTCCAGGTAGGGTTAGATCGGCGAATTTTAAGTTCGGTTGTACTTTTAACTTCTTTAGTTCTTCGTCGTTGCTTTGGTCGATAGACAATTGAGCGAAGTCGATTGCAGTTGGGCATTGTATTTCCTCTATGCGCGACAATGCGTCGGCGACTGGGTTCTCTTCGCCTTTTAGATACTCGATTTTTGAGCAGAATTGGCTGATGTAGCTGAGTTGACGTTCACGGCGCGGGCTGTCGCTGTTACTCGCTGTCTTTGTCAGTGCATACGTAAGAGGCTTGTGATCGGTGTAGATGGTGACTTCGGAGCCTTCTATTAATCGACGAAAATGTTTTACAGCTGAGTAGATCGCTAATAGCTCGCGATCGTACACGCTGTAGCGGCGTTGAGTAGCACTCATAGTTTTCGAAAAGAATGCCAGTGGTTTCCAAACTTCTGAGTCTTTTTGTTGCAGTACGGCGCCTAGACTATGATCTGAGGCGTCGGTCATGATGACAAGTTTGTTTCCGACAGACGGGTACGCTAGTGTTGTGGCTTCTGAGATGCTTTGGCGGCATTTTCAAAAGCGTTTTCGGCTTCAGGCGTCCATTCGATTGGCGTCTTGTCGTTTTTCTGTTATGTAAATACTTGTTTAGATCGTGTTGTAAGTCGGCTTGGTGAGGTAGGCAATCACGGTAGAAATTTAGCATGCCTAAGAAACGTCGTAGCTCGATGATGGTTTTCGGCTTGGGGTATGTAGATATGGCGTCTGTACGTTCTTGAGGAGGTCTTATTCCCTCTGCTGTAACTTCGTAGCCCAGGAAGTTGATCGTATTCTTTCCAAACTCGCACTTGTCTACGTTGATCGAGACACCGTATTTCTCGAGGCGTTTTAATATTTCGTGAAGCAGCTTTTATGCGATTCTTCACATTTTGAAAAGAGCAGGATGTCGTCTATGTAGCAAAAGCATCCGCTAATACCTCGTAGGACCTCATGCATGAATCTTTGATAAGATTGGCTTCCATTTTTGAGACCAAACGTCATGCAGTTGAATTCGAATAGGCCGAAAGGTGTGATTACGGCGGTCTTCTTTGCGTCTTCTTTATTTATAGGTATCCAGTAATATGCAGTCTTGATATCGATTTTGGAGAATAATTTCATGTCTTTCAGCTGATACGTGAAGTCTTGAATGCGAGGTATAGGGTACCGGTCCGGTTGTGTAACCGCGTTAAGGCGTCTGTAATCTCCGCAAATTCGTAATCCTCCATCTTTTTTCTTAACAACATGGAGCGGGCTCGCCCAAGGACTCTTTGATGGCTGGCATATACCCATCTCCATCATGCGCTCGAATTCTTCTTTGGCCGCTTTGTATTTGTCGGGCGGCAGGGCGCGCGTGCAAACAACGGTGGGCCGGTTGTTTCGATGTAATGAACTACGTTGTGTTTCGGTGGCTGCTTCAGTGACATGGGCCGAAGTACGTTAGGATAAGTCTTCAATATGCCATGGTAATCTTGACTGGAATTGATAAGGTGGATGGCTTCGGAAGGTGTAGAAATCTCGATGGCATTTATCGATAGTTCTGTCACCATATCGACTAACCTTTTCTTATGCAGGTCCACAAGCAGTTGAAAATGGCGAAGAAAGTCAGCTCCTAATATCGAAGTCTTGACATCTGCAATGATGAAGGTCCACGTGAAGCTTCGACGAAGGCCAAGGTTCAGCCTAATCGTTTTCTCACCATACGTTTTATGGGCGTATTATTTGCGGCAAAAGTTGGAAAGCGCTATCTCGGCTGTTTTTTCTTGTCTTATTTGTCGCTGCCAGTACGGAAATGTCGGCGCCTGTGTCCACGAGGAAACGTTCCCGAGTGTCGCGATCGTGTACACATAGGCGATTGCTTGTATGGGAGACATCGACGCTCGCCACAGTCGATGTCGACGTTAGTTTTCCGACTTCTTATTTCGGCGACAGCACGGTGACTCGCAACGTTTCGCTTTGTCGCCAAACCGGAAATGGTATTTGCATTCCCATGTAGGATCCCCAGGCTTCACTGATGAACTGCGTCGCGTACTGGACTGCGAACGTGAGCGTGAGCGCCAGCGAGAGTGACGGCGCTGATAATTATGCTGCGGACGGGAGCGTATTTCGGCAATTTCAAGCGTAAGTTTTTCAATTTGCTTCGTTAAAAATTCGAGTCTTGTATTAGTTTCCTCTTCTGTAGATTTTGAGACGACGGCGACGGAAGCGTTATGTGCTGGCGCGGAGTATTCGGCCATCTGGTCGGCCATGGCGGCAAGCACGTCGAGCGATGATTCAGTATTGATCGAGAGAACTACGCGTATTTGTGTGGGTAGTTGATTGAGCCACTCGATTTTGAGGCCGTCATCTGTTATCATCCCACCTCCGAGTTCACGCATTCTTCGCAGTAGTTGAGAGGGCTTCTGGTCGCCGAGCTCTAAACCACTGATAAGTTGTTGAAAATTCTTCACTTCGGATTTATCGTACACGGCGAGTAGGCGGTTTTTAATGGCTTGATATTTTTTTGCCTCCGGCGGGTTGTACAGGATATCCGTGAGATGTCGCAGGTCCGTTGCTTGGAGTTGTTGCAGAACGAAGCGAAATTTTTGGTCATCCGATGTTTTTAGCGGCTCCACCACGGCTTCGAATTGGATGAACCATGCCCGAGGAATTTCCCGCCAAAATGGTAGTAATTTCGACTGGATGGAGACTCCTGCCAGGTCTAAGCTTGGTAACGATGCTTGTTGGCTTGAATCTTGATTCGAACAGCTATGTTGATCTTCCATGTTTCAATCACGTCGGGGTCACCAATGTGGGAGGCCTCCACTCTTGTTGATATTTGCGGGAAGAATAACACTCGGAGTCCAGATTTGTAATGTCATGTAATTTCTAATCTCTTAACTATATATACAAACTTATGTGCTACGTCCTTACTGGTACTAATTATAAACTAAGTTTGTCGACCAATCAGGAAGGGACATTGAGCAACAGCTATTTGCAATGAGAGTGAGCGAGAGGTGACCCTCTCTGTCACACATCTTGCGCGCTCCGCACAGAGATAGCGATACGCTGTTTAAGACCCCCGACAGGCTGTAACTTTAACATAAACGAAAAAGGATATCTTACGTAAACATTGATAATACAGTATTTTTCATTAAATTTTATTTTTTATTTAAATTTTAGTACTTAGTGCTGCCTCCATGTGGCAGAAGTCCTTTTTCGTTTATGTTTTTTAATGAAATATAAATAAATTAATAAAAATATTTAATTGTCTATCATGCACAGTTTATTTCAGTTAGCTAGCGTCTTTATCTTCCAAGATATTCAATCTTTCTTAACCGGCCCTTTATTTTTGCTCACGACTGTATATTTAGGAGTACTGCCGGTTGCACTGCAGTCGAAATTCAACTTTAGCCCATTAGAGTATTGATCTCATTATTGATTAGAGCATAAATCGCAGCTCGTACCTTACTCCTTGAATCTATAAGACATGACATATCAACGGTTTTTTACGCGCTCCCCGGGGAAGGGGCCGGGGTATATCGGGTTCGGCCTACAAGAGGCTCCTACCAGCATAAAACGGCCCATGGTAAGCGATACTTCGCCATGATGGTGAACAAGGAGATACACTTCACTGGTGTGGGAATCACGTGAGAACAAGTTTCTTGCCATCTCTGTTAGAATTAAAACGGAGTTCTTTTTCTAACTTCACACATGTTAATATCAATTTGTGCATATCATCTGTACTATAATAATATGCATTATAATGTAACCCGCACATTCTATAAAACCAGCATTTGATAAAACAAACGCCACATAACTGTCAATCAAAGCAAATTCTCATGATAACGCTTTATATAATATCAAATGACTGCAGATAAGTCGAAAATATTATATAACATGTAAAATGCTATTGAACTTTACACGTAACCTTAGAAGATAAAGTTAATACTGAATCTTGTGAGCTAAACATACTAGAGCCGTGGTAGCTCCGCGTCCGGGCGGTTGCCTCATGTCAGAAGTACAGTAGCAACCTAAGTTCGATCCCCGATCGACGCTCTCAGGCACCCTCAGATCGGACACGTAACATAGTAAAGCCTAAACATAATAAGCCGAGGTTACCCCTCACCGGGGAGAGCCTTGTGTCGATTTACTAGCGATAGAGGTTCTATGAGCTATGCCACCTCTCAATACGGTGAAGCAGTGAAGGCTAGCTTCTTTGGCCAATCTGAGTAGTTTGTCATTAAAAAAAATCTATCCCCGGTGCCGGCACCAATGAATTTATTTGTTCCAATTTTAAGTTCTGACTTACCGCGCGCTCGGCGGTGAACGAAACAATCGCGAAGAAACCTACATGTGATAGAATATTACGAGTGGGTTTACAAGCGCATGTTGGGTATTGGTTGAACTTGGTAAGTATAAAATGAGGAAGATCTACGACGAGACAACTAGAACCTCAGATCTGCAATAGATCGTCAAGTTGAGAAAAGTACGTCGGTCACCTCCTTCAACTTATCTTGATGAGCAAAGTCGCTGGCAAGAGAAGTGTTGGTAGTAGGAGGGAATCTGACTACTTAACATCAGAGAGTGGACTATAATTGCGAGTGCCGTCCTTCCGTCTGTTCCGCCTCGTAAATGACAGAAAGAAATACAGTGGTACATCGGACTTTAATTCGTGCCAAAACCTTGCTCGTATCTCAAATTTCAGCCCCCAAAATGGTGTTTTTTCACTTGTTTTTGATAAGTGTTCAAAACACATATTCATAGGTCCTGAGCTTAGAAATTATTGTAACGCCCTTAGTTGGCGTTATATCGTTTATTAACTGTTTTTCAACTTGTTTATGTTTAAGCACAGTAAATATCATTGATGTACTACGCCCGTACATCCTCGCCAAGTCAATTACTCGTAAACCTTGCTCATGTTATGTGAGGTTCTTACTATGATCTTACTACGCATGGCGTAGCGTGCATGGCGAGAGGCTCCATGATTCCAATGGAACACACCGGAGGCCCTCTGCACTCGAGAACGTCCCCTTGGGAGGTTTATCCCTCCCTAGCACCCTCGCAGAGCAAGGCGACAAGAGACCACACTGTTGCCTTCTTCCCGGGTCCCACATCAGGTCCCCTGTCGCCTCTTGTCGCCCGTGAACTCGAGACCCTTGTAATCGCCTTCTACGACAGGCCGGTGATACTGTTGCCTTATTCTACAAACCCAGGACTGACAGAAACAGACCGATGTAGTCTAGTGGCTGTCATCTCAAAGCAAAATATCGCTCGGTCGGCGGCTCGTATCTCAATACACTCGTATATGAAGGTACCACTGTATGGTGAGCTGACTGCCAACCTTCGCTAGTTGTAGAGGCACTTTAGGAAGAAATAATCGACTTACCACATCCAAATGACCTTTGTACGCGGCGATCATGAGGCACGTGTTATTATATTTGTTGGCCTTGTGTATATCGGCGCCGTGTCGCACGAGGTACTTCACTATGTCCAGGCGGCCGTCGAAGCAGGCTGCTCGCAGCGGGGTGCTGAGGGTCTTGGTGGCGTGGTTAACGTTTGCACCAGCTCGGACCAACCTCTTCACTATACCCAAGTGGCCGGCCCCTGCGGCGCACCATAACGCCGTTGCGCCTGGAATTACAAAAAAATATAAAAGCAAATTACGAAAGTAAAAACCGACTTAAAATTTACGTTAATAATAAACGTACTCGTCTTGCCGATCAGTGATAGATTAAACGCTATACGACATATCTTTTATGAAATATCATATTGTGCATTTCTGGCACAACACAAAAGAAGAAAATATACGCGCCTAAAGTGCCGGTGTCTGTCTTTCCCTCCGATTTTAAGTGGGTGAAGGTGAAGTCCTGCGAAAACTATAGGACTGTGGCGCTCATATCCCACGTAAGCAAAATTCTACTGTATATTATCAACGAACGCCTAGAATCTTTTTTACAATGGCAGATTTTTTTACAATTTTTTTTACAATGGTAGAGCAAGCCGGATTCGTTAAATGTCAGGTAGATCATAGAAAAATGCCGTGAATTCAACATTTCAATGCTTATGTGCTTTGTCGATTATTCAAAAGCGTTTGACTGTGTTAGATGGGATTGCCTATGGAATATTTTAACAGAAATGGAAGTATCAAAACATCTCGTTGTGCTCATTGTAAACTTATATGAGAATGGAATCACATTTGTGAAGGTGAACAATGTTTTGTCGAAACTCTTTAAGCCACATAGAGGCGTGAGACAAGGATGCATTCTATCGCCGATTCTCTTTATCATCTACGGCATATCCATTGGCGGTAGAAAAAATGTTCATTGTGTTGGTGTTCAATAAATAAATAAAAAACCTAAATGGCATATTAAACAATGGTGAAACTTAATTAGATCAAGATTTTTCATGTAAAAAAATCACAAAAAAGGAAAACAAAAATTCGCATCGCCCAAAAATAAACGTGCCTAAATTCGAACAACTCCAACGCAATTAGTGGACAGGTACTTTCGATTTCAGAGAAGCACGCGGCACTGTGACGATTCCTACTCGTGTTTTCATCGTAACGCAATACCAAAGTAATTTATAACATCTTACCGCGAATTAATTGCGATAAGTCATACAGTGGAAACAAAGAAGCTTCTGGATCGAAGCCAAATACAAAAATTAGTGCCTAGGGTGACCAGATTATATGTCACAAAATTGCGGACTTTATTCGATGAAGTCAGTTACAAAGACAATTATTTCTGTTTGTAAGCACCTCGAAGCTTGTAAGCCGTGGTCGTTATAGTTGTAAATTGTTTACTGACATTTTAGCCCCCACCCCTTGGATAGGATTAGGAGTGTTGCTGGAGTTTCTTCGACCACTTCTTCTCACAGCGCCAACGCTTCCCGAAGTGGCATATAAATTTGCTTAGATTGTCTCATTCAGATTTTATCTCATCTATTCATCTCATCATCTAATAATATAATCATTTTTTATTGT
Source organism: Meandrusa payeni (assembly GCA_029286785.1). Taxonomy (NCBI): domain Eukaryota; kingdom Metazoa; phylum Arthropoda; class Insecta; order Lepidoptera; family Papilionidae; genus Meandrusa; species Meandrusa payeni. Next base: position 2,415,852 of record JAGSMX010000008.1, on the reverse strand, counting down.
ATGTAGTTCATGAGTGGTTTGGTGAGAGTTTGGTATTTTATAATATTCCTACCATAGTTCGGAAATACGAGGAGGGCGCCCGCGTGTAATAAGCTTTTGATTTGATAGAATTTGAAATCGGATTTTGTTTCTACTATTATATAACCAAATGAAAGTATTCTGCTGTTATAGTTATAGCTACATTTATACCTGATCAGGAATATTCCGTATTGCATAACATTTATATAGACACCGTATTAGTACGTACGCGAACTCCTTTGTACATGAAAAGTGCGTCACTAAATATATCACGCGCAAACAAGGATAAAAGTCAATGTTCTTTCCATAAGGAACAGCTTTGATCACAAAATCTTTGTCTTCCCGCTAAAAATAATTTTGTACATGGATTCCCTCGCACAGTTAGTCCGTACTCTGGTTTTTTTCCATATTTCTATACGGTGCCGAGACTTGGACTATGAGAAGTCGGGATAGTCGAGTGATAGACGCCTTCGAGATGTGTTGTTGGCGAAGGCTAGCTCCGTATAACATAGACTACAATAAGAACAAACGAGTCCATAGTGAAGGAGCTTAAGATCTCCACACGGCTATCTGAAATTTGCCGCCAATGAGCCCTCAGCTTCTTTGGACATGTTATGCTGTCTTCAAAGCACTGTCTGGAGAAGCAGATCGTTTTAGGCAAAATGGACGGTAAGCGTGCTCAGGGAAGGGCGCCTACAAAATGGTCATACACGATCACGAGGACGGTGGGAGGCAGCATGCAGTGTGCGGTCCACTCCGCCTATGACCGCACTTAATGGAGGCTGCTTATAGGTGGTCACGATCCTCAGTAGTGAGGGAACGAAAAAGAATTCCCTCGCAAATCGTCAATTTGTATAATAATAAACTTTATTTCGCACAAATACAAAAATACACAAGATAATATAAAACCCCGACTCCCGAGCTAGGTACTAATAGACCTGTGATTCAGAAATCAATTACAAAAATATATTTCTTATTAGTTTTAACCCACCGTATCTATTTTTAATACTTTCAAATACTTCAATTTGGTTCATAATGACATAAATATACACAATGCATGTGTCGATACAATTTTGGGTTTTAAAACAGTAGAATATCATCATAGTAAATATAAGCTGTATTTGACAGAACAAAAAGATACACGATTACTCGTCAGGTCAATCTGAAGATTCCCTGTTTCATTGAAATCGATCCAGCCGTTTCGGAGTCTATACGGATAAAACACACACACATTCTCTTTTATGTATATAGATATTAATAGGTCTTTTAGGGTGTTTGTGTCGTGTGTGTGAATGAGTGTGTGCATATGACTTTTTCAACTTTACTGTGGGAAACGTAAAAGTATACCTTCACGTCGTATTCTACAAGGTCACAACTGTTCTAATAATATTTTTTAAAATAAAACAATGCAATATTGTTCGTTACAAAGGAAATGATACATATTGCATAACTGACTATTGTGTTTATAATGATATAATTATGTGGGAGTTTGATAATTTGACAGTATCATGGCCTTAGCAGTAAGAAATAACCTCTTCTGTGCGTGTTGAATTCGTCTAGATTCAATTTCAATTCTGGGACAAATACCTGTGCCATTAACAACCCGTTATTCATAAATTTTGTCGTATTCTCCAACTACTTAAATCTATCCTTAAAGCGAAGCTTAAAGGTTTTTTTTACTAAATACTGATTAACAATATATAGTACAGCCTTTATATATATAATATATATGTCCCACTGTTGGGCGCAGGCCTTCTCTGTAAAGAGAGTATAAGGGTATAAACCGCCACGCGGCCCTAATGCGGATTGGCAGACTTCACATTTTTTAAGACATGCAGGTTCCTCACGATGTTTTCCTTCACCGCCGAGCGCGCGGTAAATCAGCATGTAAAATTGCAACAACAAATTTACTGGTGCCGGTACCGGGGATCGAACTCGGATTGCTAGCGTATTATGCAACTTAAGCCAACCGCCCGGACACTGAGCTACCATGGATTTTTTTTTCAAAATAAATAAACACTGATTGACCAGAGAAACTGGCCTTGACTGCTTTGCCGGCCTTGCAATCCGGTGAGGATTGAGAGATGGCATAGCTCTTTAGTCGCTTAGCCTGAACCTCTATCGCTAGGAACTCGACACAAGAGTCCCCCGGTGAGGGGTATAATACCACGGCCCATCTGTTTAACTTGACACAGAATACCTTCGTAAGACAATCTTTTAAAATCATAATTAATCCATAAGTAGTTAATATAATGTTTAATGTATTATTTACTAACCTTCAATTACATATTCATCAAACTTGACTGTGCCTTCAGTCTCCAATCTAACTGGAGGTCTAAATTTCTCAAGCAATATTCTGACGGCTGCCTCACGTCCATGACGAGCAGCTGCTATCAGAGGTGTACATTTTATGCCATCCCAGCATATGTCCTGAAATTGTAATTGCAGTTCCTTTTATCTCAATATCTACATTATGATGTAATGACTTTTGAGAATGAAAGATACAATTAAACATGATTAAAATCATTGGCTATACAGATTTGTCCAGAAGTGGCACTCAGAGTTAGTTGCTTTAGAATGTCCCTTAGCTTATCAATGAAATAGTAACCTACCGAGTCATGGTTCGGCCCTCTCGGGCGCCGGATCGGAATGCTTACCCGTAACATAGTAAGCATCCAAGTTACCCCTCACCTAAAAATTCCCCTAGTAATTTGTTTTGAAGTATATTATAATTGGATGAGTTTTTTGAGAATAAAAGAAGGTATCTACATGTGGAAATATTATATATCCATTATAGGTCCAGTTTCCATACAATCTACTTAAAGTTGGCTTCTATCTATGAATTGCTGTTTTTTCAACTGACTTCAAGAAAGAGTTGCTCAATTTGTCTGTATGTTTGTTACCCCATAACTTTTGACTGGGTGAACCGATTTTGTATTATTATTTGCTTCCCATATGGTCCTATTTTAATTTGGTCCAGTTCTGACAATGATATGTATGAGAATACCACATAAGCCTTAAATTTGCATTAAGTATGTGTGTGACAAATGGCCGAAAAACTCTACATCATGCCAACCTATTTCTGGGTTGTATTGGAAAGGATGTATTTAAAGGATAGTTTAATGTGTTTGATTAGTTTCTGATTAATTCTCTTTCGTAATATTCCTATTCTATTTGAAGTTGATTTTTGTTTTCACTGTAAATAAACTTGTCAGTATTTTAAGTACAAAAAAATAATTTCCTAATTTGTGCCTGGGGTATAGCGACGCGCTCACCCATGCCATATGCGTGGTATGAGTGGAAAGCGAAAGCTGTCTCTATCTACTATGTAAAGGAATATGAAATATTTTTCTTAATAGCATGTGTAATGGATGGATAACTTTAAGTTTGTGGGCCAACCCAATGGTCAGAGCCTAAATCTCTATGCCATAGGAAATTGTGGGAGTTGGAGGATTGTGAATGGTGGAATGTACTGGGGGAGATCTATTTAAAGCAGTGGATTGATACAGGCTGCTCATGGTAATAATAGATGAAGAGAGTTTGCATCAGAATCATTATGATTACAGTTCTGAGATAACTGCATACTCTAGGTCATGGCTCTTTAGCATCTTAAGTGCAGCTTTAGCACAACATACAAACTTGACTTACTCAAACTTTCTGAGGAGATGCAAGCACTTTGTTTGCATTAATAATTATTATATTAATAAGTATAAAATTTAGTTTTATTTAATGCACTATTAATTTTATGTAATAAAAGTTTACTAAACAAGCAGATGTGGTTAACAATTTTGTATTGAAATTGTTGTAATATTCATATTTGGCTCTTTGGCTAATTAGTTTGCCTGCCTCTGCTCTAGGTGATATATATAAAAAATAAATAGACATGAATTAAAAAGGAAAGTACTAATACATATCTCAAATCAGTCACAAGTTTAAAAATAGCTGCCTGCAATGTCAATGACATGTGATGCGGATAAAGGAAGACAAGCTATAAATAGATTGAACACAAACATCAAGATTGTTGACATAAATATTATTTGGGAAATTGTATAAATATGTTTATGACTATACAACATAGTATACATTACAATATACTATGAAAACTAAATATTTTCCCATTTCAGTACTCTGAAGTAAAGATTTCACATTTTTTGCTATTTTTTTCATTTACATTGCTAGCAACATTTTTTGTTTCACATATATTACTAACATTCTTGTTATCCATTCCAACTAAACTTCTTATTAAATTCTACATAACCTTTTTCTATTACTTATTCTACTAAAACTAAATTCTTGTGACAGTCAACATTCGTCAAGTCGACAGTCACAACAGTAGAATGGTGGGTTCACAGAACGAACTCTGAATAGCCTAATGGTATTGACCCTTTTGATTTGTTTTCGAAACATTAGAATAATTTAACATAATAAAATTACTTGAAGCAACTCGATAAAATGCTCTAGCTGTATAAATAGGAAACCTTCCACAAGAAAAAGAACCAAAAAAATACATTTTATGAAAATGATTTTCAGACCCTGACAGTCAAAACTACTGCCTATTATTATAATTTTTGATATTTAAAAAATGATGGAATAGAAATGCCACATTCCACATTTCATCATTGGTAATTAAACTTCTAATTTCACTTATTAATCACATACCAGTTGTCACTTGCTATTTAATGTCATTAACCTGTTAAAGGTTTTTGTAATTACATTTTAAGCAAAATTATAGGATTAAATTAAAACAAAATACTATGAAGTACAGAGTGTACAAACAATGTACAGTACAATATAATGCAGTCACAATTATACTAAACAGATAGTTATTACCTTGGACTATTGTGTTCATATTCATACTTACATGTGTACTATATTAGATTCAAATTAAATAAATATTATCCACATTGCAACTAAGAGAAATTCCATTCTAACAAATAGGTTATATTTTAAATCATTTCTGAATTGAATTTCACAGATTTTGATGAAGAGGTCAACATTGTTAGTATATTACACAATTTCATTTCATCATACATTTTTAAATACGAAACACTTTCAAAACTACAGAATAATTCCGTTCAAGTCATTGCCTACAGACGTCCAAGGGCATCGAGATAACATCAACTAGAAAGAAGAGAAATTAACCTCGTAAGTTTCTTGCAAACGACGCAAAAAACATTTAAATAACGCAAACATTGCATGACACGCAAAAGGTAACATTACGAATTATGTCGATATAAATAGAAATTAAATGACATGACTGTGCGTCAAAAAATTATTGCGGGTATTGAATTTTTTTTATTTCATCAAATAGAAATACTTACGCTATTTAGCAAATCGTCAACTTCATCAGTATTTTTTTCGTATAACAAAGCGTATAATGTTAAGGATAATCCATCTCTTGCTGCGAAAAACACTCTTTCTCTTAAAGTGAGAATAGATAAGTCGTCTAGCAGTACTTTGCTCTCCATTTCCTTACAGCAGGGTATTACAAACATGAGACAACTAATTGAAACTAATACTTGTGATTTTTACAAACACACAAATGTTTAATACGAGTTGGAAACAAGTCAATAGCCATGACCATAAACAGAGGCAACGAAAAGCTAACTGACGTCTGACGTATAAATTGAACTTTTGACAATTCAAATATTGATCAAAATAAAATACATCGTTGGTTTAATATTTCATAAAGTTTAAATTATTTACCTATTTATACCATTATACCTATTTATACCATTTATTTCTTTTGAAACTTATTTATTTTAAATAAATAATAAAAAAAACATTTTTCTCATTAAATATCTTTTAAATTTATTGACGCAATTATTCTTATATGTGGATGTAATATTCTTTTGAAATTTGTACTTATTTCAAGTTAATAGGTCATTGAACTTATAACTGATTTTTCAATATTCTCTGAAAATCATGAAACGGAATACATTTAGAGTTACTATGCCACGTTTTGTCCAAGTGGAATTTTCTGACCAATGAACAGCTGCCTTCCCTTCAGTTTGATTTGACATTTTTGCTATTTGATTTGTTTTTGACGTGTAACCTGTCGCTTTCCATTTATTTACAACAAATTAAATATAACGAGATATTTTTGAGTCTCGGTAATTATGTCGAACGGCCAGTGGGAAGTTGTTGGAAAAAACAAGAAATCCCAAAATGGAAAGATAAAAACTTCAAAAGATGAAGAGAAGAAACCCCATAAAAACCTGAAACTAGAAGATATTGGTTAGTCCCTTTTTGTTAAATTAAAACTATCTTGTAAAACAATTTAATTCACAAACCCTTTTTATTATTATTCAAATAAATTTTAGTTCCTCATTCTCAAATAAAATCGTTTTATGCGGGCATGGAAATAGATGACACTAAAAAGCCGCCTAAAGATAAAAAGAAGGAGGGCGATAAAAAGGCTAAGAAGGAGAAGAAATCTGAGCCTCCAAAACCCAAACCACCAAAACCATCGAGGATGCAGTAGAAGCAGTAAGTCCAAATAACTTCGTAGACAGTAAAATATTGATTCGATTTAAATTAGCCAAAATTAGCATATGGAACCCAGAAATCTCACTACACTATATGAAATATATACAACGCGTTGTAGCAACAAGGACACAAGAGGGCAGAAAACCTAAGCCCTACTACATGAACAAAATGTCGTAATTAAAATGCTGGTCCTGTGACTCAGTCACCATGGCCGAAATCTGCCTGGACATCATCATCATCTTATATACAACACTATGTATCTTGCAGTTGCATTCTGATATAACTGAGTATAGAACACAATGGGATGTCTACTTTGTACTAATGGATGTTTCTGATTAGTTTCTTACAGAAGGTTGATTGCCAATATCTACTAAAAATTAGGGTCACCAGCTGGGTATGTGGTTGAGCACTTGCTTTGAAAGTATAAAAAAATTGTTTTTATAATGGGTTTTATCAAAATCTGAGTATGTCACCCTCATCAAAAACTTTACACAAATAAGCTACAATAGGATGTACAAAAAATTAGATAGGTAGATATAACTTTATTGTACACCAAAATCAAAAAAAAAGCATTATATTACTAAGGTACATTTTACAATTCACTGTACAATGGTGACCTTATCGCTAAGAGCGATCTCTTCCAGGCAACCTGTGTATGGACAAGGAATATAGGAACAAAACAGGTGTTCAAATACAAATTTTATAATAAATCTATACATATAGTCCATAACCTATACTAAATATACCTCCATAAATAACTTATTAAATGTACTAATATATAAAATAAACATTTATCATAGTTCCAAACAAATTGATTGATTATTTTGCATTCTCTAGTTTGTGTCTCAATCTCGATTTGATAACACAAAATAGCCTCTTATCTGCCTATCCTATTCTGCCTGCCTGAAAGTATGAAGCTTTTATCTTACTTAGTAATTGCACCACTAAATATGCTGTGGGCAAATGAGATAAGTCAGTTATTGGGCAAAAAGACCCATTATTTACTCCTGTTCTGTCAAAAAATAAAATAAATATTATGAAATCATTAATTATCATTGTGTTAAATTATAAATGTATGTTTTTCATTCCTCTATCACATTACTTTTTAATCGATTTTGTTAGTAGAAAAGAGAAGGGTAAATGTGGCAACAGTTCTTGTGAAACAAGATTATTCTTACACAAGAATATCTGTAACAGGTTGGAGTGTAAATAAGTAGTTTTGTGTCCACTTTTGTTATTAAAGTTATGACATAAAGTCTATATAAGGAAAACAATAGCAGTTAAACAGTCCGTTTTGTAGTTATGATGCGTACAATTTATGGCAATGTTTTTTATAAATAGGGATAATATAAGGATGGGTAAAGACAAGCTTACCTAATGATATACAATTGACGCTCAAAAGAATGGAATGATGTCTCTTTATTATAATAAGTAAATCAAAATTAGTGCTTGATCATACTCCCAACTGATGTTAAATACCTACACATGCAAAATGTTAATAAAATATTATCTGTCTCATCCTTTTAACCTAAGCAGAGTAGAAAGAGGACAGATTTTATTGTTTATTTTATATCGCTTTGTTAAATCCCATATGTGACAGTTGATGAGCCCATCACTATAAATATAGTATATTGTACAAGCCGACAAGGATTCTAAAACACAACCATCGTAAGTCAAACTGCATACTGCCACCAAGCTATTATTGTATAAATAGTAATGTATGATAAATTTGTTTGTAGATAGATCCAGACGAGCTTGCAAGTATAATAACATCTAACAAGATTCGGTTTTCCAATGCTCCTTTAGTCTGGTTGAAAGAAGTGGCCAACTTCCTGAACGCAAAGACACAAATAGATGTTGACGATCCAACTTTCTCCAATTATCCTTCAATGTATCCGCTAAATGCTATTCCAGTTTCTATAAAAACCAGCTTGAAGAATGTCCTGGATGATGCTGGAAAGGCTAACAACCAATTATTCTTTGATGTTACTCTCACTGCCTTGGCAAATGATATGAGTAGAGGTTTGTTATAACATTTTTTATTACGTTAAAAAATTAGAGAAGAAATTAAATTTAATTAGAAAAAAAAATAAGTTTAAAATTAGACATTAGAACAACATGACACTAGACAACTGATTTTTTTACTTTCATATGCTGATTTAAAAATCTAATAGCTTAATTTCTATTACATTCTGAATAAGTTTCACTAGAAACCCCATCTAATTTTAGTTATTAACATTAGTTAGCTTAGTGTGGTATTGTCATCCACATTGTAAGCAGAGAGACTGATATAGGCAATTTATTCCAATCCCTTATATAATAAATGTAGATAAGTAAAGTTGGCGGGTAATAACTCTAGCGCTAACCATTAATGCGCAGAAGTCGAGAGTAAAGTGTGGTACCACAGGGGAGTGAAGGGGACGCGGGCGGACATGTGCGAGCGCTTATTTGTTCTCCTGTCGTATTGGTACCCCGCGCACCGATACGAGACCCTGCTCGCTCCTGGTATAGCTTTCCAAATTTTATGTTAATTAAATTTTATTTTTTATTGACAACTTCAGTTTATTATTTTTTGACTGTCATAATTTGTATATTTATTATATTATATTGCAATAGTAAAATACAAACAGAACGTCGTAATATGTAGAAATGAAGTGAGCTACCAGACCTTCCACGTTTCGCTTAGTGCTAGAGTTATTTGCCGCCAACTATAGCTATATTTATATTTTCGTGACCTTCATTTATCATTTAGCAGTTTATTTTCATTTCAATGTATCCACATAGTTGTTGTTATAACTTAATAATATTTAATGTCTTATAATTTTTAAGTTACTAACCAATTAATACTGCAGAAGTCAGTGGTGGTGTCGGTCGAGGGCGCCCTATAAGGAGTTATATCGACCAGATTGGCGTTATGTAGGAGCACTTGCATGTATGTGAATGAAGCAAAAGGGGTTTTGAGTATTATATTAATTGGAAGTCGATCATCTCGGTCTATCCCTTGTATTTTATTCTAATATTTGTTTGTATTCTAATATTTGCTCAAGAAGTGAATTCGGTGCAATAGAAATGTAATTTATATTTTTTTTTGCATTAGGTCAATCAGTCAATGGACACAGGCTTCTTCTTCAATTGCTCGCTCAAGAGTACCCTGAGTTTTGTACAGCTTCAATTGCAAAAAGTGCAAGTCTTAGAAATTCTTATCAGAACAGACCGCCTATTGGCCTTTCATTATTGTGGGCATATGGACAAGGTGGCATTAATGATTTTGCTGTTGGTATAAAAGGTATGTATCCTTTTATATATAATTTTCTTTTTACTTCTTTTATTGTCTAGCAGCTAGCAGATCCTGTCTGGAAACATATGGATATAAGTTGACTTTTAAATTGATTCGAAGACTAGAGTACTCTGTAGAAATAACAAGCATGAATGTAAAAGAAACCAAATGTAGGCGCCAGCATTTCGCAATATGTGACAATTCGGAGCATCCGTGGTAGTAGCAATTAACCTGTCATTCACGGAAAGAGATTTTTATTACATCACAAAACCACTGACAACCTCAATATGAATTTAAAACACAGTTCATAATAAATTGCAGTTAAAAATTATTGTATATATATATTTTTTTATTATGGAGAGTTTGTTCAATTAATAATAAATTGTGAATTCCTTTAACCTATGTACTGTAGATTCTGTAAATAAAAATAACTTCAAGTATCTCTGAGACCCCACTTAATCCAGTTTTGATCTTCCAAAGTGGAAACTAAATAGGAGTACTAGAGCTACTTCTATAATGCTACATTAAATACTCAGTTTGACTAATGTCCAATGTTGTCGAGATGGAGGCACTTTTGAGATTGACTGGGGAAATCGACCAGATGTCTCTCCGTAGTGGAAAAGCCGGGTCCCATATTTCCTTTTCTTCTCTCCACAGTGGTGATCAATTTGTATCAGCTAAGGTTCTTGCTCATGTCCTATCTATAAAAAAACTGTTTAATGCTTATGTGTTGTTTTTTATTATTTGACCTCTGTCATAATTGGGGTTTATACATATCAGTGAAGTTATCAAATTTTCACAAGAATATTACACAATGTCAAGAACATGACCAACATGTACGACGGGGTTTAGATACATCTTTCACTTTTAAAAGTTTGACATTTGATAAGACAATCACTTATCACTCTGACACTCGAGGCTACTGATAACCCTGGCCCACCTTTAGAACAAGTCTTGTTACTTGTATTTCACTTCTTATAAATATCTCACAAGATTAAGAAGGTAAGATTTGAGACAATTTAAACAATTGTAATTTCATTTTGTATACATAAAAATCCTTAAATTATTGTCAATAAATTGAATTACTTAATTCTCACTAAATTCTCTACTTCTACCTCTAATAATTCTAAAAAATATGCACACATTTTATCTAATACTTACTAGTACTTAATTATGAGTTTAACAATGTATGGTCATAATATTGTATAGCCATCTAAAAAATAAATAAATATGATATGAATTTTTATTTTCTCTGATGTACTTTAATTTATTATAAATTTGTGTCTTGCAAAAATTACAAATAAATATATTATTTCAGCCTGGCAAGAACTATTTCTTCCTATTATTGAGTTGAAGAGTTACACAAAGTACATAATAGCATATTTATCTATGCTCCTCGATAGACACAGGAAAATGGATAGCACCAAAATAAGCCAGGAACAACTGTTGGCCATGTTTGATATGGTGAACAATAAAAAAAATATTCTATCTAAAGAGTTGTCCAGTGACCTTATCAATCAATTAAGTAAATATAAGGTTAGTATTTAACGCATGATTAAATTATTACCACTGTTAAAATTTTAATCATATAAAAATTTAATAAACAAAATATCTTCATAAACCTACAAATTTGGTTCCTTAATGAATTATCAAAGAAAAAGTGTTTAATTCTGATGTAAACTCATTTTTTATTACAGGATTTATTTTTCAATAAAAGCGGCAATAAGTTACAAGTGACATTTAACCAACTTATGAAAAAGTTGCCTAATCAATATTTGAGTGGTGCTAGTTTGGACCCCTACAACAGGGTACTGGTTGCAAGTCTAGTGGATTGTTTGCGACAAGACGATTCTTGCAATGCCACATGGAGACAGTTGTTCCATAAATGTACTAAACAATCTGCTACTCTACTGGATTTCATTGGTGAGTACATAATAAGTAGTTAGTGCCATATGGTTGCTTAGTAATAGACCAATAAACTAGTCCATGTAGTCTAGGGGTCTCTGCGCCCGGTCCTAGAGCGGTGGATGCGCAGAAAGCGCAAACCTCTCACCTTCCGTCTGACGCAGGTGTTCACGGGGCATGGATGCTTCGGTGTCGGACGGCCCATCGGAAGGCCGATGAGCGGTGCCATGATTGTGGTGCTGCGGTGGACTCTGCCCAGCACAACCTCGAGTTGTGCCCGAGTTGGGCAGCGCAGCGCCATGACATGGTATCTGCCATCGGTGGTGTAGACCTATCGCTTCCGAGCCTCGCTCTTGCGATGGTCTCGAGCGACAGGTCTTGGACGGCGGTCGCCTCCTGTGAGACGGTCATGTCCCAGAAGCAGGCTGACGAACGGGTCAGGGAGGGGAGCGCAGAGGCTCCCCCCCTCCGCAGGCGACGTATCGGGGTGCGCAGGAGGCGTTACGAACGCCTCCTCTTGCCGCCCCCGTAATCCGAAGCGGGGCCAGGATAGGTACCTGGCCCCAGCATGCTTCGGCGTCGTCGGGACTTCTCTGAGTGCCGGAGAAGTCCCCTTTGAGGATGAAGTCCGGTCTTTGCCGGGACCGGCCGGTCGTTGGGGTGTCCTGTCGCTGACAGATCCGGGGCACCCCGCTCATAACGGCTGATGGAAGGTTAAGTGGGTAGGGGCTGCCCAGGCCGAGTCCCACACATCCCTCCGGGCCCACCCAGGGTACCGGAGGATGGTCTATAAAAAGATTCCCCCGCGTGAACAAAAAAAAAAGTCCATGTAGTCTGTATATCAATGCTGTTTTATAATATTTAATGTAATCAATCATAAACGTAAAAATGTAATCTATAATAAATAATTATAAAAAAATCTTCACATTATATTTTAGATAGCAATTGGATCGAAATAAGTCCGAAACTGAAGTTAAAATCTTTAAAAACTTCAGTACTCCAATACAAAGAAATCAGTAAAGATGCACTAAAAGGAAAGAAGAAAGACGAAACTGTTGTCAAGGCTGATAAAATATGCCAGGTATTAAATACATTCTCAAAATTTAACCAAAAGTCATAATTGGAACAATGTACCAATGAAATTTTCATTTTTCACTTTTCTTTCCATCGCTTATAATTCTCTCATAATTAATTATAGAAATTACATTAAAATCAATTACATCAAAATCAAAACGGAACTTAACTGGAAAACGCGGCCGTATACGTAGAGAATTTCCCAAATTAAATGACTTCATACTTAGTATAAATGATTTGTATAAACTTTCGGACAATTATATAAACATATATTAGAAATGTTTAATAGGAATTAATAAAAATACTTGTGACCAAAAAGTTTTCTGAGGAAAATTATTAATCGTAATTAATCGTTTTTAGAAATATTGTTTGGATTATATATTTTTATTATTTTATATACGGATAGTTTATATAATTATAGAAAACAGTAATAACTCTAATTTAACCGATTTCCGCAGAATCCCATTTATTGTAAATTATATATTTAATGCGTATTGAAATAAGATTGCAAGAATTTTGTTTTCTCCAATAGAATCAAGAAATCAATTAAATGTTCTTTGTATTTAAAATTAACATTTAAAAGTAAAAATAGCAAAATGATAGTACAATAATGAGAACAAAACCTAAACTAGTTTAAAAATGTAATCCTTCTTCTGCGTATTTTTAATACTGACCACACTGATCTGTCACATTTACATCTCTCATTCGTTCAATTTCATTCATTACGTGCTTAAAAAGTGTAGTTGGAAGACGACATTTTTGTTTTACAAATTTAAATCGAAAATTCGATTTGGGATATACGTACTACTCTATTTTTCGAGTTACTAATTACAGAAAGAAGTGATTATTTCAGTAGTCAAAGGTATGTTATTAAACTGTGAAATGTATAAATGTCTAACTCTTAATATTGGTATGTAATTTTCCTTCAAACAATAGTATAGTCTCGATTTTGTTATTTGAGCATTCGATGAAACTAGAAATACACTTTCAATTTTAACGCCCATCCGTGTTTACTGTAAATGTTGACTCGGTAACATCCGTTACTCGGCGGGAGGCCGCGTCGTTATTTATATGGAAATCTTAAATGATCGAAGCTAGGCGTATTTTTATTATTAACGAGCATATAAAAGAAGTTACACTAAAAATTTAGTCTGTTAACTAATATTTATAGAAAGTGACAAATACAATATGGAATCAACGATTATTTAAGTTTTTCAGCAGTATTGAATACATGGTACATATAGTATGCTTAGTTACTACCTGTTTATGTTTTGCGGTTTATCGTGTTCGAATGCCTTACTTAAGACCCAAACAACAGCCTATACTTATTCAGACATCATCATCATATGTATATCTCACTCTGAATGGTAACAATGATATTCATGGACATAGAGATCACTCAACAATCTAGTTCACCCAATAGGTTGACTCGTTTGTTTGTTCTTATATAAAATTTCCATTCTTTTTATTTTTATTAATTAATGATTTCACTGTGTACCATTTTCCACTTAACAGAGATTTAGATCAAAATATGCTTAGGAATTTTATCATTAGGGAATTTATTCAAATATAACATTTGAATAAATTTCTGATATGTCTCGTAAGGTGCATAGTTCATATCTCTGAGGTGGGAGTCTCCAAGTACTACCTAGTCTAATTGAATGTCTGACTCTGTGGAGAGATGTTAGATTGCTTTGAATTCTCATTTGCATTTACCATAGAGAATATTCTGAGCAATCAATCGGAGTTATCCCAGCTGCCAATTTCCATTAATCCAATTGACTTTGAAAATTGATTAATGAAGAATGCAATGAATAGAAAATATGTCTTTGAGATGATTTATTAAACAATAATACATATATTCTTTCGTAAATCTTCTGATTATCAAACATGAATATACCTATCTTATATGTAAGATTATTGTGTCACCATATTAGTTACCATACTCCTCCGAAATGGGTCCGATTTTTATGAAAATTTGTATACATATTCAGTATATCTGAGAATCGGCTAGTATCTATTTGTCATATCCCTAAGGGATAAGGATTGTCCACCCCTAACAATTTTTTTTTATAATGTGGCGTTAAAAAATACATATCAATTTTCATCCCTCAATTTTTACCATTCTTTCACCAACCCCTGTTTCTTAATAGTCACTTTAGTATTTCAATCATTTTTAATCCCGCATGATAAGTGGATCAATTGGTCAATGGTTGTTTGAGACTGCTACTTTTTTTTATATTTTGACTACCACAACAGTCACTTAAAATATTTTTTTACCAAAACAATGTTTGCCGGGTCAGCTAGTATATATATAAATGTATCTATATAGACTACAGTTTTTTTTTATTATATTGCCTTAGCTTGATACTCTAATAGGGACAGAATGGGCTCTGAATTTATGAATAGTATGGTTATAAATTTTAAAAATAAATTTTCTATGTAACCATTACACATTTATTTGATTTCATGTAATTCCAGGATATTCTAGATAGAATGACGAGTACTAGAAGGTTCCCTTGGCTGTGGGCCAGTTTTATATTGCTGATTAGCATTGCTGGTTTGGTCTCATATGATGTCTCTAGGGCTGGAGGCAACTTTCCTAGTGAGTATATTGGATATATAAGCTAACCATATCATTGTAATTTAAAGTTTTATGTAGTGGAATGTTTAGCTATTGAAATTATTGTGTTAAAACAAAGCCTTTTTTTAACCAACAAGCCAAATTCCAAAAAAAAAGCATGTATAAGATATCAAGGAACAACATGTGGTCAAAGGCTGTATATTCCAACACCCAACAGTGATATCTAAGAAGATGACCATCTTATGATGAGAGTAAACCAAATCCCATGAGATGGTCTTCTTTTAGCTTGTACTAAAATAATATTAATATAAATAGGAGTCTATGTATGTAGCCATATCCTAGTTTTCTGAAGAAACAGCCAAAAATATTGCATTTCTACTTAATTCTTTTCCACATTCCATAGAAATATAAAAGCCATGATTGTGAGTACTCCATTACAATGATAATAGGGAGAATTGTGTATCGTATGTGTGCGTCTAATTTACTTTTTAACTACTCTGCTGTTATCTGTAACTGTTTAGGGCAGTTATTTACAGCTGATAAACTTTATCTCTCTTCATGTTGGAATTGTTTGTGTTATGTTATTATGTAATATAAGATTGTTGTTTTCTAGTTTTAATAACATTAGACATTAGGATGTAGCAATCTATGCAGAGTATATGTAGCCTGTAATTTAACCAACTAAACAAAATTAAACCTTTTATATGAATAATATAAACAAATTTTTGCATTATGTCATAAAGTTTTTTGAATAATAATGACAACACTATCAGTTGATTACACACAAAAACAGACTGTCAAAATAAGAGATTGGATATAGAAATAGCTCAGCTGTCACTACCATACAAACGTCAATCCGAAAATGCCTATCCATTCTCTCAAAGATAGATTGTAATATCAATGTCGGATAGTGATTTACGGATTGAGATTGAATATAGAAATCTGCTATATATATCGATTCTTTCGAAAAACATTTATTTGATTTAGTATAAAGTTACTCTTACAGTTAATAATTAAATCCTGTGAGTTACAGTTAATAATTAATTCAATTAGATGAGGTGAGGCTTGTTTGCCTTTTCCTTATAAAAAAGTAACATGCATGCATCTACAATTAGGAAACAAATTGTAGATGCTCCAGTACTATATATAGTATACTAGCCAATTATGTAACTACCCAGAAAGCCTGTACGAAGGGATTTTTATAAAAACGTATGTCAAACCAGAACATCTTTAGCTACAACCATATTACCAAGTTTAATTTAACTTACAATAGTAAGGTTAATAAGGACAGTTAATATTTCATTTCATTATTTTTGAGTACATCTTTAGGAATGTTATTACCAAAGCCACATTTTAGTAGATTAAGATCACACCTAGAGCCAGTAGAAGTGTTAGTACTTGTTGGCATTTTATTGATACATCTTAATTTTTATTACAGAGAGTAATACTGGTCGATTTATGAAAGACATAGGTATCCTAGAGCACAGCCAGAAGGCTTGGCAGAAGACTCTATCCAACTCAGCTCGTGCCTATATCTGGCTTGAAACGAATACTCCGAAATATTATGCGCAAACCATAGAAGTGTGCAAGCCATATTCACAACTGTCTAAAGAGATCTTTATAATAACAGTTAAGAATGCCTGCGAGCTCTATGACAATATGAGGGAATATGTAGTTCAAAAGACACCTGTAGTCGTGGCAACCATAGAGAATTATGCCCCTGGATTGATTGAGAATGTTCAAGTATACACTTCTTCTGGATTGGTCACGCTAAAGAAATATTTCAACGATTACTATTCATTGACAGCTGAATATTTGAAGACTAAAGTTTTTATGTAAGTACCAGCATACCCAGCCTGCTTCACCGGGCTGCATTTTACTTTTAAACAATAAACTTACATCTTTAAATATTTAATTTAACTCTCACAATATATTAAAATATTCATTCTCTTCTCGAGCAGGTAAAGATCATACCTACCCTTATGTATATATATATCAGCATCAGTAAACTAAATACACTCGCTGCTCTATAAATTACCATAAATACTTCAAAATCCTTAATAGACTTTAGTATACTTTATTATACTTCAATACAGTCTATAATAGCATAAATATAGACAATGCATGTGTCCATACAAATTTGGGTTATAAAACAATAGAATATCATCATAGTAAATAAAAGCTGTATGTGACAGTTCAAAAAGAGGATAGCGCCGATCGTCACCAAACTTTACAGGATTACTCGCCAAGTCAATCTGAAGATTCCCTGAAAGTTTCAATGAAATCGGTCCAGCCGTTTCGGAGCCTATATGGAACAAACCCACACACATTCTCTTTACAGATTATTTTTTCTCTGTATCCTGTGTTTTTATCCTTAAAGTTTGCAATTACGCACTAAGGCCGCGTGGGATATATAAATTGTTAGAATTGTTTAAACAGATCAGATTATATATTGAAATTTCCAGAGGCGAGTGGGCACCAGAAATCCTACAAAGTAAAACTCAAATAGCACTAAACGCGACCAAGTTTCATGTGTCGTCGTATTTCCACTGGTTCAGAGAGCAGGTGCATGTTTATTCGGAGATACCCTGAAGCCGAGGTCAAAATGTGATGTTCAAAAACTCTAATATCACAGTTGTATGATGAGAAAGTGTTTTTGTTCTGTTTAAGAAAAATCTCAACTGTAGGCTGGTGAAGTTATTTAATTTTTTTTTTCTAAATGAACCACAAATTGCAAATATTGAATTGAATAAAATAATTACTGTTATACAAATTAATAACTTCACTGCTTCCAGAATTCATTTCTCCTTACCATATAGTTCTAAGATCTGTCATAATCATGCATTATTTACTGTTCTTCAAAAAAGTTATTGGCTAATGTTATGCGTTTAGGGTAAGAAATCTCACTCTGGACAATTTCGCTCCAAAATCCTAACAATTATTTTAACTTAAGCTACTTCTGGGTTAACTCATTGAAAATCTAAGAAAAGTATCAAATATCAATTATTTCTGGTGTTGTATGGTTAAGATCGTACAAATAGCATGATGTATTAAAAAAAACATTTAATATATAATAATTTGAATTGTAACATAGCATTTAGTTGGAAATATCTGAAGAAGAGAACAATTAAAATTGTTATCACTTTAAATGCTAGAGCACCTTTTTTTTTTTGACGGGGAGGAAATCTTCATAAAGATACCCCGCCTCCTGGGGGGAAGGCGGCGGTTATGTGGGGTTCTTACCCACTAAAACCTCCTCGGTGCATGACGAGGGGCTCCGGGATCTCACGTGGAACGCACTGGAGCCCCTCTGCACTGTGCTCAAGGAGAGCACATCCCGGTGGGGAGGTTACTCCCTCCCTCCCTGTGCCTTCGCAGCGCAAGGCGACACGGGCCAGCCGATGTCGCCTTCTTCCCGGGCCACTTTGGTGGACGACGCGGGCCTCCTCCCATGTCGCCCAATAAACCCGAGGCCCTTTTTAGTCGCCTTGTACGACAGGCAGGGGATACCGTAGTCTTATTCTTGAGAGCCCAGAACTACAGGGCTGATGTTCACACCACAGTCAAGAAAACCATCAAGCGTACAACCACTTTTAGACATCACATGCTGTGGTACCCTCGAATATTGACACATTTCTCGCCACTGCCTTACTCTAAACGTATTTGTACCTTACCAATAGTCCTGGAAGAAAAATTATAATTCAAATGCATGCATTTTTTCTTTCTCTACATACAAGTCATCAATGTTTAATTATATCTATACATAGAGCACAAATGTAGTCCATAAAACATTGAGAATGATATAATTGGTGTCTCTTTATAGTTCCATGTAGATTACTTGGTATTCCAGTACAGTACATCTTAGGAATTTAATATCATATATGTGGTATGCAAAATACAAGATTTCGCTATCAGGTACTACATTAGGTGTAAGACCTCTTTACGACCTACTTACCTCCTAGTGAGCTGCAAATCTAGATTCCTAATTAAAAATGCAATATTAAATAATCATATCATGAAGTTAATTTTATATTATTATCATGACAAGACTAATTTTTAAATCATTAGTATTTAATGTGTGCAACCAGTATTTTTGTAAAATTGACACATTCCCAATGCATTTAAAATTTTATTTCACTTTCAATGAAAATGAGTTAAAATGATAGATATTAATGATTCTTTACATGTTAAAATTAAATTGATGTGAATATAATTGCTTTCATTTTTGCAAGAGTTGTTTGTTATCACAAAATTTTTATTTGTTGAATAAAGTTACCCGACGATCCAGACAAAATATATAGTGTTTTTATAGAGGTAAAAGTTTTTTTGTAGAGTTATTTATTTGTGTTGATGAAAGATCGTGTGTTTTAATATTGTAATGAAATAAAACAGTTGAGAAATAATTATTTCTTTTATTAACTTTTGTTATCATTTGTAGGTCTCGTGGAATGAAATAGTCCAACAACTAATACACTCGCTTTATTGAGACAGCGTAACGTTGCTTAGTGCAGTGCACTGCGAGTGGGGTCTCTGTCTACCCCCGCGGTTGAAATAGTCATGAGTTTATTTGTTTTAATATTCGCGTAGATAAGTTTATAATAGGATTACATAATGGAAGGTGAAAATTTAATTTTTTTTTAAATCAACTACAAGAATTTTTTTAATTATTTTTATATTTCACTTATTATTGAAGAATAATTTATTAGTGTTATTGTAAATAGCTTCAGCCAAATCGTCGATATTTTCTTTGCGTACAGCTGATAATATTTCTAGGACATGTCTGAAACAATCAAATAATATATATAGAGTGTTCAAAAATCGGAAGCAGTGATGGCTTTGTCACTAAGAATTCGACTTCGATCGGTCATCGGTTCGAATACTAGGCTTGTGCCATAAATACACTATAAGATCACTTGATATAACTTACGGCCGGTATGTGACGATTGGACATTATATGTCCCATTTGGAACAACATTTATAAAAGCCGGTTAAATATTCAAAAGGCTTCAGTAGGTGGATCAGGATCAGTATTAAAAAATATATCACAAAGTTTGTCAAAAAACAAATTATATACAGACAAAACCTAGATTAGATAACAACTAGCTTAATAGCTTGTTGTGTCTATTTCTATAAATAAAAAGTAGCCAAGTTACTCCTTATTACATCCGATATTTGCATTAATAAAAGTTCCAGAGATAAGCCGGAACAATATAATACATATTTATAGATAAAAAAAGTGTGCATTTTCACTTCACATTAGGTGGTATTGTGGTCAAGCACTTGCTTAGAAAGTATAAAAAAAAATGAACATACACAATATTTGCTGGCTCATTTCTCCCCTTGACTTGGTTACCAGAGTCAATTGAATATTTCTCTTTCTTAACCGCAGGATATTTTGTGAGGACGTGTTCGTAACCAGCGTGTGTTGGTTTAACTTCACACCACGGACAGTCTGTTTCAATCATTAGTCGGTCTTGAGGAATTTTAGTTACCACTTCCAAGTTCTCCTTTGTTCGCAACGAACTAAAAAAGTTATACTACATAAATTAAACTTGACTTCATATAAATGCTTTCTTTTATTAAATAAGCATTACAGTTATTTTATAATGTTCGGGCAGCCTATGTTCTCTTCTTCCACATTTGTGCATTCATCACAAAATAAACCACCTTATAAATGACGGAGCTATGAGCACACAAGCAAAAAAACAGACAAATTTAGAACCCCTCTATTTCCTCCTCAAAAAGAGTGTGCTTTGCAGCATTTAATGAACAATGTTAAAAGAACTAACCATCCATTTATACCTATATACATTCCCAGGCTTAGTATTTTCTCAAGAGCTTCATGGGGTCCATCAAACGAGTGCACCACACCGCCTACAAAATCCTCTGTATTCCTTGACAATATGTCAACTAAGTCGTCAGCTGCCGCGCGGCAATGAAGGAATAAGGGTAGATTGTATTCGCGACTCAGTTTTAGTTGGTATTCAAAATATCTGTAACAGTTAATTAGCTAGCAGGATGGTATATACATCATTTCTCCATTGATAAATTCATTGCACTTTTTTTTTTGTTAAGGGGGGGGAATCTTCAAAAAGATACCCAGCCTTCTGGGAGGAAGGCGGCGGTTATGTGACTCGGTGACCCTTCCTCGGTGCAGGTTACTCCCTCCCCCCCCCCCCCTGTGCCCTCGCAGTGCAAGGCGGCACGGGCCAGCCGATGTCGCCTTCTTCCCGTGTCCACCTTGGCGGACGACAAAGGCCCTTGTCGCCCAGTGAACCCGAGGTGCCTTTTAGTCGCCTTCTACGACAGGCAGGGGATACCATAGTCTTATTCTTAAGAGCCCAGAACTACAGGGCTGAAATTCATTACACCTTACTGTTCTAATCTTAAATATTGTAGAAACAAAAACCAGTTCAAATTAAATCAGTGACGGTCTACACTCTGCACATTAAACACCAGACGTCACTTTTATTTTTGAAGTATCACAGATATATTGTTCTGTTTTGTACATATATTTCCAGTCCATTCACAGGTTTCTTGGAAGAGATAACTCATAAATGTAGATTAAAGTTATATCTATCTATCTATATTATGAAGTTCCTACATAATCTCCAATCTAATCTTTAATCTACCACATTCATGCTTGTTAATTTCAATCCAAGAACATTCTTCTATACATTTTTATTTATGTTTTAAGTTAAGAACTTATTCTTTTATACTTTCTAAGCAAGTGCTTCATTACGATCCCACCTGATGTAAAAGGAAAATACAGTCCTGGTTGGTGAGACGCATTTGCTTAGTATTGCCTATTCACTTTACTCTTGAAAGTAATCACATTAGAAGGAAACATAGATGTGGGTAAATTATTCCTGCATCTATGTTATTATAAAAGAATGAAATGTATTCAGACTCATAGCATTCTAAGGCGCCCAGTTGCGTAAGAATCAAATTTTTATGAATGGTTATGAAAATAATACTGTTTAGTAGAATTTAATCTAAAAAAATTCCCAGTTATTGCAATATTAGCTTCTTTAAAGTAATTTTTTCTAAATACAATGTCATTACTTACTTACGTTGGACATCTTTTTCACAGAAATGAAGCCTTTCATAATCTAAACCACATTCCCCTATTGCAACAACCTTAGCTTTGTTGCAGTTGATGAGATCTCTGAGACTATTCAAATATGTTTCTGGGCTTTCAATAAATTCATTGCATCTTGTTGGATGACATCCTACTGTAGAATATAATCTTGCTGAAAAGTGATGTAGTTTATTACATGACATAAAGTTATTCTAAAATCTAATTAAAGGTTTATTTTATAATAATGCTTACAATCCAAATGTGACAAATCTAATGCTTTTTTACTATCAGTCAAACTTCCACCAGTTAAAATTATTTTACACATCCCTGCAGACCAACTACTCGCTAAAACTCTATCTAGATCCGGTTCATGCTTCTTTGATGTGTGATATATACCTTGATACATGTCATCAGTGAGATTTGCTCCAATGTCTGCAATAAATATTCTTTATTTAGGTGTTGGGCTACCTACCAGATATTACAAAATTAAGGTTGGAATACATCTTCCATTCCTATAATTTAAAGATGGGAAAGATAGAAAATAATATAAAAAATGTCATTAGTTGAAATAAATTTCGATGATTCAATTATAAATGATCTGAAGAAATAAAAGCCTGAAAAAACTACTAATATTATGTGCTGTGCTGCACATAATTGGACAGATTTTATCTTTAGCCACATATTTACCCCAAGTATAACTTGACGCTACATAAATTGGTCGCTGAAGAGTACAAAAAATCTTTTATCCTCCGAAGCAGCCTTAAAATATTTTCTTACTCAAGCAATTGCATCTGTTAATTTTTTATTTTCAGTTTTAATTAAAATAATCTTATTGAAAAATTTTGAAATTATCAATTTAATATCAATTATAATCAATTCCACTATGATTTTGTGTCTCAACTAGTCTCAGCGTTCTCAAATGGCAATGTAAGTAAACATTTAAAATGTCTAGTAATATGGTTTAAGAATCTGATTGAGCTATACTTCGGCCCTTTTGCGAGACGAAGACCCTTTATCGTGAGACATTAAGGTTTTTTCACAATATTTTTTTTATTGTCACATCAAGTATCAAAACTAAATTTTTCGCATCTACCTAATAATAGGACGGGCGCCTGTATATTTATAAATTTACATCCCTTTCCAAGTAAAATTATAAAAGATTTCTAACTAAAAAAGAATATAATTTACATACGTATTGAATAAAACTATTTTTTCGGATTTTATCGCGTTTTAATCTTATTTTTCAACTCTCGACGTTTTAATAACATTACTGCACTAATTTCTACGGGTTATTTTTTCGCTATAGTGTTCGAAATATCGGGAATTCAAAAATTAGTTTACAACTCGATAAAAATGGTTTTATTCAATGAGTAATATTTGCGTAAACATGAGAAATATTTACCTATGTATTTCCTGAAAGAAGCCATTCTTCTCATTAGATTAGTTTTAAGTCTTGTACAGTTTTTTCTCCACTTTATAATATTTATAATAAACTTTCTCCCTATATTTTAGTACAGGTGTAAACAAAGTATTTAATTAAGGTATAACCTATAATAAAAATAATATATGATTATAAATATATATATATTATATACATATGTATATGTACGCATATACTTTTATACTTTTAAGAATAATCGAAGGCAAAAGCATTGTAGTCATACGCCTCTATATACAAAACATCTAATGGTTTCGTTTTGTAATACAACGTGACGGCTTAATACCTATTTTAAAATAACATTTCGAATTCGAAGCACGAATAATGACAAGGAAAACAAATTTTTCCATGACATGAAAAGTTCGACTCATTTGAAAATAAATAAAGATTAATTATACGAGTGGCAATTGATTATATCCATAATGATATGCTTGGTTATAAATGCCTTCATTTAGTTATTAGGATTTTATTTCTACCTTGTATGGGGAAAAATGTTGATAGTTCTAAAATGAAATAATACAATATTCTTTGTTAACCTTTTATTTCGGGTTTTTTATAATGATAAGTCATAAAACAAATTTGTCCATTTCAATGAGTATATGTACCAGCAAAGAGCACAATTTCTTGATATAGGATGGCGTAAAGGAATGGACGGTCTATTTTGAATTGTAGAGCCGGCGGTGGTTCTGAGATTGAAGAAATCGCTACAATCACCACACCTGTTGATACAATTATACAGATTAATTAAGTATATAAGAGGCTACCAGCGCAAAAGTGGCCAAATCATAATTTTTTTTAAATTTGCTATAATTCATTTATTATTTTCAATTTATTGCCATCTTAATTTATTTGGTGTTGGACCTTGCGTTCCGAAGATATTGATAGGTTTATGACAATTCAAGACTAGGTAAGTTTTTGATTAGTTCTTACCAGTGAAAGCTCCAGCGGTTGCTCCCTCCTCGTCCACTTTCACGAATGCTTCTTGAAACACCTCGGACGCCTCCACTCCTTGGCCTTTGACAATTCCATCTGCTTCCTGGTTAAATAACGCTTGAACTCCCTCCTTTAATGTGAATAAAAACTGTTGATTAGCAATAAAATAAAGAAGAAACTTTTTTTTATGTGAGAAATTATTAAGTTTATAGAACAAGTTATGATTACATTTTATGCTCGGGTCAAAGAACGGTGAGGCGCGAAGGGGCGGCAGCGTGGCGCTGAGAGAAGGATATTTTGACATTGTGTTTCATTGCAGTTTTTAAAACATATGAGGTTTTTTAATCAGGATCGATTTTTTTCCGTCTCATCATGTTAGTTAGTAGTTGGTCAAAGGTGTCATTACCGTCTATGTTCGTTTTCGGAAGTGGTCTCATAATACCTTGATATTACAATAGCGTATTAGTTAGTTACTAGTTATGTATATATAAGTTCTATCTGCGAACAATGGTGACGCCTTCGCCATACATCGTTCATAAATTGTTAAAACGAGATTCTTTTAACTCTGTATCTATTGTATTGCCGACTTCGTCTATTTTCAGTTCGTTCAATTTTTGTTCAATGTTTGTACAATCTCGACGTAAGTACTCTTTGACATTTGACAACAAAGAGCACGACTGTGGAGAGTACGTAGACGCTAAAGCTTCGTGATATTAGAGTGTATCACTCTTATATTCGGGAATAAAAGAGAGCGTCTGTTTCCTTTTCTTACCTTTATCAAGATGCTTTTCAATTGGAATTTAGATTTGACATCGAATTTGGGCATGTCCACATCCAGGTCCTGGCCAGGTGGTTCCATTGCAAATACGTCTTCTAAGACACCTTTCTGAGCCAACTTCTCTAATACCGCCGGCAGTCCGTCTACAGCGTCAGGCAACACCACGATCATCCGGAATCCTTCCTCTTTGTATGGCAACTCAATCATCTTAAAAAAAAAACAAATCCATGAGATCAGCGCATTAAATTGGTTTCATTGGCGACGCGTTCAAAAGAATTTCTTTTAAAAAGTCAATTATTTTATTATAATATTTTTTTCAATCAAAAAACAATCTGCGATTGTATAACTGTATCAGTATTTACTTATTTCAATTCAACATAATTTCAAACAACTTCCTCGAGTAGGAGATTTCCAATTGGTCTGTATTTTTTAAATATTTGTGCACTCAGAATTTCTGGACTGATTTTGATTTTTTTTTGTTTTGCTAGTGATATAAAATTTGCTAGTGAATGACTTTAAGTACCAAAGATATTTTCGGGAACGCCTGCAAATCGTATACAGGAATGATTGTTGGAATGAATATTAGTAGGTTTATGACAATTCAAGGATTGTAAATAGCAGCAAGGTAGTAAGTATTCCTTAAAGGCAACGAGCATGAATGTGGAAGAAGTCAGATATATATAGGCACCAGATCATCGTAGCATAACTATTATGCTTTTGGGAATAAAAAAGGGCATCCGTGCGTAGTAGCGTTTAGTGTTTACTGTCATTGAATTAATTTAAAGTCATTTTTTTACTCGTAAATAATTTTTGGTCTGAAGATGGTGTTTGTCTTTACTTCTAAATATACTAGTTCAAAATTATTATGGAAGATGAGAAGCAACAATATTACTTACTCTTGCACCCAGATCCTTGTCTTCGTGGTAAAACAACGATTGCAGTAAATGCATTGTAGGTTTCTGAACAGATTCCGTTTTGCTAAGTTGGAATTTTTTCTCAACGGTGTCTGCCTTGTCGAAAGGGACGTGCCAATGGCCCTGTGAATGTTTCCAAAAGAGGAAAATGGAATTTATTTATCAACAAAATACCCGTTGTTTTATAATTCTAGACATTTTTATTTCCAAAAGTTGTTGCGACAAGTTTTGGCAAAATAAACATTACATATGAAATAGTGTAATTACGTCTAAAGTGTTTTAGTTTAGCACATCGCTTTGCCTTTCCCAAGGTCTAGGTTTGTAGAAACAGCTGTGATGCCAATAGCTTTTGTTTCACAAATGAACCTACGCTGTCTCATCATCATCTATCACTATGAGACAAAATACAGCAACATTCCCCCGTCTTCGTTCCACCATCAGACTTAAAGACGCATTGCTGAATTTCATCCTTTTGTTGTAGACTTATTACTCGTACAGAAGACTGGAATAGGTTTCCCATGCCTGTCTTTCCCTCCGATTACGATGTAGGTGGGATTAGCATCCAAAACTGCATTTCCACTTATCGTGATCCTTCCAATTAATACATGTCGTGGTCAACGACTCGCTTAGAAAGAAAATGTTACCTGAAAGAATATTATATTGAAGAGTGCCGCCGCTGTCTCCGGCGGAAAGGTGTCCTCGTCCACCGGAGTCTTTATGTTACCACTAGTTTTCTGGTCCGCCTAGAAAACAAAACTTAATACAATGTTGAGACATAAACTGTTATAACGCAACGTGTAATAACGCAGCGAAATAATATAATTACAACGTAACGAATAATTTCATTTGACACATAGTTTAAATTAATAATTAATTAATGTCCTTTTAACTCTAACGGAGTAGACAGAGACAGCTGTCGCTGTTCAATCTTATTAGATGCTTTATGTGTATGGTTGAAATCATCGCCCTACACCGGACACGAAATAGTGAAATCAACTGAAGAATGAATTCGCATTAGATTTTTTTTAGACTTCAAAACAAGAAAGAGGTCTTTAATTTTTGTATATTTGTATATTTTATAATTCTTGCGCACTTATAGCGCCCATATATGATCCTATTTTGATTTTTAACTTTTGAAATTGTACTCAATAAAGTTCTGAGTCACTAAGACTACGAGAGCTTAATTTTCGTAAATCTTTTTAGAATATAACTTTACATGATCATCACCAACTTGTGGAATTAGTTGTCACCAGCGATATTTCCTAACCGATACGATTTGGGGTCCTTCAAGAATCGCACCAGGAGCTCCTCTGGTGCTTCATGGGCGGCGGTGATCACTTGAAACCAGGTAAGCTATTACCTCGTTTGTCTTTTTTACAGTAAAAATAATCCATAGTTATTGATGACGCACCCATTGGTTGATGATATCAGCTGCCTCCTTAGGATTGGTGAAGTTTAAAGTGTCCACTTCGCTGTGGTAATCACGAGTAACGATAGTCCGGAACTCATCCGTCAATTCGTATCTATTGGATACGCAGACTTTGTTAGCGATAGTTAAGAACTTCGGGTCTAAGGAGGTCAATTTCGTGGTCAATGATTTGTAAGAATCGGTCGCCTGGAAACAAAAAAATGGTATTAATTTTAACTTCCCGTTAAAAGCCTGGTGATTTATTGTAAATCATTAGAATAACTGTCGTGCTGTACATGGGAAGAATGTGTGTAAAAAATGCGAGGAAAGTGATGCTTGCACGAAATTTACTTGGTTTTAGATCTATGTTGTTTTACCCAACAAAACAGGCCGTTCTCTAAGTCGTATTGCAATTATATAATATGATTGCGATAAATTTAACACAACAGTAACGTGTCTACTCGTAAGTGCCGATAAAATAAATTAAATATAAGTTTCGGAAACTCAGTCACCTCTAAGGTGAACTAAATATACCACGATACCAAATGATTATACGTGGAAATGCAGTCCTGGATGGTAAGGCGCGCTAATCTGTCGTATATAATCATATATTCTTTTTTCAGGAACCTGTGCTCTACGAAGAATTTAAAAAGAGAAATTGTAATGAATATTGCGATGAAATAATAATAAACCATAGACCCAATCTATTTCATTGTGATAATCTATGGAAAAATTAGTTTACCTATTAGCTATATACTTAGCATCTAAACTATAAATAACTTTGAGATATATTTCTATAGGTAAGTTATTACATAAGTTGTTCGTGTAAAGTTATAAGATTATCAATTATATTTAATAACAAAAACGTGATAACCCATGACCTTTGACATTAAAAACTAGATTTAATAAGAATTCTAATTTGCTTTTGTGATTGGGTAAATTCTATTTAAGAAACTACAGCAATTTGCATAATAATTGGTCGAAAAAATCATCATCATGATGACAGTGACATTTTTTGCTTCCTCAACATTAATCCAGCTAAGCATTGCTTATTATTTAAGGTCGTATAAGTCCACTTAGTCTATAGTGACCATAGCATTTACAGTTGCGATATTTGTTGACACTTCTCAAACGCGTCTTGCACATCTAAATTTGCTTACATGTTTGTTGTTTCCGAGTACTCCTGACGTCACCATTTTTTAGTATGAGGCGTCCCTTAGGCTCTGCACTCACTTTTGCGTCATAATTGTTTTTCGTCTCTCTTTCCTCATTTATCCTTGTGTCTACCTTTATTCTAGTCACAACGTGTTTCTTCAAGCCACAGGCCTCTTATCAACTTACTTGTTTATAATCGTCAAAACCGAGGAGGTTTAATATTTCCTCCTTGATAGTCCCATTAGTTCCGGTAGAATACATGGACAGGAGCGTGAGAATGCCAAGTGGTGATGTAATAACATTCTTGTCTTCGCTCGCATCGTACATATCCTGCAAGAAATATTTTTTATAGATGATGACACTAGGCATCCACGGATACCCTCGTAATGACAGTATTTGGATTTAGACTGTTATAACCCTTAAGATGTATTCGCCGTTAATATTGACGCCAAGTCCTTTCCAGTCCAGGAGCTTGAAGGCGTCTTCCAATGCGGCAGTAAACAGTTTCGAAGATATGACATCTCCCTGTCTTTCACCTCACGAGCTATGGAGAGGGCTATGCTCGGAATATCTCTACGAGATCAAATTAGGAATGAAGAGATCCGTAGATGAACGAAGGTAACCGACATAGCTCGCCGGATAAGCAAGTTAAAGTGGCAATGGGCAGGACACATAGCGCGTAGAACAGATGGCCGATGGGGCCGAAAAGTTCTCGATTGGAGACCACGGACCAGCAAGTGCAGTGTGGGACGTCCACCCGCAAGGCGGTCTGACGACCTCATAAAGGTCGCAGGACGCAGCTGGATGCGAGCCGCTTACAACCGGTTCCTTTGGAAATCGTTGGGGGAGGCCTATGTCCAGCAGTGGATGTTTTACGGCTGAAATGATGATGATGAACCCTTAAGATAAAGTCCACTCAGCACTCTACTAAGTAACGCTTTTTTATTACAATTTTTAATTCAGCACTTCGTTTAGTTTGAACGATTTTAATGTGTATTCAAGTTAGTCAGATTCAAAATCTCGCGGAGCGTAAAACATAGTTCGATTAAAATTCAGAGATGGGCAAGTCGAAGTTATCTTGTGGTTAAAAATTAAATAAAGTGGAGTGGTGTGAATCGTAGTTAACTTTTTTTTAAAGACAATCAGGCCTAACAGTACTCCTAAGTGGTTTATACTGTTATTTGCCCTCTCCCGACCCCGTTCGGCGGTCTCCTTCTGCGTCATTAATGACTCAAAGAAGGAGACTAGCGCCTTCCATTCAGATTTCCCCGCCGGCGGCAGTAGAGGCCTTGCCCGGTCTGCTGGACCAGGATCCGTCGAGTTTCGGGAAACTAGCGCAATGTTATTCCCAATAGAGGATCAGGATAAGCGTCCTAAGAGCTGAGCCACATCTCAAATTCGTAGAAACTGTTGATGACTGAAATTTACGTTTATACCTTGAGTAACCTCATAGAGGCTTTGTCAACTGCATCACCCAATGTTGTTCTCTTGTACTCGTGGTCGAGGTAAAAGAATTCATCTTCATTTGCGAAGACAACTGAAACTAAACGAGAACGGTATATCAACAATGTATAGAAATTTGAAATATCAATGTTTTTGTTTGTCACGTATAAAACTGTGAAGTTGTGCTCCTCAAAGGTTATCAAGTTGTTAAAAGCAACATACAATAGACGTTGTATCAGCAGAATAATATACAATTACAAGGTTCATTAAAACCCTCTGCTGCTCAAATTCCGTCCTCTATAATAACGATGATGGGTTGCATAAACGTTTTTTTTTTGTTAATGGGGAGGAAATCTTCAAAAAGATACCCCGCCTTCTGGGGGGAAGGCGGCGGTTATGTGGGGTTTTTACCCACTAAAACCTCCCCGGTGGCCCTTTCCTCGGTGCATGACGAGGGGCTCTGGGATCTCCAGTGGAACGCACCGGAGCCCCTATGCACTGTGCTCAAGGAGAGCACGTCCCGGGGGAGGTTACTCGTACTACGGACTCGCAGAAGGAGACCAGCGCCTTCCATTTAGATTTCCCCGCCAGCGCAGCAGCCACTGCCGCCGGCGGGGAGAGGTCTTGCCCGATATGCTGGACCAGGATCCGTCTCTCCGTGTTCCACGGAGGACATACGGCAAGCGTGTGTTGCGCGGAATCCTGGTCGCAGCCACATTGGTGGCATTGCGCGGTCGGTTCGCGCCCTATCCTGTTCAGGTACTCACCGAAGCACCCGTGCCCGGTGAGTACCTGTGTCAGGCGGTACGTGACGTAAGGTTGCATAAACGTACAATATCTCTCGGTATCTCTTGCCGACAAATTTGAAAAGACTGGTGAAAGGACTATTACCTGTTATTTGTTTTTTTCTTCTACTTTACTTTTTTTTTTTGTACTTTAAAATATTATGTAAATCATTTTATAAAAAAGAAAGCTAGTAATATTTCTTAGGAAAATAAATATTTATATATTAATAACATTCTTATTAACTATTCCAACTAAGCTTCAGCTTTTTTTTTTATTGATGTTTTATTACTATGTTTTGTTCCCCAGCATGTTTGGCTGGGGGTATTTTTATCTTTACATTAATTTACTACTTATACATTTTCCTTATTATATCAATTATTTCTGTATACAAACATTTCTTATTTTATTTCTACTTTTTTCTACAACTTATTTCTATATTATTACAATTCTGTTTTATTATCTAATTTTTTATATCTATTTAAGTACATTAAGTTTTGGTGACCTTTAAGTCGCTACATATCTACAGAACCTTAAAAATATATCTATCTTATTCTTATCACTAATTAAATTTCTAATATTATCTAAAGTAATTCTTTCATTCATCTCGCTTTCACACTCGTGTCTTTTAACATTAAATTCCGGACTAAGCTTCAGCTTGGGCTACAACCCTACGATTCGCAGACTGTACCCTAGGCATCAATGCTTCTATCAATAATCAAATGTATATATGTAATATAGGATTTACGTTATGTATTGAAGTTGTGTTTGTATTTTCGTATTTTCTTCTTTAACTGTCCGCTCATCATGAATATCACAGTCCGTCTTACCACTTAACATAAGTGTCCATTTATTACTGGCAACATTACTGGAACAGATCGTATATAGAGAGATTGTGATTAGACTGCCGAATGCTCAAGATTTCTATTATTATCTTACAATGTTATTGCGCCAAGATTCCTATTGAAGCTAAGCGTTAAGGTAAAGATAGCTCCTTTAGCCCTGTAGTTCTGGGCTCTCAATAATAAGACTACGGTATCCCCTGCCTGTCGTAGAAGGCGACTAAAAGGAGCTTCAGGTTCACTGGGCGACAAGGGTCGTCTTTGGCGTCCGCCAAGATGGACCCGAGAAAAAGGCGACATCGGCAGGCTCGTGTCGTCTTGCACTGCGAGGGCACAGGGAGGGGAGTAATCCCCGGGACGTGCTCTCCTAAGAGCACGGTGCAGAGGGGCTGCGGTGCGTTCCCCTGTAGATCCCGGAGCCCCTCACCATGTACCGATGAAGGGCCGCCGGGAAGGTTTTAGTGGGTACAAACCCCACATAACCTCCGCCTTCCCCCCAGAAGGGCGGATTATCTTTTGAAGATTTCCTCCCCGATAACAAAAAAAAATAATTATATCTCCTCGCTTACGAAGCTCCTTATTGGAGGTTCAGGGTAGGCGAGCTAAAAATATGCATTTAAATCACGGTGAAACTGTAGCTCCCTAATCCTCATAATAGACATAATAAAGTCGTCTCGAAAAAATCTAAAATCGATGAAGTTTTAAAGGTCAACAGTCAGACAACTGGCGGACAAAACAGCGGTAATCGATCATTAAAAACACTTCGTTTAAGATGCAATCATGCAAAAATATTTGTTTTTATACGATAAGCAACACGACAAATGGCAAAGAGCAATCGATATATACCTACAATCTTCCATTCCGATATCTCCACACTTTTTATTTCAAATAAACAAATTGAAGGCCGGTATGACAAAAGAAGTGCTAATTATTGCCTTACTAAAGAGACCAACAATAATTGACACAGAACATGAATGATACAAAGGATATTGTCAATAAATATTTACACTAACGGAAAACATAAACGCTTATTAGTGCCAAAATTAAAAAAACTTACATGAAATAAGCACAAGCAATTTATACATGTTCTCGTCTTCACAACTCTCCACGCACTGATTGTCCTAACTTACGTATATACTTTTATTTATACATCCATCTCAATATAAACAAACCGTTTTCCTTAATCGAAGTTCACGGTACAAAGAAATGAAGGATGTAAAAATAATACGTGATTCTCCACACGGCTCAACATGTCGTTTTAGTTCACTATTCAGTGATGTAGTGGTTAAATCCAAGAAGCTACGATAGTGTATTTGTGTGCTACTGACAGTGGATTCGAGACTTACAGAGTTCTATGAAATTACTCCGGTTTTTCTGCGTCCGTCTTACGTAAATATTGTGACCGGTGCAATGGGCTTATCCGGTTGACCGTGACATAATTATTATATACACAAAAACTGTTAATAATAATACACCATATTATAATTCATAATCAATTAAAACTATGTAATCGTTGTCGAATCTAACCCTACAAAAAAAGATCGAGGACGTGAGAGCTTATATTTTAAAGAAAAAGTGGGTGATTATGTCAGAGTCCAGGTACTTTCTTTAAAACCTTTGCTCTCCAACACTCGTAAAGGTTGAGATCGAGTGGTCATTTTCCACTTTTCAGTCCAGTAAAGATTTTGAAGCTCTCAGTGTAACCAATAGTCACCAGTCATAAAAATAATCTACTTATAAATCGACAAATTGTTATTGCTCGTGATAAGTGATCTCCACCACGACTTATGTTTTTTTTGTCTCATATTTATTTTTCACATCTAAAATTTAACGTTACAAAGACAGCCCTGGGTACCCTTATAAAATATTCGCTATTCACGATGTTACTCGATCTTTAGGATCTTAACTCAATGCACTGAAATATTTTAAATAAACTTTAATATGTTAAATACAGACACTGGTATATACCCTCCAACCATTAAGTATAAGAAGTAGTACTCCTAAAATAGATACTGGATAGATAGTCGTTTTTATTGTTACTCAAATGTAGATTTTTATCCCTAACGTTTCCTCTATCTTCAATTTCAGTGTGTATAGCACTGACGAAAGAATAAGGCGCCATGACTGGGATAATATTTAGTGCACGCTTAACTTGGGAAGTAAGCTGCGTTTGTGAATGCGTTACTAAAAGTGTGATCGGGCGATGCAAGGGAAGTTGAGAGGGAGATATAAGTTAGTGAAGATAGAAAGAGAGTTTCGTTTCGGGCACGCGCGCACCTTTTCTTTCTCTCTTAAAAAATCGAAATAAAGATATATAGAAAATATAGATGGAGGTAAAGAGGTAAAGTTTTACTTCAGTCACGTGGCATTCAGAGAAAGTGCGATAAAGCGCTACTGATGTTCTACACTACTCAACCTGAAAAAGATTAATTTAAAATATAGTTTTAATTTTATAACAGCAATAAAGGTAAATTTGTAGTATCTAAATAACAAAACAGGTATCACGTAAATGTGGAAATACTTTTGAAATAAAATAAAGCGGCAACACATGTTTTTTCTGCCATGAAGTATGATCAAAACAAATCGATGTTTCTTGTTTTATATTGAATTAGTGTATGGGTAGTACAGATTTATTAAAATTCTGTGAAGGTCAGTTTTAAATATTGAAATTAAATAATCACAACTTAATTTTCACATATTATTATAAAGACATTTGTTATAAACATACGGTTCTAAACAAAGGTATGTTAAAAGATGTGTTCCATTCTTGGAGTTTTAAGTTGAATTTCCGTTACCTGGATAAATCCATTCCTGGATAATTTCCGATTCCTTACATCTCTTCGACATGGTTTTAATGTCTTTGTATTCCTTCCTACATGTAAGATACAGGTCTAAATGTTACTGTATAATCATGCAATATTTTAGTATTAATATTTTTAGTTTAATAATTTATGTGTATTCTATAAATAAAAAAATATAACCAAAATTATCTTTTCTAGGTTGAAAACATACTATAGCTGAGCCGGAAAATAATAATGAGTTATCAAAATATGAATTTCAGGTAAGATATACCTAGGTAAGTTTCTTAATTAAAAATTAATTTATGTTTTTACTGCTAATCTGACTACTAATATTCCTGTTACCCATTATAACAAGTTTAAAAACTTATATTTAATAATGGATTCAATCCTACAATCTAATCTTAGCATAGACTAATCTTTAATAGTTATATTAAGGCAGATAAAGACATCCTTCTCATTTCAATGCTGCTGGTATATCTGCTCTTACTGTATGTATAACTAACGTTTAACGGATAAGTAAGTTGAAGTGGCAATAGGCAGGGCACATAGCGCGTAGAAAAGATATCCGATGGGGCCGAAAAGTTCTCGATTGGAGACCACGGACCAGCGAGCGCAGTGTGGGACGTCCACCCGCAAGGTGGTCTGACAACCTCATAAAGGTCGCAGGACGCAGCTGAATGTGGGCCGCTTACAACCGGTCCTTTGGGAAATCATTGGGGGAGGCCTATGTCCAGCAGTGGATCTTTTACTGGCTGAAATGATGATGATGAACTAATGTTTGTAATGAGCCAGCTATACTAAAAAATATAGAATATAAACTCAGTTTTCAGGTGTTGGCCTCAATTTTTAATAGTTCTCAAGCAACCAGGGTTCCATCCCTGTTACTGTGACTTATAGAAATTAGCTTAGTGAAATTTTAAGAGGGTACTTACAGCATGATTGGTGGTGAAGGTAGGATACTTTAAGGAAACCTATATCACTGGGATATTTAATTATCTGCACACTGTACTCTAAAGTTATTTTTAGAGAGAAAACCCATGCCTAATAGTAGGACAACTATAAGTTACATTTATACTGAATTTTAACAAGCATATTTGTTAGTAAAAATAAAATAGAAATTACAACAATCAAGTCAGTGAAGGATTAAACATCACCACTATGAGCAGACACTCTTTTGTGTGTGAATTGCAGCTATATTATGAAGTTCTGGTGCCTTGATTATCTTTCTTCTGTTATAACTACAAATCTTGGTTTTTAATGAACCTATATCTTGATCAATAAGCATTCTTCCATTTAATATTTATGAGATCCTGGTATATCTTTATAACCAAAGGTCAACAAAATTAATATGGAATCTAATTGAAACCAAAAAAACCCACAAAATACAATAAAAATATGATTGAAATGAGATCTTCCTTTGAAAAAAATAATATGTCACAAATCTAGCCGTTACTTTTTGTGTTTGATTTTCACACTATACAATAACTATGTATGTTGTAAACACATAAAATTAATTTTCAAATATAACTACGGACTTTCTACTATAATCATTTTCTGTCATATTCAAGCTGTTTTTTACCTTCCAGTGTTAATGGAAACAAATTATTAGTAATTCTATTGGCAATTGTTACCATATACTTTTTGTTTATTACTTTTTTCTAATGTGTTGTGAAATTTTTCTAGGATAAAAATTAATAAGACTTGACATAGATCAAGTCTTATTGATTAAGGAAATAATATACTACAGATTCAATATGTTCCATAGTTCTTGTCTATGACACTCAATTATTACAACTGTGTAATTCTTCCAGATTTGCAATTATCACAATACTTTACTGGAATCTATAGATTTCAAATAAAGAATATTTGAATCTGCTTCATGTTTCAGTATGGAATAAGGTCAGATAAATCCTGAGGTATTTATGATATAAATTACCATGACTTTTTACTTAGTTCTAACCATCTTTACAGTTCTCACTAATCAAATTGATTCAACAATATTAGACTTTGGATGTAATTTCAGGCAATCCCATTACATACATAAACCTTCTTAACCAGAGTCATAAGTAAATTACAACTATTATTTGTCCCGGCTTAGTTTCTAAGTTTTTTTAAATTAGTCATAAGCTTGTGTGTTTGTGAATGTTTGTGCATAATCAGATGTTTGGGTCTGAATTAACCATGTGGCTTTCTTAACACATCTTTGATGCGGTCATGGTGCATAATACTATTGCGCTCAATGTAACCGTCCATGTTGTGGGGTGGCCTTCAGGAAAATTTGGGCTAAGTTCTTCAAACTCACTCTTCTGTAGCTACATACATAATATAAAGCAAATTAAAGTGCTTAATCTGAATCATTAAGATTATATTTATAGGATTTGAATATTAATAAAATAACAAAAAGCATTTTTAAAATATTTATTTAACAGAAACACTCACAGCAATTTATTAACATGGGGTCAATTAATGAGCATATGTACCAGTAAAAAGTATTATATCCTCATGTAGGATAGCAAATAGGAATGGATGGTCCACTATGAAGTCCAATGGCTCAGGAGGTTTAGAGTTTGAGGACATTGGTACAGCAACGGCTCCTGTAGGAAAGAAACAAATTTGTCATGTATTATGAAAGTGGTAATACTGTAGTGGCTTGTCCTTGTGAAAACATTAAATAAGAAACGACTTCCGAAAGCGATGGCTATCTCTGTCTACCTTGCTATATTTAAAAGGATTACATCCTTTTTTATTTTTGTATGCAGACTGTACAAAACCTTTGTTTTGTTGTCTGTTTTGTGAAAAGTCCTTTCCCATACTTTCCTCGGAGCCCTTCGCTATAGTGCCACCGGGGGGTTTTAGTGAGTAAGAACCTTACATCACTCGCTTACGTCGGGGTAACTTCTTGGAGTTTCCACAACCTACATGGGCACCATATTTCTAAAACTCATACAAAATATAGAATATGCAAGTTTTTACAAGTAACGTCTCTGAGCTAATATATATATCTGCCTACGTGAATACATGAAGTTAAGCCAACATTTTAATTCTTCATTGTCAAAAGCAGATAAATTTTCGTGGACCCTCGCTTACGAATGTGAACCCCTATTTTCTTGGTGCGCAATTTAGACAGTGTGTGATTTACTAAAATTTGGTCACTCCCGGGAATATACATTACTATCACTAGAGTAAATACGTCATATACGTGTTACTAATTGAATCTCTAAAAGCCTTATGGCTTATTATATGGATAGCGAATCAAAGATTGGTAGATTGAAACCCACCGATCTACTATTGACGTGAACATTTCTTAGCATTCTTTTTTTTTAAAACTATAGAACAATATAAAAAACTTAGTCTTACCAGTAAATGCTCCTGCAATGGCACCTTCCTCGTCCACCTTCACTATGGCTTCTTGGAAGAATTTTGATATAGCAACACTGCGCTCTTTCACTATGCCCGGCGCTCCCTCACTAAATATCCCTCTGACTCCTAACTGTTAAAATATATATGGTTGTTGAATCTGTGATTTTTATATTTATTTGATTCAGGTTTGCGGGTCTTAGCTTACGATCTGGATTTCATTTAAATTGCCTGAAAAGTATTTGGGTAAAATGGACGACATTTTACGACTTATTGTAATAAGGAATTGTTTCCGTATAAAAGACACTTGTTAAAAATGTTATGTGTGACTTTATTACTGGTGAGTAGTTATTTTTTGTTGTAATATGACCCATTTGGGGTCCGTGGTTCAATTGCTATGGTTTTGTAACATCAATTGTGATTTTAATTCAAAACCCTTAATACGATTGGAACTGTTTTTGTTTTTTATTTCAGTATCTATGCCGGATTCATTTTATGTTATAACATTAAGTTGAAATTCATATCAAAAACTGTATATAACATAGTTTACCTTTGGCAATATTTCAGTGTAGTCTATTTTAGTCTTGATATCAAATTTGGGCAAGTACAGATTGATTTCCCTTCCCGCCGGACTCAATTCGAACACGTCTTCCAGGAGTCCTTTATCTGCCACCTTTTCCAGGACTTCTGACAGGCCGTCGATTTCATTAGGCAATATCACCACCATCCGGAATCCTGATTCTTGGTACGGTAGTTCGATCATCTGGCAAAAGTTAAATTTTTAATGTAGGTTTATACTTTAACTTCTAAAATTGAAAGCTTTTCGTCTTAATGTTAAGGTTAATTAAAAACTTCGTTAACTTAGAAATGGTATCATTGAAATCACACATAATTCGCAGCTCATAATTTATTCGGTGAATTTGTCAGTCATTATTTGTTATAGTTACTTAACCGTTGTCAAGCAACCTCTTAATAACCGTGTGTATATAGAAACGTTTGCGTATCAAACGCACGGTAGTGTCTGTAATGTTTTTTTTTTATTGATTTAATGGATTTTATATCCATAATTTAAATAAATATATAAGCATTCTGCATGCCTCTATGCAAAACTGTAAGTGTGGGAAATTTCATATTGCGTACGCGCAATTTTCGTAAGAGGGGTTACAAAGTTTTTGCTTCTCGTATTAATATAATGATATTCAGAATACTCGGAATTTCCTATCAGAAGCAATTGCACTTAAAAAAATGATTCAAGCTGAACAACTTAAAAGGTTTTATTCCGGTTTGTAAAAGACTTAGGGATAACAACAGAACTCAGGGGTAAAAGACTTGCGAAATTATTTACTTATCGTTTTCACATGATAGTTAAGTTGCATTTAATAAAAAAGCATTAATCGTTATTACTCTATCAGTAACAGCTTTCTTAAATGTTGTTTATAACAAAGAACGAATAAATAATGCCGCGTTATCTGAAATAACATATGAGAATAGTTGGTACCTTTGCTCCAATTTCGTTGTCTTCGGTGTAGAAGAGGGAATCTTGCAAATGCATCATCTGCTTCTTGACGGTCAGTGACCTGTTCACATGGAAGTCCTTGTCTTCAGTCTCCGAGGATTCGAAGGGAACGTGCCAGTGACCCTGAAAATTTTTTAGTTGCATTTAAGTAATATTTTATTCATGTACTTATGTAGGTGCAGTCTAATCTGTACTCTCGTCTGAAGTTGCATTTTTAAGTAATGATTTACCACGTGTTAGGTTGTGTATGAAAAACAACGTAAACAAGCAAACCCTCACTAGATTCTTCAGATTCTTAAGAGTTATTCATCTTCAGGAAGAAGAGAATCCCGTAAGAATTGGCAAGGATTTTTAAGGCAGTATGCCCAAAACTGCAATCACAAATATCTTAGGCAAAATAGTTGAACACAACTTGTTGAACTCGGGGCCCCAATTATACTATTTGCCAGTGTCATTTCATTATGACATCGATCTATTATCATACCATCATAACCAACTACGTCAAATAATACAGACAAGTTTGTCGAGCCAGTAGT
Source organism: Meandrusa payeni (assembly GCA_029286785.1). Lineage (NCBI taxonomy): Eukaryota > Metazoa > Arthropoda > Insecta > Lepidoptera > Papilionidae > Meandrusa > Meandrusa payeni. Next base: position 2,375,520 of record JAGSMX010000008.1, on the reverse strand, counting down.
GTAGCTGGTAAACAATTGTGGCACCAATGAACTCAAGAACTACTAAAACTAGAAAATATCGGCCATTATGATGCCAATGAACGTCCAATTTGTAGACAATTGGTTTAGCAGACTCGGGAACCAAAAGAACTGTTATGTAATTTAGGTCCTACCTAGGGTAGGGTAGGTAGGGTATTTGAATTCGTTATTATTTCTTAATTATTCCGTAGGTGGTTTCATATACCTTTCAATAATGCTTTATAATAAATTGGTTAATTACAATGTGCCACTGTGCCAATAGTATGCCACGACTATTATGTTTTGTCATCATTTATGTTTCACGAAATGGGATGGCGTGGGAAGGATGCAGAGGCTTTCAGCAATATTACCATAGTGTTACACGTATGGGATTTTTAAAAGTATTCTATATGTCAACAATGCATACACAAATCAACGTTCCGGAATAAATATTCTGTATGGTTTAAATTTGCGCCTTTCGTCTCAGAACAAATTGGACCTCTTCCCACTGCTCTTTTTCTTCCATTCCATAATTTTTTTATACATGAATTTGAATTCATTGTTTAAGAAACTATTAAATTTCATATTATCATTCAAAATCTATTATTGTTTCTTTGCTAGTAAATTACGCATAACTTTTCTTACCTGGAAGAATATGATGTTGAATAGTGCGGCCGCTGCTTCTTCGTCCAGCAAATTTTCCGATACCGGGTCTTTAATGTGTCCTCTTGATTTTTGTTCAGCCTGTTACAGTTTACATCATAGATTATAACATTGTAACAAACTCTTTAGATTTAATCCAATTGTCAATAGGATCAATAGGAATGAAATAGGATCTATGGAAAGCATATAAATATTGTTATCTCTGTCTACATTGTCAGTCTTAAAAAGGACGTTAGAGTTGTGTTTTATGGTAGCCCCAAAAGGAAGGTTTGTCCGTTTATATAAATAATTAAAAAACTATTCTGTGGTATTTGGAAAAAATTCTGGAAATTAATTTTGCCGATCAACCAAAGGGCCTCTAGTCTTATTGGGTTTTTAAGAGGTGGCAAAGCTCTTAGCCTCAAGCTCATTCAATAGAAACTCAGTGCCAGATGCCTCGGCTTGGGCGACGTCTCTAATCGCGAACTTCATCGCAAAACTTTCAAGACATTCAAATAGCTAACTAGCTTAAATGCTACTATGAGATTTAGATTTTGTTATCCCAGTATAGCTCGATATATTTCAACATGATAAGTTTAGATCCGATCAGATGTTATCAATAATTCGTTAAACGGATGTCTCTTACCCACTGGTTTATGATTTCCGCTGCTTCCCTCGGGTTCCGGAAGTTGATTGCGTCAACCTCACTGTTGTAAGTCCTGGCTGCGTTGGAGAACTCGTCCGCCGGTGTGTATCCTTCAGCTACGTACACTTTATTACTCAGAGTCAACGAGTTCGAATCCATCGCCGCGAACTTGTTGCTAACGCTACTAAAACTGTCGAAGAGCTAGAAAAAAATGTTTTTTTAGACGCTTACTTTGTATCCTTCATCATCAATATTTGATTTATAATATTTTAAATATACAATTTATTATATGAAAGTTGCCCCTAAGTCGTAGGTCAAACCCAACATTCGACTATCGACGTGAACCATCTCATCATAAGCTTATTTGGAATGTCTAAAAAGATATCATTTATAACATAGTTTAAAAAAAAGTAATAGAATCTTACCTCCTTGTATTCTGGTGATCCAAGCAGGTTTAAGATTTCGTTCCTACTTACACCCTGAGTGCCCGAAGAATATAGCGATAGAAGCAACATTACTCCTAAAGGAGACGTCACCACGTTGGCATCTTCTGAGGATAAATAGGCTTCCTGCGAAGACGAAAGATTGCTCACTTTTTAATCTACTTCAAAATACTATATATATACACCTATATAAAGGGTGTAGTGTCGTAACAATAACCTCGTACCGGAAGAAAGGCCCTCTTATGAGGAGCCGGTATAAAAAATCTGTCTCTGTAAAAAATCTCTTGTAGCAAACCATTTTACTAAAACACTAAAAACATACAATCCGAAGTGGAATTTTACGTCATTTTGTCTAGAGTTTGTCAATTTGATTGTAGATTTTACTTCTATTTTGATCTTGTGAGAAGCCAAATAAGTTGTTGCCAAATCAAAAATCGGAAATAAATGTATTCTTGGAGAACAATAAGTAAAAGTCATCGATAATGTACTCGGTAAGTCTAATATCACTTAGCTCAGATAAGTTTCATCAAAAAATGGTCAATTTCATCAAAATTCTGAAATGCTATCATATGTACATCTTCTGTTACAAAATTATATTTTATTGCGTTTTTTGCCAAAGATTTAATTTTAGTGCCGATTTTTTCGTTAGACAGAGATAGTTGTTGATTTTTTTCGGATGGATGGGACAGAGATTGTCAATCTTGAGCGATCGATCGCGACGGAGGATCACTACGGACAATTAAACAAACAAAATAAAACGCGATTAATGCTTTATCTCGCTCCACGTCTTCCCGATGTTCTTCGCTTCTGTCATTGATCGACATTCGGTGTCATGCAACTGCACTTCTCCAGGTCCGACAAGCAAGCGCTTTCCTTGCGGATTCCAATCAATCGCTTGCTTAGGAATGTGATCGTCATCTCTTCGGAGGGTAAATATACTTGTGTTATATGAAATATAATAGATAGTGATGGTCTATCACCGCTAATTTTCTTACCTTTAACATCTTCACAGACGCCTTGTCAATCCGGTCTCCTATTGGAGTTCTGGAATATTCATGGCCCAGGAAGAAGAATTCCTCCGATCTAGCCATTGCGACTGTAAATATTTCATTTATTTGAGTATAATATAGGTTAATACAATTTTATACCATTGCCAGAATTGGGTCAAGTTGAAATAAAAAAAAGAATCATCAAAATCGATTCACTCAGTCGAACGTAATAAGGTAACAAAAAAACCTTACCGACGAATTAAGAACCATCTCCTTTTTCGAAGTCGCATGAAAAACTGGTTTCGATCGTCATGTACGTGTACGTACGATTGTAATGTTTGTATCGTTTATGGTAACGTTGCTTAGGGATCGCTTTTGAATTAAAAAGTTCATCCGTTCGTTTAATCGATATCAAAAAAGTTCTCAATTCGTCTCAATGTACGAGTATATATGGCTCGAAGGACCATTTTTATTTAGAAGACCCCATAAAATAAAAACGCGTTTAAGGAATAACTCCTATTCGGATGATGTGTAAAATGTTGTGATATTTTTATTATCATAAAACTCAATTGATGGTATTTTTCCTTTGTTTTACACCAAAGAGATTGTATGTTCTTAACAATATGTTTTATGTTTTTATGCGCCGTCATTTGTAGACCAATATTGAACTTGTTTTGATTAAAAAGATTAGTTAGGTCCCATATTAAATTTATTGACGTAAGATCTAGGACTCTGAATATATACCTGCGGAGAACTAAAAGCATTTAGAAGAATGATCACATATTGAGATAGGTTTTTGACAATCCAAGACTAGGCAAGTACTCGTAACGATGAAGAACTAGAACTTAAGGGAATTATTCGGTAATAAAAGAGAGCGTTCAATATTTAATCTGCCACTGATTTGATTTGAAGTCGAATTCAAAATTCGAATCGAATTCGAAATTGATAGAAACGTATATTAGCGTAATAAACTAATGGTTTATGGTACGGTCTGAGAAACGGTCGTAAGTTCGAATCCATTCGACTATTGACGTGACTATCTCCAACAAGTTCAAGCTTACAACTTAGTTGGAATGTTAATAATATTTGTGAAAAAAAATTACTTGTCTATCATGAAGAACTTTTAAATGGCCGTCATTACAATTATATTATAACTGAAATTTTCCACTTACCCATAAACAATAGAATTATGCGTCTCATCCTGTCCCGTCTCGCCGCTGCACTGATTAACTTTGGTTCCACCTCTGCTTTAAATAATCTCTTTTCAACGTGTCCCCAACTGACAAATGGTTTATTTTCGCTCCCTTATCTTAATTGTTATCGACATTTAACTTTGAATTGTCTTTAGTAAAATAAAGTAAATAATAAGTGTGTGGACGATGCTAACCGCGCTCCGATATAACGACCCACTGCCTGCCGGTTATAAAACGGGGCCCAGACGAGTTCTCTTTTATTAATGGACACAATTTTTTACAAAGCAATGACTCCGGATGAACCCACTTCATGTACTATTTTTTACAACCACCAAGCTAATGGATTGTTTCTTTATAATGGACTTACACGTTTACAATTTAGCGACCTGCTATCGATTCGATTCGGTAAACTTGAGCAGCTCGTTATTTGTTATTGTATTTTAACATAAATAACGTTATTGATGTTTATATATCCAAGTAAGGTCATCAATCATGCTTTTGAAGTATGTACGTTATGTACCCGTAACATGATAAGAAACCGTGATAAGATTTTTTTTGTGATGAACTACACAGATTTGCCATAGAAGCTGACTTTTACAGCTTTGCCGGATTGCCACCTCTCAATCATAGCTCCAAGATCGCTTAGCCTGAACCTCTACTCGTAGTAACCTCGCCTTGTATTCCGATGAACGGCGACCGAGAGGGCCGAACCACGGCTCTGTCGGTTGCTTTTACATGGATAAAACTGTGATAAGAAAAAAGTGTAACTTGAATAGAGAAATGAATTGTTGTGTGCACTACGAGAGCCGCTGAAAGGTTAATGGAAATAGTATAGTTTATTTTAATAAGCACAATCCCATCTGATGTTAAGTGGAAATGCAGTCCTGGATGATAAAGCGCACTTAGTAAATTCATTCTACTCATAAAAATACATTGCAATTAGAGGTAATGACAGACGCGGGCGAACTATTCCACTACTTTGCTCTACGAATAGTATTGTATAAATACTACGAGTATACTCGTTGACATTTTACGACCTTGGAAATTTATAGAAGCTATATGAGTTATCAAGAATAATAAATAATCTGAATAATTTATTACGATTGCCATAGCAATGATTGCTTACCATGAGAGTTATTGAAAATACGATTGCGATGAAAAATACTTTTAGGTTAGGATTTGCGCATAATCTGTATTCAATGACGGTACGGTACGGTACATCGTGAAATGAGCGGTAAAGCTAAGTCAATCAAGTGCATAGTAGTCGTAAAAATAAAAGTACTGAGAAATCTCTTTTATTAATGTTTTTAAACTTCATTTATAAAATTCCACCAACTATTTGATACTACTTTAACAAAAATATCTGCTATTTTGTACATACAGCATCAAACGAAAGCTGGGAAGCGGGGTTTTTTTAAAGAAAATTAAAAATCTCATTAACTCTGAAACGGTGACACTATTACTAAGTTAATTTTTTTGTCTAATAGGTGACCCCTTAATCTATTCCCTTTCAATCACTTTCAATTTGTCACTATAGGACTACTACTAAACAAATGAGACACCTCGTATATAAAGAAAAACATATAAGACATTTTCTTAGATGTATCTCTGGTCAAAGATCCTTCAGAACACACACACACAGTACTCTATTTTCTATTTTACGTGATCCATTTGCCACTGAATACTTGTAATATAAATTTCAGTATCAGGGTGAATCTCACGACCGTTGTCTTCGCTGGAGGTAAGGCTACATTCAAACGCTCTTAAATGAGGAATACTTATAAATTTTCCTTTTTCCGCCTTATACATCTATATTTGGACCTATGTAGTTGTATATGTATATATAATATTTATTGTCACTCATAATAATTATGGATATGCTATTAATTTATTTAATATTATTTATGTTTGCTTGTATAATGTTTTATCTTATTATTGATCTATTTTACATTTTATTCTCTAAGGTTGATCCCGTGTCTTGGCCTCTCTGCCACCCTAAGTAGACTGGCAGAGAATGCCATCTGGCATTAAGTCCAACTTTAAGTACACAATTATTCTGTGCAAATAAAGATTAAATAAATAAATGTATTATTTTTCTAATTTATAATTATTTTATATATGTATTGATATTCACGTAGTGTATACGTTTACTGACAAGCAATATATTTTCATAAACCCGTCAGTAGATTTTACATTGTATTGTGTGCTATTGTAAAAACATAAGATGTTATTTCTTTAGAATCATATAGAAATTATTTTATCGAATTATTTCAAAAAGATTATGTCCAGATAAATCACGAGGTATTTATAATTACCATGGATTTCAATCGACTTTAAAAGATGGTTCTCAATTCGTCTGTACTTTTTTATGTTTGTTATCTCATCTCAACTTTCAACTGGACTGAAGCGATTTTGATAAACCTTTTTTTGTTTGAAAACTGGTACTTTCCATGTGGTCCCATTTAAATTTGGAATCAATCAATCAATCAATTCTAACAATACCATCCATGTGAAAACCATCATCATCATCAGTCTGTATCTATCCACTGCTGGAAATAGGCCTTCCCCAATGCCTTCCACCACATGCGATCCTCAGCTTTCCGCATCCAGCCACTTCCGGCTATCCTAACAAGGTCGTCGGTCCATCTGGAGGGAGGGCGCCCCACGCTTCTCCGACCTATGCGCGGCCTCCATTCCAAGATGTGAAAACCATTTAAGTCTTAAATTTGCATTCGGTATGTGCGCGACAAATGGGCGAATAACTCAATATCACGCTAACCGATTTCGATGATTAATTTTCTATTCCAAACAATGTACTTCAAACGTAGTTTGATAAAACTTTGGTTAGGTTCTAATTAATTTTTCTTCGTAATATTTTAACGATGATTCGAAAATACAAAAAAGGCGTCCTCGGGTAAAAGCGTTTAACGTTTGATTTGATTCGAAGTTGATTTTTGTTTTTACTCGTAGTCGTAACCACTCTATTCAAATTGATTTAACAATACACTATGAATGTAATTTCAGGCAATCCTAGTACATATGTAAACCTTAACGCTTCAGATCCGGAGACACGAGCAAATTACAGCTATTATTTGCTAGGCCAAATACCAACTCGCGTCACTGGATTCCATGGAGAGGCGGGCCAAAAAGTTGATAGGTGACCAAGATCTACACCTAGATAGTCTTGAGCACAGGCGCAAGGTGGCCAGCCTTTCGGTGTTTTGCAGATTACATTTTGGAGGTTGACATTACACGAGTTAATTCCACCATCCCCATTCTACCTTCGGACGTTTAGACACTCGGCGGGTCTCCTCTCTTTTGTAGTCGATGTTCCGCGCGTCTGAACGAAGCGATTTGAGTCATCGTTTATCGTGCGTACAGCAAAGGAGTGGAATAAGTTGCCGGCGTCAGTCTTTCCGTCCATGTACGACGTGGGAGCCTTCAAGAGTAGAGTGAATAGGCACTTACTAAACTAGCGCGTACCATCTTTCGACTATATCACCACTTAACACCAGGAGGATCATGGTCAAGCGCTAGTTTACAGGCATAAAAAAAAGGCGTAATAGTGGTGACGTTTTTAAATTACTCACAAACATTCAAATTGTGAAGTTTTGTGCATAATCATATGTTTTGATCTAATCATGGCTTTTCAACTCGATGCTATAATGCCGGTAACGCTTATAGTAACCGTCCAAGTTGTAGTTAACCCTCAGGAACATTGAGTGAAAGATTGATGCAGGCAAGTTATTTCAATTCTTAGCTGTACGCCTACTAGTAAATCTAAACTCGTGGGACGTCTATATCAAAAGTGATATAATAAATAGAATTCCGGTATGTGCCCGAATGTCAGATTGAATCGCAGTTTTTCTCTTCTCAAGTTTAATATAGTACTTAGTAGGGTGAGCCTGTAATCTGGGGTCTAATCGAAAATATAAGATTGATACGATGTGGGTAGTCATAAATGAAACAGCGAAAGCGTTTTTTAATATTTGTTTATATATATTTACAAAGGTCATCAATCAATGAGCATATGTACCAGTAAAAAGTATTATATCCTCATGTAGGATAGCAAAAAGGAATGGATGATCCACTATGAAGTCAATTGGCTTAGGCGGTTTGGCGTACGAGGACTTTACCATCACAATGGATCCTGCGAAATAAGGAAACAAATTTCTCATGTATTATAAAAGCGGTGTGCTCCAGTGGCTTGGTTGGAGTAAAGACAATACGACTTTCTCAAGCAATTTGTGTTTCTGTTTACCTCGCAGTGGTGAAAAAGAAGGGAGAGTATTTTTGAGTTGTTCTCGGTTCAAAATGAACCTTTTCCTACATAAACAAACACTACACAAATTTTAGCAAATGATTTTCTTATACCCTAGAAACCAAAAATGTTTGGTACAAAAGCTCTAGGGTAATTATTACGATATTGCTGGTACAAGGTGGCTTGGGTAGATTCACGTTAACATCTGGCTTTTAACATCTTAGCAATTTTTTAAAAAAGGAATAAAATAATGGAAATCGTACCAGTAAATGCTCCTGCAGTGGCACCTTCCTCATCGACTTTCACATTGGCTTCTTGGAAGAATTTTGATACGGTAACACTGTTCTCGTTCACTATGCCCGGGGTTTCTTCATTAAATATCCCCTCGACTCCTAACTGTTACAAAATATATGGTTGTTTAAATCTTTAAGATTTTACCGATTTTTTGTTTGATGTTATTTTATACCTATTTAAAAATAATCTATTTTACTGACAATAGCTGAGCACCTAGATTATATATAATTTGCATGAAAGACACGTTGTACAAAATGTTAACCTCTCGTCAGTGTAACGTCAAAATTACAAAACCTGTCATTTGTGACACGTCAAAATTAGAATCTAGCTAATCTGTGTCCTCTGAGCGGACTTTACACAGATGGGGTATTTATTCAGTCTAGATTTAGAGAAACCCGATTTTCTCTTAGCCTTGTTGGAATTATATAAGATTACAATTGTTTTATATTCCAACAAGATTTATTTATGTAATTTTGTTTTTATTTATGTAATCAAGATTTATTTATGTAATTTATTAAAAAGAAAACGGCCTTTAAATACACATCTACAACAAGTCCGCTGAGCGGACTTTACACAGATATCGAATAACTGCAAAGTCCGCTGAGCGGACGCGACACAGAAATCGAATAACTGCAAAGTCCGCTCAGCGGACTTTGCACAGTTGAGAGGTTAAAGATATTTGAGAATCAGTTTGTAAATTGATGTGAATCAAAATCGAAATTCACAGTACTATATAAGCAATAATATAATTAAAAAAAAATTGGGACTAACATCGGTAATACAAAATTGTAATTTAAATTTAAAACGGGGTTCTATGACACAATTTGTCACAAACGTTTGTTTTTTAAGTATTTATGCTGTATGTTTTATATGGTATAAAATTATTTTTAAATTCATAATGTAACAAAAACGTATATATACTATAATTTACCTTTGGCAATATTTCAGTGTAGTCTATCTTAGTCTTGATTTCAAATTTGGGCATATACAGATTGATTTGCCTTCCTCTCGGTCTCAATTCGAACACGTCTTCTAGGAGGCCTTTGTCTGCCACCTTCTCCAGAACTGCTGACAGGCCATCGATTTCATTAGGCAATATCACCACCATCCGGAATCCTGATTCTTGGTACGGTAACTCGATCATCTGACGAAATGGAAATTGGCTATTAAACCTTACGTCTAAACTAGTGTTAAATGAAGCCCTAAGAAGAAAGAGACGATATTCAGAAGGAAATATTGACCGCAGCAAAGATATTAGTCCTAATGCGCATAAATAAAAGAATGGAAATCTTGCACAACTCGCTCCACTAAACCATGATGATGACCGTTGTATCTTTCCGTTCACTTGAGCAGCTTGTTTATAACTGTGAGCGAACAATTTATCATTTTGCTTATTGTAGTCTTTTTCAATCGTGACAATTTTTTCATGGATAAAGAGGATATTTCTGTGCCGGTGAACCTACGTATCGCGACAGAAGGCGTTTTGATCGATTCACTCTCTTGAATTGTAAAGATTGATTTAGAGCATGTCGTATATCGACGATAAGCACCGAACTTTTCAGTTACGCTTGTTTAGTAATACGCAACATTATTAGCGGGAATGTTCATTTCTCGCTATAAGATTTTTGCTTCTTAATGGGGTTTCGATGAATTCTTGCTCTAATAGCATTAACAGCCTGTAGTTCTCTGGTCGTCGACAGAGGAAAAAAAGTGTGTGGAATGAAGTTCGCAGTATCGAAAGAAGTTCTTAAAATAATATACGTGTTTCAAATTCAAAATAATTAGAAAGTTTTTATGTAACAGTGTTACATGTATGTGGATGTATACTAGACTAGTTATACACAAATGTATACTGCGTAATATACGTATACTGTTATAAGAGGCACTAATTGTGAAGAATAGAATTTAAAACACATACCCTCTTGAAAATCATCTTACGCTAATCCTTCTAAATGTATCCTTTTAAACAAAAAAAGGGTAATGTTATGTAATGGTAACAGTAGGGAAAACGGCCGGGGGTTTCGGAAGAACTGGGATGTTATCCCGTAACCCCCACATACATGGTCGTATGGGGGAATACCGTGGAAGATTTTTAGTCGGTTGGAGCCCGACACTACCGCCGTCGCCGGCCGCTTCGGGGTGTGCATCCGCATTTTGTTACACACGTAAATAATAAAAACAGTAGGGTAAAGCCACCAATTGAGCCAAATTGAACTACCTCATAGTCATTTAATTCACATCATTTAAACATCATGAAATAATCATTATCATTAGTTAATTCCACACTAATTTAGATATGACTTTCCGTATTAAGTTATAATGGGTTTACGTTCTACGTATTAAGTGGTAGTAGAATTAATTAATCGGACAACCAATTAGTAGAAAGTAGATCTACCTCAGTGTTTAAGGGTCTTCAACAAATATTTTCTGAGGCAAATAAGTAATTAAATGCCTTCTAGCCATAGAACTAGCAATCCGTTTGAACTAACTGATAATTTGCTTTAAATGCTATCATATTTAGGAAAGGGCTGTACTCGCAATTTCAGATCTTATCAGAAGCTTCTATCAGAAGCTTAAGAGCTTTTATTCCTGGTTGTAAAAGACTGGTAATAGATTATTTACTCATCGTTTTCACAAGATAGTTAAGTTCTATTTAAGAAAAAAGCATTAATCGTTATTACTCTGTCGTTTAAAACAAAGACCGAATAAATAATGCCGCGTTATCTGAAACAACATATGAGAATATTAACAATATTTGGTACCTTTGCTCCAATTTCGTTGTCCTCGGTGTAGAAGAGGGAGTCTCGCAAATGCATCATCGGCTTCTTGACGGTCAGTGAACTGTTCACATAGAAGTCCTTGTCTTCAGTGTTTGAGGCTTGGAAGGGAACGTGCCAGTGACCCTGATGTTTTAGTTGAAATGACAGAATAAATGTTAATAAAAATCAGCCAATTAAAAGTTAATGCCAGTTAATGCAATATTGGGGAGAAGCATGCATCCTTTGCCCTTAAAAATTTCAGGACATTCTTCCCCTAATTCGATTCTTCTAATGCATTTCAATCTTGTACAGGAAAACCAATTAGTTCTATAAGAAACTGTAATATTACATGATATCATTCAAAATATGTTTCTTTTGCTCTTAATATTTCTTACCTGGAAGAATATAATGTTGAAGAGTGCAGCTGCTGTATCTTCGTTGAGCAAATCTTCAGACACAGGGTCCTTGATGTGACCTTGTGATTTTTGTTCAGCCTGTTGAAGTTTATACCATAGAATATATGCATGTCACACACAACAAAGGGACGTTCTGTTTTTTTCAATTCAATCCTTTTCTTAATGGCATAAAATAAGTTCCACGAAAAGCATATAACGATTGATTTTCTGTTATCATCATAACATTGTTGGGATCAAAACGACTTAGAGTTGTTTCTGTTAGTCAAAAACATCACCTGCATTTTTTTGTTACTACACATATCTGCATCATTTATGATCCGATTTTGGCAAATAAAATGATAAGTTTAATGTTAATTTGGCATTGGATCGAAGAAAACGAACTCCTAAAAATCGTAAAATATTTGTTGATTGTCAAACCTCTTACCGAACTTCTTGGTGACGATAACGAGCAGGATTGTGGAAGAAGAGAGAGAATGATGATGCTAGAACTTCGTATATAAGTACTATATTTCGGCAACGAAAATCCGTCTCTTCTCTCCCAATATTTATTCCTTCATTTTATGGGTAGATTTGAATTCGATAATACTTATTTAGATAACAAGTACAGGGTGGCCCATAAGTCCTTTGAAAAGTAAAATTTGAATAAAATAAAGAGGGCGCGCGTGAGCGGTGCAGGGGAAGCGGGGAGTAACTTCGGTTTCTGGGAATTTAGTCGCGATGGAGCGTTTTACCGGAGCGGACCGTGCGTTTTGTGTGCGCGAGTTTTATAAAAACGACAATTCGGCAACCGTTGCGCGACGTAAATTTCGAGAACACAAAGGTTTACACAACTTTGACGACATTCCAACTCTTCAAACGATTAAGAACTGGGTTGCTAAGTTCGAGGAGACCGGTTCGACGTTAGATAAACCGCGGTTGGGTCGCCCAAGGACGTCACATACGGAACAAAACATAGACACAGTGACACAGTCTATTCGCGAAAATCCGACACAGTCAACTCGTAAGCGCGCCAGAGCATTAAACGTATCCAGGACATCGTTACAACGGATTTTGAAGAAAGATTTACATATGCACCCTTACAAAATTCAGTTGGTTCAAGAATTAAAGGAAACTGACGGTATTCAAAGACAAAATTATGCGAATGAAATGTTGAATCGGTTTACTTCCTTCAATAACATAATGTTCTCTGACGAGGCTCATTTCCATCTTCACGGGCATGTTAGTAAACAAAATTGTCGCTATTGGAGTCCCATCAATCCAAAACTTAAGCATCAGAAACCCTTACATAGTCGAAGTGACTGTTTGGGCCGCTATGTCAGCCCATGGTATCCTAGGGCCTTACTTCTTTGACGATGGCAGAGGGCGCGCAGTTACTGTTACGTCGGAGCGATATGTGGCTATGATCGAAGAGTTTTCATACCAGAATTGCAAAACTTTTCAGGCTTTAATGCCAGGACGTGGTTTCAACAGGATGGGGCCACTTCACACACCTCTAACACTGTTATGCCCGTTACCCGTCAACTTTTTCCTGGCAAAGTGATCTCTAATAGAGGAGACATTTCCTGGCCTCCACGTAGTCCAGATCTGACCCCGATGGATTTTTTTTTGTGGGGCTACCTTAAGGCTAAAGTATACGACACAAACCTGCGGTCAATTGAGGCCCTAAAAGAAAACATCCGCAGAGAAATGACAAGCATTTCAGCAGTGACGTGCCGCGCAGTCATCGACAATTTTAGATGTCGTTTGCAAGAGTGCCGTGATCGCAACGGATTACATTTAGAAGATGTTATTTTCAAAAATAATTCCCGTTTTTAAGCTTTTTGTAAATAAAATTTAATTCATAATGTAATTAGTTTTATTTTAATTTTTTTTCATATCAAAGGACTTATGGGCCACCCTGTACTATCTAAGTATATACTTTTACATGAAAAAAATTTCAAGATCCTGTTATCCCAGTATTGCACAACGTTATGTGTTTAGATCCGATTTTCAAGAATTTGGCATGTCGATGTGGCTTACCCACTGGTTGATGATTTCCGCGGCCGCCTTTGGGTCTCGGAAGTTGATTGAATCTACCTCGCTGTTGTAGCTCCAGGCTGCGTTGGAGAACTCCTCCGTCGGAGTGTATTCTTCAGCTAGGTACACTTTATTGGCCAGAGTTAGAAAGTTCGAGTCCATCGACGCGAATTTGTTGCTAACGCTACTGAAACTGTCGAAGAGCTAGAAAAAAAACTGTTTTCTTAAACGCTTAAATTCACTTTGTACCCTTCTCCTAGTACAAGCTTAAGCTTAATTGGAATATCTCACAAGAAGTCGGTATCATTTTTTACATAGTTTTAAAAAAAGTAATAGCATCTTACCTCCTTGTATTCTGTTGATCCAAGCAGTTCTAAGATTTCGTCTCTACTTACACCCTGAGTGCCCGAAGAATATAGCGATAGAAGCAACATTACACCCAAAGGCGAGGTGATTACGTTGGTATCGTCCGATGATAGATATGCTTCCTACAGAAATAGAAAATTCATTACTTTATGACCCACGTGTAAATTACATCCGATATGAATTTAATTGTCATTGGATATCTTGGGTTTCGATATTATACCAGAAAACTTCTATAAATCGCATGGAAGAATATATCTTGTTTGTCATATTGGTTAGATTGTGACTCAGACTAGGAGAATATAAGTGACAGAACTTCGTAATATATACAGGGGGATACAGGGGGTATTAGGGGACCGCTTTCGAAAACGAAGACAGACTATAGTACTAATGACACCTTTGATGATGGGACAGAAATAAAATCGATCCTGATTTAAAAAAATGATATATTCTTAAAACGTTTTATTTGCAGTATTTACGTTCCATCATGCAGTTAGTTAGTTTCATAAAAAATACATTAAGGCGGCGGAGGTGATACCGCGTTATAAAAGAATTTTCGCCGCTTTTTTGGCGCCGCCGCCCCTCCGCGCCACGGCATTTGTTAACCCGAGCATGAGCTGTTTACGACTTTGTGTTTCATTGCTGTTTATTTAAACATTTGATTTTTTTTCAATCAGGATCGATTTCTTTTCCATACCATCATCAAAGGTGTCATTAGTACTATTGTCTGTCTTCGTTTTCGAAAGCGGTCCCCTAATACCCTGTATATGATACTTATGAAATAAAAAAGCGACCACGCATATTAGCGATTAATATTTTGACACGTCAGGTTTGTTTACATTGATTTCATGAAATTTAGGAGACGGTTATTATTTCTTACCTTCAACATCTTCAATGACGCCTTATCAATTCGGTCTCCTATTACAGTTCTGGAATATTCATGGCCAAGACAGAAGAATTCCTTCGAACATGCCATTGCGACTGTAAATTTGTTTAAAATTCAATACAATTAGTCTGATAAAATCATATACATCGTGAAACAGATATATTTAATTGCCATGTATATACCTATTCACAATGACAGTCATACATACTATTAAAGGTGTGGAGTGCCATCTTCACTCTATTGTATTATTAGAGCAAATTGAATAAGTTAAATAGCTCTTCAAAAAAGGAAGAGGATCAGAAATGGTCTCTAAACATATTTTTTTATGTTTATGAACTGACATTGATTTTTGGCATTGAACGGATTTTCTTTCAATTAAGTCTCATATTAATTAATGTCAATAGCATAGGATCTTGATTCCATAGATATGTTGTAAAATTACATCCGATATGAATTTAATTGTCATTGGATATCTTGGGTTTCGATATTATACCAGAAAACTTCTATAAATCGTATGGAAGAATATATCTTGTTTGTTATATTGGTTAGATTGTGACTCAGACTAGGAGAATATAAGTGACAGAACTTCGTAATATATACAGGAGGTATTAGGGGACCGCTTTCGAAAACGAAGACAGACTATAGTACTAATGATGGGACAGAAATAAAATCGATCCTGATTTAAAATGATATATTCTTAAAACGTTTTATTTGCAGTATTTACGTTCCATCATGCAGTTAGTTAGTTTCATAAAAAATACATTAAGGCGGCGGAGGTGATACCGCGTTATAAAAGAATTTTCGCCGCTTTTTTGGCGCCGCCGCCCCTCCGCGCCACGGCATTTGTTAACCCGAGCATGAGCTGTTTACGACTTTGTGTTTCATTGCTGTTTATTTAAACATTTGATTTTTTTTCAATCAGGATCGATTTCTTTTCCATACCATCATCAAAGGTGTCATTAGTACTATTGTCTGTCTTCGTTTTCGAAAGCGGTCCCCTAATACCCTGTATATGATACTTATGAAATAAAAAAGCGACCACGCATATTAGCGATTAATATTTTGACACGTCAGGTTTGTTTACATTGATTTCATGAAATTTAGGAGACGGTTATTATTTCTTACCTTCAACATCTTCAATGACGCCTTATCAATTCGGTCTCCTATTACAGTTCTGGAATATTCATGGCCAAGACAGAAGAATTCCTTCGAACATGCCATTGCGACTGTAAATTTGTTTAAAATTCAATACAATTAGTCTGATAAAATCATTTACATTGTGAAACAGATATATTTAATTGCCATGTATATACCTATTCACAATGACAGTCATACATACTATTAAAGGTGTGGAATGCCATCTTCACTCTATTGTATTATTAGAGCAAATTGAAAAAGTTAAATAGCTCTTCAAAAAAGGAAGAGGATCAGAAATGGTCTCTAAACATATTTTTTTTTTATGTTTATGAACTGACATTGATTTTTTGACATTGAACGGATTTTCTTTCAATTAAGTCTCATATTAATGTCAATAGCATAGGATCTTGGGTTCCATAGATATATAATGTTTGTTGATTGAGATATTGGTAGGTTTATATCGGTCTAAAACTAAAAGTGCAGTGGCTGAAAATTATTACTACTGCTTTTGTTGCTTGCAATGATATTACGACAAAAATTTTCCACATACCCACAAACAGTAGAATTAGGCGTCTCATCTTGGCTTCTCGAGCTGCTGCACTGATTAACACTGCCTCCACCTCTGCTTTAAAAGCTCTTTTCAACGTGTCTCAAACTAAGAAATGGTTTACATTCGAAGTTATCTTAATTGTTATCGACATTTAAGTTGAAATTACCAATAAACTCCGCTATAACGACCCTTCATGCTACTTCCCAGTTATGAAACGGGCACATGACAAGTTCTCTTTTATTAATGGATAAAATTTTGTAATGCAATGATTACGGATGAACCAATTTGATGGACTAAGTTTAACAACCACCCGCCACTGTATTGTTTCGTTTTAATCAACTTGTGCAAGTTTACAATTGAGCGCCTCCTATCGCTTCGATTGGGTTTATATGATCACCTCATTAATTGTTATTGTAACATAAAAACTAAATAACGTTGAGGTTAAAAACCTAAATTCCGCAACAGTTCCAGTTTCCAGTACCATAATAGGATTAGAAAATGCGATAAGGGATAAGTGTGATTAGAATAGAGAAAAGTATAGTTCTATGAACTTCATCAGCTCAAAACCGCTCAAAGGTCGATACAAAGTAGATGGATTGAATTGGAGTGGTGGAGAAACTAGTTAATCTTTTTGCAACGAAGAAATCAGGCTACCAAGTGACTGACACAGTCTGAGTACGCAGACTGATGTTGTAATGGTCGGGTCATATCTGTAACATACGTGACTATGTGCAGTAGACACCTTCTAGAATGGAGACTGTGTCAGCTTAGGACGATCAACTGAATTCCATGTTGATATGGTAGGAGATGGTTAACGTCAATAGTCGAATAGCGCGTTTGAACCTACCACTCACGTTTCACAGACCGTACCCTAAACCATTAGGCCGTTGACGCTTATTCTATGGTAAATCCCTCTTGTTGTTTAAATAATCACCATAGACCAATTCGGCCCTTCTCAGAAATGCGCGGGGCGAGCGACTCGACAATGATCCCGCAACGATGAACTACGTGTATTCGAAAATGATATCAGCGGCCGCAAGACCCGCTGACACCAGGTCGCGTTACATCTTTGTAAACAAGTAATAAATGTGGTTAAGTCGAGACAAAACGATAGCCGCGTGCCCTGCAGAGTTCACAAAAAAAAGAAAGAACTTATACGTTTACTTATACGTTTACAGTTTACGTAGATATTGCAGATACAAAACAGCTCAAGTTTTTTTAATGCATGTTTTTAAGTAGTTTCTTTGCAATATAAGTGGTGTGTGTATTTATTATATAATGTGATTTTCATCTACCTCAATAGACGATCAGATAGTTGCTCATTTTTCACAGAAAAACCATTGCAAAAAATTATATAAACCGATTTTGACTCTGGCTTCCTTTTAATTTCCTTGCTTAATTCTCATTCGAGGCACACATCTTGTTTGCCTGCTATGCGTTCTTGTCTATTCAAAAGAAGTTAGTTGTAGTTGTAGTATTACGACACCACCAATAAAATAACCAAAAAAAAGTTTTAGTCGCATTGAGCACGCAGTTAGTCGCATTAAACATGTTGACAAAACAAAACAATGTGTTGAGTGCCATTAACAAAATTATTTATTTATCCAATCTGTTATTATGATAACGTCTTGCCAATCTTGAAAATATTTCGTCCAGTGCATGGCAATAGACTTCTTCTTTCGCCCCATTGAAATCAGTGTTCACACCTCAATTGATACTTCTGTCTGCTCTTATTGTGTTAGAAGGCGTTAGAGTTGGTACCAGACCAACTATATTGGACAAAATTCCCGTGTTCCCATTTGTGAACTAGCCGTGGTTCGCGTACCCTCGAATGAGTACGCTATACCGCCTCTGCTACTTTCCCTTTCTTAGTACATACCCACCGAAGCATGCCCTTTCTGGTCCTGTCCTCCACATTTTCTTTCAAGCAGCACCATTTCAGAATTACGTTTAACATACAATTTAATGACCGCTTCTCGAGGCATTTATACGTCCGTATTACAGGATCCCGAGTCTGCTATGTGCCAATTACATTATTCACTATGAATAGGTTGGCTATTACAATTGAATTCTCATTGTACCAAAAACCTTTACAATCTATAATTTTCTTTTTTGGTATATAAATTTCAATTTTATTACTTTATATTGATTTCGTATCGGTATATTTGGAAGATGTCACTATGTAGTACGTATCTACGTACCTACGTACGTACGAGTAGTACGAGACTAACTTTAAGTGAGGAAAACTATAGTGACCTGGCAAATTACCAAAACTAATATTTGTTAGTTTCTGCATCTATTCTTCGACATCTGTCGATGTTACGAACGTTTATTTTTACACAATTGGTTTACAAAACTCGAGGCCCTGGTTTATTCCGGATTAGAAAATAGCTTTTTAGATTACTAAGCAGTGCTATTTTTTCTAGTTTTGCTACTTTTATTTTAATTGGTTTGGTTGGTTAATTGTCTCTGTCTACGCTCTTAAAAAAGGCCAGCTATAGATATTAGATATTTTTATATCGGTTTTATGCTTGTTTCTTTTTGTCTTTCCTTAACTCCAGATGTCTCCTGTCATATTTAATTTTTTAAATATTTTTTCAAGATATACATCACTACAAAGGCTTTTGCACTGCCTGAAATAGTGTCTGAAATCTTTTTTAATCTGACCGGCGACTGTCATATCTGCTATAAATAAATGTGTTAAAAAATATTACGCGACCCTCACGAACTCGCTTGTTTTTCCCTTCTCAGAATGGAGGCAAGTGACTTAGTGCAGCATGGCAACACACTGGAAGTCAACTTTACCATCAACAGCTACAACACGCCGTTCGTCACTAAAACCAGCCGGGAATACACAATTAACGGCTCCGCCATCTTCCAGATGATGACAATCGTCGCACAGGTCAACAACGGCCACACTAACATATACAATAACTTAATCTTCATCAAATTCATTAAAAGCCGAGTGGAAGATGAACTATCATACGTCATCAACTTCTCGAGCAAGGAATTGCGGATCGAAAATAAGAGTTTCCGCTGTGACGACGGCACCTGGCATTTGGTTAACGAGAACAAGAAGCAACAGTACAAATTTGACGTTACTGTTATAATGGACACTGTCCAGTCCAGCTCGTTTGCAGCACTCCACGACGACACGAGCCTGACGGACTTTGAACTGCGAGGCGAGGACGGCTCTGTGCAAATACATAGAGCTGTCCTGGCCGCCTCCAGCCCCGTGCTGAGGAGGATGCTCAGCGGTAGCTGGAGGGAGACGGCCGAAGGTCATGTCGAGGTACCTGGAACTTCGAAGCAGACCTTGCAGCATCTGAAAGACTACATATACCTGCACGTCTTACCTGATACCGGGCTCGAGCAGATTTTGCTTCTAGCCTCGTATTACATGATCCCGGGATTAGAGCAAATGTGCGTGGACAAGTTGGTGGATAGTCTTACGTCGGAGAACGCGTGCGAGCTTCTGGAGTTTGCTGCGAAGCATAAAGTGACCAGACTTCTCCTGGCCATACTTGAGTGCGTGCAGAGTGGCACGCTAGATGTCAGCGAAATGCGCGTGCATTATTTGAGTGGGCTGGACATGTTTTAGGTTAATTTAAAAGTAATACATTGAACTGGAGACTCTGCCAGAAGCACTATAATGATTTAGTGTACATAATGATTCCCTAAGTCTACGTAAATGTCGCTGTCATGTCAGTCATTTTGTAGAGTTTTTACGGCGCTACGTCACGGGACGTCTGACGCGTTTGACGTTCCAGTGGCAGCTGTCAGCGGGCTACCGTGTGATTTAAATTATTAATTTTATTAATTATTATGGAGTTCTGTTCCGATCGACGCAAAACCGAGCTTACAATATTAATTAAACAGTATTGCAATGCGCTTGGTTTTAGATCTGATTTTGAATCTGTGATTAATAGTCTCAGGTCAATCTAAAGTTATTAATTTAAATCATACGAAAGGGTAGCCTGCACATTACTGGAATAATAAACGGCATATAATGTTTTAATAATTAAACTATGAATACAAATTTTTGTTACTATGCGGATGTAGATTTTCCTTCTAATATTTTGGTAGATAGAAAAATACAATCGGGGCAATTTGCTTGATTATATTTTAATGCGATGCATTTAGACGTAACTGTGATCCACTACATTAATTAAAGATCAACGATATACTTAAATCGAATCCCCGATGTGAGATCGAAGACTGCTTGGAATAGTCATTTATTATTTTATTTTGTTAGTGTTCCAGTAGATTTTCCATGTTCACAATTCTATTATTTGTGGATGCGAAAAATTGGGAAAAATTCGGTTTTAGCAGTATATTTCTCGGATCCAAGACCCCCACGTTCACAAGTCAAGAATGTATCATAATTCCATTGCCAGGATCAATGAAGTTGTTGAAAGTTTGACCAGACCAATATCAATTGCGCCTCAATAAGAATTATCTTAGCGCGCTATGTCTTTCATTTTTAAATCTTATTGTCTGTCTATCCTGAATATCTGTTGCTGGTTTGGGTAATGTGGCATCAGTGCGGAATGCCAATCCCAATAATTACTTTTGGACGTGTTCTTGACCTTCTAGTATAGTCCGCCGGTAAATAAAAATATCACAGAAATGTTGAGGATATTGAAATTATATTTGATACGTTTTGTTACATTAGAAATATATACTTTCGAAAAGTCTAGATAAAAAGTGTTTTGAAAATTTATGACATATGTTTTATAAAAATTTTCTAATTCTAAATTCAATATAAATAATTTTGTCATCTAAAATCCTCTTTTGTAGTTGGCGAATGCAATTCGCCACACTGGTTCAGGTTCTTAGGACAGGATGGAAGTTTTTTTGTTAGTCTTCTGTGCTATCCATTATGAGTTACACTAAGTGGTGTTTTACGTATTAAGTGTTGATCGTAAGGAAACTTAAGGATATGTTTTAAGATATTATTTATCAAGTTGGATAATAAACAATAGAATCGAAGGAATATCATGGTGTCTGTAATAGAATATTATTATTTTTGAACCAAAAAATAAAGATATCAGATGAGTTATCCACAATGTTATATACTAAAACCTCAGAAATAAGCTGCATCTTATAGTAAGTATCATGTTTTTAAATTCTATAGTTTAGGCACTAAAATGTGACAGCAAAACTTTTCCACTATATATAGTACGTCGTCGTTTCTTTGTCTCATTTAACAAGTGCCAAATTGCATAATAGAAAATAGAATTACAACAGTTGAATGAAACGAATAAATAATAGAAAATTATGAATTTTAAACCAAAGAAATATGCATTCTCGGTGAGTAATCAAAAATATAATGTATACTAAAACTTATAGTAAAAGTATCATGTATATATAACTTCTGTAGTTTATTTATTAAGGTGACAAACGGGTCCCCATTTATTAGCATAGATAAGGTCGTTTTTTTCCTTTTTTTAATCTTGTGTAAAAAGGAACTAATGTGATGCGGCCATTTGTAAAAAAATTATAGCTATGTTTAATGATGTTGTGGCTATAAGACTTTCTATCTGAAAATTATACATTGTTATTGTATATCTAATGGATGGATAAATACAGTGCCATCGTTTAGACATAAGTACACGCTGTAAATAGAAATACATGTAAATTATCTTTTTGAAGTACAACTTCTTTACGCACGCTTAACTTGGAGAGTAAGCTGGTGAATGCGTTACAATAAGTGTCATCGGGCGAAGCGAAGGGAAGTTGGGAGGGAGATATAAGATAGTGTAGATAGAAAGAGAGGTGTCAAATTTTCTTTCTCTCATAGCCAGTGACGTTTCGTATATATAAGACACAGTACAGGCCTATTTTCTCAAAAAAAATCGCTTCAGTCTCGACTTGACCTCGGTGCAGTGAGGTTGCTAGCTCCGTGCGAACCAACCAATCTGACTTCTGAGTGCCTGTTGAATCGGTGAGCGCCTGCCTACGACGACGGACTGGGGTCCTCGTACTACTCTCGAGTAGTGCGTTGCACCACCAGACCCGAGTTTGCCCCTCGCGACTCTATCTAGTAGGAGAGCTTTAGCTCTCCGAAAAATATCGAGTAACCTTGGGGCCGTAGGACGCAAGCCAAGACTATTCTGCAAGTCACCGTGCACCGTATCTTCGCCGGATCCAGTGTTCGCGTGCCTCCTCGGCAATAGTCACTAATTATATAACCTTTTATATTATTAAAAGGAATATATTATCAGTGAAGATTCCCGAGTGAGCGGGATGACCGACGGCCGTAAGAGGCCACCCGACCCCCCCCCGCGGAGGGGTCAATTTTCCGCAACGCAAGCGGCTAGAGACCCGCGGCTCGCTAGACAAACGTCGTCAGCAGCCGGCCAATCAGCGCGCCCGTCGTCGCCGCGCCCGTCGTCGCCGCGCCTCACCGCCGCCGCATCGCGCCCCACCGCCGCATCGCGCCCCACCGCCGCATCGCGCTCCGCCGCCGAGTCGCGCTCCGCCGCCGAGTCGCGTCCCGTGACGCCAACATCGCGGCCACAAACACCCACGTCGCGTCCCGCGACGCCGACGTCGCGTTCCGTCGCGACCCGTCCCACTACGCCGCCGTCGAGCTCGAGTGCGGCATCGAAGCCGCGCACCAAGCCGCCCGCGTTGCCGCCGCGCACTAAAGTGCCGGCGAAGTCTGCCGGAAGTGAAGTGCGCGCCCGATCGCCGCCGAAAGCTCCGGCACCCGTCCTACCGAAGCCTCCCGTAAGCGAACTAGAAGCCCCCTATGGCTCGTTCGCTCACGGTAGTAGAGCACCACCGCGCGGCACGAAAACGTCGCGCCAACACACTCCGCCCGGTTCGGATACCGAGGCGAAAAAGTGCGCGAAGGCGTCCCGTCGTCATCATCCGACTCGTCCTCTGAGGAAGAGGACGACAACAACGCATCGCGTAAAGTAAGGGCGCCGCAAGGTAAGCCCTTTTATTCTCCGCTCCGGTAAATCCGGTAAACACCTCGTTCTCCAAGCCGGGGACCTCAGCCTCACCCGACGCCTCCGAAGAGTGCGCGGTAGAGGCGGGCGTCTCCAGCATGGAGACGGAAAACATTCCTGAAGCTGGCCCTAGCGGCCTTTCGTACGCTGCCAAAACGGCAGCCCCACCCTCCCCACTCCATAAGAGAGCACCCACCCCCCCGGCGCCATCTGGCCAGACCGGGGAAAGCGCCTCGGAAAGGCGACCCAAAGTGGGGTCATATCCGCCGATAGTGGCGGAATGCCTCCCCAACTGGGTCACTCATTTCGAGGCCCTTAAAGGCATCCTAGGACACCCGCCGAACGCAAGACCGCTCGGCAAAGGAATTAGATTCCTACCCCAATCTCCCGACGAGTACCGCGCCATACAGCGGTACCTCGTAGACCTGGCCGAGGTTGAACCAAGCCTATCTTGGTTCAGCTACACGCCAGCGAAAGAACTCCCCACGAAAGTAGGGTTGAGGGGCCTGCCGGCCGACACGCCGACGGAGGCGATTATGGCTGCATTGAGGAAGAAGGACTTCCCAGTGCAGTACATCAAGTCCATCCCTCCGCGTAGAGGCAAGCCAGGCGCCCTATATTTTATACAATTAGATCACCTCTCCCAGAGTGAGCTCTCTAGGCTGTACGCCGTAGAGGAGCTCCTTTGTATGCCCGGCCTCGTAGTAGAGGCGTGGAAAGGAAGGGTCGGCCCGGCGCAATGTCACCGGTGCCAAGCTTTCGGCCACGCCTCCGCAACGTGTCACCGCCCTATCAGGTGTGTGAGGTGTGGTAGCAACCACACCGCCAAAGAATGTAAGGTGGCGAAAGACGGCACCCCAAAATGCGCCAACTGTAAGGGCGAACACACCGCAAATGACCGCAGATGTCCGGTCATGAAGAGGGAGGCGAGGAAGCGCGGCATACGCATTCCTGAGCCAATCCCTCTTCAATCCACCCGATCCCAACGGCGAGCTGTTGTGGACGAGGAGGATGGACGACGGTGGGAGCGAGACGGCAACAGCCGTCGGCCCCCGCCGCCCGCCCTCTCGCACACGTCGCACCAGGAGTGCGCGTGCCGCTGCCCCAACGACCGCAACTACCGCGGTCGTCGAGGGAGCGGTACTACGCACTCCCGCGAATCCCGCCCCTAAGGCCACGCCCTCCAATACACAGGTGTCTTCCGATTCCTCCAAAAAGAGGAAAAGGAAAAACAGGCGAAAGAGGAGGAAACAGTCCACTGTTTCCCCCCCAGCCGCGGCACCTGTTGTAACCACCGCAGAAATTACGGCACCTACAGAGGCGCCCGTAACAACAGCCACCAACCCGATGGAGGGAGTCGAGAGCGTCTCGGCCCCCTCCAACATCGTCCCCACGCCCTCAGAGGGCGTCGCACTTACAACCAACAAGCCGATCGCGAACTCCCTTCAGGAAATCGTGCAATTAATCGCGCCCCTACTCGGGGAAGTGCTAGCCGCCGTAGCGGCCGGTACTGACCCCTTAAACGCCCTTCTGGTGGCACTAACCGGACTTATAGCTCGTCGTGATGTATTATAAGCCCATAAAAATTATATACTGGAACCCTGGCGGAGTGAGGTACAGACTCGCCGATCTGCGCCTTCTCGCACAACTGTACGACCCCAGCGTCATACTGTTGGGCGAGACTATGCTCAGGCCAGGGTCCTCATTTAAGGTGCCTAACTTTTTCGTCTATAGAAGAGACGAGATTACTCCTGCCGGACGACCGTACAGAGGTACGGCAGTGTTGGTCAGGAGAAATCTAGTCCACGAAGAATTAGAGCTACCTAATTACGAATCCACACGGACGATAGGCGTCAAAATAAACGCGGGAGGTAGGGACTTGAGAATATTCGCGGCGTATCGTCCCCCCGGTTCCGCGCTACACCCGTCGGACGTCCACGCGATCTTCGACAGCAGCTCGCCTGCCTTCATAGTCGGCGATTTGAACGCCAAGCACACAGCTTGGGGTTCGAACACCACTAATGGGGTCGGGCGGGCTCTGTACGAGGACGCCGGCGCGTGGGGATATGAAGTGTTGGGGCCTAGCGAACCGACACACTTTCCGTACACGCCGGAACATCGCGCGGACGTATTAGACATAGTACTACATCACCTGTGGAATCTCCCGGTCACCCTGGAGGTTCTACACGATGTCGACACAAATCACCTTCCGATCATGCTAACGCTCGATACGCGAGTAGTGAGTGTAGAGCATCCAGCCGCGCGCCCTTCGGTGGACTGGAGCGCGTTTTATGAGAAAATCAAAGAGTTCACCTTTAGCGGACCATTATCGTCGGCAGACGAGGTCGACGCGCTCGCCGTCCGTATTAGTGAGAGCATCGCTCAAGCTAAGGATGCTGCGACGTGTCCCTCGAACCCGCAGGTTAGCAGAGGTGGACTCCCGCTTAGGATACAAGCGATGATTTCGAAAAAACGCACTCTCAGGAAACTATGGGCGCGAACTCGCTGCCCGCGTCTCAAGCGGGAGCTAAATTCACTAAGCGAGAAAGTAGCGATTGAAGTGAAGAACTTTAGAGGAGATCAGTGGCAACTGCGCATAGACGCAGCCAGCACTGACATCACGTCACTCTACCAACTCAATCGCATGCTCTCTCGCACTAAAACACCCACGTGCCCCCTTATAGATAAGGACGGCAATAAGTGCTTCGACGCACAAAACCGCGCGGAAATTCTAGCCGAGCACCTAGAGGTGCAATTCACACCCAACTTACCGAACTATAGTGTCCGAGGCGTAAAAGCTCACCATAAGCGTGTTGAAAAGCGAGTCAAGGAACTACTAGATACACCTCCCCCCCCGCTTCCCGGGGACACGTTCTTCTCGCCCTCTGACGTTAGGAGGGCCATTAGTCGCCTCCCTCTGAGGAAAGCGCCTGGTCACGACGGTATCCCAACCAGTGCGCTCAAACAACTCCCGCGAGGGTTCGTAGTAGTAATAACTCGGCTCTTCAACGGTATACTTCGCACCCATCATTTTCCACGGGATTGGAAAACCGGGAAAGTAATAATGCTTCCCAAACCGGGTAAAGATCGTAGATTGGCGGCGAGCTACCGGCCGATAACGCTGTTACCGCACATCGCCAAACTATTCGAAAACTGCTACTGCAGAAGATTCGTCCTCACGTCCGACTACGTGAGGAACAACACGGTTTTCGCAACGGCCATTCGACAACCACACAATTGGTCCGCGTGCTTCATTTTTTGACCTCCGCATGTAACCGGGGTCAGAGGGCGGTCGGGGTCTTTCTCGATATAGAGAAAGCCTTCGATCGTGTGTGGCACGCCGGACTATTGTACAAGTTGCTCGACATCGATACTCTACCGCGCGCGTTAATTCGACTAATCGCGTCATACCTATCCGAACGCTCGTTCTACGTGAGCGTCGAGAACGTATTCTCGACGTCGCGACCGATCGCCGCCGGTGTTCCGCAGGGGGGGGGGAGCCTGTCCCCCCTTACTGTACGCGATTTATACTAATGACATCCCGTGCCCTAAGGGCCGCTTCGCACCGATGCTGGCGTTATACGCGGATGATTGCGCCTACTTGGCTTCTGCCATGAACCCGAGCAACGCTGTAAAACGGTTACAGGGTGCGCTCGACGCCCTACCGCGCTGGTTGGACAATTGGCGTATCGCCGTCAACGTCGGTAAGACGGCGGCGCTAACGTCCAAATACGGCAAAGATTACCAGCGACTGCGTCTTCGTGGACAGGTAATACCTTGGCAGTCGGATGTAGTCTATCTCGGATGCAAGATCGATCGCAGGCTATCAATGGCCCCTCAGGTGAATCGTATGATTCAAAGCGCCAGAGCTGCGAGAGCGGTATTGAGACCAGTATTGGCATCTCACTTGCCCGTCCGAGCTAAACTCTCCGTCTACAAGGCTTACATTCGTACACGATTGACGTACGCCGCTACAGCGTGGTACGGATTGACCAGTAACAGTGCAAGGAACCGCATCCAAGCACAACAAAACATAACCTTAAGAATGATCCTAAACGCGGGGCGTTACGTCAGAAATGATGTAATACAACGCGATTTAGGCATCGAATCGATTCACGAATTTGTCACGAGACTAGCTCGTAACTTATTCGACCGTGCGGACAACGGTCCGCACGAACACCTACGCAGGTTCGCCCGCAACACGCACGTCCTCCGGACGTGCCCGTAGGTTCAAATTCCCCTACTCTAGGGAGCTTTTGAACGAATAGGCCCTCTCGACCTCCGTCTCAATAGAGACCGAGAGGTCGGGAGGGCGTAGTAATGGATAGATTCGTCGCGGCTGACGCTTGAGGGATTAGCCACGACGCAAAAATAGTTATACCTAAAAATCCGTGTTAAAACGGTACCCAAGACCAGGGGAGCAGTCGCCCCTGCGCTGATAACCCGGGTAATGGGGTAACACCCGAGGCCCGTACCTGCGAAGTTCACGGGAACTAAGCAGATGACACCACACACACACACACGCCTATTTTCTGTACATTTATATATACATATAGATGGAGGTAAAGAAGTTTTACTTCAGTCTACAACATCGCCCCGCTTATGTTATTTTAAATCATAGGATTTTAATGTGTAAAAAAAACAAGAATATTGCGAAATCGTATCATTTAGTAACGATGCTAGAGGAAAGCATTTCTAGTACTTAATCATTAAAGAATACTGTATTATACTGTCTGTATTCGTTTAGTTTATAGGAAGTGATGTAATGTTGTTTTATCGTGAATAAATTTCGCGATTTCAATTCAATCCTGTCATTTCGGATAAGCAGCTAGAAATCCTGCTGTGATGGTATGTTCTGTGGAAGCTAAAACGGAAAACGAATTAGTCCAATACTACGATTCAATATAATGCGTTGTAAAGCTCTTCTTTCTAGTTCGACGATGTCCACAACAAAGGGTATTAGCATTTTGACGTCCGATGATGAAATTGGACCATGCAATTCACACTCTCCAAAATGTTTATATATAAGATGGATACGGAATAAGAATAAAAAATACAAGAATAACTCTGTGTTGCTTTGTAATTCAAGAAACCACATTAAAAGTTTATTCCTGCTTTTGATAAACTATTTAAATTAAATTATGACATCTTCTATCCTATTTGTATTTACTTACATCACTGATCCTTTTCATTGATATCACAACAAACCTCCAAGACTTCAATATGGAGGTTTCGTACGATAAAATAAATATTATTGTTTTTAGATCTCCCCCATTAAAGGAAAAAAATCCTATCAAGTTTCATATCATTCCAGGCTCCTCTTCTTCCTGTGTATATGGAATAAACTTCGTAATATGAAAGAGATTTGATTCTATTTTCCTGTGTCCTGTATCAATCTTGAATATATACAATTTGTGAGAACAATACGGCAACACTAAACTATAAAACGATCGATTGAGGTCGAAATAGACCTCAAGATTAAAGGTAATGTTTATTAATACTAGATTTAGAAAAAGGCTAGGACGATGATCTCGTTGTGGTTCACATGGTCCGAGTATCTTTAATTTCTTAATTAAAACCAACATATTTAAATTTCAGGAAATTAGTATGGTCTATTAAACTTCTGTTAGTTTAAATCGTATATAAATTATAGGCTTAGAATCATAAAACATTGAATATGGATCTAATTAGATATTGTAGCATATGGACCTGCAATTTATGAAGAAATCTCATCCATGTTTTAAGAAATCTTATTAT
This sequence comes from Meandrusa payeni, assembly GCA_029286785.1. Lineage (NCBI taxonomy): Eukaryota > Metazoa > Arthropoda > Insecta > Lepidoptera > Papilionidae > Meandrusa > Meandrusa payeni. The sequence goes on along the minus strand of JAGSMX010000008.1, from coordinate 2,346,209 downwards.
TCATCTATTCGTGTGGTATTACCCTCACCCTATGTACAATAAAGTAATAAACTTAATACTTATCTTTTATTTCACACACCAAGGTCAAAACTTCTTGAGCACCGGCGCAAGATGGCTAGCCTGTTGGTGTTTTACACACTACGTTTTGGAGAGCGCGTACAGAAATTACACGAGTTAATTCCCCATCCCCATTCTACCTTAGGACGTTTAGGCATTTGGAGGGTTTCCACCCTTTTCGTAGTCGATGTTCCGCGCGTCCGAACGAAGCGATTTGAGTCATCGTTCATCGTGCGTACAGCAAAGGTGTGGAACAAATTGCCGGTGGACGGAAAGACCGAGTTCCGTCCAAGTACGACGTGAGAGCCTTCAAGAGTAGACTGAATAGGCACTTACTAAACTAACGCGTACCATTTTTCGATTATATCACCACTAAACATCAGGTAGTTTATTGAGTATATAAAAAAAATCTAATGGGCGAAGATGTCTATTATTTTTCTTCGTGTATTGTGCCAATTGTAACGGGCCATTGCCTTTTCTCTATTACCATCATATAGGATGAACCCAAACGAAAAGAAATATCAGCTATTTAGTTAGTTATTTTGTAGGTACACACCAATCTACAAGACAGAGTCGGCTGAGATTCGATTTGAGTTTGTTAGTCGAAGATTCTAAGCTATCAATAATAACATCGTTTAATATTTAATTTCCACGAAGCCACAAATATTACTGAAGCTTATACATCTCAATAAAGCCTGGGTAATGTCAAAAAAGTACATAAGTATATTTTAAAGAGATTAATTTGTCGTCATTAATTAAAGACAAATGTCATATAGTACTTTTCATGTCTATTCATTATGTGTCTGTGCAAAGACGGTATTCAAACATAAAACAATAATTATCGCAAAGTAGGGTACAAAAATAATATGAAATTTTAGTATAGAGTAATCAATATCTCTCATTCGGCCGGCTCACTCGGAGCGGCAACATCGTTCAAGGGCTACGAGACTATTTTCCTTTTCTTTATTTACTATTTACTGTTGTGTTGGTGTTAACCTTTTTTGTTAATGCGGGGAATCCTTTTACGGACCGTCCGCCGGGGCCCTGGATGGGCACGGCGGGATGTGTGGGACTCGGCCTGGGCCTATCCACTAAACCTTCCGCGAATGCCATCAGCCGTTATAGGTGTAGTGCCCCGGATCTGTCAGCGACAGGGAAATTGTTAAACCTACCTTAGCGATTGTTACTTTGTTAACTTAGATTAGTGTAATTTAAATGTTTGTCATGTAAATTAATTTAAGACGTGAAATTGTGAGTTGTTTCTTTGTTATCTGCACTAAAGCTCCATAAGACTTTGTCTGTGCATGTATTTTTACTGTATATTCGATATAACCGTCAAAAGTGTGTGAAACTCTACTGGGCTGACAAGAATACAACGACGTCTCGAAGTTCTACTGGAATTTCTTGCTGAAGCCGTAATGCATAACTACAGCCAAGCCACGTAAGTTATTTATTATTGTCAGTGTTAATATTTTTTAGTGTTGACTTACAATACAACATGCCAACGTCATCTACTTGTTCTTGTAATTTTGCCAGAGCAAGAGAGGGAAAGGAGAAAAGAGAAGGGACACGAATTTATTAATTTACCGTTTGTCGTAAATTTCGATGTACATACATTCTATTAAACTTGCGGTTATGTTAATAATTATCAATTTACCCTCAGTAACCGCTGATTTATCCGTCTGTTCCGACATACACTGTTTAACTCGCATACATTTATCTATTCTGTCATATACTATATTCTATTTATTTACCTATACAAATAAAACAATACATATAATACGAACTAAAAAAGAAATATTTACAATATAATAGGTATTTTACAAAAAATATAACTGCCAAGCCGTCGTCGTGGCAGCGTGCCCAGAAGGCTGGTAGCATTGCCACGTTGTATCGCAATGTTTAGCCCCTGTGCAAGGTATAAGGCAGCCCCCTGGTCACCAGATGTGTCGACCAACTTCTTAGCTATCACATTAAAAGATGGTGTGCACTAGGACCCCACGGACCCATAGTTTCTACTCCAAAGGGCCCAAATATGACCTTTATCGAGGTCACTATATTTGCGCCGCTTGAGGTTTTCTGCAGTTGCAGCAGCCGCTCCAGCCTCAACACAAGATTCTAGAAGATGTGACAGTGCGAAGATTTCAACGCATGTAGCATCCCATACTAAAGGCCGTCCCATCTTCCAGGATATAAGAGTCATACGTAAATTTACCAAGGTTTCAATACTTATATATCTTATATATATGTACCGATTTCACCATAATTAAGAGCGATCAGATTGTGTTCTCTCTAATAATTTGTATAATGACGTGGGTAATAAATACACCAATTCGAATTTATAATCGTTGGCAACACGGCAATTTAATGAACATTTTAAAACAATTAATTTATCGCTGTTCGTTGTGTCGTTTAGTTTTTATACTGAAAATATATCGTTTAACGGCTCTAACTATTTGGATAAAATGTTGTATTTTGTATATAACCTCCTTTTGCAGACAGACATAGCTTTCGTCCGCTTTTCACCAAGCTTATTGCATTGCCTTGGTATACATTTTTAGCTAGTGATATTTCAGTACAAAATCTAGCCGATTGGGATTCGAAGTCGTGATCCATCAGATCATCAGGCGAACCGACCGCTTGGCCACTAAGCTATCACTGCTGCATTTTTATGATACACGGATGCCCTGAGCTTTGCCTGGTATTGTTTTTGGAAAATATATTTCGATACGAAATACATTCATGAAATATAACTATTGTAATAACTTGTAGGTCACGAGGAATAAAATAGGCGAATAACTAATACACTCGCTTTATTGAGACAGCGTAACGTTGTACAAGGAATTATTTAAACGAATACCGTCACAACTACGCGTCCTCATTTTTATATAAAATTAATTAGAAGTCAGATTACGAACTAATAAAGTTAAATTATTGGTAATAATGCCAAGATCAACTAAATTTTGTATTGAAGATACAAAAAGGTTCATGTTCAGGCCCCTGCCGGAAAAATAGTTGCAAATTGGCACCGCGTGCTCCGATCACCGATTTATTAGTAGGCGTTATGTGTGACAAATGCTTAATAATACCAATATTGCATCACTTGCAAAACTACCGCGATACAATTAAATTCGTTTTGTCATTATACTAAATTTAAAGATTTTTGGGCTTTGATTTACACCAGTCTATACACTACAGAACAGTTCAGGTAAATCACTAAGATATCATTGGAAGTAGTTATTATGCATAACAATCGTTGGGTGTCATGTGTTGATAGCTAACACTATTTTTCGATCTTACGGACATAATATTAAAAAATCCTGCCACAAATCTTGCAGACGTAGTTCCGATTGTACGACATTTTCAGTGGTCATCGGTACGCACGCTCTCGTGAAAAATCTAAATCAGATTTCCCCAAATTTTATTGCGTCGTAGACCCCTTGCCATGTTTGTCCGTGTTGGGTAGACTGTATACTTACCTGATATTGATTTCCTGTAAATTTCTAACTGTAGTGAAGTTTAGTGTTAAAAACTTATAGTAAAAACACATGTTAATTTATACATTTATTAATTGAATTCAAATTAAAACTACTCAAAATAAAATGTTGTATCTGTTATGTAAAATATACGTAACATTAAATAAAATAACATAAGCAATACGTAAATAAGGTAAGAAATAGGTACTATCAGTGTAAGTGTTGAGATCCACGTCATTTTTCGCTGACGTAGACCCTAGGGGTCGATATGGACCACTTTGGGAATCATTGATCTAAATCGTAAGACCTTTCTTTTCTTATAGTATTAGTGAAGTATTGCAATCATTTTACTTTAGCAAGACGTGTAAGACTATTGGAAACCTAATTATTTTAACGAAGGTTTTCTTAAAACGTGTCTTCACCGTGTCAATAAAATTAACTCTTCCTATCGTCCTTATATTTTTTTCTTTTGCCCTTAGATAAAACGAGAATAAAATTTTTCATTTACAAATTTTACTAGCATTCTTGTAATTTTTTTTAATTGACCGGTCTTCATCCAACGAGAATCTTCAACAAGATACGCCGCCTTCTGGGGGGGAAGGCGACGGGGGTGGCCCTTCGTCGATGCATGGTGAGGGGCACCGTGATCTCCAGAGGAACGCACCGAAGGGAGCCCCTATGCACTGTGCTCTTAGGGAGAGCACGTCCCGGGAGAGGTTACTCCCTCCCCGCCTGTGCCCTCGCAGTGCAAGGCGACGGGCCGGCCAATGTCGCCTTTTACCGGGTCCACCTTGGCGGACGACAAAAGCGCCTACTGTTGTGTTATAATCTGTAGGTCTCGTAGAATAAAATAGTCCAACAACTAATACATTCGCTTTATTGAGACAGCGTAACGTTGTACAAAGAATTATTTATATAGAGTCAAACGTCACAACTGCGCGTCCTCGCCATCTTTATACAAAATTAATTAGAAGTCAGATTAGGAACTAATAAGGTTAAACTATTGTTTACAATGCCAAGTTCATGTGACGATCAACTAAATTATTAATTATGAATTAAAGATACAATAAGGTTCAGGTAAATTATTAAGATATCATTGGAAGTAGTTATTATGTATAACAATCGCTGGGTGTCAGGTGTTGCCAGCTAACACTCGGCCATCCTGCAAAGGCCGCGTCCCGTGGCCCGTATTCTCTCTTTTCATATTTTCTTCTCCAAAGCCCAGCCAGTAGACCTGAAAACAATTGGACAGCAGTAACTTGTGGTTTTAAAATCTGTTTCGTTAGTTAAATGGTGAACTGACAAATTTTGGGTGGCTGTAAGATTCTATCACTCAGTAGTTATTTCAAATAGTCTTGGTCACACAGTTTTGACTCTAATAAAACTTAATCATACAGCAATTTTGAAGACTTATTCACACTCGTGAGCATACAGCAGGCATCACACAGTTATCTCACCAACGAAGATCTGAGCACATAGCAGTTTTTATCACACAGTTGTCTCGCTAACGAAGATCTGAGCACATAGCAGTTTTTATCACACAGTTGTCTCGCTAACGAAGATCTGAGCACATAGCAGTTTTATCCACACAGTTGTCTCGCTAACGAAGATCTGAGCACATAGCAGTTTTATCACACAGTTGTCTCGCTAACGAAGATCTGAGCACATAGCAGTTTTATCACACAGTTGTCTCGCTAACGAAGATCACAGGCACATAGCAGTTTTATCACACAGTTGTCTCGCCAACGAAGATCTGAGCACATAGCAGTTTCTAACACACAGTTGTCTCGCTAACGAAGATCTGAGCACATAGCAGTTTTTATCACACAGTTGTCTCGCCAACGAAGATCTGAGCACATAGCAGTATATACACATATCGTCGGCCCATTGTTTAACATTATCGTAACGTGATAATGTATCACACAATGCGATCGATGGATCTTTACATGTATATTTAAACGGACAAAGTTGAGATAAACAACAACACGCAAAACGCACCTCGCCCACACATCTGGTGTGTGAGTGGTGGCCATGCACGTTACGTTACACCAACGGAAATCCGCCAATTATTCCAGCCGATGGAGAAAGATATACATATGTAGCGACGATAGACGGGATTCGGATCGGATTTATTATCTCTATTGCACCCCCCAATCCACATGTAGGTGGTGGTAAGGGGTCGTAAAAGAAAACCAATCTTAACCACAATCTCGTGCCGCGCCACACGCTTCTCTCTCTCTATAGCTTAGGAACAGTGTGATTAATTTATTTTAACAGCCGGCCCTCAGACAGGAGTGGTCCTGGATATTTCTCCACAAACCGTAATGTGCGTTCGAAATGTCGATGTTCAAATGTGTCCTGCAGTTCACTATGACGCGTAGTTAACTGCGTTCTTCATCGACCCGTGACCCAAGTGATCGACCGTCCCGGGTAATAGTTTATATATTTTTAAATCTACTCTCATATAATTGATTATATTATGGTATGAAGTTTAACTCCAATCCTTACAAACTCCTTTACGCGAAGACTACTAAACTTTGCAATACTGTAGTTTACACATCAAGTGACACACAGGCTATGATTTATAAAGTTGCAGTTTGAATTATTAAAAATATAACTATGAGTAGGAAAATCTGCCACCTGTGAGCAATTCTGGTGTGTGCAGCAAAAACCTTTGGATTGATACAGATATAGTGTATGATGGAAATGTTTATTTTAAACAGTCCTAGAAAGTCATTAGAGAGTCATTTTTGCCAACATAGTGAACCATAGCACAATAAAAAATTGATAATTTATTCCTAACGCAAATTTGATATTGACAATTGTTTCTTATTTCAAATCGAATACTTTGATCGTATCTATTATGTGAAGTAGTTTTTTTGTTTACCTTAATTTTTCATCTTGGATAATTATTTGAAACCAAGTGTACGATGTTATGGCACGACATGGTTACTATTATAATATAAACGCAGTCCAATATGAGTCACTGCAATATCTCAAATTCCATTGGGTCACTCATATATTCATATATACACTCAATACTACTAATAATAACTAGTATTTAGTCAATCCATACATCAATAAATACAATTGGAGTGTCTGGTTTAGTAATTAAAATGTTGTAATATTAAAATAACCGCTTTTTATATCATGCATATGAATGTATATCCTTACGATACATAATATACCAAAATAGCATACATCGGAAATACTTTAAACGCCATACCGGATGATGTTAAAAGATCACTGAATAAGTATATTTTTAAGAAATTAGTCCATCGTCATTGTTTAAGCCAATTATAGTAAGTGTTGTCCATGTCTACTTAATATCTCTCATACATATTACTTGCAAATATTTACTTACATAAGTGTTCTACACATATCCACATTTATGGAAATACTCATCCCTTTATCAAAATATATCCAAATATGTTAAATATTGTATATTCTTATATATATATATAATATGCTGTGCTTATCGTGTATTTATTTTAATATTTTGTTATGTCTCTCGTTGATCTATAATTTGCATCTACAATAGCTTATAGTTTTTAGTGACTTGTTTATTAATAATGTATGTTTGTGTAATGTTGTGGTGTGCCTTATAAATGAATCTTATCCTTGATGATTACCACCATATGTTGTTTCCCTTTCATGCACGTGTCAGAATCGAATCCGGTCGGGCAGTACATAATACACAATATATAATACAACGTAAATAACAAGAGACTACTTAGCTTATGTACGGAGGCATTACTGACGAACAACACTAACAACACTTAAGCGACGCCACCGAAGAACAACTCTAAGAGACTCTGAACTGTACAATTTCTCGTGTGGATTTCTATGTGGAGTCAACAACACGACTTCTCACAATGCTTTACATATTTAATACTCTTTGGTTGTAATAGCACATACATTAATAACTAATTATTCGTATTTTAACACATACACACTATATGTGTCGAATGAATGAAACTGTCATATATTAAAGAGTAACTGGCAACTGCATTTGACATACATATAATCTAAACATCGGAAACCAAGCTTAAAACCCATATTAATTACCTGAGCCTGCCTGAGACCAAACTCAATATGATTATGCCAGAATAATGCTGGACCATTTGACACCTAGGTATCCAATTGTGCTTTTTTTTTAAATAGTAGGACAGGAACAGACATTATATTTGGCACTACATTTGTGTAGTTTTATAGTAAAATCCGATACTAATACTAATATGAATCTAAAAACGCCAGAGCATACTACAAAATTCCTGAATAAGTATTTATTATATTAACATTTGAGATAATTGTATTTCCTTGATAAGAATATTTGTATATGAAATAATAAAAGGCTTAAATTATCGGTAATTGGTAACTGCAAATAATTAAGGTAAACTACATTTTGTAAATAAATATAACATATAGAATAAGATAAGATGGTGTTCATGTTTGTAACTAAAGACTTGTATATTGTGTATTGTGTATTGTGTCTCCTTTTTATTCTATAAATAAATTTCTGTCTATCTAAGGGTTGACTGTGATTTATTTATTTACACTCAATAAAATAACGTTATATATATATATATATATATACAAGAAATGCTCGTTTAAGTTTTCATAAATCCTACTTATTATATTTAACCATAGCTAATTCAACTACTCCGTACAATATTGTAACCTCTATTAAAATTACGTGACTTAAACCGATACACATTCACCCCTGAAATGTTGCATACTTGTTGTACTGTAGACTCGATTATAATTTTCAACTTTGGATTGGTACATACAAAGAATATTAAATTTACTGCCTGCATCTATAATTGATGTAATATCCGCGTCCATATACTAGATCTGGTTACTTTTAACAATGAGTCGCTAAATATATATAATTGTATTTGTCATAAACATATTCCGATTGTTTTCGTGTTACCCTGTTATTTTTAATAATTGTTTAATTTTAATTTATCTATCTAATTGCTCGGAGCTTATGCCTATTGACTATAATTGTTCCTTTACATTTGTTAGCATAAATATCGTAGGTATCGTACCTTTGTAGTTGGTGTCGCGTAGTCCCAGCTCTCCCGGCTGCAAACCAACTTGTCGATTTCTTATTCTCTGGCATGGCCTCGCAGTTTGCAATTGCACAATAGAAGTTTGGTCGGTTTGATCCCATCCGCAGTGGTCGCCTAGCTAATCAGTTTTGTTCTTCTTTAGAAAAAAATCTCACTATTTTCTCTTCATGCGAATTTAATGCGCTATTCTTCCGTTTGAGTTCATGGGGCAATTTTGAGCACAATCCCACTTCTGAAATGTTGCATACTTGTTGTACTGTAGACTCGATTATAATTTTCAACTTTGGATTGGTACATACAAAGAATATTAAATTTACTGCCTGCATCTATAATTGATGTAATATCCGCGTCCATATACTAGATCTGGTTACTTTTAACAATGAGTCGCTAAATATATATAATTGTATTTGTCATAAACATATTCCGATTGTTTTCGTGTTACCCTGTTATTTTTAATAATTGTTTAATTTTAATTTATCTATCTAATTGCTCGGAGCTTATGCCTATTGACTATAATTGTTCCTTTACATTTGTTAGCATAAATATCGTAGGTATCGTACCTTTGTAGTTGGTGTCGCGTAGTCCCAGCTCTCCCGGCTGCAAACCAACTTGTCGATTTCTTATTCTCTGGCATGGCCTCGCAGTTTGCAATTGCACAATAGAAGTTTGGTCGGTTTGATCCCATCCGCAGTGGTCGCCTAGCTAATCAGTTTTGTTCTTCTTTAGAAAAAAATCTCACTATTTTCTCTTCATGCGAATTTAATGCGCTATTCTTCCGTTTGAGTTCATGGGGCAATTTTGAGCACAATCCCACTTCTGAAATGTTGCATACTTGTTGTACTGTAGACTCGATTATAATTTTCAACTTTGGATTGGTACATACAAAGAATATTAAATTTACTGCCTGCATCTATAATTGATGTAATATCCGCGTCCATATACTAGATCTGGTTACTTTTAACAATGAGTCGCTAAATATATATAATTGTATTTGTCATAAACATATTCCGATTGTTTTCGTGTTACCCTGTTATTTTTAATAATTGTTTAATTTTAATTTATCTATCTAATTGCTCGGAGCTTATGCCTATTGACTATAATTGTTCCTTTACATTTGTTAGCATAAATATCGTAGGTATCGTACCTTTGTAGTTGGTGTCGCGTAGTCCCAGCTCTCCCGGCTGCAAACCAACTTGTCGATTTCTTATTCTCTGGCATGGCCTCGCAGTTTGCAATTGCACAATAGAAGTTTGGTCGGTTTGATCCCATCCGCAGTGGTCGCCTAGCTAATCAGTTTTGTTCTTCTTTAGAAAAAAATCTCACTATTTTCTCTTCATGCGAATTTAATGCGCTATTCTTCCGTTTGAGTTCATGGGGCAATTTTGAGCACAATCCCACTTCTGAAATGTTATAATCTGTAGGTCTCGTAGAATAAAATAGTCCATCAACTAATACACTCGCTATATTGTGACGTGCGTAACGTTGTACAAAGAATTATTTATATAGAGTCAAACGTCACAACTGCGCGTCCTCGCCATCTTTATACAAAATTATTTAAAAGTCAGATTAGGAACTAATAAAGTGAAACTATTGTTTACAATGCCAAGTTCATGTGACGATCAACTAAATTATTAATTATGAATTAAAGATACAATAAGGTTCAGGTAAATTATTAAGATATCATTGGAAGTAGTTATTATGTATAACAATCGCTGGGTGTCAGGTGTTGCCAGCTAACAGTTGTGACCCAGTAAATTCGAGGCCCCTTTTAGTAGCCTTCTACAACAGGCAGGGGATACCGCAGTATCATTCTACGAGCCCAGAGCTACAGGGCTGAACATCAACTAGACGTATTGGTAGATTCGAACCTACGACGTTACGTTTCACAGTCTGGTCCATTAGGAAGTGCGCCTTACCGGCATAATCGGGTGCGGGTCCTTTTTATAATTAGTTTAATTGGAGTAAAATAAAAAACATTTTTTTATGCATCAAAGTATATTTAAGTTATAAAGTGCACACTATTAACAACTAAATGACAATTTAACTTATTAAGTTTATTACTCTATTATGCGAACTTGGGTATTGCGAAAATGATAACCAATTGTCAACTTGGCAAACTAAGTTACAACTCCTAATATATAAATATGGAATGTTTTTAAATCTTAATATCGAGAAAACTATAACTTAATTAAAATTTTGTCGAACCAAAACAAAATTTATGTTATAATTTGTAGGTCTCGTTGAATAAAATAGTCCAACAACTAATACACTCGCTATATTGTGACGTGCGTAACGTTGTACAAAGCATTATTTATAACGAATACCATCACAACTGCGCGTCCTCACAATCTTTATACAAAATTATTTAAAAGAGGAACTAATAAAGTGAAATTATTGTTTACAATGCCAAGTTCATGTGACGATCAACTAAATTATGCATTAAAGATACAATAAGGTTCAGAAAAATCATTGAGATATCATTGGAAGTAGTTATTATGCATAACAATCGCTGGGTGCCATGTGTTGCCAGCTAACATTTACTTTATGAAATTGAATAATGGTAAAATAGGATGTGTTTTATGAGCTAATGTGCTCATTTTAATAAAATGTACTCCGCGTTTCTCCCTCTAGGATCGTTCTCTGAGCCACGTCTCCAAACCATTACACTAAACATCTATATACGACTTAAAGAACATTACAACAATTTTCACTTATAACCGACTTAAAAAAAAGACTAGCATTGTTGTACATTTTTGAAGTTTTTTTGTTGTTGTTTTACTTGTTGTTTCTGTGTTCTTGTGTAGAATAAATGTTTATTCTATTCTATTCTTCATAACACCTGTAAATGCGATCCAGACAGATAAATATGATTTTTCTGTCACGATTGTAGCCTCAGTACATAATGCATCGACTATAGTAGCGTTTAATGTTCGGACCCTCGAATTTAATTTGAAACCGGGTCATTGTTTGCATTCGACATTTTTTCGTCGGCCACTTTCCTGGAGATCATGGTCAGCTTGAAGAGGCAGCTGGTGCTGCCGAGCTGCTGCCTGAACAGCTGGGCGTGCTGCCACGCGTCATCCCCAGACCCGCCGGCCAGCTGGCACGTCAATAATAAGTGCTTGAACTGTCTCTTGAAATGTGACACCCCGTCTGGAAACATAGTAATCACTTTTCACACATTATACACACATGTACACATATGTACATACAAATGTGTACTAAACACGCGACAACACAAGATTTTCGAACAAACGGTCGTGCGAATGTCAACTTGACATTCGATTCATCTGACAGTTTAGTGTTGCCATTACAATAAATCATGTTTACTACCTAATCCCCAATAATACTAATTCACAGTATACATGTCTATTGTGGTAATTATAAAGAAATTCTTATATTGTATTATTAATCAAATAAATTGTTTTTATCCTAATTTGTTTTGGACACAGTTTCTTTAGTCTCCAAGTTCTTTGAATCAAAACTCAATTTTAAAAAACGACTTTATTTATTTAACTTGGTTTGTTAAAATTATTTTTTTTAGGGCATTCAAATTTTTCAGATAAAATCTCGTCATAGTTCTTTTCAACAAGCGCACATAGCACGACAAATGGGGAATAAGTCGAGATCAGTCAAATCGATTTCGATGATTCATTTTTTTATTAGAAAGGATGTACTTCAAGACTAGTTAGATGAGAGTTTAGTTAGGTTCTGAGTAATTCTATTTTGTACTATTCCTTTTTTTTGTTTACGGGAGGAAATCTTCAAAAAGATAACACGACATAACCGGCACCTTCCCCCTGGAAGGCGGCGGTTATGTGGTGTTTTTACCCACAAAAACCTCCCCAGTGGCCCTTCCTCGATGCATGGTGAGGGGCTCCGGGATCTCCAGTGGAACGCACCGGAGCCCCTCTGCACTGTGCTCAAGGAGAGCTCTTCCCGGGGGGGGAGAGGTTACTCCCTCCCCCACTGTGCAAGTGCAAGGCGACACGGGCCAGCCGATATCGCCTTCTTCCCGGGTCCATCTTGGCGGACGACAAAGGCCTTGGTCGACCAATGAACCCGAGGCCCCTTTTAGTCGACTTCTACAACAGGCAGGGGATACCGTAGTCTTATTTTTGGAGCCCAGAACTACATGGCTACTATTCCTACGATAATTCGGATGTGAACCTGGGCAAATTAGTTTGTAAAGAGAAAACTCACCGGCTCCCATCGGCATCGGAGTCTCCTCGTCGAACTGTATTGTGCAAGTAACACGCCCGCTCTCGAATACTGTCGACCGGAAAACCACGGAGAGGTTCTCCAATATCAGATCCTGGTTCTCCACTTCCACTTTCCAAGATATCAATCCATCCGACTGGCCCTCTACAAACGAGACATTTTTTTTATTGTTAAATGGCAACCACAGACCCGTGTCCGTGCTCTTTTCCAATGCACTTAAATTGTTCACTCTGCATTTATTAAAAGAGTGCCACCTCTACAGTTACTATTTTCCTTTTTTTATATATATATAATGCCTGAATTTGGAGGTGGCCAGAGATCGCATTGCTATTAGCTTCTCCACGACCGCTGCGTCCCTGCTTCTCATGGCCATTTTTAAGTTGTAGTCCATTATTATAACACCTGATGTTAAAGATACATAAAGATAATATCCCCTTGATATCGGTGGCTTGTTGTTTCCAATATTTTCAATATTTTATTATATAATTTAAACTTTATACGTTTAATTATCATATTATTTATTTTAGTTTATTTTTGACTTAATAATATATTTATTTATGAAATTTTTTCATCTATTATTTTATTGTATAAAATATATTTTAATCTCATAACTGTTTTATTCATGTATCATATTTATTATACTCTTATTGTCTGTATAAATTCCATATAAAAGTAGTATTGCGCGCGCACGTCTTTAGGTAGTCCCGGGCACCGCTGAAAATCAGCATATGCTGAGACGGTGTCCGATATTGGCATCATATGTTTTGTATTATTTGTCCGTGTAACTTTAACTGTGTTTTGTCTATTTTTCATTATTTTTTTAATGTGTGTTATATTCTGTCTGTGATGTGTTTTTGTATTGTGATGCCAATAAATAAATGTCTATGTCTTATTCTCTCCCTTGATGCGGTCGTTGCCCTTGTCATCAGTCTTCCTGTGGCGTCGTCACAGTTATCTGTGTAATAGACACAGCTGACGGTGTGTCGGGATATCGTCACTACAGCATGTTGGACGCACAAAGGAGACATTATACATTTACTAAATTAAAATCTATATATATATAAAAGAGAAAGTGTGTGGGTTTGTTCCTTATAGGCTCCGAAACGGCTGGACCGATCTCAATGGAACTTTCAGGGAATCCTCAGATTGACCTGGCGTGTAATCCTGTAAAGTTTGGTGACGATCGAAGCACTTCGCTTTTTGAACTGTCAAATACAGCTTTTATTTACTACGATGATATTCTATTTGTTCCCTCGCCTTCCCCTAGAAGGTTGTTGAAGATTTCCTCCCGGTGAACAAAAAAAAAGTTTTACTCGTAAATGTACTTGCTAATGCTTACCTTCCCGCGCCAAGTATACTTTCTTCCAGTCTTTCTCCACTTTGCGGAAGATTTTCTCACATGTGTAGGCACCTAACGCAAATGTGTTCACCGTCATCACTTCATACTCGTTCCGCCTCGCCGTGTACATGTCGCTATTGGTGCAGTATTCCACGGTGTAATCGCCGGGTCCATTGACAAGGAATGTGTGACCGCCGCTGGCGATCTCGCCACGCGCTTGCCGCCACCGGAGCGAGCCGGATATCCGGCCGTGTGTCTCGTAATCATCGGGTTTTCTATAAAATACGATAAATATAAGACAATATCATCAATCAATGACTTATATATATAAATAAAATAAAATAAAAATAGCCTTTATTATACTACTACAGCCAAACTTAAATATAAATAGTTCTGTAGTTCGATTATAATTCTAATACGTTCTGATTTTTTTTAAATTAAATACTAATAGCGTTTGTTGTAGTCGCCTCTGCGGCGTAGGTCTCTCCGAAATCTTTCCAAATATTTCTTTCCCGTACTACTCGCATCCAAGCTCCACATTTCTGTTTGAAAATATCTTTCCATCTCTTATTTGGTCTTCCTTTTTCTCTTTTTTTGTCTATTGGTATCCACTCTGTTATACGTTTTGCCCATTGGTTGTTGTTCATTCTACATATGTGTCCTACCCATATATATATATATATATATATATATATATATGTATATGTATTATATATATTGTAAGTAGATTGTTCGGTGTAGTTGAATGTTGTATAGTTCATTACATTTTTTACATTTCGCGGTGACATATTTGTTACATGGAAGACGGTGCGGAGATATTTTCAACCGACTCCAAAAAGATGGAGGCTCTCAATTGGTCTGCAAAAGAGCACGGTCACAAGTCTGTGGCAACCACTGTGGCTTTATTAAATACTAGTGGACCCAGCTCGCCAATCAGCGCTGTGTTACATGTAAGCACATCACATGCTGACCCAACCCCTTTTCGGCACAGGTTCAGGTTTGCCTTTTTTTTAATTTTTCGTTATTTGTTTTACCTGTTGTTTTTGTGTTTTTCGAATAAATGTCTATTCTATTCTAATTGTGAAATGTACCTTAGTTATGTCATTTGTTTCGTGTTTTTGTGTACAATAAAGTTATATCTAATTACATCTAAGACTACGCTATACTACGTACGTACTTCTCGATCATGAGCTGCACCAGCTCTTTGAGACCACGCTTGACCAGGTACTGTCTCCTCGCGTCTGACACTTGGCTTTGCCGCTCGTTGCGTAACTTTATTAAGAACGAAATTAGTTCCAATTCATTGCACGAATTCCTCCTTTTCAGCACCTAGGAATGAATACGATTGTTTTAGTTAACTGTAGCGTTCGTTAATGCGCAGAAGTCGAAAATAACGTATGAAGGTGAGTGAAGGGCGAGGGAAGGGGGGAAAAGTACCCCACTTTCCCCCGGGCAGCGATACCACGCCCCGTTTGCTCCTGGTGTACAGTCGCATTCTAAATTTTATGAATGAATGAATGAATGTACTTTATTACGCAACTATTTAAAAATACATAACAGAAATAATAAATATACTGTCCAATCTAGGCATTGATTTTATTTTTACATTTACTTTTGTTAAACTTATGTTACAAGAGGGCGTTAGATGGCGCTAGTAGTATGCAAGAAGACGGTAAGGTTTGTCCATTATAAAATTGTGTGTACTGCCCAAGCTTAAAATAAACTCTTTCTTCATTTCGGAATCTGCTGTATTATTTCCCGGTACCAATCAACCTACGAGTGAACATTGTTCCTTCGAGTCGGAGAGCGATTTGTCTAGTATACCGGCGACGATTGTAAGTGTAAAATTTAAGTGGTACTGTCAAGAGAATTGCAACTGTATCGACGGGCAAATAAGGGCGAATACAGCTTGAAGTCTCAAAAGCTACCTGCATCGACGGCAACGGACAGCGCAAAGGTATGCTGTTATAAAGTGCGGAGCAGAAGCAGTGTGTTAGTGCAGTGCAGTGCAAAATTGTGAGTACATTTAATTTATTAAATTTAGAATTTTAAAGTATAAAAAAGAAGTTAATATGGAGTCGGAATTGAGAATTCTAGTAGACTTGAAAACCAAATAGAAAAGGGTAGAATTAATATTAAAAGTCACCGAAAGATCGAATAACGGCGGTGTTTCCGAACGTTTACGATTTAGGACCTTCAAGAAACGAGCCTATTCCTATCTCAAAGGTCGGCAACGCACCTACAGCTCCTCTGGTGCTGTGGATGTTCATGGGCGACGGTGATCACTTAAGATCAGGTGAGCCGTATGCTCGTTTGCCACTTTTCATATAAAAAAAAAAATAAAAAAAAAAAAAATCTTCGTGGATACAAGATTGGAAGCGTTAGAGAAACAATTTAATGAATTTACTGCAAAACATACACGATTAATAAGCAATACGAATCCGCTGATTTGGACAAAACCAGCTATGTAAAGGATGACTTATTTCAGAAGGTTTGCGATATTTATTTGGATTATAAAGTTGAGTTGAAAAGTGCGTTAGCTAGTTTTAAAAATATCAATGTATCCTGTGACGGCGAAACTTTAACTATGCAGTCCATGAAATCGTCATTTGTAAAATTACCTAAAATTACTATTCCAAAATTCTCTGGGAACTATACTGAGTGGTCATCATTTCGATTTATTTATTTCTCTTATTCATAAAATGAAACACTTGACGATGTTCAGAGAATGCATTATTTAAAAACACAACTGTCTGGTGAAGCCGAGCAGTTAATTCGTCATATACCCGT
Source organism: Meandrusa payeni (assembly GCA_029286785.1). Taxonomy (NCBI): domain Eukaryota; kingdom Metazoa; phylum Arthropoda; class Insecta; order Lepidoptera; family Papilionidae; genus Meandrusa; species Meandrusa payeni. Next base: position 2,329,251 of record JAGSMX010000008.1, on the reverse strand, counting down.
AACGCAAAACAATTATAAAAAATGTTGGCAATTGTTAACTGATAGGTATAATAATAAAAAGTTTATGTGTAACTGTATACTCAAGCGTTTGTTTAATCAGCGTAGTATGTCTGTTGAATCCTCTAATGCTCTTAAGGACTTGTTGGACACAACAACCGATTGTTTACACGAATTGTCTAATCTTGGTGTTGACACAAAATCGTGGGACGTTATTATAATTTACATAGTTTCTTTGAAGTTAGACGTTGAAACGCGTAAACATTGGGAGATGCATGTTAGTCAACTGTCTGACGAATTACCTTCATTTCAACATTTAAAAGAATATTTGGAAACAAGATTTCGTGCGCTCGAGTGTATAGAACCGAATAGAAATAGATCGCGGTTACCTCACAATTTAATGCCTAATATTAATCAGAAAGTTTCACACGTTGCTACTACATTTAAATGTCCCCATTGTTCGGAGGACCACCGGCTTTATAATTGCAAACAATTTTGAACGAAAACGTTGATATACGAAGAGATATAGTGCAGTCGCTCGGTCTTTGCTTCAATTGCCTAGGTATAATCACAATAGAAAATATGTCGTATATCAGCGAAATGTCGATTATGTAACCGTAAGCACCACACTTTACTGCACCCCAAAAGTGAAGTTGATTCAGCAACCTGCGGTATTGCAACTGAATCAACGTCCCAAAATGACGATACAGTTTTAGATTCCGATGACACAATTTCAAACATTGCAACCCATTTTCTGAAGGATAAAACTCACACTCAGATTTTACTAGCGACAGCCTTAGTTAAGGCTGAATCAGAAAATGGGCAATCGCAGATATTAAGAGCCTTGATAGATCAAGGTTCACAGGCTACATTTATTTCTGAAGCGGCGGTACAATTATTACGTTTGACAAAAATTCCAACCCGAAGTTCTATTTCAGGTATAGGGGGCTGTCAAAGTAAAACAGTCTCAAATCACATAGTTTACATTAATATTCAGTCTCTGTGTGATCCTGCCTTTAAAATGAATTTGAAAGCTCATGTTTTGAGTAGTGTTACTACTGTTTTACCGCAAAAGGCATTTAAAATTTCAAATTGGCCTGAACTTCATTGCATCACCTTAGCTGATCCACAGTATAATACCCCCAATAAAATTGATATTTTATTGGGAGCTGAAGTTTATAGCCGTATATTGAAAGATGGATTAATTAAAAGTCTTAAAGGCTTAACAATTGCACAAAACACTTACCTTGGATGGATATTATCGGGTCCTGTAGATAATGAAAGCAATTCTGAAAGTGATCACAATGTCATTCACAGCATGCATGCTCATTTGGATGATAATGAGCAGCTCAAAAGGTTTTGGGAACTGGAAGCAGAGCCGTCTTCTAAAGAGCATAATATACTATCCCCTGAAGAGCAAGCCTGTGAGCAATATTTTTTGGAAACAACTTGTAGGGACAACACGGGTCGTTATATTGTTAAGTTACCCTTTCGTTCAAATGACCCACCGTGTAAACATGGTAATGCAAGAAACGTTGCGGTCAAAAGGCTTCTAAACCAAGAACGAAAACTAAGTCGAAACGAGGATCAGAAACAAAAATATTCAGAAGTTATCACTGAATATTTAGTTCTAGGTCACATGGAGAAATTGCCGAAGAAGGCTCAACATGAAAATGACAAGGTGTGGCTACCGCATTCAGCGGTAATAAGAGAAGATAAATTAACCACAAAATTAAGGGTTGTATTTGATGCGTCGGCCAAAGGGTCTAATGGTGTCTCGCTAAATGACACCCTTATGGTAGGGCCGAAACTGCAAGCTGACTTACGTCATACAGTTATACGTTTTAGAAGGCACCCGATATGTTTGTCCGCAGACATCGTAAAAATGTACCGACAAGTAAGGGTTGCAGATGCAGACACTGATTATCAACGTATCGTATGGAGGAAAGATATACAATCAGAAATTCAAGACTATCGATTGCTCACAGTAACATTCGGAACATCATGTGCGCCTTATCTTGCCGTAAAGTCTTACAGCAAACAGCTATAGATGAAGGTCACAGTTATCCATTAGCGGCACCGAGAGTTATGAACGACTTTACATGGATGACCTGATGACCGGGTGTCAATCTGAAAAGGAAGCTATTTTAATATATAAAGAGATGAACGATTTACTTAATAAAGGTGGTTTTAAGCTACAGAAATGGGCAAGCAATAAACGGGGATTATTAGAAGATTTGGAAGAACGGTTAGGAAAACATTTAGAAATTAAGATAGATGAAGTTACTAAAATATTAGGTCTTACATGGAACAAAAACACTGATGAGTTTGATTACAGCTTAAAGTTAACATCGTTAGCGCCTACTGCTCCTGAAACTAAAAGAAAGGTAATTTCTGAAATATCTCGCCTCTATGATCCCTTGGGATGGATTGCTCCTTGTATCATTACATCTAAAGTTTTTATTCAGAAATTATGGGTTGCTGGATTAGACTGGGATGAGGAATTGCCTAATAGTCTTAAAAGGGAATGGTTGTTCTATCGAAAAGAGTTACAAAATCTAGTGAACTTTCATTTACCTCGATGGTTCAACACAATGGATGATGACGTTACTGTGGAGTTGCACGGGTTCGGTGATGCATCTACCATAGCGTACGCTGCAGTTATATACATAAGAGTTATTGATGCCAATGGAAATATTCATACGAACATTGTGACAGCCAAGACCAAAGTAGCCCCCATAAAACAAATTTCTATCCCTCGTCTGGAGCTATGTGGAGCAGTTTTAGTCACCAAATTACTCATAGAAGTCGCTAAAATATTAAACATACCAAAACAAAACTTACGTGCTTGGACAGATTCCAATGTAGTCCTGGCATGGTTAAGTGATCATCCGAGTAGATGGAAGACATTCGTGGCAAATAGAGTATCTGAAATTATAAACTTACTTGAGCCGTATCAATTCGCGCATGTGAAGTCAGATGAAAACCCAGCGGATTGTGCGTCTCGAGGAGTGACGCCGGCAGTTCTTCTGGAAAGCAAACTATGGAAAGAAGGTCCAAGCTGGTTAAAAAACTAGAAACATAAACTACTCACGGCCCAAAGACAATCTTACCTGCTTAGAAAAAAGACCGATTAAGTCTCATGTTGTAACAGGACATGAAAACTTTGTTCAGGAGTTGTTTTTGAAATATTCTTCCATTGTTAAATTGGTGAGAGTGGTAGCATATTGTAGGCGAATCTTAAATTTGAAACAACCAACAGGTCTCCAATCGAAACAAAATCCATTCTTAACAGCTGCCGAAATTAACGATTCTTTTGACTGTTTAATTCGTTTATCCCAGAAAGACTTATTCCACTACGAAATTCGAGACCTTGTAAAAGGTTTGTGTGTAAGTAAAAAGAGCGCACTAACAACATTAAACCCGTTCATTGATGACAAGGGTGTTTTACGAACTGGAGGAAGGATACATCATTCCACGCTGTCTCCAAACAGAAAGCACCCAATTATTATCTCCAATAATTGCCAATTGGCTAAACTAATTGTTAAGGACGCACATGAAAACTTTTACACGGAGGACAGCAATTGACTATAAATTATATACGCAACAAGTTTTGGATTCTCAGAGTAAAAATTTAGTACGGTCCTGCATTCATAATTGTGTAACTTGTATCCGATATTCTTCCAAAGTTCAAAATCAACTGATGGGTCAGTTGCCATCGAGTAGAGTGACGCCTTGTAAGCCGTTCCTCCACTCAGGTGTCGATTATGCTGGCCCAATTGACTTAAGAGTTTCTAAAGGCCGAGGTAATAAATCCTATAAAGGATATATTTGTCTTTTCGTATGTATGGTCACCCGAGCGGTGCACATAGAGGCCGTATCAGATTATACAACGCAGGGATTTCTTAGCGCTTTCAAGAGGTTTGTCTCTCGCCGAGGTCATTGTAGTGATATTTGGAGTGATAACGGAACTAATTTTGTGGGAGCATCTAGGGAATTGAAACGGCTGTTTACTAGTGAAACGCAGTCCATGGTAAGTGAAGTTGCTGACGCGTTAGCTAACAATGGTACGGAATGGCACTTCATTCCTCCACGAGCTCCTAATTTCGGAGGACTCTGGGAAGCCGGCATAAAAAGTGCAAAACACCACCTGTGTCGTATTATAAATAACACAACTCTTACATTTGAAGAGATGTCAACCGTGTTAGCACAAATCGAAGCCGTCTTGAACTCTAGACCGCTTTCTCAGGTTAGTAATGATCCTGATGACCCTACACCGTTAACACCTGGCCACTTTCTAGTCGGACAGCCTCCGGTTATTGCTCCAGACATTAACTATGAAACTCAAAATGTAAGCAGCTTACGTAGGTGGCAATTGACTCAACGAATGATGCAGCACTTTTGGCGTCGGTGGTCCAAAGAATATTTGGTTAGTTTTTTTCAAAGGTACAAATGGCGAACCCATACACCTGAACCTAAAGTTGGAGATATAGTCTTAGTGAAGGAAGATAATTTACCTCCTTCTAAATGGCTATACGGTAAGGTTATGGAAACGCATCCGGGCGCCGATAACATAGCTCGCGTTGTAACCTTACGTTGCAAAAATACTCTCATAAAGCGTCCAGCTTCAAAGCTATGTATTTTAAAAGTTAATGAATAAAACTAATTTGTATACTTTTCTTCTCAATGTATTATATATTACTATTAATTACTAGTGATTTGTATTTTTACCTTCCATTTCGTTCAGTTGATTATAAGTAATTTTCGCGGTTGTAATGTATTAAAATAAGTTTACAATCATAACTGATTAAGCATAAATAGTATTATATCAGTATGCAATTTACAATTTTTTATCTACAGTCCACTGTTATAAAAAGAGTTTTTAGTTTTATGGTTAAAATATTCTTTATGTTTCTATATATTTTTATTGTTTTTATTTGTGTTAATTTAGTAATTTGGCCCAGTCCAATAAAGTGTCGCATGGTGGGCGGTTTTAAGGACAAGTGGTCCTTGGTGGGCGGAATGTCCAATCTAGGCATAGATTTTATTTTTACATTTACTTTTTGTTAAACTTATGTTACAAGAGGGCGTTAGATGGCGCTAGTAGTATGCAAGAAGACGGTAAGGTTTGTCCATTATAAAATTGTGTGTACTGCCCAAGCTTAAAATAAACTCTTTCTTCATTTCGGAATCTGCTGTATTATTTCCCGGTACCAATCAACCTACGAGTGAACAATACAATTTTCACATTAGTCGATGTAATTGCATACGCAATGGGCGGTTTTCAAAAGCGATCTCTTCCAGACAACCTTTGTATGGACAGAAACTTACATCTAAAAATATTTTTAGTGGGTTTTATATTTATTTTATACCAACACAAAATACATATATATATAAAAAACATACATATATACTATTAATAAAAAAACATGAATATAATATGCTAAACTTATAACAAATACCTAAGTATATTCAGTATATTCCTACAAATACCAAATAAAAATATTAGAATTTATACTACAAACGTGTAGCTGATTTTCAGCCAAAAAACCCATGAAAACTAACAAACGCATCCGGAAACAAAATGGCGATCAACTGCCATTTTGTTTCCGGGTGCGTTCACTGGATCGTAATTGTTCACCGTACCTCTTTATGGTCGGTAGTGTACCGCCACGTCACGTCCTGGACATCGTCCCTGGAGACGGCAAAGACATAATTCAGCTTCTTCTTCCACCCGCAGCTGTACACTAGCGGTCTGTCTATCACACATTCGCATGGATCGATGTGTATCCAAGAGCCAGAGTAGGCGTCGTAAACCTTAGGCACAGAAAACCAAGTATTATTACTTCTTTGGACAAAGTTCTTTATGGGGCGTTAACAGACAAATGATCTCCGTAACGTTAAATAAAAGCGTAAGATTTTTAGTGTCAACTGGTTTACATGGATGGCGTTATTATTAATTATATATTGTACCAGAAGGATTAATGAGTGGACGCGTAGATTATTTTATTTATTTATAAACTCTTTATTGTTTAAACTTATGAAATAAGGTAAAAAAAAAGAATGAAATTAAATGTATAAACAATGGGCGGCGTTATCGCTTAAAGCGATCTCTTCCAGGCAACCTTTGGATGGAGAGGAATAATAAGAAGAAGCGGCGGGAGTTTATAAAAAGTAGATATACTAAAACACTGATAAGAAATATTTACATACAATGGCTTGTTGTTTCCAATATTTTCAATATTTAATTATATAATTTAAACTTTATACATTTAATTATCATATTATTTATTTTAGTTTATTTTTTGACTCAATAATATATTTATTTATGAATTTTTTTCATCTATTATTTTATTGTATAAAATATATTTTAATCTCATAACTGTTTTATTTATGTATTATATTTATTATACTCTTATTGTCTCTATAAATTCCATATAAAAGTAGTATTGCGCGCGCACGTTTTAGGTAGCTCGGGCACCGCTGAAAATCAGCGCTGTCGCATCCTTGCCACAGCATATGCTGAGACGGTGTCCGATATTGGCATCATATGTTATGTATTATTTGTCCGTGTAACTTTAACTGTGTTTTATCTATTTTTCATTCTTTTTTAATGTGTGTTATATTCTGTCTGTGATGTGTTTTTGTATTGTGATGCCAATAAATAAATGGCTATGTCTATATACACCGGCGCCAGTTCTCAAAATGATTGAAAAATAGAAGTGAAGTGTATTAATGTCGCCACAGATGGCGCTAATATACATTTCCGAATGTCAATTGATACGCGCACCGGACACAGAGTGAGAAACACTTGTGACTTTAACTGGAAGATTAAAGCAGTAAACAATCGCAGTGGTTTTATTGATCACTACCATACCCAGCCCACTTCGCCGGGCTACATTTTGCTTGTCCATATCAATTAATACAATATCATTCTTATCATTTATACAAAAACATATCGGGCTCAAGTTAATGTCAGAAATAAAAGTACGGCTTATTTGACAGTTTAAAAAGAGTAGTGCTCCGTTTGTCACCAAACTTTACAGGATTAATCGCCAGGTCAATCTGGAGATTCACTGAAAGTTTCATTAAAATAGGTCCAGCCGTACCTCTCCGCCCTCCCTCCGAAGGGTTCTCGGCTTGTCGTGCCGGAGGGGCCGTTTCGGAGCCTATATGGAACAAACCCACACACTTTCTCTTTTATAGAGATACTAAGATCTAGTCGGTAATGGGTAGAGGGCGGCCACTCACCTCGCACCACACGTGGTCCAGGGTGTCGCAGACGTACCGCGCCTCGTGGCCCAACGAGCGCAGCAGCAGCGTGAAGCAGTTGGCCCACTCGCCGCAGCGGCCGCGCCGCGTGCGCAGCAACGTGCTCACCTCGTTGTGCCGCGGGAACTGCGTCACGCCCCCGCAACTCTCGCATTTGTATATCTGATACATACAGAACCGACTATATCAACCATACCATTATCAACCGACTTCAACTTCCAGTCATACAGCACATACCTACACACTTACGAGTACTATAATATAGTTACTTTAACTGCCAAAATATTTACTAGAAAAAATGTTTATGGCAAAACAGCTATTATACTTCTCAGCTCTAGGTCGGCTAATATACTATAAAAAAGGTACCTCCACTGTGCAGAATTCTTTGCCCACATTCTTTCGCTCTGTGGCATTTCTGACTGTAGGCCCGCCACAGTGTTTGCATTGAGGTACATCCACCCATTTGAAGAATTCATGCTTGAACCACAGCAATAACTCCATCACAATAGCAATTTCAAATGATAAATCCTGGCCATTCACTTTACCTGACAACAAATAAATTTTATAAATATAAAACACATAAAACTTTGAAGACCACTACCTAAGAAGCCTTTATTTTCAAGGAACTTCAAAATAATTAATTAAGAACCTTCTCAATTCATGTTTATTTTATGTCAGTTACCTCATATTCCATTTCAATCCCATCCACAAGTTCTCAATTCATCAAATTCTGGCAATAGGCAGGAGAAAACCTTAAAAGTCTTAAATTAGCATTGAGTATGTGGGCCACAAATGGACAAATAACTGAATATCAAACCAAATTCGACTTTTTTTTTTAGAAAGCATATTACTTCAATGTGGTTTTATAAGAGTTTAGTTAGGTTGTGATCAATTTGGTAATATTCCTATGATAATTCGAAAATACAGAGGGCGTAACAACGTTTAACGTGTAATTTGATTTCAAGTCCAATTTTTCTTTTACTCGTAAATGAACTTGTGTTAGAAATAAATTGATAGAAGATGCTAATTTGCAAAACAAGTGAATCTAAACCTATTCTTACCCAATTTTAATTTTTTCTGATACTCTCTTACTCTATCTATTGCTTTCGTTTCCAATGTTGCAAGAGGAATCTGTTGACGAGCCACAGCTTGGAGTTCTTCATTTTCATATTCTAATATAAAATTAAAAAGAAAATGTATTTTTTTCAAAATAGAATTTGTCGTCTCCTGGAATAGATTAGAAAAAATTGTTATTTATCATACATTAGCATACCTAGCGCTCTTCGCAGGCTAGATTTAGCTTTATTTTATTTAAACAATAAACTTACATCATTAAATATTTAATTTAACTTTCACAATATTTTAAATTATTCATTTCTCTCCATATTCATTATCTTCTATTCTCTTCTCGAGCGGTTGAAGATCATTACCTACACCCATATACATATCAGTAAATACAACATCATTCTTATCATTTATACAAAAACGAATTGGGATTAATTTAATGTCAGGAATAAAAGTACGATGTATGGCTTGTTTGACAGTTTAAAAAGGGGAGTGCTTCGATTGTTACCAAACCTTACAGGATTAGTCGTCATGTCAATATAAAGATTCCCTGAAAGTTTCATTTAGATCAGTCCAGCCGTTTCGGAGCCTATAAGGTACATACTCACACACTTTCTCTTTTATATAATAGGTTGTCAAATATCTCCCTTCCGCCTTTTTGTCTTTTGAATTTCGCGGCTATGTACAAAGCGCTACAGAGCTCGTATCTAGCAATACTATACATAATTTGAAAGGTCTTGACATAACCTACAAAACGACGCTATGCATAATTAGTTTGGATATTGCGTTCAACAGTTATAGACGTGTAAACATGGAGTTCACTAACGCCGATATTCGCGCTATTTTAAAGTTTTCCTTCGTTAAAGGCAAATCCGCTAGAGAAACGTTCCGTGAGATTAATGGTGTTTCGTGGGATGGTACTCTATCACTTCGAACCACGGAGGAATGGTTTCGACGATTCAGAGCCGGTGAAAACGACACCATGGATAAGCCAGCCAGCGGAAGACCTGTGACGACAAATACCGATCAAATCATGGACTACATCGAGTTAGACCGGCATGTGGCATCTCGTGACATCGCCCAGGAGATGGGATTTAGTCACCAAACCATTTTAAACCATCTGCAGAAGGCTGGATACAAAAAAAAGCTTGATGTTTGGGTGCCGCATGATTTGACGCAAAAAAACCTTCTGGACCGAATCAACGCCTGCGATATGCTGCTGAAACGGAACGAACTCGACCTATTCTTGAAGCGGATGGTGACTGGCGACGAAAAATGGATCACAACTCCATGTTTACACGTCTATAACTGTTGAACGCAATATCCAAACTAATTATGCATAGCGTCGTTTTGTAGGTTATGTCAAGACCTTTCAAATTATGTATAGTATTGCTAGATACGAGCTCTGTAGCGCTTTGTACATAGCCGCGAAATTCAAAAGACAAAAAGGCGGAAGGAGATAGTTGACAACCTATATATAGATTTTACGAACCTATGCCTGAGAAGCTGACTGCAACTGCTTCTCTCTATTAAGACATGGGTAAACGTCTTAGGGTGCTTAGCCTAAACCTCTATGGTTGGAAGCTCAACACAAGGGTCCCTCCAGGGAGGACTAACCTCGGCTTGGGCAGTTACTACTTGTATTTGCATAGAAGCATCATTCACTTACAGTATATTCTTTTATTGTCATAGAGTTATCCGTGTTATCAATGACAAATTGCAATAAACAATTTCTTTATTATTGATGCCAGGAATTAAACTAGAGTTACTAGTATTCTATATGCAATATGTCTATTGTTAGCTAGCAACACATGACACCCAACAATTGTTATGTTATTGTATACCTTATTATATTTTTAATTAATAATATAACTTTACTAGTTTGTAATCTGACTTCTTATTAATTTTGTATAAAGATTGTTGGACTGTATTCATTAAAATAAATTCTTTTACAATGTTACGCCGTCTGAATAAAGCGAGTGTATTAGTTATGGATATTCCAGAAGCATCAATAGCCTAATGGTTTAGGGTACGGACTACGAATCGTAAGGTCGTGGGTTCGAATCCACCATGCGACTATTGCCGTGAACCATGTCCTAGCACAAGCTTAAGCTTAATATTTCTGAAAAAAAAAAAGAAATATTGCTAGCTTTCTTTTCAAAAAAAAAAAAAAAATTCAATAAGACCTACGAGTTATTACACTATTATAGCTCTATTTGATTCTCATATATCGAACGAATTATGTTACTTAAACTTACCGCATGTACTGGCTTTAATTGGTACTTTTTGGTATGATCAGCACTAGGTGTTGGCTTTGTCTCTGAAAGGGATTTGGATCCATAACAAATAGAAATCTTCCTCTGTATAGCAGCTAGTGCTAATCTTAATTTGCCATGAGTCGGCCGTGTAGGGTATATGTAATCACCATTCACCTGAAAACAATTACATACAAAATTTTGCTAGAGTGTTACTATGTTAAGATACACAAGAAATATTAATAGAAGTACAAATATGTAGCTGCTAATAAAAGTAAAAAAAAAATATTCACTGTGAAAGTGATTGAAAATACTTGAAAAGGAGGTTTTCAATTCGTCTGTATTATTTTTTGATAGCACATAGCAACTTTCAACTGGGTGAACCAATTTTGATAACTCTTTTTTTATATGAAAGCTGCTACTTCCCATGTGGTCCCATTAAAATCTGGTCCAATTATGATAGTGGGATCCATGAGAAAAGTCCATCCATATAAGTCTTAGATTTGCATCAATTATGTGTGCCACGAATGGACAAATAACTCAATATCATGCCAATGGATTTTGATGATTCATTTTTATTGGAGGATTATCTTCTGGAGGTTCTGATTAAGTTTGATTTTGTAAACTTGTAAATATACTTCTTAACAATGTGAGATTGCTACATGACTTTTATAGTAAGTGTAACTTCCTTTAGTGTTTGATATGTGTGTGATGTGAATATGGTAATATTGTTGGCCTTACAGTGAAATTTTTACGTCAAAACCATGCTTTTCAAATTTTTGAAACCATTAACAACATTCTCTCTAACAAGGCATACTCATTATATGCTTCTATGACCAATCAATTCATTTCAGCAGCAGATTTATTTAAATTAAAGAAATAAATTAAAAGATTAAGACAACTAATTAAATTTGAAAATTTTTAGATTAAGAAAAATAATAATATGTGGTTGCTATGGCCATTCAACATTCATGACTATCTTTCTCCCTTTATGTGATCCTATTTGTCTTTGTCTAATATGGGTGTGTTGCAATGGGGCTAACATAAAAAGCCCTAATAGAGCAAATAGAGATTGCGATCGTGACCCAGCGACCAGCATGTACTGGTCACTGCGGCCGAGTTAAAACCGGGGACAGTTATTCCTGTCTATATATTACAGGTTGGATAAATAATAGAGACAGCTCACCGATTGAAATCCCAGATATTTAAGGTATTCACAAAAAACACTATGTTTCGTAGCTACGTTTAGATGAATGCTTTTTAATATATACACATCGAAATCATGAGGATTATCTAAAATATGATTAATTTCTTGCAAAAGATGGTGAAGCACTTTATTAAATGTATTAACATCGCTTATAGTTTGTTCGATCACAGCTAAACGCGCAACGTCTTCCATTTTTAAAGTATCGAGTTTGTTGGCTCTTTTAGTGCCTCTATGGATTAAAATTTATTTATCTCTGAAGGTAACAAATTGTTACAATCACACATCGTGTCAAGTCACTTTAGCCTGTTGTCATATTTTTGATTTGTCATTCTATTCTGAGACTTTCGTTCTAAAACCTATTGATACCCACTCGACTTAAGTTAATTTTATTATATGGGTATATTATATAAATCAATTCCGTAATTTACGAATAAGATAATTTTTTAATAATTATTATAGTTTTTATAATATTATACATCAGGTTTTTAAGAATATCTTTCATAATTAGTTTTTTATTCATAACTTTTTGGTTATAAGATACCATTTTTAATCAATTATAAATGTAAAAAATATGTAAAAATATTTATAATTCACAAACAAATTATACAAGTTTACTTCTAAGATTCAAAATATTTTTTTCATACTACGTAATTGATTTATGCTGTTACTATGGCATCAAATTGTAGCGAAATACAAACACACACAATGCAAAATACTGATCCTCTTCCCAAAAAACATAATGGTAATAATTATAATTTTGAAAATCGTGTTATATGTGCTTGACCCAACATTTTATTAAGATACTGAGTTTCTTAAAATCATCCCAATTAATGTGTAACAATTATGAGTAAATCGCATCTCAATTTTATTTTAGAATATCAAGGTTCTCGAAATTGGTTGTTGCACGCCCGATATGTGAGAGGAGAGCATGCAATGTGCCTGGACTTATCAGAAGAACTTCAAAAACATACAGATAATACTCATATATATGCACATTTCATTAAGGTTTGTTTTAATAATCTCCTCAATAGCCTACTTGATAGGCCTTGAAACAAAAAATGTCTCAATTTATCACTTGCCTATATAATAGGTATATTCCTAAAATTGCTACGATTAAGCAATTTTTAAATATTGCTTTTAAGGGTTTAGTATTAGCTGATGCTGGCCGTCTGCAGGAAGCTTTGGATCGTTTTCACAGCTGCATTAAGCTACATTCACAAGATCCCGAACCTCTGAAACAAGCCGCGAGGTGTTTGTAAGTATTAAAAATATTTTGTTCTAGCTTATTATCAAAAAAATTTAAACTTTACATAAGTAGAAAAGATTTGTACCTGTCCTTTTTAAAAGAGAGCAAACGAAAAAGTGACCGTCCTGGCTATAGATGATAAATAAATAAATGATTCAGTTAAACACTTGCACCACCGGTGGTAGAATTAGGAAAAACAGACTAATAGACTTTATTTAATATTATATTTTAGATACCGTCAAGGCCGGTTCCAGTTATCCCTCGAAGCTTACATTGAAGCCGATAAATTGGCGATTCATCCTGATGCCGATATTTACTGCGGTTTGGGTAATATACGTTTTCAATAATATAAATAAGATATATATAAAAACAATTAGGGACTATATAATGTGACATAACAGACAAGGCAATCGCCAAACATGAGTTAAACAATTTTGTAAAGGGATATCTTTGTACTTAAGAAACGGGAAAACGAAAATCTCTTTGGTACAAGATTGGATTTTAACCTCCAACCAACAGATCATTATTAATACACGTAGCCGCGCTATTACTGCTTGATTTAAATTTATAACCTTAAAATAAATTTTTATTTCTACGCCAGGTGAATGCACGTGGAACCTTGGGGAGTTAGCGCGCGGCGTGGAATGGGCGAGGGCGGCGGTGCAAGCAGGGGGTGGGGAAAGGGCGGGAGCCTTGCTCGCCAGGCTGTTGCTGGCCTGCGATCAGGTTGAACCAGCCCTGCAAGCCTATGACCAAGCCATGGCGTTAGTATTGATCTAATGCTCAATAATGTTTGTTGTTTTACCGAATCATGTCTCAGAATATGACATGCTCTAAGCAGTTCTACTACATCTACTTTGGACGCGAATTTACATTAATGTACAGTAACGTTGATAGAAATTACTTGTAAATATACTACGCGAATTACCGCCATCTAGCGCATTTAATTAGAAAATTCTTATTGTGTGTACTCTGTTGTGTGCAATAAAATATGAACACCTCTTTTTTCAAAATAAGTATTTTGAAAAAAAACAGCACCACAATATAAGGTGCCTATTCCTCACTATCAGGTGAAGGTCTGACTTTCTTTCTTTAAAAACAATCCGTTCAAACTAAGATAATCGATATTGCGAAAAGTAGATATGGTAACCCCTCGTATGTACGTATTATAAATGATTTTTTTAATTTATCGTTTATTAACAAGACCTTCAGGCGCCAAAAATTATTACTGTAACTTATTTGTTTTATTATAAAAAAAATTAAAATAAATTCATTATTTAAACAAAAATATTATTTAGAAAATATAAATTTAATTTAATAAAAATTATGTGTGTTTTAATAAATTAACAAAAAGTTAATCCCGCCCGAACAGGGACTTGAACCCTGGACCCTTGGATTAAAAGTCCAATGCTCTACCGACTGAGCTATCCGGGCTGTGAAAGTTGGGTTCTATTTAGGCGTTTGTTCGACATCCTTATATATACACATTGCGGTCAAAGTGTCATAAAAGTTTCGTAAATTACACTTTGCAATGGGATACAAGAAATATATTTATATTGAACCGACAAAAGAAGGTTCACTAGTCGTTTTCAATTTAGTCCCATATTAACTTCGCATTGAACCCGTCGTTTCCGGAGATGCCTGTTGTAGGCATAATTATTAATAGAGATTTTGGTCGTTTTATGACAATCCAAGATCACGACAACCAGCACGAACATGAAAGATGTAAGAGAATGTAGACGCCAGAACTTCGGAATATTTTACTTCGAAAAAAAATCCTCCCTCATCGGGGAGACCCTTGTGTCGAGTTACTAACAATAGAGGTTCAGGCTAAACGACCAAAGAGCTATGCCACCTCTCAATCCGGTGAAACAGTAAAAGTCAGTGTCGCTGTGATTCGTCCTATCAAAAATATACATATGAATATTTGTGTGTTGGTTTTTCCTATTATGTTGTAGTAAATAATCAAAGCTTACCTATCTATCCATATTTGTAGCACAAATGCATGCGGCGCGGACACGTTAGCCGCGGCTGGAGCACTTCGTTTACGAGCTGGAGACCCTCGCGGCGCCTTCCAGCTGTTGGGTGCAGCGCTGGCCCAGCAGCCGGGTCAGCATGCCGCGGCGCTAGCCCTAGCGGCCATGATGCTGCAGCACAAGGACGTGGACCCAGCACTGGCCAGACTGAAAGCCGCTCTAACCGCCCACCCGAGCTGTGTAGCCGCGCATTCGAACCTCGGTCTCGCTTTGCTGGTGAAGAAGAAATATGTCGCTGTGAGTGCTATTGGAAACAGTGCTACCTGATAGCCTTAGTTACAGTTTGAGTCTTATATTAGGTTGAGGAAAAAGTTTCTTCGCATTTTGTTAGAAAATTTAAAACATATTTTAATAGAGTATATTTATATTTAGTATGTCGGTACCATTTTGTTTGATAACCTTTTGCTATCTTGTAGGTAGGGACATGATCCCATTGCTATTGAAATTTTGGGCCTTCTGATCATAATACCGCGACAAGTGGTTTTGGCAGTCCTCTCGTGATGGTAACCTGACACTGCCTAAAGAATTCTGAAGAGACCGAAACAGGTGGAAATCTGAAGGTGAAAGGTCAGGTCTAAACGGCGGATGCATTAACACCTCCTAGCCAAACTCTCCTAATTTTTGCTGAGTGGCTAAATTTGTGTAAGGGTTATCATGATGAAAAACCACATCCCTTCTGATTTATTCCGGCCGCGTTCTCTAAGTTTCTTGCTTTAATCAGATGTTCGCAGTAGAGTTCAGAATCAATGGTCCTGCCTGGTGGTAACAGATCATAATGAAGAATGCCCTTCCAATCCCACAACACACACTCTGTGAACTGAACCACAGACTGTGAAGCCTGATCGGTCTTTGACCACGACCTTTTTGCCACGTTTTAGTTGTACGTGATCCACTTTTCATCATGCTTTCCTTAAACCCGAACGAAACTGGAATAGTTTGCCTGCGTGTATTTCCCTTCAATTACAATGTGAGTGTTTTCAAGATTAAGAGTGAATAGGCTGTGAATAGGAATTTACTATCCTACTAGGCCTTACCAATCAGGACTGCGTATCCACTTAATATCAGGTGGAATCATGTTCGCGCACCTGAAAGTGTAAAAAAATTCGAGTCGGCATAACGACAGGGTGCTAGTGATGTTACAGTAGTGGCAAAATGAATGATCAGTGACATCATAGTTGTTTTTTATAGTTTTGGTAATCTGATGGTTATTTTTTTTGTTCTTTATTTTTCTACTTAGGATTCGAAGATATACCAGGAGACTCCTATAATCGTATGGAAGTATGGTATCCCATTTCAATTTGGTTCTGACAGTGGCGTCCACGAGAAAATCATATAAGTCTTAAATTTGCGTTAAATTTGTGCGCTACAAATGGACGAATAGATAAATATTACGGCAACCAATATCGATAGTTAATTATTTATTGGTAGTATGTACTTCAAGGGTAGATTGATGATAGTTTGGTTAGGTCCTGCTATCGTTTGATTCGATTTGAAGTTGGCTTTTGCTTTTACTTGTAAATATATTTGTTTTGAAGTCGGTTAATACATATGATTGTATCGAGTCAGGCGCTGACGTGCCTGCAACGGGCAGCAGAGGCGGCGCCGCTGAGCTCGCGCGCTGCTCACAACCTAGCTTTGGCGCTTCTGGTGTGCAGGCGACCAGCTTCTGCCTTCTGCCGCCTCGCCAGCGCTGCTGCCCTCGA
Organism: Meandrusa payeni; assembly: GCA_029286785.1. Taxonomy (NCBI): domain Eukaryota; kingdom Metazoa; phylum Arthropoda; class Insecta; order Lepidoptera; family Papilionidae; genus Meandrusa; species Meandrusa payeni. The sequence continues at coordinate 2,312,470 of JAGSMX010000008.1, read as the reverse complement.
GCCTAAGCAGCCTTACACGGTAACACACCATCTTGCAGTAACAAAATACCAGAACGTCATATCAATAATCATGTCTTTAAGAGATTAGCTCGTCGTCACTACTTAAAGTCTAACAACAAATAGCTCTGTTGTGACTATTTATTATGTAGTACTTCTAGCATGTGGGTGTAAGGTTCGTTTAAGAAAGTTTGAATATCTCTGAAGATAAAGACACTAGCTGACTGAAATAAATTGTGCGTGATAGACATTTAAATATGCTTAAAATAAAATAAAATATTTTTATTAATTTATTTATATTTCATTAAAAAACATAATCTTAAACGAAAAAGGATATCTTACGTAAACTTGGATAATACATTATTTTTCATTAAATTTTAGTACTTAGTGTTGCCTCAATGTGACAAAAATTTAAATAATATTCAAACTTTCTTAACCGACCTTATATTTTTCCTAATGGCTATATAATACGTCTTTACACTATGTCTTAGATGTAACTTTCTCTCTTTCTATATTCAGTAATTTATATCTGCCTCTCTCAAAATCCATTCGCTTCGCCCGGTCACATAACGCCCTTGTGACGCATTTATTAGCGTACTCCCCATGTCAAGAGTGCGTACAGAAATTTTACTTCAGAGAAATACATTTTTTTATATTTTCTAAGCATGTGCTCAGCTACGATCCCACCTGATGTTAAGTGGAAATGCAATCCTGGTAGGTAAGGCGCACTAACATCTAGATATAGATGGATTGGGACAAAAAGGTGCATATAAAAGCGAATCCATGTACATAATATAGCGCTTTTATGTAACATTAGTCCTCATAATGATGTCGGAAATCATCCTGATCAGAAATTCTTTTGTTTAGGTGCTCCTACTGGCTATAGCGTTGGAACGTCTAGGAGACAGTCGAGCTGATGCTGCGTATGCTAAGGCTGTGACGCTGGCACCGGACGATCCTCTGATTAGTATTAACCTAGCCGGCAGACATGCAAGAGCTGGAAGGCTGTTGGAGGCATTGCAAGAAGCTAGAAACACCGCGCAACTGCTGCAAGATGGAGGCCAACCTGACGCACGGGTAAACTGAACGAAGAACCAATTCTTCTTTATTATATATAGCTTAACATATATTCCTAAAATTAGGAATCAGAACCCAAGAATTCGGAACCCAAGGTCCTTTAACAACATTTATGCGATCTAATCCTAAGAAAACTCTTTCAAACAAAACAAAATTCTAAATAGGTTTAAAAATGACGACGAAAATGGACAAAAATAAATTGTGAAGTGTCCTGAACGTCTATCTCAAAGTTTTGAGCTGAGTTCCCAAGTGATTGGGGGTGGGTTCGACATGGGCATTATACACGTTTTTCGTCTTATCTAAATTCAGATTTGACTTATAGAAACGTGGTCTCTTGCTACGAGCCTTATTAGTATGCTTAAAGTCGCATGCAAAGGGGAATGCTCGGGATATTTCTACGAGATCGTATCAGAAATTAGGAGATCAGGAAGGTAACCGACATAGCCCACAGTGTGAGCAAGCTAAAGTGACAGTAGGCAGGGCAGATTGCGCATAGAACAGATGGCCGATGGAGCCGAAGAACAACGGATCGGCGGGCTGGATGCCAAGCCGCTTACAACCTCCTTGGTTCTTTTGGAAATCGTTAGGGTAAGGCTTTTTTCAAGCGTTGGATGTTCTAAGGCTGAAATGGTGATGATTTAATTACATCTATACTTCCTATCACGTTATCATTACTTATTTATTATTGAATTATTACAGCTTGCCAGTTCTCTAGCGGTGCTCACGAGTCTTCTTGGGGATGCTGGTTTCCAGTTGTCTGAACTGCCAGCTGTACCGGAGTCGGGGGGACTATCTGATGGTGGAAACCATATGATCGATGATGACAAATTCGCACCCGATGAAGTCTAAATATTTTCAAATTAAATAAATAACTATAGTATATTGCGGGACACTAGGCTAGGAGACAAGACGATCGGTGGACTGGTGCAGTAACCGAATGGTGACCAAGACAGGAACGCTGATCTGTGTGCAGACCACCAGCCCGCTGGTCGGACGAGTTCGTAAGGGCAGCGGGGCCGCAATGGCAGCACAGATCATAGTGAATGAAAAAGGGAGGTCTATACCCAGCAGTGGGAAGATACGGGCTGATTGATTGATTGATATTGTATAGTATTTCTTAGTTGTGATAGCTGACCTTACCTTCAAATCCGATGTATTTGATACAAACAAAATTATATATTGTAAGTTGTGATATGGGTCAATCAAAACAAGATAATAAATGAATTGCAATTATATTTGCGAATAATTCAACAGGCGGCGACCTTATCGCCACCAGGGTTATCACCCAGACATCCTTTGAATGCACACAAATTATGACAACAAATCGGGATGTATTTATATCTATACTTATTTATTTATTTAATAAGATACACCAACAGCATTACACAAGCATACATTGTTGTAATAATCAAGTTTACAAACTAAGTCCTGTTGTGTATGCCAATTACAGGTGTACACAACATTCGCTATAAAGAAACGTAACGATTTTATTATTAATACTTACAAAAATATTTTATTAAATGATAAAGTAATAGAAATATAATTAATTTAAATTAAATTAGCCAAAATCACTGCACTAATAAAGAAAAACTACAGATGTTTGATGTTATATTTCTTTCAAAAGTTTGAAGTTCATTATTTTGTATATTTAAACATCTTTCGAAACTTTATAATATTTAAAAATATTCCTAGAATTAAGTATGTAAGTATTTGGTAAGTCGACGATTTTTGTGACTTATACTTTGCTAAGCATTTGCTCAGTTTAAGCTCAATAAACGACAGCAATGTCAAAGTACGTTTTTAAATTTCAGACTTAGACACTATAACGAAGTTCCAGTTCCAACATTGAAGCGTCAACAGTGTTTGGTAGTGGTTTATTGAGGGCATGGCCTACGAAAGAGCCGCGGCAGCTCAGTGTCTGTGCGATTGCCTCAATTTGCATAGTACGCTAGCAACCCGAGTTCGTTCCCCGGTGCCGGCACCAATAAATTTGTTGTTGCAATTTTATGTGCTGATTTACCACGCACTCGGCGGTGAAGGAAAACAACAACATTTTTCTAAGACATGTGAAGTCTGCTAATCCGCACTAGGTGTGCGTGGCGGACTATGCCCTTATACTCTCTTTACAGAGAAGTCCTGTGCCCAGCAGTGGGACATATTAAAAGGCTGTAACTTTAACTATCAAAATGTACCTTACATTTTGGTTTTTCGTTTCGTTTCCTTACACGTTGGTTCCAATCCACCATTCGATTAAAGACGTAAAACATCTCCTTGCACAAGTTTAAGCTTATTTGAATTTAAGAATGTTAGCATGTTATTGTATTATACTAGCAAATATTTGATAGCATTATTAAGAAACTACGGTATTCCTTCATACTATCGTAAGGGATCGATTTGAATGGTTTGTAAACGTCAACTTTTTATTTACTTGTATAAATATTTAAGCCATAATGTGACTGTTTAAACAAACGTACCTATTTCTTTAAATTGACTTAGTATAAGTCAGTTGAGAGTTAAATAAATATCTGCTAAAATTATCAATGCAAGTTCAAACAAGTCATATACGTCAGTGATATTATATTCATACTAGTCCAGAAAAATAAAGCGCTTCGCTAAGTTAACCATTCAAATGGTCACCAAATAACTTTGATCAATGAATTAAACTATATTTACGGATTTTATAACATTAAAATCTTATTTTTAAGTGTTTACCGAAAGGCTAGCTACCTTACGCCTGTGCTCAAGATTGAGCAGATTGGTTTCAGCTGCGTCACCAAATAGCGTCTTAGCCCTTCTCTCCACCGAGTCCAAAGCTGCGAGATGGCATTTAGCAGTGCCTGCCCAAATGTGACAGCAATCATATCTAGCAAAACGGAAACGGACGCGGTTGTCGACCTAGTCAACTAAAGAACATTTATATAAGTCAGTCCATTAACTCATTCTAATTCATAAGTATATTTTTCAGATGTTACCTTGTTATCAACTACGTCATGCTTAATGTTTAAGTTTGGTTTTAATGTCAACAACATTGATAAGAAATATTTGTTAGCATTCTAAATATACATTTTCCCAAAAGGTAGTTGCGCTTGTTAACTGCGACAGTACATAAAAACAATATATGTCCATATACGCGCTAAAATCATGCTCAACGCAAGCAAACTGTATACAATTTATATATAAGCACGATGTCAACACCCGTTAACATTTCGATAAAAGCAACGTGAAAGGAATAACAATGTTACAACTAATTATTCTTATTATTATAATATCAACATTGCTATTGTACTATTATTCAACTAAAAAATTTAATTACTGGAAAATCAGAGGCGTGCCATACGAGAAACCATTGCCGTTTTTCGGCAACTATTACGATTACATATCTCTGAAACGCTGTGGCTTCTTGAACACCCAGCGTATTTGCAAGAGTTTCCCCGGAGCGCCGGTGATTGGCGCCTTCTACGGCACGGAGCCCTCACTTATAGTGCAAGATCCAGAAATAATAAAAATAGTCACCACAAAGAACTTCTACTATTTCAACAGCAGAGAAGTGGCGGAGCACACTCATAGGGAACCGTTGACTCAAAATCTTTTCTTCACCTACGGAGACAGGTGGAAAGTGATCCGCCAAAACTTAACTCCACTGTTCACTTCGGCGAAAATGAGAAACATGTTCTATTTGATTGAAAAATGTGCTCACATGATGGAGAATATGTTGGATGAAGAAACGGCCGTATCGACGGTTGTCGATATGCGATCTCTTATGGCACGTTATACCATGGACTGCGTCGTATCATGTTCTTTCGGTGTAGAAACAAACACTATGAAAAAGAGCGACCAGCCCAATCCGTACACAATTATGGGTGACAAATTATTCGAAAATTCTATGAACAGAGGCATTAAATTAGTCGTCAGAGCCATGTGGCCGTCCATATTCTATACGCTGGGATACAACGTCTGGCCGTACGAAATAGTGAGCTTCTTTAAAACGATGTTACTCGGCGTATTCCAGAGTCGCGAATACAAGCCGACAAAGAGGAATGACTTTGTCGATCAGATGCTCCAATTGAAGCAAAATCAGTACATGGTGGGTGACTGTATAAGCAATATGAAGACTGGGGAAGAGAAGAAAATGAAGCTAGAGCTAAGCGATGACCTAATGACCGCCCAATCTGTTGTCTTCTTTGCAGCTGGTTACGAAACTTCATCCGCCACTTTAAACTACACATTATATGAACTGGCGAAGAATCAGGAGGACCAGAAGAAAGTTATAGGTGAAATAGATGACTACATTAGCCGGCATGAGGGAGAAATAGGATATGACTGTGTACACGAACTGCCCTACGTTGAAGCGTGTGTGCAGGAAACTCTTCGATTGTACCCAGTTCTGGGCGTTATTACTAGAGAGGTGGTTGAAGATTTTACTCTACCATCAGGCTTGCGGTTAGACAAAGGCATGCGTGTTCACATTCCAATCTATCATCTGCATCACGATCCGGAACATTTTCCGGACCCTGAGAAGTTCCAACCAGAACGTTTCCTTGGTGAACAAAAGCTGATGATTAAACCTTACACTTATATGCCTTTCGGAGAAGGACCAAGGATATGCTTAGGTAATGAATACTGTTTTTACTTTTATTTATAGCGTTTTAAAAAAAAAGTCTTTTCACAGTAATTTTATCTGTGCCAAATCTCGCATTTAACTCACGCAGTATTCTTAGGAGATGTCTTAGGGTTCTTCATACCCGGCAAACCGCGCACAGAACTCTCTTCATATAGAGCTATTAGTCTCCTCTCCGTTTTGGCGAAAGTATACGATCGGCTTATCTTAGCTCGAATACGCGCCTTCATCGCGAGAGCTTCCCATACCCCAGCAGTTTGGCTTCCGCGCTAAATACTCATGCTTTCAACAGGTGCTCCGCCTCACGGAGCACATTCACGCCAAATCCCTTATTGGCATGCATACGGGAGCTATCTTCCTGGATGTGGAGAAGGCATTCGACAATGTCTGGCACGCTGCCAATAGGATTAAACTATTTGCACATTGAATTACTACCTAATAAAGCATATCGACGATGCGTCGATAAAGGGCTCCTAATTATCGTCTTTCTCGCAAAAAAAAGAAATTGAAAAAATAGGAGAAAAAATGATCGGATTAGAAAGATCTGAACTGCCTTAACGACAGTTCCCAAAACTAAATTCTAGCTAGAACGATTTATCGACCCCGAAACCCATACTACATACAGCAGATCTCTCTTAGCGATAAGACCGCCCATTGCGCATGCAATGACCTTGTCCAATGTGAAAATTGTAGTTACTATTTCTGTGATGTATTTTGTTGTTAATTGTTGCGTAATAAAGACTATTCATTCATTCATACCTAATTTATTAAATGGAGCCGTTTTCTAGATTAAGATTGTATATTTACAATTGCTCGTTAGAAGATATTAGATATATTACAAGTAATACGAGAAATTTTAAATTAGAATATACACAAAACTATAGAGTTGATTAATATTAAGTTTTTTTACTTTATTTCCTTTCATTTTTGCCATATGAATTTAATATGACCGAATCGGGTAAATTTAATGATATCATTACAGGAATGCGTTTCGCGTGGATGCAGATGATGGCAGGGCTCGTAGCACTGTTCAGGAAGTACCGGGTGGAGAGGGCGGAAGACACCCCTGACGTGATTGACTTCGATCCCACCGCCTTCGTGACTCAGCCCATCAGCAACTTCAACTTGAAACTTGTGCGCCGTACATAATGTGACGTGTTACAAAAATCATTCTAATCGCAGTACACAGGCATTATAGAATTAGAAGACACTTCGACTGGGTGAACTGGTGCTTCCCTTGTGTCTCTTATATAATTTGGTCCAATTTAGACTATGGCATCCATAAGTAAACCATATAAGTCTTAAATTTGCATTAAGTAATGTTAGTTATGTATTATGTACCCTGTACCCGGGTAAAACGACATTTTCTAAAAATTAACCTAGCTGGATCGATTTATCCGAAAACCGACACTACCTGTGTGCAAAATTTCATTAAATTTGTTGGAGCCGTTTCCGAGAGTCAGAGTATTTATATAAGAATTGCATTTTGAATCAGATAATGTAAGGTGACGAACTTCCTTGTCGTGTTGACCTCCGATTTATAAGTTCATCTCATATCGGTTCGCGCATGCGCATTACAGTTATCATACGAATGACATGTAACAACATTAATATCTGATTTAAAACACTTAAGAGCGACCAGTGATCGGGGCCCCGTGCCAGCTATTTGTTAGTGACATTCTCTATGAAACCAACCTGTTACAATTCAATTGTCATTCAATAAAGTTTTGATTTGTAATTTTCAGTTGAATTTTTTTTTGATTATTTCATATATAACCAATTGATTGAAATTTATCGGCATATATGAATACATAGATATGATGACAGTACAAGATTTACAAATAGCAATATTTGTGAATTGGAAAAATTATGTTGTAAATATATCGTAAGTCGAACCCCCGAGCTAAAAGCCTATCACTGTACTGTGTTTATTCATATTTTTATTACATTTTTTTCTATTTAAACTTTTGTTAATTTAACTATAATATTAATTAAGGTCGCAGATTCGAATCGACTATTGACGTGAACCATCTCCTTTTTTTGTCGACAGGGGGAAATCTTCAACAACATAATTTTTACCCACTAAAAACGCCCCCCGGTAGCCCTTCCTCGGTGAATGGTAAGGGGCCGCGGGATCTCCAGTGAAACGCACCGGAGCCCCTCTGCACTGTGCCCCTCGGAGTCCCGGGGGAGGTTAATTCCTCCTCCCTAGTGCCATCGCAGTGCAAGGCGACACGGGCCAGGTGATGTTGCCTTCTTCCCGGGTCCACTTCAGTGGACGACAAAGGCCACCATGTCGCCCAGTGCCCGACGCCCCTTTTAGCCTTCTACCCGCTTTGATCTTGAACCGGAGGGAGAGTTTTAGTGCCAAGTTTCTTACATAGTCCAAAGTCCTCCTCTTTACGTGCCTTAAGTATCCTACCCTACTAAATAGTAATGAGTCTAAGTAATGACCCCTTAGATGCTAGGAGCGTTGCTGGAGTTTCTTCGGCCACTTCTTCTCCCAGCGCAAACGCTTCCCGAAGTGGCACTCAAAGTTTGTTTAGCTTTTCGAATGTCCCTTAGATTATCCGTGAAATAGCTACCGTCCAAGCCGAGGTTACCCCTCACCGGAAGGACCCTTGAGTCGAGTTACTAGCGATAGAGGTTCAGGCTAAGCCTAAGAGCTATGCCACCTCTCAATCCGGTGTAGCAGTCAAGGCCAGCTTCTCTGCCCAATCTGTGTAGTTCGTCATAAAAAAAAATCTAAGTAATTCAATACACGAACAGAAATAATGCTTGTTTATGGGAATATTTTATAAAGGTCTATAAAGTTATTTTTCTTGTAAAACCTCAATATAAGTTAATAACAATTCTTGAGATAATAAAGTTTAAATATAGTATCGGAAATAGAACTTGCATATTTTTGATTTGATTCGTACACAACATTCGGTGACCGCTGTGTTTATTACAAAAGATTGCCATTGCCATACGGGAAATAATAAAAAATATTGAGCAATAAATCTCAAGTGCTTAACTTTTTCAGAAACGATCAAAATGTTGTTCTTACAACTCGTATTTGTCCTTTATTTAAATGTGGTAAGTTTACACTGTACAACGTATTTACATAGTGTTAGCTGGCAACACATGACACCCAGCGATTGTTATGCATAATAACTACTTCCAATGATATCTTAATGATTTACCTGAACCTTATTGTATCTTTAATTAATAATTTAGTTGATCGTCACATGAACTTGGCATTGTAAACAATAGTTGTAACTTTATTAGTTCCTAATCTGACTTCTAATTAATTTTGTATAAAGATTGTGAGGACGCGCAGTTGTCACGTTAATTCTTTGTACAACGTTACGCTGTCTCAATAAAGCGAGTGTATTAGTTGTTGTACTATTTTATTCTACGAGACCTACAAATTATAACAATAGGGATTGTGAAAGTTAAAGACCCCGAGTCTGCTAAACCAATTGTGTCAACATTAAAAATAATGTTGTCGATTTTTGGTAATCTGCTAGTTTAGTTTTGCCATCATGGTTATCCAATGACTTACCACTGACACTGCAGTATTCTTGAATTGTAGCCGATTTGAAGTCGGTTATTATTACTCGTAAATATATTTGTTTTAGATTGAAGGCAAAGAACGGCGGGCTGGGTTGGTAGTTCTACCACCACTTGTTATAGGCTACGACGAGCTCGGCGAAGACGGTTCGACCGTGAACGAAAATACAAGGGACGATACAAATAATAGTCGAAATGAAAGGCGAAATTTCAACTTGGAAGAATCGAGTGAATTGTCCAATATAAAACAAGACATAGATTCAACCGAGGGGTCTTACGGGGGAAATTAAACAAACTCATAAAACATGTATTTATTAATCATTGTTGTATTACAAGATGTAATATTGATATAGTATGACCGCAACCGCTGTGGTTGTATAGTTAAGCAAATTAAAAAAAAAGTTATCCGCTGGGAATTGACAGTCCGTCATAAACAAGAAGTACGCCGCGAGCGATGACTGACATGAAAAGTTTCGATACTATATGGTATTAAAATGTTGTATTCGATAATTTTACTCAGCGAGTTATTAATCAGTATCGAGTATTTTGTAACTGCTATAAAGATGCATATAACATGCTGTAATCATCATCACCAGCCTGTGTCAATCCACTACAGGAAATATTCTTCACCTTAACCTTCCCCCACATAGAGCCCTACGCTTTTGGCCGAAATTTCAAAAAAAAGTTGGCAACAGGCACGGGATACCCTAGGTATTGTTAAATTGCAGCCCTGTTGTTCTGGGCTCTCAAGAATAAGACTACGGTATGTATTCTACGACAGGCAGGGGATAACGTAGTCTTATTCTACGAGCCCAGAACTACAGGGCTGAACTAGTTTTGAACTTATGTTCAAGAATAAGACTACGGTATCCCCTGCCTGTCGTACAAGGCGACTAAAAGGGGCCTCGGGTTCACTGGGCGACAAGGGTGGGGCCTGCGTCGTCCACCAAAGTGGACCCGGGAAGAAGGCGACATCGGCTGGCCCGTGTCGCTTTGCGCTGCGAGGGCACAGGGGCGGAGGGAGTAACCCCGGGACGTGCTCTCCTTGAGCGCAGTGCAGAGGGGCTCCGGTGCGTTCCACGTGAGATCCCGGAGCCCCTCGTCATGCACCGAGGAAAGGGCCACCGGGGAGGTTTTAGTGGGTAAGAACCCCACATAACCGCCGCCTTCCCCCAGAAGGCGGGGTATCTTTCTGAAGATTTCCTCCCCGTCAACAAAAAAAAAGTTTTGAACTTATGTGACGTTCCGTTAACTATACTGTAAGCTAAATTAGGCTATTGACGCAATTTATTAGTGATTTCAACGATGGGACATTATTAATGATACATGTAAAGGACATTCTAAAGACTATGTAAATTCCAGGATTCAATTATTCCATTGCACATAATAACGATGTCTACGGGAGCACTTGTCCAGTAAAAAGTGGCACATCTTGAAATACAATCGCAAAATTGAAACATTCATTGGAAACCGTTGCCTCATCATCGTGGATTAGAATCTTTTCATTGGAAATGGGTAGACCTGAAAAATATTTAGTTTTAAATTACGTTCGACAATTTTGTTCGTATTAAATAAAGGGACGAGGCGAGACTCAACAAGACTTTTATGTACAAACTCGGTAGCAACAAGTTCGCTCTAATCGTCGTGGAAAGAAAATGGCGTATTATATTGGTCGAGTATTTGTTATTTATTTAGAGTTACACGTAACAACAACACTGAGCCGTGGTAGCTCAGTGTTCGGGCGGTTGGCTCAAGTTGCATAGTACGCTAGCAACCCGAGTTCGATCCCCGGTGCCGGCACCAATAAATTTTGTTGTTGCAATTTTATGTGCTGATTAACCACGCGCTCGGCGGTGAAGGAAATCATCGTGAGGAAACCTACCTGTCCTCCTGACGTTGCACTTGTATTGCCACCCATTAGACCTCCGTCTAGACCGTGAGGTCGGGAGGGCGTAACAGATAGATTCGTCGCGGCTGACGCTTGAGGGATTAGCCTCGACGTAAAAATAGTTATTCCTAAAATATCCGTTCTAAACGGTACCCACGACCAGGGCCGCAGTCGCCCCCTGCACTGATAACTTGGGTTATGCGGTATACACCCTGAGGCTCGTACCTGCGAAGTTCACGTGAACCTTGTAGACGACTCGTGACTGACTGACGATGAATCTGACAACTTAAGCAAAAGGAAGAGATAGCTGCGCATGTGTACCGTCGCGCCCGTAATTTAATGTTATTTGAGTAGTTATACAAAGGTAATAATAGTTGCTTACAGGTGAAAACCCTGACATCAACGCCAGTCTGGTCCACTTTCACTTCACCGTATTGTGATACGATCGCTGTAGTAACCTCGACGTCCTGAAACAAATATATTTTTATTTGATTCACAAATTTTATATATTCATAATAAAAAACATATGCAAAAGAAACATAATAGATAACATAACAGAGTACATAAAAATTCGCTTGAAATATACAATTATAAGTATTTTGCGGCTAATAACACTAGCGCTGATTGAAACGTGGAAGTATGTGTACAGTCGCACACACAATTATTCGTAATTCTACTAATAAATTTTTATATTTACATATTCACTATTTTAATAAAAAATAGAACACTAGTTAATAAAATAAAAACAAACTATAACAGTCAATAAAAAAACTTAAAATTAACATAATACAAAAGTTAGCATAAAAATTTAAAAGCGACTGTACACCGAGAGCGAGTAGGGTGTGGTATCGGTGCGTGGGGCAGGGTACCCTGGGTCAGGAGAGCCAATAAGCGCTTGTGCATCTACCCACACCCCTTTGACTCCCCTGTGACATCTTATTTTCGACTTCTGCGCCTGTCAGCGCTAGAGTTATTTTCAGCAGGGATAGTTATACCGGCAATGATATTGTAGAGTTAAATTGGAATGTTGGTAAAGACTGTTTGCAAGTTGCGGTGAACGAGGGTTGAATACTGTTCACTGCAGCGGATAAGCTCTCCTTGTGCAACTTCCGTATCAAATGGTCCGCTACATCCCTCTCGTTTGGAACGATAATCGCCAGCTGGAAGTCCTTGTCACTCATGTCCATAACGAGAACCTGGAACAAATAGTTCGAGAAGAATGATGAGAAGAAGATTGCTGAGGGCTGATTCTCTTTCAAAATATGTCAATGTTAGATATCATTATCAATGCTGACCTTAGTGAACTTTCAGGTTTACTCTAAAGCTGAACATCTTTCAGTGGGTTTATCTGTTCAATGAATACCCCCGTATTAGCCGCCTTTGAGTTCACAGCTGTCACTATTCAATCCCTCAGAGATGTCTTCCTGATCGACTCAACCCTCTGGGTCTGCGTGCATTCTCTATTCGCATTTACCACGGGGAGTGTTCTGAGAAATTGTTCGGAATCATCCCAGCTACCAATTTCCATTACCGCACATCACGGCAGAATTCCAAATTCCATCGACACCATCTTACTTCCGTAACTTTGTGGAACCACCACAAAGTTACCCTTAAAATTGACATGTACATTTTAGCGTAACTTACTACCGCGTACTATCAACCTGTAGAGTTGCCGAACCTGTACGATTTGGAGACCTTGAAGAAACGCTCCTCCGTTGTTGTGGAAGCTCATAGGCGACGTCAATCACTTAAGATCAGGTGAGCCGTTAGCTTGTTTACCTCCTTTTCTATAAAAAAAAGCAGTTACGTGATATGTGTATTGTAGTCATAAGCTAGCAATGTGTGTCGTAATAATGCAACTTACCCTCACTTCATATTTAATGTCTTCGGTATAACTAAATGAATTGTGTACTTTCACCATCGAACTTTTCCAATTACCCTAAAAAGATAATAATTGAAAAATCTCACAATCAATAAACGCATGTTGATATTTCATTGCATAAATAATAACCTTATACATACAAACATTAGTCAATAAAGCTTTCGCACCAAGCGATAAGTATTTATTTGCTGTGAATTGATAAAAATTTCCATACTGTTTTACCTGGAATATATAACAAAAAAAACATGTTATAATACACAATTTTTACAATGTTATTTAGATTTTGTATTTAAATAGGTTCTCAATTCATTTCTATGTTTTTTTATGTCTGTTACCTAACACATGACTGAGTGAACAGATTTGGATCATTGATTGTTATTTAAACGCCGGTGCTTCTAGTGAGACATTTCATCCCATAGGGTCCCATTTTCATTTTCCCGTTTTTCAGTCCCATTTCATTCATGGGCTACTCGTCAACGCAGTTCATGGGTGTTTATAACACATAGGGGCCCATATGATTGGTAATATAGTTATCCATGCATCTTTTATAACAAATCACCACAGTGAGTTCCCAGGAATTGTTTTAAATTATTTCAGCCGCATTTTCAAATTCCTTGTTGACATAGATGGTTAATTAACATACCCCATTTCCTGTTTTTCGAAGGGGTATGTGTTAGAGTCATATGAACCAAAGCCGTGCAATTCCGGCAGTTTTATAGATATACTTATGTGTTCATCAGTGTTTAAAATCAGTTGAGCCTATTGTTTAAAAATAAAAAATGTTGTGTAACACTATTACCAAAGCACTTTTTGAATTAAAAAAAATCTAGCCATTGGTTTATTAAGATTCAATTCACACATTTCATTACATTTAGAAGATTTTTAGTAACAATTATTTACCCAATTCTTTACCGCAAGAGCAAACTCGTCAGAACTTCTAAATGATGCTGTTTCATGATTAAATTGAGTTTTTGTCTCAGTCAAACAATCTCCTTTACCGCCTGATGTGAGATAGAATAATTTACTCTTTATGGTAAACTCCTGTTTATTTCTTAGATGTTTAGCAATCTGAAAAATTTAATTTTTAACACCATATATATTAGGTTAAATATAGTTTGCCTAGCCTCCAACATTAGACCGGAGATCTTTAATCATTAGACTTTTTTGAGCACTAGGTTTGGAAAGCATAGTAGGTCCAATGTGTCAGTGTCCTATAAAAACATTAAAAAAAGCAATAAGGTAGAAATTAAGCAGTGACAAGAATTACATTAATCTGACGATCAGTTGCTTCCTTGCAATATCTTTTATTAAAAAAAATATTGCAAAAATTAGTGTAATGAGCTTGGTGTATAGTGGAATAAAAGCTGCCTCTATCTACCCTGCTAAGAAAGGTTTAAAGGTTGTGAGAGCTTATAAATTATAATTTTAAATGAATGATTATTGTTAGCTTTCTTTTTACTTACATTTTGAAATGCATTAAAACTTTTTCTTACATGTTTTCCATGTAGGCTTAAGAGTAATTCAAATCCAAGGGGTGATGATATCCAATTATTTGCCATGGTGATGTCACAAAAGACTAATCTGAAAATATTTTAAAAAAATATTTTTCAGATAATCCCTCATCAACATTATAGAAAATCCCATAACTTGCTCAGTATATATGTATATGTACAGAATTTATGTCTGTGTAAACCATATCATACATATTTATATAAATTTTAAATTATACAAAATTATTTAACAACCATTTATGCAATACAATTGTACAATCTAACATAGAAAATAAGTATACAATTATTGCAAGACAGATTGGTACCATGCGGTTCTGAAAATTTTAACTGTAATATATGTTCATGGGAATAAATCACATATAAATAAATAATAACAACTAAACACACTCATGAATACATATGTGTATTTCATAAATAATGAAAGATGAACATATAAATATATTTGTATATGTAATATTTTAAGCAACTTATGTAATCGTAGTATACTATGATAACGTAGGAAATTATATACCAAACACATGAAGTACCTAAATTTGGTATTTACTAAAAAAAACAACTTACTACACTGTCCGTAATTGTTAGCCGGTGTAATTCAAACCACTTATTTGCTTAAACTGCAGTAAATACAGATTAAATTATAATCTTATATTAATCTTTACTATAAAAATTGTGAATATCCTTAAAGCATCTTATTTTCAAATAATTATAAAATGTAATAAGCAATTGGCTTGATTGATTCATTTTGTTATGATTTGACAGTAATATTGACATTTACATTTACCGATTTAGAAATACCTAATAAAAGCACATTTCAAAAACTATTTTTTTTCCTCTAGAGGGATTATCATAAGTTACCTTAGTTTGGTTAATGTTTAAGATTTTATAAGGATCTCGCTTTTTAAAAAAGCTTTAACGGTATAGGTACAGGTGCATGGCTCTGGACTGTAGACACTAGATTTCCAATTATAACCGACCAAAAAAGGAGGAGGTTATCAGTACGATAGTAAATAGTATACATGTAGTGTGAAATTATTTTCTTTCGGGAAAAATTGGGATCTATATCGGAATATGATGACATCCAAACTGTCATTGAATGATCGTATTAAATGAGTGACATTTTCATTCCATTAATATGGAGCTATTTGAGGCAGCGCAATAAATACGAACTTTTCCGAAAAATTACCAAGGAAAATCTTTTCTCACTACTACTATACTCATAACTGTCATTTATAAACCGATTCTGAAACATTTTCTCAAAGACGTTACTTTTATTTGAGTCCCATGTTAATTTTATTGGAATTGGACCTTACGTAAAAATATAAAAATATTTGTTCACTAAAATAGTGTATTATGTAATATTATGAATTATTAAATATCAAATATTATATATTTTTACAGGGATTATGATGATGTAACGTCTATTCATTAAAATTAGTGACCAATAACCTTTGTACGGCTGCAGCGATACTTAAGAAATTTAGTATGCAGGTGATTTCAAAACTGATAAGTCTATCTAGCTAGGATTCATTGTTAGAAAATATCGTTTTATCTATATAAACTGAAAAATATGACATTTCCTAAGATCTATTGACGATTAACTGTTTTACAACAATAATACTAAAGCCAATGCATTAGATAGCGTTATTAAGCAACACTAAGCCTATGAGTGTTTGGTTTGAGGTAAGAAAAAGAAAGTCAATTGTTTACTTATATTATTAATAACTATTATTATCGTGTCTTGTCGGTAAGATCAAAGCAATTATTCATAATTTATCATTATGTCATTCCTATCTTATTTTGATTAAAAAAAAATTACGATAAACGAGGAAACCTCGTTATATGTTAACCAACATAGCTGGCGCGTGTAATTATGTCGTCAATACCCTTTATCTCGTGTGGGGTTTTCCATCCGTTAGAATTTACGTCTCGTTTGTGCTAAGCACGAGAGCCAAACACGTGAGTCAGTTAGCGTACAGCAACCAGTGCGGCAATATGAAGAAATTGTTGGCAATCATTTTCTGTAAGTAAATCAAAATATATTTTATACCTTTAATAGTCTTGGAGTATTGAAGTGATTGTATTTGGTTACAAATAGTAATATATTAAAAGAACCGATCGTTTAATATGTACATTAACCGTTGATATATATTAATTAATACATTTGACTAACAAATTATGTATCTAGCGAAGTAAGCTTTAGTACGCTAGTATAGCGTACTTAGCTTGCTCTGCTCGGCTAGATTTTGCTTTATTTTATTTAAAAAACTTACTTCATTAAATACTTAATTAAACTCTCACAATATATTACTTTCTCTCCGTATTCATTCTATTGTATTCTCCTCTCGAGCGGGTGAGATCATTACCTACAGCCATGTACATATCAGCAGCATCAATAAACGGATACATTCGCGGAGCTGTAACTTACCTTGTATACTTCAAAATCCTTAATTAGTATCTTTAATATACTTCAGTATACTTTAAATGTGGGTTATAAAACAATAGAATATCATCGTTGTAAATAAAAGCTGTATTTGACAGTTCAAAAAAGAGAAATGCTCCGATCGTCACCAAACTTATAGGATTACTCGTCAGGTTAATCTGAAGATTCCCTGAAAGTTTCATTGAAATCGGTCCATCCGTTTCGGCGTCTATATAGAACATACCCACACACTTTCTCTTTTATTTAAATAGATTAAGCCATCTATTGGCGGAAGTCGGTATGTTGTTATCAGATTTGAAGTTGTGTTTGTAGGCAATACTGGTTTTCATTCAATTTTAGTTCTCTGCTCGAGACTGGATGCATTTGTGGTGAAGAGGCATGGTTATGTTAAAATAGCAGTTGAAAACGCAGTCGATAAAGCTTCAATGAGAATACTTAAGGTATGCATCTTTGAGTAATTGGTTGTTTCCCCCACTACATAATACGTCTGACCAGAGACGACTTTGAGAAAGAGTGTGCGGCCTAGGACTTAGAACATTTTTCTAAGACATGTGAAGTCTGCCAATCCGCACTAGGGCCGCGTGGCGGACTACGCTCCTATACTCTCCTTACAAAGAAGGCCTATGCCCAGCAGTGGGACATAAATATTATATATATAAAGGCTGTAACTTTAACTCTTTTTACAGAGAAGACCTGTGCCCGACAGTGGAACTGTAATTTGCTGTTGGAGTCTGTGACCAGCTTGTTTTATTTTCAGGATGTCTACGAAGAGAGCGAGGATAAGAACGTGATAACATCCCCGATCGGCGTCTTCATGCTACTCTCCTTGTATTCAACCGCGACAAACGGGACTAGCAGGGACGAAATCTTGCAGTTACTGGGCTTCCCGGAATACGATCAAGTAAGTGTATGTTATAACATAACAATAGTTACCTAAGTTAGACTTTGTTCAGGCTTAGCTTATTAATTAAGTCTGCAGTTCAATTCTTTAAGCAGACATCTCGACGGTTTTTCAAGTTTTTCATCTTGTAGGTGCCGCCACTAATAAGCCTTTCTGTACTAAACTCCGTCGTGTCGCCCGGAGGCCGAGACACGTTCTTGACGATCCGGACGACGCGATTACCATTGCACAGGCTAATTCTTTAGAAATTCACAAAGGGACCGTCGGAGGTTGCGAATAATCCTCGCACGTTACCGCTATTTTATGGACAGGCACCGCTTAGATTATGTTTATGTTTATTTTTTAATATGTAAACAATGAGTATTAAGGCGTAGTCTATTTTTTCTAGGACATGTAGGTTTCCTCAGGATGTTTTCTTTCACAGCCTAGCGCGTGGTAAATCAGCACATAAAATTGCAACAACAAATTCATTGGTACCGGCACCGGGGATCGAACTCGGGTTGCTAGCGTACTATGGAACTTTAGGCGACCGCACGGACACTGAGCTACCACGGCTCTTACTTATACTAAATACTTCCATTCAAACAAAGCTTAAACTTGTGCTTGGAGATGGTTCACGTCAATAGTCGAATGGGGGTTTCGACCTTACGACGTTACGTTTCCCAGTCCTTACCCTAAACCATTAAGCTAGTAAAGCTTCGATTATAATCAAGCTGTTTGTTTCAGATGACGACTGCGTATACATTTCTAAGTAAGAGGTTCACCTCCATGGAGCCGAAGCTCATGACTCTCGCGAACAAGGTCTGCGTGTCTGATAAATACGAGTTGACGGACGAGTTCTCGACAGCAGCCATTCGCCGGTATCATAGCGACATAGACAACCTCGACTTCAATGATGGGGATGCCGCTGCTAATAGAGTCAACGAATGGGTGAGTTTTCTTCTCTGTTATCCCTTCAAGTGGCAAAATCCCGCTACGGGAGTTAAAATATGCTTTTATGGCGGCCGCTTTCTTGAATTTTTTGTCTATGTGACAAATACTTTTCGTTGCCAATACCCTACGGTACTTATTATAATAACATAATAATAATAATAAATCTTTATTGGTCACCAAATAAAATGATTCAACAATAAAGTCAAGTACCAGAGTCAGTGTTTTCTCCCATTTAAAAACACAATAAAATGCAACATGAGCAATAACAATATTTTATAAACATGTGTGTGTGTGTGTGTAAATTTGTGTATGTGTATGTCCCTCAGCTTTATATTAAATTAAATCATTAAATTAGGAGGCATTCCGTCTGATTGTAACAATAAACAATAATCACGAGAAGTCTTCTCGCAGTTGTTTTTGCCGTAGAAACTTCTTCAATGAACTCTTTATAACGTTCATCTTCAATAAAAACAGTGTTTTTAGCGTTTGTTAAAATTCTTAATGACGCCAAAGTCAAATTGAAAAAACGTCAAAGCCAAATTTTAGGAATTACATACATTTCCTAGGAATTATATACAATGACGGATTACTTACAATTCCGTTAACATATATACCAAAATAACGTTTTTTTTATTTTTGTCTCTCTGATATTATTGTATTATCAGTAATGACCCCAGCAACACGGTTGATTTGTTCCGTGTTATAAAAAACGCTCTATAAGAGTATTCCTGTATAACGCGTTTTTACGACACGTGACGTATAAATTATTCACGTTTAACTTTTCTCGCCAAAGGTGTTTTAAATCGAATACTAATCAAAAACTATATTATAACACGGTACTCTTAAGTACCGTGTTTTAAGGTCTTTTGTTTTGTCTTTTTCTTTTTTTTATCTACGACGAACTACACGGATGCGGTGAAGCAGTCAAGGCGAGACAGAGAAGCTGACCTTGACTGCTTGACTGCAGGAGAGATCGCTTACCCTGAACTTCTATCGCTAGTAACTCGTCACAAGGGTCCCATCGGCTTGGACGGTAACGCGTAAGTATTTCGATTGGAGGGCGCCCGAGAGGGCCGAACCACGACTCGGTCGGTTAGTATTTCACGGATAATCTAAGGCATTCAAAAGCCAAACTAACTTTGAGTGCCACTTCGGGCACATTTACAATTATTACGTGGCAGAGCTCTTATATCGCTTAGCCGAACCTCTATCAGAAATTCAAATAAGATACAATTTAAGAATTTATAATAGTAATATAAAAAAACAAGCATTAATAGATGCTCGTTTTATGTGTTAGAAGTTGTTCAATTTAACCTTTTGAACAAGAATGACCGCATTCTAACAACACGTTTGTAACGTATAAACAAAATTGCCACATGAAAAATTTACGCAAAAACATAGAGGGGCGCCAGTAACCTAACTAACCTAAAAATATTGATATATGAAGGCGATTTACCGTTTCAATCCGATATTATCGAATCATCTAAAATCGATATTTAAATCGACATATTTCACCCGATAACCAAATGTCATGTATGTTGTATACGTTTTGTAATCTGTGCCGCAGTCTTTTTTTATATATGCTAGATTTTGCTTTATTTCATTTCAACAATATATATAACTTACATCATTAAATATTTAATTTAACACTCACAATATATTAAATTATTAATTTCTTTCCGTATTCATTCTCTTCTATTCTTTTCTCGAGCGGGTGAAGATCATTACCTACACCCATCTACATATCAGTAAATACAATATCATTCTTATCATTTATCCAAAAACATATCAAAAGTACGACGTATGGCTTGTTTGGCAGTTCAAAAAGAGGAGTGCTCCGATCGTCACCTTTACAGGATTACTCGCCAGGTCAATCTGTAGATTCACTGAAAGTTTCATGGAAATCGGTCCAGCCGTTTCGGAACCTATATGGAAAATACCCACACACTTTCTCTTTAATATATATAGAAGATATCGTTTTGTTTCGATACATCATTACGATATATTATATCGAAAAATATATCGATTTATTTTTCCATGAACATCTCTTTTCGGGGTCCGGCTGTAGGACATCTATGCGACAATATATTTTAATTCATGGTATGTTACATATTTTTTTTTTTAAATAAAAATGTTTATTTCGATACATGCGTTCTTTTACAAATTTGGGCTGAGACCTTCTAGTATGAAAGAAATATGCTTGTGTCAGAAGATCTCGCTCTTCCATATCAAACTTATTATATTATACAGGTTTTTTTAATTTTTTTTTTATTAAATATATATTCACACACACATTATTAATTTATTGTTACTATAATATTAGTATAAGTATTTTTAAAGCATGTTACATAATTATAATCATACATATTAAGTGATATTGTTACAGGCTGATCTTAAGACTCGTGGCAACATAAGGAATCCGGTGACAAAAGATACGTTCAGCCATGACACGTCCGCCTTACTCGTCAACATTATATATTTCCAGGTAAATATGTTAATATAACTTTGATTTTGTTTGCCATGGCACACTGTATACACAGGTGAACTTAATGGTATTAAGCATTTTCTTCCAGCTTACAAAGGACAATATATATACCTGTTTGTACTTTTCACTTGTTAGAATGTATTCAGTTACACGCAATTTAAACATA
Source organism: Meandrusa payeni (assembly GCA_029286785.1). Taxonomy (NCBI): domain Eukaryota; kingdom Metazoa; phylum Arthropoda; class Insecta; order Lepidoptera; family Papilionidae; genus Meandrusa; species Meandrusa payeni. Next base: position 2,291,017 of record JAGSMX010000008.1, on the reverse strand, counting down.
TTAGTTGACGAAGCCTCCCTAATCTCAATCGATAATACATCGATTATAAAGTACGATACAACAACGCAATTTGAGTTGAAATTTTCAAATGACATTCGTGTACTTATTTCTTAACCGACTTCATATAAGGTGGAAGTGATACTTAGCAAGCAAGCAGGCGAAGTCATCAATACGGGCCTCGGGGTGGTCCCCATTACAAGGGTGTCAGCACGGAAGGCACCTGCTATCCGCAGTCAGCGTTTAAAGCGTTTAATTTAAAAATATATGTACAAAAGTTTATGTAATGTTTACATATTTTTATTAATTTCGTTTTACTATGCTATAAGCACTTGATAAAAGGTTGAGTCCATATTGGACATACCATACCAACTCTCACATACGAGCTGATTAGCTTGGTGTGCCCCGTTAAAAAGAGATAAAAGAACGAGGGAAATTTTTTTCTATATTTTTATGTAATTACGCAATATTGGATAGTCCTGGGCACCGCTGAAAATCAGCGCTGTGACAGCACATGCTAAGACGGTGTCCGATGTTGGCATCACGTCTTATTGTACGTTATTTCTTTCCGTGTTTTTGGGTTGTACAACTGTATTTTAATTGTGTTTCATATTTAATTTGTAATAATTTGTTGCCCAAAGAAAATGTCTGCCAGTATAAATGCAAAATTTTTAAATTGTATGTCATTTGCAGGGAAATTGGACCTATCCTTTCGACGCTGAGTACACGGTTGAGAAAAGGTTTCATGTCAGCAAAACAAAATTCATTATGAAGCCTACGATGAATTTGTACGCAAATCTATTATACCATGAAAACGAACATCTGGGGGCTAGAGTGAGTTATCACTATGTTTTTCTTTTTAATTCCTACCTTGCATTACATTTGGAGCGTCAATAGCCTAATATTTTAAGGTACGCGCTGCTAAACGTAAGGCCGTGGGCTATAATACACCATTCCACTATTGTTGACGTGAACCATCGCCTTTTTTTTTTTTTGTTAACGGGGAGGAAATCTTCAAAAAGATACCCCGCCTTCTGGGGGGAAGGCGGCGGTTATGTGGGGTTTTTACCCACTAAAACCTCCCCGGTAGCCCTTTCCTCGGTGCATGACCGGGGCTCTGGGATCTCCAGTGGAACGCACCGGAGGCCCTCTGCACTGTGGGAGGTTACTCCCTCCCCTGTGCCCTCATGGTGCAAAGCGACACGGGCCCGCCGATGTCGCCTTCTTCCCGGGTCCATCTTAGCGGACGACAAAGGCCCCTTTTAGTCGCCTTATACGACAGGCAGGGGATACCGTAGTCTTATTCTTGAGAGCCCAGAACTACAGGGCTGGTGAACCATCGCCTAGCACAATCTGAATTTAGATTAGTTGGAATGGTTGACACGAATGTTACTACTGATATTTGTAATAAAAAAAATATGAAAAAGGTGGTACTTAAATTATTTTAAACGTACGTACATAAATTTACGTTTAATTTGCAGCGCTTAAAACTTTCACATACTCAAGAACTCTGTCTACTTTCGAATTCAGTTAAACTGTTGCGGTTACAAAAAAAAGCCAATTCTCCTAAATTAGGAGCCAAATTTTTGACTAACCTATGCATGTCGGTCAAAGAACAGCTTCTTTGACCGACATGCATAGGCCGCGACTGCTTCATCGGGTTTTTTTTTTTTTAATGCAACATGAGGCATTACTACTGACTTATTTCTAAATTCAGAGTTTTATAGCCCCTTGTCCTTTTTACTCTAAGTATAGGCGTAGTAATGCCTAAGCTATTTCTAGTTCCCCTAACATGGACAGGTTAGGGCAGTTTTACTCCCATGCCTTTCCTCACTTATCTATTATACCCCCTTACATTCTCCTTTTTAACAACTTATTTCTACTTTACTTATTTTATTTCTATTTCTAATATACACTTATTCTTTAATTATTATCTTATATTTATTTCTTATTTTGTAACAATTTATCCTAATACTAACTTAGTTTTTTAAGTCCAGTGATGGGCTCTCGACTCACATTAATTTTAATGTGTCTGAAACTCATATACTAGTCTTATTCCTAAAGGCTGCCTTTTCTGCTATTTTCTTGCAGTAGCGAAGGAATATTTTGCTGACATCTTTGTTGCCTACTAATATCGATAAATTTTCCTTACTAATTTTGATACCTAAGACCATTTCAGTATCTGATCTTGGACTTGCATGTATAGGACACTCAGTGAGGAGATGGATAATGGTCTCTTTCACTCCTTCGTCACAGGCACACGACGGGCTCTCCTTACACCTGAACCTGTTCAAGTATTCGGAGAACCCGCCATGTCCTGTGAGCACTTGCACGAGCCTAGCATCCATCTCCGTCTTTCGTACTGTACGATATGCTTCAGCAGCGTCCGGGAAGAAGATTTTGGTCACGGAAGCTGTCGCACCTCCTCGGTACCTCTCGTTCCATTCGTCAATCGACTCCAAACGGATCTGTCTCTTGACAAATGAAACTGGGCACCGATCGTAAACGGGGGCCCTCTTTGTCTTAGTTGCGGCCTCCTTTGCAAGTGCATCCGCTCTCTCATTCCCTTCCACTCCTACATGGGCCTTCACCCATGTGAGGGAGAAGGTTTTGCCCTCCTCCCTCATTTGGCCGATGTTCCGCCGGGCGCTGACCGCAAGAGGATGGAGGGAATCCGGATTTATCACGGTCTGGAGAGCGGACCTGGAGAAGCAATAGACCCTGTAGTGCCGTGCAGAATGCCGGAGTGCCCACTTAGTCGCTTCATTGAGTGCAAGCAGCTCCGCCTGGTAGACGGTGCAGTAATCGCTCAGCTTGAGTTTTCGGGTACTCGTCTCGGCAGCACCAGTCCATATGGACAGTGCCGCTCCGACTTTCCCGTCTATTTTACTACCGTCGGTATATATACGGACGGTAGCCTCGCCTTGCCCAAGCGACTTCCCGCCATCCTCCATGCTTCATCGGGTTGAGAGGTGGCTAAAGCTCTTAGGTCGCTTAGCCTGAACTTCTATGGCTGTTAACTCGACACATGGGTCCCTCTGAGGGAGGTAACCTCGTAGAGGGCGGTTACTTTTACGCGTAATTCCAGGGTAAATCCAGGGGCGCACAAGAGGGCCGGATGGGCAAAGAAACTTTAGCGGTAAGCTAACCTCAAAATATTTGATATATATTGTATTTATATCTGTTACAGATAATACAGCTGCCATATAATGATTCAGATTTCTCGATGATCGTTGTACTGCCTGATGAGGTAGATGGACTGCCAAAGATGTTACAAAAGTTAGCAGCTCAAAGTATGTTAAGAGACATCGTCGAGAAAATGTCAGACAGGGAAGTGTTTTTGGAGATTCCAAAATTCGAGATCAAATCAACTATTAATTTGAATGACGTCTTGAAAAAGGTAATTAATGAACAGACTTAATTTAGTCTTGCCATTCTCAATTTTTTTATTACAAAATTTACATTAATAATTTAACTATACATATACTAACAAAAAAAGAAATATTTACAATATAATAGGTATTTTATAAAATATTAAAAAAATATATAACTGTGCTGCTTATTCATAATTTTTTAATTAGAATAGGTAAACGCGTATATGGCTCACCAGTGTCACACGTCTGTCAATGTCAACTAAATTCGTGTTAAAATGGACGTTCAGTGACACAATAGTTGACGTTTTTAGCCGGTTTTGGTAATCTGCTAGTTCAGTTGTGCCACTGTGGTTTTCCGAAGGATTACCACTGATACGTTTTTTTTCAATTTTGACGTGACGACGTCTTATAAATTAATGAATACTGGATGTCATTCTCGCAAAATTTCCCGTTACGCTCGAGCCGAGAGTTCCCGAGATATGGTAATAGATAATGGTAATTTCATATGTAATAAATCTATTAATAAAAAAGCAAGACGGTCGGACGTTAAATTCGTGACAACGTATCCTAGGCACACACGTTATACTCTATCTCTCTCATACCGCGCTCTCGCTTACACACATTGAATGATGCGCATCGTCTACTATCGCCAATTCTCGGAAACTCTCGGCTCGAGCATAAAGGGATATTTTGCGCGAATGAATTCCAGTATTCGTCAATGAACGACCATAATGAAATAAATACAGACTCTTAGATTACCATAAATTTACTAATATTTCAATCAATTCTATACCATTTTTAGAAGTTCCCTGGTATATTATTCGTACAGGAAAGGACTGGAACAGTTTGCCCTTGACTGTCTTTGCCTTCGAATACAATGTTGGTGTTTTCAAGAATAGAGTGAATGAAAAGTTGATGCATCCCATGTGATGCCATTTCAATATGTCCAATGGTCCAATTCTGACAGTGGCATTCATGGGAAAACCATATACAGGTGTTAAATTTACATTAAATGCGCGATGACAAATGGACGATTAACTCAATATCACGCCAACCGATTTTCATGATTCATTTTTTATTGTATATTCGATTGTAGGAAGGCGTGCGTGGAATTTTCACGACGGACACAGCCGGAGTCATCAAGGGCGGCGGAGTGCGGGTCTCGCAGGTCTCCCAGGAAGCTTTCGTGAAGGTGGACGAGAGTGGGACAACGGCTGGTGCATTTACGTGTAAGTATCATATTAATACGTGAAAGAAAAACTTTGTACCCTTTCTTACGAAAATTGCGCGGACGGATGAGGACGAAATTCCCCACTATAGTTTAAAGAGAATGTGAGAGAAAGTGTACAATAGTAATATTTTTTAAAAAGGCATAAAATCAATAAAAAAAACGTAACACTATAGTTGGCGGCAAATAACTCTCGCGCTGACCGTTCATGCGCAGAAATTTAAAATAAGGTGTCATAGGGGAGTGAAGGGGGCGCAGGCGGACATGCGTAAACGCTTATTGGCTCTCCTGTCGTACTCTGCCCCGCGCACCGATACCACACCCCGCTCGCTCCTGATTTAAAGTACACTCTTTCTATAAAGGTTAATTGACTTTTAAGTTAAGTTAGTTAAGTTACAGCCTCATATGTCCCACTGCTGGGCACAGGCCTTCTCTGTAAAGAGAGTATAAGTGCCTAGTGCGGATTGGCGGACTTCACATGTGTTATAATTTGTAGGTCTCGTAAAATAAAATAGTCCAACAACTAATACACTCGCTTTATTGCGACAACGTAACGTTGTACATGAATTATTTATAACGAATTCCGTCACAACTGCGCGTCCTCACAATCTTTATACAAAATTAATTAGAAGTCAGAGTAGGAACTAATAAAGTTAAACTATTGTTTACAATGCCAAGTTTATGTGACGATCAACTAAATTATTAATTATGAATTAAAGATACAATAACGTTCAGGTAAATCCCTAAGATATCATTGGAAGTAGTTATTATACATAACAATCGCTGGGTTTCTACGACCTGTAGGTTCCCTTACGATGTTTTCCTCAACCGCCGAGCGTGTGGTAAATCAGACCGCACGGACACTGAGTTACTACGGTTCTAATTGACTTATGTTTTCTTTTAATTTTGACTTTTAATCTATTGGCTGTTATAGTTCAATTTGAGTTGTGGTGTATTGTGTTTTTTATTTTATTAATTTATTTATGATTTTAAATAACGAGTACACGAATTTAAAAACATAAACAAAAACACTCTATACCTAATTTGCAGAAATACATAATTGCGTGCGCGACTGTACTCATCCGCAGTTATCCTTACCACGTTCCGCTCGGTAATAGAGTTATTTGGCTCACATTCTCCAATGTGTTTGACACACACACATGGCTGTTAATATGGTTGCTTGGCAACGGTTAAGTGACTATGATAAATTATTACTGACAAATATTACTATATATTTATTCATGATCACTCCTTAACGGTTATTATTTTATTGACAGGACGCATGTTATAGTCTCAGACTTATTTGTTGCAGATGCTAAAATAGACTTGAGATGTGGAGACGATGAATGGCAACCGCCCGTGGAATTCAAAGTGGACCGACCGTTCCTGTACGCCATCTTACACCAGGATATCGTACTCTTCGCTGGCACGCACACACATTAAGCTGAAGACGTCCTACTTTGATCACAGCCCCCGAAAGGGGTTCCAGGTGCATTGCCGGCTGAACAAATTGTACAATCCTCTATGTATACATAGAACAAGTCACTAATACGATTTATTGTGAGCTCCTATTTATTTTCCTGTTATATCCATGTACAATTCAGTAAGATTTATTGTTAGAAGAGAAGGCCATTTTAGTTTACATTTTAAGGCATAAATCCATACTGTGACAAGAAAACCAAAACCAACTTTAAAACAAATCTATGCAAATAAATTAAATTACTGTTTGTTTGTGATATTAAAATATCTTTTTATCTACATGCATATGAATGTATATACCAAAATAACATTTTTGATTTTTTTTCTGTCTTCTTGTTGCGACTAATCCCCGGAACGACTGGATTGATTTTGACGGGACCCTCACTGGCAGACAGGCGATATAATGGGAAACTTAGGCTACTTTTATTTTAGTATAATTTAAGTTAAGTAAATTAAGTTAAATTAAATTAAAAAGTAAAGTTAGTTTTTAATTACGGGTAACACAGTGAGGCGCATCTAGTCAACTCTAAAAAGAACCGTAAATGTCTTAACGTCAGAGACTAATTAAACGCTACTACACACAGACGCTCTCTTTTATTTTGTATATCTCTTTTGTCGCCGGGGCGAAATGTTGAAATGCTAACGCGACCCCATCACGTCCTATCATGGCGGAGGGCAGCTCACCGTGGGGGGTTTTAGTCGGTAGGGGCCTCTTGTAGGCCGAACCCGACATAACGCACCCGCTACCTGGCAAGTAAACGCTTTTCCTCCCGGTTTAAAAAAAACCTACCCCCCCGAGAGCGGGTTCTCGGCTCAGTAACCGTGTCTTGGTCACCCACGATGAAGCCAAGAGGAACCCACATGCCAGCCCGCGAAGAGATAGCCTCGCGGGAGTTCGTCGCCTGCTAACGTAGGCCATGGAAGAAAGCGTGCTTTATGTTCCGGCGTGATTTACCATGACGGGGAGGGGGAGGCTTGCCCTCCCCGGGACGGAGCCGCCACAAGGCGGGGCCGCGAATTAGTGCGCGAGCATTCCCGCCCCTAATCATCCTGTGGGTTTGGTCGGTGAGGGCTCGACATGACTTGTCTTTCCCCCAAAGAGCGAGTAAGCGGTTAGGTACGTTCCCTCAAGTAAAAAAAAAAAGGAAAAACCATCGTAATCAACAAACATACTCTATACGATTTTTAGGAGGACATTTACTAAGCGTTTTACCATCGACGACTGCATTTCCACTCAACATTAGGTGGTCAACCATTTGCTTGGCAATGATCAAAACCCTTTCCAATAATAAACTAATTTATGAGTGAACAACATAAAAAAATACACAGAGCGAAAGTGTGTTATCAATTAGGTCTGTTAATAAACAGTCGCAGAATTTTACATAAGTGTAGAACTTCGTGTGACCGTCTGGTTCTTTATAAGTTTCGAACCACACGGTCAAGTTGTTGCGTGCAATCGGAGGATAAGTCGAAATGAAACTCGAGAATCTTTTCAATTATTTATATTGAAATTATCACCTTCTTAATCAGCACTGACGGGTGTCTACGTTTTACGTAAAACACAAATACAAAAGATACAGAGACAAGTGGTACAACATGTAGCTCGAAGCAAACTGCAGTCGGTCAGATAATCATTTGGACTTGCCTGAAGGCACTTGAGGTCAAAAATTTATTAGCTTGGAGATTTGTTCTGGCAAGTCATTCGAAATTATACTACACACTCTTGTCTTGTAAAATGACTAATCACACAATACGTCAGCTCCTACTAATCGTAAACACCTAAGCATCGCAAGAGACGGACTTGTTAGAACCATGACCTATTTTGTAATTATGTACATCCGTTCGTTGTTTATTATTATCAAGATTAGATTTACTATGAATCAAGAGTAAATATGCATATATTACATTATAAGAGTACACAAAAAAATAGTTCAAAAGTTACCAAATGTGGGATGTGGGGGAATTTTGGCAAATCGCTGCAAATAATTTATTTGTGGTAAAGAAACCGTAAATTTTCAACAAGCCGATTTGATTTAAACCCCAATCTCCTGACACGACGAGGATGTACGTAAATGCTGTCTAGTATTAATATAGTACAAAATTGGTAGTAAGTTAAGTGTACCAATTTCCGTAAATGTGTATGAATCAAGTAATTTTAAAAAACAAGAGTTATTGTACAAAATACATTTGTTACATGTAAAGTTACTATAAACAGACCGACTAAGGCTACAAATTATTGCTCGAAATTATTTTCATATTGGCGGTAGAAATCGGGAATGTCGTATCTCGATAAAATTCCTAAATGGGGATAAAATACCATGGGGAGTGTTCTGAAGAATTGTTCGGAATCATCCCAGCTACCGATTTCCATTACCGCACATCTCGGCAGAATTCCAAATACCACCGCCACCATCTTGATGGTTGGCGTTCAACGACTGTACGTTTTTCGCGTAACTTTCTCCCACGCACTGTCAACTTGTGGAATCAACTGTCGCCAGCGGTGTTTCCGAACGTTTACGATTTAGGGACCTTCAAGAAACGAGCCTATTCCTATCTCAAAGGTCGGCAACGCACCTACAGCTCCTCTGGTGCTGTGGATGTTCATGGGCGACGGTGATCACTTAAGATCAGGTGAGCCGTATGCTCGTTTGCCACTTTTCATATAAAAAAAAAAATATTGCTATAGAATTAATCGAAACAAAAAGCATTCGAGTTTTTCTACTGTTAATTAAAAAATATATGATTTTTTTAAATCGTTTTTGGGTTCCAGTTTTAAAATTGGATATTTCGTAATACGACATTTACGCTTTCTACCGTCGATATGCACTGTTTTTAAACAAATTTGTTAAATAAACTTATCAAAATTTTAATTTTACGCCTAGCTCAGACCGAATTGTATGAACGTATGACAAAACTCTTTTACGAAAGTTGACAAATTTACACTAATATATTGTACCATTAACATTACATGCTAAGTTTGTTAACTGATATAATATTCTGTAAAGTACTCAGTCTGGAAGTAGCATAGCAATGTTGCCAGTACACGGACACAAGCAAAATGTCCCAACTCCTTACGACACATTTGCTTTAAAACCATAAACAACATTATTTAAAAGATTTACATTGCTGTTATAGTTTTTCTTTATTTCTATTTACAAAAATAACTTAAAAAATGAGAATGTGAAACTTAACAAAAGTCTGGTATATTATAATTAATTTGACACAAAAATTTAAATACATAAGCCCTTTAGAAAACATTAACCACTTCAGATCGTAAATATTTTGGGTATGCAATTTACAAATATAAAATTATATATATAATATATGTTACAGTGATTTATGAAAAAAAATGTTACTAGTATATATCTTTGAATATCAATGAATATGAAAGACTTACGTCTTGTTACCAGGCCATAAAATCTCTAAAAAAAAAGACAAAACCAACTCTATATGTAAAAAACAATTGTAAGACTGGGCACATATTTAAATATTTGTTCTGTACAATTTTGTTAACCGCTTTCGTGATAATTCTGTGAAGTTGAATTTGTTTTATAATTTGAATTAAAATGAAGATAAGTGCGTACGCGTGTACACAGCACGCATTTTAATAACGGCAAAAACTTTTCAACAGAATCCACTTTCACACCAGAAAAGTACAAAATCTCGCGGCTTACAATCTAAACTTTACTTTGTCAATTCATTCTATATTTTTGAACACTATCCAAATGTTATTATTAAATATTATCTCTATCTTTATAAATGCACTTCTTGTTAACAAAATAATAATCTATTTTATTTTTAGAAGAGGAAAGTATTTGAGATTGAAAACGAAAAACTCGCGCCAAATTCGTTATGTCAAAATGTCAATTCATATTGACACAGTACGAATGATATAATCTTGCCGTTCTAATTGTTGTTGGAAAAACTAATTGTTTGTTACCGTTTTTACACTGCATTTGTGTACGTAAAAAACCGAAAACTAACGGTACAAGCTGGCTGAGATTTAAACTCCCGATAATAAGATCTTTTTTTATGTTCGTTTATGCTTTTTGTCCTCCAACTGTATTCTATTTTAAAACATAGACATAATGTATTTATAGTTATGTTATGACTTGTATTGCAAATGCATACATACAAATAATTTAAACAATGCAGATCTAGTATCCTACGGAATTAGTGATGAAGTATATGATATATACCAAAATTTCAAAATGGCGGCTGCCATACAAGCAATTTTTACTCCCTTAGCGGGATTTTTTTATATACATAAAAGAGAATGTGTGTGGGTTTGATCCGTATATCTTCAGATTGACCTGGCGAGTGCGACGATCGGAGCACTCCTTCAGTTCAAAAAGTTGTACTGTCAAATACAGCTTTTATTTACCATGATGATATTCTATTGTTTTATAACCCAAATTTGCATTGACACATGCTTTGTGTACATTTATGTCATTATGAACCATATTGAAGTATAATAAAGTATACCATATGGTAAGTTTTATTTCTGACATTAACTTGAGCCCGATTTTTGTATAAATGATAAGAATGATATTGTTTTTACTGATATGTACATGGGGGTAAGTAATGATTTTCACTCGCTCAAGAAGAGAATAGAAGAGAATGAATACGGAGAGAATGAGAAATATTTAATGATGTTAGTTTATTATTTAAATAAAATAAAGCAAAATCTAGCACGGCGAATGACATGTGTAAAATGATAATTTTATAGTTGCGACTTTCAGAACGGCAAGTTTCTATATTCGTACTGTAAGCTTTATAATTAAGATGGCGGCGTTATAATGTCACAATTAGTACAAAAAAAAACACTTAATTCATATAAAAATACTACAGGTATTGAATACTCGACAATACTGAAATAAAGATGGCATGGCATTTACGCTTTTGGGAATAACTTACATTTAACTTCTTTGGTGTTGTGTCATTTTTACTATAAACATGTATTGATTCCTCTGCTATTGGACGCTATACGATACGCGCGCTAAACAATCGCTAACCTATTTCACTAGAGCATTATACTACGAACTATTATCAACAATTTCTCATATCGTTTACGTTCACACAATTTTTACATGTTCACAATGCAGGCGAAACTTGTATAGCTTAATGAAATAAACCTATATTTGTATCTATAGTTACAGCCTACCTTTAAACTATATTTACAAAACCTAAGAATATATACACAACGGAATCATTGAGATCATTACAATGCTAGCTACTCGCAATTGTTGCCGACCAACACGTTAATTACAACTTAAAAAAAACACGACCTTTTCTCTAAACGGGGTATGTGGAGCTACCCTTGCTATCCGCTATTCAGAACTTATTGCATCTCAAATATGACACTCCTGTCACATAAGTTTTCTTTTACTTGAGAATGAGAAAAACAAACTCATTGGTACAAATCGGCACGGATTCTAACGTAAGGCGAACGCCATTAGACTATCACTGAGATAATAACTACTAAATAATACTTTTAAAAGAGACTGGTTTGAGTGAATGATTTAAGAAGTTATACTTTTTTAAGTGCGTTATGAAAAATGATGTCAGTAACAAGTACAAGCTGCAGCGAAAAAAAATTGCATATATACTTTTTCAAGTGCTCCAAAATAGTTGAGGTTAAATCTGTATGTATAATTTATTGAAATAAATTAACTATTGACTGTGTTGATCCTTTTCCAGTACTTTTATTATTTTATTGTAATATAATTTTCGTGCAAGTCAAAATTATTGTTTAATGATGTCAAAGAAGTATAACTTCTCACGTAAATTACCTCAAATAACCCATTTAACCTACTCTGGTGGTAGAAATCAAAAATAATCTATAAGTGGCTCATTTTTCATAGTATATGTCTTAGCGCTTACACCGTAACTTAATGGCGGGACCCATAAATTTCGTGGTAAACACGGCCGCCATTATTAGCATTTGATTTCAACACTAATATAGTCGAGCGAGCGACCTCTGTTACAACAAAATGCATGTATATACACCAACTATTGCACAATATCAACAACAAATACAACGAAAAGTAATTTCAGAACTATTGCACATAATTCCAAAAGGAAGTCACGTTAGTATGTTTTGTTCCTCGCTCTAGCCAAACCTCTCTTTGACGAGGAACATTAGTTTCTTCTTGCCCTTGTATTTGAGTTTGATCTCCTGCAGCAGCGCCGCGAACTGGTGCGGCCCGTCGTGCGCCAGGGCGAACGTATCGCGTGCTTTACCTGTCAATCGTATGGATAATTAGAAATTGTTTAACAGACTATATATATATATATATATAATATACAAAAAATAATATTGCTAGATGCTACTTCACTAACCAATGGCGTAGCTACTAGGGGCTAGATGGGGCAGTGCCCCGGGGCCCTTGGTTACCTAGCTACGCCATTGCCATTAAATAAATAAATTTGAATGAAAGACATTACTCGGGAACATTCGCTGTTCGTTTACTGTTTGTGTTTCAATTGAACTGTCACAGCAATATATAAAATTCATTGGAATGATAGTGGCGCCATGTGTCAGTACCAACGTAGAACCCTTTGTAGACTCATGCACAAAACTTTGTTGTAGATCATCGCATAACATACATGCAAACATTGATTTTATATATATATATATACATATATATGTATATAGATACACGATTGTTCAAAAGAGGAAGAAAATGTTCGAGTATTCGAGGTATAATACAGACAATAGACATACACTGTCGTAGAAATACGAAAAATAACTCTATCTCTCTCTCTCTCTTACTATATTCGCTAACTTATATCTCCCTCTAAACATCCATCTGCCTCTCCCGATTAAACTTTTCGTAATCAACGTCTAAAGAAGTTTTATTTTAAATAATATAAATTGAATGAGGAAAGAAAGACGAAAAAGTGAGGCAGTATGGAACGTCTTAGGCAAATGTATATCGGTCCTAAATCTGCTATTTTCACTGAATTTTCGCAATGACAATCATACGACACAATTTCAACTGTCAAAAATCGTAATCTCCTTTTTTGATCCAAAAACATTTGAATTATTTGTTTAATATTGAATAAATTATTATTGTGTAACAGCATTCTTGAAAGAAAGAAAGGCAGTTTTTTTAGAAAAAAAGCTAGCAATATTTCTTTTTTTTTAGAAATATTACTAACATTCTTGTTGACCATTCCAAATAAGTTTAAGCTTGTGCTAGCAGATGGTCCACGTCAATAGTCGAAAGGATTTGAACCCACGATCTTACGATTCGCAGACCGTACCCTAAACCATTAGACTGTTGACGCTTCATAGATTAAAAAACTAGCAAAAATATTTACCTTCATATATTGTATTTGCATATCAAATTGTCTGCCTCTAAACAGTGTGATTTCATTATTATTGTTTTAGAATGAAGATTCAAATGACCATTGTAAGTACAATGTAAAAATAGTGAAAAAAATACCAATAAGCTCTAACAATTCATTCTTATTAAATCATTAATAAGATTTCTGAAGCCGAAAGAAAGTCTCCATGCTTCATAAGAGGTTCTTAGTGGTTAATCCTAGGGGAAGTGTATTTACTGGTACTTATATAATTCACAATTGATTGACTAAAAATTAAAAAAAAAAAAATTGCATGCTTAATTAAAATAAGCGAAACCTTATTACGTATATTACGCATAGTACGTACCGAGAAAGTCTACAAAGTCGGCGTAGTGTCGCGGTGAGATGTGTGCGAGTCGCGCATGCGTAGTAGACGCGTACGCCCGTAGGGCTGCCTCGAGGAGTGGCCGTAGCGGCGTAGGGGGGCGTGGCGGAGGCGGCCTGGAGCGCGAGCACCCGGCCGCCGCTACGCAGCAGCGACGTAGCACATCGGACTGTGGAGATAAAATTAACAATAATTTAATGACTCATACTTCATTTTTATGCAAGTTTTCCTTAACCTTGCCCACTAGTGAGCAAAAATAAAGGGTCGGTTAAGAAAGATTGAATATCTCGGAAGATAAATACGGTAGCTAACTGAAATAAATTGTGCGTGATAGACAAATAAATATCCTTATAATAAAATATTTTTATTAATTTATTTATATTTCATTAAAAAACATAAACTTAAACGAAAAAGGAACTCGGATAAAACAGTATTTTTCATTAAATTTGATTTGGATTTTATTATATCGCCATATGGAGGCAACACTAAGTAATAAAATTTTAAAAATGTAATGAATAATACTGTATTATCCAAATTTACGTAAGATATCCTTTTTCGTGTTTAAAAGCTTTTGTTGTAGACATCCCTCAAACAAGAACGAAGCGCCTTGCTTCGTCTTGCATTCTTACAGCAAAGGATTGGAATAGTTTGCTCGCGTCTTTTCCTCCGATTACAATGTCGATGTTTTCAATCGTACAGTAAATGGTCATTTACTAAGCTAATATTAACATCCAGGGCTGCATTTCCAATTTGTATCAGGTAGGATATGTCGCACTTTCAAAGTATAGAAAAACTTTACTGACCAAGACAGGCGCGCACTGCACGTTCTTGACCAGCAGAGGCAGCATCGCTTGCAGCTCCGCGCGGCCCAGCGAGTGCGCGAGCGCCACCGCCCAATGGATGTCGGCTATCGCTGGGTGACTATCCTGTAACATATAATAATAATTCATTTTATTTGACAACTACGAATTTCACGCACTTCTATCTCGTGAAATCAGTTACCAGTTTCCAATTGTGTGAAAAAAGAATAAAATGGTATCATAGTGGGAGACGAAGGCGTACTTTTTGTTTTCTTTTGTCCAAATATTTTTGTTTGTCACCTCTTAACTTTCCACTGGGTGAACGGATTTTAATTTGATTTTTTTTTTATACGAAAGATTAAATTTGGTCCAATTTTGTTGTTGTTACTCTTGCTTGTTTTTATTCGTAAACATACTTGTCTTTGAAAATATGTATTGAAGTAGTAGAACCTGGTGGTGGTGGTTACCTGGTTGTAGTGCAGGTGCAGGTTGCGCATGGCGAGGGTGGCGAGGCGCATGGCTCTCGCGGGCTGCCCGCGCTGCTCCATGTAGCGCGCTACCGCGAACAGCTGGCTGGAGGCGAGGGCGCCGCGCTGCCGCCCCGCCCACCGCGGCGCACGCCGCCTCGAACGCGCCCGCCGACCCCTCGCACACCGACAACGCCGACAGCGCGCACCCGGGCGGGTCCTGGCCATCACACAACCATCAAACTCAACAGATATAGCTATCATGATGCCTCTCCATAGGCATGCCACTGAGCACAATCCTCGGCCACTCTCATCCAGCTTCTGTCAGCCGTCCTGCGAAGATCGTCGCTCCACCTAGTCTTAAGGCGTCCCACTTCGCGTTTGCCTCTCCGCGGTCTCCACTCGAGAACTCGTTTCGCCCGGCCGGCCCATTGCCACTTCAATTTGCTAATTCGGTGGGCTATATCGATCACCTAAGTTCTATGTCGGATCAGCTCATTCCGGATCCGATCCTTCAGAGAGACTCCGAGCATAGCCCTTTCCATAGCTCGTTGAGCAACTTTTAGCCTATAGACCAGCCTAACCGAGACTTGATATACAAGATGGTGGAACCAATTAAGGGTGGCAGTATTGTCGTGCTGCGGTTACCTTGGCGGCGCACTGCAGGGCGAGCGTCCGCGCGCAGGCGCTGAGCTTCTCCTGCTGCTCGAAGCTGAGCCCGAGGCGAAGCGCCGTGGCGTGCGACATGGCGGCCGCCGCCACCGGGCCCGTCGCCTCCGTCGGAGTGAACAGCTCGTACCTGCATAACTGCCTGGTCAGTAACACACCTCATGTGCCCAATGTCTTCACGTACGCACTGCACGTTCATTTTGACACATGTAGAGTGCCAGTCTATGAGAGGTGCTCACCAGTTCTGCATGATGGAGAGCAGCGCGTCGAGGCCCAGTTCCGTCGCGCACGTCACCAGCCAGCGGACCATCTCTCGCCGCCTCCAGTTCACCGAAGACAGCGTCATCCTCAAAACCTGTTTTAATATAAAAGACCAGATATTTTTGTGCATTTATAGCGTTATTTCTGAACTTGTGAATTGGAAGAATAACGTTATGTTAGTAACTTATCAACACATAGTTATATATGTATACATAGTCAGCACGGTTTTAATCGTGGAAAAGTAACCGACAGTAAGTAAATCGGATCGAAATGCTTACGCGTATGTCGATTTACTAGTAGTAATTCGACACAAGAGTCTGAGACTCAACGGGTAGTAATTTACTACGAATAGAGGTTCAGGCTAAACGACCTAAGAGCTATGCCACCTCTCAATCTTGAAACAGTCAAAGGCAGCTTCTCTGGCTAGCTAATCTCTGTAAGCTCGTTCCAAAGAACAGTCTAGCTGTATCATATAAAAATATGTCTTAGATTGATAGATCAATCCTTTTTGCATTATAATGAGACTACTAAGATTAACTTAATAAATCATTCTTTCAGCTAACATTTACTCGATAAGCAGGCCATGGCTGTGTACCTGCAGGCCAAGTTCGAAGGCGGCTGCCAGCAGGTCGCGGTGGTGGTGCGGGGTATCGGGGGGCGCGGCGTGGCGCAGGGCGTCTTGCGCCAGCCGGAACAGCTGCGCAGCGGAGCGCACGTGCCGCTGGGCAGCCGCTAGCGCCGCACGCAGCCTCGCCGGCGTACCCGCGCTGCACCTGCGCATGTACACAAATTATATTAATAATTGCAAAAGCATAAACAGCTTTAGGCTTCTGAACACACACGTTATTTCATTAGCATTTTCAGGAGCGGGAGACTGGTGTCCAAACAATACTGTACGATAGACCAAGTCCATACCTAATGGATTTGTACAAACTTAAAAATATGAGGTTCTTTCCGGAAGCTCTTGTTTGTGTAATGAGAAACTTACCCAGGAGCGCGCTGGCGAGGGCAGCCTGCTGTTGTTCAGCGTGCTGCAGGGTGTGCCAGGCACCAGCGCCAGCTCCGCACGCCGCGCCGCACCCCGATCCACCTGCGTCAAGGGCGTATGCCTCCTCCACCATCGGCAGTCTGCAAGACAATTTTCACACTTGTTAAGGGATAGAATTAACTATAATTGATGTTACTCTAGCTTAAACTTGAATGTTAGTAAAAGTAGTTCTTTGAATTTTTTTCTTCAGTGTCATGACAGACACCTACCTCTCAAAGTGATGGGCGTGAGTGTTTGTAATACATTGTAATTTACTAGAATAAATTAGTAATCGCTCTAAAGTTGAAATTCGACTTTGACCTACGAATTGGAGCATTCAGATCACACATAATTCGTAGCTCGTAACTTATTCGGTGAATCTGTCAGTCATTACTTAACCGTTGCCAAGCAACCGTATAATATCCTCGTATATGTATGAAACGCATAGTAATGATTTTTTAATTGATTTAATAAATTTTGTATGCTCAATTTAAAAATATTTCCATTCTGCACTCCTATATATAAACTACAAATGTGGGAAATTTTATATTCCTCTGTCTGCACCATTTTCGTATAAAGGGGTAAAAGATTTTGCTTAACGTATTAGTATAATGATAAAGAAGAAATTAGTTACCTCATAGCGCGCAATCCGACGCGATAAGCCAGCTCGGCGTCGTTAGGAAGTAGCGCTAGGAACAGGTACCGTGCGAAGGTGTGGGCGGGCGCAGAGCGCGGGTGCACCCTCGCGCCCAGGCAGGAGCTGGGCCCGCCGGCCAGCAGCGCGCTCGCAACGCGCGCGCACACGCCCGCCACCGCCTCGCCCTCCACCCGCTGCAGCTGCGCGATCAGACGCTCCTCCTGGAGAGTTACCCCAGTATAAATAGATCATAGCCCTGTAGTTCTGGGCTCGTAGAATAAGACTACGGTGTCCCCTGCCTGTCGTAGAAGGCGACTAAAGGGGTTCACTGGACGATAAGGGTGGACCCGGGAAGAAGGCGACATCGGCTGGCGCGTGTACACCAAAATAAAAACAGAAAGCATTACATAACTAAGGTAAATTTTACAACTTGTACAATCGGCAGCCGCTATTACTGCCATTTTTTTTTAATCATGATGAGTTGGTGGTAATACCTGCTTACAATACCGCTCCTGGGCGTACAGGCCGCTGGGAAGCATCCGTTGCATGCCCAGCCCCAATAAGGCCGCTTCCAACGCTAATGCCAGGTAAGTCTCTTCAGGATTTTTACTGCCAGCCACGGGAACGTGTTGATATCTGGAATTAATTAACATGTTCAGTACAATAATAGTAGACCTTTAGTAGTAGGATTTAGCTCTAAACTGCCAATCAAAATCTTGATAATTTCGAATTGACTATATAGAATACATGGTTACAATTTTTTTATTATTTATTCATATTTTACACACACACACACACATTTTGCACACATGATGTATATACACAATTTTTTTATATAGTGCCAATTCTAAGAGTCTGATAGACCTTCTCCTCGATGCCAAATTCTTGGGTTATGGGTGTTTTCTAAAACCTAAGGAAAAGATTGTGATGATCCTCAGTATATTGGCAGAGGTCCCATGGACTGAGGATAGGCGGATGACTAGTAGGTTTTAGTGAGTCAAAATCTCGCATACCCGCCTTCAGAAGGCGTTCCACAGACAGAACATCACTTAACCTATTAATAAAAAGCTTACAAATGGAGGAATTATTCTTATGCCCTGTAATAAAGTTCCTGTAAGTTGCTTTGTTTAGAGGAGTACATAACGGCCAGTTGAAGCGTAGACTTCGAGTAAGGATTGAAACATTTATAAACTAGTTCAGGACATTGTAACGTGAAATAGCAACCGACCGAGTCGTGGTACGGCCCTCTCGGGCGCCCTCGGATCGGAATGCTTAGGCGTAACATAGTAACCGTCCAAGCCGAGGTTACCCCACACCGGGGAGAATCTTGTGTCAAGTTACTAGAGATAGAGGTTCAGGCTAAGCGACCATCCAGTGATACAGCTAAGCTTCTCTGGCCAATCTGTGAAGTTCGTCATTTAAAAAAAGACTTTTTCTTCCCCCTCTATAAAAAGGCATACTAAAGGGATGATTGCTATCGATCGAATTGTGTATAGGATTGTTCTATACCATTATAAATATTGCATTTCTATGTACTGACGGGTAATAAGTACCTGGGCGGTAATCCGGTAGTGGGCTCTTCGTCGAGGTAGGTGTGCAGTCTCGGGGAGGCGCGCTGGTCGTCGGGCGCGAGGCAGGCGTCGGCCAGGCACTCGTGCACGCACCACACTGCCTCCAGCGCCCAGCCCGTCCAGCCGCGGCTGTCTGTCCCCAACACAACCTCATAAATACCACACCAACAAATACCAATCCGGGCAACCCACTGTAATAACAAATAGCTATTCCACCAAGTCTTACTGCGTCCCACTCCGAGTTTCAGTCTCCGCAGTCTCCACTCAATAACCTTCACCCAACGGTCATCCATTCTTCGGATGATATGGCCGCTAATTCGCTGTTAAATTGCTCATTGGGTGTCCCATTCAATATTCTCTTTTAACAACAAGAATCACCTGTTATAAAATGGCTGACTATGTCCGCTGAGGATTTTTTAGAGCTGGGTCAATTTAAAATAGCAAAAGTAATCCTAGTAGTCAAAGGAAGTTGTTAAGGCTTTTAGGGAATGCAAAAGGAAAGTTGGAAAGTGATCTTGGGCTGTGGTGTTACCTCGTCCGATGCACCGGTGCGAGTGGGACAGCGCGCACGTGTGGGCGGCGGGCAGACACGCCCCTGCGTCCATGTGCGCGCACAGCAGCGACAGCTTGACGCGCTCGCACAGCCCGCCGCACGACTCCGCGGAGGTGCACGCGCTGCTGGAGGACGCCTCCCCGCCGCCCGCGCTCTGCCACCGCTGCTGCGCTACTTCCTTTACAAGAATAACAAATAAATAAAATTAAAAAAAAAATATTTTTTAATGCGAAATCCTATTTAGTAAACTTTCCACTATTGCTAGGTGTTTAAAACTAATTTGATTCAGAAATGTCACGAACAGACGCAACTCAAGCGTATATGAGGCACCGATAACGAACACAAAGTTGAAGCGACCATTCGCGACCGTCGGGGTTGCGAATGATCGTTAGATTTTAGGAGAATTGCTTGAGTGTCTTTTCCCAAGGCCAACGAAGTAGAACGAAGGAGCATTCTAATTTTTAGAATGTCTAAAAAAATTATTATGAATGTTAGTTTGGCATTAGAATGTAACTTACATTCAGATTTAGGTTTTGGAGATAATTCGTGAAACTAGCTCCGATTTACGATACAGAAATACAGCAGCAACATTGTCGGTTAGGGACTTGGCGAATGTATTTTGTATTTCAATCAGATTAGTAACATGGAACAGGAATGTTGAGAATAATAAATAATTTATTAATCTAATGCTTTCAATTTCATCAAGTCATAAGTTTCGTATATAAATGTACCATGGTCATAAAAATGGCTATCCGTATATCTCTGTCTACCCCATGGTTTCAGGCGTGAGTACTTCGTAGTTTGTAATAGGCATAGAAGAAAAGGTGTTACCTGTCGATGTCGGAGGGCGCGGGCTGCGCTGACTGCCAGTCGTAGCGCGGCGGGGGCGCGGCCGTGCGCCCGTAATGCCTCTATCCGCGCGCCAACTACCGGCAGGTGCTCTGCAACAATATATAATCTATACTATACCACAATACTACTAACTAAACCATCTAAGAATGCATTTCCACTCGGCAAACAATTAAGTGTATTTACAAGTATATACTCGTAAAAAACAGATTACAAATCAAATGTAAGACGCTAGTACCCGCGGATGCTTTCTTTTATTTCCTAAGTGTAATAGTTACATTACGATGTTTTGGGCCTACATTTACATTCTTCTTCCACATTATTTCTGGATATCATTAAGGAGTACTTACTCAATCTTAGATTATTTTAAGCCTACAAATTTCTCCAGCAACGAGAATTTTCCATGTAGAAGATGTCCTAGAAGTATCTTAGAATCCAAGAATTTACTCCAAAAAAGTGCTGCCTCTTTCTCCTACAGTGTGATACAGACAATAAGCCTGCACTGTTAGTTATACGAAACGTAACTCTCTCTCTATCTATCTTCACTAACTTACACCTCCTGCCCACTAAACTTTCATTCGCTTCTCTCGATCACACCTTTCGTAACGCTGTCTCCAGCTTAATACCCTAGTGAACGTGGGTAAAGAATTTTTACATCATTCCCACTTCTATGTAATTTAATAAGAATTTTTTTTTTATGAAAAATTTTTACATTACATAGAAGTGGGAACTTCCTTCGTTTTTTGTGCCATTTGTCCGATTTTAGGGTAAAATTTATATTATTAAATCGGCACTGACCATGCCATAAGGGTTGTCCCAAATCATTGAACTTGGGGTAGGGTTGCATGGTGTTCCCGGAGCCCGAGCCACCCGCTTTTTCGGGCTTCTCGGGGTCACAATACTCGTCGCTGCTGAGGATGTTCTTCAAGTGCTCGTTCTCCCACGATATGTCCACAGCATCCAGCGCCCTACAAACATAATAAACTTTTTTCAAAGTTCCATTATTTGTATACGGTGTCCCCAAATTCAACGTTTAACGTCCAGTGGTGTCTACAAAAAAGAAAAAAAACATAAATATTATTTAAATATTTTTATTTGTTATTATAAATAGTGAATATGCCAATATAAAAAAATACAAAAAATACTTTATTCGTAATCTTTATAAATTAATAGGGTGCGCGACTGTATACATGCGTAGCTATCGCTTCCATCTTTCGTTTTTTTTTAATGACGACTACACAGATTGGCCAGAGAAGGTCTTGACTGCTTCACCTGATTGGCATAGCTCTTAGATCGCTTAGCCTGAACCTCCATCGCTAGTAACTCGACATAAGGGTCCCCTTATCTTTCGCTCACCCCTTCATTTATTTGCCGTCAAATCTACCGTCGACATAAAGACCGATATATACATAGAGCGACGTTTTACCTGATAGTAAGTGATGAACCGCGCCTGTAACAAAGTGATAGCCTAGTCCCGATCTGATAGTTGTAAGAAACAGCTGAAATGTTTACATTGAGGTGGTCAAGACTTACTTGTGGAAGACAGTCCTGGGCGTGGTTTGGGGCGGTGGTCTCTGGTTGTGCAGTCTAAGTCTCTTACTGGCTCTCCTGTATTCTCTCTCGTAACTGCAATAAGCACGTTAATTTTTTAAACAACTCAAAAAAATACCCAAACAAGGTTTTTGTGTTTATGTATTGCCTTTGTAAGGGTAACAAGACAACTACTTCCGTCGATTACAAATTTATATTTCGTTTATTTCTCTCACTAACTTTTATACAATTTTTATACTAGCTTCACTCACTTATTAGGCCTAGATTCTTCGTCTGAACTCTCTGAATGGGAATGCACGTCTCTTCTTTGTCTTTCTCTATGTCTTTCTCTGTAAGAAACCAATAAGAATCATCAATTCAAAAGTTGCTCTCATATTCATTATGCTATTATTTACAAATTATAACCATATACGTTATAAGGTATCTGCTTATATCAATAAGAAATACGAAAAATAAACTCGCACCCATAACCCGAAGGGGTCGGCAGGGATAACACCAAATAAACTTTAGGGATCATCATTAACTCCGCAACTCCTTTGTAAATATAGCAAATGAATGGCGTAAATCACAATAAAAATTCATACCTGTCTCTTTCCTCTCGCTCGCGCAGTCTCTCTCTGTCTCTCTCCTCTCTATCCCGGTGCCGTTCTCTGTCTCTGTCCCTGTGATCTCTGTCGCGATCTCTCTCGTTTCTTTCCCTTTCTCTTGCGTACTGAAAGAAGAGAAAATTAATAACTAAGCTTTCTAAAGCCTTCAGCAAAACATAATGCCTGTAATGAAAACAAGATATAAAGATATAATATAATAAATGAGGCTCTGACGTTTTTTTAAGGCCTTTCGGAGTAGACAGAGATTTGGAAGATTGTTTTTTTATGACGAACTACACAGAATGGCCAGAGAAGCTGACCTTGATTGCTTCACCGAATTGAGAGGTAGCAAAGCTCTTATGTTCCTTAACTCCCCCGTTGAAGGCAACAAATTATTTTGGTGCCGGCACCAGGGGATCGAACTCGAGTTGCTAGCGTACTATGCAACTTGAGGCAACCACACACACACTGACCTACCACGGGTACTAAGATTAGATGTACCAATAGAGAGAATGATCTGTCATTGTTGAGTATACTAGAAGAAACTCTAAAAAAAAGGTTGCGTAGTGTCTAATTAGTAAGACTTTCATCCGATACATGGGATTGGATTCTTAGCTGACTATTCTAGCTATGATTTTCCGTTAGGAAAAAATAGACTTGTGAAAGTTTTCGATGTGTGACGACTATAGTATCGCATAGCTTAGTCGGATTGAGCAATTTTTGGTACATAAAAATCTTATCGGCTCCCCTCATCCACATACTATTTTGACATAATCTTCCACAGTCCGAAATATATTTTAGATGACGATGGGAGACGGTAATAATTTAAGAGCAGGTGAAACGTAAGCTCGTTTGCTATAAAAAAATCAAATATCGACACTAAAATTCTTAATTAACAGTTTTCACTTCTATCAGCATACTCCTAATGAGTAGCTATTTTTTTAAAAGGCAAATTATTTAAAAAAAAAGTTGCTAACACCTTTTAACAAATAAGCTCTACATAATTGAATGGTCGGTTTGAACCAACGCCCTTATGTTTAGCAGTCCGCAACCTAAACCTTTAAGTTATTGAAGCTTTTTCGCATTTACGAGGAAACACAAGAATCTTTGAAAAGACAAGCTCAACATTCACAACACTCACCAAAGGAAATGATCGATAGTCCGGATCCTCTGTGGGGCAGACCTCCACAGCTGACCATTTCTCCAGCAGCTGCCGCCACTGCATCCTGTGATGTTTATTACTGCCAGGATCTAGCACTATGCTGACCCATAGAGCGCCTAGCTGCTCCCACAGCTGCCTGCACTTCTCTGTCATTGGCGTGTTCTGGTTACGCCACAGCAATAGACGAGGGTCGGAGAGGAACTGCTCGGTCATGAGCATCAGCATTCGTGGACCGTTAGAGTCTTGCGCTCGCAACATTTCTCGCACCTGGTGATATTATAATTTAATTTACTTGCGTCTTTATGAACAAAGGTGCATATCGGCAACCATCGGCCAAGCCTCTACAACGAATTGTTTAGTTTAGGTACGTAATATTATTTCTTTCTTATCGTCCGACCGGCTCGACTAACAAAATTTTCGCGCGAAACCGGGACCATTTAGTATCCCAAAGTTTATATCGCGGTCACTTGGACTCGTATTGATAAAAAGGACAGACCCATGTAAAATTGGAAGTCACGTTATGCTTGCATCATTAGTTAGCATTTATTCAATGCAGTGAAAAGAAAATGAAGTCAAAAATGAGCACAAATTTGGGTTCTCTATTTCTTTCATGCCGCGCTCTCGCTTACACACTTTTAACGATGCGGCATTTGTCGCATCGTGCACTATCGGCAATTCTCGGGAACTCTCGTCTCGAGCGTTACGGGACATTTTGCGCAAATGACATTCAGTATCCATCAGTCTTTCCATACGGGTACAATCAGGACAGCTTTAAGTCCAATGTGAACAGACACCTTATAGGCTCACGTGTTCCATCCTAGGCTTCATCTTAACCTTCCATCAAGCGAGATAAAAGCCAAACGTGAGCCTATTTTATATAAAAAAATCAATTTATAAGACGTTGTTACGTCAAAAGAGAAGAAAGGAAAGCTGAAAATACCTTAGAAAACAAGGAGTTAAGCTGTTTGTTTGCATTGTAATATGTTCCCTGCAGTAAGTATGCGCGGACCTGTTCGCAAACCTGGAACAAACATCATGTATACGATTAGCTACAAGAATATTTATTAGTGAAAACAAAAACCGTGTTCGTCCCTTATATGTAATTTTATATCCGTCACATTTCACGGATTAAATATACAACTCTTTTATGCGTGGACACTATCATTTCTCAACCGACTTCAAAAGGAGGAGGTAGTCAATCGCATCGCATAACTATCGACTGGATGAACCAATTTTGATATTTTTATTTGAACACTGCTTCCCGTGTTAAATTTTGTCCAATTCTGACAATGGCATCCATGAGAAAACCATAAAAGTCTTAAATTTGCTAATCTAAAATAAATCTAAATAAAAAAAAAAATATATATATATATATATATATATATATATATTTTATAATTTCTAAGCAAGTGCTTGACTACGATCCCACCTGATGTTAAGTGGAAATGCAGTCCTGGATGGTAAGGCGCACTAGCTTAGTAAATGCCGATTCACTCTACTCTTGAAAATACCCACATTGTAATCGGAAGGAAAGACAGACGCGGGCAAACTATTCCAGTCCTTTGCTGTACGAAGAATGAAAGATGAAGCAAATCGCTTCGTTCGGGTTTGAGGGATGTTCACAACAAAGGATGAAATCCTGCAGTGCGTCTAGAAGTCCGATGGTGTCTCTCTAGTCGTGTCTCTTCTAGTTTACCAAAAATATATAGATACAAATTAAGCTAATGAACGACGTATATAAAACTCTACGATAGTTTAACGACTGATACAATGGTCAGACAATTTCTATCGACCGTACTCATGTCGATACTAATGAACTAATTCTAAGATTAGATTTAAAACGATCAGTGTAATTGATAATCGATACATCGAAATTACAATTTCCTAATGTACACGTATAATTACGAGTATAAACAAAAACTCTTTTTCAACCGAGGAGTGTCAAAGGAGGTGAAGGGTGAACCGATATTGTTGATTATATTTTATTCTAAAGTGTACAGTGGGACAATTCTGACAATGGGATCCATGAGAAAACCATATGTCTTAAATTTGCATTAAGTTTGTGCGCGACAAATGGACGAATAACTCAATATCACGTCAACCAATTTCGATGATTCATCTTTTTATTGGAAAGGATACACTTTAAGTGTAGTTTGATGAGAGTTTTTTTTTTTTGTTCACGCGGGGGAATCTTTTTATAGACCATCCTCCGGTACCCTGGATGGGCCCGGAGGGATGTGTGGGACTCGGCCTGGGCAGCCCCTACCCACTAAACCTTCCGCGAATGCCATCAGCCGTTATGAGTGCGGGGTGCCCCGGATCTGTCAGCGACAGGACACTTGATGAGAGTTTGGTTAGGTTAGGCTAGTAATATTCCTAGGATTCCCCTGCCTGTCGTATAAGGCGACTAAAAGGGGCCTCAGGTTCACTGGGCGACAAGGGTGGGGGCCTTTGTCGTCCGCTAAGGTGGACCTGGGAAGAAGGCGACATCGGCTGGCCCGTGTCGCCTTGCGCTGCGAGGGCACAGGGGGTAGGGAGTAACTTCCTCCCCGGGACGTGCTCTCCTTGAGCACAGTGCAGAGGAACTCCAGTGCGTTCCACGTGAGATCCCGGAGCCCCTCGTCATGCACCGAGGAAAGGGGCACCGGGGAGGCTGTAGTGGGTAAGATCCCCACATAACCGCCGCCTTCCCCAGAAGGCGGGGTATCTTTGTGAAGATTTTCTCCCCGTCAACAAAAAAAAAAGGCTAGTAATATTCCTAAGATAATTCGAAAAATAAAGATGGCCGCGCGTATTAGCGTTTAATGTTTGATTCGATTTGAAGGCGGAGAGGTGAAGACATATAATTTATTTTCTTTAAACTCCTGTCGTGCTGGTGTGCGTTCACCTCTCCGTCGTGTGGTTGATATATATTAGGTTGTCAAATATCTCCCTTCCGCCTTTTGTGTCATGCGGCACCCAAACATCAAGCTTTTTTTGTATCCAGCCTTCTGCAGATGGTTTAAAATGGTTTGGTGACTAACTCCCATCTCCTGGGCGATGTCACGAGATGCCACATGCCGGTCTAACTCGATGTAGTCCATGATTTGATCGGTATTTGTCGTCACAGGTCTTCCGCCGGCTGGCTTATCCATGGTGTCGCTTTCACCGGCTCTGAATCGTCGAAACCATTCCTCCGTGGTTCGAAGTGATAGAGTACCATCCCCCAAAACACCATTAATCTCACGGAACGTTTCTCTAGCGGATTTGCCTTTAACGAAGGAAAACTTTAAAATAGCGCGAATTTCGGCGTTAGTGAACTCCATGTCCACTCCATGTGTACACGTCTATAACTGTTGAACGCAATATCCAAACTAATTATGCATAGCGTCGTTTTGTAGGTTATGTCAAGACCTTTCAAATTATGTATAGTATTGCTAGATACGAGCTCTGTAGCGCTTTGTACATAGCCGCGAAATTCAAAAGACAAAAAGGCGGAAGGGAGATATTTGACAACCTATTACAATAAGTACTTCGCAGATGTTGATTTGTTTTCATTGCCTACTACTGAATTTAGAAAATGTACTAAAGACAGCTTATTTAGTTAATTTAATTAATAAGTATTTATTAGTTCATTTATTTCCGTATTCTCTACCTATTTAAACTTTGTTGATAGTGTTTTTGTTTTTAAAGTGTTGCACGTTAAAATAATAATGATAATAATTTGCGGATAATGTAGTCGGTAGTGCAGTTATATATTATATTTCTATTACGTCTTTTATAATTTCAATTGTGCTATTGTTTATTGTCCCAAATAAAGAGAAAAAAAGTCGGTTTTTGTTTTTCATCGTAAATATACTTGTTCTTTTTGTTGTTTAGGAGTACTTACTTAGTCTTGGATTGGCGTAAATCTTGTAATATTTCAAATAATAAGGAAATTAATATGGGTTCTTTATTTAAATGAAACTCTTACAAACAACAAAATTTGTACATACATGACGGCGCTTTGAGTGCGAAAACATACAATATGGATTGAGAACGTAATCCTTTTTTTGAAGTCGGTAAAAAAAATAGAGGGAAAAACAGAACTGTGTTAGCTTTTACACAAAAGCGTCGTAGCGGTCGTAGGTCTGAGCGTCGTAGACGTTTCGTAACGTCAAGTTAAAAAATTCTAGCCACTATTTTATATGAGTCAAGGAAAATGCGAGTAGATTGTTTTTCACATCATAAAATCGAAGGAGGCTATGGAAATAACCTTTCCAGACCTTCATGGTAAGCTTTCTCTAGCTTACTGTGCTCGTTTAACGAATAATTCATATTTAGATATAGATAAAATTTTCTACATATATTTTTTGATATTTGTTTGCGATACGACACGATAATATATTTGTACAATAAAGAGGAATAATTGAAATTTTATATAAAATGGTGAAGTTAAGGAGTAGGTTATCGATTCCTTTTAAACGTAACGGGGTACATAGAGATGACAATCGCTTTTCATCGACATTATTTTAAAAATTTGTGCCAAATATGTTAGCAAGGAATATTTTGTATATATGAAAGCTTCATTTATTCAAATGGAAATTCTAACCTAACGACAAACCCCAGATCCAACTTAACTAATTAGTTTCTTCATTTTATCAATGCTCTTGAAGCGAAAAATTCCTAAAATCTTCGACATAACATAGTGATAGAATTCTCACTTGCTGTTCGTCCAAATGCCATGCGTGATGCGCGTCAGGCGGCGGCCCAGCGGTGGGGTCTGGGGCGCCGCAGATCCTGTTGATAGCAGACCTGGCCTGCAACACCTCGTCAGCCAGCCGCTGCGCCGTGGGCAGCACCTCAGTATGGTGCTCTGCTATTAGGTATTGGACGAACTTCTGTAACTGCTGTCTGTCCATTTGCAGCAGGGTTTCTGCAACAGAATATTTACGAGTAAAAACAAAACACGACTTCAAATCGAATCACACGTTATCACTAGCATCAGCGCGTCTCCCTGTTTGTATTTCCGATTTATCGTAGAAATATTACGAAATAGAATTAATCAGAACCTAAACAAACCCTCATCAAAGTACTGGAAGGCATTGGGAAAGCCTTTGTCCAGCAGTGGATAGACACAGGGTGATGATGACGATAACAATTTATTTTTTCTCCATTTTTAATGTTTTTATTTTTTCAGTATCTTTCTTAGTTACCGAAATACTAATAAACTTTGAATTAGTGGTTGCTTAGTTTCTGTAAAAACGTGTCTACTCTACTAACTGTCCTGATAACAGTCTGGCAGATAAAACGTTATTATTTGGAACGAGCGATGTAGTTAGGATTACCTGATATGGGCACACGCAGGCGGACGGAGTCTGCGTTCCTGATGCGGTAGAGGGCCAACGCCACCACATGCTGGCACCAGAAGATGTCGCGCGCCTCGCAGCTGCACGTCACGCCCGTTATCTTGCATCTGGTGACAAGTTTATGTATGATCGGCAAATGTTTTCTCTAATAAATAGTAATAGGCAATGCGATGGCACGCGTCGCAAATACCTGCCATTTTATATACCTAGGGTCTGTGCTAAGCCTGGATCAATAGATCCCGACTTCCAGGCCCTGTTAAGCGCAGCTTGGGTAAAATAGCGAAGTAACTCTGCGATCGCAGAATCCCGGTGAAGCCTTCATACGCCGTGTCTTGCTGTTTGGCAGTGAGACGTAACCAGCCGGCGGAGATATATCCAGCAACTAACTGCACGTTACAGAGATGATGTGATGGATATGTGGCATTATGCGGCAGCCTTGGAGTCCGCAACGTGTCAGACAAGCTGCAGGAATGTCGTCTCCGACGGTATGGCCGCATGAGCTGCTAGTATCAAGACGTCGCTGGCTGGACGTCGGGGAACGCGGACAAATCAGAGAACAACCTCATCAAAGACAATGCTGAAGACCGGACAACGTGGAGTAGACTTAGTAGAAAAGAGGACCCTGGTAGGAAATCGCTAGGCAGAAGAAACAACACAGACATGGCAAAATCCCCTTACTTTACCAGTCTCCTTTTTTTCAAACTTAAAAGCTGTTTAGCAGCTGCAAATCCTTCCTCCAGCGAAAATTCCTCGGCTCGATAAACTCCATAAAGATTAAGTGGTTGTAGGATCCTCTTTTAGGATGGTTTGATAATACCACGTCTTCGATGATTCATTACACCACGTCGCAAACTTAGTAGTTAACCGATGAATCGCAAGCGAGTCAATACTTCGTAGGCCTTCATTATCTATTCCGCTGGCTGCGGCCATGACAGATATTTAAAACTTTCGAACAGTTTCTTTGCTCCGCGCCGGCTCTATACACGAGGCGACACAATCGAGTGTAATGTTATAAAAAAAACCGGTGAAGTGTGAATGCACAACAAAGACCATTATGTTGCCGCGGTGAGCGGTCCCTGGCTGTAATGAAAACCTTTTTATAGCGCCGGCCTTATCTAACAATGGTCTTTGACCATTTTCGTAGCCCGTGTACAACGTGGATAACTTGTTGCGGTGTATTTTTGGACATACGGTGGGATTGCAAGTAATTTGTTTCTTTAATCAAATTACTGAGCGTATCCCACCGAGCGCAGCCGTGCCTTAACCCTTGAATATGGCCAGATGTAGGGATATGACCGGCCCACTGCCATTTCAACATGCTGATTTTAATAGCTACGTCGATTATCTTTATTCTATCTATCGATATTTTCATTTCCGGTTTTAATCCTTAGAGAAATGTTGAGCATAGCTCTTTCGCTCGGTGTATGACGTTCAGTTTGTGGACCATCCCAATATTCAGAGTCCATGTCCAAGTACATAGTATAATCTATAAAAGTTTACCTGTCAAAGGAAACTGTGACCCGGTAGAGCCTTTCGGGCTCGGAGCAGGGCGGTAAGGCGGCTGGCGCGCGCACCACACCGCTCAAGTGGAAACCTGCAAGAAAAAACAAGAGATTGGATAAATTATGAACACAGGTAGAGATTCTTTGGAAAATATTAAATAAACCAGTAATTTCTATTATATACAAAAAACTGTGTTATGTCGTGGAACACAAGAAAGGAAGCTTAATGTTGAAAAATATTTATTTCAAGTTTTACATTCAAAAATACTACTTTACAAAATTATCTTAACACATTCATTTTATTGACAACGATTTATTAAAATACATATATAACTAATAATAGCGCCATCTATGTAAACCAGTTGACACTATAAATCTTACGCTTTTATTTAACGTTACGGTCGTTAAATAAAAGCGTTACCCTTCTGCAACGCCCCATAAGGAACTTCGTACTAAAATATAGTAACAAGAAATTAGATAAATTAGGAATACAGGCACGGATTATATTTGAAACTATTAGATAGAAGAATAAATTCAATAATAAAAAAAGTATCTACCTAATGGCTATTGGGTGGTCTCATTATCGTGACTTGACGACCAACGTTAGGTCATAGTTTCGATGTCGTACCCACAATGATACGATATCTAATAAACTAGACTAGATGACACTGACGGTGCCTTATTTGATAACCTCCTTGAAGGAATGCGGTATTCGGTGCAAGGAGGACAGGAATTTCGGAATGAAACGGTATCCGAAATTCCAGCGTTAAATACCTGTATAGTCATAATGTCTAACTATAGATATGTATGGCGTGTATACAGTAACATGGCGAAAATTCACGGAAATCCCTCAAACTATCTACTTTGTTTCTAATACAAATGGGAAGTTTTATTAAGATACGCATAGATGTCGCTATTATAAAAGTTTCCATTTTGTAATCTGTGTCTATACGTTATTTAGCAGTATATCATCTGTAAATTCAATTACACCCAACTTCTTTGCACGTCACTAAGTAATTTACGTAGCGACATTCAAAGATCACGTTTCTAGCATTTTTGTTTTGCTATTTTGAAATACATTTACCGATTTCCGATTTTAAATCCTATTATATACACAATTAAGTTTACACTTGTACGGCATCGATGGCCAACACTGTCGAGTTATGGTGTAACTCGAATCGTTCAATAGAGCGTTGCAGCATTTCAGGGTTAAATTGGCAAATAACGAAATTGTACGAATTTGTTTTTGTGACTTATTCACCTTTGTCTACCTTCAGTTTACTGTTTTTTTTAATGCATTGGTAATACAGATAATAAATACAAGCTCTCTTTATTAAATGCCGGTGACCGGCTGTCGTTATTTTCTTTTGTTGATGGCTTACTAGCTGCACCCGCGACATCTTCCGCGTGGAATTAACCAAAAAAGTTATTTAGATTTTTTTTGGATTTACTCTATTCTATTCACTATTACGAGTAGATCATCGCAAGAGTCCTCGAGGGGGAACCTCACTTTGGGCTTTGCCGCTTTTTTTTAACTATCAATAACTCAATCTTTGGCATATTATTTATAAATGTAATAACATCGGGTAATAAAGTTTGACTTAGCCGATTGTGTTATTTGCCCATAAAATTTCACTATGAAACCAAACCTATTACAATTTAATAATTGTCATCGGCATATTTGAAAGATATTTTCGAGATTTTCAAATAACAACAATTAACAGCAAAACTGAACTAGCAGATTATCAAATCATGTCATTGAACGTTCTTTTTTACAAATTTGGTAACAGACTCGGGGACCCGCTTTATTGGCGTGCACTGAAAAAAATATAAAAAATCATCTATTTTTTTTATACAAAATAGGCTCACGTTTGGCTTCTATCTCGAAAGCGAAAGGCGGAATGAGCCTATTAGGTCTGTTCTATTTGTTTCTTTATATTATTACTAAGAGATTTGAATACAAAACAATATTTTAATCATAATAAAGTATAGGCATTAAACGTATTCGATTCAGGTACGTTCAATGAGGGAGGCTGATGAGCGGTGCCACGATTGTGGCGCTGTGGTGGACTCTGCCCAGCACACCTTGGAGGTGTGCCCGAAATGGGCAGCGCAGCGTCACGACTTGGCATCCGCCATCGGTGGAGTAGACCTGTCGCTTCCGAGCCTCGCACTTGCGATGGTACGGAGCGACAGGTCTTGGTCGGCGGTCGCCTCCTGCGAGACAGTCATGTCCCAGAAGGAGGCTGACGAGCGGTTCAGGGAGGGGAGCTGTGGGGCTCCCTCCCTCCGCAGGCGACGAGTCGGGGTGCGCAGGGGACGTTTCAAACGTCTCCTCTCGCTGCCCCCGTAATCCGAAGCGGGGTCAGGATGGGAACCTGGCCCCAGCATGCTTCGGCGTCGTCGAGACTTCTCTGAGTGCCGGAGGAGTCCCCTTTGTGGGTGAAGTCCGGTCTTTGCCGGGACCGGCCGGTCGTTGGGGTGTCCTGTCGCTGACAGATCCGGGACACCCCGCTCATAACGGCTGATGGCATTCGCGGTAGGTTTAGTGGGTATGGGCTGCCCAGGCCGAGTCCCACACATCCCTCCGGGCCCACCCAGGGTACCGGAGGATGGTCTATAAACAGATTCCCCCGCGTTAACAAAAAAAAAAAAAGGTACGTTCAATGAGCTTACACAGTAATTCAGTCACTTACAACTTTTTTTTTCTCTTTAGTTTAGTTTCTCAGTCCTTATTGTCTATTATGTTACATTATATATTTTTTACAAGTTCTTATCGACCAACAGTGCCGAGAATGTTTAGTTTATTATAATTTACAATTTGCATCCGCGTACAAACTAGAAGAAGCAAACAGAATCCAGTCAGGAGAATTTACTTACAATTAAAGTTTTGAACCTAATAAATGAGTTGCTAAAAATATCCACTTCTGAAGTTAAGTCCTCCACGTTGCGGAAATTGTCATTGTAATAGTGCAAACTTCTGATTAGGAAACGATTACTTGTATAGTTTTTTTTCGTTGGAGGTGGAACAAATATGTTTAAATACGAGTTGTTTAAGTGTAGAACTTAATTGGTGCCCGGTGTATGACAATAAGGTATCATATGTTGAACTTAGAAAAAACTTAGAAGAAAGCAAAGTGCTTTCTTGAAAGATTCGGTTCAGAGAGAATGCTTTTCTATGTTTTTTTTTTTATGACGAACTACACAGATTGGCCAGAGAAGCTGGCTTTGACTGCTTCACCGGATTGAGAGGTCGCTTAGCCTGAACCTCTATTGCTAGTAACTCGACACAAGGGTCCCCCCGGTGAGGGGTAACCTCGGCTTGGACGGTTACTATGTTACGCGTAAGCATGCCGATCCGAGGGCGCCCGAGAGGGCCGAACCACGACTCGGTCGGTTGCTATTTCACGGATAATCTAAGAGACATTCAAAAGCTAAACTAACTTTGAGTGCCACTTTGGGAAGCGTTGGCGCTGGGAGAAGAAGTGGCCGAAGAAACTCCAGCAACGCTCCTCACATCTAAGGGGTGGGGCCTGCCCATAAAATAGCGGTAACGCGCAAGGATTATAACTTTACTATGTTTACGAATGTAAAATGTCATTAAGCTTTTATATAGCAAACGGAGCCAGGGGGGAACGCTTGCATGTAAATCAATTTCCTTTTCATAGTCTGAAAATTGTATTTTGTAAATAACCACCGGAAATAGTCTGTGTTTACTAAATATTTACTTAATTTTACGACGTGTGGGCTTTATACTGGAATATTAACTATGATACAATGATAATGGTAAGTTTTACTAACAATTGAGGCATTGGTTATAGAGACGGTAATAGCCTAGTTGGTAAACAAGTAAATTTCGATTCATTTTTTTTTCATATAGGAAAAAGGGCAAACGAGCTTACGTCTCACTTAATCACCGTCGCCCTTGCCCAATTCTTTAAGCAGGCATCTCGACGGTTTTTCGAGACTGCCACCAAATTTCTTGTAAGTGCCGCCACTTATAAGCCTTCCTATACTAAATTCCGTCGCGTCGCTCGGAGGCCAAGACACGTTCTTGACGATCCGGACGACGCGATTACCATTGCACAGGCTAGATCTTTACAAATCCACAAAGCGTCCATTCGCGACCGTCGGAGGTTGCGAATAATCCTCGCGCGTTACCGCTATTTTATGGGCAGGCGTTTAAGGGCGGGCCCTTAGATCCTAGGAGCGTTGCTGGAGTTTCTTCGGCCACTTCTCCCAGCGCCAACGCTTCCCGAAGTGGCACTCAAAGTTAGTTTAGCTTTTCGAATGTCCCTTAGATTATCCGTGAAATAGCTACCGACCGAGTCGTGGTTCGGCCCTTTCGGGCGCCCTCGTATCGGAATGCTTACGTGTAACATAGTAACCGTCCAACCGGGATCCTTGTGTCGAGTTACTAGCAATAGAGGTTCAGGCTAAGCGACCTAAGAGCTATGCCACCTCTCAATCCGGTGAAGCAGTCAAGGCCAGCTTCTCTGGCCAATCTGTGTAGTTCGTCATTAAAAAAAAACCTTCGCCCTTGAACATCACAAAGTTAAAAAGAATGTTAGTAATGTTTGGGGAAAAAAATATTATTGTCATTTTTATATATAAAAAAAATTACGTTTTCGATTACCGCGTGTGACTTTGAAATGCACACATGCTATGTTATATATTGCTCAACCATACCGTTAGTAATTGGAATGGACTAAACGGCAAAATCAAACTCGACCATTGTTCCGCAAAAAAATGAACCGATACGACAAATTATTTCCGCAACACTGCACAAAGAATTATAACTCAATCCTCGGATCTATTATTTCCCAATTGGGAAATTATAAAGTTTAGATTTTCGAGACATCATAGTTACTTCAAACCTCTAAATTGCAAACAGTCGATTCAAATCCCTCCATTTTATGGAATCTAGTATCATAATGATTAATTGAACATTGCGTCAATAGCCTAAATGGTGGGGTAATAAATAATTGGTGCAACTCCTCTGGTGTAGTGGATCTTCATTCGCTATAGTGATAAATAAAATATTATAGATACATATTTTATTTACGTAGTAGCGTACCCAGCTCGCTTCGCCGGGCTAGATTTTGCTTTATTTTATTTAAAAAATAAACTTACATCATTAAATATTTAATTTAACTCTCACAATATATTCAATTATTCATTTCTCTCCGTATTCATTCTCTTCTATTCACTTCGAGCGGTTGAAGATCATTACCTACACCCATGTACATACAATATTCTCCATTGTACTTCAATATGGTTCATTCATAATGACATAAATATACACAACAACAATTTGTATTGACAAGTGTCAATACAAATTTGGGTAATATAAAAGCTGTATTTGACAGTTCAAAGGAGAAGTGCTCCGATCGTCACCAAACTTTACAGGGTTATTTGCCAGGTCTATCTGAAGATTCCCTGAAAGTTTCATTGAAATCGGTCCAGCCGTTTCGGAGCCTACCCACACACTTTCTCTTTTATATATATATATAAATAGATGCGTTCGTACTAGTAGTTTGTACAAAAATCTAACACCTTTTTTAAATTTTTAATCTATATCGAATTAATGCTATAATTGAAGTACTCTGTGCACACTTTTTAATTTGACCATGCAAGCGGAAACTGGATTGGTGCCGGAGGTAAAGAAGTCTTATTTATTGAAGTGAAAAAAAAATAACAAAGATGGCGGCGTTGGCACAGCTGCGTTTTTAGAGTAGGGCTCTTTCGACATTCTCGCGATGCAGGTTTCTTTGCAATAAGTCAATAAACTTTATAATTTACCTTTCCGTTCTCACGGGTTTGAATTTCGAATATCGAAATCGACTTTTCTGTCTTCGATTTATAATGATGGAATATTACAATAATGGACCCTAATTTGTGTACGTTTTGTATTACGTCACCTAATTGTAAAAGTGCTTCACTAATAGTTTGCCTGTAAAGTAATGTAGACGGGGAAAAATACTTAACAATAATTATTACTCACTAATAAAATTACTTCGAGGCACGCCTGGCAATAATTAACGTGTAACAGCTAGCTAATCATCGGAAGTGAGAATTGAGTATAGCAGACAAAGCATGAGAATCGATGCTGTAGAGATAAGTCAGCTTATGCTAGGTGTGACTTTGAATAAAAATGGAGATCTGAAGATTAGACAGTATTGCCTAAAACATGATCGCAGATTGCATATTCAATAAATATTCGCATCAACATCAGATTGATATTATTATGAGAGAAAAACAAATTTTTGATATGTATATTTACAAGTAAAAAAAAACCGACATCAAATCTAATCAGAATATTACGAAATAGAATTAATTGGAACCTAACCTTTTGAAGTACATATCTTTACAATAAAAAATGAATCGTCGAAATTGGTTCGCGTGAGTTATTCGTTTATTTGTCACTCACATACTTAATGCAAATTTAAGACTTATATGGTTTTCTCACGGATGCCATTGTTTTAACTGTACCAGATAAAATGGGACCAGAAAGCATCAGTTTTTACAAAGAATCATCAAAATCTGTGTCACCCAGTTGAAAGTTATGAGGTAACAAACATCCTTTTTTTCCATATTAAATTATTCCATGGCTATTATAAGCCCAGAAGCTTTCAACACGAGGTTCTCAATTCCTCTGTATTTTACATGTTTAAGATTTTTTTTTTATGACGAACTACACAGATTGGCCCGAGAAGCTGGCTTTGACTGCTTCACCGGATTGAGAGGTGGCATAGCTGTTAGGTCGCTTAGCCTGAACCTCTATTGCTAGTAACTCGACACAAGGGTCCCCCCGGTGAGGGGTAACCTCGGCTTGGACGGTTACTATGTTACGCGTAAGCATGCCGATCCGAGGGCGCCCGAGAGGGCCGAACCACGACTCGGTCGGTTGCTATTTCACGGATAATACATGTTTAAGATATCACAGCTTTTTCATTTATGAAACAATTAAAATTTTTGATTTACATGTATTTTATGTTTATTTGAAGCGTCAATAGTCTAATGGTTTAATGGTTATGGTTCGTCATAATTATATTATTAGTTTGAATCGTTAACAAGAATGTTAATTTGAGAAAAAAATAGAAAGCCTTCTTTTTTAAAAAAAAAATCAGGTCCTTAGTTAATTTTGTTACCATTAGACCTTGAATTCCAATTCCATTGGAACTCCCAAAAATGGTATAGAAAAATATCGTTGATTGTGTTATTGGTAGGTTTATATATATACTGCGACGGTGTCCAATGATGGCACCATATACCTATATCCTATTTATTCGTTCTTTCTTTCTTCAACTGTATTTTTTTCTTTTTTAATATGTTTAATTATCTGTTTGTAATGTATTCGTATGATGCAAATAAAGAAAATGTCTTTCTTTATGATACGACAACAAGCACAAATGTCGCATGATACTTCGGAAATAAAACAGAGCTGTATAATCGAGAGCGTTACCATAGTATTGATTAATACATCACCGATAAGACATTTACATTACCAAATAATAAATAAATCTTTATTGGTCACTAAAGAAAATTCAACAATAACGTGAAGTCCCTGACTCCTGAGCCAGGTACTATTGGACTTGTGTTTCAGGAGTCAGTGTCTTCTCCCATTTAAAAGCACAATAAAATACTAGATGACCAATATCAATGACATATGATTATATACATATATATGTGTGTGTTTATGTGAATGTGTGAGTATGTGTGTATGTCCCTCAGTTTTATATTATATTAAATTAGGAGGCTTTCCGTCCGAATATAGTTTAACTCTATTAATATATATAATATCTATTATTAGATACAACAGTGAATGAATTGGTTGCGAGATTAATCTATTGTAGCGAACAAAGCAAATGTTTGTTGAAAATAAAACCGTCTGTGTGCACGCGGCCTTACGACCTTGCGACTTGTGAGCAATCCGGGTCAGTGGCGAGGTCAAGGTAAGTTGTACCATTGTGAACTCCGCCGAGCTGCCGTCGGGGATTGTTTCATTAACGTAAACCTACACGACCTGCTTGCTCTGAGACTACCTCCGAAACTATTATTGCACTACACGTAGCAGCTCGCAGTCGGTGAGAGGACATTCGACTTCGCTGCTAGATTCTATGGGTGGTATTCTATGGTACCTCCTAAATAAATTACAGTTTCTATAAGTCACTAACATCATATTATAACAAGTATATTTACGAGCAAAAACAAAAATCGACTTAAAATCAAATCAAACGTCAAACGCTAATACGCACGGGCGCCCGGTCTTTGCATTTCTGAATTCATCTGAACCTAACCGAACTCTCATCAAACTTCTCTTGAAGAACATCCTTTCCAAAAAAACATGAATCATCGAAATTGTTTGGAGTGATATTGAGTTATCAGTGCATTTGTGGCGCACATACTTGATGTAAATCTAATACTTTATCATGGATGTCAGAGCTGGACGAAATTGGCACCACATAGGAAACAGGCGAACCTAATGCAATTTCAGCCAGCTAATCTTTGGTGGTTTGGAGCATGCTAATAGTAGCTAAAAATATCATAGACACATATAGACATAGACATTTATTTATTGGCATCACAATACAAAAACACATCACAGACTGAATATAACACACATTAAAAAAGAATGAAAAATAGACAAAACACAGTTAAAGTTACACGGACAAATAATACAAAACATATGATGCCAATATCGGACACCGTCTCAGCATATGCTGTCACAAGGATGCGACAGCGCTGATTTTCAGCGGTGCCCGGGACTACCTAAAGACGTGCGCGCGCAATACTACTTTTATGTAGAATATTATTATACAGACAGTAAGAGTATAATAAATATGATACATAAATAAAACAGTTATGAGATTAAAATATATTTTATACAATAAAATAATATCATGTCATATGTAGAAAGTATAAAGATATATATGTGTATATATATATATATATATATATATGATAGAGATGGTTCTCACCAATAGTCGAATGGCGGATTCGAACGCACTACCTTAAGATTCGCAGCCCGTACCCTAAACCATTAGGCATTTAACGCTTCAAGTATTGTATTATTAGCTAAAAAAAATAAAACTTTATTTTGTTTTTAACTTGCTTTTACGGTTACTTAATAAACGCCTTATGTATGCACGGTTTACCGATTGGAACAAATCCACAAAGCGTCCATTCGCGACCGTCGGAGGTTGCGAGTAATCCTCGCGAGTTACCGCTACTTATGGGCAGGCCTCATCTCTTAGATGTTAGGAGCGTTGCTGCAGTACGGCCACTTCTTATCCCAGCGCCAACGCTTCCCGAAGTGGCACTCAAAGTTAGTTTAGTTTTGAATGTCCCTTACATTATCCGTGTAAACCAAACGAAATAGCAACCGACCGAGTCGTGGTTCGGCCCTCTCGTGCGCCCACGGATCGAAATGCTTACGCGTAACATAGCAACCGTCCAAGCCGAGGTTGTGTAGAGTTACTAGCGATAGAGGTTCAGGCTAAGCGACCTAAGAGCTATGCCACCTCTCAATCCGGTGAAGCAG
The DNA here is from genome assembly GCA_029286785.1 of Meandrusa payeni. NCBI lineage: Eukaryota > Metazoa > Arthropoda > Insecta > Lepidoptera > Papilionidae > Meandrusa > Meandrusa payeni. The sequence continues at coordinate 2,250,736 of JAGSMX010000008.1, read as the reverse complement.
TCAAGGCCAATCTGTGTAGTTCGCATATACACACTCAGTACATATACACACAGTAACGCAGGTAATGCAATTTTTATTTCCTATTTATTTAATTCTTTTTTATTGTATTTTAATACGAAGTACATCCTTAGTTAACACTGAAAAAAAAATGTTTTATATAATGTAAATTTACAAAGGCTTAGATCCTGAATACGTGACCGAAATATCTATTATAATTCATAAGCTGTTGATTTTGTAAAATTATAAATAAATAAATATTTATACAGAAATACAAGCACATTCACACGTAAAAGAGGAACAACCATCACAATACATTCCACGTGGTTCATTAAAAGTGTCCAGTAAGTTGTTGCGACATAAGACAAAAGTCAGCATAGATCAAAGACATTCAATAAGTTAATAATCCTTGCGCGTTACCGCTATGTTATGGACAGGCCCCACCCCTTAGATGTTAGGAGCGTTGCTGGAGTTTCTTCGGCCACTTCTTCTCCCCGTGGTTCGGCCCTCTCGGGCACCCTCGGATCGGAATGCTTATGCTTAACATAGTAACCGTCCAAGCTGAGGTTACCCCTCACCGGGGGGACCCTTGTGTCGAGTTACTAGCAATAGAGGTTCAGGCTAAGCGACCTAAGAGCTGTGCCACCTCTCAATCCGGTAAAGCAGTCAAGGCCAGCCTCTCTGGCCAATCTGTGTAGTTCGTCAAAAAAAAAGACATTCAAGTTGTTCTATATAAAAAGTGTCCGACAACTAGGTCGTTACATTAATTAAGAACAATACATTTAAATACACAGATAGACGAAAATATGTTATTCATTATTTAAATTTAGATTATCTTTTATCGATTCCAATTAAGCCTAGTCGTAAAACGTGAAATATGATCATCAACCAATACCAGAGTGAAAGTGGTACGTATTTAATTTTTGTTATTTGAATCAGAACTGTAAACAACTTTCTAAAGAACGAATGTTCCACGACCTAGAGCGTTCACGAATCCTTTCAAGTTAAATATTGACAAATGGCCTAAATTTCATTGCTTTGCCATTATCCAAGAAACGTAAAATATACTAATATATGCAATTCGTAATAACTTCTTTAGTTACTGATATTATTTGTTAGTATTTCAGTAACCAAACAGGCAATTGAACCAAAAACACGAACCGAGTCAACCGAATAACTCTCAATGGCGACAAGAAAGAGAAGAGTTTTTTAAAACAAAGTGTTGCAATTAATCATTTCAACAGTTACGTTGGGCACTTTATGTTAGGGGAAAATATCACGGGTTGCCCTGGCACTAGATCATGACAAAATAAAAACACAAAATTATCATGTCGCTGACGCGAACCCATAAGGATTTTCTCTACCAAAAGGGCTTCTTTTCAATTGACAAAACAACACTTCATTAGATGATTATAACTAAGCGCCATCTATTAGCCGGGTATGTAAAATTAGGCAGAACGCAGTACTATATATATAGAATTAATCAAGAGATGGCAGCACCACGTAAGTACAATTACTATTAGCAAATCGGTGACGAGAACCCTAAGATATTCCTCTACTAAAAAGTGCTGATCGCGGCTAAAGATGTTTTCACATCAAAATTTTTAATAGTTGACTATGATTTTAGGCACAATGACAATATAATTGTAATTGATTTAAGTTTTATAGTGAAACTTTAGTAGCAAATAGCAAGCACGTGTCCCGGAGAAAATAGATTCAGGCGTTGGTTTTGTCACTTATAATATATAATGCCTCTTTTCCTTTAAGTATAATAATTATTTATTAAAAAAAGTTAAAGATCTTGTATTTACCTTTTAAAGTTTATTTTACACACAAAGGATTACAAGTGTGTACAAAAGAATTTAAAAAATAACTTCATCAAATATAATTTAATTTAACGTTTGAAATAATAAATGGCCGATTTTTTTATTTTTGGTGAAAACGATAAATTCCGCAGTAATAACGGAGCGTGGGCTTGCTATCCGCTTTTATTAACGACTGTACTTGTTCGCGTTCAGTCGCTTATAATTTTTGTGCGCGCTTGTAGTTTATTTTTTGTGCTATCTGTGGCGTTGCTGGCATTTTAATGTTCTTTGTTTGAAATTTTTAACAGTAAACTGTATTGAATGAACCTTGTCTACGATTTGTATTTAAATATTTTCTTTTATAGTAATCAGGATGAATTAAATTGAAGGTAGAGAACTGACTGTAATAAATGTTTCCTATTTAAGTATAATCGCGGGCAAGTTTTGTTGAATATGCTTGGATAATTCGCTCACTAGATGGCGACTCTAACGTTGTTAATGTCGTCTGAAAAAACCCCGATCTTTATAAACACATATAAATTCAAATTTATAACACGCTTAATGTTTTAGAAGGAAACTTAATAATATTCATACACTTAATTTTTATGTATGATAATGGCCAATTAAATGTTTACATTGATCTATACAAACCAAATTTAAAAAAATGCAAAATCTACTAATTCAATTTTAACAAAACACAATCTACAAAAATATTTAAATAATACTTTTAAATAAGTTTATTAACGTTTTTTTTAACGACAAATATAATAATGTAGCTACATAAAAGAAATAATTATACATTTATTTCATTTGAGTCTTTAATGACCTCATGCGGACATGGCCGCTGGTATGAGCGTAGTTAATAAAATGAATGGAAGTCGTTATCACGTCACATGTCAACGTTGTTGATCTTTAACACGGTAATAGGTGAAATTGGAGCACTTAAATTATCTCATACAACACAATATTATTATTCACTAGAATTTCTACAGAGTTCAAATCAGATGGCCCACTTTTAAGGCGCACAAGGCGTTTGTGTGAAGCGACTCGACCGGTTTGTTTACATTAATCACAGGGCATCGCTGTATGTGTGCGTCTACGTAACCTTTCATTGTGTGAGTCATATCTTTACGTCACTTTGTTTACATCCGTTTTAGTGTGCGTCGGATATATCAAAGAGACCTTAGTGTTGGTTTTGTCAGATTACCAAGCGGTTTCATGGTATGCGGACTTTCCAAGTGTAATTATTTTTTATAAATAAATAAGCGGCAATACGCTAATGGTTTAGGGTACGGACTGCGAAACATAGAGATGAATCCACCATTCAACTGTTGACGTGAACCATCTACTCGCAAAAGCCTTAGCTGGAATGGTTGACAAAAATATAAGTTAAATTTGAAAAATGATTGCTAACATTCTTTGTTTAAAAAAAAATATAGTTGGCAGTGAGAAAAGAATGTGAATAAAAAGAAAACTCCTTAGGCATTAAAACGATAACCGACTCTGGTGTAACAACTGACCACAACAACATGCTCATGTATATATTTCCTATCATAGCTAATACATACACATATATATACGTACATACCTTATATACTTTATCACTAGACGTTCGGCCTAACGTACATGTGTACAAGAGTATTATTAGTAGGAATTTACTACTACTACTATTACTTATACTACTAATGCACTTTATCTTCCAACTGCATTTCCACTTAAAATCAGGCCAGGTGGGATAGTGGGCAACTATTTATTTCGAAAGTATAAAAAAAGACAAAGCCAGCAATTACAATATATTCTACGATAAATTTTAGATATTAGGTTAAATAAAAAATGCGTACATCCGTTCCTGAAATAAATATTCCTAATATGGTGCTCCTAGCGCAATACGTCACGTGGGCAGCGAAGGCACGTGCGCGTGTGGGTGTGTTCGCGTGCCGACGTGACGTCACGTCGTTTCGTCACGCGGCGCGTCAGTGTGCGTTCGGCGTCGTATCGCGCGGCGCTGTGTGCGTATCGCAGTCTCGTCAACTCAATGTTACATTTTTGTGACCTTAACCGTCAGGCATTTTGCAAGACTTGTCGTTTACGTAATTATTCCGCTCGTTGTGTGCATATTTGTAGAAACAATAAACTCTATTACAAATGCGTTAGGGATGTGATAGTAACTTGATGTGTAGTTACATATTCTAAAACGTATTCTTAGATAAAATGGTACGTCAAGGGGTCGTATTCTAAAAATGCGATGTAGTTCTGAGGAGTAAAAATATTTTTTCATTTATTGTAGCAATTTGTTCTGAATATTATTTGGCTCGAATCCCGAATGCAACAAGAGCCGTGCCGCAGCGGCGGACATTTTGTTCAGCCTACGAGCCGTGCCTTTCACACATGGCGCGGAATTAAAAAAGTTATTTCCATATATTTTCAACTTTATGTATTCCACTGAGAAACGTTGAATTATTTCTAGATTGTAATCCATTCTGTGCTTAAACCATTTTCTTTGTAGTATTTCTAGAATAAAGCTATTCCTTTAATAATTTACTAAATTTATAGAATTAATGATTTATTATTTAAAAAAATTTGTTGCTGTAAAAGCATTGCTTATACAAATACCGAACATGGTATAAATCTCAATACAGTAATGTAATTATTGAAAGGTATTTGTGTCCTTTGAGCTTGCGGGTTGATGTTTGATGGAAGTTGTATTCTTTGTGTAAAAACGAAGTGATAATAGTCTAATAATTTAGAATACGGTCTGCGATTAGTAAGGTGGTAGGGTCGAATCCACCATTCGATTATTGACGTGAACCATCTAGCTTCTAGCATAAGCTTAGTTGGAATGGCTAACAAGAATAATAGTGGAAAAATTACATTATTTAAATTATATACGCCTTTTGTATAACAAAGAACGTTGACGCACAGTGATAGTTCAGCGTTTAAGAACAAAATCTAACGGACCAGGGTTCGATCTGGTACTAAAATTTATTTTAAGAACAAAAATTATCTTTCTCTTATTTGTGATCCGCTGTCACATTTGAGTACTAAAAGATTTAGTGACAAGTAAATTTAAGAGACGCAAGGCTGGCAAGCATATTTTATGATGACCATGTTATTAGTGTTATTGGAATAGATCTATTCGTACAACTTCACACGTGTTTACCTATTTCTACCACGAAATGGAGAGTGAGTGAATTCTAGTGCTAGTGATGGGATCGGTTAGGTCTTCAATGTAACCCACATTAGCGTTATCATCCGACCTTGTCAATCCACTGCTGGAAATAAGCCTTTCCATAGCCTACGATCCTCCGCTTTCCGCCACCTCTATCTATCATTATAAGGTCGTCGGTCTATTTGTAGCGACATTAGCATAAATAACATTTATCAGTAAATTAACATAATTATATTTACGAGTAAAACATTTAGTCGTCTCATATCTTAATACGCCGATTGAACATCGGTTAGGTCGGGCAAACCAATTTTGATGACGGTGACAAAATTGAATGAGTCAATTACTGTAAAGGAATGAATATGATTATTAGTTAGATGGAAGAAAAGTTAATTGAAAGAAAGCACATTTCTTTAGTTTAATTTGCTAAACATTTGCGATTTCCGAATGCGTTGTGTCCTGCATTGAAATATATATGCTTTGATAATTAAGATAGTTAGTTCGATGACATAGCATAGGCTAGATCTTTACAAATTCACAAAGCGTCCATTCGCGACAGTTGGAGGTTGCGAATAATCCTCGCGCGTTACCGCTATTTTATGGGTAGGCCCCAACCCTTAAATGTTAGGAGCCTTTCTATAGACCATCTTTTTATTTTTTATATTTTATTATTTATTTGTAGAATCTTTTTATAGACCATTCTCCGGTACCCTGGGTGGGCCCGGAGGGATGTGTGGGACTCGGCCTGGCCAGCCCTTACCCACTAAACCTTCCACGAATGCCATCAGCCGTTATGAGCGGGGTGCCCCGGATCTGTCAGCGACAGGACACAGATGTTAGGAGCCTTGCTGTAATGAAAGCCAATATTAAAAACTGGCTGTTGTCGCTTGATTACAAGCAGACAGAAGAAATTATGCTTCCACTACTACATATAAATACCACACGTCCACATTTATTTATTTATACATAAATAATTATTTAATTTTTAACTACTTTATCCTTGTTAAATTAAATTTGTAAATCAAATTGATGTATGTCAATGGGAGAGGGCACTGATTACTGAGTTATTATTCCGTTATTTATTGTAAGGAAATTTTTGAATAGAGTATTATTATTATTGTTGCTGGAGTTTCTTCTGCCAGTGCCAACGCTTCCCGAAGTGGCACTCAAAATAGCAACCGACCGAGTCGTACTTCGGCATACGCATAACATAGTAACCGTCCAAGCGGAGGTTACTCCATACCGGGGTATCCTTGTGTCGAGTTACTAGCAATAGAGGTTCTGGCTCAGCTCTCAATCCGATGAAGCAGTCAAGGCCAGCTTCTCTGGCCAATCTGTGTGCGGAAGAACGGAAGTAAGAAAAGAAAGATCAGGAAAGTTGATAGTGCCGTATTTGATAACAATCAATTCATAGTTATCAAATAAGTCAAATACCAACACACACACGATTGGCGTGCTTGTGGTATGTTACCGGTACGCAATAGTCACCAATGAACTAATTGTTTACTTAAAATAGCAAATAACGACCGCTATGGTGTCATTCATTGTACATTTTGTATTTGTATTTCGGTACCAGCATTGCCAGTCACACTATGCGAACGTATTTCACCTAGACGTGTGCCATACTACAGTTCCAATGATATGTGTAGATCTATGGCTATAAAAGCAACATGAACTCTATGAAGCTAGTTATTTTCGCTATACTATATAGATAACCTAAAATGCATATTCCTGTAAAATAAGTCTTAGTGATAAGAAAAAAAAACTGTCAACATTACATTCGAAAGCGCGCTATTATTTTTAGAACAGAACGGTAGGGGAACGGATGTTTGCGAACAAGTGTTCGAGAGTGTGGCAACATCTGCGACTCTGTTGCGAATCACTCCTAGGGGACGCCTGCAGCTAAACGTAAATTTTCGTACGACTGTACGACTGGAAGTGTTTCAAAATATATCCCTTTGCGTCAGCGATTTGGGGGACGTAACTAGAATGGTTAATTGATAACGTTGAGTGAATTTTTAAAATTTGAAACTGTATTGCTTAAACAAAATTTTTTAGTGAATTGTGACGCCATTGCCAAAGGCATAACCAATCTCTGCCATAACTTTCTCTATTCTTCTATACATCACAATTAATTGCAGCCTATTGGGAGGACATACTGTAATTTTTCATACGGGATAAGACAACGAAGCTCCGTTAGATTTTTCGCCTTATAAAAGATAGGATTGTTAAATACCTTCTTCTGTTCTTTCTATGCGCGAGAACAAATACGATAATTTGACCTTCAAACAAGACAACCTAGCGACTGTTTACAAATTTTCACGGTCTACTAAAGTGTGCTTGGTTGGTATTCTGGTCTTTTCCATATTCTTATATGGTGTTGATACCTATGAGAAGTTGGGGTAGCCGTAAGCTTGATGCCGTGATGATCCGTATTCCGTGGACTGCTATGAGAACCAAAGAGTCCATACTCAAGAAGCTTAAGATCACCACAAGGTTATCTCTAAGAGCCCTCTGCTTCTTTGCACATTATGCGTTCTTCAAAGCTTTGTGGACATCGTTTTAGGCAAAATCGACGGCAGACGAGCTCAGGAGAAGCGCGTGCAAAATGGTCTCACAATTGTGAATGTTGTAGAGGACAGCATGCAGCGTAAGGTCCATTCTGCATGTGACCGTAACCAATGGAGGCTTAATGTAGTCACGATTTTCAGCATTGGGGAGACAAAGAAGAAGAAAACATCAGACTCAACAAAAAAATAATACAATATTATCATTACTATCACTTTTACTTAGAATTCTGTCTACCGCAGAACGGATTACATGCGTAATTTTCTAAATCGTAAATCCAATATCCGATAAGGGCGTGGCCTCCCCCGCTCGCAATCGGAATCAAACGCACCTGCCCCGCACAGGTGACGGAAATCTATTAGCACTTAACACGGAGGGCGAACGCCCTTTGTTCTAAAATAAGAAAAAAAAGGCGCCATCTTATTAACATTCGGAATGTTGACTTTTGTCTTTAAAGAATTAATGCATTTAGTATTTTAAAAATGTATAGATTATTGAATGTTTATAATATATTTATTTCACTTCACTTAAAAAATAATTGTTTACAAATATTAACATTCGGAATGTCGACTTTTGTCTTTAAAGAATTAATGCATTTAGTATTTTAAAAATGTATAGATTATTGAATGTTTATAATATATTTTTTCACTTCACTTAAAATATAATTGTTTACAAATATTAACATTCGGAATGTCGACTTTTGCCTTTATAGTATTAATGCATATATTGTAAAAATGTAAAGATTTTCGAATGTTTAGAATGTCTTAATTTTAATTCACGTAAAATATAATTGCTTAAATATATCAACTTTAGGAACTTTTGTATTTTTATTGCGTAAAATAGTTTTAAAAATGTATTATGAAGATTATCGAATATTTCAGATGTATTTTTTTACTTCACGTTAAATATAAATTGTTTAAACTAAGTACTTAACACATGCTGAATAAGGACATATTGGCGCCATCTTATTGACACTTGACTTTGGATATAATTCTATTAACATGAGAGTCTGGTTGGGTATTTAACTTTCAAGCCTTAACATCGGAGATTAACTCAGAATGTGAGGTTTTTAAGACTACCCTAGTCTCAATGAATGTTATAGAATACCTATTCGGGTAGACACAATACTGACAATCACTATTTTACTTCGGATTGGATTGTAATACAACTACGAATATCTCAAACAAAAAACATTTTTTTATATGATTTTTAGGAGATCCTATATATTATTCTTCTAAAGCCAAAGCCAATAAAACTAAACTGGGGTCCAATTAAAACACCCCTTTCAACAAATTAATTACAATCCGTCTATAATGACGGAGTAACGAGGCACATAATATAGCCGAATCGACCACTTCCTCCTTTTTGAGGTCGGTTAATTACATAAACAAATACAACCCATTCAACCTCTTCAATTAACGTGTCCAGTAAAAGAGCTGGCAAATGTTGAATGTAAAAAAAGTAATTACTACGCAAAGATAATTTACATGTAAGGAGGAAATGTCAAACAGGATTGCCGTTAATAACGTCAACATTGTCGCACACCGGGTTCCGTACACAGTCCGCGTGCCAGCTGTCATCGTTTAGGGTTCGTTGTCGTTGCAGCTAAAACATATACCATTTTCCACGGCATATAAACTAGTCAAGCTGAACTGTGTAAAATTGTCTTTCATTATTCATACAGCAAAGGACTGGAATAGTCTTTCTCTCCGATAATAATTCGTGAGTTATCAACAGTAGTGTGAATAGGCATTTACTAAGGTGGTGCGTTTTGACATCCAGGACTGAATTTCCACATAACTTCGTGGTTAAGCATCTGCTTTGAAAGAATAAAAATTGTCATTCAGTCTATAATAATAGAAAGGATTTTTTGCATTTTTAAGTACTCACTAATTAGAATTAACACAGACGATATAAGTGGAATATCTGGATATTATAAACAACACATTTCAAACAAGTGACAGCATTCAAAAGAATTTCTTTTTAGATCTGCCACTGCGAGCAGAGGGCTATCTACGATTACGGAAAAAAATGTTAACATTCCAATAAATATTACGTAATATAACTAATAACTATTCATTTTAAGTTACAGCGTATATAAAAACATAGATACGTATAAATATACGTAAGCCTATATGTCCCACGGCTGGGCCTTCTCTGTAAAGAGAGGATAACGGCATAGTTCGCCACGCGGCTGTAGTGCGGATTGGCAAACTTCACATGTCTTAAAAATATTCTAAGACTAAGAAGGTTTCCTTATGATGTGTTCCTTCACCACCAAGCATGTGGTATATCAGAATTTAAAATTGCAGTAAACCAATTCATTGGTGCCCGCATCGATCGATCGAGAAATTGTGTTGCTAGCATATTACGCAACTTTATGTTTAACTTTTTAACTATTTTTCTCTGGACAAAAATAAAAAAAAGATATTCTATTGTATATGATTGATATTGCTTATTGTGACGACCTCAGCAGCAACAACCTTATAGCAACAATGCTAAAAAGCGAAAAAGACTGGGATCGAATCAGTACGTTTCTTCGCGAAGTAATGAGGACACGCGAAAGAGACGAAATGGACAGGTAGTCCATAAATGTCTCCACATAAACAGGCCCCTTCCTGAAGTAATGCGAAAGCGGTTCCAGGGAGGGCTGCCGGAGCGCGAGGAGGTTTTTAGTCCGTAGGCCGCAGGAACCTATTCCTGTGGAGTCGGGCTTACCGCCTGGTACATCTTAGGCAGTATCCATGAGGATTTTACTCCTCCCAAAACGAAAAAAAAATTTGATTGATAGTTTAATTAAAAAATAATAATCCCAACGGAACCCTAATCTCGACATCCGAAGTTCGTCCCGTTTTTCCCCGCCCTAAGACTGGTACGCATTGAAATAGCGCCACTACCCGGTACGTTGCAACCCGATGTAAACGACCCCACATTAGCAGCATGTTAAATAATATCCGGACGGACGAATTTATCGCCTGCAAGTGCACACCACAATGACTGGCAGGGATGTGAGCCGAAAAAACAAAAGTGTATTTACCCGTAAAAACCGACTTCAAATTTAGAGATGTCCGTATTTTTAATGCCACATTATCAAAAAATAAAAATTTGGTCCAAAAAAATGTTAGGGGTGGACTACCCTTATGATGATGATGATGATGTCCTGCCGATTTCGGCTACGGCGACGCTTCGGGACTGTCATGTCATGAGCCAGGTCACGCGGCTCTTGAGTGTGCCCTCATGTGGCTTGCATAACCACTCTTCCTTGTGAAAGTGCGCCCGCATTGGGAGCACGTAAGCACACCGTTATTGATGTTGTAGGATATGGCAGCTCGTGGTCGGGCCTTCAGGGTGTCACGCTTGTCGTCTAATTCAGACTTACGCTTCTGCTCAAAAGCGTACACTCTTTCCCATATGAAGTTCCGCCACTCAGTTCGCTGAGCTGCCATATCTTTCCACTGCGACGTATTTATGTCGCATCTTTTCAGATGTCTTTTCAGAACGTCCTTGTATCTAAGATATTGACCCCCGTGCTTTCTTTTGCCGTATTGGAGTTCTGAAAAGAATATGCGCTTCACTACCCTTATAGGGATGTGAAAAATAGACAGTAGCCGATTCTTAGATCTACTAAATATGTACAGAAAATTTCACAGAAATCGGTCTACCCGTTTCGGAAGAGTACGATAACTGAAACATCGTGACATGTGATTTTTATAAATACCATTTTATGTATTACTATATTTATTGATAAGTTATTTATGTAGATATATTTAGTGTACATTATTAATTATATGCATAAATCGACCACTTTTTTTTAATTAGCCAGAGAAGCTTTTACTGCTATGCATGTCTCAATCCAGTGAGAAATAGCTCTTAGGTCGCTTAGCCTGAACCTGTACAGATCGATCTGCTTTGTTCATTAACGGTGTTTCCGAACGTTTACGATTTGGGGACATTCAAGAAATGAGCTTAAACGATCTCAAAGGCCGGCAACGCACCAACAGCTCCTTCTGGTGCTGTGGATACTCATGGGCGACTGATCACTTAAGATCAAGTCGTAAGCTCGTTTGCTACTTTTCCTATAAAAAAAGTCGGTTAAAATACAGACGTATTGAAGTTCCTCTTTTGAAGTCGATAGGAAACGAGTGCGTTCGCTTATATGCGGGCCAGATGCGCAGTGGTAATAAATTCACCGGACGTGGCCGTTGCTGATTATGTCGTTAGATGTTCACTTCATTAACATATTCGTGTAGGTATGTATAATACCTGTATGTTTTTTATGAGGTGGGCAGAATAAGGCTTGCATACGTGAGAGTGCATATTAAGGTGCACGTTTGGATTTTTACGCTCCAGACGTGGCCATACTCTTGGAATGACAGAGTCCACCAAGTGGACACATCGACGTGGTTACATTAGAATTCAAAACATAAATTGATCCATTCTGACGCGACAGAGGTTTCAAATTCATTCAAAAGGGCCACCCAAGTTCAGCACACAGAAGCAGACTTGGGTCCCTGGAGGCCTCTTAAATTTCTCCGTTCTTTTTTATTTTAGATAGGGCATCTTATCCGTATATTATAGGCTTTGTATAAAGATGAAATCTAATAATCTGTACCGGCTTTTAGCTTGAATGCACTTAGGGCGCTGGGGCGCGGAAGTGCGTACCAGTTCACGCTATAATCCTACAGCGAGTAGCTGTTATGTCTTTTTAAGGGCTTTTTTTACGAAAAGGTACAATCATGTTTAGAATCGTCTGATTTTAAGTAATTACCGTCGCTCTAGAACATTCATAACACCGGAGGAACTAGGAACTGTAAGTGGGTTGCCTGCGTTTGATGAGGGAATTTCCTTTTTTTTTAAACAATGCTAGCAATATTTCTTTTTTTTTTCCTGAAATATTACTAACAATCTTGTTAACCATTCCAACTAAGCTTAAGCTTGTGCTAGGACATGGTTCATGGCAATAGTCGAATGGTGGATTCGGACCCACGACCTTACGATTCGCAGGCCGTACCGTAAACCATTAGGCTATTGACTCTTTGAATGGTAAAATGGGGCAAAGTCTCTTTTTTCTGTTTAAAAAAGAATGCAAACAATATTTTTTGTACAAAGCGAAACCACAGAAGTCTTTGGTCTTTTTTTGATGTGAGGCGTACGTACGTACGTCGGATCGAAGAGCTACCTAGAGTCTTCAGCCGTCTTCGGCTTTTCCTAGAGTTTAGTCCTTGTTATAAGCATCATATAGACTCATCACCGTGTACGGTAAATAATACAGGTATGCACATGACGAGAATCCCCCATCAAGGGCCATTTATCTCCGTCAGCGCGGGATGTCTGCGCGCTGCATCACCGGCAGCCCTGACATTATTCACTGCACGTCGCACCGGACATATTTTAAAAATGTCGCTTTTTATGGAACTATGATACAATAATTTTAACAATTCTAGAGCTTGCGTCGTAGCAGAAATGTTACATGGCACGCGAACTAACGGAGTGAAGAATTCTGTTTCATCAGCGTCATTGTATATTAATATGATAGTAATCCATTTTTAAAGAAAAACTTGAAGTTTTTAAGTATCGTATTCACGAGTTTATTCGCCAAGTCAAGCGCGCGTTAAGGAGTTTTACTTCAAAAAGATTTGCTAGATCAGAAATTACTGCCTAACCCTGTGTGCCACAGGCGTGATTGTTTATTTTTGCATAAAAATCTCAATCATCAAGAATAACGGCAATCAAATACATTTTATTTTCCTACCAAACAAAACAAAGGAGTGACAAAGTATTCGCCAAGAATCGCGTAAACAAATGCATACCGGAAATAGAAGGAAACTTCTGTAATTTTAGCAAATTAATGTCGTATCTATGATCCTACCTACCCATATAACATAGCAGGATCGTGTATTTAGTACACATTGTCATAATCTTCTCGTGTCCAACATTGTTATTTATGGAACATTTGCTGTGACGAATAACAAATAATTACAAGGCGCGTTCCACATTGCTCCTTTGTCTGTAACATTTATTCACGTTATTTGTCACGCAGGCGGCAAATATTGTCTGTGGTTTTTGCAACAACTGTTTCGTTCGCCGCCATCTTGGATATGCGGGCCGCACTATCTCCAGTGCCTTGAAAATTGTTTGACATGTAATTTTAACTCGAGGGAGCTGTACACGTCACAATATCACATCCTAAAATTACAGCCACGCTATTTATGCGATGTTTTGAACTACAAAGAAGGCCTTCAGACCTTAATCATCGAGTGGAACGCAAAAGTATGTACACCACGAATTCACTCTGGTATTCTGCAAGTTCCCTTTTTGATTTGTGCTTCGAGAACAACAAAGTCTCTTTTATAATATAGTGTACACTTGTTACATATTAAAAACAAAAGCCAATTAATATATGTATATTATAAATATATATTATAAATTTAAGAAGACTAAAAAAAAGGATGATGTGCCACCATAATGGGGGAATGTGCTAAACATGAAGCGGAAAGAAAGCCATTAATAGATAGCCTTAAACTGAGGGAACTTAAAGGGCAACATGTAGGTTATTTTTTAATGCTGCTGTCTGACCCGACCTCAGAGGGAACGAGGTGGCGATGGCCATATAACATTGATTGGTTCCTTGGTTCATGCGACCGATGTGTGTGTACTTAGGTTAGGGTATGATGGGGCTGACATGCCCAAAAGGGCAAAAGTCCCCAAAAAATAAAGAAAAAAAAAGTCTTTAAAAATAAACGATTAAAGAACGTCTTACCGTGAGTGGCAACATTAAATGCTACTACGCACGGACGTTCTTTTCAACCGACTTCAACAGGAGCAGTTTAAAAAAAGGTATAAAAAAAATACAGACGTATTGAGTTGGCTGTATTTTTTTGATGTTTGTTACCGCATTACTTTGGACTGGGCGAACCGATTTTGATATTCTATTTGATAGCTCGCGCTTCCCTTGTGGTCCCATTTGATCCGATTCGGACAATGGGATCCATGAGAAAACTATATAAGTCCTAAAATTGCATCAAGTATGTGTGCCACAAATAGACGAATATGTCAATTTGTTTGTCAATTTCGATGTTTTTTTTTATTGGACAGGATGTACTTTAACAGCAGTTTGATGAAAGTTTGGTTAGGTTCTAATTAAGTTTAATTTCGTAATATTCTTACGATAATTCGGAAATACAGAAAGGGTAAACGTTCAACGTTTGATCCGATTTGAAGTTAGTTTTGGTTTATTCTCGTAAATATACTTGTTTCCGAAGTATCATTGTTACGAAATTTCACGCCTATATTCTCTGTGCTCTTTCACATACGTGCCAAATGTACTGTAACTTCAAAAATGTGTCTAAAAAATATATCATTTTTTTAATGATGAACTACACAGATTGGCCAGAGAAGCTGGCCTTGACTGCTTCACCGGATTGAGAGGTGGCATAGCTCTTAGTAACTCGACACAAGGGTGAGGGGTAACCTCGGCTTCGACGGTTACTATGTTACGCGTGAGCATGCCGATCCGAGGGCGCCCGAGAGGGCCGAACCACGACTCCGTCGGTTGCTATTTCACGGATAATCTAAGAGACATTCAAAAGCTAAACTAACTTTGAGTGCCACTTCGGGAGGCGTTGGCGCTGGGAGAAGAAGTGGCCGAAGAAACTCCAGCAACGCTCCTAACATCTAAGGGGTGGGGTTAATATCATTTAAGTACTCCATAACTTGTACTATTACTTGCACACTTACTGACTCTTCACTGGCAAAGTTCTCCCTACAAATCGTATCGTGTTGTAGTTTTTTAAATCGTATACAATCGAAGCGTTGGCACATACCTGCAACAAACAAAGTGGATATTATTAAAACGCACATACACATAATATATTATCTGTAACTGTACAACAAACGTCGCCAGAGCGCGGGAATCGCTTGTGCACACACGGCCACCGTCAATATTTGAGTTGCGATACAATTTTATCTGAATTTGTTCAGTCGTTAATGAGTTTGAAGTCTCTTGTGGATTAAATTGGAAAGGGAAAGAAAGAGACGGATAAGACACAGAAGAGGCAGGTTGGGTCATGTTTTAAACACATCAGCCCTGTAGTTCTGGGAAGAATAAGACTACGGTATCCCTGTCGTAGAAGACGACTAAAAGAACCAAGGATGGGGGCCATTGTCGTCTGCCAAAGTGGACCCGGGAAAAAGACGACATCGACAGGCCCGTGTCGCCTTGCACTGCGACGTGCTCTCCCAAGAGCACAGTGCAGAGTGGCTCCGGTGCGTTCCTCTGGAGATCTCGCTATGCACCGACGCAGGGCCACCGGGGAGGCCTTCCCCCCAGAAGGCGGGGTATCTTGTTGAAGATTTCCTCCCCGCCAACAACAAAAAAATGTTCTAACTACGTTGGACCCGGGAAGAAGGCGACATTGGCTGGCCTGAAAGCGCATCTCCTTGAAAAATAAATTGTGGGAGTATAAAAAAAGAATCTACTGCAATCGTTTCATTTGCTCCAATTTTAAATACAAACATGTCTGTAATGTATCTATGTTATCTATGGTTTCCCGTACAGTGACGTCACGGCGACTAGTTTTCGACCGCAGCGACGGCCGCCGTCCGGTCGGATCGTGTAACGGCATCTTACGCAATCGGATGGTTCACACGCCCTACGCCATCCAGGATGTTAGTTAGCTGTTGCTTGTGAGACGTGTTTTTTTTTTAATTAATAAAAATATTAACGCTTTTGTCTTTACGTCTATCTTACATATAAAATTCTCGTTTCATGCTCCTTTGAAACGGCTTGACCGATTTTTATGAAATTTAATATGCATATACAGTAGGTCTATCTGTCGGCTACTATCTGTTGTTCATATCCCTAAGTCAGTGATTCTCAACCTTTTATTTGTTGCATATTTAACTATTTCAAAATTTGGCGGCACACAAAGAAAACGATAACAATTATTTACTTGTTACAACACACTGTATAAATAGTTTATGACAAAAATTTTAAATATACGAAATAATAATATATATTCATGTTAAAAATATTTTTCTTTGGAAATGATATAATTTAATAATATTAACATTATTATATATTTGCAAAATTTGGCGGCACACAAAAGTGGTTGAGAATCACTGCCTTAAGTGATAAGGATGGTGCACCACAAAATTTTATTTTTATTTTTTTGGATAAAATTTATATTATTTTAAATTTTTTATGATTTGGCATTCAAAATATATACAACCCCAAATTTTGACCCTCCTACGCAACCCTCATTTTTTAATTTTTAATATCGATATAAGAACTTTAATAATTTTCAACCTTTGGTGGTCGATAGCTAATCAACTGATAAATGACTGTTTAATATTGTTTCAGCACACATGATCCGCAGCACATGCGGTCATAATATACAATAACTTAGTTATTTTTTATATTTAGAGTACCAACACAGTTCTTAGAAATAATTTATATGGCAAGACATTTTATTGTCTGTGATGTGTTTGTGTATTATGATGCAAATAAATAAAATGTCTATGTCTGTGTCTAAAACAACGTTTGCTGGGTCCACTAGTAAATATATAAATATCTTCTTCCCGAGTGCACTGTGAACTTCAACCCTTTTTTTTGTTCACAGGGAGGAAGAAGAAGACAAGATAACTCGCCTTCTGGGGGAAAGACTTCGGCTATGTGGGGTTTTTACCCACTAAAACCTCCCCGGCGGCCCTTCCTCGGTACAGGCTCCGGGATCTCCAGAGGAACGCACCGGAGCCCCTCTGCACTGTGCTCAAGGAGAGCACATCCCGGGGAGGTTACTCCCTTGTCGCCCAGTGGACCCGAGGCCCCTTGTAGTCGCCTTCTATGACAGGCAGGGGATAGCATAGTCTTATTCTTGAGAGCCCAGAACTACAGGGCTGTCAACTCTTGCACCTTACTGTAAGGTGTTACAATAAATGTAAATAAATATATTTTTATGATTTCTAGTTTAAAACAGGTAGTCAGAGATAGCAATGGATGTACACTTTTCTTTAAGATATAATTATAGTTATAAATATTTTTAATACCTACTTCCTTGTTCGGTATTTAACCGTTAAATAATTGTAAATGTATGTAAATTGATATCATTATAAAAATGAAATACGTTATATTAATGCTGGATGCGCGAATAATGGAATTTTCCACCGTCTATACCGGACGCGGTCATATATTCGTATATATCCGAAACGTTAGACTTCTAGGGCTGAGAAGACTGATTAACTTTACAGAATTAATATTGTTATATATTTATCTATCAATGAATTTTTGTCTGTATGTCATTTATGAAATCATATAACACATCATTGTGGATGAGTCTACGAAAGTGTCCGAGTTGGTACTGACAGACGTTTCTATGTAAAATAAAATAAAAGATTTTTTTATTAAAATTATCTTTCCATATTATTTTGTGAAGACATTGCTGGCAGCTTTTCCGTTGGAAAAAGATTTAAACATCGCCTATATAATATAACAACATTTTTTAAACATGGAAGTTACATGTACTGTAATGTAATTAAATAAAGGAGATTTTTATTATACTTTTTTTTACAAATATTTCTAACATTCTAGTTAAGATTCCAGCTAAGTTTTAAGCATTAGAGATCGTTCACGTTGATGGTTCCTTACGTTTCGCCAACCGTACCTATAAGGACCGTACCTACGCCTATATATATATATATATAAAACGCTTCAATATACATATTATATAATATAAAAACATTTTTTAAACATGGAAGTTACATGTACTGTAATGTTATTAAATAAAGTTTTACAAATAATACTAGCATTCTAGTTAATATTCCAGCTAAGCTTTAAGCATTAGAGATCGTTCACGTTGATGGTTCCTTACGTTTCGCCAACCGTACCTAAGCCTATATATATAGGCTATTAACGCTTTAATATATATACTATATAATAGAAAGTACTTTTAAATGAGAACCGATTCTAAACTTCGACCTTTGTTCAAATTAAAATAATATAAAAATACAATAATGTACGTTCGTGACCAAACATATTCCCCGGGTAGAAAAAACTAGGTTAGTAAAATAAAATTTTAATTTCTGTCCAATAAAGAATTTGGTCACATCTCAATCCGGTAAAGTATATTTTGTTTGATTGGTAGCCTGTTGTGCCCGGTCATTAACGATAGGTAAACCCCCTGTAGATAAAACCTTAAATCATAATTTCAGCCCTAGAACATTCCCTCCTGGTTATACGTCTTCCTAACGATTCCCTCAGGACAGACAGGACTTTATAGGATCGTGAATTATAAACTTAATCATAAGATTATCTTCAGACAACTGTTGTGCATGTGTCTACGAAGGTTTCTGAGTTGGTACTGACAGAAGGCGTCACTATCATTCCGATGAATTTTGACATGAACATTTCCCTTGACCAAATTTGATTGTGGTATTTAACATGGTATACTCGTTTGGCAACCAAGAGTGGCACCGAACACAGATAATTACGTATCCCAAGCGGAACGGCGAACACGAATTCGGCAACAGGAAGTGCAGTAAATGTTTCAACTTTCTAAAGTTAATATCTTCCCGCCCGATAACAGTCTCAGTTTCTAGTGGAATTACTAATATGCACTATTTTCAACCAACTTCAAAAGAAAGAGGTTCTCAATTCGTCTGTACGTTTTTGTTTGGGCGAAAAAAGGACGAATAACTCATAATCGCGCCCACCGATTTCGAGGATTCATTTTTAATGGATGTAACTTCAAGAGTAGGTTGATAAGAGTTTGGTTAGGTTCTGATTAATGAGGTAAGATGGTTCGTAGGTTACGAAATAGAATTAATCAAAACCTAACTACTCCTACGATGCACAAGACGTCGGTAGGAGCGTAATATCGTTTCACTCGATTTGAAGTCGGGTTTTGTTTTTACTCAAAAAAATCTCTACTCTATAAATAGATTTCATGTATCAAATACTGGCACACTGCACCAACAAACGGAAAAAATGGAACAATAAAATCGATTCCGAATTCGCCATAAACGGCAGCAATTAACGGAATGGGCAATGAGAGCGGGCGCCGGACGAGCCACCAGCAACGTGGGGGAGGCGCCGGCGCCCTCATTGTTATCCAATTAGGGGTTCCCGCGCGATAATACGCCGCGAATTCAAATTAGGAGGGAGAGGGGTCGCTGAACCCGCTCTGATCAATCGCTGGACCGCACAGAGAATGTGTGCACGCAGGACCCCACAAAAAATCGAGATTTTTCTTTGTTTTTAACCCCCCAAAATCAAATTTTATCGTTGGTAATCGAACAAGAATTCCTTCAGTTATGTTTCTTATAGCATTGATAGTCTAATAATTTGTCTTACGATGAGACGGGATGCCATTCTAGGTAACCTGTATTAGAGCGTTATCCTTTTTTAACAAAAAAAATAGGAGATAACAATTCATAATTTTTTTTGTTTAAGTTTTTTGAGTGTATCAAAGCTCCTTAATCCCTACATCTCCTGGACCGGTTTTGATTATTTGAATTAGATCGTCAATTATGTTGACATTGGACTTTGGTTTCCAAAGAGAAGAATAGAAATTAAATATAGAAATATTGGTTGATAGATCTATTGGTAGATTTTTGACAATCCAATACAAGACTCCTTAATGACATCGGCCACTAATCTGGACGAAAGACAACGGCAGTTGCTAGAACTTCGTATAACAATAGGGTACTAAGGAAATGTCACTGTCGGTAAGGTTTATATTTACTCGCATTTTTAACCGACTTTAAAGGAAGGATACTTATTATTTGAAAGCTGCTGTTTCCCGTGTGGTCCCATTTAAATTTGGCCCAATTCTGACAATGGGAACCATGAGATAACCATATAAGTCTAATTTTGCATCAAGTACATGCGCGACATATGGATAAATAACTCAATATCACGCCACCCGATTTCGATGAATCATTTTTTACTCGAAAGGATGCACTTCAAGATTAGTTTGATGAAAGTTTGGTTGGGTTCTAATTAATTCTATTTTGTAATATTGCCTGCGATAATTCGGAAATATAAAGGTCTCCGCGCGTATTTGCGTTTAACGTTTCTTTCCTCAAGTCGGTTTAGAATGCACCAGCTTTCAAATAAAAAAAAAAAAAAGAATCATCAAAATCGGTTCACCCAATCGAAAGTTATAGGGTAACAACCATAACAAAAAAAAATCAGAACTTCCTTCCTTTTGAAGTCGGTTGAGAACTAGCAAATATCGACTATTATGATGCTAATGAACATTCATTTTGTGTGCAATTGGTTATCAGGGGCCCTCTAGTGTCGGTCGGTGTAGAGGCGATTTGAGAAGAAATCTCGTGTCGCAGCGCAGGAAGATCAGCGCGATATCTCGCATTATTTAAGCTGATATCAGGGCGCATGCGCCTCACTAACAATGTTAGATGGGCAGTAAAGAGAAGTGCCAGGGGTGGGAGACCTCATTGCTGAAATTCTATTACGCGTTTTATATACGGGGCGCATTAATGTGGGGGGTTGGAATGACGCAGCTGCTATAACTTGAACCGGTATACTCTCCTAGTTCCCCCCAAGGTGTCGTAATGTCTTCGCCGCTGGGAGGCTTGGGAGGTCAAATCACACTGGTGTTGCAGTGAAACAGTTAAATCCGCGTTCGGACCGTAACGTTCGCAAGGGTAAGGTTTCGTTGGTCGATTCGATCCGCGCTGTTTATTTTAAATTATAACCGTTCGACGCTGAAGGGCTTGCGTTTACGGGGGAGTTTGTGATGGTGATATTTTTAATAACCATTCGGTCCGCTGTTGCCAAAATATCACGGGCGTAACGAAATATTCCAAATTAATGTACGGTTTTCAAAAGAATAGCGGTAACTCGGCGTTCGAACTAAATTACTATGCGTGGGCGATCGAGATTCGAATAGCGTTGTTTCAAATCCAATAGCAATTGACATCAGACCAAAGTATTCATATTTAGATGATTTTATAACGCCATCTTCCAAAATTCCGATGTACGGAGTATACAATGATATATAAAGTAGCCCTACGACGAAAACGGTTAGAAACTTTTTTAACTCACTTTTTTTTTATTGTTGTTAGATCACACTTAAATTGTTCACTCTGCAGTGCCACTTCTACAGTTACTATTTTCTTTTTTTTGGTTTTTTTTTATATATATAAGGCCTGAATTTGGAGGTGGCCAGAGATCGCATCGGTTCACGCATCGCAGACGACCTGCTGCATTGCTATTAGCTTCTCTGCGACCGCTGTGTCCCTGCTTTCATGGCCATTTTTAGGTTGTAGTCCACTATCCTCTCCCTTGATGCGGCCATTGCCTTTGTCATCAGTCGTCCTGTGGCGTCGTCACAGTCATCTGTATAATAGACACAGTTGACGGTGTGTCGGGATATTAACTTACTTCAAAACAAGAGCTGCATGTTAATTTTATTGGCATTGAACATTGGATCATTTTAAATCACTATTAAGTAAAACGCGGTAAATTTGATAAAATTTGTTGTTTATAAGTTATTCGATGGGCTAGATGTTGCTCTATTTTATTTAAACAATAAACTTACATCATTAAATTTTTCATTTAACTCGCGAGTGAAGATGCACACCCATGTACATATCAGTAAATACAATATCATTCTTATCATTTATACAAAAACATATCGGGCTCAAGTTAATGTTAGAAATAAAAGTACGACGTATGGCTTGTTTTGACAGATCAAAAAGAGGAGTGCTCTGACCGTGACTAACCTTTACAGGATTACTCGCCAGGTCAATCTGAAGGTTCCCTGTGAGTTTCATTGAAATCGTTCCAGCCGTTTCGAAGCCTATTTTTTTTTTTTAATGACGAACTACACAGATTGGCCAGAGAAGCTGGCCTTGACTGCTTCACCGGATTGAGAGGTGGCATAGTTCTTAGGTCGCTTAGCCTGAACCTCTATCGCTACTAGTAACTCGACACAAGGGTCCCCCCGGGGTAACCTCGGCTTGGTTACTATGTTACGCGTAAGCATTCCGATCCGAGGGCGCCCGAGAGGGCCGAACCACGACTCGGTCGGTAAGGGACATTCGAAAAGCTAAACTAACTTTGAGTGCCTATATATTACCATAGATTTTTATATGACAAGCGGTCCTAATGTCTGAACGCAGGCATAAATATTGAACAACCAATAAATATGTCAAACGTTTTTAATTACTGAAAATATTCTACCTTTTTAAATCTAAAATACGCCATTAACCAAATATTCTGGATATATGTTGTCGATTCGAAATCTTTATTTAAATATTTCTTTAATTTCAGATGAGAGTTTACCGTATCGGCAGGATCTACATTCAATGTTTGACAGTTACGAAACTCATAAACATTTTGTATGGGAAAATTATTTTTATTTTATTCAAATAGGGACTACTCTCTAGGGATATACTCTCTTTACAGAGAAGGCCTGTGCCCGTCAGTGGGACATATATAAAGGCTGTAACTTTAACTAACTTCAACGTATAGGGAACGAGGACGAACGGGATAAAAAGTATCCTATATCCGTCTCCCGGGTTTAAGCTACCTCAAAATTTCCTAAGTTAAGTTGTCTCTTTCCTCTGTCACAATGTCACAAGCACTTAGCAAAGTGTACCACGATTGTTCAACAACAAATAAGATTTTTTTTTCTTTTTTTTTTTAAAGAAAGCTAACAATACTTTTTTTTCATAAATATTGCTAACATTCTTGTTAACCATTCCAACTAAGCTTAAGCTTGTGCTAGGATATGGTTCACGTCAATAGTTGAAAGGTGGATTCCAACCCACGACCTTACGATTCCCAGACCGTACCCTTAACCATTAGGCTATTGACGCTTAAGCTTGTGCTAAATGGTTCACACCGATAACGGTGGAGTTTAAACCTTACGATTCCCAGACCGTACCCTTAACCATTAGGTTTTCGCCACACATCAAATGCTGCCTCGATTATGATATCGTACCGGTTAATGCACGCGACTGTACATACAGTTTGTGTCGATCGGTTGGTCTCGTACCGGGGGGATTATCTAGTTATGCCGGACCACGGGCGAGCAATTATGCACCGGCACGAGTCCCCGCCTCGGTGCGGGGGTTAGATTGAAGAACGCCGATGAAAGGCGGCTAAAGAGCGAAGTGTTATTAGAACATGTGTTATGTTAGGACTGGAGATTTGCAAATTGAATTAACTATATAGTATTCTAGTCTGATCAACATTCAGTGACATCACATGTCTATTTGCTAGTTTAAGTAATTTGCTAGTTCAGTAGACATTCCAATATTTTTTTCAAATGTTGTGTGAGCTACCTTGCTCAACGTCGCACACAACATATTTTATATATTATAATTTATCACATTATTAACAGAAAAGCAACAGTATCGCATTTACCATGGGGAGTGTTCTGAGGAATTGTTTGGAATAATCCCAGCTACCGATTTCTATTACCGCACATCTCGGCAGAATTCCAAATTCCACCGCCACCATCTTGATGGTTGGCGTTCCAGGACGTTTATCGCGTAACTTTCTCCCAAACACCGTCAACTTTTGGAATCAACTGTCACCAGCGGTGTTTCCGACCGTTTACGATTTGGGGACCTTCGAGAAACGAGCCTACTCGTCAGATAGGTCGGCAAAAAAGCTCCTCTGGTGCTGTGCATGTTCATGGGCGACGGTGATCACTTACGATCAGGTTAGCCGTAAGCTCGTTTGCCACTTTTTATATAAAAATTACTTTATCAGGCTTATGTAAAAACATGCAAATATAACCGCGTAGGAATCTAAGCACACCGAATGCTAAGTGAGACTTCACACGTCCCCATATTGAGTGATAAGGCTCTCAACCCACTCTGTTGCTATCTGATAAAAGATAACCCCCGCTAGAGTTGGCCGCTGTTGACACAGTTGTTCGGACGCTATTTATAAGGAAACTTAAAATATATTTCATAACTGTCAAACATGTGTATATATAACTACTTAACTTAAAATAAGCAGAAATAATTTGAAAGGCTGGCATGTTATAACAAAACAAAAGCCATTAAAGTAAAATTAAAAAGTGGCGTTGTCGACAGAGGTGTTAAATTAATTTGCGGAGCCATATCGCATGCTTGTTTGCCCCTCTACTAATTAAAAAAAAATACCCTTTAATAGATCGTTATAATTTATTACATTTTTAAGCCTTACGTTAAGTTTTTACAATATTTATATAAAAAATACACAAAAATATCATACAAAATATAAAAATATTATAGTGTGTGAAACCGGCAACGAAGCAGGGCCTAAGCAACCGGTGCTTAGAGCGACAGAGAGAGAAACCTCGTGACGATGCGTGCCGTGTCCAGGAGTACTGCCTTCTGTATCTGACCCTTGACCCACCCTTCTAGCAAAAGCCTCTTAAGATGTTGATCGAGACTTTTCGCTATGAGACCGTTTGCAGAGACGACTATCGGGACAATGATCGTCGAATCCACATCCTACATGGCGGTCACTCGTGAGCCAAGTCGAGGTACTAAGTGATTTTTCCTTTCGGCTTTCAAACATTAAAAACTTTAACGAAAAAGGATATCTTACGTAAACTTGTATAATACAATATTGGATATTTGATTTTATATATTGATAAATGCGTATGTTTATATATATATATATTATTGTTTTTATTAAAATAAATATGATCACAGACCCACTAAAATATTTTTAGACGAAAGTTTCTGTCCATACAAAGGTCGCCAGGAAGAGGTCGCTTTTAGCGACAAGACCGCCCAATGCGCATGTAATGACCTTGTCTTATGTGAAAATTGTAGTTACTATTTCTTTGATGTATTTTGTTGTTAATTGTTGCGCAATAAAGAATATGATTCATTCATTCATTCAGTATTTTTCATTTAATTTTATTTTTATTTAAATTTTAGTACTTAGTGTCGCGGCACTAAAACTAAATTTATTTAGTATCGGAAGATAAATCTATCGTCTTTATGTCTATTATAAATATAGCTCAGTCGTTATTTTAAACAATTCTTGCTTTTATTTATATACTTTTGACTTATTATTATCCTACTATGCCTCGAAGAGATCGCTCATTGCGATAAGAACGCCCTTGACCACTTTTAGGTTAACGTTAGTTTTCACCTTTATTGATTGTACTTATTTAAAAATGTTAGCAAAAATCTATGTATCTGTCTATCTATAAATCTCCATCATGCCACGGAACGCGTGGACCAAGAATAACAGAAACACGTTGAAAGAGGAGTACGGTAGCCTAGATATTAGCCTGTCCATTGGCCGTCTAATGGCTCACATGCATTTTACTCTGGAGTTAGTCCCGGCGGGTCGGCGCCGCCGTTTCTGCTATTAGAGGCTTAATCAGGAGTTATGGCTTCAGTGGCGTTTATCTGGCTGGCTTTAAAGGCACCTATACGTCTTCCCGCTTAGGTATTGCTGTAAAGTACTAAATTAATATTTAAAATTGAAATTTTTCAAACATTCTTGCTACCTATTCCAAATAAATCAAAGCTTTTGCTAGATAATTAATATCAATAGACGAATGGTTTGAACCTACGACCGCTCCAATACCAATAAGGCTATTGACGTTAAGTTAGGCAATTCCATTTTAACAAGATTACACCACCTTCACAATGAAAACCTTAAAGATGTAGATATTTTATACCAAGTTTCACAAGAAATAACGAACGTCAACATGATGCTGGGTATGATTTTGTGTTTCAAATTCCGGTGCCGAAAAAAGGTTTTATTATTAGTTACGGTATAATTAATTAAAAAGTAAAAACGTGAGGGCTAATTTTTTAATAGATGCTGGCTGCTACGCAAGATATTGTATTGCTAAACCCAAAAATGTTACGAAATCATTCAACGAAAACAAACTATGTTACAACGAGGTACGCAATTGAACTCGAAAAAACATTCGGCGAAAAAATAAACAATTTCAACGAACTCCCAACTCGCCGCGTTTTATAAATATCTTTGGGAAATTTTCAATTGTTATATGGCGACCCCGTAAACGTTTCGTAAGAACTGAAGAAATAACGCCCGTTCGGATATTCGCTATGTAGTTGTTGCGTTACTCCCCCGTTTTTTTTTTAATTTAGCTATAGAGCAAAAAGTCCGCACGTTCGGAGTGTTGCCTTCCACAGACGTACACCTTGAATATTTTAAAATAAAAAATGATAGTTGATCGTTCGAATATTCACTGTGCTGTTGAGTATTGCAATTACACTAGGTTTTTTTAAATGTGATACCTAATGGTGTTTCGTGGGATGGTTCCACCTTGCGATCTTTATAAGAAAACTAAAATAGGCATGAATTCGTATATTTCCTCCATTTTCTGGTATTTTATTGATTCGCAGTGTTATACTACAAGAATAGAAAAATATATCTGAATATAAAAAGTTTTTTTTTTGCAAGTATCAACGTTATATAACGAAGTTCTGGCAACTATCCTTTCTTCTTCCACATTCGTGCTAATGGTTGTTAAGTATTACTTCTCTACTCTTGTATTGTCACAAAACCTACCAATATAACTCTAGAAACATTCTTCTATGTGATATATTATCATTGGCATATCTTCAGAATGGAACGTCCTGTGTCAACAGAATGAATATGTCACCGAATTAAAACAAAACCCTTTCAAAGATAAAAACTTCAAAATCGGTTTATAAATGGCCGCTCTAAGTGCACAAACATTTAAAAAAACAGAAGAATTGAGAACCTCCCACTTTCTTTGCAGTGGGTCAAAAGATACAAAAATAAACTCACGCACTTTGAATCCTAGCGGAGTTTTCACTGAGCTTATCAAACTCATATGTGACAGAAGATAAGCTTATCGCCAGTCGTCGTGCCAAGGTGGACCCGGGAAGAAGGCGACATCGGCTGGCCCGTGTCGCCTTGCACTGCGAGGGCACAGGGGGGGAGGAAGTAACCTCCCCCGGGAAGTGCTCTCTATGAGCACAGTGCTCCGGTGCGTTCCACTGGAGATCCCGGAGCTCCTCACCAAGGGCCACCGGGGAGGTTTTAGTGGGTAAAAACCCCACATAACCGCCGCCTTCCCCCCAGAAGGCGGGGTATCTTTCTGAAGATTTCCTCCTCGTCAACAAAAAAAAAAAGTTTTAATAAGTGATTTATTTCATTACCACAAGCCGGCTGGGATCGGACTCCCCGACCATCAAACCTCCATTTTTGATTTAAAACTAGTTGTTGTTGGTTCAGTTCTGACTGAGTAACACTTAGATTTGCATCAAGTATGTGCGCCACAAATGGACGAATAACTCAATATCACGCCAACCGATTTCGATGATTCATTTTTATTAGAAAGTATGTACTCTACGACTAGTTTGAGGAGAGTTTAGTTAGGTTCTGATTAATTCTATTTCGTAATATTCCTACGATAATTCGTAAATACAAAAAGGGCGTCCGCGAGAAGTACCGTTTGACGTATGATTCGACAAGAAGTCGGATTTTGTTTTTACTCGTAAATATACTTGTGTAAGATTGTTCTCCACCATGTCTGTTAGGTCTTGTAGAATTATGTCTAGGTGTCTATTTCCGACGTATTTTGGAAGTTTGCGGCTTATATAGCAATTCTAACCGGGACGTCTTTTCTGCAGCTTGCTTGCTTTATTAGAGTCCATGATATCTATATCTAAGTTACAAAAATCGATACTGACACACATGTGTCGCTTCACCCATCCCATTTACGCATACAAGTTCGTTAGTTATGGCCGCTATTTATAAGGCCCTCCTACGATAAATCAAATTTAAAGCTGTCGAAATTGGGCCACTGGATTCCTCAGATGGCCGTGTATAAATTGTAAGTCGCTTCACGTATTTCGGCCCTGAGCGTGTTCCACCCGTCCATTATGCAAGCCCTGATAATCTGCGGAGCAAACAAGGGTACGCCCGCGCCCCCGTCTGGCCGCTTTACAAATGAGCAAACCCACTGTCCATTGTTGGTACGCTCTTTTTAGAAGAACCTTTTTTTTCTGGGTTATCCCGTGGACTTATGATTGGTTCCTTTGCTTTGTTTTTAAATAAAAACTCTTTTCGCATTCAATCTCTTTTTTAATAAATCTCTAAACGTCAGATAAATATGACTACGTCCATTTATGATAATTATATGATTACATTTACATATTTATTGCCTAAATTTAGATTTTAAAAAAATTATAATTTTAAATTTAAATCTAGTTCATCATTGTTTATGGCTGAAAACTTTTAAAGCCTAAAAAGAAAAAAAAAATATGTCTACGTCAATAAGGTGTTATACAAACAATAGCAGATAAATGTTGATATGACGGGACCAAAACCTAATTATTTTTGGAAATGTATTGTATTCATATAAGGTGAATTCGGAATATCAATAAAAAACAAGAATAACTATGTGTTAGTTTGTATTTCAAGGAAACCACATTAAAAGTTTATTCCTGTTTTTACTAAACAATGTTATATAAACTATTCTATTTCTGTTTTACATCACTGATCATCATCCTTTTCAATCATGTCACAACAAACCTCCATAGACTTTACTATGGAGGTTTCGTACAAATTAAAATATAAATTAAAAAATAAAATAAATATTATTATTTTTTACATTCATATATGTTTTTTTTTAAATTACAAATTGAATTGGATACATATTGTAAATGGGTGCGTCATGACACACAACAGAAACATTAATGTGAGTAAAACGGTTTAAAAAAGCTTTCCTAGTAGAATTACTGAGCTACGGCTACAGACGAGCTGTAATGAAGTAAAGAGCGGGATTATTCTGGAAATCCGCATTTTAATAATAATAATATAATATTAAATATTTTTTATTTCAAACCAAAAATTCATGTATAAACCAGTTCGATAAAAGCCGCAGTAGTAAAAACTGTGTCGCAGCTATTCGCCCATCGACTAACAATGTCGCATTGTCTCTATAAGCCTGAACCTCTTTAATTGAAATGAAGGTTGTTGTTGATAAAGGTGGTTCAGCCCTGTAGTTCTGGGCTCTCAAAAATAAGACTACGGTATCCCCTGCCTGTCGTATAAGGCGACTAAAAGGGGCCTCGGGTTCACTGGGCGACAAGGCCCCCACCCTTGTCGCCCAGTGAGGCTGCGTCGTCCACCAAAGTGGACCCGGGAAGAAGACGACATCGGCTGGCTCGTGTCGCCTTGCGCTGCGAGGGCACAAGGGGGGAGGGAGTAACGTGCTCTCCTTGAGCACAGTGCAAAGGGACTCCGGTGCGTGTTCATAAGTTATGAAATGGTAGTTAAGAATTACATAACTTTACGTTAGAATTACGGTACTATAATATAACTTGGTCCAGTTTAGTCGGCATCGGTAGCGGACAAACCAGAATATATAAACCACGGGCTAAAATAGTCATCAATATTAATAACAAAATTATAATAAAAATAAACATATTGGACCTTTGCCGTAGTCGAAAATTAAAAAACATAACCATACAATTTAAATATCGAACAGTGCGTTCGTAGCGACTATCCGGTTATCATTATCACGTTTGAAAATAGAACGGCGCACGCGAGCAAAGCAGGCGGGTAATCGGGCAAAAGCTTTTATATAACGACCAACTTAACCAGGCACCTCGCTTTACGCGCCCATTCCCTTCTATGGACAATTTTACGGCACGTCGCGGGGGGGTAGGGGGCCCGGTTTATAGTGGTATATAATGCCCCGAGGCATGCTCACATGCGTCCGGACAGATAAGCGATGGCATCCCCACTCGAAAACTTGTTTAGACGGTACGATAACTTGGTATTGTCTGCGGGGGTTGAGTTGGTTCGTCGTATCGCTTCGCTCCGTCTTTCGTTTGAAAGGATGTAGTTATTGGAGGCAAATTTTTTTACGTGAAATGTGGATAAGAATTTAATTACCTATTTCTATACGTATTTAATTCAAGATGGCGTCCATTTCAGTGTATAAGTCTCGTTCAAAATTATTAACAAAACAACTTTTCATACGACTTTTCACTTATTACCAACTTGCCAAAAGTATTATTAAAAATAATGTTTTTAATAATATAAAGAACTCTTGAATTCAGAACAATGTGTTAAAGCAAAATAACAAAGACTAAATCCGTTTTTCTACTTCAGCAACTTTCTTACTACTCGAAACAATTAAGAACAATGACTTACCGGAACATTGGGTCGACGTTTAAGCCAGTACAAAATGCACAAAGACCCCTCGGATGGGTGATCTCATAAACTAGGCCTAATTCAGAGAGCAAAGGACTTAAGACTCAAGGGAATTTCAACCAAAGATCGATATCGAGAGGTTATGGCGCCAATGTATAGTCCCCACCGACGTGTACCACCAGTTAACTTTGATCTTCGCCGTTATGTGCAATAACCCTTATAGCTGTTGTAAATAAAGGTTATTAAAAGTAACGTGCGGGGATCGAGTAACGCTGGTAAGTGCTAGGGTGCGTTCAGTTTACAGCACAAGAATCGTGACGCATCTGTTCGATGCATGTTAAATACGTAATATTGAAAGAGAAATGGCCCCGAAGCAGCGCCATGCTGGCTTGAATACAGATTATGTAAAACAATTTTTCATTTGAATTTAAATATTTTTAAATAAAAAATATGGTCTAAACTATGACGCACTTTTAACCGTAGCGAGGTAGACAAAGGCCGCCTTTGCTGTCTGCTTTGCCCCAGACTTATTAGGTCCCATTTACGACAGGGGATACCATCGTCATACACCGGGTACAAAATTTAAGTGAAGTGAATTTTTTCTAGTAACTTTCAACCGATTTCAAAAGAAAGGTTCTTAATTCGTGTGTTTTTTTTAATATGTTTGTTACCTTATAACTTTAGGTTTTAGGTTTTAGAAGCTTTGTTCTCACTATAGATATTACAGGTCACTTACATTAGAACAATAAAATAACCTGCCGAATATTGTATATAAATTAGATATTATATGTATAGCATTAATTATTATTATGTAGTAGTATGTATTATTATTTATTGTATTTGCTTTATTTATTGTATTTTATGGTTAATAATGGTAAATAGTGTATAGATTTATGGGTGCAGATTTCGTCAATAAACTACCCCGGCAGTTTGGCGAAATAATTTAACTAAATGTTATTGAATATATGTATAATAAATTTAAAAAAAAAAACTATATTCTAATATAAGTTCGCTGTCACAAGGAAGAAGGAATCTTCTAACGCATTCATTTGCTTGGGGACAATTAGCTATCGTTAAGGAATTTAGTAAGTTGCATTTTGAATGCGCTAAGTGTGCATAACCTCTTGACGTGTGCTTTTTGATTGTTGTGTGCAACTTGATTTTGTTGTACAGTTGTGCTTCTTCAAAACAAATCGATCTTTTACCGTAATTCGTTCGAGCTTTTGGTATGACAAGGAAACTAGCATGTCGGTTGCTGCGTTTTTAGTAAAAGAGATGTTAGTATTGATTGTCTGATCTATAATTTTTCTAATGAGGATACATGTACTATATTAAAATAACTTTCGTCTGGGTATACCGATGTTATGATGAAAGCTGATGGGTTCAGTGTGGTCCACTATGACAACGGCATCCATGAGAAAACCATACAAGATATAAATTTGCATTAAGTATGTGCCCCACAAATAGACTATCAACTCATTATCACGCCAACCGATTTCGGTGATTAATTTTTTATTGGAAAGGATTCACTTCAAGGGTAGTTTGATGAGAGTTTGGTCAGATTCTGTTTCAATCAGTTTCGTGCTAATTCTATTCGATTTGAAGTTGGTTTTGGGTTTTACTCGTAAATATACTTGTTTTCATTATATTATTTGATATTGTATATATATACCAAATCGGTCGTTACATTTAAATCAATTAAATGTAACGGCCGATTTGGTAGATGTCATTTGTAACGAAATTACTAAATACTAAAGATACGTCAATGGAAAATAATAGTGGAACAATTGAACTAGCAAATTACCAAAAATTTGCGACAATAGCGATTTCAATGAACGAAAATTTTGATACAATTGTAATAGCAGATTTGGGGACCTAGGGATACCAGAGACTATATCAACTTTTTTTAATGGGGTATAAACTAGTGCTTGACCACGATCCCACCTGATGTTAAGCGGTGATATAGTCGAAAGATGGTACGCGTTAGTTTAGTAAGTCCCTATTCACTCTACTCTTGAAGGTCCCACGTCGTACTTGGACGGATAGTGGACGTAACATCAGCCTGTAGCAGTCCACTGCGGGACACATGCCTCACCAACGCGATATTTAGCGCGTCATTGCATAAGAATCAATATATACTCGTATATCATTTGTTTCGACGTTAAAATATTTGCCAACTTGTCTTTGTAATCTCAATTTATTGGCCGCTCGAACAGTTTATTGGTTTCAAATGTCTGTCGATACTATTTCAGTGTGTGGTTAGGAATGTTTTGTAAGCCTTATTTATCGATACTATACTTGAATAGTCTTATGAAGCTAGAACTGTGTGTTAGCTAGTTAGTACTGTCGTGAATTACGAGATTGGTGTAAGCGTTTTTTAAAGTCGGAGACTCAGCATCGAATTTGTGTGTTAAGAAATACTATTATCTGAATAGAGATACAATATTTTATACTAGCAATGAGTATTCCCTGACCTAAGAATCCGTCCCTGGTAATCCGTCCGACGACAACCTAGTACAGATACCAGCCTCTCACAAGGGATAGATTAACACAGTGGCATGTAAATGTCAAAATAATTTGTATACCTTGTGAAAGAAAACAAAGAACTATTATCATTTGTACAGCATCCTATCCTTGTTTATTTATTTAATCTAATTATTTATTTTCGTAAGACGGACTTAACGCCGAAAGGCATTTTCTGCCAGCCTACCTGGGGTTTATATAGCGACATAGTAATGGTAAGACAAGCTAGACGACAAAAAATAAATAATAAGAAAACTATGGAATAAAAAACGCATAATGTATATAACATTATAAAATATATTAGACATATAACCACATATATATAGCCGTGACAAAAATAATGGGTCGGTTAAGAAAATTTGAATATCTCGGAAGATAAAGACGCTAGCTAACTGAAATAAATTGTGCATGATAGACAATTAAATATCCTTAAAATAAAATATTTTTATTAATTTATTTATATTTCATTAAAAAACATAAACATTAACGAAAAACGATATCTTACTTAAATTTAGATAATTCAATGTTTTTCATAATATTAAATTTTATTTTTATTTACATTTTTGTACTTAGTGTTGCCACGTGGCATGTAATAGTATGTGTATTTTAAGGATATTTAATGGTCTATTATGCACAATTTATTTCAGTAAGTTAGCGTCTTTATCTTCCGAGATATTCAAACTTTCTTAACCTACCCTTTATTTGTGCTCACGAGTGGATATAACGAAGAAGAAAGCATACTTTTTTTTTATTTAATCGTCCATTTATAAATGTAATTTAAATTACATTTAATCCATGTATACCATTCCAGTTGTCAAAAATATAGACGGTGAAGGAAAGCATCGTGAGGAAAAGTCTTAGAAAATTTTCTACAGCATGTGAAGTTCGCTAATCCGTACTAGGCCCGCGTGGTGGACTGTGCCCTTTCTCTCTTTACAGTGAAGGCCTGGGCACTGTTGGGCACATGCCTTCACTATATATATAGAAAGGTTTCCATTCCATCGTTTAATTCGACCATTAAATAAAATAAATTTTATACTATACTTATGTACATCACTTGACGGAGGTTTTTTTATTGACGAACTACACAGATTGGCCAGAGAAGCTGGCCTGACTGCTTCACCGGATTGAGAGGTGGCATAGCTCTTAGGTCGCTTAGCCTGAACTCTATTGCTAGTAACTCGACACGAGGGCCCCCCGGTGCGGCGTAACCTCGGCTTGGACGGTTACTATGTTACGCGTAAGCATTCCGATCCGAGGGCGCCCGAGAGGGCCGAACCACGACTCGGTCGGTTGCTATTTCATGGATAATCTAAGAGACATTCATAAGCTAGAACCTCTTTAATTGAAATGAAGGTGAAGGTTAATAAAGGTTAAGCGCTGACAGCTCTGTAGTTCTGGGCTCTCAAGAATAAGACTACGGTATCCTCTGCCTGTCGTAGAAGGCGACTAAAGGGGCCTCGGGTTCACTGGGCGACAAGGGTGGGGCCTGAGTCGTCCACCAAGGTGGAACCGGGAAGAGGGCGACATCGGCTGGCCCGTGTCGCCTTGCGCTACGAGGGCACAGTGGGGAGGGAGTAACCTCCCCCGGGACGCTCTCCTTGAGCACAGTGCAGAGGGGCTTCGGTGCGTTCCACGTTGAGATGCCGGAGCCCCTCGTCATGAGCACCGAGCAAAGTGCCATCAGGGTTTTAGTGGGTAAGAACCCCACATAAGCGCCGCCTTCCCCAGTAGGCGAGGTATCTTTCTGAAGATTTCCTACCCGTAAAAAAGGTTAAGGCTGAAAGAGTGTACCCAGCTCTGAATCAAATATAAATATAAGATAGTAAAAGCTGACAATGGCAGTCAGCTATGACATAATGGCATCGTTGGTGCTGAAACCAAATATTCCTATATTAAGTGCGTGTTCATAAGTTATGAAATGGTAGTTAAGAATTACATAACTTTACGTTAGAATTACGGTACTATAATATAACTTGGTCCAGTTTAGTTGGCAGCGGACAAACCAGAATATATAAACCACGGGCTAAAATAGTCATCAATATTAATAACAAAATTATAATAAAAATAAACATATTGGACCTTTGCCGTAGTCGAAAATTAAAAAACATAACCATACAATTTAAATATCGAACAGTGCGTTCGTAGCGACTATCCGGTTATCATTATCACGTTTGAAAATAGAACGGCGCACGCGAGCAAAGCAGGCGGGTAATCGGGCAAAAGCTTTTATATAACGACCAACTTAAGCAGGCACCTCGCTTTACGCGCCCATTCCCTTCTATGGACAATTTTACGGCACGTCGCGGGGGGGTAAGGGGCCCGGTTTATAGTGGTATATAATGCCCCGAGGCATGCTCACATGCGCCCGGACAGATAAGCGATGGCATCCCCACTCGAAAACTTGTTTAGACGGTACGATAACTTGGTATTGTCTGCGGGGGTTGAGTTGGTTCGTCGTATCGCTTCGCTCCGTCCCCGTTTGAAAGGATGTAGTTATTGGAGGCAAATTTTTTTACGTGAAATGTGGATAAAAATTTAATTACCTATTTCTATACGTATTTAATTCAAGATGGCGTCCATTTCAGTGTATAAGTCTCGTTCAAAATTATTAACAAAACAACTTTTCATACAACTTTTCACTTATTACTAACTTGCCAAAAGTATTATTAAAAATAATGTTTTTAATAATATAAAGAACTCTTGAATTCAGAACAATGTGTTAAAGCAAAATAACAAAGACTAAATCCGTTTTTCTACTTCAGCAACTTTCTTA
Organism: Meandrusa payeni; assembly: GCA_029286785.1. Lineage (NCBI taxonomy): Eukaryota > Metazoa > Arthropoda > Insecta > Lepidoptera > Papilionidae > Meandrusa > Meandrusa payeni. Next base: position 2,214,749 of record JAGSMX010000008.1, on the reverse strand, counting down.
CTCACGAAACAATTAAGAACAATGACTTACCGGAACATTGGGTCGACGTTTAAGCCAGTACAAAATGCACAAAGACCCCTCGGATGGGTGATCTCATAAACTAGGCCTAATTCAGAGAGCAAAGGACTTAAGACTCAAGGGAATTTCAACCAAAGATCGATATCGAGAGGTTATGGCGCCAATGTATAGTCCCCACTGGCGTGTCCCACCAGTTAACTTTGATCTTCGCTGTTATGTGCAATAACCTTATAGCTGTTGTAAATAAAGGTTATTAAAAGTAACGTGCGGGGATCGAGTAACGCTGGTAAGTGCTAGGGTGCGTTCAGTTTACAGCACAAGAATCGTGACGCATCTGTTCGATGCATGTTAAATACGTAATATTGAAAGAGAAATGGCCCCGAAGCAGCGCCATGCTGGCTTGAATACAGATTATGTAAAACAATTTTTCATTTGAATTTAAATATTTTTAAATAAAAAATATTGTCTAAACTATGACGCACTTTTAACCGTAGCGAGGTAGACAGAGGCCGCCTTTGCTGTCTGCTTTGCCCCAGACTTATTAGGTCCCATTTACGACAGGGGATACCATCGTCATACACCGGGTACAAAATTTAAGTAAGTGAATTTTTTCTAGTAACTTTCAACCGATTTCAAAAGAAAGGTTCTTAATTCGTGTGTTTTTTTTAATATGTTTGTTACCTTATAACTTTAGGTTTTAGAAGCTTTGTTCTCACTATAGACATTACAGGTCACTTACATTAGAACAATAAAATAACCTGCCGAATATTGTATATAAATTAGATATTATATGTATAGCATTAATTATTATTGTGTAGTATGTATTATTATTTATTGTATTTGCCTTCTTTATTGTATTTTATGGGTAATAATGGTAAATAGTGTATAGATTTATGGGTGCAGATTTCGTCAATAAACTGCCCTGGCAGTTTGGCAAAATAATTTAACTAAATATTATTGAATATATGTATAATAAATTTAAAAAAAAAACTATATTCTAATATAAGTTCGCTGTCACAAGGAAAAAGGAATCTTCTAACGCATTCATTTGCTTGGGGACAATTAGCTATCGTTAAGGAATTTAGTAAGTTGCATTTTGAATGCGCTAAGTGTGCATAACCTCTTGACGTGTGCTTTTTGATTGTTGTGTGCAACTTGATTTTGTTGTACAGTTGTGCTTCTTCAAAACAAATCGATCTTTTACCGTAATTCGTTCGAGCTTTTGGTATGACATGGAAACTAGCGTGTCGGTTGCTGCGTTTTTTAGTAAAAGAGATGTTAGTATTGATTGTCTGATCTATAATTTTTCTAATGAGGATACATGTACTATATTAAAATAACTTTCGTCTGGGTATACCGATTTTATAATGAAAGCTGATGGGTTCAGTGTGGTCCAATTATGACAACGGCATCCATGAGAAAACCATACAAGATATAAATTTGCATTAAGTATGTGCCCCACAAATAGACTATCAACTCATTATCACGCCAACCGATTTCGGTGATTATTTTTTTATTGGAAAGGATTTACTTCAAGGGTAGTTTGATGAGAGTTTGGTCAGATTCTGTTTAAATCAGGTTCGTACTAATTCTATTCGATTTGAAGTTGGTTTTGGGTTTTACTCGTAAATATACTTGTTTTCATTATATTATTTGATATTGTATATTTGATTTAAATGTAACGGCCGATTTGGTAGATGTCATTTGTAACGAAATTACTAAATACTAAAGATACGTCAATGGAAAATAATAGTGGAACAATTGAACTAGCAAATTACTAAAAATTTGCGACAATAGCGATGTCAATGAACGAACATTTTGATACAATTGTAATAGCAGATTTGGGGACCTACGGATACCCGAGACTATATCAACTTTTTTTAATGGGGTATAAACTAGTGCTTGACCACGATCCCACCTGATGTTAAGTGGTGATAAAGTCGAAAGATGGTACGCGTTAGTTTAGTAAGTCCCTATTCACTCTACTCTTGAAGGTCCCACGTCGTACTTGGACGGAGAGTGTTCGTTACGTCACCACCATCTTCTTCATCAGCCTGTAGCAGTCCACTGCGGGACACATGCCTCACCAGCGCAATATTTAGCGCGTCATTGCATAAGAATCAATATATACTCGTATATCATTTGTTTCGACGTTAAAATATTTGCCAACTTGTCTTTGTAATCTCAATTTATTGGCCGCTCGAACAGTTTATTGGTTTCAAATGTCTGTCGATACTATTTCAGTGTGTGGTTAGGAATGTTTTGTAAGCCTTATTTATCGATACTATACTTGAATTGTCTTATGAAGCTAGAACTCTACGTTAGCTAGTTAGTACTGTCGTGAATTACGAGATTGGTGTAAGCGCTTTTAAAGTCGGAGACTCAGCATCGAATTTGTGTGTTAAGAAATACTATTATCTGAATAGAGATACAATATTTTATACTAGAAATGAGTATTCCCGGACCTAGGAGTCCGACCGACGACAACCTAGTACAGATACCAGCCTTCCAACCCTGTAGTTCTTGGCTCTCAAAAATAAGACTACGGTATCCCCTGCCTGTCGTAGAAGGCGACTAAAAGGGGCCTCGGGTTCGCTGGGCGGCAAGGGTGGGGGCCTGAGTCGTCCACCAACGTGGACCCGGGAAGTAGGCGACATCAGCTGGCCCGTGTCGCCTTGCGCTGCGATGGCACAGGAGGGAGGGAGTAACCTCCCTCCCCGGGACGTGCTCTCCTTGAGCACAGTGCAGAGGGGCTCCGGTGCGTTCCACGTTGAGATCCTGGAGCCCCTCGTCATGCCGTCATGCGTCAAGATACCAGCCTCCCACAAAGGATAGATTAACACAGTGGCATGTAAATGTCAAAATAATTTGTACACCTTGTGAAAGAAAACAAAGAACTATTATTATTATTTGTACAGCATCCTATCCTTGTTTATTTATTTAATCTAATTATTTATTTCCGCACAGGGGACAATAAGACGGACTTAACGCCGAAAGGCATTTTCTGCCAGCCTACCTGGGGTTTATATAGCGACATAGTAATGGTAAGACAAGCTAGACGAGAAAAAATAAATAATAAGAAAACTATGGAATAAAAAACGCATAATGTATATAACATTATAAAATATATTAGACATATAACCACATATATATATAGCCGTGACAAAAATAATGGGTCGGTTAAGAAAATTTGAATATCTCGGAAGATAAAGACGCTAGCTAACTGAAATAAATTGTGCATGATAGACAATTAAATATCTTTACAATAAAATGAAATATTTTTATAAATTTATTTATATTTTATTAAAAAAACATAAACGAAAAAGGATATCTTACGTAAACTTGGATAATTCAGTGTTTTTCATAATATTATATTTTATTTAAATTTTTGTACTTAGTGTTGCCACGTGGCATGTAATAGGTTGTCAAATATCTCCCTTCCGCCTTTTTGAATTTCGCGGCTATGTACAAAGCGCTACAGAGCACGTATCTAGCAATACTATACATAATTTGAAAGGTCTTGACATAACCTACAAAACGACGCTATGCATAATTAGTTTGGATATTGCGTTCAACAGTTATAGACGTGTAAACATGGAGTTCACTAATGTCAAGACCTTTCAAATTATGTATAGTATTGCTAGATACGAGCTCTGTAGCGCTTTGTACATAGCCGCGAAATTCAAAAGACAAAAAGGCGGAAGGGAGATATTTGACAACCTATATTAGTATGTGTATTTTAAGGATATTTAATGGTCTATTATGCACAACTTATTTCAGTAAGTTAGCGTCTTTATCTTCCGAGATATACAAACTTTCTTAACCGACCCTTTATTTGTGCTCACGAGTGGATATAACGAAGAAGAAAGCATACTTTTTTTTTATTTAATCGTCCATTTATAAATGTAATTTAAATTACATTTAATCCATGTATACCATTCCAGTTGTCAAAAATATAGGCGGTGAAGAAAAGCATCGTGAGGAAAAGTCTTCTACAACATGTGAAATTCGCTAATCCGTACTATCTCGCGTGGTGATCGTGGCCTTTCTTTACAGTGAAGGCCTGGGCACTGTTGGGCACATGCCTTCACTATATATATAGAAAGGTTTCCATTCCATCGTTTAATTCGACCATTAAATAAAATAAATTTTATACTATACTTATGTACGTCACTTGACGGAGGCAGATGCGGAGCTGTGTACGTACCTGAAACAAGATTTGAACGAAATAAAACAAATGCATACATAAAATCGTATCATGATTGAGCTTACATCAAATGTAAGTATTTTATTATGTCCGGTATTTTAACGTGAAACCAAACTCTCATTATCTTACTGTTGCTTAGCAACGCCATCTATTGCAGTCGCTTTAGTATTGCTGTGTCGTGAGAAGTAGTTACAAAAAAAGTTAATAATGAAGATGTTCGGAACAATCATATTTTTTAATTTTCGTATGTTTAAGTTGACTATCGATAAAACTAAAAATGAACCTTAGATAATTTTTGTTATTATTTGTTTATTCTTGACTTATCACCCTATCTAGTTACTCTCCTTTCCTACAGGGTTGACACGATTGGACAGGGTTTCGCACTTGTGTTTGTCGTCCGCAAAAGTGCACCCGGGAAGAAGGCGACGTCGGCTGGCCCGTGTCGCCTTGCGCTGCGAGGGCACGTGCCCGCGACGAGCTCTCCGAGAGCACAGTGTAGAAGAGCTCCGGCACCATGCACTGGGAAAGGGCCACCGAGGGGGTATTAGTGGGTAAGAATCCCACTTAATCCTATAAGGGGGTCGTGTTGAAGATTTTTTCCCTTCAAAAAAAAATTTCGCACTTAGTCACTTTTAAGTTGGATGTATTTACTTTGTATGTACTTTATTTTTTTTTACTTTATGTAAAATTGAGCAATAAAGAATTTATCTATCTATCTAAATCGATTTATAATAAGTTTCATGAAAATCATACATATAAGAATTTCTCCTTTAAAGGTATTAGATAGGAATTTTAAGCATATGGTGGTATTTTGTGAACTGCAGACACAGCATCGGCGAAACCACTCAAACTGACAGCTTGCCAGGAAATTGGCCACTTGAAACGCAGCGGTATTACATCTCAAGTTGTATACCATATTTAAATTGATTTTAGTGTACAGAGATGCTCTTAAAAGTAACAGGATGGGATGTCAGATAAAACCTCATCTATACAGTGATACACTGAAACAGTGATATCTAAACTAATAGACAGTGATTCTCAACGTTTGGGTCGCGCTTCTTTTTTGTGTAGAGACAAATTTTAGACATTATAATGTTAATAAATATCATATTAATAATATTAACTTGTAATTTATCTCTTAATAAACGTACTGTTATTTTCAACCGACTTCAAAAAAAACGAGGTTCTAAATTCGTCTGTATATTTTTTCGTATTTGTTACCTAATAACTTTCGATTGGGTGAAACGATTTGAATGATTCTTTTTTTATTTGATAGCTGTTATACTACCAAGTTGTGGTTCGATTCTGATAATGGCATCATCCATGACAAACCCATATAAATTTTAAATTTGCATCAAGTATTTGCATTGTAACATCGTTAACTTGAACAAACATAACCACCGGACCAACGCACTCGAATTTAAACGATTTTTTTCGTTAGCATAAATTAATAAATATTAAACTAAGGCCCGAGAGAAACACTAATGTAAAGCAAACACGATTCTCGATCTTAGATTACGAACGAAAGGGATGTGAGGGCGCTCGATATTAAATTAGGCTCAGCTGGGGCGGCGTAGTTGGGGATTAAGCGAGATTACATACCCCGGCTAGAGGACTTAAGAAACTTCGACTACGTGTGCGGTGAGATTACTAACCTGCAGGATATAGGATTATGATGATATTTATGATTGCTGTATGTTTTTGAATGTAGGAAAACTTAGCCACGTCTCGAACAGAATCGAACTGATGTGTTTTTTTTATAGAATCAAAAGAACTTAAAGTTCAACTGATATTAAATGACCACCCGCTTCCCTAAGTGGCATATAAGTTTGTTTAGCTTAGATTGTCCCAAATAGTTTAATTAATTGAGACGGTCATGTCCCAGAAGGAGGCTGACGAGCGGATCAGGAGGGAGTGCTGAGGCTCCCTCCCTCTGCAGGCGACGAGTCGGTGCGCAGGAGACGTTTCAGACGTCTCCTTTCGCCTCCCCGTAATCCGAAGCGGGACTAGGTACCCATCCTGCAGCATGCTTCGGCGTCGTCGGAACTTCTCTGAGTGCCGGAGAAGTCCCCTTTGAGGGTGAAGTCCGGTCTTTGAAGGACCGGCCGGTCGTTAGTGTCCTGTCGCTGACAGATCCGGGACACCCCGCTCATAACGGCTGATGGCATTCGCGGTAGGTTTAGTGGGTATGGGCTGCCCAGGCCGAGTCCCACACATCCCTCCGGGCCCACCCAGGGTACCGGAGGATGGTCTACAAAAAGATTCCCCCGCGTGAACAAAAAAAAATAGTTTATTTAACAAAATAGCTACCGCCCTCGGATCGGAATACGTACGTGTAATATAGTAACCGTTCAAGCCGAGGTTACCCCTCACCGGGGGGACCCTTGTGTCGAGTTACTAACTAACTAATAGAGGTTCAGGCTAAGCAACCTAAGAGTTATGGCACCTCTCAATTCGGTGAAGCAGTAAAGACCAGCCTACTTGGCCAACTGTGTAGTTCGTCATCAAAAAAAAAATTGACCGCCGTTCCCCGCGAACGAAACACAAGAGCAGAGCAATATCTCCTTCTTTTCCGTTTCGTTCCTAGCGGGATAGACTTTATTACCAAGCTTATGAAGCCTATACGAGTATGTGACAGTTGTTCGTACAGCAAGGGACTGGAATAGTTTGCCCGCGTGTGTCTATCTTTCCAATTACAATGTGGGTATTTTCAAGAGTAGAGTGAAGGCATTTACTAAGCTAGTGCGTCTTACCATACGTGACTGTTTTTCCACTTAACATCAGGTGGGATCGTAGTTAAGCACTTGCTTAGAATGTATACAAGAAAAACGAAGTGCGCAATAACGCGTAGGTACGTAAATACGACACGCGCCCAATTAAACGAATGCCTACGACGTAGTCACTGTCTTACTAACTATAACACCGTAGCACTGTAGTAAGTTACGCCTTCTGATCACTTATTTCCAATAATACAGTACTACGATTCACAAAGTTAAGTCGGCGTAGGACAAATAGTGCTGTAGATCTGGGCTCTCAAGACAGGCAGGGGATACCGTAGTCTTACTACGGTATCCCCTGCCTGTCGTACAAGGCGACTAAAAGGGGCCTCGGGTTCACTGGGCGACAAGGGTGGGGGCCTGAGTCGTCCACCAAAGTGGACCCGGGAAGAAGGCGACATCGGGTGGCCCGTGTCGCCTTGCGCTGCGAGGGCAGAGGAGGGAGGGAGTAACCTCCCCGGACGTGCTCTCCTTGAGCACAGTGCAGAGGGGCTCCGGTGCGTTCCACTGGAGATCCCGAAGCCCCTCGTCATGCACCGAGGAAAGGGCTACCGGGGAGGTTTTAGTGGGTAAGAACCCCACATAACCGCCGCCTTCCCCCCAGAAGGCGGGGTATCTTTCTGAAGATTTCCTCCCCGTCAACAAAAAAAAAGGACAAATAGTGAAGGTAGATTGTACGTAATCCAAAAAGCGTCCATTCGAATAATCCTCGCGCGTTCCAGCTATTTTATGGGCAGGCCTTACCCCTTAGATGTTAGGAGCGTTGCTGGAGTTTCTTCGGCCACTCCTTCTCGCAGCGCCAACGCTTTCCGAAGTGACAATCAAATTAGTTTAGCTTTTGAATGTCCCTTAGATTATCTGGCATCCTCGGACCGGAATACTTACGTAAAACATAGTAACCGTCAAGCCGAGGTTACCCTCACCAGGGTGACCATTGTGTCGAGCTACTAACTAATAGAGGTTCAGGCTAAGTGACCTAAGACCTATGCCATCTTTCAATCCGGTGAAGCAGTCAACGCCAGCTTCCCTGGCCAATCTGTGTAGTTCGTCATAAAAAAATTGATTGTACGTTGTATGTCGGGTATGAAATAGTTGCAGCAAATGCTTTACCACGATTTTTTTAATGAACAAATTAACGAGCGATGGAAAGAGGATGAAATATCCTCTCTTAAGTATTTTTTATTTTATTTTTTAACCGACTTCAAAAGGAGGAGGTTATCAATTCGTCTGTACATTTTTTTTAATGTTTGTTACCGCATAACTGACCGAGTGAATACTGAGTGAACCGATTTTAGCTTCCGTGTGGTCCCATAGAATTTCAAAATTGTCAAATTCTGACAATGGCATCTATGAGAAAATAAGTCTTAAATTTGCAAAAATATGTGCGCTACAAATGGACGAATAACTGAATATCACGCCAACGGATTTCGATGATTCATTTTTAATCGAAAAGGATGTAATTTAGGAGTAGTTTGATGAAAGTTTTGGTTAGGTTCTGATTAATTTTATTTCATAATATTGCTACGACAATTCGGAAATACAAATAGGGCGTTTAACGTTTGTTTCGATTTTAATCGGTGTTTTTGTTCATAAATATACTTGTTTCATTATCAATAAAATAAGGTCACTGAAATAAAGTAATTTGACTCTATCTGATAACTAGACGAATCGTTTTGCTTCTATCTTTAATTATTCGTATGGCAATGGACTGGAATATTTTCACGTCTGTCTGTCTTTCCTTCCGATTGCAATATGGGTGTTTTCAAGAATAGAGTGATTATATATATAGATCGCCTAGAACGCCTTAAAGTTCAGGACTCCACTTAACATCTGGTGGGATCGTGGTCAAGCCAATTGGTAAATCAGAACAACTAGGTCAATTGCTTTAAAACATAAAAAGACAAGTGAATAACGCCAGACCAATTTTGATGTAAATTTGTTTTTGCACGTTAAATTACGCTTTGAAGCAATTGAGTTACCCGTTTGCCCTTATCTAACCCTTAAGAAAGAATAGTATCGCGACTAGAGTAAAGGCTAATGATCCGTTTAATAGGGGTCCGTACACTAAGTAACGAATAATAGAGGTCCAAACTATGTCCTAAAAACGTGGGCTAATCTTAACAAAAAACTATGTAAGACTTCATGTATCAAATGCAATTTTAAGTGGCGATTGGAAAAACAATTGTTACGCAGTACCGTCACGCGTACATACACAAGGGGGGAAGGCATGGGCTTGGTTATGTAGATTTTGACTCCGCTATTCCGGGCCTTTCAGATGCAAAACAACGCCATCCGGGCTGGGGTGGGACTGGGGCAACCATGTCCGAAGTTGTAAACAGGTAATTTCGTTTATATCATCACGTTTAACTACTGGTTAATAAAAATATAAATCTATTAACTATTTATACACGTATAGTATTTAAAGTATTACTAGTGTACTCAGCCCACATCGCCGGTCTAGATTTTGCTTTATTTTATTTAAACTATAAACTTACATCATTAAATATTTAAGATAACTCTCACAATATATTAAACTATTCATTTCACTCCGTATTCATTCTCTTCTCGAGCGGGTGAAAATACCCACATTGTAATCGTATAGAAATTTATTTTATTTTTCAATCGATGCAATAACGACAATCTATGGGAGTAATGATCCGTATAATTGTTTTTTGTCCCGCGCAATTTCCACAACATGGCGTCCCTCTAATTAACATACGCGTTGTAATTGAATATCGACAGTATCTCCACCGGAACACATTCCCAACGAATTCAACGCTACGTTTGTTCTAGTCTATATCGCAGGCCGCAGAAAAATATATGAAATAATATTAATCGTATATTTTTTTTTTGTTGACGAGGAGGAAATCTTCACAAAGATACCCCGCCTTCTGGGGGGAAGGCGGCGGTTATGTGGGGATCTTACCCACTAAAACCTCCCAGTGGCCCTTTCCTCGGTACATAACGAGGGTCTCCGGGATCTCACGTGGAACGCACCGGAGCCCCTCTGCACTGTGCTCAAGGAGAGCACGTCCCTCCCGAGGTTACTCCCTCCTCCCCTGTGCCCTCGCAGCGAAAGGCAACACGGGCCAGCCGATGTCGCCTTCTTCCCGGGTCCACTTTGGTGGACGACGCAGGCCCCCACCCTTGTCGCCCAGTGAACCCGAGGCCCCTTTTAGTCGCCTTGTACGACAGGCAGGGGATACCGTAGTCTTATTCTTGAGAGCCCAGAACTACAGGGCTGTCGTATATTTACCCATCACAACCGGTTAAGTATCAAACTTGCGCTAGAATTTAGACCGTTTATTTTGAAAATGGTGTAAGACCATATTCTCTTGTTTCGACAAAATCAGAGGTTAGCATACATGCTAATTCAAAAATTTATGCAAATTTTATGAAGTCTGGCAATGTCTCTATTGTTTTATAAATATTTAATTTCATCATATAGATTTGTTTTAGAAGAACTAAACTACAAAGAAACATATTTATAGTCTGTCAATTGGACTTACACCACCATAATCGATGAATGTGCTTTTTCATAATTTTTTAAGTTTTTTCGATTTTTTTAAGAAATTAAACACGGACTACTTTTGTATAAAAAAAATTAAGTCTACCTCTCACCGGGGGGACCCTTAATTCGAGTTACTAGCTAATAGAGGTTCAGGCTGAGCGATCGAAGAGCTATGCCACCTCTCAATCCGGTGAAGCAGTCAAGGGCCTCTCTGGCCAACTGTGAAGTTCATCCATAAAAAAGAGACTGGTTAGGTTGTAATTAATTCTATTTCGTAATATATACGATAATTCAGAAATACAGTATTGATGTTGGTTTTTGTTTTTACTCGTAGTATACTTGTAATATATGAAATATGAGCAATAAAGGGCATATGCATCTATCTATAAACCAGCGGAGCAACTTCCGCGAAGGCATACAGAAGCTATATGACCTTCGATTAATACTCACTATGCACATAAGCATGGGCACAGCTGTGCCAACATTAAATCACGAAAAAAGCGATGGCATGAAATTTCATCCCATAGATTCGTCGTTCGAAGTGCTTCGTACTAAATGTGACAATTTAAAAAAACAACACAAATCACCAATCTCGTACCGCGACAGTTGCACAATGCAACGCACACACGCGTGCAATCCAGACTGCGGCTGGAGGCAGTTTTTGTCAGGGCCGCAGGTAGTCGGACAAAAAATCTCTATGGAAAAAGATCTCCGCTTTCTCCGAGGGGGTAAAACGTATTTAACAACCGACGACGCAAATAACACCGTACCATTCAATACATAAGAATGAAAATTGAAAAGCATTACTTTTAACACTGGAATGGGGTCTAATGACACGCGTAGGTTTTTTTTATTGCGATTACTTTTTTTTATTCTCTCTCTCTCGGCTTTCAGTTAATTATTGTAGAAATTAAAGTTTTTATCCTGTCCCTCGATCTATTGTTTTGGTGTAGACGATGCTGGGCACGCATGTGTAGCATTTTGTTAACGTTCCGCCATTTTGTAATGTAATCAATTCACTATCTATTTCTATACATAGCTTTGAGAGAGTTACGCTTCCCGAAGTGGCACTCAAAGTTAGTTTAGCTTTTGAATGTTCCTTAGATTATCCGTGAAATAGCAACCGACCGAGTCGTGGTTCGGCCCCCTCGGATCGGAATGCTTACGCGTAACATAGTAACCGTCCAAGCCGAGGTTACCCCTCACCCTTGTGTCGAGTTACTAGCATAGAGGTTTAGGCTAAACGACCTAAGAGCTGTGCCACCTCTCAATCCGGTGAAGCCAAGCTAGCCTCTCTGGCCAATCTGTGTAGTTCGTCATAAAAAAATATATATAACAAAGTTAACACTTCCTAGCATGAAAACTGCTTTTAATCAAAATAATTGTCACATCATGAGTTTAAAAATATATAACAAAATACCAAGGGAACTGCGTGAATTACCATTGCAGCGATTTCAGAAGTAGCTAATTCACAACAGTTTTAATTCTTGTAACTAATTTTACACGTGTAAACCGTAAAGTTTCATAAGTGCGAGGTGATTTTTAAATGTTAAATTTGTAAATAGGATTATTTAAATTGTAGAGTAGAATCAATGTATTGCATTTGCATACCGGTTGGGGGAAATATGCCAGTGCCCAACTAAAAATTATCATCATGTCAGTTACCATATTTCCCTCAAATAATCGTTATTAAAATTATTCTTTTATTTATTTTGAGACCTTAAGTTAGGTTTTATAATATTTATAAAATAATATTATTATTATATGGCTATTTTTGTCAGTGCTTTATGTAACACAGAAACAAATAAGACGGGATTAAATAGATGTGGCTTTATTTAGAAGAACAAACACCACAAATCGTCACATCGGAATTGTGTGAAATCGTGGTACTTCCCCGTAGCTGATTCATGCCTCGGGACAAAAGGTTTCGTCGTCGATCGTCCGCGCAAGTTTAAGCGCTTCCTCCGCCTTACAGGATTACAACAGAAGCGTTGCTTAAATTTTTTCTGCCATTTTGTATGAAACATATTCTGCGAAAGTGATTGAGTCGATGGTGGGCTTATATACGATTATGTAGCGTGGATTGGTCCTTTGTGATATCTGCATACCCCTCTGAGGGTAACAGGCGTGAATGCTGATATTATTATTACTTGCTGTAATTTCATCCATTTAATTATCTCAAGAGTAAACGATGTCTACAAGCTACACAAGTATAGTAATGTATATGTAGTAAAAACAAAAACCGATTTCAAATCAAATCAAACGTTAAACGCGGACACCCTTTTGTATTTCCGAATTATCGTAGGAATATTACAAAATAGAATTAATTAGAACCTAAACAAAATCTAATCAAACCCTTGAAGTAGATCCTGTCCAATAAAAATGAATAATCGAAATCGGTTGGGTGATATGTTATTCGTCCGTTTTTAACGCACATACTTGATGCAAATTTGCACAGAATTGGTCCAAATTGAAGTGGGACCACACGGAAAGTACCAGTTTTGAAATAAAACAAAAATTAAGACATAGCTTCAACTAGTCCAAAGTTCAGAATTAAACATAGACATAAAAAATATAGTTTGAAGTCGGTTAAAATTACTGGAAAGCTTAAACAGTAAATGCGGTACAAACAGCAGTGGCCGTTCGCCATGACCGGGTAGTTAAATATAAGAAATGGCCCTCAAGCTGGCTTTATTGTTAGTGACAATAACCCAAAACAAATTGTTTTGGTGCACAAAAGTGAGGAGACCAAACTGCCAAACAACTGGGCACAAAAGAGGCTATATAGCAAACAGTACGAAGGCGAAAACTGGCCTGCTATAAAGAAAAAAACAATCACGATCGTATTACGTAGGCTTGTTCGGAGAGCGGTAGAAGCGAGACAGATAGACAATGCACTTTTCATAATAGCTCGTTGGTACTAATATAAAAAGCTGCTGCATCTAGGATCACCAATAGCTGCTGCTAATAGAGACGTGATAGCTCAGTGTCCTGACGGTCGCCTCAAGTTAAATTAACAATAATCAACAATAAAGTAGTATACCGTTGTCGACGTAAAACATGAACGCAACTTTACTGAGCGAAAGCAACTGTACAGAGTAAACGACATTTTGGCAACGCACCTGGCAGGCGACTCCACGGAAAGGGCGCTTGGCAGAGCCACCGCCGTCCGTGCCAACGCGCAAGCCAGACCGTCGCTGATTTGGCAGCCACACCTATACATCGACACCTTGCAGATGGAATTAATGTTGTACGCTTTGGCAGGCTCGCCAGTTACAATACACTTGATGATCACTGCAGTATTACTTATCAACTACCATTATAAGGAGACGTTTGTTTTTAGTATCCTTTATATATGTTACCGGAAATGTATGAATTCAAGGAATTGTATACAAATCTAAGGAAATGTGTATTAATAATTTTTTATTATAACACTTATTGAGACAATCGGGTTTCAGTCATACCGTAAAATAATAATAATATGCATTATTATTATATAAAATAATAGCACGTCGTATCGCCGCATTAACCAATAATCACGAGAAGTCTTCTAGCAGTTGTTTTTGCCGTAGAAACTTCTTCAATGAACTCTTTATAACGTTCATCTTCAATAAATACAGTGTTTTAAGCGTTTGTTAATATTCTTAATGACACCAAAGTCAAAATAAAAAAAAGTCAAAGCCAAATTTTAAAGTTTTAAGTCAAAGTCAAATTTTAGGAATTACATACATTTCCTAGGAATTGTATACAATGACGGATTACATACATTTCCGTTAACATATATAAGCATAGTGGTTTTCATAGTGCAGTAGTTCCTCGCGGCTTTCTGCACCAGACATTATAGACATAGACATATTATTTATGGGCACAAAATAAAATACAGTTAAAGAAATTTAAAAAATGGACAAATAGAACATAAGATATGATGGCAATATTGGACACCGTCTCAGCGTATCCCGTCGCAAGGATGCGACAGCGCTGATTTTCAGCGGTGCCCAGGACTACCCCAAAGTCGTGCGCGCGCAGTACTACATTTATATAGACAATAAGAGTACAATAAATATGATACAAGTATAAATAGTTATGAGATTAATAAATATTATATACAATAAAATGATAGTCAAAAATAAAATTAATAATATGAACAAATTTTTATAAATATATATATTATTAGGTTAAAAAGATAAATAATAAATTAATTAAACATATAAAGTTTATATTATATAATGCAATATTAAAATATTGGAAACAACAGGCCACCGATATCACGGGGTTATTTAGTCCCCTAGGCCGCTGCAGCCTCTTCCAACTGGTTGCCTGACTGGGTATATGGTTATATCACCAATGGTCGCCAGAACCTCTTCCTTTATCTACCAGGGAATACCACGACGCGAAAAATTAAAAAAATGGGGGATAGTAGTAGAAGGTCAAAATCTGGGGTTGTATGTATTTTTTAATGTCAAATTATAAAAAATTTAAAATAATACATTTTTATTTTATTTTATCCAAAAAATAAAACTTTTAGGGTGGACCGTTTGTTGGATTCTCAGATCTAATGAATATGCAAATAAAATTTTATAAAAATCTGTTAAGCAATTTTGGAGATATGTTTGCTTATAAGGAGTATGGTAACTAACAGTGGCACAAGAATTTTATAAATAAGACATATATCTGAATTTTTTTATGGGGGTATAAACTAGCAAGCTTGACCACGATCCCACTTGATGTTAAGCGGTGATATAGTCGAAAAATCGTACGCGCCTATTCACTCTACTCTTGTACGCTCCCACGTCGTACTTGGACGGAAAGACTGACGCCGGCAACTTGTTCCAACCCTTTGTTATACACACGATGAACGATGACTCAAATCGCTTCGTTCGGACGCGCAAAACATCGACTATGAAAGGGTGGAGACACGCCCAAAGTCTAAACGTAGAAGGTAGAATGAGGATGGAGGAATTAACTCGTGTAATTCCTGTGTACACTCTCTAAAATGTAATCTGTAAAACACCTATACTGTATACCTCTTAATATAATTTATATATTATTGATTACTCATCTAGAATCCACTATTACTTCTAATTTTATATATTTTGAGAGTTAAATTAAATATTTAATGATGTAAGTTTATTGTTTAAATAAAATAAAGCAAAATCTAGCCCAGCGAAGCGAGCTGTGCCCACCTAATACAATCCAACCTCTCAAATCCGGTGCAGCAGTAAAGGCCAGCTTCTCTGTGCCAACTGTGTTAGTTCATCAAAAAGCGAGCTGGGTACGCTAGTTACGAATAAACAAAAAACCGACTTGAAATCAAATTGGTCAAACGTTAAACGTTATCACGTAATATGATTTATATACTGGTTTCATAGTGAAATCATTGAAAAATAGTAAACTTAAGGGCGTAGTGTGAGTAGTCCCTATCGTTTCGTCTCCGCTTACGTGACTTATGGATTGAGTGACGTAATGCCAATAAACTTTTCTAATAAACAATAGTAATACTAGAATATTGTTTTCTTTATTTTATTTATAGAAACTAGGCAAGATCTCTGATTTCACTCGCCTCATGCAAGCGAAGTCTCTCTTATTGTTTGAATCACAGGACAAATATACATCTCGCTTTTGATTGGGGTTTTTAGGATTAAGGCGGGGAACCCAAATTTATTTATTTCATAGAATTTATACTGAAATTAATATGAAAATTAATTGAACACAAATTCTTTCGAGCAAATAAAAAATAATTTCAAAATCGATGCATAATTGACACCGGTATAAGTGTACAGATAATAAAATATGCCATCTGCCCTGTAGTTCTGGGCTCTCAATAATAAGACTACGGTATCCCCTGCCTGTCATAGAAAGCGACTAAAAGTGGCCTCGGGTTCAATAAGCGACAAGAGTGGGGGCCTTTGTCGTCCGCCAAGGTGGACCCGGGAAGAAGGCGACATCGGCTGGCCTGTGTCGCCTTACACTGCGAGGGCACAGGGGCTCCGGTGCGTTCCTCTGGAGATCCCAGAGCCCCTCACCATGCACCGACGTAGGGTTTTTACCCTCTAAAACCTCCCGTTTTAGTGGGTAAAAACCCCACATAACCGCCGCCTTCCCCCCAGAAGGCGGGGTATCTTTTTGAAGACTTCCTCACCGTAAACAAAAAAAACATCTAAAACACTAAAATTTATTCCATGTTCGTATAAAAATGGTACAACGAAATTGATAAACCACAAGGGCGAGTCCCTAAACGCAGGTAGAGGGGCAATTTGTTTTATTATTGATAGAAGTTATAGCTCCAAATTACACATGATTGTTGTACGCTTCTCAGCTCCGTCTGGCCCCAGGACACTGAGGGCTATTTATAGTTATTAACCGACTTCAAAAAAAGCAAGTTTTTTTTATATGTTGCTTTTTTTAAATATTGCTAACATTCTTGTTAATGATTCCAAATAAGCTTAAGGTTGTGAAGATGATTCACGCCAATAGTCGAATGGTGGATTCGAACCTACCACCTTACGAAGCAGAACGTACCCTAAACTATTAAGCTATTGACGAAAATTAAGACAAAACACATCTAACATTACACGTAGAAACCTAATACAATAGTGTATTTTGTTTTCTTATTTCTACACAACCTTAAAATTGAAAATCAATTCGGTTCTGTATTTTTGTAGTGGAAAGTTTTTCGCCGCGTAGAGCACTTTTGGTAGAAAAATCTTATGGGTCACAGACACGCTCATGTGGTATTAATATTTTGTCATGATCCTGTACAACACATAATATATAAACAAACTATAATATATATATTTTTATGCGTATAAACTAGCACTTGACCACGATCCCGCTTGGTGTTAAGTTGTGATATAGTCGAAAGATGGTACGCGCTAGTTTAGTAAGTGCCTATTCACTCTACTCTTGAACGCTCCCACGTCGTACTCGGACGGAAAGACTGACGCCGGCAACTTGTTCCAACCCTTTGTTGTACACACGATGAACGATGACTCAAATCGCTTCGTTCGGACGCACAGAACATCGACTATGAAAGGGTGGAGACACGCCCAATGTCTAAACGTCCGAAGGTAGAATGAGGATGGAGGAATTAACTCGTGTAATTCCTGTGTACACTCTCTAAAATGTAATCTGTAAAACACCTGTACTGTATACCTTATAATATAATATATTATTGATTACTCATCTAGAATACACTATTACTTGTAATTTAATATATTGTGAGAGTTAAATTAAATATTTAATGATGTAAGTTTATTGTTTAAATAAAATAAAGTCTAGCCCGGCGAAGCGAGCTGTGCCCACCTAATACAATCCAACCTCTCAAATCCGGTGCAGCAGTAAAGGCCAGCTTCTCTGTGCCAACTGTGTTAGTTCATCAAAAAAAAAAAAGCGAGCTGTGTACGTTAGTTACGAATAAACAAAAAACCGACTTGAAATCGAATCGGTCAAACGTTATCACGTCATATAATTTTTATACTGGTTTCATAGTAAAATCATTGAAAAATAGTTAATAAGGCCGTAGTGTGACTAGTCCCTGTCGTTTCGTCTCCGCTTACGTGACTTATGGATTGAGTGACGTAATGCCAATAAACTTTTCTAATAAACAATAGTAATACAAGAATATTGTTTTCTTTATTTTATTTATAGAAACTAGGCAAGACCTCTGATTTCTCTCGCCTCATGCAAGCGAAGTCTCTCTTATTGTTTGAATCACAGGACAAATATACATCTCGCTTTTGATTGGGTTTTTGAGGATTGCGGGGAATCCAAATTTATTTACAACACTCATCGGCCCTGTAGTTCTGGGCTCTCAATAATAAGACTAAGGTATCCCCTGTCTGTCATAGAAGGCGACTAAAAGTGGCCTCGGGTTCAATAAGCGACAAGGGTGGGGGCCTTTGTCGTCCGCCAAGGTGGACCCGGGAAGAAGGCGACATCGGCTGGCCCGTGTCGCCTTACACTGCGAGGGCACAGGGGCTCCGGTGCGTTCCTCTGGAGATCCCAGAGCCCCTCACCATGCACTGAGGTAGGGTTTTACCCCTCTAAAACCTCCAGTTTTAGTGGGTAAAAACCACATAACCGCCGCCTTCCCCAGAAGGCGGGGTATCTTTTTAAGACTTCCTTACCGTAAACAAAAAAAAATCTAAAACACTCAAGTTTATTCCATGTTCGTATAAAAATGGTACAACGAAATTGATAAACCACAAGGGCGAGTCCCTAAACGCAGGTAGAGGGGCAATTTGTTTTATTATTGATAGAAGTTATAGCTCCAAATTACACATGATTGTTGTACGCGTCTCAGCTCCGACTGGCCCCAGGACACTGAGGGCTATTTATAGTTATTTACCGACTTCAAAAAAAGCAAGTTTTTTTATATGTTGCTTTTTTAAATATTGCTAACATTCTTGTTAATGATTCCAAATAAGCTTAAGGTTGTGAAGATGATTCACGCCAATAGTCGAATGGTGGATTCGAACCTACCACCTTACGAAGCAGAACGTACCCTAAACTATTAAGCTATTGACGAAAATTTAGACAAAACACATCTATCATTACACGTAGAAACCTAATACAATAGTGTATTTGTTTTCTTATTTCTACACAACCTTAAAATTGAAAATCAATTCGGTTCTGTATTTTTGTAGTGGAAAGTTTTTTCGCCGCGTAGAGCACTTTTTGGTAGAGAAAAATCTTATGGGTCACACATATGCTCATGTGGTATTAATATTTTGTCATGATCCTGTACAACACATAATATATAAACAAACTATAATATATATTTTTTTTATGAGTATAAACTAGCGCTTGACCACAATCCCACCTGGTGTTAAGTGGTGATATAGTCGAAAGATGGTACGCGCTAGTTTAGTAAGTGCCTATTCACTCTACTCTTGAAGGCTCCCACGTCGTACTTGGACAGAAAGACTGACGCCGGCAAATGGTTCCAGTCCTTTGCTGTGCGCACGATGAACGATGACACAAATCGCTTCGTTCGGACGCGCGGAACATCGACTATGAAAGGGTGGAGACCCGCCTAGTGTCTAAACGTCCGAAGGTAGAATGGGGATGGGGGAATTCACTCGTGTAATTCCCGTGCACACTTTTCAAAATGTAATCTGTAAAACAGCGAAAGGCTGGCCACCTTGCGCCGGTGCTCAAGACTATCTAGGTGTAGATCTTGGTCACCTATCAACTTTTTGGCCCGCCTCTCCATAGAATCCAGTGCCGCGAGTTGGTATTTGGCTGCACCTGCCCAGATATGACAACAGTACTCCACACATGGCCGGATCTGTGCTTTATACAAAGTCAAAAGCTGTCCCGGTGTGAAGTACCGCCGTATCTTTGATAGAACCATTGACTAATGTGAAAATTCTATAATTGTTATTTATGTGATGTATTTTGTTTTTAATTGTTGCGCAATAAAGTATATTCATTCATTCATTCTTAATATATAGATAGATATATAAATACTTTTAGAACCAAAGTATATGTTGAAAGGCGAACTTAATGCTATTTAGCATTTTCTTCCAGTCAATCTTTTGGGGTTAAGAGCAGACAAAAATATATAACATATAATTGTTGCTTGCATTGCAAATAGTGAAAACCATATTGATGTTGCTAATTTTTTTTTTTTTTATAATTTCTAAGCAAGTGCTTAACTACGATCCCACCTGATGTTAAGTGGAAATGCAGTCCTGATGGTAAGGCGCACTAGCTTAGTAAATGCCTATTCACTCTACTCTTGAAGGCTCCCACGTCGTACTTGGACAGAAAGACTGACGCCGGCAAATGGTTCCAGTCCTTTGCTGTGCGCACGATGAACGATGACACAAATCGCTTCGTTCGGACGCGCGGAACATCGACTATGAAAGGGTGGAGACCCGCCTAGTGTCTAAACATCCGAAGGTAGAATGGGATGGGGAATTAGATCATGTAGTTCCTGAGCACACTCTCCAAAATGCAATCTGTAGAAATTTAAACATTTATTTAAACATTTTTTTAATTTTAGCTCTAAAATTCTATGTTAAAAGTTTTCACTTCTATCGCCATATGACTGCCAGTATTTGTAATAGGTGTATACTATTAGTGCTATTTTTATAGAATGAAAGCAATTAACTAAAATATAATTACTTAAAATTAGAGAATAAATATTATTAACCGTTTCAACTAAGCTTAACCTTAAAGATGATTAACATCAGTAGTCGAATGGATTCGAAACCTTTCGCAAAGCGTACCCTGTTATTACGTAAGCTATTAGGCTATTGATACTTTTTATATATATCTCTCTCTCTTCCTTGCTATTGGTCCCACATGGTGATGGGATCAGCTTTCCGGATTTTCGCTTTCCACTTGGCCCTGTCCCCGACATCGTCTTTGGTAATCTTGCACTCCCTCATGTCTCTCGACACCACACTCTCCCACCTTGTCTTGGGAATATCACATGTATCATGTATATACCTAATTTGTATATTGTCGGGTTGTTTGTTTGTTGTTCTATTTCAGAGTTATTGAGTGCAAAGATCAATCCAGTATTCTTTGCTTGTTTTTTGTTGTATGCCGAACACAACGTAAGTATACAGTAATAGATAATTGACTTATAACGTAACTAGCCTTTCCGACTTCATGTTGCTACTTGACGTTAATTGTGATTGTGGTGTAATGTATAAAAAGAAGGATTTTTTCCAAATGATACCATTGACGTGCGTAAAAAAACCAAAAATCCCGGCCAACGCAAAAACATCGAAGCGATTCATTCCAACGCGGTATAACAATACACAAAAATGACAGAACGGGTCTAACAATCCACTTCCGGCCGTTCCGAACCCGCGGCCGCCTAATGCGATGCCTTAATGATAGTACTGACCCCGCAGACTGTAAAATTGTGGCTAGCTGATGGCATTGTTTCAACGTCTAACTCACATAAAATATATCTTATCCGATCCCAATCGGATCGACGCCATTTCGTTTCATTGTGCGATTCACAAAATGGCGTCGGTTTTGTACTAATTGAAACGAAAAAAAATGTAAAACTGTAATAACATTCATTCATTCTCGTTTACCATGTCTAATTCTGGGATAGTTGATTGCATTACACCATTGCCTGATCGTATACCAGCAATCAGTCCGAATGATTGGGTGGCCGCCTTTAAAATTGATTCCGGATCGAATCCCAAAAAGGGCGTATTAACAATACTTATCTAAAAAAAACAATTCTCAAGGCCTTTTAATTTTTATGAATTGTTAATTTTATCTTTACTAAGCCTATTAGGTCACATATGTAAAAAAGTGTGATATTGGATACAGAATTAAAGAAACAGAACAAAGGGAACTAACAGGATTCGAACAAATTCGAAGGTAAGAGAAAGGTAGACATAACTGTTAAAGTTATCAAGTTGAAGTGGCAGTGGACCAGCAACATCTGCCGAGTCATTAACAGAAGAAGGGGAAGAAAGTCAGAATGGAGGCCGCACACAAGTCGAAGTGTAGGGCGCGACGATCTTATTAGATAGGCGGAAGTGTCTGCATGCGGGAAACCGAAGACATTGTGGAAGGCAGTGGATAGACAAAAGCTTATGTTGATCATAATTATTGTTTTTAAATAGCAGTTTAGTGAGTCAGTAATAAAAGAAACAAACATTAAAATTAGCAAAATTCGGGTTAGTAATTTGAAACTGAAATTCTAAGTAGATTTGTGTCGAACTATTTATGAGACAGTGTGGGTTTCAAATCCCATTAATATCCATTCTCATTTAGCGGCTTGCAAATTAATTTAGGGTTTCATGCCTAGAAGCCATAAGAACTACAGTTTACCGTACAGCAATCGGCTGGAACATTGTAGAACAAAGCTATTCGTAATGCCCCTCCCACACTGGCGCTCCGTGACGGCAGTTAATTACTTTTAAATTTTATCTTTTATTACCAGCTAAATGATGGAGTCTACATTGTCTGGAAACGCCGTAACATGGTTCATCGTAAGCCAGATGGACACACGAATTCAAGCAATATAATTAAATGGAACAACTTGAGCGTGAATCCAGTTTTTTTTAAATTATACAACAGTTTATCTCATAACGATTTAGATATTTGAATGTTTGAATAGTGTTTCGATAAAAGATGAACCGACTCATGGTTCGGCCCTGTCGGACGCCCTCGGATTGGAATGCTAAAGCGATTAAGCTATCCAAGCCGAGGTCCCCCTTCGAGGGTCCTTATAAAAGTTCAGGCTCTGCTACTCAAAAATCCGGTAAAAATGTTGTAGTCAGCTTCTCTGGCTAGGCGATTTTTCTTAATAGATATAGACTCGACAAGCATTAACGACTTTGATCTAATGTTGGACAGAGGAAAAGTTGCCTTATTATTTTAAAAAATATCATTGGTATCATAGTGAAATGGCATTGGTATTCAAGCATCATTGTACCAAAAATTGAAACTTTAAGATATGTTTCAAATGTTGGTACTGTTCTGTAATTTGTTTCTTTATTTCGTTTTGGTGTACACTAAATAGCTATATCTATTGAACCAATACATGTATATTGTTAAGTACGGCGAGTTCTACTGGTTGATGATAGTGGATACGTTATATCAACTATGATGCGGTCGTGTTATCTTGTGGATTTGTGTGTCAGAGATCTGGGTCGTGAACAGCTATCGTTAGTGCTACACGCGACACTATCGTAGTATTTGCGTAACTTATGCCGCTGTACATCATATACCAAATCAAATCATACATATATATTACAGCGTCAATAGCCTCATGGTTAAGGGTACGGTCTTCGAATAGAAATGACGTAGGTTCAAATCCACCCTTCGACTATTAACGTAGAATTTCTTTTTTTTGGTGACGGGGGGGAATTTTCAACAAGATGGAGTATCTTTTTGAAGATTTCCTTCTGAGGGAAGGCGGGGTCATGTAGGGTTTTTACCCACTAAAACCCCCCGGCGGCCCTTCCTCGGTGCATGGTGAGGGGTTGGAACGCACCGGAGGTGTGCACTGTGCTCTTCGGAGAGCACGTCCCGAGGTACCCTCGCAGTGCAAGGCGACACGGGCCAGCCGATGTCGCCCTCTTCCATGGTCCACTTTGGCGGACGACAAAGGCCACCACCCGCCCGCCGCGCATTAGTCGCCTTCTACGACAGGTAGGAGATACCGTAGTCTTATTATAGGAGCCCACAAGCTTAAACTTAGTTGGAATGGTAAACAAGAATGTTAGTAATATTTCTGAAAAGAAATATTACTAACATTCCTCGGATAATCAGCATTATGCTGAGCAGTGAACCCGGTCGGTTCGGCGTTGCAACGCATAGCCTTGTGTATCGGACCTTTTGGGTCTTTAGTGATATATATATATTTATTTTTTATTTTTTTTCATTTTTAACTGTGCGCTTAACTTGTTGTGTTAATTTGTATATGTGTTGTAATCTGTCTAACCGATTAAATGGCTTGATTATAAATTCGATATATATCTCTCTCTTCCATGCTATTGGTCCCACATGGTGGTGGGGTCAGCTTTCCGAATTTTCGCTTTCCTCTTCGCTCTGTCCCCGACATCGTCTTTGGCGATGTTGCACTCCCTCATGTCTCTCGACACCATACTCTCCCACCTTGTCTTGGGTCTTCCTCTGGGTCTTCGACCGGGAAGGGAAAGTTGTAGCGCGATGTTCCCTACGTAGTCGGAGGGCCTCCTCTTAACGTGTCCATACCATCGCAGCCTACTCTCCTGCCTTTGTCGGCAATGTCGCGCACACCCAGGCTTCCTCGCACAAATTCGTTGCGAATTTTGTCACGCCTGGTTACGCCACAAATCCATCTCAGCATTTTCATTTCGGCAACTTGGATGGTATGCACGTTATTCCGAGTCACGGTCAAATTCGATATATATATATATACAGGTATATTAATTATCTTTTCATCATTACCAAATATGACAGATAGTAACACAAACACGATTGACGTGCTGGCGGCTCACATACTCTCCGAACAGCGGTATGTCGCTCAAACCGAATCATTAAGTCAAAATACACGTACATTAAAATGGCGTCCAATATCCATAGGAGTGCAGACGGTACGCTTTTGTAATGTTGATCCGTATCATTTGTAACTGTCAATTATAATGATAGAGCCGCTCTGACGGTGCCCATTGTTGGCCTTTGTAGCCTCGTGCTGCGTTCGAATTTTTGTTATTTGTAACAGGTAATTTTTTTTTAAATATATAAATTAAAATTTTCCACCTTGATGATCAGTTAACAAAAATCATCAACGTATATTCTATTACGAAGCATATACGTAACTACAATCGTGGGCAAAGGTAAAGGGTCGCTTAAAAAAGTTTGAATATCTCGGAAGATAAAGATGCTAGCTAACTGAAATAAATTGTGCATGATTGACAATTAAATATCTTTACAATAAAATAAAATATTTTTTATTTATTTATTTATATTTCATTAAAAAATAATAACTTAAACGAAAAAGGATATCCTACGTTTGAATTTTATTATGGCGTATAATGGAGATTAAAATTTAAATTTTAATAAAAGTTAAAAGTTAAAAGTTACAGCCTTTATATATATAATATATATGTCCCACTGCTGACAGAGGCCTTCTCTGTAAAGAGAGTTCATATGGGCATAGTCTGCCACGCGGCCCTAATGCGGATTGGTAGACTTCACATGTCGTAGAAAAATTTTCTAAGACATGTAGGTTTCCTCACGATGTTTTCCTTCACCTTTTAATAAAATTTAATAGAAAATACTGTATTATCCAAGTTTACGTAAGATATCCTAAATTTTAAATGTAATTAGTAAATATATTTTGTTGTAAGGATATTTATGTGTCTATTATTTTACAATTTATTTCAGTTGGCTAGCGTATTTATCTTCCGAGATATTCAAACTTTCTTAACCGACCCATTATTTTTGCTCACGGCTATATTATAAAAGCCATATCCTACTAATATCACAGAAGGTTTGTAGGAATGTAAGGATGTATGTAAAGTGTAATATTGTGTGTAACTTTACAATAATATAGTTCATACAGAGTAACATATAGGCAATAATTTAAAAAGATATAGTGTGAATTATCAAATATAACGATAAGTAGGAAAAAAACTGCCATCTGTGAGCTATTCTGCCGTGCCAACAAACGCAGGAGTTACACGGACATGAGGACATGACACGATATCTACACCTAGATAGTCTTGAGCACAGGTGCAAGGTGGCCAGCCTTTCGGTGTTTTACAGATTACATTTTGGAGTGTGCACAGGAATTACACGAGTTAATTCCCCCATCCCCATTCTACCTTTGGACGTTTAGACACTCGGCGGGTCTCCACCCTTTTATAGTCGATGTTCCGCGCGTCCGAACGAAGCGATTTGAGTCATCGTTCATCGTGCGTACAGCAAAGGAGTGGAATAAGTTGCCGGCCTCAGTCTTTCCGTTCAAGTACGACGTTGGAGCCATCAAGAGTAGAGTGAATAGGCACTTACTAAACTAGCGCGTACCATCTTTCGACTATATCACCATTAACACCAGGTGGGATCATGGTCAAGCGCTAGTTTACACGCATAAATATATAAAAAAAAAACATAATGTATGATGGAAATGTTTTTCTTAAATAGTCCCATGAAAGAGTCCGCGACAGCAATATATCTATCTATTATATGTAAGCCATTATCACCAAAATAGTAAACCATAAACACAATAAAAAATTTGTTGAAATTCATATCAAAATAAATACTTTTATCCCATCTGGCATTTAAAGTAGATAAACTTCGTCTTTTACGCTACATTATTTGGGGAAATATTTGAATAGTTATGACGATAAACAAAGGAGTGTGCGAAATTTTTTTCATCTATTATTTTATTGTATAAAATATATTTTAATCTCATAACTGTTTTATTTATGTATCATATTTATTATACTCTTACTGTCTGTATAATTAATATTCCATATAAAAGTAGTATTGCGCGCGCACGTCTTTAGGTAGTCCCGGGCACCGCTGAAAATCAGCGCTGTAGGCTAGCGACAGCATATGCTGAGACGGTGTCCGATATTGGCGTCATATGTTTTTTATTATTTGTCCGTGTAACTTTAACTGTGTTTTGTCTATTTTTCATTCTTTTTTAATGTGTGTATAATTCTGTCTGTGATATGTTTTGTATTGTGATGCCAATAAATAAATGTCAATGTCTATATGATGGTACGCCATGGTTACTATTAGAGTTTATTTGTAATGCTCCCACAACCTAACTATTCAACCGATCATTATTAAATTTTGCATACAAGGAATACAGAAAAGGACATCATTTTTGATCGCGGCTAACACCGCGGGGAGCAGCTTGTATTTAAAATATAGTACAGCTTCTCTGTCAGGAGCCATTATTTTTAGTGCCTAAATCACTTTGTTGTCAGTTCTAAATTTAGTCACACAAGGGATGAGGTAAAGTACCAGGGTCAAAGCCAAAGTCTAGCCTGTATTAACTCAATTCCCTCTTTCCTGTCGGTTGATTGGAGCTAATTGCAGCGACCTCCCACCTCTCACCCTCTTTGTGTCGATAATTGGAGTCTGACCTGGCGCTATTTGACCCTCTTTTACTGATAGAATTAACGATTTGCAAGATATTACAATATTAGTCACATGACTCATGCATTTTATTTTAACTGGAGAACCGTGCCTACCTAATCATAAATGATCCCGGTATTACAGGTTGCCAACCTATAAAGATGTGAACCGCAGTAGCTCAGTGTCCGGACGCCTCAAGTTGCATAGTACGCTAGCAACCCGGTGCAAATTTGTTGTTGCAATTTTATATGTTGTCTTACCACGCGGTCGGCGATGAAGCTAAACATCGTGAAGAATTTACATGTCTCAGAATTTTTTCTAAGAGGTGTGAAGTCTGCCAATTCGCACTAGGATCGCGTGGCAGTCTATGCCCTTGTACTCTCTATGCTGAGAAGGCCTGTGCCAAACAGTAGGCATACTTACTGTAACTTATTAAGTGTCGAGTCAGAAGTTAATTATAGCGCCACTTCACGTCGGTATTCTGTGAGGCTATGCTACTTCCTGCTGAAGCCATTGCACTGGCAATACCGCTATATTATTAACAGCGCCTATATGTGATCCCAGAACTGCACCTCTCTTTTGGGTCGTCACTATAACTTCTGTAGTTGTTTCTACGTGTAAAAGCAACCGACCGAGCAGTGTTACGTCCCTCTCGGCCGTCCTCAGATGGAAATGCTCACGCGTAACATAGTAACCGTCCATGCCGAGGTTACCCATTACCGGAGGGTCGTGTGGAATGACTAGCTTTAGGTTCGGGGTTGAGGCTAAGTGACCTAAGAGCTATGCCACCTCTCAATCCGGTGACGCACTAAAACTCAGCTTGTCTGGCTGTGTTGTATGTCACAAAAATAAACTCGGCAGCGCTGTGACTTTTATAAAAAAATAATTATAAGAATTGATAACTTGTTTTGAAGTCGGTCAAGTAATAATGTCTATAAAGTTGGTAATATGTCTAGAATTTCTCGTTATACGATAGCGAAAAAATTTGCACATCTTTTGAATCTATTTCGATATCGCTGTCCCAAGGTTCATCAAGCCTCATGGTTTTTTCGATTTTGGTTAAAAATCCCATGCATGAAATGGCTTAAAAGAGTTGTCCTTTAAAATAAACGTTACCGCACTAGGCAGACATAAACGCGCATGCCTATTCCCAACGCGCCGTCCTCTTTGTAAGCCAATTATACACATTCAATGTTTATTTATAAATGAATTTGCTTATTGACTGCGCCCGCGAATGCCATGTTTGTTGAATGATTGAGACTTCCGAGAAACCGCCGCCCGGTACACAGCGTCCGCTCGCTTCGTTTCTGTTGTATTTATCATCTCTTTGACAACAGATGGCAACGCCTCTTCACTTCGCCTCTGTAAACTGGATTGAGAAACAATACTTAGGTCTCCTCTCGCAGATCCTTGAGTCACTCTATGCAGTAGTTCCCCGGTATATCTTTGGAATCAACATAGTAGCTGTCCAACTCCAAATCGTAAAGCTCTAGTGAGCTCTTACACCCCAACTCAAGCGTAGATAAAGAAGGTTTACATTTAAAAAATCAAAATCAGTTCATTAATGACCGCGATATGAGTGCACAAATATTTAAGAACCTCTTATTTCAAAGTCGGTCAAAAAACTTAAGTAATAACTAGTTACATTCGTTAATTAAAAATATGGCGGCCATTTCCACTAGTAGGATTTACGACACCGGAATTCCTTGAGAATTGCTTAAGCTTGCAACAAATGCAGATTAAAAAAAGGTGGTAAACAGTCCTGTTTAAATACTATTGTAACTATTTCTACCTGAGTTTTATATTGCAGCATCTGCGGTGACGCAGGTAAGTTACCAAATCCTTTTAAACTTGTACCTTCCAAGTGTTTTCGTTGAGGTTGGAAAATTTAGCGGTATATAAAGGTAATTAATTTTTCATTCGTATCAGAAATATAATTATATGCTATTTTATAAACAAATGTGATCTTCTGTAAGATACTCGTATATTCAGCCCTGTAGTTCTGGGCTCTTAAGAATAAGACTACGGTATCCCCTGCCTGTCGTAGAAGGCGACTAAAAGGGGCCTCGGGTTCACTGAGCGACAAGGGTGGGGGCCTTTGTCGCCCGCCAAGGTGGACCCGGGAAGAAGGCGACATCGGCTGGCCCGTGTCGCCTTCCACTGCGAGGGCAGAGGGGGGGAGGGAGTAACCTCCCCCCTCGGGACGTGCTCTCCTTGAGCACAGTGCAGAGGGGCTCCGGTGCGTTCCTCTGGAGATCCCGGAGTCCCTCGTCATGCACCGAGGAAAGGGCCACCGGGGAGGTTTTAGTGGGTAAAAACCCCACATAACCGCCGCCTTCCCCCCAGAAGGCGGGGTATCTTTTTGAAGATTTCCTCCTCGTAAACAAAAAAAAAAAGATACTCGTAAATTAATATAAGTTAACCGACTGACTAATAAAACAAGTACTGTAGTTTACTAGATCGGCATGTAGTGGACAAACGAGCCGGATGGCGCTACGATCGCCATCCCTTATCCAGTCTTGAAAAACATACCAATACTAAAATAAAACTCTGATGAAAATAAATTTTTTATTTGATATATTGATGAAACAAGAAATATGCTTGAAAATCACCTTTTGTTGATAGTCAAATACGTTTTTTTTAAACAGAAAAGGGTACTTTGGGTTTAGGAATCATAAATATACTTGAAGAAGCAGTTCTAAAAAGACCTATTATATTAAATGTTTATAGATACATGTCTTTCTCAATGTATTAATATGTGAGTGGATCAAGTATCTTGGTACTCTTTGCCTGGAATTTCTGCTATTAACAGACCATAGATTAATAAGAATATATATTTTGCCAATAAAATAGCTACCGACCGAGTCGTTGTTCGGTACAATTTCTCACATAAATTATCAGATACGATTTGTTATTAGTGGCGATGAACAGTTGCGTCTCACAGTAATTGTTCAACTGTATAGTTCGAGATATAGCACTATACTGTAAATGTAGCATGAGAATGGTAAATAAAGATAAAAACGTCACGTATATTAAAAAAAAACCTATTAGGAATCATTAGAATTACTTCAATGAGTCGAAACATTCAATCAATCTTGGCCTACAAACACAATTCAAAATCTTAGCTCCCACAGAATGTGTTGCGTTTTTCTTTATCAAATATAGCATGTATTATTATCAACCGACTTCAAAAAAAGGAAGAGGTTTACAATCAATTTTTAACGTTTGTAATAATATATAACTTACGACTGGGTGATTCAGATGATTCGTTTTTTGTATGTAAGTTGGTGCTGACAATCCCATCCATTCAAAACCATATATGTTAAATTTGCATCAAGTATGTGCGCCACAAATGGACGAATAAGTCAATATCACGCCAACCGATTTTGATGATTCATTTTTTATTGGAAAGGATGTACATAAAGAGTGGTTTGATGAAAGTTTGGATAGGTTCTGATTTCTATTTCGTAATATTCTTTCGATAATTCGGCGTTACAAAGAAGGCGTCAATATCGTTTGATTTGATTTGAAGTCGGTTTTTGTTTTTGCTCGTAAATATAATTGTTTTTATTGTCATCTGTATATATATATATATATGTAAATGTATATTTATCTATCTATATGAGATTATAGTCTGCATAGCATTAACTTCGCCATAGCATTGGTTCAATAAAGAATATATCTATCTATCTATCAGATTAAAAGATATAATTCGGGTACTGTGATTTAGTATTTCTGTAACTTCTTCAGCCAAAAGCTCGCCGCAAGCCAGACCGCTTTGTAAAGCAAAATCTGGCTGACTGCGTCGAGGGAAGAAGCAGATGGTCATATAGGATCTAAAAAGCTTAATGAAAGGAAAAGGTGTCTATGTTTACCTGGCCAGGGTTAAAAGGACATGAGAGCTTTTATTTACTTAGGCTACAGCCAAACATTTTAAAAGCCATCTTCACCGGTGGCTGACGGTCGCAAGTCTTCATGATCTCGTTTGCCTTCAACGATTCACTGTCTGCACTCACAAACAATTCCCTATCACTTCACTACAAGAAAACCATCCTTATCCCTCACGTAATAAGAGCTTGTTGACCTGTATACACAATCTTGTTATTGACCACTAAAACGTCGAGGTGTTCTCGCTTACAACCGCGCCTTTGTGAAGTCGTCCAGATTGAGCTGACACCTCGCGCCACGCGGACTTGGCGTCCGTTGTGATGTGTGTGTTGTGGTTTTGGCTGGAAATGGTAGGTCACCGTCTGCTGGATCGTATACGAGGTCGAGCGACAGACGCGCTTACATAGCTACACTGTGGAATCTCTGTTATTGGATAGAGGAGCATTCAGGATGTGTCCGTTCATTTCGTCCGTTCTGTATTTCTTTGTTGCTATGAAGCTGACGTTGTCCGTGCACTTTTTACATGCGGATATTTCATGAATGGGTCGGTCTCCTAATAATGGCTCCGTACGCGTCGTATGAGTTCATCTGCTGTGAAGTCAGTCGCCGATTGGCCGCTGCCTTTGTGAGCGTTGGCATTACTGTACTGGATAGATTCGTATCACATCAGTGTGGTACGTGACTAATTATAGTTATTAGGTGATTTAACCGTGGGTTACGTATTTTTATGAGGCAAGGGTCAAAGAAGCACGCGGATCTGCTGATGTTCACTGATGAACGTCACGCGATAACATTCACAACACACAGTACAACAAATACAAGGAGTTGTGAATGGAATCAATAGACAAATGCGGTGGTACTCAAGCTTTTTTTCAAAAGGGTCACAAACGTGTTTAGTCCCGGTGCCTGTGGTTAATTGCAATAAGCTTACAATATTTTTGTTTCCAACAACACTAGCATTCTTGTTAACTACTCCGATTTTTTTTGACGAACTACACAGATTGGCCAGAGAAGCTGACCTTCACTGCTACACCGGATTGAGAGGTGGCATAGCCCTTAGGTCGCTTAGCCTGAACCTCTATCGCTATTAACTCGACAAAAGGGTCCACCCAGTGAGGGTTTGTCTCTCTACGACTTCGATCGAACGTTTCGACGGTTTCGGTTGCTATTTCAGGGATAATCTAAGGGACAACCCGCTCAGACTAAGCTTAATCTTGTGCTAGGAGATGGTTCACGTTAATAGTCAAATGGTGGGTTCGACCCTACGGTCATGCGTTTCCTCCATATTCCTCGACGCTTCGGTTCTTTTACCAACCGACTTCAAAAAGAGGTTGTCAACTCATCTGTATTTTTTTTTGTTCGATGTTTGTTACCGCATAACTTTCTACTGGGTGAACCGATTTTGATGATTCATTTATTTATTTGAAAGCTGGTGCTTCTCATGTAGTCCCATTTATTCCGTGTGGTGCAATTCTGAGTGTTAAATTTGTATCAAGTGTGTGCACCACAAATGAACGAATAAATCAATATCACGCCAACCGATTTCGATGATTCATTTTTTAATTGAAATTAAGGGGCTCATTTCATGAGTGATGAGATTTCAGTTAGTTTCTGATTCAATCTAATTCCTATGATAATTCGGAAAAACAAAAAGGGCGTTCACGCGTAATTGCATTAATTTGGAAGTTAGATTTGAAATCGATTTATGTTTTTGCTCGTAAATATAATACTTGTAATTTTGTGCTCTTACTAAACAAAGAGAGTTGCAGTAGAGAGTACCTTACGTTTACCAGAGTACTGGGGGGAGTAAGCCTTATTCGTCTTCTTAGCTTAATCGATAAAAGAGAGACGAAGTATCAGGTGCTTGAATATGAAACAAGCAAATAGAACTTTTCAGATCATCTCTAATCATCATAATCATTGCTAGGTAATTGAGTAATTACTTAACTCTAATAACTATTTAAACACGTTTTACATTTATTGTGTTAAATTTTTTTTATTACACTGTACAAATTTCATGTCACGCGCAATACTACCTGTATTGCGCGTGTCAGATATTATATTATAGTTGCTCTTTTAACTATCGAATGTTTAGATTAGGTAGTTATTGAGTCTATCTGCTATTGTTATAATTTATCTAAGTACTACCCGACAGGATCTGTTTATTTATATATATATATACATATATATATTTACGAGCAAAAACATAAATCGATTTCAAATCTAATTTCAAATTGACGCCCTTTTGTTTTTCCAAATTATCATAGGAATTAGATTGAATCAGAAACTAACCGAAATCTCATTAAACTACTCATGAAATGTGCCCTTGCAATAAAATGAATGAATCATCAAAATCGGTTGGCTACACGCCATATACTTCTTCTAGCTTATGCTTAGTTGGAATGGTTAACAGGAATGCTAATAATATTTGTGAAAAAAACTATTGTCAGCAATCTTAAAAAAATCCTACAATTCATCTGCACAATAGAATCATCTAAGAGAAGAATAGAAAGAATAGTAAAAATAGAAAAACAGAAGAGAGAAGAAGAAAACATAGAACAGACATGACATTTCTAGATCCTATATTGATTAAGAAGAATGGTCTTATATCAGCATTTTTTCATTTTATTAGTTTTGCTTTTCATCAAACATGACCCCACATACATAGTTTTTCTTACTTCTACCCTACTTATAAACCAAAAAGTCATGACCAGATGATTCTGACACGCGCCGCACGATATTGGGTAGTCCTGGGCACCGCAAAATCAGCGCTGTCGCATCCTTGCGACGGGATATGCTGAGACGGCGCCTAATGTTGCCATCATATCCTATTTGTCCGTTCCTTCTTTTAATTGTATATTGTTTATTTTTCTTTCTTTTTTAATGTGTGCTATATTTTGTTATGTATTATGATGCCAATAAATAAATGTGTATGTCTATGTATCCAAAATATAACACCTGAGATAAGCGGAGAACGTAGCCGTTGGAAAGTTTTCCTTTGGCAAAAAAAAATGGAGGAAAAGCAGCCGACGTAATTGGTTTTTTGCGACGCCAAGTTCGGAATCGCGACACCGGCCGGGGGGAAATTGAAATTCTTGTTGGTGTTAAATTCTAGACGTTTGTTGATTGAACATTCTAGTGGATTTCAACGTTCCACACCACCCGCAGGCGCCGCGCGCCAACTAAATGGATTTCCAAAAGGAAAATAAACTACGAATTTGTTGCGTTGTAACGGTTTAGTTAAGTGTGATATTTAATCGACTTCAAAAAGGTGGTTATTCTCTATCTGGCCTCCAAGTCTGCCAAACCAGTCGTGTCAAAGTTAACGTTCAATGTCATAGATGTGGATTTTTGCTAGGTTTGGTGATCTGCTAGTTTTGTTCTGTCACTATGTCACTATTACGGATAAAATGGATACCACGTAACCTACATATATATATATATATAAATATAATATTATACTTCTTCTAGCTTATGCTTAGTTGGAATGGTTAACAGGAATGCTAATAATATTTGTGAAACAAATCTTTAAAAAAAATCCTACAATTCATCTGCACAATAGAATCATCTAAGAGAAGAATTGAAAGAATAGTAAAAATAGAAAAAGAGAAGAGAGAAGAAGAAAAACATAGAACAGACATGACATCTCTAGATCCTATATTGATTAAGAAGAATTCTGGTCTTATATCAGCATTTTTTTTCATTTTATTAGTTTTTGCTTTTCATCAAACATGACCCCACATACATAGTTTTTCTTACTTCTACCCTACTTATAAACCAAAAAACGGGAAGTCATGACCAGATGATTCTGACACGCGCCGCACGATACTGGGCACCGCAAAATCAACGCTGTCGCATCCTTGCGACGGGATATGCTGAGACGGCGCCTAATGTTGCCATCATATCCTATTTGTCCGTTCCTTCTTTTAATTGTATATTGTTTATTTTTCTTTCTTTTTTAATGTGTGCTATATTTTGTTATGTATTATGATGCCAATAAATAAAATGTCTATGTATCCAAAAAATATAACACTCCGAGATAAGCGGAGAACGTAGCCGTTGGAAAGTTTTCCTTTGGCAAAAAAAAAATGGAGGAAAAGCAGCCGACGTAATTGGTTTTTTGCGACGCCAAGTTCGGAATCGCGACACCGGCCGGGGGGAAATTGAAATTCTTGTTGGTGTTAAATTCTAGACGTTTGTTGATTGAACATTCTAGTGGATTTCAACGTTCCACACCACCCGCAGGCGCCGCACGCCAACTAAATGGATTTCCAAAAGGAAAATAAACTACGAATTTGTTGCGTTGTAACGGTTTAGTTAAGTGTGATATTTAATCGACTTCAAAAAGGTGGTTATTCTCTATCTGGCCTCCAAGTCTGCCAAACCAGTCGTGTCAAAGTTAACGTTCAATGTCATAGATGTGGATTTTTGCTAGGTTTGGTGATCTGCTAGTTTTGTTCTGTCACTATGTCACTATTACGGATAAAATGGATACCACGTAACCTATATATCTTCGAAAAAATTTTTAAGGCATGGTGAAGTCTGCCAATCCGCACTAGGGCCGCGTGGTGGGCTATGCCCTTATACTCTCTTTACAGAGTAGGCCTGTTCACAGCAGTGGGACATATAAATTATATATATAAAGGCTGTAACTATTTTTTTAACACACTAACACTTTAAATGGCACACTCCGATATAATTTCAATCTCGTACGTAACTTCCAAATATGCTGATTCATTAGAATCAATTAATCAATATTAAATAACCATAATAAAGATTACATACCAAAAAATGAAATAAGTAGATTAAGATGATGTATATATATGTAGATTGTTTTCACAGTGAAATATCATTGGCAAATACACTCGGCACATTTATTCGTCAGTGTACTTCAACAAACGAGGTTCGGGCTAAGCGACCTAAGAACTATGCCACCTCTCAATCCGGTGAAGCAGTCAAGGACAAGTTCGGCCTTTTTTTTTTGTTCACGCGGAGGAATCTTTTTATAGACCATCCTCCGGTACCCTGGGTGGGCCAGAGGGATGTGTGGGACTCGGCCTGGGCAGCCCCTACCCACTAAACCTTCCGCGAATGCCATCAGCCGTTATGAGCGGGGTGCCCCGGATCTGTCAGCGACAGGACACCCCAACGACCGGCCGGTCCCGGCAAAGACCGAACTTCATCCTCAAAGGGGACTTCTGCGGCACTCAGAGAAGTCCCGACGACGCCGAAGAATGCTGGGGCCAGGTACCCATCCTGGCCCCGCTTCGGATTACGGGGGCGCGGCAAGAGGAGGCGTTCGTAACACCTCCTGCGCTCCCCTCCCTGACCCGCTCGTCAGCCTCCTTCTGGGACATGACCGTCTCAGGACAACTTCGGCCTGGCCAATCTGTGTAGTTCGTCAATAAAAAAAAAAAAACCTCCACAAACAGTATAGATATAGTGAGAAAAGATTATCTATTATCCAAGAAATCGTATTTATCGTGCTCTCTCAAACAGCTCCAAATTAATGGATATGAAAATGTCACTCATTTGATACGATAATTCGTTGACAGTTCGGGTGTCATCATATTCTGTTAAAGATCCCAGTTATCCCGAAGGAAAATAATTTCTCACTACATCTAAAAGAGAACTAAATAATACAGTACGCGTAGTGACAATGGAAACAATGAACGTAATTTATGTAAGAAGGAATGAGTACAGAAATTAAGGAACAAACTATAGACGCTTTATAACTGTGACCTCTGTAAAATATGAATGACGGACAATCGATGTACACACGTCAACTGAATTATTACGATTGGCGTGGTCTCGTAATTGGGGCCTGTCAAATGGCCTGATAGTGATTCATGCTGTGAAACAAAGCCAGCAATGAAAGGTCAAGGAGTATTGTAGGAGAAGACGAAACAAACATGTACGTATATAACTATTTCGTATCAGTGATAATTAGCTATGGCAGAAATTGCGTACATTAAAAATATGCACTCTGAACATTATATTACAACTGAGCCCCAGTTGTTGCAACGACATACCGGATAATTAAATTGTCGATAAAACAATGTCGATACCGAGATATATGAGATGTAAATATTTTTTTGCTAACGGGGAGGAAATCTTCAAAAAGATAACCCGCCTTTTGCGGGGAAAGCGGGGTTAGGTTACTCCCTCCCCCCCTATGCCCTCGCAGGCCCGCCGATGTCGCCTTCTTCCCGGGTCTACCTTGGCGGGCAACACAGGACCCCACCCTTGTCGCCCAGTGAACCCGAGGCCCCTTTTAGTCGCCTTCTACGACAGGCAGGGGATATCGTAGTCTTATTCTTGAGAGCCCAGAACTACAGGGCTGAAGATGTCAAATGCCTAAGGTGCATTCTATTAAGACTAAGTATATTCATCATCAAATATCTTTTATTGAAAGAAAACTACGCACGCTTGTGGAGTAAGCTGGTAATGCGTTACGAAAGGTGTAATCGTGCGAGGCGAATTAAAGTTGAGAGGGAAATATGTTTTTTTTATTCTTTCTAAGCCAGTGCTTGACTACGATCTCACCTGTTGTTAAGTGGAGA
The DNA here is from genome assembly GCA_029286785.1 of Meandrusa payeni. Taxonomy (NCBI): domain Eukaryota; kingdom Metazoa; phylum Arthropoda; class Insecta; order Lepidoptera; family Papilionidae; genus Meandrusa; species Meandrusa payeni. Next base: position 2,177,225 of record JAGSMX010000008.1, on the reverse strand, counting down.
TGCAGTCCTGGATGGTAAGGCGCACTAGCTTGGTAAATGTCTAATCACTCTACTCTTGAAAACACCGACATTGTAATCGGAGGGAAAGAGACGCGGGCAAACTATTCCGGTCCTTTGCTGTACGAATAATGAAAAACGAAGCAAAGTGCTTCGTTCGGGTTTGAAGGATGTTCACAACAAAAGGATAAAATCCTGCAGCGCGTCTAGAAGTCCAATGGTGGAACGGGGATGGGGGAATTAGATCATGTAATTCCTGAGCACACTCTCCAAAATGCAATCTATAGAAAACCGAAAGGCTAGCTACCTTACGCCTGTTGTGCTCAAGACTGAGCAGATTGGTTTCAGCTGCATCACCAAATAGCCTCTATGTAATTATGTATGTTAAGGACTATGCCCTTATAATCTCTTCACAGAGAAGAACTTTGCCTAACAGTGGGACATATATATATATATATATACACGCTGTAACTTTAAGCATGTGTTGAAGAGGACTAGAGTCACGTGTGCCTTGTCGTGGTTCCCAGAACGTTGGCAGGCGAACGCTTTATTGCCCTCAAGACAGGCCGCCGTGATTCATGCGCCGCGATAGTCGCTGATATCCTGCCACGAACGTAACAAGTTTCTTGGGAACCTCAAAAACGTTTCTCGCAGCGCCTTTTTGTTCAATTCGTTGAAATTATTTAATGGACCCATTGGACTATCTAATTTCAATCTTATATCAAATATTTTTATAGCACACAATACACTGTCTTGATTTAAACGTGAGTATGATCTCTTATGTTTTATTTGATAAACTTTATTTATTTTTAAATCTATTATTAATCATTTCATAACACACTATTTAGCGAAGTGTGTTATGAAATGTATAAATTATTTATTGTGTGCATTACGGAGGAAAGAGATAGAATCACACTTAAAATTAGTGATACGCTGTGGAGCGCCTCAAAATTGACGTCGAAATCCAACAGATAATAAACAGCAAATATAGTTAAACGTGTATAAATAAGAACAGGATCGATACAAAGAATGGCGTCTGCAGAGATAATAAAACATTAACGAAGGACGTCACCGGCAATGGCGGGAAATGTGTAGCTAGCATGGTTTTAAAATTTAAAGGCGCCATTACGACAGAAGTCAGCTTGTCTATTGAATAATCTATGATCAATTTCACGATTAAATATTCTGTGTTCGTTATTATTTAGCCTGGAAATAACTAGCTCTTTACATATTTTGAGCAACAAAATTGTTCAGGTTTTCCTTTATTTATAAAGAACTGGCCGAAGACAAGTCTAAATGGAAAGTTGCCATGCTAGTTGGCGGCGCCAAAAGACAAATTTAAAAGAGACTTCTGTGTGTTCGAACAACCGATGAGTTGACGGTCATAACAATTTATATCGATTGTATAAATTTAGTTTTATTTTAGTCGTAAAAAGAAATTGCCTTAAACACGACTAAGAAAAAGTTTTCGCATCAATATAGATAATACAAAGACTGTAAATGCCAAGCCAATAAAAGTGTGGCAAAAAATTAAAAGCAAATAAAGTTAAGGATTACAAAAGGTTTTTTTTATATATATATTTTTTTACAAGAAATATTACTAACATTCTTGTTAACCATTCCAACTAAGCTTAAGCTTGTGCTAGGAGATGGTTCACTTCGATTCGAACCTACGACCTTACGATTCGCAGACCGTGCCCTAAATTAGGCTATTGACGCTTACCTGATATTTTAAAGATTAAATATATAAATGCACCAGTCAATTTACTATACATATAATATTCATTATTGTATTCTGTACGTCAACTAATTGAAACTAAACCCCTTCGAACAAGAAATTCCAAATGAGTTCATAAACGACGTCGCTACGACAAACATAAACCCACGCTGGTAAAGGAGGATAGGCAGATATCACGTACATACTTAGTACGATCCTAGTACACCTCTTTCGCTTAGATAACCTCAGTACAACTACGCATAACATAATCGTCGGCTAAGGCTGCCATTATAACAAAAACATTCATAACGAATTTTCTGTTACGAAGTATTTTAATAAGATCCATTATAGACGCCGTAATGGGTCTTAATAAAAAAAGGACATTGGAACCGCTGCTATGGATTATGCAGCATCCTTGTACCCCATGAGACTTTTTCCTTAACTTTATTTATTTAATAATTAACCATTTATCTATCTATTTTCTTTTCTTTCTTCTCTATTTATTTGGGAGTTAGCATTCTGGTTATAATGGAGCATTGGCCCTGGCGGCTAGGGTAGTTATTTGCTTGCAATAGATCGAGAAAAGTTGATTGTGATTTGCCACGCTCGTAATTTGTAAAATGTCGTCTCGATTTATAGTATGATACATTCTGTGTTCGCAATCGTAACGCAGAAAATCGTGGGCAAAGGGTATGTGTCGATCTACTACTACACCATTCCTCCGTTAAAAAGTCCCAGCTTATTCTACATCCCATGCACAGGCCTTCTGTGTAACGTAACGCTTATTGGACGACTTCACATGTCTTACAGAAGTTTCCTCACGACGTTATCTGTACAAAGTAATTTAATCTAGTGTAATTAGTGCTACAAATAATCGTATATATTAATTAATCTTTTGTATTGGCGTGTAGTGCAAGGGTAGTGACAAGTGTTTGCAGGAAGTCCATGGATGTCCGTAACACAGATCTATGCACCTAGCACGACGCCATTTGTGTTAATTTTAATCGATATGTTATTCTTATCTATGTATATTTTGCTTGTGTTTTTATATGGATATATAAAAAAATATTACTTCTTTACGCGTGGTAAATCAAACGCTCTCTCTTAAATCTATACTTAAAATTTATACTTAAATTTTCCTATTTCTGTCTCTATATTCTGATATATATATATATATATATATATATATATATATATATATATATATATATATATATATATATATATTGTTACTTAATAATTATGGTTATGCTATTAATCTATCTGTATTGCATGTTTATGTATGCTTGCATTTATGTATATATTTATGTTTATACATATATAATATATTTTTATATTTGTTTTAATTGACTTTTTTATTTTTATTTTCTAAGCTTGCACCCGTGACCTTGTTTCTACACAACCCTAAGGTAGTCTGGCAGAGAATGCATGGCATTAAGTCCGCCTTTTTGTACTCTCTTATTTTGTGCAAATAAAGGTTAACTAAATAAATATATCCATCCCCATTCTACCTTCGGACGTTTAGACACTCGGCGGGTCTCCACCCTTTTATAGTCGATGTTCCGCGCGTCCGAACGAAGCGATTTGAGTCATCGTTCATCGTGCGTACAGCAAAGGAGTGGAATAAGTTGCCGGCCTCAGTCTTTCCGTCCAAGTACGACGTGGGAGCCTTTAAGAGTAGAGTGAATAGGCACTTACTAGCGCGTATCATCTTTCGACTATATCACCACTTAACACCAGGTGGGATCATGGTCAAGCGCTAGTTTACAGGCATAAAAAACATGTATGATAAATCATGTCATTGGTATCGGAACTGGGGATTGAATGCGGATTGCTAGAGTGCTATACAAGTTGAGGCGCCCGGACACTGAACTACCACAGCTTAATTCTCTTTAAGATTTACACGTTCCAAATAAGTATAACAAAGAAAGATGAGTAGGCACATCAAACTCAGACGGCGAGGATAAGCTCTGAGAACCGGTCCGCACCGAGATTGTAAGCAAGCAGCAGTTATTAACATTGAATTAAAATGTTTAACCACGCTTATTTTTGCATGACAATACAATCAAAATGCACAATTTATAATGATCCCGATTGAAAAGGGAACGACTTAGAATGCATTTTGTATAATGGTTTCAGTTTATCATTTATGTATGTGCACAATCTGGTTATACAAGTTTTGCCAGATGGTTTGTATTATCAGTCATATAAAGCAACGTGCTTCCAGCGAGAAATAAAATAATTTGGACGTCTTTCAACAGTATAGAAAAGCCAATGGTTTTTGTCTAGGTGGACGGGAAAAGACCATGCAATCGCGTTACGAATGGTGTTGTGATTTATTTATTGACGAATCAATGCTGTCGCTCAGTGAAGCCTGGATCGAAAGCCTCTATATATATATACCACCTCTTAAATTCCAGGTGAAACTGTATCATCTTGTATTCCATCATCTGGAATTTAAGAGGTGGCATTGATAGTTAATGTTACGGCCTCTTGGACAGGCCTTCTTTGTAGAGTGTAATTATTATTTATGAAATTTTTTCAACTATTATTTTATTGTATAAAAAAGGTTTAATCTCATAACTGTTTTATTCATGTATCTTATTTGTTATAATCTTAATGTCTGTATAAATTCCATATAAAAGAAGTATTGCGCGCGCACGTTTACGTAGTCCCGGGCACCGCTGAAAATCAGCGCTGTCGTTTCCTTGCGACAGCATATGCTGAGACGGTGTCCGATATTGGCATCATATGTTTTGTATTATTTGTCCGTGTAACTTTAACTGTGTTTTGTCTATTTTTCATTCGTTTTTTAATGTGTGTTATATTCTGTCTTTGATGTGTTTTTGAATTGTGATGCCAATAAATAAATGTCTATGTCTAATAATAATAATATTTTTTAAAGCTAGGAATATTTCTTTCTTTTTATATATAAAATATATCTGAACATTCTTGTTGACCCTAGAAACATAGTCCGCCACGCACACCTAGTGCGGATTGGCAGACTTCAAATGTGTTACAAAAATTTTCTAAGACATGTAGGTTTCCTCACGATGTTTTCCTTCACCGCCGAGCGCGTGGTAAATCAGCACATAAAATTGCAACAACAAATTTATTGGTGCCGGTACTGAGGGTCGAACTCGGGTTGCTAGCGTGCCCGTAGCTCCCACGGTTCTTTAAATAAACATCGTCATACATAGATAAATCTTTTTTCCAGCTAACCTTAGTTCAGCATTGCATAGCTCTTAGATCACTTAGCCTGAACCCATTTAGGAGCAACCCAGCGGATAGGCACCGAAATAGGACCACGACTTGGGCGTTAACTATAATCATCGCATCGTCACGAGGGCGCTCGAGGGGGCGAATCACGACTCCGTTGACAGCTTTGATGTTAAACAATCAAGACATTTCAATAACTGACTAACTTCGAATGATAGATAGATATAACTTTAGTGAACACCAAAATCAAACAGAAAAATACAAATGACAATTCGTTGTTTAATGGGCGACCTTATTGCTAAGAGTGATATGTTCCAGGCAATTTTTGTATGGACAGGAAATATATGAACACATTGTATTTCAATACGAAATAAAATTAATCAGAAGCTTACTAAACTTTAAACTACTAATATAGTGAATCCTTTTCAATAAAGAATGAATCGTCGAAATCGATTGGTGTGATATTGAGTTATTCGTTCATTTGTCGCGGACATACTTAATTCCAACGTTACGTGCACAGTACGCTGGCAACCCGAATTCGATCCTTGGTGCTTGGGACAATTCAAATGCCTATTGAAGTTATGAGTGTATAAACAGTAGTGAAATCCTAATGGCTAAGCGTTCGAGTTTAAGATATTCTGGTCGGGGTATGATTGCAAATTGAATCGAAATTGAGCCATCGAAATTGGTTAACCCGTGCCCGGTATATCGCGATGGGCTGTCTTTTCGCATAAGTAAAAGTGACCAAACTATGCAAGCAATTACCCCTAAAATCCACCCCATCCCATAATATCATTCTATAATAGTCTTTCTGCACCTCGTAACAAGTGCTATCGAATAATCAATTGCAAATCTTACTTTCGAATTTTCGTTTACACTCAAAACAAAAACTAACATATGTTATAAGTATTTTCTTCAAATTAGGCACTGTAAAATAAAAAAAAGAAACTCGAAGTAAATACATAATCAATAGAATTTTATTTTACATTAAAATATTAACCGTAAAAAAATATATGTTCGTGATACCATGATTTAAGTAGAATGGTGCGGAAATCAAGTGGGTGGACATAGTGTGAGTCAGATGATAGTGCGGGAGTTTACGGACCCAAGTTGCTAGTGATTCATAATCACAGCCATCTCGAACTTCCCCGCCCTAAACTTGGAAACCGGCCAGTGCCTAAAATCGGACTGCGGTGTTCGCTCCATAAGTTTTTATCGCATTAGAAGTTCGGAGGTGACGCGGTCCCACCGAATGCGGCATCCGCCCCCGAGGGGAACCGTAATCACCGTCTTGATGCGAGATAAGCGCAAATGAATATGTAAACGCCATCCTCCCACGGCCGCCGCCTCCGACCCCATAAAACGTAAACGGCCTAATTAATATTTGTTTATTCGCGTCCGTTAGAAGAGCGACCGCGCTGATTAATGTACCCAGCCTCCGAGCCTACGTGCGACCGAGCCAACGATCCGGTTGTGTAATTCCCTATGCTTATAACGGGACATCCAGTTATGGTAATGTTAGCCGAATTTCACGAGCCGTCTCGGCGCAGTTTTGAAAGTAGACTTTAATTATGAAGGAAGGCTGGCATCAGTGGAATATGGATGCGAAGCGGGCCAGCATAAAACGAAATCCGATTAATTATGTCGATTTCCTACCGGTCGGCGGTGTAGGTGGCTCGTAACGAGTTTTGCGGTCGAGCGTCGCCGGCGAGATCGACCCGCGGAGCTATCGGTGTCGCGGACGCAGCGATACCCGAAGCCCTTATCTCACCCGACGCATGAATAATTCCCAAGAGGAGCGGTTATCGATCGCACACGTCGTTTTTATTTATACGGCGCGGGTGGGCGAGGCGCGTATTAGTAAACAGGCGCCTGCGCGCTGTCGGACACTCACCGACTTGTAGCACGTTCTCCACGCAGCCGGCCTCCAGCAGCTTGAGGCCGCGGCAGAAGGCGATGTTGCGGTGGTCGTCGGGCGGCGCCCGCGCCAGCGACGAGTACATGCATATGTCACGCTCGTCCCTCGGGAACGACCAGTACACGACGCGTCGCTGCACCGGCTCCGGGATGCGCTCATACCGCTCCTCGATACGCTGGAAGGGGATCGCCGCCGCGACGATCTTCGCGGTAATGTCGAGCAGGGTCGGCGGGGCGCGCGGCCGGCAGCATGCGCGCGGCGCGCACGCGGACATAGCGCTCGCTCGGCCGCTCGGCGCGGACTGACGTGCGGCGCGACGTGTGCCTGCCGCTCCCGTGCCCCGCACGCCCCGCGTCCCCTGCGGGGATGCGCGCCCCGAATCGACACTACGATAAATTATTCATTTGGCGGGCATAATGTGCGATATATTATTAAAAGTTGGCATTTTTGTGTTATTCTCCCGTGGCTTCAGTATCGATCTTCATATCTAATTCAAGCGATTGTCATTTATTTATGAGGCTTGATTGGACCGACTCAGCTATCATGTAAATATTGCATCATTTTTGTTCCATTTTACCGTCATTGTATGATTTATTTTCTTACTTAGACAAGTAAACGTTTTAAGCTTTCGTTATCACTACAAAGTAATTCTACGTAACTATTATTGCAAACCCGAAATAAGACTAGGCAATAGCAGTAAGAAACATAAAAAATTACGAGCAAAAAATGGACCTTCCTAATCCATTCGTGCCTCGCCTCCTCACATTACACAAACGAAGGGGAAAGGCCGGGGGGCGGGGCGCGGGGGCACATTAACAGCTGACGGCTGCGGCGGAGTGGTGCGCGGGGGGTCGCAATGGGGCGCGGTGCACGTCAGGTGTCGAGCAACTCAGCTGAGATTCACCGACTCAGCGCTGAAGCTGCTGATAGCGCGCTACGTACGTTGACCTTTATTTGTTTATATTTTTTTGACTCATTTTGTCTCGAAGGTACAGGTACAAGTTGTTGTTAGGTGTATGTGCAGGTAGAAATTTTAGTGTGATGTATTTTAGGAATGCCATTGGATGCTGTTTATAGGAAATCCATAAATTATTTGTATAATAAAGTTACTTGAACTCATAGGAATAGTGGGTATGGGTATAAAACATTTTAAATTGTTAATATCCTACCATACTTATATTATGTAATGTACAATATGATTTTAACATTACCAGTATTACAATTATTCAATGTATAGTAGAACCACTGGACCGACCTTACGACTCCCACTTATTATCTATCTCAAACATCCAGTTCTACAAGTTTATTGCATGTTTATAATTCACGCGACTAGTCTATTTATTAATATGATAATTTTAATATAAAATTGATAGCAACATTTCTTGTTATATCGTTTTTTAAATTAGTAATAATGATTTCCTTAAAAATTAAGTACAGATAATAATTCGTAAAACGTGTAATATTTTAAGAATATAACACTGACAAATTAGAATAATGCTTCGTAATAATTCTAAATTTAAAAACTTTAAAAAACTAAAAACTAATTGTCTAAATAATCGCAAAACGGAATGTGAAGCGCTGTAAGCGCTAACGGCTCCGAATATCTATGTCTCGGGCGGAGATCGAGGAAATCCCGACAGCCAGTGTATATACCTACTACGATGCTACCTACGTTCTGTTATACATAATATTATATAGTAAATTACGTGTAAGCAGACAGCTGATCGCTATTAAAAGTGAAATTATTGTTTTTAACTACGTAACGGCACACTTTTGTGTCTATTGTTGTTTTGGACTCCGTTTTCACATCGTTTGTCATCACGTTGGTACTGGGTATTGTGTGATGATTTTTTTTAATACTTTCTAAGCAACTGCTTGACTGCGGTCCCACCTGATGGTAAGTGGAAATGCAGTCCTGGATGGTAAGGCGCACTAGCTTAGTAAATGCCTATTGACTCTACTATTGAAAACACCCACATTGTAATCGGAGGGAAAGACAGACGCGGGCAAACTCTTCCAGTCCTTTGTCCTACGAATAATGAAAGACGAAGCAAAGCGCTTCGTTCGGGTTTGAAGGATGTTCACAACAAAAGGATGAAATCCCGCAGTGCGTGTTGAAGTCCGATGGTGGAAAGGGGATGGGGGATTTAGATCATGTAGTTCCTGAGCACACTCACCAAAATGCAATCTGTCAATAATCACGTAGTCCTTTTGGAGTATAGTCTGTCGATTGTTGTCTGACGACGTCCTTAGCAAGGCCTAACTTTCCCTCGTAAAGTTTACATATATATAACGTCGGAATTAGTAAAGTTAGCCGACGTGGAAACGAAATTCTTTAGAGTGTCATGTCGCGCAGGGCAAATTGTAAGGGACTATTAGGGATCTGCCACAAGGCAGATCGCTAATGCGATGGACAGATCAGGTGCTCCCCTCCACGAATGTGCTTGATTGTCGTCGGCCAGCAGGCGGAGTTGGAGAGACGTCGTGCGACGGGTGCTGTCTGCTGCTCAACCTACCGGATCATGATGGCCACGATCACTCTGACAAGAGAGAGACTGAGACGACCAAGAAGAAGATGAAAGAAAAAATAGAGATATTAAACTTCTGGGGTCTCTCTTGCTACCTAATATAGGTTTATTTCCGGACGGTTGCTTCAAGTTGCATAATACGCTAGCAACCCGATCCGGTTCCGGCACCAATGAATTTGTTTATTGTGCTGATTTACCACGTGATGGCGGTGAAAGAAAACATCGTGATGAAATCTATATGTCTTAGAAAATTTTCTGAGATATATGAAGTCTGTCAATCCGCAATAGGGCCACGTTGTTGATTATATTCTTATAGTCTCTTTACAGAAGTTGGGCAGGGGCCAACGGTGGGACATAAACATATAGATCTAGGTCTGAATATCTATCGGCTAAAAATTTATAGGCTGTTACTTTAAGCGAGCTAAGTAGACTAAGGCTAATCTAGATAATGTATAGGTGGTTAGCTATGAAAATTATATAGATGTGAAAGTAGTTTGAAGCCTCAATCACCCCGTCTTCCAGCAAAATTCTGCTTTTTTTAATACTAAATAGGCTCACGTTCGGCTTCTATCTTGATGTAAGGCGAACATGAAGCCTAGTATGGAGCACGTGAGCCTTTATGGTGTCTGTTCACATTGGTCTTAAAGGTGTCCAGATTGTACCCGAATGGAAAGACTGATCGCGGCAGAGAGTTCCATTCCTTAGCCGTCCGCATAAGGAAGGTGGAGGTAAACCGCATCGTGCGTATCGATAGGATGTCTACGACGTAAGGGTGGTACTGCTCGCCGTGCCTAGTCGTTCAGTAATGGAAAGGGGAGGAGGGTAATAGGTCATGCAAAACCTCCGTTGAAATGCACCCGTTAAAAAACTGAGAGGCAGGCCACTTGTCTACGGTGTACGAGGCTCTGAAGATTTCCCTCAACGATTGGGAATCAGGGAATATGATGTCAATCGCCTACTTGGAAAGTCGAGTTTGTTTTCAGGAATTATTTCAATGTTATCATTATTTTACTTGATCTTAAATTTCCGTCTACACCACGTTGATACGTAATTCCTACGTAATAAGGTGTTTTTTTTTCATACGAAAGGAATCGTACGTTGTTCCCCTAACGTAGTACGTTCAATTGTTTCGTGGAACCACTTGTAGTACGCAGTTTTCCCGAACGGATACGACTTAGGCGGCTCTAAGAAAACGATTCATTAATCAAGGTCAGGAACGCGCCTACAACTCTTCCGCTGTGTGATTTGTTGATAGAGTTATAAATTACTGTATGTTGTATCGTTTTAAACCGTTATCACCGATGGACGTAGACTTTTATTCAACCAACTTAAACAAAAGGGAGCTTCTCAATTCGTCTGTATGTTGTTTTTTTATGTTTGTCATAAATAAAATGGTATTAGGTAAACATTTCCACCATACATTATTTCCGTGTAACTCCAACCAAGTGGCACTCAAAGCTAGTTTAGCTTTTGAATATCCCTTAGATTATCCGTGAAATAGCATCCTCGGATCGGAATGATAAGCGTAACATAGTAACCGTCCAAGCCGAGGTTACCCCTCACCGAGGGGGACCCTTGTGTCGAGTTACTAGCAATAGAGGTTCAGGCTAAGCGACCTAAGAGCTATGCCAGGTTCTCTGACCAACCTGTGTAGTTCGTCATTAAAAAAAAACCAACCGTTTTTGCGGCGCACGCCAGCATTGCTCGCAGATCTCGTAGTAAGAATAAAATCCGCCAATTTTTCTTATTTTTCGTTATATTTTGGTTAATTCACACTATATCTTTGTAAATTATAGCCTATGTATTACTCTAATGTGTAAAATATATTGTTGTAAAGTTACATCAGAATCCATTCAGTAGTTTTTGCGTGAAAGAGTAACAACTTCATATACATACAAATATTCACGTTTATAATATTCTTCTCTTCTTCTTCTTCTTCTATGCCTTTTCCCTTTATTTGGGGTCGGCCCTCCTCGTGTTGCGGCGCCAAGACAGACGGTGTTGGGTTGTCCGTACCTCTAATTGGGCTCGCTGCATATCATTGGCAACGGTTGTCCACCACGTGGCCTGCGGTCGTCCTCTGCCTTTCTTCGTATCTGGTATAGCAAGGGCCCTATGCGCAACGTGCTCCTGATCACGCCTCATCACATGCCCATACCACCGCAAACGACTTTCCACCATTTTCTCCACAATGGGTGCAACTTTGAAGGAGCCTCTGATGTATTCATTTCGAACTTTATCGAGTCTCGTAATTCCCGCTGCCCACCGTAGCATTTTTAATTCATTTGTGTGCATCTTTTGTTCTTACTGTTTTTTGACAGCCCAACACGTTTATAATATTAATAGGTAGAATATATTTCCTTTAGAAAGTACAACGCAAAGCAGTAATAAATGCATATCTATTAAGTTTACCACTAATAATGCAGTTTACATCTTAATAATAAATTTATTTATTCATTGTTCACAAATTTAAATGTACAGTTTACTTATACGTTTACAGTTTACGTAGTTCTTAAATTTGTGAAAGACTGGTGTCTGAACTAGGGTACCCTGTAAGACAGATCACCAGCCCCCCACCATACTTATGATAGTTCTGTAATTTTATTATTAATATTAACTTAAGAATTAGCATGCGAGAGTGTGTTGTGTGTATGTGAATGTGTGGTAATTTTCCGTGAGAATCGAATACCGGTCGGTCAGCAGGTCGTATCGTCGCAGTATAAATACGAGCATCCGTAATACTAATAGGTTGGCGCTCTCACTAAATGGTCGTCTGATCGGGTCATGATTCATTCACTCGTCTCGGGAGGAGGGAGGACTGCGGGAGAGTGGGAGGCTAGGGAGGTACGCTCGTACACAAATGTACACCGCGTCAATTTATACCGGTATCACCTATTTACCTAGTTAGTCTCATTCAAATTGACACAAATACAGGGTATAGGAGATCGCTTCTGAAAACTAAGACCATAGCCTAATGGTTTAGGGTACGGTCTGCGAATTGTAAGGTCGTAGGTTCGAATCCACCATTCCACTATTAACGTGAACCATCTCCTACCACAAACTTAAGTTGTAATGGTAGTAGTTGGAATGGTTAGTAATGTTTTCTTAAAAAAAAGAAATAATAATTTACCATGTCTTCGAAAAAGAATCTAACACATGTCGGGTCATTCATTTCATGTTAGTAGCATTACTGTTTTAGTTTCTTCGGCCGTTTCTTCTCCTACCGCCAACGTTTCCCGAAGTGGCACTCAAAGACGTGTAAAAGCAACCGACCGGTCCGCCGTGGTCCGGCCCTCTCGGGTCACTCTTGGATCGGAATTCTTACGGGCAAAGTTAACACAAAAACCGAGGTTACCCCCTGCGGGGGACCCTTGAGTTCCCAGCCATAGAGGCTCAAAACGTGTTTAATTTCTGAAGTACATAATATGATACTTTTTTTCTGTTCTGTCACCTATTTTTTTACTTCCATATAGCTATTTTAAGGATTCATAATCGTAACGTTGGAAAGAGTGTGCTTTAGACTACATGACAGAATTAAAACTTCTTTAGCGCCATCTATGTGTATACTTATTTAAACATTATATGTGTATAACACACAAAATATAATATACGCACGATTGATCAAGAGAAAAAATGTGTGCTAGCATATGTTTCTCCTTTCATTCTTCCGATCACACTTTCGTAACGTTCCCACCAGGTCACTCTTACTTCAAAATGCAATTAATTCAAAGTGCCCACCACTTTTACCACGCGCTCGGCGGTGAAGGAAAACATCGTGAAGAAACTTACATTGCTACCTGCCAATCTGCCGCACTAGGTGTGCATTGCGGACTATGGCCTTATACTCGCCAGAGAAGGCCTGTGCCCAGCAGTGGGACGTATGTAAAAGCTGTAACTTTAGCTAACATGTGACTAAAAGCAAATTCCGACCCGAATAGATTTAGACAAAAAGATGTTTTAATCTATAACTATTTGTAATGATTTGTGCTGTGTTAAACTCGAATGGCGGAATTAAAATGATGCAGCCACAGCCAACTTTTTTCGACTCGTGTCGTAAAACTTTCCGTATTCGCGAATCAATATCGCGTTCCGAATTTAAACTGTGTGTCCCCGCCATTTTTGTCGGATCTAATGAACTATTAAACTGCAATTTGGCTGCGCGCTGGTTGCTAGATGGCGCTGTGCGCAAGTATTGATCGCGCCGAGGGGGCCAACTTCTCGCCATCAACTTCTGCCAAGTCACGGAATGTATTGCTAGCTATTGTGGCGAAAAATGAGAGGGGGGGCTGAAATGGGCCAAACGCCCTCCCCCGAGCGCTTTGGACGGCCGAAGCAAGCTCGTTCTGATATCGAATCGTGAGTCGTTAGTTTTCGTTTATGATATGACAGAGCGCTTGTATTATTACAATGCTGAATTTTGGCGACGCTACTGAAAGTGGAATATGTTTTTTTACTGTTATTGCGAGATGTAAATTTTTATATCTTGCTTTAAATGTATCGTGCGTTACTCACATGCGACACTATACAACGGAATATATACGCTGATTTTATTTATAAAATAATTAATATACAATCAACCATAGAGCTTGGTCTAAAGATTATAATTGGTAACTTGTTATGTTATCAGGATTATTATATTATTAATGACGCTCGAAATATAGCATAGCCTAGTATCAATGGTTTTTATGTATCGAATCATAAATATAATTAAAAAAAAATTATATCATCATTATTAATTTGTTATTAGCAAATATTCTATGAATATTAGCTGGAAAAATACGTCAATTAATTATCAGGATACTAAATCTATTAATTTTATATAAGCGCCATCTTTACTTTAACCGTTGTATTACGAGCAAAATAAATAGTACAATAGTTTCACTTGAAACTAGTAGATGTCGCTTTTATATATATAAAATTTTTGACATCAATCGCTAGGGTTAAGTGAAATAGGTAATTGTTATCAAAAATCATTTATTATACAAAGTTTATTTTCTATACTAAATTTGTGTGAAACCTATGCTTTGGCTTGAGAATTTTCAAATAAGCCGAAAGAATGTAAAATGTTACAAGTTACAAATTGTCTATCGTTTTTGTGCGCTATGTTTTAAGAGATTTAACTCTGTCAATTCTAAGGCCCAGGCATTTCATTATAACGCACAGGATACGTGAGTTGGTTACCTCGATCCCACGAATACAATTCCTGAAACAATGTATTCTTTATTAATATACTAGTATTTATTTTATTTATGTATTTCTTATTGGCACACAATGAAAATTATACCAAAGGCGAACTTAATGCCAAAAGGCATTCTTTGCCAGTCTACCTTGGGATTGTGTAGGGACTACGTAATAGGTGGCACTGGACGAGAAAAATAAAATTATCACATTAATACATTTAGACGGATACGGATAGAAAAAGGTAAATTTCCAAATTCAATGTTTAGGCAGTTTCCGAAGTAATTTCACTCCTGTACTAACGGTAGGTACATATAAATAGTACTAGTAGATTCGTTTACCTATAGTGGTCAAGAATTTTTTTACAAAGAGCCAAATGTCATCGATAGTAAAGTAGTAACAATTTAGTATATTTTTTAAAAAAATTCTAACAATATTTTTTTTCGCAAATATTAACATTCTTGTTTAACCATTGCATATAAGCTTAGGCTTGTGTTAGGAGATGGTTCACGTCAATAGTCTAAGGCAGATTCGAACCCACGACCTCACAATTCACAGACCGTACCCTAAAGACGGGTAAAGAAAAGTAAAAGAGTCACTTTACGAAGAGAGTTTAAGAATTGTATTTTGTTTTCCTTTATTTTTTCAATGTGTGCTATATTTTGTTTGTAACGTATTTCTATATTATGATGCCCATAAATGTCTATGTCTATTTCTTAAGGAACTAAATAGTCGTAAAGTCGACAAACTGCAACAAAATAAGTGAAAAAGGAGTCTTAACTTGCACAATACGTTAGCATAATGACTTCGATTCCCGGCGCTGGTATCAATGAATTTGTTTGTTGTAATTTTAAGTGCTGACTACCCATACGCAGTACAAAGTATTGTCTGTCAATCCGCACTAGAGCCGCGTGATGGACTATGACTATCCTCTTGGCTGTAACTTTAATATTGTTTTTAACCTTGTGAATATGGTCGTATCCGAGCTGTGTGGTCTTTCGGAAGGGGTTGGTGAACTGCAGCGCGACCTCCAGTGGCTTGCTGACGTACAGGTCTATAGCCACGGACACCTTACTCTCTCTGTCTGTTGCCGAGTCGAGCGCGTACAGCACCCCGCACACAATAAACATTTCTCCGACCTGCGAAAGCAATACACTAACACACACACTACACAATTAATTACTTCTTCCTGTATCCCAATAGCAATTTTTAAAAGAAATCTAGCGATATTTCTCTTTTTCAGAAATATTACTAACATTCTTGTTAACCATTCCAACTAAGCTTAAGCTTGTGCTAAGAAATGGTTCATGTCAATAGTCGAATAATGGATTCGAACCTACGACTTGACGATTTGCAGACCGTATCCTAAACCATTAGGCTATTAGGAGAAGTTTAGGTTATTTTTTACACTTTGTGTTTCCTAGAGTCAAATGTTCCACATTTCTTTGGCTCCATTCAATCTATTTCCCGCATTCGTCGTAGATACTCTTATTAAGCCTTCCATTCATTTTTTTTACTGGGGGAAGTCTTCAAGAAGATATCCCGCCTTCCCCAGACTACGTTCTACGTGGGGTTCTGCACACTACACTTTCGGAGAGTGTGCCTGCTGTACCCCGCAGTGCAAGGCGACACGGGCCAGCCGATGTCGCCTTCTTCCCGGGTCTACTTTAGAGAACGACAAAGGCCTGCCCTTGTTGCCCGTTGAATCCGAGGCCCCTTTTAGTCGCCTTCTACGACAGGCAAGGGATACCGTAGTCTTATTCTACGAGCCCAGAACTACAGAGCCGTAGTCAACCATCTTAGTAGAATGAGATGCAAGAAAGTCTTACGTAGCACACTAGTGCTCCTGAAATTATTTCATTATAGTATAAATATTAGAGTACTTTTTTTAATGTCTAAATTGAATTTATTTATTATAAACATAACATATACTAACTAATAAAGAAATATTTACAATTTAATAGATATTACAAAATATTTACAAAAAATATAACTGTGCCAAACCGTCATCGCTTGGCAGCGTGCCCAGAAGGCTGGTAGCATTGCCACGTTGTATGGCAATGCTTAGCCTCTGTGCAAGGTATAAGCCAGCCCCTTGGTCACCAGATGTGTCGACCAACTTCTTAGCTAACACATTAAAAAGGTGGTGTGCACAGGACCCCACGGACCCAAAGTTTCTACCCCAAGCGGCTCAAATATGACCTCTATCGAGGTTACTAAATTTGCGCCGCTTGAGGTTTTCTGTAGTTGCAGCGGCCGCTCCAGCCTCAACAGAAGGTTACTCACTTGCTTGTGATTCAATGATATATTCCATATGTAGTCTATGTTGAGGTCGTCTTTGTTCGGATCGAAGCTTAGCTGTAATAAAATATTTCCATTGTATATATTTAAATCTAACAAATTTCATATCTGTCAAATTCTTCATATCTAATCATTATCTTTAATTCAGTTATGATTGATAGTCTACCATTAAAACTACGACCAATTCGTGGACCTCTCGGGTACTCTCTTCGGAATGTAACTAACACGATTATAGTAAACGCCCAAGCTGACCCTCGGGGACCCTTGTGCTGTGTACTGCCAATAGAGGGTCAGGCTGGTCTATAAGGACTAATGCCAATAAAATGACCTAGACACGTAATCAAAGTATACTGTTTCCATTTAAGTTAAGGGTCAATAAATTAATTAAATATTAATTTTTTGACTCTTAACTTACACACACGCTACGGTAAGGAAACGTAAGGTCGAGGATTCGAATCCACCAATCGACTATTAACGTAAACCATCTTCTAGCACAAGTTTAAGCTTATTTTAATTATTGCTTATTGTAATCTATATATATACAAGAGAAAGTGTGTGGGTTTGATACGTATATGCTTCGAAACGGCTGGATCGATTTCAATGAAACTTTTAGTGAATCTTCAGATTAACTTGACAAGTAATCCTGTAAAGTTTGGTGACGATCGGAGCACTCCTCTCTTTGAACTGTCAAATACAGCTTTTATTTACTATGATGATATTCTATTGTTTCATAACCCAAATTTGTATTGACACATGCGTTGTGTATATTGATGTAATTGCGAATGATATTGAAGTGCAAATATATTATAGATTATAATTAAGGATTTTGAAGAATTCAAGGTAAGTTATAGTGCCGCGAATGTATCCGTTTACTGATGTTGCTGATATGTAAATGGGTGTAGGTAATCTTTACCCGCTCGAGAAGAGAATGAATACGGAGAGAAATGAATAATTTAACAAATTGTGAGAGTTCAATTAAATGTTTAATGATGTAAGTTTATTGTTTAAATAAAATAAAGCTAAATCTAGCCCGGTAAAGCGGGCTGCGTTCGCTAGTAATATTTATAAAAATAAATATTTTTAGTATTTATTTAAAAAAATAAGTTTCCAGTTATAATACATACGAATTGATCCCTCGTTCTTTTGTTAAAAGTCGTTTAAAAGTACCTTAGCTACCGCTGTGTTGTTGGAGGCTTCAATGGAATATATCACCCAAAGGCCATTGTCATCAGCGCTAAAGTCAACCTGGAACATTAATAATAATAACAATTATATTTACGAGTGAATACAAGAACTGACTTTAAATCGAATAAAACGTTAAACACCCTATCCTCCAACGTCCTGTTTTTATTTTTGAATTATCGTAGAAATATTACGAAATAGAATCAATTAGAATCTAAACAAACTCTGATCAAACTACTGTTAGCTGGCAACACTTGACACCCAGCGATTGTTATACATAGTGGCTTCTTCCAATGATATCTTAATAATTTACCTGAACCTTATTGTATCTTTAATTCATAATTAATAATTTAGTTGATCGTCACATGAACTTGGCATTGTAAACAATGGTTTGGCCTTATTAGTTCCTAATCTGACTTCTAATTAATTTTTGTGGAAAGATGGCGAGGACGCGCAGTTGTGACGTTTGACTCGATATAAATAATTCTTTGTACAACGTTACGCTGTCTCAATAAAGCGAGTGTATTAGTTGTTGGACTATTTTATTCTACGAGACCTACAGATTATAACACTACTCTTGAATAAAAAAATAATCATTAAAATCGATTGGTGCGATATTTTATTCGTCCATTTGTCGCGCGCTTAATGCAAATTTAAGACATACATAGCCGTAAGCAAAAATAAAGGGTTGGTTAAGACAGTTTGTATATCTCGGAAGATAAATACGCTAGCTAACTGAAATAAATTGTGCATAATAGATGGAGAAAACTAAAATATTTTTATTAATTTACTTATATTTCATTAAAAAACATAATTGAAAATGGATATCTTACGTAATCTTGGATAATACAGTATTTTTCATTAAATTTTTGTACTTAACTTAGGGTTAGGCGACGTTACACCATTGTCATTGAATTGAAAGCCTGGTGCTTTTTCAATTAAAACAAGAATCATCAAAATCGGTTCACCCAGTCTAAATTTATGAGGTAACAAACATAAAAAAACAGACAAATTGAGAAGCTCCTCCTTTGAAGTCGGTTGAAAATCAAAATCCTTACAAACATAAATCAGTTAAAACAAATACAGACGAATTAGGAACCCATTCCATTTGCAGTCGATTTAAAAGCAGATGTTATGACAGTACTTGGTTACCTGGTTGTGCTGGGCGCTGTACAATCGTCCGTCAGCGTGCGGCAAGTGGACCGACTTGATCCTGCTCTGCGTCAGGTCGTAGCGTATGATGTCTCCAGGATGTCCAGACTCATTGGCTTGGTAGAAGAACGACCCGCTGTATACTATGTGACCGTTGCCCTGACAATAGGGATAGCCAAAGGCGGCGTTTCAGAACATAATCCTATCAATATAAATTAAGACCCCATTACAGATACCCACTTTATATCTGAATTCTGTTACATATATTATTACTGTTACAAATATACAAGGTATTAGGAGACCACTTCCGAAAACGAAGACTGACGATAGTACTAATGACACCTTTGATGATGCAACGGAAAAAATTGATCCTGATTAAAAAAAAAATCAAAAACAGCTATAAAACACAAAGTCAAAGACAGCTGATGCTCGCGTCATGAACGCCGAGGCGTGGTGAGGCGGCAGCTGTGTTTGATTTTGTGTTTCATTGCTGTTTTCTTTTTTAGTAAAGTAATGTACTTTTTATGAAACTATCGTTTGATTTAACTAGATTAATATGACGGAGCGTAAATAATGCTAATAAAACGTTATCAAAATATATATATTTTTAATCAGGAAGTCCTGAATTTGAACGTCCAATGATAATTGATACCTTATCATAAAAAAATGGAAGTCTTATGAGTATTTTACTAAAAACGGTGAAAAAATTAGATCGTATACGATAACTCGACACCAGGGTGAGAGGTAACTTCGTACGATTACTTTGTTAATCGTAAGCATTCAGAACCGAAAGTTTTCCCCCGTTACGAATAATTTGTCCCACCACAATCCTAAAGTAGACTGGCAGAGAATGGTTTTTGTCATTAACTTCTCCTTTTTGTATAATTTTGTCTCTCTTTCTTTATTAATCGCACATGGTAGTGGGGTCAGTATTGTGTTTTATTAGGTCTGTACTGATTTTTATTTCCACTTCACTCTGTCCCCGATATCGTCTTGGGAAATGTTCTCAGTGTCTCTCCACACTTTTTTCAGTTTTTTTTAAACAATGCTAGCAGTAATACTCTCCTACGTTGTCTTGGGTCTTTTTCATTGGAACTTCAGTTTGATTTTGTGCAAATAGAGATTAAACAAATAAATAATGAAACTGTAGGAGATTATGAGTGACATACGAAAAATGGTTTCTGCAGCTTATGGTACTCGTCCACATGGTCCGCCTTAAAACTCGTCTTGGTGCGGTACTCCCGTAGTCTCTCCACGTCGCTCTCTTGCGTCGTCCACAACTTTTCCCTCTGTAACATTACAGTTTTTTAAGCAAAACTTTAAGGGGGGGGAGGGGGGAAGGAAGGGGAGGATCTTCGACACGATACTCTGCCTTCCCGGAGAAGGCACGGTTATGTGGGTTTCTAACCCACTAAAACCCCCCGGTGGACCTTCCTCGGTGCATAGTGAGGGCTCCAGGATCACCAGTGGAACGCACTGCCCCTCTGCACTATGTTAGGAGAGTCACGTCCCGGGGGAGGTTAATACCTGGTATTTTTTGAGATTCTTTGTTAGCGTTTTATTTTTAGACCGACATCTTGTAATGTACTATTCTTCCCATTTCTAAATTAGCTCTTTCATTAATAATTTATGTTCAGTTTCCGTTTTATTTATTTTAAATATGTGAATAAAATGAAGGTATATTGAATAACTATAACTTTTTTACATTTTGTTTCATTTGTCATCTTGAAAATAAGGTCAGAACATCCAAATTATAGATATCGGATTTGAATTCCTCAAAATAAATTTTCAAGTAAAGCAAACGACTGCTTCGATTTCATTGACGTGAACAATGGAAAATATTTAATTTGATTAGCAGTGGGTATGTGAACTTATGATGGATTTCTATGCATCAGAAATGATTTTTTTATTTTTTTGAAATACCTGCGACTCGCTCGCATTGGAATCCCTCAACCAGGCTCCGAATAATTCATCTTTGTAACGGTGGTACACTGGCTTGCCTATTGCGTACAGTTGGCAGTCTGAAAATTTAATTGTATTATATTCATTGATAGTTAAACCTACGCAATCGTCGGAGAAAACTGGCCGCTACAGTTTCACCAGAGAAGTGGTACTTAATTCACTTAGCCGGAACCTCACTCGGGAGTAACTTCATCCAAGACAGGAAGAGGGGGGAGACCAAAGCTTGGGCGATGAATGAGTCCGATGCTCCCTTAATCAATCGTGACTTCAACCTTATTTTTAAAAATTGATAGATTGACAGCTTCAGTGACGTTAAGGAAACGGTTGTAGACCGAGAGCTCCTTCACGTAATCAGGGATCTTAATATAATAATAATAATATCTTTATTAAATAACGAAATAATAACAACAGAAATACTAATTATAATTTTTATATACTATGCGTATAAATACAATTCATGTTTCGCTGCCGCCTAAACTAGGAATTTCCTGTGCAGTAGCTGTGGCAGTCCTTCCTCCCATAACTATTTATATATGTACTATTCTAGTTATAGGCATATTGTTTGTGTGTGTGTTTGTGTCAGTGTATTTGAAGTGCTCGTCAATTACCACTTTTACATATTCTTACAACCATGGAATCTTGGTATGCAATGTTACAGCGTTATATATGGCCCACTATTGGGCACAGGCCTTCTCTGTAAAATGAGTATAAGGTCATAGTCCGCCACGCGGCCCTGGTGCTGATTGACAAAGTCTGTCACTGACTTCTAAGACATGTAGGTTTCCTCACGACATTAATCATCACATAAAATTGCAACAATTTATTGGTGCAGGCACCGGGGATTGAACTCGGGTTGCTGGCATACTATGCAACTCGAGGCAACCAGCCGGACACTAATACCACGGCTCTATATATATAATAATCAAATTTTTGGGCATATCCTTTGTCAACTTACTAGTGTTCCTCCTAGGCTTGAAGCCAGCGGTCGCGTTCATAGTGGATATAAGAAGCTGGGCTCTGTCGCAGCGAGCGCAGGTGGGACACCTCTGCACCTTGCACAACTCCTCGTAAGAAGTAAAGGGTGGCGGTCGGGAGCCGAACTCCATCGGCTGCTCTACCAGGCTGTTGTGATTGGGACCTGGATCTGGGAGGTGACAAGACTGGTTTGCAGGTCAAAGGCTACACTAAGTTATGAATTTATACTAGGACCGTACCTAAAATTAATGAGAAACAAAACGACAACTTCAAATCGATTCGAACGTTAAACGCTGTTATTCACCGACGCCCTCGTTGTATTTCCAAATACAAGGACGGTCCCATTTACGATGACCATAAGTCCTGGACTACAAGACTGGCTACGAAGGCATACCTACATGTTGGTTTAAACTATACTTACACATTAAACGAATATGACCTTTAACTGTTTGATTATTGAGTTCGTTTTTGGCAACGCAGCTGTATTGTCTCAAGTCGTGTTCCCTAACGCCCGGAATTTCCAGACGCATCACCCAGCGCCACGGGTCCCCCGTGCTGACCACTTCCGTTCTGTATCTGGCTCCTTCAAGGGTCACCCCGTCGATTTCCCACGCAAGCACAGGTTCGGGCCATGCTTGAATCTGAAATAGAAGCACGAGTGACGATGACCACTTATTGTAATATTTATATAAAGAAGAATTAGTTATTGGACCTTTTTTATCCGACTTCTAAAAAGGAAGAGGTTCTCGTCAATTTAACTGTATTATTTTTGTTTGTTACTTCAGAACTTTCGAATTGGTGAACCGATTTTGATGATTTTTTTTATTTTAATGCTGGTACTTTTCCCTTAGTTCAAGATTATCCGTGAAAGAGCAACCGACCAAGTCGTGGTTTGACCCTCTTAGGCGCCCTCGGATCGGATTACTTACGCGTAACATAGCATTAACCGAGTTTACCCCTCACCGGGGGGAGCCTTGGGTCAAATTACTAGCTATAGAGGTTCAGGCTAAGCGGCCAAGCTATGCCACGGTGAAGCAGTCAAGACCAGCTTCTCTGGCCAACCTTCGTAAGTAAAATAAATTATAGTTTCTTATATAGTTATACTTTCTAAGCAAGTGCTTGACTACGATCCCACCTGATATTAAGTGGACATGCAGTCCTGGATGGGAGAGCGCACTAGCTTAGTAAATGCCTATTCAATCTGCTTGAAAATATCCACATTGTAATAGGAGAGAAAGACGCCGGCGGACACCTAATAATATCTGATATGAACTCACCTCACATTCAATCTTTGCGGTCTTGTTGTATATGTAGACGACATTGTTGGGCACGCGGATGTACGGACTAACTGGCAACATAAAAAAGGATATAACAAGTATACAAATTTAAAGGAAAAAACAAATAAGAATATTATCGACCAAAAACAAAAATCGACTTCAAATCGAAATAAACATTAAAAGTTATACGCCCTCTTTCTATTTCCAAATTATCGTATGAATATTTTGAAATAAAATTAATGAGAACATAATCCAACTTTTATCCAAAGTAAATCCCTTTCTAATAAAAATGAATCATCGAAATCGGTTGGCGAGTTATTCGTCCATTTATCGCGCACATTATTAATGCTTATTTAATACTTATATGGTTTTATCATAGATGCCATTGTTAGAATTGGACCAAATTTAAATGGGACCACATGGGAAGCATCAGCTTTCAAACAAAAAAGAATCATTAAAATCGGTTCACCCACTCGAAAGGTATGCGGTAACAAACATAAAAAAAATACAGACGAATTGAGAAACTCCTCCTTTTTGAAGTCGGTTGAAAATTAACAAGAATTAAAAAAAAAGGTGCGGTAGTGGAATCCTAGCCATCACGGTACAAATGTAAATTGAATTTCTGTCGCAATAAAAGTAGCATCTTACAGTGTATCTCGACATCGGTGGTCTGATTTGCAGACGGTAACATCCCGTTGTTGGCCATGCAAACATACTTGCCAGTGTGCCAGCGTGACACGTTGGGGATGTTCAGGAGGTGGCCGCTGACTGACGCGTCCCTCCATGGACCCTGGTGAAGTAAGCGAATATACTAAAAACATAAACCTACTTCAAATAGAATAGGAATATTACGAAATAGAATTAATAGGAACATACCCAAATTCATCAAACTACCTAAATGTATATTCTAACCATTAAACATGAATCATTGAAAACAGTTACTATTCGTCCATTTGTCGCGAACATGCTTAATGGAAATTTAAAACTTGTATGGTTTTCTCATAGATACGGTTATCAGGACTGAATCAATTATACTGGAAGGAAAGGTAGAATTTTCAATGTACCGTACAAAATTACAAACGAGTTCCAAATTTGAATTAAAAATGAAGAAATGTTTAAGATATTATAATATTTATGGTCAGTATATACTTATTTACAATATGGTCAGTATATACTTATTTACAATATGAACTGAGTGTTAAAATATCCACAAACCTGAATAATCGCTATGCCATCGACCCTGCGCCATTCGATGGTCGGGTCAGGTCGTCCCATGGGATTGCAGCTGATGCGGAGTGTGTCACCTTCACGGACAATCACCCTCGTGTGGTCCTCTGTAACATTGATAGAATCCTTAGTGAGTAACAATCTCATAAAACCGCCGCTTTGCCCCCAAAAGAGGGGGTATCTTTTGAAGATTTCCGCGTCAATAGATAATAGAATAATAGCTATTCTTATCACCAACAGTGTGTATGAGTCGCCAGATGTATGTTATCACTTACGTGAAAATGTAGGCGGGATAAAGAGGTCCTTCTCTTTGGTATAGTTATATATTGAGAGACCAGGTCTGCCTGGGGCACCGTCACGGCCATCGTTGCCTCGCTGGCCTTTGGGACCAATGGGCCCGCGGTCGCCTTTAGGTCCCCGCACGCCTGGCGGGCCAGGAGCTCCAGATTTACCTAAATAAAACGGGAATGCTCTCCTTAACATAGAAAAGATATTGCTTCTTCATAAATGTAATACCGACTTCTAAAAAACATTTCCAATTACTGTGTATTTCTTTAATACTATTTGTTTGTAACGGTTTAGTTTCAGGTCATTAATTTTGTTGAAAATCGTAAATTGGCATTAATGGAGATATTGGTAAGTTTATGACAATCTAAGACTATATACGTACTAATTAATAATCCAAGCTTAAACTTAGATGAAAACAAAAGAATATAGGCTCCAGAACAAATACAACTATATATTTCGGAAAATAAACAGAGTGTCCATGCGCAATCGTGTTTAATATTTGATCTGACACGTTTAATATGATATGATGTGGATTTTACTCTGTTTTTGTTTTAATTTAGTTTTTACTCAAAATGCAGAACCGAAAAGCGGTAACTCATTGTACATACAATGCAGAGTTCGAACCGTAAACAGATAATCAGTACCATCAACTTTTACGCACTATTTCATTAAAATTTTTGTACATACCGTCTTTACCATCCTTCCCGTTTTTGCCCGGACTACCATCTTTCCCTGGCATACCATCTCGACCGTCTCTACCCGATGCACCATCAGCGCCGTTTCTGCCAGATAAACCGTCAAGACCTGGTTCACCAGGTACGCCATCTCTACCATCAAGGCCGGGGTTACCAGGGAAACCACGTTCGCCTGCGGGTATTACAATAATTTAGACTATTAGAATAATTTCTCTAAAAAGTGCCAAACGGAGAGGTTTTACGACAAGTCAATAAGAAGAGCGAACTTTTGAGACAGTCAAGATAAGAAAGATCTGATCTCGATCACGTTCTTGGGCGAAAAGAGAAGTCCTGCAAGTCATGTTTATGGAGAAAAGACACTGGCAAAAGAAGTTATGATAGTAGAAAGAAATCATCAATCATACCTTTTAGACCTGGCGGACCCAATGGCCCTCGGTTACCGATAGGTCCTTTCGGACCTGGTACACCTGGAGGACAATAGTCTTGTGTCGCTTTGCAGAAACCCTGTACCACTTTATACTGGAAAAAAAATGATATTTACTTTTTTGTTATATTGTTTTGCGGGTGTATGTTCTACGCTGTTCTCCAATCGATCTTTTCGGCCCCATTGGCCATCTGTTCAACGCGCTACTTGCTCTGCCCATTGCCACTTCAAAGTTGGATATGTCGGTTACCTTCGCATCATACGGATCCTATCTACGGATGTCCTCATTTCTGATATGATTTCTATGATACCCTGAGCATAGTTTGTTGTGCAACTTTGACGTTATTTATGACACATAGTGGGAGACCACGTCTCTGTGCTATATGTTATCACAGGTAACCCACTTGTCAAAGACTATCACTATCGACTTAAAGCACTGAGGTATTTTTGACGAAAATACATCACGAAGCCTCGAAGGATTTGACCTTAAAGTTAGACCGCCTAGTTGGATTGATAATCTGCCGACCTCATAGAGGTAAGCTTCAAGTAAGGATGTAAGCCGCTTCCAACTTTAAGGTCATTTTGGAAATCGTTGGAGGAAGCATACGTCCAGCAGCGGGTCTTTGAGGGCTGAAATTATGATGATGATTATTATATAATTAAACAAAACTTTAATACTACATGTATTAAAGTTTTATATATTTCAAGGCTCATGGAAAACTGTAACGCAGCATGTAAGTATTTTCCTCCAACTTCAAAAGTGGAGGTTCTTAATTCATCTGAATTTCTTTTTTATGTTTTTACCTCATAACTTTCATCTAGGTGAACAGATTTTGATGATTCTCTTTACTTGAAATAATTTCTACTATCTATACTTGGTGCTTCCCGTATAGTCCCATTTCAAAGTCTTAAATTTGCATCAAGTATGTGCAAATGGACCAATAACTCAATATTACGCCAACGGATTTCGATGATTAATTTTTTGAAAACGATGTATTTCAAGAGTAGTTTGATAAAAGTTTGGTTAGGTTCTGATTAAGTTTTTCAGCCCTGTAGTACTGGGCTCTCAAGAATAAGACTACGGTATCCCCTGCCTGTCGTACAAGGCGACTAAAGGGGCCCCTCACTGGGCGACAAGGGTGGGGCCTGAGTCGTCCACCAAAGTGTACCCGGGAAGAAGTCGACATCGACTGGCCCTTGTCGCCTTGCGCCTCGAGGGCACAGGGGAGAGGGAGTAACCTCCACCCGGGACGTGCTCTCCTTGAGCACAGTGCAGAGGGGCTTCGGTGCGTTCCACTGGAGATCCCGGAGCCCCTCGTCATGCACCGAGGAAAGGGCCACCTGGGAGGTTTTATTGGGTAAGAACCCCACATAACCGCCGCCTTCCCCAGAGGGCGGGGTATCTTTCTGAAGATTTCCTCCCGTCAAAAAAAAAGGTTCTGATTAAGTGATTTCGTAATATTACTACGATAATGTGAAAAAGGGTCGTCCGCGCGTAGTAGCATTCAGCGTTTGATTCGGTTTGAAGTTGGTTTTTTTACTCGTACTCGTAAATACCTTAGTTCCTACTAATTAATCTATAGGTTTTAAGTAACAGATATGGTTAGTTGTAATTCACAAATGCTTACCGGTACTCTGGAGTAACTGGTGAGCCACACCCAAGAATCACCGCCGGGAGCCGGTCCTTTAGATCCAGTCCGCTTCATCTCAGCATTATCCTTATCTTCGAGCTCACCTCGCATCTTCGGGTTGAAGAACTCAACGTGTGGTGCAACTGTGTTCTCTTCTTGTACTACCGTAGCTTTCTGTTTAATAATTAAGTATAATATTTAGCAGCTTTTTATTTGTTTTAATTTTAATAATATATATTTAACTAAGGTTTTTTTTTTTTATAATTTCTAAGCAAGATCTTGACTACGATCCCACCTGATGTTAAGTGGAAATGCAGTCCTGGATGGTAAGGCGCACTAGCTCTAGCAAATGCCTATTCACTCTACTCTTGAAAATACCCACATTGTAATCGGAAGGAAAGACAGACGCGGGCAGATTTTATAAGATCATATTGGATTATCTGTAACGGTGTTATAATTTTTGTTGATTTAAATAAATAAATAAATATATTTGTTTAAATTTTAATATTTAGTGTTGCCTCCATGTGGCGATGTAACAAAATCCAAATAAAATTTAATGAAAAATGCTGTACTATCCAAGTTTACGTAAGATATACTTTTACGTTTACGTTTATGTTTTTTAATGAAATATAAATAAATCGATAAAAATATTTTATTTTATTTTTATATGTAGCGTCTTTATCTTCCGAGATATTCAAACTTTCTTAACCGACCCTTTATTTTTGCTCACAAGTGTAGTTAGACTGCGCCAGGTCGCAGACAAAGCACTCCTCATTAACATTTATACTGCCTTATGTCAATCAATCGTAACTTATTGCATCACTACCTGGGGAGGAACCTCTAAAACCCATATAATCAAACTGGAAAAAGCTCAAAGAGCAGTTCTTAAAGTTATCCTTCCGCTACCGTACACTTTTCCCACAAGCGAACTATACAAGAAATGCAACGTTTTATCCATACGCAAACTGTACATTCTTCTGACTGCCATAAAGCAACATTCCCTTACATTAAAAAACCTACATAACAATAATAAGTTAAAAAATTACATAAAGTAAAAATGCCTAAATTCAAATCAACTTTTGTTAATAAACATTTCTGTTTACTTGGACCTTACATATACAACAAAATTAATACAATATTAAATATTAGAGATAAAAATGTATATAAAACGAAACATGAAATTTTAAAATGACTTGATACACTAAATTATGAAGGTTGTGAGAATATGTTAAAAGTGGTCAATTGAAAAGCACTCACACATTCACCGACACACATACACACACACCCGTCCGCACACAAAAAAATGATATAATTTCAATATTAGATATATAAATAACCATTGGAGGAAGGACTGCCAACTATCGCACAGGAAATTCCTAGTTTAGGTGGCAGTGAAACTTATATAGAACTAATACTCGCAGTAAAAAAGTGTAATTAGTAATGCTGTTTGTTATAATTTTGGTAATTAATAAAGGATATTTATTATTATTATTATATTTATTAGTTACCCTGCTGATACATTCGGACGTGCGTTAAGACCAGTAATATAGATACTTATCAATCAAAGGATATTATTTAGTAGTGGATCAAGTGATCAACATTCTACTAGACAAGATCTTCAGAAATAATAATATAATAATAATAATTCATTTATTCAAAAGTAACCAAGACTCATCACTACTTCAAACAACTACCAAATAACAACCTTAAACTAAATTATAAGATAAAAACATAAAATTATTATTATAACTATTTGATTATCATATAAAATAAAGAAATATAATATTATACTAAAGGCTTAACTATGCTTATGAATACCTTACCCCATGTGAGACGGCGCAGCATCTGTTTACATAAACACAGTCAAGCCTTTGAGCAATCATGCTCAGGATGCTGTTGGAGCTGCTCCACATCCTGCGCACCAGAGATGCACTCCTCTTGTGCATTGTCGCAAAAAAGCATGACATCTGTGCATCCGCGAACATCCCCGAAGCACTACAGAAATGGGGCAACCCCAACAGAACCCTGAACGCGTTGTTATATTGAACACGGAGAGCGCTGTACGATATTTGAGTATACTTAAATGAAGATTCAGAAACGTTTATTACATACCAGCATTGCTTCTCTTTTTAACCTGTGCGACGTGGTGACTGTCATTTCCGATATATACGCCTCTATTCTCTCCTCTAACGAAGCTTTCAATGCTTTAATTGCATTATGGTCTATAAGTTTTTCCCTCGGATCTTCGTTTTCTACAAATTTATATGTATGTATCAGTAGAGATGCGATTCCACAGAAGGTTGCAAATAGGGAAAGTCTTCGACAGCATCTGGAGTTCGTTACATCAGTTGATAGTTTTCGTTTTGTAGTAGGTGGCATTGTTGCATTTTTCACTTAAAACACTGCAATCACTTTATAATTACCGTCTATAACATGATCACTTACAATAATCGTGTTGGTATCGGTAATATTTACTGTATTTTTATTACAATTATTGTTTGCGTTCGAGTATACAATCTGTCTGGCTATCAGAGAGTTATTCCGTACAACAGGATCCTTCCTGTACGACGGTTACACAACTAACGGACCCGATAACCGACAATTGCGTCTGAGCCCATTACTCCGTCGGATTCAATCAGACAATCGACAGCCGGCGCGCTCGTGCACATGTTTACGGATTAAAAATAAATATCGTACATGTGGCTTGTAGAACAAATTATTTTTACATAACACGTTATTCAGGGCTCCGAATCTGATACTTGCCGGCGAAGTTTCAATACCAAACTGATCAGTCATGTCAATTATCATTCAATTATTACCAAATCCGTCGGTAAACTATAGTAGCACCAATGAACTAGAAGTCTGCTACATCTAGAAAATACTATGATACCATTGAACGTTCATTTTGTACACAATTGGTTTGGTTTTAGTAAATTATTAATCTACATATAAATTCCATAATAATTATTATACATATAAACTATATGCACACACACAATCTTTAATGCTTTTATTATGGTTTAAAAATGGGAGAACACACTGGCTGCTGAAACACAGGTCTAATAGTAACCTAACCTAGCTCAGGAGTGAAGGACTTCACATTTCTTTCTTGAATTCTTTTTTTGGTGACCAATGAAGATTTATTATTTTTTTTTTATTTTTTTTGATACCTTAAGTTAAGTTTTTATAATATTTCTATAAAAAGTAAAATACAGAAAAATATCATACAAAATACAAAAACATTACAAAAACCTAACTTAGTGTGTGCCACCGGCAATGAAGCAGGGCCCAAGCTACCGGTGGTTAGGGCGACATAGAGAGAAACCTCATGACGATGCGCGCCGTGTTCTCTTTGAGCACAGTGCAGAGGGGCTCCGGTGGGTTCCACTGGAGATCCCGGAGCCCCTCGTCATGCACTGAGGAAAGGGCCACCGGGGAGGTTTTAGTGGGTAAGAACCCCACACAACCGCCGCCTTCCCCCCAGAAGGCGGGGTATCTTTCTGAAGATTTCCTCCCCGTACAAAACGTACAAAAAAAAGGAGTACTGCCCTCTGTATCTGACCCTTGCCCCAGCCATCCAGCGAAAGTCTCTTAAGATAATGATCGTCGAATCCACATCCCACATGGCGTGGTACTTTGTGATTTTTTCCCTTTCGACCTTCACAAGGTTATTATTTTTATTATTTTCGATCTTGCAAATTCGGGGCATGGGTGTAATCAATTCATTGAACTGGCAATGTTCAACAGTGTAGAAAAAGACTAATATGATAGATTTTAATCGAATCGGAAATCAGTCCTCATTTCATTTAAATCCTAACGGGATAGATAGAGTTTACTGGCACAATTTGTTTAAAAAAAATGCTAACAATATATTTTTTTTTTACAAATATAACTAACATTCTTGTTAACCATGCCGACTAAGATAAGAAGAGAGAAGCATGGGCTCGGAGATGATTCACGTCAATAGTCTAATGGAAACCGTAGCCTAAAGCCTTAAACCATTAGGCTATTGACGACTTTGATGTTTTGATTTGTTAAAGTAATGCGAATGATACACATTGCAACAAATATATTTTTGAGTAAAAAACAAAAGGCGACTACAACTCAAATCAACTGTTACGTCATTAAAAATTTAACGCACGTTTTCCGTTATTTCCGAAGTTATATTATGAAGTTCCGACGTCTACATTCTATTTCTTCATTCACATTTGTGCTCGTTGTCGTTTAAGACTGTACTACATACACAGTCTTAAATTGTTATACAAACTTCCACGCTGAGATTACCCCTCACCGGGGGAACCCTTGTGTCGAGTTACTAGTTACTGATAGTGGTACAGGTTACGCGACCTAAGGAGCTACGCTCTAAATCCGGTGAAGCAGTCAAGGCCAGCTTCTCTGGCCAATCTGTGTAGTTCGTCAAAAAAAATCATACACCCACTATTTACCCACATTCTTCAATATATTTACAGTTTTCTCTGATATAATTTCGGAACTCTAAGTATCTATGCCAAAAAAATAATTACAGTAATTGAAGCAAAACTATTTCAGAAAAAAGAATAAAAATCATGGCTCAATAATGCACGTGAATGCACAGACATAAAAAGAAAACACAGAAAGATTTGAGACCCGAGAAGGGTCTTTATTTTTATTGATGTCGGACAAAAACCGGTACCTACATACCGAAGATACACTTTTTGACGTGACAACGAAATATAAATTGATAAATACTGGATGTCATTCGTGTAAAATGTCCCGTTACGCTCGAGCCGAGAGTTCCCGAGAATTGCCGATAGTGCTAACGCTGCATCGTTCAAAGTGTGTAAGCGAGAGCGCGGTATGAGAGAGATAGAGAACGCAAATTTGTGCTGAAGTTGAAAAAAATACTTACAAATACATTTTTGTTGGAATAACGTGTGTACCTAGGACACGTCACGAATTTAACGTCCGAGCGCCTAGCACCAACATACCAGTTTTTTTTTCTATAATAAGAGTTTTTAAAAAGATAGCTCAGATTAAAAATATTTTCCAATTCTCTGTCGCCATTTTGGCAATCCTCGCGAAGCACTACAACATAGACGATGACCACCGCGCATGCGCTGCTAAATATGTCAGGGCCATGACATGACATGGTATCTCCAAGGTCACAGATGTTTAGCGTTACTACTGTCAGTTGTTTCTGATCGTATAAAGGACGATCTCTTGTTAAGAACTCCTTGGTTAAAAAATGAATTTGGTGCCTCCTCTAGCAGCCGTACAAGGTGAGTGGGAACTATCGATATCGTGCGTTTTTACAGGTTTGAGGTTATTTTCACCTTAGCCTTATAGCTTCAGTTTTAGACTTAAATAAAAATAGAATCGTTCAGTGACTTCCTAATTGAATTAATTAGTTAGTATTTTATTGGTAAATATGATAATCTTATATATAAAATTCTCGTGTCGCAATGTTAGTTACCATTCTCCTTTGAAACGTCTTGACCGATTTTTATGAAATTTTATATGTATATTCAGTAGGTCTATCTGTCGGCTACTATCTGTTTTTCATATCCCTAAGTGATAAGGGTTATCGACCCCTATTTTTTTTAATTTTGTCCTTTGACTGTTAAACAAAAACAGTTGTCTAGTATAATGAAATGTATACGAAATTAGTAATTAGTTAAAATGTAAATTAAATCACATTCGTTAGGGATATTTAGCTGTCTCTCGATTTTAACGTTTTTAGACGTGAGTAAAAATAATGGGTCGGTTAAGAAAGTTATGGAGTCGACACTAAGTACTAAAATTTAAATTAAAATAAAATTTAATGAATACTGTATTCTCAAAGTTTACGTAAGATATCCCTTTTCATTTTTGTTTGTGTTTTTTAATGAAAAATAAATAAATAAACAAAAATATTTTATTTTATTTTAAGGATATTTAACTGTCTATCACGCACAATTTATTTCAGTCAGCTAGCGTCTTTATCTTCCGAGATATTCAAATTTTCTTAACTGACCCTTTATTTTTGTTGACGAGTGTAGTTTGTAACGGTTGACTACATTAGCTTGCAGCGTCCAGCCGTTAGATGAGTACGAAACACCGAGAGCGCCACTCCTTCGCCAAGTTTCACTGGATGAGGAGCGGCCTGATGATTGTCAAGGTCACTGGCAAGGTCACTACATCCAGGGTGACGAGGAGGAACGAGGAGTAAGACTGTTCAGAGCTCTGTTGCTGCAGCATTTGCGGCTCGAGGAGTTGAGGCCGCCGCCTTGTATGATGGTATCGGCGAAACCTGATCAGAGGTAAGCACATTTAGAGTGATACTTCTTTGGGCGCGCTAGGGAAAGAAATATTGAGGTTACGTTGGTATTCATGGCGATTTATAATATTAAATCAATGAAGATTAAGTTGAAGTAATTTTCTTTACATTAAAAAAATTTACCAACTTTGGACTAGTTGATACCTTTTTTTTAAACAACAACGACGTCAAGAATAATAATCAAGAACCAAGTGGGCCATATGCCTGCGCAGGGTCTTAGAATATGTAGGTAACATTGTCAGCAGAAACAAGAAGCCGAATACGATGGACTGTCCAGATCGATACCACTGTCGGCACCTCGAAAGTGGCGACCGATTATAGGCTGTTCCCACTAGCTGGTTGTGACCATCAGCATTGACAAAACCGGTGCGAGGGGGAGAAAAAATGTACAATATTTATAGAATCATAACGATAGTCTAAATAAAAAAACAAAAAATAGGCTGTTATGTCACAGGGGATAGAAGGAGCTAACAATCATCCGTATACTATCAAAGCTCACCAGAACCGCAGCTGGCTTAAACCATGACGATCGTGAGCCAAACTTGAGATAAACTTCTTCAGACTTCAACAAGTTATTATCATTTCTGGCTCAGTAGCGAAGACAACGGGAATTGATCCAACACAATATACATGTACAAAAAAAAGTAACCTCTTTTCGACTAAAAAAGTAGGAGTTATATAATTAAGGATCATTCCCCTATTACTGAGGATCGTGCATCCTTTTTAGGCTATCAACCATCCGCCTCCAAGCACTCCGGTCCATAAACCTGTGTAGGGCGTCGCTGGACGATGACTTCAGTTGTTTGGAGATCTGGTACGACCACTTCGGACTTCAGCTAGTCTTTTGCCTTCGCTTTTTCTTGTAGCTCTCTGTTTGAGATTTGATTCGCACTTTAACGGACGACGCGGTGTTTAACGACAAATTGTGTATACTTTTAGGGGCTGGTGGCTGTACTGGCGCGACTGGAGGGCGTTGGAGCGAGCTGCCAGGAGGTTTAGGATGACCAAAGCACGCGCCATACTGGCAGCGCGGGCAGAACACATCCCTCTGCTGAGTCTCGATGAAGTGGCCTTCGAAGATATCATGCAGGAGCTTTGTCAGGTGCGACACCAATCATTACAGACATCGTTAACATCCGCAGAATATTTAATAAGCAACACTTCCTTTTGCATCTGACTCTGAAGTTCCAATCGCCTCAGATGACGTGAGAAGCTTATGAATTAACCCGTTTGCCGAAACGATTATTGGGATAATTTGACGAGGTTCTCGTCATATGGGATGGTTATGTTGACCAAAAATATCCTCGACTGCGGCCGGTCCATCAGCACGATATCTGGCCTATTGGCATGTATCGTTCGGTCCCGATAGAGCCTTAAGCGGTAATTTTCGAGCACGGCTTCCGGAGTGTATTTTTAAAATGCTCGTCTTTCGTTAGCAAGATCATATTTAAGAGCGAGGTCCTGATGGATCCTGGCTGCTGGGTTGTGTCTATGCAGATAGCCAAAGTTAGATTATTATTAATTACTATTATGTTATCTTGTGTTTAAGGCTTGCTGCCACGTCGAGAACCGGGCGCTGGTTGTGTTGGCTTTCCTGTGTGAGGTGTGTGCGCGGGCTGTGAAGGTGGGCGGGTGGTGCCGAGCTGCGGACTGGGCGGCGCGACACGTGGCTCAATGTGCTACACCGTGGGCCAGTCGCCACGGGGGATGGGTGAGCGTGTTACGTTTATATATATAAATATATAGAAAACCTCCGCAGATGTACGCTTACGCTCGTACGCCTGACGTATCTCGCAAGTTCCCTATTCCTAGCGAACTTTGAATAGTTAACACTTAGTTAATAAGTTTTAATCGTTGAACGTTGCAACGCGCGGACGCTCTCTTGTATTTCCGAAGTTTTATTGAAGAATTTATTGTTTTGTTGTATATATTTGATTTAATTTCAGAGTGCAGTATTGGAGAGAGCAGGGGCAACTCGTAGAGATGAAACCACCATCCTGGCTGGCGCGGCGTTGGCAGCATTACTGGCATTTATAATATTCTGGCGCAACCGCTTCCGGCAATCAGTTCTTTAAAGAGTAACCTTTTGGTTAATGGTTTCAGCAGATAGCCTTACGACGGTGAAGTACCTTGATTGTAACACAGGGACATGTGTTCTGCGTGAGGATTGAAGAAAGTGAATGATAAATCTTAAATATTGATATTTCAATGTCTGTACAAATAGTTGCAGCACTTATTGTATTAGATATGGGTTTGAATGGAACTATGACAGTAATTTATTTGTACTTTATTACCTTATGTATATTTTATAAAACGAGTAGACCTGATAGGTTTTTAAATTAGTTTAAATAATTACACCTTACTGCGTTAATCATGGTTTCCCTGTATTCTAAAATTTATTAGATTCTTACCATTGTGTGTGGATAGATCAATTTCGTATCAAGCTCGTATACCCTTGTTGCCTGTATAAAAAATAGATTCTTCGACCTAGTCGGAATTCGATATCAGAGAAATCCGAGTTAATTTTCACTCGACTTTTTAAATTTGTTTTATTTTTAAGAATTATTTATGTATATGTATATTTTTATAAGAAATTGATAAAGTTTAAAGTGAGTCAGGAATTAAAAATAATTTACTATTTTCACTGATTTATAATTATGATATATTAAAATAAGTATAAATTATCTGTATTGAAATGCAACAAAATTATTGAAAAAAAACAAATTAATGTACATTTTTTTTTAGTTTGTGTTACCTTTCCTGCACAATGATATATAATATTATAACTTTTGTAATCAAAATAGATTCAGATTTTAATCTTATTAATAAAGCCCTGTAACAATAAGACAAAAGATTATTAAGACATAGTCCTCCTAAAGAAAGTACTTATTTTAATAACCGTCCGTGTTTGTATAATTTATCAGTACATACACACGATACAATGTCCACACAATTTCAGTAAACTAAGAAAATCAATACTAGTATTTGATATAGGATGTACTTTAATTCATCGCTGAAATTTAAACAATTTAATTAATAATTAATATTTCTTTATAAAATAGTAACCTAACATTTTATGTATGTTACACTAAATTGAGCTACATGAGCCGTGGTAGCTCAGTGTCCGGGCGGTTGGCTCAAGTTGCATAGTACGCTAGCGACCCGAGTTCGATCCCGGTGCCGGTACCAATAAATTTGTTGTTGCAATTTTATGTACTGATTTACCACGCGCTCGGCGGTGAAGGAAAACATCGTGAGGAAACCTACATGTCCTAAAATTTTTTTCTAAAACATGTGAAGTCAATCCGCACTAGGGCCGCGTGGCAGATTATGCCCTTATACTCTCTTTATAGAGAAGGCCTGTGCCCAGCAGTGGGAGTTATATGTAAAGGTAGCTTTAACTTTATACTAAATTATCAACTATAGATAAATTTAAAAATATTAACAACCGAAGACGTAACGAAGTGTCGTAATTAAAATGCGTGTACAGTGACAGTCGCCATGGCCGAAATCGCCTGGACATCATCATCACTAAATTATCACTAAAAATGAAATTATTATCCCTTCTGCAGTCTTAGCAGTTTGAGCTAACAACAAAACGACGCCCATATTATAAAAGACATATAAACACTATACTACTATACTAAAACATCTCTGCATGATAATAAAACAATTATTCGAGTATCCTTGTTTGGATGAATTATTTTGTTATTTTAAAATATGGCGTTTTCTATCTCTAAATATATTCACTTTGTCGTTTGCTTGTTCGTTTCATTTGTTCTCACTCTATAAAGATATTAAATAAAACTAGAAATTCACACTCTTTTAACAAACATTACGAACAAAAAAAGAATTGCACCCTCTGACTTTTTTGAAGTGGGTTAAAATGGTCTTCTTTTAATGGGGTTATAAACTAGTGGTTGACCACGATCCTACCTGATGTTAAGTGGTGATATAGTTAAAAGATGGTACGCGCTAGTTTAGAGTGTGCATACTCACTCTACTCTTGAAGGCTCCCACGTTGTACTTGGAGACTGACGCCGGCAACTTTTCCAATCCTATTAGTATAGATTTATTACCATAAAAGTATGCAAAGTGGACATGAAATCAAATTATCCAAGCTTCGGTGCAGCTTCATACAAATATGTTTGGGGTTTGAAAAAAATAATTCAAGGAATTCACTATTTTATTATTTTTATTGTAATTTCTCATAATACGGTCGACAGCCACACAGTGCCGTTACACATCACGTCCTTCACGCCAAATATACATCCGGTTGCAGCTAATTAAACAATTCATTGATAAATATATCTCAACTCGATAAACTATTGATAAAACGCGAATCTATCACAATGTTCAACAATCGTTATAAGCTTTGACCAGGCCAATAAATATCCACAACATCTGGTACAAATTATACGCTTTTAAAACCAGTTGCAAACATGAAAAGCCTATCAGTGAATTAATTTTGATAAATGCTAAAAAAAATTGTAAGTCGACACGATAATCGTTGGGTATCCTCATGAGCGTTATTACCTAATCTATGGAATTTGAGAGAAGTTATGCAACCGGAACTTCCGTGAATTCTCCAAATCAATGAACGCCACACTGCGGCGTTCCACAAGGCAGTGTACTATCTCTTATCTTGTATCTTCTGCATGTCAAATACATGATGCAAATTAGCTACTTTGCAAGTGAAATCCAGGTGATAAGAATGCATTGAAGAGAGCTGGAACAATTTTCCATCTGAAGTTGGCAAACTAAATCCAGTACAAATCAATCCCTAAAAGAAACAGGTTTGGGAGTTTATCGATAAGAAAACATTGTGGTCTTATGGGTTTTCATAGGCGACAGTCATCAGTAAAGATATGTGAGCTGTAAGCTCGTCTGCCCCTATTCCTATAAAAATCGTCTAATCAATTTTATTCGATGTTTTTGAAGTGAAAATTTTTTAGTCGCGTTAAGCACTCTGTGGTAGAGGAAAATCTTATGGGTTCGCTTCACCGTCATGCTAAAAAATCTATAATTTGACATGATCTGATTCAGTAATATATATGACTAGTATAAACATATAAACATACAGATAATTGTTGCCCGGAGTGTCAATAGATATGAAAACCAGATAGACCATGTTACCATAAATGTCCAGCCCTGTAGTTTTGGGCTCTCAAGAATAAGACTACGGTATCTCCTGCCTGTCGTAGAAGGCGACTAAAAGGGGCCTCGGGTTCACTGGGCGACAAGGGTGGGGGCCTTTGTCGTCCGCTAAAGTGGACCCGGGAAGAAGGCGACATCGGCTGGCCCGCGAGGGCACAGCACTGCGAGGGCACAGGGGGGGAGGGAGTAACCTCCCCCCCCCCGGGACGTGCTCTCCTTGAGCACAGTGCAGAGGGGCTCCGGTGCGTTCCCCTGGAGATCCCGGAGCCCCTCGTCATGCACCAAGGAAAGGGCCACCGGGGAGGTTTTAGTGGGTAAAAACCCCACATAACCGCCGCTTTCCCCCCAGAAGGCGGGGTATCTTTTTGAAGATTTCCTCCCCGTGAACAAAAAAAAAAATGTTACCATAAATGTTGTCTAATTTAAATTATTCGTTTTCACTAGTATGATTGAAAATTAATTTTTTCATACATACAAGTAATCTACATCAATCAAAACAACAAGCAATGAAAAACACTGATTGTGATAAATTATGATAGTTAAGTAATTTACCTGTTTGGTTTGAAGGTAAACGAACTTGAAGGAAGTGTATACGATAAGACAGGAATAAAGTAAAATACAACAGTTAATCGTACGACTGGTTTTAAAAGCGCACATTATCACATAAAAAATATGCCAACGCAATAATTACCTATCGAATTCTACATAAAATTCATATAATACTGCTAAACTGTTTCTTGAGAGCACAACTTTGGATAATTGGGAACAAAAGTTATTCTCAACTTGCACGTCCACCATTACAACATGTTGATAATCCCTAGACTTATCTACTTTATTAAAATTAATAACATTTGTTACTTTTACTTAGTTAATAATATCACTATTAACAATCTACGCTGGCATCTCGAGTTCGGGTAACGTCTGGATGGATACAGGGAACATTTCTTTAATATATATTAAACCACTTAAACATTGTAAATCCTACCGAATCTTGCAACAATTTCCTTAAAGTTAATTAAAAATATATAACACATATAAAATGGAAGAACTTATATGGAACAATTCCTAAACTTCATTACCGTATTCGTTTGATTGATCATAACAGTACAAGGATTCTTCTGAATTAAAAAAAAGCAATTTCTTACAAGTGGTTAGTGTAACGAAGGCAAGAATTCCATTATTCGTTGCTCCTGTAGATATTGGCATACGAAAACGAGATGTGTCAGCTAAACAAAAGGGTTCACTATCGCATTTCACGTTCGTCGACACGATTGTTTACAATTTTTTCGTCAAGCGTTTTCTGAAATATACAATTACAGTCATGGTGTTCGTCGTTAAGTTATCGTGTCGAAAAAAGTGAAAACTCATTTTTTTTTTCAATCTCATAAATCATTTTTCACTTTAAAATTTTTATATAAAAAACCATCACTCTAGTAACAACACTACATGGATATCATATTTCATTTTGTTAATTAACATTGCTTAATTGTAATGTTAGCTTTAAGCCTAATCTTACTCTACGAAGAAGATATAAAGATTATATTTTATGTAGTTAAAAGGTACCAAATGTTTGCGACACCGTAATTTCAACTTTAATAGATTCTAATAATTATGAACAAAGTTTGAAAATTTTATGAATCTAGCTCGACTCGTGCTATGGTAATAAACAAATGCAATTTTGATGTACCTAACTCGAATGAACTTCGTACAGGGACCATAATATGAAATAGTGGGTACTGGATCCCAAGTTTAACGTTCGCTATAATTTGTAACTAGAACAATAATGGAAGGATGATTATTTTAATATCTACTTACATTACTCAAGAGATAGATAAAAATCACTAATGTATATTTATCGTTTGAAATAATTGTTAGCGTACAGAATCGTGTCGAGTAATAGGCGATACATTATATTATTTGGTGCACCCCAGTATTATACATATTAAGGGGTAAGAATAGATTTAAATGTACAGATTATCTATAACTCCTAGTTGAGTTAATAATATCATATGATTTTATAAAGAATATTTAAGATAGAGCGAAAATTCGTACGCACCTTAGAAAATAGTTTATTTAGTGGCCACAAATAGATCATACAGTTTCAACAAACAAGTTTAACTATGAAATACTTGCTAAAGATATGGAAGAAGAAGGAGGAAGAATAATTGAAAGAACAACTGTTTGACCGTATGTGGCGCTGCTATGCGAACTACAGAAGTCTATAATCAAATCCAAGCTTATTATTATGTGTTACTGAAAAGGAGACTTTAGATTAGCACGCTATAATCATGCACCTTATCACAGTAATTGATGTC
The DNA here is from genome assembly GCA_029286785.1 of Meandrusa payeni. NCBI lineage: Eukaryota > Metazoa > Arthropoda > Insecta > Lepidoptera > Papilionidae > Meandrusa > Meandrusa payeni. The sequence continues at coordinate 2,135,787 of JAGSMX010000008.1, read as the reverse complement.
TCGATTGTTCAGACCATAAAGATATGTTTTTTTTGATTGGGTATAAACTAGTGCTTGACAACGATCCCACCTGATGTTAAGTGGTAATCACGAAAGATCGCTTCCAGTTTATGGAGAATTTATTGCACGTTTGAATGTCTGTTAGAAGCCCAAGTGGCTACATCTCACGGTTCGTTTGTGCGCATTCATATATTCATATTTCATATATAATATTTCGAAGGTTTGATCAACGATTCATGAAAATTTGAGATAATTGTTTTTCAACGTTTTGAGCGCTCCACAATTTTCTGAAATGTTAAAGCTTAACAATATAAATATTATCTATCTATTCTAGTCTATTTATTGCTATGTCGAATAGGCGGGTTATTAATATAAAACTCTGTGGGAAATAACAATTGGGTTTATAAACTTGTTTAACACTTATTTTATTATACATCGATTGGCTAGTGAAAGAAGAAATTAATACTTTTAAAGATAATAAAGAAAAGATGCGGACGGTTTATGTAGATGTTTTATGAAATGACAAGAGTATTTTTATAACCGTACTTAATAACAAGACAAAAGATTATGTTACTAAAAAAACTGTTTAGATAAAAAAATAATAGAAATATAAAGACAAAGTCTAAATCTAAGAGTAGTGAGAGTGTGTAGAGTCTTGTTGAATCTATCTACAATACACGAACGTGACAAGACCCGGTATTGTCAAGTTCATAAGCGATAAAAAAGTATGCTTAACGAAATCTATATAAAGTAGATAAAATGAAAATATCCAACAAGTTGCAGGAGGTAGAGAATGATAAAAAAACTCAATTTAACTAGATGAACGAAGATTTAGTTGACCGAAATGAAACCAAAGGGGCAATTAATGTTTAAGGGTATAAAAGTTAAGAGAAATCAGTTGGAATATAGGACAATACTCCAAAGAGACAATCCCGTTTTTCTCATCCATTCCCAATTATCTATAATCTTGAGTAAAAAATTTCGATGTATAGGCACTGCTTTTTACACCACACACCTACTATATCGTCACTACAGTTGATGCTGGACCTAAACTAAAGCGGGACATGTGTGCCGTAAAATCTACTATAATTATTATAATATTGCCATTAGACGATGGAGTAACGTACTTTTGTTTCATAATCACAAATATCGAGGTTCATGTCTGAGTTTACGAAAACTCTTAGGCACATTGTATATAATGACTGGAGCTACACGATACACATTGTGGCACAGTCGTCCCGCTGCAATATCGTGCTACGAGCATATTTACATTCACTTACATGGAGACATAACAGACAGCAACAACGTTCAGTTACACTGATACAGTACTTAATTATATTCATTGTATTCATTGTACTTCGTGGTTCACAAAACTAATTTCTAACATTATATTGAATACGACATAGAGACAGATCTCATAGATTTGGAGGTGCAACGAAATTGTTGCAATCTCTTGATTATGCCTCGATAACTATACAATTAAATCAAAAAGTTCCTTAACGACTTGTTGTAAATCATAACATGGAACGATCTAATAATAATCTTTGAACATTCTAACATCAATATATAATTTACAAAATCAAAGAAAATTACAAAAATAAAATGCTAATCTTCCAGCTTCCGCACATTAAATCAAATTGACGTTTCCAGCTAAAATGCTAAATATCACTGTAAAAGCGCCTTCGGCCTATTGAATGAGTAACATTCATTATAAACAGTCTCTAACGATAACTACAATGTTTTTTTAATCTGGAGAAATTCATCCGATTCACCGATTTTCGCACTCTTTGGTACATAGTTATGGACATTAAAATATCACTCACATTTAGTCCTAACATTATGTATTTGATTAATATTTGTGCTTAGGACATCTGATTCTATTTTCCATAACCGCCTATTCAATCAATTGTACCTCTATAAGTTTCCTAGTAAAAGTCATCGACTAAGGCAATATATTTTCATTTAAAATATAACTATCTATAGTTACTAAAAAATTAGCGATTGTCTTTTTGTTTGATGTTATTTTTAATTATGTCATTTCACTCACTTTCAAATTGAGAATTCAGTATTGCTTTTTAAATGTAATGATGATGACATTGGTGTTGGTGAAATGGATGATGACTTTCGTGCTACTTGAGCAATTTGTTTATGTCAATTGTTGGTTTCATGGCCTATACAATGAGGGTGAGAGAATCTTCTTGGTTGTTATCGATTGAAATCAATGAAATAAAACTAGATTTTATAGCGGTTTAATTTTTGCTTGAAATTCTCTACGCATTTAACAATTTAGTGAAGAAACGTCGAGAATTTCAAATCAAAATTAGCCTTTAGCTTTATCCTTAAGTATAGTTTTATTTCACGTAAATTTTGATATAATTCTTTTCAAAATCTTTGTAATTTAATTTTTTTTTAATTTTCAAAACGCACTGGCTATTGTATTTACTTTTTAATTTTCCCCATTGCTAGTGTTACCAGAGATGTTAATTCTCCTATTATCTAGTCGATCTTGTTTTCTTTCCATTTTCAACTATCACAAATGATCTATTCGCTAGGGCAATGCAGGTATCCGTATTCCAGACCTAAACTAACCGCTACAAAGACAAAGTAAAGAAGGAACATCGTGAAACCGAGGCCCTTGTTCATCTTCCACCTGAAGCAGGCGATGCTGATGATAACGAAGATGAGCATCGCGAAGAGCAGCACGATACTGCATACCATTCCTTTGGAGTTCACTTGGACCGGTTCGCCGTTGATTAAGCCATACAGTAGCCAGGGGAGTGGTAACCTGGAATAGTTATTAAAAAAGATATTAGATATTTCTATATATATATATATATAAAAGAAAAAGTGTATGATATTGTATTTACTGATTTGTACATGGGTGTAGGTGATTTTCACCCGCTCGAGAACAGAATAGAAGAGAATGAATAATTTAATATATTGTGAGAGTGAAATTAAATAGTTAATGATGTAAGTTTATTGTTTAAATAAAATAAAGCAAAATCTAGCTCGGCGAAGCGAGCTGGGTACGCTAGTGTTAATAAACGACATAGCAAAAACCGTCTGAGTGGAGAGACGGAGTGGGGGACCTTGTGGTCCTACCACTTGGTGGAGGAGATCTTTGTAGGACAGCAGGAGTTAGATGAGAGAGGCCGATCGTGCTCAGTGGACTGCTACAGGATGATGATGATAATGCATAATTTAATATTTTTAGTTATAAGTTTAGATTTTTTTGTTTAAAACATTCTTCTTAATCATTCCAAATGAGCTTAGGCTTGTACTAGGTAGTTGGTTCACGCCAATAGTCCAATAATATATTGTGCATTCAGAATAGTGGTTTGAGTCTCCGTCCATGTGTTTTGTAGATCATACCCTACACCATTAGGATATCGACGCTTATTATTTATTTAAAACACAGCGTACACTTAAATATTTTGAGGATAAAAAAATTAAAATCAACAATTATTACAAAAGAAACGTTGAGTTTCATGTTTTCCAACGACAATATAAGGTCTCTTATCATAAACATAAAGTGATATACTTGTATGTAAGAAAACCGAAAACGGGATGCCTTCTTTGTACCCTCGACTGCAACATCAAGTCGAACGTTTAGCCACTAAGCTTTTTTTTTTGTTAACGGGGAGGAAATCTTCAAAAAGATACCCTGCCTTCTGAGGGGAAAGCGGCGGTTATGTGGGGTTTGACCCACTAAACCCTCCCAGTGGCCCTTCCTGGGTGCATGACGCTCTCTCCCCCCCTGAGCCCTCGCAATGCAAGGCGACGGGCCAGCCGATGTCGCTTCTTCCCGGGTCCACCTTGGCGGGCGACAGAGGCCCCCACTCTTGTCGCCCAGTGAACCCGAGGCCGCTTTTATTCGCCTGGGGATACTGTAGTCTTATTCTTGAGAGCTCAGAACTACAGCTACTAAGCTATCACTGCTTCATCTTTATATATTAACAAGTATATGTACGATTAAAACAAAAACCGTTAAAGACGTTAAAAGGTCTTTGCACGCGGACGCTTATAAAAAAAGAATCATTACAATCGATTCACCCAGTCGAAAGTTATCGAGGGAAGAATCATAAGAAAAACAAACATGCAGACGAATTGAAGAAAAAATGTTCTGGAATGTTATTATTAGTTGGCATACAAAAATAGATTATAAGCTTTATTCTACACGAGGTAGAAATTAACATTCCGTCCACATTCGAATTTAATCTAAATCACATTTACGGCACAATAGGTCCGACAGACTTAAGACACGTGTTGGGAATAACCAATAGAAAATACGTATAATTAAATAAACTATATAAGCATCTAAGCGATGTTTCACGCTCCGTTTATCACGCACTACCCATTATCACGTAAGTTGGCATTTGTTTGACCCAATATTCGGGCCAAGGCCTATCCGAATAACGTAGATAAATATCAAAAAGCAACTTTCCACGGGGGCGAGGGCATGTTTATGGCTACAAGGAAGGTCGTGCCTTCTAATAATGCCCGTTCGAAAATAGGCCATCGCTGATTAAGTTTTGTTCATACGTTCAGTTTGTAATTACAAAAAATAACATTGCAAAATAGCAAAGGGAGAGTTGATTGATATTAAAAAAAGAGGGCGCTTTAGACCACATGAATGAAGTAAAACTTCTTTAGCTCCGTCTATATGTATGTTTCTTAATTATTTTATCGGGGGGACCCTTGTGTCGAGTTACTACCGATAGAGGTTCAGGCTAAGCGACCTAAGAGCTACGCCACCTCTTTATCCGGCCAACTTCTCTGGCCAATCTGTTTAGTTAGAGTTAAAAAAATCGAAATATCTAATTCTATTTGCGTGCACTGCTCTCTCTTGCTCCTATAGTGTGATGCAGACAATTAGCCTGCACTGCACTCTCTTGCCATCACTAACTTATATCTCCCCGTCAACTTCCATTTGCGTCGCCCGTCACGCTTTTTGTAACGCGTTCAATAGGTTACTTCTCATTTCAAGCGTCAGTAAAGAAGTTTTACTTCGAAAAGTGTGTGTATTCAATTTATACACGGCAGAAGTGACGGGATAGCATCGTGCGATTTATCAATACAACGCTCACGAACTATGGCATCGCGTAGATCACTCGTGTACTTCACTACTACTTACTATTACTTTTAACTGCTAATACAGACTCTACAGATGTTTGTTGACTTTAAGAGCTATAACGAGTACCTTTGTTCTCCGTCGAAGTTCTTCGTTTCGAATTCTATCCCGTAGACAAATGACAGTAAATATTTTCCCATCGCTCGTTGTGCGACTTTAAGTTTATTCACCAGCCATATAATTAAATCAATAACAAATAGACACATATACCTAGAAACGGCTCGGGTCGATGTTTTAAACAACACGATATACCAAGAGCGAAACAACGGGGGAGAGAAAAATACAGATTCTAAAAAAGGAAAAACGAAGTCTGTCTAGACGGCAGTATAGCATATTTATATTTATGTGTAGAACTCTCTGATTCGCATCCGGATCTATCGATTTTCGACAATACCTCTATCTTCCTTATTGTTATTAGAACAGGGTATAAATTCCTCTGGCATGCTTAAACCCAGACGCCATATAAAACTAAGCTCTAAGGGAGACGCCTTTGAATTGTTTTGCAATAGCAAATATTTCCTGGCTATTGACAACCGGAATTGGTTAAGGTTTGCCAACTTTATAGGATTGGCGATATTTGAATTTTCAAAGTTATATTCGAATAGATTTCGAAATGTTAAAGAAGGCCAATAGAGTTTTTAATTTAGTTTCTCTCTCTTTTTCTAAATAATATTTTCCTTTTTTTATTATAACACTTGAGATTCTTTCTCGATTTACCTTTTCTCGTCCTCGTCTTTGTTTCGTCACCTTTTACTGCAAAAGCTACAGAAACGATAGACAAGATATTAACACGCAACGTGTATCGTAGATGGTTTTAGTATATTTTAGCGTCCCCAGCCAGCTATGCCGTGCTTTATTTCAATTTAAACAATAAATTTATATTATTACATATTTAATTTAACTCACACAATGTATTAAATTATTCATTTCTCTCCGTATTTATTCTCTTCTATTCTCTTCTCGAGCGGGTGAAGATATACCTACACCCATATATATGCAATATACTCCATTGTACTTCAATATGGTTCATAATGGCATAAATATACATAACGCATGTGTCAATACAATTTTGGGTTATAAAACAATAGAATATCATCATAGTAAATAAAAGTTGTATTTGACAGTACAAAAAGTGGAGTGCTCCGATCGTCATCAAACTTTACAAGATTACTCGCCAGGTCAATCTGAAGATTTTTTTTTTTTATAATTTCTAAGCAAGTGCTTGACTACGATCCCACCTGATGTTAAGCGGAAATGCAGTCCTGGATGGTAAGGCGCACTAGCTTAGTAAATGTCTATTCCCTGAAAGTTTCATTGAAATCGATCCAGCCGTTTCGGAGCCTATATGGAACCTATCCAAACATTTTCTCTTTTATATCTATAGATTGTAATGTATTATAGTAACATATTGTTGAGTACTCATTCTAAACCTTTATCTTTATGGTTTCCATTTCATTCAAATGATGAATCACTCATAAGATATAAGAGCCGTGGCAGCTCGGGTTCAAATTGATTCAAATTGATTTACCACGAGGCCGGACATGAAGGAAAACATCTTGAGGAAACCTACATGTTTTTGAAAATTTTCTACGGCATATGAAGTCTGCCAATCCGCATCTATCCGCGCCGTGGACTATGTGCCTGTGCCCAAAAGTGCGACATATTTTTTTTTAAATGTCACAAAGGCTTTTATCTACTGCATTATGATCAATTGCAGAGCTGTGAAACCCTTTGTCTTTTCTCTACGTTAGCCGATGTGCCATACACTAGCTCCCCCAACGTGGGTGGTTAGGGATTTTCTAATACTCTTTCATTCCTCTCTTGTTATTTTTTAGTCTTACAAAAATGTGTTACAGTTGTTATATTTACTTTTACATTACCTTATAAATACTAATTATACTTTAAGTTACTTAGTGCGACATATTTATATATTTTTTATTTGTAAAAAGAATTCTATCATTATTTTTTTTTTACAAATATTACTAATATCCTTGTTAACTCACTAAGCTTAAGCTAGTTATTTAAAAAAAGTGTTCACATTAATTCGTTCATCATTACAGTGGAAGTGTTCGGGCGAAGGTCGAGAGCGCGTGACACGAGCTCTATTCAGTAAGGCCTGCCGCAAGCACTCGTGCCTGTGGGCCATGCGGTCGAGTACGCCTCCTCCCCCCATCTTCCATTCAGCGGTGGCATTGGGCTGCACGAATGACGCATATTCAACTACATTTTCACGCTTCAATGGCACAGTCAACGTAAAACATCGACAAATATATTTATTATTCGCATACTATAAAAGTTAAAGTTACAGACAATGTATGTCCCACTGTTGGGCACAGGCTTTCTCTGTAAAGAGAGCATGAGAGCGTAGTCAGAATTCACTAGAAAAATTTCTTCTAACACTAAGTTTCCTCAAGATGTTTAACTTTTAAACTATTGTTTACAATGCCAAGTTCATGTGACGATCAATTAAATTATTAATTATGAATTAAAGATACAATAAGGTCCAAGTAAACAGTAAGATATCATTGGAAATAGTTTTTATGTATAACAATCGCTGGATGTCATGTGTTGTTGTGCCAGTTAACATAAGCGTGTGGTAAATCAGCAGTTAAAATTGCAACATAAAAATGGGGGGCATAGTCGGGTTGCTAGCGGTGGTAAAGGTGACCGCCCGGAAACTGATTTACCACGGCTCTTTTGCACGTCGTCTATTCATGCTTTTTTTTTCTATTGAGAGGGAGCTAACTGTTTTACTTCCAAATACGCCAGTGGATGTGGACCATAAAAATCACACGTTAATGAAATATAAATGAATAAAAATCACATGTCTTTTGTCGTGTGCGTTGTCGAACTCGCGTCAATTCTTGCACCATATCTACACACCGTTGTATATGAATTTGGGTCAACTGAGAGCATATACTATGGCCGCTGGCTTGTTGGGCTTGGTATGCTAGTGTTGGACCGCGGCCAGATACTGTGTAGTTTGTTGGAATATTTATTGTTTCACAGTTTACTAGATGTCGTTTATTCTCTATTTGGTAAATTTTATTTTCACTCTATATAATGATATACCACCATGAAAGACAGAACCCCTGTTAAGGTCGTTAACGCATGTACGGCTCCTATGATGTTGTTTAGGGTTTTTACTTTATTTTTATAATTACGAAGCACGTGGAATTGTTTTGTAATATGCAGCTTTTTTTATTATCGACATGTGGCTCGTTTAATTCTTTCTTATGAAAAAATTTGTTTAATTTATTATTTATTAGTGACATTGATTAAGGTTATTTCCTCTCACACTGACTCTCTCTCTTTTAAAATAAACATTTATTTTAAAAGAAAGTTAACAACATTTTTTTTCAGAAATATTACTAAAATTCTTGTAAACCATTCCAATTAAACTTAAGCTTTTACTAGGATGGTTCACGTCAATAGTGGAATGATGGATTCGAAACTTACGGTTCGTTGACCGTACCCTAAACCATTAGGCTATTGAGATTTCGTGTGTAAATGTTAAGCCATGATGTTAAATAATAAAATAAAACGCAATAAATAGTGGCAAGTGAATTTGTTGTACGTAAATAAAAATGGAAACCTATTGTAATTCAAAACCGGTTGGTATTCCAATCGTCGACAACACAAAACAAGATGGTGTGTATTTTAATCTTGCTATAGTTTACGAAGCATTTAAAAGTTTTGTTTTATTTCGTAGCATTTTAATTTTATTGGATTGAAAGCGCATTTTATTGCTAAAGTCTTGGAGATGCGAATTTAGCCACATTTAGTTCTAGCTCCTGCAAAATGTCGTCGTAAGTCACGATAAGTTTGTCTTAAGTTGTATATGTACTGTTTTCATTTAATATCACCATGTTGCGTATTAAGAGACATATCTGTGATTGAAATCTAGTTGGATCACCGTTATAATAAGCATGAAAATATGCTTCTGTCAGAAAATCTCGCTCTTCCGTAGCAAACTTACATATAAATTTATATGTAGGCTACGCAAGGTTATAAATTAATTTTTTCTACGTAGCACCGCGAATACAAGTACGAATATTCTCAAGTAATTATTCTATCCGTTGTTATCCATGTATCGGTTCGCGTCAGTTCGACAGCGTCTTAGCATGCACTTGACCTGTTTTCCAAACATGTTAAAAAAGTATAGCTTTTAAGAGAGTATAAGCACTCTTGTACTTTTTAAAATCAAACAATTAAAAATAAAATGAACGAAATATACAAACAATAGGAATAAAAACAATATGGCAGTATTTCTTGTCAAAATAATGAGTAGATGTTGTAGATCCATGCAATCTTTTGTTTCTTTGCAAATTTTCATTGTTTGCTGCTTAAGCTTTAGCTGTTATCATTTTTATAACTCATAAAAGTGTACTTTACATTGACGACTTTGAGTATTGATAAACGTGATAATTTTTATATTATTTCAATTTATATACCTATAAAAGTAAATTTATTCATGACAAGTACATAATATTTGTTTTTCCTTATAAAATGAATGTTTGTCTGGATGATTCATGTTTGTGTTTGTTATTTTTAGGATAAGGTTTGTAAATAAAATTAAAATAAAAGATTTTTTTTATTAAAATCAGATTTTATAAAACCTTATTAAAGAAAAGTGAGTGAAAAAGACAACTACTTTCAAGACAAATGTGAATCATAGAATCCCTTCCGGTTAAAATCGAAACGTCTTTGAGATTCTACTACTATCAAAAAATAAGGCGGCACGAAGTTTGCCAGGTCAGTTATTTATATTTTTTGATGTAGTTTTTAAGTTAGCGGGATACAAACGCAATTCAACTAAGTGTAGTATAAAATGTTGGTGTCGATGTGTGGGCGACTTAAGTTTGAAAATATGATTGCTAAGGTTTTCTTTCGTGAGGTCGAGAGGGAAGCAAGTGGCGAAGGCCGAGGTCGATCGAGGGAGGCTAACATAGAGTGCATGGCATTGTGATGACGTTAACAAAGAAACAAGGTTCATTTCGCTTTAAGTATATTTTCATTTATTTTCAAGGAATACAAGGTTACGTCAATAGTGTAATGGTTTGTTGTAAGATCTGTGAAATAACGTTGGTTAATTCACAGTGCCTGTTTAAAAGAATTACATAAAATATATGAAAATTTGTTAGCATTCCTTAAAAACTCGAAATATATAATTATATAAAAAATATATGAGAACAGCGTTAATGACATTTTAGGGCATATATTATGATAATTCTAAATTTATGATTTCTAGTACAAAACAAGTATATTACAGTAAAAACAAAAACCGACTTCAAATCGAATCAAACGTTTAACGCTATAATGCGCAGACGCCATCTTTGCATTTCCGAATCGTCGTAGGAATATTATGAAACAGAATTAATCAGAAACTAACCAATCCCTCACCTACAACTCGTTTTGAAGTACATCCAATAAACAATGAATCATCGAAATAAGTTGACGTAATATTGAGTGATTCGTCTATTTATGGCGCACATACTTGATGCAAATTTAAGACATATAGTTTTCTCATGTATCCCATTGTAAGAATTGAAACCAGCACCTCATCAAAATCGGTTCACCTAGTCAAAAGTTATATAACAAACATAAAAAAAACACAGAAGAATTTGTGAAACCTTGTTTTCGCCTACACGCCCTGTCCACCATGGAAAAAGCTATCAAGTGCTGTTATATTTGCTGTGTTTTGACAACTGCCTGTAACGGATTCTTCTATGTAAGCAACAAAGGGTCCACTAATGAGTGTTACATTTAAAACGGTCATTATTTTTAAGCTGACAGTATCGTGCGGGACAGGGCTTTAGGGTTTTGAGACTAAGTGCCTCTCTCCGTTTTTGGGTTGCCTCCAACCGCCATTAAGCCCGCTACATAAAGTCATAGAGAGACTTAGAGCTGCCACCGTGTTTCTTAAATTATTTCTTAATTTGTGCAATATTTTGCTTCTAAATTTTATTTATTCGGGCACGTAAATGACTTTATTAAATTATCATAGTTGTGTTTTTAGTTTTATGTTCATATTTATTCCATTATATATATATGTATTTTAATGACAAATTAAATTTTTTAATTAGAGATTTTTAGAGACTTCTTAATCAATACCGACGACTAATCATTTTAGCTCACACATACGACTAAGATAGCTCGCGAATATTATGGTATGATATGTCCTTTTCTATAGTAAACATTACATAGATTATTCAATCAATCATAAAACTTAAATGTTTCTAAATGACAAAAAACCATTTGGATCTATTTTAGATAATTCGAGATACACAGAACAAAGCATGTCAGCCGTTATCATCATTTAGACTTTAATGGGGAAAGAAACTTCGTAGGTAAGTGTACTCCTCGCGTGTTCGTAGATTGTTAACTTTATTTCTTACATAATAAATTTTTGTTTTATATAACTATAGATTTCCGAATTTGTAATAAATTACGTCTGCTACGAAGCTACGAAGCTACGCAGCGGTGCGCTGGCACCGAGCACGCAACCCTTAAATTTATCAATCACCGGAGTTTTTTATCACATAACTGTTACTGAACTCTTAATGACCTTACCTTTTTTTTGTTGTCCGGGGGGAAATCTATAAATGATACCCCGCCTTCTGGGGGAAAAGCGGAGCATGGTGAGGGGCTCCGGGATCGGGATGGAACGCACCGGAACCCCTCTGCACTGAGCTCTTCGGAGAGCACGTTCAGGGAGGGGGGGGGGAGACAGCGGCGAATATTTTAGTAGGCCATGTGGCAACACTAAGTACTAAAATGCAGGCAACAGCATAATAAAATAAAATAAAATGTAAATTTAAAAAATACTGTATTATTATAGTTTACGTAAGATATCATTTTTCGTTTAAGTTTCTGTTTTTTAACGAAATTTAAATAAATAAATTAAAATATTTTATTTTATTGTAAGGATATTTAATTGTCTATCATGCACAATTTATTTCAGTTAGCTAGCGTCTTTATCTTCCGAGATATTCAAACTTTCTTAACCAACCCTTTAATTTTGCTCACGGCTATATTACCATTTATTTATTCTATGTAAATTATACTTATTAAACTATATAAGATTCTTAAAACGCCATTTTTAGCGGCTACCCTTAGCCTGCTTTTAACCACCAGAGGTTAGCTAGAAGAAAATGCTAAATGGCATTAACTGTGCTTTTTAACATGTATATTGATGCTATAAAGAATTGATCTATCAATCGTTCTAAATGAGAGATTACACTCACCCGACTGTAACATCAAAAATGTTGCTCCCGACGGAGCTGGAGACGGCCATGTCACCGAAGCCCTTCCTGGCGACGATCACCGAGGTGATGAGATCCGGCACGGAGGTACCCGCAGCCAGCAGCGTCAGGCCCATCACCTCGGGTGGTATCTGCGCCGTCGCTCCCGCCACGTTGGCCCACCAAACCATCAAATACGAGAAAAACGCTATCCAAACTATCGACCCTATAAATGTTATAGGGAACAGATTTTTCCCTGTGGAAGAAAAAAAAATACAATGTAAAGACAAATTCAATTAAGTTCAACTATACAGTTCAATACTTGAACTTTTTACTAACATACTAAACTAACGCGTACCATCTTTCGACTATATCACTACTTAACATCAGGTGGGATCGTGGTCAACCACAAGTTTATACCCCATAAAAAAATTTACAAGAATATTTACTAATAAAATTAAAAACAGACTTACGTTCAAACGTAATTACGCGCTCACGTCCTCATTGTATTTCACAATTATCGTAGAAACCAAAATCATAATTCAATCAAACTCTCATCAAACTAAATCCATTTCAATAAAACAATAATCAAACCAAACAAAATCGGTTGATTTGGTATTGAGTTTTAGCGCATTTGTCGCGCACACACTTGAGGTTAATTTAAGACTTACAAGGTTAACAACTATCGCACTTTAAACCGACTTCAAAAAAGAGGAGGTATTCAATTCGACTGTATTATTTATGTTTTTTACCTCGGAAGTTTCGACTGGGTGAACTGATTTTGATTTTTTTTCTTTGAAAGCTTCTCCCGTATGGTTTCAATTCAATTTGGGTTTTTTGTTTTTACTTGGAAATTTGTTATTGCTTCTAGTTTAATGTATTAACGTCGGTGTCAATAAAAAGCTCAAAGGAAAGCTCCCCTGACATTTCAATTCCTAGTAACATATGCCAATTTTACTATACTAATAAAGATGACATCAATGTATATTACGTAAGGTAGCCGGCAGCGGTCTATGTGTTATAATGAAGCTTTGATTTTCTTACAAGCTTAAGATTGTAGCGAAGTTGGCGCCGGATGTAGAGTAAAGATGCTGGCGTGGCAAAGTGTCTATCTCGGTGGAAATTGAACGGTCTCTGGCTGCATTTAATTTAAAATTTAAATTTCCCGATGCTTCCTTACAAGCATTCACTGCAGCCCGCTCCGTGCGGTTACTGTTTCTTTGGTCAATTAATTGTATCACTCGGAAGAGATAGTTTTTCATTAGGAAAAGATTTGAAGACACACTTCTTCAATTTAAGGCGCATTTAATAATTATAATAACGTTTATTTTCGGGAAATATGGTAACTGACATGATGATAATATTTAGGTAGGCACTAGCATATTTCGCACAATCGGCATGCAAATATAATACATTGATTCTATTCTACAAAATAAATAATCCTTTTCACAAATTTTATACTTGAAAATCACTTCACGCACATATGACACTCTGTTTAAACATGTAAAATTCGTTAAGAGAAAAAAGTTATGAATCAGCCACTGTTTTAGTTTCTTCTGAAAGCGCTGCAATGGTAGTTTTCTCATTGTAAGCGGGTTAAGATCCTTCTAGTATGCTGAGACGTTGACCACGATGATTTTGATTAATTTCGGTGAAGGAAAAAAAGCATTAGGGCTCAAGTCTGGGCTGTATATAGGTGGTTTAAAATGTCGATATTTTGGGCACTCAAAAATGTTGTTTTGAAGGCAATGTGCGAGCTTTCATTGACATGGCGGCGAATTATACTACAACTTGAGTTGTTGAGTTGAGTTGTTCAAAAATCTGTGATAAAACATTGATATTTGAACCCTGAATTCACAAATCGTAACAAGCCACTTATTTAGAATCAATATGTTAATAAACATTAAGGACAGAAATTAAAGATTTTGCAGTAGTTTTATCTCGGTTCCCATCACTGTAGATTGCTAGAAGGCGCATAAAACGAGGAAGGAATTACTTGAATCCCTTACGTAATAAACTTTATTCTACTTAGTCTCGGGAGGCTTCGGAGAGATGACTCGGGGAAGTTAGTGCTTGGTTTATATTTGCTCTTTTTGGACTAAATGAATTTGATTAAATACATCTTTTTGTCCATCTATGTATATCTATTAAGTTGAATCGTTAATGGCACGTTGATGATTTAGATCGAGGATCTTTTCTTTTTTTTGACGGGCGGAAAGCTTCGACTAGTTATATAATAAGGGTAATGTGTGATTTTTACCCACTGAAAACCCCCCCGTGGCCCTTCTCCGGTGCATAGGGAGGGGCTGCGGGATATCCAGTGCTCTTAGGAGGGTACGTCTTGGGGGGGGGGGAGATTAAACCCTCCCCCCAGTGCCCTCGCAGTGTAGCACGGGCCAGTCGATGTCTCCTTTTTCCCGGGTCCACTTCAGCGGACGTTAAAGGCCTCCATCCTTGTCGCCCAGTAAACCCGAGACCCCTTTTAGTCGCCTTCTACGACAGGGGATACCGTACGTCTTATTCTACGAGCCTAGAACTAGAGGACTGAAGAGATAGATCAAGCACCTATAGCGACTGAGGTTTACAGGTTGGCCAACTTTCTAAATGACGACCTGGACTGTCGGCAATTCACACCTGTATTCTGTGAGCTACCGGTCCTTCTACTAATCAGCTTATTATTTACTTTACAACAATTGGAATATTTATCTGTTCTGTTCTGTTGGTGGCGGTGGAAATGACAAATGTTATACATAAATGTTCATAATTATTATTTAATTTATAGCTTGCATCTCTTACTTAGTCCCCACAGAATGCTTTTTGGTATTAAGTACGTCTTTGTACAGTTTTATTTCACGTAAATAACGATTAAATAAATATACTAGTTACCTCTCGGCGTCCGTGTGTCCGGGAGGGTCATCCACAATGGAAAGACAATAGGCGCGACTAACAGATACGTCACCCGCTTACGGAAACCAGAAGGCCACGACATGTCTAATGGCGTCGTGTCGTCCTCCAGGTCCCCTATCTGAAACACAGGCCACATAATAGACATAGACATTTATTTATTGGCATTACAATACAAAAACACATCACAGAGAATATAACACACATTAAAAAAGAATGAAAAATAGACAAAACACAGTTAAAGTTACACGGACAAATAATACAAAACATATGATGCCAATATCGGACACCGTCTCAGCATATGCTGTTGCTAGGATGCGACAGCGCTGATTTTCAGCGGAGCGCGGGACTACCTAAAGACGTGCGCGCGCAATACTACTTTTATATGGAATTTGTACAGACAATAAGTGTATAATAAATATGATACATAAATAAAACAGTTATGAGATTAAAATATATTTTATACAATAAAATAATAGATGAAAAATTTTTTTGTTGAGGGTCGTGATTGACTATAATATATATATATACATATTTATTTATATCCTATTAATATATATTTGTGAGTATGTATGTGAAATGTTACTCTTTCACGCAAAAAGTACTGAATGGATTTTGATTTAAATTTACAAAAATATAGTTTACCCATCAGAGTAACACATAGTATCCTTATAAAGATATAGTGTGAACTATAACTGGGCCGGCCATATTAGCCGTAGAACGGATAACCGTTGGGCGAAACGAGTACTTGAATGGAGACCGCGGAGAGGCAACCGCGGAGTGGGACGCCCTAAGACTAGGTGGAGCGACGATCTTCACAGGCCAGCTGGCAGAAGCTGGATGAGAGTGGCCGAGGATTGTGGACGGTGGTATACCTTTGGAGAGGCTTATGTCCAGCAGTGGACTGTGACAGGCTGATGATGATGATGATATATTCGTAAATACTCTTTTATTAAAGATCTCCAAATCATGTCAAAATGAAAAAAAAAGAGATTTAAATCCGAATATCGAATACCTTTTGCAATTTCCGATTTACTTATAAGTCCTAAGCTCCGAGACTAACCGAGTAAATCAATTGAGTACCATATGAACGTTCATTGGCATCATAGTGGTCGATAATTGCTTGTTATAGTGTCTTATTTCTTTCAGTTCGTGTCACTATGGTTTATCGATGGCGTACTACTAGCGCGCCATTTGTGTTTGTGTTAGTATTTGACATATTTGTTGGTAATAATAAATTGATGATTAATTTAACAGTAATAGATGTGTTTCATAATGAAACGTCACTGGCAAATAACAGCCTTTTGATTGATCCAAAAGTTACCTTTACAATATTAATTCTTACGTAAGGAACTACATGATCTAATTCCCCCATCCCCTTTCCACCATCGGACTTCTAGACGCACTGCGGGATTTCATCCTTTTGTTGTGAACATCCCTCAAACGCGAACGAAGCGATTTGCTTCGTCTTTCATTCTTCGCACAGCAAATGACTGGAATAGTTTGCCCGCGTCTGTCTTTCCTTCTGATTACAATGTGGGTATTTTCAAAAGTAGAGTGAATAGGCATTTACTAAGCTAGTGCGCTTTACCATACAGGACTGCATTTCCACTTAACATCAGGTGGGATCGTAGTCAAGCACTTGCTTAGAAACTAAATAAAAAAAAGAAAAGTTAAAATAAACGATATAATAATTTTATTACGACTCAACGTTTGAAGGCTTAAAAGAAGCAATAAATATTTATGCTATAACTCTCTCCATCTCAAACGCCATTTGCGATCTGAATAAAATTTATTTCTCCTCCTAGTTAATTCGCTTACTTTATTTTCCAGCGCCGACTCTTCAAATAAACTAATACTTTAATCCGACGGTGAGATTTCGTGAGGGACGGTAGATTTATAAAAATGTAGTTTGTACAGACAGCAAAGAAAGGAGCTTAATAGAATATTTTTTATTGCAAGCTTTATATAAAAATCTCTGTCACGATGCTTGTGGTCGTATTCCTCCAAAACATTTATGATATTTCCTATATACATTTGTTTATTGTAAAGTATCTTTCAAATGTCCAGGTGATTAGGATATTCAATTTTTTGTTTATTTGGCACTAAAAGCAACGTCACTTAAAATTAGGGTGGGTAAATACGTACGAAATTAGAGAAAAGTACCTTATAACCAGGCCCGGAGTAAGCGCACGCAATATTCCTGTGTACTTTCTTAAGCAAACGGGATGAAGAACTTCAATTTACAACGATAAGAAGTCGTTTAGAGACCGACGTAACCAAACCCTGCCTCCGAGAGGGTGGATATGTGTAGGCATTTAAAAATATGAGGATAAGGTTAACATTGTCATGATTATTTGATTGTCACGTTTTGATTCGATTCATTCAAAATGAGCTCACAGTATTTTGAAGTCTCAAAACACGAATAAATCCGCAACCAACGTTTTACACAATGCTTGCGTAAATGTTACTTAGATCTCAGCATTTCTTTCATTCGTAAAGAATGTATATCGTCGTGACAAACTCTTAAAAATTCAGAGAATGGCGGACGAGGAATTTATCTCAAGCCATTCCGTGGTATATACTCACAGAGCTTGCACCCGTTACTTTGTCTCTACACAACCCCAAGGTAGACTGGCAGAGAATGCCTACTGGCATTACGTCCGCCTATTTGTACCTTTTTTGTATTGTCTGCAAATAAAGAATAAATAAATATATTCAATTTTGCTGAATTGTTTCGATACATTTTAAAGTCTCAAACTAAAATGTTTTCGTTGAAATTGAACGAAGCGATGTACGACATCTAGGCGCTCGAATTGCTTAGAAATTATCTGTGACATTTGTTCAAGATCTGACCTAGTTTCTTTATTGAAGCGACTATTTTTAAGAGAATTCTACCAAATGTTTGTTCTTGGCACGTTTATTTATACCTTATTTTTTCATTCATCATTTTCTAGTATTCTGGTATTTTTACGGTGATGGGGGCGTCAGTATCTTCACTAATTGTATTTTTGCGGTTATGAGGGCGTCAGTCTCTTCATTAATTGTATTTTTACGTTGATAAGGGCGTCAGTATCTTCGCTAATTGTATTTTTACAGTGATGAGGGCGTCAGTCTCCACACTAATTGTATTTTTTTTTGTGTTTGTTTTTGTTTATATGAATTGTGTTTTGATTGTAATTACATCTTTTTTTTTCTGTGTTTATATTTGTTATTTTAATGTGTAATATATTTATATATGTATATATAATTATGTATTCTTATTAGTAAGCATGTGTCCGGGCACTATCGGCCTAGAGGATGAGGGAGGGAGGCGCTGAAAATCAGTGTTATGGGATTCCAAAACAATACGCTGAGCGCCGTCCCGTTTGTTTGCGTCACACTAAGTCATTGTTACTTTTATTTTATAATTATATTTTTGATTCTGTTTTTTAATTTAATTTTTTTTCTCTTTTTTATGAATTTGTTTTGTTTCATTGTGACCAAACAAAGTAGTGTGAGTTAGTGGAGTAGCAACGCGTGCAGTCAGGTAGTATCATATATTTATTTATCGCTTAGTAAGAAGAATTGTGCGGCGTCAGATTATTTTACCACTATGTTTTTAACTCAGATTCGGTTACAAATTCCCTTTAGAATAAAATATCTTTCCAGATAAATAACGCATTTAGACATGGCACAGATATCGTAATATTAAGTTTCACAGAAGCCGGTATGAGAAATTGGCACGTTATCAGAAGGCATTTGATAAACGCAAATCTTATTCCTCCCGAATAGAAAGTTCTATCTCAGCCAGGCGCTTGGATATTTATTTTCTTTTTAAATTCGTATGTTTTTTTCTTATACTTTCTAAGCAACTACTTAACCACGATCCCACCTGATACCCGTAAAATAGCAACCGACCGAGTCATGGTTCGTCCCTCTCGGGGGCCCTCGTATCGGAATGCTTACGCGTAACATAGTAACCGTCCAAGCCGAGGTAACCCCTCACCGGAGGGACCCTTGTGTCGAGTTACTAAAGATATAGGTTCAGGCTAAGCGACCTAAAAGCTATGCCACTTCTTAATTCGGCG
Source organism: Meandrusa payeni (assembly GCA_029286785.1). NCBI lineage: Eukaryota > Metazoa > Arthropoda > Insecta > Lepidoptera > Papilionidae > Meandrusa > Meandrusa payeni. Next base: position 2,116,438 of record JAGSMX010000008.1, on the reverse strand, counting down.
AAGCAGTCACGGCCCAGTTCTCTAGCCAATCTGTGTAGTTCGTCATAAAAAAACCCACCTAATTTTAAGTGAAAATGCAGTAGTGGTAAGACGCATTAGTCAAGTAAAATCCCTATTTACTCTACTTTTGAAAATACCCACTTTGCAATTGGAGGGAAAGCCAGACGCATGAAAATTATTCCTGTCCTTTGCCATACTAATAATGAAAGACCAAGTTAAAGATTTCGCCTTCAGGTTCGGCTTTAAAGTTTAATTTATGTTTTCAATTTTTTTTCTATTTAATTTCCGCATTCTAAAACCAACCTACTGTCACACTCGCCCTTGCCAAGGATTTCCGCTACGTATAACCTCCTTAACACTAAGTCCACGTCGGTTGACATTTTTTCTAATTCACGCAAGGTCTTCCGCACCTTAGTGTTAAAAATTGTGCAGTAATTTTGGCTAATTTAATTAATTTAGTACTGATATTTCTATCACTTTATAATTTATTAAAATATTTTTGTAACTATTAATAATGAAATCGTTACGTTTCTTTATAGCGAATGTTGTGTAATTGGCATACACAACAGGACTTAGTTTGTAAACTTGATTATTACAACAATGTATGCTTGTGTAATGCTGTTGGTGTATCTAATTAAATAAATAAATTTTAAAAGGTTGCCGAATGAAATCTGCAATCAGATTATTAAACTAAATCTAAATATACCTTTCAGTGGTCACTACGGAAACAATACGTATAAATTCAGAATCGTTTATATCGAATGACACTTTTTTAAGTGAAAATTTCTTCTCTTTCTCTATTTGAGTACTATGGAACGATAAAGCGGCGCTACAATAAGAGATAAACATATATTATACATGTATAGGATGAAGCCAACAAGAGATTGAGATACAATACAACACAACACTACACAGCGCCGAGGAGCTGTGGAGCCTAAGTGAAAGTTAAAACGTCTGATAGTGTAAATATATAATGCTATAACTAATACATGTTCTATTCAGTGCTATTTATTATAATTAAATATATTAATTAGATTTAATTCTTAATTTTTCAGAGGTTTTTTATTTGTGCACTGATAATGCTTTTATTTCTGGACCGTTTTTTTTTAAAGAAAGCTAATAATACTATATATATTTTTTCAGAAATATTAATAACATTCTTATTAACCGTTCCAACTGTGAGCTATCTTGCTCAACATCGCACACAACATATTTTATATTTTATCATATTATTAACAGCAATACATCAAGAGCGTAAGAGGTAATTTATTAAAGACTTACTGACTTTGTTTCAGAGATTCACTTTTAAAGGGCTTTTCCTCCAGCATAACTCACTTGTTCTAAACTGTACACTAATTGTCTACAGAGAGAGTCCTCTCCTTTTTATCCTAAATTTCTAGTATATGCATCTCTTTCAAAGACGGAAGTGGAAACGGCTTTGGTTGCCGACAACCGATAAAAGTACTTTAGTTGACTAAAGTACTTCTATATTAGTCAGTCCATTAACTTAGTATATTTTATAGATTATAATATTTACAACTAAATTGTCATTTAGTAGGACTAACTGTCGCTAACACAACTAAGCTTAAGCTTATGCTAGGTGAGATGGTTCACATCAATAGTCCAATGGTGGATTGGAACCTTATTTTTCGCAAACCACACCCTAAACCACAGACTATTCGTGACGCAGTCAGAATAGCTGTTAGTTCGTTTTCCTATTTCCTATACAAAGGTGGTTATCTCTGTATATACAAGAAGTTAAAACCGTGGTCTAAAAGTTGACTTTGTTAAGTCTTTCAATCTTAATCTTATCGTTCTTTCAATTATAACGTTACATTGGTTTAAGTTTTTGGTAGTCATGAATGGCGCATTCAATTTTAGACAATGGACCGGTTAAACTTCTTGATTTATAGAGTTGAAGTTTCTGAATGAGACCGACCGCTTAAATTAATAATGTTGGACATATGCTTTGAATCCCATTTGACGCAAGTGTTGGATCGGAAAATGTGACGGTAATTTTAACGGTCTGGTTTTTTATCATTGTAGTCGACTTTATGGAGTGGTGAGGTAAATGCATATTTCTTTTAGACATGTCTAAAATATTTCTCTACTATATCAAGTCTCTATTATTCTTTTACACTCAGGCACACATTCACGATATGTTCATCATGAGCACAATATTTATACCGTGTCGCTGTGTAATAAATAAATGACAGTCGACCTTCGATAGGGGAGGGCATCTAAATAAAAAGAATTGTTCTTACGATATCTTACCTCTTCTATCGCATCTAATTGAATATCCGCAAGTCCCCCATTAGGGAGGTCCAGCGGAGTCTCCTTAGCTCGAGCTGCAGCTATGGAGGAATGTCTCGCAGCTGTCGCCCCTGCGCCTCCTGCCGGCGGCCTTGTCGCCTCTAGAAGCACCTTGAGGGACGCTATCGCGTGTAGCTGTGTCGCCTTGTCGTCCACTTTGCCTGTGGATAAAACCCGAACCATGTGGTGTTAAATAACGTTAAAGTTACAGCCTTTATATATATAATATTTATGTCCCACTGCTGGGCAGAGGCCTTCTCTGTAAAGAGAGTATAAGGGCATAGTCTGCCACGCGGCCCTAATGCGGATTGGCATACTTCACATGTCGTAGAAAAATTTTCTAAGACATGCAGGTTTCCTCACGATGTTTTCCTTCACCGGCGAGCGCGTGGTTAATCAGCACATAAAATTGCAACAGCAAATCTATTGGTGCCGGCACCGGGGATCGTACTCGGGTTGCTAGCGTACTATGCAACTTGAGGCAACCGCCCGGACACTGAGCTACCACGGCTCATGTTAAATAACGTAATTTTGTTTATTTACCCTTCGTATATTAGACCAAAAAGGATTTAATGCGTTATAAATATAGAGATTTTATTGGTCATTAAAAAATACATAACATTTTTCATACAATGTTTACAAGTAAAGTTGTATGTCAATAATTTTAAATTAATTGTATTACTATCAATTGCGTTACTTAACTTCTACATGGCGTTCTGAAAATTTTATGCTATTGTTCCATTAATTATAATTTCCTTTATAAGTAATTAAATCTATCTATTAATTAGTTTCATGTTTAACTTCTATGTATAACCATGTTGTTTCAACTTTGAACTATCGATTTTATGATATAACTAAACAAATAGACTAATTATATAAAATAACAAATGGAGTGGAACAAGTTCCCGCGGCAGTCTTTTCGTCCAAGTACGACGTGGGAGCCATCTTTCGACTACATAACCACTTAACATCAGGTGGGATCATGGTCAAGCACTAGTTTACACCCTATAGTATTATAATTAAATTATTTAAATTGAAAGAGATCATCTTCAACTAGAGGAGATGCAGATAAGTTGCCGGATTTTTATAACAATGTGTAGGTAGACGTTAGTAGTCTAACAAATAGTTGTGTATCATGATTGTTCCTTGAATACCGTAGAAAATTAAAAACTTACGTTAAAAAGTGGGTTTTAAATTTCCAAACGAAATATTTACAAGAATCTCCAATTTGTTTGTATAAAGAGTAAATGAACCGACGTTTCTGTTATACGTTTACAAATAGAATACAATAAAGTACGTGTATAATGGGGCCCGCTGCAAGTCTCTCCCCGCAACAATGGCTCTCGTGGCATTGTTGACCGGACTATTTGTGGATTCAAAACGGGTCCCTGCCTCTTTCTTTGCCTTGAGTAATTTCATGTTTATTTCATGTATTTTTTTCTTCTTGAAATTAGTAAGAGAAGTTGCCGAGTGGTTTTATGATACGCCAGGAAAAGAGACCACGAATCAAATTCTGTAGATATAGAGCAGCCACAGGAGAATATTGGAGAAGTGGCATAGCTCTTGAGGTACTCAAGGTTTTAGCAACCTGCTTAGCATGAATCATACCATACCGCAAACCGATTAAAGAGTACTTGTGAGGTCAGACCCGACGACTCAATCTCAATCAATAGATCTTGTTATACTCGCATATATAAACTTTTATTATTAACTAAGAAAATTGAAACAAAAAAGCTTGATGATTTTCTTGACCACTCTACGGTTTTCCTTTCTCATAGATAGTTGCTGTTGTTAGTATTAAAAAAAAAAGAGTGACAGCCTATATGTTATATATATGTCCCACTGTTGGGCGCAGATCTTCTCTTTAAAGGGCAGTAAGTAAGGGCACGACGCGGCCCTAGTGCCCATTGGCAGACATTACATGACTTAGAATTTTTTCTAACACATGTAGGTTTTCTCACGATGTTTTCATTCACCGCCAAGTGCGTGGTACATCAGCACTTAAAATTTCAACAATCAATTTCATTGGTGCCAGCCCCGGGACTCGAACTCAGGTTGCTATACCACGACTTTCTAAGCTACCACGGCTCTTGTTGAGAACGTAAGTAGAGTTGATATTGATATTTTCCGCCATATTGTGTAACATCTAAGTAGATAAGTCAGAATTTATATTTTTTATTATGGAGCGATAATAGAATTAGGTCGATGTGTACTTTGCATCGCTAACTCGTCAACATCAAACTTATTTCATACGACAATAAAAGCACTGCCCGACAAAGTTTAATAGATTATCATTTTGTTGAATACACGGTTGTCGATTTAAGCTGGATGAAACGATTAGATATTTTCACTGGCTAGTAGTGACATTCGTATACCGTCAGAAAGCGATGCTGTATAAGATAGAGCATAAATCCTATAAGACTCCGCACTTTTGACCGTCACCTCTACACAAAAATATATAATGGACAAATGGTCCGCAAAGTTTCAATGCATGTCCGCACATTTGAATATCTACCAGTGTAATCAGATAAGGAATGTTTGCGCCAGTTTGCATTGGTGGGCGCGTTTGGAAACTTTCACGTATCCGTTCCAAGTTTGAAATAAGATCAGCTCGAAGTTTTAGATAAGATCCGCCAAGTACGTGCGCAGTTATCGCAGTGTTTCGATTGTGATCTAAGTTGGTTAAGCCTCGCCAGTGTGGTTTCTTCATGAAGAAGTCGAATTAAACTTTATACATTTATGAACGGCTACATTATACAACTTACAGTAGGAATTAGCCACTGTAGATTTGGATCGTAGAATAAGGCTACGGATCCGTGCCTATCGTAGAAGGTGACAAAAAGAAGCCTCGGTTGCACGGGGCGATAAGGGTGGGGGCCTTTATCGTCCGTTATAGTGGAAGAAGATGACCTCGGCTGGCTCGTGTCGCCTTGCACTGCGAGGGTCTGGGGGAGGGATTAATATCCTCGGGACGTGCTCTCCGAGCATAGTGCAGTGGACTTCGGTGCGTTCCGCTTGAGATCCCGAAGCCCCTTACCATGGGGCCACCAAGGGGGTTTTAGTGAGTAAGAATCTCACATAGCCCCGCCTTCCATCTTATACGTATGTTGTTAATAAAAAATAAAAAAGGAATTAGCTACTGCATTGCCGAGTTGAAGATCTTGGTTTCCGTTCCCATACAAAATCAATTTAATAGAAACAAAACAGACATCACGTCCTTTTATTTAATGCGGAGTAGACGATATAGCGTGGTAGATAGAGACAGCAATAAATTACCATTTTTCACTAAATTGCGGCCTAAATTGCCCACGTCGAGATCAGACCACTCAAGTCAGCTGTGATTTGAAGACTATTATCGCAAGTCAAATGATTAATTACTTTATATAAACACTTTGTATGTTCAACAGATATTTAAACGACATAAAAAAAACGTTTAGAATTCGTCTGTATTTTATTTTGTTTGAGAGGGTTTGCTTTTAATAAGATTCCACGTAATTGAGGTTGTTCTCGCAGATAAATCAGGGAACTTCTAATCGCGTTATGACTTTTCAACACTAGAATATTTATTCCTTACCGACAATGAGCACGATTGAGAAAGAAGAAAAAGAATATACTCGCCAGAACTTCATAATTTAACTTGGCTCAGATAACGACGGCCCACGGTTGGGACTAATTTATGTGACGACTACAAATGTATTTATTCTGTAATCACAATGAGATATCATTTTGTCCACGTCGTATTTTTCTTTATGAAACTTCTTGAATCTTCTCTTGATAGACGCAGGATCACGACGCCGGGCCAGCCGCAAGTTTTAGTAATAGAAAGTACATTAGTAAGGAAAAACTTTAGTACTTTAAAATTACTAATACCTGAGACTGCCAAATGTGTTCTTATGTTGGTACATCTTTCCTCTTGAGAGTCTTAGATTAAATTACTAGAGATTGGTTAATATGATCAGTTTTGTTGTGTTTGAAAAGCCTTAACCTTACGCTGATTAGCCAGAGAAAATGACCGAAACAGTTTTACTGAATCTGTGACATCGTTTGGTAATCTTAATAACTGTTGGAGAGACATAATCAATGAATAAATATAAAATATTAACAGTATCTACTAACGTAGAAGCTCCTCACTAAAGGTTACGTTGCTGGGATAGACCAAAACTTACGTTAAGTTGTGTATTTTTTTTAAATAATATAAATCTACGTAAAACTGTAATGGCCTTATCGTTTTTGCGGTCTTCGATCGAATCCCTCCTGGTTTGTATGTGTTTGTATTTGTGTTTGTATTATAGTAAGAAGTATTTTCCCAACTTTTGAAATTACTTGCCACTATGGTTACGGTACATTTTTTTTCAACATGGTGTGTCAGAAATTTGAAAAGAATGGTCATAACAATTTTTTTTTACGTTATTGTAATTTTACGGTTTTAGTTGCACTTGTTTTGGCCAATAGCGCTTATTATCTGTGCTACCAATTAAAAATATCCGTCGCCAAAACTAGCCTATTGTCGTTATAGTACTTAAGAATACTTAAAAAATATCGTACAAGGTCGGATTTTTTCACAGTTTTCAGTAAACTGCTCATTTAAAAAAAAATCACGAAACTGTCAAAGCTTTTCATGCCCCGATTGTGGATATTACCGACTATCCACGTCCATTCACGTAGCTTCTCTTGATAGACGTAGCATCACGACGTGGGGCCTGCCGCAAGTTTTAGTAATAAAAAGTACATTAAAAAGGAAAAACTTTAGTACTTTAAAATTACTAATACTTGAGACTACCACTTGGCATTTTTTTCACGTTTGGTACTTGGTTCGTATTTATATCTACTGCTAGCTGTGCTCGCGACTTCGTCAGCATGGAATTTAACAAAAAAAGTTATTTTTTTATTTTTTGCATTATAAAACACCCTGTTTGTACCGGGGTCATCAATTTGTAATACCTTTATTACGAATTAATGACACACCTTCAACAAATATCGTTATATTTTCGCCATTTTATACAAAAACTTGATAAATTATATACTAAAACCTTACTCAACAAACACTTTATCCATTGGTCAGCACAGCATTTAAATCAGTATAGTAATTTTTGAGTTTATATCGAACAGACGGACAGCGGAAAGCTACTTTGTTTTGTACTATGTAGTGATAATTTTTCTAAGTATTTAAGTCAATAACGATAGTATAAAGGCATAGTTCACCATACGGCTCTAGTGCGATTTGTCAGACTTCAAATATTTAAAAAAAATCTAACACATGAAGGTTTCCTCAACATGTTTACTTCATCACCGAATGCGTGGGGAAATCCGCTCTTAAAGTTACAACAATCAAATTCATAGCTGTTGGCACCGGGATCGCACTCGGGTTGCTATCGTACTTAAGAACGTGAAAAATTGTGACTAAATAAAAATCATCTCATGGAAATATAAGACCTTATATATACAGTCAGAGTAAGAAAATGTTCGTCTTCTTAAATCCGTCATTTGTTTGTACAAGAGTAAATATCGGTCATGCCTAAATTTATCTTCAAACAAACAGAAAATCACACGACGTTCACAATAGGCCAATTGACAGAAATGCACGAGAAATTATATTGACACACTAATGAGTCGAACTGTGTATTTACTACGCCATTAAAAACGGTTGATTTTGGATGAATCTAGGTCAAAGATCGTAGGTATGTAATATATTGACCCTCGTTATTGTAATTAGTACTAGCATTAGTGTATGCAGTTGTCTATTTTTCTTTTATGATAGTAAAGTTGATATAGGGCTGCATTTGGAAACTGTCGAACCTTTTCGCACCTCCGTTGTGGATATTAAAACAGCGAACTACCATTATTCTGTCTACAATATCTTCTTCTTCATAAATCTTCGTGAAGCACTTCTTGATAGGTGCAGTAACACGACGTCGGGATAGCCGCAAGTTTTAGTAATAAAAAGTACGTTAAAAAAAGGAAAACTTTAGTACTTTAAAATTACTAAAACCTGAGACTAACAAATGGTTTTCTTGACACATGGTTCTTCCTCTTGTTAGTGTTAGGTTAGATATCAGTTATCCATGGCTATTTAATGATATCTTTTTCTTAGTATTTTAAGTAAATAAAGATAGTATAAGGGCGTAGAGCCGTGGTAGCTCAGTGTCGGGCGGTTGGCTCAAGTACGCTAGCAACTTAAGTTCGATCCCCAATGCCGGCACCAATAAATTTGTTGCAATTTTATATGCTGATTTACCACGCGCTAAGCGGTGAAGGAAAACATCGGGAGGAAACCTGCATGTTTAAGAAAAAAATTCTAAGACGTGAAGTCTGCCAATCCGCACTAGGCCGCGTGGCAGAATATGCCCTTTACTCTCTTTACAGAGAAGGCCTGTGCCTAACAGATATATATATATATATATATAAAGGCTGTAGATTTTTAACTTTAAAGGACATAGTCCGGCATAATAAGAGCCTTAGCCCTTTAAAAACTGACGTAAAAAATTTATAAAATACTGTTAATAAATTTGTTTGATAGAAATACAAAATTTTATATAAATATAAACAATCTTATTTTTCAGTGATGATAGCAAGGAAACATATGTTCTTAAATATATGTACTGTAATAAAATGCTTGTCATCTTAAAGTCGACATTTGTTTGCATTAGTGCAATTATCGGTTACGCCTATAATTAATTTTAAAAATAAACAGTCACATATATTTACTAACATTCACAACAGGCCTAACTAAAATACAAGAGAAGGTATACTGACACACACTGATAAAGAGTCGAACTTTCTAATGATTACGTTCACAGTTGGCAAATTGACTGAAAAGCAAGAGAAATTATACTGACACACGCTGATAATGAGTTGAACTTCAAAATGACTATATTCACAAAAGGCGAATTGACTGAAATGCAAGAGAAATTATTTTGACTTACTGATAATGAATCGAACTTCATAATGACTAGGTCATTAAAAAGGGTTGAAATTAGATGAAACTTATTTTAACAAGTATATATAATTTTATATTTAGTTGTCTGATTACTTCTTGAAGCTTCTCTGGGTAGATGCAGGAAAACGACATCCGGACAATCGCAAGATTTAGTAATAAAAAGTACCAGTAAAAAGGAAAACAACTTTAGTACTTTTAAATTACTAAAACCTGTGACTACCAACATGCTCTTGTTATGTTGACACTTGGCTCTTCTTTTTGGACGTCTTAGCTTAGAAATAAGTTATTAATGGCTATTTAAAGACAATGTTTACATATGTATTCCACACAAGTATATTTACGAATAAAAACACAAACCAACTTCGAATGAAATCTACCCTGATAATGAACGGAATTGCCTTATCATCGGTGACGGATTTAACACTACTCACGATTACTCTAATTTATTCAAAGATGCATAGTAATATGAAGTTCTGGCGCCTTGGTTTATAATAAAAAATAATTTTAAATATTTATTTATTGATCTTTCACAAATGTACCAACACGTATAACTTATCGGACAGTTTTACGTAGATTCTTAACAATTTGTGAAAGACTGGTGTCTATACTAGTGTACCCTGTCAGCCAGATCATCAACCCCCCACATAATTGTATAGTTTAACACGCGTGGGAGAATGTGTGTGGTGTGTGTGGGTTTGTGTCGTGTGTGTTAGTAATAAGTCTACTAATAATAATATCACAATCAATAAACATACCTCTATACGAATTTATAGGAACCCAAGGTTTTCACTCTTTTTTTTATTAACGAGGAAAATACTATTCAGATACCAGACCACCATTGTCGCCTTCTTCCGGGGGCCACTATAGCGGACGAAAGCACGCAAAGGCACTCTTGTTCTTGGCAAGGGATACCATAGCCTTATCTATGAGCCCAGGACTACGGGCCTAAAGGTTCTGAAGGTCCTATGCCAGCATAATTAACATGACATGTACAATTGAAAGTTGAGCGACGAAAGTTACAAACAACAAAAAAATCTAAACCAGTCCAGTAACGACAGCGCTATGAGTGTACAAACATTTTATTATAAGAATTGTGAAGAATCTTTTTTTGATGTAGATTAAAAATAAGTAGTGAAAACTGGAGATTTCAACGAATATCCTGAAAAGTTTCTAATCTACCGGTTCTTTAATAAACTTAGTATACGATAAAGTCTGTTCTCTAAATACATTAGTGTAAAAAGCTTGTTAGCATTTAGCTGACATACCAAAGTTAACGTCCACGGCGTAGTCGCCGAGGGAGGAATTTCTAATTTGTGCTGTAAACTGGGAAACATGAAGCGAAACGCTGTGTGCAAATGTGCAGAACAACAGCGCAAAGTTCGAATAGCTTTGCATCTAGACCCGTAATGAACGGTGACAGAGATATATGTGTGCCATAAAGATATTATATAAATACTCCTTTCAGTCTCTGAAACGTTCATTTTATAGTAGATTTATTACGTAACGCACCCTTCTGTACTGAGCCAAACCACATCCCAGGGTAAGACTCCCTCACCATCGTTTTTAATTATATTTAGGGAAACGTCTAATGCGTACGCGTCGTTTAGAATAGAACGAGTTAACACCTCAGTTGAAATTTTTTACCGCTAAACACCGAGCCTAAATATACATTTTATACTCATTGTTTTTTTTATTATAATGCCTGATTTTTGGAGGTTGTGTTGGAGAATGCGCTGGTTCACGCGTCGTAAACTCCCCGCTGCATTGCTAATACTCCTTGTTACACGTGTCCTCTCTCCTCCTTTGTTAGTGCTTTGAAATATCTAGTGGTCTTTTAAGTTTAGGTATCCTTAAACCTGAGTAGGTTTAGTCTAGTAAAGTCTCATGTAAGATTTGAACCATATCCTAACTTCGCAACAGTCTCATGTAAGATTTGAACCATATCCTAACTTCGCAACATACGTAGAAGAAAGTCACAGTGGAATTATGTCAATATTTTTTTATATTCAGTACTCAATAAAGGAGATCATAACACATTTGCTCACAAGATTTACCATACCTTTTACCTACTTTTAACTTGTTAACTTTCAACTTTTACTTTTACCTAATTTAAAAGTAATTAAGTTTCTCTTTCTTAACTTTCCACGTCAATATGTGCTTATTATTATTTATGCGACATATGGCTATTCATTTTGCCTTTTGATATATATACACATTTCTTAGAACATTTTTTTTCTATGTCATTGCATTTTCCAACTGTTCCGACTGTTTTTACCCGACTTCAAAAGAAGGGGAGTCTTTATTTTTTTGATGATTCTTTTTTTATTGCTGTTGCTTCCCATTTAAATTTAGTCCAGTTCTGAAAATGGGATTAATGACAAATCCATACAAGTTTTAAATTTGCATCAAGTATGTACGCCACGAAGGACCAATAACTCAATATCACGCCAACCGATTTCGATAATTCATTTTTGATTTGAAAGGATGCACTTCAAGAGTAGTTCGATGAGAATGTTTTTAGGTTCTGATTAATTCTTTTTGTAATTTTCCTATGATAATTTGTAAATACAAAGAGGGCTTCCATGTTTAAAAACGTTTAACGTTTGATTCGATTTAAAGTCGGTTTTTGTTTTTGCTCCTAAATATACTTGTTACTTTTCTGTGAATATCATGTTTTCCACTTGCAACTTGTTCGACCAATAGTGCGACTTTTTTGGATCGGTTTAAAATAATGTTAGAAATTAATTAATGAAATTAGTTAGTATCTTTTATAACAAAACAATACTAAAATAAAAATAGATGAATTGGTCTACAATCGAGGCAGTAACAAAACTTCGTAGAATACCAACGTGTAAACCGATAAAAAATAGAATATTTTTCGTATCACGATTATCGTAGCGGGTTTGATTTTGATTGAGATTGAAAAGACAGTACAGTTCTCTATTAAGTCTAAGTTTTCAAGACATGCGACAAAATATGCATGGGTGTACAATTTCTTAAATTACTCCCCCGCTCCACTTGCTTCTTTTAAACGACGAACTGACCTACTTTAGTAGTTTCCAGTCGGAGCAGTGAAACTCACGATGGCGTAAATATCAAAAGGAACAAAAGGTGGCCGGATAAGTAAAAGATTCGTGACTTACAAATAAATCTTGCTCGGCTGAAACAGCAGTGCAAGTACACAACAATACAACTTTGACCTTAGTCGTAACTATAGCGTAATTAGTCGCAAGTTAATTAAAAAACTAAAGCCTGATTAGCCATAACTTCGTTCGGGGATGCGAAACCCATCGGTTAAAAAAAATTAGCAATCATAGACATTCAATTATAATTAGATCAAAGGGACAAGTTTAATGGCTAAGACCATTCATGATTTACAAATAAATTAGCCGATAACAGTTGTTATTGGTTTTAGGTATTTGAGAAAGAGACTAAAATTTCAATGGGCGGGACTAAGAGAGAAGATAGTCGGTGGACCAGGACAAGAACCGAATGGTGGCCAAGACAGGGACGCCGATCAAGGGGCAGACCACCAGCCCGCTGGTCTGATGGCATCGTCAGGGTAGCAGGGCTGCAATGGTTTCGGGCAGCAAAGGATCGAAGTGAATGGCGTGAAAAAGGGAGGTCTGTACCCAGCAGTGATTGATTGATTAGGTATTTGAATATTTCTCTCAGTTCTATATTCTGTTCGAATTCTTATGTGGAGACCAGAGAGAGGCAAACGCGTAATGGGACGCCCTAAGACTAGATGAAGCAGCGATCTTCGCAGGATGGCTGGCAGAAGCTGCATAAGAGTGGCTAAGTATTGTGCTCAGTGATATGCTTTTAGAGAGGCATATGTCCAGCAGTTTGACAGTGCAGTTTGACTGTTGCAGGTTGAATGATTATACGAGTAGATAGAGCCAACCAGACGAGGTTCCCATCGCAGGTGGGTCCAAATGGCTAAGAGTCACGAGAAAGCGAGACAGACAGGCGAATTATTAATTATTATTAAAAATATTGAAGTATATTTTTCTTTGCGACGAATGTTGCTACGACTGAAGTCAAAGTGAACTTAAGCGTAAAGTATAAAGTGAAAGCGAAGCGCGGTGCGTACCTAACTCACCGTCGTGCATCGGGTCGATGGTGTGTATCATTAGCTGGAGCAGGCCGTGTCGGAACTTGGCGGCGGGCGGGGGGCCTTTGCTGGAGCCCGCCGTGGCCGTGGCCGTGGCCGTGTTCGTGCCCACAGAAGTCTCGCTCGACGTCGTAGCGTTTCCGTGCTGTGGGGGAGAGAAGTATTTGAAGCTGTTAAAAGGTGTTAAAAGTTAAAAAAAGTAGTGACGTAGACGAATTTGAAATTGATATTATATATAAACCAAATATGGTGCATCTACGCTGATAGGTCGCTATATTTCCATCGGGTTTTTGAGAATTATTAGGGTGAAGTTTGGACCACTAATGAAATAATTAAACCCATACGAGGGAATCCTCGGCTTGTTATGTTTGCTTCCGACTTTAAATAAGAAGGAGGTTCTCAATTCGTCTATATTGTTTTATGTTTGTTATCTAATAACTTTCGACTGGGTGCACCGATTTGCATGATTCTTTTTTTTATCTGAATTTTTTTAAATTTGCTTTTCGTTGTGGTCCTATTTAAATTTGGTCCAAATCTGATAATGGTATTCATGAGAAAACCAGATAAGTATTAAATTTGCGTCTAGTATATAGACCACTAAAATACGAATAACTCAATATTATGCCAACCTAATTCAATAATTCATTTTTTAAGTTAAAGTTAGTTAAAGTTTAATTCGATTTGAAGTCGAAGTTTGTTTTGTTCTTAAATTTTTGTAATATTTAATAATTAAAAATAATTGTTATTTATGACATTTATATATTATATAAATGTCATAAATAACATATTTATAATAACATAAATATAATAATAACATATATATAATATGATATTTATTTGTTCATGTTTTGTTCATTTTTTTACGGTCTGCGAAATTGTAGAGACTATCGAGCCATATCCTTTTCACACTGAGTAACTTTTAGGACACATCTGAATTTCATTACTGCATAGTACGACGGAGATGTTTTGAACAAGGTGTTTTGTCCACTAATCGACAGATGGCGTTATACAAAATGACACGTTAGTGGTCCGCTATTTGTGAGTTATTCGCTGGCTTTCTTGATAGCGTTTAAATGTAAGTTGTGCACAAATTATTGCATCATTTCAACCACGAGTAGTATGATCAAAGGAAGAGTGGGTTAGTGGGTGGTTAAGCCTTATGTTTCACACCCCCAACCATCGAGTTATTTACGCCAAAATCTGCCTACCCTGCCTGACCTCATGATTGTATTGTTCAAGGTAAATATTATTTTAAACCGATATTAAATGTAAATATAATTTAAAATTGTCAGTTAAAGTAAAAATCCACGTTATTCGAAAGTTAAACGTGAAAGCGATGCAACCTAAATGTCGTGTTAATTAATGCAACGCTGTTCGGATCCCTGGGGGTTGGTATTAACCAATCGTTTCCGGTACCGTCACACAGATAAATTGATAGCTCCGTTTAAAATATCCTCAAAATGGAGTATGCGCAAAAAATATAAGTACACCGAAATAAAAAGCAACATTTTAAAATACGTGTTATTTTTAAATTGAGAGCTGATATATTGTTTTATATCACTATAAACTGTGATGAATGTCGATTGAACATTTATATTAACAAGTATATTTCCGAGTGAAAACAAAAATCGACCTCTAATCGAAAATTAAACACTATTACCTTCGGACGCCTTCTTTGTATTTCCAAATTATCGTAGGTATATTACCAAATAGATCAGAACCTAAACAAACTCTCATCAAACTACCTTAGAAGTACATCCATTCCAATCAAATATTAATCATCGTAATTTGTTGCCGTGATATTGAGTTTTTGACAAATTTATGGCGCACATACTTAATGCAAATTTAAGACTTATACGGTTTTCTCATGAATGCCCTAGTCAGAATTGGCCACTAAATAGAATAAGCCCACCTTTCAAATAAAACATAATCATCAAAATCGGTTAACCTAGTCAAAAATTGCAAGGAAACAAATATAAAAAAACATACAGACGAATTGAGAACCTCCTCTTTCCTCCTCCAGCTCGGTTGATAAAGTTGATTCATTTGATTAAAATGCAATGCAGGAATAAATGAACATAATATGATAAATATATTGAAGCGTCAACAGCCTAATGGTTTAGGGTACGGCCTGCGAATCATAAGGTCGTAGGTTCGAATCCACCATTCGACTATTGCCGTGAACCATCTCCAACCATGATTGTTAGTAATATTTCAGGAACAAAAAAAAGAAAGCTTCTTTTTTTTAAAAAAAATAAATAAAAAAACAAGTTATATGGCATATTATACATTTAAGCTCTGCCCGCATCTACAGCGATCACCATCGTTGACCTGAAACTTTCAGAGCGTGCAACGATAAATTGAAACGCACGGTTGTTTATCGCTTGGATCTATTAAAGAGGGCTGATGTTGCAAAAGCGCGTGTCTTAAAAAAAATTAAGAGCCACTTAAACCTGACGTGGTGTTTTAAATTATATTTTTGAAAGATCTTCCTCTTAAATTCTTTATCTTTTAGAACGACAAAATATAGGTCAATTATCATTGTCTGTATGGTATTTTAAATAAGTGTAAGTCAGCCCAGACGACAGCTTGTGATGCTAGAAAACACCTAATGGAATTCTACAATGTTTACTATTGTAATGGCCATTATTTCCCTACCTTCCGATAGATGATGAAAGAACACACTAATTTGGGTGATTTAAATTAGGAAGAATTGTCGTTCCTATTCCCTCCGGACCGGCGTAGCGTAGCGTAGCACTTCGTAGCGCTACGCAAGACGAGCAACCACATAGATCCTATAGAGACCGCAGTAAGACGCTGGATGCAAGCCGCTTACATATACGTATATACATGGGTAGAATGATGATGATGATAATTCGTTACAAAATACATTTAAAAGCTCTCTGTTTGCTTTGAATCTGATTTTATATTAAAATATTTTATATTTTTTTCCTTATTCAATATAATTTTTTTTATACAAAAAAAATATATTTAATAAATTTATAAATAATCAAAAAAGGTTCGCAAAATTGCAATATGTATTATGTCTTACGGTTAGTTTCGTTTCTCAGAATTTTTCTGGAGAATGGAATTTCTGAAATGGAGAATTTATCTCTGTGTGTAATTTTATACGGAGCACCTTCTTGATGTATGTGTGTAATTAATTATTTTAATTTTTAAAAACAGCACCGAAATTAAACTCTGGTTGTGCTTTCACGACTTTACGAAGAAATTAATTTTATAGAAATAGAAGTTCAATAAAAGCTGTCCGATGTATAAAGAAGACTTTTACAAAAGGGCTATATAGAATAAATCCGACGCTATCGTAGTGTAATCAATAGTTAAATGGCTCGAAACAATCGAGCAGGCGAGCTATTGGAGAATAGATCTCGTGTGAATTATTGCAGCCCTCTATTGCTACAAGTATTTTTTATTCTTTAAGCGAGCTTTACGAAAGAAATATTTAAAGAAAAGATTCTTTATAGATATATTTAGTCGTAGGAACCGGATTGACATGGGCATTTTGGCAGCCATTTTTAACCTTCGAAAATAGTCTTTGATATCCATAGCATGATGTAAATAGTTGAAATTCCAATGTTCGATTTGATTCCTTTACGACTAATTTATCAATCCAACCATATTTTGTAACATACAAATTATTTACTAACAAATATTTCATTAAAAACTATTCGTAAGCTTTCCATTAATAAAAACATAATTACAAGGTTTTCCGCATAGAAGTTGTGAATTTCTACTGAAATACTTTTATGAGTAGTTTCTAACATATGTATAGAGTAACATTAAGTTCGGATTGTGAAGTTTCGCCGCCATATTCAGCGCCTAACTAATTATGTTGTCGGTAAAAGTTTAAACGATGTTTGGTGTTTGTGAACGCTCGACGATAAAGGCAGTCGCGAATTCTACTAAATGACATAAACATTTATATCAATACAAACTACGTCTCCGAGCATGATTATAGGAATAAGAGGATTAAGAAGGATTAAGTTGTTATATTTATAATATAACCGTTAGCAAAAATAATGAGTCGGTTAAGAAAGTTTAAATATCTCGGAAGATAAAGACGCTAGCTAACTGAAATATTTTTTTTTATTATTTATTATTAGCCCAAGATCCAGTGTAAAAGGTGTTTCTTGTGATGAAGCTACACAGATTAGGCAGAGAAGCTGGCTTTGACTGTATTACCGGATTGAAATGAAATGAAATATTTATTTTACTTTTTAACACACTTACATTTTAAATTACCGGCATGCACACACACAAAAATATTGGATACATATTATCAAATATTATTATACATATTATATAAAAAATTCTACGAACATTTTCGTACTTAGTTTTCGTCCTTCGGTACACATCTCCCTGCTAGACTAATATATAGCCTGTATTAGGGAGATGTTGTACCTAAGTCCGAGTTTATGGACTAAAGTTTGTTATATAGCTTTTGTGGTATTCGTGTGTTTTTGCAAAGAATAGTGTGCGTGGGTGCATGTGCGAGTGACTACATAAGAGTGAGGATAACTTATTTTATGCTGTGTATGACTATGTATTATATGTATGATGTACATGATAGACAATTATATATCCAAAAAATAAAATAAAATATTTTTATTAATTCATTTATATTTCATAAAAAAAACATAAATTTACACGACAAAGAAAATCTTACGTAAACATGGATAGTACAATATTTTCCATTAAGTTTTATTTTTATTTAAATTTTAGCACTTAGTGTCACCTAATTTAAGTACTAAAATTTTTATTTAAATTTTAGCACTTTGTGTCACCTAATTTAAGTATCAAAAATAAAATTTGATGAAAAATACTTAGGTAGCATCTTTATCTTCCGAAACATTAACACTTTCTTAACCGACCCTTTATTCCGAACGTTTATTTTTGCTCACGAGTGTATATATGAATCGTTATCTTAATATCACGTGTCAAATGAAATATTCCGATTGAAGTGGTAAAGAAATCTGACAACCCCTACAGTTTTAAAAGCTCGAAAGTATGCAAAAATGTACAAAATAACGTGGAGAATTCTGTGAAAGGCAGTGGTAATTATCTGTTTGCTTCTACTCATTTCAAAGGATACGAGGGATATCAATAATTCAACTGGATAACTACCTTATTAGTTAAATTGACTCGTTTGTGATTACTCAACATGGGTTCTTACAGGTTTTTATGGTTTTCCCCGAACACGTTTAAGAAGGGGTCGCTATCAAATGTTATACAGATACGTGTATAGAATCACCATGTATACTGGCCGATTAGAATCATTCTATATTTATAATCGAGAAAGTGTGTGGGTATATTCCATATAGGCTCCGAAACGGCTGCATCGATTTCAATGAAACTTTCAGGAATCTTCAGATTGACCTGGCGAGTAATTCTGCAAGTTTGGTGACGATCGGAGCACTCCTCTTTTTGAACTGTCAAACAAGCCATACGTCGTACTTTTATTTCTTTTATTTTTTTTGTATTAATGATAAGATTGATATTGTATATGATACTACTGATATGTACATGGGTGATGATCTTCACCCGCTCAATAAGAGAATAGAAGAGAATGAATACGGAGAGAAATGAACAATTTAATATATTGTCAGAGATAAATGAAATATTAATTGATGTAAGTTTGTTGTTTAAATTAAAAAAAAGTCACAGACAAAATCTAGCCTGGCGAAGCGGGCTGAGTACGCTAGTAACTTGTCTTTGCTATAGAAAAAACGGCGATAATTTTATTTATAACACTAAGTTGTTTCTTGTATATATAATTACATAGATTTCCCATCCGTGTGGGTTTTACGTACGAGTGTTTCCCCTGGTTTTCCGAATCGATCGGTACAGTTGTTACGCATGTTTCAAGTCTGGGAAATTCCTATAATCACGTACACGCATTCGTCGGAAACAATTGGTCAATTATTTAGGGTGCAGTAGACTTAGTAGATTATAGATAAGATGGTTCAGAGCCCGACAGGTGCAACGATTGTCGTTAACTTAACTTATTATGAAGTGGTTTTAAAAGAGTTTTTAATAAATTGCTTTTAATTAGTCGAGCTTCGAAATCCAATGCTTCGAACCCCCGATCTTCACATGCTCATTCTTTCATAGATGGGGTGTGGTCTTGGGGTAGTAACCAAGCTGTATGAAAAGCGAATAATTAATGCAATCTTTGTCTACTCCAATCTGGTTAAAAAAACGTCATAATTTTTTTTTATTGTTATTGCAGTGTTATTTGGTATGAATGAAATAAAAAATAATTTTTACTTATACATAGAGCAGTGGTAGCTTAGAATCCGGGCGGTTTTTTTCTCCCAGAATTGGATAGGTCGTGGTTTTTATCTGTTCTTATTCTATTATTACAAACAACATTTCTCCTCTTCTTTCTTTCCTCTTATTTACTTTTTTACTTGCTACATTTTTTTCTATCAAGCTCTATATAATTCAATATTCTTATATTATATTACATTCCTTTCTTATCTCTTATTCTTACTTACTATGTTACATTTACTTATTTTTACTTCATTTACGTGTTAGAAAATTTTCTAAGACACGTGAAGTCTGCCAATCCGCATTCCCTTACACTGTCTTTACAGAGAAGGCCTTTGCCTAACAGTGGGACATATATCTACAAAGGCTGTAACTTTAATTTTATTTAATAGTAATAACAAAAAAATGTGAGTTTTAAATAGATTGAAGCGTAGGCAATAAGTTTTCCTTTGTTCACGGGCCGTAATGGTTGATGTAGCACGAACAATTTGTGAAATGTTAGGCAGAATGTTGCGAACATTACTCCATCCCTCGCATCCCTCCTCTTGACCCGATGAATAACGACTCTTATCAACTATGTCTTTGTCCCCGCTTCGAGTTCCAGATTATTGATGAGTGTTCTGGAATCTCTACGCTAATCATTTCTTAAAAAAAATTCTATGTGTAATATGAATTTTACTGTTATTAATATTATGTCAGTCATAATAAATAACTGCACTACCTCACTATATACACTTGTAGTTATTGACGACCACAATTCGAATTTAATATTCATACATGTCTAACACATTTCTAGTGCTTGGCGATGCATATTTTTTTTGTAATGGACTCTGATCAATTATTATTAAAATCAAATAAAAAACACGGGATCGCTTACATTTACATTTTAAGTGAGATTTTTTTACATTATGGAAAACAATTGAACCTTCCACCGGTCAACGAACGCATTAGGTGGTGAAATTCTGCCATTTTGCAAAATGTCTGCGTTAAGTACAGGCATTATTCTTACTGCCTGAACCCGCTTATCATAGCCTTTGTTAATGACGTTATTATGGATCGCATGACCTTGCTGATTCACCGGTACGCCTTTCATTATTATAAGTTAAGTTTAGTAATATAATTTTTGTGTCATTCGTGTTAAAGGTAGCCAATGAGCCCTCAGATTATTCCGACACATTGTGCGTTTTTCAAAGTGCTGTCAGTAGAAGCAGATCATTATAGGCAAAATGGACGGCAGACGTGTTAAGAGAAGGGGACCTACAAAATGGTGTCAGACAATCAGGAAACAAATGAAAGTCAACATACGGCGATAACTGCGTGACACTCCGTATATAATCACACCTAATGGAGACTGCTGACGTGGTCGGAGATCGGCAGTCAGGTAAGGAAAACATCAGTGATTTGAACTTATTGAAAATATTCATTAGAAGAACGAATTCAGAAGAGTGAACAAGTCTATTTACGAGCAAATACAAAAATCGACTGCAAATCGAATTAAAAGTTAACGCTATAACGCGTGGACTCTTTACGAATTATCGTAGGAATTATCATCATCATCATTTCAGTTGTAAAAGATCCACTGCTGGACATAGGCCTCCCCCAACGATTTCCAAAAGGACCGGTTGTAAGCGGCCCGCATCCAGCTACGTCCTGCGACCTTTATGAGGTCGTCAGACCGCCTTGTGGGTGGATGTCCCGCACTGCGCTTGCTGGTCTGTGGTCTCCAATCGATAACTTTTAATCGTAGGAATATTACGAATTAATCAGAACCTTATCAAAGTCTCATCAAACTACCCTTGCCTTACCTCATTTCCAAATAAAAAATGAAACATTGAAATCGGTAAATTGCATGTCTTAGAAAATTTTTCTGATTATGTAGGTTTCCTCACGATGTTTTCTTTCACCGCCGAGCGCGTGGTAAATCAGCACATAAAATTGCAACAGCAAATTTATTGGTGCCTGCTACGGGGATCGAACTCGGGTTGCTAGCGTACCATGCAACTAGAGGCGACCGCCCGGACACTGAACTACCACGGCTCTAATATTTATAAATGGCTTTTTAATTACCCGTTAAATAACGATATCATTTGTACAATTACAAAATTGCGTTAAAAGCAATAACTCTGCTGAAATATAGCAACGTTAAATCGTTCCCGCGGGAATAATTTCCAGCGTGTGTTAACCGCACCTCGCTACAGATTAAAAAGATAATTAAAATAAGAATTGCCTGCAATTTCATATTCCATTGTAACAGAATTATGTCCACCCGACGTTATCTCTTTTATACCGCGAGCCAACAGTTATCCGGGCGTTGTTTTAACTACTTTTAAGTATGTTTAAAGTAAATTATTCAGTTTTTATTAACCGACTTCGAAAACGGTGGAGGTTCTCAATTCGACTGTATTTTTATGTTTGTTACCTCATAACATAAGCGCCACTAGCCTAATGGTTTAGGGTATGGTCTGCGAATCGTAAGGTCGTAGGTCCGAATCCACCATTCGACTATTGACGTGAACCATCTCCTAGCACAAGCTTAAGCTTATTAAAAAAAAGAAATATCACTAGCTTTCTTTAAAAAACAAATCTTTCGTTGGGTGACCCAATTTTAATGATTCTCTTTTTATTTGAAAATTTTTGGCCATTTCAAAAACCATATAAGACTTAAATTTTTCGCTACAAATAACTCAATATCTCGCCAACCGATTCCGATGATTCTTTATTGGAACGACTAGTGAAGGGTAGTTTGATGACAATATTGGTTAGGTTCTGATTAATCCTATTTCGTTACACAAGAGGGGGTCCCCGCGTAATTGCGTTTAACCTTTGATTCGACTTAAAGTCGGTTTTTGATTTTACTCGTAAATATTTTAATTTTAGTAAAAAATAAAATAATAAGCTGTCCACTTTTGTGAAGTCAAATGGGATTGGTGTAGATTGCAAATGCTACTAGCTTTTTTATCATGTTTATCAGATTCGATTTGTTGTAGGGGATGAGCCTAACACCATATTATCTATATATATTAAAGAGAAAGTGTGTGGCTTTGATCCGCATAGGCTTCGAAACGACTGGACCGATTTCCAAAACTTTGTGGGAATCTTCACATTGACCTGACGAGTAATCCTGTAAAGTTTGGTGACAATCGGAGATCTCCTCTTTTTGAACTGTCAAATACAGCTTTTATTTACTATGATTATATTCTATTGTTTAATAACCTAGATTTGTATTGACACATATTTATGTCATTATGAACCATATTGAAGTATAATAAACTATACTGAAGTATATTGAAAATAATTAAGGATTTTAAAGTATTCATAGTAAGGTATATCGCCGCGAATGTATCCGTTTATTGATGCTGCGGATATGTACATGGGTGTAGGTAATGATCTTCACCCACTTGAGAAGAGAATGAATCCAGAGATTAATGAATAATTTAAAATATTGTGAGAGTTCAATTAAATATTTAATGATGTAAGTCTATTGTTTAAATAAAATAAAGCAAAATCTAGCCCGGCGAAGCGGGCTGGGTACGCTACTATTGTCCATAAAAATCAATCTTCGTTATGATACACATGTGGGTTTCGAACTCAGCAGGCAGAATGAATTGATTCGCGATTACTGAAAAAAGTATTTGTATATTTCCATAATCTCCTTCAACCATTTTTTCTAAAGACTTTTACATAATACATTTCCTAAAAACCTGCGTAGCCTATATTCCGAACTTGTTTTTACCGTAGAGCGAACGAAGATTGATCACTGGCGCGGTCTCGTGTTTGAAACCATCGCTTCTTCCCGAGCGTCGCGGTCGGACCAATTCTTATTCTGTCCTACTTACGAGTAAAGTACTTAGACGGAAAACATGCCTAAAATTTCGAAAACCACGGTCAAGCGTTCGGTTTTCGCAAACTTAAAATTACATCGATCTATGCTAGTAGCGCTAGTGAACAACGTAGTTATCTATATATACAGGTGATCCGTAAGTAGCACGACAAACTGAAAGGGATGATACGAGTACATGAAGGGGTTACTAGACAAAAAATTACCTCAGAAAATATGTCATCTTTCCGAGTTTTTTAAACCTCGATTTCCAGCTCATTAAGAATGGTTTTTGAATTTGAAAACTTCTTTATGCACGCTTGACTTGGGGAGTAAGCTGGCGAATACATTACGAGAATAGGGAGTTAAAGAGAGATCTACAAAGCGTCCTTTCGTGACCGTCGGAGGTTGCGTAAAATCTCTTGCGCGATATAAGTATTTTATGGGAAAACCCCACCCCATTGATAAGAATAGAAGCATTGCTGGAGTTTCTACGGCCACTTCTTCTCCCAGCGCTAACGCTTCCCGAAGTGGCATATAAGTTAGTTTAGCTTAGATTGTCCCAATAGATTTTTGTTAATAAAATAGCTACCGACCGAGTCGTGGTTGGGCCCTTTCGGGCGCCCTTGGATCGGACTGCTAACGCGTAATAATGATAACCGTCCAAGCCGAGGTTACCCCTCACCTGGGGGACCCTTGTGTCGAGTTACTAGCAATAGAGGTTCAGGCTAAGCGACCTAAGAGCTATGCCACCTCGCAATCCGGTGAAGCAGTAAAGACCAGCTTCTATGTGCCAACTGTGTTAGTTCGTCCGAAAAAAAAATTTAAGAGAGTTCGTATCTAAGACACAGTACAGGCCTATTGTCTGTATCACACTGTAGGAGCATGAGAGAGCAGTGCGCGCGCACATTTACTATCTTGATCGATCTTAATTATAATATATATATATATTGTATTTACATTATACATATTTTAAAATATATTAACTTACATATAAAGTTAAAGTTACAGCCTTTATATATGTCCCACTGTTGGGCGCAGGCCTTCTCTGTAAAGAGAGTATAAGGGCACAGTCAGCCACGCGGCCCTAGTGCGGATTGGCAGACTTCACATGCCGTAGAAAAATAAAACATGTAGGTTTCCTCACGATGTTTTCCTTCACCGACGAGCGCGTGGTAAATCAGCACATAAAATTGCAACAACAAATTTATTGGTATCGGCACCGGGGATCGAACTCGGATTGCTAGCGTATACGCAACTTGAGCCAAGCGCATGGACACTGAGCTACCACGGCTAACTTACATATAGATAGAGCTAAATCATCTTAATTCAGTCGTGTGGCCTAAAGCACACTCGGACAAAACGTTAGTTTTTTAAGTTTAATTTAAACAAATAGTACATACTAATTATAGTTATTAGTAGTAACAAATTAAATTGATTAATTATCTAAAATAAATTTTATACTCCTATTGTTACATATTTACTTTATCTGTATTAAAATATGTACCGAATGAAGGATATTCACTTTAGGCGAGCTATATACATAAATATACCTTATATATATTATATTAAAAAGTGTTTTATAAGTTTTTTTTTAGGTTTAAAAATTAAGTCTTATTTTTTTTTTTTTATTCTTATATTGCAACCACAGACCTGTGTCCGTGCTCTTTTCCAATACACTTAAATTGTTTACTCTGCGTTTGTTAAAAAGTGCTACTTTACAGTTACTACTTTCGTTTTTTTTATATATATATATAATGCCTGAATTTGGAGGTGGCCAGAGATCGTTTTGGGTTCACGCGTCGCAGACGCCCCGCTGCATTGCTATTAGCTTCTCCGCGACCGCTGTGCCCTGCTTCTCATGGCCATTTTCAGGTTGTAGTCCACTATCCTCTCCCTTGATGCGGCCATTGCCTTTGTCATCAGTCTTCCTGTGGCGTCGTTTAATTAAGTCTTATTATAGCCTATAGCTTTTGTAACTTTGGCAATATCAATAAATCAGTGAAAATTATAACTGCAGTTAATTTAATTTATAATTAGCTGCATAACTTTAAACGTTACGCTCTCCCCATCAAGTTTCTCAATTTTCTGGCAATTCTTAAGCTCTCACGTATCATAATGGGGTGACTTATATAACTATTTTATATATAACTTGAGACCTCAGAACCTGACGTCAGAGATCGTAATTATACGGCGGACGTAAGATGAGGCGTTAGTGGCTAAATATTATTAGTAAGATTACTAATAGCTAACCAATGATATTAATTACCTAGCACCGCTCAAGTATGACGTTAAAATAATAATTTGGTTCACAACAAGTTAAACGATTGCGTATCGTTATAATAATGAATAAACTTATGTATTTCCAAATTATCGTAGGTATCAACCTTAATCAGAACGTAACCAAACTATTCTTAAAGTACATCCTTTCCAACAAAAAATTAAACATCGAAATTCGGCGTAATATTGAGTTATTCGTGCACAAACTTGATGCAAATTTAAGACAAATGGTTTTCTCATGGATCCCATTGTTGGACAAAATTGGATCGCACGGGAATCACCAGCTTTCAAATAAAAAAAGAACCCACCCAGTCCAAAGTTATGAAGTAGCACACATAAAAAAATACACACGAATTGAGAACCTCCTCCTTTTGAAGTCGGTTGAAAATAAAGTGTCCCTGTGTCCTAGCGTTTAATTCTGACTGACGGTAAGACATTTAAGCAAATTAATATTGATTTGATTTAAAGTTTGTTCTTATTTTACTAGTAAATACATTTGTTGTTTTTACTAGTAAGTATCGACTTGCGATTTACTTTTGTTAAGCATAATCGGTACACTCAAATTAAGCTGGTGAATTTTAGGAGACATGTTATTGGAAAGATTTCTCAGTTATAAAGACATGAGTTTAAATACGAAGTCAAGGGTTTGCGCCGACGCGGTTTTGAGATTTCTTTACACAAAAGAACTTCTATCATGAATGGGCTATTGGATTGAGTCTTGAATATTCAACGTTGAGTCAGTATGTGAGCATCGTCGAGAATGGAGCTAAGTTGGAATTGAAGAAGGCATACCGCATACATATTACAAACTGGCCGCACTACTCTGCCGTCATACAGTTCTTGTAACTAGTACGAAGAGTAGTTGGATTATATTAAATATCAGACAAAATACAAAAACATTTTTTTTGTTGACGGGGAGGAAATCTTCAGAAAGATACCCCGCCTTCTGTGAGGAAGGCGGCGGTTATGTGGGGTTCTGACCCACTAAAACCTCCCCGGTGGCCCTTTCCTCGGTGCAAGATGAGGGGCTCTGGGATCTCAACGTGGAACGCACCAGAGCCCCTCTGCACTGTGCTCAAGGAGAGCACGTCCTGCGGGGGGGAGGTTACTCCCTCCCCCAATGCGCCCTAGCAGTGCAAGGCGACACGGGCCAGCCGATGTCGCCTTCTTCCCGGGTCCACTTTGGTGGACGACGCAGGCCCCCACCCTTGTCGCCCAGTGAACCCGAGGTCCCTTTTAGTCGCCTTGTACGACAGGCAGGGGATACCGTATTCTTGAGAGCCCAGAACTACAGGGCTGCACATTATAAAGCATTATAAAAACCTAACTTAGTGTGTGCCACCGGCAACGAAGCAGAGCCCAAGCAACCGGTGCTTAGGGCAACATAGAGAGAAAGCTCTTGACGATGCGCGCCGTGTCCAGGAGTACTGCCTTCTGTATCTGACCCTTGACCCAGCCATCTAGCGAAAGTCTCTTAAGATGTTGATCGAAACTTTTTAGCTGTGAGACCGTTTGCAGAGACGACTATTGGGACAATGATCGTCGAATCCACATCCCATATGGCGGTCACCTTGTGAGCCAAGTCGAGGTACCTAGTGATTTTTTCCGTTTTGGCCTTAATTTCTCGTCATGTGGGATGGTAATAACGACGAGCACCGCCTGTCACGTTGAGCGATTTGTCAGCACAATATCAGGCTTATTGGCAACAATAGTCCTGTCTGTGATGACAGATCGATCCCAATAGAGCGTTGCAAAGTACATGTAGCGTAAGGAAATATAGAGTGAGAAAATAGAATAAGGAAGTAGAGTAAGAGATTGTCATGTAGTGAAGTAGAATAAGAAATGTAAAGGTGGTAGAGTAAGAGATTGGAAATTTAGGAAGTAGAGTAAAAAAAATGTAAAATGTAGTAGAGTAAAAAATTATAAAATGTAGAAAGTAGAGTTAGAATTTGTAAAAATGTGTCATAATGAAGCAGAGTAGGAAACTGTAAGAGTGTAAGAGAGTAGTGTGTGGGAGTGGGATTGGAAGAGGAAGTACGGAAAGGGGAATGCAAGGAAGAAGAAGAAGAAAGGACCCTAAGGTACCAAACGTTGGGGGAACGATGAGGTATAAAAACTAAAAAAAAAAATAGAGCGTTTTCGAGAATTATTATATTATTATTATTTTGGGTCTTTGTGGTATAGCATTTGACGTATATGTGACGTTTTATTTGCTCGTAAATATATCTCTTTGTACAATTGTTCTAATATTTTATATTGAATTATAAAGCTACATCGTTTGAGCTTTACCTCCGGGAATCATAAATGTTTGATTTAAGCTGAACGGCTGGCGGGTACACATTCGATGGCTGTTGCCGGTGATTTTCGTTTGGAAAATAAATCTGCCAGTAAAAGCGGACATAATGGAGCGATCGTCCAATGCCGATGATTAATTTCCTATCAGCTTGAGAACGAAAAATTATTTTCCACTTAAAAAAAAGCTTTTCTCCGTGTAGAGAATAGGCGATTCGAATTGTGACAAACACTTATTATCAATATTTTAGCCTAGTAGCTATGAAATTGATTCCAGTGCAATTATTGTAGTAGTAATCGTTGTTCGGATTCTTAAGTACAAGAAATGTAAACTGCTAATTTTATTTGTTTTTTTTTTAATTTACTCGATAGTCGTTTAAGCTCAATCCTTATTGTTTCGTTTGGCTAGAAAGTAAAAAAAAAAATAACAAATATAAAATACTAGCTGTACCAGCGCATTACACGGGGAAATTCGCTGTTCGTGTGCTGTTTCTGTTTGCGTTTCAATTCATTGTTCACTGTTCATTAAAATCATAGTGGCACCATCTATTAGTACCAACTAAGAAACCGTCATAGACTCATGGACGCAGGAGATCATCACATGATCAAATGTATAGTTGACGATTACGAAATTTATTACGAAAGAATATACAGACAAGCATTCATTTTTATATATAAAGAAAAGTGGCGGCTTTTTCTGCCAGTTATACAGATACTGGAGTTTTCTACAGACTGTCAGCAGACATGATAGCCATGCAGCGTGTTTCGGGGTTTCGTGTTTAAGTATATATAGTATATCATTGATTACTCATCTGAAATCAGTATTTTTTGACCTACAACGAAATGAACAATGACAACTTTCGTTATTCATTTTTAGGTCCATTTACTTAATAGGTCCTATGTGTGGCAGGTGGTTGGCCCATTGTACACTGGGCAGGAATTTTTATTTATTTATAGTTATCCGAAAATACGGCAATTCATTGGTACTGGGATACGAATCCGCGACATTATGCTATCACTGATTTATTCAAATGTATGTACTAAATTTTTTGTTTTAAGAAACGCGATGTTCTAATTTCAGTAGCATAGGGGCAACTGGCATCGAAACGACCTGGAAACCAATGCCGTTTCGGCTCACCGCACTAGATTGCCAGGTCGCTCTCTACCGTGTAATTATTGGCGCTCTATTTTGCTCTATATTTATATAAGCAACAATTAACAATTATATAAACCATTATACTCACATATACCAATTTGATTGAAAATGGTTTTATTAGTCTACCGTCAAACTAGTTGACTTATTGTCTGTTGTGTAACAACGCCATCTACCGAAGTATACTTTACCTATACCCTGAAAAACTACATTATAATAAAAATGAATCCTAGCAAGATCGATTTATCGTCCCCGAAACCTCCTGCATACAAAATGTCATGAAAATCGGTTGAGCCGTTTCCGAGATTCGAATTAAATATATACAAGAATTGCCCTTTTAAAGATATAAGATAATTATTAATAGATACACCCAAAATGCAGGATCAGAACATATCCGTGAAATAGCAACTGACCGAGTCATGGTTCGGCCCTCTCGGGCGCCCTCGGATCGGAATGCTTATGCGTAACATAGTAACCGTCCAAGCCGAGGTTACCCCTTACCGGGGGGACCCTTGTGTCGAGTTACTAGCTAATAGAGGTTTTCAGGCTAAGCGACCTAATAGCTATGCGACCTCTCAATCCGGTGAAGTTGTCAAGGCCAGCTCCTCTGGCCAATCTGTGTAGTTCGTCAATAAAAAACCTTACAACATTTCCAAGATATTATATAATTAATATTATAAGAAGCAATATCACGTGGGAGCTTAAAAGCTCCACAACGTTGTGGAGGGATTGCTGTCTCTGTCTATCCGTTCGGTTTAAAAACAAGCATAAATATATACCTTTCAAATGTATGTAAGGTTTTAATAGAAGATTAAAAAGGCAACAAATTGTTACTGTGTAGAATATTCATGGAGCGTTCCATTGTGAGAAGCGTGTTCATCATCCCTGACCTGAAACTTTCCGAAGAAGCTTGGAATAAAAACACAGACTGCTTTAAATACAAACGAAGGGAAGTGAAGCTGTTTGAATTACATTTATATGTAGTCAGTGACATATCTTTTTAAATTATTATATATTTAAGGTTAATTAAGAAAAAATAAAAAAAAATCCAAAATTACCTGCCATATATTATCTCAAATAAATTCCATAATTTTAAAAACTAAATACAACAGGTGTTTCAAACAAACTCATAGGTTTTCTATTAGTTTTAACTTTGTATTGCATTTCAACGGCTAAATATCTATTTGTTATAATTTTCTTAATTGTTAACTGTTTAATTTTTCAACCGAGGCGGAGGTTTTCAATTTGTCTGTGTTGTTTTTTGTTTTTGTGTTAGTTATCTCAAAACTTTCAATTATTATTAAATTTTAATTTATTATTTTTAATTTTAAATCATTCTTTTTTCAATTTCAATTCAAATTTTCTCAATAAAATTATTGTTTTATTAATATCAACAAAATTTTATATGGTAAGTTATACATTAAATTTTATATAAATTGTAATAAATATATATGTGTATATATATACTGTTAAAAAAGGCTGCTACACAATAAATAGCAGCAGGTATTAAAGGAAATGGAATCCATAAGAAAACCATAAATTTCATTATAAATTTGTGCGCGACAAGTGGACGAATAACTCAATACCACGACAACTGTTTTCGATTATTCATTTTTTTAGAAAGGATTTACTTCAAGGTTATGTTGATAAGAGTTTGGTTGGGTTCTGATTAATTCTATTACGTAATATTCCTATGATATTTCAGAAACACTAAGAGGGCGTCCGCGCGTAATATTGTGTAATGTTTGATTCGATTTGAAGTTTTTATTTTTACTATAAATATATTTGTTACCAAGCTTATTACATATGTGGAAGGTTAAATATACGAAACTATTATAAAAATCTATATTAATACGAATGTATCACATAACCATCATGAATCCAATTACAAAATCGTTTTAAAAGCAATCATTGCGATAGCAACGATAAAGCCATGGCGTGTATGAATTTGTAACGACACGCGAAACGCGGCGGGGAATATTAAAAGAGCGGCAACTCGCCTGTCACAGGTAAAGTGAAAGATTAATTAAAACCAGTGCAGAATGCAATAATGAGTCCATCTATCGAGGGAAATTCTAGTTTTACTAATCTAGACATATTTTTATGTATATGACAAGATAGATAGACGTATGCGATGTATGTATATATTGTAAGTCGGAGTAGAGGAATAAATCAGAACGGTTAATCAGTCGTAGTCTTATTCTCTCAAGAATAAGACTACGGTATCCCTTGCCTGTCGTAGAAAGCGACTAAAAGGGGCCTCGGGTTCACTGGGCGACAAGGATGGGGGCCTTTGTCGTCCGCTAAGGTGGACCCGGAGGTGACATCTGTTGGCCCGTGTCGCCTTGCACTGCGAGGGCACAGGGGGGGAGGGAGTAACCTCCCCATCCGGGACGTGCTCTCCTTAAGCACAGTGCAGAGGGGCTCCGGCGCGTTCCACTGGAGATCTTGGAGCCCCTCGTCATGCACCGAGGAAAGGGCCACCGGGGAGATTTTAGCAGGTAAAAACCCCACATAACCACCGTCTTCTCCCCAAAAGGCGGGGTATCTTTTTGAAGATTTCTTCCCCGTTAACAAAAATAAAGGTAGATTGATAATTATTAACATTACCCGCTTGTTGAATCGATTGTGGGATTTATAATTTATGGGTAATGAGTAAATTCGTGAGTGATTTTTGATTCGGGACCGGCAGTGGAATAGGTTTCTCTATTGCTCTGGCAGAGTTTTAAGAAAAAATAGGTGACGTTACAGTAAGTTAAGTCAACACAACAAAATATAAAGTGATAATATAATAAATAACTTACGTAACTGTAGTTCGGCATTACGGCTCCAACATGTAATTCCAGTAGAGCTTGGAAACTTCGTTGTGTTGTTGTCAGCAGAACAATACATTTTATGTATTTTACAGTAATGTAGAGCTGTGGGAGCTCGAAGCCCTGGTAGCTCAGTAGAACTGTGGCAACTCCGGTCATAGTGGTCGGGGCGATTGCCTCAAGTTACACTGTACGCTAGCAACACGAGTTCAATCCCCGGTGGCAGCACCAATAAATTTTCTTGTTGCAATTTTTTATGCCGATTTACCATGCGCTCGACGGTCAAAGAAATAGTCTTGAGGAAACCTACATGTCTAATAATTTTTTAAGACATGTGACCTCTACCAATCTGCACTAGGTCCGCGGAATATGACCTTATACTGTCTTTACAGGGCACGCCTGTACTGAACAGTGGATTGAACGGTGCGATTCATTCATGAAATATTTCACTAAGCCTTCTTGAGAGATTCGAATATAGCATCATATTTATTTTCAAAATTTATTTATATTTTAGGCCAGCTTTTAACTTTCGTGGTGACTGATTTTACTGCATTCGAGTTGATCTACCCGCAGTGAGTATTAACTTCAATGAAAAGCTATACAGAGCAACAGCTGATGAGATGAATGAACGAGATCTTGTATATGCATTATTAAGAATCGTACTTAGAAACCGTGGTCCAGGAAAAACTTCTTTTTAACACACTTCGAAAAAGAAATGGGTTCACAATTCGTCTGTATTTTTTAAATGTGCTCTGGTAGTGTAATATTCCGCCGTAAAACGACTTCTAGTGATATGAAGGCGACAGAAACGTCAAATTTTAAATAGCAGTGGTTCTCTATTGTCATGTTGATACAACAAGATGGTGAAATTTTGAGCGTGGACTTGACTTTGAAAGAATTTGTACGTAATGTAATTGAAGTATTGGTACGTAATTTTAAATATTTTCTTCGAAGTAAATAAAAAAAAATGAATATTTACAAATTATATTCTACCAACGCATGTGCCCAATCTCTACAGACCGACACCTCAGCTATTTTTCTTGTAATATGTAAACGAAGATTGATTATACTTGTTTTTGTTCACCTAATTTTTTCGATAGAAATTGCTTCATCTGAAAATAACGGAGCTAAAGGCTGTTGGAAGATACATCAGTTGTTTTAGATTGATTAATTATAATAAAAAATGGGAATATTTTCCACGAAAATTATAGTATAGAGTGTAGAGTGTAATATGTGATAACGTAAGATAACAAAATTGAATGTAATATTGTTAGCTCTGCACTCTGTACCTCGAAGTACGGGCAGACGCCTCAAGAAGCATAGTACCCTAGGAACCCAAGTTCGATCCCCTGTGCCGGCATCAATGAATTTGTTTGTTGCAATTTTAAGTGCTAATTTACCACGCGCTCGGCGGTATAAGTAATCCTATATATATAAATATCTTAGAAAATTTTCTAAATGTGAATTCTGACAATCCTCACTAGCGACTAGAGCGTGGCGGAATATGCCTTATCTAATATTCTATTTAAAGGGGACTGTTCCCGATAATGGGAAATACCTATATATAGATATATATGTTGGCTGTGACTTTTTTTTAAAAAGAAAGCTAGCAATATTTCTTATTTTTTTCCAGAAATATTACTAAGCTTAAGCTTGGGCTAGGACATGGTTCACGGCAATAGTCGGATGGTGGATTCGAACACACGACCTTACGATTCGCAGGCCGTACCCTAAACCATTAGGCTATTGACGCTTCAACTTAAAAGTGAGAAATCAGAAAAAGACAGGCACATAGATAGATAGATAAATCCTTTATTGCACCAAAGAGTATGTACAAAGGCGAACTTAATGCTAATTAGCATTTTTTTCCAGCTAACCTTTAGTGGTTAAGAGCAGGCTAAGGGTAGTGCCGCTAAAAATAGCGTTTTAAAACTATTATATAAATAAATAAATATACATTTACATATACATAAATAGATACTTCTATATAAATATAATAATATACATACACATGGAATATATACAACGACAATAAATATACCAGTTTGTAATTTTTCATTGTTTGAGTAGAAAGTATTCAGATACACGCGATTTAAAGACATTAGTTGACGAAGCCTCCCTAATCTCAATCGGCAAACTATTCCATAGTTTTATAGCTGTACAGGTAAAAGAATTGCCATAGAAATTCGTGTGACATTCGGGGAATGTTAAAAATTTATTATAGAAGGTTTAAATAATGTGTACGTGCCTTAAATTGCTTATACCAAGATCTTATTTTAAATTTTTAATTAATACTGCTTCTTATAAAACAAAAAGATAAATTACATATTTATTCCTACAACTGTCTATGGACCCTATTTAAAAAGGGATGACGCACTTGATTGCACTGCTACGGCTTCAAATTGTTGAATTGATGGGTTTCCTAATGCAAATTCTTTATTGTATTACTGTAAATGGAACAATGACAGTAAGTAGTTGCTTAGTATATTAGTTTGTTACCGATTAAATAAAGTACAAAGTTACAAACTGCAGTAAATGCATCAGTAATAAATAAAAAGTATATTTACGACGAAAAACAAAAACCGACTTCAAACTGAATCAATCATTAAACCTAATTATTGCAAGAAATACGAAATAGAACTTTTTTTGAGTGGGGGAAATCTTTAACAAGATGAAACTACCCACTAAAAGCCCCCCTGTGGTCTACGTGCATGGGGAAAGGCTCCGGGATCTCCAGGTACGCACCGGAGCCCCTTTGCACTGTGTTCTTCGGGTGGAGGGATTGACTTCCCTGGAACGTGCAAGGCGATACGGGCCAGCCGATGTCGCCTTCTTCCCAGGTCCACTTTTGCGGGCGACATAGGCCCCCACTTGTCGCCCAGTGAAAACGACGCCCCATTTAGTCGCCTTCTACTACAGGCAGGGGATACCGTAGTCTTATTCTACGAGCCAAGAAATACAGGGTGAAACGAAATAGAACTAACCTAACCAAACTCTCAATAAAGGATCCGTGAAATACATCCTTTCCAATAACAAATGAATTATCTAAATCGGTTTAATCGATAATAGCTCAACTATTCGTCCGTTTGTCGCGCACAAACAATCCAAATTTAAAACATATATGCTTTGCTCGTTGATCGTATTTTTATTTATACGGACCAAATATAATGGGACCACGCTGACCAAAACACTAGTTTTCAAATAAAAAAAGAATCAGCTAAATCAGTTCACCCAGTCGAAAGTTATGAGGTAAAAAACATACAGACAAATTGAGCACTTCCTTTTTTGAAGTCGGTTGAAAAGGAACGTACTATGCGTGGTAATTTTTTATAATTTTATAAAAAATTACCACACATTTTTCAATTTTAAACGAGGGTTGAAGCAATTAAACTAATAAAAATCTTTAAGGGCTCCGTTTCCCGGACATTGATTGCATTTAATGACGCGGGATATCCTAAGTGGATGGAGTCCCCCTTTATACTTTGACAGACAATTATCATTCAAACTCCCATTCGAATTGCCATTCACTTACATGTATTACATAATATTTTCAATAATACTATTGTTCAAATTCAATAAAAACGTGGTTTGTATCAGTTTAGTACCCAGGTAAGTGCAATATAGAATCAAATTAAAATTAAACAATTAGAAATTATAGAAATAAAAGATAAAAGATAACTTCAGTAATATGTGGGTTATGACTGAAGCTATATTTGCCATGCTGCAGTGCTATTACGCCGTGGTAGCTGTGTCTGGGCGTATGATTCAAGTTGCATATTACGCTAGCTCCCCGGTGCCAATAAATTTGTTGTTGCAACTTTCTGTTCTGACTTACAACGCGCTCCGCGGTAAACATTTACCGCATGTCTTCGAAAAATTTTCTAAGACATGTGTAGTCTGCCAATCCGCAATACGGCCGCGTGGCGGACTGCGCTCTTGTACTGTCTTTCAGAGGCCTATGCCCAGCAGTGGGACATATAGGTATATTTACAAAGGCTGTAACTTTCATCATCAACATTTCAGCCGCAAAACATCCACTGCTGGACATAGGCCTCCCTTAATGATTTCCAAAAGGCCCGGTTGTAAGTGGCTTGCTTCCAGGTGCGCCTTTATGAGGCCGTCAGACCACCTTGCGGGTGGACGTCCTACGCTGCACTGGCCGGTCCGTGGCCAATCGATAACTTTTCGGCCCCATCGGCCATCTGTTCTACTCGCTATGTGCCCTGCCCATTGCCACTTCAACTTGCTTACCCGGCGAGCTATGTCGGTTACCTTTGTTCGTCTACGGATCTCCCCATTCCTGATATGATCTCCTAAAGATACTGTGAGCATAGCCCTCTCCATAGCTCGTTGTGCGACTTTGAGCTTGCTTCCGAGGCCCATACTGAGGAGAGACCACGCTGTAACTTTTATTTTAACAATGTGTTAACTTAGATTGATAAATATCGGAAAATCAAATACTCACGAGCAATTGAAACCATGGAAGCAGTCACTGTTGCATAAAAGAAGAGATAATGGCTACTTGTCAATATGTCACTTAATATAAACAGATTTTAGAACTCTTTGAAGCTCCGGTTTCGGTGTATAGCGGTGCTGTCATTTGCCGGCAGAACGGCGTCGAGTTACGTAACTGAAAGGCTGTCTGAGGAACCAATATGACCTGGTTTCCTAGAGAGCTAACATCAAAAAGAGCCGTAGTAGCGCAGTATTCTGAAGTTGTGTACTCTAGCAATTCGAGTTCGATCCCCAGTGCCCGCACCAATAAAATGATACGATGTAATTTTATGTGTTATTTTACCACGCGCTCGATCATCGTGAGGAAATATGAATGTGAATTCTGTCAATTAGCACCAGGACTGCGTGGTGGACTATACCATTATACTCTCTTTATTGAAAAGACTTGTACCCAGCAGTGGGATATATATGTGTGGGCTAGAACTTTAACTTTTAACATCAAGCGGTGGCTTTCACTAAGAAAATTCTCGAGCTATGAAATAGTCTTATGTCTGGATCAGAATAGGAGATGCTTCATCAGTAGTTCTAAGATAACCCTAACTTGCTGGGACTAGATACTTAAGAAAAACGTCCATTTAACTTCACCAGTCGATCGATTCAAAATCACTATCATTTGAGCCGTAGAATATCCACTGCTGGACATAGGCCTCCCCAACGGCCCTGTAGTTTTGGGCTGTCAAGAATAAGACTACGGTATCCCCTGCCTGTTGTAGAAGGCGACTAAAGGGGCCTCGGGTTCACTGGGCGACAAGGATGGGGGCCTTTATCGTCCGCCAAGGTGGACCCGGGAAGAAGTCGACATCGGCTGGCCCGTGTCGACTTGCACTGCGATGGCACAGGGGGAGGAGGGAGTAACCTCCCCGGGAAGTGCTCTCCTTGAGCACAGTGCAGAGGGGCTCCGGTGCGTTCCACTGGAGATCTCACCATGCACCGAAGAAGGGCCACCAAGGATGTTTTAGTGGGTAAAAACCCCCCCAGAAGGCGGGGTATCTTTTTTTTGAAGATTTTCTCCTCGTTAACAAAAAAAAGGCCTCCCCAACGATTTCCAAAAGGACCGGTTGTATATATATATATATGTAAGCTTGCATCCAACTGCGTTCTGCGTGGTTTATGAGGTCGTCAGACCACCTTGTCAGACCACGTCCTACGCTGCGCTTGTTGGCCCGTGGTCTCCAATAGATCTTTTCGGCCCCATTGTCCATCTGTTCTGTGCACTAAGTGTAGTAGTAGTGACGCACCACTTCAACTTCTTTACACGGTTTAAAATAATTAATTTATATTAAACTTATAAATAATTAAATAATAATAAAATTCTTATTATATAATCTATGTTAAAAACGAAAGCTCGCCCGCATCGTTTAGGTTTAATCTAAACACTAGAATCTCTTTCAAGTCAGATCATGCTCTAGGTTTCCTATAGATCTAGATTCTAGATAACCATATGATTTATGAAATAACGATGTCTGATTGAGGCGAAAACAAACTTGTAACATACAGTACTACGTCAAGACATTACAAAGTATATCTCTAATTATGATAAAACAACACGAATATTGCCAATGATTTAGTTAGCCGCTGTCGTATGTCCCACAGCTAAAGTATATCATGCAAAATTACCTGAATACAAATAAAATATGCTACTTATTTTAATTTGATTAATATTATTTAACTTTTAAGAACTTAATAGTCAAATAACGGCGTGTATAGACTATAAAACTACATATAGACCGCAAGAATGAAAAATGAGTACAATATAGTATAAAAACTGGTAATATTGTTTTAAGCTGATTCAAATGTCATCTTGAAACAATAAATCGACTATTTAATATCAGTTGTGATGCTTTCATTATTAGTTATTAGTTATATGTTAATCGTTTCGCAATCTTATAATATTTATTATGCTTTTTTAAGTTTTAAAAATACACTCGTGAGGAAAAATAAAGGGTCGGAATAAAGGGTCGCGGCGACTTTCACGTCTACCGTATCTCACCGTTAAACTGTGGTCTCATGACAGATTTGTTTATCAAATGAACTCAATATATAGCCGTGAGCAAAAATAAAGGGTCGGTTAAGAAAGTTTGAATATCTCGGAAGATAAAGACGCTAGCTAACTGAAATAAATTGTGCATGATAGACAATTAAATATCCTTAAAATAAAATAAAATATAATTATTAATTTATTTATATTTCATTATAGCATAGCATAGGCATAGCAAACTTGCTTTTCTTAAAGGTTTTTTCTAAATGACCTACGAGTATGTCCTTCTATAGCGAGTATTTTAAATTCATATTCGCTAATAAAAATAGTCTAATATCATGTTTTTACTAAGAACAAGCTGAAGGGAAGACGCACAGCGAGCGATGGAGGGAGCTATGCTGAGAGCTCGGTGTTTCTATTTGGGATACAATTCGAAAAGATGATATTCTAAGGAAAACAAAAGTCGACATAGCTCTAAAAGCAAGTTAAAGCGGCAAAGGGCCGGCCATATCTACCAAGTCAGTGACAGCAGATGAGGGAGGAAAGTCTTTGAATGGAGGCCACGCATGGGCCGGAGAAGCGTAGGGCGCCCTCCCTCCAGATGGATCGACGACCTTATCAGGATAGCCGGAAGTGGCTGGATGCAGAAAGCGGATGATCACGTGTGGGGTGGAAAGCAATGGTGAAAGCCTATTTCCAGCAGTGGACAGACACAGGCTGATAACAATTGTAAACTAAGCATTTAAGTGCTTAGTTCATAATTTTAATAAAAAAAAATATCACGGTGTCGGCAATGAGGATTAAACTCGGACCGCTAGAATTAATAAGTATATTTCTGAAGTTTGCTAATAATATTTTTTTACAAACACTACTACCATTGTCGTCAATCATTCCAACTATGCTTAAGCTTGTGCTAGGAGATGTTTCGAGTCAAGAGTCGATTGGTGGAATCGAACCTATGACCTAACGTTTCACAGACCGTAACTTCCGACCGTTCTCTTGTATCTGACTCTACGAGATTCCATTTTCCAATGTGGAAAATTAGATAAATTGCAATTTTGATTGTCAATGGAAGAATTTCGTATACAAATCCAATTTTATTCCTTACGACGAATATCAGAATACACCAGCGTCTAATGTAATAAAAGTCAACGCGAGATTCGTAACAGAATGGATTTAGATGAAATTGAAAAAGCGAAATCATGAAACAAGTGTACCGATACGAGAATGAAATGGGCCCACATCTTTTCCTATTTTATGGTTGCTTTACAAGTTTACATCGCTTTCCTATTTTTGCTAACGCGAGTACAAAAAGCTTTGTTTCACATCGAAAATGCGTTGTATTTTTGAAAAGAGGCATTGTAATGTGTATTTGTAGGCATTGTAAAGTTTTTATTAATTTTGTAAGACTGTAGCAATACAGCTCTCTACGATATTAAAGCATTGTCAGCTTTTGTGTCACAAATTTTGTAAGACACAGTGGAGAGGATGGGTAGTGGCTCCTATGCCGTCATATGTATAATACATTGAACATTTATTTTATGTATCACAGGTCTATTAATAATGTTTTATCGGTTAAAATATAAATGTCCTTTATCTGCTTTAGGGAAAAAAAGGCGTTTGGAATGTTGCCAATCGAAGCGAAGAGCCAAGAATGAAGTTTAAAATTATTTAGAAATCAAATTTTGATAAGAATTGCAGAAACTTCGATTCCAAGTATTGTGTATGAGTTCATAACTGTAAAAATATATGATAGTAGCAAATGCGATAAAGAATCCAAAGAGCTCCAACATCTCTTCGCTTTTTTTATGATGAACTACACAGATTGGCCAGAGAAGCTGGCCTTGACTTGCTTACTTATTGCTGACTTTAGGTCGCAAGACTGACCCTCTCTAACGGTTACTATGTTACGCGTATGAATTCCGATCCAAGGACGCCCGAGAATGGCCTTCTGCAGGAGACTTAAACCAGGAGATTTAAAAGCTAAGCTAACTTAGAGTGCCACTTTGTGATGCGTAAAAATATAAATATGATCTCTTCGCAGACCTAGAGAGTATCAGAGGAGTATAAACTAAAACCTTCTCCGTATCTTGTTACATCTTATAGTCTAATTATCACGATAATGCCTTCTGGAGTTCTTGCAGTAAATTGCAACAAATATAACGTCATTCCAGTCCACATTACAATATAAATTAATAACCATTAGATTTCGACTTTCACATAATATTTAACGATACAATACTCGACGAATTTCGTGTAATGTTATTCTCTTCTCAACATCGCAATATTGTATAAAGACCATAGTCTTGAGGCTATTTGTAAGAATTGTCCACAAAATCCTTCCGCGTCGTGATGTAATATCCGCATTCATGTAAAATGGCATCGTACGTGTCTGATGTTAGGGTTTTATTTACATTGGCCGGGATTTTTGGTGGCCTACAATTGAAACGAGAGGGATTTCGTGGCGCTCGAAACTCTACAAAATGGGTCGCGGCGAGTTTTTTAGGGTTGCGCTCGGATCTACATCGAGGTCAAGTGGCAGTAAGTTGGGAGTGAAAATATATTTGGTTTTCACAGCTGTTTGAATTATTATTTTCATAAGCGATATAATTTATTCTACATTTGTCGTATTGTATTTGAATGTGGAGGTCAAAGTGAAATGGTCATGACCGCGGTTAAATACATATATGAAATAATATTTGCCAGGACATTAACAAAGGACATTTTTTAAGCTCCATGTCTTTAATGTGGTAGTGTTTGTATTCTGTAGGTTCGAACACATATCTTGATAAGTAATTTCGTCTATAATACTATAAATTTACTATACATTTTCCTTTCTATGATCGACACGCGACCTTGACAATTATTATTAGAAGCGTCAATAGCCAAGGGAGCGCTTGGTGGTCACGACCGTCAGCTCTAAGGAAATATAAGGTTGTAAGATCGAATCCACCACTCGACTATTGAAGTGACAATAATGTTATTAATTTTTAAGAAATAAATTTTAAGCACATTTTTTTTTAATAATAATATTATTAAAAAATATTTTTATCTCCGTGGGAATATGGCACAAAGTATACGAAATAATTATATATCCAACGTAAAATTCAGCGGGAATAATTCAAAGTGTGTATAATAATTTTTATCGACGTATGCAAACACGCTTCACATTATTATTTTTCAAAATTAAATTAAAAATGGTTTATTTTATCACAATCTACTAACCTACATGATCTAAATGCATTTTGACATTTAAGATTGTATTTCCACTTAAGATCGGGATCGTAGTCCACGTCCTTGTTAATAAACTATTGTGTACTGTTTTGATTTGATTTAACTAATCTGTTTGATTTTTTCAATTTGTTCCTATTGCTGGTATAGAATACCAGCCCAACCGCAGGAGTCATAGTTGATGCACTAGGTTTATGTAAGACACCACAAGCAATGTGGTGTTTACGAAATAATAACGTAAAATTTTAATTTAGTATGCTGTAAATTGGCACCGAGATTGTATCACTCCTCATCGTGTCGGTTTCCTCAATGTTGTGGGTCGTGGCCATCTCGTGGCAACAGTTTGTTGTCAGTGATCCGTCGCCATTTTCCTCTAACTGCAGCCGTGCGCAGAGCATCGCTAACCGACGTGCCGAGAGTGGTGCGGATCTGGTCAGTCCAACGTGTCGGGCTTCGACCTCGCGGTCTTGTCCCGTCAATTTTACCAGTCACAACTAGCCTTTCTAAGTTATTGCTGTTTTTTCTGGCAATGTGACCAAAGTATTGCAGCATCCTGCGTAGGCATATGGTGGACAGCCTAGCTTTGATTTTAAGTATATATAAGGATCCGTAACATCCTTCGCCAGCACCACATCTCGAAGGCATCAATGCGATCACGATCGGCTTTCTTCAGGGTCCATGTCTCAGCTCCGTAGGTGAATATGGAAAACACAAGTGTGTGCACAAGGTAACACTTTGTTTACTGTGTGTGTATGCTGTAAATTGGCACCGAGATTGTATCAAAATATGCATAAATTACAATACATAAATTGTTTAAGTATTTAGCGATCATTTACCGCAGACTTCAATTAAAAAGTATTAAAGTGAGAGATGTAAGTTTAAAATTATATCATTCAAGTTTTTCATAATATTTTATTATATCTATTATATATACAACCCAGGTCCTCATGTAGATGGCAGTTTTACAAAAACAGATCTGTTAATGAATGCGGAACCAGAACAAATTCATTTAAGGGGCGCGCTTCACGGTGCACATTTTAAATTCAGCGGTGTTCACGAAGTCGCGTTAGTGGGTCGCGTAGGAAATGTAAATTAGCTTAATATCGCAAGTTCGGAGGTGAGTGGAATTTAAGTAGGCGTCCCAAATGTTACGCTGTAAACATTTCTGTCTTTGTACTTAAGCAATGACATCAAGAATCTCTCTCGGCGATGAGTTAAGATTTGTATTTTAAAGCAACTATACGCTAGTGGTCTGAAGTGAGTACCAACTAATTATTTCAGTCCACCTATTTTTTTGATGACGAGCTATTATGATTTTAATGTATTCTGGTTGAAACGTTTTTTGTATAGGAAAAGGGACAAATGGTGCATCTGATGTTATTAGTACCCAATCGAAAGTTATGCGTTAGCAATGATAAAAACATTAAAAAAACCAGACGAATTGAAAACCTCCTACTTTTTAAGTCGGTTGAAAATTAAGAAAAATAAAAAAATAACTAAGCTGATTTTCACCAAATAAATCTTAATGTAATGAAGTGTCCACTATTCGGTTGTAATCGTAATTATATGTATAATATACATATAATTATGGATATTTCTTGCTTTACATAATTTATTTAGACTGTATAAACTGACATAATCTATGTCATCTAGGTCATGGACAAAGACCCAGCTACAGACAAAGTCAGTTATTGATTACCCTTTTTTTTTTGTTGACGGGGAGGAAATCTTCACAAAGATACCCCGCCTTCTGGGGGGAAGGCAGCGGTTATGTGGGAATCTTACCCACTAAAACCTCCCCGGTGGCCCTTTCCTCGGTGCATGACGAGGGGCTCCGGGATCTCACGTGGAATGCACCGGAGCCCCTCTACACTGTGCTCAAGGAGAGCACGTCCCGGGGGGAGGTTACTTCCTCCTCCCCTGTGCCCTCGCAGCGAAAGGCGACACGGGCCAGCCGATGTCGCCTTCATCCCGGGTCCACTTTGGTGGACGACGCAGGCCCCCACCCTTGTCGCCCAGTGAACCCGAGGCCCCTTTTAGTCGCCTTGTACTACAGGCAGGGGATACCGTAGTCTTATTCTTGAGAGCCTAGAACTACAGGGCTGTATTGATTACCCTATACTAAGATGTCACTCATATTTTTGTACTCTATTTTGCGATATTAATTGTTCGAGGTTCCAATACCGTTTGCGCCGACAAATACGAGAAAATATTTTTTCCTGAACCATAATCTTTTTATTCTTATTACGATGAAACATTTATTTCATATATAATATTCATAATTTGTAATCAGAATTATAATTTTCCACCCACAAGTTGTTGCATTGGAAAATGAATGCTACAGAATGTAGGTTATTGCAGAATGGATAACTTACTTTTATTGCAACCAAAGCGACTTACAGGAGCGCTAAAATGCCGCTTAGAACATCTTGACATTTTTAATTCTAATTTTCTATATTAAAATATAGTGATATTAAGCTCTGAAATTTTTAAACATAAATAACGCAGTTTGATTTTCATTTAACCATTGCATAACCGACGATCGTATTTTATTTTATGAAACCTGTATGTATTAGAAAATTTTTAAAGAAAAGTCCGCCAACCCGCACTGGCTGCGTGATGGACTGTGCCCGTATACTTTCTACAGAGCCTGCACTGTTGTAGTGGAACATATGCATAGATTTAGGCTATACCTTTAAGCATTTATATAACTTTATCCAGACACACAGTCAGCTGTATCTATTACACAGATGACTGTGACGACGCCACAGGAAGACTGCTGACAAGGGCAACGGCCGCATCAAAAGAGAAAATTATAGACTACAACCTAAAAATGGCCACGAGAAACAGGGACGCAGTGGTCGCGGAGAAACTTATAACAATGCAACGGGGCGTCTTCGACGCGTGAACCGAAGCATTCTCCAGCACCACCTTCAAAAATCAGGCATTATAATAAAAAAAAATGTAGTAACTGTAGAGGTAGGACCCTTATTTTAAAAAAACACAAGCAACAAATTCAAGAATATTACCAAAGAGCACGGACATAACACAACTGTGGTTGCGCTT
This sequence comes from Meandrusa payeni, assembly GCA_029286785.1. Classification (NCBI taxonomy): domain Eukaryota; kingdom Metazoa; phylum Arthropoda; class Insecta; order Lepidoptera; family Papilionidae; genus Meandrusa; species Meandrusa payeni. Next base: position 2,071,635 of record JAGSMX010000008.1, on the reverse strand, counting down.
TATTGAAAAAAATAACTTTAAGCGGAAATCGGCGTTAAGATTGTATTAAATTTGTATAAATTATGATAAGTAAATTATTTAAAGTCTACCACTAGAAATAGAAGTGGGTATTCGTTAAAGAGATGTAAACGTTTTCAACGTAATAAAGATTTTGTTGTTGTTCATCGTTGCTTTTAAACCACTAATTAGCTTTTGCATAGCTCGACCTCTTGGTTGGTATAAAAATAATTACAATTTATAGCAACTGCGGAGTTATCGTAAAAATCTAAACGAGCGCTGTATTATCTCTTCCAAGCAAGAGCGCTCCTGGGATCAAAAATTAATAATACAGAAACCATGACACATTTTATTACTTTAATTGTTTTGAAACTTTTTGTTGTAATACCCAGATAGAACTGAGCCGTGGTGATTGTCCCTATCCCTTATAGGGATAAATTGTGAGAACAAGTTGACTTCCTGTCAACGATTTGATCGCTGGCATCGTTAGAAAAGCTTCAAACAACATTAGTTTTGTCGGAGGCCTTCACTATTGTCGATATTTGCGGGAACAATAACACTCGGAGTCCAGATTTGTAATGATTGTATTTTCTAATTTCCTAACTATTTATACAATCTTATGTGCTACGTCCTTACTGGCACTAGTTAGAAACTAAGTTTGTCGACCAATCCGGAAGGGACACTGATTAATAGTTATTTACAATGAGAGTGAGCGAGAGGTGATTTTCTCTGTCACACATCTTGCGCGTTCCGCACAGAGATAGCGATATGCTGTTTAAGACCCCCGATAGTTTTAAATCTAATCTTAAAGAAGAAAGATATGACATCGTAAATTAATTTAACAACTCAAAAGGTTATATAGGCTGGATAAACATTTCGTTTTGTGATATATAATATATGATAATAATATGAAAGAAGTAAGCTGTATTTCAACATATTCTCGCGATAAAATTTAGTTAAACCAAATAGTTATTAAAAATATAAGATTTCCGTATTTTTATTATTTTGTCAACAATATAATCACAAGGAGGTTGTGAATTTTCATTTAGATCGTTGTTGTGCGACTCATCAGCTCGTGATTATTATTTTAGTGTATATTTTAGTATATATAAGGTAGTAGTCATCGCTATTAAAAAAAAACAGGCTCTCATGTGCATTTAATATTAGCCTTATATGCCCTATTTTAGCAGGTTAGATAGAAAGCAATTACTTTTGGCTTTAAGGAAATAAACTTATTATTTATTCAAATTATGATGATATTCACTTAATTTATTCACCGAGAATTCATAGGAGGTAGTTCGTATCACCGTGATGTATTAGTTAAATTAGTACACATTCGGGTCGGGCTAAGGGTAGCTAATGGTTGACTACGGTCGAAAGTTTTTTTTGAACCCCTCAAAATAACTTTAAAGCTCCCCAGAGATTTTCATCAAGTGTCTCGCCATGTTTTTATTGTCGATTGGATATCTAGACGACGCACCGTGTATGGCCACACATGCGCACACATTATATAGTTTTACGATAAAATTTTGTGCAAGTATAGAAGTTTGCTACGACCAGTGCTACGAATCGTAGCACTTCTCCAGGATGTTGACATCTATGAGTCACATACCATCTGGAGAAGAATAAAAGTGAACTTAGTTTTTAGAGAAGGTATTAATTAAATAACTCAGTAACCTCACTGTGCAGGATAGGTGGAAATGAGAAAATAAATTTAATACAAAGCTCGTCTCCTCTAATTAAAGCAGACCCTAAGACAAATAACACCTATACAATGCTTCATGGACAATGAAGTGAATTGAATGGAGACTCACTACCGTAATTAATCACCTCCACAACGTTTAATGTAAGTCTTTCTGAGGCCCACGTCGTTTGAAATATGTACGTCCATTTGTCACGGCTACATGAATCTACTTACAGCTAGTTGTGTATAAAAATTGCTGAGGTTTTCGTTTTAATAACATTTGATGACAATTTATTTAACTTCAATGATTTTCTGTTACAAAAAAATACGATTCTTAGAATATTAAAATCTTGAACTCTTTTGATATAGTGGCGTGTTCATTAGATTTACTATTAACTAAATTCATGAACGCAGTTAATTCGTTAAACTCGTTTGTCTATTTGTATGTTTTGATTTTGTGTTTGCTACGGGCTACTGCTAGGCTGCAATTTGTTCCCTCGCGATTTGTTGTTTTGAAATTAGTTTCGACTTGTATTTTTCATCAAAATTCGTGTAATGGCGTGATGTTTGGCTCAATAAAAGGGGTAGGTATTTTATATACATTATTACTAGTGTTATAAAACAAATATTTATACTATATAATAAAGGTGTAAACAATTGAAAAAGGAGCAAACAACCTCCCAAGGATTTCTAAAAATCAAATATTTTATACTTGTATACCGATTCTAACTTCTGTGATATACGGGTATTTCACTCATTGAAAAAGTTATTCAAAATGTAAAATTGCGCATTATGAATACGAATATATCTATAAAATGCGTGGCTGCGACAGAGAAATCAACCACATTAGCTCGAGTCAGTCGATTCCTGAAGATCCAGTGTGAATACCATCGTACACTTAAGTTTATTTCAAACAGCTATACTTATATATAACTTAAAACGTAGCTTAAAGTAATTCTACATAGAAACGAATGAGCTCTCAAAGAGAAGTGTATATTCTTAAAGCGCTCTTAACTAAACCTTTCGCTGAATTGTAAAATCAAGACAAGAACAACTGACGCAAGATTGTTTCTCTTACTCAGCAAATTGTCTTTTGTTTTTCGTGGCTTTTTTTCAGACAATGGATGCGAGATAACTCGAGATATAAAGAAAGATCCACATTACTTAAATCTCAGTCGTTTTCGTTTTGGTAAATTTGTTAATTTTTTTCGTAAAAACAACTTTTTTCTCCCAACTGGTTTCTAAGATTGCTTTGTTGGCAATTTTTCGAATTTATATCGTTGAGAGATATTATGAATGATAGTTGTAAGTCAGTGATACTATATATAACAATATATAGTATCACTGATAATAGATATATATATATATATTGTTTTAAGAAGCAAGCTACCAATATTTCTTTTTTTTTCAGAAAATAATATAATAATATAATAATTTTGTAATTCTTGTTAACCATTCCAACTAAGCTTAAGCTTGTGCTAGGAAATGGTTCGCGTCAATAGTCGAATAGTCAATTGCCTTCACTTTAAGTTTATTAATCTACTATTGCAGTCTTTGTCTACTCGCTGGAATACAAGTGTCTTTACGAGCAAAAATAACTTCGACTTCAAATGGAACCAATACTGAATGCTATTACATTCTTTCCAAGACAAAATGAATAATCAAAATTAGTTGACCTGATATTGAGTTATTCGTTCATTTATGGCGAACATACTTAATGAACATTTAAGTTTTATATGTTTATCGAGTGGATACGGAATTAGACCAAATTGAAAAACAAGAATTATCCAAATCGCTACACTCACTTGAAAGTTATGAGATAGTAAACAATAATAAAATACAGACGAATTGGGGTTAAAGAAACTTTATTAGGAACTCAAGAATTTAACAATTCACTTATGAGTCTAAAACTAAACAAAATAAGCAATATCTATTGCCGGCAGATAGCAAAAAACTCGCATAAATACAAAAAGCAAGCGCAACTGGATGTGGCTCAAGAACAATATTCAAAGTATTTTATTTTATTTTCTTTTTTCTATTTTAATGTTGTTTTATAATGCTAATGTAATATGTATGTAAATATTTTATATACACATATATATATTTTATTTATTTTTATTAATTGAGAACTTTCTCCATTATTGAAGTCGGTTGAAAACGGAATAGATAGCTTTAACGCCACGATCGCTGTTCCGTGGAACTCAACTGCTTCGTATTTCATTTGTTTTACTTTTGATGGATTTTATAAAAGAGAAAAATAGAAATTCTTTTCTAACATGGTATTAATATTTCTTGCACTACGAGAAAGCAACCATTACACGATATATGAACTAGTTGTTTGTTTAGACGTAGCGAGCACGTGATTGATGGTCTCGTTTCATTTGTGAGCTGGTAATGGCCTTTTTAAAAGTGAACGAACACAAAGGCATGTAAATAGAGGTTACATAATGAACACGCGAACGGGGCAATGTTCACGCGAAAAGGTTATAGTAAAATAATTTACATTCTTTTTATTTATATAAATCTGTTTATGTACTACAATAATATTAACGTAGTTAAACATTCGACCAAAGATCAAAGTTCGAAACCTAGTCGGCTTGTAGCAATGAATTTTTGCAGTCTTACGTTCGGTTTTTAAGTATTTAAAAATTGCAGGTTTTTTTCTTGGTATGAACTTTATGCTAACAGACTAGTATGAAAGCGTTTCGCGATGTTATTGCCGGGTTAGTACGAATCCTCTTAGTAAGAAATTGTGAAACCAATGACTTTTTTAATCGACTTCAAAAAAGAAGGTTCCAATTAGCCTGTAAGTATTGTAAGTGTTGTTCTATTGTTATGGTCGAATGCTGTCCTACGTTGGTCCAATTATCACAATGGCATCCATGAGAAAACGATATAACTTTTAAATTCGCATCAAGTATGTGGACGTCAAATGGACGAATAACTAAATATCACGGTAAACGATTTAGATGATTCATTTTTATTTTAGAAATGCAAAGAGGATGTCCACGCGTGGTAATGTTTAATGTTTGATTCGATTTGAAGTTGGTTTGTGTTTTTACTCGAAAATATACTTGTTAGGATTACAATATAATGTATTTCGGTCACATATGGGGTCTAATTATATTGTGTGAAAAATTTGCCAAAAATTACTGGCTCTCTATTGTAGCTTGTTTTTAAAAGAGGTGTTACATCAAAACAACAAGCCTAAAGAAAGAGGACATTGTTATGTCTCTACGAGTACTACATGCTACATGACCGCTGCGTAGTATTAACGACATTTTGTACTATTACAATATATAATTATAATTACTATAATAGTACCGATTCGAACCCACTTTTCCCAGCGTTTTAATGAATACATGAGAATTTAAAAGCAGAGAGGAAAACGAAGAAAAGAAATCTATGATTAATGCGTTACGTAAACTTCAGACCATGCTTGGATTCCAATCTAAGATCTGCAAAACACAAAATAAGGTTCAACAATCCGCCATCACGACTACTCATTAATTTTTGTCAAGGCCCTGCTCTTATATATTGCACGGCTGCTCTTTTCGAGAGCTTATTATTGAAGTACCAGAAAATAAGAAAAAAGGCTTTATTTTAGAAAAGCTTGGAAAGCGAGCCAATTGTCTTAATGTTTGAGAATGTTTCGCACAGTTTTTCTGTTGTCAGATGAATCCCTTTGCTAGAATTAATTCGCCTAATGGCATTTCGTAACATCCAGTTCTGCGGCTTTTCAATTAATTAATTGCGTCTATGGTTTCTTTCAAAGTTTAGTGAATTAAGCATCTTTTTATTATTTATATGGTTGTTTAATCCTTTTTGCGAGCTGTGGTAACTCAGCATGCGCGCAGTCGCCCCAAGTAACATAGACGCCAACGACTCGAGTTCGATCCCTGGTGTGCCAATGAAATTGTATGTTGAAGTTATAATTGTAAACATAATTAAAAACCGGTGGACGCATTGACTGTTCGATCTGAACAAAGCTTATTAGCAAAATTATTGACATCAGGTGACCTGCATGCTTGTTTGCCCGTTCTAAAAAAACAACCATCTTGTAGTTTTATGTCAATAGTTTTTATACAACGTGGAACTTACGTTATTTTCCGTACACCTTACCTTAAACTATAAGGCTTTCGAGCCTTCATAAAAACTTCGCTTACGCTACGAATATCTACCATAAACACCTACTCACACATTCAAACACTCGCCACAAATAGGAGCTCAGCATTTCTATATAGACTCGAAGTTAACGGCTCGTTCTAATCGGAATTCGATATGACCGAGCAACTATGATTCATGGCATTGGAAATACAGATTAGATTGCACAACGTGAATGCGATTTCTAAATACAGGTACAGCCAACTGTATGGTTAATACTATGACACGAATATTTTTAAGAGAAAATAGAAATAAATATCTTATATTTTATTATATGCTCTGCCCACCCTCCAATGACGTTTGATTGCTTTACGGCTTTTTGTGACAAATTGATAATAAACGAGAGAATTACGTGTAATATTCAATTATTATTTTGTATTTTGAGACCGGGAAATATAGATAGCAGATGAGTAATTGATAATATATTTCAAATCGAAATCTCCTCCAAAAGAGTACGGTACAGTAAGGTACGGCACCTTATGGTATAAATATCAAATTTATCCCTTCTGTAGTTTTTGTCGTAAAAGGTGACCTTCTAAAAAAAGATTACTACTCTTTTTTAGTTTAGATCCCTTATATCATTATATATGTGTTATATTCTTGAAATTGTGTCTTGTAATGTTTTGTTTTTGCAAGTAATTTGTTTTCGTAAGAGAAAAGACAAAGTATAAATTTAATATACTATAGAGTTTAAATGTATCCAATTTATGTTTTGTTCAAATAAGTAAAAAATAAATTGTGCATTTTCTCACACCTACACCTACCTGTCGTAGCAGATGCTACGAAAATTACTGGTAGTATTTTTTTTTATTTAATTAAATAGTTTAAACTTGACACATGACTAACATTATTAAAGTCAAAATTAAAATATGCAAAGAAGTATAATTAACCAAATTCATTGCGCTGTAAATATTTTTTTTATAAAAGGGACTCTGCTTTAGAGCTATTTAGTAACCATACATTATTTGCTTGAGCTGTACTACAATAGGAATAGCGTCCTTCTGTGTCGGACGGCCCGTCGGGAGGCTGATGAGCGGTGTCATGATTGTGGCGCTGTGGTGGACTCTGCCCAGCACACCTTGGAGGTGTGCCCGAGATGGGCAGCGCAGCGTCACGACTTTGCATCCGCTATCGGTGGAGTAGACCTGTCGCTTCCGAGCCTCGCACTTGCGAGACAGTCATGTCCCAGAAGGAGGCTGACGAGCAGGTCAGGGAGGGGAGCTGTGGGGCTCCCTCCCTCCGCAGGCGACGAGTCGGGGTGCGCAGGGGACGTTTCAAACGTCTCCTCTCGCTGCCCCCGTAATCCGAAGCGGGGTCAGGATGGGAACCTGGCCCCAGCATGCTTCGGCGTCGTCGGGACTTCTCTGAGTGCCGGAGGAGTCCCCTTTGAGGGTGAAGTCCGGTCTTTGCCGGGACCGGCCGGTCGTTGGGGTGTCCTGTCGCTGACAGATCCGGGACACCCCGCTCATAACGGCTGATGGCATTCGCGGTAGGTTTAGTGGGTAGGGGCTGCCCAGGCCGAGTCCCACACATCCCTCCGGGCCCACCCAGGGTACCGGAGGATGGTTAATAAAATGATTCCCCCGCATTAACAAAAAAAAAAGGAATAGCGTCCTTCAAACCTAAGCACTTATGTATTTAGTATGCGCTTAACTACTTGGAGGGTAGAAATAGGAGCTGCAGTTAGTACTTGACGACCCCGTGCGTAACGAAATATCCATCATAGGAATAATTAAATAATTTGATAAATGAATAATTTAATAGAAAAGGAATAATAAAATTTATAGTATTTCACAACATTCGTCATACAATAATCGTATATTTGTTAGAGGATAACGTAATTACTTGGTTGACCGTACACATGTTCGAAAATCATCTTCCGATAACCAGACTGTGCGGTACGTTAAACAATTTAACTGGGTATTGGATTTCAATGGTGTGAAACATAATTGCTCGGACATTGTTATACAGGGTTCGGATTTGGAATCGGATTAATCCGGTACGTGTAAATTGCCTCGGGTGCTGTGTATTGTATTACTAGTAATATAGACACTTTGAGCCTAATTTCTGGTGTGTTTGAATTTGTCGGTTTTGTTTATGAAAATGTAAAAAAGCTGGAATAATTTTGAAACGCTGTTGATTGTTTAATTTTAAATTGTGTACTCGATGAACTTGCGATTATAGATGTTATTTGCGATAATTTTTTGAAAGAATAAATATTTTTTTAATTTAAAATGTGGCTTGACATATCATGTTTTGCAGAAAAGAGAAGTCTTCAGTGGATAAGGCAAGTAGAAAGGATGAATGAAGAAAGACAAAAAAAAATAAGAACTAGAAGTGAGTGGCAGCATCGGTAGGGGATATCCTAGTCCTAGCACATTCCGTACCGATGCTGCCACCTACCTAGGTCGTTAGTACCAGATTAGTAAAATAATTAAGAACATCGTATAAAGTCTAAAAGTCCGACCCTGTAAGTGATGTAGTACGGATTTATAAAACATGAGGTGCATTAGGACCATAAAATGCAAATCTCTACTCATAGTTCTGAGTTGATGGCTTTATTTTTCCGAGTTGATTATAACAATATTATTATTAATAATATATCCTATGTGATTAACAGTTGTGTTATGAAGTAACTTGAAGCGAGCACTGTTTTTAAGTTATTTCGTTGAATGTAATCTACTTTAATTTTCAAACAAGTTGTTGAAGTTAAATAAAATATAACGTTGAAGATTCACAAGATCTCAACTATTAACGAGTTAGTAGAGAGATGTGACAAATGTAGGTTACTGGGACGATAGCTCTGTGAAGAAAACTTAAGCTGAAAGTTGCCAAAGCCGTTAAGAAGAGCTTTCAAGTTAGATTTTGTATTATTTTTATATATTTATATTGAATTGGAGAGGTATAGGACGAAAATAAACTGTCTTAAAGTTACCAAAAAACATAAGACCAATCATTAAAAGCCTAGGATAGGAACTTGATGATTTAACGATTTTTATAAAACTTAAACAAATTTTATAAAAAAATTGTGTTCATAAAAGTTAGCACTAGTGCCAAACGTTCGAATCGCACAAATCGAATTGTTTCAGGATTCGAATCCCAGCTAGATTGTTCCTTTGTATAATTAGAAATACAAGAACCTGACCAAGATCGATCCCACCTGAGAAGACTGATCTTAAAGTCTTCTCTTAAAATCACCCACGATGATCGTACATACAACGACCTGTTGTATGTACAATCGGCTCGGCTATGAAAACGTTGTGAGGAAACCTCCATGTCTTAGAAAAATTTTTGAAGGCAAATCCGCTGCCAATCCGCGCGGTGGAATATGCCCATATACTCTGTTCACAGAGACCAACAGTGGGTCATACTCGAATATATATATATATATATATGGGTAAAGGCTGGTACTTTAACTTTACTTTAATCATTTTTAATCCAGCTTATTATTTTATTATTAAAGTAGGTAAAAAAATGTCTAGCAATATATTAGTATAGATTTATTCTCCTTTTAAAGAAAGATTATATGAAAAGGACGTGGACGTCAAAAGCAGGTATAACATCGTTTGTCACGTACATTAAGCGTGACCTGAAAATGGACCGACGGGAAATGAGTTGGCAAGATAATTGGGGATCGTGCGACTATAAATCAAAGCCGCTCGAACTGTGTTAACGTTATATTAAAACTGAAATGCATATAATGCAGATTTATAGTGACTTATTACTTACGTTAGCTTGCAGAATTAGGTTACGGTATCCCCTGCCTGCCGTGAAAGACGACTAAAAAGAGCCTTTGGGTACACGGACGACAAGGGTGTTTTGCCGTAAAATTAGGGAGGAAGGCAGCAAATAGTTCTAAAGGAAAAGCTACTCCTCTGGATTCTTCGGTTCATTATAAAGGGGCTCGAGCACGTAACGTACCGAGGTTGGCTGGCGGAGGGGAGTTTTGAGTGAGTAGAAATCAGCCAAAAAGGAGATTCATTTTCAAAGTTCAAAACGAAGATGTAAGACATCACAAGTTAGGTTAACCGCCTTTTTTTTTGTTAACGGGGAGTCAATCTTCAAAAAGATACCCCGCCTTCTGGGGAAGTCTGTGCCCTCACAGTCTGTGCCCTCACAGTCTGTGCCCTCACAGTCTGTGCCCTCACAGTCTGTGCCCTCACAGTCTGTGCCCTCACAGTCTGTGCCCTCACAGTCTGTGCCCTCACAGTCTGTGCCCTCACAGTCTGTGCCCTCACAGTCTGTGCCCTCACAGTCTGTGCCCTCACAGTCTGTGCCCTCACAGTCTGTGCCCTCACAGTCTGTGCCCTCACAGTCTGTGCCCTCACAGTCTGTGCCCTCACAGTCTGTGCCCTCACAGTCTGTGCCCTCACAGTCTGTGCCCTCACAGTCTGTGCCCTCACAGTCTGTGCCCTCACAGTCTGTGCCCTCACAGTCTGTGCCCTCACAGTCTGTGCCCTCACAGTCTGTGCCCTCACAGTCTGTGCCCTCACAGTCTGTGCCCTCACAGTCTGTGCCCTCACAGTCTGTGCCCTCACAGTCTGTGCCCTCACAGTCTGTGCCCTCACAGTCTGTGCCCTCACAGTCTGTGCCCTCACAGTCTGTGCCCTCACAGTCTGTGCCCTCACAGTCTGTGCCCTCACAGTCTGTGCCCTCACAGTCTGTGCCCTCACAGTCTGTGCCCTCACAGTCTGTGCCCTCACAGTCTGTGCCCTCACAGTCTGTGCCCTCACAGTCTGTGCCCTCACAGTCTGTGCCCTCACAGTCTGTGCCCTCACAGTCTGTGCCCTCACAGTCTGTGCCCTCACAGTCTGTGCCCTCACAGTCTGTGCCCTCACAGTCTGTGCCCTCACAGTCTGTGCCCTCACAGTCTGTGCCCTCACAGTCTGTGCCCTCACAGTCTGTGCCCTCACAGTCTGTGCCCTCACAGTCTGTGCCCTCACAGTCTGTGCCCTCACAGTCTGTGCCCTCACAGTCTGTGCCCTCACAGTCTGTGCCCTCACAGTCTGTGCCCTCACAGTCTGTGCCCTCACAGTGCAAGGTTACACGGGCCAGCCGATGTCGCCTTCTTCCCGGGTCCACCTTAGCGGACGACAAAGGCCCCCACCCTCGTCGCCCAGCGAACCCGAGGCCCCTTTTAGTCGCCTTATACGACAGGCAGGGGATACCGTAGCTCAGAACTACAGGGCTGAGGTTAACCGCCTTATGTCATGCTTGAAAATCTTTGTGTGCGTTACGTAAAAGCAATGAATAATACGTATCAATTAAAATTACTAAGCAGGTCTCTATCATTATCGACATAGAATGAGAAAATCAACTCAAAGCCCTAGACCGGAAAGTCAAAATTGCTTTGATACTATATTTAGTTTGCAATGTAACTGGGACATGCATAATCAAGCACGGTGTTACTTGCTACAAGAGCCAACGCGAGGTAATTCCGATGCAATTGATTCATTATATCACACGTAAGTACTCTCGTGTTTATCTTAACGACTACACAACTGGGAAATGGTCTGTATTTTGTATTTATGACTCAATTAGTCTATCTTTATGTCCTACATTGTAGTTTAGAAGATCACTTAATATCTAATGACAGCTACGTAAGACTGTGTGAGTGTCTGTTAGCTGGCAACACATGGCACTCAGCTATTGTTATGCATAATAATTACTTCCAATGATATCTTAGTGATCTACCTGAACCTTATTGTATCTTTAATTCATAGTTAATAATTTAGTTAAACATCACATAGACTTGGCGTTGTATAAAGATTGTGAGGACGCGCAGTTGTGACGGTTTTCGTTAAAATAATTCCTTGTACAACGTTACGCTGTTTTAAAAATAGCGAGATGTACTACGAGGGTGAATCAAAAAGTTCTTAGAAATGCATATATATGAAACCTTTTTGGATCAAGTTCGATATTCAAATTAAAGAGTGTCTATCACACTATATTTATGCAGACTGTCACTTGTTTTTGTCAGTTCGTTCGCATGTAATAAATTTTTTTGTGCAACGAGTTGCTAAAAAGTCAAAATTATGGATAAAAGTGAGTTACGTGCGGTGATAAAATATCTCATTTTGAAAAAAATGTCTACGAAGGAAATTTTTTTGGACATTCAGCAGACATTAGGGGGTGATGCTGTACCCTATTCTACGGTTGCGTACTGGGTGGCTGAATTTAAAAGAGGTAGATCAAGCTGTAAAGATGACCCGCGTTCCGGGCGGCCTTCAACCTTTTAAAAATAGCGAGATGTACTACTGGTAGTTTTTGGACTATTTCATTCCACAAAACCTTCAAGTTATTACAGTAGTTTAAACATCAGAGTAACACATAGACTATAATTTATAAAGATATAGTGTGATTTAGGTAAAATATAACGATAAATTTGAAAAAAATCTGCTATCTGCGAGATAATCTGCAAAAACCGTAGGAGTTATTTATAATATTGATTAAGAAACGGATTACGCGATAATATGGTACGGATGGTTACGACTACAAAGTAAACTACGTGAGTTTGTTTGTTTGTTTTTAACGCCAACTATTCAACCGATGATCATGAAATTTACAGTAGATGTAATTTACTGTAGAATGTACAGTAGAGTACAAAAAAGGACATACTTTTTGATTGCGTGTAACACCGTGGAGCGCAGCTTGCTTATAATATATATCTATATTGTTAAATATTCTATACACTAAAAACTTCTTTGACACGTACTGCATTTAATGGTATAGCCATCATTTGAACCCTTCTATAATGTTTGCTGCTCATTCAGTAAATATAGTTATATATGTATATTTGTGCTTCTACTGAGTTTTATATTTATGCTTTCTCTTTTAGGGTACAAGGACTTCATTTGTTCCGACGTCCCAAAGCGGATTGTTCCGCTTTAAAGTGTCCCTAAACTTAAAATTGCAATTAACATTTTCATTAGTGCCGGCACTAAGGTTTCGAATAGCTTGCATGCTTTCAATTAAACAAGAACCCGGAAATGAGACTTGAAAAAATTTGTTGTCTCTTAATACATAATTAAATTGTATATAATTCACAATTTTTCCTTATCACATAACCGTTTATGTATCTGAACATATAAATTGTTCAATTTCAAATTTCTCCAGAGTGTAGTGTTCATATTTATAAGACAATAAAAAAAAGTTTAAGGTACAATAAAAAAAAGGTAAAGTGTAAGGTAAGGTAGTTTACTAATCTGAATAATTTTTTCAAACAATGTCAAAGTTCCAGTGAAAATATTGTTAAGCTTGCGTAGATCAACTTTTATACAGTAAAAATAAAATGAAAAATTTTTGTATTAAAAAAGATTATGTGTGGCAATTTCGAAATAAGCGTCAACGCTAAAGCGGGCTTACATGCTAATTAAGTGCTTAAGTAAACAATTTACTGAAGGCTAAATCCCGCTTGCAACAACCTCGACCGGCTATTTTCTCCAGGGAGCTTTTTATTTAGTACGGAACATTTTACATTACGCTGAACACTTTGTAATGCTCCGAAATGTAACAGCATAACAAATCTTTTCCTCACTTCTCGTTACTATATTATACAGTAGAACCTCGGCGAGTTGAATTTTAAACTACGCGTCAATAACCATAGTAATCGTAGTAGTAGAGATACCGGTGTTTGCAGATATTCCGGAGTCCCTCAGTGCGTAGATGTCACACATAAACGGCATAAAGATGCAGGTATATACAAACAACGGTTGTTTAAATAAAATGAAGCGTCAATAGCCTAATGGCTACGGTCTGTAAAGCGTAAGGTATTAGGAAGCAATCATTTGGGAAGCATTTTATAGCTTAAGCTTAGATCAAACAATTATCAAGAATGTTGTTTACTATTTTGTGCAAAACAATGCTAACTGAGGAGCACACCCTCGCATATGTAGTGGCAATAGGGTAGTGTCGGACTCCAACAGACTAAAAATCTTCACACGGTATTCCGTCACGTTCGACAGTATGTACGAGTGTACGAGGGTCACGGCATAACATCGAACAGTCCTTCCCCCGGTCGCTGCCGGGATTGCAGGGGCTCACCTCGGGAAGGGTGTGATGCAATCAAAAGCCCCTTCCAATCAAGAATGAATGTTAGTAAAATATGTTTAAAAAAAATGCTGGCATTCTTTTTTTTTAATTTAGAAAACGTCTAAACATTCGAGTTTCAAAATTTGAATATGTAGAGGATTACAACTTCGGTGGATTTTGTAAGGAAATATTCGACTAATAGAAGTGAAGATTCATTCTAATTAGGTTCGAGTTATAAAGGTCTTGAAGAGGGTCTACTACATAAGCTGGTAACGGGTTGACAGAGACGGTAATCACCATCAGCTTTTCATTTTATTATGTCTCAAATGGGACTATGCTTATGCTTAAATTTGTGTCTATACATCACGATAGGATTACCCTCCACAAATATGAATTAATGAGTGTTAAGAGGATAGCCATGGCTATCTCTATCTCTAATTGACTCGGCTGCAATGGCCCAAAGCTTCCAATTCGACTCTTTTTTTTAATATTTGTGCTCTCGTTTATTATTTATGAACCGATTCTGATTTTTTTAAAGGGTTTGCTTATAATTAGGTTACATATTACTTTTTTGGCATAAAACCTTAAGTTTTCTTTAAAGAAAGCTAACCATATTTTTTTAGAAATATTACTAACATTCTAGTAACCATTCCAATCACATCTATCAAAAACGATTTGTTAAATGATTCAACGAGAATCGAGACTGTTATCCTTATAATGAAGTGTCCGGGAACAACAATTATTTATAGCTCTGGATCCGTTCTACACAGCAATAAATCAAAGCTACCCGAATATCATTGTTAAATTAACGATAATACAGATTTATTAGTGAAGGCTACACAGATTACAAGTTAAGGCGCACGTATTTTCTATGGTATATTCTAATTTATATCTGTTTTTTTTTCATTGTTCTTCATGTGAAGCAGAATTCGTTTTAAATTTTTCATTGCCACAGTTCCAATGTCTGATTTTGAACGAGCCCAGACATCGTTACGTAACGAAAATGCCATTCATTTTTTTTAAATAATTATATAATATATGTAATAACTTGTGGGTCTTGAGGAATGTAATAGTACAAACACTAATATACTCGATTTATTCAGATGGCGTAAAGTTCTACACGGAATTATTTTAACGATTACCGCCATAACGACGGTGGTCTATATCGATCCCTAGAGGTCTATGACAACCTGCAAGGGATCTCCGTCAGCGAAAAAAAAATTGGGGGTCCATGAAATGAAAATGGGGGTCCACGATAGTGAATCTCAAGACATACAGTGATAGTACCTATTTACCTATTTCTCACTAAAAATATTGACTTATTGCTTATGTTATTTTATTTATAGTTTATTTAATGTTACGTATATTTTACATAACAGATACAACATTTTATTTTAAGTCGTTTTAATTTAAATTCAATTAATAAATGTATAAATTAACACGTGTGTTTTACTTTAAGTTTTTAACACTAAACTTCACTACAGTTAGAAATTTACAGGAAATCAATATCAGGTAAGTAGGGGTTTTACCCAACACGGAAAAACATGGCAAGGGGTCTACGACACAAAAAAGTTTAGGGAACTCTGAATTAAATTATTAATTATGAATTAAAGATACAAAAAGGTTCAGGTAACCCACTAAGATATCATTGGAAGTAGTTAATATGCATAACAATCGCTGGGTGCCATGTGTTGCCAGCTAACATATAATTTTACTTTAGTATTACAAATGTGTTGGTTTTACCAAAATGACGAACATCAAAATTCCTACGATTTATTACGAATGATTATTTGGTAATTTTCATACTCATTACTAGAGCTCATTTCTCATGACATCGACAACGATTTGTAACGTGAGACGGCAAAAAATATTGAGTGTTATTTGTATGGACGGAGCGACAGGCTGGATTGCATGACACACTGTCATACATTATCGCTGGTAACCCCGATATCGATGACTGGGTCACTTTATTAATAATAATTAAAAACTCATTCAAGAACTGTATTGTACTAACCTGTTGCTTAGATTGAAATTACTTACGCTTTATCCACTAAAATATACTTCTACATTCAAAATGAAACCAAGCACCAATGAAACTATAGCCAATTACGAGCGTTTAACTTACGGTCTAAAGGTCGCGGTTACAATTTCTCGCCTTCTTGAATATAAAAAAAAAATTTGCGATAGAAGTGAAAACTTATAACTCAGAATTTTGATATTAAAGTTATCGACATCAATCTTGTTCTCATATTGACACTCCGAGCAACAATTAAATACATGTTTCTATGGGTTATTTCGTATTAATATAAATACAACATTACCATGTCGGTAACACGAACCTATCTTCCTACCAAAAATAGCTTCACACAACAAAAAAAGTTTTAACTTCGAAGTTATATGTTCCTAGTTTCACATAAGGGATCTAATAAGTTCGGATAATAGTGGAAATGTAAGCTCTATCTACCCCGCTGGGTTTAAAAAGACGTGAGAGCTTATTTATTTATGTAATTAAAATTCAAAAGCCACAGTCATTAATTTATATTTTAGAAAGAAGGTTTTACTATTGAGGCTTTGTTAGAAAACAAAAACAACTGTCAAAATGTCATTTAATATCGTCAAAATAATTTGAACAATCTTAGCGACGATTGTAATAAGAAGGATCCTAATTAAAAGATTATTTCCATTTACAAAATGGCCTATGGTAAGTATATAATTTTATTTCATTACTTAATTAAAATATGTATGTATAATAAGCTGTGCGGCGAGCGATATATTTATAAGGACAGATATATTTATATAGATACATGCTCACAAACAAAATTTATGGAATGTTTTTTTTACACGTGATTGTTACTCGTTTTTTTATTAGCTCTTAATTAGGAATTATGAGTGTTGAATTAGATCCTTGGCCACCCTACTTCTTCCATGTACAAGCAATGGCAAATGAGCTCTCGTTATTATAATGATTTTATTTTCTTTTTTTTTCATCCATCATCATTGCCCATAAACACAAACAACGACAGATGTATTGCAGATGCGTAGCAGTGTAAGAAATATACATCTTGGCCGTCCTACTCCTAGGATGAAACGCAGAATTGCAATGTACTTCTAGTTAAGCCGGTATTCTGCGAAGTCGAAGTTTTTCCGATTCATGCAATTTTCAGCAAAATTCCAAAATAAGCTATGATATGAAATTACGACTTAACGTTTCATTGACCGTACCGAAAAATATTAGACTATTACTAGAAATATTCTGTAAGATAGTAGCCTGATCAAAATGTCTAACTTATTCATGTAATAGATTCACTGTTACTGTTGAATACTACTTGTTAGGACTATACAAAGGTCACGTTTTGGTTTAGGTCTTAAACAAAGAACTAAAACCCTCTAATATACAACATTAAGAATTGTAATATTTTTGCAGACCCTATCCCTAAAGAGATTGGAGATATTAATTTAGATAATTATTACCTTGACCAACAATTGTACAATACATCTGTTTATATTCATAAGAGATTTTTGCCGAAAAGAGAAACGCACAAAATATCACATGACGCTGAAACACATACAATTATTAAAGAAAATACGCGAGAAAAAACTCAACAGTATGACATAGAAAATCATATTCAAAATACACCCATTGGAAAGAAAAAATCAAAAACCGATCTATACGACGATCCAGTCATAGCGCAAACAGTAAAGTTTGCCAAGGATTTAGTGCCCAAAATAATACCTCCAAGCAGAGAATTTTCTCCTACGCCCGTTTTTTACACAATAAAAGCCTCCAAAAAACCTGGTAAAAAGATTTCCAAGCTCTCTAGTCCACTTACTGAATACGATTGTAAGCCTGATGTAGAAAAATCTAAAAATGTGTCTAAAACCATAAATAAAGACAAAATAGAATTACGAAGTCCAGTAGAAGATGCAAGTCATTCCTCGCAAGATAACACATTAGATGACTCTCAAACAAATCAAAGTTCTTCATTTTCGCTTTCAGAAGTTTTCGAAAATAGCTTGCACAAAACAACAGGGAAACAAAGAAAACGTAAGTATGATTCTAAACCAAAATTAGTCATATCCGATAGCCTTGAAGGCGTAGCCACTATATTAGATGGTTCAAATAATCAAATTAAAATTCAAATAATGAACGAAGTAGAAAAAAATATATTTTATGAAAATTTAAGGGTACCTATAGTAAACTCGGTAAAAGAATATTTAACTGAAATCAGAAATCCTTCGGAGATTTCAGCAGATTTGCAAATTCTATCGCAAACGCTATCATCTAACACCCAAAAATTAGAATATGTAATGCAAACACTTGACAGGATTGAAAAGAAAATTATGAATTGTTGTGATAAAAAAACTAAAATTATTATGTCTCCTAAGCCAATGTCGTCAAAGGAGTCTAGATTAGAAGAGTTAGCAGAAGATTTGCCCGAACTAAAAGAAATAAATAGCTTAGATGAAGAACAATACGAAGAAAACTTTTACAAGCAACCAATGGCTAGTAGAAGTGCAATGGTAACTACGAGTCAAATTCACGACTATAAACCAAACAGAATATCTCAAAATTGGAAAAATAGTGAAAATGAACCAATACATATGAATGCTACATACAGTGTATTAGGTGCTAAACAAGATCGTCCGAACAGAATTCCGACCAAATTTTGTTGGACTGATACTGATAGAAAAATTTAAAAGGTACCAATTTTTAAAAGGTCGAAAAAATTTTGGAAAATGTACACTTCGAAAGATTTCGTTGACTAAAAAGTTATTTTAGCTTTCATTTACATGTTTTTTGTTTGTTATTTTATGTAAGTAGACAAAATATTTTCTTACTTCTGCTATTAAATATAATTTAGAATCTTAATAAATAATTTTAGCTTTTCACCAAAAATATATTTATTTTGTTAAACGTCTGATATAATAATACAATGCTATATCGTTTTGAACTGCAAGGGTCATAAAAATTATTATTTCTTTCCCGAGATTTGATTTTTTTTCCTAGACTTATTTATTTAAACCACAATATAACATGTTAGCTGGCAACACATGACACCCAGCGATTGTTATGCACAATAACTACGAGTACTACCAATGATATCTTAGTGATTTACCTGAACCTTATGGTATCTTTAATTCATAATTAAAAAAATAGTTGATCGTCACATAAACTTGGCATTGTAAACAATAGTTTAACTTTATTAGTTCCTATTTTGACTTCTAATTCATTTTGTATAAAGATTGTGAGGACTGCGCAGTTGTGACGGTATTCATTATAAATAATTCTTTTTACGACTTTACGCTGTCTCAATAAAGCGAATGTATTAGTTGTTGGACTACTTTATTCCACGAGACCTACAAATTATAACAAACATCTATACTAATAAAGCGAAGGATGATTTTTGTCCGTTTTCTACAAAAACTACAGCAAAGATAGACATTATTATTATACTATAAAATGCGTCATGTTAAAGAGGTTTTAGTATATTGTTGACAACTCATCTAGAATCTACAATTTATCTTCTATCTAAATTTAAAAAATTACCGAAAATTCGAATTATAGGATGATAGAAATTTCGACTTGAAGATAGTAAGATTCATTATAATCTATTTTGAGTTAAAAAAAAACGTTTCGTAACTAATTCTTAAAGTCAGTTTTTTTCCAAACATAGCAAATATTCGAGGTACAGGCATTTAACTTAATTTCTCAAATAATGGAGATTTTGGGACTTTGGAACAGTAAGAAAATATATTGGAGTTAAAAGTTTAAAATTACTGCCTATGTATATGTCTCGCTGTTGGGTACAGGCAGGCTTCTCTCTGATATATGTCAGTTTTCTTACAATGATTACGTTCACGGTCGAGCACGTGGTAATCCAGCAAAAGTTGTTACAAATAATTCCACTGGTATTTCAATAAATTATTATACAATCCTCAATTCAAGGGTAAAATTATTATAAACTATAAAAGTTTAACTTGAACTCTGAACGATTATGATGTGGGTTTCAATAGACGACACGCTGATACGTTATCATAAACGTTCTGTTTTTAACTATGATACGTAGTCACACGTCTGTTTGAATATATTACTGATAAGCCTCATATCGTTTTACTAACCGATACTGGCTAATAATGGAGGAAAATATTGCACATAGTAATTCATACCAATTGTTTTTTTATTATACCTAATGTTTTTTTATGTGTCGACTTTATTAGGATTTTTAAAATATACTCGTATATTATTTTATGCAGATATTCCATTGTTTCATAATCATCGTCATTTCAGATCATTCATCTTTCATTGTTTAGGTCTATCAAAAAGAGCTATAAACTATGTTAGAGTCTTCTTCTGTCGGTTACTATTCGAAGCATTTGAAGGAGCCCTATTCGGCCCCCTCAAGAAAAAATATCATCGCGACTAGTGACCATTCCTCCCTCCCCCCGCAGTAATAATGTTGGTGAAAAGCCAATAGCCATCTGTCTACCAGATTATGGCTAAAAGGACTTGAAAGGTTGTTTTCTTTATAACTGTTGATCCTTAAATATAAAATCAAATAATTTGTGTATTCTTCAATATAAATATGTCCACTATTTATTCTATGTTTACGAGCATTAGTTCGTGGTCTGAATATGGTAAATAATAGACTGTGTGAGATGCATGTAAAATAATGTCTTGATAAAGTATACAATAAAATATATACTTTAAATTTTGTGCGTACAGCTGTATACAAGGCAAAAGCTAATGCAGTTTATAAGAAGTAAATAATAATAAAAGAAAAATTTTAATATAATATCAGAAAGTATCGTTTAAAAATTAAAAAGATAAAGAAATCATGCGAAAAATATATGTCAAGCAGTTAAGTCCAATTAATTTTAAAAATAACTTAGTTGTGTGAAAAAAGTTAGTTCTCGTTTTAAGTATGAAGCTTTGGAAGCTTTCAAATGTTGCAAAAAAGCTTAAAATAGAGTTATTGAAAATAGAATTAAAAGATGCTAAGAATAAGGCAATCACTCACCAAAGTCTGAGCGGCTGCCTGGTGCTGGAAAAACAGGCCTTAGTCAGTAATGCCAGAAATGAAAATAAGTATTGGAACCTCAAAGAGAGAGTCGGGAGTGGAAAGAAGAGATGTGGTGTATATGCCAGTAGCATGTCTCTTTAGTGTAGGGTCTTTTAATGTAACGTATGACGGAAACAAAATTTAACTTGAATTACTTATTTAACTTAAAAACTGTATAATTCTTTGCATTTATTAAGTTGATATAAATCTATATAAATATATATAAATCAAATAATTTAAAAAATCAATCACTAAAAACTTCTCTTCATATAACGTGACAAATTTTGGTAATCTTTCAAATGTTTCTTTACTTTTATAATACGCACCGCTACGAATTCTCTTACACAGATCATTCCTTATAGCTTTCCACCCAAAAAAGTACAGATAAAGCAGATTTAACCTTGCTTACCATCAGGTGATCTTGGTCAAACATCTGTGAATGAGATTGATTAACATCAAATCAATATTGACTTTATCATTTTATTACGCGTACTCGTATATCAAGATAAAATTTACAGCAGTAAGATATTTTATAATTACAGTGACATCAAAAGTTAAAGTAAACAGCCACTATATTTGTTCAACTGTTGGGCACAGGCTTTCTCTGTAAAGAGGGCCTAGGGCCTAAGGGCCTAGTCCGTCACACGGCCTTAGTGCGGATTGGCAGACTTCATACTCGTATGTCTTAGAAAAATTCATTTTTCAACGTTACGTCCTCTGAATAAAGCGATGTATTCGTTATTGGATCTATATCTATATCATTCCACGAGACCTACAAGTTATTTTCAATTTGAAAAACTTTAAATTGATTTTTTTTAAATAATTTATAAACAATTAATTTTACATTACATTGAAAAAAATTAGCGAAACTTCAAAGACCTGTCTCAATTGTTGATAAACAGACAGCCTGCAATAATTACAACTAGAAATCTTCAAACACGTTAGTCTCTTGTTTGTTGTTCTAATTTAATAATAAATTAAATCCATAATAATAATATGTGTTAGACTCATTTTAACAAACGAAACTAGATATAAAAACTTTAAAGCAATCTAGAAGAGCCATTTCCACACTATGCCTGTATTTTGCTTTATAAAAGGAATTATATCTCGTTGAAATTGTAGACGGGTTGCGCAAGCTCCGGAGTCATACGCCCATTATTAAGTTAAGATCTTGGACCTCGTCCAAACGGCAGAGCACGGCGCAGCCAGTAGTACCAGCGACAATATCTAAATGCAGAGTGAATGTCTACTTGCACATTGTTCGTTCAGTTAAGAGATCGTGGATGGAACTTTCATCTCGCTCTATGAAATGACAATCGAGAAAATAATTAGAGGTCATATTCTTTAGGCTTAAAATAACATGGTTTTTATTACAGTCGAGCTTTATACTTTATCGTATACGAATAAAAGTCGAATGTATTTTTCATTGTTTTGTCTGAAATAGCCGTTTTCATTTTAATTTGATCAGAAATAAATGGACCCTCATTTATTTCTGATCAAGGCGCGGCATGATGGACTTTGATTGTAGTACACGAATTCTATTTATCCTACTAATATTATAAGCGTGAAAGTTTTAAGGATGTATGTGATGTTATTCTTTCGACGAAACCACTGAATGGATTTTGAAGAAACTTACAGTAACACATACATAACACATTTATAAAAATATAGTGTGATTTAGGCAAAATAAACAATTTGTAACAAAAAATTTACGATCTGCGAGCTATTAGCTGCTACGACGATCAGAGTTCAAGTTTGTCATAAAAAAAATATTTTATGGACTAATTGATTTAAGTTGGGCTTCGAATCAAATACTCTCAGATTGTAATTCGAACGCTTAATCACTAATCTAGCACGGTTAGTCTGAATTACAGGTTATATAACCGTTCTTATAAGGTATTCAAATAATTTCAAAAATCTGGCAATTTATATCTATAGATAGGGATCTCCAGTAATGAGGAATTCTTTTGTTCTGGTATCTTATCTATAAATATCGTTCTTAAATGAAAAATGTACATTCTGCAATAATACTTTGTTCCGACAGCGAACAAAGCCTTTTGTCTCGCTTTGTCTTACGCCTTATATTTTTATAGGAATTAAAATGTCAGAAAACAAGAGAAATTATTAACTATTAACTTAATGAAATTACTTAACAATGAATATTATTAAGATAATATAAATTGTATCTAATAGAAATTGTAATTTTCTCTTTTTCTTTATAACTTTAAATTCATAATCGGTTGGTTTTAACTGTTTATTTTCACACCTTTTACCCTAAAGGCATAGACAGAGATTAATATAGCTTTTTGCTTTTAACCGGATTAGGTCCATATGTGAAATTGTTAGCAAATTTTAGAAAAGGAAAAAAAATTGTGATCGAGTAATTTTTGTGGAACAAAGAAACCAAAACGATAACTCTTTGGTACAAGCCAACTGGGATTTCAACCCCTGGACATCAGATTACAAATCGCATCATTTAACTACTAAACTAAACAATTTTTAAGAAAATTTACTTCACTCCAAATAAGTAAAAACTGTGCTTAGATTTAGATGATTAACATCAACGGTCAAATGGTAACTTAACTAGAACTTCAGAATCAAGGAATGATATTAAGTTCTATGTAGATAAATAAATATTAACAAACACTACACGTGTTTCGACATCTCGTTAGGTAGCTTTATGTGGCCTGACACTCGCATTAAAATGTCATAAAAACCGTATATTTAATCTAAAGCACTGTCAACGCTTAAACACGCTTTACGGCCGTTTTATGCTCGTAGGTTGCGTAATAGAGAATTTATTGCCGACCATCAAAAGGTTTAATACACATACCATTAGGTCTCAATTAAAGCATAAAAGATATATGGGAGGCTTTTCATTATTTATGTTAAATGTAAGTGCCTATGTTTGTCATAGGAAGTGATACCGTTATTTTAAATTATGGTAATGTTGATAACTGTTATACCTATATAGCCTAGTAAAGTGGCAATGGGCCGGTCATATTAGCCATAGAACGGATAACCATTGGGCGAAACAAGTTACGAGGAGACCGCGGAGAGAAAAACACGGAGTGGGACGCTCTAAGACTAGGTGGAGCGACGATCTTCGCAGGACGGCTGACAGAAGATGGATGAGAGTGGCCGATGATCGTGCTCAGTGGCTTGCCTTTGGAGAGGCCTATGTCCAGCAGTGGACTGATACAGGCTGATGATGATGAAATAGGATAGTGGCTAAGAGGTTCGACTTGCGATCTGCAAGTTTGTGGTTTCGAATCCCTGTGTGTACCAAAGAATTGTCGGTTTTCTCTATAGACTTAAAAAAGGAGGAGTTTCTCAATTCGTCTGTATGTTGTTTTTTAATTTTTCTGAGACATGTGAATTCTGCCAATCCGCACTAGAGCCGCGTGGCGGCCCTTAAGGTGGGTACTGATTGGCGTTACGGGGCGTAATTCGTGCAGTCAGTACGTCGTGTTACGGGGAAACCAGCGAGCAACGAGCCGCTCGTTGCTCGCTTTGAGTGCTCCACCCGGCTGCCGGTTTTGACGAATCCTTTGAGTTTGCGTAGTTTTACGCGGTTCGGTCAGTACGCTCTTGCAAGTCGTCCCGAAAGCGGAGCACAGAGTT
Organism: Meandrusa payeni; assembly: GCA_029286785.1. Classification (NCBI taxonomy): domain Eukaryota; kingdom Metazoa; phylum Arthropoda; class Insecta; order Lepidoptera; family Papilionidae; genus Meandrusa; species Meandrusa payeni. The sequence continues at coordinate 2,047,074 of JAGSMX010000008.1, read as the reverse complement.
TTGACGAGCATGTTACGCCGATTTTAAAACATGCTCGATGCGTACACGCTCGATGCGAATGTTACATTACACCTCGTAACGTTGGTCAGTACCCACCTTTATACTCTCTTTGCAGAGAAGGCCTGTGCCTAGCAGTGGGACATATATAAAGGCTGTAACTTTAACTTAACTTTAAGACAAACGTAGCCATTTTTTTTGCAGTGTATCATTATACATTTAGCTAAGTGCTACGTAGTGCAGTGGTATGTCCACAATAAAACGAATAAAGTCTTGGGTTTTAATATTCGATGCTGAACGGTGGAAAAAATCAAGTATTTTGTACGTTAGAAGGTATTAGTGTTTGCATAGTTACAATTTTTCATGCGTTGTCAACGGTGCACTTATACTCTGATGAACTTTCTTAGCGAATAAAAGATTTCAACGACACATGAAATCTAAATTCAAGACAATTTTTAACAAGAAATAGATTATTAATAATTGTGAATAACAGTGACATAACCGAATAATAATTTACTGGTTTAAATTGTGGTTTATTATTAAATTTCCAACATATCGAATACTTTAAAGATGCACATTGAAATGGAGAAAACACGCCACAAATTTTATAAAATAAAAATATTTTTTATAAGAATTAAATGACCGGAAGCTCTCTGGATATTTGCATCTTAGATTAGCTAAAAAGATGGAGGACACTTCTGTTGTAGTCAGCTACTGATTGAAAAAAATAATGATAGACAAATACGCTAACCGGTGTATGCCGGAATAAAATTTTAGCTGCTGTTTTAAAAAATAATGATCAATAAATACACAAACACGTTTAGTTTTAGCGAAATATATGCCAGCCAATAAATTATTATTGGGACATACGAGCACTAAATCATGTTCAATGTTAATAAATTACTAGTAAATAGACATCTAATACGAGCCAACATGTATTTCGCGCCGGTTCTAACCATATTAAGTGCCTTTCAACGTTGATTAATCGTGTCCATGAAGTACAGGTGCTACGGTGACTAATTGTGAGCACATTTGTATCGGTACATACACGGGTACTTGTAGCAGACAGTGCCGCAGCTAATAAATTCGTTGTTGCAATTTTAAACTTTTAAACATTGTGAGGAAACCTACATGTCTTAGGAATTTTTTTTAAGGCATGTGAATTCTGCCAAGACGCACTAGGGCCGCGTGGCGGACTATGCCCTAATATTCTCTTTACAGAGAAGGCCTGCCGTGGGACATATTATTTATATATATATAGGCTGTAACTTAATTAGTACAAAGTAGATAGCAAATTGTTTTAACGAATATTTCTATATGCCAACTATTTATAAAATAATTCTGGTCACAAACAAAATTTTAAGACACTGTTCACCGACTGACAAATGGGACATCATCAGCTATGTAAATAAGGAAATGCGATCGCCGGCTATGTTCACTATGCTGTTTGAAAAAGCGTAAGAGTTTATTTTTTTTTTATTTAACCCCACTAACAAAACGCTGGCGTCTCACTTTCTTAACATTTAACAAACATAAATATGAAAAAATTACGATCATGCTAAATTATTTTGAGAAATTTACAACTCATAAAACTTTTGCATACTTATTACAAGTCAAAAAATATATTAAATCACTTAAGTTGTTGACTTGACTCTATATAACATTCAGTCAAATAGTTCCGCATCGTATTTTATAGGTCGTATCCGTTACGTAGCGACCTTATTTTGATACATGGCCTAAGTAATATAAAAGCTCACTTAAGTTCTCATAAGTAAATGGCCGCATTTGTCGTACAAATAAAATATACATTTTTTATATATAGAAGAAGAAAAGACCGAAAATCAATGCAAATAACAGCAGTTTGATGTGAGTTTTTCTAGGTTCTGATTAATTCTGTTTCGTAAAATTCCTACGATAATTCGGCCTTATAAAGGGCAACCGATCGCCGCCCTCGCGCTTATACCCTATAGCAGTGTATTCTCAATCGCTTTATGAAGTATTAGGCCATCCTTACGTCTTTGCCGATCATACCGGTACATTCATTCACAATAGTGGTTCTACAATACTCTCTGCCTCTGGAATTACCTCTTATCTCATCTTATCTACTTCTATATTGATCCGAAACTACATCACATCTTGCGAAGATTAAGGTACACCCGCGAGGATTCAGACGAATCACACGAAATGAATGAAGCGTGAAATGAAACGGTTCTTCTTGTTATCTATAATTATAAATTATGTGAATTTTTTTTGTTATCTTTTACTGTAAAAACTCACAGAAAAAGAGACACCTATATTATATATACTTATAATATTTATAGATATTGATATACGTAAATGATGTTATCACGAGCCCATACTGAAGGAGCTTAAGATCTCCACACGGCTATCTGAAATATTCAGAAGCAGATCATTTTAGGCAAAATGGACGGCAAGCGTGCTCAGGGAAGGGCGCCCACAAAATGGTCACACACGATCACGAAGACGGTGTGAGGCAGCATGCAGAGTGCGGTCCACTCTGCCTATGACCGCACTCAATGGAGGTTGTTTATACGTGGTCACGATTCTCAGTAGCGAGGGAACGAAAAAAGAAAGAAGATACGATGCTGCACGACTTTATTTATTAAAAAATTTCTATTAAAAATTCGTTTCGTTGGATTGACATTTAATTCTACTGTTTATAATCCAATTTGATACTTAGTAAATTATTTATAATGGAAAATAAGCTGATATAAAACAAGGTTGCGTCTCCATATTAAATTGTGTTTAGTTTGGTTTGGAGACATTGCTAAATTTCATTACAGTAAAATAGCTTGTATGTTGCTGTAATACTCAAGTGGTATTTATCAAAGCGGGTATCTTTTAATGAAATAACCAAGTTTTAAATAGCTTTCACAGCTTCTAATATTCTCCTAAAGACCTATTTTTAAAAATAAAACACAACATGAAAGTTGAAATAATTAAAATGAATAAAACGTGTACCACTCAAAAAAAAGTTTTCAACGAAAGTTTACCACTACGTATGAAACAATGCATCTTTTGTAGTTCAAATCTATTACGCTAAGGCTGCGTAGCCCCAGCGTACGGTGCTACGGCGTAGAAGGCAGGTTGCTGCGCCGCTGTAGCCAGCGTACAATACTAACGATTGTTTGCGGTTTCGCTTACGTAACGGTCGTTTTTCATGAGGACGTTTTGTTTTAGCGAAGTATAACTGTGTATTTTTTAAACAATAGTATTTAGTTTTCACCTCTCTTAGGAGAAAGGACTTAACAAGATATGTTTCCAAGTTTTCCTCCCTACCATTCGTTTGTTTTTTATCAAGCAAGTATTTTCTATTATATGTTTTATTTACAATAGTTTCCGGGTTAAAATTATTTTACACGTTTAAATTATCATCGTTTAAAGTTACAAGCTACAGCCTTTATACATCTCCCACTGCTGGGCACAGGCCTTCTCTGTAAAGAGAGTATAAGGGCATAGTCCGCCACGCGGCCCTAATGCGGATTGGCAGACTTCACATGTCGTAGAAAAATTTTCTAAGGCATGTAGGTTTCCTCACGATGTTTTCCTTCACCGCCGAGCGCGTGGTAAAATCAGCACATAAAATTGCAACAACAAATTTATTGGTGCCGGCACCGGGGATCGAACTCGGGTTGCTAGCGTACTACGCAACTTGAGCCAACCGCACGGACACTGAGCTACCACGGCTCCCTGAGCTACCACGGCTCCCTGAGCTACCACGGCCAACCACCAAAAAAATATTATAAATAAAATTATTTATATAAAAATAAACGATGATATGGAGTCATCGTTTATTTTTATATAAATAATTTTATTTATAATATTTTTTTTATTATCCTATATAACAGAATAAAGATTCATTTGAATATAGTCTAATACTCTTTTTCTACAAATTATTACGCATGTTATTAAACTTCTTGCCTTTGTGAACCTTTCACGCAATCAAAGTTAACAGTAAAAAAAGAACCCAATTACCTGTATCCTCCCGTAAACCGATTCGGCTACTAATCGGTACCATAAAGCTACACGAGCGTTATCGCTAGAATCAAACGAAACGCACACGTGAACTGGGCACGCCATTGTTACGTAAGAGGCAGGGGTGAGACTGAGCAGTCACCATAACAACGAGATTCAAACAGGACACCTCTCGCCTCTTCATTATAAACAAGTTTACGCTACGTACGCTGCTACTCCGCACTTCAATGATATCTACGCTAATACTACGCTTTTACCTACGTAAAAAATATGTCTCACTTTACTTAGCATGTGATTCGTAAATAGTTTAATCCTTAATACGTATGTGTACCAGTAGTATGCTATAGTGATAAATTCGGGTTTTATTAAAATTGACCGACATAATCATCAATCATCACGTTGATTTTAATATATACTACTTTCACTATTTATATCAAAATACTAGATGTGTCAAACTATTGAACGCCTTAGTTCAAAGAAATCTAAAATACATTCTTGTTTTGATGTAGATTTGGAACAGTTCGATTTTATTATATAATTATTAAAAATCAAAGTCTACATTTCAAACTTTTGTAGAACAAATCGACATCAAGGCTAAACATGCAATGTGTGCGGGCGAGCTTACCGTAGGCATCAGCTGATCAGTACTTCTAACTCTCGTCACCTTGTTCTTGTAAATGAGCTTCTTTAGTGCCCTCTCCACGGGCTGGTTCCACCTCATGAACATAACGTACGCGCCGTACAGGGAAAACAACACCAACGCCTCCTGCCAGTATATCATGCTGTCCCGGAAACAATATATCAACACTAACAGGCTGACCGAGTAGAAGGTACAGTCACGGAACAGCGGCCACCAAGTAAGGGATAGAGTCGTGCGGGAGAACAACGCACAAGCACCGATAACGAACAATATGTTAAACACGGCGGAGCCGACAATTGTCCCGATGCCGACATCGTCGAAGGAAACAAACACGCCGATGATGGAGGTGAAGAGTTCGGGCGCGGAGCCGCCGGCCGCCATGAACGTGGCACCGGCCACGTCGTCCCTGATCGCCAGCCTCTCTATGATCACGTCGAGAGCGGGCACGAAGAACTCGTCACAGACGATGGCCAGTGCTACGAACATGTAACCCATCCCGAGCACGTGGAGCAGGACGGCGCCGGAGCGGCGTTGCTCCTCCGTGAAAAGGTCCACGGGGAAGAGGGGCACTTTTTCCTCCTCGGGCAGAAGGGTGGTGAAATTGGTGGCGTTGGGCTCGCCGGCCCGCGCCGCCGCTAGCAGCGCGAGCAGCAGCGCGCCACCCATGCCGCGCTCCCGGGGGCTGCCAGCACACTGCCGCCAACGGCCGAGGCCGACGCGACGCCGAGCACCTCCCCTCCCCAACGATTTTTATTCCGATTCCGAATAATATATCGATTTAATTTCGATGCTATAATTATCGATTTCGACAAATGTATTTACTCTGTAATATAAGTTATCACTTATATTAACGTAATAAGGTCTTCACGGGTGGAGTTTGCTGAATTTATTATAAGCAGAGCTTATTTGGATGAACTTTAAGTTAAAAAAGATTACATCGTAGTTGAAAGCTTCTGAAAAACGTTATGTTTTAGTAACTTTTGAGATTTGATATTTTTGTTTTGAAAGTTATATAGTCTCACCTTCGATTTAAATTTATTTCAATAGTATATCTACGTTGAGGTCTATAGGCAAGGCTGTATAAAAGGATATCACTTATTCACTATTGCCAATTATATATTGCTTATTATGTCACGAACGTGATCCTATCACCACATACTAATAACTTATTTTTGCAAGAATCAAATGAACATGTTGTTCGTTTGTTAGGAGTCGACAGAGGCTGTCATCTGTCCACTTTTCACAAGCTTATTAAGTCCCATACGTGACAATCGAAACATTACTAATAACACTATTAACAACTACGTAACATTACATAAAAACCTGTATTAGTTAAAAATACAAATAATAGCACATTTTTTAAAATTCTGACTCAAGTTATAGATATTATTTAACAACAACGGCTAAGTCTACAATCAGCTTACAAGCATGAAAATTATTACAATTGAAAGCGTCTTTAACTGTGTACATAACTATACTCGTATAATATCGTAAAATAAATGGTTAAATAATAAATTATAAAATTACTAGCACAAAACATACATACGAAAAATGGACTATTAGTTGGTGTTTGTAGTACATTCAGATTATGTAAATAAACTAAATTACATTGTAAATATATTAAACCAAAATTATTTGCGATAACTCACACACACAGCAAATAATATATGAAATATATTTTTGTATCTATCTTTTCCTAGAGATTTCTTAAATAAATAAATCTCCCTTCAAATTATAAAGCATTCCATTCTTCAATTTCTATTCTCCGCTATAACGGACTATATTTAATGTATGTACATAGTAATACAATCGATTAAACAAAATCACATGATTCGATACATCGCTACGAGGAAACATAGACAGTCCCTAGTAGCGTCACCGTCTCTCCCCCACTTCCCCAATACTGGCGGGCCGTTCGATAGCGTCGCACTGCGCCGTGTCGCCCCGCCTCGTGTCTCAGCCCCTACATGTCTGGACCTACAAACGTACCCCTATAGATGCGCTCTTGAACCCCCGTAGCATACCCGCATGCAGCCCCTAGGCATCGCCGTAATAGATCCTCGAGAAGACCCCATTTAATGCTAATATTTTTGTTATATCAATTTTGCTTAAGAACATTCTTATGAAGTATAATAATTTCCCGGTTAACTTTATAGGTTTGTTAAATGTTATAGCCTCAAATTTTCTACAAGTTTAAAAGCTTTAGTATCAAAACAACTAACACTCATAAACTATTTTTTAAAATTAGTATTTATCCTACTTCATCATATTGATTCACAGAAATTTCCATTAATATTATAAAAATCTTAAACAATAATAACCGCTATGGACATAAGTGTAAAAAAAATATTACTTTCACGTCATTTAACTCACTGGGGTGAGCAGAGACACAATAGTCTCTGTCAGCTTTTCACTTATCATATTAAGTCCCAGATATGACAGTGCCTGAGATAGTCGTGTTTTTGGGTGATAAATTTCTCAATAGTACGTATTACAATCAAATAGATTATATTAACAAGTATATATACGAGTAATAACTTAAACTCAAATCGAATGTCAAACGGTATTAAGCGCGGAAGCCTTCTTTGTCTTTCTGAATAAGAAGCGTCAATAGCCTAATGGTTTAGGGAACAGTCTGCGAATCCTAAGGTCGTAGGTTCGAATCCACTATTCGACTATTGACGTGAACCATCTCCTAGCACAAGCCTTAACTTAGCTGAAATGGTATCAAGAATGTTAGTAAGAAATCATGTAAAAAAAATATTGCTAGCTTTCTTTAAATATAAATTACCCTAGGCTTAGTACGAAATAGAATTAATCAGAGCCTTAACTCTCATTTAACTACCCTTGAATTACATCCTTGCCAATAAAAAAATAACTAATGAAATGTCGCGCACATACTTAGAACAAATTTAAGACTTAAATGGTTTTCCATGAGAGGTGCTATTATCAGAATTAGATCAAATTCTTCGTGACTACATTTAGAATTTTAAAAAAATAGTTTACCCAGTCAAAAGTTATGAGTTAACAAACATAATATAAACGAATTAAGAACCTTATCCTTTTTTTAAAAGTCGGTTGAATTTAATAAATTTGTATGTTTATATATATATACATAAATATATGTATATTCTGTTTTTTTTTATTAAAATAAATATGATCACAGATCCGCTAAAATCTTTTTTAGATGCAAGTTTCTATCCATACAAAGGTTGTCTGGAATGAGATTGCTCTTAGCGATAAGACCGCCCGTTGCGTATGCAATTACATCGACTAATGTAAAAATTCTATAATTGTTATTTCTGTGATGTATTTTGTTTTTAATTGTTGCGCAATAAAGTATATTCGTTCATTCATTTATTAATTCATTCAATAGAAAAATATATATAATATCTGCGTACGTAACTGCGATTCTTCTACTCTTAATTCACTAATAAAGTGCCATATATTAATTGAGTATTAGTATTGGTATATTAACATACATCCACCCAATTTTTTTTTTTATAAAAAGGCATAAGGTAATTTGTTTCTAGGATTGTCCTAAGGTAGACTGGCAGAGAATGCCTACTGGCATTTAAGTCCGCCTTTTTTGTACTCTCTTATTTTGTGCAAATAAAGATTAAATAAACAAATAAATTAATAAGGTGACTGTTTTATTTCCTCTGTAGTCTAGATGATAAAACATCGAGACCGCAACTTTAATGATTTACACTGAAATTGCGCCAACGGCAGATGCAAATAATTGATGCTGCACTACGCGCGGAATTTATTATTTGCAGCACATCTTGAAATAAAAAAAAATGTTTTGCACAAAAAAGAAATACAAAAAAAAATTCATATACATTTGTGAGTGATTTATTTTATCTGCCTAGACAATGGACATAGCATATATGGTCTCATACACTCAACCCGTAATATTTAAATTAATACTCGTACATGAGACGAATACGGATACATAGCAACACATAATTATTCTTGTTTTTTAATGTTATTCCGTATTCGTCTTATAAAACCATATAAAGTTTATTCCTGCTTTTGCTAAACTATATAATATAATTTAAATAATGACACCTTCTATTCTATTTCTATTTGACATCACTGATAAATCTTTTTCAATGATATTGCAGATGTGGCGACTTGCATTAGCCAATCACCAAAAAGTATTTTAGACGATAAAATTATTTATATTATATTTAGAATAAGAAAATTTATTATCAAAGACACATGTCAACGTTTTTCTTTTCACTTACTTTTTGATCTCTTTTTGCCTAGACATTTTTCCAAATAGTATATTTTTAATGTATCAAATTTATAAAATATAATTTCATTGTACTGTGTTGTTCTGTGATAATTTTATTCGCCGGCGGCACACTAGAAGACCAAGAACACGTGTAAAATTTCATTCATTCCGCTTTGATGCCACACATCCCAAACAACAAACCTCCATAGACTCCACTATGGAGGTTACAGAAAAGAAAATAAATATTATTATTTTTTTACAAATATAATATATAATTTTTTTATTGTTTACATATGACAGAATAGGGACAGAAAGATATATATATAATATATAAATAATATAAGCGGGGTAAATAGACAGATAAATATAAATGAATAACGAGGGTAGATTGACTATTATAAACATTACCGCATGTTGAATAGAAAGTGGGTACATCGATATTTACAACTAATTGTGTAATAAAAGTGAATTCGTGTACCTCTTTTATCCGCGCTTAGGACTGGCAGCGTTAAAAGCTTCCCTATTGCTCTGGCAGAGTTAAAAGAACAAGTCGGACGTTAAGCACGTTAGCATATGCTAAGTTGACAAGACAATAATAAAAAGACGTACGTGCTTCGGTTGTAGTTCAGCACGGCTCCAATAAGAACTTCCAGTAGACTTCGAGACGTCGTTGTCTTCTTTCAGACTAGTGGATGTTAATTAGATACACAATTTCACTGCACAAACACAACTATCACAAGATATGTTCGCCTATTTGTCCTCATTATTGTTCGATCAAGCGTAAAATCGTTACTCCCGACATCCGACTACATCGGATCATAGAACATAAGTGAAGCCATAGACAACGCCATAAACAAAGTCAGTTATTGATTACAATACGTCACTTATATTTTGTAGCCTAAGTACTTTGAGATATTGTTTGAGGTTTGGTTACCGTCCTTGCGCTGACATATATATTATATATATAAAGGCTGTAACTTTATGAGACGAATACGGATACATAGCAACACATAATTATTCTTGTTTTTTAATGTTATTCCGTATTCGTCTTATAAAACCATATAAAGTTTATTCCTGCTTTTGCTAAACTATATTAAATATTTTTTTTTTGTTCACGAGGAGGAAATCTTCAGAAAGATACCCTGCCTTCTAGGGGAAGGCGGCGGTTATGTGGGTTTTACCCACTAAAACCTCCCCGGTGGCCCTTCCTCGGTGCATGGTGAGGGCTCCGGGATCTCCAGTGGAACGCACCGGAGCTCCTCTGCACTGTGCTCATAGAGAGCACTTCCGGGGAGGTTACTCCTCCCCATATTAAATAATGACACCTTCTATTCTATTTCTATTTGACATCACTGATAAATCTTTTTCAATGATATTGCAGATGTGGCGACTTGCATTAGCCAATCACCAAAAAGTATTTTAGACGATAAAATTATTTATATTATATTTAGAATAAGAAAATTTATTATCAAAGACACATGTCAACGTTTTTCTTTTCACTTACTTTTTGATCTCTTTTTGCCTAGACATTTTTCCAAATAGTATATTTTTAATGTATCAAATTTATAAAATATAATTTCATTGTACTGTGTTGTTCTGTGATAATTTTATTCGCCGGCGGCACACTAGAAGACCAAGAACACGTGTAAAATTTCATTCATTCCGCTTTGATGCCACACATCCCAAACAACAAACCTCCATAGACTCCACTATGGAGGTTACAGAAAAGAAAATAAATATTATTATTTTTTTACAAATATAATATATAATTTTTTTATTGTTTACATATGACAGAATAGGGACAGAAAGATATATATATAATATATAAATAATATAAGCGGGGTAAATAGACAGATAAATATAAATGAATAACGAGGGTAGATTGACTATTATAAACATTACCGCATGTTGAATAGAAAGTGGGTACATCGATATTTACAACTAATTGTGTAATAAAAGTGAATTCGTGTACCTCTTTTATCCGCGCTTAGGACTGGCAGCGTTAAAAGCTTCCCTATTGCTCTGGCAGAGTTAAAAGAACAAGTCGGACGTTAAGCACGTTAGCATATGCTAAGTTGACAAGACAATAATAAAAAGACGTACGTGCTTCGGTTGTAGTTCAGCACGGCTCCAATAAGAACTTCCAGTAGACTTCGAGACGTCGTTGTCTTCTTTCAGACTAGTGGATGTTAATTAGATACACAATTTCACTGCACAAACACAACTATCACAAGATATGTTCGCCTATTTGTCCTCATTATTGTTCGATCAAGCGTAAAATCGTTACTCCCGACATCCGACTACATCGGATCATAGAACATAAGTGAAGCCATAGACAACGCCATAAACAAAGTCAGTTATTGATTACAATACGTCACTTATATTTTTGTAGCCTAAGTACTTTGAGATATTTATTGTTTGAGGTTTGGTTACCGTCCTTGCGCTGACATATATATTATGTTGTTTTTGTTACAAAAATTTGGACATGCGCTGATAATACGAAATCATTGTGAGAGACAAATTACTAACTTTGTCATGCAACGAAGAAATTATTAATTACAATCGATTCTTCCGACAATCATTAGCATCTTTGGTGTCTGCCAACTTAACTACGAGTATTTAATGCAGGAGAGCTAAGCTCCTTGAAGTGGGGTTGAGGGAGGCTGTGACCCACTTGCAAAATATATTTTTAAATTTAAAATATGTTGAAAGATGTTCTACGTTTTATTCTTCTATTCCGTCAATTTAATATCTTAGGTGTTCTCTTATGAATAATACTACAGATCGAATCGATCTAATTTGTAATAACGTTTTATTTTTCAACCAAGTTATGTATTTTCTTTTACTTTCTAAGCAAATGCTTGACTACGACCCCATCTGATGTTAAGTGGAAATGCAGTCCACGATGGTAAAGCGCACCAGCTTAGTAAATGCCTATTCACTCTACTCTAAAATACCCACATTGTAATCTGAAGGAAAGACAGACGCGGCTAATATTTATAAGTGTTTTTATTAATTAACCGTTTTTTTATAATTATTAAGCATAAAGACGTCACATAAGTGTACAGTATAAAAAAATATTTTCGCCTTGCTTTGGTTAAGCTTGATAGAATTATTTTCAGCGTCTTTCATAACGCTGTCATCGCGTCCACACCTGGCACTCGAGTTATGGCATCCCGCCAGGTAGAGGCTTTTATGGAAAATTATTAACAAAATTGGTTAAAACTTTTCCACCAATTTGTAGTTTGTGTAAAATGTAGTTTGAATAAATTCTACATCTCGACTCAAGTTGTATCGTACTCTAACATCCCCAGCTTGATCCCTGGTGCCGACCTAATGACTTTTAGTGCTGATATACTACATGCTAGGAGATGAAGATAAGCACTGCGAGGTAATCTACTAGTCTGATGTATTCTAATCAGATAATCATCATAAATCATCTAAAAACAATCGTTTGAGGTCTGTCGAAGAAATACTTAGCGGACCATACTAAGGTATGTCCACTATGGTCAGTATTAGGATCTCCTTTTTAACCCTTACTCCGCCCCTTCCGAAGGGTTGATGGCGCAAGCGGGGCTGCGGATGTACACGAGAGCGTTTCCGTGTCTTTCCAACATCCGACGATGGTACAACATCTTTGGGTTGTCGGTGACATTTTTTCTTTCGTTCATTTTATAGCGTCTTTCATTATCGGTACAGCAAAGGAATGGAAAAAATTGCCCGCATCAGTCTTTTCCGATTTCTATGTGGGTGTTTTCAAGTAAAGAGTAAATAGACATTTACTAAGTTTGTGGGCCAATATAATAAAAAGTGAGAGCTATTTCAATACTGTTTATTGATAGATAAATCCTTTATTGCACCAAAGAGTATGTACAAAGGCTAACCTAATGCTAATTATCATTTTCTTCCAGCTAACCTTTAGTGGTTAAGAGCAGCCTAAGGGTAATTTTTAATTTTTTATTGTTTGAGTAAAAAGTATTCAGATACTCGCGATTTAAAGACATTAGTTTATGAAGCCTCCCTAATCTCAATCGGTAATATCGTTTATAAGTATATATCGTTTATATGAATAGAAGTGAATTATAAATTTGAATAAGTTAGTATCAAATTTAATGTTTAATCCTTGTAACTTGTTCTCGTATGTTATTTTGTATATAATTACAATCATAATGACCCCAAAGTATATCAGTACAAGAAAACGAAATAATTAACTAAATCTGTTGTGTATTGATATTATAATAAGAAGACAGTATAATATTTTACACACTCTCGCACACAGAGTAATCTGTGGTGCTTTGTTGTTGGTAGGCATTAAAGAGTAAGACAAAGAATAAAACAGAGCCGCGAGATAAACAAAAAAAAATTACAAATATTCGGGTGTAATATTTATAAATTATCCAAATTTAAAAAATCATACCTACACAATCTCTCAAAATAATATAATTAACTTTATAAATAACGTTGATGAAGACATAAGGATAAAACGTTAATAAATTAATTAACCATTACTACATTTTAGCAGTTGATTATAAAAATATTGTTTTTTATATTTATTTGTAAGATATAATTGGTATAAAACATTATTAAAATACTTATTATATTCTTTACATAGTATAGCTTGAATAATGTTTTATATAATTCATGCAAAATTGTTATCTGCCTTTTTTTTTGGTTTCATAAAAAAATAACATGACCTATGAAATATTTTCTTGGTAAGGAACGAAATTAAAAGCATTGACAATTATTTTAGCTCTCTGTCTGTCAAGTCACGTTAATGTCATTGACCTATTTTATCACACGTAGAGTTTCTAATTGGATTATATTAATAAAATTATATGTATTTCAGTTAATTTTATTTGCAGACTTGAAACACTAGTCCTCATAATGTGGCTTGACCAAGCGGACGGTTTTGCGGAGATATTTAGGGGCTATTTACCATACTATTTGCTTGTCGCTCTGCCTATATTTATTATCATGTCTCCAGTGAACCCTGTAGCAGCTTCACATGAATTTTCTGTGTATAGAATGCAGCAATACGACCTTCATAACGTACCCCATGGTATGTACTAGAATTAATTATAAGTCTAATTTATAATTTGTTTAAAATCCGTGAAATTGAATTTAAGGTTATGTTTATGGACCTACAGTAAATTGTCAGTCATTTCTGTTTACTCAGCGATACGCTTAATCTCTGCAATTGTGATCAGGTTTCGAGTTTCTAATTTCCCCAACTGAAATGTATTAATATATAGTATATATATTTTATTTGAATTTCGCTCTTTGACTCCCATATAGCCTGTCATACAGCATAATGTAATTATGCAATAAAGGCTTCTTAAGTTAAAATGCATTAACCTTGTTCTAAATCTTGTCAAAGAAAACATGCACTATTCTTACTGAATAATATAACAATTATTATATGAAACTAAATAAGCTGTTATCTTTTTTATGCACACTTCAGACCAAATCTCACAAAACTTCATCAGATTGGCTTAGGTCTGAGAACATTTTTGAGTCCCTACACTTGAGCTGTTCCTATGATAACATTCTGTGAAAAGTTCTGGAATGTAGCTGAAAATCTTGCCACCATTCTACATGGATATAACTTAAGAATATTTAGAAATAAATATAATAAAAAGGTATAATATTAATTGTTGTCAATTACTATTATACACATATTTTATTACAGGGTGCCGAACTGCTAGCTTCAACTTGGAAGGCCGATCACTCACATCCTGGAGCACTTCTCGGCACTGTGTCATTGCTCGATTGCAAGACATAAGCATTGAACAGTTCATGGAGGTACGGAACAAAGCTGGTGCGCTATTGCTTGTACTGCCGAAAAATGACACTTTACTCACAATGGAAGAAAAAGAGGTATATTGTTATTCAATATTTGTCTTAAAATAAATAAATAGTGACTTGATGCCAATGATTGTGCTCTTGACATAAATGTAGATGACACAAAAGAGACTGCTATGTATATATGCTATATTTATATTTACTTTCACTATAATTAGTGTTGTAAATATTTGGTAGTCAATTTGGATATAAAAAATTATGGATTACTTTTGTTCTCCAGCACATCCAACTTCTCGAAATGGCTATGATCCAATATGAAATCAATGCTCCAGTGTATTTCGCAAAATGGTCTCCTGAGTTTGAAGAAATCCTTAAGGATCTGCAACACAGTTTTATTACTGATGATAAATCGGGTACTGCATTAGAAGCTATGTTTAACACTGTCTCATCCAATGGATATCAAATTGGTAAGTTTCAATTATTTTATGACATATTAAAATGTGACACCCTAGGTGTTTTCTTGGTAGTGTTACACAACCTCGCTTTTTTTTTTTTTTTTTTTTTGTTTACGGGGAGGAAATCTTCAGAAAGATACCCCGCCTTCGGGGAAGGCGGTGGTTATGTGGGGTTCTTACCCATTAAAACCTCCCGGTGGCCCTTTCCTCGGTGCATGACGAGGGGCTCCGGGATCTCCAGTGGAACGCACCGGAGCCCCTCTGCACTGTGCTCAAGGAGAGCACGTCCCGGGGAGGGGAGGTTACTACCTCCCCCCCTGTGCCCTCGCAGCGCAAGGCGACACGGGCCAGCCGATGTCGCCTTCTTCCCGGGTCCACTTTGGTGGACGACTCAGGCCCCCACCCTTGTCGCCCAGTGAACCCGAGGCCCCTTTTAGTCGCCTTGTACGACAGGCAGGGGATACCGTAGTCTTATTCTTGAGAGCCCAGAACTACAGGGCTGCGGGCTGGTCTGCCACCGGCCCGCCTGCGCCATCTCCGAACGGGATCGGCCCTCTCCCGATCCCGTTCTGCGGTCTCCTTCTGGGTCATTACTGACTCGCAGAAGGAGACCAGACATACACAAGCTCGCTTGTGTCAAGTGAACCCAGGAAGAAGGCGACGTCGGCTGGCCTGTGTCGCCTTGCACTGCGAGAGTGCCGAGGAGGGATTAACCTTCCCTGGGACGTGCTCTCGCATGCGAAGGGGCTCCGGTGCATTCCATTGGAGATCCCAGAGCCCCTCACCATGCACTAAGAAAGGGCCACCAGGTTAAGAACCCCCACATAACTCCGCCTACCCCCCAGAAGGCAGGTTATCTTGTTGAAGATTTCCTCACATTAACAAAACAAAACTTACTTAATTTTATTTGTTAGCGGAAAAACAAACAAAACCACTATAATTAATTAAAAACTAACTAATAAAGAAATATTTACAATTTAAAAGATATTACAAAATATTTACAAAAAATATAACTGTGCCAAACCGTCATCGCTTGGCAGCGTGCCCAGAAGGCTGGTAGCATTGCCACGTTGTATGGCAATGCTTAGCCTCTGTGCAAGGTATAAGCCAGCCCTCTGGTCACCAGATGTGTCGACCAACTTCTTAGCTAACACATTAAAAAGGTGATGTGCACTAGGACCCCACGGACCCAAAGTTTCTACCCCAAACGGCTCAAATATGAAACCCGTATCGAGGTTACTATATTTGCGCCGCTTGAGGTTTTCTGCAGTTGCAGCGGCCGCTCCAGCCTCAACAGAAGATTCTGGAAGATGTGACGGCGCCAAAGTATCGACGCATGTGGCATCCCATACTAAAGGCCGTCCCATCTTCCAGGGTATAAGAGTCATACCGTCTGGTCTCTTACCATCACTACGCAATAGTCCATTTGGCTCCAAAGTTGATGGAACATTAGCGGTGGTAAGAGCCCGACGGATGATGTCATTGAGGTTGGAGTGCCGGGAAATGCGTCCTGCACTACGCTGGCATGATAGCCCGTGGTGTCCCAGCTGGTCGACCATTTCGCCACAGCGACAACGATGTGGCATAAAACATGCAGCGCCCAGCCTAATACATACTGCCAATCGGAACGAAGTGGAATCCATTAAGATCCCAGTGTTAGGGGATGGAAGAGCCTGCAGCCACAGACCTGACTCCCAAGCACTGACAGCGATGAGACGAGCACGCTCTGCAGTATTTTGGGCCGTATCAACGAGATTCTCCTGACCAAACTGCAAAGCGGTCCATCCCATTGCTTCTGCGAGGACAGGTCTGTGGGTAGATCAAAATGAGGGTAGGCCATCGACCAAGCTTTCCTCCCTTCGATCCGGCCAACTATATTTATTTTTGCAAATGCGTTACCTAAAATTTCCCAAATTAAAATTTCATTGGCATGGACCGAACTCAAAAATGCTGGTAATGAAACACTAGAAATTTTGCGAATACCTAATCCGCCCAACCTGATGGGTAAGGTAGTTTGCGTCCAAACACGATCTTCTAAATGTATATTCAAAATGGACGTAAGTGTATCCCTCACGATGTTATCCAAACTTTGTAATAATTCTGATGCTTCCAAAGTGGACAACACCTAAGGAAATACGTAAATTTTGGGACAAAAAGGCAGTAACGAATAATATAAATAGCCATATGAGTGTTAATTTTTTGAAGACGGTCTAAGCAATTACGGTAATTTAGAATTTTTTCTTCAATAAAATTTGGCACTGCTTCATCTGAAATTGGAGAACCTAGAAGGCGAAGGGAATCTTTTTCTATAGTTTTGATACCTGGAGCAACACTACTAAATTTTGAATAATTGTAATCATTGTTCAAAGACTGATTGAGAAAAAATAATTCACATTTGGAAAAGTTCAATTCTAAACCAATTAGTGCGAATTCTGTCTGTAAATAAATTAGATCTTTTAAAACTGTTTCTATGTCGCCTCCTAGGGTGCCATCGTCGAGATACCATGTATTAAATTTGGATTCTAATTTTTGTAAAATGGGATGAATGGCAAGGCTGAAGATAACCGGCCCTAAAGGGTCTACCTGCTGACAACCTACCGAAGATAGAATTAAATTATTTTTATATATTAATTTGGAAGATGAGCTATAGCATTGCCAAAGAAACCCAAAATGTCTGGAAAATTTTGTTTCACTTGAGTCAAAAAGGCGCCTCTATCGATAGTATTAAAGGCGTTCCTTATGTCCACTTTCAGCAACACTTCTCCGCCGTCATTGCCCAGGAAAGTTCTTAATGCGTGGACAGCTGCTTCACATCCCCTGGTGAACCAAAACCTAGTTGAAGTGGTTTCAGATAGCTACCGACAATGTCTTTTTCTTAGCGCAGCAAACTTTGGCGGCGAGGCGTCGATATGTACAGCCGACTGCGATTGGTCTGATACCACCATCTTTTTAGTGAGGGCGCATAAATTGGCTCCGTATAAGGTATCGATAACTTCGATATTCACACGACCTGAGAGCATTAGATTTATGAGCCCAGTTAACCCAGTTAGAAGTCCTTCCCCGGCGTTGCCACTGCCACAGCCTATTAGATCTTTTAGGTGTTGTGGAGTTAGGGCATCAAATCCTCCAGCGGACCCGCTCGGGAAAGACATAACTGCGCGACAGACATCCTCAGCTGTGACTTGAAGGACTGAGTCAGTTGGTAATGGTGGATCGGGTAAAAGTAGATTGGCTGCTGAAAGTGGATGTTTATCCTTTAGACTTGATAAAGTTTCCGGTGTATTCGGAGCTAATACGTCACTAGTAAAAGCAGCCGAGCTGCCCTCTGACGTCACCATCAGCAAGCTTGTTCTCTATACGACGATAGTTACTATACTCGCTGACAGGCTTGCCAGAAGGGCGATGAGTGCTTGTATCCCCACACTGTAAATTTTGAAGTCTAATGCAATTATTTTGATTTCTGAAGTCAAACTAGAGTTATTGTTGTTTTTGCCTACTAACATGGAGCGTCTTATAAGGAAAAGTCAGCAGCTGTTCCCAGGCATGCTTAGTATTTTCAGAAGTTACCTTTTAATAGAGTCTGTTAAAGCCTGAGCCTTACTTATGTCTGCTTACACACACATGTATCTGCAACTGCTTTGCTCATTTGTGGAGATGATGAAATCTGAAACTGCAAGTAGTGATGTGAACCATTCCTAGGGCCAAAACATTCTCATAAAATAGCAGAAATTTATACCATTTCCACCAAAAGCAAAATATACTGCTTTTGTAATTCTATAAAAATAGTGAGTGAAGTAACGATATTCCTACGTTAATTCGGAAATACAAAAAGGGCGCCCCCCGTTTAACGTTTGATTCTATCGAAGACGGTTTTTGTTTATGCCCGCAAATATACTTGTAGAATTCAAACACTTTTAACGGAATGATGATTACAAAAACCACTATACTGTAATAAGAATAAAATGTAAACTCTGTAAAATTGTTTTATAAAGAACTGCCAATTACCAGCTTCTTCTAGGGCTATTAGGCATGTAGGTTTAAAAAAAAGTTATCATTCTAGTTGTATCTGCATCATCTCCCCATAAGATGGATTCCAAGCCACAGACAATACATGGCAAGCTGGTGGGCCGCTCCGGTTCCGCTCAAACTATTGTCATTGCAGCACACTATGACTCTGCTGGGGTTGTACCTGTAAGTTTGACTTATACATATTAATAACCTAAGCTATTGATCACGGAAGTCTAAACATAATAATCAGTCCTATTAAAGTAAATGTATTTACAATTAGGGTTAGAGGCGCTATCAACCGGCCCTCATCTTTTAATTTGCGTGTATCAGAATACTTTCTACTTAAACAATGAAAAGTACATACTGTTATATATATATATAGTATTGTTTATTTATTCTATCTATGTTAGAGGTTCAGGCTAAGCGATCTAAGAGCTGTGCCACCTCTCAAATCCGGTGAAGCAGTAAAGGCCAGCTTCTCTGTGCCAACTGTGTTAGTTCGTCCAAAAAAAAAAAAAAATTATTCTATCTATATGTATATTTATTTATCTTTGTAGAATTTTTTTTAAACCCTATTTTTAGCCACATTACCCTTAGCCTGCTTTTAAACATTAAAGGTTAGCTGAAAGAAAATGCTAAAAAGCATTAAATTCGCCTTTGTACATATATTTTGGTGCAATTAACGATTTATCTATATTTCTACATATCTAAATCCTGTCTTATAATCAGTCCTTGTTTTAAATAAATTATAATTGAGGTTCAGGTTGGTTAAATATTCAATCTAATGCAGCTATGACTTTGTCGACTAGGAGCTGGCCCAAGGTGCAGACTCGAACGCGTCAGGTGCTGTCGCTGTTCTAGAACTGGCTAGAATCTTCTCCCGTCTCTATTCAAGTGCATCAGTGCGAGGTGGCCCATCCTTAGTATTTGTTCTCACCTCTGTTGGCCATTCCCTTAACTACTTTGCTACTAAAAAATGGCTAGAGGAACAGCTGGATTCCACTGACGCTTCACTCCTTCAGGTGAGATAATTGCCATGTAAATAGGACTTTACTAATGCAAGTTGTAATAGGACAAAATTTAGTTTAATTAATATAGTTTTGCCTTGATGGCCTCATACACAGGTGTTATCTAACTTGCTTTATACAGGATGTGTCGTTCGTGCTGTGTCTGGATTCAATATCGTCTGAGCATCTTCACCTTCACGTGTCCAAGCCACCCAAAGCTGGTGGGGCGGCGAACTCCTTGCGCGCCCGTCTCAAGGTGCCCGTGGTACACAAGAAGATCAACCTGGCCGACGAACTGCTGGCCTGGCACCACGAAAGGTTCAGCATCAGAAGGATGACCGCGTTCACTCTTAGCTCCTTACAGGTATATTAAACCGACTTCAAAAAGGAGTAGGTTCCCAATTTTTTTATGTTTGTTACGTCATACCTTTCGACTGGGTAAACGGATTTCGATGGTTCCTTTTTTGTTTGAAAGCTGGAGCCATTTCTATTTCAATTTGGTCCATCCATTCTGACAATGGCAATGAAAAGCATATATTCTCAGAAACTCAATATCACGCCAACCAATTACAATGATTCATTTTTTATAGTAGTATGTATTTTAAGAGTAGTTTGATGAAGGCTTGGTTATGTTCTGATTAATTCTCGTAATACTTATAACTCGTTTGAAAAGGCACACATTTAGATTATAAAATAATAATATAATAGAATAAAATTTATGTGTCTGTTTGTAATATTAAAATAACAGCTTTTAATGTATTATTATTTGAGAATATATATATTTTTGTCTGTCTGTCTGTTTGTTCCTGCTAATCTCTGGAACGTCTGGACCGATGTTGACGGGACTTTCACTGGCATATAGCTGATGTAATAAGGAGTAACTTAAGCTTTATTTAAAAAAATAAAAATAAATAGTGTTTAATTTAATTTACTGTAAAGTTAGTAATTTATATATATATATGTATATATATATTTATATTTTGAAAAATATCATTTTTTATTTATCGACGATAAATATAGAAAAATAATATTCGAGTGAGTTTAGTATTGTTGGTGTCGAAATACGCTCTCATTGTCAACAGAGTCACAAGGACCCGGCACGTAGCACGATCCTGGACACTGCATCGGAGACCTCACTGAAGAAGCTCGTAGCCAACGTGGCTTTGACCGCCCGTGCCCTGGCCTCTCATATATATAACCTCACTGATGAAGAGAACGACGAAGATGCTGCCCTGTACGACGAAGCACTGGTACGTAACTAGATAGATATAACTGTATTGTACACCAAAATCGAACAAGAAGCAAAATACACAACTACGGTACATTTTAGCCCCTTACAATGCACCAAGGAAGGGCCACCGGGAGGGGTTCTAGTGAGTGAGAACCCGACATAACTTCGCCTTTCCCCCAGAAGCAGGTATCTTTTTAAGATATCCCGCCAGTCAAAAAAAAGAATCAGAGTTGAACCTTACCGGGGGGGACCCTTGTGTCGAGATACTGGCGTTAGAGGTTCAGGCTAAGCGACCTAAGAGCTATACAGCTACACAGATTGACCAGTGAAGCAGTAAAGATCAGCTTCTCTGGTCAATCTGTGTAGTTCGTAAAAAAATCATATACATAACCTAAAATCGTAAGGATGAATGCTTCTTGATGAAGATAATGCTATATAAATATATGTCCCACTGCTGGGCACAGGCCTTCTCTGTAAAGAGAATAAGGGCATAGTCCGCCACGCACACCTAGTTCGTATTAACTAGTACGTTAGACTTCGCATTTGGTGTCAGACAGACCAGAGGAGGTCCTCAGAATTGAGAACCTCCTCCTTGTTGGAAGTCGGTTGAAAGCAATAAGGAATATTGTTCACAATATAATAATGATACTTCAGAAATAAAAGAGAGTGTACGCGCGTAGTAGTGTTAATTATTTAATCCGTCACTGGTTTGATTTGAAGTTTTTAGTTAACTCGTAAATGTAGCTATATGTAATAATTTCAGGGCGTCGACGAGACAGCAATCAAATACTGGTACGAATATTTATCATCACAGCCCAGAGCGCCACAGATTATCACCACATCTCTCACAAGTTCAGGTACAGTATAAAAATTATATAAAGAAATATATTAATTCTCCTATTTATTATATCACATGTCGTTGCAGGAGTGACAGGCGCCCTGGAAAAGGCCCTCTCCCGGTACGTGGACGTCACGGTCAGTACCCACTTAGTGGACAAACGGGAGCCGGAGTTTATCCTGTACGCGCCTGTGAAATCACTACTCTACGTTTACAGGTAACTTTTGTATTTTATTTATATAAAACAAATGTACTACAAATATAACTCTGAATAATAAAATGCCGGGGGCACTATAAATAGGTTATTTTGAAGAATTTATTTGAATTCTTTTAATACTAATCTTCAAATATTAATATATCATTAGTGATAAATACTTCAAAAAAGGAGGTTCTTAATTCACTGTACTTTTTAATGTTTGTGCACTTTTTCCACACTTTCACACTCTCATTTCACATACTCATTTCACACATACTTTCACACTCTCATTTCACACACTCATTTAACACATTCATTTCAAACACTCATTTCACACTCTCATTTCACACACCAATTTCACACACTCATTTCAAACACTCATTACAAACACTCGTTTCACACTCATTTCACACACTCATTTCAAACACTCATTTCACACAGTCATTTTACACAATCATTTCACACACTCATTTCATACACTCATTTTATTGTAATTATAAAACATAAAATAAATAGGGTCTATGTTTGTTGCAGCGTCAAACCGGCGGTATTCGATCTCATCCTTACCCTGGCTATAGTGGCATACCTGACTTTGGTATACTTTGCCATACAACTATTCCCCAGATTCTACGATGAGTACGCTAAGGTGATAACGGGCAAGGTTAAAGTGAATTAATAGTTAAGTGAACATAATTTACTGTGTGCGAATGTGAACTTTAGGCTATTAGGATAACAGTGTTTTTTGAAACTTACTACTGCCTTTATTTTATCCCTCAACATATCACAAGTCTAATAAAGTTACTAGTAAATATAAATACCTTATTTACATAAATATTTTTAAGTATAGGGTACCCGGGTTGTACCGGTTAACGGTTTTTAAGTACAAAAAAATTACTTTCTAAAAATAATTTTGAACGGTGTACGGGCTCTTTAACTGTCATATTTAGGACCTCGGTGGAAAGCCGATAGCGAAAGATGTCTCTTGTCTACCCCGCTACTAGGGCTAAAAGAACGTGACTGGTTTTTATTTAAATTAGTACCGTGGATTAAACATTTTTCTTGATAATGTTACGGTCTAAATAGTAACTGGTAGGCATATCTGCTCGTAATTCCATTGCATAATCCATCAGCTGAATCCAATTTTATTTTAATATTTAGTTCACGTTCGCACACGATAATCGTGTATTATAATAAGAGTTGAACAATAATTATTTTATTTTGTTTTAAGTGACCTTGTATTTGTACAGTTAATCCTATAAATAATTCGAGTATTTCAGTTTATACAAATTAAACATCCGATTTTCTTTTTCAATAACCACCGTTCTAACAACTGCGTTATGAATTGAAAAAATAATCAAATTTATTTATTATAAAGAAACGGTCCTAAACGCTACCTTGGGGAACCTAACTAAATTATTTAGAAAATCGGTTGTGAATCGGAACAAATCTATATTCTCGATCAGTGTTTCAACGCATGACTTGATTTTTATAATTTATATACGAGTTACAATTATACCACGTACCAATGGAAAGATATTTATCATATTTATTAATCGTACATCATGATCTACAAAGTCAAAAGCTTTATTCAAATCGATATAAAATGTTTATCAGCTTTTATCGGGTCAACTGTACAATACATGCATTTACTTGTTGCGGTATCAAAGAAATACAAAACTCAAATATCCGAGTCATAGGGTACGCGTTTTTTATTTAAATTATTATTTTGTTAATAATATTAAGGCAAATAAATTATGAAATATATGAGTAATAGAACTATTAGTATTTTGGAATGTAATTGGATAACGTTTATCCAAACGTTAAGATTAAACCAGAACATTAAAATACTGTATTCATTAACGAATGCGATATTTCCGGTCTTTCTACTACATACTGTTCTGCAAAATATATCTGTTATTTTCGCCGTCCTCGCTTCAGTTCCTTGTATAACGAAATATATTTCCAAGACTCGTGCTCACTTAATTGATAAGGTGTGTGAAGATATAACATTTAAGTATATATAAGTTAGGCGTGCATATATTTCCTTTCTCCTTTCTACTTTTGTATTAATTTACTATTCCTATAATCTGGGCCTCAAGTCTGCTAAATCGTGTCTAAACGAAGGGTCAATGACATCACAATTGTAGCTGTAAGCCGGTATTGGCGAAGATCCGGTGTATCCTTGCTATATCCTTACACAGAGAAATGTACAGTTGGTAAACAATATCGCGGAATATTATTAAATGTGGTTAACATATAATAACAAGTATATTTAGGAGTAAAAACAAAAACTCGACTTCAAATCGAAATAAACGTTATACGCTATTTCGCGGACGTCGTTTTTGCATTTCCGAATTATGTTGGGAATATTATTAAATAGAATCAATCAGAACCTAACCAAACTACCCTTGAGGTAAATTGTTTCCAATAAAAAATGTATCTTCGAAATCCGTTGGCATGATATTGAGTTATTCGTGGACAAATGCAAATTTTAGATTTATATTGTTTGGTTATGTATGCCATTGTCAGTATTGGACCAAATTGAAATAGGAGCATGCTGGAAGCACCAGCTTTCTTCTTTTTTGAAGTCGGTTGAAAAGATATTCCATTAAATTGACATCACACTTGTCTAGTTTTACTAGTGCCGCTTGTGTAACTTTGGTTATCCAATGGCATACCACTGTCGCTTCGATATAATTTCAATTGTCACTATTTGGTAATCTCGTACATAGTGGCTTAATGATAATTCTAGTGTAATAGATTGGTTTCATAGTAAAATCTCATTGGCAAATAGCAGACTTGGTGCTCTGAATGATCGACGTCATTTGATCTCGATGCAACTTGCAAAGGATTTTGTATTAAATAAACATCGTATTAGGAGACCGCAAACCGAAAAATAAACAGACGACTTACGTTACTTAAAAAACAGCAATGAAACACAAAATCAAAAACAGCTGATGTTGATGATTCCGCGCCATAAAAGAATTCCTGCCGCTTCTTTAGCATCAGCTGTCAAACATGATTTTTTTTTGATCAGGATCGATTTATTTCCGTCCCATCATCAAAGGTGTCATTAGTACTATCGTCTGTCTTCATTATCGGAAACTGTCTTCTAACACCCTGTATATCAATGACACGTTTTCCTTTTCACTGTTAGTTTGTATAAATATAAAGCATAATATTGTAAAAACTTTTCTCTTTCACATATCTGTGTAAGATTTCTAGAATCGTTGTATCCGTTTCCTCAATAATATTTTGATCATTTACTTATTTTAAACTACAATAATCTTATATATTCTACGATATTTCCAAATTAATATTATTTAGTGTAAATACATTATAGTAATATGATAATAACATTGAATGAATGAATAATGTAAATGATTTCAACAGGAAACTGTAAAGGAAACAAAGATGCAAATCTTAAAAGAGAGCATCGTACATATTTATATCGGTATATCCATTCCTTTTACACATATTTATTACTGGCAATACTTCCAAAGAAGTATAATAGAATAAAGAGTTACCATATATCATAACCAGGATTATCATAACAGTTCTATTTAAGTATTGTCTGTTTGGTTTTGGTTCGCTTATTAAGAAGTACATTCAGGCGCGGTCTATTGGATGTGAAATGTGAACATTGCATTGTATTTGTATATGAAAATAAACTTTTGTTTCGTGACGTATCGTGTTATTTTTTAAATTTGTATATCCTCCTTAGATCTCCGGATCATGAGTCGGTATTGATTTATTTACACTTATTGTAACACTTTAAGATACGCTACGATATGATGACGCCCTGCCTGTGGTATAACCCGAGAAGGCGATGCACTGCGATGATGCTGGCCTCCCATTCCTGCCCCGGGGGCGTGTTTTTAAATGTAGTGCAGAGGGGCTCCGGTGCGTTCCACTGTTCCCGGACCCCCACCATGCACACAGGCATTAGTGAGTAAAAACCTCACATAAGCCAGCCTTATGTGAGGCGGGATATCTTGTTGAATATTTCCCCTCCCCAACGTTAACAAAAACGAATTTTTACGTCTATAAATAAATTAATAATGGCAATTCAAGTAAATTACACGCCTTTCATGTCAATGATGATGTCAAAAGAGCACCGAGGAACATATTTTCAAGAGTTTAGTCCGTCGTCATTACTTAAAGGCAACTCGTTAAGCGCTGGTTTATACTCTTTGCACGTTTTATTTAACAAGATTTCTATACATACATTTATTTATTACATAATCCAGATCTAACTCCCCTATCCCTATTCCACCATCCCTCAAACCCGAACGAAGTGCTTTCTTTAGTCTTTCGTTGTTCGTACAACGAGGTACTGGAATAGTCCGCGTCTGTCTTTCCTTCCGACTACAATGTGGGTATTCATTCAAGAGTAGAGTGAATAGGTTTACCAAACTAGTGCGCCTTACCATCCAGGACTGCATTTCCACTTAACATCAGGTGGGATCGTAGTCAAGCACTTGCTTAGAAAGTATAAAAAAATAAGTAAGCAAATATCTATGTCACTTTAACACAACTACCAACAAATATGAGACTATTTATTAGTAGTCAATACTGACTATAAGATAAGACAATGAATGTTCTCGCTTGTAAACCACAAAAATAATAATAAAAATGGTTTATTAAAATATACTGACTATAATTATCATATAAAAATATAATCTCATAACCTTAAAGAAAAAAAAATATATGTGAAGTGAGTTCAGTTTTTCAATATGGCAACCTTAGCTCCCGACTTTTCTTAGTAATATATATATTACTAATTGGCACAAAACATTCATTTTACAATACAAAGTCAACCAGGAAATATTTGACATATAAAGTGTAGGCTATATAAAATAATATTATCATGACATAACAAAAAAAAATGGTACAAATGGTTCTAGATCTTAAGTTAACATAGTATAAAAATACTATATAAATTAATAATAATTACTATGACGCTCCTGAGCAACGTCCGATCGCAGATGTAAGCTAAAAACTTGATCTAAATTTTATTTCTTGAATCTTATAGTACTAACAGCTAACTGCCGTCACTTATGTTATAAAAGCTACCATTTTGAATAAAATGTTGCCAGTAAAAGGTACAAATTAAACAGACGAAAATACACAAAGATGCATCAACAATTACAAATTAATCCATAATCTAACTTACATAAATGTAAAATAAAACTGTGCTCTTAAGCATTAGAATATTGCTTTAAAAAAATTCACCACGTGGCCTGCAATTTGCAGTCTTCTGTTTTAATCCCACGTTAACCATCGAGGACTTCAACACTGCTTGCTCCGTTAATATCTTTCAGTTCGGCAGATTTGAACGTTGCTATAAAGCTGATTGGACCCAGTTTCTGTAAAAAAAAACATATTTAATAGATAAAAACTTTTCACTGGTTCAAAGTGTACAGCGTGAAATAGACTGCCTGCACTGTGTCTTAGATATACGAAACGTAACAGGCTATGAGAGAAAAAAAATGCTCGCGTCTCTCTCTTGCCATTACAGTAATATACTGAGCGACATCTCTCTTTCTATTTTAACTAATTTATATCTCCCTTCGCTTCGCTTCTTACTCCCCAAGTCAAGCGTGCATAAAAGTGTTTTATTTTATATGTAAAGTGGCAAACGAGCTTACGGCTCATCTGATATCTGATCTCAATCACCGTTGCCCATGAACAGCCACAGCACCAGAAGAGCTGCAGCTGCGTTGCCGACCTTTGAGATAGGAGTAGGCTCGTTTCTTGAAGATCCCCAAATCGTAAAGGTTTTGACTCCACAGGTTGACGGTGCGTGAAAGAAAGGTCACATCAATATAAAGTACATAGAGTTGGTTACCTTTGGCTGCACGGGCAGCTGGGCGGTGACAGGAGAGTGGGGCGCCACGTCGGGCGCTGCGATGCGCGTTGTACGGCCCTCAATGCCTGATGATGTGAGGCGGAACTCGCAGCCGGTCAGGGTGCGTCCCAGTGGATTGAGGAACGACATCACAACGGTGGCCGGCTGCCCGATGATCAGGTCCTCATTGAACTAGAAACATATCACATGATGAAACAGTGAGGTACCATTAAGTCATATATAGACAAGATTGGCGATTTATCCATCATTTAATGTTCAACAGACATGGACCGATCTTTCGCGATTCCATTGGACGATAAGAATATCATAGAAGTGAAAGAATGAAAACCAAACAATGAATAATTACAAACTGGTATATTTATTGTCATTATATATATTCCATGTGTATGTATATTATTATATTTATATTGAAGTATGTATTTATGTATATGTAAATGTATATTTATTTATCTATATAATAGTTTTAAAACGCTATTTTTAGCGGCACTAGCTTTAGCCTGCTCTTAACCACTAAAGGTTAGCTGGAAGAAAATGCTAATTAGCATTAAGTTCGCCTTTGTACATATTCTTTGGTGCAATAAAGGTTTATTCTATCTATCTATCTATCTAAAGAATAAAGAAAAGAAAATCTAAGAAAACAATTTCAACAAAAAAAATCGAAAACACTAGAAAATGAGTTGAAATATTTTAAAGATTAAAGACAATTGTAGATTTTTTTTTAAATATTAGTCAGTAGTAATTCTGTTGGAACCTTATTAAATATTCTACATTTAGGATTTACAAGTTTAGGATATTCTGCTGTGATACCGAGGATAGTCTATTCTTTATTGTAAAACTAGCCGAATATAATTATATACCTGCAATTGTTTTCACTATGACAATTTGTTGTTTTCAGCCAACTTTAAAAGAGGCTCTCAATTCGTCTGTTTCTTATATGTATGTTACCTTATAAGTTTTAATTGTGTGTACAGATTTTGATGATTCTTTTTAAAATTGGTTCAGTTCTGACAGTGGCATCCATGAGAAAACATTATGTCCTAAATTTGCATTATGTGCGCGACGAATGGACGGATTACTCAATATCACGCAAACCTTTTTGGATAATTTTTTTTTATTGGAAAGGATGTACTTCAAGGGTAGTTCGATGAGAGTTTGGCTAGGTTCTGATTACTTCTATTTCGTAATACTCGTACAATAATAAAGAGGGCGTCCTTAATAATATTTAACTTTTGATTTGAAGCCGGTTTTGAAATCTAAATTGACTTGTTTGAGGTGTACAAGGTTATTATCTATCTATGTATTTTTACATTTTCCTTTACCTTGATGGTGATGTTGGGTTTGAGAATTTGGAAATCGTCATCGTCAGCCCAGGACTGTTTGGTCTCGTCGACGATCGCCATCGCGGATATCTTCATATTGCAATACTCCACCAGCTTGGGCAAGTAATCGTCCGCTTTAACCAGGATGCCCACTTGCTCACCTAAAAATATTTCGTACTTTTATGTTTAATGTATTCATTGTCCTATTACGTGTCGTCACATAATAAATATGTATGTCTCTATGTACGGCTCGCTTAGTAAATGTTGGGCTAAGACGGAGCCTAGCCCTGACTAAAAGAGGCCTCGGGTTCACTGGCCGACAAGGGTCTTTGTCGTGGACCCGGGAAGAAGGCGACATCGGCTGGCCCGTGTCGCCTTGCACTGCGAGGGCACAGGGGGGAGGGAGTAACCTCCCCCCGGGACGTGCTCTCCTTGAGCACAATGCAGAAGGGCTCCGGTGTGTTCCACTGGACATCCCGGAGCCCCTCGTCATGCACCGAGGAAAGGGCCACCGGGGAGGTTTTAGTGGGTAAAAACCCCACATAACCGCCGTCTTCCCCCCAGAAGGCGGGGTATTTTTTTGAAGATTTCCTCCCCGTTAACAAAAAAAAAAGGACGGAGCTTAGCCCTGTAGTCATGGGCTCGTAGAATACGACTACGGTATCCCGGCCTATCATAAAAGGCGGAAACTGGTACCAGGAGTAAAGGTATGATTACTGACAGCGATATAGATTCTTACGTTTTCCTGGGCCGAC
Organism: Meandrusa payeni; assembly: GCA_029286785.1. Lineage (NCBI taxonomy): Eukaryota > Metazoa > Arthropoda > Insecta > Lepidoptera > Papilionidae > Meandrusa > Meandrusa payeni. Next base: position 2,016,718 of record JAGSMX010000008.1, on the reverse strand, counting down.
GAATATTTTCCCTTCCACCTTCTTGACGACTTCCGATTTAACACCATTGTAGAACACACTCGTCGCTGTCAGAGCTGCCTTTATATTGCGACCCTGGAATAAAGATAGAGAATATTATCCCATTAGAATAGAATACAATTGAGAACTTTTAATTCAATCTTTGTATTCATTCCTAAATATTATACTTTTATATATTACAATGTTGCATTCTATGTAGTAAAATTTAGTTTTGTAGATGAGGTTAAGGTTACTTCACAAACAAAAGCAGCAGGATAAGTAGAACCCCGGCCATTAAGGGGTCATATATTTATTTTATAAATAAATTAAAAACCTCATTGGACGTGTTCTCTATATCCACAGCGATCCTGAAGTCTTTTCCGATGGGCACCGTGTCGATGTCGCGCAGTTTGAACGTGATCTCGTTGCTTAGATTGCCAGCTATCGCGTAGTACCTGCGAAGTTATGAGGTGTAATGGAAGCCTGCAGTAAATACATACAAATCTCATGGGTACTGGAATGTACCACACCACATAAGTCCCACTCCACTGGTATAGTCTCCTGTCCTTCGGTCTAAAACCTTCTTGCGCTCCGGCAGTCCTTCCTGGAACCGCTTTCGCATTTATTCCGGAAGGCGCTTGTTTATGTGGAGACATTTAAAGATTGCCTGTCCATTTCGTCTCTTTCTCGTGTACTCATACGTACTGCTTCAATTCAGTCTTCTTTATATAAGATTTTCTATATTTGAGAAGAAAACGGACTCACTGCTCCGTCCCCAAGAGCCCCTAGTCTACTATTGTTACTACAGTTTCACTATGACAACCTACCTACAGTTAAATTCAGTCATTGTGCCAAACAGTAATCTGTTGGTGGCTAGCCTTTCAGTTTTCTATGCAGATTGCATTTTGGAGAGTGTGCTCTGGAATTCCATAATCTGATTCCCTCATCATCTTAAATCTTTTATTGTGGACATCCCTCAGGGTTGTGACTCAGAAGAATGTCCACATCATCCAAGTTGCTGAATTAATTTTGAGAGTTTCTAAATGCTAACAGTGAATAGGCATTTACTAAGCTTCCCACCTTACCATCCAGGATTGCATTTCCACTTAACATCAGGTCGGATCGTGGACTCGCATCCCCACTTGCTTTGAAAGTTTAAAAAATTCAATCTGTCGAAGAACGTGATTTTGACACTATAGTAACAGCAGACGTCTAGTTCCATCAAACACTATTAATTACAAACTATAAGAACTTGCTGAATTACCTCTTCGCTCTCTCGGAATATCGCACTCCATTCATCAGTGCCAACCTCTCGGAGGCTGTGCCCTCACTGTGCTTGTATTCGGAGGTGATTATCTGTCTGTCTGCGTCTCCCAGCGGGTCGAAGACATACGGCTTTTTAGTAAGGACCATACGACCGATGCTATGGAAGAAGACAATCATTTATAAACTATATATATATAAAAAAATGTTTGTCTGTGTGTCATTTATAGAATCGAAAACTATGCATTTGATCATGTGATGATCTCAAGCAAAGTGTTGTACATTAGTCTAAATAGATTTCCGAGTTGGTACTGACAGATAATTGTATATTTATTGAAATAAGAGATATTTTTATTAATATCAGACTTTTTAAATCCTCGGTTGAACGAAACGGTTGTTCAGCCCACGAATGACAACTTCAAACAGACCATACGTCACATCATAAATATCAATATATCTATATCTGTCTATCTATTTCTGTCTGCCCCGCTAAAAGGACACTACAACTAGTAATACTCACTGATAGTTATTGGTGTCCACCATGGAGTAACCAGTCTCCGCATCCGGGTCCTTCCTCCAGCGCATCAGGTCAGCGTTGACAGACGCCAGCATGAACTCCACGTCGTATCCTAGCCCGATCACTCCCTGCTTGATGGCCTCCAGCGGCGCCGGGCCGCACTGGTACAAACCTGATGATGTCTCTTGAGGGGTGGCGTCAATTGCTTGCCAGCCGCCATAACCTGCCAGAATTAAGAAGGAATAGATGATAAAATATCACTACACCACAGGTATATTTACAAATAAAAACAAAAACCGACTCAAATCGAATGAACCGTTAAACATTATTACGCTCGGACGCCTTCTTTGTATTTCAGAATTATCTTAGGAATATAACAAAATAGAATTAATCACAAACCAATGGAATTGTCATCAAACTACTCGTGAAATATACATCCTTTACCATAAAAAAAGAATTATCGAAATTGGTTGGCGTGATATTAATGGTCACGTCACCAGCTTTCAAATAAAAAAAAAGAATCATTATAATCGCTTCAAACATACAATAAAAAAATACAGACGAATTGATTACTTCCTTTTTTGAAGTCGGTTGAAAAGAAATAATATAGACATAGACATTTATTTATTGGCATCACAATACAAAACACAGTGAAAGTTACACGGACAAATAGTACAAAACATATGATGCCAATATCGGACACCGTCCCAGCATATGCTGTCGCAAGGATGCGACAGCGCTGATTTTCAGCGGTGCCCGGGACTACCTAAAGACGTGCGCGCGCAATACTACTTTTATATGGAATTTATACAGACAATAAGAGAATAATAAATATGATACATAAATAAAACAGTTATGAGATTAAAATATATTTTATACAATAAAATAATAGATGAAAAAATTTCATAAATAAATATATTATTGAGTCAAAAATAAACTAAAATAAATAATATGATAATTAAACGTATAAAGTTTATATTATATAATGAAATATTGGAAACAACTAGCCACCAATATCACGGGGTAATATGTTAATGTGTCAGCTATATACCTGGCGGAAGGTCGGGTCTCGCCATCCACACATCATTCCAGACGTGATAATTCCAGATTGAATCCGCCCCATTGGGATTGTTGGGGTCAATGTCCAACTCTTCCATGGTCTCCGTGTAATATTTGTCCACCGTCAGAGAACTGTTCGCGTCGTGAGCTGACACCAGGTTGGAGACGACGCGGGAAGGTATGCCCAGTGCTCGACAGACTGTCGAAGAAAGAGGAAAAAAATAATTAAGTTAATAAATATTCTACATAAACAAGTATTTTTACGAGTAAAAACAAAAATCGTCTTAAAATGAAATGTTAGCGCAGACGCCCTCTTTGTATTTCCGACTTATCTAAGTTCAAATATAAAATAAAATTAATCAGGACTTAACCAAACTCTCATCAAACGTCTAAAGTACATCCTTTCCAATAAAAAATAATCATCGAAATCGATTGGCCTGGTATTGAGTTATTCGTCCGTTTTTGCAGAATTGGACCAATTTCAAATAGGACCAAAATCGCCATTGTCAGAATTGGACCAATTTTAAATGAGACCAAACTGGAAGCACCAGCTTTAAAAAAAATGATCAAATTCACGCAGTCGAAAGTTATGAGGTAAAAAACATACAGACGAATTAAGAACCTCCTTGTTTGAAATCAGTTGAAAATGTTTATTGCGAAATGTTCCGGCACGTTTGTTTTGTTATTGGAGTTGTTTTTTATCTCGTAAATATACTTGTGTTTGTTTTATTACAAGTCTAGTTAGCTATCTTACCCGTCGTAACGACACCAGCGAACACCCAGCACTGTCCGTACGGCACTTCCTGCTGTGTCTCCAAGTATTGCGTGAGAATGTCCACGGAGCCGGTCCATTCTGAAGGAGCTGTGCCGTCTTCATACTCTCCGTCCCACCGGCCCACCAGGACTCCGGCATCGTCGTTGGAGTTCACAATGCGGGAGATCACACGAGCCATTTTCACTGGATCCCCACGTCTGAGATAAATAAATTTTAAAATAAATTTCATTATAAGCCTATTGCTATATTAACACGTTAAGCGAAAACTTTTTACCTCTTCTTACGAAAATTACGCGGACGGCGATGTATGAAATTTCCCCGTTTTTATAGAGAAATGCAATATTACATACACTACCATGCGTATGGTACTCAAATATTTATAATATGTACACATAATGATCACAGACCCACTAAAATCTTTATACAGGCAAGTTTCTCTCCATACAAAGGTTTTCTGGGAGAGATCGGTGTTAGCGAAAAGACCGCCCACTGCGCAAGCAATTACATCGACAAATGTGAAAATTGTATATTTATTATTTCTGTGATGTATTTTTTTAAATTGTCGCGTTATAAAGTCGCGCTATATTCATTCATTCAATATAATATATACACGATTGTTCAAGAGAGAAATAAAATGTGCGCACTGCTCTCTCTTGCTCCTACAGCGTGCAAGAAACAATAGCCAATGATTGACTGTAATGAGTCGAAGAGAGAATACGAAACATAGCTCTCTATTTCTATCTTCATTAGCTTATATCTCCTTCTCAACTTCGCCTCACCCGATTGCACATTTCGTAACGCATTCACCATCTTGGACTAACATCCAGGACTAACTTGTCCAGGAACTCTCTGCTGTCGCACGCGGTTGGGTTTATTAATACCATCTCACTGCACATTGATATATTTTGTTACACAGAGTTTGTGTTTATCGAAGCTGCCTACAAATGCGTAGAAAGTGTTTGACTCTATTATATTTATATATTATTGTCAATACATAAAGCAGTTTTATTTGTTTTAATTTTAATAATATATATTTAACTAAGTTTTTATAACATCATATTGGTATTATCTGGAACGGTGTTATAATTTTTGTTGATTTAAATACAAATAAATAAATCTTACTCCCCAAGTCAAGACCTGACTGGCGTGCGTTAAGACCTGAGAGTTTATAACTAGCTTAAATGTGACACAGTATACAGATATACTCACTGATTGAACGGCATCTCAGCACGGTCCAGCATGAACATGCAGGCGGGGAGCACCGCGGCGTCGAACTGACCGTAGAACCAAGGCTTCCCACGTGTGGTCTTAATCGGCCCCACCCACACTTTGCCCACGTCGTTCAGCACGTACTCTTGAAGCAGGGCGCAGTCCTCCATGTATGTTTGGTCATCTGCAGGTCATACATAATACCAAGTCCTTACGATGTAGACATTGACCGAGTTATGGTTCGGCCCTCTCGCGGCTCTTTTTTGTTATTGCTACCAATAGAAACTCAGGCCAAATATATTATATAGGTCTCACTATTGGGCGCAGACCTTCTCTGAAAAGAGAGTATAGGGGCATAGACCGCCACGTATACCTAGTGTTTGATTGGCAAACTTCACACGTCGTAGAAAATCGTCTAATATCCTCAAGATGTTTTCCTTCATTCACCGGCGAGCGTGTGTTAATCAGCATATAAAATTGTTACAACTAATTCTTTGGTTGCTAACAACTTCACATGTCTTATAAAAATTTGAATTGAATTGACATGTGAAGTCTGCCACTCCGCACTAAGGCCGTGTGGCGGACTAAGCCCTTTAATCTCTTCATATATTTATTATACAGGGTATTAGAAGACCGCGTCCATAATCAAAGACAGACGATAATACTACTGACACCTTTGATGGGAGGGAAAAAAATCTATCCTAATTAAAAAAACATATTTAAAAAACAGCCGCCGCTCCTCTGCGTCCCGTCGTTCGTTGACCCGAGCATCCGCTGTTTTTGACTTCGTGCGTGTTATTGTTGCTAATGTACTTTTAGTAAAGTAATGAATTTTTTATAAAATAATTCATTACTTTACTACTTTCTTTGATTTTACCCTGAATTTGGTTGTCAAAGGCTACTCTAAACGAATCTCTTTGTCTCTGTTATAAAAGTGGACCTGGGAGGAAGGCAATATGAAGTGGTCCCGTAATACCTCTGCAAGCGACCGTACTAGGATAGACAGTATTCCCTGCAACCGGTGCGTTCTTTCAGAACAGATTTTTTCAGATCATGGAGGATCACTCGTCATATGGTTAACTATGTATGCTTGCTTTCCTATTGTATAGCACATACCAGGGTTCCATGGGTTGAAGAGTATATAGATGTCCTGGTCGAAGTCGTAGTATTCTCTGGCCGCTGAGCTCTTCAATCTTGTGACTACACGGAGTGCCCAGGAACCAACTGGCGCGGTTATTGGTGTGGAGACCTACGACAATATCATATTTAACTTCCGAAGAAAATACAATGGTATTACGCCAGGAAAACTTCTTGAAAAAAAGGGGCGTAGTGGGAGTAAGTTCGCGCACGTACAAATACATAACTAATTGGGAATTAATGCTCGGGAGCAATAAATAATTCTACGAGTGAACAACAAAAATCGTAAAAAAACCCAAAAAACTTGTTTTTTAAATGAACGTTTAATAAAATAAAATATATTTTTTTCTCAAATATCGTTTATATGTATTTATTAATAATGGCATCTAATAAAATAAAAAAGGTATTCGTGCTAAACGAATTATTATAACAAGTTTTTTAAAATCGTTAACCTTCGAAGTCATTTATTAGTTATATCTTTCAAATGTGATGCTTAAGGAAAGACTGTTGAAATTAATTTAGCCTAAAAATAGAAGGATATCCTTAGAATGTGCTTTAATGGACTCTTGTATTCATAACCCTTATTGTTGTTAAGACCCACGAAAGCTTACTTTCTTTCTCTTTTCTTTCGAATTGCGTAGTACGCTAGCAGACCCAGTTCGGTTCTCCGTACCGGATTTTAACCTTTTTTTTTTGTTGACGGGGAGGAAATCTTCAGAAAGATACCCCGCCTTCTGGGGGGAAGGCGGCGGTTATGTGGGGTTCTTACCCACTAAAACCTCCCCGGTGGCCTTTTCCTCGGTGCATGACGAGGGGCTCCGGGATCTCAACGTGGAACGCACCGGAGCCCCTCTGCACTGTGCTCAAGGAGAGCACGTCCCGGGGGTTACTCCCTCCCCCCCTGTGCCCTCGCAGCGCAAGCCGACACGGGCCAGCCGATGTCAGCCTCTTCCCGGGTTCACCTTGGTGGACGACTCAGGCCTAGGGGCCCCACCCTTGTCGCCCAGTGAACCCGAGGCCCCTTTTAGTCGCCTTTTATGACAGGCAGGGGATACCGTAGTCTTATTCTTGAGAGTCCAGAACTACAGGGCTGGCCGGATTTTAACCTGGTGAATCTGTAGCGTAGGTAGATGGTCATTAGTTCATTTAAAAACCGGTAAAATCCCGGTGCCGGCTGAATGCGTTTTTAAGCGTGGACGCCGTCTTTATAATTCCAAATTATTATAGGAATATTACAAAATAGAACTAATCAGAACTTTAACAAATTCTTATCCAACTACGCTTGAAGTATATCGTTTCCAATAAAAAAAATGATCATCGCAATCGGTTGGCGTCAGTTATTGGTCCATTCATCGCGCACATACTTTACGCAAATTTGAGATTTATAAGATTTTCTCAGCGATGCCATTGTCAGAATTGGACTAAATTGAAATGACACCATACGTCAAGCATGAGCTTTCAAATAAAAAATACAATAACGACAATTGGTTCTCCCAATTCAAAGTTCTGAGGTAACAAAAATTTATAAAAATGTAGTCGAATTGAGATCCTCCTCCTCTATTGAAGTCGGTTAAAATACTGACTCTACCAAGCAAAGGCACTTGGAAGCCAATATGACCTTGACTTTCACGTGACTGACCTTTAGAAGATACTATATCTTAACTATTGTAATTATAAATATCTAATTTAAACAGTCAAATGTTGCCAATACAAAATATGAAATTATGTTAATATCATAACTGGTTAATGACTCGTTATATAAAACAAATGTTGTTTATAACGATCGGTTAAGAAACAGCATTCAAATTACTTTATATTCATACAATACGATTAGGCTATCATTCATAAAGGTACAGCGCACTTGCAACTCCGCACGCACGCAACTTTTTTTTTGTTTTAGTGAGCCTGGCGAAGGCGGGCTTATGCCAGGCTCACTAAAACTCTCCCGGTGGCCCTCTTCGGTGCATAGCGAGGAGTGCTGGGATATTTGCACGTCGCGAAGGATGTTACTCCCTCCCCCAGCACCGCAGTGCTTCATCGACACGGGACCGCCAGTGTCGTCTTCTCCCCAGGTTCATGAACCCGAAGCCCCTTTTAGTCGCGTTTTAGGACCACAGGGGATATACCATAATCTTATTCTACAACCCCAGGACTAGGAAACTGACATCGGCGTCTACGTTTCCGAGCAGTGGTCTACATCTCCTGACCTCACCTGTCTACGCCAGAGATACCCAACCTCGAATGATTCATATGTGCTCGTCACTATTCAACATAGACTGATTTTTTCTTAAACATTAATTAAAAATGCTACGTTTTGTAAATACATTTCTCTAGTTGTATACAATTTCAATAATAATTTTATTATTTTGAAACATTTTTGTTTATTATTTATTAATAAATTATAAATATAAGAAAATAAATGATAAAATAAGTCGATTAAAAATAGGTGGTGCCCGCCACTCGACCGATATTTTCTACCCTATCCCCATGTCCCTAATGGGACATGGTTTGAAAGGACCCTTGTAAGTTAATTTATGTAGAATACGATTTAACGTCTTTTGTCAGTGTTTCCTCGTAGCTATTTTGGTTTAAGAACGATTAACATATTAATAAGCTCTACCTCCATTTTGCATATACGTGTTCGATATTCAAATCAGTAGTCGTTACCGCGGACCTTGTCTAGCAGTTTGACTTATTTTACGACTTTTTATAATATGTTTATCTGCAAGTTGGCTCGTTCTACGTGCAACGTGTGTTTAACAAGCTGCGCGTGAGGAGGTCACACAAATATATTTATTACCTACCTAGGCGTAAGACTAGACGATGCTATCGTAACGTACTCGTATATACGCCACGAGCAATTATCGTGATTTACATGTATCCTAACTTCACTAGAAATGGTTATATTATACATCCAAATCGGCATCAAATGCTTATTAATGGTTTTCTCGAGTTATAGCAAAATTCTATTCCGTCTAGACTACGCCACGTACCAAAGCAAAGGTGATAACAATTATATATTGGGATTCAAACCCCAGACTATCAAAATGCATTTCGTACACTTAGCTATACTATTGTCTACACAATCCTTTTTTTTTGTTAACGAGGAGGAAATCTTCCGAAAGATACCCTGCCTTCTGGGGGGAAGGCGGCGGTTATGTGGGGTTTTTACCCACTAAAACCTCCCCGGTGGCCCTTTCTCGGTGCATGGTGAGGGGCTCCGGGATCTCCAGTGGAACGCACCGGAGCCCCTCTGCACTGTGCTCATAGAGAGCACTTCCCGGGGGAGGTTACTCCCTCCCCCCCTGTGCCCTCGTAGTGCAAGGCGACACGGGCCAGCCGATGTCGTCTTCTTCCCGGGTCCACCTTGGCGGACGACAAAGGCCCCCACCCTTGTCGCCCGAGGCCCCTTTTAGTCGCCTTCTACGACAGGCAGGGGATACCATAGTCTTATTCTTGAGAGCCCAGAACTACAGGGTTGAAACACACAATCCTAAGGCAGACTGGCAGAGAATGCCTGCTGGCATTAAGTCCCCCTTTTTGTACACTTTTTTGCAAATAAAGATTAAATAGATAAATAAATAAGATAGGAAGAGAGTAGTACGTTCGCACATTTTCTTTTCTCTCTCTTTCTCTTATAATCAGGTACGTTTCATACATGTAAGACACAGTGCAAGCCTAAAGTCTGTATCATACTGTACGAGAAAGAGAAAGCAGTTCCGGTGCACATTTTCTTTCTCTCTTGAACAATCGTGTATATATATTATATTTATAAACATATATATATTCACATATATAGATGGAGCTAAAGAAATTTTACTTCAGTTGTGTGGTCTAAACTGTACATGTTTCTTTTTCTATAGCTAATATTATGATCACCTCAAACGAAACGGTATCTCCTTGGATGTTCAAAATCTTGGCTGTCCAGGCGTGTTTATCGGGCACGGAGTCTTTGTGCAGGAATACCGAACCCTGTGTGTCCATCTGGGGCTTGTCGCCTGTGGACAAAGTGTTAGTAAATAAACAAAATCACTTGGAAAGACGGTAGAGGTAACACAAATATGTGATCTATGCCTACTCTACTACTAATAACTACAAGAGAGTAAGGTGAAAATTTTCGGCATAAAGCGTATTACAAATAAATAAAATAAGAGTGTCTCTTTGTAATATTATAAATATATTTATGAGTAAAAACAAAATCAGAGTTCAAATTGAGAAATATTAAGAATCAGAATTAATCAGAACCTAACCAATTTCTCATCAAACTACCTTTGAAGTGCATCCTAACTAACAAAAAATGATTTATCGTAATCGGTTTGCGTGATATTGAGTGATTCGTCCATTTGTCGCTTACGTACTTAATGCAAATTTTAGACTTTAATGGTTTTGTCAAGGATGCTATTTTTTTATTTATTTATTTAATACATTTTACATATAATATTTTACACATTAAAGCGGATCCCATAAACCTATCCCAGGGCCTCGTCCATTTTTACAATATTAGTAATATAGAAAGAGAACACCCCAACACCTCGTCACGAGCCGTTGCGGGCATCCTTTGCAAACGAACGCACACACCCTTCGTTAGCGAAGACGCCTCAATGCGTGTGAGCGTTCGATACAGGCTGTTCTTAATATATATTTTTTACACACCATACGCAAATGTTATAAAAAATATTTTGTTAAAGTTGAAATAGGAACACATAGCAATAGCTTTCAAATGAAAAAGATTTATCAAAATTGGTGCACGCAATCAAAAGTTAGGAGACAATATAAAAAAACACGAATTGAGAATCTTCTTCTTTGAAGTCGGCTGAAAATAGCCGCTTTTTACTACATGCATATGAATGAATATACATAAATAAAAATAACATTTTTTTACAATTTTGTGTATATCTGTTACGGATAATCTCTGGAACGGCTGTACCGATTTTGATGGGAGTTTCACTAACAGATAGCTGATGTTGTAAAAAGTAAGGTAGGCAGGACAACTAGTTAAAATATACAAATGATTTTCACCTAGAGTGAAGAAGAGTTGGATGATATCTTCATTTTCATCGAAGGCTCTGGTGAAGCGCACCACCCCGTTGAAAGGCTGTCCACGGCGGATGATGGTTACCGTCGGGTTTTCTTCGTTGACCACTTCAAATCTAAAGAGAAAAATATATTTAAATTGTCGGCCGTAAGAGTATTATATGGCGGCGTAAATACGGTATTCACAACCTCAAACAACAAATAAATACTGCAAAGTAAGGTATAAAAATAATACAAGTGACATTTTGATATAGAGTAATCTATCACAGAGATTGAATTAGTCAATCTACCTTTAACAAACACGTCTATACCGACATACCCTCTCTTTTCGGTCACATCTTTATCGTTATTCTGACATGTTTGTTTACTTATTAAATAAATTTACTTACTTATAGCTTATAGCTCAGTGTACGGTCTGTTGACTCTAGTTTTACACTAGCAACCCGAGTTCGATCGCTTTTGCCGGCTCTAAAATTTTGTTTGTTGCAATTGTATGTGCTGATTTACGACGCGCGTGAAGGAAAACATCGCGAGGATACCTACACGTCTCAGAATATCTAAGACACGTGAAGCCTACCAATCCGCAATAGGGCCGCGTTGCGGACTATCCCCGTATACTTTCTTTACAGAGGCCTGTGCCCAACAGTGGGACAAATATTAATATGTAGGATGTAACTTTGACTTTGAACTTGAATTGTTTTTAAAAGTGTTTATGCTCCGGAAAGAAAACATAAACGACAGCGCGTAGTAGCATTTAAAGTTTGAAATCGGTAGGATTTGTTTGCTCTTAGGTCTAAATACGTGAGCCTATTTAGTATAAAAAATATATATATAGGTAACTAGGTTACTACTTAGGTAGGTTAACTTCAGCTATGTTTATGTAATTTAGATGCCTTGGTTTACCTAGCATAGATGCTCAACGAAATTAAAATCGCAGTCATTAAATTTCCATTACTTACTTGATTGTGTTATGTGGCTGGGCGTTCTCTCTCGGGTAGAAATGTACGACGTCCACTAGCAAAGGATCCATTTTGATGAAATTGTCTGCAACAATAATGATAAGTACGTTAATGACTAAACTATAATACTAAGGACGTGGAAACTATGTTTAATTGTTGACTTTAAGACCATCCTTGCGAGTCTAGTATTTACAAAAGTAACACTTAGATCAGTCGGCACATGTTGCTATTCAAGTAGACACACATCACAGACAAAATATAACACATATTAAAAAAGAATGAAAAATAGACAAAAGACAGTTAAAGTTACACGGACAAATAATACAAAACATATGATGCCAATATCGGACACCGTAGTAGTCATAAATTATTAACAAGAAATTATTTTAGCCGACGAAAACGACTGCCTCTTGTTTGTTCTGTATTTATGCACCCATAGAGTTGTCATTTGTGTCCACAAAGTGCCTATATATTTTTTTTATATCTTCCTCTGTTACAGGCCTTCCCTGTAAAGTTAGTATCATGTATTGAGATCTAACACATAGATAGCCAAAGTTATTTCTATGGACGAGTTAGCAGTGTTTATCCTTTACAAAATATTAAAGAAATATGATTTCTTCCTTCGCCTTTTAAGAGCCTTAGTGGCTAAGAGAATAGTCCGCATTGGACTTTAAATGCCGTGGAATAATTTCTAAGACGTTTCCTTACCGTGCACGTGGTAAACAAATTGAACTACCACGTCTCCTCAGTTTAGTTTTAGTTTTGTTGCAACCTTTATATATGTCCCACTGCTGGGCGCAGGCCATTTGTGTAAAGAGAGTATAAGGGCATAGTACACCACGCCGCCCTAGTGCGGATTGGCAGAATTCACATGTCTTAGAATTGTTTTTGTAACACGCGTAGGTTTCCTCACGATGTTTTCCTTCATCGTCGAGCACGTGGTAAGTCAGCACATAAATTTGTAACAACAAATATATTGGTGCCGGCACCGGGGATCGAACTTGGGTTGCTAACGTACTATACAACTTGAGCCAACCGCTCGGACATTGAACTACCACGGCTCCTTATGTTGTGTTATTTATTATGTATATATATATATATATATATATAAATATATTTATATATATATGTATAATATAAATAAAAGTGTATGTAATACACAACCGATTCGTTTCCACTTTAGTTTTCACAGGTGTTTTGGCTGAAAATCAGCGCTGTGCTACATGTGTGAGCACAGCACATGCTGAGCCAACCCCTTTTCGGCACAAGGTCAATTTTGTTTTTTTTTATGTTGTTTTTTTGTCTTGGTTTACCTGTTATTTCTGTGTTCTTGATTTCTAATAAATGTTTATTCTATTCTATTTTATTCCTCTCAGGCGAGGAACCTAATATCGGTGAAAAGAGGGTAACGATTACCGTCTTTGTCTTACGTGTTAAGGTTATACGACACGAGACCTAGGTGTTATTTTATTACTGTATTTTCACGTGCGGTTAAAAGTAAAACGGCAGAAGTCTATTCAATAATATGTTAACCGGTTATATATTTTTCATACTTTTTAAGCTAGTGCTTGACCACGATCCCACCTGATGTTAAGTGGAAATGCAGTCCTGGATGCTGAGATAGCTTAGTAAATGCAAATTCACTCTACTCTTGAAAATATCTGCATTGTAATCGGAAAGAAAGTCAGACACGAACTGTATAAAACATTGCAAAGTATTAGATCATCGGATGTTCAGGATAAGCTGTTTATTTTTATCTCATCGGTGTAAGAGAAGCGATGATCTAAGGGAACGTGATGCATTCATTTAAATGACTGTTGCATTTAATCTGTGATCATTGAAATAAATTTTATTGTTTAAGTTTTATTGTTAAATTGTTTTATCTTTGTTCGGATCTACGCAGAGTCAGTACGCTTCATCATCTTGGACTGTATTTGGTTTTATATCTGAGTAAATTAAGCGAAAGATAGAGCGGTGGTAGGTCGATGCCCGGGCGGTCGTTTCAACTTGCATAGTACAGTATTCCGAGTTCAATCCCCGGTGCAGGCATCAATGAACTTGATTATTGTTTAAGTGCAGTGCAAGTGATTAACCATTCGCTCGGCGCTGAAGGAGAATGTCGCGACAAAATCTTAATGTAGACCGCGTGGCAAACTATGCCCTTGTACTCTCTTTGCAAAGACAAAAACAGCTGATGCTCGGGTCAACGAGCGCCAGGGCGCGGAGAGGCGGCAAGAATTATTTTTGGCGAGGATGCTGTTTTCTTTAAACATATGATTTTTTTTCCGTCTCATCATCAAAAGTGTCATTAGTACTATCGTCTATCATCGTTCTTGGAATACCCTGTGTATATGTGCTGTAACTTTAAATTTTACGTGCAAGACGTTAATATTTACGTAAATATTAAGCGAGGATTTGATTTGTAGTTGATTTTAGTTGTTGATTGTGATATTATACGGGAGATATCACAAAACTTGACTTTTTGAGTTGTTTTTAAATACTTTTTATAGAATCCACAACCAGTTCTGGAGCCGGTGCTGACCGGACAAGGTGACCGATTAATTGCCTCAATGGCATAGTATTACTTTAAATTGAAAACCATTATAACTCGACTCCAGTTGACCTTAAAATGGATTCGAGCAGAGCTAAATAAATGCTGTACAATATTTTCCGTTCGGCAAGGAGGTTCAGGTACCTCTTGAAATAAAAAAAACAAGATTGCACGGCCTTTTATCTATAGGGAGTAGATAATCTATCCGATTTGGATGCTTAGATTTTTTCATAAAGGCCGACGACAAATATTGTCATGTGTAATGGAACTTTTTCATTACTGATTTTTTTTTTATGTAACATGAGGCATTACTACTGACTTATTTCTAAATTCAGAGTTTTATAGCCCCTTGTCCTTTTTACTCTAAGTATAGGCGTAGTAATGCCTAAGCTATTTCTAGTTCCCCTAACATGGATAGGTTAGGGCAGTTTTACTCCCATGCCTTTCCTCACTTATCTATTATACCCTCTTACATTCTCCTTTTTAACAACTTATTTCTACTTTACTTATTTTATTTCTATTTCTAATATGTACACTTATTCTTTTTCATTACTGATTGTCGACATACGTAGAAGAAAGCTCTCAGTCAGTCAAAACAATTCTTCAAATCGAATCAATTCAAATCAAAAGTTATGAGGTAAAAACATTAAAAGAAAAAAAAACAAATAGACGAGTTGAGAACCTCCTTGAAGTCAGTTGAAAATAAACAATTATTTTTGTACTATTCCTTTTAAAAAAAACAGGACTGAGTCAGAAAACAAACATTCAGTGTCAACAGTTGCCGATTTTTGCAAGTATCTGTAATCTGCTAGTTCAGTTGTTTTTTTTGGTTTTCCAATGGCATACCACTGCCACTCTCACATTGTTTCAATTCTTGTCATATGTCAATCGAGCAGATAACATTTTCTAAATATATCGATAGATTTAATCAATTAATAAAAATAAAAAAACTAGAAATTTATTTGATTGAAAATAACGATTTTCACACACAAAATTGAACGACAATGAAATGAATTGTAATTGATTACTTTAATAGTGAAATGGAATTAGCAAATAACAGGCTTATTGTAATTCGAACGTTTAGCCAGGAGGATTTTTTTTAATAAAAAGCTTATGTTTTTCCACAAAAAATTCTTGATAACCATTCCAAATAAATTTAAGCTTGCGCTACGAGACGGTACAACAGTATAAAGGGGTTGAATCTACGATCTTATGCTTCGTACACGTACCCTTAACAAGTAAGCTATTAACGCTTAAATCATGCTATCACATCAAATTTAAAGCTCATATGGTTTTCTCATGGTCAGAACTGGACAAAATTGGGACCACTCGGGTAGCACCAACTATCAAATAAAAATAATGTACAAAATCGGTTTAACCAGTCGAAAATTCTGAGGGAACAAACATAAAAAATTTGTAGAATTGAAGAACCTCCTACTTTTTTTAAGTTGATTAAAAAAATTACCTTAGTGACGACGAAGAAACACAACACTATCACAACACAACACAGGCAATTGAAAGTTAACGTATTAAAATTGCAGATTTAACTGTACCGTTGATGCGCGCGCGCAGAACTGATGCCAGATTTAGTAGCGCGCGGGGTATATCTTCAGCGGCTGCCCGTAGCGCCGGCTGTGTAGTGTCAGCATAATACACGGAGATTTCTGGACAAGTTTAACTAGTGCTTTTAATTTTAACTAGCTATTCCCCACGGCTTTACCCGTTATAATTTGTTTGTTAATGTTAGCTTTACAAACAAAACCGACTTAAAATCAAAACAAATGTTAAATGCTATTACGCGCGGACGCCCTCTTTGTATTTAAGCATTATCGTAGGAATATGATTTAATAGAATTAATCATAACCTAAAAAAATTCTCATAAAAAGTCTCTTTACATCCCTTGAAATAAAAAATGTCTCACTGAAATTCTTTGGCGTGATATTGAGTTATTCGTTCATTTGTGGCGCACATTCTTGCTTCAAATTTAAATATTTAAGGTTATCTCATCGATCCCGTTGTCAG
The DNA here is from genome assembly GCA_029286785.1 of Meandrusa payeni. NCBI lineage: Eukaryota > Metazoa > Arthropoda > Insecta > Lepidoptera > Papilionidae > Meandrusa > Meandrusa payeni. The sequence goes on along the minus strand of JAGSMX010000008.1, from coordinate 2,000,195 downwards.
TGTACCAAATTGAACCATAGAGAAAGCACCAGCTTTCAAATAAAAAAAGTATCATCAAAATCGGTTCAGCCACTCGAAAGTTATACGGTAAGTTATGAGATAGCAAACATAAAAAATACAGACGAATTGAGAACTTCCTCCTTTTGAAGTTGATCGGAAGTTTTTTTACACTTATGTAAGCAACGTTTACCATATAGGTTTTATAGATGGCTGTATGACAGTTATTACTACTCTGTACTACAGAACAATATACTTCTATGCTCTGTACTAAGATGTCACTATTATTTTTGTACCCTACTTTGCGGTATTTATTAATTCTTCGAGTTTCGAATACCTTCTTAGCGCCGACATATATAATACAATATACTTAATCCTTCTTTGAAATACGTTGAGACTTATATCGTTCGGGGACCCTAGCGTTGAGTTACTCAAATAGAGGTTCGCTCGTCGGCATCGTCTCAATAACGTTTGAACACGTTTCACGTTGCCGCGGCTTCCTGACCTAAGTTAAAATTAACTAGAGACGAAAATACAAATATTTTTATCTCATTTTTATCTTAACAAGGCATTGATATCTCGTGAAACTATTAAGAGTCACACGTAAGACAGTTATCAGGCAATGATCGCACCTGAACACGACCTGATGTTTAAAATTTTTCCGAGCGTCAATCAATCATAGTAATCAAAAGCAGTGAAATACGATACAGTTTTATTTTTAATTTATTATGGAGAGTTAAATCATATCACCCAACGAGACAGTTGCTCCAACATGATGACAACCCACTCCGCTATGCGATTAATGAGTAATCTAAAAAATTACCTCGTATCATAGGATTAATTTTATATAAAAATTTTCCTTAGGTAAATACCTCTATCTCTGGAATTGGACATAGTCATTACAAAGTACAATTATCGCATATCTCATATTATCCTGTTATGATATAACAAGCATTTGTGTCATAAGTATAACATTCCATCCTTCTGCGTTTAACTTAAAATTTGATGATATAATTTTGTCGTAAACATTTTCAACTGCTGTTGTGACCACTTACGTAACTAGAAATAATTCTGTGATCTGAATACGATAAGTTCCCCTTTGGTATAATATTTTATCTTCATTTAATTAAAGAGTTATCTGTGCTTTATTTTAATTACAAGTTGATTGATTAAAACTAAACTAAAAAAATTGTCCCGTTTAAAGTTTAGGCAACCTACATCACATTTTGACGCCAAATTCACGGTCGTACTATTTATAAGCAAACTATAATTAATTCCATTAACGACTAGTATTTCCCTAAGGCCTTAAGTTACTAATACAAATAACATTACTAGAAATTATACGTCAAAGTTACCAGATCGATGATACATCGAAATAGTCATCCGCGCTGTTCCGACGTACGTGCGCTTACGGTGTAGTGGCTGTAATACGTGACATAATACAAATACATCGAATAATTTACGCATTCAAAGACATCCTTAATTTCGCAACAATATGGTTGTTTTTTGACCAACTTCAAAAGAGAAGTTTAGTCCATTCGTCTGTATGTTTATTTTTTTATGTAACCTCATACCGTTCGACTGAGTGAATAGATTTAATATTTTTTTTTATTTGAAAGCCGATACTTTCCGTGTAGTCTCATTTAAATTTGGTCCAATTCTAACAATGGCATCTATGATGAATCTATATAAGTGTTAAATTTGCATCAAGAATACGCGCAAAAAATGGACGAATAACTCAATATCACGCCAAGTGATTTTAATGATTCATTTTTCAATGTAAAAGATGTATTTCAAAGTATTAAGTTATTAGATTAATATATTGCAGACTCGGGACCAAGGCTTACCGATTGTACAACGAATTAAAAAATACATCTTAGTTCTGCAATTTGTTTGTTTTTTGTGTATAATTAATGTTCCATTAAATGGACTATTGCGTAGTGATGGTAAGAGACCAGACGGTATGACTCTTATACCCTGGAAGACGGGACAACCTCTGGTATTGGACGCTACATGCGCCGATTCTTTGGCACCGTCACATCTTCCAGAATCTTCTATTGAGGCTGGAGCGGCCGCTGTAATTGTAGAAAACCTCAAGATGCGCAAAAATAGTAACCTCGATAGAGGTTTTATATTTGAGACGTTTGGGGTAGAAACTTAGAGTCCGTGGGGTCCTAGTGCACCCGACCTTTTTAATGTGATAGCTAAGAAGTTGGTCGTTATACAATTCGAAGTTATACATTGCACAGAGGCTAAGCAGTTCCATACAACATGGCAATGCTACATGCCTTCTGGGCTCGCTCCCAAACGACGACGGTTTGACACAGTTATAATTTTTGTAAATATTTTGCAAAATACCTATTATATTGTAAATATAAAATTATGTTAAACACTTTATAAATTTATACATATATCTATCTGTCTAATGTTGATGAATTATTGTTTATTTGAACTATCGATAACTTCATCGGCCGTCATTTAACTACCGTGCTGTTCAATAAACTACGAAAATAAATAATGCATGTTCCAAGCGTCAGATGTACGGAATAGATTCGACAACGGCGAGAAATCTATTCAGATTGGAATGCGCCGATTTTAGCAATGATGTTAATATTATTCAACACAACGGACAACGAAAACTTGCGACTTTCACAATATAATATATCAAAAAAAACACACACACAAAAATACATCTTATTGCTGCAATTTGTTTGATTTTTGTGTATAATTAATGTTCCATTAAATGGACTATTGCGTAGTGATGGTAAGAGACCAGACGGTATGACTCTTATACCCTGGAAGACGGGACAACCTCTGGTATTGGACGCTACATGCGCCGATTCTTTGGCACAGTCACATCTTTCAGAATCTTCTATTGAAGCTGGAGCGGCCGCTGTAATTGTAGAAAACCTCAAGCTGCGCAAAAATAGTAACCTCGATAGAGGTTTTATATTTGAGACGTTTGGGGTAGAAACTTTAAGTCCGTGGGGTCCTAGTGCATGCCACCTTTTTAATGTGTTAGCTAAGAAGTTGGTCGTTATACAATTCGAAGTTATACATTGCACAGAGGCTAAGCAGTTCCATACAACGTGGCAGTGCTACATGCTTTCTGGGCTCGCTCCCAAACGACGACGGTTTGACACAGTTATAATTTTTGAAAATATTTTGCAAAATACCTATTATATTGTAAATATAAAATTATGTTAAACACATTACAAATTTATACATATATCTATCTGTCTAATGTTGGATGAATTATTGTTTATTTGAACTATCGATAACTTCATCGGCCGTCATTTAACTACCGTGCTGTTCAATAAACTACGAAAATAAATAATGCATGTTCCAAGCGTCAGATGTAAGGAATAGATTCGACAACGGCGAGAAATCTATTCAGATTGGAATGCGCCGATTTTAGCAATGATGTTAATATTATTTAACACAACCGACAACGAAAACTTGCGACTTTCACAATATAATATATCAAAAGAAAAAATATTACACACAAGAATACATGTTAAAGTTAATGTTAAATTATATATATATATTATATATGTCTTACTGTTGGGCGCAGGCCTTCTATGTAAAGAGAGTAAAAGGGCATAGTCCATCACGCGGCCCTAGTGTGGATTGACAGACTTCACAACATTAGAAATTTTTTCTAAGATAATAGGTTTCCTCACGATGTTTTCCATCATCGCCGCGCGCGTGGTGAATCAGCACGTAAAATTGCAACAACAAATTTATTGGTGCCGGGAATCGAACTCGGGTTGCTAGCGTACTATGCAACTTGAGCCGACATGCCGGAAACTGAGCTACCACGGCTCAGAATACATGTACTCTCATAAGTTTTAAAATCAGAGTGTATACAAAATTACAACTTACTATTTGATATTTCGAACGTTACGTAATTGGAATCACACGAAATTTATTCTTCATCTGTTGAGCAATCGCTGTCCGCTTTTCACCAAGCTTGTATGCTTCTATATGTATGTACGTATATATATATATATATATATATGTAAAGAAAAATATAATTTTCTTTTTATAAAATGTTGTCAAATGTCATCATGTCAACGAGACATTTGAACTTATAAAATAGTTCATTTACAATAGGGATAAATATTGTAAATACATAACATTAAATGTCGTTTCTTTTATAAAAAAGAAACTCAGCTGTGTTTATTTATCAATTTAAATCTTATTATATATATATATTTGTAGGTAGGTATATATTAGGTATGTAAATATCATATATTTTGGTACAAACAGTCTTGTAATACAATGTAAGTTACACAATATAAATTTAAAATATTGACAAGGAGTACTTAATTTATTTAAGCAATATTAATTACATATATTATTCTTTTATATGGCAAGCTTAAGCCAGTGACTAAGTAAAAATTGAGAAAGAAAAAGAGAATACAATTACAATAATTTAATTATGATATTTTTTAAACATTTCTGAAGAATTGTGAAATAATTCAATATTTGAAAAGTTTTTATTATAACAGCTGACTATAATATCATATGCCGGCCAAAATAAGGCTTGACAATCGAACCGAAGACTCCACTAAATATATAGTTAGCATATGATCTCACAGCATTAAGACATTGCATGTAAGTTGTTCCACAAGTATCAATTTGCATTAATCCGTATTCAGAGACGTGACAGCCAAATGACAGCTCGAATATGGCCGACATGTTTAATGCATGATCTAAATAAACAGCATTGAAATAAGCTTATGTTATTCGCGTTAATTAATTGTAATTGTAAATGCATATAACTAAACGGGTAAGATTTTTTTTGTATATTTATAAACTATATTATACTAGCGTACCCGTTTCGCCGGGCTAAGTTTTGCTTTATTTTATTTAAACAATAAACTTACATCATTAAAATATATTTCTTTAATCCTCACAATATATTAAATTATTCATTTCTCTCCGTATTCATTCTCTTCTCGAGCGGGTTTTATAATCCTTGCGCGTTACCGCTATTTTATGGGCAGGCCCCACCCCTTAGATGTTAGGAGCGTTGCTGGAGTTTCTTCGGCCACTTCTTCTCCCAGCGCCAACGCTTCCCGAAGTGGCACTCAAAGTTAGTTTAGCTTTTGAATGTCTCTTAGATTATCCGTGAAATACCAACCGACCGAGTCGTGGTTCGGCCCTGTCGGGCGCCCTCGGATCGGCATGCTTACGCGTAACATAGTAACCGTCAAGCCGAGGTTACCCCTCACCGGGGGGACCCTCGTGTCGAGTTACTAGCAATAGAGGTTCATGCTAAGCGACCTAAGAGCTATGCCACCTCTCAATCCGGTCAAGCAGTCAAGGCCAGCTTCTCTGGCCAATCTGTGTAGTTAGTCATAAAAAAAATCGAGCGGGTGAAGAAGAGCGACACCCATGTACATAGCAGTAAATACAATATCATTCTCATCATTTATTCAAAATAATATCGGGCTCAAGTTTATGTCAAAAATAAAAATACGACGTATAGCTTGTTTGACAGTTTAAAAAGAGGAGTGCTGCGATCGTCACCAAACTTTACAGGATTACTCGCCAGGTCAATGTGAAGATTCCCTGAAAGTTTCACTGAGATCAGTCAAGCCGTTTCGGAGCCTATATGGAATATACCCACACACTTTCTCTTTTATATATGTAGATAAGTATAAGTCGAATCGTTTATGAACATGAAATTGATGAATATTCAATACTTCACAGAAACTTCGTACACGCCTGTACCAAATCTTCTTCAACCGACTTTAAAAAAACTCTTCCGTTCTCAATTCGTCTGTATGTTCTTTTTTATGAACGGCAAATAACTTTAGCGCTAACCGTATATGTGCAAAAGTAGAAAATATGGTATCACATGTAATTAATACACTTCAAACTTGACTTGGTTGTTCTATTGTTTGTTTTGTCCAGGTTTTATATTTAAGAATGGGTTTATGAACGGCAAACGAGCCGAGATGAAGGAAGAATGGACATTAAAAAAATATTGGAGCTTGTTTTTATAAATATTATGTTTTTTAAACATAACATATTATGCAGATAGGAACATTTTTTTCTTTCTTTCTTTTTGGGGACTTTTGCCCTTTTGGGCATGTCAGCCCCATCATAACCTAACCTAGGTACAGACACATCGGTCGCATGAAGCGCTCGCTCCCTCTGAGGTCGGGTCAGACAGCAACATTAAAAGGCACCCACATTTTGCTCCCTGAATTTGACTTTCTTTCCGTTTCATGTTTAGCACATGGGGGAACCATTATGTGATGCACATCATCCACCATTTGGCAAATCTCACAGTTCGGTGAGTCAGCCCTCCGCATCCAATGTGCAAAAAATTTTGCAGGGAAATGTACCGACCTCAATCTGTGCACCGTTGTGATATGCATTCTACTTGTTTCTTTCAGGAACCAAGGCAATAGGACTATTTTACGAATTATGTTAAGGTCTAGCTTAGTATGTACGAAATTTAATCTTAACGTGAAGGACTATAAATTTGTATGTTGAGATTTCACTGAGCAAGACCCTCACGCAAGTTTGGCCTTTTTTTTTTGTTAACGCGGGGGAATCTTTTTATAAACCATCCTCCCGTACCCTAAGTGGGCCCGGAGGGATGTATGGGACTCAGCCTGCGCAGCCCCTACCCACTAAACCTTTCGCGAATGCCATCAGCCGTTATGAACGGGTTGCCCCGGATCTGTCAGCGACAGGACACCCCAACGACCGGCCGGTCCCGGCAAAGACCGGACTTCATCCTCAAAAGGGGACTTCTCCGGCACTCAGAGAAGTCCCGACGACGCCGAAGCATACTGGGACCCATCCTGGCCCCGCTTCGGATTACGGGAGCGGCAAGAGGAAGCGTTGGAAATGCCTCCTGCGACAAGTCGCCTGCGGAGGGAGCCTCTGCGCTCCCCTCCCTGACCCGCTAATCAGCCTCCTTCTGGGACATGACCGTCTCGCAGAAGGAGGCGACCGCCGTCTAAGACCTGTCACTCGAAACCATCGCAACAGCGAGGCTCGGAAGGGACAGGTCTACCGACGCAAGTTTGGCCTAAGCTAAGCCTGAGCAAAGTCAAAGTACGCTTAATAAATTTCAACCTAAGCTTAAAAACTCTCATATCTGAATATGTGAACTTTAGGTCGCTTATAACTCCATGTTTAATTCCAATTAAAGATTACATTATAGACATCTATCTTAATCCTGCAAGTCACTCTATTAAAGCATTTCGACCATATCTCGTACACAGGAAATACTACACATATCGTACGAGTGATATTTCCAGTTATATTTCAGAGCACATACCTCGACATAAATTTTCTGACGTTAAACGATTGACATACATACAAACCGCTCTGGTTTTATCGGCTTCTCCAACGCCAATTTAATATACAGGGCCGAACTTAATTTTCAACAACAAAAGAGGTTCCCAATTCGTCTGTATTTTCTTATGTTTTGTGTACTTATATGCCGTCTGTTCTGGACCGATTTTGATTTTTTTTTCTTGAAAAGGTTTTTTGGTTTCGATTAGCTACGTACAGTGCTACGATACATTGGAGTAATCTCGAATCTCATCTGTATAACCTTAAAAGACCAGATTAAAAAATAATTTTAATCTGGTCTTTTCTTTATCTGTCTGTCTTCAAATTGCCATGCGTATTATACATATACATACGTTTGTTATATGGTTATTTGTTTTAAATAATATATAACATTTTAAATAAGAACTAACAAAGAGTTAATATATAAACAGTGCGCTCAAATCTCAACGCTGCCATTTCTAGATTAAAGTCGAATTTCGACTGTAGAGTGACCACTAATATTATAGATTTTAAATGCGTCCCTGTAGAATAAGAAGTTTATATTTCGATGGTCCGTAACTAAGTATTCCTCTAACAATGTCTGTTAATGTGGTCAATATTATTAGTTGCCAACAAAGCTACGAATATGGCAACATTGAACTACTAACCTATTTTCAAGAGTTATGTCGGCTCTTTATAAAAAATACACGCGCTACTGAGACCCTAGTCTGTGATTTGCCAGTGACGTTTCATTATGAAACCGGTCTATTACAGTCATATCAATTATCACTCCATGATTACCAAATACGTCGAATACACACACACGATTGGTTGGTACTCGTACGCCATCGGTACATAATGGCAATTAACTGTAGGACCACTACAAATACAAAATATCAACCATTGTATTGCCATTCAAAGTTAATTTTGCACACAATTTCTTTTTTAATTTAGTTTAACAATTTTTCAAATTAGACATAGACATAGACATTTATTTATTGGCATCACAATACAAAAACACATCACAGACAGAATATATCACACATTAAAAAAGAATAAAAAATATACAAAACACAGTTAAAGTTACACGGACAAATAATACAAAACATATGATGCCAATATCGGACACCGTCTCAGCATATGCTGTCGCAAGGATGCGACAGCGCTGATTAGTACATAGGATATGGATGACCGAGCTTTGCTTAGTATTTTTTTTTATAAATCATGTTTTTTGATTATTATATTTAGATACGAAATTCGTATATGATCACATATTATATTATACTATATTATTACTATACTTAATTAAACATATAAGTTATGGTTGTTTTTAATATTTATAACATGTATGTATGTCTATCAATGTATTTATATTATATATTATTTTTACTAAGCGTGCAACCGTTACTTTGTTTACACAACCCGGAGGAAGACTGGCAGAGAATGCTTTTTGGCATTAAGTCTGCCTATTTGTACGCTTTTAGTCTGTGCAAAGTAAAGATTAAATAAATAAATATATGTAAAGTAAAGATATGAAACCTCTTTACTTAAATTTATTTCTTTTTGTATTTTTATAATTTTAAATGTAAAATGTCAATGAAATGTGTGACATTTATATATAATAGATAGAATTGAAATACCGACATTAAATGTTGTTTCTCTAATTATTATAAAGAAACGCAATTTAGTCTTTTATTTCAAACAAATATATAGACTTTATTATATATATCCTACACTACAACTTGTAATTCTTAACAGTTGAAAGTATTTCCACACTTTTGGTTCTCGAGTTGAGGAGGTGTTTTCGTGATTCATATCGCAGTGTACAAGGTATGTTGCATCAGTGACTGTGCAGTGCGGTTGAATGCCATTTTTTTGTCGTGATGCGTGCGACTTCGAAATCCGGCACAGCTTCTGCCAGTTCTGATGACGCCACGGACAGTTAAAAAAAATATCCTGACATCAATTTCTTCCTCTGTTGTCATGTAAAATTTATGGATCCATTTTTTGGAGGAAATAACGCGGTAAACGCATGCGCGTGCTACCAATAACATAGCTTACGCATTGAATTTTTAAAAATTTAGCAATATTTATCCAAAATACAATAATAAGTAGGAAAGCCCGCCATCTGCCAGCTATTCTAGCGTGCGCTGCAAAAACATCAACAGCCGCAAAATGTATGATGGAAATGTTTATCTAGTCCTACAAAAAAGACAACGACGGCAACATAAACACAATAAAAATTGATAATTTAATTCTAACACACATTTGGTAGGAACAAATTGTTTCTTATATCAAAATCAATACTTTAAATAAATAGTTATTTCGATAGGTAACATTTCAATGTATAGTTTTTAATTGCAACTCCAGTGAGGAAGCGGGTAAGAGCCGTGGTAGTTGTGTCCGGGCGGTCGCCTCAAGATGCATAATATACGCTAGCAACCCGAGTTCGTTCGGTGCCGGCACCATTAAATTTGTTGTTGCAATTTTATGTGCCGATTTACCACGCGCTCGGCGGTGAAGGAAAACATCGTGAGGAAACCTACATGTCTTAAAATATTTTTCTAAGATATTTGAAGTCTGCTAAACCGCATAAGGGCCGCGTGGCGGACTATGCCCTTATACTCTCTCTTTACAAAGAAGGCCTGTGTCCAGCAGTGGACATATATAAAAGGCTGTAATTAACTAACACCAGTACAAAACAAAATTACGATAATAATGCATAATTTTCATACACAAGAGATCGAGATTGCTTAAATCTCTTGTGTTCTGTTTTACAAAATAAAATATTGAGATATGATGGAACCTGTTTGAAGTCGATATTATCGTAAAGACAGAAAATACACATGTCGGCGCTGGCAGTTAATAATAATAAACGTGTTTACGTTCTCTGTGGAAGAGTTATTGCGTTTTTTTATTACTTCGTTTGTCTACGCAGCTAATTCGGTTTTCTAAAGTGGTCAAAGAATTGTAAAATAGCACAAGATTGAGGCGTAAATAGTCTTATGACTCGGAGTGCGATTTAAGAACAAAACGGTTCCGAATCTGTTAGTGTCACTGAATTTTCACTATGACTACCGACCGACAACAATTCTATTATTGTCATTGTGTCGGAAGCCGTAATCTACTAATTTCGTTCTCCTGCTAAACCAATTATTTTCAAAATGAACGTTCTCATACAAAGTTTATACTTCAGTAGATGGCGTTGCTGAGCAACAAAGCGTAACTGATGAATCAGGAAGCGAAGGAATAGGAAGCGTCAATAGCCTAATGGTTTACGTACGGTCTGCGAATCGTAAGGTCGTAGGTTCGAATCCACCATTCGACTATTGACGTGAACCATCTCCTAGCACAAGCTTAAGCTTAGTTGGAATAGTTAACAAGAATGTTAGTAATGTTTTCTGAAAAAAAAAAATATTGCAAGCTTTCTTTTTTTTCAAAAAAAAAATCAATCACTTTAGTGATACATACGTCAAAAAAAGATATATCGCGTCTTATTAAGTTGTACAGAACTGAAGAACTAAGTGATACAGAAGAAATAGATCACAAAGTTTCATAACAAAAAGATTGTGTAGTCACTTGTTTAAGGCCAGGAATCACTAACCAAAAAACATGATTAACAAAAAAATTCCGAGCAAAGATCAGTATTAGATTATAATACTACTAATATTAATGTCGGCTTATCCATGTATTTAATTCTTTGTTGAAACGGATGTTACGTCGGCTAATGCCAAGGACAGTACAATAACTGATCAAACTAAATCCAGATCCAGTCTTGGCAAACGTTCAATTGACAACTTACTGATATAAATGTCCTTTCCATAGTTTATAAAGAGATTTTTACTATCGTTTTACCCTAGTGCGGAGATGGGTATGAGTTATAAAAAGTCGTTGACATATTTAATCTTTATTTGCTGTCTTAATGCCAGAAGGCATTCTCTGCCAATTTACCTTAGGGTTGCGTGGAGATAACGGGTGCAACCTTAGAGTGAAAAAAAGTATTATATTATATGTATATAAACATAAATCTATATATATATATACAAGAAAGTGTGTGAGGCTGTCCGTATAGGCTCCGAAAAGGCGGGACCGATTTCAATGAAATATTCAAGGAATCTTAAGATAGACCTGGCGAGTAATCCTGTAAAGTTTGGTGACGATCGGAGTACTCCTCTTTTTGAACTATCAAACAAGCGTACTTTTATTTCTGACATTAACTTGAGATCGAAATGTTTTTTTTATATAAGATAAGAATGTTCTCTCTAATGTCTGGAACGGCTCGACTAATTTTGACGGGACTTTCACTGGCAGATTGCTGATGTAATAAGTAACTTAAAAAATAAATAGTTTTAAATCGCGGGTAACACCACGAGCGCATCTACTCACACGTGCGAGTATATAGAGTGGGAATTCGTCTAGACACAATATCACAACTTGTATTTGGCGCCGGCGCGTATTTAAGCATAAAACCTGTATTCAAAGCTGCCACATCTAGTTAAATCTCCGCCCGGCGTCCTTGTCGTAGCAATTACGGTTTACCGCATGCCAATAAATAATATTAAGCTATGTAACAATTTGTTACCGCGTGAAATAATGACTTAAGTACAAGATTTATTTTAGCACTTTTGATCTTGCACGATTCATTATGTGAACCATTAGCGAGTGTTCTTCAAAAAAAATTATCTTTAACAAGTATACTTACGAGTAACAAGTATATTTAGAAGCAAAAACAAACACATACTCCAAATCGAATCAATAGTTAAACGTATAACGGGCGGATTGTGGCGCACATACTTGATGCAAATTTAAGGACTACCCACCACCTTCCATGGCCCCACCAACCTCGCGGTTATATGGGCCGAAACGCGGGAGGGTACGCGTGGTCTGGCCGTGTGGCCCCACACGCACCTTCTTGACTCCCTACAAGTTCTTTATCAGGGCCTTTCTCCACCATTCGGAGCTCAACCCCTTAAGGTTCTCTACGGCACGCAACATAATAGCTCGCTCGACGGCGCCAGACGACTTTTTAACGGGTCCTTCGTTTATGCCAAGCGTGTGCAAATTCCCTGAACTTGAGGAAGTTGCCCTCCGAGGAGACCAGATCGCGGAAGTAGACCGGACCCGTACACGTACGTGTCAGACCGTTCAGTAGCCTAGCGCGCAAATCATCATACAGTGGGCACGACCACAGCACATGGTGGCGATCCTCTGCATCCTGTCCACAATCACACGCACTCTCATCACATAAACGCATCTCGTGCAGCCTTCTACGAAAATTTCCGTGACCCGTTAGGAGCTGCGAAGTCACATAATCCGGTGCGATCCAAGTCGGTCTGCAAATTTAAGGACTAAAAAGGGGCCTCGGGTTAACTAGGCGACAAAGGGGGCCTTTGTCGTCCGCTGAAGTGGACCCGGGAAGAAGGCCATATCGGCTGGCCGTGTCGCCTTGCACTGCGAGGGCACAGGGGGAGGGATTAACTTCGGTGCATTCCGTTGGAGATCCCGGAACCCCTCGCCATGCAACGAGGAAGGGCCACCAGAGGGGTTTTAGTGGGTATAAATCCTACATAACCGGGGTATCTTGTTGAAGATTTCCTCCGTCAACAAAAAAGAAAAGAATGAAGGCTTATATGGTTTTCTCGTAGATGCCATTGTTGGATTTGGACCAAATTATGATATTGGGACCATAAGGGAAGCACCAGCATTCAAATAAAACAAGAATTGTCCAAATTGGTAGACGCAGTCTAAAGTTACGAGGTAACAAACGTAAAAATAAAATAAAACATAGACGAATTGAGAACGTCCTCCTTTTTCGAAGTCGATTAAAAATAAAAACCGACTTCAAATAAAATCAGGGACGAAATACAAATATTAAACACTACTACGCACTATCCTTTGTGTGAAAATGTGTCCAAAATATTCTAGAGTCCTTTCTTTCTTTTCTCGGATTGTTATTATACAATCATATATTAATAACATATATATAATCAAAAATCTAGAAGCGTCAATAGCCTAATGGTTAAGGGTACGGTCTGAGAATCGTAAGGTCGTGTTCGAATCCACCATTCGACTATTGACGTGAACCACTCCTAGCACAAGCTGGAAAGGTTAACAAGAATGTCAGTAATTTTTATGAAAAAAAAAGAAATATTGTTAGCTTTCGTTTAAAAAAAAAGTCAAGTACTTCCTTTTCAAATCGTCATGAGACTTCACTGTATTGTATTATTCTCTCAAGTGAAAGGGATTGTCTTTGGTGTCATTACATAAACATGTTCTTTAGCAAATATAACTTAAACTTATTACAGTTGCAAGACGTAACAAGCCGCTTAACACATAATAAAAAATAATACGATTGCAACCGTGTTATGCAGTTGTGTCCCAGGAAGGAATAATTACGCGTTGCAACTCCATTACGGGGGCATGGAATCAATGTAACAATAATGATACGAAGACATCTCGCGAATATGTGATGTAAACTCGAAAGCTACGTAATCGATAACGATACAAAGTTTCAAAAAAATATATTAATAATTTTTATTTATTTGCACAAAATTGTACAAAAGTTGGACTTATATATGGATTATATATATACATATAGATATATATATATATACAAGATATATATAAGAGAAAGTGTGTATGTTTCATATAGGTTCCGAAACGGTTGGACGACTTCAATGAACTGAACTTACAGGGAATCTTCAGATTGACCTGGCGAGTAATCCAATAAGTTTGGTGACGATCGGAGCACTCCTCTTTTTGAACTGTCAAATACAGCTTTTATTTACCATGATGAGATTCTATTGTTTTACAACCCAAATTGGGTATTGACACATGGTGTGTATTTATGTCATTATGAACTATATTGAAGTACAATGGAGTATATTAAATTATAATGAAATATAATAAACGATTTTGATGTAGGAAGAAGAAAGATATTGTATTTACTGATATGTACATGGGTGTAGGTAATGATCTTCAACCGCTCGAGAAGAGAATAAATACGTAGAGAAATGAATAATATATTGTGAGAGTTAAATTCAATATTTAATGATGTAAGTTTATTGTTTAAATAAAATAAAGCAAAGTCTAGCACGGCGAAAAGGGCTGGGTACGCTAGTGTTATATACACGTATATATTTCATACTTTTTCCTCAAACATGTGTACAGCTGTGCAATTTGATAAAGTGTTTTACAAGAAATGACAGATTAAAAATAAGAAGCGTTCACTGTCTGTGAGGGTTCCGTCATCCTTCCAGGAATCTATAATTAAAACCAAAGGCAATGGCATGATTATAGCCCCGCTCTCTAATGCTTTAAGCTGGGTATGTATAGGAAAAATGTACTTTATTTCATCAGCGGTTTATTCATAAGGGGAATTTAAATAATTAATGTAACAGAAACCGTCTGGTTGAGCGCAACCGGTTTCCGAATTCGTCGACCAGTTTCACAGAGATCGTTCGATTAATGAAACGGTGAAATTATGTATGCCGAATTCGGCATTTGGTACTATAATATATTTTAACTAACCGACTACAAAAGAGAAGGAGGTTCTCAATTCGTTTGTTTTTTTTTCTATTTGTAAGAGTTTACTACGTTGGCATTGGGAGTTGTCGGCTGCGTCTGCTAAATCGATATCGTTTGTTAATCTTTTGAACATATTTGGATGAAATGACAAGTGATCTGACTGTAATCCATCGGTTTGATAATGAAACCCCACAGGTAAATAGAGTCGGAGTCCAGAACTTCGGACATATCAAAACTAGTTGACATAAGTTTTGATAAAGTTAAAAATTTTTGCCACTTTTTTATATATATATAAAAAGTGGCATACGAAAGAAGAGGAGAAAGAAAGCCTATGTGGAATATGCGCACATGTTCCACATAGGCTCAGGTGGACCGATTTCCATTAAACTTTCAGGGAATCTTCAGATTGACCTGGCGAGTAATCCTGTAAAGTTTGGTGGCGATCGGAGCACTCCTCTTTGAACTGTCAAATACAGCTTTTATTTACCATGATGAGATTCTATCGTTTTACAACCCAAATTGGGTATTGACACATGGTGTGTATTTATGTCATTATGAACTATATTGAAGTACAATGGAGTATATTAAATTATAATGAAATATAATAAACGATTTTGATGTAGGAAGAAGAAAGATATTGTATTTACTGATATGTACATGAGTATAGGTGATGATCTTCACCCGCTCGAGAAGAGAATGAATACGGAGAGAAATGAATACGGAGAGAAATGAATAATTTAATATATTGTGAGAGTTAAATTCAATATTTAAGTTTATTGTTTAAATAAAATAAAGCAAAATCTAGCCCGGCGAAAAGGGCTGGGTACGCTAGTGTTATATACACGTATATATTTCATACTTTTTCCTCAAACATGTGTACAGCTGTGCAATTTGATAAAGTGTTTTACAAGAAATGACAGATTAAAAATAAGAAGCGTTCACTGTCTGTGAGGGTTCCGTCATCCTTCCAGGAATCTATAATTAAAACCAAAGGCAATGGCATGATTATAGCACCGCTTTCGAATGCTTAAAGCTGGGTATGTATAGGAAAAATGTACTTTATTTCATCAGCGGTTTATTCATAAGGGGAATTTTAATAATTAATGTAACAGAAACCGTCTGGTTGAGCGCAACCGGTTTCCGAATTCGTCGACCAGTTTCACAGAGATCGTTCGATTAATGAAACGGTGAAATTATGTTGTCCGAATTCGGCATTTGGTACTATAATATATTTTAACTAACCGACTACAAAAGGGAAGGAGGTTCTCAATTCGTTTGTTTTTTTTTTCTAATTGTAAGAGTTTAGTACGTTGCGATTGGGAGTTGTCAGCTGTGTCTGCTAAATCGATATCGTTTGTTAATCTTTTGAACATATTTGGATGAAATGACAAGTGATATGACTGTAATACATCGGTTTGATAATGAAACCCCACAAGTAAATAGAGTAGGAGTCCAGAACTTGGGACATATCAAAACTAGTTGACATAAGTTTTGATAAAGTTAAAAATTTGCCACTATATATATATATATAAAAGTGGCCTACGAAAGAAGAGGAGAAAGAAAGCCTATGTGGAATATGCCCACATGTTCCACATAGACTCCGAAACGGCTGGACCGATTACCATTAAACTTTCAGGGAATCTTCAGATGGACCTGGCGAGTAATCCTGTAAAGTTTGGTGGCGATCGGAGCACTCCTCTTTTTGAACTGTCATATAAGCCAGACTTCGTATTAGTTTATTTGTGACATTAACTTGAGTCCGATGTGTTTTTGTATAAATGACAAGAATGATATTGTATTTACTGATATGTACATGAGTATAGGTGATGATCTTCACCCGCTCGAGAAGAGAATGAATACGGAGAGAAATGAATAATTTTATATATCGTGAGAGTTAAATTAAATATTTAATGATGTAAGTTTATTGTTTAACTAAAATAAAGCAAAATCTAGCGCGGCGTATCAGGGTGGGTAGATTTAAATTTATAGTGCTACTATAAATTTAAATCTTATTTATCTCACTCCCACTCACTCCGATTGAGATATGACGTTGGTTATGACTGATTTCACACTGCGGCCGTCCCGTTCAGGAATTTATGCTAAAACCGCAAAGTCGTGAAATGGTGTATTGTAGCTCACTCATAGCAGTTCCTCAAAACACATCTCATCTCCTGGTACGTAGTAACAGATTCGTGAAATAACACCCTTTACCAGTATAATTAGTACCATATGAATACTATTACTAGGTTGCCATTATTAAAGCAAAAATATTTAAATGGGACGTGATATATGTCCGTTACATACACGAGATGTAATGAGTCATGGATATTTACGTAGCTACTACACTGCGACGTCATGCGCTATTATTGAAATAAATCAATTATACAATTCAACAGCTAGGTCAAGGTCTCCGTTACACTCTGGTATACAACGTGCTAAATACGATGATTAATATACACTCGTGAGAAAAAATAAATGGTAGGAATAAAGGGTCAGTTAAGAAAATTTGAATATCTCGGAAGATAAAGACGCTAGCTAACTGAAATAAATTGTGCATTATACACAATTAAATTTCCTTAAAGTTAAATTATATATTTATATTAATTTATTTATGTTTATTAAAAAAAAAAATTAAACAAAAGGATATCTTATGTAAACTTGGATAATACAGTATTTTTCATTAAATTTTATTTTTATTAAAATTTCGCCACATAGAGGCAACACTAAGTACTAAAATTTTCTTCTTTATCTTATATATAGAGAGATATTATAACTTTCTTAACCGACCCTTCATTTTTGCTCTCGGCTATATAATGTATAACATAGTAGACGGATTGAATGATTCTTGTATAAATTTGGAGAACTTGCACATAATAATGATTATATACCAGGAAGCAGAAGAAGGGAGCGTGATAATGCGTTTGATGAAGCGCCAATAGCCTAATGGTTTAGGGTACGGTCTGCGAAACTTAAGCTTGTAGGTTCAAACTAGATTTTCGCAGAATGTTCGGCTGTATATTCAGTAAATTAGCCGAATATTTTTAAAATAAAAAAATCTTTTATGTCCACTTTATCTTTATAAATGCTCAGAGACTTTTATATTTAGTTATTTTATGGAAAATTAAAAAAAAATCAATTATACATGAATTATTTTTCAAAAAAAAAAGGCAAAGGCTCAAGACAAAGGGCTCCCTTGTCACTACGTGAAACGCGTATCCGTCCAAGCAAAGGTTGCCCCTCACCGGGGGAATCTGTAGTCGTCGAGTTACTACAATAGAGAGAATTCAGGATAAGTGTCCTAAGTGTTGTGTCTCTATCCGGTGAGGCAGAAAAAGCTTCTCTGAGTAATCTTTGTAGTTCTTCACAAAAAATATATTTTATTCCATTCTTTAAAAACTTTGAAATGTTGTAAACTGTAATTTTTGTCTGTTTCAACTCTAAAGGTTGTCGACTCCTGCTTTACGCTAAGCCCGATGAAAGCTCTACGAAAGCGTTACGAAAAATGTGATGATCTAAGACTCAGTGCAATCCTATTGTCTGTATCACTCTGTAGTAGCAAAAGATAGCAGTGCGCGCGGACAATTTCTTTCTTTCTTTCGCTATTCTAGTCTTAAGATTTTAATTTGTTTTTTTTTATATTTTTTCATATAAATCAGTGTAATGTTCAAGTTAAAATGTGATAACGAGTCTCGAATTATTACGTACACTGCTTGGTTTATTTAGGTTAAAATGATGAAGAAGCAGTTAACTGAAAAATACCACAGCCCGTCTAGACATGTCTGGGACTCGTTTATGGAATTGCAACTTTACTCATGATGCGTTTAACGGTAAAGTTAATTTAAACGATTATTACTCATTAACTGCTTATGCGGGATGCGTTATTTTATTGACTCATGTATTTGTTATTTTATTTTGATGTAATTCCCCGACTAATAACCAAGTTGGATAGTGCGCTGTAGCAACACGAGTCCGATCTCCGGTGCCGGTAGTAATTAATTAATTTTATTGCAATTTTAAGAGCTGGTTTACCACTTGGCTAAGGCTATAAGGCTACTCAGCCCTGTAGTTCTGGGCTCTCAAGAATAAGACTACGGTATCCTCTGCCTGTCGTAGGAGGCGACTAAAAGGGGCCTCAGGTTCACTGGGCGACAAGGGTGAGGGCCTGAGTCGTCCACCAAAGTGGACCCGGGAAGAAGGCGACACCGGCTGGCCCGTGTCGCCTTGCGCTGCGAGGGCACAGGGGGGGAGTAACCTCCCCCGGGACGTGCTCTCCTTGAGCACAGTGCAGAGGGGCTTCGGTGCGTTCCACTGGAGATCCCGGAGCCCCTCGTCATGCACCGAGGAAAGGGCCACCGGGGAGGTTTTAGTGGGTAAAAACCTCACATAACCGCCGCCTTCCCCCCAGAAGGCGGGGTATCTTTTTGAAGATTTCCTCCCCGTGAACAACAAAAAAAAAAGGCTATAAGGCTACTCAGCCCTGTAGTTCTGGGCTCTCAAGAATAAGACTACGGTATCCTCTGCCTGTCGTACAAGGCGACTAAAAGGGGCCTCGGGTTCATTGGGCGACAAGGGTGGGTGGCCTCGCAGAGCAAGGCGACATCGGCTGGCCCGTGTCTCCTTGCTCTGCGAGGGCACAGGGGGGGGAGGGAGTAACCGCCAGTTTAACACCAACCCTCCCCGACACATTATACCTGGTATAAACCCAGACGGAAAAGTAATCCATTTCCAAACAGGGATACGGATTGGGGACAGACTCGCGCATCCTTACCGTGCACGAGGCCTCATGTACGGATCAGTGGTGGACATCACAACAGTGACGAAAAAGCTGCAACTGCACGACAGCGTCCAACATGCTGTAGTGGTAGTGTAAAAAAAAAGTACACACTAGGGTCGCATGGTGGACTATGCCCTTATATTCTCTAAACAGAGAAGGCCTGTGTGCAACAGTGAGAAATATATTTATATATATATACTTATATAGCTAACGTGCTCAGGGTAGGGCGCCTACAAAATGGTCGCACATGATCATGAAGACGGCGGGAGGCAGCATGCAGCGTGCGGTCCACTCCGCCTATGACCGCACTCAATGGAGGCTGCTTGTACGTGGTCGCGATCCTCAGCAGTGAGGGAACGAAGAAGAAGAAGCTTTTAACTTTAACTTTTATATACGTATACTATATAGTACGTCACTCGACTCTACACGTTATTATGTGTAAGCAATCCAGGCTGCCTGATTTACTAAACATACGTGATGGTGTTCGTAAACGGATGTCACGACCTCCGTGCATCATCTGCGTGCAGTGTGAGTAATTAAAAAGTATTAAAATACTGATTACTAATATGTGATGATGAAGAAAAAGAAGTCTTTTATAAACAAAGTTTAAAATATTTTTTTGCTTTTTTTTTATTATTATTACTAAAGCGCAACCACAGACTGGTGTCAGTGCTCTTTTCCAATGTACTTTCATTGTTTACTTTGGATTTATTATCAGTGCTACCTCTACAGTTACTTTTTTTATAATGCCTGATTTTTGGAGGTGGTGTTGGAGAATGCTCTGGTTCACGTGTCGCAAACGCCCCGCTGCATTTTTTTTAAAAGAAAGCTAGCAATATTTCATTTTTTTTCAGAAATATTACTAACAATCTTATTAACCATTCCAACTAAGATTTAACTTGTGCTAGGATTTGGTTCACGGCAATAGTCCAATGGTGGATTCGAACCCACGACCTTACGATTCGCAGGCCGTACTCTAAACCATTAGGCTATTGACGCTTCAAATTGCTATTGCTATTCCGCGACCGCTGGGTCCCTGCTTCTCATGACCATTTTTAGGTTGTAGTCCACTATCCTCTCCCTTGATGCGGCCATTGCCCTTGTCACTAGTCTTCCTGTGGCGTCGTCACAGTCATCTGTGTAAAAGACACAGCTGACGGTGTGTCGGGTAATCGCCACTAAAGCATGTTGGACGTTGTATTTTTTTGCTTGAAAGCGTTTGATTTCAATTAGAGCCTATATCAATTTTGTTGGACCTTGCATTCCATGTATTCCACGGGGGAATTCGATGTCCAGTAGTGAAATGGCCTCGGGAAGGTGGTGTAGAGCTCCAGAGACGAAGTTCGCCAAGAGCCGTAACCGTTGAAAGTACGGTAGTATGCGAAAGTGTTCCCGTAATTCCGACGAAAGGCACGAGAGGGACATGGTGGGTTTTTCGTCGGTGCGAGTCCGACATAACGTAAAAAATGTAAAAAAAAATGGACCTTGTTTTCCGAATCCCTTGAAGTTCTCAGCTTGTCGGGTCGGATAGGGGTTGCTTGGTCACCTACTGTGAAGTGGAACCGACATCTATCCAACAACTTATAGGAACTACAAGTACAACAACAACGAGCACGGATTTGGAAAAAATAAATAACTATGACACTTTGGGACTCTACTTGGAGAGAAGGAAGAAGAAATTACAACAGATTTTTCAATTGACGTCACATGATGTGGATCGCCATATCCTGGAGTACCATCGTATTCTAATAACCATGCAAACATAAAACAAAAGAATTATCATCTGCCATGAGCAGTTGGTATAGAAACAGGATTATTTTTTAATAATATACGTGAACATAAAATGTACATTCGTCTATCGAAGTCTCAAGTTATGTGTTCGAGTAATTCTTGACAAATTACTCAAACACAAACACTAAATTGTATTTAAGTGCGTAAATGCAATCATTGTGTGTCGAAATACATTAACTGGAAATCATTCGTACTCAATCATACTCGAGGAAAACGTTGATTCAAAATAAGGACAAAATGAATAACAATTCGTTGATTATATTTGATTAAAAATGTTTATTAATTGCCTATATAAATAAAATGAATCACCGAAATGAATGTACGGGCATAACTTCCGAACTACTGCACCAAAATTGATGATTCTTATTTTTGTTTTTTTTTTTTCATTTTAGGAAAAGGTTTGTATCTATATATATAAAAGAGAGAGTGTGTGTGTATGATCCGTTATATAGGGTCCGAAACGACTGGACTGATTTCAATTAAACTTTCAGGCAATCTTCGCATTGACCTGACGAGTAATCGTGTAAAGTTTGGTGACGATCGGAGCACTGCTCGTTTTGAACTGTCAAATACAGCTTTTATTTGCTATGATGACATTCTATTGTTTTATAACCCAAATTTATATTGACACATGCGTTGTGTATATTAATGTCATTATGAACATTATTGAAGTACAATAGATTATATTAAAGTATAATAAAGTATACTGAAGTATATTAAAAATAATTAAGGACTTTGAATTGTTCAAGGTAAGTTACAGCGCCGCGAATGAATACGGAGAGAAATGAATAATTTAATATACTGTGAGAGTTCAATTAAATATTCAATGATGCAAGTTTATTTAAAACTACTATAAAATAAAAAAAAATATGATTAAAATTAGATTGTACAAAAACGACATTAAAGACGAATGTACCACATCAAAAAAAATTATAATCGTTTCATACTATATACATATGAATTTATATACGGTACATTTACCAAAATGACATTTTTAACAATTTTTGTAGTCTACCTGTCTGTTTGTTCCGGTTAATCTCGAAGATGATTATGACTGGACGTTCACTGGCAGATAGTTGATGTTATAAGGAGTAACTTAAGCTATTTTTATTTTACAAAAAAATTAGATAAATATTTCGTTATCGCGGGTAACACCGCGAGGCGCAACTAGTTTAATAAAAGGTAGATTTTTTTTCTCTCTTTATTTGGGAGAATAAACAATAGCACAATTGATATTATAAAAAGACGTAATAGAAATATAATATGAAATTATTATCATTATTATTTTAACGTGCAACACTTTAAAAACAAAAACACTATCAACAAAATCTAAATTAAGAAGAAGAATACGGAAATAAATCAACTAATAAATACTTATTAACTAAAGTAACTAAATAAGCTGTCTTTAATACATTTTCTAAATTTAGTAATATTGAAAACAAACCTTAAATTACCGCCGTTAGCACTCAGAAATGCACGTAATTATTACACCATATAACTATTACATGGAATGTATATTAATTATGTATTAACGTGAAACGGCCTGTAGCTGCGGCCACTGGATATCCCAACAACAAACCTTGGCACACAAAGTTGGAGATAAACTCTTACTCCACGTTTCGTTGTGGTGAATCAGCTGTGTTTCTTCATATTACACGACTCAATGGTGTCGCCCTACACAAATTTATTCAGATCACGAACAACAGGCGACTATCTTCTATTGAAAACTCTTAAGGAACATTTTCGTTTGTATTTCATTTTGTCGTGTGCAAAGTTAAACTTGCAAAGCTTCTCGATGTATGTCAAGAACTTGTGGTCTTACAGTTCACCTATCCTGTGTATCATTTCTTCGTAACTTTATTATAGTCATAAGGGAGTTACTAATGTATGATCGTCACAGCCTTGTCGATGACTCCTGATAGACACTTGTCTATTTGCAATCAATTGAAGTAAAAATTAAATTGAACCTAAAAATGGGCAAAGGCGGCCATATCGCTATGTACAATCTCTACCTGGCAACCCTATGCTGGGAACTTACGAGTATATATTTATTTATTTATTATACAGATATATAGACTAGTAGATATACACTAGTTTAGCAGATAACTAGTTTTCACATAAGTTTTATGGGAAAAAATATACAAAACTATCGTACCCAGCCCGCTTTGCCGTGCTAGATTTTGCTTTATTTTACTTAAGCAATAAATTTACATCAAATTAAATATTTAACTCTCACAATATATTAAATTATTCATTTCTCTCCGTATTCATTTTCTTCTCGAGCGGGTGAAGATCATTACCTACACCCATGTACATATCAGTAAATACAATATAATTCTTATCATTTATCCAAAAACGTATCGGGCTCAAGTTAATGTCAAAAATAAAAGTACGACGTATAGCTTGTTTGACAGTTTAAAAAGAGGAGTGCTCCGATCGTCACCAAACTTTACAGGATCACTCGCCAGGTCCACCTGAAGATTCCCTGGAAGTTTAATTGGCATCGGTCCAGCCGTTTCGGGGCCTAAATCGAATACCCACACACTTATGTACTATATATATATAAGATGGATTCGGAATATCAATAAAAAGCAAGAATAACTTTGTGTTGGTCTGTTTTTACTAAACAATGTTATATAAATTAAATAATGACATCTATACTATTTCTGTTTTACATCACTGATATATCTTTTTCAATTATGTCACAACAAACCTCCAGACTTCACTATGGAGGTTTCGTACAAATTAAAATATAAAATATAAATTAAAAAATAAAATAAATATTTTTATTTTTTTACATATACATATATATATTTAATGTGTGTTACCTTAGGATTGGAAAATCGCATCATGGTCCCGCAGATAAAACTTCACAAAATATACTTATAAAAGCATACGTATGGCGGCATCACTGACGTAAAATATGTCGACACTATTGTACTTCTTAAAAAGGTTAAAAAGTACATTATATGCTCTATTAAAGTAGCTATTAAGCATATAGTTCGCATTACTTAGCGGAGTATATAATGGACAGTGGCAAATTAGAATTCGAGAAGGGATAGAAAAGTGCTACTTGTTGAGTAGTACAAGATGTTAACATAGATTTATGCGGAAGATGTGATTGCATATACCCAAATCAAACTCCAAGTCGAAGTGTCTATGTCTATGTTCACGTTTCTTTTACCCACAGTATAATATAAGCATTTATTTAAATCCACCTGTCTAACCAAATATCGATGAAATAGCGACGGGGAAGGATTTAGTATCAGTAATTGATAGTTCACAGGGAACTATCAATTACGCTGCATAGTCGTGACACAATAACTTAGTCACGACTATCCAGTAATGACATACAAACGACCCTTAAATACGGTAATATTCTACTTAAGTACAATAGACATTAGAGTATATTGTTGTGCTTAAAGGGATAATAAGCTGTTCCGTTGGTACAGTCGCCGACAACAATTGATTTTAATTGAAAGCTCTCCCAATACATTTAAAACGGCGCAAAGACGGTATTCGAATCTCGAACAATTAATAAATATTGCTAAGTAGGGTACAAAAATATGTGACATTAGTATTCGAGATAATACTGAACTACAGTACAGCCGAGCCACGTAAATTATTTATTATTCTCACTTAGTATATTTTGTAGTGTTAACTTTTTTTTTTGTTAACGGGGAGGAAATCTTCAAAAAGATACCCCGCATTCTGGGGGGGAAGGCGGCGGTTATGTGGGGTTTTTACCCACTAAAGCCCTTTCCTCGGTGCATGACGAGGGGCTCCGGGATCTCCAGTGGAACGCACCGGAGCCCCTCTGCACTGTGCTCAAGGAGAGCACGTCCCGGGGGGGGGGAGGTTACTCCCTCCCCCCCTGTGCCCTCGCAGTGCAAGGCTACACGGGCCAGCCGATGTCGCCTTCTTCCCGGGTCCACTTTAGCGGACGACAAAGGCCCCCACCCTTGTCGCCCAGTGAACCCGAGGCCCCTTTTAGTCGCCTTCTACGACAGGCAGGGAATGCCGTAGTCTTATTCTTGAGAGCCCAAAACTACAGGGCTGTTGTAGTGTTAACTTCACGTATACTAACGTCACCCACTTATTCTTTTAACTCTGCCAGAACAATAGGGAAACCTGTTGCGCTGCCATTCCTAAGCGCGGGTAAAGCGGAAGGAAACGAATTCCCCGATTTCAATTATCTACTTTAAATATTAACCATTAGATCTAACTATCGATATACCCACATTCTATTAATAATAATAAATCTATCCTTCATTAATCTCTCAAATTTATTCGTCTATTCTGATTTAACCTAAATACCTCATAATCTATCTATGTATTTTCATATCAGATATATATAAAAATTTATAAACTACAGTTTTAGTGAAAAGACAATTGCAATTGAAAATGGAAAAGAAACGGAAACTTTTACCAACTATCTTGGTTAAATGAAATTGATTCATTTTATTTTGACATAAAATGCGAAACACTTTTGGTCTTGACTGTGCTATCCATAAATATTATAACACAAGCCTTTGGAACATTATTTTCACATCCTATGAAAAATTGAATTCTCTTTCTTTTACCGTAATAAAGATATGTAATCACAGCATGTCGTGTCATTTCAAAATTTACTCCAAAAGCAAATAGTAGCGTGAACTTTAAGAAGGCACAATGAACTTAAAATGCGCCCTCTTGTTTTTATTATTCTGTAGTACCCTTACTTTCACATTGTCTCTAAGAAATGGGATATCAGCAGCTATAAATATGCTAGTGTCCTTCTTAACTATGGATGATAAACCGACGTCACTTTTGATGCCAAACTTGTGTTGGAGCCAATGTAAATAGACCTCCCAAAAATAATGCTATGCATAGTTTTATCATAATTCTACAGTTTATAAAGCACAAGACTGATTTTAATTGCAGATGAACTAAAAACTTTGGCCAAAGCTTTGTCCAATGCTGGTGTAAGTTGGGCTAACTCCCTTCAGCTGAATAGAACCGAAAGCTTCCTACAGCATATTATTATATTAGCTGACCTCTCGTGCGGCTTCACGCCTCAGTTTTTAATAAAGGTAAACACTTTCCATTTTTTTAATTCAATCAATTAAATTGTATACCCTTACAGTAAATACTAACTATGTTTACCCGTATCTTACTTTTTTACCCAAAATAATTTTTTAAAAAAATAACCTTGATCATCGAAAAGGATCGTGATCAAATGATGATGACATGATCAAATGCATAGTTTATGATTCCATAAAGGACATACAGCCAAACATTCATATATATATATAGATTATAGATTTTCACGTTTCAGGCTAGCGAAAAGGGATACTTCAAGTCTCCATACAAATGGCTACTACTGAGTATCACGGATGCTGTGGATATCTCCAATCTTTCGCGAGATGTAGATATGCTTATAGACAGTGACGTGGTGGTAGCTAGTAACATGGGTGACGGACGTTTTCTCGTAACTGAAGGTATCAGCAAGTCTACTTAGCCAGTCTTGGATTGTCAGAAGCCCCTATATAACTTAATTAATAAACATTTTAAGAGGGAATCGTATATCTTCCACACTTTCCAATATCAATAAAATTAACACACCTAATTGAAAATCCGTTATTTAAGAACTGTTTCACTGAACTCCGCATTCGAACGGCCGCCGTATAATACATAGTATGCTAATAACCCGAGTTCGATTCCCGGTGTGCACCAATGAAATTGTTCGTTAGAATTTTAAATACCGAGTTACCACACGGTCGGCGGTGAAGGAAATCCTACAGGTGTATCGATAACTCTTCTACATACATTGTGGATATACCAATTGAAATTAACGGTATTGTCATGAACATATTTTTAACTATTATATGAAGACATATATCGTACTAAATCAACCATTGACACCTTTCTAACATTGACATCAAAGCTACTTTTTTCTTAACCATAATTTAAAATTAAAAACGTCTATGACTACAATGATAATCCACGTACATACACTATTAATGTGTATGAAAATGCATGTTTTGGTAAAATTGTAAGATCCCTTAGCGGTACTAGCTAGTTGTAATCATTTAAGAATCGCTGGAAGAATAAATACTATAAGTAATAATATTTATTAAGAATATAAAATATAGCATTAAGAGTGTCTTTATATATGAATTTCAATGCAATATAAAATATCTATGTCGCACAACGAGCAATGGAAAGAGCTATGCTCGGCATTTCTTTAACTGATAGAATCCGAAATAAAGAAATTCGACGGAGAGCAGAGTTAGTTGACATAGCTCTTAAAGTCAGCAAGTTGAAGTGGCAGTGGCCGTCCACATCTGCCGAGTCAGTGACGGTAGATGGGAGAGGTAAATCTTGGAATGGTGACCACGCAGGACTCTCATAAACGTAGGGCGCCCAACCTCCAGATGGACCGACGTCCATAAGGACAGTCGGAAACGGATGGATGCGGAAAGCGGGGTTCGTATGTGGTGGAAGGCATTGGAGAAGGCCTATTTTCAGAAATTCATAGACACAGGCTGATGGTGATGATATATATAGATTATCTATATAGATTTTGTAAAATCATAATTATTCTTCCGTTTCATATCAATATTTGATGGCTATAAAAGTCTGTATATACTTTCAGTGTATAAAATTTCGGAAAAATCTGAAATGATCTTCACAACTAGAGCGATATGGCGTACTGCCAAGAACAATTTTATAAATGGATACAATAACTCCAGCTCCATGATTGATGAAGACAATCGGAACGAGACGAGTGTGAAACTGACGGATTATAAAAATAGAAATGAGATGAATGGAGATAATGGGATAGACGTTTTTACGGAACGCGTGATATGGGACCAACACGGTGTGATGGAAGACTTCAGGGATACTAAGGTGCTGTCAGTGAGACGTCGTGACCTGAAGGGACATACTCTGACAATGGCTAACGTTATCACCGATAGCAATGAGACGAGACGGCATATGGATGATCGATTGTTGGTATCTCTCTACTTGGTTATTTTAGAAGACACTAAACGTTTATTTTTTTAATAATACATTAAGATAAAACTACTGTAGTATGACGCAAATCAAGGGGACGGTGCTCAGCTTATCACTATAGTCCCGATCTCGCTCGGCGGGCTGCTTCCGAGCCATGACGGCTTCGCAGAAGGAGACCAACGCCTTCCACTTTCTTTTCCCCGCCAGCGGAGAGGTCTTGCCCGATCATATAGACCATATCTAGACCGAACCTGAATACTATTTTGTAATGTTAATTGGTGTAACATTGTCTATTTTCAGGCAACTTCACCAGGATTCTATAGCGAAAATGTCTTATGTGATTGTAAAGATATGTTTCGAAATGTTGAATGCTTCAGAAAAGTTGATATTCACCCACACGTGGGGGTACAGAGACAAGAACGGTAACTGGCAGGGGGTCATTGACCACTTGCTGAAGAAAGAAGCGGACCTAGGTAAAGTAAAACAGGAAACCGATAATGCAAATCAAATTGTGATAGCCTAGTGGCTAAGTGTTCGGATTTACTATCGTAGTGGTACAAGAGCACTAAGTACGAAGCCCCCGAGAGCTAGAGCTCCTATTGTCTGCTATTTGCTAGTAACGTTTTATTATGAACCCGATCTACAATCTTATTAATTATCATTTTAACATTACCAATAAAGTCAAATATCAACACGCATACATTGGCGTGTCAGTGGTACGACTTCGGTAAAACACTCTATTAAAAAACTACTTCTTCTTTTTCATCTTAAAGTGCCCCTCCGACTAACGAAGATTGATTTTACGCAGCCATGATTTCCTTCTACGACTAACACTTCTTTAGCCACTTTCAATAATGCGCAACCACAGACTTGTGTCTGTTCTCTTTTCTAATGTACTTTAATTGGTTACTTTGTTTTGTTAATAAAGGTGCTACCTCTACAGTTACTACATATTTTTTTTTTTTAAATGCCTGATTTTGGAAGGTGGTGTTGGAGAATGCTCTGGTTCACGCGTCGCATTGTTATTACTTTCTTTGCGACCGCTGCGTCCCTGTTTCCCATGGCCATTTTTAGGTTATAGTCTTTTGATGCGGCATGCCCTTGTCACCAGTCTTCCTGTATCGTCGTCACATTCATCTATGTAATAGACTCGAGGCCCTAATCTTAAGTGATCGTTTGTCATGTCGCAGGTACTTTAACTATCTTTACTCAAGAAAGGATGCAAGTGATAGACTACATCGCCATGGCCGGGTCAACTGCTGTGAGATTCGTCTTCAGAGAGCCGCCTCTTGCTCTCCTGTCGAACATCTTCACGCTTCCGTTCACCGGCGCCGTATGGCTCGCTATTTCTGTCTGTATATTGGCGTGTGCAATATTTATATACATCGCTTCAAAATGGGAGGCCACTGTTGCTTCGGTAAGAATTTTCTGGTTGTGTATTTGGTTTAGTGTGTGCTATAATATCTGTATATGCTTTCTTCCAGCTTTGTTTTGCAGATATGTTCCAGTATTGAAAAAGTTGAGACTCTAGATTAGAAATAAATCTCATCGATTTTTTTTATTATTTTTGTCGAGACAGTCATACAGTCTTCAAGAAGATCATTATACAGGTGGGGTATGTGGGGTTCTTACCCACTAAAACCCTCCCCCGGTGGCCTATCCTCGGTGCATAGTGAGGGCTCCGGGATGTCCAGTGGAACGCATCGGAGCCCCTCTGCACTGTTCCCCCCACCTCTCCCGTTAATCCCTCCCTCGTGTGCTCACGCAGTGCAAGGCGACACGAGATAACCATATTGTGTCAATACCCACCTATTATTATTGTAGTTATTATTAATTAGCTGCCGTTTTTTTACCAAAAAAAATATTTGTGCATCAATCGTGTCTCTGTCAACTAATTTCCTTAGTGACACTAATCCACTATCACTCCCCAAGACGTGATTACTTTTTTCAATAGATAATATTAACCTCGTTCGTAAACCATACAGCATCCACTGCAACTGGACGGCACATGGGCGGACGTTCTCATATTAATCATTGGCGCTGTGTTGCAGCAGGGCTGCACGCTGGAGCCAAGATTTGCTGCCGGTCAGTATATTTTAAAATATGTTCAGCTGGTCTGATCATCTGAGTATCAGAAGAATACATCTAGCACGCTCTCGTCTGTTCGAAGGAAGAAAGAACTGACATCATGTCCCATTTGTCAGTTCTTTCTTCCTTCGCCTGACTTCCAAAAAGGACGGGGTTCTCAATTCGTCTTTTTATGTATGTGACCTCATCATTTTCGACTGGGTCAATCAATTTTGATGATTCTTTTGTTATTTAAAAGCTTCCCGTGTGGTCTAACTGTAACAATCGCACCCGTGAGGAATCCATATGTCTTAGAAAAGATCGTTGGTAGTCTATAATGGTAAATACATGAATGATTTGATTTTTGTTTACATATCGACGCTGGAAAGCAAAATCGTAACACATATGGCCATTTTCACTTTTTTACGTCGTTGAAATAAGAAAAAAAAGACGCGTCGAATTATATATAACTTATAATAATTAAATGAAAAGTAGCGACAATAGGATTTTTAAGATTGACTCTTTTATTATTGGTACCGTAAAAAGATTTTCTTTTAGAATTTTTTTTTATAATAAATATTGTGTCCAAAAAACGACAGCTCTAGGTCTACAAACACGAAAGTTATATATATTTTTTAAAAAGTTGAAATGTTTTTCGGCCCTAGTGAATAATTTCATTTTTGTGGGTTACTACATTTTTGTTTTCAAGCGTCGAAATATACTTGTTTTATTTTTCTTTATTTTTTAATGTATTTTTGTTTGTTTATGATGCCAATCTATTTTTTATACTTTGTAAGCATGTGCTTGACTACGATCCTACCTGACGTTAAGTGGAAATGCAGTCCTGGGTGGTAAGGCGCACTAACTTAGTAGATGCCTATTCACCCTACTCTTGAAAATACTCACATTGTAATCGGATAGACAGAAGCGGACAAACTATACCAGTCCTTTGTCGTACGAATAAGGAAAAACGAACGGCGTTTCGTTCGGGTTTGAGGGATGCTCACAACAAAAGGATGAAATCCTGCACAACGTTTTGTAGTCCGATGGTGGAACGGGGATTTGAGAATTAGATGGTTGGTGGTCTTTAATGGTAAATCCATGAATAATTTGATTTGTGTTTACATATGTACTTGTTACAATTTTCT
The DNA here is from genome assembly GCA_029286785.1 of Meandrusa payeni. Classification (NCBI taxonomy): domain Eukaryota; kingdom Metazoa; phylum Arthropoda; class Insecta; order Lepidoptera; family Papilionidae; genus Meandrusa; species Meandrusa payeni. The sequence goes on along the minus strand of JAGSMX010000008.1, from coordinate 1,968,590 downwards.
TTTTTAACGTGTCTCTTATTGTTTATTTATGATGCTAATCTATGTCTATGTATAACTGTATGAGCGCAAACAATAAAACACAACATTTGTAAATATTTACAGGTCGATGTGTCACGCTACTACTCTTTCTAGCCCTGACAATTCTTTACTCTGCCTACTCCGCGAACATAGTTGTGTTACTGCGTGCACCCAGTGCCTCCGTGAGGAGTTTGCCTGACCTGCTCCACTCGCCTCTGAAGCTGGGAGCTAGTGACTTCGAATACAATAGATACTTTTTTAAGGTATTCGTATATAGGAATTGGAAAACGTGTCTAATTTGCTATTAAAACAAGTATATTTATGTGAAAATACAAATTGCGACTTCAAATCGAATCGCGTTCGCGAAACATTAAACGAGCGAACGCTCTCGTTGCATTTACAAATTATCGTAAGAATATTACGAAATAAAATTAACCAGGACTGAACCAAACATTCATCAAAGTACTCGTAAAGTAATCCAATAAACATGAGTTATTAGTATTCCAGCCCTGTAGTTCTGGGCTCTCAAGAATTAGACTACGGTATCCCCTGCCTGTCGTAGAAGGCGACTAAAAGGGGCCTCTGGTTCACTGGGCGACAAGGGTGGGGGCCTTTGTCGTCCGCCAAGGTGTACCCGGGAAGAAAGCGACATCGGCTGGCCCGTGTCGCCTTGCGCTTCTAGGGCACAGGGGGGGAGGGATTAACTTCCCCCCTGGACGTGCTCTCCTTGAGCACTGTGCAGCCCCTCGTCATGCACCGAGGAAAGGGCCACCGGGGAGGTTTTAGTGGGTAAGAATCCCACATAACCGCCGCCTTCCCCCTGGAAGGCGGGGTATCTTTGTGAAGATTTCCTCCCCGTCAACAATAAAAAAATTAAAATGGGACCACATGGGAAGTCCCAGATTTCAAATGAAAAGTTTCATCAAAATCGGTTCATCCAGTCCAAAGTCATGGGAACCTCCTCCTTTTTTAATGTCGGTTAAAAAGATTAATCTATTATATACTAATATAAAAAGTAATTTATACGAGCTTAAATATATATGACTTAATTTTAAATTACTTTATAAAAAGGGTGACGTTCTCAATTGTTTTGTTTTGAAAATAATATATTGCTAGAATATAATTTTATAAAAATATATTTTTATAACTATTGCTAATATTGTAGAGCCGTGGTAGCTCAGTTTCCTGGTGGTTGGCTTAAGTTATGCAATTTATGTATATTATTTATGTTAAGTCCGCTAACAACCCGAAATCGATCCCCGGTGACGGCACCAATAAATTTGTATGTGCTGATTTAACACGCGCTCGGCGGTGAAGGAAAACATCGTGGGGAAACTTACATGTCTTAGAAAATTTTTCTTAGGCATGTGAAGTCCGCCAATCCACACACGCACATTCAAAATACTACACGTCCACATTTTTTTATTTATTTACGAATATTTATATAATTTTTCTTTTAAATCTTCTTTTTCTTTGTTAAATTAAATTTGAAAATGAAATTGATGTATGGCGGTGGGAGAGGGCACTGATTCCTGAGATACAGGTTTAACTCCTAGTTCAGGAGTCAGGGAGTTCATGTATTTGTAAGTAAATTTTAGAATAAAGTATTTGTATTTGTAAAAAAAAAACTAGGTGGGCGTGGCGGACTACGTCCTTATACTCTCTTTACAGAGATGGCCTGTGCCCAACAGTGGGACATATTTATTAAAAATATAAAGGCTGTAACTTAACTTTTACCCAATATTGTTAACTCCTGCAAGTAAGCTTAATCTTGTGCTAGGTGGTTCATGTCAGTAGTCGAATGGTAGATTCGAACCTTACGTTACCACAAACCGTACCGCGTCGTACTTAGGCTATCGAGGACTAAATACATTTTACGATACATTTATAATTAAATATTTAAATGCTTGTGTACTTGTTGGATAAGAATGGAAGGATTTCGATGTATTTTTGTTTGAAAAATGTTTTCAATTAAGTCCAATAGAAATTTGTATGGGACCTGGTATTCCAAGGCCATGCCAAGGAAAATGGAAATTCATTAGCTCTTCTGGCTCGGATTCGAACTTCGATATTAAGAACGTAATAAATAGAATTATTCATTGCGCTATCGCGGCTTAGTTTACGAGAAAATATTCAACATCATTTTTTCCTAGTCCATAATAATTTTGAAGATTGTTCACCTTGTGTCTTACACAAAAACAAAGCTATTGATCGTTAATACTTAATGTAATAAATAATATTGAATAAATTATTTACCTTTTTTAAGACTTTAAAATAATTTAATCAATTCGCAGAAATTAAATGAACCAATACGTAAAGCAATTTATAACAAGAAGATAGCACCAAAGGGGAAGAAGCCAAATTTCTACAGCATGAAAGAAGGTGTTGAGAAAATTAGACGCGTGAGTACATATTAATTAACCAATAATAATTGTCCGCTTCTGTCTATTACAATGTGGGTATTTTCAAGAGTAGGGTGAATAGGCATTTACTAAGCTAGTGCGCTTACCATCCACGACTGCATTTCCACTTAACATCAGGTGAGATCGTAGTCAAGCACTTGCTTAGAAAGTTTAAAAAAAATCAATATATCAAGTGGTCCCATCACACTCACAGATTAGCCAAAGAAACTTTGCGTTGACTGTTTGGTCTTATTACAACTAATTGAATTCGCAATATAAATAGCAGTCGAACTTACATTAATTTCCAACGTTCAACCTAACGCTATCTCGCGGAATTTTGTGTACCACTATACTATCATCAAATACCAATAAGGCAAGGAACTCACATAATTTTTCAGCTACGTCGTAACTACTGATATGCCGATCTTGCTCCACTTTATCAAAAATGGCATCCATTTTATCCGTAATAGGAAATTAAAATTTCCGTGTTGAAAACGCTTAAACCAAATTTGTGCTACTTTCACAGACACTGCACTATGTCCATAAATATCGCAAATTGTTTTTCGCAGCTTGCGTTGCATTTTTACCTTTTTTGTAGTAAAATTTTAAAATGTATTGAATTTCTTCATTAGATTCACTCATCTTGACAGTACGAAAAATAAATGAAAATTACACATTTTCCTTATTTGAATTTGGAATTATGTTCTTTAAAATTTAAACTTTCAATGATACGAAAACCAGCCAGAAACAAATGGTATAGCCAAAGAGATTTTATTACAAGTTCATACATACTATAATGCGAAAAGACTTTTTCCCCAACCTATTATTTACCTCAAAGATTAAAAAAATTATAAAATTATGCTTTTGAAAAAGTCTCCGATGTAGACAAATTTAAAGGGCAAAACATTATATCTATCTAACAGCTCGTACGTCCATTGTGAGATGTTTTACCTATTTAAGAGGTGGCCTATGCCTCCAAAACCTCTATTATGTAACCGACAAGCTCCACTAACTTGAAGTGATCACCTCGACCGCTCTGTCAAGAGTGACACAGACGTAGAAGAAGAAGAATTATGTAACTCCGCACGACACGTATAACAGATTCCGATATTTCCTTAATATTTCAGGGACTGTTCGCGTTTCACATGGAACTCAATCCGGGATACAGGCTCATACAAGAGACTTACCAGGAAGACGAGAAATGCGATCTCGTGGAGATTGATTACATCAACGAGATCGATCCTTGGTTGCCGGGCCAGAAGAGATCTCCTTATAAAGACCTGTTTAAAATCAAGTAAGTTAGTTGTTACGGCCGGCATGCAATCAGATGACACGTATCACGTACAGCTAAGCGTAAATCGTAAAGCGTACGTTACGCTTTTTGCGTAACTCTCTTCCATGTACTATCAACCTGTGGAATCACCAATGGTATTTCCGAGCCAGTGCAATTTGGGGACCTTCAAGAAATGAGTATACTCGTTTCTCAAAGCCGGCAGCTCCTCCTGTGTTGTGGATATTCATGGGCGACAGTGATCACTTATGATCAGGTGAGCTCGTTTGCCCCGATTTCCTATATAAAAAAAATATGTGCAGCTTCATCAAGATCCGTGAAACCGGTATCCAGGCCAACAATCACCACAGGCTCCTCGTGCCCAAGCCGCGCTGCTCCGGCGCCATCTCATCATTCAGCAGCGTTGGCATCACCGACCTGCTACCAGCCATAGTGGCCACGCTCTACGGTTTACTGCTGGCTCTCGTGGTCCTCATGGTGGAAATCTTTCACAAACGTTTGTAAGTATATTTACAATCACGGATATTGTTCGTAGTTTAGGAGTACCCTAACTTTTTAACCGACTTCAAAAAAGGAGGAGGTTATCAATTGTATCTTTAAGGTTGTTTTGTAAGAGTATAAGGGGTGCTTGCTGTGTTGTGCCATTTCAATTTGGTCCTGTTTTCATAATAAGTCCATGAGAAAACCACATTTCTTAAATTTGATTCAATTTGAAGTCTGTTTTTGCTTTTACTAGTAAATTTACTTATTTTATGTTCAGAAATGCCATATAAATCAATTCGCATAGTTCAGATATAGATCCTTTTTTAACTGACTTCAAAAAAAGTTCTCAATTTGAGTGTTATCTCAGAAGTTTTCACTAAGTCTTTCGCGGGTGAACCGATTTTGATGATTTTTTTTTGAAAGCTGGTGCTTTCTGGTACCATTTCAATTTGGTGCAGTTGTGCAAGTCTTAAATTTAATTATGTCCTTGACAAATAGGCGAATAACTCGATTTCACGTCAACCGATTTCGATGATTAATTTTTAATTTTTTTTTAAAGAAAGCTAGCAATTTTTTCATAAATATTACTAAAATTCTTGTTAACCGTTCCACCTTAACCTAAGCTTGTACTAGGTGATGGTTCACGTCAATAGTCGAATGGTGGATTCGAACCAACGACCTTACGTTTCGCAGTCCGTACCCTAAACCATTTGGCGTTTGACGAATTGGAAAGGATGTACTTCAAAGGTAGTTTGGTTAAGTTATGATAAATTCTATTTCGCGTTATATTCCTACGACAATTCGTAAATACAAAGAGAGCGTCCGCGCGTAATAGCGTTAAACATTTGATTCGATTTTACTTATTATATATTTATTTATTTGATACAGGAAAACTTACAGCTATTCAATGCTTCTTATATAATTTACAAATATATCACTAGATTAGCAGATAACAAGTTTTCACAAATAAATTAGGGGAAAAAAAATACACTAAAGATAAGTAAACTTAGGTAACAACATTGGAAAACAGTGTCAAGGTCCCGCAGACAAAATTTCACTAAATATACTTATAAAAAGCTTACGAATGAAGGCATCACTGACATGAATAGGTCGACACTATTGTATTTCTTATAAAGGTTGTTGAATTCATTACATGCTCTGATAAAATAGCTATTAAGCATATAGTTTGCATTACTAGGTGGAGTATATAATGGACAGTTGAATCGCAGACTACGAGAAGGGATAGAGAATCATCATATCAGATTAATGTCTTTCTTTGCAGAATAAATCGAAGAGCTTTGCAGATACAACACAATAATATCGCTGACTTCGTGATGTGAAAATACATACAAGTAAATATACAACGTAGATATTATTTAATGCTTTAACAGATGAAAAATTGTATTTAACAAAATGGAAATACGGTAGAAAACGGTTTAGTACATAATATAAATCATTAAATATATATATGAGTACATTCTTTATTTTTTTTATTCGTAAGATATTTAATAAGAAGCCTTGTAATAAAATCCCTTTGTGTGTGTTAGTTATTCTCGTATAATTAGATAGTTTCTTTATTGCTCATATTTATAATAAATGCAATCAATTGAAGTAATTTATTTCTATTTAAATTATTTATTAGAAAAATGACAAGAATATTATTATATATATAGTCGACACCGTGACCGGTGACGGCGACCTTGACTAGCTTCGGGCATGAGCCCTGATATGGCTTGCGAAGCCGAACTTGCTCTTAAATTAGCAACAAGGAGCACAATATAGCTGACCGGTGATATTGTAGGTGTAGTTGTAAGAGGACTTGGGACGAGATTTCCTTTCGCGGCGTTTTAGCGTCTAGATCAACGAGACGGTTCTTTTCAAAATCCGTCCCACCTGCTTTGACACATGAGCGCCACTCTGGTCGCATTGAGGAAAAGGTCTCCCACATGTCGGTCTGTATGTTACAGGCAGATAGATGACGCCTGAGCACGTCTTTGTAACGCAGAACATTGCAGCTTAACCAAATCGATGCTATAATCTACAATAATCCTTAATAACAAAAATAATAATACAATAATAGTTAACATAACAATTCGCTTAAATGAAATTCAATTGACAACACCTCACACATTAAACACCTCGATACATCTAAAGGCAAGTAATAACTAAATTTAATCTAATAAATAAAAAGTGGGTGAGGCCGGCCTTATCGCTATGACCGATCTCTTAAACCATGACAACTGCGCGTCCTCGCCATCTTCTTTTATAAAAATTAATTAGAAGTCATATTACAAACTAATAAAGTTAAGTTATTGTTTACTACCATGTTAATGTGATGAACAGCTAAATTATTAATTATGAAGTAAAGATACAATAAGGTTCAGGTAAAACACTAAGATATCTTTGGAAGTAATTATTATGCATAACAATCGCTGGGTGCCATATGTTGCCAGCTAACAGTATAGTGTGCGCCAATTAAGATTGTGTGGTTGTATGTTGTCGTGATGGTAAGTGTGGCAATGTGTAGATGTTATGTATGATAGTTATCTTTCTCTTGTTCTTTCCCTCACTGCTGAGGATCGTGACCACGTACAAGCAGCTTCCATTATGAGAGGTCATAGGCAGAGTGGACCGCACGCTGCATGATGCCTCCACCGTCTTCATGATCGTGTCGACCATTTTGTAGGCGCCCTACCATGAGCACGTTTGCCGTCCATTTTGCCTAAAATGATCTGCCTCTCCAGACAGTGCTTTGAAGACCGCATGACTTGTTCAAAGAAGCTGAGGGCTCTTTGGCAGCAAATTTCTGATAGCCGTGTGGATATTTCAGTATGGACTCGTTGGTTCTCATGGCAGTCCAAGGTATACGGAGCAGCATTCGCCAACACCACATCTTGAAGGCGTCTATAACACGACTATCCCGACTTCTCATAGTCAATGTCTCGGCACCGTATAGAAATATGGAAAAGACCGGAGTATGGACCAAGCGCACTTTGGTTGTACGTCGAATACCTCTGTTCTTCCATATTTTGTTGAGGTTATGATAGTTACACTAATGGAGAAATGTCTCTGTCTCTGCTTCTCTGAGTTTGCCCAAGATAGTTACTTATTTTTTTTTCTTTCATATTTGGTCTTATCGTGGAAATGCAAGATTTTTTTTTTTTTTATTGACGAACTACACAGATTGGCCAGAGCTGGCCTTGACTGCTTCACCGGATTGAGAGGTGGCATAGCTCTTAGGTCGCTTAGCCTGAACCTCTATCGCTAGTAACTCGACACAAGGTTCCTCCCGGTGGGGGCTAACCTCGGCTTGGACGGTTACTATGTTACGCGCAAGCATTCCGATCCGAGATCCGATACGACTTCAGTCGTATAGTGTAATGCATATTCGTATATATTTTTTTTATTTTATTCACTACATTTCTTAACAATGTATAAACCAGAGACACAGATCAAAATGATAAACACGATAATAGGAGGAAATTAAAAGCTTAGTCGTTAGATGTTTACCATCCATTTGAATGGCAATATATAATTATTGTTGTTCCATAATTACTACTGTTCCTATTTGACCAGGAATCGTAAGCTTCGTGGAATATTTAATTGTTCAAAACCCGTATAATTAAGTCAATTATTTTAAGTGGAACACACGAACATTTCGTGTCATTTCAATTGTAAGCTTTCACGATGTCGTTGGTTACAATGTTGTTTATTCTATTATTAGAAAAGCAAGTGGAATGTAAAGACGGCTATACGATACGTTTCGTTAAAAGCTTCATCCAAAACGAGGATAAGCCCACATTCTTAATAAGCAACGGTTTATGTTGGGAAAGGAGTGAGTTTTTGAATTTTATTAAAATCATGAGATTTCTAAACAGAGTATCAGGGCCATGAGTCCGCTATTTAATAATGACTTTAAAACCAATTACAATTCAATTGATATTCTATTAAAAGCTATAATTTACTAAATTATTTTTTTTTATATCGAAATTTCAATTGAATTCTTGAATTATTTGATATTGGTTACACATTTGAGCACATAGATGGCTGGTGGCGATCAAAAGTTCTTTGAGACCACGGTCCGGCAACAGCGTAGGACGTCCACCCGCAATGTGAACTCATCAAGGTCGCAGGACGCATGGATACAAGCTTACAACTAGTCCTTTTGGATGGTCCACTATTGGACATCTTACAGCTGAAATATCATTCATATTAATTGATTGATATATGAGAAGATTTATCATTATATACGAGGTTAACAAGTAAAACAATATTGAATTGTATAAGGTTTTCCATTGGAAAGTATTCCAGTAGCACAACTGAACTACCATACTATCAAAACTAACAAAACTCGACCACTATAATGTCACTGAACGTGCATTTTGACACAATTTATTTAGCAGACTCGTTGCTCTTTGTACACTCTATTCTGTGGTTTTGTAACTATTGGTATCTTTTATGCGCAAGATTAATACGAGTAGAATTTTAATTTTCAGAAATCATTTTAAACCTTTCAAAAGAACTGTCCAATGCAGGGATAATGTCGACGCATTTAAATAGTTATAACAAAAATCAAATGCATAAATCTCTGTTCTTTGTTGATTTGGACTGCGTTGGCTCTAAAGAAAATTTATTAAATGTAAGATAAATTCTACATATATATTTTTAAGGTTCTTTTAACTCTAAACTTATAAATAGAGTCAGCAACTACTGTCCGCTTTCAAACAATTCCCTTGACTATTCATACAGGCTTCCGTAAGTAAACTATTTGAGTATCCGTATCGCTGGTTATTGTTGGATTCCTCAGCCGAAGGTACACGAAATATTCTATCGGATCTCGCGTTGTTACCTGCTAGTGACGTCGTGTTGGCTACTAGAGGAGATGACTCTTTCAAACTCCATGAAAGTAAGTTTTAGTTACGTTTGTTTAAATAATCTATCTTTATTACGAACAATTCATGCTGTTATTTATTTATAAGATATAGTAAGGTAACAAGAAAAGTCAAGAAATTTTCTTGTTACCCTACTATTTTATACATTTTACCTCTCCTGTCCTACAGGGTTACCTACTTTTAGATTTAGTTTAGTGTTTACTCTAATAAATGCTATTTTAATTTGTGTAATGTGAGCAATAAAGCTTATATCTATTTAAAATAATTTTCTGGTTTGTAATAAATTCACTATCAATGTATACAGTTTACAAAATTTCGACTTCTGGAGATCTAAAATACAATAGACGGGGCTATTACAATGGGAGCTACGTCGATGTTAGACCTCACAGAGAACTCTTTCGGAGACGGAGGGATCTTATGGGACATCCGCTCACCATGGCCAACGTTATACAAGATAGCAACACTACACAATACCATTTGGAGGATCGATTGTTAGTACTATTTATATATATCTCATGTGTCGGCTCATGTGTGAGGATCGTAGTCATCACCAGGGTTGCATCTGGAGCAGATGATCTGCCTTCCCTTCCTTCTGTCTAGTGCATCTCTTACGACTGTAGAATTTGGAGGATGGGAAGCCTCTTGCCTTCGATATTTAATTCATTAAAAATGAAGCCAACGTAACATGTTTTTAACATACTCGTATTTTATGCAACATGTCTAAGGCAATTTTATTTAGTACATTTCATACTTAAAGGCTAACTTAACATTAAAAAAAGAAGTAACAAATTAACAAAGAGAAATAACACTTACCTAAGATAACAATAGATACAGACGCTTATATAATAACAAATTACAAGTACAATTACATTTTTTTATAAATTACAGAAATACAAATATACAATTGTACGGATCAATACCCGTACAATATATTTTTTTTTTGTTGACGGGGAGGAAATCTTCACAAAGATACCCCGCCTTCTGGGGGGAAGGCGGCGGTTATGTGGGGATCTTACCCACTAAAACCTCCCCGGTAGCCCTTTCCTCGGTGCATGACGAGGGGCTCCGGGATCTCACGTGGAACGCACCGGAGCCCCTCTGCACTGTGCTCAAAGAGAGCACGTCCCGGGGGGAGGTTACTCCCTCCTCCCCTGTGCCCTCGCAGCGCAAGGCGACACGGGCCAGCCGATGTCGCCTTCTTCCCGGATCCACTTTGGTGGACGACGCAGGCCCCCACCCTTGTCGCCCAGTGAACCCGAGGCCCCTTTTAGTCTCCTTGTACGACAGGCAAGGGATACCGTAGTACCCGTACAATATACTTAGGTCATTATGATTTTTTGAATTGTGTCACCGCGCAGTATCGTATGCTCATTCCTAACAACGCCAACCCCGAACATTGGTCCTTCGAGCCGGATCAACGTTCGGGGTTTGGGGTGAGATTAAGTTAAACCCTTACTTAAGATAGTAAAGGGGTATTTTTTAGGATAAAATACTATAATTAGGATGTGGTAAATAGGATGATTAAGTCCGTGTGGTATGCGTTCAATTGCTTACTAAATTTTATTATATAGGCATGAATGGGCGATACTGCGCGCTGTCACAATTATAATGACCTAAGCATATTTTACGGTTCTTGATACCGTACAACAATTAAACAGAAATAAATAATATTTTTTTTGGACGAACTAACACAGTTGGCCAGAGAAGCTGGCCTTTACTGCTTCACCGGATTGAGAGGTGGCATAGCTCTTAGCCTGAACCTCAAGAAATAATAAATAAATTACAAAATCAAATACAAAAGTTTCATTATTATTGTATCTGACTAAACATTCCTCCACACTGTAATTAGTCCGGTCAAATTAGACCAAAATAAACTGGTTACAAAAATTTACTCTTTGCTGAAAATTGATAGGATTGTTCAAAACACTATTATAAATGTGAAAAGTCTGGAAAAAAAATTTAGTGCTTATAGGTTACAAAACAAGTTTATCGCGATTTTCAGCAAAACAATAAGTTTTATCATAAAATTTGTCCCGACAATAATTGTAGATCTGAAAATGTTCCTATACTTTTTTCCTTAAGATTCACGGTTTTAGAGATATAACTAAAAATATTTATATTTGTTGTACCTAAGGGAGGGTCAACATGACGCAACAGCCAAAATATCTTGGATGGTGGTGAAGCTGGCGTTCCAAATGCTAAACGCTACCCCACGGTACATCTTCAGCCACCGCTGGGGTTACAAGCAGAACGGACGCTGGTCGGGCATGATTGACGATATACAAAATAACAGGGCTGATTTGGGTAGGTATATATAAGGTTGTTAAATATCTCCCTTCCGCCTTTTTGTCTTTTGAATTTCGCGGCTATGTACAAAGCTCTACAGAGCTCATATCTAGCAATACTATACATAATTTGAAAGGTCTTGACATAACCTACAAAACGACGCTATGCATAATTAGTTTGGATATTGCGTTCAATAGTTATAGACGTGTAAACAAGAAGTTCACTAACGCCGAAATTCGCGCTATTTTAAAGTTTTCCTTCGTTAAAGGCAAATCCGCTAGAGAAACGTTCCGTGAGATTATGTATAGTACCTTTTATAGTAACAACCTTTCGAATTATGTATAGTATTGCTAGATACGAGCTCTGTAGCGCTTTGTACATAGCCGCGAAATTCAAAAGACAAAAAGGCGGAAGGGAGATATTTGACAACCTATTATTTTCTGGCAATATTTTGTTATATAAGCAATACAGTGTTGTATACTGACCGAGGTAAAAAATATTACTCATAAATGTTTGCACTGTTTATGTCGGTTTTAAAGGTTTGATTTTAAAACTACTATGATGAATGAAGCTGAATGTTCAAATGAAAACGATTAATACACATTTTTTCTTCACATACTTTTCAACACAGCTTAAGCTTATGTATGTGATGTAAGAAGATGGTTCACATCAATTTATAGAATGGCGGGATTGAACCTACGACCTGACGTTTCACAGATGGTATCCTAAATCGTTAGGCCAGAAGATCCCAGACTCTTTTTCTCATAAACCACTTTCAATATTTAGATGGTTCTGTTTTTATATACTAAATAGGCTTACGTTTGGCTTGTATCTCGCTTGACGGAAGGCGAAGATGAAGCCTAGGATGAAGCACGTAATATGTCTTATGTTACGTTGTATGCCTTAAAGTTGTCCAGATTGTACCCGCATGGAAAGACTGAACGCGGCAGAGAGTTCCATTCCATAGCCACAGGGAAGGTGGCGGCAAACCGTGTACAACGTAAAGGTCGAACTACTAGTTCTAGTGTACCCCCTGCTGTTACATTTCTACAAAACTCCCTGTGTACAGACTAAATATGGAATATGCAAGTTTTACTAGTAACAGTCTCTGAGCTTCTTAAAATATTATCTCTCTACATTGATTTTGATCGATTGGAAAGTGAGGCCAATATTTTATTTGCTCACAAATTATAAACCCTCATTTTTGTGGAGGTCCACCTGGACTAGTTTGAGAACTAACACATAAATAAATCTCTATTCCAGGAACTAACTGCATGATGTATACTGAACGCTTAGACGTGATCCAGTACACAGACACCATAGCACCTTTCAAGACCGGTTTCATATTCCGTCAGCCCCCTCTGCCGTACGTAGCCAACATATTCTCTCTTCCATTCTCAACAAAGGTGTGGATTGCCACCGCTGCGTGCGTCACCTTATCCACAGTTACGCTATATCTTGCTAGTAAATGGGAAATAAGACAAGGAAGGGTAAGTTAAAAGAACACGTATTTGATTTCAATTAATTATACCTATCAGTATGGTTATGGTGTAGGCTGGGACCTGTCCACTTCTATATCCAATAGTGGGCTAATACAAGCTAATTATGATAATGAGGAAAATTTATTATTACTGACTGACCCAGCAAACGTTGTTTTGCCATGTAAATTATTTCTAGTGAATATTAATTAATATATTGTGTTAAATTAAATATATAATGATGTAAGTTTAATGTTTAAATAAAATAAAGCAAAAATCTAGCCCTGGGAAGCGGGCTGGGTTCATCACAAAAATCGATCAAGCTGTTTCGGAAGAGTTTTGTTACCAACACTGTGAAACGAGAATTTTAAGTCTACTATATATAAAAATATATATATTGTCCATACATTAAGCAAAAATTTTATCTCTTATGTACTTTTTATAGTAAATTTTAAATTGTTTTCAGACTCAATCACAGCTAGATGGGACCGTCAGTGATGCTATGATGGTCACAATAAGCGCATTCAGTCAACAAGGTTGTACGCTTGAACCAAAGAAGACATCGGGTACGTTTTACAATAAATTGCAATAATGTTGGCAGATCTCAAAATTGTCTACTCTTTGAATATAATATGATATTTTGTATGTATAATGTCTGTCTGTAAGGGTCTGGTTGTCTTTTAATCTAAAACTACACACGTAGATTAACCATAATAATACTATTAAATTTTATATTAACCGCTCTAAACTAGTTATTTAATCGTCTCTTGAAGAGACAAGATACAAGACACCAATTTCAAATAGGATCTCTTGTATAGTCTGACGAAAAACTAAACCTGTTTATAAAGAAACAGAGGCTAGCCATTTTACATTTGATAACTAAATTAATAAGTTATTATCTTTGAAAAAGGTCGCATGGTGATCTGGGTGGTATTCGCAGCGCTCATGGCGCTTTACGCCGCTTACTCGGCGAACATTGTAGTTTTGCTTCAAGCGCCGTCCAGTGCTATTCGAACATTGACACAGCTGTCGCGTTCCAAGCTGACACTGGCCGCTAACGATGTCGACTACAACCATTTTGTTTTTGGTGTAAGATTTTGAAATATTTTATTGGGCCCAAACTTTTTTCCTTTTTACATATTTTTTTTATTGCTGAAAGCCTAAAGTTGAACTGATACCAAATATCCAATTGCATTAGTAACTCGGTTGAACTTGGAAGTCCTCGTTGAGATCACAATAAAATTTAACATTCAGTTTTAGTCACTAGATTTAGTTTATATATTATATTTAATTTCATAAATAGTTTTATTCATTTTTTTATGCGTATAAACTAGCGCTTGACCACGATCCCACCTGGTGTTAAGTGGTCATATAGTCGAAAGATGGTACGCGCTAGTTTAGTAAGTGCCTATTCACTCTACTCTTGAAGGCTCCCACGTCGTACTTGGACGGAAAGACTGACGCCGGCAACTTATTCCACTCCTTTGCTTTCCGTACAATGAACGATGAATCAAATGGCTTCGTTCGGACGCGCGGAACATCGACTATAAAAGGGTTGAGACCCGCCGAGTGTCTAAACGTCCGAAGGTAGAATGGAGATGGGGGAATTAACTAGTGTAATTCCTGTGCACACTCACTAAAATGTAATCTGTAAAACACCGAAAGGCTGGCCATCTTGTGCCGGTGTTCAAGACTATCTAGGTGTAGATCTTGATACAATAAAAGGTAATAAGTTTTTGAGATATTGATATTAATCATAAATATTACGATTATAAATCCAAATAATGTGAACTTTAGATGTACACAGATCCTGTGAGAGTTGAAATAACCAAGAAGGTAAAGCCTTCTAAAGGGAATGCACATTTTTATGAGATTACTGCAGGGGTGGAAAAAATTCGAAAGGTAATATTCATATTTCATTAGAAATTTTTATACTTACTGGGATGATATACAAACAAATTATTTTTATTTAATTGATTTCTTTCACCAATTACGTGTGTTGGTTTTACTCAAATAAAAATAAGTAAGATCAAATCATATTTTCCAGATAACAACATTGTTGGCCAGTAACATGCCAGTACGTGAAAACTGTTTAAAAGCCTTGTATATAGGAATAAATATCGTACGAAATTTCGAAAGTTTAGAATTTTAATTAGCATGTATTTTATTACACAGGGTTTTTTTGCGTTCCATTCTATAGTGGAGCCAGTTTACCGTCGCGTGGAGCAGACCTTCCTCGAGATGGAGAAGTGTGACCTGGTGGAAGTGGACTTTATGATGGGATTCGACCCCAGTGTACCCGTAAAGAAGGACTCTCCTTATTTAGAGCTGTTAAGAGTAAGGTTTGTAAAACAAGAATATTTTTACAATACAAATGATTCCAAGCTGATCGTCCAGTCCAGTCTGATATAATCAGACTGACGGTTCAAATCTCAAACAATGCCTTTTCCTTTGCGGTTTCTAAAGTGCGAAAAAATTACACGCAAAACTTGTGCCCGATCGGCACCCATCCTGCCACATGAGACATAATAAGCTTGGGAAAAATTGATCGATCTTTGTCTCTGTCTACGCAGCTACGATTAAAAGTACGAGAGAATTTTATTAATTATAATTAAAACAAATTGTTATACATACAAGACACATCAGACAATAAAGATTTTCTTTTGCCAAATATTAAAAATAAATTTAATCCGTAAACAGTTTAAAGCAAATCCATGAGTCCGGTCTACAATCAGCTCTAAACAAACGTCTGCAAGTGCCGAAGCCTCAGTGTTTGCAGAAAGTTTCGTCGTTCAGTTCTGTGGGGCTTCTAGATCTTCGGCCAGTCTTGACTCTAATGCTATACGGAATTATGGTTTCCCTAGCCATTCTTATAGCAGAGATTTTGACTTATAAGATGTAAGTATCAACAAACAAACTTTGATTTCAGAAACGTTAGACCTCCCAACCTTGCAAACTTGCTAAATTGTATATAGTTGCTAGAAATGACCTGCGAAATATAGGGTGCGGTATATAATTTTGAACTCACTGTTCGTCTATTAACCTGAACCATGTCTTAGAATATCTTGTAAGGTTTCAAAGGAACGTTAATATAATTTTATAATATTTTTATTTACAGCACTTTCCAAGGAAATTCATCAAAATGATATAAGCAAAAGCTAATCATTAGTATTATATTATATACTTATCGTATTGTATTATATACTCACAGCAAAATAGTCTTATATATAAAATGTAGATTTATCTCATGTATATAAGGTAGAATGAATGTTTTTAAATAGTTGTTGGAGTAAATTTAGTAAATGATCATTGATTTAAATAAAGCATACAAAATAAAAAGCATTTTTACTATGATTTAATCCCTAATGTAGTAATTTATGTAATTGTAAAATTTGGAATAAATTTAATTAATTATGATGTATGAAGTATGTCATAATCATATTCCTAATAAGTGGAAATCCTTTTTAACTTTTAACTAATTATCGGTACCGGTAATCTGGTAATGGTAATCATTAGCAGTTGGAATGAACTCGAACAATTCTTCGGAACACTCCCCATGGTAAATGCTATAGAAAATTCAAATGGTCCTGGCATTTTTCTGCAGACCTTGTGGGAAAAATAAATCGCAAAGCCTCCGTTGTACACGGTGAACTAGAAGAAGTTGGTATTCCGGAGCCCCAGCGCAGAGATGTGGACAGTATTGCATTTGAATCCGTAGTTGCGCCTTTTAGAAAATCATTGGGGAGACTATTCTTGGGTTATGTTTCTTTTAACACACATGGTAGGATGGTGTCCAATCCTAAGAACAATTTTCATCACGGCAGAAAACACAGAGTGCTTTTAATATTTGCTTACTGATTGACATCACAACACATCGGCAGAAACAAAACGACAAGCTGTGAAGTTTGACATACTTCAACAGAGTCGGACAACGACATAAGTTTGACATCTACGCGACGTGAGCGCAATGGGTGACGCTGCTACAGAAGGAATTCAGAATCTAAACATTAACGAAAAGGCAGGAAATTAAACAATATATTTAATCCGTAACAATAGATTTGTGATTCACTTGTGTGATGCTAAAGCTGTTTACTTTACGTAGATCCTGCGTGGTCCGCTTCAAAGAAGCCTATGCCACATGGGTAGGCGATCTTCGTCATCACTCATTCACAAAATATCCCTTAAATTAATTTATATTTAATACCTTTCCTCTATTCAACATTACTTAGAGCAACTTACTCGTATTTTATTTATAAATTACATTTATGCCCTAAAAATGTTAACCCATATGCTACAATCTGTTATAATTATTAAACCTGTTTATATCACCAATCTTGACAAGTAATGATCTAATTTCATTGTTTTAAAAAACCAAGTTAAAATGTAAATATTGATTTTGAGTGTGTGATATGCACTGAGGATTTTTTTTTAAATTTCCATGCCATGACTTTTTATTAACAACCAACCTTTTTGATGCACATTAGTATTTAAATAAATTGTATATTACAGTCAAAAACCAAAGCAATGAAGGAGAAAAAGAAAAAGCCTGAAGATTCTTCAGGAACTGTAGCAGAATTGAGTCCATGGCCGGAATATATACAAAAGAGAATTGAGCTCTGGGACAAATATAAGATACAGTATCAGGAGGAAATGGCGGCGAAACCTGAACTGAGTATTGTTGTGACCTTACCGGATGGGAAGACTGTTGAAGCGAAAGCTTGGAGAACTTCCCCATATGATGTTGCTAAAGGCATTAGGTAAGAGTCATTTTCATATCATGTGCCCAACTAGCTTTCAGCTTTATTATTTATATTAAGCTTTTGGCTATTTCTTTACAAGGCTTGTTCCACTAGGATATTACGGTGTTTAAATTAACACTTTTTCTATTTAATACATCACATTACATTAATATTAAGGTCTATAAAGGCCAAAAACAGGGGTTGAACTACACATAACTGTAAGAGACATAATCACCCTATATAGATTTATTGTAAAAAGGATAAAACCCATCATCTGGTATTGGGTAAAAGACACTAAGAAGGTAGTACCTTTTAGATATACTCATGACACATAAACAAAGAAATTGCTTTAGATTACTGTTTAGTACCTACTACTACTATAAACATCTAAATTTTCTTAAAATATTGTCAAGTTACAATTTCGAGAGATAGTGCATTCATTATAACCATCTTTCAAATCAATTTTAATATTGGTGATTAACTTACCTACTCATCACATGATATCATACTGAAATAGTGGATTACCTTAGCAGTATATATAGGCAGGTAGTAGTTGGGATAGTCATGTGATAGACGCCTTCAAGTAGTGGTGACGAAGGCTGCTCCATATACCATGGACTGCCATGAAAACCAATGAGTCCAAAGTGAAGGAGCTTAAGATCTATCTGAAATGTGCCACCAAAGAGCCCTCAGCTTCTTTGGACATGTTATGCGGTCTTCAAAGCACTGTCTGGAGAGCAGCAAAATGGATGCCAAGCGTGCTCAGGGTAGGGCGCCTACAAAATAGTCATACACGATCACGAGGACGGTGGGAGGCAGCATGCAGCGTGTGGTCCACTCCGCGTATTACCGCACACAATCGAGGCTGCTTATACATGGTCACAATCCTCAGTAGTGAGGGAACGAAAAAGAAGAGATATATTTATTTATTAAAATCAACAAAAATTATAACACCGTTAGAGATAATACCAATATGATGTTATAAAAACTTAGTGAAATATATATTATATAGGTAGATGATGAGTTAATTGCACTACAAAATGGTGATGATGATGTAAGGGATATAAAATAGGGGAAACCATTATGTTTCAATTTTTACTGACAAATGAATTATGCATAGATATATTTTTTTCATTTTACATGAAAAAAAATATTTTGTTAGTTATTACGTTTAGTTACAATTTGAAATTAATAATAACATGTATGTTATTAATTAATGAACTCCATTCCATTTTAATATTTCGTCTTTTATTATTTATACTGTTTGAAAATATATGTAAATTTGTACTACTGTATGTAAATTTTGATGTAGTTCACAAACTGAGTGGGGATAAGATTATTTACTATACATAGATAAGCTCACTGAAGAAGAGTGACTTGCATATGTAATGTTATAATATTTTAAATCCTTATGGATCATTATGAAGTAGTTTGCTAAAGTGCATTTATACCTTACATATCGTACAACATCACTAATTTAAAAAAAACTAACTACATTGGTTTTGCATGTGTGTGTATACTCATTATAATTTATGCTATTGTAGCTATTGGCACAGCATTGGCACATTTATTTATTGAATTATTTGGCAAGTTTCATATAGAATTTAACATTAAAACCTTATTTCTGGGCTCTCAAGCGGGTTTTGGACTCAATTGTAAGTATGCGATTGATTATGATCAAATTTAATGCCTTATATTTTATTTCTGCATTTTATTAACAGCACTCAAAATAATGGCAATATTTTTACAATTGTTTTAAATAACACATAATACAATACATAGTATAACTTGGAAATCAAAACTTTGTAACAACCAATGAATGCAGCAAAATTATTTTCATTTTACATTTGGGAAATTTTCTTAATAATGAAGCGTTCTTCTGCCACTTCTGAAATCGCAATAATGCTAGTTTTAGCTATATAATCAGTAATCCGACAGTACTTTGGTTATAGGCTCAAGATAATTCTGGCAAACTGAGATTTTCAGTTTCACAGTAGATTGAGCATCTAGGCCCTTGCATATAGTTCACGCTAATCTATAGGAATACTAGTGTTCATCAGTGTATATATGTAGATTATAGAATAGCTATAAACTCAATAAATCTGAATTTCTAAATTAAAAAATTGTATTTTATATTAAGAAACTAGATGGCTATACTATGAACATATATACTTCCAATTTACGCTGACATTCATGTAGAACATGTTATTACTTCCATAATGCCAACCCATTACCCACTGAACAATAGCCACTACAATGGCCGGCACCATTGGTTTTTTATCTAAATAAAAAAAAATCTTGAAAGTATTATTCCATTCTAAAAGCAGGGAAGTGGTTCAGGTCAATAGAGGAACTTCGAAAGGTGGAATAACGATACGCAATAACGATTACTTGTTTTTGATTCATCCAATTGCCATCTCCCCATGTGTCCATTTATTACCCAATATATTTAACATTATGATGTCCTAATTCTTTTTGCAATCCATTTTGCGTATCAACAAGAATAAAATATTGCGTAATCTAGGTCACACTGCCCTAGATCATCTCTGTCGCCTGGCATCCTTGAGATTTTAAATGTAGTTTTGAAAAGACCAATGATTTAATGGTACAAACATAACAAGTAAAATTTAATAAAATAGTCAATGTTACAGCCTTCAAATATATATAAATACATATATATAAGATATCTTGTTCCTACAACGGTTGACAAATAAAATGTGTTGCTCTGTAACAAAAGTTTTATTTATTCGGTGACATCAATAAAAATGTTTGTATAAAAAAATAAACCAAAACACTTCTAAATCTGCCTGTAACAAGAGAAACAACATTTAGGTTTAGTCGTCCATCTGTAGGTTTTTATATCAACTTAAACATTTTATTTAAAGAAACATTTTCTTTTTGTTCACTTCTTCTTTGACATGACAGTACCTATATGTCATTCCTGACAACCGTGCGCTTATGGAAATAAAGCTCGGTTGCAGCCAGATTTAAAAATAAAAAGTATATGTCCTACTGTTGGGCACAGGCCTACTATGTAAAGGGTATGGTCCACCACCATGGTATAGTGCGAATTGGCCAGACATCAAGTCTTAGAAAAATCTTCTAAGACATTTATGTTTCCTCATGATATTTTCCGAGCGTGTAAATCAGCACATAAAATTGCAGCAACAACTCACTTAGCTAAAGTTTAATTATTAAACGTTTTTTTCCCTAGAACCTATAAAAGTTATGCATAACACATGTTACTCGGATTCCAGTCAAGGGCTAGCTGATTCCACTATCATTGCTCGAGTGAATGGGGAGTTATGGGACCTGGATCGACCACTGGAAGGCGATTGTAAACTAGAACTTCTGCGCTGGGACAACACTGATGCTCAAGCCGTCTTCTGGCATTCCTCAGCTCATATGCTTGGTGAAGCAATGGAAAGGGTATGTAAATTAAATGTTATATCATACTCTCACAATTATTATAAAAGTGTAAATTACATAAGAAAATTCTAAATAAGTTATGTAATAACAATTCTAAATGCCACAGTTTTATATTATTTTGTATATAGGAAGGTAGGTCAACAAGCATACTAAGTTGATTTTGAGACAATATCAAATAACAGGAAAGGAGCAGCAAATTATCTGTCTCCCCTTATAAAGAGTATTCAATGTTTGTATCCTTCAAAGTTGTGGTACTTCCTTGATCATGCTGGCTCCATCACAGAAGGGTAGGAGACTCATACCACAGAGTATATAGCTATTGAAAGCAAAGAATGTAGAACAACTTAATGGCCATGTAAAAGGGAATTACCAAGAAAGATTAATTATGTAAAACCAGTATTGAACTATCTTATGTAAAAACTTTCCATTGTGTTGCCATGACAAATTCTCTGATAGATTCATTCAGGGTTCTGTGCAAATTTTCCATTTTTGTGGGCACTCAAAAGGTGTTATTGTAGACTAGGGTCTCATTTAAAGGAACATTTTAAAAAATATATGTTGACTGATGATGTCATCATTATCGTCCATAAATGATTTACTAATATTACTTATAATATTAATATTTATTTTTTAAAGTTTCTCTGTCCCTTAACCAGAAAATTTAGGATTTAAGGAAAAACCTATGTCAGGTGGGTTATATGTTAGGGTTGTTTACAGTAGCTAATTTGTCCTGCAAGAACTTCTGAACAAATTGATATGTATTAAATCAGGGCCTCGAGACCGCTAAGCCAATTGTGTACAAATTGAACATTCATGGCATCATAGTGATCGAAATTTGTTAGTTTTAGTAGTTCTTTAGTGGCACGACAACGAAGTATGTGTTAGTATTTGACGATTTAGTAATAATAGAATGATAATTAATGTGACTGTAAAAGATCAACTTCATAATGAAAGTTCACTGGAAAATAGCAGACTCGGGTCCTTAGATATTGTATGTTAAATTGGTCAAGTTTCTTGCAGTGCTGTTGTATTTTACTATCTGTTTCCAATTTGATTACATAAAAGTATACTCCTTGTGTCGTCTTCCACATTGTTGAGGGTCGTGACCTCCACGAATTATGTTGTGGACGATCTCTCTCCACCTGTCGCAGTCTTCAGTGGTGTGGAATTAATGCCTCTGTACTTTCGTGCTGATTTGGTCCGTCCAGAGCATAGGGCTCCTACATAAAAGCATAAGGACATGATAAATAGGATTATTTCATCGCTCCATATCATATGATTTAATTATCAAAAAAAAATATTAATATTTATATAATTCCATTTGTTTTCTTGTTTGTGAGCAGGTGTATGGTGGATGTCTATGCTACGGGCCACCAATCGAAGAAGGATTTTACTATGACATGTATCATCCAGAAAAAGGGGTAAGTACAATACGATTACAAAAGATAGTAAGAAATAAAAGTAGAGATTCTTTGTATAATAATAATTATACATAAATTTAGTGTTAGGTTTTAGAAAAGATGCCTCAATATACGAGTTTAATTAGTTCCATAACCTTGTTTGTATGTAGATCATGCTTTGTAGATATACAAAAAGCAAAATGCGAACTTATCAAAAATGATTTGAGAACGAGAGAAACAAGCATACAAACTGAGGTCTACTCTGAGCTAAGAGAAACTGTTAGAGTGGTGTAGTGTGAGATTGCTTGTATCTCAAATCTTGCGCTCATCTCAAAGCAAAATATTGCTTGCTGGGTGGCTTGTAAACGAGGTACCACTGTACTAGATACTAAGGCACATTGCTACAACTCAGTTCCTTTTCAGTAGATAAAATTGAAGCTACAATTTTTGAAGCTAATAAACAAATGCACTATACAATCCTCATAAGCTTGCCACGCAACTAACCACACCGGACCTAATGAATAGACTTAAGAGGCGCAAATCCTAAGTCTTTATAGACACAGTTGAAAGAGTGGAGCAGTCTCTATGGAGATTTAACTCTGACCGCCTAACAGCTTTCAACACATCTGCTCATAGTCTAGCTGACTGATTGCAAGATAGAGACAAAAAAAACCACTAGGCCAGTGGTTTAGACCATGGTTTATGAAACAAGGTTGTAGGTTCAAACCTACCATTAGTCTATACTCGTATATATTTTATTTAATCTCAAACACACACAGTTCTATTTTTTGTAAAATACCTATTATATTGTACATATTTATTTTATAAGTTAGTATTATGTATTGTTTTATATGTATAATTAAGTTATATTTTCTAGTTTTATCTTATTTTTAATGGTTAACAAGAATATTAGTGATATTTGTAAAAATATTATTAGCAATCTTTAAAAAAATCTACTATGTTATATTGTGAAACCTTAGGCTTAAGGCGACTGTCCATTGAACTATCGGCCTTTCCAATGAATATATGCAAGCTAACCAAAGAGTTTTATTATGTTTTCTTTTTTATAGATTTCCTCATCAGACTTCCATGTATTAGAGGGCTTGATAAAGAAGATAGCAAAAGAGAAGCAGCCATTCGAACGATTGGAACTCACTAAGGAACAGTTGTTGGAGATGTTTGAATACAATCCGTTCAAAGTGCGCATCCTGAAGGAGAAAGTGGACACGCCCACCACTACGGTGTACAGGTGTGGCCCACTCATAGATCTGTGCCGGGGACCTCATGTACGGCATACTGGGAAGGTGAAAGCACTTAAAGTTACCAAGGTAAGCTAAAACGAAGTTAGCTTCTAGGCATTAAAAAAAATTGTAGTAACTGTAGAGGTAGCACTCATATTAACAAAACAAAGTAAACAATTAAAGTACATTAGAAAAGACCATGGACACCAGTCTGTGGTTGTGCTTTATTGAAGAAAAAACCCGGTTTACATATAATGTTTCTAGTAGAGGGCACAAATTTATTCACCTGTCATATATGAGACCTAATAAGTGTACACCTAGAGTGACTGCTTTTTTTTCTTTGAATTAATTGACTTTGGTCTGGTACTTTACCCTATAAAGATTTTCGCTATTATAAATTATATTGTTAGTACTTCAACAATACTACAGGACTTTCCTCACGGGTACAATCTGGACACCTTTAAGTCCAATGTGAACAGACACCTTATAGGCTCACATGCTCCATCCTAGGCTTCATCTTCGCCTTCCATCAAGCAAGATAGAAGCCAAACGTGAGCCTATTTAGTATAAAAAAGACTAAATTTCTCCTGTGAAACTACTAAGGAACTAACTAACTGGGAGTAAGTCATTATTTATGTCGGTGAATCCAACTTGTGATACTTTCCAGAATTCAGCGACTTATTGGGAGGGTAAAGCTGATGCTGAAAGTCTACAGAGGGTGTACGGTGTGTCATTCCCCGAGCCGAAACAACTTAAAGAATGGGAATTCATTCAGGAGGAAGCGGCAAAGAGGGATCACAGGAAGATTGGCAGGGTATGTATTTGTTAAATATACATATATATAAAATTGGAGTGTCTGTTTTTAACTTACATTTGAATGTATATACGGTATACATACCGAAATAATATTTTTTACAATTTTTGTTTGTCTGTCTGCTTGTTCCCGTTAATCTCTGGAACGGCTGTCCCGATTTTGATGGGACTTTGACTGACATTTGTTAGCTGATGTAATGTAATATACTGTAAATTATTAATTAGTTGGATAGTTTAGTTTAGTTCATCTCATCAATTTCTCTAAAATTATAAACAGCGGGAGCAACGTAGCGGCAACGAAGCGCTGGCAGGATATTAACTGTTGTAATGTATTAGTTAATATGAAGAGCATCTCACAGAGACGTCGCGCGCGGCGCTCGACTAGCCGCCGCGTCGGGAATACACATTGAGTGTGATTGGGTTGGGCGTAGTTTGTGTATGTGTTCTATAAATATTCATAGTAGTGGTTACACGGATCACGCGGCGAGGCACTTCGCGTCTAACGTGACACAAGGGTTGTATTAATTTACAAATATGTAATAATTTGAGAACCATTATGGTATTTCGCTGTATCCGCTGCCATAGACTATACAGCATCCTTGTACGCCATGAATATTAATTTAATAAACTAAATAACTTTTTTGTCAAAATCCACGCGGATGAAGTCGCGGGCTCAGCTAGTTTATAAATAATTTTTACTCCTTTTAAATGAGTGTTTCTTATTTTAAAACTTTTAACAAAAATGTCCACGTTTCATTTATTTATTTATTTATTACACCAACACAATGAACATTTTTAACAAGCAATACATAAAACAGTGAAAAGTTGTGAAGTTAATGCCATCGCAGTTATAGGCGTAGACTGCAAGCAATTAATTGGCGAGTGACAATGTTAACATAAAAATAAAATTAAAATTATAAAATTAAAATTTCATTAATTTTCATCTCCACACAGAAAGATTGGGAATATTAATGCTCTATGTTGTATGTATGTAGGCTGTTGAATGTTTAAATATGAATTGTGATATCTTTTAGGAGCAAGAGTTATTTTTCTTCCACGAGCTGTCTCCCGGGTCGTGCTTCTTCCAGCCCCGTGGTGCTCACATTTACAACACATTGGTCAACTTCATCAGGGAAGAGTATAGGTAAGTTAAATAGCTTTATGGTGGATTATTTACTGTCTGTCTATGTTTGTATGTTTGTTGCTTAATCACGCTATAACGGCTAAACGGATCTAAATGAAATTAGGCACAAAGACAGATTATAGTCTGGAATAGCATATCGGCCACTTTTTAACTGACTTCAAAAAAGGAGGTATTACGTATAACACCTCGGAGTTCAGCCAGTTGTTTTATATATTATGATAGAATTTAATTGCAATGTAAATTTTAATGACATTAATGCATAACATTGCTTCCATACATTATAGCTATAACATTTTTAATAATATTTCAGTAACCGTCCACGCGTCTAAACTAGGTTGGCTTCCAGCCCTGTAGTTCTGGGCTCTCAAGAATAAGACTACGGTATCCCTCGCCTGTCGTAGAAGGCGACTAAAAGGAGCGTCGGGTTCACTGGGCGACAAGGGTGGGCGCCTTCGTCGTCCGATGAAGTGTACCCGGGAAGAAGGCGACATCAGCTGGCCTATGTCACCTTGCACTGGGAGGATTAACCTCGGGGCTATGCTCTCCTGAGAGCACAGTTCAGAGGGGCACCAGTGACTTCCACTGGAGATCCCGGAGCCCCTCACTATGCATCGTGGAAGGGCTAAATTTTAGTTTTTAATGGGTGAAAATCCCACGTAACCCATATATTGTTGAAGATTTCCCCTCGTCAAAAAAAAAAAACAGAATGCTACAATTTATTTATTTTACAAATAATAACATTATTTGTAAAAATAAATAAAATATATAAAAATGTATTAATAATCTAACTACAATCTTTTTATATTGAACTAGCGGCCCCGATAGACTTCGTTCTGACAAAAGATTTGGCATTTTATTTTGTTTTGTTCTTTTAAACCTTCTTTTGACCTCCACGAATAAGACCAAGATAAGATAAATCCGTTCAGCCGTTCTCGAGTTTTAGCGAGACTAACGAACAACAATTCATATATATATATATATATATATATATATATATATGTATATATATATATTTATAGATGATTGTTTCTTAAAAAAATACGATCAATGTTGTCGAAACCTGTAGGACCTGATATTCCTGTTAGACCCCAAATAGATTATAAAAAATATATTTAAGTCTATTTATCTTTAGCCTAAAAAGGCTTTTAGCTTCTTATCATTATCTTCTTATTAGCACTTTATCATTTCTTTGAAGAGTAAAAGAGTAAAGAAAATACATTATTCGTAGGAATCGAGGCTTCCAAGAAGTGGTGACACCAAACATGTACAACGCTAAGCTGTGGCAGACATCTGGCCACTGGGCCCACTACGCTGAGAATATGTTCTCATTTGACGTGGAGAAGGAGACATTTGCCCTGAAGCCCATGAATTGCCCCGGTCACTGGTGAGTAATACACTAATTATTAAACACTGACAATTCTAATTTACATTTATTTAATAGTGCACATTGTGCATGTATACAGAATGTCGGGAGACCGCTTCTGAAAACGAAAACAGACGATAGTACTAATGACAAAGCTAAGCTAAGCTGTACTAAAATTATGTCTTTTCTTCCGATAACAATGTGGGTATTTTCAAGAGTAGAGTGAATAGGCATTTACTAAGCTAGTGGGCCTTACCATCCAGGACTGCATTTCCACTTAACATCAGGTGGGATCGTAGTCAAGCACTTGCTTAGAAAGTATAAAAAAAGTATCGTAAGTAATGCTAATAAAACATTTTAAAAATATGATCATTAGTACTATTGCTGAAGAGGTTACGGTTACTGGCGAGTAATCCTGCAAAGTTTGGTGACGATCGGACTCCTCCACACTCCTCTTTTTGAAATTTTTACCTTTTATTTATTATGATGATATTCTATTGTTTTTTAACACAAATTTCTATTGACACATGCGTTCTGTCAATACAAAGTATAATGAGGTATATTAAAGATAATAATTAAGAATTTTGAAGTATTCAAGGTAAGTTATAGCGCCGCGAATGCATCCGTTTACTGATGCTGCTCATATGTACATGGGTATAGGTAATGATCTTCACCCGCTTGAGAAGAGAATAGAATAGAAGAGAATGAATCGCGTAACATAGTAACCGTCCAAGTCGAGGTTACCCCCCACCGGGGGGACCCTTGTGTCGAGTTACTAGCGATAGAGGTTCAGGCTAAGCGACCTAAGAGCTATGCCACCTCTCAATCCGGTGAAGCAGTCAAGGCCAGCTTCTCTGGCCAATCTGTGTAGTTCGTCATGAATAATTTAATATATTGTGAGAGTAAATTAAATATTTAGTGATGTAAGTTTATTGTTTAAATAAAATAAAGTAAAATCTAGCCGGGCATACTTATTTACTTTGTTTTTAATTTTTCTTTTTTCTTTTATGTATCTTTTTTGTTTCCTCGAATTCTATTCATTCGTGGCACGCTGGACGAAACGTGGACGAATGTTGTAGTGATGTAGTAGTAACCTACTGTCGTAAGAGAAGTGATCTAGGTTAACGTTGGATATTTCAGCCTGATGTTCGACAATCGGAGCCGGTCCTGGCGCGAGCTGCCGCTGCGCCTGGCGGACTTCGGCGTGCTGCACCGCAACGAGCTGAGCGGCGCACTCACCGGGCTGACGCGCGTGCGCCGTTTCCAGCAGGATGACGCGCACATCTTCTGCGCGCCGCAACACATTGAACGCGAGATGGTGACAATATTTACCATTTCTACACACTTCACAAGCAAAAACAAAGTCCGACTTCCAATCGAATCGAAAGTTAAACGCAACTTTGATCTTTGTATTTCTGAACTATCATAGGAATGTTCCGAAATAGAATTCTCTTGAAGGAATCGTTTGATGTGATATTGAGTCATTTGTTGCGCACATACTTAAACGGGACCATACGGAAAGTACCAGCTGTCAAATAAAATAGAATCAATAACGGTTCACCCAGTCTAAAGTTATGAGGTTACAAACATAAAAAAACATACAGATAAATTGAAAACTTCCTTCTTTTTTTAAGTCCGTTGAAAATAGTAGGAGATTCTCAATTGGCCCTCAGTTCTGGACCCTGGAGGGGCAAACAAACCTGATGATAACACCAGAGGAGCTTCTTCTAATGCCTCTCCACTATTGAAGGTTGGCCGTTAGCTCAACGAACTTATCTCTCACTTACTCTATCGTTTTGTTCGCTGGCAATGCTGGTCCATTCTCTGATGTGTCTTAGCCACGACTTTCTACGTCCAGCGTTCGTCTTCCATGCTATTTTGCCCATCAATAACCTGATATTTTCCGTATCCGTAATAATTCGCGGTTTTTCGACGCGCTGGAGTACGCGCACGCAAATCTTTTGGAGGTACTGGTGCGTTGCCGTCGCAAAAAAGTCCTCGCAAAAAAGACTCCTCTGGCACTGTAAATGAACCGAAACAGTTTATTGACTTACCTCCTGACTAAATTATATCTTGCAGGTGGGCTGCCTAGAGTTCCTCGAGTGTATATACACGACCTTCGGGTTCACGTTCCAGCTGAAGCTATCCACCAGACCGGAGAAGTACTTGGGTGATCTTGCTACTTGGAATCAGGCGGAAAAGGCTAGTATACTAAAATAATTTTCTCCTACATTAGAGACAGTGTTAGCAGGCAGCTCGGAAATCAACCAAGGACTATTGGAGTGTTCATATATATTTTTTTATACACTCTTTATAATACGTAACAATATACTTAAATGCTTGTAATAAATATATAAATACATACATATATATATGTTTTAAAAAGTCAAAAACATGTGTAGTAAAGAAAAGATATATTTATTTTTAAAGAGGAACTACACAGATTGGCCAGAGGAGTTAGCCTCGACTGCTTTAACGGATTGAGAGTTGGCATAGTTCTCAGGTCGCTTAACCTGAACCTCTATCGCTAGTAACTCGACAGAAGAGTCCCCGCGGTGAGGGGACAGACATATATTTACATACAGACCAACAGTTTAAGTAAATAATGTTAGGTGGACTCATCTAAACAAAATTTTAACTATGATTTTAAAATATTTATCGTCCAAGATTTTCTAATGGACACTGGGATTGAGTTATTTATAGTATTGTGTTGTGAGTGGACTCAAATTAAATATATTAATACTTTGGGAATTTGTAAGGTAGGTCCAAAACTGAAAACAGCCTAAATATGACATTTAACTTCGCAGGCGTTAGAGGAATCGCTGAACAAGTTCGGCCGACCTTGGCAGCTGAACCCTGGCGACGGTGCGTTCTACGGGCCCAAGATAGACATCACCATCCAGGATGCTCTGAGGAGGTCACACCAGTGCGCCACCATACAACTGGACTTCCAGCTACCTGAAAGATTTAACCTCAATTATGTCAGGTGAGTGTACCTGAGCAGTTGTAACCTATATAGCCCCTGTGGGGCACAGACCTTCTCTGTAAAGATCATATAAGGGCCTAGTCCGTCGCTCCTAGTGCGCATTGACAGACTTCACATATGTAGGTTTCCTTAAGATGGGAACATCACTTACGATGCGACTACACGTACACTGAGCTAGAGTTTATATATATATATTGTTCCTACAATGGTTGACAAATAAAATGTGTTGCTCTGTAACAAGAGAAACGACATTTAGGTTCAGTCGTCGATCTGAAGGTTTCTGTATCAACTTAAACATTATATTTGAAAAAATATTTTCATTTTGTTCACTTCTTCTTTGACATGACAGTACCTATTTGTCATTCCTGACAACCGTTTATGGAAATAAAGCTCGGTTGCAGCCAGACATAGAAATAAAAATTATAAATACTTATTACATATATATATATATATATATATATATATATATATATATATATATATATATATATATATATATATATATATTATATACAATAAAATAATAAATTAAACGTATAAAGTTTATATTATGTAATGAAATATTAAAAATATTGGAAACAAAAAGCCACCGATATCACGGGGATATTATCTCTTTGTAACTTTAACATCGGGTGTTTTAATTTATTTTTAAATACATTTACAGATTTACTGTCTCTTATGGGTGGCGGCAAGTTATTCCAACGCTTGGACGTGTATGACCTGAACATCAGTGCAATCCACTTCTATATCTATATTCTTTTATTATTTCCAGTGAGAGTGGGGAGAAGAAGCGGCCTGTGATAATCCACCGGGCGATCCTCGGGTCTGTGGAGCGCATGGTTGCCATACTGAGCGAGTCGTACGCCGGCAAGTGGCCGCTGTGGCTCAGCCCGCGCCAAGTGTGCGTGGTGCCTGTGGGCCCGTCACTTGACCAGTACGCCACCACCGTTAGTATTACTCCTATTATTACAGTAGAACCTCTTTGACTTCAACCTCGAAAGTCGAAAACCTACCTAACTCGAAAAATCAAAAGGACCCATACCTCCCCTCTCCCTCTTTCACCGCACCGGAACTCATTTGCATTTGCACTGTGCTCTCGGAGAACACGTCCCGTAGGGGCGGATAATCCCTCCCCACTGTGCCCTCGCAGTGCAAGGCGACACGGGTCAGCCGATGTCGCCTTGGGAACCCGAGGCTCCTTTTAGTCGCCATCTATGATAGGCAGGGATTACCGTAGCCTTATCCTTCGAGCCGAGAACTAGAGGGCTGTAGCTGTATTAAGCATATCTTAGTGAGATAGCCGAATTGTGGTGACTGGTTTTATAACTTGTTAATGAATTGTTTGTGTCAATTGCAGGTGAATGAGAAGCTATTTGCGAACGGCTTCATGTCGGAAGTGGACACCGACCCGGGCGACACACTGAACAAGAAAGTGCGCAACGCTCAGCTAGCGCAGTTTAACTACATCTTAGGTGAGGTCTAAAGACTTGTACGCCATAGCAGTCTTAGTACTTAATGCAAAAATATTAAATATATAATTTATTCCCTCTGTCCGCCCCGTGACCACCTGTTCAAAACTGTATCAAATTTGAACCGCAAAGAAATTCATAAAATCTATACATATATTTAAAATGTCTGTTTGTAATATTAAAAAACCTCTTTTTACTACAGGCATATGAATGTATTTACGGTACATATACCAAAATAACACTTACAATTTCTGCCTGTTTGTTCCGACTAATCTCTGGAATATCTAGACCGATTTTGAAGGGACTTTAGCTGATGTAATAAGGAGTAACTTCGTTACTTTTATTATAGAAAAATATATTTTGTGCTAAAACCGCGGGGCGCAGTTAGTTATATTCGAATGTGTAAATATAAGAAATCATTAATTTAAAACTTCCAAAAACATTTGTCTGAGAAAACCATTGATCACCTTTAACAATATCAAATGTCGATAGAATAATAGTCTGGGTACGGTCTGCTGGTTCAGATTTGTCTATTAATGTAAACCATCAAATGGCTAGAATTTGCTTTATTTTATTAAAACAATAAACTTACATCATTAAATATTTAATTTAACTCTCACAATATATTAAATTATTCATTTCTCTCTCCGTTCTATTCTGTTCTCTTGCCGGTGAAGATCATTACCTACACCCAAGTATATATTATTAAATACAATATCATTTATTATACTTGATTATACTAATTTGGGTTATAAAACAATAGAATATCATCATAGTAAATAAAAGGTGATATTTGACAGTTCAAAAAGAGGAGGGCTCCGATCGTCACCAAACTTCTACAGGATTACTCGCCAGGTCAATCTGAAGAATCTCTGAAAGGTTTATTGAAATCGGTGCAGCCGTGTCAGAGCCTGTGTGGAACATACCCACACGCTTTCTCTTTATATATATAGATACATTACTAAAAAGAACCTTTTTCACTTTGTGTTGCGTTGCTTTTTAGTCAGGATCGACTTTTTTCCGTCTGTCTTCGTTTTCGGAAACGGTCTCCCAATACCCTGTATATATGCTATAAATACAACTATAACGACTATCGTCCATCTATCATATTGCAGTTGTGGGTGAACGCGAGAAGAATTCTGGAACAGTGAACGTTCGCACCCGGGACAACAAGGTTCACGGCGAGATGACCGTGGACAATCTGATCGAGCATCTCAACAAACAGGTCCAACAGAAGACTCTGTCCGACGACAGCCAGCTACTCGAGTAACTGACAGACAATGAAGTCAAACAGTCAATATGTACTTTAATGTCGTTTTTAAAACTTGATGTAAATTTTTCATATACTATTAAGCATTCTTAAATGTCTCACAGAGCTTACACAAAATGGTGTAGGTAGAACATGACTAAATTACACCTGGCTGGATTAACTCCGGGATCTCCAGTGGAACGCACCGGGGCTACACTGCTCTGAAGCATGATCCGATTCGCAGTAACGTAAGTCTATAGTCTCAGGAGTTAACAGGCATCGGTTGAATAAAAATTATATTCATTCATAATTCATATACATTGCGATTGAATAATTTCGTTCTCAAGGTCAATGAATATATTCATGTAATACTATTTGCGTTCCTTTGTTGCATTTGATTCTTTTAATTTGATTTCTTTCTTACCAGCATGTGTCTTTATTTTAATCCCCTAACCGTCCAAGCCGTTACTCGTTAGAAGACCCTTGTGTCGAGTTACTAGTAATAGAGGTTCAGGCTAAGCGACCTAAGAGCTATGCCACCTCTCAATCCAGTAATGCAGTCAAGGCCTGCTTCTCAGGCCAATCTGTGTAGTTCGTCATAAAGAAAAACAATTTTAATCCAGTGTCTATAGCAGGGCTTCCCAACCTTTTTGTTGTCTAGGGTACATTCTAAAATATCGGTCGAGTGGCGGGCACCACCTATCTCATTTTCCCATCATTTATTTTCTTATATTTATTTATAATTTATTAAAAATTAATAAACGAAAATGTTTAAAAATAATACAATTATTATTGAAATTGCATACACCCAGAGAAATGTATTTACAAAACGTAAAAATAATTCACATTTAAAATTAATGTTTAAGAAAAAAATCAGTCAGTGTCGAATAGTGGCAAGCACATAAGAATCGTGCGGGTACGAGCTTGGGAACCCCTGGTCTATAGTATACAATACACTACATTGTGTTTCAAGGTCCAAAAAACCTCTCACATCTGTTCATAAACTACAATTTTGTGTTCGTCATTAATTTATTATTTATTTGGGATGCTGAAATAAACTTTTAAGGATGATTGTTTTATTTATTATTGTATCTGGCAACTAAATATATCAATTGTGTCAAAAAGAACAGAACAGAAGCCGAGTGACTGATAGGGAGTAGACAGTAGTGAGTGGTAATTTGCTAGTTCAGTTATGTCACTATGGGTTTCTTCTCTTCCCGAAGTGGCACTCATAGTTAGTTAAGCTTTTGAATGTCAGTTAGATTATCCGTGAAATAGCAACCGACCGAGTCGTGCTTCGGCCCTATCTGGCGCCCTCGGATCGGAATGCTTACGCGTAACATAGTAACCGTCTAAGCCGTTACTCGTTAGGAGACCCTTGTGTCGAGTTACTAGCGATAGAGGTTCAGGCTAAGCGAACTAAGAGCTCATCTCTTAATCCGGCTAAGCAGCCAAGACCAGCTTCTCTGGCCAATCTGTGTTCGTAAAAAAAACGGTTTTCTAATGGCACTTACACACAAATATTGTTTCAATGCTATTTGTTATCGTTTTTAAATATACTATTATATAAAAGAAACACTTCTCATTAATACACGCTCTTTCACACACTCGCATGCACGCACGCACACACACACAAATTATTAGTATCACATAAATTATTAATATTTAGTTCCTAAGATAAACTCGGAGTTAGGTACAATATCTCCCTATTACAGACTAGTCTAACAGGGAGATGTGTACTGAAAATGAAAAATAATATGTGTGTAGTAATTTTGTGTATGTATATCATGCATGCAAGATGTGTGTGTGTAAAAATTTAATAAATATTTCATTTCAATCAACATCATCGTCGGTCATTATAAAGTCATCCAAAATCAAGGTCACAATGAAAAACTGTCGCGTTAAAAATAAATATTTTATTTATCAATACCACACATATCACATATCGTGTACTAAATGTAAGCTTATTGCAAATGCCTGCATAATATAACACATTCAATGTTTTGGTTTAGGTACTGTTTCAAGACAGAAGTAACCTATTCACGTTTATAACGCTAGCGGGGTCGACAGAGGTAATAGCTATCCAATTTACTTAACAAATATGTAATAAGAAATAAGCTCTTACGTCCTTTTCAACCCAAGCTGGGTGGAGAGAGACAGTTTTTCCTGTCCGCTCACCAAGGTTATTAGTCCTTGACAGGTCATAAATGGGGCACAAACTTATAGCAAATGTGTCATTTGTATTGTGTCTTCATTTTCAAAAGCTGTCTCCTTATACCCTGTATATAGCTGTGGGTCTCATATGTGACCCGTCGCCGTAAACCGGGCACAAAATTTTAGCAAGTGATTTTTTGTACATAAAAACCCGAAAAGAGCAATTAATTGTTACAGTGTTGTGACTAGGATTCGAACCTGCGACCATCAGATCGTAGGTCGAACCCCTTAGCTACTAGGCTATCATTGCTATCAATAGAGACTTATAAAAAATATTATTTGCGCTCACCAAAAATCTTAAAAAATAATCAGGAATCTCATTCCGTCTTTAAAGACATAAAAAAACCATTTGTAATAAATATCACTGCCGTCCAAACGGGGTCGGCAGACATCCAATCGATTATAATAAGGATAAAACAAAAATATAATTTACTAAAAAAAATTCGCTACTTAAATAACGACACGGTAAATAAAACAAATAATACTTCAATGGGCCAAATGAAATGTTACAAAAAAGTTCCCATGCTCTTATCGCCTTGAGGTAGACAGAGATTACAATAGTTCTTCGTCCCATTGCTATTATGACAGGGGAACTCTTGTGTCGATTTATTTGCTATAGAGGTTTAGGCTAAGGGACCTAAGTAGCTATGCCACCTCAATACGGTGAAGCAGTCAAGGCCAGATTTTCTACCATCGATATATATGTTAATAAGAAACCTATGTAGTACAAAATAGTATACAGTAGTAATAAATAGTGCGAATTGACGTTCTATGGTGGACATCATGACGTCACAGCCAACGACAAGTCTTTTTTATTTTTAAATTTAACTAGTTTTTTTCATTAATTACTATGAACTCCATTTGGAAATCTGTGACGTCACAGCATGTCAGGGCCACCCATTCAGTATGTTAACTTATATCTAGGAATACTTGCATTTCTTATCATGTTATAAATGTTACACCACTGGTACATAGCATCATATCATCATTATATTTTTTTAAAGTAAGCTGGCAATATTTCTTTTATTTATTTTCAGAAATATTACTAACATTCTTGTTAACCATTCCAACTAAGCTTAAGCTAGAAGATGGTTCACGTCAATAGTCGAATGATAGATTCGAACCTACTCACGATTATTTCACACGACGCAGACCGTACCACTGTGTGCCCAATAGTGGGATATACTATGGTCTATTATTTATGGTAAGTTTAATATCTGTTATGATTGACAGCTCTGTAACAATTTGGTTGCGTCTTCCTCCGCCACATCAGCGGCCGGTGAACATCTGAAGTCCTCGCAAAGGGACTTTATCTGAAAAAGACGAATATAATCATCAGAAATTACGATTGAAAAAGTGGATCAAGTGAGTCGCAACCTTTTAACCGACTTCAATAAAGTATTAGGTTCTCAATTGTATTGTATTTTTCAACCGACTTCAAAAGGAGGAGTATTCGTCTGTTGCTTTATGTTTGTAATCGCAAATCTTGGGACTGGGACATCCGATTTTGATCATTCCTTTTTTTTTTATTTGAAAGCGTGTGTTTAACGTGTGGTCCCATTTAAATTTGGTTGGACCAAATTAATTCTGACAATGAGATCCATAAGAAAAGCATATAAGTCTTAAATTTGCATCAAGTATGTGCGCCACGAATGGACGAATAACTCAGTATCACGCCAATCGATTACGATAATTTTTATTGGAAAGGATGTCCTTCAAAGATAGTTTGATGTGAGTTTGGTTAGGTTCTGAATAATTTTGTTTCGTAGTTTTCCAACGATAATTTGGAAATATAAAGAGGGCGTCCGCGTGTGAAAGCGTGTAACGTCTGAATTGATTTGAAGTCGGTTTTTGTTTTAGCTGGAAAATATTATTTTTGTACCTTCATAACTCCATCAATTCAATGGCTTTATCATCAGGTCTGATCAATGCCAACAAGGCACCTAAATGTCTACTTATTTTTTTAGTTATATTATATCAACTTACACTGTACTGTCTGCCAACGAAGGGATTTACAATTTATTAATAATACTTTGTTGTAGATACTTAATTGGTCGTCATTTAGTGATGTGAATGCATGTTGTTTTTTTAAACTTTGTGTACTCTGTAGTGTCAATGGCCCTTATAAGAAATTTTTTAAATGTCGGTTTTTCTGGTATTGAAAACGTGCACTGCAGCTACAATTTGTTTGTTTAAGTAAAGCGTGAAAGAACGAGAATGTCATGAAAAGTGTGATTTGCCGAGACGAATGGTAGTCGAGAGGAAGATATATGTTAGTGGAGATAGAGAGAGGTGCGAGCACACATTTTGTTTCTGTTTTTGAAAAAACGTGTATACGTACCTTAGTACGACGTGTGAGCTTTCAAGAGTAGTGTGAATAGGCACTTACTAAATTAGCGCGTACCATCTTTCAACTATATCACCAATTAACTTCAGGTGGGACCTTGGTTAAACACTAGTTAATACCCCATAAATTTATTACATATATACATAAGATGGAGATAAAGAAGTTTTATTTCAGTCGTGTGGTATATATTAAGGGTAAGCTAAGAGTACTACGCATAGGTCATGCTGGCATGTGCAATACTGAATCCTGGCGTGAGCTTTGTTTTATAGAATTTAAATCCATGTTCTTGCATCTCTGAATACCTTATTTGCATCCTGTAAAAACTTGGTCTTTGCCCGTTCGAGCCAAGCCATGTTACTGGCAGTGTGATTATGAGGCATACTCACAGTATAGTGGAGAATGGGCGCGGCGATGGCGGCGCCGGCCACCACGTCCCACCAGTGATGGCGGTGGTCCCACATGCGCGACACACCGCAGTACACCGCCAGCAGCACGCACGCCAACTGAGCCACCGGCACCGCGGAGCTGGGCCGACAGGACGCACGCCGGCGCAGGTAGTACTACAAAATGAAGTCAACATGAATCTAGATGACATAGTGCAAGCAGTTCGATTTACGATCTCAGGTGGTCCGAGACCAATGATCTGCCAGTTTTCGGGTTTAATGTACAAAAAAATCACTAGACATATCTGGTGCGTGGTACCCCCCATGGGACCTAATAAGGTCGGTGAAAAGCGAGCTAATGCTGTAAATATCTGTCTACCCCGCTAGAGTTAAAAGGACTCTAGAGCTTATTTTTATAAAGAGGATAAAGTGTGGGAGAAACGCAAAAATACAACACAACTTCAAATGGAATGAAACGTTATTACACGTGACGCCGTATTTGTATTTCCAAATTTTGTAGGAATATTACGAAATAGAATTAATCAGAACCTAAACAAACTCTCATCAAACTACTCTTAAAGTACATCCTTTCCATTAAAAAATGAATCATCGGTTGGCATGATATTGAGTTATTCGTCCATTTGTCGCATACTTAATGCAAATATAGGACGTATATAGTTTTCTCATGACAATGGCATATTGCCAGAATTGGACCAAAAGAATAATCCAAATCGGTTCACTCAGTCAAAAGATATGAAGTAAAAAACATGCAGACGAATAGAGAACTCTCTCCTTTTTAAAGTCGGTTGAAAAAGTGGCATCTCATAGTGGAATTGTCTACTCAAACAAAGTTAGTTGAAATGTCATTAATTTTTTTTCTATTCTATTCTACAATGTTTACCGATATCACTGAATATTTTTTACTGGTGAGCTTGGTTTAACTTACCACTAGGAACAGTGCAGCATGCAGGGCGAGGGATGTGTGTCCTGAAGGGAAGCTCTTGTCCGATTGGCTGAGCCAGTACGCCTTCGTGCATGTGTAGCTGGAGACGTACTCTGACCTGATGGGACAATTGTAACTTAAAAACAAAACTAACTTCAATTTAAATTCACAAGTCTACGCTAAACAATGCAACTCAAATGTTAAAAAGATACAAAATTGATTTTTTGTGAAAAAGATTGCTGACGATAATTTTTCATAAGATGATTGACATTCTTGTTAACCATTCCAAGCTTGTGCTAGGAATGGGTCAAGTCAATTGTTGAATAGATTCGAATGTACGACCTTACTCGCACACCGATCCGTAAATCATTAGGCCATTGACGTCCTAAATTATAAACGACTTACTGGAGATAACTTCAATCTCCCAATATCTCAATCAAAAAGCATTGTTATATACTTTTTGACATATCTTTGGAACGTAAGGTCCAATGCCAATAAAACTAAAATGGGATTTAAAAGCATCTCATTTGAAAAAAAAAAATGACTTTATAAATGACAATATTCTGTAAACGAACATGAAAAATAGAACCAAATTGAAATATAAATGAAATATTTGAGAAATAATACCACAAATGAAAACAGCTTACCCTATTTGGGCGTAATATAAGCATGAGACTTCACCTTAAATAAACCCCAGCTAGTGTTGGGAGAAATGTTTAAAATTAACTTTTTGAAACTGATTGTTAAAGTTTAACGGTTTTTTATTTTATTTTTAACTACAGACTAATGTAACACACTGACACATTTGACTTGTCATAGGTGTTAGTCAATTGTGTATAGTGTATACTAACCCAACACAAGTCTGTGCCTCTTGAGGTTGGCAAGTATCAAAGAAGTGGGGCCTGGGAGATCCCACAATCAACTTCAGCGTCTGTATCACAGTTAAATTGAGCATAACACCATAGAGGTACTCTTTGTACCAACGTAACGCGTTCTTCTTTGTCATTAAATTCTTCTCACTACCATAGTGTCTCTCTACTACCAACATCTGAAAAATAATTGTATTTGAAAACAAAAACCAACCATTTATCAAATCTACTCTAAAAATTTACAAAAAGTAGAAAACCTGAATGTCAGTAATAGTTTAAATGGTGCCCACGGATGCTGTATTTTCATTTAAATATAAATATTAGTTGTATTATAAAGTTTTGGCACAAAAATTGTCTTTCTTCCACATTTTTTATTACCATAAAGAGGTCATATTGTTAAGGAGTACTCTTGGATTCTTGTATTGTCATAGACCTACTAGATCTCAACAACAAATATTCTTCTATAGGAATTTTAAAAGTTTCCTAGTATTTATTTAATTCGACAAATAAAGTGCTCACTCTGCATACAATAAAAGTTGTTTCACCATGGCAATAAAAATATATCTTAAACTGCCTCAGCTATATAGAAAAATCTGGCTAACAGCCTGGTTGCACGATAATTTCTTTTATGAATTAAAAGAATATTTTACTAACACTTGGTGTATGTTGAAATTAACTCCTGTCTGCACCATTTTCAGTTGTTCCTTATATCTTCTTCCCTCTCGACCTCCTACCTAATGATATCCCGCGCCATATGGGGCTACTAATAGACTTCAAATCCCTACTCTCTCTTGTTAACTCTGCTTTTGTCTATATTTTATGTTCATTAATTAACAAAAATAACATTAGACTTTAGTTTGTCTGTCTTTTAACTAACTATATTGTGTATGTTTCTATTGTTTTAGACATATCAACAGTAATAAATCCGAATTGTGACTTGGACACTTGGACATTGGCGAAATCTAAATGGAAACGCCATCAACAAAAACAATTGAATTGAATGCACCATGTATTGCAAATAAAATATTCTATGTTATATTACTTTGGCACCCAAAGTCCAAGGCCAACAAAATTAAAGTAGGTCCTAATTGATAGCAAATGCTTTTGAAAAATATAATAAGTTCATAAATGAGCACCTTCTTTTCTGAAGTCGGTTAAAAATATATATTTAGTGCAGATACTAAAAACTTAGTAATTCAAAGCTATGTATCACTTATTACTTACAACAACTAATGGCAACAGTACAGTAATCCCCATGAGCCATTTCCAGCTAATAGTGTCACCAGTAAAAGGGTGGGAAAGAGCTGGATCATTACATCGGAATCCCAATTGACCTCCAGGTACCAATTTCAACTCAACTATTAGGAACAATCCGATTACTGCAAGAATTAGAATTTGAGTATAGCAAAAATTAAAATATGAATTCCCTACAGGAATAAAAATTAATAAATCATAAAATATATTTTTTCATATCATTCTAAAGAGTTGCTCCTTTATATACACTTGTTCTGAAGCATAGTAATGATTGTCTCATATCTGATCAGTTTCAAGAAACCGGGTGGAAAGTTTCAGGCTTAATTGCCTTCTACCACCTGCTCATCTTCGTCAGAGCAGGTCTGATAGGGAGGCATTTCCCATGCCCATGTATTGAGTCTGCCACGATCTCGCCCTGTTAAGCATTGCTCTGACAACACTTGGCAGAGAGAGATCGATCCCAAATACTGATGCTCTAAGTTATTCAAATGATCTAATTTTCTTTTGATTACATAACTCTTTGATTTTTTGTTCAAGAAAGGCATTACGTGCAGCAATATTAAGCTTAGACACACTGCATGGTTATTGCTTGGTCACAAGTGGCAATAACTTGTTATATAACAGCAAACATATAGCACTTTGTAGCTAGACTATAAAGCTATAAACGGACAATAATTGTTGTGAAATATATTGGTAGCTCAGTTTCTGTGTTCTAAATGTAAAAGCTTTATTTGATGGAAATGTCTTGGACGGATTGTAATTTTTTTTTTTAAAGAAAGCTAACAATATTTTTTTCAGAAATATTACTAACATTCTTATTAACCATTCCAACTAAGCTTAAGATTGTGCTAGGAGATGGTTCATGTCAATAGTCGAATGGTGGATTCGATCCTACAACCTTATGATTCACAGGCCGTACCCTAAGCCATTAGGCTATTGACACTGTTAAATTTTAGTTTTGACATCAATCACACAGGAAATTGCAAATTTTACCCTGCTTTACAATGTTCAAAATGATGACTATATTTGCTTGGCACCTTTCTTTTTCGTACCGCAAGGGACTGGAGTTTGCTCACATCTATCTTTTCCTCTGATAACAATATGGGTGTGAATGTCAATAGTGAATAGGGTATATACTAAGCTAATGTGCTTTACTATCTAGGCCCACTATTCCTAACATCAGGTGGAATTGTCGTTAAGCTGTCAAATAATTATATGAAGTCTGCTACAGTGCTGTAGGTCTCTATAGTTGATTATGTAAATAGCAGACAACTCCAGCAGTGGGATATTTATAAGAATCCTGCTTTTATGCATATTGTGCAGTTAACCTGAAGGCCAGTCTTAATTCTTTTATAATTCTATAACAGTATTGTAAGAACTAGTTTGTAGTATATG
This sequence comes from Meandrusa payeni, assembly GCA_029286785.1. Classification (NCBI taxonomy): domain Eukaryota; kingdom Metazoa; phylum Arthropoda; class Insecta; order Lepidoptera; family Papilionidae; genus Meandrusa; species Meandrusa payeni. Next base: position 1,926,502 of record JAGSMX010000008.1, on the reverse strand, counting down.
TGATATGAATATATATTATACAAAGACATAACAGACACATTATTATTTGAGAGCAGTGTCAGTCCAGTATCTGAACTTCCAACTCATTATTTAACAGATTTGAGTAGTAACAGGCTTACTAATGATTTATATTAATATTAATGTGCTAATCATATATATATTTATGTAATAGTCATATAGTTATATATGTATACAAATAATTAAGTTTTTTTTCATTTTTGAGAGCCATACACTACGCCTTTTCTCTTTGAAAAGAACTGGGAATTACCCAAGACATCATGACTCACAAGTTACTTTTTGAGCTCGAATGAAATATAGTGTGAAAATATTATATACAGCATGGAAATCACAATTATAAATACCAAAATAAAAATGATACTCACTACGTTGCCAGCGATTCGTTTTTGACCAAAAATATTTCAATTTATCCAACATATCAACGCCGCGCACGTCCATTCTCACGAATAACTGTTGTGTTTTTCACTTAATGATAGTTACACATTACGTAGTTAATGACTCAACGCAGATTTTTCAAATAGTTTTTTGCTTAATGTGCGCTCAAAAATAACTAAGATGAAACTTGTAACTCTTAAACCTTATTTTTATATATTTTCAATGCACTTTTTAAATCGGACCTATATTAATTAATGATCAATTACTATGTATTATAAAAATATGACTTGATGTAATACACGTGTTTGGTAAATAATGAATTTTGTCGTCGGCGCTTTAGAATATTTCTTTTTCACGTTTAATTTTTCAATTCTACCAGTATATTAAATCACCGGTAGTCCGCTCTGGTGTAGTGAGAATGACGTTAATATCCTGCATGATTGACGTTTCGGTTAGCACTTACCTTAATGTCAATTGCACGAACGATTGTGACACAATACTGTTTCATGTTCCGAAAATATATATAAAAATTGTGTTCTGGTGGTTTTCATTGCTGTTCGCGCTTTTATGTATATCTTTTTTAAAAAGTAGTAAAACTAATTAGGGATAATGTAAGTTAATCGTCTCCGTTTTCTGCTAAATAATTGCAACTATGCTATATAGTCTATTCCACTTCGCTAAAGCTTACGGCGCTGCTGTCTCTGCTGACCCTTTATCTGTCACTAGCATTGTCGACGCTTGGACAGGCTCTTGAACATATTATAAATTTTATTTTACTTATTTGTTAGTATTTTGAGTTATGTAAATGAGGTTAACGGAATTGCCAAACATAAGTTTTACATGATGAAACCATTAAAACGGAACTTCGTGCTGTGGGTTATTGCATTTTGATTACACAAATCCAACAAATTGCAGCTGGCAGGCTAGATTGCGCAAAACTAACTACAAAGCATTCTTAATGTCAACAGGGCAAAGGAACCTAATTTTGTTCAACCATCTGTATCTACAGACAATTTATTTTCGATTTACAAATTTTACTTAACTGTGTGTGTTCGTTCCTCTTTGGAGAATAAGTAAACACACAAACTGGTCACCTCATGTGAAGTTATTTAATTCAACAACTACATTAGTATCCTAGTAAAGCTAAAGTTAACATGAGAATAAAGAATGTGAATTAAGTATTTTTGTAAATGTATACTGGTAGCAAGTAAGATTATAATATAAATTAAAGTAATATTTTGATTTACTGACAATTACAATAGTAGACTTGGGACCCAGGACGACGTACCCTCTGAATATCCTAAGCCTAAGTTACTCCTAATAGATGTTCGACCTAAGAATTTGGCCACCCACTAACTCCTCCAGGCCGTCAACAAAAACATCTTTGTCTACCCCACCGAGTGACTGGCGTGAGTGATGTATTTTACATACGTTGCAGTAACTGCAGTGAAGCGTAACGATTAACTGGCTCCGCGTTTACATAATAAAAAGGCGCCAAGTTTCCTGGCATCTATTACGCAAATCATAATTCGAAACAATGACCTATTGTGAACAAATGTAACAGTATCCCTTGGCGCAACAATGCTAGGAGCTGTTACTGCCTTCGCTGTGGTGCCAACGCGCTGTTTGATGTTTTATTCCATTTGCACTACTGTAATCTTATATCCTGTGCAGGAACTAGCTTCGATGTTGAAATTATAATTGGTGTTGATTCGAAATTTAGAAACATATCGCTTGCGACTTTGAATGCGTATGCGCCCGCTTACCAAAGTATCGTTTGAATATCCTAATATACAGATGCTATGCACTTTGCGACAAATAGCTTCGCATAGTAATGAGACGAGTAAAAATTACTCTGTTAAATTAAATTATAAAAAATTCATCAACTCGATACAAAATACTGAAACTAATAATTTCGTTACTACGGTATTAAAACAGGTACAATATTCTCATTATTAGGCTGCATTTGTCTACTAAGTAAAAATAGGAGCAGGAATATTCGCTTTGACGGACAATGGAACTCATTTTCCGTACTACATTAATTATAAATGCTACATTTACAAGGTATGATAATTGAAATATTTAATTTAAGTTGTAAATTTGGATTTAAACATACACTTTCCCACTATTAATAATTTTCATTAATAAATTCTTTCAGAATTTAAAATAATATAGATCTTCGAATACAAAAACTAGGGTCTAATATCTTGTTTGGATTTAAATTTCATGAAACAACATTTTGTCAGTTAATTTTTTTTTTTATATCCAATAATTTTTCCATATCTGTGGTTAGCCTAAACTGGTTATAAATATTTTCTGCCATTTCATATCACTCTTTAAAAAAGTTAATTGTTGTATTTTAAAATTGTCATTTATGATGAACACAAAAAAATGCTCAATTTTATCATTAATCTGTGGTGTATACGCCAAGGAGGACAAAAGCGCGCCAACTAAAAGCGTAGACAAGAGACATCACACGAAGCGACCACACATTTTTGATTTGTATTTAGGGATGTCCAATGAGATCTATGAGTATTTTAAAAATATAATATTTTGACTCATTTGAATAAAAGTTTAAAACTTGTGATGAGTGTATAAATTCGTGGAGAGATAATTATAACAGAGATATGAAAAATTATGTGGGCTCAACTCTGCCTCTGCTAGTAGCGACTAATAGACCTCTCTTGGTCAGATCTCTTAACCTGTATAACGTATTGGATTCAAAAGAATAGTTAATTTATATAGGTAATATTAAACTTTTTATATATGCAAGTATATGTCTACACGTGTAGTAGCGTCATTGCGTGTGGCGCCATTTCTTAATAGTTTTAAAAAAATAATCACTAAGACTGATTTTGTCTATAGTTATGACTGCGTGGTTATGGTGCGTCATAATCTATGCCTGTACGTTAGTTGAGTTTTCGCGGGGGCGCGACTCATGGGATCATCTAACTTACATTTTCATCTTAGACGTAAGAAATAAGTGTATGTGTTTTATAAAAGACGTGGCTTAAAGGTCTTGTTACCAAGCCATAAAATATTCATCAATCAATGGGTTTTCGCGCTTGAGTGTATGTGAAGTTCCGACAGAACTTGGAGTAGTTGGTTGTAGTGCAATTAAAGTGTGTGGACCCCTGGGCTAATGGATGGAATGCTGAACTACAGGAAAGGCATGTAAGTTATTATTATCACTATTATTTTGTTGTTAGTATTTGTAACCTTGTAACTGTGTCAGAGCAACGGTTAAACCTTTTGGTCTGCCGGTCTAACTTCGGATAAAAAAGGAAGGACAATTATATTCAAATTCAGATATATTTACTGTGACTAATTAATGTAAATTGTAAATATCATCAACATTGTATTCAACAACGTAGTGTAAATAATAATCAATCTACCGTCTTTAACAAATTTATCCGTCTTTTCCGATATACCCTACATATTTCTTATATACATAATCTACCCACGGCATATACACATACCTCGATATCTTTGTATACATAATATCTAACAAAGATTTTACGAAATGTTTTACATCTGTCTTACACCTTACGAGTTAACGACTTGAGACATGTATTTTTTATCATAATAATCGTAAATGACATCAACATAAAATTAATATACTGTAATACGATGTTATTCTGATGCTACTGTAATATCGGGTCTCTAATACCGTTATGAATATCTTACTTAAATCATCTACATATGGCTGAAACTAAATGCAACGTTGATTTCGATAAAATAAAAACTTGTACCGCACCATAACTACGAAGTCTACCAATACCTAATAAGGATCATTGTATCGTATGCGTTTCGTCACCACGGGTAATCTAAATTGACAACTAATATTGATAACCATAAAGCTGCAATTGGTATGGATATATAAGACTATTGCTCTAGTTATATATTTATTAATATACTTATTTCTTAAGTACTAAAGCAAAAGGTATAATAAAAATGTTTTAATCCGTTTTCTCAAGGCAGCCAGTCTACTTTCGGTATCCCCTGCCTGTCGTATAAGGTGACAAGGGTGGGGGCCTTTGTCGTCCGCTAAGGTAGACCCGGGAAGAAGGCGACATCGGCTGGCCCATGTAGCCTTGCACTGTGATGGCACAGGGGGGGGAGGGAGCAACCTCCCTCCCGGGACGTGCTCTCCTCGAGCACAGTGCAGAGGGGCTCTGGTGCGTTCCACTGAAGATCCCGGAGCCCCTCGTCATGCACCAAGGAAAAGGCCACCGGGGAGGTTTTAGTGGGTAAAAACCCCACATAACCGCCGCCTTCCCCCCAGAAGGCGGGGTATCTTTTTGAAGAATACAAAAAAAAAAGTTGATTGAGTTTGATCTGGCTTACCCAACAGGAAACCATTTTTAACCGTTATGTTAGAACCAAAGTGACAGAATGTTTTGAATGTACGCAAGGATGCATAATAACTTAACGCAATAAGTAATAATAGCATAATTCTGATGCCATAATAAATTTCAATTGCAATAATTATAAAAATAACTGAAATAAAAAAAGTAAAGTAAACAGCCTGTATATATCATGCTATGGGGCCCAGGCCTTCTCTATAAAGTGAGGACAGTGGAATAGTTTTTTTTTCACGAATTACACAGATTGGCCAGATAAGCCATGACTGTTTCACTGGATTGAGAGGTGACATAGCTCTTAGGTCGCTTAGCCTGAACCCCTATCGTCAGTAACTCGACACAAGGGTCCCCCCGGTGAGGGGTAACCTCGGCTGGGACGGTTACTAAGCAATGGGATAGTTCGCCACTTGACCTTACCGCAGGTTGGGAGACTTCACAAATCGTAGAACATTTTCTGAAATATGCAATGCAATTGATGATTGCAACAAACATATACATTGGTGCCAGCACCGACGATCAAACTAGGGTTGCCACCATACTATGCAACATGAGGTTAACCACCTTGGCTCTTATTAAGCTACCACCGGTCTCGAAAAGCTAGCATCATAGAAAACCTATTTGACAACATTGTTCGTAAAAAAATTGGTTTGTACAGATGACAGTGCGGTTCAACACGTCCCATCACTATTTAATTTTTTAAATCTTCGTGTGTGGCCAGGGGCATACTTAAAATCCTGGTCGAGATGAGACGACCACAATGTTAATCGGTGTAAATTTATAACGAGAGTGTAAGAGATAAAGGGGTCGTTTTTTAGATTAGTGTTAATAAAGGAACTTGCTGGCTTAGAAAATAACTATGTCATTTCTTAAACTTTATTTATGTATTGTTCAACATAAATGCATTTGCTTTTAGATAATTTAAAATATACACAGTATATACAGTTATAATTCTCAGTTTATGTCTGTTCGCTTTATGTGTTGAATACGAGTACAGGCAGCCTATTTAAGATCTATAGTGCCGATATAGACGAAACAATAAGCAGACTACAATTGCACCAATCCACGTCTGAACTATCTATACTATCTTTTTAGTAAAAGAAAAACGAACTGAACTTTGTTTATCTCCGTCTATATGTATGTAAATGTTACTTTTTTTATGGGGTATAAACTAGTGCCTATTCACTCTACTCTTGAAGGCTCCCACGTCGTACTTAGACGGAAAGACTAACGCCGGCAACTTGTTCCACTCCTTTGCTATACGCACGATGAACGATGACTCAAATCGCTTCGTTCGGACGCGTGAAACATAGACTATGCAAGGGTGGAGACACGCCTAATGTCTAAACGAACGAAGGTAGTAGGTAGTGGTAGGTAGTTAGTAGAATTGACTCGTGTAATTCCTGTGCACACTCTCCAAAATGTAATCTGTAAAACACCGAAAGGCTAGCCACCAATAAATGTAATTTATACATATAATTTTCCGCATATATTTAAATTTATTATGACTTTTCATTTGATAATATACGAAACGTAACTTTGTCTTTCTAACTTCTGATATATATCTCCCTCCAAACTTCTGTTCGCCTCGCCCGATCACATTTTTCGTAAAGCTCTCGTCACGCATTCACCAGCTTACTCCTCAAGTCAAGCGTGCGTGAAGAAGTTTTACTTTAAAAACTTTAGCTTCTACTGTATAGTCATTTGCCATTCTCTTGTAGAGAAATCTACTCTATTCACTACAGCGCTTTTATACACAGAACTAGGAAAGGTGTCCTGCATGCTAGACATATGATACAATACCTGAATAATTGAATGTTGTCGTTTGTTTTTCTTTTACAATAGCAATCTAGTGATATTGTCATATATGTGTTGTTAAAGATAAGACAGTAAACATGCATTCATCCTTTGTTACAAAGAAAAGATTAACCAGTTTCGGTGTTAAAGCTCGAATGAAGGCAATGTTTGCACTTCCGCAAGTTACATTCGTATGTCTAATTATACAGGCGCGTGTTGCATCCAATGAGGTATTTGGGCCAAACGGTGTAATGTCTGGGAATTTTCAGTTTTGTTTGAAACTTTCGTTGCATGGAAGTTGATGAGAAATGTTTTACTACCGCCTTTACTAGAAGTTGTAATGTTTTATGTAAGCTTTCATCGTATAGTAAGACCAGGAAATAGCGAATTATTTTAGAATAGAATACAACACTCATTCCTCACAACAGACTAGATCTTAACAAATTCACAAAGCGTCCATTTGGGACCGTTGGATGTTGCGAATAAGCCTCGCGCTTTACAGCTATTTTATGGGCAGGCCTCACGCCTTAGATCTCAAGAGCGTTGCTGGAGTTTCTCCGGCCACTTCTTCTCTCAGCGCCAACGCTTCCCGAAATGGCATTCAAAGTTAGTTTAGCTTTTGAATGTCCCTTAGATTATCTGTGAAATAGCAACCGACCGAGTCGTGCTTCGGCCCTCTCGGGCGCTCTCGTATCGTTATGCTTATGCGTAACATGGTAACCGTCCAAGCCGAGGTTACCCCTCACCGGAGGGACCATTGTGTCGAGCAAGAGCGATAGAGGTTCAGGCTAAGCGACCTAAGAGCTATGCCACCTCTCAATCCGTTAGTCAAGGCCAGCTTCTCTGGCCAATCTGTGTAGTTCGTCAAAAAAAAAGCGTAAATTTTTAAATCAAAATATTACTGATATTTTTAAATGCGCATAAAACGCATGTTATGCACGCTCTGTGATGTCACGTAAATTTTTTGGTGACAGCGAATAAAAAGACTGGCAACACCTGTTCCAGCGGAAGTCAATTGAATTGTGCGCAGATGTCCCGGCGCGGATGTGCGACCTTTGTTATTTTACTGCTCGTTTGACAACCACCTCCTATAATTGCATTTTGATTACCAAGCCCGAGGCGTTAATGCTATCGTATATTATTTTCGCAACGTAATGCAGCGTTCAAGTTATACTTTCGCATCGCGAGGGCTATGGTGTCGAAGTTTCGTTTCTACATTGCCGTCTTTGAACATTTGCCACGCTAGCTGAATAGAAAATAGTGGCAGATGGACTAGAAAGACGACAAGAGAAGAGGGAGAAAGGAGGAGAGTCTTCAGACCATCTCTCTTGACGGGCGAAGATCTTAAGTACATGTAGTACCTCTATATCACAGCATGTTCTAAATTCGTGGTATTTCCCCTTTTCGGAGACAACTAATTTCCAACGATACTTAAACCTAGATCAGCTTAGGTATACCTAAGCCACGTGTATCCTATTTTGAGTACTTCATGACACGGACAACTTTATATTTTTGTAAAATATTTTTCCTTATTAGTATTAACGAGTTCGGTTCAAATTGATGTTGATTTTAGTGGCACTAATTTGGAAACAATGATATTGACGAATTCATCACCTTAGCCTAATGATTTCTTGTATTTATACAGCGGTAATTAGAATATTTGCCACTAAAGTTTTACTACGAAACCGACCTATTCCATCATTTTGTCACTGTGACTTCTTTCTTATTATTTTATGATAATTTGGTATTGGTTAATTAAATGTAACATATTATTCTAAAAAATGACATGACATCTAAATACAATGATTATCAATTACTTACTAATTGAAACACTATTCGAGTGTCAGTGGTGCACCAAAAGAAAACCGTAGTGGAACAACTGAACTAGCAGATTACCAAAACATTTTGTTTAGCAAACTCTAGCTCAAGTTTGACGACCTAGTGTCATAGAGTTTGTACTCTAACGGATTTTGATAATGCACTACGACTACGCATAATGATGCAGGTTTTGCAGTGGTGTAAACAATAATTAAAATTTTATATTAATAAATTCTTATGTATGCATGTGTTAATAGTTTTACTGTCACACATGTGTTACATGGATAAAAAACTCAAAAAGTTCAAACAAAAGTCGAGATTAGCGGTGAAACGGGCCTCGGTTTGACGTTCTCCGTTTGTTTACCTTCGGATGCACACAAGGCGTGCCTTGTCACATTAAAAAAAACATGTGTCAGAATAAAAAAAAAATATTGACTGTACCACGCCAGTGCGTTTTTATTTAATAATTCAATGCTTGTTTACATTCGGCCAGTGTTGCCAGTCTGCATTGGAATGTTTTTATTTCTAATTGACATACTGCATTATGATTCGGTTGCTGTGTTTAAATATCAATTATGTTTTATGTAACTAAGACACCAACTCGCATCATTTTATAATTAGATGTAGTGGGAAGATATTTGCATGGCGAGGAAAAAAATTAATAAATTAAAATGTGTTTTGAAATCTTGTTCGGGCTGTATCATAAGGTTGGTAGCTGCCAAGTTTTCTATTGTCAATATATAGTTTTTTATTTGTCCCTTTTTTATTGTGTGCAAATTTAGAATAAATAAATAAATAAAAATAATTATATGTAGTGACTTAAAAGTATTTAAGAAATATAATATATCTGAAAACGAAACTGCTAGTAAATAATTTATGACAAAAAAAACACATAAAAAGTTTTGTTTGAATATAAACTCAATCAAATACCGGCTGTTAAAATAACAACCGTAAAAAAACATACCTTAACAAATTTATTTGAAATTGGAACATGCCTTGCTTAGTACAACAAACATTTAAAGTATCTAATGTACTACCACTCAATATTTTATTACCTGTCTGTTCGTTTCATTGGATATCTTTAACGCTTTTATACGCAACTGTAATATGGTGTGTACAGTCACAGGTAACTTCATATTAATTTATTAATTTCAATGTGTTTCATTATGAAGTTTAGTGTTAATAAGAGATACACGATTTGATGGACTTGGGAAATGGATGTAGGAAATTTTAATGCACATCTATTCACTCTCATCTCCGAAACGTTGTAATCCTGGTACTTCTACTGCGAGCTGCTACTACTACGAGCTGAGATAACTTCATTTATGTATTTATGTCTAGTTGGATAAGAAACAATATAATTACATATCAATCGAATCTGTAATAGAAAATAAAATAAAAATAGAGGTTCCACATGAATCAACAATATATTGTAAAGCCTTTTCAGAAATACGCGTCATCTTATGGTATCATGTCTATCGCTTCTATACTTTATGCAGTAGAAGATAACAAAAAAGTTTCTCCATTTATAGCTACCTTTTTCCCACAATTTTGTTGTTATCCTCTTCGCATTTCATTTCTAATATCACGCAATCGTAATGTAGTTTTTCTCTCTGGTTATAGTATATATCCCACTGTTGGGCACAGGTCTTCTCTGTAAAGAGAGTGTAAGAGTACAATCCACGATGAGGCCCTAGTGCGGATCGACGGACTTCACATTTTCAAATTTTCTAACACATAAAAGTTTCCACGATGTCTTCCTACGCCGCTGAGCGCGTGGTAAGCCAGCACGTATAATTTACAAACAAATTCATTGTTGCCGGTACCGTTTATAGAACTCGAGTTGCTAACGCACTATGCAACTTGGGGCCTGTCTGCCCTGTCTCGGCATTACTACGGATCTCGATTAACTTTCTCTTCTGCTACAAACTTTTCTCCCTGACTGTACATTAATCGACAATTTCTCAACGTGTATACAAACCAATACAGAATGAAATATTATCATAATATGAAGATTGCACAACATATTGCTGGAATAACAAGGCGCTATTATAAAATAGCAGTTTTGTTAGCACGTTTATGTTTATTTAGCAGGTGTGAGTAACGGGTCCCATCTAGACATTCCAGGCGCGATGGTTACATTGTTTGCTTTGGAATTGACACGACCAGCTTAAGAGATATCCACTTTTGACTTTTGTTTTAACGTCGCTTAGTTAATGATAATTGTGATTTGTGCTTTTATATAAATTGTGAGTTCGTTTTATTTCATTCGTCTAAGGCAGTGATTGCCAAAGTGGTCTATATCGACCCCAAGGGATCTATGACTGCGAGTGGTCTACGTCAGCGAAAAAAAATTTAGGGATCCATGAAATGAAAATGGGAGTCCACGATAGTGGATCTCAACACATACACTGATAGTACCTATTTACCTATTTCTCACTAAAAATATTGACTTATTGCTTATGTTATTTTATTTATAGTTTATTTATGTTACGTATATTTTTCATAACAGATACAACATTTTATTTTGAGTAGTTTCAATTTAAATTCAATTAATAAATGTATAAATTAACATGTGTTTTACTTTAAGTTTTTAACACTAAACTTCACTACAGTTAGAGATTTACAGGAAATCAATTCAAATTCGATAAGTAGGGGATCTACCCAACACGGAAAAACATGGCAAGGGGTCTACGACACAAAAAAGTTTGGGGAACTCTGGTCTATACGATTTGTATTTTGTGCATGGCCGGACTTAAGGGAGTGGGGCATTCTCCCCGGGTGGCCACTGTAGAGGCTTTGAAATTTGTATCACCTTTTCTTATCTATATTCATTGAAGTAATTGGAGGATTTCGTGCCATTGCATTTTCAAACAAAATAAAAAAAGATTTTGTCCTTCACTCGTCTTTTATGCCCCGGGCCTCCTGAACTTTAATATAAATTGTGCCGAAAAGAGGTTGGCTCAGCATGTGCTGTGTTTACACAGCTGATTTTCAGCCAAAAATCTTGTACAAAACTAAGGCGGACGCGATTCTTCGAGATATATATAAATTTTATTTATATTTTTATTTTATATAATATAATATATATAATTTAAAATTATATATATATATATATAATTTAAAATATATTTATGTATATATAAATAAAATGCATGCAAGTGCATGTAACGCTGTATTTATACACAACCGAATCGTTTTTTTTAATTTGTTATTTTTTTTAATTTTTGAAAAATTACATCATAAATGAAGTGTTAAATAAACGATTTGTCGTAATTGATGTTGGCGTACGTACGTTGAGATTCAGTTAGGAAGTAACATAGCAATTAGAATACACAATATATGTAGTATTGCGTGTCATTTACTACGTATTGAAAAAGTCATTAATCACGCGTCGGAACTAAGAGCCTAATAATACACGTAATTGTGAGCAGCTAACGATCTTCATTATGTCGAAAGACTTGATTATCTCAATTGAGAAAAGATTTTGCTTAGTCATGTACCAAACCGTGCGCGGTCCGTCCACCGTAAACCTTACTAGAAGTTCCAAGTTTGATTTAAAGCGCAAATCCTCTTTATTCTTTATCACAGATACGCAATCAGACTTATCAGCCGACTTCAAAATATAACTTGCGACTAGGTGAACCAATTTTCATGATTCTTTTTTTATTTGAAAACTGGTCCTTCTATTCCTATTTAATTTTGGTTTAATTCGGACATTGGAATCCATGAGATTTATTTATTTATTTAAATCAACAAAAATTATAACACCGTTACAGATAATACCAATATGATGTTATAAAAACTTAGTTAAATATATATTATTAAAATTAAAACAAATAAAAAGCTGCTTTATGTATTGACTATAATATATAAATATAATAGAGTCAAACACTTTCTACGCATTTGTAGGCAGCTTCGATAAACACAGACTCTGTGCAACAAAATATATCAATGTGCAGTGAGATGGTATTAACAAACCCAACCGCGCGCGTCAGCGGAGAGTTCCTGGATAAGTTAGTCCTGGAGACAGGTAGTAGGAACAATGGCGGACGACGGCGCATGCACACGTAATTGTCAGGCGTCCGCAGCTGTAGCGCGGCCAGCACTTCTGGGTGATGAACCCAGCCCCGCAGCACCCTCCACACATATTTAGATAACCATATTAGTCTTTAATCTTGAAACATCAAGAGTAGTTTGATGAGAGATTGGTTAGGTTCTCAATAATTCTATTTCATGATTTTACTACGATAGTTAGATTAACGATAATTTTTAGAAATACAAATGAGGAGTTCCGCGCGTAATAGCGTTTAACGTATAACTCGAGTTGAATAATTTTTTTGTTTTTGTCCAAAGTGGACCCGCGATGGAGGCGACATACGCTGGAGGGTACAAGGGGGGAGGGATTAGTCTTCTGGGAGTATCTGGAGGGTATCTTGTTGAAGATTCCCGCCGTCAACAAAAAAAAAGTTTTTTTTTGCTCGTGAATTATACTTAAAAAAAAGGAAAAACGGCAATTAATTGTTACAAACTGCTTAAAATTCGAACCCGCAATTAGAACCGTTATGCTACACCGTCTATTAATACATTTAAAACGAGTACCACTAATTACAAAGACATGTAATAACAAAAGGACGTATGTTGAGTAATAACTGGACCACCGCACGTCAGTCGCCAGATGTCACTGTGGTCCCCACGTGGTGAGTCGACGGTATTACCATACGCCATAGAATCGGGTTAAGAGCCCAATTAATAACTCAACCAGTGCACACAAAGTATGTAATTGTGTCATTGGAGTTATTTATGATTTCTAATTAACTACGAAAAGGGGATCGGGGTTTTGAAAGGTGGTGCTTCCTGTGTGGTCCCATTCTGACGTTTGAATCCATGAGAAAACCATATGTCTTAAATTTGCATCAAGTATGTGTGCCACAAATGTACGAATAAGTCAATATCACGCCAACCGATTTCGATGATTCATTTTTTATTGGAAAAGATGTACATCACAAGTAGTTTGATAAGAGTTTGGTTAGGTTTAATTCTATTTCGTAATATTCCTACGATAATTCGTAAATACAAAGAGGGCATTCGGGCAAAATAGCGTTAAACGTTTGATTCCATTTGAAGATTGTTTTTTTTTTGTGGCATGAGGCATGAATACTGACTTATTTGCTAGAAATCAGAGTTTATTGCCCCTTGTCATATTTTCTCTGAGCATAGTCTGCCTATGCTATAGCTAGTTCCCCCAACGTGGGCGGTTAGGGACGTTTTTCACTCATCGCTTTCTTTCATCTCTTGTTAACACAAAAAGAAAGTTATACTTTACAATCACTCTTATTGTCCATCTACTATTTCTATATTATTTTACTTTTACTGTTACAATTATTATAATTCCCTATTATTACCATTAATTTGAAGACGGTTTTTGTTTTTGCTCGTAAATATTCTGATTTAAAATGACGGAACATTCCATTAGATTCGATCTAATGTCTACCGATGTGTAAGGCTAGTCGCCCACCCGCAATGCCATCGCGTCTGTAATAATTCCGTTATTATCAAACCACAAACCATCTACGATTAGCGACATTAATTGACTACTACGACGGATATCCTGCGAGCGTGACCAGTTCGTAATACGTCCGTCCGTCCTCTGTTTTGATATATTTTGAAACTGTTTGAAGACGTAATTAGCGTGAGAGTTTAAAATATTATAGCCATTCAATCGTCGCGCCATTTTGTCATTTCCGATATTAGCTTAAAATATTAAGTGAGTCCAGATGTGTGGCTGTGTTTGTATGGGATTATATCAATAATGCATTCAGTTGAAATTCGTGAATATTATTGAAATATAACATATTGCACACTTGAGGGCTAAGCTAGTGATTAATGTGAAAGTGAAGGCGAACAGAAGAAGAGATATCAGCTAATGATATACGAATAGGAGAGAGAGTTACGTTTCGATATCTAAGACACAGTGCAGTCCTTTTCTCTGTATCACACTGTAATAAGAAGAGGGAGTTCAGTACGTGCGCACGTTTTTTTTCTCTCGGTTTCATAATGGAACGTCACTGGCAAATACCAGGGCTCGATGTTTGTTGTTACAGCTGTTTTGTGAATATTCATGGGCGATAGTGATCACTTAAAATCAGGTGAACCGTAAGCTCGATTGCTCCTTTTCCTATAAAAAGATCTTTGAAGTATAATGATCAATTATCCCGAAATGGCATATGAGTTAGTTTAGCTTAGATTGTCCCAAATAGTTTTTATTAACAATATAGCTATCAACCGAGTCGTGGTTCAGCCCTCTCGGGCGCCGCCGGATCGGAATGCTTACGCTTAACATAGTAAAGTCCAAACCGAGGTTATCCCTCGCCGGAGGGACTCTTGTGTCGAGTTACTAGCTAACGGAGGTTCAGGCTAAGCGACCTAGGAGTAATGCCACCTCTCAACCGGTGAAGCAGTAAAGGCCAGCTTCTCTGGCCAACTGTGTAGTTTGTACATAAAAAAATCAATTGCTTAGGCACAAACTGAACCTATAAATTAGAATCGACGCACTAAACGACAAGTCACAGTATAGTTAGAAATTGTAATGTGTTCAGGGTAAGAACAACACGGCATCTTAAATCTTCCCATACTGGATGTAGTCGGTCTAGAATCTTAACTACAACATTATAACAAGTTGAAAGGAACGCTTGCGTTGGAAAGGTTCCCAATTGTACGCGATATCCAACATATGAATCAGCTGTTATTTATTTTCATTGTTTTAATGTTGTTTGCGAAGTCTCTTTTCCTGTTATTGAGGCATTATTGTGTTGTGTTACAAAGACAGACATTTTGGTAGCAAGAGGTGCCTCTGAAAGTGACCTGATCGGAGGGCCTTTACTATATTTACGAGCAAAATCAAAAACCGACTTCAAATCGAATCAAACGTAAAACGCTTACACGCGGATGCCTCTTAATCTTAGAATATCTATCTATCTTTATCGTAGGAGCATTACGAAATAGAATTAATCAGAACCTAACCAAATTCTTATCAAACTACTCTTGAAGTAGTTCCTTTTCAATAAAAAATGAATCATCATGAATCGGTTGGCGTGATATCAAGTTATTATTCGTCCATTTGTGGCGCACACACTTAATGCAAATACAACAAATTATACATTGATAAACACAAAAAAAATACAGACGAATTGAGAACCATCAACCTCCTTTTTTGAAGTCGGTTGAAAATGTAAAGTAACCCATATATGTCCCACTGTAGAGCAACACGCCTTCTCTGTAAATAGAGTATAAGAGCGTAGTCCGAGACTGCCCTGGTGTCTTTTGCCAGACTTCACTTATCTAACATTCTAACACATGTTTCTTCACTATTTTTCCTTCAATGTCGATCGTCTGGTAAATTAACACTTAAAATTGAAACAAATCCCTTGGTAACTTGAAGGACCGCCCAGACACTGAGCCACGGCTCCCTTCAAAGTTGTAGCTTCAGTGAAATAACGTAGAATAGAGGATTCAGGCTAAGCGACCTAAGAGCTCTGACAAAAATCAAATCCGGTGAAACTGTTGCGGTAAGATTATCTGGCTAAAAAACTTTTGACTTGGAGCGTTGCGATCTTAGCCTATAAGCTATAGAGCTGCAGCTATAAGCACGGATTAAAGTTACATCGCGGGGATTCAATACGGCGACAGCAGGCTATGGATTGTCCCTCGTGACGGGAATTTCTTGTACATTGCGCGCTCGACGCCGATATTCGATAAGGACTGCTTCGTATCTAGTTACGTGGACGAAGCCAAGTTATATACTGTGTCCCTTAATACAATACAGCCTAACAAATTTTTAATTACGCACTGTTGTCCTAACGACATGTCGCATCAATTATCCAAGTAGTTAAAGTAAATTAAGTCTATAAGGGTTCGATATAAAACCAAGGAAAATGATGTGCCTTAATTTGTGTGATAATGTAACATGTATATTTAGGAGTAAAAAAAAACCGACTTCAAATCGAATCAAACGTTAAACTCTATTACGCGCGGATGGCCTCTTTGTATTTGCGAGATATAGTAGGTCTACGTAGGGAATCTGGCGCTACAGCTTTCCCTCCCGAAGATCCAGAAGAAGACCTAAGACAAGGTGGGAGATTGTAGTGTTAAGAGACATGAGGTAGTGCAAGATTTTCCAAGACGATGTCGGGTACAGAGCGAAGTGGAAAGCGAAAAGCAGGAAAGTTGACCCCACCACCATGTGGGACAAACAGCAAGGAAGAGAAGAGAGAGAGTAGGAATATTAGGAAATATAATTAATCAGAATCTAACCGAACTCTCATCAAATTAAACTTGAAGTACATCGTTTCTAATAAAAAATGAACCATTTAAATTGATTTGCATGGTATTGAGTTATACGTCCATTTATCGCGCACATACTGAATGTAAATTGAGAACTTTTATGGTTTTCTCATTGATGTCATTGTTAGAATTGTTTCAAATTTAAATGCTGTCCATCCAGTCGAAAGTTACGATGTAACGAACATTATACGACCATAGAGAGCTTGAGAACCTCGACCTTTTTGGAAGTCTGTTAAAAATGGTTTCTATTTTAATTTAACTTGAAACAAAGTTGCAGGTAAAGATTAGAGTCCATTTATTATTTCTTTATCAGTCGACATTAACTAAGCGACGGAGAGTGCGTAAGGTGTTAGCCGTCTTGAGACTTGTCATAACGTGTAACTACACTATCATTTGCTGATACTTAAATAATAAATTGTACTCCTTATCCTACGTCCATTAGAACTAACTAAGAATTTGATTTATGATGGAGAGCTGCAATGTTTTATTAAAATAATAAGCTCACACCTTATACCCTAGCGGGGTAAACAGAGGCAGCTTTTGCGGTCCGTTTTTCATTTTCATTTAGATCTCAAATGTGACATAGCACAGATCGTGCCCAAATTTTAGCAAGTGATTTTAAGGCAGGGCATATTAACAACTATGAAAATTAATAACATAAACATGAGGAAATACGAGTACAAACAAAAACCGACTTCAAATAAAAAATCTATGCTAAAAATTAACGTAAACGTCTTGCTGATTGTTCAAATGATATGCACCCTCGTAGCTAGTCGTTCGGACGCGCGGAACATCGACTACTAAAGGGTGAAGATTCGCCGAATGTCTAAACGTCCGAAGGTAGAATGGAGATGAGGGAATTAACTCGTGTAATTCCTGTGCAACCTCAACACCTATCAACTTTATATTAATTCTTGTTACCCTGCTATTTATTTATGTTAGGTTCAGTTTAGTTTTTACTCAAATTTATTGTGAAATGTGTGCATTAACTGTCATAACTTTTCTGTAAAGAGAGTATTAAGGAATAGTCTACCGTGGCCCTAGTCCGGATTGGCAGATTTCACATGTCTTCGAAAATTTTCTAATGCATGAAGGTTTCCTCACGATGTTTACCTTCACCCCCGAGCTCCTGGTAAATCATCACAAAATAGCAACAAGCACGGCAATAGAGTATATCTAGCCATATTTAAGTTTATTCGGAATCAAGGATAGCAGAGTCTTGTGTCAAGTTGTGCGTGCCGGTAGCTAGTTACCATTACTCAACGATATCGGCAGGATATCTCTTCCGCGGCTTACGGTAGCGCATTTTATGTCCGTTGGGGTATTTGTACTGGTATAGGATAAAAAACTCTTGGTGTTGTAAATAATCTTTGTGTATTTATATTACCAAGTTATGGCTGTCTCGTTATATATTGTTTCTGCGCCAAGGGATAGGAGGGGTTTCTTTTTAAATGCCGCGTGTTATTTAATGTTGTTAAAGAGACATCTATCGTATCAAACTTTCCAGCGATTGCAGACCGACTCAAAGCAACTTGGATCTCTTCGGGTTATGTGACTTCGCAGCTTTTAACGTGAATGTACTTGCGTGTTTCTCATTATGTGGTCTAGATACACCAGTTTTCTTTTTTTATTGTGTATAACGCTTTCTTTCGTCTTTGTTCTCATGCACTCTAGTACGGTTACACACCTTGACAGTCTTTTTTCCCAATTTTTCAACTCAATACCACATGTACGAAAAGAGCTGGTCGGTGGAATTGTAAGACTGCGTAACAAAAGCATTGAGTCAATAAAAGTCTGCCCTGAAGGATATGACGGCCATCGATTAATGCATAGACATAGACATAATCTTCATTGGCATAAAATAAACACATAAAAAAGACAGAAAAAAAATACAGTTAAAAAAAAACGGACAAATAGTACGTAAGACATGATTCCAATATTGGACACCGTCTCAGCATATGCCGTCGCAAGGATGCGACAGCGCTGATTTTCAGCGGTGCCCAGGACTACACAAAGTCGTGCGCGCATAGCATAAATTCTATCAAAATACATAACGGGTTGAAATTTGCTCAACTTGTATCTGTTAAGTTATGCGACTTAGCTCCGCTAAAAGCCTTGCTTACACAAGTTGAGATGAGGCACGTGTTTAAAAATGGACGACACCTCACGATACTCGTTAAGCACAAACTGAAACCGCAAATACAATTACACAAGTTACATAATAGGGTACTGCAAGGGTCTTTTCAAAACTGCGACGTGTTGCGCAACACGCAAAAGTAGGGACACCAGCATTTGGGTCTTTTTTAGGGCAACGAATTTAATTACTTTGCGATATAATATAAATATATTGAAACAATTACACTAAAACAATCTCAAGGAATGGCAATAGCGTATTTTCACATTTACAACAAAATGATTGAAGGTCGCCATAAAATCATGTAAATCCTGCGTACGCTTTCAAAAATTTTAGCTAGTCATTGTACTGTACTGAACGCTTTTGTGTGGTGCGCGCATTTTTTTTCGATAAACACCACTGTCAGCCATTATATAGAGAGTATTCTTAAAATTTCATTGAATTGAGAGACTGTGTCCCAATTAAATTGTACTGAACTTTGAAAGATAAAACTTTTGTTTTACTTTTGTCGCATTTTGGAGGGGCTGCGGGAATGCTTGCGCACACATCCCGTGGAGGACAGGCCGCTGGACAACAGATACGCCTTCCTTCACGACCTCTGTAATCGGTCGATGCACTCCCCGAGTCCATCACCTGGAGGCCTTGGGGGCTAGTTCAAAGATAGAAACTTAAGGTGATCTATATTTTCCCGAGAGTTTTGTTCTATAGCCACACGATTAGTTACCTCAGACACTTTTTTTATTTATTTATTTAAGGTACTAAAACATCTTATGTATACAATACACAATGAGTATTAATAATATAATAATATGATTTTATTTCAAACCAAAAATTAATAATAATCTCATCTTTGAACTGCACAATATCGACATTCGTATTAACTTTTTTTTGTTATAAAGTGAACATATTCTAACTAAGGGGGATTGCAGGCCAAGAATTTTTTTGGTTAGAGGATATACTCCTAATAACCAATTTTACAGCCTTTCGCGTGTGTGTGCCACTTTATGTGTATAGACAGGAAGTGGTTGGTATAATTAGAATAGGTGGTGGAATCCCGATATATATTGAGGCATGGTCACCCTACTAAAGCTAGTACTAATAGGCACTAAGTGCGTTGGAAGCGTGCTAAGTGTGAACTTAGCGAACCCTGTACCGTTGCAGTGCGTGTGGCCGCCGCTGGTATTGTTGCCTCGGTTATATAATGAGCTTTTAGTAACTTCACATGGACGGCACGCTTTACGAATTAACACGACGATTTAGTAAATGCTTCACATAGCGTGATCGAGTAATGGATATTTTACGTTCGTGTTCTTCTTTATATCAGATTGAAATAAATAATTTTATTCGACTTAAACTCTTGAAGAAGACATATACGTCAGGAGGGTAGACTGTGATAGCATGTTGTTGAACTAAGAAAAAATTGTTTGTGGTAAAAATGAAATGACAAACTTTCGATTCAATATCATTCAGACAGTGAGAGTTAGAGCAGAGTAATCCCTTCTGGCTCTGCTCTTTGTCAATGAAGTCTGATTAAAATCGTTTCATAAGAATTCTCTGTGTAATTTTACAGAAACTGTCCTAAAGTGAACACCGAGTACATACGGGGTACTGCACAACAATGCAAATAGGTTGCATGCATGTGTACGGTCTATAGATTATTGATGACTTCGCATCAATAATCTTTTTTTTTTAAAGAAAGCTTGTTAACCGTTCCAACTAAGCTTAAACTTGTGCTAGGAGATCGTTCACGTTAATAGTCGATTCAAACCTACGACCGTACGATTCACAGACCGTACCCTAAACTATTAGACTATTGACGCTTCAAATAAATAATCGTTGATGTTTTGCTGATTGCGGAATATCGATATGAATGGCTCCGAATTCCAACGACTAGGTGAAACAGCTCTTTTATGTGTCTTCCAGTGGAATAGTAATCGTTAAGGGAATAGTAATTATTAGACAAATTGCCTAAATAACTACAGTTAATAAAGAAATAAAAAAAGCAACGAAACTTAATTCAGATTTTTTTTCTAAACAACCTGCTAATATATACATTTAATTGTGTAAATCAAATTTCGTGCGGACGAGCAAACAACACCAATATAAAATTTGAAAGTGCAATTACTGTTCCTTAAAGGGCTCACAGACGATATGATTTATGAATTGGTCCGATCTGATGTGAATTATGACGTACACACCTTTTTTTTTATATGAAAAGTGGCAAACGAGCATACGGCTCACCTGATCTTAAGTGATCACCGTCGCCCATGAACATCCACAGCACCAGAGGAGCTGTAGGTGCGTTGCCGACCTTTGAGATAGGAATAGGCTCGTTTCTTGAAGGTCCCTAAATCGTAAACGTTCGGAAACACCGCTGGCGACAGTTGATTCCACAAGTTGACAGTAGTAGACACCTGACAAATACATGACCATAATGTTACAAAAACATGCTACAGTTTTATCGATGTATTAGTAAAGAAATACATATAGGACCGTTTTAATAGAAATTATTCTTTTTATTATTATTATTCTGTTTTTAAATTATTTACATTGCGTGTCAAGACTGTCTTGGAACATTTCAGAAAGACGTAAGAGGAAATATTAATTTATTATCTTGTATATTAACAATTATTAATTATTATATTATAAATTAACTTATGTATAAACGCCAGCGTATACTGAAATTATATATACTTTTGTCTTTTTAATTTGGTGTTATCGGCTTCAATATAATACTATTTAAATCTATTATTTAGTCGATAAATTGTAATAAATTTAATATTATTTTATATAAAATTAAATATACATAAGCACACTTAGGGCGGAATCGGTTCTGTGATAATTAAAAAAAAAGTAAACTATTTTCCGAATGGTGAAAATAACGGGCGGAGGGCGGCTTCATACTCTATTTCATTTCCACTGGAAAAATAGGTTAGGTTTTTTTATTTATATATATATAACTTTTAGAATTTGAGGAACGATACTTACGACCAATAAATTTGTATTTGTGGGTCATTTGGTGAAGAGCTTTGCATTGTACATTATAAACGTATTGCAACGTTTTGAACTGACCAAATCTGCGCGTGCGTAGAGAACTTAAATGCAGTTTGATTAAATTATCGCTTTTAAATGAAATTCGGGTCGGATTTTGTGTTTTTGAAAGCTTACACGTATCATATAAACACTTCTTTTCATTGTTGATGACTGTACCGGTACAATGAAGAATATTAAATGAAATACATATCAAGATATAAGAAGAATTGCCTTTCATGTTTTTGTAGAGAGACTAGATATATACTAAGCTGGTGCGAAGTTTATCATCCAAAGTTTTCACTTAACACTCGCTTAGAAGGTATAATAAAAATAAATTAAAATAATTCAAGACTTTTGTCAGATTGTCAGGAAATAGTAGCAGGCCATTACACATATTACATATATCTTAAAAAAAAAACCCGCCTGACAGTTCTTTTTTATCTGTCTTCGCGCGCGCCTGACGGTTGCCTAGTTATCTGTAATTTATTAAAAAGAAAACATAAATATTTACACAGATTAACGTTAAAACCATGAGGTATGTTGCACAGAGTAATAAATTCAATTTACAAGCGCACACCGTATGTACAATGCCATTTTTAAAAGGCAGTACGCGATATCACATTATTTATGTGCACTTTAATGTGATTTAAACGGATAAATTTCTTTTCGAACCGATGAATAAAAAACATGACATGGACCATGCAAGGGCGATTTGGTGAGACGGTTATAAATTATAGTTCCCTTTCACAATTTGAATTTATTTTCAATCCAATTAGAATAGGAAATACGTGATCGTATAAATTAAAATATATTTTTTTGTATCGATGTTCATGTATGTTATGTTATGCATTTAGATGATGCAATAGACATTGAATTGACTTTTTTTACACAAATATATTTACATTAGACGATTCTTACGTATATCGGGCGCCTAAGCTTTTTTTTCCTGTCCTCGTTGTCGCTTTCCACCATATGCCTACGCAGGATGCTGGAATACTTTGGTCACATTATCAGAAAAAACAACGATAACTTAGAAAGGCTAATTGTGACTGGAAAAATTGACGAGACAAGACCGCGAGGTCGAAGCCCTACACCCTGGACTGACCAGATCCGCACCACTCTCGGCACATCGGTTAGCGATGCTCTGCTGCAAACAGAGGAAAATGGCGACGGATCACCCAAAACAAACTGTTCCCACGAGATCACGACCCTCAGCATTGAGGAAACCGACGCGATGAGGAGGACGTTGTCTTTAAGCAGTACTAACGTAATCTTGAATTGTCATAATCCTGATTTGAGAAAATTTTCCTATTTTGAAGTCGGTTAATGATGACGTGTGTAGAAGGACGTTTATCAGATGTTTGATGATACATTCAGCCCATAGCATATTTAATATACCGGGGTTTTGTAAAAAACCTAACGCAATCTAGTAATTCCATCAAATACATCGTCTTTGGATAACAGGACAAGCAATTGACTAACTTTAGTAAGTTAAGTTTTTACTATTATTAATTCAGTTAAAAAAGTTAAAGTTACAACCTATATAAGTACGTCCCATTGTTGATTCCTTCTCTATAAAGAGAGAATAAAGGTCTGCTTTTTTTATTTTTTTAATGATTTTATATTTGACACAGATTGGAAAGAGAATCTAGCCTTGATTGCTTTCCCGGATTGAGAGGTGGCTTAGCACTAGGTCGCTTAGCCTGAACCTCAATCGCTATTAACACTACATAAGGGTCCACCCGGTAAGGGTCGCCCGGTAACCTCGTCTTGGACGATTACTATGTTACGTGAAAGCATTCCGAGAGCGAGTGGGAGAAGGCGCGCCACGCGGTCACATTAACGTCATAGAAAAATTTCTGACACATGTAAATGTCCTCACGATGTTGACTTCAAAACTGAGCACGTAGTAGATCAGCACTTAAATTGGCAACAAACCAATTCATTGGTGACGGCACTGGGGATCTAACTATGGCTGCTAGCTTACTATGCCTTGGCTCTATTATTCAGTTGTCAAGTTAAAATTTTTGTACATAGAATATCAATTCTACGGATTTTTAAGATAATTATATTTAAGTAAAACGTTAGGATGTCCACGACGGTGCACTAAAGCCGAGTTATCGACAATGCGGGTCGGGCCATTGACCCAGAATCCCGTGGCGCTCCTTATGGGGTTTTAATTTGAACATAAGTACTGTGGATAAGTGGTCATTCACATGCTTAGAATTATCATCCTTGTTTTGTGTTGTTAGAGATCATAATCGCATACATAAACATGACATGACGTTTCTACCCTCTGTTGTATTGATGTTTTATACTTAGTTATAATTTTACAGACCATTCAACAATGAGTTTGATTAGGCTACAAAATAAATTAGCCGGAAATTAATGTTGAGGTTTTATTTAAACAAATAGTCGGCCTTTGTTTAACATATAATTTTAAAAAAAAAGTTGATAATGATTGAACATAAGTATATTTACGAGCAAAAACAAAAATCGATTAGAAATTAAATCAAACGTTTAACGCTATTACGCGGGGATGCACTCCTTGTATTTCCGAATTATCGTAGGAATATTACTAAACCAGATTAATAGGAACCTAACTAAACTTTCAGCAAACTATTCCTAAAGGTGTACTTAAAGTTTTAGGTGTGCTTTGCAGTAAAATGAATCATCGAAATCGGTTTTAGGTGATAATGAGTTATTCGTCCATTTGTGGCGCGCATATTTTAACACCTATGTTGTTTTCTCCTGGATAACATAGTCAGAATTGGACCAAGTTTGAACACGTGTCACTCTGCTTTTAATCAAAAAAACAACCATCAAAATCGGTTCACCCAGTCCAAAGTTATGAGTCAACAAACATAAAAAAAACATCCTCCTTTTTGCTGTCGGTTAAAAATAACAATAAAACGAAACATTAAAAAGTCATCAAATCATCGATTTATTAAAGTCACATGGACAAAGTACAGTCAGAAACATATTATGTAGTAAAATATTTACAACTACGACAAGCTACATCGGAAATTGATAAATCTAAATGCGAAGGAATGTTTCATTGTTGTACAGTCATTTACAGAAGAGATGGGTACTTAGGATAGTGACACAGGTGGGCAAAAGAATTTCATATCATTGTATCAAAATAAAAATAAGACTAACTCACATTAATATCACTTAAGACTAGACAGGTACTGTACAATAAATACTTTCAGGGCCCTTAAATAAATTACCTTATTAATTATAACTAGTTTAATAATAATTATTATAATTAATTATTAATAATAATATTGAAAATGAAAAAATAATAAATAGATTGTAAGTAGTACTACGATTTTGTTCTAAGCGAGAAGCTTTAACACTTCTAAAAAAGTTGCTGTACATACATAGTTCATGATTAGACAATCTTAACGAAAGGGCATTCTAGAATGGTGATTGAATTCTATCGCTTTATAATTCCCTTCGTAGATTTTATTTATCCTTTCTAAGCAATGCAGTCCTTAGTAATGCGCACTAGCTGAGTAAATGCCTATTCACCCTACTCTTGAAAATACCCACTTTGTAACAATGAAAGACGAAGCAAAGCGTTTCGTTATGGTTTGAGGGATGTTTACAACAAAAGGATGAAATCCTGCCGTCCGATGGTGGAACGGGGATGAGGTAACTAACTTGATCACGTAGTTCCTGAGCACACTCTCCAAAATGCAATATGTAGAAAACCGAAAGTTATTGACAACGTTGTCATTCTCAACAAATGATATATACGTATCAACCTAATTATAATCTCAATTATATCGGAGCACTTGAAAAAGAATATATCCGTTATTTTTTTAATGCAACTCCAATCTGTTACAATACCTTTTAATTATATCTATTGCCCCTTAATGCCCTTGAGGCTATCGTATAAATATTCTAGTGACGATAGAATAGTAAGAGCACTCGAGTTAGCAATTTAAACTCTTATCTATATATTGTTGTTTGTACATTCGTGAAGCACCGCACTATTTTATTAGAGTATTTTTGTGAAGCTTCAATTGGTAACACCGCGCTATCATCTAAAGCACTGCGTACAGTTAACATATAGCACCAAAAAAAGAATATTTACGCTATTACGCGGGAACAACCTTTTTGTATTCCCTCTTAGTATTACGAAATAGAATTAATCAGAACTTAACCAAACTCTCATCAAACTACCTTTGAAGTACATTCCAAAAACGAATGAATCATCGAAATCGGTTGGCGTGATATTGAGTTATTCGTCCATTTGTCGCGCACAATCTTAATGCAAATTTAAGACTTATAAGGTTATCTCATGGATTCCTTTGGAGTAGGGAAGTCCAGATTTCATATAAAAAACGGTTTCACTGGGATTTATTATATCATAGAGTATTTAAATTTAAAAATACTCTAGATAGTACCTATAGGTTAAAATAGCTTTCTGTTGATTATATACGTTTTTGATCTTGCTATTATTTCATCTATACTGTCTAACTTCTCTGTAACTTATTTTTAACATTCAATACATAAGTTGGAAGAAACAGATAGAAGGAATGGTTAGAAGAATTCAAATCCAATTGGATCTTACATCACGGTACAGTCAAGTAGTGCTAAAATATTTGAAAAGAGTCTGAAATAAGTTTAAGATTAAGTTCAACTATATTAATGACGTATTAGTTATGATATAATTACTAACATTGTTCACACAAATCTACACAATAACTATATATAAATAGACAGATAATTATGTCTGTTTATCGTTGTACTCGGTCAAAATAATATGAGCAAAAAAATAAAGGGTCGGTTAAGAAAGTTTGAATATCTCGGAAGGTAAAGACGCTAGCTAACTGAAATAAATTGTGCATGATAGACAGTTAAATATCCTTAAAATAAAATTTTAGTGCTTAGTGTCGCCACATGGAGGCAACACTAAGTACTAAAATTTAAATAAAAATAAAATTTAATGACACAAAATGTATTATCCAAGTTTACGTAAGATTTCCTTTTTCGTTCAAGTTTATGTTTTTTTAATGAAATATGAATAAATTAATCAATTATTTAATTTCATTTTAAGGAAATTTTATTGTCTATCACGCATAATTTATTTCAGTTAGCTAGCGTCTTTACCTTCCGAGATATTTAAACTTTCTTAACCGACCCTTTTATTTTTGCTCAGGACAGTAGTTTGGCTAGAAGTTGACGCAATCAATCTCACAGTTATAATATAATTACAAATGGTATATTGATATTGATCATGTAACAAGTTTATTAACTATAACTTAAAATTGACACTACTAACAAAATTTTTCGTATAATCGATTCCGAGTCGAAAATTAGGTCACTTTTGTCAATTGAATTTCTCATTATCGTTTATTACGGTCGTCGTTATATAACACTTTCAGTACGCCCTAATCGCTCGATATATTAAAATCTTAAAATCAAGATTAAACCACGATAAAATCTGTATTTTTTAATTTACAGAGCCTTTACCTGTATGCCAGGCTGTTACGTAATTTTAACTTTATCATACCTTACAGCTAGTAAACGTTTGTCAAACAAATTAGTTTTAATGGCTCCATTGTTGATCTCTTCATTAGTTTCAAAATTAATGTCAAACTCTTTTGTATCTAAAAACAAACCTTATGCTTAACATTATCTAAATTTATCTTCAGATTAACCCAGTAGATAATCCTGTGAAATTTGGATCGAATTATTAGAATTTCCATCAGAAGTTATCTGGCTATAGATAATTAGCGCTAACCGAGCAAAACCAGGTTGAGTCGCTATATAAAATTCTAATAATCAAACATAATTTTTGATTTCAATTATCTATATTTAGCCGTTACTTCTAACTTCTTTACTCTGCCTACCCATAAATAAGATGTCCTAGTCTAAATTCTACTGTCCACTTATTTTCTAACGGAGTCCATTGAATATTGCTTGCTTTCCAACACTGTCCATTGTCAACAAATTTTATAACGGACTGTTGTATGCTATAACATATCTACACTATTTGTCACTGTTACCACGTAATTCACCAATTCGCGACTTCATTGTCAGCTTCCTCAAATCACTTCGCGGTTACCAGCACTGAATGTCTAGCCAGGGTTGCGACCGTGCTCCGGTCTAGACGGGCTCCGGCTAGGGCACCACGACCCGTGGTTCACTGGCCAGTAACCGTCGCACCGACTGGTGGTTGTTGCCGTCACTGCTGGAGATGTCGCTGGTGCTTACCACCGACGGCTGAGAGAAGTTCTTGCACAGAACTAACACCTGGAATAGTACTCACAATTAGAACTGATTTTTATACAGGGTATTAGGAGATCGTTTCCGAAAACGAAGAGAGACGTTAGTACTGATGACACCTTTGATGATGGGACGGAAAAAAATCGATCCTGATTAAAATGATTTTTTTAGATTGTTTTAAAAAGTCTTATTGGCGCTTTTACGCTCCATCATGTTAAAAGTTAAAGTTACAGCCGTTATAAATATAATATATATGTCCCACTGTTGGGCGCAGGCTTTCTCTGTAAAGAGAGTATCAGATGACTTAGAAAAATCTTCTAAGACATGTAGGTTTCCTCACGATGTTTTCCTTCACCGCCGCGGGACGGCACATAAAATTGCAACAACAAATTTATTGGTGCCGTCACCGGGGATCGAATTCCGGTCACTAGCGCACTATGCAAATTGAGCCGACCGCCCGGACACTGAGCTACCACAGCTCATGTTACTATAGCTAAATGAAACGATAGTTATTAAATAAAAAATACATTACTTTACTAAAAAAAGAGCAATAAAACGTAGCAATGCCACGTAGTGTTGATATAAAGCTTACCGTGTATAAAACACTAAAGAAGCCCATCAGCCCCCCGGCCAGGATATCCCACCAGTGGTGACGGTGGTCTGTCAGCCTGGAGAGAGGGCAGACGGCTGCGTAGATCACGCACAGGATTTGCAGCACAGGCACGACGAGGACCGACCGGTTGTGCCAACTGAACGCTCGCCGTTGTAGGTACCACTAAAATAAATGATTGGTATCACATAAAGAAATAGAAATAAATCCTCTACAAATAGTCCCCTGTGAAAATGACCGGTGTAATGTTCTCACAATATAGGGAATTCAAAATTAATAAAACAAAAATAAACATGTGGTTTCGTGTGACAGTTCCTTAATATAAAAATAATAATTTCAACTTCTATTCGAGGTATAGAGAGAATAATCATTCAGCTATACGCTTTGTATTACGATTTTTTATCGATAAAAATCTTTATTTTACAAAATTACCTTTATTTTATTAACAAAAAAATTAAAGTAAATATACGAGGGTGAATCAAAAAGTTCTTAGAAGTGCATATATATGAAACCTTTTTGGATCAAGTTCGATATTCAAATTAAAGAGGGTCTATCACACTATATTTATGCAGACTGTCACTTGTTTTTGTCAGTTCGTTCGCATGTAATAAATTTTTTTTTGTGCAACGAGTTGCTAAAAAAGTCAAAATTATGAATAAAAGTGAGTTACGTGCGGTGATAAAATATCTCAGTTTGAAAAAAATTTCTACGAAGGAAATTTTTTTAGACATTCAGCAGACATTAGGGGGTGATGCTGTACCCTATTCTACGGTTGCGTACTGGGTGGCTGAATTTAAAAGAGGTAGATCAAGCTGTAAAGATGACCCGCGTTCTGGGTGGCCTTCAACCTCCGTTACAGAAGAAAATGTCAAAAAGGTTGAGAATCTGGTTTTGGAAGACAGAAGAATTACTATAAAACATATAGCTGAGATCCTAAAGATATCTTTTGGTAGCGTTCAATCCATTTTAATTGATTCACTGGGGTTCAAAAAAGTGTCTGCAAGATGGGTGCCACGAATGTTAACCGACGAAAACAAAAAGCGACGTTTGGAAATTTCCAAGCGTAATCTCGAAATGTTCCAGCGTGATTCGGATAATTTTGCCGTCGTCTTGTCACCATGGATGAAACGTGGGTCCACCATTTTGATCCTGAAACTAAAAGACAAAGCATGTCTTGGATCATTCTCTCCACCCATCAAGAAATTTCGAGTTGCTCCTACCGCTGGCAAAGTTATGGACTCTGTGTTCAGGGATAGTGAAGGAATCCTTTTTATTGATTACATGCCAAAAGGCCAGACGATTACTGGACCCTATTATGCAAATTTAATCCCGAAAGTGCGTGAAGCGATTAAAGAAAAACGTCGTGGAAAACTGTCGTTGGGCGTGTTGTTCCTTCAAGATAACGCTCCTGCTCATCGATCGGAAGTTGCGCTCAACGCAATCCGCTGTGCTGGCTTCAATCTCCTTGACCACCCACCATATTCTCCGGACTTAGTGATTTTCACTTATTTCCGAAATTAAAAGAGGAAATTCGTGGAACAAAATTTCACGATAATGACGCAGTTATAGCTGCCGTAGAGGACTTTTTCGAGAGTCAAGAAAATAATTTTTTTTCACAAGGAATAAGGAAGTTAGAAACGCGTTATTCTAAATGCATTGCATTGGAGGGAGATTATGTAGAAAAATAAAATATTATTATTTAAATCTTTGCAATTTTTAATATTGATTCCAAGAATTTTTTGATTCACCCTCGTACAATTAAGAAAAGCGCCACCTATTCTTATTCTGCTAGGTTAGGAGTCTTGGATTGTCATGAAACTGGCAATTAACAAACATTTTTGTCTTACAAAAAAATTAAAACAACATTTTAAACATCGGGATATTAAAATAATAAACAACAATATACGTGTACATATAGGAATTCAGAATACTTTATTTATTTATTATTTATATTCTCAAAATCCACAGCATTTAAGGTTACTTAAGATTTAATATTAATATATTAATATTTTGTGTATTAATATAACTTTATAAACTATAAATCAATTGTTTACCGTACAGACTGACAACGAATTGATTTACAATGTTTAGATAATACTAAATATTAAAATATTTGTTTGAGGCCGTCAGTGATTTGATTATTTTAATGAGTGTGTGTTTGCTTTTATATAGAATGCGTATGATTATATTTAGTATGTGTTTGTTAGAGTACTAATACACACATTTTATAAATATCAACTGAAGCTGTAATGTGTAAACGTAAATCTTTGTTTTGACGTGTTATTTGATTGTGTTTTTTAAGTACATCTTTTTTTACCAACCTACGTTGATTGGCCATAGAATTTGACCGTAAGAGTTTTCGCGGATTTAAGAGGTGGCAATGTTCTTAAATCGCTTAGCCTGAACTTCTACTGGTTGCAACACGGCGCAAGGCCCCTCGGCTTCTTCGGTTACACTAAACGATAGCATTCCACCATTCGGCCGGTTTAAAGTATAGACAGTGGACAATAGAGACGTAAGTAGTAACTGATTTATTACAGCATGCATACTTACGGCTAAAAAGAGGCCGCAGTAGATCGAAAGTGAGGCGTGCGCAGAAGGAAAACTCCGGCTAGAGTCGATCTGCAGATATCTGGAGTACTTGGTTGACGTGCAAGTGTAGACGCTCACGTACTCCGAGCTGAACAATAAATAATATATTTTACATTTTATATACACAATGAGTTCTATTCAATCTCATCAACAGCGATAGATTGAACAAGAATATTTACGAGTAAGAACCAAAACCGAATCAAACGTTATACGCATTAATGATTAGACGCGGACGCCATCTTTGTATATTCGAATTTTCGTAGGAATATTACGCTATAAAATTAATCAGAACCTAAAAAAAACTCTTATCAAACTACCCTTGAAGTACTTTTCCAATAAAATATGAGTCATCGAAATCGGTTGGTGTGATATTTAGATATTCGTCCATTTGTCACGTGCATACTTAGCACAAATATAGTTTTCTCTTGGATGCCTTTGTCAGAACTGAACCTAATTGAACCACACGGGAAGCATTCATTCCAATTTTCCAAACCACCCATTCCAAAGTTCTACAAACATAAAAAATACAGTCGATTTCAGATCCTCCTCATTTTTTGAAGTTGATTAAAAACATAAACCGTCTTTAAATCAAATCACTTGTGACGTGTCAAACATTAAATGCTATCTTTTGACGCTGCCTTTTGTTTCGATGTATTAGGGCGTTATATATGAAATTTGCGTTTTGTCATACTAGCCACTTAGATCTCAAATATCTCGACAGGCAACCACCCTTGTTGCCCAGGAAACCCGAGGCCCCTTTTAGTCGCCTTCTACGACAGGCAGGGGATACCGTAGCCTTATTCTACGAGCCTAGAGCTACAGATTCTGTTTTGTCTTATTTTCTACTTAATATTATTATTTAGCTCATCTTACTGTATATAAACTTACCCATTGCATGTCCTTGCTCTATCCGGCTCACATAAATCGAAGAACGTCGGTCTCGGTGAACCGACGACGCATTTCACAACTTCAAGCACAGTCAAATTGACCACAGAGCCGTAGATGTAATCCCTGTACATTAGGGATGCTGTTTTCGCACTAGAGATCAGCTTATTCTTCTTCATTGTGTATTCATCATCTTGATGAAGAATCGTCTCCACTCCCCACATCTGTGGAACGAAGGGCATCGTCAATTTAACGCGTCAATAGGCTAATGGTTTAGGGCGCGGTCTGCGAAACGTACGAGCGTATCGCCACTACAGCATGTTGGACGCTGTCGTGCAGTTGCAGTTTTTTCTTCACTGTTCTGATGACCACCACTGATCCGTACGTGAGGTCTTGGGCCTCGTGCACGGTAAGGATGCGCGAACCTGCCTCCGATCCGTATCCCTGGTTGAAAAGGGATTCCTTTTCCGTCTGGGTGTATACCAGGTGGTGTTATATTCGCGCCTGTGTTAACTCTTTTCAGAGTGCACTGCAGGTCTGGACGAGTATATGCCACTGTACACTTCGTTGAGGGCATAGGCCTCGCCTAGGGTCGTAGGCTCGAATCCACCATTCGACTATTGACGTGAACCATCTTCTATCACAAGCTTTAGCTTAGTTGGAATTATTAACAAAAATATTAGTAATATTTATAAAAAAAAGAAATATTGTTAGCTTTTCTTTAAAAAAAATAACGAGATGTTATAGGTTAGTTTATGCGGAAAAATTTAGAAGAGTACTCACAACAATAAATGGGATAATAACAGTGATCGCGGCGACAAAGGAGATGGAGAACGTGTCGCCGGTGTGAGGGTAGGAGAGGTCCGGGTCGTTGCATCTGAATCCGCCGCGTCTGCTGGGCAGAGCCCCCACTTCCAAGAGTATGCATACCGCCGCAACTGTGAACAAAGAAATTCGAAATATAACAAAACACGTACTTACCATTTTGAGTGATACCTTGTAACTACGACAACATATATATCTAGCAATAAAAGCATTAATATTATAAATGAATGCTAACAGGAATAAAAAGAATATTAAAGCTTTAAACGTGAATTCAATGTGTGTACACGTATTAACTTTTTTTATTTAACTTGTACATTAGTTATGAGAAATTAATCTGGCGACGACTGCTTGGGAAAATAATTTCTTGTTAGTAGTATCTTGAGATTTTAAAAATACAAATAAACTCTCAGATCAATTATTAGCAAGGTTATTCCAGTATTCCACAGACGATTAACCTATCGCCAGTATTCAGGCACTAATAATTGGTACGTACGAAACCGATAATCAAAATCTTATCTGTCGGTATTCGAAACCCAGATCATCAGAAACAGGCTGTAACTACCCTAACTATATAATACGATTGAAATATGAAAGATAATGCCGACTTGAGTAATTAATGTTATACTAATTATTCATCAATATGCATAACATTAAGCTAGCTTTACTAGCGTTCCAAGAGCACCAAAACATGTAAATTTGAAATAATTAAAAATTATAATAAAAAGAAAATATAGATATTGAAAAGAGATATTGGTAAAAATAGAATAGTACAGATATATATAATAAAATAGATAAAAGTAGTATAAATAGGAAATAATATAAGCATATACATGTAATAGTTTGTAAAATTTAGATAATAGAGGTCCCTGTAGTTCTGGGCTCTCAAGAATCTCCCCTGCCTGTCGTACAAGGCGACTAAAAGGGGCCTCGGGTTCACTGGGCGACAAGGGTGGGGGCCTGCGTCGTCCACCAAAGTGGACCCGGGAAGAAGGCGTCATCGGCTAGCCCGTGTCGCCTTGCGCTGCGAGGGCACGGGGGGGGAGGGAGTAACCATCCCCGGGACGTGCTCTCCTTGAGCTCAGTGCAGAGGGCATAACCGCCGCCTTCCCCCCAAAAGGCGGGGTATCTTTGGGAAGATTTCCTCCCCGTCAACAAAAAAAATCAGGTCCCTAACGAAACATGTTGGGGAATGGAAAAAAAAAGAAAAAGCGCACTAGCTTAGTAAATGCCTATTCACTGTACTCTTGAAAACGCCAACATTATATTTGGATAAACGCCGGCAAACTATTCTATTCTTTTGCTTTACGTAATAATGAAAGACGAAGTACGTGTAAAATTAATATTTGTTACAATGTTGTCCAGGACACTTAAGCGACTTTTGAAGATAATCAGACATCTTGAAATTGGTGAAAATAATTACGCTAAAAAATTTCATAATATGCGTAGATAATATAAATGTCAAGCTGATAAAGGCGAGTTAAAATTTTAATCTCTTCTGCAGGTACTGGCATCCAGTTCAAAGCAGCCATACCACAAAGGCAAGTAACTTACAATAATACACGCAGAGCAAATGTCCCACGTAATGCCGAGTAAAAGAATTGAATTGGCGTGCATGAATAATTAACATTGTTTGAGTGTGTGACCGGTTCTCGACAATACATTTGGTTTTGGCTCTTTAGAATTATCAACGCCAATCAACCGTCCAAGCAATTATAAACAGTAATACAGTAATTGCTTCGCGTCGACGGACGCTTTTGTCCCTCAAACAAATGAGGCAGACTTATGTCAGACTGTCAGATGTTGTGGAATATTTATGATTTATACAGTTTAGCTCGGTCTTATTACAATTAACCTTATCTCTATCTTCATAATGGCCAGAAAGTGATGTGAACATGTTCTTCTTTTAAAAATCCTAACGCATTCCTAATTTTATATAAAGCTTTAGTTAGGTCTCAAGTTGAATACGCCTCAGCGACATGGAATCCGATATACAATAAGTACAGTCAGCTACTGGAGTGTGTTCAACGTTTTAAGATCAACTTCATATGAATTTTGTAATTCTAACCAAGCTAAATAAATTCGGTGTGCGCTCTCTTGAATCAAGAAGAATGCTCTGGGATCAAACTCTTCTTTACAACATCTGTCAAAACAAATTGGTTTGCAAGGAACTCGTCGATCACATATGTATACGTGTTCCCAGCCATTCGAAACGCATTCGTGAGCTTCATTCACATAAACTTTTTGCTATTCAGTCAAGTAAAACATGCGCAGGCGCACGCGCACCTCTTAATCGTGTCATGAAATTATATAACAATACTTTAACAATTCAGACATTGGCTTAACTCCTTCCAAATTTAGAAAAGCGGTACAAGAGATTTTGTAAACTTAACTATTTTCCTTTTTGACTGTTTTTTCTTATTTTCTATTATTAATTTAATCCTATTTCTGTAACTTTAATCTAGTAATCCGTGGATGACGGTGTTGTTTGGACAATAACCAACGATATGTTTATAGTTATTTAAAATTTTTCTTTAGACTTTATTTTACTCTATCGCTTAATTGCTTGTTTTAAGATGCAGCGTGTATCTGAGAATGTTTTAGTATATACTACATAATTGATTACTAATTTGGAACCTAAATTTTTTGGTTTAAAATATTATAATTTTTTGTTGTAAATTCGTTACGATTGATATATTGTTAGATAGATTAGATTAGATATTTCTAATGTTTATTATCCGATTTGACTCACGGCATGTGAGCGAAAGGTAGAGGTAGATATCTATATGATGGTACACGACCATAGTCCTATGATGGATTTTAACTTACAACCTAATGTTTCTGAGACTGCATCTTAACTGATTAGGCTATTGACGCTTTCCGCGTACCAGAGTACACAAATGCCGAGAATCCCACTCGACCCTAATGTTCACTTGATTTTGCTTGCATGGGTCAAGAGATAAACTGTATTGACCTACTGCATTAGGGTACGCAAGAGGTTGTCTTACGAAAACTTTTCTTAGCCGTATTGAGCAAGATATCCTTGTAGTCACGAAGTATTAATTTACATGCCATCATTAATCAATTTGATTGATATCGCATTAAACATTTTACTGGTTTAACAGGCCATTAGGCTCTACCCCAGCTTTTGACGGACTGTTGCTTAAGTTACTATTTCGCTATTACGTTTAGGGTCCCAGGCGCCGAATATGGTATTTACCAGTGTCATTTCTCGAGTAAAAAAAAGATTGCCTACTATATAGTTTATCGAATATTATTACCACTCTTGTTAACCATTCCCAAGCAAGTTCAGTGTCCGGGCGAACACGTCAAATTGCATGTTATGAATTAGCCACTCTTTGAGTGTCTTCTGAAATCGCTGCAATGGTAATTCTCTCATTACCCTCGGTATTTTGTAATATATTTTTAGTTTAAAAATATATTACAAAATACTACTTACTACTAATGTGACAGTTTTTTTTGATAAAAAGCAGTTTTCTGCTAGGAAGTGTTAACTTTGTTATATCTCTGTGTAAGTATTTTGATTTATGTCTGTTATCTACATATTCTTTAAATAAATTAGGATACGATAAGGAAGTGACACAACATTACTATTTAAAAATGTATTTATTGGTTTCCGAAGTAATCTCCGCGAAATTTGACACATTTTTGACGGGGATCATCACTGAGCTTGACACGTCCACGTCGAAATTCAGCAAACCAGCGATAAATTGTGGTTTTAGATGGGGCTTCATCACCAAATGCAGTAATCATCCGGTCAACACACTGTTTTTGTGTTAAATCACTTCGAAAGTGATAATAAATTATCGCACTCTAAAATTTTCTCGAGTCAATTCCATTTTCTTAACGACTAAAAAAGTTTGACAAGACCGAGAATCTTTTTTTAAATAAATAAATGGTATTCGATTTTCAAAACCAAGGGGTTTGCAATTTAAAAGATTTTAATATGACAGGAATAGTGGAAATTCCATTCCCGATTTATTTAGTGCAGCCTATGTATTTATCATTTCCCTCGATGCAATAAAGGATTTATCTATCTATCTTTAATTTATTAAGGAGGGTTTGATCAAAATTGATAATATCACCGTCATAAATACTATAATCTATCTATATTTCCCAGGGTTACGCCTTTCGTTCAATCAGTCATGGAGTCCAGCGTAATTAATTCACCATCATTTCACATCAACCGGAACGTGCTAAACAACTTTCTTATTGCGTATCACGTAACCACTGTCACGTTAATTGATTAATCCGTCTTATGAACGTAACTAAGCGGGTCCAATGATAATGCTTCATGGGATCTCCTGTCAAGGCGATGCTCCAGTTTTGCCAATAAGATGCGACTGTGTCAGTGTTGAGTAGTTTTGAAGTGAAACTTATTGAAGTAACACGCTTGGGGATTTAATGGGGCTTCCTCTAGGAGATAGCTGATTTAATAAGGAGTAACTTTGGCTGCTTCTAACTTGAATTTCATTTTTTACACACACATATATGTACATACTCACATTTATTACACACATATAAATTTTTACATATACATTTTTATTTCTCAGATTTTTGGTACACATCTCCCTGCTAGACATAGTCTTTTTTTTTTGTTCACGCGGGGGAATCTTTTTATAGACCATCCTCCGGTACCCTGGGTGGGCCCGGAGGGATGTGTGGGACTCGGGCTGGGCAGGGGACCCACTAAACCTTCCGCGAATGCTATCAGCCGTTATGAGCGGAGTGCCCCGGATCTGTCAGCGACAGGACAATGCT
Organism: Meandrusa payeni; assembly: GCA_029286785.1. Classification (NCBI taxonomy): domain Eukaryota; kingdom Metazoa; phylum Arthropoda; class Insecta; order Lepidoptera; family Papilionidae; genus Meandrusa; species Meandrusa payeni. The sequence continues at coordinate 1,888,692 of JAGSMX010000008.1, read as the reverse complement.
AGGCATAGCCTGTAATAGGGAGATATTGTACCTAAATTCGAGTTTATCTAAGGAACTAAATATTAATAATTTATGTGATTGTGTTTGTGGAAAGAATAGTGTGCGTGGGTGCAAGCGAGGATTTATGCGCGAGTGTGTGCATGAGTGTGAAAGTGCGTGTATTAACGAGAATGTGTTTTCTTGTATTTTGTGTTATGCTGAAGTTTTGCAAAACGGAAAAATTGTAATAAATATTTTTAATTAACGCCGCTAGTTTTTTTATAAACTTGAAGACTGTTTTTAGTTTTACTTGTTACTTGATATTTTTGACGTAATAGACTGGGAAATATTGAGAAAGAACGGAGCTACGACAACCTTAGTCTGACAAGAAGACAACCTTCCGACTGCCATAGGAAGTGGATTATTTATCTTAATGACCATTCTTGGTAGCTTTGTATATTTATGTTTGACTAGCTACACTCCGCGTTGTTACCCGCGATTAAAAACTATTTATTTATTTTTTTCTTGATTTTCGTCGCCTTTGTGTGCCCGCATTGTGTGGCCGAAATGCGCCAAGATTCGTTGTCGGCATATGGTAGACAAACGAGTCTTCAGCCCTGTAGTTCTGGGCTCTCAAGAATAAGACTACGGTATCCCCTGCTTGTCGTACAAGGCGACTAAAAGGGGCCTCGGGTTCACTGGGCGACAAGGGTGGGGGCCTTTGTCGTCCGCTAAGGTGGACCCGGGAAGAAGGCGACATCGGCTGGCCCGTGTAGCCTTGCACTATGAGGGCACAGGGGGGGAGGGAGAAACCTCCCCTCCCCCCCCGGGACGTGCTCTCCTTGAGCACAGTGCAGAGGGGCTCCGGTGCGTTCCACTGGAGATCCCGGAGCCCCTCGTAATGCACCGGGGAGGTTTTAGTGGGTAAAAACCCCACATAACCCCAGAAGGCGGGGTATCTTTTTGAAGATTTCCTCCCCGTTAACAAAAAAAAAAGACAAACGACTCTTAATTTGTAATTGGCATTTATAATTAGCAGCGACGCATTGGTGCGTTTCGCAGTCCAGGGTATTCGTAACATACGCCTCCACAACAGCACCACATCTCGAATGCATCGTTCCTTTGCCTCTCTCTGGCTGGGATTGTCCACGTTTCCACTCCATACATCTTGTATCATAATGAGACTTAAACAACAATATTTTCAAATTATACATTTTTTTGTATAGTATATCCTGAAAAAAAAATCAATTTGGATATTCGTTTTGATGATGTTAGTCCACAGTATTCAAATCTCGTTTCCTTATCGGTGGCTAATGTGTATATTTACGGATCGCGTGGATCACTTACCTGCTGGTGAAATATATGGCCGTTTGTTTCCATTTACTTTGTGTAAGAGATTACCTTTTATTGGCTTTTAAAACTGTATCCCTCCCACAAAGTTAACGGAGTGCGCAGTAACTTTGATGTATCTTGTGACTACTTCGGATGAATTTAAAATCCACGGTAACTCAATAAAGATAGCCATTAATTGGTTGCACGGAATAAATTATTAGTTTTTAATTATGTGAGTACATTAGTTAACAGTTTCACATTTGCATAATGGAGCTGTATTAAATCTAATAATTATAGTTTTTTTAATGAGATTATGGGCTAAGGAATAAGCGCAGCATTAGATCATTAGAGAGTTTTTCATCACCGAAACTAAAGGAGTAGGTTAAAGTAAAGTTTTCATCATCATCATCAACCTGCATTTAGCCACTTCCGGCTATCCTTATAAGGCCTTCATTTAATCAACGCGCAACAAACGCGGCCTCCGTTCCTAGCCTTTCCTCTCCCATCTGCCGTCACAGACTCGACAGATGTGACCGGCATACTGTCTTTTGAACTGGCTGACTTTGCTTTAATAAATAAAGGTTTTTTTCACAAATATAACTGACATTCATGTTAACCATTCCAACGAAGCTTAAGCTTGTGCTAAGAGATGGTTCACGTCAGTAGTCGAATGGTGGATTCGAATTAGGATGCACAGACCGTACCCTAAACCTAAACCATTAAGCTATTGACGCTTCACTTTAAAAGCTTTGCCGACAATCTTTGTTCTTAATTTAATTTCTTCGCTTTCCATCGCTCGTTGTGCGACTTTAAATTTGTGTACCAGCCCAACGGTCCAAATCTCTGCACCGTAGGTAAGTCAAAAGCGAAGTAACAGTAGCATATCCCACTGCTGGGCAGTTTTCTTTAAAGAAAGTATAAATACTGGCGTGAGAGGTCAAGATTTTTTTTTGTAGGAATAGGGACAAACGCCCTTACGGCTCACCTGATTTTAAGTGACCTCCGTTGCCCATGAACATCCACAGCACCGGAGGAGCTGCTGACTCGCTTCTTGAAGGTCCTTAAATCATAGGTGTTCGGAAACACCGCTAGTGACAGTTGATTCCACAAGTTCTCAGTGCGTGGAAGAAAGTTACGCGAGAAACGTACAGTCATGGAAAGCGAACCTTCAAGACGGTGTCGGTGGAATTTGGAATTCTGCCGTGACGTGCGGTATTGGAAATTGGTAGCTGGGGTGATTCAAACAATTCCTCAGAAGGTTCCCCGTGGTAAATACAATAGAGAAGGCAGTGAGCCATGTTCCAGATGCTTCCATTTTGTCAATAGTATTTTAAAATCGTGCGCACATGTTCTATGTCGTGTAATAGTTTACCAAACAAGCAACTCGTGCGGCAACAAAGGCATGGGGTAACCGTCTTTTTACGCCAAACAGGGGCGAGGATAACATGTCCGGAATACTTTATGCGAGGGTGGATCGGACAGGATAATTACAGGAAGAGCAAGGCTTGAGGGTTGGAATAACATGCGTTGCATCTTTAGGGTGGTATACATAAGGTAGATCACATTATGTAAAGAGAACAGAGTTAGGAAATATTTTAAACGATCTTTGCTACAATGGCGTACCTACAATTGATATAATACCAAATATTTGGAACTAATATATTAAGTTAAAATTAAGTTACACAATATTCACTGCTGGGCACAGGGCTTCTCTGTAAAGACAGTACAGGATTGAAATACTTGACATGTCTTAGAAAATTTTCCAACATATGTAGATTTCCTCACGATGTTTTCCTTCACCGCCAAACGCCTCTAAAACTATTTTCGCAGTATTGAAACTGAATCCAGCGGGAGAACTGCTAAACCAATTGTGTGCAAATTGAACTTTCACTGGCATCACAGTGGTCAATATTTGACAGTTTTATTAGTGTTTCAATTCGTTGGTGCCACTAGGTTTATCGATGACGTACCACTGGCGCGGAAATCGTATGTGTGTTCATAATTGACGTGTTTTGTCGTGATGAAATTATAATTAATATGACTGTAATAGATCGATCTCATAATGAATAGCAGATAAGCAGACTCGGTTGGCGCTGAACAACGATTGCGCGCCCAATTGCATAATCCACCAATGTGCTGTCAACTAAACGAAAACTGGGGCAATAGATTTGCACGTACTAGTTACAGTTGCATTATACTGCAGTTTTCCAGCTAAAACGCGAGAGCACACGGTCAAATATTCTGTTCAAAAACGCTGTAAAGACATTTATTTAAAAGGGTCACACTAACTGCTACTGCCACGAAAATTATGTGTCGAATAGTTTTATATTTAGATAGATGACACTTTGTTGCTTACATTTTAAAATAATTACAATCGGTTAAAGTAAATTTATGTTACAGTGACATTTGGACAAGTGCAATGTAAGCGAACTACCCGTGTATTAGTTGTCAGCTCAATTTATATGTAAAAGATAGAATGTATATAATGGAAATAAATTTATTGATTTTTAAAAAAAAAATCACTAATTTAAAAACAATAAATTAATTACCAAGATACGTACACACAAAATAAATCAAATTGTCTATGACTTGACAATTGAAGCGTCAATAGCCTAATGGTTTAGGGTACGGCCTGCGAATCGTAAGGTCGTGGGTTCGAATCCACCATTCGACTATTGACGTGAACCATGTCCTAGCACAAGCTTGGAATGGTTAACAAGATTGTTAGTAATCATTCTGAAAAAAAAAAAGATATATTGCTAGCTTTCTTTTTTAAAAAAAAAAGAAAAAAAAATTGGTGACAAGTAGACAGGTATGAACAGATTAAATCGTAAAGACAATGTTAAGGTCACAGCCTGGTACTATTATGTACTTGATGTGTACAAGAGCACTCATTATTTCATACTAAACTTCGCCTAAAAGGACAAGGGCGGCTTTATCGCTATAAGCGGTCTATTCAAGGCAACCTATAAATAAATAAATAATACAAATAGATAAATATTAATACCAATATAATATAATACCAAATAGATAATAAATAGATAAATAGAAGAATAATATGAAAGTCAAGAATAAATAAACAACAGCAAGAATTGTTTATAATTAAGACTAAACAACATTTATTTTAGAAATAACCATAAGCAATACATACAAAATATTACCTTGCATATTTCATAAAACTTTTTGTTCATGAACAACTACTGTTATTTTTTTTATTTTGATGTTTACACAGTTGTCCAGAGAGGCTGGCCTTTACTGCTTCACCGGATTGAGAGGTTGCATAGCTCTTAGGTCGCTTAGCCTGTACCTCTATTAGCTAGTAACACGACACAAGGGTCCTCCCGGTGTGGGCTGAACCACGATTTGGTCGGTAGCTATTTTAGTAATTATACTATTTGGGACAATTTAAGCTAAACTCACTTATATGCCACTTTTCTATTGTTATTGGGTCACAAACCGTAATAGAAATTTCATTTAATGATCGAAGATCAAATCCTGAAAGCTGACCCCACCACCATGTGGGACTAATAGCAAAGAAGAGAGAGAGAGATCGAGCATTAATTTTTTGATAATTTAATTTAATAGTTTTTATTTTCTTTTGTTATGATATACTCGTAATTATCTGATCATAACAAATGGAAAAATATTTATGTTTGAATGACACAACTGTAGATTAACAAAACAAGTAGAAATCTACAACTACAATGTCACTGATCATTCATTTTAACGCAATCGGTTTAGCAGTCTTGTGTTGCCACTGCAATTCAGCGGACGTATGTTCTATCCATAGGAAATTGTCAGTTAGCAATCTAAAGCGTATTTCGCCCTCACATGGGTCATTAGGGAGATGAACCGTGTAGCGGTGCATTGAATGACCTGTAATGGTCGTCTTGAGTGATGCTGGTTTGTATTAGAATTTTCTAGAGATCCCTTGCACTCGATCACAATTGTTACGACTTTCAAGCGAGCGAAGTAATTGTCACTCTGACATAATACTCATAACATGATAAGAGAACTGTATTGGTATTACGTGATGAAAAACACTTCTATAGCACAAACAACGGATAACTTGCCACGTATTTGAAAATGAAATATTTATTTACTTTTTACACACACACACACATTTTATATACCGACATGCACATACACACAAATATTACATACATATTATCATTATTATTATTCCTTAAACATTTTCCTACTTCAGTCCTTCGGTACACATCTCCCTGCTAGACTAATACATAGCCTGTATTAGGGAGATGTTGTACCTAACTCCGAGTTTATTATGAACTAAAGTTTGTTATATAACTTATGAGATAGTCGTGTGTTTGTGCAAAGAATAGTGTGCGTGAGTGCATGTGAGGGTGTATGTGCGAGTGAGTACATGAGCGTGAGGATAATTTATTTTATCCTATTAAGAAACTTTTCAGTCTCTTCGTAGGTTGTCTGTTTATCTAGATATTACCATGTTAATGTCACGAGGGTTATTGTCGTTAAAAGTTATCTGTTGCGTGAGTACGTATGCTGTTATGTAACTATCTATTTAACCTCGGTTCAAGTGTTAAGGTAAACAAAGTTTAAGTATTAATTAATTATTAAAATTATATATTCAAGCAATTATAGAGTTTAATAGATTCTTTACTGTTCACATTAGATCCAGATTCATATTTTTATCAGCATTACATAACGTACCAACAATTGCGAATAGAATTCCAAGTCTGAAACTCAGTCAGTTTCGCGCATAATGATTTCCCTGTCCAGCGAAGTTATGATATTACGCCCCCTGGCTGGAAGGCAGTACATAAACCTGCTCCAATTTAGCACGCCCGATTGCATACTGAACGCTAATCTGGTTCTTATCATGTGTTAATAAGGTTTATGATCGCGTGATCATTTCATCTGAATTCAATTGCATCAGAACAATATTGTAAGGATACTTGCTACATTTGTCAGTGTACCTGACTTTAAAATCATAAGCGTTGTGTTGCCACCATGCGAAAATATATCGTAACTATCACATCATTTACATTCTATGCGATAACACTGTTATGATAATATATTTTTAAATAAATAACCAAAACGTAAATAGCCTGTTTTTTTATTATACGTTCTCGCTAGATTTAAACCCGCCGTTCTTCTATTCATCACGTCATTAGTTACAAGCACAATTATAGCTTGAACCATCTCCTAGCACAAGGTAAAGCTTATTTTTGTAACGGTTAATAAGGTTAGGTTTTTTTGTAACCTAAGTTCGACCTGTATACAACAATTGTCAACAATCGTAAAGGTGTAGGTAACCGCAACCGTTTAGAGCAAGGGTCGGCAACCTTTTGAGTCGGAGTGAAAAATTACACAATTTGCAAAATTTCAAACTTTTTAAAGAGCCACAATTTTTTTTTCACACAATAAATAGTTCTTGCACAAATAAAGTTATTACTGAAGAGCCGTAGCTTTTGATCCAAACAGCCGCCATTTTTTTTTTGACGAACTACACATATTGGCCAGAGAAACTGGCCTTGACTGCTCACTGGCTTGAGAGATGGCATATCTCTTAGATCGCTAAGCCTGAAGCTCTATCGCTAGTAACTCGACACAAGGGTCCCCCCCGGTGAGAGGTAACCTTGGCTTGGAAGGTTACTATGTTACGTGTAAGCATTCCGATCCGAGATCCCTAGAGGGCCGAACCACGACTCGGTCGGTTGCTATTTCACAGATAATGTAAGGGACATTCAAAATTCAAATTGCAGTCCTGTAGTTCTGGGCTCTCAAGAATAAGACCACGGTATCCCATGCCTGTCGTACAAGGCGACTAAAGGGGCCTCGGGTTCACTGGGCGACAAGGGTGGGGGCCTGAGTCGTCCACCAAAGTGGACCCGGGAAGAAGGCGACATCGGCTGGCCCGTGTCGCCTTGCGCTGCGAGGGCACAGGGGAGGGAGTAACCTCCCCGGGACGTGCTCTCCTTGAGCACAGTGCAGAGGGGCTCCGGTGCGTTCCACTGGAGATCCGGGCCCTCGTCATGCACCGAGGAAAGGGCCACCGGGGAGGTTTTAGTGGGTAAGAACCTCACATAACCGCCGCCTTCCCCCCAGAAGGCGGAGTATCTTTCTGAAGATTTCCTCCCCGTAAACAAAAAAGGGACATTCAAAAACTAAACTAACGTCGCCTTCTCCCAGCGCCACTTCGGGAAGCGTTGGCGCTGGGAGAAAAAGTGGCCGAAGAAACTCCATGAGCCGCCAGTTGATATACAGAAAGCAAAGGCACAGTGAAGTTTAGGAGTGTCAATAATACCATTTGTGTTCATACCATATCTAAAAGTTCAAGTATGTCGAAACTTTTGTCTACAATTATTTTGACATAAACTTCCCGAGGAAAGTGTAGTGGGAGGTTAGTTGTTTATTGTTTAATAAAAGTATATTGTTATTTTAAAATGGCCTTAACGAGCGTTTATTATGGCGCCATTTGTTTGAGTATCGTTTTATGCAAAGCAAATTGAAATTCGATTCGATGTCACAACACAATAATATTTACAATTTATTATCTATGTCGTAAAACTGCAAAAATGCTTTACAGGCCTGTTAACATCGTTTATTATTTTGAATTGATATGTCGATATCGGACGCTTAGATACATTTCACTCTATTACCCACAGACCTAGTAGGTGGTACGTTCATAAGAAACCGTTAAGAAACCACTACAAGATTTTTTGCGACTTCAAAAAAAGAGGTTCTCATTTCGTCTGTATTTTTTTAAATTTATTTATGCTTTTTAAAACCAAACCATATATGTCTCATTACCTATGTGCGCGACAAATAGATGACTCAATATCAGGCCAACCGATTTCGATAATTCCTTTTTTACCGGAACAGATGTATTCCAAGAGTATTTTGATGAGAGTTTGGTTAGGTTTTGATTAATTCTGTTCGTAGTATTCCTACGATAATTCTGAAATACAAAGAGGGCGTCCGCGCGTAATAGCGGTTCGCGTTTGATTCGATTTGCTGTCGGTTTTTGGTTAACCTCGTGTGAGCTACCTTGCTCAACATCGTACACAACATATTTTATATTTTATCATATTATTAACAGCAATACATCTGACTTTGTTTCAGAGATTCACTTTTAAAGGGCTTTTCCTCTAGCATAACTCACTTGTTCTAAACTGTACACTAATTGTCTACAGAGAGAGTCCTCGCCTTTTATCCTAAATTTCTAGTATATTCATCTCTTTCAAAGACGGAAGCGGAAACGGCCTTGGTTGCCGACAACCGATAAAAGTACTTTAGTTGACTAAACTAAAGTACTTTTATAGTCAGTCCATTAACTTTATAGATTATAATATTCAGTAGGACCAATTGTCGCTAACACTCGTAAATATACTTTTGTTTTACATAGTTTCCTAGATATTTTCGTTCAACGTGAGCCCAGTAATAAAAATAACTGTTACATAAAACGACGTTATCGAGATCACATCACTACGATGGTAACTGATAATATGAGAACCGTAAATACTCCGTACTTAACAGAATATCGTGTTGAATTCCAACGAATGCGCCAACTGAACATGAGTCGTATTAATTTGAATAATCGATTTCGTCATTCGTTACCTTTAAGTATCGAATGATAGGCGATAAATTGTATAAAAGACATATTGCTAAACATTATTTGTCCCGGGTAAATAAATTTATACAGTTAATGGTTTTTACAAAAAATAATATCAATCAATTTATGCATTTAAATACCTCACAGCTACATCGGTTCTAGAGCCGTGGTAGCTAGTGTTGCCTCCAAGCCTGTAGAATAAGGCTACCGCATCCCCTGTCAGGTAATAGAAGGCGACTAAAAGGCTCGGGTTCACGGAGTGACAAGGGTGAGAGCGCTTTTCGTCCGCTAAAGTGGTCCCGGGAAAAAGGCCATTAAAAAGGCTAAGTACAGTACGCTAGCAACCCGAGTTCGATCCAAAGATTCGGCAACAATGAAATTGTCACACACAAGGCGGTGAAGGAAGACGTCGTGAGGAATCCTACACTTGTTAGAAAAGTGAACCTAGCATGATTTTAAGCTTATTCGGATTAATTAATGTAAAATTGTCTGTTTTTTTTAATGGATATGATTGGTAATTCTATTTTGCCAAACGAATAAAATTTTAATTCCCGTATTGGTGCCATTATTACCACGTATGCTTAATTTAACCTTCTTTTTTGAAGTCGTTTAATAAATAATATATATATGTATGTATGTAATATATATTCATCCATCAAAGAACCATAACTTAGAGTCACAGCATTAAGCATCTATAAAACTTAAACATATGGAAGCTAGAAAAATTTAAACATGACACGGCGAAGTTGACCCTGATGTCACGTCGACTCGAGCTGGGTGGCCGCGTCTCATGACACCTGACACTGTTGACACAACGCTGACACAGCAACTGCGGTGTCACGTCACGGCGTACACTCACCGACACAATGCATAATGGTGACATAAATATTTTATTAATTATTATCGATTTCCAGTTCGATGATCTTGACGTGGTGTCGAATTGCGACTCGCGATGTCATTATCGATTTTATGTTAATCGATGATCATGTCATTTATTAAATTAACGTGTATATTGATGTGTATCGATGTGTGTAATTTTAAAAGACAACATGGCCGATATGGATTTGCGACTCGTGTCTCTTTTATATTTATAACTCGAAGACCTCGTCGTAGGATACTGTCTCGGAACAAAATGCTATCGCGACACAGTACATGTACATATACAGTATCTGTCCAAACCGAGGTCTCCCCTCAGGGACACTTTAGCCCATATACACCCTAATGACAATGATAAAGCTAAGCAACCTAAGAGTAAACGTCTCAAAGACTCGGTTAAACTGTATCGGACGCTTGGCTTATCAGCGTAGTTCATACAAAAAATGTGTAGGTTTGAGACACGACGAGTGCTAGTGGTTTGGAGAAGATGTCAAACGTGTCAACGAGAGCCCTGCTATTTACCAGTGATGTTTCATTATGAAACCTTCAATTACAATCATATACGTAAAATAATAAAACATACACTATTGACTTGCCAGTAGTACGTAATCGGTAAACCATAGTGGCGCTAATGAAAAAGATTACTAACACTAGCAGATATCGACCACCATGATCACAGGTGGACAACACTTGACGAATGAATGAAGTATAATATACTACCAGTTAGCTCCGTATTCTGTGAGATCGAGGGACTTCATGATCGTGCCGATGCGTGAATACGCAACAGTTGGATCTGATAATGATCCAACTGTTGCGAAGTTGAAAAGTAAGAGACAGGAGAAAAGAACACGAACGTGTACGCTTGAATGTTCCGTAACAAGAATTCTGCGTGCACCTGGCCAAATGTTGAACACCCCTGCTTTAGAAAGCGGATAATGTTTACCTTGTTGTACTCGTTAGTACACATTACAAAGCTTTCTTCGATAAACTTTGAATCGGTAATCAAGTTCGATTTTATTTTTAATTTGTTTATGCTGTCGAGTTAACTAAGTGAAAAATTAAGCTTTCTTTTAACCATCACGTCACGGCTTAGGTGCTAGGCTAGGAGATAGCACAGGCTTAAGCTTATTGAATAAAGCTTAAGTTAGAATGGTTAATAGTAATATTTGTGAAAAAAAATAACTTCCATTATTCTTCTGTTGAGGCTGGAGCGGCCGCTGCTACTGCATAAAACCTCAAGCGGTGCAAATATAGTGAGTGACTTCGATAGAGGTTTCATATTTTAACCGTTTGGGGTAGAAACTTTGGGTCCGTGGGACACTAGTATAGTGCACACCACATTTTTAATGTGATAACTAAGAAGTTGGTCGACACATCTGGTGACCAAAGGGCTGGCTTATACCTTGCACAGAGGCTAAGCATTGCCATACAAAGTGGCAATGCCAACAGCCTTCTGGGCTTGCTGCCAAGCGACGACGGTTTGGCACAGTTATATTTTGTAAATGTTTTGTAATATTATATTGTAAATATTTCTTTTTTAGTTATTATTATGTATTGTTTAATATGTATAGTTAAGTTATATTTTCTAGTTTTAGTTACAACTAAATTATGTATTATGTAATAAATTTATTACTTCCATTAAATGTATTATTACTTAAGTAAAAGTATTATTTGCTTAGGAACCCCTCGTTCCGTTTCTTTTAGCGACTGCTTTTACCGGCTTTTCCCCTCTAATGTATTCCTTCCCTACTTCGTATCGATTTTCAACAAATATGCAGCTTCATTTCCACGTTTTAAGGTGTGTAAAATGATGACTGGGTTATGTATCTTTCCTTAAACAAAGCGAAGTGTTAGCCTAGTATCTAATTGCTTGAAAGCGATTCAAGCCTATAGTCTTTCGAAAATTATATATATATTAGATAGCCTTAGTGTTTCGAATTATTGTAAGTATCAATAACTCTTCTTCTTCATCGTATTCTTTATTTCTGAAGGTCGTGCTTATCTTGTAGCGCTTTCACCGAGACGTCGACGAGCTGCTTCCATACTGCTCTGTCCTCGGCTTCTCTCATCGCGGTCGGAATGTCGAGTCCTACTATGTTTTTAATTTGGTCAGACCGGCCCCGTGATCTTTTGCCCTCGATTTTCCCTGCAACAACTATTTTCTCTAAATTATCTGGTTGCCTTCGGGCAATGTGACCAAAGTAGCTATTACATGCTAAATTTTACCATACACACATAAAATTGGCACCATGTTGTCCTGCTATTTACTAGTGACGTTTCATTATGAAACCGATCAATTACAGTCATATACGTCAAATAATAAAATATGATGTAAACTTGTAGCTTATTGAAACGGCGTAACGTTAATAACTAATATTAGCTGTTAATGTTAAGACTATTATTAACGTAATAAAGTTAAATTATTGTTTACAACGCCAAGTTTATGTGATGTTCAACTAAATTATTAATTATGAATTAAAGATACAATAAGGTTCAGGTAAATCACTAAGATATCATTGGAAGTAGTTATTATGCATAACAATAGCTGGGTGCCAAGTGTTACTAGTTAACATTAGACTATTGGCGTGCCTGTGGTACGTCATCGGTAAACTATAGTGGCACCAATGAACTAAAAGTCTACTAGCACTGGCAAATATCGACCATTGTACCATTGGACCATGTGGTCCAATTTAATGATTTACACGCTTGGCGGTGAAGGAAAACTTCGTGATGTATGCCAATCCGCACTAGGGCCGCCGGACTATGCCCTATACTCTCTTTTCAGAGGAGGTCTGTGTCCAGCAGTGGGACATATTTATCCAATAGCTGTAACGTTTACCATATACATTTCATTATCTTTGAGCGTTAACAATTTCACTTCCGTGCTCACGACCACATTAGCGGTTATTTCTTTCCGTTATTTCAACTTCCCGTGCGAAACGGAACATGTTATATAGCATCTTAACGCCTTCTTATCACAATTAGCACTTAGTCCGGTTGCTTTCGTTATAGCTCTCTAATCAATAGTGTGCGTGGATTCATTTTTGTTATTTTCTAACAGTTATTTTACTACTAGATTGTTTATTTTTTGCAGTCGTGTTGTAACGTTGGCATTCGCTGCTGAACGGTGTTTGTGGGGCGCGCACTCTAGGGTTGCCGACTTGCCCTTAAGACTTATTTCATTTATATAATGTGGCTCTACTAATTAATTATTACTAAACATGCTATAGCATTTAAACAGCTTCTCATCAAACTTAATATTTCCGACAATGGGATCCATGAGAAAATAATATAAGTCTTAAATTTGCACCAAATGGGTGCGCCACAAATGCACGAATAACTCAATATCACGCCAACCGGTTAAGAGTAGTTTGATGAGAGTCTGGTTAGGTTCTGATTAATTCTATTTGAAAATATTCCTACGATAAGTGATAAATACAAAGAGTGCGTTTAACGTGCGATTCGATTTGAAGTCGGTTTTTGTTTTTGCTCCTAAATATACTTCTGTTATTTTACTACTACAATGTTTTTTTTACATTCACCTTATAACCTTGATCTTAATACTTATTTAATTTATTAACTGAAACCGTCAATAGCCTAATGGTTTAGGGTACGGCCTGCGAATCGTAAAGTCGTGGATTCGAATCCACCATTGGACTATTGACGTGAATCATCCTAGCACAAGCTTAAGCTTAGTTGGAATGGTTAACAAGATTGTTAGTAATATTTCTGAAAAAAAATATTTTTAGCTTTCTTTTTTTTAATCACTTATCAAGGAGGCGACAGCTAATGTGATGCTACGGCCAAAATTGTAAGGTTTTATACCATACAATTTTGCCAAAAATGCTCTCACGTACCCTTAACCACTGCAGGGTAGACACAAGTGACAGACGTAATTAATAACCAGTTTTCGATTCTGAATCGAAAACTGGTTATTAAACTGAAAAGATGGAAATGTTATTAGGTAATACATGCAGAGTGCGATTCGGACCTCATCAGATTTAACCAGATCATAGGTCGAACATAGGTCGAACGCTTGAAGCTTCTAAACTATTTCCGATATTTAATCGTATTAACACACTCACGTTCAATTATGCACTCTATCTATATATGGGTAGAGTTCTATTTTCTAAACGATCGACATTGTCAATGAAACATGACTATCTACCGTATAAAATTCTTTTTTCTGTTAATTGGAGTTAAAATTATCAACATTAATGTTTAAGTATTTTTTTAGTTTGTTCTATACCTCAATATTCACGGCAAAATCGACAATTGGCAGCCCTAACAACTCGGAGTTTACATTGTCCGGTGAAAGATTTATGTGCGATGCAGTGAGTGGGCTCTATTAGTTTTCTTTTTAAAACTATTCGCTGTTTTCAGGAGTTGCCAGTCAATAGGGATTCTCGTTGGATGTTAGGAGCGTTGCTGGAGTTTCTCCAGCCACTTCTCCCAGCGACAACGCTTCCCGAAGTGGCACTCAAAGTTTTAATGTCTCTTGAATGTACCTTCATTATTTTGTATGTACATACTTTAATGTACATTCTTGATTATCCGTGTAAAAACAATCGACCGAACCATGGTTCGGGCGACCTTGGATCGGAATGGTTACAAGCTATAGAGGTTCAGCAACCTCACAGCCATGCCACCTCTTAACACGGTGATACATTGAAAGTCAGCGCCTCTGTGTAGGTTCGTCAAAAAGCAATAATAGTATTCATTGAAGCTTCATGATGAAAAATGTTTACAGTAACAGGTTGAAGCTGTAGTGAAAAAATGGTGCTTATATTTTACTAACTTTATTAACTATTTATTATTATATTGTAAATAATTACACTCATAAGCAATAATAAAACAATTAAATATCCATTAAAAACATAAACTCAAACGAAAATGGATATCTTACGTAAACTTGAATAGTAAATTTTGTGAGTGTTGCCTCCACTAAGTACTAAAATTTAAATAAAAATAAAATTATATGACTAATACTGTATTTACTCGTATTAACCAACCCTCTATTTTTGCTTACGGCATACATAAGTACATGCACCAATTTTTTAATATCTAGGGTAAAATTGAATGAACCTCTATCTCTATTTTCCTGATTGGAGGACTCTAAGAAACTACAGCTGTTTTTCCTTACGCCCCATCATGTTCTGGATATAGATGTAAAACATAATAATATTTACTTTCTTGTATGAAACCTACATAGGACATGGAGTCTATGCAGATTTGTTGTGTATGAAAAAGACTTGTCAGTGATGTCAAGTAGAAATTGAATAGAAGATGTTATATTTTAATTTATACAGTTTAGAAAAAGCAGGAATAAACTTTTAATGTGGTTTCTTGACTTACAGAGCAACACAAAGTTATTCATGTTTTTATTCTTTTTTTGGACGAACTAACACAGTTGGCACAGAGAAGCTGGCCTTTACTGCTTCACCGGATTGAGAGGTGGCATAGCTCTCCCCGGTGGCCCTTTCCTCGGTGCATGACAAGGGGCTCCGGGATCTCCAGTGGAACGCACCGGAACCCCTCTGCACTGTGCTCAAGGAGAGCACGTCCCGGCGGGAGGTTACTCCCTCCCCTATGCCCTCGCAGGGCAAGGCGACACGGGCCAGCCGATGTCGCCTTCTTCCCGGGTCCACTTTGGTGGATGACTCAGGCCCCACTCTTGTCGCCCAGTGAACCCGACGCCCCTTTTAGTCGCCTTGTACGACAGGCAGGGGATACCGTAGTGTTATTCTTGAAAGCCCAGAACTACAGGGCTGAGATATTGGGACAACCTAAGCTAAACTAACTTATATGCCACTTCGGGAAGCGTTAGCGCTGAGAGGAAGTGGCCGAAGAAACTTCAGCAACAGGGTGGGGTTTTCCCATAAAATACTTGTATCGCGCAAGGATTTTTCGCAACTTCCTTTTATTCTTATTCCTTATACGTCTTATATAGATATAAAAATTTAGTTAATACCTAAAAGAAGGATGGGCAGGTCGATGAGGAGATGCCACATGATGCTGTGCCGAGCCTGCATCTCAGGGGGCGCCGTAGGACGCTGGTCCGGAAGGTTCTGTAACAACGAACATAATCATAAATACAATTATATATAAAATATAACGCAATGTCACCCTAGTGACGTTATCTTTCGATCGGAGATATATATCGCAGTCAGCTTGCATCAAAGAATTTCCAGTGTTCATTCTATCAACTCATTGTTTTAAACTGAACTTCTGTACAACTCGTGGGGAACGAGTGGGTTTAATTTTGAAAGTCGCTAAGTCGTATCGATTCGGAAACGTAGGCTGTGCCTATAAGAAAGCTACGCAAACGCTTAACTACGCATGGATTGACAGCAACAATATGGACTGGGATGAAGCAACCCTGGCCTTCGGCTTTGTTCCTGACACATTCCTCTCTATAGTTATGCCCACATGATGGCAAGGGTGTCAACCCCTAAATGCATGGAATGCGGGAAGTTTGAGGATGCATATCACGTTGTGGTCGAGTGTGTCCGGAGCGAGGCCGAAAGACAATTATTCGTGGCGAAATTTAATATCAATTTGTTGCTTGCTTAGGTGGTAATAGCATTCTTGCCTTTTCGTAGTCGGATCAGGCAAGAACGCAATACCACCTCGTTAGAGACTGAAACGCAGGTAATTATACTTATATTTATTATTCTTGTTTTGATGTGTACGTTGTATTGTTATGTGAAAATTCATTGTAAAATTTCTATAAAGGTGATGATCACTTATGATCAAACCCTGTATAGTAAATTTAAAAAAAACTACGCGAAAAACGTACTCTTGTGGAACGCCAACTATCAAGATAATGTCGATTGAATTTTGAATAAAATTTGTGTATGCCTCTAAGCTTGTACTATTGTATTCTAAACTAGCCGACTTTTTGCCATAATTTATTTCTATCAATATAATAACAGGAATAAATAACACAACGATAAATCTCTTAACGCAAACGCCATTTATAAAAATTGTGTTCTGTGTTCTGTTAAAAGAAGCAGTAATTGAATATGATATGACATATGGACTGTATGAATTTGTCATTAGTTGGCTGAACATCTGAACGTCATTCCAGTCAACCGAGATTTAATTTTTTTTTATTTATTATTATTTTATATTCAAACTTTGTCCTAAAAATAACTAAGACACATAAAACAGGTGTCAGGGCGTGAAATTCGTGACAACGTATACCTAAGTACACACGTTATTCCAACAAAATTGAAGCATTTTTTTCTATTTCACTGAGCACTCATTTGCGTTCTCTATCTCTCTCAAACTTCGCTCTCGCTTAACGATGCAGCATTTGCACTATCTGCAATTCTCGGGAACTCTCTGCTCGAGCGTAACGGGACATTTTGCACGAATGACATCCAGTATTCATCAATTTATAAGACGCTGTCACGTCAAAGGGTAGGAGTCATCCAATTTATAAATAAATCTTTATACGCAAGGATATGGTTAACAATAAGATTTTCATTTAGAGTTTTACATTTTCTCCTTCAAAACGTGCAAATCTTATAACTAGGACCTAAAGTTACAATTAAGTATTACAATTATATGGACAGAAGCTCGTTTCAGACATACTACAATACAAAAATTGATGCAGTATTTCGGAAGTTATGCGCGTACATAGATTTCGGCGATTTATTTTGGTTATGATATAATGAAAATATTGAATATGATATTGATTATGTATACGTCAGTGGAGTCCTAATTATGGTTTCTACGCAAATGCAGGAAATTCTCGTCCATAGGTAAGCTGTGTCGAATCTCTCCGAGACCATTAGTCATGGTCACCGTATTCTGTAACGACACAATCGTTAATATCGACGTTAACACAGATAACGCGTTTTAACGAACGGCTATAAAGCCCGTTGTAAATAGAACCGTCGAGTTAAAAGCTAATCTTGGCGATAGTTTTGTATGGTCAATAACGCGTACACATTGCGAAGACAAAGACATTACCGCGGTATGCGGCTGCGGTGATCGTAGGAGATACTGCTAATTTGTATTGTTGTCTACAATTAAATGGGACCAAATTATTAGTACCATTGCGGATATAATGGCCTACAGAGAGCTGATTTTAAAATGTCACTGTTTTAATACGAAACGAGCAATTATAAAGAGGATAATTACATGTTATTCGAATGCACTCAATTTGTAATAGAAATTATTATTTTATATAATAAAAAAATATACGTTGACATGATTTTTTTTCACGAACTACACAGATTGGCCCGAGAAGCTGGTCTTGACTGCTTCACCGGATTGAGAGGTGGCATAGCTCTTAGGCTGCTTAGCCTGAACCTCTATCGCTAGTAACTCGACACAATGGACCCCCGGTGAGGGATATGTTGACATGATGCTGTTGTACGATGCATGCAAAGGCACACTTGACTGTCCACAGCGACTACTTATGCAAAATACTCTACCGTAAACAGAGTGTTAATCACATATAATAACCATTTCTCAAGCATAGACCCCTTTTGCCTAAAAAATAATAATTATACAGACTTTGACTGATGCCATTACTCGAGTTAATTAAAGATTTGCGATCCAGAACAAACAGGGATGTACACACACATACACTCGTACACAGTAACGTAGGTAAGGCAATTTTTATTTCCTATATAATGTAAATCTATAAAGGTTTAAATCTTGAATTCGTGGCCGAAATATTTATTTTAATTCATAAGCTGTTTATTTTGTATAATAATAAATAAATAAATAATAAGAAAATAAATAAAACAATATACGTTATGAGTCTTTTGGCTCCTCTGTAATTGGATAGGTAATCACTTAAGAGAATAAATATGTAAATCATTAGTGTTATCTACTTAATATGACAGCTTTTGACTATGTATAAAGCACAGATCCGGCCTTGTGTGGAGTACTCATGTCATATATGGGCAGGTGCAGTCAAATACCATCTCACAGCACTGGATTTCATGGAGAGGCCAAAAAGTTAATAGGTGATCAAGATCTCTACATTTTGATCGTCTTGAGCACCGGCGCAAAGTGGATAGACTTTCAGTGTTTTACAGATTAGATTGGAGAGTGTGCACAGGAATTACACGAGTTAATACCCCCATCCCCATTCTACCTTCGGATTTTAGACATTAGGCGGGTCTACACCTTTTCATAGTCGATGTTCCGCGCGTCCGAATGAAGCGATTTAGGTCATCGTTCATCGTGCGTACAGCAAAGGAGCGGAACACAGTCCAAGTACTACGTGCGAGCCTTCAAGAGTAGAGTGAATAGGCGCTTACTAAACTAATACGTACCATCTTTCGACTATATCAGCTCTTAATATCAGGTGGGATCGTGGCCAAGCACTAGTTTATAACCCATAAAACATGAGTTTCCTATTATGTTTCTATATGTGTTTAACATGTGTTGTTCTAACGTTTCCTGATATCGTATGTATACTAGACACTTCATCTCTTATCTAAAAGATGACACAAATTAACACCACTCCCACGAAACGAAAGAGACCGGAAATGTAAAAGGCAAATTCCACTTTCCTTATCTGTTTTAAAATCTTAAGTGACATGGTTTTTTCTCAACTTGTGCAACACTGTCAACGTGTTAGGAACCCTTAAAAGGCAGTGGAGAAGGCATTATCGCCGCGTTAAAGGAAATGGAAATTTCGTTTGATTTTATTTATTGCTCTTTCTTTTTTAGTATTTTATTTACAACAAACTCGGTTTTGATTTCTAGTGATCAAATAAAGGTGAAGATTTAAATAAGTAGTCAATAAATTACTTTGATAAAGTGAAGTTGTTTAAATTTAGGGTAAATTTACAGTTACAGCCTTCAGGTCTTCTCTATAAAGAAAGTATAATGGCATAGTCCGCCACGCCGCCTTAGTACAGTTTTGCAGACTTCACATGTCTTAAATTTTTCTAGTATATGTAGGTTTCCTCACGATGTTTTCCTTCACCGCACGTAATTGCGTTTAACGTCAACTTTTAACTCGATTTGAAGTCGGTTTATGTTTTGGCCCGTAAATGTACTTGTTACAAGGGTAATTTTGGTGCTAAGAAAACAGTTTTTATTGAACTTTGTCTGATTAAGTTAACATTCTGGCCACATAGCATACATGTTGTGTATTATTATAAGTTAAAAAAGGTTATCACAATCGGCCTAGGGCAGCAAGCATCTAGGCCACAAGCGAGTACCATTCTAATGATACTTTCGATGACTTTAACCCGAGTATTCGCGTCGGTATTTGGGACGAATGACTGCGAGCGTGTCTTGTTCTCTGACGTTTAGTATTAGAGTATTCATGATAGGTAGAACGCAGAGCTAAAACTAGTAAAACTTTAGTTATACTGGCGCTTAAAATTGTTTAGAATTGATATAGAGATGAACAGAAACCGACTTCAAATCGAATTAAACGTAAAACGAAATAAATAATTATAATAGAAGTAATGACTATGGTTTAATCGTGGATACTATTGTGAGAATTGGACCATATTTAAATGGCAATGACAACACGGAAAGCATTATCAAAAGTTTCTATTTTTTTTGTAAAAAAAAGAAAGCTAGCGATATTTTTTTTCTTTAGAAAATATTACTAACATTCTTGTTAACCATTCCAACTAAGCTTAGGCTTGTGCTAGGAGATGGTATATCAATAGTCGAATGGTGGATTCGAACCTACAACCTTACGATTCGCAGATCGTACCCTAAACCATTAGGCTATTAGGCATTGTAGTCTAATTTAACAATGGCATTCAAGAGAATACCATTTATGTCTTAAACTTGCTCTAAGAAGTATGTGCGCAACAAATGGACGAAAAATTCAATATCACCAACCGATTTTAATGATTCACTTTTTATTGGAGATTATGTACCTCAAGAATAGATTAATGAGACACTGTAGCCTAACCACTGATTAATTCTATTTCACAACATTCCTACTATAATTCGGAAATCCAGAGAGGGTATCCGCGAGTTTTTCTTTTGATTTGATTTGAAGTCGGTTCTTGTCTTTAATCGTAAACATACTTGTTATACAATACTTAACAATGGTAATATAATGTGAAAAATAAATTTTCGTAATGCTGAATGCACGGACTTCCATTGTCTTAATGACATTAAAAATAAAACAATAGATCGATTGTGCAAGACCAATTGTGGCATTTCACTAGCTATGTTTTACGCAATAAGCTTTAAAACATTTTAAAAGGAATGTAAGCGACCGTGAGAATGATGGCAACGTCTTTTGTATAACGCCGACTTGTCTTCCGGCTTGTCTTTTGTATAAAACTTCCGGCTGTCATAACTGAACCTCAACTCTACAATTGTCACTGAATTTTCTCTATGACTACCAACCAATTACAATTCAATTGTCACTCTGTCAAAAACCGTAATCCACTAATTTCATGATGTACTACGGTTGGTTGTTCTTTACAATTTTTAATTATATTTATTAATTACAGCATGTACCCTTCTTTTTTGAAGTCGGTTAAACAAAAATAGCTTATGTATTATTCCAGACTATTATCTATGTCTGTGTCAAATTGCATCCAGATCCCATTCAGGCGTTCTGGCTTAATTAAGTAACAAACATCCATACAGACTTTCACATTTTTAATATTAGTGAGATTGATTGTAACGTAACGGCATATTAAGAAGATGTCGTTATGTACCAATTACTATCAATTGAAACAATATTCTAGTGTCAGTGGTACATCATCGGAAAACCACAAAACAGTCTCATTTTGATATATTTGACTGCCTACCCACCTTGTTAATACATCATCGAAGATATCTCGAACACTTTAATAGTCTCTTTAAATGCTTTTTTTATAATTCCTAAGCAAGTGCTTGACTACGATCCCACCTGATGTTAAGTGGAAATGCAGTCCTGGATGGTGAGGCGGTCTAGCTTAGTAAATGCCTATTCACTCTACTCTTGAAAATACCTACATTGTAATCGGAAGGAAAGACAGACGCGGGCAAACTATGAAAAACAAAGTCCCTTGCTGTACGAACGATGAAAGATGAAGCAAAGCGCTTCTTTCTGGTTTGAAGGATGTTCATAACAAAAGGATGAAATCCTGCAGACCGTCTTGAAGTCCGATGGAGGAACGGTGATGAAGGAATTAGATCATGTAGTTCCTAAGCACACTCTCCAAAATGCAATCTGTAGAAAACCGAAAGGCTAGCTACATTACGCCTGTGCTCAAGACTGAGCTGATTGGTTTCATTGAAATACTATTAATATATAATATATAAATTAATGCAACAACAACTTCATTAGATAAAATTAAAGATATCCTACTATAGAATTCCATACGGAAACAGGTCAATATTTCATAGCTAGGTTTTCCCTAGACATTTCGCAACATCTAAGCAGCCGAGATGATTTATTGATGACAGTGGACAACAGCACTTGAATGGCAAGACTGGTAACAACACTATGTTAGAATGTAATTAGAGAAAATGGCGTCTACATACACCGTAGAGAAAACAGTCCTGCGATGTTAGTCATTTTATAAATGTTGTGGTAACTTACTTTTTCTTGTTGTAAAAGCTGAAGTTTTCTTTTTTTTACTATCCGCTTGTCATCTAGCTTACAACTGACCCTAAATTGACTAATTCCTTATTTGTACAAAATAAATATTTACAGAAAGTTCACTTCTCTGACAGATAACATTGGGATTGAGAATTTCCTCCTTTTTTGAAGTCGAGTCTCCATCTTTATAGAAAATAATTGTCCGGCTCGAAGGACCAAATTTATGTTTTTCACAAAGTTTTAGCTGGCTTAGGAGGAACATAAATCAAACGAATTATAGAACACATTATGTCTTTATTCTGTTACACACCGATATCTTCTTTCTACTTCTCCTAATAATAACGGAAAAACAATATCGACGCTGGAAAGCAAAAACGTAGTAAATTACACATATGGCCATTTTTACTTTTTTACATCGTTGGAATCAGAAAAAAAGACGCGTCGAATGATATATGACTTGTAACAACTAATTGTTATTGTGTTGTTACCTATTTAGGAAAATAAGATTTTCAAAATTGACACTTTTATTTTTTGTACCGTAAAAAGATGTAAATAACAAGAAAACTCTAGGTTAATGCCGTGGCACAATACTTATTGAGCAAAAAATAATAAATATTGTATAATATTACAAACATGAAAGTTATAATTTTTTTTTTAAGTTGAAATGTTTTTCGGCTCTGGTGAACAATTTCATTTTTGTGGGTTACTACGTTTTTGTTTTCCAGCGTCGATATATACTATAACTCCTTTCTTTTAGACTCCCAAATGTGATGGGAAGTGTGTGAAGGGGTGTGAGCCTATCGCCATACAATGGGCGAAAAGTTTAAAACTGCATTTCATTGGATTTTGTTTGTTTGCTGGAATATAAAAAGGTAGAAGCATGATATCAAACGTCGAACGCTTTGTTTAAATGAATTTAATCTCAATTTATATCAAGTACATTAAAAGCGCGTACGGGCATGCTAATATCGAACCGTAAAGTCAACGACAGTTTGACATGGTGCCCTAAAAAGGCATGACAATTGTCGATGGCTCCACACAGCCATATTGGTTCGCAAATCGCGAAACGAAGATTTGTCTTGCTAATTATTATTCAACGTGCAGTACCGCGGTGGGGCACGGAATATATATTGATGGCGGCATAATCACCATTAGAAGACAATAGCTGATATAACTGTAAGTTGCCTTTGAACCATAAATACTTTATGACCTAGGTCCGGTGATCATGACTTCACTACGTATTAGATGCGCTCTTGGTCGGTTAAAGAGATGGCTCCTAACCGTTTATCGATATATTGCAATATTCTTGATGATGATGTCCATGCCGATTTCGGCGACTGTGTCACTGGACAAGAATTTTAATTACGACACTTTGTTGAGATAGTAGGGCTTAGGTTTTCTGCCCTCTCGTGTGCTCTGTGGTAGCTAGCGTACCTGAGCTTGTTGCTAAAATCACAAGAGCACTTCGCATAGGTCAAGGTTCCACCAACATAATTATAGTGGATGGACACTAGTTAGCGGGTCTTCAGTTAATCTCGCTTTGTATCGTGTTCTTCTGGAGGGTGGCAAGGCCGCAAGTCTCTGGAGGAGATGCGGTTGTGTGCTCGAGCGATCCCGTTGCCTCGCTATATGCGACGATGGTGGAACATCTTGTGGGGCTTAGTCGTTGAAGGCCCATAATCGTCCTTCCCCTGGGGGACGAGTACGCGGTTAGGTATGTTACCCACAAGTAAAACAAAAAAAGTTACCTAAGAGCTTTAGCCATCTCTCAATCGCGTGAAGCAGTTGCGGCCAGCTTCTCTGTATAGGTTCGAAAAAAAAGAACAATCTTCACCTATGGATAGTGCAAAGTGTGCTAATCGTGTGGCTTTTCTGTTATAAAAAAATTGATTTCCGTTGCACCCATTTGTCAAAGACAAATCGGAAACGACTGGACGTTTTATTGCGTAATGTCGGATGTCGCGATCGTTTTTGGCAGTAATTTCTTCCTTCGCCTTTTACGTATGCGCTAAAATATAAATGCCGTTACCTGAAATTGTTTGAGCAATTATATAGATTGTCATGAACCTATAAACGCAGGAAATTAGGCTCCAAACAACCATGAGGATATCCTTGTATGAATTTGGTGAAAGAATAAAGAAAATATCTATGGATTGTATAAAGAGTATGGTAGTAATGGCGAAATATTGGAAACAGCGACATCGATTTTCATGAAATTTGTATGCAGGAGGTCTCGATAATAATAAATTAATCTGGCTAGAAGTTATATACCTGTAACTATAATTCACCGAATAAGTAACGAGCTGCGGATTATGTGTGATTTCAATGCTCCAATTCCTGAGTTAAAGTCGCATTTCAACTATAAAAATATCAATAATAATTTATTTATTCATTCAAGTAACTTAGACTCCTGTGTTAGTGACATTTTTAGCTTAAAAACTACTGTTAAACGAATTGGCCATAAAAACTAGCCTTTCTTGCTTCACCGGATTGAGAGGTGGCATAGCTCTTAGGTCGCTTAGCATGATTATACTACTTCCTTGACTGTGATTATGTATACCTTACCTTTATGCGCCATGTGAGACGACGCAGCATCTGTTTACATAAACACAGTCAAGCTTTTGAGCGATCATGCTCAGGATGCTGTTGGAGCTGGCCCGCACCCTATGCACCACAGATGCAAACCTCTTGCGCATGTTCGCAGAAAAGCATGTAAAAAAAGCATATTATAATGCTTTCGCGAATATCCCCGAAACACTACAAGATCGGGGCAGCCCCAACAAAACCCTGAACGTGTTGTTTTATTGAAGACGGAGAGCGATGTACGATCTTTGAGTATAGTATAGTATATTTGAGTATTTCGGTATATTGTTCAGTTCATATTGCCGTTTTCAGAGGCCGCAAACCGAAGCACTTACAGTGTCGTATCGTCTGCATAAACAACAGCATTATATATTAAAATTCAAAATTAATATCAGAAAATCACTGCTTTTAAATGTTCTGTGCAAATCTAAGTTTAGTTTGGTTTCATTAGAACACGCCTAATCAATCCTTCACAATAATGTGGCGATATCATTAATATTCTAGTTTCTAGACTGTTTGTTATCAGTAATGATAAGGATAGATTGCCGGCCTCTTAAGTAAATGTGGTGTTTCCAATCTATCAAACGGTAAACGTTACTAGTATGCTAAAATGTTTAGATAAAACACTTTCTTGTATTGATATTACATTAATTGACGGATAAATTTGTATTGAAACGGCGGTGATTAGAACATAACTGCACTTTGCACTATTGCAATTTTCTTAGAGAAAACGTGAATAACCTGACAAATATATCTATCAATCTTTAAACGAGCAATTTTTGTATTTATATATAATCTGAATCTCGGATTTTTTTATGGACGAACAGTTGGCCAGAGAAGCTGGCCTTTACTGCTTCACCGGATTGAGAGGTGGCATAGCTCTTAGGTCGCTTAGCCTGAACATCTATTAGGTAGTAACTCGACACAAGGGTCCGGTGAGGAGTAATCTCGGCTTGGACGGTTACCATTATTACGCGTTAGCAATCCGAACCGAGGGCGCCCGAAAGGGCCGAACCACGACTCGGTCGGTAGCTATTTTATTGGCAAATGACTATTAGGACAATTTAAGCTGAACTAACTTATATGCCACTTCGGGAAGCGTTAGCGCTGGGAGAAGAAGTGGCCGAAGAAACTCCAGCAACGCTCCTAATCTTATCGAGGGGGTGGGATTTTCCCATAAAATACTTATATCGCGCAAGGGTTTTTGGCAACCTCCGACGATAGCGAATGGACGCTTTGCACATTTGTAAAGATCTAGTGAATCTTGGAAACAGTTCCAAAGATTTTAATGAAATTTAGCATGAAAGAGGTTTCGGGGGCAATAAATCGATCTAGCTAAGTTTCATTTTTTAGAAAATGTCGTTTTATTCGGATATAGAGTAAACTTCAGTAGATGGCGTTGCTAAGCAACAAACAGTAAGTGAATGAGTTTGACGTTAGACTTAGATAATCAATTTCAATCAAAATTATTTACAAAATACATGTGATCGATATTCACGTCAGAAAAAGATATAGCATATTACAATTATATGAAAATTACCAAATAATTGCAACATACCTACCACGTGGACGGTTTATGAGCACCGGAAATCGATTCCGAATCAACTTGAGTTCACTACGTAATATTAATACATTAAAATTGAACGATAATTTGGTACGATTGGAGAGTGTGAATGTGCGATCAATTTATTTTATTGCTAAATTTAAGGTGGATATCCATTGAAGCGAATTATTGATTAACATGTAGGAAACATATTCCAATATGTTTAGATATATTGTGTATAAAAATCGAAAACATGCAGTTTTATATATGTGTTTTGTCGCCCATACTGTATTTATTACAAGGATATAATTGAGAATATACTAAAAATAAACTTCAATTTAATCTACCATCTGTCCTGATTAAAAAAAATATTTTTTAAATATGGACGAAGTACACAGTTGGCCAGAGAGATGGCCTTTACTGCTTCACCGGATTGAGAAGTGCCATAGCTCTTAGGTCGCTTAGCCTGAATCTCTATTAGCTAGTAACTCGACACAAGGGACCCACCGGTAAGGGGTAACCTCGGCTTGGACGGTTACAATGTTACGCGTAAGCATTCCGATCCTAGGGCGCTAGAGAGGGCCGAAACACGACTCGGTCAGTAGCTATTTTATTAATTAATCTTAACTTGGGATAATCTAACCTAAACTAACTTATATGCCACATCGGGAACAAAAAGGATTGCTTTATTTAAAAGGTAGTTAAAGTTTCACACTAGTGGTTAACCATCCTAATATTAAAAATACTCCGTTAGATGTCTGTGAATTGGCCCACATTTTATTCTTGAACATTCATATTCAACTCCCCGTAATCTTTATATTTTAACATTTAAGATAAGAATGGAGACGGAAAGATAATTTCACTTTCCAAGTTACGATCCGACACGTACAGCTGCCCACGTACCAATAAAACCTCTGTACACGGAACTTTCATTTTTATTTTTTATATTTAACACTTGATATTGTTTACTAGAAAACTTCGGTACAGATAATATAGGGATTGTAAACCCTGTTCAGCCCTGTAGTTCTGGGCTCTCAAGAATAAGACTACGGTATCCCCTGCCTGTCGTACAAGGCGACTAAAAGGGGCCTCGGGTTCACTGGGTGACAAGGGTGGGGGCCTGCGTCGTCCACCAAAGTGGACCCGGGAAGAAGGCGACATCGGCTGGCCCGTGTCGCCTTGCGCTGCGAGGGCACAGGGGGGGGGGAGTAACCTCCCCGGGACGTGCTCTCCTTGAGCACAGGGCAGAGGGGCTCCGGTGCGTTCCACTGGAGATCCCGGAGCCCCTCGTCATGTACCGAGGAAAGGGCCACCGGGGAAGTTTTAGTGGGCAAGAACCCCACATAACCGCCGCCTTCCCCCCAGAAGGCGGAGTATCTTTCTGAAGATTTCCTCCCCGTAATAAAAAAAAGTATTGTAAACCCAATCTCTCATCTAGTCAAGTTCAAATACAAATATTATATATATATAACAACCATATAGTGCCACTTGCAACCGAGCATTTTAGAGCAAGTTCGGCTTCGCAAGCCATATCAGGGCTCATGCCCGAAACTAGTTAAGCTCGCCGTCATCGTCACGAGATATATATATATATATATATATACCAGACCTGTGTCCGTGCTCTTTTCCAATACACTTTAATTGTTCACTCTACAGTCATTATTTTCTTTTTTTTGCACGGCCTCTATTCCAAGACTGCCCTATCTGCTCAAATTCTGCTCGAGTTCGTCCACGTATATCTTTAAAAATGTATTCTTCTAATTTATTCATTAATCAACCGCTTGGCTGGCAGAATGACTTATGTTAATTATAAATTGATTTGTTGTAAGAATTAAACGAGCTAAACGACACCGAAACGGGTCGCCAGTGTTAAACATATTTTCATGTCATATTCATTCAATGGAATATCTTAATCGGATTTAATGTTATATACGTTGTTTAAAAAGAGATTTCTCAACGGCATAAGTGGTTTTTAACAAATTGGTGTCGGTCATTAACATTCTGAGACGTCGCCCGTCTGTTTGTAACCGTTATCATCTGTAATCTATTTAGAGAAGCGGTAAAGTTGGTTGAAAAGTTAATTCTTAACCGGAAACTCACGTATGCCGCTAACTACAAGCATTGTTAGTTGTGAAGCAAAGGTAACTAACAGAGCCACTGACAAAACTTGTTTAAGATATACAAAAATAAAAGTCTTAAAAAAGTTTACTGTCCTAACTTAAAAGGGGTATACAGAAACGGAAAGTAAAGTGTATGTATACTCTAGTACGTTAAACAAGTAAAAACAAAAATCGTCATCAAATCTAATATACAGGGTATTAAGCGACCGCTTTCGAAAACGAAAACAGACGATAGTTCTAATGACTCCTTAGATGATGGGACGGAAAAAACATCGATCGTAATGAATTTTTTAATACTTTCTAAGCAAGTGTTTGACTACAAGCCCACTTGATGGTAAGTGGAAATGCAATCCTGGATGGTAAGGCGCACTAGCTCAGTAAATGCCTATTCACTCTATTCCTGTAAATACCCACATTGTAATCGGAGGGAAAGACAGACCCGGGCAAACTATTCCAGTCCTTTACTGTACGAATAATGAAAGACGAAGCAAAGCACTTCTTTCGGATTTGAGGGATGTTCACAACAAAAGGATGAAATCCTGCAGTGCGTCTTGAAGTCCTATGGTGGAACGGGGGTGGAGGGAAATAGATTATGTAGTTCCTGAGTTTACTCTCCAAAATGCAATCTATAGAAAACCGAAAGGCTAGCTACCTTACGCCTGTGCTCAAGATTTAGCAGATTGGTTTCAGCTGCGTCACCAAATAACATATCATATTTTTAAAATGTTTTATCAGCATTATTTACCCTCCATTGTTGCTCCATGTTAGTATAGCTAAATAAAACGATAGTTTCATAAAAATACATTACTATAATAAAAAAAATGCAATAAAACACAAAGTCAAAAACAGCTGATGCCCCTCTGCGCCCCGTCGATCGTTGACCCGAGCATCAGCTGTCTTTGACTTTAAGTTTCATTACTGTTTTCTTTAAAATATGATTTTTTTAATCAGGATCGATATTTTTCCGTCCCATTATCAAAGAAAGGTGTCTGTATACTTCAAGAAAGGAGGTTCTCAATTCGTCTATATTTTTTTTATGTTTGTTGCCGCAAACTTTCGATTGGGTGAACATGTCATAGTCCGATTCTGACAGTGGCATCCATGAGAAAACTATATAAGCGTTAAAATTGCGTCAACTGTGCGCGCCACGAATGGACGAATAGCTCAATGTCTGTAATATATTTAATTGCTAGTTTGGAAGTTAACCATACACACCATAATACACACACATAATAGTCCACGTACACACCTATAGACATACAAAAGTTCAAAGCTAAAAGCTTATCCGAAAACAAACAAGAACCAAGTCCTATTGTTGTTCACTTGTAGCCGAAAATGTTTAAAAAAACATCTGCCTCGTTAACCTAACAACACTGACATGGACCGCAGCGCCAGCACATCTCGTAGGGTTGTCACAATTTAAAAATGGTATTAGTTACAAGTTTATAGCCTTTATACGAGTATATGTAACCTAATGCTGGGCATAGGCCTTCTCTGTAAGCCCGCCACACGGATTGTCAGACTTTACTTCTTAAATACATTTTTTTTCTAGGACATGTAGGTTTCCTCACGATGTTTTCCTTTACCGCTGAGCGAGTGGTAAATAATAACATTATTACAAGTGCGAAAATTAAAATATATTTTAACGATCAACACAATTTGATGTAATAATTGTGACTATATTGTTTGAAAAATTTATATAATCAAAATGTTGCCATGCAATGAATTGAAATTGAAAATTATGAAATTTATATACATATGTATATTATATACTGCATGCATACTCAGCAGAAAAAACTTCCTCTTTATAGATATTCTGAAGTCAAGGATGCTGCAAACCTTGGCAGCATCAAGGGCAGGACCCTAAAAGGGTCAATTAAAAAACGATCAACACAGAATGGTTATTCTGTCCTGATCTGTTCGTCCTAAAAAGCTATGGTTGATAGTGGGTAGAAATGTGCCTTGACAGCTCAATGTACCCGAGTATATAATTGTGAGGAAACCTACATAGAAAATTTTCTAAGACATGTGAAGTCTGCCAATCCGCACTAGGGCCGCGTGGCGGGCTATGCTCTTATACTCTTTACAAAGAAGACTTCTGTCCAACAATGGAACACATACATGATAAATGCTTCTCACAATTTTAAAGTTAAAAAAAATTTATATATACATAAATATACTTGTATATAACTATATAAATACTGCTTCGTCTTTCATTATTGGTACAGCAATGGAGACTCCATCCGAATACAATGTGGGTGTTGTCTAATGTACTATCTAGGACTGCATTTCCACTTAAGAGCAGGTAGTAGAAAATCTGCGCTGTGGCAACCTTACGACAGCGAATGCTGAGACGGTGTCATGCCTTGGCACCATGTTCTAATTGTCCGTTCTTTCTTTATTTAAGTGTTTTTATTTATCTTTCTTTCTTTTTAATGTGTCATACTTTGTTTGTATATTATGCCACTAAATAAAATGTCCATGTCTAAAGAAGAAAGTTCGCCAAAGTTCGGATACTAGGCAACCCTAGACGTCACCTCCGCGACCCATTGACTGGTTATTTATGAAACTGCATCGATAGTTGATAAGGGCCCTTTGAAGTCGCTCTATTTGTTTCTGAACGATGACCGTTATTACATATTATTGGTCAATTACGTAGTAAAATGTTGCAGCTTCCCGAAACAGATTGCGTCACGGGCACGGTTAGGGATGTCCCTTGTTTCTTTAAAACGTCATTTATATACGGCTTTACAAACTAAATCAATGTTTTGACAATATTGCCAATTAAAAAAATCTCATGATAAACTAGTGCGGCTATTTTGATTATTTCTGCATGAGTGGCAAGCTCCCGTTCCTGCCCGCTAAAGCAAACAGTGCGTGTGGTGGAATGGTTTACTAAAACAGTTTAAAAATATTTGACTTGGGCGATTTTTCTATTTTAAAAACATAGACATAATGTAATTTATTGTTACGTCTAATCACTTTTAAGATTCAAACAAATACTTCAATGCACATGTTCTATAGAAATAATAAAAAACATTAATAGTAAGAAACTCTTCAAGGAGTAATGGGGGAGTCACATATACCAAAAAGTGGCGGCCGCTATAAAAGCATATTTTCCTTACTCCCGTAGCGATATTTTGTCACTTGAAGGGCTATGTAAACTAGAATAAAAGATTTTAGTCTGTGTTCCTCAAATAGGCAACTCAAATATAACATAACAAACACGTAAATTCAAATCTGAGATTTCCAGCAAGTGATTTTCATTTTAAGACTTAAGCTTTAGTATTTAACAAGGTTACGTAAAATATGTTGGTAATAATGTGTTATTTTACCATCACCTAGAACAGCTACTTCGTAGTTGGAATGGTGAACAAGAGTGATAGCAGTTAGTTACTAATTATATGAAAATTATTTGATACAATAACATTTCCATTTTACTGTCGATAATTTCTGAGGTAAACACAACTTTGTGTGTTAGTAAATTATTAAATCGTCTATGCGAATACATCGATAAGTAAATGAAATTGATGTACATCTCTAGTGTTCATCACATCACAGCAACTATAAAACTACAATGTTTTGGGTCTCTTTTGTTATCGCTTTGCGTTAACAAAATATATTAGCTTTCGGCCACTTCGCGTCCCCACAGTATGTTTACTTACGCCTATATTTAGGTTCATTGAACAGTTTAAAAATATTTGACTTGGGCGATTTTTCTATTTTAAAAACATAGACATAATGTTATTTATTGTTACGTCTAATCACTTTTAAGATTCAAAAAAATACTTCAATGCACATGTTCTATAGAAATAATAAAAAACATTAATAGTAAGAAACTCTTCAAGGAGTAATGGGGGAGTCACATATACCAAAAAGTGGCGGCCGCTATAAAAGCATATTTTCCTTACTCCCGTAGCGATATTTTGTCACTTGAAGGGCTATGTAAACTAGAATAAAAGATTTTAGTCCGTGGTCCCCAAATAGGCAACTCAAATATAACATAACAAACATGTAAATTCAAAGCTGAAATTTCAAGCAAGTGATTTTCATTTTAAGACTTAAGCTTTAGTATTTAACAAGGTTACGTAAAATATGTTGGTAATAATGTGTTATTTTACCATCACCTAGAACAGCTACTTCGTAGTTGGAATGGTGAACAAGAGTGATAGCAGTTAGTTACTAATTATATGAAAATTATTTGATACAATAACATTTCCATTTTACTGTCGATAATTTCTGAGGTAAACACAACTTTGTGTGTTAGTAAATTATTAAATCATCTATGCGAATACATCGATAAGTAAATGAAATTGATGTACATCTCTAGTGTTCATCACATCACAGCAACTATAAAACTACAATGTTTTGGGTCTCTTTTGTTATCGCTTTGCGTTAACAAAATATATTAGCTTTCGGCCACTTCGCGTCCACACAGTATGTTTACTTACGCCTATATTTAGGTTCATTGAACAGTTTAAAATATGGCCAGATAAGATTACCTTGACTGCTTCACCGGATTGAGAGGTGGCATAGCTCTTAGGTCGCTTAGCCTGACCCTCTATATTATTTAATTAGTATTACGTTACATTCACACCATGAAACTAAATACAATCGGTCACCGACGTCCTTAATGATGACTTAATGATTGCCATAAGCTTGTGTTGAAGATAAGACGGTGTCGTATTGTGAATGAAAATTATGTTGTCTCGCTACTTATCTCAGAATCTGTTAGCTCGTTTTGTTCACTGTAATGAACACGTTCATTAACATAAATGTTTGAAGGCATCTACGTATATTAACTTAGTCGTAAGTTTTGAAATAATTATCGCATAGTACTGCGACTGTATCCTTACTTATGCACTTGAATATACTGTAGAAGTTATTATCAACATTTATTTTATAATAATTACAAGTCTATTTACAAGCAAAAACAAAAATCGACTTCAAATCGAATCAAACGTTGAACGCTATTACGCACGGAATCCCTCTTTACTAGACGGCATATTTACTATACGTTTAGTTAATGTCATTTAAGCGATTTTTTGTACGGCTGTTACGGAGCGCTTTGAAGCTCCCGTAATTGGTGTCCTGTCGCTGACAGATCCGGGGCACCCCGCTCATAACGGCTGATGGCATTCGCGGAAGGTTTAGTGGGTAGGGGCT
This sequence comes from Meandrusa payeni, assembly GCA_029286785.1. Lineage (NCBI taxonomy): Eukaryota > Metazoa > Arthropoda > Insecta > Lepidoptera > Papilionidae > Meandrusa > Meandrusa payeni. The sequence goes on along the minus strand of JAGSMX010000008.1, from coordinate 1,854,955 downwards.
GCCCAGGCCGAGTCCCATACATCCCTCCGGGCCCACCCAGGGTACCGGAGGATGGTCCATAAAAAGATTCCCCCGCGTGAACAAAAAAACGGAATCCCTCTTTGTATTTCCAAATTATCGTAGGAATATTACGAAATAAAATTAATCACAACCTAACCAAACACTCATCAAACTACTAATAATCGGTTGGCGTGAAATAGAGTTATACGAGTACGTCCATTTGTGGCGCATACTTTATGCAAGTTTAACATTTATATGGATTTCTCATGGATCCCAATGTCAGAATTGAACGAAATTTAAATGAGAACCACACGGGAAACAACAGTTTTCAAATAAAATACGAATCATTAAAATTGGTTCACCCAGTCGAAAGTTATGCGGTAAAAACATACAAACGATAACCCTGTCCAACGCAGTCTGCGTGTGTTAGCTCCCAGATGTTTTATTTGTTGTACAGTTGTTTAGGAGCACCTCACAATTATACTTCTACTTCGATAAAATATTACTTCTGTATGTCTATAACTTCATTTCATATAAAAAATATATAGCTAAATATTGTGACAAACGTACGAACACTTTACAGTCTTCAGTTTAATGAGGTTGACCGTACAAAGAGCATAATAACGTAAAAGGGCTTCTGCAAAGGTGTAATGTACAAGTGGTCGTGGTGCTTTGTTTAATTATTTACAATGTGGAATGCGACCCGCTAACCTCTTGTGTAACTTATTCAATAATTACTTGGAATTGGAATTGCAATTTTTTTTTGTTTTTTTTTTATAAGAAAGCTAGCAATGTTTCTTTTTTTTCAGATATATTACTAACAATCTTGTTAACCATTCCAACTAAGCTTAAGCTTGTGCTAGGATATGGTTCACGGCAATAGTCCAATGGTTGATTCGAATCCACGACCTCACGATTCGCAGGCCGTACCCTAAACCATTAGGCTATTAACAAACTAGCGCGTACCATCTTTCGACTATATCACCGCTTAACATCAGGTGAGATCATGGTCAAGCGCTAGTTTATAGTATAAAATAACTAAAGTTTAGACCCATAAAAAAAGTGATTTTTCATATATACGATTGCTTGCTGGAAATGTACTATTTATATTAACCCTTTAAAAGCTTCATTAATTACTTGCTTTTTACATTTTAATTTTAGGGACCATCTCCCATAAGATTTGCGTCAATTTGCGGCTTTAACCATTTTGAATATTCTATCGATGACGTCACGTTGCTAAATATAACGGTGTAGTGAATTAACGCCTCCACTGTCTTCAGGAAATGGCGCATTAGCTGGTGCGATGCTTCATACAGCTAGGCGCCGCTGGCAATTCGTGCTAATTACGAATGCAGCTGTTCTTTGAAGGACGCTGCAATTGTATATATAGCGGGGGAAGTTGAAGAAAGCTGATTAGCTGATATGACGTTCCGTTTTATAATTTGAGGGAATAAAAATCAATGTTAAGAAAATGGGAGATCTGCTTCTAATGGTTTTTAGAGTGTGGTTTCGGAAACGTAAGACCGTCGTATCAAATCCAGCCTTCGACTGTTGATGTAATTATCTCCTGTCATTAGCTTAAGCTTATCTGGAATCATTAACAAAGTAAAATTATATAATTAATAAAAGATGCATAAAACTGTCTCTTCACCGACTATAAACTTCGTCATCTCTCTCTCTCTTGTGTTGGCTGGCAACACATGATACCCAGCGATTGTTGTGCATATGCATTCCAGTGATATCTTAAAGATTTACCTGAACCTTATTGCAACTTTAATTCATAATTAATAATTTAGTTGAACATCACATAAACTTGGCATTGTAAACAATAATTTAACAATAATAATTTTGTAAAAGATGGCGAGAACGGGCAGTTGTCACAGTATTCGTTAAAATAATTCCTTGTACAACGTTACGCTGTCTCAATAAAGCAAGTGTACCAGTTATTGGACTATTTCATTCCACAAAACCTACAAGTTATTACACTTGCGAGGCAAAACAGAAGAGCGGTCGTACTATTCTACTATTCTTAACACCATCACAAATCTACATTTAAAAATCAGCACAGGAAAGTAAAGTTACGTCACTATAGCTTTTTAGGTTACTATGCTATTGATTGATATTAATTGATTTCTCGTTTTTCACACTGACGCGAACAGCTTCGATATTAGCTATTTTTCGTTTGCATCTCATAGACGTTTACACAATCAATCCATCAATACGATCCCATTGCGTTAGGGAATGAAATTTGGATGAGGAACGGAAATGTCGCAACAAGATGGCGACGCTTGCAACACTAATAATTTTCCTGTGATTTAACGCCGGTTGCATCTTGGTACAAAGCCTACGCTGACCCATTAAGCCCACTCTTTCGCATCAAACAAAATGGTGGAAATTAATAAAGCCGGGTGTGTGGCTGTCGGCTATATTAACATTGAGATTTATTCATTTACTACTGGTTTCCAACCCAAAGTACATTTCACTAAAACATAATTTTTCTATGACAAATACTTTTTATTGAACGAAGGTTGTCACTGAAAGAACGCGGCAAATTTAGAATTCTAATATGGCAACCCTATACGTAGTGTACAATCATTCTGTAAAGTGTTAATAAGCCGGATTTTATTATTAGTGATTACAATTAACAAATTTGTACGCCTTGTTCCAAAAATGGTGCGGACACGGAATATAAATATGGAATTTGGAGTTTAAAATTTCCCACACTTATAATTTATATAGAGATTTAATGCAGAATGCTAATATATTTTTTAAAGTATACATATAAAATTATATCAATGAAAAAACGTTACACACTACCATGCAATACATACACACATGTCTATTATATTATAATTAACAAGAATGTTAACAATATTTGTGAAAACAAGTGTATTAACGAGCAAAAACAAAAAACTTCAAATTGAAGGAAACGTTAAACGCTATTTTCAACGCCCTCTTTATATATCGGAATTATCAAAGGAATATTACAAAATAAAATTAATCAGAGCCTAACCACACTTTCATCAAACCAATCTTGAAGTACATCCTTTCCAATCAAAAATGAATCATCGAAATCGGTTGGCGTGATATTGAGTTATTCGTCCATTTTTGGCGCACATATTTAATGCAAATTTAACACTTTAACGGTTTTAACGGCCAATGTCAGAATTGAACCAAATTTAAATCAACAATTACATCAATAAGGCTTGTGTTTGTTCGTAATCAAGTAACCACTTTTAATAGAATTTTAATACAAATAAATTATATAAAGACACTAAAATATTGAACATTAAACAAACATATAAATACTACACATGTATGCTCATACGCAAAATCATCAACAAAGACCATTAATACAGAAATAACATTTTCAAAAACATCACCAACAGAAAATTAAATTAAGAAATGCTAATAATTTAATCTCTAGACTCCCAAGAACAAATTATGGCAAAAACAATTGAATGTGAAGGTGTAAAACTTCCTAACGACATAAAAATAATAAGTCTATATATACTTTTAAGAAAATATTAAAAAGCATGTCATAAATAAATAACAGAAGTCGGAATGAAGTAATAAAAATAAATTAAAATTCTCTATGTAATAAATAATAATTAAAACGCCTATAGTATGACACATCTAGTATACGCAGCGCACCTATTCTCTTTGGTCATAAACACGAACACCGTCTTTATAATATTTATTTACAAAGTGTAGTGTAGTCTTAATCACCTTGCAATGTTCAATAACCCACTATTCAAAACAAAATGTTGATGTTGTTCCTGGATGTTTTAAACGTATTATTATTTTATAAACATATTACTACAACTGTAACGCTTAGCCTAAAATTGTATATCTGTGTATTTTCCTTAAGTAAGTGAATTTTTGTAATTATTATTAAGAAAATAAATTAAAATTCTCTATGTAATAAATAATAATTAAAACGCCTATAGTATGACACATCTAGTATACGCAGCGCACCTATTCTCTTTGGTCATAAACACGAACACCGTCTTTATAATATTTATTTACAAAGTGTAGTGTAGTCTTAATCACCTTGCAATGTTCAATAACCCACTATTCAAAACAAAATGTTGATGTTGTTCCTGGATGTTTTAAACGTATTATTATTTTATAAACATATTACTACAACTGTAACGCTTAGCCTAAAATTGTATATCTGTGTATTTTCCTTAAGTAAGTGAATTTTTGTAATTATTATTAAGAAAATAAATTAAAATTCTCTATGTAATAAATAATAATTAAAACGCCTATAGTATGACACATCTAGTATACGCAGCGCACCTATTCTCTTTGGTCATAAACACGAACACCGTCTTTATAATATTTATTTACAAAGTGTAGTGTAGTCTTAATCACCTTGCAATGTTCAATAACCCACTATTCAAAACAAAATGTTGATGTTGTTCCTGGATGTTTTAAACGTATTATTATTTTATAAACGGAGCAAATATAACAAAAATAAATCTAAATAAAAGGCACGGACGATCAGTCCGTGGACAAGGAGTTAAAATAAAAAAAAAATCATCCATATTTACATTATTTACATTAATAAGGCTTCTGTTTATTCGTAGTCTTTAATAGTAGCCTTGCATTCATACATCCATAGTGGAAAGATATTAAGTTTTTTTATTTATCCTGTTATTAAAGGAATTAATCAAAATTATCTACATTAAATAATACCAATTAAATATTCTGTTTCCAATTATTAACTGTAGACACTGCACCACAGATAACGTAACAATAAATAACAGCGACATTTACCACAGACAACATAACAATTCCCGCCTTTATGTTGCATTTCCCGCCATTATGCTTACAAGCATGAAAAATTGCATCTCGCCGGGCGGATGCTATCGCCAAGTCAGAGCCAGTACGCTGTCCAAACCGGCTGAACGATAATTATTAACGGCTAATGCGCGCATTTCGCATGCAAACAACTCATGCGACGTTTTAATTATTATTTTCAACATGCACTAATAACTGTTAACGATAATTGCTTGGTGGTTACACACCGGCAACGTATAATGTATTGGCGGTTTACTGCGAACGGTGTCTAGTGACTTTTATATACAAAGAAAATCTACAGAAACGCAGATAGTTGTACAAAAAAAAGTAAATTAGGTTTTTGAATTTTAATGCGTCCTGTTTGTACTCATGAAGGTATATTGGGCTATTTACAAATTGATGTGGTCAGGATTACCATTTGTCCTAAATTGCTGGGTTCGGCGTTACCATCAAAGTACCGCCAAAATCGGTCCAGCCGTTTCAGTGGTTAGCAGGAAGAAAGAAAGAAAGTATATGCATATATTTTAAAAGTAAAAACAAACACTCCGAATTAATTTATATGTATAGATTTCATAGGATATATATTCTACTAAAATTTACGAGTAATGTAAAAAATAATAAGCTCTCGTCTTTTAACCATCTTTCTATGAGATGAGATAGACAGAGACGGGAGTCGTTGACCCAATTTCAATATCTTAACCGTGGTAAAGCTAGATAGAGTTCGAGTCGTGATCAAAGGCGCCTTCGAGCTGGAAGAGCGTTCTTGCACAGAGTAACTAATTCAGAGCCACCGCCCAATCAGTATGAAACTTGAGGTCAGTTTCTCTTGCAAAAACAGCTATCCCTACATGGTTTAAAACAAAGTCACTTCCCGCTGTCTGTGTGTTCGCGATAAACCGAAACTACACATTGATTCTGTGCTAACCAATGGATAAAGCTGTGCTCGAGGAAAGATTTAGTATATAATTTATTAATTTTTCGTATACACTAGCTAAAATAAAACGATATTTTAGAAAAATAAAAGTCGACTGGGAGTTTTCAATGAAAACACTGTCTAAATCCTTTGAAATATAACAAAATAATGTACGGTGTCTATCTCTTAAGGATGAAGGATAAATTGGGCAATTATAAAGCGGTAATTAGATAGTTAATTACACAAATACAATATTATAGGTAAAATGCAGGCGCCGCGTAACACCGCCCCTCGCGTTCGTGCCTGAATCCTAAAAAACCTAAATAAATTAATTAACTTTTTTGTTTAATTCCACACAGATGAAGTCGCGGTAACAGCTAGTTAGCCAATAAAAACAAAACGTGTCCGATTGTACCTATTATCGATCCGTAAGTACGTGCCGACCGAGTCAATGAAGCGGAATCGACATCTCTTAAGGTGTTTTTTTGTGATTTTCCACTCAATTGAAGTCTATCAACGCGACAGTGACCGTTACACTTGACTGTTTACTTTTTTAAATTCCTCCTCGTATTGTGTTCGTGTGGAGGTTCGACGATCGCTTGTAAAGCATGCTATTAACAAATGACAACAGCGAGGCACCGTAAGCCCTAGTGGGTACCTTTAAATTCAGATATGTCCATTTAAGATAGGCTTTTGTGTGATCAGCTGTATTTCCATGTGGAATATATAATGCATATGTACTTTAACCTAGATAAAGACAGCAGTAAGAAAATAATTAAAACGCCACTACTGTTTATATAGTAAATAGTACAGAATTAATTATAGTGTATCATATATATTAATAAGTATTTATTGTATAAGATTTGGTTATGGGTTCAGTTTTCGCCAATAAAGTTGTTCTGACAGTTGGCAGAACTATTTATTTGTAATTTAACTTGATATTCTTAGGTGTTTCGGTGTTTTACAGATTACATTTAGGAGAGTGTGCACAGGAATTACACGAGTTAATTCCCCCATCCCCATTCTACCTTCGGACGTTTAGACACTCGGCGGGTCTCCACCCTTTTATAGTCGATGTTCCGCGCGTCCGAACGAAGCGATTTGAGTCGTGCGTACAGCACAGGAGTGGAATAAGTTGCCGGCGTCAGTCTTTCCGTCCAAGTACGACTTGGGAGCCTTCAAGAGTAGAGTGAATAGGCACTTACTAGCGCGTATCATCTTTCGACTATATCACCACTTAACACCAGGTGGGATCATGGTCAAGCGCTAGTTTACACGCACAAAAAAAATCTTGCTTATTAATCACGCGTCAATAGTCCAATGGTGAAGAACCCTGACGTTTCGTAGAGCGTACGCTAAACTAAAAGAAAACTCAACTAATTATAGAACTAGAGCCAATGACATTGTTGCAATTACATGTACTGATTTACCACGCGCTCGGCGGTGAAGGAAAACATCGTGAGGAAACCTACATGGGTTAGAAAAATTTATAAGACGCAGTCTGCTAATCCGAACTAGGGCCGCGTGGCGGACTATGCCCTTATACTCTCTTTAGAAAGAAGGCCTGTGGCCCACAGTGGGACATATATTTTTATACGTACAAACACGTTGTAACTTTAACGTACTAACTTAACCATTTAGATAAATTTACTATAAAAATTCAACAACAAGTGATAATTAATTAGGAGAATGGTACAGTATTTACATACAAATAGCCTTGTTAATATCATACATATTTTGATATTCAATAACCATGCCAGTTGTAATGCTCAAAGAAGCGTGGACCCCTGTCGAGGGAAAGCTCGTGTATCCTTAAAAATACACGTTTTAGTGTTAGAAAAATTATCTTGACTTATCAAATTATCGACAAATAATTTCTTGGTTGTAACTGACAAATTTTTATACAGTCTTATAATTTAGTCCAAAAATCGAAGCTTTCGAGTTCGTATCTGTTGTTATTTAAAAGTTTATTTAAGGGAAATTATGAAAATTTTATATATACTTTCCGTACATAATAGGTTGGGGAAAAAGTCTTTTCGCATTATAATATGTATGAATTTGTAATAAAATCTCTTCGGCTATACTATTTGTATCTGGCTGGTTTTGGTATTATTGAAAGTTTAAATTTTAAAGAACATAATTCCAAAATCAAATTGGGGAAAATGTGTGATTTTTATTTATTTTTCTTACTGTCAAGATGAGAGCTACTCTCATGAAGAAATTCGATATATTTTAAAATTTTAATAATAAAACGAACGATAGGCGGTTCCCACGAGATGGTCACGACCTTCAGCATTGAGGAAACCGACGCGAGGAGGAGGATTTTCTATATATTCGATATACGTCTTTGAAGACCGTCGTCGTCATCAACATATCTCACCACTGAAACTAATTTTTTCACACAGCCCTCTCGTGTGCCAAACAATACACACGAACAACTACAAAAAAATATTATTTAATTTTATATATTTTTCTTGATCTTTTTTCAATTTAGTTTTTATTTAAGTACTAAGTACTTATAAAATAACAAATAAGGAAAAATGAAAAAACCTGTCCCTTAATTTTCTTTGACATTATGGTGTGTATACGACATCCACTTCCGTTATATATTTCTCTTACGGTTATTTTCCATTTTTTTCAGTACGGTTTTTTTTAAAATGACGAACTACACAGATTGGCCAGAGAAGCTGGCCTTAACTGCTTCACCGGATTGAGAGGTGGCATAGTTCTTAGGTCACTTAGCCTGAACCTCTATCGCTAGTAACTCGACACAAGGGTACCCCGGCGGGGTGTAACCTCGACTTGGACGGTTACTATGTTACGCGTAAGCATTCCGATCCGAGATTCAGTATGGTCGCGTAGTAAAATCTATCCCCGATCTCCTCCAAGCCTGCCATAAGGAACTTACATCCAAAAATATATCATTCAGTAGTATTAAAGATGCGCAATGTAAACAGTTTTTCTTTCGCATCGGTGGGAAAAATTAACGTGCGCCTGATTAAAAGTATGTCAAGTACAAAGAGCGACGGATAGGTTGAATTAAAACGCATTAAGAGAGAGAGGATCGTGAGAATTGGGCAACACGTGGCGTTTACACCATAAACAAAAGACGGCTTGAATACACAATTCATCCGATGCCCCATCAGCAACACCCATCCGCTATTGTTGGAACAATCTTTTAAGTACGCAGTTGAGATCTTTTTTTTTATCTTATTTTATTAGAAATAACAAACGAATAGATATTGAGACTTAATCTAAAGAAAAATACATCAACCAAGTAACAGCCATTATAAATGCCCCACTGCTGGGTACAGGCCTCTGTAAAGAGAGTGTAAGGGCATAGTCCGCCACGCGGCCCTAGTGGGCTGGCAGACTTCACATATGTAATAAAATAAATTCTGGGACATGTAGGTTTCCTCACGATCAGCCCTGTAGTTCTGGGCTCTCAAGAATAAGACTACGGTATCCCCTGCCTGTCGTAGAAGGCGACTAAAAGGGGCCTCGGGTTCACTGGACGACAAGGGTGGGGCCTTTGTCGTCCGCCAAGGTGGACCCGGAAGAAGGCGACATCGGCTGGCCCGTGTCGCCTTGCACTGCGAGGGCAGAGGAGTGCTCTCTCCTTGAGTACAGCGCAGAGGGGCTCCGGTGCGTTCCACTGGAGATCCCGGAGCCCCTCACCATGCACCGAGGAAGGGCCACCGGTGAGGTTTTAGTGGGTAAAAACCACACACAACCGCCGCCTTCCCCCCAGAAGGCGGGATATCTTTTTGAAGATTTCCTCCTCGTTAACAAAAAAAAAGAGGTTTCCTCACGATGTTTTCCTTCACCACCGTGCTCGTGGTCAGCGCATAAAATTGCAACAGCAAATTTGTTGGTGCCTGCACCGGGGATCGGATTTGGGTTGTTAGTGTACTACGCAACTTAACCGCCCTGTAAGCTACCACACACATGAAGTAAACCGCGTACTAAATATGTAAAGAACACCGTTATCCACATAGTAATAAAACCCATAATATGTCTTTACTATTGGACTTCACACTATTATATACAAGGAACAAAATTTATATCTTTATAGCTTTAAAGCCCATCACACCCTTAAAAGTATCCACAGGTTTTTTTTAATAATTTAAGGTTAAAAGAAATAAATAACCCATCAAAATCAATATGATAATTTCTGAAATAATAATAATGAAATTGTAATTACTGTCAATTTTGTTTATGAAAATTGTATTTTAATATGTCACATATAATTTTGACGTGACAGCGTCTTATAAATTGATGAATACTGGATGTCATTCGCGCAAAATGTCCCGTTACGAATGCCGATAGCGCACGATCGTTCAGTGTGTAAGCGAGAGGTATGAGAGAGATAGAGAACGCAAATTGGTGCTCAGTGAAGTAGAAAAAAATACTTCAATTGTGTTAGAATAACGTGTGTACCTTGCGCCTATTTTTTATAGGAAAAGAGGCAATCGAACTTACGTCTCGCTTGATCTTAAGTGATTATCGTCGCCCATGAACACCCACACAACCGGGGAAAAGGCCAATGATCAAAGGCCAGCAACGCACCAGCGCGTTGCTGGCCATTGAAAAATGGCCAGGCTCGTTTCTTGAAGGTCCCCAAATCGTACTGGTTCGGAAACACCAATGGCGACAGTTAGTTCCACAGGTTGATAGAACGTGGAAGAAAGTTGCCCTGAAAACCTATATCTGTTCGTTCCCATAGTTTTGATGGATTTTGGAATTCTGCCGTGATGTACGGTAATGGAAATCGGTAGATGAGATTTCGTTACCTGATCGTAACTAGAAGTGGACGATGGGCGATTTTACTTTATTAACAACGGACAGTTCTGAATGATGCTACGAAATATACATATGAGAGGACAAGGACCTGACTGGATGCTGTCTGTATAAATTCTATAGCTTGATAAAGAATGCTTAAAAATAATAAATATTTTTAGTAAACGTAAAGGGCACTTGTCGTGTTCATTAAGAAATCTCTCCGTCCCTAATGCTGGTTTTAATCAAAACGTCGGTCCGTTCATAAGCACAGTTAGTGCATCGTTTAGCTGCCGGCGAAGATCACAGACACTAGCGGGTACAATGGTATTTAAGTGTGTTAATTAAAACTCTATGTTTACAATTTCGAAGCATGTAGCTGGATTTTGTACAGAACTTTTTAAAGGGTGTCAACTATGAAGGTGCTAAACAAGTTCGGGTCTTGGTATAAGATTGCAAATGGCACTGCACACGAGATTTCATCTTCATCCTCGTAATACTCTTTACTTGTGGTACTTTAAGAGTACATTTAGACATAGACATAGACATTTATTTATTGGCATCACAATACAAAAACACATCACAGACAGAATATAACACACATTAAAAAAGAATGAAAAATAGACAAAACACAGTTAAAGTTACACGGACAAATAATACAAAACATATGATGCTAATATCGGACACCGTCTCAGCATATGCTGTCGCAAGGATGCGACAGAGCTGATATTCAGCAGTGCCCGGGACTACCTAAAGACGTGCGCGCAATACTACTTTTATATGGAATTTATACAGACAATAAGAGTATAATAAATATAATACATAAATAAAACAGTTATTAGATTAAAATATATTTTATACAATAAAATAATAGATGAAAAAAATTTATAAATAAATATATTATTGAGTCAAAAATAAACTAAAATAAATAATATGATAATTAAACGTATAAAGTTTAAATTATATAACTAAATATTGAAAATATGAATATTGAAAACACTTACAATCATGTTTACATACAACGTACATTACAAATAGAATTTTAATAAATTTTAGTACCAACAAATTTTACGAATTTATTGGTACTAAATTTTTTTATAAAATTAGATATTTTATGACCTGGACAGCTAAGTTTATAAATTTACTTGGCCTTGACCCTTTCTTTTTCAACCGACTTCAAAAAAAGTGGAGGGTCTTGTCCGTATGTTTTTTTTTTTGTTACTTTTTAACTTTTGACTGGATGAACCGTTTTCGATGATACTATTTTTATTGGAAAGGACGTGCTTTAAGGGTATTTTGATGACAGTGTGGTTAGGTTCTGATTAATTCTATTTGATAATATTCCTACGATAATACGGAAATACAGAGAGTATCCGCGCGTAGTAGCGTTTGATTCGATTTGAAGTCGATTTTTTTTATACTTGTATAAATATACTTGTATTTTGTTGATTTGACTTCTAAATTACGGGATTTTTTTTTTGTACTTTTAAAGCGTGTTTTGTTAAAATAAGTAATAATTGCTGTAAGTTACAGCCCTGTAGTCCTGGAGATACAGAATTAGACTTTTTTTTGGTGAGGGTTTGGGTAATGTGGCATCAGGGCGGAATGCCACTCCCAATATTACTTTTGTACGTGTTCTTGACCTTCTAGTATAGTCCGCCGGTAAATAAAAATATCACAGAAATGTTGAGGATATTGAAATTATATTTGATACGTTTTGTTACATTAGAAATATATACATTCGAAAAGTCTAGATAAAAAGTGTCTATAATAAAATTTATGACATATGTTTTATATAAAATTTTTCTAATTCTAAATTCAATTTAAATAATTTTGTCATCTAAAAACCTCTTTGGTGGCTGGCGAATGCAAGTCGCCACAAGGGAAAATGCCTACGCATACCTGCTGTCGCGGGGGCGGGAAGAGGTTATGTCGGACTCGCACCGACTAAAACTCCACGGTGTCCTACTCGGCGCCTTTAGACGGAATACAGAACTACACTATGGTATCTTAATTAACTTATTTACTTGATTAAATAATTCATTTAACTTAATTAATTAATTAACATGAAGAAGCACTATTAATTTATTCACATAATTGTAAAGAAATCTTGAAGTTGGACGAATTATAATGCAGATGATGAGACGACTACTAATTCTGTCACCGTGATAAATAGCGCTTAAGCTTATGTTTATACTAAGCAACAGACACGCCAGAGGACAAGTTTATTGGTGTTATTGCATGGGAAGTGATTCAGTCACACGGATTGCATAATTTGTAAGGAGATTAATGCGCCGGCTCCTAAGCCCGATCAAAGTGCTCAGTTAACTGCATGCTTTAGAGCCAACGATTATGGAATGCTCAGCGTATTATACTTAGACAGCGATTTATCGCATGTTAATAACTAGTCTCATTAATATTAGAAATCACTATTATCTGTTATAATGTAATAGATGATGCGCCCCCTGAGTCTGCTAAGCCAATTCTGTGCAAAATTAACGTTCATTGGCATCATATTCGTCGATATTTTCTAGTTTTTCAACCGACTTCAAAAAGGAGGAGGTCCTCAATTCGTCTGTATGTTTTTTTTCATGTTTGTTATAACTTTCAACTGGATGAAACGGTTTTGATAATAGTTTTTGTATTGGAAAGTAAGTATTTCAAGGGTATTTTTATGAGAGTTCGGTTTGGATCTTATTAGATTTCAAAGTTGGTGCTTCCCATTTAAATTTAGAGAAAACCATATAAGGCTTAAATTTCAATAAGTCAATGTAACGCAAACCGATTCCGATGATTAATTTTTAAAAACTTTAAGAGTAGTTTGATAAAAGTTTGGGTTAGATCATGATAAATTATATTTCGTTATATTCTTACGATACGTTTTTACGTAAGCTTTGGCTCCCAAAGGTATATAAGGGAACTCCTAAAAATCGTATGGTTACTTATGGTCAGGTTTACGACAATCTAAGCCTAGATAAGTACTGCTTAGCGACGAATGATTATGAATGTTAGCTTATCTTTAGAATGTCCCTAAGATTATCCGTAAAGTAATAACCGACCGAGCCGTGGTTCAGCCCTGTCGGCCGCCATTGTATCGGAATGCTTACGCGTAACACAGTAACCGTCGAAGCCGAAGTTACCCCACATCAAGGAGACCCGTGTGTCGAGTTACTAGCAATAGAGGTTCTGGCTAAACGACCTAAGAGCTATTCCACTCCATCTGGTGGAACAGTCAAAGACAGCTTCTCTCGCGCTAATCTATATAGGTTCGTCAAAAAAATGGAATCCGTCACGTATTTGATTTGATTCTCCTAATATAATAAAAAAACTAAAACATGATTGTTTAAAATTGTACAAAAAATTGCTAAAACATTTGTACCTGGTGCAAGGTGATAGGCTCTCCACCTGTCACATTTGGGATTTAATAAACCTGGCGAAAAGCGGACAGCGATAGCTGTTTCTCTCTTCCGCGTGAGATCTTATTTAAGCTAAATAACTTAGTAGAAAATAGAACCATAGCTGAAACTGGTAAGATTATATATCTTTTAGGTATTTCCAGACAACCCGTTCTATATTTTACAATCAATTCTCAAATAATAAATAACAAGTAGTTAAGGCTGGGACACGTGAATAGATATTAAGTCGAATTTATTAAGACGTCTCCGATGCGTGGAATGTGGAGTCTGCCCACCCGTGATGTATGGTGTTGGGTGGACTATGGGGGCGGGCCCTGCGCGGCAGATGCACACGAGTGTCTACAGCAGAGGTTCCCAACCTCGTGCCGTATCGTAGTATGTGCTCGCTACTATTTGACACAGACTGATTTTTTTCTTAAATATTTATTAAAAATATAAATTATTACTACGTTGTGTAAATACCTTTCTCTGGGTGTATGCAATTACAACAATAATTTTATAATTTTGCAACATTTTTGTTTTTTAATTTTTTTTCTTTTTTTAAAAAGAAAGCTAGCTTTTTTTTTCAGAAATATTACTAACAATCTTGTTAACCAACTAAGCTGAAGCTTGTGCTAGGACATGGTTCACGGCAATAGTCGAATGGTGGATTCGAACCCACGATCTTACGATTCGCAGGCCGTACCCTAAACCATTAGGCTATTGACGCTTAATTATTAATAATAAATTATGAAAATAAGAAAATAAATTATGGGAAAATGAGAATTTATGGGAGGAGTTGGTCGATTAAAAATAGGTGATGTCCGCCACTCGACCGATATTTTAGAATGTACTCTAGCGTAACAAAAAAGTTGAGAACCTCTGTTGTATAGGGACGTCGGGTGTCAATTGTTAACTTATGTTATTGATTAAAAATATGTATGTATCTTTTCAGTACGTTCGAAAAATTATATTCATATTTCATCATTATGTAATTCGTATCTAAATATATTTTTAAAAAAGACGATTTAGCAAAAAAAATTTTAAGCATGCAGGGCATTCAGATAATATTATATATTAGTTATATATCGATGCAAGCACACCATCCTGCGATTTTTTTATCGAATAAAGCGTAGTTTCTTTTATTCTCACTAAGCTTATGCTTGACGACCATCCCACCTCATATTAAGTGGAAATGCAGTCCTGGATGGTAAGGTGCACTCGCTTAGTAAATGCCTATTCACTCTACTCTCGTAATCGGAGGGAAAGACCTCCGTCCTTTGCAATGAAATAGGTTACAGGGATATCCACAACATAAGTGTGAATTCTAGCAGTCCATCTTGAAGTTCGATGGTGAAACGGGAATGGGGAAATTAGACAATGTAATTCCTTTTTCGTTGTACTTCTTTACACGGTTTATGATAAAATGGTGACAGTAAGAGATTGAAGCAGTGATAATTGTGTTTATATACATTTTCAATTGATCCAATATAATTGAGATTAACTATCCGTATGTACTATGTATTGTATTTAATTTTAGTATTTATTTTTCCAATCTAAACTGAAATTTATTGACTGATTATTTTCACCTCTTATTGCAATTAAAAACTATTTTTTAATGATGCCAAAGATTTATAACTTCTCACGCGAGTACATAACTATTTGTACATATATGTGTAATTAGGTCTTATAAAAAATTGTTCAAGATCGAGATTTCGTATCCCATTCTGCTTGTACCAGTAAATTGTTGTATAGTAATTACAAAAATATCATTTTAAAATTGTGTCTGTATAATCAAACTCTAAAAATGTCTAAAATCTTAATGAATTTATTCAAATGCTACAATTTTTATTAAGATATCGACACAATCGATACACGCGCTCCATTCCTACGAGAAGAAAAATAGCACATCCCTAGTTGTGTTAACAAACTTTGTCGTCAATCTTTCTTCTATCGCCGTAAGGAAGTGTTTAAGTTTATTTATTATTCAAAAAGAAGAAATTAAAAGAAAGAGTCGTAAATTATAAGCAAACTAATATATGTATTGTATATTATTATAATGTAATAGACAAAGATTTATCTATGTTATATCTGTGTTGACTTTGTTGTTGACGAATCGTCCAATTTTAAAGTGTTTACATAAATTAGGATTAATCGCGTCAAATAAGCCTAAAAGCAGGAGTACCATTGCATTAATTCACAACAAGCTATCAAATACATAGTTACGTTCTGTGCACGTCTGTAATGAAATCCTGATAATGGTGCCATGTGTGCAAAAAATCGCCAAAATGATTTTTTTTTTATTTTTGGCCAAACGGTAACTTTTACATTAAAAAATATCTCAGACTTAAATTGTAGATCATATAATTATCTTTTAATTATGGAGACCAGAGAAGCTGCAACGGATTGATAGGTGGCTAAAGCTTTTAAGTCGCTTAGACTAATCCTCTCTGGGTAACTCTACACTCGACCTCCCGGTGAGGGGTAACCTCGGCTTGGTTACTAACAACTAAACCAAATATATATATTTTTATTTATTTATTTACATTTCATTAAAAAAACATAAACTTAAACGAAAAACGATATCTTACGTAAACTTGGATAATACAGTATTTTTCATTAAATTTTATTTTAGTTTATTTAAATTTTAGTTCTTAGTGTTGCCTCTATGTGGCGATATAATAAAATCCAAATAAAATTTAACGATTTATTTTAAGAATATTGAATTGTCTATCATGCACAATTTATTTCAGTTAGCTAGCGACTTTATCTTCTGAGATATTCAAACTTTCTTAACCGACCCTTTATTTTTGCTCACGAGTGTATCACTTGTTAAATGACATGTCAATTGACATGTGCCCAAAGCCATACACACATGATGTATCAATAAATATTATTTCATTCAATAGTTATGTATGTGACGTGAAATATTTGAGCACCGAGTAAAAACGGACAATACAACGTTATTTGCTTAGCGATATGGTGTGCGTGGGTGTTGCACTTGAAATAATTGAGATGTGTCGACGTTTTCAATGCGTTCCGCTGACGGGGCCGGTGCCCGCACCAACTGCACACTGATCTTACTGTACTCTACTCTTCGTCGGTAGCGCTTTAGTACATAAGTTAAGTACTCTTGTTATTTACCTTGTCTTATATATTGTGCTACTGTCTCGTAACTTCATATTATGTTTAACTTATACTAGTGAATTACTACATATACTAAGAGTAAGGTGATATGGTTAATATGTTATGTATTTACTAAAATATATCTGATGTATGTGTTACATGTACTTGGTGGTCATGACTACTTAGGCTCTGTGTACCAAATTGAATATACACTTATGTAGATTCCAACACCACAAATTAGGCATTGATTGAGTTTTGCTCGGTATTTTTTACAGTATCTAAATCAGTTTTACTCAAAGTGGGCGATAACGCCTTTGGCCTTTGAAACATAGAGAGGGGAGGGGCGTTAAGGGGGCCCAGAAAATATGACAGGCGTTGATGTTGGTTAGGGGGGCCATGTATAATTTGTAATTTCATTTATTTTTACTTTTATAGTATTTAAAATTTTACTAAAATACACATATATACTCAATAACGGATAATTTGATAAAGTTTCTACCCTGTTTGATCTTATAAAAACTTAAAATACTTAACATAGATTTTAATTTGTTTTTAAGTTTTTAAATTTTACAGTGTATATAAATTAGGGGGCGCTGAAAAATATTTGATTCCCAAATCATAAGACCTGTCTGCTCGTATTATGTTAGTCAAGTCTTGCAAGTATCTTGTATTTACTTGCAAGATTGTATGATCTTAAAATTTCTTTCTTAAAATTAAAATTTCTAAGAAAATCGTCATCATACATGACGATTTTCTAAGAAATTTTAATTAGTCTCGGATGCATAAAGTTTCGGTTTTCTATTATAGTTTTTTTCAAAGATCTATTAAGCATTTTTCGTGAACGAGTTATTATGGTTAATTATATTTAATATAAATATTAAATACGTGAAGCAAAAACTTTGTAACCCTTACGAAAATTGCGCGAATGGAGTATGAAATTTCCCATACTTGAAATTTATATAGCGGATTGCTGAATGCTAATATTTAAAAAAATATACATTTAAAATGCATTAAATTAATTAAAAAAACATAACACACGCTATCTTGCATTTGATATTATAGCAAACGCTATTATAAAAATCGTTATAAATTACTATTTAATAAATATAAATTTTAAAACTATAATTAAGAAAATAATGTTAAAAATTAATTTTATTAAATCACTTAACACCTTAACACTTCTTCGCCAAATATTTAAAAAGAAACGACGCAAGTTTTCGAACGAACAACGTTGCCATAGCAACGCGTACAGTGCTCAATTTTACTGCCAACTTGTTACGAGCTCTGTAATTAGTTATTTCCTTAGATATTCATGTAGCTTTGGTAGACATTTGTACACTTTAGTGCATAGGTCTTACGGTCGATGTAAGGTGTATGACATTTTTTGTAAATCGGTAAATATTTGCGAATATGTGTTTGCGTTTAGAACAAGGTGATATCAACTCTATTGCATTCTCCATAGGTATAAATTTGAAGGCACGTGGTGACTAAAACACGAGACTGGCGCCAAGTTAAGTAAGTTTGTTGCACTTACGGCTCTGTGAAGTATTTATTCTTTGAATAATTATTGCATAAATTGTGATGTTTGCGAACCGATTGTTTTCAATAGAGTCATTAGAACGACTTCAAATGAAACAATTTCTAAGCAGACTAAATAATTCTTAGATACGTAATGCATTCGAATTCTTGCCTTCTAAGCGATTAGAATTTTGTAAATGTTACCGATCTAAGGGCTGTATAACTGGGTATGGAATTTTAGGGATATTACTGTTTTTGCCATCCAAACGTATTGTTATCACCACATTGAGTTATATGCATATAATATTTATGTATTATTGTTGGTAGTAGCATAAATATACTTTATTGTACAACAATTAAAAACAAAATACATCACAGAAATAATCAAGTCAAATCAGAAGTAATAAGTCTTATCGCTAAGAGCAATCTATTCTAGACAACCTTTGTATGGACAGAAACTTGCGTCTAAAAAATAATTTAGTGGGTCTGTGATCATATTTAATACAAAAACTACAATATACATATATATATAGATATATATAAACAAACATATATATCAATATATACACATACTATTAATAATATATAAATAGTAGTAATGCTGTATTATGCTGTGTGTCATTTTTTCAACCGACTTCAGAAAAGGAGGAAGTTCTCAATTCGTCTGTATGTTTTTTCTTTTTTTTGTATGTTACCACACAACTTTAGACTGGGTGAACCGATTTCGTTATTTTTTTATTTGAAAGTTGGTGTTTACCGTGTGGCAATTTGGTCCAGATCCGACAGTGGTATCCGTGAGAAAAACATACTTATATGGTTTTCATATACATCTTAAATTTGCATCAAGTATGTGCGCCACAAATCAATACCACGGCAACCGATTTTAATTGTGAAATACAAAGAGGGCATCTGTGTATAATAGCGTTCAACGTTTGATTCGATTTGAAGTAGGTTTTTATTTTAGACATAGACATAGACATTTTTTTATTGGCATCACAATACAAAAACACATCACAGACAGAATATAACACACATTAAAAAAAATGAAAAATAGACAAAACACAGTTAAAGTTACACGGACAAATAATACAAAACATATGATGCCAATATCGGACACCGTCTCAGCATATGCTGTCGCAAGGATGCGACAGCGCTGATTTACAGCGGTGCCCGGGACTACCTAAAGACGTGCGCGCGCAATACTACTTTTATATTGAATATTACTTTTATATATTTAACTATATATATTTACTATTGAGTTTAAATTAAGAATTAATAATAATATTTCGTCACGTATACAAGCCCAAAACGGAGCACAACGTAGAATTAGCTGTTGACGGTCACACTCGAGTTGTCATAGCGTAGCTTTAAATAAAGCGGTTAGCTCCATCACAGAGAGAAACCGCGGGTAACGGGCAGCCGCGGCGGACATCCAGTCGTGCATGAACGTGAACCCATTGTGCACCATTCTGAATGCTATTTACTTGTATAATACGTAAATATTTATGTTTGTAACGCAAGACGGACGCTCGTCTAATGCCGGAACGATCCGACCAGGGTTGTCCAGATTGCTATGGTCTAGGCTCAGATTTTCCCATACACAATATTATATTTTTGAAATAAAGTTCCGTTACGTAACGTTACGTAAAAGTTACGTTTTGTGTATTACTTTAAGGGCAAGAGAGATAGGTGGGAACGTAACGAAACATATTTTGTTTTCGCACGCACTTTCTCTCTCTCTCTCTCTCTCTTATAGCCAGTTATGTTTCAAATATATTTATAATACACAGGTCAGGCCTATAGTCTGTATCACACTGTATGTATGAAAGAGAGAGAGCAGTGCGCTGTCACATCTTCTTTCTCTCTTGTACAATCTATTAATATACCATCTATATATATATTCGGATAAATATATATAATAAAGTCTATATATTTGTTTGAAATGAAAGACTAAATTGCGTTTCTTTATAATAATTAGAAAAACAGAGCTTAAGATTTTTTACTTTAGTGGCGTGGTCTAACGCACACTCGTTTTTATTGATATATTTACCATCTTTGCAAATACTTTAATGCCCAAAACAAAGTGAGCTTACGCTTGGGCTAGGAGATAGTTCACGTCCATCCCTGTAGTTCTGGGCTCTCAAGAATAAGATTACGGTATCCCCTGCCTGTCGTAGAAGGCGACTAAAAGGGCGTCGGGTTCAATGAGCGACAAGGGTGGGGGTGTTGTCCGCCAAGGTGGACACGGGAAGAAGGCGACATAGGTAGACCCTTGTCGCCTTGCACTGCGAGGGCACAGAGGAGGAAGGAGTAACCTCCCCCGCTCCGGGACATGCTCTCCTGAGAGTACAGTGCAGAGGGGCTCTAGTGCGTTCCTCTGGAGATCCCGGAGCCCCTCACCATACATTGAGGAAGGGCCGCCGGGGAGGTTTTAGTAGGTAAAAACCCAACATAACCTCGCCTTCCCCCCAGAAGGCGGGGTATCTTGTTGAAGATTTCCTGCCCGTGAACAAGTCGAATGGTTTGAACCTACGACCTTGACTGATGACAAAGGCAATGGCCGCATCAAGGGAGAGGATAGTGGACTACAACCTAAAAATGGCCATGAGAAGCAGGGACACAGCGGTCGCGGAGAAGCTAATAGCAATGCAGCGGGGCGTCTGCGATGCGGGATCGCTCTCTGGCCACCTCCAAATTCAGGCATTATATATAAAAAAAAAAATAAAAAAAAAGGAAAATAGTAACTGTAGAAGTGGCAGTCTTTTAATAAATGCAGAGTAAACAATTTAAGTGTATTGGAAAAGAGCACGGACACAGGTCTGTGGTTGCGATCTAAAAACAATAAAAAAAAAAACCAATGACCTTAAGTTACCGTACCCTTAAACCATACGACTATTGTTACATGCAACCCTACTTGAAAATCACTTTAAATGATTACACATCAAATACTAAAACAATTCCGTGTTAATTTCTTCAAAGAGTAATCGGCAATACTATTTGGTTACATATACCGAAGCGTGCGCTGTTTTGTTTTGGCTTCCCGCATACCCTCACGGCTGTCTTGCTTGACGTGTATATTATTTTAAAGCTTAGTAAACTGATACGCTAAAATATTCCTCTCCTTCAAAAAGTATCCACATAAGCCATATATATAGATATATGTATAGATATATAGCTATGAAAAACATTTTTCATCAGGGCTGGTGGAATGATTACAGTCAACATTCATGAAAATAGTGCACAGTATGCGTGAGCTTTTACGTTTTAAATGGAGGCCAAGGTTTTTGGTAGTTGAGTCTGAACATGTAGGAAGGGATACTCGGAAGTAAAACATTAAAAAATATCCTACCTTCAGAAAATGTTATTTAGAATATCTACCTACTAAAATTGTCTTTGACCTTAATACGTTATTGACTTTAATACGTTATTGTATCACGTAACCATGAAACCGTCTTTACAATATACATAAACATAAACCCATAGGGGGTTCTCTTATATACTACCAAGTTACTGTGTACAGTGAACATCATATTCTCGTAGCCTTTTAATATAATTAAAAATGAATTCGTTTTAAATAATATGATATTATTTTCTTAAAAATTAATTCGTTTTTACCACGCGATTGGTGGTGAAGGAAATCATTGTCTTGGAATAATTTTCTAAGACATGTGAAGTCTGCTAGGGCCGTGTGGCGGGCTATGCCCTTATGCTCTTTTTATGGAGGACTGCGCATAACAGTGGGACATATATATCATATAAATAAAGTCTGTAACTTTAACTTAACGTTTTTAAGAATTTTACTGCGTGTATTTTATAAATTACATTATCCTCAATAACAATTCGTTCACACAGAATATAGCGACAGATTATGTGGCTAAATTTAACGACTGCGCGACATTGGCTGAGTGGCTCACTCAGTAGCTCATGTCGCTAACAAGTGATTTGAGTCGTATATTTAAGTGAATGAATAAGCCGCTGATGCGGTCTGAGCAACGGCTTAAAGCGCTCGCTGTGCACTGACAGGCCAGCTGCGCAAACTATCACCTACACGCATTTACATGAGGATGTTTGTATTGGCAGCAGGGGCGGACTTGGTTTGAGTAAATATTTTAAAATATATAGGGAACGTAAGGAAAGTAATAGAAGACAGGAGAGAGTAGTCCATCTTCACGGGTCTTCAAAGGCCTCATCATCATCATCATCAGCCCTTGTCAATACACTGCTGAAAATAGACCTCAATGCGATATTTTCTACAATATACAATTATCCGCATTCTGCATCCAGCCACTACAATTCTATTCTATTTTTTTGTTTTTCTACCTGGTTCTTCGCTCCATCCCATAGAAATAGCCCCATAATCGACCCTCCATCAAAATTTCAGAAATACACCGTTTTCGGAAAAAAACATCCGCCGGCCCTACCAAAATAACATACTAAATAACTTACCAAATGGAAGGTTGAGTCAATGGTCACCAATCACGTTACGTCACGTCACGTATTTAGCCAGTGAATAGCCGACAGGGAATACTATTTCTCTTTACCTTCCATGTTTATAAGGACTTCAGAGCTAATTTACTTAGATGTTTAGTCAATTAACTAACTACTGAATGGATATACAGTAGTGTTGGCAGACGTTTCACGAGATAACACAAAGACGTTTGATAATATAATAGTTAAAATTATCTTTTAACCTAAATTTTCTCTCTGCTATCTGTATCCGGTGCTGTTTTTGGTGAAAGCTCGACAATTGTGTGTCTAATCAGTCAGCGTTTTCATTATATACGTGTTAACGCACCGCCGGTCTCACAATAGACCGTTAAGATACGGCTTATGTCATTTTTGGACACAATAGAGCTAAGAATAGATTGTAGTGAAACATTCTCAGATACTAAAACATTGATGCTATGGCCCGGCGTCACAGGTATGGATTGTAAAAAAAAAAACTAAATAGTTTTTTAACCACTATTGTAGGGTACTTTACTCCTATTTGATATCACAAAAAAATTAAATTCGATTTGAATCGAAAGATTTATTAATTTATATGCTTCAATACAATAATTTTTACAAGACCTAAAACAACAATACAAAATAACTATCTTAAAATAAAATAATAATCGTGATAAACTTAAAACGTGACTTAAGGAAAATTTCCTATCTTCATTATCACGTAACTAACAATGTTTATAGCTAGCAAATACAATTCTCTATCTAAATATATAAAAATGTATGTTTGTCTGTATGCATGCACATAACTTCCGAACTACTGCACCAAATTGGATGATTCTTACATGCTGCTATTTGTTATTTTTAGGACAAGATCTGTATATTAAAATGAAATAAAAGATTTTTTTTAAAAAAACATTTTAAAAAAGCACATTAAAGAAAGAGAATGAGACAGAAAGACGTTGAGATGTTCAGCTAAGGAATGACAACTTCAAATAGACCGTACGTGATATCATAAACGTCTATCATAGAATCCCGTCCGGTTCAAATCGATACCTCTTTGAGGTTCTACTACTAACTACTACGGGCGGTACGAAGTTTTCCGGATTAGCTAGTCATTGATACAAGTAACTTTCATATTTTATGATAAGTTAAATCTTTGACAACTACAGGTTATAGAGTAAAAGTAATATACCGCACTGTATTAATAACTGTACAATTATTTACGAGACATTTAAAATATTTCAAAGTCCGTCCCTGTTCTAAGTGTACGCGTACGACAGCGGGGCAAATAAGATGCGCATTGGGATGATAAACTTGGAGCAATTAAGAGATGTTGCAGGGATGCAGCGAACGTTCTGACAACTTGATTTGTGCTAGTGGCCTATTTATCCGTCTACAAAGAGAGCGGACGTCTGCTGAAATAAAAGGAGACAGACGTTAAGGAGAACTTGGAGCGAATTAGTCATTAGGTTGATGAAGTTCTCTCACCGTTCGTTTCTTGTAATCAATTATTCAGCGAAATTAACTAACAATTCTTTCATTTATATTTACGTTAACACTGTGATTTTTTTTTAAATATGCGGACAATTTTTTTCTTTCAGAAATATTACTAACATTCTTGTTAACCATTCCAACTAAGCTCATACTTGTGCTAGGAGATGGTTCACGTCAATAGGCCAATGGTGGATTCGAACTTTTTTTTTTGGTAACGGGGAGGAAATCTTCAAAAAGGTTCAGGAGGAAGGCGGCGGTTATGTGGGGTTTTTACTCACTAAAACCTCACCGGTGGCCCTTCCTCGGTGCATGGTGAGGGGCTCCGGGATGTCCAGTTGAATGCACCGGAGCCCCTCTGCACTGTGCTCAAGGAGAGCACTTCCCGGGGGAGGGGGGAGGCGAGGTTACTCCCTCCCCCCTCAGCCCTCGCATTGCAAGGCGTCACGGGCCAGCCGATGTCGCCTTCCTTCCCAGAACCCGAGGCACCTTTTAGTCGCCTTTTACGACAGGCAGGGGATACCGTAGTCTTATTCTTGAGAGCTCACTACTACTACTACAGGGCTGCCCAGAACTATGTGGATTTGAACCTATGACCTTACGATTTGGAGACTGTACCCTAAAACCATTTGACTATTGACGCTTCAGTTCGACAGCTTTAGTTCGACCTAAGTACATCTCGGAAACGAAATACGCTCTAACTTCCTTTTAATTCTAGCAGGATAAAAAACGGCAGCCATCTCTTTCCTAGAAGAGCACGATAAATATAGATATTTCATAAAATATCGATTTATAGACGCAATATGATAGCTTCAATAAGATAGTATATCATCTTATATCGATATTTAAATCGATATATTTCATTAATTAACTAAATATCGTTTGTATGTCTCTTTCCATCGCTCAGTTGTGCGACTTTCAGACTGCACCATAGGTCATAGCTGGGAGGACGCATTGGTAGCTAATATATGATACGAGTAAATATATAAGATTTTTTTACACAAGCTAGTATCAAAAATATATGGTTACACTGATTAAATAAAAACGCATAACTATCTACGCAAACACAGTAACAAGTCCTGGCTTGTGTTTTCTTGTTTTCAACATGAAACGTGGGTGGTGGAAGGAACGGATGCAATGCCAGTGGAACAGGTTGTCCGAAAGCAAAACACCCACGACCAAAGCCAACTAGCTTCAATTTGGTTGACTTATTAGATTCCAGGGCAGAAATACGTTAGAAAATCTAAAGTAATACCTACACTGCTACACTAATACATATCTGAATTTTTATTATTATATGAAGCAAAAACTTTGTTAGGAAGATTACGCGGACGGAGAAGTAGGAAGTTTCCCACACTTATAGTTTATATACATTTCGTTTCATCGTGTAATGTTAGTTCGGTATCTTTTACTATTATATATATAACTGTATAACTATTAAAGCCGTGGTAGCTCACTGTCCTGGCGATTGGCTCAAGTTGCATAGTACGCAAGCAACCCGTGTTCGATCTCCGGTGCCGGCACCAATAAATTCGTTGTTGCAATTTTATGTGCTGATTTACCATGCGTTCGGCGGTGAAGGATATCGTGAGGAAACCGACATGTCTTAGAAAAATTTTCTCAGGCATGTGAAGTCTGCCAATCCGCACTAGGGTCGCGTGTCAGACTATGCACTTATACTCTCCTTACTAGAAGGCTTGCGCCCAACAGTGACATATATATATATATATATATATATATATATATATATATATATATATATATACATATATATATATATATATATATATATATATATATATATTATTTATATAAAAAGGCTGACACTTTACCTTAATATAACTATTATTGATCAAATGTATACAAAACTAAATTTGCACAAAATTATATTTATCTAACGCCCTCTCGATCAATCTTTGAGGTACTTGTTATATGCAGCTAGTACCTTAACACTTTATGAGATGGCGCTGGGTTGTGTTATGAAAATATACCTAATTTTATATCAATTTGATTTGATTGCCTAACTATAAAAATGCTACGGAAGCAAAATCGTATTGTGAAAGTAAATAATATAGAGAAAACAACATATGAAGACTTTAACATGCAACTGAACAGACAGATGAGCGCTATTCATAACCTAACACTTATTTAAAAGCAATAAAACAGTTAACGATATTTAGAGAAGCAGCCATAAAAAGCAGCAGTTAAAAACCGCATTTCCGTGATCCCTTTAACTGAATGTTAAACTTTAACCAAATAAAGAAAAAAATATATAAATAACACATATTTTTACTGACGTCCGTATTTAAGATTATTTTGTAATAATAAAATAGCAAGTAAGTGATTTTTGAACTTGAAAAACCGTATCAATACAGATAAAACAGTTACCAAACAAACACAAACGCATCCGACGCGTAGAGATTGATTGTTGATGAATATTTTATGGCTTGGTAACAAGACCTTTAATACAAGTCTTTTTTAAAACACATATACTTATTTCTTACGTCTAAGATGAAAATGAAAATGTAAGTAAGATGATCCCCCCTATGAGTCCCCGCGCCATTTTTTTTCTTCGACGCATAGATATAATACAGTATTTTGACTTTTGATCACCTGTCAACGCTGCACTGTCATGTAATTGTGTTAAGATTATGACGTCACAAATATGGCGTGGCGTGTTCGTAGTCACGTGACTTTAAATTTTATCAATTTTTGAGTTCATTATAATTCATTATGTCAAAATAATTTTACCATTGAATATCAATATAGTAATAATAATAAAGTAAATATTATTTTTTTCAATATCCCATTTAGCGATTTTGCGTGGTGTTTTTGTTATTAGTATAGCAACATTATGTGACAGTAAAATTTGTAATAATTTTAATTATAGTTGTACTCTTTCTCTTCTATTGCTCCATACATTGTGTCAGCACCGCATTTATCTTGTACGATTTCAATATTATTCAGCTCTCAGCTTCATCCGGTGAAGTAGTAAATCGATATTATTTATTGAATTTATTCCTTAATTTTATTTTCCTTAATATAATTGAAATTATTCCGCTATTTTATGGGCAGGCCCCACCCATTAGATGTTAGGAGCATTGCTGTAGTTTCTTCGGCCACTTCTTCTCCCAGCGCCAACGCTTCCCGAAGTGGCACTCAAAGTTGGTTTTAGCTTTTGAATGTCCCTTAGATTATCCGTGAAATAGCAACCGACCGAGTCGTGGTTCGGCCCTCTCGGGCGCCCTCGGATCGGCATGCTTACGCGTAACATAGTAACCGTCCAAGCCCTCCAAGAAGTTACCCCTCACCTCGAGTTACTAGCAATAGAGGTTCAGGCTAAGCGACCTAAGAGCTGTACCATCTCTCAATCCGGTGAAGCAGTCAAGGCCAGCTTCTCTGGCCAATCTGTGTAGTTCGTCATTAAAAAAAAATCGATATTATCAATAATTTCAAGCCTTTTACTATACTAATATAATGTAATAACACAGTTCGTAACCGTTTTCATGTTAGTGGCTTTTGTAGTATACAAGTAATATATATTACAAAGTAATTTAAAAACAAACTATTATTCACTTCACGGCTTAAGTTTACCGTTGATTTATTGTATTCGTTATTAAGAATTTTTACAGAGATAATTAGATTTTTAACGCGACGTAAACGGCTGTTATAACAGTGTTTAAAACGAATTGAATTTGAAATAAGACGTATAGTTGAATAATATTGAAATAAATAATGCTAATGCAGTTTCATGTTGGGAATAACTTAACAAGTTTTGATTGGCTTAGAATGTGAATGAGTAACCTTGAACAAGTTTGGATAATTCTCCCCGCCGGCGGCAGTAGCGGCTGTGCTGGCGGGGAGATCTAAATGGAAGGCGTTGGTCTCCTTCTGCGAGTCAGTAATGGCCCAGAAGGAGACCGCAGAACGGGATCGGGAGAACGCCGATCCCGTAGCTCTTAGGTCGCTTAGCCTGAACCTCTATCGCTAGTAACTCGACACAAGCGTCCCCCCGGTGAGGCGTAACCTCGGCTTTTTTTATTGTTTTTAGATCGCAACCACAGACCTGTGTCCGTGCTCTTTCCAATACACTTAAATTGTTCACTCTGCATTTATTAAAAGATTGCCACTTCTACAGTTACTATTTTCCTTTTATTTCGTTTTTTTTATATATATAATGCCTGAATTTGGAAGTGGCCAGAGATCGCCCCGGTTCACGCGTCGCAGACGCCCCGCTGCATTGCTATTAGCTTCTCCACGACCGCTGTGTCCCTGCTTCTAATGGCCATCCTCGGCTTGGATGGTTACTATGTTATACGTAAGCATTCGTTATTATACGTTAATCACGGATAATCAAAAGCTAAACTAACTTTGAGTGCCACTTCGAGAAGCGTTGGCGCTGGGAGAAGAAGTGGCCGTAGAAACTCCAGTAACGCTCTCACCATCTATGGGGTTTTAGCGTTCCGTGTATAGTATTTGAAGTGAAAACTTCTTTAGCCGTGTTGAGGGTAAATTTGCGGACAGAATTTATTATCAGGTTTAAAATGACATGAAAGTAAGATTTGGATGAAAACAAATATTTTTCATCCAAAAAAATTCAAAGGTTTTTGGCGACGACTGTACCGAGAGGAAATATATACGGGTGTAATTTAAGAAGAGCCCCAAATGACCCAAGCTATTTAGTCGGGAATGCAATAGTCTAGTAACTAAAGTTAAACTGAAAAGGGTACATTACCATTAAAAACTTCAAAAAAGCTTTTATACGGATTCCATTTTTAAATAAATTAAACTCCAGGTTTCAAATAATTACTATTAAAAAAGCCGTTAAAAACATCAAAAAAGCTTATATATGGAGTCCATTTTCAAATAAATTAAACTTCAAATATCAGATATCACAGACGGGATTTGTTTAAATCGGCGTCTCCATTGAGCAGTGTTATAAATAATTGGTGCAGACAGAAGTCACATGTGCGTCCATTCCACAAATAACCACATTTGTTGCTTGAATGGATTCGTTTCGACCGCAGAAATTAATACATGTCTTATTTATATATAAAAGTCTTCGTGGTCGACATGGTGGCACTAGTACTACGTCATAGAATAGAAAGACATGAAAACCCATTGCAATGGGTCTAAATTACAATTTTACAGTTGGAATTCGATATGTTTTTCGACCGAATTCAAAGATGAAAAAGTCAACTATTTACGTGTTATGAAAGTTTTGCATAATAATAGGTTGGGGAAAAAGTCTCAAATTCGCCCGTTAACCAAGATACAACTAAGACATACGTAAAGACAATTATGTAACGTAAGTGATTTTGACGAGCAAAGCAAACTAGAGATATGTTCACAAAAAATGCTGCAATCCAAGAACCTGTTCCCATGCTACTTCATTTCAAGTGAGTCGTCTATATTACTTATTTATACGTAGCCGAATTAGTAGGGTACTTTGAAGAAAAACTGTTAAACTTTTTGTAATAACGATAGGTTAGCTTAGTCCGAAGACCACTAGACTAGTGGCTAAAATATCGGCTACAATGTGAGTTCTTAGTTCGATTCACATAACAAAACATTATTCGATCTTTTAGCGCATGTAGTAATTATAGTTTCAAGAGTAGAGCAGTCGTGTGCCCAGCATATAAACTTTAACTTAATTTTTAAGATGTAATACCCTCTCGGCGGTGAACGAAAACATCGTGAAGAAAGTTATATGTCTAACGGATTTGTTGGGAGACATTTTTTGATTATCATCAAAGGATTGAGCCAGTTGTTGTACAAAGATCACGTTCAGGAATCCGAAGCGTGGGATGTGCATTTTGTAGATTGGCGACCTAAATATTATCTGTGGAGCACAGAACTGGCTTGTTCGAGTAGCCCTTTTAAATGTACGCCGATCACGCGTCACAGTTACAGCTGTCAAATTATCAAGATCACAGTTGCCATTGCGTTTGATTAAAAGCCATGTGTACCATGTTCTAGATGCCGCGAATGGTTAGGGTATTTTGATTCCCAGTACCTTAACCTGTACGCAATACCATTCGGTATTCATTCATTCTTGATCTACTTCTAGAAGGTACCGACCGAGTTATGCTTCGCCCCTAATATTAATTAGAAAAAGTTTCGGAACGTTAACGAATTCCAATAGAGATCAAAGAGCTCTGCCATCTTTTGATCCGGTGAAGCTGTCAAGGTCAACTTCTGTCGCAATCTGTGTCTTTCGTTAGAAATCCTTTTTTTGAAGTCATTTAATGAAAACATAGACATGAATACCAACAAAATATGTTCAGTGGTTTTAAAGAAATAAGGAAGGATATCGTTTTTCGTTGTGTAGTGATTGATTTCTCGATATTATACTGTATACTGTTGTATTTGCTCATGCATAGCGAAGTAATGCGTTTACGATAAGGCCGGTGGAAAATTTGGATACACTTGGCACGTGACTTTAATAAATGATAATTCTTTTTCTTTATAGGAAAGGGGCAAGCACGTTTACGGCCTGGCCTTGAGTTATTATACACCTATCCTTATCCTCTTCCACTTCGAACTTCCACACGCTGCTTCACCGGATTTCATCCTTTTTGCCTTTGTCTGTCTTTCCCTCCGAATACAACGTGGGTGTTTTTAAGAGTAGAGTGAATAGCCATTTACTAAGTTAGTCCGCCTTATCATCCATGCCTTTCCATTTAATATCAGGTTGGATCGTGGTCAAGCATTTGCTTCGAAAAAAAAAAACGAGTGTATTTAGAGAACATGGTTGAAGTAAAACTTGCTTAGCTCCAAGTATATCAAGATCAATATATTACAGGCCAATAGGCCTGCACTGATATACGTAACACTCTTCCTTTCTATCTTTACTAACTTATTCAACGTCTCAACCTACATTCGCTTCGCTAGATCACACTTTTCGTAACACATTCCACCTGCCTACTCCCCAAGTCACGCGTGCGTGCGTAAAAGGTGCTCCCCTTAGATAGGATTAGGAGTGTTGCTGGAGTTTCTTTGGCCACTTCTTGTCCCAGTGCCAACGTTTCCCGAAGTGGCATTTAAGTTAGTTTAGCTTAGATTGTCCTTAGATAGATTTAGATTAGTTTAGGCTCTCGGGCGCCCTGGAACAGAATGCTTAGGCGTCCGTCCGCTGAGGTTTCCCTTACCAGGGGACCCTTAGTTGAGTTACTAGCTAATAGAGGTTCAGGCTAAGCGACCTCAGAGCTATGCGACTTCTCGATCCGGTGAAGCAGTGAAGGCCAGGCTCTCTGGCCAACTGTGTAGTTCGTCATTTAAAAAAAAAAGTTTTTTTTTCAAAATACTTTTGAATATTGATGTATATATAAAACAGAGTCAGTCATTCACAACTTATGCCTACTTAGGCGAGGTGGGGCGGAAGTTGTTATATTTTTATAGTTCACAGCGCAGCCTATAAAGTGCGGAACCGATCGTAAAGTCCGATTGAGGAAATAGTAATGCCGATTGTGCAAGTTATTGTTTTGCAATCGAATTGACCTGAGATTGTTGGGCAATACAAAGTTTTATTTTTACGCTGTTTCGCTGTGAGGAGTCAGCGAATTGATTATGATGAACCGAACACGTACTATTTAACTGTTTCAAATACGTTATCACGTCAGCAATTTTTTAACCCTAGCCCTCCTCGCGTCCTCTTCAACACTAAGGGTCGAAACCATCTCCTGTACAGTCTATCGTTGGTGATTCGTCGCCACTTTACCATATCTGAAACCGTGTGTCGGGAATGGCGCAGATCTGATTAGACCATGGGGGGGCTTCTAAGCCTCCTGTAATAACTTATAGATTTTGTGGAATGAAATAGTCCAATAACTAATACACTTGCTTTATTCAGACAACGTAACATTGTAGAAAAAATTTTAACGAATAACGTCCAACGGCGCGTCCTGACAATCTTTATACAAAATTAATTAGAAGTCAGATAACTAATATAGTTAAATTATTGTTTACAATGTTAAGTTAATGTGATGATCAATTAAATTATTAATTATAAATTAAAGATACAATAAGGTTCAGGTAAATCACTAAGATATCATTGGAAGTTGTTATTATGCATAACAATCGCTAGGTGCCATGTGTTGCTAGCTAACACTTCTTTCGTCGATTTTGCCTGTCTAATAGGGTGCATTTCCAAATTGTCACTTTATCTGTTGGCATGGACAGTTTAACTTTGGTCTTGAGTTCAATCAGGATGGACACGAGAAAGATTATTATATTTAAAAAAATTGTAGGGAAATGGCACTTCATCTCAAGTTGATTCACAAAACCGGAGGAGCTGCTGGTTCGGACCACACATGACAGTTGATTCTACGAATTAGTGCTTTGAAGAAACTTACGAAAATAAGGTAATCGTGGAACGCCAACTATCAAGATGGTGTCGATGAGATTTAGAATTCCGCAATGAGATGTGCGATAATAATTTAGCATAGTTTTTTTTTATGTTGTAGTGAATAATGCTTCACTATTATTAACCTACTATTTACGTTAATGTACGTGTCAGTGTAGATTTTGCCTTTTCATTCTTCTCTTGAATGTTCCCACGTAATCGAGGGCATTGGGCTTAAAGGCGACAATAGCCTTATTGTCTAAGGTACGGGAAATAGATAAGGTCGTAAGTTCAAGTTAAACATTCAACTGTTGTCGCAAACCTTTTATTCCTAGCTTATTTTGGTACGGTTAGAAATCGAAAAATGCTAATACAATAAATCTAATAAGCATTATTGAAAAAAGCACTGGAAATCCACTATTTTTTTTATTGACAAACTACACAGATTGACTGCTTCACCGGATTGAGAGGTGGCATAGCTCTTAGGTCGCTTAGCCTGAACCTCTATTGCTAGTAACTCGACACAAGGGTCTCCCCGGTGAGGGGTAACCTCGGCTTGGACGGTTACTATGTTACGAGTAAGCATGCCGATCCGAGGGCGCCCGAGAGGGCCGAACCACGACTCGGTCGGTTGCTATTTCACGGATAATCTAAGAGACATTCAAAAGCTAAACTAACTTTGAGTGCCACTTCGGGAGAAAATCCACTAAGCAAACGAAAAATAGTTGACAAATGGAAATTAGTTGTGTGGCTCCCATAGTGATATCTCAGCTAAGAGACAGTCAAAGTTAGGTGAATAATGATTTCCAAAAAGTCCAAAAATTGAAAGAATAGTCGAAACAAATATTTTTTATGTAACATGTCTAATTAAATAGTTTTAATTGTACTTGTGGCTGATAGCACAATTAATTGCGCTTCCATTTAAAAACATTCGTCGCTAAACGTAACTTATTTTTGCGTTATAGTACTTAAAAATGTGGTCAAGATCTGATCAAAAAAAATAAATGACCTAGATTTTTTTATTATTTTCGTCGAGGTTCTCATACAGTAGCCTACAATTCACTAATCGTTGTACGTAGAATTACGGGACAACCTGTATATATGTCCTACTGTTAGGCACAGACCTTCTCTAAGAGAACATAAGGGCATAGTAACACGACGTCGAGCACGTGGTAAATCAGTACATAAAATTGTATTGCACATTGGTGTCTATACCGTAGATTGAACTCGGGTTAGATGACATTGAGCTACCACGGCACATGGAAATATAATTATATCTAATACATAAAATATTGTTATAATATAACTATATTCTACATACATACATACATTCAGTCTTGAGCACAGGCGTAAGGTAGCTAGCCTTTCGGTTTTCTACAGATTGCATTTTGGAGAGTGTACCACCATCGGACTTCTAGACGCACTGCGGGATTTCATCCGTTTGTAGTGAACATCCCTCAAACCCGAACGAAGCGATTTGCTTCGTCTTTCATTCTTCGTACAGCAAAGGACTGGAATAGTTTGCCCGCGTCTGTCTTTCCTTCCGATTACAATGTGGGTATTTTCAAGAGTAGAGTGAATAGGCATTTACTAAGCTAGTGTGCCTTACCATTCAGGACTGCATTTCAACTTAACATCAGGTGGGATCGTAGTCAAGCACTTTTTTACAAATTATAAAAAAAAAATTCTAATAACACTAGTATTTTCCAGTAACGGTGACAGTTCCAGTAAAGAAATTTAGCTTTCTTTCTATAGAAATTATAGCCGTCACAAAAAAATATTTTCGAAGAAAGTTTATAGTCTACGTATGATGTTGTCTTTATTATATGTTTATGAATATAAATACAACAGACTTTTCGACCAGCTTTTAAAATAGGAATATTATAACAAGAGCGGCGGCCAAGATAACTATAAATACGTGTCAGTTTAAAATTCCCGCCAACAGCCCTTTGCTTTTTAATAGCATAACGCACAGACTATAAATATAAAGACAATAAAACTTGACGTTATTTAAGTCCACGGATAAACTTAAACATTTTCTACATTTAGTAATTTATTTTAAAAATGTTTTCCAGGCGCCCGTTTGGCTTATTACCGACGGTGTCACAGAGTGAAAACAAAACACTATAAATTTAATTTTTATGGTTTCTTTCTGGCCTGATCGTTATTCGACCGGGTGAACCACATGTGTTTCGTGACTCCAATTGCGTTACTTTCCACGTTTTAGGGGGTAAAAGAACTTTTACCTTATTCAAATGAATAATGTAAACTTTTAAGCACGCTTTACACGTTCAGTGAAACGGCTATTAGTTTAGTCGAATAAAAAAGAAGAAAAAAAGGGTACGAATCCACCATTCTACTATAGACGTGAATCTTCTCCTAATCCTAATACAAGGTTAAGCTTAGTTCGAATGGTTACCAAGAATGTTAGTAATTTCATATTGTTTCCTGAGGGACAATTTATAATATTACACGTTAAAATGGGGTTAAAATACTGCAATCGATAATCTTTATGTAACTAAAGTGCCGCTTATCTTAAGTTTTTTGTGTGTGTGTGCGTCTTATCACCAAAATTGCCCATTTAGGTGTTGGCAGAGGTCAAGGCGTACTGATAAACTTGGTAGCAGTTGTCGCTACTCTCATACTAGTGTGTGAATGTTACATTTGATTATTTTTTTATATGTATCCACATGTAAATCAATTTTGTGTGAAAATCCTTCTCTGAAATAAGTGAATGAGGCACAGTCCACAACCATAGTATGGATTGGCAGACTTCAAATGTCTTAGAAAATTTTCTACCACTCTTTCCTGGCGATGTTTTCCTTCACCTCCGAGTGCGTGGTAAATCAGTACTTTGAAATGTACCAAGTTGCTATTTTAATAAGCTCGTATGTCCATTTTAACACAGAAGGGTACACAGACCGAGAACGCGATCACTTCACCTAGCTTATTTAATCCGATATGTAATATGTTATCGTGAGCTTTTACGTAAGAATCCGAAAAACAAAAATCTAGGATTCGAATTCCGACCATCGTTAGATCTATGCTATCACAACTTAAATTTTATTTATAACATCTGTTCCACCTGAATTGGCAGCTGGCAAAAATCAAACGATCTTAAAGGTATTTTTCATCTTCCTTTACGTGGATTCATTGAATTTTATTGTGATTACTGAAGAATTTTCCTTTCAACGGTGACCTAGTTACATAATAATACGATGAAAATAAAATTAAATTGGGCTACTGATTGTGAATAGAAAAAAAATCAAGCAATTTTCCAGATAGACGGGAAAAATATATCGACTATGGCAGGCATCTCTATTACTGGCAACAATCTGTAGAAAAGTCACGTTTCTGAAAACGGTCATAAAGAAATGTCAATTAAAGTGAAAAAAAATGAAGTCCTGTCATTCCTAATGTCACTTTAATCAGTTCTGTTAGCTATTCGAATATACTAGTAAATGGGACGACGTTTTGTTTGTCGGCTTTTATTATAAAAGGGATAGACATGATACTCATATAATGAGATACAGCGTGTTTCGAAGAAGATATTTAAATTATAAGATATTGTTGCTTACTCATCTGGAATCAATATTTTTTGTTTTTTTTTTAAGTAAAAGTTTTATTTTGTTAGCTTAGCCATGCTTATGTTTGATTAGCCAGATAAGTTGACTTTGCCTGTTTCACTGAATTGAAAGGTGACATAGCTCTTACATTGCTTCTATTTCTTTGATAGATAGATAGTTAGATAAATCCTTAATTGCACCAAAGTATATATACAAAGGCGAACTAAATGCCATTTAGCATTCTTCCAGCTAACCTTTAATGGCTATGGACAGACTAAGGGTTATGCCGCTAAAAAATAAGATTAAAAAATATTATATAGATAAATAAATACACATTTACATATAAATACATAGATACGTCAATATAAATATTATAATATACATACACATAATTGTTTGAGTAGAAAGTACTCAGATACACTAGATTTGAAGACATTAGTTGACGAAGCCTCCCTAATCTCAATCGGCAAACTATTCCAGAGTTTTATAGCTGTACAGGTAAATAAATTTTAACTTCTATGCAGAATAACGTCAAGAAATAAATAATTAATGAGTGTGCTTCAGACCACATGACTGAAGCAAAACTTCCTTAGCTCCATCAATATGTATACATGTATCATGTATACACAAAATATATACACATTTGTTCACTACAGAAAGAAATGTTTGTCCGTACTACCCTCTCTTACTTGTATAGTGTGACACAGACAATAGGCCTGCTCTGTCTTAGATATACGAAACATTAATCTCTCTTTCCGTCTTCGCTAACTTATTTCTCGCTCTCAACTTCCCTTCGCGCGATCACACTTTTCGTGACACATTAATTACCTTACGGGGAGTAAAGAAAGAAAGCGTAAAGAAGTTTTACTTTAAAAAACAAGATTTTAATAATGCAAGTTCTTGTGTTGTGATTCTGGAAACATCTTAAAGTTCTTTTACGCTGCATTCTGCGACAACGGCGTCAACATTACGCAATGCAACCGTCTTTGTCTCCTTCGTATACGTAAATAACCGATAACACGATTGTGGCAAAATGTTTTCCTTGTTCTATCAAATCGTATACACTGTAATCTTTTGATAGTAAAAGAATTTCACATACCTAAAGTTGACAAATCTTCGACTACAAAGAATCAGGTGGTTGTCAAGGTGTATTGGACTGCGGTATAAACTAGACCACGACCCCGCCTGATGTTAAGTGGTGATGTAGTCGAAAGATGGTACGCGCTAGTTTACTAAGTGCCTATTCACTTTACGTCGTACTTGGACGGAACGACTGACGCCGGCAACTTGTTCCACTCCTTTGCTGTACGAGTGATGAACGATGACTCAAATCGCTTAGTACGGTCGCGCGGAACATCGACTATGAAAGGGGGGAGACGGATGTCTAAACGTCCGAAGGTAGAATAGGGATGGGGGAATTAACTCGTGTTGTGCACACTGACTAAAATGTAATCTGTAAAACACCGAAAGGCTAGCCGCCTTGGTGCTCAAGACTATCTAAGTGTAGATTTTGGTCACCATCGACTTTTTGTCCCACCTCTCCATGGAATAATAATAATAACATCCTAATATAACATTTGTAGTACTGAGTTAAGTTACAGCACGTACATATGTCCCACTGTTGGGCACAGGCAATCTCTGTAAAGAGAGTATAAGGGCACAGTCCGCTACCCGGTCCTTGTGCCGATTGGTAGACTTCACGGGTCTTCCAAAAACGAGTTTTTTTTAATAATTTAAGCAACAATCTGATTCGAAAAGAATTATCTGTACTTGTTTTGTTTTATTCATTGATAACAGTAGGCGTATATATTATGTTTATCTTCTATACTGATATACATTCTATCGAAGTCACGTTTTTCTTCACGATAACTGATATTACGTATTACCCAACTTTTTTAACAGCTGTAAAGGCCTTCTCTGTAAAGAAATTGTAAGGGAATAGTCCGCCACGCAGCCCTAGCACATCTTAAAAAATTTCCTAACACATGTTCTCATAATGTTTCCGCCGAGCGCGTGGTAAATCAGTACATAAAATTACACCAACAAATTTATTGGTGCCGGCACCGGGGATTGAACTCGGGTTCTACCATCTTGAGGCAACCGCTCAGACACTAAGCTCCCACAGCTGTCATTTTATTATTTACAAAAAATTGAGATATTTGATATAGGTAGATGAAATTATCGCTTAAATGTCTATATCCTAAGAAGTAAGAAACCTAACGAATAAGCTATGGAACAAAGGCTCGATAAGTTATTAATGCTCTATAATATTCCCAATCTTTCTGTATGGAGTCGAGACATGGACAATTCGACCAAGAGAAAGACAGAGAATATATGCATTCGCTGCTAACCGCACAAATGTATCTGTTCTCTCCCAAATCGGCATAAAGTCCAGACTATCCACTACTTGTCTACAGCGCATACTGTCATATTTCGGGCAAATAATGCGTAGAGGGGATGGCAACCTTGACAAGCTGGTCTTCGTTGACAATACAGA
Organism: Meandrusa payeni; assembly: GCA_029286785.1. Classification (NCBI taxonomy): domain Eukaryota; kingdom Metazoa; phylum Arthropoda; class Insecta; order Lepidoptera; family Papilionidae; genus Meandrusa; species Meandrusa payeni. The sequence goes on along the minus strand of JAGSMX010000008.1, from coordinate 1,816,074 downwards.
AGGCAAAAGAACAATAGGCCGGTCACCAACACGATGGTCTGTCTCGGACCGAAGCCGATGGAAGCAGATTGTTTACTTGAGGGGCTCTAGCGACCACGATCCTCAGAAATGAAGAAACCAAAGTACTACATATATATAGTCTGTACCCTTGTAACTTATATTATGCTATTAAATAATAAATCTGTTAAACTTGTAGGTCGGTAGATGGTTATCTGTTAACGTTATAACATCTTCTCGGTAGCTGCATATTTTATGAAACGCGTTACGCAACCTGTTACGTTATTTGATAGTCTGTGGGCCGAATTTTCAATGCTCACATAACTCTAATGATACAGTTTGTATATAATAAAAACGTCAAACTTACAAAAAATGTTTTGACGTTTCTTTACATATGCAGTCAAATGTCAAACTTTTCGTTTTTGTGTTGTTTATGGTATCCATTTCGAAGCTTTGACGTTTAAACCTTTTTCGAAGTTTTATACGTTCATTGTCAAAGCTACGAAACTTATTGTGTTGTGGAACTGATTTCATGAATCATTAAAGTGAATTTTAACCTATGCCCAAAGCCGGTAACGTTTTGTAATTAATATAAATGTGTATTTAAAGTATCATAAAATATTACTGTTGTTAGATTGTTATGAATTGTGGTAGTGCCATGGAATATTATAACCACAGTTTCATCAAACTACTGTTAGAGTACATTCTTTCCAATAAAAAATGAATCATCAAAATCGGTTGGCGTGATATTGAGTTATTCGTCCATTTGTGGCGCACATACTTGATGCAAATTTAAGAATTATTTATTTTTCTCATGGTTCCCATTATCAGAATTGCACAAAATTTTAATGGGACCACACGGGAAGCCGTATTTAAATAAGAAAAATTCAAAAAATCGGATCTAACTTTCGACTGGGTGAAAGTTATGCTGCGTTAACAAGCATTCAAAAGAAAAAGACAAAAAACAACAACAACATTCAAAAAAAAATCATACGAATTGAGAACCTCCTCCTTTGAAGTCGGTTGAAAATAAATGTGTAAAATATCAAATTTATCGTCTATTTTTAATAAATGGTCACGAATTTTTTTTTGATATAATCTTTTATTAAAATTTTATTCCTTGTAATTATAATTATAATTATCTGTGTAAAAATATTTTTAATCTTATTAGAATACATACACAGATTTAATGCAATGATGAAGATGATGTCCTGCCGATTTCGGCTACGGCGACGCTTCGGGACTGACATGTCATGAGCCATGTCACGCGGCTCTTGAGTGTGCCCTCATGTGACTTGCATAACCACTCTTCCTTGTAAAAGTGCGTCCGCATTGGGAGCACGTAAGCACACCGTTATTGATGTTATAGGATATGGCAGCTCGTGGTCGGGCCTTCAGGGTGTCACGCTTGTCGTCTAATTCAGACCTGAGCTTCTGCTCAAAAGCATACACCCTTTCCCTAATGAGGTTCCGCCACTCAGTTCGCTGAGCTGCCATATCTTTCCACTGCGACGTATTTATATCGCATCTTTTTAGATGTCTTTTCAGAACGTCCTTGTATCTAAGATATTGACCCCCTTAATGCAATAGAAATAAATTTGAGGAGAAATAAACTGGGGTGATTTTTATTTGTAAAAATATAATTGATTTATTTTTTTGGAAATAGTGCCCTAGTCAATTAAGGCGTTTAGTAACGATGATTTGTTATTTTTTTATCTCTGGATACATCTTATCTAATCTACGATTTAACAAATAAATATTATATATAAGTTGAATCTAGTTCGGGATTGCCTAGTCGGCATTAACATTATAAATTGACATAATGTAATACATCTATATATGGTATATGTAGAAACACTGATGAAAATGTTTTTGTTATTGAAACTTTTTCTTATGCCTGTTCTTTCAGGAATATATGGTGTACTTTTGTCTATTACGATGTCAAAGTTCCGTTAATTATTTCGCATTCAATTTTATATTTTAAATTCGATACTATTTCTAAGCTATTATATAATTTATTTACTTATTCTTTATTTCCACAAAAAGGGTACAAATATCTGCCAGTCTACCTTGGGGTCGTGTAGAGACAGTAACGGGTACAAGCTAGGTGAGAAAAATCTATATGTTTAAAAGAGAAAGTGTGTGGGTATGTTCCATAAATGCTACGAAACGGCTGGACCGATTTTAATGAAACTTTCAGGGAATCTTCAGATTGACCTTGCGAGTTATTCTGCAAAGTTTGGTGACAATCGGAGCACTCCTCTTTTTGAACTGTCAATCAAGTTATACGTCGTACTTTTATTTCTGACAATAATTTGAGCCCGATATGTTTTTGTATAGATGATAGGAATCATATTGTATTTACTGATATGTACATGGGTGTAGGTAATCTTTACCCGCTGGAGAAGAGAATAGAAGAGAATGAGAAATGAATAATTTAATATATTGTGATAATTAAATTAAATATTTAATGATATAAGTTCATTGTTTAAATAAAATAAAGCAAAATTTAGCCCGGCCAAGTGCTAGTTTTAAATAACAAGAAAACTATAACAACATAAATGCATGCAAATATTATATAATATATAATAATGAATAAATATATATATATCTAAGTATATAAGGGGCAGTAATTGTCAAACTATTTCTAGCTCAATATTCTAATGAGCCAATGTGCTGTAATATATACGTTTCAATATTCTACATAAAGATAATATTAACTTAATATTATTATTTATAGTTATTAGTCCCGCGACTGATATTATGATCTGCGACCCGTTTTACGGTTACGCAGCATTAAAATATTTTTATGACATAAACAGATTTAATAAACAAACAGACGCGACTGGCTTGCAATCAATATATCGACGCTGGAAAGAAAAAACGTAGTAAGTGACACATATGGCCATTTTCACTTTTTTATATCGTTGGAATCAGAAAAAAAGACGCGTCGAATGATATATGACTTGTAACAATTAGATGAAAAATTGCGAAAATAGGATTTTGAAAATTGACACTTTTCTTTTATTTTTTTACCGTAAAACGATTTTCTTTTAGGAAAACTCTAGGTTAATGCCGTGGTACTATACTTATTCAGCAAAAAAATAATAAATATTATGTCCAAAAACGACAGCTTTAAGCCCACGAAAGTAATATATTTTTTTTAAAGTTGAAATGTTTTACGGCTCTGGTGAACATTTAAAAATCAAATCATTTTTGTGGGTCACTACGTTTTTGTTTACCAGCGTTGATATAATTACAGAAGAAACTCGTTATAAAACTTACCAAAAATGATTATTCGATGCGACCGTCTAGTCGACGATGCGGTGCATTTTTCCAAAAATCAAAAAAAAACAACACATGCACGTTCGAAATTTGAAAAACAAAAAACACAAAAGCGAATCGGTTGGTTATTTAAAATGTCATTAAATATTGTAACAAAATAGTTCGCGGCGCGTCTAATGTGCGCGATGTATTAGTGTGAAAGGTATTCGGATTACGGCGAGCGCGTTCATAAAGCGCGCGATGCAGACGCGTACTGGCGCAGTCCGACTACTCTTCATTGAGGGCTCACTGTGCCAAGCCACTGCGTTACCGTACGAAGTACAAATAGACGAAGCGCCAACTTATTTGTTGACGTTGGTCATTGGCCATTGGCCGTTGGTTTCGTGTATACACGCAAAGAATTGAAAAAAAAGTATCATTATTGAATTTACACAAATATTACTCTTTGATTATTTGATAACTAATTTTACGAATTTTATTTTTGAACTGACGGGTCAAACACTACACGGCTTTCATTTTCACAGAGGTATCGAGACCCTTGTCATAGTTGTTCGTAGGTTACTATCTGGTCTTGATTTTCTTAAAAAAATATATTTTAAAAATAAAATAAAATTTTACAAAAATTTTATATATAATAATATATAATTTTTTTTAAGAAAAAAAATTATATATTTAAATAAAAAAATAAGACCAGATAGTAACCTACGACGGCTATATCAAGGTTTTACAAACGTCTTCATGCTAGATTTCTTAATTTTTTTTTAAAGAAATCTAGCAATATTTCTTTTTTTTTCAGAAAATATTACTAACATCCTTTTGTTAACCATTCCAACAAAGCTTAGGCTTGTGCTAGGAGATGGTTCACGTCAATAGTCGAATGGTGGATTTGAACCTACGACCTTACGATTCACAGACCGTACCCTAAACCTTAAGGATATCGACGCTTCAATATTAAAACATAATTAATTGTTTTTGGCTTTAATATCCCATCATTTATTTGTTCTCGATGTTAGTTCTATATGTGTCTAACTTGACGTAGTTAAATGCAGCCGTGAATGCAGTTTGCTTAAACTATAATAACAACGAAGGCAAATAACTTGTTATATCGTCTTGTAATAGATTAGTTGTTCTAATTCATGGAACACGTAGTGTCAAGCAATAGAGGTTTATAGGCAAATGTAATAAAACTTATCTGTTATCCATTTCACTATGTTTGTTAATTTTATCAAAAATCGTTACTAACTTTAGCCACATTAATGTTAACTTAATGGCTTACTTTTTAAAGTGCATAACTTTTTTTCCTCTTTATTGATTAATAATATACCATCATAAAATAGAGTAACTTAAATGTTACTTTTAATCAAGTTTAATTTGAAATTTATTTACCACGAGATGGCGTTATTAAACTCAAGCGTATGCTTCAGCTACTCTCGAACAGATGGCGCGATGTGTATTTGTTAAAATCTTAGATAAGTTAATATTTTTTATTTTGGCAGGTAAATTAGTTAGAAAAACTTTTGATGATTCGTCAACTTAGTAAATTGTTTAATAAACGAGTTGTAATTATTTGAAATGTGTTGTGTCATATAATAAACTTTTATCGATCTTATCTTTCTTCTAGAAAAGGATTAACATAAGTCTTAACTTAAGGAATATTTGCACAGAAGTAGACCAGAGATGACTTATAAGCTATATGCACGTTATATGCCCGTGATTACTGAACCACAACTCATGTTTCTAAAGTACAAAAAATCACTTACTAAAATTTGTTCATTGTATGGCGATAGACCTTGTCTCAAATGGATCCGAATAGGCTTTATGAAAATGGTTGAAGGGTCCCTTAGACCTTTTATTTATTCCTGGTGTTATACCTGTCCGTGGTAATCAATTACTATGGTTGTGACGGTGAACCTCATGTTTGCCTGCTCACATTACCCACTTGGCATTGCTAAAAAGTACCCCTTCTTTTATACGTGTAGAAATACCAACACATTTCCGCCCTCGCAGTGGCTTTCTCGAAGAGGTTCAAGCCAAGCGACCTAATGCCACCTCTCAATCCGGTGAAGCAGTAAAGGCCAGCCTCTCTGGCCAACTGTGTTAGTTCGTCCAAAAAAAATGGCTTTCTCGACGCCTGATTTAAAGCGGTTTAAACTAAAGATCACTTTAAAACGAATCCCTATAGTAAAAACTGCGATACCGTAACAATGAATTCATTTAAGATAAGAAGCGTAAGAAGATTAGATAATAGTTTTAAACTTTCTCACGCTCTCAGCGAGCATTCTTTCAATAATGAATGAGCTCCGACAAATTCCATGACCATTTATATGTATTGTATTTGAAGGTGAATGGATTAGTCATACCAAGACCTTAACAGTGGCAGAGATATACGACGACAGAGATAATATTTGTTTATCTTCTTCTCCAAGTTTAAGCCTGTAGCCTGGCTGTCTGTAAGGAGAGTATAAGGGGGCATTGTCCGCCACGGGGCCATAGTGCAGATTACCAGATTTCACATGTCTTAGAAATTTTTTAGGACATGTAGGTTTCCTCGCGATGTTTTCCTTCACCACCGAGCTCGTGCTTAATTAGCACATGAAATTGCAATAACAAATATATTGATGCCGGCACCGGGGATCGAACTCGGGTTGCTAGCGTACCATGCAACTTGAGGCAACCGCCCGGACACTGAACTACCACGACTCTCTTCTCCAAGAATTTTTTGTATAAAAAAAAAGTAGTAAAAAGGCTGCTTGCATCCCTCGATCTCCTCACAATAGTACCACGACTTTACAGAATTCTGACATCTCGCTACATTATAACGAAAGGCTTCTCACCATTGGCATTTTAGCTGGTAGTGGCCTAGTGATAGAGTATTTCGAGCCTGTTGTATTTCACTCACTATTCACAGCGTGTTAGTTAGTGTAAACTGCATTTTTTATGGGGTATAAACTAGTGCTTGACCACGATCCCACCTAATGTTGTTGTGATATAGTCGAAACTCTTGAAGCCTCTCTCGTAATTGGACGGAAAGCCTGACGTCGGCAACTTGTTCCACTCCTTTGCTGTACGCACGATGAACGATGATCCAAATCACTTCGTTCGAACGAGCGGAACAGCGACTATGGAAGGGTGGAGACCTGCCGAATGTCTAAACGTCTGAAGATAGAATAGCCACCTTGCGCCGGTGCTCAAGACTATCTAAAATCTATTCCCTCCTTGAAAAAGGGTTTCCCAAACCTAGGTTGGGTAGCCGTCACTCTAGGCGTATATTTAGGATTGGATTGGATCAAACTTCCAGGGATGTGGTCAAAACAGTGCAGAGGGGCTCCGGCTCGTTTCACTAGAGATCCCGGAGCCCGAGCACGAGGAAGTGCTACCGGGGAGGCATTAGTGAGTAAGAACCTCAAATAATCCCGCCTTCTCCCCAGAAGGCGAGGTATCTTGTTTAAGATTTCCCCCCGTCAACAAAAAAAGGCGTTTATCGAGCCCAAACATAACTCTCAGATGATTCGGTTAGTTTACAATACCGTTTTTATGACCTTTGCCTGTTATGTTTAATGTTGCTTGACTTAATGACATCTTTCTTTACAAGACAAAGTATTTTTATGATTATAAGCCATTGTAACACTTTCTAGTTACGTCGTTTTATAGTTGACGGCACAGGCGATTCGTAAGTCGCCTTCGCAAATACAAACAACAAGGTCGCATAAATTATATACATTACGTTAGTAATACATCTGCGGTGAAACCTGTTTGCGAAGGTATGCTGCGTTCAAAAGAAATCATTGCAAAATATTTTAAAAAGACCGAAAAAATTGCTTGTTCGCGGCAGGTATTTTTTTTTCTTACTGGCAACATTTTCATCAGTGATAAGAGACTTAGGAATATTAAGTATTTTTAAAGTTTAGTTTGTATAAATCACTAACATTTTTCTTCAATGGACTTAAATGATAAAGATCGTTTGGCATTTGTAGGTCTTAATAGTCTTTTCATAAAGATACCGACCTAGTCCTAGTTGGGATCTCGATTCGGAATGCTAAAGGAATTAGAGTAATCTTCCAAGCGGTCCCCTTGCGCCGAGTAGCACCCGATAGAGGTTCAGGCTAAGCGACCAGCTCTGCCACCTCACAATCCCGCTGAAACTGTTGCTGAGCTTCTCTGGCCAATCGCTTATTCGTCACAAAAAGCTTAAATGATTTCACTACGCCCGGTTTCCCCTTTTAATTAAAGGTCACCGCGAAGAAGAGAACTAAGCTACTAAGAACTGCGGCTTACCATTAAAGACTTACGTTTAATAATTATTATCAGCGACGTGTCAAGTAATTAAAAAGATAATATTTTGTCTGTGGAAAGATCTTAGTTTTTTTTATTTAAAGAAAATACTCGTAAGTTGTTTATTTTCATTTATGGTCTCTCCATTAAGTCCATTAATATATTTCCCAAATGGTATGGCAGCATAAATCATTAATTTGATTGATATGCAAAACGTGTTGTCACTCAGGAGAATATTTTTGACGTGTGTAGAACATGACGCCATATTTGATTTTTAATTAGTCTATGCTTTTAGATTATTAGATGTAATATTATTTTTATACTCGGTGATATTTATAGGTAGGTTTATCACATTCAGTATCAGTATCCGACATATACTGACGACGACGACGGATACTGACATTTTTTGGTCATGTCTGCAGGCGTAATGACGAATGCATCGAACGCCTGGTAGTACAGGGTAAGGTGGAGGGCACCAGACCTAGGGGAAGATCTCCTATGAGATGGACCGACCAGATAAGAGCGGCTATGGATGTACCGTTGCATCAATGTGCGAAAAAAGCAGCGTACAGGGAGGAGTGGCGGCGGCTTGTGAAGCGGGTCACTGATACCTAATACGTGATAACCACGACGAGTCTGTAAAGACTCAAGCGACGAAGAAGAAGAAGAAGAAGTTATCACATTTGTACGTATATATTATATTTAAATTAAAACCACACAGGCACAATCGGAATAGGCAGAAACTATTATCTCAATTTTCCGTCATAAAAGTGACAGTTCTAGATTAACGACTTCGCCAGTCGACGACCCCATAGGCCGAGATCGTTAATTTATTTATAATCTGACGTTTTAGGGTATCGTCTGCGGAGTTTTATCTCGTATACGATATTCTATTATTATATCTCCTCCTGTTAATTATTTATTATCTGTATATTTTTAGTCTAAATGGCAGTTACTAATTGATGAGATCTCCGAAACTATGTACCATATTCTAGAATTTAGCGTAGTTACTAATTTCGCGATATAGACCTGCAAGGAGAACGGACTCCCTCCTCCTCCTTGCGTAGTTTTCCTCATTGCTGAGGGTCGTGACCTCCACGAATTATGTGGCGGACGATGGCTTTCCACCTGTTGCGGTCTTTGGCGGTGTGAAATGACTCGTGGACTCACTCTCCTGTTCGTGTTGGTACTAATTTGGTCTGTCCAGCGGATTATAAGTACAACCTCTTTAGAAAAGCTCAGTTGTTTGTGTAAAATAAAGGTGAAATTAGAATCGATCTTCGCTATCGAAGCGGTTGCGTCTTTCATGTAATATTATATTATTTTAATTGGAACGTTCCTTTATTGAAGGACAATGATGTTTAAATACTTCCGTAGAAGGCATGCAATTTGAAAACATGATTGCACATGTGCCACTCGATATAGCTTCGTGGAATCCGGCTCTGATCACAACCGACTTGTTTATAAGATGCTGCACTAATTCTGTACCGTGTATCTCAGGCTATCTTAAATTTACACAGACTATATATTCCACTAAAATGTTTGTTGTAGGGAAAATGGAGGGCAAGAGATCAAGGGGCCGATCACCTACCCGCTGGTCTGACTAAATTCAAAACATAGTGGGACTCGACATTCTGACCGCCATGAGAAAAGTCAAGGACTGAGCGGTGCGGAGGTAGCTTGTCGACGTTAAAGGCGTTTCAAGTTACGTACGATCTTCGGAAATGAAGAATACGATGAAGAAGAGAGATATATTCCACTGTTGCGCACAGGCCTTTTTGTAAAGAGAGCAGGGAATAGTTGCCAAACGGCCTTAAAGAGGATTGGCAGACTTCACATATCTTATAAAATTTTCTAGCACATATAGTTTCCTCACGATGTTTTCCTTCACCACTGAGTAAGTGACAATTCATTGGTGCCGGCACCGGGGATCGAACTTGATTCGCTAGCGTGCTATGCAACTTAAGGCGACCGTCTGGACACTGAGATATCACAGGTGTAATATCCATCCTATCTATCGAAATCCATCGAAAGTCAGCTAGGATTCGAATCCTCGACCATAAGACGGTAAAGTCGAGTTGCTTAGGTTATAACTGCTCCCAGAAAAATCTCGTAAAGGATTGATTTCAGATTTTAAAACCATTTATATAAAAATCACAGTACATTTACTCTCAACTATATTTACGTGTTACGGCTGTGTTAACTATAAATTTAACGATTAATTTAAACCGAGATTAATGGTTAATGAACCACTTCAATTCTTGATTGTGTATAGGAAAAGTAGGTAACCTACATACGTAGGTTCTCGACGATTTACTACGGAATTATTTATTAACAACATAAAACGACCGAACAAGTTTCTTTTGAAATATTCCGTCAACGTTATTTAATTTAATTTATTACGCGGCAAGTTGACATCGATCTCGAGGGCAATTATATTTTAGGCTAACTGCGCCCCGCGGTGTTACTCGCGATTAAAACTATTTATTTAACGTTTAAAGCCTACCTTAGTTATTCCTTGTTACATAAGATGCCTGTCAGTGAAAGTCCCGTCGTCGTGCAAGTACATCCTTTCTAATAAAAATTGAATCTTCGAAATCGATTGCATATTGAGTTATTCTTGCATTTCTCGCGGACACACTTAGTGCAAATTTAAGACATAAGGTTTTCTCATGGATCTCATTGATTATAGGCATAAATAAAAAAAGACTCATCCAAAACGGTTCATACAGTCGAAGGTTACAAACATAAAAAAACATATAGACGAATTGAGAACCACCCACTTTTTTGAAATCGGTTAAGAATTAGTTCAGTCGTAAGACCGTTAACCCAAATGTTCTTCCATATAAAGTTTTTTTTTATGACGAACTCAGATTGGCCAGAGAAGCTGGCCTTGATTGCTACACCGGATTGAGAGGTGGCATAGCTCTTAGTCGCTTAGCTTGAACCTCTATCGCTAGTAACTTGACACAAGGGTACCGGGTGCCTTTGTCGGCTGGCCCGTGTCGCAAGGCCACCGGTTTTTAGTGGGTAAAAATCCCACATAGCTTCGTCTTCCAGAAGGCGAGGTATCTTGTTGAAGATTTCCCCCCCGTCAAAAAAAGGTCCCCCCGGTGAGGGGTAACCGCGGCTTGTACGGTTATCCTTATAAAGTTGATCGACTTTATAAAGGCCCCAGGATGAAAATTGATGGTTTTTTTTCACTTGTAAATACCTTTATGCTTGTACATAATTGGCATAGCAGAGTCGGGGGGCCCGCATTCTCCATAATATGGTTGAAATATCGTAATAGTTAGTTACCCGTGAGCGACTTATCGCATGGTAATTGTGTGGCCAGAACATTACGTGTCTTGTTTCGCTCAATATCGGTCTTTCGCAATGTGCTTATGTAAAATGCTAATTCACTTAGAGTGGTTTTTTACTTGTAAGTAGGGGAGAGGTGGTATACTTGATCCCTGTTTTAGTTTTCTTTTAGTAATTCGAACCATTTTCATAAATCTGACTTTCTTTTAAATCACACATGTATTTCCGTTCAATACTACTGATTTAGCACCAATACAGACCTTCTTATTTATTAAAAAAAATGACAAAAAGGGTTTTTTTAAAGTCCGACACAAGGATCAAGTAACCCTCCCTATGGGGATACTTGATCCCGGTGAGTGGGTTGTATGATCCCGTCAAAGTTTCAGCCATAGGACTACCTAAATATGGAAATTAAATAAACTTAGGTCTACTATTAATAAGTTGTAATTAAGGATTCGAAAGATGAGTAGGTACAAAATGAAAACAACATAAAAAAATTGTAAAGTACACGTACCTGAAGTTTTTCGAGTTGTCGTACACTAAACAAAACAAGTAAGATCCGGTAAAAACATAAATTTCCAATTATTTTGGCAACGAGCTGTTGTTTCGGTATAATGTTTACTATTTGTACTAGCCCATCATGGCGGCGTCCTAATGCAGCCAACAGAACCTTTAAAAACTTTTTAGCGCTAGTTTTAAATGGGGGATCATGTATCCTCCGGGATCAAGTATACCACCTCTCCCATACACATGCTAAGTTAATCTGCGCATTGTATTGTGTAATAAATATTGTAATGTAATTTTGTTTAGAATTATAAGGGTTTATACTAGCGAATTTTATCGTGTTTTAATGTTGATTAATGTACCGATGGCGGTGAGTTTACCTCCTGTTATACTTGGGACCTCGTAAGCATGTCCTTCTCCATTCAATAGATATACAGGGTTATTGGTTATTCGCCGTATATAAGTTAGGATGAGATAGGGTTGACTATTTGCGATAATTTTAACCGCTATATGCATTATGCAAAAGTAGAACAAAAGAGTAAAAAAAAGCCTCAAATTAAATCAATTTTTTTCTACCAATTTATAGAAAAAATTAAACATCTACTTATCAACATTGAAACAACAATTATCTATCTAAATTAAAAAATAAGAGATCAAAAACAATATGTTTCTATATATTTTTCACATTTATTTCAATATTTCTAAATAATAAAAAAAAAAACTTTAAAACTTGGCATTTTATTTTAAATACAAACGTTTTCTAAGCTCTGAAAAAAAAAACAGAAATAAAATGTGACTACAAAGGAAGCAGGCGGCTCGAAATAGCATGTTCGATTACAAACCCTAAGCTCGTTCTTTAAAATTTACATAAAATTAATTAGAAATCAAATGTAAATAAAAATACAAATTTAAAATAGCATAACATAGCATAGGAAATATTTTACAAGAGTAAAATTCTAAGCATAATGCTATGCAAAGCAGTCCTTTGTCTTCATTGTAGGGATCAAGACCTAACAAAGAGCAAATTCCAAAATATTTCGCAATCCAGCCGACATAACTCCTAAGCTACGCCATAGAGAGATCCCGCCAGCTATGAAACATCGACAAAGGAATTCCCAGTAAGTCATCCAAGTTATTTCCTACGAAGCCTTCCCATTGTACGATTGACGGTAAAATCAAGCAATACTCCAACTTGTATATCACTTATAGAGTTTACTACCAACGCAAACGTACTTGCACCGGTTACATAAATATCGTTTATCGATAAAACAGACAATATACCACTTTATACCAATGACATAAGTTATATAACGACGGCATGTTTTTTAAACAACTTCCGTGTGATTTTACGAGTATGCATGGCATTCGATTTTATTGCTTATTCAATAGAAAATACGTCCGTATTTACAAAACTAATATACTTAAGTAAAGAATACGTAAGGTTTAAGCGAAATTGAGCTTTATAAAAAGGTAAGAAGGCAGTTGTTAACGTAAATATAATTTTATTTAGAAACTTTGAAGTTGGCACTAAGATATTTTACTCTTTTTTTTTATTGACGAACTACACAGATTGGCCAGAGAAGCAGAAGAAGAAGAAGGCCAAAGAAGGGGTGTTCTCTCTTATATGAAGTGGGTATTCAGGGCATTTACCCCTCACCGGGGACCCTTGTGTCGAGTTACTAGCGATAGAGGTTCAGGCTACTCGACCTAAGAGCTATGCCACCTCTCAATCCCGTGAAGCAATCAAGTCCAGCTTCTCTGGCCAATCTGTGTAGTTAGTCATAAAAAAAAATCAGGGCATTTACTAAGCTAATGCGCCTTACTACCGAGGACTGCATGACCACTTAACATCAGGTGAGATCGTGGAATTCGCTTGCATAAGCACTTAGCTGTTTTTAAATTATAATTGTTACTAAATGGACAGTATCACATTTGAACATTTTGCTCTTGTGTTTTTCTACCTGTTTATCTTTAAGCTCGATAAGGAAGCAAACAAATACGAATGTTTCCGATAAATGTAATTGTTCTAATATTGTTGAAAGTAGTCTCGTCGTTGGAAGTGATGTGACAAATCTTCCATTGTCCGTGCGATCGCATTGCAGAGTTTCCTCTCTTCGTTAATACGCGAACGCCTTTTTAAGATAGGCTAAGTGTGACTGTAACAGAACCAGTCAGCTTATAACAATAAGATTTCTGTATTTTTTAGGACAAACATATTATTGCTAAAATTAATGCATGATGTATTTATTTATTTGTTTAATCTTTACTTGTATAAAAAGTTTACAAGTATATTTACGAGTAATAATAAAACCTATTTCAAATAGAATAGATATATTACGAAATGGAATTAATCAGAACCTAATCAAACTCTCATCAAACAACCCTTGAAGTTCATCCTTTCCAATAAAAAAATCTAAAATGTTGGCGTATTAAGTTTTTCATCCATTTCTTGCACATATACGTAATGTGAATTTAAGACTTATTTGGTTTCCTCGTGAATGCCATTGTCAGAATTGGACAAAATGAAACGGAACCACACTAAGTTAAGTAAGGACCAGCTTTCAAAATAAAAGATGAATCATCAACAAACAATCATAAAAAAGACATAATAGGTTGTCAAATATCTCCCTTCCGCCTTTTTGTCTTTTGAATTTCGCGGCTATGTACAAAGCGCTACAGAGCTCGTATCTAGCAATACTATACATAATTTGAAAGGTCTTGACATAACCTACAAAACGACGCTATGCATAATTAGTTTGGATATTGCGTTCAACAGTTATAGACGTGTAAACATGGAGTTCACTAACGCCGAAATTCGCGCTATTTTAAAGTTTTCCTTCGTTAAAGGCAAATCCGCTAAAGAAACGTTCCGTGAGATTAATGGTGTTTTGGGGGATGGTACTCTATCACTTCGAACCACGGAGGAATGGTTTCGACGATTCAGAGCCGGTGAAAACGACACCATGGATAAGCCAGCCGGCGGAAGACCTGTGACGACAAATACCGATCAAATCATGGACTACATCGAGTTAGACCGGCATGTGGCATCTCGTGACATCGCCCAGGAGATGGGAGTTAGTCACCAAACCATTTTAAATCATCTGCAGAAGGCTGGATACAAAAAGCGATGTTTGGGTGCCGCATGATTTGACGCAAAAAAACCTTCTGGACCGAATCAACGCCTGCGATATGCTGCTGAAACGGAACGAACTCGACCCATTCTTGAAGCGGATGGTGACTGGCGACGAAAAATGGATCACATACGACAATATCAAGCGAACAATATCAGTCGTGGTCGAAGGCCGGTGAATCGTCCCAAACAGTGGCCAAGCCGCGAATTTCGGCGTTAGTGAACTTCTTGTTTACACGTCTATAACTGTTGAACGCAATATCCAAACTAATTATGCATAGCGTCGTTTTGTAGGTTATGTCAAGACCTTTCAAATTATGTATAGTATTGCTAGATACGAGCTCTGTAGCGCTTTGTACATAGCCGCGAAATTCAAAAGACAAAAAGGCGGAAGGGAGATATTTGACAACCTTATATAAACAAATTGAGAACCTCCTTTGTGAAGTCGGTTAAAAATGCCGACTTAATGCCAAAAGGCTTTCTCTGCCTATCTACCTTGGGGTTGCACAGAAACGTGGTCACTTTCTATGGACCTTGTAAGTAAGCTCAGTCGCACAGCGAGCTATGGAGAGGGCTTAGCTATCTCTATGAGATCGTATCAGGAATGAGGAGATCCCTAGACGAACAAAGGTAACTGACATAGCCCACCGAGTACGCAAGTTGGAGCAGCAATGGCCAGGGCATATAGCGCATAGAGCAGATTGCCAATGGGTCCAGAATGTTCTCAATTGGAGACCATGGACCGCAGCGTAGGACATCGACCCGCAAGGTAGACGACTTTATAGAAGCCGCAGGATGCAGCTGGATGCAAGCTGCTTACAATCAGTCCTTTTACAAATTCGGCGGGGGAGGCCTATGTCCAGCAGTGGATGGTCTACTGCTAAAATGATGCTGAATCTAAAAATCTTGAAATTTGTGTGTTCTTTCTTAAGATAATAAGAAATAAAATGAAGAAGGTAATCTTGTTGTTTGTTACGTCTTAAGTACGGTTCATTCTAGTCGAGATTTGAACCCATAGATTCGTAAAATTCAGCTCTCGGGTCCGACTAGTATAGTCGTTATCGTCGCTTTGCAATTACGTTCGTTGTATAATTGAAAATCATTAAAAAGTTTAATGGCTATTTTTAACTAGTCAAATGTCTACAATAAATTACACAAATATAGACTGTATTATAACGTATTAAGATCCAAACAAAGTCGAAAGATTAATGACAAATATTTCCTGTAATTGAAAATCAATAAAAAAAACATTAATAGTAATGTCCCGATTAACGGTTATTAGATGAAGCCAAGTACAACTTGGTTATCTTCCAGTATTAGGAGATGAAATAAAATGAGAAGGAATATTCCTATCGAAGCACACGCAGTGGCAGTCCTTAGATGAATGAAGAAAACAAAAGAAAATTAATTAAAAATATCCAAAGCAATCTATAACTTACTGCCACATCTAGGGTCGAAGTGGAGGACAGATCAATGGTGAACACCCCTTCTCCACTCGGCGACGGCACAACCTTCGTCTGCCTTTTAGGCATTCTGAAACACGTGACCACTTTATATGTGCGCACCATTTTGCACTTTAAACCACTTTTTCACTCGGACCACTTTAGCGGGAAAATTCGTGATCGTTTCCGCACAAACACGTGCGCGCGCGCAAGACATGCGCGTCGGAATGACAGGTTTAGGTCATTGTAGTGAAACGTGGTTTTACTTCGGCTGAGTCAGTCAGGTAGCCGGTATATTGGCGCCGCGAGCTTTTGCGATCCCGCATAGGTTGCTAACCTTTTTTTTATGTTCGCCTCGAGATATCTATGGGTGGGGATAAGCCTTGAGATGTTATCGTTTTTGTTGAATATGTTTGCTGTTTCAGATATTATGCCCAGTTTTTAAGGTATATAATAATTGATTGCTTAAAACTAGTGCTTGCCCTTAGTCGATTTTCGACTTTAAGCCAAATATTGGAGCAATTAAATCACATAGTTTCGGAGCTCATAACTTATTCGGTTAACCTGTCAGTCATTATTTATCATAGTTAATTTGTTTCTTTTTTTTGACGAACTTGACACAGATTTGCCAGAGAAGCTGGCTTCGACTACTTCACCGGATTGATATTGGCATATCTTTGTTTAGCCTGAAACTCTATCGCAAGTAATTTGACAAAAGGGTCCCCCCGTTGAGGGGTAACCTTGGCTTGGACGGTGACTATGTTAAGCGTAAGCATTCCGATTCGAGAGCGTCCAAGACGGCTGAACCACGACTCGGTCGGTTGCTATTTCACGGATAATCTAAGGGACATTCAAAAATTAAACTAACTTTGAGTGCCACTTCGGGAAGTGTTGGCGCTGGGAGAAGAAGTGACCGAAGAAAATCTAGCAACGCTCCTAACATCTAAGGTGTGGGGCCTGCCCATAAAATAGCGTCATTGTTATTCAACCGTTGCCAAGCAACCGTATAATAACCGCGTGTATGTGTATTAATAGCGTGGTAGTGTGTACAATAGCTTTTTTATTAGTACAATGCATAATTTTAAAACAATATTTAATTATTAAAAATATTAGCAATCTCTTATGATACTCATCCGACTGCACAATATTCCCTACCCACCATCCCACGGCCCCACCAACTTCGCGATTATATGGACCGAAACGCGGGAGGGTACGCGTGGTCTGGTCGTGTGGCCCCACACGCACCTTCTTGACTGCCTACAAGTTCTTTGTCAAGGCCTGTCTACCATTCGGAGCTCTCGCCCTTAAGGGGCTCAACGATACAACACTACTGCTCGCTCGACGGCGCCAGACGATGTTTTGAGGTAGCAATCTGTCTGCACTTGCTAGGCGACATTATGTTTACCTAGCTTCTACTGTTTATAACAAAATTATTAAAGTATTGAATTTGTATCCTCTCTCGCACCGGGAATGTAAAACTAAAGTCACCAACTACTTGCAAAATTTAACTTATAAAGACACTGAAGCAATTATGTCTGGATGCTTGTGATGCATACACATACTCACACACACACAAACACATATAAATATACACACACGCACACACACACATATGCACAATAATGTATCTATATATTTTGTCTTTTAATAATATGTACATAATTATTATTATATATTTGCCAATTACTGTAGCAGTTTACGTACGTTCTGTATTGTAATATTTCTTTTCTTTTGTCCAAATAAAATTTTATTTATTTATTTTAGCGGGTCCTTCTTTTGTGCGTGAGCAAATTCCCTGAACTTGAGGAAGTCCCCTCCGAGGAGACCAGATCGCGGAAGTAGACCGGACCCGGACACGTACGTGTCAGACCATTTAGTAGTACTGGACAATATTCGTAAAGAAGGGTACAAAGTTTTTGCTTCACGTAAAAATAATGATAGTAATTTTATTTATTAATTAAAGGTAATGGACCGTACTGCAGATGACATATATTTATTGAATGTCTGTTTACTTATTTCATCATTACCACCCTATATCAATCCACTGCTGGGCCTACGCCTTCCTCATGGACTTTAATGACTTATACGATTCTCTACGTTTCGCATCCAGCCACTTGAGAACTTCCTCATATTTATAAGTGAATTAAAACATATTATTTTACAAAAACGTTGTATTTATTTAGTTATTTATCTTGTAACTATTATATCATCTCTACACGACTCGCCGCGCGTGCATCATATCAGTTGACTTGTTTCCGTGGTTAATATAACATAATATGGTTAAATATATCAAGGTCTACATCTACTATTTGTCATAAGAACGTAATGGGTAATTCCCATTTATTCATCTAATTACTAATCACATTAGCTTGATAGGTTAGTTTTTTTTTAATCTAAATTTAATTAGATTTTTTTAACCTAAGCCACTTGCACATACTCGTATCGTCTGGGTAGTAGCCATCACAGCCCCGTAGTCCTGGGTTTATGGAATTAGGCTATGGTATACCCGCCTATCGTAAAAGGCGACTGGAGGCACAGAAAAGTGGCTTCGAGTTCACGGCGATAAGGGTGGGAGCCTTTGTCAGTCAAAGAGCGAAGCTGATGGTCCCGTGTCGCCTTAGTGCGAGGGTGCTGGGGAGGGAGTAACTTCCCACGTGTCGTGCTTCACAGCAGAGGGAAGCAGAGGGGCTGTGGTGCGCTCACTTGAGATCGCGAAGCCCCTCGCCGTGCACCATCAGTGAGTTACATAATTTGAATATTTCGCTTTTTACCTTTTTTTACTTTAAAAGGTAACTATTATGTAGGTAAAGTAAAAATATATAATTAATCACTCTTGGGTAACTAATGAAACTGTAAATGTGGTAAAATAACGAGAGTCAAAACGAATCTTCGTGTTTTTTCATTTCATGCATTTGGAATGAAACAACGACTTTTGTCTTTTTAAAGATTGCACCACGTTTTACGAATACCTAGAAAACATTTTTGAATCTTAATATATATTATCCAATTATATACAAAACGATCTATTTATATCGCGAATATTCCGAGTCGTCTTCTCAGAAAATTCCAAGGACCTCATATGAGTCATTGCAGAAGTATTGGAGGCTGTACATGGCAGCCATTGTCATCTTGTTCTCGATTATTTTCGGGACATACATGTATACATTTCAACGATTTTTAATGTGGCATTAATGCTAGTATTAGCTCTAGTTACAGCTAATAATAATGTCCCACTGCTTGGCCTTCTCCATAAAAAAAATCCCAGGTGTCTCCAAGGCGCTCGGTCGTTAAATTCATGACAACGTATCTTAGGTATTTACTTACTTACTTATTCCAACAAAATTGAAGTATTTTTTCTACTTCATTGAGCACAAATTTCCGTTCTCTATCTCTCTCATACCGCGCTCTCGCTTTGACCCTTTGGCAATATCGACAATTTTCGGGAACACTCGGCTCGAGCGTAACGGGTCATTTTGAGCGAGTGACATACAGTATTCATCGATTAATAAGACGCTGTCATGTCAAAACAGTACGAGTATAAGCGCGTAATCCGTCCCGAGCCTCTAGTGCGGATTGGCAGACACCACATGTAGAAAATTTTCTAAATGTATGTTTTCCTTCACCGCCGACCGCGTGGTAAATCAACACTGAAAATTTGTTTTTAATATTATTGGTGCCGTCACTGGCCAGTAACTAGAGGACATCGATAAATGTGACACCTTATAGGCTCCGTGTTATATCCTAGGCCTAATCTTCGCCTTCCATCCAGCGAGATAGAAGCCAAACGTGAACCTATTTTATATAAAAAAAAGAAAAAAAAGGTTGTAGCTTCGTTAGCCTTGATTTATATAACGTAAATTGAAAAACGCGTCGTAACGTAAACTTTTTTTAGCGAAGGAAATACAGTAACTGTTTTACCGTTTTCCTAGGCTTATTAGGTTCTTTGTGAGTTAGTTAAGGGTATAAGGTATTTATTTATTTTTATTTATTTATTTATAAACTCTTTATTGTTTACACTTATGAAATAATAAAAAAAGAAACTATAATTAAAATACATAAACAATGGGCGGCCTTATCGCTAAAAGCGATCTCTTCCAGGCAACCTTTGGATGGAGAGGAATATTGAAAAGAAGCGGCGGGAGTTTATAAAAAGTAGATATACTTAATTACTGATAATAAATATTTACATACAAACATACAAATATACATACATACATATAATATAGGTATAAATATTAACATATATATATATACATGTATATACACTTATAAATAAAATCGTAAAGAAATACTTAAAATCGTACCATTATAAATGTACAAGGTTTTCAAAGCCTTAATGTCCGCAGTCTCCCCAAACGCGTGGTCTCCACAAAATATATCAGACAATATAAATTTTAACGACTTGCTGGAACCAAGTTTGTGATAATTGGATCAGCGCGTATTTTAAATAGACCTTTTAAGTATTTCACACGCAGTGATTTCATCTGTCCAGACAACAATAATATAAATTTGCATATAGATTACATAAAGTATATGTCATCTATATGCAAAATTATATTATAATACGTCCATGGAAAGTGTTGCTTAAATTATAATTAAGATTGTCATCAGTAAGTCAATTATCATCATAGATACACTAAAATATCGAGTTACAAAACCGTTTAATGATTTAAATTGCATTAAAATCTTATATTTCTCATACGTCCGTAGCGTCTTGGAATATTGTTCTTCCTGTTAGAATCCCCAATACAAGAACGATATAAATTCGATTGAAAGCTTGCAAAAGAAATTTTTACTATATCTTAGTTTCCGCGGCAGACATCAAACCGACGACTATAAGAGCTTATGGTCGCATTATAAAATGCTTACATTAGAAGATCGAAGATGTTTCGCTGACATGATAATGTTGTACGATGCATGCAAGGGCACCCTTGACTGTCCACAGTTGCTGCAGCAATTTTTGAGTTTTCGCACTCCCAAAAAACGTACTAGAACTATCGACCTTTTCTACTTACCACCAGGGAATACTAATTATACAAAATATTCCGTCGTAAACAGAGTGTTAAGCACTTATAAAACCATTTCTCAAGCGTAGACCCCTTTTGCCTAACAAAATTAAAATTCAAAAATCTAATAATACAGACTTTGATGGCATTACTAGGGTTAATTAGAGATTTGTGATACAGGACACACAGGAATATATACACAACGTACACACATCACACATACACATATACTCTCACATACAGTAATTCCTATTAATTTGTTTAATTCTTTTTTATTGTGTTTTAATACGAAGTACATTCTTAGTTAACACTGTAAAATAAATCTTTTATATAATGGCTCATAATCTATAAAGGCTTAGATCCTGAATACGTGACCGAAATATCTATTATAATTCATAAGCTGTTGATTTTGTAAAATTATAAATAAAATAAAAAATATTAATAAACAAAAAAAATACGTACTTAATTTGGCATTTTCTTCCTATCTCGAAAAAAATGCATTAGGAATTAAGATCAGGCTAAGGGTAATCTATTTCTATGCATAGACGGTATTCGAATCTTAAATAATAAAAAATATTAAAACCGAAGTTACAAAACTAATATTTTTGAGTTCCTTTTGACATCTTTGTATAGAGTCAATCACAGAGACTGACATAGTCTATGGCTATAGCTATGGCTTTGGATTGGTCTATTGCTTCAGTTATGTCTCCGACCAAGACCTTTTTCCTTTGTTGACGGGGAGGAAATCTTCAGAAAGATACCCCGCCTTCTGGGGGGAAGGCGGCGGTTATGTGGAGTTCTTACCCACTAAAACCTTCCCGGTGGCCCTTTCCTCGGTGGCCATTGTCATTGGAGGTTACTCCCTCCCCCCCTGTGCCCTCGCAGCGCAAGGCGACACGGGCCAGCCGATGTCGCCTTCTTCCCGTGTCCACTTTGGTGGACGACGCAGGCCCCCACCCTTGTCGCCCAGTGAACAGGCAGGAGATACCGTAGTCTTATTCTTGAGAGCCCAGAACTACAGGATCGCGGGCCGGTCCCACACGATCCCGTGTTGCGGGACCACCCGACCAAGACCTAGTCTATGTAGTATTGAAAACACGTACCCGACATAACTTGTTACAGTTCTGTTTCGACAATTAAAGTGAGTGGATTTCCTCTGTGTCGATAGTTCTGCAGTTGTCTACGTTGAAGCTCCGCCGAATTTGTCGTTAGAACCGTAATGCTGAACTACAGGAGAGGTATGCGAGTTATTATTGTTGATTTCTTATCTCGTTGTTTGTGTTTTAAATAAAATATTCTAATATCACCCCTTTGAAACTGCCACGCACGGATGCATGAGGGACACGAATTTGCTAATTTTGATGTATCTACTTTGAATAACAACCATTAGTTGTAAATAACGGTATACCCACATTCTTTTCAACGTGTGCGGTAATGTTAATTATAATCAATCTAACCTATTTATGTGAACCGTTAAAGTTCACTATCTTAAATTAATTCTCATCTCTGACATTTAGATAAATAAATATTCATTTACATATACGTCAATATAAATATCGTAATATACACATACATAGTATAAATTTATGATAATATGTATACCAGTTTGTCATTTTTGCTGATCCAAAGTATTCAGACGCGATCACCCCAAGCCTATGTTAGGACATAGCTACAGATGTCGGCGTAAAGAGGTATTTTATATCTTAAGAGGTTGGTTACAGAATTAGAATTGTTGGTGATCATACCATTTAGATATCAAGTGACCTTGCATTTATTATGTTGTATTAATATCCAATATAAAGATAACTACAAAGGTCTCTGTAGTTTTTTTAATAATCGATCGATCGATCAATGCATCGTTACGTGTTACCGGAATGGTAACCATTCCAACCAAAGTAAGGCTACCGTCAGGCGATAAAATCTCTAATCCTTACGTTCCCTAAGGGAATAAAGATAAAGATATTCAATTATAACAAAATAGTAATATATTTTTTTTAATTTTCAAATACAAACTTCAAAAGGCTATCAAAGTAGTTTCATTGCAGTCTTTACTGTATATAAAAGAAGTAGAATATATTAAAAGATACGATAACTTTCGATTCTGCTGAAGAGTTTGATTTTCATCATGATAACCGCCAGGAGCCAGTCTGCTGGCAGCAGCACATAGCGTATGTCATGGTCGCAGTGGTGTCCTTCAATTCTGAACGTCATCTGTGAAATAATAGAAAAATATAAAGTGGGACATATTCTGGGATAAATATTTTTATATATATTTGATACATATTTTATTCTACTAAGTCAACCGTAGACGTGCGTCTATACAAATAAATAAAATTGGAGTGTTTGGTTTTAATATTACAAGTATATTTACCCCGAAGATCGAAGAGATCGAGGAAGACCACAGCCTTTGGTTAGACGGTGTCAATCGATGACGCCAAAGAAATTGGCATAAGTACCTGGAGGACTGCGGCCATGGATAGATCGAGGTGGAGGAAGTAGCTTGACCAAGCCAAGGTTCACAAAGGGCTGTAGAGCTTATAGAAGAAGAATATTTACGAGTAAAAGCAAAATCCGACCTTACATCCACATAAACCTTAAACGCTCGGTCGCCCTCTTTGTCGTTTCGAATTATCGTAGGATATTACGAATAAGAATGAATCAGAACCCAACCAAACTACTCTTAAAGTACTTCCTCGCCATAAAAAATGAATGATTGAAATCGGTCGGCGTGATGTTGAGTTATTTGTCCATTTGTCGCGCACATACTTAATGCAAATTGAAGACTTATGGTTTACTCTTGTATGGAAATGGGACCAAACGGCAAACTTTCAAATAAAAAAGAATCATCAAAATCGGTTCACCAAGTCCAAAGTTATTAGGTAAACATAAAAAAATGAGAACCTCCACCTTTCTTGAAGTCGGTTGAAATTATTTTACCACCTGTATTTACCACATGCATACATATGTACCAAAAAAACATTTTTACAACATTGTTTTATAACTTTTGTCTGGCAGTCTGCTCCGTCGCATCTCAGGAACGGCTAGACCGATTTTGATGGGACTTTCACTGGCAAATAGCTGATTTAATAAGGAGTAACTTAGGTATTTTAGATAAATTTAAATAAATAGTCTTTAACACAGGCGCAGCTGTTAGTTAAGGCTGTTTTATAAATGTCCCACTGCCGGGCACAGGTTTTCTCTGTAAAGAGAGTATAAGGGCGTAGTCCGCCTTGTGGCCCTAGTGCGGATTGGCATTAGAAAAAGTTTTTAAGACATGTAGGTTTCCTCACGATGTTTTCCTTCACCACCGAGCGCGTGGTAAATCAGCACATTAAATTGTAACAACAAATTTATTGGAGCCGGCACCGGGGATAGAACTAGGGTTACTAGAGCGTACTGTGCAACTTGAGGCGACCAGTATTGTGACTTCTTACTATTAATACATACATGTGGAACTCCTCGTTTCTCCGGTGGTTCTATGAGCTTGTCCTGTACGCGAAAGAACGCTGAAGCGGTAGCTTGTGGTATTGGGTAGGTGACTGTTGGTTGACTGAAGATAGCCTGTACAAAAACGAAGCCGTGGTAAATTGCAAGTATACTAATTCGACTCTATATTATTTTCCGAATTCCCATTAGTTTTACCATGACCCATTTAAAAGTAATCCATTAATTACTGAACACCTGCATATATATAATTTATACAGGTGTCCCAGAAGGTAACGATAACCTAACAGCGGCGGAGGGATATGTCGATTTACGGAAAAACCACTACTATCTCTGTCCAATGATAAACGCGTCGTCGAAACATAATTTATTCAAATACCTATAATTGTTACCTACAACTTTATTTAGACGACACAATAATTAAAGAGGTCATCGTTCGAAAAAAAACGAGATAAAATATTATTTTATTTCAAAAGATGCACATGTGAACCTGACCAAAATACACTTAAAGTACTTCCTTGCCATTAAAAAATGAATGATTGAAATCGACTGTCGTCATGTTAGTTAGTTATTCGTACATTTGTCGCTAAATTAAAATAATCAATGATATTTAGTTGTTTTTCTCCAAAAATATATTCTCGATTCGTTTGCTTTGGCAACAACTAGTATGGCTTCTTACAAGGTTTCTCAATACATAATAAAACCTACAAACATTTAAAAACCCTAAACACTATCCATAAATTCCACTCCTGTTAGTGTGTTTTAGTGTTTTAATAAAATGGTTGCTTCTTGTGTACTAATAAGTTTAGAATGCTGATTTTTTTGACTGGCTTCTATATGAGAGGGTCGCTGTCCAGGTGCGAGGTTATCGTACATTTTGGGACACCTATATATATAAAAGAACTTAAATAAGAAAACAACAAACAGAAAATCAAAGACCAATGATCTACTATTTCTCTCTCTAGTGTCGGTCCCTCGTGTCTGAGGTTCGTGGTCACCATCAGGGTTGCACCTGGAGCGGATGATTTGCCTCCACCGGCTTCTGTCCAGCGCGTCTTTTACAGCAGTGTAAAATTTGGAGGACAGCGAGTCTTTTACCTGATCGGACCACCTTGTTGGTAAACGGCCGCGAGATCTATTTCCTGCGGTGTTCCGACGATCAATTTACCTAGACTTTCGTCGCCTCTACTATTTAAATACCCTTTAATACCGAATCATTTCTTCTTGGTGACCTTTGCGCTGAGTTACCCGATAGAGGTTCATGCTGAGTCGATGCCTCCCAAAAATCGGGTGAAACTATGAAAGTCACTTGGCTAACCCCAAACACCTAATTTCACAAGATTATCAATGATGGCATGAATACAATGATCTGAAGAATTCGTTTTTGCAACAAATAAACATTTTTGTATCGACTTCCAAGCTAAGGCAAGTTTTAAGCAAGTTATATTAGGGGTAAGAGGATTTTTTTTAAAAAAGAATGCTCGCAATATTTCTTTTTTTTTTTTTAGAAAATATTACTAACATTCTTGGTAACCATTCCAACTAAGCTTAGCCTTGTGCTAGGACAGTGATTCTCAACCACTGTGCCGCGGCACTTTGGTGTGCCGCCAAATTTTGCAAATATATAATAATGTTAATATTATTAAATATATCATTTAAAAAGAAAAATATTTTTAAACCATTTATGCAGTGTGTTGAAGTAAGTAAAAAAATATTGTCTTTTTCTTTTTTGTGCCGCCAAATTTTTAAATCGTTTAATATGTGCCGCAACAAAAAAGGTTGAGAATCACTGTGCTAGGAGATGGTTCACGTCAATAGTCGAATGGTGGATTCGAACCTACGACCTTACGATTCGCAGACCGTACCCTAAACCATTAGGCTATTGACGTAATTGATATTGTCATACCTCAAAATAGAAATACTGCAAACATTCGTCCTTGGAGCTACCCTTGTACTTCAATGAATATTTAAAAACATCGGTCAATTTCCACTTTTTCACGATGGTTTCGGCGATTAGATCCCTGCTTGTGAGCGCCAAGGGTGGTTCAAGCTTGGAAAGGTTCACCTTTGGTGGTATACCGTATATATCACGACTTTCTGTGAAGGACCATAGTATGAGGGTTACTATTGGTTTAGGGTACGGTCTGCGAATCTTAAGGTAGTATCATCCTCCTGCTCTTTTGATGGCGGTTCAAAAGGAGCCTAAGTAACTCCTTATTGCAACAGCTATTTCCCAAATATTGGTTCAGCCGTTCCAGAGATAACCCGGAACAAAACAGATAAATAGAAAAAAAAATTAAAAATGTTTGTAAAAGGCCACTAAAAGGTGCCTCGGGTCGACTGGGCAACAAGGGCCTTTGTCGTCCACTGAAGTGGACCCGGGAAGAAGGCGACATCAGCTGACCCGCGTCGCCTTGCACTGTGACGGCACTGGGAGGGGGAGGGTTTAACCTCCCCTCCTACTCTGCAATTTGCTATCCGAGGGCATTGCAGAGGAGCTATCTTGTTGAAGATTCCCCGCCCTCCCAGTCAAAAAAAGAAAAAAAAGGTATCCTTAACAGCGGCACACCGTACTGTGAACCCATACTGTGGTGACTTCCATTCGACGTCTAGACGAAAATGTATTATTGACGAAAACATTTTAAGATTTATTCCGAGTCTTCTCTGAATCGTACGTTTTGTGAAACCAATTTATAAAATATAATTTCAATCTCATTTTCTGTGATACTTTTATCACTACTGGCGGCCTCACAGGTCACAATAGAAGAATTGAGAACATGGAATAAAGGGAGGGCATTGAATGCCACACTCTCAAAATACTAACTAGCTAATTGCTTCAAGGTCTGCCGTTCCCCTAACATCTCTCTGGCCCGGTTGATCACCGAGACCACGGTGTCTATAGCTTGCTCTTCATACGAGTACACTTCTGGTATATTCATAATTTGTTTTGCTCAAATGTGTATAAAGACCGATTATCTTTTCAAAACTGTAACTGTCATGTTTAAAAGTCAGATGTTTATTTACTCATGCCACCAGCTTTTATAATTATTGATAAACGAAAGAAGGTTACATACTCGTATGTAAATAAATTATGTCCATTAAACCGTACTTGGTAGCGAAATAGCTTTAGATTTTTTATACCCTAAAACAATCTTATTTTATTGATCAGTAAAATAATATCCCCGTGATATCGGTGGCTTGTTGTTTCCAATATTTGTAATTTTTTTTTTTCTAAATTGGCCTCAATCTCGCCTGATGGAAGGCGATGACGAAGCCTAGGATGGAGCACGCGAGGCTATAAGGTGTCTGTTCACATTGGACTTAAAGGTGTCCACATTGTACCCGTGAGAAAAGACTGAACGCGGCAGAGTTCCACTCCTTAGCGGTTCGCACAAGGAAGGTGGAGGCAAACCGCTTCGTGCGTATCGATGGGGTGTCATTATGTAATATAAACTTTATACGTTTAATTAATATATTATTAATTTATTTATTTAACTTAATAATATATTTGTTCATGAAAATTCATCTATTATTTTATTGTAAATAATATATATTAATAACTATTTATACATATATCATATTTATTGTACTCTTATTGTCTGTTGTCTATATAAATTCCATCTAAATGTATTGTTGGGCGCGCACGACTTTGGGTAGTCCTGGGCACCGCTGAAAATAAGCGCTGTCGCATACTTGCGACGGCATATGCTGAGGCGGTGTCCAGTATTGGCATCATGTCTTATGTACTGTTTGTCCGTTTTTTCTTTAACTGTATTTTTTTTACTTTTTTTTCTGTCTTTTTGATATGTTTATTTTGTGCCAATAAAGAATATGTCTATGTATACAGCCTTTATATATGTCCCAATGCTGTGCAAAGGCCTTCTCTGCGGAGAGAGAATAAGGGCGCAGTCCGCCACGCGGCCCTAGTGCGGATTGGCAGACTTCACATGTCTTAGAAAAAAAATTCTATTCTTCATGTGGGTTTCCTTACGATGTTTACCTCTACTGCACGAGCACGTGGTATCAGTACATAAAATTGCAACAGCAAAATTGGTGAAAATACAATAGCTACCGACCGAGTCATGGTTCGGCCTTCTCACTCGGATCGGAATGCTTACGCGTGACATAATAACCGTCCAAGCCGAGGTTACCCCTCACTGGGGGGACTCTTGTGTCGAGTTACTAGCTAGTAGAGGTTCAGGCTAAGCGACCTAAGAGCTATGCCGCCACCTCTCAATCCGGTGAAGCAGTAAAGGCCAGCCTGTCTGGCCAACTAGCAGCGACATCATGGGCATTATCTATATTGGAGTACAACAGTCATCGAGGTAAAAATAATACAACTGACTACCAAAAGAATTTTCAGTAACCACGGAGTCGACTGACCTATTGTTAGCACATTAGGTATGAACAGATCGTATACACTGTACAATAACTTAGTGCGTCATACGGGCGAAAGTAAATAGTTTTTATAAATCAATGAGTCACCGGACACACGGCTGGGTGCTTATATGTGTACGTGTAATAAACGCACCGGTGTGAAACGCTTTAAATATTCAAGTATATTTACAAGTATAAACAAAAACCCGACCTCAAATGTACGTTAAAATGAACGCAATTTTAAACCTCTTACCGTCAATGACTATTAAACGCTACTAAGTAAGGAAGTGACGTAAAGGTGGACAGCATAGCAAAACTAATGGCCATGACAAGCAGGGACACAGCGATCGTGGAGAAGCTAATAGCAATGCAGCGGGGCGTCTGCGACGCGTGAACCAGAGCGACCTCTGGCCACCTCCAAATTCAGGCATTATATATAAAAATAAATTAAAAAAAAAAACAAAAAAGGAAAATAGTAACTGTAGAAATGGCACTCTTTTAATAAATGCAGAGTGAACAATTTAAGTGTATTGGAAAAGAGCATGGACACAGGTCTGTGGTTGCTATCTAATAACAATAAAAAAAACTAATGTTAGGAAGTAAGGAGAACTTAATATTAACAAAAAAAGGCTATAAAAAATTATTGAGCAGAAGGAAAAAGACGAGAACAAAGAACAAAAAGAAAGACAAAACAGAGATTGAAGTAAAGGTTACGTATACACAAGATCAACAAAGACTAAAGAATAAACAAAAAGATCAAGACTTCAATGGTAGGAGTTCAGTCCGTGTGAGTCGGACACTCCTGAACAGAAGAGACAGCCAGGGTCTATGAGAGAATTCCCTTCTTTGCTCAAAAAAAAAGGCGCTCGCGTTTATTTCCGATGTACCATAGTTATAATAGTAAACCGAAGAAATAATATAAACGAAGTTATGACACCCATATTGTCTTTACAAATAAAATTTCGAAATTCTTTTCTAAAAAAAATCTTTTTCTCAATTCGTCTCTGTTTTTTTATGTTTGCTATGACAGAACATTGGAGTCGCTAGACCGTTTTTGATGATTCTTAATTTATTTGAACGATAATGCTTCCCATGTGGTTCTATTGAATAATAATAAAATTTTCGTCCAATTCTGACAATAAAATCCTTGATAAAAGTCCATATAAGTCTTAAATGTGCACCTAGAATGTGCGTCAGATATGGACGAATAACTCAATTTCACGCCAACCGATTTCGGTAATTCCATTTTTATTGGAAATGATTCTATTCATGAGTAGTTTGATAAGAGTTAGTTTTTTTCTATTTGATGACATTCTTGTTTACCATTCCAACTAAGCTTAAGCTTGTTGCAGATGGTTCACGTCAATAGTCGAATGGTAGATTTGAACCTACGATACCTACCTTACGATTCCATGAAACCCTAAGTACCTAATTAGATGCACTAGGCATACTATGATTTAAATTAGTCATTCAACACGCGGATATAGAAATGAAGACAAGGTTATCGATAAATGGTCACGTTTTACGTCACGTGTTATTGTTTATACTCGCTTGCTTAGTTAACAGTAACTCGATACTAAGTATTGGTATAGAAGTGAAAACTTCTTTTGTCGCGTTGAGCTCGTGAGTTGAAATGGTAATGTTGTTGTATTTGCGGGGTGCTGCCATCTTTTGATTAGTTCTATGTATTGTGTTACTTAATTCTGCGTACCCGGCTAATAGATGGCGCTTTGCTGTCGTCATGTAAAAAGACAGTGTTGTATTGTTAATACAAAACTTCTTTAGATGTGAGCACTTTTTGGTACGGGGAGTTCTCATAGGTTCGCGTCACCGACATGCTAAGCCATCTTTTGCCACGATTTTGTACAGTCTGTAAATAAATAAATCATTTAAAAATGTATGTAATTGTTGCTCGGAGTGTGAATAACAAAATTAAAATTCAAAGTTAAATACTAAAATTCTTAATTATTCACTTCTATTAGCATGTCCCTGTGACTGCCACTTTTAATTTTATTTAAAAGATTACTTGGAGGGATATATCAATTGTAGAATGCACCAGTTTGGTTTTAAGATAATTTTTAATTAATTTCCATCGTGTGACACCTTTCTGACACTCCTGACGGCTTATTGCTTATACACATAATGTTTTTTTATTCAATGTCAAACAACAAGAATCATTATTATTGGTTATATTGCCTACAAGGTCACAAGCTAAAGGTACTCGGTAACTTCAGTAACCGTGTTTCCTTGCTCAGTCGTGACTCAAAACTGACATAACTGTAGAAATTCACCTCCGCGCCGGGCTTACCTCGTGTGCTATGAGTCACGCAAAAGATACTCCATAAAACAAGGAAGTAGGCCTCCTTGATGTGTTTTGCTCTTATCTGTATTATTTTATTAAATCTAAAAATAAAGTCAACGCTCACTTTTAATTGTGCTATAATTTCTGTTACAAAACACCAATTATAATACGATTCTTAAATCAATAACTTTATTAGTTATCGTTAATGTGTTCTGCGATCACGTTTTCGACAACCCTGCTCATTAAATCAGATTTGATCACTAATATCTCAATGTATCCAAAATTTCAGTTAATAATTTTGCTTGATCGAGTCCACCATGCATAATATTTCAAAGTCGTCTAATTTATTTATTTGTATTATATGTGTATATGCGTACTATTTTCTGCGTTTCTTTTTATCAATATATATGACTATAGTAAATGTATGTATCTCTGTATGTATGTATAATTTTTTTTTACTTTATCAAGTTTCTCCGTCTGGTTGGTAATATATAAAATATATAAAATTTACATAACATACTTTATATAAACTATATATTTTATTAGATACAATTTATATAACAGAATAAATAAATAAATCCAACCAGACGAGATTCCCTCGGCAGGGGAGACCAAACGGCCGAGGCTCAGGGTGAATGAGAGAGAAATCGGCGGACAATACGCGCGGTATCGAGCAACACCGCTTTCTGAATCTGCATAATTAATTTTAAATTATTATTAGTAGTTAGTTATATGTCTATTTAGTAAAAACTCCCTCTTCTATTTTATTATTCCTCTCCATCCTAAGGTTGCCTAAGGACTCTATCACGAATGATTATTTATTATTATGTGTTTTTTTATATTTTATTTTTAAATAATAAAGAGCATGAATAAATAAGAAAATTAAAAATAATCCTCTCGAAAGAAAACAGATGCTTACAGTCGTCCGTGAGGCTATTGAAATTAAAAAATTCCATCCTAATTTTAATAGTAAAGCTGGCTGGACATACCGGTCTGCTTAGGATCCTATTAATAATAAAATTAAATATAAAACTAAGCCCACAGCTGCAAAAATCCAAGCCAATGAGAATTCAGTTTTCGTGGATAGAAAAAAGTCAATAAAAAATAAAATTAAAAATTAGACATAAATCACAAACATCAAACAAAAGAATCACAGTGGTGGATATTTGCTTTGGCGTCATTAACCTAATGGTTTAGGGTACGGTCAACGAATCATACATAATAAATATAATCACCATTCGACTATTGACGTGTACCATCTCCCAGCACAAGCTTAAGCTTAGTTGGAATGTGTAATGTTGACGGTACTTGTATAATAAATCAGTTTAGACTCACACCTCGCAGTTTTATTACATGGTGACAGCGGTGGATGCGAGAGTGTTAGAAATATTTCTTTAAAAAAAGAAAAATTGCCAGCTTTTGTTTAAAAAAATGAGACGCCACTATCGCAGACTCGAGTCGCTACCAAAGCGCTTTACGTCAGGATTTTAAAGTCAAAATGTACAGTGTAGCATTCTTACGTGAATAATGTATATGTATGTGTATAAATCATTAAATAAATAATTTAGTACTTTTTATTTAAACTTAGAAAAAAGGAGACAACAAGGCGTCAAAAATACACTTAATAAACTTATCTTAATAAGCGACAAGTAAAATATTTGAACGAACAGGCGTAAGAAAAGTCACTTCACTGTTATCTCCATTAAGTTTCTGTTTACTAAAACAACACAAGTCAATGATAAGAGCCGTCTATCACTTCCAGTCGAGTTATGTCCGTGTAACGAACACAAGTATAGCGAGCGCGGGCGCACGCCGTCATGTCAGTCGCGTGACAATACTTCGAGTGGAAACATCGGATAAACGCGGCGTTGCTTACATTAATGTTCATTAGAATCCGCTTCTAAATACATCCTTGTTGACCGTGTGTAGTGCGACGATGGGTGCGCTGGGCTGTGTTAATGTTGCCAGGATCACGCCCACCGATAGCACGGAGGTGTTCGCAGTGAATGGATCCGACACATCGCTGGAGAAGACGGTAAGATTGCTCTATCATTGGTAAGACTGTGATAGATTCCAGTGGAGGTAGCAGTGAAAATTGCTAGTCAATTGGCTGTTTCATCTCGGGCTCTATCGGGACGTATTCCGATTGCACCGATACTGAACTACAGTTCGCTGAGTTGCTCCTATGCTCAGGCGTCCTTACATAACAGTGACCCGAGTAACTCTAATATCTTAAAAACTTTTTTATTATCACGGAGGAAATCTTCAAACAGATACCCCGCCTCCTGGGGGAAGGCAGAACTACTGCAGGGCTGAATTCCTAAAAACCTTTTTTTTTTGTTGACGGGGAGGAAATCTTCACAAAGATACCCCGCCTTCTGGGGGAAGGCGGCGGTTATGTGGGGTTCTTACCCACTAAAACCTCCCCGGTGGCCCTTTCCTCGGTGCATGACGAGGTGCTCTGGGATCTCCAGTGGAACGCACCGGAGCCCCTCTGCACTGTGCTCAAGGAGAGCACGTCCCGGGTGGGGAGGTTACTCCCTCGTCCCCGGTGCCCTCGCAGCGCAAGGCGACACGGGCCAGCCGATGTCGCCTTCTTCCCGGGTCCACTTTGGTGGACGACGCAGGCCCCCACCCTTGTCGCCCAGTGAACCCGGGGCCCCTTTTAGTCGCCTTGTACGACAGGCAGGGGATACAGTAGTTTTATTCTTGAGAGCCCAGAATTACAGGGCTGATACCTAAAATATTCACCTAAATATAATATATATAATATAATATATATATAAGCCTGGCGTAACTGTACAGGGGTCCTAGTATATGTTCTATAAGTCTGATAGTAATCTCTAAGCGATTCATATAGACACACGTGTCCATCCTAGACTCCATCTTCGCCTTCCATCTAGCGAGATAAAAGCCAGCTTTAATATTTGAAAGTTGTCATTTATTATACACGAAAGTAATATAAAGCAATAATTGAAATAATAATGGAGCATCAATGGTACACCATTGGATACCATAGTGGCACAATTGAACTAGCAGATTACCAAAACTAGCCAAACTCGACAATTATGATATGACATGTGAAGTCTGCCAATCCCTCTAGCTGTGCGTGGCGGACTATGGCCCTTATACTCTCTTTACAGAGAAGGCCTATGCCCAACAGTTATATAGAATAGAATAGAATATTTATTTATAAACAGGTTTAGTTACACTTATATACATTTCACAAATTAAACGGACATCCATGTAACCATTGCTGCACACATTTTTCGTGGTGACTCCTAAACTAAGCAAACGCTTGATCCTGGGAGCCAGAGTTGCATTGTAGAATTTGCGTAGGAAAATTTTAGTCTTTCAACTTTTAATATAGTTAGTAAATATATATATATAGGCGGGTCTGTGGGGTGTATAGTGTTCATGAGTGTATGTGTGTGTGTGTGTTTATTTTATGGGCTGTAACTTTTAACTTTTATAATTACCTTAAAATATACTCATTATTAGACTTTACGAGAGAATCCTAACCGCGTCATCATCATCCTCAGCCCGTATGCAGCACTACTGGAATTAGGCCTCCTCCAATGCCCTCCACCATATTCATTGTTCGCATTCCGGTCCATCTAGAGGGAGAGAGTCCTACACTTTTCGGACCCATGCGCGTGCAATGCTTTCATTGATTCTATGATGGAAAGTGATGTTGGAATTAAATTTCTTTTTAACCGACTACAAAAAGGAGGTTCTCAATTCGTCCGTAATTTTTGTAATGTTTAAATGCGCTCGTAGTAATGTAACTCAGTGTCCCGCGGTTGACTCAAGTTTGCATAGTACGCTAGCAACCAGAGTTCGACCTCCGGTGCCGGCACTAATGAATTTGTGTGTTGCAATTTTATGTGCTGATTTACCACGCGCTTGGCGGTTAATGAAAACATAGTGAGGAAACGTGTAGGTTTCCTCACGATAGTAGAGGAACAGTTATAAGGTGTCTTAGAAAATTTTCAAAGACAAGTGAAGTCGGCCAATCCGCACTATGGTGGCGTGGCGGACTATGCCCTTATACTCTCTTTATAGAGAACGACTGCGCCCAACCGTGGGACATATACAAAATATATAGGCTGTAATTTAAAATTTTTGCGCTCGTAGCACTTTCATTTATAAAGCGCTTTTGAATTTTATTTGTTCGAAAGGTTTTCGTTCAATTAGATCCCCTATTCATGTCGTTAGCACAATTTATTCCGAAGATGTACCAGGGAACTTAAGAAAATGTGCACATAGGATCCTCCCAATTATCCCCTACAGCACCCCTCATAAATTGTACCGTATTATTGAAGCATAGCAAAGGTTTGGTTCATTGCTTATATTATCATGATCATCATCAGACCGTATCGATCTGCTGGAAATAAATCTGAGCTGGGGATAGGCATTCCTCAATCCCTTCCACCATACACGATCTATCGCTTTCCGGGTCCAGCCGCTTGTGACTATCTTTTTAAGTTCATCGGTCCATCTATAGGGAGAGTGCTTTACGCTTCTTCGATGCGTGGCCTCCATTTCAAGACTTTCCTTCCCCATCTGCATACACTAACTTGATGCAGCCGGCCTACTGCCGCTTCAACTTGCTGACTTTCAGAGTTATGTTGACGACCTTTCTTCTCCGTCTAGCTTATATAAATAGCTATAACCCTTTAGCATCCGGTATTTATTTTAATAAGGTGTAATAATTTATACGTAAACATTCTCCATTATTTAAAATTCAATACTACACGTGAAATGTTGTTTCTTCGTGTTAAATAATCATGCACTCAAATTATGTTATGAGTCACGTTCGTCTGCACTCCCAGTGTTTTGGAATTCGAAAGTGACACCGAACGAAGCCTTCGACGACAAGAAGTAAGGAAAACGGTTTAAATAATAGTCTGGATTTTCCATTGGCCTTTTATAGGTTTTTAATGCTAAATCGTCTAGTCATTCACTTATAGGTAACTTACCAAACCAATTGTGTACAAAATGAACGATCACTGGTATTATATTCAAGGCTTACTGGCACACCAATCGAGTCTGTATTACTATTTGATAATGACAGAATGATAATTGTCATTACTATAATATGTCGGTTTCATAATGAAACCTCACTGATAAATATATATAGTATTCTTAAAAAAATCAATTTCGAGGTTGTTAATTAATTTTACGTATGAAATCATTACAAGAACCATAACCTTACGAGTTTACGAGAACATTACGATTATTGTTTTTTTTAACGACACAGCACTAAATGTAATTATGATTAATTCCTACCATCACTTTTGAAGTTCAGAAATGGTTAATCATTAAATCAATTAACAAATCCATGTTTGGTCGATCGCAGTATATCACGTACAATCTTTATTTGGTATTCAAAATGTTCCCATGTACAAAACAAATGAACCACGTAGTTCAGTGGCGGACGCATCAAGTTGCATAGTACGCTAGCAACCAGAGTTCGAACTCCGGTGCCGGCACTAATGAATTTGTGTGTTGCAATTTTATGTGCTGATTTACCACGCGCTTGGCGGTTAATGAAAACATAGTGAGGAAACGTGTAGGTTTCACGATAGTAGAGGAACAGTTATAAGGTGTCTTAAAAATATTTCAAAGACATGTGAAGTCGGCCAATCCGCACTATGGTCGCGTGCCGGACCTATACACATATGCCTTTATACTCTCTTTATAGAGAATGACTGCGCCCAACCGTGGGACATATACAAAATATATAGGCTGTAATTTAAAATTTCTGCGCTCGTAGCACTTTCATTTATAAAGCGATTTTGAATTTTATTTGTTCGAAAGGTTTTCGTTCAATTAGATCCCCTATTCATGTCGTTAGCACAATTTATTCCGAAGATGTACCAGGGAACTTAAGAAAATGTGTTTACAGGATCCTCCCAATTATCCCCTACACCACCCCCCATAAATTCTCCCGTATTATTAAAGCATAGCAAAGGTTTGGTTCATTGCTTATATTATCATGATCATCATCAGACAGTATCGATCTGCTGGAAATAAATCTGAGCTGGGGATAGGCATTCCTCAATCGCTTCCACCATACACGATCTATCGCTTTCCCGGTCCAGCATCTTGTGGCTATCTTTTTAAGTTCATCGGTCCATTTTTTAAAATTTTTTTTTATGTTGTAATTATTTGTGTTGACTACAGCACCGAATTGGTTTAGCTGTAATGGTGCTGTAAGTTCTGTCTAATAAATAAAAAAAAAAATCTATAGAAAGAGTGCTTTACGCTTCTTCGATGCGTGGCCTCCATATCAAGACTTTCCTTCCCCATCTGCATACACTAACTTGATGTAGCCGGCCCACTGCCGCTTCAACGTGCTAACTTTCAGAGCTATGTCGACGACCTTTGTTCTCCGTCTAGCTTATATATATACTCGTAGCTACAACCTTTAGCATCCGGTATTTACTTTAATAAGGTATAATAATTTATACCTAAACATTGTCCATTATTTAAAATTCAATACTACACGTGAATTGTTGTTTCTTCGTGTTAAATAATCATGCACTCAAATTATGTTATGAGTCACGTTCGTCTGCACTCGTCTGTTTTGGAATTCGAAAGTGACACCGAACGAAGCCTTCGACGACAAGAAGTAAGGAAAACGGCTTAAATGATGTACTCTGGATTTTCCATTGGCCTTTTTTATAGGTTTTTTAAGCTAAATGAAGAAACCGTCTAGTCATTCACTTAAAGGTAACTTACCAAACCAATTGTGTACAAAATGGACGTTCACTGGTATTATAGTGATCGATATTTGTTAGTTTTCGTAATATTTTATTTCATGGCTTACTGGCACACCAATCGAGTCTGTATTACTATTTGATAATGATAGAATGATAATTGTCATGACTCTAATATGTCGGTTTCACAATGAAACCTCACTGATAAATATATATAGTATTCTTAAAACATCAATTTCGACGTTGTTAATTAATTTTACGTATGAAATCATTACAAGAACCATAACCTTACGAGTTTACGAGAACATTACGATTATTGTTTTTTTTAACGACACAGCACTAAATGTAATTATGATTAATTCCTACCATCACTTTTGAAGTTCAGAAATGGTTAATCATTAAATCAATTAACAAATCCATGTTTGGTCGATCGCCGTGTATCACGTACAATCTTTATTTGGTATTCAAAAATGTTCCCATGTACAAAACAAATGAACCACGCAGTTCAGTGGCGGACGCATCAAGTTGCATAGTACGCTAGCAATTGGCAATTAGCAATTGGAAATTAGCAATTAGCATGGCTACCCTCCCACAGGCGCAGAAGGCTCAGGTTGTAAACCGGGCCTGTCACTGGGGCGAGATGGTGAATGCTAACGCGACCCCATCTCGCCCCATCACAGTAAAGGACTGCTCACCATAGGAGGTTTAAGTCGATAGGGGCCTCTACGTGCCCGCTTCCCCGGCGGGCACGTATGAATAAAAGCATTTCCTCCCATGAAAAAAAAAGTACGCTAGCAACCCGAGTTCGATCCGATTAAAAATGACTAAATTTCCATACAAATTTTCATCCATTATTTGAACTCCTTATATTCCTTTTTTTGCATTAAAAAGTAGCCAAGTCCTTCCGCATGCTCTAGACTATTTCTGTACCTAATTTTATTTGAATCGGTTCAGTAGTTTAGGCGTGATTGCGTAACACACAGAATTACTTTCGCATTTATAATTTACTAATATAATAGCCGTGACAAGAGCCATCGTAGCTCAGTGTCCGGACGGTTGGCTCAAGTTGCAGAGTACGCTAGCAACCCCAGTTCGATTCCTGGTGCCGGCACCAATAAATTTGTGAAGGAAAACATCGTAAGGAAACCTATATGTCTTAAAAAAAAATTCTAATGCGTGTGAAGTCTGCCAATCCGCATTAGGGCCGCGTGGCGGA
Organism: Meandrusa payeni; assembly: GCA_029286785.1. Lineage (NCBI taxonomy): Eukaryota > Metazoa > Arthropoda > Insecta > Lepidoptera > Papilionidae > Meandrusa > Meandrusa payeni. Next base: position 1,777,071 of record JAGSMX010000008.1, on the reverse strand, counting down.
CTATGCCCTTATATTCTCTTTACAGAGAAGGCCTGCGCCCAGCAGTTGGATAAATTTATTATATATATAAAAGCTTTAACGCTAATATTAAATAAAGAAGATAATGTACTTATTTGGTAATTACAAAATCCACTTATAGTCGTCCATTCTCCATAAATGTAGGTCGTAGTAGAAGATCCGCTTAACTTAATTTTCAACTGTCTGCGAGACAGTCGAATGAGTCACGCGGCCGTGTACCTGTCTGCGGCGTGCCACTTAGTCTCGCGTTACGTCACATCACGTCACGCCGGGTCAACGAAACGTCACGCTCGAAATGCGTGAGAATATTGCCTTGCCAGCGTGTCAGATTTTGTTAGGCTAAGATGGGAGCAGAGACAATCATTTGTTAATTTCAAATAACAATAGGACAGTTTAAAACATTATTTTTATAATATGGAAAATTTCAGTCTTCAATTATTGACAATAGATAAATTTAATGAGTAGTGGAATTTATTGCTAGTTATTGTTATTTATTACTCTAAGTTTGTATTCAATCAAGCTTCCGGAGTCAGTCTTTCCGTCCAAGTACGACGTGGGAGCCTTCAAGAGTAGAGTGAATAGGCACTTACTAAACTAGCGCGTACCATCTTTCGACTATATCACCACTTAACACCAGGTGGGATCATGGTCAAGCACTAGTTTGTACTCCATAAAAAAAACAATCGTCATATTTCGATGGCCGCTTCTTCTCCCAGCGCCAACGCTTCCCGAAGTGACATATAAGTTACTTTAGCTTAGATTGTCCTATTTAGATTTTATCAATAAAATAGCTACCGACCCAGTCGTGGTTCGTCCCTGAACTGTGGTCTTTTTGTTTATAAATGTAACATGAGGCATGACTACTGGCTTATATATTTGTTAATTCAGAGTTTATCGCCCCTTGTAACCCAGTCGTGGTTCGACCCTGTCGGGTGCCCTTGGTTCGGAATGCCTACGCGTAACATAGTAACCGTCCGCCGAGGTTACCTCTCACCGGGGAGTCTTGTGTCTCTTGTGTCGAGTTTCTAGCTACTAGAGGTTCAAGCTAAGCGACCTAATAGCTATGCAACCTTCAAAACGATGAGCAGTCACGGCCAGCTTCTCTGGCCAATCTGTGTAGTCCTTCATAAAAGAGTATCTAAACGTAGTTGCCACTATAGGACACTCCGGCAGTGCTACTAATATTAAAAGGAAAAATTTCCTGTGCCTGCGACGCTTTGTGAAATAGAAAAAGGCATAAGGAAAAGTGAAAGCCACCTCTAGTTGAGATTAAACCCCAACAGCGGTGATATGCGACGGTATATTTAAATTACACCCACTGCTTAATCATCGCATAACAAATTGTGATGTTTTTTTCTTTGTGTACATTTCTCTCGTTATCATGTCATTATTTGTTTAACAAAAAACATTAAGCACAGCAAGGTTAGTTTTGTCATTAATAATCGAATCTAAACACCATAGAATAATAAATGACAATAACTGTTTATTCGTCAATGTTTTCGTTTTGTTTGTAATTGGACTTTAATTAAAAAAAACGCGAGTGGTGCTTTACACTATACGACTAAAGTAAAACTTCTTTAACTCCATCTATATGTATGTATATAAATGTTTCTCATTCTCCTGCCTAGCGATTTCCCGGCCTACCACCAGGGCCCGCTGTCCTGCTTAATCTACTCCACTTTGCCTACTCTTCGGCATCCTACTTTGTTAGATGGTTCTCTAACATATCACACACAAATTATCAAAAGAAAAATCATTAAAATAAGAAGATAAATACCTACCAGTTGAACAATCTCTGACCCCACAAGTCAGAGGAACAAATAGAATTTCCTTAAAAAACGTTACGCAAAAAAAACATATCACACACGGGATCTTGGGCCTTGTAAATTGAGGACTAAGCATCTATTTCCGAGATAGTTAGGTCTGCGGTATATGTGGCCATACCATCGGAGACAACTATCCTTTCCTTTAATGTATATATACACAAAAAATGATATAGGTGTACTTGTACAATAAGAAAAAGTAAATGTGAGCGCGCTCTCTCGTGTTCCTACATTAATATACATAATGTAACTCTTTCTATATTCACCAACTTATATTTCCGTCTCAACTGCTGTTCACCTCGCCCGATCACACTTTTCGTTACGCGTTCACAGCCTATGTCATGCGTACGTAAAGAAGGTTTACCTCAAATGTTCTTTCTAGCCCACGGGGGTCGGAAGACGTGGCGATAATTATTCTCCGAGCGTGTTAGGTTCTTAATATACAATTAATTGGTGATTTAGCTGTCACCAATCTGGCCCAGTCTTGATCCAAGGCGCAATATGTTCTGTACTAGTGCTTGACCGCCATCCCATTTGTTGTTAAGTGTGAATTCAGTTCTGGATGGTAAGTTATATGTCTATAGATATATACCAAAATAAAATGTTTTGCAATTTTTGTCTTATGTCTGTTAATTCGGGCTAATCTCTGGAATGGCTGGACCGATTTTGACGGTACTTTCACTGGAAGATAGCTGATGTAATAAGGAGTAACTTCGCGGGGCGTACCTGTTTTGTAAATATAGATTATACATATAATTCTCATCATAAATATCATCTAAAGAACATTCCAATTAATATTCATTGAAGATACAATTATAACACCGTCGTGTATTACCAAATAGGTACAGCGCCATCTAGCGTCGGATAGATGAACGTCAATAATAAATAGTTGAAGTGTCAAGTGTGACAGTAAACATCGCACGCCGCGTCGTAACCCGGCACAATCAATTTAATTATAAAGCGGTAAATCTTTGTCCGTCACTATTATCAATAATTAATTAACAACAATAGGGGCTGAGGAACTATTTATAGAAATTAAGAAGCAATTTGTTTGTTTGTCTAACTCGTCGGCGGTCTGCGGAATTATCTATTACTAGCGTTCTACTCCTGATTTGTATTGAACATTTAAGATACCGCAATGGTTGAGTGGCCCTCCAAATATGACGGGTTCAGATCAGGTCTTATTGTTGTATCCTCTGCAATAACTGAGAAAGAGATCAGCAGTTATTATGTGCGGGCCATAAACAGAAATGGGAAGAAATGTCAGATTAAACGCATTACACAACTTTCATTTATTTCCAAAGAATCATTTCAACGCGAACGCCAACCATCAAGATGGTGACGATAGAATTTGGAATTCTGCCGTGACGTAAAGACCTCAGACCTTTAACAAGAGTAATAATTTTAGTTATAGTTTGATATAAATTTAATAATTTTAAGACATACTAAAAAAACTGTTACATTATGAGTTTAAAAATATATAACAAAATACCGCAGGAAATGAGAGAATTACCATTGCAGCGATTTCAGAAGATACGCAAACAGTGGCTAATTCATAACAGTTTTTATTCTCTTAACGAATTTTACACGTAAAAACCGTAAAGTGACATTAGTACGTGCAGTGTTTTTTAAATGTTAAATTTGTAAAAAGGATTATTTAATTTGTAGAATAGAATCAATGTATTGTATTTGCATGCAGGTTGGGCTAAATATGCCAATGCCTACCTAAAAATTATCATCATATCAGTTACCATATTTCCCGCAAATAAACATTATTATGCTGAAGCTGCTCCCTGCGGTGTAGTCCGCGATCAAAAACTATATAATTAAATTTATTTAAAATAAAAGTAGCCTAAATTGCAGATCAGTGAAGACGGTGATTGCGAAAAAATGCGGTAAAAAGATTGGAGCGGTTATGTCGGAACAGGGGCATTAGGCGCAACACCAAAAAGTGGCTAATGCAGACGCTGATATTTTCTATCCTTTTATACGCTTCTGAAACCTGGACGCTAAAAGCGAAGCGACGGAACGTCGCACAAACGAGTCAATCCTCAAAGAGTTGGATATAACGACACGGCTCTCAACAATCTGCAGGCAGAAGTCCTCAATTTCTTCGGACACACGGTCAGGCGAGACCCAGACAGTCTGGAAAGGCTCATGATTACTGGTTGTGTGGAAGGAAAGAGAGCGAGAGGGCGGTCTCCTACAAGATGGACAAACACAATTCAGGACGCTACGGGAGCTACCCTACAATCATCCATCCAAATGGCGCAAGACAGAAATGTCTGGAAAGAAATGGTGGCCAGGGCAACGCACCATAGTCACATCCCTGTCATGAGGTTACGACATAGAAGAAGCCTAAGTTACTTCTTATTACATTACACTATAAATACACTCGTATGTATGTTGTAAAAAGCGGTTATTTTAATATTACAAACAGACACTCTAATTTTATTTACTTGCATAGATAATTATTCTTTTAACTGTATTCATAGGTATGAATGAAGTACTTATTTTTGAACATTTTTCATCTGTTATCCGGAACACTGGCAATGCGTGGAAGTTAAAACAAAATGGACGTCTGTTGACATTACAATGTTGGCGCGCACAATTGATAAAACGGTACAAAGTGAAATATTATGACGCCTTCTTAGAACGGCGATAGCTCTTTCGCTGTATAACGTTTTTAATTGATTTCATTATTTCATTGTTACAATTGTTCTTTGATACAATGTCAGTATTCCACCCGATTGTGATTGCTATTTGGAATAAGAGTGATAGATGTTTGGATGGAACGAAGGGACGATATGTCATGACCGTTCTATACGAAAGGCTGTGTATGCCATTCTAAATGCTAATGTGTAACGTTGTTTTTGTAGAATACATTTTGGTCATTGTGTAACATAGTAACCATCCAAGCCGAGGTTACCCTTCACCGAGGGGACCCTTGTGTCGAGTTTCTAGCGATAGAGGTTTAGGCTAAGCGACCTAAGAGCTATACCACCTCTCAATCCGCTGAAGCAGTCAAGGCCAGTCTTCTCTGGCCAGTCTGTGTAGTTCGTCATAAAAATAAACGCGTATGGACGCTGCGTTCTGGCGCCTATTTTTACTTCATCCTAGCACATTTGTGGTTGTCCTTAAAAATACTTATTATATAATACTTGTTATAAACCTACAACGCTAGCCATCAACAATTTTTCTTTCTATACCAATAAAATAAATATGGGATTTTAATAGACATTAAAATCAAATACAGTACCATTGGCAGTACATAGTACACACATACACAACATACACACGCATTCACATCACAATATCACCAATGACATTCAAAATCCGAAATTTAAACTGAGTTTTCAATTTTAAATGAATGAATGAAAATTAATGACCAAAGTCTGAATCCCTTTGTTGGCAGTCAGTACAGTGAAGATTGATAATTAATGTTTTATAACCTAAGTATAAGTAATAGGTAGTGAAACCAAACTTTTCACACAAAAAAATCAAAAGCGGCACATAAGTGACGACTCTAAAAACAAAAATATACAGTCTTGAGAATCTTCTTCATGTTTTGGAAGTTAGTTAAAGAACAGTATTCTGTAAATGTTCAGATGACTCAAGATTGTGCCGACACAATTATAGATTAGTAAGCAATATTTAAAAGAAAAAAGCCACTCATTAAACCAGCCGGGACTAGAATCCCCGAACGTGACCCCAACACAGTCACCTACCTATACCCGGTTATTGGAAATGTACGTCAATTAACCTATCCACACCTAATAAATAACAATAAGTTAATTAGTCGTAACACGTAGTTAAATGAAAGGCTATTATAATGAAATTGTCTGTTATACCGTATGATTTAGTGCTTGAGGTGTGATCGTATGGTAAGGGAATAGTTACCGGACGCCAAGAGATTATCGCGCCGCCATCTTGAATTATTGCGCGCGAGCTGAGACGCGGGAGTGCTCTATGCAAGAAGGAGTAATTTATCTTCATTCTAGATATGTGCAAATTTTTATACAAATCCAGACAACTTCGCAAAATTTAAATGAACAAATACCTTCGTATATAGAAATATATTTAATTCTTCAGTTTCTTTGTACGGTCAGTAATTATATATTACTAGCGTTCCCAGGCCGCTTCGCCGGATCTCCAGTCGATCGTAACGCCCAGACTGAGGTACACCCTTGTGCCGAGTTACTTCCTAAAGAGGTTTAGGCTAACCGATCTAAGAGCTGTGCCACCTCTCAAAAACCCGATGAAACTGTGGAGGTAGCTTGGCTTGGACATCCAACTGTTTCGCTTCGCAAGAGACAGGGAGAAATTTGGAGATTTCTTCTTAAAGTGTAAGAAGACTGTAATTCCGAGAAGCGTCTTTCATGTCTATAAAACAATAATTTGCACAGTTTACTATCACTGGTCGGTGTTGCGGACACTCGTAAGTCAATTAGAATTGTCGCATCAAATAAATCGTACGCATCGATTGTTCCCATGATGTATGGCGGTGTCTGAAGATATAGCTGATAACCCTTCGCCCCCGGGGCTCCAGGGCTGCGCGGCGGCCGTAAGCGGAGATTTATTGCACACGCTCTCCTCATATTTATTGCGCGGGGGATTAAAATATTGACGCCATTTGTCCGCCGAGCGCTAGGTGTCGCTGATAATTGTCAAAGAAATTATATACATCTATTAAATGTAATTCCTTATTTCATAATTATATAAGTATCATAAAGAAACATTTATATAAGCATCGTTATCGTCATATTAATGCTTAATTCTATTAAATCTTACGAAATAGCATTATTCAGAACCTATCTAAACTCTCATTAATCTACCCTTGAAGTACATCCTTTCCAATAAGAAAATGAGTCATCGAAATCGGTTGGCTTAATACTGAGTTATTTGTCCAATGGTTGCGCATATACTTATTGCAAATATAAGACTTATATGGTTGTATCATGAATGCCATTATCAGAATGGGAGCACACGGGAAGCATCAGCTTTCAAATGAAACAATCATCATCAAAATCGGTTCACGCAGTCCAAAGTTACGAGATAACAAACATAATAAAGACATAGACAAATTAATAACCACCTCCTTTTTGAAGTAGTAACTTGTTTTGTACTTAAAAAGACGAAAAAAGGAAATCCCATTGATACTAACCAGCTCGGATTCAAATCCCAGATCATAATATAGTATAGTCGAACTCTAAGCCATCGGCTATCATGTTTTGTCATTATAAATATATAATAGAAGTCACGTATACCTTTAACAATAGTTATAACCCTACCAATACTCATTCATAGTTAATTAACGACTATAAATCCAATTTATATGTTGTTAAAAATGATTCTTCATTGTATTCGACACTGTCACAACCAATAATATGACGTAAAAGGTAAACTTACTGGATTTTCCTCATCCATAATATTATAAATCGTTTGAACCCACAATTGTTGCATTGTTCGACAAAAGTTTGTACGGGATTGTAGTTACTCCAGTACAGTCACGATTGTGTTTTGTTATAGTAAAAATTGTGATACCACATTAAATTTGTCATCAGTGAAATGGTGCAAACGGGTTCAACTATTCGTAACAGTTTTGAAACCTTTAAGAGAATGGCTTCAATACGTGTCCAGGTGAATGATCTAATGTAATATCTTAAAACTAATTTGCGTTGAGAACTTTTTGGTAGGGAAAAATCCTACAGATTCGCAGCACCGATAAGCTAATTTTGTATTTATATTTTGTCATGATCTTGTATAGCCCGTAATATATGTGAATAATTAACCATATACGTGTATTTAAATAAGATATAAGAAGGCGATAAGCCGCTATAACAGCCGGCTGCGCCCGCACCAGTTAAGTATACAAAGCCACAAGTCTGCATTCCGTGGTAGTTTTCGATATTCGTCAAAATATTGGAATAACATTACCGCCTATTACGACCTCAGAAAGATTACTTATATTCAAGCACACACACACACAAACGTAAACACGCCACACATCAATTGCGATAAATCGTTGGTAAAAAAAGAATAAATATAAATATACATATATATATAAAAGTGTATGTAAAATCTTACTTATATACAACCGATTCGTGTCCGCCTTAGTTTTTACAGGTTTTTTGGCTGAAAATCAGCGATAAATCGCTTTGCTTGGTCTTTTATTATTCTTACAGCACAGGACTGGAATATTTTTGCCCGCGTCTGACTTTCCATTGAATTACAATGTGAATGTTTTTAATAGTATATAGAGCGAATATACATTTACTAAGCTAGTGCGCCTTACTTTAGTCGAGGACTTGCTTATAAAGTATAAAAAAAAACATAATTTTAATACTAAACTTAAGTTATAAGTTTTCCTACTCTCGGCAGTCACTGTGACCGCCAATGAGCTTACAGCTTAGTTGAGCTTACATGATCACTGTCACATGAACTTCCACAATGCCGGAGGAGCTGAAGGTTCGTTGCTGGTCTTTGGGAAAGGAGTAGGCTCGTTTCTTAAAGGTCCCCAAATCGTATAGGTTTAGCAACACCGCTGGTTACAAACAGTTAAGTTGGTCATGACTAGTTATATCACCTTAAATTGTTGTTCGAGTTTGACATTTCGATTCCTGCTATTTCACAACTAAACACGTAATCAGTGACTAACTAAAACAACAAGTCACATCGGAATCCGATAAGATAGATGAAATTATCAAAATACAAACATATAGACGTTGCGAAATGATTTTCACACAATCGTGTATAATGCGTTACGAAGTGAGTGTCTTAATTTGTTAATTTTTGAAGACGATGATGCATTTTGCGACGTACGGAACGGTACCGGTGAGAAATGTGTTTTTAAGTAGATTTCAAAGCATTGTTGATTAAATGTCTCTTAATTAAAATGGCTGTTGAGATTTGTTTGTATTGGTCTTGGAACTAAAACCTTTTATAGCGGTAGTGAATCATTTGTGATCACGGGTTTCAAATGCACTTCCGGGGACTATAATCTGACGGGCTTATAGTCCTTGCGTCGTCTTCCTCATTGCTGAGGGTTGTGATCTCCACCTGTTGCGGTCTTCAGCGGTGTGTAATGCCTCGTGGACTTTCGTGTTGGTGTTATCACGGATCTGGTCTGTCCAGGTTATAGGGCTCCTCCCTCTCGGCCGTCTTCCCTGTAGTTTGCCTGTGACCATGAGTGTTATTTATTTATTTACGAGGATTTTTTCTATTAGAAAATATCATCCTCATTCGACAACAGATATTATAAAAACAAAAGCCTTACTACTTATTGCTTAAAAAACAGTGTCTTACAATTTAATATAGTACTTCATCCATAGCTGGAGAAGCTAGGATACTGTTACAAAAACCGGCACCCCTGCGGCTAATCTTAAATTTAGCTCTCATAGCTTCTTTCCTGACACATTCCACCAGTTCATGACGCGTGTTTTTTTTGTTGACGGGGGGAGGGGGGAATCTTTAACAAGATACCTCACCTTCTAGGGGAAAAGCGGGGATATGTTTCCTTGCTCGGTGCATGATGAGGGGCTCCGGGATCTCCGGTGAAACGCACCGGAGCCCCACTGCACTGTACTCTTTGTGTGTGTTTTAGCCGACTATAAGGCGACAGGCAGGGGATGCCGTAGCCTTATAGTCGTAGCCCTGTAGTTCTGGGCTCGTAAAGAGGCTAGAACTACAGTCATTGTACCTATGCTATGTGATCGATCGAATTCGAAAACCCTACGAAGACAAATTGTCGACAATAATGACGACACGAAACGTTTATTTTGACATAATTTTAGGGCTAACGCCAGACGAATGCTCGTTTGCCGCTACTACATACAAAAAAGTACATTATCCAAGCGCCTTACGATGGCGCATACATTTTTAATTGCATTAATACGTAGTACTCGGGCAACTTGTTTACAAGTTGTTATTTAGACCTAGTTTACAGCATCAGGCTTCCGACATAACTTCACCGATTACCTTGCTCCGACAATGATAGCGACGGATTGGCATACCTTCAGAAGCCGTGCAATAAAAGACCACTCGTCCGTCAGGTAATCGATCCTATTACCGATACTCGAGAATCGGTTTATGTTATCGATAACTGTTGATGCGAGCGCCTTGAACAACATAATCAATTCAATGTATTCGATAGCCCCATAGTTCAGTGGCTAGAGGACCTGACATTGTATATTTTATTAGAACTTATTAAATCAATCGCTTAACTTTCAATCAGTTTTATGGCAATAGAACCATCTTATTTTGTTTGGTTAATGATAGGATGAAGATAAAGATAAAGATACCCTACCTTCTGATGGAAAAGCGGCGGTTAATAGATTTCTACTCACTGAAACCATCCCGGTGGCCTTTCGTGTATTGCGAGGAACTCCAAGATCTCTGGTCACCTTTCCAAAGCTTCGCCGTGCTAAGGAATCACGGAATCACTCCGTGGTTTCAAGCTTCAGGGTGCTTGTCTTGTCGACTGTGAACCGGATAGCCCCTTTAGACGCCTATTGCAATATCCTCTACCATAGCCAAATTATGTAAGTCCAGGACAACAGGCCAGTATTATCACCACCTATCACATGTGGGACTCTATGAGCTCGGCAAGAAGCATATAAATATTAATAATAATCTTTCTCTGTGTCTTTGTACCCTGTGTTATAAACTGTGTATGTACATACACACTACTATTATTTATTAAAAACGGCTGTACTGACTATGCTTAAGACAGTTAGGCTTCCAATCGCCCCCCCTCAACCTCCGTCTCAACCGAGACCGGTCGGTAGGGCGTAGTTAGTCGATAGCTTGGGATAAGCCTCGACGAAATAGTTATATTAGGAATAGTTATTCCTAAAAAATCCATCCTAAACGGTACCCATGACCAGGAGAGCAGTTACCCCCTGCGTTGATTACCCGGGTAATGGGGTCATACCCCGAGGCCCGTACCTGCGAGGTTCCTCGAATCTCGTAGACGACCCGCTCTATACTTAAGTGACTATTAGTATCTCTTCCCGACGGGGGGATGTTTTACGAATGGAATCCTTTCCAACGTGTAACTCTTTCGTTGAAATTGTGTTAATTTTCTTAGAAACTTACTCGGCCTTTATTATTGAGGACAAGAGCACTTGATCATCACAGACGTCACAGTGACGTACGATTCGTTATAATTTGTAGTTGTGAGTAATGTTTCGTTTACTATGCGTATTATTCTTTGACAACGTGACAGGGTTGCAGCTTTACACACTTCGAATAAAAATAAAATTGAAAATAAAAATTTAGTGCCATTTTCACTGTTCTGCAAGAACCCCTGTTGAGCGGGTAAAGGCCTCCTCCAGAGAGTTCCACTGTTCCCTGTCCTGTGCTACTGTGATCCACGACGAGCCACCTGTTCTTATTATTTCATCTTTCCATCGCGTCAAAGGGCGTCCCCTTCCTCGGTTTCCTCGTGGGCCATCCGATTTGGTTACTTTTGCGGTCCATCTTTGGTCGTTCATTCTGGCGATGTGGCCAGCCCATTTCCACTTAAGTTTTTGCCCATAGTTCAGGGCGTCAACCGTTTTAGTTGTTTCTCGGATATTTATGTGTCTTATTTTATCAGCTATTTTTATGTTCAGCATGCTACGCTCTATTCCACGTTGACAGGTGTTGATTTTGTTTTTTATTCTGGCGGTAAATTTCCATGTTTGGCAGCTATAAGACAAACACGGTAGTAAAGTTAAGTTCTTGACTTTTGTTTTAATACTTGTTGGTAGACGGCTTTTAAATATTTTTTTTAGGCTCCAGTATTTATTCCATGTATTTTGTATCCTTCTGTCTATTTCCACTTCGTTATTATTCTTATCGAAGCTTATCCTTTTGCCGAGGTAGATATAACTCTCCTTGTATTCTAGTATACACTTCGTATATAAAGAAGAATCTCGTTTCACTAGCAAGAGTCATAAAAAATCAATAAAACGGGTCATTTACCAAGAGTGCAATAAAACGATAAATAATAGAATTATATATCAATCGAACGATTTCTAATAGAACAGGAATATTAAGAAATAGAATTAACTAAACTCGTTAAACTACCTTTGAAGTACATCCTTTCCAATACATATAGCACAGGCGTAAGGCAGCTAGCCTTTCGGTTTTCTACAGATTGCATTTTGGAGAGTGTGCTCAAGAACTACATGATCTAATTCCCGCATCCCCTTTCCACCATCGGACTTCTAGACGCACTGCGGGATTTCACCCTTTTGTTGTGTGTGAACATCCCTCAAACCCGAACGAAGCGATTTGCTTCGTCTTTCATTCTTCGTACAGCAAAGGACTGGAATAGTTTGCCCGCGTCTGTCTTTCCTTCCGATTACAATGTGGGTATTTTCAAGCTAGTGGTATTTACTAAGCTAATGCGCCTTACCATCCAGGACTGCATTTCCACTTAACATCAGGTGGGATCGTAGTCGAGCACTTGCTTAGAAAATATAAAAAAAAAATGAATCATCGAAATTGGTTGACATGATATTGTGTTATTCGTTCATTTGTCGCACACATACTTAAAGTAAATTTTAGATGGGTTTTTCATGGATGCTATCAGAACTGGACCAAACTTATGATAATATATTAAATGGGACTACAATGGAAGTTTCTAGCTTTGAAATAAAAAAAGAATCAACAAAATCGATTCACCCACTCGAAAGTTATGAGGTAACAAACATAAAAAATTTACTTTGAGAACCTCCTTTGTTGAAGTCGGTTGAAAAGAGAGCGTGAAAGTTTGATCCGTTACGTTCGATTTAATTTGAACTTAGATTGTTGTTGAAGTTGACTTGAAAAGTAAGCTGGTGAATGCGTTACTAAAAGTGTTATTAGGCGCGGAATTTGAAAGAGAGATATAACTTAGTGAAGATAGAAAGAGGTAGAGACGTTTTGTAAATCTAAGACACAGTGTAGGCCTATTGTTTGTATCACACTGTAGGAGCAAAAGAGAGCAGAGCGCATTTTCTTTCTCTCTTGAACAATCTTGTATATATTGTGCATATATAAGCCTATATACAGATGGAGTTAAAAACGTTTTAATTCAGTAGAAAAAGTCTAAAGCACACTATCCCATAAAAACCATTGTCGATATCAACTTTTACGTGGGGACTACCATAATAAAGAATATACGAGCTTAGCTGGAATCCGATGAATTCCGATTTTTATTACAATTAAGGTACAATTTTGTCACTCTGTCTGCCAGTCTTCCAGGGAAAGGATACGAGTAATTTTATCTTTATCTTACTGACTAAAAGACATTGTAAATTACGTTAATGTGTGAGGTCTCTGTATCTAATGATATAAATCCATCCACTGGTTGTCTTTCAAAGACAAATGGGCTCAGACAATTCTATGCGGAAGTCAAGATTTATGGAGGAAATATGGAGTGAGTTATTGTTCACAAGAAGACACGTAGGTCGCTTAGGCAGTAACTCCGTGCAGTATTAGTAGCACAAATTTGTCGTAGATAAATATAATATTGATTAATCTTGGACATCGACTTGTCATTCAGTTAATTGTTTGGTTATTACAATTAGCAAATATTGTTAGGAGATGAGAAGGTGGACGTTTTTTAAGGAAAAGGTGATTTGAAGATTTGTGCTTTGGAAACATTTAGGAATATTCAATTGATCTGGAAATTTCTATTTGTGTGTCCGACATTATCCTGAAATGTGTGGAGAAAAATCATTTATTGTATTATATTGATATCTCTATATATTTTTTAATGACAGAAGGTAGTGAAGAGGTTCAGGCTAAGCGACCTAAGAGCTGTGCCACCTCTCAATCCGGTGAAGCAGTCAAGGCCAGCCTCTCTGGCCAATCTGTGTAGTTCGTCATAAAAAAAAGAAGGTAGTGATCGTCAAGAAGAATCTTCGCTTACAACACTTTTAAGACTGAGTAGCTAAAAAGCATATTCATTAGAAAATAATTTTCAATTTCTTAATAGTTATTCAACTTTAGATTAATTAGAGAAATTTAGACGTAGGCCGTAGGGTGACCAAAAAGAAATTATGAAAATTTGTATGTATTTAAATATAGCCGCCATTTAATAAGAAGTTTTTTGCGTTGTAATTAAATATTTGAAAATTTTTTGTTCTTTTGTTGAAAGATCATCTATAAATTTAATAACAAAACTCTTTTGTTTGCAATAATGAAAAAGTTTTATCAAATTTTATTTACTTAAATCAGATAATAAAGTATTTTAACTTTTGATGAACCGGGAACGCTGTTCCGACACGAAATTGTTTTACCATTATGACGTCACAAATATGGCGCCCAATCATGACGTGTAGTCACGTAATTTTTGTTTAAATTTCATAATTTTTTATTGTTTATAATTATTAAAAAACATAAGTGTCAACATAACTAATGATAAAGTTTAAAAATACATAAAAAATATTATTTTTTAAAACCCCAAATACCGGAACTCTTTGTTTACAACTTACTAGCTATACTCCAGTAAATAAAATAAATTTGAAGGTAAGATATTACACAAATATTGGGGGACATTCACTGTTCGTTTACTGTTTGCGTTTAAATTCAAATAACACCGCAATATATGAAATTCATTGGAATGATAGGATCAATCGCGCCACCAATATCCAACTCAGATATCATATTTATTATACTCTTATTGTCTGTATAAATTCCATATAAAAGTAGTATTGCGCGCGCACGCCGCAGTTAGTCCCGGGCACCGCTGAAAATCAGCGCTGTCGCATCCTTGCGACAGCATATGCTGAGACGATGTCCGATATTGGCATCATATGTTTTGTATTATTTGTCCGTGTAACTTAAACTGTGTTTTGTCTATTTTTCATTCTTTTTTAATGTGTGTTATATTCTGTCTGTGATGTGTTTTTGTATTGTGATGCCAATAAATAAATGTCTATGTCTATGTCTATATGAAATTCATTGGAATGATAGGGGCGCCATCAATATCCAACTCAGATATCTTTGTAGACTACTTTATACTTTGCTGAAGATGATGATACATGATGAAATACATAGTTAAGGATTCTATACAGGACATACAGATAAATATTTATATATGTACATAAAGTGATTATTAAAAAAAAATACCTTCATGACTAACCTACCACAAAACAACGTCAATAATTGTGTAGTCGCTTAAGTCTTCATACAAATGAATAAATACCAATGATCCATAATAGAACGCGGTCAAGCGAATGCTTTTTATAGAAGCATTGACGTATTGACTGGAATTAAATTGTTAAATAATTCTGAAGTCTTCAAATGCTTGTTGCTGTGTTTGACGCTATTTCTCGGTTCAAACCAAATTTGTTTTTTAAAACCATTTTACAGCTATTGTCAATTTTGACTATTTTGACAGCTATGATGAAGCATGTTCTAGACTTCACCTTCTTCCATTACACACTCGTCGGTGCATAGCGGATATCGTATTGCTATCAAATATTGCCCAAAGTCGCATGGATTGTCCTGAATTACTTAACAAGCTACGCTTCTCTATCCCTTCTCGTAGTCTGCGATTCAAGTGTCCATTATATACTCCACCTAGTAATGCAAACTATATGCTTAATAGCTTTTTATCAGAGCTTGTAATGAATTCAACAACCTTTGTAAGAAATTCAATAATGTCGACCTATTTCACGTCAGTGATGCCTCAGTACGTAAGCTTTTTATAAGTACATTTAGTGAAATTTTATCTGCGGGACCTTGATACTCTTTTCCAATACTGTGTTACCCAAGTTTGCGTATCTTTAGTGTTTTTTCCCTAACTTATTTGTGAAAACTTGTTACCTGCTAATCTAGTAATATATTTGTAAATTATATAAGAAGCATTGAATACCTGTAAGTTTTCCTTTATCAAATAAATAAATAAATAATAAAAATAGGTTTCCTAACAATTTCTGTCACCTCTAAGTGCATGTTAAATCAGCACTTAAAATTGCAATTAACAAATTCATTGGTGAACTATCGTACTTCGCCACTTGAGACGCCCGGGCACTAAGCTACCACGTATCTTTTTTATTTAGCTTTTATGAAAATAAGCAATACTCCTTGCATTAAAAACTTTTTTAAGTTAACGAGATAATATATTGTTACGCACCGCTGCATACATCTATTATGTTTGGACGCAGCGGTACAAGTCGTATTGCTGGCCGAATTTTTTGGGCGAGACTTTAAAAATAAGGAGACTCTAATTACGACTCTCATTTGTTTTTATTCATTATCAAGTTGCTGAAAACTGGATTTAAAGATTTTTTATGGTGTTTAAACTAGTGCTTGACCACGATCCCACCTGGTGTTAAGTGGTGATATAGTCGAAAGATGGTACGCGCCAGTTTAGTAAGTGCCTACTCACTCTACTCTTGAAGGCTCCCATTTATTCGTACAACGTAAAATGTATAACTGTGCGTTTGATATTTTAATAATATATTTTATTTAATTAATATATATTTAATTCCATAATTACTTGTATATAAAAATATAACTTTTTGATAATGAGACAACGTATTTGTCCTTATACCTTAACGGATATTTGGTGATCCTATTTTCAAGGGTCAACGGTCCTTGGGGATTTAGGCATGCCGTAAGTAAAGGTCGCGTTGAAGGGCAGAAGGCAAGGTCAGCGTGACCTTGGTGGCTGTACTTGGGTCGATGGAATAAACGAGTAAAGTTTCACAAGCAAAGCCACATAATAATTACAGCTTACTGCGACCTTAGAAAGCTTTTATAGCTGTGTAAAACGTTATAACATATTTTTTATTTGAAGTAACACTATACGCACACTTGACTTGGGGAGTAAGCTGGTTAATGTGTTGCGAAAAGTGTGATCGGGTGAGAAGAGCGGAAGGTGAATGGAGATATAAGTTCCTGAAGATAGAACGAGAGGGTGAATCGATATAAAGATCATTAAACGCTATTACTCACGGACGCCATCTTTGTTTTTCGAATTATCGTAGAATTGTTATCAAATAGAATTAATCAAAACCTAACCAAACTCTCATTAAACTGCTCTGCTGTTCTTTACAGTAGCTATTATATTGCGTGCCGTAGAGTCCCTTAAGGGGTTGAGCCCCGAATGGTGGAGAAAGGCCCTGATAGAGAACTTGTAGGGAGTCAAGAAGGTGCGTGTGGGGCCACACGGCCAGACCACGCGTACCCTCCCGCGTTTCGGCCCATATAACCGCGAGGTTGGTGGGATCATGGGAGGTGGTGGGTAGGGTGTTCTTTACAGAAAAACAGGTAGGGTAAAAATGAATAATCGAAATCAGTTGGCGTGATATTGAGTTATTCGTTCATTTGTCGTGCACATACTTAATGCAAATTTAAGACTTATAAGGTTTTCTCATTTATGCCATTGTCAGAACTGGACTGAAGGGCGGATTTGGAGGGAATCATCTGGAGCCATAGCCCCGGGACTTACACGAGAGAGAGACAACAATAGAGACTTCGAAACTTTTCAAAAATGAAAAATATGCACTGTTGGAGTTGTTTCAAGTTGTCTTTATTCATTGAACTAATTGTCGGATTTCTTGCCATTGCATTTTCATAAAAAATAAGCAATGATTTTGTTCGTCCAATGGTCTATTATGCCCCGAGCCTTCAGACCTTTAAATCCAGCCCTGACTGGACCAAATTGAAATTGGACCATACGAAAAGCACCAGCTTTCAATTAAAAAGAGAATCATCAAAGTCTGTTCTCCTCCTTTTTGAAGTCGGTTGAAATGAAATGAAATGAAATATTTATTTTACTTTTAACACACACTTACATTTTAAATTACCGGTATGCACACACACAAAAATATTGGATACATATTATCAAATGTTATTATACATATTATATAACAAATTCTACAAACATTTGCTAGACTAATACATAGCCTGTATTAGGGAGATGTTGTACCTAAGTCCGAGTTTATGGACTATAGTTTGTTATATAGCTTTTGTGGTATTCGTGTTTTTGCAAAGAATGGTGTGCGTGGGTGCATGTGAGAGTGTATGTGCGACTGAGTACATACTCGTAAGAGTGAAGATGACTTATTTTATGCTATGCAGAAATTTTTCAGTCTCTTCGTAGGTGAAATTATGGAGAAACGAGTAAAGTAACTTTTTACACTTATATTGGGATAAACTATGAAAAGGCTCATAAAAGTTAACTTTATTATAAAGGTTTGGCCCCAGGTAGTAATTACATCTTTTGCGGTCCACATTACTGCTGGATTACAGCAAATTTTATCTTTACGACGTTTATCCAAATGAGCATATGGAATCTGACGATGCTGTAGTAAAACTGTATTTAGAATAAATAAATGTTGAAAATGGGAGAATGGTTTTTTAAAATTGTACCTTCTTTTACAGAAGCGTGACATCGAGTCACAACTGCTGCACGCTCAGACGAGCTCCAAGAGACATAGGATATGGTGGACCTTGGGGTTCGACGTGCCGTTATTCCTGATTGGTAAGACTTTTATATAAAAATACTTCTATATACATATATATATATATATACTTCATTTTTGATATTCATATGAACATATTGTTGCTTATATACGCTCTTCCGTACAATTGTAGTAGTTGATAGTATGTATGTGTAGGTAGTGGCAGTAGGTTACTGAATGAGATCCTCGACAAAAATAATTTAAAAAATCCATGTCACTTATTTTTTGATATGAGTATTTTACAGAAAACTCTGAAAAAATTATACCTTGTACGATATTTTAAGTACCATAACGACGCTAATGAAACTATTTTATGCTAAAATCTGTACAATTTGCTTTTTTTTGAAGAAGCTGGCGTTTATTCGTACCAGCGCTGATTTACCCTCCTCGGATAATCAGCATTATGCTGAGCAGTGAACCCGGTCGGTTCGGCGTTGCAACACAGTACTTGTGTATCAGACCTTTTGGGTCTTTAGTGATATATATTTTTATATATTTTTCTTTCATTTTTAACTATGCGCTTAACTTGTTGTGTTAATTTGTATATGTGTTGTAATCTGTCTAACCGATTAAATGGCTTATTATTATTATTTACTGCTACCTCTCAATCCGGTGAAGCAGTCAAGGCAAGCAATTTAAATCTGTTTCCAAATTGTTATTTTTTTTCGTCAGTCATCTATCATTATTTCTTTCCTAGCATTAAGAATATCGGACCGTTACCAAAGTGCTGTTCGATTATCACCTCTAATTTTTTTAAATAACGGCAAAGTAGTAGTCACACGTGTTCGACCCCATGCGGTCACATGTGGCAGTATACACGCAATCGCTGTTGCACCAAAAAGAAAAAATCAACGACGGCAGCGGTGAATATGTCATATACACGAAATATTGATACGTTTTTGTTATAGCGTGTCTAGATAAAGCTTTAAAAGATATTGGTTTTATTCAAATAACTCTAATATCTGTTTTTTGACGGACCAACATAGATTAGTCAGAGAAGCTGGCATTGACTGCTTAACCGGATTAAGAGGTAGTTATAGCTTGAACCTCTATTGCTAGGAACTCGACATAAGGTTCCCCCGGTGGGGCTTGGATGGTTACCATGTTACGCATAAGCATTTCGATACAAGAGCGCCCGAGACCCGATAACCCCTCTACGTACCAACTTTACACTGTAGTTATATGGCTGAACATCAGCACTGTGCTACATTATAATAACAGAACATGCTGAGCTGACTTTTTGTCTAAAGCTAATTTTGTAAAAAATAACTTTTTGCCCCTCAAGTCAATTACTAAAAATAAACAGAACAGACAAAAAATATTGTAAACTAGCTAACTAGCGCCCGCGACTTCGTCCTTGTGAAATTTAACAAAAAAGTTATTTCGTTTAATTAGTTTTTTGCGTTACAAATTGATGAGACCTCCAACAATTATCGTTATATCTCAGCCAATTTATACGAAAACTTAACAAATTATATATTAAAACATTTCTCGAGAGCCACTCTATCCATTGGTGAGCACAGCATGAAAATCAGTGTACTAGTTTTTGAGTTTATCGCAAACAGACAGACAGCGAGCAGCAACTTTGTTTCGTACTATGTAGTGATTTTGGTGTGGCGGTCGTTAAAATACCAACTTGGTCTAAATAACTGCGCCGCGGTATTTAATCATAATCCGAGATCGGTATCTAAAATGGTCGATGCTTTTAAATATAATCTGGAACTTAAATCTCATCTTAAAATTAATGAAGATATTAAGATCATTATCTAGCTATTGCGGTTGAATGTTCCAGTAAGATTTATGTTCTTATCGGATTTATTAATCTTTATTGACTGTTCTGCGTGAACAGTTATAATATACAAAAGTCATGTAACAAATTGAGATTTTTGTAAGGCCAACTAATTTCACATTGATTTTTATTAAGTAATGTGACGAGGGCCGAACTCCCGAAGTGCCACTCAAAATTAGCTTAGCTTTAGATTAATCGTGAAATAGCAACCGACCGAACCATGGATTTGCCCGTTCGGAAATTTTATTTATTTATTTATTTATTTATTCTTTATTTGCACACAATACAAAAAAAGGTACAAATAGGCGGACTTAATGCCAGTAGGCATTCTCTGCCAGTCTACCTTGGGGTTGTGAAGAGACAAAGTAACGGGTGCAAGCTATATGAGAAAATAATAAATAAAGGAAAACTATAATAAATGCATGCATATATAATATACATACCTACTTACAAATAAATTAAATATATAAACATAATAATTATATGTAATAATAAATAGATACATATATAAATACATATATATATATATATAATTTTAGATGGATACGAACAGCAATTGACAAACTATTTCTTGCTTAGGTAAAGCTTCCATAGTAAATGTTTGAAAGTAGATTTAGTTCCAGCTGTACGTATATTTGTTGGCAGCGCATTCCAAAGTCTTATTGCGGTAAAGGTAAAAGATTTATGCATAAAATCAGTGTGACAGGAAGAAATATGGAGAAAATTACTATCAGTAGATCGAAGACAACGGTCGTAATCATCCAAGCTGAGGTTACCCCTCATCGGGGAACACTTGTGTCGAGTTACTGCATTAGAGGTTCAGGCTAAGTGACCTAAGAGCTATGCTACCTCTCAATCCGGTGAAACAGTAAAAGTTAGATTCGTCAAAAAAAAAATACCCACTTTGACTTGAAATTTACCATAGTTACACATTTCACGATGTAGACTCACTGAGAACGTATTTTACCTATATGTATTATTTCAAGTGTTTGTTCAAATAATTCCTGCTATAGTTGCGAAGCTAGAGCTAGTTAAAAGAAAGCTTGATAAAACTAGCGACATCTATTGTCGAGTGGCATAACTCTTTTTTTTTTAAACAAAATTGTAATTATTCATAACGCGATCTCAAGGCTATGCTTTTATAATTATAACTTTCTTTTGTATTAATTAATTTTAACATAATTTATTTGTAAAGTTTTAATTTTTTTTTATTAATTATATTATTTAATGTTATAATAATTCTCGTTGCAATTTAATTACCTTTCTTAGATAATATTAAAACGTGTCGTTATGTATCATTAATAAGAAACAGTCTATGTAATGTTATATTGCAATACGTCCTGACAAATGTTTGTTCATTGGGCCAACATATGGAACGAATGTTTGGTTCATTGAATGGTGTTTGCAAAGTATTTAGTTGAAAAAGGCAATATATTTAATAACGCCATCCAACCATTGAATTAAGTTATATTTAATGAGTAATCAAATGTGAATGTAATTGCAGCACACTGAGAGATCGGGGTTCGAATACCGGACCACTTCTTTCCCTTCCATTCAAATTATTATGTATATCAAAATTGCTATAAGCTACATGTTGTATACGTCGATGAGGTAACATCTTACGTGACCCTAATATACTATCAAAAAGCGCATATCTCTGTGTCTTTTCAACCGACTTTAAAAAAGGGGAGGTTCTCAATTCCGTCTTTTAAATGTTTAAAGTTAAAGTTGAAGTTACAGTCTTTATATATATATATAATAAATATGTCCTACTGTTGGGCTTCTGTCTTGTCTTCCTTCTCTGTCAAGAGAGTATAAGAGCATAGTCCACCACACGGCCCTAGTGCGGATTGGCAGACTTCACATGTATCAGAAAAATGTTCTAAGACATGTAGGTTTCCTTACGAGCGTTTGGTAAATCAGCACATAAAATTGCAACAGCAAATTTATTGGTTCCGGCTCCGGGGATTGAACTCGGATTGCTAGCGTACTTAACAACTTGAGGTGACCGCTCGGACACTGAGCTACCGCGGCTCAGTGTTTGTTAACTGAGAATTTTTGACTGAGTGAACAGATTTTGATGATTCTTTTTATTTGGGAGCTGGTGCTTCCCATTTAGTCCCATTTGGTGTACTTCCGACAATGGTATCCAAGACGAAACCATATAAGTCTCAAATTTGCATTAAGTGCGCGACAAATGGACGAATAACTCAATATGAAGGTATCTGATGTCAATGATTAATTCTATTTCGTAATATCCTACGAGAATTTGCATGCCGGGCGTCCGCGCCTAATAAGCGTTAATGTTTGATTCCATTTGAAATTGGTATTTGTGTTTACTCGTAAATATACTTGTTTATATTTCTAAGCAAGCAAACACTTAACTTCAAGTAATAATCCGCTGGTTAATTACCGATTTAACTTGATATGGAAACCTTATGCGAGTTAATATCGCTTGAGCCTTATTGATCCGAATATGCTTAAATAGTCGAGTAACATCCATATAACACTTACTGTATGTATGTTTATGTAATAGATAGATATATATAACTTTATTGTAGGCCATAATCAAAGAAGAAGAAAATTACATAACTAAGGTACATTTTATAATTTGTTGTACAATGCGTGACCTTATCGCTAAGGTAACTCTTCCATCTGTATCGTTATATATAAAAATGTTATATTAGTTTGTATATGCTTTTAACACTCGAAAAGTTCTGCATTTATTTACCTCAAAATTTTGACACGAAATATAATTCAAAGATTCAAGAAACCGAACCGATCAAAATGACGACGTATGACGTCCGTTCTTAAAGACAAGAGAAAAAGTCATGAGACTCGATGCCAAAACCAATGGATTCATCGTATCTTAGTTATCTGACGACGTGAACAAAACAGTAATAAAGAAATTTACAAAGATACTGCATAAACAACAGCTGTGCCAGCGAGGTCCGAGCGAGATTTCGTTATATAAGACAAAATACAACACACCCATACAAAGAAAAAAGACTTTTCCCCATAAATTTTTGTACATTAATACAACAAACAGACCCTTGTCTCGCGTCAGAAGCAAAATATCCCGTCGCGTGACCCGTGTGACCACTACAATGAATATATATAAATCACAACACAAACTACGCCCAGCCCCATCGCACTCAAATTGTATTCCCGATGGACGCAGCGGCTAGTCGAGCGCCGCGCGCGACGTCTTTGTATGATGTTCTCGATATTAACTTATACATTACAACTGTTTATTTCCCGCATATTTATTTAAGAGGAATTGATTTGATGATCTAAACTGAACACAACTAACCTAACTGTACTAGTATGTACCTAATCAATACCTCCTTTTCTGAAATCTATTAAATAAAAAGTTTGCTAAGTAGCCTAAGCCTACTCCTTGTTACATCAGCTATCTGCCAGTAAACAGACAGACACTGTGTATACATTTATATGCATCTAGTAAACAGACACTCCAATTTTATTTATATTACGAGACGCTAAAGTAAGACGACTATACTTATTGAACGTCCTGTATAAAGCCGTAGTAATCAGACAGGACAGTGCAGTCAGGAGCTAGGGACTGTTGATTGACTTAAAAGGATTACGCAATATGTCTCCGCGTATTCACGTGGTAGCTAACGTGGAGTAGAACACGCTGGACGGCAGCCGTGGTGTTACGTGCATATCGCCGATTGCGTCACACGTAAGGCTTGGTTTACATCTCTCAGGTCTGAAGGGTCTTCCTTCATAACTTCTTGCCTAGTGGGAGACTTCACACTTTTCGTAATACATTCACCAGCTTATTCCTAAAGCCAAGCGAGTGTAAAGAAATTTTACTGCAAAAAGTAAAGAAGCCATTTGGGTTCCAGTGAATTCTAAAACAATATAGCCAACAATAGCCTTATGAAAACGAGGGATTTAGAGGCGGCGAATGGATATTGGCTCAGAACAATAGTGGAACCCATTGGAGATGCCACAGCCCGTTCTAATGCATCACCGGTGACTAGTAGTGGTTCTTCTTCTTCTTCAAAGGCCTCTCCACTACTAGAGGTTGGCCGTCACCTCAACTAAATTATCCCTGTCGTGTGCCAAGGAGTTGTTTGACGCAAGCAATGCTGGTCCATTCTCTGATGTTTCGCAACCACGATTTTTCCTACGCCCAGCGGGACACTTCCATATTATTTTGCCCATCATAATTAGTTTGAGAAGCTGATACCCTTAGTATTTTAAGTACTGGTAAAAAAAAACATATATAAGCGTAAGCGCCAGGATTCTTACATAAGACCATATCTCGCGCCTGCTCTTTGACAAAATAACCTGAAAAAGATCGGGTAAAAGAAAGGAGTCACGGCAAAGGAAAATAATAGATAATGATCATAAAAAGTCTGACATTTATTCCACCACCAGTTCAGAAAAGTGACTGCTGACATTCAATGATGGAGAGGCACAAGAGAAAACAGAAGAAGTCCCCTCCTTATCGGACCACCTTGTTGGTGAAAGGCCGCAAGATCTTTTACCTGAGGTGTTCCCAACTACGATCAGTTTTTCCAGACTTTTGTCGCCTCTGCGCATTGTTTGCAATAAATAATACAAACGGAGAGTTAACATCAATTATATTCGAGCACTTGAAAAGTGTATAAACTCACCTTTTTTCACTGCAGCTTCAATTTACTTTTATGTTACTGTGATGTCACATTTAAAAATGTCTCTGATAATTTTTCCATGAGCAGTGTGAACAATGTTTATGTATGTGCAAATATAAGTTCAAAGTCCCCCCACATACGTCGTGCGTTTTCTGCAATCATCAATAAATCGCAGCAATCAGTGTCCGTGATGAAGTCTGATGTTCATTTCAATTTCCACAACACTAATAATGACTGACATAAGGGTCCCGGCTATACAGACGCTATTCCATTGCAATGTACCGTCTTGATTACTTGTACAGAGCTATATTCGATATATTATAATCGTGAAATTCGAGAGGCAAAGTCTCTTCTTATTTTCAACCAAATTCAAAAAGAATGTTCACAATTCAACTGTATGTTCTTTTATGTTTGTTACCTGATAACTAAACTGTTGACCGCTTTCTCAAAGTTTGAGAAAGAGGTCAACCGTCGAATCCAACTCGGCTGAGCAGCGTTGGGGAAGCTTCGAAATGTATTGTCGTCCAAAATACCTCAGTGCTTGAAGTCGAAAATCTTCGTCCAGTGCTCGTTACCAGTGATGACATATGGCACAGAAACGTGTCTCTCACCATGGGCCTCATAAGCAACTCAAAGTCGCACAACGAGCTATGGAGAGGGATATGCTCGGAGTAAATCTACGAGATAATATCAGAAATAAGGAGGTCCGTAGATAAACGAAGGTAATCGACATAGCTCGCCGGGCAAGCAAGGTGAAGTGGTAATGGTCAGGAAACATAGCGTGTAGAACAGATGGCCGATGTGGCCGAAAAGTTAGTTTGGAGACTACGAACTGGCAAACGCAGCTTAGGACGTCCATCGGCAAGGTGGTCTGATCTCATTTAGGCCGCAGTATGCAGGTGGATGCAAGCCACTTATAACAGGTCCTTTTGGAAATCGTTGGGGAGGCCTATGTCCTGCAGTGGATTTTTTGCGGCTAAAATGATGATGAGGAACTAAACTGAGTGAACCGATTTTGATGATGGACAAATGGACCAACAAGTCGATATCACGCCAACCGATGTCGATAATTCATTTTTGATTTCAAATGATAAATATATCATAAGCCACATGGAGATTAAGGTTTGATGTATTAATTGGAAGCCAATGCTGCGCATAAGCTTGGCAAATTAATCACTTGATAACTTCCTTGTGGAAATAGGAAGAAAAGACAGACACAGACAAATATTTTCAGCATTTTGCTATACGTGTCTTTAAGCGAGCGAAGTAAAGCGCCTATATCAACTTTAAGAGCAATATACAATATTCTATATGCAATATTCTTAGTACAGCTGAATAACAATCACGTATGTATTCTCTTTACGCTGTCTTTACAGTTTGAGCGTCGCAAGTCGTTGTTTCAAATCAATTCAAACAATCGCAAGTGTCTGCTTCAGATTGAACCATTATTATAAGGTACTTTTCACATACTTTGGATGTGGAAATAAATTATTGACAACATCATCATCAGCAACAGTCCACTGACATAATTCTCTTCAAAAGCATACCACAACAAGATCCTTGGCCATTTTCATCCAGCCCCAGCCGGCTGTCCTTAGAAGGCCGTCACTCCACCTATCAGTATCCTTACTCTGCGTATGCCTCTCCACGGTTCTTTATTGCACTTCTCCACTGTAATATAAAAGATTTCGGTGGAACGTAAATTGCCGCATTTTGTATACAAAAGTGCTACATTGCGGTGTACAGTAGCAAATTTCATATCTAATCCAATGTAATTTTGGAACTTCCAGGTCACCAATGTAGAGACTTATAGTAAACTTTCTTGTAGGTATTAAATATTAATAGCTAGATTAAGTTAGAAATAGACCAATGGCCTAATGTTTTCATGTCTTTTTTTTATTGATAACGCGTCTTTTTTGAATTGTAATATCTAAATAATCATTAGTAGCGACACCCACTGATGTCATATTATGAACTGGACGGATTTGTATTATCTGTGTCCTTTTTAATAAAGTATCTTTTATTTTTCGAAAAACGTGTAGAACGACTAAACGAACTTTGATATTTCGAACAACTTCATTATAAGATGGACCCAGAAAACGGTTTAGTCTAATAAAGACTGGCAAGATTACATTTAAGTTTATGTTTTTTAATGAAATATAAATAGATTAATAAAAATATTTTATTTTAAGGATATTTAATTGTCTATCACATATTATACACAATTTATTTTTATTTTTTATCCGAGATATTCAAACTTTCTTAAACGACCCGTTATTCCGACCCTTTATTTTTGCTCACGAGTGTAGTAAGACGAGATGTCACTATTTATCCTTATGAGATTGTTTACGATATTCTCTATGTGGCTCTTAAATGTGTTAATGCAACTATTTTTTCGCATAATTTCTGACATGATGTATGGTACGACAGAAAGATTGTTGCATGTCAGTTCATGTTTGATTCTGGTGCGGTGAAAAATTGTACAAAATTTTATGAGGTGGATTCGCAGAGCTCGATTCGTCTCATGGGCACTTGGCGTCGTTTGAGATTTTGAATCGAAACAGATACTCCTTGTGGTATCCATGTTTGGTGAGGAACTGTGTGAGAGTAAAATTTGGTTTGAGTGTGTTTATTGTCTGTGTGTGTGCGCCAGTGCGTCCTCCCAGCCGTGACCTACGGTGCAGAGACTTGGACTTTGACTGGAGCTGGTCCACAAACTGAAAGTCGCACAACGAGCGATGAAAAGAGGTATGCTCGGCATTTCTCTAAGGGATAGAATCCGAAGCGAAAAAATTCAACGTAGAACAACGGTAGTCGACATTGCTCTTAAAGCAAGTTGAAGTTGCAGTGGGTCGGCCACATCTGCCAAATCAGTGACGGTAGATGGGGGAGGAAAGTCATGGAATGGAGGCCGCGCATGGGTCGGAGAAGCGTAGGGCGCCCTCCCTCCAGATGGACCGTCGACCCTGTAAGGATAGCTGGAAGTGGCTGGATGCGGAAAGCGGAGAATCGTATATGGTGGAAGGCATTGGGGAAGGCCTATATCCAGCAGTTGATAGACACAGGCTGATGATGAAGTTGATGATGATGCGATGAGCTCGCGAAACGTGGGGCAGATAGTTTCGTGTCGTTGTTAGCATTGTTTAAAAATATAACTCCGACAAATATCCCAGTGAATGTGAGTAGTCCCTTGCGAATTTCGCACTCGGCGCACCACTTACGCAATTGTCTCATAACTCCCGATGCCCTACCCCGACGCTGTGACATTGACTTTGAACTTAACCATATCGCGGATGCGTCGGTTTGGCAATGGCGATACCAATTGGCTAATGACAGATCAGAGCGTTGCCCAAACGTAGCACGGAAATGTTCTTTTGGTCGCATCTCGAGTATCGCTTCGCAAGGGGAGTTGGAAGTAGTCATCATATTTATCCTACTAATATTATAAACGTGAAAGTTTGGAATAATGTGTGGATATATATGACGTGTTAATCTTGACGTCAAAAGCTGATGGATTTCAATAAAACTTTACAATAACATAGTGTTAATTATACAAATATAACGATAAGTAGGAATAAAATCTGCCACCTGCGAGCTGTTATTGCGTGCACCGCAAATTCCGTTGCTTTTACACGAATTTAATATTTGATTTATTTTTCATTTATTTATTAGACAAAATTACAACATCATTACAGTCGAACCAATGCAATGTTGTGACTAAATAATACTTACATTAAAAATAAGAAAAAGAAACACAAAAAGAATATGTTTAAGAAATGTCTACGACGCACTTGTAAGGAGCCTCTACAAATTGCGACTGGTTGCAACAAAAGACATCCACTTGCTGCTTTATAGTATTAACAAAACCAACCGCGCGTGACAAGGGAGAGTTCTTCGATAAGTTAGTCCTAGAGTAACGGAGGACGATGGCGCATGTAGATGAATCCACTAGGCGCTCTTAGCTGTCGCATCCAGTACATATGGGTGGTACATCCATCCCCGCAGCGCTGGAATGGACGGAATTGTTTATCTCAAATAGTCCTTGAAGTACGCGACAATCTATCTTGTATGTATGTAAGCTATTATCGCCAAAATAGTTAACCATACATACAACTATAATTGATAATTTAATTCTAACGCACACTTGGTGGTAGACCGGGAAATCGCTAGGCAGAAGAAGAAGAATAGTCTAATATACTTGCATTACATAACGTGCTAACTTACATTGTATAAAATATTAAATATCAAAATTAAATTTCTTTATCAATTTCAATCTCATCAATTCTTTTTGCCACAATTCACGGAAAGCAATTCTGCTAAACGTAAGCTCGTAGGTTCGAATCCACCATTCGACTATTGACGTGAACTATCTCCTAGCACAAGCTTAAGCTTAGTTGGAATTGTTAACAAGAATGTTAGTAATACTTTTGGAAGAATACTGTTAGCAATCTTCTTCTTCGTTATTTTTAATATATACATACTAATAATTATCAATTCGGCCTGTTCCTATTTTTAATTTGCGTACTAAACTCGCTACGTGTTTTAGTCTAAGTATACGACAATTTTGAACGAACGACAACTGCTGGACTGACTATGAACTTGGAATATGTAGGTAGGCCCGTATCAATGCCGCCTTCCGACCTTTAACACCGGAATGCAACATATGCAACAGATAGCATAACGCCCTCTGTTGTAAACTAATGTACATATTTTACATGACCTAACGTTTTAAAGACCATACAATATCGTAGTGTAATGCGGGACAAGCGCCATCTACTGACAACGATAGACATTAACACTACTTTTCTAGAAATTTGTAGTAATATTTACAATTCAGTTTCTTTTAATCTTTTTTTTACACCGCATCTTTAATCTATTTAGTCTCATAGAATCCACGGCAGATGTTTTACCACTAGGATTTGTGCGTGAAGATCGCTGATAACATTTCATATGTTTCTCGTATTACCTTAACCACGTATTATGTTTCTTTGCAGTGGCAATATTACTCGTACTGCACGAGCTGGGATTATTTCCCCAGCATAAAAGTGGTTTCTTCTGCAACGACTCAGCTCTCTCTTACCAGTTTACAGGGGATACTGTTTCAATGACGGTCATTTTAACCACTGTCATCGCGGCTCCATTAGTATCGGTAAGTTTTATGTAGATATATTTTGATCAAACACGACGTAGACATGCTAGCAATGGCTGTGTGAGTAGTCCATCTCGGGAGCTCTTACGCTGGCCTCCTCATACTAAAGGTTCAGGCAACGCGTGCAAAGGAGCTGGTTCACTCCTTAATCCGATGAAGTTTTTAACCGATTTGAAAAAAAGGAGGCTCTCAATTTATTTTTAATTTTTAATGTGTGTGCTCGTTGCGCCGCCATTTTATTGATTTGCGTTCAATTAGTTCTCATATAACATTTGGCGTAGGACCTTAGATTTTGAAGATATAGCAAGAAACTCGTAATAATTGTTTGTTGAATGATTTGATACATTTATGTCACTTCAGGATTATGTAAGTCATTAACGACAACAGGCAAGAAAGCGAAAATAGAAAGAACTTTCATACCGCTTACATAAAAAAGACCGACCATCCGTGGTCAATCAAATCAAATCTCAATAAGTTTAGTCATATAAGCTCCAAAGGACCACTCAGAAAGCGCTTGTGTAACTGGTTAAATCCGTCACTGATTTGATTTAAACTCGGACTTGTTAGCGTAGATTAAAATGGGACGGCCTTTAGAGTGCTGCGGTGGACTCTGCCCAGCACACCCTCGAGGTGTGCCTGAGATGGGCAGCGCAGCGCCATGACATGGTATCTGCCATCGATGGTGTAGACCGGTCGCTTCCGAGCCTCGCTCTTGCGATGGTCTCGAGCGACAGGTCTTGGACGGCAGTCGCCTCCTTCTGTGAGACGGTCGTGTCCCAGAAGGAGGCTGACGAGCGGGTCAGGGAGGAGCGCAGAGGCTCCCCTCCTCCGCAGGCGACGTATCGGTGCGCAGGAGGCGTTAGGAACGCCTCTGCCGCTCTGGTTCAGCGGGGCCAGGATGGGTACCTGGCCCCAGCATGCTTCGGCGTCGTCGGGACTTCTCTGAGTGCCGGAGAAGTCCCCTTTGAGGATGAAGTCCGGTCTTTGCCGGGACCGGCTGGTCGTTGGGGTGTCCTGTCGCTGACAGATCCGGGGCACCCCGCTCATAACGGCTGATGGCATTCGCGGAAGGTTTAGTGGGTAGGGGCTGCCCAGGCCGAGTCCCACACATCCCTCCGGGCCCACCCAGGGTATCGGAGGATGGTCTATAAAAAGATTCCCCGCGTGAACAAAACAAAAGGACGGCCTTTAGTACGGGATGCCACATGTGTCGACACTTTACCACCGTCACATCTTCCAGAATCTTCTGTTGAGGCTGAAGCGGCCGCTGCAACTGCAGATCATAAGCGGTGCAAATATAGTAACCTGGATAGAGGTTTCATATTTGAGTCGTTTGGGGTAGAAACTTTGGGTCCGTGGGGTCCTAGTGCACACCACCTTTTTAATGTGATAGCTAAGAAGTTGGTCGACACATCTGGTGACCAGAAGGCTGGCTTATACCTTGCATAGACGCTAAGCATTTCCATACAACTTGGCAAGGCTACCAGCCTTCTGGGCACGCTGCCAAGTGACGACGGTTTGGAATAGTTATATTTTTTGTATTTTTTTGTAAAATACCTATTATATTTATTTTTTTAGTTAGTATTATCTGTAAGTTTATTGTAACTAGATTTATGATATTGCGTAGATTTGGTATAAAATTGTTTCTTTTTTCAATCGTCAATATACTTGTTTTATTTTCAGATGATGATCACGGAGGTTGTACTTGTGGATTCGAATCAACCGCTACGTACGAAATTATGCCATTCAGCTAAGGAGGCTTTATTGCTGTACAGAGGCTACACTTACGGCTTGGTCTTTAACATTGCCATCGTCGTGGTGATGAAGGGCGTGACTGGAATGCCGAGGCCGACCTTCTTCGATTTATGCGAGCCGGATACGGCAAAGACTTGCAACGAGTAAGTTTTTTTTTCAATTAAATCAAAATTGATGGTTGAATGGAGCAACACTACGTCTTTCATTATTCGTTCAAACTGGAATAGTTTATAGTGAGTAGAATAGTCAAGAGTGGAGTGACTGTCAAATCACTGCAGAACTGCAAAGGATAGGAATAAATTTCCTACGTCTGTCTTGAAGAGATGAATGAATAGGTATTTTCTAAGCTAGTGTTCCCTTCTATGGAGGTTCTGTGGAGGTTCAGGCTAAGCGACTAAGAGCTACGCCACCTCTCAATCCGGTGAACAAGTCAAGGCCAGCTTCTCTGGCCAATATGTGTAGTAAAAAAAAACTCCATAAAAACTACCCTACCTAACTACCTACCCTTCAGTATATTATACGCACACACAAACATACAATGAGCAATATTGTTTCAAGGACAGTGAAAGCTGGGGTGAAGTTCAGTGTTGTGGAATTCCACTTTGTTTGGCGTTGACCCGCTTATTTACGTGACACTGTAGAATATTTATCTGTCGTTTATCATTTATGCTTCCTAAATGTACTTTTATTCTGTTTTTACGTATTTTTTTTGTTTTGTTTATACCTGCATATCATCTTTGTTTACTGTTTATGTATAATGACAAAAATAAATGTCTTTTCTATTTAAAAACACACACGAAACTTTCTAACAAATTTAACTACATCCAAACAAACGTAATTCGATTACTCATTCCGTTCTAAAAGTCTGTTAAAAATCTAAGTTCGATCAGACGAACCGAAGCTAATCAATAAGTAGATAAAGTTGTATCATGAAGTTTCACTCGGCAACTTAACACACTTGGTTTGCACTTATGTTTAGCTTATCATGAAATTGAGATTAAAATAACAACCTCACAGACGCAACCTGTTTCCGTTACGAACTCTCAGTAAACATTCGAACTCCATGTCAAGTGAGGAAAGTTAACAGAGATCGATTTCGACTCGCGTTTCATAATAATTAATCGATACGGAACTATAATATTTTACGTTTTAATCGAATTGAAATATAACAACCGCTCGATTTCAAAATCGTTTGGGATTGATTTTGTGATTTATATAATGACTGCATTTTAAAATTTGCTTTCAAAATTATTTCATTAAAGAATGCTAGATTTGTTTAAAATTTTATTAACATTTTTATTAACCATTCCAAATAAGCTTAAGCTTGTGCTAGGAGATGGTTCACGTCAATAGTGTAATGGTGGATTCGAACCCAAGTTCCTACGTTTCGCAGACTGTACCCTAAACTAGGTCGGCAATCTGCGCTCTCGAGCGGCTCTTTCGACGTAAAGTTACTTTAGTACTAACTTTATTTGTGCAAGTACTACTTATGGTTGACGAGAAAAAACATTGTGGCTCATTAAGAAGTTTGAAATTTTGTATAATTGTAATTTTTGACTCGTCCGACTCAAAATGTTGGCGACCACTGCTCTAAACCCTTAGGCTATTGACAATTAGACACTTTTGAAAATAACTTAATTTGTACATATTGTATTTTAATCAAATCAAATTCAAACGCAAGCAGCACCATGAGACTTCATTTCGCGAGCTCAATCAAAGGGGAAGAAAATGTGGGCGCGCACTGCTCTCTCTTGCTCCTACAGTATGATACAGACAAATTGCACTGCCGTAGATATACGAAACAACTCTCCGTCTTTCCATCTTCACTAACTTATATCTCCCTCTTAAATTCCTTTCGCCTCGCCCGATCTTTTCGTATTGCATTCACCAGCTTACTCTCCAAGCCAATAGGTCCTAATTACGAATGGGGAATAATTATTTGGATAGAAATATTTATATGATGGTTTTTTCAGGTCCCAGTATGTAAGCACTTTCGAATGTACGTCAAGCCGGTTCTCTGCGTGGTACCAGATGGACTCTTACCACAGCTTCCCGTCGGGGCACACGTCGCTCGCTGTTTATTGTGGACTCTTTATAGCGGTAATTTTTATTATATATATGCCAGCGGTATATATTCTTGTTAACTATTCCAATCAAGCTTGTGTTAGGAGATGGTTCATTCGTCGAATGATGGATTCGAATAAATTGAAAACTTGGTTTCTTCTCACTGATTTTTTTATACTGTAGAGGTTCTTTCCCCTAGTGCGAGGTTATCATTACCTTCTGTATATTACCTGACATTGTTATCTGTCCTAAATCCGGCCCTGACTGAGTTAAACCGTACTGAATTAAATCTCGTGTTCCCTTCCTTAGTGGTATCTGCAGCAGAGGGCATTTGATTGGCGCCACCGCACAGTGTTCTTCGTGCCGGTGCTGCAACTCCTGTGCGTCACGTACTCCGTGGTCTGTTCGCTGACCAGGATCACCGATCGCCGTCACCACTGGTGGGACGTGCTCACTGGGAGTGTCATCGGCGTTATCTGCCTAGTATATACTGTAAGTGTCAATGTCATTTTTTGAAGTAAAACTTCCTTACGCACGCTTGACTTGGGGAATAAGATAGTGAATACGTTACGAAAAGTGTGATCGGGAGTGGCGAAGGGAAGTTGAGAGGGAGATATATATATTTTTGTCTAAAAGAATGATAACAGTATTTTTTATTTACAAAAATATTTTTAACATTCTTGTTAACCATTCCAATAAAGCTTGGGCTTGTGTTAGGAGATAGTTCACGTCAATAGTCGAATGCCGATAGACGAAGCTAAAGAAGTTCTACTTCAGTCGTGTGGTCTAAAGCACATTCGTTTTTTGGGAAGGACCTATGCTCGGCCTAGAGGCCACTTACGTTCACAGGGTTTATGAGAGGTGGTCGAGCTCTAAGGGCTTTTAATCCTAACCTCTATCGGAAGTAGTGCCATGGTCCCCCAGAATGAACCTCAGTTTGGGCCGTTACTAGATTATTATGTTACATTACAGACCCTAACGTACTTTCCATTTAGTACACGTTGGTATAGTTAATTTTTATATCTGATGTCTACAACTGACTTCAAAGCAGTTTGGAAACTATCAGGCTCTTCAAAAACTAATGGTTATTTTTTAATTATTGATAACATTTGATCGTCCGATAACGTCTTTTTCTCAGCCTAGTCCCGGCTTGAGCCAGCTTTCCCGATGTTTTAGCCCTGTAGTTCTGGGCTCTCAAGAATAAAGGAAAGGGCCACAGGGTTTTAGTGGGTAAAAACCCACATAACCGCCGCCTTGCCCCCAGAAGGCGGGGTATCTTTTTGAAGATTTCCTCCCCGTTAATAAAAAAAAGAGAGACTAAAGTTTTTTATTCTAAATAGGCAACAAGTTCCAATAGTTCCTTCGAAGTACACGGCCATACCATCTCAGCTGACTTAAGTTATTATTATTGCACTAAAAAAATCATATTGTTCACAGGTTTTCCTCCTCTGCGATAACTTCTCTCCCTCTAAACCAGAGAAAATAGAAGAAACGAGCACATCTCCTATTCAATCGAACAGAACTTCGATATATGACAGCAATTTACAAGGACCTTTGACTTAAGATTTAAATATGTATATATTCCAATATTTGGATTGAATCCCGGATTAAACAGGTAATACAAGGAAATGTTTTAACTTCTCTCTCTAGTAATTGACGCATTGCTTTAAGATATGGGTCACTGACTCCTATTATACCAGTAAAAATTCATTTAAAATATTCATAGAAATAACGAGAATGACAATATTGTAAATAATGAAATGTATGGTGATCATCCGATATCATGAAATTCTTATCATTTGCAGTCTACCCCAGAACTGTTAAAAGGGCGTATCGTTCTGTTTTCAACAAGCCCGTATATTCCAATTACATTACTATTACCTCATATTTTAACATGTATGAATTCGAAACGACAAATTCTCCTTCATAAGTTTTTTTTCTTTTAATGACGAAATACACAGATTGGCCAGATAAGCTGGCCTTGACTGCTTTACCGGATTGAGAGGTGGCATAGCTCTTAGGTCGCTTAGCCTGAACCTCTATCGCTAGTAACTGGACACAAGGGTTCCCCAATGAGGGGTAACCTCGGGCAAGACCACGGTAATATTCGAAAGTATGACTTAAATACCAGTACAGACAGAACAGAAACGAGTAGACTTATAGGATAAATTCCACAGAAACGTTTTACAACAAAAATTCATCTGCCATCAAGATTAAGATATCGTGTCTACCCCTGTTGTCGTCATAACTTTTCTGTAACCAACGCTGCGGTAATACACAGTACTGCTTAATGAATAATCAATATATATTTAACTGTAAGATACATGTCAATGTTAGACCTAGATCACTTGCAAAGTGTATTAAGAAAGAGAAAAAGAAATTTGAATTGTACAAATCTTTCTCAGTGGAAGCAGTCCGACTTTGGAATGCTCTGCCACAAAGCATAAGATGCACAGAATTCTTGACAGCTTTTAAGAATCTAGTACATAGACACTATCTATCTTTATAAATATATATATTTTTATACGGTATTTGTTGTATGTTTAGCATATTTATTTATATATTATTATTATTAATAGTGTATATATTGATAAATGCGTATGTTTATATATATATATATATATATGTATATTGTTGTTTTGTATTAAAATAAATATAATCACAGACCCACTAAAATATTTTTAGACGAAAGTTTCTGTCCATACAAAGGTTGTCTGGAAGAGATCGCTCTTAGCGATAAGACCGCCCATTGCGCATGCAATGACCTTGTCTAATGTAAAAATTGTATTTACTATTTCTGTGATGTATTTTGTTTTTAATTGTTGCGCAATAAAGAATATTCATTCATTCATTCATTCATTCATAACTTCGAAACGTTTTCTGGATAGTTCTAGAAATGTTTTCTGTTACCGTCGTTTTTATAACGTAATACATTATTAATTATTAATAAATCAATTATCAATTAAACGAATATTCCTTCTCTTATCAACCTGTCCCCTGTTCCTGATGTTCGCTTTTGGGCGATCAGTGTCATGCAGACTAATGGAGAACCTCCTGAATTCGTTCGTCTCTAAGAAGTCGGTTAAAAATGGCCACATCTAGCTTTAGCCGGCGATCGATGCTCCTGTGACGTCTTGCGAATTGACAATTAACCTATCGATACATTAATGTGGACCTTTCTTGGTAGTATTCGAATGTGATAAAGTAATTTCTTTCGTCTTCGTCCCTACATTGATGAGGAACGTGGCCAATATAAGCCTCAATTGAGTGTGGTCCTGGGATCTTTAGCAACATCATCACAGGACCCTATTTGGGCTGGTTATGCAACAACCTTGGTGCTATTATTAAGTATTATCTTTTTTTCTCCTCTCGTGATTTTCTTCCGTTTCATGGATTTTTGTTCGCTCTTCGTTTCGCTACTATCGACCCGTTGGCCAAGGGTATGACGAGCTCGCAGTATTCAAAAAATTCACTTCTGATATTGTCGGAGACAACTAAGCTGACTATTTTGTCTTCGCTGATTACGCTTCCATTCTGTGTTCGCTGTCACGGCGGTGTATTGCGAATCTTGGGTGTACAATAACGTGCGCGCCGCATTGGAACTGCTATAATAATTTTCTTGTGGTTAGTGACGTTCCCCATCGCTTTCTGTGTCACTCATTTAACGTATTAAGAGGGATAATAACTGATTTGTTTTTTTTTGTTTTCTATTTATAATTAGCACTATTTATGTGTAATCATTTTAAGTTATCTTTTTTAAAAATACATTGCGGGCAATTGTATAAATGTCAGATTGTGAACAGTATTGTATTCATAAGTTGTTCAAGTGTCTGTAAATAATAGATTTAGCAATTTTTATGTGTATATTTTTGTAAGCAGTTTTCAAGTCAATTAATACTTATTTGACACAAATCGTTTGTTTTATTTGACCGTACGCAAATCAATTTTGGAACGTATTTTATTTTGGTTGTTGCACGAATGGGACGCATAATTGGAGTGGAGGTATATATTCCTGCATTTCGCCTGGTGAGCTTGGTACCCGTGACCAAACTGTTCATAATAGCTTGGCAACGCACCTACAATCCCTTTAGTTTTGTAGGGGTTTGGGGTAAGCAGGATCAATTAAGATCAGTTAGAAATATGTTTACATGCTGCCATGCTGCAACACTAAGTACTAAAATTTAAATAAAAATAAAAATTTAATGAAATATACTGTATTTTCCAAGTTTACGTAATATATCCTTTTTCGTTTAAATTTATGTTTTTTAATGAAATATAAATAAGGTGATAAAAATATTTTATTTTATTTTAAATCATACACAATTTATCTTTATCTTCCGAGATAACCAACCCTTTTTTCGGAACATTTATTTTTGCTCACGGTTATTTAAAAATCTAATAATCTAAGTGGTTCTTTTTCTTCTCAGTCGTCTTAATTTCCACGTGTCCTTGACTTCGGCGGTCTTCACGGCTTCGGTTATTGGCAGGCCTGAGTCTTAACTGCGACTGCGAACTGTGTAGTTGAGCGACCGCGTGCTCTTTTTTCGTCCACCTGGCCAACAACCATTATCTTTTCGAGGCAGAATTTTTGCGAGCAACGTGTCCAAAATATTGGAGTATGCGCTGGAAGGAAAGAGTTGAGAGCCTTGTCGTTATTCCGAGTGTCGTTAGCAACATCCGTCTCCAACACCTCATTTCAAAAGCGTCGATTTTCGCTCTTGAAAATGATAGTACCACTTGTTACTAAACAAGTGGTTCTACCATTTTCTTATTACTAGCGGTTGCCATATAGTGACAATTACCAGGTTACTTGACTTCATCATCATGCAGGTCATCACCATTAGGGTTTCATGTCATTAAATCACTTCATGAAACATAAGTAAAAAATTCTCTACAAAATAAACTAAACGAAACGAACGGTACACCGAAGTATAATTTATTAAGGGCCCTTAGGCACAGGATAGTAATAATAGAACGTAATGGTAGCTGTTGCCCAACGCGCCCATACGTGGGGCCATTACGTACTATTAACGAAATAAGGATGTTCAGGGATCGATTCCCGTGTGATGCAACGCTTTTGTACTGCAATGATGATTTATTTATTCAATTTAAAGACGGTGCGAGGATGTGACGTATATGAACTTGGGTGATTTGTGAACGTCTGCATTTATGATGAATTTTAAAAGATTAAATAAATTTGAACTAACTTATGATGACTTAAGCGGTCACACCGTCCGTCATTTTTATTTCATAGCACTCGAGTGTTCCACTTTCAATTAAATTCCATTATCACGTTTTAATTTCGATAGTATCTCAAACAATCAAACGTCAATTATGTCGGAATATTACATATTTATTCGATCACAGTCTATATATTAAATGAATCACTGAAAGTCGATACAAATGACACCGCATACGCGCTAACAATGGAACCAAAAGGTCATTGTTTATCTTCTGGAACGGGGCTGGCATGCGGCCGCCGCTTTCTGGAAACTTCTTTGTTCTACCGCACTTATAAATATCAACTCGTCTCTATCTCACGATCTTAATGAAGCTAATGATTTGAGCATAAATGAGGATTAATAAGCGAAGGATCTCAAAATATTTTTTTTAATGAACATTTTCAAAATAATTGTGTCAATTTATAACATGCCAACATCTTTTGTTATTGTAAAGAGATTTTATTTGACTTTCAAAAACCTGATATGATTATATTTCTCGAATTGGCACTTAAATCTATTTATTAGATTGGCTTAGTAGTTATCTGATGAAAACTAACGATAGAGCTGTGGTCCGGCCCTGTCGGGTGGCCTCGGATTGTAATATTTACGCGTAACAAATAAGTTTACGATCAAAAACAAAAGCCGACTTAAAATCGAATCAAACGTTAAACTCTATTACTCGCAGACGCCCTCATTGTATTTTAGAATTATCGTAGGAATATTACGACATTGAATTAATGAGAACCTTTTTTTTACGGGGAATCCTTTTTACGGACCACCCTCCGGAATCCTGGGTCAGCTTGGAGGAATGTGGGAATCAGTCTGGGCGACCCCTACCCACTAAACCTCGAATGCCATCAGCCGTTACAAGTGGAGTGCCCCGGATCTATCAGCAACAGGGCTCCTAACGATCTGCCGGTCTTGCCGGGACTTCTCCGGCAATTAGAGAAATCCCGACGACGCCGAAGCATTAGTGGGGCCAGGTACCCGTCTGGCCCCGCTTCGGATTACGGGGGCAACGAGAGGAGGCGTTGGTATCGCCCCCTGCGGAGAATTAATCA
Organism: Meandrusa payeni; assembly: GCA_029286785.1. Taxonomy (NCBI): domain Eukaryota; kingdom Metazoa; phylum Arthropoda; class Insecta; order Lepidoptera; family Papilionidae; genus Meandrusa; species Meandrusa payeni. The sequence continues at coordinate 1,737,096 of JAGSMX010000008.1, read as the reverse complement.
GAACCAAACATAACTCTCATCAAACTTCTCTTGAAGTGCACCTTCCCATCATCGATATCGGTTGGCGTGATATTGAGTTGTTCGTCTATATATGGCGCACATACTTGACGTAAATTTAAGAGTTATATGGTTTTCTCATCGATCTCATTGTTCTACTACAGAATTGGACTACACGGGAGCACCAGCTTTCAAATAAAAAAAGAATCATCAAAATCGTTTTGCCCAGTCGATAGTTATGCGATAACAAACATAAAAAATACAGACGAACTGAGCCTCCTGCTTTTGAAGTCGCTTAAAAAGTACACACTATTACGAATATAATCGCAGTTAACACTACTAGAATAAGTTGTTAAAAAAATATACAATCTCTTTGCTCTTCAACATAAAAAGAAAAAACATCAATTTAGTTTTTTTATGTCAATAAAAATGTTACTACATTTTTCACGACATCCGAAATCGGAGTTTTTCTATAAACACATTTTTATTTTGTAGGGTAACGAAGGCTATTAGTACGTGTGTATTTGGGAAAGTTATTTTCAACTTTGTGACAACCCTATGCCAATCGTTCCAAATCTTTCAACTCCCGTCATTGGTTATCGAATTGTGTCAGTAGACAAGCACTAAAAATAGACAATAGGGTAATGAGTTCTATATATGAAATAATTGTTTTTAATTTACTGTACCTAACTCCATCAACAATCATTCCTCTGTTTTTAAGAGAATCTTAGGTTCTATGCCAACCAAATTATAGATATATATAAATACATAATTGAAGGTAAGACCTTTAAAATCAAAGAAGTATTTGTAAAATCGGTACAGAAATGACCAAATATTAAAAAATACAAACGAGAACTAGCTTTACAAGTCAGTTAATACGTAGAAAACTTTATCCTTAGAGAAGTAACTGCCCAAGCCGAGGTTACCACTCACCGGGGGGACCCTTATGTTGAGTTACTCCGATTGGTGTTCAGGTTAAGCGACCTAAGAGCTATGCCACCTCTAAATCCAGAGAAACAGGCGCTCGAAATACTCTTCTTTCGAAATGTATTCCAGTCCAAAATACCTCAGTGCTTCGACCTGTGTGTGTTACCAGTGATGACATAGGGCACAGAAACGTGGTCTCTCACTATGGGCCTCATAAGCAAGCTCAAAGTCGCACAACGAGCTAAGGCTATGCTCGGAGTATCTCTACGAGATCATATCAGAAATGAGGAGATCTGTAGACGAACTAAGGTAACCGACCTAGCTCGCCGGGTAAGCACATAGCGCGTAGAACATAGGCCGATGGGGCCGAAAAGTTCTCGACAAGCGCAGCGTAGGACGTCCACCCGCAAGGTGGCCTGACGATCTCATAAAGGCCGCAGGACGCAGCTAGATGCAAGCCGCTTACAACCGGTTGTTTTGGAAATCGTTGGGGGAGGCCTATGTCCAGCAGTGAATGTTTTACGGTTTAAATGATGATGAATAATGATGGTTTTCTCATGGATCCCATTGTTGGTATTGCGGTAACAAAAATAAAAAAAATACAGGCGAATTGAGAACCTCCCTTTTGAAGTCGATTGATAAAAGGACGAGTGACTTTGCATGCATTTGTGATCGAATGACGCACTATCTGGGCTTTGGTGAACATCTCCGGATAGGTTTATTGTGATTTATAGGCAGTTTTCTCGTCCCCCCAGTGCGGCGAATGACAACGAATCAAGTATGTAATAGCTGTCGTACACTCGTGTAGAATGATTCTGCTTACAATATTTGCTGGTGTTATTTATTCTACAATAATGTAGTCGAAGTCTATCTAAAGAAAAGAAAGAAAGAAAATTTAATTTTAGCCGTTTCAAATATTTTTGATGACATGCTTATATAGCTTAGAATATTAGATTCCAGTCCTGTAGTTCTGGGTTCGTAGAACAAGGCTATCCTACGAACCCTGCCTGTGGTAAAAGGCGACTGAAAGAGGTCTCGGGTTCACTGGGCGACAAGGGGGCCTTTATCGTCCGCTGAAGTGGGCCGGGCAAGAAGCCGACATCGGCTGGCCTTTGTCGCCTTGCATTGCGAGGGCACCGGGACGTACTCTCCGAGAGCAGAGTGCCGGAGGGATGGTGCACTGAAGATCCCGGCCCCTCACACTACACCAAGGAAGGACCACCGGGGGGAGGGAGGGTTTAGTGGTTAAGAACCCCACGTAACTCCGTCTTCCCTTGCAGAGGGCGGGGTATCTTTTTGAAGATTTCCCCTTGTCAATAAAATATATATTAGTTGGCAGTATAACAATACATAGACATAGACATTTATTTATTGGCATCACAATACAAAAACACATCACAGACTGAATATAACACACATTAAAAAAGAATGAAAAATAGACAAAACACAGTTAAAGTTACACGGACAAATAATACAAAACATTTGATGCCAAAATCGGACACCGTCTCAGCATATGCTGTCACAAGGATGCGACAGCGCTGATTTTCAGCGGTGCCCAGGACTACCTAAAGACGTGCGCGCGCAATACTACTTTTATATGGAATATTATTATACAGACAGTAAGAGTATAATATATATATAATACAACAGTAGAACATATAGAATTCTTCAAGCTACTGTGAATCTTAGAAAGTAATCAATAAAAACTTTTCCATCTCACACTAGAAGGTAAATTAATAGTTTTTGTTTTTATTTTAAACACTATGCAGTAACACGGAACGCCATCTAGTGAACTGTATGTGTAAATAATAATTGTTTGTACGATACGCGGAATCTTCAAGTACGAGGTCTACTTGGGCTATATAATGGCATGAATGGAAATTCAGGAATTTCAATAGCTTCATTAACGCGTTCTTGAAATTGGAATGCAAAAGTAAACACGGTACTGTTTGATTGTTAAAACAAATGCAATCGTGATATCTACGACTGGCCTCGGCAAGATAGGCTATTAGGACTTAAGAAATGTGATTCATCTACCTCATATAGTAGGAATATATCATCATCATGAACACGGCGCCCAGTACCCGGCAGGTTTTCTTATTGAGTTGGGGACACTGGAGCTCCTCTCCACTGTACTGTTAAACATCCCGGGCGATGTTTTTTACCCCAGCGCCCTCGAAGTGCAAGGCGATACGGGCCAGTACATCTTGCCTTCTTCCTGGGTTACTGTAACGGACGACAAAGGCCTCCACCCTTGTCGCCCAATGAGCCCGAGGCCCTTTTAATCGCCTTCTACGATAGGCAGGGGATAGTAGTATTTGTCTTTAAACTCAGGACTACCGATGACGGTCCGATGAATACTGGAACTAGCAGCCGGTGACACCACGACTATTTCCCCACGTGTTCTATACTTTCCTCATTCCCACAGTCGCCAACCCGCCTCGCGGTGACTTAAGGGCTTATCTCCCCATAATACATAACCGTACAATATAATATAGTAAACAGAAATATTCTAGAGAATCCATCAAATATCCGCATTATTTACTCGCCGGCTAAAATCCCTTTCTTGTCACAAGTTCTTAAAAGCTTCGCTCACTAAATATGCACGCTAATGCAACCTCACCGTAAAAAAGCATTTTTAATTCAATGGAAAACGTGCAATACTGCAGGTTAATAAGCGTGTTTCACACGCATAGGGAAACCCTATGACTAAGTACGTTTTTTAGTAATAAAATTACCTACAATACGTGCATCGTGTGTCATACGATTTGTTAAATTCAAGTCTACAAGCCATAGATTCAAATCCTGATTGCATTCATGAAAGGTTAGTTTATAGGCTCCGAAACAGCTGGATCGATTTCAATGAAACATTCAGGGAATCTTCAGATTGACCTGGCGATCGGTGCACCCCTTTTTTTGAACTGTCAAACAAGCCATACGTCGTACTTTTATTTCTGACATTAAGTTGAGCGCTATTTGATTTTGTATAAATGATAAGAATGATATTGTATTTACTGATATGCACATGGGTGTAGGTAATGATCTACACCCGCTTGAGAAGAGAATGAATTCAGAGAGAAATGATAAAATTTAGTATATTGTGAGAGTTAAATTAAATATTTAATAATGTAAGTTTATTGTTTAAATAAAGTAAAGCAAAATCTAGCCTCTAGGATACGCTAGCGTAGTACGCGTAGCTGTATTATGCATATTTTTATAAATACAGACAAAAAATAACACAGACACCCTCATAACCTTTCCCCATCGGACATCAACACGCAGCTGTCTTCCATCTTTTGTTGTAGACATCTCTCAGGCTTGAACGAAGCACTATGCTCGACGTTCATTATACGTACAATAAAGGATTGTCATTCTATACTTCCGATTACAATGTGGGTATTTAAAACGAGATTGAAAAAATGCTTCCACACGACTGAACTAAAACTTCTTTAGCTCACCTATAAGTATGTATACATATTTGAAATATTCAAGAGTAAGAAAATGTGCGCGCAAACAGCTCTCTCTTGCTCCTACATTGTGATACGGACAATATAGATAAAATAGCGTCAATAGCCTAATGGTTTAAGGTACGGCCTGCGAATCGTAAGGTCGTGGGTTCGAATCCACTATTCGACTATTGCCATGAACCATGTCCTAGCACAAGCTTAAGCTTAGTTGGAATGGTTAACAAGATTGTTAGTAATATTTCTGAAAAAAAAATAAAAGAAATATTGCTAGCTTTCTTTTGAAAAAAAAAATATGCCTGCACAGTGCTATATGTGGAAAGAGAAAAGAAAACGTGTGCTCGCCTTTCTCTCTTACCCCTACAGTAATATACGTAACGTTTTTCTCTATTTCTACCTCCACTAACTGATCACACTTTTCGTAATGCTCTCACCAGCTCAATCTGCGAGTCAAGCGTGCGTAAAGAAGTTTTACTCTTTGCGTTTTCTCTTAATATGTTCACAGTGAGATCGCGGTCGAGCTTTTGCTCGCAATTGCTTGAAATTTTTAGAAAAAAGACACAATATGAACGGAGTCTACGTGTACCGTTTAAAAAGTTGATGCGCAAAAACGTCTTGGGAATCGCATTTAGCGATTTCGCAATGGTGTCGCGTTACGTGTGTAATTAAAACCAATTTCGAGCGATGATAATTTAAGCAGAATTTCCTCACGGGTCACTGAACTCATGGGGAACATCTGCACCAACAAAATGACGTATAGAAAGATCGTGTATTCCTTATTGGTGTCTATCGTCATAGGTCACAACTGTATGTTTCGCTTAACAAAACGTTTTCACAAACAAAAGTTGCACAATACGCTAGCAATCCGTTGCGGTTTGCTAAAGTTCGATCGTCGTTGCCGGCACTAATAAATTTGCTGTTGCAATTTTATGTGCTGATTCACCACGCGCTCGGCGTTGAAGGAAAACATCGTGACGAAACCTACATGTTCTACAAGTATTTTTTTACGTCATGTGGAGTCTGCCAATCCACAATAGGGCCTCGTGGCGACAACGCCCTTATACTCCCTTTACAGAGAAGGCCTATGCCCAACAGTGGGATATATATAAAGGCTGTAACTTTAACTTTTAACTAAACTATTCTAGTAAAGTGTAAATGGGAGATAATATGTGTTGGAACGGCGGCTAAAGCAAGGCTAGATCGTATTATAGGTGTATTCATTTCAATTTGTTATCTTACTTAATCGTGTACACTGTGTTTGTTTTTTTATATAAATAAAAAAGTTGATTGATTGTTTTCTTGAAGGTCGCCAGAAAGTATCGAAAACACCGCTGGTGACGGCTGATCTTATAAGCTTGCACTACATGGAAGAAAATTACGTGAAAAAGAACAACTAATGATCAGCAAGATGATGTCGATGGGAATAGAATGCTGTGATTATGAACGATTCCCCAGGGGAATGGGATATCCCTTAAGTGGATTATCCGTGAAATAGCAACCGACTGAGTCGTGATTCGGCCCTCTCGGGCACCATCGGATCGGAATGCTCACGCGTAACATAGTTACCGTCAAAGCCAAGGTTACCCGTCGCTGGGGGACCCTTGTGTCAAGTTACTAGCAATAGAGGTTCAGACTAAGCGAACTAAGAGCTATGCCACTTCCCAATCCGGTGAAGCAATCAAAGGCAGCTTCTCTGGCCAATTGGTTTAGTACAAATATATATTAGAAGTTAAAAATCCCTTAACTTCTAATATATATTTGTTGATGTTTTTAGTTCCATGAAATATTTATTTTACTTTTTACACACACTTACATTTTATATTACCGACATACACATACACAAAAATATTGGATACATTATCAAATGTATATTATATAACAAATTCTATAAACATTTTCTTACTTAGTTTTCGTCCTTCGGTACACATCTCCCTGCTAGACTAATACATAGCCTGTATTAGGGAGATGTTGTACCTAACTCCGAGTTTTTGAACTAAAGTTTGTTATATAGCTTTTGTGGTATTCGTGTGTTTTTGCAAAGAATAGTGTGCGTGGGTGCATGTGCGAGTGAGTACATGAGAGTGAGGATAACTTATTTTATGCTATGAAGAAATTTTTCAGTCTCTTCGTAGGTGAAACTATGAAAAGGCACATAAAAGTTAACTTTATTATAAAGGTATGGCCCCAGGTAGTAATTTAATCTTTTTGCGGTCCACATTACTGCTAGAATGCAAATTTTATCTTTACGATATATATATATATATATATATACTGTTGAAATGACTTCACTAGCCAATATTGGTCATTCAAAACAAAATGACCGCAGGAAAATTATTCCCCCGTGGTTAAATTATAGGAAAAAACCTTGTTTATTATTAACGCTTAGTAAATACCCGCTGTATCATAATATGGCCAGAAAAAAAATTGCACAGACTTTTAAAGTCTTCGCCTTCAAGAGCAGATTTAAACATCGTTAACATTATTACAAGTATATTAGGATTTAAAAACAATAATTGAAACGAATCGAACGTTAAAGGCTGTTATGCGCGGACGTCCTTACATATTACGAGTATATTATCGTAGGAATACCACAAATTAAACATAATCAGAACCGAACCAAACTTCAATACCGTTAAGTTTTGACAATGGCAATGAAACACTCTGATGGATATTCACGCAGCTTATGAAGAAATTGATTGACAAAACAATGGCTGAATTATAGTCGTGCACCTCCTTGGCGGTGAACGCGCATGGGCTATTCGACTTGTCTAGGACGAAAACATCGCACAAATTAGCATAGGCGGATGGTCCGTTACTTCTTAGGTCCAGGAGGTTGACAACCTCCTTCGTTAAAGGAGCTTTTTTTTTACTAGTTCCCCCCAACGTGGGTGGTTAGGGATTTTTTCATGCTTCTCTTTAGGTTATTTTTACATTACACGTTACAAGTTACACTTTTCACAACATTAACCATTGATTCTTATTTTCTATTGTTCATTACATTCTACGTTTTTCATATCTAATGTTACATTTCAATTTGTTACATTTATTCTCTAGCTTACTCTAACATTCATATACTTATTTCTCTACTCTTATCGTTTTAGTTTTACACTCTATTTATTTTACGGGTATTTACATATATTTTCTTTCCTTTTCTCTTACTCTACTTTAACTCTATCATTTTATTCCTATACTTATTGTTTTATTCCAATTTCTTATTCCTAATTTTACACTTTGTTTGGGCTCTCTACACCCCTTGCTATAGAAATACGTGTAGAGAGTTCCTTTTATGCTCTATTGCTTTTCTTACCACACGTTAAAGGAGCTTAGTGATGTCATCTGACAGCAACGTGGACTTTGCTTTTAAATTGCCCATTATAATATATTTTTTATCACTTTGAAAAAGGGAAGAGGTTCTCAATTCTGTTCCCGTATTTTTTTAAATGTTATTATCAACCGCTTTGTTTTTTTTGCTGTTCGAAATAGTTTTGATTACAATTTGTAGGATTATTAAAATAGTTAAATAATTAATTGATAGCAGTAGGACCGTGAGTACTGAAGATATACCAGGAAATAAAACATGGTATAGAAAGATGCCTGTTGAATAGGACATTGGTAGGTTTATGATAACCTTAGTAGTAGGAGAAGGTAGTTCTGGGCTCGTAGAATAAGACTACCTGTCGTAGAAGGCGACTAAAAGGGGCCTCGGGTTCACTAGGCGACAAGGGTGGGGGCCTTTGTCATCCACTGAAGTCGACCCGGAAAGAATTTGCATTGCGATGTTGCGATGACACAGGGGATTAACCTCCCCCCGGGACGTGCTCTCCGAGAGCACGGTGCAGGGGGTTCCGGTGCGTTCCTGGAGATCCCGGATCACAATGCACCGAGGAAGTGCCACCGGAGAGATTTTAGTGGGTAAGAGCCCCACATAACTCCCACCTTCACCCCAGAAGGCTGGAAGGATATAGAAAGACCTTCTTAATACTACTCTTTTGTGTTTTCATTTATTATCAGCAAAGACTATGAACCCCTTTCATCAAAGAAAAGGCTCCCCATGTTATTACTTATTTGATAAGAAAATTAAAAGGTTACGTTTCCATTGATGTTTTTAACACATCTTTGTATTAATAACTAAATATAATTATCGAAAGGAAGTAAATGTAATTTGATACCATTTGTCACGACAGAGTAAACGCGAAAGCTAAGTTTACATGACAGCTAGATTAGGGCTGTGACACGTGTTGTGAAAAATTTTATCTCTCGCGTATTTACAACCCTAACCGGGTAGATAGAGATAGCAATAAGTAACATAGCGAAGCCAAAATGAAAGTGATGTGATAGGATTTTTTTAGTGACAATGAGTTTTTGTTTTTAAAGACTGAAAAAATTAACTTTTACAAGCTGCGATTCAAACTCAACTCGCCGTTGGTTATAAAGATTTTTTTTTAATGACTAACTACAAAGTTGACCAGAGCCTGGCCGTTACTGCTTGGGTGCTTAGTGCACATCTGGATTGAGAGGTGGCATAGCTCTTAGGTCGCTTAGCCTGAACCTCTATTAGCTAGTAACTCGACACAAGGGTCCCCCGGTGAGGGGTAAATGGTAGCTCAAGGGCGGTCGCGTCAACATGTACAGTGCGTTGCAATGTTATGTGCTGATTTACGTGCACGTGGCTCGGCGGTGAAAAAACGTTAGAAAAATCAAGATGTTTATAACACATCTTTGTATTAATAACTAAATATAATTATCGAAAGGAAATGTAATTTGATACCATTTGTCACGACAGAGTAAACGCGAAAGCTAAGTTTACATGACAGCTAGATTAGGGCTGTGACACGTGTTGTGAAAAATTTTATCTCTCGCGTATTTACAACCCTAACCGGGTAGATAGAGATAGCAATAAGTAACATAGCGAAGCCAAAATGAAAGTGGTGTGATAGGATTTTTTTAGTGACAATGAGTTTTTGTTTTTAAGACTGAAAAAATTAACTTTTACAAGCTGCGATTCAAACTCAACTCGCCGTTGGTTATAAAGAAATAATAAGTATTAAGTTTAGCAAGAGCTGTGGTGGATCATTTTTTTAATGACTAACTACAAAGTTGGCCAGAGCCTGGCCATTACTGCTTGGGTGCTTAGTGCACATCTGGATTGAGAGGTGACATAGCTCTTAGGTCGCTTAGCCTGAACCTCTATTTGCTAGTAACTCGACACAAGTATTCCCCGGTGAGGGGTAAATGGTAGCTCAAGGGCGGTCGCGTCAACATGTACAGTGCGTTGCAATGTTATGTGCTGATTTACGTGCGCGTGGCTCGGCGGTGAAAAAACGTTAGAAAAATCAAGATGTTTATAACACATCTTTGTATTAATAACTAAATATAATTATCGAAAGGAAGTAAATGTAATTTGATACCATTTGTCACGACAGAGTAAACGCGAAAGCTAAGTTTACATGACAGCTAGATTAGGGCTGTGACACGTGTTGTGAAAAATTTTATCTCTCGCGTATTTACTACCCTAACCGGGTAGATAGAGATAGCAATAAGTAACATAGCGAAGCCAAAATGAAAGTGGTGTGATAGGATTTTTTTTTAGTGACAATGAGTTTTTGTTTTTCAAGACTGAAAAAATTAACTTTTACAAGCTGCGATTCAAACTCAACTCGCCGTTGGTTATAAAGAAATAATGAGTATTCATTTTAGCAAGAGCTGTGGTAGATCATTTTTTTTTAATGACTAACTACAAAGTTGGCCAGAGCATGGCCGTTACTGCTTGGGTGCTTAGTGCACATCTGGATTGAGAGGTGACATAGCTCTTAGGTCGCCTAGCCTTAACCTCTATTAGCTAGTAACTCGACACAAGGGTCCCCCGGTGAGGGGTAAATGGTAGCTCAAGGGCGGTCGCGTCAACGTGTACAGTGCGTTGCAATGTTATGTGCTGATTTACGTGCGCGTGGCTCGGCGGTGAAAAAAAACATTAGAAAAATCAAGAGGATTGATGTGTATAACAAATGTTTGTATATAACATAGACATTTTATTTATAGGCAACACAATACACAAACACGTCACATATCCAAATTGCACAAATTATAGCAAAAATAAATAAATAAAAAAAGACAGAAATAAACATAACACAATTAAAGGATGGAACAGACGAATAGGATATGATGCCAATATTGGACACCGCGTCAGCACATGCTGTCGCAAGGTTTCGACAGCGCTGAGTTTCAGCGGTGCCCAGGTCTACCCAAAGTCGTAATAATGACTAAATATATTTATCGAAAGGATGTAAATGCTATTGAATATTAAATAATATATTACTTATTGAACTTACGACAGCCCTAGCCTAGAAGTAAATGCCATGACGTCATTTTGAATATTACTCATTTTGGAGCCACCGCAACCGTATTTTACGGGTTCCGGTATGTTTTAATTATAATTGGCATGTTGGTGTAAGTATGAGGGGATGACACATACGGCCTGTACATCCCACTATTGGGCACGGGTCTTCCCTGTAAAGAGAGAATAAGGACTTAGTCCACCACGCGACCCTACTGCGGATTGGGAGACTTCGAATAAAACAAAAAATATCTTAAAAACAAATTTAAGACATGTAGGTTTCCTCACGATGCCTTCCTTCATCGCCAACCGCGCAAACAAACAAATTTATTGATACCGGCTCGGGGATCGAACTCGTATTGCTAGCGTTGTAACTTGAGGCGACCGCCCGGACACTTTTTTTTTTTCATGGGAGGAAATGCTTTTATTCATACGTGCCCGCCGGGGAAGCGGGCAAGTTATGTCGGGCTCGGCCTACCGACTAAAACCTCCCATGGAGCAGTCCTTCACTGTTATGGGGCGAGATGGGGTCGCGTTAGCATTCACCATCTCGCCCCAGTGACAGACCCGGCTTAAAACCGGGCCTCCTGCGCCTGTGGGGGGTAGCCGTGCTCACCAGGCTAGGCTAGGCCCCCAGCCGCCCGGACACTGACTTATTATGGCTCTACACTTATATTAACTTAACACGAATTCAATATTTAACTTTCATCTTCACTTTTAAGCGTCACGTGGTTTTTGTAAACGTTATCCGATGTTGTTTTTTGCTCAAAATAGACTTCAGCCTTAAGTGAAGTGTCAAAAAAATAACATGCCGTTGACAGGTTCGAATAAAAAACATGGCAAGGAGTTATTTTAGGCGATACTCTCACATGTTTTAAAAATAGAATTCTTAACGCATAACAATTGTATAGACACAATATCATCATTATATTAATACGTGAAGCAAAACTTTGTGCCCCTTCATACGAAAAAAAAGTTCGGAAACACCGCTGGTGACAGTTGATTCCACAGTTATAGATTATAGATACAGATACATTTTTATTGGTAACTAGCGTACCCCGTTACGCCGTGCTAGATTTTGCTTTATTTTATTTAAAAAAAGTAAACGGATGCATTCGCGACACTAACTTACCTTGAATACTTCAAAATCTTTAATTATTATATTTAATATACTTTATAATACTTCAATATGGTTCATAATGACATAAATATACACAACGTGGAGTGCTCCGATCGTCGCCAAACTTTACAGGATTACTCGCCAGGTCAATCTTATTGCCTGAAAGTTTCATTGAAATCGGTCCAGCAGTTTCGGAGCTTATATGGAACATACCCACAAATTTTCTCTTTTATATATATAAAGATATAAATTATAAGAAATTACAAGTTGTTTTTTAACAAATTAAAAAAAATTAAATTGAACAATTGAGCAGGAAATAATAATGAAAACATAATACATCAAAGATTTAAAATGCTATTAATTTGTACTTTGATTTGTCAATTTCTCTACACCATAAATACTTATTTTCACGGTAATAGGAGACCGCTTACGAAAACGAAGCCAGATGATAGTACTAGTTAAGTCGAGTAAGGCCGCCAGGCAATTTCTAAAATGGATACATGGTTTTCGTTAAAGGGGTCAATGCTTAAGAAATTTCTATTTTATGTACTCTCTTTATAAGTGTATAAAATATACTTTTCATTAATGCATACAATTAAAAATCAACAGCTTAATGGTTTAGGGTACGCCCTGCAAAACGTAAGGTCGTAGATTCGATTCCACTATTTGATTATTGACATGAACCATCTCCTAGCACAAACTTTAAGCTTAATTGGATTCCTTAACAAAAAATGTAAGAAATTTTTTAAAAATGATAGCACGCATTTGCATATACTAGTAGGAATTCTCGTAGCTTTTTCTTGAAAGATGTTATACTTTCAAATTTAAATACCTGATTGTCTTCAATACAATCACCATATTCATTGTGTTTACATAAGCATGGGCACAATAAAAACACTTCGTGGTTGAATACGAAAATAACTACATACGGTCTAATAAGGACAGACGACAAAATCCAATTATTTTTTTTAGCTCGGTAGCGATGAATGACGTACTATTTATACATAAACCTGTCAGAGTAACCGGGTGTCTGTGGCGGGATTTATTTGTGTGGTAAGACGCTCGGGCCGTGTGTGTCAGGGTGTCAGTTTGTTTGTGTAGGCCGACCCCGCGCGCCTACTAGTTCAAGTGCACTGTACAGAAACATGTGTGGAGTATTAAAACGAGTGTGCTTTATAACACACTACTGAAGTAAAACTTTTTAGCTCCGTATAATACTCGTATATAATACAAAATTCACACTTTTTCTGCAAAAATACCTATTATTCACAACTAAATCAATGGACTAATGTCAGTAATAATTAATTGTGGTAACGGAAATTTGATGCACAGGGTGCACTTTTTTTCATCGTTCCCCAACGTTTGGTACCTTAGGGTCCTTTCTTCTTCTTCTTCCTTGCATTCCCCTTTCCGTACTTCCTCTTCCAATCCCACTCCCACACACTACTCTCTTCCACTCACCTCTCTTATAGAGTAGGAATCTGCCTACTCTATTTCATTATTACATGTTTTTACAATTTCTAACTCTACTATCTACATTTTACAATTTCTTACTCTACTACCTCTTACATTTTTTCTTACTTGCTTGCCATGACTATTCTAAAGACAATTATCCGGTTAGATTTGGACGAGTATTTGGACAGCTCAACATCTTTACTTCGACCTTGATCGAACTGTGGGTGCCCGATAGAACTAAACCATAGCTTGATCAGACACTTTAATCTGATTGTAATTTGATCATAAATAATTCTGTAATGGAAGAATATTATTAAAGAAATTTTAGTATATATATTCTATTATATAGATGTGAATAAAGGACTCGCACAGTTAGCTACATGTTAAAAATAAATAATTAAATAAATACGCTCCACTCATTTCCCAATTCCACACCTCTCATTGTTTGCTAACTAAGCTTGGATTATCTCGTTTACGTCCCCGGACCAAACAAAAGGATTTCTTTACAATACGCCAACGCTGTAAATAGTCCAGCCCCATAAATATATCCAGGCAGGCGACTTCTGGCGACGTGCCGTGCAGTTCTACGCTTTCATCCTTCGGAATACTTTTCTATAAAAACACATATTATTTTTAATATGCCGAAATTTGCGCTATTTTAAAGTTTTCCTTCGTTAAAGGCAAATCCGCTAGAGAAACGTTCCGTGAGATTAATGGTGTTTTGGGGATGGTACTCTATCACTTCGAACCACGGAGGAATGGTTTCGACGATTCAGAGCCGGTGAAAACGACACCATGGATAAGCCAGCCGGCGGAAGACCTGTGATGACAAATACCGATGAAATCATGGACTACATCGAGTTAGACCGGCATGTGGCATCTCGTGACATCGCTCAGGAGATGGGAGTTAGTCACCAAACCATTTTAAACCATCTGCAGAAGGCTGGATACAAAAAAAGCTTGATGTTTGGGTGCCGCATGATTTGACGCAAAAAAACCTTCTGGACCGAATCAACGCCTGCGATATGCTGCTGAAACGGAACGAACTCGACCCATTCTTGAAGCGGATGGTGACTGGCGACGAAAATGGATCACATACGACAATATCAAGCGAAAACGGTCGTGGTCGAAGGCCGGTGAATCGTCCCAAACAGTGGCCAAGCCGCGAATTTCGGCGTTAGTGAACTCCATGTTTACACGTCTATAACTGTTGAACGCAATATCCAAACTAATTATGCATAGCGTCGTTTTGTAGGTTATGTCAAGACCTTTGAAATTATGTATAGTATTGCTAGATACGAGCTCTGTAGCGATTTGTACATAGCCGCGAAATTCAAAAGACAAAAAGGCGGAAGGGAGATATTTGACAACCTTTATTTAACAGTTCAAAAAGAGCCGTGCTCCGATCGTCACCAAACTTTACAGGTTTACTCGCCAGGTCAATCTGAAGATTACCTGAAAGTTTCATTGAAATCGGTCGAGCCGTTTGGGAGCCTATACCCACACACTTTCTCTTTTATATATAAAGAAATGTATAATACATACACAATAATAATATATACCCGCACACCTGCAAATGAGCTCTCTCTTGCTCCTACGGTGTGATACAGATAATAGGACTGCACTGTATCCTATATCTCCCTGTCAACTTCCGTTTGTCTCGCCCTTTTACACTTTTCGTAACGCATTCATTAGCTTAGCTTCTTTAACGCAAAAGTACCATTGTAGCTTATGTCCCCGGCCGGCAAATTGCATACTACGCTAGTAATTTGTTGAAATTATTAGTGTAATTCAGCAGAAGGTACCTAGCAGAAGGCGTCGTGAGGAAACTGTCATACAATAACCGCAGTGCAACACGATTCTCTCTAGACAGATTATGCAATTATCATGCATTAACGACATCTGGCGCCAATAAGTGGCAACTCGAGCTAAGAATAAAGAAGTGCACTTTAAGCAGCTATTGTGGTGTGACAATCGCTCAAGTGGAGATAATGTGGTCAATACATAACCGAGTGAGAGGGACTAGCCCCCTGGAATGTTTTATTGGATGTTGCCACACCTAAGCGGTTCAATTGTTTTTTTAAAGTGAAGTTGCTATATTGTTTTAGATTTTCACTTACGACGGCTGTGTGATGATTACATAGCTTTACCTATAAGTTGCTGACGGATTCCTATGGTACTACAGTCCACTCCATGGGTTTCGTGCTATCCTCTATCGGTCAACTCGGGAAGAGAAGAGAAAACAAATTAACAGGTGTTATCAAGAAAAGTTCACAGACATATCGACATTTCAAGATAAATACATATACATACATATAAATATTCATATACAGTATCATATAATATATATTAATATCATCTGGGAGTATCATTTCAGATTTAAAAAAATGGTTGACAATTTGAAACAGGAAATGATCACAACAAAATATAGAAAGTACCAGGCACTCATGAAATGCATGGAGCTTCGAAAGCTACGTTCGCTTGATAACGGCAGCTACCAATTTATTAATTGCTATGAAAAAAAAATATTTCTGATGATAATAGACGTTATTGCCTCGTATTACGGGACATCATTTAATCAAGCCACATCAAAAGCAGTTGGTCAACAGACGAGGTCTTCCATTGTTTTTCTAGAGAACGCTTCTACATTCTGAACGATACTCGAGTCGAGCCATTTCATATGTACATCGTGTATCGATGCAGTATCCATTTTGTTACGATACAAAACAAATCTTATTACAAATAAATTTAGTTTTTTACAGCATTCACTGCCACTTCTTCTCCCAGCGCAAAAGCTTCCCGAAGCGGTATTTAAAGTTAGTTTAGCTTTCAATAGAAAATTCCGGACATTACTCCGTAGCTTTTCCGTGGATAAGCAACCGACCGAGTTGTGATTACTCGCGTAAAAAGTAACTGCCTAAGCTGAGGTTATTCCTCAATGAGGGGACCCTTGTGTCGAGTTCAGAGGTTCACCCTAAGCGGCTTAAGGGCGATGCCACCTCAATGATATATTATGAATAGAAATCGACTACAGAACACTATGAAAGTTATAACTATTCATGCTGTTAAACTTTTGAAGTACCCTAAGTGTTTTTATCGTATCTTCTTTCTGCCAGACAATTAAAATAGTGTATTAGTGTTCGAAAAATATAAATAATAGGCTACCCGCTACAAATAACTGACGTGATCCGATTTTTTGACACAATAACTGACAATGTATTATAATGGAAACGTGGCCGATAGAAAGCTTCGACATCAAAGCGAAATACGACGGAAGCAAAATCTCGACAGTTTTCCATCCTCTATATCCCGTTCGCTCGCGAACCCTTATGTTACCCTCCTACACCTCTTGTCTATATTTCTATACAATTCGATATTTTCAGAGACGAATGCATGGTTGGAACGAGACTTCTCAAGTACCTACCTACAATTTGCATATCACCTTTCTGTAAGTATAAATCATTCGTTTATGTTCGGTATTAATGGCCTGTCTCTGTATCATTTTTTCATGGAAATGAAAATCCATTTTTAGAGAAGAGAAAATTCGCATTTAACAAGCTTTTATTATAGGAAATTATGTTTCATTTTATCAAAACATCTAGTTTTTAACAACAACTATTTAAAGAATATTTGTCCAGAGGTATTAGTCTAAATTTGAACTTCCATTGATCATCGATGTTGCATTTGTGACCGTCTCGACGTTTTATGTGTCGTTGGTAATTTTGAGTTGTTTATAGTTTTTCTAAATGTCGCCTGTTACAAATACTTAGGATAATAATAATTATTGTCAGGTTTAATACCAACTTCTCGAATTTACTAACAGTGTGACCTTGAACTCTCCGCCGTTCAAGTGCGAGGATATGCCAAAACAGAGGGGACCAACGAATTGGCTAATCGACCAATTGGCCAGTCTTCCTCCATTCTTCACGTCACTTATTAAATGATTTACGACACACCCGGGCAGAAACGGCGCGTGTAAACTTGCAGTTCCAAGTTTTATAAGAAAAAAAATTAAAAAGTGTTGTGGTATTGCCACTGCTAGATTATTTTTCTATGTTTAAAAGGATAACAAATTTTTACGAAATGGTGGAATTATTTTTACCCATTACGAAGCAAGCTAGGAGATCCCACGTCACACATATTTTATATTTCGCAAAACCGATTATTAGACTAATGCTGTTTTAGACACTCCTAAACCTTAAAGACATTATGCCTTATGATTGATATCTCAATATATCTACTAAAGATCAATTACAGTCCAGTTGATAGTAGAAAAGCCACATTAGTCTTGTCTTGACTAGAAATAATAATAGTAACTTAATTTAGATGTAGTAGTACTTTTAATTGATCGATGGAGGAAAACATAGATTACCGCACTGTTTTCCCGTACATACAAATTGAATAACGAAATTAATAACAAAATATTAAAGAAAAAAAGCATGAAGCAAATTACAATAATTAAAGACCACTAACAAAAATTAAATTAATATAATAAATAATTTTCAGTATTGCAAACAATTGTACTTATAGCCAGCATTTGGCAACCAAAGAGGATATAACCATTACGTTGGCAACTTTGCTTACAACCGTCAACCGTTTGCATTGAAATATTTAAAAATTAAACGACTTTAATGCGACGGTAGTATAGAAAATATATAAACTCCTTAAAAATTTAATAATTTTTTGAATATGGACTGCCCAAATGATATAACTGATGAGGAATTTATTCCTTTTCTGCATAATTTGGGCGTTGAAACCTACAAAAAAGCTTTTGAAT
Source organism: Meandrusa payeni (assembly GCA_029286785.1). NCBI lineage: Eukaryota > Metazoa > Arthropoda > Insecta > Lepidoptera > Papilionidae > Meandrusa > Meandrusa payeni. Next base: position 1,719,022 of record JAGSMX010000008.1, on the reverse strand, counting down.
GGATGCTACAGGATCCTGGTTATGCTGATGCCTTGAAGTGGCTGTATAGAAATTTGGATCATAATAATGCTTTGAGTGCACGAGAAGAATATAGGTTAGTTGTAACTCCTTCCATTTTAATTTTTTTTATAATATAGGAATGGTTTTAAACCCATCCTGTCGGCAACAATAACGGCCAAAAGAAATAATTTAAGCTCGATACATATTTTATAATTGTAAATATAGCTTATCCTAATTGTAATTGTTGGTGATTTTCTTAAGAAAATGAAAACTTTTTTTTTGATAATAATCATAGATACAAAGAATTGGAGAAAACAAAATGTTTATTGCCATTAGACGAGCTAGAAACATCGATAGTATCTCTTCAAGAACAATATGAGGGATTATGTCTACCGGGAGATCAGGAATCTATAGAGGATATGAAATTAAACATAAGCATGCAGAAAGATAGATTAGCCATGTTGGAGAAACATGAGGGAATAATGAATGACTTAATTAAGGACAATCAGTAAGTATAGTTTCCACTTTATTTCAATAATGTTCTAATGAGATGTTGCTTTATACCAATTAATATAGCATTAAGAGCCATGGTAGCTCAGTGTCCGGGCGACTGCCTCAAGTTGCATAGTATGCTAGCAACCCTTGTTTCATCCCAGTGCCGGCACCACTGTATTTGTTCATTTCAATTTTAAGTGCTGTATATGACGAGTGTGACAAAACATTGTGAGGAAACATACAAAGAAACCATTTATTATTACGACATGTGATGTCTGCCAATCTGCGCTAGGGTCACATGACAACCTATTTCCTAGTACTCTCTTTACAGAGAAGGCCTGTGCCTAATAGTGGGACATAAAATAGGCTGTAAGTTTAACTACAGCATTAAACTGTGACTCTGAGGGTGGATAACTTTACCTTTAGCATGGTTTTTTATACTTTTGTATACCTTTAGTCTATTATCATGTTTTGTGAGAGAAATAGCAAACAATGCCACCTGGTACATACTGTTGACTTCACAGAAAGTATGTGGTATGGGCTACATTACCCATTGTATTTCTATTTGATGTTTCTTTATTTTATTTTTAAGATTTGTAGGTTTTCCCACACTGTTTTCTTTCATCACCAAGAATGTTGTATATCAGCATTTAAAATTACAACATACAAATTGAATTGTGTAGTTTCAAGTAATTGACTTGGATATAGACATTTTTTTTCAGAAATATTACTAACAATCTTGGTAACCATTCCAACTAAGCTTAAGCTTGTGCTAGGACATGGTTCACGGCAATAGTCCAATGGTGGATTTGAACCCACAACCTTACGATTCGCAAGCCGTACCCTAAACCATTAGGCTATTGACGCTTCAAAATGTTTATAAATTTTATTATATACTATTTAAATTTAAGTACATGTTGAATACTGTTTTATTGCAGCATGGCTAAGGAAGATCTTGATATAGTGTTGACCAAATTGAGTGCATCACAGCAGCAATTTGCTGACAATGAAACAGCTTTGGGTGAACAGTGCCTGTCCTTGGCAGACGAGGTGGACACTATTGTTAATGATGTGTGTGATATGATAGCTGATAATATGAAAATGTCTTATAGTGTAGATAAGGTAAGTTTAACTAAATATTGATACAGGGTTATCACATTTGTACCATGATCTGTGGTATCTCACTATCCGGGCGGTCACCACAAGTTGCCTAGTATGCTACCCAAGTTTGATCCAATGGTACTGGTATGTTTGTTGCAATTTTAAGAGGTAATGTACCACTCAGCAATGAAGGAAAACATAGTGAGGAAACATATATTTCTTAGGACATTTTTCTAAGACATGTGAAGTCTGCTAATCCACAACAGGGCCATGTGGCGGACTATGCTCTTATACCCTCTTTACAGAAAAGGCCCCAACGGTGTAATATAAATATTATATTTAAAGACTAACTTTTCTTCACATTGATATAGGTGGAACAATATATTGGATTTTGCATACCTAATCCTTATAGCGCCCTATAAAAACCTTGGCATTTCTTCCGTGATCTGAACACAGATAGTAATAGAAATTAAAGTTTATTGTGATATAATTGTTCCCAACTAACAATAAGAACATTTGTAAAGTTTATTCCATCACATTATCTACCAGTGCCAAGTACTGTGAAATTAGTGTATTCATAGAGGTAGAAACTAAAATTTTGGGTTCCTGGGGTCTTAGTGCACACCACCTTTTTAATGTAATAGCTCAGAAGTTCAAAACATCTGGTAACCAGAGGGCTGGCTTATACCTTGTGGCAATGCTACCAGCCATCTGGGCACGCTGCCAAGTGCGACGGTTTGGACAATTATATTTTTTGTATATATTTTGTAAAATACCTATTGTATTGTAATTATTTCTTTCGTTTGTTAGTATTAAGTATTCATTAACTTTCAGAAAAGGTCTAACAAATTCTACGCATTTGGTCCATTTGAAGAGTACAAACACTCACAGCAAATGTTCATGTCCAATTTTGACCTGTACGTCTCCCAGAGATTAAACAATAAGCATCTGAATGCAGCCACAGATCAATACCTGCAGACAGTGTATGAAGCTACGAATATAGAAAAAAAGTCAGTAAATTTCTCTTTCATAAAGTGTCCTGTTTTTAGCACGTAGAATATTTTTGAGCAGCGACTTATTATATGATCAAGTAATCCTAGTTTTATCACATATTGCATATGGGAGCTTGTTAAAGCGGAGAACTTTAGCTTTATCTTTCCTGCTAGGATTAGAAGAATTAGTTTGATATAACACAAGTTAAAGTACAAGTTGAGGATAAACAATGTTACATTTCCATTTTATTCAGGATTTGGTGTTACATTAAAATAAAATTTGGGATTTGAATGATATACAATATTGATATAGTCTAGGTAAAATTTAATTGTGGTCCTTCAAGTAATCCCATTAGTAAACTATGATATCTAGGAATTTTTTTTCCAATGAGCCGGTTGTGGCAGGGAGCCGGTCTAATTCTCCGCCATCTGAATATGTCGCGTTACGAAAGTCGTCATGTATGGGTATCATAATGAAAACTATGAAATATAAAATAGGTCTAATAATTTAATACTACTGGTTGCTGTAGTCAAAACTTGACCTTAATCCAGCAATGGGAAAATTGAACCAATATTGATGTAGTAACTATCTGTCAGTAATTATTTAATTTAGTTAACCGTTGCCAAGTAAAGATATAATAACCGTATGTATATGTATTAAATGCATAGCAACGATTTTTTATTGACTTATACATTTTGTATTTATAAATAAAAAAAAAAATTAGTCTTCTCCTCTGTTCATGCAATTTTCATATGTAAAATGGTTACAAAGTTCTTGCTTCATGTAATAATGTAATGATTCCAGATTATCAAACTCAATTTGTGCATATATCTCAACACAGGCAGGATTGTGCAGTGAACAGGCGAAATTAGAAGTGGTCTCCAATTGTTATGATGTTCACCCGAGCCGAATCACGTTAGTATCATTATATATACATTACGTACAGTAAAGGATTGGAACAAGTTATCGGCGTCAGTCTTTCTGTCCAAGTACGAAGTGGGAGCCTTCAAGAGTAGAGTGAATAGGCACTTACTAAACTAGCGCGTACCATTTTTCGTCTATATCACTACTTAACATCAGATGGGATTGTGGTCCAGCACTAGTTTTACCTATAAAAAATATATCTAGCAGGCTTTTTCTATATAACGTTCAACGCGTAGTAAGTCGTAAGTAAACGAGATTTGACGTCTAAATTTTTTTTCTTTAAGAATTAAAAAAAATAATTAATTAAAGAATTTAAAGAAATTAAAAATTGAAGAATAGAGTCCTAAATGATTTTAAAGTTAAAAATTACTTTTATTAATCCTTTTTCCAAAAAATTTATCTACCTTTTTTATCTTTCTTGGTTATCATAATATATAAAATTGGAATTCATTGTTACATAGTTTCGGTACAACACGTATATACGTACAACTTCTAATAAATGTCCTGATAATTATATACGAAGACGAATAGATAATGAAGCATCAATAGCCTAATGGTTTTGGGTACAGCCTGCGAATCGTAAGGTCGTGGATTCGTATCCACCATTCGTCTATTGCCGTGAACCATCTCCTAGCACAAGCTCAAGCTTAGTTGGAATGGTTAACAAGATTGTGAGTAATATTCAGGAAAAAAAAGAAATATTGCTAGCTTTCTTTTTTTTTTAAAAAAAGTAACAGTTTTGCATATTTATTCTTTGAAAAGGGCAAATTGATGGAGGTGCCGTTAATTTACAGATAGAATTATTTTTATTTTGACTCAATTTATAAATTGTATAAGCTGTTACACTAGGTTAAGTCTAATTGCCACATCAATAAATCTTATTATTATTTATTCATAATTTATTAGCCCACTTATCGTGATAAATTTTGGAGATTTAGCACAACACACCACCAATTCTATGGTATAAATTTTCTTTGTCCTTATTATATTTCTACTTTCAGTGCACATTCATTGAAAAAATTGAATTTAGTGGAAATTCTAGAACAAGAAGAGACCATTATTGACCAACAAATTAAAGAGGCAGCTGTACAATTTGTTGCATGGCGAACTAACCTCGCTGTGGCCACAGCTGCACAGTCTGCATTGGCTATTAGAGAGTAAGTATTCTTCTTTAATTAATTCTTCTTTCACAACTCAATTATTCTTTCTTATAGGCATTGTATGTACAGCCCTGTATTTCTGGGCTTGTAGAATAAGACTATATCCTGGCCGACTATATACGGTATCCCATGCCTTTCGAAGAAAGCGATTAAAAAGGGCCTCGGGTTCACTGGGTGACAAGGGTGGGCCTTTGTCGACCGCTGAGGTGGACCCGGGACGAAGGCGACAACGGCTGTCCTGTGTCGCCTTGCACTGCGAGGGCACAGGGGGGGAGGGATTAACCTCCGAGGGGGGGCCCTTGGACGTGCTCTCCGAAGAGCACAGTGCAGAGGGAAAGCACAAAAAAAATAAATTGGTATCCAAATCTGCTTGTTTAGCAAACTGTTCCTATCTTTTATCTTAAACAAAAAATTATAAATGTTCTCGTTTAATTTTTTTTTTTTTTTTCCTGCGTGGATATTCTTGCCAGAGCCTCAAAAAATAATAATATGGCTCTTTACGATCACAAGATTGCCAACAACTGGCCCAGACAACCCAGACACTAATAAAAAGCTAGTTAAATATGTTAACTTGTAACTTTCAGACAAATCTACAGTGCCCTAGAATACCTACTGGAGACAACGCAACATGCATTAGCGCTGGACAAACTTCTCTACTGTACTTTGAGGAATGAACTTTGCTCCATAGAGGAGCTGCTTCACTTTGCGTCGCATCTCCGGCAGCACCTTATCAATGAAAGTGAAGCAATACGTAATCGGATAGTAAGGCAATTTAAAAAATAAAAAATTTAATGGGGACTTAGTATTGAGCTTGTGAGGTACCCAAATTTCGAGCTTTTTGTGTACCCTATTTTTTCGAATGCACCAAAACTGTTGTGATCAATTCCCACTTCTTCAGCTACGTCGTAACTACTGATATGCCGATCTTGATCCACTTTATCAAAAATGGCATCCATTTTATCCGTAATAGGAAATCAACGCTTAAACCAAATTTGTGCTACTCTCACAGACACTGCACTAGGTCCACAAACATCGCAAATTGTTTTTCGTGGCTTCCGTTGCATTTTTACCTTTTTTGTAGTAAAATTTTAAAACTATCGAATTTCTTCATTAGATAGATTCACTCATCTTGACAGTACGATAAACAAATGAAAATCACACATTTTCCTAATTTGAATTTGGAACTATGTTATTTAAAGTTTAAACTTTCAACGATTCCAAAACCAGCCAGACTATAATGCGAAAAGACTTTTTCCCCAACCTATAGTTTCCACACTAAAGTAAAGCTGTGTTACAACTGTCTACTGGAAATGCAGATCATTTTAGACAAAATGGATGGCAAACATGCTCAGGAAAGGGTACCTACAAAATGATCTCACACAATAAAAAAAAACACTCACACACTCTCAATGGAGGCTGCTCGCAGGTCACGATCCTTAGCATTTAGGTAACAAAATGAACAAATATGGTGAATTAATATCAATCTGAACTAGGCATTAGTAAACTTTTTATTATGCTGATTTAATATTGCAGTTGAAAATGATCAACTAAAACGTAAATTTATTGTTTTCTACAGGAGTCCATGAATGAAATTTGTGCAGAGCAAGAGCTGGCAGGACAGCGACTCCAATCATCAAATATTTTAGAGGACATTCTGCATTCACTGCTCGGTGCAGAACGCAGTGATGATGCTGCATCACTTGCGAGACGTCACTCTCAACTGAGGAACGCTGTCAAAGAGTTAAGCGAAAACGTGGCTGAGGGCTTTGAAAACAGGGAGAGGGCTATAGATGCTTAGTAAGTTTTTTTTTAAAACTTGTTAACCAATTTCTTTTGAAATCAATCAGTAATTTTTGTCTGGAGTAAATAATGCACGTTTGACTTGGTGAGTAAGTTGAGACCGTTACGAAAAGTGTGATCGGGCGAGGCGAATGGAGTTTGAGAGAAATTTAGTAAAGATAAAACGGGTTTTGTTTCGTATATCTAAGACACGGTGTTTAGTACAAAACATAAAATATTACGTAGTGTTTTGTTACTTTATTATTTCTTTTTGTTACGTTATTTCAAAAAAAAATTAACACATGCATGTTTTGTTTCAGCAAAGACTCAAGCAAACCAATTCAAAAATACATCTGGGACGGAAGCACTAATCAGCCGAACTGTAACGACACTCTTGCAATTCGTTTATTACATCAGCTAACAGAGGTGATGGCAAGAGTTGATGGGAGAGTGTCAGAGTTGAGTGATCGGTATAACACAGAGAGGGTATGGAATCGTTTTTACTTTGTTATTTTATGATAGTTCTTAAAGTTAAAGCCTATATATGTCCCACTGGCGGGCACAGGTCTTTTCTGCAAAGAGAATACATGGGTAATACTCCGCCACGCGGCCTTTCCATAGAAATTTTTCTAATATAGGTAGATTTCCTCACGTTTTCCTTCACCGCCGAGCGCGTTATAAATCACCACTTAAAATTGCAACTACAAATATATTGGTCCCGCAATTGGGATCGCTAGCATTCTGGTTGCTAGCATGCGCAACTTGAGGTGACAGCTCTAACACAAGCTGCCATGGCTCTGTCTGGGCTGATAGTTTTTAACAATTTAGGAAATAATAGTTGTCAACAAAGCACCAATATCAATGCAATTTAATGGATTTTCACTTGAATAAGTGAATAATAAGGCATGCAGAAGATTGATAAGACAGCCCAATACTGATATTCCATGCCATCGTGATATTCTTCTCAAGGAGTTAGGTCAATTCTTGTAACACATCAATTCACACATTCCGTACAAGATCTATTTAATGGTAATAATACCGATCAATAACCGTATAATATTCTTAGGTATGTAATAAAATTTAGTAATCAAATGAACGCCATATCGCCCGGTCTAACTCATCCTATTCACCTCATCCTAATTATAGTATTTTATCCTTAACAATACACTTTCACAATCTTAAGTAAGGGCTAAACTTAATCTCACCCTAAACCCTGAACATTGATCCTTCGAGTCGGATACAGATCTACTACTACGTAATGCTCTGTTCTTTCGTTTTTGGTAGAAATAGGACATACGATCCTCCGTTTTCCGCATCCAGCCACTTCCAGCTATACTTATAAAGTCATCAATCAATCTGGAGGGAGGAAACCCTATGTTTCTCCGACACATGCACAGCCTCCATTCAACTTTTTCCTCTATCTGCCAGCACTGACCCGATAGATGTGGCTGGCGCATTGCCACTTCAACTTGCTGTCTTTAAAATTACCTGTACTACCTTTGACAAAATGGTAGGGCATAGGCATAGGGTTTCCTCCCTCCAGATTGATTGATGACTTTATAAGTATAGCTGGAAGTGGCTGGATGCGGAAAACGGAGGATCTTATGTGGGGGAAGTCCTATTTCTAGCAATGTATAGATACAGACTGGAGATGTTGCCTCTGATATAGATTGCCTACCAAAATAATAAAAATAATATAATCTTCATATTACTTGCAGAAAGGCGACAAACAGAATTTCAGGAAACTTTGGCAGTGGTTCCTGACAGACCCGTCGAAGCTGTTGTCAGGCATTAAGTCCGGCAGTCTCGGGGTTATATGTAAATGTTTTGTACCTAAAAATGATGTTGATTATAGATAACTTTTGAAACAAGCTCACAAGTGATTTAAAACAACTAAAAATCCATTGTTTGCTGTTTGATTTATTTCCTTCAATATTAAGTTATTGTAATTAAATGAAACATTTGAAGTAATTATTTTAAAGTTTAAAATACTAAATATGTTTTAGATGTTTGTAAAATTATTAGAAAAACTGACAAGAAAGATTTCCTGTCGTTTTCTTTGCCATTTCTTGTGCATGCAAAAGTTACCCAATTAAAAAGATTTTTTTTTTTAAATGCTGCCAACAAACCTGCAGTTCCTTTCAGTCTGCTATTTTCCAGCAACGTCCAATAATGAAACCGATATATTGCAATAATATATCAGTACATCATTACGAAGTACGTTAAATACTAACATGCGAAGTGCTAGTGGGATAGCGTCGGTGAACCATAGTGGTACTAATAAAATTGACACGATACCAATGAACGTTCATTTCGTACACAATTGGTTTAACAGACTCACTTAAGATGAGGTTCAGGTGAGTATTATGATGTCCATTTATATTAAGGAAAACGAAAAAATAATACCAACAATATAAAAAAAATGTATTTCTTAACAATACTTGATTATTATTATAAAAAAATAAAAATAAATAGGTACAATAATATGATCACAATGTTTGCAGTCAGCACCAAGCGTTATTTAACGTATAACTAATTATAACGTATAGAAATTTATCCGGTCTACATTCACAGAGACTAAGATCGATTGAGACCATTATTATATAACCTCTTACATCCTTTTAAACCTAACCGGGTAGGCACAGATAGCTATATGTGATTGCAATACACCGAGCATGTACCTAATTGTTTAGTACTTAAAAATTTCATTGGTACAAATCGACCGATTTTTTGTCTAGTCACTTCTATTATTACTGATATTAATACTATAATTAAAGCATTTTGTCTCAATAGTCAGGGAATGCAAGAATCATTTATCATCAAGTGAACTATCTATTTCTAAAAATAACTATTTCTTTTATTACCGTTTCTAAAAATAACTATTTCTTTTATTACCGACAGTGATTGAACACAATTATTTTGACAAGTCATTCTTTATAACATTCTATTCAATTCGTTCTTTTTAATGTTCGTTTATTATTTATTTAAAGTTCTTTATGTAATTGCAAACATAATTAGCTTCTATTTACTTCATTCGTTCTATTAAATTGTCATTCATTATATAGTTAAATTATTGTTTTTTTTTATAAACTGTTCTCATTCTTGCGGAGTTGTCATTCACTTCATTCGTTCTTTTGAATGTTTGTTCATTACTTTGGTGAAATTTGTATGGAATTTCTCTTTGTTGATTTATACCATGGAGGATTGAATATAATCAATTTCGCTCTGTACTTGATGAGGAACTTTTTTTCATACACTTACATACACTTACATATAACTGATATAATTCTTACTAGAACATTCTGGTTTTAATTTGATAACCGCACTTTTGCAATACACAGGGCATACGTTTCAGCTAGTCATTCTTACTTATACTTATGATTGGTACATACAAATTGGAAAAAAGTTTTTTAAGCCCGATGAGTTTAAGGCAGAATCCTAGCCATTAGGCTATCACTATGTCTTCAAGTTGTTATTAAGGTGTGCGACACTAGCTACATATATATTAGCCTAATGATGGTCACCAGACAAAATATTGTCCGACACAGAATAAGAGAACGAGGCGGTACGATATCCCTTGCCCGTCGTAGATGGCGACAAAAAGGCCTCGGGTTTACTGGGCGACCTTTGTCGTCCGCTACAGTGGATCCGGGAAGAAGGCGACTTTGGTTGCCTTGCATTGCGAGGGTGCTGGGGGAGGGACTTACCTCCCCGGGACGTGCTTTCAGGTATAGGGGCTCCGATGCGTTCCACTGGCGATCCCGGAGCCCTTCGCCATGCACCGAGGAAGTGACACTGGAGGGTTTTAGTGAGTAAAAACCTCACATAACCCCGACTTCTTAAGATTTAAAAAAAGAGATGGTTAAACATAAAATCTTTGTCTGCGTACTTAGTTGTAAGTTAATTGTTTTCCTTCGTATACTTTTCAAAAATTGTTAAGATGGTCTAGAACGAAGGAAGTTATGCAATAAGGCTTTGCTTGTAGCAAGAGAGTCATTGGTATTTATAGTTCCGGATTCGTGTCAGTCCCACGTGGGTCTCGCCACCTTCCTCATGAGGGTGTCTTCGGGCGCGATGTGTATGGGGTTGTTGAAGTCCACTTCGATGTTTTCCGGTATCGCATCGAAGTATGTGATATGCTCGCCGTTTTTACCTGTTTAGTGAGAAATTGTTAGTTAATATTATTTTACACCAGATCCGCCCTCGTTACTGTGATACAAACCTCAACGTCTGATTGTAAATCAAACTTCCATCATACTTCTTCAAAGCTATCAGAATAGATCTGGGCCTCAATCTTTATGAGTACTTCAGACCAGTTTGTGAGTGGAAGTCCTTTGTTGCCGGTCGGGTAAATCAGTTGTACCACAATGACAGTTCAGTGTTACCGCAGATTTTTTGCTAGTTTTTGTAATGTGTAAGTTCAGTTATGCCGCTTAGGTTTTTCAATGGCATAACACTGACAATCCAACATTGTTTCAATTGTTGCAATTTGTTAATCTACTTTGAGATATCTACCTAATGAGCCCACATTAACAATTCAGTCGATTAATCAATTTGAAATACATGTCCCACTGCTGGTCTTCACATGTATTAGGAATATTTCTAACACATGTAGGTTTCATCACGATGTCTCGCTTCACAGCTGAACGCGTGGGTGTGTCCGGTGACATGAAAAAATCATAGGGGCTAATTAAGAACCTCCCCCTTTTTGATGTCGATTGAAAGTAGATTTAACCTGTAAAGTTAAGCCTGGCGATGATGTCCTCGAGGTGCAGGCGGTCCAGCGATGCTCTGACGGTAAGCCTGTCGCGGTACAGAGAGCGGCGGTGACGCGACGAGCGGTGCGACACGCTGCTGGTGACGTCACGCGGCAGCAGCGGCAACGTGAACACCATCTCCGACAGCGGAGTATCGTCTGGACCAAACTCCTGTTTTCAAACACAACAATCACAAACCATTTTGTTTTTATTTATTATTCATTGATGTTACAACACAACAAATTACCAAGCACTTTCCGCTGACGCAGTATGAAGCGTTCTTCTTGCCGCAGGAAGTGCCAAGAGGGAACCAGCCCTCCTGACCGTTCACCAGGTAGAAGCGGTGCGCGACCCTCTCGTCCTGGCACGCCACGCGGCACGGACGGTCTGGCTCCTCTGACAATTGGTGTATGATTAAAATTCACTTTATCATTGCATAGATCATCACTTCTGTTAGCAACACCTGACACCCAGCGATTGTTATACATAATAACTACTTCCAATGATATCTTAATGATTTACCTGAACCTTATTGTATCTTTAATTCATAATTTAGTTGAACGTCACATGAACTTGGCATTGTAAACAATAGTTTAACTTTATTAGTTCCTAATCTGACTTCTAATTAATTTTGTGTAAAGATTGTGAGGACGCGCAGTTGTGACGTTTGACTCGATATAAATAATTCTTTGTACAACGTTACGCTGTCTCAATAAAGCGAGTGTATTAGTTGTTGGACTATTTTATTCTACGAGACCTACAGATTATAACACTTCGTATTCTGTCTCATCGGCGGTGTGTGGACTTTCGAATTGGTGTTATATAAGATCTGGTCTGTCCAGCGCACAGGGCTCTTCTCTCTTGGTCGTCTTCTCTGTACTTTGACTGTGACCAGGAGTGTTTCCAGTATATCATTGTTCCTGGCTATGTGACCGAAGAATTCTAAAACCTACGGAGACAGATTGTTGACAGCCTGACGGTGATTTCTACTTCTTGGAGAATTGACACATTTGTACGGGGTGCTGTCAAAGGCACTCGTAACATTCTCCTCCAGCACAACATCTTAAAAGGTAGATTGAGGATATCTATTTGGTATATCACTTTCGCTTTTGATAAGGTCTTAATGACTTTACGATATTTTACGAAGAAGAGGCTTTTACTAAGCTAGTGCGCTGTACCATTCACGACTACATTTCCACTTAACTTCACATGGGACTAAACAGCACCCGCTTAGAACTATAACTGAACCTAATACACTCTGTCTAAAGTTGTTTTGCTCATAAAAACGTAAAAGCTTATTTTAAGGGTACAATTTTAACTGTCAACATTATCACTCCTTACCTATAGCGGGCGATATCTGCATACCCAGTCCGGACAGTCTTCTCACCCTCTCCTTGTACTTAGAGCATACCATTGTCGCGTACTGATACGGTGACTTCCTTTGCGTACAGCCCTGAATAAAAGAATATCTGGCTATAAACGGAAATCACATCTAAATATACTGTAAAACATACTTTGTAATTCCCACTTTCTGGTACGTAAACCGAGTCAGGCAATAACGGTACGGTTAACCGGCGAACGGCCCGCTCACCAGCCTCGTAGTCCTGGGTTTATAGAATAAGGCCACGGTATCCCCAGCCTGTCGTAAAAAGCGACTAAAGCGGGCTTTGGGTTAAGGGGCGACAAGGGTGGTATTTTTTGTCGTCCGCTGCAGTGGACCCGGGAAGAAGACGACACTGGTGGTCCCGTGTCGCCTAAGCACTGCGAGTGTACTGGAGAAGGGAGTAACCTCCGCCGGTACGTGTTTCTGAGCAAGGTATCGAGGGGCTCTGGTGCGATCCACAGGAAACCCACGAGGGCCACCGGAAGGATTTTAGTGGGTAAAAACCTCACATGTTTCCATAATTTTATTGAAGACTTCCCCCGATGTATGTAGGAGATAGGGATACCAAAAAAATCCAAATGTGTCAACTGGTCAAACGCAAGCGATGCAATCTTACTAGATCAGGTCGGCCGGCATCAGGTCGGCACAGCTGTATGGTGGTATGCCGTGATGCGGAGCGCACGAGACGTACGCCGGTGCCGGGGGTGATGCAGTGGTAGTGGCAGCCGCTGATGGCGCGCCACTGCGATCTCACCGCGCGTCTCCACGTACCCGAACTCTTCGACCTGAATGACAGAACTTGAAGTCTGGGAATCCCTTGGATGGACGATATGTGCATCTTATTTTATATACCTATTGACTTTTTAATAATATAACTTTCGTGTTTGTGGACCTAGAGCTGTCTTTTTGGACACAATATTTATTATTTTTGCCTAATAAGTATTGTTCCACGGTATTAACCTAGATTTTCCCTAAAAGAAAGTCGTTTTACCTTACAAAAATAAAAGAGGTGTCAATCTCGAAAATCCTATTTTCGCAATTTTTCATCTAATAGTTACAAGTCGTATATCATTCGACGCGCCTTTTTTTTCTGATTCCAACGACGATGACAATGGCCATATGTGTCAATTACTACGTTTTTGCTTTCCAGCGTCGATATGCTGATTTAAAGATTAGAAATAGCATTACTCACGTGGTGACAGGATGCAGTGTGGCGGTCTGCACTTGTAGCGCCTCCCACTCGCAGTCGCTCTGCTTCAGGGAGAACTCGCTGTCACCGTTAGCTTCGCACGTGAATTTCTGTTTTGCAAATGTATTCGATGCTGTTACGGTTTGTCTGCCACAGATCCACAGATATGTGTGAAGTTCAATATTATAACTAATACATTACAACTCTTAACTTCCCGCCAGCGCTCCGATGTCGCTACGCTCTGATCGCTGTTTACAATTTTAGAAATTGGTAGGATGAACTAAACTATCTAACTAATTAATACATAAAGTGTCTCTCCACGTAGCGAAGGTTGGCAGTCAGTTCACCATGTGTGCCATCTGTCTCTTGCGAGGCAAGACAGTTGGGAGGCCCTTGCAAAATGTCGGCCCAGTCTCTCATGTTACGCAGCCATGATTCCTTCTACGACCAACACTTCTTTTGCCGCCGACTTTGCCCATCAAGTACAGTTGAAGGTCATATCTCTCAGAGCACGTGACCGAGATACGATACTTTTCTCATTTCGCAAAGGGCTTAACAGAACACTTATACGCTGTCTTGCTCAACGCTGGGGGTATGGGTCCTTCTCTTAGGAGACCAGATCACGGAAGTGTACTGGTCCGGTCTGGACCAGTACGCGCACGTGTCAGTTCATTTAGCAGTGTAGTCTAGTGACGTACCTGACACAGTCCGGCGATGCAGAACATGGGCGAGGCGCGCGAGCAGGCGGTGCCGTCGGGCAGGCTCCAGCCGCGCGACTTGTACCCCCCACCGCGCGTGTCGCACCACACCGCGCACGCGCTGCTCACGTCTGCACACACATACATGAGTAAACGTCATCATCATGTACGACAGCCGCTATCTATACACCCAGTTTCGCTCTTATTACAACACGTAGTTTCACGATTGCCTCGTCCGTATCGATCCGTATCGATCGGACTCGGATAGTATAACGGTGGGTTTAAACATACGAACAAATGTTTGAGGCTTCAGTTAGTCTAATTCTAGACCAATTTCAGGCCTAGGTTGGTATTTTGTTAGCTCACCGTCGGAGTCTATCCTCTGCAGTCCGGTGCCTATCAGGTCGGGGTCCACGTCGCGGGCCCGAAGGCAAATCTGGTCTGCGAACTCGCGCACCGTCATACGCGGCACTTTGTTGCACTGGAAGAAAATTTTATATGGTTATTGAATAACGAAGCGAGTACAACTAACTCTTCTATGCGTGGACACTCTTTTATTTCCGAATTATCATAATTATATGACGAAGTTAAGAGGTTTCTTTCTATGTTATCTTTCTTCTTCCACTTCGCGCTTTCTCTTTAATTGTCATTAACCTACCTATATCTCAAACAAGCAATGATTTTTATGAGTTCGAAAGAGTCGGCGCTATTAGTGCATTCATTCCAATGGCTAAAGAGTTGAGAAATGTTATCCATATCAAAAGAAGACAGAAAAAGAAGAGTGACAGAGAATAATTCTATTTCTTTAATATGCTGCGTTATTTTGACTTCTATTTCGTAATCATGAGTCTAAAGCAGGGGATCCCCCAAAATTCATTGTACTGAATATAGAATATGCAAGTTTTTACAAGTAACAGTCGCTAAGCTTCTTAAAATATTATCTGCCTACATTGACAGGGGAAGTCAAGACAATATTTAAGTTCTCTACCGAAATCAGATAAATTTTCTGACCGCTTTAATTACCCCTGACGGACTTCTTACTACTTCCTCTAGACCACCGGGAACTAACTAAGCTCTAAAGTAATAGAACACTTACCTGTTGCGCGTGACAGGATTGGTACTTCTTGTCATGACCCGGACAATAGTTGTTACCGTTTTCGTTCCTGAAAATAAGAGATTGTAATATCTTAACCACCACACCATGCCAGTACGACTTAGGGACCTTCAAAACCCAGACCAGCAAAATGCAGAGGCGCTCTGGTGCGTTCCACTGGAGATCCCGGAGCCCCTCACCGTGCACCGAGGAAGGACCGCCGGGTTTTAATGACTAAAAACCTCACATAACCCCGTCTTCTGTTTACCGGAATAAGAGGTGATAGAGCTCTTAGGTTACTTAGCCTGAACTTTAATAGCTAGTAACTCTACAGAAGTGTTCTCTTGTAAAGACAGTGTAAGGGGCCTCCACCCCGGGAAGACATGTGAAGTTAGTGCATTAGGTCCGAGAGGCGGACTATGCTTATACTCTCCTTATATAGAAGGCCCTCCAGGATTGCATTTCCACTTAACATCAGGTGGGATCATGGTGTAGCACTTGCTTAGAATGTAAAAGTTTTGCACCTGGGTCGGTTGCACCTACGCGTGGCGACGGCGACACCGGCGGCGGCCGGTGCATGCGTGTCGTCCACCAGGCAGGCAGACGCACACTCCGACCAGCGAGACCAACGGCCCCACGACCCTCGTCTTACCGTCGACCCTTCACGCTCCACGCAACTACCACCACGGCAGTACTGTAAAACATCTTGAACATTTACTATTTCAATTCCAACTAAGTTTATGAGGTTCCATAAGTAGACAGTGCGGGAACGCCTACCCGTTATATGCTTGAGGCGTTGCTGGAGTGTCTTCAGCCACTTCTCCCAGCAAAATCAGATTCCCGAAGTGAATTAAAGTTAGTCATCTTCAGAATGTCTCTGGCTTTGCCGTGGTTAAGCTACCGACCGAGTCGTGGTACGGCCTGATGTCAGAATGCTCTTAAACTGGAATGATAACGGGCCTAGAGTCACCGTCCAATCCTAGGTTACCCCTCACCGGGGGGATCCTTCAGCCGAGCTACTCCCAAATAGAGGTTCAGAGGTTGCTGCCACCTATCAAATTAGATGTAAAAGCACAGGCCAGGTTCACTGGAAAATCGTAATGGGATCTTAACAAAAAAACGATTCGAATCCCTGACTCTCAGACCGCAAGTCGAGCGTTTATCCTATAGGCTATCACTGCGTTAGTGGTATACACTTCATATTTTTTTATTATTCTCATTAAAGCCTCACCATATCCTCTCCACACCTCGTGCCCTCCAGCGCCGGGTGAGAAGTCCACGTGTAGCGCTCCCTCTGGCAGTGCAAGTCCCGACATATATCCTCCAGGTTTTGAGCTGCAGAGTGACGGCTTCCACTACCGTACTTGAGCATACCTGAAGGTGCGTATATTTGATGACAATGACTTATTTTATTTGAAACTAGCGTACCCAGCCGCTTCGCCGGGCTAGATTTTGCTGTATTTTATTTAAACAATAAAGTTACATAATTAAATATTAACTTTAACTTCACAACATATTAAATTATTAATTTCTCTCCGTATTCATTCTCTTCTCGAGCGGGTGAAGATACACCCAAGTACATATCAGCATCAGTAAACGGATACATTCGGGGCGCTATAACTTACCTTGAATACTTCAAAACCAATTTAGGGCCATACCTTTATAATAAAGTTAACTTTTATGTGCCTTTTCATAGTTTATCTCAATATAAGTGTAAAAAGTTACTTTACTCGTTTCTCCATAATTTCACCTACGCAGAGACTGAAAAATTTCTTCATAATATAAAATAAATTATCCTCACTCTCATGTACTCACTCGCACATACACTCTCACATGCACCCACGCACACTATTCTTTGCAAAAACACACGACTACCACATAAGTTATATAACAAACTTTAGTTCATAATAAACTCAGAGTTAGGTACAACATCTCCCTAATACAGGCTATGTATTAGTCTAGCAGGGAGATGTGTACCGAAGGACGAAAACGAAGTAAGAAAATGTTTATGGAATCTAATATATATGATAATATATGATAATATGTATCTAATATTTTTGTGTATGTGCATGTCGGTATATAAAATGTGTGTGTGTGTGTACAAAGTAAATAAATAAATGTTTCATTAAAAACATTTTATTTTCATTTTTATTTCATTTTCAATATTGAGTTATAAAACAATAGAATATCATCATTGTAAATACAAGCTGTTTGACAGTTCAAAAAGTGGAGTGCTCCGAACGTCACCAAACTTTACTCTTTACAAGATTACTCGCCAGGTCAATCTGAAGATTCCCTGAAAGTTTCATCGAAATCGGTCTAGCCGTTTAGGAGCCTATATGGAACATACCCACACACTTTATCTTTTATATAAAAAACACACAGCGTTAACCGAGAGGGGTAGGCAGTTACAGATTTTCACGGCCCTAATATACCTCACTCGCTTCAGTTCCCGTTCTTAAAGCACACTATCCCCTTAATTAATTTCAACGTGGGTATAAAGTCAAGTATTACTTACATTGTTGATCGGCATCGAATCTCTCCCCAGGCAGGATACCTTCGGCGCTGTGGTCCAATTGACCAGCAGAGTTCCCGTGATCCAGTAAACACCGCGATTGTACTGTACTATAGAACAGAATATTTATTAATGCTGATGATTTATTTCACACGTTATTGAGGTAAAGGGAAAACGGTCCATCTGATCTTAGGTAATGATTGAAAGAAGGAAGTGTTAAACCGAAATTTTTTTTGTTAATACTTTCTAAGCAAATGCATGACCGTAAACTCACCTTATCTTAAGTGCAAATGCATTCCTTGATGCTAAGGTGTACAAGCTTAGTAAATGTCTATTTACTGTACTCTTGAAAACATTATAATCGGAGAGAGAGACAGACGCGGGCAAACTGATGTCCTTTACTGTACTAATATTGAAAGACGAAGCCAAGCGCTTTGTCCGCGTTTAAAGGATGTCCATAATAGAAGGATGAAATCCAGAAGTCCAGAAAATGAAATCAAAATACAATCTGTAGAAAACCGTGCCTGTGCTCAAGACTGAGTAGGTTAATTTCAGCTAGATCTTCAATTAACCTTTTAGATCTCCTTTTCGCCGAGAGACCGATTTCGACAGATTCAGAAAAACAACGTAACACAACAACATAACAACATTAACGAAAAAAAATAACTTGAGACAACAACGTAACAACGTAAACGAAAAAAATAACGTGAGACAACAAAGTAAAAGTTGAATAGTTAAAGAAATTGGATGAGTTTATTTCAGCCGTATTTTGAAAATACTTTGAGAGATTTACGCTTTAAGCACTAACGATTTAAATTTACTTTACGATGCAAGCACTTATTTTTGGATGCTTGTGATGCACACACATGCAGACACACAAATATACACACAGAAGTTGTAACAATTTACGAACAATAAGTTTCATTGTAAATGATGTTCATATTGTATTTTATTATTATTCAAAAACGTAACTAATGATTATCTTACTCGAGAAACTTTTGTAAGTAGTTTTTGCTGCATTGAGACCAGGTGATTTTGCCGCTGCCCAGAGTTGGGCTCATGATGTATGCGCTGGGGTCACATCCGTTGTCGGCTAGTGGCCCATCGTGGCGCATCCCTAAGCTAAATATAAAAATACACAAATACAAATGAAATAGAATCTACATATACATGATGTCCCAGAATGTAAAGATAACCCGCAGCGTTCTACACTAAAAATATATTATAAACACCAAACCTCTTTAACACTCTCTCTCCCTGTCAAATCAATATATCTATTTCTAGCGACAAAAGCGTCACTAAAACATAATTTATTCAAACAATTGTATATGTTTTTTATACCTTCACTTAAGACATTCTGGGACACTGCATATATTTGTCGTAGCATCAGTACCTGAGGCGCCATGTGATAATAGTTTTTAAGAAATCAATTACAGAGTTACATTATCTGTGACTATGGATTTTTTTTTGTTAACAGGGAGGAAATCTTCAAAAAGATACCCCGCCTTCTGGGGGGAAGGCGGCGGTTATGTGGAGTTTTTACCCACTAAAACCTCCCGGTGGCCCTTTCCTCGGTGCATGACGAGGGGCTCCGGGATCTCCAGTAGAACGACTATGGATTGGTCTATGCCTTCAGTTACGTCTCTGTCCATGACCTAATCTATGTCTGGACGGGATTAGGGACTTCGCGCTTGAATGAATAATATTGAGAATAAACAGGCGTTCCTAAGGGACGTCAGAAGTGGGGAAAACATAAATACAAGATCTTTACAACTATGAAATTGATTGACTTGAAATTTAGCAACGTTACTCATTTTATGTTAAAAATTTTGTGCAACCAACATCAATATTAGTATATTAATATTATTATTACTAAATAAAAACAATAAAATACTAAATAATTTGATTTAGGTACAATTGATCCTCTACGAATAGCAATTCCAACTGGCATACCATCCAATACCAATTCATGTGTTCAAAACTAACTTGTGTCCTATTTCGTGGGCCACTACGTAAACGCTTTCAAAATGTCGGCCTTCGTTGACTGTGCAACTGCTTGTCACTGTGCACATTCCTGCGACTGGCGCTAAACCTGAAAATAACATTAGAACTATCATTCTTCTTAATCATTTCAACTAAGCTTAAGCACGTGCTAGAAGATGATTCACATTCGAGCTTGTGAAGGGTCAATGCCGTCGGAGCTACGTAAGTGTGCTAAAGCGTCCCCGTAGTTCCGACTAAAGGCGTCGAGAGGAACACCGTAGAAACAATTGCGAGTCCGACATAACCCGTCCGTCCCCCGCAAGGTTGGATATGCGTAGGTATTTCCACGCGTATAAAAAGGGGATGGTTCAGATGAATAGTCGAATGTTAGATACGAATCTAGGTCTTACATTTAGCAGACTCTACCCTAAATCATTAGTCAATTGACGTTTTGTTAGAATGTAAGACACTACATTTGTACTCAATTTTTTCATGATACGTTGATGAGCCAAGTGGCCTCTACACTTTTACCGGTACAGCTCTTAACCTGAACCTTTCGAATTACTGCCAACTCGGCACATGCCCTAGGCCCAAGGGCTACCAATAAAATCTCGACACCTCTTGAATATGTAAAAGGTATTAATTAGTATATGTAAAGACTTACCTACAACTTGACTACTGACTTTGCCATTTTTATTGACTACATACAAATCTAAACCAGTCAAAATCAAAGCATGATCCCAGTGCAGTGGATCGTTATCACCCGGCGGATTTTCAAGCCTCTGCCATGTACAAAAGTTACTCAAGAACCTGTCAATATCATGTGGTCTTTTCAAATTCACCGGATCTTCGTGTAAGATTTCTAGTCTTTTGAGAATGAAATTAACCGGTCTGCCCAGCGACGGATCGTGGTAAATCAGTTGAACAGCGTTAATCATTGCCAGAACGAATCTCACCAACTCTCTCTCAGTGTCTTTCGGAAAGTTGATAGTCATGTGTTTGTACAGGTCTCTATCAACAAACACAGCTGTTTCCACGAATATAGCTGGTGCTATAGCTCTTTTTTGTCTATTGGAATCAATAGGCAATAATTTTTCTATGAATGTACCTATTGTTTTGTTTCTGTGAGCTAAATTTAACTTAAATTGTTCCAATGTATTATTGCTATTGTCTATAGTCACGTCTCTTTTCCTCCTGTGCTTTGCCCATGTTCGTACTGATTCAAGTGACTCTGTTGTATCAATATTACTTTGTATATCTCTTTCAACGCATGAATTATTATTTTTCTTATTCTTAATGTTAGATGTTTCATTTTCAGTGTAACGTTTGACAATGACGTGCGGTTTTATTCCATCACTGTGAAATCTTTCAGGCAATGGATGCACATAATAGTAACTTCCATTCGCTTTGAACAATCCTCTCTGTAAATAAACATTTTTATTTGTAAATTCATGACCTACTTAATACTACATACATAAATATGAATTTGTATTTAGACTATTATTAGTGTATTCTAGTTTAGTATTTTCGATGACAATTATATCTGTCTCTAAATTATTTGGTTTATTTTATATACATAGCCTTTGATGCTCGTTTTTTGCATTTTACAAAATATGATATTGGGGCCACTTATAATAAAAGAGACTTTTTTAGCTGTCCGCTTTTCACCAAGAATATTATATGTACTCATATGGGACAAATGTTGGGCCTATTGCCTAATCGAGCTGATAAAGGCTGCCGGACGCAGTTGGATGCAAGACACTTCCAAGGACAACCGGTCTTTTTTGAAATAGGGGAGGCCTATGTCCAACAGCGGATGTTCTACCGCTGAAATGATGGCGATGATTGCCTAATAAAAGTGATTTTTTATTTACCTTAAAAAGAATAATTTATTGGTGGTCAAAGAGGCAATGGTCATAGGAAAAGGTATTAAAAAAAAGCATATTACCATATCTCCACAAGCGTATAACGCTGCGTTGGCACTTCTGTAATAACACAGGTCTAATTCTTCATCAGCATGTTGATCCACAACTGCCTGTGTACCATTCGTCCATCTCCTCATAAGTAGGAACTGGGGATCTAGGAAAGTGTTTCTAGGACTTAGTTTAATATCTAAATGCTTCTTGAGTGTGTTTAGATCTGGGCTGTCTTGGTATAGTGACCTCTTGCGGCGCTTCGGTTGCCTTAAATGCAGTATATCAAAGCGTGCATCTGAAATTTTTAAAGAAATAAATTATTAAAAGATAAACTCTGACGTCCTTTTAACCTTATGGGGGTAGACAGAGGCAGTTTGTTGTCCACTATTCACCAAGCTTGCTTCCAAATTCTAGTACAAGTTTCCAGAAAATAAAAAAAATTGTACTTAAAAAAACGAAAAATAACTGCTCATTGGTTTAGGCCCACTGGTGCTTGCGGCATTAGATCGTAAGTCGGATTGAATTTTAAAAACTGATTTGGGATTCAATCCTATGATCACATACCCCGTGTATGTGATCAGAAAGAATTATTTGAAAAGGAATTATTGAAGAAATTATTGAATTTACTTACTGTCAGGATTTGTACCAATCAGGAAGAGCCTCTCAGACTCTGTTAGATGATCTAGCAATTGGTTAGTGTGTTCCTGTAACAAAAAATACAACTATTAAATACAGAAGTAGTAGCGAAATTCGAACGTGCAGTTCTTAAAATTACGTGATAACGTTTATATGCGTAAACATTTACTGCGCATACATTTACAATAATATTGAACTGTAATTATAAAACCAGCACCTGGATATCCGAGCTTTAGTCGGTTTTTTATTGGAGTATTAACAGCCTTAACCGTGTGACTGCACGATGTGCTTGTTTCAAAATTCGTGATCTAAATCTTCTGTAAGGTCTGTCATTGTCCGTTATCACTCAATAAGACCTATCTCCGTGCGCTATGACGTGAAAATTGACTACATTATTGATTTATCACAAAGCAACCACATGACAAACGTATTTTAAAAATAATTTAAATGATCAATGTATAAGCCAGCCCTCGGGTCACTTCATGTGTAGTTTCCTATTAATAACACAATTTTATTTCTAAGTTTCAGAGATAACCCTCATAATGCAAACAAGAAAACACATAATGTTGCATCTTCAAAATATTCGTATAGGTAACCTCTGTAATTTAAATCGTCAATGCATTGTAGAATGCACACATATTTTGTACAAGCTCTGCGTGATTCAAGATATTGCTAACTTGAAGTCTCGAGCGTGATTTGACACACCTTCTGCCGTTCCTTCAACCTTGAACCAAATGACAAAGAGCTTCTATAATCCAACCAATTGTTAGAAAGTGTAACTATGCAATATTTAAACATTATATAATTACAAAGTTACTAGCATTTCACAAATGATGAAAAATCCAACCAATTGTAAGAAAGAGTAACTATGCAATACTGATATTTAAACATTATATAATTACAAAGTTAATAGCATATCACAAATGATGAAAAATCCAACCAATTGTAAGAAAGAGTAACTATGCAATACTGATATTTAAACATTATATAATTACAAAGTTAATAGCATATCACCAATGATGAAAAATCCAACCAATTGTAAGAAAGAGTAACTATGCAATACTGATATTTAAACATTATATAATTACAAAGTTAATAGCAAATCACAAATGATGAAAAATCCAACCAATTGTAAGAAAGAGTTACTATGCAATACCGATATTTAAACATTATATAATTACAAAGTTAATAGCATATCACAAATGATGAAAAATCCAACCAATTGTAAGAAAGAGTAACTATGCAATACTGATTTTTAAACATTATATAATTACAAAGTTAATAGCATATCACAAATGATGACAAATCCAACCAATTTATTACTAAGCGTATTATAGAATCGATATAATGTAACAGTTCTACAGTATTATTTTCTGTGTTTATTTAAATTTAATCATGGCCTTCCGACGCTGCTGTCTAGTGCAAAAATATAATGTGCAAATTTATACTTAAAACAAAGTATTGAGATAAATTCTTTATCTTAATCTTATCATCTTTAGGAAGCGACAAATTCCATATGACATTGTAAAGATTATAAAAAAACCAGGAGTATTAACCTCGCAG
This sequence comes from Meandrusa payeni, assembly GCA_029286785.1. Classification (NCBI taxonomy): domain Eukaryota; kingdom Metazoa; phylum Arthropoda; class Insecta; order Lepidoptera; family Papilionidae; genus Meandrusa; species Meandrusa payeni. Next base: position 1,694,836 of record JAGSMX010000008.1, on the reverse strand, counting down.
TAGTAACCAGTAGCCAACTCTATTGTCTCGCTCTTCTATACCAGCTGCACCGACAACCTCGACATATAATTTTTGACAATAGATAATTTTCACACGAAGGCACGAGTTTCATCAAAGCTACGGCTCGGTACAAGCTATAAACTATGATAAATAGAATGAATATTTACATGTGTTATAAAAATTCAAAAAATTCCACAAAAATTATATTTGAAAAAAGTTTTTAGCACAGTGGCAATTGTATTGTAATTGGTTCGTAAATGGTTTCATAGTGATAAATTAAAAAGCTGCGTGTTCTTTAGCGGCCGTTGTGAAACGAGTAGACTTGTTTCCTAAAAGTCTCCAAGTTGTATAGATTCCGAAACAGGTGATATCTACTTGTACAAGTAGGATGTGCTTTGAACGACATTAAAAGAAAAAAATTGAATATTCGATTGAGATGAAAATTTTTATTTAGTTAAGTTAATTTAAGTTTTTAATAAGTTAATTTAAGTATGTAATCTAAGTTCCAAAAAAAACAGTTTTTCAAACTTCATAAATGTCATTAAACGAAGCGTCTAATACGCCAAGTCATTCTGTACATTCGTTTTCATATCATTATGCACCAGTAATACAACTTTCTTTGGAAATTTCTCAACTTGATGTTATTTATAACAGCGGGCTAACTAGCGATTGCTTTTATAACTGGTCAAAGCGTTGAAATATATAATATAACTAGCTGAACCCACAAACGTTGTTTTGCCAAATGAATTGTTTCTATCAATATAATAACAACAATAAATAACATGACGACAAAAACTATTTGAAAAAACCGTTTTTCTGTTGCGAAAGAAATAAAAATATGATTGACACTTATGATATGACGTATGCCCTGTATGAAGATGTCATTCGTTGGCTGAACAACTGAACGTCGGTCGAGGTTTTACAAAATCTGATTTTAATACCAAAATCTTTTATTTTATTTTACATACAAACATCTGTATGTGTGTGCTTTCCTTCACTGCCGAGCGCGTAAGGTAAAATAAGTCTCTCTAGTAATTCTTTAAAGTAACAGGATGCGTTAAGTGACACTCGAAAAACAAAACAATTGGAAGCTCCGACAGCCTGGTATTCACCATTACCGTCGATCGCTTCACTGGCAACATTACTGCAAAGGTCGAGTGGGGCCACGTTAATTTCGTCAAAGGTCACAAAGCTTCCTTGTCACGTTCAATAACTGTTATTGTGTTCAATTCGATTTTACAGAAAACTAAAAACGATTACAAAGAATTGTGTTTTAATTGACTTCAAAAAGGAGACTGTTTCGTTACCTGTTACTGCAAAGACTACAAAAACGATAGCCATTAATTATACTTATACTATAAGATGTATTACGAAACGATTTGAGTCGTCGTTCATCGTGCGTACAGCAAAGGAGTGGAATAAGTTGCAGGCGTCAGTCTTCCCGTTCAAGTTCGACATGGGAGCCTTCAAGAGTAGAGTGAATAGGCACTTACTAAACTAGCGCGTACCATCTTTCGACTATATCACCACTTAACATCAGGTGGGATCGTGGTCAAGCACTAGTATATACACCATGAAAAGTGTATAATACACTAGCTGCGCCTGTGGTGCTGCCCATGATTGAAAACTATTTATTTTTTTTTTAAATAAAAGCCAATTCCATTAGCTATCTGCCAGTGAAAGTCCCGTCAAAATTGGTCCAGCCGCTCCAGCGATAAACCGGAACAAAAAGACAGATAGAATATATATAATATATATATATATATATATATATACATATATATATATATATATATATATACATATATATATATATATATATATATATATATATATATATATATATATATATATATATATAGATAAAAAATGTTATTTTGGCATATGCACCAAAAATATACATTCATTGGCGGTTATTTTATTATTACAAATAGATTATTGACTACTTATCTGGAACCTGTATTCTTTTGAATTAAAAAAATTATAATTGTCTGTCACAAATACATTTCGTATGATTGACATGTACTTCCATCCATATTTGTTAATGGAATTCAAATGTTAATTGTTAATGAGGTCGCCGCAAGTTGTATAGTACGCTAGCAACCCGAGTTCGATCCCAACTCACCAATGAATTTGTTTGTTGCAATTTTAAATGCTGATTTACCATGCACTCGTCAACGAAGGAATACATCCTGAGGACACCCTACATGTGTTAGAAAAATTTCTAGGCCATTTGAAGGCAGCCAATCTGCACCACGGCAGCGTTGTGTACTGTGCCCTTATACTCTCTTCACAGAGAATGGCAGAGCCCAACAGTGGGACATAAACATAGCTTCATAGTATATAAATTTAAAACAAAAAATTGACCATAACTATCAGGTAGAACCTTGTCTATTTCCTTACGTAGACATGCAGTTGTCTTTTTTATTTAAATAACCAATTTAAAAATATTCTATTGTAAATTAAAATGTTAGAATTATTTCCTATATAAATCATTCGCCTTTGCTCGAGGGAACCATTTTTATATGTAAGTGGCGATGCGAAACGAAAATCTTGCATCTCAACAGTGTGTAAGGCTAAGATCTTCGACAATTATGAAATTATTCAAGCTATTATGATTTTTATATTGAAGAGATTAAGTTATATTTTTAGATATCAACAAATTTCGCAGCGTCGACAATGGTCTTCAAAACAACCATTAAGTCCTTATCGCTATGTAGTAGGATTTCCGTATGGAATTCATGTTTAAATAATGATTATTACTATTGTACTTAACTGTTTTGGGGATGGCAAAGCTAATAAAAAAATACGTTATAAACTTTTTTATAATCAGCCATGAGGTCTCTACAGTATCACTGTATTTTTTTAAAAGCACATCTTAGGTCGCTTGGCCTGAACGTCTATACAGAAAAACCCAGCGGAAGGACCACCGACAACGAACCCCGGCTTAAGCAGTTACTCTAATCACGACTCGATCTGTAGCTTTTATTAGAAGACTACGAGACATTGAAATAGTTAACTAGTTTACCTCTCAAAAAATACCAGCCCTGTAGTTTTGGGCTCTCAAGAATAAGAATACGGTATCCCTGTCGTAGAAGGCGACTGAAAGGGGCCTCGGGTTCACTGGGCGACAAGGGTGGGGGCCTTTGTCGTCCGCTAAGGTGGACCCGGGAAGAAGGCGACATCAGCTGGCCCGTGTCGCCTTGCACTGCGAGGGACACGGGACGTGCTCTCCGTGAGCACGTGAGCACAGTGCAAAGGGGCTCCGGTGCGTTCCACTGGAGATCCCGGAGCCCCTCGTGATGCACCAGGGAGGTTTTAGTGGGTAAAAAACCCCATATAACTGCCGCCTTCCCCCCAGAAGGCGGGTATCTTTTTGAAGATTTCCTCCCCGTTAACAAAAAAAAAAGTTAACAAGTTTGATGTGGCACTTAGCGCCCCCCAATCGGAATGCTTATGCGTAATAAAGTGAAGCTCAAATTGAAGATACAAGATTTCTTACATATTTTGTCTGTCTGTCTGTTTATTCCGGCTAATCTCTGGAACTGATTTTAGCAGATAGCTGACGTAATAAGAACTAACTTAGGATATTTTTGTTGTACTGCGTCCAGCGAAGCGAGCGGGATCAGCCATTATGTAAATAAAGTACATGGCAGACATATGCCAGCACACATACAGACATGCAGGCTTACCGAGCGTTAAATGTAGCTAACCATTAACCCTCGGTTATTATCTGGCGTCTCATGCTACGACCGTCAGAGATAAACTGAAGATGAGATTTTTTTATGCAATTAAAGGACGGGGTCGAAACAATACAACCTTACTGCCTGCAATGATTGCATGTTTACTTTGAAGTTTACATATTTTTTACAACACCAAAAAGGAGGAATTTACTCAATCCGGTTTTGTATGTTTGTTACCTAATAACTTCCTCATTTATAAATCGATTTGAATTGTTTTTTTTATTTTTTTTCCAACAATTTTCTTTTTCATACATATCACTAAAATTCTTGTGGTTCCATCTATAACGGATATGGTCAATTATGGAAATTATGGATTAGAATCTACGACCTTATGTTACGCAGACTGTTTTTTTGTGGGGTATAAACTAGTGTTTGACCACGATCTAGGCTGTAATCTAATCAATTAGATTTATTTGCATTGAAGCTTCAATATTGTTTTGACTTGTAAATTTCAAAAATTGTAAAATGTAAAAATTGATTTCTATAAGTAAAGATTTTATGTCGGAGCCGCTTCATGAGCTGTAAAAATTGATTTAAAACAAGTGTAATTGAAGATGTAAAATCATTTACAACGACAGTCCGATATTAATGTATAATGACATATAAATCGGATACTAAGCCATCGTCGCTATCAATGTGAATTGACATTATTACAACTGGTAAACTAATCTAGCTTCCGTTATTTCCTAAAACAATAAGCTCTCCCATAACAATAATCTAAGCTTAAGATCAAAACTTTTGAAGCTAAATTAACTGTTATACAATAGTTGTGATATGCTGCGAGCTTGTTTGATATTATTGTACTATTTTATCACGGCATCCATCGTGCAATAACGGTTGTTTTTATAATAGAGAAAGAAGTTGTTTCATTAAAAACGTGCTTGAAGAAAACGTCCCTCAAGCAATAGATTTACTCCCAATCTACGGGTATAGCTTCCACGTCATTCGAAGCCAATTGTAATAGAGAGACATACGTTTAAATTTTAAAAATGAGTAATGTCTCACCATCTGTGAATATTACGCTCTCATTTCATAACGAGGTATTTTTTAAAAGAATGCTACCAGTATTTTTTTTTGACAAATATTATTAACATTCTTTAACCATGCCAAGAGACTTGAGATTTGGACTACGAGAAGTAGGGATAGTCGGGTGATAGACGCCTTCGAGATGTGGTGTTGGCGAATGCTGCTCCGTATAACTGCCATGAGAACCGACGAGTCCATACTGAAGGAGCTTAAGATCTCCACACGGCTATCTGAAATATGCCGCCAAAGATCCCTCAGCTTCTTTGCACCAGTTATGCGGTCTTTAAAGCACTGTCTGGAGAAGCAGGTCATTTTAGGCAAAATGGACGGCAAGCGTGCTCAGGGAAGGGCGCCCACAAAATGGTCGCACACGATCACGAAGACGGTGGTGATACGGTCCACTCCGCCTATGACCGCACTCAATGAAGGCTGCTTATACGTGGTCACGATCCTCAGTAGTGAAGGAACGAAAAAGAAGAAGATAACCATTTTAATAAGGTAGGCTTTTGTTAGGAGATGGTTCACGTTCAGCCCTGTAGTTCTGGCCTCGTAGAATAAGGCTATGGTATCCCCTGCCTGTCGTAGAAGGCGGCTAAAAGGGGCCTTGGGTTTACTGGGCGACAAGGGTGGGGTCCTTTGCCGCCCGCCAAAGTGGACTCTGGAAGGAGGCGACATCGGCGGGCCCGTGTCAACTTGCACTGCGAGGGAACGGGGAAGGGGGAGGTATTAACCTCATAATATAAATCTGTGGTGCATTTTTATCGTAGAATTTAGGAACACGTTGTATCTGTAACTTTAATTTTAACCATTTTCGACATAACAAAATTGAAATTGTTATTCATTTCAATAATCTAAATACCGTCAAAATATTCACTGGCTGGAATTACCTGCGCCTAAAATACCAGAGCAAAATTGTAGTTCTGTACAGAGGCAATTTAGAACCGGCCTATGTATTTGGAGCACCAGATTACAAAACGACGCCTAGCCCTATGATAATTAGTTATTTGGTAGCAATACCACCGGCAAGACATAGACGCGGCGATAGGCTATGGTCTTTAGTAATTACTAGAGCTAATTATTTTACAGTCTACTAATAAATCGGGAAAAGATATTTTGGTTTCCTTCTGCTGTAAAACTACAAATAGTCGATAATTAGTTCTATCGGTGGAAAGCCGGGGCAGGTCATTAGTTTTGAACCGACTTCAAAAAAGGAGGAGTTTCTCAATGCGTCTGTACTTTTTATGTTTGTTGCATCATAACTTTTGACTGGGTGAATCGATTTTGACGATTCTTTTTATTTGAAATTTGGTGCTTCTCCTGTGGTCTCATTTAAATTTGGTCCAATTCTGACAATGACATCTATGAGAAAATCATATAAGTCTTATATTTTCATCAAGTATGTCCATCACAAATGGATGAATAACGTAATATCACGCTAACCGATTTCGATGATTATTTTTTTATTGTAAACTTCAAGAGTAGTACGAGTATGATGAGAGTTTGGTTAGGTTCTGACTAATCCTATTTCGTAATATTCCTACTATAATTAGTAACTAAAAAGGGGTCGTCCGCGCGTAATAGCGTTTAACGTTTGATTCGATTTAAAGTCGGTTATTATTTTTACTCGTAAATATACTTCGTAATCGTTTTTTATTACAAATTCGATATTTTGGGTGCACAATGTGAAATTTTATAATTTCTTTTCCCATTTGAATCTTAGTGAATCATTAAGGTAACATAAGCTAGGTTGGGAATCGACAGTCTTGTAGTTCTGGGCTCTCAAGAATAAGACTACAGTATCCCCTGTCTGTCGTACAAGGCGACTAAAAGGAGCCTCAGGTTCACTGGGCGACAAGGGTGGGGGCCTGCGTCGTCCACCAAAGTGGATCCGGGAAGAAGGCGACATCGGCTGGCCCGCGTCGCCTTGCGCTGCGAGGGCACAGTCGGGGAGGGAGTAACCTCCCCGGGACGTGCTCTCCTTGAGCACAGTGCGGTGCGTTCCACGTGAGATCCCGGAACCCCTCGTCATGCACCGAGGAAAGGGCCACCGGGGAGGTTTTAGTGGGTAAGTAAGGGTAAACCCACATAACCGCCGCCTTCCCCAGAAGGCGGGGTATCTTTGTGAAGATTTCCTCCCCGTCAACAAAAAAGGTTGGGAATCGAAACTCATTCTCATCGAATAGTAAATTGAACTCTTAGACACCGAAAAAAGAAATCGAAATATGACACTAAAAAGTATAAATAAACTATTTATTTTTGGTATAAAAATTATATGTCCTACAAATAGTTCAGTATTAATGTACCGACATGTTTTTGCTATCAATTTTTCACAGCGACTCACATAAGGGCATGTCTCTATGCTGTCGAATTTAATTACCCCAGATTGAAAACAAAACTCGTGACACCAATAATCGTTATAATACTGGGTTTGTAATAAGTATAGTTACTGGTACAACTGGTTACTAGATTGAGCAATAGAAATAAAATAGTAATTTGTTGCTCTGCAATGAAAATGGGATATGAAATATGTTGTTTTATCTATCGTAGGATTAAAATATATCCCATTATTCTTTTTTTTGACGGGGAAAACAGAGTTATGTTATGGGGTTCTTACCCATTAAAACCCCCGGTTGCCCTTCCTCGGTGCATGGTGAGGAGCTCCGGGATCTCCAGTGGAACGCACCGGAGCCCCTCTGCATTGTGCTTTCGAAGAGCACGTCCCGGAGGGGAGGTTAATCCCTCCCCTTCTGCCCTCACAGTGCAAGGCGACAAGGGCAAGCCGCTGCCGCCTTCTTCCCGGACGACAAGGCCCCTTGTTGCCCAGTGAACCCGAGGTCGTAGTCGCCTTCTACGACAGGCAGAAGATACCGTAGCCTTATTGTACGAGCCCAGAATTACAAACGCTGACCCCATTATCCTAATCTATACCAATAACTACTCGTGTATTTATGAGTAACAACAAAGAATGACATCAAATCAAATCAGAGACCGATTTCAAAAATGGAGGAAAATTTTTGTCTGTCTGTTTGTTCCGGCTAATCTGTGGAACGACGGGACTTTCACTGGCAGAAATTTGATGTAATAAGCATACGTACATTTATTTTAGAAAAATTTAAATAAATAGTTTTTAGTCGCAGGTGACACCGCGGTTAAAAGCGCAGCTAATGTGACAAATATAAATAAACGACTAACGCGTGTCAATCAGCTTTTATACGTTAATAGATAAAGCTTAAAATTTCAAGTTCCAGAAATACCACAGCAATTTATATCGTATCGTAAATTTCAGTTATGTTTGTTATGACGTTTTTATCTTCGCTTCGGTGTAAAATATTTAACCACAATGTTAACGATCCGATTGAAGCACGCGATATTAGTATTGAAGCTATGTGATTGTGGAATTTAAAACATTTATTTCATAGTTTAGTGTAATGTCAGATTTTTTTTCAGTTTAAATAATTTAAAAATATGTGATGTTGTTCTTTTTAAATGGTTATGTTATTATTTTTTTTAGCTAAAGAAAGGAGATAAGTATGTCACCTCAAGAGAGGCCTTTCTTGCTGTCGAGGGAATCTTCAAAATTTATCTCACCTTCTGGGAAAAAAACCGGCGGTTACGTGATATTTCATACCAATAAAACCCGATCGCATGGTGCGGTGTAAGGGACATTATTTGCCAACAGATTATGTTCGCAATAGTTCGACTACGTACGTAACAGTAGGGACTACGTATATCAGTACATATTAAGTACGCAAAAGTACAGGGTACGTACGTAATAGACTAAATATATAAGACGTATACGGAATAAGAATAAAAACAAGAATAACTTTGTGTTCCTCTGTAATTCAAGAAACCACATTAAAATTTTATTCCTGCTTTTGCACAACAAACCTCTATAGACTCCACTATGGAAGTTTCATACTAGAAAATAAATATTATTATTTTTTACACATATAATAGTAAAAACTACGTACGAAATAGTACAGACTACGTTCGTAATAGTAAAGACTACATATAATAGTACAAACTACGTATGAAATAGTATAGACAACGTACGTAATTGTAGAGACTACGTATAGCAGTACAGACTGAGTAAGTATGGGTACAGACTGCATACGTAATAGTACAGACTATGTTAGTATGGGTATAGACTACGTACGTTATAGTACAGACTCTGTAAGCATTACGTACGTAATAGACACTATGTGTAAGAAACTCAGTCTAATAGCAGACCCTCAATTCGGATGTTCTTTTAGATTCAATCAATTCGTGCAGTCGTGTCAATAGTAACTGATTAACAGTAACATCATGCTTTTAAGACGTTGGCAGTTCAATGTTATACTACTTAGAGCTGTCAGCCTGATTACCTAATGGGATGACGTTTATTTATATCCTGTTAGGTAATTAAATGTACTGACATAACTAAAAAACAAGCCGACCCACACTTTGATAATATCTAGAGATAGCTAGACTTATGACTTTTGAATAAGCTTTTACGAAATCTATCAAGACGTTTCTTATGTTATTATTATGTAGTACAAGTATAGGTTTTGCTTAACAAAATTTTATTTCAAAAATTTATTCATACAGACTTTGACTGATGGTATTACTCGGGTTAATTAAAGATATGTGATACAGGACACACAGGGATATATACACAGTGCACACACATACACACATACACTTACACACTGTAGCGCTACCTGCGTTGCAAATTTTTCTTTAATTAATTTCTATTAATTATTTTTTTAATTATTTATTATATTTGTTTAATTATTTTTTGTTGTTTTTTAATGTGAAGTTAGTTAACACTGAAAAAAAAATGTTTTATATAATGCAAATCTATAAAGGCTTAGATCTTGAATACGTGACCGAAATATTTATTATAATCCATAAGCTGTTGTTTATTTTGTAAAATAATAAATAAATATTTACGAGCAAAAACCTCAAATCGAATCAAACATTAAACGCTATTAAACGTAAACGTTAACTACGTGGGGCAACCACGTGTAATAGCTCTTTTGAATTACCAATTATCGTAGGAATATTACGAAGTGGAATGAAGCAGAACCTAACCAAATTGTCATCAAACTACTCTTGAAGTTTCCAATAAAAATGCATCATCGAAATCGGTTAGCGTGACATTGAGTTATTTGTACATTTTTGGCGCACACACTTGATGCAAATTAAAGACTTGTATGATTGTCTCATAGATGTCGTTGGCAGAATTGGATCAAATTAAAATGGGACGGCATGGGAAGCACCAGCTATCGAATGAAAAAAGAATCATCAAAATCGGTTCACATAAAAAATTACATACGAATTTAGAAGTCGGTTGGAACTATGCTTGCTTAGAGCAAGAAAAAATTACCTGACCCATTACCTACAACCACTTCTATATGATTCAATTTGTACGAGTATATTTAAATATTTCATTGCTCCGGTACTTTGCCCCGTAAGTCATATTCAACGCAAATCATAACAATAATAGACTAATCACAAACAAATAATTAAAAGTAAATGAGATTAATGAACTTGACCCGATTGATACAATTGTAACACGCAAAGAAAGGTATGCTCTCGTTCTCACGAAGGTGTCACGCAAATTATTCACTTATTACCAGTCATGTATGACTGATAATTGCGTACTTACTAAGATAATTACGTTGTACACAAAGACGACGTGACAAAGAAAATACGACCTAATTAATCATAATTGGAAAACATGAGAATATGCATATATCTAAAAAGCTTTCACGTCCCTTTCAACCATCTTATAGGAGGAGGAGACATTTTGACTTTTTTATGTTTGTTGCCGGAATACTTTCGACTGGGTGAACCGATTTTGATGATTCTTTTTTTTATTTAAAAGCTAGTGTACTTTTTAGTGTACTTTCCGTATGATCTTGTGGTTTTAAACTTGGTCTAATTTTGACTATAGGATTCAATAGAAAACCATATAAATCTTACATTTGCATCAAGTATGTGCGCCAAAAATGGACGGAAACGGACGGACTTAATATCACGCCAACCGATTTCGATGATTCATTTTTAATTGGAAAGGATTTACTTCAAGTGTAATTTGATGAGAGCTTGGTTAGGTTCTGATTAATTCTATTTCGTAGCATTCTAATTTGATTTGAAGTCGGTTTTTGTTTTTGCTTGTAAATATACTTGTTTTATTGGGTTGATCGATTGTGATGATTCTTTTTACCCTGTGATACCTGTTAGCTGGCAACATATGGCACTCAGCGATTGTTATATATAATAACTACCTCCAATGATATCTTAGCGATTTATCTAAACCTTATTGTATCTCTGATTCATAATTAAAAATTTAGTTGATCATCATATTAACTTAGCATTGTTGACAATAATTGAACTTTATTAGTTCGTTATCTGACTTCTATTTAATTCTGTATAAAGTTTGTGAAGACGCGCTGTTGTGAAGGCATTCGTTAAAATATTCCTTGTACAACGTTACGCCGTTTGAATAAATCGAGCTTATTAGTTATCGGAGTATTTCATTCCACAAAACCTGGAGTGTTAGTTATTACATATAATTTGGTCCAGCTTTCACAATGGCAACCACGAGAAAACCATATGTCTTATAAAAGATCGTCCGCAGCTTGTAGCCTTTAGTGTTAAATTCATCAATGATTTGATTTCAAGTCGGTTTTTGTGTTCACACGTATATATGCGAGTACTTGCACAACACTTTTTAATTGGGGCAAACACAGAGTGAAATCACTATCGCTCTTGTCGCCGTAAAAGTTACCTCAGTACTTAAGGGTTCGGATTATGTGACCTAAGAGGTGGCGTAGCTCTCTCAATTCTTCTTTGGTTAATCTTTGTAGGTTAGTCAAAAAAAAGACTTGCACCAGTATTTTAAAAACAATATTCCTAGCTAGCAGTAAAGCCAGCTTCGGCCTCGCCTCTCTTGTTAAACGTTACAATAACATACGCGACGGTGTCAATTATCCGTTGCTCTATCTATTATTTCGGTGCTAAGTGTCGAAGTTGGTCAAGGTGTCACACCTTCTAGTAGCAGACCGGGGTCAAAGAACTATTCTTTTTTATCAATAAATTAAGTCGATACAAATGCTTTGTCTTACATATAGACATTGAGCACTCATCAAGGTTACGAAAAAATGGCGTCAATCAACTAATTAGGTGGTCTGACGATGTCCTAAAGGCCGCAGGATGAAGCTGGATGCAAGGCACATACAACCGGTCCTTTTGGAAGTCGTTAGGGGTGGGGAGGAGGGCTAAATCTAATTGATGATTCTTTCTAATCTTTTAGCTGACTAATCTTTGGAGGTTCCTTAAACAATAATCGTTAAAAGGTTAGATTTTTTTCCATCACTATGAATATTTTCTTACAAAGCAATACGCAAATAGAATTATTTGTTAGCTGGCAACACATGACACCCAGCGATAGTTATGCATAATAACTACTTCCAATGATATCTTAGTGATTTACCTCAACCTTATTGTATCTTTAATTCATAATTAATAATTTAGTTGTTCATCATTAACTTAGCATTGTAAACAATAACTTAACTTTATTAGTTCGTAACCTGACTTCTAATATTTTGTAATAAAGATGGCGAGGACGCGCACTTGTCACAGTATTCTTTATAAATAATTCCTTGTACAACGTTACGCTGTCTCAATAAAGCGAGTGTACTAGTTATTGGACTATTTAATACCACAAAACCTACAATTATCACATATATTATTCATTGTAAATGCAATAATATTGCATTTGTAAATATATTTTCTAGTATTAGATTGTGCTCCTTACATATGCTTAACTTTAAATTGAGGTTATTTGGACATGTTTCTTTATGAGAACTTAATGTTATATATTATGACACATTGTAAGAGAGCTAGTGAACATATAGTAGAATAATAAGATTGCATGAGCGTTTTTTTTTCAGATCACTTTTGGCAATTTGCTGATATCAGGCTCAGCTCTTTTTATAACTGCAGGACTATAGTGATTAATTTGGAGGCAGTCATGCAAATTTAAAATGTTAAAATGTTCAAATGTTAAAATTTTGCATATTTAAAATGGTTGAAATAGCTGTATTGTGATATTGCATGCCAATCGCGCCGTTTATATGCAAAATGCTTCATTTAGCAGTATATGAATAAAAAAAAACATGCTCTAACGATACCATTTCATTTTGTTTTATATTTCATTTTGTATATTACTCAAAATATTTATATACTGGTAAGTTTTAAATATTGATAGACATTGTGTAAGTAAATACGAGTACCAACTCGAATTCGAATACACGTGTCGAGTAAAATTAAAAGCTTTTCACCGACTTCAAGAATGGAAGAGGTTCTCAATTTTTCTGTAATTTTTTTAATATTTGTGCCCTCATAGCACCAACAATTTTTGGCCGATTCTGCTATCATTTTGTTTGAATAGTTTTACTTTCAATTAGACGTTATCTCAATTTTATTTCTAGGAAGTCAAAGTATCTTTGATCCGATAACAAAAAAAAACAACTAGGGAAACAACTTTATAGTATTCAATATTTCATGCCAGTAGACGAATGATAGGTAGGAATCCTTCAGGGTCACTTTCCAGGCCCTTTGGCCTAGCGAGGATGCAATTTTTTGACGATTCTCTAAACATTGGTGCAAGTTAGCCTGGATTACGATTATCCAACCCTGTAGTTCTGGGCTTGTAGAATATGACTACGGTATCCTATAAAAGGGGCTTCGGGTTCACTGGGTGACAAAGGGGACCTTTGTCATCCGCTAAAGTGGACTCGGGAAGAAGGCGACATCGGCGGGCCCATGTCGCCTTGCACTACGAGGTCACCGTGGGGGAAGGATTAACCTCCCCCCCCGGGACGTGCTATCCGAGAGCACAGAGCAGAGGGGCTCCGGTGCGTTCCACTGGAGATCCCAGAGCCCCTCACCATGCATCGAGGAAGGGCCACCGGGGGGGTTTTAGCTGGTAAGAACCCCACTTACTGTTGAAGATTCCCTCACCCACCCGTCAACAAAAAAAAAATGTTTACGATTACTGGACTACACTCGTACCGAGTTAAATTTGGCTCTGTCACTAGATCAATGACTTGCGTAGTGTACGAGGAAATGCAAACATTTGTTTTCTTAAAAAACTCGTTGCTTTTTTAGTCTAAATTCACGATAACCTGGTTACAGTATCTGCAACTCATGAATATTAACAATGTGGAGCGTTCCGCTAGTAGTGTCGACACTTTCATCGTGTGCTAATAGTATAATAGAGGTATTTAATCGTTGTTTCGACTTTAGTAACGTTGGTATTCATAGATATTTTATGATAATAATAATGGTGAGTACTTGCACAGACATAATCTCGTAGCCAGAATTATTCACCAGAAAATTGCTCTTCGATATGGTCTTGTGGAATACATACACACCGGCGCCAGTTCTCGAAAATGGTCATGCAACGCTCTAATAGGATCGATCTGTCATCACAGACAGGACTATTATTGCCAATAAGCCTGATATTGTGCTGACAGATAGATCAACACGCCAGGCAGTGCTCGTCGATATTACCATCCCGCATGACGAGAACCTCGTGAAGGCCGAAAGGGAAAAAATCACAAAGTACCTCGACTTGGCTCACGAGGTGACCGCCATGTGGGATGTGGATCCGACGATCATTGTCCCGATAGTCGTTTCCGCAAGCGGTCTCGATCATAATTACGTCGATATTTTGAATTGAAGGTTTTGGGATTTTAAGTACAAAAACCGGCAGCGTGTTGTGGTGCTTGTCACCAACACCTGAAGTGGTGACCATATCCCCTACCAAGAGTGTCTTCGACAAAGAAGAAGTGGAAATGAAAAAAAATTATTTGCTAAAAATTTATGGCCGCCAGTTTTATGCCCCCGCCAATTTAGCGGACAACAAAAGTTGTCTTTGTCTACCCCCATAAGTGTTAAAAGAACGTGAGAACTAATTTAAATTTATTATTAAGTACAATAGTTCAATTTATAATATTCCATTAATATACAGTTACTTTGTAGATAAAATTTTTGCTTAACGAAATTAGTAATTGCACCGGAAATCGAACTCGGCTAGCATATACCCGTACCAAGGAACTGAGGTGAGCATAATATATCATGTATCACGCAGTTTTTGCCCTGCATAAAGGATTGTTCAAATTGTTTAGTGCCAGACAATGCAAGGACATATAGCTATGTTTGGGTTGACAAGTTTGAAGGTAATCTAGCTAATATTTCAAGCTTATGAACATATAAATTTGAAACGTTTTTAAAGTTACTTTTACGTGTTACTGTTTAGCCAGAATGCGAGCAAATAATATTATTTATATTAGCTGTATAAGATTCTACAAAGACAGTAGTCATAATCAAAATATATATATGTATATATATATATATATTGTTGAAAAAACAACCTGTAACACGTGACAATTTATAGGGATCTGGTTACATATTCCAGTAACATAAGCGTCAGTTAGAGCACGCAAAGTACGGCGTGATTAACAATTAATAGACAAGAGTTACGCCAGCGCAAGAAACCGTGGTGCCGGCCAAGGATGAAGCAGCTCTTAAGATACCTATCTAAAACGGATACTAGTAAATCATCAAATCACCTCATGGCTACGGAATTGAAGCCGGTATGGAGTGTATATTGCAAACAAAATGGTTATAAAAACTCCATACGTGTGCCCGAATAGTGCAAAATTGATACCCACACGAATCGAAGCCAGTCACGAAGCCGATGGTTGCAACATGGTAAAACTAGTACAGGCCCAACGATAGTTATGCAAAACGTTGTCGATTTAAACATAATCACAAATTCTTCTACGTGGAGATATAATCCATTGTTATTTATTATACGTAATAATTTGTCTCGAGCGCTTAACTGTTTCAAATCGTTTTGAATGTTGTTAAGTGACTTTTAAAATTAAGTGGGTAATTATTTTGAGTGTGATGGTAAAGTTTCAAGGTTAAATTTGACTACAACTTTTTCTGGAAAAAAGTTGAAGCCAAAAGGAGAAATAGACTAGTTTTTTTTCCTTTTCAACAATCTCGTTGTTACAAAGCAAGTGGACTACGATCCCCCTGATGTTAAGTGGAAATGTACTTTTTTTTTCATGGGAGGAAATGCTGTTATTCATACTTGCCCGCCGGGGAAGCGGACAAGTTATGTCGGGCTCGGCCTAATTGGAAATGTACCGCAGTAAGGCGCACTAAATTAGTAAATGCCCATTCACTATACTCTTGAAAAAAACCATATAATTTAGGCAGGTATTGAGTTTTATTATTGTAAAGATTTCCCGAAAAGCTTTATTTCGTTGTTATTATTGTGTTTTAAAGTGCAGATAATGTTTATTAATGGCAATAAAACTGCGTATTTTCAAAGTTACAGAAGGTGGTTGGAACATAATTATGATTTTAAACTAACATCACGGTCACACACTTAACAATAATTACTTAAAATTATCGGGAACTCATGTCGTATACACTGGTAATGGTAATATCTCGTTTTAAGTAATAATTGTTATGGTTGTACATCTCTATATTATACAATGTCATTGTCACTCATTTAATACGATGATGATATTAATTTATCCCTAATGGAAAGCAAAAGACTTTAGTCCATACAGCCAGGCCGAAGCCACGTCTTCATTGTTGCGCCATCTTCTTTTATATTCATATTCTTCATTTATTACGATCATTCATTGACAGTTCGGGTATCATCGTATTCCGATAAAGATCCGAGTTTTCCTGAAGAAAAATAATTTCTTACTACATCTGTATTATATATGCCTAGGTATTGCATACAATACCTGAATTGTACAGATTGCAGGTAACACATACATTCTCTAGCCTTCCATACAGAGGTGTAAGAGAGACGTCATGTCCTACACAGTGGTCGTAGTTTATCAAGGGCAGTCACGATTGATGTGAATAATGTATCTAACTTGTATAAATACCTTTAATCGGTAAGTTGTTTAATACTGGTAATACTTATGATTCTATTGTTGATTTGGTTAAAACAGCCTTTATATATTTCCCACTGCTGGGCTCTGGCCTTCTCTGTAAAGAGAGTGTAAGGGCCTAGTCCGCCACGCGGCCATAGTGCGGATTGGCAGACTTCACGTCTTAGAATTTTTTTCTAGGATATTTAGGCTTCCTCACGATGTTTTCCTTCATTGACGAGCGCGTGGTAAGTCAGCACATAAAATCGCAACAATAAATTTATTGGAGCCGCACCGGGGATCGAATTCCAATAAAATACCACGGCTCTTATTTCGTGGCCCGTAAACATCTTACGGGCCACGAAATACGGGTACGTACGGGGATGCAGAAAGAAAGCACTAAGCAAAAATCGTAGACAGACATTTATATACAAGACTATACGAAATACAACTTAAATATACGGAATAAATATGACCCGACCTCAGAGGGAGCGGGGAAGCTGGTGGCTATGGCCATGCAACATTGATGAATTTCTTTCTCGCTTCATGCGATCGATGTGTGTGTACTTAGATGTATGATGAGGCAGACATGTGTGTGACCAAAAGGGCAAAAGTCCCCAAAAAATAAAGAAAAAAAAACGTAAATATATAGGTGCACGAGACAAGATCGCGTGCCAGGCAGCAATGTACCATCAACTAAATGATCTCGCGAGGCGATCGGAAGCGCAAGGAAACGTGACATTGGCGGCATTCCTCCAAGCGATACGCGACTTAAGCGGAGTGCACATTATTGTTTACAGTCATTTTGATGGCAAATTTTAAATATTTCTAATAAGAATTAATAATTGACAACCACTAGGTACGATGGAGCGTTGCTATATACCTTCTGATTAATAGAAGATAATTGCTAAAAATAGTATTTCTGGGTGCAACTGTTTCCCTTTTAGACTTACACTAAACTAAAAATGAGAGCCGTGGTAGCTCAGTGTTCGGGCAGTCTCTTCAAGTTGCGTAGTATGCTAGCAACCCGAGTTCGATCCCTGGTGGAACCAATGAAATTGTTTGTTGCAATTTGAAGAGTTGATTTAGCACGCGCTCGGCGGTGAAAGAAACATCGTGAGGAAACCTACGTGTTAGAAAATTTTCTAAGAGATGTCTCCCAATCCGCACTTTCACCGTGAAGCGGTCTATGCCCTTGTACTCTCTGTACAGAGAAGATCTGTGTCCTGCAGTTAAAAGTTTCAGTTACAAAGTAACTTTTAAATCAAAAGAAGGGCAAGTGTTTTAAGGTACTAGGTCGATCGAATTCCAATTTAGACAACAAAACACAATGTAGAAAAATTTTGTATTATAAAACGTAAATTTACATCTTTAAACAAAACCGACTTCAAATTACATATCACAATCAAATAACATCTCTTCCACAAGATTTTTAGGAGTTCCCTTATATATGTATCCTGGGAACTCAACTTCCTATCCCAGCAAATTTGGTTTGAGATCTAATTAAAAGCAAACCCTTTTCAAAGATTAAAAAATAAAATTGGTTCATAAATGTACAGCGGTATGAATGTACAACAAACATTACACAATTGAAAATCTCCTCATTTGTGCTGTCGGCTAAAAATTTTCATTCAATCGTAAACTATTGCGTTTTTTTTTCGTTCTACTTTTGATAAAGTAGGGTCTATTCTTTGGAATATTGGATACATGTATACATTTTTACAAAAAAGTCTCCAGCGACAATTAACGCAGTCTATCGCAACACCAATGTGTCCGTGGTCTTACAGCAGACGGCATTTCGAAGTGATGCACGTTAAGTTCAGTGACCGTCAATGATTAACTGCAAAAGGAAACCTGTCGAATAGCTGTACTGAGAGAAACATTATATAATTATTTAGTATTACGTCAAAGCAATGCAGACCTCCCGACAAATGGGTCAATTCTTAGGTGCATAACTGCTACTTTTTTGGAACGAATTTCCCTACGGCATTGCGGAAGAGTACCGTAGCCACCAAAAAGTCTGTAACGTTAAAGAAAACCGTAAGTTTTTTGTTCTATTAAGCTTGTAGTTCAATTCGCTAGCTTGTAATTTATTAATTATTTATGTAATTTTATACTGTCGAAAAAAAAAATTGTTCCAAAAATTATAAATAGTGTTTGATTTTTTTTGGATAATTAACACAATGAATTGTAGCTATTGAAGCCTAAGCTTTCTCTCGGGAATAGAGGTAATCTGCCACGCGGCCGTAAGACGGATATAATTAACATCTTTTCCTCAAACATAGATTTCCTCACGATATTTTCCTTTAAAATTTCAATAACAGTTCGATCGCCGAACTCTAATTCCAATGGATTTGTCAGTCCACTGACCTACTACGGGTGAATGGATAGAAATATATGTAATTGTGTGGCTCTAGTATGGTAATTATTAGGCTATTGGTATATGATATGATAAGGTACTTGTACTGGGCATGGTCGGATACAGCAGGCTACAGATGAGGAGAGACGTCGCACTGGTTAAATATGTGTTCTGGTTCATCACCCAGAAGTGCTGGCCACGCTACAGTTGCGGACGCCTGACAATTACGTGTGCATGCGCCGTCGTCCACCATTGTTCCTACTGCCTGTCTCCAGGACTAACTTGTCCAGGAACTCTCCGCTGTCGCGCGCGGTTGGGTTTGTTATTACCATCTCACTGGACATTGATATATTTTGTTGCACAGAGTCTGTGTTTATCGAAGCTGCCTACAAATGCGTGGAAGGTGTTTGACTCTATTATATTTATATATTATTGTCAATACATAAAGCAGCTTTTTATTTGTTTTAATTTTAATAATATATATTTAACTATGTTTTTATAACATCATATTGGTATTATCTGTAACTGTGTTATAATTTTTGTTGATTTAAATAAATAAATAAAGGTTAAGTATATATATGGTAGAGCTAATATGGACGTATACTGTGTGGCTGTCTATTGCCTTAATTTCAAGTCGAAGAATTAAAATACAAGTAATTCAACTTAGTTGAATCATAAACTGTTTGAATTTAGAATGTCACGTAGACTTAGTTTTTACCGACATCAAAAAAGGAGGTGGTTCTCAATTCGACTGTACTTTTTTTTGTTTGTTGCCTCATAACTATCGACTGGGTGAATCGATTTCGTTAATTCTTTTTTTAATTAACAACTGTGCTTTCCCTATGGCCTATGATTTCAATTTGGTTCAATTCTGACAGTGGCATCCATGAGAAAACCATAAGAGTTTTAAATTCGATTAAAGTTTGATTCGATTTGAAGTCGGTTTCTATTTTTATTAGTAAATATATTTGTAATTAAATGTGGCCAGTATGTATTAAAACGACTATGTTTTTACTCTGAATATTAGTTCAAAATTATGTATATCTTTATACAATAAGCTACTTGTAATATATATATATTTTTTAATGACGAATTACACAGATTGGCCAGAGGACTGAGAGGTGGCATAGCTCTTAGGTCGCTTAGCCTGAACCTCTATCGCTAGTAACTCGAAACAAGGGTCCCCCCGGTGGTGGTAACCTCGGCTTGGACGGTTACTATGTTACGCGTAAGCACCCCGAGGGCGCCCGAGAGGGCCGAACCACGACTAAATGTAATATATACGTAAGTATTGCTTATGCGCTAAAATTGCGCAATAACTACATCACAAAAACAGTATTACACTTCGGCAACACTCCATTGCCTCGGCCCGCAAAAAGACAATTTCTCTATAAACTCGAACAGCTATATCGGACGCGTATCCGAATTGCGCAATCGGAAATTCGATATGATTCCGGTAAATACGCAATAGATGATAATGATGAAATCGTCTAGGATTTCTAAACGCCTGGTCGTCAAGAAAGCTACCCAAATAGTTGGACAAAAAGGACCTGTACCCAACATCTTTGTATTTTCAAAATACAGCCTAGTGAATGTATTAGGCGGTAACTCCTCTTGAATATTCTTTAACTCAGAACAGAAGTTCAGCGGTATTGTAGCACACGACATTACGGAGTACGTTCGAAAGAAGTTGCGCGACAAATGGACGAATAATTCAATATGACGCCAACCGATTTCGATGATTTATTTTTATTAGATAGGATGTTCTTATAGGGTAATTTGATGAGAGTTTGGTTAGGTTCTGATTTCAGACTTTGGGTCCGTGGGGTCCTTGTACACACCACTTTTTTAATGTGATAGCTAAGAAGTTCATCGACACATCTGTTGAGAGGCTACGCATTGCCATATAACGTGGGAATGCTAAGCCTCCTGGGCACGCTGCCAAGCGACGACGGTTTGGCACAATTACATTTTTTGCAAATATTTTGTAAAATACCTATTATATTTGCAAATATTTTGTAAAATACCTATTATATTGTAAATATTTTTATAAGTTTCTGTTATTGTCATTATTATTAAAGTGGTTCTGATTAGTTCTCTTTTGTATGATTCCTACGATAATTCGGAAATACAAAAAGGGCGTCCGCGCGTAATATCGTTTAACGTTTGATTCCATTTGAAGGTTTTTACTCGTAAATATATTTATCTATACAATTGGTTTAGAATACTAGAGGCCCTGTTTACTCCATTAGCATTAATACACGGCCGTGAGAGTTTCTTTATTATCTACACTATTGTAATAATAGTCCATGTTACCACGCGATACTTTCTATCCATCGGTCGAGAGGTGGAAGGAAGTTAATGCAAATTATCACAGCATCTCATCTCGCTCGGAACAATTGTTGCGTATCGTCGAAAGTGGCGTTACTGCAATTTCTAATTTTGTTTCATTGAGCAATTGCATAGCGTTAACAATTGAACACAGATCCCAAGAGAAGACCATATACCGCTAGTGGAAATCGATATGGGTATTTGATGAAGAATTACTTTTATTTATTTATTTATTTATTACACCAACACAATGAATCTTTTTAACAAACAATACATAAAACAGTGAAAAGTTGTGAAGTTAATGCCATCGCAGTTATAGGCGTAGACTGCAAGCAATTAATTGGCGAGTGACAATGTTTAGATAAAAATAAAAAGAACACAAAAGTAAAAATAAGACTAAATTTGAAATTAAAAATTAACTAATAAAAAAAACTAATTGTAGATTAGTGATTGTTTATACATACTATACTTATACTATGTTTTACATATACAGATATAGTGAGAAAAGATTTACCTTCATATTTTTTCGGAAAAGTTAGTATTTATCGTGCTCTCTCAAATAGCTTCAGCTTCAGAGCCGTAGGAGTAAGTCGCATCAGCAGACCAACATATATTTAGAGTGGATAATACGCAATTGAGAATTAAATTTCATCCCTCTCACACGCAGGTACTTAGATACGAGAGGGTCGCCAATGACGTAAAACTAGAGTCTATAACTACCGACCGAGTCGTGGTTCGGCCCTCTCGGGCGCCCTCGGATCGGAATGCTAACGCGTAAAAATAGTAACCGTCCAAGCTGAGGTTACCCCACACCGGGACCCTTGTGTCGAGTTTCTATCTAATAGAGATTCAGGCTAAGCGACCTAAGAGCTATGCCACCTCTCAATCCGGTGAAGCAGTAAAGGCCAGCTTCTCTGTCCAACTGTGTTAGTTCGTCCAAAAAAAAATGACATGAATATTTAGGCAGTTAGTGAGTTTTATTATTGTAAATATTTACCAATAAGCTTTATTTTGTTGTATGTTTTAAAGTGAAGATAATGTTGTGTTTTTGGAGAAGAAGTGGCCGATGAAGTAACAATATTTGAGATTGTTTTTTTAATTTTAAATGTATCTGGATAAAAGTCAAGTATTTGAATAGTTCTTTCAAACGAGCTATACAACAACTGGAAGCTTTGTTTAATGTCTGCGATATCGCAATAACGGCTCTCGTAGGGTGTTAAAATTTAATAGTTGCACAATTTCATAACCTATACTTACGTTTCGGACACGCCTACCTATTGCGTTGCATTGGCTGCCATTGCTCTACTTTCTTTGTTAGTACATACATCATGTGTCAGCATTTGTTAAATTTTAACCAACTTCAATAAAGAAGTATATAGTGTCATTTATAAATCAATTTTGACAAAATAATTTGTGGTATTTCAAAATTGAGTTGAAGATTTGGTTGTGATAGAAATCTACAAAATAGAACCAAGGCTTTGTAGCTTTCACACGGACGTATCGCCTGATGAAGTGGAAATGGTACAAACATGAACTAGATATTAAACATACTATATACACGATAGCATATAGATTCTAGATGCTCGAGAGGGCCAAATTTTGCCTCCATTATATTTTTTTTAATCAGGATCGATTTTTCCGTTCCATCATCAAAGGTGTCATCAGTACGTCTGTCTTCGTTTTCGAAAGCGGTCTACTAAAACCCTATCAACTTAAATACACCTTATAATATACCTCCTTTAATATCGGTATATTATCCGACCCATTCGTGCAACAGCAGGTGCCGTGGGGTTAATATATTTCACGGAACTAACCCATTTGTCAACTATTCCACGACCTAAGAAACGTGAGCGTAAACGTCTTTAATAGCCTAAAGTTGAATGTAAATCTATGACCTTATATTTCATAGACCATTACGGTATTGACGCTTCGTAATGTAATAACATGTCAGTCTTCGAAGCCCAAATGTCTGCTTCGTGTTCAATTAACAAACGGCAAGAGAACGTGTGCGGTAAAGTTCATTGCAATTTCTCTGCTCAACCAACCATCAACAAAGCAATGTCTAACCGCATTGTGTCAAGGGAAATTCAGAATCACGAATTGGATACCATTATTTAGTCTCACGCGACATTCGCACTCAGTCTAGGTTACGCCGCTAGTTTAGTTATGAAAAAATACCTACGTTATTCAAAAATTGCACTACCGCACACTGTTCTAGGAGACATCAAAAAGTATGAAATTGATAATATTTGTACAGTGCAGATAATTATAAGTGAAGATAGCAAGAGAGAGAAAAAAGTATCGTATATCACTGTGGAGGCAAGAGAGAGAAGTGCGAGTGAATGTTTTCTTTCTGTCTTGAACAATCGTATATATACATGTATAGAAACATATGTATTTACACATAAGTACATACATATAGGTGGTGCTAATAAGTTTTAGTTATAGTCGTGTGGTCTGAAGCACGCGTTTTTAGAGAATGCTGACAATTACTTGCGTAAAAATAACTATAATTCTTGTTAATCATTCCAACTAAGCTTAAACTTGTGCTAGGAGATGGTTCGCGTCAATACTCGAATAGTGGATTCGAACCTACGAGCTTCGCAGACGGTAATCCATTAGGCTATTGACGCTTTTAAAAGAAGATAAAGGAGTGTATACAATATTTTAATTTTGAGAATAATGTAATTATCGAATCGAAGCGTCAATAACCAAATGGATTAGTGTACGGCCTGTAAATCGTAAGATCGTACGTTCAAACCCACCGTTCGACTATTGGCGTGAATCATCTCCTAACACAACCTTAAGCCTAGTTGGAATGGCTAACACGAATGTCCTAAATCCTAGCTTTCGTTTAAAAAAGAAATTGGTTATGTGGGCTTGAGTTCTATTTGCTTGAAAATTAGCCTATCAGTGAATGAATTAATCTTCTTCTTCTTTTGCCTAGCGTTTTCCCGGCCTACAGCCAGGGTCCGCTTTCCTACTTAGTCTCCTCCACTTTTTTTTTGTAGCATGAGGCTTGACTACTGACTTATGTACTAAATTCAGAGTTTTATTGCCCCTTGTCATTTTTAATCTAAGTATAGTCTGCCTATGCTATATCTAGTTCCCCTATATTTTCCATTCATCTCTTTCTTACATCTCTAAATAATGTTACATATTTATACATTGTTCTTAAGCTTATTCATATTTTCCTATTACATTTTTATATCTATCCTTACTCTACCTTTAATTTAAAATACACTTCATACATATTCCACTTATTGTATTCTCTATTTTAACACTACTTTAGCGTTCTTACACTTATTCTTAGCATACCGTTATTTATTCTTCTGTGTTTGGGCTCTCTACAACCCTTGCCACAGCAATACGTGTAGAGAGCTCCTTTGATACTAATTTTTATTTCTCTTTACAATCTTTTCTGCAACTTTTTTGCAGTACATTAAGAATTTATGTCCTATGTCTTTGTTGCTAATAAGTGTTGATAAGTTTTCTAATTTCATTGCCAAGCCCGTATACTCTTTCCTTGTACATTGAGGGCTCAGGCGGCCTGCGGTAAGTGAACGAATTAATAAATATACTTTATTTCATAGTTTACACGTAGATTATAGAAACAATTTTATTTTTATATTTCTATTATTACACGCATAATAGGCTGTCTTATCGCTAAGAGCGATCTCTTGTGAAGCAGTGGGCGTGATTATAAGACCATAATTTTGGGCCAATTTCCCGGATCAGCCATGCGACGCTCAAATCGTGCAATGCTTGTCATATCACGTCAAATCAGATGAATTGCGGACAACCAACATTCGCTTGTCATTTACACTTCGAGCCACGTTTGTATTTATTTGCAAGGAAATCTCAGGATTCCATGAAGCGGTGGACTAAAAAGTTTATAGGTGACCAAGATCTACATTTAGATAGTCTTGAGTATCAACACAAGGTTAGCCACCTTTCGGTGTTTTACAGATTACATTTTGGACATGCACAGGAATTACACGAGCTAATTCCCCCATCCCCATTCTATTTTCGGACGTTTAGACATTCGGCGGGTCTAGTAATCTTTGAACTCTGAAGTTCGCTTTATACACTCATGAGCATAAATAGAGGGTCAGTTAAGAAAGTTTGAATATCTCGGAAGATAAAGACGCTAGCTAACAGAATTAAATTATGCATGATAGACAATTAAATATCCTTAAAATATAATAAAATATATTTTTTAATTTATTTATATTTTATTAAAAAACATAAACTTAAACGAGAAATGATATGTTACGTAAACTTGGATAATACAGTATTTTTCATTTTTTTTTAATTTACATTTTAGTACATAGTGTTGCCTCCATGTGGCGACATTTAACTGTCTATCATGCACAATTTATTTCAGTTAGCTAGCGTCTTTATCTTCCGAGATATTCAAACTTTCTTAATTGACCCTTTATTTTTGCTCACGGCTATAGTTGAGATACAGGTGGCGTTATGTTATTTATAACTGTATGTTAACCTCGACAGCTAATAAAGCTGCGTATTTGTGAATAATTTAGTGTCAAAAGAGCGTGTGCGTGCGGTGCGCTTAGCCGCGATGGCAATCAGAGCATCGCCCCATTGTCACGTGTAAAGTCATTCGAAGTCAGTGGGACGGACACTTTGTGCGGATTTAATTATAAGAATAAAAACATATTTTAGGGGACAAGAGCTGAATTTAAATTTGCATTTTATGAGTTTTTTGTTTAAGGTAATAAATGACAGAGGCAGAAGTTATGTTAGTATAGAGCTTGAAAAATGTCCCCCAAATGGTTCTCTACGTACATGTCGTGAGCGCAATGGCCGTGAAGGCAAGAGGAACTCATATAGCTGGCCCGATGCATACCCGACCAGGCTCAGAGAGCTCACCTAACATGCGGCTTGGTGGTCTGTGGGGAGAAACGCAATACTTGCAATCAAGGAGGAGTCGCGGAAGAAGAAAACTGTTGGAGTTGGATTTAGCGCGTCCGCTATTGCCGCGATGGCGAGACTGCACTGGGATGTTTATTCTCTCCCATTGCTGTTGTGTCGTCAGAGACCACAGCGTAAACGCGCTGCTAGGTCTGGGCAAGTGAGTGACCGCGCTCGCTTACCCACCCCTTAAGGCCTCCAGGTGATGGATTCGAGGGAGTCCGTCATGCGCTAAAGGAGGCCGTGGCGACAGGCTCTCTCGTGTGCCAACATAAGGCTAACTAAGCTTAAGCTTGTGCTAGGAGATAATTCACGTCTTCGTAAATAGTCGAATTTACGGCTAACAGACCGTACCCTTTAAGCTATTGATGCTTCTTATATTCTCCCATAATATTTTCGGGCATGTTGCTACTGTTTTTGGACATCTCGTTAACTAAGTAAATATAGTTTTAATATAGTTTCTTTATACCCAAGAATTACTATACCTCCCCGGGAAAATAGGTGTTGTCTCTTAAACACCGGGTGTTCAAATATAAGAATATGAGGCCATAAAATCTGCAAAAGTAATTTTATTAAATGGTGTAGTAATTCGTGATATTTATTTGAAGTTCTTCAACATTTTTTCTTTACTAGTTTTATTTCGTAAATAAATCAGAGTTGCGACGACAATGTCTAACCGTAGAATTCTTATGTAAAAGCAGTCGCTTCGTTTTAGACGAACGACATTTATGTGTAAATTTCGACTTGTCTACAAGGATGCAGGGTAGATTATCTATACTGCGCGTACGCACGTGCTTTGAATGTAACACAGTGGCAGAACGCATTGCTCGCAAGATTTGCTATCCGTTGGTTTATTTAAAGACCATTTATTGAATGGTAACGAAAAGAAGTTTTGTTTTTTCTGTACAGAAGAAGTGTAGAATTTCGGACACACAATGCGCAGAGGCGACGAAAGTCTGGATAAACTGATCGTAGTTGGGAACACCGCAGGAAAAAGATCTCGCGGCCGTTCACCAACAAGGTGGTCCGATCAAGTAAAAGACTCGTCGTCCTCCAAATTTTACAGTGCTGTAAGAGACGCACTGGACAGAAGCCGGTGGAAGCAAATCATCCGCTCCAGGTGCAACCATAATGGTGACCACGATCCTCAGACATGAGAGACCGACACTAGAGAGAGAGGTACAGAAGGAGAATAAACCTCCAATATTATAGTAGCGTCAATAGCCTAATAGTTTACGGTATTGTCTGCGAATCGTGAGGCCGTGAACGACGTGAACTTCCTAACACAAGCTTATTTGGAATTGTTAATGAATGTTAATAATATTTATAAAAAAAAAATTCACAAGTTCGGTAGAATTCGAACCGCCGACCACATCATCCTAAAGTCCAACGCCAAGCCGTTAGTTTGTTTCAGCTTTTCTCTCCGTGTACCTGATAAAAAGGGCTTAAAGAACGTGAAAGCTTTTTTTTAATAACAACCTTGACATTTGTGTTAGTTATATCTGGCATACATTTGTTAACCAGTTCAAACAAAACCAGTTTTGTGGAACCGGTATAAAGGATATTTACGTGATCCTCAATCATCCAAGCTTTGCAATGATGTGCTAAAACACACCTTTAAGCTACCTGTCCTTTTGCCGTAATCGTAGCCAATTTACTGGGCTCTAGTCTGTTATTTGCCAGTGGCGTTTCTTTATAAAATCCATCTCTAATAGCCATATCCTTGATCATAACCAAATACGTAAAATACTAACACACAAACCATTCGCGTGCCAGTGGTATGCCATCGTTAAACGACAGTGCCACCAATACCAATTAAATGATGACTAGAAGTACCAAATTTTGACCACTCCTATTTGCTAGTAGCGTTTTATTATGAAACCGATCTATTACGGTCATATCAATTAATTATATCATCATTACCAAAACACGTCAATAACCTACACACACACGATTGGCGTGCCAGTGATACGCCACCGTTAAACCACAGTGCTACCAATGAACTGAATGATTAAGCAAATCGACCATGCCATTGAACGTTCATTTTGTACACAATTGGTTTAGCAGACTCGGGATCAGGTCCTGGTGGTCATGACCCTCAACCCTGACGATAGAGAAGAATATCATTTGAGGGCGATACACTTGAACTCTTACCTTATATACCTACCAATAGCCTTCTAATAAACTACGGCTGTTATTATTTACATCATACAAAAGTTTGTGAAAAAAGAAGTGACGTCATTTAAAAAATTGTTTGGCAATAGGTTCTTTAACCTTAACATATATTAATTTGTAAAGATTGAGGTCGTATTTTTATTTAAATTTGTTTTTATCTGTATACATTAATACTTATCAATCCCTTGCGCGTGTTCTCCTAAATAACTTGTTATGTTTATTACCATTTAAAAATATATATAGCTTCTTTATCCGCATTGACCACTTTTTGGTAGGGGAAAATCTTACGGGTTCTCGTCACCGACATGCTAATTTTGTATTTATATTCTGTCACGATCATGTACGGACAGATTAATAATTAAACCATGTAACCATGTATATAATTGTTGCTCGGAATGTCACGTGTTTAATGACAGAAATAAAAACTTTAATTGGGTATTTACTTTTGAAATTAAGTCACAATCCAAACTAGCTCCACGAAAGCCGTAGTAGTTCAGTATTGCCCCAAGTTGCATATACGCTAGCAACCCGAGTTCGATCTCCGGTGCCGGCACCGATAATTTTGTTGTTGAAATTTAATGTGCTGACTTACCACGCGCTTGGCGGTGAAGGAAAACATATCTTAGAAAACAATTTCTAAGTCTGCCAAGCCGCACTAGGGTCGCGTGATGGACTGTGCCCTTATACTCTCTTTACTGAGAAGACCTGTGCCCAACAGTGGAGCATATAAATAGACATAGACATATGCTTTATTGGCCATCGAAATAAACACATAAAAATTAAGAAAAAAATAAATAAAATAAAAAGATACAGTTACAGAAAAAACGGACAAAGAAACATAAGACATGATGCCAATATTGGACACCGTCTTAGCATATGCCGTCGCAAGGATGCGACAGCATATAGGCATAAAGGCTGTAAATTAATGTTCTAATCCAAACACAACTCTCTCTACTCATGTAGAGCTTATTTTACATATATGTCATTCTCAGTGAATAGTATATGAAATTGTCCAGTCACGATTCGAAATTGGAACTATACCATTTTGACGTAACATAGGACAACGTAACAATGAGTTTCGTGTTTGTCGTCGACAGCCATATGCCTGGCCGTAGACCGTTATAGTTTCACGGTGACACGGTCCCGTTGTAAGACTCTTGCGCAATTACACGCCATCTCGAAAGCTTTTTTTTTAATGACACAAGAGATAGTTTTTGTGCCAGGTTTTTATATAGTGTTGTGTTGCAACGAGTCTGAGCTATTTGCATTGCAGCGTCAATAGAGCTGTACACCTGATGAACATCATTATTGCCACATGAATTTACTTTTTTTTTAAAAAAAAGAAAGCACGGATATTACTAACATTCTTAGCTACGATTCCAATTTCCATGCTAGGAGATGATTCAGTCCTGTATTCCTTATAAAATAAGGTATCCCCTACCTATTGTAAAAGGCGTCTAAAAGGGTCCTCGGGTTCACGGACAAAAAGGAGGGCCTTTGTCGTCCGCTACAGTGAACCCGGGTAGAAGGCGACACTGGTGGGCCTGTATCTTCTCAGAGACTTCCGGACTAGCTGCTAAGGTGCTGGAGAAGGAGTAAGCTCCCTGGTGTGTACGTGCAGAGTACTGCGCAAAGGGGCTGCGATGCGTTCCACTGGAGATCCCGTAACCCCCTCACGTAACCTTGCCTTCCAGAATCAGCTTTTTTTTTTTGTTCAAGGGGAGGAAATCTGCTAGAAGATACCCCGACTTCCCCCCAGAAGGCATCTTATAGCAGTGCAAGGCAACACGGGCCTGCCGATATCGCCTACTTCCCGGGTCCACCTTGGCGGATGACAGAGGCCCAACCCTTGTCGCCCAGTAAACCCGAGGCTCCTTTTAGTCACCTTCTACGACAGGCAGGGGATACCGTAGTCTAATTCTTGAGAGCCCACAGAGCCCAAACAGCCTCCGCCAAGAAGGCAATCTTGTTAGAAAATTTTCCCCGTCAACAAAAAAGGAGATGATTCACGTCGATAATCGAACAGTGGATTTGAACGTACGTTCTTACGTTTCGCAGACCGTACCCTAAACTATTAGAATATTGACGCCCTAACAGTGAACAAGTCTCTTTAAATACCAGCAATATATTAAATATCTTATAGGGGTATGGATGTAGGGTGGTTTCAGATTTATCTAGGCACTTCATATATTTTTTTTTTGTTTTTAATTTATTATACATATATTCAAAAACATTTAGTTAAATTATTTCGCCAAACTGCCAGGGCAGTTTATTGGCAAAAACTGCACCCATAAATCTATACACTAATTTATTTACAATATTCGGCAGCGTAGGTACTTAGTAGCTGCGTTTTAAATTTTTTTTTTATTATATTATTGTGATCGGAATGTGAGACTGAAAACACATTTAATTAAAAAAATAGTGTATGGGAAGCACGTACGTATTCGTCGAGAAAACATTTTATTGTGTTAACGTCCATTATAAATCTGTTACTCTACGCGTGAGTTGCATTAAAATCTCCTTATTATTAAACTATATGTGATCTTATTTCTCTTTTATATTTAACAGGATAGTTATAGAAAGCGAGATCCGGGAGGGGATACTTTCTAATTGTCGTAAATACTTTGTAATTCTATTTGTTGAAACATATCAAGACTCCGGAATAGGTGGTAAATGTCTTCTCTCTCTTTAGGCTCTCATCGCTGGTTCTTACTAAAACGTCAAGTTAGTTATCTTTCTTTTTTAAATTTATTATTCATATATATATTCAAAAACATTTAGATAAATTATTTCGCCAAACTGCCAGAGCAGTTTATTGGCGAAAACTGCACCCATAAATCTATACACTAATTTATTTACAATATTCGGCAGCGTAGGTACTTAGTAGATGCGTTTTAAATTGTTTCTTATTGATGTTTTTCTGCAGGTAGTCTTCTGCTAGTTTATATGAATTGAATATTCGCGGTACTAAGTACCTACGCGTCCGTTCCTCAAAACGTTATAGATGTAGTGAGAAATTATTTTCCTTCGAGAAAACTCGGAATACGATGACACCCGAAATGTGAATGAATGATCGTATTAAACATTTTCATATCCATTAATATGGAGCTATTTGAGAGAGCACGATAAATACGAGCTATTCCAAAAAATTACGAGGGAAAATCTTTTCTCACTACTACTATACCTTATATATAATATTATTTTAACTTAATTCGTTACTCTATCCATTGATAAGAATAATTTTTATTGAAATGTGACAAATTACGTTCTCGTACGTAGGGTATGAGAGACTAATTTGTCACTCCACGCCATTATTGTATCATGGGTTCTAAGGTTTTATTTTTTTCATTTTGTGTTTCAGTAGTCAGTGTCTTCTTCCATTTTGAAATCAGAATAACATAAGCATTAACGATAGAGTATATATGTGTGTGTGTGTGTGTGTGTGTGTATTGAAATATATATAATTTATTTTTTTATTTTTTTGGACGAACTATGACAGTTGGCACAGAGAAGCTGGCCTTTACTGCTTCACCGGATTTGAGAGGTGGCATAGCTCTTCTTTTATCGGTCGCTTAGCCTGAACCTCTATTAGGTGGTAATATAGAAAATTCTATAATCTAAATATCGATAGCTATGTTGCCAATGAACGTTCATTTTTTCTACAATTGGTTAGCAGAAAGCCGTGATCGCATTGATGCCTTCGAGATGTGGTGCTGGCGAAGGATGTTACGGATCCCATGGACAGCGCATACCGTATCCATCCTTAGCGAACATAAAACTAAAGAGAACATAAAATTAAAGTAGCTGTCCACCGCATGCCTACGCAGGATACTGGAATTGGTCACATTGCCAGAAAAAACAGTGACAACTTGGAAGGCTGGTCGAAGCCTGACACGCTGGACTGACCAGATCCGCACCACTCTCGGCACGTCGGTTAGCGATGCTCTGCGCCCGGCTTCAGACAGAGAAAAATGGCGGCGGATCACCAAAGACAGACTGTTCCCACGAGATGGTGACGACCCTTGAGGAAACCGACGCGAGGAGGACGAGGAGGTTAAGCAGACTCTTACCCTTGTAAGCGGTCACTTCTAGCGCTTTTTGTAGTCGTCTTCCAATGATTTCGCTTAGCAACAGTTTAAATTCCACTTAACCAATAGAAGAGGAACCCACGCTTCCATATCTCACGAATTTAATGAGTGGCGTGTGCAATCCGAACGTTTTCCCAGTGGATTGCGTTACGTCTCGAAGACAACGGCTTGCGTAAATTCAGTCTGAAATAGATGTGTATCACGAAAATGACTTCTATTATTAAAAGGCGTGTAATGTTTTGTTGCTCTGACTGAATACGTAATTGAACTTTATTACTTCATTGACGAAGTGTCTTAAGGTGCCTAAGAAGTCAATGCCAGTATCATTGTATATGACAATATCGCTTGTTTGTAAACCTGTGTGTTTCTATGATTCTAGATTAGTATTTATTTTTATTCTATGGTTGTTGACCGGTCATTAATCTTGATGGAACTACTATAAGTAAAGAATAGATATATAAAAAGCATTATTCCAACCAGGGATACGGATCGGGGACAGGTGCACCGTGCACGAGGCCCAAGGTTCACGTACAGATCAGTGGTGGTCATAAGAACAGTGACGAAAAAGCTGCAATTACACGACAGCGTCCAACATGCTGTAGTGGCGATATCCAGACTCACAGTCAGCTGTGTCTATTACACAGATGACTGATGATTGATGAATATTGAAATTTCTTAAAATTTGAAACTCTTTAAATTTTTAAGAAAAATCCAACAGGCGAAGAGAAAGAAAAAATAGACTTACGTACTTCTCTTTTGATTCAGCATTATGACTTTATAAAGCTAGTAATATTTCTTTTTTTTCAGAAATATTACTAACATTCTTGTTTACCATTCCAACTAAGCTTAAGCTTATATACCAAATTATACGTAGTGTTATGCATTCAAACATAACGATTCCAAACATGTAACATAGTATTTTGAGAGATGTCAAATAGATACAAAATAACAAATACTAACAATTTAGGCAATATTTGCGTTTCAGTAATAGGATAATCATAGTGACACAACTGAACTAGCACATTCTTAAAACTAGCAATAACCGACATTTATGATGTCACTCAACATCCATATTGATACAATTGGTTTAACAGACTTGCCACTCTGATCATTGCGAAGTAATGCCGGTTGACACGAGACCTAACGAAGCCGGTAATCTAGGCCACTTATTTATATAACGTTTATGTACATGACGCGACATTTGAACCTGCCACAGTTCAAGGCCCCACTATTGCCATTCAGAATTTAAGCGTGACCTAAGACCAGATTCCTCTCATTGTTCGAATTGCCGAGCGGTGCCCCGACCTCGCTGTGGTACAAACTCACTTTAAACTCAGTATAGTTGATTTATTATATTTAAACAATAACCATATATCATTAAACTTTAAATTTAACTCTCACAATATATGAAATTATTCATTCTCTTCTCGAGCGGGTGAAGATCATTACCTACACTCATGTACATATCAGTAAATACAATATCATTCTTCTTCCTACTTCAAAATCTTTAATTATTATCTTTAATATACTTCAGTATACTTTAATATACATCAATATACTCCATTGTACTTCAATATAGTTCATAATGACATAAAAATACACAACGCATGTGTCATTAGAAATTTGGGTTATAAAACAATAGATTATCATCATAGTAAATAAAAGCTGTATTTGACAGTCAAATAAGAGGAGTGCTCCGGTCGCCATCAAACAGGTCATTCTCGTCATATTCGCCAGGTCAATCTGATGATTCCCTGAAAGTTTAATTAAAATCGGTCCAGTCGTTACGGAGCCTATATGGAACATTGGGTATGTACACTTTCTCTTTTACATATATAGATTTCAAAATGGACGCATGTACTTATGTATCTGCGTGAGAAGTTATACTTCTTTGGCATAATTAAAATTAGTTAATAGCATGCTATCAGACAAGGTTAGAAACGATACCATCAGAAAGAAAACGAAAATAGTAGATGCAAGAAAAAGAGCGAGACTTCTCAAGTGGCACTGGGCAGGACACATATGCAGAATGAATAACAACCGATGGGCAAAACGAATAACAGAGTGGATACCTATAGACAAAAAAAGAGAAAAAGGGAGACCAAATAAGAGATGGAAAGATATTTTCAAAGAGAAATGTGGATCTTCTTGGATGCGAGTAGCACGGCAAAGAAATATTTGGAAAGATTTAGGAGAGGACTACGCCGCAGAGGCGACTACTACAAACGGAATTTAAAATTAAAAAAAAAAGAACTATAATCTAGAACGATTTATATTTAAGTTTAGTTGTAGTAGAATAATAAAGGCTATTTTTATTTTTTTTATTTTTAATAGCATGCGAAATAAAATCCAATAAACTTATAAAACGACTAGACAAGGATAGTCTACACAGTTGATAAAGTTCAGTATAAATTTCAAAAATTAAATCAATAAATAATGATGTTCCTTATTATACACGTTTTGTCTTTTTATAATATATATCTTGAAGTGTATATATTTATATTATATGTTTGTATGTAAATATTTTTTATTAGCATTTAAGTATATCCTTAATTTTTTTTAAAATAGAAAGCTAGCAATATTTCTTTTTTTCCATTGACCATCGCCTAACACAAGCCTAAGGTTAGTCATATATCCACAGTTATAACAGTCAATAGTCCTAAGAGACTAATGTTGTACATAACTATACAGAAAAACGACAATATCTTGTAGTTAGTGATATAAATCATGATATATGATTGGATTAAATAAACTTTTTTTTTTAAAAAGAAAGCTAGCAAAATTTCTTTTTTTTTTCAGAAATATTACTAACATTCTTCTTAACCATTCCAACTAAGCTTAAGCTTATATACCAAATTATACGTAGTGTTATGCATTCAACCATAACGATTCCAAACATGTAACATAGTATTTTGAGAGATGTCATGTACAAAATAACAATTACTAACAATTCAGACAATATTCGCGTTTCAGTGATAGGATAACCATAGTGACACAACTGAACTAGCACATTATTAAAACAAGCAATAACCGTCATTTATGATGTCACTCAACATCCATATTGATACAATTGGTTTAACACACTTGCCACTCTGATCATTGCGAAGTAATGCCGGTTGACACGAGACCTAACGAAGCCGGTAATCTAGGCCACTTATTTATATAACGTTTATGTACATGACGCGACATTTGAACCTGCCACAGTTCAAGGCCCCACTATTGCCATTCAGAATTTAAGCGTGACCTAAGACCAGATTCCTCTCATTGTTCGAATTGCCGAGCGGTGCCCCGACCTCGCTGTGGTACAAACTCACTTTAAACTCAGTATAGTTGGTTTATTATATTTCAACAATAAACATACATCATACTTTAAATTTAACTCTCACAATATATGAAATTATTCATTCTCTTCTCGAACGGGTGAAGATCATTACCTACACTCATGTACATATCAGTAAATTCAATATCATTCTTCTTCCTACTTCAAAATCATTAATTATTATCTTTAATATACTTCAGTATACTTTATTATACATCAATATACTCCATTGTACTTCAATATGGTTCATAATGACATAAATATACACAACGCATGTGTCAATACAAATATAGGTTATAAGACATTAGAATATCACCATAGTAAATAAAAGCTGTATTTGACAGTCAAATAAGAAGAGTGCTCCGGTCGTCACCAAACAGGTCATTTCAGTCATATTCGCCAGGTCAATCTGAAGATTCCCTGAAAGTTTAATTGAAGTCGGTCCAGTCGTTACGGAGCCTATATGGAACATACCCACACACTTTCTCTTTTACATATATAGATTTCAAAATGGACGCATGTACTTATGTATCTGCGTGAAAAGTTATACTTCTTTGGCATAATTAAAAATAGTTAATAGCATGCTATCGGACAAGGTTAGAAACGATACCATCAGAAAGAAAACGAAAATAGTAGATGCAAGAAAAAGAGCGAGACTTCTCAAGTGGCACTGGGCAGGACACATATGCAGAATGAATAACAACCGAAGGGCAAAACGAATAACACAGTGGATACCTATAGACAAAAAAAGAGGAAAAGGGAGACCAAATAAGAGATGGAAAGATATTTTCAAAGAGAAATGTGGATCTTCTTGGATGCGAGTAGCACGGCAAGGAAATATTTGGAAAGATTTAGGAGAGGCCTACGCCGCAGAGGCGACTACTACAGACGGAATTAGGATTTAAAATAAAAAAAAAAGAACTATAATCTAGAACGATTTATATTTAAGTTTAGTTGTAGTAGAATAATAAAGGCTATTTTTATTTTTTTTATTTTTAATAGCATGCGAAATAAAATCCAATAAACTTATAAAACGACTAGACAAGGATAGTCTACACAGTTAATAAAGTTCAGTATAAATTTCAAAAATTTAATCAATAAATAATGATATTCCTTATAATACACGTTTTGTCTTTTTATAATATATATTTTGAAGTGTATATATTTACATTATATGTTTGTATGTAAATATTTTTTATTAACATTTAAGTATATCCTTAATTTTTTTTTAAATAGAAAGCTAGCAATATTTCTTTTTTTCCATCGACCATCGCCTAACACAAGCCTAAGCTTAGTCATATATCCACAGTTATAACAGTCAATAGTCCTAAGAGACTAATGTTGTACATAACTATACAGAAAAACGACAATATCTTGTAGTTAGTGATATAAATCAAGATATATGATTGGAGTAAATAAACTTTTTTTTAAAAAGAAGCAATATTTTTTTTTTTCAGAAATATTACTAACAATCTTGTTAACCATTCCAACCAAGCTTAAGCTTTTGCTAGGACATGGTTCACGGCAATAGTCGAATGGTGGATTCGAACCCACGACCTTACGATTCGCAGTCCGTACCCTAAACCATTATTAATACTTATTATAAACTCCAGCTTCTTTTAGTTAATTGTATTAATAATCAAAAAAAAATTCTAAGAATATATCAAGTAAAAATTTAAATAAAATATCTAAGTACAATCACTTGCTAATGACGAATATTAACGTTAACCGTTTCATTCTAATAACAAAAACCTTCGTGTGTTAACAATTGAATAAGGAAGACATCAACGCGTTTGTACAAAAAATTACAGCATTATACTACGTACGGGTTACATCCACATGTAACTGTAAATCAAATAATATCGAGGACACCTGTAATGGTCCATATCTATTCAAAATATCACTGTTGATCGGTAGATATATAGATAAATCTTTTATTGCACCAAAATATATGTACGAAGGCGAACTTCGTGCTATTTAGCATTTTCTTCCAACCTTTAGTGCTTAAGATCAGACTAAGGATAGTGCCACAAAAAATAGGGTTTAAAAAATATTACATAGATTATTAAATATACATATAAATACATACATACGTCAAAATAAATATAATAATATATATATAATAAAGTCTATATGTTTATTTGAAATAAAAGTCAAAACTGAGTTTCTTGATAATATTGAGAAATACCACATGTCTTTATTTCATATCTATTTTATATAAATCTATTTATTTAAAATAATGGTAACCGCCTGCCGAGGTTACCCCTCACCGGGGGGACCCTTGTGTCGAGTTACCACCTAATAGAGGTTCAGGCTAAGCGACCTAAGAGCTGTGCCACCTCTCCGGTGAAGCAGTAAAGGCCAGCTTCTCTGTGCCAACTGTGTTAGTTCGTCCAAAAAAAAATATTTAAAAATATAAAAATATAATAAATTGAAGTAAAGAGATTTTAAATCTTTACTTTTCATACATATACATGGAATACATATCGGTACACATCATAGTTTAAAAAAAAAAACTAGCAATTTAACTTCGGTATTTAATTTCGGTTAACAAAAGTGTTAGCAATATTTTTTTTACAAATATTACTAACACTTTTGTAAACTTGTATACAGCCATCTATCAGGAGCTAGAAGATGGTTCGTGTCAATTAGTCGAATGGTGGATGTGAACTTTCGTCTATACGTTTCGCAAACTTTACCTAAAATATTACGCTATTGATATATATATATATATATATATATATTATAAATTAAAAAAATCTGTTTGTAATATAGCCGTGAGCAAAAATAAAGGGTCGGTTCAGAAAGTTCGAATATCTCGGAAGATAAAGACGCTAGCTAACTGAAATAAATTGTGCATGATAGACAGTTAAATGTCGCCACATGGAGGCAACACTTGGAGACTTCAATCTTAAATATTTTATTGTAACTTTTTAAAATTATTTCATTGTAAATATTTATTTTTCAACAAACAACTTAATTTTATAATTTATTATGATATACGAAGCACCGGCATAGCAAAAAAGCCAATAAATCTCCTCTTTTTTTAAGTCGGTTAAAATTTTTCTACCATGATAACACCTCGGTATTTCTATACAAGAATTTGTATTTTGTATAGTGATACAAAGACAATAGTTATATAAAGACATACATATTTCAATGTAAGCACACAATTGCAATTGTTTTAAAAGGTTAATATAATAAGGAAATATCGTAATTTATTTTTACTACAAATTTTTTTCATGTTTATGTGTATACATTATATATGTCAGAATAGTTAGAATTCGAGTTCGATTCGAATCTACGACCTTACAATTCGCAGACAAAACTAAAGCATTAGGCTATTGACGCTTTAAAATCCCACTGATGGGGGCACAGGCCTTCTCTGTACAAAATAATAAAAAAAGTATATGGGCATCACGCGGCACCAGTTTGGATTGCATGCATATGTCTTAGAAATTTTCTGACACATGTAAATTTCCTTGCGATGTTTTCCTTGACCACCGAGCGCGTGGTAAATCAGCAATTAAAATTGTAACAAACAAATTAATTGGTGTCGTCACTGGGCATTGAATTCGGGTTGCCAGCGTACTATGCAACTTAAGACACTAAAGTACCACGGCTCTAATTTCATACTGTGTTTAAATCTAATGTCGACCGCTCGGAAACTAAACTGCCAACTGGTAGTTTATGTACGAGACAAATTATAATCTGGTTTAAATTCCTACATTGCGATGTTGAAATTTCGCCAGGAAGTTTTGAATTGTAAATCCTACAACAGGCGTGTTACGAAATTTATAAGGAATCGTGGTCGTATTGCTGGAGACTTGACCAACCTGCTTAAGTTAGTATAATGGGTCTTCGTAGAAGGTGACTAAAAGGGGCCTCGGTTTCACTGGGCAACATAGGTGGGGGCCTCTACCGTCCGCCAAAGTAGACCACGACCCGTGTCGCTTTGAACTGCAAAGGCACAAAGGGGGAGGGATTATACAGCACAGTGCAAAGGGGTCCGGTGCATTCCGCTGGAGATAAAAAAAAGGTGCGCCGGAGCCCGTCACCATGCACAGAGGAAGGGCCACAGGGTGGGTTTTAGTGGGTAAGAAAAAAAAGTATGATACTTTGGAAATTACTAAAATATTTACGACTTTCAATCGAATCAAACCTGACCGTCACTTTTCTCAGCAATGATGGTGATACTTTTCATCCGACTTCAAAAAATAAGGAGGTTCTCAATCATTTGTATTTTTTTTATGTCTATTACCGCATAACTGGGTGGATCTATTTTAATTATTCTTTTTTATTTGAAAGCTGGCGCTTCCCATTTGGTTTGGTCTAATTCTTTTTAGATAACAAGACAGGCGTTCACCTCCGATCAGGCAAACCCCAAGCTAATTTACCTATTTTCATCAACAAAAATAAAAGAAACAAGAGGTAATAATTTTGAGAGTTAGAAAAAAATGTATAATTACGTATTATGATGAGAAGTATTGTATTAATTTTATTGTTTACACTATTTTCCCTCATTAATAATCTTTACAGGGGTTAGTAACCGCTTTATGTCAAATAAGACAAAAGGATATTTCGGGCCGTTTTTCTGGTTTATTGTACTTAGAAAAAAAAACAAATTCCAAGGATGCAGCGGTATAAATTTAATGATGTATTTTTCTACTTAAATTTGAATTAAGAATTATTTTTTATATTATATATAAAATATAAACTTACATCGCTTCCGAAAAGGTCCTCACTCTTGACGTCTATTGTAGACAGTATAGCGACAAGAATCACTCCTCTCCAACACATGACTACTTAAAAAAAGAGCTAAACTTCACACTAGATATCTCTTACTTTCACATAATTAAAAATAAATAATACTACATTTAAAACTAAATTATCGGAGTTATAAGAAAATTATTTTCGATGATTACATTACAATTGAACGCGCAATTTGACAACTCGTTGTATTTTTAATAAGGCAAAGACCGCTGCGAGCTTAGAGCCTTAATACATTTTTAATAATAAAAAAAAAACATTTTACGATATATTTTACGCGCGTTCCCTGATTAACTTCGCTTGCGGCTCGCCGCGGCAGTTCACGCCGTTCCGCGGCTCGCGACTGTGCTTGGTGCAGTCGAATTAGAACACACTTAGAATGGCTAGTGTTGTGATTTTTATCGATGTGATTTATCGTGATGGAAATTTGTGTGTTCAAGTTTTTGTCGGTGACGTTTGTTTTGTAATCATAAATAAACTATAAAAATGTGACAAGTTTTTATGTGTTGTTATATATTTAAGTGTGACAAATAAGCTGTTACGTCTTTCAAATCCAAGAGGGGTAAACAGAGGTAGCAATAGCTATTTATTTTACACGAAGCTTATCAGGACCCATATGTGATAGGGGTTGAAGTTATCATCATATACAAATTTCAGGAAGTGATTATTTCCCGAGCCGAAACCGAGCATGATTTAACCCTGCCTAGTAGCGGTAAGTGGAAGTAGATTGAGTAATTTCTTGCCTTTGCCTAACGATGTTTCATAAATAATGAACACTGGTCGATGATACCGATTTAATGCCCAGTTCACAGGGAAATGTTACAAGTCTTACAATCGACTTCTTATATAAGAATTTAATACTATTTTAACGCGTTTCATATTAGACACAGCGACATCTACAAAATTAAATTTTGTCATGATTATGTCAAACAGAATATTTTATTTACTGAGTTATTTCTTCACGTTATCAGAGTGTCGACTGTCATAAATATCCAATTAGTTTTTTTCTTATTTCTGACATTTAAATACAACGTATATTTTTCTCTATTGAATTAGAAAAAGATAGATTCTCTATCAAAAATTGCAAATGTCGTAACGAATAGAATACTAGGTTTCTATACATATCTATCTAATAATATACAGTATAAGTATATTCACATGAATATATATGTCGCGCATGTGTATATATGTATATGTGTATATATATATATATATATAGTCCACACCTTGACCGCTGACGGCGACCCTGACTAGCTTCGGGCATGAGCCCTGATATGGCTCGCAAAGGTCATCTGCGCGTGATGAGATTATAGTGAACAAACAGTTGCGCTTCTGTAGATCCACTCTCTCGTTCCCAAACCTCCCACTATCGGTGAATCGGATGAACGATACGACTGATGGAGGCAGGGAGTGCAGTGATTTGCCAGTGCTCCAGTAAGCATGTGACTTTTGGCATATCACAGCATAAGGTCCCTTAGTCGTCTCATACGACACCCACGGGAAGAGTGGGGGTGATGCTATTCTAAGCCGACACCACAATGCATTTGCATGTATGTATATGTATTGATTGTAATATTTCTTTGTCTCTCATCTTTTCTTTGATGATTACACCTGCGTATATGTTTATAACCACCCAGAGTGGACTGGTGGAGAATGCCTCCAGACTGAGTCTAGCTCGCCTTTGTCAAACTTAGTTTAAATTGTTATAATAAGTATAAATAAATATTCTATATTTTATATTTTTTTCAACATTCCTTTTCATCGATAGGGTTTAGAAACAGCGGCAGACAACACTAAGATTTTGCAAATTGAACTTACACTGGCAATGCACACTTATTGAGTTTGTTTAACATTATGAATTTCGCTTTCATTTGTGACCCCGCCTTCTGGGGGGAATGCGGCGGTTATGTGGGGTTTTTACCCACTAAAACCTCGGCCCCTCTTCGGTGCATGGTAAGGGGCTCCGGGATACCCAGTGGAACGCACCGGAGCCCGTCTGCACTGTGCTCAAGGAGAGCACTTCACAGGGGGAATTTTACTGCCTCCCTCCCTGTGCCCTCGCAGTGGAAGGCGACACGTGCCAGCCGATGTTGCCTTCTTCCCGGGTCCACCTTGGCGGACGACAAAGGCCCCCACCCTTGTCGCACAGTGAACCCGAGGCCCCTTTAATCGCCTTCTGCGACAGGCAGGGGATACCGCAGTCTTATTCTTGAGAGCCCAGAACTACAGGGCTGTTATAAAAACTTAGAAGTATATTTACGGGTAAAAACAAAAACAGATTTCAAATCGAATCAAACGTTAAACGCTATTATGCGCTAACGCCCTTTTTGTATTTCTAAATTATCGTAGGAATATTACAAAATCAAACTGAACGTAACCAAACTTTCATCAAACTACTAGTACATCCTTTCCAATAAAAAATTGAATCATGGAAATGAATGAATATTGAGTTATTCGCGCCATTATTGGCGCACATAATTGATGCAAATTTAAGACATATACGGTTATCCGATGGATGCCATTGATAGAATTGGACCAAATTTAAATTGGATGTCACGGGGAACACCAGCTTTTAAATAGAAAAACAATCATCGACATAGGTTCTCTCTCTTCTAAATGTAAGCTCTGATGAAAACGAGAGAAACAGTGAAAACATTAGACATGCACGGGCAAGCTCCGCTTCGAATCGTACTACACGCGTAAATCACTCGCGGACCATAAATGCTATTGAGTGGTCATTTGTAATAAAAATAATTTATACGTTCACGTATAAAATTATTGTACGTCTAGGCTAAGCGACCTAAGAGCTATGTCACTTCTAAATCCGGTGAAGCAGTAAAAGTGAGCTTCTCCTGCTAATTTGTGTAGTTCGTCACAAAAAAAGGAGATGGTTCACGTCAATAACCTGTTGAATGTTGGTAATATTTATGAGAAAAAAATTGTGTTCTCCTGCACTCCGAATTTAACAAGCCGAATGAGATCGAACACCTGACCCTAAGTTTGAAGTCGGTTAAAACACAAATTCACAAATAACGACAATATGTGTTCACAAATATAAGTCAGCAATGCGTGTAATTGAAAACATGTTCCATTTTTTAGAAGTCGGTTAAAATAGAACAGAATACAAAGCAGTGTGGACTTTGTAATAATGGACAATATGAATTCGATACCTACGCGATGCCGACATTGATAAGTCGTGTGTGGCAGAGCGTCTATTGTTCGGCGGGACCTTTCTCTGTCGGTCTGCCAGTTGGGCGCATTGTTCGCGAAATCGCGGAAAGTAAAAAAGAGAAAGGGCGTTAAATCTTCACGCTAATAAATCTGGAGCATTCGTCACTGCGCAACGATTAGACCGGCGTGCTAAATGTAGACATCTTTAATCTTTTATAACCCTTGATAGGTAGAAGTAAATCAATGTCAGCCCTGTAGGCCCGTAGAATAAGAGTAAGGTATTCCCTGCCTGTCCTAGAAGGCGACATCGGCTGGCTCGTGCACTGCGAGGGCAAAGGATTGGAGGGAGTAATCTCGCCCCCAGGGACGTGCTCTCC
Organism: Meandrusa payeni; assembly: GCA_029286785.1. Classification (NCBI taxonomy): domain Eukaryota; kingdom Metazoa; phylum Arthropoda; class Insecta; order Lepidoptera; family Papilionidae; genus Meandrusa; species Meandrusa payeni. The sequence continues at coordinate 1,650,585 of JAGSMX010000008.1, read as the reverse complement.
TAAGAGCACAGTGCGTTCCTACGGAAAAGATATTCCGGAGCCTCTCACCATGCACCGAGGGAGGGCCACAGTGGGAGTTTTAGTGGGTAAAAGCCCCACATAACCACCGCCTTCCTCCCAGAAGGCGAGGTATCTTGTTGAAGATCCCCCCGTCAATAAACGCTCTCACGCCCTTATAACCTTTTTTAGTGGGATAGGCAGAGACAGTAGTCGTTGTTTTTTACCAAGCTTACTAGATCCCATATGTGATAGAGTAAGCCCATCGTTATTTAGTTAGTTTGCATGTATTGTATATCCTTCAAGTGGATGTGGCTCATTGGTTTTTACCTGTACCTGTGAACAGCTTCTTTGTCTGTAGCCACTTCGCGCTAAAACGACTACAATGAGTGACGAGATCGTTAACAGCAGATGTAACTGTGGCCCTTTGTTCTTAACTGTGTAGTCTCTAGGTCAGTTAGTGACCAATATTTTAATATGCAAATTGTTTATGTCATAAAACACAGTCATTGCCAATCGACTTCCAAGAGGATCTCAACTTATTGCTTTTTCTTAAGAGAGCTAGAAAAAATACTTTTTTTAAAGAAAATATTACTAACATTCTTGTTAACCATTTCAACTAAGCTTAAGCTTGTGCTGGGAGATGGTTCACGTCAATAGTCGAATGGTGGATTTGAACCTATGACCTTACGATTCGCAGACCGTACCTTAAACATTAGGGATTTTTTCAATGCTTGGGCACTCGTAGCGCCATCATTTCTGAGCCGAATTTAAAGTTCTATTTAATTTATGTTAATTAAATATAGATAGAGTCAATAAGCGTCAATAGCCTAATGGTTTTATAAGTCTGTGAATCATAAGGTCGTAGGTTGGAATCTACCATTCGGCTAATGGCGTGTACGATCTCCTTTTGTTTCTTTGGGAAATGCCTACACATACACGCCCTCGCGGTGACGATGACGTGTTATGTGGGACTAACACCGACTAAGACCCCACGATAGTCGCCATCAGCGCAATCGAGGGGTCGTGGTATCTCCGTAAGGAACGCAACTGCAACCCCACTGCGCTTTGCTGGGCTAGCCCGACTCGGGGGCGTGCGTTTAAAGTCGCTACACCCCCAAACCCCCGCGGGCTGACACAACTTCACGACACCACTCCGTGTCGTCGTGTACCATCTCCTACCACAGCTTAGTTGGATGGCAAGAATGTTAGTAATGTTTATGAAAAAAAAAATTGTTAACATTATTTTAGCTTTTAACACATTAAATGAGGTACAGGCAATTGAATAGAACTAAATTTATAACGTAAATGTGGGCAAGGGCGGCCTTAGCGCCACACGATCAAGAAATTACCTGGAAAAGATACAAGCGATCTTTTCCAGGTAACCCTGTAGGAAATAAGAGATAAATTACTTGTTTACTTATTACCAAAAATATCGAAGACTGTGGCAGAATTGCCAGAACAAAAAATCAATTATAACGTGCTATATACTCACAATGTGTAACATATTAATTAAGTTCGTCCACTTTTGCTTGTATTTACGAAATTAACTTTCTCTGTAAAAAGTCGAAATCGACTTTCGGTTCTGCTCATCTCGAGAATACTAATATGGCGTTTTGTTATAGACAGACAGAGGGACGCGTGCCCTGAATATGTTGTTTTATCGTTTTGTATTGTTCGTGCGCGTTTACGAACGCTGTTTGGGTGAAAGTGTTTTATATATAATACAAAAAGCGGACAATAATAGAAAATATATCGGCTTTTGTGAATCGAAACTGTGAAATAACATGATATCGTTGTCGTAGTTACGTACGATCAATTTTTTGTTACGTAAAATGTATATTTACTAGCGTACCCAGCCCGCTTCGCCGAGCTAGATTTTGCTTTATTTTATTTTAAATATAAACTTACATCTTTGAATATTTAATTTAACTCTCACAATATATTAAATTATTCATTTCTCTCCGTATTCATTCTCTTCTCGAGCGGGTGAAGATCATTACCTACACCCATGTACAAATCAGTAAATACAATATCATTCTTATCATTTATACAAAAACATATCGGGATCAAGTTAATGTCAGAAAGTTCAACTTCAGTTCAAAAAGAGGAGTGCTCTGATCGTTACCAAACTTTACACGATTACTCGTAAGGGCAATCTGAAGATTCCCTGATAGTTTTATTGAAATCGGTCCAGCCGTTTCGGAGCCTATATGGATCAAACACACACACATTCTCTTTTATTTATATAGATTTCTTAATGATGTGATATTCTAACTAAAGCTGCTGGTTTGGTTGTTTGTGTGTCATCTAGTTTCTAAGCACAAAAAAAGAGTATCATAATGACGGAACTAAAATAAGTCCCACTGATGGGCTCTAGCCTTCTCTGTAAACAAAGTTTAAGGGCATAGTCCGCCACGCGGCCCTAGTGCCGATGTGCAGACTTCACATGTCTTAGAATTCCCTAAGACATGTAGGTTTCCTTACTCATGTAGTTTTCCTTCACCGCCGAGCGCGTGGTAAATGAGTTTAGACTCGATCCTTAATATTAACATTAAAGAAGGACGAAGCTCTAGTTCACTTAAATATAAAACTCCTCTCTGCTATCATATAGCTTTGTATTATGATAATGATTTTATCATAAAACGACTGGCGTGTTGTGACTAAAGCGCCTGACATATTTAATTAGCAATTATTGCGATATGTATATTTGCTCTATAAAGATTTTTAGATAAAAAATAATTTACATTTTACATCTCAGTCAGCTACTCATAAGCATTGACATGATAGTAGAGTCAGCACTGACTTGCCGGCAATCTTACATCAGTTACCGTCTCCGTGTAGACCAACTTGACAAATCTGTTCTTTACCTCTGATTTTTTTAATAACCTTTAATTAGTTTAGAACTAAATTATAAATAAAAATAAAATAACAAATATATATGAAGTTGAAAGTATATTAAATAAGACGATTTGGTCGAATTGTATTTAAAACTTTGTATGTAAATGCAGCCAGGAGCCGGGGTGGCTCAGTGTCCGGCATGTTGCGTGTGAAGACTGTGTCCAATAGTGTGAACTATTAGGTACACATACTATATAATTAATATAGGCTATATACTATATGCAGACTGTTACGTTACTTAACATTCATGTAAATGCAATCAAAATATTTTCTACTTATATGACTAATATCACAAGTTTTATTTAAGCGAAACGATTGATTCTGTAGTGGAAATTGACTCGACTTCCTTGTAGTTCCCTCTGTACCGGGATGGAGGCACCAGGATTTCTCAGTCCTGAAACAAAAGATCGATCACTTATGTTATTACACATTATTATAAGTGGACGCCATCTTTGTATTTAAGAATGATTTTAGGAATATTACGAAATAGAATTAATAGAACCTAACAAAATTGTCATGAAACTACTCTTGAAGTTTCCAATTTAAAAATAAATCAAGTAATTAGTTGACGTGACATTGTATTATTCATCCATTTGTGGCGCACATACTTGATGCAAATTTGAGACTTATATGATTTCTCAGAATTGAAATTGAAATGGCACCACACGGGAAACATCAGTTGATGATTTTTCTTTCATTCGAATGAAAGATAAATCATCAAAGTTACCCAGTCCAAAACAATAAAGGGAACAAACATGAAAAAAACATATACGCATTGAGAACCTCCTCTTTCCTTTCAACCGACTGCAAACAAGGAGAAGGTTCTGAATTCGCCTGTGTTTTTTTTATGTTTGTTACCTCATAACTTTGGAATGGATGAATCGATTTTGATGATTCATTTTTCGTTTTACCCTCCACGCCCCCTCGCGATCGCAGGCCTGTAGTGTTTCTCCTATAAGCATTTCTCCACAGTAAAAAAAGGTCAGCCGCAAGGTAAAAAAAAAACGCCTACGTGATCGGTGGTACGTGATGGTGGTCACCTAATTATCGATGTGGGTATCCCACATCGATAAATAGGTGACCAACGGTTGTCAAACTTTAAACAACTATTTTGCGGGTATTAAAGTGTGCCTTACGTTAAAAACTGCATGAGCGCGTGTTTGCTGCACGGCGACCAGTCCCGTGGATGGTTGACGGGATCGTATCTGGCTCCCATCATATGCCGCTGCCCGTGGCACTGATTGTGCGGAGCGCCGTCGTGGTTGATGCCTAGACTGGAAATGATAATTCAATAGCATAACGTGTGGTCTACGAAACGTAAAGTTGTAGGTTGTAACTCACTATTGAGGTGACCCAAGATCGGTGTCTTACAGATTACATTTTGGAGAGTGTGCACAGGAATTACACGAGTTAATTCCCCCATCCTTATTCTACCTTCAGACGTTTAGACATTCGGCGGGTCTTCACCCTTTCATAGTCGATGTTCCGCGCTTCCGAACGAAGCGATTTGAGTCATTTTCATTGGGCGTATACTAAAGGGGTGGAAAGAGTTGCCGGCTTCAGTCTTTCTGTCCAAGTACGAAATGGGAGCCTTCAACAGGAGAGTGAATAGGCACTTACTAAACTAGCGCGTACAATCTGTCGACTATATCACCACTTAACATCAGGTGGGATCGTCATCAAGCACTAGTTTATACCCCAAAAAAAAAAACTAACAGAATAGACAGAGACTGTCTGCGCTATCCGACAGTAACACAAACCATATAGTATAGTTGAAGTAGATTATTGTATCGAAAACGGCCTTTGTAGTCAGTAGGACCCGGGAAGAAGGCGACACTGGTGGTCCCTTGTCGCCTTAGCACTGCGATGGTTTTGAGAGAGTGAATTACCTGGTAACCTCTCCCGGGACGTGAGGGAGACCCCAAAGCCCCTCACCATGCACCGATGAGGGCAACTAGGGGGTTTTAGTGAGGACAGCCTGACATAACCCCAGAGAGATCTTATTGAAGATTTCTCCCCGTTGACAAAAAAAGGAGATTATGGTATAATATATATATATATATATAGTTATATAACTCACTGTTCTGATTAAACACTCTTCTCTAAAACTGAACTTTGTGACATCGTAAATATAAGAAACACGTTGCCTTCTACGAAATTAAACATCATTTTCAACTTGTAAAACATTCTCATTTCCAAAATAACAGACATTTGATAATAATAGAATAAGGCTGCCTTCCAGTCTATTTTTAAATATATTAAACCTTTTTCACATATATTATTACCTGTGAGCGATTTCATGAGCCATTAAGTATCCGATGTTCTTGGGGTTCCATTCTAGCAATGCACAACTCTTCGTCATAGTGCACATGCCTCCAATATAACCGCGACCTTAAAAAATAGACAAAGTATTTGTGAGTCACTCATGGCAAAATGGACAGACCCTTATCATACCGGAAATACCGACAAAAACTGTTGTCTGTTGATTCGGCGGATGTCGGCGGCGATATTATCGATTATCACAGGCGAACGCACTGTAAAGGATCATTAATACAAAACATTGTAATATAGTGATTTCAAGTTCATATTCTAGAGATTATCGACGAATCTCTTTGCTTATATATTTTTAAGCTAACTATTGTTTTAAGAGGTGCCAGCAACGTGAAAAGTTATCCTTAGTGGTATTTAAAGCTAGTTATTGACCGACTGTTGGTTTTGTATAATTTTTTTGACTAACCTTTACACTCCTATACCTATACACATTACACAGATATATATATATACATATATATATATATAAATATAAATATTTGCTTAGAATATAGAAATTATGAAAAGAAATATCATTAAGATACGAAGATAAATACTTACCAGCTTGAACAATCTCTGACCCCCTCTAGTCAGAGAAACAAATAGAATTTCCCGGATAGGGCGAAAACATGTCCTTTCCGAGGAAAACCCTTAATAAAAAAATATCACCTTCTTCCCTTGTCCACTTTGGCGGACGACAAAGGGTGGGTCGCCTTGTACGACAGGCAGGGGATATCGTAGCCTTATTCTACGAGCCCAGAAATAATAAGACGCCCACGTCCTCTAACTCTTTTTAGCAGGTGTACACAGAAATTGCGGTCCGATTTTCATCAAAGCTAAGTAAGCTTAAGTTAACGAAAGAGTTGATACAGATTTTTTTGTTTAAAGAAAGCTAGCTATTTCTTTTTTTTTTCAGAAATATTATTAATATTCTTGTTAACCATTACAACTAAGCTTAAGCTTGTGCTAGGAGATTCACGTCAATAGTCTAATGGTGAACCTTACGATTCGCAGACCGTACCCTAAACTATTAGGCTATTGACGAATGAGTTTCGAACAATTTATTTACCTGTACTTCTTCTCACTTCTTCGCCAGTCTTACTGACGTAATAGACGTCTAGCCCGGTGAGTAGAACGGAGTAGTACCAACCGTTCACCACCTTCCTCTGACCCTGCCATTCGCAATAACTCTTCAGATACGTGCTTCCGTTCTCATCCATTTTCACTATGTTCGTATTGTTCTTGAGGAATCTCGTATCTTTTAATTTAAATCTTATATTTTGATTTAAGCTCGGATGACGGAAGTAGTTCTCAACCTCTTTTAGAATGACGATCGAGATTTTTTTCAGTTTTTTTCTAGTCTTTGCTCCATACACTTTGCCCAGTTTTTTCGTAAGAACTTTATCGTAATGTATTATTATGTTGATATTGAATATATTTGTCCTCGGTTGGTGCTCTAATAAAGTAAATTGCTGCGTCCTTTGGAGATCCTGCAAGAATAGAAGAAAATTTATTGTGTATATTATTGCAATATCGGTCCTGTCGGGTACCCTCGGATCGGAATGGTAACCTAGATAGAAAAGTTCTTAGTGATCTGAGAGCTCTGCCAGCTCTAAAATCCGTAAAAGTGTAGCGGCTAGGTGCCAATCGGCAAATTAAACAACAAAAACAACTGAAGGAAGACGTACAGGTAAGGAAGAATTTAAAATCTATTTTTATATATCTGATCACTAATCAGTTAATCAATAGATAGGGATATTATTTATTTTTAAAAGTTAATCATAATTGTTATGCAATGTATATTATTGGCAAGGCAATTAAGGCAAGGATATAGGCCTCCAACAATTCCAAAGAACACAAATAGAGTGTAAAATAAAACGCCTGTAAAAAGTCTAATAGAGACAAGTTAATTAATCAGAAAATTGATATTCTATATTAAAAGGCAGAGCATAGAGGGGCTAGTTATCTAGCTCTCTACCACAATCACAAATATCGCAGTTTGTGTTGTTATCGAGGGGGAAATCTACAAAAGACACCCCGACTTATGGGAAGAAGGCGGTTGTTATGTGAGATTTTTACTCACTAAAACCCCCCAGGTGGCCATTTTCGGTGTATTGTGAGGGACTCCGGGATTATTAGCAGAACGCATTGGTTCGCCGCACTGAACCAAAACGTACCAGAGGGAGAGTTGAGCAGCACCCTCGCTGTGTTAGCAACACGGAGTCGCCGTGTTGCTTCCTCCCCGGTCCCCTTTTACAAGATCCTTCATCCTTGTTTCCCGTGAACTATATGATAGTCACATTCTACGACCGGCAGGGGATACCATAGCCTAATTCTGTAAGTCCACGACTACTAGGCGTTTGTAAACCTTAGTTTAAAAATAAGGATAAACAGATAAATAAATTAATGTAATGAAATTATGGCATTTATTTTTTGTATGAAACCTCCATAGACTCCATGACTTGTCATTACTGCCAATGAAAAAGAAATAAAATAGAATATGGCATAATTTACTTTGTACACTTTAGCAGGAATAAACATTTAGTGTGGTTTCTCTGTTTACAGAACAACACAATGTCATTCTTGTTTTTTTTTCTTATTCCGGATCAGTTTTATTCATATATTAATAAAATTTAATACCATGTATTAACTTATGGAATGGGTTCTATCTGTCGAGGCCACTCACAAACAAATGTTCGAGGATTATACTAACAGTGTATCGTAACTTTAGCGATACGAAACCGTAGATTTTATTTTTAGTACGGTATCTATAAACACAACGAAATATATGAAGGTCAGATGATTTTTTAATTCTCTCGCACAGTTAGTACGCGGCTATTGAGCAATTGTCAATGTTAATACTGTTTTTCACAAATATTACTAATATGCTTGTCGATTGTAATAGGGTTGGGCTTATGATGATCCAAGACTAGAAAAGAAATAGAAAAATGAGCACGAATGTGGAAGCATAACAAAATACACTCAACAATAATAAGCAAATCTGTAGGAGATAACGTATATAATAGCAATAGTTGAGACACAGCAGACCAGCCAAACAGTTAGTGGGTATAATATTATATGTATTTATAATGTATATTATTATATATTAAATAATAGCACTTGGGAAGTTTTTTTTTTGGACGAACTAACGCAGTTGGCACAGAGAAGCTGGCCTTTACTGCTTCGCCGGATTGAGAGGTGGCATTGCTCTTAGGTCGCTTAGCCTGAACCTGTAATCAATTGGGAAGTGGCATTCTTTTTCTTAAAGTCTCAAGATGGGATGCACACATTCAGCCGAGAAAAGGGCAACCTACATAATATTTATTATATTATATAGGTTGCCCTTATAATATTACAACCAAACAAATTAATATTTAATGTCACACTGATTTTATGCATAAATCTTTTACCTTTAACGCAATAATACTCTGGAATGCGCTGCCAACAAATGTACGTACAGCTGGAACTAAATCTACTTTCAAACATTTACAATGGAAGCTTTACCTAAGCAAGGAATAGTTTGACAATTGCTGTCCCTATCCATCTATAATTATATATATGTATGTATTTATTATTAAATATAATTATTTTGTTTATATAATTAATTTATTTGTAAGTAGGTATGTAAATTATATATGCATTCATTTATTTTAGTTCTTTTATTTATTATTTTTCTCACATAGCTTGCACCCGTTACTTTGTCTCTACACAACCCCAAGGTAGACTTGCAGGGAATGCCTACTGGCATTAAGTCCGCCTATTTGCACCCTTTTTGTGCAAATAAAGAATATGTAAATAAAATAAATATTTATACCTAGAAAAAGTTAGGTCGTATTTTAAAATGTTTATTTGGATTGTAATAATAGTAGGCCAAAATTATTCTATTTTCAACCGACTTCAAAAAAGAATGTGGATTTCAAATCGTATGTATGTTTTTTATGTTTATTACATTATAACTTTGAACTGGGTGAACCGATTTTGGTGATTCTTTTTTTTATTCGAAAGCTGGTGCTTTTATGTGGTCCAATTCTGACAAGGGCATCCATAACAAAATCGTGTAGTCGTAAATTTACATGGAGTAAGTACGCGACAAATATACTTGTATATAAATTATTTCCTTCCCAAAACCTTTTCTTAGTGTAATTTCACTGTTATATTTAAATGATAACACTACACTTTTACCGAAATTCAATACGCTGTACCTGAACCGTATGAAATGTGTTCTAAGTTTGAAATGCAAATAGATAAAAAAAAAAAAGGGACTCACAAAATCACTGGAGATCCTGCCATTCCCAACACAAAATACACAGCAAAAGAGACAGAGAGACAACAGCTTCATCGCGAGCTCGCGTGCCCGTCGTACCAACGACTATACCGAACTAACAGAAATTTACGGATAAAGATATGAACTCACTAGCGTAATGATATGTGCTGTTCTTGTATGTATTATGCTTTGAATTTTTATAGAGATTAAATTTGTCAGGTTGATCGAAATTGAATATAGACTTTCTTTTTTTATCAGAATAAAATTTAAAACGAAAAAAAAAATCAAAAATGAAATGTGAAGTCCCTCACTTCTGAGCTAAGTGTTATTAAATCTGTGTTTCACCAGTCAGTGTCTTTTCCCATTTTGAAAACACAATAAAAGCATTAACAATAGTGGATATAGGGTGCGTGTGTGTGTGTGTGTGTTTGTTTATGTCTCTCAGCTATATGTATAATTACATTATAACATGTATAGTTTAATAAGAGCCGTGGTAGCTCAGTGTCCGTGCGTAGTACGCTAGCAACCCGAGTTCGATCCCCGGTGACCAATAAATTTGCTGTTGCAATTTTATGTGCTGATTTACCACGCGCTCGGCGGTGATGGGAAACATCGTGTGGAAACCTCCATGTCTTAGAAAATTTTTCTACGGCATGTGAAGTCTGCCAATCCGCATTAGGGCCACGTGGCGGACTATGTCCTTTTACTCTCTTTACAGAGAAGGCCTGCGCCCAGCAGTGGGATATATATAAAGGCTGTAACTTTAATAGTTTAATTAAGTATTAATTATTTGCTTATATTATATAACCTAACTACGCTACAAAAATGTGAGTGATGTCTTTATTAGCCTGTAAGTATATTTATTCCATTGCAGCACTGTAAAGACTGCTTGGGCCAATTTTGATGATTTTGAAGTGAAAACTTCCTCACTTGAACATTTTTGGTAGAGGAAATCTTATGGGTTTACATCACCGACATGCTAATGTCGTATCTATATTTGTCTTTGACTTATTAACAGCCCGTTATATATTTGAATAATAAATAAACCATATATACATGTATATAATTGTTGCTTCGAGTTTCAATAGATGTGAAAACCAGATCTATGTTGATAATTTTAATATTAATGTAAGTTTTCTATCAACAGTCCTTACAACTTTATGATAGAGTATAACTTGATACAGTTTTTTACGTAGGCAGCTTTTTATGGTAAAAAATACATTATTTGTCTATTATTTTTGGTCTATTGTTTTTTTTCTTTTGTCCTAATGTGATAATATCTTAAAATTTTGTTTTCTCCACTACTAACTTCAAGTTATATTGATACACAATTTCCTTTATCTGCTAACAATAGAGATTAGACACAATTTTATTCAAAACTCAATCGAAGATCTTAACTACTTGAATCAGATTACTATAAAAGACAAGGTATTGGTCGTAATACCAGTATTAAAATAAAGAAGAAAGGCGACCAGTTTATATGTACACTCTAGTTTGTGTACACCTTTACCCTAGGACTACGTCATTGGCTTACTTCATTCAGCTTTGGAACAGGCATTTATCTAAGAGCTCGTTGAGGTCTGTAAGGACACGTTCGATTGTATTTAATACTAGGACAAACACATCGTAGAAACAGTTTAAACAATGGTATTGAGAATAACATTATCATTTCGTAGACTAAAACATTTATACGACTTTTTTGATATAAAATGTTTATTTCATTCATCACGGTAATTGTCTTGTTAATCGCTAGACTTAGAGCTATAGTTCTATTTGAGTTTCATGCGTTAGAAGTTAATATTATTTTATTTTTTACTAGCGGTGCCACGCGGTGTTACCCGCGATAAGAAATTATATATATTTTTTAATAAAAGTAGCTTACCTTAGTCACTTACATCAGCATCTACAAGTGAAAGTCCTGTCAAAATCGGTCCACGCCGTTCCAGAGATTAGCCGGAACAAACAGACATACTTGTATTGTAAAACAAATTATTTTGGTGTATATGTTACCGGAAATGTTTGAAATCAAGGAATTGTATACAAATCCTAGGATATGTATAGTAATATTTTTTTATTATAACACTTATTGAGACAACGGGTAACAATCATACCATAAAATAATAATAATATGCATTATTTTTAATTATAATATGCAATATTATTATATAAAATAATAGCACGTCCAGACTAAGCTACTCTCAATCCGGTGGAGCAGTAAAAGGTCATCCTCTCTGCATCTCTCCAACTGTGTAGTGCGTCCATAAAAAAACGTTGCGGTAACAAACATAAAATACAGACGAATCCTTTTTGAAATCGGTGGAAAAGAGATATCCATTCATACTGAAAGTCTTTCAGGAGTTCTTTATTCGAAGACTCTCCTATATGAGAACGATTATAAATATACGGTCTGTTTAGCCGCGAGTATGAGGTCATTGTACTAAAATGTACTCTGCATAAGTTTATTATTGAACGCGCCACCAATTAAGACTTATAACCAAGTGTCTGTTTGTCTGTATAGTTAAAAGTATTATAAGATCATTGTCCTGTTTAGTGTCTAATCAACGTGTTGCGAGCAATGTGTTTAACATGGGAATTTTGATAAACGACCGGATATGGAATGCTGATTTTGAAAAATATTCTCTTTGTACTATTCTCCGAAAGACATATCTATGAGCGAATTCTTTGAATTATATTTGTTTTTTAAGCTCCCAACTTATCCAAGTTACATTTTAAATGTTTTTTTTTGTTAACTACACATATTGGCCAGAGAAGCTGGCCGTGACTGCTTCAACGAATTGAGATGTGGCATAGCTCTTAAGTCGCTTAGCCTGAACCTCAATCGCTAGTAACTCGACACAAGGGTCCCCCGGTGATAATTAATCTAACAGCCGGAATTGTAGCTGCGTTGCCAACGTTATAAAGACAGTGACATCTCGCTCAACGCAGAGGCATGAACTCCACTTCACGTCATTTTTCTACGAGGTCTCTTATGAAAACACTGAGTGTAAATACTGGTTCTCAATACTGGCTTGCCGTAAGTGGGTTTTTACCTCGGTATGAGGTTATATATATTATATAGGTTCTGGGACACCCTGTATACATAAGTGTGTAAATGAAACTGACCAAATTCCGCCCACAAAGCTTTGAACACAATCGTTGTTTACACAGACTATTAGCTACTAAGTCACAATAGAACTTAAAAAAATCTAGTTGAAGTAATACAACACTGTATTAGAATACACAGTTGTATTTTAAGCGAATGTTCACACCGGGAACGGTATTGGGGTCACATAAAGCAAATTCGGTTGTAAATCCCGCTTCTGACGTCTAAACTGTTCCAATTTTAAAACGATCACTTCTAATAACGAACTGACACATCAATAGAGCTGATGAAGCTGCTAAATTGTCTGGTCATACGACGAGTCCTCATGGAATTTAACTGATTTTAACATTGACAGGTTTATTCACGAGCAAAAACAAAAAACGACTTATACTATACACTATAGAAGTCCAGGAAAAGCGACTTAGAGCCACCTCTCAATTTCGAATTTTGAAGCGTCAATAACATAATGGTTTAGGGTACGACGAATCGGAAGGTCATAGGTCATATATCTCCTAGCACAAGCTTAAGCTAAGTTGGACAGCCCTGTAGTTCTGGGCTTTCAAGAATAAGACTACGGTATCCCCTGCCTGTCGTACAAGGCGACTAAAAGGGGCCTCGGGTTCACTGGGCGACAAGGGTGGGGGCCTGCGTCGTCCACCAAAGTGGACCTGAGAAGAAGGCGACATCGGCTGGCCCGTGTCGCCTTTCGCTGCGAGGGCACAGGGGAGGAGGGAGTAACCTCCCCCCGGGACGTGCTCTCCTTGAGCACGGTGCGTTCCACGTGAGATCCCGGAGCCCCTCGTCATGCACCGGGGAGGTTTTAGTGGGTAAGATCCCCACATAACCGCCGCCTTCCCCACAGAAGGCGGGGTATCTTTGTGAAGATTTCCTCCCCGTCAACAAAAAAAAAAGTTGAACTGGTTAACAAGAATGTTAGTAATATTTATGAAAAAAAAAGACGAAGAAATATTGTTAGCTTTCTTTTAAAATATCCGGTGATACAGTCAAAATCAACTTCTCTGGCTAATCTGTAATTTCCCGTGGTATAAATAGTTATTTAAAAATTAATTAATGTAACGATTGGTGATCCTAATAAGCAATAAAAACATTTTAAATATACCCATTTGTCTTCACCCTAAAAAAGGAGAAAAAACTCATCTCGCCCAAGAAGCGTTGATCTAACATCTACCATCTTTTAGTTATCCGTTACCACGTTTCCTACTTAATGGAAACATGTGTTTGTTTTATCGGGTATAGGAATAGCTCAGTCTCCTTCTGAGAACACATTACATCACAGTTCGTACCTCGAACAGTTTGCTGGTAATCTCATTTGAATTCGTCACGTTCTCAATCATGCCATGACTTCATTTGTGATTAAATTAAATATATGTTTGAGAAATTATGATTACTATTTGATTCTTGGTTGATTGTTTGTATAATATTCTTTGTTATTTTCTACTAAAAATGTAGATCTAGTAAATATTAGTAATACATTGAACATGTAACATAGGGACAAAACAAATAAAACCAAAATTGTGTTACTGAATATTGAAGTGAACCATCTCTTAGCACAAGCTTAAGCTAAGTTGGACAGCCCTGTAGTTCTGGGCTCTCAAGAATAAGACTACGGTATCCCCTGCCTGTCGTACAAGGCGACTAAAAGGGGCCTCGGGTTCACTGGGCGACAAGGGTGGGGGCCTGCGTCGTCCACCAAAGTGGACCCGGGAAGAAGGCGACATCGGCTGGCCCGTGTCGCCTTGCGCTGCGAGGGCACAGGGGGGAGGGAGTAACCTCCCCCCGGGACGTGCTCTCCTTGAGCACGGTGCGTTCCACGTGAGATCCCGGAGCCCCTCGTCATGCACCGGGGAGGTTTTAGTGGGTAAGATCCCCACATAACCGCCGCCTTCCCCCAGAAGGCGGGGTATCTTTGTGAAGATTTCCTCCCCGTCAACAAAAAAAAAAGAAAGTTGGACTGGTTAACAAGAATGTTAGTAATATTTATGAAAAAAAGACGAAGAAATATTGTTAGCTTTCTTTAAAATATCCGGTGATACAGTCAAAATCAACTTCTGGCTAATCTGTCATTTCCCGTGATATAAATAGTTATTTAAAATTAATTAATGTAACGATTGGTGATCCCAATAAGCAATAAAAACATTTTAAATATACCCATTTGTCTTCACCCTAAAAAGGAGAAAAAACTCATCTCGCCCAAGAAGCGTTGATCTAACATCTACCATCTTTTAGTTATCCGTTACCACGTTTCCTACTTAATGGAAACATGTGTTTGTTTTATCGGGTATAGAAATAACTCAGTCTCCTTCTGAGAACACATTACATCACAGTTCGTACCTCGAACAGTTTGCTGGTAATCTCATTTGAATTCGTCACGTTCTCAATCATGCCATGACTTCATTTGTGATTAAATTAAATATATGTTTGAGAAATTATGATTACTATTTGATTCTTGGTTGATTGTTTGTATAATATTCTTTGTTATTTTTTACTAAAAATGTAGATCTAGTAAATATTAGTAATACATTCAACATGTAACATAGGGACAAAAACAAATAAAACCAAAATTGTGTTACTGAATATTGAATAAAGCCAAAGCTCTCGCGGCTCTTGCGCCGTATTGCTACGAATAGAGGTTCAGGTTAAGCGACCTAAGAGCTCTGTCTCTTCTCAAATCCGGTGAAACTATTGCGGTCAGCTTCTCTGGACAATCAGCATAGGGGTCATCACAGAATAAATCATTGCCTTGCTCATCAACAATTATTAAAAATCATAATTTTTAATAATTGTTCATGATTTTTATATAGTTTTTTTTCGGAAACTATATAAGGGATAGTTATTACACTATCATTAACTAGGAGATGCAAAGGCGTTAGTAAAAATATACCGTTAATGTAATTGGGTATTTAAGAATTATTTTAAATTAGAAATGGAAGGCAATAAAAATCATTGTTGGTTAATCAAATTATTGCTATTACATTTTAAGTAGGCGCTTATGGCGTCTGGCATTCGCCAATTACTTTTTATTATTATAAAAGTTTCGACATTAAATAAATAACGACTTAATAATATAGTAATGTAGTATCGTTCCTATTTTCCTCCAATTTACATAGAGCGAGGCCACAAGACTTTAGTAGTGTGGATGTGGCGACTTGCATTCGCCAATCACCAAAAAGTATTTTAGATGACAAAATTATTCATTCATATTGTATTTGGAATGAGAAAATTTTATAAAAAACGTTGACATATGTCAACGTTTTCACTTACTTTTTGATCACTTTTTGCCTAGACATTCTTCCAAATTGTAAATTTCTAATATAACAAATGTAAAAAATATAATTTCAGTATTCCTCATCATTTCTGTGATATTTTTATTTACCGACGGCACATTAGAAGGTAAAGATCACGTGTAAATTAATAATGGGAGGTATTCCGCACTAATGCCACATTTCCCAAATGTACACTATACCTCCAAGAATAATGATTCCTACCATAATTTGTTAGGAATAATAATTACCAGGCTATTGAAATCAAAATATTTACAGTAGATTACATAAATAATCATTCATTCATTCAAAGAGAGAGATTCAGCTAGAGTTGGTACTTGCTTGAGGACCTGTGATTAATGTTAACAACCAAGTACACACTAAATTGAACTAAAGATACTGTGAAATCTTCTGCTTCAGATCGAAACAATTTGTCAATAATAAAAATAAAAACAAGAAATATAATTACTATCAATTAACGTAAAATGTGATAAGAATAGTTATATTCGTCTAAATATTTAACAAATAACATTTTTGGGGTTAATAAAACTATTTTGTTGTTTTGTTATAAATATATTTACATTTCATTCACAAAAATCAACACATTAAACGTCTAGTTTTTTTTTACACTTACTGGTCTGTTAATCCAGTTCACTTCAGTGAAGATCACAAATCACTTTACAGATGCCAAAAAAATAATATAAGTTAATCTGTGACCATTTACATTTGATGTTTTAATTTTTTTTAGTAGCCAGCGTCTGCGTCGTAGCTGCTTTTCTTGTTGTCGTACTGACCTGCAATATATTTTATATTACTTACTTGTAATACTCTGTTGCTACGGTTTTGCTGTAAGATTGCCAAACAAGCTTTCCGCTCACCTGATATTAAGTGATTAATATCGCCAAGAATGGAGTAAACTCTTATATTGAATGTCCTTAAGGTGTAATACAAGAGCTTTCTCCATTCTTGGGCCACTTCTCTGACCAATCTCTGGCCAGATACGCATATACAGCTCCTTTGGTATCGTTGATTTTTATTGATGGCCAGGCGATCTTCCTATAGCAAGAAGTTCCTTAAGATATTTGGATAAAGAAATGAGGCCGTTGTTATATTTACGTAAAAAACTTTGCAGAATACTGACGTGCTCTTAGCGCTATGAAGCACGTACATGCAGGTATATTATATTTTTTTAGACGTATATAGATATTTCAGGACGTCTGTATCACTTAAGCATAGGTAAACTGCATGACGTTTGCTTCCTACTCCAGTAAAAAAAATCTCACCGCCTGCTCCAGCCGTCAACTGCAAGCTCCTCAAAATCTCCTCGGGTATCGGCGGTGGTGTGGGGAGGTGATCACCGTTAGCGTGGAAGCCGTTCTCATCAGCAGTGTACGTGATGGAGTAAGTCTGGCCGTCTTCTCCCACGTAAGAGTATGATCCTGATACCTGGAGGGAGCCCTCCTCGGGTGCTCCTCCAGGGATCACTCGACCTGCGAATATTATATAAGAACTGTACCTTTCATAGATATTTATTTTTTAACGCCATCTAGTAAATCTTTATGGTATTTGCTTTGTAGTAACTATTCGACGTCAGCAGACTAGTATCTAGACACTTCACGAAGTGGCGTTGAGACTTGTATTGTGATTTGTGACTTGTATTGAATTCTAACATAGAGGTCTGAAAATTAGACTGTAAAATTAGACTATGTATGTATGTATATTATATATAACAAACATTACTTTTTTCCGGACTTAAATTTCGTTAGCCGCCATTTTTAATTATAACTTTTTTTTGTCCACGGGTAGGAAATCTTCAACAAGATACCCCACCTTCTGGGGGGAAGGAGGCGGTTATGTGGGGTTTTACCCACTAAAACCTCCCCGGCGGCACTTCCTCGGTGCATGATGACGGGCTACGGGATTTCCAGAGGAACGCACCGCAGCTCTTCTGCACTGTGCTCTTAGGAAAGCACGTCCCGGGGGGGAGGGACCCCCTGTGCTCTCGCAGTGAAAGGCGACACGGGCCTGCCGATGTCGCCTTCTTCCCAGGTCCACCTTGGCGGGCGATAAAGGCCCCCACTCTTGTCGCCCAGTGAACCCGAGGCCCTTTTTAGTCGCCTTCTACGACAGGCAGGGGATAGCGTAGCCTTATTCTACGAGCCCAGTACTACAGGGCCGAAATTAACTTGAATTATAACTAACTCAACCTGTTTTAAAGTTTAAGACTTAAAAGTCATCTGGTATCACGCGCTTGTCAAAGTCTAAAATAGTCACGAATTTAGATAATCATCATAGTAACTGTCATCGGTGGATTCGAAATTTTGCGCCGCGACACGGAGTTGACCTTTCGTTTTATTTCTAACGCTGCGTTAGTACGTTTCTAATGAAGACTTGTACATAAGGATAACATTTGAAAACTTAACTTGCCCTTAATTTATAAGTTGACTCGGCTTGCAATACACGAATTTAGTTTTAAATCGTATAAAAACAATAAGCTATTTGTAATCCAAACGGTGAAATCGATTAGTCTGAACCCCTTTAGGGCGTATCTTGTCCGTATTTAAAGAACCTCCGGGGACCCAGCCTCCACAGAGAGGGGACCAACAATAGAGGCTTCGAAAATTTTCAAAAAATAGCACTAATGGAGTTTGTTTCAACTGTTATCTTTATTCATTTAATTTTCAAACAAAATAAGCAATGATTTCGTCGTCGGCTCGTCTTTTATGCTCCGGACCTCCAGACCTCTAAATCTGGCCCTGAGCGCAGGGGCTCCCGAAATTCCGTCTTTGGCACCCGAGAAAGCCGAACCACGATTCGGTCGGTAGCTTTTATAGGAAAACTACCACGACATTCAAATATCTGACTAGCTTCAAAAGCCATCGAGAAACCAAACCAGGGTCTTTAGAAAAAGCTGTCCGCTTATCGCAGATGTTTTGAAGTATAACTTGTTTACGTTTGACTTGGTGGGTAAGCTGGTGAATGTGTTACGAAAAGTGTGATAAGGCGATCGAACGCAAATTGAGAGGGAGATATAAGTTAGTGAAGATAGAAAGGGAGAGAGTTAAGTTTCATATATTATGGTAGGGGCAAGAGATAGAGGAGCGAGTACACATTTTCTTTCTATGTATTTACATGTATATTTTATACATACAAACAGATGGAGCCAAAGATGTTTTACTTCTGTCGTGTGTTCTAAAGCGTAATCGTTATTATAAGCACAGTAGGGCTTTTAAAGTCGAACTCCAAATAATGATGTTTTGGATTTCAAAGGACATAATACCTATACAAACAACCGTAAATGCAAATTTACTTATCATATTGCGTACTGCATCATTACAAGGATACTAAAATGCTAAATCTTCTTTAATGGAACCTAGTTTGACCCCGTTCTTATAACATAATCGTTTATTTATTGTTTTTAGTTAGATTTACTAACAAGGACTAGGTCCAAATAATTAACTGTAGTAATACAAGGTCTACAATCATAAAAGCAACAATAGTTTTGTGGCAAAAGCTTGTGACGATGAATTCAACTTATGATCGGGTCACCCAGTCCGCTAATTTAATTGTGTACAAAATGAACATTCATTGGCATCATAGTGGTCGATATACATTACCACTATGGTTTACCGATTTGAGTCTGTTAGTATTTCACGTTTGGTTAATGATGAAATGATGGGTGAATCGATTTGGATGATAATTTTTTTTACTAGTGCTTTCCGTGTATTAAATTTGCGTCAAATATATGTGCCACAAATTATTCCTTTTTGAAGTTGGTTGAAAAAATAACTCACCATTTTGCTCAGCTTTGGTGCCGTCGCTAGTTTCGTAAGCGTAATGGTAACCTTCCTCGTTGATTTCGTTCTCGTATTTCAAGATCTGTGCTTGACTGCTCCCGGATGCTGTGGCAAGGCTTTGAGCGGAACCGGAGTAGGTTTGAGGAGCTTGACCGCTCGCGTCCAAAGGTGTTAACAGGCCTGCCCTCGCACCGCTCGATGATCCAGCATGAGGTGGGAGGTAGACTTTGTCCAGGCGTGCTGCATTTGCCACCGCCGCCACTGCCAGTACTATTAACTGTAAAAGAAATCATTGTACTAATTCGTGTAGCAAAAACTTTTACTGCCGCAAATTGCGCGAACGGGGGAGTGTGAAATTTCCCACATTTACCGTTTATCTTCTAGAGTGCAGAATACTAAACATTAAAAAATACCTTGCACAGAGGGTAAACATTGCCATACAACGTGGCAACGCTTCCAGCCTTCTGGGCACGCTCGCTGGCAAAATACCTATTGTTTTGTTAATATTTTTTAGCTTAAAAAATTATGCTTACAAAAACGTATTAAATCAATTAAAAACATTACAGACAATACCATGCTTTTGATACGTATACACTCGGTTAAACTTCACCGTTGCCAAGCAACCATGTATGTTGCTTGGCAACGGTGAAGTAACAACAATAAATATTTTTGATTAATTAGTGACAGATAGGTAAAATATGAATAGTTTTTAAATACTGTAATTTCAGGATTAAAGTCAAATTTTAAACTTTTTGAAATTGAAAACTTTAATTCGACCCCTAGCTAGTTAGCTGGTAGTTATATTAAATTTAATAATACTTAAAGTTAAAGTTACAGACTATTTATTTACATATAGGATATATGTTGGGCGCAGGCATTCTCTGTAAAGAGAGTATAAGGCCATAACCCGCCACGCCCTAAGATTGTCCACACATGTCTTGGAAAATTTTGTAATCTTTCGTTACACACGGGAGAACGAAGAACGATAACGTTGCAAATAATAGGAATAAGTAGAAATCACTGAATTGCGAGATGTATTATTAGAACCTTTTTTTTTTGTTAACGGGGAGGAAATCTTCAAAAAGATACTCCGCGTTCTGGGGGCAAGGCGGCAGCTATGTGGGGTTTTAACCCACTAAACCTTCCCGATGGCCCTTTTCTCGGTGCATGGCGAGGGGCTCCGGGATCTCTACCCGAACGCACCGGAGTCCCTCTGCTCTGTGCTCAAGGAGAGCACTTCCCAGGGGGTGGGGAGGTGAGGTTACTCCCCCCTGTGCCCTCGCATTGCAAGTCGACACGAGCCAGACGATGTCGCCTTCTTCCCGGGTCCACCTTGGCGGACGACAAAGGCCCCCACCCTTGTCGCCCAGTGAACCCGAGGCCCTTTTTAGTCGCCTTCTACGACAGCCAGGGGACACCGTAGTCTTATTCTTGAGAGCCCAGAACTACAGGGCTGGTATTATTAGAACCTAAGAACGAACAACAAGAAAATAATTTCAGATTATAGGGGCTATTCATTAATTGATTGAATAACTTTGTCTAATAATACTATATAATAATTCGAGCAAAATAATTGTATGTTAATACAATATAGAGGCATTATTTGAGTATTAATATGTCATTATAAATATAGTAAATTTTGCTGTAATTTTTTTACAATGGACTTCAAAAAGGTGGAGGTTTTCAATTCGTCTGTTTGTTTTTTTTTATGTTTGTTACCTCATAACTTTTGACTGGCTGGACCGATTTTAATGATTCTTTTTTTTTTATTTGATAGCTGGTGCTTCCCGTTGTGTTCCAGTTATCCATGAGATCCATATACGTCATAATTACTACTAAATTGAATACCGTTTGATTCGATTTGAAGTCAGTTTTTGTTTTTACTCGTAAAACTTGTTATTAAAAAAAACTGTACTAGAAATTTCATTAAATCACTTGATAAAATTTGTACTCTATGCAAATCTACGTCTAGTATTACACATGGGACCTAATTAGCTAGATGTAATGTACACACATTGCTATATTTGTCTACCCCATAAGATTTAAATTTAAAAGGGCACAAGAGCTCGAGTTTAATTCTTAAATATTAAAAATGTCAATAAAATTATAATTAATGATTTAAAAAGGAAAAATATAGTAAATTAGGAACAAGTAATATCTATATATAAGTATAATATCTAAAATAATCAGTAGAAATCAAAAATTAGGTAATCAGTCTAGATTATAACTTTTACAGTTGAAAAAATATTTTTAAATAATTTTAACTAATTACCACTGTTTTGGTATAATCATGACGATTATTATCACTCGTAATAAAATGTAAACACATTATATTTAAAACAATATTAAAGAATAACTTATTTGATATAACTGAAAATTTAGTAATTCACTTCACAATACACGCAAATAGGATTGCTGAAACGCAAATAGAAAGGTAATGTCGCACTAGTACTGTTGCAAAGTTAATAAATACTAACGTATTTCATGGTTGATTCGCTTTGAGATGCGTCTTCTAAGGATGATGATAGTGAAATGTGACTATTCGGTTGAACACGCGGACGTTTTATACCGGATCACGGTGTGTTCGATATTTGAACGATATAGGAATTCGACGTTCCAATCACGTACCTACGTTAAACGGAATATTTAAAGCTTTAATTATAAAGTTCATTTTGAATAGAGATTTCGCGTTACCAATAGCAAGGACTTGTGTATTATTTTCGACTATCGAAAGTGCTTTTATTGCAAACGCAATTTAATAACATGGAGCATGTGACTGTGACTTAACAACTTATAGCTTTGTGGTGTAGTCTTCGATTTGACTAGATCTGATAGTAACAGGTTAGAATCCCAGTAGGCTTGTAGCAAATAATTGCAGTTTTTAAGATTTTTTAAGTACAAAAAAACACTTAACCACAAATTAGCATGGTGGAAACTGACGCTGTAATAATAGAAATGTGTAGATATAAGAAAAATGTAAGATTGTATGACTAATAAATATCCTGAAGCTGGATGAAAGTTGATACTAGAAAATCCCTAACCACCACGTTGGGGAGCTAGAGAATGACACATCCGCTAACGTAGAATAAACGACAAAGGGTTTACAGCTCTGAAATTGATCATAATTCAGCAGACAAAAGCCTTTGTGTTGTGTGTCTCTCGAAAATAAAATTTAACGTGCCCAAGAAATCAGCGCGCTATCATATTCCTATCCATCTTCCTTTGGCATCTTCCAACTATCGTCAAAATTCATTTATGTGGCGCGCTGGTCACACGCTCAATAAATATTCGAAAAGTACAGAAGTAGACATCTTTAATACTACAACTGTAGCAATAAGACGGGCATTCTATCGAAATTTCTTCAATTGAAAATTGTTAGTAGGCTTTTGTGTTATTAATGTTTTTGCTCACACAATAAAATAATTTTAAAGTTTTTCGTATTCGCGAAGATCTGTTATTGGCAGTCTGTTTCTTAATTATTACTGTATCTTTTTTGTAAATTTTATTGCTGTTGATCTTCCTGTAAATAAATAAATAAATAAAAAAAGTTACACGTTTTGCTAACTATTGCCGTTTTTTCTATTTACCTTTTTCAGTTGTATGTAATGAAAAATAAATAATAAAATTAGTACGGTAGACAGAGACAGCTTTTTTCTCTGTTATTACCAAGTTTATTAGGTCTTATATGTGACAGGTGGTGAGCCTATCATCGCATAGAGGGCACAAGCTGACTTACGATCTGATGGTCGCAAGTTAAAATCTAAGTCGGCTTGTATTAAAATAACAATTAAAAAAAAAGGGCGCGTGAGAAGAGTGATACTTCTTTGGCGTCATTAAAAAATTGTTTTTAATCGAAAGCAAATAATTAATTACGGTAAAATAATAAAAGGATAATCAACACTGACAATAAAGTTCAATTTAAATTTGAATTATTAAATAAATAATAATATTTTTATTTATATCAATAAATATTACATATAGATAGTAAACCTTAATTATAGCATTTGAAAACTATAAATCATAAATCATTTATTCCTCATCATAAAGTTAAAGTTACAGCCTTTATAATGTATATGTCCCACTGTTGGGCGCAGGCCTTCTCTGTAAAGAGAGTATAAGGGCATAGTCCGCCACGCGGCCCTAGTGCGAATTGGCAGACTTCACATGTCTTAGAAAAATTTTCTAAGACATGTAGGTTTCCTCACGATGTTTTCCTTCACCGTCGAGCGCGTGGTAAATCAGCACATAAAATTGCAACAACAAATTTATTGGTGCCGGCACCGGGATCGAACTCGGGTTGCTAGCGTACTATGCAACTTGAGGCAAGCACCCGGACACTGAGTTACCACGGCTCATTCCTCACCATAACCCACTGTAATAATTTAGGATAAATTATAAAATTTAATACACAAACATATGAAACAATAGACATAATAACAAATAGATTATGATGGATTGACACTTGAACTAGGACAAATCCTGTGTCTCAAGTAATCATCAATCCTCCACCCAATTACATATTCAAAAGGAGTGTACATAACTACTTAAGAACACAATATTACATACACTATATACAATATATATAAGCACGATTTTTTTCACTGCAGCTTCAACTTATTAATTTGGCTCACAGTGATGCGAGCGTACCTTTAAATTTCACTCTCACAATTTTTTCTTAACCCTAAAGAAGTACACACACAATAGAAAGTTATCAGTCCTTCAGTACAGATAAGTAAAGTTTTTTCATTGTACTCTAACCATTGTTCAACATTCGACGACTTAAAACAACAATCTAACATATATTTTCCTGCCTTTACTATTTAGTTAAAGAATCTTCTTAAATATTTCTATATATAGTCCTTATATGCTAAGAATTAAAATGTAAAGCCGAGTGATATATAGCAGGAAGATCCTTATGTAAATGGTAAATACTCAATTTGAAATAAATGATGATAAATAAGTGAATATTGCGTTTCAATGCAAAACACTTCCTATTACAATGTAAATAGATGTACTCGTATGTATATTCATCAAAATGCACTATGCGTAGTACAGACGTGGGTAAATCCAACATTCGACAAATTTTGACTTGACACGACTTGAAGTGACAACTAATAATAGTTCACAGATTGTTTTTTTTACCATTCCAACTAAGCTTAAGCTTCTGCAAGGAGATGGTTCACGTCAATAGATGGATGCGAATCTACCTTATGATTTGCAGACTGTACCCTAAACCAATAGGCTACTTCAAGTCAATAGCCTAATGGTTTAGGGTACACCCTGCGAATCGTAAGGTCGTGAGTTCGAATCCACCATTCGACCATTGACGTGAACCATGTCCTAGCACAAGCTTACGCTTAGTTGGAATGGTTAACAAGATTGTTAGTAATATTTCTGAAATAAAAAAGAAATATTGATAGCTTTCTTGTAATATATAAAAAAAAGCATTTATGTATTTCTAGCAACGATATCACCCAAATATAGCTTGTAAATTTATTAAGTCTCAGAGCTTAAAGTTTAGTTGATATAATGGAATTTATTTACCCTTTAAGAGTGTTCACACAGTCCTTTCTAGGCTCTATAAGTGGAAATGGTTGTAAAGTGTATATTTCTGTACATTAACTTACTGCACTGGAATATTTCCTGCCAACATAGTAGTTCCAGGTGGACCATTTGATTTGTGGAAATAGGAGAAAATGAATTTACTACTGTCACAATTTTAAGTTATTACCTTCTCTTATTTAACCTATTCAGAGTTGCTTGAGTAAGTACCATGACAAGGGCCTTTGCTTAGACAGTTACTATAATCGCGTCAGCATCCAGCTCTGAGGGAACCACGATTCGGTCGGTAACTTTTATCAGAATATTTCAAATATCTAACTAACTTTAAATACCACTTCGGATTGCGCTTTGGCGCTGGGAGTAGATGTGGCTGAAGGAATTCCAGCAACGTTTTCATATCTAACGGGTGAGTCATATACTATAATATAGTCATTGTTCGTTAAAGTTAAAAGTTAGTTAAAGTTACAGCCTTTACATATGTCTCACTGCTGGGCACAGGCCTTCTTTGTGTTTGTGAAAGTATAAGGGCGGAGTCCGCCACGCGGCCCTTATGAGGATTGGTGGATTTCACATGTCTTAGAAAATTTTCTGACGGTTTCTCACGATGTTTTCGTTGCTTTCGAACATCGAACCAATACCAATTTAAATTTGAATAAAAATAACTTCTATCTGAATATGATAAATAATCTATTTATTATCCGTAAATTTAACCTTTGATAAACATCGTTTCGTCCGTTTCATCCACGAAATCGTAGAACAGCGGAATTCAATTACAGATCAGCCATTTAAAAATGTTAATTACCACAGATCACGTACGGTATGTACAACGGAGGCAGCCGTACAGAACGTGATCTGGCATCTAACGCGGGAGCCAGCCTTGCCCTCCGAGATGCGGGGAAGGCTGCACCAAAATGTATCGTCGGGGAAACCAATATCCACGTTTCCGGAAACCAAACGAGAGTTACAGCGTTATTTTGTTAAACGTGTGTTAGTTAATTAAACGGATATTAAAGCGCGCGGCGTATCCGACGGAACGAATCGTAAGTTTGAAAAGCATGAGCTCATTCTTTAATTCTGTTTTTAACCGACTTCAAAATAGGAGGTGGTATTTACCCCTTACCGGGGACGTTTGTGTCGAGTTACTACCTAATAGAGGTTCAGGCTAAGCGACCTAAGAGCTATGCCTCTCAATCCGGTGAAGTAGTAAAGGCCAGCTTCTCTGGCCAACTGTGTTAGTTTCTCCAAAAAAAGGAGGTGGTTCTCAATTCGTCTATTTTGACTTACGAGTGGGTGAATCGATCTTGATGTTTTTTTTTATTAGATGTTTGTTCCAGTTCTGACAATGAGAGAACCATATGTCTTAATTTTGCATTACGTATGTACGCGACGTCTTATATAAGATTTATACTCACAAGAATAGCACCGGTTCTCCACTAAAGCCGAACCATGTCCCAGGGGAAGAGTCCCTCAGTACCCTCGCTGTACTAAGACAACACGGCACCATTACGTATTGTCTTCCTCCAGGGTCCACTTTTACCGGCAAGGGATATTATAGCCTAATTCTGTGAGCCCTGATTAACAGGGATTGTTTACTTTAACTAACGCGACAAAACTTTTGCAGCTGTTTGAGTTTAAAATTAAAGTTCAACACTCCTATAAATATAGAAAAATCTTTGCTAATGAACTAACGCCGTAATGAGGAAATTGTTAAAATTTTATTCTATTTTCATCAATACTATAACAATCAAAAGTTAAACTGTTAAGCACTCGATAATGTTATTTCCGTTAAATTGTACCTTGACGTTACTGCTTATATATTTTTATTTATTAAGTTGATTTTCAAGTTGCTATTATATGAATTTTACGGATATTTTAAGCCCTTAATAATTTGATTATCAGATGATTTTTGCGACTCCAATAATTCAAATAGGATTGGCGGACCTCTCATGGCTAAATTTCTAACACGTGCAGGGTCATCGCCAAGCACGTAGTTTGTCTGGGAGAGATCGTTCTTAGCGATAAGAACGACCATAGCGCGTATAATTACATGTGAAAATTGTATGTATGTGATAACAAGCGCAGTCAACATTATGTGGTCTCTTATCAACCTATCATAACTTATTTGTCGATCCAGTTTTCTTTCAAGTTAGACTTACACCGTACTGTTCTCAAGTTGCATCTTAAGACAATCTTTCAAAGTCACGTTTTCTCGCTTCAGTTGAAATCTTGCAGCGGCTTGCTAATAAGTTAAATTATGCAAGAACAGAATGTGCACAACGTCTCCTCACAAATCTTTGTAACATAGGTTCCTTGCGTTCTTATTTTCGATTGTTGTGACAAAACTTTTTCTTCCTTACTTAACCGACTTCAAAAAGGAGGTTGGTTTTCTTCTGTATTTTTTTTATGTCTGTGCCCATACTTTGTTATGAAGAGTATTTCAATTTGGGCCTAATGTTAATTTAATTGACCTTGGACCTTTTAAGATGATGTACTAGGAAACTATGGATCGTTCTTTCCTTCAAAGAAAGCCAATGATCATAATAAACACACAAATACAGCCCCCATACATTGTTTTTTATTCATACTTTCTAAGCAAGTGGTGGACCACAACTGGATAATTCCAATTGATGTTAAATTGAAATACTTTCGGGATGGTAAACCGCGCTAGCTTAGTAAATGCCCATTTAGTCTATACTTGAATACACACACATTGTAATCGGAAAACTATTCCAGTCCTTGGCTGTGCGAATAATGAAAAACAAGGCAATGCGTATATGTATACATACATACAACGACATGTTTGTATGTTATTTACCTTGTTTAATTTTTGAAATATAATAATACTGATTTACTATATAATAAAAGAGCCATGATAGCTCAGTGTCTGGGCGATCGCCTTAAGTTATATAGTACGCTAGCAACTCGAGTCAGATCCCCGGTGCCGGCACCAATAAATTTGTTGTAGCAATTTTATGTGCTGATTTACCACGCGCTCAATGGTGAAGGAAAACATCATGAGGAAACCTACATGTCCTAGAAAATTATTTAGATATGTGAAGTTTACCAATCCGCACAATGGTCGCGTGGCGCACTATGCCCCTACACTTTCTTTACAGAGAAGGCTTGTGCCCAACAGTGGGACAGATATAAAAGCTGTAACTAAATGATTATGATTATGATATGATATGATATGAATGATATGACAATAAAAAAAACATTTGTTACGGTACGCAAGTTCCCAATGATAACTAGCCCTTCACATCTTCCCATTTGAGTATGAAATCTCCAATCACTCAGCTCTCATGAATTCGTTTATTAGGTTGACTTAGAAATACCTCGGTGGGCCACCGTGGGTTTTAGTGCGTAAGAACCCCACATAACCCCATTCTCGAACCAGAAAGCGGAGTATCTTGAAGATTTCCCTCCCGTTAACAAAAAAAATACCTCGGTGTCGAATTACTCTTTCTTCTTACATGCACTCGTTCAATTTGATCCTAATTGCTTTAATTGCTTCAGTATCCTTGACAATTGATAATCATTATGCACGAACCGTTCTGTTCTGGCAACCGGTTCGTTGCGAGATAAACGCAAGTCATATACCTAGAGATGCGACCTCTTCAAATATTGTAATTATCGCAGTATACAGCGAATGTGGCAGCAAATGTCTCGTCTAGATTAATTTGAGCGGTGTGTGATTCTTTAATACACTCAATGTTGAATGTAATCGCAACAACGACAACGCTGTATCTATATATAAAAAAGATGATTTTTTGTCTGTATGTCCTTTATAGAATCATAAACTGTACATTTGATCATGTGATAATTATCAGAAAAGTATTGTACAGATGTCTATAAAGATTTCTGAGTTGGTACTGACAGATGGCGCCTATCATTCCAATGAATTTCATATATTGCCGTGATAGTTAAAACGCAAACAGCAAACCAACAGCGAATGTCCCCGTGAATGTCTTTTCTTCAAATGTATTTTAGATAGATGAGTAGCAACGCACGCAGGTACAGCGGGTATGTTACATGTATGCATAATGTTATATGTCAGTGCAAAGATCTGATCGCAATCGAATTGTGTTTTAATTTCCACTGAATATTCACAGCTTATATTTATATGACCCCTGTGCCCTCATATTCTCTGTAAAGACAGTATAAGGGAATAGTGCGCCACGCACACCTAGTGCGTATTGTCAGACTTTACATGTCTTAGAACATTTTCTAACACATGTAGGTATCTTTAAGAAGTTTTCCTTCACCGCCGACCGCGTGATAAATCAGCACAAAATTGCAATGACAAATTTATTGGTCCCGCGCCGGGATAGCACGCGGCTTGCTAGCTAGCGTACTATGTAGGTCGAGGCGATAGCCCGGACACTGAACTACCACGGCACAACTTCAAAGAATCTCTTAACACAACAACGGTACACAGAATATAACATAATACAAAGGAACCATAACAAAGAAAATTTATACAGTTGAAGTCGTGGGTTAGAATGTTCTAGAAGCGACTAGATTTACGAAGAATTAGTAGAAAAGGGGCAGTCAAGGAGTACTTAACCGACAATTAGGTATGCACAGATACATGAATGTGGAGGAAATGAAAGATCATTCTAAGAGCAGGTCTATGATCTCTGCCTGCGGGCGTCAGTGTTTGTATTGTGTGATTTCTATCGGCTTCCATTGTTTGCTCATATTGATTTTTTGTTTTTTTCCCATTATAATATTTTTTGAAGTCATACACGCGTTATAGAAATAATTCGTGTGAAATTTTAAGATGGACGCGCGTCACTGTAACATAACAAATAACAGGTTGAAGCTTGAGTGAAAAAGAATTACTTAAAAAGTTTTTCAAGTACTTCAATACAATGGGATTAATTAACCGTATGTTTTATTTATTGATGTAAATTAAAATATTATTATTTATTATAATATATTATTTATTTAATTTTTCAAATTGAAACTGAACTTTTTTTACTATGTTGATTATCTCTTACCAGTCTTTTTATTGTTTTATTTCATATATTTAATTATTTGCATGCAATTAAAAACTATTTAAAAAAAAAACCAAAACAGTACTACACCTCATGCGTGTACATTACTACATAGTACATAAGTACACGCATCCCATTTTTATGTATTTTCTAAACTACTTTATGGTTTACTACGCGCTCGGCGGTGAAGGAAAACCTACATGTCCTAGAAGTGTGAAGTCTGCCAATCCGCATTAGGGCCGTGTGGCGGACTATGTACTTATAATCTTTACAGAGAAGCCCTGTGCCCAGCAGTGGGACATATCTCAAGGCTGTAACTCTAACTTTAACTTGAACTAAATGGTACAAGTATTTTTATAGAAAGAAGGTTTATTAATTTATCTACTTACTAAAATAACTAAATTAAAATTTGACAATACAACAAACAAAAATCATACAGCCTATATTATAAGCACCGAATTTATACTATTAAAAATATATTGTGTTCGCTCTTCGTACTTAGACGAGTGCCCAGAGACATCTAAACCTCCCCGGTGGCCCTTTCCTCGGTGCGTGACGAGGGGCTCCGGGATCTCCAGTGGAACGCACCGGAGCCCCTCTGCACTCAAGGAGAGCACGTCCCCCCTGTGCCTCGCTCTTCTTCCCGGGTACACTTTGGTGAACGACTCGGGCCCCCACCCTTGTCGCCCAGTGAACCCGAGGCCCCTTTTAGTCGCCTTGACAGGCAGGGGATACCGTAGTCTTATTCTTGAGAGCCCAGAACTACAGAGCTGCGCCCAGAGACATCTAGCTTAACCTAATGTAACAAATGGGCCGATATAATGATTACGTCAAACCTTTAATAGACGTTATCTGGTAACCTAATAGGCAAATTGAAATCTCCGTGTTGATCAATCAAGTTTGTGGACCCGTTGAAAGTTGAAATATCGTTCTATTGATATTTTCTTATGAAAGTAACAAACATACAAGTTAAGTGAATTGAAGCGGCACAAATAGCAACACATTTAAGTAATATACGAGTATCTATGGAGTAAATGGAGGTCAATGAAATAGTGATTGGAAGTTGTGGTTTGTTAGTACTGTTAGATAATGTTGTGACTGCCACTTGACATCCCGCTGTAATCGGTAAGGAGGTCAAAATATAATAGATATAGTACATCACGCCATTATTGTTTATATATTTAGGGTCTTAATAATTATTTGAGGTACGCAGTGATGGTTATGCGTTCAAATTACGACCTAACTGTTTGGATTTGAATCTCAGCTACGTTTTACGGATTCCTACGTACATATGTTTTCTCTTTTAGTATAGCGATTATCTTAATGCTGTAGAATGTAGGAATTAGTGCATGAATGCAACCTTTAATAATTCCGGTAGCACAATTAATCAATTTAATTTTATTGCTAGCATCGAGCGCCCAGCTTAAAACTTACTCATAGGAAGTTTAAAGATTTTACAAAATAGATATAAAAATAATTAAGAAACTGACTGCCAGTAACAGATCTTCGCATTACATAAAAAAATTATAATTAATACACTGTGTGAGAAAAATATTATTAAAAACATGTATTTATTACCAGTTAAAACAAAAACAGACTTAAAATAGAATCTAACGTTAAATGCTCCCACGCGCGCTTTGTATTTCCGACTTCAATAAAGAAGGTTGTCAATTCGTCTGTATGTTACTTACATGTTTTTTACCTCATACGACCGAACCGATTTTGATATTTTTTTTTTATTGATAGCTGGTGCTCCCCATGTGGTCTCATTTATTTTTTATCAATTTGAAAACCATCCTCCTCCTTGCGTCGTTTTCCTCATTGCTGAGGGTCGTGACCTCCACGAATTTTGTGGCGGACGATCGCTTTCCACCTGTTGCGGTCTTTGGCGGTGTGAAATGGCTCGTGGATTCTCCTACTGGTGTTGGTGCTAATTTGGTATGTCCAACGCATAGGGTGTTTCCAAGGTATCGGTTTTCCTGGCTATGTGACCGAAGAACTCGAAAACCCTACGGAGACAGACCATTGACAATTTGACAGTGACACCCACTTCCTGGAGAATTGACGCATTTGTGCGGTGGGCTGTCCAAGGTACTCGCAACATTCTCCTCCAGCACCACATCTCAAATGCGTCATTACGAGATCTATCTGCCTTCTTGAGGGTCCAAGTTTCCGCTCCGTATGTGAAAATTGGGAACACCAGAGATCCATTGAAAACCATATAAGTGTTAAATTCCGCCCACGAATGGATGAATAACTCAATATGTACTTTAAGAGTAGTCTGATGACAGGTTGGTTCTGGTTAATTTTATTTCGTAATATTTCAACGACAATTGGGAAATAAAAAGAGGGGTCCGCGCGAGATACCCTTTAAATTTGATTCGATTTGGAGTTAGTATAGGATTGTAGATATTTAGTTTGCACGTCTCTTGGTGCGTAGTTAAATATAAATAAATAAATATGTGATAGTCAAAATATACAATTTAAAAGTGCCAATGCAGTTTCATTGCCTCACGTCATCACTCCTCAATCTTCTTCATTGCAAAACGTGTTTGCGTAAAACTGAAGTACTGTGAAGCAGCTCACCAAATGCCATAACACATTAGATGTGGGTCGTCTAATTGTTGTTACGAAAAACATTTAAGTAGCGAGATAATGATGTGTTCATTAATACTCCCATGATGTGCTCTGAACTTTGACGGTTAATGTTTGGTACAAGTTGAAATATAGTAACTTAAAACTCATATTGATGCCACATTGCTACTAAAACTCGGGATCTGCGGTATAAACGCTTATTTTAAATAGATTTCTGTTTACCCCAGCTGGAAAATGACCTGGAATCCGTGACTAGGCTTGTTTGTTATCTAAGTCAGTATCTATTAGCGAAAGAGGTGTGTCAGGATAGTACTAACTGGAAGAACGTGATGTCTGCCTATCCCTTCAGATGTGTAAAATGTACCTGTGACCCTGCGAAAGTAGAAAGCTCCCTACACCTAATAATAGAATGCCCGGTTTATGGCAGGATACGCAGCAATTTAGAGATTGAAATAGGAGTAAAAATAGAAGACCAAAACAATTAGTAAAATATATATTTTTTGACGAACTACACAGATTGGCCAGAGAAGCTTGCCTTGACTGCTTCACCGGAATGAGAGGTGACATAGCTCTCAGGTCGCTTAGCTTGAACCTCTATCGCTAGTAACACGATACAAGGGTCCCCCCGGGGAGGGGTAACCTCGATTTGGACTGTTACTATGTTACGCGTAAGCAATCCGACTTGAGGGCGCCCGAGAGGGCCAAATTACGGCCGGTTGCTATTTCACGGATAATGTAAGGGACATTAAAAAAAAGTTGCTCAAAAGTTGACAGCGATCGCTGTCTATCCTGCTGTAAAAAGATCAAATGGAAGACAGAGTTTATTTTTTATTTTAATTTCAACTTGGACCATACCAGTTCACCGTGGCGGGTCAGTATCGATCTTAATTATCTTCAAAAGCAACCGCTGCGTGCCGCTTACTAATAGGTTAAAAATACCATACGGTACATTTAATAACAACTTTCAATGTAATCGTCTATAATCGTTTACATTTAAATTCTATTTTTTAAAAACAAATAACTTCATATGTTTTTAAAAATTGAATTCTTATGCTTTTTCCCTACATTGATAAGAATGTTACTAATTTCAAAAAGATTAAGATTTGCTAGAGTTCAATTGTCATTATTTGTAACTTTTATATTTTTAAATATACGAAGGTGCATGGAATTTGGCTCTTTCGGAATCATGAACAAAATTTCTTTACAAGAGCTATTTGTCAATAGGTTCATAATAATATGAAATAAAAAAGCTTTCACGTTCTTTTAACACAAGCGAGGTAGACGGAGAGATGTGACGAAATGAGCCCATTTAGAGGCAAGCGGTTACAAGGCGGCAAGTAATTTACGACCCGATGCATATATAAAATTTTCCACACTTTTATTTTATATAGAGCCCTTACACTCTCTATACAGAGAAAGCCTGCGGCCAACAATGGGTGATATATATATATATATATATATATATATATATATGTAACTTTAACTTAATAATGATGCGTCATAACATTATGTCTATATTTATAAAATAGAACAATATTTCAAGACATCATATACTTTCCAATTGTTTAAAAAAGGTTTACTCTCATGTGCTGTTTGTTATGGCGGGCAGGAACGGGAACTTGCCACTCACGCAAAAATAATGAAATGGTGAATGAGGGGTTAATATATAAATAAAAGTAATTTCAATGCTCACAGTTCTGGATTAAATGTCCAATTTTGACTACAGGACGACTACTGGTTGTTGTAACTATGTTTTAGAAATATCTAAACGGCCTCGCTCCATTTCTCATTTGATCGTGATAACGTTGGTTGCACATCACTGAGAAAATAAACAACGAATATTTATAAGTAATAACAACTTGTATTGCGAAGTCTCTCGCAATCGGCGCATACGTGTTCATAGTTAAGTTATTTGATCACTTAAAAGGTTGTTCACGTGAGACTCTTGAACTATATCATTATGGGTGGAGTAATAAAGCGAGATTTATACTGTCGTTTGATAGTGCAATAATATGCTTTGTTATGAAAGGTGAAGCTGCTATGACGGGAGTTATGTGAATGTAATATTGTCGAACTCTTCTAATTGATTCCGACCAAAGACATGTCTTTTATTTGTGATTAGATAATACTAAATCTATACAGTATATTATAAAAAGTCGTAATTCATTATAGTAATAGTTCTATGCTACAAGCGCTGTAGTCATGGTATATATCCCTGAACTTTCAGACACGAATCTTTGACGGACCTATGTAAACATAGATATATATATGTATATATATTCATAGTATATTACACAAATAAACATATATAGCTTTCAAAACCTTTTAACCCCTTTTAAATATAGAGACTGCAACTCGTCCGCTTTTTATTATATTCTTTATTATTTTGATATTTTTAATTCATTATCGCAGCGTCAAATACTATTGCATTTAGGCGTCAATGTCTGTACTTTATTGTATTCTGTTTTAAAAGGCGCTGTAGCTAGTGAAATAACTGTCCCAGCAGGACTTAAGATCATATCTCAAGACGTAAAATGTAAGCACAGTACTCAAAAAACTTGTGTTACACCGCTTTATTTTAGGCAGAGCCTATAAGTTACCTCTTCTTTCAAAAGTCTTGCATTCTATTAGTAAAAAAATAAATTGTAAAATATATATGAATATCATATTGTATTCTGTACATTAAGCTATGATAATAAAAAGGTACAAAACGAAAGGAGCCGTGGTAGCTCAGTATCCGGGCGGTCGCCTCAAGTTGCATGGTACGCTAGCAACCCAAGTTCGATCCTCGGTGCCGGCACCAATAAATTTGCCGTTGCAATTTTATGTGCTGGTTTACCACGCGCTCGGCGGTGAAGGAAAACATCGTGAGGAAACCTACATGTCTTAGAAATTTTTTCTAAAGGATGTGAAGTCTTCCATCCTGCACTAGGGCCTCGTGGCAGTCTATGTCTTTAGACTCTTTTTATAGAGATGGCCTGCGGCCAACAGTGGGACATATATTATATATATAAATGCTGTAACTAACTTTAACATAACGAAATTCAGTATGCATATTGGTGCATTTGATTCGTCATACGAAACGGTACATACAAGTTATCATTGGAAGCTGACGCGTGCACGTTCTCACATTAAATGGCATTGCAATTACTTTGGAATTCATCTTCTGGTCTTGAGATACTTGGTTAGATTTATACTACGAGTTTGTAGCTTATCATTAACATTTTAAAGTAATTGCTTAAGTCACATTGTCGTTGAAGTCTAATGTTCTACAATTCAGTGCATCAACTTTAACGGTATTTAGAGCTTTATTTACAAACAGTATACTGACTTTGACAAAAAATAAATCTATGACTTTGTTTTTATTTTTATTATTTTAACGGGGTAGGCAGCGCTAGCATTCCCTTTCTATATAAGTGACAGGAATTTACTCCATCGTCATACGCCGAGAACATATTTGAGCATGTGATGATGTGTTTGTCCACTCTTATAGTGCAGTGTATAAGGATTTATTTTTTATTTAAGACATTAATACGTCCTAAACAAAAAACGTAATTACTTGTAACCTTAGTGGGATAATCAAGGAGGCTAGCTATCCGCTCTCCATTGATATTATTATAGCGAATTTGATATATCTCCATATGCAAGGGAGAGTAATAATTATACTTCCTGCTTTGATTACGCATTGGGTCAATTGTATTGTGAAAGTTTAGCGAGTGAACATCTCACGACTTGACCCTTGATGTTTTATTAGGACAAATGCAATCAACAAATGTTTTCTTGTAGGTTAGTTGATGTAATTGTTGTGGTTTTTATTTGTACAACCAACGTAACACTAGTGAACTCTTTGGAGCAGAGTACTGAGTGATGGCCTTACTTGTATTTTGTATACAATATTAAATATATCTATACACACGTGAGCAAAAATAAAGGGTCGGTTAAGAAAGTTTTGGTTAGCACGAAAATTTTATAGTAAAACTTAAATAAAAATAAAATTTAATGAAAAATTCTGTATTATCCAAGTAAGGTATTATTTTTCGTTTAAGTTTATGTTTTTTAATGAAATATAAATAAATGAATGAAAATATTTTATTTTAAGAATATTTTATTGATATTTAACTGAAATAAATTGTACATTATATACATCAAGCACAATGTATTTCAGTTAGCTAGCGTCTTTATCTTCCGAGACATTCAAACTTTCTTAACCGATCTTTTATTTTTGCTCACGGCTATATTTACAAGATTGTGAAAACACTATTTTTAGGGGCTATTTTTATTATTATAAGAAATTTTCATTTTCAATTTAAAAATGCTTCTTTCAACGCTAATATATTCGACGCTCGGGGCACTCAATGATATTTCCTAAGTTGTAGATATATTCCAATGACCCACGAATGAATTGGAAAGGGTAGCTTCTAAGAATATGACAAGTTTAATTTAACCAGAGTATGATGACAAAATTTTCTTACTTTTAGCGCCATCTACAAATTTGTCTGCATATTAAATTCTCGAAATGCGAACTGAATATCGCTAATAGCTTTTCTGTTTGAGCGTCTTTTCATTTACCTAATGAAGTATCTAACAGCGTCGGTAGATGGCGCTGTTATTAACACGGAGTACAATCGATTTTACCTTCACTACTTGGTATTGGCAATAAGACAACTTGTGCATCCTAGCTTGTGAACAGCAACAATAAAAAGAAATAAAATATTGTTGTTATAAAAAAAACATCACATTAGAAATAGGAAGCGAAAACAAATATTTCTAATTTATGCAAATATTTCTTTTACCACTACTCAACTATATTCTTATGTCAATTGGTGAGTAATAAACAAGAAAAGTGTTGCAATCAAATGATAGAATAAAAATTCTCATTACACGTTTTGACATAGGAATTTTGCAAGCGTTCTTAAACATCACATAGATAAAATCTGGCAAAGATAATGCGATGCAAGACATGAAATAAGCTTTTACTTTTTTACTCATTTTTCCATCGCATTTCCGAGGCTATATTGTCATAGTTCAATGTACCGGTGATTGGCTTTTGACTACAAATACTGTTATATTATAGCTATGAAATAAAACTAATTTAAAGCAGTTTATCCATTGTTGAAAATATTTGCTAATGATCATTGGGTTGAGAGGTGGCTGCGTCAGTTTGCTTTTTTTATTAAAAATAATGGCGATTTCAACCTTGCTATCAACTTAGGATCAATAAAACCTTTTTCAATAAAATTTGTGTCAACCAGAACAAAACAATAAAATTAATAATTTAAATCAGAACGCAGCCTGCAAACAAGTATGACATTTTTAAATGAGTTTCCTTAAAATTGGCTTTATTTCACAGATTGCCGTCACTAATGCGTAACTAGTCTTTACATATATTATGTCCCACTGTTGGGCATTGGCCTCCTCTGTACAGAGAGTATAAGGGCATAGTTAGCCATGCGGCTCTAGTGCGGATTGGCAGTCTTCCCATGCCTTAGAAATTTTTTTAAGACATTTAGGTTTTCCGTCACCGCCGAGCGCGTGGTAAATAATACATCATAATGGTACATCATTAAACATCTAAAATTGCAGCAAGAAATTTTTGGTGCCGGCACCGGGGATCGCATTCGGGCTGCTAGCGTACTATGCAACTTGAGCTAGCTACCATAGCTCAATGTTTTTTAAAATTAATTAAGTATGACGTACCTACATACGATTTTTTTTCTCAATGTCATAGTCCCATTGTTATAGTTCCTATTTATTATCTGATTTTATTCATCTCTTAATCTTTGACATCGTGAAGGTCATCTTTTCAATTACCTGAGGTCGCAGGTGGGATCCGTAGCACAGTTTTGACGCGGGAAGTAGCGATTAGAAAACAATTGCTTTGCCCTACATGCGATACGGTTTTAAAGTGGATTGTTTCATTATCTTCAGTACCGTATAATTTATGAGAACAAACAAATACACATGCACACGCACGCACACATACGCGCATGTATATATACTAATACATAACTAAAGGAAAAGATAATTTATTCGGTAAATTTCCAGAGAGAGCACGAAACGTGTATGGCTAATATTCGACGACAGATGACACGACAATATTATTCTTCTATCGAGTTTATGGCATTCCAACATCCTTCCCTAGCCATAAACCCGTGGAGGAGCAGTAGAGAGGCTTGGGCTGCGGTGTGCCCTTTTTTAGAGCGTCAGCCACCATCTCGCTCGTCTGGACATACTAATACTATCAATAACACTTTAAAAAATATTTTTATTTTAAGAAACATTATCTATTTATGGATCTAATTACAACACTGACGCCTAATCTGATTAGAAGGTTAATAGCAGCCATACAATTTCAATTAATATTGCTACTATCGTAGAGTTTAATTCTACCCGCTACCCGTTTTTTCTCAAACTACCCAGTTTGTATTCCTTAGAGTAAGGAATGCGTCTTAGAAAAAGGAATAGTCTTCTTTTTAAGGCTTCCTAATTCACATAAATTTTTTGTAATAATAATTATAACAATAGCCGGGGCTCACACCCCCTTTAAATATGGAAGGTAATAAACGTGATCAAAACTGTCCCCGCATTTAGATAAACCATTTATATTTAATTGTTGTTAACAAACGAGGTTCGTTTGTTATTTGATTGTAACTTTCTTCTATGTTTGTTTAAATAGTTCTTTTAAGTTTAATTTTGGTCGATGCCATTGGAAATGCGATGGTCTGACTTTTGTAAAAAACAGCACAACTATAAAATATGCACAGCTGAAAGAACACGTAAGTTTCAAGTCTGTCTTTCTAGAAACAACAAATCTATTTACGAGCAAAAACAAAAACCGACTTCATATCGAAATAAATGTTAACGTGCGGATGCCCTTTTCATATTTCCGAATTATGTTAGAAATATCGAATAACGAAATAGAATTACTACTCTTGAAGTGCATCCTTTCTAATAAAAAATAATCATCAAAATCGGTTGGCGTATTCGTCCATTTGTGGCGCATATACTGAATGCAAATTTAAGACTTATTTGGTTTTCTCAAGGCTCCCATTGTCAGAATTGGACCACACGGAAAGCACCAGCTTTCACATAAAAAAAAAGAATCATCAAAATTGTTGACCCCGTCGCCTACGAAAATAAAAAACAGACGAATTGAAAACCGCATGCCGATCGGTAGCGAAGCGCGTGAGAGCTTTTTATTTCTCTTGCCCTAAAGCTCTAGGTGAAACATTCACCTGGGTTTTAAAACCCAAGTGAGGGTTAACTGCCCGCAGACAAATTGCCAGGCCGGGTTCACAACTATAAGGTCACCAACTTAGACTCGATTCGTTCGCACGGAGCTTGACAAAAAATAATAAATCATAGATGTTACGCTTATTTGTTTTGACAAGTATTTTTTTTATAAATGGTTAAAATATTGTAATCCAGTTGTGTCTCTAGTGTAAAGTTCAACTGCCAATCATTATTGTATTTTAACTTTTGGATTTTTATTGTTTCTTTAGTATGAGAAATATAAGTACTTATTATGACTATATCTAAGTTGAAACGTAGGTTAGTCATAAGACTACAGGAATGTTAGTTTTTTGGGTGACAAACACATGCTTAAGGCATATACTATCAAAGGTCTGCAAAACATAAGATGGTTTAAACACATTATTGACTTGAACGATATTCTAGTACACAGTAGTAATAAAGTAACAGCCTGTATATATGGCCGACTGCTGGGCACAGGCCTTTTCTTTAAAGGATCCACGCGTCCCTATACAGATTGGCAGACTTCATATGTCTCAGAAAAATTATCTAGGACATGTAGGTTTCCTCACGATGGTTTCCTTCACAGCCGAGCGCGTGGTAAATCAGCACATAAAATTGCAAGGGGATCGAACTGAACTGAGCTAACACGGCTCTATTAATTATGAATTATTCCAACAATCTTATCAATTATTCTTAGTTCAAATTATTTCAACATTCTTATAATTTTAAATAAGCTTAAGCTTGTGTTAGAAGGAGAGCTATTCTATTTACAGGTAAGGCCTGTGCCCAGCAGTCGGACATATATAAAGGCTGTTTAAAAAAGAATGTTAATGTTGTTGAATGGGAAAATTGTCGAATGGTGTACTTAGTATGTGCACATACTAAGACGGTGCCCATGTTGGTATCATGTCCTATTTGTCTGTTCCATCCTTTAATTATATGTTTATTTTTCCTAATGGTTTACGGAACAGTCTGCGAATCGTAAGGTCATGGGTTTGAATCCACCAATCGACTATTGACGTGACCATCTCCAACAAAAGCCTAAGCTTATTTGGAACGGGTAACAAGAATATTAATACTTGTATAAAAGCATTTTTTTTAAAGTACGGTATGTATTCATTTATACAAGTATAAGTAAGTCTACCCTTTGTTTAAGTTGAATGGGCAATAAAAGTTTGAAGAAGTGAATAAAAAATCAAAACCACAGGACTGTGAATTTATATTTATTTGTAAATTTACTAATAGGGCAATACAATTAAATTAATAAAATGACAATAAAACTTATAAAAAAACTACGCCTGAACTTCGAGTTGCGAATATGGAATGTGAATTTATTTCATATATTTCGTAAGGCGGATGCGTTGAACTACACTTTAATATTTCCATCATGTTAAGCTTCTTGATCGTATGACGTGACACGGCGGGGTCCGTAATCACGTTAATTTGTACGCAAATTGCACGCGCGTTATGAGATGACAGCCGATGTTTATGACCGGGAAGTGATTTTGCACGAGCCACGATAGTCTGTTGGTTAAGCCACTCTAAATCCTGAAGTACCAATATCAAATCAAGAAGGTATTTATAATTTTTTAAATCTATTTAAACCTTTCAAGTTGTCTCACTCTCTTCTTAAACGATTTCAAAAGAGGAGTAGGTTCTCAATTCGTCCGCACATTTCTTATTTATGTTAATAACATCATAACTTTCTACAGGGCAATTCAATTACAATTGGGTCCAATTCTGACAATGGGTTGCATGAGAAAACCGTATGTCTCAAATTTATTTTAAGTATGCACATGACAAATGGACGAATAACTCAATATCACGCCAGAAGGTTTCGATTTATTTTTTATTAGAATGTACTTCAAGGGTAGGTTTATGAGATTTTTCTGATTGATCCTATTTCGTTACATTCCTACGATAAATTGTAAATAGAAAGAGGACGTCCGCGTGCAATAATTTTAAGCTATTGATTCGATTTCAAGTCGGTTTTTGTTACTGTTTGTAAATATACATGTTGAGCTTTTGAGTAATGAGATATACGATGAAAAGAAAAAAATGTATGATGGCAATAAAATATTCCTTATTAGCGAGATATCGAAGAAATAACGGGAACAAAAGTTAATTCAATTCTACGCGACCATCAGATAGTAAGGGGAGGGCATTTTATAGTGTGGAGAAATTGATTACATCAAAATGTACAATGGATCAAAAACCCGTAATAATAGTACTTTATTTTTTTGATGTAATATGTTTTATTATTTTGTGTTCTCCATTTATAAAAATATTTTTTTAAATTTGAAACAAATTACGTGTAATTTC
This sequence comes from Meandrusa payeni, assembly GCA_029286785.1. Classification (NCBI taxonomy): domain Eukaryota; kingdom Metazoa; phylum Arthropoda; class Insecta; order Lepidoptera; family Papilionidae; genus Meandrusa; species Meandrusa payeni. Next base: position 1,608,199 of record JAGSMX010000008.1, on the reverse strand, counting down.
TTAAAATAATCTACATACAAAGAAATAAAAATTGAAGTGCCTGTTTGTAATTGTTTTTTTACTACATCTCTATGAATGCATAAACATATACCAAAAAAACATTTTTTACAATTTTTGTGTATCCGTCTGTCTGTTTCGGCTGAGTGGCTGGATAGATTTTGACGGAACTTTCACGGGCAGAAAGCTTATATAATAAGGAGAAACTCAGGCTGTTATTTTAGAAAAAAATAAATAAACTGTGCTTAAGCGCAGGTAACACCATGTGCCGCAGCTAGTTAACAATAAAATGTATCTGTGTCTTTGGGTGTATATATGTAGGTATATTACCTGTGATAATATTCAAATACGGATGTCGCTTGAGTAATTGAATATCGCTATTTATAATAACACGTAGATTCCGCTTATAATACTGGAATTATAAAAGTGGATGCGTTGTATATGAAATAGCTAATAATCCATTATTTGCTGAATGTGGTCGACCTTTTTTGAATGCAATCGAATATGGAGTAATTGTATAGTAATTAGCCGATCGTATATTTTTATTTTTATTACATGTCTGTGTTTGCCCGGAGCTAGAGGAGAACGAACGTAGGATGTGACTACAATAGTAAGCGGTAGCGATTTTTAAAACATGACTGGATTATGTCTATTTTATTCTTGATTAGTAAATACGAATTTAGCTGTACCCGCGACTTTGTCCGCGTGAAATTTAACAAAAAAGTTAATTAGTTTTCAGAGGTCGAATTTAATTTCATTGGACATTATTTTAATTTGATGTACCTCCTAAGGTAATTAAAAAAAATATTTGCATGGCGTAAAAAGAATAAATCATATTTAAACCTACTAATTTAAAATAGTAAGGAATAATACCGTACTTGTGTAATTAGCTTTCGAATGACCGCTTTATAATAGTACAAATTTTAAAAGTGTTAATATGGATATAATATGTTATCCTAATAAATAGACACATTTCTTGTCAAAACTTAATAAATTATATATTAAAACCTTCCTCAAGAACCGCTCTATCTATCGATTACCACAGCATGAAAATCAGTGCAGTAGTTTTTGAGTTTCTCGCAAACAGCCAGACAGACAGCGGGAAGCGACTTTGTTTTATACTAAGTAAGAATTACCGTTCTTTATGTAATACGAAGTACTCAGTGTTGTAACTTGGAAACGACTTAGTCGTTTAGTGTTAAATTTTACTGTATTTTTTAATTTACAATATACATAAAAGAGCTCTCACGTTTTGTTAATCCTAGTGGGATAAACAAAGCTTTTGCTGTCCGATTTTTGCTGAGCTTTTAGGTCCGTATGTGAGTGACGACCCCATACACCGGGTAACAATAAGCAGCAATTATTCAGAACAAGACCGACTGGGATTCAAACCAGCGACCGTCAGGTGATAAGTCGAAACACTTAGCCACTAGGCTATGATTACTTTGATCAGAACGGATATATGGTCTATTACGTTAGCTTTTTAGCCGATATGTGCCAAGGCACATCGACTAGGATAGAAAATTAAAGTGACATTTTGTACGATATAAAATTAAAATGGAAATATTAATGCACAGTACAATTTGTTGTGAAGCGTATAATATAATACTTGAACATATCACCATGTAAATTATGGCAAAAATTCCATTTTAACAAGATTACCCCTCCTGTACATTGAACAATTCAGTGATGTAGATATTTATCATCTAATAACTTAAAAAAAAATCATCTATGCATTTGGACTAATATAATTTAAATAAACACTAACATGTATAATTGTAAATGTATTGCGCGCGTACGTCTTTAGGTAGTCCCGGGCACCGCTGAAAATCAGCGCTGTCGCATCCTTGCGACAGCATATGCTGAGACGGTGTCCGATATTGGCATCATATGTTTTGTAGTATTTGTCCGTGTAACTTTAACTGTGTTTTGTCTATTTTTTATTATTTTTTAATGTATGTTATATTCTGTCTGTGATGTGTTTTTGTATTGTGATGCTAATAAATAAATGTCTATGTCTATATCTATAAGAATGTAATCATGTTTGACGCTTCGTAATTTAAGAACTCACCTAACTTAGTAAACTTAACTCATTAATTGTTTCTGATATATGCACCTGCTGGTTAATTTATTGGTTTTGTGTCTACTTATTTTCTATTTTCCTGTGAAGCTGTGTCATTAAGTTTAGCTGTTGTGTATACTATTGTAAATAAATAAATAAACCAAAAAAATTCTACCTCAACTACCTTATCTTACTAAGTACATCATACGACACCTGACCTTATTATTCAGCCTAACTGGATCGACGTAATAACACATCTCCTAATAAATGCCACAGCCTTGTATTACAGTTCCTTTTAAGTTTGAGAGACTCTGAAAACAGTGAACTTCTGCCATGTTATTTAAAATATTTGTTAATATTTATTATAATATATTAAATAATAATAAAAATCACGCCTTTTCAAACACTTGAGGAGACAGAGACAGCTTTCGATTTCACTTTTGTCTGCTTTTCACCAACATTGTTACGTGACAGATGGTGAGCCCGTGGTCAGGACCCGGTCGCGTTTTTTTGTTTCTTTTTTACATTTTCATTGGTACAAGCCGACTGGGAATCGAACCCGCGACACTCAGATCGTAAATCGCTTAGCTACTAGGTATAGTATGTGAAGAAAAAACTTTGTACCCATTTACGAATGTTACGCGACGGGGAGTATGAAATTTTAAATAAAGTTTACATTGAAAAGGAGTGTAAAAAACGAACACTTAAATGTATATCGCATTAGAAGTATATTAAATTAATATTAACGAAAATCATAACACAGATTATAAAAAAATAATATTAAAAGTGGTTATATTACAAAAATATTCTTTTTAAATTGATATTCACAGTTTTCGCGGTCATACTAGCCCATTAAGAAGCGCAATTTGATCCGAGCTTCTTTGAACCTTCCTAATGACATTTTAAATAATTAAGTTAAATCGGGAGCTTTAGTTATTATCGGTGACTTCAAGAGTGTATTTTGAAGTTGTCTTATAAGGCATTCATTTACTTTTTATAATGACTATTTTATGTAAGGGCGTCTGGTTATACAAGAGACTAAATACATGAAATTAAACTAAATAAATACAATACAATAAAAAAAATACTTAAATCCTAAAAGCATTATCAGATAGACAGATTTCAATACTACTCGGTCTGTTCTCTCGTTTTTTTTTTTAATTTCTAAGCAAGTGCTTGACTACGATCCCACCTGATGTTAAGTGGAAATGCTGTCCTGGATGCTAAGGCGCACTAGCTTAGTAAATGCCTATTGTCTCTACTCTTGAAAATACCCACATTGTAATCGGAAGGAGAGACAGACGCGGGCAATGGTTTCAACCTATCCAACCAAGCTGTACTTGTGGTCCAGTTATAAGAACTTATGGTCTATTTATAGACTCTTGTGGCCGACATGGCACACAAATTGACAGATCAAATCCCGTGAAGCAGTACAGACCAACCTTCACTGGATTACCTAAATAAATAGGATCGTTAGAAAAAATCTGACTGTACTGGATTCAGAAAACTGACGACGATTGAAAAAGCTCTTAACAGCACCCTGTTTTGATAGACCTTAGTGTTTAAAATGATACCTGGGAAGTGAAAGTCTTAAGGTACTTTTGATTAACCGAAGCCGTTTATTTGATTCAATTTCTTGCTGTACGTATTAAAGACAATATAGTTAACCGTTCTACCGCGACTGTCTAAAGTTTTTTTTCTTTTCTTTCGTTATTTTTAGAGACCTTTGCCGTTTTGGGCATGTCAGTCCCATCGTACCCTACCATTAGTACACACACATCGATCGCATGAAAGGAGAAAGAAAGTCACCAATTATGCATGGCCATCGCCACCAGCTTCCTTGTGTCTGTGGTCGGGTCAGACAACAACTTTAAAAAGCATCCTCATGTTGCTCCCTCAGTTTAAGGTTATCTATTAATGACTTTCTTTCCACTTCACATTTAGCACATTCCCCCATTATCTGGTGCACATCATCCACCACTTGGCAAATCTCACGGTTCGGTGAGTCAGCCTCCCTCCGCATCCGATGTGCAAAAAAAGTGTCTAAAGTTACGGGTAACCTTATCGCGATAACGCCGTTTTAGGGGTAGGCAGCTCTCGTTAGAAATAAGGTGTATTGCTGAAGTTTCTTCAGCCACTTCTTCTCTCGGCGCCAACGCTCTTAGAAGTGGCACTCAAAGTTAGTTAGCTATTGAACGTCTTGATACTTTTTGGATAAAATTTACCAACCCTGTCACCGTCTTGTCGGGTGACATCGGATGAACCAATTGAACGAATAATAATGTTAGTTTTATATATTAACCTCTCAAGCCGAGGTTCTCTCTCGTTGGCTTAGTTACTCCTTAAAGAAGTTCAAGCTAAGTGACCTAGCAGCTGTGCTTCTTATCAAATATATAAAGCTGTAGAGAAAATTAATATCTCTAAATAAGGCATACAATGGAGCAAAAATAATTAATCGGTTATACCTGAAGCTCAAGCTAATCGAATGAAGAAGATCACTCTTGCATTGTCATCCAGACTATCTAGCTCAGATTTAATGAAGTCTTATCATCTATTAACCTATTAACCTTTTCACCTACTTCTAGTAGGCTAATTGAACGCAACGCGTACCAAAAGATGGTAAATTAATGGTTCATAACGTCATATCTTAGCTAATCTTGAGAAACACTCTATGCTTGGTGTTAACTGTACAAAACAGGACTCGATAAATTTTATAAATTACCACCTGGCAAATTTACAAAAAGGGCACAAGTGTGGTATCAGTCAGAGGCAATGTGCACTAAAGGTACAGTCAGTAGCATATTTGTAAAATTACCAAATCGATTTTTTAAATGTTCACAAAATATGTGAAACAATTTTTGGCATTTATAATTTTAAAATCCAGCAACGGTAGAGCCATTGAAATAGCTTTTGTCGATACCGGCGTGAAAGAGGTGGGATATATACTTCTGTGTATCGCCATTGGGTGTATCGACCGCCCAACTCTTCATAGAAAGATATACAACGTCCCTGCAATTTCTTTGGTAAGTGATTATAAGCGGCGGTGATTATTAATAAGCGAAGCCTTAAGCAAGCCATACACTTATCTCTTATAAAAAAAATACAAAGAATAAACGGAACAGCAGTGATAGCCTGCAGGCCGAGAAGTTCGACTTACGATCTGAAGGTCGTGTAAACTGCCTTTGGTCGCTTTTTTTGAATACAAAAAATCACTTTTTTAAAGTGTATGGCGTCAAAAGTTGACGTAAAATGTCTCCGTATACCCTACTAGGGTCAGAAGGATAAAGAAGAAAACCTTTTTATTAGAATAAATGGAAAATAGCTTAAATTTGTAAAAAACAAAAAAATACTTTTGAAGTTAAACCATCTTTATGTTTACTTGTATGTAAGAATGCAAACCAGATCTAACGCTTCCCCAGTAGTAACAAGTTTGTATTCAAGAATTTATAGTAATCTGGTTTAAGATTAATTCATAGTTTGTCTTTATCAAATAACTTCGAAAAAAAAGCTGCACCTAGAGTGCTATAGGTGCTACGGTGAGGTTCCCTGAGCTCCTTTGGTTTAAGCCGGGAATCCGTTATAAAAAAAGTATGTAAATAGATTTAATAAATCACTCTTTCTTAACTCGATATATTAAAAAAAAATATACAATATTGTAAAACAAAATAAAATACATTTACAATGCAGACGACTGTACTTATTACAGAAATTAACTAGTTCCTAAATTATTGGTAGGTGGCATCGTTGAGAGTCGATGTGTTACGATAAAATAACGAATTTAGCAATATTGTCGTTCAAAGAGCTAGGCTAGGCTCGAGTTAATGTCGTCTTCTTACAAAATGCTCATATTTTAATGAGTTGCCTGTAATATTATAATAGAACAACATAATTTATGATTTCATACTGTCACATAAATTTGAATTAATGTTGGTGTCAATGTTATTTACGTTAATAATAAAGAAAGGGAATGCTTCTAGATTTCTAGAGGCCTCAGATCAAATCCTGGACAATGTCGCCGAATACATTCTTCAATAGTGATATACAATTACGGTTACGGCAACCATCCGTTGATCAAATATCAAGGCACTAGGAAAACCTGGTAAGTAGAAGCAGATGTAACTGACCGGTGCTAAGCCACCAAGAACAAATTTGTGATAAGTGCTTTTGTGGTGCTGTACTTAAAAAACCAAAAAAACATCAATTCCTTGGTACAAGCAAAGTGGGATTCGTAACCGTGACAATAAGATCGTAAATCGAACCGCTTAATCAGAATTTTACTGCATATATATATATATTTATATATATATTGTTGAATAGTAATTCATTTATTGTAATACATATGTATTGCAAGAATTGTTTTCGATTTTAGCAAAAATATTCACAAGACATATAATTGCTTTTTCGCTGCACTATTATCGATAAAAAGAACATTCTTTATTTTGGATGGAATTTAAAATTAATTGAACACACAGGCCATTTACAAATTAAAAGGAAGTATCGATAAAAATTTATTGAAGGTCTCTTCAAAAATAATATCGTCTTCAGATATTATTTTTTAGTTGTTATTGTCATCCGAATTCGTCGACAAACCAGTTATTACTGGCGCGTCCAACCACGGAGGCGTAGCAGTTCCGAGCTTATAATTTCGTATTGCTTGAGCTTTTATATTGCTCTTAGCCCGAGGGATTTTAAACCACCAATGACATAACAATCGAGCGCTATATATTAACTCGATTCTATTTAAAAAAAAACACAAAAACAATTTGGAATATACACCAATATAACAGTAATCTTTATGTGTAAATTGACGTTGCATATATTCTTTTTTAAATGATGAAGCCGAGGTTACCCCTCACCGGGGGGACCCTTGTGTCGAGTTACTAGCGATAGAGGTTCAAGCTAAGCGACCTAAAGGCTATGCCACCTCTCAATCCGTTGAAGCAGTCAAGGCCAGCTTCTCTGACCAATCTGTGTAGTTCGTCATTAAAAAAGCCTCTTTTGCAAAAATGAAAAGAGTTTAGAGCTTTTTTTATTATCTTGAGGTTGTATTAGCACTTTTGCTTCTCTGACAAAAAAGACCATAACTTATGACAGTGAATTCTTCTGTCAAAAGACGATTTAAGGTGCGCTTCTAAACGTGAAATTAAAATTACAACTGGCCGTGTAATGTAAATCAAAACTCGTGCGGACCTCTCCGGTCACGCTCCGTTAAACTAATTGTGTAACTTAAGCAGTATGACCGGAATGTTATGCGTTCTTGGGCATGTATCTTCTATAATTTTTAATAAAAAACGGCAATTCTATGTTTTTGGGGCCGTGCAGTAGAAGTTGTTGCAGTGTTTTTTTTAGGAAGTGCCTGACAAGCAGATGAGGCCGCTACAGTTTTTTTAATAATAATAAAATTTTATTTGGACAAAGAAAAAGAAATACCACAATACAGAACGTACGTAAACTGCTACAGTAGTTGGCAACTGTGTCGCAGCAGTTTACGCCACCTCGAGACACAAACAATACAAATACAAATTAAACTTATAATTATGTACATAATATTAGAGGAAAAAAGATATATATTATTGTGCATATGTGTGTGTGTGTGCGTGTGTGTGTATATGTGTGTGTGCGTCACAAGCATCCAGACATAATTGCTTCAGTGTCATTGTCATGTCAGTTTGGATTTTATTATGATAGGTGGCCTGGCTACTCAGTTCAAGGGCTCCTTAGAGAATACCATTGTGGAACTGCCCTGAGACTGGTTTAGAGAACCAAACTACTGCTCAGTCAATCATACGACTGTTGAGAACACATAATAGGAAATATAAACATTGGACTTAACCAATCCTTAAATCCATACTTTAAATCTAAGATGTTTATTGCGTGATCCATCCAGCATTCCAGTTTATTTATATATAGTTAGCATGCATACTTGGAAGCTCAGACCATTTCCCTATCTGTCCGTATGAAGAGACTATCAGAGACTTCCTGATAATTAGAGAATTTCAAAGCGATAGGTTGAAAATTACTATGTACTTATACAGCATTTGATTAGGTGGCTTTAAATATTAGTATGTATTTATTTAATTAACCGGCAAGCTTTGAATAAATTTGCTAGTCTGCAAGTGATCGTTAACACTTTAGAGAGGAAATTTTTCCACAATATTTCCTTTAGGAGTAAACACAATTCTAAATAAAACCATGTATTCATGCAAGTACGTTATACACGATTTCGTCACACCGACAAAGATGAAATTATTTTAGAATAGCCCCACTCGCGACTCGAAGACGCATACTAGACTTGCCATTCCTTTATAAACTTAAAAAAGGCATTATTGATACCCCTGAGCTTCTCTCCGCCTTAGCTTTTTCTATTTACCCCGTTTTCTCTATTGATCTCTGTTTACCCCGCTAAAAAGAGATCAATAGAAATAACCAAGGGACATCCCGACAGGCGGTGCTCGTCGATATTACCATCCCACTTGACCAGGACCTTCACTTGGATCACGAGGTGACCGCCATGTGGATTCAACGACCATTGTCCCTATAGTCGGTCTACGAACGGTCTTTACAGTACAAGTCTCGACCGACACCTCAAGAGACTTTCTCTAGATGGCTGGATCAAAATACAAAAGGCGGTAGTTCTGGATACGGCACGAATCATCAGGAAGTTTCTCGCCCAAACCAATGGTTGATTGGGCCTCGCTTCGTTAACGGAGGCACTCAAGGTTGGGTTTTTAAAATGCTTCTATATTTTGTATCGCCGTTTTATGTATTTTACTTTTATAATAATTTTGTAAGAACTCTTAAGCTAAGATTATAAAAAAAAAAACTTATAATATAATTTAATATTAATAAATCTAATATGGTCATTATCATTACTATATATGGTCATTGAATTAAGTACGAGTATGTACCCGACAAAAGGATGAATAGCACGCCAACCGATTTCAGTGATTCATTTTTTTTTAGAAACGATGCCTTTTAGGGTAATTTGATGAGAGTTTGGTTTTGATTAATTCTATTTCGTAATATTCCCATTCGATTTGAAGTCGGTTTTTGTTTTTACTAAGTTGATGATCGTGAATTCATGACCCCTAATTATCTTACCTCTGCCGGTGACTTGCTTATTTAATATGAGTAGTAACAATGTAAACTGTTTATTATAATGTAGGTTCGTCTTTATATTCGAAAGTAAATTAAGCTTAATCAATTGGAATATCATAACCAAGTCCTATGTCTGTAATATATGGTTCTCAGCGTGGCGCATTAACAAATTGATTATTACCAGTTTAATATTGCAGTTAATCGGCAATTATGCAATCATTCGATACAAATGTAGGTTTCATTTAAATATAAAATTATTGTTAGTAGCCTATGTACGTGTGAACCATGAAGCTCAGTGTCCTGGCCTCAAGTTGTTAGCCTAAGGAATTCAACCACGATCGAAATTTTAAGTGGCAATTCACCACGGACTTGACGACGAAAAATCGTAAAGAAACTTATACTTGAGAAGTAAAAGTTAACTAATAACTATTAAAATTATAATGACATACAGGTAACTTTTATTGACTCTACAAACAAATGGATCTACAGAATTTAAATTTTTTCATTGAAGGGTTTTTTTTAATCCCCTAAGGGGTCTTGTTGGCCTGCATTATATGTATAAATCATTTAAATGAACATGAGTTTTTTTATCTTTTTAATTGTATTGTACACATATTTAAGTAATACAATTTTTTTATTACATTTAATGCGACTTAAAGTATAAATAACTGATTTCATTTTATTACTTTGTCTTACTAAGTCTTGTTTTACAATTATATTATATTAGGGGAGGAACTTATTTGGCCGCTGTAGATCGCAGCTATTCACCCAAGGGGTTATTAAGTACCAAATTATTGATTTTTTCATTAATATATGTGTAGTTTTGTAATGTACTGACATTTTAAGACCTAGCTTGAGGTCAGCGCAAATGTGCCAGCCAACGTGAGAACTAAATCGGCTATAAATAGTTGTTCATTTGATGTTTTGCTTAAAGGTTAATATTAAAAATGATTCACATTTTTTTCTTAATGGCCGCATAAGAATATAGCTTGACATCCTGTTTAATTCTGACTCGGTGTAACATCAAGTTGGTAAAGGTTAAATTTCAAAGCGGTTTCCCGCGCCTTTGTTTGTCTTGTGTACTGGCACATGATTACGGTGAACTAAGAAGAACCTATATTGTCAGGCTTAAAGCTGCGTTTAGAGAGGGTTGCTCTAGGTGGGTCCAGAGATTGCGCAGGAGGCGTTACAACCAACGCCTCCTCTTGCCGCCCCCGTAATACGAAGCGGGGCCACAATGGTTACCTGGCCCAGTCTGCTTCGGCGTCGTCGGGACTTCTTTGTGTGCCGGAGAAGTCCCCTTTTGAGGATGAAGTGCGGTCTTTGCCGGGACCGGCCGGTCGTTGGGGTGTCCTGTCGCTGACAGATCCGGGGCACCCCGCACATAACGGCTGATGGCATTCGCGGAAGGTTTAGTAGGTAGGGGCTGCCCAGGCCGACTCCCACACATCCCTCCGAGTCCACCCAGGGTACCGGAGGATGGTCTATAAAAAGATTCCCCCGCGTTAAAAAATAAGGTGGGTCCAGAGATATCGGTGAGCTGCGAGGTTGAATGTAGTCACCAGAATGTTCGGCCACTTTTTAAGGGGATCCAAGGGCGTAGAGAAGCAAAAGCTTCGCTATCCATCCTCAACTAAGTAGGGTGACTTCGGCGGTGGTTGAATGAATTTCCATCCTGCAACAGTCCATGAACTTAAAGCCGCTTGTGAGAAATTTTGAGGATTGAGGATTGAGGTTCAATTCCAGGACTCCAATTGAGGAGTTCTGGAATTGAACCAGAACTTATATTATCTATTTAATCTATAAATATAAAAGAGATAGTATGTGGGTATGTTCCATATTGGCTCCGAAACGGCTTGATCGATTTCAATGAAACTCTCAGGGAATCTTCAGATTGAACTGGCGAGTAATTCTGTAAAGTTTGGTGACGATCGGAACACTCCTCTTTTTGAACTGTCAAATACAGCTTTTATTTGCTTTGATGATATTCTATCGTTTTATAACCCAAATTTGTATTGACACATACGTTATGTATATTTATGTCATTATAAACCAAATAGAAGTACAATAGATTATAATTAAGTATAATAAATTCCTAAATGATAAGAATGATATTGTATTTATTGATATGTACATAGGTGTAGGTAATGATCTTCACCAGTTCGTGAAGAGAATAGACGAGAATGAATACGGAGAGAAATGTATAATTTAACATATTGTGAGAGTTAAATATCATATTTAATAATGTACGTTTATTGTTTATATAAAATAAAGCAAAATCTAGCCCGGAGAAGCGAGCTAGGTACGCTGGTCTTTAATACAATACCGTCAAGTGTTGACCATATTATTTTAATTTATTGCAAACAAGAATACTTAAGATGATACCATATGTTAGTGTCAATAATATAAAACAGATTGTTAAATTATTGTTGATATTTCTTATCGCACAGTGTAACATAGACTAATTTAAGTCGTTAAGTGAATCCGCTTGCAATGTCACGAGTCTATTAGACGATATAGTTGTATCATTTGTTCAATTTATAGATATATGGCCTGAATAGATAAACGACAAAACATGATAACACTGAAGCCCATGACTAATCCGATACGAATTTCAATTTTGCATTTCCTGTCACCAGCATATCGGTTAACTTATTAACTGAAATAAATTGTGCATGATAGATATTTAAATGTCCTTAAAATAAAATAAAATATTTTTATTAATTTATTTATATTTCATTAAAAACACAAACTTAAACGAAAAAGGATATCTTACGTAAACTTGGATAATACAGTATTTTTCATTAAATCTTTTTCTTATTTAAATTATAGTACTTAGTGTGGCAACACTATTAAATACAAATTTATGTTTTTTAAATAAATATAAATTAATTTTATTAACATTGTATTTGGTTTTTACTGTCGTTGTTGTTACTCTTGTTTTACGAATTATCTTTGTCTTATTTTTTTTTCCTTTCCTTTAACCACCGAAACATCGACCCCTTTAAGCTACTAGCTCTTTGGTCTACATTTATAAATCGTTTATTGCACCAATAAGTACAATGGCGAATTTAATGCCATTCAGCATTTTCTTCCAGTCAATCTTAAAAGGTTAAGAGCAGTAGCAAAGTTAAATAAAATAATATATATACAAAGTTACTGGTGGTATGAATCTAATTTACCTTAAGCACTGATATTTTAACGCGAAACTGACAAGCGTTCAAAGAACTGCCATTTAGCACTGTAGTGATTAAAACTGGGAAATCGGTACCCTATATTTAAAGTTATGTCCGCTTTGACGGGTGCAACATGATTCTATAATAAGTTACAAGAAGCATGACACTTAATAACCTAACACGACCGCCCTAATTATGAAACATTTAACCGAGTTAGATAGTTAAATAACATATTATTTTAGTAAACTTTTAAAAATAAAAAAAAATATTTTCAACCGACTTCAAAAAGAAGGAGGTTCTCAATTCGTCTGTACGTATATTTTTATGTTTGTTATCTCATAACTTTCTACTGGTTGAACCGATTTTGATGATTCCATTTTTAGATAGTTGGTGCTTCTCATTTGACAATGCTAAACATGAGATAACCATATAAGTCTTAAATTTTCAATAAGTAAGTGCACGATAAGTGAACGAATAACTCAATATCGCATCAACCGATTGCGATGGTTTTTTTTATATTGGAAAGGATAGTTTGATAAATACGATAATTTGGATTCGTACTTAATAACGTATACCGTTTGATTCGATTAGAGGTTGGTTTTTATTTTTAGTCGTAAATATACTCCTTAGGGATATGTTACGCAACATTGAGGTTATAAGAGCTTTTACGAAAGCTTTACAAAGGCAGTGCAGTCTCTTAAATATAGTGAAGTTTTATTGCAATCCCTCCCAATTTTCTTAAATAATAAGTTATCGACAGATTCGTTGGTCTGGAATTATAACTAAATCAATTGCTTAAAATTGTAAAAACATCGATATAATACCAATATTAAACGTAAAACAATTTATTAAACGATGAAGGATTTTCATAGCCCGCCATAGAAGTTGATTCCTGAAGTTTGATTGACAGAATAATTAATTCTCGTGTATTTAACTTGAACGAGGTTTGTGCCGCGGTATTGAAGTAAACAATGATGCATAGATTAACATAAATGAAGCTGTAATTTTACTAACAATGACTAAGATCCCGATAGGAGCGCCAGATTTAATTGACCTTTTCGTATTAGCTCTTATTACAGGACAGTCATATATGAAATAGGCCATATAATAGCCATGTGGGAACCTGGTGCTTCCCGCTTGGTTATTTTGGAACCTTTTTTTTTTCTGAAGACGAACTACACAGATTGGCCAGAGAAGCTGGCCTTGACTGCTTCACCGAATTCAGAGTGGTTTAATTGTTGGAATTGAGGTGGCATAGCTCTTAGGTCGCTTAGCCTGAACCTCTAGTAACTGGACACAAGGGTTCCCCCCCCTATCTTCTATCTTCGTTAGGCGTAATCGATTTGCTATTAATAATTAACACGACAAGTTATATTTCATATGTCGCAAATAATTATTATTAGATAGATGTACATGAGGTCAATAGATTCCAAAAGTGGGTTATCTTGATCTGATCAGATGAATGTTAGTAGGTGGGATTTCGAGAATCGGTGATCGGCCTAGACACGCCTTTATGACGAGGATTTCACAAAGCGATGTTTCATTTAGCAAGCGTCTAATAAACCTGTAAATTTTTTGTTTCAATTGGTTTATGGATGGATTACAACTTATCATTTTTTAAATTTACTTATTTCTTAAATATTTAGTATATATTAAAATATTTAGAGGTTAATATTAATATATATTAATATGTTTGATCAGAAATTGATCATACCACTGATATTGCTAACTTTACAACATTAAAGCTTTTCGTATTAGATAATACATATATAAGCTAGTCCCCCTTAACTTATAGGTTCTTATCTTAGATTATATATAAATCTTATCCGTCTATATATATGTAGTTTATATGTGTCGTTATATGTAATTGTTAAGGTTATATTTTTAATTTATTGATATTTAAACAAGTTGATATCTGTATATTTAGTAAAACATACACTGTTGGATATAGACCTCCCCCAACGATTTCCAAAAGGACCGGAAGGTAAGCGGCTTGCATCCAGCTGCTTCGTGCGGCCTTTATGATGTACGTCCTACGCTGCGCTTGCTGGTCCGTGGTCTCCAATCGAGAACATTTCGGCTCCATCGGCCATCTGTTCTGCGCGCTATGTGCTCTGTCCATTGTCACTTTAACTTGCTTACCCGGCAAGCTGTGTCGGTTACCTTCGTTCATATACATGTATTAATATATATATTTTTTCTTAGTTTATACCTGTTACTTTGTGTCTCCCCGATGTAAACTAGCAGGGAATGCCTGTCGCCCTTAAGTCCGTCCTATTGTACACTTTTTTTGTGAAATAAATAAATAATCATATGAGAAAGAGACAATAGATTATGCGATTTCACTGATTCAGTCATTCAGCCAATCCATAAGCATCTATTTTAGCATTGGATCGCAGATGCGTTGCTTACTTATATGTAGGGCAGGAGTCGACAAACTTTTATACCAAAGAGCCAAAGTTCATCGATAGTAAACCAAAATTTAATCCTGCTAATTTTGATCGGGTTCTCCTGATTCAGAAGCCGCTATTAATCAAGCCCATTAAAGCAGAGAATTAAACATATTTAACTGAATTAATAATAATAATTTCCCAAGCATTCTTATGTTAATTGCTATACAAAGACGATCAATATTCTCTGGATTTGAAACTAGTATCATAAATTATTTACATTCGACGTGTTATGAAGTAAATGTGATTTGTCCGTCTGTCTGTCTATTATGTGTCTGTTGGATGATTTGTGCGTAGATGCGACAAGGATTTACCCACATATCATTAATTGTGATGGCTGTTATGCAAATATTTACTTATTTGGGTCATAGATCACTATAATTTCAAACATTTCTTATTAATTAACTTATAAGAAACTTTATAATTTATTAAAGTACCAATCGCCATTGCATGCGAAGTGGGCATGGCTAATTCTTACTTAATTGGTTACAAAATCGTTGATCTTATCGAAATACATTCGCCAAGCTAGGTTATCCTCTCTTCTTTTTTAGTCATCTCCCTTTGTTTCTCAGTCTATGCTGTCATTGAGTATCACATGTAGGATACCTCAAATATGAAAGTACAAAAGAAAACATTCCGGTTATAATAAATAACGTTACAAATCCAGTATTAAATTAACTCCCAAACCAATGACATGGGTATATTTTAGTGTCAGAGTTCTTAATGTCACATCTAAATATAAATAATATATGTTTAGTACAAAAATAAAGGAAAGACATTTCATCTTTTTAAACGGCAACATTATATACAATTTATAAATATACTTTTATTTAAAATGATGTCCGAATCGTTAGATTCACTTTCATTTAAGTTTATTTAAAGTTCACACATTTATCTACGAGTGAAAACAAAAACCGACTTCAAATCGAATCAAACGTTTAAGGTTTATTACGCGTGGATGCTCTTGTTATTAGTATACGATATTGAGTTATTCGCCCATTTGTCGTGAAAATACTTATTTTAAATTTAAGATTTAAATAGTTTTCTCATGGAAGCTATTGTCAGAATTGGACCAAATTAGAAAATTAACTAATAAAATTAGGACTACACTGGAGGCGCCAGCTTTTAAATAAAAAATCATTCAAATCTGTCCACCCAATCGCAAGTTATAAGGTAACTAACATAAAAAAATACATACAGGTGAATTAAGCTTGCTTTTTAAACCTGCTTTTTTGTCTCTCTAGCAGAAAAGAAAATGAGCAAGAAGCATTGCTATCTCCAAATGTGTCTGTTTATGTGTGTGCTATGTGGCTGTTGGTAAAAATATTATTATTTGAGAGATATGCAGTCATGAATCGAACGTAAGACTTATCGTTTCTCAGTTATCGGAGAACACAAAATGAATGGATGATGAATTAAGGATGCGAGCATTAACAAACGCCTAAACACGAATAGTAATTGTTGTGTGTCATTCAAGCAATGAATGGTTTCAATGGTGTTTGATAAATCGGTTACGTACGTCGATTTCATTGAGTTATGTTTACTTAGATTTATATTTTAAGTATAGCATATAGGTAGCTTGAGGTCAAAAGGATTTCATAGATAGATCACTAAAGAATCTCGAACAAAAGCCTTTTGACGTGACAAATTGATTCTTATAAATTTGTCACGTCAAAAGGCTGATTATTATAAATTGATGAATGTCATTCGCGCAAAATGTCCCGTTACGCTCGAGCCGAGAATTACCGGAATGCACGATGCGGTAATTTTTTTTTTGGACGAACTAACACAGTTGGCCAGAGAGGCCGTCCTTTACTGCTTCACCGGATTGAGACGTGGCATAGCTCTTAGGTCGCTTAGCCTGAACCTCTGTGGTGGCACATGCCGCATCGTTGAAAGTGTGTAAGCGAGAGCGCGGTTTGAGAGAGAGAGAACGCAAATTTGTGCTCATTGAAGTAGAAAAAATACTTCAATTTTGTTGGAATAACGTGTGTATCTAGGATACGTTGCCACGAATTTAACGACCGAGCGCCTTGCACCCAGACACCTGGGATTTTTTTTCGGAACGATACAAATGGCTCATGCTAACTGCCTTTTTAATTTTACTTAGGTGTGTACTTAAAAAAGTCCAGAGAGTGGCTCACATAAATAAGCTTTCACGTCAACTATTTATAACAGAAAAATAGAGGTAGTAGATCGCAGCAGCGCTGTACTACGTCATCGGGCGCATATTTGAGCAAGTAATTTCATTAATTTTTAGGTTAGTATAAATTTACTTGCCGCGTTTAGTCATTAGATTGTTTCTAAAAGAATTTGTATAGGTATTCTTGGCTTCTTTTAACAAAGGCATCGCATAATTCAGTAATGTGTCAGTTAATTCTCCTAGCATTGTGCCTCCCACTCGTGTGTCAAGGATGTTGTGAATCATTTAGGAAGTTCGGGTAGGTGCTCGGTGAGGTCTAAGTAATTTTTCACAGTCTATTGCGCATGCTTTATTAGCATACCTACTATATATACTTGTGAAAGACCGCAGTCTATAAATGTAAGATTACTAACGATAAAATATTTGGAAACTGAATTGTTTCAAAATTATATTTTATGTATTTAAAGATGTAAATTTTACATTGTTCTCTCTATATGAAAGTCATTGCAGAATTATTTTTAATAAATAAAATAAATCTTTAAGACGTCCTTATAACCCTATCGAACTAGACATGGCCAGTTTTCTGTGTCCAATTTTCATTAAGATTAATTATTTAAGTCCCATTTGTGACAGGTGATTATTAGGTCCCATTTGTAACAGGTGACTATTAGGTCTCATATGAGACAGTTGAGTATTAGGTCTCATATGTGACAGGTGATTGTGAAGACATATATGTGAAAGGTGATTATTAGGTCTCATATGTGTCAGGTGATTATTAAGTCCCATATGTGACAAGTGATTTTAAGTTCCCATATGTGAGCCCATCGCCATACACCAGATACAAATTTTAATTAACAAGTGACTTTATGTACTTCAAAACCAAAAAAACGAAAAGTAAAACAATTAGTATATGCTTTCATTACCTTTTAAGCCTATTTATAGGGTAGATAGAGATTAAAAAATCTCTGTCAGAAGTGAGCAATTTACAACTAACATAGGGCACAATTTTTTTTTAATACAGAAACCAAAGGGATTCAAATCCCCGTCCAATCAGTTTGTAAGTCGTACACTTACCATCACTGTTATAATCTGAACTATAATAAATCCATAAATTATATTATATTGACTTATTATATTAGCCGAAGCCATCAATATTGACACTTAAGAGCAAATAAATCATAGCTAACTTAGATTGCCTACAGTACTAGTTATATCTACTGTAATTACATTTCATACTTAAAGTTGTGTTTTTTATAGGAATCAATAATAAATTGGAAATACAATAGAATAGAGGAAGCTGCGTTTGTAAATAAAAACCTATTTTGAACGTAACTTTTTTTTAACGTAACGTAAATTTTAATTTTAATCAATAAACCTTATTTTATAATCACAATGTGATTTTTATTCAAGATAAATTTTACTTTAACTTTTTATTTTTTTTCTACTTTTTTACTTTGTAAAACATAATCATAACTACTTATTTCCTTTGTTAGTAAAATTTTCATTTTAGAAATTAGTTAAGTAGTGTTGTCTACGTTGTATGCATTTGTGATTGCTGTTTTCCTATAATTAGTAAGGCAGTTACAAGGTATTTGTGGATATATTAAATTAGCAAAGTATAATTGTACTTACTGTTGGAAAACCTTTTAAATAAAATAAAATAAATAGAACTTAAATTCATTAGTTAGTAATCCCAAATTTATCTCAAGTTATACAAGAGATGAAACAAGAAGTATATTTATACAAACTAAAACTGACTTCTATACAAATATGATAGATACAACTTTATGACTTCAACGCCCGGACCTTCTATTTCATATCAAAGATTCTCCTCTTCCACATTTGCACTAGTAAAGACTATTTACCAACAGACCAATCAAACAACTTGCTTTATTACAATTTCTCAAAAGTTGAGGAACTTTTATGTCTTCGTAACACTAGATCCTATACCAATAAAATTAACATGGCATCTAATTAAAACTAAACCCATCCAGACAAAATAAATCAAAATCAGTTCAATCCGTGCTACGAGTGCACAAACAAGTTATACGGAGAAAAAGCTATTCTCAGTTGTTTCTGAGGCAGAGTAGACTGGGCAATTAGATCTCCAGCGTACCTTCAATATCTAGTTTTGATGATTGACGTAGTTCCATTAGAACGTTTTAATGTTGTCGATGAAATAAAACTAAATTGCAATATGTAATTCTTGTATAGTAAATCTAACATTCGTTGCGAAACAGCAAAGCGTAAATTGAGACATTGAATCGAACGACCAACTTTACATCGGAGTATCTTTAAGATAAACCGTGGACCGGCTCGCCTCAACTTGTAATTTATTATCTAACATACAAATTGTATTATTCAATACATACAAATTTAATTCAGTCGTACTGGGTTTAGTAATGTTGCTAGTTCCTGTATTGCAACTATTAAATTATATTGTTGTCAGAAAGCAAAAATTACATTATTGTCGCGAAGCACTGTTAAGGGATCATGTGAGGACTGTGTTTAATCTGTGATGATGATGATTGTTCTTTTTTTTTAAAAGTTTTTCTTCTTCTTAAAGCACCTCTCCGACTGTCGAAGGTACACAACCTTCAGCAGTCGGCGGCAGTTCATAATTCTCTGTATCTTACGATGCGAAAGTCTGGTGGAGAAGGCATAATTTTATTCCCTAGTCGTTAATTTAATATGGAAAAGTTAAAGAATGAAATGGCTCCGAGTTACCGACGTCTCTTAGATGCGACAGGGGTGTAAAGAATCCCCAGATGAAAAACACGAAATAGTTGTAACTAACAGTATTAGATTAGCGGAAAATTACGTGTCTGGTAGAACTCATAATCATTCATGTACACATTCCTTTAGTGGTCAAACGAATACAATGTAAAGAAAAGAAGCTTACATCCGTTTTTTAGCAAAAACAGCAATCGCTCTCTGCTTGCTCTGCTTTTTTAAATACCATAATTAAGTCATAGGCAAGTCCACTGTCACATTTAGGACCGAAGAAGCTTCGTAAAAAGTGAACAGCGATTGCTGTCTTTATTACTGAATGCATAACTGAGAAAATGAAGTGAACACCTTATATTTGTTTCATATGTAACAGATGTTTGTCTTTTGTGGTGTGAAGGTTATAGAGACTGTAACATCCCATTTCTGCAAGTAAATCGGTCTGTTGTATCAATTAATTGACCTCATAGAAGGGGCCCGTTTGTTTGTTTCGGATCGTTGCACCAGAATTACTCCATTGTTTTATAAAATTAGCAATTCGATTACAATTGCGTACAATTTTGACTGAGTTCTTGAGTTTTTCTTTTACTTATTTTAAATTAGACTATTTATTACAATCTAATTTATTAACTTACCTAAAAATAATTAGAAAAAAACATTAGTATTTAATTGTACGGATCACTATGCACTACGGATTTTAACCACACTGATAAACATAATATTAAAACAATATATTTCTTTAATAACACAGCCTTATTACGGAATTAAAAAATGGAGGCTATACCAAAGACCTATTGAAGCTAAATAAATTAAAAATAAGGTCTGCCACGGAGCTGATGTCTGTGATAATAGAATATTGATGGGAAAAGCACGGACATAACCTCAGTCTTACCAATTAAAGTTACGGTACTATGATACATTCTTCCACTTTAATTTTTGTATGATCTTTGTATGAGAAATTGACACACAGACATAATTATTTCTATTATCTAATTATACCTCAAATCAATCAAGGACAGGTGAACTTGGTCTACGACGACATTGTTTGGACAGTATGTAATATTATAAAGAACTATTTTTTATTAGTTCCTTTAAATATACGTTTTGAAAATAATTAATCGATTCCATCTAATTATTTCATAAATCTCATAAGGTACTGAATGCTGAAAATATTTCTTACATTTTACTAATAACATAAAAAATCGATCAATCTCTCAGATGTAGCATATTACGTATTACAACGTTTGTCGTTGAAGTCTTTTGTATGAAATCATTGAATAGCCTTATACATATCACCAGATAACTAAATTGACGTATTGGATCACACGTGGCATAACCAATTTCTATTAAGAAGTATATAATAGAAAACACAAGTAAGACTACTGAACATGCATTACTAGGCCTACGCTCGGTGCAGTATATCACACACACACACATTTAGATATCTCACAGCCAGAGATCCTCCGACCTTGACACTGGAATCATTCAAATCAGGCAACTATATAAGTCAGAGCCAATACCAGAATCAACATTCTTCGATCGATATTTGAAGAGATAACAACATGAAATTGGTACGTCTATTTAAAATAGTGAACTTGTATTGTGCTATTGATTTCTACGTCACGTTTTGAATTTGTCTTTAATTAATTTCAGTTTTGTGTATTGAGCGCAATTTAATTTGTTGTCATATATTTTATCGTTTATTTGTCGGTTAATTATTATATACAGTACGATAGTATTATAGTACAAATACGTAATTTTCCTATTCGTTAAGATGTTACGGATTAGGATCGAGAATTCTATGTATTGCCATCGTAAATTATTAGCATAAAATAGTAAATAAGTGTTAATTAGAAATAGATATCAAGTTCAAGTAGCAAAATTGGACATAAATTAAATAAGTTGCACAACGTATTTCAGATCATCTTTGCTGCTTTAATTGGGGTATGCGCAGCTGGTGCGCTCCCAGCATACGTCCCACAATATCGCAATTACCAGGACCAAAGACCTAGGGCTGCGTTAGAAAGAAACGCGGCTGTTCTGAGGTCTGACTCTGAAGTTAACGAGCAAGGCTACCGCTATGCTTTTGAAACGGAGAACGGTATGTAGTACGCTATCATATGGTATAAACAAACACATACATATTCACACACTCAGAAGAGTAGTCAGAGTTAACCTTGAAATTTCTAACTTCTTTCACCTCCATAAATTTAGGCAATTTTTTTTGGTTCTAACCGTCTGATCTTCAGTTGAACCACTTTGCCGACAGGTTATCAATTCTTATGTTTTGGAGTATGTCATCGAGGTTTTTTTTGTCCAAATGTGGTGATATATATTATCGTTTACACTTTCATTAAATTTGTAAAAAGATATAAGACATATGTTATGTCCTATTTTTGTAGTGATTACATGGTTTTTACTACGCCTCTTTCATTAAACAAAATATTTACACAAAAATCATACATTTTCAGGAATCCAAAAGGAAGAAGCTGGACGCGAGGCGAATGGAATTCAAGCACAAGGGGCTTATTCCTACGTCGGAGATGATGGCCAAGTTTATAGCGTAAGGTACACCGCAGACTCTAATGGGTTCCAGCCCCAAGGAGCTCATCTTCCCACCCCGCCACCGATTCCGGAAGCCATCGCCAAAGCTCTTCAGGAAAACGCCAGAGATGAAGCCAGTGGCATATTTGATGATGGTACGTTAAACCCGCATAGTAAGAGTATATAGACAGCTACATAGCATATGGCCTATATTTTTAATATATGGCATATAATTGTAAGTTGGTTTTACCTGATAGTATGAAAACTTTTAATTTTAAATCAATAAATACCAATGACTGATATTATTAGTAAATTATACTGATTTTAAGTGTGTGCTAAAATATTAAGAAATAAAAAATATAAAAAACACAGATTAGAAATAATATTTAAAATTTGCATGCCGAAATATGCCAGTACCATTTTACAAATTGTCAGCATGTATTTTACTATATTTCCAGCAATTATATTATTAAAGCCAAACGGTTTTAAATATAAAAAAATCAATTTACGTATATTAATATCATATTCAAGAAAATATTAACACTGCATGATCGGTTATATTTTAATGGACTTAAAAATTCTACAAAAGTTGTGGAAATATTATTAACAGTAGCTTTTATTTTTAAGAAATGTTCGTATTTGATACCCTTGGGTAAAGACCCAGGTACATGTATATAAATTTGTTATAGTTTTTTTTTAATTTTATTTCCGGATTTTAATTTATAAAAATTTATATAATTAGTGCTCCTATTACTTAATGTAATTATATAAAAAATATTGCGGATTGCCTGAAAATCCGGATGAAAAGGCATTTTCTAAAAATGAATCCTAGCTAGATCTATTAATCGCCCCCGAAACCTCCTGTATACTGAATTTCACATAGAAATAAATGTACTTGTAAATAAAATATATTTACTAGTAATTTATAAAATTTTCTTCGTACTTATAAATATATTTGTTTGAAATTCCAGGAAGCTACCATGACGCCAAGTATACAGACACTACCAGCGTTATAGCAGCTCGTAATCATTACAACTATCCGTACAGACAGTACCTCGGCGCTCCATACAAAACTTACCAGTAATGACGTGACGGATCATTTTCTTTACGTGCCATCGATATTTAGAATAAGACTGTATATATAGTCCTCAATTTATACAATAAATGAATTTTGTATTATTCGTTAATTTGGTCTTTTAATTTGGATCCATATGCGACCAGCTGAAAATTCATCACTTCTACGTAATGCGTCCTCTCGTACGATACTTTGTAGAGTTTTGTAGTACAAAACTCTGCATAATATTTCATTAGCGCTCTTCATGAAAAAGAAACCTACAAAAGCTTTCAATACGCAACACGAGTATTTTCTGACACTCTACTAACCAAAGAAAAGGCCTTTTGGAAAAGAGCCATTTTCCTAGTAATTAATTTAATTATAAACCTCATGAATGTGCGAATCAAGTGGCAGTTTTAAAAATTACTATTTATTGATGTCTAAATTGTCAAAATGAATGCTGCGCTTATCTTTGAAATTCTCATATTAATCGAGGGTGTTAAGATATAGAAACAACTTAAGTTGTATTTACTCAAAATTGAAATAGTGCACAATTATGCTATTTATTAGCTATATATTAGTGACTAAAAATTCGCTAATGTAAATTGAATATGACTTGCAATCTGCATTTGATTTTGACATATCCCTATTACTTGAAATTGTAAAGAGATAGACACAACTTAAATTCTATTTACCCAATATTGAAAAAGTGTATAATTTAGTGACGTATAGTTCGCTAATGTAAATTAAGCATGAGTAATAATCTGAGTATGTATTTGATACACCCATATCACTTGAAATTGTAAAGAGATAGACACAACTTAAGTAATTAAGTATTTACGCACGATTATAACTTTATAATTTACATCTTAAATTGTTAGTTGCCGTCTCAGATTCAGATGAAGATTCTTCTCGAGAAGAATGATGATGATTACGTCCTGACGGTTTCGGCTACTGCGACGCTTCAGGACCACCAAGTCATGAGCCAGGGCTTATAAGTGTGCCCTCATGTGGTTTGCATACCCTCTCTAGCATTAGTTTATGCAGGAATGTTCGAACAGGCACTGTCAGGACTTTTCTTGTTACAGATAGTTTCTATGGACCCGGACAAGATGCTTTGACACTGTAATGTTTGTCAAGACAAAATAACTTACTAATTACTTCCTACTCATCTATATTTTTGATAATAGATAAATTATAGTAAAGATGGTATAGTTTATATGTTAATTATAATTTTGCTATCATTAGCACATAGCAATAATATTAAGTTAATTATATACAAATTAATAAGTTTGAAAAAACTTTGAAAAGACAAACTCTTTAACACGATGTAGTTGTAAGTTGTTGTTGTAGGTTCGTTTGATGATTAGTGATGATAATTGTATTTCGTTGTGTGTACTGAGCCATCTCAATAAATTTCCGTATTCAGATTCTAACATAAAAAAATCTAAATTTTGCTTCTTGTTTTTTTGTAGGATTTAATCTGTCACGATTGCAACAATGTCTACTTGTCAGGGAACAGGTACAGTTTTTGTTCATTTACTTAATAATGACAGGCTTAGTAGCTAAATAAGAGATAGGTAGGAAATTATTGTAACTTTTATATTATAATTAAAATGCTTCTAACAAAAATAAGACCTGATATGGGATGACCTCACCATCTAAATTACTTAGGAAAACGAGTCAGTAATCAAAATGACTAGAAGCAAGTTAAGCACTACAAAGAAAAGTAAAATTAAATAATGTTGCGTACTTATAATATTTTGTTTCGTGTATTTAATATAACAATTTATATACATTAAAATTGATTTATGAAGACCGTAGATATGTAAACCGCAATAATTACAATGATTTTTTCACACAAAAAGAGATCGACGTACACTAAATTATTCGACATATCAATTTGTTAGGTAAAATGGCATAGCTCTAGCTTTTTATGTAGGCAAATTGGTAACTTGCATTAAGGGTGGATGGACACTTACCAATACACTAATAAAACATTAAAACAATGAAAAAAACTAAATTACTAAGATTTTTAAAGAAACCTGTAAATATAAAAACAAATAAATTATTGAAATCTATGATATCTCAGAATCAAACGAATTATTTCCAGCTCCGACAATGTCATAAGTGTATAACTTTTGTAAAATCTACATTCGAATTTAAATTATATTATAATTATAACACGTACCTCATTCGTTTAGTTCCATTAGATTGAATCAACTATTGTAAGGGGATAGCCGGTAAACCAAAGTCCGTATATGAATTTAAAACGTTACCCTAAAAATATTTACTAATAAATATTAAATTAAAATCAAAACTTCCATAATTATAATAAATAAATAAATCGGTGTCAGTATTCCATGAACCAATTCATACTCTCGTTGAAGTCTTTTGTACGAGGCCTCTACACTATTGCTTTGTTACCATTAACGGAACAAATATTTTTTACTCTCGAATGTCAAAAAAATAATAATAAAAAAAATTATACATTGATAATAAGTATTAGCAAAATTAGTATTTAAGAACTTAAACAGATCGCTTCAACGCCTCTGGGACGACTGAACAGGCTGTTACTGCATTACTAGGCCTACACCGGGTGCAGTAATTCTAGTATACATTTAGATATCTTGAAGCCAGAGAACCTCAGACCTTGACAATGGCTTCACTCAAATCAGACACCTATATAAGCCGAAGCCAGTACCAGAAACAACATTCTTCGATCGATATTTGAAGAGATAACATCATGAAATTGGTACGTCTTTCCTTATAGTGAACAAGTTATAATGCGCAAATGCTTTGTCAAGATTTTAGTGTTATTTTTTTGCAAAAATAACCTATTTTATTTCAATAGATTTGTATAACCATGCTGTAAACGTGCAGTGATATTCTAGTGATTACTCATTACAACTTAAATTTTATAGTAGAGCCTTTGAATCGTAGCTAAGTTTTCCTTTTATTGATTAGGTACAAGAAAATCACTTGCAAATCTGTGCTCGCTGAGCTGCGATAGGCTCATCTCTTGTCATATATGGCGTCTAACATTGCATGATTAATATAATAAATATATTTTATTCTAAATTTTAAGTACTTGAATATTATTAATAAAGATAATAAATACATAAAATTAATTAAATTAATGTCAGTTTACAATTTATTAAATTTTCAAACGACTTCCAAAAATTAGGAGGGTTTCAATTCATCTGTTTTTTTTATATTTTTTATGTACCGCATAATTTTAGAAGGTTTTTTATTTGAAAGCTAGTGTTTCTCATATGGTCCAATAAGACTTAAATGTGCATAAAGTATGTGCGCCGCAAATGTACCAATAACTCAATATCACGGCAATCGATTTCGATGATTAAATTTTTATTGTAAGTTGGACTTAATTCAAGGGCAGTTTGATAAGAATTCGGATAGGTTCTGATTTATTATACGTTTATTTATTTATTTTACATTTTAATAATTACTTTTCATTGACCAAATCAATAACAGATTATCCACACATAGATAACTTTGAATCATGTATTTGTATATGCATTTCAGATCATACTAATAGGTTTCATCGGGGTGTGCGCTGCTGGTGTGCTTCCAGGGTACGTCCCCCCGTACCGCTATTACCCGGACGCAAGGCCTAGGGCTGCGTTAGAAAGAAATGCGGCTATTCTAAGGTCTGATTCAGAAGTCAACGAGCAAGGCTACCGCTACGCTTTTGAGACTGAGAATGGTATGTACACCTTAAATCTTAAAACTTTAACGCTCATACCTACCTCAATTTAGCACTGAATTTAAGCGTCTCTTCTGTTTTATTCACATCCAATCTATTCACTCATGTATGAAAGATACACGTTCTCCTTTTTACGAGAATGTCTCTATAAAAGTTGGCGATCAATACTCATTACCGACTCTACTACAAATTTTCGTAGCAAGTTTCCTTGAATTATCATTTCTTATCAATATTCTATATATATATATATATATAAAAAATATATATATATACATAAAACTATATATATATATATAAAAAAAAATATATATATATTTATGCCTTAAACGCAAGCATATCTTTCTAAACTCAGGTCAGAATATCCTAATTCATAGCATAATTTTACCTATTTCATAAGAATAAAATAAGTAACCAATACAAATATCAGTAACAGTTATTTCTACTGTGTTATTGAAAGTTTTAGTTTATATTCACATTTATTGGTTATAGTTATATTTTAACTTAACTAACATCAGATTATGGAATGAAAGCAAAATAGTAAGTTAAAAGTTACATCTATTGACCATAATAAGTGAAAACTGGAAAATGATTGTTATTTTAGATAAAATTTCATAAATCTGTCCTAATCTTTCCTATATTAGAGTGAGAGGATCGCAAAACTTGTTATGTTTAAACATAAGTTATGAGATCAAGTAAACTATGACTTATACAACCAAGAAACTTACCCAACTGTAAGTTTGACAGTTGCCTGACATTTAATTTATATCGCTCTTCAAAATATCATCATATTTTATGAATATAATATGCAAATCTTACGGTGTAAGGTTCGGACTGTAAGACGAGGTCGTCTATACAAATACGCCTATTATTGTGTCACTTCACTATGATTCTCTAAATTGAAACTTGTATTATCGGTTCTATCGTGAAGTATGGAATACATTGTATCAAGCCAATTTTCACTGGAGCATGTTCTGGTTTAAACATTTTATCGAGCTGTAATTCAATACTCTCGGGTACTCATGAATAATATGCTATCATAATTCGAATAACGCATGTCGATGCTACACTACCCGTGTTGTCGTCAGGTTAAAGAGGTTATGTTATTATTAGAACCCGTCCACATATGACACGAGAAATTTGCGAAAACCTTCCGGTTAATAACATACTCTATGTCCATCAATTCAGCATCGATTTTATGCGACGCATTTGTCATAAAAATGTAAATAATATGATACTTTGTTCTTATTAAAGGGAAAATTATTATTAATATCTTTTATCACACGAACACGCACTATTTATATATTAATTATTATGTAAAATAAATGTATATCGCTGATTTGGGCACAATTGAAACATAATGGCCCACACATTATGTTTCAATTGTACGGTCTGCTATAACACAGGTTTTCCAAGTATAGGAGACAGCACGACATTATTTCAGTGACCATACCTATATTCAAAAAAAAAAAAATAATGTATTTGGAATTGGTGGAACCCCCGACGGTCAGCTCAGAAGTACAACATTTAGCGACTAGATTATCATTACATTTCTAATTCAATCAACAATATTCAAATAGATAATAGGTCTTTGCCTTTACCTATTGCTAAATTGTTGTTTTGTATGAAGTAAATTAAATTATTTCTGTTATTCAAAATAATCACACATGTAATCGATGCATCTTTGTCAATGCAGTGGTAGTTTATTGATGGTCTCCTTTTAAAAATCAGCTGGATGATTATTAGTTATCAGTGAATACTATAATTATTATAAATTGTTGAGAAGTTTGCATTAACTAGGCTAGGAAAAGATTATTTTAGACTTTGAATTACATACATAGACAAGAACGTTCTAACGAATCAATTAAATTTTTTTTCCGTGTCATGGCGCCATCTAGTTCGATAAATAAGTATCAAATCATTTAATTGTCAAAGAGTATGTAAGCGTTGAAGGAGAACAGATAGGACAGTAACATTAGTAATACACGTATAGGTATTAAGAAGTGAAATACTTAACTGATATTTGACTGCTTTGATTATTTTATTTATAATTTATATTTTTTTATCATCCAATTAAAGATTTTGAGTTAAAAAACCCATAGAAACATTATATGTAGTAGTAGAAAGCATAAATAAAATACGGTTGAAATTTTAAATAATTTCACATTAATAACAAAATTTCAGGAATCCAAGCCGATGAAGTTGGACGTGAGGAGAACGGAATTCAAGCACAAGGCGGGTTTTCCTACGTAGGAGATGACGGCCAAGTATACAGCGTGAGGTACACCGCAGATTCGAATGGTTTTCAGGCCCAAGGCGCCCATCTCCCCACACCGCCACCTATCCCCGAGGCAATCGTCAAATCTCTCCAGGAGAACGCTAGAGCCGAAGCTAGTGGTAAATTAGATGATGGTACGTATTAATAATAGCAAAATATACAAATCTTTCATACATATTTAGATCACAAGTATATAGGTATTTACGAGCAAAATCAAAAGCCGAATTCAAATCCCAACATATGTTAAGCCCATCGGTTCACCCAGTCAAAAGTTATGACGTAACAAACATAAAAAAACATACAGACGAATTGAGAACCTCCACCTTTTTTGGAGTCGGTTGAAAACGCAACGACAAGTTAGTCATGTCCGAACAGTCCCAATAGTGCTCTCCACTACAGGTGTTATACTAAAATCCATACATACCTACAGTTACAAGAACCATAACCCTCAATACATACCGTGTCAAACGTAAATTTAACATTGCATATGTAATGGTGAATTTATTTTTTTCATTACAAATGGCTTGGCTTTAGCCCCTTAATTTTCACCCTCTGAAAAGAGGAGATACAACAATGTCGTAGACATCAATAATAAACATTTATTTCAAGTAATAGGGGTACTTATTTACAAAAATGTTGTTAGTAATTACAATGTTCAGGGTTATTAACAGTAATATATTAATTAAATATATTACTGTCCTATAGCTGTCCTTGCTATTATTGTACAGTGTTGGAGCTAGCCCCTTAACATTTATATGCTTAAATTGTTTTTTACTTTATAAGCAAGTGCCACGATAACAAAAGATATTATTTTATAATGCAATAATTGATCCTTAAGCGCTCTAGCTTGATAAATACCATTTACTCTTCTCTTTAAAAAACTCACTTAGAATTAGTTTCGAATCGAATTGAGAATCCGGAGAGAAAGACAGACGTGGGCAATCTATTCCAATTAAAAATTCTAAAGCGCTTTCTTCAAGTCTGAGAGATGTCTTTAACAAAAAGATGAAAACCAGCGGGTATATCACTTTATGTAATTCCTGAGACTCTCCAGCATGCATATGCCTTTATGACCAAGTGGTCAGAATGTGTTACTTATATATCTTATTACATCAAAATAACAATTGTATAAATTTTTCTTATTACAAAAGAAAGTTACCTACGCATAGTGCGTAAATACCAGGTGTTTGATCAAAGATTATTTATTTATTTATTATATTTTTTTTATAATTTTACTTAAACTTAGTGCTTAAGTGGGAAGCTTTACCAGTAAATCTAGATCTACTCTAAAAATACATCATTATTTTTGTAACAGTATTTAAAGGACATAAAACTCATTAACCTCAAATGTATTTTTTTAATTACAGGCAGCTATCGCGACGCCAAATATACGGCGACGCCTGGTGTTATAGCAGCGCGCAACCCTTACAACTACCCCTACAGGCCGTACCTCGGCTCCCCCTACAAGACCTACCAGTAAAACCAGCCAGATTACTTTAATTACGTGCCATCGCTCTTTAGTGTAAGATAACAAACCTCTGTTTTCGTAATAAATTTTCTAATATTTTCTTATTTGGTCGTTTGAATTATTGCCAGATTATGTATGAAGTTTTTATAAACTTGAACAGAGGTGTTCACACGATAGTAAGTGATACGCTTTGCTCGTTAAAACGCACGTTTACACTTTGATGTAGCGTATCCTTTTTTTCAACCAATGCATAAGAAGGTTTTAATCAACGTATAAATAATCTCGAATTCGACAAAACCGACTTCAAATCGATTGAAACGATAAACGCTATTTATTACGCAGGAACGCCCTCTTTGTATTTCCGAATTATCATTGTAATATTACGAAATACAATTAATCAGAACCTAACAAAACTCTCATCAAACTACCCTTGAAGTACAATCTTTCTAATAAAAAAATAATAATTGAATTCAGTTGGCGTGATATTGAGTTAATCGTCCATTTGTCGCGCACAAACTTTAAGCTAGTTTAAGTTAAATTTTCTCATAGATGCTATTGTGCCACCGTGACTCAAATAAACTCCAGAACTATATGTAGCATATAGAATTTAAATTAGGCTGAGAACCTATGTCATGTTCGGTAAATTGTACAGTCTAACTTAACCCTTACTTGATACGAAAAGAAATCGAAGCTTACCTACTTTTACAGCGGTACATTGGCCAACACGGAAATTCACTAAAGTAAATTTTACGACGTTCTTACACAAATAGCATTTTAAATAAACAGCCTTAAACGGTTTAAAAAGAGTACCGCATCGCGCACATGCATATGAATTATTAATAAATAGTTTCATTTAAGGGTATTTTAAGGTTAACCGGTTAAGTAATTTATCAAATTGGAAAAAAGGATGTAATTTTAAAATTATTACAATAATAACTTGCTTAATTACAAGAACAATGGTTTCCTGACATACGCCTATACTGTTCCGGAGTTTGTATCTCTTAAATTTTTTTACACCATAGAACAGTATCGTCAAAAAAAAATCTTACGGCCTATACTTAGGTAGAGAGATATAGCCATTGCTTTCAGCTTTACACATCGAGCCTATTAACAATTTGCCTATATACGTATAGGGCTCACGCAAAGAGGCTATAAATAATAATGTTAATACAATAGACACAAATTTGATATTTTCAACCGACTACAAAGAAGGAGGAGGTTCTCTATCCATCTGTATGTTTTTTTAATGTTTGTTACCTCGTAACTTTCGAGTGGGTGAACCAATTTTGATGCTTATCTTTTATTTTAATGGCATCAAACCAATGACAAAACCATTTCTTTAATTTGCCTTAAGTTTGTTCGGGACAAATGAAGCGTCAATAGCCTAATGGTTTAGGGTACGGACTGCGAATCGTAAGGTCGTGGGTTCGAATCCACCATTCGACTATTGCCGTGAACCATGTCCTAGCACAAGCTTAAGGTTAGTTGGAATGGTTAACAAGATTGTTAGTAATATTTCTGAAAAAAAGAAATATTGCTAGCTTCAAAATCCATTTGACATTAACATATTAAAAAATAAATTAACAGATTGGGGTTTATGGCACAATGACAATTGTAATTCTATTAAATTTCATAGTGTTATATCATTAGCAAAAACTAGGCTGGGGGCAATGAACTCAAACGTGACAACTTACAACTAGAACGGTTTCATTGTTTTACCTCGATTTTATTTGTATGGGAACTTTACAAGGTATACTAATTTTTTGTGTTCTTAAGTACGTAGATCTTGAAACTCTTTCGGACCGTTACTAAATCCGTACAAACAAATAACACAGTGTAGCTAATCAGCAGAGACAATTATGTTTATCATATTTTGGCGATGACCGAGTGAAGTTATTTTTATTTAATTTATTTAAAAATAATTATCTATTTAACAATTGTTTAAGCATTACTGTTTTATTATCATTAATGGAATTTTTTATGTTTTATTTTACACAGTGAAATTGTAACTGATTTAATTAATTAAAAAAAAAGAATGAAGTAAGTTCGTGATCGCTCTTCGTGAAACTTTATTAAGTATTTAAATTAATTTCTACATATTCTACTAACTGCCTGATATTCAGGTGTTGAATCGCAGTTGGGAATTAATAAGTGATTCCTATTAGGCATGGCTAATGTATAGCGATTGCATCTCGGTACACAGATAGTATCAAAACAACGCGAGAGCTTATTATATAAAACGTATATGATCATATTAAAATTAACAGTTAATAATAATAATAGTATATGTAACTGTGTCGCAGCTATTAACGCCCCTCTCTAAACAGTTAAATACAAATACAAATTTAGTAAAATTAAAAACTTGTAATGTAATTTAGTTTAATCGTTTTGTGTGTTAGTGTGTTTGTGTGTAAAAGGTTGCGTGTGTTGAAGAGTGACTGTATGTGTAGGGATGAGTATGAAGGGAGTGAGTTACTCTGACTGTTTATTTGAGGGTTTGGAGCCATTCAGTAATATGTGTCTTACATTCTTTTAGTGGTAATGGGTATATATGTAATAATTTATTTACTTGTTATGTAGCTTCTGTCGTAAATTACTCTGTTCATGTACGACATTTTAATTACCTATTGTTTTTCATCTTAACAGATGATAAAGCATTGTTTGGATATTGCCCGACACAATGAACACCCACG
This sequence comes from Meandrusa payeni, assembly GCA_029286785.1. Taxonomy (NCBI): domain Eukaryota; kingdom Metazoa; phylum Arthropoda; class Insecta; order Lepidoptera; family Papilionidae; genus Meandrusa; species Meandrusa payeni. The sequence continues at coordinate 1,574,785 of JAGSMX010000008.1, read as the reverse complement.
AATTGAACGCTGTGTTACTTGTTACTTAATTATACCAATACAATACCCTCTTACTGTGAAATACGAAGAAATAATATGCAGATGATTCGCTGTGCACTGTAATAAGGAAGTCAGGCGTATAAAGAGGCTTCTTTTTCTATTCTTAACCGTAAAATGTTAACACATAATTTGATAGTAATGGTTCGCTTACGTTGCCAGACTTTGAGAAGGAGTAGGCTCGGTCCCCAAATCGTAAAGGTTCGGATATACTGCTGGTGACAGTTGATTCCACAGGTTGACACTGCGTGGAAGAAAATTACTCGAGAACCACACACAGTCGTGGATCGCCAATCATCAAGATAGTGCCGATGGAATTTGGAATTCTGCCGAGATGTGCCTTAAGACGTGTGTCAATTTTCATTCAAATCAATCCAATATCCCTTTTTAATTGCTATTTAACGTACTTTCGTTCAGAAACCGGATGTGAAAAAATTGTGGAATGCTATAAAAAATGTTCGATCTTATTATCTCGCTGGGATGGTAGCGACCAACTTATTATTATGAAAGTGTAAGTGGCGATATTTGAGTAGAGCTAAAAAATTACAGAGGCGCCATTAAAAAGTAATAATATTGATTTATAATGTTATCAAAAAAAACTGTTAATGTAGTGAACTTGAGCCACAAATAACGACCGATTTTTATAAAAACCAAAAAAATTTGTCTGGATCTACCCTCAATTTAAAAATATTATTTAAGTGTATTGAATATCGTTGTCGTAATGGCTTAACAGTGCTTGGGCCTCCATAGCTATTATAACAACACAGTATTAATTTAGTAAGGCTTTCTAAAACGGTATGATTTTATACTAACTTGTTACTGATAATAAATATATGTTTTTATACTACTATAGTCCCTGGGTAACTAAAACATTGGATAAAATTATATATTAAGAAAGAAATTAAAGCCAAATTATAGTATAGTACGTATACTTCCTTGTTTTTTTACAAAATCAAGTTTAAAATATTTTTAAAATCAGGCCGTAATAAAATTCACTTACAATTTTTTTAAATTACACAAAGTGAACATAAGATATAAGTAATAAATGAATGACTCTAATGAATCAACTTAGTGTGACATCTGATTCTTGATCATAGACCTGCTTATTACTTAAAACTTAAAAGGTAAATATATATTACTCATTTTGAGAATAATTGGAGTGCCAAAGTGAGAAAAGGAAATTATTTCTGTTACAAAGTAAATTTTCAGCAGATTCCGAAAATTGAGGATCAATTCATCATGTTTTTATGTTTGTTAGCTCATAACTTTCGACTGGATGAATTGGTTTTGATGATTCTTTTTATTTGGAAGCTGGTGCTTCCCATTGTCCCATTCGGTTGTTGGTGGTAGTAGGTAAGTTTTGATAATGGCATCCAAGAGAAAAACATATAAGTATTAAATTTGCATTTAGCATGTGCCCAATAAATAGACGAATAACTTAATATCTCGCCATCCGATTTCGATGATTCATATTTTATTGAAAAGGACGTATTTCAATGGTAGTTTCTTGAGAGCTTGGGTAGGTTCTGACTAACTCTATTTCGTAATATAATATAATCTACGATAATTCGAAAATACAAAGAGGGCATCAACGCGTCTGAAGTTTTTGTTTTTAAACGTAAATATACTTATAATACAATCGGCTTCGGCAAAATATTTTTAATAATTTATTCTTAAATTATTTAAAGTATTTTACTACACCGAGCCTTGTCTCTTAGAAACTATCTCTGTCCGAAAAGCGCTCCACTTGTGCAGTCATCGAGAGCATCTCGTTACCTCAGATTACTTAACCATACATTCACACAAGAAATCATAGTTAGACTTACGAAACTATAGACTTGTATCATAAAATTTATAATATATTTTACATGTATAATATTTTTTTACATTTATGACAATAAGAGATGGTCGAAGGTTTTCTTTTTCAGATATAATACTAACATTGTTGTTACCATTCCAACTAAGCTTGTGCTAGGAGATGGTTCTTGCAATAGTCGAATGGCGGATTTGAAGCTACGACCTTACGATTCGTAGACCATACCCTAAACCATTAGGCTATTGACGCTTCAAATCATTCATTTTATAACATATACTTAAATCATAACAAATTATTCATATTATAAATGTATCGGATCTGGTATTAAAAGCAGATAAACTTTTTCTTTTACATTATATTCGTGCACAAATTTTTGAATAATGAAATTTGACAGTGAATTTGTTTTTTTTCCTTACTATTCAACCAATCATTTAATTTGGCATACAAGTGTTACAGAGACAAAAGAACATACTTTTTAATCGCAGGTAACACCGCGGGACGCAATTAGTATTTTATAAATGACAAGATAGGACTTATGCGAGGTATATAGCGTATGTTGGAATAGACTGATAAATCTGAGCAGTTAATGTAATCTTTTTTTTTTTTGTTAACGAGGAGGAAATCTTCAGAAAGATACCCCGCCTTCTGGGGAAGGCGGCGGTTATGTGGGGTTTTTACCCACTAAAATCTCCCCGGTGGCCCTTCCTCGGTGCATGGTGAGGGGCTCCGGGATCTCCAGTGGAACGCGCCGGAGCCCCTCTGCACTGTGCTCATAGAGAGCACTTCCCGGGGGAGGTTACTCCCTCCCCCCCCCTGTGCCCTCGCAGTGCAAGGCGACACGGGCCAGCCGATGTCACCTTCTTCTCGGGGCCACCTTGGCGGACGACAAAGGCCCCCATCCTTGTCGCCCAGTGAACCCGAGGCCCCTTTTAGTCGCCTTGTACGACAGGCAGGGGATACCGTAGTCTTATTCTTGAGAGCCCAGAACTACAGGGTTGAGCTAATGTAATCTACCCTAGATTGATAATTATTGACATTACCGCATGTAGAATAGAACGTGGATATATCGATATTTACAACTAATGGTCAATTTGTGAATTAGTAATCCTCCTCTTTTATCCGAGCTTGGGGCCGTCAGTGTCAAAGGTCTAGCTATTGCTCTGGCAGAGTTAAAAGAACAAGAAGAGAACAGCCGAGGACAGAGCGGTGTGGAGGCCGTACGTCGACGGCTCGGTAAAGACGCTTCAAGATAAGCACGACGTTCAGAAATAATAGAATGTACTATTATTTCTGAACGTCGTGTTTATCTTGAAGCGTAGTATAATAAATGAACTCAGGAATAATAGTTGTCTGGATCATGTTCTTTTAAGAACAAACAGAACTTCCTCTACTCTTGTTATCGACTCGTTTATTACGGACCATGCCCCTGTAATTTTTTGTTGCAACCGAAAAACTAAAGTTAATATCACTACTCGTACTAAAAATATAATTGACGAAGCTGCTTGCGTCAATAACCTACAACAGCTTGACTTCTCTTTCATTATGCTTATGACTGACGCCGAAGCGGCTGCTAACGCTTTTGTTAATACAATAATGGAAGTCATTGAGTGCCACTCGCGTTCTGTAGTCATTACTAGCAAAAAGCGAATAATCAAGCCTTGGATGACACCTGGCCTCTTACGCTGTGTTCGTAATCGTGATCGTCTACATAAAATTTCCAAAAGAAACCCAGATAATAACACTGCTTTATTAACATACAAACGTTATAGAAACTACTGCGCGAATTTACTAAAAAAGGTTAAACAAACATATGAACGCTCAGAGTTTCAAAGAGTTAGGAATAGTCCTAAAGATACTTGGAAACTTATCAAAAAAGTCACACATCTTACTCATAAGACAACTTCTGCCACAGATTTGTTGCAAATAGCTACAAATCCAGAACAGTCTGTCAACCTGGTTAACGAGTATTTTGGTAACATTGGGAAAGAATTGGCTTCAAAGTTTACTGACCAGTCAAATAATGTTGCTCCGCCCACCCAAACAATTCTGCCATGTGTTAATTCAATGGGTCTAATCGAAACGGACAATTATGAAGTTGACTGTATAATTCTGGGACTTAAAAAATGTGCTCTTGGTTGGGATAAAATTTCACCTTCGCTACTAAAAGCTGGACGTCATTGCTTAGTACCCGTGATAACGCACATTTTAACTTGTGCTTCTCCACGGGGACCTTTCCCTCTGCCTTAAAAAAAGCGGTTGTGTACCCGATTTTCAAAGGTGGAGATAAAGATAGCGTCAGCAATTACAGGCCAATTTCTGTACTTTCAACTCTCTCCAAAATTCTTGAAAAGATTTTAAACAATAGGCTTATAAAATATCTTAATTCCTTCAATCTACTCTCTCACAATCAATACGGCTTCCGTAGTGGAAAGTCTACAGAGGATGCGGTCTTGGAGCTCACCAACACGATTATAAAGAACTTTAACTCGAAGCTTAAAACAGTTGGTATCTTCTTAGACCTGTCTAAAGCATTTGATACTGTCTCTATTCCGATCCTTTTGAGAAAGCTGGAACACGTTGGTGTGCGAGGACTTGTTCTTAACATTTTTGAGAGCTTCCTGAGTGATCGTTTACAGCGTGTCCAAATTGGGTCCCACTTCAGCCGTGAGATACCTTTAACTTTTGGCGTTCCTCAAGGCAGTGTCCTCGGACCTACGCTTTTTCTAATTTATGTCAATGACTTATGCAACTTAGACTTATATAAGTGCAAAATTTTTGCTTATGCTGATGATACTGCCCTTCTTATACAAGCTCCATCTTGGACAGAGGCACGTACTCACGCCGAAGCTGCTATGAAAGCGGTAATGGGGTGGTTAAACAGTAATTTACTGACTCTGAATATAAACAAAACTGTATATACGACCTTTGCCACCAGTGCGTCGGCCCTACCTCCCCAATCTTTTTCTGTCCATGCACATCACTGTGGTTCCGGCGTTATCTCGTGCTCGTGTCCAAGATTAACCCACACTAAAAGTGTTAAATATCTGGGAATTCTCATAGATAGCTTAATGACTTGGAAAGACCAGATTGTGTCATCCACTGCCAGAATAAGAAAATTAATTTATATTTTCAGAACCTTAAGGGCTGTAACTGATCAACAAACTCTGAAAATGGTCTATTTCTCTCTGGCGCAATCAGTATTGTCCTACTGTGTAACTGCTTGGGGTGGCTCCAGTAAAACCAGTTTCATTTACTTGGAGAGAGCTCAAAGAGCAGTCCTCAAAGTAATTTTATCAAAGCCAATCCGGTTCCCTACCGATGAATTATTTACAATTGCTAAGGTCCTAACTGTGAGACAATTATTCATTCGCCAAATGATTTTGCGTAAACACATTCAATTACCTTTTGTGAACCTGACTTCTAACACTCGGCGAGCTGGAAGAATATGTGAGGTAGCAATCTGCCCGTCTGCACTTGCTAGGCGACATTATGTTTACCTAGCTTCTACTGTTTATAACAAAATTAATAAAGTATTGAATTTGTATCCTCTCTCGCACCGGGAATGTAAAACCAAAATCACCAACTACTTGCAAAATTTAACTTATAATGACACTGAAGCAATTCTGTCTGGATGCTTGTGATGCACACACATACTCACACACACACACATATACACACACACACGCTCACACACATATGCACAATAATGTATCTATATCTTTTTCTTCTAATATTATGTACATAATTATAAGTTTAATTTGTATTTATATTGTTTGTGTCTCGAGGTGGCGTAAACTGCTGCGACACAGTTGCCAACTACTGTAGCAGTTTACGTACGTTCTGTATTGTGGTATTTCTTTTTCTTTTGTCCAAATAAAAAAAAAATATTTAAAAAAAAAAAAAAAAATTTAGAAATGAAGAATACAATGAAGAAGAAGAAGTAACCAATTCGATTCAAAACATGACCATATCAAGTCGTAAGTCAATTTTTTTTAGCTTGAATGAGAAAATTATTCAAGATATAAGTCTTCAGTTTAAGTAGTCATATTAAACACAGCAGAGGTGTGACTTCATGCAGGCGTGCGTAAAAGGCAATTTTGAGTATAAAAACTAAAGTGGGATTTTTTTCTTCGCATTCGTTTTCCAAACATCTCGAGCATTAAATTTAGGTGTAAACATGAAATTGGTACGTTGCACTAGTATAATTAAATTAATTATGTATTTATGTTTTTTTTTTCAATTTACAACGTTATGTTGCAACTATGTCCAAATTGCATACAATTGTTATGATCACTTCAAAACATATGCTATTAGATTTTCAGCTTAACCCATGTTTTCATTTTTTTATTTAAAAAGAATGCTAACATTTTTTTTCACAACTATTATTGACATTCTTGTTAACCAGTCTTAAATTTGCAACAATAAGGATGCTAGAAATGGACAAATATCACGCTAACCGATTTCTATGATTCAATTAATTCATTTGATGTAAGTGTTAAGTTAGGTTCTGAGTAATTATATTTCGTAATATTCCTACAATAATACAAAGTGGGCGACGGCGTTATATCGATGATTGATTCGATTTGAGGTTGGTTTTTGTTTTCGCTCTTAAAAATACTTGTATTTAATGTATATTTTTGTTAACTTTAGATAACTTCCATTGTCGCTGTGTTGGCAGTCGCAGCAGCTGGTCAGATTTACACGCAGCAACAAGTGGATAACTACCACAATGCCGAAGCGTATCAACTGAGTTCAGTATACCAGCATGGTGATTATGCGGAGCAGGCACACAGTTTAGCTGGCCAGCAAGCAGTGTACAATAGCAGGCCCCTAGCTGAAAAGAGCGCAAGGATACTCAGCTACCACTCGGAGAACAATGTGCATAACTACAATTACGGCTACGAGACTGAAAATGGTAAGACATTTTAAATATTTTTATTTTTTATAATTTACCGATTTTTTTTTAACAACATTGTCAAGTTATCAAGCATTTCAACCAAGCTTAATTATGTTAACGAGGAGGTTGTTCGCCTCTTTAGTCGAAATATGTATTCAAGTCTACGACTTAATAATAGGGTATTAATAATATGGTGTTTTTATTTTATAATTAGACCATATTGTAATGGGTGGTAAAAAATACACTTTCTTTTTTGACAAACTACACAGATTGGTCTGAGAAGCTGACCTTGATTGCTTCACCGGATTGAGAGGTGGCATAGCTCTTAGGTCGCATAGCCTGAACCTCTATCGCTAGTAACTCGAGGCAAGGGTCCCCCCGGTGAGGGGTAACCTCGGCTTGGACGGTTACTATGTTACGCGTAAGCATTGCGATCCGAGGGTGCTCGAGAGGGCTGAACTACGACTCGGATGTTATTTCACGGATAATCTAAGGGACATTCAAAAACTAACTTTGAGTGCCACTTCAGGAAACGTTGAGTATTTACAGATTTATTATAAACTATTTTTTTGTATGCAGGTATTAAGGTTCAAGAAGTTGGTCAAACCCCAAAAGGGACACAAGCTGAAGGCGCCTTCTCCTATGTAGGGGATGATGGCCATGTTTATACCGTGACCTACACCGCAGATGAGCATGGATTTAGAGCCCAGGGTGCTCATCTTCCCACACCTCCTCCAATCCCCGAAGAAATCTTAAAGTCTCTAGAACAGAATGCCAAGGACGAGGCTAGTGGAATTTATGATAATGGTAAGTCAAAATTAAAAAAAAAAAACAAGAGTTGTAGCACTCGGGCGGTCGCCTCAAGTTGCACAGTACCCTAGCAATTCGAGTTCGATTCCTAGTACCAAAAGATTGGTTGTGTTAATTTTAATTAGCTGAATAAGCCAGTGCTAGGATGGGATGGTTCACATCAAATGAAACTGTAAAAAATTTGCACACAATCCTACCATTTTCAAGAACCCACTTACTTTTTTATTTCAGGACAATACGATGATCCACATCACGCACAAGTTAACCAACAGCAATATGACGCAGCGGCATACCAACAGAACTACCACGCCGCTGCACCTGAAGCGTCATCAATCGAAACTGGTTACCATTAAAGACACCGAACTGAACATAAAGATATGCAACGAATTTAAAAGCCAACAATTACTCTATTTAGAGGCATCTTAGATGATCGATTATTAGTATTATTAACAATTGCTCAATTAACAAGTAACTGTAGACTGAAGTACCGGTTATTGTTGATAACAGTCATAATAGCCATATTTTTGAGTGGCTTGAGGAGATCAAGAAAGAGATAAGTGTAGACACCAGATTAGACCTCCTCTGCTTTACCTTAACAGCAACTTGTTTTGTTGCCAGGAGGGAAATCTGGAACAGGCTGGTGGTGGTGGTAAATGACACGCACGTGCCGAGGGAGGTTACTTCCTTCCCCAGCACCCTCGCAACCCTAAGTTGACACCAGACTACACGTGTCGCCTTCTTCCCGGTCCACTGGAGGGGACGACAAAGGCGACCCTTGTAGCCCGTGGACCCAACCTTAAGAATTACTTTTTTTTTGTTTTTGTTGACGGGAAGAAAATCTTCAGAAAGATACCCCGCCTTCTGGGGGAAGGCAGCGGTTATGTAGGGTTCTTACCTACTAAAACCTCCCCGGTGGTCCTTTCCTCGGTGCATGACGATGGGCTGCGGGATCTCAACGTGGAACGCACCGGAGCCCCTCTGCACTGTGCTCAAGGAGAGCACGTCGGGGGGGGGAGGTTACTCCGTCCCCCCCTGTACCGTCACAGCGCAAGGCGACACGGGCCAGCCGATGTCGCCTTCTTCCCGGGTCCACTTTGGTGGACGACGCAGGCCCCCTTGTCGCCCATTGAAGCCGAGGCCCCTTTTAGTCGCCTTGTACAACAGGCAAGGGATACCGTAGTCTTATTCTTGAGAGCCCAGAACTACAGGCCCACAACTATCTTGCGCTGCAGGCTAAGAAGCTTAGCTCTGCAGCGCCGGACGCCCGTGAAACGGTTACACCACGTGGGCGTAGAGGGCCATGGATCGCACGATTCCTCCATAGAGGCGGCGGACTCCCTCCCTGGAATTGTTAGGCACCTTAAGAATTACTTGTACCAAGTTGTCATGTTGGAAAAATGGGCAAGAACCAATTTTTATATTACGTATCTTAAAATGTCCTTTCGCCAATAATATGAACATGCAAAGTATATTTTTAATTTAACAACAAAGTTTATTAATGAGCAGTTCTTAAGAAGAAGAAATAAATGATTTAGGAGAAGTAAATATATCTTAGGATTTACGATCTGATATTTCTTCTCTTGATTGTCAAACAAGTCGTAGTCTAATACTGCAAAAGCAATTATTAATACATATGAACCTGACAGTAATCTTATACCGATATTAGCATACAAATATGTGTGACACAAATCACTATTGAATGATTAAATCATGTAGATTCATCGATTGATTCGTTTATAAATTTAACAGGGTCGGCTGTACCTTAAACAAACTATATATAAGGTCAATTATACAAAAATCAAGCGATAATTAATGTAAAAAAGTAAAACAAAAAACATATTTTAAAAAGATTCCTTTAAAATAGAGTGAAGAGCTGAAAAAAAACATGAAAAGTACAAATTTTCATAATGTTCCTTTATTTTATTGTTTTGTTGATTATTCCTATGAAATGTTAACTAGTCTTTTGTTTCTTATACTCGTAATTATAAAATCTTATATTTTTGAATAAACTTTTTTATTATTTGTTCGTTATTTTATGCTTTAAAATCATTTCCAAGTTATGTTTGTGATAAAAAATTTAAGTAGTCATTTGAAATATGTATGTTAAATGAATGCAGCGTCCAATTCATGAAAACAATACAATATTATTTGAACTCGTAACTGCTACATGATAAGTAATATTAACACTCTACTAATTGTATCAACTTGAAATTAAATACCTCGTGGTCCAAGACCGCGATTGAAATCAATATGAAATAAACATTGATCCAATAAATAAACTGAATAACTATTACAATGGATTGGGTTTAAAAAATAATAGGAAATAATAGTCCTATCAAACTTATTCCAGTTCCATATAATAAAACGTAGAAGAGATGAACCACTCAGGTTCGAATCTCGTTCTTATATGTGAATTTCATTGACGTTTAATGTCATATAACAATAAATTTTCTACAATTCGTATTCCTACGCACGAAACATCATTTTGTTAAATTTGTATTTCATGCATAACGAAATGGTGAAACCCAGATGGCCAATTCTCTCTGTCTTCTCAGAAAATAATATTTTTATTTTTTGGATAAAATTTGTAATTTTATGATTAGGCAATAAAAAATACGTACAACCCCAAATTGTGGCCCTTCTACCAGCAACCCCTATTTTTTAATATCGATATTAGTACTTTAATAATTTTCAACCTTTAGTGATCTATAACTAATCAAGTGATAGATGACATATTAATATTGTTACAATAAACATGATCCATAGTCCACGCCGAAATATTTGCTAGAAAAAAATTATATGGCAAAACAATGTTTGCAAGGTCCACAAGTTAAACAAAACTGTAATCTGGTCGGGATTTTTAATTAATATACTCAAATTTCAAAACAAAGAGCTTTGAATACGACCTTGCTTAATAAAGACATCAACGAGTTACTAGAGACGTTTTGATTGATACGTTGCCTCAGAATTACAAAAACCACAATATAATATTACCAATAGGTTGGTATATTGTTCATTCATTTATTATTTAATGATATGTTTTTATTAACATAAATTACTTTATTAGTAAAAACTTAAAATTGACATCGTCATTATACTGGTCTATAAATAAAATCTATAAATAAAACAGATGTCCACCTTTTCAAGTTTATGGAGAAGTGATGAGATTCATCGTGGTGTGTCAGGGTCGTGGCTAATAGAAACCAACAAGCGAGTTTACTTTACTGTAAATTTCTACTCAAAATTAAAATTTAATAAAATGATAACTTAATAGAAAAGTAATTTTATACTTTAGCCATTATTACTTTTATTTTACATAATCCTTCTTACAACATTAACTCCGTTGATATTTTATCATATTGACACACAAAATGTTGAAAATTTTATGTTGTATTTTAGCAGTTCAGTATTACTAAAACGTGCCTATTTATATATCGTTTATTACGTTAATTTGTATAAATTACTTTTTTAAACAACGATTTATTATAACGCACGATTTATTACTTCGAGGCGTCAATAGCCTAATGGTTTAGGGTACGGCCTGCGAATCGTAAGGTCGTGGATTCGAATCCACCATTGGACTATTGCCGTGAACCATGTCCTAGCACAAGCTTAAGCTTAGTTGGAATGGTTAACAAGATTGTTAGTAATATTTCTTAAAAAAATTTTTTCATCAATACAAAATGATGATATAGACTTAGATTTAATAGCTAGACAGTCCCACGCCGTCAGGATGCAGACAAATTCCTCAGACCCACGTAACAAAGGCTATCTATTGTAGTTTGTACCTCAGATGTGCCTTTGAGTATCTTCGGTTCAACTTTGCTTTCCTTCACTTTGACCCACTGACATTCTAATGTGTAATATTCGCTCAGAGCATTTTGCGCGATTAGAATTAATCTTAGATTCGTGAATTATTATGAAACCATTTTGTTGCGTGGTTGCCATATAATGTGGCAAATTATAGTTTTAATTTTACGAAACAACTAAAAAACCATAAATGGAGTCCTTAACATTACAGCAGAAACATAGAGACTAGTTGTTTTATTTACAAATTTTACATTAAATGCAGTGGTAATCTATTTTCGGATAAGAATCTTAAGGTTCGGCTTACAATCTATTGGCCGTGGGTTCGATTCTCAGTCGATTTATACCAATGAACTGCCATTTCAAATAACAAAAAGTTACTAAATATTTGTGCCCGGTGTATCACAGTGGGCTCACCATCTGTTTTATATGGGTCCTAATAGACTTGGTGAAGGTGAATAACAAAAGCTGTCTCTGTCTACTCTACTAGGGCTAAAGATGACGTGAGACCTTATTTATTTACTCATTGGAATAGTTAAGTAAGAGTCGTACCATCAGAATTAAAATTAAGTCGGTCAAGGTCAAAGATCAATCGGTAATTAAACATATCTGGCGTTTTATTGCACGAAATGAAGAATGGGCCCTCTTGATCGTGTGTATAATATAGTAAAGAATTGTTAATTAAATAATATTTCATATTAATTATAATTACAAAGGAACGAATTGAGTGGTGCAAAACGAAACAAATCTAAAAGAACACTACAACGCTGAGTCAAGGACATCTATTATATTCGGTAAGGTGTTATCCTACACTTGTAATTGAACTCCGATGTCGATTTAAGATTAGTCGGCGTGCACTGCTAAGTATTTATTATCACTCTCGTACCTGTCAAAGTGGCATAACATTTCGAAGCGAATGACACGCGGATTCACTTACGTTGCAAACTTTTTAAATGTCAGTTCCTAAACTTTCGCATATCAGATGTCTATGCCGCAATATTACCGTGATGGCGTGATCAACTCAACATTTTAAGCAACAATGGTTTCACGCCAATATGTAAAAAATTTCGTAGAAACAGATAGGTTACAATCATACTAAAGAGAGATGACGAGAGACTGAGAGACAGACCTAAAGAAATACGTAAATATATTATATTTCTTTCAGTCGGTAAATAATATTTACACGACTATATAAATGTTAAGTTCTCCTTCAAACAGTCTTGTTCAATCATATATTTATAATGCAGAAAACAGCATAAACAAAGCAAAAAAAGCATAAACATTAAGTAACCCAAAGGATATAACCACTGTTATTATGCAATAAGCAATAAACAAGTGTTGCCAAATATTGCAAAAATTAGATACCATTTAATAATTGCATTAATCTATTTGACAGACAACATATTAAATGAAATTAAATTAACAAAGATTTTAAGAAATCTCATAGATAAGCTGGAATTCTCACAGATGTTTTAATTAAAAAAATACTTTAAAATAATAAACGGTAAGACGTTATATTTCATACTTATATTATAAGGTACAGCGTGTTTAAAAGATCAATTTAATACATTATAATTTAAAGTTAAAATTAATATATTGAAAAATTAAGAAAAAAAAATTTTTTTTCTTTGTTATACTTTGTAAGCAAGTGCACGATCCCACCTGATGTTAAGTGGAAATGCAATCATGGACGGTAAGGCGCACTAGCTTTGTAAATGCCTATTTACGCAATAAATTTTCACTTAATTTAAAAGATATTTGTTCAAACATTATTTTCATACCACGACATATAGTAACTGGCTCAGCTGTTGGATTCAAAAAAAATGCGCAGAGTCGCGTTTGTAACCTAATCCTTAATTACCCACATAAGTAATGTTTTGTAGTTTTTGATATTGTGTTCTTTTACCATTTATACGAGTATCTATAATTAATTTATTTCCCAAATTACGGCTTAAACTAGAATTATTTTAATAATTCTTGATTAAATTACACATAGTTTTCCTTAAGCGAATTTTGTCATTTCTATCAGTGAAATAAATTTCTCAAATCTCAGATGTAATATGAAACCCTAACCCAGTCTTATCGTTGTAAAACAATTACGACATGATCACTAAGTAAATATTTATAATTACGACAGAAACTACAACATTAAAACATAAACAGAAAAACAATTTAACAGACAATTTCAAGTTACATTGTTTTTGTTTTTATTACGATTGAGGATTTGTTAGGATTGCAAATGTTAATGCAATACAATCCTAACGTTTTATAATTTTTTATATTATAACAATTAAGACTGTATTATAGTGCAATTAATTATAATAAATATAATATAAGAAGCTATTAATTCCGCTTAAGGGCATGTGTTCATCGTAAACCTATGAACACATTTTCAATTAATAATTTCCTCTCTAACGATATAATTGACCAGAAAAAATTCACTACCATACTCGTGGACTTGTATTTTTACAATAAATTATTGGTGGTAAATTTTTGGTGGTAATTTAATCAATAAATACACATTGGTATTTTTTACTTATTAAAAAAATACACTCCTTCTCCTATTAGAAACCGGTTCAAAATATAATGTACTAACTTATTTGCTTAATTCGTAATTCACCGCGGTGCTCTATTGCAGAGTAAAAGACTTCAACGAAATTTATTACATATAAAAATAATCATTGCGGTAACGAAGTTTTTGAATAGAGATGGAACATGGACAAAAGTGTGGTCAGATAATACAAAAAAATACGAAAGCCCACATAATAGTAAAATAGTGTTAAGTTCTCTACCTTACCCTGCGTCAAGGGTGTGGAGTACTTTATTCGTTTATTTTGTTGTTTGGAATAAAGCAACGTGAGCTGCAATACGTTCACTTTATTGATAAGATAAACTTAAGTGATATGTGCTACTAACAATACCAAAATTTTGTAACAAAATTTCGCGCAGACCCGCCTTTGTACTCGACGCCTTGAGATAAGATGGTTCGTCATTAGCTTAATAACTTTACTAGCTAGAAACCTCCTTTAATTTATAACAGTAATTTGTGAAAACTGCTACATGTACGTACCAGTACGCTTTTTGAGAGTTGATCTTTATCATTAATTTTGCTATGGGATAAAACGACAATCGAGCATTAACTTCATCTGGATAAAAGGACCGTAATCTCTGCCTACCCATCTGATTTAACGGCGAGTGTTTCTATTTACTAAAAATGCCAACAAATTTTCTCAAAATTTTTAACTTTTTTATTATTATATATCACCATTACAAATTTTATCATATTCCATTACAAAGGGTCAGTAGTCGCAGACCGCACATCTAACCATTGCCCTACTAAATTCTTAAAAGTTAGTGTGTTTATGGAATTACTCTAACTAGCGGAGTAATACGAGCAGGTAACAACTAAGTTCAAAGTGTACGTACACGCACGACATCCGCCAAGTTATAAAGAGTTGTGAAATTGTGTCCCGAGGCAAAGGGGCCCGAAATAAACGAGATAATGTGCTGCAATCATCATTAATCATGCAAGAACCTCCACCAGTAGCTCGTTCAAATTATTCACACTAAAACTTATCTTTATTTACACTGTTAATCGATGAAAGAAAATTAGGATTTTTTTTCGCTTGCCTTAATTTATTTTTAATTACTAAAAAAACTTTAACGATTATAATTAATAAAGGAACAAGCTTCTCTACCTTCTACCCCAGGGACATAGAGATATCAACCGCTACCTGCTTTAACAAAGCTTATTAGGTCCCAAGATGATTGCCGAGTTATCGCCATGCATAATTTTGCAGTCAGTGATTTTTTTGTATATAGAAAACCGTAAAAGGAATTGGTACAAGGCGACTTAAATTCGAACCCTCGACCGCAGACCACAAGTTAGATGACCTGCCGCTAAACTATCCAGTTCTTAATTTATTCATTTTCTACCATTTTTCAAGTACTGTTTAGAATTGGAATAGAATTACAAAATTTACAATTTAACATTCCTGTTAACCATTTAACTAAGCTTAAGCTTGTGCTAGGAGTGTGTCCGCTTCACGTCAATGGTCGAATGGTGGATTTAAACCTACAACCTTACGATTCCCAAGCCGTACCCTAAACCATTAGGCTATTGACGCTTCAAAACGCTTTAATCCCTGAATGAATTCATTTGAAGTCGAAGTTTGTTTTAACAAGTTAATATACTTATTATATATCAAACACAATAATCAATGTGGGATAAATACTTTAACTATTTTGACTGTAGTTTATTTTATTTATGGCCGAGGAATTGTTGTTACTGTGAATTGTCCTCACTGAAAGAATCCTATCAACTCATATCGCCATTGATTGTAAAACTTATGGACTTGTTGTAACTATCGCTAATCGTGGATTTGCTTACCAGGTACCATTGCATAAAGGCCACCCACGCTAGTTCCATGACCGCGTGCTATGAAGCAACCTTACTTTCACTGCAGGCGCGTCTTGCTTTACCGTTTTGTCCTATCAACAGGAAATGTCACATTCTTTTACGATTAATTGTTCAATTGACGTGTGACTCACCGTAATATAGGTGCAGCCGCAGACCACATGGGTCAAGGGTTAGACTTTGCTTTTAAGTTCTTATTCGATTGCCATCTAATGTGAATGATTGTGCAATTCGTAGTATTAGATTTGATTGCTATAAACACTTATATAACTTTATACCAGGAATCTTCTAAAGTGTACCCGTAACTCCGCCGTAATGAAACGGTAGTGTAAGATAATGGGATTTTAGTCAGTGCAAGAACCTTCCCCATAATGCATACTCGTTAGTCGAACATGTTAAGTGTATTAATAAATTTTGTGTCATTTCTGAACACTGTATATTTTTGGGCTTTTATTCAAATATAGGTCAAATAATTGTAACATTCTTTTTAAGATATATAATTTTAAATTTTTAATTCATATTTAAAATGTTACGTAATTTACGTTGATTATTTGATTAGTCTCATTTGACTGGATTTGAAATTGGTGTTTGTTACTCGTAAATATACTTGTACTTAATTTTTTAAATGATAAAAGATTCTAGAGTTTATTTCACATATTGTATATGATCGTATTTAGTAACAACCACCCGATGATACCCTAATGTCTAATCGTTTGACTTATGAACTTGTAATACGTTTAAATACTGGCAGGCGAAGTTTGTGTTTTTCAAACAATAACTAAATTCACTTGCTAAATACACGTCTATGGCAGCTGGGATTATAGGAAGATTACCTATCGTTGTGCATTGGTATAATTTATTTAAGAGTACAAAAATAACCTTCACTGGAACCGCAACGCATCCTATGAATTTTAAATATCGCATCATTAAAAACACGTTACGCACCTTACAATTACATAAGTACCATAGACAAGAACACGGCAATGCGAATATGTTACAATTGTTAATGTCAAATTTGACAGCTATTACAATATCTTCATAAGATTGAAACATTATAATTTTGATGGTTTTAATCATAACTAGCTTTTGAACTAAGGCCACGCCTTCGCAGATTGTGTTAGGAAATAGAAAAAATCGCTAGTGTATTTCATGATATTTTACACGTCATAACGAGTCTATCTGTCAATTGATGGCAAATAATCTCAAAGTAAAACTATCTATCCGTGGACCCAAAGACTTATAATAGGTAAATTTACAACTCCAGCGTAGTTGAGCTTATGGCCCACCAGAACTTTAGTTATCACCGTCACCCATGTACATTTTCAACACTGGAGAATGTCTAGGCTCGCTGGTGTCAACTGATTCCTCAAGTGAATACTCTCCCCGACTTAACTTTTTATTCTAGAGAAATTCCGGGAGATCTCAGCCACGGCTCGATCAGCTCAATGTAGTATACATTAAGAATTCCCAGCAGTAAAGTAGGATTCAACGATCAACTTCGTTTTGGATTTTGAAGGCACACACACCCACGAAACGGGCTAGTCCAGCGACGCTTAGAGGGAAGTTCTCGTTCCTTACGGACATCCCACAATATCTCTCGATAGCGCCCGTGGGTGTTGTTGGTGTGAGACCGACTAAACACGTCCATATCCCTGGGACGGCGTGTATACGTAGGCATTTCCCCACGAAAATAAGTAAGTACCAAGATCTAGTGTGATACCGCCATGAAGTAAAACTATGTAATGCTTCTATGTTACGCCCCGTGAGTGACAATTCCTGATGATCTACAAGGCACCTTTAATTTCTTTGTTAGTGTTTGTGTACATCATACATACATATATCATATCATCATCACACATTATATATAGTATCGCCAACATACATAGTATTAATGCTGGTACGTCCCTTCGGAGCCACGATAACAGTAAAGACCTAAGACACAGTTTTGTAGTAAAAGTTTTATACTCATTTATCATAAATAACATTCCTTCACATTAGACGGTTTGATTAAAAATTTAATTCAGGATCTGATTGCATCATTGTTGCTGTCTGTACTTGATAGTTGCATATTTTGTTCGACACCGCGGATGGGCATTAGAATGTTTATGGAACGCAAAGGTCAGTGCTAAACGAAGCAGTATCTTCATTTGTTCGCCGTGAAGCTGATAATTTATTGAATTAAATACCGATGGGGTCACTCCGTCCAGGACATTCCCACACTAAAGTTGTGGATGCTATGAGATCATGGTTTACGATTTCAACATACGTTTACTGCAACATTTGTATGAAAGGAATCCAATATTAGAATTCTTAGCGCAGAAGTCAAAAAACATTTTGAAAGCGGCCGATTTTTTTACCTCTAACAATAGTTTAATTTTAGAGATTTTATTTTTATCGATACTAATAACAAATACATTGATTTAAAAACTAGATATTACAGACATATCTCTGCACCGGTATTCTGCGAGGTAGTAAGTCTTCTCTGGTTATCATCTCCTATTATACAACACAATATAATAAGTATATTTACGAGTAACAACAAAAACCGACTTCAACTAGAATACGAATATTTATAAAATAAATGAGAACTTATAGAAATAATTAGAACCTACTGAAACTCTATATACCTTTGATATACATGCTTTCCAATATATGAATCATCGAAATCGGTTGGCATGATATTAAATTATTCGTCAAATTGTCGCATACATAGTGAATGCAAATTTAAGATGTATAATGTTTTGTCTAGGATGCTATTTTCAGAATTAGACGAATTGAGTAGCACCACCTTTCAAATAAAAAAGTATCATTAAAATCGGTGGCTGGACAGTCGAAAGTTTGAGGATTTTAAAACATAAATTAAAATACAGACCAATTAACGCTCTCAAGTTAGTTGATAAAATACGTTGACACGTTCATCCGCTTTACCTACCCATTTTTAATTGAAATAATAGGAAAATATAGTGTGAAATGCATTTAGATTTTCACATCCGATGTCCGACCAACCTGAATTTTTTTTATTAACTACTAATGTTTAAAAAATCTTTGTGTTAAGATTAATTGCGTAGAGATTAACGATTGTTCCACCCAGTGCATCCCCAGCTTTGTCGGCACTGAGTTAAATACCGATTCATCAAAGAAAACAACAGGATCTTCGAGTCAATACATAAGAATAAATGTACAGTAAATATCATAATTCAACGATATTATTTTTTTATAAGGTCAGAGGTCTAGTGTGCCTAATTAACTCTTTTTGTGATAATTTCCAAGCTTAAACCTAATAAAATCTTTCGCTCCTTATTTATTATGCTTCTGAACGGTTAATTTTGGTAAAGACGCAAGGTGGGTAACCTTTCGTTATTTGAGTATATTTAGGCGGTGTCCGGATATTACGTGATTTAATTCCCCCATCGTATTATTAAAATAGGTTATTGAGGCGCACATCGAGAAATTATTCCTTTATTGTGGATATCATAGTTAATTCATTAATTGTGATAAACTTTTATTGTAAATGTATAGAAACAAAATGTATTAGAAAAACAACAAAGCGTCAATAACCTAATGGATTAGGGCGCGGTTTACTGGCGTGAACTATCTCCTAGTATAAAAAATTTGCTAGTAGAAAAAAGTGGAGAAAGAAAACCAAGAACTACAGTTCTAAATTCAGTATAAAACTAATTAATTATATTATAATTTGGTAATATTACTAACACAATAATTTATAACTTAATATTTAATTGGTTGTGGCCATATATAATTGTATTACGACAGTGTTCCATGAAATTGATACTTTTAATTTGTGTGTACTATTCATTTATCAAAATTCATTTTAAAAGAAGTATAAAAATAGGATGGTTTATTTTAAGGCAGACGTGGGTACTTCAAGAGGAAATGGCGCTTACAAAAGGTGAAGGCTACGGGAACCACGGTCGTGTTTTATTTTTAAAATTCATTACTTTATTGTTATTGCGAAGGTCGAATGGGTATTGACAATACAATGCGCATGCGATATTTACACATTTAAAACCATTTAATACACATTTAAGCTTTTTACTAAAGCTTCTTTAAGAGTAACGTACCGGAGCTTTTGCCAACATTTTTAGACTTCGCATTTTTTGAATTATATATATAATGTAATACTGTGTAACATAATATAATGTATTACTATTTAAACATACCTATTTATGGATTTGTTTATTTATGTATTTTATATTATTTTATATCTGCTGTGAGTTTTTCACGTATAGAGAAGGCCTTCCGAGTACGTAGGGAATTTGACACTACCAGTCTCCATCCCCGGTCGAAGGTTCTGAGAAAGAACCAGGAGTACAGTGTCGAAAGACTTGAGAGAGGCTCAGATCTGGGCTTGGGCGGTTACTCTTAACACGTTAACATTCCAATTCGACGGCGACCTAGAGCGAAATCACGCTTCTTTTTCGTGACGAACTTTACGGATTAAATAGAGAAGCTGACTTTTATTGCTATACAGAATTTGAAGAGGTGACATAGTTTTACTTATCTCGAAACTCGGTTACTATGATAGACGTAACCAACTGAAGGCACCCAAAATGCCCGAATCGGCCAGTACCAGTACCATTCACAATTGTTAATTTAAGGCTATGAAATAAATTAAATGAAAAATTAAAATAAAAAATAAATTGGGTCTCGAATCAAAACCTCTGATAAATCCGTATCATAATTACTAGTCTACTTCTACTGGCCTATGACTGCTTCACTTATAATATTACTTCCAAATTCGTCTGCCCGTGTAGGTTAGAGTGATACTTTTGAAACAAATTAACCACAGGTGCAACATTTATTACCAATGCGGATAGTGTGATAATATCCAAGAAGTCTGTACACCAAGGCGTTCTAATAACCTTTAATAGGCGCTTGTGTGCATTAAAAGTTAAACACACACACAAACAATATGAACACTAAAATAATAATTGTCCATTACGAACTGAGAAATGAGAAAACAAGGCGTTAGATTTTATTCGCTCATGCAATCCTCTAGCCTCGAAAATAATGCTCCTAATTCTAAAAAATGCTACGCTATAAACTACAAATACATTGAACAACGGAAGGTCATAACGGTCTTCGAAGCTACGTAACTAAATTTGTTATAACCTTATGATAAGTTAATGTGTACAAAAACTTGTAATAGAATTAAGTAATAAAATAAAATAATGCATTTAATGAACTGAATGGACAGTGGTAAAACTACGGGTGATTTTTTTGCTTATTTAACATTTTAAAAAAACACAGCAAAAAAAGAACTATTGCCCTAATACTTATTCTAAAGAGAAGACCCTATGCCCAACAGTGGGACATGTATAGGCTTATTTCACCAGGACGTATATATACTTTCTCAGTTCAGTTCTTCCTTCGTTTCAGTTGATGAGTTATGCTGCACGACATCTAACTTTTCCTTCGTTACAAGTATAGGTAGCGGTGACTGAATTTATCCTCTCTTTTATAAACGAAAATTAAGCCCGAAGGCTCCACTTTCGTTTTAAGACAACAACGAAATTGTTATTCGTTAGTCTTAGCCTAGAACTTGGTGGTAACGCACCTGCATTCCTCTTATTTCGTGTTTATATTCTGTGGAGAAGAGTCACTTCATGGTCTGAGTGATAGTCTTATCAAAAGTTACAGCCTATATATTTATGTCCCACCGTTGGGCACAGGCCTTATATATAAAGAGACATAATGGCATAGTCCGCCACGCACACCTAGTGCGGATTGGCAGACTTCACATATCTTTGAAAATTTTCTAAGACATGTAGGTTTTTTGGTTTTCTTTCTTTTTTCCGAACAGATGGTTAATCGGCACTTAAAGGTATAAAAAAATTCATTGGTGCCGGCACAGGGGAAAGAACTCGGGTTGCTAACGTACTACGTTAACGCAACCGTCCGGGGACTGAGCAAGCACGGCAAAGTCTTATAATCGTAGTTAAATTAACGTTTTCTTCTTAAAGAATATACATACTTATTTAAACAATTCTCCCTGCCTATCTGTATAGGTAATAGCTATAAGGAAGTCCCGGCAAGAAACTCTCAGTCAGACCTTTAAATTCCGATGGCAATTTTAGCTGGAGATGAGGCGGTGCAGTTGGTGCGGTTGAAACAGGTTCTAGGCTATTATATCGACGTAACCGAATGCTTCAAAATAAGTATCATATCATTATTCGCAACCATACAAACTAGTAGAACTGAGAGTTCAACTTTGATTCCTAGTCAATTCCTAATTGGCTTGTGTTACAAGTCATAATGTCACGTCAGAATAGTTTGAAGCGTCAATAGTCTAATGGTTTAGGGTACGGTCTACTAATCGTAAGGTCGTGGGTTCGAATCCACAATTCGACGATTGTCGTGAACCATGTCCTACCACAAGCCTAAGCTTGATGAAAAAAAATTGTTAGCATTCTATTTTTAAAAAATGTTTCTGTTTCATAACACAAAGGAAATTTTTCATTTTGCTACAATTTGTGAACCATGGCGAAAAAATTACACATTTCACGTTCACTGACGTTTATTTGGCACCGATATATACAAGACCAAGCTTATTAGATGTTATGATGGCGATTGGCTGTCCAAAGTTTGGCACGAAGTCCGAATGGCTTCGTTAGTCCCAGAACTATTGACTGTCCCTGCACCAGGCGCTACTAAATGCCATCTCTTGATGATCTTCAAGGCTAGTTGGTGATGCAGCTGAAAACAATCTGGTCGGTCTTGAAAAGACCTAAGGTGGTTAATCTTTTGATGAAATATAACATAATTCTCTCATCTTCCTTTTACCATCAGACATCAAAACAGTTCAGTTGTCTACAATCCTTATGTTGTGGACATTTTTAAATACTTGTAAATATGTGCTTGACACGGACCAACCGGTTATTAAGTGGAACTGTTCTGGCTGGCAGGACACACTAGCTACGAACACACAAACAAACAAAGTACTACCTTTTTAATCGTACGTCAAGAAAAAGATCTGTCTTTCTCACCAATTACATTATGGATGATTTCAAAAGCGAATCGGCGTCCTCCTGTTAATAAAAAATCAAATGAGATCCTAATCAAACAACTGCTACTAAATTGCAAAAATAAATACAAACAAATTGAAAATCTACCCCTTTTTTTAAGTCGGTTAAATTTACTACGTCTCTCATGTAATAGGATCGTGGGAGTTTTTTTGCAACAAATACGAAGTATCAACGACACGGATACTAAATACGAAAATAACTTAAATAATGTACACAAATAGTATTTGAACTTAACACTCGTGACCCAATTGTCAAGTTCTATCGATACTATAGTTAAAAAAAAAACATTAAAAAACCGCTTAAGTCGTTAAAGATTTACAACTTAGTAGTACTTATATACAAGAAAATCATTAATGATGATGAATTGTAAATAATTACTGACGCATATCGATAATGATGGCAATAATTTTATAGACTTTATTAGTTTTGCAAAATATTCATCACCATCATTTCGAGAAGTTCCATTCAGTAATTAAGTTTATAAGGTCTCACATCCTTTTAACTGTAGGGATAGACAGGGACCGCTTTCGTTGTCCCTTTTCCACCAAGCTTAAAGTTACAGCCTTTGTATATATATATGTCCCACTATTGGATACAGGCATTCTCTATACAGGCCCTAGTGCGTATTGGTAGACTTCACATGTCTTAGATTAATTTTCTAAATATGTAGGTTTCCTCACTATGTTCTCCTTCACCCCGGAGCGCGTGCTAATTCAGCACATAAAAAACAACAACAAATTTATTGGTGCCGGCACCGGGGATCGAACTCGGATTGCTAGCATACGGTGCAACTTGAGGCAACCGCCGAGGTACCACGGGCTCTTGGTCAGTATTAGGTCCCATATGTGTGTGTCACAAAAATCAAAAAAATGGCAAATTATTAGTACAAGACGACTCGGATCCAAACCCGCGACTATCAGACTGTAAGTCACTAAACTATCCCTGAATTTAATTGAGGTTACATGGTATAATTATGTGTTTCGATATGAGGTAATAGTGTTTACGTCTAACTTCCGTATAGAAGTCCATAGGTAAAACATCTAGGTCTACAAATAAACAATAATGCCTAAAATTCACACGCAAATACAACAATCCGATACAGACGAAATATCCAATCGCGTAGTTGAAGTGGAAAAAAAATGTCTTAAGTTCACATTTATTTATTGGGAAAAGTTGAAGTTTCATTATAATATGGAATGAATTTTGTAACATACGCCGATGCGTATATATAAAGAGATGGGCCGGTACACCGATCATCATTCGAGAAGTCACCTCCGACCCAGTGTCACATACATTGCTAACATGCAGCTGGTGAGTGGACTTTTTTACGATTTATCGATATTCATTTGTTATCGATTAACTAACTTAGTGGTTAACGGATTGAGGATATAGTTATTGTGTTAGATCGTTGTCTACAATTTGAGATATATATATATATATATATATTTAATTTAAGCGAATATATAATTATCTATAAAAAGGTTAAGTATTATTGTATTGTATTTTATATTACTTCTGTTAGTCAAAATGACGTCCGTACACGGAACATTAACCTTTAATAACTAGAAAAATAGAGATTGCATTATAAGCCCATATTTTGATTTCTTTCTTTACGAAATCTTGTTTTTATGAAAAAAAAATATATAAAAATATTTGTAATATTTAAACATTTTCCACAAAAAAAAATCGCAAAACAAAGATAGATACGTTAACGATCGCGAAGTTTGAAGATTATGAACGACATGCAAAGCACTTTTTTTTTTAAAAAATTACCATTCCAAAAATATTTTTTTGCACAAATATTGGAACATCCCAACTAAGCTTAAGCTTATGCTAAGAGGAAGTAATAACCGTAATAATAGTAATAATCGAAAGGGGAATTTGCACATACGAACTTACGATTTGCACTCCGCACCCAAGCTATTATGTTCTATTTATATTAAGTTACTTTACTGTAGTTATATTAAATATCATAACATTTATTTATTTTTTTTTAAAAAATTATTTCTTGTCTTTCCAAAAATATTACTAATATTCTTTTTAACCATTTCAAGTAAGCTTAAGCTTATGCTAGGAAATGGTTCATGTCAATAGTCGAATTGTGGATTCGAACCCACAACCTTACGATTCACAGGCCGTACCCTAAACCATCATCAGGCTATTGACGCTATATCATCCCTAGTAAAAACTTAGTGACATAATTTTCAATACCCTACATCTCAACTTCGAGCTCGTTATTAGCGTATCTTAAATTGCTATTTCGCGTGACTATTTAGCGTTTAACAGATACAGCGATCATAGATCGGTCGGTTCTTGAAATTTGTGAATCATTTGTTGCACACACCAACCGTCTTTATGCAATTGAATCGTTAATTGATGCTTTTAAATATTTCTCAACCCTCATATGTGATGAGTGAATTTTAAAATAGCTCTAACATATCGCTCAAACTAATATTACTAAAGGAAAGCGATAACAACTTTATGTGACGACCTATATGAATTTTTAAGTGAGTATTTTAATAAATTATTGTCCATATATGTATATATTTAGTTAACATTTCACGTCCTATGCGATGCTTGCTGTTCGAACTTAGCTTGTGCCTAATTTCGGTTTTCAAAGTTTTAAGTACAAATATTTTTCCGAAGTATTAGATGTATACCAATGCCCTAACTTAGGACTGGCAGGACTGTCTACCCTACATTGATATTCAGTATATGGCAATAGTTTGTAGCGGACGCATGCAATATCTATATAAAAACTGTTTTATTTGAGATTCGTAATATATTAGTTTGAATCGTTGCCATTTATACTAATGATAATGAAGCGTCAATAGCCTAATGGTTTAGGGTATGGACTGCGAATCGTAAGGTCGTGGGTTCAAATCCACCATTCGACTATTGCCGTGAACCATGTCCTAGCACAAGCTTAAGCTTAGTTGGAATGGTTAACAAGATTGTTAGTAATATTTCTGAAAAAAAAAAGAAATATTGCTAGCTTTCTTTATAAAAAAAAATGATAAGGATTGTTAGGACTACCTATATGATCCTATAGGAGAAAAAACTGTAGTTCTTTAATCTTAAATTGTGAGTCACTTTGATGACTTTGTTCAAATATATGTGAAGTGTTTGCAAGATATTATTCCGCTCCGTGGAATATTATACTACTAATTAGGCTTACAGTTTGGAGCTGTGGTAGCTCAGTGGCTCAAGTTGCACAGGACGCTAGCAACCCGAGTTCAATCCCGAGAAAATTTTTCCAAGGCATGTGCTGTCTGCCAATCTGCACTAGTGCCGCGTGGTGGACTATGCCCTCATACTATCTTCACAGAGCCACGCCCAATAGTGGGACAGATATATTATATATATATAAAGGCTGTAACTTTAACTTTATCAAAGTTTACTTCTACTGTTATTTACTACTACTATAAAATACGTAATACATATTTTTATTTCATTAAATTCATTAAAATGATGTGTACTTCACTTATTTAAAATTCTCGTTAAAATTAAAGTCCTAAATTGGATTTATCAGGATAGGGGAATAAGGAAAGATGTCCTTAAAATACTACATTCAAGTATTCGAACTCATATCCGTTACAAATTAAATACCGGTTAAACGTCGGGCCGTTTTGATTTACGCAAATAAGTTAACAAGATAGATGCAGATAACGTCGGGTAGATGCGAATTAAAAAACAATGCAACACGCAGTAAAGTTTTGTCCGACAATTTTGTAATCTCTGTGTACTTTTTCGGTGGAAGGCGCACACATTGTGCACCTTCCATTGTTTAAAAGAATACAAGTTCGCAAGAGCTGATTAATTGTTTTGTTATCGGCACCAAGAAGAAGGTTTTTCCGTCTTATTTTGTTGCAATGTATCGTGTTATTTGATGTAGTTTAGGGGTACTTTGGCGTTAATAACGATTGGCGTTCTCAAGTTAATTTTGTTTGCTATAATGGGTTGTGCTTTCTATATTATTCTAAGTTACAGCTTTAAAGTATCTTTTGTATCAATGATCTTAACCGTTCTATAACTTTCTATATATTTATATACCAATTGGGATATCGTCGTACTAACGTACATACGTACGCACGTATATAAACACAATAACAATCAATGTATCGATTTATAAAAATTGTGACAAATTAAAAGGGGGTTAAGACATTTGTTAAGCTCCAACTTTCTATAAACAAACGATACTCAACAAAATTTGTACACATTATCTATGTAACAATGATTAATTTTGAAGACTTTACTAATGTATAATAAGGCGATCAGCGTTTCCTTGATTTTAACACTTAATAATAAAAGATTTTTACTTGTTTTTTCCGCAGGTACTTATCGCCACCCTCGTCGGCTTCGCCGCCTCAGCCTTCGCCCCGGCCTATCCCGAACAATCCAACCGCCCTCAAGCCGCCTACGAGAAGAATGCCCGCATCCTCGCCTACGACTCCGATGTGAAGGAGAATTCGTACAGATACAGCTACGAAACAGAGAATGGTATTAAAGCCGAGGAACAAGGACAGGAGGTAATATTCACGGCATGAGTGCAATTTAATTAATTGTTCATCCACTGCAGAACAAAATCATTCCGCGGACGCCACAAACTGCATATAAAATGTTATCAAACTAAGCGATCACATGATCGCATTCATCTTATGTGATGCCCTCATAAGATTCATTGCAATCATTCTCACATGTATCTAATGATATAATTCTTAAACCTGAGAATCAGGACTACATCAGTATATAATAAGTCGTGTGTCCTTTTTCACTGGTAGATTGCTAGATCTACTAACTATTGAATGTAGTTACAGCATAAATTTCGTGATTACTTTTAATAAATAGTGCCGTGGTAGCTAAGTGTCCGGGCGGTTGCCTCAATTTGCACAGTACGCTAGCAACCCGAGTTCGATCCCCGGTGCCGGCACCAATAACCTTGCTGTTGCAATTTTATGTCCTGATTTACCACGCGCTTAGCGGTGAAAGAAAATATGATTCAACATTTCCTCACGATGTTTTCCTTCTTAGAATTTTTTTCTAAGTCATGTAAAGTCTGCCAATCCGCACAAGGGCTGCGTGGTGAACTATGCCCTTATATTCTTTACAGAGAAGGTCTGCGCCCTACAGTGGGACACATATAATAGTAAACTTTCATTCTCATTTTGTGTATTTGAATTACGCAATTAAGTTGTCTACTAACTTAGACGGTAATAAAATATAATCTCAAGCAACAAGGTAAATGTACATATAAAGATTCTTCACGCTCTTGTAAAGTATTATGATATTGCCAATAAATGCCACAAGACTGCATCATATAAACAAAATGTTAATACAGTTCAAAGATCAGCTGATTCACGAGCCGCTTTAACAAGAAACGAACACCTGTAATGCGCGACCGCTCGGGTGACCATGAAGATATATATGGGCCGTATTATAGTCATGTTGTAATAATGTCAGCCAAAAAAACAACAAACTAAATACGTACTGCTTTTGGGCACAGGTCTCCTCTCTAAAGTGATCATAAGAGAATAGTCCAGTACGCGGCTCTAGTGCGAATTGGCAAGATTAACAGCCCGCACCAGGAATCGAAATCGGATTGTTAGTATACTATGCAACTTGAGACAACAATACACTGAGCTACCACGGCTCTAAAGAGCTACTCGGCTCGGATTTCCATACTGGATTGATAATCGAGCCAATTTAAATCTTAGATGACGTCATCACTCTTGCCTTGATCCATCATTAATAATGTAAACGGCCTTACATGTTCCTGAAGGTAAAAAGAGGATTAGAATAATAGAATTATAGTCCAGTCTACCCCGTTAAAAGAGTTAAAGGGTTGTGAGAGCTACTTTATCACATTCATAAACGTTGTCGATTAATTTATATAAAGCAGTTTACAACAGTTTACCTTAACGTCCTTGATCAGTACAATTTGGCCGTAAATAAAATTTAGATTTTTAAAAATATTCCGAACTTAAATCATTTTTAAAAAACGATTTACTGATATCTACTCTAAGAAAAAACCATTCCTTGATTGTAAATTGAATTGTGGAATCATATTTAAATTAATTCAAATATATTCATAAAATAGTTGCAATAGAATTTTATAGCAGTGATAAATTATTTCTTTCCTATTCGGCAAGACCAATGCATATTTAAGTATTGTAATTTTTTAGATTTTTTAAAATTTTGCAACAACACTAAACAGTTCTAGGGTTTTCTTTGTTTATTTCTTAATCTTACATCAAGTATATTTTTGCGGAAGTAAGAGCCCTTTGCCCTCTATGTGTTTCTCGTAAATTTTAAAAAGATCAGCTTCCAAAACATTGTTGATACCTGTCGTTGCACGTAGAATGTTAGAATGTAACAAAAAAGCTTCACGACCTACTAATCTTAAGGAGGTAGATGGGTAGCAATATTTCGAACTTGTGACATGGTCGTCGCCTAAACATCAAGCGCAGGTTTCAACAATTGTTTGCCCTTAATAGACAAAACAGAAACTCTCCTTTAGTAAAAGTAATATTATTATAAAAAAATCTTTATTTAGCACCGCAATAAAGTTAACAGTTTACAGTTTAGTAACACAATTCTAGTGTACCATATTAGCAACATTAATACAAAAATATTGTGTTGCCGATATTAATGCCCTCCAATTAATTTCAGGGTAATAAGATTCTTAAATTTATTTTAATTTTTCTTAAATTATACTATAGTAGTCGCCTTTTATGCTATTACTGGTCAGAAAACTGACAAAGGCGTAATAAAACCTGTCCCTTTTTAATCCTTTACAGTAATGGTCACACTAGTTTTGACGATCCCATGTGTTAGTTTGCAATCGCTAAGTCGAAAAGGGCAGTGACCAACTCTGCCGACCGATATTCTAAAGGTCGCATCTATTATGCAAAAGCCCAACTTAGATCTAATTATAGATTCAAGAATATATCAATCATTTAATGGGACGAGTAAATCTACGTTGATTTAATATTGATTTTCATTAATATTAATTTAATCTTATGTTGTAAATCTAGTACCTGACGCCGGCCCTGCGTAACCGAAGCTCCTGGAGTCAAGGATAGCTCTGATGTTTGTTGTTTATATTATGTTGTCATTGACCGTTACGTTGTTGATTGCCCTATTGTGATCTGAACCTGGCACTGCAGGCGACTCACATTTTCCTATGATAAATAAGCACGTAATTATTACTCATACTGTTATATGTGTTACTATAAAAAATATCGATACCAGATTTGTCTAATCGGGTGGTCCAAATTGGAACCGGATTTAAATAACTGGAATTCATTATTTAAATTAATACTTAATTCTAGCGGATTACTTAATATTTATGTTTTTAGCAGTAATGGTTTAGTAACTTAGGGGTACTAGTTAGATCTGATGGTCGCTAGTTGGAATCTATGTCAGCTTGTAGCAATGAATTGTTGTTTTTTCGATGGGCTCAAAACCTACCACAAATGCGTAATACCCTGTACGTTATAGACTTTGTTATGACTCTCCCATAGAATGGAATTACTTCGTCAATCAATAGGACAGGCTTACTTTCATTTACTGCTGGTATGTCTTACCACCAAATATTACGTTTCATGTTAACTTTAGTTGGTACTTTCAACCGATTTAAAAAAAAAGGTTCTCAATTCGTCGTATGTTTTTTTATGTTTGTTACCTTCATAAATTTCGAAGTAGGTAAGGTCCCATTTTAATTTGGTCCAATTCTATCTTCTTCTATCCACGAGGAAACCATAAGTCTAAAATATGCATTAAGAATGTGCGCGACAAATAATCGAATAACTATCACGTCAACCGATTTTGATAATTCAGTTTTTATTGTAAAAGATGTACTTTAAGGGTAGTTTGATGAGAATTTAGTTAGGTTCTGATTAACTCTATTTCGTGATATTCCTATTTTGAAGTATTTAACTAAATTAGGATTTTAAAAACAAAAATAACGCTAGACTTACTCTTTGTTTGCTAATGTTTACCGTAAGAAAACATTTCGCATTAAAAATTAATGCGATGTCTTACTTCAACATCATCATGAATGTCGATTCTACAGCTTTTTTGTTATAGTTTCGTAATACTCAATAGACAGATGTAATCGCCATGACGAATAGTAAATTGATATGCAGAATACATTCGAGAAGGGAGCTCTGAACGACTGGGATCTCGGAATTTGATATCGCGCATCCAGGTCGCTTCTTACGATTATGCAAAATGTAGAATGTTGTATGTAAACTTTATGTACTGTTATATCGGCGTTTCCTGTTAACATTTATTAACAATGCGTATTTTTAATGAATTACTAATTACTGAAATATAAAGTAAAAATATCAATGGAACGTCAATAGCCTAATGGTTTTTGGGTACGGTCTGCGAATCGTAAGGTCGTAGCTTTCTTTTCTTACTGGTATTTGTAGTAGCTCAGTAGTAGAACGAATAACTTCCAATATACGGACTATTTTATTACACTAAATTTAAATTTGGAACAGAAGAAAAAATAAAAGAAAATTTAAATAAAAACATATGTACACACAAAAATACATATCAATGATATTGTATACTTCACAGAGGCCACGTAATAAAAAGCCTTTGTGTAGAAGTTATTTTGTAAATGTTACTGGCAGGTAAGGAATACCCTTAACCGACGATTATGTATAGTATACATATGATGTAAGGAAGACAGAGAATAGATTCATTCGAGATGTGATACTGGAGGCGAATGCTACGAATACCGTGGAATGCTAAGCGCACAAATATCTGTTCTCTCCCAACTCGCTATACCAGACTGTCTTCTACGTGTCTACGCGTACTGTTATATTTCGGGCATATAATGCGTACAGGAGATGGCAACCTTGAAAAGCTGGTCATCGTTGGCAAAACAGAAAGCAAGAGAACAAGAGCCGGTCGCCAGCACGATGGTCTGACCAAGTAAAAGGTGCCATTTCCTCTCCCCCTACCAGCTGGTGAGGGCTGCCTCGGACCGAAGGCGATGGAGGCAGATTGTTCACTTGAGGGCTCTAGTCACCACGATCCTCAGAAATGAGAGAACGACAAAGAAGAAGACATATGATGTGAATGAAGCGAAAGAGGTTTGAGAGGAAAGTGACTTAGTGTGAATGTTTGTGTTGGATTGTGTAAATATTAATAATCGAAATGTTTTTTACAGGTCGAAGGTATCGAAGCTCAAGGTGGTTTCCAGTACACCGGTGATGATGGCCAGGTCTACTCTATCAGCTACTCTGCAGGTCAAGCAGGATTCTTACCTCAAGGCGCTCACCTTCCCACTGCTCCTCCTACACCTGAGGCTATCCTGAAGGCTTTGGCTCAGAACGCCGCTGATGAGGCAGCTGGTATCATTGATGATGGTGAGTCTGTCATTTTGTTACTTTCGTTTATATATTTCTTTATCATCTTCTTAACCACAGCCCGGCTCTAGCCAGTGGCGGTTTTCCTTATTCTTCTTCTCTAAATTGCCCGGGTCCTTGGCATCCTCAACGGTTAAGTTGTTGAAAGCCATCCTTTTGTACGAAATCCAGCCAGCGTTTATATATTCTATGGCAATCATATTTATTACTCTCGAAGCGTCAGTAGCTTAATGGTTTAGGGTCCGTGCTGCGAATCGTGAGGTCAGGTGTTCGAATTCGTTATTCGACTATTGACGTGAACCATCTCCTAACACAAGCCTAAGCTTATTTAGATTGGTTAACATGAATGTTAATAATATTTACAATAACTCAGGTGTCACATTAAAGATATAAATATAAACAGTAACATATTATATTGTCAAAGAGTAACAAATATGTTGTGCATTTATTTTCCTTTCGAAACTAGGACAAAGAATAAAGAATAGGATTTCCATTTAGGACACTGTAAGATCTGTATTAGCTAACAATAGCTCATCAATCGTTGAAACGTAATGAAGCATATATTTGCATTACATTGCTCAACTACCCCACAATTGCTTTTAGCTGCTTGTGCCATGACATATCGATTGACTGTGTGAGATTATTTTGTCAATATTAGTCTAAATTTTTAATTAGTATGTAACGTTATGTTTGTACGTACATTATGTGTGTACATTACCTAACAAATATTCGTTATTATAAAATTAAAGTAATTTAATAATATAATGCTGAAATTTATTTTTAGAGTTATACTCAATTCGAATTCATATTATCTATTTTTTCTTTAACTTTAAACACGGATTAAAGTACTCCTAATCAGATTTTTTCTGATAAATAGACGTTATTTATCACAAAATCATGAGTAATACTTTTGTGATTTTGGTAGTTGAAATATCTTCCCTTGACTTTCAAAAATAAAGGGTCCGTTAAGGAAGTTTAAATATCTCGGAAGATAAAGACGCTAACTAACTGAAATAAATTGTGCATGATAGATAATTATATATCCATAAAATAAAATAAAATATTTTTATTAATTTATCTATATTTCATAAAAAAAAATAAACTTAAACGATAAAAGGATATCTTACGTAAACTTGGATACTACAGTATTTTTCAATAAATTTTATTTTTATTCAAATTTTCGTACTTCGTGTTGCCATCCATGTGGCGATATAATAAAATCCTAATAATTTTTTATGTTTTTAATGAAATATAAATCAATTATTTTATTTTAAGCATATTTAATTGTCTATCGTGCACAATATAATTATTATTTCAGTTAGCTAGCGTCTTTATCTTCCGAGATATTTAAACTTTCTTAACCGACTCTTTACTTCTGCTCCCGAGTGTGCAATCAAAAACAATCTTAACAATTCCCATCAAATATTACATTTCAAAACTCAACTGTAAATCACAGTCTGCCGGTTCCATTCGACGTTTATACAGCTAAACAGGCTGACCTATCGCATTACCCCGCCTAGATTGCGAACAACGCAAAATTACCGCGTAATGTGAAAATAATGGGGTTTACTGTATCTAAAATATGGTAGGGAAATTTACAAATAAACTAGAAATTTCGTAATTATGAACGAGTCTTATATAAGTGGCTTATTCTTAGTTATACTAAAGTTAAAAGACACATGTTATTATTGGAAAAACAACTGTAGATCATAAAATTATCTACAAAAAATTATCAATACTTTTTTTTTCTACGAGCCACCGTTTTTGAGATATAAAGATTCAATTTAATTCAAAGTTGTTATCGTCATAATACGAGTATGCACACGTTTCCTCGTCACCTATGAGGTAGTGTACTTGCGCGTTTTCTCGAAGTTACAATGGCGTATAAATTAAGGGACTGGGTTTCATTTTACCTGATATTCTTTTAGTTATAGCTTATGCATATTTTACATTAGTAGTGTAAGTTCCAATGACCGATAGAAAAATATTTTAACATATATTACAACTATAGAGATGTATATTACGTGGAGTACTCATGCATATTATAACGATTACAACTTTTGTTTTTAATGATATTTTAAACAACCTTACCGATTTTCAGCTTGGTAGGAATTTAGGTAACTTTACTCTTATTTGGTCTAATTTGACCGGACTATTATGAACTTTCGAGAACATTCGAGTTCGGAGAGAACAGGCGTGGATCAGTTATTAGATGCTTTGCTTTATACTAAAAGGTCAAGTATAATACTTTTTAGACAAAAACAAAAAACTGGATTTCTTTATATCCGAATATTTACATTCCTTTCTTATATTTTTTAAGCACTTTTATCTGACTAAGGTTTTACTAACCCGTGATTGACTTAGTCAAATTATTACCGATCTATTAAATTCTCTGAGTTTGAGAAGACATGTTCGGTTGATGCATTCTATATGATATTTACAATGTGGGGAGTTCTCAGGAATTGTTCAAACATTTTAACTGCTGATATTGATATCTCATAACGACAGAAACCATTCCTACATCATTTTGACGATTGACAATTCTTCCGCATCATTTAACTTGCCAAAATACCTATACGCTATATGCCAATAACATATCAAGTTGACTTCATCAAATATTTCTCAGACATGTGAAGCCTGTCAATCTCTTCAGATCAGACTTATAATCTCTTTATAGAGAAAGCCTGTGCCCAACAGTGGAGCTTTCACATTGACTTCATTCTTAATAATAAATATAGTGTTACGTGAAATTGTTACGTGAAACAGATCCTGTTTATCATTGTCATTGACCGACATTTTAAAATCTTTATTACGAAAAAGTCTATTATAGATTACAATAAGAATTTGCATCCCATTCACACGTTCTAACGTCCTTGGAGCGTAGAGTTAGGCTCAGATGTGTAGTTACATATTGCACTGACCTTTGTGCCGTTACACAATGACCTTTCACTCTAAATCATTTTAATGAAAATTGGCACCAGTTTACTGTCTACCTTCCATCTGTCTTAATTCTATAGAAATAAAGCCTACAGTAGCGTGATCAGATTCACAAATACGTTGGAGGGTATTTCATATTATCGTGCGGTGTTATTGGATTTTATGATAAATGCAGTTAGCGTTGTTTTTTGATTGCATCCTCTTTAATAAAACTTGTTTACAATTATAAGGAGGTAAAGTTCAATTACTGATATAATCAAAAACTACTGTTTCCTTTGTATTTAACATTTTAGAATTTATACGACCTTTAATAAAATGATAAATTGTTTAATCCTTGTAATATACGTTAAAATGGTATACTATCATATATTTTTTGTTCATGAACTACTCTGATCATCTAAGAGACATCCACAGTTTCATCAAATTTGGCGAATAGATTTAAAAGTAAATTGGTGTTTACTATTTTTTAGATTTAGGCTACTATTAGCTTATTATAAATAGGCTGCCGTTACCAGTAGCAGAAGGGCAATTCATGATCTTTCGATCCCGATCGATTTTAGCCTTTGTTTACTGGATTCATTGAAGGTTCAAGTAGGTAATGGTTTCTTTAACGAGACAGCCCCTGTAAGAATTATGACAAACAATCGATGACAAACTCATTGTATGTGATCAGATATTACACCCAAGTTAATAAAATGTATAAGAAATTTGGAGAGCTTATCTTGGACGATTACAATAGTTGTTATAGATAATTTGAGCTTATATATATCTTCTTCTTCGTCTGCTTAACGATTTCCCGGCAGGATTCGCCTTCCTCCATCATCTCCATTTTGTCCGGTCTTCGGCATCTTCCTTTCTGAGATTTTTCCCTTTCATGTCCGACTTCACGACGTCTAGTCATCGTTTCTTGGGCCGCCTACCGTGAGAACTTGGTCTGCGGTTTATGTGTCCATACCATCGGAGATGACTTTCCTGCAGTTTATCTTCTACGTCGTGGACTCCAAGGCTGCCATGGATGTGTTCGTTACTTATGCTATCGATTAACGTAACTATAATAACCGGTTAAATTGATGGAACTGGTATTGGGAAGCCTCAACAGCATTTCCATTGTTTTAGCACAATTAAAAGGTTTTATTGTATTAAATTTCAGGTCAATACAACCCTGGCAAATACGGTGGCAGCGCTGGTGCCCAGGCCCAGTACTCCCGGCCCCAGAACACCGGATTCCGACAGCCTTACAAGTTCTAAACGTAACCCTTGCCAATATTAAGTAACACTTGATAAAGTTATCGTGAAATTTCCTTTGTAAATCTTGAACGATCATTCATTCTGTATCAAATATTACATACCCAATCTGTTCTTTGTAAAAATCTTTACCTTTGTCATTACTGTCAATTGGTTTTTTATATTGGCTAACATACATTTTAAGTCATCAAATCAGACAAATCTGTTAACAGTAATTTCAATTCGATATATATTCATTTCTCTAATAACAATACACTTCTTTTCTATTTTCGATCATACTTCAAGCTTCTAATCTTCGATTTTTACAATGAAAATTTCACAAAATATGACAATCTTTCATGGTAGAAAGTTTAAGATGAAAGCATACGTGATTATTAGTGTATAATATTCGAGAATACTGTATTATTATAGTCATATTGATTACCGGTGCGTTACATGAACGAGGCGTTTATTTATTCTATGAATAAAATCTTTTTTATATTTTCTATACAATTGAAATTTTATTTTCTATCCATTTCCATAGACAAAATCGTGTATATTAAGAACAATTGTAATCTTTTTAATACTTTCTAAACAAGTGCTTGTCTACGATCCCACCTGATAACTAACGTAAAGCGCACTAGCTTAGTGAATGCCTATTCACTTTACTCTTGAAAATACCCACATTGTAATCGGAAGGAAGGACAGATGCGGACAAACTATTCCAGTCCCTTGCTGTACGAACGATGAAAGACGAAGCAAAGAGCTTCGTTCGGGTTTGAGGGATGTTTACAAGAAAAGGATGAAATCCTGCAGTGCGTTTTAAAGTCCGATGGTGGAATGGGGATGGGAGAATTAGATCATATAGTTCCCGAGCGCACACTCCAAAATGCAATCTGTAAAAACCCGAAAGGTTAGATACCTTACGCCTGTGCTCAAGACTGAGCAGATTGGTTTCAGCTGCGTTAATTTTTGGTATTGGAGCGGTAGGTTCAATTAAAGTATAGTCAACACGTATTATTCGTAGCCGCCAAACGTTAATCCACAGATAATTCATGACGTCAACATTCATCTATGATGTTGACGTCATGAATTATAAATCTTGAAGTTGTGTTAGCGTAGCTCGAATTATAATAGTTTTTTTTATTTATTTATAGTACATAATTATAACCCGCCAGTTATTGGTAGGTCATATGCCGGAGTGTCTGGTCTGGTTGACTCAAGTTGTATAGTATGCTAGCAGCTTGAGTTCGATCCCCGGTACAGTGACCCATTAAATTGTTTGATTCAAATTTAAATGCTGATTTACCACGCCCACAACGTTCAAGGAAAACATTGTAAGAAGATCTGCGTTGGATACACATCCAACCTAAATTTTCTAAAACATGTGAAATCTGCCAATCCGCTGAGGCCGCGTGGCGTACTATGCTCATTATCTCACTTTATAACTTATAAATAAGAAAGAAAATAACAAAAATCAATTTTAAATATTAATCATTTATTAAATATTTACACAGTGGATATAATTTTAATTAAGAATTAATTATGTATTTGAACTGATGTCGTATCAATAACTGTATCCAGTGTTGGAGTTATAATTTCCAGAACCTGATGAGATTCCTCCAGAGCCACCTTGGTCTGGCTTGCGATTACCTGATTGTTCTGGATGATACTGACCTGTAAAACAAATCATCATCACATTTTATACTCTTCAGATAAAATTATAAAAGTATTTAAACCAAAGACAAATTGTATAGTAAGACTGTTCTAGACAGTATAGTAATATATGCCCCACTAGCTTTCACTCATCTGTATTATTTTAAAAATTAAATTAAATAAGAATATCTTCCTTTTGGAATTGAATCGGATCCATGTATCAATAAAATTATAATTCATCATCATCGGTCTCTGTCTGTCCACTGCTGGAAATAGACCTTCCACAATGCCTTCTACCATATACGATCCTCCGTTCTTCTGCATCCAGCCATTTTCGGGCTATCCTTATAGGGTCGTCGGTCCATCTGGAGGGAGGGCGCTATACGCTTTAATGACCCACACGCGGCCTCCATTCCAAGAATTTCCTCTCACATCTGCTGTCACTGACTCGGCAGATGTGGCCGGCCCTCTGCCACTTCAACTTGCTAACTTTAAGAACTACGTACACTTTGTTGATCTTTATTCCCTGACGAATTTCTTCGTATCGCATTCTATCTCTTACAGAGCACAGCTCCGTTACTTTAAGACCAGCCTAATTGTCAGAGTTTAAGTCTTTGTAATTCTTGATTAGTACGTCTTAAAAATATTAGTATAAAAATAGTAAATTAAGTTTCGAATATCTTGCTAGTCTTTAGATATGAGAATCTGTTACCGTCATCAAAGATCCCGGCAGCCTCGTCTTTAGCGTTCTGCTCCAAAGCCAAAAGGATAGCTTCAGGAGTTGGTGGCGCTACTGGTAAATGAGCGCCTTGTGGACGGAATCCACCTTCTCCGGCTGTGAACGTTATAGAGTAGACATTTCCGTCATCACCTTTGTATTCAAAGCCACCGTGACTTTGCGATGCATCACCCGCTTCTTCAGCGCGTATACCATTTGATGTTTCGTAAGAATAATGGAAACCTGGTAGTGTAAAATAGAAAGAGATAAATAAAACAATTTTACTGTAATGGAAGCTATAAATGGAATAACCTACTTGGTTCGATGGGAGGAGGTATTAATGGCTATAATAGCTGAACATGATGGAACGTTTAAACGAGATCCTACGCCGAGACAAGAGACCTCTACAGTGTCACCGAGTTTTTGAAAGATGACCACGACTGGCACTGAATCTCTTGGGAGGAACTTTGCGATAGGGCCCGTAAGAGGGGAAAGTGTTTTTTTACTTAGAGCTTTTAAGCTAGTATGTCAAGGATTCTTACAAGATCACGATTTAAGAACATGGCCTCGCGCTTCTCAACAGGTACAGAAATTAAATCCAAAATCGAAAACAATCGAAAACGTTCAACAGGTTAGTTAGATCCTGATTCAGCACCAAAGCAATGCCTAAACGAAAAATGACCTCTAGAAAGTTGATGTCACTGTTTGGTGGTCCAGAGCCGGTGTGATTCATCAAAATTTTTTTACCAAGCGGCATGAGCATTTCTGCAAATGTATACTATGAAGAACTGAAGACAATAATGGAGAAGCTCGCACATCTGCATCAGCTTTGGTCAATCGGTCGTCCCCGCTGCTCCTACACGACAACGCGCATCCCCACACTTCACAGTAGACAGTCTCCTAGCTGCAACTTTATGCATATATCATTGGATTACATTTCTTACCACTCTCATCTATCTCTTGACTCTGTTGCAAAATGGCGGCGTTCTTCTCGGCAGCCTGCTGCGGCCGTCTGTTACCATTATCTCCATAAATACCTCCAGATGCCGAAGGTCCTAGTCCTGAAATACCACCTTGGCTAGGGGGTAGGTAGCTGTTAGATGGTGATGATCCTCCTTGGTGCGGAGGGAGGTAATTATTGGAGGGAAGTTTGCCCGCCGCTGCTACCGTGATTATGGCCAATAATACAATCTAAAAAAATAACATAAAGACCAGAATGTTCACCACATGTCCGCAGCGCGTACTTTTGTATCTGACCCTTGACCCAGTCTGCTATCGAAAGACTGTTGAGATTGTTTTGAGACACTTCGTTGATATTCCTTTTGTTAATTATTATTGAAGTGAAAAACCAACAGATTCAGATACCATGATGCGTGAGGGGTCCAAAAGTATCGCCTTCTATACCTGACCCTTGATCAAGCTTTTTGAGAAAGTCTCTCCAGGATTATTATTGAACTGAAAACTTTTTAAGCAGGGGAAAATCTTATGAGTTCGCGTCATTGACATGCTAATGCTGTATTTTTTTTTTGTTATGATCTTGTAGAGCCAGTAATATATTTAAATAATAAATAAACCATATACCGTGTAAATAATTGTTGCGTTGCGGAATTTAATTTTAATTTAAACATTATCAAATTCCAAATTTTGATACTAAGACCTACTATAGATTTTCCATTCTACCGCCGGCCATTTTTTTTATACTTACCATTCTCATGTTGGTCAGTAAAGTTTTTTACCACTGTGAGGTAGAAACAAGTTGTGAAGATGCACTGTGGTCTCAATTTGGCTACTTGCATATTTATATAAAACCAAAAACCATTGAGATGATTATCAAAATGGACGTTATTGGGTGACATCGGCTTAATTGCGAACCTTGACTGTTCAATTATTTTCGGAAGAGCTTTACTTTCGAAGAATGCACTTGTTCGCGCTGACCGTGTGACAGGGTCACATGTGCAAAGGTGCTAAAAAAGTTACCGATTTTTTTTTAATAAAATCATACTTTGAGTATTACATCGGACATTATTTATTATTAAACAGCCATTACTTCGCTTTTCTATTTATAGCATCGAGGGCGGAATGAATGGCATGCTATTTTTACTCTTTTTAATCGACTTCAAAAAAAAGATTTTGTCAGTATTTTTCATAAATATTTTTTAAAATATTCATATTTAAAAGAAACGGGGGTTCTTAAATTCGATTGTATTTTTTAAAAATATAGCGCGGTTTAGAAACATATTTTTTGGGTTTTAAAGTAACGTAAGTAAGATTTAAATTAGATTCAATTTTATTTTTGTTAGCACAGAACTGGATTTCGAAGATGAATCGGGTCTATGGTCCCATAGAAGAATTATCATTCTTAGAGTGTTTGTTGATTAAGATATTGGTAGGTTTTTGACAGTCCAACACTAGTTACGTACTCCTTACCTATAACGAACGTGTGTATGGAAAAAGAAAGTGTGACTTACGTCTACATTGCTTATTGAGCTATTACTGTGACTATATTTTAACGCCATCTTTTGCCAAACAGCTATATTAGAACAACAAGTAATAGTGCCACAGGTTAGGTTAGTTAGTAGGTTATAGGTTATTTATTCTATAAAAATTTTAATATATAAAGATAATAAATGTAATGTTAACCCCGAGAGCATAGTTTCATTGGTTACGATCATATTTTGTGTCCTTTTTTGTTGACGAGGGGGATATCTTCAACAAGATACCATGCCTTCTGAGGGAAAGGCGGAGTTATGTGGGGTACTTACCCCCCTCCGTTGCCCTTTCTCGGTGCATGTTCAGGGGCTATGGGATCTCCAGAGGAACGCACCGGAGCCGTGCAGAGGGCACTGTGCTCTTAGGAGAGCACGTCCCGGGGGGAGGTTACTCCGTTCCCCCTGTGCCCTCGCAGTGTAAGGCACGGGCCAGCCGATGTCGCCTTCTTCCGGGATGGACTTCGGCGGACGACAAAGGCCCCCATGTCACCCAGTGTACCTGAAGCCCCTTTTACTCGCCTTCTACGACAGGTAGGAATACCGTAGCCTTATTCTACA
This sequence comes from Meandrusa payeni, assembly GCA_029286785.1. Lineage (NCBI taxonomy): Eukaryota > Metazoa > Arthropoda > Insecta > Lepidoptera > Papilionidae > Meandrusa > Meandrusa payeni. Next base: position 1,532,994 of record JAGSMX010000008.1, on the reverse strand, counting down.
AGCCTAGCCAAGGGCTGACCTATTTGTGTCATAACCCTTTAACGGGATAATCAAAGGGAGAAACAACATAATATATAAAAATATAAACATATAGGTTAAGGATACATTTTAAATCTTTTTAAGATTTAAAATGTATCCTTAACTAAATGTATCCTTAATTTTAATTATATTTATACGTCTTTTTTAGAAAAGAGGTAAACGATCATATGGCTCACCTGATGTTAAGTGATTACCGTCGCCCATGTACTCCAGCAATACTAGAGCATTTCCTCTTTGAATGTAAGGTTTGAATGAAATGTAAGGTGAAGTGTTATCGCTTCGGAAATAACACTGTGGAGACAAGTTGAGAGTGTGAGGAAATTAGAGGAAAATATACGATTGTTGAGCACCGACCATCAAAATCCTTTAGTAGGTAATTAATTAATCTTTAGATGGAAAAATAAAAGAAGAATTCTGTTCTGATGTCTTCTTTATCGTTCCCTGCGGATTGAGGGTCACAACCACCAAGGGAGCTGTTCCTAACCAGCACTCCTCGCTTTCTTTTTTGAGCTAGGCTAGGAGTATGAATTGAATATGTGGTAATGGTAATTGATAGCTGGAATAATATATATTGCAAGGTTATGATTGCGAAACAACGAAAAGATATCACTATACAGGGATACCTAAAAATAAGCTGTCTATTTCGCAAATATTAATTTCGACAAGGAACCTGACCGACATCATCGAAACCGGATACCGTTGCTTCTAACCTACGCGGTTGTAATACTATACGTCCAAGTAAATGTCTCTAAAGACACAATTTGTGAGTTGGGAACGAATACGTATAATTTAAATTCAACTTGTATAGAGAAGGGTGGCCGATAGACCGATAGACCTAGCATTTATGTTACAATGTAAGGTTGACCTTTGTAACGGCGAATTAAAAATTTAGCACATAGACCCCTGGGTTAAAGCGCTTCTTGACCAAATAGACAACTGATTTCGCTTGATTATTGGTTGGAACAAATGCGTACGCTAAATTGGTAGTTATGGAATTACTAGCGATTTATTAGATTACTAGAATAATATGATAACGTTTTAAGATTCGATCATTGAAATGTAAATTTAATTTTAAAATTCTCAATTTTAAATGTCACAGAGAGCGTACTTCTTACCAGGGGATTGCAAGTACTTTAAATTACTAACACTGTACAATAGAAGATTTATATTAGATATAAGACTGCTTTATGATATCTTGCATAATATAGACCGCCCTACACTACTAGGGCGTGTAACATTTTCTGCTCCTATGAGACGTACTAGAAATACAGAATTATTTTACGTTCCATTTAACCTTAAAAATTATGGCAAAAAATCCATTTTAACAAGATTACCCCGTCTGTATAATAAAAAATTAAGCGATGTGGATATTTTTCATCTATCAAAAAGTAACTTTAAAAATAAAATCACCTATGTACTTAACCTAATTTAATTTAAATAAATACTAAAATGTACTAGAACGTAATTATGTTTGACACTTCATAATTTAAGAACTTTTTGTTAACGGGGAGGAAATCTTCAAAAAGATATGTCGCCTTCTGGGGAAGGCGGCGGTTATGTGGGGTTTTTACCGACTAAAACCGACGAGGGGCTCCGGGATCTCCAGTGGAACGCACCGGAGACCATCTGCAATGTGCTCAAGGAGAGCACGTCCCGTGAGGGGAGGTTACACCCTCCCCCCTCCCCTGTGCCCTCGTAGTGCAAGGCCAGCCGATGTAGCCTTCTTCCCTGGTCCACCTTAGCGGACGACAAAGGCCCCCACCCTTGTTGCCCAGTGAACCCGAGGCGCCTTTTAGTCGCCTTTTACGACAGGCAGGGGATACCGTAGTTTTATTCTTGAGAGCCCAGAACTACAGGGCTGTCATAATTTAAGTACTTACCTAACTTAATAAACTTAACTTTCATACATTTTCGCTGATAGTTTATGGATGTAGTTATGCACCTGTTGGCTAATTTATGGGTTTTGTGTCTACTTGTTTTATATTTTCCTATGTAACCGTGTGATTAAATTAGCTGTTGCGTATACTATTATAAATATATAAATAGAAGATAAAGACTAGTCAAAATAACAACATGATATCTACCTCATTTTCTGATGTCAAATGACAAATTAATAAATTTTTGTTGTTCTGTTTGTCTCATATTTATATTACTCTTTTTTCATTATATTAAATAACTGTAACAAAATTCTTTATTAAATTATGGCGAATGTGCAATAAATACGTCAATGGCGTCAATAAATATCTTCTTTATTATGTATTTATTGTTTGAGAAGCTGGCGGTGAATGTTTTACCGGATTGAAAGGTTGCTAAAAGGTAGATATCTCTTAGGTCGCCTATCAAGAATCTCTATTTATATAATTTAACATAAAATAGGTTTTATTTTTTTTATTTTTTATGGGATGTAAACTAAAGCTTGACCACGATCCCATCTGATGTTAAGTGGTGATATAGTCGAAAGATGGTACGCGCTAGTTTAGTAAGTCGCTCTACTCTTGAAGGACGTCGTACTTGGATGGAAAGACTGACGCTGGCAACTTGTTCCACTCCTTTGCTGTACGCACGATGAGCGATGACTCCAATCGCTTTGTTCGCGCGGAACATCGACTGTGAAAAGATTGAGAGTCGCCTAATGTCTAACCGTCCGAAGGTAGAATGGGGATGGGGGAATTAGTTCCAGTAATTCCTCTGCACATTCTCCAAAATGTAATCTGTATTTCTTAACACGTTAGCTACAATGTAAGTCAAAACATGACCCGGCATACCTTAACCTATGCATCGAATTCATTAACACGATCCTAACAAAAAATATTGTAACAATTAACAGCAACAGAAAAAAGGATGTTAAAAATCGTTGCAAATTCATCAACACGTTCACGGACACAGCGGATCGAAAACTGGTTTATTTTTAACCCATAGTATGTAAAAAACAAATCAAATGTTTTGTTTTATTATTTTTTTCACTACTAGATATAGATATTTTTTAGCCCTACAAATTGCAAAATTAAGTATTTCTTGAATCTAAGTAATGACGAGTCATAACATAAATATAAATACATTACGTTTATGGTTTAAAAAATATTCAATTATAATATTAGTTCCTAATATATGAATTTGGCGTTTTGTAGAAGAGTGACCTAAAGTAGATTTTTTCAAAATATAATATAAGGCTCTGGAACTAAGGCTACATTCAAACACTCCTTAAATCTTTACTTAAATGAGGAATAGTTCTGTCCCTAAATCCATCTATATCTGGATCTATGTAGTTGTATATATATATTTATTGTTACTCATAATAATTATAGTTAGGCTATTAATTTATCCATATGGTATGTTTATTTATGTATATATATATACATATATAATATATTTGTCTTATTTTACTTTTCTCTCTAAAGTTGCACCCGTGACTTTGTCTCTTCGCAACTTTAAGGTAGACTGGCAGAGAATGCCTTCTGGCATTAAGTCCCCCTTTTTGTACACTTTTATTATGTGCAAAGAAAGATTAAATAAATAAATAAATATATTTATTTAATCAAAGTATGTACCGTTGCTATTTATGCACTTTTGCCATCTTTTAGATAGTTCATTGAGCCCTTTACTTAAAAAAAACCATTCGGACGGGAACCAATAAAATCTTTGGAGGCGCTTTGAACTGCTTCATCGGAGTTGAATTTTTTCCCTTGCAAAAGTTATCCAAACTTTGAAAAAAAAATGGCAATCTGTTGGAACAAGATATGGGGAGTACGGTGGATGTCTTAGACATTCCAATTGAAGCTCTTCTAATTTGGTAAATGTCAGTTATACTGCATTGTCCTGGAGCAGCAGTGGCCTACGACGATTGACCAACCTAGGTTATTTAGCAGCTAGCTTTTCCATCATAGTTTGCAATTGCTGACAATACACATCTGTAGTAATCGTCTGGCCAGTTACATACACCCATACGGCTTAAATATAGTCCAGTTCTGACAGTGGCATCCATGGGAAGACCATGTGTGCGACAATTTGACGAATAACACAATATCACGCCAACCGATTTCTTTGATTCATATTCTATTGAAATGGATCTACATCAAGGGTATTTTGATGAGATTTTGGATTTAGTTGTGATTAATTATTTATCGTAATATTCCTACGATAATCCGGAAATACAAAGAGGAATTTTGAGTTTGATCAATTTTGTTTTTTTGTTTTTACTTCTGCTTGTTAAACAAGGTGCACAAAATGTTTAAACTGTCGTCAAGAATGGTAATCAAAGAATAAAAATAAAAAGATGAGTAAATATATTCATGTACATAACATTTTTAAGAGAAATAAGAACACAATCGTGATATTAGCTAAACGAATACAAAGAAACATATTGCTTAGTAATGATAGCCGGTCTGCTCGTCGAAGCTCTGCTGGGGAATGTTCTGGAAGCCCGTAGACTGCTTGGGAGTCAGATACTGGTTACTGACACCAAACTGCGAGTGGCTGTCTTGGCCCTGCTGGGGCTGAGAACCCCTCTGTCCTCCGAACCCGTTGGTACTTCCAAAACCTGGTGTACCATACTGAGAACTTGGGGCTGCAAATTGAAATAATAAAATAATAGTTATTTATTATTATGACCTAAATTTGGCGATAGATTGTCTATGTAGCCTTAGTTGTTTTAAAAATGATTATTTTAAATACAATAAAAGCTTATAATTTCCCTTACATTAAGAACCAAAATCTACCGTACATCATTGAAATTATAGAAGGGCATTCAAGATTTAAGTGAAGACCAGTACCGGATGGTCGTTTTATACGGTTTGAAACCCTCACTGAAGTAACAATTACAATTGTTTTTTGAAAATAAATTTCAAAAATATGAGATTAAAAAGATGAAAAGGCTATCGGGGGTTGAAAAACCAAGTCTTGCGTACAATTAAATCTTTTGTTAAATATTGGGTCTATTTTAAAGTGATTGTAAAAATTAATGATTATTGATATACCTGTCTAGTCCGCTTCGGATAAAAGAACATGACAACTCTCTTCAACTTCAAGTGGTTCAAATAAGACTTCCTCCTCATCCTCGCGTTGGTTTCCTTAATGCTCGGACGTGACCGACTCGTGGGAACAACCTGTCGTTGGTGATGTGTCGCTACTTTCCCCTACCTACAGCCGAGAGGATGTGGAGTGGTCGAGAGTAATTAAATCTCCTCTAAAAGACTGACGTAGAAGGACGTAGGAACCCACCGACATTATATCCCAAGAAAACCATCTCATGGTGCAAGAAGAATAATTGATCTTATCAAGTAAGTAATTATACAATATTATTCCAAAACCATACCTCTGAAGGAAGAAGGACCGCTTCTACCCAAACCGCTGGAGCTGGATGACCCGTAGTTAGGTGGCAAGTATTGGTTGGATGTGGCAGCACCAAATCCATTTGTCGTACCGAAACCATTGCCATTCGTGGAACCAAATCCAGAATCGGACCCTGTAGAACCGAAACCTGAAGAGCCACCATTAGAACCGAAGGCACCGTGAGACCCGCCGTTAGAGCCGAAGCCTGAACCAAATGAACTTCCAGGGGTTCCATGAGAACCGAAGGAAGTTCCTTGGCCGTTGGAACCGAATCCGTTCTGAGACCGCCCGTTGGAACCGAAGCCTAGATTGTTGGTGCTGTCGGGAGGTAAGTAGGTGCGTTCCAGATGTTCCAGACGTCCAGCGGCGCACACAGCGACTAAAGCGGCGACAATGAACTATAAAAAAATCCTGATACAGTTATAATATAACAACTACTATTGCTACATCGTGCAAAGAAGCTTGTAATCTAAAACGGGACTCATGGGCGTCAAGGGCGGGGCCTTTGTCGTCCGCTACAATGGACCCGGGAAGAAGAAGATACTGGGGGCCCTTTATCCCCTTAGCACTGCGAAGGTGGTAAGGGCGGAAAAACCTGCTTACGGGACGTGCTTACGGGGTGTTCCACTGGAAATCCAGGAGCCCCTTTGGCTACGGGGGATTTTTAGTGAGTAAGAGTCTCACATAACCCTTTGGGTATCTTGTTGGCGATTTCCCCCCAAAACAAAAAAGGCAAGAATACCGAGTGGTTTAAAGTGTGCCTGAGATGTAGATAATTCTACTTATATTTATTCTGTATTATTTTTTGTTTTAAAATGTATGTTATTGTATCGTTTTATATAATAAATTGTAATATTTATCATGAAGGGGATTTAATCATTTTTTGATCGACCCTCCAAAAGTATACGTAAAAGTGACGGATTTTTTCTTAAGGAAAGTACACATGATCTTTCTAAAAAGCCTGATGATTAACATGACCCCATGGTTAAGGTATGTTTTATATACTTCCAGCAAGTGCTCGACCACCATCCCACCTGTTGTTAATAGACGTCCTGGATGGTAAGGCACACTTGCTTATTAAATGTCTATTTACTCTACTATTGAAAACACCCACATTGTTGTTGGAGGGAAAGACAGACACGGATCTCACTTTAAAGTGCAAAGTACGAAGAAGAAAAGAATTACTCAATCCAAAAACTTTAAATTATGTTGCATGAGATGCAGTCTAATAAACAGTTTTAGAATAAAACTTTATATATATATATTTTTATAATTTCTATTTTATTAATAAAAAGAGAAAAAATGTAGAGTTATAGTGTTTTTTTTAAATCAAGACAAATTAGATTGCCTGATTGCATTTGAGTAACAAATATTTTTGAAATGTAATGTAAAAATTCATGAAAATTATTATTTATAAGATTAATTTAATAAATTCTAAGTATTTAAAATATTTTAAAAATCAATTTAAAAATAAAAAAGGTTAAATAAATTGTTTATTACCAGTTTCATTTTGATATCGGTGGTGTTGTTGCTGGAACGGTACTACCAAATGTGAAGCTCTCACAAAACTGTGATTCTTCGAGACGAATTGACCCAATATATACCTGAACTGAACTTAATTCTTATCATCGTACCAACGATGACGTAATTGTTTTATAGCATAAGATAATGAATGTCTATATTCAAGTTATGATATGCATGGCCGGGTAATTAGTTGCCATAGGTTTATTTTTTTCTCTCTCCAGAGAACGTGATCATTCGACCTCGTGTTGTCAATGGAGTACGCGAGTTTCCAAGGATACGGTATCAATTAATTTCAGCATAATGATTTCTGATCGAATCGATTTCAATAATGAAAGCTGTCCGATCTGTTATCAGCGTATTGTTTTGATCGACGCGCATAGCATGTTGATGGCTAATAAATGAATGGAAGACTTTGTTTGTAGTAATTTTTTGCATGCTATATAATTATACTATTTGTTTGAGATGTAACTTTATGTTGAGAGATGATTGCCGATTTATTAATAATATTTTATTCCTCGATATCTTTGGATTCATCCTGGCCGCCGCTGAGGGCTGGGCGGGCGAGGTGGCTGGTTGTATTCCCGGCCCCCAAGGCCGATGGACTCGGGGGAGTACATCACCCGCTTATGTAGGTCGTGGAGTAAGGCGCGTCTTGACTGGAGGGTGATGAGGGGGAGGCTCCTCGTCGTCCTCCGGGACGGGGATGACGCAAGGCATCCAGGCCGCAGGCGGGGCCGCGGTGCGTGCGCAAGCGATCCCGTAGCCCCGCCAAATGCGACGTTGGTGGAACATCTTGTGGGTTTGGTCTGTGAGGGCCCGATATAACTCGGCCTTCCCCCGGGGGACGATTACGCAGTCAGGTACGTTCCCACAAGTAAAACAAAAAGTTCTGATTTGTTTTAATTCGTAAATACGAAGAAGGCGTGTATTTAACGATTTGAAGTCGATTTTTGTTTTTACTCGTAAATATACTTGTCACTTTAAAAGCCGATCAATACAATAGCCATTCAATTGTCATTGTGCAATGTACTCATTTTCATATTTGTACATAAGTACAAACCGAAAACTTACTGGGATTCGAAATCCTGACCATAACATTGAATGTCGGTCGTTTAGCTAGTTGGCTTCGCTTATTTGCCTATCTGAATGTTGTTATAAAGGAAATATATTAGGGTAATTTACTTAGTTTATAAATTTTACATTTATCTACTAAGCTATATATATAATTTATTTATTTTAACATGAATGTATAAGGTAAACAAAGAGAATTAGACCATAGACACGAGGCTTTTATGGAGATTAATAATAAAATATGTCTTAACTCCATTAACCTGTAAATAAATCAATCATGTAATCTATGTTTCCTTTATTACAGTACTAAAAACATGAGGCCAGTCAAATCTTGACTTGATTTTGATCTTGCAAATCTTGCACCTTTTTCGTTAGAGAAGCTGAAAATTAACAGTTATCGGATTTGAGAAGTGCCACAGCTCTTAGGTTGCGTATCCTGAACCTCTATTGGAAGCAACGTGGCCCAAGGGTCCATAGTTTGGAGGGTTACTCACATCGCTTTAGCATGACCACGACTTGGTTGGTAGCTTTTATCGGAAGACTATCAAGACCTTGAAATATCTCATTACCCCCAGCTATCTTCCAGTGTCATAATTTTTTTTCACTCCATTTGGGGTCTGTAGATACAGTGTGCGTGAGAAATGAGCGTGTGAGTGTGTATGTAAATAAAATACCGATTAATTTTAACTGTCTCTGATTAATAATCTGATGGTAGCTCAGAGTCCGGGTTGTCGCCTCAAGGTGCAAAGTACGCTAGCATCCCGGTGCAGGCACCAATGAAGTTTGGTTGTAATTTAGGTGCTGATTTACCACGCGCGTGAAGGAAGACATCATGAGGAAACCGGCATGTCTTAGAAAATATTCCAGACATGTTAAGTCCACCAATCTGCACTAGGGCGGATTATGTCCTTATACTCTCTTTATAGAGGACGCCTGTGTCCAACAATGGGACTTATAAATATCTACTCGTATATAGGCTGTAACTCTTGACTGTCAAGTCATGGTTCCCTCACGTCATGGTCCCTCATATTACATGACTTCATATATTTTAGAACATTTTCTATGATTGCATGGTGGACTATGCCCTTATACTGTCTGTGTAGAGAAGACCTGCACCCAACTGTGGGACAAATACATCATTTACTCGTATATAAATTAACCTAAAGTTTAAGTGTCTCTATTTCTGTATATGCATGTTTTTAAGAGCTATATAATTGAGACGAATTGGATACCGAATTCCCACGCCTCAAATTGGGCTGCAGCCGATATTAGAAACAATACCTTTACTTAAGATATATGCTGTTTAATGAAATATAATACGAATAATGCAACATTCATATCAACTGACAAATATAGGGTTTCAAGGCGTTCTGATCTAGAACTCAAATTCACGACAGACACGGATGGATCGTTTCGCATAAAGGAGCGCAACGATATACGTGCATGTGGGGACGAAAAAAAATTCAAGGATTCATTAAAACGTGATCGTCAATAGTGATTCGTTTATCAAAATATACATTTTTGTTGTTCGTTAGTACTGAAGCACGTTTTGAAATTAATGATGAAGGCAGATCAAGCGGGTATGGTTAATAGACGCTACGATTCGGAATCACGACGAGTTGTTTTTCTAACCGACTTAAAAGAACGGTGAATCTCTCTGTATTTTTTTATGTTTGTGTACTTATAACGCCGTCATTTATGAACCTGCTAGCTGATCCGGCAAACTTCGTACCGCCTTATTTTTTGATAATATTAAGTAGTAGAACTTCAAAGAGGTTTCGATTTGAAACAAACTAAATTCTATGATTGTGTGAGCTTCATTGCTCAACATCGCACACAACATATTTTATCATATTATTGAAAGATTTTAGCAAAACATCAAGAGCTTTATAAGTAATTTAATTAAGTTAAATAATATTAATTGATGCTGATCAAAAATGATCAGCATCAATAAATATTATTCAAATAAAATACAAAGTATAAATAGAACATTAGCAAATGGAACATGGCGATAACTGCATCAAGTTAATCTTTATTGATGCCATCTTCCATTCTATCTACGCAAGCGTTGGTGGTGTAATGGTCAGCATAGTTGCCTTCCAAGCAGTTGATCCGGGTTCGATTCCCGGCCAACGCATATTTTTTAACATATTACAGGCTGTACAAGATCGACATAAACGTATATTTTATATTTACGTTATAAAAAATAGTATTTTTACGAGTAAAAACAAAATACTTAATATCGAATAGTAATACAAAACATAATTAATCAGAACCTAACCAAACTATCATCAAACTACCTTTTTAGTACATCCTTTCCAATAAAAAATCATTGAAATTTGATTGGCATGATATTAAGTTATTAATGACTTATATGGTTTCAATATGTTTATGTTTATTATACGGGTGCCAGACATGGGCGTTAACAGAACAACAAGAGAGCAAATTAAAAGTCTGCCATAATGCAATAGAGAGGAGTATTTTAGGCATAAAAAGAAGACACAGAGTGAAGATACAAGAAATTAAAATGAAAACAAAATTTAAGAATGCACACACAGCTTACAGACGGCTTAAAAGGCGTTGGACAGGACACATGCTAAGAGAAAGTAAAGAGAAATGGAAAAGGACAACTGAATGGTATCCAAGAGTTAGCAAAAGAAGTAGAGGTACATAAAGTAAAAGATGGGAAGACGAATTTAAAAGATTAGCTGGTCTGCTGTGGAGCCGGGTAGCAAAAGATAGACATTCGTGGAAATCTTTAGAGGAGGCCTTTGTTGCCGCGTATTAAAATTTAGTATTATCAAATTAGTTTAGTTTAGTAAGTAGGCAAACTGTATTTTTTGTTATTGTAAAGAAACTTAAAGGCAATAAACGCTATTTTTTTTTATTTTTTTTTTATTATGGTTTCATCTATATACCATTGTCAGAACCAAGTGGAAGAAATTGAAATGGGACTATACGGGTAAAATCATCAAAATCACTTCACCCAGTCGAAAGTTAGGAAGTAACATACAGACGAATTGAGAACCTCCTATTTTCAAAGTTGAAAATATAAATACATTAGCATGTCGGTGAAGCGGACCCACAAGATTTTCTCCTCCCGAAAAGTTCTCAGCTTGGCTTTAGACATCAAAATTATCCATTTATTAGTAAATATTCAGTAATTATTTCCACACATCATTTGAAGCAGAAATAAGACAGTCACGGCGCAAATCTAATTGCGTGCAGTAAAGTTCGCCTCAGCACCAATCCCTTACACCTTTTCTGTCACGAGCTCAACATAACCATAATAAATAATGGCCTGTTACTCTCCAAGAGTCGTGAACATAGCTTGAATACCAAAATAAACCAGAACAAAGATTTACAATTGGAATCAACCACGTTCATACTATAAATTTGTCTAGTCGGCATGTTGCGCATAAAATTTAAAGATACTTATACTAAATAGACATAGGCATATATTCTTTATTGGCATCTAAATATGAAACACATTTAAAATAGTTAATAAAGTCAATAGTCTAATGGTTTAGGGTACGGTCCACGAATCGTAAGGTCATGGCTTCGAATACAACATTCTGTAGTGGCGATATCCCGACACACCGTCAGCTGTGTCTATTACACAGATAACTGTGACGACACCACAGGAAGAGCAGTGACAATGGCCGCATCAAGGAGAGGATAGTGGTCTACAACCTAAAAATGGCCATGAGAAGCAGGAACGCAGCAGTCGCAGAGAAGCTAATAGCAATGCAACGAGGCGTTTGCGACTCGGGAACCAGAGCATTCTCCAAAACCACGTCCAAAAATCAGGCATTATAAAAAAAAAAAAAATTGTAACTGTAGAGGCACTCTATTAATAAATCCAAAGTAAACAATTAAAGTACATTGGAAAAGAGCACGGACACAGGTCTGTGGTTGTGCTTTAAAAATAATTAAAAAAAATCCAACATTCGACTATTGACGTGAACCATCTACTAGCACAAGTTTAAGCTTCGACGAAATGTTTAATAAGAATGTTAGTAATATTTATGAAAAAAAAAAGAAATTTTACTAGCTTTCTTAAAAAAAATCAAGAACAAACATGATATAGGATATGATACCAACATGTCCTATATCCTATGTCTGTGCTGATGCTATGCTCATTTTCATCGGTTTCCAGCACTACCCAAAGTCGTGCACGCGAAATGCTTTACCTGGTACTTATACAGCCAAATAACAAGAATAAAATATATATATAACACAATGAATATAGTACGTGTATAAATAGTTATTAGATTTATGTACAAACAATAAATAGATAAAATATATACTTACTTTTTTATATAGAACAATTTACTTAAAAACGAATACATACAAACATACATATGATATAGGTACATATAAATACATATATACAGTTTGAAAAGAGATGCTGTATTTGTTATACTACTGATACGCGATAGTATTTTTTTAGTGTTTGTAACCTCATAACTTTTGACTGGCTTGACCAATTTGGATGATTTTTTTTTATTTGAAAGCTGTTGTTTGGTCCATTTTGGTATAGCGTCCATGAGAAAACCAAATAAGTCTTAAATTTATATTATGTGCGTGAAAAATTGTCGAATAAATCATCATCACCTCAAACGATTTTCTATTTTTTATTGGGAAAAGGATTTACGGAGATACTTCAAAGTTTGATCTTCCATAATATTCCTATTCTATTTGAAGTCGTTTTTTGTTTTTACATTTTTTTAACTTTATAGCTTTACTGTTAAATCATCAAGGTAATATTGCAGGATGTGGTCTTGAATATGTTATCATTTGACATCAACAATTCAAGTACAATTTGCGGTATTTTTCAAGTGTGTTTGTTGATATTAATTGGGTATTGGCATTAGTACCGTTCGCAAAAAGCTGATAATTGATTTATTAATATAATGCGTAAGCGGAGATGCGTAACCATTAATGATGAGTATTTGGATTTTATCATTATAATAACCTGAAGCAAGAACTTTCACCCCTTTTTACGAAAATAGCGCGGGAGGAGAAGTATGAAATATCCCACATACATTTTATTTAAAAAAGGAGTGCAGATTCCTAATATTTTTTCAACCGACTTCAAAAGAAGGAGGTTCTCAATTCGTCTGTATTTTTTAAGTTAACTTTTAATTTTACGGCATAAATTTAGACTGGGTGAACTAAATGTGATGATTCTTTTTTTTTAAAGCTGGTGCCTGTGTGATTCAATTCTGACAATGTGATCCATGAGAAAACCATATATGTCTTAAATATGCGCTCCAAATGGACGTATAACTCAATTTCATGCCAACGGATTTCGATTTCATATTGGAAAGGGTGTATTTTAAGAGTAGTTTAATGAAAGTTTGGTTACGTTCTGATTAAGTTAGATTTACTAATATACTTACGATGATTCGGAAATATAAAGAGGGCATCTGCGCGTAAAAGCGTTTATCGTTGTGTCGAGTTACTAACAATAGAGTTTCAGGATAAGCGACCTAAGAGCTATGCCACCTCTCAATCCGGTGAAGCAGTTAGGGCCAGCTTCTCTGGCCAATCTGTGTAGTTCGTCATTAAAAAAAAAAAACTAAAAAATAGCGTTTATCGTTCGATTCCAATTTTTTAAAGAAAGCTAGCAATATTTCTTTTAATTATTTATTTTTTTCAGAAATATTACTAACAATCTTGTAAACCATTCCAACTAAGCTTAAGCTTGTGCTAGGACATGGTTCATGGCAATAGTCGAATGGCGGATTCGAACCCACGACCTTACGATTCGCAGGCCGTCGGTTTTCGTTTTTACTTTTAAATATTGCTTATTAAAATTATTCATTACACTCTACCATACATATTCGGTTGTAAAATGGTTGCTAAGCAACGATTAAGTTACTATTAAAAATACTGACGGATAGTTAATTTATAACCATTGTTTTCAATAGCCCCATATCTGAATTTAAGCCACGTTTCGATTACAGGGCGACCACTAATTTTACAGTTAGTTGCCAAATTGAACAGCGGTAGGACCAGGAACATACATATACATACGTAACTATAATTGGTGACTAAACGTGAATCAAGTATTCAAGTTAGCATACCTATTTAAAAATTATGTTCGCCGTGGGACTTCAAGCCGGAACAGAATATTCATTTGTAATACTATTTATTACACCAATTACCAATTCGGTAAATACAAGAATAACATTAAACTTGAACTCTTGACTTGAAATTCTACTTCAAAGACGCCGTGAACTGCATTAGTATAAAGGATATGCAGGATCCCAAAACGAAACATTTTTTTCTGAATGATCTATAGTCTATACTGTTCAACCTCGCAGCTTCTAAAGGTTCACCGGATTTTCGCCGCCGAGCCGAACCGCGAGAGGGCTGATTCCCCTCCGGTCAACCCCGTAGTCTTAGGCTTACAGAATAAAGTTATAACATTACCTGCCTGTCGTAAAAGACGACTAAAAAGGCCTCAATTTTGTTTTTTTTTTATAAGAACCTCACATAGTATCTCGTTGAGGATTTCCCCGCCGCCAAAAAATCTTAGTGTCCAGCCTTTAGCTTAATTCTAACACATTCAGATAACCTAAGTAATTAACTTTAAATTCCCCTACATAACGGTCTGACCTAAATTTAGTTACAAAACTGTTATGCAAATTCATTTAAGCATCGTTACAGATAGCAGTGGAATCTATTTGTGGCATCAAACTAGATGTGACTGTGCGAAGATGGCCCAACAAAGGTCCCACAGAACGTGAGCGTCGTAAATGGAGAATCAAGATGTTTGCGGCAGTGTTCGCTAACATGAACAGCTAATAGCGCCCGATGCCGCAAGGACATCACAAATTACCTAGATGATCTTTGAGCTTCTTTGCTACGAAATATCTCAGATCATGATCAACAGTCAATGTAAATTACTTCATTGTTAAATTGAACATTTTTGTCGTTAAATAAAAAGTAACCAACGTATTGTACGTGGGTATGTTATCTATAACAGAAAGAGAAATGGAGCGCTGTAGATAATGACCTTTAAAATATATACTAGTAAAAAGAAAACATAAACCGACATCAAATCGAATTAAGCAATTATTTACGCAACGATACAAGCATACATAAGAGTGTGACTACTAACGACAAATGAGCCCCCTGATAATCAAAACAAAAGTTTATTATTATTATACTTCTTATCAAACTCCTTAAATATAATATAATTAGAAAGATTTAAAAGTTCACGTTCCCAAATAATGGACTTTAATTAATCGCAATCGTTCGAGTCATTAAGAATATCAGTAATGTAGGCACTCGTTAATACTGTTTCAACTTAGCATTGCTCTTGAATGTAACATATAACTCACACCCTTCGCCCACAGGTGTAGGCTGAGGTTTTGTTTTTTAATAAGCTAACAATATTTTTTTTTACAAATGTTACTAACCATCTTGATAAATTCCAACGAACCTGAATCATGTGTTAGGATATGGTACATGTCAATAGTCGAATGGCGGCTTTAACTTAGAAAAACGTAAAAAAAAACAATTTCTTGTAACTCCTGTGAAAGGTCACGCTAAATTCTGTCATAAATATAAAGCGTACTTTGTCTTTGCTCCTTGCCTTGCTTCGTGTGAGACTCCCCTACCCTCAGTCAGAAGTCCTACTTAATATTTATTAAGTCGTCACAGTTTCTCTGCCACAACAAAAATGTTTTAATAGCGTCTGTCATTTCTACATCAAAGTTCCGACACCGAGGTCGCATCATAAATAGTCATTAGGCTCATCCCATCTGTAAAAGGCGATCAACTCCTAAACGGGTGAGATCTTTTTTGCTCGGCCATTCCTAATTTGGTTCGAGTCTTCATACATCGCATTACGATCCGTTCAGTAAATACTATAATGTACTGTTACTCAAATACGATCATGAATAAAAACCAAGCCCATCTTTCGATGCAGGTTTAGCTGATCAAATAAGCGCTGTGCTATATCTCGTCAGCAAATGATAAAACAACCTACTTTTAACCGATTTCAAAAAAGGAGGATACGTATACGTCTGCTTCTGTGACTACATCTTTGCGTCAACGACTGCGTCTAGGTCAATTATACAAGTTATAAAAACAGTAACACAGAAATGAAGTAAGCATTTATGGTTATGTTCTTAAAGTTAAACATAAATTCTTTATAATTATTCTAAACTTTCTTCTTTGTTAATGCATTGTACAATATATAGTCATATAATATATTAAATAAATTAATTTAATATATTATAAAATGTTAACGATACAAAAAATCATATAATGGTTCCTATTATTAGTTAGTTTGTCGGTGAATAATAATGTACTAGAATGTAGAGACATCTATTGGTGATAATGTGATTATTATGTTTCTTAATACAGCGACATCTTTCTCCAAACATCGTTATTACAGTTGTAGTTACACGTAAATAAGATAGTATTTTTATAAATACAGGTTTTAAATAAATTCCCATGTAGTTTATACAGGCATAGACAATGGATTTTCGTTTTGTTTGATTCGATTTCGTTTCCTTTATGTTTATAATAGCTAGTTCTGTTTATAATAGCTAATATACTTCAAACAAGAACAAAAATCGACTTCAAATCCAATAAAACGTGAGGATCACACCTTCAAAGCTTTTAAGCGGGGCGCTCTCTTTTAGTTCATAGAAGTATCATAGTTATATTTCGAAGTTCTTGAGCCTATAATATTTTTCGATTCCGCGCTCACGTAGAGCAGAGATAGCCGCCGATACCGGCATTTATACTTCGGGGCGTTCCCCCGAAGTCATTCTTAAAAAAGTCCAGACCGCGGCCGATTGCCCTAGTGGATTGGTTTCGGCAATGGAGAATACAAATCAACCCGGCTAAGAGCGTAGCCATGTACTTCACGAGGCGTCTTCAGTCTCCACCTCGTTGCGTCCAACTTCTAGATACCCCTATTCGATGGGTTACAAGGTTGTGAATAATCTTTGCTCGTTACCGCTATTTTATGGGCAGGCCCCACCCCTTAGATATTAGGAGCGTTGCTGGAGTTTCTTCGGCCACTTCTTCTCCCAGCGCCAACGCTTCCCGAAGTGGCACTCAAAGTTAGTTTAGCTTTTGAATGTCCCTTGGATTATCCATGAAATAGCAACCGACCGAGTCGTGGTTTGGCCCTCGCAGGCGCCCTCGGATCGGAATGCTTAAGCGTAACATAGTACCCGTCCAAGTTACTAGCGATAGAGGTTCTGGCTAAGCGACCTAAGAGCTATGTCACCTCTCAATCCGGTGAAGCAGTCAAGGCCAGCTTAATTAGCCCATCTGTGTAGTTTGTTATAAAAAAATCCTATATTTATTAATATTTCAGATGGAAAAGATTACTTAAGTGATTTTAACTTAAGCTTTTAATTATTAGCGGTAAAATAACACTTAAAAATAAATTAAAACACCTGATTTAAAGATACAAAAAGATTATATCCCCGCGACATCGGTGGCTTGTTGTTTCCAATATTTTCAATATTTTATTATATAATTTAAACTTTATACGTTTAATTATCTTATTATTTATTTTATTTTTTGACTTAATAATATATTTATTTATGAAATTTTTTCATCTATTATTTTATTGTATAAAATATATTTTAATCTCATCACTGTTTTATTCATGTATCATATTTATTATATTCATTATTATTGTCTGCATAAATTCCATATGAAAGTAGTATTGCGCGCGCACGTCTTTAGGTAGTCCCGGGCACCGCTGAAAATCAGCGCTGTCGGATCCTTGCGACAGCATATGCTGAGACGGTGTCCGATATTGGCGTCATATGTTTTGTATTATTTGTCCGTGTATCTTTAACTGCGTTTTGTCTATTTTTCATTATTTTTTAATGTGTGTTATATTCTGTCTGTGATGTGTTTTTGTATTGTGATGCCAATAAATAAATGTCTATGTCTATGTCTAAAAATACTTTACCTCAAAATATTTGGCATTGTCTAGTACTACAATCCTTGGAATGGACATAAGTTTAGTTATTAGTCATTAGTCTTAGACGCTTTAGGACTACAAGAGGTTCAGGAGAAAATTATAAGAAAATAAACCAAAATTTGCTAAATTCTCTTTATTATATTCATATTTACAAAACTTAAATCTATTTCATCGTAATTTTTTTATACATTTTTTCTTATATCTAGTACTGTCCATTTACAACGCCGCGTAATATCTATTACTAAGCTTTTAACAATTAAAAGGCATAGTGAAAATGAGAAAGATTTACGTAAGAGTGATTTTGAGATCAACAGAGAATATGTAATTAAAGAAGAATTTCTATTTGTAAATAGACAATGGGTATTTTGCTAAGGTCATCACAATATCGGTTCACAGCTTTAAACGTTGCATTACACATAATGACGATAGAGGGCGTAATAAGAGATGAATGAAAAATATTGATGGGAATAAATAAAACAAATGAATTATCCACTCATTCAAAAATCGAATGAATATGAAACATGAAAAATAACTTTACCAAATTGCATATTACCAGCTTGTTTCAAACAAAACTCATAATTTCGCTCTCTATACCGGTGGTTTCGAGGAAAGAGAAAGTAACATAGATCTACCATATATTCTAACAAAAGCGCATTTCAGACCCTATTATTTATCCCTCGTCATCATTACAGCGTACTTAATAACGGTATCCGGTTTGAGAGTTGAAGTTTCCGTTTCCGGAGCCCCTGGGGCCGGAGTTAGGGGTGAGGTATTGGCGGGAGGTAGCTCCAGCGCCGAAGCTGGTGCCCCTCGATCCGAAACCAGAACCACCGGCGCCAAATCCAGAGCCACCGGCGCCGAAACCAGCACCGCCGGCGCCAGCTCCTCCCGAACCGAAACCTGAGCCTCTAGAACCAGCTCCGAAACCACCAGAAGGTGCGCCGTATTGACCAGAAGGACCGGAAGAGTAACCACCAGCTCCAGCACCGGCGCCTTCACCGCGGTATGATCCTGAAACAGAAAGAGATAAAACCCAATTCATTATTACATTTATTTTTAACGGTTTTTGTTTTTCGATACTAGAAAGTTTCGTAAAAGCCATAGGTCTACACGCCAAGTGGGTCATGTTCGATCTACGGTGACAATACCACATTTTTGCATGGTGATGTAGTAATCGGGACTATTCATTATTGCTGTCATAATTATTAGATTTATAAGTCCTTTCCAAATGTGGTTTGAAAGAGGATTTCGTGGCCAGAAGATAGAGTAAGAATTGGTCTACGCTTATGAGGAAAGAAACGACGAAGAGGCAAATCGGCTAGCAAACTGAGACTTCATAATCGACTATTCGTTCAATAGTCCATGTATATCATTTAGGCATGTACTACTGACGCAGTAAGATTGGGGGAATGGGCCTATACATTTACTACGCCAATCATAAACGTAAATATTAAATATGACAGCTAGGATAAAATAAACAGACACCAATATGCTACACACCTACACAATCCTATCTTTACAATAAAATCAAAACAACTTAATGTCCTAGTACCAGCGCCTGACCTTTTGTGCAAACAATTGAAAAAGCATAACGAGCCCGGCACTTCTTGAACCATTTTCAATTGCGACACGACTATAACAACGAATACCTTCACGTGCATGCTTTCTGGGTTGATTGAACATGTTTCGCTGTGGGGCCATAACAGAAGCGAGTTATTTACATTATTAAAGTACACACTACAACAGTTCTCTTACGAACTATATTGGTAGAGGCTATAATAAATAAGACAAGAACAAATGCAAAAGCTTAATGCCTATTAAGATCGATAACTCAATGCTTGAATTTTAATTTGCTATTGCCTTCTATATTTTTACCTACACGCTATTATAGATTATTAGTAAACGATGACGTTGTAGCTGCCAGCCGATTACTATCGGCTTATACAGCTTCAACTGACTCAGGTCTCGTGTAACCAAAAATTGCGAACTAAAAAAGACTAAGCTGTGAAATCAAATCAAAACTCTAAAGGGTCACCAGTGTATCTGACTGTAAGAGGTTCTGAAATACTTTTGGTCAATACTTTAAGGCGATTGATGCCTTGGCAAATCCTTATAGATTCTGCATACACTATGCGTTAACGTTTCGTACTTGGAAGGAAGCGGCAAGACCTACTTCATAAACTAATTTTCACTTTTAATCTTGCTTCTGCTATTATGGATCTCCTGTTTGCTTATTACGTGTTTTTATAAACAAAGCACTAAAAAAGTTGCATTTTTCATTCTTTGAGTCACTTCTATTGAAAAGTTTTCTTCAACTTAATTTTTCCTTCTTAAGTTTATTAGTTACAAATTTAGTTACATGGGAAATCTTGGAGCCCTACAACATAGTATCATCTTAAAGCCCGCCAGGGCCTCGCTCGCAAAACAGATCTGTTTCGTTGTATAACTAAGTACTTCTAAGCGGCTTACTTTAATTCGTGAACGCTAAGTTTACATTGGTTATTGCGTTAAGTCAATTTAAGAGGGATGTCTTTAATCATTATTATTTGGATCAAGCGATGGGCACTACCAATCTGTATAAAGCATTTATTTCCAAATACCCTCTAATAAACCCTGTTATAAAACTACCTTATATATCTTAGACTTTTTGTGGACAGTGACAGATAAAGTAAATAACTTTGATAGTGAGAAAATATGCTTTCACAGCCGTTACTACACAAATAGGATCATCAGAGACAAATATGTAGAAACACTTTTTACCGTTTGATCGGATCAAATTCATGTTCCACATTACTTTTAAAGGTCCCAGATTTAAAGGTGGAACAACCACGAATCTATCTATAATGAACCACACCAATATTATTAGTAATGAAATATTAAAACAAGTAAAAGCTAATCTAAAGCTAATGAATCTGCTTACCTAAACAATTAGTACACCTGAATCTGATAACATATTTAAAAGTTGTCGCAATGCCTCTTAATAGTTCGATTTATTAAGATTATTTTTGTATTAAAATTACCCAATAGAAGCAGCAATGTACCCAATTACGACAGCTAAAAGCCTCGAATTATGAGTAGAACTGATGAGCTTATATAAAAGCACCGCGTACTGTTTGTGAGACAATGCTTGGGCAACCGTCAATTTTCTACGACCTGTACATCATGTTGATTCATTAAGCGATAATAACAGAGCCAAATGAGGGTACTTGTTTGTACTACGAATAATTCGTAGCTATTGGGTAACTTGGAAAATGTAGGCCAGAATTAGTTTCCTAACGCTTGAATAATAATGATGATGATGATTTAAATAAATATATGATTATATCAACCATTAATATTGACTACATTTTCGGTTTTCTACGGACAAAAAGACAAAAATGAAACATATATCACATTAACTCTGATACACTATAACCTTTTTTTTTTTGACGGGGAGGAAATCTTTACAAAGATACCCCGCCTTCTGGGGGGAAGGCGGCGGTTATGTGGGGATCATACCCACTAAAACCTTCCCGATGGCCCTTTCCTCGGTGCATGATGAGGGGCTCCGGGATCTCACGTGAAACGCACCGGAGCTCCTCTGCACTGTGCTCAAGGAGAGCACGTCCCGGGGGAGGTTACTCCCTCCCCCCTGTGCCCTCGCAGCGCAAGGCGACACGGGCCAGCCGATGTCGCCTTCTTCCCGGGTCCACTTTGGTGGACGACGCAAGCCCCCACCCTTGTCGCGCAGTGAACTCGAGGCCCCTTTTAGTCGCCTTGTACGACAGGCAAGGGATACCGTAGTCTTATTCTTGAGAGCCCAGAACAGGGCTGTGATACACTATAACCTATGTCATAATAAAACTTGTATTGCGGAAGACTTGAAATTGTTCTAAGTCATCGGGATTGCAACAAATGAATGTGGAACAATTGACGGCTGTGAAATATGCTAAGTGAAAATGAGATACCTCGCAATTCTTAATGACCCGCCCTTTGTTCTAGATTTCCCACAGCACGTTCCCAAACACTAGACGAAAATGACTCTGACACTTGAGATTGAACTAAATCATGACAATGATAATAATCTGAGTCAAAATTATGAAATATTGTCATATGATCGAGCTACTTTAGTATAATGAAATCAATATTAAACTTCAATAGAGTTACAGTTGCAAAAGTCTTTTTATTTTAATGATGTTTAGGTTTATCTTTTGTGCATGGGTAATTTGTGAACATAAATATCAAATAAAATCATAAAGCAAATTTTCAACTAAAAAACCATAGAGGTCGTAAAAGTTTCATATTTTTTTAGCTATATTTTTTTTTCAAAAATATTACTAACAGTCTTATTAGTACCATTCCTACTAAGCTTATGCTTCTGCTAGGGGATGGTTCACGTCAATGGTCGAATGGTGGATTCGAACCCGCGACCTTACGATTCGCAGACGATACCTGAACTATTAACGCTAGATAATATAATATTTCAGTGTTAACCATTCGACTCCCCTTCGATATATTCTTATTCGGAAAGGTAGACTGGCAGACAATGCCTTCTGGGATCAAGTCCGCCTTTAATTATGTGCAAATAAAGATTAAATAAATAATATTCAACCGATCACATGATTGTAGAACACAGAAATATTATAAATATGTTAGACGTCTAACAATAAAGATAACTGGGCCTTTAACAAAACGAAAACATTTAAAATGAATAATCCAGTTATTGTAAAAGTTTTCTCATGGTTACACAAGTTATAATTAAGCAGGCTTAGTTACAAATTTTATGCTTATTATTAAGTACATTCGAGTCAGTGAAATAATGGATGTTCCTACAAGCAGGTGAACTTCAACGTTAAATGAAGATAAGGAAAGCCTAAATTCATTATGTGACAGAAAAACGTATGACGATGAAACGTTAAACGACTTCCGAAGGGCTAAAGATAGACCCACGACGCGGACCTAGATTACTGAGAACAAATTCTCCCACAGACATTCACTTTTACGATTGATGACCGACCTTTTTAAGAGGATGTTAGCATATCGACGAACTCGATCGGTGTAACCCACTCCTAACACTGAGAGCCGGTCACGAATCGCTCTGCTAATTTTCATGTTATTTCTAAATATGAACCCTTTTGCACATAAAATTGGATTGAATGCTTGACTAGTACTAGGGAAAGTAACAAATTCAACAAATAAACTTATGCGGAGTGTAAAAACTAAAACCGACTTCAAAACGAATCAAACGTTAAACGCTATTACGAGCAAACGTTTATTATGAAATAAAATTGATCAGAACCTAACCACAATCTCATCAAACTACCCTTGAAGTACATGCTTTCCAATTAAAAATTGAATAAGTCAAATCGGTTGGCGTGATATTGAGTCATCTGTCCATCACGCACATAGCTAAGACTTATGTGTTTTTTTTATGGAAGGTATTGTCGAAATGGGATCCAATTGGACCAAATGGAATCACACCAGCATTCAAATGAATCTAAATTCACCAAAATCGGTTGAACCAGTCGAAAGCTACGAGGTAACTAAAATAAAAAAAATAGGCGAATAACTGTTCCTATTTTGAAGTCGGTTGAAAATAGAATCGGTAGAAATATTTAAATTAATATTCTATAAATTATATAAATTAACCCTAGAAAGGTACACAGCGACAGTTTTCAGGCAAGTATATATCACCATGTACCGGGCGCAAATACTTACAAAATGATTTTTTGTACAATGAAAACGAAAAATAGCAATGTAGTGTCAGATAGTTTCTAAAGACAAGTATTTTTATGAGTGAAAGCAACGCGTAGACGCCCGTTTTGTATTTCCGAATTATCGTAGGAATATCACGAAATAGAATTAATCAGAACCTAAACAAAACTTTCATCAAATTACTCTTAGACTACACCGAGAGAAGTCCGTTGATAAATTCTCAGAACACAAATCACTAAATATGTAACTTACCAAAGGGAAACTGTAGATCAATTTGAAGATGATTCAATCGATTAAACACATAATCGATTCTAGACGACTTGAGACAACTTAGCTACCTATAAATCTACAGCATCCTACAATTAATCCGCTGACCTATGGCCTTCTCTCCGCGTGGCTCACATTGCCCCAGCTTCTAGTGCGATCACGAAGCCCTATGATGCAATTGCACTAGTCTAGCGTCATCTTGCAACTCATCTGGATTGCTCTTCGGAATAATCGTGTGACTATGATAAGAGGTGTATTAGGAAATGTGAAAGTCAACTAAGATAACATTTTAAGTAGAGTTGTGTTAATAATTGAAATTTTGATTCAAAAAGACAAAAATGTAGCACAAATAGAAAAAAAAAGAAAAATCCTTTATTAAAGTTGCACACAAATGTGTGTACATAGGCGAATTTAATGCTATTACCATCCAGCTAACCAATAACGATTAAGAGCGCCGCTTAAATAGCGTTTTAACAAACTTATTAACTATATTGATTAACTATCTGCGCCCCACGGTGTTACCCGCGATTAAAAACTATTTATTTCATTTTTATAAACTAAAAGTAGCCTTAGTCTTGCCAGTAAAAGTCCCGTCGATCGATCGTAAAATGGATGCAACCGTTCCAGATATTAACCGGAACAGACAGACTGACAAAATTGTAAAAAAGTTACGTCGGTTTATGTTCTACAAATATCCTCCTCCTTTCCTCATTGCTGAGGGTCGTGACCTCCACTAATTATGTGGCGGACGATCGCTTTCCACCTTTGGCGGTGTGAAATGCCTCGTGGACTCTCGTGTTGGTGTACTACATATATATTCACATGCATGTATCAAAAAGCACTTATTTTAATATTACAAAAGAACACTTCTATTCTATTTATTTGAATAGATGAATATAGATCACATATATAAATATTCCAGATTAATCCTATGTGTACAAAAGACTATAATTAAAATATTACGAGTTATTTAAAGACTTAAAAGAGAGAAAAAATGTGGATATCCTACAGAAATCTGATGGGCCGTAATGACTGTTGCAAGGTCGATCTGTGGTTATTCGCCATTTTTAGACGGTAATTTCACAGCGGCTTTTGTGTCAGGACATACTAAATGTCCTATTTAGATTATTGCTACCATTATACACCACACGTGTTTAGTATCAACCACGTTTATTCCTTTTAAAATTGATCTATCCTTTCAGTCAAAAATTATGTCAAAAGGAGAACTTTTTTAGTAGACATTATCCCACAGATAGTATAAAATATCATTAAAAAAACGAATGGGTTTTAGACCACAAGTCTGAACTAAAATTTCTTTAGGTCCATCTAAATGTATTTGTTATGTTCGTTTATATACACGATTGTTTCAAGAGAGAAAAAAAAATGTTTGCTCGTACCTCTCTCTCTTTTCCCTACAGTAATATACAAAACGTAACTTTATATTTTTACTAACTTATCCCATCACACAATTCGTAATGCATTCACTAACTTCCCAAGTCAAGCGTGCGTACAGAAGTTATACTTCAAAGACGAGCTATCTAATAAAATCGAAATATCTATTGCATACAATTAAAGGTAGCGAAAATATGTTTATAGTACCGAAATCTTTTGCTCGTGTAACTAAGCATTTAAACGTTTTTTGGTAAGGTTTTTACTTTGGTGTATTTACTACAATAGGATAAAGAACCTGAATAAAAACTATTATACTTATTAGCGTAATAAAAAAAAATCTAATTTTATAATTCACTAATGAAGATTTTTTTGACTATGTTCATTAAAAATGATGGCATGGTCTTGAATGTTTTAATATTCTTTTTTGTTTCCAAATATATTATTACCCAACTCAAGTTTTTCTGCCTCTATACTTAAGTAACAACAGCAAAAACACAAGTGATGTTTACATTAACTTGACAAGTTATCCACTGACCCCAAGTCCCAGTGTTCCAATTTGGCCACTTCCTAGATTGTGAACACGTTTTTTGTCCACTGTAATTTAAATTGCGCGATGTTTGTTAGCCGACCGAGATGAGATTTTAAAAACTTTTAATAAAGATTAAAAGACAGATATATTAGAAAAGTATACCAGTGTTACCAGGACTTAGATGATCTATTTATCCAGCACAGATTTCATCCTTTTGGTATGAAAATCTCTCTGACTCGAACGAAGCGCTTTGCAATAATAAAAGACGAATTGCATTATTCGTACAGCAAAGGGCTGGAATAGTTTGACAGGCCGTCTGTCTTTCTCTCTGATTACAATGTAGCTGTTTTAAACAGTAGAGTAAATATAAATTAACTAAGATAGTGAGCCTTATTTTTTAAAGGGATATGAATTAACTCTCTTAAATAAGTCTACAAGAACTTTCTTTAGAAAGAAGAGAGAAGAGAGAAAAACTTTCAAGAGAATGTGTATAGTAGATGTGTGAATGATGATGGAAGACGGTTATAGAATATAGAATTAGATAAAAGATGTATAATCGTGTTGTGTAAGTCGTCTTTATAAAAAGGAGGTAGGCAGTAGAAAATTGTAATGAAATGGATTTCCGTTATTTAGATACCATATCTGTTAATCATAGTTCATCTTATCTTTTGTATGTCAGTTCTTCTACCACGTTTCCTATCGACATTGCCATTTACTATTGCATCAGCTTCTTTACTCGTTTGGTCATTTATAACTTCGACATAGAAGAATGAAGAAGTTTTTAAAAATAAAATAATGGAATTTTAAATTTTAAAAAAAGTTTTAAGCTTCCTTTTAACTCAATTGGAGTAGACAGGTATAGCATAACAATAGACTATCAACTCAGGTTACTGAGTCAAAAATTGAAAATGTGACCAGACACAAAAGTTCTATAGGGTTCTAGGAATCGTACGCTAGCTCGTAGCATAAGCTTAAGCTTAGTAGGATTGGTTAACTTTAGTTTTCTTGAACATAAGTAACAGAATATCCAACCCTTAGAGTTAGTATTATTGGTCAAGTAACAAGTGTACTTGAACGAATAGACAGATACAACACCGTATATGTGTTGTAACTAATCTTAAATATGATACAATGTCGGTTTGTCAATTGCATTGCTTATTCACGCAGTTTCAAACTGTACTGGGAACCGTTTTTACTGCGTACGCGCGTTAACTTGATTACTCTGTGATTAGGCCGCGAAATATAATACAATACTGTCATACTCTTTCTTTTTATACTGTGACAACAAGTTGTGTTTTATCCGACTTCAAAAAAGGAAAAGGTTCTTTTCGACTGTAGTTTTTTTGTTTGTCACCTAAGAACTTTCGACTGAGTGATCCGATTTTTATGATTTTTGATGTTTTAAAGCTGGCGCTTTCCGTGTGGTTCAATGACATCCATGACAAAACAATATAAATCTTAAAACAGATCGTCCGCTAATTGTAACCTTTAATGTGAAATCCATAAATGATTTGGTTTGAGGTCGGTTTTTGTGTTAACACGTCGGTTTTTGTTTAAAGTTATTTAATAAAGAAATGACTCACCATCGTCAACGATACCGGCAGCTTCGTCACGGGCGTTCTGCTCCAAGGACTTCAGGATAGCCTCAGGGATGGGTGGTGGTGTGGGGAGATGAGCGCCCTGCGGCTGGAATCCATTCTCGTCAGCGGTGTAAGTGATGCTGTAGTCCTGACCATCGTCACCCTTGTACGCGAAGCTACCCTGAGACTGAACTCCATTGGTGGCCACTCCGGACGCGTCAGCGCGGATGCCGTTGGACGTCTCGAAGTCGTATGCGAAGTTGTCGCCGTTGATCTCGTTGTTGAGGCGGAGGATCTGGGCACCGGCGTCGGCGGATTGTCTGGCGTTGTAGCTTCCACTGTATCCTCCGGCACCTCCAGCACCGTTGTACCCTCCGGCACCTCCAGCGCCGTTGTATCCTCCCGCACCTCCAGCACCGCTATAACCACCGGCACCTCCAGCACCGTTGTATCCTCCAGCTCCACCGAACCCACCGGCACCGCCTGCGCCTCCAAATCCACCTGCCCCACCGGCGCCTCCAAATCCACCTACTCCACCGGCGCCTCCAAATCTACCTGGACCACCGGCTCCACCACCGAACCCACTGCCTCCTCCGAATCCTGAACCTGCGCCTCCTCTAGGAGGGAGGTAGGTATTGTCCAAACGGGCAGCGGAGCATACTCCGAGCACGGCAGCAACGATAAACTGTAAAAATAAGAAATCAATTTTTTCTGTAGTCATTGTGACAATTACAATCAAAAAGGTCTTACTGTCCTTCGAACATTTTAAAAGTAGAGCACCTGTACCAAGAACAAATTCAATTAACTAATGCTATTTCCTTATGATCTCCGTTAAAAATCTGACAGGATGATCTCGAAAAAATAGCAGGGTTCTTAAGGACCAGGTCTTTAGAGAAAGGCACTGTCCAAAGGTAAGATAGAACAAAAATAATAGACAATAGTGGTCGCTTAAAATAGATTTACATAACAAACTTAATTTAGAAAATACCTAAGCATGTAAAATTATATTAGATTATAAATTAATATTTTTACATATCTCTCAAAAAATCAATAAAAGTAATTATTATTAATTCCTCGTGAAACCATCAGTAAATCGAAAAATAAATATTTTAATTAAATAAATAAGAAATGTACAAAAAAAATTAAATAAAAATTGTGAATTATTCAAATGTAAATCAACAAAATTCGTAACGGTTCATACTATATTTAGTATTATACAAAACAGCGAATTATACTGTTTGTGTAGAACACGTATTTATGGCGACACTGTACACTTTAATCCTGCTATAAAGGGCAATTCAAACCCGACCTTTAATTAACAAGAAAAGTGAATCAGGTGACCCGTCTCTCACTGAATAAATTAACAATAAATAGCTCCCATTGAGTATTTAGAATCATTCAAGAGCGCTACGTACTTTCTTATAATTGGAATTATTTTTATTTTCAAATCAGTTATTATAATAAATGAAATAATTGATCGAATTTAATAAAGCACAATTAATTATTTATATTAGTTTTCTTTTTCTAAAAAATCAAATTTGTTTCTTATTAAAATTATTAAAAACATTTAATATTATTACTCTTTTTAATAAACTTAAAAAAATAAATTGTAATATTTAACGATAATAAAGATATTTTTTAAATGGAACATAAAGCTTATAATAAAAAAAATATTTTAATGCTGCCAGCAATGAATACTTACCAGATTCATTATAAATAAAATTATTTGAAATAAAGAAATTATAAACTAGTGGTAATGCGGCTTGGCTGCTCGTTGTGAACTGTGATGGCTGCGAGAAGACCTGGTGGTTATATATACCTCTCATCTTGCCTTAGAACGCTTTTGTCGCTGAAAAAGGCATCATGGCCATTGAATTGCAATGTGGTGGATCAGAATCGATTGGTGGGCTAGTCTTCCTTGCGTGAATGGCCCGGAGATGGCGCCTACTAGCAGATGCGTTAAGTAACTCGAACACTTAGTCGTTAAATGGGTAATTAAAAATCTAAACGATTATCTCATTTGCAGTTTATTAAATTAATTAAAATTTTTCCTCCTTTGGAATATTTCCTTAGGAAGATATTAACGTACGTAACAATAAAAGCTACATTAATTGTTATATAAAATTCAATATATTCGTCTTTTATAAAAAATTGTAATTAAATGAATATAAACAGTTTTTGTTCGTTTAATGAGGCATTATTAAAACTTAAATTAAATATACCATTTGTTTATTTTCCTTATAATTATATTAGAAGGAAGATAAAAATAATTTCATTTAGACATTTAAAATTCATGAATAATTGTAATTCGTTTCTCCCTTATGTTTATTTTTTATTTAAAATTTTAAAAAAGATTTTTTTACAAAATATCAAAAATTTTAATCAACCTATCATGTTATTTTAAACAATAATTATTACATATTTTTTACGCTTTTAACTAACTTTTTATATCAATCAACAAATTTAATTGTTTCTACCAAACATTAATCTACAATCTTACTTTAAAAAAATTACTTACTATAAGAATTCTACTTTTTCAAATGTAAGTCTATAGGATTAAGAAAGGCGTGAACTAGTAAGTTGCCTTTGTGTTATCGCAAATCCTTACACGGCCATAATATATTTTGCACAGTTGACAGATTATTTTAACGACCGCAAGATGGCGTCACGTTTTAGTCCACGATCTTTACTCATCATAAAATAATGTCTCTTAAATAATTACGTTTAAATACTGAAAATAAATTTGTACTTCAATTAAGATCCAAACAGATATTTTAATATCATTTGGTTTTTGAAAATATTTTTTTAACATCTCAAATCACTACTAACTTTATTAGTGTTTTCGTGTATCTATTACATTTGATATTGTTAACAGGCGTAATATTATATGCGTGAAAATTTGACGTATCGAATGTACATGTTACCAAATACGCATTAATCACCCTGTATTATAATTCTACGATAATAAATACCTTATAGCCCAGTAGTTATAGGTTGTAGTCAACGAACTGCTTCCTTTGGTTCAATCCCACTATTTGACACTGACGTGAAAGCCTCATTGTTCAAGGTTCAGACTGCGAAACGTAGCGTCATGGGTTCGAATCTACCATTCGAGTATTACCGTGATATATCTCTAAGCACAACCTCAAGCTTAGTTGGAATGATTAACAAGAATGTTAGTAATATTTATTAAAAAAAATATTGCTGGTATTATTTTCAAAAAATTATACGTCATAATTATACCTCAAGCAACGCAAATATAGTATGCCCCAAACGGCTCAAATATGAATGGGGCAGAAACTTTAGGTCCGTGGGGTCCTAGTGCACACCAACTTTTTAATGTGATAGCTAAGAAGTTGGTCGACACATCTGGGGACCAGAGGGCTGGCTTATACCTTGCACAAAGGCTAAGCATTGCCATACAACGTGCCATTCTAACAAGCCTTCTGGGCACGTTGCCAAGCGGCGACCGTTTGGCACGGATTATCGCAGGAATATTACGTAATAGAATTAATCAGAAACTAACTAAACTCTCGTTATACTACCCTTAAAGTACATACTTTCGTATAAAAAAGAATCATCAAAATCGGTTCACCCAGTCGATTGTTATGAAGTAACAAAGAAAAAAAAATAAACACACAGAAGAATTGAAAACCTACTCCTTTTTTAAAGTCGGTTGAAAATAAATGCCAAGTTACACGAATGGGTTGGACACATAATAGCGGCATATAATTTGGGTATATTTTTCTTTTGCGTTTCGACCTAAGAAAGGTGCCACGTTGACGGTAATCCCGTTGAGGCATGGGACGAAGTTTCATCCAGTCCTAATCCTATCGCAGCTCAAATAATTGAGCAATATGATACGTCCTCTTGAGAGCACTCGTGCTAGATTACTCTTCAAGATTGGGGCAAATCGCCTTAAGCATACGATCACCTTTTAACCCGTTAATGTTGCAAAAGCCCTTGGCTGGCTTTTTTTTGACAAACACAGATTGGCCGAAGAAGCTGGCCTCGACTGCTTTACCAGACTGAAAGGCATAGCTCTTAAGTCGCTTAGCCTGTATTGTTATCGCTAGTAACTCGACACAAAGGTCCCCCCGGTGAGGGGTAACCTCGGCTTAGACGGTTACTATGTCACGCGTAAGCATTCCGATCCTAGGGCGCCCGAGAGGTCTGAACCAAAGTAGAGCCATTGGCTATCAGGCATGTATATATAAACCAAATGCCTTGTACTACTCAGCCAAAGAATATTTTTCCATAAGCATTTATAAATAAAAGGTCAAGAATTCAGTCCACCAGAATTTCAAAGTTGGCCCCGTAGAAACAGCAATATTTCTACTTGAATTTCAATTGTTGGTGGTTATTATATCCTGGGAAGAAAATGTTCAAATAGTGTTCTATGTGGATTTTAAAAAATAAGCTCTCACATCCTTATAACCCTAGCAGGGTACAGGGACAGATTTTGTATGCGCCAGATTTTTAGCATGTGCTATAAGCCGATTGAGATTCGAACTCGCAGCCAATAGGTCGTAGTTCGAACTGATTATCTTCAAAATAGGACGAGGTTCTCAATTCGTCTTAATTTTTTATGTTTATATTATCTGAGAACTGAGACTGGGTGAATCGATTTGATTCTTTTTTTATCTGACAAGAGGTCTTCCGCACGTTGTAGCTTATAATGTTAAATCGATCAATGATTTTATTTGAAGTAGATTTTTGTGTTTACACGTACTTGTAAATATACATGGCTTTCTTGGCTAAATAGCAAAGTAGTTGAAATCTTCGCTTCCTTTTCCCAATGGTGCGGCAGAGCAGCGTATTCGTTAGACTCGTTCCTGTCCATTTTACCAAGTTCTCTCGACTCACTCTTGTCAGAGTGGTCGTGGCCAGCATGATTCAGTGGGTTGGGTAGAAGACAGCACCCGCCGCACCACCACCGCCTGCTGGCCGTCAATCGGGCACATTCATGTAGGACAGCACCCACCATACCCCGCAACTGATCCGTCTATCGCATTGCCTGGTAGTCTAGTCCCTTCCACTTTGCCCTGCACAAGACGCTCTATAGAGTCGTTTTACGGCTGACAGATTATAGAGATGTTAATATTTTAAGAGTTTACAAAGCTCTTTGTAAAGTGTCACGAAAGAAGTGCACAATATGTAACAATTCTCAGGGGTCCGGTACGGCACGTTGCGAAACTGCGAAGATGAGATTCCACTTTATCTATTATATTATTATTGTGAGGACAATAATTACAGAGAATATTTCGCAGGACATACAGACGCTAAGTTTGTTGAACAAGGTGGAAAAAATATGAAATGTAAATTACGCTGTCCTACTTTTTAAATGTACGGAGATTTATGTATAATTAATTATCTATAATATATAGCCGAATTTTTTGAAATTTTTTTGAAAGGTTTTGTAGGCTGGCCATGTACAGAGGATGGATGAAGCCAGGGCACCTAAGGCAGTTACGACGAGGGATCCCGAAGGTCGTAGAGGTCGAGGAATACCAAAGCTCCGTTGGTTAGACGGTGTGAATCGATACGCCATGCAAATTGGCATAGTTAGGTTAGTAGTCACAAAGGGCTGTAAAATTTTCAGAAGAAAGAAGTATTATTCATAATTTACTGCATCATTGTTTCAAGGCACTTTCGCAAAAGATATTAGTCGACTAACAAGATGACTACTCTCATGTCTAGTTTTTTAACTAGTTTTTTGAAAGGTGGCCCATTTTTATTACATTTAGGGAACAACATAAGAGCCTGCCCGAGGGGACTTGGACTTGGACGGTTACATTGATAGCGATTACATGATTCGAGGGCGCAAAGAGAAATCAAACATACATTACAAGATAGCTTTAAGTGCTACTTCAAAAAAACGTCGAGATAGAGAAGTTTTTTTAGTGATGGCGTACTTTATGTTTTTAAGGTTTGAGCTCCTAAGTCAACTACAACAAGCTCAAGCATAAGAGTCGTGGTAAGGTAGTGTCCGTGCGGTCGCTAAAATTGCATGGTACGCTAGCAATCCGAGTTTGATCTCCGGTGCTGGCACCAATAATTTTTGTTGCAATATTATGTGCTGTTTTACCACGCGCTCGGCGGTCGAGGAAAACATCGCGAGGATACCTACATGACCTAGAAAATATTTCTAAGACAAATGAAATCTGCCAGTCCACTGCAGCCACGTGGCGGACTATGCCCTTATACTCTGTTTATAGGAAAGGCCTGCGCCTAGCAGTGGGACATATATAAAGGCTGCTACTTTAACTTTAACAGCAAGCTCATAATCTTGCCCTCAATTTAATCGCCAAGTTTGCTCCGGAAGATAGATTAAAGGATCATGTATTGTATGAATACTTTAATCTCTGAAATTATTCAGTCTTAACATTTTTATAAAATGTATTTATATAAAAAGAAATAGGTTCGTCATAATTTTAGTCTGTGTGTATCGCAGCGAAACGTGAGAATGTAACTTATCATTTTGAAACATTTTTTTTGCATCCGTTAAGCACTTAGTTATGAAGTGCCTTCACCATTGTGTAGTTAAAAGGGTATTACAATATATTTTTGGTTAGCATCCAAATTTAGTATCCTTAATCCAAAAAAATGGTCGACCGTGTTATCCTAGTGGTTGTAAAGTGGCAAATTCTAGCACTGGTAGGGTCACTAAAGCGACTTCTGTTATTATAATTGATTGGATCTATACCACAAATTTTCACGGTCACTAATATAGTCTTTATAGTCATACATACCTATTTTTACACGTTTTGACTACCAATTTTTGAGTGCTTTTTCTTTTACTTTCCAGTCCCGGGAAAATTCTGTTCTTCATCTTTTTTATATGGGAAGGGAGCTTACGGCTCATCTTAAGTGATCTCCGTCCCCCATGACATCAAAGGAGCTGCAGGTGCGATGGAGGCCTCTGATAAGTCAACCAGCACGGTATACTTAACGAGTCTACTGTATGCTACGCGTGTCATACGATCCAAATATCTATTTTATTACTCTATCCACCAATATCCAACTTATGTTATTATATAAACGTTTTTTTTTATTATCTTGTGTAATAAAATGCTAACAGAACGCACACCCCGGAGCCACTCGAACTCCAACCGACTAAAAGTCTTCTCACGGTATTCCATCACGTTCCGGGATTCCATCATGAAGGAGGAATCTTAGTATATATGAAAATTTACACTAAGACCCCAAAACTTAGTGTAATAAAGAAATGTGGATTAAGTAAAATAGTGGTAAAGTAAAAAAGGGAAAATGTAAAAGTATAAATGTAAGTTACAAAAATAAGAGTAAATATATAGCACTGTAAGATAAGTTAAAATACGAAAATAAGTTTATTGTTCGGACTACACTTAAAATTGTAATCTAAATTTAAGTAATAAAACATTTTGTAAAATTAGAATTAAAAAAGAAAAGAAAAACAAAAGCCCTCATCCAAACACGTTGGGGGAACGAAAAAGGAGAAGTTTATGAAGCACCCCTCCCACAACACAATCCCTACGTTGCGACGCGTTGGTATGCCACCATGCCGCCATTCGCTCCATGGAAACCCTCTCCAAGGGGATTTTATATAAGTCAGATATTGCTTATAACAAATACTGTTTTTTTTTGTTCACTCCGCCTATATTTTTCATAAAGTACATAATTAAATAGATCATCGTTAAGTTGCGAATAAGTTACCTTGAGTTTTAAACATTGTTATTTAATAAATTGGAGTTACATCAAATTTAGTACAATTTTGCCGTAACTTCCAGTTATTTATTGTGAGATAATCGGCTCTAATAAGCGAAGGTTAAGGCGCATGATTCATTTTTTATCTAAGACATGTCATTAATTTTGTGCCTAAGACTTATATTAAGGCGAATATTTTATGGTTGAACAATCGGATTTTCTAATATGTATGTTCATATATTTGTTATTAATATTTAACAAATGATGCAGTCATGGCCCAATGCCTAAGGTACGATTTGCGATCTGAAGGTAGCCGATTCGAATCCCAGTCGACTAGAATAAATGTATTGTCGTTTTTTTGTGTTTCAAATTCAAAAAATCACTTGCTAAAAATTTGTGCCCGCTGTATCGCGATATGTTCACATCCTGTCACCTATGGAACTTGAAAAAACGACAGCAAAAGCTGCCTCAATTTACCCCAACTGTGTTTTGAATTGAACCAGTTTTTGGAAGAGACTATCGTCTAAGATAGTGTAGACGATAGAAAATTTCTAGAAAGAAGTATAATATCATAACTCTAAGGATGTTCTTTGTTAAATGGTGTTATGTTATGTTATGTAAATGTGTGTATTCATGACGAGAGAAAATGTTAAATAAAAATACGCTTACCCCTTGAGATACATGTCATCATCATCATCAGCCTGTCACAGTCCACTGCTGGACATAGGCCTCTCTAAAGTCACGCCACGGTCCACGATCCTCGGTCACTCTCGTCCAGCTTCTGCCAGCCGTCTTGCAAAATCTTAGGGTGGTTATATGTGCTAAGAATATTTTATCGTCAAATCCTATCTATTAAATTACGAATACAAATACAGGATATCCTACCAGTCTAACTGTACACTAGATGACTAATTTGTGCGTGACTGCAAATGAGATGAAGTCATGAGAAATAAGTCATAATGATGATTGTATTATTTCCTCGAGCGAATGAACACATTAGTGCATGTGAATTATTACTGTATTACAAGCTGATTCGGATTAAAGATACTTTACGACCAGAAAACAACTGTTTAAACTGCAAAAAGTACATACAAAAAAATTGAGATCCTCCTTTTTTGTTAACGCGGGGGAATCCTTTTTACGAACCATCCTCCGGAGTCCGCCTGGGCGACTCCTACCCACTAAACCTTCCGCGAATGCCATCAGCCGTTATAAGTGGAGTGCCCCGGATCTGTCAGCGATAGGGCGCAATTGAGAACCTCCTCCTTTAAGTCCCCTGACGTCGGTTGAAAAAATATCCCTCTATTTATTAGCATTGACATATAGTCCTAAGTCTCCGCTGTGGGGTAGAGGGCGTCCACAGTGCGTCGCCTTTTCGCCCTGTCTTGCCCATGTCAAACCGATCGCAATAGCTATTAGCATACATAATAAAAATTTATTAGGAAGTCTGATGAATAGAATGTTTAAAAACAAGCCACACAAAATTATTTTACTGTGCTCGTATAATGATCACTTGAACAATAGTCGCTTAGCGGTAAAGCTTTACCAACCGATTGGCTTCTGGCGAGCCGTGCAAATATCAAAGCGCTCGTGAAATTGTCGTTTCGTGTAATATGAGTAAATCAGTGGTTAAGCGGATTACATACCATCTGATAATCAGGGTTCAAAATTAAAATACCAGCGGATTTACGTCTGTATGGGGTATAAACTAGTGTTTGACCACGATCCCACTTGATGTTAAGTGATGATATAGTCGAAAGATGGTACGCGCTAGTTTAGTAAGTGCCTATTCACTCTACTCTTGAAGGCTCCCACGTCGTACTTGGACGGTACTGACTGCGGCAACTTGCTTTCGTTGCTGTACGTACGATGAACGATGACTCAAATCGCTTCGTTCATCGAAAATCGACTTTGAAAAAGTGGAGTCTCGCCAAATGTCTAATCGTCCGAAGGTTTAATGGGGATGGGGTAATTAACTCGTAATAATGTAATCTGTAAAACACCGAAAGTTTTGCCACCTTGCGCCGATGGTCAAGACTATAATGTAGATCTTGGTCGCCTATTATAAACTTCGTGTCGTAATTGTATCTGGAATGAATATACAGTATGTTCTTACTTCCTTGGGTTCACTGGGCGACAAGGGTGGGGGCCTTTGTCGTCCGCCAAGGTGGACCCGGGGAGAAGGCGACGTCGGCTGGCCCGGGGGAGGTAGTAACCCCCCTCCCCAGGAAGTGCTCTCCTTGAGGACAGTGCAGAGGGGCTCCGGTGCGTTCCACTGGAGATCCCGGAGCCCCTCACCATGCACCGAGGAAGGGCCACCGGGGAGGTTCCTTCCCCAGACGGCGGGGTATCTTTCTGGAGATTTCCTCCTCGTTAACAAAAAAAATGTTCTTACTTCCTGGAAACATTTTTTTAATTGCAGAAAGTGATGATCTGGCATTTTTCTGAGCTCTACTAACCCGAAGACACCTACTAAAGGGATAACAGGTACGTTGCCAACCTGATATAAGAAGTTCGATCGACTATAGGAGAGTCGCTTCGTAGGAAACATACAAGTATATACCGCTTTCCCGATCGTAGTTGCATAAATCCCGGCACAGCTTAATAAGACGTGTAAGCTTTCGTATATTTCTATTGTATGTTTTTTTCTTTCTTCTTCGTCTTTTATTCGTATTGAAAACCCCTCTTTTTAAAGTCGTTTGAAATAAAAAATAAATAATAATAAATCTTTATTGGTCACCAAAAATTATTCAAGAATGAACTGTGAAGTCCATGACTCCTGAGCTAGGTACTATTGGACCTGTGTTTCAGTAGATCGTGTCTTCTCCCATTTTGAAATCACAATAAAAACATAGATAAATTTGTGGATTTTTATGATTTTGTTTACCTTACTATATAGGTTAATGGCTCTGAAGCGCTGTATATTGGCAGCATTATTTTTCAACGATACCTATTATAAGGTGATAATCTCAAATGAAACCCTCTAATAAAAGATTTGCCTACTATGCAAATCCACACCTGTTATATCGTCGCATTCAATGGTTCATATTTC
Source organism: Meandrusa payeni (assembly GCA_029286785.1). Taxonomy (NCBI): domain Eukaryota; kingdom Metazoa; phylum Arthropoda; class Insecta; order Lepidoptera; family Papilionidae; genus Meandrusa; species Meandrusa payeni. Next base: position 1,494,859 of record JAGSMX010000008.1, on the reverse strand, counting down.
ACATTTCAGTACGGTTCGGCACAGTGCGGCTCATTTACGAATGATCACTCCGGTATTTAATTTATAGGTAGCTCTTGCATATGATAGAATTTGATCTTGTAGGTCCCAACTGAGAGCGGGTAAATGATAAAATGCCATACATCCCAGACCTGTAAAGTCGAAGGATTAGACACCAGCCTTAAGAATGAATATACTTTATTGTACAACAATTAAAAATACTTTTTAAAAAATTACTTTTTTGTACTTAAAAAATCTATGAAATCAACTGTCACCAGTGGTGTTTCCGAACCTATACAATTTGGGGACCTTCAATAAACGAGCCTACACCTTTATCAAAGACCGGCAACGCACCTGCAGGTCCTCTGTTGCTGTGGATGTTCATGGGCGACGGTGATCACTAAGATCAGATGAGACAATTAGCTTCATTTGCCCTTTTTCCTATAAAAAAATTGCGAAAAACTGCCGAATCAAAAATTTGAAAAGTTCCAGTCGACCATCTGATAGTGGATCGAACGGCTTAGTTAATAGATTATCACTTAGCAAAAGAGTAAAACATATAGCCATGAGCAAAAATAAAGGGGCGGTTAAGAAAGTTTGAATATCTCAGAAGATAAAGACGCTAGCTAACTGAAATTGTACATGATAGACAATTATATATCTATAAAATAAAATAAAATATCTTTATTCAATTATTTATATTTCATTGAAAAACATTAACTTAAACGAAAAAGGATATCTTACGCAAACTTGGATAATACAGTATTTTTTGTTACATTTTATTTTTATTTAATTTTTAGTACATAGTGTTGCCTCCACGTGACGACACTAAGTACTAAGTATTACTATTAAGTAAGTTAATATACTAGTAATATTCAAACTTTCTTAACCAACCCATTGTTTTTGCTCACGAGTGTATTTACCGCTACCACTGCGTACCCACAACGCGATACTTAGGTGCATTCTCACTGCCCTGGCCATTTATTTCTAGCCTCCAGCCATGCGGTATTAATACGTATATTGCTGGCTTGCAACACTATAAAGATCGGTGTTGCCACACAAGCTTCTAGTAAAATAAAACGTAAAAGCGAACTGCTCATGGTATGCCGAATCAAATATGCTTTTAAGCGTCCACGGTGTATTGAAGATGATCGGTTGGTTTTTATAACATTGAATAACAATTGCTAACGTAGTGAAGTTGATTATACACAGTGAACTAGATACAACTAGAAGGAAAAATTTGGTGATCCCTCTGGTCAAGGGCAAGACTGTTAATTTTTATTTCTTTACTTCTAACTATTTTTTTTAAATAAGTTATTCACCAGTGGTAAATATAATTTGGCAGCAATGTAGCTTTATACAAATATTAAAACAATTTTTAATACTTTTAAAGGTTAATACCGCATGCAACAGGTAGGTGAACAAACATACAAAGCTTTAGTACAAACATTTATCAATGAATTCGAGAATAATAAATATACTTATTAACTAGTAATACTAATACTGTATATAATGAACGTGTTCATAATGGTCTCGAAAATGGTCATACAACGCTTTATTGAGATCGATCTGTCATCACAGACAGAACTGTTGTCGCCATTAAACCTGATATCACGCTGACAACGCGACAGGCGGTGCTCGTCGATATTACCATCCCACATAATAAGAATCTCGTGAAAATCTCAAAATACCTTGACTTGGCTCACCAGGTGACCGCTATGTGGGATGTGGAGTCGATCATTGTCCCGATAGTCGTTTCTACGAACGGTCTTATAGCGAAAAGTCTCGATCAACTTCTCCAGAGACTTTCGCTAAATGGCAGGGTTAAGGGTCACATACAGAGGGCAATACTCCCGGAAACGGCACACATCGTCAAGAGTGTTCTCTCTATGTCGCCTTAACCACCGGTTGCTTGCCAAGGTGTGTCACCAAGTGTGCCACCGGCAACGAAGCAGGGCCTGCAGTTGCCGGTGGCACACTACTTCCTTGGAGGTACGCTTGTTTAGGTTTTTATAATGTTGTTATATTTTATTTTTGATATTAATATTGCAAAAATTAACCTTAAAAATAAATAAAGTACATAATGAATATTTAAGATTCTGCTATTTACAAATATAAGACATGTAATTTAGTAATGAATTTAAGAAAACAATATTGCGGCTATTTTAAGACGGAATCTTTAATATCTGATGAATTTCTGAATGTATCTAATACATCACAATGCTCGTTCAAGAGTCTACACAACCGAGTTACCAGTTTTGTATTTATAATTATTTACAAATTTATTTGGCGTGAATTTTCACCTATTAAAAAAAATGTATATCATTCACGTAAGTGACGTATTTTTGACGTAATTTTGCTTTCAAATAGGTCATATATTCATTTTGTTGGCATGGGATCTTAATTCACACGGGATGGCCAAGCATCTCATATGAATGCCGCCTGATTGGATTCGGTGGAAATTCAGATTAAGAGGTTAACAGGTGACGCAGCTGAAACCAAACTGCAGAGGCGTAAAGTGACAAGGCTTTGGGCGCTTTATTTCGTCCATCATCAGTCGTACAGCTAGGGATTTGAATAGATTGCCGGCATCTGTCTTTCTCCCTGATTCAGTATGTCAAAGCTATGAGTACACTATAACAGTGTGAGTCACATTCAAAGTTTTAAAGACAGTGTATGCAATTGTAACTCGTCGACTCCGGGTTACTATTGACTTGGAAATGTCAGGTGACATCAAAACTCAACCCGCGGCAACGCATTACCATTTCAGATATAACATAGATTTTCTGTTACTTCTCGTAACACACTTAAAATGTGAGACCTAGATATGGTGGAGTTTCGCAGTGATCCGTGGGAAGGCGTCTAATGTTTAACTTCTAATTTGCAACTATAACATTTTCACACGTCTCATGCATGGAAGTAATGTGTGCTTAGAACGTTAATGTTATGCTTGAGAAGAATCTACATTCGACGTAATAATACTCCTGTATTTTAATACGATTGGTGATTTAAAGTCAGAATTCACGACAGATTAAACATAACCACGGTAAATACACCACCGCTTATATTTTCGCCCGACTTCAAAGCACGGAGGAGGTTCTCAATTCGTGTGTTTGTTACTACTAACTGTAACTTGTAACTTTGGACTGGGTAAATCGATTTTGATGATTTTGCTTCCAATTACAAATTGATTGGTCTAATTCTGACAATGGCATTGATGAAAAAACAATATAAGTCTTAAATTTGCGTTAAGTATGTACGTGACAAATATCACGCCAACCAATTTCGATGATACTTTTTTTATTGGAAAGAAGTTCAATGGTAGTTTAATGGGAATTTGTTTAGGTTCTGATTAATTTTATTTCGAAATTTTCATATGATAATGCGGAAATACAAAGAAGAAAGTTTCTGCACCAATGGAGATTAATTAAAGATAGAAATCTGTCAACCTCTTTAAAGTGTCATGAAAAGTAAGATCAAACTTGAATAGAGTAAATAGAAGAAGAAAAAAGAAAGTACATTCTAATATTGGTATATTGGTAGGAATATACGATGTGCTCTCCTTCGGCATAGGTTACCCTCTGTGCCCTCGCAGTGCAAGGCGACACGGGCCAGCCGATGTCGCCTTCTACCCGGGTCCACCCTTGTCGCCCCATGAACCCGAGGCCCCTTTTAGTCACCTTCTACGACAGGCAGGGGATACCGTAGTCTTTTATTGAGAGCCCAGAACTACAGGGCTGTAATTGTTTGCATCTAATCTAACTTAAATAAAGTATATAAGTAATAAAGTATATATCTATCTAAAATTATATTATAATATAAAAAGAGCAACCGGCATGAAACATTTCTGAGTTTCTCTCATACCTAAAGCTTACGTTTAATATGCAACCTAAAATAGCGTCGATCAATATCAAGCAAAACCACTTTTCTATTACTAAATTAATCCTGAAATCTGACACAATTTAATCGAGTTAATCTAACCATCTAATTTATCTGGGATCATTTATATTGCCAGCCATCTGGCGTCCGGCATGCGTGTGATGAGTTTTGATGGACGCCTCATTAATCAAATTATATCATGCCCTAAACACTAGTGCATCCAGTTATTACCTAACCCGGCCTACATGGGTAGCTTCAGACTGACAGCCTAATTTATAAGACTCGACCGTGGTTCTCGAATAGATTTTAGATTCTGTGAAGTTTTGACAGCACGATATCTTAATAGATTAAGAATTCTATGTATCTTTACGGTATTTCTTTAATTAATTTCTATCGTTAAGAATACTTTATTGATTACGTTCAACGTTAACTAACTACTCCGTACCTGTCTTTGTCTTTTTTCTTTACTGTCTGTTTTACACGATTTTATGAGTTTACTATCGACATCTTAAATGATTAACATCCACAGCATCAGAGAAGTTTCACAGCATCGTTTCGGTACGGTTTTTATTACTATCAAAAGCACTGTTACTGTCTTGGTCAAACCTTTGTCTATGAAGGCCTGAGCCCAACAGTTAAAGTTAAAGTTACAGCCTTTATATATATATTATATATATAAGGGCTGTAACTTTATCTTTAAAGAAAATTTGATCGTACCTTCATGAAGACGTACATGGAAATATGTTATGCAGTGGTTTCCCCTTCCGCACTTAAGCCTTTTAGGGATTAATTAAATGTATGTTCTTGATGCCGATGAAGAAGAAAAAAAGCAAATTAAAAAAAATTGTATTACAGACACAACTACTATATTATTAGTAAGGGACCATTAATAACATTAAAACTCACGCCTGTCGCCTAAATTGGTAGGCGAAGATGTCAGACTTCAACTTAGTACGACCCTGGTACATCTTTTTCGCTTCAAGCGATATTACATTGCCTCAAAGCAAACATTTCTGTTTATCCACTTCACGGGGTATATAAGGTATGTATGGGCATTACTAGGAGCATTGCACACAAAGAACGATTGCAGACATCTTAATGAAATATTGGAATTCCTTTCGGCGTCATTCACGCAGCCGAGCGCTTACATCTCGGCCTATCGTTATTTGGATCATCACAATTACTAGTATAAAGGTGTTTACACAATTGAGTTTTTATTTAAAACTAGCGACTCGCTCCGGTTTTAAGTACGTAGAACTTAATATTAAGTTAATCTATTATTTCAAATATAAAGTTACCAATTAGCTTTAGAACTTTCCTGACAATTTAATAAATACAAGAACAAAACTTAAGCTTTAAGAAATGCATTAAATATTAGTTATCACAGTTGTAACCGGACCATATATTGTGAAGAAGTTTGACACCTAATTATTAACGACGTCAAGGCAGCTTAATCGAAGTCCACATTAATATAACAAGGGCTCAACCTAAAAACTAAAAGAAGGGAACACTCAAGGATGCGCAAGCGCAATGATCTTCGTTTTAAACAAATTAAAATCTCCAATTAACTAATATATACCGATCACTTACAATTACACCGATTAAATGGTAATTCCGATACACTTGATCACAAGCTAAAGGATATCTACACAGAAAGGAGATCTGAAGGTCTCGAAATTAAGGTTGAACCACACTTTGACATTTACAAAAGCGTTCGTAAGTTGTTACTGATTTCGTCTTCAATAATTATTGGGCGGATTAACTTTACAATTTGGAATAGTTTATGTCGGATGTTTAGCATATGAACGATGTCAAATTACTATGCGGGTATAGTGATACCTTGTATTTATGTCTAAGTGTAGTAATTATCTCTCTCTCTAGGGTCCCTCAAAGGTCCGTGGTCAGTAACCGGGTTGAATCTGGATCGGATGATCTGACTACACCTTTCTAGGTAGGCAGAGGTAAGGGAGTTAGTACGATCCTAACACATCTCTTTACTCAAAAGCAAAAGCTCGATGACCCCCGCACCACTCAAGGCGAAAACTAAAATTACCATCGAAACCAACCAAAATTGAAAAAAAATCTCTTTCCACTCACTCAAATCGACGTCTGCAAATACATAAACGTCTGTTAAGGGTCTTAATATTACTCCTTACCTGTTTTTTTAATGTGTAGCTAATGAGACAATAGCCTAATGATTTAGTGTACTGTCTGTGTAACGTAAGGTCGTAGATTCAAATCCACCATTCGACTATTTTTTTATACTTGTCTTTTTAAATAATGCTAACAAGTTTTTTTCCCTAATACAAATTTTACTAACATTCTAATTAAGCTTAAGAGTCCGCCACGTACACCTAGTGCGGATTGGCAGACTTCACATGTGTTAGAAAAATCTTCTAAGACATGTAGGTCTCCTCACGATGTCCAACAAACAATTGACACTATAATAGGAGTACATAAGTAATATAACCAAATTTAGAGGTTCAAGCTAAGCAACCAAAGTCCTATGCCACCTCTCAATCCGGTGAAGCAGTAAAGGCCAGCTTCTCTGTGCCAACTGTGTTAGTTCGTCCAAAAAAAAAATGTTTCGCTGCCACCTAGACCAGAATCTAGTCGTGTAGTCGTGTACGAAAGCTGGCAGTACTTCGACGACTATTTATGAATTTAATTTATTTAATTTATTTTTGTGGGTGTGTTTGTGTGCGTGTGTCTTTGTTTTTATTAGCATTCTTTATATTGTTTTTTTAAAAAAAAACATTTATCATTCTTTTAAATCGTACTTATATCTTAGCGCCTTGTCGCCTTCGTCAAGCAAAAAAGAACGGGAGGGCTTATTTTTTTAATGCTACAACGTACCTCGCAGGGAAGAATCTAAACGATTTCTGTGTCAGTGACGATACTACGATACACTATTAACATTTTTGCAACCAGTTATGTAGCGGTCAGTTGGACTGACATAGATTTTTTTTTTACTTTTAATTGATTAATGGCCTATTGTAATTGATGGTCGTATTAGATAATATTGTCCCTTATTCCAGACACACATTTAAGTGTGAAGTTTTTTCCATCTAGCTTAAAAGGTCTCATAAATGACACCTTGGTTTCATTCCTGACCATCCATGGCGCGTTTAAGATTAATAACATTACTAAGCATTACCAATACACCTTTTTTTTTCACGCGGGGGAATCTTTTTATAGACCATCCTCCGGTACCCTAGGTGGGCCCGGAGGGATGTGTGGGACTCGGCCTGGGCAGCCCCTACCCACTAAACCTACCGCGAATGCCATCAGCCGTTATGAGCGGGGTGCTCCGGATCTGTCAGCGACAGGACACCCCGACGACCGGCCGGTCCCGGCAAAGACCGGACTTCATCATGAAAGGGGACTTCTCCGGCACTCAGAGAAGTCCCGACGACGCCGAAGCATACTGGGGCCAGGTTCCCATCCTGGCCCCGCTTCGGATTACGGGGGCGGCAAGAGGAGGCGTCAACGCCTCCTGCGCACCCCGATTACCAATACACCTCGCAAAGTATAAATCATACTCCAGTGAGGTTTTTTTTATTTAAAAACTCCTTTTAGGGACATCACTGGCGCCGCTGCGTTTATTTATGCATCGTTGTTGCTTTTATTTATTACAGTTTCGGTACACGTCGCTAGATGTCTTAGTCTAGATCATGTATAAGAAATATATTATACCCTTATCTGTTATTTATTAGTGATAAGAAATAAATGATAGATAATATTCACATTTATATAAAGCAAATAACTTGCCTAGTTAACTTGCGCCTGGATAATGATTAAATCATTTTTTAATTAAAAAAATAAAAAAATCAAATTAAAGGAATCTCTTTTTATGAAGTCTGTTAATAAAAAGATAACAGATTAACGTAACACTTAAAAAATGAATACTAAATTTAAAAGAAAAATCTTTAATGGTTCAGTGTACGGTGTGCGAATCGTAAGGTCGTATGTTCGAATGCATTCGACACATTGATGTGAACAATCTCCTAGCACAAGCTAAAGCTTAGTTGGAATGGTTAAATAAATATTAGTAATATTAGTGGAAAGTGAAGCATTCTAAAAAAATCAAACAAGCTGCCATAAGATCTTAAGTTGAATGGCCCAGACACTATGTTCAACTACTACAGAAATAATAGAACGAAAAATATAGCCGTGGGCAAAAATAAAGGGTCGGTTAAGAAAGTTTGATTATCTTAGAAGATTAAGACGCTAGCACTTTTTATTCATTAATGAAAATATTATGTCAATGTGGCAACATTAAGTACTTAAATTTAAATAAAAATAAAATTTAATGAAAAATACTGTATTTTACAAGTTTACGTGAGATATCCTTTTTCGTTTAAGCTTATGTTTTTTAATTAAATATAAATAAATTAATAAAAATATTTTATTTTATTTTAAGGATATTTAATTGTCTATCATGCATACTTTATTTCAGTTAGCTAGCGTCTTTATCTTCTCAGATATTCAAAATTTCTTAAACGACCCTTTATTTTTGCTCACGAGAGTATATAGTAAATATTGACGACGTTCGGGCGTCATTCGTAGAGAAATAGACGCGGTTATGTTTGTCCAAATCAGCCCTGTAGTTCTGGGCTCTCAAGAATAAGACTACGGTATCCCCTGCCTGTCGTACAAGGTGACTAAAAGGGGCCTCGGGTTCACTGGGCGACAAGGGTGGGGGCCTTTGTCTTCCGCCAAGGTGGACCCGGGAAGAAGGCGACACCGGCTGGCCCGTGGCGCCTTGCACAGCGAGGGCACACGGGGGGAGGGAGTAACCTCCCCCCCGGGAAGTGCTATCCTTGAGCACAGTGCTGAGGGGCTCCGGTGTGTTTCACTGGAGATCCCGGAGCCCCTCACGATGCACCGAGGAAGAGCCGCCGGGGAGGTTTTAGTTTTAGGTAAAAACCCCACATACCCGCCGCCTTTCCCCTATAAGGCGGGGTATCTTTTTGAAGATTTCCTCCTCGTTAACAAAAAATAAAATTTTTTGTCCAAATGGATAACGCGTTGTTCTTTATTAATTGCCTTCATAAATCGAAGACAGTACACGTTAACCTCAAAAGAATTGGAGCGATTCTACCCGAGAGACCTTGTACCAAGATGCATACAAATGAAGCATCCTCACTGACATTAATAGTGATGTTCTATGATATCAAACAGCTGAATACGACGGAATACAGATTTTAATACTTTCTAACCTAAGTGCTTGACCACCATCCTATCCGGGCCTCGAGTATGCTATTTGACAGTGATATTTCATTATGAAACCGATCTATTGTAGTCACGTCATCATTCCATTAGTACCTGATATGTCAAATACTAAAACACAAGATTCTAACAGGGCACGGGGGGTTCTCCGAGTACTTTCAGTGTAGGAAGTGCCCATCGTGCATCTGCGATCCGAAGATGCAGGAGTCAGTGATGTACATATTGTTAGAATGCCAGGAATTTAATTTAAGAAGATACGAGTGTGAAAGCGAGATAAATGAAAGGATATGTTTAGATAATATTAGAAATTTAATTAGAAATAAGGAAAAGAAAGACATATTTATATGATTTTGTAAAGATATAGCGATAAAAGTAATAGAAATATATAAATAAATATATACAAATACAACATACTGTATACAAATATAAAAATAAGACAACAAAGTAGGAATAATTCATTATCACCATCATCATCATCAACCTGTGTCTATCCACTGCTGTAGATAGGCCTTCCCCAATGCCTTCCACCATATACGATCCTCCTCTTTCCGCATCCAGCCACTTTCGGCTATCCTTACAAGGTCGTCGGTCCATCTGGAGGAGGGCGCCCTACACTTCTCCGACCCGTGCGCGGCCTCCATTCCAAGACTTTCCTCCCCATCTACCATCACTGACTCGGCAGATGTGGCTGGCCCACTGCCACTTCAACTTACTTACTTTAACCGTTCTCCGTCGAATTTCTTCGCTTCAGATTCTATCCCTTAGAGAAATGCCGAGCATAGCTCTTTCCATCGCTCGTTGTGATAAAGAAATAATTAGATATAGTAAAGGAAGGTGTTCGAGGTTTGGGGTGAGATAAAGTTAAACCCTTTTCAATGGTTGTGAAAGTGTATTTTTAGGATAAAATACAATAATTAGGATGAAGTGAATAGGATGAATAAGACCGCGCGGTATGGCGTTCAATCGCATACTAAATTTAATAAAATACGCCTGGACGGACACACGATACTGCGCGGTGTCACAATTATGTTGACCTAAGTATATTGTACAGTTTGGCGGGGAGATCTAAATGGAAGGCGCTGGTCTCCTTCTGCGAGACCGTAATAGCCCAGAAGGAGACCGCCGAACGGGATCGGGAGAGGGTTGATCCCGTTCGGAGATGGCGAAGGCTAGCCGGTGGCCGGAGCCCTGTTGTTCTGGGCTTTCAAGAATAAGACTACGGTATCCCCTGCCTGTCGTACAAGGCGACTAAAGGGACCTCGGGTTCACTGGGCGACAAGGGTGGGGCCTGCGTCGTCCACCAAAGTGGACCCGGGAAGAAGGCGACATCGGCTGGCCCGTGTCGCCTTTCGCTGCGAGGGCACAGGGGAGGAGGGAGTAAAGGGCCACCGGGGAGGTTTTAGTGGGTAAGATCCCCACATAACCGCCGCCTTCCCCAGAAGGCGGGGTATCTTTGGAAGATTTCCTCCCCGACAACAAAAAAAGTATATTGTACAGTTATTAACCCTGTGTGTTTGTGTGTCCTATATTATAACTTCGACTTCAACCAAGAAGTCTGTGTCAAGGAAGGGAATCGGTAAAGAATGTCGGAAAGTTTTGTTTTTGAAGCAGCATATTTCTATATAGTAGCCTAATAGTTCGCATCACTACGAATAGCTCCCTACAGATGTTAGCGCAGATGCGCCACAATGAGATGATTTACCTTAATTGCTACGTTAGAGTGATGCCTATATATGTCGGCTGGTGGAATGATGACTTACTGGCGCGCCTTTCGCTCCCATTCTACCAGGCAAAGGTTACATCGTGGTCTGTCGCTGTGCAAACGCGTCCGTGAATAATTACCTTTGTCTGATTCACTCCTAAAAGATACAACTGTACATTAATCATCACGATGATAGATTTTGTTGGCATCTGAAATTGAGATTTCGTGAGCGATATATTTAATAAAAAAAATTACTTTAACTTGCCCTTTTGAAAGCAGGTTTCTTTCAAAATAATGAGGATACAGAGACCGCTTTCGTTTTCCCCCATTTATATGTTCCCGCATGTAATAGGTTGTAAGCCCCATAAACCAAGCACAGATCAACTAATAGGCTTTCGAACCTATCAGGTTCCTACAACCAATCCTACAGCGCTTCGCCGGTTTAGATTTTGCTTTATTTTATTTAAACAATAAACATTAAATATTTAATTTAACTCTCACAGTATATATAATTATTCATTTCTCTCCATATTCATTCTCTTCTATTGTCTTCTCGAGCGGATGAACATCATTATCCACACCCATGTATATACAATTTACTCCATTGTACTTCAACATGGTTCATAATGACAAATATACACAACGCATGTGTCAATACAAATTTGGGTTATAAAACAATAGAATATCATCATAGTAAATAAAAACTGTATTGGACAGTTCAAAAAGAGGAGTGCTCCGACCGTCACCAAACTTTATAGGATTACTCGCCAGATCAATCTGAAGATTAGCTGAAAGTTTCATTGAAATCGGTCCAGCAGTTTCGAGGCCTATAAGGAACAAACCCACACATTTATATATACATTTCTAACGTACATTTCTTAGTAACAAATTGATCCATATATCAAAATAAATACTTTTATCGTATCTGGTATTTAAAGTAGATAATTTTGTCTTTTATAATACGTCATTAATAGTTATGACGATAAACAATTGTGTGCGCGATGTTATGATGGTTACTATTAGAAAGTAAACAAGTCAACTAAGTGAGTTTTTGGGAACACTTTCACGCCCTAGGTATTCAATCGATCATCATTAAATTTTGCAAACAAAAGGGACAGAAAAGGACAAACTTTTCACGTCTTCAAACATCGCGTGTAACACGGCGGGGCGCAGTTGGTCTGTCATATTCCTTATTTTTACTCGACTATCTTAGATGCTCTAAGCGGAGACATCATAAATATTCAGGTATAGGCATATAAATTACAAAACTCATCTTGCAACGCTCTAAGCAAAAAAGAGATTTAAGATATTATGAGCACTCAAGTAGTACTACTTAGATGGCCCATCAGACAACATTATTTACGGTCATATTATGTAGCCATAATTCCATATAAAATCGCCACAAGAACTGTTTTGTATGTACGGTACGTATTTTATATCGTATACTTATCTCACTAGCATCCCTATTTGGTTCGAAGCAGAAATTTTAACCGACTTTAAGAAAGGACGAAGTTCTCAATTCGTCTGTATGTTTTTTATCTCATAACTTACGACTGGGTGAAAGCTGGTACTACCAGTTATATATATAGTATACAATGTTTGGATCTTCTTTTAAGTATAAAATATACTTGTGTGTATTAGTAAAGATGCTTTACAGTCGTGCCAGTTTAAAGTATTAATTTGTACGTTCTTGTTTATATGTTTATAAACGTAGCTTGATAGCTAGATAGATTTATAAATGTATATGTATATATATATTTGACTCTGACTCTGGCATCCATGAGAAAACCATATATGTTTTAAATTTGCATAACGTATGCGTGCTACAAATGGACGAATCATCATTATCAAGCCAACCGATTTCGATGATTCTTTTTGTACTTCAAGAGTAGTTTAGTAGTAGTGTTTGGTTAGGTTCTGAGTACGTAATATTACTACGATAATTAGGAAGTACAAAGAGCTCGTCTGTGCGTGATAGGGTTTAACGTTTGATTCGATTTGAAGTCGGTTTATGTTTTTACTCGTAAATATACTTGTTATATTGACAATTTTTTTAAGTAAGGAAAAGCAATCACCATCATCAGATCAGTTAGGAGTGTCAAGAAGCTTAAATTAATTTATGTTTTAAATTGATATTGTATGAAGTATTACATTCCTTGACCAAATCAATCTATTCATTATTATGTTACAAGAGGATGTAACTAAATGGTAATAACGGTTTAAAAAAAGTTACAGTCTATATATTTCTCTCCGTTAAGTCTGACCTTCTCTGTAAAGAGAGTATAAGGACACCGTCCACCACGCAGCCCTAGTGCGGTCTGGCAGAGTTTTAATGTCGTAGAGAGTTGAGACACATGTAGATTTCCTCACGACGTTTTCCTTCACCGCCGAGCGCGTGGTAAATCAGCACTTAAAATTGCAACAAACAAATTCGTTGGTGCCTCCATCGATTGAACTCGGGTTGTAACGTACTATGAAATAGAGGCGACCGCCCGGACTATGGTACATACAAATTGTCCGTTATCATATCTATCCTCCTTACTAAACATAAAGACTAAATAATTATAATCATTATTTTCTCAATGATTTCTCTTTCTTTTCTTATATAGCTGTGCATTTAAAATTAAATTGGTAAATAAGCATCTATATACTTGGCAGTCGGTCGTGGCAGTTATTTTAAAGTAATAATACAAAAATTGCTACATCGCATTAACGAACTCTGTCCTAGAACCTTTAGTAATGCATAAATTGCTGAAGATTGTATCTGCGGTTATCGAATACGAAATAAGAGCAAGGTCGGCACGTCTCCGAACTCGATAGTCTGTGGGATGATGTCATAGTCTTTTATTAAAATTTAAATCTTACGAGAGCACTGTTTGCTGTAAGATCCTGCTTGAGTTCGACCATTGCACCATTGTTTGATAGTTCTCCGAATGAATCAACTACGCATAGGACAAGGTCTCGTATAAATTCATTAATATTACTGTTCTATTTAATCTTTCTATCTGAATGATCTTCACTTGTTCTTATTTGTTTTACATTACGGTAATTTACATATCTAAAGTAAGGATATATAATCTCCTTACTTAAGTTTATTTTTTTTTTATATAATAATTATTGTAACGTCATAATTGTCAATGTCATACGATTTTTGTAAAAGAGATATGGAATAAGGACATTAAATGTTGTTTCTCTAAATATTACAAAGAAACGCAGTTTTGTCTTTTATTTCTAATAAAAAAATAGACTTTATAATAAAACAACATTAGCTTTCTATTTTAAATCCAAACAGGTTTGACTCTACAGTCCTCCAATTTTAAGCAGAGATAAAGTCTCAGGTACCCAAAACGCAATATCTGAATTGTCAAGGAGTTCTTTTTGGGGGATTCTTTACCAAGCTGACACCGTCAAGCAGCCAATTCCCGTGTTTTCTATCTACTGCGGTGGCTCGAAGACCGGCAACCCACCTGCCTCTAGTGTTGTGGATGTTCTTGGGCAACAATGATCACTTAAGATCAGGTGAGCCGTAAGCTCGTTTGACTTCTTCTTAGTCGTTCCCTCATTTCTGAGGATGGTGGTCACTAGAGCCCCTCAAGTGAACAATCTGCCTCCATCGGCTTCAGTCCGAGACAGCCCTCACCAGCTGGTAGAGATTAGCAGAGGAGATGCACCTATTACTTTGTCTTTTAGTGACCGGCCTCTTGTTTGTTCTCTTGCCTTCTTTATTGCCAACGATGACAAGCTTTTCAAGGTTGCCATCTACGCATTATATGCCCGAAATATGACAGTACGCGCTGTAGACAAGTAGTGGACAGTCTGGTCTTTATGGCGAGTTGGGAGAGAATAGATACAATTATGCGCTTGGCAGTCCACGGTATTCGTAGCATTCGCCTAGTTTGACATTTGACCTATAAAAAAAAAACCGTACAAAAAACAATATCTTTTTGTACGGTGTCCGATATGTCGAGGAAATAATAAAAAATGTCAAATATAGAACAATTAAGCTGTCATATTCATATTTGCCTTTTGGTAGAGGTTCAAATACGGTTCTGTAGGAGCTCGGCTACCCCTTAATGCGGCAAAATAATTATTAAAACTTCTGGTTTAAAGACTGGTTACGCCATATACATACATCTTGGCATTTTCAATTAAGAAACTTGGATAGTATGCACGTTTTTATAAGTGACGACCGATGTTTCGCCTATACATACATAAGGGCTGGTCGTACTATATTACCGGGACAAATAGGTTGCTACATAAATTTATGTTTCGTATCTTTGTACTGATGATTTAGGACGATGACCTTGACCACTGTAACTTTGGACCTAAGAAGTACTGATGAAAACTGAATCCAAGTGATAAATTATTAATTATCACTCACTGCATGGAAACAGTTGAAAATTATAAGTCGTGAATTTGACATCATCGTCATTATCATTCGGTCAATCGTCTCATACCTCAGACCATTAACATTCGTGCACGCTCCGACAGGTCACTGACACATCTTGTTACTTAAAAATGTCACACGAGGTTAACGAATGACAACATGTTACTTAAAAAAGGGAAAAAGAATTCGAATAGCATAGCAACATTTAAATTGTTGTTTTGTTTTCTCTTTTGTCAAGTCCTCTTTCGTCACAATCTTTGGTTCTCAAATTCTTCAAAATTTTGCTTCTTTAATAATCATCGAATGTTCTTTTATGCAATTTTTAGGATTTTCCTGGTATATCATCGGATTCGAAGGTCCTATGCTATCAAAATTTCATCCAACCAATCCAACAAAAAAAATGTCAAAATAAATTCATAAATGACGGCGCGTAAGGACTGTAACAGAAAACGTGATAGACAACGGAAACAATGGGAAGACGAAATAAGAAAACAGCGGGACACACCTGGTCGAATAACGCTCGAAGTAGGGAACAATGGAAGAAGTTGGAAGCCTTTGTCCGTTTTAGACACAGATAAAAACCATTTTGGCAACTAAATACTATTTTAATATATGTTCATTATTAACAGTATTATCTGAATAAATGCTATTATTAATATTATTATATTATAATGTATGTGTATGTGTTAATAATAAGAAGACAAATGAAAGACGAAACGAAACGAACCTCCTTTGAAGTGCGTTGGAAAACCGCAAGCAACATCGTGCCCGTATTACGAAATTCTAAATCAACAAAGCCAATTGTTTTGCCTAGACTCGACCACGTCAAATGCGTCAAACGCAAATGCCAGCGGTGCAACCTTTCCTCGTATTCTACAACTCCCAGTCCATGACGAAGCGGTAAATGTTCAAAGAAAGTTTAATATTTTTCTTCGGCTGACAACGCTATCGGATTGCCGCAATATGGAATAACGAATCTACAACCCACGCTTCAACTTGCAATAGATTCACAGCCGCTTGACCTCCAGTTGAATGTATGTGTGTTCATTAAAACTTGTGATTCTATGTAAATAAATCATAAAATGAATTATTATTGCTGGCAACAATTTGACGGATAGAGTACAATACAGTGCAAAACACTGAAAAGTTATACGTTTGACGTTTATAGAAAATGGTTAATTAAACGTAATTCTATAAATTTATATTAAGTTTATGTAGGCTAGATATAGTCGTGGCAGATTTACGTTAGAATTCGCACATAGTAACCGGCTTGAACATTAGTTTGTTCATTCCAGAACATTAAATAAATCTGCAGCTATCTCAGCTCATCTCTCATCTCAGCATCTATTTCTCGTACAAGCATATAAGGATGCCTTGAGTGGTTTCAAAACTTGTGGTGATTTTGACGTAAACGATAAAGATCGTAGTTTTTCAAAAATTTACGAGGATACAAATTTGGAGGAATTATTGGAGGAAAATTAGTCTCAAAAACAAAAATAAATATTATTTTTTTACAAAATACGGCGGAAACTTATTTATACACCCAATAAATAACATGATTTATTTGAATAAATGTATATAGTTATGCACATTGAAATAACCAACAAATTTAGTCATCAATACTTTAATTTTTCAAAAACTTCAAATAACTCTTAACTTAATTATAAAATATAAAGAATTTTAAAATACCCAAATTTCAAGAAAAATCATTTGAAATACGAAAACTCCACTATTGGTCGCCATATTTGTGACGTCATAATGTTAAAACAATTTCATGACAATGCAGCGTTCACGCCTGATTAAAAGACAAAATATATTGTCTCTGTATGCTGCAAACAATGAAAACATTATGAGGTGACAATCGGTCGGGTTTGTTCGGGAGCTGCCGGCGTGTTTCAATACAGGACAGATAAACAGTTTTTAATTAAAAAAAAAATAGTTTTCGGTTACATCAACTATTTTACCAAGTTTACCAGTATCTAATATTTTCTTAAGCTACCTCCCGGCAATGTGAAGTACTCTAGAATTCACTGACAGATGGCACAAAACCTTGTTCCTGTCACTAATATGTACGTACATCACTGTTCTCACCTAAATTGGTAAGTTCAAGTTTAAGTGGACATGCTTAGCAAATATTTTGATGCTCGAGTGTGTCTACAACTGGCATGTGTATATTTAAGTATAAAATACTAGTCATTTACGTAGGAGTCCACTAAAGCCAAGCAATTATTATAATAAATAATAATATATAATAGATAGAAGCCAAATGTCAGCGTATTTAGTATATAAAAATAATTAAGTTGGATAATTTAACATCAGTGTCTAGGACGTTAGGACACATAATGCCTCGACTGTCAAAATACCAATTAGCTATTAGCAACATTTCAACGGGCTGCAAAAAGAAACAAGCTCTCAATTCGTTTATAGGTTTTATATGATTGTTGCCTCTTAGCTTTCGACTGGGTCGATTTGGATGATACTTTATTTGAAGGTTGGTGCTTGTCATGTCCACTTTAGTCCAATTCTGACAGTGGCATTCATGAGAAAATCATATGAATCTTAAATTTGCATGCTGCTCTCTCTTGCTCCTGCAGTGTGAAACAAACATTAGGCCTGCAGTGTCTTAGATATACAAAATGTTACTATTTATCTTCACCAATTTATATCTCCCTGTCAACTTCCATTCGCCACATGAACTGATTGTGTTTACTTCCAAAGTAAAGCGTGCGTAAAGAAGTTTTACTCCAAACAATTTTTTTTAAAAAAGAAAGCTAGCAATATTTCTTTTTTTTTTGTTTTCAGAAATATTACTAACAATCTTGTTAACCATTCCAACTAAGCTTAAGCTTGTGCTAGGACACGGCAATAGTCCATTGGATGGTCCATTGGTGGATTCGAACCCACGACCTTACGATTCGCAGGCCGTACCCTAAACCATTAGGCTATTGACGCTTCATTTATTGTATTCATGTATAAAACAAAACCAGACTACAAATTTTAAAATTCGAATCAAACGTTAAATCATAAGAATTATACGTAATAGAATTAATCAGAACCTAACCAAACTTTCATTAAACTACCCTTAAAGAATAAAATGAATCATATGTTATAATTTGTAGGTCTCGTGGAATAAAATAGTCCAACAACTAATACACTCGCTTTATTGAGACAGCAAATTTGATTGCATATTTTGAAATAAGATTGCAAAGAATTATTTCTAACGAATACCTAGACAACTGCGCGTCCTCACAATCTGTATACAAAATTAATTACAAATCAGATTAGGAACTAATAAAGTTAAACTATTGTTTACAATGCCAAGTTCATGTGACGATCAACTAAATTATCATTGGAAGTAGTTATTATGCATAACAATCGCTAGGTGTCATGTGTTGCCAGCTAACACATATTATATAAAAAATGAATTATCGAATTCGGTTGGCGTGATATTGAGTTATCAGTCCATTTGTTGACATATTTTTTTCTCATTGCTCCCACTGTCGGTTCACCCAGTCGAACTTTATGAGGTAACAAACAAAAAAAAACACATACAGACTCCTTTTTGAAGTCGGTTGAAATTGAAATTCTTTAAGGTCGATATGATTTTTGGTCACCCACTTGATACTACTAAAACGTGATAATAACTAATTGTAATCTTTGATAGGTAAGTCGAGGCATTATAAAGTTTCATTGATACGAAATATCAATTAGTTATATAGGCTGTTTTGAATACAGCCTGCAGCCCACATTAGAACATCATTCACATGTTACAGCCAATAATTACGTGTAGGTAATTGGATGAAAACGAAAGCAGATCGCACTCAAGGCAGCCGACAGTCTGACCTCTGTCCAACTGGTAGCATAAACAGCAGACGGCCCATTACGATATTCGCTCTTCTGCCCATTGAGTAAGGCGCATTATCACACGATGTGCCATCGGAAATGTAGCTTGCAACAATGATGATCCACGTGAACTGAATCTATTCGTGACTAATTGCAGGTTTATCTTCGCGAACATCATGCCTACCACTCGATACTGGAACATTAATGTGTTGTATTCATTTTGCAACACGCTGTAGATATCGCATGCGATATTTTTACGCATGCCTTTTTTTCATAAATAAAGTTGACCCCGCCTTTACATCTACGTGACCCAGATATTACAAAATATTTTAGACGGAAATTACTTGGGTGCCAGTGACGATAGATCACAATTCACTTTACTGGTATTCTATATATTACGTCATTAATCCCCAAAAGACTTATTGCGTAGTGCGCTTCTGAATCTGGTAACACATAATCTAAGCCGTGAAGGCGTATGTCAAAAATGATTTCGGTATCCAAGAAACATCAGTTTTAAGCGTCAAGAACAAAATGTCGTTTAGTCAAATTCGCCATTCGACTATTGAAACATCGCTAGCTTAACTAAAAGTTTCGAGTTTAAGTTGTTAGTAAATAGAATGTTGCACTATTTAATCAGGAAAGTGATTTTTGTATTTAAGAAATCAAATAATAAGCTGGTTTGGATTTCTTTTAGTGTCAAGAACATAGAACCAGAAACATAGAACTTCTTTGATCGTATGTGTGAAATAGCTCCCATGTTCGCATTTCCGTTTACCAAAACTAAATTTCGTATGGTTTTTATCGACAAAGTCCATTCTCTTCAAGTTGATATTCTACAATTATGATTGTCGCGTAATTTTCTAACACATTCAGTTTCAGTGAAACGTGAACTTTCATTGACATTATAATTTTCGATTTTAGTTCGATTGTGGTCGCAGATATTTTGCGCTTTGGTAATGTCGTGCACAATGACTTCCATATATGCAAATAATTTAATTTAGATATTCATTGATTTATTTATTCTTGATTTGCACGCAGTAAAAACTGTACAAATAGGCAGAATTAATACCAAAAGACATTCTCCGCCAGTCTACCTTGGAGTTGCGGAGAGACAAAGTACCACGTGAAAACTAGCCGAGAAAGATAAAAACATAACTACAGAAACTCAAAAACGTCCATATATACATCATAAAACATACATTCATATAAATATATATATATATAAATCATATCCAATAGACAAAGAAATTCACAAGAAATAGATAAACACAGATATCTAAGTATAGATGTATATAGGGAAAGAAAAACTAAATGTCAAACTATTCCTGGTTTAAATTAAGATTCTATAGTAACTGTTTGTCCAGTAGCTTCAGTTCCAGAAGTCAGTAAATTTGTTGGCGCATTCCAGACCCCTATTACGTTAAAGGTAAAAGAATTTTGTTAGATATCAAAATGAAATTGTATTTAATTATAGTTGATCTGTTGTTATAGTGGATTCTCTGGCAAAAGCAGATTTAGGGCCCGACTCAACCATATCTTAGATTGCAACATGACTGTCTAAGTAAGAAATTATTTCATGTTGTGCCAGTGATTCGGTAAACATGCAGTGTACGATCGAAGCACGACTTCTCACGAGCTGGTGCAAGTCGTGATCGTAGTGTTGATCCTTGATATGCTTAACGATCCGCATCTTTCTAAACTTGTTATGAAATTATACTTTTTAATTACACGCAAGTGTAATCAATTGAAAACGGTTTATTGGTAACGTAAGCTGTAATTATGTCTTTGAGTCTTAGAGTCCACCTTAGGTACCGTGATCCTGATGTAAAAAGTCAAACTTCAATGAAACGCCACCTCAAAATGTACC
The DNA here is from genome assembly GCA_029286785.1 of Meandrusa payeni. NCBI lineage: Eukaryota > Metazoa > Arthropoda > Insecta > Lepidoptera > Papilionidae > Meandrusa > Meandrusa payeni. The sequence goes on along the minus strand of JAGSMX010000008.1, from coordinate 1,473,952 downwards.
CTGATAATTTATTGGACTATTTTTCAAATTTAACCATTAAAATTATCCATAGGTTTCCATTATATAACTTGCCTAGGACCTTTTTTTTGTATACGTGGGGAAATCTTCGACAACATACATTCTGGGAAGGCGGGTTTATGTAGTGTTCTTACCCAATCTTCTTCTTTATCGTATTCTTCATTCCTGAAGGTCTTGCTTATCGTCGACGAGCTGCTTCCACGCTGCTCTGTCCTCGGCTTCTTTCATCGCGGTCGGAATGTCGAGTCCAACTATGTTTTTAATTTGGTCAGACCAGCGAGTAGGTGATCGGCCCCGTGATCTTTGCCCTCGATTTTCCCTACAACAACCATTTTCTAAATTATCTGGGTTCCTTCGGGCAATGTGACCAAAGTAGTTAAGGACTCGCCTGTAGCAGGTAGTGGACAGTCTGTTGGTTATATTAAGTTGTCGGAGAATGGACTTGTTAGTTCTTTTGCCGTCCATGGTATACGTAACATTCTCCGCCAGACTACCTTGGAGTTGCGGAGAGACAAAGTACCGCGTGAAAACTAGCCGAGAATGATATAAACATAACTACAGAAACTCAAAAAACGTCCATATATATGTACATCATAAATCATACTTTCATATAAATTAATTAGATATATATAACCATAACAATCATATCCAATAGACAAAGAAATTCACAAGAAATACACAGATATCTAAGTACAGATGTATATAGGGAAAGAAAAAGCTAAATGTCAAACTATTCCTGGTTTTGATAAAGCTTCTATAGTAACTGTTTGTCCAGTGGCTTCAGTTCCAGAAGTCGGTAAATTTGTTGGCGCATTCCAGACCCCTATTACGTTAAAGGTAAAAGAATTTTGTTAGATATCAAAAATGAAATTGAATTAAATTATAGTTGATCTGTTGTTATAGTGGATTCTCTGATAAAAGCAGATTTAGGGCCCGGCTCAACCATATCTTAGATTGCAACATGACTGACTGAGTAAGAAATTATTTCATGTTGTGCCAGTGATTCGGTAAACATGCAGTGTACGATCGAAGCACGACTTCTCACGAGCTGGTGCAAGTCGTGATCGTAGTGTTGATCCTTGATATGCTTAACGATCCGCATCTTTCTAAACTTGTTATGAAATTATACTTTTTAATTATACGCAAGTGTAATCAATTGAAAACGGTTTATTGGTAAGCTGTCATTATGTTTTTGAGTCCACCTTAGGTACTATTGAAGTTTGACTTTTCACATCAGGATCACGTCCTGATGTGAAAAGTCAAACTTCAATGAAACGCCACCTCAAAATGTAACCTGATAATTTATTGGACTATATTTAAAATTAACCGTTAAAATTATCCATAGGTTTCCATTATATAACTTGCCTAGGGCCTTTTTTTTGTATACTTCAACAACATACATTCTGGGAAGGCGGGTTTATGTAGTGTTCTTACCCAATAAAACCCCCTTAGTAGCCCTTTCTCGGCGTAAGGTAAGGGGCTCCGGGATCTCTAGAGGAACGCATCGGAGCCCCTCTGCACTATGCTCCCGGGGGTTGATCCCTCCTCTCTCCCCCCACTTGGCCTCCACAGTGTACGGGCCAGCCGATGTCGCCTTCTTCCCGGGTTGACTTTATATTGCGGATAACAAAAGCCTTGTCGCCCAGTAAACCCGAGGCCCCTTTTAGTCGCCTTCTACGACAGGCATACCGTAGCCTTTTTCTACGAGCCCAGAACTAGTGGGTATTCCTGGGTCCCTTTTTTTTGTTGTCGGGGGTGAAACTTCAAGGAGGTACCCGATTTTTTTGTACTCAACAAACGGCAATTCTTTGGTACAAGCTGACGCGGAGTCGTACCAAGTTATCACTGCGAACAAATTTTCGTAGCAATAATTTGTTTTGTGGTACTTTTTAAATTTATGATTATAGATTCACATAAATGCACTTTATCGACGGCAAATCATTACGATTGCAATAATCAGATTCTTGTTATTTTCACCAAGTCATGATGATTAGGGGTATTTTATAGATTCACTTTAACATTTAGCAGATCGACTGACGAACATAAAGAGGCGACCGTCGCATACTTCGGCGTCGTTTATCTAAAATAGCTTTTTACACCGTATCAGATAATATTGAAGGTAATAATGGGATCATTTAAGCAAACGAAATTGCTGTAATGCCTGATCTTTAAACAAGTATTGGTGTTTATCTAGAATAAATTTATTTCAAGTATATTTTTGCTATCGTATTATGTTCACATCATTTATTTCTTGTTTTTCTTCACTTATTTCTGCGATTGTGTACGACTTGTTGGACTAGAGACTGACTTTAATTAGTCGTAAAATTCACAGTCAACAATTTTTTTAAGTTTTAGGGATTGGAATATAAGGTTAATAATGATAATTTTAGTATCACAATCACATTATTTATTTATTTACAAGCAACACAAACAAAGAAAACGCCATTACAATAAACAAAAACAAAAGATATAAGAAAAACTAAGACGAGTATTACCTCAGTTACAAAAGTCAATGTAAACTACAGCCTTAGAAAAAAATCTAAAAAAAACAACCAGAAATTTAATGAAAAAAACAGAGGAATCAACGCCAGATCATAAATCGAACGCTTGGCCACTAAACTACCGTGGCTTTTATTAAAAATATTACGGACAAACTTACATAACAATATTATTTGTTATCTGTTAGGTAGCTGGCTGATCGTAGAACCCAATTAGATGGTTATTGACGGATGACGAAACAGCACTTTGGAATTTGAAACGCCCTTAAGCAACAACAATTTTAAATGTCTTCAACCCATCAGAAACAAAAACTATATAACGTTAATCTGAAGGCAACCACTTAATGCGTCCGGTGCGCAAAAATGAAGTCGCAGCTTCAAATCCATCACTAGACTCTCAGTTTCTATAAAACGTAGCTTTCGCCTTACCTGATTATATGCCCGTACCAATTAGATCATCCTTCATTATATTTCTGTTATCGGTTCCATTTCGAAAGAGAGGAACTTTCGCCCTAGTTCATTAAATGCTCGTACCAACAAGGTCTTCCCTCTCTTTGAGTCTTAGTTATCAGTTCCATTTCTCACGTTCTCGTTTTGCGCTCTGTTCAAATGCGTCACGTCACCTGACAAACGTGGCATTTTCATCTCCGCTATATGCAGTTATTATTTGTGCTTCCTTAAAGTAGTCCATCATTTAGAGCCATATAGAATGGATGGTCTCGTTTCGTCACTTTATCTTTAAAAAAATCCGTAGTTTTAATAAAAATTTTGATAAATCCAATTGTTTACTGTGTGACAATGACAGAATTTCAGCGTTTATCAACTATGAGAGCATGTCTAATTCACACAATTTGTCATCACTCTATTAAACGAGTTACATCAATAGTATTGTTTTTACGTTCATGTCGGCAAATCGGTCGGTTTATCGGTCGGATAGCCTCGGTTTGGATGGTTGCTATGTTACGCGTAAGCATTCCGATCCGAGGACGCCCGAGAGGGCCGAACCACGATTCGGTCGGCTGCTATTTCACGCATAATTTAAGGGACTTTCAAAAGCTAAACTAACTCCCTCGATTATTCGCAAGCTCCGACGGTTGCGAATGGACGCTGTGTGGATTTGTAAAGATCTAGCCTGTGAAAATTAACTTCATCACTAAAACTTAATTTTAACACGTCTCGTGTTCACAAAAAAGATATACAATGCCAACTTCGGCAATGGAGGACTTAATTTCAGAAGTTGGTGTTTTTGGCAACTTATTCATTAGGCTTAAATTTTTAATTATTAAGAAATTCTCTTGACTACGTTTTATTTGCCAATTTATTCTTAATTCTTTTAGAAATTGATTCTTTTAGAATAAAGAATAAAATGGAAAAATTGAATCTATGTACGCGGATATAAATTATAATATATTGATTATTTTCGGCACTCTTCGACAAGAATTTGTTAAAACACTTCAATGTTATAACATAGACAACAAGGACTATTTCTTGCCAATATATAGAGAGAAAAAAGTGTGGTTATTTAGAAATAATGCATCTCTAGTGCGGTTGAATGTTAAAGATCGGCACGAATTCTTCGGCGGACTACAATGAAGATTATCTTACAACACGCTCATTTCATTCGATTAACTTCGCTTTGTAGATCTCTACAATTCATTTTCTTAATAAGCTCATATTTTCGCAATATACTTTAATGATGCTATATCTATTCAATGCAATAAGCTGTGCAACTGTAATGTCCATGTTAAGGCTACGGTAGAGTCGCGTGAGAGCTTAATCCACTACTTTATACTTTTCACTTAGTTTTTCTTTTATTTATAACATACTTATTTTTAGTTTTACAGTCCAGGCACAGCATTTCGTTCTTTTTTCAACGGCACAGGGTTTCTCTTCAGAGAGAGTATAGTATGGGTACGTACGTACGCCAGGCGATCCTACTCGTAGTACGGATTGGATTCTCATGTCTTTTAAAACTTTCTTAGACTTAGATGACTGAAATGTTGACTTATATAATTCATAATTATTGACATTAATTTGCACTTCATTTTAATAAGCGAAAAATGGCCTTCTTGTAATGATATATATGACATCAATTGATACCATGTTTTCTTGCCCTATAACCAGCATGTATTGGTATGGTATGTTTGAATCTACAAGTTTATATTTTGCATTCCGTACCACAATGTAATAGTCCTATATTTAAATCAATTACTCATTTCTGCTGACCCTCTTGAAAACAGGAATTATTAGTGTTAAAATTTTCTTTTCTTCATTTGACCGATTAGTTAACAGCCTACGCAGCGGCGGTATAGTTAATTGCATTCCCCACATTCCTTGACGTAGTAAACTTACACATAAAAATGTATGGAGTGGAAAATGAATATGTATTTATTAAGAATTCCGCACACCGCTGTGTCTTCCAGTTTCGGCGTTGAAATACCAGAACATGCTTCCTTGCTCGTACATACATGTCGTGTTATTTGATCTTGAAGTTACCGAGATGTTCGCGTTTTATTAGGAATTCCAAATGGCTTGGGTTTAAATATATTTTTATTAGCTTGTATACGGCCTACATGAACAAATGCATGCTTGATTAATTTTATATTTAAAAAAAATTTGTATAAAAAATACGTCACGTCCTCTAACCCTGACCGTAAGACCGTGTTAAACACGGATTCCTCCTTCCTCTTGCGGTCAACGCCCGGCAGAACATCAGCCAAATGAGGGAGGAGGGTAAAACCTTCTCCCTCACGTGGGTGAAGGCCCATGTAGGAGTGGAAACGAATGAGAGGGCGGATGCGTAATTAAGACAAAGAGGGGGTATTTGATCGGTGCCCCGTTTCGTTTGTCAAGCGACAGATCCGTTTGGAGGCGATTGACGAATGGAACAGGAGGTACCGAGAGAGTGCGATGGCTTCCGTAACCAAGATCTTCTTTGCGGATGCTCAATCCTGTGTCTCAAGTAATCAACCCTCCACCCCATTGCATAATCAAAAGTAGTATACATAACTACATAAGAACTATAAGCTATTTTGTCACGGTAAAGTATTAATTTAGAGATGTATATAATATATGGAGGAATATTTATAGCTATTAGCTAGATATGTAGTGTGTGTTTGTGGTCGTGTGTGTGTGCGTGCGCGTGTGTATGAGTATGTAGATGTGTGGTTATGACTTTAAATGTAAATAATTCACTATTCACTCTACTCTTCGAAACACACTGTAATCTAAGGAAATCGCGGAGCGATAAAATAAGACATAGCGGGAAAACTAATCCAGTCCTTTGCTGTAAGAATAATGAAATACGAAGTTTATTGATACTTACTACTAAATACTTAATTTTAATATTTCACCTCATTAAATCAATGTAAATACCCATCAATTAGGTCTGAGCCATCGTTATGTCATCGTCACAATCGAAACGTTTTATTAAATTATTTAAAAATGTAATTTCATTTTTTTTCATTCAATCATTACTGTCAAAAGATCGACCACATATCGTTCGTCATTATTAGACGTTAGTTTTGGCAGTCCGTTGACTTCGTAGTATTGATAAAGAGATGATAGACTAGTGACAATGGTTTGGTTTACATCTACGGGTTAAAGGCTAGTACTAGCCACCCTTGAGATAACCATTTTATTTTTGTAATGGAGGGGAAAACTTCAACAAGAACAAGGCGGGGCGCGTTCTGGGAGAAGGCAGTGTTGGGGTTCTTACCTCGGGGTTGCTCGGAAAGCACGTCCCGGGGGAGGTTAATCCCTCCCTCAGCGCCCTAGCAATGCGAGGCGACACGGGCCAGCCGATGTCAGCACCCTGGGCTAGGTTTTATATTTTTATGGTCTTTTTTAGTTTTTATAACAATGTTGTAAGAACTATAAGATTAAAAAATAAATAAAGAATAATAATATTTTGATTAACAGGAAACGGATGCATTACACTTACAAGTAAATCTGAGGCATATGAGGTCCTTGACACTGCACGATTGTAATTTAGATTAAATCCTTGACCTTGACGTAAGAGAAGATCCGGGTCCATTCAACATCGGACCCCTTTGACCCCGAGCAATTAGGGACGAAAAAACATAGACGGACAAAAACCCGTTGATGTTATTTAAAGTAATTTGGACATCCGTTGAGATTTTTTTTCCCATTACACCTTAAATATAGGCGCGTTTATTGATTTAATTAGACGTAATACGGTGCGCTATAGCATTTTAGAAAAGCCTTATTTTTTACATTAGTCTTTTTAAACCTGATCATTCTATAATGACTTAAATGCGTAACCTTCAATTATAACATTTTACTAAGGAAAATAACCACACGTTATTTACTTTATCAATAAAATTGATTTAAAGTGGCATCTATCGGTCAACATATGAAAATACAAGGTAATTCAAATACAAGACTAAGATCTCATTTTAAATCTTGATAAAAAAGATGCCATGTATCTTTATTGTTACTTATAATTTTGAACTGCACATAAAATAGAAATATTCTTCATTAAAAATTTATCGCGCCATCTATAAAACTGTGATGTAACTAATACAGATAAGCTGTATCTAAGACTAAATAAAGAAAGATTTCTTGAAGTTTAACGTAGATGACGCTGTAAAAATAAGTTGGAAAATAGCTGCGGGTAATTGTTTTTGGTTTAGTTTTTAAGTGTCTAGATTATCCGTGAAATAGCAACCGACCGAGTCGTGGTTCGGCCCGCTCGGACGTCCTTGGATTGGAATGCTTACGCGAAATATAGTTACCGTCCAACCGAGGTTACCCTCACTGGGGGATCCTTGTGTCGTGTCACTCGCGATAGAGGTTCAGGCTAAGACCTAAGAGCTATGCCACCTCTCAATCAGGTAAAGCAGTCACGGCCAGCTTCTCTGGCCAATCTGTGTAGTTCGTCAAAAAAATTGATTTTGGATGTATTCGAAAATATTTTTCAAAAAAAGTTTCATTAAGGATAGGTAATCGATAATTGTAGTTTGATTAAAATAAAGTAAGAACATATAGTACTAAATTTATTATGTTTTACCATTGAGTATCTACATCAACATAGACGGACATGTCTTTACTTATCTTTTTATAAAATATTTTTCTATTTAAATAACAAGTAACGAAACGTATACAAATAACACAGCATATAGACAAATTGCTTGCGAGTGTAGTTAAATAGCATTAGGTACTGGTAAAAAAAACTTTTTTATGGTCAGGGAAACTTGTGAAGCAATATATTCGAAATGGTTGCCTAATGTAATTAGATAAACTAGTGGTTTCCCTGTAGTTGAAATCAGATTTTTACCAGGGAATTAGAACATTGAAGTCACTAAAATTGTACATTTGGAATGGAATCAGTATTATAAATAATAATATCCATAATTGGCGTCATATTTTTGATCTTGTTTCGGTCCGCTGAAATCTTCCTTCACGAGATTATCTGTTGTCATTGTCTCGTAATTGTATGAAAAGCTTTCCTGAGTTATTGAATCTAAGGGTTCAGATCCGGTTACACTTTGATAAGAATGTAATGTTGCTATATTCTGGTCGCTGTTACTTTTTGCTATCTCTTCACGTAAAATTTGCATATTCACGGATTTAGGAGAGTCTTTAAAAATATGTTCTTCTTCTAAATGTTTGAAATCTTTAATATCATTCTCAAGATGTTCATTCTTATTGGATGTGTATAAATTCGGAGCTAATGTGGTTGTCAATATTCCGTCATCACTGAAGCTTTTAGTAAAAGACAATGTTGTTGTCTGTGATTCAATAGGTAGATATGTAGTGAAATATCGAGTATTCGTTGAATAAATTAAATCAGGTACACTATAGTCTGAATCTTTTAAAATCTCTGTAACTTTAGATGTTGTTGAAGGATAAGTTATATCAAAATCAACGTTATTGGTATAAATAGGATCGTTAAAGTTTTCAGTACTTTTTGGTGCAATGATTTGCTTTTCTTCTGTAAATATTTCCAAATATGGTTCAGTAACTGGATTTTGATTTGTTGTATCTTTAACTTCACTTTTTTCTTTTAAGTTGTTACTTAAGCTATAAATTGGATTATTGATAGTAGTGATTTCAACATTATTCTGATATAGTTCTGATAATACTTGGCTGGTAAGCTTAAAATCGGACTGTAGTAGTGATTGCGTCAAATTATTAATATGCTCTTGCTTTTCTCCATATTCGTGTACCATGCTTGGTAGCATAAATAGTTCCAGTTTATTGTTTTTATTTCTAGGAAATGATAAATTTTCTTTGATATTTAAGGGTTTTATTTTATTATTTGGTAAATCGAAGTTCTTACGAGGTCGAGCATAGAAGTAGCCCCTTTCCGATTTTTTAGTGTTTCTGAAGGAACGTTAGTTGATACATCAACAACCTGTTTTGGAAACTGCGATTCATTTATGAAACTGTCATTATTCGTCTTCTTTACTTGTGAAAACACAATATTATTTTCAGGTTTACACAAGGAACTAACTTTTTGAGTTTAAAATCTAGATGTGCTTCAGGTGTATGAAAAATAGGTTTTTTAGTATTGATTTTCCTAAGTAAAATATTATCTTCATTTTCAATTTTTTTCTCTGGTTTGTAAAATACATTATTAATATATGGTTTACTTTTTCTAAATTCGTTTTGGTATTTTTTGTATCCATACTTATTAATATCGTAGGATCCTGCAAATAACAAAATATCTTGTTTAGTTTGAATAGTTTGCCCACGTCTGTCTATCCTTCCGATTACAGTGTGAGTATTTTCAAGAGTAGTGAATAGGTATTTACTAAGCTAGTGCGCCTTACCATCTAGGACTGCATTTCCACTTAACATCAGGTGGGATCGTAGTAAAGCACTTGCTCAGAAATTATAAAAAAAAAATATCTTTATACTAATAAACCCCATTTATCTAATAAATACAATCATAAATTTTAAATTATGAGAGATAGGTAGTTGAAAATTGAAAGAAAATTACTCTTACCATCATTATCTATTCCGTCTGCCTTATCTTTAGTTACTTGTTCTATTACTTTCAAAATAGCTTCAGGTATAGGCGGAGATGTGGGTAGATGATCGCCATGGGCTTGAAAACCATTTTCATCCGCTGAATAAGTGACTTTATATAATTTACCGTCATCACCAATATAAGAGTAAGAACCATCAACTTTAACTCCGCTTGTAGCTGTCCCATTTTGATCAATATGTATCCCGTCCGATGTGTTTAAGCTGTACGCAAAGCCATCAGCTTTTGCATCGTTCTTGTAGCCTACTATTGTAGCTGTTCTATCAAATCCTGCTTGAGGCCTTCTTTCTAGAAAGCTTTCTTTAATTTTGTTTGAAGTACTTTCATAGATTTTGGTGCTCAGAGAACTATGATCAGATATTTCGAGAGCATTTTTCGGCGTTGAACTTTTAAAAGTATTGACTTGATTGTGTTCATTGTAATAAGCGTTTGTTGGTTTACGTTCACTTTTCGTTTCTGTGTTATAGAAGTTTCCTGGATAATCATTACTTGCAATAATCCCAAACGGTTTTGATACTATCACATCTTTTAATTTGAATACCGATTGAGTTCCATAAAAACCTGATAGTTTTGGGGTATATGTATTACTAAAATTTGCAGAGAAATTATATATAGGCGATTTGTATGGAACCTTTACAGCATCAGGACTGCCACCAGCTAACTTTGATCCTGGTGGTGGGAGATAAGTTCGATCTAATTTCTCTGAGTTCCCGAGAAATGTCCAATCAAGATATAAAAGTATCTGAAATTAATAAAAGTTACATATTGTCATTGATATTACGACTATTCTATATAAATAATTTATATTATTTAGTTACTTTGCAACAGAAGTTATAGAAAATATTTTTAAAATTACTGTCTATTCTTTATAACATTTCAATAACAGTTTATCCAAAATTTGTCTTGATAAGTAAATATAAATTTAGATGGTGAAAGATTCAACAACATTACCAAAAAGACTTTCATCTCGAACGATGTCTCCACAACGGGGTTCACTTGAGATGTGTCTCAAAGATAAACCAAAAATATAACTTATACCATTTTCAAAATTGGTCTCTAACGGTCGCACTGTTGCGGACGTGTCAGAGAGACGAACAACGTGACAAAATTCTAATAGTTGCTGTCAGACACTTAAGCGCGTATGTTTTATAATTTCCTCACGCTCTTTTGTTTGGACGTGATAAGTGTATACTAAATAACTGACAGTTCAGGGTGACATAATGCAATACATCTGACACTAAGCGATCCTGCTAGGATCTTATTAAAAATAAGTTTGGTATACAAAACTAAAATGAGTTCAATTCATCAAATATAATCAAACGACCTTAATGTATAAATAAGAATAATAGTGTTTTTTTTAATAATTTTTTTAAGTGAAAACTTCTTTAACCGTATTAAGCAATGGGCGTGTCACTGTTATGCTGATGTTGTATTTACATATTGTCATGATCTTGTACAGTCCCTAATATATTCGAATAATAAATAAGCCATATAAAATGTATTTAATTGTTGCTGAGAGTGTCAAAAGATGTTAAAACTAGATTGACGTTGATCATTTTAATTATAAACGTCAGAGTATAAGTTGTAAGTGAGCTAACAATCCTCTGCTCTTCCCACCCACCATAATTCTATCATTATTTACACGTTTCTATTCAAAGGCTTAAATCGCATCTGTAAAGTATTTTGGTAGTTATGGTATTTAACAAATGTTTTCAATAGCTCTGCAAAATTTATAAACACTCGGTTTACCTCGCCCGAAATTGATTTATTAAAAAAATAGCACCACCGTATATATTTAGGAGCTTCATGGACTCATCATCAAAGGACTGGTTTGATATGAAATCTGTTAAGATTCATATCAAACCAGTCCTTATGTCTTCTCTTGAATGAATTGTAATTTTTGTTATATATGTGATACTCCAGAAAGTGAGCTTTCAGGCTGCTTTGTAGTCTATATATGAAATTAATGTTGAAAACATTTAAATGGTGTCAACATTTACACCTAAATTAGTATAATTTACAATTTTTAAAATACCAGAGACACCGTTAGAGTTGATTTTTTTTTGTAATATTGTTGAATTATTTTTCGTCATGTACAATTTATTTTTACTTACAAATTGAGGATAAACTGTTATTGAAGTGCTATAAAGAATAGATAATACTGTTAAAAATATTTCCTAAATCATGTATGTGAAATCATAGTTTTAAATTTTCTCTCTTATTATATTAATTAATTCTGAAACACCCACACACATAAAAGGCAAACACCATTCTGATTCTGATTTATTCTACATTCAAGTAACCACCAGATATAAGTATTACGCGCGACAGAGGGCCTGGTATTCTGTCTGACAGGGCAACCTAGTACAGATACCAGTCTCTCACAGAGGAGACTTAATAATGTAATTCAATATGTTACCTTTGTGGAAGCGACATAAAAAAAACTATATTATTATTCTTTTATTTATTTTGATACCTTAAGTTATTTTTTTTTAAATATTTCTATAAAAAGTAAAATACAGAAAAATATCATACAAAATACAAAAACATTATAAAAACTTTTTTTTTTTTTGTTGACGGGGAGGAAATCTTCAGAAAGATACCCCGTTTTCTGGGGGGAAGGCGGCGGTTATGTGGGGTTCTTACCCACTAAAACCTTCCCGGTAGCCCTTTCCTCGGTGCATGACGAGGGGCTCCGGGATCTCAACGTGGTACGCACCGGAGCCCTTCTGCACTGTGCTCAAGGAGAGCACGTCCCGGGAGGGGGGAAGGTTACTCTCTCCTCCCCTGTAACATTGCAGCGCAAGGCGACACGGGCCAGCCGCCTTCTTCCCGGGTCCACTTTGGTGGACGCCCCTTTTAGTCGCCTTGTACGACAGGCAGGGGGTACCGTAGTCTTATTCTTGAGAGCCCAGAACTACAGGGCTGACATTATAAAAACATAACCTAGTGTGTGCAACCGGCAACGAAGCAGAGCCCAAGCAACCGGTGGTTAGGGCGACATAGAGAGAAACCTCCTCACGATGCGTGCCGTGTCCAGTAGTACTGCCTTCTGTATCTGACCCTTGACCCAGCCATCCAGCGAAAGTCTCTTAAGATATTGATTGAGTCTTTTCGCTATGAGACCGTTTGCGGAAACGAATTCCACATGGCGGTCACCTCGTGAGCCAAGTCGAGTCCATATTATTATTATTATATTCTTTTCGAGGAAGTAAGTTAATTTTAAAGTCTACGACTCTCAAGTGTGTGTAATCGACTAAATATAGTATATTAATTCACACGACCATGTTAAAAATGCTATAATCTTTTTTACAATCCAATAAAATCGTATTAATAAAAATCAAAAACAAATGCAATCCATTTCATACATTAGCCCGTTCTATTTACCTCTAGGCGTTAAATTACAAGCAATGAGGTCAAAACCGGCACGAGCGGGTCACCTTTAAAGTAATCTGCATTGTCTAAGATAATGGCCGATAGCCCGTGATCTCTGAACTTGATGGGCAAACCGAGTCCACATTATAACACTCCATTCATCAATGCACGACCATAAACATATTGTTTTTGTGGTACATAATAGCAAGTTTTAAAACCAAGATGACATTTCTGACCTCTACGTCTCTCTAATACTACCACTTTCATAATGGTACAGCAGTTTTAATGAACAAAGAAATATCTGTATTCTCAAATCCTTTAGGTATGGTTGGTGCAGAAGACTATAGAAGATTTAAGTAAAAGTAAGAAGATATTATACTTCATCATCATCATCCTCTGAAACTTAAACTTAAAACACGTACTCACTTCTCAAACTTTCTCTTCTCTCTTATTCTTTATGAAATGCATTCACATTGCAGAATTCCCAATTCGGTTCAACTTGCTAAGTCCCTGCCTGCTTTTAAAAACTGCGTTAACGCAGCATTATAAATAATAAATAAATTAGGAATAGTTTGCCCGCGATACATATTGCATTTTGGAGATTGTGCTCGGGAACTACATGATCTAATTCCCCCATTCTCGTTCCAACATCAGACTTTAAGACGCACTGCAAGATTTCATCCTTTTATTGTGGACATCCCTCAAACCCGAACGAAGCGCTTTGCTTCGTCTTTCATTGTACGTACAGCAAGAGACTGGAATAGTTTGCCCGGGTCTGTCTCTCCCTCCGATTACAATGTAGATATTTTCAAGAGTAGAATGAATTGGCATTTACTAAGCTAGTGCGCCTTACTGTCCAGAACTGCTTTCCACTTATCATCATGTGGTATCGTAGTCAAGCACTTGCTTAAAAAGTATAAAAAAACATTTATTGCATAACTGTGTACAATGGTATTAAAATGACATGTACAAAGGTAATACATACATAAGAGTATCAACAGTTACCACATAGGGCGTGCAATATGACAATATTATATTATATATATCTTACTGAACAAACTTTACTTAGTTTTTACTTAATAAATTTACTGACAATTAAAAGTAATTTTTCAATGGTATAAAAAGAATGTCCTATCAACCATTCTTTGAGCTTGAATTTTTTTGACATTAAGTGTATTTATATCATGGTTGTAACCCCTTATTGCGGTGACAAAAAAAATCAATCAATATCGTCGGAACTATATACACGTGAGCCAAAATCTTTCTTCTTTATCGTATTCTTCATTCCTGAAGGTCGTGCTTATCCTGAAGCGGTTTCACTGAGACGTCGACGAGCTGCTTCCACACTGCTCTGTCCTCGGCTTCTCTCATCGCGGTCGGAATGTTGAGTCCAACTATGTTTTAATTTGGTCAGACCAGCGAGTAGGTGATCGGCCCCGTGATCTTTGCCCTCGATTTTTCCTACAACAACCATTTTCTCTAAGTTATCTGGTTGCCTTCGGGCAATGTGACCAAAGTAGTTAAGGACTCGCCTGTAGCAGGTAGTGGACAGTCTGTTGGTTATCTTAAGTTGTCGGAGAATGGACTTGTTAGTTCTTTTGCCGTCCATGGTATACGTAACATTCTCCGCCAACACCACATTTCAAAAGACTCAATTTAAAAAAAAAAAAAATTGAGCCAAAATAAAGGGTCAGCTAAGAAAGTTTGAATAGCTCTGAAGGTAAAGACGCTAGCTAACTGAAATAAATTGTGCATGATAGACAATTAAATATCCTTGAAATAAATTAAAATATTTTTATTAATTTATTTATATTTCATTAAAAAATACATAAACTTAAATGAAAAAGGATATCTTACGTAATTAATGCTGTACGCACGTAACGTTACCTACAACGTAACGTTTAAATTTTAGTACTTAGTGGAGGCAACACTTTGTATATCATTCCCAATTTATTCCAGTTAGCTTTAGCGTTAGCTAGCGTCTTTATCTTCCAAGATATATATACGAGATATATAGATATTTAATAACTAAAATTTATGATCTGTGTTCGAATATTATTAGTCTATTTTTACGAATACATAACTATATTATAGTTAAATTACGTAAGAATAATTACTTTATTATTGAAATAGATGTAAAAATGATGAAGTACTTATATTCGCTATAGTTGGTCATAGCCCGGATAGCTCAGTCGGTAGAGCATTGGACTTTTAATCCAAGGGTCCAGGGTTCAAGTCCCTGTCCGGGCGATGAAATGTTTTGTTTAATACATTCTATGTACATTTAGAGATTTTTTTATAATTTTTGTAAATTAGTTACTAAGATTTTTATTATTGCTGGCAAAAAGCTCTTACATGTTCTACAGTAATCAGAAACAGAGTAGCTGTGACACTTTTTTAATAATAAATATCCTTTATTAATTAACAAAATTATAACAATCAGTATTGCTAATTACACTTTTTTTTACTGCGAGTATTAGTTCTATTTAAGTTTCACTACCACCTAAACTAGGACTTACTTGACACTTATTTAGATTTAAGTAACTATAAAACAGTAACTGACATAGCATGCTAGATAAGTGAAGAATTGGCAAGACGGGGTACATAGCGCGTAGAACAGATGGCCGACGGGGCTGAGAAGTTCTCGATTGGAGACCACGGACCGGCAAGCGCAGCGCAGGACATCCACCCGCAAGGTGGTCTGACGACCTCATAAAGGCCGCAGGATGAAGCTGGAACTGTTCCTTTTAGAAATCGTTGGGGGAGACCTATGTCCGGCAGTGGATGATTTAAAATTATCATTTTTTTATATTTTAAATGCGAGTGTATAAATTAAAAATAAATAAAAATATTTCGCGTACTTTATTTGACTACGTGAATAATCTCGCCACGTCTGACGTCTTCATAAATTAAGTCGAGGGCAATCTTTTAGTAAAAGTTAATCCGATTGATTCCAATGCACGGAGATTACGTAACCGAACCAATCTGATACGGTAAACAAAAACCGTCTTCGTTACCTGACAGACGAGATCTTTGAAGAGATAGACTTGCATGCGTTGCTTAATAATAAATGGCTGATATATTTCAAGGCAAAATATTTATAAAAATTTAGCTGGCTATCGCCGATATATACTGTAAAGAGGTGCGATTCATTTTCCCTACTTGAACATTTAATAATAATAATATGCTATTTAATCGGTTAGACAAATTACAACACATATACATGCACAGTGTTAAAAATGAGATAATATAAAAAAAAATATGTCACTAAAATCAAAAAGTTCCAATACTAAAGCTATGCATTGCGCTGAACTGACAGGTTTCATTGCTCAGCATAATACTGACCACCCAAGGAGAGTATATCAGCGCTGGTAATCTGCAGAAACCCATTCTAAGAAACAAACGTCAGCAGCAGAAGTTCACAGAACAAAAATAATCATAAAAGCAAGTAAAAACGTGGAAAAAAAATATATCAAATAAATTGTATGAAAAATAAATTTAAACCAAAAGACCTGGATTACCGAGCTTTACTCGATTTTTTGTAAATCTTTGTTTTTTGGTAATTATATTTAGATATGAATTACATTACTATGAAATTTGGGTAATATTTTTCGATCAAACCGACAAAATAATAAAAAATGTTGCCGTAAATCTTGTTAACGTAGTTAAAAAAAATTTAATTGTCTCCAGATTTTAAGGCTCGTCTAACTCTAAATTCATCTCGCTTTTCGATGCCATTTGTGATTCCTGGCCTTAACTGCATGACGGCAATATGTCTGTTTCAAACTTTATGATCTATTTCTTCTGTATGTTCTACCATTGTCTGTTGCAACCCAATATAACCTATTTCCTTGAGCTAAATCTTTTTTTTGACATGAATATCGACTATTTTTTTGAAATAAGCAACTATTTCATAAATTAATTCGATTGAAATTGATTTTCTTATTCATTAAGTGATTTATTAACTTTAAAACTCATTCATTAACTCTTGTATTTGTGCAAAATAAAGTGTCTCATTATTATTAGTAATTAACATACTGTATGTATAATGCAGTGTAGGAAGTCCACGCGTGGTCTGACGGCTTCATAAAAGCCGCATTGCGCAGTTGGTTTCAGGGCAAACTAGGTGGAGTAACAACGGAAAAACGAAATAGAACAAGTTATATTATAAATGGATTTTAAATAGGTCATCGACCCAACAAGCTTAAATGTTAATCGAAATATTGAAGCGAATATTTAAAAGCTTTGGACACAGCCCGGATAGCTCAGTCGGTAGAGCATTGGACTTTTAATCCAAGGGTCCAGGGTTCAAGTCCCTGTCCGGGCGGGACCAACTTTTTGGACATTTTTTAAATTTTATAAATTTCTTTTTATTGTATTTTCATTAGGTTATCTGTATTGTTAATCAATTTTATATAAATGAATGAATTGTAAATTTATAAATTAAAATTATCCATAGCTTTTGAAAACGATTTACTTTGTATAAATATCAAAAATTATAAGTATAAAATGTAGTAAAAGAAGTGGTAGCCTTTAGATAGGCTAAATGAACCATTACTTAAAATTGTACCAAAGGATTTGAGTACAAAATTCACTGGTGTTACTGGTACTGAATTCCAATCTAATGGGGAGGCCATTTTGGTGATAGGCGTAAGATTTCTCTAGTTAACTATACATATTAAACTTTTTTGGTCTGGCAGATAAGAATTGCCGCCAATTGAATTTTAGAAATATAATCAACGTTCATTCAAATATTTAGACAAAAGTAGGTAGATGAAAGTCAAAACAAAAATCACACTTCAAAAATAAATATATTTAAAAACGCATCAACTGGAGGGGTCTAATAATGGTAACCGTTTCTTGGGTTAAAGCTCGGCTGACGATTTCTGGCGCCAAATCGGGAACCTCCGATCTGATTTACTGAAGATCTCTGATCAGAAATGGGCGGTAAATAGGTGTTGTCAACTCTATCATTGCTTTGCTGATTTGTGAGAATAGTGTTGCGTGTAATGGAACCTGGTTGGTTTAACCCTTCGCGGTTAATAGCAGAGTTGACAACAACAGAGTCATCGTTGTTCAAGTTGTTAATGTTGTTCCTGTTGACATTGGAGTTGCTGTAGTTAGGAGTTCCATAGGCGTATTCTCCGTTGTATTTGTTTTCGTTGTACGAGCCTAAAAATATAAACAAAAAAACACCTACTAATATTATAAATGCAAAAGTTTGTAAGAATGTATGGATGCCAATTCGAAACCCAAGCTCTGCCATCAGAATTAATATAGCCAAATTATCTAAAACCAAATCCTTTTTAACAAAACCGAAATGGAAGATTGCATAAACATTAAAAACCAATACAGATGAATAAAGAACTGTCTCCTTTTTGAAGTCGGTTTAAAACACTGGATTGATAGTAATTTTCATTCTCTAGCGATTACAGTTAAAAGTTAAAGTTGTAGCCTATACATAAATGTCCCGTTTTGGGTCATAGGCTTTCTCTGTAAAAAGAGTATAAGGGCATAGTCCGCCACGCACACCTAGTGCGGATTGGCAGACTTTATATCTTAGAAAAATTTTAACCACATGTAGGTTTCCTCACGATTTTTCCTTCACCGACAAACGTTTGGTAAATCAGCATTTAAAATTGCAACTAACTATTTAACTAGGGCCGTGAATCGAACTCGGGTTGCTAGCGCACTATGCAACTCGAGCAACCGCTAGGACACCACGGCTCTCATGCGATTAATAAAATAATATTACCGTCGTCATATATTCCTGCAGCTTCATCGCGGGCGTTTTGTTCTAAAGCCATCAGAATCTCTTCTGGTATTGCGGGAGGTGTAGGGAGATGGTCACCTTCAGGGACGAATCCGTTCTGGCCCGCTGTATATCTGTTAATTATCAAATGACGGAAATGAAGGATACTGTGCACCGGAGATTAAGCGAAAAATATCGATGGCTAAAGATGCAATGACACGTTTGCGAAATATTTGGAAAAATCCAGGAATAAACTTTAGACCATAGGCTCGGTTAGTTAGAGTTATATGCCCAATCTTTCTGTATGGAGTCGAGACATGAACAATTCGACCAAGAGAAAGAAAGAGAATAGACGCATTCGAGATGTATAGAACTTGAAGCACTTGAACTTGAACTAGAGTGAAATAACAATGAAAAGTATCTGTGACATGCGAGTGATGATTTTAAAATAGAGGCCGTCATACGTCGGTTTTTTTTACTCCCAAAGAGGGATTTTGCCGCTCGAGGGGAAGAACTCATATAATTTATTGTTAAACTTCTGTTTAATTTATAATATATTATTTGAAAAAAATTCGATTTTTTAAACACTTACCTAATGCTGTAAACTTTTCCATCGTCACCCGTATAAGAATACCCGCCTTGAGCTTCAACGCCGTTTGTAGCTACACCATTTTCCTCGGCTATTATACCATTTTCAGTTTCAAAAGCGTAAGAATATGCATCACCATTATTCTCATTGACCTGACGTAGGGTGGCTGCATTCCTTTCTAAAGCAGCTCGGGGACGTTCGGCGCGACTATTGTAATTGTCGAGAGCGTTAATTCCATTTTGACGGCCGTCTAATCCAATTCCGTTGCCTTCATGGGCGTAGTCATTACCAATTTGAGCGATTGTATCTTTAGTGTTGAAGCCTTGACCCGTTAATCCGTTGAAACTGGATGGTGAACTTGTTAGGGGGGTTTGCAGAAAGTCGCCGGAACCTCCAGATGTTTGCGCGTAATTTGGTGGCAGGTAAGCCCTGTTTAGCTTCGCTGCGCTTGAACAAGCGATAAAGATGGCTAATATTATCTGGAATTATAAAAAAGGATAACTATCTGAATGTTTATAATCATGCCAGATATAAGGATTAGAATTTTGATATAATAACTGTCACATGCTTTTAATCCTAGATGGGTAGATAGAAACAGCTTTGGCTGTCCATTTTTCACCGAGTGAATTAGGTCCCGCATACATATGTATTACACGTAATACGAGTACACCATAATTTGATAAAATACTAAATACAGTAGTACCTCGATATACGAGTTCCCTAATTTACGATAGTTTCGAGCTACCGGGTGAGCAATATTTTGCTTTCAGATGAGAGGAATATTTGAGATACTTTTTGATTCAATCGCACTGGAATCGTGGTCAAGCACTAGTTTATACACCATAAAAAACATTACACCCGCTGCATCTAGCGTCCAGCAGTTTCTCCCAACTCACAATAGATCTAGTCTATGTGATCCTTTCCTTCGTAATCGTAGCATTTTGATAAATTGGGTTCGCGTTTTATTGCTTTTTGCACTGGCAATCGCATTTCAATGGAGAAAATTGCTTTGAGATACGAAAAATTTCACATACGAGCAAGGTTACGGAACGAATTTAACTCGTATGTCGAGGTACACTGTATTATTTTCTGCGTTTATGTTTTAAAATAGTACAGTCAATGGTTTACCAATTTCATTGCGGTTTTTTTTTCTCACGAGCTATCCCACGGATGCTGAGGAGGTAACTGATGCGTTTATAGACCTGTGTACAATATTTATAGTGATGCTTGTACTGCATTATCGATCCACTTTAATTTGGAAGATGTTCGCTTCAAGCAAAAGTCGTGGTCTAGCATTGCCTAATCAATACATTACCCTATTACGGGCGTCTAATTGTTGCGGACGCTGTCATGCAGTAACGATCAAATTCGTTATTAATTCAATTCATTTCGTATAATTGCTTTTTTAATGTACGTCACATATCGTGCCAGCTTTAACACTTTTGTTTAGAGAAGAAGACAAATAATTTTATTGACATACGAGAGACGTCAGTTCTTTTATTGTGAAAATTTATTTAATTTTGATTGATTCACTATGCATATATTTTTTAAGCATGTGACTCACCTAACGGCAAGTGGTCACACTTTTTTAGACTTTTTTTTTTACAATTTAAACTATTATTAAACAAAGTTAGTTAAATTAATTTTAACCTCACCGTAGGTAGGTCGTATTTCTTTCTTTCTATTTTTGTTTTGAGGTATCAATACCATTTAAAAATGCTAAAATCAATAAAAAATAATATAATTAATATAATAAAAAATATATACCTAAAATTAAGCATCATACATCATAACCTAATGGTATTGGGTACGTACTATCGTTCTACTAATCGTATGGTCGTAGGTTCAAATTCACAATTCGACTATTGATTTTAATAATCTCCTAGCACAAGCTTAAGCTTGGAATGGTTAAAAAGAAAGGTTAAAAAAAGAAATATTGCTAGCTTTCTTTTTTTAAAAAAAACGTAATTAATAAGATTACTTATGACCTGGACCCAAAAGAGGTTCACATGGTTAAAATTTACCGATTTGCACGGACGGAGACATACTGCGAAAACTTAATAACTTAATAGCTTCGAGCTAGAGAGAGACTTTGCCGTTCAGCATGAGTTGACTTCATATTTTATGAAATAAATAAAGTATATGTCTTGATAAGAAGACAGATAAAAAAATTATAAGAAAATACATAATTTTTCAACTAATCCTAGAACTTAGAAAACTAATAATGTAGCCGGTGATATGCATTTGTTCAGGTTAGAAATCAATCAAATTTCAAACTCCAAAAACCAAATCAAATAGTTTAAAGTTTTATGTCATTCCTGCATAATCTTATCACTTCGCATACAAAAATATTTCAACAAGCTTATTAACTAGATGATCAGTAGTTGGTCTGTATTTCATTTTTTTTCTGACCTTGCTTGCTTTTTCCATTCCATTCCTTGGCATGCCTTTGGCCCCTATTTTTCAACTGACTTCAAAATTTCAAAATTTAAAATAAAAGAAAGCTAGCAATATTTCTTTTTTTATTTCAGAAATATTACTAATAATCTTGTTAACCATTCCAACTAAGCTTAAGCTTGTGCTAGGACATGGTTCACGGTAATAGTCGAATGGTGGATTCGAACCTACGACCTTACAATTCGCAGGTCGTACCATAAACCATTAGGCTATTGACGCTTCATATTCTACTGCATGTTTGTTTGTTAGTTTGTCACCTCATTACACGTAATACTGAACTCAGCCCTGTAGTTCTGGGCTCTCAAGAATAAGACTACGGTATCCCCTGCCTGTCGTATAAGGCGACTAAAAGGGGCCTCGGGTTCACTGGGCGACAAGGGTGGGGGCCTTTGTCGTCCGCTAAGGTGGACCCGGGCAGAAGGCGACATCGGCTGGCCCGTGTAGCCATAGTGCAATGAGGGCTCAGGGGGGAGGGAGAATCCTCCCCCCCCGGGACGTGCTCTCCTTGAGCACAGTGCAGAGGGGCTCCGGTGCGTTCCACTGGAGATCCCGGAGCCCCTCGTCATGCACCGAGGAAAGGGCCACCGGGGAGGTTTTAGTGGGTAAAAACCCAACATAACCGCCGCCTTCCCCCCAGAAGGCGGGGTATCTTTTTGAAGATTTCCTCCCCGTTAAAAAAAAAAAAAAAAACGTAATACTGAACTACAGCTGAGCCACGTAAGTTATTATTTTGTTGTGTTATCCTATACTGACGTCACGCACTTGTTCTTTTACCTCTGCCAGAGCAATAGGGAAACCTATTGCACTGCCGGTCCCTAGCCCGGGTAAAAGAGGGGCACGAATTCACATATATCCTATTAGTTTTAAATATCGATATACCCACATTCTATTTCAAAATGCGGTAATGTTAAAATTAAAGTTACGGTCTTTATATATGTACAACTGTTGGGCAGAGGCCTTCTATTTAAAGAGAGTATAAAGGCATAGTCTGCCACGCACCCTGGTGTCGATTGGCAGACTTCACATATCTTAAAAAAAATTCTAAGACATGTAGGTTTCCTTACGATGTTTTCCTTCACCGCCGAGCGCGTGGTAAATCAGCACATAAAATTGTAACAACAAATTTATTGGTGCCGGCACCGGGGAAGGAACTCAAGTTGCTAGCGTACTAGACAAC
The DNA here is from genome assembly GCA_029286785.1 of Meandrusa payeni. Classification (NCBI taxonomy): domain Eukaryota; kingdom Metazoa; phylum Arthropoda; class Insecta; order Lepidoptera; family Papilionidae; genus Meandrusa; species Meandrusa payeni. The sequence continues at coordinate 1,451,071 of JAGSMX010000008.1, read as the reverse complement.
TTGAGGCGACCGCACTGACACTGAGCTACCACGGCTCTTATGTAATGTAGTACGGTAGTTTTAATTAATATCAATCTACCCTTATCAACCGCTCAGATTTTTCGCCAATTCCAATATACACTATTACCTCGCAAACATCTTTCATCATTTTTTGTTAATTTATTAATTTTCTCATATAATATGTAATTGTTTGCTGTTTTAAATGAAATAAGAATAAAAAAAATTATTAAATATTTTTTTCGAGTGAAGCATCTGACTAAGGCGTAGTTATGATATTTTGATCCAGAATGCTACCGTACCCAACTAGCCTAGCCTCTCAATTTAGTGAAGCTCTTAGACTCGACTAAAGGACGTCCATTAACCAAATCATCAAAAAAACCTTGAAATATTAACGCCATGGGTGTGATATGTTTCATAACTTGTTTTATAATTATTTACATTACCTTACAACCTTTTGTTTACGTTCTTACAATTGGAACTAATAACATTTAAATTACTTTACAATTTAAATCAGGTAATTAGCGAGATGATATGATTTTTTTTTCATCTATAAAAGGTCAAAACAAATTGATTTTGGAGATCATTATCAGACAAAATTGTTAAGCCTACGGTGTTTAACTAATCGGATGTTTAGCGGTACTTTGATTTCAATAAACGTAATTTGCATATACAGTCACGTAATGTTTTGCTTATTTTAAAGTTTAACAATTATATATATTCCACTGTGAGACACAGGCACAGGCCTTCTCTGTAAGAGAGTATAAGGGCATAGTACGCCACCATAGTACCCACAGGGCCCTAGTGCGAATTTTCCAATAAATTGGATTTATCAGCAAAAATTTATTGGTGCCGACACCGGGGATCTAACTCAGGTTGATAGCGCAACTTTTTTGTTTTACTTGAGGGAACGTATCTAACTTAAACGTAAACCCACAAGATGTTCCATCATCATCTTGGTCGCCTAGTGACGTCCTCGTCCCGGGGGAGGAGCGTACTATGCAATTTGAGGAAACCGCTCGTACACAGACCTTTCACGGGTCTTAAGTATTTAATTATTATCCTCTACTTATATATAGACTATACTACTATAGAACAAGTTTAGCGCAAAAATTTTCTTCGTATCTTGGCCCTCTATTATACAATAGTGTCAACAAATCCCTAAATATGTCAAAATGCAGCAAATTTGTTCTTATAAAAAAAGGTGGAATAATATCTTGGTAATATGGACTACGAGTCTACCGAAAATTTATCAGTGCGTATATCGTAACTATACCCTATATATCTGTTTTTCCATGTTTAGATCGATATTTGTATTCTGTTATTGATGTAATAAAAGATTTTCATTTGTTTATTTGTATCTGATCCTATATTAAGAAGATTTTTAAGCGTTCTCTCGGGGGCCCTTGCGTCGTGTTGCTCCCAATAGAGGTTCAGACTAAGCGACCTAAGAGCTCTGCCCCCTCTCAATGCGGTCAAACTTTGGTCCCAAAAAAATTACAACAAATCCTAGATATGCAATCAATGCATTAACTTTTCATAATCCAATCGCTTATCCCACGAGTGCATTGTACTGCCTACACAATATTGAACACCTCTTCAAACACAAATGTCACGGTCACTCGTCTAATTGACATATCAGTATAAATGAGTCAACGAATGATATCCATTAGTTAAATACCCTCACAGTTTCATTGTGTTCTAGAATGTTATGTTGCAAGTACACTGTTGGCCTTAATGGAGACCATCTTCAGTTAACGGTTCGGTTTAAGGCGATATGTTTGTGAGGAAAGGCGTTGGAGGTAAGGTGAATGACGTACTTGAATTACTACGCCTGAAAACGATCTCATTATATAATAACCTTCATTCTTACTGACTCTAAAAAATTATGTGATTTTTTTATTCATTACAGATGAAATTTGAACCGACTTCAAAAAAGGAGGAGGTTCTCAATTCGTTTGCACTTTTTCCATGTTTCTTAGTGCATAACTTTTGACTGGCTGAACCGATCTTAATTATTCTTTATTTGTTCGAAAGCTAGTGTTTAGATTAGTCGCTGATGGTAATTAACTTTAGTATTTATTATCCTATTGCCTCTTCTTTTTAGTATGTACTTTAACCATTAGAATCGAAACGGACGCATGATCAATAATAATACAAGCATAGTAATCAAGCACGTGTTTCAAAAGATTCATGCAACAACTATTCACAGTTAATGATTACAAATGTAGATTGGGAATCTTAATCATCCGTGCACTTAGATTGGAACGCCTACTTATGTTTTGAATCCACATAGCGCTGTACACAGCATCCTCATTCTCAGTTCATCATTACTTATTTTACTGTCATTAGTTAATTTCTTCTTTGTTGCGACCACCGCGGCAAATTCTTCACTTGAATTAGCCAGGTCTCTCTGAAAGCGGACTTTTAAAGCGGCTGGAGTGTAAACTAGTAAGTAATTACTGCTTACAAGACTATATGATATATTTTGTTGCACAGAGTCTGTGTTTATCGAAGCTGCCTACAAATGCGTAGAAGATGTTTGACTTTATTATATTTATATATTATTGTAATACATAAAGCAGCTTTTTATTTGTTTTAATTTTAATAATATATATTTAACTAAGTTTTTATAACATCATATTGGTGTTATCTGTAACGGTGTTATAATTTTTGTTGATTAAAATAAATAAATAAATAAAAAAAATATTTGCCCCGTACATGACGTCACAATGTAAAAGCTTTTCAACATTTCAAATTGTACTTTGTAAATTGTGCTTGAAAGTTTATATCGCGGCAGTCGCATTACTCACTCTCCGTGTAAACTACGTGTATATATATAAATATATATATATATATATATATATATATATATAGTGAGAAAGGATTTTCCTTCGTAATTTTTCTTAAAAGATCGTATTTATCGTGCTTATATTTATTTTTTATTAAAAGAAAGCTAGGGCATAAAGACATGATAGCAAATATTGTTTTGAACTTTCACTTGTTTAATCATTTTGAACAAAGTACGGTTATAATACTTAGTAAGCTATCGTAATAAGCACATAATCATCGTCCTCGTGTAATCTAAACATAATTATTTTGACATTTAAACAACGAGACAGACGTGCGTGATAAAATCAGCAATGGTACACTGATTATCCTAATATTGAACTTAAATCTGACCCTAGATCTAGGTAGACTGCAGGCATCTAGGTAGGTAATGCTTGTAATCGATCTGCGTAAATGTAATTCTGCTAACTTATTTAGACTGCCGAGCAAAAAGCAGACCCTGCACGAAATTGATTTTGTCGAGTCCATTAATGATAATCTGATCTGATATGTTGATGAGATCTCAAATGATAGATAGACATACTATTTATTGGTAACATTTCACACATTGAATAGGCACAATCAATTTAAGTAATAACTAAACAGTCTAAATATGGGAAGGGCTGCCTAATCACTATAAGCGATCTCTTTCAAGCAAACCTTTCAAGGTATCGTCAATAGCCGTCACATGGTGTATTCGAACCTTTCGTTTCGTAGACTGTACCCTAAACCGGCTATTGATGCTTCTTTAACGCATACGTGCAAGCAAGCTTAAACTAAACACTAAGCATTGCTCAATAATTTGTAAGTCTGCTGTGATCTATATCGTTCCGTCATGTAATATATTGTCCTCATATAGGGATGCGGATTCACAAAAAGGTCAAGCCGATTTTAATAGCTTTTGTCCCACATAAGGGCTCGAACAATGCGCATGAAAAGTCAAGGTTTCGACAATCCTGCTCACGGTGCGTCGAGCTTTGAACTTTATGAATGTTCCATGCCAGTTATAAATAAACTTCTGAAGTTATACGTTGCTAACGATATGTTTAATGAATGTCCAAGTCCTAATTGAAAAAATTAGGTATAAGATTAATTAAATCCTGCTGTACTAACAGCTACAGACAAAGAAGAGTCGCTATCTACTTGGCCAGTTCATTACGTATCGTACAAGGATTGTGTCCACCGTCATAGATTGTTTAGTAAGTTGAAGACGGCTTGTTAAATTGTTGACGTCCTTGTAACTGTTAATTATCTAATTTATAAAGGCCCTACGATAAAGGTCCCCTATACGAAGCCCTTGTCCCCTATTTACTCCTCAAAAACCCGGTGAAACTGAAGAGGCCGACTGGACGATCACCGTAATTCAGTCACGAAAAAAAAGAAATGTTTTTCTTCTTAAACTATTAAGATTTTAACGGACAATTAATTTCTTACTTGACTGAAGTGTTCTATGAAATTTAACGATGTTTGAATAGACTTTAAACTGGACTATAAAATTCCGGACCCATACGAACATGACCTTAACGTACTGTTTTTACTGGCAGGTACTCTGGAATTGGCTTCCTATTACTATCAACCCCTTTTCAATAGTGTACTTTAAGCACATCTTTAGGAACGAATGTTCTCTGAATATTTTGGGAAAATTTTGTGGAGTTTCTTTTATGTTTACCCTACTCGTTATGTATGTACTGTTTTATAAATATAGATGTTTATTTTATAGCTCGATGATGGCAGGTGACAGTGAAATATGATGTGAAGTCTGCCAATCAGCGTGGCGGAATGTGTCCTTATACTCTCTTTACAAGGCCTGTGTCCAACAGGCAAGGATAAACTACATGATCTGATACTCTAGTTTTTATGAACCACCATATACCATTCACTGGTATAAAATGTCAAAAATTTTATACGAACAAATCATCATCATTTCAGCCGTAAAACATCCACGATTTCCAAAAGGCCCGGTTGTAAGCGGCATCCAGCGTCCTGCGGCCTTTATGAGGTCGTCAGACCACCTTGCGGGTGGACATCCTACGCTGCGCTTGCCGGTCCGTGGTCTAAAATCGAGAACTTTTCGGCTATCCGTTCAACGAGCTATGTGCCCTGCTCATTGCCACTTCAACTTGCTTACCCGGCGAGCTACGTTACCTTCGTTCGTCTACGGATCACCTCATTCTTGATATGATCTTGTAGAGATACTCCGAGCATAGCTCTCCATAGCTCGTTGTTCGACTTTGAGCTGGCTTTTGAGGCTTTTAGTGAGAGACCACGTCATTACTGGTAACACACGATGTAAATAAATTATGTATGTTTACAGAGTTTGAAAATAAAACGTTATCTATTTAATTGCTGACTTTTATTCACAATTTATTTTTTATTGCTACATTCTAAATGTCATACAGATTGTTTTGTACAACGTATTACAGCTAGATACTTTTTTTTAAGTTTTATAATGCCAACCCATGTCTTATCCTAAAATTGCACTATCCACCTTTGGCCTCAATATTTATATCCTTCCTCGGGGCTAAAGCTTGGGGGCTGACGAGGACCTCCGAAATCTCCTTGGGTTGATGTTGATGAACCTCCAAAACTGGGGCGTTGAGGTTGGTTACTTTGCTTATTAGGTTGAGAACCGGGCTGGTTATATTGATATCCTTGATCACCTGCGGTACCACCAGAGGTTTGTTGATTTCCACTAGGCCTATAGGAAGTGGACTGTCCAGAACCCGTTGAAGTGGGTACGTTACCACCAGGTCTGTACTGGGAACCTTCTGCTATATTAGTAGATCCAAATGACGGTCTATTAGATCCGGGTTGGAAACTTGATCCTTGATTTGAAGAGCCACTTGAACTTGGGTATTGATTACCACTAGGAATATTTTGACCGTTTGAAGCAGAGCCAAACGGCTGTTTAGAACCCGATCCAAATGGGGCATAAGCTTGCGAAGATCCTTGACCTGGACGATTACCTCCAGAAGGGAAGGATGAACCCTGTGGACGATTATATTCATATCCTGACTCTCTTTGTCCGCTGCTGGATCCCTTTTGGGTAAATTGGTTGCCCTGATTGGACGGCCCTTGACCTTGTGAAACGCTTGTCTGTCCAAAACCTTGTCCATTTGTTTTACTTTCCTGAGTATATTGTCCTTGGCCGCGTGATCCCGAACTCTGACCAAAGTTGACCTGCCCATTCGAGCTAGTTGTTTGTCCAAAAGCACCTTGTCCTGGCGACCCAGCAGTCTGCCCAAAGCCACTTTGTCCTCGCGATCCAGCACTCTGGCCGAAAGTACCTTTTCCTTGCGATCCTGTAGTCTGTCCGAAGGCACCTTGTCCTTGAGATCCTGCAGTCTGTCCAAAGGCACCTTGTCCTTGCGATCCAGCACTCTGCCCGTAACTACCTTTTCCTTGCGATCCTGTAGTCTGTCCGAAGGCACCTTGTCCTTGAGATCCAGCACTCTGCCCGAAGGCACCCTGTCCTTGCGATCCAGCACTCTGCCCGTAAGTACCTTGTCCTTGCGATCCAGCACTCTGCCCGTAACTACCTTTTCCTTGCGATCCTGTAGTCTGTCCGAAGGCACCTTGTCCTTGAGATCCAGCACTCTGCCCGAAGGCACCCTGTCCTTGCGATCCAGCACTCTGCCCGTAAGTACCTTTTCCTTGAGATCCTGTAGTCTGTCCGAAGGCACCTTGTCCTTGAGATCCAGCAGACTGTCCGAAGGCACCTAGTCCTTGCGATCCAGCAGTCTGTCCAAAGGCACCTTGTCCTTGCGATCCAGCACTCTGCCCGTAAGTACCTTTTCCTTGCGATCCAATATTCTGTCCGAAAGCACCTTGTCCTTGAGATCCAGCACTCTGCCCGTAAGTACCTTTTCCTTGCGATCCAGCATTCTGCCCAAAAGCATTTTGTCCTCGCGATCCTGCTGTCTGTCCGAAACTATCCTGTCCTTGTGATCCTACATTTTGCCCGAAGGCACCTTGTCCTTGCGATCCCGCAGTTTGCCCGAATGTACTTTGACCTTGCAAGCCTATCTGTCCGAAACTACCCTGGCCTTGATTACCCGTTGGTTTTTCATAGGTACCTTTACCTTGCGATGCACTATTTTGTCCGTAAGTACCTTCTCCTTGTAGGCTAGTTTGCCCACCCAGCCCTTGAGAGCCAATTCCCTGCCCGAAATCAGCTTGAACTTTCGAACTTGTACCCTGGCCGAACGCACTTTGCCCCTGTGCCCCACTTGTTTGTCCAAAGCCTCCTTGTCCATTCGATGTCTGTGAGCCAGAAGACTGTCCGTTAGTTCCTTGCCCTATAGACCCAGTGGTTGACCCAAATGAGCCCTGTCCTTTGGAGCCACTTGTTTGCCCGTACACACCTGGCCCTTTAGTTGCTTGGCCTCGTGAACCCGTAAACTGCCCGAAACCACCTTGACTTTGCTGTTGGTATCCATTGCCTTTGCCGTATCCCTGCTGGCCGCCTTGTGTTCCCTGACCTTGTTGCTTGAAACTTTGACCTTGAGTGGAGCTTGAAGATTGCCCGTAATTAAGTTCATTGGTATCTTCTTCTGGTCGATAAGCACCTTAAAATATTTAAAATTAAATTCCCATATTAAAAAACGCTTGTTTTTGTAAAAACAAACATCATTATGTAAGACATACTTAATAAATTTATAGATGCAAACCAATAATTTTGTGATTTATCAATAAATCGTTCAAATCTGTAATATTCGTTAAGGTATAAAAAATATGAAATCCAGGGCTAAGCGTTTAAGATCTAAAGAACGCTAGGTACCCAGGTTCGATGCCTCGTGATCAGTACAAATAATATTGTTGCCTGCAATTTCATGAGCTAGTTTACGGCATGTTCGGTGATAAAAACTTTTACTGTTCTATTGAAGACATTATTGAAAAACTATAATTTGATATATTAACTTTACCTTCTTGAGTCCCAGCTGCTGCGGCTCTAGCGTTTTCCTCAATAGACTTGAGTATCTCTTCAGGAATTGGAGGAGGAGTAGGCAAATGATCACCTTTAGGTTGAAAACCATTTTCGTCGGCAGTATATGTCACACTAATCTTTTCACCATCATCGGAAGTATAAGCGAATGCACCCTGAGCCCTCACACCATTTGTAGCAACGCCAGTTTCCTCAGCAGATATACCATTAGAAGTTTCAAAACTGTAGGCGTATGATTCTCCATCATTGCGATTCTCGTATCTTAGAATTTGTGCGTTTCTTTCAGCGTCGCTCTGGGCACGTTGCGACTGATATGATTGTGTTTCAAATGAATTTGAACCTTGCGCTCCTTGACCGAAAGAGGAAGTCTGTTTAAAACCATTCTGTGCGCTCTGACTAAATCCTGAACCAGAGCCAATAGTTTGTTTACTAACAAAGCCTTGTCCTGTTCCACTTAGCGATGGTTGTCCAAACCCTGATGGAGCAGCATTCTGCCCAAATGTAGATGTCTGAGTTCCCCCAGGACCATTTGACGGACCGAAACTACTTGAGCCGAAATTGGCACGGGACGATTGAGACGTTGACTGAGATGTCTGGCCAAAAGCACCTCCATTTTGTCCAAATCCAGTTGGTTTTGGTAAAGAACCAGGTCCCAACGGTCCATTTGGCGATCCAAAGGGAGTGTTTAAGTCGCCGGGGCTTCCGCCTGACGTAGCCGCATTTACTGGAGGCAAATAACTTCGATCCAATTTATCTGCGCAGCCATAGGTTATGACCGATATCACTAAAAGCTGAAACATGTATTAGATGTATGGTTATATTTATTCAATATTAAAGAATTGAGAGCCGTGGTAGCTTAGTGTCCGGGCGGGTGGCTCTAGTTGCATAGTACACTAGCAACCAGAGTACGATCCCGGTGCCGGCACCGATAAATTTGATGTTGCAATTTTATGTGCCCATTTACCACGCGCTCGGCGGTGAAGGAAAACATCATGAGAAAACCTACATGTCTTAGAACTTTTTTTTAAGGCATGTGAAGTCTGCCAATCCGCACTAGGGCCACGTGGTGGACTATGCCCTTGTAGAGTACACTTTACAGAGAAGGCCTGCACCCAACAGTGGGATATTATATATATAAAGGCTTACTTTACTTTAACTTTAAATAATTGGTGATGAAATTTGTAAAATCAAACATCATTATGTAAGACATACTTAATAAATTTATAGATGCAAACCAATAATTTTGTGATTTATCAATAAATCGTTCAAATCTGTAATATTCGTTAAGGTATAAAAAATATGAAATCCAGGGCTAAGCGTTTAAGATCTAAAGAACGCTAGGTACCCAGGTTCGATGCCTCGTGATCAGTACAAATAATATTGTTGCCTGCAATTTCATGAGCTAGTTTACGGCATGTTCGGTGATAAAAACTTTTACTGTTCTACTGAAGACATTATTGAAAAACTATAATTTGATGTATATATTAACTTTACCTTCTTGAGTCCCAGCTGCTGCGGCTCTAGCGTTTTCCTCAATAGACTTGAGTATCTCTTCAGGAATTGGAGGAGGAGTAGGCAAATGATCACCTTTAGGTTGAAAACCATTTTCGTCAGCAGTATATGTCACACTAATCTTTTCACCATCATCGGAAGTATAAGCGAATGCACCCTGAGCCCTCACACCATTTGTAGCAACGCCAGTTTCCTCAGCAGATATACCATTAGAAGTTTCAAAACTGTAGGCGTATGATTCTCCATCATTGCGATTCTCGTATCTTAGAATTTGTGCGTTTCTTTCAGCGTCGCTCTGGGCACGTTGCGACTGGTATGATTGTGTTTCAAATGAATTTGAACCTTGCGCTCCTTGACCAAAAGAGGAAGTCTGTTTAAAACCATTCTGTGCGCTCTGACTAAATCCTGAACCAGAGCCAATAGTTTGTTTACTAGCAAAGCCTTGTCCTGTTCCACTTAGCGATGGTTGTCCAAACCCTGCACTCTGCCCAAATGTAGATGTCTGAGTTCCCCCAGGACCATTTGACGGACCGAAACTACTTGAGCCGAAATTGGCACCGGACGATTGAGACGTTGACTGAGATGTCTGGCCAAAAGCACCTCCATTTTGTCCAAATCCAGTTGGTTTTGGTAAAGAACCAGGTCCCAACGGTCCATTTGGCGATCCAAAGGGAGTGTTTAAGTCGCCGGGGCTTCCGCCTGACGTAGCCGCATTTACTGGAGGCAAATAACTTCGATCCAATTTATCTGCGCAGCCATAGGTTATGACCGATATCACTAAAAGCTGAAACATGTATTAGATGTATGGTTATATTTATTCAATATTAAAGAATTGAGAGCCGTGGTAGCTCAGTGTCCGGGCGAATGGCTCTAGTTGCATAGTACATTAGCAACCCAAGTGTGATCCCGGTGCCGGCACCGATCAATTTGATGTTGCAATTTTATGTGCCGATTTACCACGCGCTCGGCGGTGAAGGAAAACTTCGTGAGAAAACCTACATGTCTTAGAACTTTTTTCTAAGGCATGTGAAGTCTGCCAATCCGCACTAGGGCCGCGTGGTGGACTATGCCCTTGTAGAGTACACTTTACAGAGAAGGCCTGCGCCCAACAGTGGGATATTATATATATAAAGGCTTACTTTACTTCAACTTTAAATAATTGGTGATGAAATTTGTGATTCATTTTAATGTGATGACAAATTGTATAACTATTTAAAAAATTAATTAAATATTTTAATAAAATTTGACGTTTTTGAACTAAAGCGAAACAGTTTTTTGTTATTTAAAAAACGTGTTAACTGAAGCTTTTTGTGTCACTGTCAAGCACTAGTAATCTCAAAAAATATTAATATACTGCAGACCTTAGTGTAAAAAGAAAAACCTATGTGAATGGTCAACATTTTGCCTGATGTTAATTTAAACGAACAAAAGCAGTTATTACCAGCTTCATTTCAAGCTGTACACGTTGCGAAGGACTGAGTGCGAATGTGCTGCTAACTGAAACCCATCCTATATTTATATCAAACAAAATTCGTTCACCTCACTTTGTTACCTAAAACCATACTCACGGTCCTAACCTTTGACTGCCTGTTCAGTGAAGATTCTTAAGTCAGTTTCTATGTGTGCGTTTGTCTTGCTCAATTTCCCGATCGATGCCGTCTTTACTCTAATTACTACATATAAGTGAAAGTTATATTCCATTATTATACAAATAAAGTGCTAAGTATTTGTTGATTTTAAGAGACGTCATTTGTATGTATTCAATGGACTTCAAAAAAGGTCATTCTTAATTCGTCTATAGTTTGTTACTTTTGAAGCGTCAATAGCCTAATGGTTTAGGGTACGGCCTGCGAATCGTAAGGTCGTGGGTTCGAATCCACCATTCGACTATTCCCGTTAACCATGTCCTAGCACAAGCTTAAGCTTAGTTGGAATGGTTAATAAGATTGTTAGTAATATTTCTGAAATAAAGAAAAAAGAAATATTGCTAGCTTTCTATTAAAAAAAATTCGTATGTTTTCGTTTTTGTACGTATGTTTCGTATGTTTGTTACCTCATAGCTTTCGACTGGGTGAACCATATTTGATGGTTGTTTCATTGGAAAGCTGGTACTTATCATGTTTTTCCACACATCAAACACAAAACAATCGACAAGTATATTTACGAGTAAAAACAACTCAAATTGAATCAAACGTTAAATCTCTTTGAAATTCTAAATTGTCGTAGGAATATTACGAAATACAATTATTCAGAACCTAACCAAACTACCTTTAAAGTATATCGTTTCTGTATCATCGAAATCGGTTGGCGTGATATTCTTCGCACTACTACGTCTATTTTTCGCACATACTTAATGCCTCGTAAAAACTTATTTGGTTATCTATGGGATCCCAAGGGAAGCAACAGCTAAAAATCAACAAAATTCACAAAGTCGAAATGAATGAGGTAACACACATAAAAAACATACAGATGAATTGAGAACCTCCTTCATCTTCGAAGTTGGTTGACAAATAGTGTGCAGTTACGGCCATTGGATGTCCAGGGATTGAAATCCCGGCTGGCAATGAACCAATAAAATTTGTTTTTAAGTTTCATAAAATCTTCTCTCTTGTTCCCGATGTATGAAGATGGATTCACCATGTGTCCAATATGAGACGTAATAAACTTGGTGAATGACAGACAACAATAACTATCTCTTAAAATCTATAAATAATACGGGTGAACATGTGTTAGCTGGCAACATATCCCATATGCGATTGTTATGTACAATAACTACTTCCAATGATATCTTGATGATTTACCTGAACCTTATTGTGTCTTAACTTAAAGGAAGTCACTAGATATGATGGAATGCGCTGAAAATGACACATCAATACAAGGCAGCCAAGGCATTCAATTCACGACCTTTATATCGTAAGGCAGAGACATTCAGACGTTACCATTCCATTAGACATACTCATTCATTTGGTGTAAAATGGATAGAAATGCGTGTGAAGGGTCGCGTCGGCCGGATGGCTTTAATATTGCGATATTCTATGATCTCACGATTTCGTGTGCCGGATGACCTGAGATGCCTCGAGCCATTAACTTATTGATCCTGACCAAGCTGCAGTCAACGTCACGCGCGCCAAAAAAAATATAATTTAAAACAAATATAGCAAATTACAGAGCTAACGAAGAACATTGCAATACAATATTTTTTTACGAGTATTTTTAATTTTATTTGTATTTTAATCAATTTACAGACATAAACATAGACTAGATATTTGATATAGGATTATTTATTGGCATCAAATAAAAACAAGAGCCATGGTAGCTCAGTGTCCGTCGGCTGTCTCAAGTTGCATAGTACGCTAGCAAACAGAGTTCGATCTCCGGTGCCAGCACCAAAAAAATTCGTTGTTGCAATTTTATGTACTGATTTACTACGTGCTCGGCGGTGAAGAAAAACCTTTAACCTTAGAAAATTTTTCTAAGGCATGTGTGCCAATCCGCACTAGCGCAGCGTGGCGTTGTACTCTCTTTATAAAGAAAGTACAAAGTACTTTGTTGGACGTTGAGTTACCGGACAACCTGTATATCCTCCATATGTAAATTATTCGAATTGACCTGTATACTTGTACATACAATTGCACAGGAACTGTCTCAAACGTTAAGTTACGAAAGTCTTAAAGAGAATTCCTTATTGAGAATAAATTTAAATAATACGGGTGAACATGTTTTAGCTGGCAACATATCCCATATGGTACCCAGCGATTGTTATGTACAATAACTACTTCCAATAATATCTTGATGATTTACCTGAACCTTATTGTGTCTTAACTTGGAATTGTTAACAATAATTGAACTTTATTAGTTCGTTATCTGACTTGTAATTAGTTTTGTATAAAGATGCCGTGCGCCGTTGAGACGGTATTTGTTAAAATAATTCCTTATAGAATGTTACGCCGTTTGAATAAATTAATTGTATTAGTTATTTTTCATACCACAAGACTTTCAAATTTTATTATTATTTATTACACATGTGAAAGAATTTCCGTTTCGTAGTTGTTACAATGATAAACTATTGCGTTATTTTAAACAATTTTGATCTGGTGTACTCTTCAATATACTACATTCAATATAATAGACGGAGATTTGAAGTCAAAGATGAAGTCTTAGCAATTTATTAACCCCATTTTAAAGTATTTTCCCAGCCCGCTTCACCGGGCTAAATTTTGATCGTTAGGCGGTGAAGGAAAACATCGTGAGGAAACCTACACGTCTTAGAATTTTTTTCTAAGCCATGTGAAGTCTGGCAATCCGCACTAGCGCCGCGTGGCGTTGTACTCTCTTTATAAAGAAAGTACAAAGTACTTTGTTGGACGTTGAGTTACCGGACAACCTGTATATCCTCCATATGTAAATTATTCGAATTGACCTGTATACTTGTACATACAATTGCACAGGAACTGTCTCAAACGTTAAGTTACGAACGTCTTAAAGAGAATTCCTTATCGAGAATAAATTTAAATAATACGGATGAACATGTGTTAGCTGGCAACATATCCCATATGGTACCCAGCGATTGTTATGTACAATAACTACTTCCAATGATATCGTGATGATTTACCTGAAACTTATTGTGTCTTAACTTGGAATTGTTAACTATAATTTAACTTTATTAGTTCGTTATTTGACTTGTAATTAATTTTGTATAAAGATGCCGTGCGCCGTTGAAACGGTATTTGTTAAAATAATTCCTTATAGAATGTTACGCCGTCTGAATAAATTAATTGTATTAGTTATTGGAACTTTTCATACCACAAGACTTTCAAATTTTATTATTATTTATTACACATGTGAAAGAATTTCCGTCTCGTAGTTGTTACAACGATAAACTATTGCATTATTTTAAACAATTTTGATCTGGTGGACTCTTCAATATACTACATTCAATATAATAGACGGAGATTTGAAGTCAAAGATGAAGTCTTAGCAATTTATTAACCCCATTTTAAAGTATTTTCCCAGCCCGCTTCACCGGTCTAAATTTTGATCGTTAGGCGGTGAAGGAAAACATCGTGAGGAAACCTACACGTCTTAGAATTTTTTCTAAGACATGTGAAGTCTGGCAATCCGCACTAGCGCCGCGTGGCGTTGTACTCTCTTTATAAAGAAAGTACAAAGTACTTTGTTGGACGTTGAGTTACCGGACAACCTGTATATCCTCCATATGTAAATTATTCGAATTGACCTGTATACTTGTACATACAATTGCACAGGAACTGTCTCAAACGTTAAGTTACGAAAGTCTTAAAGAGAATTCCTTATCGAGAATAAATTTAAATAATACGGGTGAACATGTTTTAGCTGGCAACATATCCCATATGGTACCCAGCGATTGTTATGTACAATAACTACTTCCAATGATATCTTGATGATTTACCTGAACCTTATTTTGTCTTAACCTGCCTTTGAAGGAATTTTACGATTTACGACTACTCCATATAATTCCAACGTAATTCCAGAGACAGAGACACGTCCTTGACAACTAAGACGACTAAACTACTATCACAATGAGTAAGCTAAGCTAATCGTTATAACCTTATAGTTGTAAATCGTAATTATTTAAACAATTTTATAAAGTTCAATACCTATTCTAATTCAAATCCACGACTCCATCTAATTGGACCGTAGATCTGATCACAGATAAATGTGCCTTCTTTAATGTTAGCTCTGTATGCGCTATAGCCTAAGATGTTATAAATTTACAACAAATTGTTTAGTGGCCTAATTGTATTCGATTCTAAAGTTAACACGGAACCTTTAAAATGATGGCAATTAATAAATCAGACTGTAGGCAGCGCCGGACTCATTATAAATGCATTTAAAAGATTTTAGCCTTTTTATAAAATAATTTGTCCTCCGCCTGTTTTTAGCCGTCTATTACATTTTGGGAGTTTTCAAGAGTAAAATAGGCACACAGGCTACTTAATAACCTAGTGTGCCTTATCCAGGACTGCATTTCCACTTAGCAGGAGGGATTGAGGTCAAGCACCTCCTGCTTGCAAAAGAAAAATTTTCACCCCGTCATTAAGTTGTTTAGATGATGAAATCAATAACTGTAAATCTAGTTATTACTTTAAATATATTTTTAAATTATTATCATCGAAAATACATTTATTGTCAAAGAATACACTTGTTAAGTTTTTTAATAATTAATTTTGGGAACTTGAAAAAACTAATTTAAGATTAAGTTAATAATTTGCTTCACGCTTCAAATGTTGATGCGTGAAAATTATTATCAGTATGACATTAGTATGTTAACCATTCCGTATTTATGATCACAATAAATAACTCGATACGTAGGTATTTTAAAATTAAAAAGTTCACGTTCTAAGGGAACCTGCCTTTAAAGGGAATTTTCGACTACTTCATACAATTCCAACGTAATTCCAGAGACAGAGACACGTCCTTGACAACTAAGACGACTAAACTACTATCACAATGAGTAAGCTAAGCTAATCGTTATAACCTTATAGTTGTAAATCGTAATTATTTAATCAATTTTTGATCTGGTGGACTCTTCAATATACTACATTCAATATAATAGACGGAGATCTGAAGTCAAAGATGAAGTCTTAGCAATTTATTAACCGCATTTTAAAGTATTTTCAGAACTAACATCATTTTAATTTATTTTTATTTTTAACTTGCGTACCCAGCCCGCTTCACCGGTCTAAATTTTGATCGTTAGGCGGTGAAGGAAAACATCGTGAGGTAACCTACACGTCTTAGAATTTTTTTCTAAGACATGTGAAGTCTGGCAATCCGCACGAGCCGCGTTTCGGACTATTTTTTTAAGACGAACAACACAGCTGGCCTTGACTGCTTCACCGGAATGAGAGGTGGCATAGCTCTTAGGTCGCTTAGCCTGAACCTCTATTGCTAGTAACTCGACACAAGGGTCCCCCGGTGAGGGGTAACCTCGGCTTGGACGGTTACTATGTTACGCGTAAGCATTCCGGTCCGAGGGCGCCCGAGAGGGCCGAACCACGACTAGGTCGGTTGCTATTCACGGATAATCTAAGGGACATTCAAAAAGCTAAACTCACTTTGAGTGCCACTTCGGGAAGCGTTGGCGCTGGGAGAGAAGTGGCCGAAGAAACTCCAGCAACGCTCCTTACATCTAAGGGGTGGCCATAAAATAGCGGTAACGCGCAAGGATTATTCAACGTTTCGGACTACGCCCTTATACTCTCTTTAGAGAGAAGGCCTGTGTCCAACAGCGGGGCATATATAAAGGCTGTAAATTTAAATATTAATATTAACCATTAAACTGTATTAAAAAGTTAATGACAATTCGTTTTGCATATTTCGAAGTTCTGTATAGTTCAAAAGTTCTAAGTGGAATCAATTCGTCTTTAAGTCCAAATAGAAATGTCAAACGATTTCTGTTAAACAGACTTATATAAGGTGCATTCAAATCAATGTTGTCGTTAACAATCGATAAATCGTATAAGGAATCTAAAATATCGTGATTCTGTATTTTTACCTCCATGCGATAGACATTTAGAACCTTGGATATCTTCGCGGTTCATCTGCTTTATGGCTTGAGAAATTATTTTAAAATATCGGTTTGTTAACGTTCGCATTCATCTTCAGATTTATAGCTCATTTGACTATACGCAGATATAATAGAACATCGATCTTCTAATGTTCAGTACAATTCGATGTCAAATGTCGAAGTTTATTTGTGATTGCATTAAATTTGTCTCTAATGACATCTTATTTAGGACTTAACATTTGTACTAATAATGTTTACAGGCAACTGTAATACTTTTCATCATTGACGTAATTCGCACAGATTATAAATGACGTAATTTCTATAGCAATGGGAGCGGACGAAAGAGGTTATATTATATGCAAAGTATACGCATAGACTTTTTGGATTGACGGCGATCATTTAACGATTTTAATTTTCACTCTTCCCCTTATTCAAAAGAATTTCTTTAAGGAGTCACTATTTTATAAATTATTAACGGTCAGGTGAAATACCCTTATGCTCTGTATGTTCCTGTACATCTGTATGTTTCTGTGTGTTCAAATGTGTGAATCTGAATGATGGAAAAGATATTCCTGAATCGTACTAGGGCATAGGGCATTCGTGTTTGTTTTTCATTTTATTATATTGTAGCTCGTAAAATTAATCTACAAAACTCTTAATTCTTTTAAAATCCATTCCAAATAAAGAAAAAATATCGTTACGGAACCCTAAAAATAATTGCACGCACGAAATCATTTTAGTAGGTTTCGGATCTCAAGAATCACACGTATAAATTTATAAATTTGGGTTCAACCACCTCTCAATAATTGATCTCGATTAGTTTCTCACAAATACAGCATCACTGCAGCCATGTAACTGGGTATACTAACGGCAAATCTAGAGTGTTTTGTAGGCGTCTGTCCAAAGGCTCTATTGAAATGTAGCTCACAACTACAGTTGTTTCGCTGACAGTCACATTATTGTCAGTCGTGATAGTTTACTTTGGGGGCCTTCCTATTATATACTACACGACTGAAGTAAAAATTAAGAATATATATAGACAAAATATAATATATACACGATTGAATTCAAGAGAGAAAGAAAATATGTGCTCCCACCTCTCTCTTGCCCCTACACTAATATGCGAAACATAATTTTCGCTTTCTTCATAACTTATATCTCCCTCTCAACTTACATTCGCCTCACCCGATCACGCTTTTCGTAACGCATTCAATAGCGTACCGCCAAACTTAAGAGTGCAGGAATAAATTTTACTTAAAAAATTAAAGAGAATAACAAAAAAAAAATTTAAGTATAATAACTGAATTGTGAAGTGATGTGCAAATCTGTAATTTTAAAATCATAATAAAATAATTATTAAAATAAAAATGTCTTCGTGCGTTTTACATTTTAAGTGCTATAATTGTTGTGTGACATTTTTGAGAAACCGTTTATTACTTATAAATGCAATTTTTAAATAATGATGTGGTGTCGTGATAAGGATGTTTCGTTTTCAATAGTTGTCGTCCATTATACTAAGTAATATAAAACAATAACTACTTCCCTTAAGCTTTAATAATTATTAACATGCATAATAATGAAGGAATAAAAGCTCTCTGGCTACTGGCAAGCGATAAAAATAATGCATTGTGTAGTACAATTGCGAAGGGAAAATACGCTTATTATTAAGCTTAAGCTTAGTGTTGAATGAAACTAATTTTAAAGTTTTTTTATCACCGTTTAATTTTCCATTTAAATTTTTATTTTCAAATACCCGACGTTTTGAATACTTTACAGTAGTCATGGCCAATACGGTACTTTAGTAAATTGTTATGTTAACACCTGATGAAGGTTTTGGAGATTATCACACTGTGTGAGTGTATTTTGTACTTTATTTAATTTGCAAAAAAAAATTCGCATTTATTAGTCTATACAAATAAATAAAATTCGATTGCGTCTGCTTGTAATACTAAACGGAATTAAAAAAAGCGCTTTGCTTCGTTTTTCATTCTTCGTACAGCAAAGGACTGGAATAGCTCGCCTGTCTGTCTTTTTTCCGATTACAATGTAGGTATTTTCAAGAGTAGAGCCTTACCATCCAGGACTGCATTTCCACCTCAGGTGGGATCGTAGTCAAGTATAACTTAGAAAGTATAAATAAAAATGAATGTACGAGTATATACGGTACATTCAACAAAATGGTATTTTTTAACTTGCAACTTTTAACTAACTTTTTTAACTTCAAAAAAGGAGGAGGTTCTCAATTTGACTGTTAGTTTTTTTTTCATGTCTGTGATTCTTTTTTTGTTTGAAAGCTTGTGTTTCCCATGTGGTCCCATAACAATTTGGTTCAATTCTGAAAACGCCATCCATGAAAAAACCATATAAGTGTAAAATTTGTATCAAGTATGCGCGCCAGTATGTGTGCAACCGATTTCGATTATTCATTTTTTATTACAAAGTATGTACTTTACTTGTAGTTGATGAGAGTTTTATTAAACTCTGATTGATTCTATTTCGTAATATTCCTACCATAATTCAGAATTTGAAGACGGTTTTTGTTTTTAATCATAAATTTTTGTTTAAATATTTTTTTATTATCTGTCTATGTTCTGGCTTATCTGACCGATTTTAACGGGACTTTCACTGGCTAGCTAGATAACTGATGTTATAAGGAGTAATTAAGGCTAACTTTATTTTAGAAAAAAAAACAAATAATTTTTATCGCGGGTAATAACAAGAGTGCAGCTAGTTATAACTAGAAACAAACATACGACAACGAACTTGTAGTGACTACATTGTCAAATGGCACTTCTTGTCTCGTATTACTATTGTAACCGCCAGCTTTCGTGGGCATCATATTACAGTCATATAATTAACAGAGCGACGACAAAGCCATAAACAAAGTATCATCTATTGTTTGTCGATGGTTTTCGTGTGTAATTCCTTTTGGTTTATAGTACCTGGAAATTGCATTTATAATTCCAATATTCTCTCTATTGCGTCTGTGTTTTTGCTGTATTGTGCAATAATGGAACAGCATGAAAATATCCTTACTTGTAATGGAAATGGTCGTTTATGTTTACATTATTATGTACGCTTTATTATATTAAACCGTTGGAATAAAAATGTTGTGTGTTGTGTGTTGCGTACGCCAACAACCCGAGTTCGATCCCCAGTGCCGGCACCAATTTCTTTGAAATGAAATCAGAATTTAAAACTGCAATTTTAAATTCTGATTTACCACGTTCTCGTTGGTGAAGGAAAATATCGTTCAGCCCTGTAGTTCTGGGCTCTCAAGAATAAGACTACGGTATCCCCTGCGTGTCAAGGGTGGGGCCTGAATAGTCCATCAAGGTGGACTCGGGAAGAAGGCGACATCGGCTGGCTCGTGTCGTCTTGCGCTGCGAGGGCACAGGGGGGAGGAAGTAACCTCCCCCCCCCCGGGACGTGCTCTCCTTGAGCACAGTGCAGAGGGGCTCCGGTGCATTCCACGTTTGAGATCCCGGAGCCCCTCGTCATGCACCTAGGAAAGGGCCATCGGGGAGGTTATAGTGGGTAAGAACTCCACATCTTTTACAGGGCTGTACAGAGAAGGCCTGTGTCTGTGGGACACATATAGAACACAAAAATATGGACGTCATTAATCGACGTTAAAAAAGGTAGATTTGATCAATCATCTGATTTTTTTAATACTTGTTTGTGCATTTATGGCGCATCAATTATGCATGATTTTTATATTCTTGTTAGAATAGGCATTTGATAATATATATATTTTTTAAGCTTAGTGACTATAAAATTATTACAGTTTCATCTGCTGGTATAGATTATTCTGTAGTAAATTCAAAATATGTTTCAAAATCTATCTTAGGTACGTAAGGACCTTATATATTTTTAAGTCAAGGTGAATGCGCATACTTTGAGTCTCGGCTGTATTTAATTCCATTCTAATTTTAATTAAATCTATACCAATGAATACGGAGATGTTTTTGTTAAGTTGCGTATTTTTTATCAAACTACAGATGTGATGGACTTAATATTTATACTATAAGATATGTTAATGTGTCGGAGATGGTTCTAGTATGTAACATTTGTTGTTACGCATCACAAACCTACAATTTTTTTGTTTAAAATCACTTACATTTTCTGTGAAAAATTCTATCCATTCGATTGTCATGTAATTCTATTGTTTATTATTGAAGTTGACATTTATTAAATCAATTAAAACAATATAATACGAAGTCGTTTATATATTTAAAACCTCAAGCGGCGCAAATATAGTAACCTCGATACGGGTTTCATATTTGAGCCGTTTGGGTCCGTAGTGTCCTAGTGCACATCACCTTTTTAATGTGTTAGCTAAGAAGTTGGTCGACACATCTGGTGACCAGAGGGCTGGCTTATACCTTGCACAGAGGCTAAGCATTGCTATACAACGTGGCAATGCTACCAGTCTTCTGGTCACGCTGCCAAGCGATGACGGTTTGGCACAGTTTTATTTTTTGTAAATATTTTGTAATATCTATTAAATTGTAAATATTTCTTTATTAGTTAGTATATGTTATTTCTAGTCTTATTTAATTTAATAATAATATAAGCATTAACCCGATAATGCTGCAACACTTTGCCACCAACAAAAGAATGTTGCTCCAGGATGCAATTGTGTTGAGGAAACTGTTCAGAGTTCCTTATTCATTAAACCACAGATAATATTTTGCTATAATGCAACTGGTTTTTAATGACGCCCTTTTAATTTTTTAAATAGAGTCCTAATAATGATTTTTGAAAAGTATGATATTTAAAAATGTTCATTCTTGATAATCATTCCTACTAAGTTAAAACTTAAAATGGTACACATCGACCGAATGGTGGATTCGAACCTGTATCATTACGATTCGCAGTCTCTGCCCTAAACCATTGGAATATTGACGTTGGTTTTTTAAGATATCCTTTTTTAGTTCGTAGCGGTAACCCCAACGGGTGTACCTCATTTCCATTCCTCTTTCTTTTAAAAAATCCAGTGATATCGAAGGATATCTCAGATAGCATTCAAAGCAGGACGAACGGACCACATATGTATGCACCTCACCGGGGGGACCCTTGTGTCGGGTTACTAGCGATAGAGGTTCAGGCTAAGCGACCTAAGAGCTATGCCACCTCTCAATCCGGTGAAGCAGTCAAGGCCAACTTCTCTGGCCAATCTGTGTAGTTCGTCATAAAAAAGATATATGCATACCTTATATATCTCAACATTTTTTAAGAAGTTTTTACAGTAAACACTATATAATTTATAATTTAAAAATTAGTATAACAAGAAAATTACCACATTAATTTAGCCGTTTTTTACGTATAATGTCTATTTTTTTTCTAACAACGAATTTCTTCACTTATACCTCATTCACTCGACCTTAACATATTTAGAAACATCGCATCAGTCACGGTGATTCATGACCCATAACGAAGAGTGTATATTGCCGAAATTGTTTATAACAAAGGGTTCTGTTTAGCGATATCTTTACTAAAATAGTTAACGCCAATAACTGTTGTACTCTTCTGAAATCAAGCTTGAAAGACGAAGACTTTCAAAGGGTGAAGAATTTGTCTACGCCGTTTACATTTAAGTAAATAATTTATTATTGTGTATTATGGTAACATTTTTGACACTTCTCTCTGTTCGTGCTCCGTCCGTGTAAACGTGTACCAATAAATTTATTTCCTTTCAATAAATCAGTGAGTTAAAATTAACAATAATACTTAATGCAATTCCTGTGGTAATCAGAATTGGTCCTTCGAACCGGTTCACTATTGCACTAAAATTGATGTAGCAGTGTTTCCAACACAATCGTCAGTGACATCTGCCATCGACGATTTAGCACTTAAGTGAGAAATATATAAGTGTAAAACAAATATCACTGCCACCAAAAACTAATATCAATTCCAATGTGCGATGGCTTCTCTCTATTCGTATATTTCAATCAAAAAATGTACCTTACAATTTATGTTTATTATAAAATTAACCACATGTAGAACAACAAACAGCTCTGGGAAGTTCGTCGGCATCTCAAAAATCTAACATAACGTACTATACTTAGGACGAAGCCGGCTAATTCACCCTCGCCTTCTTTGCCAACCTCTATTCTTATTTTATTTCTATTCAACAACTGGCAAATATACCTTTGGATTTATGAGCTTTCTCAGATCTGATAGCTCAGAGGTTCCTACTACTTCGGTTTTTAAAGGTGGTAGAGCCTTTCACCAAGCACCTTCAAAAATCAGGCGTTATAATAATAAAAAAAAATGAAGTGACTGTAGAGGTAGCACCCTTATTTAAAAAAAACCAAAGCAACCAATTCAAGAATATTACAAAAGAGAATATTACATAAGTCTGTGGTTACGCTTTATTGAAAGAAAAAAAAAGGTGGTGGAGTCTTAGCTTGAACCTGAGTCTATCACGTAGCACATAGATCTACGCGACGTAACCTTGGCTTAGGCGGTTGATGATGATGACTCAGGTGCGATAGCATTCCCAGCTGAGGGCGCCCGATAGGGCCGTTCTCTCGGTGCGTTGGTTTATTCAGATTACAAGAAATGCTTGAGCTTTAGATAGTAATAAAACACTTTAGTCACCGGCATTTGTTTGAGCGGCTGAATAAAAAATCATCTAACTACAATATCTTTCAAACGGTTTTAAAAAAAGGAAGAGGTTTAAATTCGATAACCCAGTTTAAAAAATTGTATTATTTGTTACAAAGGATGACTTTCAATTGGGTCTCATTTAAAGCTTTCATGGACCTTGGATTATAATAATATACCAGTGAACTCTAAAATAGAATAGAAGTTTGTTGATTAAGATATTGACAGAATTATAAAAATGCAAGACTTAACGACAACGAGTACGAATATGGTAGAGGAAATATATCCAAGAACATCGTAATATAATTAAAATACTTCAACGTTAAATCCGTCAATGATGATAGGACGTGTACAATTTTCATAACTTTGTTATATTCTTTACTTGTTAGCTTGCAGCTATGATTGGATGTGTCCAAATACCGTATCTTTCATAGCATGCCTCCATTAAACCCGAATGTGAATGACAATAATATTTGCCAATTCAATGTGTTTGACGACTGACCAAAACTTGTTACTGATTTAACCCTAACTTCGCAGATCGTTCACAGCCGTAAAATAATCGAGGCTATTAATCAATACAAACGACATTTATTTTTATAATAATTTAATAGAGAAATAAAACATTGTACAAGGTTAGTAGAGTTATCACTTTTTGTTATATTCACTTACATTTATAAACACTATCAAATATTTATAACTAAATCTTTTTACAACTAAAATGTCTCCTTAATAATGGTAACCGGATGCTTCATCGAAGCTAGGAGGCCTTCGTGGGCCACCAAATTCTTCCCCTAATCCTGTCTGAAATGTTTGACTAGTAGCTTGTATACTATGTGTGTTCTGTGAACCTGGAAATCCAATTGATTGGGTGTTAAAAGAATTTTCATTGACTAAACCCGGCCTTTTGTTTGTATTTTGCTGCCCAAACTGCTGGGAGTTTCCAGAATCAAATTCAGGCTGATCTTGAAGAGAAGGTTGAAGTGGATTCTGAAGATCACTTCCTGCTGATGAAGTTCTTGGTCCCTGGCAACAAGTCCTTATTCTACTAGAAAAACCCAATGGCGAATTGTAGTCTATAGTTGGTTGACTTTCTGAAAAAGCGCCCGACGTAAATGTTGTGGTTTGAGTTGTAGATTTATCAAATGACTGAAGATTTCCAACAGGTTTTGTTTGGGCCTGTTTATTATTGTCATTAAGCCCCCGATTAAATGAATCAGAGGTTGAAAGACGATCCTGCGTGAATTTGTTTTGTTCATTCTGCAAATTCACAGATGCGGATTCCGGTTTTGTTCCTAATGGTTGATTTTCTAGTCTTTGATGACCAGAGTTGTACTTGGTTTGACTATCAATATAGCCTCTTGGGGGTGTTGTTTGTATTGATAACGTTGGTCGTATCTTTTGACCAAATTGCGGAAAATCATTTGTTGGTTTTACTGTAATGTTTTCATCTGATTCAGAGGGAGTGGACAGAGATTCTGCAGGTTTATTATATTCGTATATTTCACCATCATATTGTTGGCTTGTAATTATTTGGGGAGGAATGTCATGTAATACAGACGAAACCTGACTGGTGGTTTGTGAAATAAATCCTTGGTTATTTACTTGCACGTTCACGTTATCTTTATTATGTGATTGTGCAAATGTTGTTCCCTGTTGCAAATTGTTTAAGCTATTAGAAACTGCATTTTGAGAAGAACTAGTATAAGTTGCTGAAGTTGAAGGAAAAGGAGACGCGGCTGCTTGAGTTATACCTGTATATTGTTCTGGAAATTTGTTTCCATCTTCCTCTGTTGGACTTGTTGGTGCTGGTACAATATCGCTTGCTACTGTAGATTTTGGGTAATTTGCGGAAGGTCTAAATCTTTCATTTTGTGAAGCAAATGACGAGACTTTGGGAGTATTCGAATACTGATTATACGCTGTATTACTAAATGTATTTGAAACAAGAGATGCTACAGTAGGAGGTCTAGGATATTTAGTCGAAATACTGCTTTGGAACCCACTAGCAAAATGACTGTTTCCTGGCGTAAAAGTCGGTGGAGTCACTCGATCCGCGTGGAATGGTTTCGAAGGTTGATTGTAATGATAGGAATGATCAGGACCCTGATATTGAGAATCGCTGTTCAATTTTGTTGGACCAGAATCAGAAGAATATTGGAAGCCTTGCTGTGATGCAATTTTATTGAACTGTAAGTTAACGTTATTGTTAGAATTTTGAGTCGTGGTCCCGAACGTGCTTTGTGGTACATTATATGATTGAGAATTTGGGCTCGAAAACTCCGAGAAAGATGCTTGAGTTGGAGTAAGCACACTGTGAGAGCTAGTTGTTTGTTTGTTTTGATTGGAAAAATTTTCAAAAGGTGTTGTTAGTTCTGCACTTGGTTGCAAAGTAGAATGTATATTATTGAAGGAATTGTATTGGTTTTGTATTTCAGATGGCCCTTTATTTTTACTTAAGTTTACGTTATTTGAAAACTGGCTATTAATAGATTGACTTTGGTAACTTGACTTATTTAATTGATTAATAGGTTGCGGGCGTGATTGTATACCAACAGGATTTTGATTTAAATTACTAGCTTTGTCGTGTGACCCAAGACTAGAACTTCCTAATTCAGTTTGTGGTACCGTTTGTGACTTATCAAAATTTACAGTAACTGACTGTCTATTGCTAGAATTAAGATTATTGGATGGAGGTAGGTATGATTGCTTATTTCCAAACCTATCATTTGCTCCTTGGTTTAATTGCGTTGATCCAATATTTATTGGCCTTGAATATTCGTCATTAGAAGAGAATGCATTTTCCTGATTAGAAGTTTCTTTAATATCAGGTGTAAGAATACCAAAATTATTGAATCCATGAACATTATGACTTTGTTCAAAGCTGTCACCCGCTGAAAAATGTTGATTTCCTAATCCAAATCCAGTATTTCCAGTCGGCTTCAGCTGACTATTAGGTAGAGATCCAAAAACATTATTCCCTAACGTATCATCTATTGGTATTTTGTAAGTAGACGAAGGAAATTGCTCACGAATGTTTGAATTATCAAACGCCTGCGTGTTGTGGTTGATGAATGTTCCGCTCACATCAGCATCCGATTCAGGCGTTTTTCCAAAAGCAGGTTGTCTATTATTAAATTTGCCATTAGCGTTGTCGCTTTTTGTGTAATCTACCTCGGTATTGTACTTAGCAGCGTCGTATGAGCCTGTAAATAAAAAACGAAAGTCGTTGGTCATTTGTCAACGCCTCCAACTGAACTACATAACCGTCGAAAAACATTTATCAAGTGATACAAAAGGCATGATGAGTGATTCTGTAACAACTGTGATTTTAAAAATGACAGGGTTAAATTAAATATTAATTAAAATCAAAAATACACAGTTAATTTGTATGTTTGTTTATGTATGAGTATTGATAACCTTTTTTTTATTATAGGTGTAATATAATAATTGAATTAATATTTTTAAACTATAATATTTATTTTGCAGTTTTACATTAATGCAATTTTATAGATATATAAAATAATACACACTATGATACGTAATCAGTATGAGTAATAATTTGAGTAGAGAGAGTAGTAATAAATAAAGCTGGAGTTAAATTTTCAAAAGACCATCAAAAAATATCATTAGGTTATATCAGGATTCCTATACCAAAAATACCATATGCAAAAAGTAATCTCGGGTCACTATACTGTGAAGAAGGCGGTCGATGTTTTTTATTTTAGGTTTAAGATGACAATCATAAAATTTACTTAATATTATTATTCTAGGGTTCCATACTACTATTTTTTTATGTAGAAAAAGAGGTAAACGACCTTACGAATCGTCTGATGATCATCGTCGCACATGAACATCTACAACACCGGAGTAGCTAACGCGTTGCTGATCTTTGAGAATGGAGTGGACTCGTTTCTTAAAGGTCACCAAATCGTAAAGGTTCGGAGACACCGCTGGTGATGGAAAATTAGGTGAGGACTGCTCGATCTTGGAACGTGTAAATAAGGAACGAAGAAAGGCATTGCAAGAAAATCTTCGCTAAGTATAGTATGCCCAATAGATCTATCGTTTCTATCAGATATATCGTTATTAATTAATAGACATGACAAAGCCCAAGATCCCGCGGTTGGTTGTAATTGAGAACAATTTCATGGATGATGCCAAAGTCCGGGCAAAGACGAGTAGATTAAGTATGAAAGAGGACCTTGGTAGTAGAGCGGGGAATTACTAGTCAGAAGAAGAAGATGAATAGACATCTAGTTTCAGATGTTCTTTATACTTTGGGATTGAACCAATCGGAGACAACTATGGATTGCACAATATCCGAATCGAATCAAATCATTATCGAATCGCAAAAAGACTTGCTACATAAAACTCAATCACTCTGACCACTACACTACGCGACACGACTGCGTTAATAAGTTTCATAGCTTAATAAGTTTGAGATTAAATCATAAGGAACAACAAAGAAAGTAATAAAGTCAAGCGATGTTAAAGGCCATCTTAACGTAAAAACACTGCGTTGAAGTAAATGCCAACACTAGAAGCGTTGTAACTGTAAATTGTCTTTTTATGACTGTGTGTGTACATAGTAGTACACAGTAGATAACTATACGAATTGAAGACGCAAATTATATTGCTGGCAGTCGTGGGAAAATAAATTACACTGCTGGGAATACTTCACAAGTACTGAGTAGAATTAGAACAATAAGTACTTGCGGACGTTGTTAAAAAATAGAAAGCTTCATGTAATTTTTTTAGTAATACCAAGTATATTTACGAGTAAAAACACAAAAGTCAAACGCAATTATAGATGTAGTGAGAAATTATTTTCCTTCGGGAAAACGATGACACCCGAACTGTCAATGAATGATCGTATTTAATGAGTGATATTTTCATATTTATTAATATGGATCTATTTGAGAGAGCAAGATTTTTTTTTTATGCGTGTAAACTAGCGCTTGACCATGATCCCACCTGGTGTTAAGTGGTGATAGAGTCGAAAGATAGTACGAGCAAGATAAATACGTAAATAATTTTTTTTTTTATGACGAACTACACAGATTAGCCAGAGAAGCTGGCCTTGACTGCTTCACCGAATCGAGAGGTGGCAGAGCTCTTAGGTCGCTTAGCCTGAACCTCTATCGGTAGTAACTCGACACAAGGGTCCACCCGGTGGGGGGTAACCTCGGCTTGGACGGTTACTATGTTAAATATACGCGTTGACGCTGTTTTGTATTTCCGAAGTATCATAGGAATATTAGATAATAGAATTAATCAGAACCTAACGAAATTCTCATAAAACTACCCTGTATTAAAACATGAATCATCTAAATAGATTGGCATGATATTGAGTTATTCGTCTATTTGTGGCGCAAATATTTAATGCAAATTTAAGACTTATATGGTTTTCTCGTGAATGTCATTGTCAGAATTGGATCAAATCGGGATCACACTGAAAGCGCCAGCTGACAAATAAAAAATAATCATTAAAATCGTTGCACCCGGTCGAAAGTTATGAGGTAACAAACATAAAAATAAATAAAAAAGACATACGGACGAATTCAGAACCATCTTTTTTGGAAACGGTTGAAAATAGCTATTATGTTACTAACAGTATACTAGCCAGTTTTCGTTAGAGCTTTTGAAGCTCCTGGCTGGAACGTCTATTATGGGTTACTTAGCGATATATCGGTGGCTTAGCACTCGATTACTTGATCTGTTATTCGTCTAACTTACATGACTTTTTAGCCGACTTACAAAAGGAGTGGTTTTCAATCTACATATTATTTAATTTTTAAGAATTGGTAGCATTGGAATTTCAGGACTGATTTTAAAAATTTCAGAACTTTTTAACTTTGATATTATTATAATATAACGGACATAAAATAGTGTACGTGCATAGTAGGTTTTAATGTTTAATTTGTCAATTATTTTTAGTTTGAATCAGATTTTGTTTTTACTTACTCGTAAATATTAACTACTGAATTTATGATAAATCGAAACTCTTCGATAAAAATCGTAAAATACAGACATTGCTCGATAATAATAATAATAACTTTTACTTCGAGCTCAAATATAATATTTTGTTAGCTCATAATTTTGTTAGTAAGACACTAATAACTATACATACCAATACAATACATATTTTGTTTAATATAATAAAATGCATTGTACTATAATTCTTTATTACATGCAGCCTTTTTTTGTTTGTTGTTAATTCTTTTAACAAATCATCCTCCGGTACCCTGGGTGGGCCCGAAGGGATGTGTGGGACTAGGCCTGGGCAGCTCCTACCCACTAAACCTTCCGCGAATGTCATCAGCCGTTATGAGCGAGGTGCCCAGCTCTGTCAGCGACAGAACACACCAATGACCGGCCGGTCCCGGCAGAGACCGGACTTCATTCTCAAAAAGGGGACTTAACCGGCACTCAGAGAAGTCCCGACGACGACGAAGTATAACTGGAGCCAGGTACCCATCCTGGCCCCGCTTCGGATTACGGGGGCGGCAAGAGGAGACGTTGGTTATAACGCCTCCTGCGCACCCCGATACGCCGCCTGCGGAGGGAGGAACCCTCTGCGCTAACCTCCCTGGCCCGCTCGTCAGCCTCCTTCTGGGACATGACCGTCTCACAGAAGGAGGCGACTGACGTCCTATTACATGCAGCCTTAAGCAGTGATTGATATGCTTGCAATCTAGTGTAGTCTAGTCCAGAATGGTGTAATGAATAAATACGTTAGTTTTGTGACTTTTTAAATTTTTTATTGAAAGCACAGATAACTGCGCTATCTACCACAAGTAAAATTAAAACCAGACATGTTACAATAATATAAAAAATATATTTGTTATAACTATTCATTAAAGTTTTGAAAAAATCATTAGTACACTCTAAGCTGTAATAAAAAATGTACCGTAACGATAGTGGCAAGTAATTTCAAAAGTTGGCGCTACTACTCGTAATTATTATTCCAAAGTGGTATAATACCGTCCATATTTTATCGTTATAAAAAAAATAAGTTAACATGTCGTCTCATAACGTGTCTTAATACCGTACCTATGGAAATTGTGGAGATTTTTTAATGAAATAACAAGATAAGAGAAATAGTTCTTTTTTTTAGGAATATTACTAACCTTCTTGTTAACAATTCCAATTAAGAAGCTTCTACTAAGCGATGGTTCACATCAATAGTCCAATAGAGGATTCGAACCTACGACCTTACGATTCGTAGACCGTACCCTAAACCATTTAGGCTATTGACGCTTCAGTTGCTTTTAAAAAATAACTGCAATTAACCAATAAGATATAGGTAGCTGGCAACATTTGGCACCCAGCGATTGTTATGCATAATAACTACTTCAAATGATACCTTATTGTATCTTTAATGCATAATTAATAATTTAGTTGATCATCACATTAATTTGGCATTGTAAACAATAACTTAACTGTATTACTTTGCTAAGTGACTTGTAATTAATGCTTGTAAAAAGAAGATGGCGAGGACACGCAATTGTCGCAGCGTTCGTTAAAATAATTCCTTGTATAACGTTACGCTGTCTCAATAAAGCGAGTGTACTAATTATTGGACTATTTCATTCCACAAAACCTACAAGTTATTACAATAGTTTTCTGTAATTTTTCTTTTTGATGTCATGATTTACTAAAGCTTTAGTTTACATCTGTGACTGAGGTAACACTCGTCTCTGTTTTTCTTTTATCATTTCTATATTTTTATTGTAATTGTATTTACTTTGCTGGTGTGACGTATAAATAAATAAATATATACTTTTTATAACTTATATGTTAAGGATTACAAAGGCAGTTAAAGTTTTAATTAATGCCTTAGTGGCATTCTCAAGTTCCAATTAAACTTGGGTGAGAGAGAAAGACTACTAATATATAGTAGGTGTAATCATTGCGGAAAGGGCTGCTCAGGGTCCATAACGGATTTCCCCTCCTCGAAATTTTGAGACTAACTTGATAAATATGCTTATTAATTCTTAAGATGCAAACAGCTCTGTCGGGTTGAGTGACCTTCAAGATGTGAACACAACTAGTTTTTCCATAAACATGTGAGAGATATCTCAATTACAGTTGTGTAATATTACAGTTTTATTTGAATTGAAGCCGCACTAGAATAATTGGCATCGTTAACTGTTTGAACCACTATTAAATTGTTCTCTTTACTGCATCGCAGATAAAATGTCGAGGTAAAATTAATAACAAAAAACGAAAAAGTTACTCTAGCATTTTATTCGATTGGGTTTCTTTATGTTTTCGCAATACACAATGGTACGTACTGAACCGTGTTCCCGGATGCTGTGTCAATAACGAGACGATAAAATCTGTTGTAAAAATTACCTACTTGATTTTATGACACTTTCCGAAACATACAAAGCCCTCGCAATAGTAGGAAAACTTCGCATACGTAGGTTTTATACCAAATTAAATAAGTCGACTAGTTGATCGACTTTACGTTGATATAGCTCAGGGTTCGAATTCTTTTTTCGTACCAAAGAGTTTCCGTTTTACATTTTTTTTATAAAAGGGCCTTTAACTGTGAGCTTTTAAGTCTAGCGGGGTAGACAGCGACAGCTTTACCTGTTTACCTTGCAAGCGTCCGCGCGGAATAACGTTATGCGTTTGATTTCATTTAAAGTCGGTTCTGGTTTTTACCCGTAAACAATCTTGTTTATTGCGTCAACCGACTTTAAAAAACGTGGTGGTAGTTAGTAGGAGGTGTATGTTTTTTACTTCATAACTTTCGACTGGGTGAACCGATTTTAATGTTTTTATAAACTAGATGTTTCTTGTGTGGTCCCCAATTTTTACAATAGCGTTCATGAGAAAACTATATAAGTTATGATTTTCATCAAGTATGTAAACCACAAATATACAAATAACTCAATATCAAGCCAACTGATTTTTTAAAGGATGTACTTCAAAAGTAGTTTGATGAGAGTTTGGTTTGGTTCTAATAGCGTGTATTGTGTGGTTCGATTTGAAGTCAATTTTTGTCTTTGATGATTAAGAAAAAAAACTTACCATCGTCAACGTAACCTTCAGCAGCTTCCTTAGCATTCTGCTCTAAAGACTTTAGTATCTCATCAGGAATAGGCGGTGGTGTTGGCAAATGATCTCCTGTTGGATGGTATCCTCCATCTCCAGCTGTGTAAGTTACTTTGTAAAATTTCCCATCATCTCCTGTGTACGAATAACCACCTTCCGCTTGAATCCCATTAACTGCCACTCCATTCTCTTCAGCTGTTATACCATTATCAGTTTCAAAGGCGTAGTTGTAAGCTTGTGATCCTACGTTATTTTCAAAACGTATTGTATTAGACGCTTGATCGTATATCGATTGTGGGCGTGGCGATCCTGTGTTAAAATGTAACTGAGCGCCTTGTTGGAAATTCTGTAGCGTCTGTGATTCAATCTGATCGTTTTGACGATGTATATTGTGTCCTGGCTGGTATCCTTGTTGGTTAGTCTTAAATGCGGCTCCACCTACTTTAGAGTGGGTTGAACCGTATGAAATTCTAGAAGCACCCAATCCAGTGTCACCGGAACTCGAAGCTCTAGTTCCTGGAGCTGCGGCTTCAACAACGACTCCGTCGTATTCGTTATCAACGGCTCCTTTTGGTAAACCACTTTGTCCGGGGTTGAAGTAATCCCTCACGAGGGGTGTTTGTATATCCCCCGAGCTACCTCCAGCGGTTTTAGCTGATGCTGGTGGTAGGTATGTGCGGTCCAGTTTGGCTGCACTGCATACCGCTATCAGGGCGGTTATGTAAACCTGGAAATTATACGGCAAAATTAAAAACACAACAATTTTTAAATAAATGTATTACAAAGTACTGTTTAACAAGTAGCGCTATAATTAAATTATAAAACTATACTTGAAACAAATGCAAGAATAACTTGAAAAAGCTTTCACGTTATTTCAATTTTAGGATGATAGGCAGACACAGCAATTACTATCTGCTCGTCTCTTTATATGCAATATAAAGTGAATTTTTTAAAGTTTTTTGTTCATTAAAAAACGATAAAAGAAAACGGAATTGAATACTTTACTAAATAATATAGTCACAAAGCAAAAAAATAGACAGTTA
This sequence comes from Meandrusa payeni, assembly GCA_029286785.1. Taxonomy (NCBI): domain Eukaryota; kingdom Metazoa; phylum Arthropoda; class Insecta; order Lepidoptera; family Papilionidae; genus Meandrusa; species Meandrusa payeni. Next base: position 1,417,518 of record JAGSMX010000008.1, on the reverse strand, counting down.
ATATTTTGTAATATAGTTCCTTTTGAAGACTAGATAAAATGTTTTCAAACAATCCCGAATGTGTCGTAACACTGAAAGAGTCGTTCGATCTTGTTACACAACGTTTCCTATTCCCGCCATTCTTCATCACGCCATTAATCACTAGTTCCGGTTCAAAGATGTATAGGATTACCAAATTCATTGTATCCGTGTAGACCAGCTCCGGATGGTTCTACAATGAGGGGTCAACTCGTACTGTGCTTTTGTAAAGCGACTTTTGCTTTTTATACCAACTCTAAAGTCATCTAAAAAACGTGCCCAGCTTTTTTCACCAAGTTAACAATGCGTAAGTCGCGCTTCCCACTACCGTGTTATTACATATTACACGTAAGTTTAAGCGAAGCTTTTTCTCTGGCAATCGGTTTACTGGTCGCAAATGTAATTTTGTCGAGATGAGCGCATGTATCCCAAGTTCAAGTGGCAACGAATATGCGATTTATAAAACGTTTTAATTGGAAAAGAATTAGTTGTAGCGATCGGAATAGGTTATTTATAATTATAAAGTGTTTTTCTAATAAAATGAATAGCTTCGGCCAGAACTTCGGAAATAATAAAGAGCTTCACTGCTTAAAGTTAAGTTACAGCCTCTATATATTTAATAAATATGTGCCACTGTTGGGCGCAGGCCTTCTCTGTAGAGAAAGTCCAGGGCAGAGTCCACCACGCGGCCCTAGTGCGTATTGGCAGACTTCACATGCCTTAGAAAAATTTTCTAAGGCATGTGAAGTCGTGCTCATATTGAATCAGCACATAAAATTGTTTTTTTTTTAATGACATACTACATAGATTGGCCAGAGAGGCTGGCCTTGACTGCTTCACCGGATTGAGAGGTGGCATAGCTCTTAGGTCGCTTAGCCTGAACCTCTATCGCTAGCAACTCGATACAAGAGTTCCCCTGGTGAGGGATAACCTCGGCTTGGACGGTTACTATGTTAGGCGTAAGCATTCCGATCCGAGGGCGCTCGAGAGGGCCGCACCACGACTCGGTAGCCATTTCAAGGATAATCAAAGGGACATTCAAAAGCTAAACTAACTTCGAGTACCACTTCGGGAAGCGTTAGCACTGAAAGAACAACCTAGCATCTAAGGGGAAAATTAGACGCTATTAAATACGGACGCCCTTATTTTTATTTTTTATCTTTGTAGATATTTTACCTTATACATGAACATTATTCCACCTCGATGTTAGTCATAGTTATTTAGAAATGTCAACGAAACTCATTTGAATTTGTAGTTCATAATTATATAGAATTTTAGTCCGACTTTATTGATAGATTTTGCGTAGCTTTTAATTATAATGCACTTTGCATAATATGTTAATAAGGCTACATTATTTGAATATGCATTCGATAGACTAAGCTTTCGACCTTACAATATTTTGGTTTTAGGATCGAAGTAAAATTCTCAGCTTATACCAATTAGATTCAGTTATGTTTTATTTGTAAAAAAATTCACTTATTACAATTTGTGGCCCCTGTATGGTGATGCATTCTCTTTCCACCAAATATAGGAGCTAATAAGCTGAATGTAAAATGGACGACAGTACCTCTGTTTAATCCGCGAAAAAATAAAAGGATAAGACGTCGAAACAATCCATCAAAAATGTCAGGCTTATTTTCGTTTGTAATCTAGTTGCAAATGTTTATGGAATATTCTTACTTTAGACAGGAAATAGACAAATTACCTCATATTCAAATTTAAGATGATTTTTTTTTGTGACGAACTTATGCAGTTTAGCCAGAGAAGCTGGCTTTGACGGTTTCACCGGATTTAAAGGAGGCATATCTTTAGATCGCTCCAACCTCTATATTGAATGGTTCACAACATAATCTATATTGGTGAATTTTTTTGTCGTTTTATTTACAGGTCAGAATGCACGTACATAGACACATTCTTGCGCTAACTTATTGAAAAGGTGTTCGGACCGTAGCGTATTAAAAGCTATATTACTTCTTAAATCTGGTAACATGAACACGGTGCCGCCTTCCAAGCCCAATAGTGTATTTTAACGTTCGAGGTGCGTTATGTCGGACTCGGCTTACAAGAGGCCCCGATTAACTAGCACGGTAAGCTGCCGTCCGCCATGATAGGGTGAGATGGGGTCGCGTTAGCATTTCACTATCTCACCTCAAGTCAAACAGTCCTGTCCAAAATAAACGAGATTAATATAATACTAGAGTATCAGTGATGACTAGTCACCGAAATGTGAATGAAATTATAAATTTTACACGTTAATCGAGGTAATGTTTATTATAAAGGGCTGAAGGGCTCCACGCCTCCGTGATCGGTTGCCATGATTTATTTACGAACAATTCGTCTCATGCATTCGGTTGTTATGTCTTGCATCATGCTCTTTAGACCCGGACTACAGTTAACTGATCTTTACGTCAGTCATATCGAACGTGTAATTCTCGTGTTAACTTGAACAGCATTATATCGTGACAATGAGTTATGTACATTAACCGACTTAAAAAGGAGGAAGTTTTAATTATTTTTAAGTCACACAATCCCGACATTCATGGACCGATTTTGATATTTTTTCCTGAAAAGGTTTTTGCTTTCTATACGGTGTTATGGTGGTTCTTTTGTTGATATAGGACATTTTATACAGACGAATTGAGAACATCAAAAAGGAAGAAGACGTCAAAAAAGAGGTTGGTTTAATTATAATTTGTGTGATTTGTCTATTATTAAAAAGAATTCTAATGGACATATATGTCAAAATAGAGAGTGTGCGCTTGAGATACTGAGATACGGCACGATTAATTAGATCAAACTGCAAGCTCTGCTCTTCATATTACCAGGATGCTATAAGAAACGATGGTAATGTCGACTCCAACAATTTAGGACGAATGATAATCCTGCCCTTATCAATTTTTAAATAGCCCAATGTACCTCTTCGGCACAAACATGACGCATTAAAATTCAAAAATGAAAAAACAAAATAACTTTTTTGTTAAATTCCGGATTCGCAGACGGAGTCGCGGACACAGCTAGTCTAAATATAAATACCAAAAAAGGTACTCGTTACTGTATTTAAAAAAAAAAGTATTATTCAATTAAGTAATTATTTATGCAGTTCTACACAATGTATCAGTCGAACGTGTTCCTTGCTTAGTCACTTTTGAAAATAAATAAAACAACGTCAAAGGACGTATAGGAAAAGAAAAATGTCAATACTTTGTCGGCATACAGTTGCTATCCTTGTAAACCGCTCAGACTGCTAGACTATCGATTTAACCAGTTCTTTATTAATCAAAAAAAGGAAAAACAATTATATTGATAAGCATTACTATTTATTAATAATATATTTTTAAACACAAAAGACTATTACAAAGTTAAATATAAACGTGACGCATTAAACGCTAGACTTCTTACGCTTCTATTTATTTCAGATATAACCTATCCTAATTATAGAATCCGAAACGAAGAAATTCGACGGGGAAAAAAGGTAGTTGACATAGCTCTTCAAGTCAGCAATTGTGGCAGTGGATCGGCCACATCTGCCGAGTCAGTGACGGTAGATGGGAGGCTGCGAATGGGTCGAAGAGGCGTAGGGCGCCCTCCTCCAGATGGACCGACGACTTCGTAAGGATAGCCGGAAATGGCTGGATGCGGAAAGCAGATGATCGTATGTGGTGGAAGGCCTATTTCCAGCGGTGGATAGACACAAGCGGATGATGATATCCTACTTATATTACGAAGTTCTGGCGCAAACCCATTCAAGTCATTTGAAACTTAAAAAAAGGTAGGGATTCTCAATGCATCTCTAATGTTTTTTTTTATTTTTGTTACCTCACAACTTATGACTGAGCGAACCGATTTTGATGACTCTTTTTTTTATTAAAAAATTGTGTACCAGTGTAGCTCCATTTGGTCCAGTTCTGACAATGGCATTAATGAAAAAACTATATAGTCGTAAGTCTTAAATTTGCATTAAGTATGTGTGCGACCAATGGACGAATAACTCAATATCACGGTTACCGATTTCAATAATTAATTTTTTAAAGTACATGCTGTACTTAAAATGTAGGTTGATGTACATTTTGTTCTTCTGTTTCGTAATTATTTGAAAGTATTCTATTTGAAGTCGGTTTCTTCTTTCTTTTCATCTTTAACGATGCAAAAGTTGGGCTTCCCAACGCGAGAGCAGTCGTATAAAATATATATATTGATTAATGCAACAAGCTTTGCAGTGAAGGGCAGAATCGCGAGGAAATCCGTATGATTCAAAAGAGATAAAAAAATCTACGAAGATAAGTAAAGTCTGTCGATCCGCATTGCGTGACGGCCAATGATCCAAAGAGCCATGCCAGCTCAGTGTCCGTGCGGTCGCCTCAAGTTGCATAGTACGCTAGTAACCCAAGTTCGATCCCCGGTGCCGGCACCCATAAATTTGTTGTTGCAATTTTATGTGCTGAAGAAACCTACATGACCTAGAAAATTTTTTTCTTAGGCATGTGAATTTGCGTGGCGGACTATGCCCTAATACTCTCATTATAGAGGCCTCTGCCCAGCAGTGGGACATATATCAAGGCTGTAACTTTAACTTAACAATGATAGAATACCTTTCTGGTGGTTGATCTAAAGTAAGATCTAATATACATGTATATAGGCTGTAACTTTAACTTAACTTTTGTTAAAAAATATATGATTTATTCTAAATTGTACTTTCTTATATGATAAGTAATATTCCGTGCCTGCAATAAACAATTGCTGGAAGAGCCACGAGGTGCTGATTAAACGAGTTATAAATTAAAATTAGTCTATAAAAAGCGAAGATCTGTAGTGTATTATTATATTTTATAACATAATCTAGGTAAGCGTGTAGTCGACACGATATTCTTAATTGACACGTCAGCATCTCGACTACAAAATGCTATGTGAATTTAATTCAATATCCGTACATGATTAAGGGCTCCTGCATGCATCTCGTTTATTACACAGCGTGTTGCATTTCGTCATATCCATGAGTCATCTGTCAGTTCACTTCAAATGCCTAGAGAACTTAATACGCGGGTACACGTTTATTAATAAAGCTATGACAGATAAATGTATACAGAATATTGAATAGGGGTCAATTCGATTGATTTATTAATCGTTAAATCATTACTTATTTTCGTTTTAGTTCCATGTTAAAATTATCTAATACCTTTAAAGGAGCAATTCTTGTAAATCTGTGTATGTATAATAATAAATACAGCGGCGCCAGTTCTCGAAAATGGTCATGCAACGCTCTATTGGGATCGATCTGTCATCACAGACAGGACTATTGTTGCCAATAAGCCTGATATTGTGCTGACAGATAGATCAACACGCCAGGCAGTGCTCGTCGATATTACCATCCCGCATGACGACAACCTCGTGAAGGCCGAAAGGGAAAAAATCACTGAGTACCACGACTTGGCTCACGAGGTGACTGTCATGTGGGATGTGGATTCGACGATCATTGTCCCGATAGTAGGGGGAGGTTACTCCCTCCCCCCCTGTGCCTTCGCAGAGCAAGGCGACACGGGCCACCCGATGCCGCCTTCTTCCCGGGTCCACCTTGGCGGCCGACATAGGTCCCCACCATTGTCGCCCAGTGAACCTGATGCCCCTTTTAGTCGCCTTCTACGACAGGCATACCGTAGTCTTATTCTTAAGAGCCCAGAACTACAGGGCTGGAGCTGGCACCTGATCTGTACATCGCGATGAGGATTTACTTCGTGGGTGTTGGAATCGAACAACGTTCCATGGCACCACCAACGCGGTTATATGAAATGCGAGCATGCAGTCGTGTGGCTGGACACGCGCCTTCTTGACTCCCGACCATATACGTGTTAAATTTGCATCAAGTGGACGAATAACTGTCTATAACTTTACGTTGTAGAACTACCAATTATGCATGTGCGGCGTAAACAACTTAATTATATAAAAACGACAACGCCATTCACCGAGCTTAATCTTTTTAACCTTTTGGCGGAGTGAAAGAACAAAAAGAACAAATAACATAAATGATGGATTAAAAACTTTAAGATCCTTTAAGTGACATCACGTTATCGTTACCGGAAAACAAATGACAGAGGTAGCTAAATAATTATTAAAATTGAAAAGAACAGATACAACGGTTAATATGAGCTTTCATTTATTTTATTTATTTAAATACGATTTCGTATATATATATATATATATTTATAGAGAAACGATATAAGTCTTGAAATATACACTAATTTAATAAAAAATGAAACCGTAACTAATTTTAAATTTATTTATTATATTTATAATAATATTACGGCAGCAAAAAAAATCTTATGTGTTTTTTTTATTGATGATTTCTTACTGATTTAGTTCCCCAGCATGTTTGGCTGGGGTTTTTTTTTGTTGTCGAACTACACAGAAGCTGGCCTTGACTGCTTCACCGGATTGAGTGGTGGCATAGCTCTTAGGTCGCTAAGCCTGAACTTCTATCGCTAGTAACTCGACACAAGGGTCCCCCTGGTGAGGATATTTTTAACTGAACATTAATTGATTTCGATAAATTGATCAACATTTCTATTTATTATTTCTACATTTACATTTTTTCCTTATTTTTTATATATATTTATTACTTTTGTCGTTATATATTTACAAAATCTTAACTACTTATTATCCTAACTGCTTATGTGTTCGTCTCCTAAGATGTTACATCTGGCCTATTCTGATGTAATTCGTATCAGATGTAGGCGAAACGAATTTGTTCATTCTTTTTTTATTTGTCATTCTGACACTGGGATTCATGAGAAAACCATATAGGTCATAAATTTTCATCAGGAATATGAGTTATAAATGGACGTATAAGTCAATATCACGCGAACAGATTTCGACGTTTAATATTTTATTGGAAAGGAAGTAGAAGTTGAAGTACATTCAAGGGTAATTTGATGAGAGTGTGGTTAGGTTTAAATTTCGTAATATTCCTACTATAATTCAGAAATACACAGAGCGTTTAACGTTTTATTCAATTTGAAGTCGGTTTTTGTTTCTGCTTGTACACTTTTGGATGAATCGATCGAATTATGATTGTATTCTTTCTTTAATACAATAACTTATATTTCGTTCGATCTGTTTGAATCAGCGCCACTGAGATAAATCTTGAATGAATTCAATACTGACAAATTTTATGTAAAATATCTCTATACTTAACGCAAATATATTGTAATGTGAATATTTTATCAATTTTTCATAAATGTTAAATGGCTCCCTACCGTTTTAATTTCTAATTTAATAACGAATCTACTAAATCAATATAAAAACAGTTAAATGGTCAAAGACCTATTCGGTGACTACCGGTTTATTATGTTTATGAATAATTCTAACTTTTATCTATTTGATTTTGTTTTAGTTTTGATAAGCTCATAATTTTTATGGTTACGTATAATAATAATAATAGTTTATAAGCCTTATTTAAACTCTAAATAAATGAAGATTATTTAATGTGTATTTTAATAATCTTACATATAAAAACTAAAAATTATCCACTTCACTATTGATAACTAAAACAATAATTTTAATATTTAAAAACTAAAAATAATAGGTAAAACCATAAACCAAACTAAAAATAAAACTAAATAATAAAAAAAATCGACCCCAAATCACTGCGCTCGCAGGGCAGGGAGCCCGAGAGGCTAGCGGCATTTCCCCGCTGAATGGCCATTTATTGAATTTTAAATGACATTGACCCATTTGTTAGTATCATGCTTTGCTTATAAACTATTATTAGTAGAAAGATATTTATAATACATTGAATGTCATGAAATTCATTCTTCTTCTTCTTCGTTCCCTCACTGCTGAGGATCGCGACCACGTACAAGCAGCCTCCATTGAGTGCGGTCATAGGCCGAGTGGACCGCACGCTGCATGCTGCCTCCCACCGTCTTCATGATCATGTGCGACCATTTTGTAGGCGCCCTACCGTGAGCACGTTTACCGTCCATTTTGCCTAAGATGATCTGCTTCTCCAGACAGTGCTTGGAAGACCGCATGATGTGTCCAAAGAAGCTGAGGGCTCTTTGGCGGCAAATTTCGGATAGCCGTGTGGAGATCTTAAGCTCCTTCAGTATGGACTCGTTGGTTCTCATGGCAGTCCAAGGTATACGGAGCAGTCTTCGCCAACACCACATCTCCAAGGCGTCTATGACACGACTATCCCGACTTCTCATAGTCCAAGTCTCGGCACCGTATAGAAATATGGAAAAGACCAGAGTACGGACCAAGCGCACTTTGGTTGTACGTCGAATACCTCTGTTCTTCCATATTTTGTGAATTCATTAGCTATACAAAAAATATGTAATATTAAAATAACTGCTTTATACTACATTCATGTGAATTACACTTTAGGGTACATAGATATACCAAACTTTAGTGGGTCTAACAAAAAAATCAATTTTTTTATAAAAATAGCCGAAGCCACTTCTTACATCAGCTATCTACGTCAAAATCGGTCCAGCAGTTTCAGATATTAGTCGGAACATATTGACGGACAGATAGATATTGTAAAAAAAAATTCTGGCATATGCATATTCTATTTTAATATTACAAGCAGACACTCCAATTTTACATATTTGTGTCTTTTAAAAAAAATATACCAATTTCGAACCTCAACCTTTGTTTCAAGTCGGTTAAAAACAATAAAAGATAATGGTCTTGATTGTCAGTGAATGAATTCATTGTAGTAACATTAAATTCGATGTTAGTATTGATAAACACTATTAAAAATATTATTATATAATTTAAGCATATCATCAACTAATTATCGAGTGTTGTATATCTGTATACACAACTGAAAAAGAATTACACGAAGTTGAAAAGGTCGAGGGCGTGAACGGTAAAGATATCGACTGATAAATATTAAAGTTGTTATAGGTTGATAATTACAAATGGTAAATACTAATGAGATTGTATTGTCGAATTGATCTTTAAAAACAGTTGTAGGGCCGTGCCACGTGCTTTATTAACCGCATCACGAACGGACAGGCACGACGCGTGAAGGACTTCACTATCACAAAATCATCATCATATTCAACATCAGTCCCTAGGCTACAGCTAAAATGTTTTTTCAAAGAATGACCAAGTTTTGCGACTCTAATCAGGTCACTACTCCATATAGAAGCGTTTGTCTTTTTTTTGTTTAATTATGGCTATATAAGTCAATTTATAATTTATACTTTGTAAGCAAGTGCTTGACCACGACTGATGTTAAGTGGAAATGCAGTCCTGGATAGTGCATCAGCTTGGTAAATGCCTATTCACTCTGATCTGAAAATATCCACATTGTGTTGCGGGCAAACTATTCCTGTCATTTGCTGTATGAGTAATGAAAGACGAAGCAAAGCGCTTGGTTCAAGTTTTAGGATTGTCCACAACAAGTGCGCTTTGTGCCATGTTATTCTCCCTGCAGCTGTATCATGTCCCAGATAATAAAAAAAATACCCTATAAGTAAATTTAAAATATGCCTAAAAACCTGGTGGCTTAGTCAATGTATTTATTATAAAAAAAAATGTGGAACTAGGTTAGTAGTAAAGGTACAAATATATTTACGAGTAAAAACAAAAAGCGACTATAAATCGAATAGGGATCTAACGAACTACCCTTGAAGTACATCCTTTCCAATAAAAAATGAATCATTGAAATTGGTTGGCGTCATATTAAGTTATTCGTCCATTTGTCGCGCACATACTGAATACAAATAAAAGACTTATAATATGGTTTTCTCGTGGATGTCATTGTCTGAACTGGACCAAATAGGAATGGGACTTCACGAGAAGGTCAAGCTTTCAAATAAACCAGGTGAAAAGAATCGTCAAAATCGTTTCACCTGGTCGAAATTTATGATATACTAAATATAAATACAAACGTACAGACAACCTTTTTTGACGTCGGTTGAATATTTAGATGTCACTTAAATGACTAAACATGTGTATCCTACCATATATATAGGGTATTGGATTAATAGTAATATTGGTAATAAGTAATAAACAGCGATTAATTCAGTAATGTCGGTGGCTTCACAGAAGGAGAACCAAATCCATTTTCTTTCCTCGTTCTCTTTTATCTCTTTCTTACTCAACAACTGGCTATAATTTGACTTTTAATTTTATTTGTCTTATAATTTCCAATTACCTGATGACAGTTCTCCGGTTGTCATAGTAACCGTTTATGACCAAACAAAACTTTTAAACTAAACTGTTCTAATGAGCTTATACTCCTGACTACTTTCAATATATTAAAACGAAACCAAGAATCGATTCTCGTGAAGACAGCCGCATCGTGACTTTGATGCCGAGTAAGGTTATAACAGTCACAAAGCAAATATGGGCTAAAGTTATAAAAAAATGTTATATATTTTGTTATAATAAAAATAAACAAGAGCGTAGTAAATATTTACGATAGTTTTGCAATCGGTCTTCTTGTTTAGTGTCGCACTGCGAGAACTTAATAAAAAGCTTTTATTGAAAGAACTTTGAGCGGATATTTTTTTAAATACACATAAACACACAAAGTTCTCCCTGAGTATTAACTTTGTCCATAAATGTCTGTTTAATCCAGATGTTTAATTTTTTTATCCCCTCGGCAGTCGCCATTTTGATAATTTATGCTTGAAAACAAACAGCGCATGTGGCATAGCCCCACATCGCCTTTTTTAACAGTTGGAAAGTATATATTTTTGGAATATTGATCTATTTTATATAATGTATTTATGTATATGAATATTTATGATACTTAAATACACATGTTCTATATAAAAAAATAAAAAATGTGTAGCCCCTTCTGCTGTTTCGCAAAGGGGTTGGCAAAAATGTGAAAGTACTAGAATCTTGCAGTATGTCAGCGTGGAGGGATTATATTCTATTTTAGTCTTTAATATATAAACTATACATGATACTAAAAAAGGGAAATATTTAAAATATAACAGGTATTATACCTTTTAGAGAGGCTAAGCATTGCCATACAACGTGGCAATGCTACGAACCTTTTGGACACGCTGCCATGCGACGACGGCGTGGCACAGTTATATTTTTATAGTAGTTTTGTAAAACGTCCTTATTTGAATAAACTAATCAATATACGATACTGCACAACAATCAACTATTACATCACAGTAGAACATTGATATAATACGATATATTGCATACGGAATGAGCTGTCTTATCATCAAGAGTTATCTTTTACAGACAACCTTTGAATGGTCAGAAATTCTAAAAAGGTTTGAATTAGAGAAAGGAAATCTTTGTTTTTAAAAAGAAAGATAGCAATATTTGTTTTTTTCAGAAATATTACTAACAATCTTGTTAACCATTCCAACTAAGCTTAAGCTTGTGCTAGGACATGGTTCACGGTAATAGTTGATTCGAACCTAAACCATTAGGCTATTGACGCTTGAAGGAATGTAGAAAAATTAAACAAAATTATCGTCACATAAATAGTAATAATTATAAGTATGTAATATAAATATTATATAGAATCAAATATATAATATACATTTCATATAGAATAGTATTAGATGATGTATACTACATATTATATATTAAATAATAAAATTTAATTAAAAATACTGTAATATCCAAGTTAACGTAAGATATCTTTTTTAGTTTAAGTTTATGTTTTTTAATGAAATATAAATAAATAAATTAAAATATTTTATTTTAAGGATAGTTAATTGTCTATCATGCACAATTTATTTCAGTTAGAAAGCGTCTTTATCGTCGAGATATTCAAACTTTCTTAACCAACCCTTTATTCCGCCCCTTTATTTTTACTCTCGGCTATATATATTATCATTATTTCAGCCGTAGAACCCCAATTATTTACAAAAGTGCTAAAGTGTAGCAGATAAATTAAATTAAATGAATCCCGCTACATTGTTTCACTTGTACCACACTGTAAAACGTTATTTGTGTACGCAGTAATTGTGAACGACAGGCACGTGAATGGGTCTATCAAAATATTGGAATAATGATTCATTATTTCTATTTTTACAATGGATCTTATATCTAACAATTAGTTCTGTCAGCAATTGAAAAACTCGTGGTCGAGTGATCACGGCGGTGTCAGTTCCGAGTCGGGGTCTACTTGCTGGTCTCCTTCACTCGAGGACACGGTCTACAAGCGGGATCTTTTCAACACGAATTCTTTTACAACTTTGTACCGAATTGGCCCACATGTAGGCTTGATCTTTGACAATTATTTTAAATTTATATTATTTATTATTTTAATTTTTAAATTTTAAAATGAAGAATCATCAAAATCGGTTCTCTCAGTCGAAAGTTATAAGGTGACAACCATATAGACGAATTGGGAACCTTGGTTTTTTTAAAGTCGGTTGAAAACTAGTGTAACTTAAAGCAGTTACGATTACTAATTTCACATAAACTTACGTGAGCAGCTGGACATTAAGCAATCACAATTAAGTTACACGCCTAAATACTTTTACTTCCGTACTCTTTAAACAGTTAAGTTAATTAATGTTTTCTTAGATAATACTTTTGTAATGTATATAATACAGATTCATCTTAGCGGAAATAGTCCGTGCTTAAAGCTTGACAGCTTTGTCCGTGTGTCTACAGAAGTGACGCGACGTCTGTACTTTCTTATACTTAGGCCAGACGGAGTGGGTAGTACGCGTTTAATTCTTTTGTTCTCTTATCTTTTGTGTCAAAAATATGTCTTTAACCATTAGCCAGTCGGAATTATTTAAAAAAAAACAAACAAACAAACATTTTTATTGTCCCACAATAATTTCAATAACAACTTACTTAAATTACAATTATGGGCGGGGGACTGGTGTCCAAACTAGGAACAAACCTGTGTGATGGATCACCAGGCCTAAATCCCACGGAATTCAACAAAACTTTTAAAACTATTGGAGGGAGAAGGAGAAGGTACATATACATAAATATTTGTAAATAAATATAAGTATATATATATATATATATATATATATATATATATATATATATATATATATATATATATATATATATATATATATATATATATATATATAACTTAAGAAGGAATATAGATATATAATTGTTGTTACGTGTCATTTGTGTGTGTGAATGTGTTTGTAGTTTTTTACCTACAAAAATATGCCGAAACTGATAAATATTTATGTATTAACTTGTATTATATTTTCCGTTTCTTTATAGTTTAAGAAGACAGGGAAAACCATCCTGTGTGATCAATTGTCGTTTTTTGATGATAATTATGCATATAAATAAAATCTCAGTAGCCTCAGTGGCTTAGGGTATGCCCGTGGAACTTAATGTCGACAATTATTGTAAATTATCTACTAACAAGCTACTGCAAGCTTAAAATTAATTGTAATGGTTAAGAAGAATTTAAGTTAAATTTGGGACTAAATTTTATTAGTACTTGTGGTCGCTCTAAAGTTTAAGTTAAATCACACATAATTCGCAGCTCGTTATTCGGTGAATGTGTCAGTTATTAATTATCATAATAACTTAACCGTTGCCAAGTAACCGTAGAAAACAAACAGCTTAGTGAATTATTTACGATAATATCATGTACTCGTGTACGATCTATATTTTGGCATTTTTAAAATTAATATAACGTTACATTGTACGCTAATATTTCGAGACCTAAATACACACTCAAATCATGTGCCATTAGTGATACACGAAAATTTATTGATTCAGATTAATTTACGAAATACCAATTCCAATAGTATGCATGATGATATGTTTTGTGGTTTATTTGAATCGTTGTTTTATATATTTTTTGGTGTTGGCCTGTGTCGGAGACCTGCTATATCACTTATGTCATAACAAATGTTTATTAATAGTTGTCAATTTTTGCTACCACGGTGATTGATTTCCGATGTCATACCATTGGCACTAGAATTGTATTTAAATTTTTAGTATTCGGTAATAACGTAATATGGAAAGAAAATGTGCGCGCGCACTGCTCTCTCTTGCTTCTACAGTGTGATACAGACAATAGGCCTGACTCTGTCTTAGATATACGACACGTAACTCGCTGTGAAAGAAAGAGGGGAAAGAAAATGTGTGGTCGCACCTCCCTCTCTCTTACCCCTACCGTAATATACAAAACTTCCGTTATCATCTCCCGTAAATTTGTAAAGAAGTTTTTCTTCAATATAGATGCGTAGGAGTAAATGACGTAGTACAAATAAATACACTAGGAGTGAGTAATAGCTGCCATGGGGTCTTACTAAGCCGCTGACCTCTTGTCGTAAGATGTATAATATTGAGACATAACGTTATCAATCATTTCTCTAGCCGGCTGGTCAATGAACCGCGTCTATTTGTCACCTCGACGATAAGTAATGGTCACCGTTAGAACGGTCGTCTGTCAGCTTCACAAGTGGTCACCAACGTGATGTTATCTAACGAACGTGTTGCACGTTAGGTAAGGTATGACTGTAACGGGAAATCCTTGTAATTCGTAGTTTCAATAAACAATTATATTTAAGCTACAAAGTTAATTACTAAAAACTACAAAGTTAAGAATCAAACGTTAACTCGATCGGTTCCCACTCCTAACACTGAGAGTCGGTTACGAATCGCTCTGCTAATTTTCCGGTTATTTCTAAATTGAACCCTTTTGCACATAAAATTGGATTGAATGCTTTAAAAATAATTTTAAGCTACTTGGAGAAAGTAACAACTGTTCAGCAAATAAACTTATGCGAAGTGTAACTTTACCTGTAATATATTTATGAGTAAAAACAAAAACCGACTTCAAAACGGATCAAACGTTAAACTCTATTACGAGCAAACGATTATTATGATATAAAATTGATCAGAACCTAACCAAACAACCCTTGATGTTCATCCTTTCCAATAAAAAAGGAAACATCTCCATCATCATCATCAAGGACTTTCAAATAAAAAAATAATCATCCAAATCTGTCTGCCCAGTTGAAAGTTATGAGGTATCAAACATAAAAAAACATACAGAACAATTGAGAGCTTCCTTTTTCGAAGTAGGTTGGAAATACAAGTAATTTAAAAGAATATTTTAACAAAACAATTGAATCATTATATGAATAGTGACCATCATGAATGCGAAAATAATTTTATTCATTCACAAGGACAACTCTAAAGATGCCCTCACCAGTAAAGTTACAAATACAGACAGTTATTTGATGCAGTATACACGTATTTTATATTGAATGTCTTTAAAAAATGTATATATCGCACTTACGGTATTGAGGCTTTCGAAACAAAAACGAAAAAGAAGGTCGTTTCGTAATGTTTATTAAAGAACAACAAACCGTCTTATCATTTATTAATAAATAAAAAACATCACAAAGCCTAGCGTGTAATCCTATTATAAAGTATCTTATCGGTAGTCGGTAGGATAAAAAAAACATAAAAGATTCACCGCTAAAATGCTGCCTAATACGAAAATAATTACACCACTAACGCCGTACCTCTGGCAAATTAAATTATATTTGCTATGTACTTAATAGTAAAAATAAAACAGATGCAAGTTGTATTAAGCCAGTTTTAAGTTGCGGCGATGCCAATCTAGTTCGGATACACGTCACCAAAACAACAGCTTTACTCATTTTTAAATAATTTCACGCGTTAAGTGAACATGTAATCTTCAATAGTACACTAGGCTAGTAAATGCCTACCCATTCTTCTCTTGAAGACATTATTATCAGAGGAAAAGACTGACGGGGATTACTAGCAATCTAGTTTGTGCTAGCAGATGGTGCACGTCAATAGTCGAATGGTTGTTGAAATTTCAATTTATTATTAATGACAAAGTTACCGCACAAACTTACTGACAAAATAAGACAGCAGTTAGCTGTTTGGACTTTCTCAAGCTTAATTAATAATATCAGAGCTACCGCCAATATAGCAGTCGGATTATTTAAAAAAATGGGTAACGCTTTAATGGATTTTTATTTCTAACGTGTTACCACGCGTGTAGTTTTCGCAAACTGCAGTGTACATTTACTTTTTTATGTCTTTTCATGTGCAAATGTATCACACAAAAATCCATTTCTATTGGTCACACTAATAAATTATTACTAATTTATTTTATCCCTCAAAACATTTGGAAACAATTTTGGAGACACTTTAAGGTTGGGGCTACCTGCTCATACCGTGTACAATAACCTTTTTTGTCCTTGTTCACCTTAATTAATCACACTTTTAAATTAAAAAAAAAAAACACCAAAGTGAGCAGTTAAGCTCACTCGGGGCTCTTATTCAAATTTTTGAAATTGTGACAAGATTAACGTTAAGTGGATCACAGTTATCGATTTATGCTAATTTTAGTAATCTGCAAATTAAGTTCATGTAGTATGGGTTTCGTATATCGGATTGTTATCTACACAGAATATCATCTGATGATTTGTTCCGGTGGATGGTGCAAAGACCTGTGAGACGTAATTGGCTTGACGAAAATTGAACTGCCATTACTGTTTCTGTTTACCCCGCTAAAAGTAAGGTCAGGCTTTTCATGATCAAAATTATCATCAAAAAATGCATGAGTGTTTTTTTAATCGGTATAAAATATATCGTGATCAAGTGCGGAATCGATTCCGTGTGGCATTAATTAGGAGATATCGATGATTCAAGATCAATCGTGAGGAAGGCGATCGTGATGGTCTCAAATAATAATTAAAAATTTAAGCATTTCTTTAGTTCCTTTATTTAAATTAAATAAACGCAACACGGCGTGACCGATTTAACCAAGAAAGATAGACTTTACGGATTCCATACTAACATATTAGGTAGATTTTCTCACGACTTGAACCCAATTAAATCTCTATACAATACGTGCCACTTCTTTCTTTATTTCTTCGTTAAATGAATTGTATACAGATAATTAAAAAATAACACTTCTCTACAATACTAACAAAGCGTTAAATGACTTCGTTAGTGATGAATTCGAAACGTAAGCTCGATTAGTAAGGTCGTATATTTTTACGGGTATAATATTAAAGCTTTTTCATCTATGTTGTGCGATATACAATTATCTATATCAATCTAAAAAAAACTATATATATATATATGTACGTGCCCCGGACGTGCTCTCCTAAGAGCACAGTGCAGGGGGGCTCCGGTGCGTTCCTCTGGAGATCCTGGGGCCCCTCACCATGCACCGCGGAAGGGCCGCCTGGGAGGTTTTAGTGGGTAAAAACCCCACATAACCGCCGCCTTCCCCCCAGAAGGATTATATTTTTGAAGATTTCCTCCCCGTTAACAACAAAAAAAAGACCAAGAACTAATAAAATGTTAAACTAATTGCACTCGTGATTTTTTTTAAATAACCAGTTCATACTTTTATACCGAGCAAAGCTCATCCAGATACTGCGACTTAAAGCAATGATATATTGCCGCGTCAATCTGTCACGGCAGGGAAGTGTGCAGGTATAAAATATTTAAGTATTTCGTTTCCTCTCAATGGCGAGTGTCGTCAACGCAAAAATTCTCACAAATAACACGTCTCGTTGCGCAACATTCCTACCGCGACGTACGCTGAGCGACTTATTGGAAAACATCTTGAATTACTGTAACTTAATTCACGTGAAAGTACACCGACGTCCTTGAAGAGTAACACATCTTGAACGTAATCACTTATATATTTTTGCAATATTTATAGAATCACGTTCTTCTGAAGGTGAACGTGCAATTATTTTTCAGGTTAATTAGATGATATCATCAAAATGTATCAAAACTGACTTTGAGATCTGTGCTCAAAATGTTTGTTCAGTGTGCGGTTCGAAAATTAATTTTAGTATATGTAATAACGAGATGATACAAGAGGGACATAAAGATGAAGGTTGTCTGAGTTTAATGGATAGATATATATGACTTTATTGTACACCAAAATCAAACAGCAAATTATAGTACTGATGTACATTTTACAATTCGTTTTATTTTCGGATTAACATGATCCATTAAACTACATAATTCAAATAAATTAATGATACTATAAATAGTATTAAATAAATCAAAGAGCGATCTCCTCCAGGCAACCATTGTATAGGCAGGAACTACAAAAACAAAACAATAAGATGGCAGACATACAGGGTGTTAGCTTTCGAAAACGGAGATAGACGATAGTACTAACGACTAAAAGAAAATCAGCAACTAAAATTGTAAAACAACAAACTCATTCATCGTGGATCCAACTCGGGTTTCTAGCGTACTATGCAACTTGAGGCTACCGCCCGGACACTAAGCTACCACGGCTCAAATTAGTAATTTTTTGCATTTTGCAAGATTGTGTAATAAGTATTAATAGGAACAACGTATTCAATAGTGATTTTTTACTCTGTTCCCCCCAAAAAAACTCGTTGAAAAATTCTAAACGATCACTATAATAAAATTTAATGTAATCAAGCATCGATTGTTAGTTTATTATGACTATCCGATTTCAATATCAAAAATATGTAGGCGTAATTATTTAATAAATGAAATACGGATGTAGACTAGCCGGTGATCCGTAGCGGTGAAGTTGAAGCCTCACGTCTTATTAACTCTGGCGCAGTACACAGGGGCATATCTCGCTGTTCGTTTTCACTAATCTTAAGCCCATATGTGACATGACATAGACGATGATCATTATATCCTTCCGGTTTTGGCTACGGCGACGCTTCAGGGCTGCCAAGTCGTGAGCCAGGTCACACAGCTCTTGAGTGTGCCCTCATGTGGCTTGCATATTGAATCTTCGACTTCTTAATACATGATACGGTGTCCGCCGTGGTTACTACCAACCTTTTGTTCGGAGTCGGAGGAGAGGGAGCTGAGTGAGGAAAGCAATGTCTCCCTAAATAAGGCTGCTTTATCTTCCTGGGTGCTGTCAAGTTTGCATATATACACAGAGGCACACAACAGACAGAAAGTTTATTTAAATTCTTTGTACTTAAATGTATTTTTATGAGTAAAAACAGAAACTTTCAACCGGATGAACCGATTTTGATGATTCTATTTTTTAAAAGCTACTGTTCCCGGGTGGTCCCATTTATATAGAATTTGTATTAATTGTATTCTATTTATATTTATTATCATATAATATGTCGATATACGGAACCAAATGTGCGATACAGTAAAAAATCTCGTGTGTACTCTTAAGTGACTCGTCAATTAGATTATATTCATTAATGTTAATTCAATATTGATAGAATAATATCAGGCATAATATATTCTATTATCCCTGATATTATAATTTATCAGGGATAATAAAATAAAAAGAACGAGAGGGCGGTCTCCTACAAGACGGACACATACAACACAGGACGCTACGGGAGCTACCCTACAATCGTCCATCCAGATGGCGTAAGACAGAAATGTCTGGAAAAAAATGGTGGGCAGGGCAACGCACCATAGTCACGTCCCTCTGTCATGAGGTTACGACGTAGAAGAAGAAGAATATCAGGCAAATATTATATTGGTAAAAATATTAGGTTTAAATAAGTAAAACAAGAAACGACGTCTCCCATGATAAAAAAATGAATGCGCTTTAGACCGACTGAAGTAAAACTTCTGTAGCTTCATCTGTATGTATTATACACAGTTGTTCAAAAGAGAAAGAAAATGTGCGCGCGCACTGCTCCCAAAGAGGATCCTACAATGTGACTAAAGACAATAGGCCTGCACTACGTCTTAGATATACGAAATATAACTCTTTCTCTTTTTACCTATACTTAACTTATATTTGCCTCTCAACTTCCATTCGCCTCGCCTGATCACCCTATCCGTAACGCTCTCGTAATGCATTCACCAGCTTACTCCCCAAGTCAAGCGTGCGCACACTTTTTTTTCGTTTTACTGCAGCATTCTATTCGTTCACGCAGTAGCTATAAGATATAACTTTATACAATTGTTGATTATTTCATGTCCGCTATAAATCAGAGACCGTCACGAGTGTCTCGAAACTTGGCACAGAGTACGATCAGACGCTCCCTCACGTTCGTTGCACCATCGCATACGTTACGAGACGAACGGTCATGTTATAGAACTCTATTTACTAATGAGCCAATTTAAAACGACTTATGTGGCTAAAAACGATCACATTTTCACCCATACAATATAATGTAATCATTTTATTTATTATAAGACAAACGAGCTGGTGACTTACGTCATTGTCACATCCACAATCCACAATAGTTCGCCAACTTTCGCGGAACGAGTAGGCTTTTGGTCATTATAAGGTCGAAAGGGTAACAATTTTGGAGAACGGTTGTAAGACCAAGAAAATATGGTGGATATAATTTAAACAGCTGCCCCGAAATACAACATTTGAAGCAATTAATGCTTGAAGGTTCAAGGCCGAATCGAGCCTTGGGCTTTGGCTGGAGAGTACCTGCTATGCTACCATACATTAGAGGAGTCATAGTCAAGACTGACTTTTTTTCGTGGGGAAAAGCCTACGCATAGGAGACGCGAACGTGATATCTCGGCCCGCTCAAAAATCTTACCTTTTGTTGACCGGGGGGAAATCTTCAACAAAATACCTCGCCTTCTTCGCCTTCTTGGGGGTGGTGGTTATGCGAGGCCAGTGAGGTCAGTGCAAGGCGAGGTGCTCCGCAATCTCCAGTGGAACGCACCGGAGCGCACTCTGCTCTGAAGCTCGTCCCGGGGGAGGTTAGTCCCTCCCCCAGCACCTTCGCAGTTCTAAGGCGACACGGCCTAGGGCCGCCTTCTCCGTAGGGTCCACTGTAGCGGCCGGTAAAGGTCCCATCCTTGTCGCCGAGCCTTGATCCCGAGGAACCTTATAGTAGCCTTTTACGACTTGCAGGCTGGAACGGTAGTGTTATATCTATAAGCCCATGACTACAGGCCCGAAACCATCTGTGGTTTCCAGCAGCGCTTCTGATCGTTCGCGGGGTGTAAAGAACCGGACCGCATTTAACAAGACTAGCTACGTCTTGTAAGGAGTTTCTATTAAAACTGTTTACAAACCACATCAAATACCTCAATCTCATAATCCATAGAGCTATGAAGCGCCTGAAACGTCAGTAATTTAAAATCAAATGAAAACCTCGATAACCTATAAAATTAGTTATATTAAAATTATTGCAGGTATATTTTAAAGACACAGTTATAATTACTCATATGTTTTTTTCATTGACTTCAATTGACGGCTGTCTGGCAATCGACTGCTTGTCATACCCTCTTAACTGATCGATTGGCAATTATAAATAGATAACTTTAATTAGACATTTCATATCATGTGATGACTATCTGTAATGGCGGGGCTGGATTGATGTTGTATCATTTATTTATTTTATTATAAAATCTTAGGAACGAAAAGAGACAACATAATTGTTAGTCGTTCCACTTACTACGTGACAGTCGAGCTTATATCAATCCGCTTTCAAAATACGTTCAAAATTCATACAAAAACAATACTCGCTAACATATTTACAGTCACAAGGGATTCTTATAATCTCGGTAAAAACGGTGTATTGCAATAATTTAGATCATAGAGGTTCAGACTAAGCGACCTAAGATTCCACCTCTCAATCCGGTGAAGCAGTAAAGGCCAGTCACTCTGGCCATCTGTTAGTTTTATATTATTTTAACCTTATATCCTTTAATGCTCGATTACTTGCTATTTTAAATCTGATTTTCAAACAAGTGCTGTCTTTAGCGTTGATGCAAAGACTTATGCTCTATGAATTGTTCGGATTGTATGAATTCTTTCGAGAACATATTTATTTATCGTTCGCTATGTAATTGAGAGAAAGTTTTACCTTCGCCTGTTAGTTATTAAAATATTTTTTTGCTATCCTTTTACAGTCGTCAGTAGTGTGGGAGTTCATTTTGACGGTTTATAAAAATAAAATTTAATTGTTCTACGTTCTAAGTCAGTATTACTTTACCTATTTAGTAGGTTTTGAAATGAATAACTTTTTGACACCAAGTAAAAAAATAAAAATACGAAAATTAAATGAATTGAAAAAAAGATTTATCAATTCGCATTATAATAAATATTATAAACTAAGATACTATATATAGTTATTTAAATAATTTTTAAAAGATTTAATGAATGTACTATCTATTGTTGTCAACAGTTTCTAAATAGCAGCACATAATATAGATACAATTTTCGAACGTCATTCGAGCGCCATGACAACGTGTGGGTTGACAATTGATATTGAATTAAAGACCTGAAAATTTGTCTTTTGATCTTGTATTGATTTAACAGCAGGTAAAAAGATAATTTTTCTCTAATATAATGCAAAAAGCCTACACTATTCGGAAACAAGCATGTAATAATGCAGCAACAGTCCAAACATATCTGACAGATTTACAAAATTGGGAATCAGAGATGAAGCGTAAAGAGGCCGCGCTTAACGGTGATTTTGCGAAGGTTTAAATCATTGTATTAATGTCTGTACTAGTTTTTAGGCATTATTTTGCTTTTATTTAAGTTTTCTATTTATCTAAGTTTTTTATGTTAAAAATATATCAAATATGCCGTAGTTATAGCAAAATGAAATGTGTAGTATGTTCGATGTGTTTTATTTTTGCTATTTTAATTTTTTTGTTAGTGCTTAACTAGTCAGTATCCGACATGTGTTAAGTATTGAAATATCTCATGATTAGGAACTGCCACCTGTAAGGAGCAAAGTAAAGAGGGAAAAGCCAATAGAAGTTAAGAAAAAACCACAAGAAAGGATCGCGTCGTCGGACTACCGAGCGTGGGAAAAATTCGATGTTGTATGTACATTCATTCTATATGATTTAATAAACACAACTAAATTATCCAACTAATTAATAATTTACAGTATGTACATCAATAACCTTTGTTGTTAAATAAAAACTAGGCTTAGTTACTCATAATCTCAGCTATCTGCCAGTGGAGGTCCTGTTAAAAATGGTCCAGCCATTTCAGAGATTAGCTAGAACACACAGACAAAAATTGTAAAAAAATGTTATTTTGGTAATGTTCATTTTAATATTACAAATAGACACTCCAAATTTATTTATTTATACTTATTAACAACTTGGTGTATTATTGATCAATTTGAACCATTAGACTGTATTCTTTACATTTACAATATAAGTGCAATAAATATAAGAATAATCTGTTTGTAGTAGTCCCTTTTGTCATACTGCTATATTTTAAAAAGGAAGAAACTGAAACCCCGTTTACCTAGGTGGGTGAGATGAGCTCCCTTGATAACCAACAGTAAGCCTCCCAATTTGTGGTGCCGTCATAAGCAGGCTGAAAATTCTTTAATGATGTTCAGTTCCAGTGACTGTGGTAGCTTAGTGGTTAAGAGTAGAGATATTGAATGGGATACTATCATAATTCTATCCCACCCAATATACAAGCATCCATAGTCTAATGGTTTAGGGTATGGTCTGTGAATTGTAAGGTCATAGGTTCAAATATTTTCAGTCTAATATTAACTACATTTAATAATACATAATAATTCATATAAGAATCGGTGTCTGTAGCTCAGTGTCCAGATGGTTTGATTGG
This sequence comes from Meandrusa payeni, assembly GCA_029286785.1. Lineage (NCBI taxonomy): Eukaryota > Metazoa > Arthropoda > Insecta > Lepidoptera > Papilionidae > Meandrusa > Meandrusa payeni. Next base: position 1,394,012 of record JAGSMX010000008.1, on the reverse strand, counting down.
TTCCCAACAGTGGGACATATATATGCATATGCCTTAACTTTAGAACTAACTTAACTTTTATTCCATTCATATAGGATAAAGCATGTGAAGACGTAGATATGGCAGACATTGGACCAGTGTCTTTGGACAGTAAGAAAAGTGAAGAAGAGAAAAAAGAAAAGCTCAGAGAGGAAGCACAATATGAAAAAGAGAGGGTAAGTAACCTTACATTATTATAATTTTGTTTTTCTATGACCAATGCTATAATTTACAGCAGATGTTCTGCTTTTTCTGTTACTATAGATCATTTAACAACCTTGTATGTAATGACAACATTTTCTTGTAATTATGTACAATATAATTGAAAAAATAAATATTATTAGTTAATGGAGTGTTATTGTTCAGGACAAACCATAAAAACATACCATTATGATGTTGCCTAAAAAGAAAAAAATATTTCTTGTTGTAAATTTTAAACAATAACAATTGCAGTCAAAGTATGTCAAACACGAACCACAAATGACATTAATATTTTTCTATGAATTGCGCTTAAGTTCTAACTTGTAACTAATATGGTTACTTTTTGACTGGTTTTCATTACATTTGTACTATTTCTGTGGACCTCAAACTAAAGACTAAAATGGCATGTCAAATAAGGGAAAAAAATTGCATGGGCAGCTTATATAATACTACACACAGTAGGCGGGATGTAGATGTCCTGTTTTGTTTTCTTATCTTATCGACAATAGCAATTACAACCTGCAAAATATGTGAGAGTTTAGGAAAATATGTACCCCACAAGTGACAAAATTTTGTTTATTGTTTTATTGTACATGTTTTCAGGGAAATGCATTTGTGAAGGAAGAGAAATGGGATGAAGCTATAACATGCTATAACAGAGCCATTGAGCTGATTAAGGATGATGCTATATATTATGCAAACAGAGGCTTGTGTTATCTCAAAAAGGACAGGTGAGAATAAGTAAATACTCATAAATTTACAGTCTATATATATCGCGCTCATGTGGCCCTAGTGCGAGTTGGCAGACTTCATAAGTCTGCCACACTTATCTTAGGCAACAAAAAATTATGAAAATAAATTGCCTTTCAGTCTACACCTAGCAGAAGCAGACTGCACGGCAGCACTCGATCTCGACCCCACATATGTGAAGGCTCTGCAACGTCGCGCCACAGCCAGAGAGCGTCTTGGTTCCCTGCGGGCTGCTTCAATGATTTGAGTGAAGTCTTGGTGCTGGAACCGCACAATATAGCAGCAAAAAGACAGTACGAGACGATCAAGATACGAATGGGAACAAAAGGCGTAAGTGGAACCGAAAATCAGTACTAGTCTTGGACTTATTGTCATTATTTATAGAACAAAGTATCTCTCACTTTTTATAGAGGTCTCTATTAGGATTCAGTTTGTGTCCAGTGCATAGCGATGGCTTCGCCACCTGTCACACAATGAGCCTAATAAGCTCGGTCAAAAGTGGTCTCTGTCTACCCTGCCAGATTTAAAATTAGATAGATATTTTTTTTATTGCTCACATTTATAGTAAGTACAAAGAACTAAAGTAATAGTTATTAACCTAAAAGTGGGCTAGGGTGGCCATTTCACTATAAGCAATCTTTCCAGGTAATCTTGTAGGACAGACTTCCAAATTAAAAGGGTTGAGGTTTAATAAAGATGTGTTCTCAATATTTTACCAACTGGCCAATTAGTTTATTTTGAATATTAGGGGTTTTCATTCCTGATCTTTGATATGATAACCAGTTGTCTTATAAACATGCCCATTCCCTAAAGATGTTTCTAATTAATTCATTTTTTGTTGTTGGCGTTTCCATATACATTTCGCCAATGTTGAAGTGCATATGTTAAACTGCTGAAAATAGCCGGCTTCTTAGACGGACAGGGATCGAATCTAACAAAGATATAGATAGGGTGGATACTGCTGAGACAATTCACCATGTAAAGCGCTGTTGATATATCTAAAACAAAAAAGACAATCACAGTATAAGATAAGATAACATTTATTTATTTGCTGAAAAATGGTATTATTTGATGTAATACATATCATTACAGGCAGGTCGACATGTTTCGCTTATTATAATTAAGCATGCAAATTAAAATTTATTGTGATTTTTAATATAATCAATAACTTGTGAAATATATGTCAATACTACTAACTATGAGAACAGACATTTTCAACTAGGGAATTCGGAAACAATATAAATATTTAAAGATATATAAATAAGATCAGTTGGTTAAGATCGTAGAGAGAAGAGGATAGTAGGAGACAATTGAAACAATGTGATTTGTGGTTCCTTCATCAAGTCCACATTCACAAAGTCTCTGTAGTAGCTTAGCCAGATACACGCTAAGTCTTTATCTATACATCGTACTTGTGAAAAGTGTGTGCAAATTTTTAAAATTACTGAACCAGGGACAAATGGGCATCGAGGATTGAACTTCAGCATAGTGTTTGCCCTAAGAAGAACTAGTTATTTGCGAATGCATGTTCCAAACTGTGATAAAGCATTGTCTTGCAATCGGAATTAAATCATTGGGATAAACCCTGTAGTGGTCCATACAGCCAGTTATTGTGGCTTCTTTGGCGCAAAGGTCAGCATTCAAGGTCATCAAGCAAGGACTACCTGAATACTTTTAGAGTGACATCGGGCGAGAGCATTTTTAATTCTTAGGATGTAGGGAAATTTATATTTGGACTTAAACTGATTAGTCTGTAGACAACTCTTAGAATTGGAGAGAATAACTGATTTATTGAGATTATGGGTCTCAATAAAAGTCAAAACTTCCAGATGTACAGACACAGTAAATAAAATTTGTTGTCTGTACTTTGTTTCAAGTCAATTTTGAATAGTGATTGTACCAAGTTTTCTTTAATTACAGGCCAAGTCTAAGTCATCACCAACAACGGAGTCTAACGACTTGGACCTGACAGTTCCCGAGCCGACTGTTACAGCTAAGCCCAACAAAAACTACTTTGGAGAAATGGAAGACGGGCGAAGGTGAAAATATTACTCTTGTCAAGCTCGTAAAGAAACCGCCTCATTTGAGATCCAAGGTTCATTCTTTTTTATTTCTTAATAAAGAAGTTGGAAAGTATAGAATGGAGTGCTACAATCTGGTTGGTTGTGTCAGCACTGTTCTTACAGAATTATGGTATCTGTTGCTTGTCATAAAGGCTACTAAAAGGAGTTGTTGGTTTCACAGTCACAAGGTGGGGGGTCTCTTGTCGTTGTAACGCAACATGGACTGGCCCTGAGTTGCTTTAACATTGCGAGGGGCAGGGGAGGAATTCCTCCCTTGGATGGTTTTAGTGAACAAAAATCTCATATACCCGCTGTCTTCTCCCCAGAAGGTCTATTTTTTGAAGATTTCTCCCCCTCAAAAACAAAAAAAAAACAGTAATTCATGCTATCGCCACTACTGCCAGTTAGCTGTTCAGCTCAGAGGTGTAGGCAGAGATAGAACGTTTCTACTTTTCTCAGTCCTGGAAGACCGTCTTGGCATACACATACGTCGGTTTCCAGGTTATCTGACGTCGTCCTTCTTTACATACGTACGCCTAGGACATCTTATATCTCGAAGGTTACACACTGGATGTGCATTATTTATCAAAAAATCCTGGTGTTACCATTTAATATTTTGTTACATTATTCTCCTTTTTTCAACCGACTTCAAAAAAAGGTGGTTTTCAATTGGTCTGTATTTTTATGTTTATTATTGTAACACATTCAATTTACAACATACATGCGGACTATAGGTGACCCTTTTGAAACCCTTAGTCGTATCAGTTGTGAAAACCGCGAAATGTCAGCATTGGAATGACAATATTGAACTGTCAACATTGGACAGCGAAAGTCACTGTCTACCCCGCTACGGTTAAAAACGGTCTGTCTACTGAAATCACTGTCAATCTTAAATTTTTCATTTTATAGACTGCGTTAAAGACTATCCCCATAGAAGAAATACCCTTGGTGCAACATACCCAGTGAAGCCTCCAAGCCGCATAGAGATCATAGAAATGGAAGACAACTTTGCCCAAGGTGACAGCAATAACAACGATTCGAACATTACAAACACTAAAGCAGATGACACAGCCAAAGTAATTGGGGAGGGGACTCGAAATTGACAAGTCCCGAGTCGGTGAAGCTGATCACTGATGAAGTGGTGATGGAGAAGGATATCTTTGTGCGCGAATTGGTGCCACCAGTAAATAGTGTGCAATTTATGGCTGAGTGGAAGTATCTTAAAGGGAAAAGTGGATTACGAAGCAAATATTTAAGCGTAAGTCATTTTATATTGTTGTATTCTATGGGATTCCTTTGTTACTCTGAAGGATGTGGATGTACTAGTACATACTAGGAGTGTCCATTTTACTACTACTTGTACTAAATAGGCTCACGTTTGACTTCAATCTCGCTTGATGGAAGGCGATGATGAATAGGATGGAGCACGTGAGCCTTTAAGGCATCTGTTTACATTGGACAAGGTGCCCAGATTGTACCCTTGAGGAAAGACTGAACGCGGCAAAGAGTTTCCATTCCTTAGCCATAAATATATCGATATATTTTTCTATTTAATATATCGTGAGGTTGTATCGTTACTACGTGATATATTGCATAACTATATCGATATTTTTCATATATCGAAATGTGTTTATAATTAATTAGTGCTTGATATTAATTTTCGAAAAGTTTTGTACTAATAGAGTACCTGTTCTCGCTTCGGATACCAGTCCAGTCTATTTGATTTGGTTTGATTCTGCTAGCAGTACAGACTACATGCATAGATTATAAAATTTATACGAGTGCTGTCATCGTGAAGAGTAGGAGTGTAGTTACATACTACACTACACTTTTCGTGATGGTAGCGCAAGTAAGGGTTTTATTTTATTCAAGTTGTAAACCACAAATAAAAGAAAGAATGGAATGCTTTTCTATTTAGTTTCTTACGATTCGTATATCGGATGAAATATATCGATATATTATCGATATTAGATGATTCGATAACATCGGATTGAAGCAATATATCGATATTTTATGTAATATCGATATCTATCGTGCACCCCTAGTACATACATGATCGTTTATTTATACTATACATTATTATATATTTTTTTTTGTTTTAAAAAGAAAGCTAGCAGTATTTAGCTAGAAATAATACTAAGCTCAAGCTTGTGCCAGGAGATGGTTCTCGTCAATAGTTGAATAGTGGAATTCGAATCCACGACCTTACGATTCGCAGACCGTACCCTAAACAATTAGGCTATTGACGCATCTAGTTTAGTATATCTTTATTTCTCTAAGAATTAAAATTCATATAATTTATTCAAAATGTGTAATTGCTAGTCCAGTCCAATGTTTTGAGTACTTCACAGCACTAGTGGTCCTAATTATATCACAATTCTCATAGCATAGCTTATTGGTTTAGAATAAGGTCTGCGTAGGTTCGAATCAACTATTCCTAGACTACTGACATAATCTGAATTAAGTTGTTTTCCTAAAAAAGTCAATCTTTTTATAGGAAAATGAAACAACCTTACACCTCATCTGATCTTAAGTAATGATGAACAATCACAAACCAGAGGATTTTCTTTCAGAAAAGTGTTTTCTTGTTTCTTGATATAACAGTAAGTATCATATTATAATTTCTGCAGAAATGTAAAGATACTTTTTTTTTAATTACAGATAATTGAGCCAAAAAAAATCCCCTCCATCTTCGAGAATGCTTTGGAAAGTGATGTGCTGTCGGAGATACTTCATATCCTATGTGAGGACATGGAGAAGTTTACTAAGAAGACAATAACTGCATACCTTAAAGGACTGTGCATGGTGAAAAGATTCTCTGCTTTGGCAATGTTTCTCACCACGAACGATAAACAATGTAAGTATCTTTACATCCTTCTATCTCACAAAGGGGTATAGAGAAATACCTACATCATATGTATAGCATCTGCCCTAATTTACAAAGACAACATGACTTAAATAGAATTTTATTTTGAAGCGTCAATAGCCTAATGGTTTAGGATACGGCCTGCGACTCGTAAGGTCGTGGGTTCGAATCAACCATTCGACTATTGCAGTAAACCATGTCCTAGCACAAGCTTAAGCTTAGTTGGAATGGTTAATAAGATTGTTAGTAATATTCCTGAAAAAAAAAGAAATACAGAAATTAAGAAATATTACTAACATTCTTTGTAACCAACTAAAACTTATGTTTGGAGATGGTTCATGTGGTGGTACATGCACCGAGGAAGGGCCACCGGTTGGGTTATTAGTGGGTAAAAATCCCACATATTCCTTTCACTCCAGAAGGCAGGGTGTCTTGTTGAAGATATCCCCTCCAGTTAAAAAAAGGAGTTCACGTCAATAGTCGAATGGTGAATTCGCAGTTACAATCTAACGATTACGACGCACTCAGAAGGTGGGGGTTAATACCTTTACCCTTTTTTTTTGTTTGACATTGTAGATGACGCATGCTCACTCACATGATCTTACGTGCATCAGATAATTATGTATGTGGTGATGTATGGATGTAAATATAATACAATTCAAAGATAACAAAATAATCTCATAAATTAAAACAGCAAACTATTAAATAAAACATATACAAAATCCATGTATTAAATTGCGTGGCTTAATACGCTCTTTTTATAGTTCAATAAGGGAAACAAAAAAATATGTATTGATGGAGAATGAAGCGAAAGAGGTATACTGTAAATATACTTAATGTTTGTGATATCTGCCTTCCCATCTATGTGCTAGGCGTCAGTGTTTATGCATGCAGAGTGTAGCGGGCAGTGGGTAGCTAGGTATTAAAATGTTTCTTGATTTATTTCAGTATTGAACAAATTGCTGGAGCACTGCAAAACTGTGGAGAAGTGCAGCGACAAGGATATCGCTGATCTGAAGAACAAATTTGAACTTTAAATTTCATAGATTAATGATTAAAACTCACAGTTCAGAGTTCTGCGTTGTAATGCTGGCAAGCGCAGTGTAGTACGTCCACCACCAAGGTCTGATGATGCAGCTACATGAAACTCTTACATCGTAGAGTTCCATAGCATGTCTCTCTCTAGTATCAGTTCCTCATGTTTGAGGATCGTCGTCATCATCACCGTCGCAACAGAGGTCAGCCTCTAAATATCCAAGACCCCATATCATGTCAAACTGTCGACAGAGTTTTTGAACGTGGAACTTCGAACAGTTACAATAAATTCCACGTAATATTACATTACATTAAAATTACAACAATGTCCAGTTACAAGAAAGGACGCACCCAGAAAAAGACATCCCATTAATTCCATAGCCAAGATACTTCGTGATTAATTGCGCCGATACTCTTGACTCTTTGCTCCGTCGCGTTTTATGATCATCAGATTATGTCAATCATGATGACGTCATCACTTTGAAATTTGAAACGCCGCATGTGGTTATATGAAGGTGACAAAGGAATGTGTTGTTTTTGATCGTCGCTTATGTATTTAAAAACTCTTCAATGTGTCGCGGTCGAGGGTGATTTGAACGGGGAACCGTTTTAGTAAATTGTAAATTCGATTTAACATTATTAAGTCACATAAAAATTACAATAAAGTTCAGTTGAAGACAACAATACACGAAGCAAAAAGACATCGGCAGTCAATAGGAATCCACTATCATCATCATCATTAGCCACCTAAGAATTCCATAGCCAAGATACTCGGTGATTAACTACGCTGATACTCTTGACTTTCTCCCACGAACGTGATGACGTCATCACTGTGGCTGTGTCAATCGTGATAAAGCCATCACTGTGGCTGTGACAGTGGCGATGACGTCATCACTGTGACTGTCAACCTACTGTCAAAATGACGTAATTCAAATGTCATTTGAAACGCCGGTCCGATGTCGCTATATCAAGGAAACGAACAAAGGAGGATGTTTTTGAAGTCTCTTATGTGTTTTGAATTCTTCGACGATAAACGCTCAACAGGTATTTGAACGCAGAACTCCGGGCTGTTATAGTAAATCGTAAATTCCACCTAAGGTTGCTACGACACATAAAAATTAGATTAACACGATAGATAAGTTAGATTAAATTCTAAACGCTCTAGTTGATTCGTGTGTAATATAAAAATTTCAGTAACTCACGGCATTTTCACATTCATAATCCTATTTCAACAGTGAATAAATCATTTGAGTGCATTAAATAATAATTGCATGTGTTTGTTCTGTACCCACGTGAGAAGTTATACTTGAAAACAGAAATAAATTAAAACTGTCACTCAGTACATTTCTTCGTCCCCTCACTGGTGAGACTCTATTGGATGTACATTCGGAGTAAACCGTTCTCTGCATGTTGGCTCCTTCCTGATTATGCGAGTCTATTTCGTAGCCGTTTCCTGTGCACGTCTGCCGTCCATTTAGCCTTAAATGATCAGCTTCTCCTGGCAATGCTTTGAAAACCACACAATGTGACCAAAGAAACACGGCTCTTTGGCGGCAGATTTAGAAGAGCCGTGTGGTGATTGAAGCTTCACCAACATTTCATTTCAATATTTGTATGATGTTAATGACAAGCACATCCTTGCCTCGAGTCTGTTAAACCAATTATGTACGAAATGTACAGTCATTGGCATCGTAGTGGTCTTTTAGTTGTTTTAGTTCATTGACACCACTATAGTTGACCGATGGCTTAACTCTGGCAGGCAAAACGCGCGTGTGCAACAGGCTAAGTATCCTAAATCAATTGTGTATATAATGAACAGTCATTGGCATTGTGTTCGATACTGGTTTTAGCAGACTCTAACCATCAACGGATAGTGCCAATAAAGTTGGCCGCTGGCACGCGAAGCGTGTGTGCTGGCTTGGAAGTTATACTGTCACTCCTCTGGTGTACCTTGGGATACAGTTAACCTGGGCCTTAAATCTACAAAACCAATTGTGTACAATATAAAAGTTCAGTGGCACCATAGCAGTCGATATGTATATAGTCTTTTAGTTGCTTTAGTTCATTGCCACAACAATGGTTAACCTCTGACATGCATGTGTGTGTAGTTTAGAAATTCCTCTAGCGTGCCTCGGGAAAGTAAATCTGGGTCTGCGAAACCAATTGTGCAGCCAGAATGAAAGTTCAGTGATATCGTAGTGGCCGATATTTATGTAGGAGTCTTTTAGTTCGTTGGTGCCACTATGGTTTACTGATCGCGTACCGCTATCACGTCAATCCTGTGCGTCAGTATTTGAAGTATCTACTAATGATGGAATTTTAATTAATACCAATAGATTGGTTTCATAATGAATCGTCCCTGGCAAGTAGACTCAAGACTATGGTATTCTATGTATATATAACATTATCATTCTCGTTTTCATCAACTGCATCTCAGTTAGAAGTAATTTTCATATCAAAATGTGTTCTAAACTCAATATATGGCTGTCTTCAAATATCTGTAATTTGTTAACTAGTTAGATATAGTGGCCAAGCGTACAAAGCTGACGTTTAGGCTTTTAAGTCCCGGTCGATTTATAGTAATAAGTATGGTTTTTTTGTGACGAACCTATAAAGATTAGACAGAGAAGCTGACTTTTACTGCTTCACCGGATTGAGAGAGGCATCGCTCCTAGGTCACAAAGCCTGAACCTCTATTCGTACTGACTCGACAAGGGTCCCTCCGGTAGGCGTAACCTCTACTTGAACGGTTACTATGTTACGCATGGTCATTCCGATCTGAGGGCTGAACCACGGCTCGGTCGGTTGCTTTTGCACGGATAAATTTGTTTAATTAAGGGCAGATAGCGAATGATATTTCTTGTCTACCCCTTTGAATTTTATATTGAATTTTTTATTTTGTCCCATATGTAAATTCAAGACGCACTGGGTTATCCTCAAAACCTAACGAAGCACTTTGCTTCACCTTTCATTATTCGTACAAGGAATAGAATTATTGTCCAAGTCTGTCTTTCGCTTCTTTTGCTCTGCATTTACCAAGTTCTTACGATCCAGAATTGCATTTCCACTTAACATCAGATGGGATAGCGTCATGCGTTCACAGTTATCCTCCATCTCGATCGACTTTGCACTTCCGCTTTATTTCACTCCACGTCATCCCGTGTATTCGGTGGAAGTGGCCACAAAATGAGAGAGAAAACGGGACTGCCATTTGTAAGTCGATCGGAGAATTGCAGCAGCACTCCAGAAGAAAAAGAATGGTCGCTACAGTCGAAAAAAAATCACCCGTCTATGCTTTTTTTTAACGAAAATGTAGAATTGCCATCTGTAATAAAAGATAATACAATATTAATATGTATTGTGTTATAATGTAGATTATTGTATTACTTTAAATGCCTAAAACAGTTTTCATATACATACGTATTAATGTAACTATTGATTCTCTTCAAATTAAATTTTCAAGCCTTCTTAAGCTTTAATGTCAGATCAAATCGAAAAATTATCCTGTAAAATAATTTAATAATAATACGTTTAGGCATGAAGATCGTGTCCTTCATATATTTTAAAATAGATGATGAAAAAATGAAAAAAGGAATATGAGTCTTGTGTTTACTTTATAGCTAAAACCTCTTTGGTAGCCATTATGATTGTCTATACTTGTTCTGTAATCAAAAGTCGTTTTGTCTACATTACTATAATGATTTAACACTATCTGTTATTCCAGTACCGTGGAGTATTCATGAAATAAGTAAAAGTTGTTTACTGTATTAAGATATTATTTTACCACGAGCGATGATTTGCGCGAGACTTGTTTTAATTTTGAGTTACTAGTTTCACTTTTTCAAACAAATAAAGTAATTATTACATTAGTTGTTTCATTTCACGTACTTCATATAACCCTTTTCTTACGTCATCCTTAGGGGAAAGAAAGCAAAAATTGACTATTTCGTGCCCTTCTTTTTTGTTAACGGGGAGGAAATCTTCAAAAAGATAACCCCACGTAACTTCCCCCCAGAAGGCGGCGGTTATGTGGTGGTTTTACCCACTAAAACTTCCTCGATGCATGACGAGGGGCTCCGGGATCTCCAGTGGAACGCACCAGAGCCCCTCTGCACTGTGCTCAAGGAGAGCACGTCCCGGGGGAGAGTTTACTCCCTCCCCCCCAGTGCCCTCACAGTGCAAGGCGACACGGGCCGGCCGGTGTCGCCTTCTTCCCGGGTCGACCTTAGCGGACGACAAAGGCCCCCACCCTTGTCGCCCAGTAACCCGAGGCCCCTTTTAGTCGCCTTCTTCGACAGGCAGGGGATACCGTAGTCTTATTCTTGAGAGCCCAGAACTACAGGGCTCTCGCGAAAATGTGCCACGAAAATAGAGAAGATACTAGTAATAATTATAGTTAGCGCGCGTAGTAGTTGAATGCAGTCGGAGCGTGAGGTAAGGAGCGCGCTGTCAGTGTAGTAATGTGACAGTTATACGTACGCTTCCCGTGTTATTTATTTGATTTTAATAATGACTTCATCAGAGTCCATCAAGTTCTGTTGCTTGAAAACGAGTTTTTGTTCATAGCCAAGCACGAAAATGTTTTAGACATGTACAATTATTGTTTCAAGATTTTTTTTATTTCGTTATCTGAAGTAATTAAAATTAATGTGCATAAATATTTGTTTTTTTTATCATGGGACTCTAGTGTAAAATGATAAACTAAAAAAAAATTGTTGAAAGCTATTGACTCACTCATCATGGTCAATAATTATATTTAGATCACATCACTCGCATTCGTGAGCTCTGCTTTCAACTCGCGCGTCGAATATTACGCACGGCAATAAATTTTTTTAGGTAATGCTATTAGGCGGTAGCCGGAACTTGGAGTCTACAAACCAATTATGTACAAAATGAACGTAACATAGTGGTTGATATTTGCTAGTCTTAGTACATTGGTGGTTAAGGTTTACCGAGTGTGTACCACTGGTACTCACTCAGTAAACCAGTGGCACAATCGTGTTAGTATTTGACATATTTGGTAAAGATTTTTTTTCTGCAATATGGCGCACCCAAAGCTGTGTATTAATTCTACTAAAACTGGTTATAAGGCTAAGGGTTAACCGCTTTTATGTTGGCTGAAAATGTATAATCCTTCAGAATGACGATCAGGCTCAAGAAATTTCATTGTCACTTTTGACAGTTGTTTAATTTAGTTTTTATATCAATGTTAATATACATATTATATTTTTTAGTGAATTTATGATAGATCAAAATGCGTAATAGATCATTTAAATATATTTATGTTGCGGTTGTATTGTTGTTCGTCGGTAACTTATTGGGGTCGTGCGTGATGTTTCTTCAGATACACAACACAACACATTTCTTTCTGGTCAATCCGATTAAACGTCTCATCGTACAGAAAGACATGGAATGCTACAGGCAACGAAACGAAAACAATATTAATATCACCAGGGCCAGTTTCTTTCCTCGAGACGCTATATTTTTCCATTCAACATCATGTACCAAGATTGTTGAAGGCTATGGAGCGTGTGCTATAGAAGCAGCGGCGAGACTGAATCCAAATAGGAAAATAAATCTCTTGTACAGCAGCCCAGTAAATCCGAGCACGTGGAGCGACCATCTCGATGAACTGGTGCAACTCGACAATTTTCGTCTAATTGGTATCCATGTTGAGAGTTATGCTGATGGGACCGAGTTCGAAGAGTTTTGGAAGAGGGTGGTGATACATGGTAAGAGAGCGACTCAAAAGGAAGTGTCGGAGTACATGAAGTTCTTGACTCTATACAAATTCGGTGGAACGGTTCTCCAGTTGGATGTTATCTCTAATAAGCCATTCGATGAGTTAGGTGGCAACTGGATGGTGAAAAATGGTGACGGATTATTAGCTACGGATGCCATGTCTATTTCCAGAACTCATGTCGGTCACAACGTAACTGCCAATATATTAAGGTGATTATTTTATTAACAGACTATACTTGCCAGTAGATCTCACTCTTGGTGAGTATAAAGTTGCTTCTCTTCTATACTTCTGTACCTAGTCGTGGTTCGGTCGTCTCGGGCGCCCTCGGATCGCAATGCTTACACGTAACATAGTAACCGTCCCCACTAAAACCTCCCCGGTGGCCCTTTCCTCGGTGCATGACGAGGGGCTCCAGGATCTCCAGTGGAACGCACCGGAGCCCCTCTGCACTGTGCTCAAGGAGAGCACGTCCGGGGGAGGATTCTCCCTCCCTGTGCCCTCATAGTGCAAGGCTACACGGGCCAGCCGATGTCGCCTTCTTCCCGGGTATAGTAACCGTCCAAGCCGAGGTTACTCTTCATCGGGGGGGACCATTGTGTCGAGTTACTAGCGATAGAGGTTCAGGCTAAGCGACCTAAGAGCTATGCCACCTCTCAATTAGGTGAAGCAGTCAAGGCCAGCTTCTCTGGCCAATCTGTATAGTTTGTCGTTAAAAATACCTAGAATCGTATATATATATGTACTTCGTTTGGTGTTTGAGTGTTGTTTGGATATTGGTACTGGCAGTACTCTAGTGCGGCTAACCATGAAGGATTACATGTCCACTAAACATCAGGTGGGATCGCACTTGCTTAGAAAGTATTACAAACACCTTAAGGACAACGAGCACGTGAAACGAAAATGTGAAAGAAAGATAATTTAGAAGCAGGAACTTCAGAATATATTACTGACTTGATTTGAAGTTGGTTTTTGTTTTTTGTTTACTTGTAAATTTATTTGCTTTCATCCTAGGTTACTCAGCAAACAAATTCTGAAGGGATATATGAATGGAAGTATGGCATTGACTGCTGGGCTCTCACCACATTGTCCAGGACTTGACTTCAGCTCAAAGGATGTGAACACGTGTAATGGTATATGCTTTTTATTTTCATCATTATAATCAGTGCTACAAATAGGCCTGCCATCCTTCCTCTCATGCCTTCCACCATATATGATCCTCCGCTTTCCGCGTTCAGCCAATTCCGCCTATGCTAATAAGGTCGTCGGTCCATCTGGAGGGAAGACGCCTAACGCTCTTACCCATGCGCGGCCTCCATTCCAAGACTTCCCTTCTCCCTCTGATTTTTTCAAATTAAATGCGTTAACTTTAAGTCATTCGAATCCTACCTACTAAAGCCTCCCATTGTGAACCGGCCAATGTCATGATGGGGCGAGGCCAGGTAACACAGACACACAGATAACTGTGCCTCCTTCGTCTCGTTGTTTGAAGAATCAGTAGCCTAATAGTATAGGGTACAGTTCAAATGTGCCGTTAACCATTCGACAATTGACGTTAACCATCTCCTAGCACAAGCCTTTATTTGTTGACGGGAGGGAGGGGAGTGAATCTTCAACAAGATACCAAGTTATGTGGGATTCTTACTCACTAAAATCTCCCGGTGGCCCTTCCTCAGTGCATGGTGCACGTCCCGGGAGGGAGGTTAATCCCTCCCTCACATTGCCCTCGCAGTACTAGGCTACACCGGCCAACCGATGTCGCCTACTTCCCGGTCGAACTCCAAGCCTAGTCGGAATGATTAACACGAAAATATTCTTGTAACTAGTAATATTTATGAAAAACAGCAATCTTATTACAAACCACCACCACATTGAACTATCACAAAACACAACCGATGCATTCTCATAGAAAATAGTTTAATTTTATATTTTACAGGTTTCGACATCATTGAGGATAGATTATTTCATCCAGTGAGCCGGGACAGTGTGAAATATTTCTTCCAGCCAGGAAGCTACGACAGAAGGGCGTATGCACACAGATTGTGGGAGTTGGTGGCACATCACGCAGATAAGGCCATAATTAGAAAGACACTATACACGGATATCGCCCAAAACTTTTGTCCCTCGGTCTTTTCTAAATTACATTAGGAATAATAATTAATTCAAACAACAAACTTGTGTTTCATTTTCAGCTTTCCTTACGCCTTTTAAATATGTTTTAACCGACTTCAAAAAAGAAGGAGTTTCCCAATTCGTATGTATAATTTTCTTATGTTTGTTACTTCATAACTTTCGACTGAATGATTCTTTTTTTATGTGAAAGGTGGTGCTTCCCGTGTGCACCTAACAAGGTCGGCAACGCACCTGCAGCATCTCCACTGCGGATCTTTATGGGCAACAATGATCACTTGATATATATCTCTTTCTATTTTTTTTATTAAAATAAATGTTCAGGCTAGATGACCTAATAGCTCTGTGACCTCTCAAATCCAGTGAAATTGTTGCTTGTCAGCTTGTCTGGCCGAACAGATCTACGGTTAGTCACAAAACAATGAATTTATTATTCCGATTCCGATGTCTGGGATGAATTCTGTAAACAAGCAATTAAGGGTTAATATCTACGTTAGATATTTACTGATAAAATATAATGTGACAAAAAAGGCTATGAAACTTTTCTTGTACGTGTTTGCAGTTAATTTATTACGTAAATGTCGCACGCAAAAATAAACCTGTTCTTTTGAATGACAGAACGTTTTTTGTTCTCCGTGCCAAATGGCGATACGTTTTCTAGTATAGCTCAAAAATTACTTTGAACGTGTAGAAAAACATGAATACGGGTAAAAACTGTGTCTCTTCTATAGGTAAACTAATAACCGGTCCTTTTGAAAATCATTGTTTTTTTTTGACGAACTACACAGCTGGCCACAGAAGTTGGCTTTTACTGCTGCACCGGATTGTGAGGTGGCATAGCTCTTAAGTCGCTTAGCTTGAACCTCTATCGCTAGTAACTCGACACAATGGTCTCCCCGGTTAGGGGTAACCTCGGCTTGGACGATTACTATGTTACGAGTAAGCATTCCGATCCGAGGGCGCCCGAGAGGGTCTCCAATCGAAATAGATAATACAATTTTTATGGGAAAAGTTTGAATAGGTTCTGATAAAGTTTGATTTCGTTTCGACTATAAAGTACACTCGTTTTTTTTATTAACAATTTTCTTAGTACATTTATTAACATTCTTTTATTATATATTAAGTGATGGTTATCGTCAATAGGTGGATTTGAACCAGGGACCTCGTGTTTTGGAGGTCGTTTCCCAGACCATGAGGCTATCTACGCTACATGCGTTTAAAGCTTTACGTCAAACGTTGTAAATTAACCAACGAATTGGCGTCGCTGGAGACCGTAAGCTTAGAACTTGTTTAGGAATAATACAAGGAACACGCTTTTATTGTATTATATTTTATATAATTTATCTGAGTTAGTGCAACAGAGGAGATATTCTAAAGACTCGTTCATCTCATTAATCATGGAAAAGACAATCTTTGTACTAATTCTAATCTTCCATAATGTTTACAGTGTAATTTACAGACTCAACGGTAAGTACTAATACTATAATATCAATACAACCTAATTAAAAATCATTTAATTATATAGATTTATTTATTTTATTTTATTATTTATTTATACAAGATTTACTACTGGCTGTGCCCACGACTTCGTCCGCGTGGAATGTGACAAAAAAGTTATTTAGTTTATTAAATTAATATTTATGGCATATAACAGCGCTGCAAAATATAGAAATGACAAAAATTGTAACAATTGTTATTATCGTATATGTACGGTGTATACATTCATATAGATACATGTAGTAAAAGTTGTTGCAATTTTATGTGCTGATTTACCACGCGCTCGGAGGTGAAGTAAAATATCGTGAGGATAGGAAAATTTTTTTAAGGCATGTGAAGTCTGGCCAATACGCACTAGGGCCGCGTGGACTATGCCCTTATACTCTCTTTGCAAAGAAGGCCTGCGCCCAACAGTGGGACATATATATTTTATTATGTATATAAAGGCTGTAATAACAATTATATGATTACCACTTTTTTTCAGACACTATGTACTTCAAAATGCCACCAGTGTTCCATATCGAGGAGTACGCCCCGTGTCTGAGCGAGCCGGAAAGTGTCTACTGCACGACAAATTTCGAGCTGGTCTCCGATACTCCTAGCGAGCTTCTAACCATGATTCGCGTAAGTAGAATTTGATTTTTACTGTAAAAAAGCATCATCATTAGACTTGTGTATAATGATATAGTCTATTTCCTTTTTATAAAAAGAAGAATGCTAACAATTTTTTTTTTACAAAATGACTGACAACCATTAACCATTCCAACTAAGCTTAACCATGTGCTAGGAGATGGTTCACCTTATATATATTTATATATTTAGCCGTAGGCAAAAATAAAGGATCGGTTAAGAAAGTTTGAATATCTCGGAACATAAAGACGCTGCCTAACTGAAATAGATTGTGTATGATAGAGAATTAAATACTCTTAAAATAAATAAAATATTTTTATTAATTTATTTATATTCCATTAAAAAACAACACACACATCGCCACATGGCAACACTAAGTACTAAAATTTAAATAGAAATAAAATTTATTGATAAAAACTGTATTATGTAAGTTTCCGTAAGATATCCTTTCCGTAGTCTTATTCTTGAGAGCCCAAAACTACAGGGCTGTATAGAATAAGGTTATAGTATCCCTGGCCTGTCGTAGAAGGCGACTAAAAGTGGCGTTGGTTCACGAGCGACGTGGGTAGGGGCCTTTGTCGTCCGCTTCGTATTCTGGCTTCAAGGTCATGCAGCTGTAAGATGGAAGAAACGTTAACTCGTACCCGAAATTCTGTAATTGTGTTTATTACCTGGCCTTGGCCATATAGTAGTACCCTTGTATAATTAAATTTGACCGCAACAATGTCGTGTCAAAAACACGGTACACACCTTCCGTAGGGTTCCGTTGTCTATACAAATAAATAAAATTGGAGTGTCTGCTTGTATTATTAAAATAGCAGCTTTTTACTACATGCATATGAAAGTATTTATGGTACGAGTACATATACCACAATATTTTTTTAAAATTTTTGTCTGTCGGTCTGTTTGTTCCGGCTAATCTCTGAAACGGCTGGCCCGATGTTAACGGGACTTTCACTGGCAGATAGCTGATGTAACACGGCAGGACGCATCTAGTAATTTATTTAAATTTTTACAGTTACATGAACACTTTTGATATCTTGCGGAATTAAATAGTCCAATACCTGATTCACTCGCAATTTGTTCAGACAGCGTAACGTTGTACATGGAATAATTTTAACGAATACCGCCACAATGGCGCATCATCACCCTTTTCAATTGACTTCATAAATGATTTTTTTATGTTTGTTACCTCAGAACTTGAGATTGGCAGAACCGATTTTGATGATACTTTTTTTTATTTGAAAGCTGGTGCTTGCCGTGTGGTCCAGTTCTGCCAGTGGCATCCATGAGAAAATCATTAAGTCTCAAATTTAAATTACTAGGTATGTGCGCCACAAATGTACGAATAAGTCAGTCAATATCAATAATTCCGAAGATTTTTTTTTTGGTAAGGATGGACTTTAAGAGCAATTTAGGGAAAATTTGGTTAGGTTCTGATTAATTCTATTAGTAATATTCACGTAAATGAAATGTCAATAGCATAATGATCTAGGGTACTGTTATACGACGTCACTGGATTGGCTTTTAAAAACACTGATTTAATTGCTAGAATTTATATTTAAATTTGGAATTGAAATTACACAATAATATTAATTAATTGATTTAGTACAATGATTTAGTAATTGATTTTGCACAAGGATTTAGTATTATAGTAAAAACGAGTGCCTCAAATGGAGTCTGAGAGTCAACTGCCACTTTACTATTAATATTATACTGAGCCGTCTGCAACAAATGCTGGATAAGTGGAATATGTATCTATCCCGCACTATCGCCATACAAAGGGGAAGATATAACAACCCCCCCTTTAAGAGGAAACTTATTGGAAAGAAAAAAGATAAGTTTTCAATATGGTTTAACCTATACGCAAACGAGGTTGTGTTATTTCGGTTTCTGTTTCAGAATTTTCCTCTTTGTTAATAGTTAATTTATTAGTATTGCATAATCCTTTGAGGTACCCATTCTTTTTACAAACATAGAAAATTAAAATGCTTATACATAGAATACAAGTTAATACACTTAAAATAGGAAAACTAATATGATTATTCCAATCACTTGGATATCGTACAAGATCTAAGTCCTTAATAATTTTATCCGAGGCTATGTTTATATTTTTTAGATTATCTAGATTAACATTCTGTATTTTAGAAATTGGCAAGATTTGTTTTCTAATTTGTCTTAAATTACAACAACTATCATTAAGAATATTAAAAGTGGATACAACACTAGGCACATTAATCTTAGGTGAGACTTTCCTTTCTAGCTTAAAGTTCTTATGATAACCAATACACTTAAATGGAATATTAAGTACACCTGTACCGGATATAACAAGTTCGGTTACATCATTGTTATTGCATTCAATCGAGAGTTTGGAAGATTTAGATTGGACAAATATAAATTTCTCATTATGTAGCTTATGCCATATATCTATGTCACCATGAATTACTTTATATTGACAACTTTGAGGTAAGGTTGTTACAGACTTTGTAATAATTTCAATTTCACAGGATGGGTTTCCAGGTATTATATAAACATCAGTTGTTTCCACACAGGTAGGTTTGGGTAGTTATGATGTTTTTACAGGAGTCCAAACTTTTCAGATACGTGAATGAAGATTTGTCTTTACTCACAGCTATGTACTCGTCAGA
Organism: Meandrusa payeni; assembly: GCA_029286785.1. NCBI lineage: Eukaryota > Metazoa > Arthropoda > Insecta > Lepidoptera > Papilionidae > Meandrusa > Meandrusa payeni. Next base: position 1,374,434 of record JAGSMX010000008.1, on the reverse strand, counting down.
AGGTAAGATCATCACAAACGAATTAGGAGAGTCAGTAACATGTGACATTGGGAGAGGTATGGTTTTATACAAATTATATTCTAGAACACTGACTAAAGGTAGCAATTACGAAAACTAACTTATCGTCAACATAATAGCACACTAAATTAGCGACATTTAGTAAAATATGAATATTATTAAGTTCTAAGCTTACTGGAAAATCTCTATACTTAGGAATTAGCTTAAGATTACTGACAATATCCTTATATAATTGATTAGGAGTCAAAATAGACGGATGTAGTACATTGGATTTCACAAACAACATGGAATTTAGTATATCTTCTATTTTAAAGAAAGAGCTAAGAGGTTGGAGTGTAAAATACCAACAACATTATTGATCTTGCTTATTTGAGATACAATATTAATTTCATTAGACATTTTGTGAATAGCATCGTTTAGTTTAGCTTCATTAATATCTATTTCATGTAAGGATTGATTAATATTAGATATAGCTATTTGAGATACAATTATATTTTTTCGTACTGAGTTAGCAATAATTTTCTCGTTGTTATACAGATTCTGAATGGCTTTATTGTAATTACTTGCATCATCTTCATCCATGGTGCCAAATATGTGTTTAAAAACAACACCTACGCCGGCAAACCATGCTGATCGTTTAGATACACTATTAGATACTATGTGTGAAATAGAATCAAAATCGCGTGAAATATCTTTGTATACTGAATCTAGTGGTTCTAACATGTTTTGACACTTAGAATAATCTATTTCTTTATTTTCGCGACATTGAAATCGGATAGTGTTAAAGACATCATTGATGTTCTCAATATAGCTTTATATGGAGACACATCTATCGGAATAACGATATGGAATTGGTCATTAATCATCTTTAAGGTGCCAACAGAGTCGAATAGTATACCAGGGCTTTCGGTGATGTACTCCACAAAATGGTTGTCATCAGTTGTTAAGACGGCGTTACAATGAACGACGATAATTCTGTAAATCATAATTACTAGTCTAATTTGATTTGTATGTAAAGAATTGGATTTAGTATATAAAATATTGTATATAGGAATTAGTGAGTTAGTAGCTAGAATATAGGAATATAATGATTTATTATTTATTTCATAACATGCAAATATTTTAGTCATTTACATTTGCAGGTTTAACTTGGTCGAAGTGATGGTTAACATGACGTCGATTAATAAGGAGAGTCAGGGTATTATTTGTATTTACTCTTATAATTTTATAGGGACCCTTCCATATAGGAGAGAGAGCTTTTCGAAGCCTTAGATGATTTTTAAATAAACGTAGTCACCGGCATTATATTGTACAGGGCGGCTATGTTTATCGTAATAAGTCTTAGATCTTTCTTTTGAACCTTGGATATTTTGCAATGCTTTCTCCTAGATATTTTAAGGCGATGGTGAAGCATTTTGATGTATTCAGGATAAGTGATGTCAGAACGTAGTTCAAAGATTGAATCGGGGATGAAAGGCTTATGTCCAAAACTAGTTCATAGGGGTAAAACGTGTAGTAGTGTGGACAGTACTGTTATAGGTGAGCATAGCAGTATAGACGAATTTGTGCCAATTAGATTGGTTCTCATTCACGTAGGATTTTAAGTATTCCTTTAAGGTTGAGTGGCTTCTTTCAAGAGCGCCCTGAGTTTGGGGTGGTAAGGAGAGGACCAAATTTGTTTTATTTTAAGAATTCGCAAGTCTTTTGAATAATTCGGCAGTGAAATTTGTCCCTTGGTCTGTAAGTATCGATTTTGGAATACCAAAGAGAGTTATGAAGTGAACTAAGCATTCACAGGAATCTTCTGCTGTAGCATTTGAAATAGGGTATGCAATGGAAAATTTCGTGAGGTCATCCTGAAGAGTAAGTATATATTTCAATTTTTGTACTCCAGCTTCAGGCAGAGGGCCAACGATGTCGAGACTTATTCTGTCAAAGGGCGAGTTGAAGTGGTAGTAATCTGCATGGGAGCTCTATTAATTTGACGAAGAGCTTTGTTTGACTGACATATTTTGCAGTTTTTACGTATTCCTCTATTTCGGAACGCATATTTTTCCAATAGTATCGTTCTTTAATCCTGTCATACATTCTGTTTGAACCTACATGTCCGGCAATAGGAATGTCGTGATTTTCTTTAGTATCTTTGCTACTTCAGTTGGAACAGGGTATATAATTGTGTTGTGATGAATGTTGATAGTTATATTAGTGTTGTTGAATAAGTACATGAGCATGCCGTATATTTTAATGAAAGAATTTTGTTCAAACGGATTTCTGAAATCAGATATAGCAATTTCATTAATATCACCTGCAAGTAGGATATCATCTCTGACTGATTTAAGTGTTTTAAAAATATCAGGATAGGTGCACGTGTCGAAGTAGTATACTTTTGTCAAAAGCAGATAGTAAATTTTCCCTTTTATAGTATGTTTTTTGAAAGAATGAAGTTCACGTTCACCATCATTAATGGACTCATCTGATGCTGATATGATGTCCTCAATGTAGGGATTCGATTCGTCATAGTCAATAGAGACAGGAACAAGAATGGTTTTTGCTTTGCTTTTAAGAAGGCTTTCGTTATGTTCTTTTATGTATGTATTGTATGTCTCATTTTGGTTTGTAAAGATTTTAGGAAATCAGAGTATTCTTTACTAGAGTTGGAAGGCACTTCGTCAATATGTCTCGGTGTTTGGGATGAAGTATTTAAAGGCGGAGACGGTTTCAGAGACAGGACAGGATTCGGCGGAGGAAGAGAGTCAAGAGAAGCCGGAGGATTCAGTGGAGTCGGAGGATACAGTGGACTGAAATCTATATTTGGTTCGTTGAGAGGACTAATACCCAAATCTTCAAGGTTTATTAAATCATCGTTACTGTCCAAAGGGACGATTTCGTCTTGGAGAGGGTTATCATTAGATAAACCTGATGTAGAAGGTTGAGGATCATCTTGAATAATTGGATTGACTGGATATCGTGACAAAGTGTCAGCATTGCTATTTATTTTGCCCTTTTATAAACGACTTCATAGTCAAACTCTTCGAGTTTCAATCTCCATCTAACTAATTTGGAACCGGGCTCCTTACAATTGAATAGCCATTTTAAGGGCCGGTGGTCAGTAACTATGCTGAATTTTTGGCCATACAAATATGGTCTGAAAGTTTTGTTCCAAATATAATGGCTAAACATTCCTTTTCGGTAACGCTATAGTTACATTCAGCTTTATTTAGTGTTCTTGATGCATAAGCAATAGGGCGGTCATTTCCTACAGGGCCCTGGGATAGTATAGCGGATATTGCATAGTTTGAAGCGTCGCAAGTTAGTAGGAAAGGTTGCGTGAAATCAGGATATGCGAGGATCGGTGCTGAGACTAGTTTGTCTTTTAAGGATTCAAATGCGAGTTGTTGGTCGTTATTCCAATTGAAGGGAACGTCCTTTTTTAGGAGATGGGTTAGTGGTTTAGCAATTTTGATAGATTTGGAATGAAGCGTCGGTAATACGACACTAGACCTAGAAAGGATTTGATGTCTTTTGGACATTTAGGAATTGGAAAATTTTCGACGGCATCGGTTTTATCTGGATTCGGTTTCACACCTTGATCTGTTATGATATGACCGAGATAAGATACTTCCTTACGGAGAAATTCGCACTTATCTGGTTGTAATTTAAGATTAAAAGTTCTGAGTCTGTCGAAGACGTTGGATAAGTTTTTCATGTGAATATCCAAGTCATAGGAATATATAACGATATCATCGAGATACACAAAACATTGAATGCCTTGTAGGCCTGAGAGGGCAGAGTTCATTAGTCTCTGAAAGGTAGCTGGGGCATTTTTTAAGGCCAAATGGCATTCTATTGAATTCGAAGTGGCCTTGTGGGACTGTAAATGCTGTTTTGGGAGCGTCCTGTTCTGAGATTTTGATTTGATGAAAACCGGAAGCTAAATCTAAAGTACTAAAGTATTTGCATTTTCCAAGCTGATCTAAAATTTCAGAAATGTTAGGGATTGGATAGGAGTCACCAATGGTAATATCGTTCAGCTTGCGGTAGTCAATGACTATGCGCCATTTTCGCTGACCGGATGCATCGGTCTTTTTTTGGCACAATCCATATAGGAGATGACCATGGAGATGTTGATGGTTTGATGATTCCATCGTCAAGCATTTTGTTTATCTGTGACTGTACCTCCTGTTTATGTATTTCAGGGAATCTATAGGATTTTGTGTTGATTGGCACGGAAGAAGATGTAGTGATTTCGTGTTGTAAGGCATTAGTGTTAGTCAGTTTATCATTGGGAAGATGAAAAATGTCAGAATAAGTAGAACAGAGGTCATATAATGCATTAGTTTCTTCAGAATTCAGATGAGAAACTCGTAAAAGATTCAAGACTTCTTCAGTCCGATTCAAGGTATTATCATGGTCGTTGGAATATATTGTGTGTATGACTTCACACATATTAATTTTATTCAAGGGTGTGATTTCAAATTTTAATTTAGAATCAATGTGTATTGGAGAATCAGAGGTGTTCACGACTGAAATGTTGACTCTTGAGTTCGGTTTTACTTTGACAATGCAATTTGCCACTAGGAGAGATTCTATTGGATTCTGATCAAGAATGAGCCCTTCATTGATATCAGGGTTGGATACAGTGCATTCGATTACTGTTTCAGTACGAGGGGTATTGTAAATAAGGGTTCAGTAAATTTGATATTAAGTACTACTTCGTCGACTTGAAGTACGTTTTTGAATAGTCAATTTTACAATTGTATTTGGAAAGAAAATCATTACCAATTATGCCATCATAAAGAAAGTTAATACTGGGAATGACGTGAAAATGATGATTCAATAAATCAAAATCCATCGATATATGTCCGAGAGAGTGCATCACGTTCTCTGGTGTTCCAATGCCACTGAAACTTATTTTATGTTTCACTACTTTGGGCATTGTTTCAACGGCGTCTACTTTTAACAGACTGATTGATGCGCCACTGTCTACAAGAAGTCTCAAGGGTTTGGAAGAGACGGATGTTTGGACTTCCACGAAAGGTAAGTATTTTTTTATTGGATTTGTTATAATATTATAAGTTTTTAATATGTTTCTTTCTGTCTCGGGAGCTGAACACGTAGGACATGATTTAGCAGTTGAGTTTGCATTGTCTTTAGGCAAAGTAGTAGAATTAGTAGAATTAGTATTTTCATTTGATTTAGTAGAATTAGTAGAACTAGTAGGTTCAGTGGATTCAGTGGATTTAGTAGATTTAGTAGACTTGGTAGGTTCAGTGGATTCAGTGGATTTAGTAGACTTGGTAGGTTTAGTAGATTTGGTAGACTTGGTAGGTTCAGTGGATTTAGTGGATTTAGTAGACTTGGTAGGTTCAATTAGTTCAGTGGATTTAGTGGATTCAGTAGATTTGGTAGACTTGGTAGGTTCAGTGGATTCAGTGGATTTAGTAGATTTGGTAGACTTGGTAGACTTAGTAGGTTTAGTAGGTTCAGTGGATTCAGTGGATTCAGTGGATTTAGTAGATTTGGTAGATTCAGTGGATTCAGTGGATTCAGTGGATTTAGTAGATTTAGTAGATTCAGTGGATTCAGTGGATTCAGTGGATTCAGTGGATTTAGTAGATTTAGTAGGTTTTGTGGATTCAGTGGATTCAGTGGATTTAGTAGATTTAGTAGGTTTTGTATCGGCTTTTGCATTCGAATTTCCTGTGCGATACCTATCAGGAAATTTTATTCGTTTAAATTGTAATTGTCGGTAGTGTCGCGACTTCCTTGGTTGAACCCATATGTGGGGTTTGTGTTATCATGAGTGATGTTGTGAATGGGTCGGTAAGCATTGTTGTTATTATAATTTTTTGGAGGATTAGTTACATTTCTATAATTGGAATTGCGCAGATTGTTATTGTATTGTCTCTTGCGGCAATTTTTCGATAGTGTGTCCTATATGCTTGCAATATCTACACACAGGGGCTTGAGGATTAGAGGGTTGGTTTATAGCTTTTGTAGAAGTCATGTGACTTTGTGGTCGGGAGAATGTGGAAAATGTGTCCCTTTATATGTAATGTTTAAGATCTTTTCTTCGGCTGCGGCAAAGTTTATTGCCTCATTTAGAGTGGATGGATCGCGACATCTTACTATTGTGGCTAATCTAGGATCGAGTCCCATCATAAATCTGTTCAGTGCTAAGTCTTGCATTGTGGCTACTCGGCCGGATAGTTCATCTTTTTTTTTTGTTGGTATGGTAATGTTTATTTCAGTTAATAAATTTGACAGACAGGATTCTATTCGTAGGAATATTGGTTCACATTTTCGTGGGGTGTTGCTTACAACCTTGTAAATCGGCTAGCAGATGAGCGTAGTGCTTTCTGTCGCCGAATTGTATTTTTAAGAAATCTTCGAGTTGTGACCATTTTGTAAAATCTTTTATGGCACACACTGATTCCGCTTTCCCTGTTAATCTGCTCAAAATAAATTTAAAAGTATGTCTTGTTGTGAGGCTGTTGCTAAATTAATGGCATTTCGGCAATTGTTTAGAAATGGGATTAATGTGTCTCTGGAACCATCGAAGGTCCCAATGAACTTGATTAGAACATTCAGATCTACTTCCGACATTTTTATTTGTAATTCTGCGTTTCTGTCCTCCTTAACTTTGTCATGTACTGTTTTGATTTAGTAAATAGCTATGCCAAGGTTAAAACTCAATAATTAAAATGGTCTTATAAAGGTGCGGTGATACGGTGCGAGACGGTGTTATCGGTTCCTAGTAATTGAAGCGTGGGCGGTGAGCGGTTGATTTGCTGTCGCTAAATGATTGTAGGAGTAGACTTAAACTTTAGGATATGGATTAATAAAAATTTGCTTCTGTTGTTGGCTTAATTAATTGAAAGTTTCTTTCTTCTTGTTTGTAGTGGTCTTCTTAATATATGGTAAAATTAGAATATTTCAACTCACAGGAGCAGCGGGAGCATTGTAGAGATCTGGCGATTCGAAGTCACTGGGTGAAGTAGGATGCAGTGTTGGTAGTAGAATATTGCTGTGCTGGTTGTTCGGCGACCAAAAACAGTCGGGCGACACGGCGGCGACACAGTGATGAACAAGTTTTCACAATAACACAGAGTTCGATTTATGTTTCTTCCACGAGTCTTTTCACTATTGTGGATACGAGGCGTACCGAGGATTATTTCAATCCCTTTTAGCTGCCACCAAATGTTATACGACGTCACTGGATTGGCTTTTTAAAAAAAACACTGATTTAATTGCTAGAATTTATATTTAAATTTGGAATTGAAATTACACAATAATATTAATTAATTGATTTAGTACAATGATTTAGTAATTGATTTTGCACAAGGATTTAGTATTATAGTAAAAACGAGTGCCTCAAATGGAGTCTGAGAGTCAACTGCCACTTTACTATTAATATTATACTGAGCCGTCTGCAACAAATGCTGGATAAGTGGAATATGTATCTATCCCGCACTATCGCCATACAAAGGGGAAGATATAACAGTACGGTCTGCGTAACGAAAGGTCGTAGGTTCGAATTCACCATTCGACTATTGTAACTACGTGGACCATCTCCTAGTACAAGTTTAAAGTTAGTTTAAATGGTTAACAAGAAATATCGAGTTAAAAAAAAGAAGTCAGTATATATAACATATTTAATAAAAAAATATCCTGGATTGCAAAGATGACATACATAAGTATTATCAGGAATACAAGTCGGGTTAACTTAGACGCATTCGTATTCCCGACGTCATTTTGTCTAAGAAGCTGTTTTTTATAAAACAAACGAGTAAATCTTTCAACACAGCACAGACAAGCAATTTTTATAAAGATAGCTTCAGAAATATTACTAACATTCATGTTAACCATTTCAACTATACTCAAGCTTGTGCTAGGACATGGTTCACGTCAATAGTGGAATGGTGGATTCGAACCTATGACCTTACGATTCGCAGACCGTACCCTAAACCATTAGGCTATTGACGCTCAAAATATAATAGCGTAAATTATTAAAGCTAAAACATAAATAGCTGCAATTCCATTAATTTTATTTAGCTAACAATTTAAAAACATGATGACTTTGTTAACCGGAAGATCTTTCTTGTGTCTTGTTTTTATCATACATGTTTTTTAAATTCTACGCGTAACATCGTTCTTGTACCTCGTCATAACCAGACATAAAACAAGTATGTAGACGCACACACTATATTCAAAAACTCAAATTATCAAAGACATCATAAAAACAAAGGTACAAAGATATTCGAGTCATTAGTGATATCTCAGTATAGAGTAACTAATCACAGAGACTTTGTCTATGGTTATGCCTGTAGCTATGGATTTCACTACAGTTTTAGTTAAGTCTCTGTCCACGATGAGGGGGTAAGCTGGGATACCTCTTTTTATTATTATAAACGACTATAAAGACTTTTTTACAGGATTACTCAGAGCATCGAGTCAAGCACTACAATCACTCGAAAATGCATTATGGTGTTTGCGTTACAAAATCATGCAAAGAGTATTACTATGATGAAAATAAAGAAGGGGACCTAAGAATGGTCCTTGAGGCATGCCTCAATGATAGCTTCGGAAAAAAATACGAATTGAAAACGAAGATTAAGGACTTATTCTGTAATACTCCGGAAGATAAAATAGAAATAGACTACGCGGACTACGCTGTGGCGGTTATTTGTCTGTCTTTGTTGATGATTAACGTTATCGGTAGCTGTTATGATTTACTCTACGTAAGGAAGAACCGAAAAGGTACACTATCATTTCTAGTAATAATTATTTAACATACGACTTACAATTAGTAAGCTAGTAATTTGCGTGTGTTTATTTTTTACAAATTATTTTTTGATAAAATTATATTTCAGGAAACCAATTTCTTTTGATATTCTCTATTCAACGGAATTGTGCCAAATTGATTGCCCCTTTTGAAATGTGCGATCCACGTTTCAAACGCTTGATAGGATTCAACGGTGTCAGGTATTTAAACAATGCAAACTAAATTAATAAGCATAATATCGTTAGGTTTTAAAGTTTTTGGGCTTGGGCTTTTTTATTTAATTTCTTTTCTGTTGTTTTCAATCGACTTCAAGAGATTCACAATTCGTCTGTATTTATTTAACTTTCGACTGTTTGAACGGATTTTGAAGATTCTTTTTTTTATTTGAAAGCTGGGGCTTCCTGGTTTTTCGTCAAATTCTGACAATGGGATCCATGAGAAATCCATATAAGTCTTAAATTTGCATCAAGTATGTGCGTCACAAAAGGACGAATAACTCAATATCACGCCAACGGATTTTGATAATTATTTTTTTATAGGAAAGGATGTAAAAAATGAGTCAAAAAATGAAAGCATTTTAATCGACTTGCAGAAGAGTCGCTGAAACGCTTCGTTGTTCTTTCATATCATTATCTATTAATTTCATTATCTATTTATTCCTATTTATAAATATTTTTTTCCCTCCCGTTTTATCCTCTCCCGAAATAAAAAGCTTTGAGTATTCTTTTGTGTCGTTTATATTTATATTGTACTTGCACTTTTAACTTAACTTTAATCTTGGTAAATCGTCCACATAATACCTTAGCACAGAACACGGCCAGACGGGAAGGCATAGGTACCAGCAGAATACCAGCGTTGGCTTCACAGCCAACACAATGCTGAGCTGGTACCTATTCGATCCAGCATCGCAACCAAATAGATCAGGTTTTCGTATTTACTTGGTTTCTTTTTTATTTTATCTTTATATATTTTTACCTATTTTAATTAGTATTTAAGGAAATGTTTTTTATTGTTAGTAGATAAGTTCTTCTTGTTTCATTTTTGTCTATTTCTGTGTGCTGGTTCGAATAAATGGTTTATTAATATTATTATTATTACTTCAAGAAAAGTTTGGTTAGGTTTTGATTAAGTTTGTTTTCGTAATATTCCTACGATAATTCGGAAATACAAAAAGGGCGTCCGCATGTAATAACGTTACACTTTTGATTCGATTTGAAGTCGGTTTCTTACTATTGTCTATTACATTCTACACTGATTGTCATTGATTTGCATATAATTTTTGTGCTTTTTTTTCAGGACAATAACTACGGCGCTGGTCATCACAGCGCATTCTTTTTTGCCGTATATTAATGCCTCCGACAACACACGTAATGTTGAGTCTGTAAGTTAAATATTTAAAATCAGTTCTAAGAGCCTATTACCTAACAAATTATATTTACGAGTAAAAACAAAAGCCGACTCCAGATGGAATCAAACGATAAACGGTATCACGCGAGGGCGCCATTTTTGTACTTCAAAAATGGGGGAGGTCGTCTGTACTTTTTTATTTTTGTTACCTCTGAACATTTGACTGCGTAGACCGATTTTATGATTGTTTGAGAGCTGATGCGTCCAATGGATTTGTACACTTAACATTAGGTGGGATAACCCTATAAAATTATATTTTAATTTATAATTGTGTATATTTCAGATGTACGACAACATTTTCTACCACACTTTCATCAACGGAACACCGATAATTCAAGTTTTTTTTTTAATGTCGGCATTTCTACTTGCTTTCAACACTCAAATGAAATTAGACAAGGACCAAGCGGGTTGGTTCACGGTGCTGAAGGAATTTTACTAAGATGGTTGAGGTATTAACACACTTTCTCTTCATTCACATACACTGTTGACTGAGTTACTTATAACGGACAACAAAGGGCGCTAGCCAGTGTGTAGACGCGAAAACGAAAATGTCTCTGCGAGGCATAGGGTCTCGCCGGGGCATCGAAATGTTCAGCGTCAGGAACCCGCGGCTCGCGAGCCACTTGCGGCTCTTTGTAATTTTTGACTCTTCCGACAAAATAGGTTGCCGACCCTTGCCCTAAACCATTAGGGTATTGACGCCTTAGTTCCTTAAGATTCCAGTCCAAATTGTGTAGACATAAAGACAATAATAATAAATAATAAAAGTAATTAATTAGATAAAAGAAAAGGAAATTTAAAAATACTTAAAGTTCGTAAACTGTTAGAGTAGTTGGAAACTGTGTCGTCGTCGTAATTTACGACCAACTCGAGACACCACCAAATAAAAGTAAAGGATAATATTGGAAGAAAAAAGAGTTAAATAGGTTAGTGTGTACGAGCGTGTGTGTATATGTGTGAGTGTGAGGAAAACAATAAAGACATTGTTAATTGTTTTTGTTTTATTTCCATTTATTAACTCATTATTGTTTACAAATAAAATGAAAAAAACAATACAATGGTGGCCTTGTCCATCATATAATATGTGATAAAATGATTTTTCTTTTCAGACTTACCCCTACTTATAGCCTCGTATTAGCCTTAACTTGCACGTGGTTACGTATCACCTGGTCTGGACCTTTGTGGCATGTAAGTGTTACCATATAACACTTTGTTGTGACATCTAGTGAGCTTCACGTTTAATTTCATAACGTGTCTTTTATCCATATAAAAATATTTTTAACAGTAGGCTCTCGTTAGTAATAATCTAATTTTTCGAAAATTTTGAAAAATGTCATTTTTCTATTTAATCGACGTTAAACTAGCTGATCCGACGAAATTCGTAACGCCTTATTTTTTGATAGTAGTTAGGTACAACCTTAATGAGATTTCGATTTGAACCGGACGGGATAATATGATTCATTTTTATATATAACTAGCTGTACCTGCGCGTGTTGCTACTCCAATGACTAAAATAAATTTGAAGGAAAGACATTACACAAATATTCGGGGACATTTCACTGTTTGCTTGCTGTTTTCATTTCAATTCAACTGCCACGGCAATATATGAAATTCATTGCAATTATAGTGGCGCCATCTATTAGTACCAACTCAGAAACCTTCGTAGACTCATGCACAACACTTTGCTGAAGGTCATCACATGATCAATTTATTAGTCCGATTTTTAAAATAAAACTTCTTTACGCTTGACTTGGTGAATTAGCTGGTGAATGAAAGAAAATTGTCTCATAAGTGATAACTGTCGATATACTTCATTATTGATCATGATTAATGTTTCTTGTGAAATAAATGTTTCTTTCATGGTCATTTGCTATTTTTTTTGGCAGAGGGCGGTGGGTGTGGAAGTCGAGGATTGCCGTCGCGACTATTGGCAGCATTTGCTGTACATCAACAACTATTTCGACAACACACAGTGTATGCCACAAACTTGGTAATTGTTATTCATATATTTTAAATTGATTTTGATTGTCTTTGTTTGTCCGGAGGTTCTAAGGAAATCACTGGAACCTTTGTTGAGTCTCTAAAGCCTTGAGCCCAACCTCAAAGTAAATCTAATTTTTGTGTTAGCAGAAGCAGTTTTTTTGTCATAACATTCAGGAAAAAACTGCAACTGCACGACAGCGTCCAACATGCTGCAGTGGCGATATCCAGACACACAGTCAGCTGTGTCTATTACACAGATGACTGTGACGACACCACAGGAAGACTGGTGGCAAGGGCAATGGCCACATCAAAAAAAAAAGAGTACAACTTAAACATGGCCACGAGAAACAGGGACGCAACCGTCGCGGAGAAACTAATAACAATGCAACGGGGCGTCTACGAGCCGTCAACCACAGCATTCTCCAACACCACCTTCTAAAATGCATATAAAAATAATAGTAATAACATGAATGAACTATTATAAACAAAACAAAGCAAACACATAAAGTACATTAGAAAAGAGCACGGACACAAGTCTCATCAGACACAATCCGTCATCATTAACCAAATATCGTATATATGTATAAATGTTACTACACTCCCACTCTCTGACGTGTTTTTTTTTGGCTACTGAAATGTCTTTACGCCCATATCGTCGAACAGTCGCATGTAAGGTAGTTATGAATTTCGCAAAAAAATTTCAATTGCAGGTATTTAGCGGCAGAAATGCAACTGTACTGTCTCAGCTTGGTCATCTGTGGACTCAGGAGCAGTTCCAGCAGGAAAGTGACACTGTCTCTACTTTTTATCGCCGGTGTGCTAATTCCCGGCGTTGTCACTTATGCAATGGATCTAGATGCCCTTTTAATAGTATCCCCTGAGTAAGTGTTAGTATTAAGTGAATGTTTAGATTGATTTAGATTTGTGTGTTTGAGTTCTATTATCTCTATCTCGCATTCTCTCTTTCTATTTATGTATATTATATTCTTACTATATTATGCATGCGATAGATAGGAATGTAGGTCGCCTGATGTCAAATTTTTAAAATCAGACCTAGGCACAAACACTTTTTAAATATAGTAACACTCGACTGCACTTGTATTTACGAGTTTAATCAAAAGCTAAGTCAGCTTTTGATTGAATAACATAAAATGATGGAATAAAATTTACAAACAAATCTTATATTTCCAAAGTATCTATGTTATGTTCGGAGTACTGAAAGAATGAGTAAAAAAACAATATAATATAGGAGATAGTGTCTTTCTTCTCTCTCTTTCGTGCTCTTTGTCATATTAAGATTTACTTAGCTAGTCATGTATTGTCAATGAACACGCATTCCTCTTACGATTATCAGCAGTGCCGTGGTTTATCGTCCTTTGGTGATCCGACGGATATACTCGTATGAATAAGTTTTTCTAGCACTCCTGGGATTTTACCATATAATATGAATAGTTTTTTTTAACGAACTAAACAGCTGCTTGCCTTGACTGCTTCACCGGATTGAGAGGTGGCATAGCTCTTAGGTCGCTTAGCCTGAACCGCTATCGCTAGTAACTCGACACAAGGGTCCCCCAGGTGAGGGGTAAACTCGGCTTCGACGGTTACTATGTGACGCGTGAGCATTCCGATCCGAGGGCGCCCGAGAAAAAAAAATATGAATAGTTCAACCAAAATTGTTTCAGAACGTCGGTCAATTATTTCGTCACCGATCCAACTTTCAACAACATTTACAAACGCGGCCACGATAATCTCGCGGGATATATGATTGGCTTGAGTATGGGATACTTGGCATACCACTTGATGACCGTTAACTTCCAAATCGGGAAATATAAGGTACACTTCATTATAGAATTAAAAACCCAAACAAATTGGCTTCTTTGCATAGAATAGAACTAATATATTTGCAAGTAAAAACTTCAAATCGCCCTTTTTGTATAATATTTCCGAATTATAGTTTTTTTTTTTTTATAAATATAATATATGTCCCACTGTTGGACGCAGGCCTTCTCTATAAAGAGAGTATAAGGGCATAGTCCACCACGCGGCCCTAGTGCGTGTTGGCAGACTTCACATGTCTTAGGAAAATGACAAGACATTTATTTATTTTTTCTTTATTTGCACACAATACAAAAAAAGGTACAAATAGGCGGACTTAATGCCAGAAAGTACATGTAGGTTTCCTCGCCATATTTTCCTTCACCGCCGAGCGCGTGGTAAATCAGCACATAAAATTTTAACAACAAATTTATTGGTGCCGGCACCGGGGATCGAACTTGGGTTGCGTTCTATGCAACTTGAGCCGACCGCCCGGACACTGAGCTACCACGGCTCGAATTATAGAATTATAGTAGGAATATTATATATTTAAGCGTCAATAGCCTAATGGTTTAGGGTACAACCTGCGAATCGTAAGGTCGTGGGTTCGAATCCACAATTCAACTATTGTCGTGAACCATGTCCTAGCATAAGCTTAAGCTTAGTTGGAATGGTTAACAAGATTGTTAGTAATATTTCTGTTAAAAAAAAAAGAAATACAAAAAAGAATTATACAGAACCTTACAAACTGTCACTAAACTACTCTTGAAGTACATTCTTTTCGATAAAAAATTGTATAATTTAATATATAAAAATTTATGGTATTTCCATGGATGGCATTGTCCATATTGAAGCATTAGCTTTGATATAAGAAAATCGTTGAAATATGATCACATAACCAAAAGTTATAAGGTAACTAACATAAAATGAATATAAACGAATTGTGAAACTCGTTCTTTTTTTGAAGTCGGTTGATAAATACCTTTATTTTTCGATAAACCAAGATTTTTTTGGTGTATGACGAGCAGTCTTGTGTCTGTTGACTAAAAGCTTCAGCTTAAGGTCGAAGATTCGTTTTGCAAATCCCAGTCGGTTTATACAAATAATTTGAAGAAAAAAAAGGGGTCCTTCTGGCATTAAATCGTAAAAAAATTACTTTTGCAGAAATATTTATGGATCTATCAACTGCTATTGCCAGCTATTATCTTGATAACGTGGCTGGGCAGTATTTTTTACGGAGACGCACCTAAACACTCTCTATTCTTAAGAACTGTTTGTGCTGTAATAGTGAAGCCCATCTTCACAATACTCATGGCTTTCTTCATCCTGGGCATGATCTTCAAATGTGACAGTAAGTGTTTAATTTTTTTATTTACTTTCTAAGCGAGTGCTTGACCGCGATCCCATTTGATAAGTGGAAATGCAGTCCTGGAGGGTAAGGCGCACTGGCTTAGTAAATGCATATTCACTTTACTCTTAAAAATACCCACATTGTTATCGAATGGAAAGACAGAGTCGGGAAGACTATTCCAGTCCTTTATTGGAATAATGAAAAACGAAGTAAAGCGCTTCGTTCGGGTTTGAGGGATGTCCACAACAAAAGGATGAAATCCAGCAGTGCGTCTTGACATCTGATGGTCGAATGATTTAATTTCTACTCAGTTTCTAGTTAAGGAATAGGTAACAAGTAGTGTTAGCTTAGTTATGAAACGGTTCGACTTACGGTCTTATCACAAGTTCAAACCATAAGGTTTAACCTATATAGATACCTATAAAGATGTTTCTTTCAATTTAAGTAACAAAAAAATCACTACTACACGAACAATACAACTTGGAGCACTATCGAACAATAAGTTTACACGGTCTCACAAAATGTCGATTTTGAACTAGTTTCTGTGTTCTAATCTATAAATAAATTGGAGTGTCTATTTGTAATATTAAAATAACCGCCTTCACTACATAAACGTTTATACGGTACATACATACAAAATTGTAAAAAATATTATTTTTTAAAATTTTTGTCTCTCTGCCTGTTTGCTTTGTCTAATTTCTGGAAACGCTTAACCGATATTGACGGTAAGATAACTGGCAGATAGCTGATAGCCTAAGTTACTTAAGCGATTTCCCGGCATGCCACCAAGGTCCACTTTCCTGCTTAATCTTTTCCACTTTGCTTTGCGGACTTCGGCATCCTGCTTTATGAGATTGTTCTCTCTTATGTCCGCCTTCACGACGTCCAGTCAGCGTTTCTTGGACCTACCGTGAGATCGTGGGCCGTTTTCAATTATGCTACTTCTACTTAGGCTAATATTAGAAAAACTTATGAATAGTTTTTGATAGCGAGTTACAATACGGGGCGTAGCTAGTGAATAATATTAAAGTACGTATTTCAGCAGCTATCCGAGGTGTGTTGGAGTGGAGGTGCTGGGTCCCTACTGGACGCTTGACTTATTGTGCGTACGTATTGCACGTATTGGTGATCCGTGCGTACATCGGATCGCAGGAATCACTGAAGACTTCATTATTTCTACATATAGTAAGTTTTCTCTATCTAAAATGTTTTATGAGTAAGTACGTGCGTGTTGTGAGTTTTTTATATACATAGGAAAAGGTGCAAACGCTCCCTTAACAAAGTGGATACTGTTATTTTCAACCGACGCCAAAAAAGGAGGAGTTTCTCAATTCGTCTGTGTATGACCGCATAGATTTCGAGCGGATGAAAGAATTTCGATGTTTTTTTTTTATTTGAAAACTGTGATCCATGAGAAATCAATTTAAGTATTAAATTTTCATCAAGTACTAGCGTACCCAACCCGCTTCGCCGGGCTAGATTTTGCTTTATTTTGTTTTAACAATAAACTTACATCATTAAATATTTCTTTTCTCGATTGAGTGAAGATCATAACCTACACCCATTTACATGCAATATACTCCATTGTACTTCAATTTGGTTCATAATGACAAATATACACATCGCATGTGTCAATACAAATTTGTGTTATAAAACAATAGGATATCACCATAGTAAATAAAAGCTATATTTGACAGTTCAAAAAGAGAAGTGCTCCGATCATCACTAAACTTAGCAGAATTACTGGTCAGGTCAATCTGAAGATTCCCTGAAAGTTTCATTAAAATCGATCCATTTGTTTCGGAGCCTGTACGAATGAAACACACACACATTCTCTTTTATATATATAGATGTGCGCCACAAATGGACGAATACCTCAATATCATATGGAATTGAATCGTTTCTTGTTGTTACATTGGTCGTAATAATTTTTTTTCAGGTGCTTACCTGCCTTGGAACTATCGCGCTCACGTTCATACTGGCAACACCCGTGTGGATACTAGTTGAATCGCCAATTAATCAACTTGTAAAACTTATCTTTATCTCAAACACTGTCCACATGAAAACTAAAACTCCGGTAAAGAAATCGAAGAAAAATGAAGTTGTTAAATTATAAAATTTGGTTTTGCTAACTTTTTTTAAAAATTGTTTTATTATAAGTATTTGTTGTAAGTTGTGCTCAGGCATTACATAATCTAATTCCCCCATCCTCGTTCCTCCCTCAGACTTCAAGACGCACTGCAGGATTTTATCCTTTTGTTGTGAACATCCCCCAAACCCGAACGAAGCGCTTTGCTTCGTCTTTCATTATTCGTACAGCAAAGGACTGGAATAGTTTACCCGCGTTTCTCTCTTTCAATGTGGTTTATTTTCAAGAGTAGAGTGAATAGACTTAGCTTGTGTAGCTTACCATTCAGGAGTATATTTCCACTCAACATCAGGTAGGATCGTAGTCAAACATTTGTTTGAAAATATAAAAAACAAGCTTAAAGTATGATGAGACGTATATTCCTTAATTTAAAAACAATAATTGGAATATGATGCTATATTTTAATGCTATTATTATTAGCATTAAAATATAGCATCATATTATAACAATATAATTGCTTAATAAAATTTAGTATTATTAAAGTCTGTTTTCTTTCTGTCTCTTAGATTATCCCACTGAGTAGTGGTGCGGCTCTCTGGGGCGCCCTCGGATCGGAATGCTAACGTCATAGTAACCGTCCAAGCCGAGGTTAGCCGTTCACCGAAGGATCCTTCATTTCGAGTGACTAGCGATAGAGGTTCAGGCTTAGTGACTATGAGCTATGCCAGCTCTCAATCCGACGAAGCAGTCAAGGCCACGCAAGCTTCTCTCGCCAATCTGTGTAGTAGATCAGAAAAAAAATTATAAGGAAAATAATTCGTTATAATTAACTATTACCCACAGACAAAATTATTTTAATCACTTAAGTTATTATTTGATGTTCTTTTTGGTATCTATAAAAATACATATAAATTGGAGTCCGTTTTACTATTAAACTTTTTACTAGATACGGTACATATACCAAAATTACATTTTTTACAATTTTTTCTATCTTTCTGTCTGTTTGTCCTGGCTAATCTCTAGAACGGCTCTACTGATTTTGACGGGAATACATTTTATTTAACCGACTTCAAAAAAGAGATACATACTATAAATTATAAATTAGTTAGATAGTATATAATAGTTGTGTTTAGTATACCACCAATTCCTTTCAAATTATAAATGCGTTGGAACGGTTGGATGGATGTTTATTATTTTATCACGCCAGAACAGTTTAATGGATCTGAAGTAATTTGGCACAGAGATGGATGGCACATAGGTAACTTTTATTATAGCCCTGTAGTTCTGGGCTCCCAAGAATAAGACTACGGTATCCCCTGCCTGTCGTACAAGGCGACTAAAAAGGGCCTCCGGTTCACTGGGCGACATGGGTAGGGGCCTGCGTCGTCCACCAAAGTAGACCCGGGAAGAAGGCGACATCGGCTGGCCCCGCGTCGCCGCGCGCTGCGAGGGCACAGGGGGGGAGGGAGTAACCTCGCCCCGGGAAGTGCTCTCCTTGAGCACAGTGCAGATGGGCTCCGGTGCGTATCACGTGAGATCCCAGAGCTCCTCGTCATGCACCGAGGAAAGGGCCACCGGGGAGGTTTTAGTGGGTAAGAACCCCACATAACCGCCGCCTTCCCCCCAGAAGGCGGGGTATCTTTATGAAGATTTCCTACCCGTCACCAAAAAAAAGGATGTTAGATATAATTTTTTGTTAGTTTTCTAATTTCTGGTGTATGACGTAATAATTTGTAGGTCTTGTGAAATTAAATAGTCCAATAACTAATACACTTGCCACTTTACACAGCGTAACGTTGTACAAGGAATTATTTTAATGAATACCGTCACGACTGCGCGTCATCACAATCTTTATACAAAATTAATTATAAGTTAGATTACGAACTAATTAAGTTAAATATTAGTTATAAATTAAGGATACAATAAGGTTCAGGTTAATCACTAAGATGTCATTGGAATTAGTTAATATGCACAGCAATCGCTGGGTGTCATGTGTTGCTAGCTAACAATACATACGTCAAAAAAGCGCTTGAGATACGTAGTGCTTAAGTACATCATGTTGTGAACAGAGAGATGTGTACGTTTTAGGACCCCAACAATTTAGTACAATTGGTAATCCTGCCCTTATCAATTTGTATTAGCCGAATGTGAACGAATGTGAAACGGTACAAACATGACGCAAAAAAAAATAGTAACTGTAGAGGTGGCACTGTTTTAATAAATGCAGAGTGAACAATTTAAGTGTATTGGAAAAGAGCACGGACACAGGTCTGTGGTTGCGATCTAACAATAATAATAATAAAAAAACGACGCAGTAATATTCAAAAGAGAAAAAAAAGTAAACTAAACTAAATAACTTTTTGTTAAATTCTACGCAGACGAAGGCACGGGCACAACTAGTATAAAATACAATGTCGACAAATAAAATATTCCTTTTGTTGGGTTTTTTTTTGCGAGCATTGCGTAAACATGAGACATTATTTACATTTTACAAACGAAACCTATAATATATTTGTCATTGGATTTTTACTAGCAAAATATATTATATTTACCAAGAATATTGAGGACGTAAACAGATAGATTATCTATCGCACACATTTTAAAATAAGTACAATCAATTATATTCCAAACTAACTGCCAGAACTTCGACTAACTGCTCTAACTGCGACTTCGGCGAACTAACTGCCTCGGCTATGCGGATGACATATTATTATAGACAGATCGAGGCCCGACATCGAAAGTTCGTATCTCACTCTCGAAAAATTATCCCATGAAGCCGGTTTTTCAGTAAATGTAGAAAAAACAATGTACATGTACGTCTCGAGAACAACATCTAATACTAACGAAAAAACTGTAACCATAGGAAACAACACCTTTGCAGCAGTGGACAGCTTTATTTATCTGGGTTCAATGGTAACGAAGTATAACTACATATCTGCAGAAATCAAAAGACGTATTCTGGCGGCAAATAAATGCTACTTCGGCCTCCTGAAATATCTGCGATCGAAACTTCTAACCCGTGAAATTAAACTGCTACTCAACAAAACCTGGGCTGGGCACATCAAATTGAACAGACTTAGATGGGTTGGTCATGTGCAGAGATTGGATGAAGCCAGGATACCCAAGGCAGTTATGACGAGGGACCCCGAATGTCGAAGAGGTCGGGGAAGATCAAAGCTCCGCTGGATAGACGGTGTCAATCGAGACGCCAAAGAAATTGGCATAGGAACCTGGAGGACTATGGCCATGGATGAAATTGCTTGACCAAGCCAAGGCTCACAAAGGGCTGTAGAGCTAATAGAAGAAGAACTGCCAGAGCTATTTAATATAACCACTTTGGAATTATAAAAGAGCGTTGTTTTTAATCGTAAATAAACTTGTTTATTTTGGGAAATATTTTTATTTATTTATAACACTATACATAATTTTACAATGGGAATTAAATTTATTAGTAGTAAAAAAGATCTTCGACACCTATCCACGTAATTTCTACATACTGTATAAATTTTTTTACAGAGTCGTCAATAAAACTTTCATTAAATCGTACTTCTCACTCTTCAATAGTACAAAAGAAAATCTATACGATACACACGACAACAAAGAATACGACAAAAAACTTAATGTGTTATAATATTAGTATTATGTATATGATGTGTGCGGAGCACTGGCACAATTTAAACTTTACGAAAAGAAAAACTCCACTATTTAAATATAAATTCTTACCACCAAAAGAAAAGACCAAATTATTTATTTTATTAACTGCACTATCTAGCTATACTACTCGTAGATAGTGTTCGAATCGTCACCTAGTTAGTGTATATTACACATTTGTATTTATAGTAATTATAGGAATCATCTCATTGCAACATAAAACCGTCGCATCTATTAGTTCTCAACTCGCTCTTTGAAAAGATTAAAAAAATAGATTTGTGCGGAAGTTTGTTTGTGTCTAAGGCTGCTCATTAGCGTAAACGCTTTAAAAGATTGTAAATTGTCAGAACTTGTTTAGAAATTATACTAACGACACGTTTTTACTGTAAAACTAAATTTAGTTTGTTATTTATCAGCGCGTATACAAACATGAAAAAAACAATCTTTCTACTAATTCTAATCTTCAATAATGTTTACAGTGTAATATACAGACTTAATGGTGAGTAATACCATTCCCCTTCGCATAATTATAAGAAAATTATTGAGGGGCTATGTTAACTTAATCTTGTTATTAACCCATACGAACAGTTAAGAATAGATTTGTTCTGAATACAAAAAAAAACATAGACTGACGAAGTTTTAAGAAAAAACCTTTCAAGAAAGCCAATAAATTTTTCACGAACATTTCCAACGAACTTCATAAACGGTGGAGGCTCTCAATTCGACCGTATTTTTATTTTAGTTACCTCATAACTTTTCACTGGGTTCCGATTTTCGATTCTTATTTTACTTGAAAACTGGTTCTTCCCGTATGGTCCAAATTTAATTTGGTCCAATTGTGACCATGATATCCGTGAGAAAACCACATGTTTTAAATTTGCATCATATATGTGCGTTTCAAATGTACGAATAATTGAATTGTTCTCAAAATTTATGACAGTTTGGTTATTCTTATGAATTCTATTTAGTCAAATTCCTACGATAATCATCATTAGCCTGTGTCTATCCATCCAGCCCCTTCCGGCTATCCTTAAAAGGTGTCAGTCCATCTGGTGGGAGAGCGCCCTACGTTATCGTTCCTACACGATTAACATTGAGCTCCCACTGCTCTGTAGGCCACTTTACGTCAGTAAAACACAATCGTCAACCTCTAAATATATATTATTTAAAACAGTTTTTTCTCATCTTTCATTACTTATTCGCAATTGTTATTCTAAATTTCAGTGACGCATATATGACTAGGCAAAGGTGAAGCTTGTTAGATTAGTTTTTCTTTGTTTAAATTTTTATTGTCTTAGTCTTGCAAAATTTGCAAAGCCTAGTGTATAGGAGTCTAGAATATAATTAAGTCTATCATGTTTCTGTCACAATACATTAATTCTTGTAAGTAGCTTTTTGGTTTAGGGTGGCGTCAGTTAAACATAAGGTCGTAGGTTTCAATCCATTATTCGAATATTGACGCTACACTTAAGTTCCAAGCTTAAGCTTGGAATGAAGAAGAGTGTTAGCAATGTTTAAAAAAAATTATTTATAGAAATTTTTTTAAAGAAATTACCCAATTCAATTTAGTCATTATTTTTTGTATCCTATCCGTTTCTTGTTCATCTTCCACTTGACTAAGATCCCATCGAGATTTAATTCTAACTTGAAATATTATTCGTAATCAAAGAAAATATAGTCTGTCTTACTAAATATGTGCGAGGAAGCTTGGGCATGCCTGAAATTGTAGATTAAATGATGGAGGGTAGTCTGATATGGGGTGGATAAGTTAAGAGGAGGAGCCGCGAGGACGTAGGGAACTTGGCGCTACTTTCCCTCCCCCGTCGAAGATCCAGAGGAAGACCGAATACAAGATGGAAGAGTAAAGTATCGAGAGATACTAGGGAGTGCAAGATTTCCCAAGACAGATATCAGGGACAGAGCGAAGGAAAACTGATCTTACCACCATGTGGAACCGATATCAAATACAAATTACTATTGGCCATGAACCTTTGGAAAGTTTATAAAGGAAAATTGATAATCTTGGTCAAGTATTGAATAATAATCGAGAATGTCTATCATTATTTTTAATATAATATGTAATTTGTTATATAATATGTATAATAACATTTGATAATATGTATCCAATATTTTTGTGTGTGTGCATGTCGGTAATTTAAAATGTAAGTGTGTGTAAAAAGTAAAATAAATATAAATAAATATATAAAAATATTTTTAATATTTATTTATATTTATATCATTTTTTCTTAGTGAGAAATAAAAAGAGAATTAGTTACATTAGCTTGTGGCAAATTCCTAATGTTTCAAACACTTTCCAGCAGTTATGATCACGACGAGAAATTGTTTCCCAAAGCTGAGTTAAAAGTCGCTCAATTTATGCACGTCTAGAAAATTTGATAAGATAAGATTATATAAAACAAATTGGTTATTTTTTCCAGACACTATGTACTACAAAATGCCGCCAGTACTCCACATCGAGGAGTACGCCCCGTGTCTGAGCGAGCCGGAAAGTGTTTACTGCACGACGAATTTCGAGCTGGTCTCCGACACTCCCAGCGAGCTTCTAAGCATGATTCGCGTAAGTAGAATTTGAACATTACTATTTAATACTCTATCTTACAGAGGTTCATCATCCGTTCTGGTAGAATATCCACTGCTGGACATACGCCTGTCCCAACGATTTCCAAAAAGACCGGTTGTAAACGGCTGGCATCTAGCTGCGTCCTGCGGGCTTTATGAGGTCGTCAGACCACCTCAACTGGCTTACGCGAAATGCTGCGTCTGTTACTTTCGGTAGTATAAGGATCTCCTCATTCCTGATACGATACCCCGAGCAAAGCCTTATTTTTAAAGCCCAAATTGACAACAAGGCAGAGGGTCTTCTATATCTATCTATAGGTGTATATATAATCTGAATTTCAGTAACTTAGTATGCAGAAGGTTTCGGGGCGATAAATCCATCTGGCTAGGTTTAATTTAAATCTTGTTTCTTCGGTTTTGGTTGGCTATATTATTAAGAAGTACATTCAAGAAAATTTCAATACTTTTAAATGTGGCATGTGAACTTTTTAAAATATTTACATACATATATGTATGGTAATTGCAAAAAAAAACTTTGTTTCGTTTCGTCACGTGTATTGTTTGTAATTTTTTCTTGCTTCAGTCTCCGTATCACGAAGCGGTAATTTTCACACGTCACAGATCTAGCAGTGAAGCGAAGAAACTTTAGAACCTCCTTTCTTCCTCTATCCTCTAACGCCCATTATTCCCTACGTAAGCAGAATCCGTGAGAGCGCGTGAAAAGCCGTGGTAGCTGTGTCCGTGCGGTCGCCTCAATGATAATATGCTAGCAACCGGAGTTCGATCCTTGTGCCGGCACCGATAAAATTTGTTCTTGCAATTTTATATGCTGATTTACCACGCGGATTCGATTATACGCGAGACGCGTACATTCCGCGGTGAAGGAAAACATCGTGAGGAAACCTACACGTCTTTGAAAAATTTTCGAAGGCATGTGAAGTCTGCCAATCCACACTAGGGCCGCGTGGCGGACTATGCCCATATACTCTCTTTACACAGAAAGCTGTAACTTTAAGTATAATAGATCAAATATAACTCTAATTTACTTTTCTATAGGAATACTCAGAGCATCGAGTGAAGCACTACAATCACTCGGAGCTGCATTATGGTATTTGCGTTACAAAATCATGCAAAGAGTATTACTATGATGAAAGTAAAAAAGGGGACCTAAGAATGATCCTTGAGGCATGCCTCAATGATACCTTCGGAAGAAAATACGAATTGAAAACGAAGATTAAGGACTTATTCTGTAATACTCCGGAAGATAAAATAGAAATAGACTACGCGGACTACGCTGTGGCGGTTATTTGTCTGTCTTTGTTGATGATTAACGTTATCGGTAGCTGTTATGATTTACTCTACGTAAGGAATAACCGAAAAGGTACATTTTAAATTAGCAAAATTATTCCTTACCACATTTTAGTTAACAACAAATTATTTATAAAACATCGTTTCAGGAAACAAATTTCTTTTAATATTTTCTATTAAACGAAATTGGGAAAAACTGATTGCACCATCTAATATGTCTAATCCACATACCGCGAGCTTGGGAAGTTTCCACGGCATCAGGTATTATACAATAATTATAAATTCATTTACCTTTTAATTACCACTCACTCATTTGTTACTATTTTTTGCTTTGAAGCTATTGTTAGAAGACAGATAATCACACTGAATAGATAGATAGGTAGATAAACTATTAAATTAAAACCAAGCATGGGCATGGGCAAGTAGCCTTAGTGTTTTAAGCGATCTCTTACACGGAAGAGAGAGGTCGGAGAGGTCAAATAAATAAATAGCAGGGTAATTACAAAAATAAAGAATAACTAAATAACACTAAGAGTTATAATAAGGAATAACATAGTTCGGCTATATTTATATTAGAAATAAACATAAGCAATACATACAAAAATATAAACTTAAAAATTATACATACCTTAAATATACATATATTTGTTTATATGTTAACGGAAATGTATGTAATCCGTCATTGTATACAATTCCTAGGAAATGTATGTAATTTCTAAAATTTGGCTTTGACTTTTTTTAAATTTGACTTTGGCGTCATTAAGAATATTAACAAACGCTAAAAACATTGCTTTTATTCAATGAACGTTATAAAGAGTTCATTGAAGGAGTTTCTACGGCAAAAACAACTGCTAGAAAGACGTCTCGTGATTATTGGTTATTGCGGCGATACGACGTGCTATTATTTTATATAATAATAACGCATTTTATAATTTAAAAATAATGCATATTATTATTATTTTACGGTATAACTGTTACCTGATTGTCTCAATAAGTGTTATAATAAAAAAAATTATTACACATTTCCTAGGATTTGTATTTTTTTTTTAATGACTACACAGATTGGCCAGAGAAGTTTGAGAGGTGGTATAGCTCTTAGGTCGCTTAGCCTGAACCTCTATCGCTAGTAACTCGACACAAGGGTCCTCCCGGTGAGGGGTAGCCTCGGCTTGGATGGTTACTATGTTACGCGTAAGCGTTCCAATCCGAGGGCGCCCGAGAGGACCGAACCACGACTCGGTCGGTAGCTATTTCACGGATTGGATTTGTATACAATTCCTTGATTTCATAAATTTCCGGTAACATATACACATCTGTCGGCGCAAAGACGGTAATCAAGTTTCAAACCATTAATAAATATCCCAAAATATTGTATACTGTACAGTAATCGACACACGCTTCTTTTACAAAAACATGTTAAATATTTATTTTTGTTAACAGGACAATAATGACGACGTTTGTCATCATAGCACATTGTTTTATATTGTTTATGAACGCCGCTGATAACACACGTAGTACGGAGTCTGTAAGTAAATTATCTTAATTTAATCCTTTATCCAGCATCTCTCTCATCGATGGGGAAGCGAAAATAATCTTAAAACATTCTACTCGACGAACGACTTTTAGTATAGTAGGCATAATCATGTTTACTACACAAAAGTTACTTGATATTTACGTCAGAAAACAAAGGCCGTTTTAAAATACTTTAAAAAGGAGGAGGTTCTCAATTCATTTGTGTGAAAACTTTCGATTCAGATTTCTTTGATGATTCTTTGTAAGCGTGTTTCTTCTATATAATAAAACCTCTTTAAAAACAAATTTCTGTCAATCCAAACGTTGCCTGTATGAGTTCACTTTCAGCGTGAAGATCGCCCATTGCGCTTGCAATTATATCGTGATATATCGAAATGTATTTTTTTTACTTCTGTGATGTATTTGTTAAATGTGCAATAAAGTATATTAATTCAATAAGTATATTATACTTAAGGTTTTTTTTTTCAATAAAGCGCATCCACAGACTTGTGTCCCTGTACTTTGTACGTGTCTGATGTACTTTAATTATATTTTGGTTTTATTACTAAGAGTGCTACCTCTACAGTAACCTCAATTATTTTTTGTTTGTTTTTAAATTGCCTGATTTTTGAAGATGGTTTTGGAGAATGCTCTGGTTCACGCATCGAAGACGCCCGTTGCATTGTTATTAGTTTCTCAGCGACTGCTGCGCCCCTGTTTCTCACGACCATTTTTAGGTTGTAGTCTATAATTTTCTCTTTTGATGCATCCGTTGCCCTTGTCACGTCTTCCTGTGGCGTCGTCGCAGTCATATGTGTAATAGACACAGCTATACTTATGGTTTTCACCCGGTGAGGAGGTGCCGTTAACCGAAAAAGTCTAAAATCTCTTATGGTAGATGGTAAGGGTGGCGGTATTTATCCATAGGTGAATAACAAAGTCGTTTCCCCTAATGCCTTGCAAACATATTCTCGTGTATATTTCAGATATATGACCACATTTTCTACCACACTTTCACCAACGGAACGCTAACAATGCAAGTTTTCTTTCTCATGTCTGGTTTTCTACTTGCGTACAACATTCAGCTGAAATCAAACAAAAACCAAGCGAGTTGGCTCGTGGTGCTGAAGGGAATTTTACTGAGATGGTTGAGGTGAGTTATTTTTTTGAGTGATAGTTTTGTTAAGTGATAGGATGACCCCGATTTTTTAATACAGTGATTGTTAGCCTTCTTTCCGACCTCAAAACGGCCTCCCCGTTCTTAATTCGTCTGTAATTTTTTTAATGTTTATTGCCAAATAACTTTCGAATGAGTGAATTCTGATGATTTTTTTACTTGAAAGATTCCCGTGTGGTTCTATATTTATTTTTCAGACTAAGTCCTCCATATCTACTCGTGTTAGCAATAACATGCACGTGGTTACGTGTCGCCTCGTCTGGACCTTTGTGGCATGTAAGTGTTACCATATCTTATTAAGTCTCAATAGCCTAATGGTTAAGGGTACGGTCATGATTTAAATACGTGTATATTTTCATGACAATTTGCATTTTTTTTTTCAGATGGCGGTGGGTATGGAAATCGAGGATTGCCGTCGCGACTATTGGCAGAATTTGCTGTACATTAACAACTATTTCGAAAACACTCAGTGTATGAGACAAACTTGGTAATTTTTATTTATAGTTTTCTTAAGTTTGATTTTGATATTTTTCACTGAAATGACAGACAGATGAACTCTTAGACTTAATCTCAAATCACTCTATCTAACTCTTTCAACTGACTTCAAAAAAGGAAGACGTTCTCATCCTCATCACTTTCGCATGGGTAAACCAATTTTGACGATTCTTTTTTTGTTTGAAAAAGCTTCAATCAATGTCAACTTGAATGATCAAAATGACGTCCTTCTGTAGTGCTCTAGATCTACCTACCGCATATCCCTTTAAAGTAAACGATACAAATCCATTTGTTAGTCGATATATTTTTAAATAATACATTAACATAAGAGCCATCTAACGGTAGAAAATTGTACTATATTTCTATTGAAAACTCATTGCAGGTATTTAGCTGCAGATATGCAACTACACATCCTTGGCTTGGTTGTCTGTGTACTTGTAAAATGTAGTACTAGCAGAAAAGTGATACTATCACTTCTTTTTATCGCCGGTCTGATAATTCCCGGCGTGATCACTTATCTAATGGATCTAGACGCCATTGTAATATTCTCTCCTGAGTAAGTATTTCTTTATACCATTCAGAGACGGCTTTTGCTATCCATTTTCGGCATGCTTATTACGTCCTACAGGTGGTGAGCCCATCGCCAAACACAGGACACCAATTTGTTTTTTATCTACGTAAAAGAGGCAATTTATTAGTATTCGACATGCATTCTTTGATATCGACTGGTATTCGAACCCAAGACCGTCGGACCATTAGTCGAAAACACATGCCTGTGAGTAATTGCTACCTCTCGGAGAGATCAAAGCGCCTAATCATCCAAAGAATACACAGAAGATTAAAATTTGGTATTCTGCGAAATAAAGATGGCTAGATACTAGCACTATATCCACCTATGCTAAGGCCAAGCACACCTACAACCTAAAACAACCGCGACCACTGTAAAGTGCCCAAATGACCATGGCCACTGTAAAGTTATGACCAGTGGTGAAGTGTTTCATGTGACTTTTCGTCACGAATTTAAAAAACAAAAGCCATTTAAAATTACCTTTGATCAATGAGTAATAGTAGCGTAACTTTGTATTCTATAGATTCATTTTGAATATAATTAAGTCAAACAAATTTGTTTCAGAATATTGGTCCATTTTTTCCTCTTAGACCCAACCTTCAACAACGTCTACATCCGTGGCTACAATAACCTATCGGGTTATGTGATTGGCTTATGCTTGGGATACTTAACTTATCACTTGATGAACATCGACTTTAAAGTCGAGAAATTTAAGGTACAGACTATTAGCTTTGTAAGAAATACCAACGTATTGAAACTAATATAGGAAAATTTAAATTAATAAGAGAAAATATAAACTTGTTTTCTTATATATTACGTAATATTTGGTGAAAGCCGCTATGACGTTTTCGTTATTTGAAGAGCAAATAATTAGTTCGCTTACTGTATTGGCTATCGTCCCCTGTCAGCGATAACTACTTTTATGTCTGCCAAGTTTAACCAAAAACGAAAACAACAAAACCAGTAACAACACTAAAAAATTAATAGAATATTTTTTGTTGACGGGGATGCATCTTCTTTAAACTAAATTTCCTGACCTAAAAGATTACAGTGTATATATTGTTGATATATATTATTTATTTGCACACACTTAAAATAATATAAATAGGTGGACTTAATACGAAAAGGTATTAGGACAAAGTAACGGGTGTAAGCTAGGTACAAAAAATAAGAAACAAAAAGAAGGACATATGCCTCCCCCAACGATTTCTAAAAGGACCGGTTGTATGCGGCCCGGCATCCAGCTGCGTCCTGCAGCCTTTATGAGGTCGTCAGACGTCCTACGCTGCGCTTGCCGGTCCGTGGTCCCCAATCGAGAACTTTTCGGCACCATCGTTTACATCGTTACGTTCTACGCGCTATGTGCCCTGCCCACTGCCACTTCAACTTGCTTACCTTCGTTCGTCTACAGATCTCCAAATTCCTAATGTTATATTGTAAAGATACTCCGAGTATAGCCCTCTCCATAGCTCGTTGTGCGACATAAATACATGCATTATATAAAATAATAAATAGATATATATACATATATATTTTTTTTTAATGCGTGTAAACTAGCGCTTGACCATGATCCCACCTGGTGTTAAGTGGTGATATAGTCGAAAGATAGTACGCGCTAGTTTAGTAAGTGCCTATTCGCTCTACTCTTGAAGGCTCCCACGTCGTACTTGGACGGAAAGACTGACGCCGGCAACTTATTCCACTCCTTTGCTGTACGCACGATGAACGATGACTCAAATCGCTTCGTTCGGACGCGCGGAACATCGACTATAAAAGGGTGGAGACCCGCCGAGTGTCTAAACGTCCGAAGGTAGAATGGGGATGGGGGAATTAACTCGTGTAATTCCTGTGCACACTCTCTAAAGTGTAATCTGTAAAACACCGAAAGGCTGGCCACCTTGCGCCTGTGCTCAAGACTATCTAGGTGTAGATCTTGGTCACCTATCAACTTTTTGGCCCGCCTCTCCATGGAATCCAGTGCCGCGAGTTGGTATTTGGCTGCACCTGCCCATATATGACAACAGTACTCCACACATGGCCGGATCTGTGCTTTATACAAAGTCAAAAGCTGATAAGTAATATATATCTAAGTATAGAGGGATAGGGACAGTAAATGTCAAACTATTCCTTGATTAGGTAAAGCTTTCATAGTTACTCTTCGAAAGTAATTGGTTAACGAGAATGTAAGTAATATTTCTGAAAAAATAAAAATATATACGTATACTTAAATCTACCTTACGCTTCGCAGACCGAACCCTAAGCCATTATGCTATGGAATGAGAAGAAGTTAATTAAGCTTTCTTAAGTTTATGTGTTCCTTGTATTGTATAGTGTATGTATGTTTATTTACCATTTGTAATAAATAATTGAAATAAACAGAAATATTTGTGGATGCACCAACTCCTGGTGCCAACTGGTATCATGGTAATGTGGATGGGCAGTATATTCTTCAAGGACGCTCCACAGCATTCAGCTCACCTCAGAGGGGTTTACGCTGCAATAGTGAAGCCCATTTATGCTTTAATAGCTGCACTATTCATTCTGGGATTAATCTTCAAATGTGACTGTAAGAGTTTTTTGTTTATTTTGATTCATTACTTAGGTCAAATATCAACCGAAGCAATTTATGTTCTTCTTTTATCTATAATTTCTAGTGGTCGCCCTAAAGTCTACGAACTATATCTAAAGTCTTTGAACCCAGAAATTACATACAAATTTGTAAATTGAAATTTTTTTTTATACTTTCTAAGCAAGTGCTTGACTACGATTCCACCTGATGTTGATGGTAAGGCGCACTAGCTTTGTAAATACTTACTCACTGTACTCTAGTAAATCAAACAAAATTCAATCTTATGTGGTTAATCTCGCAGTCATTATTTATCCTGGCTGCTTAACTGTTGCCAAACAACCGTATAACAATAAAGAACTTAACAGGACCCTTGTCGTAGCTCTCAGGTCTACGTAGCCGTCTACGTAGCTATCTACGTAGGAGTCTATGAGTAGGAACAGAGAATAACAAGACACGTGAAAACTTTCTGCATTCAATATTGCGCGTGATTAGAATAGTTATATTTATATTCATATTTAAGCAAATAACCGAAGTATATTGGAGTGGAGATGTTGGATTCCCCTGGGCGTTTGACTTATTGTGCGTACATAGTGCATGTGCTGGTGATCCGTTTCTACCTCGGAACAGTAGAGTCACTAATTACTCCGTCGTTACTGAACGTGGTAAGTTAAACACATATATTATTTGGTATTATATAAATCAGTAACTTTACTGTATTACTGTGATATACGTTTAGGTTTAAGAAACTTTATTCTCACTTAAGATTTAGATTACAAGGCATTGACATGAGATCAATAAAACACAAATGATAAAAAACAAACTGCAAGTTTTATTTTAAATGCGCTTAGTAAATACTAATATATATAACTTATTTAGGCCCGTGCTCAATATTGGGATATATATAGATAGAATAGAATAGAATAAACATTTATTCGACACAAGAACCCATCAACAACAGGTAAAACAAGACAAAAAACAACATAAACAAAAGCAACATAAAAAAAGAACAAAATAGAAAATGTGCCGAGAAGGGATTGGCTCAGCATGTGCTGTGCTCATTAGCCCTGCGCTGATTTTCAGCCAATAAACCTGTGAAAACTAAGGCGAATACGATTCGTTTGTGTATTAATATGGCGTTACAATATATACACTTTCATTTATATTATACATAAATATTTAAAAAAAAAACGCAAATATATATTTATACTAGGTTGTAACTTTAACTTTTTAATATTTTGTTCCACCTTCTCTAACTTATCTTCTAGAACTTCATCTCTCAAAATCCTTCGCCATAAACCTATTCGTAAGATAAAGTATATGTCAATTTCTCTGTACATACATTTAGCGTTTTTAATTCGGTATTTTCAGATTATTATCTCCCTTGGAATTACCGCTGTGACATTCATCCTGGCAACGCCTATGTGGATAATGGTGGAATCGCCGGTCAACCAATTAGTAAAGCTTACCTTCACCTCGACGGCTGTGTCCAAAGAAACGAAACTTCCCTTAAATGAAACGAACATGACGCCAGAGACCACTTCGTGATACAAACGGAGTATGATTCCCGGTGCTAAGTAGTAGACGTCTTTAGATGTTAAAGCGGTGTTGTTTTATTTATTATAGATTATTTTAACTCAAACGTTGTTTTATTTATTTTTTGTACTGCCCATATGAATATGTCAATGTAAAATAATATATGTGGGAAACGGAACGTAAGGAGTGAAAGGGATAGCATGAGGAGATTGAGAGAGATAGAAGACGACAAGATGGTGGATAAAATATATATATCAATTGCAACAGGGTCAAGGCTACCGTTGAGTATAACCGTCATTTCTTCGCAATTCTGTAGCCTTAAAGTTACCCAGCGACTTGCAAAATCATTATTAAGTAACGGATTACTTAACGCAGTCGCTTGTGTTGTTGTGTATATTTTTAATTTCTGTGTTTTAGACTAAACTCGATCGTGTAATTTAATAATAATACTCTAAATAAATTAATGTTCTAAGAAAATTGAGGAATGTTGTTGGTTATTTTATTTTTATTTTTTTGCCGAACTTCCGCTGTGATATATCAATTAAATGGTAAGCAAGTATAAATAGTTTTTAATCGCGAAATAGAAGGAACTGTACCTGTGATAAATGATTGCCGGTCAGGCTGAAAGGTCTAGTCTACAAATCCAAAACACGCAGAGCGCGGTCACGCAGGACACATAAATCTGTGTGTAAGTTTTTTGAAAAAAAAAACAAAACCATGATACAACCAGTCCTTATATATAGCAACGAAAGATGGGCCTTGACGTGGAATAACATGCATACCGTCCAAGTTGTTGAACTCAAAATGTTGAGATGGATGTGTGGCGTAACCAGGCATGACGAACGCCTGGTTACGCCTCGATACGCATCGAATTTGTATAAGGAAGCCTGGGTGTACGTGACATTGCCGACAAGATGCAGGAGAGTAGGCTGTAATGGTATGGAAACAAAAGAGGAGGCCCCCGACTGCGCAGGGATCCTGGCACAACTTTCCTTTCCCGGTCGAAGATCCAAAGGAAAACCCAAGACAAGTTGGGAACAGTGTGATGACGATAGACATGAGGTAATGCAATATTACGAAAGACGTTGACAGGGACATAGCGAAATGGAAGACTAGAATCCGGAAAGCAGACCCCACCACCATATGGGACCAAAAGCAAGGAAGAGAACGAGAGTTTTTAATAGCGGGGAACACCGCGGAGCGTAATCGGTTTAGAATATTATTATGATCGACCGTATTTCGGTCCCAATACTAAAGAAGTCAACGCTAAAAATAAAAATTTATGACGATCAAACAAAATTAAAAAAAGAATTTCCGACCACAGATGTGTTATATTATTACAGTGTTTTGTATACTTTTGATTAAGAAATCTTCTGTTTAAAATATTAATAATTGATATTTTCAGAAACAGAATATGCTCGAATGCCACCCGTATTCCATCTCGATTCCTATGATTTATGTTTGCATCAAGAAGGTGGAATTTATTGTACAGTGGATGTAGATCTAGTCGCAGACGATGACAATAATCTTCTTAAAATTATACAGGTAATTTTCATTTAAAACTTTTCTGTACACTTGACACCAGAAACGATAAAACGAGAAAACCTTTTAAGTCTTAAATTTGCATTAAGTGTGAATGGACGAATAACTAAATATCACGCCAACCGATTTCGATTATAAGTAGTTTGATAAAAGTTTGGTTAGGTTCTATTTCATTTTATTTCTTAATATTCTTACGATAATTCGGAAACAAAGATTTGTTGTCGATTGTTGAAGATTGATTCCATTTGAAGTCGATTTTTGTATTTGCAAGTTAATATAATTGCAATATGTCGTCTCCGATTAATTTTTAAATATCTCAGGAATATAGTGACCGAAGAGAAACACACTTCAACCACTCGCGGCTACACTATGGCATCTGTGTTACCAAAATGTGCAGGAGGCACATAGAGCTAAATATAACAACGAACTTGATGCTTGCTGTCGAGAGATGCTTGAACGAATCATTTTGGAATGATTACAAATTGAAAACAAGAATCAATAAAGAAGTAGTTTGTAGTAATCAGAGACATACATTTAAATTGGAAGGCGCTGACATTGCAGTCGCCGTGATGTGTTCGTGTTTAGTTATGCTTAATGCTGTCGGAAGCATTTATGGCTTTCTAATGATTAAGGATGAGGAAGGTAAATTTAAACTTGTTTTTTTAAAGAATGCTTACTATTTTTGTTACCCGTTAGACATTAGGAGCGTCGCTGGAGTTTCTTCGGCCACTTTTTCTCCCAGCGTTGGCATCCCGGAGTGGCATTTAAAGTTAGCTTACCTTAGAATATCCCGATTTCTTCCGATTAAAATACTATATTTTTGTAACAGGTAACAAATGGTTGCAATGCTTCTCGATGAAACGTAACTGGCTTTTATTGAGAGCGCCTTCAGGAAATGGTACCGAACGTCGGTTTAGGAGTTTAAAATGTTTAAACGGCATGAAGTAAGAAGATGAATTATTTTTAGTGTAATTAGTAAGTAGTATAGCTTGGTCTACTTTGACTGAAGGCCGCAAATTCGAATGCCAGTCGGCTTGTAACAATTAATTGCCTTTTTTTTCTACAAAAAATCACTTGGTTGCTATTGGTGCCTGGTATAATAGCGATGGGCTCACCAACTGTCACATACGGGGAGCTACAAAACATGGTGCTATGCAGATTTTTATCTGATATAAAAGTAGTCTAAGTCACTTCTTATTTCATCAGCTATATGCGAGTGTAAGTCCTGTCAGAATTGGTTCAGCCGTTCCAGACATTAGCCGGAATAAACAGACAGTCCGAAGAAAATTGTAAAAAATGTTATTTTGGTATACAGATACCCTATATACATTTGAATGGAGACACTCCAATTTAATTTATTTATTTAGATTATGATATTATAAATTAATTTTAATGGATTTGTGTTCTTTTCAGGGTCATAACGATAGGGCTGGTGATAATGGAGCACTCCTTACTGCCATTTACGACCGTATTAGATAATACGCATTTCTTAGAAACCGTAAGTATGCAAATATTTTATTTCACATTGTAGGTTTGAGACGTGGACATAAAAAACAATAGACATGAACATAGTGTGATTAGATCTACGTTACACGTTTCCGTTGTACATTGCATAAACAACACAATTGGTCATTTAAAATTAATTTTTAATGTCTGCTATAAAACATATTCATTAACAAAACAAGTTGTGTTATGTATGAGAAAATCAACGTGGCGTTTCCGTTTACTGTAGGAATACGAAGGAATTGTTGCCGGCTTAAGTTAAATTTAAAACTCGTTAGAAATTTCCAAAAAACAAGCTCAATAAAATGTCTCTAAATCGTTTCCTTGACAACTTTATACTAGCAATTTTGATATAATAACGTTTACTAGCACAAGCTTAAGCGTAGTTGTAATAGCTAAAATATTATTATTGATATTTCTAAAAAAATATTTTTAGCTATATTTAAAAAAAGTATTTAAGAGTAGCTTTTTCCGGCTTTATCCATGTATATCTAGATCTATGTTGTTATATAGTACATATGTCATTCCTGTTACAACAATTATTGTAGTTATATATATATATATATATATATATATATATAATAATAATATATATATACAATAATTGATTCTCAGAGTGTCAATAGATATGAAAATTAGATTGATGTCGATAATTTTAATTAAAACATTGAAAAATTTCAAATTGTTGTATTAAAATTATAAGATTTCATTTCCATCTCCGGGGATTCACCTCCCACGACTACCATTTTTTTTATTTTTCTTAGAGTTGTCAACTTTGACAATATGCACTGCGTGTCGAATTATAGATTTCTAATGCCCCTGCTCATAGAGGCAGGGTTTATTCGAAAAATTTAACTAATCTTTCTATTTGATATTTCGTGTGTTACAGACATACAGTAACTTCTTATATCACCTACTAATCGACGGTACCGTAATAGTTCAAACATTCTTCTTCATTTCTGGTTGTCTATTGGCTTACCTCATGCAAGTGACTTCAGAGAAAGAGAGAATTACATGGATGATGATCCCTAAAGGGATTTTGTTAAGATGGCTAAGGTAAGAGTATTAACAAACAGCTAATTTACTAGGAAATATAAACCGATTTCAAAATTAAACATTAAACAACACTCACGGATGGTCACTTTTGTTTCGGAAGTATCAAAGTTATATTACGAAGTTGTCACGCCTAAATATTTTTTTTCTGCCACATATGAGCTTAAGGTCTTAAGTCTAAGCTTGTTTACTGTTGTTAAGTGGGTCTACCAATATCTCAATGGACAATAATTATTGTATATTTTCCTGATATATCTGAAGAACCCTAGGTCCTACTCCTAATTATTGAATACATACCTTATTGAAAGTAAACCCTCTGCAACAAAATAAGACTAATAGACTAACTAAAACTAAAAATTCATTTATGGCAAATGGTTTAATATTTTATAATAACATCCCGAGTAAAATTATTGAATTACCAATCGCTAACGGTAAATAGAGCCGTGGTAGCCCAGTGTCCGAGCGGTTAGCTTAAGTTGCAGTACCAGCCCTGTAGTTCGGGGCTCTCAAGAATAAGATTACGGCATCCCCTGCCTGCTGTAGAAGGCGACTAAAAGGGGCCTCGGCTTCACTGGGCGACAAGGGTGGGGGCCGTTGTCGTCCGTTAAGGTGGACCCGGGAAGAAGGCGACATCGGCTGGCCCGTGTAGCCTTGCACTGTGAGGGCACAGGGGAGGAGGGAGTAACTTCCCCCCCGGGACGTGCTCTCCTTGAGCACAGTGCAGAAGGGCTCCGGTGCTTTCCACCGGAGATCCAGGAGCCCCTCGTAATGCACTGGGGAAAGGGCTACCGGGGAGGTTTTAGTGGGTAAAAACCCCACATAACCACCGCCTTCCCCCCAGAAGGCGGGGTATCTTTTTGAAGAGATCCTCCCCGTTACAAAAAAAAATGTTGCAGTAGAGTTCGATCGCCGGTGCCCGCACCAATAAATGTGCTGTTGCAATTTTATGTGCTAATTTACGACGCGCTTGGCGGTGAAGGAAAACATTGTGAAGAAACCTACATGAGAAAATGTTTCTAAGACATGTCAAGTCTGGCAATCCGCACTAGGGCCGCGGGACGGACTATGCACTATTCTATTTACAGAGAGGCCTGCGCCCAACAGTGGGACATAAATATTATATTTATTAAGGCTGTAACTTTAACTTTTAATCAATCATAAAAAATGTAAGAGAACTTATTATTAAACACAACATTATGGTGTCAGGTGACAGGAGCGTATGGGAACAAACGTGTCCTGGCACTGCAAAATAGTCAATTTGTAATATTTTTGTGTTATTGTCTTATTGTAAAAATTAACTCCGAGTTTCGCCTTGCTTATAATTGATTTACGTTATTTATATTCTGTATTATGGCTTTCGTAAATGAACTATGACTTGCCTATATGAATAAACATATTTGATTTGATTTGATAAAATCAACGACGTTACAAGAGCACAAACATTACAAATGGATTGAAAAGCTCCTTTTTTGAAGTCGGTTATGATACTTTACCAGGCTTCCCTAACCCATTATTATGTGTGCCTGAAATTCCAGGTTTAATGTCTATAACCTCTTGAAAGTTTAATAACACCGAAAATCAAATATTTTGCCTCACCATATCACCGTTTAATGGGTATGCTTGGGTGAATATTAGGAGTGTAGCTGGTGTTTCTTCAGCCACTTCTTGTCCCAGCACTTTTCGAAACCACACTTAAATTAAGCGTCAATAGCCTAATGGTTTAGGGTATGGTTTGCGAATCGTTAGGTCGTTGATTCGAATCTACGTGAAGCACTTAGATTCGAATCTAAGTGCTTCACATAGATTCGAATTCGAATGCTTCTTAATTGGAATGTTTAATAAGAATGTTAGTAATATTTCTGAAAAAAATATTGAGTTAGCTTTTTTTAAAAAAAAGCAATTTGATGGACTGATAGTGTTTCGATAAACTAGAGACACTAGAGCTTGTGAGCCTACAATATTTTTCAATTTCTAGATTGACACCATCGTATGCAGTTGTACTGGCAATCACTACGACATGGTATAGATTTGCGGGATCGGGACCACTATGGCAAGTTAGTATTTTAACATTTACTACAGTTATTTACAACAAAATAAATATTTCAATCATACTCAAAGAAAGAAGGGCAACACTGTTACTGAGCTTAATCATACCTTAAATGCTGCTAGGTGTGGTTAAGCTCGCCAGTAATTAAAACTTTAGGTGATCCAAAAATATAAATATAAACATACACGTCCTTCTAACCGTGGCGGGGTAGGCATAGAGAGGTGTCGCTGTTCACTTTTCACTGTGTGTGAATTTCGATGGTTAATTTTTTATAGAAAAGGATGTACTTCAAGGACTTTTTGTTGAGAGTTTGGTTAGGTTCTGATTAATTCTATTACGTTATATTCCTATGATAATTCAAAAAAAATATTTTTTATTTTACATTGTCACTCGCCAATTCATTGCTTGCAGTCTATTGGCGAGTATTGCGCCTATAACTACGATGGCATTAACTTCACAACTTTTCACTATTTTATGTATTGTTTGTTAAAAAGTTCAT
The DNA here is from genome assembly GCA_029286785.1 of Meandrusa payeni. NCBI lineage: Eukaryota > Metazoa > Arthropoda > Insecta > Lepidoptera > Papilionidae > Meandrusa > Meandrusa payeni. The sequence goes on along the minus strand of JAGSMX010000008.1, from coordinate 1,334,949 downwards.
TGTGTTGGTGTAATAAATAAATAAATAAATAAATAAAAATACAAAGAAGTCGATTTGAAATCGGTTTTATTTTACTCGTAAATTTATTAATAGATGATTGTATTCATATCTCTTTATTTTATTCTCTTTATGAAGGAAAATCAAAGATTTGTACAATTACAATAATTGACAGAAAGTAATAAATACATCTTTGGTTACAAATAACATCGTTACAGATTATTTCGTACTACCACGGATATACACTACCGATATCTTAAGGAAATATAAACGTATTGGTAACGTATGGTATCTTTTACAGAAAATGGTGGGCAACGAAGTTAAGAAATGTCGGCATGATGGCTGGCAGAATATGGTCTATATTAACAACTACTACGACCACACGCAGTGCATGGGGCATACATGGTACGGAGTTAATACCAGTTAAGGTGTCACTAGACTTTGGTTTTGAACGACATTAACGACGTATTTGTTTGTTGTGTAATCTAATATACGAGTATATTATAAATGCGAATGTTTGGATGTTGGCTGCTAAATGACGCCATAACGGCTGAACGAATCTGGATGAAATTTGGCACAGAGGTAGATTACAGTCTAGTATAGCACATAAGTTACTTTTTATTTAACCGACTTTAAAAAAGGAAGTTGCTGATCAGGTTAAAATTAAAATAACAGCCTTTATATATGTCCCACTGCTGGACACAGGCCTTCTTTGTAAAGATAGTATCAGGACATAGTCCACCACGCGGCCCTAGTGCGGATTGGCATAGTAAGTTTCCTCATGATGTTCACCCCCGAGCGTGTGGTACGTCGGCACATAAAATTGCATCAACAAATTTATTGGTGCCAGCACAGGAGATCGAACTTGGGTTGCTAGAGTACCATGCAACTTGAGGAGACTGCCCGGACACTGAGCTACCACGGCTCATATATCAGGTACCAACTGTAAATTAATTAATTCGTTGGATAGATTAGTTATGAGCTTTTATGATTTAATTTATTTAAGGGTAGTTAAATTTTCTGTAAGCCCTGTAGTTCAGGGCTCTCAAGAATAAGACTACGCCTGTCGTAGAAGGCGACTAAAAGAGGCCTCGGGTTCACTGGGCGACAAGGGTGGGGGCCTTTGTCGTCCGCTAAGGTGGACCCGGTAAGAAGGCGACATGGGGGAGGGAGTAACCTCCCCCCCGGGAAGTGCTCTCCTTGAGCACAGTGCAGAGGGGCTCCGGTGAGTTCCACTGGAGATCCCCTTACCATGCACCGAGGAAGGGCCACCGGGGAGTAATTAGTGGGTAAAAACCCCACATAACTGCCGCCTTCTCCCAGAAGGCGGGGTATCTCTTTGAAGATTTCCTCCTCGTTAACAAAAAAAAAAGTTAAATTTTCTGTGCCTATAGGTTTGAGTACATTGTTCTTAGACTAGTTATAACTTGTGTATTACTTGGTAGTTTTTCGAAATAACCTTCGCTCGGCTCCTGTATCTTTTAAAGTCTCTATCGATGAATACGGCCTTGATTTTGATTTATTGATAGTTGTTGGATAGTTTTTAACCGATTTCCAAAATGCTGATTGTTGATTGATCAGGTACATACTGTAATCGGGTACATAGTTGTTGTATAAATGTTAACTAATTTCAGGTATCTGGCAGCAGACATGCAATTGTATATCATTGGTATAATTACGTTAGTTCTGGTGAAGGATACTCGGAATAGAAGATCTGTATTATTGGCGATGTTCGCGACTTCCCTCTTCATTGTACCTTTTCATACATACTTTCAAGATCTGTACGCTCACATTATAATAACACCTGAGTAAGTTGCTATTACTAATAAACCATAGATAAAATGATATATCCTGTATTTCTGGAATGGAGAAGAAAGGCAAACTGGTCCCGTGTTGCCTTTAATACTTAAAACAACGAGGGTGATACTATACTCCCCTGGTTAGTTCGTCTGACGCCTGAACTCAATGAAAACGTGGATTGTTAATTTTATTTACCCCAAGATAATTAAAAAGCGTCCATAGATTAATGAATTGGGGTTACGATGTGCAAATCGAAAGGTCATGGGTTCAAATCCAACATCAACATGAGCTTTACTTCAGTCGTCTAAAGCACACTTGTTTTTTTATATTTTCTGTAAGCATCCCACCTCGTTTCGTTTATCCTCTAATGCTGGCACTACTAGTACGTACCGTTGGAGATATCCCCTCCCAAATCAACGAGAATGGTGACAATGATAACCCGCTCGATAGTAACAAAAAAGATAAATAAAAAAGAATGATTTTTACTTTTTTTTTTCACAGAGCAGCTCGGGAACACTTCGCGAACGATGCCACTTTCAACCATTCATACAAGCGCGGTCATACCAACGTCACTAATTATATATTAGGGCTCGGCGCTGGCCTCTTGATATATGATCTACAGCAAATGCAGTTGGAAATTGAAAGATATAAGGTGTAATAAAATATTTTTATGACTACCTCATTTTCAACCGACTTAAAAAAAGGAGGTTCTCAATTCGTCTGTATATTTTTTATGCTTGTTACTTCATAACAATCGACTGGGTGGACCGATTTTGATGTTTTTTTTTATTGGAATATTGGTTCAATGGGATCCACGAGAAAACCCTATAAGTCTTAAATTTTGATCTTATGCGCCACACATGGACGCATAATTCAATATTACGATTTATTTATTTATATTACGTTTCGATGATTAATTGGTACTTTGGTAAAGGGTGTACTTTAAGGGTAGCTATTTAGTAAATTCAAAGAGGGCGTCCGTTTGTAATATCGTTTAACATTTGATTCAATTTGAAGTCGGTTTTTGTTTTTGGTTGTTTTTCAGAAATTCAAATACATTGTCTGGGCGACTGTTCCTGTTGGCGCTATGATGATATTTCTGAGTAGCTTGTTCTATATGGACGGTGTGAGGCCACCACTCATCCTCCGAGCCATTTATTCTGGAATACACAGAACTGTCATTGGACTACTCTTGTTTGTATTTGTTTTAGGAATGGCTTTTAAGCTTGAAAGTAAGTATTTTTAGAAATCTTTACCTTTTTTATAACTGCAAAAAAGACGGTGGACTCATAACTTGCGACCTGGTGCTTCTTAAGAGGTCCCATTCATGGTCCAATTCTGACAATGGCGTCCATAAGCAAACCATTTAATTATTAAATTTGCAATTATGTGCGCCACAAATGGACGAATAACTCAATATCACGCCAACCGATTTCGATGATTCATTTTTTATTGGAAATTATGTACTTTAAGGGTTAATTTTGAAAATTTGAAATTGAAATTGAAAAAACATTTATTCGGCTCAAGAACACAGAAACAACAGGTAAAACAAGATAAAAAACAACATAAACAAAAGTAAACAGAAACAACATAAAAAAGAACAAAAAAGAAATTGTGCCGAAAAGGGGTTGGCTCAGCATGTGCTGTGCTCACACATGTAGCACAGCGCTGGTTTTCAGCCAAAAAACCTGTGAAGACTAAGGCGGACACCATTCGGTTGTGTATTATTATAGTGTACAATACATAAACTTTCATAAATATTATATATAAATGTATATATTAAAAAAAGCAGCTATAGATACATATATATATATATAAATATATAGTTAAATACATATATATATATAAACAAATTACATAATAAATATAGTGTTATATAAACGATTTGTCGTAATTGATGTTGGCGTGGTTACGTTGAGACTCGGTTAAGAAACTTTTTAATTTTTTTTTAAAAATAACTAATGTTTTAGACGTCCTAATAGGCGGGGGGATGTTATTCCAACATTTTGACGCCGCATATCGAAAACTACCACGGAATGCAGTAGACTTGTGGGTTTGTATGCTTAACTGGTGCGAGCACTGCCGGCTGTTATAGCGGCTTATCTCCGAAACCATAGTGAGCTTTTTGCACAAATAAGAAGGCCTTTGAAAATTAATAACACCAAACAGGAGGCATGCGAGGTGAAGTTTACGTCTCGACTTCATTTTTAAAATACAGTTCTTGTTTAAAAAAGGTGTAATATGGCTTCCCGAGGGGATGCTATAACAAAACCTGGCACAGGCATTCTGAACTCTTTGTATTAGGCGTTGTGTACGTGCAAGTAGCCTCGGCCCGTACACGCAGTCTGCGTAGTTCAACTTCGACAGTACTAAAGACTCAGTCAGTTGAACGCGTACGTACGGTGCCCCCATCTGGGCGGGTGACCTGTCTCGCGGCAATCGCGCACAGCTGCGCAGGGCGCAGCGGATTGCCGCGATCAGGGTCATCCGGGGGTACCGTACGATCTCGTGGGCGGCAGCTACTGCGCTTGCCGGCGATCCGCCGTGGGAGCTCGTGGCGGGGTTCTAGCCGAGGTGTCCGACTATGTCTCGGATAGAGGGCCTCGGAGAGAACCCTCTGCCAGAAGAGGTCCGGCGGATCCGTCGGTTAGGTGAGGTAGCACTCTGCCGGAGGTGGGAGGAGGACCTGGCGCATCACCCGTACGGTTTACGTACAACGGGTGCTCTGCGCCCGGTCCTGAGCGGTGGATGCGCAGAAAGCGCAAACCTTCACCTTCCGTCTGACGCAGGTGTTCACGGGGCATGGCTGCTTCGGGGACTACCTGTGTCGGACGGCCCGACGGGAGGCTGATGAGCGGTGCCATGATTGTGACGCTGCGGTGGATTCTGCCCAGCACACCCTGGAGGTGTGCCCGAGATGGGCAGCGCAGCGTTGCGACTTGGCATCCGCCATCGGTGGAGACCTGTCGCTTCCGAGCCTCGCACTTGCGATGGTACGGAGCGACAGGTCTTGTCGGCGGTCGCCTCCTTCTGCGAGACAGTCATGTCCCAGAAGGAGGCCGACGAGCGGGTCAGGAGGGCTGGCCCCTCCTCCGCAGGCGACGAGTCGGGGTGCGCAGGAGGCGTTTCAAACGCCTCCTCTCGCTGCCCCCTGTGGTCTGAAGCGGGCCAGGATGGGAACCTGGCCCCAGCATGCTTCGGCGTCGTCGGGACTTCTCTGAGTGCCGGAGGAGTCCCCTTCGAGGGTGAAGTCCGGTCTTGCCGAGACCGGCCGGTCGTTGGGGTGTCCTGTCGCTGACAGATCCGGGGCACCCCGCTCATAACGGCTGATGGCATTCGCGGTAGGTTTAGTGGGTATGGGCTGCCCAGGCCGAGTCCCACACATCCCTCCGGGCCCACCCAGGGTACCGGAGGATGGTTAATAACTCGATTCCCCCGCGTTAACAAAAAAAAAAAAAAAAGTTGAACGCGTAAATCTGTACAAAGGAATGATCTAATTTTATACAACACTTTCAGCCTGTAAAAGCAAGCTCGCACGGATTCAGCTACATGGTTTTATGATGTTTGGTTAGCTCCTGATTAATTCTATTAAGTAATATTCCTTTTTTATGACGAACTACACAGATTGGCCAGAGAGGCTGACCTTGACTGCTTCACCGGAGTGAGAGGTGGCACAGCTCTTAGGTCGCTTAGCCTGAATTTCTATTGCTAGTAACTCGACACAAGGTCCCCCGGTGAGGGGTAACCTCGGCTTGGACGGTTACTATGTTACGCGTAAGCATTCCGACCCGAGAGTGCCCGAGAGGGCCGAACCACGACTCGGTCGGTTGCTATTTCGCAGATAATCTAAGGGACATTCAAAAGCTAAACTAACTTTGAGTGCCACTTCGGAATTTAATATTCCTACGATAATTCGGAAATACGACGAGACCTTCCTTTGCGTTATAGTGTTCAACGTTTGATTCGATTTGAATTCTTTTTCTTTTTTTCTTTTTACTCATAAATATACTTGTTTTTTTTTAATATAAAAAATCAAATTAACGCTACAGATTCATCGGTATTTGAATGGTGTCACAGCTCCAAGTCGCGTAGCCTGAACTACTTTAGGGAGTAACTCATGGTCACGTCAACTCAACATGGTCCCACGGGAAGCACTACAACTTTGATGGCTGTTGGTTATTATAGTAAAAATTGATATGTTATGTTATATTATTATGTTTATATATTTAATTTACTTGTAAGTAGGTATGTATATAATATATACATGCATTTATTATAGTTTTCTTTTATTTATTATTTTCTCATATAGCTTGCACCCGTTTTGTCTCTTTACAACCTCAAGGTAGACTGGCAGAGAATGCCTACTGGCATTAAGTCCGGCTATTTGTACCTTTTTTTTGTATTGTGTGCAAATAAAGAATAAATAAATATGTAATTCCTAAGTGGTGTGGATTCTGTAAAAATAAAATATTATATAATATACATTTTCAGATGTTTACAGACCGCTCCTAGAATGGCAAGGTTGGACGTCCCTTGCCCGAGTGTCTTACTCCGCTTATATAATTCATGTGCTGTTAATACAGATAGTAACATACTCGAGAACTACACTGATCCACATAACCGTACCTCAAATTGTAAGTTACTTTGTTAATTATTTTTTTTTCCCTACTATGACCGGTCCCTTTCCAACCGACTTCAAAAAAGGAGGAGCTTCTCAATTCGTCTGTATGTTTTTTTATGTTTGTTACCTCGTTACTTGCGACTTGGTGAACTGATTTTGATTTTTTTTATATGATAGCTGGTGCTTTCCGTTCAATTCAATTTTCAATTGCATCATTAAATTTGCATCAAGTATGTGCGCGACAAATGGACGAATAACTCAATATTACGCTAACCGAATGCAAAGGATGTACTTTAAGGGGAATTTGATTACGGTTCCTATTAAGTTCGAGTTCGTAATATTCCAACGCAAAATCAAAAATACAAAGCGGGCGGCCGCGCTTATTAGCGTTTCACGTTAATTTCGATTTGAAGTCGGTTTTTCGATCGGTTAATGAGAGTTTGGTTAGGTTCTGATTAATTCTATTTCGTAATATTCCTACGATAATTTGGAAATACAAATTAGAAGATTAGAAGTTGGGTATTGTTTTGGTTCGTAAATATAGTTGTATAACCGTAGAATTCTGTCTCTTCTTCAACAGTACTGTACTTGTAATTAACTACTTACGTATGCTAGTTGCGTACGTATTTAATAGTAGTCTTAAATTGTCATAAACCTACCAATATTTCGACCAATAATCATATTTTCACACGGTTTTTAAGAATTCTCTGGAAACCCAAGTTCAAATATATGGGAATAATTAGTAATTCTTTTCAGATTATGACTTGTCTCGGCGGTGTGTTCGTTGTTTTCCTGGTCGCCGTCCCTTTCTGGCTACTCATTGAAGCTCCCTTTATGCAGTTGGTTAAACTCTTATTGCCCACTGGAAATAGGACCATCAATAAACCTACTTCTAGAAGTAAAAAGGACACAGTCGTCTATAAGACTCAGTTATAGATGTTGTAATTTATGTGTTAGTACGATGATCGACACAAAGAATAATAGTGTAAAATAAAAACTCCAATTTTCTCAATACCAATTGTGTGTGCTTAGTTATTTAGCTTAATGAAAGTATGCATAATTATATCGACGCTGGAAAACAAAAATGTTGTAACCCACAAAAATGAAATTGTTCACCGTAGCCGAAAAACATTTCAACTTTAAAAAAAAAATTATAACTTTCGTGTTTGTTCACCTAGAGCTGTCATTTTTGGACACAATATTTATTATTTTTTGCTGAATAATTGTACCACGGCATTAACCTAAAGTTTTCCAAAAAGAAAATCGTTTCACGGTAAAAAAAAGAGAAGTGTCAATGTTGAAAATCCTATTTTCGCTATTTTTCATCTAATTATTACAAGTCATATTTGATTCGAAGCGTCTTTTTTTTTTCTGATACCGGCAACGTAAAAAAGTGAAAATGGCCATATGTGTCACTTATTACGTTTTTGCTTTCCAGCGTCGATATGCATAATTATGTGTGTAAAAATATATAATATGGTTCCAATAGAATTAAAAGTGTTAAATAGATTCATATTTAAAACAAAATTATACAAGTCACTTAATTCTTTAAATATTTCCAGTGTTTCCGAATTTTTTTGTTGAAAATGCTTTTTTAGTTATTTGATATTCTTATTCAATGATTCAAAAATAGTAATTATGACTGAAATGTTGACATATACAATTCACAATTTATTGACATTCATTTTAATTTGCATCCTTAATTATAATAAGCGAGACATGTCGGCCTGTCTGTAATAATATCAATTGATACCGCGTTTTCAGCAAATAAATAAATCTTATCTTATCTTATGTAAGTGACAAAGAAAAATCCTGTCCTCTCTAAATGGCACCATTAGTACCAATCCTGAACATTATTTTATAGTAAAATGTTTCGTCCTACTTACGTACGTACTTACGTATTACTTATACGTAAGTACGTTACTTATTACATACTTACCCGGCGTAGGGGATACCGTGATCAAGAAGGCGGTTCCCCCAGGGCGAGACTTCCATTGCACTGCGGCAGAGTTAACCCCTGCGATTATCGATAAAGGTTGATATCGTTATCTTCAGATAACTTCATTTATTGCCAGTTACGAATAAGTAATAATGTGAATTCATTCATCTGAGACTATAGAACAACTATGACAATTTGAAACGGGATTCTACCAGCACTACACGACAATGGTTAACTGGAAGGAAATGTTATTTGGCATTAAGTTCTCCTTTGTACACATATTTTGGTGCTACAACGAATTTACTACTATGACAAAGGATGCAAAATGTTTATTTTTTAGTTTCACTTCTAGCATAATAATTCCCAATGTTCACACAAATATATAAGTTGATTTTATATCAATACCTCTAGCTGAAAATTAGTATTGTAAATTCCTGTTACAGCACACAGCTGAGCAGGCCTCCGTTTCAATGCCAGATTTTCGTATCTTTCTTTGAATTTTTAACTATTAAATATGTTAATTTAGTAAAGAATATATTCATTTTCTTTCTTCCCAAAATATAGTGACCCTCTTCCTGTCTCCCTCCTCGTCTTGTTTTCATGGCCGGTAATTCAAAGTAAAATTGAACCTTGATAAAATTCTTCAAAGTAGTTTAGTAATATATAGCTTAGAAAGACATAGTAAATGAGGTGTACAAAATTACTTGAAGAAGCTGTATTGGTATAATATTTTTCATGATTTTTAAATTTGGTTGCCACTGTCAGCCCCGAGGCTTTTGAAATCTGAATTTAGAGGTGGCCGCGTTCTTACAGCGACTAGCGTGAAATTGACAAAAGTAAGTTAGCAAGGGTTCTCGATAGTTGACGCCAGTTATTATCTTTACCTAGGCCATCGATCAGAAGACCGCGGAGTGCAACCGTGAGAGAGCTTAGAGACATGTGTCTCCATACCTCAGCAGAATCATAGATATAGGCTAACATATGTATGCCTGTAAACAGCGACCACAAGTAAAGTATATTTACGAGTAAAAACAAAAACGGACTTCAAATCGAACCAAACGTTAAATTCTATTACCGCCCGCTTTGTTTTTCCGATTTTTTTTTTAAAAAGAAAGCTAGCAATATTTCTTTATTTTTCCTGAAGTATTACTAACAATCTTGTTAACCATTCCAACTAAGCTTAAGCTTGTGCTAGGACATGGTTCCCGGCAATAGTCGAATGGTGGATTCGAACCCACGACCTTACGATTCCCAGGCCGTACCCTAAACCATTAGGCTATTGACGCTAATTATCGTAGGAATATTACCAAATCAAACTTATTAATCAGAACGGTAACCAAAGATACATCAAACTTCTCCTAAAGTACATCCTTGCAATTATCCAAATACGTTGACGTGAAATTGAGTTATTCGTCCATTTTTAAGATTTATATGGTTTTCTCAAATATGCCATTGTCAGAATTGGACCAAATTAAGTTAAATGAGACCACACGGAAAGCATCAGGTTTCAAATAACAAAAAGAATCATCAAAAAATATACTATGCTCCTTTTGAAGCCTATGCTAAGAGGCGACTAAAAGTGCCGTAAAAATGTAATCTAGGAAGAAGACAATACGGAGTAGACCCGTGCTTCCTTAGCACAGCGAAGTCGGTAAGGGAGGAACTCATACCCTGCGACATACTTCTGTCTACTAGAGAAGCAAGGCGTTGTAGCAATCTGATACGAAAGGACTCATAAGTATTATCAGAAACATGGACGTATGGAGATAAGATGGTTTGTGAGAAAAATTAAAATGTTAGCATAATGACGTCTGTAATGTTCACGAACGCCACCTTTAGTGCTAATGAGGCATTTTTAAGTGCACGTAAACAAGATAATATACCAATAGATATGAAAATAAAAAATAAACTCTCACGGCCTTTTGGCCTGCGGGGTGAACAGAGATAACAATCGTTATTCGTTATTCACCATGTTAATTAGATCCTATATGTTATAGAGTTTATCTCCTTTCATAAATATTGTGCAAGGATTAACGTTAACTTCTAACTAATAAAATTAAATCGAGGAAGTTATTATAGCTCCAACACCGACTAGGTATGTTAACTAGAAGACTAGCTATTAACTTTTGCACTAGGGCATATATGACAGAAAATTAGAGTTAATATTACTAACCTTGGACATCAAAAGTGTGATTACTAACAACACATAAGTCATAAGAAGTATGTAATAAAAAATATAAATATTACGAGTTTATACTCGTTTTTTATTTAGTTTTAGTTTTACAATATTTATATAAAAAGTAAAATACACAACAAAATCATACAAAATATAAAACGTTGTAGTGTGTGTCACCGGTAACGAAGATGGGCCCAAGCAGCAGGTGGTTAGAGCGACACCGAGAGAAATCTCCTGACGATGCGTGTCGTGTCCAGAAGTACTGCCTTCTGTATTCGACCCTTGACCCAGCCATCTAGCGAAAGTCTCTTAAGATGTTGATCGAGAATTCGCTATAAGATCGTTTACAGAAACCACTATGACGACAATGAGCGTCGAATCTATATCCCACAAGGCGATCACCTCGTGAGCCAAGACGAAGTACTTAGTGATTTTTCCCTTTCAGCCTTCACGAGGTTCTCGTCATGAATGGTAATATTGTTCTCAGTTACAGTGTATTGTTTTTGTATGTTTACACAAAACTTTTGACTGGGTAGATCTGTATTTATGATTCTTTTTTATTTGAAATCTTGTCCTCCCCTATTCCTTTCCCGTCAATTACGTCTAGTTCTGATAAAGGCATCCATGAGAAAACCGTATAAGTCTTAAGTTTGCATCAAGTATGTGCGCAACAAATGGACGAATAACTCTACACGACAACCGAATTCAATGATTCATTTTTATTGGAATGGATGATATCTCTCGTCACGTCGTGACTTCAATCGTAGTTTGATTAAAGTTTAATTAGGGTCTGATGCATTCTATTTCGTAATTTTCCTACGATAATTCTGAAATATGTTAAATCGAATTTAAAGTCGATATTTTGTTTTTACTCGTAAATATACTATTTAATCTTGTACCTCCCTCTAGGACGCCTTCTACCAATCCCATAACACATTTTATATACATTTTCTTTGTCTTTCCTCATTTTCTGTACGTCCGAACGGGTTTTACAATGTTGAATTTACACCTGAGTATAATTTAGAACGACCGTTGCTATTAATCCAAGCGGTCGCATGTCACGTACTTTTCAATTTGGTTTAGGAAAGCTTTAAAATCCAATTTAAGGTGTTAAAATATTTTTTTGTGTCAGTTGAAATGTATAGGACGCTATTATTAAATTTATTTTTCATCTTTTCTCAAACAGATGCTGTAATATATCAACTAAATGGTGAGTAATAATTCAAACATAAGAGCAGTGATAACTTAGTGGCTAAGTGCCTTAGTTACCATCTTTCGGTCGCGAGTTCAAATCGTAGTTGGGTTGTACCAATGAATTCCATCGGTTTAGACTTAGTGAATTTAATGAGCCTTTTTTTATTTGAAAGTTGCTGCTTCCCGTGCAGTCATTAAATTTCTTCCAATCCTGACAATGAGATCCATAAGAAAACCATATAAGTCTTAAATTTGATCAAGTATGTGCGCCACGAATGGAAGAATAACTCAGTATCACGCCAACGGATTTCGGTGTATCTTTTTTTATTTGACTAGGTGAAAGTCTGGTTAAGTTCTGATTAAGTTTGATTACGTAATATTCCTACGATCATTCAGAAATATAAAAGGGCGCCCCGCGTAATAGCTTTAACGTTTGATACGATTTGAAGTCGGTTTTTATTTTTACTCGTAAGTACACATTTTAATAAAATTTAAAATAAAATAATAATGTAATTAGATTAGGAATGTTATATTTTATTTGTATGCTAATTATGCGAAATATGTACAACGTACAACTGTACAAAATACACCATATTTATCAATATTTCCCGCTAAAAAACGATTATAATTAGTATTATCATTGTAAGATCGTTTGGCTCTATCACATAAAAAATTCTATACTTCATCACCAATGTAAAAATGATAAGTAAATCTTAATTAATAATGGTAACATTTTGGTTTTCAGGCACGGAATATGCCCGAATGCCCCCAGTTTTCCACTTGGATCCTTATGAATTATGCGTGCATCGAAACGGAGGAATATACTGTACGATAGATATAGATCTAGTTGCAGATGATAACAATGAACTTTTTAATATGATTCAGGTAAGAATACGATAGTGCTTCAAGATAAAGATAACTTTATATTTTCTTTATTTACAATTACAATAGCACTTTGAGGTATGTTTACAAAGGCAGACTTAATGCCTTGCTGGCATGCAGGCGTTAAAGACATAAGAAATATTAAACTACAAAATTCTTATAAAAACACATTAATAAGTCAACGTATATCTAGATCTAGAAATATATTGTTTTGTTGAATAGAATACTAGCAAAATTCTTTCACAAATATTACTAATATTGTTGTTAACTATCTTCTAACTTAAGCTTAGAATGAAGCTTAAGTGAGGAGGTAGTTCACCGGCCAACTAAGCTTAAGCTACGAGATAGTGTAGTTCTGGGCTCGTAGAATAAGACTACGGCATGGCCTGTCGTTGAAGGCGGCTATAAGGCGCCTCGGCTTCACTGGGCGACAAGGGCGCCTTTGTCGTCCGCTACAGTGGACCTGGGAAGAAAGTGACATCGGCTGGCCCGTGCCGCCTTGCACTGCGAGAGCAAGAGCAAAGGGTAGCGATAAACCCTCCCCCCAGGGACTTGCTCTCCTGATAGCACCGTGCAGAGGGGCTCCGGTGCGTTCCACTGAACGTCCCGGAGCCCCTCACTATGCACCGAGGAAAGGCCACCGCGAGGGGTTTCAGTGGTTAAAAACCCCACATAACTGCCGTCTTCCCCCGGAAGTCGGGGTATGTTCTTGAAAATTTCCCACCCGTCAAAAAAAATAGATGGTTCATGTCAATTTTCAAATGATGAACGATACGACTTTGTGTTTCGAGACTGTAAAAAACCATTCGATTATTGACGCCTCGGATAAATTGGATAGATAAATACGTAGATATGTTAAGATTATGATAGAAAATAAGTAGACATGAATATTGCCACATGTATTTACTCATTTTGATGAATTAAGAATCGTATTAAATTTACAGGAATACAGTGAAAGAAAGGAAACTCATTTGAATCATTCACGCATATACCATGGAATATGTGTCACCAAAACGTGTGTTGGCTATCTAAATCAGAATACATCGGACAATTTAAAAACAGTTGTCGAGAGATGTTTGAATGATTCATACTGGAACAACTATAATTTGAAAACGAAACTAAACAAAGAAATAAATTGTAATATCCACGAAGGGACAAATAAATTAGAATTGGCTGATGTAGCCGTCGCAGTGATATTTTTATGTTTCTTTATATTTAGTTTCGTTGGGAGCGGTTATGATCTGTTAGCAGCAAAGGAAAATGAAGGTATTTTAACATTTTTTGAATAAAAATAATCAAGGGAAGCCGTTCGACTACGACGTTCGAATTGCGATCTGATAGGGGTTCGTAATTGCCGCTTTTCAGGTTTTTAATAGTAAAAAGTCAGTCTGGCTCTCTCTTTCTCACAAAGGTCATCTGCCATATATAGGAGCTCGGTAAAAAAGTGGACAGCTAATGTCTTTGCCTACCCCGTTCAGGTTAAAAGGATTTTTCATAATTATTTATGTATATTATTAATTTTTAGGATTTTTGACAAGGTTTAAGGAACCTCGCAGATACGAGCCTCGGGGTATTGACCCCGGATAATCAACGAAAGTGGCAACTGCTCCCCTAGTCGTGGGTACCGTTAGGCCCATTTTTTTAGGGATAACTAAGAGGCTAATCCCTCAAGCATCAGCCACGTGATATCAGTCGACTAACTACGCCCTTCCGACCTCTCGATCTCAGTTGAGACGGAGGTCGGGGGGAAGTCTAACTGTTCAAAAGTTCCCTAGAATAGGGAATTTTGAACCTATCCTAAGATCTTGCATAGGTGTGCCTAAAAATGTAATGGATGGCTTGTTTTACCAGCTGAGAGACGTTATACGTTAGGAAGTAGTACTTACTAGTAATTTATAAATTATATATATTTTTTTATCTCTATATCTTCATAGCAATTATCAACTTGTTGAACCTACAGTCTAGTTACTGCTATAATCATGCTTTGAATATTAATCTAGGTAGCTATTGAGTATGTTTGGTCCGATCTAATGTTAAGTGGATTATTTATGCCATGGTCGGTAATAATCAGCAGAGCTGTGTTATTACGAAAAATTACGCACAATTTACTTCCATATCTAGCTGATTATCAACAAATGTATGCAAATGTCAGCATACAAACGACACTATCTACGTATGTAAAGGTCAATAATACAATAAGATTTAACAATGAAGTCATGGCTAATATAATAAAAATCTTTATTACAACTACTTGGTCTAAATAGATGGACAGCATTTATTTTTTCATTTTTTTAAAACGTACGATCTTAGCATGTCAGCTGATGTTCAGTGAACTGTGCTGCTCACGAACTCTTACATGAGGGAGGAGTTACTAGAGGAATTGCAAGAGAGTTGCCTGTTTATAGTAACGTAAGTAGGTGAGATAGATAGACTCTGTATTATTCACGTTTTAAACATTAAAATAGGTGCTTTATATATAAAAAATAAAGTTAAAAAACCAAAATGTGGTTTTGTAAAGTTATTTGGGAGTATCCCCAGAGTCCCTCGAGTAAGCTCGGCGTTGATGGCATGGTTGATCGTTCGAAGGCACCGGGGCTTAGAATATCTTAAAGCTTCATGAGACTGTCTCGTCTGTGTCTTCGCTTACCATGGAAAAGCTGGAAGACACATTCTAAAGCTAACATTAAAACGGTTTTCAGGCCAACGTCTATATAATTGTAAGAGTTAATTGTAACGTTAGGTACTAGTTATAAGATTTGGACGCTTTTAAGAAAAATATGTGAAACTATAACTATATGAACATCTTATTATAAACCAATAATATCCTTAATAATAATAATAACTTTATTAATATCAGAAAAACAAACATGTTACATATACAGGAGCTCTGTCTCCTGAACTAGGTACAGTGTACCTGTATCTCAGGAGACAGTGCCTTCCAGAGTCACAAACAGTAGGTCCTGCGTACAATAAGTTTTTTTTTAGTTTTAGTTAAGTAAATTAAACCATCAGCCCTGTAGTTCTGGGCTCTCAAGAATAAGACTACGGTATCACCTGCCTGCCGTACAAGGCGACTAAAAGGGGCCTCGGGTTCACTGGGCGACAAGGGTGGGGGCCTGAGTCGTCCACCAAAGTGGACCCGGGAAGAAGGCGACATCGGGAGGGCGACAGGGAGTAACCTCCCCCCCTCCCCTAAATTAAACCATAATTAATAATTAAAAATATATGAAGAAAACAAAAATGTGTGCAAAAGGAAAAAAAATAGAAAGAACTACAGTCATAGTCGTGAAGTTATGCGAATTCTTACAGATAAAGATTCATTTTATTTTAATTTTACAGGAAATAAGTGGTTGCTGTGTTTCTCAGTAAGGCGTAACTGGCGAAAATTGACAGCAACAGGGGACGGTGCCAACAGTCGGACTCAACGTCTTAAAGGTCTCGATGGCTTGAGGTATAATATATATATCATACTGCCTATACTTGTCAATTGAAATTCCATAACTTGGAAAAGACCTTGGAGGCAGTCATAACCAAAAGGTTACTAGCACCACTGAGAGACTAAAGTTATACCTAAGTATAGCCTTAATACTCAGACCTGATAATATGTTTAGGCTAAGCGACTGAAAACCTGTACCACTTTTCAGATTCCGGTTAAACTTCAAAAAGTATGACGCTTTATAATGCACAAAATTGAACCCTAATTATTTATTTACTTAGGCCAAAGGCCATTCTGTGAATAGAAACGCCAACGTTTGATATTAATCGCTTCTATGGTTACGGTATTTTAGCGTGGTGTTTCAAAGTTAGATGACAAATGACTTTCTATTTTTAAAAAAAATATGGAATAGTTATAGCAAATATATATATTTTAGTTGTTTGCATGTAACATGTTTTGTTTTAATTGTACTCGTGGTCGATAACGCAGTTATCTGTGGCTCCAATTAAAAATTTCCAACACCAAAACTAGCCTATTTGCCATTATACTATTTCAAAATACCGTACAATGTCTGTACGGTATATATTATATATATATTATCACAGTTTTTACCAACATTTTCATATCAAAAAAAAATAAATGACATGGTTTTTTTTTAATTATTTTTCTCGAGGCTATCATACAGTCAACAACCACCCACTCACCAATACACGTTGAATTACGGAACATCCTGTATGACGATATAAATATGTAAGCATGTAATTATCTGTACAGTAAAAATCGTGTTTAATGTTAATTTAATTTGAAGCCAGTTTTTGTTTCTTCCTTTAAAATATTTGATAAAACTTAATAAGTATTTCGTTACACGCTGAAACTTTAAATTAATATTATAAATAACTTCATAACCTTTCTGTGACCTATGGTGCAGAGACTTGGACTTGGGCCACCACAAGTTTAAAGTCGCATAACAAGAATAGAATCCGAAATGAAAAATTCGACGGAGAACAAAGGTAGTCGACATAACCCTGTAAGCTGAAATGGCAGTGGGCCGCCCACATCTGCCGATTCAGTGACGGCAGATAGGGGAGGAAAGCCTTAGATTGGAAGCCGCGCACGAGTCGAAGAAGCGTAGAACGCCGTCCCTCCATATGAGCCGACAACCTTATAAGGATAGGCAAAAGTGGCAGGATGTAGAAAGCGGAGGCGTATGTCGTGGGGGGCATTGGGGAAAGCCTATTTACAGTAGTAGATAGACACAGGCTGATGATGGTGATGATGTTATAATTTCATTTTCAGAGTGATCACAATATGTCTCGTTATTACGGAACACTCCATGTTGCCGTTTATAATAGCCAGCGACAATACGCACTATATGGAAAACGTAAGTATTTTCTATGTATATTAAGTATGTTAAATTTATGGCCTATTTAATTATATAAATATGTTTCACTGTTAGGCACAGGCCTTATCTGTGAAGAGAGTATAAGGGCATAGTCCGCCACGCACACCCTTGACCGACAGAATTCACACGTCTTAAAAAAATTCCCTGAAATTGACCCAGAGTGACATTTGTTCTCAAAGTGCGCGTTATATGACAAATTGCAGCTTCTCACAAAGAATATATATTTTTAGTCATACAACAAATTACTAAATCACCTGCTGTTCGATGGCACCGTGGTTGTACAGACATTCTTTATAATCTCCGGATGCCTGTTAGCTCTTCATCTGCAAATGTATTCAGAGAAAAGAAACTTAACGTGGAAAATGTTACCCAAGGGAGTATTCTTACGTTGGTTGAGGTAAGATTATTTCTGCCCTGTAGTTGTAAAATAAGGCAACGGTATCTCCTGCCAGTCGTAGAAGGCTACTAAAAGGGGCTTGGGGCTCACTGTTCGACAAGGGTAGGGGCTTTTGTCTAATCTCTTTTTCTAAATAAGAGTATGTACCCGATCAATAACATTCTTTTTTGAATTTGGTTAAATAAAACCTATGTTCTTCTATTTACTTCTGAGCCGATCTTTATGCAGATCCGTTCAGCTGTTCTGGCGCGATTGAATAACAAATATTCATCCATCCAAGCTTTCATATTTATAGTATTAGTGGGATTAGGGTGGGAAATTTCATACTCCTCGGTCCATGCAATTTTCGTAGGAAGGTGACATAGTTTTTAATATTAATATAATGTCACATTGTAGGTTAACACCGTCGTATGCAGCCGTATTGCTCTACATTATGACGTGGGCGAGGTTTGCCGGATCGGGTCCACTATGGCATGTATGTATGTTGTGATTAGAACAGCGACGAGTAATAATCGTTGAAGCATAACAGATTGAATCAGAAATGCAACTAATTTACAAAAAAACAAATATTAAAACCACATCTTACATTGTCAGTCCCTATCAACTATTTTGTTGTAATTTAATGGTATCCTGTAAGTAGTTCCAATTCTTTCATAACATCGGTGGTTGTCCCAAGCCGGGGTTACCCTTAATCCCCCCCGATTTTGTCTCGAGTTACTCCCAAATAGGCTTAGCAACCTAACTATGCCACCACTTAATCCGGTGATACAGTACAGGCCAGCTTCACTGGCTAACTTTTATAGATTTGTCATAAAAAAATCCCAAGTGTCTGGGCGCAAGGCGCTCGGACGTTAAATTCGTGACTACGTATCCTAGGTTCACGTTATTCCAATAAAATTGATTTTTTTTCTACTTCACTGAGCACAAATTTGCGTTCTCTACATCTCATAGCGTGCTCTCGCTTACACATTTTGAACGATGCATCGTGCACTATCAGCAATTAGCGGGAACTCTCAGCTCAGCGTAACCGGACACACAATATCCAGTATTCATCAATTTATAAGACGTTGTTACTTCAAAAGCCAGATTGCGGGCGAAGTCTTACAAGTTTTGGGCTGTTAAGTAATTTCTACAAAAGACATTTTCTGTATCATTAGAAGGTATTACACGTTGAGATACAAGACTGCCGGCGAGATGGTTGGCTGAACATGATCTACTTAAACAACTACATCGATGGATCACAGTGCATGATGCACACATGGTAAGCATTTATTCGATTAGATGAAGTTGGGATCTATTTTTTATAGAATGAAACAATTTATTTTGTACATTCATGGTTTTTTTTATTTTCAATAAAGCGCAACCACAGGCTTGTGTCCGTGTTCTTTTCTAATGTTCTTTAATTGTACTTTTGATAAGATGAGTGATACCTCTACAGTTACTACAATTTTTATGCCTATCAACAAAATAGGTTTTTTTCTCTTTCAATAAAGCGCAACCACAGACTTATGTCCGTGCTCTTTTGTAAAATTCTTGAATTGGTTGCTTTGGTTTTTTTTAATAAGGGTGCTACCTCTACAGTTACTGCATTTTTTTATAATGCCTGATAACAAAATAGGTTGGTACCATCCTGGTAAGTATAGATTAATCCATACAATTTTATTTCATTATCTATCGTGTTTGTATATTGTGATGCCGATAAATAAAATGTCTACTGGTAAGATAGTAGTCATTTGGTTTTTTCGTACTATTTTTTTTATTATTGGTATTATTTTTTTCTCTTCGACTGTGCCTACAGCTATTTTATGGCGAATGTCCAACGCCTGTACAAACCATATTTTTTTATGGCGTGAAGAAATTGATATATAAGAATATGAATTTTTGTATTGTTTTAATAAACTAAAAAAAGTAAAAAATTACTACCTTTTTATATAATATCTAAGCAGGTGCATCACCTTCACCTGATGCTATACGGAAATGTAGTCCTGGATGATAAAGCGTACTAGCTTATTAAATGCCTAATTACTCTGGTCTTGAAAATATCAACATTGTGATCAAAGTGCAAGACAGACACGGGCAAACGATTTCAGTACAATCTGTACTAATAATGAAAGACGAAGCAATGCGCTTTATTTGGATTTGTTGAATTGTTCACAACTAAAGGATGAAATCTAGCAATGTGTCTTGAAGTGATGGTGGTCTCAATGAATAGGGATGAATTTAACCACCGAATAAATTCCTTGTGTAACTTTATAAGCTTTAAGTAATATTTCATCACAATCATGAGCCTGCGACAGTACTGGCGGACATAGGCATCTCCAAGCATGCTAAGCATGCCACTGAGTATGATCCTTGGCCTCTGTCCAATACCAGTAGTTTTTGGGGGCGATCCCGCTCCGCGCCTTTTCTCGTAAAACTTAAATAAAAAATATAAATTAGCTGTCACATACCTTTAACCATAGCAGAGTTAACAAACACAGATTTCGTTTCCCGTAATACACCAAGCTTATAACGATTCATATGTGACATGCGATAAGACCATCGTTTTAGCAAGTGACTTTTTTTGTAATAAAAAAAACAGAAATTTATCGGTACCAGCCATTAACCCATAAATGATAATTTATTATTTATTATATATTATTATAAGCAAGGTGTTCTGACGACCTCATAAAGACCGCACTACGCTACCGGATGCAAGCCGCTTACAACCGGTCCTTTTGGAAATCGTTGGGGAGGCCTATGTCCAGCTGTGGATGTTTTACGGCTAAAATGATGGTGATGACGATGACGATAAGCTATTACTTGTAAGTAAAATTATGAGCAATTAAACATTCTACACAAAATTTCAGGTATCTGGCAGCGGATATGCAATTGTTTATCTTAGGATTCATCACCTTACTCCTGGCAAAAAGTAAACGGACTAGAAAGATGATATTATCGATGATGTTCGCAGTTTCTCTGTTGTTTCCAGCACTTCATACGTACTTTCAAAACTTATACGCGTACTTCACTATTACACCTGAGTGAGTTGTTAAAAATCTCATGTTTATATTAATTAACAGCCCAATCGATTAGTGTACCGATTGAACGACTTTTATTGTCAGATCAACAGACATTTAAACATTCCCTTCTACGTAAATTATTAATTTCGTTTCTAGTTCGACTTTTGATCTGTTGGTCAGGTCATTTAGTTTAGGATTACCTACATTTAGATTAGGTACAATATCTAATACAAGTTATTGGTTAGTGCAGCAGGAAGATCTGTACTGCAAATCTGAAAAAAAAATGTCATATATCTAAATTTTTTGTAAATATGTGTTGTGTTGTAACAAGTTTTACGAGCAAAAACAAAAACCGACTTCAAATTCAATTCTTCAATTTCAACTACGAATTAAAAAATGTACTTAACTTCTTATTTGCTTTTAGTGTACAATTTTTTTATGTGATCCATAATGAACTATGTGTCTCGCGGTTTGATATGTGGCCTTTGATTTAGTTTTTTATAAGTTGGTTCCACTATTTTTTTAAGTTTGTTGTTTGTATATAATTTAGTATGATTAGGTTTATATTAAGTTGTAGAATTTTTTTGTTCAGGTGATTGAGTTGGTTTGTTTGATTTCGTTACCTTATTTTATCAGATTTGTTTAATTATTTTATTTTACGTATCCATTACATTGACAACTTAAAACAATTCAGTAAATTGTTTTAAGTTGTCAATGATGTAGTTGACATGTTCAGTGAAGGTGTTGGTAGTCTGTTCCTTTGTGACGATAGATATTAATTAGTTCGGCTGTATGTTGTGCGGGAGACAGGTTTGATCGTGTTTAATAAATTTAATAAAATAATAATAAAACAATAAATTTAAATCAAAATATGTAAATTATTGAGAAATTAAATCTTCGTTTAACTTGCAGATTTGTTCGAGGGCTGTTCAGGAATGATCCTACATTCAACACATACAGGCGCGGCCACACCAACATGGCTTCGTATATTATCGGCCTAAGCCTTGGTCTTCTGATACACACACTGCAGCAAAGGAAATTTGATATTGAAAGATATAGGGTATTTTTTTTTAAATGAAAGCCAGGAATATTTTTTTTTCTTACTAAAATATTACTAACATTCTTATTAACCATTCCAACTAAGCTAAAGCTTGTGGTAGGAGATGGTTCACGACAATAGTCGAATGGTGGATTCGTAGACCGAACCCTAAACCATTTGGCTATTGACGCTTGCATTACTACCTTCACTTTTTTGTCAATTTTTTTGGTTAATTTAAAAAGAATGCAATAAGTTTTGTCACTACTATCTCAATTCGTTCGTATGTAAATTTTATGTTTGATACCTTATAACTTTGGACAGAGTAAACCGATTTTGATAATTACGTTTTTATTTGAAAGCTGGTTGGCTACCCATTTGGTCTAATTCTGTCAATGGCATCCATGATAAAACCAATTAAATCTTAAATTTCATTAAGTATGTTTGCGTCAAGTGAAGAAATAACTCAATATCACGCCAACCGATTTCGATAATTCATTTTTGATTGGAAAGGA
This sequence comes from Meandrusa payeni, assembly GCA_029286785.1. Classification (NCBI taxonomy): domain Eukaryota; kingdom Metazoa; phylum Arthropoda; class Insecta; order Lepidoptera; family Papilionidae; genus Meandrusa; species Meandrusa payeni. Next base: position 1,312,552 of record JAGSMX010000008.1, on the reverse strand, counting down.
TCGTCAAGGGTCGTTTGATGGAAATATTCCTACGACAGTCCGGAAACAAAAAGAGGTGGTCTACGTGTAATAACGTTTAACGTTTGATTCAATTTTTTCATTAGTTAACGGACCTATACTTATAAAGGATTGTTTGAGTATCAATAAATAGGAGTATTGTTCACCATTCTTTTCTGTTTTAGAAATTCAAATATTTATACTGGGCGCTGTTCCCTGTCGGTATAGGGGTTATACTATTCAACGGAATCTTTTATATTGATGGTGTAGAACCGCCTGTTATCTACAGAGCGGTGTATGCCGCTTTATCGAAAGCTATCGTCGGCGTTATATTATTCGCCATTATATTTGGAATGGTATTCAAAATCGAAAGTAAGTCATTCAACATTTGCTTTTAAACTTGCAGTGTAATAGGAGAATGAAAGGATGAAAATGTGTGCTCTCTCTCTCTCTCTTGCGACCACAGTAATGTACGAAACGGAACTCTCCCTTTTCCCATATTCACTAACTTATATCTCACTATCAACACAATTTTCGTAAACCTCGCACCAGCTTACTCCACGAATCAAGCGTAAGGAAGTTTTACTTTAAATTATGAAACCAATTTCAGATACTTATAGATCGATTTTAGAATGGCAGGGTTGGACGACACCAGCTCGTGTCTCCTACGCGGCTTATCTCTTGCATCTGATAGTAATACAACTTCTTACTGGAACAAGAACTACTTTAATACACATAACAGGACTGCAAGTTGTAAGTCGCATTTTACATAAGCTTGTTTGCAAAACTAGCAACTATAAATTAATGCGAAGACATCGACAAAAAGGTACACAGGGGAGTGAAGGGGGCGCCGGCCTACATACGCGAGCGCTTATTGGCTCTACTGTCGTACTCTGCCCCGCGCACCAATACTATACCCCGCTCGCTCCTGGTGTACAGTCGCGTTCTAAATTTTATTTTAATTGTTTTTTTTTACTGTAAATTTTTTTTAATGATTTTTACAGTTTGCTTTTATTTCATTAATTTATTTGTGATTTTAAACATATGCCAATAAAATAAGTACAAATCAAACATTTTATTCGTGATTTGTAGAATTGCGTGCGCGACGTGAACGTGTACAGATGATCCCTTTCAAGTTTCACTCAGCGTTAGAGTTATTTGCTGTAAACTGTAATTAATTAATTTTATATATTTCAGGGTATAGTGTGTATGGGAACCACCGTTATCACTTTTTTGATTGCTGTCCCATTTTGGTTATTAGTCGAAGCGCCGGTTACACAATTGGTTAAGGTTGCGTTGCCTACAGGAGATGATAAAGATAAAACCCAACTCTAACATAGGTATCAGAATGCGGATGTTAGGGATATCTATAATTAAAAACTTAAAAAATAAATATGTTATTTTATATGCATGTTATTGTACTTTAAAATTAAACCAACTTGGAGACGAAACACCAAAAGCTGGACAATCAAAGATAACAGCATTATCTGATCACCATTTTTATTACGTTTTCAGCCGTTCCAGTGATTAGTCGGAAAATACAGACAAAATTGAAACAAAAAATGTTATTTTGGTAATGTACCGTATATATTCGTACATACGAGTATGCATGCAGTAAACAGCGGTTAATTTAATATTACAAAAAGACACTCCAATTTTAATTCTGATAGTATGATAATATAATATGTATTCTCAGGGATATCAAGGAGGTTAGTTACATTTATAATGGTAAAAAAATCATTGAAAAACGAATGATAATTTTTTAAAAAAAAATATTTATATTCATGGGTTACAAGGGTTCATAATCCACAGCAGTTGATCCAGCGAGAAAACATTTATAATGAAAAATTGTCTTGAAAATCTTTTATTTCCTCAGTGTTCTTTACAGTCTGAACTTCGATCTGCTTTTTGAGCGACACATTTCAAAAAAGTTACCAACATAAGACATAAACTAAAAACGCACAGCTGAAAGATTATAACTTATCCATAATTTTTTATACGTGTAAACTAGCGCTTGACCATGATCCCACCTGGTGTTAAGTGGTGATATAGTCGAAAGATGGTACGCGCTAGTTTAGTATGTGCCTATTCACTCTACTCTTGAAGGCTCCCACGTCGTACTTCGACGGAAAGACTGAGGCCGGCAACTTATTCCACTCTTTTGCTGTATGCACGATGAATGATGACTCAAATCGCTTCGTTCTAACAACCCGCGTACGCTATTTGTAAAATCCTGGCGCAACTTTCTCGTTACTACATCTAGCATTCATCACACCTCTTTTTAAACGACTTTTCATTAAAAAAAGGCCGATGTTCTCAATTTGTCTATATGTTTTTGAGGTAACAATAACTTTTGCCTGTGTGGATGGCTTGTTAGGTATATTTGAATACTAGTGCGTCCCGTGTGGTCCCATTCCAATTTGGTCCTGTTCTGATAATGGCATCCATGAGAAAACCTTTTAAATCTTAAATTTGCATAAGTGTGTGCGCGACAAATGTACGAGTAACTCAAAGTCACGCCAACCGATCTCGATGATTCATTTTTTATTGGAAAGGATGTACTTTAAGGGTAGTTCCTGTTTCCTACGTTATGATCATTTATATTTCGTATTATTCCTACGATAATTCAGTATTATTAAGGGGACTGCCGCGCGTAATTGCAGTTAATTTATTTTTATTTATTTATTTATTTGATACAGGAAAACTTACAGCTATTCAATGCTTGTTATATAATTTACAAATAAATCACTAGATTAGCAAATAACAAGTTTTCGCAACTAAATTAGGGAAAAAATAAAACACTAAAGACGCAAACTTAGGTAACACAATATTGGAAAAAGAGTATCATGGTCCCGCAGACAAAATTTCGCTAAATTTACTTATAAAAAGCTTACGTAGTGAGGCAGTGAGTTAAGGTTTCAATTCAGTTTTTGTTTTTAATCGTAAATATATAATACTTGCACCGATATAAAACCGAAATTAAAACACTTTTTGTGTTTGTTTTTTATCTCTTGGATTTACTTTATACTTTATGATGTTACACTTGAAAAATTTTGTAAAAAAAAGTGCGCACCATGCACTGCGATTTTAGTCTTTACCAAGTTGTTAAAACTTAGGCTATGTTAAGTGCTTTATAATTTGTTTTTGTTTACCATTTATTAGTGTGTAATTGTTGAAAATTATCAAAGAAAACAAATCGTAATGTGGAATATAATTTGTGTAACCCAACCCATAGTGAACTATGGGTCACACAAATTGATCAAAAAATTATACAATTTGTGTTTACAATTATATAATTTGTTGTTTACAATTTTTTTCAAGAGTAAAAGTAAATAAGTATAAAGTAAATCCAAGACATAAAAAACAAACGCAAAAAGTGATAGTTTCGGTTTCATTTTAGAATTATATTTGGAATTTGGTAACGTAATTTCGTTTTTTGTAACTTGGTTTCACAATTTTTAAATTTGTTGCTTGAATATATTTTAGGTGGTTAGGTTATTTTATTTTACGTGTTATTGAATTGTTTTAAATTGTCTACGATGTAGTAAGACATGTTCAGCGAAGGTGTTGGTAGTCTGTTCCTTTGCGACGATAGATGTTAATGTGGAATATTGTCGAGATTGCATTATTATTAACAATTCGTTTTAGATAATTTATACTAATAAAAGTGCCATCACAGTTTACCAAATGCTGGGCGATGCAGGGAAACATCGTTAAGATCTTCAATACTTTAAGAAGAAGAATTAAAAATACCAAACACTAACATTAACGTACTAGTTGTACGCCGGCGGTAAACTATAGTGCCACCAATGAACTAAAGGACTGCTAAAATTATCAAATATCGACCACTATGATGAACCAATGAAAGTTTATTTTGTACACAAATGGTTAAGCAGACTCGAAGCGCAGGACCGTGATATTAATCTCTACTACTAAGCTCCCCTTTTGAGTTAGTTTTTTTTTCTATTTCATTAAATGTATACAAATGTTCACAGCCCTACAAGATTAAATAAACAACATGCTTAATTGCCTCTGGCAAAAAGAACTAGCAACAAACACAGTCAGCTATTTATAATATATCACTATAATAAATATAGCTTATACTATACTATAATAAAATAAATATAACTTTTTACAACTACAACAAGGAATTAAACTGGTGACGTAATCACAAGGACTAGTGATTTTTGCGTGGTCATTATAATTCGGAATGGTAAAAAAATTACAAACTTAACTTGCGAATTACTGTAATTACTGCAATTACTGTATAATTAATCAACGTAGTTGTTGATGTAAAAGCTTTAAATATGTAATTAATTTTACTTGTCAAATTACCCTCCTTCAGAGCAGTCCTTTAAAACCTTGCTATCACTTCAGTAATATATTTATTTGTATTTCTTCCTTCGATTGTGCAATGATTTTATTTTTTTTATTATTATTTTGTTGCCGAGCTTCCGCTGTGATATATCAATTGAACGGTACGTTAATCTAATAGTAATTCGGGTGCATCGTGGTTCGTACGTAATTGCGAGCTCCACGTTGACACAGGGTTACCGACAATAGCCCAATTCTTTAAGCAGGCATCTCGACGGTTTTTCGAGACTGCCACCAAACATTCTAACAAACTTCTTGTAAGTGCCGCCACTTATAAGCCTTCCAACTCGAACCAAGCTATTTGAGGCATCGTTCACCGTACGTACAGCAAAGGAATGGAGCAAGTTGCCGGCGTCAGTCTTTCCATCCAAGTGCGACGTGGGAGCCTTCAAGAGTAAAGTGAATAGGCATTTACTAAACTAGCGCGTACCATCTTTTGACTATATCACCACTTAACATTAGGCACCAGTTTATATCCGATAAAAAAAAATCACGTTACTAAAACTATGAGTACCACAAAATATTATTTCGGCTGCTTTAACAGTGTGTACACTCACTGCGTCGTCAGTTTTGAACCGATTTTTATTGTCAAGGATTTTGTTCCACTTAGGTCCCATATTATATTCAACTTGGGTTGCGAAGCTTTACAAGGGAACTCCTAAAATTGAGGTTTAGAACATATGCAAGAATGGTTATTGATTGAAATATTACTAAATTTATGACAATCCAAGGCTGGAAAGTTGAACAAGAAAGAGAATTTTGGCACTACAATTTTATATTATAACTGACCCCGCAAATGTTGTTTTACCATAAATATATATATTTATATATTTCTAGTGAATATTTTGGTAGTCTAAATATAACAAACCACATATACATACATATATTGTAACTGTATGGAGTTGTGTGGTCACTGAGTCACTAATGATGAAGGGCTATAATACTAATAAAACACATTTTTTTAAATTCATCGTTCATTAATATTGTAACGATATTTATATCGTAGCAGTTATTATGGTAACGCTATTAAATAATGGGCAAAATTGGGTGGACCATTGTCACTTAGCGATATGAAAAAAAAGTAGCTGATTCTCAGACCTGAATATGCTTATAAAATTCTTACCCACTAAAATCCCCTCGGTGGCCCTTGTTCAGTGCATGGTGAGGGGCTCTGGGATTTCCAGTGGAACGCACCGGAGCCTCACCAGACTGTGCTTTCGGAGAGCACGTCGGGGGGGGGAAAGGTTACTCCCTGCCCGCTGTGCCCTCGCAATGCAAGGCGACACGGACCAGCCGATGTCACCATCTTCCCGGGTCCATTTCAGGGGACGACAAAGGCCCTTGTCGCCCAGTGAAATTGATTATACCTACTTAAACGTGTGTAATATGAGCTAATATAATCTATTTACAGGTTCGGAATACGCGCGAATGCCGCCCGTATATCACTTGGACCCTTACGAGTTATGTTTGGAACAAAATGGAGGAATGTACTGTACAATCGATATAGATCTAGTTGCCGATACTGAGAGCGATCTGCTTAACATGATTCGGGTAAGTGGTGTTCACTGTTCCATTAATAAGTAATTTTAACTTATATTGAAATTGGTGCGGGGCTAACGGAAGTTGAGAATGAGATTTAATGTCTATCACGGCATATTGTCTATAACATACTTGTTAACTGGTAACACATGACACCCAGCGATTGTTATGCATAATAGCCACTTCCAATGATATCTTAGTGATTTACCTGAACCTTATTGTATCTTTAATTCATAATTAATAATTTAGTTAAACGTCACATTAATTTGGCATTGTAAACAATAATTTAACTTTATTAGTTTGAAATCTGACTTTTAATTATTTTTTTGTAACAAAGATGGCGTGTACAGTTGTCACAGCATTCGTTAAAATAATTTCTTGTACAGAGTTACACTGTCTCAATAAAGCGAGTGTACTAGTTATTGAACTATTTCATTCCACAAAATCTACAAGTTTTCACACGCTGTAGGGGCAAGAGAGCATTGCGCGTGCACATTTCCTTTCACTCTTCCACCATCGGACTTCAAGACTGACTAGACGTACTGCAGGATTTCATCTTTTTATTGTGAACATCCCTCAAACCCGAACGAAACGCTTTGCTTCGTCTTACATGGTTCGTACAGCAAGGGAATGGAATAGTTTGCCAGTGTCTGTCTTTCCTTCCGATTACAATGCGGATATTCAAGAGTAGAGTAAATAGGTATTTACTAAGCGAGTGCACCTTACCTTCCAGGACTGCATTTCCACTTAACATCAGAGTTAAAATGGGTTATGGTAAAACTAGTGGCCATTCAAAATACAAAAACAATTTGTGAATATGTGTAGAAGTGTGAATTTTAATGTAACAACAAAATTTTGAACATCTTTTACCATAACCCATTTTAAAGTTATCCATTAATTACCGGACACCTGATTAATGTACATATATATAGATGGAGCTAAGGAAGTTGTACCTTAGTCGTGTTGTTAAAATACACTCGTTTTGTTTTAGGAATATAGCAAGAGGGTAGAGACACATTTCAATCACACGCGTCTACGTCATGGCATTTGTATCACAAACATGTGCAGTGATTACCTGAAACATAATACAACAGAAGACTTGAAAGTGGGAATTGAGAAGTGTTTAAATAATTCTTTCTGGAAGAGGTATCAATTAAAAACTAGAATAAACGAAGACATCAGTTGTAACGGGGGAGAAGAGAAATTCGTGTTGGGCTATGATGATATAGCGGTTGCATTGGTGTGTCTTTGTTTTGCACTACTTACTGTTTCCGGTAGCGTTTATGATTTCCTGATAAGAAAGGAGAATGCTAAAGGTAATTATAATTTTATTTATTTTTAAATCTTAGCTTAAGTTTTTACAATAGCCCTGTAGTTCTGGGCTCTCAAGAAAAAGACTACGGTATCCCCTGCCTGTTGAAGAAGGCGACTAAAGGGTTCATTGGGCGACAAGGGTAGAAGGTGACATCGGCTGTCCCGTGTCGCTTTGCTCCCGGGATGTGTCTCCTTGAGCACAGTGCAGGGAGCTCCGGTGCGTTCCTCTGGAGCCCCTCACCATGCACCGAGGAAGGGCCACCGGGGAGGTTTTAGTGGGTCAAACCCGCCGCCTCCCCCCCATAAGGCGGGATATCTTTTTGAAGATTTCCTCCCCGGTAACAAAAAAAAGGTTTTTACAATATTTATATAAAACGTGAAATACACAAAATCTAACGTAGTGTATACCACCGGAAACGAAGCAGGGCCCAGGCAACCGGTGGTTAGGGCGACACAGAGAGAAACCTGACGATGCGTGCCGTGTCCAGGAGTACTGCCTTCTGTAGGTGTTTATTTTTAATACTATTATTATTATTTTCGAATGTCTATTGTTTTTTTCAGCTCTTTAATATACAAATTACGTACATTTATGGGTAATAACCAAGTAAATGTCGGGTGTGTTTTGTGTTTATGTTGTGTTATTATCATTATTCTTGTATTACTATTTATTCTTATTATAGTATATTAATAATGTATTCTTTGCTTTGGTTCTTTCATACGCTGAATGAATTGTTTTTTTACAACACAAAACCCTCGATTTCCATAACGATGTTAATGTAGCTTTATTCTCGATGCTTTTTTTGTAATTTCATTCATTATAATAGTGATTAAATCAAGATTAAAGTTAATTTGAATCTTTTTTAAACATTATCAGTTAAAATTGTAAACGAAAAATAATTATTTACAACATTTAAGATTTTATTGTTATCGAAGCCCCGCCGAGTGAATTGTAAATCAACATTTAAAATTGCAACAAATAAATTTATTGACCTCGAAACTCGAGTTGGTAATATTTATATTTAGTACGCCTTTCAATAGGTGTAACAGGTTTTTTGACTGAAAATCAACGCTGTGCTACACGTTTACAGCAAATGCTGAACCAACTCCTTCAGTCAAAAGGTCTTTTTTTAATTTCTTTTGATTGTATTTTTTTTCTCACTTTTTAATGTTTGTATTTTTCTTATGTATATAAAATTTTTTTCCTATTCTATTCTATTCTAGTACTTATGTTCTCATCATCATCGGCCTGTATCTATCCACTGCTGGAAATACCACCACATACGATCCTCCGCTTTCCGCATCCAGGGAGTTCCGGCTATCCTTATAAGGTCGTCGGTCCATCGGGAGGGATGACACCCTATACTTCTCTGGCAAATGCGCGGCCTCTATTCTAAGACTTTCCTCCCCCATCTAACGTCTGACTCGGCGGATGTGGACGGCCCACTGCCACTTCAGCTTGCTGACTTTAAGAGCTATGTCGCCTACCGTTGTTCTCCGTCGAATTTCTTCGTTTCGAATTTTATCCCTTAGAGATGCCGAGCATAGCTCTTTCCATCGCACGTTGTGCGACTTTCAGCTTGTGGACAAGCCCAACGGTCAGAGACCAAGTCTCTTCATCATAGGTCATAGCTGGGAGCACTGTAGTACTTATGTACTTGAGGCAACTGGCAACTCTGAGCTATCATGGCCGATGTTTGTGGATAATTCATTTATTTTTTTGTTAGGAAACAAATGGCTGTTATGTTTCTCACTAAAACAGAACTGGTGCAATTTAACTGCGTCATCACGGAAAGACGGTGAGTTGAGAATAAAACGTCTAAAAGGACTCAATGGAATGAGGTAATTTAGTTTAAATGTTCTTATTTCTTTTATCTGAACTCATAATATATGGAAATGCAATCCCGAATCCCAAGGCGAATTAGCTTAGTAAATGCCTGTTCACACTACTCTTGAAGAAGCAGACGAAGACGCGGGCACTCTATACCAAGCGATTGCTCTGCGGACAATGAAAGTCGAAGCAGACCTTCAAAAGTCACGTTTGAATTGATTTGAAATTGGTTTAGATTTTTCAACTGACTTCAAAAAGGAAGAAGTTCTCGATTCGTCTGCATGTTTTTTCATGTTTGTTACGTCATAACTTTGGACTGGGTGAACCGATTTTGATGATTCTTTTTTATTTGGAAGGTGCTTCTCGTGGGGTCTAATTCTGTCAATGGCATCCAACATCAACAACAAATTAAGTTAAAAAGTCTTGTTAACTTAATTTGCATTAAGTATGTGCGCGACAAATGGACGAATAACTCAATATCGTCAACCGATATCGATGATTCTTTTTTATTGTAAAGGATGTACTTCAAGAGTAGTTTGATGAGAGTTTGGTTAGGTTCTGATCAGTACTATTTCGTAATATTCCTACTATCATTCGGAAATACGCGAATCCGCGCGTAGTAACGTTTAATATTTGATTCGATTTGAAGTCTTTGTTTCAGAGTTATAATAACATTCCTGGTTATTTTGGAACACTCTTTATTGCCTTTTATGCTTTACGCAGAAAATATGCATGAGTTAGAATCTGTAAGTACATAATTTTACATAAAGTTATTTAAGTATTATAAGTGTAATATCAAAAATGAGAAACTAATACTATATAAAAAGACTTAACTTTTTTACCCAACCGGGTTTTATTTCTTTTATCTGAAATGCAATCCTGAATCCCAAGGCGAATTAGCTTAGTAAATGCCTGTTCACACTATTGAAGAAGCAGACGAAGACGCGGGCACTCTATACCAAGCGATTGCTCTGCGGACAATGAAAGTCGAAGCAGACCTTCAAAAGTCACGTTTGAATTGATTTGAAATTGGTTTAGATTTTTCAACTGACTTCAAAAAGGAAGAAGTTCTCGATTCGTCTGCATGTTTTTTCATGTTTGTTACGTCATAACTTTGGACTGGGTGAACCGATTTTGATGATTCTTTTTATTGTAAAGTATGTACTTCAAGAGTAGTTTGATGAGAGTTTGGTTAGGTTCTGATCAGTACTATTTCGTAATATTCCTACTATCATTAGGAAATACGCGAATCCGCGCGTAATAACGATTAATATTTGATTCGATTTGAAGTCAGTTTTTGTTTCAGAGTTATAATAACATTCCTGGTTATTTTGGAACACTCTTTATTGCCTTTTATGCTTTACGCAGAAAATATGCATGAGTTAGAATCTGTAAGTACATAATTTTATTTAAGTATTATAAGTGTGACATCAAAAATGAGAAACTAATACTATATAAAAAGACTTAACTTTTTTACCCAACCGGGTTAGAGAAAGATAGCATTCGATGAAAAATCATTTCACCGCGCTTACTAGACCCATTATATTATTATCATTATAATCCTAGCTGAGCTAGACGACCCGCTACGTACTAGCTTGGCAGACATAAGTCCGCTTCCGCTATTAAATCTCCGGTTTATCATTTTTTTAAGTACAAAAACCTTTTGTTAAAAATTCCCGGATCGACTCCTTTCAATAAGCCTGGTGAAAAGCGAACAGAGAAAGCTGTCTCTGTCTACCCCGCTTTGGTTTAAAGAAAGTAAGATCTAATATGTATAATATTATATATCTATCTACGTCTGTGCTCAACCTTTAGTTTGGTTGCAGCTGCGTCACCAACTAATTATTTTCTTATTCCAGTCGTACGACAATATTTTGTACCATCTGTTCATAGACGGAACTATACTTGTTCAAACATTCTTTACCATTTCCGGTTGTTTGCTTGCGTACTATTTACAAGTTATTGCAGAAAAACAGAGCGTAAGTTGGACAATGCTTCCTAAAGGGATCTTGTTAAGATGGTTAAGGTAAGAGAATTGCTATACGCATCTATTATTTTTAAACGCGTATCCCAAATGCTGAAATGGCAATGATGATCGTGTTCTAGCTTTTTAATTCACTTAAGACGGTCCTGAAAGCCCTACTAATGTTGTTGCTGGAGCATCCTTGTTTTATATGTTAAAGTTACAGCCTATATACACACATATACAAGATATATATATATATATATATTTGTTTTTGTGAAACACGTCGAAGTTTATGATAAATGTTTATTCTTCCACAAAAGGTTTTATGTTATATTTTATTAGCCTAAATAAAAAATGAATTGTCTTCATGCATACGATGAGGATTGTCAATACTTCAACTGGTCCAAAGGTCTGATTTTTTTTACAGTTTTCAGTTAAAGTTACAGCCTTAGTCCCACTGTTGGGTGCAGACCTTATCAGTAAATAGATTATAAGGGCATAGTATGCCACGCGGCCCTAGTGCGGATTGGCAGACTTCACATGTCTTAGAAAAACTGTCTAAGACATGTAGGTTTCCTCACGATGTTTCCCTTCACCGTCGAGTGCGCGGTAGGTCAGCACATAAAATTGCAACAACAAATTTATTGGTGCCGGCACTGGGGATCGAACTCGGCTTGCTAGCGTACTATGCAACTTGAGGCATCTGCCCTCTAAGCTACCACGGCTCGACTTTTCAGTAAAATGCTCATACAAAAGCGAGATAATATTTTCTTATTATTTTTGTCAAACAGTCCTACTACTACTTACTAACAGTTGGGCGTTGAATTACCGGACATCCTGTATATCTACTTTTTCTCTCTTTCAAATTAATTTTATGTTCGATAGGTTAACACCGCCGTATGTAGTCATTTTGGCCATCTCTATGACATTGGTTAGATTTACCGGATCCGGACCCTTTTGGCATGTGAGTATTAATTTGCTAGTATCATTATGCAATATCCTTGTACAGGGAGTCATAAATATTTGTAAGAATGAGAGGGTGTATTTTAATTAAATTTGCCTCTAGTGTAATAGGGGGTAAAAATGTTTGGTGGTTGAGATATTTACAGGTTTATAACAATGTAAGACTGGAGTACAAAGAAAAAAATGGAAGGATTAAGCACTCATTTTTGATAACGATTACGAAAATTTAAGAGAGCGATCTTACGTAGTAGCCTACTTGTAGTAAGTAGTAGTGACGTAGTAGTAAATTCGTCACGGTATGGCGTTCATACTGAAGTTCATTAGTAGCGCTCGTCGGCGTTAATTTAATTTGATGTAGGTTTTTGTTTATACTAGTAAATATCTATACATAAAAAAGAGATTATGTGTGGTTATGTTGCATATAGTCTCCGAAAAGGCTGAACCCATTTCAATGAAACAGGAAACATTTCAGGGAATCTTCAGATTGACCTGTGCGAGTAATCCTGTAAAGTTTAGTGACGATCTGAGCTATTCTCTTTTTTAACTGTCAAATACAGCTTTTATTTACTATTATACTACTACGGGTATGATATTGTATTTACTGATATGTACATGGATGTAGGTAATCTTTACCCGCTCGAGAAGAGAATAGAAGAGAATGAATAATTTAATATATTGTGAGAGTTAAAGTAAATTAAATATTTATGTTAGTATATTGTTTAAATAAAATAAAGCAAAATCTTGACCGTTTAAGCGGGCTGGGTAAGCTAGTACTTCAGGTTAGGTTAGGTTGATGGTTGTATCCGGCTCGCCGAGCTTGGGGTGGCATGCGTCGTGGACAAAATCCACGAGCTGGGTCTACAGGTAGCGCCTCACAAGACTGAGGCGCTATGGTTCCACAAGCTCCCAAGAGCTAAGGAACCGCCCAGCCGGTCGGTTCGCGTAGGTGACGTGCTGGTCCGGGTGGGGTCGGAGATGAAATATCTCGGCCTCACCCTGACAGTCGCTGGGGCTTCGAAGTGCACTTCGACCGCTTGGTCCCCAAGATCGATAAGGCAGTGGGTGCTCTGCACAGACTGCTGCCTAATCTTGGGGCCCCAGGAGGAGTCCGCCGCCTCTACGGAGGTCTCGTGCGATCCATGGCCCTCTATGGGGCGCCCGTGTGGTGTAACCGCTTCACGGGCGTCCGGCGCTGCAGAGCTAAGCTCCTTAGCCTGCAGCGCAAGATGGCCATTCGGATCGCACGAGGATACCGGACGGTATCATTTGAGGCGGCCACTATCCTGGCTCGGTTCCCGCCGCTCGACATTTTGGCGGAGCTGGACGCGCGTGTGTACACGCGCGTCCGCCGTCGACGGCGGGGCCGGGCCGCCCCTGGATGCGGGAGAGGTGCGTCGGCAGGAGCACAGGCGGGCGATGGAGGTCTGGCGCGAGCGGCTCTCGGAGCGTCGTTGCTCGCGCCAACGCATCGTCTGTGCCTTCCTGCCGAACTTCGAAGCCTGGCTTAAAAGGAGGAATGACGCGCACGTCACATACCGCCTGACACAGGTACTCACCGGGCACGGGTGCTTCGGTGAGTACCTGAACAGGATAGGGCGCGAACCGACCGCGAAATGCCACCATTGTGGCTGCGACCAGGAATCCGCGCAGCACACGCTAGCCGTGTGCTCCGCGTGGGAGGCGGAGCGGCGGATCCTGGTCCAGCATATCGGGCAAGACCTCGCCAGCGCAGCCGCTACTGCCGCCGGCGGGGAGATCTAAATGGAAGGCGCTGGTCTCCTTCTGCGAGTCAGTAATGACCCAGAAGGAGACCGCAGAACGGGATCGGGAGAGGGCCGATCCCGTTCGGAGATGGCGCAGGCGGGCCGGTGGCAGACCGGCCCGCAGCCCTGTAGTTCTGGGCTCTCAAGAATAAGACTACGGTATCCCCTGCCTGTCGTAGAAGGCGACTAAAAGGGGCCTCGGGTTCACTGGGCGACAAGGGTGGGGTTTGAGTCGTCCACCAAAGTGGACCCGGGAAGAAGGCGACATCGGCTGGCCCGTGTCGCCTTGCGCTGTGAGGGCACAGGGGGGGAGGGAGTAACCTCCCCCCCCGGGACGTGCTCTCCTTGAGCAACGTGCAGAGGGGCTCCGGTGCGTTCCACTGGAGATCCCGGAGCCCCTCGTCATGCACCGAGGAAAGGGCCACCGGGGAGGTTTTAGTGGGTAAAAACCCCACATAACCGCCGCCTTCCCCCCAGAAGGCGGGGTATCTTCTTGAAGATTTCCTCCCGTTAACAAAAAAAAAAAAAAAAAAAAAGGTTGATGGTTGTTGTTAGGTTCTTTGGGGGTGTTCTGGTTTTAGTCTTTGGGGTTGTTTTATCTTGTGGGTGGTTTTATTTTGTTAGTTGTTATTGTTATTTTATTGGTTGTTTGTTATCGTTTTTTGTTATTTTGTTGTTACTTTTAGGTAGTTGTTAGTCGGAGTGATGGGTAGGAAGACGGGAAAGGAGGGACATCGCGTGGGGGAGGGAAGGAGTGTCCCTATGATCAGGGGAGGGTGATTTCCTCAGGGGAGGAATTCACCGATTCGGATGAGGAGCCGCTTGCGGGGGGGTCGAGGGTGGCTGTCAGGGGTGAGAGCAGCAGGAGCCAGAGACCACTGGGTAGTGTCTCTGTGACATCGCTGTCTGAGGCAGAGCTGTGCCACGGTAAGAGGCTCTACTCAGAGGTGTCGGCTGGCTCGGGCTCTGACACCGAGACGGGGGAGGATCGGGGTAAAAGAAAGGGGAAGGGCAAAGTGTCCTCTCCGAAGAGGGGGAGCTCGCGGGGGGCGGTAGACACCCTTGCCAAGGCAAGGGTGGCTTTACGGAAGAGGCAGGTCGAGGAGGTGGAGGCAGCCTTCGCGGCTGGCCTCGAGGAGAGATATAGGAAGGGGGAAGAGAAAAAAGGAAAGGATGGGAAGGAGGTCGAACTCCCCCAGGACCTTGGGTCCATGGGTCCGGAGGACCTCATGGCAGCGGCAGAAGGTCAGCTCCAGGTCATCCTCGAGCTGACCGGCAAGAGTACCTCCCTTAAGGGGGGGTACTCTTGCAAGATCAGGAAGGCGTCCGCTTTCGTCAAAGACGTGCTCGACAGTCTTGTGGTGCGCACGGAGGCCGAGGAATCGCGCCGCCTCAAAGCTGACAACAGCAGGCTTCAGCGTGAGGTGGCCAATCTTCGGGAGGAAGTCCGTGCGTACCGCAAAGACTTCGAAGAGAGCCAGAAGACGGCCAAAAAGGACGGTCCTATGAGCCGGGACCAGCTTCAAGTTCTGGAGGCGAACATCGCCAGGTTGGTTGGAAACCTGGTGGATGGCCGCCTCTCCGAGCTGGAGTCCCGGCTCCCACAAAAAAGCTGCCGCCCACCTTTAGCGGCCGACGACAGGCCTTTGGCAAGGGCGACAAGGGTCGCGATAGATGAATCCCGTGCAGTAGGGAAACCTGCTGCACGCTTGGAGAAGGAGGCGGAGCCTCCAAAACAAGGGGCTGCCCAGCCACCAGTGGAGACAGAGGAGGAGTTTCCTGCTCTCCCTGCCCCCAGATACAAGGGGAAAGGGAAGGGGAAAGGAAGAAGCGGTGAGGTCGAGTGGACTCCTTTTGGTCCCTCGACCTCCAAGGCGTCGGCAGGAGTCCCGGTGGCACCAAAGGCAGCCTCGGGAAGCGAGTGGACAGAGGTGGTCCGTCGGAGGGCACCTGCGAAAAAGGCGGCAGTCGAAGGTGGTGCGAAAGCACCACCGACGAATGTAACGGAGGGCCCGAAGAAGCAGGGTATAGTCCTCCCCCGCTCACAGGCCGTAGTGATCAAGCTACGGCCTGATGCAGCGACAAGGGGAGTGACGTACGCGTCGGCCCTTTTAAAGGCCGAGCAAGCGGTGGACCTGGCTGAGCTGGGTATTGGGCCGCTCCGGATCCGCCAGTCGGCGACCGGGGCGCGCCTCATTGAAGTGCCAGGTGCCACCAGCTCGGCCAAGGCCGACGCGCTGGCGGACCGCCTAAGGTCGGTCCTCGTGGAGGAGGTGGAGGTGTCGAGGCCCGTGAAAAACGCCGACTTGCGCGTCACGGGCCTAAACGACACCACCACCGTGGACCGCCTCACTGCCGCACTGGCACGGGAAGGGGGGTGCACTGCCGCGCAGGTCATTGTCCGGAGCGTGCGCACCGGCAATGGCCCGCAAGGGATGGGCTCCGCCCTCGTGGAGTGTCCGGCTGTAGCGGCGAAAAAGCTGCTGCAGCTGGGAAGCATCGCGGTAGGGTGGAGCCGAGTGCACCTCCACTTCCTGGAGCCAAGACCCAGGCATTGTTTTAGATGTCTGGGTCTGGGGCGTGGCTGGCACGTGCCCCATCAGGTCGACCGCAGCGATCTGTGCTATCGCTGCGGTCAGAAGGGCACAAGGCAGCTGCCTGCTCGGCGCCACCGCACTGTGCGGTCTGCGCCGATGCGGGCAGGCCTGCCAGCCACGTGATGGGGGCATGTCATGCCGCCCCCATCCACCCGTGGAAGCTCCCCGCCCAACCCCAACGGGCCGGGAGCTCGAGGGACGTTGAGATGTCTGGTTGATGGACAGACATCTCAACCTACTTCCAGGCGAACGCCAACCACCGCCGCGGCGCAGGATCTCTTCCTGCAGTCCATGGCGGAGTGGGGCGTCGATCTCGCGGTGATGGCGGAGCCGTACTTCGTCCCTCCCTTCCTCATTGGGTGGGGATCTGGACGGCTCCGTTGCCATCACCGTGAGGCCTGGAGTAGGCCCGCCCCTCGTCCCCAAAGCGAGGGGCCACGGGTACGTGGCGGCGGTTCGGGGAGAGGTGGCTCTGGTCGGAGTCTACTTCTCCCCGAACCGCGACCTGCCGGCCCTCGAGCGCTTTCTCGACGCTCTTGGGCCGGTGGTGGGGCAGCTAGCGCCCCTCCAGGTGTTCGTGCTGGGGGACTTCAATGCCAAGTCCACGACTTGGGGCAACCCCGCACGAACCCTAAAGGAGGGAGGTGGAGGAGTGGGCGCTAGCTGCCGGGCTGTCCCTTCTCAATGTTGGGACAGCCCACATGCGTGCGGCGGTCGGGAGGTTCAGTGGTAGACTTGTCGTTCGCCACTCCGGCCGTCGCACGGCAAGTGGAGGGTTGGAGAGTTGAGATGGAGGTGGAGACACTTTCGGACCACAAATATATGAGGTTCGAGGTGTCTCCAGCCTTCGGACGTCCGGCGTCGAATTCCTGGGGTCGAAGCCGGTTCCCGCGTTGGGCGCTCACAAAGCTCAACCGGGAACTGGCATTAGAGGCGGCCATTGTCGGCCGCTGGGGCCTCCTGCCGACAGAAGACGGGGGGGTGGACGATGCGGCTGGCCGCTTCTGCGACGTCTTACACAACGTCTGCAGAGCGGCCATGCCCCGCGTTGGGCGTCCCCCCCCCTAGGCGGGCGGTCTTCTGGTGGTCGACAGAGATTGCCGACCTCCGCGTCGCCTGCAACGGGGCCCGTAGGGCGTACACCCGAAGCAGGCGGCGCCGACCCCAGGATGTGGAGAGAGATGGTCGGCTGTACAGGGTCTACGTGGAGAAAAAGAAGATCCTGCAGCTGGCCATCTGCCGAGCCAAGGAGACTGCCTGGCTGGAGATGGTGAAGGGTCTCGAGAGACCCCTTGGGGCCGACCGTATAAAGGGTGCGGGAGAAATTCCGCACCCGGTCGGCCCCTCTCACCGGAGTGCTCCAGCCAGAGCTCCTGGGAAGATAGTCGGGGAACTCTTCCCCGACGCCCCTGCGGGTTTTACTCCCCCCAGGATGGCTCGGCAGACGCCGGACGTCGAAGACGTCCCGCCACCACCCGTCACGGATACCGAAATGGAGGCAGTTCTGACCTGCCTCCAGAGTAGGCGGAGGGCACCGGGTCCGGACGGGGTGCACGGAAAGGTTCTGGCCCTTTCCCTCGTGCACCTCGGTCAGGCCCTTAGGGAGCTGTTCGACCGCTGTCTGCGGTCGGGGCAGTTCCCGAGGGCCTGGAAAGAGGGTCGGCTGTGCCTTCTCCCGAAGGACAGTCGGCCCCCGGACTCGGCTTCGGCGGTTCGACCGGTTGTGTTGCTGGACGAGGCTGGCAAGGCCCTGGAGAGGGTCGTGGCTCGCCGCCTCGTCCGGCATATGGAGGAAGGTCCGGGCCCGAAACTCTATGAGTTTCAATTCGGGTTCCGGGCCCGCCGGTCGACCGTCGACGCCCTCCGACGCCTGCGGGCGGTGACGGAAGAGGCGGGGCGTCAGGAGAGGTAGTGTTGGCGGTGTCACTGGACATCGCCAATGCCTTCAACAGTCTCCTCATGCGGTGATACAGGCGGCACTCGTATATTTCTGGAGTGCCCTGTATCTCAGGAGGCTGTTGGGCGCCTACCTCTCCCAGAGGAGGGTGGCATTCGAGGACCGGAGGGTCAGTCAGGTGGAGGAAAGCCGAGCGCGGTGTCCCACAAGGATCGGTGTTGGGGCCGATTCTGTGGGACATCGGCTACGACTGGGTCCTGCGGAGCCGTCTCCTCCCCGGGATGGGTGTCATCTGCATAGCAGTATATTCCCGGGGAAAGGCGTATAAGGAGGCGGCGCGGCTGGCCGAGGTCGGAGTGGGCCTCGTGGTCAGCCGCATAGAGAGGTTAGGGCTTCGGGTAAAACTGGAGAAGACCGAAGCCCTCCTCTTCCGCAGGACCGGGCGTAAAGGACCCCCTCCGGGTGCCACCCTCCTCATAGGAGGAGAAAGAGTGAGGGTGAGTTCCCAGATGAAGTACCTGGGACTCACCCTCGATGGAGGATGGACCTTCGGACCCCACTTTGAACAGTTGGGGCCGAAGGTCCTGAGGACGGCAGCCGCGCTGGGAAGTCTCCTCCCGAACCTCGGAGGACCCAGCGCGGTGTGCAGGAGGCTGTACTCTGGGGTCTGTCGGAGTATGGCCACGTACGGTGCCCCCATCTGGGCGGATGACCTGTCTCGCGGCAATCGCGCACAGCTGCGCAGAGCGCAGCGGATTGCCGCGATCAGGGTCATCCGGGGGTACCGTACGGTCTCGTGGGCGGCAGCTACTGCGCTTGCCGGCGATCCGCCGTGGGAGCTCGTGGCGGGGGTTCTAGCCGAGGTGTCCGACTATGTCTCGGATAGGAGGGCCCTCGGAGAGAACCCTCTGCCAGAAGAGGTCCGGCGGATCCGTCGGTTAGGTGAAGTGGCACTTTGCCGGAGGTGGGAGCAGGACCTGGCGCATCACCCGTACGGGACTCGCACAACGGGTGCTCTGCGCCCGGTCCTGAGCGGTGGATGCGCAGGAAGCGCAAACCTCTCACCTTCCGTCTGACGCAGGTGTTCACGGGGCATGGCTGCTTCGGGGACTACCTGTGTCGGACGGCCCGACGGGAGGCTGATGAGCGGTGCCATGATTGTGGCGCTGCGGTGGACTCTGCCCAGCACACCCTGGAGGTGTGCCCGAGATGGGCAGCGCAGCGTTGCGACTTGGCAGCCGCCATCGGTGGAGTAGACCTGTCGCTTCCGAGCCTCGCACTTGCGATGGTACGGAGCGACAGGTCTTGTCGGCGGTCGCCTCCTTCTGCGAGACAGTTATGTCCCAGAAGGAGGCCGACGAGCGGGTCAGGAGGGGAGCCGTGGGGCTCCCTCCTCCGCAGGCGACGAGTCGGGGTGCGCAGGGGCGTTTCAAACGCCTCCTCTCGCTGCCCTGCATCCGGAAGCGGGGCCAGGATGGGAACCTGGCCCCAGCATGCTTCGGCGTCGTCGGGACTTCTCTGAGTGCCGGAGGAGTCCCCTTCGAGGGTGAAGTCCGGTCTTGCCGAGACCGGCCGGTCGTTGGGGTGTCCTGTCGCTGACAGATCCGGGGCACCCGCTCATAACGGCTGATGGCATTCGCGGTAGGTTTAGTGGGTATGGGCTGCCCAGGCCGAGTCCCAAACATCCCTCCGGGCCCACCCAGGGTACCGGAGGATGGTTAATAACTCGATTCCCCGCGTTAACAAAAAAAAAAGCTAGTACTTATTAAATTATAACAACTCGAAACGTATTTCGTAGAACAAAGCCTACGAGCTAGTAGTAGCATTCGTAGATGGTCGTAGAACGTAACATGCCAATGGGTCTAGGTAACTTGGGAGAAGAGTAGAAACATAGAACATATCTTTTCAACCGACTCCAAAAAGGAGGTGGTTCTTAATTCGTTTGTATGTGTGTTTTTTTTTAAATTTGTTACCTGATAATTGTTTCAACCGATTTTAATGATTCTTTTGTTCTTCATTCTTGTGTTCCTATTTTATTTTGGTCCAATTCTGACAATGGTACCCATAAGAAAAACATATAAGTCTCAAATTTGCATCAAATAAGTAATAACTCAATATCACGCCAAACGATTTCGATTACCGATTTTTCGGAAATTATAAGATATTTGATTTATTGGAAAGGATAGTAGTTTGAAGAGAGATTGGTTAATTTCTTAGTAATTCTATTTCGTAATATTCATACTATAATTCGGAAATACGACGAGGGCGTAATAGAATTTAACATTTAATTCGATTTGAAATTCTTGTTTTGACTCGTAAATGTACTTGTTGCTTCAGAAAATAATGGACACTGAAGTTCAGGATTGTCGACTCAATGGCTGGATGAATTTGCTCTACATTAACAATTACTACGACAAAACACAGTGCATGGTGCACACATGGTATATAACTTGAACATTTTAGTATATAACCTAGTTGTAAATAAGATTTTTATGGCATGCGCGTTTTTGCTCACACAATAAATAATTGTAAAGTTTCTCATAATCGTGATCCTTTATTGGCATTCTGTTTCTTAATTATTTTTATATCTCATTTGTAAAATATTTTCTGATTTTCTTACAAATTTTTAAATTAGTCAGTAGTCCCAGATCGGACGTTGACGTTAGCAATTATTGTTGCGTTGCAACCAAGTATTTATAACTATGTAAGTCATTACTAAAGCCATTCGTTAGTTGGGTAACATATAATGTGACAAAAATAAAGCTAACAGTCAAACAGGCTGTTAAAGTTAAAGTTACAGCCTTTATCCCTTACTTGATGTTTAACATTAAGGTCAAAAATGACGGGGGAAGACATTAGCTCCTGAGATACAGCGTACGCTAGTACGGGAGTTAAGGGACCCACCTTTCCATGTATTCATCTTTTTTCTGATGCAAATAAACTATATTATTATTATTATATTATTATATATGACCACTGCTCGGCACAGGCTTTCTCTGTAAAGAGAGTATATGGGCATAGACTGCTACGCACACGTAGTGCAGATTGGCAGATTTTACATGTCGTAGAAAATTTTTCTACGGTTTCCTCACAATGTTTTCCTTCACCGCCGAACGCGTGGTAAATCAGCACATGGAATTGCAACAACAAATTTATTGGCCGGCACCTGGGATCGAACTCGGGTTTATAGCCTACTATGCAACTTATGCAACCGCCCGGACACTGAGCTGGGCTCTAAACAGGCTGTAGTGGCTAGTAAAATCACTGAGCCTATGAACGAGATATACGAATTTGTCTCAATGTAATAGGCACATAAACGATCCTTAATCATTGGCTAGAAGACCAACGTCCCATTGTTTTATTAGATACTTAAAATACATCTTTTAGCTCATGCTTTCAGGTATCTTGCATCAGATTTTCAGTTATCTATTTTAGGACTTTTTGTGCTAATCCTGGCAAAGAGTAATGGCGCTAGAAAAGTTGTTTTGCCAGTCTTGTTAATAGTGTCCCTGATCCTACCGGCCTTACACACATACTACCAAAACCTGTACGCGTACCTCATTGTGACGCCTGAGTAAGTCATTTATTTTAATTTACTTTAAGTTGCACAAATTAACTGACTGAATTTAAACAAACTAACAAATTAACTGACTTAATACTGTATAATAATAGATGAGAGAAAAGAAAGAAAGAAACATTTAATTGTTACATAGAATACAATAGTTGCATAAAATTACATAATAACAATTGAATGTATCAAAATAGTCTCTACTTCTCATGCTGGTTTCTATTGGAACCATGAATTGTAAGATAAACGACGCTAAGAAAATATATATAGAATACATAAAATCTCGTATTGTAAAAACAAAAACATAACGTGCCTATTCATCTAAATAATACAAGGTAATGGTTAACTTAATAGTGCGTAGTACAGGACGCATTTCCCGGCACTCCAACCTCAACGACATCATCCGTCGGGCTCTTCCCACCGCTAATGTTCCATCAACTTTGCAGCCAAATGGACTATTGCGTAGTGATGGTAGGAGACCAGACGGTATGACTCTTATACCCTGGAAGATGGGACGGCCTTCAGATGCTACATGCGTCGATACTTTGGCACCGGTCACATTTTCCAGAATCTTCTGTTGAGGTTGGAGCGACCGCTGCAACTGCAAAAACCACAAATGGCCCAAATATAGTAACCTCGAAAGAGTGTCATATTTGAGCCGTTTGGGGTAAAAACTTTGGATCTGTGGAGTCCTAGTGCACTCCACCTTTTTAACGTGATAGCTATGAAGTTGGTCGACACATCTAGTGACCAAAGCGCTGGCTTACACCTTGCACAGAGGCATTGCGATACAACGTGGCAATGCTACTAGCCTCCTGGGCACGCTGCCAAGCGACGACGGTTTAGCACAGTTATAATTTTTGTAAATATTTTGAAAAAAAACCTATTATATTGTAAATTTTTCTTTTTTTAGTGAGTATAAATAATTGTGATTTAATACATTGTATTCATAGTTTATTAGTGTATATAACCTTATACATTTATCAATTTTTTGTAACCATGCTATGCTAGTATGACTGAAAAGATTTATTATCGTGTATGCAGGCTAAGTATAAAAAGTATAGTCAACACAGTAAATAAAGTCCGGCTTAAATTTGAAAAATTAAATATATTAATTTATAATATTTTTATTTATATCAATACATACGGATAGTTAACCTCAATTATATTGGAGCACAAAAGGAATGAATGAATATTCTTTATTGCGCAACAATTAACAACAAAATACATCACAGAAATAGTAACTACAATTTTCACATTGGACAAGGTCATTGCATGAGCAATAGGCGGTCTTATCGCTAAGAGCGATCTCTTCCAGACAACCTTTGAATGGACAGAAACTGCCGTCTAAAAATATTTTAGTGGGTCTAAAGGAGTGTAGCTTCAAAAAAAATAACCTTAATTATATATGTTACAATAAAATTGATTCATATATAGCTATCATTTGTTAGCTAGCAACACATGACACCCAGGGATTGTTATGTATAATAACTACTTCCAACGATATCTTAGTGATTTACCTGAACCTTATTGTATATTTAATTCATAATTAATAATTTAGTTGATCGTCACATTAACTTGGCATTGTAAACAATAATTTATTATTTATATATTTTATTAGTTCGTTATCTGACTTCTAATTAATTTTGTATAAAGATTTTGAGGTCGCGCCGTAAGACAGTATTCGTTAAAATAATTCCTTGTACAACGTTACGCGGTCTGATAATGCGAGTGTATTAGTTATTGGACTATTTAATTCCAAAAGACCTACAAGTTATTACACATTTCACAGTCGATCAAGTAATTCATTAGTCTCTTTAATTAATCTGAATAAGAAATTAAAAACCTTTATATTAAAAAATCCTGTCAAATTCGCATCCACTAATGTAACTTTCGAATCAACATTACAATTTCTTTTACAGATTCGGTCGAGCACTGTTTCGGAATAACGCGACATTTAACAATAAGTATAAACGCGGTCATACGAACATGACCTGTTACACCATAGGTCTATGCCTTGGTCTGGTTATTTATCATTTTCAAAAGAACCACTTTGACATTGAAAAATACAGGGTAAGTAAAGGTTCAAACAAGCAAGCCAGCGATATCGACAATTGACATAATGTACCTGTATCGAGGAATGACACAATACATTACCAAAAAGACCTATGTGAACAAAACCTGACTTACAAGTGTTTCGACATAGTTTACGAGTCTCAGGAATAATTTAGCATTTGTCTTATGTTTTTATGATATATTTACCTGCGACTACTCTCTGGTGACAGCTGGTCGTAGACGTTATTGTGGTGCGAGCGATAAAACTCTTAAAATACTAAGGTTAAAGTATATTATACATTATTTTAATACACTGTGTCTTTAGTACACTAATAAATATAGACCATATCAATGCCTTTTGTTCAATTTTGACTTAGGATGTTGGTTTGCATCCTGCTCGAAGGACCACATCTATCACGTTGTATTGTAACTTTCACGGAAACAACTGCTTAAGATCCTTCCCATCGAGTCTGACCTTTTGTTTTAGTTAATAAAAGTCCATCGATATCGTCGTATACATCCACTGGTTTAATATTTTCATTGAATCCTGAACAACCAATCCAAAATCCGTAAAAATAGTTTCATTCAGTTAATAATCCTTAAAAACCATTGTGCCGTAGACCACACGACTGAAGTAAAACTTCTTTAGCTCCAAATATATTTAAAAATTAGAAGGTAGAAAGAAAATTTGTGCTCACACTTCGCTATCTCACTCCTATAGTAATATACAAAACTCTCTTTCTATCTTCACTGACTATGTCCAGCTCAACTTCCGTTCGCCTCGCTTCACTCTCTCCGTGAAGCTCTCGTTACAAATTCACCAGCTTAGTCCCCAAGTAAAGCGTGCGTTAAGAAGTATTGCATCAAAATTAATATTATATTAACCACTGTCATTGTCTCTTTCAGAAATTAAAATACTTGTATTGGGCAATTGTTCCCGTATCGTTGCCAGTGATAATTTCCAGCAGTTTGTTTTACGCAGAGGGTATAATGATACCGCAAATTATCAAAGTCATATACTCCAGTGTATTGAGACTAATCGTTGGACTTCTAGTATCCTCATTGATACTAGGAATGGTCTTTAAACTCGAAAGTGAGTATTAACAATTACTTAAACGTCCGGAATGTTATTGAGTCACTGATTAAGGTTCGTCATAAAAAAACCTACAAAACTATCTTCTCTCTCACACGAGACCTCCATGTCCATGTTTAGGAAAGGTTAACAAAAGGCCCTGTAGTTCTGGGCTCTCAAGAATAAGACTACGGTATCCCCTGCCTGTCGTAGAAGGCGACTAAAAGGGGCCTCGGGTTCACTGGGCGACAAGGGTGGGGGCCTTTGTCGTCCGCTGTGGTGGACCCGCGAAGATCGGCTGGATCGTTTCGAGTTGCACTGCGAGGGCACAGGAGGTAACCTCCCCGGGACGTACTCTCATTGAGCACAGTGCAGAGGGCTCCGATGCGTTCTACTGGAGATCCCGGAGCCCCTCGTCATGCACCGAGGAAAGGGCCACCGGGGAGGTTTTAGTGGGAAAAACCCCCACATAACCGCCGCCTTCCTCCCAGAAGGGGATCTTTCTGAAGATTTTCACCTCGTTATAAAAAAAAAGGTTATGACAACATTGAATTAATTAACTTAATTTATTCCACAGATGTTTACAGATCGATACTGGAATGGCACGGCTGGTCAACACCCGCTCGAGTTTCTTACGCAGCCTACATTATTCACCTAATGATCATACATGTTCTTTTAGGGTCAAGAACCACTTTGGTACATGCTAGTAGCTTGCGAGTTGTAAGTTCTCTTATGCATTTCTTGTAAAAGCTCATAATTTTAATATCGTCAGCTCTATAGTCCAAGATCTCATGGCGTGGTGCCATTAAATGAACAAGCTATTTTGTAAGGGAAGTCCTATATAGACAGCTAGTATTGAAGGTTTTGGAAGAGGACAGATCCCTGTTATCTGATTACTTTAAGAAATATCGGATAACGATTGCCGACTCTCTTTACTCATAAAGTTTAAAACACGCTTGCCTTTTAAATATACAGGAATATATATAGGAATAATTAATTGTAAAAAAATACACATAAAAATTCTATGCGATGTTTTACACTCTTTTTTATTAAAATAGTATCTGACTTACGAGTTTCCGATGGGCACCTTAGCATCGCCCCGTAGTGTTCCAGTAATTTCAGTACATATCCTTTAGGCGATACTGCGCGTTATGCGAGCTCAATACTGTAAGTATAACGTAACTTTTCAAGGCAGATTTGTGTATTCACACTAGCATTAGAGATCTATACGTGTGTTTCAACACATAATTTAAAATATGCAGAAACTAAGCGCCTGTTGGATGTTATCTGCAATTTTCTATTCTGCACTATTGACATTTTTTTTAAAGTAACAACTGTAACAATCGTAATTAACTAAATTACTATTCCGTTTGTAAACATAAATTAGTATATATTTCATCTATTACTAAAATACTTGTATATTCAAGTTAGAATTAACGAAATTTGCAGTAATATTATGGGCATACAACTTTCGAGAATTAACGAGTCCATAAGAAAAGTGACAAAAAAGCCTGTATTTACGTATGATACTAAAATCCTTCTTCTATCGAACATTGCATATGTTTATCTAGAAAATCAATGAAAAAGAAACGGCTTCATAAAAGGAAGATGTTCTCTATTCGTATGTATGTTTATTTATGTCTGTTACCTCTTTAACTTTCGACTGGCTGAACCGATTTCGATAATTCTATTTTTATTTGAAAGATGCAATTTAATCCATATCTAACAATGGGTAAAGGATATACGAGGAGGCATAAGGTTCTGATTAATATTTCGTAATATTCCTACGATAATTCGGAAATACAAAAGGGCGTGTACGCATGATACGATTTGAATTTGTGTACAATTATTCTTTACACATCTTCATACATCATTTTACATGAGAAGTAAAATTACAATAAATAGAATTATGTCAAAATTATTTATTGTTTAGTAATTGTTACGTGTCTATAATTTGATTTCAGTTGCTGCTAAGTGCCGGCACTTGCTGCGTAACTTTTTTGATCGCTGTACCGTTTTGGTTGGTGGTGGAAGCGCCGTTAACACAGTTCTTTAAACTCATATTGCCTTCAGGAAAAAGAGACAAAATGGAAACGAACGCTGAGAATGGAGTGGATAGCAAACTTTAAAACTTGATAGCAATTCCAATTTAACTTAGCTTAACTAAAAATAATTGATTGTTAGTTATTGAATTAAGAAGTAAAAAAAGTGTGTGCGTTAATTTTAACACGCCTAAGATAAGTTATAAGTTGCTTTTTACATGTATACATATAAAAAAAATTAAAAACTTTAAAATAAATTATTTAATAACAATTATTTCAAAAATATTTATAATAACAATTTTTACTACATGCATTTGAATGTAAATACGGTTCATATACCAAAATAACATTTTTTACAATTTTTGCTTGTTCTGTTTGTTCCGCTAATCCAGTGATTCTCAACCACTGTACCGCCAAATTTGCAAATATATAATAATGTAAATTTAAATTAATATAAAATTTAATATTAAATTGTTGTAGTAAGAAAATAATTCTTATCTTTTTCTTTGTGTACCGCCAAATTTTGAAATCGTAAAATATGTGCCGCAACAAAAAAAGTTTGAGAATCACTGCGCTAATCTCTGGAACGGCTGGCCCGATTGTGAGGGTACTTTCACTGGCAGATAGCTGATGTAACAGGGAGTAACTTAGACTACTTTTTATTTAATCGACATCAAAAAAGGAGGTTATTGATCAAGTACATACTGTAAATTATTAATTAGCTGGATAGTTTAGTTGTGTTAAGTTAAATTCATCCCACCAATTTCTCTAAAATTATAAACAGCGAGCGGGGCGTAGCGGCAACGGAGCGCTGGCGGGAAATTAACAGTTGTAATGTATTAGCTATTATAGACATCGTCATACAGAAGCCGCGCGTGACCAGCCGCTGCGTCCGGCAATACAAATTAAATTCGATGAGCTAGGCGTAGTTTGTGTTGTGTTCTATAAATATTCATTGTAATAGCCACACGGGTCACGCGACAGGGTACTTTGCGTCTGATGCGACACAATGGTTGTATTATTTTACAAAAATATATTGGTAAACTATTTTTTCTTTTATTATTTTAAATTTGGAAACCATTATGGTATTTCACTGAATACGCTGCCGTGGACTATGCCCTTACTCCATTAATATTAATTTAATAAACTAAATAACTTTTTTTTTTAATTGCACGTGGACGAAGTCGCGGGCACAGCTAGTATTTAAATAAACGTATAAAATTATATGCATATTAGTACAAATGTAAAAAATAATTAACAAATATATCTATTAATAATGTAATCATAACTATTTTAACCACCAATAGTAAACTACACCAATAACTTTTTATAACCGTCGTAGACGTAGCGTCACCTGCATGATTTGCGAGTGGAGCCAAAAATTCAAAAACATATTTTTTTTTTTTTTTTTAAAGAAAGCTAGCAATATTTCCTTTTTTTTCATAAATATTACAAACATTCTTGTTAACCATTCCAACTAAGCTTAAAAGCTTGTGCTAGGAGATGGTTCACGTCAATAGTCGATTGGTGGATTCGAACCCACGACCTTACGATTCGCAGACCGTACCCTAAACCAGTAGGCTATAACGCTTAAGATTGACCTTATAAACGTAGTTTATGTCAATAGGCATAACATTTCAAGGAAACGTTAAATCGTAAGTCATCCATTACCTTATTAATAACCGCGCGAAGGTGAATTCAAAGGTAATTTACATTTAAACGTTTTTAGATAAAGAAGCTGCGCCCCGCAGTATTAACCACGTTTTTTTATGTAATCTGCTTTTAAGCGGACTAGCGGACGTTTATAAAAGAGTATACTTAAATCTACAACACCTCGCCTTCGCAAAGAGGCCGCCAACGCCTTTACTTGATTGGCGTGGTCTATCGCCTTCGGGTCCCTGTTCCGAAACACCATCGCGATGTTTTAGTCTTCCAGTCTCTCGTTGGTGGCTTTCATAGCCCTTTGTATGAACTAGGCTATGGCGTCATTGCTGCTGTCTGCGTAGTAAGTACAGCTGATCGTGTGACGAGATATTGCCACGACTGCATGGGGGACACTGACCTCATTAACCACGTTTAAAAACTGTTTCTACACTCGTGAGCAAAAACAAAGGGTCGGTTATGAAAGTTTGAATATCTCGGAAGATAAAGACGCCAGCTAACTGAAATAAATTGTGCATGATAGACAATTAAATATCCTTAAAATAAAATATTTATTTTATTTTATTTATATTTCATTAAAAAATATTAACTTAAACCAAAAAGGATATTTTACGCCACATGGAGGCAACACTAATTACTAAAATTCAAATAAAAATAAAATAAAATTAAAAATACTGTATTATCCAAGTTTACGTAAGATTTTTTTAATAATGCCGAAGATGAAAAACTTGTCACGCGCACCCACTATTTTTTTAAAGAAAATATAAAAATAATTTCACTCGTTATTTATTATTTAAATAACCAGTTAATATTTTTTTATTATTATGTCGGTCTATAATCGAAAAATATAATATTTCATAAATTATGTAATACCTAAATGTAATTTCCAAAAAACACAATTTACCAAAAACATAATACCTGTCATCCAGATTATATATATCAAATAACAAGAATGTAATTTATATTCAAATTTGAAATGCGTTTTAAGAATTTTCATAGATCAAGGTTAAAGCTCCAAAATATTTGACATCATAAAATTATGAGCAGTGCAATCGAAATGGCTTTCGAGACGGATGTAAATTCTGTATTATTGTTTTTTTTTATTTGTCATAACTTATTACAGCTTTATAAGCTCCATTGAAATTTATTTCATGCCAATGTCAACAATTTTGACGTTTATAGTATTTTTTTATTTGTATGCCATGATTGTTATTGCGTTTCTATGTTTAAAAATTTTCATATTGTTAATTAAGGGGGTCAAAAAATAGATTCAGCACGAAGAAAAGCCACTTCTTTTTTGTCTTTTGATAAAAGCATCACTAAAACAATTTACTCAATCAACTGTAATTGTTTCTTATACCTTTTTTTCTTTTTTTTTTGTTCTCCGGGAGGAAATCTTCAACAAGATGCTATCTGGGGGGAAGGCGGCTGTTATGTGGGGTTTTTACCCACTAAAACCTCGCCGGCGTCCCTTTCTAGGTGCATGTTGAGGGGCTCCAGGATCTCCAGAGGAACGCCCCTCTGCACCGTGCTCTCAGGAGAGCACGTCCCGGGAGGGGTTACTCCCGCATCCCCCTGTGTCCTACCTACCGATGTCACCTTCTTCCCGGGGCCACTTTGGCGGACGACAAACGTTCCCATCCGTCCAGTGAACACGGGGCCCCATTTAATCGCATTCTACGACAAGCAGGGGATACCGTAGTCTTATTATTGAGAGCTTATAACTACAGGGCTGTTGTTTTTATATTCTTACTAAGACGACACGTTAATGACATAGGTCATCTTTGGCAATAATGTGGAATCAACTGTCACCAGCAGTGTTTCCCAACGTTTACGATTTAGGGACCTTCAAGAAACGAGCCTACTCCTATCTCAAAGGTCGGCCACGCGCCTGCAGCTCCTCTGGTGCTGTGGATGTTCATGGGCGACGGTGATCACTTAAGACGAGGTGAGCCGTATGATCGTTTGCCACTTTTGATATAAAAATAAATAAATAATAAGAAATAAAATATTATTTTATTACAGAAGTTGGACATGTGATAGTATTTCAGAATCTCCATAAAATCGACCATCTTTTGATCTAAAAACTGACTTCAAGTCGAATATTAAGAAATAGAATTAATCATAACGTAACAAAACTCTCATCAAACTACCCTTGCTACCCTTGAAGTACATCCTTTCCAATATAAACATACTAAATGTAAATTTAAGAATTATATTGTTTTCTCATGGATGCAATTGCCAGAATCGGACCAAATTGAAACCACCGGCTTTTTAATGGAAAACGAATCATCAAAATCAGTTCACCCAGTCCAAAGTTATGTGGTAACAAACATAAAAAACACAGACGAATTCGCAAACTCCTTTTTGGAGTCGGTTGAAAAGGCAATAGTGCTCAATGTTGTTATAATTTACGTGTACGCAAAAATGTCTTCCTGTATTTTGAACTATGCCACCTCTCAGTCAAATCCAGCTTCTCTAGCCAATCTGTGTAGTTGGTAAAAAAAAAGAAATCCTGTATTTACAATTTACGTAGAAGCGTAGTACCCTAAACATAAAGTATATTAAATACGAATTTAAATGCATATCATTCCATCGATTCAAATGTCGATAATAATAGACACTGCAGACAGCGTGCGAGTTTCGTATTTGGTTATCTGTTAATTATAAATTTTGCTTTAAAATATTTATAACTGTATATTATTACCCCGTTCGTATATTCGTACAAAGGTTATGCTTCCATCCTCATATATCAAGTGGTTATTATTAGATGTACAAGTTTCCGCCGTTTTGATAAAGATGGCGTGGCAACAGGTTATAATTTACAGATGGTAATCGGCTTTAAAAACCTTATATTATTATTAAATTCGCATTAACATAATATATTTTTCTTCATCTAACAATGTCTCTCTATCTAAGTTTGTCATTTGCGGGAATTTTTATTTCTTTTCTTTAATAAAAAAAATCTGCAGCTGAGACGCATCGATTGCTCGTAGATATAGATTATATAAGTTAATGACTAAAATTATATAAAAAAATAAATCTACACCGTGTGGCCAGTGTCACCCACGCAGTGAGGGCGCTGGAAGAGGGAGTAACCTCCCCGGGACGTGCTTCACGGCACAGTGCAAGGGGACACCGGTGCGTTCCACTGGAGATCCCGGAGCCCATTACCATGTTAACAAAAAAGTGTTGGAAGTCAAATTCCTGAGCACAGTCTCCAAAATGCAATCTGTAGATAATTCTTAGATTATTTATTGTAATATCCTGCTATGTCTTCGAATAGACTACTAAGATTAAGATACATGGTGTGAACTTAATTCGTTCTATCGGTTTAGAGGTTTTGACGGAATGGCCGTTCGCATAGTTCCGATTGCCATAATAAAATTAAAATTGTCAGCAACTTTGTAGCCTTGTAACAACTATGACATCAAGGTTAGCATAGTTTTATTTTGATCAAAATGGTGACATATTGTTTTTAATGACACAAATGGTTTACATTTATTAAATGTTTGATCAATGACTCGGATTGCCTCATGGGCAGGTTTAGGCAAGTTTACGCTATTATATTTTAATAGACACGCCGCGATTAAAAATATGACTTTGTCAATATCCTTTGTATTCAAATTTATTATGATCGGTTGAATAGTTAAGGCATGAAAGCGTTATAATCAAATCTTTTTTTTAAGACGAACTACACAGATTACACAGAAGCTGGCCTTGACTGCTTCACCGGATTGAGTAGTGGCATAGCTCTCAGGTCACATATCACGGTTTTTCCGACTCTCGGTGGACAATTACAGCGACAAGATGGAAGGGGCCAGAGGCGATAAGAAATGTTGGCAGACCATTCAAACGGTGGGCTGATGATATTACCGAATCAGCAGGGAAGGAGTGGATCAACATAGGCAGGAATAGAAGTGCCTGGAAAAAGATGGAGGAGGCTTTCACCCAAAAAGGGGTCCATATCTGCACCAGTGCAACTAACACTACTAATATATAATATAAGTTAAATACTAACAATACTAATAAAATTTTGTAGATGTTTTTTTATATTATCACTTGGAATTTGTAGATATGGACAAAAATAAAAGGCTTTATTATTATATTATATTATTATTATAACTCTTAGGTCGATTAGCCTGAACCACTATCGCTAGTAACTCGACAAAACGGTCCCCGGTTAGAGGTAACCTCGACTTGGACGGTTACTACGTTACACGTAAGCATTCTGATCCGAGGGCGCCCGTACCACTCGGTCGGTTGCTATTTCACGGATAATTTAAGGGACATTGAAATGCTCAACTAACTTTGGGTGCCCCTTCGGGAAGCGTTGGTGGTAGAAGTGGCCAGAAACAAAATACAAATAAACTGACTCAGTTTACTTTCTAATATTAATCATGGCGTAATTCACACTATATCTTCATAAATTATAGCCTATGTGCAACTCTGATGTCAACGTCTGATGTGTATGTAAACTATATTATTTTTTATTAATAATAGGATAAATCTGTAGGAGTTAGATAGTCTTGAGCACAGGCGCAAGGTGACCAGCCTTTCGGTGTTTTACAGATGACATTTTGGAGAGTGTGCACAGAAATTACACGAATTAATTCCCCCATCCCCTTTCTAGCTTCGGACGTTTAGACACTCGGCGGGTCTCCACCCTTTTATAGTCGATGTTCCGCGCGTCCGAACGAAACGATTTGAGTCATCGTTCATCGTGCGTACAGCAAAGGAGTGGAATAAGTTGCCGGTGTCAGTCTTTCCGTCCAAGTACGACGTGGGAGCCTTCAAGAGTAGAGTGAATAGGCACTTACTAAACTAGCGCGTACCATCTTTCGACTATATCACCACTTAACACCAAGTAGGATCATGTTCAAGCGCTAGTTTACACACATAAAAAAAGAAGTTTCCTTTTTTCGACCGAATGTTAAAGCTTTTCATCTGAACCAATTTGAGAACTGTACAGCTCTAACATATCTTGTATCAGTCTTATGAGCAACGTGGCAGAAGGTCCCTGGGAAGGGAACCTTATTTTAGGTCGCCATTTTAGGCTAGCAGGCACGTGTGATTGTGTGTAATTGCACGTGACCATTACTAGACCGTTACACATTTTTTTTAATTTTTCAAGAATAGAGTGAATAGGCATTTACTGATCTAGTGTTCTTTACCACCCAGAACTGCAATTCCATTTAATATCAGACGGAATCGTGTTCGAGCATGATAGAAAAAAACAACATTATAGATGTCCAGCTTTATCTCATGATACGTAACTTGAATGACTTTTTTTGCTCTGAAAATTGATACCGGATTTAAGTGACGAAGATATTTTAGACACTTAGAGCGAAAGAGAGAACTATAAATGCCACTCGTAGTTGATAATGTGTTGCAATGCTTTAGTCAGCAATAATTACGTCGTAAAACACAAATGTCAGTCTTTTTATTAATTATTTTAAATTGTTGATATAGCCAATATTAAATAACACGCTGCCGTTATTTAATAACTCAAACTCAATTGAGTAATTGAATGTTATTCATTTTATTTTGATTTGTAAAGGTTCCAACATTATTAATCAGACATATTATGTCAATATAATAGAGATTGAAATGCGAATGGCAATTTTCAGGGTTCCGCGCATGAATTTTTATAATAGAACTGAATTTTAAATTTTTAATGATTTTAAATGTATATTATATAAACGATCAATCGATTATAATCGAAAAGCTGATTCATATCTCAACAGGTTTGTACCAATGAGTTTTCCATTAAGTCCGTTATAATAATAATACTTTATTCAAAAATTTCTTTACAATAAATACACGAAGTCCCTTTTATTGGAGTACAAATTAGTGCCAATGGCGATTTATGTATCATATAATCTTAAGTTATGATAGAGATAACTAAATATATTTAAATATTTTAAACGCATTGTTTTACGTAATCTGCTTCATATTCGAAAGATTAGACGAGGAAACTGTTATCCTACCAGCTAATAGACTAATGCTGTAAACCAGTGGTGGGCAAACTACGGCCCGCGGACCAAATCAGGCCCATTAAAGCATTTCATTCAGCCCGCTAAGATTTTTTTACGTAAATATTTTTATGTGTTGCAAATGGTATTGTAAAAACTTCTGTTTTTATTTATATCAGTAATGTTCATAAGGTTTAAAATTCTTAAAACATTCTTGGTTTGTTTAAAAGCTTATAACGTCGTAAATTTTACGTAAAAAGTTAAAAAAAATCCACAGATATTTGTGTAATTTGCTAAATAAGCCTTTAATTTATTTTGTTAAATAGATTTTATAAACCTTTTTAATATCTATATCTACTCATAAGATTTTTTTGTCAAAAGCATGGCCACGACTACTGTAAACTATTTATTCTGTTTAGTCGTGTTTACGGCGTTTCTGGTAAGTAATATAATTCTCCAAAACCCGCGTTGCATGTTGCCGTTTCGCGCTTGACCGGTTATTAGTATGTTGATAGGCAGTTTTAGTAGATTAAAAATAATTACATGCTAATTCTCGTGTTCGGTATAATGCATTACATTTAGCACCTGTCGAAATCGAAACGAATTTAAATAATAATGAAAATGAATGGACATAAGAATTTCCTTTTATATATATATATTTGGATTATTTCTTTTATCTAGCACATATTTCAATTTCTTTTTTTTAATGTACCTATGCATGCCAGAGAAGCTGGCCGTGACTTGTTCGCCGGATTGAGAGTTTTTTTTTGTTTTTTCACCAAAAGTTGTATGACTTTCAACTGACTTCCAGAAAAAGGTTATTCGCGAATAAAAAGTACATCCTTTTCTGCACCCTTTGTATGCAGAATTTAATGATGATCGATTGAATATTAGGGCGTGAAAGCGTTACAAACAAACTCAGTTTACTTTTTTAATAGTAACAATAACGTACGACAATATCGCGCACTCCGTTGTTTATCGTCAGAACTACTCAAATATTTTATTAAATATTTGAATAGTTATGATGATAAACGACACAAAATAACAATGTAGTGTCAAAGGCAGAGTTTATCTACTTTAAATACCAGATGCGATAAAATATTTTTTAATAAAAGCATCAATATATTACTACCATATATGCATTATTAATAAATTAGTAATTTATATTGTATTTGTGGTTCACTATTTCGGTGATAATGTCTTACGCATAAAGATAGATATATACTGTCGCGGACATTTTTGTAGGTCTATTTAAGATAAACATTTCCATTATACATTATTTATGTGTAATATCTACGGTTTTTGTGGCGTACGCCAGAATAGCTCGCAGATGGCAGATTTTTTTCCTACTTATCGTTATATTTTTGATAATTCACACTATATCTTTATAAATTTTAGCCTATGTGTTACTCTGATATGTAAACTATATTATTGTATTGTAGCGCAGCTAGTATGCTATATTGGCTATATTTAGTAATACTTTGGGTCAGGCGTCGACAACCTGTAGTTTCGGCTCTTTAGTACTAACGGTATATATGCAACTACTATATATGGCTGGTAAGAAAATTTTTGAGGCTCTTTCAAAACTTTGAAATTTTATAATTGATAATTTCTGACACTTCAAGGTTGCCAACCCCTGCTCTAGGTAGTCGTAATGAAGGCGGTTGTATGTTTAATTCGGCGATACTATTTGCATAGACCTTTAAAAAAATTCACAAAGAAAATACGAGTTACACAAGGAAGTGTCAACGGCCACGTATTAAACATTTATAGTTCCTAGTTACAATGATACTGGAATATCGCGGAGTACTAGCGACGTAATATGTGCGGGCCATCTTTGTTCTTTGCGACAAACGTTTTTAAAGTAAAATTTCGTTCCGCACGCTTTACTTGGAACTGGACTTGGAGTAATCTGGTGAATGCGTTACGAAATGTGTTTGGATGATCGGATATGACGAACTACACAGATTGGCCAAAGAAGCTGGCTTTGACTGCTTCACCAGATTGAGTGGTAGCATAACTCTTATGTCGATTAGCCTGAACCTCTATCGCTAGTAACTCGACCCAAGGATCCCCCCGGTGAGGGGTAGCCTCGGTTTGGTTATGGCTATGTTCCGCGTAAGCATTCCAATCCGAGGGCGCGTAAGCATTCTGATCCGAGGGCGCCCGAGAGAGACGAGCCACGACTCGGTCGGTTGCTGTATCACGGATAATCTAAGGGAGATTCAAAAGCTAAACTAACTTTCAGTGCCACTTCGGGTAAATGTTTGGATGAGGCGAAGTAAGTTGAGAGGGAGATATGAGTTAGTGAAGACAGAAAGAGTTTTTTTTTTGTGACGAAGAACACAGGTTAGTCAAGCTGAGTTTTACTGCTTCAGCGGATTGAGAGGTGGGACAACCCTTAGGCCGCTAAGCCTCAACCTCTATAGCTAGAACTCGAGGGTCCCGCGGTGAGGGGTAACCTAGGCTTGGACGGTTACTAAATAGATCGAGAGAAAGTTACGTTTCGTATATCCAAGACACCGTGCAGGCCTATTTTTTGTATCACAGTATACGACACATTTTCTTTCAGTCTTCAACAATCATGTATATTATATGTTTGGTGTATATGTTATAAATATATAGATATAGATAGAGTTTTTACTCCAGTCGTGTGGGCTAAGTAACACTTGTTTTTTAACATAAAACTTATTTGTCATAGTCTGGTGTCCGTTGTGATCGCTGACTGGATAATAGTTGCTTTAATTTAGTTGTTATTGTGTCATGTCACGTATAAAGCAGGTTTGTCGTGAATATTTAGAAGTTAGTTTGAAACATAGCTCGTGCAAATATGAAGGCGTAAATTTAATTTGTCCTTTTCTTGCATCAGATAAATCGGTATAAGTTAATGTGACGGTTGAATCAAATGAAGGACATCCCTGTTTATTATGACCATGTTCTTCAGGTTTATTTTGACTAGCTACGTGGACATACAAAACCGAAAGTACTCATTGAAATTGATTTCTTATCCCTTTCCTTAAAGATCGGCCCTCTCGAGCGCCCTCGGGTCGGCATGCTTACTTACGTACTTAACATAAAAACCGTCTAAGTCGAGGTCACCCATCACCGAGGCGACCCTCGTGTTAGCAACAGAAGTTCAGGCTAAGCGACCTAAGAACTATGCCACCTCTTAATCCGGTGAAGCGGTCAAGTTCAGGTTTTCTGACCAACCTTTTTAGCTCGTCAGAAAAAAAAGATAATGTGAAAGAGATTTTTTCTTGTCTATTATCACAGGTTGGACGCCTGCGTTTCGTTGGCATACATTGATGTCTTGGGATCTGTTGCAACCGTTACTTCCTGATTACTTCGGAAACAGTTCTTAAATGGCCATACTATTGCAGATAACTTTCCCGCAGTTTGTAGGTTAAAAAGATGTGGCAGCATATGGAAGTATATTGTGTTATAATCTCAATTCAAACATAGATAGCGTCGGATACAAAAGTCGAAGTCGATATTTATGAGCGTTGCCTAATCATATTCTAAACGGGTTTTTCAATATGTATACTCTACCTGACAACCTATTGATTAATGCCTTAAAAGTCTCTTATATTTAGCAAAAAAATGCCTAAAACCTATATCGATATAATAGGTACGACATCGAAATGATTACTATTAATGTTTTAATAATATGCTTGCCACTCATGCATTACCTTAATTTGTTTAAGGCATTTTTTTCTGAATGAACTAAGCCGATCGGCTCCGCGACGTTCTGCAGCTGGTGCTATATGCTGCCCAATCCACAGCATCATGGTTAACTGCTAACATTCTGATAAAAGTGAGGCAACCAAAAAGAAGGTCATCATATAAAGTGGAGGAGAAAAAAAAACGCCAATAGTCAGTCTGGTACGACGCATTAAAAACTAAAAGTTTTGCCCTATGGACTGCCCATCTGTCACATGGAATGGCATGTGTCTCTATCTAACCCGCAAGAATAGAAAAGACGTGAAAACCGTGTTATGGGCATGGTATATCATTTACCATTAGATGACGGTCTTCTACGTTTATAATGATGAAACGAATAACTACCGTCATCTAATGGCTAGCATACCAAATAACCACATACTGTCAAAAGAGTTGACGAATCTCGTAAAAGAACTAACGATATTGGTTCATCAATCTCTTTAGTTCTTTATTGTTCATTGTTCACTAATGTTGTTTTTTAAAAAGCTAGCAATTTTTTCAGAAATATTACAAACATTCTTGTTAACTAAGCTTATCGCTTGTCCTAGGAGATGGTTCACGTCAATAGTCGAATCGTGAATTCGAAACCACGACCTTACGATTCAAACGTACCTTAAATCATTAAGCTATTGACACTACTATTCATTATATTAATTCATTTTTTATTGGAAACAATGCACTTCAAGAGTAATTTGATGAAAGTTTGGATAGTTTCTGATTTCTATTTTGAAATATTCGTACGATAATTCTGAAATACATACAGGGCGTCTGCGCGTAATATCTTTTAACGTTTCGATTTGATTTGAAGTAGCTTTTTGTTTTTGCTCGTAAATATACTTGTTAATACATACACAAAATAGATTCTAAAGCATTACACTTCTAAGCCAAAGCGCGGCTGTGGTAACAGGTGCGTTTATCGAAACGTGAGTCACAGCTTGACTTACGGTTATTGGCTTATTTGCATTAATTACCAAAAAAATACAAAAAAGTTCCACTGATACAATATCACATCCTGTACTAGCTGTTACAATCATAAGTATTTTATATTTACGAGTAAAAATTATCTCAAATGACACGTAACTTGCTTCCACGCACGGCGGTGTTTTCGTACGTTTACGATTTGGAGACCTTTAAGAAACAAGCCTACTCCTATCTCAAAGGCCGGCAACGCACCTGCAGCTCCTCCGGTGTGTTTGGATGTTCATGGGCGACGGTGATCACTTACTAAAAAAACTAAAAAAAAATCAATAAACTTATTTGCTGATGAATCGATCATTCCGATCGATGTACTGCGTGTCTGAATGTGTGTTAGTAAGAGCGTGACATGAGAGAGAGGGAGTAGCGCGAAGAGATAAAATGACCGAACAATATAAATAATTTATATAATAAAATAATAAATAAGAAAAAAAATGCAACCAGCTCT
Organism: Meandrusa payeni; assembly: GCA_029286785.1. NCBI lineage: Eukaryota > Metazoa > Arthropoda > Insecta > Lepidoptera > Papilionidae > Meandrusa > Meandrusa payeni. Next base: position 1,272,797 of record JAGSMX010000008.1, on the reverse strand, counting down.
CTCGAAATAATGTAAATTTATTGATAATTGTGATTTAATACACGTATATTGTTAGTGCCATGTGTTTATTGTTCTAGGATTCGTTGTCACGAATTTATCGTCCGAGCGCGTTGCGTCCAGACACCTGGAATTTTGTTTCTACTCCTAAATATGTTTGTCCAATACAAGAGATCAAAGTTGTAGTCATTCGCATGAACAGAATAGTCACAGTCATAACGTATATCTTATCTGTTATCGAATCAGCAAGATGCTACCCGGCTGGTTAAACCCGTTTCCTGGTCAAATTTCGAGTTCAAGTTTGAGTTCGTCTCAATACATTCAGAACATTCTTAAACTTGTTACGTAACTAATAAAACATTATATATAATAAATAGACGGGTACAATATATAAAATAAATACACTAAATAAATACACAGGTCTTTTGATGAAATCCAAGTAGATGACTATCAATTGAAACCACAATAGCGTAATGCAGTACAGTCTGCGTAACGTAAGGTCGTAGATTCGAATACACCATTCGACTACTTACGTGAAACATCTCCTTTTTTGTTGTCGAAGGAAAAATCTTCAACAAGATACTCCGCCTCCGGTATATCCGGTCCTCCGGAGAGCCTTTCTGAAGCACGTCCCGGGGAGATTACTGCGAGGGTGCTAACCTTGTTGCTAGTGAAACCGAAGCCTCTTTAAGTCGCCTTTTACGACATGCAGGAGATACCGTAGATTACAACGCTTGTGTCGAGTTACTTCGTAATAGAGGTTCAGGCTAAGTGACCTAAGAGCTGTGCCACTTCTCAATCCGGCGAACCAGTAAAGCGGTGGCAGCCAGATATATATGTAACCCCCTAAGGAAAGACAAAAAAAGAAAATGAAAGAAAGAGAAAAAAGTTAATTACAAATCCTCTTCAGTTTCTTCTTCTAACATTGGGACTGGTAAAAGTTTTGTTATATGGAAAAGATTGGACTCTTTTTTTTTCTGTGACAGCAGATATTTTTTGTTGCAGCCAGATATAAAAATAAAAAGTATAAATACTTTTTACACATATATAATATTTTTATATTTCTCTTATTTTTTTTTCTCTCTAAGATTGCACCCATGACTTTGTCTTTACGAAACACTAAGGTAGACTGGCAGAGACACTTTTATTATGTGCAAATAAAGATTAAATAAATAAATAAATAATTGTGATGAATGTGAACCATCTCCTAGCTTTAAATTTATTTGAAATGGTTAACAAGAATGTTAGTAATATTTGTGAAATTTATAAAATCCTTTCGACTTATTGGGAAGCAGCCATAAAATATGGTGAAGGTATGTTTCCGTAAGCGTAGATTAATTAAAATTCAAAGGTCGCCCAAAACATTTTGCCGTAACTAGTCATCCTACTGGCTCTCTCTAATGGATTCATTAACAACTTTGTAACGCACATACATTGTTCTAACTGGTTCTCAACAGTGGCTTGACTAGGAAAGAACTCTTTAACGATAATGATCTCAAACGAAACAAGTATATTTACGAATAAAAACAAAAATCAATTTCAAATTAAATCAAACGTTAAACGCTATTATGCGGACGCCGTTTTTGTATTTCCGAATTATCGTAGGAATATTACTAAATCAAACTTAATCAAATTCTAACCTTTTTTTTTTTGGTTGATGGGGAGGAAATCTTCACAAAGAACTTTCTTCTGGGGGGAAGGCGGTGGTTATGTGGGGTTCTTACCCACTAAAACCTCCCCGGTGGCCCTTTCCTCGGTGCATGACGAGGGGCTCCGGGATCTCCAGTGGAACGCACCGGAGCCCCTCTGCACTGTGCTCAAGGAGGGCACGTCCCGGGGGGGGGGGGGAGGTTACTCCCTCCCCCCGGTGCCCTCGCAGCGCAAGGCGACACGGGCCAGCCAATGTCGCCTTCTTCCCGGGTCCACTTTGGTGGACGACTCAGGCCCCCACCCTTGTCGCCCAGTGAACCCGAGGCCCCTTTTAGTCGCCTTGTACGACAGGCAGGAGTTACCGTAGTCTTATTCTTGAGAGCCCAGAACTACAGGGCTGCGACCAACCAATTCTAACCTACCTAACCTAACCAAATTCTGTAATCCTTTCCGAAATCCGTTGGCGTGATATTGAGTTAATCATCAATTTGTGGCGCACATACTTGATTCAAATTTAACACTTATTTGATGTTCTCATGGATCCCATTGTCAGAATGAATTAATAACTACAGCATTAATACTTTTAGCATAGAAAAATTAATTAGAATTAATTAGTATTTCTGTTGTTCCAATTTTGTTACTTAATAAAATTATAATGAGACCACACGGGTAGGTGTATGTAGCGGTGCGCAACAGAAAATATTTCGGAAATAATAGATGGTGTCCCCCATAACGTTTAATTCGATTGAAGATGGTTTTGTTAATTGTATGTTGTATGGATCGGATAGCATTTTGTTACGGTAATATATAATTTGTTATTTTATCTCATAACATCTAATAATTTTTGCGAGCAAACATTTGGATGATAAATTACATATACAGTTAGTGTAATTTATTACACCGCAGTTTTCGCAAAATTAATAACAGAGCAAAAAATTTTAACTTCCCAACATGGTCATTGACCTGCCGCCGGTATACGTAACTCTAAAAATAAATATTTTTAAAAATATGTAACAAGAAGCCTAGATACTGCAACACGAAGAATTAACCTTCTCCTATTTTTATGATAACGGGACGGAAATGTTCAAGACACAGCCCTTTTGGTGTGAAGGTGGGGTAATGTGGGGTTTTTACACTCTAACCTCCCCCCCCTCTCCCTCCTCCTCCTGTGGGCCTGCAGGCCCTCAAGAATGTTGGTAAATGTGTTTGATTTAGACCACACGACTGAAGTAAAACTTTTTTAGCTCCACTTATATGTAAACTATAACAAAACTCTCTTGTGACGATTGTGCAACGCCTAGACAGACCACTAGGATTTTTATGACGTCAAGATATCTTCAGGTATAAATTGTTTCGATAAATAAATATTAGATATAGGAAATGTTGCTGGCTATGATCGCTCGCTCGCCTCGCCCGATCACACTTTTCGTAACGCATTCATCAGCTTACCCAAGTCAAGCGTGCATAAAAAAGTTTTAATACTTGTAGACACAAGATGGTTTTTGTAGAGTAACGAAATGGCCCAAAATCGCTTAAGGCAAAAACCAATTAAGATTCTCAAATGTGCTCACATGTCACCTTGCCTCAAAACGAAAGGCGTCTAGAATATGTCATTAAATAGGAAGTTAAATCTACCGCCTGCTGTGCGATAAAGACCAAAAGTGCTTCAAAGCCTCGTTACTTAACAAATTCAATTGGGCCATAAACTTGGCTGACCTTTGCAGGACTACGTGTTAAGCGCATTCACACGCGCTAAATTACTGACTGTAATTTAACTTCTTATTAAAACTTAAGCCCACACACTTTTTTTTTAATAAACCAGCCCGATGAGCCATAGTTTTATCTACATATAGTGTTTTTATGAATTGGCACAGCTCTTAGGTTAACCTGAACCTCTTCAGGAGGATAGGGCGAGGTTATGTGGGGTTCTTACCCACTAAAACTCCCTCGGTGGCCCTTGTTCAGTGCATGGTGAGGGGCTCTGGGATTTCCAGTGGCAAACGCAAGCAAACTAAATGTTATTTTGCATTTTTTTTCAGATAACCTTTGGTGGTTAACCTCTATTGCAGCAGTCGCCATTTTGATTATTTTTGCTCGAATGGTAAGCTAACAGCGCGTGTGGCGTAGTCCCGCTCCGGGAGTAAACCTTTTTTTTTTAAACTATTGGAAAAAATGACTTGAAATGTTGTTTTATTTTAAAAACATAGACATAATGTATTTATAGTTATGTTATGACTGATTATTATTTAGATTAACAAATATAACTTAAATGCCAATTTCGTCCAAGTGCGACGTGGGAGTCTCCAAGAATAGAGTGAATAGGCATTTACTTACTAAACTAGCGGATACCATCTTTCGACTATATCAACACTTAACATCCATACAAAAAAAGCCATGTCTATTCCACACAAAAAAATCAAAATGGCGTCTCGCATACAGCATACTTTTTATTCTCGGAGCTGGATTTTCCCACTTGAAGGGTTATGAGATTGATTACGAAAGCGAAATCATGCTTCGCCGTTATAATGTTATAATGTTCACCTTGATTCGCCTAAACGGATTGAATCTATTGAATAAGCAGATCGCCTTTTTATAGTAAGAATCAAAGTTCCATCTAAACACAGCCTTGCATGATTTAACAAGTCCAAGGTTAAACTAGGAGCAAAAATTAAGGAGCATTTGCAATCTGCAACTAACTGACTCAGCCGTGATACAAAAATAACGTATGTAACATTGAATTTCAAGATGACGAACATAGTTGATTTGTCTGTGGCCATGACCCAATAAGAATCTGTCACAAATGACATGTAATCTTTTTTTGTGATGATCTCGAAACAGATAAATATTAAATAGATAAATAAATAATCATTTACATATACATACATAGATAATGCAAATAAATTTAATATATATATATATGGAACACATAAGCGACACTATATATAGCAGTTTTAAATTTTGCATTGTTTGAGTAGAAAGTATTCAGATGTACGCGATTTAAACACATTAGTTGATAAAGCCTCCCTAATATCAATCGGCAAACTATTCCTTAGTTTTATAACTATACAGGTAAAAGAATTGCCATAAAAATTCGTGTGACATTCGGGGAACGTTAGAAAATTATTATAGAAGATCCGAGATTCGTGGCCGACGAACTGTTTGAATACGAAGCGCTCACAACAATATTCTGGAGACCAAAAAAGCTGGTAAGTGTGTGTACGTCTCGCCTGTTACGGATGTTGAGACACTTCAACTGAGCCCGGTAGTGTGATGAGAGGTGGCATAGATCTTAGGTCGCTTAGCCTGAACCTCTATCGCTAGTAACTCGACACAAGGGTACCCCCGGTGAGGGGTAACCTCAGCTTGGACGGTTACTCTGTTATGTGTAAGCATTCCGATCCGAGGGCACGCACGACCCCATCGGTTGCTATTTCACGGATAATCTAAGGGACACAGACAAATTATTACAAGTTACAGCCTTTATATAGCCCACGGTTGGGCGGAACCCTTTTCCGTAAAGAGAGTATACCCTTAAACCCTTACACCCTTATAGTCCGCCACGAGGCCCAAATGCGGTTTGGCATACTTCACATGTAATAGAAAATTTTCTAACACTTTTATTCAAAATGTTTTCCTTCACCGCCGAGAATGTGAACATCGGCACTTAAAATTGCAAATAACAAATTCATTGCTGAGGTTGGCTTGACCTTGGGTTGCTATCGTACTATGGCAACTTGAAGCACCCGCATACTGAGCTACCACGGTTCTATCGTGACCGGTGACGGCGACACTAACTAGCTTCGGGCATGAGCTCTAATATGGCTTGCGAAACCAATCGTGCTCTTGAATACCCGGTGGCAAGATTCTATCGTAGTGTAGATAATATAATGAAGTTGGTATGCATTATATTTAATTGAGGAGTATAGCTATTTCAGTGAAACATATTATGAACGGGTGGTTATAAAATAATTAATATGTAAATTTCTAAGGACTGGTTATAAGACAGAGACAGAATCTTAAACTTAATATCTTGTTTTTAAGATCAGGTGGGATTGTGTCGTTATTAATGTATTCAGCGGTTAGTATGAAAACCAATATCACAAAAAAAACTACCGGAAAGTATATTTTTAACATAAGTAACACATGGCTCCGCATTACGGAAACGTCAAATTTTTCATTTTTATGTTCGTATAATCAATAAATATAATTATTATCCACAAAGTAAATGGCTGTAAAAACTCGTTGAATCATTTTTCTAAAATTGTAGAAAAAATATGCTCTTAAATCCTTTAAGCCCTAGCGAGGTAAACTAATTTTCTGATCGAGATTATTAAGCGTTATACAGACCCTAACTATATGCCGCACAAATTTTAGCAAATGTTTTTTCTTTACATAGTAATCTAAACAAATACCTATATCTCACTGTATAAGGCCCAAGAACCCGTGGTAAGTCCACGATCCCGCAGTAAGCCCAAGATCACACGGTAAGCCGCGTTAGGCTAAGATACCGTGATAGATTCTAGACCCCGCGGTAAGCCCAAGATGCCGTGATAGGCTCTAGACACCGCGGTAGGCCCAAGATACAGTGATAGGATCTAGACATCGCGATAAGCCCAAGATACCGTGATAGGTTCTAGGCACCGCGGCAGGCCCAAGATACAGTGATAGGATCTAAACACCGTGGTAGGCCTAAGATCCCGTGGCTTATATAAAAAAAAACAGTACTTTGCTCAAAGAGTTACAACGTTTACAATACATTGAATTCGTTTAATACATGATATATAGCATCGTTATTCTTCTTCTTCTATAAGCTCTTCAGCCCCTTGTGAGCCTTTGCTTGGTCAAGCAACATCCTCCACCTCGGTCTATCCATGGCCGCAGTCCTCCAGGTTCCTATGCCAATTTCTTTGGCGTCTCGATTAACACCGTCTATCCAGCGGAGCTTTGGTCTTCCCCGACCTCTTCGACCTTCGGGGTCCCTCGTCATAACTGCCTTGGGTATCCTGGCTTCATCCATTCTCTGCACATGACCAGCCCATGTAAGCCTGTTTAATTTGATGTGCCCAGCTACGTGCAGTTCCTGGTAGAGGTCGTAAAGCTCCTCGTTATAACGGCTCCGCCATTGGTTGTTCTCGTTAGCATCGCTATTACCCCTAAGAAATATGTTGTTCGTTAGTGATAATTGCTGGCTCTATAATCACTTGCGTTATAGATTTACAACGTAAACACGTTGTTAAAGTTTTTTTTGGTACTTATCACAATACTTTGTAAAGTGATAATTATTTTTTAAAGGCTTATTGATAATTCAACGTAAATCTGTTAATGTCAATGTTAGGGGTGAGTATTTGTGATAATTGAACCCCGATATGCATTATGCACAAGTGAACCATTTCATTAAACAAAAAAGATCAAAAATTCTAATTTAGTAAAACGATTAAACGTTGGTTAATTATGAGTATTAAAACTACAATTATAACTATATTTATTTATTTCGGACTAATAATTATTAGTCCGAAAAATCCGTAACGAAAAACAATTTATGAGATTTATCTGGTCTAAATTTTGGAGAGAGAATGAATACTCCTTCTCCTGAGATCGAATACTCTTTTGTTTTTATCAATGAATTGCCGCTTTTGGATTTTTAAGTATAAAAAATTACTTACTAAAATTTTGTCCAGTATGGGACCAAATAAGTTTGGCGAAGAGCGAATGATGCCAATGTCTACCCGGATAAAGTTTATAAAGACGTGAGAGCTTATTTCATTGTATAAATATTTTAATGGAATAGAGTAATAATATTTTTTTATGACGAACTACACCTGCCAGATAAGCTGGCCTTGACTACTTCACCGGATTGAGAGGTGGCATAGCTCTTAGGTCGATTAGCCTGAACCTCTATTGCTAGTAACTGGACACGAGGGTCCAGTTACAGTCCGGTGAGGGGTAACCTCGGCTCGGTCGGTTGAGGTCTCTTTCACGGATAATCTAAGGGACATTCAAAAGCTAAACTAACTTTGAGTGCCACTTCGGGAAGTGTTAGCGCTGGGGAAGTACCCATAAAATAGCGGGAACGCGCAAGGATTATAGTAATAATATATATAATTAGTAATATGTAGAGAAACAAACATCGGATTATATCGTAAGTTCGTTGGTTCAAATCCACCGACTATTGGCGTATACCATCTATTAGCACAAGCTTAAGCTGCCCTTGTCTACCCCGCTTTTATCCACAAGGATGCGAACTTATTTGGAAGCAGATTTTCATGTTACAATTTTACATTACAACCTTGAAGAAATCTAGATAGATTAGACTTATTTTATTAATTGCCGTATCTGTATTTGATATAAAATGTTTCTTATAAAATCGTCCATTCTATTCCGTATTCCATGTTAATTAATCTGTGAAACATTATTGGAATTCTTTTCTACATATATGTTCACTACGGTACATAAATTATCATCGGAATGCACTGCGGTTAAGTCGGAATACACATTTGCTAATAGATCGACGAGTAAATCATGATTCACCTAAATGAGTAACAAATACCTGATGCTTTTATTAACTCTGTTGTTCTCATACATAATGGAGGCACTATGATGTTTTTTTTAATAGATGACCCCATTTGTGGCCCTGCGATCCTCTTGCTAAAGACTATGTAACAACATTAATCCTATTATCAAATAAAATCTTTTTTTTCCTCTCCCTGCTTCCGTTTCATGGAATTTTTGGGCAGTCCAACGGTAAACCGGTTAGGGCAGGGAGCTGGTCGTCTTTGTCTATATCCTTTGTCGTCCGCCAAGGTGGACCCGGGAAGAACGCGACATCAGCAGGCCCGTGTCGCCTTGGAACTGCGAAGGCACACGTGCCTGAGAGCACAGTGCAGAGGGGCTTCAATGCGTTCCACTGGAGATCCCGGAGCCCCTCACCATGCACCGAGGAATGGCCGCCGGAGAGGTTTTAGTGGGTACAAACCCCACATAACCGCCGCCTTCCGCCCCAGAAGGCGCGGTATCTTGTTGAAGATTTCCTCCCTGTGAACAAAAAAAAAGAATGGGAGCCGATCTAATTATCCGCTATCTGAATATGTCGCCTCACGAAGTCGTTACGATTTACGAAGTATGTGTATACCATGATGTCAGGAACGGTTATATCTTTCTTAAGTTACTGCACTTGGAACACATTATTACGCACAAAATGCGACGTAGCAGAGCAAACCATAAAGTACAAAAACAGACTTCAAATAGGTATAAATATAATATAATACTTAAAACGTTTGTATTTCCGAATTATCGTAGGAATATTACGAAATCCAACTTAATCAGAAAGTAACCAAACTACTCTTGAAGTTCATCCTTTCCAATAACAAATGAATCATCAAAATTTGTTGGTGTGATTTACGTGAGTTATTCGTACAATTGTCGCACAAAAACATGATGTAAATTTCATTCTTGTAAAATAAAAAAAATTATTATGTAATAATAACTTTTATATTATTTTTTCTAATAATTTTAAAAGACTTATAATTTTTTAATAAAAAATTATTATCATTATTGTTTTTTTATTTATTTATTTATTTAAGAGGATTTTTTTCTATTAGAAAATATTATTCTATTGGACAGAAAAAGATACTATAAAAACAAAAGCCTTACTTACTATGTAATAAACATTTTCTGACAATTTTATACAGTAATACAGTTCTTCCATAGTTGGAGAAGCTAGGACCATTCTTGTTAACCATTCCAATTAAGCTTTAGCTTGTGCTAGGAGATGGTTCACGGCAATAGTCGTTTAGATTCGAACATACGACCGTACGATACGCAGACCGTACACTTATAGGCCTATTGACTAGGGGCTAGGCTTACAATTACCAGGGGACCTGTATTATACGCTTTTAAACCTGTCTTATAAAACATTTCAGAATAAGTCAAAAATTAATTATAGTCCAAGTAGAACGGACGCTTTCGGTTAGCATTGTGACGTTTGTTAAAAAAAAGTTAAAAAACAAATAACGTTTTTAATAATTGATAAATATTATTTTTCCGAACACAAGAATATAGATAATAAATAAAATATAATGTATTGTCTGTGACGTTTACGATATATAAAGTTCACCGGCGATACAAATACTTTTAATCAAACTAGTTCGGTACAAATACGGAGTTCAGTATAGTTTTAAACGTTGAAAAGGTTTTTTTCCTCTGCCATTTAAAATCATAAAGCAGTCCCGGCCAGATGTTTATTTTCTATAGTGTTCTAAACTGTCGGTTGTGAATATTACTAGTACGTGTTCCACAAAAATATTACAATGAAAATATTTATTTTAATTACGTTGTATTTCACTACGGGGAGCTACGCAGTTATTTATAATTTAAATGGTAAGTTAAAAAATAATTCCGTCTATATTTTATATTTTTAATAATTACTTACATATTTTTTACAATTGTTTTTTTTAAAAGTTATTTTTTAACAGACATCGTTTACAATTATGATCAAAGTTAATATATTTTTATTTAATTTGATTTATATTTTAATATATATTGCTAAACTTTTAATATATCGTTATTTAACTTTTATTATAATAAACCAAAGTATTAATAATGCAAATTATATATTATAATGTTTTATAACTAAGACAGGTTTCATAATTGGTGATTATATAAAAAGAAATACTACCTTAATATTTTTTTGGTTTTTAATTGTAAAGACTCAGTTTTAGTAAGACTTATTTTTAGTAATTGTTGTGGTGATCAAAATATAAAAAAATATCATTTTCCATCGGCCCTGCAAGGTGACAAACAGTTCTGATTACAGCATAGGTAATGGATCATGGTTGTTGTAGCAGCATCAAGTCGAACGGAATTAAAAATGATTAAATTACTAAAATTTCTATCAAAAATAGGGATTTGTCATAGAAGGGTGAAAATTTAGTATTGTTGTTAGATATATTTTTAATGCCACATCATAAAAATTAAAATTTTATAAAAAATAAAAATAAAAGCGGTGTGGACAACCCTTATCACTTAGGGATGCGAAAAATAGATAGTAGCAGATTCTCAGATCTACTGAATATGCTTATAAAATTACGTTAAAATCGGTCTATCCGTTTCGGTGGAGTATAGTAACTAACATTGTGACACGAATATTATATTTATAAAAAATGTTTTTTTTCCAAAAAATAATTTTTTAATTATTATTATTTATAAGCGAAGCTGGTGGCAAAGCAGAGTGCAAATCAAAGTTTCCAGCAGATCGAAAATCGCAGCCTTCTTTACTAGATTTTTTTCCCCAATGTGTAGTGATTAGCTTATCCCTAGTAAGCTCCATATATGCGGTAGCGATTATATATCTGTCTACACCACTAGAATTCAAACGGCACCAACGCTTATACAAACAAAGGAATGTCTTGGACATTAAGTCTGCCTTTTGTACACTTATCTTTTCTGCAAATAAATTGATTAAATAAACTTAGAATTAAAATTATGTTTGCTCTCTTTTTTGTGGGTAACTGAACCCACAACAATTCGCAGACCGTACCCTACACCATTAGGCTATCGACGCTATTATCGGGAATCATCTATTAACTAAAGCATCTTAGAAATAGTCAAAAACAATGCTATAACACCGACTAACCTTATTAAAAGCGGACTAGTTATGTAAAACTAGATCATGCTTAATTTCATTCAAAACTTTCCACGTTTTATACAATATATAAATGGCCGGGAAATTATATTGCATAATTATCGATATCTGAAAGCTCAGTGTCCGGGCGGTTGCCTCAAGTTGTACAGTACGCTAGCAACCCGAGTTCGATCCCCGGTGTCGGCATCAATAAATTTGTTGCAGTTTTATGTGCCGATTTACCACGCGCTTGGCGGTGAAGGAAAATATAGTGAGGAAACATGTCTTAGAAAAATTTTCTAAGACTCGTGAAGTCTGCCAATCGGCATTAGGTGTGCATGGCGAACTACGCCCGTATACTCTCTTTACAGAGAAGTCCTGTGCCCAATATTGAGACACTCGTTTTTTTTTTGTAACTTTTAATAACAAGTTTCCGTCGAAATACGACCTGGGGGCTTTAATAGCAGAGTGAATAGGCACTTACTAAACTAGCGCGTACCATCTTTCGACTATATCACCACATAACATCGGGTGGGATCGTGGTCAAACACTAATTAAATACCCCATAAAAATAATTTTTTATCATAAATTTGTTTGTATTACACAATAATTATAACGGTTACAATATAAGGTATTTAAATTAAAAACAAAAGATTGTTTGGCATTAACGGACATACGTGGTCAATGTAAATGTAGTTATTGGAACTGAAATAGATTAACAAGAAATGGAACAAGTTCTTGTAGTTTATATTTAGGATAAATCATACCAAGAGAGCAATCTACATCAATATTATAAAATGGAAAGATTTGATTATTTATTTAAAGCGGAGTTGATGCGCCCTGTGATGGCCCTTTCTGTGTCCTTTGATGATGATCGATGGAATAATTAGAGCGTGAAAGCGTTACAAACATGCAAACAAACTCATTTAGTTTCCATTCTAATAGTAATCATGTCGTACACCAATATCGCTCACTGAGTTGTTAATCGTCGTAACTATTCAAATATTTGTACGTATGTAGTGCAAATGACAAAGTTTGCACTAAATACGTACAAATATATATAAATAATACGTACAAATGTTTTCTTTAAATACAAAAATAGATCAATTTGTTACAACAATTTGTATTGTAAAATGGCTTACACATAAAGATATATGCTGTCCCGAACTCTGCCTATCTGAGTCTGCTTTTTTGTATAAATATTTAAAATAAAAATTTGCATTCTGCTTTATTATATATTTATGTACGTTTTTGCGACGTTTTTAAGTACAACGGTTTTTGCGACGCACGCCAGAATAGCACGAAGATGGAAAAATTTTCTTTCACTTATCGTTATATTTTGGATAATTTTCATTATATCTTTATTAATTATTTAAGCCTATGTATCACTCTGACGTGTGAGCAATATTATTTTAAAGTTTCATATAAAAATCATTCAGTAGTTTTAGCGTGAAAGAGTAACACTTCACATACATTCATAGAAACTTTTTCATATATAATATTAGTGGGATTTGCTCTATAATTACTAAAATTAGAACTGAGATACATTTTACTACTCGTTATAAGATGGATGACCTTATCGGTAAGAGCGAACGAAACAGGACTTTGATGGATGGTATACAAATATACTATACTATACATATACTAAATTATCGACACTGAACATACCTACACAAATAAGTTATCGATAAATATACTAATGCATAAAATATATAGATATCATAGTTAAGATGATATTAATTGATAATGCCGCTTTAATAGTTTTTTAAAAATTGGTAGAGACTAATCAATTCGGGCAGAAATAGGAAGGGCAGTTTAGCTATATAAATAAATCTTTCACTTAGTAAGCGTTATTTATATAATTTTATAATGAATATTATGTTAATATTCTGGGTTTCTAAAATCGTGTGTATTTTAATGTTTATTACCTCAGAACTTTCGACTAGGTGAACATTTTTATATTTGAAATCTGATGCTTCCAGTGTGGTCAGATTCAAATTTGGTAAAATTCTGACAATGGCATCGAAGAGAAAACCATAACTTAGATTTGCATTAAGTATGTGCGCCACAAATGAACGAATACGCGCACGTCTTTAGGTACCGGTCACCGCTGAAAATCAGCGCTGTTGGATCCTTGCGGCAGCATATGCTGAGACGGTGTCCGATATTGGTATCATATGTTTTGTATTATTTGTCCGTGTAACTTTAACTGTGATATGTCTATTTTTCATTATTTTTTAATGTGTGTTATATTCTGTCTGTGATGTGTTTTTGTATTGTGATCCCAATAAATAAATGTCTATGTCTAATAACTCAATATTAAGCGAACCTATTTCGATAGTTCACTTTTCATTGGAAAGGATCTACTTCAAGCGTAGTTCGACGAGAGTTTGCTTACGTTGAACGTTTGATTCAATTTGAAGTCGGTTTTTGTTTTAATCGTACATATACTTGTTATCAACCGACTTCAAAAAAGGAGGGGGTTCTCTCTGTATTTTTTTTAAGTTTGTTATATCATAACTTTCGACTGGGTAAACACATTTTAATGATTCTTTATTCGAAAGCTTGTGATTCCCGTGTTGTTCCCATTACAATTGTGCCTATTCCATTCACGGCATCCATTAGAATACTATATAAGTCTTAAATTTGATTATCTTTTGATTTGATTTGAAGTCGGTTCTTGTTTTTATTCGTAGATATACAATTACGTGCTTACTCGCTTGTTAAATATATTCTATTCCTTTTTTTATTATTTGAAATCTGTTATTTTTATAAAAGTTACTTTAAATTTAAATATTTCTAACACTCAATAATACGACCTTCACAAAGTAAGTTAGTGGCAGTAACCTTCATTACAGAATGCTCAAGTTAAATTCACCTATATACAAATATAATTTGTATGCTAATTGCAGCCCTCTCGCTTCCTTTAACTATAAAAAGGTACAAAATAAGTGTTTGTAATATATTCATAATATTTTTATATCATTTAATATTGCGTGGAAATTTTATTAATATTTCTTGTTTACGCCGTTTGCGCTTCCTCGTTCAAATTCCTTTTAACTACACAGGACCGACTAGTTCCACTGCGGTTTCTGGTTTATTTACCATATTACTGTACAAATAACTGGCTTTTCGAATGTAGATAATTTAATTTATCGATATCTATAACCCATATATTATTTTCATTTGTAAACAATCAATAGAATCCGTAAAGATGTAGTGATTTTCCTTCGGTTTTTCTCGATCTTTATCGGAATACGATGACACCCGAACTGTCCATGATCGTATTAACTTGTGACATTTTCATATCCATTAATATGGAACTTTATTGTTTAGTGTCAAATGTCAAAATTAGTTATGTCATTGTATAATATAGAGATGTTACATAACAATTATTACTTAAAACGGGATGTTACCAGTGTATGTGTGTAAGTTAATAGTAATAAGTTCCCGATATTTTTAAGTAAAATTGTTAATTTGGTAACCATGTTAAAGCGGAAACATCCGATGGAATTTAATACTAACATCATTAAGTCAAACATTAAGCCGTTGCGCTATTGAAGTGAAAAAGAAGCACCAATTTTATCAATTCAAATAAGCTTATGATTTTGGGCTCGGTCTGTGAAATATAAGGTCCTAGGTTTGATCCAACATCCGACTCACCATGTCAATACGTGAACCCTTTCCTAGAACGAGATGGGATGGAAAGAATCTCGTTAAGATTGTTAGTATAGAAAAAAATTAAGACTTCAGATTTAATTTTTTTAATACGTTTGAAGTCTGCCAATTCGCACTAGGTGTGCATGGCGGACTATATATGCCCTTATACTTTCTTTACAGAGAAATCCTGTGCCCAACAGTGGGACATATATTTATATACATTTAAAGTCTGTAACTTAACATAATTGACATAATTTACAACATTATTGGAAGTAATAATTCGTCGACTGTCAGTCGCTTAGTTGCCAAAAATTTGATCGCCCTTGGCATTATATTTGATAAGCCACAAATATTCATAAAAAAACAACGATACCTAAAAAAGATGATTTTCAAGGCAATTAGAATAAAGTCAACCGAATCCCAAATTACAATACAAGTTCTGACCTGTGGTAACCACTAGAAATTATGTAAATTATTTGTTATATGATATGTTTGTCATTCAAAGTCACAAAAAGAGCAATCAGAAACCAATAAAATCTCCTTGGATTTATCCTTTTTTCGGCGTTTTCTTTCGACTATCGTCGAATCTAACATTGATATAATGATTAGATATATTGATTGGTTTTCTCTTCTGTAAGAAACAATTAAAGTTTTTCTGTTTTTTCTCTCTCTCGTTTTCTATGATATATCTAAATGAAATATAATATAATTATGAATATATATGTAAAGAAAAATATAATTTTCTTTTTATAAAATGTTGTCAAATGTGACACGTCAACGAGACATTTGAACTTATAAAATAATACATGTAGAATAGGGAAAAATATTGTAAATAATTAACATTAAATGTCGTTATATATATTTAAATAGTATTTAGTTGCCAAAATGGTTTTTATCTGTATGATACGGACAAAGGCCTCTATCAACTTCTTCCATTATTCCCTACTTCGAGCGTTGTTCGACCAGGTGTGTCCTACTATTTTTCTTATTTCGTCTTCCTGTCGTTTCAGTTGTCTACCAAGTTTTCTTTCACCATCCTTAGGATCCCAGAAATTGATTATTTTGCTCCATTCGTCAGCTTCGCGTATAGTGTGTCCCGTCCATCTATATTTTAATTGTTTTATTAGTTGTTATAATTTCTCCTAATCCTGTTGTTTTCACGATTAATTTACTTTATATTTATATTTTTAATATTATATCTTGTCTTATAATATATTGAAGTATATGCATAAGGAGAATCCGAAGCATGAGAGTTTATAAATTATTAAGCTGTTAGTCTGTTACTGTCATTGTACCGTGACTTAACGCAGCCCGAAGGATCGGCCTGTCGTGCCGGGGCTTCAGTAGACAGAAGATGAACCCACAATGCAGGCCCGCGGATTAGCGGCTCCAGGTGGCCTCTTTAAACCCTACACAAGCCGAGAAGGAGTCGCGGAAGGAGAGGAGTGTTATTGTGTCGTTTCCACTCTCCCGATCCCGTGCGACTATGCGGGGCCGCGCCTGCCCTCGCTGTTGCGGCGAAGACGGGACATCTGGTCTGATAGTCCTCCCATTAGATGCGTTAGGCACTTACAAAATAATGACTTAAGAGCGAAGTGATGGTAAGGTAAGGTGGCTGGCCCAGGAAAGACCGAATAAATGTATGCGTGACCAATCCCGTGGATTCGTGACGATGTTGTTATACCAATTTCTTAAATTTACGCCAAATTTAATATTATTAAAGATCTTCTAGATCGTAAAAAATGACCTCTAATTAGTCCATTTATTTAAAAAACATACTATAAACTTTTATCTACATGAATAAAAAAAATATATTATTTGAATCTAGTTTTCATGCTGTCGGAATATTCATAAATACTATCATAATCAGAACGAATAAATTCAATTTGTTGTTTCATTAATAAAAAATCTCAAGATCAAACAGCTAGGCATTCGTTTAAGTACGTATTTAAATTAATTTATATAAATATTTTATTAACATTCGACCGTTATAAATCTTAATCACTAATTCAAAACACTACGTTTTCCGCACTATCCGTCTATTAGCCCATAACTGCGCAATATGAGGCCATAGAAGATGCAATATCGTGCCCTATTACGGGGTCACACCGGGTCTGCCGCTATATATAGTCGGCTTAAGGCTATTCCTTTTTTTTGACTTCTTTCTTTTTTTACATTTATCGAAGCTATGTATACGATGCATTTACCAAATAACATTACTTTACAATTTTTGTCTGTTTGTCTTGTGGTCCGGCTAATATCTAGAACGGCGGCACTGATTTTAACGGGACTTTCACTGGTCCATAGCCGATATAAGGAGGCTTACACTTACATAGAAGTGTCTTGTCAGAAACTAACCCTAATTTGTTCAGTCACTGAAGAGGACATTTCCTCACGCTTTGACAAGGCCCGAGTTAAATCCGTACTGCTATATAGTTGTGTGAAGTCTACCGATGTCTTCACCGAATCCTCGGTATCTACTGGCCCGAGAAAATGTCCAATGAACATCTTCTGGAGCGCTGTCGTGAAAGTCCGATCGACCTCAAAATAAGGCGCCGCAAATGAAACTGGATTGGCCACACCCTCCGAAGAGATGCCGATCACATTCCCAAGCAGGCCCTTGATTGGAATCCGCTAGGAAAGCTCAAGCGCGACCGTCCTAAACAGAGTTGGCGCAGCACAGTTACAGACGAGGCGAAGGACATCGGGAAGACATGGAGTGAGATAAAGCGTGAAGCCCAAGATTAAACGCGATGGAGGATCACTGTGGACGCCCTCTGCCCCACTCAGGGTACATGGGATGACGTATATATCTTAGGCTACTTTTTTTAGAAAAAATACATAAGTAGTTTTTAATCGCGGGTACCACTAGAGGGGCGCAGCTAGTTAAATATAAATTAGCTTTACGTAAGATATATTAACGTAAATATATGAAATGATTTATTTAATACTAGTTCGAAAGGAAAAAACAACCATTACTTACGAATCTAAAAGCATATGTCACCACAACACAGAAGGCGGTTGTCAAGTACATATCGTAAGTAAAAGAATTTAGGAAACTTAATTCATTAGATCGCTTATCATTCAGTTCAATGTAAACTTGAAGGTTAATTTTAACTGCATCTACTTGATTAACTGTAATAATAAAATGTATGCAACCTTGGCAGTTATAAAAGAAACGGGTAAAATAATTATAGGAAATTTTAAAACTATCCATGTAAAAGCCTTGACTTCCGCTCGCTCTACTTGTAGGCCGACTTTTTCATTAGTATCTGTGAAGTCTGCCAATCCCCATGTGCGTAACGGAAAATGGCCTTGTACTCTCTTTACAAATAAGGCCTGTGCCCAACTTTAACTTTTAAAAATACATTACATTACTATGTTTAAAATAACCCACATACTAACTCTTAAATCTAACTCATAAATTGGCCGGAAAAACTATCTCTATCTACCCCGCTAGGATTAAAGATAAGGATAGAAATAGTAGCTGCGCCCCGCGGTTTTATTCGAGATTAAAAACTATTTATTAAAAAATAAAAATCTAAGTTACTCATTACATCTGCTAGTGAAACGAAATCAGTTCAACGTACAAAGAAGCCGAAACAAATAAACAGACAGAGAAAAATTGAAAAAATGTTATTTTGGTATATAAATACATTCATATGAATGGAGTAAAAGCGGTTATTTTATTACAAACAGCCACTCCAATTTTATTTATTGTTATAGATTATGAAGTGAAGAACCGCTGTCACAAAATATAGATTAAATAATTAGATAATAAATAAAAAGTTTAACAATACACAGTTCATCGACCGCTAAATACACACAATTATGGCAACATACTGGTTTCGCCGCTGTGGCTCTTTCGTTATAAAATAACACTACGAGTATAACAATATAAGTTGAATCTTTTGTTACATAGTGAGTGGTAAGAACTATCCCACACTTATAGCTTAATAATAATAACCGTTTATTTACAGAAAATATAGTAACTGACACGATGACTATTTATAAGTAGGCAACAGCATATTTAGCGCAATTGGCATGCAAATATTAAGTCCTAACATATGAAATTGGAGTTTTGCAAGGGAGTAAACAAAAGTCGATGTTTCAAAATATAATATATTTATTTAATCAAATATGTACCATTGCAATTTATGCAATTTTGTCATATCATAGGCAAAACAAAGTACTATACTTTTAAGGCTTAAAAAATTATACTATGATATAAATCTTTACGTGTGACAATAAGGAAAGATTTCGGGCATTGGACACAACCATATATGGAACTGATCTGACTATAAGCAAACACGGTCTAAGTGCATATCCGCGTCTTGGAATGATTGACCTTGTGATTTGTAGAATGTCACATTAACAGAGACCTTTTAAACAATAATAGAAGGTATAAAGTCACAGTCTTTATATATTTAATAGATATGTCCCACTGTTGGGCGCAGGCCTCTCTGTAAAGAGACTATAGGGGCATAGTCCACCACGCGGCCCTAGTGCGGATCGGCAGACTTCACATATTTTTTAAGACATGTAGGTTTCCTCACGATGTTTTCCTTCACCGCCGAGCGCGTGGTTAATAGAAGGTATGTCTCACTTAAATAATAAAATTTCGCCTAAAGCTTCTAATATCAGGATTCTTTTTCGTGATGTACTTATGTTCCACATGACTGTGATATGTTGATATAATTTAAGCCTACCTACCTAAACAGGCACATACTATCACACATCTAGAGGCCATACACAGACAAGGGGTTGCAAGGTTTAACAATATCCAATCAAATCCAAGTCCACATGATCTCAAATAATCTGATCTATCAACGCTTGCGTAACAATTTTAGAATCTAGTCTTGCAAGTTCGTCCGTTATATCATATAATAATCTCTAGAACATATCTATATTATTGTTACAAGTTTCTTATTTCCGTATGCATTTTATGTTCAATAAATTTATATGTAGAAGTCCAGTCTCGCGAAAATTAAAACAGATTTATGGCAGAAGCTTAACAAAGGTTAATAAATGCAGAAAATTCAGAATTTTTCGTGGAAATTTGTTTAAGATTTTTAGTTGCAAAAGGAAGGAATACGATCTATTCTTGAGATTCTGAGCAAGTCAGCTTATTCACGATATTAACAATAAGTACGAAATCAAAATAAAAGCAATTCATACTAGCAGGATATTCTAATGTGATAATTATTCAATCCGGACTGCACCTATTCTTGGAGACGATGATGTAATCAGGGTTGCCATAATGACAAATATATCGTCTCAGATGCCGTCTAAGACAGGTTCAAATAAAATAGTGAACGTCCATTGTTATTTGAAATCATACATCAGCTTAGTAATTCATTGTATAAATAATTTTATCCATATTTATAGGTTACAAGTAATTCAGAATTTCTGCGACGAGCCACGGGTGCGCCGTGGTTCGTACATAATCGCGAGCTCCACGTTGATACAGGGTTACCGACAATAGCCCAATTCTTTAAGCAGGCGTTCGACGGTTTTTCGAGATTGCCACCAAACATACAAATGAACTTCTTGTAAGTGCCGCCACTTATAAGCCTCTCTCTACTAAATACCGTCGCGTCGCCCGGATACGATCTCGACGACCCGGACGACGCGATTACCATTGCACAGGCTAGATCTTTACAAACTCACAAAGCGTCCATTCGCGACCATCGGAAGTTGCGAATAATCCTCGCGCGTTACCGCTATTTTATGGGTAGGCCCCATCCCTTAGATGTTAAGAGCGTTGCTGGATATCAATATATACTATAATATCGACATAAAGGCGGTTTGACGTCGGTTTTTATGTTTACTCATAAATATACGTATCCACTTTTCTTTACAGATACTGAGTATAACAAGATGCCTCCTATGTTTTGGCTGGAGCCGTACGGGCCGTGTATCCACGAGCCAGGAGGAGTATATTGTTCTGCAGAGCTGACACTGGTATCTGATGGGCCTAGCGAACTGATGACAATGATTCTGGTAACTACATTTGAAGCTTATTAAAACTATTAACGTGATTTTATTCGAGGCGATGAACAGGGTGTTTCGATGGTATTTTTTTTCCTTTTCCATTCCCCCAACATGTTTGGTTAGGGACCTTATTCTTTTTTATCTTTCGATGGTTAGCGATAACCACGACTTATAGAGGTTCAGGCTAAGCGACCTAAGAGCTATGCCAACTCTCAATCCGGTGAAGAAGTAAAGGCCAGACTCTCTATGTAGTCAGTCCATAAAAAAAACCGAGACAATCCAGAATTTCGATTTGAATGAAAAAGAAGACTTATTGAATTTAATTTAAGAAAAAAAAATTGCAGTAATTAAAAAAGGGTTTGCTTTCAATTACATCTAACTATCTAACGTTATTCGTATTCGTATTCGTTTAGTGAAGAACGTTGAGATCCGAAAACTTTTTATGGAATTCCGAAAAAGCGTATGTAAGAATGACCATTGATGAGATGTGGGAATGTTTATGATTATCCAAGGTCTTAAGGAGTACTTAGTAAATACGTAATACTTCTATACATATACAAATAAATAAAACTGTGTCTGTTTGTACTATTAAAATAACCATTTTACTACATGCATATGTGTTTTATACTATATACGGTACGTTTACCAAAATATTTATCAAAGTTTCAGTCTTTTTGTTTGTTCCGGATTATCTCTGGAACGGCTGGACTGATCTTGACGGGACATTCACTGGCAGATAGCAGGTGTAATAAGGAGTAGCTTAGGCTACTATTATCTCATAAGTTTTTCATAGTCGAATATCAAAAACGAACGTCCGTACGAGTATTGTTTAATGTTTAATCACTGATTTCAAGTCAGTTTTTGTTTTTATTTACAAATGTACTTATAAAAATAACCTAATCAATATTCTTTTGTAGGAATATTCAGCTCGCAGAGAAATGCACTTCAATCACACACGACTGCACCGTGGTATTTGTGTTACTAAGACATGTAAAGACTACCTCAGCCAAAATACATCAGTGGACATACAATTGGTCCTAGAGGGATGCCTTAACGACACTCTATGGGAAAAATACAAATTGAAAAGTAAATTATCCAGTGAAGTTCTCTGCAATGACTTGGACAACAAGCTGGATGTAGATTTCGGAGACATAGCCGTGGCGGTTTTTTGTCTGTCATTAATAATGATGAATATCGTTGGAAGCGTATATGATTTCTTCTTTGTTCCTAATAAAGAAACCAAAGGTATGTTATTTAAGAAGACGCGCATTGCTTCATTCATTATGCATACAGTAAATGACTGCAATGCTGCGTTTTCCCCTGAGATTACAATGTATACAGCAAAGAAGTGGAACAAGGTGCCGGCGTCAATCTTTCCGTCCAAGTACAACGACTATATCAGCACTTAACATCAGGTGGGATCGTGGTCAAGCACTTAATACCCCATAAAAAGTGGTAGTTTTCAAGACTAGAGTGAATAGGAATTTACTAAATTAGTGCGCCTTACCATCCAGGACGCCAATTCCACTTAACATCAGATAAGATCGTAGCTAAGCACTTGCTTTGAATGAATTAGAAATGACATATGTATGAGATTGAATTAATTATTACAGCTTACAGAATGGTGAAAAAAAATTGTTTAGTATATCACATAGATGATTTGTAAAGTGATATTAGAATTTAAATAATAATATATAAGTGGTAACTTATATTGATTAAATTCAACAATTTCTCTGACTATTATAAACATTTCTAATGTATCTTTTTAGCTGATCTAGCATAATATAATTAATAGAATAGCTAAGTTTAAAATGATAGCTATAATTGGTCTCATTTTTATTGATATAAATATGATTTATTATACGTAACACTGTTAGTTTTTAACGTTATTAGTGTTAAAAAACCGGCTTCAAATCGTATGCAACGGTAAAAGCTACGAGCGGACATCGTCTTTGTATTTCCGAATTATCGTAGGAATATTATGAAATAGTGAAGAAACATTGAAGTTCATCATTTCCAATGGAAGATAAATCATCGAAATCAGGTGATGGAATTGGATCAAATTAAGCACTAGATTGCGAATAAAAAAAGAATCATCAAAATCGTGAACCGACAGTCCAAAGTTATAGCGTAATAACTATGCAAACGAGAACTTCCGCCTTTTTTGAAGTCGGTTGAATTTAACATAAATTTCTAACTATTTTAAAAAAGGTAAACAAAATTGTATCAATGAATTTCAAATTTCTTTACATATATTTAGTCACTGTGGGTATTACCCAACATGAATATTTGACTTATATGGAAAAAAAATAATACGGACCCGTTTCTTTGCCATTGTGATATTATTATAATTCCACACCAGGAATTAGATGAGTCAACGTAAGCACCCAATTATACGCATAGTTGTATTCAAATTTAATAAAACCTGAAAAATATTATAGGCTTATACTAACACTAACTAACTATTAAGACTTTCAGCACCATAGTCCTGACCTCGTAGAATAAGGCTACGTTACCCTGCCTGTTGTAGAAGGCGAGTAAAAAGGGCCTTGGGTTCACGCACGACAAGGGTGGGAACCTTTGTTGTCCGCTACAGTGGACCCAGGAATAAGGCCACATCGGTCAACCCGTGTTGCATTGTGTTGCCCGACACGCTTTCAGAGCATATTGCAGAGGGTCTCCCTTACGTTCCACTGGAGATCCTGAATCTCCTCGTCATGTTACAAAAAAGGATAAGAGAAGCGTCGTATGAATTGGATTCAATAGGTTATACGTGCCTTTATGGCAATGAAATTTTAATGATGAGAATGGTTTTTTATAAGAGATAGGCTCACGTTTTCAATCTTGCTTGATGGAAGGCGAAGATGAAGCCTAGTATACACGTGAGTCTATAACTAGGAAGACTTTGGCAGAGAGTTCCACTCCTTAGCAATTCACATATTGAATGAAGAGGCAAGCCGCTTCGTGCGTAATATCAGAATATTTACGACATAAGGGTGAATCGGCATATTAAATACTTTGACTTTAACTGTTAACAGATATTCAATTTTTAGGAAACAAAGTGCTATTATGTTTTTCAATCAAACGTAATTGGAAGAAGTTAGTGGCCCCACCAGCAGGAGGTCCGGACCCGCGTCTTAAACGACTTAAAGGATTCAATGGATTACGGTAAATAAATTTGATAAATTAATCTATGAAATTGTCAAAAAAAAAATTTGTAACGCAATTAAGTATACACAAACGGTAAAATTTCAAAACTTGAATACTTCAATATATGGACTGAGTTTGATTTTAATATTAAATCGCGGATAAATAAGAGACTAAATTAATCTATTATACAAGTCTATTTACGAGTAAAAAACAAAAATCGACTCTTTTCTTTGTATTTTCAAATTATTGTAGGAAAATTATGAAATAGACCAAACCAAACTCTCATCAAACTACCCTTGAAGTCATCCTTTCCAATAAGAAATGAATCATCGAAATCAGTTGGCATAACATTGAGCAATTCGTCCATTTGTTACGTACATACTTAACTACACTAGCTTTTTTTTTTAAGAACGCTAGCAATATTTTCTTTCTTTTTATTTCAGAAATATTACTAACAATCTTGTTAACCATTCCAACTAAGCTAGGACATGGTTTACAGCAATGGTTGAATGGTGGAAACGAACCCACGACCTTACGATTCGCAGACCTTACCCTAAACCATTATTGCTATTGCTATTGACGCTTCGCCTTCAAATGAAAGAAGAGATGAATCATTAAAATCGGTGCACCCAGACCAAAGTTATGAGATAACAAACAAATAAAAAAACATACAGACAAATTGAGAACCTAAAAAAGACTAGGGCATTTAAGAAACAGTAATAACCGTAGAAAAAAACTCTGGTGATTTTCATTAAATATTCGCCTTGACCCTGATCGATCACCAACGCATTGGCAATGGCCGTCAATTTATATTTACTAAAGCTTGAGCCGGTTTGCACCGAAATATCAATTAATTATAATTACCACACATTTTTGTACAAAGAAGTATAACAGAATTATGAAAGTAAAATCCTAATAATTTGCTTTAGATAATATAAATTAGTAAATTAATAAATATGACCTGGATGACCTACCTTTTTGATAATTATATTTAGATACGAATTACATAATGATGAAATATGAATAGTAATTTTCGATGTTATCGTCATAATAATAAAAAAATGCTGCCGTAAATCTTGTAAACGTCGTTCAAAAAAGTTTAATAACCTCCATAATGTATAGCTCGTCTAACTCTAGATTCAACTCGGTTTCGGATCCCGTTAGTAATTCTTGACCTTTACCAAGTGACTGCAATCTATTTGTTTCAAATCCATGTATGTCCAACCATTGTCTGTTGCAACCCAATAAAACCTATCACCATTTTTTGACGTGAATATCGAGTACTTAATTGATTTATTACTAAGCAACCACAGGTATTTTATAAATAATTTTGATTGAAATTGATTTTCTTGGTCTAACATCAAACACATTGACATGTTTGTTGCTTGACAACGCCATCTACTGAAGTATATTTTGTATACCTATACAGGGATAAAACGACATTTTCTAAAAATGTAACCCGGCTAGATTGATTTATCACCCCCGAAACCTTCTGCATACAAAATTTCATACAAATCCTTGGAGCCAAGCAAGGTTTAAAGATATCTGATTACATAACTATATTGTTATTTATTGATTTGATATAAAGATTTTTTTTTCAGAACACTATCGATTGTAATCGTAATTATCGAGCATTCTCTGTTGCCTATTGTCGTTAGCTCTGAGAATCCTCATGATTTTGAAAGGGTAAGTAATATTTACTAACCTTACTGGTCATTTTTTTAAACTATTAAGCTCTCACGTTCTCTTCGTCTGTTTTAACTATAGCGGGATAGATTTCAAATCTTAATTTTGGTTTTTACAATATTACTATAAAAAGTAAAGTATATACTCGTAAAAGTACAATACAAAACATAAAACTACAATACAAAACATAAAAGCAATATAAAAACCTAACCTAGAGTGCCGCCGGGAGTGAAGCAGGCCTCAAGCAACCGGTGGTTAAGGCCACGTAGTAAGAAACTGACTTTGTGTGCCAGGAGTATCGCCTTCTGTATCCGACCCTTAACCCTGCCATCAAGCGAAAGTCTCTCAAGGTGTTGTTGATCGACTATCAAGACAAAGATTGCCGAATCCACATCCCACATGACTGTCACCTAGTGAGCCAAGTCACGGCATATGGCACTCGCTATATTATTATTATATTATAATCACTAAAGATCAGGGCTATGCTCGGAGTTTCTCTGAAGGATCGGATCCGGAATGAGGTGATTCGACAGAGATGCAGGGACACAGCTGTAGAACGGATAGCCGTTAGGTGAAGCATGTTTTTAAGTGGACACCACGGAGAGACAAACGCAGAACGGGACGCCCTAACACAAGGTGGAGCAACGATCTTCGCAGGCTGGCAGAGGAGCTGGATGAGAGTGGCCCATCGTGCTCATTAGCATGTTTTTGGTGGGGATGAGGATTACGATAATGTTGAGCCACTAATCGCTTTTCACCAAACTCATTATACCGCTGTATTATACCTTAACACACGTTCAAAAATTAAAATGGACATGGGCAGAGCATGTAGCAAAATTGGAAGACGAGACGACCAGAAGAATGACCTCGTGAAGAGCCTCTCACAAGATGGGCGGATGATATAACAAGAACGGCTGGTACAGACTGGACGAATGTAGCCTAAGATAAAAAAAAATGTAGCTAGCTTTCTTTTGAAACAAAAATCAATAAACGAATTCTGTTTCTGTCTACCCCGCTATATTTAAAGATGTAAGAGCTTATTCATTCACCCATCTCATTAACTTTTAATTAAAATATCTCATCTTCGAAATACGTTTTATCTAAATCTAACATTTAACCAAACTATAATGATACTAAAATGTAATAATTTATCATTAACATGTTTTATATGTTTAAATTATACTAATTGATGGTTCGTGATATAGCTGCGATACTTATGTAGTGTATTTTTAATGTTTTTAGAAATATTATAATATAATTTGTCACCTATTCATCGACGGTGCGCTGGTGGTGCAAACATTCTTCGTGATGTCTGGATGCCTGTTGGCTTACAACTTGGACTTAATGGCGGAGAAACAAAAGATATCTTGGGTCATGATTCCAAAAGGTTTCATCTTAAGATGGCTTAGGTATGTGTATTTATTTATGAATAATCAAACAATAGATAGAAGAAGATAGACATGTACATTTACGAGCAAAAACAAAACTGATTTCAAATCGAATCAAACGTTACTCTAACACGAACATTAAATAAAAAAGAATCATCAACCTGGTCTAAAGTTACGAGGTAACAAACATAAAAAAATCGTACATACGAATTGAGAACCTACTCCTTTTTTGAGGTCGGTTTCGACAACCAAATAGTTTTGTATTGTATATTTTATACTGCAAGGGCAAAAGAGAGAGGTGCGCACATTTTCTTTCTCTCTCACATAGACGATTACGTTTGATTAATGGCCACCCCTCCGCGTCCCGGCGTTCCTTGACCCGAGCATCAGCTGTCTTTGACTTTGTGTTTCATTACTGTTTTCTTTAAACATGTAATTTTTTTTAATCATGATTGATTTTTTCCATCCAATCATCAAGGGTGTCATTAGTACTATCGTCTATCTCCTAACATCCTGTATAAACATAACATTGAATTGTTTCAGACTGACTCCGTCATATGCTGTGGTACTGGCGGTTACAACGACATGGTTGAGATTCTCCGGTTCGGGGCCCCTCTGGCAGGTAGAAAAATAACTTAATATTATACAATCCATTTTACAATGTATATGTTGACAGGCTGGAAATCGTCTAAAAAAGATTATTGTGGCATTTAGCATACTCTGATAATTTGGGTAACGTTATTTCGACACCGACACAGAATTATTTATTTTAGAATAGCCTCATCTGACATTCCTTTATAAACTTTCAATGGAATGCAATTATTGACTGACACTCCAGAGCTTCTCTCCGCCTTAGCTTTTTCTATACCGTCGCGGTTGCCTAGCTCACGATACCAATTACGAACCTAAGTAAAAATTAGCCTTTCAATAGTCTTATATAATTTAACACATTATCCAAATCTAATGATATCGATCTCTTTCTCGAAGCATTTCTATGTTTAAAAAGTCATTGACCTATATATTTTTTTGTTCTATTTCTTTTTGCTTTGTTAATTTTATTTTAAAATATAGTTTAATTTTACTTTTTCAGTTATACTCGTATTTTAATATTGTCACTCGCCATTTATTCATTATATGCCGGCTTCACCTATAATTGCGATTGATTGATTATGTTTATATATTTAAATGTTTATTGCGTTGTTTTTCAATAAATAAATAACAATACCGATACTATCGACTACATTTCGATTATTCAAGTACAAATGGATCATGGAATATAGAAAATAGAGTACAGGATGTTCTGTAGGATCTTGGATCAGACGTTCTCATCCACTTCTATCTAGATTTTTCCGTTTTCAGAGCACTGTCGGTGTTGAAGTGAAAGATTGCCGTCGTGATGGCTGGTTGAACCTGATCTACCTCAACAATTACATAGACAACTCACAGTGTATGCCTCAGACTTGGTAGGTGATATTTATGATGTATCTAGTTTCATAATTAACATTTTTATTGCTAGAATTTCCGTACGAATGTTGTTATTTTTTTATATTGTTTTTTTGTTATTAACCTTTAACCTATGCCCGCTAATTTGTAATCGTACAAGTATATTTACGAGTTGAAACAAAAACAGACTTCAAATCTAATGAAAACATTACTAGCTATAACATGTTGTTAAGCGGCTGTCGCTGGATGTCTTTAAAAAAACTACTATGTGTCACACACCACTTTATTTTGTAACAATAAAGATCTGACTTCCGAATCCCTAAATTTGGAAGAGAACTGAGCTCCGCGAGGTTCTGAATTAGACTGCATGGAATATGTGGTAAAAACTGTACAAGTGAGCAAAAATGTTGACTTGCAATGGAATAAAACAGCGCCGTTTTGAAAGAGTGCTGAATGTACTTTGTGCCCATACTAAGTATTAAGGGTTATAACAGTGCGAACGCCGTCTTTGTATTTTCGAATTATCGTATAATTATTACGAAATGGAATTAATTAAAACTACTTAATTATCAAAGTACTCTTGAAGTTCATCGTTTCCAATAAAAAGAAGTTCATCCAATCGAAAGTTATGTGGTAAGAAACAAAAACAAACTTTTGAGAACCCCCTCCTTTTTTTTTTGATGAAATAACACAGTTGGCACAGAGAAGCTGGCCTTTACTGCTTCACCGGATTGTGAGGTGGATAGCTCATAGATTGCTTAGCCTGAACCTCTATTAGGTGGTAACTCGACACAAGGGTCCCCCTGGTGAGGGGTAACCCCAGCTTGGACGGTTACCATTAATACGCGTTAGCAGTCCGATCCGAGGGCGCCTGAGAGGGCCGAACCACGACTCGGTCGGTAGCTATTTTATTGACAAAAACTATTGGGACAATCTAAGCTAAACTAACTTATATGCCACTTCGGGAAGCGTTAGCGCTGGGAGAAGAAGTGGCCGAAGAAACTCCAGCAACGCTCCTAATCTTATCAAGGAACCCCCTCCTTTATGAACTTGTTTAAATATTTGTGTTTAGGTTAATAGCATATTTTATAATTTTAATTCAAATAAAATTCAAGAGAAAAAGAACAATATTTTTGCTCTTTTGCTCACTATATTTTAGCAACAAACAGTTATTACGACGTATTTTATTACCTTGACACTTTGATTATACATTTACCAATATTGCAGAATGCCGTTTATTTTATTGTATTTATTTTATTTATGCTTATTTATTATATGTCTGAGTGCATCCGCATTCTTTGTTTTCTATAAAAATAAACACATTGTACGTGATAGAAATATTGTGGAATAGATAGAAGCTTTAGAATTGTTGAACAGAAAGAAAAAGACGAAAATAAAGAACAGAGAGAGAGACATTACACAGAATAAAATAAAGGTAGGCCCCAAGGTGAGAACATTGATGTGGTGGAGGAGGAGGGAGTACGGGCTGCCCAGGGTCGGGCCCACCTTGTATGACTGTATATACTCGTATTAAGCCCTGATGCCTTTTAAACTTCTATCTTTCTTTAACTTTCTATCTACCCTGTTTCTCTGCTTTAGTCGCACAGATGTCGAAGTGTATCTAATCCGGATTGTATTATATATCTATTAATTTATTATTCTTTATGTACTTGTATAGCAATAAAAGTTTATGTCAAAACAATTATTTACAAGTTGAAACAATAATAGACTCGCTGCTGAATGCTTGTCATAATTTCCAGGTACATTGCAGCAGACATGCAACTCTACGTGGCAGGACTCATTATCTACTGCCTAGCAACCTCCACCCAATCCAGAAAAGTTGTTCTGTCGATACTATTCTTCATCAGCCTCATCATTCCCGCACTTCACACATACTTTCAGAATTTGGATGCTGGGTTGATCATATCACCAGAGTACGTATAAACTGTTTATATCATGATGATGCGACTTTAATACTAACATGGTTATCTAATGGATCCCATTATCAGAATTGGACCAAATTTAAATGGGACCACAAATAAAATAAGAATCAGCAAAACCTCCTCGATGGATCAATGGATTTTTAACCTCCTCCTTTAGTCGGTTAGAAATCCATTGAGAATAAGAGAATCATACGCTGACAGTGATGATCTTTCATTCCATCACAGCAAACAAACCTACACCTTTTAAAAGAATTGTAGGACCATTTCCGACCTGCTTATGAAGAGTAGACCGACCATCGACAGCTCTGAGGTTAAAGGGAGAAGTAATAATACCACTTCAAGCCGGTATTCTAGATGGTTGTGGTCATTCCTGGATTGTGTCGTTACATTCCTGCAATAGAAGAAAGAGTGACCCCAATAGATTGTTTGATATAGTCCGTCTACGAGATTTATCAGTAACAAATTGAGAAGATCTTTTAAAAAGTGGAAGGACTTCAACGGCTTCTGCTCTTGTACAAATGGGTTCACACCATCGGACTTACACTTGCACAGAATAAATTTCGCGGAGGGAGGAGTATACATTTTCAACACATTATTTCTGGATCAAAGTCGATTTTTGACTGTATGTCGACTAGTAGTTTATAATAGTTAGACAACGCATACGATATCTCTTTGGTAGGTATTTAAGGGCGGCATGATAGCTTGAGATCAAATGAGACGCATGCTCGTGTGCACCCTTCTCTTGTATATCGGATCTATTTTGTTTAACTAAAATATATTAAATTCATATCCGTGGCGTTACAGGCTGGTACGTGACTATTTTGTGAAAGATCCAACATTCAACCATACTTACAAAAGAGGTCACACCAACCTGGCCAGTTATATACTTGGACTAAGTCTGGGAATGTTGATCTATTACTTGCAGAAGAATGACTTCAGCGTGGAAAGATTTAAGGTAAGTAAATCTTGAAACTCTCTCAATTGGAGACCACGGGTCGGCAAGTACGAGAAGGAAGTTCAGTTGCAAGGTGACCAAATAAAGGCCTCGGGACGCAGCTGGATGCGAGCCGCTTACATTTAGTCCTTTTGGTAATCGTTGGGGGAGTCCTTCGTCCAGCCGTAGATGTTCTATAACTAGATCTCCTGGCCCCAAAGTCTAAAACAAGCAAAAATCGACATCGTACTTGTCGATTTTTGCTTGTTTTAGTAAACTGTGTGCGTGTGTGCCAAAACAGTTTTCTGATAGTGTATAAAAGACTAAACAAAGCGCTTTGTTCGGGTTTATTTATAAATGTATTTTAGCAATTTTACTTCCTTTAAATAACTGTGTCAGTTAATGTATATTGTATTATTATTTCAGAAATACAAATATCTATACTGGGCAATGTTTCCTGCGATTCTCATCATTTTACCGTCTGGTTCATTGTTCTATTTCTACGACAATGACCCATCGATTATCATTAAAGCGATATACTCGGGTTTGGCTAAGCCAGTCTTTGGCTCTGTAATAGTTGTGTTTGTCCTTGGAATGGCTTTTAAATTTGAAGGTAAGGAAACATTGCATATATATTTTTGAATTTAAAAAAATATTTTAAAAGTGTAACACTAATTGAAATCTAAAATGATTACTAAGTACGTTTGTAGACAAACATTCATCTTCCTGAATCCATTCACTGTGATTCATTCAGTCAAAATGGAACAGAAGATTTATTGCAAATTTTAAATACATGTTGGCAACGTGTACATAAAATTTATTACTTTACTCTCCGTAGTAGTGTTTAAATAATATATTTTAAAATACTTAAAAACGTTGTCAATTACTCTTCTTTCTTCACTGTGAGTCCACTTGTATTCTTACGAATAGGCGAGATATTCATTTTTTTATTTTACGTAGGTAACGTACAAAAGATCCCCTGTAAACTTTTCTTTCTAGTGGCGGGGCGCTATTTCTATGGCGATGACGCACTATTTTTACTACATGCATACGGTACATAAACCAAAAAAATACTTTTTACAATTTTTGTCTATCTGTATGTTTGATCTAGCTAATCTATGAACGTCTGCACCGATCTTAACAGGCATGTAGAGATAGAGAGAGAGTAACTTAGCTTACTTTTATTGATCTATGTCCAGCGAAGCGGCCGGGATCGCCCTACGAGTAATGGATTTTTGATAATTCGTAAATATTTTTTTTTAGATGTCTACAGAGGGATATTAGAATGGAAAGGCTGGTCGTCGCCTGCTAGAATCTCCTACTGTGCGTACATCCTGCACGTTCTCTTCGTAAGAACTTTAACGGGATCGAGAACTACTTTGATGCACGTTTCAATAGCCCACATAGTACGTATATTTATATTTTGCATTTTTTTAAACAAGTATATTTACTAGTAAAAACAAAAACCGACTATAAATCGAACAGGAATATTATAATATAATTCATCAGAATCTAACCAAACTCTTAACCTTTGAAGTACAACATCCTTTCCAACAAAAAATGAATCATCACAATCAACTTGAGGCAACCGCCGTGTGTCTGTCTATCTGTCTTAAAAGTCTGTGTGTCTTAAAAGGTGACTAAAATAGGCCTCTGGTTCACGGGGGACAAGGTTGGAGGCCTTTGTCGTCCGCTACAGTGGACCCGGGAAGAAGATGACAGATGCCGGCCCGTGTCGTCTTGCAATCCAAGAGTGCAAGGGGAGTGATTAACCTCACGACGTGCATAGTGGCCCCAGTGCGTTCCACTGAAGATTCCGGAGCCCCTCACCATGCACCGAAAAAGGGCCACCGAGGGAGTTTTAGTTACTAAGAACCTCATATAGGTCCGCCTTCCTACCAGAAAGCGGGGTAACTTGTTGAAAATTTCCCCCCCATCAACAAAATAAAAACAGCGTGGACACTAAGCTTCCCCAATCATCAATTTTATTTATGATTTTGATATAATTTTCTTGCTTAAATATACAAATGTCTAATTTCAGTTCTTGGTCTGCTTGGGCACCGTCGTCATAACATATCTTGTCGCATATCCATTCTGGTTGCTCGTGGAGGCACCGTCTATAGCGTTATCCAAAATAATATTACCTAAGGGTAAGATGGGTAAAATGGTTATCGAAACGGATGCGACAAAGAGAGAGCGAGGTCATGTTTAAATTTAAATCAATAAACACATCGACGACGAAAACACATCCAGTTGCGACAGTATTCCTCACGAAGATAAAATTCAGTCAGTAAACCTTAGTAAGGAGAAACAACATTTTTTTTTAAAGAAAGCTAGCAATATTTCTATTTTTTTTTTTAGAAAAATTCTTGTTAACCATTCCAACCAAGCTTAAGATTATGCTAGGAGATGGTTTACAGTAGTCGAATGGTGGATTCTAACCTACGACCTTACGATTCGCAGACCATACCCTAAACCATTAGGCTATTGACGCTTATATGTCTATGCATATCTACATATATGTAAGTAATCCATCTATTTATGAATAGATGATATATAGTCATATGTATGTATTATATGTTGTATATTTCTTCCCCTCGCGGGAAGATTTACGTGTTATGTCGGACTCGCACTGACTAAAAACCCACGGTGGTCGCCATCAGCGCTACCGAGGGGTCGTGGGGTCTCCACAAGAACCGCAACCACAACCTTTCTGGGCTTCGCTGGTCTAGCTTGTCTCGGGAGCGTCCTTGTGACCTTATAAAGGTTTTACACTTAGTATAAATAACTAAATATATTACCTTATAACATATTTGTATATTCTATAGCTGTTCCATTTTGGATTTTTTACGACATCACGGTTGGTTTTAATGAATATCGACACTGTCCATATAAAACATTTATCTTCATAAGCCTTCAATGCCTTCCACCTTCCAATCGTCCGCTTTACGCACTTAACCACTTCCAGCTAAAGATAGCCGGAATTGGCTGGGTCGCAGATGCATCCATCGTAGCAAGATCGTAGGTCCATCTGGTGGGATGAATCCCACGCTTCTCCGACCCGTGTGACCTCCGTCCAAGTCTCTCCTTCCTCTCCTCCACATCTACCTGCACTCGACAGATTTATATTTCTTATATAACTATATTTATCTAAGTTCTGTGATAAAGCTTCCTAATTCTTGTTAAGTATCAGAATTAAGTAATTTAACGTGAGAATGAGATTCGTGTGATGTGTAACTTTATTACATAAGTTATATAAAATTCCTAATTTTAAGCGTAGATTTAAATCAATTGACTAGGTTTTTTTAAACGCTACGAGCCGCGGACGCCTTCTTTTATACCTAGACGATATAACGTAATAATAATCGTAATGCCAGTTATTATTGAATTATTAATTATTAAATTTCTTTTAATCTTAACTTTAAGCCACTCGCTGCACCCTGCGGTGTTACCAGCTATTAATGTTGTATGCAAAATTTAATGATAATCAGATGAATAGTTAGGGCGGGAAAGCATTACACGTCATTTAGTTTACTAATAGTAACCATGTCATACGATAATATCGCGCACTCTGTTGTTTATCGTCATAACTATTCAAATGTTTGTCCAAAAGATGTGTATGAGTGTAAAAGACAAAGTTTATCTACTTTAAATACTAGATGTGATAAAAATATTTATTTTGATATAATGATCAATTAGTTACTATCAAATGTGCATAAGAAATAAATTATTAATTTTTATTGTATTTATGGTTCACTATTTTAGCTTAAATGGCTTACACATAAAGGGTATATGCTGTCGCTAACTTTTTTGTAGAATTATTTAAAATAAACATTTCCATTATACACACACACATACAATCAGTTACACTAATCTATCTAATGGCTACAAATATTCGCCCATGTCTATATATTTCTCTAAATCAATACCACGACCATTCAGCTTATATTGTGTTCTTAAGGAGTTCTGTTCACTCCTTTTGAATATGTAATGGGGTGGAAGATTTATTACTTGAGACACAGGATTCGTCCTAGTTCAAGTGTCAATCCACCATAATCTATTTGTTATTATGTTTATTGTTTCATATGTTTGTGTATTAAATTTTATAATCTATATTAAGTCACTACTGTGGATTATGGTGAGGAATAAATGGTTTATTATTATTATACATTATATACGTGTAACTCCAACGTTTTTTGCGGCAAATATCTCTTTTTTATAATTTCTAAGCAAGTGCTTGACTACGATCCCACCTGATGTTAAGTGGAAATGCAGTCCTGGATGGTAAGGCGCACTAGCTTAGTAAATGCCTATTCACTCTACTCTTGAAAATACCCACATTGTAATCGGAAGGAAAGACAGATGCTGGCAAACTATTCCAGTCCTTTGCTGTACGAAGAATGAAAGACGAAGCAAATCGCTTCGTTCGGGTTTGAGGGATGTTCACAACAAAAGGATGAAATCCCGCAGTGTGTCTAGAAGTCCGATGGTGGAAAGGGGATGGGGGAATTAGATCATGTAGTTCCTGAGCACACTCTCCAAAATGTAATCTGTAGAAAACCGAAAGGCTAGCTACCTTACGCCTGTGCTCATTATCTTTATAGATTGTTGCTGTGTTATATTATCGCAAATTTTTTACAAAATCCATTCAGTAGTTTTTGCGCTAAAGAGTAACAGTTCACATACATCCATACATTCTTACAAACTTTCACATTTATAATAATTACTAGGATGTCACACACAAATGGCGTGTAAACTCGCATATATTTTACTATCAATCTTTACACTATATTTTCCTGCTCTATGGTGATATGTTAAATAAATTAAGCTAGTCTTTGTTATGTAATATTTAGTTTAATTTATTGGCTATTAAGTTATGTGTATGTTCGTATATAATGTAGTAAATATAATAATTAAAAATATAAAGCATCTTTCATTATTCCTTTTTCTCTAAACAATTATCGTAGATTAATATTAGATTTATTGTCAAATTTTAACCTATCATAAAAGGTAATTTATATTTCAATGTCGTGAAGATGAATTATCCTTGGGTCTAACAATATCAATTCCATGTAGAATTAAATAAACTTTGCATTTATTTGACAGTATTTCGTAAAGACTTTTTTACAAACAAATAACTTTGTGTTATCCATTACAAATAAACATATGAGATGGTTCACATGGACAATGGTCGAATGGTGGATTCGAACCTGAGATGTTACGTTTCGCAGACCGAAACTTAAACCATTACGTTTTTGACGCTTAAATGACGTGTGGCTAGATTCAGAAATTGTGGACAATAATCATTTGGTTAATTCAGTCTTCAATGTACATTACATCGCCACACGTAGTGAGAAAAAAAGATTTTTTTATTGTATTCTATAATTTTTGTGCTTTTCGTAATTTTTATTTTTTCGATATCATAATTTTTCATCACATGTTTCACGGTCAACGTCCTTCTTCGCACTAATCGTTTCCTTCTGTGATGTTTCCATGCAAATCTTGACAATTTGGCTGATGGGAGCTTCTATTAGTATCCAAATTACTACTGCAGCCAAAAAAGAAATAGTCGTAATTCCAACTGACGTTACCTAGAAAGAAAATGTTTTTAACCGACTTCAAAAAAGTGTGGAGGCTAACAACTTTTTGGAACGAAGTTCCTAACGGCAGGCTTGGAGGAGATAGCTGCGCGTTCGAACCTAAAATAATGTGAGACTAAAACCGTAAGAAATAATAAATAATTCCTTCCTACCTAGTATAACGGAAGTGTATAGCACTACTAGTCGTATACACATAAAAAATATTCCTTTAGTAGTATTAAAAAAACTTGTAAAAATGTATTGGTCTGAAAAAACATCGATTTTTATATCTTTTCAATACTTGAATTAATCGACGTAGAGAAATATTAAATAACGTTCAAATATATCGGTACATTGAAGAAGTAATATCGATATATCGTTATTTTTTCAAGAAACCTTTTTTTATTGACGGGGGGGAAATGTTAAACAAGATGCCCCGTCTTCTGGGGGAAAGACGGTTATGTGGGATTCTTACCCACCAAAACCCCCCGGTAGTCCTTCCTCGGTGCATGGTGAGTAACTCCAGGATCTCCAGTGAAACGCACCGGAGCCAGTGCAAGGCGTCACGAGTCAGCCAATGCCGTCTTCTTCCCGGTCCACTTCGGCGGACGACAAAGGCCCCCCACCCTTGTCGCCCAGTGAACCCGAGACCCCGTTTAGTCGCCTTCTATGACAGGCAAGGGATACCGTAGCCTTATTCTACGAGCTCAGAACTACAGGGCTGAAACAAACCTACGTCATCGCTCACGGCGGTAACTAGTCTTATCTGTTACGGACTGTTTGTGTCAGACCCCAACCGCTGTTCCTTAAGTACCCCGCAACAGCGGTTGGCGTCTTACTATAGGAGATGGTTCACGTAAATAGTCGGTCAGTCGGTGAACGCGAACCATAAGTTTCGCAGACCGCAACCATTAATAATACAATAAATAAAATACTTACTATTAAACTTTTTGAAAAAGTGAACAATGACGTTGAATTTCCTGCAAAAATACGTACTAGTGGGATATGTAACAAGTATGCTGCATAAGACAACTTAGCTATGCACGCCCAAGCGTCCCACTCTAGGATACTGCGATAAAAATCTGAAAAATTAGGATGAATTACTGTAAATAACATGATTGAAATTAAGCATATTACAAATTGTATATGTATACCCACGATAAATTTCAATCCATATTTTTTTATACTTTATAAGCAAGTTTTTTTTTTTTTTAATTTATTACAAATAAAATTCTACAATAAAGGATATATATAAATAACTTAACGCTATATAAACCACAATGGTTTGTCACTAGCGCCAAAGGGTCCGCCTTGCGTACCAAAATAACTTTTTAATATAAGCTTAATGTTTTTCTGAGTTATACATTTTCTAATATCTGGGGGTAGTTCGTTAATTAATCTAGGCACGATGTATCTTGCCGTGCGCTCGCCGTACACATTTTTTGCGCCTATCTTATTAAACTGGTTTGGCGATATCCACCGTGTGCATATAGGGTGTTCCATTTTGATTATTTTTTTTTCATTAAAGAAATATTCTTTTAACATAATGTATTTTATTTTTGTATAAATTGGTAAGATTTTACAGAGTTTAAAAAGTTTTTTTTCGTTGTTATGAAATTGTTCTTTAATTTTCGGTAATATAATTTTTTTAAGTATTTTAACTTGTAGTCTTAAGTGCGTGATTACGATCCTACCTGATGTTAAGTGGAAATGCAATCCTGGATGGTAAGGCGCACTAGCTTAGTAAATGCCTATTCACTCTACTCTTGAAAATACCCACATTGTAATCGGAAGGAAAGACAGACGAGCGCAAACTATTCCAGTCCCTTACTATACGAACTATAAAAGACGAAGCAAAGCGCTTCATTCGGGTTTGAGGGACGTTCATAAGAAAAGGATAAAATACCGCAAGGCGTCTTGAAGTCCATATAATTATTTTGACTAATATAAAGTCAATATTTATTATATGTAAATAGAATATATTTAGTTATCTATTTGATATATAATAATCTTCTAAAACGATATTAAGTAACAATATTCCATTGGCAATCACTGTTGTACAAATAGCTTTAATGGCAAAATTATTAATACACTAATAAATATTTTATCAATATATGTATTCATATTTTCATAGTTTTATTTTTCTCATCCACTGCTCCCGTTTCCTTATCACTATATAACGGCAAGGTAGAGTGGCAGAGAATAGATGCCATTTGGCATTAAGTCCGCCATATATTCTTGTGTAAAGATTAAAAAAATAAACAAGAAAATGAAACTTACTGTCAAATTTGAATGCCATACCGACGATGATTATGGCAAACAGAGCCGCTGTTACAGGCCGTATAAGTATTTGAAATAACACTCTAATATACAACGGCAACGGCGGCCCATCCAAATAGTTAATGCTATTGAGCAGAATTATTCCAAAACAACATGGAATACTGGCCCAGTAAAGAGGCAGGAACTTCTGTAAAATTAGGTAGTAAGTGTCGTTTTCTTCCTAATTAATTTACAGATATTCGCAGGACGCAAATGGAAAAACGCAGCAAACCCTTAATGTAATAAATAAAGAAAGAAATATAACAGTCTGTAAATGTCATCTTGCGGGTACAGGCCTTCTCTATAATTACTTTATGTTATGTTTGTTACCTCATAACTTTCGACTGGGTAAACCAATTTTGATTTTTCTGTTTAAAAGCTGGTGCATCCCATGTGCTATTTACCTAAATTCAGACGCGTCGCCCGGAGTCCGAGACATGTTCTCGACGATCCGGACGACTTGATCACCGTTGCACAGGCTAGATCTTTACAAATCTACAAAGCGTCCTTCGCGACCGTCAGAGACTGCGAAAAATCCTCACGCGATATAAATATTTTATGGCAAAACCACACCCCCTTGATAAGATTAGGAGCGTTGCTGGAGTTTCTTCGGCCACTTCTTCTCCCAGCGCTAACGCTTCCCGAAGTGGCATATAAGTTACTTTAGCGTAGATTGTCCCAATAGATTTTGTTATTAAAATAGCTACCGACCGAGTCGTGGTTCGGCCCTCTCGGGCGCCCTCGGATCGGACTGCTAACGCGTATTAATGGTAACCGTCCAAGCCGAGGTTACCCCTCACCAGGGGGACCCTTGTGTCGAGTTACCACCTAATAGAGGTTCAGGCTAAGCGGTCTAAGAGCTATGCCACGTTTCAATCCGGTGAAGCAGTAAAGGCCAGCTTCTCTGTGCCATCCATGAAAAAACGACATAAGTTTTATATTTGCATCAAGTATGTGCGCTGCAAATGGACGATGTTTTTTATACTTTCGAAGCAAATGCTTGACTACGATCACACCTGATTTTTAGTGGAAATGTAGTCATAGATGGTATAGCCCAGTAATTGACTATTCACTCTACTCTTCAAAATACCCATATTGTAATCGGAGGGGAAGACAGACGCGGGCAAACTATATAAATCAATTTACGCAACCGATTTTGATGATTCATTTTTTATTGGCAAGTTAAACTTGTACTTGTTATATCCACGTTTAGTAAGGTCGGTTAATAAGCTCGTGAAACAAATAACTTTGCTATCTTTGTCTACCTTGCATGGCTAAAACGTATCGTTACCATATATAAAAGTCTCACCTTATATTTTTGTACATCCCAATTGCTTTTCTGTCGATTGTGAATAAAGACGCCGGTACCCATTCCAATAACAAATGAGGAGATATTGGCCTGAGTGGGTCCGTACAGGTAGTGAAATGTCGGTTCCTCCATGAACAAATGTGTCATCACACTGAAAACATTTACAAGCAATTCCATTTCGACCTTAAAGATTATGTTCACAATATATGAATTTTGATTGAGCAATCCTGGACCGATCTTGAATTTTTCATAAGTTAGTTTTAATTAGGTACCATATTAAGCAACACCCCAAATCCTATCGAAGAATGCGCATTGATTTAGCAGGACTTGATATTTGCTGTGGAATTTATTCTATCTCAATCAAATAAGGGGTATTTTGACGATTTCTGAGCCGTTGGCGATGGCGATCGATCGACAACAACGATTTCTGCGACCAGTGCTTAGTTCATGCTATTGTATTTCGATACTATGAACTTCATCGTGTGTCATTTGTGTAACAGCTAAA
Organism: Meandrusa payeni; assembly: GCA_029286785.1. Classification (NCBI taxonomy): domain Eukaryota; kingdom Metazoa; phylum Arthropoda; class Insecta; order Lepidoptera; family Papilionidae; genus Meandrusa; species Meandrusa payeni. Next base: position 1,231,621 of record JAGSMX010000008.1, on the reverse strand, counting down.
ACACAGGCAGCAATAGCCTACTTATACTTAACACCAATTCATCTTATCTTGAAGAACAAAGTCAATGCCAAAAAAGAGTCGTGGCTGCGTAACATCAGAGAGTTGACCCAAATTAGATATGGTGACTGTCAATCTTCGCTAGTCAGGGCACAATTAAACACTCGAATGGTAACCAAAAAATAACAATTATCATTTACAATAAAAATGGCGGAATACTTACTTCGGTGACACACGCAGAAAAAATCTGAAGTCGTAGAAGAATGTCACCAATCCTGGTATTAGTAGTCCAATTAAAAATGCTATCGCCAAGACCACTTTTCTCCAGTATCTGTTTGTAATCAAAACGAAAATCAGGATTCCAAAGCAGTACAAATGCATGTCCACAGCTAGGTACCTGTAAGAATTTATAAAAATGGTAATTAAGACTTTCAAAGGACTCTTACTTCGACCCAAATTAAAAATATTGTTATAGTAAATATCAATTAACGTATTGAACGTCCCTCTTTTCTTTTTTATAGGAAAAGGGACAAACGTGGAAAAAGTTATGCGAGAAACGTACAGTCGTGGAACGCCAACCATCAAGATGGTGTCGATGGAATTTGGAATTCTGCCGAGATGAGCAGTAATGGAATCGGTAGCTGGGATATTTCCGAACAATTATTTTCTTTTCTTAAAATATGACTTATAGACATAGACATAGACATTTATTTATTGGCATCACAATACAAAAACACATCACAAACTGAATATAACACACATTAAAAAAGAATGAAAAATAGACAAAACACAGTTAAAGTTACACGGACAAATAATACAAAACATATGATGCCAATATCGGACACCGTCTCAGCATATGCTGTCACAAGGATGCGACAGCGCTGATTTTCAGCGGTGCCCGGGACTACCTAAAGACGTGCGCGCGCAATACTACTTTTATATGGAATATTATTATACAGACAGTAAGAGTATAATAAATATGATACATAAATAAAACAGTTATGAGATAAAAATATATATAAATATTATTGAGTCAAAAATAAATAATATGATAATTAAATGTATAAAGTTTAAATTATATAATTAAATATTGAAAATATTGGAAACAACAAGCCACCGATGTCGCGGGGATATTATCTTTTTGTATCTTTAACATCAGGTGTTTTAATTTATTTTTAAATGCGTTTACAGATTTACTCTCTCTTATGGGCGGTGGTAAATTATTCCAACACTTGGTGGCCAAGTATCTGAAACTGCCCCGGAACGCAGCAGATCGGTGTGGCGGAATTTGTAAAAAAATCTTGTACATAAGAAATCAGCGCGCTGCCACATTTGAGATGGATTGGCATCCCTTGGTGTAGTCCAACTATCACCAGATTTCATTTACGTCGCGCGTATAAAATGATTTTTATTTCAAATAAAAGATTATAATTTCTATATACTAAATTACAAAATTACTGTACTGAAGTTTTTCAATGCAAATATATAATCATTTGTCTATCGTTCTTCGTGCCATTACAAGGTTATAACAATTGAGATCAGGCTACCAAATCTACTAAACTGTGTACGAAATGAACGTTCATTGGCATCATAGTGTTCTCTGGCATCTAGTTTAAATAGTCTTTTAGTTAATTGGTGCCACTATGGTTTACCGATGGCGAAGCACGCGAATCGTGTATTTAGATGGTATTTGATGGATTGATAATTGATATAAATTAATTTTTGTGTTAATATTTGATACATTAACACAAAAATTGATATAAAAAAGGTGTTATTAAGACATTAAAAATAGTTAATTTATCAAAACTATTAGTTTAGATTGAACAATACCATGTATGCGGCATGCATTGAGACCCTTTCTTGTAATTTGCGATATAAAAGAAATTCCACATCCAAAAACGCTGGCAGTCTTCTACCTCTTTCATTACAAAAATCTGAAATGTTATGTTTAAGCACGATTACAAACAGTCGAAACATTGAAAAGGAATGGCAGAGTTTAGGAGCAATGGTAGCTAAACGTCCGGGCGGTCGCCTCAAATTGCATAGTACGCTGGCAAACCGAGATCTAGCCACTAAATTAATTTAACAATAGATTGTTGCAAGTTGATGATGATGGTGAACTTATCACTAATACCAAATGATGACTATACGCAGTAGGCATTTTTTTTGACAAACTTATGCACATCGGCCAGAGCAGCTGGCCGCGACCGCGGATTGAGAGATGGCTAAAGCTAAGGCTTTTGGATAAAAACTTAATACAGTCCGTTCGCTTAATCTTTGTTCCTCTTTGATTTTCTTTTCAATTGTCAACCAATAACTTGTAAAGTTACCATGTTTATTGTTTGCTAATATTGTAAGATGTTAAATAGTTTCTAGCCCTCTGATATTACTATGCCCTTGCAGGGTGACACAGGTACCTTGTCATGAATTCAAATTCCATCCATGATTGTTAATGTGATATGCAATAAAGAATTATTATTATTTCAAAACCAGTAATTGAAAATCAATAATACCTACCTGCCATATCGGCCCAGAACCCATGAACCGTAACAAAGTTGATGTGACTGCCAAGAGTACGGCAAATGGCGGTGTCAATCTGAACATAGTAATTCTTTTATCAATAATATATCATAATAATAATAGACTCTTCTCTAGGAACTTTTTGTTCTGTATCTAATCTAATATTTTTAAACAAAAAATTCTTGTATATATATAATCTGATTATTAACGTGAAAACCCGACGGTTTTTACAGCGTACACCAGAATAGCTCCCAGATGGCAGATTTTTTCCTACTTATCGTTATATTTTGGATAATTAATTGTATCTTTATGAATTACTATGTGTTAGTCTGATGTGTGAACTATGTTATTGTAACGTTTCATTAAAATCCATTCAGTTGTTTTTGCGTGAAAGAGTAACATATACATCCATACATTCACTTTGTAATTTATAATATTAATGGGATATGCGCATTCAGATACAGGAATAATTTACCTCAACCATCTCTTGATAATATTAGACGATATCATTGTCCAATGCATTACATTTTTCTCGGCCGACCTCTGCATGTTGTAACTTAACAATATCCCTGACATGAGGAAGTAGACTTGCACTACAGCTGCGCCATTTAAAAAGATATGGTTAAGAAGATTATCATACATCTGAAAAAAACAAATGTGACACAACAAAATGATTACTATAATCTTAATTAGAATCAAAACAAACACCATTAGGTGAAATCAAACGTGACGTGAACAATCTCCTGGCATAAGCTTAAGCTTTGTTGGAATGGTTAACAAGAATGTTAGTAATAATTCTGAAAGAAATATTGTTAGCTTTCTTTAAAAAAAAGTAAAACTTCTTTATGCACTCTTGACTTGGAATAAGCGAATGCGTTACGATATGTGATGATCTTGAACTATTGTGTATATACATATTATATTATATATGTATTAAATTATCATAAACATGTACATACATACAGATGGAGCTAAAGAAGTTATTGCTTCAGTCGTGTGGTTTAAAGCTAACTTGTTTCTTTTTGTCACATCTTTTACAAAAGTTCATCAGTGCAACTCTACTTATATGTCATAGCTGTAGACTGTATTCAAGGAGTATCAATATTTAAGCCACCTGTGTTCTCACTGTTTAGTTCTATAAGTATACTGCTTTATTATTCTACTTACATTACGTACATTAGATTAAGTATATAACTTTAGACTTTTTGATCAACATTAAACCGCAATAAAACACGTGAATCACGTAGTCATAGTCCAGAATATATTGGGGAAATTATGAGGCATTAACTCTTTTTGTATTGTCTATCGCAACACCAAGGAGAGTGTTCTGAGTGTATTGTTCGGAATCATCCCAGCTACCTACTAATTCTAAATTCTACCACCACCATTTTGACGGTTGGCGTTCCACGACTGTACGTTAGTGTAAGTACCTCTGTCAACCTGTGGAATCAACTGTCATCAGCGGTGTTTCCGAACGCTTACGATTTGGGGACCTTCAAGAAACGAACCTACTCCTATCTCAAGGGCCGATAACGCACCTGCAAGCTTCTCTGGTGCTATGAATGTTAATGGGCGCCGGTCATCACTTACGTTCAGGTTAGCCGTAAGCTCATTTGCCAGTTTTCATATAAAAGAAATATGCCTGGTAATGTTTAACACGGTATTTCCACCAATAAAAAAATAATCTTCATTTGTCGTTAAAATAGTAATGTTACCTCTTCAACGGTACGAGGATTGGTGACCAACAGTATAAACGGCAGAAATGAATGGCCAATTACGAGTAGTATCATCGTTATAGCTCTGAAAATAAAAGAAAATTACAATTAAAGCAATATTGATTTTTTTATCGAACACCAACAGAATGAAAATTTTTCACGATACGAAAATATAAAAACAATGGAATAGTTGCATGATTAATGCCATCGCATTTATAGATGAACACTGAATGCAAAGATTACAAGGGTCATATTGTTAGAATGTAACTAAATGAAAACACAAAAAGTAAAATTAAACTCAATTATAAATTAAAAGTGCAAGAAAAAAATAAATCAAAAAATTATTAATTACAGGTTAAGGTTATTTATTTCACAAATATTACTAACATTCTTGTCAACAATCCAACTACGAATTCTATCTACCTTATTCCGTCAAATCCTTTTAGCCTGTCCACTGGTGGTTTGGATCTGTAGTCATTTTGACGCAGCCTGGACCAATTACGTAATATCGAAAACGCTAACAACATATTCACCGCTGTAATGAGCATATTATAAATTAATTAATACACCAATTCACATTACATAAATACACTTCAAACAAACCGTCATGAAATAACTAAACATTTGAACATCGACACAGTCGAAATAGATAGCTCGAATAATTCTGTATAGTTCCTCAGTTCAAGTTCCACAATCTAATTCTTCTAATGTTAGTTACAGACATTAGGCAAGAGATTATATATATATATATATATATATATATATATATATATATATATCTATATATATATGTATATGTATATATATAAATTAGGAAACAGTAACCTAGCAGTTCGAATTACGATCAGATAGACTAGCCTAGTCGAATTGTTGTTTCCGTTTTTAAAGAATTATTTATACGACTTCAAATCGAATAAAACATTAAACGCTATTACGCTCAGACGTCCTGTCTGTATTTCCGCATTATGGTAGGAAAATTACGAAATAGGATTAATCAGGACATAACCGAACTCTTATCAAACTACTCTTGAAGTACAACCTTTTCAATAAAAAAATAATGTTCGAAATCATCCATTTGTCGCGCACGAACGCACTTAATGCGAATTAAGGCTTATATGAATTTTCTCATGGATGCCATTGTGTTCATTCTGGCATCGATTAGGATGACATAGGAAGCACCATCTTTCAAATAAAGAAAGAATCATTAAAATCGGTTAAACTAGTCGAAAGTTATGAGGTAACAAACAAAAAAAACATATAAATCATAATTTACCTCTGTGTTTAGATTTGTTTGTTCCATAGAAATCGTACAGAGTAGCGATAATGTTGATCATTATGATTAATGAACATAGTGCAGCTACAAATATGTCCCAAAAGTTCAAATGTATTATTTCATCCGCAGAATGACAAGTCGCTGGTGTCAGTAGTTTACATTTAAATTTGTAGTCTCTATACAGAGATTCGTTGAGGCATGCCTCAAGGTAGTCTTCCAGGTCCGATGATTCTCCTTCAGTACGCCCGTTGCAAGACCGCGTCATGCATACACCACGGTATAGTTTTCTATGATCATAATGGGTTATATCCCACTCCGAGTAATTCTGTTAAAAATTATGAGATATTATAGATTTATTACATCTTATGAATATTGTTTAAATATATCGATGTTTTCACTTTAATGTAAATTGTTTGTACTTAAGTAGACAAAAAAAAATGCTCCAATCGCGATGAGGAGTGTAATAACATACGATATTTGACTATTGGATGAAATATATCGAATTAAAAATCGATATCAGATGATTCGATAATATCGCATCGCATAGTATAATGCAATCGTTATTTTATGAAATATCGATATATATCTTGCACTCCTAAAGTAAGGTCGAAGGTTCGTAGTTAATGTTGTTAGTTGCATTACATGTTTCTTTTCAGTCAACCACATAAAATACGTAAGGGAAAATGAGTGTTTATTAGGAGGCAATTGCAAGCGAAACGCTGTGTAAGATACTGCTCTTGTTCCTACAGTTAGAATGGCTACACTGGGTCTTAGATATACGAAACGTAACTGTCTCTTCTAACTTCACTAACTTATATTTCTCTCTCTACTTCCTTTCGCCTCGCCCCATCACAGTTTTCATAACGCGCTCACCACGCATTCACCGACTTACTCAACGCCGTCAAGCGTGCGTAGAGAAGTTTTACATAAAAAAATGTCATAGTATATAGACGCAGATTAAAGTTATAATGATCGCTGTATGCCAAAATGTTTGAAAGATAATGGAAACTTACCGCAATCAGGTCCATCAAGTCACTGGGAGTATCCGACACTAATCTCAACTGCGTCGTACAGTACAACGCGTGAGAATCGTGGAAACAATTATCATAATTATCGATCTCGATCAAAGGTGGCATTCGTTCATACTCCGTGCCTAAAATAATTAATGATATTGTCTAAGCTTAACCTAAAATTATAAAGTAGTAAGTAATAATTTTAGGTTATTGATGATTCTTACAATGTTTTATTCCCCAGCGTGTTTGTCTGGGGGGTATTTTTATCTTTTACATTAATTTGCTACTTATAATTTATCTACTTTATATAAAACTAATTTCTAAAATCTAACACCCAGGGTTAGATCTTTATAATGCTTTTTATTTTTTAAATTATCCTTTTATGTACTGTAAAAACTTAATAAATTATCTACTAAAACTTTCCTCAAGAAACACTATTAATTGCACAGCATGATAAATCTGTGTAGTAGTTTTTGAGTTTATCGATAACAGACAGACAGACAGCGGGAGGCGTCTTTGTTTTGTTAAGTAATACTCGTATTTTAAGAAATTTCTTGTATCGAAAAATAAAATTATTGGACCATCGTTGATTTTCATGATAAAACGTTGATTACACCATTAACTGTTACTTTGGTCCAAAAAGGTAATTGTAAAAGCCAATCAACTTACCATTACCAAGTAATTTGCTGCACATAAGAAACGAGTTATGAGACAAAAAATATGCAGAGCTTGGCCACTTGGTAAAACGATTATAATTATTTTGATGAATGATTACGACGGTAATTTGCAAATAATATATTAAAGTGAACAACAATAATCAACCAAAGTATTTTTTTATAGTTTCTCACGTGTAGTAGAAATAATAAATACATGAAATCATAATAATTAATAAGTTCACATAATTAAATCTTAGATTTAAAATACGATATGGTTTTTAATTGTACGAAACATTTTATTAAATTCTTTGAAAACGAAGAATTGACTAGTTTGATCGAAGACCTTTAAATTCATCTCTCGAGAGGCGATGATTTCACGTGGCATATTTTATGCAATTTTCGCTTACTTGTGGAAACGTCTAACGCGTACACGCCCCTCGGGGCAAGGGCGTCTTATGTCGGGCCTTCACTGACCTTTTTCCCATCGTCGCATGATAGAGGGACTACAGAAATGATCTCACACACACGTGGTATATATACAGGTTACAATTGAGGCGTATTTATCATCATAGGTAAAATATTAGACAAGTGATTCTCAACCACTGTGCCGCGGCACTTTTGTGTGCCGCCATATTTGAAAAAAAAAAATAAAAAAAAGGTTATCGTTACATTCTGGGGCACCCGTATATTGTTGACAATCGTTTTAGTAAGTATGTCTATATGTAAAGTATGTATTTGTTATTATTATTTACTGTAAAGTATCGTCGCTTCTATTTTATCTTTCGTACCATCCAAAGGTTGCCACGACGAGATTGCTTTTAGCGATATAGCCGGCTATTGTTTAACGAATGACGTTATTTTTGTTATTTATTTTGTTATAAATAAACAATACGAATAAATTAAATATTTCTAATACATCTTAGCCATTAAAACAGTCGTCGTAATTCACTCACCATTAAGTCGGTAGATAGCTCCAGAACTTTTTTGAAAAAAGAACACAAGTAGAGCCAAAATATGTTTTTCCATTTTAAACCCTAGTTAAAATACTTGTTTTGACTCACATTTCTCTGTAAAATATAATATTAGGTCTAAATTTAAAATGTTATGTTTACTGAGTGTTCACATTAACGTACAAACGAACGGCACTTAAACAGCACAATGCGAAAAGTTTCCCATTATATATCGTCGTGGAGCAATTTTTTGCAAATTGTTAAAAATTTCAGATAATTTAAACCATTCACGGTCGCCGAGTTGCGTATTTTTTTTTTATTGTAACTCTAGCAAGTGAGATAGAACTAGCAAGTGCTACACTCTTTGCAGCGAATGCATTTCGGGCGAGATACTATCAGAATTTACGGAAACATCAAAAGATCCTATTTTAAGTCGTGTATACACTTATGGGTAGCCGAATACTATTTATGTGAAGCAGTTCCAGCCTTCCAGGCCTTCCAGCCCAATTTTAATCGCAGGAAAGAAATTTATTTAGGACTGGATTTAATGTGTATTGTGTGTTCCAGAAAAATGACAAAAACATGTATAATGACGGAGCCAGACAAATATCGATGTACCGACATAACAGTTCTAACCAAGCTAAATCCCACGCACAAATTTTATGCGTTGTGATTATCTTTTGTATGTATGTAGCTTCACAAATATATTTACGAGTAAAAACATACATTAAGCTCCCTCTATTCCCAAGTATCGTAATTACGGACTTCTGCTGCCTATATCTCTTACTTTCCCATTCGTGTTCGTTGTCGTTACGTAGTCAATGGCCAACAAAATTAATTTGGAACGGAATTGAAACTTAAGAAGAATATTTTTCCAGCAAAAAACGACCACACGACTGAAGTAAAACTTCTTTACCTCTTGTAAGTATATATATGTATTTGTTTATATGTATAATATATACGCAAAATATAATATATAAACGACCGTTCAAGGGAGAAAGAAAATGTACGCGCACGCTGCTCTCTCCTGCTCCTACAGTGTGATACAGACAATAGTGTGGCCCGACTATCTAGTGCGCACAGTGCGCGATTTTCTTACCGGTCGAACCTTCAGGTATCGCGTCAAGGGAGTACGCTCCACCCTCCGTGCCGTTCGAGCTGGAGTACCACAAGGCTTCGTGCTTGGTCCCGTCCTATACACGCTCTACACTAACGATATTCCGCGCTCACGTAGTCATTCTTAAAAAACTCCGCGGCCGATGCCCTAAGGGATTGGTTTCGGAAATGTATGATAGAAATCAACCTGGCTAAGAGCGCAGCCATGTACTTCACTAGGCGTCTTCAGTCTCCACCTCGTTGCGTACACAAACCAAATACCTAGGTGTTCTACTAGATCCCAAACTCTGCTTCGACCCTCACATAAATCAGATTAGGAACCGGGCGGCCTACGTTATGGGTCACCTATGTCACCTCATTAATAAGAAAAGCAAAATTTCCCTTCGTAATAAGGTGACACTTTACAAAGCAGTTATACGTTCCGTTATGACGTACGCGAGCCCGGTCTTCGCGCATGCCGCCCATAAACATATCCATAGGTTACAAGTAATTGAGAATTGTTTTCTGCGACGAGCCACAGGTGCGCCGTGGGTGGTACATAATCGCGAGCACCACGTCGATACAGGGTTACCGACAATAGCCCAATTCTTTAAGCAGGCATCTCGACGGTTTTTCGAGACTGCCACCAAACATTCTAACAAACTTCTTGTATGTGCCACCACTTATAAGCCTTCCTATACTAAATTCCGTCGCGTCGCCCGGAGGCCGAGACACGTTCTTGACGATCCGGATGACGCAATTACCATTGCACAGGCTAGATCTTTACAAATCCATAAAGCATCCATTCGCGACCGTCGGAGGTTGCGAATAATCCTCGCGCGTTACCGCTATTTTATGGGTAGGCCCCCACCCCTTAGACGTTAGGAGCGTTGCTGGAGCCCTTCCCGAAGTGGCACTCGAAGTTAGTTTAGCTTTTAAATGTCCCTTACATTATCCATGAAATAGCAACCGACCGAGTCATGGTTCGGCCCTCTCGGGCGCTCTTTGGATCGGAATGCTTACGCGTATCATAATAACCGTCCAAGCCGGGTTTACACCTCACCGGGGCGACCCTTGTGTCGAGTTACTAGCAATAGAGATTAAGGCTAAGCGACCTAAGGGCTATGCCACCTCTCAATCCGGTGAAGAAGTCAAGGCCGGCTTCTCTGACAAATCTGTATAGTTCGTCATAAAAAATAAAAAAAAAAACAAGACAATAGTGCCAGCACTGTGTCTGAGATATACGAGGTCGAGCACGCTATATTATATATCGACGAGAACATCATTGAAGTACAAAGATTGTTATGATGTTTTGTGTAAATATTATACGTATATATTATTTACACTCGTGAGCAAAAAAACGGTCGGTTAAGAAAGTTTGAATATCTCGGAAGATAAAGATTTTTAGTACTTAGTGTTGCCACATGGAGGCAACACTAAAAGCTGCTGCTACCTCGTCTGTACATTGAGTATAATCAGGTTCCACAATTTCCTTTAATTGATCATAGTTGACCAAAGTGTCCGGACAACTACGAGGTTCATTTTTCAAATTAAAATGTATATTATTTCATTTTTTTAACTCCAATGAACTCCATAACAAGTAGGAACTTCTTTCAAAGAAACTGAAAAAAAAAGATCGCAAAGGAAGCATGCGGCAATTAGTATTCGAACTAAACTTAAGGCCGTTAAAATTTTCTTAAAATTAATTAAAAACATTACCCAATGTATTAAAACAAAAAATACACTTGCACGATAAAATGTTGGTCCCGTAACAGTTTAGTAGTAATAAAAATCAACAATTAATAATAAGTGACAATTAAGTTTTTTGTAATTTAGCCCAATTAAAGTTCGCTCGAAGTGACTTCCCCTGTTGCGTACGCAAGTTCTCAAGTCGCATTGTTTTCAATAAACAGTGATTAATCGTATTTATAAAGAGCTAAATATATAATAACTTGGGTTTTTTTTGGGGTTACGATATCTACATATTTACACTGTGTATTGAGATTATTTGGGCACATTGCACCAAAGGATGCTAACAATCTAGATAGTGACAAGTGAAAGTGACAAAAGAAGAAGAAAAGATGGTCCGACCAGATCTCCGAAGAACAGGAGTCATCTACCCGCGACGCCCTCCACAGGGCCATGGACCGGAATACCTGGGGACAAGTGACTATTCGCCAAGAAAAGAGTCACGATCCTCAGCAATGGGGAGCAAAAAAGAAGAATAAATCGGAAGAAAAACTGAGACAAATTCATCTTTTTTAAATTTTTGATGTTGTTTGTTCACTTTTGCATAATGTTTACAGGGATTAAAATTGTAGGAAATAGTCACCCCCTATCACCTTCTAATACAAAACCATATTTTGGTGAACAACCAAAATCAAAAAAAAAAACAAATTACGGAGTCATTGTGAATTTTATAATTCGTTATACAATGGGTCGTCCGTTGTATTGCTAAGAGCGGTCTCTTCCAGGCAACTTTTGTATGAACAGGAAATATATGATCAAAATAGGTCGATGGCAGACAAATATTATAGTCAAACTTTAATACATTTACTTAATAATTTACAATAAAAATTCCTGTATCGATAGTTTTTAATAAATAATATACATAAATATACAAAAATCATAGTTCCGACTATTGTTGAGTTTTAATTATGGCTTAGACCATCAACTACTCGTACAACGAAACGACGAAAATAAAGCTAAGCATATTATTATCTATCATCAAATAAACGTAGCAACTATGACGCGCCTGTAAAAATAAATATAGCAAATAATTAAACTCTTTCAAATGAAGAGAATGAACTTCTCTAGCAAATGAAGAAACACTTTATTATCCTGGACAAATTACAGGAAGTTACACAATTCCGCTGACTGACGAATGGGGAAATACGCGCGTAATATCTAGAACTCCTGCAACTCCTGGCGTCAATACTTCTAGTTCCGAAGATATACTAAGTACTTGTGCGTTATGACTGAAGGTGTACGTATACCTTTAAAGGCAGACAAGCTTGATAAAAAGCGGACAGGGATTGCTATCTCTGCCTACCTCAAATATATATTTAAGATGTACACACTTTGTACATTATTTTCTATTTTACGTAATCCATTTGGCACCATAGCCTGATTCTGTAAGACCAGCACTACAGGGCTGACGGGCCGTCGCCCTGTAGTCCATTAATTATTTTGTTCTTGTATAACTTTTAATGTAAGTAGGAAAATACCGTTCTACTCAGATAGGAGAGACGAAAAGCGGAAGCCCATTTGGCTAAATGTATGTGGGGAGGGATGAAGGATAAGATGTATGAAGTATGTGAGTATTTCAAAATTAAATATAGCCCGTGCTACTTCTAGATAACGCAAGATTCCAATTATAAAAGAATAATTTTTAAAGATTCAGTAGTTAAACGCTCGAACCATTAGGCCAAATTATTCTTCCTAGAAATATTAGTATAATTATATCTGCCAGATCCATGGGTAGGGGATCGAAGTGTTTATTGGAAGCGTCGTAATTTATTAGTCTCGATTATTAAAGAGATAACAACCGAATTTATAGATTCCTTATATATCTATTTATACTCAAGCAGACAATATGATTCTGAGGTAATCGGTAGATTTAATAACATACGAATAGGTCAGTATAAGATTAATCTAGCACAGTGATTCTGAACCTATTTTTTGTTGCGGCACATATCTAACGATTTTAAAATTTGGCGGCACAGAAAGAAAAACACGTTGCAAAGCAAATAATAAAATAATTTATTTTTTGTGCATTGAAATAAACACGGCACAAAAGTGCCGCGGCACTGGTTGAGATTCACTGATCTAGTGTAATTATTTATTAATTGCAGTATTTTTATATACACCATCGATTACATTTCCTGCTTGAAAGTCTGGGAGATCATTTTTTTTTAAAAAAAAAAGAAAGCTAGCAATATTTCACTTCTAATATTTCTTCAACTAAGCTTAAGCTTGTACTAGGACATGGTTCACGGAAATAGTCGAATGGTGGATTCGAACTCACGACCTTACGATTCGCAGGCCGTACCCTAAACCATTAGGCTATTGACGCTTCAAATGGTTTTATAGTAAAAAATTAACTTACAACATCACAATGAATAATTACTTAGCACAAAAGTCTTCAAAAATAATTGAGAGACTATTGTAGTCTACTTAATAATTATATATTAGCTAATCTACTCTAGACGTACTTGGATATAAAACATCTTGATATATTCAAACTTTTTGTCCATTACATATGCCTGACTGCACGTCTACGTAATACTTATATCGTAAAATGCAACGTGTTTCAGAAAAGGTTTGGTGTTTTATAACATATTTTTACAGTATAACAAGCCTTTCGCTCGAAAGGGTAAGCAGAGATCACGTGCGTCAACTAAATACGATCCATACAAACCTCTTTCGCTATATTCAATATATCACGCATCGTTGGTTAAGAGTTCTCCTCGTCTTCCTAGTTTTTTTATTTATCAATCTGGTGGATTTAACGCCCTCTGCTAACACCAACACGCAATTCCGTCGTTTAAATTCGTTTCAAAATTGTAACCGTTTTTTTTTTACTAAACCTTTCCGTCCTGTAGTTCTAGGCTCGTAGAATAAGGCTACGGTATCCGCTGCCAAACGTAGAAAGCTACTAAAAGGGGCCTCGGGTTCACTGAGCGACATCAGCCCGTCTCGCCTTGCACTGCGAGGGCACAGGCGTGGAGGGATTAACCTCAGGGACGTGCTCTCCGAGAGCATAGTACAGAGGGGCTCCGGTGCGTTCCACTGAAGATTCCGGAGCCCCTTAGATGTGATCTTAGGTATAAATCCTAGTTTTATTGGAAAGACTTTGGTGTGTCCTGTCGCTGACAGATCCGGGGCACCCCGCTCATAACGGCTGATGGCATTCGCGGAAGGTTTAGTGGGTAGGGGCTGCCCAGGCCGAGTCCCACACATTCCTCCGGGCCCACCCAGGGTACCGGAGGATGGTCTTTAAAAAGATTACCCAGCGTGAACAAAAAAAAAAAGGTATAAAGCTTTATAATATTAGGTCGGGGAAAAGTTCCTTCGCATTTTTTAAGTAAATTCAAAACATATCTTAATATCGTTTATTTATATATAACTTATAGTATATAGGTTTTAATTTGATAACTTTTTGCCATCTTGTAGATAGGAGCATGATCCCATTGCTATAGAAATTTTGAGACTTCTGAATAAAATTCCCAGTTCTTCATCAAAGTCGTATTGCTCCACTTTTTCAAATATGCTATCCATTTCATCCGTAATAGGGCGACCAGAGCGACGTGCATCTTTGACATCGAAATTTCCGGATTGAAAACGCTTAAACTAAATTTGTTACTACACTAGTTCCATAAACATTGCAAATTTTTTTCGCGGCTTTCGTTGCATTATTACCTTTTTTGTTGTAAAATGTATCGAATTTCTTCATTACATTCACTCAACTTGACAGTACGAAAAACAAATCACACATTTTCCTAATTTGAATTTGGAATTATGTTCTTTAAAATTTAAACTTTAAATGATACCAAAACCAGCCAGATACAAATAATATAAGCCAGAGAGATTTTATTACAAATTCATACGTCCTATAATGCGAAAATACTTTTTCCCCGACCTATTATTATATACATAAGCATTCTTTTAACAAAAAAAAATACTTTGGCAGCGGCTTTTGCTGTTGCATGGAAAAATTTGATAAACCAGCTTCATACAAACACTGGTTTATGATAGTGTAACTAAAGATACTCATTGTGATAGATATGTCAAAAGAATCATCGTATAGAACAATTTTTATTAGTGCACACACAAATTTTTCAGGTAATATTTTCAAAATGGAAATATATAATATCTACAAAATATACGGATGCCCGTCTTGAACATCTCGAGGGCTACATACTATAAGGTAAAAAAATATCTTAAATTTCCCGAACGCATCTATAACTTGTTTATACGTTACGAATGTTCATGTCATGTAATGATCACTTCACACTAATTGCACCATTGTTGTCTGGTTTACCTTCTTAAAAAATACATTACATAGCATTGTACTGCGGAATTATTTTACGTGTTTATTTTTTTTCAGGAAAATTATAAGTTTTCGTATAGCGATCGCGCATGTGGCTCATCCGTACCGCCTTCACAGACAATCCCAGAGATTTATTTAAAGGTCCATGTAAAATTCCACCATCCAGCGATTTCCCGGGGTCCGCTTTCCGATTTAAACTTGCCCATTTTTCCCGGTTTTCGACTGAGTCCGCTTTCGATTAGATATTAATTAATGCATAAAAATTAATGAAACATCAACATAATTGTGTCAAAATAAACGTTCAATGACATCACAGTTGTTATTACCGGTTTTAGTAATCTGCCAATTTAGATGTGTTGTTTTCCAATGGAGTACAACTGGCCCTCCTATATTGTTTTAATCGTGGCTATTTGTTAATCTCTAAATCTACATCTTCTAAATATGCCGATGCATTTCAATCAAATAATCAAAAAAGTCGATTCAAAATTACATATTTTTCATTTGACACACAATGACAATTGACAAAATGACAACGTCAATAGCCTAATGGTTCCCAACGGTCTGCGAATCGTATCGTTTCGAATCCACCACTCGACTATTGACGTGAACCATCTCCTACCACAAGCATAAGCTTAGTTCGAATGGTTAACAAGAATGTTAGTAATATTTCTAAAAAAAAAGAAATATTGCTAGCTTTCTTTAAAAAACAAAGAATTGTTATGGTTTTTTTCGGACGAATCTATACAGATTAGGCTAATAAAGTTGACCTGTACTAATTTACCGCATTTGTTATAATTGATTGGTTTCATAGTGAAATGTCATTGGTATATATAGCAGACGGGCCCTCGTTATCAATGATATTTTCAATTAATGTGGGTCTTAATTATCTTTTCTATTTTTCGTGCGACAAACAAGGAAATTTTGAACTTCATAGTCAATATATATTTTTTGGACCAGGGGAAGGAAAACAAATGCGTCAATAGCCTAATGGTTTAGGGTACGGCTTGCGAATCGTAAGGTCGTGGGTTCGAATCCACCATTCGACTATTGCGTGACCAGTCCCCCCTCTCCCCACACCCTGTCAACAAATGGGTCGGCAACTTTTTGAGTTGCAAGAGTCAAAAATTATAATTCCAAAGTTTTTAACGAGCCAATTTTAATAAGTTTTAATATTGCAAGAATTTAGAAATGTTTTTATTAATTATAATTTATTTTAAAGTGTACATTTTTCACATTTCAGACACACTTCGTGACAAAAAAATACATCACTTCTTGTCTAAAAGAACTGATTAATGTAAAACGCATCATTAGAACCAAGGCCCCAACCTTGGACGATCATATTATAAACAGTCATAAAATACAATGGGCCATTATAACCTTATGGAAAGATCTGAATAAAGGATTGTTAAATTAATGATTTCGATTATAAAAGAGATTTATATAAATTCTCTTAGTGTTTTATAAGGGATATACACTCAGAGATAAGTCTTGGAAAATTTTCTGAGACTTATGTTTCCTCACGATGGTTTCCTTCGCCGAGCGTCTTTACCATCAGCACTTCAGATTGCAATAAACAATTTAATTGGTGCCGGCACCGGGGATCGATCTTGGCTTGCTTCTATGCAACATGAGGCGACCGCCCGGACACAGCTACCACATCTTTGAATACAAATTATTGCAATACAACATAACGGTACCTGGATGATTTTTTTTTTGGTACATCGTTGTTTAGTTCGTCTAACTATAGATTCAACTCGCTCTTCGAAGCTGTTTTTAGTTTAGCTTTTCGAATGTCCCTTAGATTATGCGTCAAATAGCTACCGACCGAGTCGTGGTTCGGCCCTCTCGGGCGCCCTCGGATCGGGCTGCTACGCGTAACATAGTAACCGTCCAAGCCGAGGTTACCCCCCACCGGGGGGACCCTTGTATTGAGTTATTAGCATAGAGGTTCAGGCTAAGCGACCTAAGAGCTATGCCACCTCTCAATCTGGTGAAGCAGTCAAGGCCAGCTTCTCTGGCCAATCTGCGTAGTTCGTCATTAAAAAAAATCGAAGCTGTTAGTGTGACAGCACCCTTTTTTGTTTCATATATTATGTTATGTTGTACTATTATTTGTTGCAACCCAACAAGACATATTTATACGCTATATCTGTTTTTAACGTGAAAATCAACTACTTATGACATCTACTACTATATGACACAAGTATTTTATACATAACTGGCCTACCCAGCCAGCTTTGGCAGGCTAGATTTTGCTTTATTTTATTTAAATAATAAACTTACATCATTAAATTTTTAATTTAACTTTAACAATATATTGAATTAATCATTTCTCTCTGTATTCATTGTCTTCTCGAGAGGGTGAAGATCACTACCTACACCCGTGTAGATATTAGTAAATACAATATCATTATTATCATTTCGGTATTTATTATACTTCAATATACTTGAATATACTCCATGTGTCATTACAAATTTGGTTTATAAAACAATAGAATTTCATCATAGGAAATGAAAGTTGTATTTAACAGTTCAAAAAGACAAGTGCTTTTTTTTGACGAACTAACACAGTTGTCACAGAGAAGCTGGCCTGCTTACTGCTTCACCGGACTTGAAAGGTGGCACAGGTCTTAGATCGCTTAGCCTGAACCTCTATTAGGTGGTAACTGGGACACAAGGGTCCTCCGGTGAGGGGTAACCTCGGCTTGGACGGTTACCATTATTAAGACAAGTTCTCCGATCGTCACCAATTTATACGTTTACTCCTCAGGTCAATTTTCTAAGTTTTATCGAAATCGGTCCAGCCGTTTCGGAGCCTATACGGATCAAACACACACACACACACAATCTCTTTTTTATATATAGATTGACGTCAAACCAAATACTAATTGACTTATGTTGCCTAGAAACGGTATCTTCTGTACTATTAATAGGGAGTATACGCGGATGAAACGACAAAAAAATTGTGGAGCCGTTTCCGAGATTCAGATTATAGATATTCAACAATTGGATATATAATTATATTATTATATATTATTTTTTAGATATATAATATACTTCATGTTCCATGAAGTGTTAACTGTATATAGCTACAAGTAAATTTCATCGATTAAACGCAAACATAATGAAAATGTACATAAAATAAATAATTTTATATGTATACGAGGTAGTACAGGGCTCCAAGTGGGCTATTGTGTCACTGAATTTTCACTGCGACGGTTGTCATAGTGCCAAAAATACAATTAAATCGTCATTGTGGTAAATACCATAATCTACTCATTTAGTAATTATTATTTTTTTTAATAAATGTAAAATATTTAAAATTTAAAAGACATCATTTTGTACGAGAGACACACACGCATAAACACACACACAAACACAATAACTCTATGTCTTTTAATATTGTTTATTTAATGATAAATGTAATTTTTGTTTAATGTGAAATACTTGTCCATCAAAATAACTTTTTTTTTTATTTCTAAGCAAGTGCTTGACTACGATCCCACCAGATGTTAAGTGGAATGCAGTCCTGGATGGTAAGGCGCACTAGTTTAGTAAATGCCTATTCACTCTACTCTTGAAAATACCCACATTGGAAGGAAAAACAGACGCGGGCAAACTATTCCAGTCCTTTGCTGTACGAACAATGAAAGACGAAGCAAATCGCTTCGTTCGGGTTTGTGGACAAAAGGATGAAATCCCGCAGTGCGTCTAGAAGTCCGATGGTGGAACGGGGATGGGGGAATTAGATCATGTAGTTCCTGAGCACAATCTCCAAAATGCAAACTAATGATCACAAATTGAATTTTAAAATCGCATTCATTTGCATTAAAACTGGAAGCCAATTAAATAATTGTCGATTAGAGAGAGATGTAGGTATTTTTTGCTTCATTTTTGTTAAATTAAAATATATTTGTCTCTACCTACTGATTCGCTTGATTGTTGCTAAAGTAATGACATACGTTATAGCTGTGTAAAACGGCCGGTTCTATAAATTTTAAATTAAATAAATTGGAATACCTTGTTGTGATAATTCAGTGTTCTTTCAACTTTCGTAATGTGAACTTGGCTCTAAAGTGCCGTCAGAAAATGATTTCGATCATAACATTTTTTATTTCGGTGCAATTTTGTGGTGCAATTATTTACGAACTCAATGGTAAGTTTCATCATAAGCTATATTATATAGATAGGTTTAAAAAGATGCATACAATATTTTCTATTTACACAAATATTACTGACATTTTTGTTAGCCATTACGAGTCGTGGTAGCTCAGTGTCCGTGCGGTCACCTCAAGTTGCATAGTACACTAGCAACCCGAGTTCGACCCCCAGTGCAGTGCAAATATGCTGTTGCAATTTTATGTGCTGAATTACCACGCGTTCGGCGGTGAAGGAAAACATCGTGAAACCTCATGTAGTTAGCAATATTTCTTTTTTTTTTCAGAAATATACTACACTACTAATATATACTAATATATAACTTTCTTGTCAACCATTCCAACTAAGCTTAAGCTTGTGCTAGGAGATGTATCACGTCAATAGTCGAATGGTGGATTCGAACCTACGACCTTATGATTTGCAGACCGTAACCTAAATCATAAGGCTATTGACGCTTCATTAATTGAATTAAATTAGTACTTTAAAAAGAAGAGCCGTGGTAGCTCAGTGTCCGGGCGGTTGCCTCAAGCTGTACAATACTGTAGCAACACGGGTTCGATTCCCGGTGCCGACACCGCTAAATTTGTTGTTGCAATTTTATGTGCTGAATTACCACGCGCTCACACAACATTCTAAGGAAATCTACATGTGTGTGAAATTATTCTAAGACACGTGAAGTCTACCAATCCGCACTAGAGCCGCTTGGCGGACTATGCCCTTATGCTCTTTTTACAGAGAAGGCCTGTGCCCAGCAGTGGCACATGTATAAAGGCTGTAACTGGAACCAATGATAAATAGTATAACATAAAGTGAGAAAGAAATGAATTATGTTGAATGGCCGCAAATTAGATTTGATTATTGCTTTTGTTTTAACTTTTACAAGTAAGTTATAAACATACAATCAAAACGAATGTATTTTTTTTTCATTACAGACACGGAATATGGACGAATGCCGCCGTTATTCCAACTTGACGATTATGAATCATGTATGAGAAATTTCAAAGGTCCATACTGCGTGGTACAGACGGATCTGTTCGCCGATCCACCGAATGAACTCATAACTCTTATGAAGGTAAAAAATGATACAATAACGTATTACTTTCTTTTACCCTAGGAAGGTGGACAGAGTTAGCAACAGGTTATTAGTCAACAAATACTTCTTCTTACCGTCTTACCGTCGGTGACGCTACTACAAGAGCGACGTTCCCTGTAACCTATTTAAAAAAAAAGTGGAGGTTGTCAATTCGTTTCTATTTTAACCGACTTCAAAAAAGGATGAGATTCTAATTTATCTTTATATTTTTAATGTTTATTAATGTTATATCGAATCAAACGTTAAACGCTGTAACCTGAAATATCGTAGGAATATTACAAAATCGTTCTCGTGGCTAATGGAGGACTTCAAGGGTAGTTCTTTGAGATTATGGTTATTATTATTAATTCTATTTCGCAATATTCCTGCGATAGTTCTGAAATACAAAGAGGGCGTCGGCGTAATAACCTTTAATTCGATTTGAAGTCGGTTTTTATTTTTACTCGTATCTTATCAATAAAACAACTGTGAAGTGTGTGTATTATTATTAAAAGCTTCCAATTAAACAAATTGGAAGCTTTTAATAATAATAATAATAAATCATTTCTTCCTCTCCATAATCCACAGTAGTTACTTAAGATAATTATATAATTAAAAACATATACACATTTGGAACAAGAGACATAATAACAGGAAGATTATGGTGGATTGACACTTGAACTAGGACGAATCCTGTGTCTCAAGTAATCAACCCTCCACCCCATGACATTATCAAAAGTAGTGTACATAGCTAATTAAAACACAATTTTAAGCTAATTCGTTTTAGTGAGGTATGAGTCTAAATATGTATATAAAAATGTGTAGGAATATATGATAGTTTTGTAGTGT
Source organism: Meandrusa payeni (assembly GCA_029286785.1). Lineage (NCBI taxonomy): Eukaryota > Metazoa > Arthropoda > Insecta > Lepidoptera > Papilionidae > Meandrusa > Meandrusa payeni. The sequence goes on along the minus strand of JAGSMX010000008.1, from coordinate 1,210,271 downwards.
GCGTATGTGACTTTGTGTGTGTGCGTGCGTGTGTGTATGGATCTGTAGATGTGTAGAGTATTGCTAATCATTTAATTTTTAATATATTTTCCGTTACAGAGTAACCAAGTTTCATCAAACCTTTTCTGATTACCATTTTTAGTTGCTTTCTGATCTGGAATTATACTTACAGGAATTTTCGGAATTCACAACAAGTCATTACAATCACACGTACATTGAAAAAGGAATATGTGTGCCGACAACATGCAATAGTTACATAGATGTGACAGAATATCACAGTTTCGAAGAACTAAAGATGGCGGTTGCGTCATGCATTAATAGAACAATCTGGGATGAATACGGACTACAAGCAGAGCTTACAAATATTGACTGTGTTGAACCAAACAAAACAACAAAATACGATTGGAGCGACTGGATGTTTGGTGGAGTTTTGTTGTTTCTAGTAGCAGTCAATTTGATTGGCAGCTTATATGATTTGCTGCGTGAAAGGGAACATTCCAAAGATAGTGATAAAAATGGTGAAGTTCCAAAACAGTTAAAAAAAATTAAAGTTACAGCTTTTATGTATACATATGTCCAACTGTTAGCCACAGGCCTTGTCTGTAAAGAGACTATAAGAGGATAGTCCACCACGCGTCCCTAATGTGGATTTGCAGACTTCACATGTCTCAGAAAAAGTTTCTAACACATCCTTAGATTTCCTAAGGATGTTGTGTGAGCGCGTGGTATATCAGCACATAAAATTGCAACAAAAAATTGATTGGTGCTGGCACCGGGGATCGAACTCGGGTTGCTAGCGTACTGTACAGCTTGAGGCAACCGCCCGGACACTGAGCTACCACGGCTCTTCTGTTTTAATGTATTAATATAATTCAATTAATGAAGCCTCAATAGCCTTATGGTTTAGGTTACGGTCTGCGAATCATAAGGTCGTAGACTCGAATCCACCATTCGACTATAGACGTGAATCATCTCTTAGCACGAATTTAAGCTTAGTTGGAATGGTTAACAAGAAAGTTAGTAGTGTAGTAATATTTCTGAAAAAAAAAAGAAATGTTGCTAGCTTTCTTTAAAAAAAAAGTTCTTTGATATAGACCAACATTATAATCATCAATCAACATATAATATTATCATAGTATTATTTTTTCTTACAGGAAACCCATATCTATTAAGCTTTTCCGTGCGTTTAAATTGGAAGTATTTGACCTCCATGGAATATAGTGACCCTCGCTATGAATGTCTTAAGGGTTTGCATGGTATAAGGTAAATATTTATGTAAAGAAAAATATTTCTGCCTGTTGAATTATTAATCCAGTTTTTATTTGTTTTTAGAGCTATAACTTGTTTCTTCATAGTAATTGCGCACGTGTTATGGATTTACGCTTGTGGCTTCATCGACAATCCCCAAGATTTGGAAAAGGTCTTGTAGTATTTATATGTAACTTAGCTTACTTTGATATTACTTATGTTGGTTACCGAGCTGAAATATCTTGTTGATGCTACTTGCTATTTACTAAACTGTCATCATTTATATGTTTAACTAAAGTACCCAGCACGCTTCGTCGAATTCGCTAGATTTTGCTTTATTTTATTTAAACAATAAACTTACATCATTAAATATTTAATTTAACTCTCACAATATATTCAATTATTCATTATCTTCTATTCTCTTCTCGAGCGGGTGAAGATCATTAGCTACATCCATGTACTTATCAGTAAATACAATATCATTCTTATCATTTAGGGATTTATTATACTTCAATATACTCCATTGTACTTCAATATGGTTCATAATGACATATATATACACAACGCATGTGTCAATACAAATTTGGGTAACAAAACAATAGAATATCATCATAGTATATAAAAGCTGTATTTGACAGTTCAAAAAGTGGAGTGCTCCGATCGTCACCAAACTTTACTAGATTACTCGCCAGGTCAATCTGAAGATACCCTGAAAGTTTCATTGAAATCGGTCCAGCCGCTTCGGAACCTTTATGCAACATACCCACACACTTTCTCTTTTATATATAAATAAAATAAAATAGCCTTTATTTGCTACTACAAATAACATGCACATTAAAAAAATTAATTTACAGGTTTACTACTACAGTCACCATTAAGGCGTAGGCCTCTCCCAAAACTCTCCATCTTTATTTCCTATCCCGTGCTATCTGCGTCCACTGGGATCCACATATGTCTTTGAAGACATCTCTCCACCTTTTAAATGGTCTTCTTTTTTTTCTCTTTTTTTCCAGTGGTACCCACTCTGTTAGTCGCTATGCCCACCTATTGTTTTCCATTCTACATAGTACATGTCCTGCCCAGTGCCATTTTAGTTACCTTAGTCTTTTCTGTGCTTCTACAATTTTTGTTCTGTTTTTTATAGTTTCGTTACTTATTTTTTCTGACTGTTTTATGTTTAGCATGCTTCTTTCCATTGACACGTTTACGTTACATTTACGTTGACATATAGAAATTTTTTCTTCATCTTCTTTCCTCAATGCCCACACTATCTTTTATATATATAGAAGATTAAACATCTGATTCCATTTTCATAAAATATTTACCCTTTTTTAGGCCTCTGACAGTATACACTACCAATTAATATTCAACGGTATGGTGATTGTCCAAGTATTTTTTGTTATGTCGGGTTTTCTTATGGTCTACAAATTGCAAATTTATTCAGAAAGCCTTGACATAAACTGGTCGTCCCTGCATCAAATATTCATTAATAGATGGCTGAGGTATGTTTACAACAAAAATCATTGACTCATAAAATTTATTGCTAATAATTCATCCAATTTATGAATGAAGCCCCGACATATATGTATACTACATAGTCCTACTATGTGACGGCGAGGTCGCCAGTCAACTTACACCAATAGGATTCCTGTTTGCAACCGACTTCAAAAAGGAGCCAAATTTGTCTGTATGTTTATTGAGTTGGTTACCTCATAACTTTCGGTGAGTGAACCGATTTTGATAACTCTTTTTGTTGTATGACTACGGATTAATTGAAAGCAAGAGTGAAGGCATTGGATTAAAATTTACGGATTTTATTCCTTTTATTCACTTCCACTGACGGTGACAAGCTGTGTAATATTCGTATAAGTATAATAAGCCTGTGCCTAAGTGACAGGAGCTGGCCGCACAAACGTTGTTTAGCCACATAAATTATTTCTACCAATACAATAACAACAATAAATAACACGACACTAAACTCTTAATACCTTGAATACTTCAAAATTCTTAATTATTATCTTTAAAATTCTTCAGTTTACTTTATTATACCTAAATACTTCAATATACTCCATTGTGCTTCAATACGGTTCATAATGACATAAATATACACAACGCATGTGTCAATACAAATTTGGGTTATAAAACAATAGAATATCACCATAGTAAATAAAAGCTGTATTTAACAGTTCCAAAAGGAGTGCTCCGATCGACACCAAATTTTACAGGATTACTCGTCAGGTCAATCTGAAGATTACCTGAAAGATTTATTGAAATCGGTCTAGCCATTACGGAACCTATATGGAACATACCCACACACTTTCTTTTATATATGTTAACGGAAATGTATGTAATCTGTCATTGTATCTTCACCAAAAGGAAACAATTAGGACTGCAAATGAGGAAACTTTACTGGCTCATTGGACAGAAATCCCAACTCTCTCTTGAGAATAAAGTATTACTTTGTAAAGCAATATTGAAACCTGTCTGGACATATGGGACCCAACTCTGGGGAACGGCATCCCACTCCAATATTGAAATACTGCAAAGATTCCAAAACGAAACATTGCAACATCATGGTTTGTCCCAAATGAATTGTTACACAAGAACCTTAATATCCCTACAGTTAAACAGGAGATAGTGTGATATGTCAACACACACAGAGACCGTACAGCAAACCACCACAATGTATTAGCACATGCATTGATGGACATGGAACAACCAACTAGACGTCTCAAACAAAGAATACCGCAGGACTTTACTAAGATTTGTATACAATTCCTTGATTTCACACATTTCCGGTAACAAATATATACATATAGATTGGATCCATCAACGTCAATATGAATAGTTCATATGCCGTGATATGTGCTGACCTTGGTGTACTTTGCAGGTTGACTCCAGCGAACGCTCTAATGATCGCTTTCACAGGGACCTGGCTCAGACATTTGGGCTCCGGTCCACTCTGGAATATTTCCGTCACGAGCGTGGCTTCTGATTGCAGAACGTATTGGTGGGCTCACATTATTTACGTCAACAACTACATACCTGAGGATAAACTTTGTGCCATTCAATCGTGGTAAGTTAATGTTTCTTTGGTTGTGTCTTTAAGTCATTTTTTTTTATTTCACTATTTCAGTTAAGACGGCCATGACACACATGCTAACGATGTTTGGAAAAATACTTCCAATAAATGACAGAAATATCATTAATTTACCAAACAGTAAGATTTTTTTTGAGTATTGATTCCCTTTTTAAATTGTTTATCAATTCAATTGTTTTTGTTGATGGCGTATCCATGTAGATTTCGCCAATGTCGAAGTCTTTATGTTAAACTGCTGTAAAAAGCGGACTTCGTAGACGGACATGTACAGAAGATGTACAATGGTTACTGCTGAGACAATTCCGCGCGAAGTTCACCATTGATATATCACAATAAAAACATACACAATATATACATACGGTTAGTCCTTTAAAAGAAAGGCAAACTAAAGTCTAATGTTATTTTCGTTATTTAAATTGTTTATTCTAAATTTGATTACACTACGTCTTTTCAAAATGAATTTTCAAAAAGTCTTTTTCTTTCGACTGGAAGAACCGATTTTGATGATTCTTTTTTTATTTGGAAGCTGGTAATATCCTTCCTCCACGGATAGCACCAGCTTTCACCACTGGAAATCTGGAAGCCACAACATTTGGAAACTAGCATCCATGTGAAAACCGTATAAGTCTTAAATTTGCATTTTGTATGTGTGCCGCAAATGAACGAATAACTCAATCTCACGTCAACCGATTTCGATGATTCATTTTATAAGAAAGGATGTACTCGTACTTCAAGAGTAGTTTCATGAAATTTTGTCCCGATTAATTCTTGGTATTTAATAATATTCCTACGATGATTTGAAACCATAAAGAGGTCGTCCGCGCGTAATAGCGGTTAACGTTTAATTTGATTTGAAATGATTTTTGTTTTTGCTCATAAATATACTTGTGTTGCTAGAAAACAAAAGGCGTTCAGGATTTTTGTTTTCAGTCTATAATTTAATTTTATTGTTTTGATCTCAGGCACATAGCAGCCGACACGCAGGTGTTCTTCTTGGGCTTATTTGTGTACATAGCGACCAAATCACGTGGCAAAATCATTGCTCTGACTCTGCTCCTACTGTTGAGCATTCTGGCGCCAGCAGCGCACGTCTGGTTTCAAGATCTTGACGCACTGGTTCTTCTAAAACCTGAGTATGTTATAAAGAAACATTTTTTCCTACGTGCAAAATAACTAATATAGCTAGGAATTCTACTTACGAGGTTTCAATGTTAATTATATTCTTTTTTTAAAATAGAATGCTAACAAATTTTCGAAGTTTTACTTCTTTAGGCGCGTCATGAAAAAGTAATGACAGTAACAAGGTTGAAGCTGCAGTAAAAAAAAAATATTCTTATACACTTTTTCAAATGCACAATATAACTGAGGTTAACTATCCGTATGTATCATTCCTTGATATAAATTTAAATATTACTATAAATATAAATTAAACTGTATTTATTGACTGTGTTGACTATTGTTTTGCAGTCTTTGTTATTTTATTGGAAATAATTAATTAAAAACTATAATTTAATTATGCCAGATAAGTTTTTTTTAACCAACTACACAGATTGGCCAGAGAAACTGGCCTTGACTGCTTCACTGGATTGAAAGGTGGCACAGCTCTTAGGTCGCTAACCTCGGCTTGGACGGTTACTACTCGTATGTTACGCGTAAGCATTCCGATCCGAGGGCGCCCGACATGGCCGAACCACCACTCATGAAAGGGACATTTAAAAACTAAATTAACTTAGAGTGCCACTTCACTCACACACACAAACAACTGTTAGTTTGATGAATTTTTTACAGCCTTTGACCTCCCAACGAAGTATAAACGCGTACCATAAGAACAAGCACTTATTTTTTTTCCACAAATATTACTAACATTCTTGTTATTGTGTCTATATCTTACGGTCTGTGAAATGTAAGGTCGTAGGTTCGAATCCACCATTCGACTATCGACGTAAAACATTAACCGTTCCATAAATCAAGAAACCTATTGTTACTTAATCTCCACTATTTATTTACAGATTTTATCGTAGATTCGTAAACGAAACATACCGAAGACTTCACCTTTTAGGCCACAATAATATCTGTTGCTTCGTCATTGGCATGGCCGCGGGATACAAGGCATACGACTGGCAGAAAAATAAAATTAAAGTTTTAAACCATAAGGTATAAATCTACTAAATTTATCTCATTTTTTAGTTATGATACATTATCTTACATCACTAACTAAATCTTTTCAACCGACATCAATAAACAAGGAGGTTCTCAATTCGTCTGCATGTTTAATTTAATGTTTCTTAAGTCGTAATTTACGACTGAAGTGGATCTATTTTTGTGATTCTTTCTTTATTGCTATTGCTTTGAATTTTATAGCCTTTGCACTCCTTACAGGTTGATGTATTCTTAATTGTTCATTTCTTTTATTCTTTACAAGAGTCTTTTCTAAATAAAGATTTCAAATCTTTTTCAATTAGATCTGGCGGTACCTCACCTGGTGTGTACTTCCCGCCATCGTAGGACTATTATTGACTGGTCAGATATTCTACGTGAAAGAGGAACGACACTCTATTATTGTCAGAATGGTATATGCAGCTATGCATCGAGGTGTGTTTGGAGTCATTATAGCATTCTTGATCCTCAGCACGATGTTAAGAGTTGAAGGTAAGTGTCCTAGTGGCCTGTGTTTGAAGCCATAGTCCAAATTTGAAATAAGATTAATATAACTAGGTCAGTTCGCGTAGGTGACGTCCAGGGTCAGATGGGGTCGACGATGAAATTTTTTTTGGGCTTTGAAGAGCAAATTTCGACCACACGGTCCCTAAGATGGAGAAAGTAGTAGGCGCTTTGCATAGACAACTACGAGTTAATCTAGTCCGCTGCCTCTACGGTGTGCCCGTCTAATCTCATTGTCTTACGACCGTCTGACGCTGCAGAGCTGTTTAATAGCCCGGCGCGTAAGATGGCGATCGTTCGAGGGTACCGGACGATACCCTTTGAGACGGCCACTATCCTAGCTCGGTTTCCACGGAGTGGTTCCGTGAATAGCACTGCGAGGGTGCTGAAGGAAGAACTTTTCATCTTGGATGTCTTTCGGCCCAGCGCAGAGGGGTAAAACCGTTCCATTGGAGATCCCGGAGCCCTTCTTCCAGTCAGAAAGCGGAATATCTTTTGATGGTTTTTCTCTTTAATAACACAAAAAAGGAGGATGGAAGAGATAGCTTTGGCTGCTTGCTTTTCGCCAAACTTATTAGGACTCATATGTGACAAGTGATGAGTCCAATACTATACACCGGGCACAAATTTTTAGCAAGTGTTCAAATAAATCCGTTTAAATATAAACTAATTAAAAAGATTATATGTGTAACTTTATGACTCCTGTGTTTCGCCAGGTGTGCAGCGTGGTCTGCTGGAGTGGAGGGGATGGGTGATCCCCAGCAGGCTGTCATATATGGTATATCTGCTGCACTTGAATATAGTGCACGCGCTTATTGGAGCCAGGACACAATTGGGACACATACACTTCTTCAACGTGGTAAAAGAAGCTGGATTTATTACTATCTCACTTTTTACTATCTGAAATCTTACATCAATGAAACGGTGATAAGCGGATTAGCCGTTAGTTTATACTAAATTTGTGGCCAGGAGCGTAACTCATAACCTGTCACATGTGGGACCTAAATAACAATAGTTGGATTGCCAATTCTCTCTTCTTCTTCTTCTTCTTTGTCGCTTCCTCATTACTGGGGATCATGATCACTAGAGCCCTTCAAGTGGACAATCTGCCTCCATCGACTTCGGTCCAAGGCAGCCCTCACTAGCTCATAGAGATTGGGAGTGGAGATGGCACCTTTCACTTGATCAGACCATCGTGTTGGCAATTCTCTCTAAAGTTACAGCCTTTATGTATGCCCCACTGCTGGGCACAGGCAGAGTATAAGGGCATAATCTGCCACGCGGGCCTAGTGCGGATTGACAGACTTCACATGTTTTAGAAAATTTTTCTAGGACATGTAGGTTTCCTCACAATGTTTTTCTTCACCGCCGAGCGCGTGCTAAATCAGCACATAAAATTGCAACAACAAATTTATCGGTGCCGGGAATCGAATTCGGATTGCTAGCCTACTATGCAACTTGAACCAACTGCCTGGACAGTGAGCTACCACGGCTCAATTTTAAAAATTCTCTCTAGCCCGCTTTAAATTAACGAAGTTAAAGCTTATATTTTATTAATGTTTCAGATTGTCGACCACCTGGGCATTATAACACTATCATTTTTGCTGGCAGTGCCAGCTTATTTGTTATTTGAGGCCCCCTTTACGGCTCTGACGAAGACGATTTATTCAAAAGACAAGTTATTAGCCAAAAAGAAAAATTGAAGAATCATCAATTCATTTTTAAAATTCGTTGCGTCTTTGATTATTATATTTATGAGATTGTTGAAAACAGGATTAAAAGCATAAAATATAAAGTATTACAATCTATACAATGAAATAAAATTGGAGTGTTTGTTAATTGTTGTAATATTAAAATAAACCGTTTTTACTAGTTGCATATAAAAGCAAAAATTGTAATAAAAGTACCGTACACATACCAAAATAACTTTTATTATATTTTTTGTCTATCAGTCTGTTTGCAACGGCTGGACCAGTTTTGACGACACTTGCACTAGCAGATAGCTGATGTAAAAATGAGTAACTTAGGCTGCTTCAATTGATTTATGGCAAATCAGGCGGGATCAGCTAGCAATTAATAAAAGTCATAATTTTATATTATTCTGTTTTTATTGTTGACCTTATTATAATAACATTGAAACACCATTATACATAAACAACCGTTATACATAATAAATCAGATTATTTTGCCACAATTTTTTTCCCCTGTAGACGAAGACCTGTATTTAATTTTAGACGAATGTAATCATGTGTGTATCATCATAAGAACACTTCGAAAACTACCTACTAAAAATGCATATTTTATATTAATAACAAACAGATAGACATTACATTAAATAACTTAATGAACAAACATCGACAATAGACAAACCAACGCCTTAGATAAAAAGTTAATTAAGCAAGAGTAAAGTAACAGTAAATGACCAATAATGTTTACTTAAAGAAAGTAAAACAATATTTCTATTTTTCTCATATTTTACTAACGTTCTTGTTAGTCATTCCGACTAAGCTTAAGCTTGTGCTAGGACCATCTCCTATACGTCACGTCAATAGACAGCAGTGTGGAAGGCAAAGGGAAAACCATCACATTTTAAAAAACAAACATTTTCTAAAGACAAACATTATGGAAAGTTAGCCTTAATGATCACCGAATTCCAGAGTCAGCAGAACAAGAAAGAAATTAACTTACATTTAAAAGTATATAGATTTTAAACACAAAGTCAAAGATGTTTTACATCATCGTAATAAACGTATTGATTAGTTATTAATAAGTTATCATTGTGTTATTTATAACACTAGGGACCTTAACATTGTACAGTATAGAGCCGTGGTCTGCATCTATTTCATAAATTTTTACTGGCTTCTTAGAATACTTCCCTAAATTATAATCCTTGTCTAAATTGATTGTATCAGTCGCCGACTTAATAAGAATCAACTCTGAATTCAATCTATAGCTCGGTTGATATTCTCTAGCGTGCACCAGTCTATCATAATTCTTCTCTAATAACAGTCTCATATGTTCGTGTGAATGAGAGACTTTCCCTTTGACTTTAGAAATGAATACTTCGATCTTCTTGTACCAGTTTTCGATCTTCTCCAATTCTTGCATAAGATCATTGTTATTCGATCCCGTCATAATATCAAACAGATGAGCGGCAACTGTATTTTGCAGATGAGAATCAGATAAATCACCAATGTGTTTCTCCATTTGAAGCTTTAATGCGTCCGGGCTACTGTCCACACAGTATACGACGCCTTGGTGACCTGTAATTACGTTTATTAGTTTACCAAATCTATTTCAAAAAACGCCATATTAAATAATGTTACAACTATCAAACAATACCTTCTTTTTCTATCAAAGCAGCCAATTCTAATGCCACGTTGACGCCAAAGGAATAACCCAATAGATAAAACTTTGTTTTCAAACTAAATTTCTGCGACAACAACTGAAACATAAATATTATTGTTCTCGATTCCTTTGTATTATACTCTTACTCGTAATGACTTCATTTTATAAAGTAACTGTCCAAGCCCGTGTTACCCCTCACCCTTGTGTGGAGTAACACAGAATAGTGCTTCAGGCTAAACGATCTAAGAGCTATGCCACTTCTCAATCCAGTGAAACAGATAAAGCTAGCTTAGGTTTTTCAAGTATACATTTACTATGCATATAGTTACATTTATTTGTTTAAAATAAGATACATTTACAGATTATAAACAACACCGATTTAAACATATTTGTTCCACCTCCAGCGAAAAAAAAACTATACACTTAATCGTTTCCTCATCAGAAGTTTGCAGTTACAATGAAATGAGCAGTCAGAAACATTTACAATCTAGGGAATCGTGATTCCCTCAGAGAGAAATTTAAGGACATAAAAATTCTAACTGTCGCTTCTCAATATATATAATATATGAAAATGTGTTGTATGTGCATAAAAATCAAAATGAATTTAAAAAAGAAGCGACATACATAATGTTAACACTAGAATTAAAAATTACCTTGTAGCACATCATACACGTCTCCACAAAATCAATAACTCTTATATGGGGCAATGTTACGTATACGTTTCTACAACAAACTTCCAAATAATATTAAGGATTTGTCTTTGAACAAGTTTAAAACGATCGTTAAAGCAAAAACAAAATTTCTGACTATGTAAACGATAACAAAGCTCGGGATCAAGTTGTTCTAACACAACATGATTTATTAATCATTATTGTAAAAGTAAATGAATATTGTAAAAAAATTTAAACACGTTAAAAAAACTCTAAGTTTTTTTGTGCAATTTTTCTTAGCGGATTGCCGTCCGAAATTGCACGGTAGGGAAAAAATATTGGACGATTCAAACTAGATTCTGCAACGTATAATATCAGAAGTGGACATTTTCAAGTCATTATTATTATTAGCAAATACTCCTGGCTGGCTTCTATTTACTTCTCTTTAAGTTTGTACGCGGATATTATAATAAATTCATTATTTTCAGCTTTATTGGTCGATAACAACTTGTAAAAAGGCTTCATGTAACATAATAGAGAATAAGGACTGTTTGTTGACAAAATAAAGAGAAGAAAAAAACATAAACTTGTAACTATTAAAAAAAAGAACGCTAACAATTTTTTAACATAAATATTATTAACATTCTTGTTAATCATTCCAACTAAACTTAAGCTTTTTTTTGTTAAACCCCGCCTTCTGGGGGGAAGGCGGCGGTTATGTGGGGTTTTTACCCACTAAAACCTCCCCGGTGGCCCTTTCCTCGGTGCATGACGAGGGCTCCGGGATTTCCAGTGGAACGCACCGGAGTCCCTCTGCACTGTGCTCAAGGAGAGCACGTCCCGGGGGGTGAGGTTACTCCCTCCCCCTCCTGTGCCCTCACAGTGCAAGGCTACACGGGCCAGCCGATGTCGCCTTCTTCCCGGGTCCACCTTAGCGGACGACAAAGTCTCCCACCCTTGTCGCCCAGTGAACCCGAGGGCTCTTTTAGTCGCCTTATACGACAGGCAGAGGATACTGTAGTCTTATTCTTGAGAGCCCAAAACTACAGGGCTGAAACCTTAAGCTTGTGCTGAGATGGTTCATGTCAATACTCGAATGCTGGATTAGAACTTACGACCTTATGATTTGCAGACCATACCCTAAACCATAAGGCGATTGTGATTCCGGTTATATAATATATTTTGTGTTACCTTCACTTAAATTTGCTAAAAAATATAATTGTTTTTAATATTTTAACAAATTATCAATCAATACCTTATAAATGTCCGAAGCCATTTCTTGAATACTGCCACTCTTCAGGTCAGTATCAAGTTGCACCGCCACAGAACTATTTTTTAACAGCTCGCTGAAGGATTTAAAGATTCTATGATGACCTTCAAAACCAGGTATCATGATCAGATGAGCGTCAGTTGAGTCTATTTGTGACATATCCTAAAATAAAATAACAAAATTAATCGTATCATAACACGAGGGTCCTTTAGACAATACGACTGAGGTAAGACTTCTTTAAGTCCATCTATATGTATATACGTTTACATATGTATAATATATAACAATTGTTCAAGAGAGAAAGAATATATCCGCGCGCATAGCTATGTCTTACTCCTACAGTATATATACAGACAATAGGCCTGTACTTAGATATACGAAACGTAACTCTTCCCCTTTCTATGTTCACTCTTTCCTTCTCAACTTCCCTTCGCCTCGCCCGATTACACTTTTCGTATCGCATTCAGCAGCTTACTCCCTTAGTGACGTTTTACTTCAAAAAGGGAAAAAAAATCAAGTTATAAAGTTGTAAGAAGATTTTATAAAGAAATATTTATCTTTTAGAGGTATGAGTAATTATATTTAAAAAAGTAAACAATGTTATATGAGTACAAAAAAAATGACTTGTGTATTGTGATAAGCTCACCACTTGTCACATATACTAAGCTACTAAGCTGGGTAAAATGTAGACAGCAAAAGCTCCATCTATCCCGTTAGAATAAAAAGGACATGAAAGCTTATATAAATTACTAGCTGCGCCACGTGGTGTTAGTTACAAACTATTTATTTAAATTTTTATTAATATTACATCACCTATCAGCCAGTGAAAGTCCAGACACACAGACAAAAATGGTGAAAAAAAGTTATTTAGGTGCTTGAACTGTATACATTCCTAATGCATGTAGTAAAAAGCGACTGTTTTAATATTACGAACAGACATTCTAATTTTATTTATTTATATAGATAACATGACATTATTGAAGTGTAACTTCTTGTTATTATTAAACCTTTTTAGGTTTAACATTGTAAAACATTGTAAAATTTACCTCCAACTGAGGTACTTTGTTGGATATTGTGACAACAGGATCACTCGTAAGCTCATAAACGCTATTCCCAATATACGAATGGAACACTCCGAATCCGTCAGATTCTTGCTTTCCTGTATATTCGCGTCCATTTGTAGAGCTGAAAATAAATATACGTGTCAATATTCTTTGGAACGTTTGAAAAATAAATTGAACATTAACTGATAATTTTACATTTGAGACCCATTTTCCAAAGACTTGTCTTTGCAGGCTTGGGCTCCTTCAATTGTCTCCTTTTTCTTATAAAGAACGTTATAGTGGTTAAGATTCATGCTAATTTCCAGCGCAGTTAGTGCTTCTGCAATTGATTGTGCCTGGATATTTAATTTGGTACCGTTCGAATGTCTTTCCAGCTGAAATTAAAAAAAATCGAGTATGCTGTAGACCACACGACTAATGTAAAACTTGTTCTTTAGCTCAATCTATATTTATATATGTTTATTACTGTATAATATACATACGAGTCGAGGTGGGCAGTGACATGGGACAGAAAAGATTACCCATGGGGCCGAAAAGTTCACGATTAGTGAGCACGGACCAGCAAGCACAGCGTATGACGTCCACCCGCAAGGTGATCTGACGACCTCATAAAGGCCGCAGGACGCGGCTGAATGCAAGCAGCTTACAACCGGTCCTTTTGGAAATCGTTGGGGGTGGCCTATGTATACGATGATATGATGCATACGATTGTTCAAGAGAGATAAAAAATATCGCACTGCTCTCTCTTTCTCCTACACTGTTATACAGACAATAAGCCTGCGCTGGGTCTTAGATATACGAAACATTACTCTCTTTCTATCTTCACAAACTTATATTTGTATCTCAACTTCCTTTCACCTTGCCCGATCACACATTTCGTAGCGCATTCACCAGCTTACTCCCCAAATGTACCAAGCGTACGCTTTTCTTCAACAAAACACATTTTACAAAAACTTTTAACAATACTAACTCAAACTCTATAAAAAGACTCTTTCCTACCGATTTATAAATCGGTAGGAAAGAGTCTATTTATATATCTATTTATACCAACTATTGATTGCGCGGTTTTCCAGTGCGAAGAGCTACAGCTTGTCGGCGAACGTATAGCGAGAACCTTACAATTTGGTTAACTTTAGTTAGATTATTATAATACCTCATCTAACACGTCTACTCTAAACACAAGTGCAGGAAAACCGGCCTCGTGGCGCCTTTTGCAAATATCATCAGCCTCCAGAGAAATGTTTTCGTCGCAGATATTCCGTGAACTGATTACCACGAAGTATCTGGAATAGAAATAGTACGATAAAGTTATAGCCTTTATCCCTACGATGTGGGTGTTTTGCAGAGTATCTTCAAGATTGCATTTCCACTTAACACACAGGCGAGATCATAGTTGAGCCTTAGAAGAATATACGACAGCAGCGGGGCGTCTGCGACGCGTGAACCCAAAACGATCTCTGGCCACCTCCAAATTCAGGCATTATATATATAATTAAAAAAAAATAAGGAAAATAGTAACTGTAGAAGTGGCACTTTTTAACAAATGCAGAGTAAGCAATTTAAGTGTATTGGAAAAGAGCACGGACACAGGTCTGTGGTTGCAATCCAAGAATAATAAAAAAAAAAGAATATACGACCCATAACTAACTGGACACATAATTAGACAAGATCATAGTTCTCCCCGCGGTCCTAGTTCGGTTTGGCAGATGTGTCTTAGAATATTTTCTAAGAGGTTGCCTCACGATGTTTTCCTTCACCAAGAGCGCGTGGTAAATCAAAATTGCATCGTAGCACTTAAAATTGCAAGAAACCAATTCATTAATGCTTTCTCTGGGGATCGAACTCGTGTCTAATACTACGCAACTTTATTCATATAATGATATCTTATTAAATTTGCGTAAAAACGTATTCCTATAATCCTACTCACTACTACACTCCTATCCGTGATCCATAATTATTTTCTGTAATAAAACGTGTACCTCAGTTCCTTGCAAAGAGTCCTTGATGCCGAATCTAAACTTGCGATTATTGAAAGATGTTTGTGTCTCTCCGCTGATGCTTGTTCCGCGAATATATTTCCAAGGACAACAAAAATGCCTTCTAAATTCATACCTTTTTGTTTTAATACATTTACAAATTCTTTTTCGTTTATTGAGTTGTCAAATAAGTTTACCGTCACGCCCATTTCTTGCCAAGTTCTGAAATATATTTGAATGTTTATTAAATAGAAATTTGTAAAATATTTTTTCATATTTCACGTTTAATTCACCTAATTTTGTATAGCAGGTAACCGGTCACAGAATCATTCCAGAAAACGTTGAAATGTTTTGCACCGCGACGCACTAAAAGATCCATTAATTGCAAACTTAGGATGTGTTCTGCGCAATAAACAACATATGTCGCTTCTGAAGAGCAAGTAACTCTGGAATATAAAAAAAATATATCGTTACGATTGCAGTGAGGTGACATAGAGGTGATCCAAAAACGATAAAAATTAAAACCAATCAGGGTCAAATTCCTGAGTTACATATATAAAATAATATTTTTAAAAACCGGTAACGATATTAAAAAAGTTTTAACTTCAGTACTACCAACCGATTCTAACGCTCACAACTATACTTTTTAAATTCAAAGAAATAACAAGTCATAGGCAATCTAACACTACACGGTCGGGGGATTCCCCGTGTCAAATGAATGCTACAAAAGTACTCTTCACAATGGGCGCATAGCGACATCTCTTGGCACGCTCCCGTTAACTGTCATTCCCTCTAATTACACTCTTAACAATATTAAATAGCGATATAAGTATATAAATAGTGATAGAGACAGTTCTAATACCATGCCAATATAAAAGGCATGAGCCCCTTATTTAAAAGTTACAGCCTATATACAGGATGTTCTGTAATTCAACGTCCAACGGTGACTGTATGACAAATTTTGTTCATATTTAAATAAATATGTCTTTTTTTTATACGAACATTTTATTGAAAACTGTGAAAAAATCAGACCTTTTGCTAAATTTTTAAGTAATAACGACAACTAGGCTAGTTTTGGTGATGGATATTTTTAATTGGAGGCGCAGATAACTGCGCTACCAAACACAAATTCAATTAAAACCGGACATGTTACAATAACATTAAATATTTGTTAAGACTATTCTTTAAATTTTTGGTAAAAAATCATTAGCAACCCGCCTTTGACACACCGTGCTGAAATGAAAAATGTACCGTAACACTAGTGGCAAGTAATTTCAAAAGCTGTCAATAATAGTAAACTAGAGTTTACTTACCTAGGAGTTATTTTGTTATTACAGCTCGGTCCAATTTTTAACAAAACTCGTCCCATATTTCTCCTTTCAGACAATAACTTGAGCGCATCTGACACATTGTCCACATCGTATGTTACAGAGATCAGCGGCTTCACCACTCCCGAAGCAATACCTCCAGCAATCTTAAGCTTAATAGCCTTAAAAATTATATTCATCAATAACTGTCCAACGTGAGGCTGTCGAAAGTAGCATAAGCCTCAATTGAAAATGACTTATCTACGAAATTGTTGTGAAGTAAACCTTCTTTCCGTACACGACTTGGGATGTAAGCTGGGAAATGCGTTACGAAAAGTGTAACCGTGCGCGACAAATGGAAGTTGAGAGAGAGATGAAGTTAGTACAGATCGACAGGCCATATTACTTTGACATTTGAAAGAAATTTAACGCGTCAAATGTGTCGAATTTGCCATCACAATAATATTTGTTTAATATTTCTTGTTACTTGTTTTTGTACTTTAAATCATTCCGAAACAAATAAACTGGTAGTTGACGTCAATAGTCGAATCGGATTGAACTTACGACCTCATGTTTTGCATGCACAACTTCAAACTATCAAGCTAATGCAGCTATAAAATTTATAATTTATTATGACAAATAAATGCATAGCTATATAATGGATAAATCTGAAAAATGTCTTAAAGTATCGTTATCATTTATAAAGACATGTAACGTACAAATAGGACACATACTTGCTTCTCCACTGTGTTGTTCATCTCAAAAATACTTGACAGATTAACCATTTTATAAGCACGACATTCCCACAGATAAGTCATCCCGAATGGTTTGTTTAGTTCCATATCCTGAACGTTGACGTCCAAAAATGTACCTCCAAAAGCAACGCATTTCATCCCAACCTGCAATAAAGTATTTACAAACGTAAGAATTATTTGTTGAGAACTCCACTCTTGGGAATTATGGAAGTTTATGATATAATGCATAATTTCACCGTTCTAACATCGGACTACCATATCCACACGCACTGCTGTATTTCATTGCTATTGTTATGATCAACACCCAAACGCGAACGAAACGCTTTGCTTCGTCTTTCATTATTTGTACAGCAAAGGACTGGACTTTGTCTGTCGCCTGTCTTTCCCTCCGAGTACAAAGTAGATGTCTTCAAGAGTAGAGTGAATAGACATTTACAAAGCTAATGCGCCTTACCTTCCAGGACCGCATTTCCATTTAACGTCATCCGGGAACATGGTCAAGCACTTAGTATAAAAAAAATGATTTCACTCCTGTACAAGCGACTATGTTCAGATTTAATTCGGGTTTTAGAATCTTTATTTCTCATAATTCAATAACATACATGCAATATAGTGGTTATGACGTAGAAGCCTTCAAGAGTAGAGTGAATAGGCACTTACTAAATCACTACCATCTTTCGATTATATCACCGTCTTACATCAAGTGGGATCATGGTCAAGCAGTAGTTTAAAACCCATAAAAAATAGAACAACAATTTAAGGTTTGATAAATAAATAAAGTTTTGGCGAATCGAACAAGCCAGGGGGAAAAGTCCCCGAAATGCAAATCTCGGGGGAACAGAAAAAAAAAACTTAAACATGAAAATTGTCACTCTGTGTGCAGCGGGAGTTTAATTGTGCTTTTAATTACTTTCAATTGAGATTAATCAACTTGAAAAAGAGATATACGTAATAAATACATACATGACATGAAATTTTAAATAAACACAAACCTCACGTAGTTCTCCTTGGGCACAGTTAATGACCACGTTACAACGTTTACCTTCAGTATTTACCATTAAATGTTGACATAATGCACTGTGATTCGTGTCACACAGTATATTCTTTCCTGTAATAACAATATATATTAGGTAAATTATAATCGTTCCGCAAATTCCTCAGTGACGAAGTCGACAAGACGAAGTCTTCAACCAGTGCGATCCCTATGAACTACGATGCAGAGAATTGGATCCTGATCGCTGGGCTGGTCCACAAACTTAAGGTCGCACAAAGAGCGATGGAAAGAGCTTCCCCATTTCTTTTCTAAAGGATACATTCCGAACGAAGAAATTCGACGGAGAACAAAGGTAGTCGACATAGCTCTTTAAGTCAGCAAGCTGGTAACTGACCGGCCACATCTGCCGAGTCAGTGACGATAGATGGGCGAGGAAAGTTTTGGAATGGGTAGGAGTAGCGTAGGGCGCTCTCCCTCCAGATGGACCAATGACCTTATATAATGATCGTATGTGGTGGAAGGCATTGGGGACCTATTTCCAGCAGTGGATAGACACAGGCTGATGATGACCGATTTTTATATATTCGATAGGTATGAGACGTAAACCATACCCCCCAGAGATAAGGCTGGCCCACGCCAAAAATAATGTCTTTCATTTTTTTAACCAAATTTTATGTTTTAATTTTTTTATGATTTGGCATTAAAAACACACGTACACTTAAATTGTTGCGCATGAGTCTGCGAAGGTTTCTGAGTTGGCATTGACAGATGGCGCCACTATCATTGAAATGAATTTAAAATATTTCCGTGACAGTAGAACGCAAACAGCAAGCGATCAGAGAATGTCCCCCAATACTTGTGTAATTACATTCCTTTAAATTTATTTTAGTTAGTGGAGTAGCAACGCGCACAGGTACAGTCAAAATTTTATAAAAGTGAATAATTTTTCTCTTTACCCTCCATTTCCGGAAATAATCGAAGCAACGCTTGTTTCTTTCGTAAGTCACTGGTGGTTATGTATACGGTATAATTCAAGGAGAGACATATAGAAATTAGTGCTTGTCCAAGCGCCCCCGCTCCGCCGGTCACCAGCACACTGCTCCCGCGTGCAATGGCCACTTTGCTGAGCTAAACAGAAATAATAATGTTAGTAATAACGTACACAGTACAGTGTCGTTCCTCATACGACCTTTGTATGATCCCTGCGCCCCGAGTCTGCTAAAACAATTGTGTGTAAAATAAGTATATAGAAGTACATCCTTTCGAATAAAAAAATAATCATCGAAATCGATTGGCGTGCTAGTTGCGAGCGAGTTATTCATCCATTTGTCGCGCACGTACTTGATGCAAATTTTATATGGTTTTCTCATGAATGCTTATATCAGAATTGGACCATTGAAATGGGACCGCACTGGAAACACCAACTTTCAAATAAAAAAGTCATCAAAATCGCTTCACTCAGTCGAAAGCTATATGGGTGACAAGTGTACCACGCCAATCATGCGTGTGTCAGTATTTGACGTATTTGGTAATGATGGAATGATAATTGATAAGATCGCAATAGATTAGTTTCATGATGAAACGTCACTGGCAAATAGCAGAATCGGACTTCAAGACGCACCTTTGGATTGCATTCTTTTGTTGTGAACATCCCTCAAACCAGAACGAAGCGCTTTACTTCGTCTTTCATTATTCGTACAGCATAGGATTGGAATAGTTTGTCTCCGTCTTTCCGTCCGATTACCGAATAGGCATTTACTAAGCTAGTGCGCCTTACCGTCCAGGACTGCATTTCCGCTTAACATCAAATGGGATCGTGGCAAGTATACAAAAAAAAACTGGATAGGAAATGATATTCTAAAGCTCCAGACCATCATGTCGGGAGACTAATTTTGAAAATGGACCATTGGCTACTAATCTACTCTCCTCTTTTTTGACGTTGGTTAAAAATGAAACGCTTACGATATAGAATGCGTGCACATAAGGCAGCGGTACGGTGGCGGCTTCCTGTAGAGACCAGTGCTTCGGTACCGGCCAGAGAAATTCAGCATCTCCTTGGAGCACGCTTGACACCGCCCCGTTCGCAACAAGTCCCATCACGCGGGCACCACTGCAAAATTAGTTGTTATTATAGTTATGCAATAGCAACCTGCCCCGGCTTTGCACGGGTTCTCAGTATACAATTCCACCATATATTGATACATTATTTCAACTTTCGGACCCATCCGACGCAAACGCGAGGCGCGGGGTCACGGGAAACGGGGGCCACGGTATAACATATGCCATCGCGGACTTTTCTGTAGACCTATATAAGATACACAATTCCACTATACAATATTTTGTTATGTCTCGTAGCATTTGTTATATCCCAGATGGCTTATATCTTCCGACAACTTTCGTTATATTTTAGCCAATGACTTGGCTAAAAATTATATACTAAAACCTTCCTCAAGAACCGCTTTAACCATTGGTGAGCACAGTATGAAAATCAGTCAATTGTAGTTTTTGAGTTTATCGCGAACAGACAAACAGCCGGTAGTGACTTTGTTTTATACTATGTAGTGATTACTAATAATGGTAATAATGTAGAGTTAGCTGGCAACACATGGCACCCAGCGATTGTTATGCGTAATAACTACTTTCAATGATATCTTAGTGATTTACCTGAACCTTATTGTATCTTTAATTTATAATTAATAATTTAATTGTTCATCACATTAAGTTGTCATTGTAAACAATAACTTAACTTTATTAGTTTGTAATATGACTTCTAATTAATTTTAGTAAAAAGAAGATGGCGAGGACGCGCAGTTGTCACAGCATTCGTTAAAATAATTCCTTGTACAACGTTATGCTGTCTCAATAAAGCGAGTGTACTAGTTATTAGACTATTTATTTCACAAAACCCACAATTATAACAGTAGTCTCTGTACTATATTAATTCGTGAAGCAAAAACTGGGGTACAAAGTTTTTGCTTCTTAAGAAAATTGTTCAGACAGAGGAGCATGAGAGTTCCCGCACTTATAGTAAAATAGAGGTATGAAGAGAAAAAAAACTTAAATAATTAACTAAATACTTACTTGGCATCGATTCCGCTAAAGTCCATACCCAATCCTAAGCTACGAGTATGATTATTGAAAATAGATTTTTCACAATCTTTTCTTGAGATACCCGCATAAGATACCTTGGATAATTAAAACTTATATTATTGTATCTTTCATAATAACATGTTAAAGATAAATATATATACTATTTAATAATAGTATTGATATATATATTTATATTATATACTATATTGATCACTATAGAAATAGATTTCTTAAAAAGAAAGATCGAAGCACCATAAAGTCAACAACTTAAAGCATGTTTCTAATACATAAATGTAGAAATAAAACAAAGAACACTAAATTAGGCTAAGACCGAAAGCCAGGCAAAAAGTGATGTGCGCGACCGGTGCGCGACGACAGCCCCACCTCCTCGTAGGGTATTCATAACCCTATTTATATCCCACTGTTGCACCTTCTACGGGACCCTAGTACGGATTGGCAGAACTCACATGTCTTGAAAATTTTCTAACACATGTGAGTTTCCTCCCGATGTTTCCCTTCACTGCTGAACGCATAAATCAGCACATAAAAGCAACAAACTAATTCATTGGTGCCGGCACCGGGAATTGAACTCAACTTAGCTTAACTTTACTAGGGTACAAGCCAGGTCTGACTATCATACCTTGCTGGCAAAACGAGTGTTCCGACTACCACTACCCACCTTTAATTCCCTTCTTGCCCGCCGCTCTCCAACCTATGTACACAACCTAGTCTACAACAATGTCTCCAAAACTCTGGACATAAGACACCTTCATTTATATAAACTAAGGCAAACGGTATCAAAATGGTTGCTCGGCCCTCAACTGAGGGCAGACCGAAAGGATCATCGGGTAGACGTAAACCAAAATAAATAAATATAAAACATATACACGATCATATACACAACTACGCACACACTCATGAACACTATACACCCCACACACGCGCCTCTAAATAAATATTTACCTAAATATATATATATATATATATATATATACATTTATTAACAATATTGTAAAATACTAAAATTTTGTGCAAAATGCAAACTCCACAATGCAACTCTGGCTCCCAAGATACAAGCGTCTGCTTAGTTTGGGAGTCACTGTGTACTAATAATATGTGCTACAATGGTTACATAAATGTTCGTTTAGTTTGTGTAATGTATATAATTGTAACCAAATCTGTGTGTTAAATAAGTAAATATTCTATTCTATTCTAACTTGAAACAACAACTGCTCGACACAACAATCCTATTTAATTGTAATATTCTAAATTAAGCAAAGATATAAAGACAAAGTACTTACTTTAATTGTTTTCATGGCAACTGATTTCGAAGAGATTTGTTCCCAACTTAAAACTTCTGCATCATTTGAAGCTTTCATGACCAGTTTATAGTTCTGATCATCTGCTCGTATGCAACCTGGAGTGCAGTAGTGATCTTCCGGTTGGCCCTAATTAAAAATTATTCTTAATTTTATAATTGACATTAAAAAAATTCACAACTTCTTTGGACACTATTTTAATGTATTGAATTCAAAAGATTTTAAAGGCTTAGTATTTATACCTACGAAAGAGATTCATAATCAAATTTCTACTTCATTATTTTTGATACATGTATTTCCGAATATTACAAAATAGAATTAATCAGAACCTAACCAAACTCTCATCAAACCGTTCTTGAACTACATACTTTTAAACAAAAAATTAATCACCTAAATTCGTTAGCGTGAGATTGATTTATTCGTTCATTTGTCGAACGCATACTTATTGCAAATTTAAGACTTATATGGTTTTCTCATTGATGCCATCGTCAGAAATGGACAACATGGCAAGCACCAGCTTTCAAATAAATAAAAAAAACCAGGCCTCTGGGCGCAAGGCGCTCGGACTTTAAATTCGTGAAAACGAATTCTAAGACAATGAGCACTTGAATATATAATTTATTATATCACAGTGAAAGTATTTTATTTATTTTATTATGAATACATTTAATATCTGACAATTTCTATGTGTTCAATCTGCTGCTATCTTGCTATCTCTGTCTCTAATTTCCCAGCCGATTGAACGGAGCGATGAGTCACGCCCCCAAGCCAATCAAACGATGCGTCATACCTCCGAGCCGAACGAACGGATCGATGAGTCATATGTAACGGAGAATTCACGTAACGGGTCAGTGAGTCAAACTATTTTGCGAATGTCTCCTATACCGATTCATAAAACGATGTCACATCAAAAGAAACATCAGAATTTCATTTCACCCAGTCGAAAGTTGAGATAACAAACTTAAAAAAAAATCGTTTGTTTTAATGCTTTTATGAAGTCGGTGGAAAAACAGATTATTGACGCTAATCTCCGACGCTTTATCTTTAACAAGCATGCTAGTCAAAAACATATTTATATTTACTTACTTTCATGATATCTTTTGTAAAATAAGAGCTAAATTGTTTTGTCAACAGCGCACTAGGTAATAGTTGTACCACAGGCTTATCTGAAAATACCATATTTCTGATCGTTACACCACCGCATCTATAATATAGAAAATTAAGATATTATCAATAAAATCAAAACCAAAATATAATAAATTATATAAATAAGTATATTTACGAGTAAACACAAAAAAAAGACTTCAAATAAAATAGGAATATTACGAAATTGAATTTATCAGAACCTATCCAAAATCTCATCAAACTACTTTTACTTTCCTTTCCAAAACAAATGAATCATCGAAATCTGTTGACGTGATTTTGAGTTATTCATCCATTATTCGCACGCATGTCGGTTGGGCGAAACATGCTATTGCCTATCTAAAAATTATCATCATGTCGGTTACCATATTTTCCACAAATAAACGTCATTCTTATTATGCAAATTTAAGTCTTATATGGTTTTCTCTTAGATGCCATTGTCGGAATAGGATATATAAATAGGACCACATGATTCTTTTTTAATTTGAAAGCGGGTGCTTCATAAAAATCGCTAAAGCCAGTCGAAAGTTATACGGTAACAAAGTTGAAAAAATGAAGTCGATTGAAAAGAACACTATTTTTTTCTATGAATACTTGAAATTATGTTAATTTTAAATTTCATTATCAGTGTGAATCTGACGACCTTGTCTACGTTCTACTGAAAATAATAAAAATATGAAATTTAAGTAAAAGTAAAAGATGAAATTTAGTTTCAATATGCAACAACTAACCTTATAGTATTGTACAGGTCCAAAATTTGCGCCTCGTGTGATCTCTGCCCAGATTCATTGGTAAACCATTTAGTGTCGTGCTTCTTGACATTGATTGTTAGCTTCTGAATCATTTTAGGCTGTGATACGCCGGTATGATTTCTTTTAATAATGTTGAGTTGAATTAGGGCATCTAGGTATGACACCCAATCACCAGTCCAGTCGATAGCAGCTTTGTTCATTGTCAAATTTGCTGAGTGAATGGATTGGAATTCGGTACTGAAAATATGAATTGATATGTGGCAGTGACAGTCGGACATTAAGGATTATACAAGGTGTGACTCGCATACACGAAGATATTGCGATATTAGGTTAAAGTGTAGTTTGAAAAAGGTTGTTGTGACTAGAATTAAGAAAGGTATGTAGTTGAGATATACAAGAAAAAAACATAATGAAGAAAATGTATGCCGCGGAAGTGAGTTTTGGGATTGTAAAGGGCGCTCTAGAAAGAGATATATAGAACATATTGGCGACGTTTAAAAAAGGGACAAGTACCTTTAACCGACAATTCGACAGCCAACAACATTAATTACCCATTAAAATAGAACTATTATTAGATCCAAAGACAACCAGATAATCTGGAGAAAATGGTTGCTGTAGGGAAAGTTGAGGGCAAAAGATCACGGGGCCGATCACCTACCGGCTGGTATGGCAAGTCTCAACCATACGGAGAATCGACATTCCAACCGCCCGAAAAGCCGAGGACTGAGCGGTGTGAAGGCAGCTCGTCGCCACTTCAGTAAAGGCACTTCAAGATAAACACAACCTTCAGTAATGAAAAACTAGAAAAAGGATCGTTTCTTCTGAGAGAATTCTTTCGATGTTCAGAAGAAAACTTGTCTATTTATTGCATCAGTGGTATAATGCTTACCTGAATGAATGTCCTTTAAATTCCATATGCCTATATATTTCTTTAGAATTCAACATGATGTCACTTCCATGATCCTCTTCGGTCACTTGTAGGTTAAATATTTCTTCTTCAACTTCCATTATATATCCATTGGCTATAAGTTCATCATTGTGTGTTACCTAGACAACGTAACAATGATACTGTATCAATTAAATACGGACTATAGTAAATCTTGCACGAACAGCATAAAACTACAAAAATCCAATAAATTCAAATTTCTCAATTGTTTAACTTGACCATGACGCTTGTTTCTTCAATATTATTTTATAGATCTCGTTTTTATAGAAGAAGGAGTGACGCACCTCTAATGTCCCTGGTACATATTTTGTGGAGATTGATTTTATTTGAATAAAACTTTGATCCTGTTGTCACTTAATTTTCAATACAAAAACCAACTCAAATCGAATTTAATTTTAAACCGTAATCGAACGGTAATCCGAAACCATAATCTAACTCTCCATCCAAATAATGGCATATTTGGATGATGTAATTATGGCACTATAACCGTTACATGGTATTTAAATGCCTTATCGATACAGACACCCACGCCATACAGTCTTGACATCTACTTACTTCAAATTTTTTATCGCCTTTGTTGACAGATATCTTCAGTTTAACATATTTGTTCACACCGAACGATATTTCACTGTTAAAATAAACATTTTCTAACTTAACCGACATAAGTTTGTAGTGCACATTTCGTGATATTGCTAAAGTTTTCCAAGTAAGAACCAATAACATAGCTTCTGGAACTATGTTCACACCTTAAAAAGAGTCAACACATAATTATGCATAGTTTGTCTACTATTTCACATTAAATAAGCGAATTCAAATACCATTTCTTGTATATCCATCCAAATATTTGTTTTCGTCATCGTAAAGAGATATTAGGTGACTGTCCCTTTCAGATTTTGTCGTGGGTATTGGAATTTCATCACTGCCTAGCCTTAAAATACAAACTTAAGCTTTAAAACTGGCCAGCAATAGATTTAGGAAGGAAATAAAAACAATTATTTTATTTTCATACCAATGTTCACTATGCTCCCACCCAACGAGGTTTGAAAGCAACGGAGTCTCAGTAGCAACAGGGTAATGTATTTTAGGATACAAAACATTTAGTTGAGGATTCAGACCGTGTTGATGTAACCTGAAATTAAAATAACAAGGTTAGACTGACAAAAGCCTAAAGCCCTATATTCCTGGATTCGTGAAATTAAGTTAAGGCGGCTAAGGGGAGTCTGCAAGCTCTCGAAAGTAATCGGCGATAAAAAATCAAATATCGTTAGGAAACCTGCATGCACCCCGTATGTATCAAGATAAATGCAAATTTGTCAACCCGTAGAGGGATTGCGTGGACTTTGCCTTAATAGTGTTGCTAGAGAAGGCACGTGCCCAACAGAATACAGACTACTTTACAAATTTAATAATTTCCTAACATACCGTCCCAAAGCTTCAAGCAAAAACTTCATTGGACTGGAATGATCGCGTCTCGCTAACGGCACGTGTATACAAGTCTCATGAGACCGCTTCACTATCGCCTGTAGCAGTCCGTGTGGGGCTATCTCAATGACGATTGCGTCGTTGGTTATCAATCTACTTGTTTCTTCAAAGTATACAGGACTCTGCGGATTGTAAAGAATTTATTTACCTCATGTCATTTATAGAAAGAAGAAAAATAGAAAAATAGGTTTTTATTCCATCGCTCAATTCAAGATTCTGCAACAAAAACCGAGAGGATGTATAAAATCAAAAACAAAATCAGTGTGTAGATTTAAGTCATGCGTATCTCATATAGTATACGTAGTTTACAGCAAACCTGGAAACAGGAGGGGCTACTATATTAGCTACCTTACCTCTTCAGTCGCTTATTCTGACCCTTATAGGTAAGGGGATTTACCGTGTACACCGTGTCAGACGTAATAATCGACCTCATCAACCTTGAATATAATCTCTTTTCATTAGTTTGAGATACTTGGATACCAATTATTTTACTTTATTGACAAACCTACGCCGAAACCTGACTGCTTCATCGGTTCGAGAAGTGGTAGAACTCTTCGGTCGCTTAGCCTGAACCTCTATTGGGAGCAACACTGCCCAAGGGGCACTAAGATTCCATTCAGTACATGAATGTTTCGAAAAATAGAAATGGTCGACTATTCACTTGCAATCGCTTGACCTTTTTATTTAATAGTTATTGAAATTATTCGTTACCAGTAAGTTGTTGGTATGATATTCGGCTGATGACAATTTAGCTACGTCAATATTCCATTTGTTTTGGGCTACAGAAGTGGACATCCATTTGGAGGTTCTTGGCTTAGGATGTTTTATTATCTGTTGTAATGTTTGAAGCAAGGCTGGACCTGCATAAATCGCAGATGTTACTATTATGATACTCTACTATTATGATATTAGGATTAATAACAAGATTTCATACGCAAGTAATAGGACTATAGTCTGTTCGGTTATGATAATAATGAGTCATCAGTGCAACTGCGGGACTATTGTAGATAATGAAGTCTGTATTTTAGGAAGGAACAAGTATACACTTAGCGCTTCTTAATATGAAATATTAGCAAAATGCAAATTATGTATTATATTTACCAGCAGATATAATGTATCTGGAATGGAACGCGATGTTGCCGCAATCCACTTCTTTAGCGAACACTCCGCGACTTTTCAACACTTCAATAAATTCTCTCAATACTTCAACTGGTCCTGATAAAGTGGACGAATTGGCACTGTTATGGCATGCTATGTCTATTTCAGGAGGACACAGGTGTCTTATCTGCAAAATTAATTTTGTGTAAGCAAAGCATAGAAGAGATTGCAAGAGGTCATTACAACTGCGAATATATGAAATCTATTAGTCACATTGTATATTAACCTGAATGTGACGCGTTCATCCTTCATTTTTTAAGAAAAGATGATTATGATAAACAACGCCATCTATTGGTAATGACTGTTAAAAAAACGGTTTCTAGCGGTCGAAGGTATTACTGATGTAAGATCATTGAAGCGGGTTATGTGTCGCGTCATACGCAAACCAACATAATAATTTTATATATATATATAGATAACGTAATAAACAATAATCATACTTCATTATAACCCAGGCCCACGGCTGCCATTGCACCTGGTATGAATTTGGTCTGTTTGGAAACCATGCCACGGGAATACGCAGATAGAATGGTCTCTTCCAGCGTCAAGCAACCGTCGGCGTATGCGCAACCCATTTCACCAGTACTATGACCTTAGAGAAGAATTCAAAAAAATAGTACATATTAATTCTAAGTTATTTTGATACGTATTTACAATTACAAACATGTTGTACAAAAAAAAACAACATTACAGAATCGAACATTAATGAATCTCGTTTATAGGTTGCCCTATTTAGGAGTAATCATAATCGAGCTTAAATATTATAAGAACAGCGACCTCCGCAGTGTTACCAACAATTTAAAACTATTTAATTAAATTTTCTTTAGTTTAAAGTGGTCACGATACTCCATCAGCTATCTGCCAGAGAAAGTCTCATCTGAATCAGTAGAGATTAAAAGGAACAA
This sequence comes from Meandrusa payeni, assembly GCA_029286785.1. Classification (NCBI taxonomy): domain Eukaryota; kingdom Metazoa; phylum Arthropoda; class Insecta; order Lepidoptera; family Papilionidae; genus Meandrusa; species Meandrusa payeni. The sequence continues at coordinate 1,181,103 of JAGSMX010000008.1, read as the reverse complement.
AGAGACAGACTAAAATTGTAAAAAAATTATTTTGGTATAGTACCGTAAATATCAAAATTAAATGTATATATCACATGAATGAAGTAAGAAGCGTTACAAAGTTTTTGCTTCGCGTATTAATGATAATGTGTATTCATTTACTTACCAATAATGTAATCTGGAGTTATTCCCAACGCCCGCAAAATGTCCGTGAGGCCAATCTGTACCGCCGTGATACCAACGAAACTGTTCAGCACGTCGTCGAATATAGTTTTATCGTTCGATGTCAAAATATGCACGATGTCGACACCTTTCGCAATAAGAACTCTATGGCATCTGAATACAGGGAGAAAGTCAGTTTTAATCAACAATATTACAGCATAAAATGACGACTTTAATTTAAAAATGCTGTAAAACCCTTATGTATAACGTAAGCTTTGTATAATATGTAAGTAGATATTTCTGAATCTATTGCTTTTAGTTCTAATATATTTATATTACCGATCTATTCCTAAATAATTCTTGCTATTATTTATTGTTGATTTTTCTCATTACCCTATCTATTTATTTTACCTCTCCTGTCCTTTTTTGTTGATGAGAGTTTGGTTAGATTCTGATTAATTTTATTTCGTAACATCCCTACGGAAATACAAAGAGGTCGTCCGTCCGTTGTTAATAATGTCCGTGTAAATATACATTTGCCAGTTTTTTGACTCATGAGGTTCTACAGTATAAGGATCAAAAATAACTTGAATGTATTACTTTTCAATAGCTTCCGAAAATATTGGTATATGCATAAGGTCAGCGCCCATTCCGCACCACTGGGATCCCATCCCGCTATACATGAACCAAACTGGTGGTTTAAGTCCATGATAATACTCTACGCTCTTGCTCAACACTTGTGCTTGTTCCTTATTACTGGAACCTGCTTAAAATAAATAAATGATTAAGGGACTTCATAAAAGCAACAGAAGATTTACTCCAATTATCTTCTTAAATTTACCCAGGATTGCGTAGCCTCTGCAGGTATGCCCTGGTGTATCCACCTGGTAAATATTATGCAGAAGGCCGATGTATTCAGCATCAATCGGCATGTTGGTCAGAATATCAAGCAATCTCTCCACACAGGGTTCGTTTCTACCAGAAACGTTCACTAAGTATGGTATGCTCGTTTTATATTGTTCTTGATTCTGGAATAGGCATAGTTTATTAACAAGTATATTTACGAGTGAAAACAAAAACCGACATCAAATTGAGTATAAAACGTTAAACGCGCCGTCTTTCTTGCTTATATTTCCCAATTGTCGTAATTGTCAAGGGCTGCGAGACTTATATTTTCCTTTTTTTACCTTTACTATTTACTGTTGTATTAAAGTGTTAAACCTACCTTTCTTTCTCGAGTAATTAACGATAACGTAGATCAGTTTAGTTTAAATGTTTGTTAATTAATGTAAGACGTGACATTGTGATTCGTGTTGTTTCTTTGTTACCATATTAGTTAAGTTAAATACTTTACCATTTCTCAAAAACTTTAAAGTGTCATACGCAGCTAAGACATAATATGTAATTTTATTATCCATCTGAAATATATATAACAATATTACCTTCTCCTTGTAGTGGCCTTTCAAAAGTACGTGAACGCTTGCGCCGCCAAAAGAAAAGCTATTTAATGCAGCAAAACCTCTTTTGAAAGTGCAATTTTCTTCTACTACTTTTATTTTCCCGTTACGAACTGCCTCCACATCGTCGTGGGGATTATTGTAATGTAAATTTCCAGAAAGTTCTCCTCTGTTGTAAGCTAGACAAACCTAAAAAGATATATTGTTAATATTCATCGTAAAGTCATTTATGTTTTGTGTTCAGGAATTATACAATCTAATTCCCCTAAATCTCAATCTAAGACCTCCAGTCGAGGTCGGTTATAAATCCCACTCCATATCATGAAAAATATTTACCTTTGTAAGAGCCGATATTCCCGAAGCAGCTTCACTATTTCCCATGTTAGATGTAACACTTCCGATTTTTATAATCTTGTCATTAGTACAAAATATCTCGCCAATTGCTTCCAATTCATTTTTGTCGAAATCAGCAATTGCTAATATATAACAAATATATATATATTAAAATGTGTTTTCATAATTAATACATATATAAGTAACTGAAATTAGTTCAATTTCAGTTACTTATAGGTATATGGCGCTGTTTATATATATTCCGTGTACCTCGGTACTTACCTACCAACGATTTGGATCAACTTAATATCTAGTTTAAAGTAAATATCACTGTTTGACTGTTTCTTTGGCAAAAAAAGTACGTGATTCCTTTTTCGAAAAAATACGAATTCAAATTTTTTTATAACGAATTACACATATTGGCAAGAGAAGCTGGCCTTGACTGCTAAGAGCTAAGCTAAGATTTATGCCACCTCACAATCCGGTAAAACAGTCAAAGTCAGCTTCGCTGAGTAATCTGTGTAGGATAGTCAAAAAAAAGTATCAAGGAGATTTCCGCACGCCTCAGGGGATCTAAGGGCTGGCGCGCATTTCGGACAAATGTTGCGCCTGGACATACAACGGGGAGCCAGCCTCTTGGGCACCCTGCCCTGCAAGCGCAGCGATTTGAGGTCGATTTTTTACATGATCTAGTTTTATTTTTATTTAGTATAGATTAATTTAGATTGAAATAAACTATGTTATTTCATACTAATTGATCTTTTATACACGTATATTCAAGTTTTCCGAAATTAAATTAATTTTATGAATATAACTTATAAAAAAGTTACATTAATTAGTAGGACTTACCAATTCCATTTGCTTCTACATACTCTACATCTTGGGGAAGAACATCAATTTCTGAGTAAAATTGATTTAAAAACTTAATTATATCCTTTGAACCAGCACCGAGCAGATTTGGCTTGCTATCTATTGGAAAACCAGCGTAACCCAATTTAGTGTGATAAATTTCTGCGTAAATTCTGGAAACACGTTTTAATCATGAAATTCATTAAAAAACACCATCAAACGAAATGATTTTACGACAAATATACCAGAAGCACGAAATTTTGGACACCGAGGATGAAAACAAGTATCATAACTCTGCCACGTGCTGAGCCACGGGAGATATGAACTTCTTCAACTCATCTTGATGTGCAAAGGCCAAGAGGCGTTAATCGTAAGAAGAAATCATGGCTGCATGACACCAGAGTAGTGCCAGAGTAAACCGAAATTACAAGAGCCATAGAGACGGAAGAACATTGATTAAATTACTGCCAACTTTCACTAGTCGAAGACAAACATCAAGAATAAGTCTATATAAATTTAAAAAAAAGTTGTTTACCTCTTTGCGTCTTTAGCCTTTTGCAAAAACAGAACGCCGATAGTGTCAGATCTGACATATCCATCACCATGCTTGTCGAAGCATTTAGTCTTACCGTCGGTACATATCAAGCCAGCTCTAAAAATTATTGATACAATACAATATATCGGCGCAAAGACGGTTTTTAAGCCTCAAACAAAAAATATCGCAAAGTAGTGTACAAAAAACAATATAAGTGACAACTTGGTATAGAGCAATCAATAGCCGACTTTGTCTGTGGCTTTGTGAGTAGGCATTTTCCTCTTGAACGACCAATACTGAGAATAAATAGGCGTGACCGACAGAACTTGTTTCAGTTAGACACTTAAAATGTGTGGAACTTCTCTGGCAATGACAAAACAACGTCTCGAAACTCTACTGCAAATACTTGTTGGAGCCTCAATGCTGAACTACAGCAGAGCCACGTAAGTTATTTATCAACAATATTTCTCTTTATATTTTGCTGTGTTAACTTAGCACATGCTAACGTCACCCGCTTGTTCTTTTAACTTTGCCAGAGCAATAGGGAATCCTGTTGCAGTGCCGGTCCCGAGACGCGATTTTTTGACAGATTTTACAGCAGAAGGGATAGATAAGACTTATAATTACATAATGAAACGCAACGTGTTTCGGACAACGTTATGGTAAATAATATGCTAGCTGTACCATAACACGCTGTGTCACATAGTGTTTGTATGGATGAGAAGAGTGAGAGAGTTTGATGGGGAGCAAGAGGTCAATATAATTGCAAAGATATTAAATTTTTAATGTCACTTAAAGGATTTTTTTTTGTAAATATTTAAATCAGATTTTAATCTCAATGTGACGCGTCATCAATCTTCTTTTTTTGTGAAAAAAGATCAATACGGTAAACACCAACAAGACACAAAATATCTTTGAAGCGGGTTATATGTCGTGTCAAAATTTGAGCCAAATCGATGCAGAACTTTTTGAGTTTTTAGAGCGTACACAAACCCACATAGATAAATTATATTATACTTCTTACTTATCAATCTTACTACTTAATGGGGCTAATATCCCTTGAGGTTATTTTATTATTTTAAATAAAAGTTAATGATTCTTACTTTTTAACATTGGCAGATAAGGTGTAACTTAGACATAGGTTGCAGCCTCCTATAATTGCAGCTTCACATTCCCCGTTCAATATACTCTTATAAGCAATATCGACGCACGCCAGAGAGCTCGCATTAGTGCAGTCTACACTGTGAGACGGACTTTTGCTATCGATCCAGTATGAAAGTCTATTGGCGTACATTGTTTTTCCATACCTAGTGAACAAAGTATTTCATTAATTACGGGTAAAAAGAAAAACATAATACTGACTTCAAATCAAAGTGAAACAAGGCTACATCTAGCCTATCGATTTCCAAAGTATCTTAGTCATGCTAAGAAGTCCTAGGGCCTATTTAATCTTTCTTCTTCAACTCACACAATTAGTCTTAAACCGTCATAAACCTTCTATTAACTCAATCAAAAAGCATCTCGGTATTTAGGGAACTCAAGATCCTTTTTTTTGTTAACGGGGAGGAAATCTTAAAAGATACCCCGCCTTCTGGGGTGAAGGCGGCGGTTGTGTGGGGTTTTTACCCACTAAAACCTCCCCGGAGGCCCTTTTCTCGGTGCAAGACGAGGGCTCCGGGATCTCCAGTGGAACGCACCGGAGCCCTCTGCACTGTGCTCAAAGAGAGCACGTCCCGGGGGGAGGTTACTCCCTCTGAACTGAAGCTGAACTCAAGATCCTATGCCAACAAAATTGATATGGTATGTAATCTAACGCAGAGATGCTTACCCAGTTATAATAAATGTATTATTCATTTTCATGGTGTATATTAATGGCTGAAATCCATCTGCGTAGGAGGATCCGATGAATACGCCCAGTTTTTTTCCTTTCATTTGCAGAGGATTTATACCTGTAACAACATATAACTATATGGTTTACTTTTTTTTGTTGACGGGGAGGTAATCTTCAACAAGATACCCGGCCTTCTGGGGGGAATGGGTTTTTACCCATTCCCCCCGGTGGCCCTACACGGTGCATGGTGAGGGGCTCCGGGATCTACAGAGGAACGCACCGCAGCCCTTGCCGGGCCAGCCGATAACCGTAGTCTTATTCTACGAGCCCAGAATAACAGGACTGCGGGGCGCCTGCGCCATCTCCGAACGGGATCTGCCCTCTGCCCGTTCGATGGTCTACTTCTGGGCCTTGCTGAAGGAGACCAGTGCCTCCCATTTCAATTTCCCCGCCAGCGCAGCCGCTACTGCCACCGGCGGGGTGAGGTCTTGCCCTGTTCTTCAAATAAGGTGACAATACCTAACTGAAAAACTATAGGCCGATCTCACTTCTGAGCCGTCTGAACGTCTACAAGGTTTTTTCAAATGTTATCACGAACCGTCTCACCCGAAGGGTTGATGATTGCCAACTACCGGATAGAATCCGAAACGAAGAATTTCGACGCAGAACAAATTAGTCGACATAGCTATTAAAGTCAGCAAGTTGAAGTGGCAGTGGGCTGGCCTCATCTGCCGAGTCAGTGATAGCAAATAGGGGAGAAAAGTCTCGGAATGGTGACCGCGCATCGGTCGGAAAAACGTATGGCGCCCTCCCTCCAGATGGACCGACGACCTTATAAGGATAGCTGGAAGTGGCTAGATGCGGAAAGCGGAGGATCGTATATGGAGGAAGGCATTGGGGAAGGCCTATATCCAGCAGTGGAACACCTATAGACATGATGATATGACGAAGTCGTCAAATAGATTCAGGCTTTAGTACAATGGACCACACACAAACATAAGAACAAGTCATAGAAAAACCTCTGTTCTATTCAAGGCTACAGAGCCTTCATTTACTACTGCAAAACTGTTATCAGCATCAGTCACTGTTTAATCTGGAATGCTCTCAAAACAACAATCAAATATTAACAATATCTTGATATCTTGAAATAAGTTTATAATATACACGAGTATATTTACGAGCAAGAACAAAAACTGACTTCAAATCGAATCAAGTGTAAAACGCTATTACAGAGAGCGTCCTCTGTGTATTTCCAAATTATTGTAGGAATATTACGAAATAGAATTATTCAGAACCTAACGAAACTCTCATCAAACTTCCCTTGAGATACATCGCACATACTTAGTGCAAAGTTAAGACTTATATGGATTTCTCATGGATGCCATTGTCAGAATTGGACCAAATTTAAACCAAAAAACAACACGGAAGCATCAGCTTTTAAATAAAAAAAATATATTCTTCAAAACCGGTTCAGCCAGTTGAAAATTTTGAGGTAACAGACATAAAAAAACATACAGAAGAATTGAGAGCCTCCTCCATTTTTAAAATTGGTTGGAAGTAGCTAAAATTAGTGCCCAGCCTATGATGACTCCCAGTCACATATGGACACCTGACAAACTTGGTAATAAGTTAAATTACGAAAAAGTTAGGTAATAAAGACCACTTACCGGAATCATATATGGCGCCATAAGCGTCTTCGATAAGTTTTCTACACATGGGCTCTAGAGTCATAGCCTGTTTATATGTGACTTTAAAAAACTGTGCGTCGAATTTTTCCACGCCGGAAATCTTCCCCCGGTGACGCAGTAAGTCGGGGTGCTCTACTTCTGACTTCACTTCAACGACCATATCAACCTGAATTGGTTTTTTGTTCATGATTAACTTGCATTTATAATAATAACGTAGACAAACTATAAAATACACTATTTGTTTACATTTAAAATTAACTTGTGATTACTGTGGTCTGCGGTCATGTTTCGGACAATCGTCTTTTTCCATCAACATTTGATAAACCACACAAAAACGAGTAAAAACAAGAACCAAGTTCCATATCGAATTATATTCGCAGTATTCCTATTCGAAATTGAATAGACATACTGCGAAATAGAATTACTAAGAACCTAACCAAACTCGCATCAAACTGTCATTCATATATATCCTTTCCAATAAAAAATGAATCATCGAAAACTGTTAGCGAGATATTTAGTTATTCGTCCATTTGTCTCGCACATACCCCATATGATATAAGTTTATTCAAACAATAAACTTACATCATTAAATATTTAATTTAACTCTCACAATATATTCAATTATTCATTTCACTTTTTATTCATTCTCTTCTCGAGCGGGGGAAGATCATTACCTACACCCATGTACATAATTACTACTCAATACAAATTTGGGTTATTAAACAAAAGAAAATCATCATAGTAAATAACAGCTCTATTTGACAATTCAAAAAGAGGAGTGATTCCCTAAATGTTTAATTAAAATCCAAGCAGTTTCGGAGCTTATATGGAACATATAAAAGAAAAAGTGTGTGGGTACACACTTTCTCTTTTATGTATATAGATATGGTTTTCTCATATATGTTATGGTCAGAACTGGACCAAACGAGACCACATGGGAAGCATCAGCTTTCAAATAAAACAAGAATCATCAAAATCAGTTCACCCCGTCAAATGTTATGAGGTAACAAACAAAAAAAAATTACAGTTCACACATTTTCAAGTCGATTGAAAAGAACACAGATTCTTACCAAAGATGTTTCGTAATCGGCTATTAAAATTAAAAAATATATCCTAATTACAATAGAGAAGAGAGCTTGGTGCTACTGTACCTGTGTACTACCTGTGATAAATCAAATTTAATATTAAACCATACACAGCTGTGAGCCTTTAAGATAATAACTAATCTATTATAACTAAGTCCCCATGTGATCAGGTTAAAATGATGATGTTAGACAAGTGCCTGTATAAAATTAAAGGAAATCTATACAAAAGCTGCGTACCTTATTATACAAATTCTCCATGAACTCAGTTACGTTTTCGGATTTTGGGAAATGTCCCGATATTCCACTGATGACGATTTCCTCACCAGTAAGGTTCCCTCCTCCATTATTCTCACCAGCGGTATGCATTGTGACTGTGTACGTTCCAACTGAAGAAACGATCGAACGAAGAAATACGATATAATTCGCAAACTCTTTGTGAATTTCTTTTATAGAATTATTGATGTCAGTTCAATTTTGAATGAATATATTGTATGGGTTAATTATAATACATTATAATTATATTGTACGGGTTATTCTGCAGGGTTCTGGTCAAAAATCAGTTGCTGTATGATATAAGAGATCCGCTATGGTTTTAATTCGGCTTATTTTATTATATACATATATATTACCTATTAGCTGATATAACAAATGTCAAATTGTTAACAAATGTGAATTTGTAAAAGGGAATTAGTAATTTCTAAACCAAAAAAATATAAGTTTTTAATGCAAACAGTAGGCAACCATAAAATAAGGTCTTTCTCCTTGGCAATAGGCAAAGGCAATTTCGCCTTGCCTACAAAGTGATCGCAAAATTTAACGATATATCAGAGCCAAGGATTCCAGTGTTATAATATTAGGAGACAGTACACCACTCACAAGGAGTCGAAGCATGAACCTTTAACGAAATTATTGGTCGAATCGTAAAAGGGAAACAAGGACCAAATTTTCAGCTTAGGCTTTTCCTTTGTTCTGGACTGCATGCACATTCAATGGAATCGTCCATTGAATGTATCGTGTTGTGAGCGTCGTCACCAGTAATGTGACAACGACGGTCACCGCTAAGTTAATTTAGGTCTGGTCCAGCCCTGTAGTTTTGGGCTCTCAAGAATAAGACTAAGGTATCCCCTGCCTGTCGTAGAAGGCGACTAAAAGGGGCCTCGGGTTCACTGGGCAACAAGGGTGGGGGCCCTTGTCGTCCGCTAAAGTGGACCCGGGAAGAAGGCGACATCGGCTGGCCCGTGTAGCCTTGCACTGCGAGGGCACAGGGGGGGAGGGAGTAACCTTCCCCCCCGGGACGTGCTCTCCTTGAACACAGTGCAGAAGGGCTCCGGTGCGTTCCACTGGAGATCCCGGAGCCCCTCGTCATGCACCGAGGAAAGGGCCACCAGGGAGGTTTTAGTGGGTAAAAACCCCACATAACCGCCGCCTTCCCCCCAGAAGGCGGGGTATCTTTTTGAAGATTTCCTCCCCGTTAACAAAAAAAAAAGGTCTGGCAGCTAACAATGTATTCCATAATTTCACATCATGGAGGTGGTACCCATAGACGGATTAGGAGATCAGTTCAACCTAGAAAGATATCTGCTAGCATCAAATAACTTAATAACCTACTTAAAGTTATCATGACGGGCAATATAATTATAAAAGAAATGTTGGTCGTAAAAATAAAATACGAAAAAACGATTTATCTGTGTCGCATCGCAAGAGACAGAAGGAGATATAGTGAAAAGGCAGAGTAGAATAGTTTCTAGCTAGTTCAGCTAACAATCTGACCGTCGCGGTTCGAAGCCCAGACGATACTAATGCGTTACCGATTCAAGAATCTTAAATACAAAGTTATTGTTTTCGGTGAATGGCGATGGACTTAAATCTGTCTGAAAACTAAGGTACATTTTACAATTCGTTGAACAATAGGCGACCTTATCGCTAAGAGTGATCTCTTCCAGGCTACTTGTGTATGGACTGGAAATATACGAACAAAACAAGACGATGGCTTTCAAATACAAATATTATAACAAATCTATATAAATAATCGGTACCTACAATAAATGTACCCACATAAATAACTTTATATACATTAAATATACTAATACATAAAATATACATATTTCATAGTTCCGACGAAATTGATTGATCATGCTGCGCTAGCAAATTATTAAAAGCAGGGACTTAGCAAGTCGAATGGAATTCCACAAGGAATGGCATGCCACAGTCTTTCCGTCCAATTACGACGTGGGAGCCTTCAAGAGTAGAGTGAATAGGCACTTACTAAACTAGCGCGTACTATCTTTCGACTATATCACCACTTAACACCAGGTGGGATCATGGTCAAGCGCTAGTTTAAAGGCATAAAAAAAAAAAAAAAAAAAAAAACAGTCTAGTAGCCTGCAATGTGAATGACTATTTTTATGGGATAAAAATTTCGTCGACAACGTTTTCTCTGTATACTCCGCGAGGATACAAAGAACATGAGGGCTTTTTCAATTTAAACTCGACATTTAATATAAAACCAAAAATTAAATTATTTGCAAAAAATTTACGCATTAACCTGCTTCTATATTTCAATTGTTTACGTTGTACACTTTGTTAGGGGTTAATCATGCATACTGTTTTTGTGATTTTAAAATAATTTTAAAAAAAACACAATAGCGTTGCGTCCATAATTAAACAGTTACTGAACTATGACCAGACAGACTGCATTTTATATATTTGTGTATATAAAAATGCCAATTTATAATTCTGAGAACGTAAATTAAAAGTCGCCTTGTGGTTAATCGTTTGACTTACTAAATACGACTTACGAAAAAAACGTACCACCACTGAAGTAAAACTTCTTTAACTTTATCTATATGTCTTTATATATGTATTCAAAATATAATATCTACACGATTATTCAAGACAGAAATAAAATGTGCGCACTTGCTCCTACAGTGTGATACAGCCAATAGGCCAGCACTGTCTTAGATATACGAAACCTAACTCTCTCTCTCTTTCTACTTCCTTTCGCCTCGCATCACACTATTCGTGAAGCTCTCGTAACGCATTCAGCTTACTCCCCAAATCAAGCATGCATAAAAAGAGTTTCACTCATAAGTTAAAAATTATTGACTTCTGTTAACTGAGGTGACAGGGTCACATACGAGCGCTTTAAGGGCGCTATTATCATTACTTTCAAACAAACAAAAGCACCCACATCGTTGACGCAGCGTGGTAGGCAGAGAGTACGGACTTCATTTATCAATCTTGTCTTCAGTATCGTCAATAAATTTTGGCAATTTCGCCTTTACAGCAACAATTAATCTATGACGTCGTTTGAAAACTCTTTCACACACTTTTGCATCATAAATATGCAAAGAAAAAGAAGAGGAAAGAAGTAATAGTTTAATAGAAGAAGGTAATCTGGCGAGGTAACGAGAGCAAACCATAGAGAAAATGCCCCACTAGACTGTCACGTTAGTCTCGTGACTAAAAAATCTAATTACGAACTACCTAAAAAATCTAATTACGGATCCACTTCTAGTAGTACAGAAATGTTAGTAAAAAAAAATATATATTTCTTGGGAATATCTTTTATTTACAATTTACGGTAACAATAATTTTAACGATATAAAGTAAATGAGAAAAAGAGAGAAGAATGATTTTTCTAACACCTGAGGCCGTGGCATACATACATTCGTCCTATTCATTATTCCAAGACCGTAATGAACCTACAGAATTAGGTCTGAGATTGACCGTGATCTTGCTTACGATCCAAATAACGGGCCTCACTAACGCTCCAAGTAATGTGTTTCCGTTGTGCATACTAATTAATTTTATTTAACGTATTTATTTACTATAATATTGTTGTAACGAGAACTTACTACATATAATTTACCAATCTTGTTACCCGTAATAAATTAATTTATATATATATATATATATACATATACTCGTATATATAAATCGATTTTATGAATATTTTAACGAATTACAGAGAAGAAACACGGAGAATATTATTTTGGTAAAAATAAGATTTTAAACTCTCAATAAAGAAAATATTAAGCTCTCGTGTCCTTTTAACCCTAGGGGTAAACAGAGACAGCTTTTACTATCTAATTTTGGATTAAGCTTAACTAGTCCCTTGTGCGACAGCTTATCACCATAAATCAGGCACAAATTTTTAGCAAGTGAATTTTTTTGAACTCACAAACATCAAATCGTATGTGGAATCGCTTAGCGACTGGACTATCGCTGTTTTAATATCAATATAAGTATAAAACAAGTATATTTACAAGTAAAAAACTTTCCAATTAAATAAGCTGAAAAGTAATATTCTAAATGACTAAAATTGTAAACAACTTAAACTACTATACACGGACGCCCTCTTATATTTACGAAGTGTCATAGTTATATTTCGAAATATGCCTGTAATCTCTTCTTCTACATGCAATACCTCAGTCAACAAAGATATTTCTAAGTCATTTTAAGCAGTTACCTAATGTATTTTAGAAACTAAGCTAATTATAACGGAACCTAATTGAAACATCATTTTTGAATGAAAACAAAATAACAGTTTATAAATAATGGAGTCAAGAATGTATAGATTTGAAAAAATACAGAAGAATCAACAAGATTCTTTTTTGAAGTTAGTTAAAAAAGTAGGATAAGTGGATAACAATCCCATAAACAAATATTGAACAAAATAATGGAATTGAATGAACTAATAGCGAACACTAATGCATTAATGCATGGACTAACACCATCTATCGAGGATTGATTGGCACTGTCGGCATTAGGACAATGAGTACTTTGATTTTAATGAGCTTTCTAATGGTTGTTTGTATTAAACTACACTACGCCTGATATGTGCCACTAAGTCAAACTTCTGTGTAGTGTGGACCGCTTCCTGTGGTGGTGGCGACACGGGATGAGCTCGTTCACGGCTCTCGGCACCTGTCGCCGCCTTCCACAGCTGTATCACCGGCAACTCCAACAGTAGACACAGTGGGATGGACACAATGTACGTCAGCACTGACGTCGTTATGAGTAGAGATATCTGAAAATCAATGAATTATAAAGCTTTTTGGTGTGAAGCTTGTTTACGCACTATTGACTAGGGGAGAAAGTCGAAGTGGAACGAGGGCGCATTTCCATAAATTATACTATATACATTACGTAATGCCAAATATAGTACGAACCGAGGAAAAGCTATAGGATTTATAGATTTGAAATAATTAGACGTGTAAAATTGGATATTCATTTTAGACCTGCCTGCTCCTCTTGGTCAAGGACGTTACTGTTTTATTTAGTATGTACTACTTTAGTTATAAAAAGTGATTAAGATCTTACCATAGATAGCACAGTGGCATGTCCCAACTGTGTGTTGCTGGCGAGGGTAAGACGCAGGATGATGAAGTGTATGAGGTAGGCGCAGTACGATAGCCGCCCGAGCAGGTGGAAGCCGCGCCATTCCAGCAGGTCACGGAATAACGCTGTAAATATATATTAGAACAATAATCAAGTGGACACAAAACTTACTCCTTATGTATGGAAGTGTATTCATTAGGTCATCCAAATAGAATGACGGGTACCACAAGGCAATGTCTTGGGGCCTCCATTATTCCCGATGCATATAAAATGACGCGTACCAGAAGGCAGCGTCTTGGGGCCTCCATTATTCCCAATGCATATAAAATGACGGGTACCACAAGGCAGCGTCTTGGGGCCTCCGTTATTCCCGATGCATATAAAATGACGCGTACCAGAAGGCATCATGGGCCCAAAGTTATTCTCGATGCAAAGATGAACAATGAATATGTTGATTGTTTATATCAAGTACTTACATTTACACCGACTGAAGCAACCTAACATGAAAATGTTGAAGAACACCGCCACTAGTGTCCTGTCGAGGCCGGCGTAGAGGGCGCTCGCCCACTGCGGGGGCGGCGCGTCGGACAGGAACACCACGCCGCCCATCACCACCAAACCGCCTAAAGTCAGAGACGCGTGGAACAGCAAATTGAAGAGCTGGAATTTAATGTTCAAAGTTAAAATTGATACAAAATCTAGTGTGTTTGTCCCAAAGTGGTCCAAGTGTACTATAGACTAGACAAGGGTCTATGTTGGCGCAGTAAAAAAATGGAGGTTCGCAATTCACGTAAGCGAGGGTGGTCATGCCAATATATAAATAAAAGTGTTAACGATGGCAACTGCCGACAAGTTAATTCTTTTTTTCTCTTCTTAGGCGACGCTTGTATTGGTTATTTGGTTATAATATCTTGGTATTTTTTGTATTTTGTATTCTTACTGTTTGATTTCACAAACAAAGGGTCTGCTTTCGATAGTGAGGAACTAAAATATTGGTTCGACTTAGTACAACGAGGTTTGGGGAAATGGTGGAAATGTAGATGCAGAGGGTCCACCGGAACTTGTGTAAAAATTTGTGCCCGGTGTGTGGCGATGGGCCCACTACTTGTTACGTTTGGTGAAAATCGAACAGAAGAAGCTGTCTGTGTCTGCCCCGCTAGGGTTAGAAGGTCGCGATAGTATATATAGTTAAAGTTAAGTTACTCAATATTGTATCTTCTCGTGATCACTTTCTTGTTGACAAAGCGTAAGCATGAAGAAATAAAACCGACATGGGACCTAATGTAAAGTAGACCACTTTCACAAAAATCAAAATTAGTTTATAAATGGCGGAGTTATGAGTGCACAAACATTTTAGTCTTCGGTCGGTTATATTATGAGTCGGTTAAAAAACGAGCAATTGTTCTGTATACCTTATTCTCAGCTAAGTTTATTGCGTTGGTCTGGGTGTAGTGCAGCACGAAAGCCGTGCCGACTCCCCCGATGTAGCCCGCCAGGTTCATCCAGCTCGGCAAGTACAGCAGAGGGAGGACTCTCGATCCACCAAACAAATTACGCAGAATCCTGGACAGTATAACAAAATATCCGAATATTGCTGTACACGAAGTACACAGGTAAAAAAGTATGTTTACTAGTAAAAACAAATACATGTTTAAATTCCACTACGTGCGAACGCTCTCCCCTATTCATTTCACTCTTCTCCTACATCTCTTCTCCTCTTCTCCCTATCCATTTAAAAGTATCACAGTTATATGTTTTTAAAATCCTCGCTATTACACACTTTACACTGCAGAGACTCAAAAAAACTGTAATAAAATGGTTGCTCGGTCTCTGGTAGGTCTATCACCCGGGTAGGTAGATTTATCATTATATCTATGTTAAGAGTATAATGAAGAAGGAATGACATATGCTTGTAGCTTGCCAAGAGATGTGACGGTTATTCTGTGACGGGTCCTATCGTAGCATTCACTTGACACGGGGAATTTCCAGCTCGTGTACAGTAAAATTGTCTATGGACTTGTTATTTCTTCAAGTAGAAATTGAATTTTAATGAAGTAGTCTTGGGGCGCAGCGCAGGACCTCTACAAGGAAAGTGGTCTAACGCCCTCATAAAGGCTTGCAACTGGTCCTTTTGTCGTTGGGGTAGGCCTACCTCCAACGGTAGATGTTCTATAGATAAAATGATGTTGGTAATTTGTTTAAAAGGATTTGATTTTCAAAAAAACAGAGTGTCAGAGGCAAAATGACCGCGCTGTAAATACACAAATAAAAAATATAGTAAGGTTACTCAGGGGGTTGAGCGGTGATAATGGGTGTGAGCTCATAGAAGTATGTGACGAGGGCCGCCGCGACAGCAGACGCCAGCACCAGACAACTCAGCACAGAGAGAGTCAGCTTCCTGCAGCGCATGATGAACAGGATCACAAAGACGCCCAGTACGTGCAGCTGCATGTCGGCCGCCAGGTACCTACAATTTTTTTTTGGGCGCGTTACGAAAAAATTATGACTTATAATGACTTATATTTAAAAAATAGTTCTTAATGTTATGAAATTACTTGCATAACATTAAAAACTATTTTTTAGGAGATGGTTCACGTCAATAGTCGAATAGTGGATTCGAACCCACGTCCTTAAGTTTCGCAGACTGTACCCTAAACCTCACAAAAATATATAAATCGTAATTTATTTTAAGTATCGCATTAATTTAACAATCACAGCACATAGGCTACTTTTTATTTAACTTACTTCAAAAAGGAGGTAATTGGTTTAGTTATAATTTGTGTGATTTCTTTGCAGTTTTCGAATTTAAAAAAAGCAGACTTGCGACGTCCACCTTTTATGAAGACTGTTAATAAATAAACAACTTACCAAGTATGACCCATGCACATCTTGCCGAGCGGTATGTGGTTGTGGACGTACAGCACGTGATACCACCAGCGCTCGGAGCAGTCCTGTGCCTCGCGGCGCACAATCCACGCCCACTGCGGCCCAGAGCTCAGCAGTGGGAACCACGATATTGTGAACCATAGAGCGAACACCGCTAATGGTGTTAACCTAGAAACAGCTAGTATTTTATATATACTATTTAACTACTGAATATAAAAAGTGATTACTTAAGAAACCTTTACAAAGGGGATTACATAGCAATTTTTTTCCTTCATTCCTTCCTGTTAAAACGTGCATTGTGTGCCTATCCTCTGTTCCCTATCTATTATCTATAAATCTCATTTTTTCTGATTTAAAACAAAAACTATCAAACGCTGATTATTTATCAATACTAAAACAACAATTATCGCTCCAAATTTAAAAATGCGACACGAAAAACATATTTTTTAGATTTAAAAGTTAAAAGTGAAAGTTTCAGCCTTTATATACGTCCCACTGCTGGGCACAGGCCTTCTTTGTAAAGAGAGTATAAGGACATAGTCCGCCACGCACATCTAGTGCGGAATGTGCAGACTTCAACTGTCTTAGAATAATTTTGTAAGACATGTAGCTTTCCTCACGCTGTTATCCTTCAGCGCCGAGCGCGTGGTAAATCAGGACATAAAATTGCAACAACAAATTTATTGGTACCGGCACCGGGGTCGAACTCGAGTTGCTAGGCGTACTATGCAACTTAAGGCGACCGCCCGGACACATTAAAATGTTCATAAAATGAGTTAAAAACCATAATAAAACCAAAATAAAATACCCAATATAAACGTTGTTCACTGCCAGGATATTGGGCCAAAGTATTTCATATAAATTTCGTCTCCTTACCTTATCCACCTATTAATAATGGAAAGTAGACACTTCCCGACTGTAATGGGGTTGGTATCCGAACTGACGAGGACAGAGTACGCTGTTAGGAAACCAGACAATGCGAAGAAAACCTGCAGCCAGAGTGGCGAGTTCATCACCATCTTCCACACAAAGTGATCGTACATCTGAAATTGTTTTATAAAATTAAGCTCTCACATCCGTTACGGTTGAAAATTAATCGCTTATGAAGTTAAACTTGTTTACTTGACTTGGAGAATAAGCTAACGAGAAGTTAACGAGAACCTAACGATGGGCAAGAAAGAGAGATGTGAGAACACATTTTGTTTCTCTCGTGAACAATTGTCCATTAAACATATAAAAACATATATACTAACATATAGATGGAGCTAAAAAAGCCCTACTTCAGTGTGGTCCAAAGCATATTTTATTTTTCGCCAAGTTTAGTTTGTTTAGTGCTTTGTGTTCAACAAAGCCGAGATTTAAACCAGCTGGGATCGATATCAATTCTAGATACACTTCTAATATTAATAAAATTTCTGAAATCGTGAGACTAACAGAATTAAAGGAGAAACTCCAGTAACAATTATCATCTAAAGGGGGGAAGATAAGCCTGTAAAGCTTTGGAAACGAGAAGAGTAAGAGAAAAAGCACAAGTGATACACGGGATAATATATGATGATCATTATTTCCTGGCACATTCTTAATTCAAATTTGTATTAACAACGTGAAAAGTTACTCTTTCAAACATCATCCAGGAATACAAAATCACGATAAGCCACTCAGGTACGGGTCAGGTACTTACTTTTTCAATATATAGCGGATTGTCGATGTAGGAGTACACGTAAATCAACAGGACGTGGGAGAAAATAACACATTGTATCCCTATGAACCTGTAAGAGAAAAACAATTTGCAATGCAATTCATATCATATTTTATAGACAGTTGAAGACGAGTTTGAATCTGATTTTGTATCTAAAGTACCTCAAAGATTAAAATTAGAGTACAATTTGTTAAACCAACAATTTGTTTCTACGTTTCGAGTACGTGACGTGAGGTGCTGTGAGGACACGTCGACACTGTCACATCATATCAGACACCGTGACGCCACGTCAGATACTCAAACAATAAATAAATTTGAACGACGTACCATTTTCATCATTCATTTTCATAGACAACCAAGCTGTTAAATTTAGTTAAGTATTAAATTATAGCTTATTGCATGTTACTTAGAGGTACATATACTAAGTTACTATTACTTCTTCAGCAGATCAGCATCAAATTAACTGTTTTCATTACTATAATTGTTTTAAGCAATGCATTCATACACATAACGCATTTTCAGACCTGTTGCCACTATGGTCAATAACAAAAACCATTTCTCGTTTTTGGGAATAAAAGAAAAAGGATGTGTCTTACACTGTTAGTCAGATTTTCCGCAATGAATTGTACACAAGCGGTTCGCGATTTTTTTTATGACGAACTACTCATTTGGCCTTTACTATTTCACCGAATTGAGAGGTGGCATAGCTCTTAGGTCGCTTAGCCTGAACTTCTATTAGCTAGTAACTCGACACAAGAGTCCCCCTGGTGAGGGGTAACCTCGGCTTGGACGGCTACTATGTTAAGCTTAAGCACTCCGATTCGAGGGCCGAACCACGATCAGGGCCGAAGCAGTCAGTAGCTTTTTTATTAGTTCATAATGGGACAATCTAAGCTAAACTAACCTATAAAATATATAATTTCGGTATTTATATTTGGGAAATCTCATGTACAAAAGTGTACGTAATACGAGCTACGGAATGACACTGGTTCAAGTGTTTTAATTTACCTGATCCCTTCCATGGAAGTCAAGTTCTTCATTCGGTCGTCCGTTCGAGGTCTCGATCTGTCGTACTTCAGTATGGCCCAGTTACGTTTTAAAGAGAACGCTAGAAGGTATTTGTTGCCTGAAAACAGATTTACAAATGATCAAAACGTTCACTTTCTTTAATGGAATTCTAGTTCCGCTCTAGTTTGACTTTTACTTTATAACTGATTTACCAAGTGTCCACTTAGATATCGTGAAGACAGGGTTATTGGTAATTCGACGTATATCCATAAGGACGGGCTAGTGGCCATTATTTGCGGTCATTTCAATTCCTATACGAACGCAAGAGTTTGAGTTTGAACTATCATGTTTTTAGCTTTTTCGAATAAGTCAAAATGCAACATCAAACAAAATCTTGGTACATCTTTAAAAAAATAAAAAACGAGCGTCTTGAAGACGATTCCCTTCGAATTAGATCATGTAGTTCCTGAGAACACTCTCCAAAATGCAATCTGTAGAGGACCGAAAGGCTAGCTACCTTACATCTGTGCTCAAGACTGAGCATAGATGAGATTGGTATCAGCTGCGTCACCAAATAGCCATTCAGCCCACCTTTCCACCGAGTCCAAAGCTGCGAGACGGCATTTAGCCTGCCCAAATGTGACAACAATATTCTACATACGACCTGACTTGAGCTTAATAAGGTGTTAGTTTAAGATGTTACAAATAGTGTAGATAAATAAACATTAAACTAGCCGTGGTAGCTCAGTGTTAGTGCGGTCGCCTCTAGTAGCATAGTACGCTAGCAACCCCAGTTTTGTTTCTCAATTTTAAGTGCCGATTTCTCGTCTGCTCAGCGGTGAAGGGAAACTTCGTGAGGAAATTACATGTGGTAGAAAATCTTCTAAGACATGCTAAGTCTGCACTAGGGCCACTTTTTTATTAAATAATACCTTCAACAGTGGTACAGCATTCTCCCAAAACATGCAAGCCTGTAGCCAACACAGCTAGCACCAGTAAAGCGATGCACAGCACAGCGAGGAACCTCGCGGCGCTCGTGGGCCGCTCCGACCTTCCGGAGCTGCACCATTCTGCTGATATCACCTCGGCCTACGAATATCAAATGTAACTTATCGATGAACAAAACTACATCTTGTGATGTTGACATTTAAAATACGTTGAAACGATAAAGTGATATTAACAAGTATATTTAACAGAGTAGAGGTCAGGCAAGTATTAGATTACTGACGTCTACGATACTTCCGAAACAAAAGAGAGGGTCCCACGTTCATTTGATTACGATCAGTTTTTTACGGTAATTTTAACAAAAAAATTCGCCATGATGAAATCAGTTGTGTATCGACTTTAGTCGTAAATATACTTGTATAAAAGTAGGTACAGTTATAGACACCAGTAAAGCTTTGCTATACAAGGCGTGAAAGAGTTTATATTTTAAAAAAAAGTGGTAATTTTATCGAATACGGACACTTGTCAAATTTTAGTGTTTTTTTTCTGACAGAGAATTTATACTAACTCTATAAAGAACGCAAAACTTAGCGCGCAACACCCACTATTAATCATGATGGCGGATGCTCTTGTCGAACTTTTAACTGTTTGTAATTTTATATCGCCAAAACTATCCGTGACTTACAATTTGTCGTGTGACCACCATGGAGTGTCGAACTTTTTTAATGTTCTCTTTTACTATTTGATTATATTATAGATTATCTGTTTTAAAAAACGTTTTTGACTAAAATTCGTCAAGTGTCCCTATTCGATAAAATAACCGGGAATGTATGTATATATAATATAAAATATATATAAGTAATGTTACCTCGAGTCCATACTGCAGTACACTCTGATTGACGCAGATCTGGGCGGCATCCCGCCAGTCACCGTCGCCTGACTGTCCGCACTGAGACACGCACACCCCGCGGTGCACCACCGTCCTGTTGTAGTGCTTCAACGTCTGCGCTGAGTAATCCTATAAGCAAAGCGTGAATAATAATAATAATTTATTAATAAGATAAAACTAATTTCACTAATTTTTAGTTTAATTTTACTAACCGACTTCAAAGAAGGTTCTCGAACCTTCTGTATTTTTAATTTTTTTAATTTTTGTTTCCTCATAACATTGGAATAGATGAACTGATTTTGATGATTCTTGTTTTATTTAAAGGCTGGTGCTTCCCATAGAGTCCTGACGGCCTCAGTGGACGTCAAATATTACTGTCGCCCGTGCTCATGAGAAACACAAGTATATTAAAACACAAAACCGACTTCAAATCAAATTCTTGGTGGATTTAAAGGCTACAACGCACGCAACATTTTTTTTGTACTTATATCTCGTGGATGCCATCGTCACAATCGGACCAAATTGAAATGGGACCTTTCAATTTGGTCCAATACAGCTTTCAAATAAAAAAAAATCATCAAAATCGATTCACCCAATCGAAAGTTATACGAGATAACAAACAATAAAAAAAACAGTTAAATTGAGAACCTGCTTTTTTTTTAACTCGGTTGAAAATTTTTCAAATGTCCGTATTCGATTGAATTACCATTGTCAAGTTAATTTGGATATCGAAGGTTAACGACCTTTAAGTTCTTGCTTACTTGTCTACCTTCGACACACGGAACCGTTCACGCCTCGCCACAGCTATATTTTGGAGGCCCTTACAGGTCACTAACCTTTTTAAAATACCATCTTTTTTTTTCAATAATATGCGGAAACACAAATTAAATTATATTTTCTGACAGTTTTTATGGCAGAGAAGGCAATTCTAGCAAGGAGGGCAAAAACGAAAGGAATTACGGGTGCGTTGCCGACCTTTACTAAAGCATGAGATGAAGGTAGATTATTGAACAAGGTCAATTGAGATTATCTTATATGTGTGATATGTATATGGCGGTAAGTAAATAGTATAATAGACTTGTTCTAGTTAATGGTTTACATATGGAGGCTTCACCCTCAACATTTACGACAGGATAGATAGATGTATGCGAGTTATGAGCGGTTAATGACGGTATATTGATAATTATTAATAATACCGCATGTTGAATAGAATGTGGGTATTTTTTCTTTTTTTTATACTTTCCAACCAAGTGCTTGACCACGATTCCATCTGATGTTAAGTGTAAATGCAATCCAGGATGGTAAGGCGCAATAGCTTGGTTCACCTATTCACTGTATTCTTGAAAATACCCACATAGTAGTACTTTGGTCTATGAATATGAAAAACGAAGCAAAACGTTTCGTGAGATTTGAGGGATGTCCACAACAAATCCAGCAGTGCGTTAAAATCTGATGGTGGAACGAGGAAGAGGGAATTAGATCATGTAATTCCTGATCACACTCTCTAAATCGATGTTTCGGATACACAGATATTTACATGGTAGCTTAGTAAATTCGTGGCCCTCTTTTATCCGGGTTTGGGACTTGGTATTGGACCCTATTGCTCTAGCAGAACAAACAAACAAAATATAAAGTGTGGAAATAATGAATAACTTACGTGGCTCGACTATAGTTCAGCATTACAGCTCCAACAAGTAATTCCAGTATGGCTTCGAGAAGTGTGTTCTTGTGAGCCCAGAGGAGGTCTACACATATTAACTGCCCTATGTATGCCTATTTATCCTCCATATTGTACCCTCAAGCGTGAAGCGCCATAGAACACAACAATGATCATAACGTAATCGTTACCCTAATATACATATGATATTGTGACCAGAATAGTTGATAGCCTTTAGAGATGAGATTCGAGGATTTTAAAAATTCAAGAGCTGTAATCCTGTCCGCCTTCAGTTTTTTTTTTAAATCTTATACTTGCTTTAAATCTACTGAAAATCTCCCTCTATACCATATTTAGGTAAAAGGACGGCTTTTTTATGGGTTAGGTTAAACTAGTGCTTGACCACTCAGCCCTGTAGTTCTGGGCTCTCAAGAATAAGACTACGATATCCCCTGCCTGTCGTACAAGGCGACTAAAAGGGGCCTCGGGTGCACTGGGCGACAAGGGTGGGGGCCTGCGTCGTCCACCAAAGTGGACCCAGGAAGAAGGCGACATCGGCTGGCCCGTGTGCCCGCTTTGCGCTGCGAGGGCACAGGGGGGAGTAACCTCCCCCCGTGACGTGCTCTCCTTGAGCACAGTGCAGAGGGGCTCCGGTGCGTTCCACGTGAGATCCCGGAGCCCCTCGTCATGCACCGAAGAAAGGGCCACCGGGGAGGTTTTAGTGGGTAAGATCCCCACATAACCGACGTCTTCCCCCCAGAAGCCGGGGTATCTTTGTGAAGATTTCCTCCCCGTCAAAAAAAAAAAAGTGCTTGGCCACTTGACTTGATGTTAAGTGGTGATATAGTCGAAAGATGATACGCGCTAGTTTAGTAACTGTCTATTAACTCTACTCTTGAAGGCTCCCACGTCGCACTTGGACGGCTAGAAACATTTTGGCCGTATTTTTTTTATTACTTATGTATTTGCGGAGTGCAATGGTGCAATAATGTCGTATGACAAAAGATCATGTTAAGAAATGTTCACGTGAGATAAAAAAATGAATATCAGAAAGAAAGACCTTGGGAGGGAGATAGGTGACGATCGTAGATATATGTACACAACGGTGTCAACACGGTCGGAACAGAACAGCAATGAGTGCGCCTTAGCAAACCTGTTCCACGCTTGCTAAACAACAGCGGCCTTACCCCACTGCGCCGGTTCAGCTGAATTGCCTTTACGACCGCGTAGGCCAGAGGTTCCCAACCACGTGCCCGAACGATTTGTATGTGCTAGCCACTATTCGACAAAGTCTGATTTTTTTCATAAACATTAATTAAAAATGTGAATTATTACTACGTTTTGTAAATACATATCTCTGGGTGTATGCAATTTATTAATAAATTATGAATAGAGAGAAAGTACAGAAAGTAAATGATGGGAAAATGAGTTATGGAAGGAGTTGGTCGATTGAAAATAAGTGGCGCTGGCCACTCGACCGATATTTTAGAATGTCTAGAGTACTAAAAGGTAGGGAACCCCTGGCGTTAGGCTATCGATATATTTTTCAACCGACATTAAAAAAGGAGGAGGTTCCCAATTCGTCTGTATGATTTTTTTATATTTGAAGATTGATGATTTGATGATTTTTTTTATTTGAAAGCTGGTGCTTCCCATGTGGTCTCATTTCAATTTGGTCCGTGAAAAAGATATATAGGTATTAAATGCATTGAGTATGTGGTCGACAAATGGACGAATAACTCAATATCACGTCAACGGATTTCGATATTTTATTTGTTATTAGAATGGTTTGTAATAACTTGTAGGTTTTGTGGAATGAAATAGTCCAATAACTAGTACACGTACAAGTAGTTATTACGCATAACAATCGCCATGTGTTGCCAGCTAACAGGATATACTTTAAGAGTAGATTGTTAGGTACTAATTATTTCTATTTCGTAATATTCTTACAATAATTCAGAAATATAAAGAGGGCATACATAGCGTGTAGCATTTGATTCGATTTGAAGTCGCTTTTTTTTGTTTTGCTCGTAAATATACTTGTACATTAAATTAATTCCTTCCATTAATTTTATGTATTCATATTTTATTTTATTTTTTCTTTCTCAAGCTTACTCGTTACGTTTCGGACACGTTACTTTCTCTCTTCAGAGAATGCCTTTTGGCATTGAGTTCACCTTACAGCAGATTACATATATAAATTATTTGTTTTAAAACACGACATACAAACGAAACATAGGTTTTGTAAGCAAGTCTCAAATAAGCCATGCGCTCCCAATACCGAGACGCATTGCTCTAATACATTGAGGACCGGTTTGTGGTTGCGAACATTGGCCCGAGAACTTTGTGAGCTTGCATTATGTGTCAATGTTTCCCAAACTTTTCCTCTATCTCGATGGACGAATTATGAAACGCAAAAAAGGTTGAATATCGCTAATAACATCCTTGATGATTTGTAATTGCGTCTCAAATAATTTTTGATAACCTACTCGCTAAGTTTTATCAGATGTTAATTGAAAATGCAATCCATGAAAATGCAAAAACAAAAACCAGCTTGAAATCGAACCAAACGTTAAATTTAAGACTTGATTTTCTAATGGATGCCATTATCATAATTGGACCAAATTGGAATGACAACAAACAAAAAATCATAAAAATTGACTCACCCAGTCGAAATTTCTAAGTTAACAAACAAAAAAAATACAGTGAACATCACCTTCTTTTTTGAAGTTAGTTAAGAATACATTGCAATCGGCAGGAAAGACAGATGCGGGAGATTTATTTCAGTTCTTAGCAGCATGAATAATGAAATAACAACACTCGTGAGCAAATATAAAGGGTCGGTTAAGTAATTTTCAATATATCGGAAGATAAAGACGCTAGCTAACTGAGGCAACTAAAATTTAATGAAAAATACTGTATTATTCAAGATTACGTATATCGATATCGATATCCTTTTTGTTTAAGTTTATGTTTTTAATGAAATATAAATCAATTAATTAAAAAAAAAATATTTTAAGGATATTTAATAGCCTATCGTGCAAAATATATTTCAGTTAGCTAACGTCTATATCTTCCGAGATATTCAAACATTCTTAACCGACCCTTTATTAGGACTCTTGATTGAAGCTTATGGCTATAGTTAAATTTAAATCGCCGCTATACCAAATGCACTAAATCACGTTGTTTAATATGTTAACCGAATAGGTTAAGTGTTTCGCTAAACAACTAATCGTTACGATCAGCTACGATGATCTCAGGCGGTTGCATTCACGCAGATTTTGAGTCAAGGCCGATTGGAAACGTGACATAATGAACATTGCGCCGAGGGAGTTGCGAGACGTCCGTCTATTTCTTACGCGGGTATTACACTGACGTGGGGCTGGCATGTTGGTAACGCTGATGCCTTTAATACAAATTAAAAAAAACTATCTCAATGTTCTAAATTTGAAAGAAAGTAAACGGAGAAGTTTGTAATCAGAAAATGGTCTCACTCTCTATGGAAAATTGTACAAAATAAGGTTTTTAACGTACAAAAACTTGCTAAAAATATGTGTCGTATGTATGGCGATCGGCTCATCTCTACATAATGGACCTAATAAGTTTGATAAAAAGTGGACACAGTGCCTATCCCGCTAAAAAGTACATCTCTATACAACTATTCCTGTAGAAGATGGTTTACATCAAAATTAGAATGATATAGTACTAAATCATTGGGCTATTGAAGCCCCAAAGTTTGTAATTAACATATATTCATAAAAATATAATCTCACATCCATACCCTAGCAGAGTAAACAGAGACAACAGCTCGCTAAAAATTCGTGCTCTGTTTTTTTTAAAAAAAGGAATAAAGGAGCTTATGGCTTACCTGATCTTACGTGATCACTGTCACATGAACATTAATCCACAATGCGTGTGGTGCATTGCCTCTCTTTGAAAAAGGAACAGGCGCGTTCCTTGAAGGTCCCCATAACATAGAATATTCCCCATAGTATGTATGTGTATGTATGTATTAATAGATAAGTATACGATAAGTAAATACGTACCTGAAGCAGCTGGAGTAAAGGGGAGTGCGTGCGGGAGACCAGGACGGCGTCCACCATGCAGTACACGTCCTCCGGGCCCTGGCACTGGGACCACTCGTCCAGGGCGTACAGCGGCGGGAACGAGGAATACGCTGTGTCTGTAAACGTGCACAAACAATTTGATCGATGCCTGATATAACTTCCGAGTTCAACGCCCAATATCAATAAAATAATGTGAAACATTATTGAAGATAATCCATTTCTAACAAAAAATAAATTAAAGTCGGTGTTTGAAGGTACATGAATAAACAATATACAATCTGTTTGAAATCGATTAATAATGTAAAAGACAAATGACAATTTTCTCTTCTTCCTTTGATATATTATATCCAACAAGACAAGTATCGCTGTTTCACTACGCTGATAAACACAGGGAGAGCAGACTTAATAATATAATATATAATATTATAAACCTAAATTGTATACTTAATTGCACCGGATATCGGGTCAGTTGTTGACCTATGAAATACCCTCAGAAGGCTACATCGGTGTCTGTTGACTGAACTGACAATGAACGTTCATTTTGAACACAATCGGTTTATTAGTCTCGAGGCCCTGTACGTTTAACCTATAATATAACGAAGCAATGGAGTTATTAACGCTCTTTTCGAACTGATGCGACCTTCGAAAAACCCTCTTTACTCAAAGATCGTTAAATGCAGCACCTGCGTGTTGTAGACCTTCATGGTCACATTCTAATTTACGCGCCCACGTATTACGAAGCCTTGGGTAATACATAGGACATCGTGGTGTGTTATTTAATCGCTAGTAACGAATGGAAGCCATGGTAGCTCAGTGTCGCCGCGGTCGGCTCAATTCGGTTATTATCCTAGCAACCCGAATTCGATCCCTGATACCGCACTAATGAACTTATTAGTTACAATTTTAAGTGCCTCGCCTGTGAAGGGAAACATCGTGAGGAAATCTCATGTAGATTCATGTTTCTTCTAATAATAATTCTAATTCTCATGTTCAAAAAATTGTGTCTATTCCACATTCATTAGTTCCCTATATTTACATTATTAACATATATAAATAGGCTATAATATTTATAAATGGGAAGACATTTTTCAACCGACGTCTAAAACTGAGGACTGCAACCTTTGATGTGGGTGAAACGATTTTAATTATTCTTTTTCGGCTTGTAAATGCGTGTGATTCCCATATGGTCCCATTGTAATTTGGTGCAATTCTGACAATTATTTCCATGAGAAATCCATACAAGTCTTAAATTTGCATCTAGTATGTGCGTCACAAATCAACGAATAACTCAATATCACGCCAACCGATTTCTATTATTCGTTTTTATTGGAAAGGATGT
Organism: Meandrusa payeni; assembly: GCA_029286785.1. Lineage (NCBI taxonomy): Eukaryota > Metazoa > Arthropoda > Insecta > Lepidoptera > Papilionidae > Meandrusa > Meandrusa payeni. Next base: position 1,153,351 of record JAGSMX010000008.1, on the reverse strand, counting down.
ACTTCAAGGATATACACAATCCTCATTCGTTTCGTTTAATTTGAAGTCGGTTTTAAATAACTAATTACTAACGTAAATATTAATTATTAGGCAACATAGAAAGATACCTGATTATGCATGCCGTATCCATTTTTTATTATTATTTATTAATTTTCTTAGGAAGCAGTATTTTTAAGTATATCATAATGGCTAAGCATTCGACTTTACGATCTTATTGTCAGGGTTCGAATTCTAGCTGTCCCCATCCCATTGAGTTAACTTTTTCCGTTAATTAAATATTAAATAAAAATATCTCTTGGTAATAATTTGTTTTCGGTTTATGGTGATAGGCTCACCCCTAGTCACATAGGGGGCCTAATAAGCTAGTTTTAAAGTGTACAGCAAAAGTTGCCTCTGTCTGCCCTGTTAGCTTATTTTATATTTCTTACTATATTCTATATTGGAATATATCTTTCTAGTTCTATTTTATTTGTATTACTATTTACCATTTACTGCAATAATACTTCCACTTATATTAGTCCATAAGTTCACTATAATGAGAAGAAAAATCTCCCCGTTTCTCCTCATTGTAAACTGAATTTAAAAATATATTACACTTTGATTTTAAATACGCGCACTGTGTATCCTTTACAACACACCTTTTTTTTTAAATTTAACACAAAACAATATTCTGTGATAAAAGATTATAAATGTGTTTCGAAAATATAATAAAAATTTCAAATTTAAATTATGAAAGATTATATAATTCTGGTAATTAATTATCTAAGCCATTAAACGCTTTCCTTACACAAATAAATTATTGGTAAAATTATTGCTTATATTTATTTTGAATAAATGACTAATTACTGAACGCACGATTTAAAAAAATCGGAACGCGAGACGTCAAAACGTGTAAAATGGCGCGCAAGTTTCCTTACAATTAATTGGTACACAGTCGCGGGCGCCGGAGCCAACTGGCCGGCCGTCGCGAGCGCACGTGTGGAATTTAAAAAGAATTGCGAAAGGCATTTGTGCAATGCCTCCTCAGGGTGGAGGCCTGCCGCCCTTCTCTCGCGCAGTCTTACGCCAGACGCTGTTTCGATAGCCAGCATCTGTCTCCACTAATCGGTCAAGTTTGTAGAGCCGCTGGTGGATTCCAGATTTTGTAATAGCCTAGACTATTAATAACGGAATCTCCCAAAATGCCTTATAGCATTAAAATTTATATGCTTTTAGCTCAGATGATATATTTATGTATTTAATTCTGAGAGGTAGGCAAAGACAGCAAATTAAATTCCAACTAGGACTCCAATAAACAGATTGTCATTAGTACGGTACGCACGTACTACATTAAATAGGCTGGTATTCAAATCCGGTGGTCAGACTGAACTATAACTGGTCAATGGCCTGGCTAAGTATTTTTGTATTAAAAGTAGTTAAAGTAACAGCCTTTATATATGTCGCACTGCTGCACAGTCCATTATGCGGTCCTTGTGCCGATTGGCAGACTTCATATGTCTTAGAAAAAAATTCTAGGACATGCACGTTTCCTCACGATGCCTTCACCGCCGAACGCGTGGTAAATCAGCACATAAAAATGCAACAACAAATTTATTGGTGCCGGCACTGGGGATTGAACTCGGGTTGCTAGCGTACCATGCAACTTGAGGCGACCGTCCGGTCACAACTACCACGGCTCACAATGTTAATATGTTGGCGGTAATCAGTGAAACTACTAAAACAATTTCACAATTGTCATCTCCAATAGGAAACTAAACTATTCCTTTCTCATATATAATACTTAATGAATTATACAGATAAAGATAAATTTTAGTATGTATTTCCTTTATTAGTAAACCAAATGGGGAAGCAAAGCCTTTTCTGACATTATTGAGAAAAATATATAATTGATGAGTCATGTGTTTATGGTATATTTGAAGTAAATTTGAAGATGTAGTAAAATGTTATATTTTACTTACAGCCATATCTAAGCCAGCGGGTCTCTAGTTCTTTACAGCAATAGTTAACTTCTTTTGATTGTTCTATACATTCTCTCCACGATACTTCTTCCTTTGCAGTGCTGCCATGTTTATTTATTTATTTTATTTAACATACATTGAAATAATAATCAAATTTACAAATTAAGTCCTGTTGTGTATGCCAATTACAGGTGTACACAACATTCGTTATTAAGAAACGTAATGATTTAATAATTAGGAGTTAAAAAAATATTTTAAATAAAGAAAAAGAAAAAACAGTAATAAATTATGTAAATTGGCCAAATTAAATTATTGCACAATTTTTAATACGAAGATGCGGAAGACCTTGTGCGAATTAGAAAAAATGCCACAAAAATGTAAAATATGATAAAGTTATAGTCCAGGAGCATTTTATACAAGTTCAAGCAACCGACCAAGCTGTACTGAGAGGGTGCTAAGTCCCAGTCAGATTCATAGGTGCTCATTATTTAAAAATTACGTTAACACAATTAGTCAGCGACAAGGAACTGATCGTTTTTCGAAATGTTTACAGTGCTTAAGAGTTTTGTAATTCTTTGCAGTAACGACAACTATCGATTGCCGCAATTTTGAAATATTACAATGTTTAAAATAGTAAATAGGGTCAAAGCAAAATTGTTGTTGATTTTTTAGCGTTCTAAGAAAGATATAGCAATATAAAAATATATGATTTTTTTATTTGTGATCGCTCTACAGTCGTATGTACGAACGGCCTAATTCCGGCCATTGTTTCCCGCCGTTAAGGAAACCAAAGATTTTTTTTTATTTATCGACACTGTCATGAAATAGATTTTCTCAGTTTTTCCTCAATTACCCCTTCTAGATGCCTAAATCACTGAATATATATAACTAGGTGGGTATGTATATATTACTATTTACTATATTCATTATTCATGTGCAATTATTGTCTATTTCTCATCTCGTTAGCTGTCATAAGTGACACATATATGACAGAGGACGATTCTTGCCAGGTGAACATTTTCCACTTGCTTGATTTTGTACTTAAATAGAAATCTTATTGACACGAACTGAGAGACTGATCTTACCGTGAGGTCGTTAGTCGAACACGTAGGCGTAGCCACTATCTCGTCATACAAGTTGAAAGAAGACTCATTGAAATTAAACTCTTAGATAGACGGTGATCATTGTTCATACATAACTAACGTATGACTCCTCTTCGCTGGTTGGTTTCAACATTGCTGAGGGTGAGTTCGTGGTTTGCGATCCGTCGTCAATTTTCCCTATCTGCAGCCATGCGTAGAGCATTGCTTACCGAGGTGCCGAGAGTGTTGTGGACCAGTCAAGCGCGTGGGGCTTCGACCTATAGGTCCTGTTCCGTCGATTTTGCCTGAGACAACCAACTTTTCCAAGTTGTCACGTTTCTTCTGGGAATATGACCAAAATATTCCAGTATCCTGAATAACGATATCGTGGACATCCTAGCTTGTTTCTTGAGTTCACTTAGAATGTACACGTTGCTACGATGTATCGTTCCTTTGCCAGCACCTCATTATATGACTACAGAGTATAAATTCATAGCTGTTACATAAACGAATGCAGATTTAAATTTGTCGGTTGCAATTTTTCTTCAGTAACTACTCAGGTTTTATTTGAATAAATCTACAATCAACCATGACCCGAATTAATGAAACAAGTTTTTTTCATATATTAAATTAAGTGACAAAATGAACAAGGCATTGACCTGGTAAATAATACGCCCTGATTGAAGCAATGCGGTGTTGCCAGGATTTTGAAGTACATAAATACAAACACAGAAATACACAAATAAGACAAGAAAAATAAATTGTAACTTTATATTTGACTTAACTTCTCAATTTCAATAAACTATTTACAGGATAATTGTTACATTAATAATAAATTGTCGTTATCCAATGCGATAACTCGATTGTTCATTATTGACATTTGAAAACAACTCGAAACAATAATAATGTTTCGTTTAATAATTTAAATGTAAGACAACGGAAAAATCGCATTCAGCCTTATTCAATCGTTGCGTAAAGAAATAAAAATCAATATACAAAATGTAAAAAATAGAGACGAAAAGAGCAGCATTAAATTAAAACATCTACATAAAAATAAAATAGGCGTCTACCATGATACCGCTTTTACATAATCTGCAAATCTATATATAGTGTCAAAATTAAGTTACTAGCCAGAATTATTTATCGATTTTCTAATCGATGACAATTTAAAACGTCAGTATACTATTTATATGCTGTAGATTTATTTATACTACAAGACCGGCAATGGTAACAAGTAAATTTACGGGTGAAAACAACGACTTCAAATCGAATCAAACGTTAAACGCTATTACGCGCGGACGCCCTCTTTGCATTCCCGAATGGATGTCATTGTATGTACACACGGGAAGCACTAGCTTTCAATTAAATTAAATATTCCAACCAACCAAACCGTTTCACCCAATCGAAAGTTATGAGGTTAACATACATATAAACAAAATTGTTGTTGATTTTTTAGCGTTCTAAGAAAGATAGCAATATAAAAATATATGATTTTTTATTTGTGATCGCTCTACAGTCGTATGTACGAACGGCCTAATTCCGGCCATTGTTTCCGCCGTTAAAGGAAACCAAAGATTTTTTATTTGTGATCGCTCTACAGTCGTATGTACGAACGGCCTAATTCCGGCCATTGTTTCCGCCGTTAAAGGAAACCAAAGATTTTTTATTTGTGATCGCTCTACAGTCGTATGTACGAACGGCCTAATTCCGGCCATTGTTTCCGCCGTTAAAGGAAACCAAAGATTTTTTATTTATCGACACTGTCATGAAATAGATTTTCTCAGTTTTTCCTCAATTACCCCTTCTAGATGCCTAAATCACTGAATATATATAACTAGGTGGGTATGTATATATTACTATTTACTATATTCATTATTCATGTGCAATTATTGTCTATTTCTCATCTCGTTAGCTGTCATAAGTGACACATATATGACAGAGGACGATTCTTGCCAGGTGAACATTTTCCACTTGCTTGATTTTGTACTTAAATAGAAATCTTATTGACACGAACTGAGAGACTGATCTTACCGTGAGGTCGTTAGTCGAACACGTAGGCGTAGCCACTATCTCGTCATACAAGTTGAAAGAAGACTCATTGAAATTAAACTCTTAGATAGACGGTGATCATTGTTCATACATAACTAACGTATGACTCCTCTTCGCTGGTTGGTTTCAACATTGCTGAGGGTGAGTTCGTGGTTTGCGATCCGTCGTCAATTTTCCCTATCTGCAGCCATGCGTAGAGCATTGCTTACCGAGGTGCCGAGAGTGTTGTGGACCAGTCAAGCGCGTGGGGCTTCGACCTATAGGTCCTGTTCCGTCGATTTTGCCTGAGACAACCAACTTTTCCAAGTTGTCACGTTTCTTCTGGGAATATGACCAAAATATTCCAGTATCCTGAATAACGATATCGTGGACATCCTAGCTTGTTTCTTGAGTTCACTTAGAATGTACACGTTGCTACGATGTATCGTTCCTTTGCCAGCACCTCATTATATGACTACAGAGTATAAATTCATAGCTGTTACATAAACGAATGCAGATTTAAATTTGTCGGTTGCAATTTTTCTTCAGTAACTACTCAGGTTTTATTTGAATAAATCTACAATCAACCATGACCCGAATTAATGAAACAAGTTTTTTTCATATATTAAATTAAGTGACAAAATGAACAAGGCATTGACCTGGTAAATAATACGCCCTGATTGAAGCAATGCGGTGTTGCCAGGATTTTGAAGTACATAAATACAAACACAGAAATACACAAATAAGACAAGAAAAATAAATTGTAACTTTATATTTGACTTAACTTCTCAATTTCAATAAACTATTTACAGGATAATTGTTACATTAATAATAAATTGTCGTTATCCAATGCGATAACTCGATTGTTCATTATTGACATTTGAAAACAACTCGAAACAATAATAACGTTTCGTTTAATCATTTAAATGTAAGACAACGGAAAAATCGCATTCAGCCTTATTCAATCGTTGCGTAAAGAAATAAAAATCAATATACAAAATGTAAAAAATAGAGACGAAAAAGAGCAGCATGAAATTAAAACATCTACATAAAAAATAAAATAGGTGTCTACCATGATACCGCTTTTACATAATCTGCAAATCAAAGTATATATAGTGTCAAAATTAAGTTACTAGCCAGAATTATTTATCGATTTTCTAATCGATGACAATTTAAAACGTCAGTATACTATTTATATGCTGTAGATTTATTTATACTACAAGACCGGCAATGGTAACAAGTAAATTTACGGGTGAAAACAACGACTTCAAATCGAATCAAACGTTAAACGCTATTACACGCGGACGCCCTCTTTGCATTCCCGAATGGATGTCATTGTATGTACACACGGGAAGCTGGCTTTCAATTAAATTAAATATTCCAACCAACCAAACCGTTTCACCCAATCGAAAGTTATGAGGTTAACATACATATAAATAAAACATCGTCTGTAACGGATTGAGAATCTCCTTTTTTGAAGTCAGTTAAAAAATAATAAGAATCCCAATAGAGATCCAAGCTAAGCGACCTTAAGAGCTCTGCAACCAAATCCGGTGAATTGCAGTCAGCTTCTCTGGCCAATCAGCGTAGACTCGTCATAAAAACAATTAACTATAGAACGGAGTAAAAACGCAGGTATAAATATATTTCTGATTTGATACCTGGTAAATATTATAATGAAAAGAGTAGCCAGAAACAGAAATGTTGGTCGTAGTAATGGCCTAGCACGGCGAAAGTTCGCGGTAAGGGTAATATTTAAAACAAAGGATTGCTAACAATGTTTTTTTCACAAATATTACTAACATTCCTGTTAACCATTCGAACTAAGTGGTGGATTCGAACCTACGCAGACGAGCTCTAAATCTATAGGCTATTGACGCTTCAAACAATAACTATTATATTGTATTTATTTATACATAGTAGTATGATACATTACTTCTTAATTGATGTTTTGGTGCGTGGTATTTATTATTATAATGGACAAATAAATATAATAATATTTCTAGAAAGTGAGATACTGGTCGGATAGACGTGAATGATGGATGGACGGGAATCGCAAGTGCTGCCAAGTTCTTTCACCTTGTGAAAAAGGAGTATGCGAAGCAGACTGCCAACCTTTGCTAGTAATAAGCTTTAAGAAGTGGAAAAAAATTCTAACTGTGTACGACGCAAGTAATTGAGCAATATAAATAAGCTGACATTGAGAAAAGACCCAGTCGTTACGTGTTATCGATTGACGTTCACCGGACCTTTAGCCGTAGCAACCCTGAATATAAAGAGCCCGCCAGGGTAATCAGGGCTTCATCAGATGATTTGTTACACACATACTGGGAGTTGCATCCTCCACCTGGCAAAACTATCTTATAGCTTACGCTTCAACACATATAAAGAGCACTCCTTCCATAGTAAAAACTATAACGAACTAAATGAATTAAGTATTGTTTTGACAAACATAATATAACTTACTGACATTAAATTAAAAGTAAATAAATACAGGGTGTAAACAATTACTTTCATTCAGCATTAATATATTATTTTTTTAATGATACCCGATAAAATTTCACTCCATTTCATGGACAATCTTAATTTTACACAGTCTGTAGCAATTTTTTACACCTTATACAAGACTATATACATGTGTTACAAATATGAAAATATCTTTTTTTTTTTCAATAACCTCTCAAGCGAAAGCTTTTCTTTAATTACAAGCGAAATCTGAAAATAATACAAATTCGACGCGTCGATACAAGTTGAGGAAAGTGTTATATAACATTATGCCGACTACCTCTTATATAAATGCAAATTAACTTAATAATAATAATGTTCCAACGTATTATACATTTGGATTTTTATTGAATAATACTCACTAAATTATTAATAAAAAAACATATATGTCTAGAATGTAAACAAATGTAAAGATATTTTCCAAGAAGGTTACATGACTATTAAAAGTACAATGACAGCTGTCAATTGTATTATGAAGTTTTAAAAGTCAAATTAAAAACTTAAAAGCGGGATTTAGTCTAATTTTATAAAACGGTAGCGCGTTTTACCCTTTAACCAAACTAGACGAATTTATTAACGACAGTTACTGTCAAATTATCTTAAAACGAAAATCATGTTGATGGCACAGTACAAATGTTGCCAGCGGTGAATTCTCTAACTTGTATGGACGCCAACAATATATCTAAAATCGAGAAATGTCAACTCGACATCGTAAAGATGTCACGATGTCATTCCTGGACTAATACATGGAATAAATCAAGCCACACTGTCAACTATTTAGTACACGTTTAGTATTTAAATAAACTATGTGCCCATTAAACATGTACTATATAGCCTCACGTATACTATAACAACAGGCAATACAGATTCAAAATCATTGAAAAGATTTTTTTTATCCATTTCAAACCTTGAATTCTATTAGATTTCACCAAACGATTTTAGGAATAACAAAACATTGAATAAAAATAAAAAAAAAATTGTTCTTAAATAGAAAATAGATAATTTTCTTTATCCTTCAAAGGACTTAGTTAAAAATTGACATTTAACACAATATTAACTCGTCATTTTTAAATTCGTTGTTCCATACGTATAAATACACTTCGAAATGTGTATACATTTCACAGTGCAAGTCCAACCCGTTACCAATGCAGTCTCTGATCTGGTATTCCAAGATCTGTTATCTGTTATCCACTTAAATTGCTTATTTGTCCAATATCACACACTGACAAAAATATATAAAAACAAAGGAACATGATTAGTGAAAAAGTTGTAATTATAGTACGAAGTTTTTGTATAAAATGACACTCGGAGAATAGGAACAAAAAGTGAGAAATTTATTGCGAAGAATCTACAATTCCAACTGCGAAGTCGTTTGTTCAGGCGTAGCCGCATACAATAATATTAAATCAGTCGGACGTAATACCATCCTTTTATAGTGGACAAGGGCGAATCGCATTGATTACTCTTTCATTATACGTATAACAAACTGACTGAAACTGCAGGCGGCTATATAGCCCAGAATAGAAGAGAATGGGGAATGCTGGTTGCTAGCAGCTCTCTTATTGGCCACGACCCTCAGGTCTGAGAAAACAATAGAGAAGATAGCAGAATATTGGAACAAATAATTGCGTTTACAATATATAGCAAACGCGCGAGTTGAATGCAGTCGGGCCGTCAGTGTAATAATGTGATAGTTATCGTAAGCTTACCGTGTTATTTGTATGAATTTAATAATGACTTATCCGAGTCCATCAAATTGTTACCAGAAAACGAGTTGTTGTTCACCGCCAAGCACGAGAATTGTCAGAAATATGCAATTATTAAATTTTAATGTTTTTTTTTTGATTTCGTTCTGTGAAATACATTATTAAAAATATGTTATAATTTTTTTTTCATCATCCCATGATCTATTGTAAAATGGTAAACTTAAAGAATTGTTTTAATCTATCTACACACTATGGTCACCAATAATTATACTGAGTTCACATCACTACCGCATTCCTAAGGTCTGCATTCAACTCGCGCGTTTACTATACGCTAGTACGCCTTACGATAGGAGACTACATCTCCCCACTCAAAATCAAGTGAAATCTTGGTCAAGTTTAGTTTAATAAACTATAATTTCAACCTGTTTAGCCAATTTGGATAGACAGATATAAGAATTTATGTAAGCGATAGGATCTCACAGTCTCATCAGATTTAGATAAGGTATTCTCTAATTCTTTTTGCTGAAAACGCAAAATGGATTAGAGATAGTTTGTGGATAAAATTAAATAATACTACAATACCATAACAGTGGGAAGTTAATGGCAGTGGCGAATACATAAAATCAAATGAAATAAACTAACTTATCGTAATATCACTTGTAATGTGATTGCGTTACAAAGTATATTACATTACAGTCAAAATGCGTTAAGTTTGTTCCGACAAATAATCTGTTTTTCCCCGGATTCTTACGTAGAGCGTAGAGTTATAGAAAAAAACAACGTCCAACAAGTGTCTTATGTACTGTCAAGTCGTTAACTAGAAGTTAATTGTGTATATAAGAAAACGAAAAAATATTAGCGAAATTAAGTGTTCAATGCAGGGCAGTAAGCAGGTTAGGTATCACATTTGAGACCACACAAGCTCGATGAATACCCATCTCCCCAATTGAATGAAACAAGGATCTTTTTTTCCGATTATATGTGGGTTTTTTTTGTCTTTTCTCTCTTTCAAACGTACGTATACGTGGTACGTTGGTTATAAGTATTACATCTATGGTTTTCATCAGGCACGTCGGTGTCTAGTGGTTTTCCTGTTATGACCAGTTAGTTCGTAATCCCATATAGGGATGACGCTGATCATCTGTCATTCCTTGTTGTTATTACACATATTTACCGTCTACAAATACAATACCCACTTACAAACCTCCCTCAAATGAGGCCGAGAGGTCAGGAGGGATTATATTTGTCGTGGCTAACGCTATCCCTCAAGGATTAGCCTCAACGTAACGCCCGGGTAATGGGATCAATACCCCGAGGCATTATTATATATTATAGTTATTTTGACACTCGAGTACCAAGGTGACGGTTGTAAAGTCTGATGGTGGAACTGATGGCTTGGCGGTGGTGGTCAGGGTGTGTGGTGGGGGCGCCAGTGCCGCAGCAGCAGGTGGCGCGCCAGCGAGCGCAGCGCGTGCGCCGCCCCTCAGTCCACCCCCGCGAACCCTTGCGAACCCTCGATCGCCTTTATCAACTTCTCGCGCAGCTGCTGGTAGCTCTCGTAGGGCGGGAGGTCGATCCGGTTGAAACTAGAACCAGATTATTGTTTATACGCCATCCACTTTGGCTAAGGGAGTCAATTATATAATAATTCCTTCACATGCGTCACCGCCCTGCGTTGTTGCTAGAGCCTACTACCAATACTAACCTGTCTTAGCATATTGTTATATTTCAGTGTGACCAGCCGGGGTTCACAGAGGCTGCCTATAGATATATCGAGATGATGAATGTTTGACTTGTCACTTTAATTAAATGATTTTCTATGTTGTGTATGAATTGAATTAAATGGTGTTAATTATTATTGTATTATTATTATTATTTTGATTAATTATTTGTGTAGATTACAGCACCAAATTGGTTTAACTGTAATGGTTCTGTAAGTTTTTTCTAATAACTAAATAAAATTAAAATAAATGATATGTACGCCAGCTCAGCAATGGTTGTCCGCACCAAGTATATATGGTTTTATACCCGTGCAGTGTGCTTGTATATGTGATCAACCACCAATAAATTCTAAATAGAACAGGTTTTTTTTAATATGAGAGATAATACCCGATGCTAAAGAGCTCAGTATAATCTCTATTATAACTTTCTCCCGACCCCGTAACGTTCATTCATCCACCCACAAGGTTCCCCGTCGCCTCAATAGTGTAACTCTAACGGAACGGAAGTTCTTGTGACGTCACGTAATGCAACCAGTCTGTTAACAGGAGGGAAATCTTCAACTAGATACTCCGTCTTCTGGGGGCAAGGCGGAGTTATGTGGGGTTCTTATCCACTAAGACCCTCCCCGCGGTGGCCCTTCCTCAGTGCATTAAGAGGGGCTCCGGGATCTCCAGTTAAACGCACCGGAGCCAGTCAACCCTGGTGCCCCGGGGAGGTTAATACTTCCCACAACGCCCTCGCAGTGCAAGGCGGGTCCACTTTAGCGGACGAAAAAGGCTTGACGCCCCGTGAGCCCTTCTACGACAGGTAGGGGATATCGTAGCCTTATTTTACGAGACCAGTACTAGCAGGTCTGTATCATTTGTAATACCAGTCTGCCTCAACTCACCCAGTTATCGGTGATAAAATGATCAGCATTCTTCAACTTACCATGTGTGTGCTCTAGGGTAATTCTCTGGTGTGCCCCATTTCTCTATGGTGAACAGCTGGGGCCCGTTAGACCCGTACAACTCTTTGAATCCATTCATGGGAACTCGAGACGTGCCGGTCACGAACTGGAGCAATCTCGAACGCATTTCATTGGAGAAGGAGAGAACCACCTGCGGACATATTCATGGTTTAATTGTATATGAGACGCATAAATACATGTATGCCTGAATACCATGACATTGATTTTTGTGAGATCATCCACCCCATTGATTGAGCAAATAAAACCGCTGCGTTACTTTATAGCTGATTAAATCGTGTGTTTATGTGAGTGTACTGGCAACACCGACCCATATCAGTTTACTTAAAATTATGTGCTATTGTATTGTGTATGCCAATTATAAGTATACAGAACATTCGCTATAAAAGTAATGTAACTTTTTAATAGCAAAATTTTAAAATGAAAACAAACGCTAACAAGATTTTTTTATAGTTTCTAAGCAAGTGCTTGACTACGATCCCACCTGATGTTAAGTGGAAATCCAGTCCTGGGCGGTAAGGCGCACTACCTTAGTAAATGCCTATTCACTCTACTCTTGAAAATACCCACATTGTAATCGGATGGAAAGACGGACGCGGGCAAATTTTTTCAGACCTTTGCTGTACGAATAATGAAGGACGAAGCAAAGCGCTTCGTTCGGGTTTGAGGGATGTTCACAACAAAAGGATGAAATCCTGCAGTGCGTTTAGTCAGTCATATGGTGGAACGGGGATGGGGGAGTTAGATCAAGGAAATTTTGGATAGTTAAAAGTAAGGCACGGACGACTTTACGCGAATTAGAACCAACTCACCCTCCAAAACCACTGCACCACCAGATGGTTCGCATGGTAGTCGCCCTTGTACAAGGTGTTGGCTCTCCAGTCACGCACGTCGATGTGCTGTATGCCGCACAGCAGCAGCTCCAGCTCGTTTTCGTCGAAGATCTTGAGCAAGGGCAGCGGCACCAGACCGTCGAAGCCCTCTAGGAACGCGTACATCTGCTCCTGCACGCGACTCACGAAGCGCCATTGGATCACTAGCCTGTGGAATAATTAAAAAAAAACTGGGTGAACCAGACTACACGACTGAAGTAAAACTTCTTTGGCTCCATCTTATACATTGTATAATTATTATACATTAATATGTATAATAAATACACGATTCTTCAAGAGCGAAAGAAAATGTACGCGCACTGCTCGCTCTCGCTACTACATTATCGTACGAATCGCATCTGTCTCTCTTTCTATCTGCACTAACTTATAAATCACTCTCAAATTCTAATCCCCTCGCCCGATCACACTTTTCGTAACACATTCACCAACTTACTTCCCAAGTGCGTAAAGAAATTCAATTTTGAAAGAAATGAAATTTAATTAAAAAAAAAAAACAAAACATAAAAAAATATTTTTCTTCCCTTCTATGTGAGTAGAACAAAATTTGCAAAGAAGAGATGCGGAAATTAGGATAATACCCACTTGATGTATTCGAACTTGTTCTCGTTGTCGACGGAGATGTTGGCGCCGCCCGGCTTCAGCTCGCGCTGCACCGTCTTGCCCAGCTGCTCCTCGTCCACTGAGAACGTCAGGTACAGCTCCGACGGGTCGTTCTCCTGTTGGTTATAATACAGTTGCTACTACAAATACACATAGTCTCATATTTTATAAAGTAATACCTATGAAAATAGAAATCCGCTTTAATTTTACTTCGTCTTATTTTACTTGACCTATTTATCAACCTTCGAATTGGATAATAACACACATACGTCTTCTAGTTATATTAAAAAAGCATACCTTGATCCACATTAGTGAATTGTAATACTCCAAGTCGACGGACTCCATGTCCTGCAGTGCTATCGACTTGCCCAGCATCATCTTGTAGAATGGACGGATGAAGAAAGCTGCAGACAAACGAATTTAGTAAATATGATAGTCAGATGCAGGGACACAGTTTTCAGAAGTTTTTCACTTAGTAACCGGACATGACGAGGAACGAACTGCTTGATGCTATGTCGCCATAGCAGAAGGCCGTATGCCAGCGTGCGAGCATAACCGTGTTGCAGCTTGTAAAAATAACCGTGTTGCAGCTTGTAAAAATAACCGTGTTGCAGCGTGCAAACGTAACTGTATTACAGTGTGCAAACATAACCGTTTTGCAGCGTGTAAAAATAACCTTGTTGCAGTATGTAAACATAACTGTATTGCAGCGTGAAAACATAACTGTGATGCAGCATGCAGACATAACTGTGATGCAGCATGCAAACATAACTGTATTGCAGCGTGCAAACATAACCGTAAAGCAGCGTATAATCATAGCCGTGCTGCAGCGTGCAAACATAACCGTGCTACAACGCGATTATGGATTTTTATATATGTTTTCAAAATCCAGGTCTTTTTCATGTTTCAGGGAGCCTTCCAATACGTAGGGCATATGCACATTCCGGTAGTTTATCTCACCATCAAGCAGTTTCCCGTGGTAGACAGCCATGCCGGCGACCCTGCCGATGAACTTGAAGTAGTTGAGGTGCTCCTCGTTGCAGACGCCGCTGTTCGGGTTGATCTGCAGCGTGTAGTTGTCCATCGCGGAGTACTCGAACAGCCCGTAGTACGGGTTAAACATCTCCTTCGAGAGAAGGAAGAACCACTCGCGCGCCAGGCCGCCGTAATCTGCGACAAAGTTCATCATTAGCGAAGTATAGCAAACTGGATCCCGCAAGTAAAGAAAAAGATGTTTTTTTAACCGTATATATGTACAGTGGGACTATAAGTCCTATGTAGAGTATGACAGCTAAAGCGGATAAACTGACTTCATGTGTCTTAGAAAGTCCTGAAGATGTTTTCCTTCACCGCCGAGCACATGACAAATCAACACAACAACAGATTTTATTTGTGCTGTAACACCGGGGATTGTGTTGCCAGTGTACTTTGCAATATGATTGCATAGATTGATATATAAAAAATAAGTAAATAATTTATAAGAAATAGGAAATAGAGATAAGTAAAGTAGTAGTTTAAAAAAAGAAATATTGTTAAAAATGGAATAGTTGAAAATAGATATATAAATAGAATTGATAAATAGAAGAATGTAAAGTAGTATACAGTATAAATAGGGAATAATATAAGCACAAAAAATAGTGTGTAACATTTCGATAATAAGGTCCCTAACCTAATGTTGGGGGGGAATGGAAAAAAAAAATGATTTCATAGATGTGGGCATAGAGGTATTATATGTGTTTGGAATACGGCGTTGGGCGAACGTTTATTTGGGCTAAAATTTGTGGGCATTCAATATGTTTTACTTACCGAGACCCACTTCTGACTCGAACTCCACCCATAGCTTGGTCTTGAGCAAGTCCAAGCGGCTGACGGAGCTGATGGTGCGGTAAGAGTCCTCTAAGATGTAGTTACGTCGCACTTTGATCTCGAACTTATTCGGCACATTACTCTGGCGAAATTAACATTCAATTATTTACTAGTCCACGTAGTTGGTTTACCCGGCGGAGTGGAAATACAAGGTTCTGTATTTGCCACATTAATTCATATGCATGCGTTCGTTAGGAAGTATGCGAGGCGTGCCTCTGAATGATAGAATTAGAACCAACTGCCGAAGAGGTTTAAAAATATGTGACGTACCGCTTTGCGCAGCTGGCTCTTGAGGTACTCGTACTTGCGCTTGTAGTCCCGCGAGTAGGGCACGGCGGGGCCCGCGATCTGCGGGTTGGACAGCCGCGGGTCCTCCCACTGGGTCGTGCGCGTGTCTGTCACACACACACACACACAATTATCGTTAAACAGAAATAATAATATATTTTATTAGAAACAAAAGAAACAGGCACAAATAACTAGTACAAAGTATGTTGCAGCTAGAAACGCACATCTTCAGAACATCGATATCAAAATTCTGTTTTTACTTAATCTAAAAACAGATATATAACGGGTGGTATTTTTTTATGCTAATCGTATTTGGGATGACTTAACCCTTATTTTTTTTGTTTGTTTTTTTTAATAAGAGTGCTACCTCTACGGTTACTACTCTTTTTTTTATTATAACGCCTGATTTTTGAAGGTAGTGTTGGAGAATGCTCTGGTTCACGCGTCGTAGACGCCCCGTTGCATTGATATTAGTTTCTCCGCGCCCGCGTCGTCCCTGTTTCTCATCACCATTTTTAGGTTGTAACCCCCCTTATTTAATACTTTTATGCTGGGCGTTCACTGATTCAATATTCGATGTGACGTCACATATTTCTTGCCGAGGCATAACAAACACTTCAGTTTGCTGTCAGCTTCTCTATTCAACACTTGTTTTCTTGTTGATTCTGTCTCTTACTGTTGCTTGAATCAGCTTTGTAAAGGCCTATTCACTGTATTCTTAAAAACACCCCCATTGTAATCGGAGGGGAAGACAGACGCGCGCACGGGAGCCTATGATAGTCCATTGCTGTAAAAATAATGAAAGACAAAGCACTTCGTTCGAACTTATAGGAATGTCTATAATAAAAGGATGAAGTCCAGCAGTATGTATCAAAGTCTTAATATATAGATAGGGGAATTAAATATTTGGTGATTCCCGTGCACCAATGTATAAATACTAAAGAACTGACTATGGTCGATGAAGAAAATCCTGCCGTCCGAATGCACGCGCTCCTCCCAGCCCTCCGGCAAGGGGCCCAGCTCATCGGCCTCCGCCGCGGTGCTGTTCTGCGCGGCTGTCGGCAAGCTGGACGCGCAACCTGAAATCAACCTTATAATAAAATAATGAAAATTCATTTTTATATCACGCAAGAGTAAAAACAAAAACGTACTTTAAATCTAATCATCTGATCGAATATTGAACGCTACTGCGCGCAGTCGCATCGAGCGCATCAACCACATTGGTGACCCCTCTAAGGTCGGTTACCCCGCAACACGCACGTCCTCCTGACGTGCCCCGTAGGTTCAAATTCCCCTATTCTAGGGAGCTTTTGAACATATAAGCCCCCCTCTCGACCTCCGTCTCAATCGAGACCGAGAGGTTGGGAGGGCGTAGTAATGGATAGATTCGTCGCGGCTGACGCTTGAGGGATTAGCCACGACGCAAAAATAGTTATACCTAAAAAATCTGTGTTAAAACGGTACCCAAGACCAGGGGAGCAGTCGCCCCCTGCGCTGATAACCCGGGTAATGGGGTAACACCCCGAGGCCCGTACCTGCGAGGTTCACGGGAACCTAGCAGATGACCACACACACTCACACAGGTCGGTGGCGTGACAAAGACTCGTAGAAAGGCAACAGAAGCGTTTTGTTACAGGCCCTAACGACTACGCATTGTTCTCGGTTGTTTCCGTCTACATATGGTTTTTTTTTTCAGTAAGACATAGACATAGACATTTATATATTGGCATCACAATACAAAACACATCACAGACAGAATATAACACACATTAAAAAAGAATGAAAAATAGACAAAACACAGTTAAAGTTACACGGACAAATAATACAAAACATATGATGCCAATATCGGACACCGTCTCAGCATATGCTGTCGCAAGGATGATTTTCAGCGGTGCCCGGGACTACCTAAAGAGGTGCGCGCGCAATACTACTTTTATATGGGATTTATACAGACAATAAGCGCTACCATAGACTTGTGTCCGTGCTATTTTCTAATGTAAGTACTTGAATTGGTTACTTTGGTTTTGTTAACAAGAGTGCTACCTCTACAGTTACTATTTTTTTTGTTTTTATAATGCCTGATTTTTTAAGGTGCTGTTGGAGAATGCACTGGTTCACGCGTCGTAGACGGCCCATTGCATTGCTATTAGGTTCTCCGCGACCGCTGCGTCCCTGTTTCTCATGGCAATTTTAGGTTGTACTCTATTTTTTTCTCTTTTGATGATTCTCCGATGGTTTAATATGCTAGACAGGTAGACAGGAGTCGGCAACCCGCAGCTCCAGAGTCACATGCGCCTCTTTTGGAGGTAAAGCTACGGCTTTTAGTAATACCTATATTAGTACGAGGACTATTTATTGTTAGCGAGAAAAAAATTGTAAAATGTAATTTTTGACTCTTCCGATTCAATAGGTTGCCGACCACTGTGCTAGACGATTCTAAAGACAACGCTCCTAAAATTATTATGTAGTGAATGTTCGCAGGCAACGGTGATCATTTAAGATCACATCACTAACCGAGCCGGTAACAATTAAATTATGTCTAAATGTCTCTTTTAGATAAATGACGAACGCTGAAAGAGAACGTATATTATGTTTAAGTATTGAGATTTACCAGTTCTGGGATCGATCCATGTAGTGGTTTTTTGATTGTGATCAATGAAGAATATCCTTCCATTGGGCGCCCGTTGCATACTCCAGCCGGGTGGCAACCCTGTAATTGTTACAAGAAAATTGCAACACTTATGAACTTAATAACCGTTACATTACTTAAGCCCACATTCTCACCGAGTTTGTGCCGAAGTACGCAAGAGACAAATTTTAGCGAGCGATATTTTTGTACTAAAAGGGTACCACATATTAACAGTCCGCCGGCCGATATTAGTCTGTCAGTTAATAGCAATAGACCACACACTCACAGTTTTCTAACAGGTTTTAAAGTGAGTAAGTGTGTGGGCGATATAAACCTTGGCTGCAGGCGAACTGTTAATGTGTGGGACCCTTAAGAAACCGAAAATTTTAAACTCAACTAAACAATCATTATCATTGTCCAACATACAAGTCTGCTGGGATACGAAACCCCTGACCGTCGTGTCGTTATTCATATACTTAATACCTGACTATCACGTTGGAACATAAATGAAAAGAAGAAGAAAGAAATAATTAAATCATATGGCCTTAGAATATTATACAAGAACGATTGCCCACTTATTCGCTCATAATAACTTGAAGTAGGGGGATGATTTTCAGAACGGTGTCCTCTACGGGAGCATGCGTACTGGCCGGTGATCCCCCCTGGAAGTTGCATGCGGAGATCCTCGCCGAAGTGTATCACTACATTTTGGCGAGAAGATTCCGCGGAGACCCCCAGCTTGGGAGGAGGTCGAGTATCTGCACCAAATCGTAAGACGGGAGGCATCTCCAAAATGCCACGAATGTGGGGCGCCGGAAGATACGGCGTCCCACACACTGGAAGTGTGTTCCGCATGGGCGCCATAGAGGCGCACGCCATAGAGGGTTTGTCGGATCGAATCTCTTTCTGCCGGTCGTAGTAAACGCTATGCTCGACGGAAAGGAATCGTGGCAGGCTATGGTCTCCATCTGTGAAGAGGTGATGACGCAGAAGGAGGCCTTACAGCGGGTAAGAGAGAGCGCTTCACTATCGGAGCCGCTCCGGTACAGGCGAGCAAGGAGAAGGCAGTTCGCCCGTCTCCAACTTGTCGTCTGCCAAAGTGGACCCGTGAAGAAGGCGACGTCGACTGGCCCGTGTCCACCCCCTCCCACCTCAGGGACATGCTCTCAACATAACTGCCGCCTTCTCCCCAGAAGGCCCCGCCTATCTTGTCAATAAAAAAAACTAGGGCAATGATAACTCGACTGGGCTGATTGAGTTATGAAATTTGATAAAAAAAAATAATATTCAAATCCTGCTTAGAGAATATTAAAAAAACACATTAGCCCATACCTAGACATGAGTTGTTGTAAACTAATATTCAATTTAAATTAAATAAACAACAAACCTTCACTGTTCGGCAGATTTTGACTCTGAGAGCTTGCGCTACTGCTTCTTGTACTATCTGTTGATGCATCTGTTTCGTCCTAAAACATAACGGCCGTTGCAATCTCGACTTTAAGTAATATAGTATAGAATACAATTTATTATGAAATAGACTATAATCAATAGATATCAACCCATCAACTCTAACATAGCAAGTATATATCTTAGAGAAACATTATAATTAAATATCGAAATGGCATTACCGTGAAAAAATTTAAAATTTACGTATTTTCAAAATCTATAGACCTCATTTACGTATGGTTACGTACAAAATTATATTTTCAAGCTAATTTCCCATAAAAAAATTATACCTATAAAAATAACATTCTTTACAATCAAATAAATATAACATCAAGATATAAGAATTGTAACAATTTTGAGAAGAGAACTACCGACATAATCAAGCACAAAACTTAATAATACAAAACGACATAAATGCAAAACATGCAGTTCATCAAATACATGCAAATACTATTAAATATATTAACTACAGGAAAGCGCTTTAAAGCAATACAGCACAAGCCTCGACATTCATATTTCAAAAAATACAATTCTACAGAATCTATAAAACGATAAATTAACTACGTCGCAGTGAACCGTAGACTTTATATTATATTTAGATTGTAGCGAATTCTGGTTCTATTTAATATTAATATAAGTATAATTTAGCGTAAAGTGATAGTAGGATCAAATAAACAGTGTACATATAAAAGACATGTATATATTAAACCCTTAAATACATACAATTTGATCATAAAATCAATATATAACTTGATAATGACACGTTTTGTTAAAGTGTTAAGAACACTAAGAATTGGTTAAACGCCATAGATAGCATTTCGATGTAGATTATAAATTGTTAGTGAAAAGCATATAGCATGTTAAATTTTGTCGTTCACAACGCCCTCATAGACAATTGTGCAAAGCGTCCAATTTAATCGTGTAATGTCCATTCGGCCAGTTAAAAAGATGGTCACATATGTGAATGTTGTTTTTGAAAATAATTCTGGCCAGATGAACTGATCGAACTACTTTAGGCGTGTAGTTTTTAAGCTTATCTGTGTACAGCCAAATTGTTACCGAAAATCTGGCTACAGTGGAAATCGAAGAATGTGTTTAGTTTGAAGCACACATCATACGCAAGTAACCTTGGTCACAAAATGTTTATATAGATCACCAAAAAACAAAGCTTCATAATTGGTGACCGCCAGGTCTTATATTCAATTTACTCACAAGAACTAGAGGGGAATGATCAACGAATTGACTTCTATCTACAAAGACTGAGATCCATTCCCTCCGGATACTGAAATAGTGTGGGAAAAAATATTTATTGACAGTAACCTGAAATGGGGGGAAGAACGGCAGCTCTTAGAGCGCTTAACCTGAACAGACTCAAATAACAAGCAGATATAGACGTAGTGTACGTAACGCAATTTTGTAAACGCTTTACAAAGAAGCGGGAGTAATTATAATATATTGATTTATATATGAGGTTCAATTAAGTAGAATAAATCGATGAAATGTTGTATTGAAATAACTTTAACCGAAAGTGAATGAAATGAATTGTGCTCAGTATAGTTAAAACTATACGTAACCAAATTGGTTAAAAAGTATGTAGAACTAGCAGGGAACCGTCAATTTCTACTCCTAGATATAGAGTATTTCAAGCGTACTAAGTAATAATGTCTGTATGTCATGGGTAAGGTATTGCTATAAACATTTTGTACACAAAACAACACGTCACTCCCGCAAAACTCGTGTCTTACCTCCGAGTCATCCATGGAGCTGGTTGTGGTCCTCCTTCGTCGAGAGGTCGGTGACCTGCCCTCCGGGGTGCCTCCGGTTGGTGTACTAAAGTGATTTTCATCAAAAGTTAAGGACTCTGCTACTATTTCTATTAATTCGACTTCCTCATCTTCGTCCGCCTCAACGACAGTTCTCCCTTCCTCTTCAGTACCATTAACCCGGAAATCTTCTAAGTTTTCGTTTGTTTCTTCGCTTGCATTCGTTTCTGCCGTGCCTACTGATTGCACATCATCATTGTTTTCTTCTCTACTTAATTCTTCGTCATTTTCATTGTTATTTGTAGATGATTCAGTGTTATTGTCATTAGCGACATTGTCTTCAATATTTATTTGACTAGTGCTAGCCTGTTCGTTATCACAAGTATCTTGAGCATCTTCCGTAGCATTAACATTCGTTTCGTCAGTTTCTACATTATCAGCTTCCGCGAGCACGCTCGCTTGAGCGGTCGCAAGATCATTATCATCGGCATTTCTATTTTCTCTTATATTACTATCACAGTCGTTGCTTAAATTAGCTGTTTCTGTAGGAACATTTTCGCCGGCCGGTTCTGGCGACCGGATCGGTGTGGAGAAAGGCGTGACGTCAGTGGAGTTACTGTCTGCTCGCCTATCGCTTATATCCTCCTGTCAGACAGTTTAATTTGATACCAAATTGCGCAAACACAAGCAACTGTCAAACCATTCTCAAATGTCATAACATTTTCAAAACCCAAAGTCAAAGATAGATGATTGAATGTTAATAACTTTGAGAATTCAAAATTAGTATATATTATATGTACGTATGACAAGTCATTGTATATCTTATAACATGTATATTTGTATGGTAATAGTTGTTGTGAATGTTCAATATTCTAAGACAAACGTTGTGCCCTATTAACATGAAACTTTGAAACCTAGAAAATTATGACATACCACTATGTCTTAAAACTACTTGACTAATATAAATCTTGGACCGCAAAATTGTCTATGGTAAGGGCAACACCAGTGACATGTCGAAACAGCAAAAATTAAAATTGATTTTTTGTTGTTATTAATACAAACAATAAGTATATTAGAAAACTTTGTAGCTATGCTGCCGTTACAAATGTTGCAGTGGTAGGTAATGATTTCTCTGTTAGTGTGCTAACTGATGCACATTGTGTTTATCCAATAATGTTCGTTGTAATATCTTGGAGGAGAGTACCGCAATACATTTTGATTACAATAAAATTATATATACAGTAGATGCTCGATAGCCCGTCATTTTGCAAGTTTCACATATTAAACTACCAGACTGCATTGTATTGCAATATCCTATCAATTTCATTCTCACGCAACATCCTTATATTATATGTAAAGATATAAAACCTCTTTTACTTCTTTTTTTTATTTTTTAATTTGAAATGTAAAATGTCACTATAATGTAATGTGTCATTATATTTATTGTGTGACATTATAATAGATAGAATTGGCATACGATTGTTTCTCTAAACATTTTAAAGAAACGTAGTCTTGTCTTTAATTTCAAATAACCACATAGACATTATTATATATATGTTGACATAAATTGCTAAAGAACAATTTCTGTATTTTTACGATCCCATACAGCTGCCAGAAAATCCAGAAAAGCTGAATTTGATTGTTTCACCGGATTTAGAGGAGGGCAGCTCTTAGGTCGCTTAGCCTGAACCTCTATTTTTTTTAATAAATTTATAGGAAGTAACTCGACACAAGGGACCTCCGATGAAGGGGCACCACGACTCGGTCTGTTGCTTTTTCATAGATAAAGAATTCTCTTTTTCACAAATACTAAAGAAGTTTTGAATTTGGAACATCGTAATCAGTATATAAGGGCATATTATATGAAGGCATGTGAAGCCTGCCAATCCGCAATAGGGCCCCCTCGCGGACAGACCTCTTTACAGAATAGGCCTGTGCCCAACAGTCGGACATATATGCACAGGATAATAGGAGACCGCTTGCGAAAACAAAGACAGACGATAGTAATACCGACACCATTTATCATAGGACGGAAAAACTATAGTAGTAATACTTTATGGACTTTCGGTTTTTAGTCCGTTCAATACCATAATTTGAAAACAGGTAGTCACGTCACAACTATCTAAAATTATTTGCAATTTTTACTGTCAACGCCGTCACTAATTCTTTTTTGACGGGATCAGCGCCGCGACGGACCCCGCGGTTCGTTGACCCGAGCATCAGCTGTTTTTAAATTTGTGTTTCATTGCTGTTTTTTCTTTTTTTATTACAGTAATGTATTTTTTATTAAAATATCGTTTCATTTAGCTATACTAACATGGACCATAAATAATGCTAATAACACTTAAAAATATATATTTTTTTTTAAATCAGGATCGATGTTTTTCCAAATCAAAGGTGTCAAGAGTACTATCGTCTGTCTTCGTTTTTGAAAGCGGTCTCCTAACACCCTGTATATGCGGTAACTTGAGCTTTATTTTACTTTTTCGGTGCCTGTTTATAGAGCGCCTACTGTATATATACAAATATTATTTACTTCAACAAAACAAGTGATTTTTTAAAAGACAAAAACTCCAACAAGATACAAAGAAATCGTGAAATGAATTATATGTTAGTCCCTCATTCCGCAGAAGCCCATGCTGCGAGAAAAAAAAATACATTGATAATGTAATGACACAAACCGAGTGCTGCATTTGACTTGAAGGCACATATTATACTGGTTAAGAGTGGAAAAGAACAATGGCAAGATTCGTTAACGTCTCATTAAAACCAATGAGTCGTGATCTCTTAACGGTGTTATCGTTCAAGTTACAAAAGTCATTAGTAGCAGTACTGAATTTGATTCACGATTTGTGACACATCTCTGATTATTGAAGTAAAACTTCTTTACACACGCTTGACTTGAGGTATAAGCTGGTAAATCCGTTACGAAATGTGTTCGCGAATGGAAGTTGAGAGCGAGATATAAGTTAGTGAAGATATAAAAGAGAGACTAAGGGAGTTACATGTAGTATATCCAAGACACTGTGCAAGTCTGTTGTCTGTATCACAGTGTAGGAGCAAAAGATAGCAGTGCGCGCGCACATTTTCTTTGACTCTTAAACAATTGTATATATATGTTGTGTATAAACATACATATAGACCAAGCTAAAGAAGTTTTACTTCCGTTGTGTGATCTAAAGTAGACTGTTTTTTTTTTTAATTTAACTCAGACTATTAACTTATAAATTCAGTATCTCTTCAAAACCAAATAATCCTCTGATAAATTGATTCCAACATTAGAATTGAATTTATTCAATTTCATTCCCAAAAATTAATTTATCAAAATATCACTTAGTACAATTCCTAAACATATCTAAAAATCGTATTTGATGTAGTTAGACAAATCGCATGCAATATATTACTGAAATATCACTGATATATCCCATCTACTTACATACATTCATGCAACATATACTAAGATAATATATCTCACTAGAGCCCTTTGAGCTTAAAATGCGAGTGCAGTAGACTGGCACGAGCTGATGACGAGGCCACATATGAGACATCACCATACACCAGTCAGTAATTTATTAGACTCAAAAAACAAAAATAGTTTTATTGATCTCAACTACCCCTTGGCTTTTTGCCGTATTCATATAGAAAAAACTAATTTCAGGGGGGATTTTATTGACGTATTATCTTCATTATTTTAAATGTCCGATCGTGTGTAATCGCCCTTATTATCGTGTCGACTTCAAGGTCAATTTAAATATATAAAGCAATACAGCAGATGGTCATATCACAATAAAAATCTAAAAATAATTTTGAACCAAAATAAAGCCTTTTTGAAAGACAATTACTAATAATGCTAACAATAAAAATGTAATGCAAGACTTCATTTACCGTCTAATCAATCAAGCTAGACATAACTCAGTATAAGTTACTTCTGCTTAGGCAATGTTCTATAAACAATAACCACACATGCACGCATGCTTACTTGAATATTAAAAATATAACGATACAATCTCCACTATAAAAGCTATTCGCTTCACATATTGAAAGCTACAAGCTGTTAAATTCACTATCAGCTGAAATAAATTAAATATTCTCGTTAAGCAATTTGAGTCAAAAGAAAATAGAATTTAAGTCATTATCATAGAGTCGATCATGACCTGGCGGAATACAGACCTGGTGGTTAGAAGCTGATGGACTAGGCGTGTGGTCTTCATCGGCCGAAATGTGGAACCGCCTCTGGAACTCCGTTGCAGCTGTCTCCATGCGCTCCGCTTGCGTTTCCGTGCTTATGTTACGGCTGGCGGATGGAAGGAGAACCGTTGTATAATACAATTATTTTTGCCGTACCTACACAGATCAGCCAGAGAAGCTGGCTTCAACTGTTTCACCATTGAGAAAAAAACAAAGCTGTTAGGTCGCTTAGCCTGAAATTTATAAAGCGTACTTTGTGTACCAGAGCACTTTTGTACAAATAAAAATAAAATGCTTAAAAGCACGTCTCGGGGAGGTTAATCTCTCCCCCAGCACCTTCGCAGTGCAAGGTGACACGGGCCAGCCAATGTCGCCTTCGTCCCGGGGCCACTACAGCGGTCGACAAGGGCCCCGTCACCCGTGAAGCCGAGACTCCTTTTAGTCGACTTCTACGGCAGGCAGGGCAAACCGTAGCCTTATTCTATAAGGATTACAGGACGGGCGCTAGATATACCTACATAAATAAATATACTTATACATAAGTTATCATGAAATTGTACGTTTTGTTCTTTGTCAAGATATATTTTTGATATATCTTCTGTTAAAAAAATCACAATCTTTCTTGTTTGATGTCTTTTGAGTAGTGATTTTTTTTTATTTTTGCATAATTTGGTGTTTTCTGAATGTCTGGATGTTTACCGATGTTTTGGAATTATTCCGGTATTCTGAAATTTTGTCCGTCTTTTGTGAAAATTGCTGTCAAGGAAATAGTATTTGTTTTGTCATCGTTTTCCTGGCCGAACGGTGAATTCAAATGGTAACATTTCCAGTTTTTCAATTTAACAAAATATTGTTTTATAATAAAATCTATATTTTTATTAGAAATAAAAGACAAAACTGCGTTTCTTTATAATATTTAGAGAAACACTATTTAATGTCCTTATTCCATATCTCTTTTACATAAATATCATGACATTGACGATAATGACATTGGAATGATTACTATAAAAATATAAAAAGAATAAACTTAAGGAGATTATAATTCCTTACTGTACAACTATATCGCAGATCCCATGATATTTATAAATAATGCTGCATTAATAAGGAAGAATCTTCCTGCATTTCACCAATTATTTGGCGAAGATTGCTCAATAGGTGAATGGCGGGTGAAAGGGCGTTTAACTTCATACGTTATCGTCGCTACGTATCAGATCGTAACTCACGTGAACGTCGGCCGTTCCCATTGCGTGGACCTTTCTATATGGTTGACGTAGTAGGTCCGTCCGTTCGCATCCTGCCTTTCTTCCCAGCCCGGCGGCAAAGGATCCCCACCGATGGTCTGCAACAAGATATACAGAAATGAGTACAGACGGAATATCAAGAAGGTAATGATAAATGTTAATTTTTGTTCAAATGAGGATGTTAGACTTCATGAACCATAGAGAAGCAAACGTCCGACCCTGAAGAGCTGACAGAGATGATAATCCAATATCCCAGAGCGTACGAGCCTCTAAGAACCGTGGCAACTCAGTGTCCGAGCGGTCATTCGGAATTCGATACCAATGAACTTATTTGTTGCAACTTGAGGAAATCTACATGTATCAGAAAATTGTCTCAGACATGTGAATTCTAATCAATAGGGTTTAGCGGACCATGCCCTTATACTATCATTACAGACAAGGCAAATGTATAGACGCTTTAACAACTACCATTAACTTTTATCCCGGAGCACGTAATACATAATTTTTGGACAGCTAAAATTTTAAACTTTATAGTGAAAAATGTAGTTATGTTCATATATATGCTTGTACGCAAGGATATCAAATAGTTTATAGACCCATGGCAGCTCTGTAACCGGGAACTTGTCTCAAGATTGATAGAATACGAGCAGTGTACTCCTTAAAATAAAATAAAGCTTTTTTATATGCCAAAATTTGATAATATATCTGTAATTTTTCTGATTTTTTTTCTGTTTTATACTTTTTACCACGATCGCACCTTATGTTAAATGGAAATACAGTCCCGGATGGTAAAGCACACTGGTAAATTTAACTGTGCTCTTCATAATACCCAAATTCTAATCGGAGGGTAAGACAAACACGGGCAAGCTATTCCAGTCCTTTGCTTTACGAATAATGAAAGATGAAGCAAAGGGTTACGTTAGGGTTTGAGGAATGTCCACAACAAAAGGATGAAATCCAGCAGTGCAATAAATTCCGATGGTGTAACGGGGATGGGGGGAATCAGATCACACTCCTCCTGAGCACACTCTCCAAAATGCAATCTGTAGCGTGCAAACAGAGTGTTCGTGCGTTTGATTTCCGATTTTCTCGTAAACTTACTTGGGACATTATTATACTTCGCTGTGTTTTGATAGTGTCTTTATGTTTATAAAGTCCTATTCGTGAACTACAATAACGTAACACAATATTGTTAGTAGCATTTAGTAACTTACAACAAATATTAGGTCCTTTCATACGAAATTGACGTTTTGTCGTACTGGCCACTTTGATCTCAAATATCTATATTAGGAATTCCGATTTCAAATTTAAACAGCTATTTACTCATGGATTTGTTTTTCGAAATCGTAATCCAAATGTTTTTTCCACCGTTGGTTTTTTCTTTGCGTCACTCAGTTTACAAAATGGAAAACATAAAATATCGTGTTATTTACAAGGACCAGTGCTATAGAAACGGCTTGAAGGATTAATAATATATATGGCGGTGGTGTCGCAAAAAAAAAACACAGTGCGTTTTTGGTTCCAACGTTTTCGTTCTAGAAATTTCGACCTGCAAAACAAGCCCCGTGGCGGCCGGAGTCCAAGGTTGATACTGAAGAATTGAAGGCTATTGTGGAAGCGGATCTATCGCAAACCACGCCCGAGTTAGGTGCCGGCTGTGGTGTTAGTGACAAAAGCGTTTTAATCCACTTGAAGCAAATCGGGAAGGTGAAAAAGCTTGAAAGATGGGTCCCTCACGAATTGAGTGGAACAAATCGACAAACGCGCGTAGACTGCTGCTTTACATTAGTCAACCGGCATAATAATGAAAAATGGATATTGACAATGAAACGCTCATCCCAATGGCTGAACTCTGGCGAACCAGCCAAATGCTTTATTGGACAATATATATATAATCTTCATTGGGTAATGTGGGGCCAAAATCAAGTCAAACCCTTTTTTTTGGTAACGGGGAGGAAATCTTTAAAAAGATACCCTTCGCGGAAGCCGGAGGTTATGTGGGTTTTTACCTACTAAAACCTTCCCGGTGGCCCTTCCTCATGCATGCATGGTGAGGAGCTCCGGGATCTCCAGAGGAACGCACCGGAGCCCCTCTGCACTGTGCTCAAGGAGAGCACTTCCCGGAGGGAGGGAGGGGTCAAATCAAGTAAAATCAATCTAACCTAAAATTGACTCGGAAAAAGTTACTTGTTAGCGTTTGGTGGACTAGTACCGGTGTTGGTCACTTCAGCTTTTTAAATCTGGCCAGACGATTACGGCAGATGTTTATTGTCAGCAAACGCAAACCATGATGGAAAGCTAGCTGCTGAACAAGCGAGGCACTGCACAACAGACAGTTGCCAAATTAAAAGAGCTTCAATTGGAATGTCTCAGACATCCACCGTACTCCCTGGACCTTGCTCCAACAGATAACCGTTTTTTTCGAGATTTGGATAACTCCTTGCAAGGGAAAAAATTCAACTCCGATGGGGCAGTCGAAAGCGCCTTCAAAGATTTTATTGATTCCCGTCCGAATGATTTTGCATAAATAACAATGGTACATACTTTGATTAAATAAATTTATTATATTAAAAAAAAAGACTTTAGATTACTCCCTTACAAAACGACCATTTTATATGTTAGGACCTAATAATTCCAGTATTAATAACATGTATACTACTATAAACCTACTAATATACCAAGTACATATATATTCATGCGAAAGAGAAGCTGATAAAGAAATGTCAGCATTAAAAAAAAACAAAGGGCACCTACTAAATGGTTCATGAATGCCGTCTCCACCAACTGCCAATCATCGTCACCGGTAAACGAAGGTACGGTCTGACCGGCCGTAGCAACCTAACAGTGCAAAGCTAAGTTTTACCTCACAAGTTAAATCATGAGAAAAGTTCATATTAATACGAGTCATTACGAGTAATAATTTAATGTTAATTTTCACCCGATTTCAAAAAGGAAGTGGTTCTCAATTCATCTGTAAATTGGTGAAATGATTTTGATGATTCTCTTTTCATTTGATAGCACATTTCAATTTGGTCATGTAATTCAATGGCATCCATGAGAAAACCATATCAGTCTTAAATTTAGTATCAAGTATGTACGCGACAAATGGACGAATAACTCAAAATAATATATATACAACGCCAAAGGATTTCGTCGATTCATTTTCTATTGGAAAGAATGTACTTCAAAGGTAGTTTGATGCTAATTTGATTAGGTTCTTATCAACTATATTTCGTAATATTCCTACGACTTCTACTTTCCTAATTATAGGAAGGAAGTCGGATTTGAAGTAGGTTTTGTACTCGTAATAAATACACTTGTAATAAAACATCAAAACTAAAATACAAAAAGTTTATAAACAAGTTGTTAACAAAAGAAAACTAGCAATATTTCTTTTTTTTTCAGAAATATTACTAACAATCTTGTTAACCATTCCAACTAAGCTTAAGCTTGTGCTAGGACATGGTTCACGGCAATAGTCCAATGGTGGATTCGAACCCACGACCTTACGATTCGCAGGCCGTACCCTAAACCATTAGGCATTGACGCTTTCTTAATAATTATCGTTATTTAATTAAAAAGTTAGTAGCGACTCTGATTATCTAAGAAAAAATGGCACAAATTGTCCTAGAATAACAATAGTTTGCAGGCATGTTAATGTTTGGCTTGTTTTGCAAAATCAAAATCTAACTACCCTCCGTATTAGTTAAAAAAACAACTTTATGACGGCAGAGTAGTGCGGCCAGTTTATTGTTAGTGTTACTATAGGCAAAAATCGGCATATTACCCTATATATATTAAAGAACGAAAGAAAAATGTACACTAAATAGTATATTACATTACAGTAAAATAAGACGACAGTATAATAGTCATGGGCCCGGGGCACAAAAAAGGATAATCTTAACAGCTATGTAGCATTCCATAAGGGGGCGTTGCGGAGTGGAAAAATAACATTTTTTTACAATTTGTGCATGTCTGTTTGTCCCGGCTAATCTCTGGAACGGCTGCACCGATTTTGACGGTCATTTCACTGGCAGATAGCTGATGTAATAAGGAGTAACTAAAGCGATTTTTTATTTAATCGACATCAAAAAGGGAGGTTATTGATCAGGCACATACTATTAATTAGTTGTGTTTAGTAATCATACTACCAATTCGTACTAAAATTATAAATGTGAAAATGTTGGTATGGATGTTTGTTGCTTAATCACGTCAAAGCGGCTGAAAGGATCTGGATAAAATTTAGGACGCAGTAAAATGCAAAAACGAAAATACAAATAAATAACTTTCTTAAATTGCACGCGGACAAAGTCGGGTAGCGGATAGTCTATCTATAAAATTGTACCAAATCTTACCGGCTGGACATTCCCAGTTTGGGGCTCGGGCTCGACCATCTCCCAGCCTTCGGCGGCCGGCGCTGTGCTGGCTTCGTTTTCATCTTCCGTCTCACCCACGCGACCCACTAGAGCCGCATACACTTCGATATGCCCGCGCACCCTCGACCTGGCGCTGTATAACGCATTGGCAACAAAATGTTTGATTAAAACTATTATTTCATTCTTTAAAACATTATAAAAACAAGTGTGCTTTAGACCACAAGACTGAAGTAAAACTGTATTTGTGAAAGAAAATATGCGCGCGCCCTGCGCTTTCTTGCTCCTAGTGTGATACAGACAATAGGTCTGCACTATGTCTTAGATAAACGAAACGTAACTGGCAATGAGAGAGAAAGAAAACGTGCGCGCAACTCTCTTTTATATCTTCACTAACTTATATTTCCCTCTCCACTCTCCACAAAGCGTTTCTTCACGCATTTACAAGCTTGCTCCCCAAGTCAAGCGAGCCAAAAGAAGTTTTACTTCAAAAACCCGTAATAATAAACTGGGATACTTCGTATACTTAACGCGTAAAACCTTAGACTAACAAGAACATTCAAATAACGTTTCTTAGTAAATAGAACCCTTGTATTGGCAGTAAATTATTTGTAGCATTAAAAACATATACATACAAACATATTTAAATAAATATTTGCAAGTAAAACATAAACTAAACGAATGTCAACAGTCCATGCAAACACATTAAAACATGAATACATCTTGTTTACAATCTGTAACGAACGAAATCACATATACAACAAACAGCGACTATTGCACTGTATCGATGGACCAACAATTTCACCAATGTCACCACTATGACATGAATGTCGGACAAATCATTGAAATAACCTCAGGCATACAATATATAAATAATAAATAAGAGAGTAATACTTAAATACATACACATAAATACATCAACAATAGAATTTCTATCCGTATTGTCAAATATATTCCGACTTCTCAAACATGTTTTTTTTTTCGAACTACACAAATTGGTCAGAGAAGCTGGCCTTGACTGCTTCACCGGTTTGAGAAATGGCATAGCTCATAGATCGCTTAGTCTGAACCTCTATGACTAGTATCTCTACACAATGGTCCCCCCGGTGAGGATATCCTCGGTTTGGACGATTACTATGTTACGTGTAAGCCTTCCGATCCATGAACACCGAACCACGACTCGGTCGGTTGCTATTTCACGGATAATATAAGGGACATTCCAAAACTAAACTATGAGTACCACTTTGGGAATCGTTGGCGCTGAGAGCAGGGGCCGAAAAAACCCCAGCAATGCTCCTAACATCGAAGGGGTGGGATTTATTTAGTATATGATTTATTTTTTATCAAAACACGTAAATTCTCATCTTTAACGAGTATCCCTCAGATCGGAAAAGAATGAACTGCTCAAAAGCAGGGGGCTATATGGGGCCCTTACGCTATTTACTCCCTAAAAAGTTTCAGGCTAAGCTACCTAAAAATTGTACTACCTCTCAAAAATGGGCAAAACTACAGAGGCCGCCTGGCTCATTAACGTAGTTCGGGTTCGGGTTTTAGAATCTTTATTTTCTCCTAAGAATAACAATTCGCTTATATGAGAAAGTTACAATTAATACTAAAAAAACAATTATACATAGTTCATTCAGAAATAAAAATTACTATAACACTGACAACTTTATGTCTATTCAAAAACTGAGTGCGCCAAATAATTTGGTTTAGAGCCAACATAAGGTGTGTTTACCCTGTCTACAGGTGCATACAAAATTCACACAGCGACCTTAAAAGTAATGGAAGGAAAGCGTCACACGAAATCCATAAGAAAGTGCAAGCACAGATAACAATCCGAAGACATAAGACGCATGTATTTAATATTTTTAAATGTAATACCGAGAATAGTAACAAATACAAAAATTCATTAACGCGACGACGATATCCATCGACACGTGCACACAGAGAAACGTCCGACACGTTCAACTATAGATATACTTACGATACCACGTCTTGAAATACCAAGGGCGAAAAAAAAATATGTAAGTCTGTTATACAATATCCACACGACAATGTATACCTTTAAGCAGAATATCGCATTAATGTAAAATAAGGATAACTGCTGCACAAATATAAATGTATTCCGTAATACAAATATTTGTTTTATTTATCTTGTTGTTTTTATGGCGTATAAACTAGTGCTTGACCACGATCCCACCTGGTGTTAAGCGGTGATATAGTCGAAAGATGGTACGCGCTATTTTAATAAGTGCCTATCCACTCTACTCTTGAAGGCTCCCACGTCGAACCTGGCCCGAAAGACTGACGTCGGCAACTTGTAGTTTTAGTTTTATTGTAGTTTTATTCATTAATAAAACTACAAGATGTAGTGAAGTTAATCGGCATTATGTATAGCTCAAGGTATAGGTTGGATTGCGCTGAAAATCATTGTTGTAGAAAATTTTGCAAAACGCTGTCCATTTGTTTGCGTCGCAATATACTTTGTTATTTCTCTTATTTAGTCTTGAATTTCTGATTATCATTATCATTTCCGTCAGAGGACATCTACTGGACGCCCAACGATTCTGGTAAGTAAACTATGCTTTCACCTTACGGTATACTGCGTGAATTGGTTGGTGGTATACCGTAAGATTGAACTTCAACTTTTCTTAAATATCTCACAGATGTTGACAATTACGCAATTTGAAAACACTCGATTCAAACCTACCTAAACTTGACAAATAATATGGGTACGATTATTTGTCGCATGTTTTCACACCACTTGAAGTCTTGCATCAGTCGTTAAGTCTCGTATTGTGATCAAAATCACGTACGTGACTGAGGGACTATCGAGGGACTTGTAGTCCACGGAATAATTGAGGATACCAGGCCTAGAAGAAGATCGCCTATGAGGAAGAATAATCAGCTAAAACCAAAATTACACGAATGAAGGAAAGCGCCAACATCTGGAGTGAAGGCCACGACCACTCTGTCAAGAAATATATCGACGCAGAAAAAGTTTTACCTAGGCTGCTTAAAGTACTGAAGCGGGTCTGTTCATCTAACAGGCATAGAAGCTAGTTACTCTATGTAAACTAAAAAAGAAAACCAGAAGCACTGCATGCTGGAGGCGCTACTTACACAGACCTGCGCGGACGTAGGGGGTACTTAGCGGGCGGAGGGCGGGGCGCCGCTGCCGACTCGGTGGGCGCGCCGGCCAGCGGGATCTCCACCATGCCGAGGAAGTCGTCCCTCGTCAGTCTGTTCTCGTCGAAGACCTGAATGAGCAGTTTCTGCTCTTGTGGTTTCACCTGGAATTACAGCACAATTTTAACGACTTCAAAAAGGAGAAGAATATCAATTCGTCTATATGTTTTTTCATGTTTGTTATCTCATAACTTTTGACTGGGTGGACCGTTTTTGATGTTTTTTTTTTTAATTGAAAGCTGGTGCTTACCACGTGGTGTTAAATTGGTCCAATTCTGACAATGGCATCAATGAGAAAACCATATAGATCCTAAATTTGCATCAAGTATGTGAGCAACAAATGGACGAATAACTCAATATCACGCCAACAGATTTCGATGATTATTTTTTTTTATTAGAAAGGATGTACTTCAAGAGTAGATTATGAAAGTTTGGTTCTGATTAATATTATTTCGTAATATTCCCACGAGAATTCGAATATACAAAGAGACCGTCCGCGCGTAATAGCATACAATGTTTTATTTAATTTGAAGTCGGTTTTTCTTTTTGCTCGTAAGTATACATGTAATACATGAGGGAATTATTTTAAATCATCGTTGAACAGAAGTTGAAAAAAACACGCACGGTATTAAAGAACACGCCAGCAACTCGAGAAAAGAAAAACCAAATTAACAGCCGAGTCTGGCGTATAGCACGCTATTAAACAAAGGTCAAGTCCTAGATAAAATCTGTGACTTTCTATTCAAAATAGCCCTTTCACCTGTGAAAATTAAAACTAAAAAATAACATCACGGAATTTGTAACAACATAGGATTCTTCTTATCCGATTGGTTAAAATCCTTAAACTTTAATGAAACGGAAAATATAATGCAAGTTAATTCCTAAATATTTATCAGTTTCGGCATATTTTGTATGTAAAAAATAACAACCACATTCACACAGACACACATGACACGTAACAACAATTATATATGTATATTCCTTCTTTTATATATATATACCTTTATTTATTTATAAATATTTATGTATATATATCTTCTCCTTCTCTCTCCAATACTTTTAAAAAATTTGTGCACAACCGTGGGGTTTAGGCACAGGTTTGTTCCTAGTTTGGACACCAGACCCCCGCCCATAATTGTAATTTAAGTAAGTTGTTATTGAAATTATTGTGGGACAGTAAAAATGTTTGTTTGTTTGTATTCTCTCTGCACTACCAATGATACCACTTTAATTTTAAAAAAAATATCTATCACATGTTTTTAACTGTCGTCTTTTATTGTTAAATCGTTTAATACTCCGTAAAGACAACAAGATTTCGTAATATAACTATGGTAAAAAAAATAAAAAGTCCGTCGTCAATTTTGCTTTGATTAAAAGTATTTTGTTCCGATAACGATTTCTGAAACACGATTTTTTTTCAATACGCAAAATAATACATTATATTTCAATCAATTAAATAATGAAATTCATAAAATCAATTAATTTAATTTAATTAGTAGATTACGGTTTTTGATACACTGACAATTAAATTGTAATCGTTTGCTTTCATAGTGAAACTTTGGTTGCAAATAGCAAACTCGGGCGTCTTAAGTGCATTGGTAGTTAAGACAATGACATATAAATAAAACATATAGGCATACAGATAGACGTAAAACCTTATAATATATAGAAAAATGCTACTTACCCTGAATATAAACTCCTGATTCCATACTGGGTTCAAGGTCTGTAATCGATATTATAATTTCATTAGACCTGGATATATAACGTTGATAATACTATAAGCATCGTAGGTGACGTATGCTTAATACTCTAGTAAACCAGACGGACACAAACAATATTTTATAACTCAAACTATAAAAAAAAAAGAAAGTTAACAATTTTTTACAAAACTTACATTCTTGTTAACCAACTAATCTTAAGCTTATACAAATACAAATAATTTTGAATAAAGTATTTGTATTTGCTTATGTTAGGAGATGGTTCACGTTTAGTCGAATGGTGGATTCGAACCTTTTGTTTTTGTTAACGGGGGGAAATCTTCAAAAATATACCCCTTCCCCCTTCTCGCCTTCTGGGAAGGCAGGGGTTATGTGAGATTCTTAGTCACTAAAACCCCCTGATGACCCATGATGCATGGCGAGGCACGAGGGATCTGCACGCAATGGATCCCCTCTGCACTGTGCGAGGGATTCCTAGATTCGAACCTACGACCGCAGACCGTATCCTACATTATTAGGCTATTGACACTTCAACACACAACACACACACAACTTTGTAAGAAAAACTGTCAAAATCAACCTCTATGTATTAATACATCGACTGGTGAGCGAAAACCATGCTGAAGTTTTACGCAGACACAGAATTCGATATGATACATTAAGTATCTACTTGGTCTAGTTTTGTATATAAGACAAGGGGCAAACGAGCTTACGGCGACTACAAAATGCACAATGCGTTTTCTGTTAATTTTGAAATGTTTTTTAATTTGTTTGGTAATGTACTGAATTTTTATTTTATTAATTTAATCATCATTTTAATAAGTGAATATGCCAATATAAAAATACAAACAAAAACACTTTATTCGTAATGTTTATAAATAAATCATTTCGTGCGCGACTGTACACATGCGCAGCTCTACCTTCCACGTTTCGCGACAGAAGACTTAGTCACTCGACTAAGCTTACTGAAGCATTCACGGTCGAGCATTTGTTTAAAATTATTATAAAAAAAAGTTCAATGTGTATTTTACGAGCATCGCCGCTTATCTAACAGCGGGATATGTAACAGACCATACAATGTAACAGGTTATTAACATTGTCATGGGTCTTCTGAGAAGTCAATTAAGAAGAGATTTGTTTCCACTACAAGGCCAGCTGATGTATTCCACAGTTAATATTCGATTAGACAAACGCATTAACAAATTTTTATGAATAACCAGAGGTAAAGTCACTTACTATTTTTAAATCTAAACTGTAAACTATCTTTTCAATGTCGCTAACTAAATTTACTTTTATTCTGATCTATATATGTATATACATAATTTATATATACTCCTGGTCACAGGGAAGACGACCAAGAGGGAGCCCTATACGTTGGACAGACCACATCAGCAACAACACCAACACGAGAGTCCACGAAGCATTACACACCGCTAAAGACCGCAACAGGTAGAGCGAGCGTACGCCACATAATTGGAGGTCACGACCTTCAGCTATAAGGAAGACGACCCAAAGAGGAGGAGGAGGATGTATATTGTTAGTTTTGTATAATATGTAAGTTTTTATTTGTGTATGTATAGCTTATATTTATTTCTAATATCAATAGAGTCTTTACTACAAATGTTTTTGATGTTATTTTTTTTTTTGCCTTTTCTTTACACCCTACTATTTATTTATTTTCCCTCTCCTGTCCTGCAGGATAGTCTGGAAGACATCGCTCATAGCGAAAAGGCCGCTCTTGCCTTTCATCACCCTACTATTTATTTATTTTCCCTCTCCTGTCCTGCAGGATAGTCTGGAAGACATCGCTCATAGCGAAAAGGCCGCTCTTGCCTTTCATCACAATCAAAACATCCACTGCTGGACATAGGCCTCCCCCAAAGATTTCCAAAAGGACCGGTTATAAGCGGCCGCATCTTTTCCCAACAAAATTGGAGCAATGAAGAATCTATCTAAACCTAACCGCATGGTCATCAAGAGAATACAATTTATATTTTATGTACCTTTTTCTTTGTTTTCGTGAGGAAGGTCTCCACTGTCACGTCACCGTCTGTTTTCTGCAGCTCCACCCGGACGTAGGGGTCACTAGAAGAGAATTATTTTTTTATAACACGTTGTAATCTGATACATGTTTCGTTACGGAAATAATAGAAGGGAGATGGAATAATATTACCGCGACTATTTTATCATATACTGTGACAAGGGAAGATATGAAAGCAATTACCGGGAGTGCTTAGAGTACTTTTTTTAGAGGGAAATTAAAAAAGGGAAATAAACGGTTTTAGCAAAATTTTGTAGTTAACAAGTATATTCACGAGTAAAAACAAAAACCGACTTAAAATCAAATCAACCTTTTCCTTTCTGAATTATCGTTGTGACATTACGAAATAGAATTAATCAGAACCTAACAACACTCTCATCAAACTATCCTTGAAGTACAGGATGTACTCCAATAAAATATGAATAATCGAAATCGATTAGTGTGATATTGAGTTATTCGTCTATTTGTAACGCACATATTATTATTACATTTATTATATTTAACGTAACAAACAAAAGAAATCGACAGTCGAATTGAATCCTCCTCCTTTTTTAAGTCGGTAAATATATTCGAACGTAGTGGCAGGTTCACCGCTCTCGTAACGTTATGTTAATGACCGATTATTGGTGACGGACTGATAAGAAATCGGGGTTACAGTAACTTATTTTTTTAATAAAAAAACTAGAGTACCCAGCCCACTTCACCAGGCTAGATTTTGCTTTATTTTATTTAAACAATAAACTTACATCATTTAATATTTTATTTAACTCTTACAATATATTAAATTATTAATTTCCCTCCGTATTCATTCTCTTTTATTCTCTTCTCGAGCGGGTGAATATCATTACCCATGTACATATCAGTAAATACAATATCATACTCGTAGTACTAATAGTATTACTAGTACCATAGTAAATAAAAGCCGTATTTGAGTTCAAAAAGAGAAGTTTCATTGAAATCGGTCTAGCCGTTTCGGAGCCTATACGGATCAAACCCACACATTTTCTCTTTTATATATATAGATAAAAAAATATCATAAAAAAAAATATTTTTGTTACGACTATTGCTTAAATTTTTGGAAGAAAACATTAGTCACCTGACTTTGGAACACTTTGCTGTAAACAAAATGTTTTGTGCATTATAGATAATTTATAATTACCATATTAGGTCAGTTAACCGGTCTTTTGATGGTTAATATTCTTAACTGATTACTATTTACATTCTTTAGTTCATATACAATTATAACCAGATTATCGGTACGACAGATTATGTCATCCCCGCGGTTTGTCCTTGCCAAATAAAAACAAATACGCGGTATTTATCCGCAATGCAGTCAATCTTGCACAAGGCTTCCTCTGTTACTTGTAGCACACATTTTAAAGTACGAAGTATCACGTTAGAGTTATATTACTTTATAGTTATAGCTATTGGACGGGGTCGCTTGGCCTGATGCTCCAAAGGCGGCCGCGTGGCGGACTAGTCCATTACACTCTCTTTAGAGAGAAGGCCTGTGTCCAACAGCGGCTATAACTAACTTTAAAATGTGCGCTACAAGTAACACTGATGTACGCACACAGTCGAGTTAATTTACTATTTATGTGAATAATCGTATAAGTGTGTAAGATCGATTTTTTTTTTACGAACTACACAGATTGGCCAGAGAAGCTGGCTTTGACTGCTTCACCGGATTGAGAGGAGGCATTGCTCTTAGGTCGCTTAGCCTGAACCTCTATCGCTAGCACCTCGACACAAGGGTCCTGCCGGTGAGGGGTAACCTCGGCTTGGGCGGTTACTATGTTACGAGTAAACATACCGATCCGAGGACGCCCAAGAGGGGCGAACCACGACTCGGTAGGTTGCTATTTCACGGATAATCTAAGGGACATTCAAAAGCTAAACTAACTTTGAGTGCCATTTCGGGAAGCGTTGGCGCTGGGCAATTCCAGCAATGCTCCCAACATCTAAGGGAGTGTAGTATCGAAAGAAGCATCTCTACTTTAGGAAATGTGTGCTCATTTGTCACCTTTATAAGACACACGTACATTAATAAAGAGGAGATGGTTGAAAAGCAACCGTTCGAGTACATCGGCCCTCCCGGGGAAAAAGGAACCGCCCGAACAGAGATCACCTCTCACCGGTGAGACCTTTGTGTCGAGCTATAGAAGTTCAGACTATGCCACCTAAGAGCTAACGTTCGTCAAAATAATGTAAATTTGTTAATACGATCAATGCTGGTGGCAATTCAGACAATGGCAGATAATTTTAAATTTCAATGTCAAATTATAAAAGGTCGCTGTTAAAAATGTTGAGACGTTCAACGATTAATAGCCTGCGAATATAACCTTCACATACAAGTTTATAGTATTCAACAGACCCTCACGGCAGTATTATCTTAACGGGGTGATCAGAAAAGACAATTTAAATAGGATACAATTTTAAATTTTTAAACTTTTTTTCTTGTGTGACCTGGTTGGTCTGGTCTTTAGTGGGACATATCTATATTTATAAATGAGAAAGTGTGTTGCATATAGACTCCGAAACGGTTGGGCCGATGGCAATGAAAATTTCAGGGAACCTTCAGATTGATCTGGCGGGTAACCCTGTAAAGTTTGGTGACGATTAGAGTACTCCTCTTTTTGAACTGTCAAATACATCTTTTATTTACTATGATGATATTCTATTATTTTATAACCCAAATTAGTATTGACACATGCGTTGTGTATATTTATGTCATTATGAACCATATTTAAGTTGCAATGGAGTATATTAAAGTATAATTGCAATGGAGTATATTAAAGTATAATATAATAAATCCCTAAATGATAAGAATGATATAGTACTGACATGTACATGGGTGTAGGTAATGATCTTCACCCGCTCGAGAAGAGAATAGAAGATAATGAATACGGAGAGAAATGAGTAATTTAATATATTGTGAGAGTTAAATTAAATATTTAACGATGTAAATTTATTATTTAAATAAAATAAAGCAAAATCTAGCCCGGCGAAGCGGGCTGGGTACGCTAGTATAATATATAGTAGTATAATTCCGAAATAGTATTAGGTGCTATGGCTAGAATAATTATGAAACTACTGTATTGAACTGTCAAGGAATGATAAGATAGCCTGATAGTAGTAGTAATAACTTGAGTTACTTGAGTAGTTTGATCACATAAAAGTTAAAGTTACAGCCTATATATATGTCCCACTGTTGGGCGCAGGCTTTCTCTATAAAGAGAGTATAAGGACGAAGTCCGCCACGCGGCTCTAGTGCGGATTGGCAGTTTCCACATATCTTACAATTTTTCTAAGACATGTAGGTTTCCTCACGATGTTTACCTTAACCGCCGAGCGCGTGGTAAATCAGCACATAAAATTGTAACAACAAATTTATTGGTGCCGGCACCGGGGATCGAACTCGGATTGCTAGGCGAACTATGCAACTTCAGTCAACCGCGCGGACACTGAGCTACCACGGTTCCATAAAAATCCGTAAAAGTTAAGATAACTCTTATAAATAAATTGTTTCAGTACTTATGCAGCGTAGCGTGCAAAGAAATCCTTTTTTAATCCGTAGAGTTACATGCTCGATCTATTTCCATCGCGCGCCTATTGGATCTCGTGACAATGGAAATAAAACTATTAGCACGTAACCCTGGCCCGTGACCACTTGTGTCAGAAAGAAAGAAAACATTCATTCATACATTCATCAACATCGGTTTGAGGTTTATATAAAAGTCATAATTACTGCCTATATCTATGTATCGCCGCTGGAAAGCAAAAACGTAGTAAGTGACAAATATGGTCATTTTAACTTTTTTACGTCGTTGGAATCAGAACAAAAAGACGCTTCGAATCATATACGACTTGTAACAATTAGATGAAAAATAGCGAAAATAGGATTTTCAAGTTGACACTTCTCTTTTGTTTTTTCTACCGAAAAACGATTTTCATTTAAGAAAACTCAAGGTTGATGCCGTGGTACAATACTTATTCAGCAAAAAATAATAAATATTGTGTCCAAAAACGACAGCTTTAGGTCCACAAACACGAAAGTTATATTTAAAGTTATATCTTAGTCAACAAAAAGTTGTAATGTTTTTCGGCTCTCGTGAACAATTTCATTTTTCTAGGTTACTACGTTTTTGTTTTCCAGCGTCGATATATACATATATATTCCACTGTTGGGCGCAGGCCTTCTCTGTAAAGACTATAAGAGCATAGTCCGCCACGAGGCCCTAGTGTGGATTGGCAGACTTCACATGTCTTAGAAAATTTTCCAACATTTGTAGGTTTCCTCACGATGTTTCTCTTCACCGCCAAGCGCATGGTATGTCAACATAAAAATGCAACAATGCTAACGTAACATGCAACTTGAAGCAAACACCCGGAGACAAATACCACGGAACATAGTATCGTACTTAGACATAACTTATCTCATGTTATATTTAGACATAGAGCAAAGAAGGCATTACAGAACACGTTCTTTAGATATCGGTACTCCCCTTATTAACTGGTAGCTAAAGGAGCACGATAAGCGGTGATTAACTACCGAGCAAACATTTAACTAAAACCGTCACAAGTATATTTAGTAGTAAAAACAAAAGTCGACTTGACAGTTACAATACTGACGACAAACCTATAAATCTCGGAAACTAAGAATATGAAATAAATTGTGTTTAGTAAACAATTAAATACTCCATAAATTAAGGTAAAACTGCAGCCCTGTAGTTCTGGGCTCACTATAGAAATGATCCTAAGAAGTAAGGTCTTATCCCCTGCCTGTCATAGAAGGCGACTAAAAGGAGCCTCGGGTTCACTGGGCGACAAGGGTAGGGGCCTTTGTCGTCCGCCAAGGTGGACCAAGGAAGAAGGCGACATTGGCTGGCCCGTGTTGCCTTGCACTGCGACGGCACAGGGGGAGAAGGA
Organism: Meandrusa payeni; assembly: GCA_029286785.1. Classification (NCBI taxonomy): domain Eukaryota; kingdom Metazoa; phylum Arthropoda; class Insecta; order Lepidoptera; family Papilionidae; genus Meandrusa; species Meandrusa payeni. Next base: position 1,110,216 of record JAGSMX010000008.1, on the reverse strand, counting down.
GAGGGAGTAACTCTCATAAGAGCACAATGCAGAGGGGCTCCGGTGCGTTTCTCTGAATATCCCGGAGCCCCTCACCATGCACCGAGGAAGGGCCATGGGAGGGTTTTAGTGGGTAAAAGCCCCACATAACCGCCGCCTTCCCCCCAGAAGGCAGGGTACCTTGTTGCTTTAACAAAAAAAAAGGTAAAACTTCTTAGTTACTGTAAGGTTATGTCATAAAAAAATCAAATTTGAAAAAAGGCTTGTGACTTATAAATTTGATTGTATTTTTATATATTCTATTTTACATCCCATTTATATAATTAAATAAGAATCTTATATATGCCATATATAACATATGTAAATATTAAAGTTATACACTGAAAAGCAGCTAGTTTCTGTCACCAGAAACCAAAACTTACAGCAACCTAAGAGCTGTGTCACCTCTCAAAAAGTAAGTGAAACTGTTGATGCCGCCTGTGTGATCAGCGTAGTGCAATCAGAAAGAAATGGACATGTTATATCATGTTAAGTTTGCTTTTAACCAACTTCAAAAGGAGGAGGTTCTCAATTCGTTTGTATTTTTTTGTTACCGCATAACTTTCGACTGGGTGAACCGATTTTGACGATTCTATTTGAAAGCTGGTGCTTCGCGTTTGATCAATTTTGGTTCAATTTTGACAATGGGATCCATGTCTTAAATTTACATCAATTATGTGCGCCACAAATTGATGAATACGCAACGAAACTCAATATCACGCCAACGGATTTGGATGATTCATTTTTTTATTCAAGAGTAGTTTGATGAAAGCTTGGTTAGGTTCTGAATAAGTTTGATTTCTTAATATTCCTACGATAATTTGGAAATACAAAAAGAGCGTCTACGCGTAATAGCATTTAACGTTTGATTCGATTTGAAGTCGGTTTTTGTATTTACTCGTAAATATACTTGTATGCTGCAACATTTGCCATTATCATGATTGTGATTTACAAAATGGCAATCACAAGCAAGACAAAGCAAAATCACGAACGCGTGCGATAAGCCTGAAGTGGGATAGTACGCAATTGACACCAGCGTCACTGTGAATTGCAAAATATATGGTTATATATAATGCACGATAGCGTGGGGCGAGCTAGACAAAGAATAGAAGTTTAACAGGTCAATAGAGGTTTATGTTCACTAGTAATAGCGTCCTGCCAATATCGGCTACGGCGACGCTTCTACTACCATGCCATGAGCCAGGTCACACAGCGCTTATGTGTGCCCTCAAGTGCCCATTGCAGATCCACTCTATCTTGTAAATATGTATATACACCTTTAATGAAGTAGTAGGATATGGCAGCTGGACCTTCGGGACGTCACGCTATCGGTCTAACTCACATCTGTGCTTCTGCTCAAAAACGCAAACTAATCCACGCAAACAAATGGCTGAGTTCACATTTCCACTGCGACGTAAATGTGTCGCATCTTTTTAAATGTCATATTTAAAAAGTGGTCACTATACTAATTATATGTACAATATTATATTTATATTATCTTATCTGTGTATGTATATTTATCTATATAAGATTCTTAAAACGATATTTTAGCAGCACTACCCAGGGCCAGATTTAGAAGTCTTGAGGCCTGGAGCATAGAAGAGTATTGTCGCTCACTCTCTTAACTAAATAAATATATATACACAGATAAGATAACATATTGCTTATTTTGTTTGAAAATACAATGGCAAGAAATCCTCAAAATAATTCAATGAATAAAGATAATGGTTGAGACAAACTCCAATAATGTATATTTTTTATTTTTTGAGAAGGCCCCGGAGTTATCCCCTAGATGCCCTCCCCCATCCCTAAATCAAGGTATGGCACTACCCTTAGAGTGTTTTTAAACACTAAAGAAAATGCTAAATTAAAACTAAAGTATGCCTTCATACATATATTGTATTGCAATAAAAGACTTATCTTAACATATTCATCCTATATTCTTATCCATGCTAGTATCCATGATATAAAATACAGCCCAAATATATATCTTTACATCTATTTAAAATACTATCATTCTTACATACATTAATTTCAATTCATCAAATGCTCATTCAATAATTTTACCATCATCTGCAACATGCCTGCTAATAATGTAACTTGACCATTGACATACAAGAGTTTTAATTCTATAAGTCAAGCATTTGCCATCTCTCTCCATACTAACACCCTATAACCGATGATTAAATTTTACTCACCAAATATTTTTTACCTTAATAACAACTATATCTATCACAAATGTGCCAAGGTGTTACTTTACCCTTGAAGTTTAAAATAAAAGAGTAGAAATAATTGAAAGTATTTATGGCAGAGGCCATTTTACAACTAAAAACCATCACAAGTTAGAAATAAATTCAAATGCCATTTCAGCATCATTCATTAAAAAACAAATTCCATGACATATTCTTGATGTTTGTCGGTAGAACCATGTTCAACCAACTTTTGGAATTAGCTTTTTAAGCACCTATTTAAGTCACCTCCTACCAGATAGACATTATACCAATAATTGTGGAGGTAATTCATATGAATATCTTTTATTTCTAATTAACTGCTAACAGCCTGAAGGTTTTTACAACTTCAACACTGTTAAGTCCTAAAGGGAACCCTTGATCATTACTCTAGCCATTAGAGGTAAGTATAGGTAGCTTATATTAGCATTTGAATATTGTTTTTTATACAGGATGAATGTATATGTTCATGATATCCTCAGGCATACATTTGCATTCCTCCACCAATAACATAAAACCCTAATAAACTAAACAATGAATGTGAACTAAAGCATCTAATGTGCTTTAAAGCAGACTATCTTACCTGGCACCGAAGATGTCTTTCTTGGCCAAAGAGAAAGCCCCAATTATCTTCAGACGAAGAAGAAAGCTGTTCTCTTCCGTCTGCAAAGAAATTCACAATATTAGAAAGTTAACTAACAAATTAGCTAATCTTGGAAACACAACACACTCTTTGTACCAAAAAATGAAAAAATATGGTTCATGAACCATGTATGTGCTGTGTTTTATATGTAACATAAACAATGATATAGCCTCCCATTATTTTGTGAAACGCACTGGAACCCGTCTGTACAGAGCCTAAGCACATCCAGGCCCACTTTAATAGCTAACATAAAATGAGAATGCATTGAGAATAATAACCCAAGCCAAAGTTTCCTCTGGGGAGACCACATGCTAAATTATGCAGGAGATTGACAGAGGGCGGCAGAACAGCAAGGCATGAAAGTATAAAATACAGTACAAGCAATAAACATTATGAGAACAATTTAATCTGTTGTATAGGGTATATAATTTATTTTGTCTCTTCCTCTATGGGCAGACAAAATAATTTTTTCTTCTATTATTTGCATAACACATTACATATTGCAATTTTACACATCTTATAGTATTTAATATAATAACAGATATAGATATTATGAGAATTTATAAGAAGGCCACTATTGGTGATCATTTAAGAATAACACTCACAACATTCATCACAATGTAACACATTATGACACATTGTACCGAGCATACTACATACCTCATATTGCCTTAATTGAACCAATATTAATTATTAATATCACACAAAAGCCAACAACAAAGACATCAGAATGTTAAATCTCTCAGCCCCCTTATTGTTATTGTTTTGATTGGTGCATTTTACTTTTAATGTTATAATTTCATTATCATTATTTCAGCCATAGAACAATCATTGCAGATATAGACCTCCGAGTTTCTACTTAATATGTAATAATTTTACTTATTTATAATTTACTAGCTCAGAGTATCTCTACAAGATCAAATCAGGAATGAGGAGATCTGTAGACTAACCTTATAACCGACATAGCTCGCCGGATAACCAAGTTGAAGTGGCAATGGGCAGGGCATATATTGCGTAGAACAGATGGCTGATGGGGCCAAAAGTTCTCGATTTGAGACCACGGACCTGCAAGAGCGTGTGGAAAGTCCACATGCAAGGTGGTCTGATGACCTCATAAAGGTACGCAGGACGTAGCTGGATGTGGGCCGCTTACAACCGGTCCTTTTGGAAATTGTTGGGGGAGGCCTATGTCCAGCAGTGGATGTTTGTGAATATGATGAAAAAGCCTTTATAGTGGATATTTTGTGAAATGTGGAAGGTAATGATCTATTTTTTTTTCTGTTTTGAGCAAACTCTCTTTTAGTTAAGTTATACATAAACCAAATTTGAAAATTATCTTATCATTGATCTTAATTAGGATTATTTTCATATAGTGATGATTTGAGACTTGAAAATCAGCTTTTAATATTGATAAACATTTAAAGCAGCATTACTGTTAACATGAAAACAAAAATATATATTTATCTGCATTGTTATATAAAGAGGCAGGCCTTGTATGTAAGAGATGTTACTCATAGGCCTACCCTATAATGTTTTATTTTTATTATTACATAAAAGACTGAAGAAAGGTGACTGTTAACTCTAAAAATGGTGATATGATGATATGAACAGCTGACTCTATCAGGATCAATATATATTGTGGAATACAACTCTTCACTTCCTATAAGAATATACCAAAAAAATACTATGTTCCATTTGTATAATAGATTAATGCATGCAAAAAGCATACAGAATTCATTTTATAAACAAACAAACATAATATCACTTTTGCACTCATTAACAAGCCAATAGCAATACCAAACAACCGCCTATAAAGACGTCCATCTCAGAATAAATATTAAATCAATTACAAGGACATATTTACATGGCAATGAATGACAATAAGTTAAATGTCTTCCGTTTTCATAAAACTGCTGTTTTATACTTACACGTGTATCCGACTGCCAAGCCATTACCCATGTGAAAATAAACTAATTTATAAACGAAACTATAAACAAGTTGGGCACTTTTTTGTATTACATCGGTTGGAATAACTTAGAAGTAATGACACGTTAGCTATCGAATTCCCTTCTGCGACACTATTAAACTTGTTCTGCACTTTAAAAACATCAGAACCTCGCACCGATTGTAGGCCTCAACAAAAAACCCAAACACTAGATTCATGCGAAATTTTACGATCACGGAAACATATAAATAAAAAACTAAAATATCGCGATAACTATTCACTGCGCCTTGAATGACAAATCAAGTGACAGCTTGACAGTCTTTGTCATTATACTTTTACGCATTGCATTCCTTTAAACGCAAAGCGTAAATTAGTGTTTAGCAATAAAAAATATTGTTATTTTATGCAATTATTTTATGCAAACATATGTTAAGAAATAGTATACCTAAAAATTGAACAATAAAAGGGTTAAGGTTTGAACCTTGTTTAAACAAATGTCTTTTTAAAAATAATTGAAGCGATGTCTTTAAAAAAAACGTTAACATCGCCGGTCAAATTGCTGAAAGGAAACGTACATTAAGGTGCGTCTTATCAAAACAGCAGGTTAAAGGTTAAATATTTGCTATTTGTTTTACCAATTTATAAATCTATTTCAGTAAAATAACTATAACAATTGCGTCGTAACTTAAAGAATACACACTCTGATGTAATTATGAATTGGACAGTTAACATCTAATTTACTTTCCAATGTTGTTTTCCACTTGTTAATAAACATTTTTACATGAACACTTAGTATGTAAGGACCGATTTATCCCCAATATGACTCCAAGGAAATTTTACACTTATCACCTGGTATTGCAAAGAGAATCTCGGCTCCGATCTTTGCGTGTCATTGTGTCGTCTCCAAGATGACCAGGACGAAGATCGACTTCGATGTGGCTCACTAATCCTTGAAATGAACTCCAGCGGTCTCACGTTATGCATGACTGTTGTCGAACGATAGTCTCTCATTTCGAAACACCACAACACTTATTTTCAACATCACTTTGGTCCTCTTTAATATATAATACCATCTATTTTATTATCCTGTTTACAAACGATAATAATTACGAATAAATTTCTTACAAAGTGGCGCTGCAGTACGCCATATGACTGCCGTAATCTTATCGAAGCGAAAAATGAGCACGATAAAGAGAGCGAGCGGGAATAATTAACGTCAAGATGATAACTGAGTACGGCCTAGTCAAGTAAAGTTTGTACGCTTTGTTCATCTGAATTTTTGTGATAACGGTATCAGTTGGTCAATATTATCATACGCGTTTTTTGTTGATTCCGTATAAATGTGTTTTAAGGTTAGTTGTTTCTATGGATACACACGGGTTAGAGGTTTGAGATATAGTTTGAGCTAATTAACGCTGATAAATTATTACATCTAAATCTGAATATTATAGTATACTACGAACGACGTGATAGAATGGTCGTATTCTATATTACACACATGTTTATCTGTTAAAAAATGTATACTATTGCTATGACTCATATTAGAGTTTGAAATAGATTTTATTTTATATACTAAATGCCCGTATCCCTATGTAATGTAAATATATTTTTATACCTCTACTGTATTGCAACGAAGGCTTTATAGGACGCTGATACTGATAAAATAAGTAAACACAATTTTTCTTATTTTTGGTAGGGAGACAATCTGTTTTGACGCTTAAGCCAATGAGGTTTTTTATGGGTTTGGTAAGCTTTGAACCTTTCCTTAATGTACAGACTGTCTGTTTAATTATTAATTTAATTCTTACTTAAGCCAGATTGAAAACATAACAACAACAATATAATAATGGACTATAAGTAAGGAAAAAGTTGACCTTGTGACTCAATCCCGAATGAATTTTGAAAGGCGTTGGAAGGCGAGCGTAAATTTTTTAAGTGCATATGTACGTCTGCTGCCTGCCTTAATTAGAATGAACCTCTTTGTAATCTAGGGATATACGGAGTAAATATGGATATTCGGTAGCGAGGACAGTAGATGCTTTGAGTATTTGACTCGCTGGCCTAGTCTTAAAGTGATATTATGTCACCAGAATCATAGAAAATATAACTCAATCTCTGTCACGTGTGAGTATTATAATTCTGTAAGTTTAGGGTGTAAATCGGAAAAGGAGACACGAAGGAACACGTTGGACGACCGCTTATTTTAGGCACTGTACTTTTTTTTTCTATTTGTACAAATTTGTGTAACAATAACATTTAGGAAAAATAAAACCCGGTAATGCCTACCGCATGGCACGGCATTATTTTGCAGGGCATATACATCCAAAACCTAAAGTAGCAAATTTTTCACTTACGAAATTACACAGTTTAGCTATATTATAATTAATATAATTTTGTTATACTAAATCACATAGTTTAGTATAACAAAATTATATCTTCAATATGAAAACATCTATAAATTGTAAACCCTAACCATCACGTATACTAAAAAGCAATTTTTTTTGGTTGTAGCTTGTATAAAATAAATACCCTATATTTTTTAGGTAAATAGATACATACCCTAAAAATGTTATTCTTAGGGTATGTATTTCATGAAATCTATAAATTCGCACTGACGTTTGAATTTTGACATTTGACATTTAAAATCACAGCTGTAGTGAGACTAGGGGATGGATCTTGCAAACGTTTTATAAATATTTCTTTAAATTCAAAACAAAACACTGGTCTGAATTAATTTCAATTCGATGCATTGCAAAATGTCGCAACAGCTGATAAACGAGCAAAGCAAATATGTTTTAGAGTATGTTTAGTTGATATAAGAACATTAAGTATAAAGAAGAGTATTCATTATAACAAAGTTTATTTTTATTTACAGTTTATTTTCTGAACAGACAATTGATTCCCAAGGCTTAGATATCCTCTCCACGCAAGTACAGAAAAGATTTTCCAAATCCGAGCATTTTAACTGTTAGTATTATTGTGTGATTTATGTTAACCATCTTAAATGTTATTTATATTTTACATGTGTTGTAACTTGATGATGTTGTGTAACACGTTGAAATATATCATATTAGAGAATTATGTAAATATATTCTGTTATGAATTATAGTCAGAAATTATTCAATTTCTTAGAATAAGTCAAATCAGTTAAACAGTTTTATTGAAATAAATAACTTAATGAAAAAATGTGGTTCTTAAATATATTTTTAAATCATGTATTTTAAAAAATTATTAAAAAAATCATTTTAACGTAATTAAATCAATTAACCAAAGAAGGCAACATAAGTAAATATTGAATGATTTAATCATAATAGGCAGTGTCTCAAACATCTGTATGACCTAGAAATTTGACAAATTGATCAGGGTTCAATTATAGGCCACCAGATTCATAGATATCCAGGACATATATAATGGTATTTGCCGACTTTTTATGTCCTCTTTGTATTGTTCTTGTATTTCTAAAATGAAAACATGAGACATTGTTTTTATTTCTATTTATTGTAGTATGCTCATATCTGTGACAGAAAAGCAATACATTTTTTTATATTCTCATACTACTATTGAATGCATCAAATGCACAGATATAATACTTGTGTTAATATTTACTATTGACATACATTATTTTGATTAGCTAGCATTGGAAACCTAAAACAAACAAGCAAATAGGTGCACCAATTTTTAGCATTAAACACACACATTTAGTATTTAATTAATTAAAAGGTTAAGAAATGTAGGCCATTTTCAGTAGTGTTGGGTTTTCATTTCATTTATCTGTTACAGTATGCCTTCTCCTAGCATCTCTGATCACTGGTGGAGATTTGTCTCTTCCTGGACAACGTGTGGTGGCTTTGGCCATTCTCTTTGACACATATAAACAGGAGAGTCCATTCAGCTCACTGTTCCTGCACCTATTGGAAGGCAAGCCAGGTTTGCTGCCTTTAGCACCCCAGGAAAGATTGTTTATTGGGCAGCTCTATGGATTCCTACCTGTTAATATTAAGGATGTAAGTAGAGATGAGAAGTCTCATTCTAATTTAATTAATGCCTGATAGCTGAGACAGTAGTAATACAGTATAGAATCAAGTAATGGAAAACAAATAGGTCATCATTGCATTTCTTCTCTCATAAAATTAATTAAAACTTCTACTTGATACTCTACTTTTACTTCATAAATTGCTGTTAATGTTCCATTAATTTATGTTCTTTTATCAAATTTTTAATCCATTATTATTTCTATGTTTATGTGTATGTAACTATGTTTTATAACAATGAACTGTAGATTTTCTAATATAAATAAAAAAATCCATGATTGAATGGTCTACTTGTATCAGTATGTTCTTTGTCATCTGTGCAAAATAGTTAGAACTAGCATATAACAATGGACTCAAACCCATTCAACACACTTGGAATCAAATAAGCTCAATCTAAATCGAATACAGAATGCCATCTCTGTCTACCCTATTCAGGTTAAAGAGGTGTAAAATTTTAGATTTTTAATAACGTTTCCATAGATATAATTTTTTTTTTAATTTTTAGAACTATTTTTTGATTTTGATGAAAATATTCATCTTCTTAGGAATTTATGCAAGGGTGAAAGTCTATTTTGACCAGAGTATACATAGAACAAGTTTTCGTTCTGTATACCTGCTTCTATTTGATTATCTTCCTGTACATAATCAGTAAAATTATTTATTTTATCAGACTAAACAAATTTAATAAGTATTACGTACAATATCTATTTCGTTTGCGGGCCGCACATTCGTGGATTAAGTATTTGACACAAACAATCAATTTAATTTTTAATAACGTTTCCCCCATAGATATAATTTTTTTTTTAATTTTTTAGAACTATTTTTTGATTTTGATGAAAATATTCATCTTCTTAGGAATTTATGCAAGGGTGAAAGTCTATTTTGACCAGAGTATACATAGAACAAGTTTTCGTTCTGTATACCTGCTTCTATTTGATTATCTTCCTGTACATAATCAGTAAAATTATTTATTTTATCAGACTAAACAAATTTAATAAGTATTACGTACAATATCTATTTCGTTTGCGGGCCGCACAAATAATAACCGCGGGCCGCAGCCCGATGACCACTGCTCTAAACAGTGAACTAATTTGATTAATATACTACAACTATAATTCAGTAGTTCAAATTGCATAAACAATTTCACTACTAGCAAACTATGCAATTATACTGTACAAAAATACTGTTGTCCCTCATGTATCTATATAAATAAAAGAGAGAGTGTGTGGGTATGTTCCATATAGGTTTTGAAAAGGCTTGACCGATTTCAATGAAACTTTCAGGGAATCTTCAGATTGACCTGGCGAGTAATCCTGTAAAGTTGGGTGATGATCAGAGCACTCCTCTTTTTGAACTGTCAAATACAGCTTTTATTTACTATGATGATATTCTATTGTTACTTACTATATACATATATATATAGAATAAATAATATATATATATATATATGTATATATAATATATATATATTATATATATATATATATATATATATATATAGCCCAACTTTGTATTGACACATGCGTTGTGTGTATATTTTGTCATTATGAACCATATTGAAGTATAATTAAGGATTTTGATTTATTCAAGGTAAGTTATAGCGCCGCAAATGCATTCGTTTACTGATGCTGCTGATATTTACATGAGTGTAGGTAATGATCTTCCCCCGCTCGAGAAGAGAATGAATACGGAGAGAAATGAATAATATAATATATTGTAAGAGTTAAATTAAATATTTAATGATGTAAGTTTATTGTTTAAAGAAAATAAAGCTAAGTCTAGCCCGGCGAAGCCTGCTGGGTAGGCTAGTAAATGTATAAAAATTGACTAACACAAAGACATGATATTTTCATTTCAGAACTCCACCGAACCGAATCGCGATGAAGGAGTTGCTGGAAGCGCTCATGTCCAATGATTATTTGCCGCTGCACTGCACGCTGAAGGCCACGGGGCCCATTCCGCCTCCGACCTTCCTCCTAGACCCTACAGAGATATCGTTTGCTGATGAGGTAATTATGATCTTTGAAATAAGCACTGGGCAACACTAATTGGATGACATAATTTATGATACCGGTACCTGAATGGATTTTTTTGTCTAATAATAGTATCAATACTTTTTAATAATAGTATTATTCCCCAATAGATGTGAGGAAAATACATATTTTTAAGTTTTTCATTGTCTCACGATATTAAATTACAGCCTTACAAATAAACGTGGTATAAAGATAAACTTAATATACCAAGAATACGTTATACCTTTTTTTTTAACGGGGAGGAAATCTTCAAAAAGATACCCCGCATTCTGGGCGAAGGCGGCGGTACCCCGGTGGCCCTTCCTCGGTGCATGACGAGGGGCTCCGGGAACTCCAGTGGAACGCACCGGAGCCCCTCTGCACTGTGCTCAAGGAGAGCACGTCCCGGAGGGGGAGGTTACACCCTCCCCCCCTGTGCCCTCGCAGTGGAAGGTGATACGGGCCAGCCGATGTTGCCTTCTTCCTGGGTCCACCTTAGCGCACGACAAAGGCCCCCCCCAGACCCTTGTCGCCCAGGGAACCCGAGGCCCCTTTTAGTCGCCTTCTACGACAGGCAGGGGATACCGTAGTCTTATTCTTGAGAGCCCAGAACTACAGGGTTGCAGGGAATACGTTATACGTGGTATAACGTTGACGTTTTGGTTCATACAATCGTTATTCCAAAGTTATACCGATGTACACCCTTGTTTAAGTCCAGTATAACATTTAAAATACCACGATTTGTGTTTGTGTTTGCTCATTTAAATTAACTTATTATGGAATTAAGGGCAATGGAGGAAGTAGAAACAGTAAATGACTTAATAAATGTCATTCACACTACAAAAAAAGTAAAAATATTTAAAAGATGGAAAAACCCTTTTTATTTGTATGACGATGATTAGTTTCGATTAAAAAATATAAATGATATTTCTTGACCTTTTATTTGAAAGGTCTCTTACTATCTATATAAAAGTATAAAATATTTTTACGGAGCCTCTAATAATACACCGGGATGGCTACCGCTTTAGCAACAGTCACTTTCCTCGCAGAAGGCGGGGTAAAGAGCTTATATTCTGTGCATTTGATTCTAGATTAGGGATACAAGCAACAGATCCTTATACTGTAATCTTATGTATTCAGGCTGATGTCATAATGACGTGAATAAATATTATTACAGGGTGTATGGAAAAACCTGGTGAACCGAGGGGCGTACGTACCTCTATATGACACAGAGTTCGAGGGCCTCTTGGGGCTGAAGCCGCCTGAGAAAATTCCAGAACGACGAATCCTTCAACCACACAAACCCAAGGTATTTAAGTCACCCTAATGCTTTGTTATCCCTTTAAATTTAGATAGATAGACTACTTTAATATTCATTTATAAAAGAAAACAATTCACAGAAAGGTAATTAATACAATCCTATCAACATTATTATCATCAGTCTATGTCTACCCACTGCTGGAAATAGGCCTTCTCCAATGCCTTTCTACATATACGCTCCTCCGCTAGTCCTGGATGGTAAGGCGCACTAGCTAAGTAAATGCCTATACACTCTACTCTTGAAAATACCCATATTAATACATTGTAATCAGAAGGAAAGACAGACGCGGGCAACCTATTCCAGTACCTTTCTGTACGAATAATAAGCGACGAAGCAAAACGCTTCGTTCGGGTTTGAGGGATGTTCACAACAAAAGGATAAAATCCTGCAGTGCGTTTTGTTAGTCATATGGTGGAACGGGGATGGGGACAAGGTCATCGTTCCATCTGGAGAGCAGGGCGCTATACGCTTCCTCCCATGCGCGGCCTCCATTCCAAGAGTTTCCTCTCCCATCTACCGTCACTGACTCCGCAGGTGTGGCCTGCCCACTGCCACTTCAACTTGCTGACTTTAGGAGCTTTGTCGACTACCTTTATTCCCGTCGATTTTTTTCGTTTCGGATTCTATCTCTTATAGAAATGTCGAGCATAGCTCTTTTCATCGCTCGTTGTGCGACTTTAAGATTGTGCACCAGCCCAACGTTCAGAGTCCACATACCCACTAGCTCAGAGTCCATACAGAGGCTCAGAGATCTGTGGGTGTTAATGGCTATGGGAATTTTAATAGCTTTGCAATGTTACCTTTCTGTACACCTCGTCGCTAAATGTTCCTAAATACAGGAAGAAAAAAAAGAAAGAAAAGATGAAGGAGACGAGAAAAAGCCTGAGGAGTTGGACGCGGCCAGCCTTATCGCGGAGGCGAGGGGGATGATTCGACTCGCCCTCAAAGGTACCCTGAGTGTCGCAATACAGGAGCGGCTGACGTCGCTACTCGAAAAGGAACCCAATATAGTTTACGAGATTGGCATCACCCCGTACCAGGTATATTTATTATTTTACGTTATATATAAAATTCTCGTGTCACAACGTTAGTTTCCATACTCCTACGAAATGGGAAAACCGATATTTATGAAATTTTCTTTTTAAATAAGTATTATTCAGTAGGTCTGAAAATCGGACCTATCTATCGGAACCTATGTGATAAGGGTTGTTTTATTTTTTGGTCAATTTTTTTTAATGGCATTAAAAATACTGACAACCCCAAATTTGACCTTTCTATCACCAACCACTGTTTATAACAGTCATTTAATAATTTTTATCCTTCTTGATAACTGATTAATCGATCAATGACTGGTTGATACTGGCACAACAAACATGATCTATGGCCTAAGTTGTTTATTTATTTATTTAAATTAACAAAAATTATAACTCACTTACAGATAATCCAATTTGATGTTATAAAAACAAGTTAAGTTTGTTTTAATTTTAGTTAATTAAAATTAAAGCAAACTTAACAAAAAAAAAGCAGCTTGATGCACTGACAACAAATATATAAATTAGAGTCAAACACTTTCCACGCATTTGTATCGTTTGCCATTTTTATTTTGACTACCACAACAAACACAAGAAATCATTTTGATGGCAAAACATTTGCCAGATCAACCAGTTTATTGATATAAAACCTCAAAACTAAAACTGTAGCGAACAGGAAAAGAGAGAGTTATGTTTCGTATGTTACTGTAGGGGCAAGAGAGAATAGTGGGCACACATTTTCCTTCTCTCTTCCTCTCATCACTAAAGACGTTACGAATGGAGGCATCAGTGATTTAGATACGTCGACATTATTACACTTCTAGTAACTTTACTAGTCATTTAAAATATTTAACTATAACATAAAACGAAAAGAAATTCCGCCCGTGATGTAGATGAATTGGAAACAAGCCATTGTTTAGGATAATATATGCTCTGTAATGAACGAATAGCTTTCGCTATCCCAATTTTATTTTTGAGACAATATTTATTATACAAATGATGTTTCTAGCTTCCGGATCTCGTGGAGAACAACCCGATGGTGGCGATAACGGTGCTGCTGCAACTCATCAACTCGCAGCATATCACCGAGTACTTCAGCGTGTTGGTGAACATGGAAATGTCCTTGCACTCCATGGAGGTTGTTAACAGGTGATGTCATTTATATCTTTCTTCTTATTGATTCGAAGTCCGTGTTTGAAGTAAAACTTTTACGTTTGGCTTGACGAGCAAGCTTGTTACGAAAAGCGTGATCGGGCGAGGCGAACGGCAGTTGAGAGGGAGATGAAGAATGATAACAATTTTTTGTAACAAATATTACTAATATTCTTGATAACCATTCCAACTAAGCTTGAGCTTATGCTAGGAGATGGTTCACGTCAATAGTCGAATGGTGGATTCGAACCACCGACCTTATGATTCGCATGAACAGCTTGGCCTTTGCCGTACGCACGACGAAGCAAAGCTCTTTGTTTGAGCTTAAGAGATCCACGACAGATGGATGTAATTCAGCATCCCTCTTGAAATCCGATGGCGGAATTAGATCATGTATATCTGGTAAGGGTGGTTTGGTGGTCCTTTGAACTAGGGATGTCGGTAATGCAATAAAGTATCGATATTTTTACGAAAATATTGATATTAATATTTAAAAAAAAAACGGTTTGATTTGACAAAGAATATTCGTGCAGTAAAAATTAATTTATTTGTATTTCAATCATCTTACATTATTTGATTAATACTAATCAATAGACAACATTTTTAACAAGTCAAGAACAACCATTAATCAATTTAAACGTATAAATGATTATGGGTCTGAAAAAATATTGATTTTTATACCATGTCAACACTTGGATTTTATATCGATATTTTAAGCCTACTTTCGTTTCAAAGAAATTTATTTCTCAAAAAAAATAAACAATATTAACTTAACTATTTGAGAAAAACAAAAACTGACATCAATGCTTCAAATTACTTTCTTAATACTGACTAATCGAGGACTAAGTTTATTTATTTATTTAAATCAACAAAAATTATAACACCGTTATAGATAATACCAATATGATGTTATAAAAACTTAGTTAAATATATATTATTAAAATTAAAACATATAAAAATGTGTTTGATGTATTGACAATAATATATAAATATTATAGAGTCAAATACTTTCTACGCATTTGTAGGCAGCTTCGATAAACACAGACTCTGTGCAACAAAATAAATAACAAAATAAAGTTAAATACAGTTGTTGAATTAATAGGATTTAAGATATTTTTGGGAGGAATAGTTGAGCTCCCTCGTACTGTAATTGTTTTTACCGTATGATGTTCTAATGATACTGTACGGCATCTTTACGTCTTGTGTGGTATTTGTGTACCTTGTATATTTGTACTGATGTTATGATTGTTATGATGCAGGCTAACGACATCAGTGAACCTCCCCGAGGAGTTCGTGCACCTGTACATCAGTAACTGCATCTCCACGTGCGAGACGATCCGCGACCGTTACATGCAGAACCGCCTGGTGAGGCTCGTCTGCGTGTTCCTGCAGTCCCTTATCAGGAATAAAATAGTCAACATCAAGGTGAGCGCTCCATCCACCATCAACATTTTTTTTGTGACCTAACTAACGTTGGCAGTAGCTGACATTTACTGCTACACCGGATTGAGAGGTGGCATAGCTATTTGGTCACTTAACCTGAACATCTATTGCTAGTAACTCGATAAAGGGGTCCACCCGGTGAGGGGTGACCTTCATTTCAATCAAAAGGCGCTCGAGAGGGCCGTATCACGACTCAATCGGTTGCTCTTTCACGGATAATATAAGGGACATTCAAAAGCTAAACTAACTTTGAGTGGGAGAAGAAGTAGCCGAATAAACTCCAGCAACGCTCCTAACATCTGGGGCTTGCCTTAAAATGCAGAGTTTTGTTTTACTTATTGGAATGAACCAGGCTTGGGGAGCTAAAAAAATGAGACTAAAACCATAAGAAAATATATAACGGATATGCTATAGTCGTATACGGCGGATGATAGCGTGACTACTGAGCATGTAGTTCAACTCTCTGATCACAGGTGGCGCTTTATTATGCGAATTATTAATTAATATTTATTAATTATTTATGTAACGTTTTGTTATTTTGAATTAATGTTATTAAATGGGCCTTTAAGTAAAACTAGAAAATTTTAGTAACTATATATATATATATATATATAGAAAACTTAACTATACATTTAAAACAATACATAATACTAGCTAAAGAAAGAAATATTTACAATATAATGGATATTTTACAAAAAGTAAGAAAAGTTTTTTTTTAAAAGAATGTATGATTTTATTTATGTAATTTCATACTGTCGAAGAAATTAAGAGACATGTTTTTTTTATTTTACGTTATTTTTCGTAAAAAAAAATCCATGTCCTTTTTTAGATATATGAACATTTTACTGAAAACTGTGAAAAAATCAGGCCTGGTACACGATATTGTTAAGTACTATAATGACGATAGAGAGGCTAGTTTAGTGGGAGTGATATTGACAATCAGAACCAGATATATTACAACCTTTTCTACTGGATTGCCTAATTTATTGATTTACTTTTTTTGTCTAATTTTTGTCTTGTTGTTGATTTTGACTTGTCCATTTTATAACCTTCTAGGAACTCTTCATTGAAGTGGAGGCGTTCTGCGTTGAGTTCAGCAGGATACGGGAGGCGGCGGCGCTCTTCAGGTTGCTCAAGCAGCTCGACTCCGGCGAGGGCATCGGCCACAAAGAGACGAAGGAGAACTAGCGAACAGCCAAATGCACTACAGTGTTTTTGAACAGCAATAGACTCTGTTCGAGGAGGAAGCCCCGCGCGCCGGGGTCTCGTTAGTACCCGTGTTGTATAGTTAATGAATGAAGCAATTGTTACAGACTGTGTAGAATAACTGACATTTAAGACTAATCTGAATTTAATATTTAGTTCTAGTTAGCGTTAATCTGTGTGACACAGACTTTAGAGAATACGGGGCCGTTCAAGAGTTACGTGATCTAATGTTTATTGTTTGTATTGAACCACCCGCCTTCCACGGCCCGCTGTGAGACAACAATCGAGATAGACAAAATGCAATAGTGATAATTATTAAATATATTTAAACAATGAGGTATTCATGATAGATAAAATGATGTATGGGCATCATACGCTCTCTCGGGACCATCTGTCGCTAGGTGGCGAAAAACAGATAGCGGTTGCTACCTCTGTCTACCCCGCTGTGGCGTAAAAGGTCGAGAAAGCTTAATTCATTAAAAATGTTAACATAACATGTTAAGTCATCGCTATAAATGCGTACATATAACATACAGTGCAACTTGAGGCGACCATTCGGACAGTGAA
The DNA here is from genome assembly GCA_029286785.1 of Meandrusa payeni. Taxonomy (NCBI): domain Eukaryota; kingdom Metazoa; phylum Arthropoda; class Insecta; order Lepidoptera; family Papilionidae; genus Meandrusa; species Meandrusa payeni. The sequence goes on along the minus strand of JAGSMX010000008.1, from coordinate 1,092,619 downwards.
CTTCATGCTAGGTGGTGGTAGGATAAACATCGTGAGGAACCTGCATGTCTTAAAGTGTGAAGATTGCTATACCCTTATACTCTCTTTAAACAGTGAGATATAATGTACATAGGCTATACTTACCGTCCATCTTGTTATAACCTAAAGTGCAGGGACAGATCACAAGTACACGAGTTAAAAATCGCACAACGAATAAGTTACAGATGTAGTGAGAAAAGATTTTCCTACTTAATTTTTCGAAAAGTTCGTATTTATCGTGCTCTCACAAATAGCTCCATATTAATAGATATGAAAATGTCACTCATTTAAAACGATCATGCATCGACATCGTATTCCGATAAAGATCCGAGTTAATTTCTCACTGCATCTATACCTATGTTCGAAAAGATCCAAAGACATAGCGGACATAGCTACTACGAATAGAGGTTCAGGCTAAGCGACCTAAGAGCTCTGCCACCTCACAATCCAGTGAAGCAGTAAAAATCAGTTTCTCTGATTAATCGGTGTAGTTTGTCACCAATAAACATTGGTCTAAGTTTGAAATTTGAAGTGGGAGTGATTAATCTCGCATAGATGAAATGAGTACGATCCTACCATATGGACTGACGAGCTGTGATTTTGAATTAACATTTTCATTACTTGAACCTGAAAAAAGAAATCACTTTAGATCTGGTGAGACGCAAGCTCGTTTACCCCTTTTCCTATAAAACCTCTAAGCCTGTGTTATAACATCAAACATAGACGCTGTTTTACTTTTATAAGTTTATTTTGTAAGGCCGCTTCCAAACATTGTAGGTGTATGTAGCGGTGCGTAACGCCTGTTTACGTAACACTTGAACGCACCCCGACATAAATAAAAAACGGAGTTCTGTTGGTGATGGAACTGTTGTCGTCAGCAGGAATCACCTTTTTTTTCTTGACGCGGGGAAATCTTTGACACGATACCCATAATACCAAAACCCCGCCAAACCCCGAAGTGTTTTGTGTGGTTTTTACCCACTAAACCCCTGGCCCTTCTTCGGTGCATGGTGAGGGGCTCCGAAATGTCCAAACACACCGGAGCCCCTCTGCACTGTGTTCTTTTGTTGCCTTCTACTACAGGCAGAGGATACCGTAGTCTTATTCTACACGTAGTGCAGAAATCACCTAAACGTGACTCCGTAGTCCGTACCATGACCCTAGAGTGCTATAGCATCCTCTAACGTGCGTCAGTATTACTAGGTAGCATCTGTAGTAGTACTTCGACTCGATTAACGCGATGTACGCATGTGTAATACCCCGGATTTACCTTCTACAATCACAGCCGCTTCTGGAAGTGGCACTAATGTTAAAGACAGCTGTAATCTTGTCATCCAAATTAAATATCTAATGAAGTTTTCCTTTCACGAGGGAGTAGCGCGTTCTACAGCCTTCGCCTCCGTATTCATCAAAGGTTAAGAAGAAATGTTTTATGACCTAACAGGTTTATTACACTACTACTATAGGAATCGTAACTGGAACCCTATTTACCGAGTTGAGAACTTGAGTTTTTAACAACAAAGACATTGCCAAGGTCCTCTATGACATGGCACCTAGCAATAATGTGTAACCCTCACAGTACACCTTAAAGTTGGGATTAATATTTCCTTTTCATCTGGTGGGTTTGGCCTAATGTCTCTTTATTTAAATAAAACTACACGACAACGAAGTCCACGTACAAACGAAGCACTGAGCCGTGGTAGCTCAGTGTCCGGGCGGTTGGCTCAAATTGCATAGTACGCTAGCAACCCGAGTTCGATCCCCGGTACCGGCACCAATAAATTTGTTGTTGCAATTTTATGTGCTGATTTACCACGCGCTCGGCGGTGAAGGAAAACATCGTGAGGAAACCTACATGTCCTAGAATTTTTTCTAAAACATGTGAAGTCTGCCAATCCCCACTAAGCCCACGTGGCAGATTATGCCCTTAAACTCTCTTTATAGAGAAGGCCTGTGCCCAGCAGTGGGATATAAGATAAAAAGAAAATACGTGCTCGCACCTCTCTCTCTTGCCTCTACAGTTATATACTAAACGTAACTGTGTCTCTTTCTACCTTCACTAATTTGATATTAATTGTCGGCGGTGATCACGTACCGCCAAGTGTGCCCCATGTTTGTTTGCCTTTTATCTTGCCCCCAATGTCTTAGATCCGGATTAGGATTCCTAATATTAGGATAATGTAATAAGGGCTTAGTCTTCATGGTCATACTATAGTCGATCTGCTGTATCGGTGTCGAACTGTATTGGTGATCTAAGGGTGACAGTTATATCAATTAGGGATGATCATGCAAAAAAATATGTCCATATATTTTTCAATATTTTAATATGTCGGTATTTTCCATATAACGTGTTCTGTATATTTAGGTAGCCTAAATACAACCGCGGCACAGATTATAAAATTTATACATCTAGAGCTGCCATCGCGGAGAGTAGGAGTGTAGTTCGAATGAAATATATCGTTTTAAATATCGATATATGTCTTACACTCGAAAGTACGACGCGAAGAGAAATCGCTACAGTCTATGTTTTTTTTCTAACCATATATTTCTAACCACGATCCCACCGGATGATATGTGGAAATGCAATCTTATATGTTAAGGCGCTCTAACTTAAGTCTTCGAATTTAAGCTATTAGGTCATGATGACGTTAAACAGACCAACATCGACTTCGGTTCAGATTTATTGACCCCATGCTTACGATAAACTAGTGACCCTGAGTAAATATAATTATCTGAAGTCTTCTAGTGGATGGAAAGACAAAAAAAATATGTTAATGCAATCGCTACCAATCTTAAAAGGATCACGCCAGTTAGGTTAATCTGAAGAGTGCCATGATTGGTCTATATCAAGAGACGGCAACCCGCGGCTCGCGAGCCACATGCGGGTCTTTGGATGTAAAGCTACGGCTCTTTAGTCGTAACTTTATTTGTGCAAGTACTATTTACTGTTAGCCAGAAAAAATTGTGGCTCTTTAAAAGTTTGAAATTTTGCAAATTGTAATTTTTGACCCTTCCGACACAAAAGGTTGCTGACCCCCGTTCTATGCTAACTGATGTTCATATTATTGCTAAATTGAATCACAAAGATCGATTTTGATGATTCTTTTTTATTTGAAAGCTGGTGCTTAATTTAATTTTCCCAGGTTTGACAATGACAGCCATAATAAAACCATATAAGTCTTAAATTTGCATTAAGTACAGCAAATGCACGAATCTCAATCAAATCTCAATATCATGCTAACAGATTTCGATGACTCATTTTTATTGGAAAGTATGTACTTCAAAGGTAGTGTAATGAGAGTTTGGTTGGGTTCTTTTTGTTTCGTATATTCCTATTCTATTTAAAGTCGGTTTTTGCTTTACTCGTAAATATATTTTTAGAGTGACAGGGTAGAGCTCTCCAAGAGCTCTCAGCTAGTGAAGTTGTAAAAGCCTTTGGGCTAACAACGATGATAAGCCATAACGAGTAACAACAAGAATCGAACCAAGTTTAACGCGCGCGGACGACCTTTTTGTATTTCCGAATTATCGTAGGAATATTACGAAATGAAACTTAATTAGAACCTAACCAAATTATTTTTAAAGGACATCTTTCCAATATAAAATGAATCATCGAAATCCGTTGGCGTGATATTGAGATATTCGTCCATTTCTCGCGCACATACTTGATGCAAATTTAAGACATATATAGTTTTCTCGTGGATTGTCAGAATTGGACCAATAAATGGGACCACACAGGAAGCACAAGCTTTCAAATAAAAAAAGAATCATCAAAATCATTTTCATCAGCAAATTCACGCAGTCGAAAGTTAGGCGGTAACAAACATTAAAAAAATAGAGACGAATTAAGAACCTCCTCCTTTTGAAGTCAGATGAATAACCAATATTTTTGAAACTAAATTGCCACTGAACTATTATTCAAATACCACACCCATGACATTTCAAATGTACTAAATACATAAATAAAATTATATTTTTCTACATAGTAGGAAGGCACATTTCACACACTGTAATATTTAAATAGTTTTATTATTATTTAAATAGTAAATAAGGAATCAAATTATTTAGGTATAACAACACTAATAATGAACCCATTTACCTAGTGCTCGGGTAAGGGATAACATTGTGAGGGAAACCATTTTACTTATCGTTTTATTAAATACCTACAATAATAAAAACTTAATTAATTATATTTTTCTACATAATAGAAGTACACACTTTACATAATCAGTGTAATTACAATTATAATCGAGCTGTGAATATTGCAATTTTATAAATAGTAAATAAGAAATTTATTAATATTCAAAATCAAATGAAATTACTTTTATAATTTAACATTAATTGAAACTGTTTTATGCAATTTTAATCTATTTGTCCAAGTGCTCGACTATCCGAACGACAGTATTTTATTAAACATACGAAGTCAAAGAAAAAGGATTATTCCCTAATACCTATCAAAGAAGGTAGTATATGAAGGTGTTAACGGACGATCAATAATTTTTATTTTTTTTAATTCTTAGGCATAACAATTGGCGCTGGCTATCAGGTCCATAAAGATGACTTGAGTCCTAAAAATCAGTGATCGCGTCTAACCCATTCGTTTTAAAAATTATATTTCTTTATTGCTTACTATAGCTTTTGCAGTATGCTACCTTTAGCAATTTAACAATTTTTATTATATACAATGCTTAACGAAAGTTAATAATATAAAAACATAATAAGTATATAATGTAACATACAAAAAAGAGTTTAATATTTTTTATTATAAAAATAATTATTTTATGTCAACTGTATTGGAATGCACCGAACACATTTTGAATTGAAACGGTAAATTAAAAAACAATTATATTGCCAGTAGTAATGGCTTTATTTTCTATCACAACGACGGCTCTACGTTCAGAAAGCTTTTTTTTATGCCTGTAAACTAGCGCTTGACCATGATCCCACCTGGTGTTAAGTGGTGATATAGTCGAAAGATGGTACGCGCTAGTTTAGTAAGTGCCTGATAATTTGATGTTGTATAAATAATAGTATGCATTAGATACGCTTATCAAACTTTATATTTAAACAGCTAACACAACTCTACGGCTGAAATAAGATGTACTCTCGTTTAATTGTACATATGTGTCTAATATTAATAAAACTTAATATATATTTTCAATGGACCGTGCCATCTTTGATATTGGTATTCAGTTAGTTTTATATCTGTATACAAATCCCGTCCGTTGTATGTATGGATGTGTGTTAACTTAATCAACTAAGTTATGGTATCAATAATATGGGGATGGTTCCTATTGAAATTCTTTAATGAAATTAGTAGTTTTTTTTACGAAAGGTTTACTGGAATTGAAAGTTGGCATAGCTCGTGGTCGCTTACATTGAAACTAAACTGCTTTAGTAGTGATGTAGCTTCTAATTTTGCGTGTAATTGCTGGATCGGGGATATCTAAGACAACCTCACATAATATCGCCTAGTTACAAAGGTTTGTCTGCGTTTCGACGGTGATTGAGGTGAAGAAAAAAAAACAAATTTATTAGTGAAAAATCTTCGAAACGAACGGTATATTCGAACATAATTTGAGACTGGTTTTAAAATGGGAAATTTTAAGACATATGGAGCACAACAGTTTAAAAAAAAATTCAAATATGAATTTTCTTTTAAACAAATATAAAGATTACACTTCTATTAATATTTTCAAAACGTCATATATTTTTAGAAAGTAGCAATCCGTATTCTCAACAGTATATATGTTTTAATATAACCTCACTATAAGCAATTCTTGTTCTGGTACTTCTAGACAACATACAAATTTTAAGTAGTATAAAAAATCTCGTCTTCAAGTTTAAGAAAACAAATAATGTGTACCGTATAATTAAAATATAATATAAAATTGTACATTGCCATGTTTATAAAGTGAGCCACTAGAAGTTTGCGAAGAAAGATCTGACTGTCTAATAAAGAAGAAACATCGGGCAGAAAATTAATAATAAAAGCGTTGAAAATGAATAAGCGTTGCTGGAATTTTTCTCGTCACTTAAATGTTATGCTTTGAAATTTCTGAAAACAATGCGGCCACCTTTCAAATTCCGGTGAAACTGTATCAGCCATTCGCCGACATAGCTTCGACAAAAAAAAATAAGCAGAGATCCAAGACAGAATGTTAGGTTCAAGCTAATCCAGTTGCAATCCATCCAAGAATGTTCAGCTCGGTCGGCCACCTCTCAATCCAGTTGAGTTTTGAAAGACTTCAGGCTGGGGAATAATCGCAGGGCACAACTTCTAATTCCCCTTCAATTTTGGCAAGCCAAAAATAAGTCAGCCATGGTATTTTTTTTATTCTCTTTTTAAAAGGTTCGTTACAATTATATAAACTTGTACATATATAGCATGTAACCGAACAAGCAGCCATCAATTAATACAAGTGTTAAATGAATTACTCCCAAATGAAGCATTAATGCACCAAAACTGTATTTTATTTCTATTACATACTCTCATATTTTATTTCCCAAAACAATAATGGTGTAACTATTCTCAAATATTTATTGTATGTTAATTTTTAAATTTTAACAAAGATACATCAGAGTTTGTGAAATGTTAACCTGTTCTTTAAAATTTATCCTCGTTCATATTGTAAAATTTATATAAATATATTGCAATAATGCACTCAAATCTTGGTACTACTGGTCAACTGGTAACCACTAGTGGAAAGGGGATAGAAAGTCACAAAAAGTGTAAAATTTACTAGGTTTTCAGATTTCTGGTTGTTCAGATCACAGTTTAGAGGATATTAAGTGTAGGAACATTCTCATTTCTGCATCTATTTTGTGTATTTATATTTTTTTGTATGTAATGAAACAGGAATAAATTATCTTAAATTAGCAAGTTCTTGTGTTTGTAAATTTAAAGGATGTTCATATGCCGCTCCGTGATGGGGCCTGCTAACAGTAGTGTGTCAGAGCACATCACAGCACAACGGCTATTGAATTACTGGTCTGGTAAAACCCCGCTGTTAGCATGGTATATCACTTACCAGTAAATGAACATCTATAATTGTACATATATAGCATTATAATAAAACAAGGCTTTCATATAATGTTGTATATGTTATGATTAAAAGAATTTTAAACCAATGAAAAATGTAATTTAAATCGTTAAAATTTATTTATTGTAATTACAATCTGTAAACTAGTAATACAATTCTAACTTTATTTAATAAATGCCCATACAACTACTGTGCACCTTCCAGAATCTTTCTTATATCATCGTCACCAGCCAAATCTAAAGGTGTGCTACCTTCTTCATCCCTGATCATTACAGCCCCATAATTGAGTAAAACTTTTGCTGAATCTATATGACCACATGATGCTGCATAATGCAGGGCAGTCTGGCCACTATCATCAATAGCATTCACATCACAGCCCCTTTAATTGCAGCAGTCAAAGCGGACACTGCATCTCTATCTGCAGCCCAATGCAATGCAGTTAAACCATCTTCATCTTTTTCATTTTTTAGCTCTGGAAACTGCGTTAAGAGCTGTGTTACTCGATCACCCAAGTCTTCTCTAGCAGCCTCTAAGATGGTTAGGTCGTTTTGCACCAACTCTGGCTCTGGGCTATATCGGAGTGATGAAACTGCAGCCCATGCTTCTTTAGTACAACTTTTATTTTCAGTAATTGCATTATTCCAACCTGGATCATATTTCCCAACTAATGCAATATATCTTTCTTTGGCTTCATTCCTCGGTGTATCTAGTAATGCCATCCAAGCATCCCATTTTTTACGTCCTTTACCATCCAACCAACTAGGTTTTGCAGTGTTGCATTTGCCTTCTGTGCTTTGTTTGAATAAACCATAGAGCTCTAATAGCTGATTGTTGTTTAGTTTTGAAGTGATCTTTCTTACATGATCAGTGGCTTTAGTGAAAGAAATGTCAAGGGGTGATTGGTCATCATCAGAAAAATCAGAATCTGGATATTGTGGTAGTGCATGTGCCATGTTGAGCTACTTAATTGTTTTGCACTTGCACATTTAAGTTTAAACCTTCTAATGTGTGAAGTTGCTTATTAATTGCATTGGTGACGGCAGATGCACTTGCAAACTCTATAAAACCATAACCTTTACTTATACCGGTTGATCTATCAAACACTACTCTAGCACTTTGTACTGGACCAAATTGAGCAAAGTATTCTCTCAGTTGACGATGACTCACTGTCCAGGGAAGGTTGCCTACATAAAGGCGAGCTGCTCTTGCTGTGCTGGCCATACCCTAAACGGAGATGATTTCTAGCAAATGCAAGGACCTGTCACCTATCAATGCCCTGTAGTCAACTCCAGAGCTTTCACTGAGTGAATCTAAATCCAAGAGTGCCCCTTTCAACCCCCACTTCTTAAGTAGAGCTTCAATGGACCAATCAGCACTCCGCTCCTGGTAAGCACACAAAAATCTTCCGTCAGTTCCGTCTAGTAGATAAGCAACGGTAGAAAGAACCTCCTCGAACTGCGACGGCTCGTAAAAACAATCAGATGCCAGAAGCAAATCAACAGGCCGCAATGTATGGACTTCAGCTAGGAAAAGACCCCACGCGAGACCTAGTAAATGGACGTCGCGGCCAGGTACAAGGCCATTAGCTTCACAGCACGCTGATAAGTGTCGCAAAGACCGTGGGAGCGCAACACTATCGGTCAAGGTAACATGGGCTCCACACTTTGCAGCCAATATACCGGGTAAGCCTGTGCCGCAGCCGAGTTCCAAGACTCTTAGGCCATGTAAATGACGCCGCTGTGTCCACAAATACCAAGCCAAAAGAGGCGCAGATGGCCACGTGTAAAACGAGTAGCCTGCCGACAACAACTCTGGAATTACAATTTCCAAATATTCACCTCGTGTATCACCGTTACTTGCGGATTTCCCACGAAATACGAATTTCTTTAATTGACCACTTACAGGGCGACCATCGCTCATTGCATAAGCATATTTCGTATAAGAACGGAATTTATAGATAAAATTGGGTAGAAATTACCTAATGACAGTTCGAATTGACAGACATTGACATATAAAAGTATAAATTATAGAATGCTTACCTATATCCTATATTACATAAAAAGCCATAAGTTAAATACCTATATAAAAAATAAGCTGTCGTGTCCTTTTAACTTAGTGACATAGACTTACCTATAATAGGTAAAAAATTTAAGCTGTAAAATAATTACCCACATAAAAAAAATAAGCTCTTGTATCCTTAACTCTAGCGGAGTAAACCGACACAGCAATGCTATCCAGAGCATTCATTCTTATTCTATTTATCCTGTTAAAATTTTGCTTTGCTCTAATTAATTTTTGCTTTTAAAGAAAAAAAATGCAACGATTCTTTTTAAACTACGTGTATGTAAGTAACGAAAGCGTACCAATCAAAATGATCCAACAAATATAGGCGAAATATTTTATTGTATCGTCGTTTAAACCTAATATATCTACTACTACCAGTATTCAGATTATCTAGCCATGTCACACAGTACTACTTTGTAGTCTGTATGACATTGGCAACATTATTATCATAATTTATTAATACTCTTTGTACTGTGTACTGTAGTCGGCTCGCTTCCACGGGTCGCTTCACTGTGTTGTGTTGTTGTTCTTTGGTCATTTTTTAAAAACTTTTTATATTTGTGAATTTTGTTATTATTTAATAAAACACAATGTCTGCAGCTGTTAAAGGTTTGTATCTAGCTTTAATAATTTGATAAATAGTAGTAAGGGTTATTAATAAAATTTCTAAATCGACCTTATCACGGGGTCAAACTCCAGTTATAAGTTTGCCTTTGATTTCTAAACTTTCGTTAAAGGTTTAACTGTGCTAAATGAATTGTGTAAAAAAATAAATCATTCAAATAGGACATAAATTATTTACAAATTTTCAAGTCAATTCAAGTTTTTCCGTAGACCCTTAATTAAGTCTAAATAAATTGTACTATATATAAAAAATAATTACTATTTGTAGTATTGCTTATTATTTATTTAATTTTGAAACAAGTGCCAATTTGAGTAAATTAAATAACTTCAACTAAGAGGTGTTAACATTAAGCATCTGTAATTTTTATTTAAATTTGCAAAAGATTGTGCTGGTTTAATATGATGTTAGAATTGCCTTATATTTGGAGTTTACATGAGGTTAGTAGATTTGGGTTAAGACACTTGTAGATGATGTGAGAGGGTTTGGTAGGGTCTTCTGAAGTAATGTATTTTTCTGAAGTAACATTGATTTTATATAAATTAAAAATCGGTATCTATATTTTTAGATTAGAGGCGTTAATATAATTATAATAGTTAAACATTTTATAAAAAAAATTATGTTCCTGAACGTTAATTTTTAAATGATTTCATAAAGGAGGAGGTTTTTCAATATATCTATATTTTTTTGTCTCTGTCATTATGTTTTCACTCGATTTTAATATTTTTTTTGTTTATTAAAGGGTTCTATTTCAATTAGGTCCCATTAATTTTGTTATTAAACCTAACTCTCTCGTTTATCGTCACTAACTTATATCTCCCTCTCAACTCCGTTTCGCGTCGCCCGATCACACTTCGCATCGCATTCCCTACTACAAGTTACTCCCCAAGTCAGGCGTGCGTAACGAAATTTACTTCAAAGGTAATTTACGTGTCTGAACAGGTATATTTATCGTCGGTGCGAAGCGCACTCCATTCGGCACGTTTGGCGGCGTCTTTCGGAACACGTCGGCCACGGAACTTCAGACTGCCGCCACGGTCGCCGCGCTCCGACAGGCCGGGTTCGCGCCCGACCAAGTCGACACCGTGGTCGTTGGACAAGTTATGTCGGTAAGTCTTATCAGGTGTATATCTGTCGGCAGTTAACTTGGCAGATGCACAGAAGTCGTTTTTAGGTCTCTCTGGATACGTATGACGTAACATCGATGATAGTGTTGGATTGGTTGATGAATCGAAGGCCGAATGAATAACCAATCACGTCTCTTTCGACGCGTTCATGCTCCTTAGTAATTCCCGATTAGTTATTTATTTGTACTTACGAACACTTTCCCCCACTGCGCGTTAGAGGTTCCCTCAATGCGGTGAAGCAGTAAAGGCCAGCCTCTCTGGCCTTCTGTGTAGTTCGTCCATTAAAAAAAACCTACTACGCCGATTTTTGTTCAAGAAGTTTACCGGGCGCTATATCAGAGCGCAGTACTGGCTGGTTCTCTATGTTTCATGATAGAAACATCGCTGGAGTTTCTCCATCACTTGTGCGTGGCAGGGCTACTTACGGTAAGGTGTGCTTATCTTCATCATTTCAGACACCCACTTCTGGGCGTAAGCCAATGATTACCAAAAGGAACCGGCTGTATTCGGCTTGCATCCAGCTGCGACCTGCGGCCTTTATGAGTCTGACGACCTTATGTAAAAGTCAAATGCAAATTGTATGGCTACTAAATGCATACTAAATGCATACTAAAGAACCAAACAACAAGAACGATAACAATTTGTTTTTTCACAAATATTATTAACATTCTTGTGAACCATTACAACGAAGCTTAACTAGATTGGTTCAGTACAACAGTCGAGCGTAGATTCGAACCTACGTCCTTACATTTCGCAGACCGTACCATAAACCATTAGGTTATTACGCTTCTATATAAATAAATTTAAAATAGCTACCGCTATGGAAAAAACTATTATGCTCAAATACGTTGTATTTAAATTATTGTTTGAGATATACGACATGCAAATTATGTTCAAGGTATAGTTTTTTACTACATATTTGTAATGTTTTCGTGTATATTATTTACATTTAATAATTTATACTCTCAGTATAAAATATTAAATGTAAATAATAAGCACTTGCACCCTTTTTAACCCTGGCGGGGTCAACAAAGACAGCTTTTGCTGTCTACTGTATAACAAGCATAGTAGGTCGAATATGTGACAGGTAGGGAGAGCCATATATTGCAAACATTTAGAAAGTGAGTTTTTGTACATAAAAAACCGAAAAAAACGGCAACTAATTAGTACAATCGGACTAGGATTCGAACCAGTGAGTCATCGGAAGACGAACCGCTTAGCCACTAAGCTATCACTCCTGTACATCCGTCTAGTTTATAGATAACGGACAAGCGCGCAATGATAATGTTATCTCTGCCTATCCCGTTTAGGATAATGAAACTGAAAATAACGTTTTTTTATATAAAAAGGAGCGAACGAGCTTACGTCTCGCCGGATCTTAAGTCATCTTCGTCGCCCATGAACATCCACAACACCGAAGGTGCGTTGCCGGCCTTTGAGAAAGGAGCAGGATCGTTTCTTGAAGGTCCCCAAATCGCACAGGTTCAGAAACAACGCTGGTGACATTTGATTCCACAGGTCGATAGTGCGTGAAAGAAAGTTATGCTAGAAACTACCAACGCTGGCTACAGATTTTGTAATCTTGCTGTTGTCGCCAGGCATCCCAAGCGGACGGCATCTACACGCCGAGGCATTCGTCCTTGAAGGCAGGCATCCCACAGGAGCGGCCCACGCTCGGCATCAACCGCCTCTGCGGCTCCGGGTTCCAATCCATTGTTAACAGTGCACAGGTTTGTACATACATCATCTTCTTCGAATTGTTCATCACTGAAGGTCATCCTTATCCTACCTTTACTAAAGTGTCGACGAGCTGCCTGCACACCGCTCTGTCCTCGGCTTTCGCCATGGCGGTCGGAATGTCGAGTCCCAGTATGCTTTGGACTCGGTCAGGCCAGCCAACTACCATTTTCTCCAGATTATCTGGTTGTCCTCGGCAATGTGTCCAAGGTACCTGAGGACTGTGAGTGATGAAGTTGGCGGAGAATGGACTTCTTAGTTCTTTTTGCTGTCAATGGCATGCGTAACATTCTCCCAGCATGTGTGTTGAATTGTTGTCTCTCAACGACTCCGTCCCCTTTCGGTTAAGTATGATTTTACTCATTTTTGAAAAACCTTAATAAATTAATTCGTTTGCAGGACATCCTCACAGGCGTCGCTAACATTTCCCTAGCAGGCGGCGTGGAGAACATGTCCCAAGCGCCCTTTGCAGTCAGAGGCGTCAGGTTTGGAACTGTTCTGGGAACGTCGTATGCCTTCGAGGACACGCTGTGGGCTGGTCTGACCGACTCCTACTGTGGCCTGCCGATGGGCATGACCGCGGAGAAGCTCGGCGCGCAGTTCGGCATCACCAGGAACGAGGTGGACGATTTCGCGCTGAGGTCACAGCAACGGTGGAAAGCTGGTAACTATCTTTCTTAAGGCAACGAGCATTATGCTATTCTAATTGGTGTACAAAAAAGTTTCCGCCGTTTTTTGACACAAAAAGAAATTGTGACACTGTGATTTTAAGCAATGTGAGACTGCTTACTGAGTGACAAACTTACTTACGAGTCTAAAGTAAAGGCAAGTTCTATTTGTGTTGGAGACGAATATTAATTCAATAATTTCTCCAAATCTGGATATTTGTAAATTTTTGGTCTTCCACTTCGATCTTTGTCTTTTACGACAATAATCTCGGTTTAAACTTTGCAAATCACTTAACCCTAATCCTAATCCCCTAATCCTCATTATATGCTTCTACAAGCAATCGATGCGTCTCAGTGGCAGATTCTTTTAAATTAACGAAATAAAAGTGCATAATTACTTGGCTAAAATTTAGACATTATTAGATGAAGAAAAATATATGATGCTAACTTAATATTATGATAGAGTTATATTGTTCTGGAATAAACAAACTAATTTTTGAGCCGGTTAACATTTAAGCATTCTTACGTGAACCTCGTGCCACGCCATCTTTCTCAAAACGGTAGAAACTTATTTATACACCTAATTTGTTGTGGTGTTGTTACACAAATTACATAAAATACTCTTCCAGCCAATGACGCTGGGGTATTCAAGGCGGAAATTGACCCCTTCACCCTGATAATCAAGAAGAAGGAGGTGAAAGTGGAAGTAGACGAGCACCCTCGCCCGCAAACCACCCTGGAGGGACTCAAGAAACTGCCGCCCGTATTCAAGAAGGAGGGCCTGGTCACTGCTGGCACCGCTTCAGTGAGTCGTGCCTATATAATTAAACATATAAAAGCTACCCCGTAACCCCAGTTGACTTCTTATCATTATTTACTAAGCTAAGTGGGCCTTACCACCCAGGGCGGCATTGTCGCTTAACATCAAGCAGCCTTCACAGCGAAAGAGCCAATAAAGCAGCCAGAGCTTGTGTATGTCATGAAGTGTTTTACCAGTATGATATACTAATCTTTCATAAATGTGCTCAGGGAATAAGCGACGGCGCTGGTGCCTTAGTGCTTGCTAGTGAGCAAGCTGCTAAGAACCTGAAGCCGCTGGCGCGGCTGGTGGGCTGGTCATACGTCGGAGTGGACCCAAGCATCATGGGCATAGGCCCCGTGCCGGCTATTGAAAACCTGCTCAAAGTTACAAATATGACCCTTAATGATATTGACTTAGTAGAGGTAAGTACTTTGAGATATCTGCATATTTTCTCCGTGCCCCGGTGTTCGTTGAACCGAGCATCAGCTGTTTTTGATTTTGTGTTTCATTGCTGTTTTTTTCATTTTTAGTAATGTATTTTTTATGACACTATCGTTCCAGCTATACTAACATGATGGAGTGTAAATAATGCTAATAAAAAGATTTTTTACATACCCCCCGTATTTACCATAAGGACTCATGACATGACAATTTTGTTACCTTAGGAGCTTGGTTTACCTATTACCACGACACAAATGTATTATCAAGTCTCAAGTATCTCATCTCGTAACATTGGCACAGATCAACGAGGCGTTCGTAGCGCAGACTCTATCTTGCGCAAAAGCCCTGAAGCTTGATGTCGAGAAACTGAATGTCAATGGAGGCGCCACCGCCTTAGGACACCCTCTTGCCGCGTCTGGTTCCCGCATCACTGCCCACCTCGTTCACGAGCTAAGGTACTGTCCTGCAACCGTTGCCAAAAGTCTTTTTAAAAACAACTATGTACACACCATTTATTTTTTTTTACCTCTGACTTACTCTGACTCCCGGAATCCCTGATGAGAGCAAGACGCTCCGCATGTTCTGAATTCGGCTGCATTGAATATATGTTCAAGCGAGCAAAATGCTGACGCGTCACTTGGTCGGGTACTTAATAGTCGTACAGTATGGACTTTATATCCATTATTATTATAACACAACGATTAATTTGAAGTTTAAATAATTTGATTCAAACCATTATATTAATATGTGAGACAAAAATTTTCTACCTCTTCTGATGAACGCAATTCGATTCTTTTTTAAAACCGTCAGCCTTCTCGTAGCCACTGAAGTGTAGAATATCATTAATGTCGCATATATACATATTGGAACAAAGATCCTTACGACTTGGAGGAGATAAGGGGAACTGAAAAATGTGAGTCTAAAACCGTAAGAAAAATATATAACGGAAGTGGTATAGTCGTATACACGGATAGCGTGCATAACTATTGAGCATGCAGTTCAACTCTCTGATCACAGATGGCGTTTTAACGAATTATTAATAAGTATTAATTTATTATTTATATAATTATATATTGTCGAAAGAAAGATACGTGTTTTTGATTTTACTTCATAAATTGAATGACTATTTTTTTCGTTGTATAAATTAGTAAATTTCCTAAATACTTTTATGTAAAGTGTTGCTTCTATATTATCTGAAGGAACTTTGTCCCTACCTGGTGCCCCATGGTACCGCAACACTTATTTTGTCAATAATTGATTTATGTATGAATTGAGTGTGTTTTTGTTGACAGACGTCGCGGCCTGAAGCGCGGCATCGGCTCGGCCTGCATCGGCGGCGGGCAGGGCATCGCCTTGATGGTAGAGACCGTCTAACTCCTCTGCCCGATTTCCACTGCCAACCACTCTTCTACATTAAGAGCATCGTGTTATGTCAAAGGAGTAAATTATGCAATATTTATTTAATCATTATTTGCACAGTAAAAGTGTACACAGTGGCGGACTTAATGCCAAAAGACATTCTCTGCCAATCTACTTTGGGTTTGTGTGGAGAAAAACGGGTGCAAGCTTAGAGAAAAAAATATCTATACACAAGTTTGAATGTCATACATAAATATCTTTTATAATTATCAATTTTTTTAAGACCAAAATTCTAATGTGATAAATTGTCGTCACTGACTGCGGTCTCTTACTCTTGGTGTAGTAGATTTCACCTTGTGGTGAAGAGAAGTCAACACTGTGGATATCGAAGGTGGGAATGGAATTGTATCTCGGATATTGTCTTAAATGCCTTATTGCTATCGAATTGATCAGGGCAAAAAGTCGCGTGGAATGATATAGGTTTCGTCTTCACGAAAAAAATAATGACACCACAGCATTGAATTTTTTATGGTTTTTCTATATTTTTTTTCATGAAAATTTATGAACTTTTGAAATGGCTTTTTGGCTCTGGTGTAAAATTGCATATCTTGAGATACGACGTTTCCGCTCTCTACCGTCGTATTTATGCTTTTGAATTGTCTATGAAAGAGTAAAATTAGACTAGAAACTAAAACATAAAAACGTTAGGTGGGATCGTGGCCAAGCACTTGGTTTGAAAGTTAAAAATTAATCAAGAGATAAATTCTGAATGCTTGGAAAAATAATTTATGATATGCTTAGGTATTTATCGATATCTTTACAATGTGTTATATCTCGGTGGATAGTGATGTTTTGTGTTGAACTTATATAATGACAATTATTTTAATAGCGACAGATAAAAGTCAATAGTCATTGTTACTGTTACGTCGGTATTACGATGTAATACAAAACATCGCGATATCGATATTTTCACGTCAATATAGTCATGTGGATATCATGGTAACGTTTATATAGTGATGTGCGAATGTAATATCGATATTTTATTATTGATATTACGATTATGTCTTATATCTATTATTTATGAGATTGAATTTTTATATAAAGTTAAAGTTACAGCCTTTTAATATATGCCCCACTGTTGGGCGCAGGCCTCTGTAAAAAGAGTATAGAATTTTTATACATTACTATTTTTGAATGTTATTATTTAAGATATAGACAAGTGTAAATATATTTGGAGCATTAGCAGTTCACAGTAATGTTGGTATCTATTTTTAGACTGAGTTGTTGTCAATACGCGGTTGTGGGTTTCATATTCAGCCGGCAATAAAATTATTTTCTTTTACTTAATAAAAAATTATTTTGTGTACAATTATTGTGATTTCTTCTTCATATCGTCCTTTCCCTCTTCTTAAGTGAATTATTCCACACCTACCACATGTCAGGCAGAATCTCACCGTATACATGTGATTATAGTTTAAAAAAAAAATGTGTATGAATTTTTAAGTAAAAAAAAACCGACTCCCAATCAAATCGCTTTACGGCCGCCCTGTTGTTTCCGAAATATGAGTTTTATAAAGCGTTTGTACCTTAAAAAAAATTAAACCGAATTGAAAAACTCATCCTTTTTTAAGTCGGTCAATAACAGACAATTGGTAAAGCACTTACAAGTCTAGGCCACAATTGGGTTTTTTTATGGGGTATAAATTAGTGTTTGATCACGATCCCACCTGATGTTAAATGATGATATAGTCGAAAGATGGAACGCGCTAGTTTATTAAGTGCCTATTCACTCTACTTTTGTAGACTCCCACGTCGTATTTGGAGTTTTTTCATGGGAGGAAATGTTGTTATTCATACGTGCCCGCCGAGGGAGCAGACAAGACTATAAGAGGCCCCTACCGACAAGAACCTCTCAGCCCTTCGCCGGTGAGAAAAGTGGGCCTCCTGCGCTTGTGAGAAGGTAGCCATGCTCACAAGGCTACCCCCAGACGGTGGGGCCGTGCAAGGTCACAATTGGCTTTGGCAACAAGTACGTACCAACTTGCAGTACTTAAATTAGGTGCCATTTCATTATCCTGGAAGGGTCTTAACGAGCCCTCTTTTGGTGGTAATGGGATAAAATAATAGATAAATATAGAAATCGTTCAGTAATAAGTCTTTAAAAAGCTATGTTTTGTATATACTAAACCAAAAGATAAGATAATTCGTCGATAAATATAACCGCTTGTGGATAGAATAAGATTGAACTAAAATCCCTTGTCGTAATCTTATCACATAGGTTAGATATAATTCGGAACACCGCCGGCCCCAGGGGTTCCGCCGACGTAACGGCATACGGCGTTTACCCAAGTTGTAAGGTGTAATTAGACTCAACTAGCGTAACTACTTCTAGCCTCTTCTAGTAAATATCCCCATGGGAGACAAGAGTTGGCACAACGCAAACGGTATTATCCAGAGCCAACAAGTACTGCCAGTGTAACTGTGAACGTAGATCCGTCAAAAATAAAAACCCGTTGCACATAATATGCGAATTTACAACACCGTTTCGATGTTGTTTCTCCACAGACTCTGAATCGACAAGAAATGTAGATTGATCGCGATATAATCCCATTTTTACCCTTGTATTCATATTCATGAATTTCTGCGCTGAAATCACTGTTTTCGCAGCTACAGTAACAGCGAAAAATGTAGGTAATGAGGATGAGAAAAAAGGTTCTCTTTCGGCGACGATTTTAATAAGATACTCATGATATAGATTCAGAATAGGTGCATATGCGAAGAACCAGTTTTGCTTAAGGTATGGCGTTGTGAAGGTCGGTATTAAATGTTATTTACTATCTTTCGTGACGTGTACATTGTTCTCTTATCACACAGTTTTCAACGTCATTTAGAGTCACGGCGAGCTTATTGCTATGCTATAGATTGATAAAAAAGGTTGTTTGTTTAATTTTGACAATATTTATAGTAGTATTGCAACCTTTGAAACAATGATAATGCAAAACCGTCCATGAGGGCCGTCCATCGAGTACAGATAAAATATTCCACGCCTTATCATTGACTGTTTACAGTCGTTATTCACTTGACGTGTTTATATACGTTTGTTGAGGTTTTTAGTTATTGCAGTGTTATAATGGCTGTAGCCATTAATAAAGGTAATGCTTAGGTTATAATTTAACTTAATTTTCTATTTTACTTTGAATAACAGCTAGCGTAAGTTTATGATCTAGAGATAGGACCTGACTAATCACATACTAAAATTACAAATTTTTAAACTAAATATTTGACCATATAATAATGTTTGCTCCTGTCATGTTTGAGCTCCAGTTTGCTCGATTAATAGCCGATGGCAATTGCTGTCATTGTCAACTGCGTTCAGAAAAGTTTATTTGTATTTTCATATCTGATTGTAAATTGACATTAATATTTAATCATAATAAGCATTTCATTCGCAAGGCCACTTTACGGAACGCAAAGTTCATTGACCGATGGCTCCGTGTATAAAGTCCAGCGATGTTCATGAATTATGAATTTAGTTATTTTTTCCTCAACTATTATACAACTTGTAGTCTTGACTGCGTCACGACATGCAAGTCTGCTATTGTTAGAAAATGTTTATAATGGCCGGTCGACGAACTAAAATTCAATTGTGCCAAAAAATTAATTGTAATAATTTCATAATAATTAAATTTATTTGGTTGCGACTCTTTTTAGTTTATAATTATTTATTATTAATTGAAATATAATGACATATCATCAAGATGTCATTACGTAGCAACAATTAAAACAACACTCAAGCGTCAGTGGTACGCCATTGGCAAATCACAGTGACACAACTGAACTGAAGCAGTTCATTTGACACAATTCTCAGCCTGTAAAGCAAGCCACTTTATTACCGGATGTGGATTGCCACACAACCAATTTTCTATACATATATCGAAGTCTCCTCGCCACTAAAAACTTCTGATCACACTATGGTGAAATCTGCGACGATGATGATTCGACGAGGTCCTCCAAAACAAGGATAAATTAAGGTTAAAGTTAGTTAAAGTTACAGCCTTTATATATATATATTAAATATATGTCTCACTGTTAGGCACACGCCGTTTCTGTAAAGAGAGTATACGATTTAAAGTTCGCCACGCGGCCCTAGTGCGGATTGGCAGACTTCACATGGCGTGGAATTTTTTTTAAGATATAGATGTTTTCACCATTGTAACCATTTATTTTAATTTGTCGTTGTAAACAATCAAAAATCATAAAATTCTTCATTTTACTTTATTATACTAACGTAGTTTAACGTAGGAATTATTAGAGCAACTATTTTTCCAGGTGTTTTTATTGTGGCTGCAAAGCGCACTCCGTTCGGCAAGTACGGTGGCGTGCTGAAAGATGTGCACCAAAGTGAACTGCTTGCCGCGGCAGCCAGGGATGCCTTCAAAGCGGGTGGCATCGCACCCGATATAGTGGACACTGCCAACGTAGGACAGGTTTACACGGTACGTTACATAAGCATACATAATTACTCTTAGCCAAAAATTAGCTGCAATGAAATACCACACAGTAATAAGTTTGCCGTAAATAAATATTTTATCTGTCTATATATGAGCTCTTACATATTTGATAAGGGGAATAGGTGACCAATTTATCATGTGTATTTATTGTGCCTAAAGGCTGTCGTTAAGTCGATGCTTATAACACTTATCGGTTAAAAAAGTGGACTTGTCATGACCCCGAGCCTTTATTACTGAAAGTTGGGTCTAGTACGACGTGTTGATCGCTTGATTGACGATCAACTACGACATACTCGTACAAGGATCTGAAAAAAGAGAGAAAGTTATATAGGGAATGTACAAATTGAAAATTCAAAATCACTGTCTAGTTGTCTTCTCAAGTTGCCTACTATGTCAATTTATGGAATTAATTCTTTCCGACATATTTTAGTTAGGGGGCTCTTCAGACGGTGCTCTCACGGCACGCCATTCAGCTCTGAAGTCAGGAGTGCCGCAGGAGAGACCAGCTCTAGGAGTCAACAGGCTGTGCGGTTCCGGCTTCCAGGCCGTCATTAACAGTGCGCAGGTAACTTATCGTGTTAGAGACACAGGGCGGTCCGACATACATATTGTCATATTTAATATGCTTTTCTACCGATTTCAAAAAAGGAGAAGTTTAAAAATTCGCCTGTATGATTTTTATGTTTGTTACCTTATAACTGGCACTGCTCTGCGTCAACCAATTTTGGTCATTATTTTTTATTGAAAACCGAGTACTTTCAATGTGGTCCCATTCTAATTTGGTGTAATTCTGACAATGCAGGAATCAATGAGAAAACTATGTAAGGCCTAAATTAGCATGAAGTATGAGCAAATGGACGAATAACTTATTATCACGCCGAACGATTTCGATGCTTAATTTTTTATTGGAAAGGATGTACTTCAAAAGTAGTTTGATAAAGATTTCGGTTAGGTTCTGATTATTTCTATTTCGTAATATTCCTACGATAATTTGTGTATACAAAGAGGGCGTATGAGCGCAATTACGCCCGTACGCGTTTTATTCCATTTGAAGTCGATTTTTGTTTTTACTCGTAAATATACTTGTGTTATGATATAACGTGTTTAATTTCTACATCGTACTCCGATTTGATTTCTACTATATCTAAAAGTGTGCGGTATGCAAACTTCCTTGTCGGGAGAAAACGGTACGGAGACTTACCTGGAGGTTCTCTCACCAATGTATAATTTGTGTTTAAGCTGAACTAGTTCATTGAGTTTATATATATAAGTAGCCTAAGTTACTCCTTATTACATCAGCTATCTATGCCAGTGAAAGTCCCGTTAAAATCAGTCCAGCTATTACCGACATTAGCCTGTACAAACAGACAAAATTGTTCTTTTTTAAAATTTGTAATGGTAAATTAGAACCAGACGCTCAAATTTTATTATTTATATAGAAGAGCGGTAACAGGCTATATGAGCATTTGCAGCCGAGTGTCGGAAGCCAGCACGGATGGGACTTACATGTTTATATTATAGGATATCCTCACTGGAGCGGCTCGTGTATCCCTGGCCGGCGGCACAGAGAGTATGTCGTCAGTACCTTACGTGGTGAGGAACATCCGCTTCTCTGTTCCATTGGGAGCTAAGACAGAGTTCGAGGACTCTTTGAGCAAGGGCTCCTTGGATACGTACTGCAACTTCAACATGGCGGAGACGGCGGAGAACCTGGCGGAGAAGTTCAATATAAAGCGAGATGAGGTGGATCAGTTCGCTTTGCTCTCGCAACAGCGCTGGAAGAAGGGTTTGTCTTTTGTTTGCTTTTATCCTTATATTAATACATGAAGCAAAACCTTTGTTCTTACGATAATTGCGTGGGCAAATAAGTGCGTATTAAATTTTCCGCACTTATTGTTTCTAAAGAGAAGGAGTGTGTAATGCAAAATGAAAATTTTACACACTACCATGCGTTTTATGCACATACATAAGGATATTATACGGTCGTATAGCAGCGGTTAAGTAATTATGATAAATAACGACTGACAAGTTAAACGAATAAGTTACCAGCTGCGAATTGTGTGAGATTTCATTGCTCCAATTTCTGCATTTAAGTCGAATATCGACTGACTGCAGGGCAACCACTAGGTTTATTATTTTTTATGTATACATCTATACTTATTAATAAAATTGGAGTGTCTTTATTTAAAATTACCATATTTTTATCTACATTTGAATCTATATACGTTACATTTACCAAAATAACATTTTTTAAATGTAACGTATATAGAATTTTCGTCTGTCTGTCTCTGTTTGTTCCGACTTATCTCTGGAACGGTTGACCGATTTTGACGGGTCTTTCACTGATATGTAACTGATGTAACAAGGAGTAACTTAGGCTACTTTTTATTTAATCGACTTCAAAAAAGGGGGGTTTTGTCCAGGTACATACTGTAAATTATTAATTCCCGCCGCCTTCGTGTATTGAGCCATTTACTGCTGGTCTTTTATCTGCTCAGTCCACCTCATAGGCGATCTTTCTCGTGGCTTGGTACTCTCAACATTTCCTTACACCAAAAGTCGCTTAATAGCCATCTCCTCTTTGTGGTATACGTAACCAAAGAGGTGACGACGGTGACGATAAATAACGTCAACACATTATACGCAATCTTGTTTATACAGCACACGAGAGCGGAGTGTTTAAGGAGGAGCTAACACCAGTAACTGTGAAGGTCCGTAGACAAGAGGTGGTGGTGGACAAGGACGAACATCCCCGCCCCGAGACCACTGCTGAAGGCCTCGCCAAGCTGCCTGTTCTGTTCAGAAAAGGTGGCGTGCTCACTGCTGGCAACTCATCAGTAAGTTGGTGTTAGTCAACTCTATGTCATTTGGAGTAATTACTTCGTAAGCCAGGAGTACGTTGGGAAACTGTGTCTAGTCCTTGAGATTCCAGTACCACGGAAACACGGCCGTTTCAATAGCTATAGCTTACTGAGGAAAATGCCGAAGACCGTACAAAATGGAAAAGATCAAAAAAAATCGACCCTGGCGCAAGCCGGGATTAGGCTAGAAGAAGACGACTTACTTCATCGGTCGTTCGTCGGAGTGGACCCCAGCATCATGGGCATAGGCCCCGTGCCGGCGATTGAAAACCTGCTCAAAGTTACAAACTTAAAGCTAGATGATATTGATCTTGTCGAGGTATGTCTATGTTGTGTACGGATTTGCATATTGGAAATAATTTACCAATTAAATAATATTGTGTAAAAAAGGCAGCAAAAATGCGCTTCAAGCCGAATTATATTACAAGCTAACATTTAATACGTTTTTGGAGACCGAATTAATGAAATGTATAATGTTTTCGTTCATTTGTCGCGCACATTCTTAATACAATTTGAAATTGGACGAAAAAAATGTTTACAGATAAACGAGGCGTTCTCACCCCAGACCCTCGCATGCGCGAAGAGCCTGGGCTTAGATCCTAGTCGACTGAATGTAAACGGAGGTGCCATTGCGATGGGCCATCCCGTGGGTGCCTCCGGAGCGAGGATCACTGCGCATTTGACGCATGAGCTCAGGTAATTAATAAAAGAATAATCACTGCAGATCTGTGATTGTACGAATGGGTCAACGCAATCGGGGTAGTACTAACCTCACAGAATACCGATGTGAAGCCATTTACACTTTCCGAAAACGTGATAACTTTATATTAATTTACTTATTTCATTAAGATTCTTAGTACACGGAATAGTTAATATTCATGACAATTTTTTCATATTTATTTTTGCTTTTTACTTCATGAATTTGACTAAATACCGTACGTATACCAAAATAATATTTTTACAATATTTTTGTTTGTTCCGGCTAATCTCTGGAACGACTGGACCTATTTTGTCGGGACTTTCACTGGCAGGTAGCAGATTTAATAAAGACTAACGAAGGCTACTTTTATTTTATAGACAATTTAAATAAATATTTTTTAAACGCGGGTAAAACCACGGCCCGCAGTTAGTTATACACGTAATTCGAGTTACCTTAGTATAAATTGTAGGCGATGAAATATTTATTTAAATGTATAAAATGCATATCTTATATATATATATATTTCCCTTACAGACGCAGAGGTCTGAAAACTGCGATTGGGTCTGCTTGCATCGGAGGTGGACAGGGCATTGCTCTTCTATTGGAAACTGTTTAAATTCTTTTACATGTTGTATAATGACCGAATAAAACATTTTAATTTTCTCCTGTGTATAAATAACTTATTCTATTTTTTTTATCTTCTTTTATATAGTATGCTGTTGAACCTAGGTGTTGCTTATTAGCTCCGTCAATCCAATAACATCGTAAAAGCCTTCGTACATATAGTTAAATGTACGTCAGAGGCCTTGTAAAGGTGCAGATATGTAATATTATAAAACAATAATATTAATAAAACACAATGCGCAGAGGCGATGAAAGTCTAGAAATGCTAATCGTAGTTGGGAACATTGCTAGTAAAAGATCCCGCGGCCGTACACCAACAAGGTGGTCCGATCAGATAAAGGACTCGTCGTCCTCCAAATTTTAGTTTTTCGTCAGAGACGCGCGGCACAGAAGCCGGTGGAGGCGGATCATCCGCTCCAGATGCAACACTGATGGTGACCATGAACCTCAGACATGAGGGACCGACATTAGAGATAGACGGAATATTAAAAAAAATGTCTATGCTATCCTAAAAAAAAAAGCTTATTGTTTGTTTGGAGTTATGCCAGCATTTAGAATATGACGGGTCAGTGAGAAATTACACGATATTTATTAGTAAATATTGAATTAATTATATTTTAGGCTATATAAGCTTTTTGTACGTCTTCACCATATAAACTATAAATATGTGCCCAATTTCATATAACGTCTCTCGCGTAATATTCATAAAGAGGATTTAATACAAAGTTTTGTTTCACGGATTAATTTAAACGATAACGATTGTTAGCTAGCAACACATGGCACCCAGCAATTGTTATGCATAATAACTACTTCCAATGATATCTTAGTGATTTACCTGATAATTTTGTTAATATAACATACATACAATTCAACTTTATTACTTCGTAATCTGAATTCTGTGACGGTATTCGTTATTGTACTATTTCATTCCACAAGTCCTACAAGTTATTACACGTTATACCCAACCATTCAGTTATCTTGACTACTAAATAAAATGAAAACTTAAAACCTAAGATATATAAAAACGCAACACTGATAAGAGTTATCTATTTTGTTGACAACACAATACAAATATGTTAATTCAATTACAAATGCCGGTTTGAA
This sequence comes from Meandrusa payeni, assembly GCA_029286785.1. Classification (NCBI taxonomy): domain Eukaryota; kingdom Metazoa; phylum Arthropoda; class Insecta; order Lepidoptera; family Papilionidae; genus Meandrusa; species Meandrusa payeni. The sequence continues at coordinate 1,066,938 of JAGSMX010000008.1, read as the reverse complement.
ACATTCTTGTATTACAACAATATCTTATGTCGCACTCATGGCGCTTAGCTGCAGCGGTAAGAATGTTTTATTTTTTAAATATTTCATATCATTTTGTTTAATAACATTATAGTATTATTTTGCTTCGCGATAAATACACCTGCCAGGAGCTATATAAGTAGGAACCTTGGGTTATTTACTATAAAAATGTCAAACGATAAAAAAATTAACCTCTTTAATTTCTCTCAGTCTATAATTTCTATCAGTCTTCTTTCTGTCAGACACAACAAAGTATAAGTATAAAACGAAATTTAGATGTTAGCATACATATTTTAAGCAATACCTACTTAGTAACTACTGACACATTTTACACTTATGTGTTTATTCATACATATACTTCATAAATATTATCAGTATAGCGAACAAGATTAACCTCTCTAGCTCTAGATACGTTGTGTTGTGTAAAACAAATGTAGCCATGTTTAAATTTTATTAGTTATGTTTATTATGTACTGATATTATTTAAATATAATATAGTTATACTGTAGAAAATATAATGGCATGGAGAATAAAAAAATAGCGCGGGGACTCATCATCTAAGTTACATTTTCATTATCATCTTAGACGTTTGAAATAAGTGTGTTTTAAAAAAGACTTGGCTTAAAGATCTCGTTACCAAAGCATAAAATATTCAACAACAACAATGGAGAATATCTTAAATAACAAGAGTTCGTTTCATAATATTCAGAAAACTTATGCTGTACATATGGTAAACATATGCCATTTTGAAATTTAAAAAAATATCAGATTTCGCTTCATGTGCAAAAGTAACACAATTTTAGTTTATATTTAAGGTTTAAATTACAAGATCTGTTGTAATAATATGAGAAGTTAAATTTCTTATTTGTTTTAGTTTTCTGTAGATTTAAACATAACTTTCATAATTTTTATTCAAATGAAAGCTCTGTTTTGAAATGTGCTGAAAATTATTAATCTCAGGTATTTTTTAAAGTCAAATTGATATATTGATATGTCTGCTGTAATATCAAAAATATACAGATTTAAAAATTCACTTTTAATTTGTACAGTGTACCAATAGTGTGTTTACAATTTTAGGTATTTTTATTATTGGAGCAAAGCGAACACCATTTTGTGGCTATGGTGGTCCATTGCGAGAATTAACGGCCTCCCATATATTTGCTGTGGCGGCAATGGAGGCGATGCATTCTGCTAATTTAAAGCCAGATATAATCGATAATACGACAATTGGGAATGTAAACTTTGTAAGTTTTTTTCGTAAATGATTTAAAAGTAAGTAATTAATATATTTATTTAGAATACTATTTTTTGAAGAATGTCAGTGATGTATCTACATCACATTTTGGTTTTTACATACATTGGTATATTTAAAATAGGTATATATAATACATTATACAAATGTATCTGAGCCCTGAGTCTGCTATTTGCCAATGAGATTTCACTATGAAACCAACGAACTAGCATATTACCAAAACTATCAAAAATCAACAACAGTGATTTTACTAAACGTTAATTTGACACAATTGGTCTAGGAGACTTTTTAACGATTTTTGGTCCCACGAAACGAAGCAGTGGTGAGTATGCTAGTACAGTATGTCGTTTAATTTGTTATTTAATTACAACTGGTTCAATATATTACTGGAACTTAATTAATCACGGCTCATATCAAGTTAGTCGGACGATTGACTATATGTCAATAGAAAAACTGAGCTTTTATTTAAACAAAATAACATGTTAACGTTTTTGCCTGCAGCTAAGTCAGTGCGATGGCGGAAAGACTCCTAGGTACTGTGGTTCTTATTCAGGAGTTCCTTTAGAAAGACCTGCGTTAGGGGTCAATAAGGCCTGCGGCACTGGTCTGCAAGCTATTATCACCGGCGGTGTAGTAAGTAGTGATACAAAATATTTTACACTTTTGCACCGACTTCAAAAAAGGGGGCAGTTCTCATGCGTGCAGTCATAGCGTCGTAATTTAGATACTTAGGTGTTAAAAAGAGTGTTCGCTCGTAATAGTGTTTAATGTATGACATCAAACTATTAATTAGATTTAAAGTCATATTTTAGATATTTTTTTTCGCTTTCAGGACATTTTGACAGGCTCAGCTAAAGTATGCCTCGTTGGAGGAACTGAACTTATGTCATCACTGCCGATGCTCGTCCGGAATGTTAGATTTGAAACGACCTTGGGCGCCAAATATCGAATGGAAGACCACATTCAAAAAAAATTACTTGATAGCTATTGTGATTTAAGCATGGAAAATATAGCGGAGATTATAGCAAAAAAATATAAATTTACAAGAGACGAGGTCGATCAGTACACGTTACGAAGCCACTTGAAATGGAAATTGGGTGGGTATCATGAAATTGTATTCGATCTACGAAAAACGTCTCTTGAAGCGGATTTTTATTTAATCTAATAGAATTTAAACTGCAATTATTACGTAATATTTTAAGATAAGCGTGATAAGGTAAATGGTCAGGTAAATTTGGTTTTAAAAAATGTTAGGAATGAGTCACTTTTAACACATTTCGTAATGTTTTCTTTTTCAATAGTAAAATTATGAAAATTCTTTATGCAGTACAGAAAACAAAAACAAGTGACAAATATAAGACGCGAGTGTTGCTCGCTTGGTCTAAGTCAGTGATTCTCAACCACTTTGCCGCGGCACTTTTGTGTGCCGCCAAATTTTGCAAATATATAATAATGTTAATATTGTTGTAGTAAGTAAATAATTTTTATCTTTTTCTTTGTGAATCCAAATTTTGAAATCGTTAAATATGTGCCGCAACAAAAAAATGGTTGAGAATCACTGGTCTAAGTAGTATTCTTTTATTACTGCCACAGATCATAAAATTTAAATATAAACAACAAATAGTCTGGGAACTTTAATTCACCGATGGACTAAAAGCTGTTTATTTCAAAATGAAAAAATAATACGCTACAGTACGTACACATATTTAATTTTAGCTCAAGATACTAAAATATTCAATGGAGAGATTGCTCCCATAGTCCTGAGGGATAATAAAGAGATCAACATTGTCAAAGATCAAATACCTCGAACCGATTTGACGATGCGGGAATTGTCAGCGCTACCCGCCGCGTTAGACGACGGAGTTATTGTCACTTCTGGTAATTCTTCGGTACGTATAGATATTGTGACGGTATGTATAGATATTGTGACGGTACAATAATGTTACAGTTTATTTTCTCCATAAAACAAATCTACAGGATATATGTGAAATTATGGAATAAAAAACGAAATTAGATTTACAAAGAATCTTAAAATTCCAGGGCCTACTCTACTAAACCAATTGTGTACAAAATAAACGTTCATTGGCAGTGTTCATCACAGTGGTCAATATTTGCTAGTTTTGATACTATATAGTTTTTTTTTATGGTGCCACTGCGGTTTACTAATGGCCTTCCACTGGCACGCCGTGTGTTAGTATTTGGCGTATTTGGCAATGATGAAATAAAAAATTGATATTGGGCCCATCCTCCAGTCCTCTTTGGAATTAAACATAATGGTCACCTCACTTATCGGGAACTCACACTGAGAAGAACACACGAAAAGGATGCATAATATAATGATTTCTCTTCACGTCTGTGTATCCTCGGGATTGTGATACATCTATGGTGCCGGTCTATTAATTGAAAAGTAGGGGTCGATGAAATACTATACACACATATATGCTCTGCACAGTTGTAATTAAAACTTTAAACTGATTTTTCATTAAGGTCCCAGCTGACGGAGCTGCAGCATTGATAATAGCTGATGAAGAATCAGTGAAGCAACAGCAGCTGACGCCGTTGGCTAGGCTCACGGGTTGGGCATGTGTTGGGGTGAATCCAAGTGAAGCGGGTTTAGGAGCTGTACCTGCAGTTCTGAAGTTACTCGCCGTTACGAATAAAAAGAGCCAAGATGTTGATATATTTGAGGTACTTATAAACACTGGAAAGGGTGAAAACACGTAAAACACAAAAACATACTCCATTGACATGTAAAACACAAAAACATGCTTCAAATGAAATGTAATGAATCAAAAATTTTACTGTTACTCGCGTAGACTCCTTTATTTTCAAAGTTTCCAAGTACTTTCCTACTAAGATTGACATAAGCCTACCAATATCCTAATCAACGAGCATTCTTTCTTTTGGGAGTTTCCTATATCTTCGGAACCCAAGATTCTATTTGAAATAAAATTAACATGAGACTTATTACCAATACATACAACAAAAAACAAACAACATCAGTTCATAAACGACGGCGTCACAAGTAATAAGAAAATCAGCAGAATTGAGAACCTTATTTTGAAGTCGATTGAAAATTATAGCAAGTTTCTATTTGTTTATCGTCTTTATTTTGTGTTATTGTTGCATGACCATGATCAGTTCAATTTTTCCACAGATAAATGAGACTTTCGCGTCACAAACAATGGCAGCGATTAAAGAATTGAAAATAGACCCTAACAAAGTAAACATCAGCGGCGGAGCGTTGTCTCTGGGACACCCCATCGCTGCCACCGGTGCGAGGATGGCGACCCATTTGGTACACCAAATAAGGTAACTACACCATAGACAGTACTAGCCTATTTACCACTGCTGGATTCACATGCTTTCTCGAAAACAATGAAGACATTATTCGGTATGTTGTCTTGATGTCGATTAGACAGACTTCGTATTTATAAGAAAAATATTCCTTCAAGGAAGAAGTTTCTTCACTGACGAGCACTTGGTAAAACAGCACTTAAAATTGTAATAATCAATATATAAACTCTTTGCACATACATAACACAGTCTTATTTACAATCTGTTAGCAATTATATTATATCCATAATACGTTATTATCCACTTAACATCAGGTGAGATCGTGGTCAAGCACTAGTTTATACCTCATAAAAAAAACACAACTATAAAAGAACGGGTCACCAAGCTCATGGATGCTGTTGTTAAGTGATTACCTCCGCACACGATCTGGACCAACAGAATAATCGGTGTTTGGCAGACATTTACATAAAAGGAAATGAACATAATTTCTTTTTAAATAACATGACAATTATTTCAGCACAAACAACGCGAAGACAGCAGTCGCGGCCTCCAGCTGCGGCGGCGGACAGGGAATCGCTCTTATGTTGGAATCTGCTTAATCTCTAATACAAATAATATGTTTTAGCAGCCACGGATCTCTTCACTCCAGCATTTGATAAAAAAACTCACAAATATTTATTGTTATTCAGGCAATAAGAACCCCTATACAAAGCAACTTTATTACATATTAACTAACAACATTCTATTTGTGTAACAAAAAATCCTATACCAAACATATAACCGTAATGACATTTTAATAAAATTATATGACTTCTCCTCTAGATAAGATTTGAGCTTGTGTTATAGCTTTAATATTCCATTAACCATAATTTCTTAAAAAGTTCAATTTTATTGTGCTAGTATATGATTTGTCACATAGTATTCAATTCCTTTTCTCATGACACATTCTGTCTGTTAACTGTTTACCGCCATGAACATCCAGAGTATGAGAGATTTACTAGTGCCTTTTAGCACCCAGGAGGAACTATCAGGTCTGTCAACAACAGAACTTTCCACGGTAACTTAAAAATGTTCAGCTAAGGAAGGCCATCTATTATATTGGTAAAGAAAGAACTGTGAAAGTTCTGTGATAATATATCATAAATCTCAAGGGCTGCATGTTTCCAGTAGTAAAATACAAAGTGTAAAAATATCTATCATGAGAGGAGTCTACTGGGATTAACTGTTAGACTAATGGCATGATTAAAACTCTATTACCAGTGAATAAATTTATTTTGTGTTTATTTAAAACATCATTAATATATATTTTAAAAATAATCGTATATAGTAAAAAAAAGCTTGTTTCTTCCCTACCCATATGCTTGCATCTTTCTTTACCTAACCAGGTTAAAGAGATCACAAATGTTATACAGTTTACCATAAAGATTTGATTATGTCATCTATAAATGGTCTTATAATGTGTACTAATTTATGAAGATACGTAAGTGAAAAATCAAATTAGTGCTAGCAACAAATATTAGTTCTTGGGAGTATTTTTGGTATTCATCATCATCACTTATTTACTTAAGATCAGGCGAGCCATAAGTTTGTTTGCCCTCTTTTCCTATTAAAAAACAAAAATCATTTTAGCCATATAACCTTCACTGCTGGATATAGTGATTGCCAATGATTTACAAAAGTAGTGGCTGTGAGCAGCTTGATCCCAGATTTGTCCTGCATTCTTTGTCTTTTGCTATTATAGTACTTAACCTGTTCTTAGTAATAACTAGATGTTTTTATGGTCACTAGACATGCAATGGATTAATTATTAAAATATTGATTCCAGTAAATAGAGTAGGCCAGTTTTATGAAACATATTTTTTTGTAATTTTTAACAGTAATGTGTTCATAAAGTAAATAAAAGTTCAAAATAGCAATAGTCATGAATATTATCAAGCAGAAAAGCAGAGCCCCAATACAAAGGCTTTAATTTACCCTAAAAATATGTAATATAAGTAATGCAGCTTTACTGTCATACAATTTATACTAGACAGTAAAATTTTATAGTTTGGTAATCAAATTATCAACCTATTTGTTAACAGTTTATGGAATAGCACTAACATTGCTAAAATATGTATAAATTATTTAAAATTATGACAATATTTAAGTGATCAATCTATTTCAGAACATACATATATTCAAATTATATACAAATACATAATCTCAACTGATTGAGATGAACTTTTTAAGTCAAAGTTTCTCCTTTTGTTACCTGGAAAATTGGAAAAATACATTTATACTGTGAACAAGTATTATTAACAGTACATAGTGATTGTGATATATTAATTTTTTTTTTTAACAAAAGCTAACAATATTTCTTTTTTTTTTTCAGAAATATTACTAACAATCTTGTTAACCATTCCAACTAAGTTTAGGCTTGTGCTAGGACATGGTTCACGGCAATAGTCCAATGGTGGATTCGAACCCACGACCTTACGATTCGCAGGCCGTACCCTAAACCATTAGGCTATTGACGCTTCGTTAAAATGTAGTTTATGTTCAAGGAAATTTAAGTTAATTTAAAGGTTACTTAATTTTAATAGATTATATCTCCAGTGTTCATAGAAATATAACACATGGGATTCGGAAAATTAATCATTTGATATAATGTTAGTACTAAATGACTGGACAATAAAGCATATCATATAATACCCAAGCTTTAACCAATTGCTGGATAATTTAGCCATATCAGAGAATAATTATTTGTTCATATTTCCAAAGACAACTATATAACCATGAAAAAAAGATATTAAAGAATGTTGACTGTTTTTAGTTAATATTAAATACATACACAGGCTTCCAAGTAGTCTATTTTTCGTTCTAACGATGTTAACTTTTCATTTAACGTAGCAAGCCGTGACCGACAGGACATGTCTGCAACAGGGGAATTAATTTTAGTTTTATAAAAACAAAAAATGAATTGAAGACATTTGATATATTGTCGATACAAGGAGTCTTTTAAAATAAATAATCATCAAATAACAATCCTATTTTACTTACCAAAAGAATTTAAAAAATCTGTAATTTTTTTTATACTTCCTGTAATAACTTCTATATATTCTCTGTTTGCCCAATCCTGTTGGATTTGTTTTTGAATAGTTTCTCGAGGTGGTGTTGACATTTTCTAAACTTAATTTATGCTTTAACCTGAATACTAATAATTAGGGGTTATTTGTTACCAAAACCCACCCAGAAACCTTGTTTTATCCAACGTACGCTTTATTTTACTTAAAGTTTAATGAAATGTCAAAACCACAACACAAATCAGTGTCAACATCAACGAAAAGTCGACCACTCCACTAGTGTTACCACCACTGAACTATGTCGCCGAATCAAAAGTAAAAAGAAAAGGTTTAATTTGGCTGCTAGCCGGAAAATGAATGTAATGAGTTTTTGTGGTGTGTTTAGTGTGTATTTTTGTTTTTATTTTATTTGCTAGCATTTCTGTTTTTATTTTCAAATTGTACTGACATAGCACCAATATATTATATTACACTTTCTATTACATATACTGTATATATAATACTATATAATATATACATAAATTCCAAAAAAAAATATATATATATTATTTATACACGCACGTTACGGCGAACAGCTGGTAAATTGACAGATGGAAGATTAGGTTATTGTATGTGTAATATATTACACGTCTAGCATATTTCTTTAATATTTTAGAACACTATAAGCGTATTAATATGGATGAAATAGAATATAAGCTAAAACAAACAGTAGTGTTTTAATCGTAAACGCTATCGATAAGTTAATTTCTACAATAAAATCAAAATTTAAGCCGGCTGAAAGACAAAAATTCGTTTTAGAGAACGAAGAACTTAAATTTCTTAGAGAGAAATGCTCGTCGGGAAACACCATCGTGAGTCTCACAGCATATCAGGGACTGCTGGCCCTGGTAGAGTTCGGAGTTCTTGAAATTAGGCACACTATGTCCACTGTCATAACCTTACTTCCCAGTGCCCAGTAAGTAGTAAATTTACAATTTTGCGTTATTTTAAAGCCTGTATCCATTAAGTAAATTTTAGATGGCATTTAGCCTGTGGCCTTTATCAAATGACATGACATTACCGCTTTTCGTTAATGTAGACTAGAAAAACTTAAAAATACATTAAATATATACATTTATTTTTATATTTTGCTATGGCGAGATTGAAGTTGTTAACAACTTTCAATGTCTTCATTCATACTTTCATACAGCCAATCCTTTTTCTTTGCAATTTCCTTCTGACTAAAATGTTAATTGTGAAAAACAGCATTAGTATTAGTGTCTCTACAATATAAAAGGATGCATATTAGAATGAAACCTAATAAATTAATTGAAATTTGAAATAATGAACAGAGATTTTAATCGTTACATTTTAATTTTAAGCAACTATTCAGCTACTATATCAACAATGGCGGGGTTGCTAATTCTGGATCTTCGATCACGACTTGTCCCTGGTCAGCCATATAAATGCCAATTCTCGCTGAAGTCTCCACAGCATCCTCTCATTTCAGTGTTGGAGAAAAATAAGAATGCGGAAGATGATGTACTTGCACAAATGCATGCGCTGTGTACACATCCGGAATATAAGTAAGTCGTATAAGGTTTTTTTTCATAGCATAAAAATGCTTAGTGTTACACAAAGGTAACAGTAACAACAGAAGAGTTGCAGGAATGTTGCTGAGGCATATAGGAGAAAGCGCCTATTATACAAAAGTCCAAGAAGAATGAATGCAATACCATTAATATTTATCATACAAAAATTTGATCAATGATGTTGATTGTTTCCAGGATCTCATCCAACAGCCTAGAATTGCTTCGTTCTGTGTTCTTCTGGTTGACATGCAATCCCCAGCGAGCCAGCACAAGCATCAGACCTTGGCAAATGTTGCTCAGTTTACCGCAGACCACAGCACAGTCCCTACTTCTACTTGACTGTCTTTGCTGTCAACAGGTATGTATCGAAAAAAATATAAAACTTAATTGAATTAGCTCTGAATATCACATGTGTACCATGTCTTCAGATCTGTCATCCAAAAATGTTGGAGCGGGCTTTCTCTGCTTACTGCGCAGTAGCTGACACTGCAATATACCAGCAACATAGAGAGTACGTGATGGCCTTTCTGCCTGTACTGGCGAGGATATCCAACGAAATGCTTAAAAATGGGTAAGTCACATTAGTAGTGTAGTGTTTTATAGTTACTGCCTATGAGTTTTATGTTTGCATTGAATTTCTTCTTTCGTTTTGTTGTGAGTTCTATCTCTTTAAGAAATGCCTGGCTGAAATGGTTTTGTGTTGCATCAAATGATTTAAGGCTACACAAGATTATGCATGTTCTTATTAAAGAAACCGCTTATTTCGTTAAGGAGTACTTGCTTATTTGCAAATTTGAAAGAAAAAGAATGAATACCACTTCCAGGACTTTGTAATATAACTATGATACTTTGGCTGTAAAAGAGTGTCTGAGCTTGTAATCTATTGGTGCATTGCATATGGCGTAAATAACTTGTTGATAATTAAACTTTGTGACCTCTCGAATTGGACATTGAATCACAATACTTTTACTTATTTTATGGCCGTTTAATCTTATTTGAATTTCGAACAATTTATAGCGTTCATAATGAATGAATTATTTTCTTCAGACGAGATCCTCGAGCCTGCTACAATTTGATGGAGCGCTGCTTCGCGCTGGACGCCCCGGAATTGAAAACCGTTGCCGGTTTTACGCTGATGCTGCTCTCCGAGAATCTAACTCACAGCTCTGCACTGTATCTTCACGAGCTGTTTAATCTATGTAAGTTATCCTCCTTTTATTACTGTTACAATACACAGGAAATTACTTACTTAATTATATACAGGAATTTAAAAATAATTATTTTTATTTTTAAATTCCCAACGTTTCGCCAATTTAATGATTCTTAGTGGTCACTGAATACAGAATTTAACATTTTTTTTATTTTAAAAGAGCTTGCTCTTATGTTCTGCTTTGTTAGTTCATGAAGGAACGACAATTCTTAGGAGCACATTTCATTGTTATCCCGTATTAATCTACCATAACACATACCATAGACACATTATACCATAAGATACAACATCTTTGAGAGGTTTTAGTATTTAATTAATATATCATTAATTAATCATTTTACATAAGTTTACATTCAATAACCTAATGGTTTAGGGTGCGGTTTGTGAAACGTAAGGTTGCAGGTTCGAATCCACCTTTCGACTATTGTATGTGAACCATCCCCTAGTACAAGTAATTATATTATACCAAGCTTGTAATAACAATTAATAGTATATAACAGGAATGTTAATAATATCTGTGAAAACTAAATATTGCTAGCGTTCTTTAAAAAAACCGTGTGTTGTTGTGGGACACCAGACAGGAACGAAGCTCCCTATTATAAATATATTAATCTCAATTTCTATTCAAGATATAAAGTAAATAATTACTTGGGTATACATTTTTTATTATGATTTTTTTTTAAAGACTACTTTACAAAATTAACACCTTTATTTTATTTACAATGATTTATACATAAATTTAAAGTAAGGATTTTTAAACTCCTTACTTAAGTTTATTCTTTTTATATTTTTATAATAATTATATTCAAATGTGATTATTGTCAATGTCATCATTTTTATGTAAAAGATATATGGAATAAGGACATTAAGTGTTGTTTCTCTAAATATTATAAAGAAACGCAGTTTTGTCTTTTATTTCTAATAAAAATTTAGACTTTATTGTATAAATAATACCACCATCTATCTAAACCGTTAAGGACGTTTTTGCCGGCTAGAGTTCCCCTCTGCAACGCCCCATAAGGAACTTCGTTGCAAAATTGTGTAATATTTACAAATAATTTGTGAACAATATATAAAGAAGCATTTATTTATTTATTATTGTACATTTTAACTAACTAATTTGGGGAAAGGGTTTCACTGAAAGGCACTTTATCACTTCACTTAACTTTTTTTACTTTGTATACTTTTTACACTTTATTAAACTTTGTATTTTTCAACTTAACTTGTTTATTTAAAATAATCAATGCAGTGATACTATCTTAATGTAAGCATTCAATAGTATGTTTTAAAACTGCACAGCGCCATCTATTGGTGAGCGATATAGAACAAAACATTATTAACATTCCGCCCACCAAGGACTTGTCCTTTTAAAACAAAAAATATTCTCTTTTACAAATAATGAAAAACAAAAAACTACTTATCCAAAACTGTTTTAAATCTTTAACTAATACAAACTGGAAAAGAAACTTAAACATAAATAAAAGAAATAGAAAATAAATCCGCCCACCGTGACAATGTAAATCATTTGTCAAGAACACAAACTTTACTCAATGGTCTCTTTAATAATCCATTCTTACAACGAATAGTTACTACCCGAGTTACATTGTCCGGTCCGGGATGCTTATCTACTATTTTACCTAAAAGCCATTTAGTTGGTGGTAGATTATCATCTCTAATAACACAAATATCGTTAACATTTGGTTATGATAATTTCGAATTCCACTTATATCTTTGACTTAAACACACCAAATATTCTTTAGACCACCTTATCCAAAAATTATCAACCATTTTCTGAACTAATTTCCATCTATCAATAGCAGTAATATTACAATCTGTATAAGTATCATAACAAACATTGAACATAGGTTCTCCTATTAAAAAATGGCCTGGCGTCAGTGGGAGAGGGTCATTCGCGTTATCACTCAAAACCGATATGGGGCGTGAATTTAAACAAGCTTCCACCTGCGATAATACGGTAGACAATTCTTCATAAGTCAGCGTAATATCCCCAATTACCTTTTTTAAATGTGCTTTAGCACAGCGTACGCCTGCTTCCCACAGACCACCGAAATTTGGTGACTGCGGAGGAATGAAATGCCATGTCGTGGATTCTAATGTCAACGCTTCAGCGATCTCCTGTGGCAGATTTGATTTGGCACAATCAAACATCTCACGCAATTGTTTATCAGCTCCGACAAAATTAGTGCCGTTGTCGCTGTAAAGGTCTTGACAATGACCTCGTCGTGACGTGAATCGCCTGAACGCTGCAATAAATCCTTTTGTGGACAAATCAGTTACCGCCTCAATGTGTACTGCACGAGTGACCATGCACACGAACAAACTGATGTATCCCTTTGTAGGATTTTGCTCCACGGCCTGGTGAAAATCTGATATTAATAGGGCCGGCATAGTCAACGCCAGTCACTTTAAATGGTTTGCAAGGTTTCAATCTTGCGTCAGGAAGTTGTCCCATTAACTGAACTCTGGCTGCCTTGGAGTATCTCATACAAGTGATACATTTGCGATAACATCGCTTGACTTGATCTCTAGCTCGTAATATCCAATACTTGGAACGAAGAAAGTTCAACATAATTTGCGGCCCGCCGTGCAGAGTTTTCATGTGCGTCCGCAACCAAAAGCTGTGTAAGATGACTTTTAGCTGGTAATATAATTGATGTCTAATGTCGTAACTCACATCAGCCTGATCAATTCGTCCTCCCACTCTCAGCACCCGGTTTTGATCCAAAACGGACAGAGAGTATGAAGTGCGCTTTTCTTCAAGACATCTTTCCTTCTAGTATCAACTTTATCTCTTCTCCAAATTCAACTCCTTGAACTTGTTTGATACACATCTCTAACGTTTGATTCATTTCCTTGACTGTCACATATCTTTTAGCCCATACAGGTAATTGATGTCTTTCTTTATTCTTCGTCAACATTCTTCTGCAAAATGACATTACTTTAACAATCTTTTAAGCTTGAAAATTTCTTCCATTCATAATTCTCTTCTTTTATCTGTATTATATTCATTGAAACTATTCTTTCTTCTTCCTGTGTTTCATCTATACTAAATTTCGATTCTTTTAATTTAGCTCTGTTTAGCCAAACAGGCCCGTGCCACCATAAATATTCGGAATGCATCTCTGAAGGCTGCAAGCCTCTTGATGCGCAATCCGCTGGATTTGTGTCAGTCGAAACATGTTGCCATTGCTTGTAGTCCATAATAGAGAGAATATCTGACACCCGATTGCTGACAAATGTAGTCCATTTGCTTGATCCACCCTTCAGCCATGCTAAAACGATCATGGAATCAGTCCAACCATAAAGGTTTTCTGTCGGAATGTTCATAACTTGAGATATCTCTGATAGCAATTTGGCGGCAAGAGTCGCGCCGCACAATTCCAATCTGGGAATTGACACAACCTTATCTATAGGGGCAACCTTTGTTTTAGCCGATATCAAATTTACATACACCTTTCCATCAGGTTCTATGACTCGTATGTAGACTGCTGCAGCGTAAGCCGCTTGAGACGCGTCAGAAAATGCGTGTAATTCACAATAGCTGCTACTGGTACTCTTAATCCATCTAGGAATCTCAATTTTCTTGATTTCAACCAGATCATTCCTGAGTTTGATCCACTTCTCTTGCAACTCTCCGGTGATGTGATCATCCCAGTCTAAATGTTCTTGCCATATTTTCTGGATAATAATTTTGGCTGTAACTACTACTGGCGCAATCCAGCCCATTGATCATATAATCGAGCAATATCGGATAAAACCTGCCTCTTTGTGATAGGATATTTCACCTCAGGCAAAGTGACCGTGTATTCAAAATTATCTGTAGTTCGATCCCATTGTATTCCTAGAATCTTCATCATATTATCCGCTTTTATTTGCACCAACTGTTCCTTATTGTGCTTGTTCTCTCCAATATATTGTAATAAATCACCGCTGTTGCTACACCATTTTTGCAGTTGAAATCCTCCACATGTCATTAGTTTATTCATTTCATCATAAATATTTTTAGCTTCCTCTTCTGTGTCGCATCCGGTCATTAAGTCATCAATATAATAGTCCCTTTTAGTAATTTCTGACGCCTTAGGATAATTCTGTTTTTGATATTCAGCCAGCCTTTGTAACGTCTTAACTGCCAGATACGGAGCACATGCCGTTCCAAAAGTTAGTGTCATCAATTTATAGTGTTGGATAGGCAAATCTGATTGGTCTCCAAAGTATCCTTTGAAAATTAGCATCTTCGGTATGTACAAGTACCTGCCTATACATTTTCACAAGGTCAGCAACAATACAAATTGGATGCGTGCGAAATCTCATCAACAAATGCCTCAAATCCTGTTGGAGCTTAGGTCCAACCAAAAGATCGTCATTAAGTGACACGTCATTGATGCCTTTGCTTGATGCATTAAATACCACGCGAACTTTTGTCGTATCCTTGTCCTCTCTAACCACAGCATGGTGAGGTAGGTATACAGCCTTTGCATTTTCGATGTCCGCTGCCTCAACAAGAGCCATGTGTTTGAGAATGACATATTCCTCTAAAACCCTACGATATTCCTCATATAACTTAGGGTCCTTGGTCAACCTTTTCTCTAAAGCTATAAGTTTTTTCGTTGCTATATCCTTCGACTGTCCGTATTGACATGCAGGATCCTCATTTTTAAATGGTAATTTGACAATGTACCTTCCTTCGTTATTTCTAATAGTTGTAGCTTGATAGATGTCTTCACATAATTGTTCCTCCATAGACAGTCTTTTCTGAATCTTATCAGGTTCAGCCTCTATTTCCCAAAAACGTTTGAGACACTCGTCTTCTGGAGTAAAACGCAAATGTAAACTTGTGACATTGTCATTAGCTGAAGTTGAATCCGACAATTTACCATACAATATCCACCCAAAGACCGTGTTCTGCGCTAAGAGTTTTCCTTGGGGTTGTTTCATAATGCCGTCTAATAGAACTTCATAGTACACTTCAGCTCCTAATAAAATATCAATTTTGCCTGGTAAAGCAAAATTTGGGTCAGCTAGATTCAATTTCTGAAGTTCCAGCCAGTTAGGTTTTTCCAGCTTGTCACCTGGAAGTTGTGAGGTAAGTGAACCTAAAATATAAGCATTTACTTGGTAAGTATTTTCGGGGTTATGACGCGACTTAAGACCTAAAGTTACCATGTGTTTAATACGCGTTTGACCACCTCCCAAACCTGAGACCACGCCTTTTATAGAAAAGCGTTTGAGACCAAGTAACTGAGCCGTTGCTTCCGTTACGAAGGAAGCCTGAGAACCTGGATCTAACAAAGCACGAATCGGATATGTCTTCCCGTTCCTTGAACGAGCCTTGATTATAGCAGTCGCCAGCAGCACATGACAATTCACATCTTGCTTTGAGAAGTTCGCCACTATATTTAGTGGGTTAGCTGTGGATGACCCATTTTGATTCGTTCCGTCAACTTTGTTTTGTTTTTTCTCTCCTTGATTACTATTCGTCTGATCCGTGAAACCTTCCTTATCAAAGTGTAGCATAGTGTGATGTCTTTTACCACACTTCTTGCAACATGTTGGTAATCGGCATTTCATAACAACATGTGTTGATTGCAAGCAATTAAAGCAAAGCCCTTTGATTGTATAAAATCTCTCCTTTCCTGCACGGATTTTTGTCAAACTGCTTACACAAATTCAAATAGTGAGACTCGCCACACAAGGCACATAGCAAATAGTTCCTCTTGTTATCCTGTTGCTGTACTGTTGAATAAAATGATTTCTGTCTTAGTTATTGGTTTCTTGACTTGACTGAACGGCTTAGGACTTTTACTAGAATCGATCATTTCCATGGTTCGAATCTAGCTTCGAGAAACTCGACTAATTGCGCCCACGAAGGCATATCTTCAGCCATAAGACTTATTTGCTGTTCCCATTGTTTATGGATTCCACATCTAGTTTAGAGACCATAAGATGCACTATTATAACGTCCCATGTTTCAGTTTTAATTCCCATATTGTTCAATGCTTTCAAACAAGAAGATGTTGTATCAAGTAATTGTTTAATACCATGTGAGGAATCTGTATTAATTTGTTTTTGTGAGAAAAGTATCTTCAGAATTGCGTTTGAGTTGTACCGTTTGTTGTTGTAACGTTTAGTTAGTTGTTTCCAAGCCTCATCATAATTTTGGTCTGTAGTAGCGAAATTACGCAGCATGCTCTCTGGTTCTCCTTGTACACTGCTTTTTAAGTAGTGCAACTTTTGAACAGCTGATAGTTTCTCATTTTTATGTATTAGCGACACGAACATATCGTAGAATGTCTGCCACTCCTCATATTTACCACTGAACTTTGGTAGTTGTATTCTTGGAAGCTTAACTTCATTACACGGCGTTGTATTCGATTCAGGATTATGCCTTTCAATAAATCTGTCTTTTATCTCCTTAAGATCCGACATGTATGCAACATACATCTCTTCAAACTCATCGTGTGTATCATTAGTAAAGTAAGGTAAGACTTGTTCTTGTTCGGGTTTGATTATCTGGATAAGTTCCTTATGATTACTGTTGAATTCTGCATGCAACTTTTCTAAACTATCTATTCTTGTCTCCACATAACCTTTAGTTATTCTACTTTTCGTACTCTTCTTGTAATTTGTTTGAGATTTCTCCAACCTTCCCAATAGATCAGCTTGATTCTTTAGTAATTTCTCCGCCATTTTTCAATTAGTGACTGTATTCGTAAAATAACACCAATGCACGTAACGTTTTCAGTTCCGTTAATCACTATGAAATCTATTGAAATTTACTAAAGTTGGATTTTTTTTTTTAAGTTCAAGGTTGCTCGAAAATATTCTAAGTCCATAGAATTAAAATCTTGAAAAATTACAAGTCGAAGATCGCGCAAAATTTTCTAAGTCCAAATTCACTGTCAATTTTTTAAGTCAATAGAATAAATATCCTAAAATTTTACAAGTTGAAGATCACGCAAATTTTTCTAAGTCCAAATTCACTGCGAATATTTCTAAGTCGATAGAATAAAATCTTAAAATTTTACAAGTGTTTTAGAATGCAGAGTCCAAAGTCCATCCCGGTTTCGGCACCATGTACATTTTAACTAACTAATTTGGGGAAAGGGTTTCACTGAAAGGCACTTTATCACTTCACTTAACTTTTTACTTTGTATACTTTTTAAACTTTATAACTTCTTATTTTTCAACTTAACTTGTTTATTTAAAATAATCAATGCAGCGATACTATCTTAATGTAAGCATTCAATAGTATGTATTAAAACTGCACAGCGCCATCTATTGGTGAGCGATATAGAACAAAACATTATTAACAATTATACTACATGAAAATACATTTTTCCTTTTAGGTCTTAATATAATAAGCAAATACGAATACGCAGCATTGAGTTTAAACGCTTTCACCGCTCTCTCGCTGCAGTGGCTCCATCTACCCTCATACCTGACAGCAAACTCTCTAAAGATAGCCTCTAAAGTGCTGGAAATCTATCAAAACGGTAGCAAGGAAGACAGCGGTCTGTACATGCCGAATTTGCGAGCGAACAAAACTTTCCAAACTCTTTTATACACAGACGGACACCTCTATGGAGTGTTCAAAATCATTGAGACTTGGGAGCGAGTCAGGGACGACTCTGTAAAACTGGAACAATGGTTCGAATCCTTAACACAGTCCAATAATGCCATCAAACTGGATCTCCTGCCGTTCTTCGCTGGGTTAATCTTCGAGAGGAGAAAGGAGGAGTTTGAAGTAGTTATGTTAAGGGCTTTAAGAGTTATAATTGGACTGGTTGAAGTGAGGAGGGAGGTGTCTGTGATTGTGTTGCCTATTCTGATGTACGTGATAGCCAATGACCGCAGGCCTAATGTTAAACTTGAGTGTTTGAGGGGATTGCCTTTGATGGCCAAGACGAAGGTTAGTATCATATGGTCACTTTCAAGGCAACGGTAGCTTTATGAAGACTTTATTTTAGGGAGTTCAAAACTCAGCTGCCTTGTACCAATGATTTTCCTCGTTACGTAGAAATCAGTTGCAAAAATTTGTGCTCATGCTATCACATATATATCGACGTTGAAGAAAAACATTGTGAGGAAACCTACATGTTTTAGAAAAAAATTAAAGTCTGCCAATCCGCTACTGCAAAGTATAAGTGACTATGCACTTATACTATCTTTACAGAGAAGGTCTGCGTTCAACAGTGGGACATATATATATATAAAGGCTGTAACCAACTTCTAACCTGTCACATATAACACTTAGTAGCTTCTACCTACCTTATCGGTTTGAAGAAATTAAAATCGGTTAAAAAATTAGAGTACTGACATTTACAATAAATGCAGAAAACAACTTCTGACGAGCTTAAAGCACTATTATATAATATGGTGATAAAGTTTAGTTACTTAAGTTTTTTCTTTCATTGTTCTCGTTACCGTTAATTAGTAAAATTATGTAATTTTTTTTGTAACTTTTAAATTACTTATTAAGTTTCCGAATATAAAAAAAGATTTTAATCCGATACAAGTTTACACTATGGTACAGAATCACATCTTGAATAAACTATTTTAAAAGTAATTTAACAGTTAAAAAAATGACATCCTTTAACTAAGTTAGGGTAACGAATGCCGCAAACTTCTATCGGATTATATAAAAAAAAGCTTTTTTTTATATTTTTTTACCATTTGCAGGAGAATGTACCGACAATAGTCTCCATACTGAACAAGCTAAAGACGAACAAAGGTGCACCCACCTCGGTTCTAGTCATGTTGTACACGAGCCTAGCTGAGACGCAGGTATTATATTTATTTAAAAAAATATTTTAGCGAGTTTGTCATATCCGGGTATGCGTAAGAAATTCGGTGCTCTTTATAAGAAAAGGGGCAAAGAGCTTACTGCTCACCTGATATATTTATAGATACAGTTGTAGATAAGTAACTTAGTCTATATTTAACGCGTAACTTTCCTCCATGCACTTCCAAGTTACGGAATAATCTCTAATGACAGCAAGGCATCTGCCTTGCCTCTATTTGTATGATGGTGATCACTTTGGATTTTTTTATAGGAAAAGTGGCAAGCGAGCTTATGGCTCACATGACCTTAAGTGATCACCATCGCCCATGAACATCCGCATCACTGTAGGAGCTGCAGGTGCGTTGCTGACCTTTGAGAAAGGTGTAGACTCTGTTTTCAAGGTCTTCAAGGCGATCGGCTCGGAAACACCGCTGATCTGTCTCACTCTTCAATTTCATGGGGTTACTAAAGGAAGCTGCTGGGACGGTAACTCGACGGCAAGGGAACGTAAAATATTCGTGACCGCCTTGTTCTTACTTTTCCTTGTTCTTTTTTTAATTTTTCACAATTTTAATTACTTTTGTTTATGTTGTTTTTTGTCATGTATTACCTGTTGTTCTGTGTTCTTGTGTCGAATAAATGTTTATTCTATTCTAAAAATTTCTTATGTTACTTGATTGTTGACTTACGTTTAACAATACACTAATGCGCTCTTTTATTATCATCGATAATAAAAGAGCTCAGAAATAGTTTTTACCGAGCATAGTTGTCATATGGGTCGGATAGGCTTCAAGATATGTACCAAACTAAATGCCCTAACCTCGCAGGTACGCTGCTTCCCTTACCTTCAAGAGATGCTGGTGGATTCTGGTGTGGGCAGGTCTGACGATCTGAAATGGGAGGTCGATGTGGCTAAAGCTGTTGCCGTCAAACGGATTTGTGAATTGAGGTTAGATTGTTATTGAAGTAAGTTTTTGTTTTTACTCATAAATATACTTGTATTTTAATATAATGTTACTGCCATCAGAGCGTCGACCCACGGGCTGGAGCTGGTGTCGGTGATATCGTCGATACTGAACAAGTGCACGGACCGCAACGGCGCCGCAGCCACCTCCCTGGCGCTGGAGGCGCTGGCGGCGCTGTGGCGCGGTGCGGCCGTGGCCCCGCCCAGCACGTGGCGTGCGCTGGAGCCCCGCCTCGGCAGGGACTCACGCCCTGCCGTGCAGATCAGGTGACAGAGTACGGCTACAACCACTACAGACTTGCAGAGGTTCCCAACCTAACGTACAGCTCAGGCAGCTTACCGTCACTCTATTACTATATTGGTGTGTCCATATCACTGTTGTATGGGCAAACGTAATAGTGACATTAACAAACATACTACATCTTATTATAGAATAAACTCTGTTCTAATCGAGTCATCCAATTATTTATTTCATATAAGGGTCTATAATTTTAATACGTTAAAAAAATTCAATAATATAATATTTCTTAACTCTTTAAATTTCCTCTAAAAGCCTATGCAAGCTGTTATCGGAAATACCTGGGATGCGCGTGGCCTCACCTGAATACGACCGTCTCATCCACGAGGCGGCCCGGAAGCTTTGGTCCTTCGTGGCGGAGGCGCACCAGCCGAAGGTGGCTGAAGCAGCATGCGAAGCACTGGCCGGCTTCAAACTCGAAGACTTCAGGCTCGCAGATGTTCCTGAGGTAAGATCACTCGGGACCTTATATACTCTTGTTGAAATATGGATAACATTTGATATATCTACCTCGTTATAAAACCGGCAAAGACATGATAACTGTTTTTGATGAAATGAACAAGCCGACTACTCTAGTCCTTTTTACTACAGAAATGACCTCCTGCTGTTTATAAACTTGCTACGGTCTTATAGCTTACATCGTCGTTCCTTACAGTAGTCTCACAATTAACTTGTTATTATATGGTCAGATATACCGACGGACGGTAAAACTGCCTGCTTCATACTGCAAGACCCCCGCAGACGCTGCAAGGAAGCCAGAAGATGTTCTCGATTACATCCCCTGTAAGTTATATTTATTTGCAGTATAGTATATTATATTATATCAACCTATATTGTACATACTGCTGAAGATGGCATTTACAATCGAGTATTTAATAATATTATTATTAAATACTTGATTGAGGTCATCAGTAATTTGGGGACGTGTGATTTCTCAGCTGGTTTGTGCTGATGGGTTTTCCTATAGTTTAGTACGAAACAGAATCATCTAATGTACGTACAGCTGTACAGCTACATTTAGAAGCGCCAATAGCCTAATGGTTTAGGGTACGGTCTGCGAATCGTAAGGTCGTAGGTTCGAATCCACCATTCGATTATTGACGTGAATCATCTCTTAGCACAAACACAAGCTTATTTGGAATGCTTAACAAGAATGTTAGTAATATTTATGAAAAAAAAAGAAATATTGCTAGTTTTCTTTAAAAAAATAATAATAAATAGCTTACTCTGGATACCTAAACAAGTAAAGGTTTTAAATTTAAGTTTAAAATTTACCTTTTTTTTCCTTATCCATCTTGTTAAATAAGTTCATAAGGAGGATCCTTATCTATATTATATTTATGTATTTATTGTCATATATAATTTATTTAACGTTACGCAACGTCGAAGGTCATGCTTATCTTGAAGTGCCTTTACCGAGACGTCGACGACCTGCATCCACACCGCTCTGTCCTCGGTTTTTCTCATTGCGGTCGAGAAATGTGAGTGTGAATGTCGAGTCCCACTATCTTTTTAATTTGGTCAGACCAGCGGGTAGGTGATCGGCCCCGAAATCTTTTGCCCTCAATTTTCCCTACAACAACCATTTTCTCCAAATTATCTGGTTGCCTTCGGGCAATGTGGCCAAAATAGCTAAGGACTCGCCGGTAGCAGGTAGTAGACAGTCTGGTGGTTATCTTAAATTGGCGGAGAATGGACTTGTTGTTTTTGTATATATGTATTTATATTTATTACTTTTTTCCCTAAGCATACATCCGTTATTTTGTCTCTACACAACCCCAAAGTTGACTGGCAGAGAATGTATTTTGAAATTAAGTCCCCTTTTTTTTATTTTGTGCGAATTAAGAAATACTCCACGTATTACAGAGTACGCAAGTGATGTAATAATAAGCTTAGTGAAAAGTGTGGAAAGGTGCGATAGCTAACGCAAGAGCTTCTTATTCCCCAGGTGAAGTTTGGCCGGAGGTGTTCAAATGTACGAACGAAGCGTCTCTGGGCGGCGTGCGGCGGCTGGCGGCGGCGCTGCTGGAGCGCGAGCTGCGCGCGTACCGCAGCGGCGCGTACGTGACCGAGGGACGCGGGGAGCCGCCCTCCTACTCGCACCTGCAGCCCGCCAGCGTGCTGCGGGGACTCATGGACTGCTTCAGGAAACAGGCAAGTACACTGACCACGAACAGAAAGTGTAAATTAATTTTTTTAAAAAATTATTGTATATTTAAAAGAAAATGAAATAAAGTACTTACTGCTTGCAACCCGAGCCCGATCCCCGGTGCCGGCATCATTGAAATTGTCTCTTTTTACATAGAAGGTCTGTGCCCAACAGTGAGGCATATGTAAGTTTTTAATATACTTAAAAGTTAAAAAGTGATAGTTACAGCTACATATAGGCCTTCTCTTTAAATAGTGTATGAGGGAGAGTAAAGATAAACAGCCATACGGCCCTACTGGGGATTGGCGCACTACATATGTTTTCTATGACATGAAGTTCTCCACTGATATGATCGGTCGTAGCCGACGTATTAAGTCACTGCATCGAACTAAAACCCGTAACATGTTCTATGGCCACAGGTTACGTCGCCCTCCTTCGACTTCTCCGACAGAGTGCTTCTGACGATCTTGGAGACCTTAACAATGGAGTATCCGAAACCTTTGCCGCCCATAGACCTTTGCTTCGTGCACGAGGCCATCCATCGAGGTGCTTTGTGGAAGGCAGGCTGCGTGAAGCTGGCCGCGAGACAGGCACAGGCCTCCCCCTCAGCACGGAGACTGCTGGAAAACTTCCTGCAGGGAATTCAACCTGGGAAAACTGAGGCAAGTTTAGCTTCTTATAGAAAATTGAGACATTATCATCAACATCGGTTTAGAATATCCCGAATGTTAATTATCCGTGAAATAGCAACCCATTGTGGTATTGTTCGCCCCTCTTGGTATTAACGTAAAAGAGTAAAAGTGTTCATCATCATGTGTTTCCGAATTGCCTTTGGGAAATGCAAGAAGTGAAGTGTGGGTGTCTATAACGCAATAAAGAAGAGTATCTATAATATTTTATTTATGTTCAACCAAAAGAAAACCATTGTGGAGAACATAAAAATGGTCCTTCGAGCCGGATTTGAACCAGCGACCTATGGATGCCATAAAACTTACAAATAAAGCTAAGCATTTCCCTTTAAGTATAGCTGTCTTGGCCCTTAGTTACTATATTTAAAGTGTCAGAATAAACATCATAAGAAAGTCCTAATGTTTTTCAATATGTATTATATTTGATATTAAGGCTATATTTCGGGGAATCTTAGTTGACACTAAATATTGTTGTCCCTCAGAGGGATCCTTGCGTCGCTAGGCATACTAGCAGCAAACCGGTGAAGCAGTAAAAGTCAGCTTTTCTGGCTAATCTGTACAGCTTCGTCAAAAAAAAAACGCGTAATAGCATTTCATAACATAACATTTGATGCAGCTATTGTTTTTTCTTAAATATAGTTGTTAATGTTTCAGAACGACGATATAATACTAGTGTTCGAAAACCTGCACATACTGTGTCGGGGCATGCCACCCAACACCCTGCGCGGCCCCATCGAGCGCTGCCTGGGCGACTCCTACTCCACGCTGCCCAAACACCTGCGGGAGGGAGAGGACGAGCCGCTGTTTGTGACGCAGCTGCGCCACATCAGGGAGAGCCTCGCGTGCGACAGGATACACGACGCCAACCGCATACTGCTCTCCCAGTTTGTGGAGACTTACTTCTCTGTTGTCTCTGATACCAGTGTCGTGAGTATCAATCACCTTTCCTTATTCTTTCACATTCTGTCATGTTCATCAGTCATTTTTATCTTGCGTCATACACAGAAAAAGATAAGATTCTATATTGCCCCAATTTTACAAAAGATTAAAGTGACCTAAATTACATGACTGAAGCAAAACTTCTTTCACTCCATCTATTTATATGTTTATACATGTACCCGATGATTTAAGAGAGAAAGAAAATGTGCGCGCACTGCTCTCTCTCTCTGCTGAATATGTGTGAAAGAAAATATCTCTCTTTCCCGTACAGTAATACACGAAACGCGATTATATCTACCCCCCAACCTCCATTCGCCTCTCCCAATCACACTTTTCGTAACGCACTTACCAGATTACTCCCCTAGTCAAGCGTGCGTGAAGAAGTTTAAAGAACAAGGGTACAAACTTACCAAGAGCTGGTTGCTTTACCCCTTTTCGAATGAAAGCTTTAATTAAGGCATGGTCGCAAATGTCCTCAGGCGTGGGTGGCGTACGTGGAGTGTACCCGGCTGCTGTCAACGAAGTACTTGGAGCGTATGACGTCACCGAGCGGCTGGTGGGAGGTGACGAGCGAGGTGCTACGCAAATCGTGTAGCGTGCGTAGTGCGCTCGCTACGACGAGCGACTGCGACGCGCCGCTCGTCTGGCTCAACGAGCTGGTGGATGCGTGCGCGCAACTCATCTCGTTAGTTAAAGTTGTAGCCTATATATATATATATTTATGTATGTCCTACTATTGAGCACAGGTCTTCTCTGTAAAGAGTATATAAGGGTATTGCCCGCCTCAGACTTCCTAAGAAAATTTATAAGAAATATAGGTTTTTCATGATATTTTCCTTCACCGCCGAGCGCATGGTATGTAAGCACTTAAAATTTCATTGGTGCCAGAATCGGAGATCAGTATTCCAACATTCTATATATATTCAACAAAATTCAAGATCTATTCAAGGTGTGAAGAAAAAAATTATAAATCTTGAAAAAATATAATTAATCCATGCCATTTATCTAAAGCAGTTGACACTAAAATCTTGCGTTTTTATTTAGCGTTACGAAGATTTTGATTAGACGAAGGCTCATATGACTTTCCAGCAGAAACCTAATCGTAACCGATATCTCGTTTCAGTTGAATTAATTTGTGTGCATATTGGTGCAGTGAGCAGGAGTACTCGTTACGCTGCATGCTGTCGGCGCTGCGCCTGGCGGAGCCCGACGCGGTCTCCACCAGGGACTGGTTCCTGCAGCTCATGGCGCGCGCACAGGTTGCATTTAAAGAGTAAGTTAATTTAATCAAGCGAAAGCGCATATGTTTTTACTTTATTAACAGGAATATTAAAACTTATCATTATATTAGGTGTACAAATAAGTTTTCGCCGTTTTGAGAAAGACGATGCACAAGGGTTACGTAATTAGGAAATGGTAACCGCCTTGAAAATTGTTCATTCGAGAACAACATAACTCTATCATATTTAAAAAAAATGTTTAATTTAATTAATCTGCAGCTGAGGCGCGTCGATTGCTCGTAGACGGATGGTAGGAAAATATGGGAAAGTAGTATTTTGACGTAAAAGTCTAATATACCGTCGTATATTCTATGGTCATATGGACTTTAACTTTTAGGGTTTAGTCTACAACCTAATATTACCTTAAATAATCCTTAGTTTAACTTACCTATAAGTTACCAGTCTACTTAATTTCTATCTTTGACTTCCAACACATTTTATGGGTGTAATGCTCAAAACTCCAGTAAATGGTATGCTGGGGTTGTTATTAATGAAATGGAATCCTTAACCAGAACGGAAGAAGAATCGGCCAAGCTGTACCTGTGTGACGTGTTCATGCTGAGCGCCATAGTGTTAAGCGGCATTTGGTCCTTCGAGCCGGATACAGAACGGCTGGTCAGCAGTCGCGCCAGCCGACAAGCGCTGCTGCCGGCCGCCGTGGCCGCCCTGCTGGCTCGTGAACATTGGACTAGCTGCACGCTTCAGGTTTGACGAATATTTATAAAATGTTCTATGTCCAGAATTCAGAATTTTGCGAATCGATCATATACATCATTCTTTTTATTTCGTTTATTTTGATTTAATGTAACACTCTTTTACATACTAGTATGTCGGCAAGCTACAATATATACAGTTTGATGACGACACAAATAACTCAATAACTATTTAAACTTATTCTTAAATTGAAGTTCTAGGAAATATTTTTTTAGATACTACGTTACGATTTGAAACACGCTGTATATGGCGACTCTGTCACGTTTGTGATGTTATATCTAAGAGATATAATAATAGGCACAAAACCCCCTAATTAGATAAAGAGTTCACGGTGTTGTTCTTTAGACTCTTGAATGGCTGTCACACACACGCACGGCAACGTCCGACCCCAGCACGGCGCAGTGTTGCCAGCGCGCGCTGCTCGCTCTGCGCCACACGGACCACTTCACCACGCATAAAGTATGGATACGACTGTAAGTTTCACACTCTTCTATCATTATTTATAACAAGTATATTTTCGAGTAAAAACCAAAACCGACTTCAAACTCTCATCAAACTACTCTTGAAGTACATCCTTTCCAATAACTCGTTTGTCCATTTTTCGCGCACATACCTAATGCAAATGTAAGACTTTCTTTTCCATAAAATGGTGGGATCCTTCAATGATCTGCTGAGTATAGTGGTTGTTGAATCCGCATTGCTATGATCCCACCAGAGATGGGATCATAGTATATGGTATATGCGGCTTTATATATTATCTAGCTGTGCTCTCGACTTCGACCGTTTGTCTTTCGGCAACATGTTACTGCAAATATCTTATTTATATAACTCCGTATTTCTCTGTATTTTCTTCTATATATTCATATTCTGGAGCGCAAGATTTTTTGCCAACTATCATCTTGTATTGGCGTACAAATATACTTATAAACCTAAAATCAATGCACGTTTGTTTATACATGTATTATTCCATATTGTATGTAGTTTATGGTAGCACGAAAAACAGATATATTAGTCACGAAATTGTTCCAGGGAGAGCCACTTCGCGGTCGCGGACGCCGGCGACGCGCACGACTGAGGAAATTAATTTTAAGCTGCCATTATTGAGGGTTGTGCCTGTTACCTGATCTATTGTTATTTATTATAAATAGCCACTACAAAGAGTTACCAATTGCTTCGTTTACGTTTATTTTCTTTTAACACACTCAGCACTTATTAATAGAAAAATTTAATGTGGTGGTGCCGTGATGGTGGTACCAAACTATAATTAAGTTATCTATAAGCATATTGAAATTAGATTAAACGTAAATCGTAGAACAAATTCGCAAAGGAGGATGCCGAACACCAGGCAAAGCGGAGAAGAGTTAGCAGGAAGGTGGACTTTGGTGGCCGGGAAATCGCAGAAAATTATTAAACAAAAATCGGACACAGCTTTCTCGTTTTTCAACACACCTGAAAACTTTTATTTTTCACTCAGAGTAACGCCTTCGCGTAAGCATCGGAAGAACGCTTATCACATTCAATACGCCAGGCACACACTTTGTACTGCGGCTGCTCTAAGGAAACTTTATCAATGGAGAAGACGCCTTCGTACCATCCACCAGTGTAAGGATAGGGAAGCGAGCGGTTTTCTTGCCCTACCAGTGAAATTGGTGTTGCTACGCAGTGATATATAATAATAGATATCACTGCGTTGGTAGGGTATGACGTAATATAATACAATCATTCTTCCCTCCACAACTGAGAACATCTGGAGCTACTAAGCCAGCTGTGAATGCCAAGGAGGAACCTTTAACTTGTAACATCAAAGAGAAACTAGTAAAAAAACCAGCGGTGTGTACGACTTCAGGAAACGAGCCGCCTACTCATATCTTAAAAGCCTGGAACGTGCATTCACCTCTAGTGTTACAGATGTTCATGAGCTACGGTGATCACTTAAGATCAGGTGCACCTAAAAAACTAAGCTCTGATTACTATAATAAACCCAGCATGACAGGGGGTCAAGTTATTAAGGGTATTTGCAAGGAATTTCAGATTAGTAATAATAGTAGTAAGCTGAGGTCTAAGAGGAATTTTATTACCCTATTAATAAATAAAAACGTTCATCAATACAATAAAAACAATTTACAATTAATATATAAATACATACACCAATTGTGGCCACACAATATTTACAACTTATTCATTAAAAAATATATTTACATTCATTTGATCTAACAAGAAACAGAAAGAGATTTCTGTAGATCCCATTTAGTGTGTTACAGAATACCACATGATGTACATAATTTAATTAACTCCCAACTTTAGTAGACTACTAAAGGATCCCAAAGCTATATTCACTAGTAAATCCTATATATGAATGGACATAAATTTATCAAATCATTCTTGTACATAAAAAAGTGAAATTCATTTATACAATCCTAGCGGATTAGGATCCTGACCAGATCAGACAGGAAGCCGCACTTAATAATCAATTATATTCTCTTTTTATTTTACTTTCTAAGCAAGTGCTTGACCACAATCCCACCAGATATTAAGGACAATTGCTTTCATGGATGGTAAAGTGCACTAGCTTAGTAAATGCCTATTCACTTTACTCTTGAAAACACCCACATTGTTATCAGAGGGAAAGACAGGCACGGGAAATGATTCCAGTCTTTTGATGTACAAATAATGAAAGATGATGCAAAACACTACAAGGAGTACACATAATTTTACACAGGTTGTTTTGTGGTATTGTGATTTTAAAACATTTTGATGTAAAAGTTTTGCCATGTTTTAACTGGCACTGCAAAAACGTTAATTGTCCAACAAAAATCTGTTTGACGAATCTGAACTGACGAAAATCTCATAAATGCATAGAGACTAATTAAAGCATATCTCTTCAAAATTTTCCCAATTTTACCTGATGGGTTTTACCTCTTTATTAGCTTTAAGGTGATCCATGCGCATGTCACTAATCTTGAAGCTTCTCGAAATTAGTGTAAGGATTCACAAGCACCAGCTTTACATGCTGAACTGGTTACGACCACACATGACACTACATTGTACGTCTTCCTTATCAGCATAACGCACTAACAATGTCAATCATCACTATATTTCCATCAAGTTTTAGTAAACCTCTACTATTCTTAGCTAACTATTATCTCTTCTCCCAACATTAACACAAGCACATCCCTCACAATTGTCAATGTTATTGAAAACCCACCATTTCATTCCGTCTTTCGGTTTTCTGTTTTATTCCTTGCCGCACCACGTTACAGAGTCTTGGCGTCGTGGCGGGCGCGCCGCCCTCACACGGCTGTCTCATCAGCCGGCGCCTTCACTACCGGCTCCGTAGGACTCTTCACTGGCACTCTTATTATCTCATCCTCGATCTTTGACTCAACCGGCATGTTCTGGAAATAACAAGTTTAATAGTTGATCATGCTGCATGTGAAAACATGGCAAGTAGTTATTTATTTTACTTTATTGCTTGTAATTAAAAAACAACACACAAACATAAAAATAGTCACTTGTTTTACAATGGGTGACCTTATCGCTAAAAGCGATCTATTCCAGGCATCCTTAGGATGGAGGAGAATAAGAAAAGAAGCCACTGCAATTTATAAGCATAATACCTCAATGAATACCATATGTATTTTATACTTCAGTGTATAAAACAAACCTTTACATGTAAATGTCCCATTGTTGAGCACAGGCCTTCTCTGTAAAGAGATAAGACAATGTTTGCCTATACCGCCGAGCGTGGTGAATCGGCACATAAATTTGCTACAAATAATTTATTGTATTTTAAATCATTTTACATACAAGTGTTCTGCAGCAGCAGTCTTCTCTTACTGATGTCTCATGGTCAGTATTTTTATTTCAGTAGTTAGTGTTACATAGTAATTGAAGCAATCCATGCAATTTCTTACCTCTAGAGCAGTGTACTGATTATGTAGGACTGCAGGTAGTTTGTTAGCACCCGGCAATGCTGACAGGGCTGTGGGACGGAGTCTCGCAGGGTCCAGCAGCCTTGCGGGCCGTCTTTGTGGACTGTCTCGTGGCGAGGTGCGGTTACAGGCGCCTACACTTTTCAGGAGACGGGCACTGGACCATAATGATTAAAGAATTAAATGAGTAAGTTGTACCCTAATAGTAGCAGTAAAGTAAGAATTAACAAAGGTAGTATATTTTGGGTAACCAAAATAAGGACCCCCTTTGTAAGAATTACTTGGCACAAATATTGATTGATACTTATTATAATGATCAAGAGAATGTATTACGCATCCAACAACTTGAGCAGCAGGCGGCCGTACGCTCTGTACTCGTCTTCGCCGAATTCGGCGGGGTGGTGTCGCGCGCACTCGTACGTGTCGCAGAACTGGTGCACAAGCTTCTGGCCTCGCCCGTCCAGTGGCGCCGCCAGTGAGGACAGAAGGAAAGAGCGCAGGGACTCGCGCGGACGTCGCCGGAGACCGGGATCTTGCCGGGCAATCTCTTCCTCTACAATTTAACAAATATATCTTGTTAGCGTAATGATTTTTCATGAACTGAGACTACAATGACTGCAACACACTCAAAATGACATAATTAATAATATAATCACAATATGCCTTAGTGATTCTCCGGGTCGACGGCTTGCCCGACAAATATCGACCGTTTCATCATGATCTTCTGCAGTTGCATAAAACAATCGGTTTCACCAAAGAGGTCACCAAATTGTAGCCAGTTCACATAGTATAATTAATAGGCAGCTTGTGGCTCGTCTCATCTTAAGTGATCACCATCATCTATGATGATTGAATATCTACAATATGACGGAAGGCAGGTATGTTGCCAACCTTTGAGAAAGGAACAACCACTTTTGAAGATCCCTAATTTATATAATTTGGGAAAAATAGGTGACAACAGTTGGTTCCAACAAATGATTACTATAAGAAATTACATGAAAAACACCCAGGAGCAGAATGTCAACTATCAAGTTGGTGCAGATGTGTTTTTTTTGGATTTGGGAGTGTCTGTGGAGCATAAATTCAAGACAGCATTGGCATGTGGTTGCAGCAGCAACTGTACATTTAAATATATAATCTTTATATGTGACAAAATTAATACTGTGTATATAACAAGAAATTATATGCCACTTACCTAATGTCTTCACATCATCAACTGCTCGAAAGCGATAGTGGTATGGCTGTTGCGGTTCCAGAATGTAATGAGAAGGCTCAACACTCAAGAGACGGGGTTCATGTACAATCCTTGGTACTGCTTCTATTCTTCTCTCTATCTCTCTTTTCAAACTCTGTGCACATAAGACAGTAACCTAAGATATTGCATGGTCTATAAGGATGTGTTGCCAGAGGTAGCGATTTAAAAATATTAATTGACCATGGTGAGGTCCAAGGTGACTTCAATGGCTATGAAATTTTATATTATTTAATTATTTTTATATATTAAATTTTAATCCAGAGGCACCTACTTTTCTTAGTCATTATAATGATCTTCATCATTATAACGTATGTTAGGAAGTACAGAATTCCATTATAAAATAATGGGATAATCAAACAAAAGCGCACAGAAATTGGGTGGTCTCCGTTAGACTACTTCCACAGTTTTAGTAATTCAAGCTTAAGTTTACTCATAAGCTTTAAGCTTACCTTTTTGGCATCTGCGCCTATAGGTACATGAGGGCCTCGTCTAGATCTTAGTGCAAATCTAGTTATTTGCCTCTTCGCAAAAATAAACAAGATAACGAACGTTAAAACACCGCCACTTATTATGAAAATTATATTCCTTATACTTGTAAAGGCCTGCATATTTCTTCAGTTTGGTTTTTATGACATCAATAAACAAAAACAATATCCTCAGAAAATTACTGTGTTACGTTCATTCAAGAACATTTTGATAAATTTATTTCATGCTGTCACTTTGATTATCGATTGTTTTGTTTACAGCTTTTTTGAACTAAAGGATTATGACACATACAGCCATATAAAAGCTGAATTTAATTTTTCCCGCCCGTTATTACCATATTTCATTGGAACGAAATCATTATTTTTTTTGGTATTGTTTTTAAACATTAATGTGGTTAGCTATGGGCCATAATATAATATATATAATAATGTATAATTTATTTATATGTTTAAACTATTTTAAAACAAATCTGTATTCTTTAAAGAAAAAAAACTAACGGTTAATAACAAGCGTAGTCTGCTGCTACGTATAAGATTAACATTTTTTCGGAGGTGTAAAGAACGTTGTAAGTTAAGAGTCCGTTGAATTATATTAATTAATTACCGTTGAATATTAAGATTGATTCCTGATGTCGGCACCATTCAAATTATTTAATGGAATATTTAAATGTTTTTTTACCACACAATCAGCGGTGATGGTTTATCAACCAACTTCAAGAGGAGAATGTAAATTTGTTGCAATTCTGATAATGGGGTCCACGAGAAAACCATATAAGGCTTAAATAGCTTATTAGCTCAATATCACGCCATCGGATTTCGATGATTCATTTTTTATTGGAAAGGTTGTACTTTAAGTATAGTTTGATGAAAAGTTGGTTACGTTCTGATTAAGTTTGATTTCGTAATATAATCGTAAGTGTATGGCGATGGGTTCACCAATGAGTCTTATTAGAGTTATGTCATGAGCGCATTTGGTACGAAAGTATTGTATTTGTTCTTTAATAAATTGTACTCTCCTCTCATTCCCATTGGCTTAAGTTGTTTCATATAAAAATTTGTTAATTCTTGGCGAAAACAAAGCAAAATTATCTGCATTATTTTTGTAAAATTTCCGGCATGTGAATTCTGGGTTAGAAATTGATGCTGCAGCCGAATCTATTTTAATAATGGTATAGAGAAAATCTTTAATAGTAATTCTTTTTTAAATGAACACGTAGAATTTTTTTATCGAACACAATGGTTATATATTTGACAATATGCATAAAACTATGCACGCATTTAGAAATATTATCGTTCCTAGAAGCCCCTTATTAGTTATTCATCGTATATCATACCCGGCACATACATGTCGTACACAAATTCCTTCATCATGATTCTTTCTATTGAGCGTTGGGCGAGCCACGAATGTCTTTGGCGGGAAACGAGACTCGCATACTGATGTCCAATATGGCGGCTACGTGTGGTGACCAATCGTTCGAATACGGACTGTCGATTGTTCAAGTAACAACAAATGGTTTCGTGAACGAATAAGGACGGCAATATTTCCATTATTAAATTGTCCTGAACATTAAAGCGTGAATAAACGTAACTATTCTGCGATTTGATTGCTGCGACGACATATATATATGGATGTGTTTATATCGTATTCATGCCTTACTGAAATAATGTGCCATACTGTTAGCTATTGACTTACTGTTATTAGGTAGAGCTAAATAAAACGCGATTGTGGTTAGACTTTCGAATATGCGCAATGGAAAAGTGGTTGGCTGAATATTTTTTTTTTCAGCACACATTATACATTAAATATCATTATTATTTAAAAAAAACAAAACAAATTAAACTATTGTACCGAAAAATCAATATTTATGTACAATAATGTATATGTGCAAACTCATTTTACGACATGGGATTCGAACCTTCGACCGATGGATCGCAAGTGTATCGCTTAGCCTATAAACTGTTTATGCCCTATTATACAAAATCATTTATTCGATTCGGAAAAGTGAGTGTATAGTGTGATGAAACCCCATCAGTTCCACTAAGGGTTTCTCGACTTAGCGTTATATGCCGGACAGGAATTATTAAATACTTGCTGACATCTCAGTAGTTACTAGCTACTCAGTAGACTAGTTTATTAGCATTTTTAGAATGAACATAACAGTAAGATAATAAAATTGATTACTTCTCAGTTGGAAAATAATTCAGAATAGAGAATATAATACATTTACAAATTCGAAATGTGTCAACGGATTTTTTTTTATCACAAGGAAAATATATTAGTAACTACCTCTTAACCACACCAACTAATTGGAAACGCGATAAAACAAACTGACGCAAACAATATTAAGTTAAAACGATTTTAAGCGTTTGCCTTGGGATCAATAATTATTTTTTAATTGATAATTAGCACCTACTCTATGAGTCTTACTGTCACTTACCGTTTACCGACTTAAAAAAAGGAGGAGGTTCTCAATTCGATTATGTTTTTTATGTTTGTTACATAAGAACTTTCGACTGTGTGTATTTGAAAGCTAGTGCTTCCCGTGTGGTCCAGTTTTTTTAAAGAAAGGTAGCAATATTTTTTTTAGATATATTAATAACATTCTTGTTAACTATTCCAACTAAACTTTTGCTTGTGCTAGGAGATGGTTCACGTCAATGGTCGAATGGTGGATTCGAACCTACGACTTTATGATTCGCAGACCGTACCATTAGCCTATTGACGTAAGTTCTGGCAACAATGGCATCCGTGTGAAAACCATATAAGTCAGAAATTTGATATTCGAATTGCTTTTCTGGCTAATCTGTTTAGTTCGTCAAAATTCGATTAAGACCTTAGATGGCATGATGTTGCCATATGTAAAGATATGCGGTTTACATAGTCCAATTGCCGCTTCACCTTCAAGAAACTAAAAATAACTTTACGCATAACTTCGATTTCGTGTCACGAATTCGAACACTAAAATTAATACTTAAATGTGTACGACGAATTTCCTGTTAACATTTAAAATCAACAAAAGAAGTAAATTGAAGTTCTCTTGCATAACACTACATAGTTATCATCATATATCATAGCTACTACCACCATTGCTTAAAAACTACCAAAGTTCTTTTGGATCACCACTGAAGATGCAATGACGAGTGCTAAAAAATAATAATCTTTTAATTTTAACGATATCTATGAACTACATAGTAGACGAGGCGATCGTTTTGAACAGCTGAGTTGTGGTTCAGAAACCACACTTAAGTTGGCTACTGAATTTGTTTACACTCGAAATATTATTGGGACAAAAGGTATGTTATTTATTATTATAATATCAAATAATAACAATAATTGTTGTAATTTTTTTAAAATTCCTTTCACAAAGCTTAAAATGTTTACATTTATATGGTAGGTCGATAAATAAATATTATTTTACAATTTTAAAATAAAAAATCCATTTCTTGAGAAATGATCTAATTCTTCTACGTAAACAGTTTGTTTTTATCCCGCACACGAAAACGATAAAATACTTCTCGAAAAATTTAATGCACTTGCTGGCTGTTTTGTTCGGAAAAGTTTTTGAACAAATTATTTCTATGAACAATCAATCAGTAAATCCATGAATAACTGTGATGAACTGTATAGATTAAACTCGATATAATTTCCGTTTTAAGGAAAGCTAAACAAAAACCATTAGATACAATTGTGCTCAGAGTGCCCGTAGTAATGGACTCGCTGGTGTCACGTTTGGGAAATATTATATTCTACAAAATAAATTGAAATGATTTATATTCCTCGCATTTTATGGGATCTAAGGATTCCTAAACTCGTCGAAATTAGCTTGTTACGTGTACAACGTTATTTAAAACAGAGTATAGTGTTACGTAATAAGCGTGTACATACTCTATTACTTGTATTACTCAAGGTCGTCGATTTTAGCGGGAACACGTGAAAATGGAGCGCCGGTGACACGTCACAAAATGGAGGCCGATCGCTAAATACAAATTCACGTGAGCAATTTTTAAAGGCATGTAGTTTTTTTTTTATTTTATTAACTTCAAGTCTGTTGAAGTGGTTGTTGGATGTTGGTCAGTAAGTGTTAATGGCCTCAAAAGAAAGTGACGTAGGCCTCGAGTTTGCTAAACCAATTGTGTCAAAATTGACAACATTGGCAGTATAGTGACCGATATTTGCTAGATTTAGGAGTATTTTAGTTAATTGGTGCCTCTATGCCCGAGGGCGTACCACTGGCCAATCGTGTATTTTAGTATTGATATCGCTGTAATCAATTGGTTTCATAATGAAACGTTACTGACAAATAGCAGACTAGGGGCCCTGATTGTTGACGCAGATAATTACTTAACATCAGGTAAATCATGCTAGTTTCATTACCCATACATTCCGTACCCTAAGCCACTGGATGTCGACGGTCTGTTTATTATGGATATGTATATATATATATATAATGATACATAAAATAGTTGCATCAATATGTATTACATAAAGGCACTGTGTTTGAAGAGCTTAGGACTCTTCGAAGGACTAGCATGCGAGTATCATGAGTGTCATGTTGGTTTAAATGCTTCGAGATATCTCAGCCACGATTCAATTTATTCGGGAATTTAAACATGGTGTAATAGAAAGGAATACATTTGATATTGTACTTTCTTCGAATATGTTGCAATATCCACGATGACCTAGTAACGCGAACTTTCCAAGTTTCCCTTTTGTATCTTGTGTCATTATTATATTCGTTTACAACGGGTGAAACTTGTCGCGAGCATACGGGTCGTAATTTGTTTTTCGCCGCCATTTTTATTTTTTTCTTCTTTTCCATTTTATCTTGCAAGACGTTATAGTAAAATTTTAGATATAGCAAATATTCAGTTGTAAACAATTTTAATTTTAAAACTTTAGGGTTTCGAAAGGTACATAGTCTTATTTTTATTATTCTTTGTTAGTAATTAATAACATATTTAAAAACAAATTAAAATAATCAGTTTAACATAAAAATAATTTATTACTAATTATTTTGTGATGAGAGGATCTTATGTAGCATAATATCCTTATTATCAATTTGTGTATATATTTCATACATTATCATCTAATACTATTATTTTTTACATTAAAGAAGAAGCGTGATTCTGGGACCTAAGAATATTTGCATCCAACCCAGATAGGAAACGATTGCCCTCTAAGAACTCAGCTTCGAACTTTTTATTGAAAACTAACATAAAAAGTGCCTTTTTATCTGCAATACTCGTTCGTATGTTGCCAGAACCGAACACATTGGGGTCCGTAAACGTGTGTATTCACACCGCGTACGATTACTTGTACAATGGCGTTGGTACGCGCAGCTATGCGCACGCGCCCCTCCGCTCCTCTGTCTGTAATAATTCTCCAATAGCACCATTTAATTACGTCTGAGCTCGCGGCGCCACTTCTATTACCAGTCCCTTTACATAAAGTTGGTAAGGTGTTAAGTAAGTTGGTAAGTGTCATAGATTGTAAAGAATGGATCTTAGTAGCCCAGAGGCTTCTACAAATTGAACGGTTTGGATGGTGGCTGTGGTTTTAGGTAGGTTGTGGTGTTCTGTCTTAACCTTTATTCTGAGTAATGTACACCAAACGTGTATACTTATATTATCACGTTCGAATTGCAGTCGGCTTTGTTTTGACGAAACTACACAGATTAGCCAGAGAAGCTGACTAGTGAAGCTGTTACTGTTTCATCGGATTGAGAAGTGGCATAGTTTTTAGGTCGCAAAACCTGAATCTCTATAGCTAGTAATTCGAAACAAGGGTCCTACGGTGAATAGTAACCTCGGCTTGGACGGTTACTATGTTACACTTGAGCCCGATTCGAGGGCGTCCGAGAGGGCCGAACCACGGCTCGGTCGGTTGCTTTTCCGCGGATACGCTAAGACATAGCATAGCTACACTAACTTTAAATGCCACTTCAGGAGAAACGTCGATAAAGAGTATGGGATATATGGAAGAGATGGGCTATTGTCGGTAACTCTGTTTTAACGTGGAGCTCGTGATTATGTACAAACCACGGCGCACCCGTGGCTCGTCGCTGAAAACGATTCTGAATTACTTGTAACCTACGGATGCCGCCCATAAACATATGGGCGGCATGCGCAAAGACCGGACTCGCGTACGTCATAACGGAACGTACAACTGCTTTGTAAAGTGTTACCTTATTACGAAGGGACATTTTACTTTTCTTATTAATGAGGTGATATAGGTGATTCATAACGTAGGCCGCCCGGTTCCTAATTTGTTCTACGTGAGGGATGGGATACTCGTACTTAATACCTTGGTTCGTTTGTTAGTACTACAACAGACGATACCTAATGCTGAAAACTACTGTCTACTGTCTACTACGTTAGGTAGTTTTCAGTATATTTCTACGAAATATAAAATTACTCAGTTTGTATTTGATTTGTAAATGATAGTGATAATGTTTCGTAAATCGGTTATTTGTGCGATAAGCAGGGTGTGGGAGGTTCTCTCAGTGAAGGCCACGCCCACCAGCTGTACTGTGCAGGTGGTTTCTGCCTACTGTATTAATGAATCCCATTCAAAGCCGCGCGGTACCTTATGTGGTGATTATCATGGCGATGTATTTTCTTTTGTATTTATTCAAGGGCTCAGAATAAAACAGTCGGATAAAATTAGTAACGAGATCATCGAAAACAAAACAAAAATTGTAGAAACACAAAACAAAATAAGGCTTCTCAAATGGCACCGGGTAGGACATAAATGTAGGATGAGTAACAACAGATGGAGAAAACGTTTAACAGAGTGGGTAACATTAGAAAGAAAAGAAAACAAGGAAGACCATGCAAAAGGTGGAGAGATCTGTTCAAAGACAAATGCGGATCCCAATGGATGCAGATAGCACGGGATAGACAGAGATGGAGAGGTTTAGGAGAGGTCTACGCCGCAGTGGCGACTACTACTAACAATTGTCTGTGAAATAAGTTATTATTTATTTTTTCTTTATTTATTCGGGACTTTTGCCCTTTTGGGCATGTGAGCCCCATCATACCGTAAACTACGCACTTAGACATTGGTCGCATGAAGCGAGAAAGAAAGTCATCAATGTTGTATGGCCATAGCCACCAGCTTTCTCGCTCCCTCTGAGGTCGGGTCAGAAACAGCATTAAGAAGACACCCACACGTTGCTCACTCAGTTTTAGACTATCTATTAATGACTTTCTTTCCGCTTCATGTTTGGCACATTCCACCTAAATTTTTTTAAAGTGGCATGTTATTTTTGTAGCAGCAAATAAAGGCTATTTTATTTATTTATTTATTCAAGCGAGATATTGTAAACACATGAAAAAAGTATTGATATATAGTAAAACTATTTGCAGGTGTCCCAAAATGTAACGATACTTCGCACCGGGAGAAAGACGCTCTATGTCAATTCATGTCATGTTTTTATTTACAAATGTTAATAAGATTCTTGTGAACCAATTCAAACTAGTGTTAGGTGTTAGAAGGTTCACGTCTAGTGGAATGGTGGGTTTGTATCTGAGCTGTTGCCGCTGAAGTGACAAAAGCAATGCTATTTCCAGTGTATGTGGATGCCGTGTTAATTCACCACGCGTGGGAGTCAGCTTGCGGATCGTTGATGAATGGCTCTCTGATGTAACGAGTGACTCACTCAGTTAATCACGCAATTACGCCTTCATTGAGCCCAGCTAACATAGTAATAGAATTATTCCAATCTATTTGTGTTTCGTGTATAAAGGATTGTTGATTTTTTGTAGAAAATGTCGTTTTATTCGAGTATACCCTATTATTAGTTCAGTAAATGGCGTTGCTATGCTACAATAAGTCAAAGCCTGTTTGGTTTGACGTTAGACCAAGAAAATGTTTACATGAATTATTTATATGTGTTATATGGTTGCTTAGTGTGGCTTAGTGATAAATCAATAAAGTAGTAAAAAAAAAGACAAGGCACGCGGAGATAGGTCTTATTGGGTTGCAGCGGGCAATGACAGGATACACAGAATTAGATTTCAAAATTTTGAAACCAAAAAGATGGTGCAGTCACTCGGTTAAGGCTAAGAATAAATATATTAAGAATCTCGGTCATCCAGGTACTTGTTATGATTTATATTAGTACAATATACTTATTTAGTATACAGTAAACAGAGTTATAGTTCTAATCGCACTTCAGGAACCTGGACGAATTGATTTCTAACCGAAATAAAAGCTATTAGCGGTCCACGGTTCGATCAGAAGTACATTTTGCAATATACATCTAAGGTTAGTATTAATGCTTTTTCGAGAAGCCCAATGCTTCTCATTGGGAGAAGTCACCGAAGAAACTCTAGCGCTGCTGCTACCATTTTTACGGGAGATTCATCTAGGAACACGGGACGAATCAGTTGATTGGTTTTTTGTAAGTGTCTTATTTTTGTAAAGACTTTTAAATGTTATAATACAAAAAGTTTTTTTTTAATTTTGACAACAAAACGCAATCTTTAGTTGTCTACCCCCAAATCAAACTCTTTTCATTGGTTAACAAACTAGAAATCAGTTGTTTTATTAATAGTTTTAAGTCAAAACTAAACAATAACAAAACAAGGAAAACTAATCTCGCTTTATGATACGACGTATGTGTTCCCCATTTCAATCTTCTAGCATGAGAGGAAGTATTAAAAACATTAACCAAAATAGAGATTTTGTATTGACACGGGACAAAGAAAAAGTGCCTACACTAATTTGTCGTGACTTCCGGCAAAACACCGGCAGAGAAAGCTACTTCAATAGTTACAGTCGCGTTTTTTTATGTTTTATGATTGCCTTTGTGAATATGAAACCATGTACAATTTCCCCGAGTTGAGAAGTAGCTGAGCTTTTA
This sequence comes from Meandrusa payeni, assembly GCA_029286785.1. Classification (NCBI taxonomy): domain Eukaryota; kingdom Metazoa; phylum Arthropoda; class Insecta; order Lepidoptera; family Papilionidae; genus Meandrusa; species Meandrusa payeni. The sequence goes on along the minus strand of JAGSMX010000008.1, from coordinate 1,026,153 downwards.
CACCGCTCAGTCGGTACCTTCATTATGTAGAAATAGCCGAGCTCCACCGCTATTATATTGGAGAACAGGGCTCACAAGCGCCTCAGCTGATAAGTTATCCCGCAACTCACAAACACCTACTAAAGGAATTGCACACGCATTGCTAACCTATTATAACGAGTTGAGTCGTTACAGTGAATCTTAATTCAATATCAGGCACGATGGCATTACTGCCAACATGCAGCCATCATGAACATGATGAATAACAACCGATTAGGGGCAAGTACTTCGGTCAACTCCACTCACCGGCCGAACCAAAATGTATATACACCAAGCAATTAGAGTTATAATGCGAGGTCATCTTACTTTTTCGATCGTACCGCTTCTTTTATACTTGTATACGACTTTTAGAAAACAGAAGCCGCAATGCCTAACCCTTGTTAATAATGTTACCCGTTAAAATTATTCTTACTAGTATTGGGTTAGGTCGAGCAGGTCTGATTTTTGAACACATTTCTATTCTACCATTAAATTTATAATTAACATTTTTTATAATAACTTTTTACGCAATGCAATCTTTGGGAAGATATTTTTTACTCCGGTCAAATCAAAGCAGAGAAAATTAGAGATAAAGCCAAACCGTTAGAAAATTATTAAATAAATAATTCTAATTAATTTCTTGTTCAGTTGGTTTAGATTGCAAAAGTCTTTATAATATCTTTTATATAGTAAATAAAAAAATGTTAGCTTGTTGTCCTTACAACAAAAAGGCGTTATTTTATCATATGGTGGTTTATGACTAAGAGTTTACCGAATTTTTGCCTCACACTTCATCGCCACACGGAAATGGAACGTGGATGACTTGAATTTAAATCATTAATTTCCTCATAACCCCAAGCCAAAACTGTCGAACGGAAACGAACCAGGATGTCCTCTCCCCTTATGGTTCACTGTCTCCATAGCATCCAGACAGACTTATAACCGCCTCTACGCTTTAAAATATGGCGGTATCGGCCATTTTGTAACACTTGCGCGTGCGTCGTTTCCTGTGACTAAAGGAGCGCTACCTACCCATTGTTTTGTAGGAGGGGATGTATGTGACCCGAATAATGATATGACGCCGAGCGTAGCTGTCGAAAGAAAAAAAACGTTTAGGGTTTTCTTACGCTCGGGTTTTTTTTCTATAATTTATTCCTGTGACGACGGGAGAGAATAATTGTTGACGCGTCCCAAAACAATGCCAGGTAAAGTTTCCAGTGTGTGAATGGAAAAACTAACATAATTTGAGGTGTAAAACGTTGTGGCTTACGTGGCAAGACACAGTAATAAAAGCATAACGAATGTTAAATAATTGCTATAACACTAAAATATACGTAAATCAATGGGGGTCTGATTGATTTATCATATTCTTTTATGTCTGAAGTAAAAGAATTAGATTTTTTGATATAAAAACTAGACTTGCTGCTATTCTGTGCTATTGTTTCCTGTTCTTACTGGTGTTAAACTGTTGGTGCAACTACAAAATCATCTTTTTTTTTCAATTAAAAGAAAAACGGTGTGGTTTGTACACATTAAAGGAAATTTCAGTCTCACCGCATTGACCGTGAAAAAATTATTAGAGCGTTTAGAAGAATAAAGACTTAAAGGCGAAAATTTGCCGAAGTCAGATGAGTTTTTCATCTGTTTCTTTCTGATGTCCGATATTAGTCCGAAAGTTGCCAAAGTTACGCTAGAAGCTCAAACTAACGCTGTAGTTTTTTTTTAAAAAGAAAACTAGCAATATTTCTTTTTTTTTTCAGAAATATTACTAACAATCTTGTTAACCATTCCAACTAAGCTTAAGCTTGTGCTAGGACATGGTTCACGGCAATAGTCGAATGGTGGATTCGAACCCACGACCTTACGATTCGCAGGCCGTACCCTAAACCATTCGGCTATTGACGTAATGTAAACGTAAATATACCTTTTTTGTTGACGGGGAGGAAATCTTCAGAAAGATACCCCGCCTTCTGGGGGGAAGGCGGCGGTTATGTGGGGTTCTTACCCACTAAAACCTCCCCGGTGGCTCTTTCCTCGGTGCATGACGAGAGGCCCCGAGATCTCACGTGGAACGCACCGGAGCCCCTCTGCACTGTGCTCAAGGAGAGCACGTCCCGGGGGGAGGTTACTCCCTCCTCCCCTGTGCCCTCGCAGCGAAAGGCGACACGGGCCAGCCGATGTCGCCTTCTTCCCGGTTCGAATAAACGTAACGTAAATATACCTAGGCTATGTGTTCTCTACCGAGGCCCGCGAGTGAAGGTTTTTGCTATAATATTTTGATTTATAATAAACCTTCTGTACACCGACTTCTAACATTTAGACAATGGTCACTCTTGGATAATAACGAGTAAATATAGCTATCGAACTGTCGATATTCAATGAGATTTATTAAGGGTACACCATGTGTGGCGTTTTTTGTTTACTTTTAATAGAAAAGTTAAAAAAAAAATATTAACAACAAAATTCATTCTTGGTAGACTTTTATGTGGTGATTCAATGATGCGCTAAATACTTGTAACGTGATTTAAGTTCGGTCACCGGAGCGTTTGCTTAAAGTATTGGTTCGAGCACATGTGTGTTATAAAAGTACGTATTCATTTATATGTAAGAAAAGGATTATAAAGTTGAGGACACACGATGCGATGTGGATTTTATATTGTATATTAATTATAAGAAGGTTGTCTGTGATATTTTTCTATCCCACTGTTGACATTACCATTCTTCGAGGACAACTGATAGGAACAAATTTGATATCAAATAAAGTCATGGGAATAAATGAAGTGTTATTTTTGTTCGTAGACATTCACAAGTACATGATCTATTAGTTACATTGAGTTATGTTAATACCTAATGCATCGGAATGTTTTATAAACCATAATTAATGGTACCAATTTTAGTTTGATATATTTGGATTGATTATATTTGTAATTATATGTTCGACGGAAATATACCAACGTCAAGTTTAGGGAACATTTTTTGTATTCTAGTTTAATAACAAGTACATTGAGTGTCTAATTGGTATTCATCTGAGCGCGTGTAGACCACGCCGCGGTGGGGAAGGGTTATTAGCCGGCGCCGCCTCCGCGCCCAGGCATATTGTACCGAGGCTTGCTTGCGAGCGCCGCACGCTTGCTCGCCATACGCTAATTTACTCTATCAACATTGAAAGCACAGTGTTAGAAAATGGAAACAGAAGCCAGGCCGGTGGCTGGGAAGGCAAGATGTCGGCATAGCTGATTGACTTTGATATACGGCTGTGTCACATCGAGCCAGCTCAATCCACCGGCGTTCTACGCAAGAAGATCTAAAGGCGGATGCTCCCGTAAAGAAATTGCGATCGCTCCCGTAGCGCGACGGGTAGGGCGAGTCTGACAGCTGTCATTGCGCGCCTTTGCTGCACGGTGGAAGATATTTATTTTTAATCATACACTACGATGTTCCCGTAGAGTGCGACCGGCTCTGTGCGCGCGTGACGAACCGATACGAAAAACACGAGAGAATGGCGAACGACGAAGTGTTGGGGCCGCGTAAGACTATGTTTGTTTTAGTGATTGTTGTGGGGTGTTTTGCCGTCTTATGGCCTAGGATATTGTCGCCGCTGATCCTGGGCCACTCCCAGGAGCAGCTGAAGCCCAACCAGTACGACCGGGAGGCAGGTAACGTCGGTATTTTTAACTTTAGCTCAATGTCAATAGCGGCGCATTACGCGACGTTTTCAACGCCATACGAGCATTCAATCTAATTATGTTGCTCATTAATTATCATTAGTTTAAAAGTTATTATTAATAAAACAGGGTAATATAGCGAAACACTTGTAAAAGTAAATGACATGAAAATTCGATTAAACTTTTAATAGGGTAAAATACAATTTTGTTATGGACAATTGTAGTAAAGTCTTTTATTTAAAATGCATGATTTTATTTGAAATTACATAGGCCTTGGAAAGCTTATGAGGCAATATATTTGCAATTAGCATTAAGGCGGTACATCTATTCAAATATTTCATGTTCCAATTGTTGACACTAGCATTCATATTTACAATAGTTCTGATTGGAATTTGGTAGGTGGGCACTTGTGTAACCGGCGGAAAATTTGCACACATGTGACTGCATCAACATGCAAATATATGTTATCTTTACAGGTAGTTATTGACTTACTTTTAACTTTGGATTTAGACTAAAATGGTCTACAAAATATTTTGTACATATCAAAATTTTCTTTCAAACAACTTTTTGTTGGCATAAGAAATTCAATTAAAAACAACAAAATTAAACAACTAACTTTTTTGCCATAAAAATGTTTACAAAAACATTCAACTTTGATTGAATGCTAGAAGGCAAATTGTTCAGAACTATTGAGATTACAAAAGAATGGGATTTATTTCATAGTTTGGCCATTTTAATTCAAAGTTTTAATGATATGTACTATTTTCTCTATATTATAGTTCTGCTGCTGCCCAACAATTATGTACTTACTCATCCTTTGAAATCTGAATTTTGATACTTTTAGGTAGATTCAATTAGATAATGTGATCTCTTGCAGTTTAATGTTGGAGTTATAGTTTTGAGAGTACCAACCTGATATGTTATGCAGGGTTGTGATGAAAATTGAGTAAGACAAATAATCACTAGAAAAAGTAAAAAAATCAATACTGTATTTGTTTTCGTTGTGTGTAGAAGGAACCTAGAGGTGGCTCTGTTCAATTAGTGATAAGTAATTTAGGACAATTTGCGGGATACATTTATACATTCTACCATCAAAGTAAGAGGTAGAGTGCTTATGCCCCTCTATGTAATACAACTACCTGTCAAGAACTGGTGTTTAAACATTGGCTGTGTGACAAAAACAATATTCACTTAATATTTACTGTGTCACTATGTAGTTACAGATAACTTAAGGATTTTTTTGAATTAAATGCTTTTAATCAATGCTAAAACATATATTTGAACATTGGATTTTTCCTTTTAGTCAAACATCATAATAATGATATGAAATATCTATGTAATTTAGTACCCCCCACCACCCTGGATTTTGTTATTTTACTCCCAAATAGAGGTTCAGGTTTAGCAGCAGTTTAAGAGTTTTGCCACCTCTCAAATCTGGTGAAACAGCACAGGCCAGCTTCAATGGCTAAACTGTGTAGGTTCAGTACAAAAAAAGTTTAAATAAACCTCCTTTTCTCTATCTTTGTTACATTAGTTAATCTATCTTTTTTAATGTGGCCACAAACACATGGTGTTGACACAAAAAAATGGTTATTATTCACTTTATTTGTCAGGTTTTTGCTATTGGCACAAGTTGTATTAAACAAATATGAATACATTACATATATGTTAACTATTTTTGAGTTCTAGTTAAAACGAAATGAGATAACTTCAAGTTGAGTATAAGTGGTTTAGATCTCCAGGGTCCTTGTGATAAATGTTAGAAATTTATGATGCTGAAAATGAAAAATCCTGAATTAAATTCTCAACTAACATGAAATGATTGTGCAATTCATACTGGATTCTTTTGTTTATATCCCACATTCTTGATGTTGCATTCAAAATCTTATTGTGCATGTGTTATATAGGGAAGATGAGATCAAGTGATGAATGGGCAGACAGCACAATAATGTATTTTGTTTTATTTCATTGGCAGATATCAAATTGTACTGAAAATGATTTGTCAAACTTTACTGGGTGGTTATTTGACTTTTTTGCTAAAAGTTAAGCTGAGCTTTTAAAAAACATATTACTTTTTATATTTTTTATTTAAATAATTATAATTTTATTTCAATTCATTCTAAAATTTTTGATATTCCAATTATTTTCGTACTTAATTGCAGTTGTTTTAGGTAATTATCAATATTAGGTCTGACTATTTCACTACACATGCTTTAAATTCTAAATGTGACATGTTGATAACTATGAATATAATTTTGCCTAGAAGGCTACTAATATTATTTTATTTAGCAACATGTATTACGTAATTAATTGTGTGAAAATTCAATTAAAATGTATGTAATATAAATTCCTTTTAAAATATTTCTATAGTATTTTAAATCAATTAGGATGCTGTGAAGTTATGTTCGAGACGGAGATAGCTGTGTTGGAACTTGTCAATGAGGTGTGCAGTTCAGCTATAGGAGTGGGTGGAAAGCTATCACCACATTCAGCAGCCGAGTGCCGTAAAGCTGTTAACGAGACCTGTGGTGTTGATATTGTTGCATTCCTTAAACGGAGTGACAATGTGGGGAAGACCACGAAGATGCTTCTTGATACTATAAAGAATAGTAATAGCTCATGCTTGAAGGAGCATTTCGGTGTGCAGCTATACAACCTCAACACACATCCCGCACTGAATTCGTGGACACAACAAGACAGTTAGTCTGATTTATTTGTGTGGAGTAACATGCATGGTTTCTTGTACATAATCAAAATATACTAATTTAGATATCTTTAGTTGAAATCAATTTTACTTATAATTTCAGTGTTGCTAACAACAGACTAAACAGCCATTTGTACCTTTATTTATTCTAAAATATCTAATGCATTTATAAAAATTGAAATCTAAGTAACTATATTAAAGTTTAGTATTGGAAAAATTGTTTCACAAAAGCAAAGCAATATAGCAAACTGGTATATTTAAAGAAACACAGGTAGAGCATTGCTCCAAGACAATTGTATAGTAGTATTTACTAATAGTCACATTATGCTTGAAAGTCAACTATTGTATTAACTTGTTTATGCGATAATAACACCCGTGATAATGACAACTGACAAAAAACAGTAGTGTTCGAACCGTCAGGAATTCATCTGACCAGTGAGGTTTCTTCTTCGCTAAAATATCCCTTTTTTATTATAATTTACTTTATATAACACCCTATATCGAATTAGACCTAGATTTAAAAGCGAATGATATTCTATTTAATATTATATATAGCCCCACCCATTAAATGTTAGGAGTGTTGCTGGAGTTTCTTCGGCCACTACTTCTACCAGCGACAGCGCTTACGAAAGTGACATTTAAAATGAGTTTAGCTCTCAATATCCAGCTATCCCTGAAAAGCAACCGACCAATCCGTGGTTCTGCACCCTCGGGTTGGAACCTCGCGTAAAAGGAACCGCTCAAGCCGTGCTTACCCCTCACCAGGGGGACCCTTGTGTCGAGAGAGAGAGAGAACGCTTATGGTTTTGCCATAGAGGTTCAGATTAGACAACTTAAGAGCTTTAGCCACCGCTCAATCGGGTGACGCAGTCGCGGCCAGCTTCTCTGATCAACATACATAGGGTCGTCAAAAAAGTTTTAAGGCGGTTGGTTTAAAAATAAAAAGCTTACATATCTAATACTATAATGTCAATCACTCAAAGAGTCGAAAGCGTTTATGTATCGAGCTTTTGTTATTCGGAATTTCACAAACAATTTGTGAACCTGTTTCTGTTTGGGCCTGAGCCAAACTTCTCGAACACCAATGTCAACTAGCGAGTGCGGCAAAGATGTGCCTCTTTAATGTTTACTGAATTTGCAAATGCTGCAATGGAATACTTGGTTTTTTGTCAGCTAATCTTGTCAGCACTGGAGTTGTGTGGTGGATTCTGGATTTATACGGACGCGGACTTAATGCCTTAAACATATTTGTAATCATCAAGGATAACGAAATGTTAAGAATTTTTTTTTTAAAACAAGGCTAACAATATTTAAAAAAAAGATATATATATTTAACATTCTTGTTAAACTAAGCTCAAGGTTGTGCTAGGTGATGGTTCACGTCAACAGCCGAATGGTGGATTCGAACCTACGACCTTACATTACACAGACCATACCCTTAAATATTACGCTATTATTTAATGCAACCGGCATGTATTTTATTAGCCTTTGTACATATATTATGGTGCAATAAAATGTTTGTTTATATAACTATCTATCTAGAAATTCTTCATTCAGCCAGGTCACATAACCACATGTTCTCCTCGTGGCGAATTTGAAGTAAAGTTAAAGTTACAGCCCTTATATATATATTATATATGTCTTACTGTTGAGAGTATATATATACGGGTTGCTAGCGTACTATGCAACTTTAGCCAACCGTCCGAACACTGAGCTACCACGACTCTTGAAGGATTTGAATATTTGAAGTATACGTACGACAAATTGGTGATTCCGTGAGGTGAGGTCCGTGAGGCGCGGACTACTAATGCGCCTCCTCGGAGTGCCTTACAACATTCCACATTACGTAAGGACAACGGTCTGCTTAGATCTGGGCGCCTCGTTACATGTGAACACCATGACATCGTTTCTAATGGCCGGAATGCTTGTGTAATTCCACAAAGGTATTCGATTTTCAACCGACTTCAAAAAAAGGAAGAGATTCGCAAATCAACTGTATGTTTTTTTTGTGAAGATATACTTGCTTTAGGCGCGTTATAAGAAAATGACGACAGTGACAGGTTAAAGCTACAGTGAAAAAAATTGTGCTTTATATTTTTTCAAATACCCCATTGGAATTGCGGTTAACTATATATTTAATATCTATGGATATAAATTATAATATTATTATTTAATATACTATTTATTTATTTTATTTTTTAAATGTAAACTAAACATATTCTTTAAAAGAATGGTAACAATTTTTTCTTCGCAAATATTATTAACATTCTTTTTAACCATTCCAAATAAGCTTAAGCTTGTAATAGGAGATGGTTCACGTCAATAATCGAATGGCGGATTATTAGATTACGATTCGCAGACCGTACCCATGGTTTAGGGTATTGACGCTTCGACTTTCGCTGTGGTCTGTACTATGTTGAATTTTCCACTCTTTTATTATTTTCAACCGACTTCAAAAAAGGATGCGGTATTAATGATTATTTTTTGTTTGAAAGCTGTTGCTTCCAGTATAGTCCCATTACAATTTGGTCCAGTTCGGACATTTGAATCCATGAGAAAATTATGTCTTAAATTTGCATTAAGCACGTGCGCGACAAATATATGAATAACTAAATATCACGCTAACAGATTTCATTATTATTTTTTTATTACATAGGTTGTACTTCTAGGGTAGTTTGATGAGAGTTAGGTTAGGTCATGAATAATTCTACAAGATGGACACACACACAACTCAGGACGTTACGAGAGCTACCCTACAATCATCCAACCAAATGGCGCAAGACAGAAATGCTTGGAAAGAAATGGTGACCAGGGCAACGCAACATAGTCATGTCCCTCCGTCACGAGGTTACGACATAGAAGAAGAAAAATTCTACTTCGTATTAATCCTATGATAATTTTAAAATGCATTCCCCGCCAGTAGTAACGTTTAAGGTTTGATTAGGTTTTTACTCGTAAATATGTACTAAATTGGTGTCACTATGGTTTACCGATGGCGTACCATTGTCACGTCAAATGCGTATGTGTTAGTATTTGACGTATTTGGTAATGATGATATGACTGCAATAGATCACATCACTCGCAAATAGAAGACTCGGAGCCCAGATGGATTGAGCAACTTTCCCCTCTTTTGAAGTTGGTTAAAATTAACATACGATGACAAATATATCGTTGGCATTGCACAGAATCGTGTGCAAACAACGGTTGTTCTCCCGAGGCGTCGCATATCCGTGACACACAAGTGGGACCCGTTCTGAACACTTGATTGTTAGAACAAAAGTTCTTAACGCCGCATTGTCACATGGTAAGGTCGTGCAGTGCGAGGGGGGGGAGAGAGGGGAGTGACGTTACGTCTCCCGCGTGACTTCGGAACTCTTTAACCAACTTCAAAAAAGTAGTTACTCAATTTATTCTGTATTATTAAAATAAAGTCTCTATACATACGCTTGACTTGAGGAATAAGCTAGTGAATGCGTTACGAAAACTGCGATCGGGCGAGGTGAACGGAAGTTGAGATATAAGTGAAGATAGAAAGAAAGTTACGTTTCGTATATCTAAGACACAGTGGAGACCTTTTGTCTGTATCACACTTTAGGAGCAAGAGAGAGCCAGTGCGCGCATTTTCTTTAATTATTGAACAATCGTGTATTTATTATACTTTTATATGTTCTAAGCTTATATATACAGAATAAGCTAAAGAAGTTTAATTCAATCGTGTGGTATAAAGTCAGTCTTTTTTCTCGGAAGGGTTTCCTTACTGTGGTCATACAAGACGAAATGTGTAATTTATGCCCACCCCTCCGGGAGGCCGTCGTGATCTTTTTCTGATTATATTTACACGACTTATGCAATGTGCTTTTATAACGCAAGGTAATGTGACATAATAACTTGCCATTGGAATCTAATATGTTTGTTTAACAAAGATATGCGAAAAACGTGTTCCACCTACCGCGAAGGTATGTTGTAATTTTACTTTTCAATTTGTGCTTTATTTGTGATGTTAGCTAACGTACAGACAACCTTTGGTTTGTTTATTATAATAGAGTAATCCTGAACGCGTAACCAGGGCCTATGTGTGTGCTAATTGCCTACGACATTTCGCTATGAAACCAACGTATTAAAATTCAATAGTCATGGTGCCAAAACCGTAATCTATTTTTTTAACTTAATTGATTTTTTTTATTCTTGAAGTTATACTAACAATTAACAGGTTGTAGCCTATTACTTACATCAGCTATCTGCCATTGACAGTCCCGTCAAGTTCGGTCCAGTCGCTCCACAGATTAGCCGGAACAAAGAGACAAAAATTGTAAGAAATGTTAATTTCGTATATGTACGGTATATACGTCCATATGCTCGTTGTAAAACGTCGTTGTTTTAATATTAACACAGACACTCCTATATTATTTATATGCATATATAGAAGTAACATTCTTATAAACATATCCATATTGATGGAATAGTTATGATTATCGCTTTACCTTCCGAACGACTGTTGTCGCCGTTTCTCCGAGGCGCGTTATGCACGCTTTCAGTTTCAGACATTTCACAAAAGCGATGTGAAGCCGTGTGCTAATCACGACTAAACGCCTCTAAGTGTGACGGCACTTAGCGACGCGCCTCTCATGTCGAAAGTGCGCACGCGCAGCCGCCCGGCGTGTTTGCTCGCGCGCCTAAACTCTTTGCACAAGCTCACACCGTCCTACAAACCCACAATTGCGGAGTGGTGTTAAGTTGCACCACGAGCCGTGGTAGCTCAGTGTCTGGGCTGTCGCCTCAAGTTGTATAGCACGCTAGCAACCCGACTTCGATCCCCGGTGCCGGCATCAATGAAATTGCCATCGCAATTTTAAGTGTCGATTTACCACGCGCTCGACGGTGTAGGAAAACATCGTGAGAAAGCTACATGTCTATGAAATTTTTTCTAAGACATGCCCTACTCTCTTTTCAGAGTTGGCCCGTGTCACTATGCGTGATAGAAGGCAATCTGGGGACGGAACAATAATAACATTACATTTAAAAGCTTGTTGTTGAAATTCTGTGCAAGATAGAAGGTTCAGCGTGGAAACGATTATAGCATCTGGCGTAAATAAAGTAAACAATCAACAAGGCAGTCGCAACAGAGCTATTATAAACTGGTGTGTAACGGGCGCGGGCCTTGGCGCCCCATATGGTGTTATACACAAATTAGGTAATACGACAGTTGACAAACTGGGTCAAATTATACAGCCGCGGGTGCACGCGATAAGCCTCGGCGAATATTGTACTTGCATTTTCAACTGACTTGAAAAAAAGAGGAAGTTCTCAATTTGTCTACATGTTTGTTAACTCATTGGACAGCCTGCACCGATTTTGATGATTCTTTTTTTATTTGAAAGCTCACATAAATAATTTTGGTACAGTTCTTCGGACTAGGCTCAGGGAAGTTAAGAAGGAGATATATGTTACTAAAGATAAATAAGAAAGAGTTGCGAGTACGCATTTTGTTGTCAGATTTATGTGTATACATGTTTGTATTATACATATATAAACATAGATATATACAAACATGTTCATGATTTATCGTTGTTATCTGACGCAATCACCTTGTAGCTCGTGTCGGAGTACTAAATTTATACTCGACGATTTTGGGCCTTTTTCTAATGGAGTCGAGGGTCGCCGGGCGCCGCTTGTTAATCATATGTTGGTAATTTAATGCGTGAGTCAGCTGGGGCTGTGAGGATAGCTCTAAATTAATACGTCTACGAGTACTTTTTTTAAGAGTTTGCTGTCACATATTTCGCATATTAATTTTGTTGGTATTGGTCCTTGCTTTCCGAAGATATACGGAGACAGTCAGACACTCTTTCTAAAAACCAAATGGAAAAATGCTTTTCAATTTATCTAGCTTTTAGCTATTAGTCTTCTTCTTCATTAATGTTTCCTTTGAGCTGAGGGACGTGACCAACAAGAGAGCTGCTTTTGACGAACATTCTCACTCTCTTATATTTTGGGCAAGATGGATACCCGCCTGGAGTTTCAGTCTGGTAGTTGCTTCAATAGAGTCCGTCCGAAATATTAGTAGGTTTATGTTAATTCAAGACCAGGTAAGTCAGATCTTTAAGGACAGCAAGTACGAGTGTGATAAAATAAAGAGTAAGAGAGAAAACATAGGCGCCAGAACTGATTTTATTTGAAATCGGTTTTTTGTTTTTACTTGTAAATATTTTAAGCATGTAGTTTATACAAATACTAGCCCAGTTTGCAGTGAGACTAATTGGTGTGTTTATTGTGATGTAATATAATATGTCCCATTAATGGGCGTACACCTGCTCCATAAATAGAGTATTATATAGTCAATTTAAGGCGACCGGATACTGAGCTATCGCGGCTCCAAGTGTAAGGCTGAAATTTATAAAGTGTACTTTGACTTAGAGCCGTGGTAGCTCAGTGTCCGGGCGGTTGCCTCAAGTTGCATAGTACGCCAGTAACCCGAGATCGATGCCTGGTGCCGGTGCCATTAAATTTGTTGTTGCATATTTATGTGCTGATTTACCATGCGCTCGGCGGTGAAGGAAAACAACGCGGGGAAACCTACATATCTTAGAATTTTTTTCGAACTTTTTTAGAAGAGATGTGAAGTTTATCAGTCAATGATAATAATAATAAATCTTTATTAATAGAAAAACATGTGACACGCTGTAAGAAGTTATCACCATGTTATCCCTTATACATAATATTGATATTTATTTTCACTTAACAGCGTTAAAGCAAGAGAGGTCGCCAATACGAGGTATGGGTCCGCATCCTGCCCTCAGGGAGAGAGGACGCGCCATCCCTCCAGGAGTGCAAGTGCCACCCCTGCCGAGAGCGCCGACCACTCTGCCACCGCACATCAGGGTACGCACCTCCCCCCTCTCAGTGTACTACGAGCAAGAAGTTAAGGTCAGTTGAAGGTGTGACCGTGTGCCGGCTTTTGGTGCAGGTAGGTCGGGAAGTCTCCTTCGATGGTTATGTAAACGAGTATATTTATGAGAAAAAACAAAAACCGACTTCAAATCCAATAAAATAAAGATATAGAGAAATGTTTGTTATTTAAAACATTGGCAGGTTCAGGACAATCTAAGACTAACCAAGAGAAGCGGAGATGACGGCAACGAGCATAAATGTCTAAGGAAGACGCTAAAACTTCACAAAAGTCTGATATTTTTTCTTAAAGGAACAGGGGCAAACCAGCTTAACGCTCTCTCTTCTCTGCTCGATCTTAAGTGATCACCATCGCCCATAAACAACCACAACACCGCAGGAGCAGGTGCGATGCCGGCCTTTGAGAAAGGGGTAGGGTCTTTTCTTGAAGGTCCCCAAATCGTACAGGTTCAGAAACGCCGCTGGTGGCAGTTAATTCCACACGTTTATAGTACGAGTAAAAAAAGTTATGCGAGAAACGTATAGTCGTGGAACACCAACAATTATGCCGAGATGTGCAGTAATTGAATACGGTAGTTGAGATGATACCCAACAATTCTTCTGACTCGTTGACTTAAACACTCCGTACAGAACAGCCGTATATTTCGAGCGTTACACCGTAGAAGCATCAATAAAATTTCAATATGACAGGATAGGCAGATTAGTTCTTTTCGTCGACATTCACGTAACTGGTAATATCTGAATGTAAAACTAGAAGATACACCGTAGAAGGAGGCTTCCACAATAACTTTAACTTCCAGAGAGCTTTCGCGCCGGCTGACTTACTCCTAGCCAGTAAGTACTAATTGTTTTGTAGACTAGAGAGTGAAATAAATTAATAAATAACTTTAATTTTCTAACTGGTTTGTTTTAATGCTACAATTCAATAATCAAGCTTTTTCAAAAGGTAAGTGGTAGTCCCTCATCAAAGATTTTTAGAATAATTTTGCATTACAAATATTATTTAAATAGGGCCAAACGGAGACGAGTAAAGACAAAAACCGACTTCAAATGGAATCAAAAGTTAAACGCTATTACGCGCGGACGCTTTTTGTATATCCGAATTATCGTAGGAGTATTACGAAATCAAATTTAATCAGAACCCTTTTTTTTTTGTTTACGGGGAGGAAAACCTCCCCGGTGGCCCTTTCCTCGGAGCATGACGAGGGGCTCCGGAATCTCTAGTGGAACGCACCGGAGCCCCTCTGCACTGTGCTCAAGGAGAGCACGTCCCGGGGGGGGAGGTTGCTCCCTCCCCCCCTGTGCCCTCGCAACGCAAGGCGACACGGGCCAGCCGATGTCGCCTTCTTCCCGGGTTCACTTTGGTGGACGACTCAGGTCGACCCTTGTCGCCCAGTGAACCCGAGGCCCCTTTTAGTCGCCTTGTACGACAGGCAGGGGATACCGTAGTCTTATTCTTGAGAGCCCAGAACTACAGGGCTGAATCAGAACCCTTACCTAACCTAACCATAGTTTGGTTCTCGCTCTTAGAGAACATCCTTTCCAATAAAAAAATACTCATCGAAATCTAATTCGAGTTAGCGTAGTATAGTTGTTGGTGTCGAAATAAATGGCTTACTTGATATACAATACCATACAGGAGTTATAGGTGCGTCGCCGGTCTCTAAGACTAGTTAATTCGACCACCTCTACTTCAAGCCAAGTCTTCCTCTGAGTTGATTCATGATTACTTACATCACTCGAAGCGCAGAGTCTGCTATCGATCTATCATAGTCAATTATCATTATGTCACTACCAAATAAGTTAAATACTAACACACACACAATTGGCGCGCCAGTGATACGGTATCGGTAAACCACAGTGGCACAAATTAAGTAAAAGAATTCTAAAACTAGCAAATATCGACCGCTGCGATGCCAACAAACGTTCATTTTGTACACAAATGGTTTAGCAGACTTAAGTCTCAGATTTATTGAATCGCATTAAAGTTTCATTATGTCAGACAAACGTCTAATAATATCAAAATACATCACAAAGGTAACAAGTTTCTTTCGAGATGCATTTTGAGCTAAGACATGCATTTTCACAGGTTTTGAAAGAGGTACTTAGTATAAGCGCTCACGAGATGGAATCTGGGCTTGGACCATTATTATGACGATTTCTAATCAAGAGGGCCTTAGCCTAAGTTAAATTAAAATTTTAAAGATATAAGTTTATTTACAGTAAATGATAAGATTAAAATTAGGATGTGATGTATGACATATATGCGAAGTAGCTTTGCCACGGTGAAGTGGTTTATGAATATTCCAGATTACACAGGATATTTTATTACAAGCCGCTTTACGTCGTCTATCGCGCTCTAAGATTATGTAGCCAGCTCGCTTTGCTCCAAAAATAATGTCCATGACATCATGCATGTAGCTGTTGATTCTTTTTATCAGAGCTCGGTTGTGGCCCAGGTTACGAGCGAGTAGCTGTTTGGTGTTGTTTATTATTTAACGAGCCCGCAGACACTGCATCGTTACAGAGACTTAGCACCGTGGGGCAACTGTTCGTGATACTGTTATAGATAAACAAGCATTTTTACCAGTAAAATCAAGAACTCACTTCAAATCAAACGTAAAATGCTGCAAAGCGCGTTACTTCATTTATCTGCCGACTTTTAAAAAGGGTGAGGTTCTCAATTCGTCTGTATGTTTTTTTACGTTTGTACTTTGGGACTGGAATTTTTTTTATTTCAAATCTGGTGCTTCCCGTGGTGGGTGTGGCTATTATTGGTCCAATTCGGACAATGGCACCCGTGACAAAACGATATAATTCTTAAATTTGCAACCGATTTCGCTGATTCATATTTTTAGAAAAATGTATTTCAATGGTAGCCATAAAAATTTAGTTTATGATTAATCCTATTTCTATTCGATTTGAAATCGGTTTTTGTTTTTACTCGTAAATATACTTGTTTCCAAAGTATCTTAGTTATGTTGCAAAGTTACATAGATAGATATAACAAAGCAAATAACGGAAATAAAATTTTACAATTCGTTGTCCAATGAGCGACCTTATCGCTAAGAGCGATCTCTTCCATGCAACCTGCGTATGAACAGGAAATATATGAACTAATCTATACATATACTAAATAATATGCACTAAATAAACCTACATAAATATGTTATCAATAAATATACTAATACATAAAATATACATCTATATAGTTCCGCCGATATCTTTAATAGTTTTTTAAAAGCAGTCGAACAGAATTAGGAAGGGCATTCCGTCTAGTAGCCTGCAACGCTTACAAAAAGTTTAAACTCATATATTCTCGTTGTTGTGTATTTACTTAGTCCTAGATTGTTTTAAACCTACCAATATCTCATTCAACAACCACGTTTCCATTATGATTTTTAGGGGTTCCCTGGTGTATCTTCGGAATCCAAGGTTCAATGCCAACAAAATTATTATGGGACCTGATTGTAACCCTTAAAACACCAAAAAAAATACAAAACACCTGGAAACCTCCTTTGAAGACGGTTAAAAGATTTAGATTACATAACTGGAGCAGCGCTGAGAAAATACCACTTAGGTTTTCACGTACCCAAGAGCACAAATATAGGAGAGATTTAATTACTTTGATTCCAAACGTAATCGTTTTAATTATTTATCGTCGTGTTATCGACCGACACTAACCGTCAATAATGCAACTTAGGAGGTTTTCTACCCAAGTTTTCTGAGAATATTTTACTTTACCTTTAACAGTGTATTTATAAAATATGCCCCTGAAAAAGTTTTGGTTTGAATTTAGGCTTTTCAAAATGTATTCAATGTGGTAGTAACACAGCTGATCTCAAGTTCGTTGGGTGCAACAGACTATAATTTGTAGCTGGGGCTTATATGACTTGAGATTGACGAGCATTAGGCTGTTAGCTTACCGCCAGCTGTTGTGTGAACTTATTCAAATAGAATTTGGCTTAGTGTCAAAGAGCTATCTCAATTAGTCTGTGTCGTGCGGGACAATGTCGCGTGACGTGAGCTGACGTCACGTGACGACCTATGTACAGTCGGCGCCAGATGAATGTGAACGTTCAAGGTGCTCGTTAGATTGACATCAATTAACTCAAACGTATTCCTGTGTAAATATTCAGGTTGTAAAGGATTTTTGGAATAAAGGGTTTTTTGACCACGATCCCACTTGAGGTGTCTTGTTTGTTGCTCCACAAACGTGCATTTTTCGTGTAACTATGGAATCAACTGTCACGACCGGTATTTCCAAACCTGTACGATTTAGGGATCTTCTCTATGCATCTGCAGCTCCTACCGTGCTGTGAATGTTTACGGGTGACGGTGATCACTCATGGTCAGGTAAGCTCGTTTGCCCCTTTTCCTATAAAAACAGGATTATGTGACTGATTTAGAATTCCCAAAAATCATGCAGAGAAATGTCAAATATTCATGGCAACAAACACCTATTTGTGAAGAGAGTGAAGACAACAGAATTTCTTACTATAACTATAGTAATTTATACGAAAAACAAATCGTTGCCATGATTGATTTCCTTCAGCACTTGTTTAAAAAGTATAAAATAATTAAAAGAGTATGTAAAACATGCAATTAATCATGAAATTATGTATGCAGCGGGTTTCGGGGGCGATAAATCGATCTAGGTAAGAATTTTTTTAGAAAAATATCGTTTTATTAATTGAGTACAAGGTGTTGCTAAGTAGCAGTAAGTCTATAAATGTTTGGTTTGACTTAAGACTAAGAAAATCGATTATTCATAAAATGCGTGAGTCAATATTCAATACCACTACTTTCGCGCGGAGATAGATCTTTTTGGGTTAGTTAAGTTATTTTTTATATGTTTCACTTGTTAATAGACTGGTTGATATCTTAATTACAAATAGAACACTTGCTAAAATTTATTTATGGGGACGGACTTACCTCCTGTTACGAGTTATCGCCAAATTAACTGAAATAGGAGTAGCGATAGCTATCTGTCTACCCCGTTAAAGTAAAAGGGACTTGAGAATTTTTTAAATAACGCAATGCATACAAGGCTTACATTATAATTGAGAGTTATTTTAAACGTTCTGGTTATTTGGCTGTGGCAGTAGTGGCTTCCGCATTAGCATGACAAAGAAGAAGTCGGAGGTACATTAACATAGTAACACTGCCGTATTATAGATATGGCTTCATATTCACGTGAGGAATATTCATTTGTATCGACGTTTACAAATTTGTGTTTTGTTCACTTCATTTTAGTTACTAAAGTTCAGATAATAGAGGCGATAATTACGTGTCATATTGTTCATTTAACGATTGTTCTTGGATAGCCTACGTGTCTAATATTTTGTAATTAGTGCTCTATATGTGCGACCGGGCCGTTTATTATCCCTAAGGCCGGTAACGCACCTGCAGCTCATCCGGTATTTTGACCAAACATAAGCTCGTTTGGCCCTTTTCCTATAAGAAACCATACTATACAAATTGCTTGACTTCCGGTATGAGTATCGGAAGCAAAGAGATCGTAATGAAATTAGTTTATTATAGTTTTTGACACTATGACAATCGAATTGCGGTTAATCGGTTGTCATAGTAAAAATTCAGTGGCACAGATTTGGGGCCGTGTTAACATTCACCTTGGTTTAAATTGGGTTCTCAATACAGTTGCATTTATTTATTATTTATGTTTGAAGTCGGCCGGGGGCGTCGTGTTTTCATAGCGAGCGTCTGTAACGTTGCACTGCTGTCGTATCCAACATATCTTCCAGCGTGCGCGCGGTTATTTTCACCTTTCATCATAACGGAAAAGTAAACGTAAAAGATGATAAAGATAGATAATGTTAAGAAGTACTCACATCGTTTGATAATGTCAATAACCTACCAATATCTTACGTTTTTTTGAAGTATAACTTCTTTACGCACGCTTAACTTGCGGAGTAAAACGGTGAATGCTTTACGAAATCTGTTCGGACGAAGCGAAGGGAAGTTATAGAAGGAGCCATAAGTTAGTGAAGATAGAAAGACAGTTACGTTTCGTATAGCTAAAGCACAGTGCAGGCCTATGGTCTGCGGAGCAAGAGAGAGCAGTGCGCACGCACATTTTCTTTCTGTCTTGAACAATCGCGTATATATTATACTGTTAGGTTCAAAAATGGAAAGAGCTTTTAAAACATAACTTTAATACAAAAGACACTTTTATGACATTAAATAATTAACAAAATAACACAACTGTACATTTAACAAGTTTTAACACAAAATGGCGGCTGACCACACACAGGACTAGTAAGTAACAATGTAAGGTAAAATAGGTAAATGGCTCACGACACCATCGTCTATAGAGATCTAACCATCACGAAGGGTGACAAGCGAATGTGTCCGGTGACGGAACACCGTTCCTAACGTATCGGAATTCCTTGATCACCATGTTGCTTATAATACAGATACTTAGTCTGTGTTTTCTGAACATTACATCATAACTGAAACTGTTGCAGTTTCACCGGATTTGAGAGGTGGCAGAGATCTTATGTTGCTTAGCCTGAACTGTTGATTATTGATACGGCGCAAAGGCCCCGACAGGCGACCCCGGCTTGGATGACTGGATGGTTACCGGGAGTGGTAGAATTTGTGATATCATCTGTTAGCATCTTAATTTTTAAAAAAGTTATAAGATACAAAAATAGTTTGTCTTATTTCTCCGTAGCAGCGACTGTATACACTGAAATAATTTTTGTACTGCTCTTACGTCAGTGTATGTACTCGAGGCAAATCATAAAGTTGGACAACGTACGCTCGCTATATTTACGCTATATGCGAGAGTACATTGTTAGGAGATTTTGTTGCTCCATTGCCTTTGTCAGCAGTTGCTGAGTGAAGTGTTACACTTGACAATTAAGAATGCAAAGGACTGACGCTAGACCTAGGATGTATTTCTTTAAAAATAGTGTTGTCAGAATTAATAAACAACATAGGAAGTTTACGCAGTGATAGGTAAGTGGTTGGATGGTCGACTTTCGTATTTTATGTTTGTGGATCGAATCTCATTTGTCTTTTATGAGTTTCCATTCATCTGATTCATTTCTCTTAATATACATGTAAAGTAAAGATTTAAAACCTCTTTACTTATATTTATTTCTATTTTGTATTATAATTTGAAATGTAAAATGTCACTGTAATATAATGTGTCATTTATATATAAGATAGAATTGGAATAGGGACATTCAAACAAACATATAGACATTATTATATATATATAAGCGAAATACCAATCAAACTCATGACGATATCTCTAAAAATCTCTCTTTCTCTATTTTTTTCCTTGCTATTGATGACCACATTTTGGCGGCGTCAGCTTTCCTTTATCCTGTCTGTCATGTCTCTAAACACTACACTCTCCCAACTTGTTTCCTCTGGATCGTTGACCGGGGAGGGAAAGTCGGCCGGTTGCGGTTTTTAGAATAGTTACTATGTAGATAGAGCCAGCAACCAGTATTCGATCTTCTTTAAGGCCTACTTACACATATATAACTGTGTCCAACAGTGAGACTGATATAAGTTATTTATGCATGGTAACACCATTTGAAATTTTAATTATTTATTTATTTACTCCTTCCTCCAATCTCGGTACCCTAAGTAATCTTTATTAAAATGAAAGATATATTTTTTCTAAATTTCAATATCCTTAGTAGGGGTCTAGCATTACATAGCACTTGCAACATAGGCCTTAGATTTAAGCGCCTTGACTTAACGCCTAAGTGATTACTCATCGTCGCAGACCGTGCCGAAATAAGAAGCAGGTTTCCAGGCCCACTTGTATACCACACACTCCAACGATTATAATAGCTTAAAATATGGGTGTTTTGTAATGTCACAGCTAGTAGACGTCTAAGTTAGGGCGCCTTAACAACCAGGGCCGCAGGACTTAAATCACGTGATCAAGCAAATGCTTAGAAAGTTTAAAAAACTACACGCGCCCACATCGCCACACCTTATTTATTTAATTTCACAAAATCCACAGCACATAAGGTATATTATCTATACAAATAAATAAAATTGGCGTGAGTTAAGTTGAGAGCCCAAAGTAGTGGCTTTTTAAAAAGCTTTATGAATTTCAAAATAATGAAACAGAGAACTGCTCTCTACGAGTGTTGCAAACGAACTTAAACTTTATTTTCATAAAAGGGTTTATATACGAGTAAGACATTGTAGTACAACATGAGCATTGTCGTATAATATTGACTCTTATCTAAGCGTTTACAGTGAACAATAGTAATTATGATAACTTAGAGCTAGTTATGGTTACGTATCTGGTGTCTTTTTGTAATATTAAAGTAACTTTTTAATACATGCACATGAATGTATAAATACGGTGCGGTGCATTTACCAAAATAACATTATTTGCAATTTTTGTTTGTTTGCCAATCTTTTGAGCGGCTAGACCAATTTTGACGGGAATTTCACTGGCACCTTTATTTTAGAAAAAAATAAATAATTTTTTTTAATCGCGGCGGGAACTATACATCAACGTATACTGAATAAATTGCTAACGAAGGGATTTAAAATGTTTTGATCTTAATTAATATTACATATTTGATTGAGGTCATCAAAGTTGCGTGTTTGTGTATTATGTATTGCCAAACACCTATACAAGTATTAACTGTGCTGGAAAACGTTCACGTAACATTCTTGTTAACCATACCACATCAGCTTAGGTCGAAGATGGCTCATGAATGAGAAACGTCAAAGGCCTTATTTAAAAAGCCTATTTTAATATAAAAACCAATTTATTACTAACGAAAGAAACTTGTTTAACTAATGCGTATCGACAGAAGGAGATGCGGTACACGAATGTGGCTTCCTGCCATCGTTGGAATCACAGGACCCAAAAGTGCTGATCTTGAATTATATTGATATCTTAGCTCGCATCTCTATTTATACTTACAAAGTAATTTGTTATAATACAGACACTTGCGGTTGCGTAACAAAGGCTTATTTGGAATGGTCAACAGTCAAATGAGCGATATGAACTTTAAGTTTCGTAGACCGTAAACGAAAGGTAGGTTATTAACGCCTTCAATGATATAAATGCACGGGCGTCAACATCATGCTGACGTAAGCACATTTAATGCAATGTATTATCGTCCGTAAACATTTAGGTACGTCCGACAGTATCTGGGGTGCTATTACTGCTCTATGGTTTCCGTTCACGTATTCAGGAAGCCATGATGTCGTAAAATTGTAACCGGCCAGCGTCTACGAATCGTATCGTAGTCTCCCGGACGGCAGCGCGCGCGTCGTCACAATTGCGTCTTTTAAAAATATAAATTACCGTATCATTATAAATAGTCCAGTTTTGTGCCAGTACGCAGTTTTCTAACGCACTATGAAGGATTCTACGAAAAAGGTTATATATACATATATTACATTATCAATTTAATTATTTATTCTTAAAAGACATTTAATTGAACCACTCCAGCGCATGCGAATTTAACAAAGTAGTATTATTAATATATACACAGTTTACTTTATAAATACGATATTAAAATATTAATTTATTTTACAAGAATTTATAGCTTACTTTATAAAACTGGTAAATCTGCGCTACATTGTTGACTCCAACATGAATTATGGTAGAGGGGATTACTAGGAAAACTGACTGACTGCCAGACTTACAAAAATTGTGTGAAGGTCCTAGTTTGCGCACAGCACAGTTTCTTACATGTTGCGTCTCTTGTATCGTCGTCGTATGGATGACGGTGATCACTGGGCTGTCGAAAAAAAACTTAAAAAATTTGGTTAGAAACTCAGTAATTAGCCTACCGTAAGTCTATAGAGTAAACGCTGAACCGAAACACGTTTTATACTTCGATCACACTGATACATAGATTCAAAATTCACTATTCCAGGGAACTTTTGAATAGCCTTCCGCCCCGGCTCCCCTTCGTCTCAACTGAGACCGAGAAGTCGGGAGACAGTATGACATAAAAATAGTTACTCGTAATAATCCGTTTTCACAGTACCCAAGGGTACTAGTTCAATAAACTTTGTAAATGTCCTATTTTACACGACTTGACTAGTATGTATCAGATACTAAAATAAATACAGAAAACTAAATATGAGTAGAATCATCTACATCTCAGAGCTGCTTTGATCACACGGCATAGCATTCCTGTAGGATTCGACTGCGGTAAGGCAAGAACGCTATCACAGAAAAATGTTGATTCTGGCCGTAAATAGCTTTCTTTTGGCCGTAGAGATGAGTTACGAACTTATGTGATGTGTTCACAGCCTCCCCCGATCCCGGCATGCGGCCGCCGCTCGGCTCTCCCGGCGGACCGGTGCCAGCACCGAAGTCCTCGATGGGCTTCGTGATGCCGATCTACACCATCTGCATCATCGTCTTCTTCGTCTATACTCTTAGTAAGGTAATGCGAGCTACATTAAATTTCAGCACCTAAACTAGACTTAGACGAAAATAACTGTAACTCAAAATAGTGTAAATCACATTGGTCAGCTAAAACGAATATGATCTAGAAATTACTAACTCGTGTAAAGGAAATCAGAAATACATGTAATGAGTCGTTCCAGAGACGCCGCAGGTAGACAGAAGACCAGTCTACTCTCTTACAAAGGATCAAGATGTCACGTTAATGGGGCATCGACGTATACGATCATAATCTGTTTTCTTGAGTCTGTAATGGACGAAAGGGAGCCTGCTGAATGTAATCACGGGTCGAAGGTACCTTCGGATAATGGTGTACTCCATACCCATACCATTAACCATCGTTGCGATAGCAATGCTCTACCCACAGCTGCGGATAGGTGAATGTAACGACGCGTCACCAACTATAGACTGTTCACACAATATGATCAAGTATCTGACATTGAGGAAACGGACGAGAGCAGGAGGAATATGACGTTACATGGCTTTATATACCTTACGCACATCCAAGAGTTCATCAATCCGGTGTGTGAGATAACCTTTAACTAATACAGTTACATAATGTATTGCATTGCTTTTATTTGTTCCTGTATAAGTTATACCTAAATGTCCTGTTCCCAGATTCTGTTCAAGCGCACCGGCTCTCCATACGACAGCGTCGCGCCCGATCCTCACTTTAGGAGAAGGGTGTTCCGTGATGAATCCAAGTCTTCGCCGGACAAGTTAGGTAAGTTTGGTCTTCCATATGCATAAACTATTCATAATTTAAAAAGAAACTCGAATATATTGTTTTCAAGCTATAAATTCTAATTTCTAATTTTAAATTTAAAAAACCTATGTTAATAATTTGCCAGTATTATTGTTATAACTATTCTATTGTAAACTGTTCTCATAAAATTATTTCACATTTATCGAAATATTAGCAAAGTTGTAGTTAAAAGAAATATCATATATTAAAAGCTTGTACTTTTGCTCTATTCATTGTTTTTTATAGTCTATGATTATTTCAATCCCTCACACACGCAGGGCCAAAGGAGAGAGACGCGAGTGAGTATAAAGTGTTATCGTTAATAAGTATATTTGTAAATGATATTGTTTTAATTAGTTTTTTTTTAATTGGCTGTTTGTAACGAAGCGGACAGGAAACACGATTTGATATCGACTCTAAAAAATAAAGAACTGTGTTAACGTATGTACCATAGCAAAAATCCTAAATTGAAATATTTACCAATATATTAGACATTATTTCCTGCATTTATAAATATCGATTGGTTGGAATATGAACTTTAATCACTCTATCAAAGATTTAAGTACATAGACAGACAATCTAGTCTAGACTATTTTAAAAGAGGTCTAGTTTCATATACGTCCAGTAACTGATTCCGTCTTAAAGTATAAACTCATTAAATAATGTTGTAAACGATTATTGTAATTTTATACATACGAGTAAATCACCCCGCGCTTGGCGGTGGAGGAAAGCATCGTGCGGAAACCTTCACCTCGGGCCGCGTGGCGGACTGTGCCCTTATGCTCAATTTTTAGGGAAGGCCTATGCCCAACAGTGGGACATACATATATAGGATGTAAATAGTCTTTTATACAAACCAAATCAGTATAAAGGACCTGTCACACTTAACATATCTATCCTATAAAAAAGAGTAACATGATGTATGTGACAGTAACACGAAGCTGTCTTAAAATTCCCAAAAACAAACTCGGTGATGATATAGTGACTTTGGGCCCAATTCCCTTTTCTTTCTCCATTTTCCGACGAAATTATACTGATAAAGAAAAAGAATCAAAGCTAACGTCATAGTAATATGATTATACCCTCGGGAAACTAGTGTGATGGACCTTGTATGCATTTGATTGTTCCGAATAACTAACTAGGATATGTATTTAAATCGTTGAATCCAATTCGAATCGATTAAAGTACATACAATCGGTACGGAAATTGCTACTAGCCAAGATGCATACGTCGATGCAGCCTGATCGACGTATGATGCATAAGGATTACTTTGTTTAGTGTATGGAAATTGTGGGAGTGCGGTTGGTGTTATAATATGACATACAACATAGGGGACGTGGAGCTCGAGGTGCTCCGCGCGCGCCTGGCGGAGACCGAGCTGGCCATGCAAAGGATCGTCGGCCAGCTGGCGCGCCGCGATGCGGTATCGCCCTGTTGCGTGTTGGACTGCTTCTACACACGTCCAACAGACCTGATCAAAATAAACAACATTCTTTTACTAATGTCCGAATTACTATAAATAACGTGGCCAAATTAGAATACTATATACTTCTACGCCCACGAAGATCGGGATGGCGAAACGACACAAGTTCAGGCTAGATGTAAACAAAATATCAAAGCGTCCTGCCGCGACTGCAAGGGGCTGCGAGTATTCTTATCGCGTACCGCCGCTTTATGGGCAGGCCCCACCCGTAAGGCAGTAGGAGCTTTTCTGGTTTTTTCGGCCACTTCTTCTACCAGTGCCAACGCTTCCCGAAGTGGTGTATAAAAAGATAGTTGCGTTGATAAACTAATTAAAGCTACCGACCGAGTTGTGGTTCGGTCGTTCGGTTGTCGCCGCTTCAGTGCAGATGCTCTGTGCATTGGTTTTAGTGAGTAGAAATCTCACATCCGACGCCTTCGACCCAGAACGCGGGTATGTCGTTCCGGTCTATATCGAAGATGGATTAAAATTGTGCTCGAGAACATGACTAGTAAACCTAAACCTCTTCTCAAACATCAAAAAGTTTACCGACCAACCCTAAGAGGTTTCACTACCAAATTCCTAACAAAATTACACCATTATATCCACCTTATTATGATAGTATGTTATGTAATGTATTCAGAATAATTCCGATTTGAATCCGTTCTGTATAAAAAAACTCGCAAGAACAAAAACAATGATTTCTTGTCGGATGCGTATAAATTTGGCCAACGTTCAAGTGGATCTGAACCAATTCAATACGAAATAAAATTTCAATTAAAGGGAACTAAGAATGTTGATTATTTTTTGTAGTGGCAATCCAACATGAAACAGGAGCTTCGTTCAAATATGCGTGACATTTACTTAGTTGTTAATACCATAGTAGCTTGCGGCATGGTGACGGTTAAGCCCTTTTACCTTTGGGCTGGTGTTTTTTGCACGCGGGACCAAAATGAATGCGTTTGGGCGATTGTGGAAGTATCAAAATTATTTTGCCCATCCTCAGATGATCCCAATGTTACCTAGACGAATAACATGTAAAGTTAAAACAGTATATATTATTAATTTTGCCCCCGTTTTAATATAATAACAATACGCTTTTTTGTTACAATAATTTGTTTAATAATACATGTATGTTGAATAGATGTTATGTTAATATTGTTTTAATATTAATTTTTGCAAGTAAACATGAACAAAATTATTTAAATTTTATTTTCTTTAAGTGTATTTTAATTTGAGCATGTTTAAATTTTTATTTAGTAAAAATAATTAGTAAATTTTATGTCTGACACTGGTACGATGACTACGTGTCATATTGACATGTGTCAAAATGTTTTAAATTTCTTTAAACAATTATTTTAGTGCAAACGCTGCGAATATGTTGCAATATATTAAATTGTGATACATTATAACAACAATTGGCTGCGGTCCAAGGGTGCATGCCCAATCGTCTGATGAACCAGTTATTTTGGTCTTTGCGTCCTTCGCTATGTTTTCATGAAGTTTTATTTTTAGTTGTTCTATTTTTTTTCAAAAAAATAATTTTATAACGATTTCAATAATATTGAAATCATTATTTATAATTGTGCACACAATACACTTAATTTTTTTTTAAACAAGTCAGGGTATTTAAAATACGGAGAAAATCTTTTAAAATTGAAGTCTTTTTTGTTATAATCGGTAGTTACTCTACGGTTAAAATTATTAGTATACAAATAATAAAACTGTTTAAATGTGAGATTGTAATAATATTAAAAAAAAAACAGTTTTTGACGTGTACAGAAATTACTAAATTAAAACCACATCATGAAGTAAAATGTTGTCGTAAAAATGAAATAATAAAATGTGCAGAACGAAATAGTTAAACTTTGTTCGGTTAAATCTAGAGAAGGTTATTAATGGCAACATTTATCGCGCCGCAGTTGTCACGGCCATCTCAGGCCTGGTAGCGGAGGTCCAACAGCAGATGGAGGCGAGCGACGCTCAGTGCCAGCAACGTCAGGTCTATGCATGCCACGCCAACCCAACACATGCCGGTTTTACACTTGTATAGCAACATTACACAACAAATTTCAAACTACACAAACCATATCTATGTAATGGGCAGAACTGTGGTAGTCTAGGGCACGGAACGGTAACCCGCGACTCGCGAGTCGCGAGCCACTTGCGGCTCTATGCTTGTGAAGCTACGGCTCTTTAGTACTTACTTTAAAAAGTTTGAAACTTCGCAAATTGTAATTTCTCTTTCTTCCGACTCAAAAGGTGGCCGACCTCTGGCCTAGGGGTAAGTTGTACAGTCCGTCGCCTGCTAACGGAGGCCTTACCTGGAGTGATGGATGAGGGTCTCGTCCGAGGGACAGAGCCCAAAAAAAGCTGGCGCAGGCTAGGCCGCGAATGTGAACACCTTGGGCGTTAGGCCCGTATTTTCCGTTAAAAAAGGGTCAGGTTGTAATACTAATTTACACGCTTGGCAGTGAAGGAACAATATTTAGTGGACTGCGCCCTCAATCTTTTATCTTTTTACATTTAAACACTGAGTCGGCTTTTGATATTCGTTTTTCACGTTGACAGTGTGATTGGAACCTATTTTTTATGCATTGTAGGGTCAGAATAGCATAGGGCTCCTACCTAATGTTAAGTGAACACCGCTATCCACAAACACAATGAACACAGAATGAAAACAATGAATAAACACAAAGTTTATAATGTACCTTCCGGTATTTTGCGAGTTAGTGGTACTTCTCTGATCGTGACAGCCCGTTCCGAAGTCCTTCATGTAACTGTTGATTATTTTGAGTTTATAAAGACACAACTATTACATTACCTATAATATAACACGATATATTATTATGCAAGTGTAATACGGGTATGTTTATTTGATTTTGTTTTTATTAATTTTATTTACAACTTGTATTGTTTTTTTTGTTAGTTTTTATTTTTGCCATTCTCACATCAGTCTTACCGTCGTACTAACAACTTTACAGTAACAGTTAATGCTAAAGATAACTAAAGTAGACAATTCTCGATCGTTCCAGGTCTCTTAAGATGAACTTTGGGACGTTATCATCTAAAATTAACAAGGCTTAACATTTTATTTTCTAGAGTCGTTCTCAAAAAAAAATATCGATGAAATTTCTTAAAAGGTATCACATGGTAAGGTAGCAGTACCTACTGTAAAATTATTAGTGCCAATTATAGCGCTTTGAACTGTTGCCGTAACCGAAGATGCAAAACACGGTCGTAACACGCATTTGGCACATCGAAGTAATCTCGTTACGAATCGTAATAACCTGAAAATATGTTTGGCGCGCACATTTTCCCGCTCCATTGCGGATTTGTGGTCTGGTCATCTGTTATGTTAGTGTGGTTAAATTGATGATTGCATTCAATTGACAGAAATCATTTTTCAACATTCATCAAATCCCTGATCTGAAATTGGCAGGTTGTCTGAACGACACACATCTAACGTGTTTAGTGTTGGACAACAAACAAGAAGTATATAAAATAAAAGCTAAATTGTTTAAAGCAATTCGATGTAGACAATCGTGTTTAAATTTTATCCCAGCTGTACTTCCCAGCCCTACTGAATTTCAGATTTTATATACTGTGTGTTAACTTTTCGTCTTTAAAGTTAAAAGTTAAAGTTACAGCCTTTATACATGTCCCACTGCTGGACACAGGCCTTCTCTGTAAAGAGAGTATAAGGGCATAGTCCGCCACGCGGCCCTAATGCGGATTGGCAGACTTCACATGTCGTAGAAAAATTTTCTAAGGCATGTAGGTTTCCTCACGATGTTTTCCTTCACCGCGGAGCGCGTGGTAAATCAGCACATAAAATTGCAACAACAAATTTATTGGTGCCGGCACCGGGGATCGAACTCGGGTTGCTAGCGTACTACGCAACTTGAGCCAACCGCACGGACACTGAGCTACCACGGCTCCATATTTTCCATTTTCGTCTTTATGATGGATCAATTAACATATTCACTACATTTCCTGTTCCGTTTATGACCTAATAGAGCGAATGAAACTTTCAATTATCGTGTTGTTTGCAATCTCAAAATTAATGTACCATATATAGAGGTTCAGGCTAAGCGACCTAAGAGCTATGCCACGTCTCAATCCGGTGAAGCAGGAAGCAGTAAAGGCCAACTTCTCTGTGCCAACTGTGTTAGTTCGTCCAAAAAAAAAGTACCATGTATTATTCAATACAATTAAAAATTCTATTAAAATTAGATTTTTTTTTGAATTTATGATTAATTATAATTTATAATTAAATTAGTGATACTTCAGTGTATAGAATATTGTCATACACATTCACACAGAATGGCAAAAATTTATTACCGAAATATTGGCTACATTTTGTAAAATTCGTTTACTTTTTTTATTATTATACTTTTGTTAATTTTATAAAAAAAATATGTTTGTTCATTTGTTTTTTATTGATGTTAAATGTTTTTCGCATGACTTATTTTAATTTTTATCTGACGTCCTTGCCGCCATCGCCTGACTGACTGTTCGCACTGAGTTACCCTATCTAACAAAATTACAATAAAATTAAAATAACAAATATCACTTACTCCTGAAATTATAATAATGAAAAATAAATTAAATTTGAACATTTATTTTTATGTTTCTTTTTTTTAGCACTGTTTTTTTTGTTTGTATTTATGTATAGTATTTAGATTTGTTTTGTGTTTTTGATAATAGCTGTATGTATTCAGTAGATTCAGAATAGCTTTGTTTAGTTGTTTAATTAGCTATAAAGAAAAATCATAGATGTTAACAATCTTTTTTTAAAAGATAGTCCGTCGTATGTATGCTTTTTAAATAGCTTGTGTTTGTTTATTTTGTATGCAAAATATTTAGCACTATTTCATTTATATTGTTTTACCAGTTTTGCTTCATAAGATCGTCCTTTATATTTATGGATAGGCAATTTAAAACAGTAGTTAACGTATTTTTTTTTATATTTCAGGAAGCGCAGGATAGTCATGCTCGTCCGTACACCAATGGAACAATTTTATTAAATAGTGGACCCGTGCAAATAATAACTAGTGAGTTCCAAGAGCCGAAGGAAAATAGTCTAGAAGAAAAAGTATCTAAGAAAGACTTAACACCAGAAGCAAATTTAGTATCGCAATCTAATGAAACGACTGAAAATATAGAAACGGTTCCTAATTATGACCAAGGCATCTCTGATGATTTACCCATTCAGTCAGTACACATAGAAGAAAAAACACAATCATGGGATAAAGAATGTGTACCTGAAACTGAAGTCACTGTCCTTGATCCCGATGTATTATCTACAGAACCTATTCAGCCTTTAATAGGTTTAACTACAGAAGACACTTTGCTTGACGAGACACACTTATCTGAGGACCAAAGAAACAACAAAATAGGTAAAGATGAGAACTCTGACGCAGAAATAGACATAAGTGCCCCGCCATTTGCGGATGATACACTAGACTTAAATGGTGAAGAAGAAACAATTAATAAAATTTTTGATAACATTGCCTTATCAGAGGGAACAGATTTAATTATAGACAAACCTTTAGCAGATAGCACTAAAGTGTTTATTAAACAAGAAAAGGGAGAAACAGAGAAAGAAGAAAAACAATCAACACCAGAACTCTTAGAAGAAGCTCTTAACGAGCATTCTTTAAGAGACAGCCAAGAAGTTGATGATGAACAAGAAAGTCCAATTGTTAAAGTAAGTTCTTATTACTAATAACCATGTAAAAGGTCAGGTATGGTTGCAAACTATACAGTAACAATGTATTTACCGTCACGCATTCAGTTGATATATAAATTATTTCACTAAAAGTGTAGTTATTTCTATAATTTACTATTATTTTAGCGTTAATTCTGTTCTATACATATTCTTAGCTATCACATTTGCAGCTTTCTGGCAATAGAAACCGACTTAGTAGAAGGACAACTTGTTTCACGGTGTAACATCTCTATGAAGTACCGTAATTTTAATAGTTTGATAAAATATTAAAATCTTGAATCTTAGCTATAGCCCCCTTAAAGTTCGACATAGTAATGTTTACTACTACTTGGTGGTCGTCATTCCCATTCAGTAAAGGTATGTGATCTCCATAGTTATTTAAATCACACATTTTAAAGTATACAAGGTATTAAAAACATTGTCAATTACTCTGCTTTTTTTGCTATTTTTTATCGTTCCAGCTGTATTCTGACGAATAGGCGAGATATTTACATCTATTATTTTATACAGGTATCGCACTAAACACAAAAGATCTGCCATCAACTTGTCACTGTGAACTAAGATTTCTAATTGGTGACTAACATAATTGGTTTCTTAACGCAAACGGACTATAATGTAATCGTGTGTGTAATATTATTCTACAACGTGTTGGTCACCATGTGTATAAGGTGCTGGGCATGGAGGTGACGACACACGCGGCGGACGGCAGCGCGTGGCCCGGCGCACGCCCGCCCGTCTCACACGGCCCCGCCCCACAACCTGCGCACGCGCAAAAACCACCGGTGAGAGCAACCACTTTTGGTTGAACCATTACTTTGAGCGATTTTGCAATAAATAATTAAACTAAATATCCAGTGTTCTGTCCGTTTCAGTTTTCTAAAGAAAAGTTGTAAATCACTTGATAAACTTTTGTAGCTCAGCAGACGGATGTGCATAAAGGCGTGCGCGCGCAATACTACCTTCACATGGAATTTATACTAATCTAAATCTAATAAAAAATATAATACTATGAATATAATACGTGCATAAATTATTATTAGATTGATGTATATTACATGGCACAGGTCACTTATGACGCCACTATCCATTACATCTTCTATGATATTTCACTTTGCAAAATCTGAATTAAAGCGACACATTTTTTGCACCGATGATTTCTTAGCATTATGTTACGAATGAATACTTTTTTCAGCACGAAGCGGATGAAGTGAAGTCGATATTCCTGGAGACGGAGATCCCTCAGCAGGCGCGCGTTCTCGTCGCCGAATTCGCTGAAGACAGAACGGAGAAGCCCAAACCTACAAAGCATGCCCCGGTGAGTTTGTGTTTAAATTTTGAGAAAAACAACGTGAGGAAATATGTATGTCTGAGATGAGATTTTAGTGCCCTCTTTACAGAGAAGGCCTGTGCCCAACAGTTGGCTGTTACTTTGTACCGGCTTTTGCCCATATAAAAGGTGGCGCGACAGGTTAGGAGATGTAATACGTAGTGTGGTGGTTGGACTGCGATAGAATTGTTCTAAATCGTTGTTTAAGTTGTTAAATCTATCTCCAATTTTTTTTAAACTATTCGCAGCTGGTTGTCAGCGGGAAGATGACGCTGTCCCTGATACAGGACGTGCCGAGGGAGACGCCGGAGAGAGATCCGGGTAACTCTTTATTGTGATTAAAGTGAAAGATTGTATATAATAAATGACGATCTGCCGACCCTCTCGGCAGCTCTCTTTTTGAAATGCTAAGGCTAAACTAATTAAGTAATACTAACGAGCAACCGCCCAAGTCGAGGTCTCCTCTTGCACCGTGTTGCTCCAAGTAGAGGTTTAGGCTAAGCGACCTAAGAGCTGTGCCACCTCTCAATCCGGTAAATCAGTCAAGGTGAACTTCTCTGGCCAATCTGTGTAGTTCGTAATAAAAAAATAAAAAGAAACTTAAGCCTGCGATCCCTGAATCCCGGCGTAGGTTCGTCAAAAAAATCACTTATGAGTAAACCAAACCAAAAGATATCATTAAGTTATAGCCTCACATAAGACCGTAACCAGACACACACACACACACGCTTAAACATCGATATTCCCCCACCACTGCACATTTATAAAATAAAAGAGCTTACGGTTACGACACTGCCATCGAAAAGCTCTTATCTTAGAATTGGAAAATTTATCTGCTTGAAAATGATGTTTTCTTGGGAGCAAGGCAATGTAAATAATTTAGCCATCCCTCCTGTTCATGTATAAATATATATGCGATGTATTCTATAAATATATCGATATTTCATATATATTATATAAACTTGCATCTAATATTGCAATCGCGGGGAGTAGGAGTATGATAATGCATACGATATTTCGTTATTGGATGCAATAATCTTTATAATTGAAAATCGATATTAGATGATTCGATAATATCGGATGGAAGCGACATATCGCGTAAATATATCGAGATACTAGTGTACATCCATCTTTCTTTACACAGTGCTAATGATGTTTTTGTTTCGTGTGTGCAGAATCAGTAACAGTGGACGACTTCACTACGGCCAGCACCATGACTCAACTTGCCGAGGTAAAATAAGTTATGTATTTGTCAATGTAAGCATACAGAGCCCAGTTCTTCTTTCTTGACCCTTGTGTTACTAGCGATAGAGGTTCAGGCTAAGCGAGCTATAGGATTGAGAGTTGGGAGCAATCTGCGTAGTTCGTCAAAAAAACGCTTTACGTCCCTTTCTGAATCTTATCTTGGTCATATTTAAAAAAAAATGTTTTAGTTGTTTCTCTTTTAATTTATGACGACGCTCGACTCATATAGAATATCTTCATGTATGATTTTCTTGAAACAATTATCCACACAGAAAGAAGGAGAAATGTCTGAAGAAGAAATAGAAGAGGAGATAGAAATTGAAGAAATTGAAGAAGAAATCGAAGAAGAGGAAGAAGTTGAACCAAATATGGAGCCAAAAACAGGTTAAGTAATATTAAAGTATTTTTCGATATACTAGCTCTGGTATCTATATTACTGAAATCCTATAGAACTGAACAACAGAAGGAAAATTAAGAATCATTAACTTGTATGCCGTCTGAAGTTATTTGAAAACAAATTAGAGTTACTATCTTACCATATTTGTTTACGTAGACAATTTTTTATGTGAAATTTGTAATTAAAAAGTTGCAAATGGCGATATAGATATAAACTAAATTTTCAGATGCGATGACAGAATTTTTATTCGAGAAATTGAATGTAACAAACTCATCAAATATAACTCGCATACCCTCATAGGGTTATCTAAAGCTTAAATTTATAAAGCGTACTTTAACTTTGCTCAGGCTTAGCTTACTAGTTAAGTCTGCATTGAAATTTTATAGTCGTTCAGTCCGTAACTTTGCTTAGCAAAATGTAAGTTACGAGAATCGTTCACTTAACATAATTCTAGGAAAATTATGTTACGTCTAAGCATAGCCTGAGCAAAGTTAAAGTATTTATAAATTTCAGCCTAAGATCACCTATAACGTCCTATAGGAAATTTAGGTTTAACATATCTATTAGATATGTTTTAATAAAGGGGCAATATTTATAGAAAATATGAGTGTCTTTTTATTATTATTAAGATGAAATAAAAACTCTCTATAAAAAGATTAAGGAATTGAAAAAGCTATGATTGTGTCCAATTATCTTCAATCATTGTAGTATATGAAAATCGAAAAGATCTAGAAGGAATAAAAAAAATCAGAGAAAGTTAAGGTTTCCTTTTTATTAAATTACTCTTAATGTGGTGAAGTAATTAGCAATCTGTGTTCGTTATATTTGTGTGCCAAACTTTACTACCAGCTTTTAGAATAATTTTAACATAATTGTTATTTAAAATATGTTGTTATCTGGTTACGGTAATTGTAATCATTTACATTATATAGATCTCTTGTATGTATTGCAAGTCTAGCAAATTAAAACCACACCACAGTTATGAAATGTCTAATATATTTTTATCGTTTTTTATATATCGAACAGAATTCAAGATGTCAGTCAATTCACAAACAACTGTTTCTGCTACAAACTCATATGTTGTCTGTTTGACCACTTCAATGTCTGATTGGCAAAAGTTTTTCATGTAGCATTAACATTTCTAATAATATATCACGTTTAGGAATTTTGTTACTTTCAATTTTTATATTAGTATTGGACATGTTAACTTGTTAACGAATAGTTATACATTTCTGTATTATCATTTAAACCAGGAGTCGGCAACCCGCGGCTCGCGAGCCTCATCCGGCTCTTTGGATGTAAAGCTACGGCTCTTTAGAACTAACTTTATTTGTGCAAGTACTACTTACTTAGTGTTGGCGAGAAAAAAATTGTGGCTCTCTAAAACAGTTTGAAATTTTACAAATTGTATTATTTACTCTTCCGACTCAAAAGGTTGCTAACCCCTGGTGTAAACCTTTTCAGTCTCACAACTATTTCGAAATTTTGCCCAACACCGCAGATACCAAATTATTTACAATGCGATATCACCCGAAAAATCGCTCTTCTGTTAGGTATGTGATTTTTTTATTAAGATTAAAAATAAACATGTACTGATGGATCTGTGTGGAGTCTGTCTTGTCTTGTTCAAATTGTCTGCTCTAAAACTGTGGGATTAATAACATAATAACGACAAATAAATTTCATTTATTATTTATTTCTCTTTAAGTAAGGATTTGGCAAATAAGTATAAAAATATATAAATCCATTAAATTGTATATTTTTTTATATTGAAGCATACATATTGTAATATTGTTTTATCATTTTGTATGTTGTGTTCTTTATTCATATAAGCGTTTAATTGTAGATTTACCCTGATGTGTCGGAAAATTAGGTGAAATAATAAAAAAGGGTGTCTCACTCATCAGAAGACAAAGAACCGTTTTCAATAACTAAAAAAATTATATTATAAATTAGAACAGTTTTATAATGTTTCGAATACGAATTAATAAGTTACTAAAGGAACAAATCAATGCTGCCATATACCATAGATTAGGTGACATCAAATGGCGGTAAGTCTAGGATAGTATATTGCACAGTGTGAGTTTGCGGTAGTGAATATTATGCATTTAAGAGTACAATTTCGTGATCCTATGAATTGTTTTAAAAATTGTTTATGGTATACCTAAGTTTAGTGAATGGAGAAAATGACATAGCTTTATGTTCCATTATTAATGTTCTCTCGCTTCGTCTCCGAATAACAAAACACAGCCCTGTATCGCGACGCTTGAACATTCCTTTTTTATTCGACGTCGCAACATAATGGAAAATTTGTTTATACTTTTAACAATAGCATTTTGTTATAAACTGCTTGAATTTTGTCTTGTTTATGAAAAATAAAAAAATTAACATAAATATTGTTTTATTTACTTTATTTATTTAAAGTTATTTATGTGCTTTAGTTGGGAGACTATAGGTTAGTCAATAAGTAAATGAAATACATATATTTTATTATTAGTAGCATAATTACCTGAGAATTCAATAAAACTGAGTTCTTAAAGTAAGATAAATTTGACAGTTAGTAACATTTTTTAGGTTACAACTATATTTTAAACAAAAATATTTAAAAAAGGACACTATAGCAATATTCACCATAAAATTGAAGCTTTAGACGAGAATGAGCCTAGTAACAAGAGCTTAATGGTTCTTAATGGTGTGCAAAACGGTTTAAATCTACCCTGTGATATAAGATATCATAAATATTATGAATACTTAACAGGAGTGTTAATAAAGTTTATCATTAGAAAATTAAACTACAAACCCTTGGTTTGTCCCAAATGTGTTGTTTCATAAGGACCTCAATATGCCTACAGTGTGTTATGTCAACACACACAAAGACCGTACAGCGAACCCCAACACAGGCATTGATGGACAAGGAGAAACCAACTAGACGCCTCAAATAAAGAATACTGCAGGACTTGCTGATACAATAATATACTAAAATTAATATTGGATGCAACACAAGTTGCATGCCACATGCCACACATACTGCTATGTATTAATTCTAATGTAAATTCAATAATAATAAAAATAATCAATAATAATAATTATAAATTCTAAGTAGGGAACTATTTGAAGGAGACGGATTGTAGTAAAAGAGAACAAAAAAATTTTTTTTTAAATCTATTTTTAATCTTCCAGACACAGATTTTTGATGAATATTATTTTTTTAGCTAGCAATATTTCTTTTTTTTAGAAATATTACTAACATTCTTGTTGACCATTCCGCCTAAGCTTAAACTTGTGCTAGGAGATGGTTCAAATCAATAGTCTAATGGTGGATTCGAACCTACAACCTTACGATTTTTGACACAGACCGTACCCTAAACCATTACACTATTGGTGTTTTTTTACTTTTAAGTACTTGTAAATTACTTTTAATCTAGACTGAGATATCTTAATCTAAACTGGGATATGGTTAAGCCTTTGGGCCTCCTGCCATCAGGTATAAACTTTCATTCCAGATAATTAAGTTAGTTATCACTTACTATGTGAACTACTAGCTTTCAATTCTTCTAAAATAATCAGTTTTATGGTGTCTTAATAGCAAAAACAACATATTCTTTCCGATGCATTTAATTTAACATCACATAAATAACCATGATCATATGTACACACTACTCGAGGTTAGATTCGCCCCACTCTTCTACTTGCTACCTGAAATTTAAAAGAACACAAGATAAACAATTGTGGCATCCATTACAGTAATCTCTTTACAGTATTGTCAGCAATAATTTCTAATAAACAAAAATTACATTAAGTAGTTGTTAATATAAAGCACAAAACTTTATATAATTTACTTGTATATAGCCATAAAAATTGTGTTGTGACAGGCATGATGTTCATATGAAGTTCAAGTGAATTCTTGGTGAGGATATAGAACAAAAGTCAAACAGAAAACTTTCGAGTTCATTTATCCATAGTAGAGAACTGAAAACAGAACTTATAGATGCTACGGTCACATTTAAATAAATATACAAGTTTGTGTTTTCTACAATATCATCTACAAATGCTTCACTAGAACATAACATAGTAGTCATACCTGTAGTCCATGTTTTAAGCTCATCTACGTCTTTCAGCATAGTCCAGTCGTGTCGAACAGACTGAATTGTTTTCGGAGCACTGACAGGTACACTGGGCCAAAGAGTCCAACCATTATCAACCGCAGACTTCTTCACAAGGGCGGCTGCACCTAGTACGGCAGCCGCGGGGACGGCGATTGTTAATGATCGCGTCCATGCACTGAGAATTGAGCTGGCCGCTACTCCCCCCAAGAAATAGTTAATGCCATCGTTTTTGTTCCTTAAATTTTGAGAGACGTTCGTCGTGACAGTGAAAGCCGTAGCCATACCAACCAGCGGACCAAGAAAAAACATATATCGGCCTGTAGTGTTCACGAAACCCTTAGGGTGCGAGAACATCAAAACATCCATTGTAGCTCCAGCGAGACCAACCAGTGTAGCATATTTAGAAGTAACAAATACTTTTTTATATATATCCTGGCCTTCTGGCGTGTCATAATACTTATAAGTAAGTAAAGACATTATGTTATGATTAGAACAACTTTTTCAGAAAGAAGTTACACAATACAATCCGAGCAAAATCTGACGTTAATGCTTCTTTTTTTGAGTAGTAATATGGCAATAGCTATTGCTTTTCTGCCAATGTGAAAGTTGTATAATTTAGTCTTCATATTATTTTAGTTTTGTATGTTTGATAACGCAAAAATACATTTTTTTAACTACAATATTATATTCTATGTACATTCGTTAAACGTCGTCCACTTTTGACTAAGCTTACAGGTGCGCTGAGCCCATACCCATACAATGAGAACAAATTTTTAGCAACTTGTGTTAATTTTTTTGTACTTAAAAAAACAGAAAAACACCATTTCATTAATGTACATAGAACATAATAAAAAATTTACATTTTCTTAAATATTGGTTCTACTATTGGTTATTTTGTGTAAATTAAAATAATAATCATAAATTAAATCTAATTGTAAAAAACCTGTACATGTATAATTCTAAAAGTTTTAATTTATATATATAATATTTTTTCTTTAAATATTAATTTTTATATCTACAAAATTTGTATACCACTTTTTAAAACTTATAATCATCATAAAAAAAATGATTTTAATTTTTCTTTCTTCTCAATTTTACTAATTATTTTGATGTCAAACAATACTTAATGTACCTAACAACCTTTATAATACATCTCTATTCAGTTTTAAGTTCGTTCGTGGTTCACTTCCTTCCGTCATCGACTACGCTTTAAACTTCTGGTTAACTTTTATCTGTGTCAGTGTCAAAAAGTCAAAAGTATCAAAAATGGCGGCGGACGGTGACGAAGTGATAAGTGATCAGGAAAAAGTGAGAATTGTTTCGGATTTCATACTACATTCACCGCCAGGTGAATTTAACGAAGTATTCAATGATGTGAGAGTCCTATTAAACAACGATAGCTTACTGAAGGAAGGCGCGAGTAGTGCATTCGCACAGTACAACAAGGATCAGCTCACGCCCGTGCGACTTGAAGGTTCCGAACTTCATACACTTATAACTGAGCACAATGAGCTTGGAGGAGGCAGATTTTTCGATCCGCGTTCCAAGAGATCATTTAAGTATGATCATTTACGTAAAGAAGCATCGGAGTACGAGCCCTACGAATCAGACCGAGTGGCCGAGCCGTGGCGGGCGGCGCTGGACGAGGAGTTGACCGCATACGTGGCCGCTCACTACAAACACGGCGCAAGTTTAGTTGTAGGACGTGCTCTTGACTCTGCGACTGTATCTCTTGTTGCGTGTATCGAAGACCATCAATTCCAGCCGAAGAACTATTGGAACGGTCGGTGGCGTTCTGTCTGGTCGATTACTGTCGGCGCAGGGGCGGCTGAATTGCGAGGTATGCTGCGTGTTCAAGTCCACTACTATGAGGATGGCAATGTGCAGTTGGTAAGCTCAAAAGAAGTTCGTGCGCCGTTAATTGCGACTGGGGAAGCCGCGATCGCGAAGGAGTTCGTCCGATTAGTGTGCGACGCGGAGAACGCGTACCAAACAGCAATTTCAGACAACTATAAAACAATGAGTGACACCACATTCAAAGCTCTCCGAAGGCAGTTGCCAGTTACACGTAGCAAGATTGACTGGGCTCGGCTTGTGTCCTACACAATTGGCAAGGAGTTGAAGAGCCAATGATGTCCCGCCGCTGCGCCCTGAGCAGCAGCGAACGCTCCATGCCTCTGTACATATTCGCATAAGAATGAATCTTGTTCAAATGTTTACGGGCTCCGAGGGCCGAGCACCCCGGCGCATATTTATCTGAGTATATAGAGAAATGGCTATTGTAACTGTTAAATTTTGTGCATTTTATTACTCTCATTGCAAAATACTGATTGCCGCATTTTTAATATTTGTTGCTAATAAATATTCATACAATAGGCTTTTCTCCGAGATATACAACAATTTCTGATAATAATAGCATTGAGATTATAGCAAATAAAGTACTTAGGCCTGAACCTATTTGTTAGATCCTCTCTGTAGGTCCATTGTGGAAACTGTAGGACTGTAAAATTGTAGGGTGATCGTCAAGGTCTGCCGTTGAATCCCGAATTGCAACAGTAACTTGTTTGCAGTTGATAAGTAAGTGTAAGCAATATTGATTTTTCATTTGTTCATCAACATATGTCAATTAAAAGATGTTAATGGTAAAGTTGATCTATGGTTATTATTCCACTCACAACTGTAATTCCATCCAACCTTAATATGTTATGGTCAGTATTATTTGCGTTATATGTGGAATATTGCTTGCATAACATGTGCTATGTGAGGTATTTGAACATTGGAAATGTGTTCTATGGTGCATTTAATTATAGTTAATTTAAAAATAAATTGTCCACGTAGCTTTAACGCGGTGTTTATGAGCATAGAGCACAATATATTCGATATTTTTCAATTAAATATGTGGAGTGTTGCTCAAACTATGACGGTTACAGTGAAAAAGTAGAAATCTATTGTCCATGTAAAATGGCATTGAAAGTGCGAATGGAAGCAGATCATTCTTTATATGTATGTAAACGAATATAACGTTAATAAGGTTTATTTTGTAATT
Source organism: Meandrusa payeni (assembly GCA_029286785.1). Classification (NCBI taxonomy): domain Eukaryota; kingdom Metazoa; phylum Arthropoda; class Insecta; order Lepidoptera; family Papilionidae; genus Meandrusa; species Meandrusa payeni. The sequence continues at coordinate 984,360 of JAGSMX010000008.1, read as the reverse complement.
ATTATCATAATTTAAAGAACGTACATAAAAATCCAAGTATTCTGTAATGTATGATTGAATTCATTTGAATAAAAATATATATTAAAATGTTGCTAACTTTTTGTTTTTTTAATTTTTCTATCATATTTTGTGATTTAAGGAATTTAGGAAAATATCTAGTTATTGCTTAAAACAAAATATAAATAATTATTATTTTAATTAATGGTATATTAAAAGTAATGGACGATACGGTACGGTAAACTGTAAAATCTAAAAAAAAACTAAGCAAGTTTAGAAAAATACGTAAATTATTTTAGAAGCACTTTTGAACTTGACTGTACTGTTAGTTATACATTTTGGAATCGTTAGACCGCGAAGAGGAAAGATCGTTATTTTGTCTGGTTCTGGAATACGTACGGTACAATATTTGGCTTTGCCCCTGCGACATCCATGTTACCAAATGTTGCATTGTTGTGAAATTAAACTGGTTAAATAAATAAGATTTAGGTGATCAAAGTTACCATCGTTTAATCGATTTATAGCCTTTGAAACATTATACTTCTATGATTATTTGAAGTAAATCTAATCACGTTTATTACAGAATATATCCAAATGTTTAATACAGTACGTATTGATTTCCATAGGTTGTTTCTATACTACCCTATGGGTAAAAATAATTGGAGGCAGTCGGAGAATAATTTTTGTACAGTGTGGCAACGTTGGCGCGTGTTCCCTTGACCGATTTTCTTTACGAACTTGACCCATTTAGGCGGCAGGTTTAACAAATCAATATCACGTGACCCGCGTAAAATAGGAATACGTCGCAGGAAAATAATGCTACGTGTTCTTCACCAAGGTTACAACCTATCATTGGTAAAGCCACGGTTTGGCTTTTGCTGTTTAAGCCGAACCATTTATACCAAAACAAAAGACGCTGTGTCACTACCACAGATTGTCACACTGCTATATTATATAGTGTAGTTTCAATTTATCAATGCCTGTTTCAATTAATCTTTACTCTTGAACACGTGGGTTATACCTAGTTACCTATTTGTTTTAACAAACTTTTCTATTTCACAAGCATTACCACTATTACCCATATAAGCAGAAATTATGGATTATTATTAATCTATGTAACGTCGAACATGTCAACATTTACGAATGGTCATCATATGGCCGTTTATTATTGTCACTAATTATTAAATTATTGTTTGCCACGCACATTCGTCTAGGTAAGACATCCGAGTTCTACTGGAACCCATAGTTGGTTAACCTGCAAAAAAAAATTTTTTTTGCCTATTTTCATCATAAATTTTCTTTATATTTTTCTCATCTTTAGTTTTTGGAGTAAAAGGTAACAAAAAGACGTCGACTCATTTATTATTATAGAAGATTTACAATAAAAGCGGTTTGGATATATAATAGAAAAAATATATTAATAAAATTTTGCACATTTTTGTGAGCATAGAAGCAAGTCTCATGGGCATAACATATTGTCTCTACGTTCGTATAGAAAACACAATGTGTTACATTGTGTATGCGATACGTATACTACTCTTTGTTCGTTATAAATGTGCGGATTTTACGGCTTGCATTTCAGAGGTAACTTTTTGGGTTTTATCACGCCGGATGTTCACAGCGTTGTATGCCCTACAACACTGTGTACATTACATCCGACCGTTATCGCCGTTAGTGTATAAAAGAGTATTTATTAATGAGTTTTTATTGTGTATTTATTTAAAAGACGCGTAACCAGATATAAGGCGAAATAACTCGTTTACAACCTTGCATAAAATGAACAAAAACATATTCTAAGTGCCAAAATTGTAAACGTTGACGTTGCCCCCAAGTCTGCTATTTGATAGTGACCGATCTATTACATATCGATTATTGTTTTATCACTACCACATACGATTTGCGTGCCAGTAGTACGCCATAGTGGCACCAATGAACTAAACATTACTAAAACTAGCAAATACTGACAAAATTGGTTTAGCAGCTTCTTCACTTTCGAAATAAAGAATATTCTTTACTTCGAAAGTAAAGAAGCGTTCAAGGCCCTGAGTTATATTAGTTATTCTTCTATACTACTCGTATATATTATAGTTATATTATGGAGAGAGAAATATGGAGAACCTACGCTAGTAGGAATGCATTTTAAGAATAATAAGTTTTACAAAGTTCCGAAGTCTACGTTATTATTATTTTCCCATATTTGTGCTCGTTTGTTCTTAAAACTGGTAAGAAGTAGTTACAAGGTAACTAGATCTCGGATTGTCTATATGCTTTTTACGAGTTCCTCGGTATATCTTCGGGTGTCGAGTTCCAATGACCATAAAATGAGATTTAATCGAATGTTTATAACAAAAATCGAATTGGAATCGGTTTATAAATGACCAAGTTACGAAGGCACAAACAATAAAGAATAAATAGAAATAGCTTTTTTCTTTGAAGTATGTTGAAAAGGAAAAAAGGAGGTTGAGGTATTTGGAAAGCCGGACGAAGGTACCGAACCTGTAATACGTATGAGTCATTTCGTGTATGTTGACTCATTGGTTTACCCCCAGTCTTCCTGATGAATGCAGGGAACGTTCATTAGATAGGCTTATGCATAATCCCCGAGCTCGCTCGTGCTTTTCCAGTGGACTCCAGTTTAATAAAATGTTAATGAGAATTTTGTTGATCATTGTTAAACGACATTTCCCGCGGCGCTAGTTAGCATGTGCCTTAAAGACCATTTTGACTGAATTTCGAAAATGTTTGTTTTAATCATTTCATTAAGTATTTCGAAGTCAAATAGGTACATATGACCTGACCGATTAAAATGTCACAAAAATTAAAATATAAGTCCCATATGTGACAGGTAGCCCATTCACCGTGCTCACATTTTAGCAAGTGATTTCTTTTGTATTTAAAAACGGCAATTCATTGTGATTCTAACCTGTGACCATTAGATTCTAGGTGCCAATATCACTGCCGTATACATAAAACGTAATAAAAATCCTTTTTTAGCTATATAGACTTTTTGATAGCGCTCTCTATCTCAATAACTCATGTGTGTGGGAAGTCCATAGCCATACACAAAATGTAGCAAGTGATTTTTTCTATGTAGGTAGCATGAAGGGTTAGTTTTAGCTAACCCTCACAATAATATCGTAGCTCGAACACTTAGTAATACGGCTTATTTCCAGACTTACTTATTATTTATAATGATACTGGCTTAATAATTCTATATATTTATACTTATTAGGTAAACAAAATAAATAATTTTGTGTTGAAAAGTTAAAGGCAATACGATCGTAGGAGCCTATATCTTTATAAGATTGTGCCCGAACTTGCTGTCCAAAACTTTTAATTCCTTGTTCCCGGTACCGTTACCAGCGGAAATAGGTCGAGTGTTTTATCTAAGAGACAAAGAAACCACAATATACAATGGCTTCTTTTTATTTTTGCATGTCTTAATGTTTCTTTATTTTAATTAGTATAATAGAACACTATTTAGCTGAAATAGTAACTAATTATTATGTATTTCTTTTTGCCTGACCAACTGGTTACTAATTACTAGCGCTCAGACAGCCTGGTTACCAGTCTAGGTCAAAATATTACAAAAGTGTGCTTTAGGCCACACGACCGAAGTTACACTTCTTTTACACGACATTAGGTAGTCCTGCTCACCGCTGTGGCAGTCTTGCGACAGCACATGCTGTGAGGGTCTCCAAGGTTGGCATCATGTTCTATATGTCCGTTTCTTCTTCTTATAATTGTATTTTGTTTATTTTCCTATCTATTTTATTGTGTTGTTTTTTCCAATCATCGAAATCGATCGGCCTGATGTTGAGTTATCCGTCCATTTGTTGTGCACACGCCCGGTTAAAAATCCGATACTGATTCTCTGATATACTTCAATTAGGTTAGCAAAGAAATCGTGCTTATTTTGAAAATCTTAGAAAGTAAACGAAAGAAAAAAACTTTATGATTGTTATATATTTTTATTCAAAACAAATAATTGGCATTTGTGTATACCGTTCAGTCTTACAAGATTATAATAATAAATACTTATACACAATTTAATCCTAAGTAGACAACGTTTTTATGGCTAAATGGTGTTGTTAGCCGAAAGGGTTTTACAACTTAATCTTATTACTTCACGTCAATGATCTGATGCCGATGCCCAAGTAAGTAAGCAAGTAAGATGTAATTATCAACCGAATTCAAAAAAGGAGGTTCTCCATTCGTTTTTTTATGTTTGTGCACTCATAACGGCGTCATTTATAAACCGATTTCGCATTTTTTCAATCTGTTGAATATGTAAGACCCCCGGACAAACAACGATAATGAGTCATGAAGGACATAATAATTATTAGAATTAAATATTAAATTAATTTTACGACTCAATCAGGCTATTTTTGGGATAATGGGCTGTGTTTTAATAATAATTCGAGTTCCATCTGTCATTCCTACCATAAATAATATTTGGACCAGAGTCGAGAGTAGCTCATGACTATATTTGGTGATTTAACCAACTACAAAAAAGGCAAAGGTTCTCAATTCGACTTTATTTTTCTTTTTATTTTTCTTCTTTATTTTATCTTTCGACTGGGTGATGATAATTCTTTTTTATTTGAAAGCTGGTGCTCCCCATGTGGTCCCATTTCAATATTGGTCCAGTTCCAACAATGATATCTATGTGAAAACCATATGTCTTAAATTTACATTAAGTATGTGCGCGACAAAGGAACGAAAACTTAAAATCACACCGATTTGGATGATTTTTATTTTATTTTAAAGGTAGTTTTAGATAGTAGTTTGTTCAGAGTTTATTTAAGTTTTGTTTATTTTCGTAATATTCCTATTAGATTTGAAGGGGGTTTTTGTTTTTAATCGTAAATGTACTTGTTATACAGTACAGTTATGAAATGCCTTGATTCAACGCTGAGCGCGCTGATCTTGTCTGTGGGACACGACACGTTCGTAGTTCAACTGTTGGCTCAGAGGCGACAGTTGAATCACCCTCAGAATCTTTGAGAAGCATCTGTAATTGTATGTTATCTTAATCTCTACACTATCGATTTGTTAACATTTTAAATAAAAAAAACAACAGTGGTTGGTAGCGTGACAGAGCCGTTGAGGTCAGTGGCGGTCGCATCAAAATGTTTTTTTTTTCATAAACATTACTAATATTCTTGTTAACCATTCCAACTAAGCTTAAGCTTGGTTCACGTCAATAGTCGAATGGTGTTTTGCAACCTACGTCCTTACGTTTCGCAGACCGTAAACCATGGGTCGGCGACCCGCGGCTCGCGAGCCACATGCGACTTTTTGGATGTAAAGCTACGGCTTTTTAGTACTAACTTTATTTATGCAATTTCTTCATATTAGCATTAGGGCAATAAAAATTTTGTGGCTCTTTAAAAAAATAGAAATTTTGCAAATTGTAATTTTTGACTCTTCTGACTCAAAATGTTACCGATCCCTGCTCTAAACCATAAAGCTATTGACGCTTTTCGATTGCATACACGCTAGCCGAATTAGATCTCCGCTGCCAGCACCAAGTGTTTGTTGCGATTTTATGTGCGGATTTACCACGTGTTCGGCGGTGAAGGAAAACCCTAGGATACATGCATATCATATAAGATTTGTAGTTTGCAAATTCGCACAGGGCCTCTGTTTTTCACAGTGACGATTTGTGCCCCACAGTGAACATATATAGGCTATTTCTTTACAGCAGCGACCTTGCAGAATGCCGGAGATATATTATGCTTCTGTGGTAAGTTCCGGCGACAACTCACCTGCAATCCCTTTAGCACGAGTTAGTGGGCGGCGTAGTCACTTAAGATCCAGTAAGCGGTATGCTTCGTTTACCCCTTCAGAAATAAAAACGAGTACATTTACGAGTTAAAACAATAACGTTCAACGCTATTACGCGTAGACGCTCCTTGTATTTACGAATTATCGTAGGAATATTACGAAATAAAATGAATCAGAAGCTAAACAAACTCTCATCAAACTACTCTTGAATTGCATCCTTTCCAATAAAACATAAATAATCGAAATCCGTTTGCATGGTATTGAGTTATCCGTCCATTTGTGGCGCCCATACTTGATGCAAATTTAACACTAAATGGTTTTCTCATGCGATTGCCACAACTGGGTTGAATGGGACCACATACCGAAGTAAGCACCAGATATCGAACAAAAAAAGAATCATCAAAATCGGTTCACCTAGTCGAAAGATATAAAGTAACAAAAAAAACATAGACAAATTGAGAACCTCCTTTTTTGAAGTCGGTTGAAAAACTATGTTAAATTCAAGACCAAATTTAATGATACAGAACTAATATTTCAAACACAAAGAAAGTACCAAATGTGTCTACTTACTAGATTGAGTAGAACTGAAAACAAAGTCTTTTGGTGGAAGGACCATAGATGGAACGGGTCCTTCTATCCCGGTCGGAACTTCCAGATCCTTCTCGGAGTCTATGACATGGAAGTTAGATAAGTTAGGATTATCTAATTTATGTACATCTTCCACTTTTATATCATCTCTTTGTTTTTCAATACTCGTACCAATTTGTTGACTATTTATTTGTTCTCGAATTTTCTCATTAAATATGTTTGCTGATTCATTTTGAATTTGATTGTCGGCTGCATCAACCAGTTGATTGAGTTCTCGATTAAGATCAATTTGTGAATCGAGCTTGTTATATTGGGAACAATTATTATCATTTAATTTGTCAGCACCAGTTTCGAGGTTAGCCGTACTAGTATTCTTAACTATATATGTAATCAAATTACTTTCTTCGCCACGGTTTTCAGTCATATCGGTAGGATTATTTTTTTTTAAATATACAGTTTTTCTTAAATCAATGATAACTTTTTTCTTAGTTAGATTCTCGAAGATGGGATCTTCTAGTGGGGTCCCTTCGGGTATATCTTCAAATGAGAATTCATGGGTAATGAGTATCTCTCCAGTGTCTAGAGATTTAGCTTTGTTGAACAGGTTGTCTGTGTGCGCGTATGCTTTGGTGTCGTTCGATATGCGTGACGGGCAATCCTCTGGAATTGTGTACATCTGTGGTAAAATATGTATGGTTAATACTTTATAGCAGTAAAGTTTAATTCGTACCGTAACCTTGTTCGTATGTCCAATAGCTCGTATCTCAGAGCAATTTTCTGAGGTGCAAGAAACTGTCAGAGCGGTGTAGTGTGCGATTCCCCGTATCTCAATACAATCGTATGATAGGACACTCGTATATCGAGTTACCACTGTATCCCGACTTTTTTTATAGAAATCGAGACAATTGCCACTAAGTGCCACAACATTTTTTTCAATAACATGTTCGTTCTTCAATCAAATCAGAGGATCACAGACTTCTGTATGTCATTGTAACAATTATACTTGTGGTCGATAGCGCAGTTATCTGCGCTTTCAAATAAAAATATCCGACGCCAAAACTAGCATATCGTACAAGGTCTCATTTGTTTACCGTTTTTAATAAAATATTTCTATTAAAAATAAATGACATGGATTTTTTAAAATGTTTGTTAAAGCTGCCATACAGTCACCTATTTACCGTTTGACGTTCAATTTCGGGACATCCTGTATTTAATTGGGGTGAATAATTATACAGTGAACACAATAGGGATGCAGGTACGTTGGACGTAAATAGCCATAGAGTAGTAAAATAGCTGTCCCACTAATCTAGCTATGGGGACAATGTTTTACCTGAACATCCTCAACCATGGGACGATAGTAATCGAGGACCCTGACGTGTGCAGGCTTGGTCCGTGCCCTGGGACCCACGGCGTGCAGGTGGAAGCAGCGGTGATGGTCGCGGGGCAGCTGCCCGGACCCGCCCCGCGCAGCTAGATACAGCGTGGCTTTGCCCCCGGTCGCGCTCAGCTCTATGCGGCGCAGCACTGAAATAGATTTGCATGACACAGATATAGTCGTATGTAGCTCTTGCGTCAGTCGTGTGGCGATCTGTTTGTTTGATGGCATCCGCTGGAAGTTATTTTAGTTAGTGACCTTTAAATCATTAAATGTCTTATGATCACTCGAATAAAATATATTTCAATTTTAACGCGTTTCATTTTATTTACAAACTTATACAACGTTTAAATATATAAAAATATACGGCCTTGACCTAGACGAATAGACAGATATAAAGTTTTTACATTCGCATATATACCGCGCTTCGTTCATTCAAAAACAATGCAAATATTTTTTTTTTGGTAAAGGCAATAATGAAGAGATGAACTGTGTGGGTATCGTAATGTCCCCCCCGAAGGGTTCTCGGCTTGTCGTGCCGGAGGGGCTCAGTAACCGTGGAGTGGCCCCCAACACCCACGGTGAAGCGAAGAGGAACCCACACGCCGGCCCGCGTGGAAGGGCCGGCCGAGGCGGCAGCACCTGGCGGGTTTTTAGAGTCCGCCACGAGTGTGTCGGAGGGCTGCGGGGGCGATTGTCCGCCCTTCGTGGCCGGGGTGGAGTCGCGGGGAAGAGGAGTGTTGGTGTTGCGTTGCCACTCGCCGTATCCCCGCGACTAATGACCGCACCGCGGTTGCGGCGTGGTGGGGCTTCGGCGGGAGGGCGACTCTCCTGCCGCGGCCGTGGGGTCGGCGGCGAAGCCAAACATCTTATCCGCCGCTGGGGGCTGGGAAGGCGAGTGCGAGCTCGTATTCCCGGCCCCAAAACCTCCAGGTGATGGACTCGGGGAGTTCATCACCCGCTTGGAGAGGTCGTGGAGGAAGGCGCGTCCTATGTTCCGGCGCGCCTTGCCTGGAGGGCGGTGAGGGGAGGCTCGTCCTCCCCGGGACGGGATGCCGCAAGGCATCCGAGTCGTAAACGGGGCCGCGGTGCGTGCGTAAGCGATCCCGCAGCCCCGCCAAATGCGACGATGGTGGAACATCTTGTGGGTTTGGTCGGTGAGGGCCCGACATAACTCGTCCTTCCCCCGGGGGACGATTACGCGGTCAGGTACGTTCCCACAAGTAAAACAAAAAAAAAGGGTATCGTAATGTCAAAGAAAATCTTTTTTTTGACAAAGCCACACAGATTATCCAGTGAAGTTTGACCTCGACTGTTTGAGAGGTAGCATAGCTCTTACGTCGCTTAGTCTGAACCTCTATAAATTTTTTTACGCCGCTTCATAAATTATTTGTACAAGGCCAAATGTTATCGTATGCCACTTACAAGTGTCCTGCTGCTGCAGCTGGGAGTACAGGAGTGCAGCATCCGCACCGTAGCCCCCTGGCAGTGTCACCTCTAGCAGCGCCATCTCTGGGAAACTTCCGCCCCACACCACACACGCCTAAGGATAAATTTCTCGTCATATATATAAGTGGAAATACCTCGGCTGTAATAAATCTTGGTGAATTAAATTTCTAGCGTGGCAACTCCAGGGAGAATATGCTACGACACGTTTGCTTCTGGGACGTACTTTCAGCTACCCTCGATATAAACTTATTAACAAAGCAGCCGAACTACTAACTAGAGTAAATCGGTATTTACTAAGCTAGTGTGCCTTAACAACATAAAGAGTGAAATTCTTTAAGCCGAATCTCGATAAGTCGAAAACCTACATTACTCGAAATTTCCGCGCTGTTGGGTTGAAACTGCGAAAACCTCCCAATGATTGATTGATGATTACGGTTTCGCATACACTTAAAGCAAATTTACGACATATGGTTTTCTCATGGATGCCATTGTGATAATTGGAATTTGAAGTGGGACCACACTGGAAGCATTCAAATAAAAAACAAGAATTATCAAAATCGGTTCACTCAGTCCAAAGTTACGAGGTAACAAACAAACAGAGGAATTGAGAACCTTCTCTTTTTATGAAGTCAGTTGAAAAGATTTTGTGTCGAAAAGGGGTTGGCTCAGAATGAGCTGTGCCACAAACATGTAGCACAGCTCTGATTTCATTACATGAAAATAAAAAAGGCAAATAAATCTAGCGCTGAGCGAAACAAATTACTAATAATGTGTTTTTGTTTGTACTTTTTATATTGGCACAACACAATTTAATAAAATAAAAACAAACTATAATAGTCTATAAAAAAAACTCAAAATTAACAGAAAACAAAAGTCATTTAACATAAAATTTAGAAAGCGACTGTACACCAGGAGCGAGCGGAGTGTCGTATAGGTGTGCGGGGCAGATTACGACGGGAGAGACAATAAGTGCACTTCCTTCCCCTGTGATACCATAATGTCGACTTCTGCGCATTACCGCCAACTATACCTACCTCTACGACGGCCGCGCAGAAGCAGATGGTGCCGTTGTCCTGACAGTCGAAGGCGCCGTCGGTCTGCACGGCGACCTGCGCGGCCAGCGTGCGCCCCGCCCCCTCCTGTGCGGACACGGTGCGGTACGAGCGCGTGGCCTGCACCAGCGCGCACCCAGTGCCTGTATCACAAAGTCACACTGCCAGACATTGAAATAAATTACGATATAATTTACTCCAGTCGTGTGTTCTTGTGTGCTTTACTTGTTTTTATTGTTTTTGAAAAGATGGAAGCCTCGGTTTCTAAATACCTAAAGCTTCCATACAATATCTTGTATACAATCGTTAACGATCCATAGTATGTCATTATAACGCTGTTGTAATATTATGAACGACCCTGTATATAAGACAATATAGTTGTTTTGTATTGTACTGTGAAGGAGAGACTCAAAGCAGGTTTAAGTTTTCAGTGATAAGATAAGGTAGACGCAGTATTAAATCCAAATGCAAATATTTCAAAAGTTCAGTTCGCTCGCAAAACTCCTAAAGCAGTTCTCGTTTAAATAATAAATATTTTCTTAAAAACTATTACTTCGAGCTCTCAACAACATCAATAAGAAAAATATTTGGATAATCTTTCGTAATTCGCTGGTTTTCTCACAATATGTTTCTTTACCACCATGCGTTGTCTCGCAACAAGTACCCAACTACATCTTAAACTTCATAATTATATACCTTCAACAGTGACGCTGAGCTGGTGATCGTTCCCCATGTGCTCTAGCTCGGGGACCTTGATGCCCGGCAGCACGGCGAGGACGGCGCTGCGTACGCCGCTAATGGCACGCACGGTCAGGTTTGAGGGTTCACTGCGCTGCAGCGACGACCAGGCGGTCAGAGCTTCCATCGCCACTAGTGTGTCCTGGCATATTAATGATGCTCGTTAAGATGATTTCAGGTATGTCATATGACCACCTAGAGAAGTTAATATAAACGTGAAATAACATGAACTTGACTTGAGGAGTAAGCTGGTGAATGTGTTACGAAAAGTGTGATCGGGCAAGGCGAATGGAAGTTGAGAATAGATAGAAACAGAGAGAGTTACGTTTGCACCTACAATATGTGTCTTTCTATTTATATAATTGAAGGACGCATCATAAATTTCAGTACAATTAACATCGAGCTGGTATGTGGTTGGTGCTATTCGCTAGACAAACTCTCACACATTTTAAAACTAGCAATGAATTAGACGGTTCACACAAAGTGAATACTCGTGGACCTAATAAATTAGACCTTGTTGCTACTCGTCGCACAACGCCAACGCACGTAACGGACCGTTTACCGACTTCGTAAGCACATCATTGAAAGCCCCCTATTCATTATTCTTTAAAAATAGATTGAAGTGAGGGCTGGTCGAAAGAGCAATTTATAGTTTGGAGGAATTGGGTAATCAATTTTAACTTATATATTAATTATCTGTGTCATTCTTTATTTAACATATTATTTCAGTCCCAACTATACAGGGTAGCGTGGCCGAGCGGTCTAAGGCGCTGGTTTAAGGCACCAGTCTCTTTGGAGGCGTGGGTTCGAATCCCACCGCTGCCAATTTGTTTTTGTTATGACAACATAAGTACAATATTTTTTTTTTGACATGAATACTGACACTCTTTGACATGACATTTATCTAACATTATGCTATTTTATATTTATGGGAGACTTTTTATCGTCTTTTGCTGCAAAATCTACAGAAAGATCACACCCTATACTTTTATCATAAAATACTCGTCTGAAGAATATGAAAGCATATAAATATGGGTATAACTTTCAAAGCAGCATAAAGATGTCATGTAATAACCCATGGCAACTTTTATATTAGCAAGTATAAGCTTTTTAACTGCTAAAACAGTATTTATTGCCATTTATTTATTAACAAGGGAGGGAATGCGTTCAGTTATACTGGTTTTTTGTCGTGATGGTGTGACGTATGGCCTGGTGGGAGAGACAGTACCTGAGTGGAGACGAAGCCACCGGACGTGGAGCGGTGCGCGGCGAGCCAGCGGGCGGCAGCACGGGCGTCCCCCGCGCACCGGTCTCGCAGCGCGGCGGGACAATGGGCCAGCGCCAGCGCTCCGTACCCGGTCGCCTCTATTGATGTCGACAGGCTGCCTGGTGGCAAACAGTCCGAAGTAAATAATAAGTCTATCTTCTAAACGGTGTGAACTAACCGGAAGTTATACTGATAATACATGATTTACTGGTATAAAACATAGACATAATAAATAAAATTTTGTTGTAGAAAGAAATATAAAAATAAAAAAATAAAAGTTGAAGAAAGAAGAAAGGACAAATAGGACATAATGCCAGATAATCATCGTTAATACGATTCCCATACAGCAGCCTGGTCGTGTATAAATCTAAGCAGTTATGCAAGTGCCTACAACACTGGTGCTTTAAAACCACTATCAGAAGCACAAACGTGTCATCATATGCTTTCTTTGTATGGCGTCAATGGTCTAATGGTTTAGGGTACGGTCTGCGAATCGAAAGCTCATTGGTTCGAATCCACTTCGACTATTGATGTGAACTATCTCCAAGCACATGCTTTTATTATCCGTGAAATAGCAACTGACCGAGTCGTGGTTCGAGGCCCTTTCCGGCTCATAGATCGTTATAAAAAAATATATTCTTTTAGATGCAAGCAATAAGGGCAGGTCAAGTTCATACCAGTAGGCATATATCGGTGTCCTCGTTTATTAATGTAATTTCATAAAGTGATAAACTTACCACTTTCCCAATAAACGTATTCCCGACTTCTCTTCGCCAGCTTTAGGAGTAACACCAGCTCGCGTAGCTCTTCGTCCTCCTTCAACCCGATGGCTACTTCCCTCTCCCACAAATAAGCTTCGTTGGTTTTCCTCAAATCTTCCTCATACCTTCTCAGTCTCATGAATGCGTAAGCGAGCAAAGCGTGAGCGTACACTCCGGTGTGTGTTTTAGATTTTGTGGGTGGGAGAGCTCTGAGACAGGAGAGTGAGTTTCGTATGACCCTGGAGGAGAGACTTGGGGACCTTTCCACTAGCGAGGTGATGACGTAGGCTGTTAGAGCAACGCTCGCTATTTCACCATCATCGTTCAGCCCACCCTGTATTTGTGGTTAAAGAAAGTTTATTAATAACTTGAGAATTTTACAATTCATTTACGAGTCTAAAATATTTACAATTAGTTACATATTTAGGTTAATCGTAGAACTGGACAAATGAGCAATAAATGTAGGCAGTTGTGAACTCATTTGACTACAAATGGTAAGTGCAACGGATATGGCTCGCATACGGCAATAGACAGCAAATTACTTTTTTTATTCATCATCATCATTTCAGCCATAAAACCCACTGCTGGACATAGTCCTCCCCTAACGATTTCCAAAAGGACCGTTTCCCGCTGCGTCCTGCGGCCTTATGAGGTCGTCAGACCTCCTTGCGGGTGGACCTACGTTGCGCTTGCCGGTCTGTGGTCTCCGTTTTCGTCCCCATCGGCAATCTGGTCTAAGTTTTTTTTTTATTAGTAGATAGTATTTTTTGCAAATTATAACAATTTACTCTGTCGTAAATTGTTATAATTTGCAAGCCTTCGTACTAATGTATGCACTAAATATGTATTTGCTTTTTATTTTGAATTTTATTTTAATATGTAGAATTCTTTGTCTTTTCAACAGACTTCAAAAGAATAGGAGGCTCTTAATTCATCTGTGTTTTTTTTATGTATTATAACTTTCAACTGGATGAACCGATTTTGATGATTCTTCTTTATTTATTTGAATGCTGATGCTTCCCGTGTGGTCCTAATTAATTGGTCCAATTCTGACAATGGCATTGATAATTAGTAGTTTGAGAGTTTGGTTAGGTTCTCATTAATTCTATTTTTAATATTCTTGTAAATGTAATAGTAATCTTAAAATTTATTTGTTACAAGCCAATTGGACAATCGCCGACATTCACTAATCATTAGGTCCCAAAATGATATGGTAAGTGACACATACCTTGAGTTCGTTGTGAAATATTTGTCCCTCATTCCTGAAGCAGCCGTTCTCCATCTGCTGTGCCAGCAGCCAGCGCTCGGCGCGGTCCAGCGCGGGCGGCATGGGGAGACTAGGGGACAGCACCTACAATATATTCACATATTCCTTTTTAAATCGTCTGTCTCGCTGTGCAAGTGTAGTTTCAAAATGAGAGAGATGCTCTCTTTATAAAACAGTTTCACAGTTTCTTCCTCAAGAGAGATCATCATGCAAAATTGGGTAGTCCTGGCCACCGCTGAAAATTGGCGCTGTAGCAGCATCGACAAATAGGTCACGAGGTCAAAATAGGACGCGGTCAACACATGCGGAGATGACATATTTTTCCGTTCTTTCTTTCTTCAACTGTATTTTTTTAATTTGTATAATGTATTTTTATTTATTGAACACCTGTAATAGACATTTTTAATATACAAAATAGCAATAGTTGCATGGTTATACCATCGCATGTACAGGTGAAAACTGGAAGCAATGGATGGCGAGTGACTATATTAATATATAGCTAATAAAAAAAACAAGTAAATATTAAATTAAAATTAAAAATGTAAAAAGAAAACAAAAAATGTATATTTCCAGGTATATACTTTTAAAACATAGAAATGCTTTGAGCAAAGACATCGATATAGATATTGATAATGTCTTAAATTCTCTAGTAAATCTATTATATAGAATAAAATGTCTGTCTAATTGTGGATCACTTTACGAATCACTTAGTCAACTGCCGCTATAAGACTACATCTTACAGCAAATATTAGTGTTCCGGAAACTTTGACGGTAGGGAACGAGCAACGCATCTGTCGTTAATTGATGGAAAACGGTCTAATGGGTGCAATGGTGGAGTTATTTCTCGGCGGTAAAGACGAAAGAACTGTGTTATGGTTTTTACAGTTTAAGCCGGCAATGCGTATATCGTCAGTGTTGCTCAAGACGTGCTTCGGTTGTCCTTAAAAGTATAATTTTGAATAAACAAAATTGAATTATATGTGGTACTTGTGGCTACTGGGAGGAGGAATTAAACTGTGGCGATAGCCTTATGTTTTACCTGAAATAAAATATTTTTTACTTAGTGTTCAGATATTATACAGACCTTATACGCTTTCCTTAAATATCGAAGGCAGAAAGCCGTGAGCCACGTTGAGGGAGTAGGGTCGGACTCACCAAATGCGCTGAACCCTCCTTCAGGATGCAAGTATTGCAGCTGGCGGGTGAAACCTGGTGGCAGTTCTATATTTTTATATCACTAAATATGCAAATGTGCATATTAATTCAAGCTAATATGAAAACTCTGCGATTGTTGCATGCAATTTATTACATACCGTACGTACACGATCTCTATTTACTTTCTCATAATTATTAGGCCTCAAATGTGACAGAACATGAGCCTATCGCCAAACATCGTGCAATTTATTTCTAATTCCCATCAGATCTTCATTTGGAATAAGAATCAGCATTGTATTAAAGAACCAAACTTTCGTAGCAATATTCAGTCAGTAACCAAAATTGTTCGCCTGCTATTACTTAATACGAGCGTCAAATACGAAAAGCGGTTTACCTCTGGCCACATGGTCCTTGGCAATGGCTGCCGCCGGAGACTGCGGGTCCAGGAGGTCGAGAGCCAGTAAGTTGGTGGCCAGTCGCGCCATGTTCTGCTCCCCGCAGCCGCGTGGCAGTGACACCAGAGCGTCTGCATCCTGTTATTATATATAAAGTATATACAACTTTACACATAAACAGGTGTATAGTTGTACATACAAAAGGAACCAACTCAAGTTAAATAATCACCGCCGCCCATAACGTATAACAACCAAGGTGCTGCAGGAGCTTAGCTTGTGCGATGCCTTTACAACTACTAGCCTACTACAATATTTTTTATACTTTCTAAGCAAGTACTTGACTAAGATCCCACCTGATCTTCCTAGCCTAATCTCGGCTTGAGCCAGGGTCAGCTTTCTCGGATCTTCGCCTCCATTTTGCCCGGTCTTTATAATCCTCTTCAATGAACAGACTATAATCAGCTTAGTGTTGAGCACGTATTAGACGTACAATCGTCCAGCACTATTACTGTTACTACTACTTTGAATGTCGCCGTAAGCTATATCTCAAGTTCTCCGCTCATCTTAAGGCTTAACTTTACAAACTTACGGCGAACAAGGGGCCAATGGCGTCACCAACCGCCCACACCGTGATGTCCTCTGTGCCGGGTACCGTTGACGTTGAGTTCCAAGTCCAATAAACATTGGATGTCACCGGTTCTGAAGAGCCTACATCGAACACATACATTAGCAAGATATATTTATTATGTTAATCCAGATAGATAGTAAAATAAAAAAAAAATTGGAGGTAGGCATTGTCTTTAAATAGAAACTGACTGCCTTTTTGGCTCTTTCCATGATAAAGCTACTGTTGGAATCGTGGTTCGGCCCTCTTGAGCGCCTTCCAACTGATTCCAGTTTTCGCTTTCGCGCCTAGAGTAACCGTCCAACCCGAGGTTACCCCATCCCGGGATGACCCTTCAGTTGAGTTATTCAAGTTCCAAATAGAGGTTCAGGCTTAGCGACCTAAGAGCTATGCAACCTCTCAAATCTCGTGAAACAGTACAGGCCTGCCTCATTCGCTAATCTGTATAGATTCCTCACAAAACAAATATTTGTCTTTATAATAGTGGAGCACTGTGTTTAAATAACACACTGGACTAAACTTTTTTTTTAAATTTTAAAAAGTAATGTATTCCACATGGATGCAATTAGTACATACATGTCTTGTGGATTAATTCGTTAGGATGACGTCATCACTGTGACAGAGTTGTAGTCATGGTTTAGTATTGATCGGGCATAAGGCATGTTTTCTATTGAGCTTGTAAACTTTAAAGAATGGTTCCACATTTTGTAAGTTTTTTCTAGTTTTTTTAATACTTTCTAAGTGATACAGGGTTCTGTACTTATTACTGATATTTAATTTTACCTTTAGCACAGAGCATCGTAGACTTCTGTTCTCGTACCAGCACTCCTTCAGGTTCGACGTCTATTTCTATAATAACTTCGTCACTGTAAATAAGGTATACTTTATTTATTAACTTTTTAATTAAACTTCAGAATACTCGATTAGCTTGCTAACTTTTACTTAAAATGTATGGTAATTTTATAACATATGTTTTGATAGCAATTGTTTCATATTTTTAAGTATGAACTTGTTGGTTCTTGCGGCAGTCCAATGTTTACGGAGCAGCCTTCATCAACATTAGGAAAAATGGACGACAAACGTGCTCAGGGAAGGGCGCTTTCAAATTGGTCTCATTCAATCATGAAGACTGTGGGAGACAGCATGCAATCTACTTCAATGATCACACCCAAAAGTCTTACTTAACGATCCTTAGCTGTGAGATGACGTAGAAGAAGATATATTTAGTTACAGCACCGAGTTAGCCGAGGTTTCCTCACGAGAACCCTTAGGCTATGTTAATAATAGGTCATCAAGAGAGATCTACCTGACATCATTCTTCACTGTGGCACCACACTTGCCATCATCAGTGGCTTTGGCGCGTATACTGAGGCGAGCAGCGCCGGCTACTCGAGCTTGTATCTCTATGCGGCGGGTAACTGACCCACGCGCCGCAACGCAAGCAGATTCCACCCGATTAGCCCCTTCTAGATGCGGGTCTGCTAGCACCTGGATTTGAACCTGCGGATAACGAATACAATTATGTATTGGTATACCGAATACAAAACAAATATATTTACGAGCAAAAACAAAAACAGATTTCAAATCAAATCTAACGTTAAACGCTATTACGCGCGGACGCCCTCTTTGTATTTCCGAATTATCGTAGGAATTTAAGTATGTGTATGAGTATAAATGAAGAGGGTAGTAAATGAAATAACCAATGTTTTACTCACGGTCAACGGTTCATACAAGTAGTTGAAAATACGGTATCTTATGATGGAGTTGTCACCCCGACGCATACTTTTCGGTCCGTCCGCGTGTATGAAGAGCTCACGGAATACCTGTAATTAATTGAGAATTTCATAGTTATTGTTATAATTATGATTATTTAATTTTTATAGGAAAAGGGGCAAACGTGTTAACGGCTCACATGCAAAGAGCCCCGACATCCCTTCGCACTATTTATTTGCCTACGACGATTGTTAAGTTAACCATGGCACAATGGTTCAAGTACCGTCTGTCTGCTAAAATTATAATGGTAACGATAACGGACTTATCTCATTAGATTATGCTTTTTCGGTTTTGACATCATCCGGTAATTCCACAAAATTGCAACTATAATACAAAGATCGAGGTTTGAATAGTTCGCACCTAGGGTCTTAGATTGGTGTTAACAAATGTGTTATTCGAGGATACACAGAAGTGTCTCACTTGCAGCACAGCTGGAGATGATATGGCAACCCCGGTGCGCGCGAGGCAGACGGCGCCCGCTTCGTAGCGCGTGATAGAGTCCGGCGTGCGCGCGCTCGTGGCTGCCGTGCCGTTAAGTCCCACCGGCACCAGCCGCCATAACCAAGCCTGCAATATGGTTAAATCACTATCAAATTAATACTGTTAGTGGCTATACTGTGAAAAAAGTTATATGTATATCATCATTATATTAATACGGGAAGCATAAAACTTTGTACCGCTTATTACGAAAATTGTGGGGACGATGAGTATGAAAGTTCCCACAGTTATAGTTAAAATTGAGAAGGAAGGCAGGCAGAATGCTAATATATATATTTTTTCAATTCTGCATACAAAATGCATTGAATCAATAAAGTTTAATTTCAAGTATAGGGTGACCACTAGTATATATAAAGATGAAATACCGCTCACTGACTCCTCATGATATCTCCAAAACTATGCACCCGTTTGACTTGAATTTAACATAGTTATTCATTTCAAGGTGTAGACTGTCGGTAAGAAGATTTAGCGCTAATACTATTATATTACGGTTATTTTCATCTATTTCTCATATTCCCAACCTACTGTCACTACTGACTTGCGAAGCAGCTATAATACCCGTTGCCATGGTAATCGGACAAAAATTCTTCATAGCTAAAACAGCTTAAATTAATTTCCGAGATCGTAAGAACTCTCCTACTTTCCAGGATCTATCTGTGGAATTCACTGATCGTCTTCAGTTATTGGGTATTGAAATCTCATCGATCCTAAACTATGGACGATTCATCGAGTCTAAGGCTAAGATAGCTGCAAAAAACTTGGGATCTTGGTCAAAGTGCAACCGTACTTCTCTGCGGGACTGCTTTTAACACTTTATAAAGCTCAAGTCCAGTCGTGTGTAGAATACTGCTGTCACATTTAGGCAGGCGCTGCTAAATGCCATCTCGCAGCTTTGGACTCGGTGGAGAGGCGGGCTAAGAGGCTATTTGGTGACGCAGCTGAAACCAATCTGCTCAGTCTTGAGCACAGGCGTAAGGTAGCTAGCCTTACGATTTTCTACAGATTGCATTTTGGAGAGTGTGCTCATGAACTACATGATCTAATTCCCCATCCCTTTCCACCATCGGACTTCTAGACGCACTGCGGGATTTCATCATTTTATTGTGAACATCCCTCAAACCCGAACGAAGCGATTTGGCGACGAAAGGCCAGTCCTTTATAGTATAATAATAGTTTGCCCGCGTCTGTCTTTCCTTCCGATTACAATGTGGGTATTTTCAAGAGTAGAGTGAATAGGCATTTACTAAGCTAGTGCGCCTTACCATCCAGGACTGCATTACCACTTAACATCAGGTGGGATCGTAGTCAAGCACTTGGTTAAAAAATATTAAAAAAAAATATTCGATATTCTGAAAAATATTTCGAATTTTCTACACGTGAAGAATATGTTATTAGTTTTTGTTTAAATTATTTGTTTTGTATGTAGTCCTATGTTTAACACAGCGGCAGGTGTATAAAAAAGAAGCTCTAAGATCCTATTAGATCTCAGTAAGTGTACCAGTCACCGCACAACAGATACAATTTTTTTTCACGAAGCCGAAAACTGGAAACACATCGATACGATCCAAACGATTTAAGCGTTGGATTTCATGGACATAAAGGAAGCCTAGATTATGCCTGAAACTTGACTACTTTGCTAAACTTCGGTAATTACGGAACAAGCATTTAATTACTAGCAAACCTACAGAAAATTTCGACGCTCACTTTAAAAGCGGTCTTGTGACAAAGTATTTAGGGATTAAAGTTCTGTGATGCGTTAAATTCGTTATGTTTCCGTGGAGAATCTGCGGTGTCATATGAAATTTAATTATGTATGTTACGGGCGATGGTGCTGTGTAAAGGGCTCTCGGGAGTTCCAACTTACATTTGAGCGCTGTAATTGACGATTAGCGACATCTAACGTCGATAACGTACTCTATAATTTGTAACGATTGCTCAGCGCTTTACTTAATATCACGGATATTAGTAAAAGCACGTGTAAACTTAATTACTTGAGTAATCGGAGCAAATAATATTAGTAATCCTTCTGCTCAATAAAATATTTCCGACGTATTGGCGCCAACAGACGTAAACGTGTTTCCTCTTTCTAATCACCCTTATTCTGTGGTGTATAAACTCTATCAGCTAGTTGGTACGCTACACCCTAAATATTACAAATTATTGAATGATTGGGAGATGAAGCATGAAGCAATTTCTTTATCTTGTCCCTTATATTCTCGTTATCCTTAATATTAAGAGGATACGATTATTCTTAATAAAAGCAACATGTGAAAGTAAGAATTCAAGTTACGATAAGATTGATGTTTACGTTAACATCGGCCCTCCGTGCGTTGTGGTTCATTAAAAGTAGAGATGCGCCGAATGTTCGGCCGAATATTCAGTAAAGTAGCGGAATCATTTTACAGCTAAAAAAAGTCCACACATGTGATCTTTCACGCCTCTTTTACTCAGCTTTATTATCGCTCGGACTTTTTAGGCAAATTAAACAATATTAATTTCAAAATATAATTACAAGAAATTTAAATGACTTATTGAAATAATGGTGTATTTACTAAGCGAGCCGTAGTTGAACGCAGGACATCAGCGCCTCGCTGATATACGAACCTGTATCCTGAGTAGTACATTGTATACCGAACATTTGGTCGATTGTTCCAATTCGGTTTAACCCTAATTAAAAGGAACTAATGGTTTAGATTTTTCTAATGCATTCTTCATCATCATCAGCCTGTGTCTACCTACTGGATATGATATTTATTATATTATCCATATTTATTAAATTATCCAGCAGGCTTCCAGGCCTTCCCCAATGCTTATCGCCAAATACTTTGTTCTCCGTTGAATTGCTTCGTTTCGGATTTTTTCCCCTTAGAGAAATGCCGAGCATAGCTCTTTCCATCGCTCGTTGTGCGACGTTCAGCTTGTGGACCAGCCTAAGGGTCAGAGTCCAAGTCTCTGCACCGTAGGTCATAGCGAAGTACGCAAACGGAGACATAATGTCTTTATAGAGGCAGTAAATGGCTCAGAAAAGAGTGGAGGCTTACTGTGAAGCTTGTCACAGCACTTAAAGTGAAGACCACGACCACTGTCAAGAATGACACCGACGAAGAAGAAGAATGTCTGTCTTCTTATCTAAGAAAGTTTGTTACGTACCTCGGAGAAATCACTTCTCGGCGGCCTGTCCTCCTGGTCTACGAGCGTGGCCGGAGCTGTTCCATCGCAGCGACGGCTGGGTGTCCTTTCGCCAAGCATTCTGACTCCAGCCGCCGCCAGCCATGCGCTGGTCAGGTCCACGCTGTTAGTAGGCAGCTCGGGTGTGTCGCTTGCTAAAACCATTCTATATAACTAAGTATCGAGTCCTAAGCTTCTTTGGACATATTATGAAATGAAATATTTATAATTTTACACACACACACACACACATTTTGCACACATGATGTACATAGGTACACAAATCTATAACATACATATTATTTTTCAAATACATTTTTCCTTTTCAGATGCTCGGCACACATCTCCCTGCTAGACTAATACGTAGCCTGTATTAGGGAGGTACTGTTCGTAACTCCGAGTTTATCTTATGTACTAAATATTAATAATTTATGTAATTGAGTGTGTTTGAGAGAATAGTGTGCGTGGGTGCATGCGAGTGTGTACATGAGCGTCAAAGAGCGTGTATTAACGAGAAATTATGCGGTGTTCAAAGCATTGTCAGACGCTTGCATCTTTAGCTACAAGTGTATGCTTCGTTTGGGAGTACAAATATTGTGAGCTGGAACGGTTGCATACTATGCAACATGCAATGCATATTGCTAACATTCTCCGCTCTGTTGTAACCAATGATTGCACAAACATGTTCCCATTTCTATTTTCTACTTTTTCGCGGTTGTTATTTTCATTTAGTAGACCTACAGTAAGAAGCTAGTTACATATGCATAAAAATACAACTGACTTAGGAAGCAGTCTCCAGCCGCATCGTACTCCGTCAGGTTTCTATGTGCGTCGATCAGCCTACGCAAAGCGTGAAGCAGTACATCCTTGACGGTGGGAGGTGGTTCAAGCCAGGTCGCTGCGCTGTCCACGGCGGTGAGCGCGCACAGAGCTGGTCCAGGGGTGGACAGCCGTAACGTCGCAGTAGACCCGGGGGCAACTTGCCGAGACGTCCAACTTGCCTCTACCTAGGAGCGGATGGACGAGAGATTGTGATTGATGATTGTGTCTTTTTATTTAGACAGTGTAACGTTGAAAAAGTAATTATTATACATAGAATAGTAACGCAATGGTGAGACCGCACCCGATTTATACTATTATTGTATACATAAACTAACAAATTTACTTAATTAGAAGTCAGGTTATAAACCAGTAAAGTTAAACTATTGTTTGCAATGTCAAATTAATATGATTAACTGTTTTTTTTTCTATTTTAAAGCTGGTGGCTTCAAATTTTGGTGGGTCAAATTTTGACGATGCCATTGTCCTTGAGAAAACTATATGTCTTCAATTGCCGTTAAGTATGTGCGCGACACATGGGCGAATAACTCAATATCTCGCCAGCCGTGTAAAAAGTAATCATCGAAACAATAATTAATTTTTTACTGGAAAGGGTGTCCTTCAAAATTAGTTTGATGACAGACACATTAATAATTCTAATTCGTAATATTCCCACAATAATTCGCGTATTAATGTTTAACGTTGTGTAAATCGAATAAAACGACGGTTTTTGTTTTTGCTTGTAAAAGTACTTGTTAATTTCGCATTCCCACAGAGTAGAACATAATTGGACAAATTATTTCTTAATAATATATTCAATACCTATGGTCTACGAATAAATGATTTCGTAATTCGAGTTAGCGTAGAATAAATTGTTGGCATCGATTTATAGCAAAGTTTGTTTTTAAAAAAATGTGTCCTTGAACTTATGAACGTGAGTGAGAAGTTATACTTCTTTGGCATTTTTATTCAAATTTTATCATTTTTTCTGACGCGCCTAAAGAAGTATAACTGCAAAAATTTACAAAGCAAAAACCTTATTTCCAAAGCACTCGTCCATCTCGAAGTGCTTGTTTGCGCTGATCAGTTCCCCTTTATGGTAGAAATACGCAAGGAGATGACTGTCCGGACACATCTGGTGTGTCACCTTCACCGGCAGCATGACCCTCAGCAGGTGTCGGTCGAGCAGCGAGTCGGAGATGTTCACGTCCAGCTGGTTGGGATCGACGTCCACGTTGTTAAGGCTCACGTCGAAGTTAGGAAGGAACTGCGCCATGTTGCTACACGAGCTGTTCCTTGGGGCAGGCTGTATCTGGCTGGTGGTGGTTACCACTGGGCATTGAGTCGTCGCACCCCACCGGTATATTATACCTCCTCTGGTTATAACCTGTGAGAAAATATCGACGTTTGAGTGTCGTCCCTTTCAACACCCTTGCACTACTCTCAGATTGGAGTCGACTACATTTCGCCCAATTTGGCCCATTCAAAAGGTCTGCGCGTTTTACTACTAACCTTTGGCATTTACTTTCAATTTGCGAAAATGAAAATCAATGTAGCGCCCGTACGTTAAGTAGAAGTGGCTGGATGCGGTGGGCTGTGAAAAATATTCGAGAAAGGCCTTTGCCTAGCAGTGGATTGATAAAGACTGATGATGATGAAGCATACCACAAAGTGTACGGTGAGCGGCGCATCGAGTCTACTGAGGTTCAGGTACAGCGGCACCAGGGTCCGGGAGGCGCGTGGGTCTACCCGCAGCGGGCCGAGTGCGGCGCGCGACGCGGCCACACGTACTGCCAGCTTTAGACTTGCAGTCGCGTTATACAGGGTGGCCTGTTTGAAAAGTTTATAATTATATGAATATCATAGAAGTCAAAGTTTCGATGTTTGTATAGATAAAATTTATCACGGAGCCTGGAAGGCTACGAGAACGGCAGCTCGCCTTCCACTAGCTCGTCGAAATCTCGGCCCGTACAAAGACTTTTACTTGATGAGGGCCCAGGCTCAGGACTGCTACATATTAGTAGCTCCGTCCAATCCATTTAGTTTGTTTCAAAGAATCAATTAATCAATGGTGTCTCTCTTTATAAAAGAATGCACTTATAATATAATGGACAAGAATGTACCATTTAAAGCGTTGGTCTTATCAAAACAGCATTTATGCTAGATATATTCACTGTTTAAAATAACAAATAAAAACAAACAATAGCATTTAATAAAAAAAGAACTCAAAATTAACAGAAAACAATAGTCAATTAACATAAAATTTAGAAAGCGACTATATACCATAAGCGAATGGGGTGTGGTACCGGTGCGCGAGGCAGAGTACGACATGAGACCCCTCTCCCTTCTCTCCTCTTCACTTTATATCCGACTTCTGCGCATTTATGGGCAACGCTAGACTGTTTTTTTTGACGATCCTACGCAGATTAGATGGAGCAGTGAAAGCCAGAGAACCTGGCTTTCACTGCTCCATCGGATTTGAAGTGGTCACCGTTCAGTGCTAGCCTTATTTGCTGCAACTTATAAATAGACATGCGACAGTAAACTGCACTACTCCGTACCTCGAAATTGTAGAAGTCGCTCGAGTCATCCTCCGCAGTGAAAGTGGCGCGGGCGACGCCGCGGCTGTCGGTGCGCGCGGTCACGCATGTGCCGGCGCCCGCGGTGGTCTCTGCGCGCCGACATACGCGCACCAGCTCGCCGGAAGCTGGCTTGTCATCCCAGCGGGTCGCTTTTACCTAATATCAATTATCCTTCATAACATGTTAAACAGTTAGTGTAATGGGTATTGGGATATCCGACTACATAAAATGAGGTGAAACTTAATTCATCTGTATTTTTCAATTCAAAAAGGAGGTTCTCAATTTGTTTGTGTGTTTTTTTGTCAATGGTATCCATGAGAAAAGAGATTTACCTTTAACTTATAAGGTAGACTCGGCGACAGCACTGCTCTATGCTTGGTAAGGAACTCTAGCGTCACTGGATTGTCTACAACTTGGGAAACTACTGTCGTGTTTTGCCAGATCCGTGTTCCTTCTTCCTGAAATATTAAAAAGCCATAATGGCTATTAGCATTTGAACCTGCTATTCTTTGTGTATGTTATTTAACTATATATCGCATCATCAATGCAACAGTACCTGAAAACTGAAGTCAGCAACCACCACATCTGGTGGGTGGTGCCCGCCCAGCCCAACGCGGTGCGCAGCGGCTGCGTGGCGGTGGCAGGCGCGCGGCGTACGTAACCTGACCGCAGTGCGTACGCCGGCGCTGCCACCACTACCATTACCACCCGCACCGCGCAGCCGTATAACCAGCATGCCCTCCACTGCTTCTGACCACGGATACCTTAAAAAAATGCAGTTAAAATTATTAAAAAACAGTTATATATAGGATGATGGGGTCGATCTAATTAAGATCTATGGGGACCATAAGGTCTTTGTAACGCACGCGTTCCTTCGCCGTGAAACGCGTGCTACATTAAAACAAAAGAGCGTAAGATTGCAAGTGCCGGCACCGGGGTACCGAACTCGGAGCCGCCCGGAGCTACCACGGCTCTGGTTATGCGCAGTATCTATATTAGATTATGTAAAGTATATTAATTGCTGCCTTTAAGTTTAAGAATAAGCTAGAAAAGAGATAATAATACAAAGACTCACCTGACGCAAACTGTCCACACCAGTCGGTCGCTGGTCCTCAGCACCCTGGGCGAATGCTTTACGGTCAGCTGAAAGGGCGGCAGGTCGTAGTTCCCCACCCAGAACGCGGCTGAGGCCTGGTGAATCATCACATTTAGTTACCTAATTACGTTGTCTTCCTACTTTCCCTGTAGGAAGATATAATTGGGATTGCCGTCTGGCAAAAAAAGGTCCCGTGGATTGTTACCGCAAGCTGGCTAGTGTTTTTTTTATTAGTAGTCCCTATCTGATTTGTCGCTGTTTTGTAAATTTGTAACACACAGAACCCCTTTCTGGAATTCTTGTTGCTATTGCTCATGAAATAACCTTGCTTTTCTTGACAACATTTCGCTAAAATAATGAACAAAATTAAACAATAAGACAATTTATTCAATTAATAAAAGCATTATTATTAATAAACTGGCTAGTGTTAAGGCACTTTACAGTAAAAAATAATGATCACTCCATTGTGAAAACTCCTTTACCAAGCAGTTTATCTGATGGCTCATTATTTCCTTAACGCGAACAGACTATAGTACGGGCGCAATCCGCGCGGCGCTATCTAGCGCACTCTATCTATACATATAAATAAAAATGGAGTGTCTGTTTTTACATTAAACTAACCACTTTTTACTACACGCATATGAATTTATATAGGGTACATATACCAAAATAACATTTTTTCCGATTTCTGTCTGTCTGTCTGTCTTTTTGTTCTGGCTAATCTCTAGAACGGCTGGATACATTTTGACAGGGCTTTTGACTGGCAGATAGCTGATGTAATAAAGAGTAACGCAGCCTACATTACACTTTATTACACTTTAGAAAAAATTAAATAAATAATTTTTCATCCCTGTTGGCAGCTAGTTTAATAAATATAAACAAACTTGTGAGCCATCAACGAGCCTCGCCCTGACGCTCCACTTGCCCGGCGGTGCGTGCTCGTCCAGCTGATGCTGCACCTGGGCCAGCCCCAGCCGCGTCCGCACGCCCAGCCACTGGGCTACCCGCACGCCGTCCCACGCGCCCTGAGGCCCCTCCACCCACATCTCATCTATCTGAAAGTAAATAAGTTGTAAAGCGTTAGGATTCTGGAGTGTCTTCGGCCACTTCTTCGCCTAGCGGCAATGCTTCCCGGAGTGGCATTAAAAGTCAGTTATTTTTCGAATGTCTCTAGCTTTTTACGTAGTAAAGCTACCGTTCTAATCGTAGTTGGCTCTTTTGGGTTCCTCCAGAACGAAATGCTTACTCGTGATAAACTGGCCGCCTTTTTTGTACGAGAGGGGAGTCTTATATACCGCCTTTCCCCAGAAGGTTATGTGAAGTTCTTACCCACTAAAACCCCTCGGGTTCCGGGATCTCCAGTGGAACGCACCGGAGCCCCTCTCTCCCGAGGTTACTTCTCACTTTAAGAGAATTCTAAGACTAGGAATTGAGGCTCGGGCTAAGTGACCTAACAGCTTTGCCACCTCCCAATCCGGTGAAACAGTTAATGTCAGGCTAATCAGGGTGGTTTCGTCACAAAAAATCAGCACAGTGTGCTCGTTTCTTTATTTAAAATATACAGTTACAAGTAAAAAAATACTTGTTTCACGAAAGAGCAAAGTGCATGCTAAGTGCTGACTCGATCCGTGTTTACTCTGCGTACGTGCCGCTGACCTTAACCCATTGACACGGTTAGATCGGTCAATCTTATTATTAAAAATCGATAGACCTTTTCCGTGTGAGCTAGGGATGTACTCGTACAATTATTTACGTAAAATCCATAAATCATTTGGAATTAAATGTTACTCAAAAAGTCCTAAAAGATTAAAATCAATTACTCGATTATAAAATTACATAATTTGTTTTATGCATTATGAGAAGTAGCTTTGCAACTGCAAAGTCTCTAGCAACCTGGGTTCAATTCCTAGTCAGCAATGAAGGAAAACATCGTGAAGAAACCTACATATGTTAGAAAATTTTCTACATTTTTTTTATACTAAATAGGCTCACGTTTGGCTTCTATCTTGCTTGATGGAATGCGAAGATGAAGCCTAGAATAGAGCACGTGAGCATATAAGGTGTCTGTTCACATTGGACTTAAAGGTGTCCAGATTGTACCCGTGAGGAAAGACTGAACGCGGCAGAGAGTTCCATTCCTCAGCTGTCCGCATAAGGAAGGTGGAGGTACCACTTCGTGCGTATTGATGGAATGTCTACGACGTAAGAAAATTTGGATACCATGCTAATGAAATAAATATTTTTTTTGCACCTTACGTTTTGCAGACTATACCCTGAACCATTAGGCTATTGACGCTTAAACGTCACTAGTTTATTGTATGTTCTATTATATTGTATCGACTAATATGAGATTTACTACAGATGGATTAATTTGATTTGAATTAAACTGAATGTACAGGTTGTCCTTTTTTTTGTTAACGAGGAGGAAATCTTCAAAAAGATACCCCGCCTTCTGGGGGGGAGGCGGCGGTTATGTGGGGTTTTTACCCACTAAAGCCTCCCCGGTGGCCCTTCCTCGGTGCATAGTGAGGGGCTCCGGGATCTCTAGTGGAATACACCGGAGCCCCTCTGCACTGTTCTCAAGGAGAGCACTTCCCGGGGGGGAGGTTACTCCCACCCCCCCTGTGCCCTCGCAGTGCAAGGGGTCCACCTTGGCGGAAGACAAAGGCCCCCACCCTTGTCGCCCAGTGAACCCGAGGCCCCTTTTAGTCGCCTTCTACGACAGGCAGGGGATACCGTAGTCTTATTCTTGAGAGCCCAGAACTACAGGGCTGCAGGTTGTCCTAGAAACTAGATTACATTTTACGAAGGATAATGTTTCGGCACAAAGAAAACCACTATTATCTCTGTTTAATGATGAAAACCGGCACTAAAACATAATTTACTCAAACAACTGTAATTGTTTCTTATACTTATTTAGACGGCACAATAATAAAGTATTTTAAGATCATCTTTCGCAAAAAATGCAATAAAATATTATATCATTACAGAAGATGCACATTTGATAGCATTTCAGAGTCACGATGAAATCGACCATCTTTTAATAAAACTTGCCTGCTCAGCTAAGTGTATTTTTTATAGTACGAGTGATATTTAGTTATTTTTTCTAAAAATACCTTTGCATCCCATTTGTTTGATTTGTCAATAACTAGTTTGGTTTCTTACGAGGTCAAAACAGAATAATATGAATATAATAGGTTACCAACAATTAAAAACTCTAAACACAATGACTAATGCTAGCACTTCGGTATGTTTTTAGTGTTTTAGTAAACTGGTTGCTACTCCAGTACTACCGGGTGTAGAAAGCTGATTTTTTTTTGGACTGGCTCTTCATAATCTTTCGTTCTCGTGTTTCCTTCTTTGTTATCTTCGGGGACACCACCCTGTTTATGAATTAATAACTAAAGTTGTAAGATGGTTTAGTATGCGCACTTATAAAGTGTGCCACCGTGTCGACCGGTCGTCCGCCGCCTCTCGCAAGCTGTCCGGAGTCCTGTTAACGGGAACCGGTTCCATGAAAATCGAGATCAACCAGCTAGAGCTTTCGCTAACAATGCACCAATATAATCTGAGCTCCATCGCGGGACAACTTATCCGTACGTCTGGTTCAATATGACGGGACGAGTATGCAGACATTTGAATTGATCTGAGTACGGTTAGGTTTCGTGAGAGAACTATTTTAATTGCTCTCAATGTATTCTAGACTAGCCGTGCCCGCGACATCGCACGCGTAAAATTTGAAAAAAAAAAATTTTTTTCCTTTTTTTTCATTTAATTACGTCCTATCCTGTACTCGTGGAAATATATTGGGTTATTTACAAAATGATGAAGCCAGGATTACCATTTGTTGTGGAAGGGAATTTGAAAAATCATCAAATAATAGATGAATCACACAAATTGTAACATTACATTAACCTCCTTTTTGTATTCGGTTTAATAAAAAGTAGCCTACGTGTGATTCCATGCCGATCCGTTCTGGGGTGATTGAGTTACAAACATCCAATTCCATCTTACATTTGTAATTTTTGTGGCAATAGTGGGATGATGGTAATCATACAAGACAACTAAACAATTCAATTAATTAATAATTTACAGTATGTACCTAATCATTAACCTCATATTTTGAAGTCGGTTAAATAAAAGTAGCTTAAGTTACTCCTTATCACATCAGCTATCTGCCAGTAAAAGTGCCTTCAAAGTCGGTCCAGCTGAGATTGGCCGGAACAGACAACATTTGTAAAAAAAGTTATGTTGGTATATGTACCGTAAATATATTCATATGCATGTAATAAAAAGTTATTTTAATATTACAAAACAGACATACCGATTTTATTTATATATATAAATGTAAAATTGGAACAAGTTTCACGCCGTTAGTTGTTAGAGCGCGTGGAGCTTCGTTTTTTTCGGACATTTGTGTCAAGTGAAGCAAGAACTTGAGTGGTCGGGCGCCACACAATGAATATGCGTCAGAATTACAGAAGGTTTGAAAAGAGGGCACAAGTATGAAAGTATTTGTGGGTAATGAACGCTCTGTGTCGAATGAATGAATCAAGAATGTTTATTAGTAAATTTAATCGTCAATAGCCTAATTATGTAAGGAACGGTCTGCGAAATGTAAGCTTGTAGTTTCAAACTCACCATTCAGCGATTGACGTGAAACTATTTCGAATGGTTAGGTTGTAATCAATATTTACAATAAAATTTGGTGGCATTATTTTTCAAACGCAAAATTCATATGGGCTATATGAATTTTGTTGTCATATTAGGGATTTCCAGGTCTCCTTGAATCATACGGAAGAATGGGGGTGATTGTGCTATTGGTTGTGGGACTGGCCAAGATCCAAGACTGGCATTATTGTGAAAGAAGAAATAGAATATATAGGAACCACAATACTCAGCGAATAAAACGTTTAACATTTCATTTGGAACCTGTTTTTGTTTTTACTCGTACATATATAGCTTAAATACACAAGTATTACCTAAAATACTTTATATATTTTTAATACTTGTGTATTGAAGGTAACAACTAATACCACGTCACATTGTCAAATCACCGCAGTCGTGACAAACAGCCAAATTATTGAAGTTATACTTCCTTAGGCGCGTTATAAAATAATTAAGGGTAACTATCACTATATATTATTTGTTGATAAAATATTATTATTTAATATAATATATTTTTTTTAAATTTATGCTGAACTTTATTGACTGTGTTGATTATTATTTTCCAGTCCTTTTATTATTTTATTCTAATTAATTATTTGCATGCCATTAAAAACTAATTTTGAAACCTAAATCATGTCAAAGAAGTATAATAACTTTTCTCGTGCGTACACAAGTACACGCACCCAATTTTTAATTATATCTAACAGGAGTTGCAGCGTTAATCAATCATCAGCAGCTTTTAGATCATACAATTAAGTAAATGAAAAGACAGATGGTGGCTTCCTCGCACACTTTAACAAATGACGAATCGTAGCGAGCGACTGCGACTTAACTGTTCCAACGTCTACGTACGTACGTACTATGTCAACGTACGCAGAACGATTAGCGTAAGCAGCAAATTTCTCTTTAAAGTGGCAGTAATTGAGGTCACTTCCTTCGCAGGTCTTTTATTATTTAAGTTCCGACATGTGATGGTGGAATGAGGTTTGGGTTAAGTCAATAATTAAATGAAATATTCCGATCGCCCAACTGCGTGACAGGGTCCATTGGACAACCCTTTTTTAATTATGGAGTGATGGTGAGAGAAATTAATAATTTAGTTCTCCCATCCTACTCTCGGACTTTAAGAAGCACTACTGAAGTTCATCCTTTTATTGTAAACATCCCTAAAACTCGAACAAAACGCTTTGTTTCGACTTGATTTTTCCTACAGCATGGGTTCCGAAATAGTTTGCCCGCATCTGTCTTTCATACTGTGTGTGTTTTCAAGAATAGAGTGGATAGGAATTTACTAATGTAATGCGCCTTACTTAACACCCATGACTGTATTTCCACTTAACATCAGGCGAGAACGTAGTCAAGCACTTGCTTTGAAAGTATAAAAAATATAGTTTGAGAAATCACAGAATTATTCAAAAACCCTATTTTATGAGTACATTTAATTTATGTTTTTAAACAAAATATATTGGCAGCGGTGGGATTCGAACCCACGCCTCCGAAGAGACTGGTGCCTTAAACCAGCGCCTTAGACCGCTCGGCCACGCTACCTGATAACATACGAGCCATAATTCTCGAAATATAATTTGTACAGACACATTTACTGGCAGCATTGGACTCACGCCAAAAGACTGGTGATAAATGTTGACATATCTACCGACTATCGGATGTATCGTGGTGGGACACGATAATATTTAAAAATTGAACCCAAAACAAAAAGTAGTTATTGCATAAACAAGCACAGATTAAATATAACACTGTGACATATAAAATTAAAAGGATACAATTTAAACAAGTCATAGAAGACTTTGTTGTAATTATTTCTTGCATTAGAGCGAATGTTGCACGTTGAATAAAAGTCTTTTACACGTTTGTTCACAGAATAATTGTAAATGTGCATACTGTTTTAAATTTCCGACGTTGCGAGTACACTCCAGGGCTCAAGGTCCCAGGAACTTAACTGTGTCAGTTATACATAACCTACATAACTCAGCTAGATTTTACTATTCCATGGAAAAGCAACCGAGTGGTGGTTCGGCCCACTCGGGTGTTCTTACATTAATTTTCGGTTGCGCGTGAAAACCGCCCAAGCCGAGGTTACCCTTCGCCAAAGGACTATGACGGTAATGTTTGGTGTGTCCTTTGAAGTCGAATTTCCGCGGTTTTACTCCGTTCCGTTCCCCTCCCCCGATCACACTTTTCGTAATGGTTTCGTAACGCATTCACCAGCTTACTCCCCAAGTCAAGTGTGCGTATTTAGTAGAAGATTTACTTTAAAAAAATGATACATACATTTGAGTGCGCAGGCGTGAGGTCCGGTTTAAGCACGAGCGCGCGCACGCGCAGCGTATCGCCGGGCCGGTAGCGCGCACGCTCGGCGTGCACCGCTAGCACGCGCCCGCTCGCCGCGCGCAACTTAACGGTGCGTACCCACGTGCATCCCGCCTCCAAGTACCTTCGGTTTAATGGAATTATTTCTCAAAAAAAGAGAAAACAATATTAACTTAACTATTTGAGAAAATCAAAAACTAACAAATCAATGCTTCAAATTACTTTCTTAAGACTATTGGAAAAGTAAAGGTAGAGAATATACGAGTATAGTTAGTTAGTAGTATAGTTGTGTAATAAACAGGATTTAAGTCAATTTTAAAAACTGACTTTGATAAAAGTTTCTGTAACGTTCGGAGTATGTTTGATTTCGCAATATTCCTACGATCCTCCTCCTCCTCCTTGCGTCGTTTTCCTCATTGCTGAGGGTCCACCTGTTGCGGTCTTTGGCGGTGTGAAATGCCTCGTGGACTCTCCTGTGGGTGTTGGTGCCAATTTGGTCTGTCCAACGCATATGGCTCCTCCCTCTTGGTCGTTTTCCATTCCTACGATAATTCGGAAATAAAAAATGTCGACCGCGCGCAGAAGCGTTTAACGTTTAATTCGATTTGAAGTCGGTTTTTGTTTTTACTAAATAATCATAGGCAACTTGTGGTATTTGTGTCCATTTTGTGTTATTTGAGTATTTATGTTATTTGTTATTATTTTCCTAATTACCATGCCTATACAACATTATTATTTTAAACGACTGCAAAAAAAGAAGGTGATTATCATTTCGTCTGTTTCTTTGAGGTTTGTGTGCTCATAGCATCGTCGTTTATGAATCGAATTCGATAATTCAAATTCGAATTGGAAATTTCAAAATTCAATCAAATTAAAACGATTTGGCTTCAATTAAGTCCCACATAAAAATAATAAGTGGTAAAAATCGGACTGCGATTCCTGTCTCCTGTCAAAAAAGGGTAAAAAAAAGTGTTTTTTTTGCTATGTTAAATCATAAACAAGGAAGAAGTTATAAATTCTGACAACGTTCATAGTTCCTCGTAACGTCCACGAGGCAGGCGTGATCCAGATTTATCGGGCGGGGGATGCATCGCACGGATAAAACAGATATTCCATATATCCAGATTAAAATCTTTAATCCAGACGCATGGTGACACAACCTTTGTCACTTGATGTATAGAAAGTGGATTTTAGTGCTCTGAAAAGAAATATATTGCAGAGTACAAGTTCAATTGTTTGCCGGGCACTATTGGAATTGGTTGTTAAAGCTGATTTACTACTACTCATTTCAACAAATATTAAGTTAGGTTATTAAATTTATACATGATAGGTCGGTGGCCGGGTGATCGCCTCAAGTTGCATAGTACGCTACCTACAAACAAACATAAAGGTACGAGTCCGGTCAATGTAAACATTCGAAGGTGCATTAAATCACAACAAGCTGAAGAAATCAACAAAATAGTTCAAATCATAAGTATAAACAAAACTTTAAGCTCCTCACCATTCCGGTGTGTGGAAAATAATTAAGGGTAACTATCACTATATATTATTTGTTGATAAAATATTATTATTTAATATAATATTTTTTTTTTAAACTTATGCTGAACTATTATTGACTGTGTTGATTATTATTTTCCAGTCCTTTTATTATTTTATTCTAATTAATTATTTGCATGCCATTAAAAACTAATTTAGAAACCTAAATCATGTCAAAGAAGTATAATAACTTTTCTCGTGCGTACACAAGTACACGCACCCAATTTTTAATTATATCTAACAGGAGTTGCAGCGTTAATCAATCATCAGCAGCTTTTAGATCATACAATTAAGTAAATGAAAAGACAGATGGTGGCTTCCTCGCACACTTTAACAAATGACGAATCGTAGCGAGCGACTGCGACTTAACTGTTCCAACGTCTACGTACGTACGTACTATGTCAACGTACGCAGAACGATTAGCGTAAGCAGCAAATTTCTCTTTAAAGTGGCAGTAATTGAGGTCACTTCCCTTCTCGCAGGTCTTTTATTATTTAAGTTCCGACATGTGATGGTGGAATGAGGTTTGGGTTAAGTCAATAATTAAATGAAATATTCCGATCGCCCAACTGCGTGACAGGGTCCATTGGACAACCCTTTTTTAATTATGGAGTGATGGTGAGAGAAATTAATAATTTAGTTCTCCCATCCTACTCTCGGACTTTAAGAAGCACTACTGAAGTTCATCCTTTTATTGTAAACATCCCTAAAACTAGAACAAAACGCTTTGTTTCGACTTGATTTTTCCTACAGCATGGGTTCCGAAATAGTTTGCCCGCATCTGTCTTTGGCGGTGTGAAATGCCTCGTGGACTCTCCTGTTGGTGTTGGTGCCAATTTGGTCTGTCCAACGCATATGGCTCCTCCTTCTTGGTCGTTTTCCATTCCTACGATAATTCGGAAATAAAAAATGTCGACCGCGCAGAAGCGTTTAACGTTTAATTCGATTTGGAGTCGGTTTTGTTTTACTAAATAATCATAGGCAACTTGTGGTATTTGTGTCCATTTTGTGTTATTTGAGTATTTATGTTATTTGTTATTATTTTCCTAATTACCATGCCTATACAACATTATTATTTTAAACGACTGCAAAAAGAAGGTGATTATCATTTCGTCTGTTTCTTTGGCGTTTGTGTGCTCATAGCATCGTCGTTTATGAATCGAATTCGATAATTCAAATTCGAATTGAAATTTCAAAATTCAATCAAATTAAAACGATTTGGCTTGAATTAAGTCCCACATAAAAATAATAAGTGGTAAAAATCGGACTGCAATTCCTGTCTCCTGTCAAAAAAGGGTAAAAAAATGTTAAATCATAAACAAGGAAGAAGTTATAAATTCTGACAACGTTCATAGTTCCTCGTAACGTCCACGAGGCAGGCGTGATCCAGATTTATCGGGCGGGGGATGCATCGCACGGATAAAACAGATATTCCATATATCCAGATTAAAATCTTTAATCCAGACGCATGGTGACACAACCTTTGTCACTTGATGTATAGAAAGTGGATTTTAGTGCTCTGAAAAGAAATATATTGCAGAGTACAAGTTCAATTGCTTTGCCGGGCACTATTGGAATTGGTTGTTAAAGCTGATTTACTACTACTCATTTCAACAAATATTAAGTTAGGTTATTAAATTTATACATGATAGGTCGGTGGCCGGGTGATCGCCTCAAGTTGCATAGTACGCTACCTACAAACAAACATAAAGGTACGAGTCCGGTCAATGTAAACATTCGAAGGTGCATTAAATCACAACAAGCTGAAGAAATCAACAAAATAGTTCAAATCATAATTATAAACAAAAACTTTAAGCTCCTCACCATTCCGGTGTGTGGAAAATAATTTTAGTCAAAGGTAAATCAAAAGCGAAACGATAAGTATTATCATAAAAGTAGTCCAGACAAAATTTATAAAATCATAAAATTATCTATAAAAATGTACCAATACTTTTTTTTCCTAAGAGCCACCGTTTCTGAAATATAATTATTCAAAAACCCTATTTTATGAGTACATTTAATTTATGTTTTAAACAAAATATATTGGCAGCGGTGGGATTCGAACCCACGCCTCCGAAGAGACTGGTGCCTTAAACCAGCGCCTTAGACCGCTCGGCCACGCTACCTGATAACATACGAGCCATAATTTCGAAATATAATTTGTACAGACACATTTACTGGCAGCATTGGACTCACGCCAAAAGACTGGTGATAAATGTTGACATATCTACCGACTATCGGATGTATCGTGGTGGGACACGATAATATTTAAAAATTGAACCCAAAACAAAAAGTAGTTATTGCATAAACAAGCACAGATTAAATATAACACTGTGACATATAAAATTAAAAGGATACAATTTAAACAAGTCATAGAAGACTTTGTTGTAATTATTTCTTGCATTAAAGCGAATGTTGCACGTTGAATAAAAGTCTTTTTACACGTTTGTTCACAGAATAATTGTAAATGTGCATACTGTTTTTAAATTTCCGACGTTGCGAGTACACTCCAGGCCTCAAGGTCCCAGGGAACTTAACTGTGTCAGTTATACATAACCTACATAACTCAGCTAGATTTTTACTATTCCATGGAAAAGCAACCGAGTGGTGGTTCGGCCCACTCGGGTGTTCTTACATTAATTTTCGCTTGCGCGTGAAAACCGCCGAAGCCGAGGTTATCCTTCGCCAAAGGACTTTGACGGTAATGTTAGGTGTGTCCTTTGAAGTCGAATTTCCGCGGTTTTACTCCGTTCCGTTCCCCTCCCCCGATCACACTTTTCGTAATGGTTTCGTAACTCATTCACCAGCTTACTCCCCAAGTCAAGCGTGCGTATAGAAGATTTACTTTAAAAAAATGATACATACATTTGAGTGCGCAGGCGTGAGGTCCGGTTTACACGAGCGCGCACGCGCAGCGTATCGCCGGGCCGGTAGCGCGCACGCTCGGCGTGCACCGCTAGCACGCGCCCGCTCGCCGCGCGCAATTTAACGGTGCGTACCCACGTGCACCCCGCCTCCAAGTACCTTCGGTTTAATGGAATTATTTCTCAAGAAAAGAGAAAACAATATTAACTTAACTATTTGAGAAAATCAAAAACTAACAAATCAATGCTTCAAATTACTTTCTTAAGACTATTGGAAAAGTAAAGGTAGAGAATATACGAGTATAGTTAGTTAGTAGTATAGTTGTGTAATAAACAGGATTTAAGTCAATTTTAAAAACTGACTTTGATAAAAGTTTCTGTAACGTTCAGAGTATGTTTGATTTCGCAATATTCCTACGATCCTCCTCCTCCTCCTTGCGTCGTTTTCCTCATTGCTGAGGGTCCACCTGTTGCGGTCTTTGGCGGTGTGAAATGCCTCGTGGACTCTCCTGTTGGTGTTGGTGCCAATTTGGTCTGTCCAACGCATATGGCTCCTCCTTCTTGGTCGTTTTCCATTCCTACGATAATTCGGAAATAAAAAATGTCGACCGCGCGCAGAAGCGTTTAACGTTTAATTCGATTTGGAGTCGGTTTTTGTTTTTACTAAATAATCATAGGCAACTTGTGGTATTTGTGTCCATTTTGTGTTATTTGAGTATTTATGTTATTTGTTATTATTTTCCTAATTACCATGCCTATACAACATTATTATTTTAAACGACTGCAAAAAAAGAAGGTGATTATCATTTCGTCTGTTTCTTTGGCGTTTGTGTGCTCATAGCATCGTCGTTTATGAATCGAATTCGATAATTCAAATTCGAATTGGAAATTTCAAAATTCAATCAAATTAAAACGATTTGGCTTGAATTAAGTCCCACATAAAAATAATAAGTGGTAAAAATCGGACTGCAATTCCTGTCTCCTGTCAAAAAAGGGTAAAAAAATGTTAAATCATAAACAAGGAAGAAGTTATAAATTCTGACAACGTTCATAGTTCCTCGTAATGTCCACGAGGCAGGCGTGATCCAGATTTATCGAGCGGGGGATGCATCGCACGGATAAAACAGATATTCCATATATCCAGATTAAAATCTTTAATCCAGACGCATGGTGACACAACCTTTGTCACTTGATGTATAGAAAGTGGATTTTAGTGCTCTGAAAAGAAATATATTGCAGAGTACAAGTTCAATTGCTTTTGCCGAGCACTATTGGAATTGGTTGTTAAAGCTGATTTACTACTACTCATTTCAACAAATATTAAGTTAGGTTATTAAATTTATACATGGTAGGTCGGTGGCCGGGTGATCACCTCAAGTTGCATAGTACGCTACCTACAAACAAACATAAAGGTACGAGTCCGGTCAATGTAAACATTCGAAGGTGCATTAAATCACAACAAGCTGAAGAAATCAACAAAATAGTTCAAATCATAATTATAAACAAAAACTTTAAGCTCCTCACCATTCCGGTGTGTGGAAAATAATGTTAGTCAAAGGTAAATCAAAAGCTTAGCGATAAGTATTAGTAAAAGTAGTCCAGACAAAATTTATAAAATCATAAAATTATCTATAAAAATGTACCAATACTTTTTTTTCCTAAGAGCCACCGTTTCTGAAATATAATTATTCAAAAATTTCATATATAACAACTCTTAGAGATGTGGCATACTCTTGCATATTATCGTCATATCTCAGATATTTTATTTATAATTATATTTTGAATCATTTTACTGATTTTTAGCTTGTGATTTTATGCGCTTTAAAAAGTCATGCGTGTTTAAAACATTTTGTGTTAAGCATTTAATGTACTTACCGCATGCTTACAATCATCTCGACCTTGGAGTTGGGTGGTATTGGTACTGATATATCGAGGCAACCGCCGTCACCTGTTCAACAAATTTAAATACAATATAATCACATACGGGTTGAACAGAAATAACAATTATAATATATGTTACGCTCTATTGGATTGATTGATCTGTCATCAAAGACAGGACCAGTAGAGGCCAATGAACCTGGTATTGTACTCACAGATCGATCAACGCGACAGGCGGTGCTCGTCGATATAATCATCCCACATGACCAGAACCTCGTGAAGGCCAAAAATAAAAAATCTCCAATACCATGACTTGGTTCACGAGTTGACCGGCATATGGGATGTGGCATTGACGACGATGATCATAGTAAGGAAAGTCGTTTCTGCTAATGGTCTTATAGCGAAAAGTCTTGAACGACTTCTCAAGAGACTTACGTTGGATAAATTGCCCATGGATCAGATACAGAAGTCGATAGTATCCTACACGAAATTACAAGCAGGTTTCTCCCTATCTGTCCTTAAGAAGTAAGGACGATGAATAACTCAACGTAGAAGACCCCGAAAAAAAAACAATAGCAAATTATTTATTTTTCGAAAAAAATCAAACTAATCGTCCCCTTTTCATAATGTCCAATTAATGGCATGTGCCAGTAGAAAATCATACCTGGAGGCAAGTCCCTGGAAGCCGTTGTCAACTCGCCATCATCAGCTAGCACCGTGACTACCATCCGCGCCGGCCCCTCGGGGTAGAACCTGGAGATGCACGCCCTGTTAACTCCGCCAGCGCTCAGCACCCCTGGGGCCAGGAACAAATGGTTCTTGTCTGTACAAGGGCTGTTGCTGCAAAACAAGATTAAGTAAAAGTGCTGTATAAATACTAAATAATACATTTTTTTGCGCAAAATAGGCAAGAGTGTTTAGTAAAAAATTTGTTATCTACTTCACAACGGGAACACACTGTGGGTTGATAACCGAATTCTTAAATGTGTAGTTTGTGCGTGGAACAGATTCGCTTTGGTTAGTATACTAATATATATAGTTAAGAGGAAACGCATTCCGGAATGGTAAGACGCACTTACTTAGTAAAATTGAATTAGATCATCTAATTCCTGTGCGCACACAACAAAATGCGTTTTGTAGAACGTCGAGGAAATACTCTACATGCTAAAGTGTCTTCAGTAACGGTCCAGGCCTAGGTTACTGCTCGGGCTCCCTTGCGTTAGAGTACTTGTGAATAGGGTGAGCGCTCTAAGAACTTGGCAACCTCTATTTCCCCTGCATCCTGAATATTCAAGTTGTAATCCTTCCAGGCTAATTAATTTCAATACAAGTAAGTAGTAGTAATTACGAGTAAAAACAAAAATCGACTTCAAATCGAATCAAACGTTAAACAATTACGCGCGGAGGCCCTTTTATATAATTGAATATTACGAAATCAAACTTAATCAGAACGTAACCAAAACTTTATCAAATTACTCTTAAAAAAATCCTTTCAATAAAATTACTCATCAAAATCGTGATATTGAGTTATTCATCCATTTGAGGCGCGCATACTTGATGCAAATTTAACACTTATATGATCTACTAATTGATCCCACTGTCAGAATAGGAACTTTCAAAAAAAAAGAATCATCAAAATCGGTTCACCCAGTTCAATACGGTAACAAACATCAAAAATACAGAAGAACCTCTTCCTTTTGAAGTCGGTTGAAAATTAAACAAAACGTCGAAAATTTAAAATAAGCTTAAACCATAATCCATAAAAGTAATTAGTAGTTATATTAAATAGCTCCATCTGTATTAATTAAAAAAAAGCATATAGTATTAAGTTAATGCGAAGTAATGTGGTTTCTAATTATGTAGGCTTGTGCCGCCAGCATCAACGCGGGAAATGAACTTTAAATTGCCTCTTCTATATATAGAACAAACACGCAATGGTGATTCGTTCGCAAGTTGAAGCACGAACAAAAGATATTCATGAAATTGTCTATGTTACAAGTATACTTATTATAACCTCTATATGTACTGTTGTGATGGTTCTTGACGATTATCGAAAACTTATTTACACCATATTTCAAGATAAAAAAATGTTCGTCATCATTGTCCAGTTTTCAAAAAGAAATTAAAATTCATAGTATTGTAACTATTCAAAATAACATTGCGATTCCATTTACATAAAACTTATTGAAACAGTGAAAATATCAGTAATATTGCATTGTTATTTACTTTTACTATTTCCACTACTATTACAAGAAGGATAATCTACGTCCTAGAAGAATAATTTTATAATAACGAAATTATGGGTAATCACGTTTACCGCCAAACTGAATTGTTGTTTTGTAACGATATTTATTTCCATTATTTAACTTTTTAAACATGGCGTCTTTGTCTATGTATATAGCTAGGTACCAGGTCATTTTCATGTTGTTGATGCAATAAAAAAAAACCCGATAAAAGATTTGTATGTATAAACTTTCTGAGGAATCGATGATTTAACCAATAAGTTGTTAATGCGGATTCACTTATAAAGATTCGACTCTCTTCTGAAGATGGCATTACCATAAGTATATCAGTTAAGATCATGGCGGGAGCTATGCTCCTTTTTTACTACTAAAACCCCAAAATCTTCCGCTATCGACCCATGGTGCGGCCACAGGAACGCTTTCTC
Source organism: Meandrusa payeni (assembly GCA_029286785.1). NCBI lineage: Eukaryota > Metazoa > Arthropoda > Insecta > Lepidoptera > Papilionidae > Meandrusa > Meandrusa payeni. Next base: position 942,023 of record JAGSMX010000008.1, on the reverse strand, counting down.
AGACATTTGCGACACCGACTGAACCAGCCGCCCGTCAAGGGCAGTGAAGTGCGGGCCCTTCTTGGAGTGAACAAGCCTCCCAAAAACCAGTCCAGGCAAGCGCGCGTCTTCCCGCTTCCTTTACCAGGCGACGGGCTCATCCAAATCCCAAGGTCTTGAGGGCTGGGAAAGCAAGTAACCGGTATCTCACCTACCTAGCCCTCAACAGTAGATCTGCGATCCCATCGCCGTTCGAAAAACCGTAGATTTTTTTAACTGTCGCAGAAACAATTTTGTCACATAATAATGATAGATTCTCTTGTTCATAAATATTTCATGTAGAGAGCAATGCTATCATTATTTTTAAATAATATATATTGAAATCGAAAATTGAATAGAGAAATTAAAATCATATTTATGACAGGCTGGTTAGATTGTTGCTGCAGCGGTTTTGTTTTTTTTATATAGAAGAAAAAACCAATTTCCGTGAAATTTACCGCGATGTTTCTTAAATTGAAAAAAGTCTATTTTTGTATAACGTGACGTACGATATTGTGTTGTTGTGTAAAATCTATAGAAGTTTATGAACTATTGATAAAATCAAAAGTAGATTTCGTTAATATTTTTAACTTTTAAACGAAATATTGAACGCGTATGGAGAAACATCCGTGCACGAACATGCAACATGCTTCAATATGGTTGTATAGAAGAGAAGTTTTTTTCCTAAGGAATCATGACTGCGTAAGAGTGGACCGGAATTGAGATATTGATTTGCCATCACGTTGCCGAAGTACGATTTATTGCTAGTTTATCACGTTTCTAGAAGTCGGTGACCGAATTCATAATTTTTTGAAGGCTGTACCTACGTATTTTTTACTAAGAATTATCGGGTGCCCGTATTTCATAAAATTAACATACTTTTTAACAAAACTCGGTGCTCTATTTACAAGTGTGATAATTGTGGTCATAAGTGTAAATTAAATGTTGAAAATTAAGCAACATGGATGATAGTGACAGAATTCATTCGGAAGGCTGAAGATATGCTATACTTTTCTAAAACGGTTATTATCTAAAATGGCGGATTTACTTATAGATTGTTTCGAATTTTTGTTATTTTTTGCTAACGATCTAGTTCGCTATAATGGTCATAACAATGATTCTCTTACATTTTTAACTAAGGAACAGTGTCGTATCACATTTGAATATACAGATTTGAACATACAGACTCGTATATATAATACTAATAAATATGATAAAACATTCCAATGTTATAAAGTTCATTGTTTGTAAACAAACCTGGTTAAATTCTGCGGACTTTCGATCACATGGGCGTACGCCGGTAAAAACAACAAACTTAAAAACCACATTTTGTCTGTAAGCAACCACACTTTTATATTATTGTCTAAAACTGATTGTATCTAGCAAAGAGATGGTCCACATTTTTTATTATCACTCGCATTTACATGTCTTACTAGCAAAAAACTTTGAAATTAAAACGCTGTAAATAAACAATGTTAAAATATTAAGCAAATGACTACATTATTGTTAAAACTTGATAAGTTTATAGTTTAACATTATTTACGTAATAATAACTAACATGAGGGGTATTGTGTAAGTGATAATTACTGTAATACAATCGGAAACGGAATGAATGAACGTCGTTTTAGATTCGCGTCTCACAAACGATTGCCGGTTGCCGGTGCCGGCTGACCGTCGCGTGCGCAGAGGTCGCTTGGAACATTGCAGACGCGCGCAACTTTTTGCTCTCATTACCAACCGCCATTTAACGGTCTGCTCTTATAATTATGAATTTATAATTATTTATAATTGGGATAACATCTTAAGCAGTGCTATTTCGAAGTCTTGACGTTGTATATTATAAAAGGAAATTACTAAACTTAACTCAAGAGGAAATCCAGTGAACAAGAGCGCTGTAAGGAATTCGGAAGTTTAAAAAAAATACTTTGAAATTTACAATAAAACATTATAAATTTTGGTAATTCGTAAAATCGGTTTTATTACGCGTATAACCTTGGCATTAAGTTATTAAATAGATTATTTTGTTTCATTATTGATTCGGTATTTCATTTTAACCAATAAAATTGACGTTGTTCGAAAATAGTACTTATACATACATACATATATATATATATATATATATATATATATATATATTTGCAATCGTTCCTACGTTCAATCCTAAGTTTTAGTTTCTTTAAACGTTCCTTAGTATTTTCTATGTATCTCTTTTCCCCTTTTGATCAAAATTGATTCTATGATGTTGACAGGATCTAATGCAATATATTTCTCCGGTGTATTTAAATACAATTAATTTATTGGATGTCAATAAATCTATTCAAAATCAAACTTGGAACTAGCGAGTTGTAGTAGAACATATCGATAAGGTAATCCTATAGTCCAGGGCTTATAGAATTAGGGTATAGTATCCCCTGCTTGTCGTAAAAGGCGACTAAAAGGTGCCTCTGGTTCGCGAGCGACAAGGGTGGGGCCCTTTGTCGTCCGCTCCGGTAGACCTAGGAAAAATGCGACACTAATGGTTCCGTGTCGCCTTAACTCTGCGAGGATGCTGGGGGAGGGTGTAACCTCCCCCAGGACGTACTTCAGAGCACAGTGCAGAGGGGCTCGGGTGCATTCCACTGGAGATCTCGGAGCCACTCGCCATGCACCAAAGAGGGCCACCGGGGGTTTCAGTGAGTAAGAGCCTTACATAACCCCGCCTTACCCTTAGTAGCCGTTGTATCTAGGTGAAGATTTCCTCCACATCAACAAAAAAAAGAACATATCGATACAAATAGTTGACCGTCTCTGGCCGGGTTGAAAGGTCGTCCAATGACCGAGTAAAATTAAACGATTGTAATTAATTTGCATGGAGCGTCCCGAATCAATTACAATATTCTTGATGGTCACTGTATGCGGATACCTGAACCGGTTTCCGTGCCGGAAGGATCCTCGTAATACGAACCGTGTGGTAGCTTCTATTTATAAAATATATGTTCTTACGTACTAGAATGTGCGTATGTTAGTACACAATCCAACGGTGATTAATCAATTCTTTTATATATAAGATATTAAAACTTCATTCAAAATAACAAATATATTTTACCCGAGTTCAAAAAAAGAAAGAAAGAGAAGAGGTTCCCAATTTGTATTTTTTTTGTTTGTACACTCAAAGCGCGTAGAGGCGATTTCGTTATTTATTGTTTGAAAGGATTTGGTAATTATGTCTCGTATGAATATTGATGAAATGGGACCTTGCGTTTCGAAAACCTCATAGCTTTATAAAAAGGACCTCAGGAAGGAGATCGTATAGAGACATGCTTGTTGATTCGATTTGAAGAAGAATTTTGTTGTTAATCCTAAATATACTAAATATATAGCATTTGTCGGATCCTTATAATCAATTATTTATAAAACGTACGATAAAATACGTGTGTTCTTGCCATACATCCAATCAAGAGAAAGCTGGAGGATTTATTTATCGTCTAAAAGAATCAACTGATCCAGTTGTTGTTCGTCCTTCCCAGCCCGGCGTAATAATTAATAAAATATTTCAAATTTTAATCAGACCGTAGAAGTAGATTGAACGTGAAGTCCTGAACCTAAAATTAATAAATTGAATGAAGAGGAAACCGCCATCTATATTTTTATAGATACATTATCAAATGTTTTAGTAATACTAACACTTTCAATTTATATTAGTTCGCAAGAATATCGTAAGATGGCGCTTTCATTACTTATTACTAATTGGGACTGTGTTGATCGGGTATTTGAAATTGATTGGTTTACCGATATATTAATATATATTAAATACAAAGCTTCCTTAATTATCCTGTTTACCTCAAATATTTTGATAATTACAATGACACAAATTCACATTCTTTACAACCAGCCAGGTATGATTATTTTTAGTTTTTCTTTCTGAAATCTTTGTCATAATTTCAGAATTATCGTAGGAATATTAAGAAGTAGAATTAATCAGAACCTAACCGAACTCTTATCAAACTACACTTCATCTACATCCTTTCTAATAAGAAATTAATCATCGAAATCGCTTGGCGTGATACTGTGCTATTCGTCCATCTGTTGCGCACATAGTTAATGCAAATTTAAGACATATATGCGTTTCTCATGGATGCCACAGAATAAGATTCAATGGCATCTACAGGGGTAGCACCAGCTAACAAATAAACAAAGCCTCATCAAAATCGGTTCACCCAGTCCAAAGTTATGCGGTAACAAATATAAAACAATACAGATGAATTGAGAACCTCTTTTCTTAAGTCGGTTGAAAAGATAGGTCTCTATTACAAGCTAGCTAGGATTATGTATTAATAGTACTAATAAAATGGCCTTTTCGTTATATATCTTTGATTGTATATAAAGTTAATTTTGATATAGTTATTTCTAAATTCAATAGATAATGATAAAGAAACTAATGCAATAATGTCTTTGTTACATCAGCACAGCTTTATATATTATCTCCCAGAGAGGACTAGATCTTGTGTGTCTAAGCTACGTGGCAGTTATTAACATGACCACAGCATAGAGCGGAGTGAGTCTGCAAAAATAAAAGTTTGTCTTTTATCTCAAAAATATATTTACAAGTAAAAATTGTTACCCACTTCAAATCAATTCTACGCTCAAAATTGACTAAACAATAAAAAATATAGGAGGTTTTACAGCCAGTGACGCCTATCGTCACTAATTAACATAGGAATAGTATAATCAGAACCTAACTAAAGTCTCATCAAACTAACTAAAAAAAATAATTATCGAAATATTGAGTTGGCGTGATATTGAGTTATTCGGACATATGTCGCGGACATACTTATTGCAAATTTAAGACTTGTGTGGTTTTCTCATAGATGCCAGCGTCAGAATTGGACCAAATTTGTGAAATTAAGTTTAATTAAGTTCTGATTAATTCCATTTCCTAATAAAGAGATTCGATTGACGTTTAACACGATTTGAGGTCGGTCTTTATTACTCGTAAATATAATGGTGCATAGATAGGAACGTCAAGAAGAAACGAACATTTAATAAATATTAAAGACGGTAGTTTGACAAACAACAGTGACGCTGGGACGCCCACCACCTCAGTCCCTCCGCGAGCGTGATGCCTGCAAAGGCTTTCGAAACATCGGTAATTTAGTAAAACTGTGATAAAATCCGTAAAGTGTTGTAATTTTTGCTAATATGGTGCAATATTAATATAGGAGAAAATCAAGCCAAGTAGGAGATTGATAATTGTAATTGTGTTGTAATAAAATAATATGTTGTAAATATAAGAAGGTATGGCAGGAAAGTGCAGTGATAGCTTTTGTGGCTAAGTGTTCGACTTTATTATCTTACGGCCGGGGATTCGAATCTCAATCGCCTTGTGGAAAATAGCTCAAAATCAAATGAAAACCGCGGTACTTAATACATTGTTAGCAACATAGCCTTTGAAGGTGCAACAATTATGAGAACCTTTATACATCTTTAATACAAACATTTTTCTCTAGATATATACGGAATACTTCTTACATACAAAACATCACTTGCTCGACGGCCACTAGAGCTAAATGGAAGTGAGATCTTATTTATGTTAATTTAGTTTAACGAGCTTACCTCCTCAATTGCTTGCACGTTCCTCACTTTTAACGTCACTGGTACCAGGCTGTGCTCGATTATAACTAGAAACGACATGATTGCTCTGAAAAGTGAACAAATAGTCTACATAATCACTAAGCATTTAATTCTAAGCGATGTTTATGTTACGGTCTTCAAAACACTAGGTCGTAGATTCACACCCCCTATTAGACTATTATGTTACTCAAGCCTAAGCTTATTTGAAATAAGAACGTTGGCAACAATAGTAAAATAATTGCTAGCATTATTATTATAAAAAGTTAACTGATAGGTCCTAAGACCAACTAACGACTTGACGGGACAACCATTGTGAAGAAAAAACTCGGTAAAAAAATTATGGATGCCAGATGAGTAACCAACAAAACACTAAAGAAATCTTATAAGCTTGATGTCTATTCTTTTTGTAGTTTTTGCTGTTAGACCAAACAAAAATAAGTCAACCGGTAGGCTAGTATATATATAACATACTAGCTGAGTGCGCGACTTCGAATTTGACAAAAAAGTTATTTAGTTTTTTTAATATGATGTATGCCGGAGCGTTACTACCTGTGTGGCCATCTCTTAATCGTGTTTAAAAAATAATCAATCGTTTTCATCGTTAATGGTACGACCTAATCTATGTCTGGTCGGAAGTAGGGCTTAAGTGAAAAAATAGGCGTTCCCGACAGAACCGGTGATAGTTGTGATAGTGAAAGTGTGGACCTGCTCTGAGCTGAGGGATCGATGGAGCCGTAATGCTGAACTACAGGAGAGGCACGTAAGTAATTTATTTTTATGATGAACTATACAGGTTGTTCGGCGAAGTTGGCCTTGACTGCTTCGCCGGATTGAAAGGTGGCATAGAGACAATCTAAGCTAAACTGACTTATATGTCACTATGCTTTCATGAAGCGTTGGCGCTTTGAGAAGAAGTGGCCGAAGAAACTCCAGCAACGCTCGTTATCCCAATTAGAGAGTGGTGAATTATTATAATCACTCTCATATTTTGTTTTTAGTACTTGATACTACTGAATAAAAGAGGTCGGACATCTATATTCTAATTCAAATGTATTTACTCTGAATAGTAACCATTACTTGTAGATACCGATGTCCCAACATTATATTTAACATGCGGTAGTGTCAATAATGACCTCTTTGACCGCTCAAATTTATCCGTTTACTTAGACATAATTTACCCGCTATATTAATATAAATTTTTAATAAACAAGTAATATTTATGTGCAAAAATTAAAACCGACTTGAAATCGACACAAATGTTAAACGCTATTACGCGCGGACGCCCTCTTTCTATTTCCGAATTATGGTTGGAATATTATGAAATATAATTAATCACAATCTACCCAAACTCTACGGTTCACCCACTCCAAAGTTATGAGGTTCTTTGGAGTCGGTTGATAACAATATTTCATTGCGTGTTCTACAAAGCAATTAGTGATTGTAGTAAGAAACTAGTTTGGAATGAAAGAATTATGACAGATTCAATAGATTTTCAATCAATCAATCGTAGGAGTTGCAGTATGCACCTCAAACTCGTTATAGGTCAATAACCTTAAAATAGCATGTATATATATTATTTTAAATATATACCATTTTTATGTAAGACTTATTCTTATTTTTTTGACGAACCTACGCTGGTTGGCCTGAGTTTAGGATTTGAGAGGTGGCAAAGCTCTTAGGTCGCTAAGCCTTAATCTCTATTGGGAGCAACACGCCGCAAGGGCTCCCGAGGCGGGACCTCAGCTTGAGGGTTACTCTATTCACGATAGCATCCCGACCCACGGGCGCCGTTGGTAGCTTTTATCAAAACACTATCCGTATTAAAATGCTAGTTTGTAAATAGGTGAGAACAGAAGCAACTATAAATATTATTTGAGTAGTTCTAAGTTCATTGTTACAAATATTTACTTAACAAATTTCCACCTACATACATTCGCTTCCTAATTCTGGACGGAGCCCAAGTTTCCAAGCGGCATTAATCATGTAATAGGGACACACCGAGCGGAGAGCTCTGACTTAAACTATGGAATTAACTAACTTGTTGATTACTTAAACTGCATTCGCTATACTACTTGGTTCTTGGTAGAGGATATTGGATTACCGTTCAGACGTAATTAACATTTAACTCACAAAGCTAATAAGCCAGATTCACAGCATTTACAAGTTCTGAAGTTAGATTCCCGCGTCAAGATGTTACGGTGTGATACTCGTAAGCTTAACGTGTACCGAGAGCTACGCATTCAATTAATAAAAAAAATAATCATAAAAAAAATTAATCATCGAAATTCGTTGGTGTGATATTGACTTATTCGTACATTTGTGGCGCACATACTTGGTGCAAATTTAAAACTTATGTGCTTTTATCATTGATCCCATTGTCAGAATTGGAATCACACGGGATGTACCAGCAAAAAATAAAAAAGAATGATCAAAATCGATTCATCCAGTCCAAAGTTATGCGATAACAAACATTAAACAACATAGACGAATTGAGAAGCTTTTGAAGTCGGTTGAAAAATTAATTGAAACACAAATTAACGTCCAAATGAAAATTCGTCACTTTATCAATATCTCATGGAGTAAGTTGAGATTTAAATATACTTCCGAAATATTTACGGAATGGAATGTGATCGACGCCTGGCTGGGTCCGAATAGCAATGAAATACTCGCACATTTCTAGCCTCGTCACGCAATGGACATTTTGTTTTATAAATTACATTATAATAAATAGGGAGTAATTTAATAAATATATAAGTGTGATAAAAATATGACAAATATAGTCAGGGCACGCTAATTACTTAATTTATACTCATATTTAATACATGCATTTGATAATATTATCGCGAGGTGTTGGGAAAGCTAATTGAATGAATCACGAGAAAACGTTATAAATTAAAAGTGTTATTGTCTTTAAACATGACCTTTTTGATACCAGCGTATATGCATACACTTTATGCGTATATACATCTTCTTTGTAGGAAAAGGGGCAAACGAGCTTATGGCTCTCCTGATCGTAGGTAATCACCGTCGCCACATCATGCAAAATACCGGAGAAGCTGCAGGTACGTCACCGGTCTTGGTAGTAAAGGATCAGGCTGGTTTCTTGAAGGTCCCCAAATCGTACTGACTACATCGGTTTCATAATGGAACGTCCCTGGCAAATAGCAGACTCGGGACCCAGATCGTTCGCTTCAAGTGCTAGTCATTCTCTAATCATTTTAGTTTAGGGTACGATCTGCGAAGGCTTAAGGTCGTAGGTTCGAATTCACCATTTGACTATTGATATGAACTAGCTTTGAGGCTTAGTTGGAATGGTTATCAAGAATGTTAGTAACATTTGTGAATGTTTTTCTTATTTCTTATTGTTAGTATTAAAAAATCGTTGATACCGTTGGAATATTACTTGAGAACATGCACATTATTACAAATATTACTAACAAAACCTTCGCAGTGTAAAAACTGCACAAAAGTAACTTTACCATGAACGCGAACAAAACGCTCTATCTTTTAAAAGTAATTTGTCAAATTGATTCGAAGATCCTCGACGTTTCCTGTCGGCCGCCCCTGTCTCTGAGTAATTTGATCTTCAAAGATTACTTCAGCTTTGTCTAAAAGACATTACATACTATTGTATAATATTTCTTTTTTTTTAAATGGGCATACATTGTTTTCTTCGTAAACACTTTTATATATATTTCGTGTTCAACCTGAATATAAACCATATTATATCAATAAATAATGATGTCTTATATTTTTGTCAAATTCTTGAGATTTGTTTAAATACGTATACCTTACAGCTTACCAGTACGTCTCTTTATAGTTTTGATTTAAAAATTCTCGACGATTTGAGCTCTACAGGGCCAAGTCTGCTATCTGCCAATGACATTTCAATATAAAACCAAGCTATAATAAGTACTTGCAAGCAGACTTCACACGTAGGTTTCCTTATAATGTGGAAAACACAACCAAATTGACATTTAAAATTGCAACAAATAAATTTAATGGTGCCGGCACCGGGGATCGAACTCGCCTCAAATTGTATAGTTGCTGGTACTATGCATTTTGAGGCTGATCGCACGAACACTTAACTACCACTCTTTCCTACACGTTTACTTGTGGATCTTGATTTCAGTGCTAACCGACAGTGAGAAGTGTTAACTCTGTTCATGATTAATATCAATTGGGTCCAATTTTACATCCATGAGACAACTACACTCGTGAGCAAAAACAAAGGGTCGGTTATGAAAGATTGAATATCTCAGAAGATAAATACGCTAGCTAACTGAAATAAATTGTGCATGATAGACAATTAGACATCCTTAAAATAAAATAATTTTTTTTTTCTTATTAGTGTCGCCTCCACGGGGCGACTTAGTGCCTAGTGTACTACAATTTAAATAAAAATAAAATTAAATGAAAAAATACTGTATTATCCAAGTTTACGTAAGAAAGTTTTTCGTTTATGTTTATGTTTTGTAATGAAATATAAATAAATTAATAAACATATTTTATTTTATTTTAAGGATATTTAATTGTCTATCATTATATATTTATTTCAGTTAGCTAGCGACTTCCGAGATATTCAAACTTTCTTAACCGACCCTTTATTATTGCTCACGGCTATATATGTCTTAAATTTGCATTAAGAATGTGCGCGACGAATGAATCAATGGATTACAATGTTTCATTTTTAATTGGTGAGGATGTATTTCAAGTGTATTTTGATGAACATTAGTTTCTGAATAATTCTATTACGATAATATTTATATAATTCGGGAATACAAAGAAGAAAGTGGAATTTGAAGTCGGTTTTTGTTTTTACACGTAAGTATACTTGTTTGTAGTGTAGCCCTATTAATTCGGTTTTGTTTGGCTTAAGTTTTAACCAAATTATACACAAATATGGTTAGTAAAAAGTTAATATGCACAGGATCAAAACGATTGCTGATTAAATCATTCGGGTTTATGAAGGACAACAAATCAATATCGTATGTCTGCATTTATGTTCCCCTTTATCACCGCCCGAGCAATCACTATAAACCTAGTGATAGGTCTTTCCAGCTGAAATATATTGAGGATGACAAGAAGAGGACGAATGTTTACTAGAAAATAATTTATTTTACTAGCTAAATGATAATGAACGCTGTTTATTATTATAGATTATTAGAATCGAAAGAGTGATTACGATTTCATAATGACAAAGAAGAAACAGTTATAGGAAAAAAAGATACGTTTTTTTATGAAGAAAGCTGGATGTTTTGTTTTTTCACAAAATATTACTAACATTCTCGTTAACCATTTCAACTAAGCTTATGCTAGGAGATGGTCCACGTCTTGTGGCCTTAATGCCTCAGTGTCATTCTCTACCAGTCAACTCTGGGCGAGAGAGAATACATACTGCTAGAAGTAATCATCGAGGAAAAGATATGATATATATATATATATATATATATATATATATATATATATATAATTATATTGCGTAAGGCCTAAGATGAGAAAATTATTAAAGTTTAAAAATCCTTGTACAGTACCAGGGCCTGTATAAGCTGAAAATTGTTTCTGGAGCAACTTTTTCAAAGGAATGATGAAAGTTCATCAAATTCAGACAAGCCACAAGAAAGCGGGCCTGCGCATTTTTTTTTGTTTTTGCTTATATCACAATCCGAAAGTAATTAAAACTTTTTTTGTTTCCAACTTGGTAAAAGGAACATTCCTTTTTAACTAAGGATTACAAGCATTTTGTTCGCAATTCCGAAATTTTCTATACGAAACGAAATTTGGGATAAAATATACGTACCCACAATAGATACTTAAAATGTAATTTATGCACGATTCTTCTACAGATAAAGAAAATGTGCGCGCACTGCTCTCTCTTGCTCCTACAATGTGATACAGACAATAGACCTGCACTGTATTTTAGATATACGAAACGTAACTCTCTTTTTCTGATAAAATTGACGATAAAAGTAAGCAAATATTGCTTACTTTTATCTTCTTCTTAACTTCCATTCGCCTCTGCCGCAACTTTTCGTAACGCATAAAATAATCATCAGTAAGCTGGGGACTAACTCCCTAAGTCAAGTAACCGTTAAGAAGTTTTATTTAAAAAATTCTAAATACAAGAATTTGAAATCGAGTTCCTTAAAGTGAACACGTGAAATCATTGTTCTTGAAAAGCTTTTCGTTGCATGGAACATTTTTATTTCTAAACATTTCCCGTAGCGTGTTAATGCACGCGACTGTACCGGAACTAACTCTCCGGCAGCGCCGCAAGAGCATTTGTTCGCCGCGGCCCGACGTTGGTTTAGATTAAATGCTCTCGTTTCTCACTTGACATCAATGCAATTAGTTTTTATGTGCCTGCCATTTGTTGTAGGTGGTTTTCGGGCTTGTGTACTCTTTCAGGAAAAATATTTTATCATTCTGATGATTGATGTTAGAAAAGCGTGATACCTAAGGTCGACAAATTTTAATAATAAGTTATGCGGTGGGCTTATAACAATGTAAGAAACGTATTTAGAATTGAACGCACCACTGTTGCGGATATTTCTCAAAACCGAACGAAGCGCTTTGCTTCATTTTCCATTATTCGTACAGCAAAGGATTGGAATAGTTTCCCGTTGTCTTTCCTTCCAATTACAATGTGTGTGTTTTAAGAGTAGAGTAAATATTCATTTACTAAACTATACGCTTTATTATCAAGGACTTCATTTCCACTTAAAACCAGGTGGGATCGTGGTCAAGCACTTAGAAAATATAAAGAAAAAGTTTTTCCGAAGAAACCGATGGAAACAAAATCAACTTAATATGTAGCAATAGAAATTTAAGTTTCCTACTCAAAAGACATGTTTAGTTTGTATGCAGTAATGTAGATATATTTTTCAACTGTCTCCAAAAAAGGAGAAAGCTCTCAATTTGTCTGTATAAGTCTTAAAATTGCATCAAGTATGTGGGCGACAAATGGACGAATAACTCAATATCAAGCTTTTCAATTTTGATGATTCATTTTTTTATTAGAAAGGATATAATTCAAGAGTAGTTTAGTTAGAGTTTGGTTAGGTTCTTATTACGTTATATTTCGACGATAATTCGGAAATAAAAACAAATCGAATCAAAAGTTATACAAAACGTGTAATAACGTTTTGAATAACATTTGATACGATTTGAAGTCGGTTTTTGTTTTTACTCGTAAATATACTTTTGAAAAACCAAGAATTATTCCTGTCCCGAGTTCGTGACATATTCATTCAAATTAAAAATCTCGTTGAAGTGAATAACTCTCAGTTATAATCAACATAATTCTATTTATGAAAATTGTGTGAGAAAAAAGACTTAAATTTAATCACGAATTTGTAGTGAAATGGTAGGAAATACGACGAGATTTTTTGGCCCCAGTTGTGCTGAATAGCATATTTTTTTTCCATTTTCTGCTACTCGGGATATTTGAAAATGTTTCGAGTAATTTAACACAACTTAAAAATTTTATTCTAAATATTTTTCCAGAGATAAAATTTATTAAATGTGTCATTCGCGGTTAAGTTTTTCTACGACTTCGATCCGATACAACGATTCGTGTTAACAACCTTTATGTTTGTTTATATATATAATCTACCTCTGCATTGTACGTATTGTTTTCTCTTTACGTGATATTCTAATTCTGTGGGAATGTTACATATTTAATATGTAATTCTATTTATTTTCGTATTAAATAAATTAATAAAATGTACCCATGGGCAGTGATCAGCCATTCGGATCCTTTATCGATTTGTTAAGTTCAAAACTCATAATTAACTATCATTTGTGCCTCCTTTTTCTTGGGACTGAAAAAGCGTTTTTATTTACACTAGTTTTTTAAAATAAGGTAAGGAGCAAATGCTCTCTTTGTATTTACGAATTGTCGTAAGAATATTATGAAATATAATTAATCAGAACCTAACCAAATTCTCATCAAACTACTCTTGAATTACATCCTGTCCAGTCAAAAATGAATGATCGAAATCGGTTAGCGTTATATAGAGTTATTCGTACATTTGTGGCGCCATATGGTTTTCTCAAGTATGCCATTGTCAGTATTGGACCAATTCTTATAGCATCAGCTTTCAAATGTTCTCCCTTGTTAGGAAACGATCATTAAAAAGACGTACAGACGAATTGAGAACCTCCTCTTTTTTGATGTCGGTTGAAAAAAATATAAAGTTCAAAGGTAATACGCTTTTCCTCTGTGTCTAATATCTCTAGAATTTCTGAGAAAAGAATTTCAAAGCATAAATATAACCAAAACAAGATGGCGTTGGTAAGCTGTGATGTCGTAAAAACCTTAACAACAATTTCACAACTTCAGATTTATTTGTTATGAAAATCTGTTTTTTCTTCGCGACATTTTTATTGTTTGAAGTTAGAGGATTTATACTTCTGTCCGTTTGTTCTTCGATGAAAACTTCTTTATTACAGTTACATTTACAATTATTTATAAACATCATCAGTTATGAGCATCATACAAATCGAATGGAGTGATCCATGTCAAAGCACAACGTTATTTTAGTAAGGGACAACTTTAATTATATCAGCCCTCATTTACGTTCCTTTGGGTTTCCTTGGGAAACGATCAAGTCCCTCTATTGTTTGCGATTGGGTATGTAAGAGGAGTCATCGAAGTTTAATATACGTTTGACCAAAGACGGTATTCGAACCTTAAACAATTAATAAATATCCCAAAGTAGGGTATAAAAATAATATAAGTGATATCTTGGTATTTAGTAATCAATTAACAACTTTGTCTAAATATCTTATATCTCTGTCGGATCGGGAGTAGGGATTTAACGCTTGAGCGAGCAATATAAATAAATATGCGTGCTTGATAGATTTTGTGATGGTTGTGTTTGGGCAAATGATGTTTCTGAGCTGACATGAACACAACGACTTCTCGAAGCTCTCGAAGTATTTGGTTGTGTTGACTGAGCTTATGCTAGTTCTACAGGGGAGGAGGGAGTAACCTCCCCCCGGGCTCTCCTTGAGCACAGTGCAGAGGGGCTCCGGTGCGTTCCACGTGAGATCCCGGAGCCCCTCGTCATGCACCGAGGAGGTTTTAGTGGGTAAGATCCCCACATAACCGCCGCCTTCCCCCCAGAAGGCGGGGTATCTTTGTGAAGATTTCCTCCCCGTCAACAAAAAAAAAAGCTTATGCTAGTTCTATTATTAGCTTATGCTATCCACAAGTTCTTTTAGCTTTTCCAGGCCAATAAGGATCGAACAGCTGGTTCCAATCCCAGATAACAGACAGGAGGGACACGAATTCACTAATTTACCAATTCTTGTAAATATAGATATACCCACATTGTATTCAACGTGCGTTAATGTTAGTAATTATCAATCTACCCTCATTAACCACTCAGATTTATCTTTATTTTCCAGCATACACTTTATACTCTGATCCATTCCAGTTACAAGTACATATATTTTTTCTGTCACTTTACATTGCCAAAGCTTTTGCTTCTCTCTGATATCCGATATAAAAGCAACAGGTACTCAAGCTGCATTGCAGTCACTATTAAAGTTAAAGTTTATCCACTGTTAAAGCTTCAATCATCATCATCAGTCTGTGTCTATCCCCTGCTGGAAATAAGCCTTCACCAATGCCTTCCACCATATAAGATCTTCCGCTTCCTGTATCCAGCAGCTTCCGGATATCCTTATAAAGTCCTCGGTCCATCTGTAGGTAGGGCGTCCTACACTTTTTCGACTACTGCTCGCCCTCCATTCTAATTCGCCAGACTTTCCTACCTATAAAGATTTATTTTTGAGTTATGTTTGCTATGTATAATGCCGTAGGGGTTATAGGGAAAATTATATCACACAATAAAATTGCAGATAAATTCGCTCACCGTACATAACGTCGGTCGATCGTTAACTAATTTGTGCAAGGGAGTGGCTACAAGAGTTATGGTTGAGCAGTTTGTTAACTTTTAATGAAGTGTTCGATATCAACAGAACAAGGAAGCCACTACAACGAGTTAGTTTGGTTTGATTGCTTAATTTAAACTTGCTCAACGTTTCAGCATTGATGGTTGGGGAACGTAACGCTTACAGAAGTTTTATCTGTGCCAGTAGTCGCCCTATACATGAAATTCCATTTTAATGCAGTGATCGGAATATTGATAATTCACAGCTCGAAATTGGTTTAGCGATTATGTTAGTAATTATCAATCTACCCTCATTAACCACTCAGATTTATCTTTATTTTCCAGCATACACTTTATACTCTGATCTATTCCAGTTACAAGTACATATATTTTTTCTGTCACTTTACATTGCCAAAGTATTTGCTTCTCTCTGATATCCGATATAAAAGCAACAGGTACTCAAGCTGCATTTTAGTCACTATTAAAGTTAAAGTTTATCCACTGTTAAAGCTTCAATCATCATCATCAGTCTGTGTCTATCCCCTGCTGGAAATAAGCCTTCACCAATGCCTTCCTCCTTATAAGATCTTCCGCTTCCTGTATCCGGCAGCTTCCGGATATCCTTATAAAGTCCTCGGTCCATCTGTAGGTAGGGCGTCCTACACTTTTTCGACTACTGCTCGGCCTCCATTCTTATTCGCCAGACTTTCCTACCTATAAAGATTTATGGTTGAGTAATGTAACCTATGTATAATGCCGTAGGGGTTATAGGGAAAATTATATCACACAATAAATTGCAGATAAATTCGTTCACCGTACATAACGACGGTCGATCGTTAACTAATTTGTGCAAGGGAATGGCTAAAAGAGTTATGGTTGAGCAGTTTGTTAACTTTTAATGAAGTGTTCGATATCAACAGAGCAAGGAAGCCACAACAACGAGTTAGTTTGGTTTGTTTAAACTTGCTCAACGTTTCAGCATCGATGGTTGTGGAACGTAACGCTTACAGAAGTTTTATCTGTGCCAGTAGTCGCCCTATACATGAAATTCCATTTTAATGCAGTGATTGGAATATTGAAAATTCACAGCTCGAAATTGGTTTAGCGATTATGTTAGTAATTATTTGATATTACTCATTTAAATACTGCGAAGCAACCCTATGAATAATTAACATTATGTATAATATAGCAAGCTTTTGCTGTGATTCATAGACATAAATTTAATACCAAAGATCTTAGTTTAATATAATAATAATATTAGATTTATTATTCATTTACACAAACAGTCTCGGTAACAAAGCTAATCTTCACACCACGCATATTTACGAACCAGTGATCAATTCGACATAGTCTTATTATGTTGCTATTATACAATATTAATCGTCTTGTATATTTACTATCGATTACGATTATTGTATTCGATATGTAATGTCTAAATAATATAATAAAAATATCTGAATATAATTATAAATATATAAGAATTATCTCTTATATATTTATTAAAAAGTATTCCTAAATCTATGTAATTATTCCATAGACAACATAATATTTACACTATTAATAAGTTTCTAATAACAGTTATTAACTAAAAAGTTATTAATAGTGTAAATATTGTTTCGTTATTAATTTTGTAGTAAATAACTATTATCTTACAGTTTTCATTTAATACTCACGAGCGGTTATAATTTGTTTGACAAAAATAATTATGCATTCACTATGGCTGATGATATTCACCGGCTGATGTGTCCCGTTTGATGACTGAATATCTAGTTAATAGTAGAATGCATATGAATTACGTTTCCTTATAGGATATGAATACCCACAGTCAGGTAGACTGTCGACAAGCCTAATCGCAACATAATATATTGCGAAAAATATAAGTATGAACAAAGTTAAGTTCGATTAGGAAGACACGGAGCTATCAACAGCTTCGATAAAACAAGATTCATTCTTTTAGTTTCCGCCTTTCCTCTCAAACTTTTCGGATAAATAACGTGTTATGCCAAATACTGCGATCATTGGCAGTTTTTTTCGGGAATAATAAGATTTTACACGGACTAATAAATAGTACAATTTATTAGTAAGCCCTGTGAAGCTTATATTATGGTATAAAAGTGCTTATATAAGTAAAATTAATTCCGCCATTATGAATAGAGTAAAAACTGCGCCGTTTGTTGCCTACGGAAGGTAATAAAACGATCAGTTCAGGTTTTTATCTCGCGGGTGCAATACTGACGTCGCCAACTCTTAACGAGATGAACTTTAGCGAAATTAATTCGGTCGAAGCACGTCTAGCGGTTATATTGAACTTTGAAAAAAAAAATCTAAATTATATTTCTGGCAACATTTAATTCTTAGTAAACATAATATTGATAATCTAGACTTCGTGCACAACTTCTCTACTTCGTAGACTTTGTACTTCAACAAATCACATTTGGTTGGTCGTACCAAAGGAGCATAAGTAGAGGAAGACAAGTTAATTTACGAGCAATAACAAAAGCCGACTTCAAATCGTATCAAACGTTGAACGCGGACACTTTGCATTTCCGAAGTATAGTAGGTTTATTACGAAATAGAAGTATATACAAAGGAATGGAGAACCTTCTCCTTTTTCGAAGTCGGTTACTAAAGTATATTGATTCATTCATCATTGATATGGCAGTCTTATTTTAAGTCGGGAATCGAATCTGGCATTACGCTTATACTTGCTTGACGTATGTGTCTATAAACGAATCGATATTGATAAAGTCTACGAAAACAAATTTAAATTGGAAAGCGTTGTTCAGGGTAGTTGCATGTAATATCACACGGTGAAGCATAATTACAGAGAAGCCCGCTCCGACGGCAATCAGGAATATATTATCATTAATTTGAGAATCAGCTCATTGGAGCATCGGAACGCAAAGCAAGAGCAGATAGTATCATAGCTTATACGATACGTATTAAAATTTATCAAATTATGGTGAATTTTAAGAGATTTTTCTACCAGTTCTTTGAATTTCAACCAGTATTTTTCTGAGAATACGTAATATATAAATCATTTGGTTCAGGGTACGGTCTGCAAATCGTAAGGTATAGGTCAAATCCACCATTCTATTATTGACGAGAACCATCTCCTTGCACAAGGTAAAGCTTAGTTGGCATGGTTAACAAGAATATAAGTAATATTTTTGAATAAAAAAGAAATAAGGTGTCATGTTAAAATATAGAAGCAACACAATTTGAAAAAAAACTTAATTCTATATATATTTCCTTGATTTATTATTTTATTTTGCCGATTATTTTTTATTTAAGTACGATAAAAATAAAAAAATGTCTCTTTATTTTTTTCGACAACACAAAATTACATAATTAATACATATTAATAATTCGCTAAAGCGCCACCTGTGATCAAGCAGTTGAACTACATTCTTAATAGTCACGCTATCGGCCTCTATGTATATGACTCTAGCACTTCTGTTATATATTTTTCTTACGGTTTAAGCCTTACATTGTTTTCAGTTCGATCGCGCAGCAAATCCCCTATTTCCTCCAACCCTGCCGTAAGATACTTCGTTCCAAAAATATTGTTAGCGTTCTGTTTTATTAATCTCTTATAACTACACTTCTGTTGAGGTCAAGAGTCATGTTCTACTAAGTTCCCGTTCCTTTTACAAATATTACTTATTAACCATTTCAAATAAGCTTAAGCTAGAGCTAGCTTGTTAGTAGATGGTTCTCGTCAATAGTCGAATGGTGGATTGGAATCTACAACCATACGTTTCGCAGACCGTACCCTAAACTATTAGGCTATTGACGCATATTGGCGCTTTGCTTCGTTCTTCCATTATTCGTACAGTAAAAGATTGGAATAGTTTGTCCGCGTCTGTCTTTTCCCCCGATTGCAATGTTGGGTGTTTTCAAAAGAAGATTAAATAGAAATTTACTAAACTAGTGCGTCATTATTTAGTACTGTATTTCCACTTAACATCAGGTGGGATCGGGGTCAAGTACTTGCTTAGAAAGTATAAAATAGCAAGTCTTTTTTGGTCATCGTATTACTTTAGAAAGATGTATATAAGAGAAGCGGACTGTAGATTGATCTCAATGTATATAATAAACATAAATCTCAAGTAACAGAGCAATTCCCGCGCCGACGTAGATTAATTGTTTGCTGAAAAGCTTTGTACCGTCCGCCTTGTCTTCACTAAGACAATGTATTATTTCAACAAATTAAGGCACATTGTGCTTGTTGGTGTTCAATTATATTCTAATAAGAATTGAATTAAGGATATTATTTAATAACAAAAGCTCTGCTCACTGACGTTCCGTAGAGAAAAAGGATTTTTAACTTTCTCACTCTCGATTGAAAAAGCAAACTTCCAATAAAACATTTTAACCAACAAAAAATAAGACTTTTTAAATTTATTTTATTGTATTTGTATGTGAAAGTTAAGGTAATCATGAGGAAAGCCCAGCCCACGTTTCGTCTTCATTCGCTCCATGTTTGTAAACAGCGACAACAAAATCCAAGCTATGTTTTTGTTCGTCTTGTTCTTTGTTGTCCCCGAACAAATAAAGTCAAAGAGCTTTTCATAAATCCTCACAAACGAAACGTACGTGGGAAGGAGAGAATTTATCTTTTGTTTCCTCTAAGAATTAAAACGTTGATCCTTCAATTTCTTATTTACGTGTTTTCTGTAACTAGTGTAAAATAATTTCTTCAACTTCGACTCGTGTATATCTGAGTTTAAATATTATGTACATACTATTACGTCCTTTTAATATTGTGACAAAGGAAGGCAACAATCACTGTCTAGTTGTAACCGTAAGATGCTGCAGCGGTGTACTTTAAGACTTATTTTTTTATTATGGATATTTTTTTTTATTTTTACATTTTATTCTCTTACTTCATTATCCTTTTTTCTCTCTCATTTCCTTTTAAATTCTGCTGCCATTGTTGACGCAGTTTAAAACTGTTAATATTGTTAATAAATATTTTTTACTTTAATTTTTTTAACAATGCGATTAGATTTTTTTTGGGAGCAATTTATTATGTCACCGTAGTCCCTGGCGCATTATCGCATTGCCGTATTATAAGAAGAGGTTTCTGTGCTCGTCGTTTCGCACAAAATCCAGTATGGTTTAGTAGGTTGGGTTATTTTTTGGCTTCATCATTGCTTTGGCAGCTTTGTAGCAATCGATGTTCTTTTGTGAAGGTGTGTGGTTTATCAAATCTGTTGCAAAGTGTTGTTTGGGTTGTTCAAAACATTAATGCTTGACACCCCCTTCACAGATAACGATCTCGTGGCCATTGATACTGTAAACTACTTATTAACATAGTAAATTGTTTACGACGAAAATTAAACATCTTATTATTAAAAATGTAGGGACAACAACTATTCAAACATGTAACATTCTGGATATCCTTATGCTGGTCACGTAGTACTGTGAGTTAAGGAAAGCAGGACATGTCTACCGAGGACGATTATTATTCAAGAAAGTTAATAAAACGTGCTGTAAATACATTCAGACAGAAATACTATGATTTTTCTTACTAAAATATAGACTGGTGTATGGACATTGTTTGATTAAAAAGGGAAGGTAATAAGAAGTAAAACGAGATCTAACAGAAGACTGCAATGACTAACATTGTGACGTCAAACACCTCTGTTCCCCTGTTATTATGAGCAATGTAGTCTAAATCAAAATCTATAGCTTACGTTTTTTGGAGCTCACCCACTCGGTGGGCAAAGGCAGGGCAGTCAATTACCGGCCTGCCAATGACAAAAGCAATTAAGTCTGATGGTGTTGGTTGGTCCGATGGGACAATTGGAGGAGGACCGTCAATCAAGTGATCAACACTTTCTACTAGAGACCTTTAACAATGAAGGAAAGGACTGTGAAGAAAAAGAGAAAGTTATTGTAAACGTAAGACAAAACTAAATCAATTACATTACCTCTGGTGACATATAATAGAGATTTTGTATAGAAATCGAAGGAGATTTATTCGAAAATTAATATTCAATTTCATGAATTCTCGTGACCGTTAAGCTTTTGTAGACTCGTCACCAGTCGAAAGATTTCTTTTATTACATACCATTATTCATTTTCTGTCATTAAATCTAGAACGTTAAGTTCCGATAAATTACTAAGAGTTTAAGTCATAAAATGTAGGTGTTATATCATTTTGGAACAATGATTAGTGGCGACAACTTTTAATGATGAAAATATTTGCAATTTTTTTTTATAAATAATAAATAAAAATAAAAAATATTTGGTGTAACATAAATGTCAAAAGCAGTTATTTACATTTTATTACAAAACAATCGTGCCGCATAAATAGCGGGTTTTTATCCAATTTTTTTTTGTTATTTTTCTATTTTGTTCGATTTCAACTACGAATTAAAACAAAAACCGATATCAAATCAAATAGGAATATTACGAAATAGAATGAATCAGAACCCAACCACACTCTCATCAAACGAATATTTATGTAAATCCTTTCCAATATAATTATCGAAATCAGCTATCGCGATATTAAGTTGTTAGTCCATTTGTCGCGCACATACTTAATGCATATTTAAGACTTATATGGTTTTCTCATTGGTTGACATTGTCAGGATTAGATGAAATTCACCTAGGAACACGTGGAATGCACCAGCTTTCAAATGAAATAAGAATCATAATCGGTTACCCCAGTCCAAAGTTATGAGGTAAATATAAAAAAACACAAAGACAGCTTGTGGGAACCTCGTCCTATTTTGCAGTCGGTTGAAAATAAAATTTTGTTTACCGTAAAATATTTTTTTTATACAATGGCTTATTATTGACTACTATTAAAATATCTGACATTACGAAGGCAGTTATTTTGTTTTGAATACCATAAAACATTAAAATACAAACTAAAGTTCACCTTACTACGATTAATGTTATTCAAATATTTAATCCCGCTCTCAAAAGCGTTCAGCTTTTAAGTTAGGTTAGGAAAACAAATTTCTAATGTAGTGTGACCTAAATCTAAGCCTCTTAAACTAAACACCCGTAAATGTTGATACATTCCAGATCCTTTGTATTTTGGTACTGTTATTGTTACATTCTATATTACAACAATACATACACTCACTCCAGTCACCTACAGCGGTAGGCAGAGATTTCCACTGAGTACGAGCCTGGCTTACCTCTTACGTTTCATCCACATCCATACATAAACTGACGATCATAGTTATATTCGTTTATAATTTTTGAAACCAATTCTTATCAAACAAAAAACACTACAATAAATTATGGCCTACAGATTAAGTTAATAGAGGTTCAGGCAAAGCGACCTAAGATCTATGCGCCCACTCAATCCGGTGAAGCACTAAAAGTTAGTTGCTCTGGCTAATCCTTAGTTTCGTCAAAAAAAGGTAACACGAGTACACAAAGATTATTAGTAATTCTATCATTTAGCTATGAACAAAAAAACTGCCCGCGTTGGTGTTTTCGATTACAATGTGGGTGTCTTTAATTGAAGAATGAATAGGTATTACTTAGTTTGTGCACCCTATTTTAAAACCACACCTACGTTGCAATGCTAATTTGGCAGTGGAGCCACGTTGCGGACGGCCCTTTTACGGTCTACAGAGAGAAATTAGTATACAAGCTAATTATGTTAATCTAGTCTCAAGCCCTCCTACACATGAATACGGAATCCACACCTACGAGTACAATTACATCGGTCAGCTATATTATATCGCTTGCGACCGGGTATTCAAGGGCAAGTTTTCACTTTACAAGCTCATGCCTGAAACTAGTTAGGGACGCCGTCACCAGTCACGGTCTGGACTATAGAAGGTGAGACATGACACATTCATTTATAAAGGAACAGAAAACTTTCGGAACTCCGGTACGTGGTGACGTATATTGATGATTTATCGCCGCATAAGTTTCAATGTCACCTTTGTATTTCTTCTTCGGCTCCGAATATTACGTACTTTCGTACGTAACTAAGTAAACATATAACTTAGAAGAGAGAGAGAGAGAGAGAGGAAGCGTATTTTTCAACCGACTTCAAAAAAGGAGGAGTTTTTTTGTATTTTTTTACGTTTGCCTTACCTCAGAATAAATTTCAATTAGATTAAATCCGGTATTTGCGTGACAGACGATGATTCCTTTTTTATTGGAATGATGATGTTCAAAGGTAGTTTGTTGAGAGTTTGGTTTCTGATAAGATAAGATTCCTATGGCTGATGTGTGCATTTAACGTTTCATTTGATTTGAGGTCGTGTTGAAAGACAATATAAATTCTGTTGAACAATATAGTTACTATGATAGTTTTTTTATTTCTGGTAACCTCTCTCTTGTCTGTGGTTAACTGTATGCTGCGTCACTGTGCGTTTTACCAAGTTAATATATCCCTTTTCTTAAGATACACCTTTTGTATTATTTATATCATCACAAGTCGCTTTTTGTTTTTACTCGAAGATATACTGTTTAACGAAAAGAAAAATTATGAAAACGTCTTTTTCTCAAAGATGTTATTTTATAATTAGGTCTAAGTGATTATCAAGGTATATTTGAAATATATTGGGGATTACATTAAAGTACTTTTGTATACACATGTCATGCTGATAGGTAAAATAGCCATATTAAAATTATAGTGTACTGTCTCGATATCTACTTACACTTCGAACCGAGAGGCTTCGAACGTCAAGGATGAAGTAACGAATGTTAAGTTATTAAACTGAGTTTACTAATGAAAGTGTGTAGCTTTAACAGACCGGTGGGTTTTATGTTATAACAGGAAATTACTCCTCGCATAGTTTGTTGCCATCCCAGCGTTTTAAATTCAAAGTGTTGTATGTTATAAAGATTATTTCAGCGTGCTACCCTGTGCCTGTTCATTACCCCGTTACAGGAACATTGGAAATACCAGCTGGCTTTGTATCCATCACTATCATCTGACCAGCTCATCTGGCATACTCAGAAAAACGAGACGAGTGGCCTCATCCCAGCTACCGATTTCCGCACATCTCCTCAGAATTCCAAATACGTTCTACGAGCGTACGTTTTCCTCGTGGAATCAATTGTCACCGTCGGTGTTTCTGATCCAGTATGATTTGGGGACCTTCAAGAAATGATCCTGCTTCTTTCTTGAAGGCCGATAACGTATCTGCAGCTCCTCCGGTGTTCTAAATGTTCACAGGCGATGTTGATCACTTATGATCAGGTGAGCCGTAAGCTCGATTGCCCCTTTTTCATATAAAAAAACCATTAACCTTCTTGGATTGGTTAGAGCAATAGTGATGGCTAATCTCTTTGTCTCTTGTATCTAGTAGGCTGTCAAATTAGAGACTTAAATTTATATCTTTTGTTAGGATATTGTTTTTGATATTAAATTGAGGTAGCCTACCACCAGGTCAGAACCAGGATAATGGTGTTCGGTAGTACTTTGTGACAGTCTATTAATATCTCTAAACCCATTCTTCACCACAGCTATTTCTTTTTTTAATGTTAAGTATTGTCCAGACTCATTTTCTTCTGTGAACATATGTGACACTCCAATTGAAGTGGAGCACCCTTAGATCAAATTAAAAACCAAGGAATGTCATCATGGCGCTCAGGATTTAATCATATTCGAAGCGTCAATAACCCAATGGTTTAGGGGACGCTCTGTCGAACTTGTCGAATCCACCATTCGACTGGGTTAGTTGAAATGCTAAAATAATATATATATATAATATTTTAACGAAATTAGTTCTTATATATCGCTCAAGCACGCGTATAACGTAACAAATTTCGCCCTCAAATTCCATTACACGCAATAAATTCAACGACACATTCCGCACGTGACAATTTATCAGGAAAATATAATATTAGAATTTGGTACTTTTAAAATTGGTACCATTTTGCTCAGATTTTAAGGTAATCGGGGTTGGACCAAATGACGTTAACATTTTTAGTCGTTTGCTGGTTTTGGTTTGGTTAAATAGCAATTCATTATATATAAAGTAAAATACAAATATAAAAAACTTTACAAAAACTTTTTTGTTGACGGGGAGGAAATCTTCACAAAGATACCCCGCCTTCCGGGGGGAAGGCGGCGGTGATGTGGGGTTCTTACCCACTAAAACCTCCCCGGTGGCCCTTTCCTCGGTGCATGACGAGGGGCTCCAGGATCTCCAGTGGAACGCACCGGAGCCCCTCTGCACTGTGCTCAAGGAGAGCATCGTCCTGGGGAGGTTACCTCCCCCTGTACCCTCGCAGCTCAAGGCGACACGGGCCAGCCGATGTCGCCTTCTTCCCGGGTCCACTTTGGTGGACGACGCAGGCCCCCACCCTTGTCGCCCAGTGAACCCGAGGCCCCTTTTAGTCGCCTTGTACGACAGGCAGGGGATACCGTAGTCTTATTCTTGAGAGCCCAGAACTACAGGGCTGATTATGAATAAGCTAGTGTAACTAACCATTGAATACAACGTGGTATTTAACGTCAGATGGGTCTGAAGTCAAGCGATTTAGAAAGTACATATCGACAGTAGAAAGAAGAATGTCGTTTTTCGACAAGTAAATAACTTATAAAGTAACTAACTTGTAAATAACAAGTAAAAACAAAAACCGACTTATCGTACGAATATCATGTAATATAATTAATCAGAATCTAACTAAACTATCATTAACCTACCTGTAGGCGACTCGCACAACAGTGGTCCTCTTGGACAGCTCAGATGCACACGCATACATACATATGCGCGTGCACTCGCTCTCTCGTTCTGAGAGGTCAGTGGACTGTATATATAAGTTCGGTTCAAGGTTCAGTGGACTGTATTAAAAGGTTCGGAAGTTCAGTTCTATGTTTAATTCACAATAGACGATTATAAACTAAACACATAAA
This sequence comes from Meandrusa payeni, assembly GCA_029286785.1. NCBI lineage: Eukaryota > Metazoa > Arthropoda > Insecta > Lepidoptera > Papilionidae > Meandrusa > Meandrusa payeni. The sequence goes on along the minus strand of JAGSMX010000008.1, from coordinate 915,641 downwards.
GGTTCACAATAATCAAAACGTTCACGAATAATAAAAGTTCACATCAATAATAAAGGTTCACATATAATAAAAGTTCACAAAGGTTCAGGTTCACTATTTAATAAGGTTCAGTTCACTTACGGTTCAGGGCAACGGTCTTTCACCAGATCACGTTGCGTTCTAATTAATTTGGTTCGTTCAACCAAGGTTCAGAGCACAGTTCAGCTCACAGTAGTTCAACAAATAATCATCTACTTATAAGGTTCGGTTCAGAGCAACGGTCGTTCTACACGTTGCTTACTATTTAAACGTTCTTTCAATTAAAGTTCAGAGCAACCGTCTCACCATGGTTCAACTAAATAATCATGCTTACAGGTTCTATGCACCACCTTAAATACCCAAAATGGGCTCTACCCCGCTCCGTCTCATAGTTAAAATATTCATAAAAATACAATTAACCGAAGCGGGAACTCAGAAAAGGACGCTTTCCAATAGCAATTACCCTATTGAATTCGGCATTTATAAAATTAAACACGCCTGACGTTGCCATCTGCAACGTTTATAGCTCTAATTGTTAATGGCAGATCATAAACCTAGCAATTTAGAGCAATATGCCCAATAACCCAATAAGCTCTTTCCACAGGTTTCTTTACAATTTTACATGATCTTAGGATCGGTCTTTCGCTTTGAAATATTTACAATTTACTGGGAACTTATACATAATCACTTATTTACTAATATTAACTATATTATGTTCCCGGGTTCGCTGGTCGGCTGGCCGGTCGTCTACATTCTCCCCGCTGAACCTCTTCAGCTCTGGTTGCAAGGGTTAGAGCGGCCAGTCGGGTCACAGGTCATCTGATGACTCTGGTGCGCGTTCGGAAGTCTGCGCTGCGCACGTCGTCGGGGATTGAGAAGGTTCGCTCGACAATCCTGCGTACGGCCACGGCCACATTGTGGGGCAGTGCCGGTTCCACGACGATCACGTAATCTCCCGCCTGGATCGAAACCGCCCACCGCAGGAGGTTGGCGCGGTGTGATCGTTGGGAGGTATTTCCTGCCAGCTTCGACGCAAGGGACAGTAGTGGGTGCACCCGCGGAGCTGCTCAACAGGAAATGGTTCGTTACAGCTTCTACATCTTCATGATGCATGAGCATGTTCGTAAGTGGCCGCACACCGACCGTGTATTCGGCCACTGCGAGCCGAGTCGCAAGCATCTCTTCCTTTGGCGCTCGCGACTTCATGATCGTGGTGAGAGCGGCCTTAACAGGCAGGATCATGCTCTCCCACGCGTCACCTTGATTAGGTGCTCCAGGAGAGATAAAGCGCCAGTCAAACCCACTGCAGCGCTTTCTCTCGGAGTTTGGGGTGGCCATTGTTCGTAGGCGGTTCGTAATTGTAAAACCCAATATTGTTTTCGGATATCGTTCTTAACCACGTTACGTTCACGTGCGTTGTTGTTCGTGTGCGATTTTTGAGTTCTTGTTCCACTCGTTAAATGCGTAATTTGTTCTGTAATGTTTATACGCTGTTCTTCCTGTATTAAAAGATGCTCTGCACGTTGTGTTAATATCTCGGTTCGAGGTTCACTCGGAACATGGCGTAATAACTCTTGCAGTTATTGCTTAAACTACGCTGTTCAAATTTCGCTTTATTCGCGATCTCTTCTGTGGTTCCATTACTCGCAACATAATTGTCTTCTACGGCGTCTGGATATTCCTGCTCAATATCCATTTCGTTCTTATTTGTAACACTATCTTCCAAAAATGGTGAGCTCGATCTGTCACCGCTCTGTGTCTCATCACACGCGTCGGCTCGACGTGTCGAAACATCTTCTTGTAGGTCGTGCAGTGCAGGTAACTCCCCCCGTACAGGCGTCGACGAAGGTAGAGTTTGGTTCTCGCTCGGTATTTCTCTCGACCGAGCGTTTGCACCCACTGGTCGGTAGTTCGGTAAGACTCGACCTGACGCTAGCTTTCGAGTTTTCTTCAATACGGGCGAATTGCAACTCGAATCTCCTTTCAATTAATTTCATTTTTCGTTTAATATCTCCTCTTTGCGTTTTATTAATTCAAGCCCGCTTCTCGCTTTCTTATTGATGTCGATCTACTTATGTGGGACGGTACAGACGATGTCGGAGAATGTGTTCTTACACGCTCACTAAACGTAACTCGCGATAGTGCTCTGGTAAGCGCGGCCTCTATGTCGGCGACGCGCGGCAACTCGACCTGTGGTTCTGTGGTTCGGTACGTAGACGGCTGCGGTCTTGTCGTTGCTCCAGAGTAGCACAGAAAGCGACTGCGTTCTTCGTCTCCTTTCTTGTGCCACTGACTTCTTGTCAACACCATGGTTCAGTTCGTTCGATTTACTGATCAAAATGCGGCTCACTAGCGCATATCCGCTCACTGGCGCAGATCCAGGACGCTAGCGCAGATCCGGCTCGAAGGACCAACTTCTGTAGGCGACTCGCACAACAGTGGTCCTCTTGGACAGCTCAGATGCACACGCATACATACATATGCGCGTGCACTCGCTCTCTCGTTCTGAGAGGTCAGTGGACTGTATATATAAGTTCGGTTCAAGGTTCAGTGGACTGTATTAAAAGGTTCGGAAGTTCAGTTCTATGTTTAATTCACAATAGACGATTATAAACTAAACACATAAAGGTTCACAATAATCAAAACGTTCACGAATAATAAAAGTTCACATCAATAATAAAGGTTCACATATAATAAAGTTCACAAAGGTTCAGGTTCACTATTTAATAAGGTTCAGTTCACTTACGGTTCAGGGCAACGGTCTTTCACCAGATCACGTTGCGTTCTAATTAATTTGGTTCGTTCAACCAAGGTTCAGAGCACAGTTCAGCTCACAGTAGTTCAACAAATAATCATCTACTTATAAGGTTCGGTTCAGAGCAACGGTCGTTCTACACGTTGCTTACTATTTAAACGTTCTTTCAATTAAAGTTCAGAGCAACCGTCTCACTATGGTTCAACTAAATAATCATGCTTACAGGTTCTATGCACCACCTTAAATACCCAAAATGGGCTCTACCCCCGCTCCGTCTCATAGTTAAAATATTCATAAAAAATACAATTAACCGAAGCGGGAACTCAGAAAAGGACGCTTTCCAATAACTTAATTACCCTATTGAATTCGGCATTTATAAAATTAAACAATGCCTGACGTTGCCATCTGCAACGTTTATAGCTCTAATTGTTAATGGCAGATCATAAACCTAGCAATTTAGAGCAATATGCCCAATAACCCAATAAGCTCTTTCCAATAGGTTTCTTTACAATTTTACATGATCTTAGGATCGGTCTTTCGCTTTGAAATATTTACAATTTACTGGGAACTTATACATAATCACTTATTTACTAATATTAACTATATTATGTTCCCGGGTTCGCTGGTCGGCTGGCCGGTCGTCTACATTCTCCCCCCGCTGAACCTCTTCAGCTCTGGTTGCAAGGGTTAGAGCGGCCAGTCGGGTCACAGGTCATCTGATGACTCTGGTGCGCGTTCGGAAGTCTGCGCTGCGCACGTCGTCGTGGGGATTGGAGAAGGTTCGCTCGACAATCCCGCGTGATGGCCACGGCCACACATTGTGGGGCAGTGCCGGTTCCACGACGATCACGTAATCTCCCGCCTGGATCGAAACCGCCCACCGCAGGAGGTTGGCGCGGTGTGATCGTTGGGAGGTATTTCCGCCAGCTTCGACGCAAGGGACAGTAGTGGGTGCACCCGCGGAGCTGCTCAACAGGAAATGGTTCGTTACAGCTTCTACATCTTCATGATGCATGAGCATGTTCGTAAGTGGCCGCACACCGACCGTGTATTCGGCCACTGCGAGCCGAGTCGCAAGCATCTCTTCCTTTGGCGCTCGCGACTTCATGATCGTGGTGAGAGCGGCCTTAACAGGCAGGATCATGCTCTCCCACGCGTCACCTTGATTAGGTGCTCCAGGAGAGATAAAGCGCCAGTCAAAACTCCACTGCAGCGCTTTCTCTCGGAGTTTGGGTGGCCATTGTTCGTAGGCGGTTCGTAATTGTAAAACCCAATATTGTTTTCGGATATCGTTCTTAACCACGTTACGTTCACGTGCGTTGTTCGTATTGCACGATTTTTGAGTTCTTGTTCCACTCGTTAAATGCGTAATTTGTTCTGTAATGTTTATACGCTGTTCTTCCTGTATTAAAAGATGCTCTGCACGTTGTGTTAATATCTCGGTTCGAGGTTCACTCGGAACATGGCGTAATAACTCTTTGCAGTTATTGCTTAAACTACGCTGTTCAAATTTCGCTTTATTCGCGATCTCTTCTGTGGTTCCATTACTCGCAACATAATTGTCTTCTACGGCGTCTGGATATTCCTGCTCAATATCCATTTCGTTCTTATTTGTAACACTATCTTCCAAAAATGGTGAGCTCGATCTGTCACCGCTCTGTGTCTCATCACACGCGTCGGCTCGACGTGTCGAAACATCTTCTGTAGGTCGTGCAGTGCAGGTAACTCCCCGTACAGGCGTCGACGAAGGTAGAGTTTGGTTCTCGCTCGGTATTTCTCTCTCGACCGAGCGTTTTGCACCCACCGGTCGGTAGTTCGGTAAGACTCGACCTTGACGCTAGCTTTCGAGTTTTCTTCAATACGGGCGAATTGCAACTCGAATCTCCTTTCAATTAATTTCATTTTTCGTTTAATATCTCCTCTTTGCGTTTTATTAATTCAAGCTCCGCTTCTCGCTTTCTTATTGATGTCGATCTACTTATGTGGGACGGTACAGACGATGTCGGAGAATGTGTTCTTACACGCTCACTAAACGTAACTCGCGATAGTGCTCTGGTAAGCGCGGCCTCTATGTCGGCGACGCGCGGCAACTCGACCTGTGGTTCTGTGGTTCGGTACGTAGACGGCTGCGGTCTTGTCGTTGCTCCAGAGTAGCACAGAAAGCGACTGCGTTCTTCGTCTCCTTTCTTGTGCCACTGACTTTGTCAACACCATGGTTCAGTTCGTCTGATTTACTGATCAAAATGCGGCTCACTAGCGCATATCCGCTCACTGGCGCAGATCCAGGACGCTAGCGCAGATCCGGCTCGAAGGACCAACTTCTGTAGGCGACTCGCACAACAGTGGTCCTCTTGGACAGCTCAGATGCACACGCATACATACATATGCGCGTGCACTCGCTCTCTCGTTCTGAGAGGTCAGTGGACTGTATATATAAGTTCGGTTCAAGGTTCAGTGGACTGTATTAAAAGGTTCGGAAGTTCAGTTCTATGTTTAATTCACAATAGACGATTATAAACTAAACACATAAAGGTTCACAATAATCAAAACGTTCACGAATAATAAAAGTTCACATCAATAATAAAGGTTCACATATAATAAAGTTCACAAAGGTTCAGGTTCACTATTTAATAAGGTTCAGTTCACTTACGGTTCAGGGCAACGGTCTTTCACCAGATCACGTTGCGTTCTAATTAATTTGGTTCGTTCAACCAAGGTTCAGAGCACAGTTCAGCTCACAGTAGTTCAACAAATAATCATCTACTTATAAGGTTCGGTTCAGAGCAACGGTCGTTCTACACGTTGCTTACTATTTAAACGTTCTTTCAATTAAAGTTCAGAGCAACCGTCTCACTATGGTTCAACTAAATAATCATGCTTACAGGTTCTATGCACCACCTTAAATACCCAAAATGGGCTCTACCCCCGCTCCGTCTCATAGTTAAAATATTCATAAAAAATACAATTAACCGAAGCGGGAATTCAGAAAAGGACGCTTTCCAATAACTTAATTACCCTATTGAATTCGGCATTTATAAAATTAAACAATGCCTGACGTTGCCATCTGCAACGTTTATAGCTCTAATTGTTAATGGCAGATCATAAACCTAGCAATTTAGAGCAATATGCCCAATAACCCAATAAGCTCTTTCCAATAGGTTTCTTTACAATTTTACATGATCTTAGGATCGGTCTTTCGCTTTGAAATATTTACAATTTACTGGGAACTTATACATAATCACTTATTTACTAATATTAACTATATTATGTTCCCGGGTTCGCTGGTCGGCTGGCCGGTCGTCTACACTACCCTTTAATTACATCTGTTCCTATAAAAAATTAATCATCGAAATCGGCTGACGTGATATTGAGGTTTTCGTCCATTTTTCACGCACATACTTAATGCAAATTGAATACATATGATTTCTCATGGACACCATTATTATAATTGGAATCGGAAAAAATAAATTGGATAGTACCAGCTTTCAATTAAAAATCGGATCACGTTTAATCGGTTCGTACTGGGGGCAGTCGACATATACGAAGTAACAAACATTAAGAAAAACATGCAAACGAATTGAATACCTTCGGCTTTTTGAAGTCTGTTGAAATTGTTCAAATGCCATAGAATTAATTTTTAATTGAATGCGCCGATGATTTGGCCAAAGAGACAGCCTTTATAAAAATGCAAAATCCTCGTCGAATGGTTGTAGTCGGAGTGTACCTATAAAAATAATGATAAATCATTGAATTTTATCTTGTTTTGGGCTCTGGTGTAAAATTGCATATTTTGAGCTAAGACATTTCTGCTCTCTACCGTCGATGTACATGTATATATTTTGGTTATCGTTATAAGGCGGCTTCCTCGTGCTTATGTAGTGACTTATAACTAGATATTTATAACACGGATTATACGTAATATATCATGATTAATATCGTGGCGACAATATGCTTAGCGTGTGTGTGTGCTCTCACGTCTCGAGTGGTTGCCATTCGTGTCTTGAATATTTAATGCCCGCTTGATATAATACTCAATGTATATGTTTACAAGAGAAATTCTACTGATAGATTTTCCTTGACAAAGTTGTATGTGCCAATTTCTTACCACAAGAAATGTGCCTGAAGAATTGCTCGGAATCGACCAGCTGCTAATTCCCATTACCGCAAACCACAGTAAAGTCACGATAGCTCAGTGTCCGGACGGTTGCCTCAATTGATATAGACTATAAGCAACCTGAGTTCATAACTCGGTGCTGACATCAATGTATTTGTAGTTGCAATTTTATGTACTGATTTACCACGCGCTCAAAGGTGAAGGAAAACATTATGAGGAAACCTACATGTGCTGTACATTTTAAGACGTGTCGTCCATACGTACCAAGGCTGCGGGAATAACTTTCTCTTTATACTCGCTTTACATATCTAGCCTTTAACTTTAACAGTAAAATACCAAATTCCATCGTCAACATTTTGATCGCCGACCGCGCTCTACGTACAATTCTACGTTTTTCACCAAACTTTTTACCACGCGTTTTTGGAATCAGTTCTCACGTTCATTTTCAATTCCTTTTATAAAAGTCATAAGACAATAACAAATGCCAATTCCATACATAGATATAGGTATTTATTTACATATATTTGTCACAAACAACCAGAAGAAAGACACAGAATTTTTATGTGAGCAGCGGCTTGTAACTTCTTCTGTTACATGCTTATATTTGTGACTAGATTATAAATAAGAAGTAAAACTTGCTACGTCTACCGTTTTCTTCTAATACTACATAATATTAATATAGCCCTCCCCGCCAGGGTTAAAATTGTACAAATTCAATTAATTAATTTATTTAATCAAAATTATTTTTTTACGCAGATCTGAATTAATAAAATATATAAAAGCTTTAAATTTGTACTTCAGTGTTCTACGACGTTTTAAAGAGATTGTTATTAACCGAAGGCGCCTTCAGCTGTGTACATTCACAATTATAATAAAAGCCTCTCTTTGGATTTTCCTTTTCCTTTTTATTTGTTAATTACTTAAGATGGATTTTCACGTACGACATCTTTAATTTAATATTATATTAACAACTATTTACCATGACTGTGTTAAGTAGTAATGAGCAATATGTATTATATAATTATTAGTAAAGAAATTCAAAGTAAATTCTTTCTTTTGCTAAGCTTTTAATGTTCTTCGTAAATTTTATCTTTATTTTTATAAGCCGATATAATGGCCTTCCTTGAGCCGTGACATTAATAGCCCATTGAGAGGATTTTGCCATGGAAAAGATAATTTTTTCTCACATTTATTAAAATACAGAAAATATATCCATTTTTATAAGCCTAATGTGTTAACAGCCTATTGGTTCGTATACAAACACACGGCGATAATAATATTTGTATAATTATTTACGCTGCTTTTGATATTTATAAAGTTGTTGTGTTTTAAAGGAATAATTAATGAAATTTGTGGATTAACATTGCAAAGCCTGGATAGCTTTATTGTTGTCCTGTCCTTCTTATTACTTAAATTACTGATAAATCTATTGGCCAATATCTAACAAGAAGGTTGATTTGGCTCCGAGTGCTTAATGATTTATATTATGTTTTATATATTGAATACAATATCTTACAAGACTTTTTCAAACGACTTCAAAAAGGAGAACGTTCTCAATTCGTCTGTGTCTTTGTTACCTCATTACTTTCGATTGGATGAAGCGATTTTGAAGATATTTTTTTCATTTGAAAGCTGGTATTTCCAGTGCGGTCCAGTGCGACGATGATATCCATGAGGAAATCATATAAGTGTTAAATTTGTATTAAGTATGTGAGCTACAAATGTACGAATAACGTAATATTCAACCATTCGTCGACTCTTTTTCTATCGGAAAGGATGTATTTTGTATAATATACTTGTTATTCTTTCATCACTTCAGCGGTAACAGAATGCTTTTTAACATGTTGTTCCTTATTTACAAAGAACGATACCATCTCTTTTTCCAGATGACGTGTTTGTTTACTCAGTACTTAATAAGCCATTTGTCATCTTCATCATTAAGTAAATGGGATGTTCCTAAAGGTGATAGATTATTGAGACCCGCTTTCTGTAGCAATAAAGAAGTAAACAAACTTCATCTATATTTCCCGATGACCTTTCCAACGTCGACAGCCCTGTGCTCCCTTGGTGTACCCCCTAATGACAGCAAAATGCTCATTTAATGAAATATTCATAGCGTTCTAATGAAGAAACCTTAAGGATGGCTTCGTTGTTAACTCAGAACTGCTTGTACTTTCATTACTAACAATCTTAAAGAAATAATACAAAGGGTAAAATTATCTTGTGATTTTTTATAACGTAAATAATATTTTTTACATACATTTTAATATCTAGGTATGTGATTAGGAATTGTTATAGGTTTTTTATTGATGTATCTAATAGAAACCTGTAACAATTAACAATATATGTAAATACTGCGAAGGGGTGTACGCCAGATGACCTATTTCTGCAACTTTGCAGTAGCTGTGTGTTGATTGGTGATGTAGCTAGTTAAATCAAAGAGTAATTTTTTTCGTACCGCGGCGCAGAATTTTGTTTTTAAACATTCTACAAAGTACCGTGGGACGGGACGGTTTCGATTGCAACCAGTATAGGTTACTCATTTTATTGCTGTATAATTGATCATAAAAGTTCTGGTATTTATGTTAATAAAGATAATTATCTTGAAGATTTTTATTGTCAGATAATATAAAATGTGTCTCTAAGATATCGTGCCGCAAAGTGGATTTCATTTACTAATTTTAAAAAGCCAATATCAAAGCGAGAAATAAAACAAGACAAATACAAAACTAAACACATTATTTAGTTGAATTAAATAAAGTTAGCCTTCACTAAGCTTTACTACACTTCTTAGTGCCAGTTCTCATTTCCTGCCGCAAACTTTTAATTTGGGGTTGCGATTGAACTTTTATAACGATTTAATTTTACTTATACTTATTAATTTATATTATTTTGGTATATATACCGTATATACATTTATTCTTATAAATTGAGAGCAAATAGGGAAGTGAATCATAATATATGATATTAAGAGATTATCATGGTCAACTGCAAAATTAGGTACAGATATGATTTATGAAAGTCCAAGAGACAATTTTTAATAAAACATTTACAATTACCACTTGTAAATTCTGATTTTATTCTGTACCGATACCAAGAAGAACAACGACAAATTTTCGTACCAGAGTTACGATAAATCTTCGTACGAACTACGCCAAATCATCGTAGCAAGGCTACGCTAAGACTGACGCAAGAAATAAGTTGTCTCTGGCCTTTATAGGACATTTTAAAAAGTTGTAACACTGCTACTTGAAAATGTAAATAAGCTCATTTAAACTGGTATAGCTGTATTTTTTGTTCCCGAACAAAGTGAAATTAAAGACAGTAAAAAGTTTAAATTTACTCTACTTTGTGTAGCGCTTCAAGTGTTGCGATTTGAATAGATTAAACATGGAATTCTCGTTAAGAATTCATCCATTCTATGTCACGAATAATTGAAATTGAAGATTTTAACAAACTTATTATTAATTTAAAATAAAATTATATATAATTTGTTTAATAAAAAATTTAAGCAACCAGGTCTTTTTAATCCAACAGAAGTGAACTATGATTTAGGGTATAAAAAAATCAATACCTATCATGCACGTGAAGATAGACTTAATTCTTGTTTATTGACTTTATTAAATTTTGAGTCAAGACAAAAATTAAACTAATTACCAATTTGGTCATGTAAAAAGAGCAAAGATTTTTGAAGAATAGAATAATATACGGCGGTAGATTTTATATTACAAAGCAAAATTTTATATAGCAAAGTAATTAAAGTCCGTGTGACCCATACAAGAGCTACATATCTAGTCATGGGTCGAATTGTTGTCGTCTTAATGAGTGTATTGAGTGTAAATAGCAATTGTTATCGTTACCTTCTTTTTGACCCGACTGGGATTCAAAACGTAAACGTATTTATATCTTTTAAAATAAGTAAAACACAAATCAAGTCTTGACTTTATAAAGACAAATGTATGACAAAATTAGTAAGTGAAACAATGTTGAAACTTTATGTGTACCAATTTAGGATAAAGAGACAAAAACTTGTTAAATTTGCATATTCCTCGCAATTGTAAAACATTGTTGCGAATATACGAGCATATAGGGCTGGCAAGAGACGAGACTTTCCAAAATAGGGTTTTTACGATAACTTAAATATTGGAATTAAAAAAATTACTACAGTGATGCTTTATTACATCATGATTGCATGAAATTATATTATAAAAAAGTTAGACAGATATTGTAACAATTGGATAATTAGGTTCCATGTGAAAGAATCAGATTTTTCAAAAAAAAATTATATTGTATTGTTTTCTGATAACAAGAAAATTATACTTCCTTTGTTCAACACAGACTACTGTTCGGAACTGTTTTTTTACGACATGATTTTTATAGTGATCTTATATAGGAGATCTTAAATATTGGAATTAAATATGGAACGGCTAGGCCAATTTTGATGGGATTTTCACTGGCACATAGTTGAAATAATAAGGAGAGACACTGCAGTGCGCGGTTAGTTATAATATATATAAAGTATCTGTATAAAAAGTAGGTAAGTTTACAAACATTAATCCAACAAGCATGCCTGTGATCATAAAATAAAAAAGCTGAAATGACCTTGTATTTCACGTCGACATGTAAGAGAAAGTTTCAACGGAGCGATAAGCCATAACAATAGCACAATTTACTGCGAATTGTCTGCACGTAAACTGTAAAACTTTGCAATGATACTGTTGTGTCTCGACACCAAGCGACCGTAACAATACACCAGCAAAATATTATGGCTTGAACACTATTCGTTTCATACATTTCACATTGATGTTATTGTAAATTTGTATAATTTCATCTTTATTATAAATTTAAGTATATAACAGACAATATTATAATTTTTATAAAATTTATTAAACAGTCATACTATGTATTCGTCTTGATTGGTACACAAAAAATTCCAAAGAAATCCAGACAAGAGACGAGAAATATCTTGGAGAAGACAAATGTTGAATGGGTTTATTCCTGACATCACGATCTGCACTCGTAATATACACTCGCAATGCATAGATCGTGATGAGATGGTTGACATAATTTTAAATCAACATATTTTTATCTGTCTTCCTCTTCCATTATGACGTGGGTATTTTCTAGAGTAGAGTTAATAGAAATCTAACAAGCTAGTGCGCTTTACGTCCAGGACTGCATTTCAACTTAACATCTGTGGGATCGTGGTCAAGCACATGCTTAGAATGTATAAAAAAGAGAATTTATTTTTACAGAGCCTTATGCTTTATTTGCTTCTTGTTTACCTCGATCAAGTTAAAAGGATGTTAAAGATTTTCTTCATAAAACATTTCAGCTGAGAAAACATAATTTCACAATCAAGATAACAACAAAACCAATCTAAAACAATCATAATAAACTTTCCGAAATGAAAAGAAAAGTTCATTATATGACATTATAAAGCTTTATTAAAATTGAAACCGAATACAAAAGAACTTTGAATTGCTTTTTTATACAAATAAGAGGGTGAAATTAATTTTTTATATAATATAAATAAATATTCTATCAATTCTTGACACTGTTGATAGTCAATGTCTAGTGTGAATTTCTAATTTTTTAATCTAAATTTTTTCACAGACAAGACTTACCTAAATGATACATTTTTGAAATGACCTTTAAGTATTGTAAAGAGTATTTCTTTACAATACTTAATATATAATAATACATGTACTAAAAGCATAAATCCACCTGTCAGCTTATCGTCCCAGACATTAACATACCTCGTTGTATGTCAAATGGTTTGATGAATGTAAAACATTTGACATGGAAACCATGGATGTTGAGGTCAGTAGATATAAACAATAATTAGATCATTTTAACTGGCAACACCCGCACATTGCAAAATATGAAATTGGCGTTATGTCGTACTGGCCACTTTGATCTCAATTATATCTTTGGTTAGGAATTCCAATTTCAAATGTATACAGCTATTTACTCATGCATGTGTTTCTAGAAAACCGTAATCCATATGTTTATGAGGGAAAAAAATCAACTGCGATGGGGCACTCCAAAGCGCCTTCAAAGATATCATTGATTCCGGTCCTCATAGTTTTTTTAGTTTAGGGATCAATAAACTATCTATTTTTGAACTTTTGCTATCTTTGATTAAATAAATATATTAAATTTTGAAAAAATCGGCTTTAGGTTACTACCTTACAAAACGCCAATTTTATATTTTAGGACATAATATTTAGTACATGCAATATTAAAACTTAATGGTGAAAAAAAAACTCCTTTTTTTGCATTTATACGCTATTGCTACACCCGTGAATTAGATCGGTCTGCTATTTGCCAATAATTTTTTCTATGAAACCAACATGTTATAATTCAATCAATGCCAAAAACCGTCAATAATTTTTTAATATGTAATATTCAATAGAATTTTGCCTATAGGGCGCTGCTGAGTAGCCGGCAAAAACGTCCGTAACGTTAAATAATCGTAATTACTAGAGAGATTTTTTTAGATTTTTATAAAATATGTGTAATAAATACTTAATGTACGACACAGATACTGCTGAGACATACTTATTTATCTCTTGCTAATTCGAGAGATTCTGTAATAAAAACAAAGTTATAAAAAAGTGAGATTTGCACGTAGGATTAATTATATGGAGTAATATTCAAACAATAAAAACAATTAGAACGAAGATGATGCAAGCATTAAATAATTCCTAAGTACAAAGAACTACGTTAACAGATTTTCTGCATCAATAAATATTATCGCTGAAATTGAATCTGCCCCAGTCTGCGTAAACATTTGCGTTAACATATTAAGCACGCTCTAATAAATCCGTTTAGAAACGAGTTAAAGAGGAGCTTTCTCTTTGCCTCCTATTATAGAAACAGAAATATTTCTAACTACATTTTGTTGCTGGTTAAGTTCCTTCAAGTTGTTTACTCAATGTAAATTTAAAACGTATGGTTTTCTCATGGATTCCATTATCAGAATTGGAAGAATGCCGTATAGGAAGCACCAGCTTTGAAACCAACAAAAGAATCATAAAAACTCTGTTCACCAGTCGAAAGTTGTGAGTTAACAAACATAAAAAAATAAAGACAAATTGAGACGCCTCCTCTTTTTTGAAGTAGGTTGAAAATGAGCAGAAGTTATATCGTGTATCATTTAGTTATATCCTTTACGATTGCCCTTTTAAATTCTGTCCTACTCTATTAAATAAACGAAGGGTTTCGATGCTAATTTGGCTTTGTTAACTAGAGTAAATAATCAGAAAAGAAACAAAAGACAAACACCTGGGTTCAGATACCGGTTCAAGAGCATGAAAAATACGTATCATATCATTAATTCATTGTGAGATTCAAAACTCTGATTTATGCATAAGTAATTGTGAAGGCTGAAATGTCTTGAAACCAAGGAAAGTTATAGTGAATAATATAAACCATCTTCACAAATCGTCACGCTAGTTGAACATTCTCACCACCATTTTGAAATTTCGCGTTGCATAAAAAAAAATTGCAATTCGCATTTAAACGCGCAGTGAAAATTAAAAGCATCCGGTCCTGAAATAACTTGGTCGTTAAGGTAAGACTTAATGAATACGCGGAGGTTTTCATTGCCGTTCACTCTACTTAACGTTTAAGTTGTGTTTAATGTTTGCTTTAGATAACTGATACGTTTCTTTGTAAATTGATGTATATATTTGCAAAATACTAATTCCATCATAAAACAACAAGAATTAATAGGTTTAACAAACATCGCCGTTAATAGCACTCTTCTCTTTTTTCTCTCTGTTTCTCTTCTTTCTGGTTAATGCTGTATTATACTGTTTCCGCCGACTTAGGAATGTTGCTCTCTTAGCTAATAAGAATATTATCCCTTGTTCAATCTCTTTTCATCATTAGGTCTATATCTACTCAGTTCACAATATACAATATATTCGAAAATAATATTCAATGATGATGTTCAATATACTATCTGATCCTGCTGGCCTTTCTGGGAAAACATCAGTACTCGCCATTTGTATTGGGATTGGGTATTTAAAACTGCCTCAGATATTTAAAATAATATCTATAAATAAATTTAAAATATTCCCTAAAGCCAGTTTGCTCAATCCTTGTTTTTCAGATATAAAAGAATGCTTTTTTTTTGCGGCTCCACGGACTGTTTATTTATTTATTTAATAAGATACACCAACAGCATTACACAAGCATACGAGTACATTGTTGTAATAATCAAGTTTACAAACTAAGTCCCGTTGTTTATGCCAATTACAGGTGTACACAACATTCGCTATAAAGAAACGTAACGATTTTATTTTTAATACTTACAAAAATATTTTAATAAATGATAAAGTAATAGAAATATCCCTACTAAATTAATTAAATTAGCCAAAATTAATACACAATTTTTAACACTAAGGTGCGGATACCTTGCGTGAATTAGAAAAAATGTCAACCGACGTGGACTTAGTGTTAAGGAGGTTTTAATGCTTTAGAACATAATTAAATTGATATTAAGATACTATTTATAATTGCTAATGTTAAATTTCTATTGACACCCCTTGCCATATAAAAACATGTGACGCTTATTAAATTAGAATATAACACTTATGTATATCATGTTTTTGCAAATACTATAATATATCAGAAGACAGACCAAGCTGACAAACGATCGGGAAAATTAATATTGTCGGTAAACCTGTCCCAGAGGTCAAAGAATATTCTTTCCTTCTATGGAATCCTTTTAGATTTCACAAGGTTTCATTCTAGTGCCGGATGTGTGATGAAAATTTACGGGTGATCGATACATAGATCAGCTCAATACTGCGAACTTCTAATCTCCTGGTACTTCCCTGACGTTATGGATGTTCATGAGTAACGATGAGCACTTAAGATCAGGTAAGCTGTAAGCTTTGCTCCTTTTCCTATAAAAAGAATCTGAAACTTGTGTTATCATATTTGCCACCAATTTACAAGGAAAGTGGTGCAGGCGATTTTATGTATGTACAATTACTTCACTAACGTTCTGACTGGTAAGCACCGTTATAACTCGGGTGACCATCTTTTTGTGTCGTTTTAAAATTACTGATGTCTAATATTGTTTCTTTAGTGACAAACCTTCGCTGATTGGCCAGACAAGCTGATACATTTTCTGAAACAGTTACACCGGACTTGGGACGTTCCCACACTTAATTGCATATTCTAAGAATCGGTTACTTAAATTTAAAATAATAGAATAATAATAAATAATAGAAAAGTGAATGAGTTTGTGTAGAATGTATAAAGATTTACAAAGAAGAAAAAATTGCCATAAATGCAGTGAAAGGATTCGAGGGTGTAACTATATTTATTTTATTTTTCAAACAATGCTTAACTAAGACTAAAATTCTCTAAAGTAGGGCAATAAATACAAATGGGATGAATTCATCTTAGGAACTCGTAAGATTAAGTAATGGATACAATAAAAGTGTGGATTGGGAAAACAATTTGTGCTGCGATCGAAATTTATTACTTCCTCAAGAGTGGCTCCATGTCTTTTATTCTGTTCTCAGCTTTTTATAAATCACCTTCCGAATATTCTTTTGCACAAAAGGTAGTTGGTAAAAACTTACGGCATTCAACCATTACAAAACTTTTAACTTCTTTATGAGCTTAGTGTAAAAGTTCGGTCTCTAAGATATTGTCAAAATTTCATTTGAATATCTAATTATTTAAAGTATATATATATCTATATAATTTTTTAAAGCCCGGCCAGTAGTATCTTTATTAGTAGATCTTGTGACATAATTGAAAAACAGAGGATGAGGACGGGTGTCTTTCAAAATTTTTTAAATATGCTTATTTATAAAATAACACCACTAACACTTGTAAAGAAATTAAATTCATTAATTAAGCATGTATTTCAACTCCTGATCACAGATGGCGCTTTAACGAAATAAGGATTAATTAATCATTTAATTAATTTCTTATCGTCGCAAAAAAGCCGCCTATTTTTTGTTAAAACTTTGATTAATGTAAATATATGTTATTATATTCTGTAAATTATTGAAATTCATAAAAGTGTCTTTTGTATTTAGTTGTATTTTTTTTGTTTATTGTATTATTGAAATTCATAAAAGTGTCTTTTGTATTTAGTTGTATTTTTTTTGTTTATTGTATTATTGAAATTCATAAAAGTGTCTTTTGTATTAAGTTTGTATTTTTTTTGTTTATTGTATTATTGAAATTCATAAAAGTGTCTTTTGTATTTAGTTGTATTTTTTTTGTTTATTGTATTATTGAAATTCATAAAAGTGTCTTTTGTATTTAGTTGTATTTTTTTTGTTTATTGTATTATTGAAATTCATAAAAGTGTCTTTTGTATTAAGTTTTTTTTGTTTTGTTTATTGTATTATTGAAATTCATAAAAGTGTCTTTTGTATTAAGTTTTTTTTGTTTTGTTTATTGTATTATTGAAATTCATAAATGTGTCTTTTGTATTAAGTTTGTATTTTTTAAGCTTTTTCCATTTTTGAATTTGAAAATATCTATAATAATAAGTAATCTCAATTAATCCCTTATGGATTCAAATGTATAAATAAATGTAAAGTAAAATCTTAAACAGTAAATTAGGGATAATAAATATATCCGTAAAAAGAAATGTCCGTAACAAATGGCTCGGGAGTGAACTTAGCTTGTTCTTCGCGTGCTTTAAACAAATTGCACTTGAAACCACAACTTTGTTTCTCTTAAGTTTTACGACCCGCCTCTATCTGCTGCCAGGTGAAGTATTACACTTACAAACTGCCACTTGACGTCAAGTAATCGTGAAAGGTAACTTAGTGCTTTATAACTTATAAGCGTTATACGCAAAATTAACTTTTAACCATTTCAGTTTTATAACGTTTTTGATTTTCATGTATATATTAAAAGTACAACTTCTTTACTCTCACTTGACTTGCGGAATAAGCATGACAAAAAGTGTGATCAGGCTAGAGATATAAGTTAGTCGAGATAGAATCGAAGAAAAGAAGATTTCTCTTGAAAAATCTTATATATTTTATACATAAAGCGTCAATAGCCTAATTTTAGGTTTAGGGTACGGTCTGCGAATCGTAGGTTCGAATCCACCATTCGTTGGAATGGTTAACTAGAATGTTAGTAATATTTTCTGAAGAAATGGAATAATGCTAGCTATCTTTAAAAAAAATATAAACATATAGATATATACTTACATGTTAGGAGCTAAAGAAGGGGAAATCTCGTTTGAGTTGTATTTTGAGTCAGGTAACATTATTTTCTGACAATTATCACAACCTTTGGAAAGCTCAAAATGTACGCAACATATACAGGTCACGATACGGGCTAAAGGTAATGGGAATTCATTTAATCTGGAAATTTGTCCGTAGCCGCTCGGGAATAATTCACATTTAATCAGACTCCAAACGACCTCTAAAGTTAATCTCGGATATTCGACATTTTACTTAATCCACATTCTCCCAATCATCAATTTGATAATATCATTTGAACCTTTATTTTGCGTAATAACTAAATGTAGTTGCACGCATTGTTTTCATATTAATCTATTAGAAAAAGATCATCTAACACGTTTAAGTCGAGAGACGTTCTTATAAGTAGGACCTAACAAACTTAGTCCCTTGGGATAAGATGTGGGAATTTACACATGGTAAAGGACAATACACGTGGGACATTAATATATGTAAAGCTTCAAAAAAGTGTTTTTTTAAATAAAAGTTTAAAAAAAAAATTTAATAAATATTTTTTTAAATCGATATTTTTAAGATTCTTGTCAACTATTCCAAATAAGATAGGGCTTGTGTTCACAGATGGTTCACGTCAATAGTCAAATGGTTATATATAAGTAATTCTAAATTAAGTTTTTGTCATCGGGATAACGCCTAAACGCGCTCATCAGGTGAAGGGCGAGTTATGTCGGGGGTTGATGACTAAAACCCAAGGACGTCACTTCACGTGTATATTGGCGGGGCTACAAGAGAGGAACGCTCTCGCACACATCTGCGGCCCTATCCTTGAAAGGAAACTAAGTCTATTATGTTCTACTGTACGGCATGGGTGTTTATTAGATGGCTATGCAGCTCTAGTGCTGATTGGTGTACGTCAGAAATATTATTTTATTATAGACACGATTAATTCACTATGTTTTACCATTAGATAAGTGGTAAATTAGCAGAAAATCTCAAACAATAAAAATCTGCACCAGAGAATTGAACTCGCTTTTTAGAGTATTACTCAACTTGCGAAGATATAACGGACACCGAGCTACCAAAACTCTAGTAAAAGTTAAATACTATCGTCATTATACCTCTTGCTGATAAGGGTATGCCGCCATCCCTTGAAAGTCATTAAGAGCGATAACGCCCATCAGCAGCGCAAACCTCACAGCAACATAAAATTGATAATATATAAAACTCAGATAACAACCAAAAATTTATCCATTTAGAATTTTTCCAGATAAAATTTCGGCTATAATCAGATTTAAAGTTTTTTTTGAGCCAATTGAAGCATACAGTATAACATTAAAATTAGTATGGAGGTGTTCGTATTATCTTTAGCGTTAGTTGCATTTATTGCCAAGAATAGGATTGTAGGTTGCAAAGTTCCGCTGTTAATAATAGATACAACGGTTATTTTTCAGTTTATGGCGTATGCCTCTTAATATTCATTATTATTAATCTTAATCATTAACTTTAACTTTCTATAAAAAGCATACGCAAAGATCGTCTAATACAATTTTTAATTAATGTCGACTTCTCGGTAACTTACTAGAAGTTCTGATGGTAAGGGTTGAGGTGTAATTTACTTTGAAAAAATGTTGCAAGTGGCGTAGTTTTTAATTAGATTAACAAAGATGCTAAAGAGTTTAGCTTAGCTTAATGTTAATAACTTTAGGATAGTGATTGTCTTATAGGTGAGAAGTGCCAGAGCTGCACGCAATTGGTCGTCAGTTAAAATATGATAATAAGCCTTATGTTGTTATCCCAAATATGTTGATGCGGCGAAGGACAATCAAACTTTGGCTCTAATATGTTTAGCTTGATGTGCCTTTATTAAGATAACTTTTAATGATTAACAAATTTTGAAGGTTATGTCGTCCAACAATATATCGCCAGAGTTGTCAATAGGATTGGCGCCAGTCGGTGGTTAAAATACGAAACGTTGTAGCGCGTCGTTGAATATCATGGCTATTGGTCACATGAAGGTCACACATTATATGAAGTTAGTGGCGAATGTAGATACACGTATCCATACGAGGTAGACAGAAGCAGAAAACGCGTTTCTCAGCATTATTGATATCGTTTAGCCCACTAGGGTTTATCAGACGTGAAAGCTTATTATTTTATTAAACATGGACTCACAATTAAAGTCTGAGATACATTTAATAATTGTTAAACGGTTATAAGTTGAGAATATAAGGGCATGGTCCGCCAGGCGGTTCTACTGTGGTAATGGTTGGATTGGCAATTTTCTAACACAAATAGGTTTCCTCACGATGTTTTCGTTCACCGCCGTGCGAAATCAGTATTTAAAATTGAAAAACAAATTCATTCGTGTCGAGTACTGGGGATCGAATTCAGGTTGTCAGCGTACTATGCAACTAGAGGCGATCGCCCGCTCACCGACCTACCACAGCTTTAACCATCAGTACTAGTATTTAAATAGTAAATTATGAGTGGAATGGTTATTATATTAAGCATGTTCCCTCTAGAATTAGACTCGACTGAAAGAAACCCTAACGTCTGGGTACTTTGATCACCAAAGATCTTTGCCATTTTACGTGTTACATAAACCGCACAAACTGAGGATCAATGCGGTGGAGCGCCCCACTTGCAGCGCTCTTACTCTGATGAAAAACTAAGCGGTCAGCATCTAAACTCCTTTCTGAAACTAGTATGTTTAATATAAAAATATATATGGAGAACACTCATTCGTTCAAAGATATGTATAATAAAAATAATATTTAATTTTGTTTGCACATACAAATTTTATCGTAATATTTTCAAATATTAAATCCGATTTATATTTTTCAAAGGAATCATCTCCAACTAAATAAGCTTCGTTACGTGCAAACGAAGTTTATTAAATTTTTGGTTAAAAAGACTTCGTTTGTTGCCGTTGTGTTGGACGTTGTTAGCCGGGAGTCTTTTTGTGATTGAGAGGTCAAGCTTTTGGGGCGTTCAGCCTATTTTTTTATTATCATATTTTGATATTCTCTCATTTATTATGATAAAAGCTAGGCTCGATAGTCTGTGACGTAATAGAAAGATGGCGCTGGAACGTCTAGTACCTCAGTTCCCCTTTGGCCATTAGAATTTTAAAGTGATTTTAAGGTCTGGTTTTTTGACCGTTTTTAGTAAATACTCGTATAAAAATGATTTAATTATTGTCGAGGACGTCATACAGTCACCTATAACCCACTTTGGACCATTAGGATATTCAATTACGGGATAACGTATGTGTTTAAAGATATTAGATTCAATGTGTAAATGTGTACATTGGTTTTGGTGAAGGTTAGCTGCGTCTTGTGTAAGGTTAAATAGTTCCCCAGCGAATGTAATGCGACTCCACTCCATTGTAAGCCTTCGTAATAAAAAAACAGTGTCAATAGCCTAATAGGTTAGGGTAAAGTAGGATAAGTAGTGTAGTCTAAAATGATAAAATTAATATAAATAGTAGTAATTATTTTACATATCACAAAAAACCAAACTAAAATTTAAACTTGTTTTAGAAGTTAAATTCATGTTTTTGTATGTGATGTAACTGTTTCACAGAATTGTCCCATACTAGAAATAATCAAGTAACACAAAATTTCATTTTGTGCTGGAACGATGAAACCGTTTTGCTTTAATCGAGTGGAAACTATGTCCTTTATTGGAGAAAATTTCTCTGCGCCCAGCTTCTCCCTGCGTCCTATTAGACGGCTCAGGATGTTTCAAACCTAACTATGTTACTTTTACTTTGTTACTTGTGTCTTCTACTTGTCAATTGAACAAACAAACAACAAACTGGCCGCACTACTCTGCTGTCATACAGTTACAGAAATAAACAAAAATATAATAAAGGAAAGAAATATATACAAAAATAATTTATTTAGTTTATTTTAGTATATTGTTTATTAATTTATATATATATAAGGAAAGTAGTCTATTTAGCGATCGACTTTGCTGAGATAGTTATGCCGTTTAGACTTCAAAATAGCAAATGACTGCCACTCGAATATCACTTGGTAGAACATTCCACAGGTGCGAAGCATTCACCGCGAGAGAATCACTACACTACTTAATGATAGACTATTTTAAAAGTTTTAAAAGCGCTCCTCGCACTGTGTATGGTAAACTAATAAAATAACATAAAGATAGATTGTGCTTCTGTTTTGGAAATCATCAGTGCATTGAAATATTATATTCTGTGCAATTTTACTGGTCTAGTAATTCAACAGATCTCTTGGGTGAGAAGGCTTCATGATTTTATATTGTAATGGATTATAGACGGTATTCATGAATGTGTCCGACATTTTGGGCAAAATTGTCCAGCGACTTCATAGAATTCACCGCCTCGTACGTGACCGGAATATGATTTCGTTATACACTTCGGAAATTCATCGTTGTGACATTATCGATTCATTTTACCAAAAATCACACACTACGCTTTCTTATTGTCTTCTTTAGATAACACTTAAATACAACAACAAAGTTATTTAATTCCTTTAGGTTTTTTTAGGATTTATGCGAGAACGCGAGGCGCGGTGTGACGGCGCTCCCACGCGCCATTTTGAATCAGGGCGACATGAAATTCATTTCATCACGCATTATTTTGATTTTACTATATCTCCTTAATTTAATTTGCATCGTGTAAAGGGATAATATTCATAAAATACTCAAGACAACTAACGTATTTGAAAGAACAAGGATTAATACTGTATTTGTGAAATTAGCTTTCCAATTGCCGTTTTAAAATTGCCCAATTTTTAAAGTGTTAATATGGATATAGTTTGTTATCCTTAAGAGAAAGACATATACCATCGCGGACTTTTCTGTAGACCTATATAAGATACACAATTCCACATTACACACACATACATTATTTTGTTACATCTCAAGGAGAATATTTTTCGAATTATCGTTATATATTATGTAGTGTTTACGAAAATTTAATAAATTATATGCTTAAAACCTTCTTCGATAACCGCTCTATTAGAAATTAAAAAAATCTAAACGTGCCAGAGAAACGGGCTTTATTCAAAACGATCAAAATAAATAAAAAACATACTTTGATTCTGTATCCTTCACAAGGATTAGGTTTAGAACGAATTGCGACTTTTCAAAAGATATTTATTTGAGTATGAAATTCAATTCGACGCGTCAACGTTATAGGAATAGGTATTTTATTCTGTTGACAAGTTTTGTTGCTTTGCTTGGCCCTAAGTACAAAAAGTCATTGCATACTTAGTATAATATTTTACTTATTACATTCCACTATTACTTACTTATTTCCCTTAAAAATATTACATTTTAAAAATAATACAGGATGAGATCGCTTCCTAAAACGAAGACAGACGACGAAAAAAAATCGATCCTGATTAAAAGAAAAATTACATATATACATATATTAGTACAGTTAAATGGAACGATAGTTTCATAATATATAAATATTTTACTAAAAAACAAAGTCGAAAACAGCTGCTGCTCGTGGCATCGAACGCCGGGGCGCGGAGTTTGTCTTCGCTGACGGAAGAAGTCTCCTAATACCCTCTATGCAATGAATATATCGTAACCACTGCTATACATACTAAGACATTATATATCATAATTAGACATTATATATCAATTATAATGTCTAATAAACCTTTACGTGCTATGGATTTTGTGAAATTAAATAATAATTTTATATCTTAACTTTGATAATACGTGTCATATAACATAACCAAAAAATATAATGTGAAAACAAACTAAATTAAAACGTTACCATCAATAACTGCTAGGATTCAAGTCACGCGCGCTATTGAAGAAGATTGAAGCTATTCGACCCGTAGCTACACCGCCAGAGGTCGCAAAGGCTCCATTACGTGTAACATTAGGAAAGAAGGGTGGTATGCCAGACTTGCTTATGGAGAGGCGTGTTCTTTAAAGCGTTTAGGCCATTGCATGGATACTGATTGTGAAGTAGAGAGAAACAAACATCCAACTGAATATCGCAACAAGCTAAAGTAATAATCCATTTTGACAAAATGTGCATTTTCTTTCTCTTTATAATATCTTTTTCATTTCAGTATCATCATCAAAGATAAGTGTGGCTAACACTTATCTTTCCTAACCTTATTTTTCCGCCTTCTGGAATTTATGGGGTTATGTAAGGTTCGTACTCACTGTAATTACCCGGTGGCCCACTTCGGTGCATGGCGACGGGCTCCGGGATCTCCAGTGGAACGCACCGGAGCCCCTCTGCAATGACCTGTCTTCAACACGTCCCGGGTGGTTAATCCGTCCCCAGCACCCTCGCACTGCTAAAGCGACGCGGTCAGCCCGTCGCGTTCTTCCCGGGTCCACTGTAGCGGATGAGCATTTTTTAATCGACTTCAAAAAAGGAGGAGGTTCTCATTTCGTCTTTATATTTTTTTGTTTGTTAGCTTTTAACTTTCATCTGGGGAGGAAACCGATTTTGATGATACTTTTTTTGTTTGACAGCCGTTACTTCGATAACTTAATATCACGCCAACTGATTTCAATTACTCATTCTTTTCAGTTTGATGAAAGTTTGTTTAGGTTGTGATTAATTTTATTTCGAAATATTCCTACGATAATTCGTAAATACAAAGAGGGCGTCCTCGCGTAATAGAGTTTAACGTTTGATTTGATTTGAAGTCGGTTTTTTTTTGCTCGGAAATATACCAGTCCAGTTAACCTAACGTGAATGTAAAGGTTACGCTGTCTCCGGAAATCACTGGCCCGGTCAACTGTTCGTTTGTAGTTTTATTGTGACAAACGAGGTCGCACTATCTCAGTCGAGCTGGGTGCATTAGGGTTCGTTATAACAAGAAAGCGTCCTACTCTGTTTAATGGAGGTAATGTTTAAAGGAAACGGAATAAGTGAATTAAATAATAACAAGTATTTTTACGATCAAACACAAAAACGCTGTTACGCGGGGACACCGTTTTTGTCTTTCCGAATTATCGTTAACAATATTACGAATTAGAATTGATCTGAACCTAACCAAACTCTAACTGGCAGTCTGTCTATGTTTAGGGGCTAGGTAGTGCGAGCTTATGTTTTTGTTTTAATAAATTCTTATGCAATTCAAATGGAGAGAGGAAACGAGGAGAACGTTATGAAATATTCACGAGTCGACGGTGGGAGCGCGAATCCCTAAAAATAGCTTCATTGTCAAATCAGAACTGTTGTTGTTGTAATTCTATTAAAGCATAAAGGATTTTATTTATATAAGGGGCATAAAACCTTTGTCGTAGCGTTTGATGTGTTTTCTTTATGTTTGTTTTATTTGAATGTTTACGCATCGCTGGCTCTTGAAGTCATAAAATAAATAAAAAATCCACAAAACAATACTCCAAACCGTTTCTGTAATAAAGAACATTCAATTAGGCAAAGTATCTTAGATAGATATATTTCCAAAATAAAGCCTCAATAGTTTAGGATACGGTCAGCGAATCGTAAAGTCGTAGGTTCGAATCCACCATTCGACTATTGACGTCGAGAGAATCTCAAGCTTATTTGGATTGGCTAACAAGAATGTTTGTACTATTTGCGACAAAAAAAATTTGTTTGCATTCTTTTTAAAAAAATCCTATTTAACACAATTAAAAAAAAATAAATCGAAAAGAGAAATGCCAACCATTTTTAATTTTTTTATACGTTATTTAATATTTTTTAAGGTTTAATATCCTCACGAATACTCATTGCTAGGAATCTGTTTTAAAAAACTGCCACTGTAATAACAGTATATCACATCTGATATAATGGATTGACAGTGGATTGTGTGTCATGATGGCAGAAGTCTCACAACGTCTATGTTTTAAATCGACGTTGTTTAGTGTTGTTTTTTATCGAATGTATAATCGAATCAAACTATAGTTTTTATTTCTGTTGTTGAAAGGTTGGACGCAAAGGCGATCGTCGCTACTAATTTGATTTGCAATGTGAAAAGAAAAATACCACCGGGGAAATGTCAATGTGAATGTCTCACCTTACAAGCACTAGTAGTACAGTAGTAATCAACAAAATTATTAATTATGAATTTAAGTTATAATAAAGTATACATAAGTTAAATATTATTGGGAGTAGTCATTACACGTAACAACCGCCGGATGTCTATGTATTGTTAACCAACGCATACTTCACTTTGCGCAGTAAATAAAGAATCTTTTATTATCTGTATAGAGTGTAGACGAAACTGCAGTTACGTGATGGAAAGTTAAGTTAAATCCAGCGCGCAAGCTGTGTTATGTTTATTATTCAAGAACAACACACTGGGGCTTTGTTTCGGTATGCAATTCCCGATTTATGAGACCACAGAACAAGTTCAATCTCCTTGCATAAATATACCAGGCATTTTTTTAAAATATTTATTTGATAAACGACGTCTCACAAGTTTGTTTTATAGTATAAGAAGCAAAGAAACTTACTGCTCACGTGATCTTAAGTGATCACCGTTGACCATGAACATCCACACACTTTGCGAAAGGACTGGGCTTGTTTTTTAAAAGTCCTCAAATCGTATAGTTCTGTTCTCATGACATGCAGGTCAAATTATGCCTAAAGGTTTTCGATGGCGACTTTCGTGAGCTCAGCTTTATCCCGTGGCCAAAACCGCTTTTATATTTTTAATGTACAATTTAGTTTTGACTACTAACACATGATATCGTCGTCTGTATGATATTTTCGATTGATAAAGACGATATCGCAATCGAATAATACAAAGCTTTCATTGAATTCAGAAGTTTTCTAACCAAGAACCTTAGTTCATTTAGTCCCTTAAAGTTGCCCCGAGTAGTTTGATCGTGATAATATATGCGGGTCCTGCCGTAGTGTATGTGGGCTTTTGGGGCGGGTCGGACACGGTTAGAATTTGATTTCTTAGTAACTTAAAGGCTTACAGTATTTCAGTATAGCAATGAATAAATTTATTATAAAATCAACGGAGAGCTATTCGAACCATAAACTATCCGGTGTTTCCGATCGACTTAACTCTCTGCGTAGAGATGTTGGGGCTCTTTGCATTCTCTGTCGCATTTACCACGGGGCATGTTCTGAGGAATTGTTCGGAATCGTCCCAGCTACCGATTTTAATTATGGCACCTCTCGGCAAAATTACAAATCCCATCGACACCATCTTGATGATTGGCGTTTCACGACAGACAGTAGTTTTTCGCTTTATTTTCTTCTACCTATTATCAAGCTGTGGAATCAACGGTCACTAACGTTGTTTCCGAAACTTTGGGGATCCTCAAGCTCCTCCGGATTCATAGGCGACGGTGGTCATACATCAGGTTCAGTTCCAAATCGGTTCAGCGAGTCGAAATTACATAAAAAAAACATACAGACGAATTGAGAACCTCCTCTCTTTTCGAAGTCGGTTGAAAATATGTCTATTTATAACTATGTACTAACAACACGGATTGTATTTCTTATCCAATGTCACTTCCAATGTAGAATTCTAGAGCGGACAGGAGATTATTAGTGCTAGCTGAATCGTATTCAAATTTAATATTGCCATGCCAGCCAGTTTCCACGAAAACTGCTTTTGTCCGTGTAAGTGTCCAACGAATAGGAATCAGTGAACTGCGGTTCACCGTTAATCCATTTTGTATGATCAACCCACTTCAAAAAAGGAGGTTCTCATTTCGTCTGTATGTTTTTATATGTTGGTTGACTTCATAACTTTCGACTGAGTGAACCGATCTTGATGTATCTGTTTTCATTTGAAAGCTTTCCATGAATTGTACCAAACTGATTTGGTACAAATCTGACATTGGCATCCATCAAATAACCATATAAGTATTAAATTTGCATTTAGTACGTGTACGTACTACAGATGGACGAATAACTCAATATCACGCCAAACGATTTCGATGATTCATTTTAATTGAAAAGGATGTGCATACTTCAAGGGTACTTTGATGAGAGTTTGGTTAGTTTCTGATTAATTCTATTTCGTAATATTTCTACGGTAGTTCGGAAGTACACAGAAAATCGGTATTTGTTTTTACACGTAGATATACGTGTTATGGGTTCCGTTGAAGGAAAATCCACGGGGCTCAGCTATTGTTATTTATATTTTATTTTGTTTTTCTTCCGTAATAGTAAAATTCATAGAAACTACACGTGGTTAAATGGTTATATGTAATATTCATAATGTTCAATATACAACGCATTCAATATGTTTCATTGACGTTGGACATCCGTTAGTTACGGGGCAGATGCGATGACAAGATGGCTGCCAGGCGGACGCAGTGTAGACAATAGAACTGTGGAATAGCCTCTATAAATTTTCCGAACACTCGACAAGATCGTGCACTATCTTTAGGAAGCATTTCTCCTCGCTTTCTGTTGAATTGAAGGACTGAAAGAAAATATAATGTAAAAGTAACCGTAGGGTTGAAGTTAATTTTATTTATTTTGTTGAGTGGTTGGGTGAACTAGGAAAGGTGAATAAAATCCTCTCATATAGGTACTAATAAAATAAAGCCGTAGATTTTTTCTATATTTAATTGAAAATAGATATAATCAAATAAAACAAATTTCTGTCCATTCAGAGGTTGTCTGAAAGAGATCGTTCTTAGCAATAAGACCACCAGTTGCGCATGCAATTATATTGTAATATATGAATTTGTTATGCCGTAAAGTATATTCATACGTATTATAATGAAACATTTGATTTAATAAGTTGTCGGTATTTGCTAACATACTAATGTTGTTCCGCACACAAACCCACAAACTTACGTAACTAACGTGCAGTAGCCTATCAAACAAATGAGTTTTATTCCTAGCGGATAATATTATTTGTACAACGTTCATCGTTTGCTTTAATACACATTAATTTATACGTTATTTGCCCTTTGTATAATAGGCGATTTGATTGACCTGACCAGAGTAATGTAATTAATTCCCTTCCCGATTTACTAGAGAATCCAGACAAGTGGTAAACCTACCTACCATCCTACGTCAGTTACGAATTGTAGCAATTAACTCTATTTTTTATGATCCTTTTTGATAGCTAGAGCGGCGAAATTGTTGGTTATTATTTGGATAAAACTTCCAGCACTCCTCCTTGTAAATAAATTAAAATAAATCATAAACGTTATTTCACAAAGTAAATCTGATTGCGTTCGACAATCGAATTATAAATGTAGGTCATGTCATACGGGGCTCAATGTCGCACAGAATGAGATTCTAATTCCGAACGATTTGTTATTGCTTTCTCCGGCTGCGGACTTCCCAGTGTCTGAATGTTTGTATTTGAATAATATAATTAAGTCTCCCTATTTTATTTGTGGGAATTATTTTTTATGTTTTTTTTTCAAAAAGAATGCTAACAATTTTTTTTCCGCAAATATTATTAACATTCTTTTTAACCATTCCAAATTAGCTTGTGTTAGGAGATGCTTCAACGTCGACGTCAATAGTCGAATGGTGGATCAAACCCACGATTTTACGATTCGCAGATTGTACTCTAAACCATTAGGCTATTTATGCTTCTAGACTAGCTTCTAGCACTTTGAATGGTGTTTATGAAAGTTTAATATTTTTCGACCTTTCTATTAAACCCTGATCAATGTATGAAACGCATCGTCCACTTCAGGCCATACATAATAGTGATTAATGCTTTTTTTGAAAACATAAGTTCAGAAACAACCTGATAGTAGATAATATACACCCTGTAATCCTGGGCTTACAGAATTAGGCCAGAGTATTTCCTAGGCCGTCGTAGGTGAAAGCGTAGGCGCCTAGGTTGGCATAGGCGTGCGCGTAGGTGATGGTATGGTACGCTGTCTGGCATAAAAGGCGACTAAAAGGGACCATTTCGTTCACGGATGACAAGGGTGCCTTGTCGTCGTACTTGGGGGCTGTTAGGCGAGTAACTTCCTAGTAATTGCTTCAGCCGAGTGCGGATAGGCAACGGTTCCGCTAAAGAAGCCGCAGCCCCTCACCATTTACCAAGGATGGCAACCGGGGGGGTTTTTATTAAGTAAATATCTAACCGCCGCTTTCTTCCAAGAAGGCGGAGTCCGAAGATGTCCCCTCTGTGGTAAGATGCAGTGAAATTTCTATTTTTGGGCATATATTTAATATAGTTCCGCTAAATAACAATAGTTGTCGTTATAAGTTTATTCGATCAGATTGAAACATAAGATAGTATCGATTACACATGTGGATGTGTAGGTGGGAAAGGATACTTCAGCCGTGTAAGACAGTAATCTCTGTCAATTCAACTGGAGAGCTGAGCGTTTCGTGTTGATATTTGTAATTGTAACGCCGCAGCTTACAAAGCATAAACATTGTTAATTTCAGGATAAAGTTCCACTCCACAAGTACAACAAAACCAAACTAAAGCACACCTACGATCCAAATTTGTATTTGCCACGAAAACAAATTACGTAAGCGCAGTTCGCTTTAATTAGTAACCGTTTCTGGAAGTTACTAAGTTGGTGAATTTTACATTATAGTACTGAGATAGAATGGTTGAAAACAAATATTCCAAATAATAATAAATATACGGCTAAGTTTCGAAATATAGGCCACTAACTATCTTTCAATTATCACTTTATTGTAATAAAATGCAGTGTTAGCCTAATGGTTCAGGGTTTCTAAGTCCAAAAATATCACTAAATACAAATTTCTAGTCATTAGATATAGTCAGAATTAGATCAAATTGAAAGTGGACCACATGCTTTAAAAAAAATGGAATCATCAAAATCGTTTTTCTCAGAACTGATTTTGATAATTATTTTCTTCGTCGTAAGTTATTTTTGTAGTCGGTTCAAAAAAGGAAAATATCCTATATCTTTATCATTTACTTAAACACTATTATATAATAGTAATTCTTTATTTTATAACCAAAAGCAAAACAACAGAAATTGTAACTATAATTACTGTTGTTTTATCTGCTATATTGTGTTATACTCGTATGCTATTAGTGTAACCAATTATGTTTTGCTACCACCTAAACTAGGAACTTTCCATGCGATAGATGGCAGTCGCTCCTCCCACGATTGTTTTATTTATTTAAGCATATTGAGTGTTCTTTTGTATATATGTGTGTTTGTGTGATTGAATGTGTAAGTTGTATGCTTGTTAATTTACTACTTTTAACATTATTACAATAGCATTACATACAAAAGTAATGAATTTAAGTTGTAATGTAAATAAAGCCCTTGTAGCCTTTATTAGCTAGTGGGGTACCACAGAGTGACCGTACCGCTCGTGGGCGAACAAAAATATGGCCGTCAAGATTTGAAGTTTGAAACGCTTTTGATATGATAATATCTATCTATATTTATAAAAAGGAGATGTTTTTTGTTACCTCTTACGGTAAAAATTAACAAAAGGAAAGACGTTATACTAATACCATGCATCGTGTTCTGTATAAGGTTTCTGTATATAATATATTGTTGAAAACTCATCTGGTACCTAAATTTTTTGGTTTAAAAAATAATAATTTTCTACGAAATCGTTCAATTGGCGTAATTATATTATTTATGAACCAATTTCTTGTTCTTTTTTTTCATTTGCCTAATTGCTATCCGCTTTGTATTTCTTTTAACCAAGCCCTATATACGTATATATAGTTTCGTACTTACCATAAAATTTCAATAACTATTGTACTTGAAGTACTGAAAAACGGTTAGGTTATTAATACACGCCGACTAGGTCTCAATAATTTCTAAAAAGCGACAATTGATAAGCCATCGTTGTTAGATACGACCCTGAGTAAATTTAAGGAACTCTAAATTGAAGCCATAGATTGCTTGTAATATTGCCAAAAAAGCTTACATACGTCAAGTTGGATCCATTAATCTTAAAAAAAACAAGGTTATATTCTTTTCAAACAGTGTTTCGTCATGCCCTTTCGTATGTTACGTGAATGTTTTCAACACAGCCTTGTGCTTTTTGCACTCGTTTGTATCCCTTTAAACGACTTTTGTAAAACAATTCTGCTTAGAATACTTTTATGCGTTATTCGAGCCGCCATTTAACTGACAAATGCTCATAGCCTATCTTCCTCGTGGCCTGGTACCCTCAACCTTTCCCTGGACCACAAGTTGCTCAAGATCTCGAAGTTGGTATGGAATTCAGTCGACGTATCGTGAAAAATTTAGATAGGAATGTGATATTTATGTTACAATATTTCAAGAAAATATCCTTTTGATATGTCCATAGATTGAGAAGATTGAAAGAAGATGAACGGGGATATTAATTGTTTATAAACTAATTCACTCATCAAAGGCCGGCAACGCACCTGCAGCTCTTACGCGCTGATCGCTTTAAGATCAGGCAAGCCGTAAGCTGTGAGTAGTAAGAATTTTCTTCAATTTCAGTCGTTTAAATTTTTAGTAAAGATTATAGTCCTAATTCTCTGTTGGGAGGCAGAGAGTGTCAACGATGCACCCCCATTTCGCTCTATCTTAAGCTACGCTTGTTGTTCCGTGTTGCAGGGCGGATTCTATGTTAGAGTAAATATTTTGGTTATCACTCAGCCAGTGCGTTTCTTAGGCTTTCATATGGGTCGCAGTTATGCGAAGGCGGTCCGAGCCTAAGTTATTCTTAAGGCGATATCTTATCCGGTCCTTTCAGAGACCGACACGTCTCTACCGAGGTAATGAATTGCTGCTTCACTAATGTATACGCTACACGACACTATGACTTTTAGCACATTCGTGATAAAAGCGGAGTCTCCGCCGCATTTCCTTTCGCTGACAATATTGGCAATAAAAGCAGACCGCGAATACGGTGGTAAATGTGAATCATTCGTTCCCATAGTGACCACGAGCGGTACATTGAATTGTATTGTGGTCGCCCCACAGCCGAGCTCTCGTAATCCGTTGGAATTTACTTTATGTTGTAGCTATAAAATAATAATCTTCAGAAAAGTTGATTGCTGTTTTCGTTTTCAAATAAATACCTATGTTTGTATTATTTTTAGGACTAAGAGTAAATTAAATTAAATTTTACTATTAATATTAATATATTATTTTTTTAAATCAATCTAATGATTAAGGTGGAATTTTATATTGGTTAGAATTTAATGAATTTTGTTTGGATTGTTTGTAAAGACTCCAGAAGTGCGTTCTTTGTCTCCATTTCCATATACGGTCTTCCGCTTTACGCATCCAGTCACTTCCGTCTATCCTTATAAGCGTAGGGACGGCACGCTCAGACTTTCCTTCCCCATCTACCGTTACAGACACATCAAATGTGGCCGCCCACTGCCACTTTTCCTAGCAGATTTTTATATTTTGTTTTTTAAAAAATTTCGTTATTTGTTCTTTGAAGCATACCTTTTTCGATTCCAGTCACAATATCCTATTTATTTATAAATTAAGTATTGAATTAGATCGAAAACATAGTATTTTATGGTTTACAGAGAGATACATTAAGTGATAAATTTTAGGACGATATTCTGAATACGGTTAAGTTTTACGCCCCCATGTACAATGTCTAGACAGATTAACATTAAACTAAGATTAAAGTGTCTCTAGCCTCAAACAAAAATAATGATACAATGGAGAGGAAATATTAATACAATGTGGACGTGTTATTAAAGCTTTTAGTACATTTTGTTATCTAAATCTTTAGGCACGGCAAGCTAGGCTAACAAAATAAGCGTAATAATTTTTTTTTTCATATTCTAAACAATTTAATACAATATAAATATAATAGCTATATAAATAAGTGTCCGCCGTTTTTTGTTAAAAAATATTTATTGTGAAAATGTGAGAATGCTTGCAGAGTGACTTCTAAAGTGCAAGTTTCTTTTGTGTTTGAGCCAAATCATTCCTCGAATAATTTCTCTAAATCTGTAGATTCGTAAATTTCGATAAATAGTATATTAGCCTGTGCATGCTATTTTTTATGCTTTCTAAGCAATTGCTTGACTACGATCTTACCTGGTGTTAAGTGGTAATGCAGTGCTGGATGGTAAGGCGCACTAGCTTAGTATATGGCCTACCATTATAATCGGAAGGAAAGACAGACGCGGGCAAACTACTCCAGTCCCTTGCTGTACGAACAATAAAATAAAACGTTTAATATGAAATAAACCGAATTTTATATATGGTTGTCAAATATCTCCCTTCCGCCTTTTTGTCTTTTGAATTTCGCGGCTATGTACAAAGCGCTACAGAGCTCGTATCTAGCAATACTATACATAATTTGAAAGGTCTTGACATAACCTACAAAACGACGCTATGCATAATTAGTTTGGATATTGCGTTCAACAGTTATAGACGTGTAAACATGAAGTTAACTAATGAATATGAATTTTGATTCGACGTATGTTTCGTTCAAGGAAAGGATTGGCCGGTGATTTAAAGGATATTTAAATAGCAGGTCATCAATCAATCCTCATTTGTTTGTTTTTCTTTTCTTTTCTAATTTCTTTTGAAGCGTCAATAGCCTAATGGTTTAGGGTACGGCCTGCGAATCGTAAGGTCGTGGGTTCGAATCCGCCATTGGACTATTGCCGTGAACCATATCCTAGCACAAGCTTAAGCTTAGTTGGAATGGTTAACAAGATTGTTAGTAATATTTCTGAAAAAAAAAAAAAAGAAATATTGCTAGCTTTTTAAAAAAAAAAAATAAAAAAAAAAAAAAAAAAACAAAGTTTAATTGCTAGTGCTGTGTACTATCATTTTGTCAAATATATAAGTTATCTTTATACTATTACTTATTGTATTCAATATATATGATGTTTTAGTACCTTAAATAAATAAAAAAAATACTATATTTGTTTATAAAATAAAAATTTTCTGTTACAATTTTTTCAACCAACTTTAAGAAGGAGGAAACTTTCAATACTATACTGCAATATAATTTTTTCTCGATGGCGAATATATACAATTTGTTATCTGTAAAGTGCACTGGATTATACAAATAGTAACTGGATTATGGAATATTTATTGTAATTTACAACAAAAGCAGAACGATCT
Organism: Meandrusa payeni; assembly: GCA_029286785.1. NCBI lineage: Eukaryota > Metazoa > Arthropoda > Insecta > Lepidoptera > Papilionidae > Meandrusa > Meandrusa payeni. Next base: position 880,579 of record JAGSMX010000008.1, on the reverse strand, counting down.
TAAAGATATAGAAAAAGAAAATTGATGTATGGATGTAAAGTTGCCGCACAAAATTGAATGTTGCTCACGGTAAGTATAGACATAAAACTTAATAAATAATTTTATATATAGTAACGAAAATCTATGTTCAGTATGGTATGAACAAGATAATTCGGAGAGTAAAATCTTAGATTTCTATAAACATTTCGTAACAGAAAGTAAATTAAGTTATGTGTAAAACAAACTAGGCTCTTGCGAAATTGAATTTCGGAAAAAATTAAAGTTGGAGTTATTCTTTATCTTGGCTCATAACAGGGTTGAATTTGTAAAACAAATTTGTTTAGGAAAATTTGTTTTTGGAGTGCCGTTTGTAAAGGTATTAAAGTCAACTAAAGTATTTCCTGAGCTTAATGTCTGTTATTGCATATATCACGGGAAAATCGAAAAGTCGATTTAAATTATTTTTTTTATTTTTCAAAAAGTATGTTAATTTTTTTTTTCAAAAATATTAGTTACAGTCTTCAAATTAAGTTTAACTACCTAAATAGCTTAAGTTTGTGCTAATGTACGTCAATAGACGTTTGGTTAAACGATTTTCAAGTCCTGACATTTTCATCACTTTACAGCGGTCATCTTCATACACTTTAGTCCCCTGGGCTAACATGTCACCAAAACAGGAAGTACCGCGGTTCCGACAAAATGGCGAAAAGCAATTTTAAAATGAAATGTGATATAAATCACCCATCGCTGACCCGCAATTCTGACAACCCCTTTTTCTGTACGTCGACAATTTGCTATTTCTGAAGTACTTATTGTATAAGACGCTGTCTGTGACTATACATAACCATATAAAACAATATTAAAGTCGTATTTAAATAATTTTAGAACAAAGCAATGGTCTCACATTCAGTATATAAGCTTAATTAAACAAAATATACTAAGCATCAGATACAGTCTAATTGTTAACAGATTAGCGGTCGTACTGAGGTTTGAACTCGGCTGTGTTGGTTTGTTGTTGCAAAATTATATGTTTTAAAAAATATCTTTATGATGATTGTTTAACGACTACGCTCATATTGTGGTGAGGTCTAGGGCAAAATATGTTCCTTCTAGGAAATTTTATACGCATGTGTTAGGTAAATTACATCCTACATGTGTCCCATTGCTGGGAATAGGCCTTCTCTTTAAAGAGAGTATAAAGGCATAGTCCGCCACGCGACCCTAGTGCGGATCTTTTTTTTCACATGCCTTAGAAAATTTTCTAAGACATGTACGTTTATTCACGATGTTGTCCTTTACCACTAAGCGATGGTAAATCAACACTTAAATTTCAATAAACAAATTTATTGGTGCCGCTACTGGGAATCGAACAAGGGTAGCGCAGTACGCTAGGAACTGCTGATGTGTCAACAATAGTTTTTCATTTTCGGATTTTTTGATATGACCCCAATTAAATGCTAGAATACGAAAAATATAAGCAATATAACTATCCGTATGTATTATTTATTGATTTAAATTTAAATATTATTATTTAATATAATATTTATTTGTTTAATTTTTCAAATTTAAATTGAATTTTATTGACTGTGACTATCCTAGATTGACTATCCTCTTCCATTCCTTTGATTCTTTAATTATAATACATTTTCGGATACAATTAAAGATTACTGACTATTTTTTAATGATGCCAAAGAAGTATAACTTCTCACGCGTACACATTACTTTTGAATTGTGTAAAATACTCTTCTACTAGCACGTGTGTTGATGAATGAATACATCGTGTGGAAATTGCATGCAAGGTGTCTTGCTAAAAGTTTTAAAATTCATTTTCACCTTAGGCTAGATATTAAAATTTAAATCTTTTGTAAGAAGCGACGGACAAATTAATTTTCGTTACACTTCATCTCTTGCACGAACACAGAGATGAATTCTTGTCACGTCAAATCCTTAGAAAAGTTAATAGCGCATAGTATTTCTGCGACATGCTACAGGGTGCGCTTGTACATACTGCACTGCAACTTTCAATATGTGTTGTAAAAGTTAATACTGACTTTTATATACGAGACGGGGTAAAAGATTTTACGGCTTACCCGATCTTAAACGATCGTATAGCCCAAGTCGTGAAGGTCCCCAAATCGAACTGGTCTTATCGTACTTATCGCATGTTAACATATAACAGATACCCACATATAATAGATATCACGGGCACTATCGCCTTCGGGGTGGGAGGAGAGACTGCGCTGCTAACCATTGTGAAAACCATGTTGGGATGACATGTTTATCGAGTATGTGGAGATTTTTCATAACCTTATACCTTTTAACTTTGTCTCTTCAGGATATCCCTAACATTCTCCTGCATATCTATACGTTTCGTCTTTTTTGCACATTGATTCTGTGAGGTTCCACATTTTAATGCAGTACAGGAGAATGGAGAAAACATAACAGCGTGCTAGGCCGCTCTTTCAGCCTTTCCGGAACAAAGCATTCTAGACACTTTTAAGGCCAATGTTAACAGACACCTTGTGGGCTCACGTGTTAAGCAAAAGTGATCCTATTTTACATAAAAAAGGCAATGACAGAAGGTACGCTGCCAACTGCACATTCATTATAAAATAATGATCTGCTTTATACATTTATTCAGTGCATTATTAACATGATGCCATTTAAATGAATCGGTCCGATACATACAAATTGCTTTACAAATTAATGAATTATTATCGTTCACTTGAATTCAATTATTTTACAATGAAATGCATTTTGTTAAGCTGAAAATATATGTAATATTATGTTTATTGCATAATAAATACAAATAACATGGTTTAATAAATTTGAAATTGTAACATAAAAATGTCTACACATTAACCAATTATTTTTAGCATTACATCAAAGGCCCAGTTGCAAAAAAACACTACAACGGCATAACCGATCCAACGCCATTCAAAGTGGGAAACAAAGCATTGCAGTGGTAAAATAGAAAATAGCAGTCGCGACAAATAGTAGAGAGGACTATGTTTTGGACATGGCCACAGTGAAAATACCTTTAACGATACAGTTAACTGTATTCATGTTGAATATTGTCAAGAACAGTTGCCGATCACAATATCCCTGAAGATATTCGATTATGATAAAAGCTAAGAGAATCAACACGTGTACAAAGTCTCTCAATCAAATAAATCTGGCGGAAAATAAAAGAAAACTACGAAATTCACTTAGCAAAATACTAAAACGTCTTACGTGAATTGATAAGAAACAAAAGTTATAAGTTATGTGTCTAATATGATATTAGGTAGCTCTAATACGGTATGAGGTAGAAGGTAGCTGCAGTTATTATGACCGGGATAAACAAAATAAACCACGGGTATTTAGTAGTAGATTTTAATACGTATTAGTTATTTTTGCCCCATGAAACTATAAAGTTGTTTGGCGACATACTTGTATGTAAAACAATGTAATTTAAAATTAAAGTATAAAAATAAAACTATTATTTATTAAGAACATTAGGATACGTTAACTATTATACCACTAGGTATCATATATACATATACATGTAAGAGCATGACTAGGATTCCACCAGATGTTAAGTGGTAATGCAGCTCTGGGTGGTAAGACGGATGAACATGTCGTATCCTCTCTTTATGAACGTCCAACTTGTAAGAATTAAACTTGGAAGCTCGTTTACCTTAATCCGTAAATTTAGTTTTATTAACAAGTTAAATATGCAAAAAACCATCTGCCAACCCAAACTTGTCTTACTGAGATTAAGATGTTTTACGACTGCACGCAGACAGATGTGTCCCTCGGGTTACATTCATTTGAAATATATGTTTGACAGTATGGTTTATGACTCCTGAAATGTCTCCACATTTCCTAAGGGTGTGTTATAAGTAAGCCACCAAGTCAAGACAATCCACATGATAATAGGAAAATGCCATATTTCTTAAATGTATATAGTGACCAGCGAAACAATTATCTGAAACTGATAAACCTTGACTAAAACATAGCACTATAGGACTGAGAAGCTGATTATAACACATATGGTACCTAATAAGCTATAAAAAGCGGACAGCGTTTGTTGTCTCAGTCTATCACGCTATTAAAAGGGAAGGAAGGAGATACACAAAATAAAATATCGCTCCAATGCTCTGTGCATCCAGGTTACCAGATCTATTGCATTCATTTATTTATTTAATAAAGTCTACAGTTCATAGAGGAACAGTTATACGCAGTAGTTCTACGTATAACTGTTTAGCTTAGCATCAATAACGGATTTATTTTTTGATAAAGGAACTTATAAATAATAAAACAATAGCAGAGATTTGTCAGAAAAGTCAAGTCTTAAGAAAACTTAAAATATAAAAAAAACTAGTTTATGAAGATCTTACTAACAAAATGCTATAGTTTGTGTTGTGTGTGGGAATGAGTGTGTGTGTTTTTGCTTTGTGTACCTTTGGTATATGTTAACAATAAGATAACGGTACATATCTGTTTCTCCTTGATACTGATGACTGTTATATGTACTTCTGATATTTTATTCGATTAAGGCATTATTTGTTCCATCATTGGCTAGCCCCAGGCATCCTTGAGTCGTTAAGTAGAGTAAGGCGAAATTCTTTCTCGCCACTTCTGTCTGATTTTGTCTCAGCTCATCCATATTTCGGTCCTGTGGTTACAACGACTATTAGCTTTGACAGATTGTCTCGTCACTCGTCTAATAAACTATTATTCTGACCATGCTATGAGAGCGAGATGCATTATGACGTGTATAATATGACAGGAGTGAAGTGTAGGAGTGAGTACATTAGTCAGCGGAATTTAATTTGACCACGTGACTTAATATCCGACTCTAAGTATTGCGGTCGCTTTGATTCAGAGTAACTTTGAATAATTTCCGGGTAGCGAACAAACTCTGTAGTTTGAATTAAATTCCATAAGCTTTTGTCGATGTTCCGCTGCGAGTTTGTTGAAGTTATATCCCTGTTCGGGAATAGTTATTTCCCTCTTAATTTCGTACTAAAAATTTCTAATTTAAAGTTTCTTATTTAATACACGTTAGTTTTTAGTACACAATAAAGTTCCAATTTGTTTTTACAAAAGGATGCAAGACAAAGACTTACTCATGGTGATATCTCACTGTGCATATTACAACACCCACTACTTTTTTTAAGTAAAACTTCTTTACGCCCGCTTGACTTGGGTAGTATGCTGGTGGATGTGTGACAGGCAGGAGACAGAGTTACGTTTCGTGTATCTAAGAAACAGTGCAGGCTTTATATTTGGATCACACTAAAGGAGCAAGAGGGAGCAGTTTGCGTGTACATTTTCTTATATTTTGTATATATATTCGTACATGACGATGGAGCTAAAGAAGCTTTACTTTAGTCGTGTGGTCTAAAGCACACTCGCTTTTTTTATGTTGTTGTTCTTAAGAAATTATACATATCTCATTTGACTCTTGATTTTCTCTATGATTTTTTAAAAATAAGTCTTGTTTTAAGCCTAAAACTGTATTACAAGAGATACCTCGGAACGCATCCCCTGCTGTTCTAATCAATATGTAACAGGAGAATCAAACCCAGGCCCTAGAGTAAGAAGCCTTTTTGATTCTTTTTTTAGGTATTTTCTAATAGTTTTTTTTGAACGATTAAAACAATAATGTGCTGTTATGTGTTTATATCCATTTCGAATAATAGAACCATTGAACTTTTAAAGTCAAATAAAGCAATACGAGTGCAAACATCCTCTCAGAACTATTGTGAACACAGACAGATCAAGTTTTAATGTGCACTCAGTCTGTAGCGAAGCTATCAAACTTTGAAACAAGATGCTCCTAGACTGCGTTAAATGACTATTTGATATTGCGGCTCGAACTATATCATAATACATGATCGATTTTATTACGCTCATTCGCACCAAAATATAATCAGAAGTGCTACACTGGTATAGTCCGTCGACTCGATCTGCTTTCGTTGATTTAAATTACTTTAAGTAACTTTCACAGTAGTATTTATCATTATCATATATACTTCCAGCTATCTTTATGACCTTATAATCGTTATATCCTTATGTCGCTCCATCTGGTGGGAGGGCGCCCGACCCTTCTCACTCATGCGCAGCCTCCATACCAAGACTTTCCTCTCCCGTTTGCCTTCACTGACTCGGCAGATGTGACCAGCCCCCTGCACATCAACTGGCTGACTTTAAGAGCTTTTTCGTATCTGAATAATATTAAAAGGATTATTTAAAGGGAAGAAGCCAGGATAGCATCGTAATAGCAATTTTGCTATTGCGATTATATTTGACACGACTTGGTTAGTAAATAACGATAAAGTCTAGCCTACAATTTCTCTCCTAAATTTTCTCCTGACATTATATCACTTAATTGCTCTGTAACACTTGTAAGATTTAAGATACGCTCCTTCCACGTTTGCATTTTTTGCCTTTTTCTCTTTATTAAATGGGGAAAAAGCGATATTGCCCACAGACTCCTAATAAACATAATGCACGTGCGTTACTTAATTAATATAAAGAATTGGATCAGCTTTGTCTCAACGGAAGTAACACAGTAGTATAATACATCCCCACTTCACTTTGATATTCTGCAAGTTTGTTGTGCAGTGGTTTTAGTACTGCAGGATTTTATAAACGAAAGTGTATTCTTCTTCTTCATAGCCTAATGCCAGCTCGAGTCAGGGTCAGCTTTTCTAGTTCTGCGTCTTCTTATTGCCCCGTGTTTGGCCGTGTTTGGTTATAGTTATGCTGTTGGAAGACATGTCTTATACGACATTTAGGCAGCGTATCTCAGGCTACATTCTTACTAGGCTCATATGACGGCTCACATTTCTTTATATATGTATGTCTTCTAAACAATATTATATATAAATAAGTAATAAACTGTAAGTCGAATGTAAAGCCTCCAACAGCCCCACTATCTCGTGCCAAATGGAAAATTGCATTCTATTTTCAAATTAGCTGTATAAAATTGTCGTTTAGGTTATTCAGGACTACTTTATACTTCTTCTTTTATTCATTATTTAATAGTTAACAAGTTTTTTTTTATTTTTACTTAAGAAACAGTTTTGTGTCAACAATATGGTGTTGCCATTACAAAAACTGTTTCTTCCCAAACAAAATTATTTTGTTCTAATAATATTATTGATTATATCTAAATGTACTGTTGTTTCACTCCTTGAATTCAATTCGTTTTCCGCTGAATTTCCATTGTCCAATTTTTGTACGCAGGTGAAAATGGTTAATAACGTTATAATTAGAATTAGTAAATTAAAATATAACGCAAAAAAAGTAAATGAAATAAATTGTATCATAAAACTAAACCTATGTGGAATAAAAATAAACTTTTGAAGATATAAAAAATGCGATAGAAATAGTATTGTTCTATGAGTGATATTTTCGTAAATATGTGACGTATGCATGTCTATACCTTCTTGCCAAGTCTAACCATTGCTGGAACGATAATTAAGAAAAATTTTAGCTGAGAATATAAAAAAACTTTTTAACAATATCTGTTTTTATATTCCTTTTATCTTTATTCACGTATTCCTAATAAGTTAAGGGATTCAAGCCAATTAAAAGGCAATCGTTTACTAAAGCTTCGCAGACAGTTCACATAAAAATGATGTCTAATTCAGCGACTTAACGCTATCGAACATAAAACTAAATAATCAGTTTAAACATGAGCGATAAAAGGCATTCAATGCTTACCGTTAATATTTGCATGCTGTGGGCAAACCACTGGATTTAATCACAGTCTATTATCGAAATATTTGAAATATGTAATATTTAATTTATAATATAATTAAGTGCGCTGTGCTGTATATATGTATAAAAATTTCCTCTTTTTTTTATTATAATTTCTAAGCAAGTGCTTGACTACGTCCCACCTGATGTTAAGTGGAAATGCAGTCCTGGATGGTAAGGCACACTAGCTTTGTAAATGCCTATTCACTCTACTCTTGAAAATACCCACATTGTAATCGGAAGGAAAGAAAGACGCGGGCAAACTATTCCAGTCATTTGCTGTACGAAGAATGAAAGACGAAACAAATCGCTTAGTTCGGGTTTGAGGGATGTTCACAACAAAAGGATGAAACCCCGCAGTGCGTCTAGAAGTCCGATGGTGGTAGGGGATGGGGGAATTACATCATGTAGTTCCTGAACACACTCTCCAAAATGCAATCTGTAGAAAACCGAAAGGCTAGCTACCTTACTCCTGTGCTCAAGACTGAGCAGATTGGTTTCAGTTGCGCTGCGTCACCAAATTCATCAAGAATGGCCTCAAAGTATATAATAAGATTACTTTATATACAATAAATAACGAGCATCCGCAGAGAGCAGCCGAGTTTGATAATAAACGGCTCGTCTTACAGCAAACGTCTGCTTTGATCTCTGCCGGGTATTATGAATTCGGAGAGAAGCCCTCTGAAGTTTGTAACTTAGATTGTTATTTTGTAGCCTAGTGATCCAGAGGCATTTGGCGTTGTGGGCTCTTCTATTATTTTTCTGGTTTTTAACTGACATCATAAAGGTGGTTCTCAATTCGTCTGTATAATTTGTGTTAGTGTTTTCTCTGTTGGTTACCTCATAACTTTGGACTGGGTTAACTGATGTTGATGATTCTTTTTTTATTTGGTACTTCCCGGCTTTGGTGGTTTTTATTTGGGCCAGTTCTGAATTGGTATTGATTAGAAACATAAGTCTTAAATTTGCATTAAGTATGTGCGTGACAAATGTGCGAATAACTCAATATCACGCCAACCGATTTCAATTATTCAGTTTTCATTGGAAATGTATCTAGTAATTATTGTGCAATACAGTATATTCATTCATTATTCAATCATTAATGCGTCATGATCAAATATAAGCATATATTCTAATTATTGATCATTATTATTTCTGGTTTTAGTTGAAAAGGTTTTGTAGTCTTCAGTTATTATTTAATATAATCTCTCTGTAAATTCATTACACAGTATCATTACGTTGAATCCATTTAATTTATGTTATTCTCTCCTTCATCTCATGTTCAAATTTAATTTTCTGCTATAAACGGATTTCTATTAAATGAATGAAATGAGATCATATTACAAGTCTAAAATGAAACTTCTGTTCTAAAACCAAAAAGATAATAAAATTGTCTATGAAAAAGAAGCTTTTGAAAGCTTTAAACAAAAGGGTTGTTTAATGGACTTTTTGTTTGAATTAAAATGGACTTTTTTATTTAAGTAGATGTAGACATAGATTGGTTATCTCAGTTGTACACGAAAATGTGACAAAAAATATTTTGGCAGCGGTGGGATTCGAACCCACGCCTCCAAAGAGACTGATGCCTTAAACCAGCGCCTTAGACCGCTCGGCCACGCTACCTGTACATTTATACACAAAATAAAAGCTTTAGCTAGAGCTAGGGTATGGTTCACGTAATAGTCGAGCGGTGGATTCGAACCTACGGCCTTACGTTTTGCGATGCGAAGAAATGCGAGAATGTCCGATATATTAAATTAATTTTATGTAGATCACGACTGTATAGCGAAGAAGTTTCTTCAAATAACACAGTTATAAACGGTTCAATATTATGTGTATGGGATTGTTGACTGAACGAGAATTTTACGTAAAAGCCCTTTATAAATGATATTTGAACAACGTACGTTGGTGAAAAGTGCGAATGCATGTTTATATTCCTCGTTTAATTTAAATTGCAGACAATACGCTTTGCTTTAATATAAGTGATCGATGTGCCGTCAATTAAGACTGACGGGGTTAGCTGTCCACGTCAGGAATTGATGACTGCGATATCTGTATGCATTGAGCGTATCGTATCGCTAGTCAGTCGGTCGGTCAGCTTTGTGTGTTAAAGCAATATGGGTTTCGAGATATATTCGATATTTAAGTTCACGAACTTAGAAGCAGCTATTGCATTTATACAGTTGGTATTAATTTTTTCCTATGGTAAGAAGGGTTATTATAGTTCGTATTTATCAACCATGTAGTCCGGCTTAATAAAATTAGGCTATGGCCTGTGGTAAAAGCGGACGACACATTCACGGACAAGAGTTGGCGTTTTATCGTCGTGAAAGTGGACCTGAGGTTAAAGCAACGTAGAGTAGCCCCGTGTCACCTTAGCACTGCGAGGGAGGAACTCGCAACCCTCCCTCCCCTGCGACATGCTTCGGTTTAGTGCATAACGTCACCAGTGAATTTCGCTGGATAACCCGGAGCCCCTCACAATGCACGAGGATGGACACCACGGAGGTTTTAGTGTGTAAAATCATCACATAATGCTTCCTGGAAACAGAAAAACAGTTTATTGTGAATCGTTTTCCAAATTTATTTTTCCATCTTAATACATTACTAAGTTAGTAGTAGGAAAAATTATAAAACTAATAGTTTTCTTCAGCAAGCAAGAATACCTTCTTGCTTCTTGTCCGTGCGATCGCCTCAACTTGCGTTGCACAAGAAACCCGAGTTCGATCGCCCGTGCAATTTTAAATGCTGATTTACCACGCGTTTGGCGGTGAAGGAAAACACGTGTGGAAACCTACTTGGTTAGAAAAGTGTCCTAAGATAAGTGAAGTCTGCAAATCCGCATTAGGGCGTCGTGGTGTACTATGCCTTTATATTCTCATTACAGAGAAGGCCTGTGCCCAACAGTGGAAGACTTAGATAGGCTGTAACGTAATTTAATTGGTCAAATTTCTCATAGTAGAATAGCAGAAATTCCAGTATGTGCCTCCGCGGCGATTCACTTTGATTCTGATTAAACGCGATTATTTCCCGGCGGCTGCGGGCCAATTTCACAGATTAAATGAATTTGTATTAGCTCGTGCGGCTCGCGCCCAGACACGTTGCGGTTATTCTCCTTTTCGACAAGTTGAAATCGGCGGGTTTCATTGCCAATTAAAGGTTTTTCTTTCACATTAATATAAATGAATTTCCGTTAGATTTATAAAATAGGAATTAATATCTCACGTTAACGAGTTCAAAGGGTTTTTAACTTTAAACAGAGACAATTACTAACGTTTGCACAAAATCCATCAGTATGTGTCTTGGCGAACAGTCAGAATGCACTGTAGAACTTGGACAGCATAATATATAGGTATAATATTCGCTTAATGGTTTAACGAAATGGTTAAGCAAGAATGTAACATTTGTAAAAAAAATATTGTCAGCATTCATTTTGAAGTTAAACTTCTTTACGCACGCTTAACTTAGGGAGTAAGATGAAATGGTGCATGAGTTACGAAAAGTGATCGGTTGAGATGCAGGAAAGTTGCGAGGGAAATAGAAGCTAGTGAAGATAAAAAACAGAGAGCTATTTTGTTTTTGTAAATGGTGTAAGAAATAGTGAGCTCATCGAAGTCTTAAATTTCGTACCAATAACACTCCATCATACATTACTTCAAAGTTATTGGCACAACGTTAGGGATTTGATCCAGGGGCTGTATTCGAAGACGGGCTACTCAAATATTTACCTATCGTGGCTTATACATTAGAGCATACAGACGTGAATACAGCTCACGTTATTAGTGAATCGTAAGTAAATCCAACTGTAAACAACTTTCCTTTTAGTGCTCAATAAATTATTCGTATCGACCTGTCTGTTAGAATTATACTAATATATATGTATATATATACATTGATGAATATATAATGAGATTTATAATAAAAGTCTTATTTTCAAGTTGCATTTACTTCAACCGCAGGTTTTTTCAAATAGGAAAAGCTGTAAAGCGTCGCTTAAAAAAAGTTGTCAAAAATATTTTTATTTATGTGATTGTGTAGTGATCTGTGGTAAAACTATTAAAATTAATTAAAACTAACCAGAAATTTAGGGATTGGGCGTGATTTAGGAACAGAATCATTTTATTTCCTGTTCTTATTAATAACAGAACACTAAAATTATTATATATCTATATTTTATTTTTATTTTAACATTTTAATATTTAAAACAATTAATTACATTAAATTTTACGCATTGACTTTATGATGTATGGCCCATTGCCGCCACAATATCTGTGACAATGCTACTGTGTCAATACGACTTGTAGCTAGTCAGTCGTTACGACAATGATAGAACTTCCCAGTGGCTTTTCCGTTGTATGAATTGATTGTCGCTCTCTGAGCAGTACCATATCCTTGCACGACGTGAAGTTGTGTTATTTCCGGCGCTTCGTTATGCCAGATCTGTCATAGCTTATTGCCTTAAAATACGGTCTATGTACGACCATGGGTTAAAATTAACCATTTGCATTTTGTTGTAAACCAACTCCTTGCACCAAGCTCAAGTTGACTGGAACTGGTAACTAGAACGTTGGTAACATTTGTGAGCAAATTTAGACAAAGTTCCTGCCCCTGATTGGCTCATAACTTCACGTAACGTGTGATTTCTGCCTACCCAAATTTAACTACAAATAAGATAGCACTCAGTCTTTTGTTATTTTGACATGAACAGGATTACAATTGTTCTCCGTAACAATTAATAGATTGTTAAGCTCAGGACCCAACAATAGTATTGTCACAAAACAAATGTGCGATCTTGCATACGGGCACAGCGCGGAAGCTTTACGTCGCAATTTAAGATAAAGATCCAGGAAGTCGTAAAATTAGCATATAGCGTGCAGTTAAACCTTTGTTATAGTTAACTGCTCTGGTTGCAAATACAACCGGTATACCGCGACTTCTGCTCAAAAAATCACGTAACGATTTCTAAGTACCGAAAATCTAAAACCGCGTTATTTAGCATATTGAGTACAGCATGAATTTTATACAATGTTATCTTATAGGCAATCAAAGAGGCTCGTGTTGCCGGAATGTTCTATATAATATATATAGACCAATTAAATCTCAACTTTATTGTGTTGACATAGAGTTGCAAATTGCAAAAAAGAGTCACAGCGTAAAGATACTACAGCTTGAGCTTTGAGAAAGTGAAACAAATTGAGCAAACGCGTTGCAAAGAGAAGGCTAGTCCGTGTAGGCGTAGGTTATCCTTGACTAAACTTAACATTGAAGTACATTACTAAGAACAACCGTATAAGAACCTAATTATGTGCATCATATTGTAGGTATATAATCGTCCTTTTTTGAGAACCTGTACAAGAATTTCTAGTTATAGAGGCTTTAACTGAAAATATTATAGTAAGTATAATTTCATGCGAATTAGCAAGTTAATTTATTTAGAATTTTAGTGCTTCTTCAAGCATAGGAACTGGTATATCTAACTACCCCGCTAGATTTTAGAGGAAAATATATTTTGTTTATAATACTCGCGTGTTTTTCTAAAATTATCTAAGCCCTTGTATGTGCAGTTTTTCTGCGGTTGTGTTTTATATGGAAACACTTACGGAGCCTTTCCGACCTTTGCCTCGGGCTTAGTAGTTCGGATCGTCTTTAATGGGGTGCGTGACTAGAGTCATATGGGTCGATGGAGCTGAACTAAATATTCGGTTACTTTATTCCAAATCGAAAAACTGGTTCGACACTACATGGAATTCATTTTACGCTTTTTAAAGTTCAGTTTATGATATCTGTGAACACACAAGACAGTGTTGGGATGGATGTGTTGAGGTGAAGGGAGTGGTTCACTTAGATGCAGTTACTAAAAAGTAAACTAGTCGTATGATTCTGATTGCTAAGAACTTGAAAGAGGATGTGTTAACAAATATAAGGAACGGCATAGTTCGGTGATATAGGCATTTAAAAACAATAAAATAGGAGAGATGAATAAATCATGTTTAAAGTGATTGGCAATGTGGCTAGGAGACGCTCTAGGCAGGCAGGCAGACGTCTTCGAACCTTTTGAGTGTAGAGTCCAAAATTACAATTAACAAAATTTCCAATTTTTTAAAAAGCCTCAAATTTTTTACTTGCCAACAATAAGTAGTAGTTGCCTAAAGATAGTACTTTGAACAGAGAAAGCATAAAGTTAAAGTCATAGGTTAAAGTTAGTTAAAGGTAAAGAGAGTACAAGGGCGGACTACCCGCCGCACGGCCCATAATTTCAACATACAAATTCATTGATCCGATCCGATGAATCGAACTCCTTTGCTGCTAAGCTAAGGCTAACTTACTCGTAGGTTGCTAGCTAGTGCGGGCCGCCCCTGGATGCGAGAGAGGTGCGTCGTCAGGAGCACAGGCGAGCGACAGATGTTTGGCGCGAGCGGCTCTCGGAGCGTCGTTGCTCGCGCCAACGCATCGTCTGTACCTTCCTGCCGAACTTTGAAGCCTGGCTTCGCAGGAGGAATGACGCGCACGTCACCTACCGCCTAACACAGGTACTCACCGGGCACGGGTGCTTCGGTGAGTACCTGAACAGGATAGGGCGTGAACCGACCGCGCAATGCCACCATTGTGGCTGTTACCGGGATTCCGTGCAGCACACGCTAGCCGTGTGCCCCTCGTGGGAGGCGGAGCGGCGGATCCTGGTCCAGCATATCGGGCAAGACCGGCGGCAGTAGCGGCTGCGCTGGCGGGGAGATCTAAATGGAAGGCGCTGGTCTCCTTCTGCGAGTCAGTAATGACCCAGAAGGAGACCGCAGAACGGGATCGGGAGAGAGCCGAACCCGTTCGGAGATGGCGCAGGCGGGCCGGTGGCAGACCGGCCCGCAGCCCTGTAGTTCTGGGCTCTCAAGAATAAGACTACGGTATCCCCTGCCTGTCGTACAAGGCGATTAAAAGGGGCCTCGGGTTCACTGGGCGACAAGGGTGGGGGCCTGAGTCGTCCACCAAAGTGGACCCGGGAAGAAGGCGACATCGGCTAGCCCGTGTCGCCTTGCGCTGCGAGGGCATAGAGGGGGAGGGAGTAACCTCCCCCCCCCGGGACGTGCTCTCCTTGAGCACAGTGCAGAGGGGCTCCGGTGCGTTCCACTGGAGATCCCGGAGCCCCTCGTCATGCACCGAGGAAAGGGCCACCGGGGAGGTTTTAGTGGGTAAGAACCCCACATAACCGCCGCCTTCCCCCCAGAATGCGGGGTATCTTTCTGAAGGTTTCCTCCCCGTCAACAAAAAAAAAGGTTGCTAGCTAGTGTACTATGTAATTTGAGGCAACCGCCCGTTCGCTAAGCTACCCACGGCT
The DNA here is from genome assembly GCA_029286785.1 of Meandrusa payeni. NCBI lineage: Eukaryota > Metazoa > Arthropoda > Insecta > Lepidoptera > Papilionidae > Meandrusa > Meandrusa payeni. Next base: position 865,515 of record JAGSMX010000008.1, on the reverse strand, counting down.
TTTACGGTAATAGTTCACAGTTACATGACGTATCCAAATAATGGTATTTTGCAAATAACTTTTCGGTGAAATTAAAAACAGTCTACGTCATTTTCTTAGTCATAATACAATCATTTTATATGGTTTCATGACGAGGGTATGAAGCCATTTCTATTTTACAAAATTAATTAAAATACAAAAGTAAATGTAACCAAACCCTTATGGGATGGTACGAGATTTATTAGGAGTTATGCGAAGTTCTTGAAGCTTGAGAGTCTGTGGTCGAAGCTTGTATCATCAAATATTATTATTGCAACTACATTAAAGTACATTTGTAACAGCATTGAACAAAATAATCTAGGTCTAGCCTTTAGGTGGTGGGTCATTGCTACTTTTTTAACCAGTAAAGTGTCCACTTAGTGTGTATACATTAATCCCGTTAGTGAAACTCACGATACACAGAGTGAAAACACAATTCAAGTGTTAAGGTCATGTTCTTAAAACTATTTTAAACGACTTCAAAAAAGGATAAGGTTTTCAATTTGACTGTATTTTTTTATGTTTGTTCTAAAATTGTTTGTTCTATTGGGTAAACCGATTTTGATGATTGTTGTTTTTTATTTAAAGACTGGTGCTTCTCGTTTGGTTCTCTTTCTAATATAATCTAGTTCTGACAAGGGCATCCATAAAAAAACTTTTGATGATAAATCCATCAATGATATACATATCAAATATACTTGTTACCTTATAAAAATCTATTTCTGTATAATTTGTTTGTTGTATAATTATGAGTTTCTTTTCTCGTAGTCTATTGCGAACTTTTAATATTTTCTAACCTTAATCGTTTAACAGAAATCACATAAGATAAATAGATATAAGATTTCCTTAAATAAGCTCTCACATGCCTTTAAACTTTCATTAAATTACACTTAAATTACATTTAAACTACGGATGATTACTATATGAGAAAGGTGGTAAGCCGATAACCATACAAAAGAAATTAATTTTATTAAGATTTTTTTATACTAGCGATTGGAACTTCCGGCGATAATATTGTAAAGCTGAAGATTTAGTCTCTACGCTGTTACTACTTTACGAAGCCTAATACTGAATCTTTTAAATATAAATAAAAAGCTTACGGACTAAGCGGTCGACTTTACGATCGTAAAATTCTGGGCCCTAAATTCGTGAAGTCGAACGCTTAGCTTGTAGGTATCACTGCCTTTTTTAATATGTAGTATAATAAATTAGATTCCATTAGAAGTTACCCAAGTCTAACCTACTTAAATAAAGTAGCCAGCCCCAGACTAAGCTGGACTTAATATAAGATTCAAAGTCTTTATATTTAAATCTGGCTTCACGTAAATGGCCGGCGTACACGAGCTACCAGATCCTTATTAAACGGGAGGTGGGATTTTCTTAAGACTTGTGGAAACTAATAGAGCTGCTGAGAGTTAGGTGTTAGAGAGACAGGAATTATTCGCTAAATACGAGTACATAATAATATTATAGTAGCTGATTACATTTTATTTTATTTGTATAGATAACTTTAGAATTGCTATGAAAATGTAAATACTACTACATGTACAACGTAGAGCTGCTCGAATCTCGAATATCAGGGACTTTCCGATTGACTTGGTCTCCGAAGAGAAAGACAGGGCTGTTTGCATTTTTGTTTTCTCTGTTACACTTCCCATGGTGGGTGTTCTGGGGAATTCACGGTCGGAGTGGTTGTTCGGGATTATCCCAGCTACCATAGATTTTCATTACCGCATAACCGTATAACCGATCACGGCAGAATTCCAGATTCCATCGACACCATCTTGATATTCCATAAACACACAGTCATGGAACGCTAACCGTTCCATGACTGTGTGTTTTGCGCGTCTGTCTTCCACGCAATATCAATCAACTGTCACCAGCGGTGTTTTCGAACTTGAAAGATTTGGGGACTTTCAAAAAATGGCTCCTTTCTAAAAGGTTAGAAACGCACCTGTAGCACCTCCGGTGTTGTCGATGTTCATGAGCGACGGTGATTACTTAAGTTCAGGTGAGCCGTAAGCTCGATTGCCCCTTTTCTTATAAAAAATAGAATGTACTTTAGTTCATTCCCTGATGCTACGCAGCCTTGATTTCCTTGTATAATCAACATTTATTTTGCTAGGGACTTTGCCCACCAACGTAAATTGAAGGAAGTCATATCTCTCGCGCCTAAGCAAGTGACCGAGGTACGAAGTACTCCTTTGATTAAGTTATTTTGCCTTAAAAAATTAAAATAACCTGTGCTCATTTCCGAATCCTTTCATCGACCGACTTCAAAATAAGGTTATTGTATTTATAACTTACCTAAATGATTACAAAATAGATTTCATTTTATAACGTAAAAAGTAATAGAAATATAATCTATGTACACGAGCAAAACACGATGGCGTTGACAACTTATATTGACGTGGGTCCCCGCCAAATCGACAACTTTCCGAGTTGTTGCGCAGGGAAATCGGCTTTGCGATTGAAATTGGTTACTTTGTGCGAAATTTGTCTGACTGCTTCTGTTGTTTTGCTAAACAATTTGATTACGTCGACTATTACTCTTTTTGTTTGACCTTTTTTAATAAAGAAAACAAAAATAGAAGCACTCACGGCATCGATCTAAACGAGAAAGCAGAGATTACGAATTTCCATCCTAGTACACCTGTTGTATCTCGCACCAGTAATTAACCAATCGAGTATGACAGGCGAGTAAATAGATAATTTATAAAAAAAAATTAACCTGATGACGACATCATACTTCACAAGTGTTTTTTCTTTTTTCCTACTATTTTTCATTGATTTTATTTTTTCCTAAATAAATAAACTGTAACCATAGGTACACACGCAGGCACATGTGGTGAAAGTACAACGCACTATAAACCATTGGGTTTATTGACGTGAAGAAAAAATTTGGTAACAGTAATTTTGAATGCGTTAAGAGTCTGCCTTTTTTTATGATAGCAGAAATATATTAAACGAACTATTAATTGACGCAAACTCATATACGTAAAAACTTAGCCCAATAATTCCTTAGTATAGGAAATAGCGCAGAAATGTGAACTGGCACACATTCCAAATGTATGCATAATGTAGGTGTTCCATGCCCCCCAAAGTGGACCCGGGAAGAAGGCGACATCGGCTGGCCCGTGTCGCCTTGCGCTGTGAGGGCACAGGGGGGGAGGGAGTAACCTCCCCCCCCGGGACGTGCTCTCCTTGAGCAACGCGCAGAAGGGCTCCGGTGCGTTCCACTGGAGATCCCGGAGCCCCTCGTCATGCACCGAGGAAAGGGCCACCGGGGAGGTTTTAGTGGGTAAGAACCCCACATAACCGCCGCCTTCCCCCCAGAAGGCGGGGTATCTTCTTGAAGATTTCCTCCCCGTGAACAAAAAAAAAAAAAAAAAAAGGTGTTCCATGCCCCACGAAGTGCTTTGAAAATCTTTGATTGAGCTAATTCGAACTCGGCAACATAATTTACTTAAACGTTAGTCACAATATAAAATAAAGCTAAGATACTGAGTACGTATCCTAATCGAAGGAATAACGAGAAAACATTGAAACTTATAACTAAAATATATTACGAACAAAACATTTGAGAAATTAGAAGAAGAGCGAATATTCGTATCTATTATTTAATGTAACGTTTTATTTTCAAATTCATTAAGGCAAGTTAAAAGCTTTATCTAAAATATAGTTGATAAGCGTTTTTATACAGCCAAATACATCAAGTTGCTAGGCGATTGACCGACACCCGCGTGCCATTCATTATACACTGCGACATAGTTTTCATTTATTACTACAAAATATTGTTGACAATACAGCCATGGCTAGACATCAACGTGTTTGTTGTCGACGTATTATTTTTCTATACTTTTATGTGAAAAGTTGAGGCCTTATTAAATACTAGTTTAGTTATCGTTTAGGTTTTGTATCTTTTCAATTAAAAAAAGAATCAAATATTTTTATTCTAATGTACAAACACAGCCTGGCCTTGATATGTATGTGGTGCCAGTGCGCGTGGCAGAGTACGACAGGTGAGCCAATAAGCGCTTACGCATATCAAACGTAAGACTGCGGCTTATCAACCAACATTAAACCGTCATAAAAGCGAGCTGGGGATATGAGAGGAATTCACAACTATCCTTCACAGTGTCACTGGTACCAACACGTCTCGGTTAGTTCAAAGGAAGTAGAACTAGAGTATAATAATTCACAATGAGAGAACAAACAACTAGCTCGCAGTGTTGCGGATGTAAGTTAAGGAACCGCTGTGCAGGCTAACTGTCTTGTTTATCGCGGAGAACTCCGGAGAGCAGATTGTACGATATTTTAATTGCTTGTTTTTGTAACGTTTAATTTAACTATCGGTCTAACTAAGTCAGAAAAATTATAGCCTTATCATGCCGTTTAAAGTAAAAAGTGTGTCTTGAACGATAATATGATTTTCTTTCCGTTATTCTGCTAAATCGTGGTATGTGAGATTCTAACGTCTGAATGTTAGATACATAATTTTTCAACCCAAAGCAATATTATATAATCATTTGAAGTCACTACGGTGTTTAATAACCGTGATATATCTGTGTTAATTCGTGCATGCAGATTTGGTCCTTTGAGAACTAATTACTTTGTTTCGCAGGTTAATTTGTATTCGCATTTAGCGAGCTGTGCGGTCAGTGGATTTGCATTTAGATTAATCTCCGTATGTGTAAATAACCCTTGCTTAGATTTAGAAAATAGTCACTTGGAAAATTTCAGAAAATTGTCGCAGCGTAGTATCTTACACCTTAAGTATTAACAAGTAACAAACTTGGATCACGGGTTATTTGTTATATTTCAGTTAACTTAAGTTATACGTGATGTTTTAAGATGTCCTTGGAGAAAAGTAACATGCTGAGGAAATATTAAGGTTTGAAACTTAATTAATATTATTTTTTGGAAAGTGGCAAACGAGCTTATAGCTCACCTGATCTTAAGTGATTGCGTGATGCCGCGCTATAAAGAAATGTAAAGTAACAGCCTATATATATATAACACTGTGTTTTTACCAGCTCCTAAGATAGGACTACTAAGTAAAATGAGACGATTGCGTAGAGACTATCACGACTTTTTCTATCTAATCTGTTTTTAATCCACAGTACACATAAATTGGTATTAAAATAACTACATTATGAACACCAAATATATAGATGGAGAATATTCTTTTGTTCTAATCTCATTCAAACACGAACTTGAGAGGATAAATTTGAATACATAACAAGACACAATAAATCATTTTTGCTTGATCTTCATACTTCTATAGTATTTATAAGTCAAAATCAAAATAATTTATTTCTATGAAGGGACGTATCGATGACGTAATAACCTCTATAAAATTCCACGGCTTCTCTTTTCCGATTTATTCAACGTATTATCTACGAATTCTAGACGTATTCTGAAACAGTCAAATGTAACACGATAAAAATAGATGACTATTATCATTACAACAAATGCAAATATTGAAGACTGCAATATCTGACTAATGACCAGTGACTTGGTCTTCTGGTATACAAAAAATCACATGCTAATACTCGTGGCCTATGCATAAAGATGAGCTTTTTTTTTTAAAAAAACGTTCACCCTCGATTACATATACTACCTGTCGAGTATAAATAAAAACGGATAGCAATTCCAGATCCTACAGGATTAAAGGGATTTTAATAAATAGCGGACTATATTTCAGTTTGATTTTAATTTCCTTTAGATATGTTAAACATAATGATTCATTTCATATACGTATTACGTCGATAACTTTCGGTTAGTGGCAATTGATTTTCAGATGTCGCAGTAAATTTTCACTTACACCTTATAAAGGATCCCACTGCTCACAGGAACCGGAAACTTATCTAAGTTTAACTGTGCAGTAAGCTCCAGCTCAGAGTTGACAACTGTGCTTTACGAACTTTTTAAGATAAGAGTCGTTAAAAAAAATAGCTGTCGTAGTCACTGCTAGAAGTGAAAAACTTATTACTTAAAAGTATAAGTATATTTACGAGTAAACAAAAACCGACTTCAAATACAACTTTCTTCTTTTTATTTCCAAATTATCGTAGGAATCAAACTCTTGTCAGACTACTCTTGAAGTAAATCCTTCCAGTTAATAATTAATGGTCGAAGTCGGTTGGCGTGATATTCGTCCATTTGTCGTGCACATACTCAATGCAAATTTAAGACTAACTCGTATATGGTTTTCTAATGGACGAATTGGACCAAATTGAAATGGAGCCACACGGATCTTAAATGAGAAAAAAGATTTTCTTCTTCCAAAAATTGCTCAACACAGAGAATTTTCACTTCATAAAAGTAATGTGATAATATAGAAACAGAAGAATATTTTCTTGAGTTTTTTATTTTGCTGATTGGTTTTAAAAGTAATTGGGGAATTTGGTATTTTAGATAATAAGAAATTAATTAATGTAAAAGAAATTATAAAAAAAATTGTAATTAGTATAATTACCAAAAATCATGGTTTACACAAAAATACCGAGTAGAGGTCGGTTATCTAGGTCCTTAGAATTAGAATCCTATCCAAAGTAAATATTAATATGTACCTGAAAACGTGTAACGTATGATGAATAGGTTTAAAACAACATGATATCTTCGTAAATATTAGTCGTTTACAACTAAAAAAACCTCTATTTTAATAAATACCACAGATTCTCGACTCTGAATATACCATAATGAAGGATATATTTGCATTAATTAACTAAGATCTCGGACAGAGAGAAAGTTCATCGTTGTTTTAATCTAGACATCCTGTCTGCTCTGCCAACACTTGCATACAAAAACCACACGAATTTAATTAAGAGACGATTTAACTGCGGCTACAGAATACAAGAACTCTGATAGAGTAGCTTCTGTTTCCTCTATTACTGAATTTTAAATTGAGAGTGTAGAAATAGTCAGCAGGGTACTGAAGATCCGTTCAAAGATTCGAATCTCAGCATAAGCTAAGATGTTCTTTTTATATAAGGTTCAGGTTATGGAATTGATGACTTTTCTTGTGAACCTCTATAATACTACTTCCAGTGTAGAGTGAATAGACATTTATGAAGCTAATGCGCCTCAGGTCTGTGATCTCATTTAACATCAAGTGGGCTTCTCATTTAACAGCAAATCATCTTAGTCAAGCACTTGCTTAGAAAGTATAAAAAGTTAATTATTAAACTGGATGTTGAATAGATTTTACAGACTATAAAAAACTATTATTGGATGTCCTTTAACAATTATATTCCTATCTAATTTATAAATAATAATTTTAATATTTAAAAAAAAAACGACAAAATGACCATGCTTAAAAGAGAATACAGTAATAATTGTAAGCCAGTATTTTTATCCCATTGGCGATGTTTCGGTATAAAAGTGAAAGCAATAACTGAAAAATATGACTCTTCCTGACATTTTCTGACAATTGGTGAGTAATAATAGTATTATACTCGCTATATATCAACATCATTATTACCAAAAAAAAGGCCGGATATCCAGGTCCGGCAAAGTTATTAGGGAAAGATCAAAATGACTGAGGATGAGACGTTGTATAGGGAGGATAAGAGTTGTAAACAGCTTCTCAGCACCGTAAAAGGTCTTGTCTATATTGTTTTGGTTTTATTCAATAAGCGAACATGGTCAGGGTATAAATGACTAACATATTGTGTGTAGACGCTAGAGGATACTTCACAAATTTACAGTATCACGAGTCCATTTGTCACGCGCCGTATGCGACGACAAGAGCCCCAGCCTCGCACGGCGCTGCCAATGTTTCTCGCAACAGCGCCGATAAATTTTGCTCGGGACTAACATGGATACTACTAGGCTGGATTTTGCAAACTCTCTAAACTGCATTCGCACTTAGTACAGCACAGTTATGTCTATTTTGCACTGCAATTAAACGAATTTATTAGCATGCTTAGCAGAACCGTGCTAGTTTGTCTGGCTTCAAGTTACATAATATACTAGTAACCCGAGTTCGATTTCTACTGCCGGTACCAAGTTGTTGTTTGCAATTTTAAGTGCCGATTTACGCCTAAATGTGTTATAAAATGTGTTAAAAAAGCACCAGTATTGCTTTTAAACTGAATGTTACCCCAAGAATAACATTGTTTACTTAATACTATGATGGTAGTGAATGTTCATTTTGTATGCATTGGTTTAGCAGACTCAGAGCCCAGAGACTGTACCAAATATTTGTGTGTTAAAATAATTCGCTTTGATTAGGAATCGTATTCAGGTGTACTGACTAACAGTCTAGTATTCTAAGCACTACGTTACAGTATGGATTAAAATTATAATGCAATAGTTACCGTCTCGTTAATTACATTTAAACTGACAGGGCCACAACGTGAAATTAGTTCGTTTACGTTACGGTAATGGTAATAAATTGTGATCCAGAATAATCCCGCGAATGCCGGGGAATAATCCACCGACGTGGTGGACCCTGTGTTATATACGACTCCATTATTGCGGGATTACATTAGTTACAAATTTGAATAAATTTGTAAAAATGTAACTCTACCATTTACACAAGTATATTTACGAGTAAAATCAAAAAGCGTTGAAAATCAAAAATGTTATTACTCGCGCACGCCCTCGTATTTCCGAATTATCCTGGAATACTATAGATATATTATGGAAATATAATTAATCAGAACCTAACCACACTATCATCAAAAGTACATGAATAATCGAAATCGGTTCAAGTGACATTTAGTTATTCGTCTATTTGCCGCATATATAATCAATGCAAATTGAATACTTATTTGGTTTTCTCGTGTATGCCATTGAACTTTGCCTCAGAACTGGAGCAAAATTAAATGGACATGCAAAATTTCTACGTGAGAAGCTTTCAAATAAATAAAGATTCATCAAAATCAATCCGTCCAGTCGAAAGGTATCTATGAGGTTACAAACATAAAAAAACATGCAGACGAATTGAGAAAATAAGTCCTCGTGTAATCGTCCTATGAGGGTATACAATCGAAACGATCTTTTCGCCAATTCTACCACTGATAAGCCAAAAACTGTGTGTTGAAGCCAAAGACAGTTCGTCGTAACTTTCTATTCTACGAGACGATATGTCTTACTTGCAAATTGTAGGAGTATAATTTAGAACTAGGCACGGTTCTAAATAAACAATATTACATAATAACAAAAATGTTTCATTAATGATTTCAATAAGAGAAGAATAATGTAACTGTAAAGACAATAATATAATAACATATAGAATTTGACCCAACAATTTAGTTTTTAGTCACTTGTAAGGAAATGTTTTTGTTTTTTTAAATTAACGCTTTATGCATCGTTTTCAGTTACTGTTCTAAAAAAACCCTCTTTATTAATTAAAATAAAAAAAACAATTTTTTAATACTATATTTATCACAAAAACTAAACAAATTCTGCATAAATCGACAATAACATAGTGAGCAAAAACAAATTAACCTAATCGTGGTAAGCAGAGAAGGTATTTGTTGGAGTTTTCTCACTCACAAATATCTATGAAAAAGGTTTGGTAGCGAGATTTAAGTGTGTTAAAAGTCAGTTTAAATGTCCACAGTCACTCTTATTGGCCCGCAAGTATATTTTATTGTTATCTATATAATTTTATCGTAACTGCACAGTTGTCACACTAACACAGTGTAGCGTCAGGGTTATACTCATATTGTATTCCTCGCTGTGGAGAACCCAATGTGATATGATTTATGCGAGAGCAGACCTGTCACGCACAGTGAGATGTGACGCAGCGCTTTGAAATATTTTTTGTGATAATCCAATGTAACATCTCCCCTAAGGGTAATGCAGAAACAAAAAATGACCCCTCCAACCATTCCGAACGTTTCCCACGACAAACGTGGTAGAGAGTACATACGAATAAATGCACTTTTCATCAATGATTATTTTGATAAAAATAAAGCTTTATTGCCATTTTAGAATTTAAATCCTTAAACTCAACTGATCGAGCCGTGATTCGGGCCTTTTCAGTAGCATCATGTCCGAATAATATCTGAAGAATGATTCGGAATCGTCCCAGCTGCTGATTTCCAAATATAGACCTGGACGCGGTGAGTGCGTCAACTCATTTATGCTAATAATATTATATAATTTCGCCAACCAGACGGAGTAACATGTTAAAATATCCATCAATTAATAATAATAAAGCTTTCTAATAACTGTCCATAGTAATTTAAAATTAAATAATAAATTAAAAATTAATTATATCGAAACAAAACATTTGTAGCTACTAACAGGATGACAAAAAAATGAAAAAAGCACGCTACTCCAAAATAGGTACGCAAGCTGCAGCTATTTGCTTCAATATAATTCTGCCATACGAGAAAGTTACATATGATATGAATAAATTCCCAAGAAGCCGCGCTATCACAAGCAATTTATTTAGGAAACTACAAGCCCCGCTCATGCGTTACGAGTGTAACATTTCACTTGTGAGACGGCCTTTAAATATTATCCGGAGAGAGCGAGGTAACGAAGTTATGCGGTGCCGGCAGCTATTTCTCTCAGAAATGGGAGCATGCCAGGTGTATTCGGCTTACTATTCTATTTATTAAAGCTCTACATTGGCAACACTGCCCCGCATCACAAGAAGCACAATCAATTTTGAGAATTTTAGCCCCTGGTCATAAATACCGCATTGTTTTGTTAAGTACAATAAGAAAATAAGTACACATAACGTGACATTGGTCATTCCACTGAACAAAACGAATATATCTACGTTTGTTTTCAACCGTATAGTGTATTCTATTATATAAACTAGTATATTTTGCAGCAAAAAAAATCGACTTCAAATCGCCCTCTTTGTATTTCCGAATTATCGTAGTAATATTACAAAATAGAACCTAACCAAACTCTCATAAAAATACTCCTGAAGTGCATTGTTTCCAATAAAAAGTGAATTATCGAAATCGATTGGCGTGATATTGAATTATACGTCCATTAATGGCGCACATACTTGATATAAATTTAAGTCTCTCATTGTCAGGATTTCTCATGCATCCCATTGTCAGAATGGGACCAAATACCACTAAATTTCAAATAAAAGAAGTTTTAAATCGTCCAAATCGGTTCAGTCAGTTGCAAATTATGCGGTAGCAAACTTAAAAAAAAACATACAGGCGAATTGAGAACCTCCTCATTTTTTGAAGTCGGTTGAAAAACCTAACCTTTATATCTCTCACAGAACCGATTCAGTAACTAAAAGTGCTCATGCATATGAAATTACATCAAATTTAAAACACATTAGATAAATTTCATCTGCCGTGACGTTAAAGTACCGGTGAATGTAATACCAATAAATTCCAAAATTAATGACTTAAAAGCTTAACAAATATTTAAAATGAAAATGTTCGGAACAGTACAAAAAAATATCGTTTAGTTTACCGCTCAGCTTGAGCGGTAAGCTCTCGTCATAGCTACTCGATCTTTATTTACCGACGTTAACCAACAGCAGGACAAAGGAAACAAACTTGCTAATGCTCTACCCACAGTCAAGACAGTCAGACACTTTACAATAAAAAACACTGACATTTATTTATAGTAATTGCCGCAAAGTGTACGTAAATAGATACTTATATACAGTCTTTATAGACGAGAGATCTAGATTAAATGTACTGCAATAAATTACAAGAATATAAAAAGGTAGGTAATAAACACGGTGCTACAGTTGTTAAAAGTTATTCTTCACTTCACTACTTCAGTCGCGTGGTTTAGACCACTTTTTTTTCTTTTTGCCTATCCAAGATCAAATAAATATAATTTAATGAATGAATGGTGGGTACATTACATTATGCATTTACATATTATAGCAAATTAGTTCTTCAACCCCTTATGTATATCATAATTCAAACGCCTAGCTACTAAGCTTGGGCTGTCTTACAAATATACTCGTAACTTTTAAACCACAAAGAAAGTCAGTGCCATAACCATTATAAAGTCCTTCACAGAGTTGGCTCAAATACCATTGAAACCGATAAAATAGAGTAGATATTAATATTGTTCTGTTTTGTTTGACGAACAAAAACATAAATCTATCACTGTTATTGGCGTGTCAATAAAATTGACTTGATTTTTGTTATTTTGGATTAAATAAGCCTATTATAAAATGAAAATATATGTACTTCAACTTTTGACTAACCTGTATCGAGGCTATATAGTTGATTTAAAAAAATGGTTTCATAATGTTGTTGATCCCGTGAATTAATTCGAAAACCTTCAACTTCAGTTCGGTATAGAGTCGTAGCACCGCTACGCCGGCAGAACTTAATTGACAATGTGCTCAAGACAGCTTAATCCCCTGGCCCTTGCCACAGTATTGCACATTTCGCAATTTCAAAGTTTAAATTCTACTTTTAGCATAAAGCTTATTTATTAAATAACTTATGTAAGCAGCGATTTTAAGAGAAACAATCAACGAGTAAACTAATGTAAATTAATTAATTTACCACAGATTTAGGTATTGTAATACCAGTCTCTGTTTTGTTAGCATGAAATTTACCTGAGTATGACCGCTAATCTGTTTATAATTACTAACAATCTATTTTATCCGTCGCATAGTCTATGTTTTGTTAATTATTGTTCCGTGTGATGAAATGTTTAACTAAACAATTTACGTCACAAGTCTAAATTATTTTGTTATCTATGTCATTAGCCTCCTTATGGTATCCGATAACGGTGCTTAACGTCTTGTATATACCTCCCACGTTAAAGAGTGAGTGGTTTAAGTAGATAGATTAAGGTATAAGAAAAAGAACAACTAGCTGTACGGCGTTTCTGCGCCACTACTAAAAATTGAAGGAAAGACATTACATAAATATTGGGAAAAATTCGCTGTTAATTTGCTATTTTCGTTTCATTCAACTCTCACGGCAAGCAATAAATGAAATTCATTGATTTCGATGATTTATTATTAATTGGAAAGGATCCACTTCAAGAGTAGTTTGCTTAGCTTCTGATTAATTCTATTTCGTAAAATTACTACGATAATTTGGAAATACAATAACGTTTAACGTTTGATTTGATTTGAAGTCGGTTTTTGTTTTTTTATCCAATTTACCAAAAATAAACGTTGCTAAATTCAATAGAAATAACATGTTATGTTTCTATTTCATATTAATATAATAAAGATCTTTCGTTCACGTCAGCAGGAAAAATAATACATTTGAGGTCTTATATACTTGATATAGAGTTTAATTTTCACCAAGTATTTTACAATCCATACGATTTAGGGATCTTTAAGATATATCTAATCTTTTTCCTGCCTTTTTGAAGCAAATCTGCTACTTATCTGTTCTTGTGAGTAATCAAATATTAGGTTAGCTACGTGTAAAATTTCCCCTTTATTTTACATTAAATAAGTTTTAACGCTACATTGTAGTAATCTAAAACTAAGAATACTATCATGAAGAACTATGTGACTATATCTTTGACGCATTATTACTAAGCATATTAGAGCGAACAATAATATTCAAGACACACGCGACCCTAATATTGCTCTGATCGTAATAAATAACAGTCAACCGGGGAATGGAACAAGTTCGATAATATACGTCTTGACTTCTTGCAAACGGGTACTTTGATCTCCTTCGGGTCTTATGAAATCTAAGTCGGCTTTTATGAATTGTAATCATTGATGAGTTCGTGTGAGATGAATAATCCAAAACACTATTAGATTTTTGATCACAATTGATCAAGAATATCTCAATTACAACAGATATAACGGAAGCTGCTAATATCTGTACTATGTTATTTTTATCTTTTGTTAAATATCACCTGTCTCCTGTCACCATTCACCGTACGTTCATTTCATCTGTTACCTGTCACATGTCACTTGCACAAGGTACTTGGCATTTTACACTTTCATTAAAAAAGGTAATTAAAAAATTGATAAAAATATATCCCAAATGCTTAATATTTAAAAAAGGTATTAAATAATGAACAAATCACACAAAATATAACTAACTTAAGAACAATGTACTCGTAGTTAAAACCGTAGAAAATGTAACTAACCTTTTATATAATTATAAAAGCACAAAACTAAACTATCCATCTAATTTATAATTTATCTGAATCTGTTTGTTTAAAGTCGGTTAAATAAAAAGTAGCCTATGTGCTTTTCCACACTATAATCTATTTCTGTGCCAAATTTCTTCCAGATGCGTTCTGCCTGTCAGGCACAATTTCGATAACATACATCCATTATTTAACATCAATAGTGGAAGTACAGAAATTTGAGTCAGAAGTATTAAGAGAAACATGTTTGGAAAGTCCAAAAATAGTAAGGGGTCGGCACTCAAGGCTATTTTTTCTATTTTTTTCACGGAGCAAGTATCGTGATTACCACAATCACTGATTTGTTGAACTCCCAGACATTTGTGCCAAAACATTTTATTTGTAAGTCGCACAATCTTCATCAATTGCTAACAGTCGACTTAACAAATCTTGAGTAATAATACGAATCAATTATATTGTATGCTTCGTGGATCAAGTTTGCTCGACCAATATGTGTTCACAATTAGCTAGATAGCATAGTAGCGTGTCTCCAGAGTAATTTGGTTGGAAGTTTGATTAAACAGTCGCAACAGCCAGTCGTCCGTTTGGATACTAAGTAATGACTTAGTAGCTTGTTGTATAAATATAATACGAGTATTCATGTTAACCAATCCAACTAAGCTTGAACTTGTGCTAGGAGATGGTTCACGTCAATAGACGAATTGAATTGAACTTACGAGCTTACGCTTCGCAGACCGTACTCTAAACCATTAGACTATTTATTGAAGCTTCGAAATGATATAGGTTTTAATAATAAATTGGCATTTTCAACTGACTTCAAAAAAGTAGGTTTTCAATTCATCTGTTTCCTTTTCATATTTGTTACCTTATTTTGTTGTATGTTTTGATGATTCTTTTTTTATTTAAAAGCTGGTGCATTCCGTGTAGTCCCATATCCATGTAAGTCTTAATTATATTACGTAAGTGCGCGACAAATGGACAAATAACTCAATATGAAGCCAACCGATTTCGATGATTCGTTTTTTTGGAAAGGATGTACATCAATGGTAGTTTGATGACAGTTTCATTAGGTCCTGTTATTTCTATTGCATAATATTCCAAAATTCCAAATATTACAAAGAGAGATTCCACGCATAATAGCGTTTATATATATTCGATTTAAAGTCGGTTTTAGTTTTTGCTCGTAAATTTACTGTTTAATGGAATAACATTAACTTGTTTTGTCTCTTACTTTAAGAATTGTACAGTCAACATAACGCAATGAAATTTTTAACTAAAAGTATTCGTTGGCCTCGAATTTTAATTCACATGTACTCTAGTCTGGTCTTTCCAGAGCTCGTTTTGTCGTACTCGACCACACAATGGACCTTGCGACCTTTGTTCTCGTTATTTCCGGGTTTAGCAGTTTCAAATCTCGCAAATGGGGTGTGTGACAAGGGCGGCTGGTTATAATTTGATTGGTAATCTGGCTTGATTGTATTGAATTTCGACTGTGTGCAGATTGTAGCTCTTCATGGAAAAGGATTAATACCAGGACAACGGTAGCCTAATTTTAGCTACTTGTATTAGTATTGTGTAGGATACCAAAGGTTAGCTAGAATACAAGTATATTTACGAGTAAAAATAAAAAACCGACTTTTTTCTTCGTATTTCAGAATTATCGTAGGTAAATAATAAAAAAAATAAAAATAAAAAAATAAAATAAAAAGCCTTATATTTCTTACTACCTAATTACAAAATGCACAATATACTAATTTCTAATTATTAATAGAACCCCTCGTAGGAATATTACGAAATAGAAATAATCAGAACTTAAACTCTCATCAAAATAGCCTTGAAGTACATCCTTCCCAAATTAAATGAAATCGGTTAGCGTGATATTGAGTTATTCGTCCGTTTGTAGCGCACACACTTAATGCAAATTTAAGGCTTATATGTTTTTTCTCATGGATGGATTCATTTTGTTAGTTGGACCAAATTGAAATGATACGCTGAAAGTACAAGTTTCCAAATAAAAAAACGAACTATCAAAATCGCTTCACCCAGTCAGAAGCTATGAGGTAACAAACATAAAAAAGTACATACAGACGAATTCAGAGATTCCTTTTTTGAAGTCGGTTGAAAATTAGTAAACGCCCCCATAACTATTGTCAAACAGTATTAGGTCATATAAACGTATTCTATAACATTTTATGAACTACCTTCTATATTTGTTGGGGATTTATATTTAACTAAGTTGGAAATTATTAATAAGTTTTGCCGTTTCGATTGAATCATTGAGTACTTAATGGTTGCTCGAGTTTCAGTTTCAAAACTATTTGCTTACAAACTGCTTTAAGTACTTGAACATTTTTAGTATTATAAAAACGTTGAAATGATAAAGTTTTTCTGCACATTTCAACTTATAACTTTAAATAAATAAACATTCACAAAAGTTGAATATTTAATGTTAATATCGCCACTTGAACTTAATTTATTGAAGAGAGAAAATTATACTTTTAGCTATACGAGTACGTACAGTTGCAGTTGAACTTTTAGTCTTCTCATAAAAGTTCGTTGGTTACTCAGTTCTTTAAATTGAGGTATATAATCTATTTAAATCTATATGACCTTTGCCTGCTCTGAATCGTAAGGTCGTAGGTTCGAATGCACTATTCGATTATTTACATGAACCATCTCCTAGAACATGCTTACTTGGAATGGTTAACAGGAATGTTAGTATTATTAGTGAAAAAATAAATATTGTTAGCATTTTTTTACAAAAGAATATCGTGGTTGGTTATTATTGGGCCGGGAGCAAGCGGAAAATTTCGTCATTATGTAATAAAATGTAATCATTAAGTTGTGATGATAATAGGGCTAAAAGTAGCAGTTTCACCGTAGTGAAAAAATCATTTTGAATTCTCAATTCTCTTTCTAAATTATTCATATTTAAACAGATGTAGGCGATCAAAGTGATATTTTTATCAGAGCAATAACTTTCGGCCGGCACAATTGAATTTCACGAGTTCTAATAAATTTCCACCTTTCGTTTAATAAGGACCTCGTTGATCGTAAACTGGAAATTAACCAACTTTATAAAGTGAAGTCCTAGAGTTTTTTTTTGTTAATACTTTCTAACCAAGTGCTTGACTACGAACCCCCCTGATGTTAAGTGTAAATGCAGTCCTGGATGGTAAGGCGCACTATCTTAGTAAATGCCTATTCACTCTACCTTTGCCTGGAGGTACTTATATAATTGTTTTGTATCTTTAAATCGTGAGCAGTGTACTGTTTGGTCCCCAACAGATTGTTATATTTTTAATTTAAAATAAGCGTGAGATATAATTCATACATGTTCACACTGATTACGAAAAATGGACAAAATAATTGTTTTCTTTAGTGATAAATAATATTGAATTTATGTTCCATTAATGAGAATATGTATGAATGTTATTTTTTATTTTTACCTCTTTACTCTTTATTGCTTATAAGTTACATGACAACACAAAAAAATAAAATTGGTCACACATTTCACAATGGGGCGGCCTTATCGTTAAAAGCGGTCTCTTACAGGCAACTAAGTTCACTTCACTTAAGTTCAATTAAGTAAATTTTAACACGAATTTTTAATATACATATATATATATATATATATATATATATATATATATATATATATATATATATATATATATATATACATATATATATATATATATTGACTTATACTTTCTAATAGGAATAGGAAGAGAGAACTTGAAAACTTTTCCGGTAGGGAAATTGTTTAGCACTGCGGTACTGTTTCTACCACTAAATAAACCCAACTTTTTCGAGAGGTGGCCCAGCTCTACGTTCCTTAGGGAGTGACTGGGCACAAGGCTTTTGAATACACCCCTCTGGCTGAAAGCTTACTGGAATTATAGTTGGCAACTAAACAGGTAAAAATTTAAAATTTTATAAACCTTTTTCTGAGTATGCCTTATCTATCTCTAGATCTATATAGTAATATATGTATGTATTTCTTGTTATATATAAATGTATTTGTTATGTTTTTAATTTATTGATTGATTGTAGCATGTATTTTGTTATAATTTAGCGGCACTTAACATTACTACATATCGTAATATCATATCTACATATCACCAACATTCCGTAAAGTGCGTTTAGAATTAAAAATACTTTAAACGAAAACGTATATCAGTCCCATCAGCCCGTATGCCTTAAGTCACGCAGCTCGTTAACGACGATCCGAGCTGTTAAGCCCGAAGCTTAGTGGACAGAGGTCGGAATGGATCCATTAAGTGTTTTCATTAGATAAAGAAATACTAGAAATATACAAAAGCGTTAAAAGGGCACACAAATGTAATACTTGTGCCTGTAATAATTAAATTCAAAATGAACGAAATTATACCAATAGGGTTGATTTAAATTAGTTCCATAATAATTTCGTAGGCATAGAATATAAGGTTCTGAAGATATACCAGAGATGGATTACTATGAGTTCACGACAATTGAATACTAGGTAAGTTTTCTTTGATTACTTACCTAGTACTAAATTTAATTTTATAGTAGGTAAGACAGAAACTAAAGCAGCTTGAACATACCAATAGCGTAGCGTGGCCGAGCGATCTAAGGCGCTGGTTAAAGGCATCAGTCACTTTGGAGGCGTGGGTTCGAATCCCACCGCTGCCAATTTTTAATTCACTATTTCAAGTTTAAAACAATTGTTGAAGTTTCTGATACATATAGAATTTTTGTTCCTTTAGATGAAGTATTTTTGATAAAACATTACTAGGGATACTATTCCTACACAAGAATCCCCCCGGTGAGGGGTGACCTCAGCTTGACGTTTACTATGTAATGCGTTAGTATTTCGATTTGGGGGCGCCTGAGAGGTCCGAACCATAGCTCGGTCGGTTGTGAAATATTGGCTCAAATGTCGTAATGCTAACAAGCATTGTAGATATTTTCTTAACGGATCCATGAAACAAAAGCTTGGTTCATATGTATTTTTTATTTCTTTTTAAAATAATGCTGACAATATCTTTTTGTTAACCATTCCAACTAAGCTTAAGCTTGTGTTAGAAGATGGTTCACGCCAATAGGCGAATGGTGGATTCAAACCTACGACCTTACGATTCGCAGACTGTACCCTTAACCATCAGGCCTTCAAAAATATTGAGTATCTGCTGATATTTACAAGCCAGAGACCTCAAGGGATAATATATAGAATAGAGACAACATTGAGTGATTGAATAACTCTATAACATTACAATCCATACATCGAATATCTCTTTATACCTTAACTTGGCAACCCTGTATTAAAGTCAGAGTCAGATAAATCTCCAGTACTCTTGGTCAGCGGGGTCTTTATTAAGTGTGAAGTTGGAGTTTATTGCGACACCTGAAAACCAATTGTCCCCGACCGAGAGTAATCGCTGTGATAAAAGAAATC
Source organism: Meandrusa payeni (assembly GCA_029286785.1). Taxonomy (NCBI): domain Eukaryota; kingdom Metazoa; phylum Arthropoda; class Insecta; order Lepidoptera; family Papilionidae; genus Meandrusa; species Meandrusa payeni. The sequence continues at coordinate 846,020 of JAGSMX010000008.1, read as the reverse complement.
CATTCGAATGGAAACCGAACTCGGAATTGTATTTAAATGAAAGCGTAGTAGTCTAACTTTTTTCTGTTATTCCGTTCAGAGATGTAATCAACTAAGCAAAACCAAAACAACTATTGGACATAGACATTGTATTTATTTGCATCATAATAGACAAACACATTACACACAAAATATAACACACATTAAATAAGAAAGAAAAATAAACAAAATACAATTAAAGAAAGGCACGGAGAAATAGGACAAGATGCCAACATTGGACATCGTGTCAGCGTGTGCGAGGCTACCACAGCGCTGATTTTCAGCTGCCCAAGACTTCTTCTTCAACGGTATCACTGTTGACAGATTGTTCGTGGTCTTCACTTCCACTATTGTCGGCAAGTTTGAGAACACGCCGTCACTTCTCTCTGATGGCCGTCTTTCTCGTGCGTTCATGCACTGATGATGAGCCACTTACTGCCGCTTTTATTTGGGCTGACCACATCACTCAAACATGAGACTAAAATTAGGAGAATTTTGATTCACGACCCAGTTTGCAGTAGTTTCTTATCGACATATCACTAAAATAGAAGAGGTTTCCAGACTTCTTGCTGCAGTTCAACGTCGAATCGACCAAACACTGGAGCATGACGCTCCAGTATTTCGTCGAATCTGCGTTGATCACAGTACTCTTTATATATTATATAACCCTTGCTTTTTCGACTACGATCCCATTTTGAATTGAAAGAAAATTATTCCAGTCCTTATTCTGGGTTTCTTATAGAGTTATTTAAAACAATTTTCATAACGCCTATATTGGAAATTAAGACCTCTAACTCACGGCATAGCCTAGTAGTCGTTTTTAATAAATTATATAAAACGACCCTCGAAATAAGTATGCTTTTAAATTTTTGTTAAATCTCAAAGGGCGTGTACTGCGAAATCACTAATACCATATTATGTTTCTGTATTATTTTTTGCCTATAAAAGATGATTTGGTATCACTTTCGCCAAAAGGAACTCGGAATTTTCTAGCAAGTTGCCGGACCTATAAATATGTTACAATACTCCCGCTCGATCTCATTGCATTATTCTCCACATTTCACTTGTTTATTGTGTTATTTCGTTCGGTTATGTTACTGGTCCTTTGTTATGATTTCTTTAAGAACTCACTCTTTTGCGGATAACACAGAAAAGTGTATAAGAATGAAATGATTTAATAAAGTAAAAGAAGTCTTCTAATGATAACGCTAATGTATACAATCCATAAATGAATCATTCCACTTTTTGTTAAATTGCGCCGACGGAGTAGGATATTTCTTACACTTGTAGTTTATATAGAGGAGTGTCGAATGATAATATTTTTTATTAATATATGCAAGCTTAAGTTTACTTGGAATTGTTACCAAGAATGTTAGTGAAAAATATTTATGAAAAAAAATTGTGTTTAAAAGTTAGTAATCTTACAGCTACATAGAAAATCTTATAGTTTAATGAAAAATTATGTGTGCACATAACTGTGTTCAAAAGAAGAATATCAGTGCTAACATTCCTGTAAGATTTGAGCGAGTAAGGAATTTAGGATATATTACAAGAAACTTCGAGAATATTCCACACACGAGAAGCACATTCTTAATTTGAAATACCTCGCATTAGCGATACATTTAAATCAAAGTTCGTGTGAGTGGAATTTGGATGAAAAGATCAATCGTTATTTATATATAATTTCGAAAAGAAGGAGCATATTCTGAATTCGTTTGTTCTCAGTTAGTAAGTTAGTGAATGTGTGAAGAGAGCGTTATGAAAAGTGTGATCGTGTGATGAACAAGAGAGAGAGACTTACGTTTTGTATATTTGGGACACAGTGCAGTCCTTTTGTCTGTATCACACTGTACTAGAAAGAAAGAGCAGTGCGCACGCACATTATCATTCTCTATTGAACAATTGTGTATATATAAATGCTATATAAATATATATATATATATATATAGATTATAGATACATAAGAAGTTTTACTTCAGGCGTGTGGTATAAATCACACTCGTTTTTTTTTGTTTAAAAGAATTTGGTTTCAATTACGTCCTTGGGTTTCGAAGATACACTAGGGAACTCCTGACGAATCACCTTAATATTTAATAATCTTAATATACATATTTTTAGGTCAATAATATATTGTAGTAATAATATTTGACAAATTTTGTTACAAATACGTTCTGATGTATCACGTACTAGTTGATATTAAAATACAACGTTCTATTACGTGACGTAAACCAAGCTACGTATTTGTTTTACGAAAACAATTCCATCATAATCATCGAAGCACACTTGACAAGGGTTGCCACCATTGTTAACTTAAACGCTAGTATAACGTCTACTTGCAAAATGTTACCCACAATATCTCCATAACTCTTGACATACAATTAGTACTATTATGTTGTTGTATGAGTAAAATGATACTCCTATATTTTGGTTGGACTAAATATATATTATTACTCAGTATGTTTTGGTATAGAAGTGGTAGTCTAGTGGCCAAATGCCGCAAATGCTAATGGCCGCAACCATCAGATCGTAAGTCGTACTTACGATCTGATGGTCGATGTTCTGTCGCGAAAGCTGTCTCTGTCTACCCCACTACTGATAAAAGGAAGGTATTTCGGTATTTATTATATATATATATATATCTACACCAAACGCTAAAGCGGTAAAGGGAAACATCGGAAGGACACGTTAAATCTCCCAATCTGCACTAGGTGTGCGTGGCGTACAGAGAAGGCCTGTAATGAGCCCCCAGCATTGGGACATGTATAATAAACTTGTATAAGCTTTTACTTTAACTACGGAAATAAAAGAGGGTATCCGCGCGTAGTAGCGTTTTAATTTTTAAACATAATCGGTTTTCCTAATACTAATGCTTCTTTAGAGCGAATTTAAGTATATCATAAGTAATGCGAAAAATGAAAGGGAATATATTCATAAAAAACTTTTTAAAGTCATTTTATTCTAACCGTAACGCGTTCAAATTGCAATAATGATCCAGTTATCAACCCAATAATGATCTTTTTAGCTTAATCTCAGTATAAATCATTTTTATTCCACTTTCCACAAAATTTATAGTCCCCCAAGAGATTATTTTCAAGTAAAAGAACGTTTTATGCTTTACCGAAGATATTTCTTCATTAAAAAATTTAAAAGAGTTTGTATGTACTTTTGTAATTAATGATCTCTAGCAAAAAACCGATCTTCTAGAAGTATTAAGATGACAGTAACTATAAATTTGTTATCACAGCACTTTAACTATTGCACACAGTAACTACTATGTCTAAACAGTTAAAAAAGAACAGAAGTATTGATTAACCGACTTCAAAAGGAGGAGGTTCTCAATTCGTTATATTGTTTACTTTATGTTTGTTAACCTCATAACTTTGGACTGGACGAACCGATTTTGATGATTATTTTTAAGATCGTATAAGTTTTTAATTTGCATAAAGTATGTGCGTTATAAATGGACGAATAACTCAATATCACACCAACCGATTTGGATGATTCATTTTTATTGGAAACGATGTACTGCAAGAGTGGTTTGATCAGAGTTTGGTTCTAATTAATTCAATTTCGTAATATTCCTACGATAATTCGGAAATAAAAAATGGCGTCCGCGCTATTTGATGTCGGTGTGTGTCGGTCTCGTCAATATACTAAGTAATATTTGAATCTTTAGGAAGGTTACGGTACCTTTGAAAAGTTGTGCATCATTGCGGCGATAACATTATTATGCAAATTTCTTTATATCTTACGCGAAAGTATTGTAAAGTATGTAAGACGGTTGACGAACAATTTCAAATAACGGTAAAAACAACTTAATAAATAATTTAATTATTTAAGACAATACAGCGTACAATTCAAAACAATACACCGAAACTTCGCGGAGGGACAATCAAAGGGTTTTTAAGCTATTGCAGCTTTATATCATTAAAAAGTTGACGTCCGTAAGCCGCTCTCACAAATACTTTATGTTGTGCGAGTACGTTTGCATTGAAATTTTCTGAGGCATAACATTTATTAATCAAATGACACTTTTGAAACTTGCAAGGACAAGCCCGTATTAATATAGATAACAAGTATATTTACGAGCAAAAACAAAAACTGACTTTAAATAAAATCAAACGTTAAAGCGCGGATGCCCTCTTTGTATTTCTGAATGATACATATAATTAATCAGAACCTAACCTTTCATTAAACAACTCTTAAAGTACATCCTATTCAATAATAAAATCATCGAAATCGTTTGTTTTCTCATGGATGCCATTGCCACCCATTTCAATTTAGTCCAATACAACATTGGACTTGATTGAAATGGGTCCATTTGGCAAGCACCAGCTTTCAAATAAATAAAGAATCAACAAAATCGATTCTCCCAGCCGAAAGGTGTGAGGTGATAAACATAAAAAACATACACATACAATAGACCTCCTTTTTTGAAGTCGGTTGAAAAAGGTTAGTAGTTAGGTTATTTTAAATAACAAAATTACCATACATCTTTATAATATTTGCCAGCCGTGCCTAGACCAAAGTATTTGATACTCACCCAAGACATAATAGATAAAAAATACGGATGTCTACCAACTTGAACCTGTTACTTTGTCTCTGAATAACCCCAAGGTATCCTGGCGGAGAATATCCTTTGGCACTAAGTCTGTCTTTTAACTAACTAATACAATTTGTAAGTTATTTTATACATTTAATTAAGAAGTCAAATATATTACCGAACGAAGTTCTTGAGGTTTTGTAGTTGTTGCTGTTCAAACTTTCTAGTCAAAGGTTGATTAAATTTCTCCTAAGTTTGAACATCAAACAAATCCCTTATTAATGATGTTTAATTAAATTATCCCTACAGATTATAGAATATTAACGTGCGTATGTTCGTGTCTATTGTTGACACTCGAGTTTATTAGTAGATTACATGAAGCAACTTTTTCATTTTAGTGCACTTACGTTTATGTTTTTTAATCTAAAATGAATATTTACGATTAAAAACAAAACCCGACTTCAAATCGAAACAAACGTTAAACGCTGTCACGTGTTGACGCCTTCTTCGTATTCCCGAATTATCGTAGGAATATTAAGAAATAGAATTAATCAGTACCTAACCAATCTCTATTCAAACTACCTTCTAATAGAAAATGAATCATCGAAATCGAAATCAAAGTTCTGAGCCAACAAACATAAAAATACAGTGAAATTGGGAATTTCCTCCTTTTTGAAGTCGGTTAACGTGCTTTTTGTGCATGGCAACCACTTTTTAAATTTAACGTTATTTGTTGAAAAGATTCGCAAGGATTATGTACGTAGCAGACGTAGTAAGTGCGTCGATAAAACGTGGGAGAGTGGGCTGCGGTGGTGGTCACGTCTTGAAACCTGACTGTGTCGAAAATGGACACTACATCTTTCTCTCCCCGGCCAAAGACACAGAGGCAGAGAGAAGACGTAGAACAGATGTTGAAGAAGCCACCACACGGTAGTGGTATGGACACATAGCTGGTAATTGAGAGGGAATTTTAAGTCAGTACTGCATATTACAGAAAATGAAATAAGTACTATGACTTGAATTTTAGCACGTTCCAAAAGATATTATGAATGACGACCTTACTTATTATTCGAAAGAACAGATATCTAAGATGGATATACAATATAAGATATTATCTTGGTCGGAATCTGTAAGATCTGTTAATAATTAATTTGTCTACTGCACTCTGGAGGTTAGTTAACTAGGTATACTAATACAGACATTTGCTGAGCACACAAATCTCTCAGCAGGTCTGTTTACATTGTGTTCAAAGCAACTAAGGTTGATTCAACCGCAATTACTTCACGATCCCAAATTTATATATTTTGGTATACCCGGTATATGGTGACCGACTCTATCTAATTTAGGATTTAAGTACGCCTGTAAAGATACGATGTAAATTCACATAAAGTAATAAATAAACATATAAAGGTTGAATCAATCTCAGTTGCTTTTGAACTCAGTGTAAACAGGCCGGCTGTTTTAAAAAGAAATTTGAAAATGGCCTAACCCTATCCCATTTATCATTAAAAATGTTTTAAGAAGTTTTTTGGGATAATTATTCAACCCACTAAATTTAATTCGGTTAACGCGAAAGAACAACAAATTCCTTATATACCATCGTAGAGGTTACTATTTTTAACTGACTTCAAAAAATTAGGAGGTTCTCAATTAGTCTGTATGTTTTTTTTACGTTTTTTAGCTCTCCTACCTTACCCTTTTTATTTGGAATCTGGTGCTTCCCGTGTAGTCCCATTTTGCTCCAATTCTCTCATTTTGCTCAATGGAATCCGTGAATGAGAAAACCATATATCTTAAATTTGCTTCAAATATGTGCGCCACAAATGGAAAAATAACTCAATATTGCGCCAAAGAATTTTAATGATCAATTTTTTATGAAAATGTTCTTTATGATTAAGTTTGATTTCGTGATATTCCTTCGATAATTCGGAAATACAAAAAGGTGCGTGTAATACCGTTAAACGTTTGTTTCGATTTGAAGTCGGTTTTTGTTTGTGTCTTATTGTGTCCGGAGTAAAATCCCGTGTCTATATAAACTTAATATTAATAAATTAATGATAGAAATTTTATATAAATTTTGTAATGGATTTGTATTCCCTTGCAAATCTCTCTGAAATGAAACAACACAGCTGAGATACAATTGCTCTTGAGACTTATCTTCCGTATTTTAATGCTGTTTCCATTTTTAGCCGGCTAATTGATTTACAACCCTCCGTATAAATGTTCCGCACCGGCGCCCCAAATTAAAAGCCCTTGATTAAACAACCTTCAAAGTGATGGAATTTTTATTTTCCTTAACCAAGCGACGATTGCTTTGTGACTGTATTAAAAAAAGTAACACACTTTTTTTAAAATATAGAAAAAAAAACTCTACCCGTCAATGTCGTTAGTGAGTAGGGTATGTAGTATACATTAAATTTATAAGCCGGAAATCTGTGTTAGAATTACATCATAATCATAATGCCGATTAATGGCTCGAGATGACATCACATATAGTGTACAGCAAAAGTAGATTTTTTTTGATGCGTTTGTTTTGTTATTAAAGATCAGAATGGTTGAAAATACCTCCTGTAACAATTCCCAAAAAAACTTGAAATTTTGAATAAAGGCAAACTGCAGATCAGTTATTGAGATTGCACACGTGATCCGACGATCGGTTACACAAAGGCAGTAGTGGCCTCGCTAGCTTTGCGTTCTATTTCAATGTGGTTCAGCCAACACTGATAAACTCCTTTGTGTGTTTGGAAGTTAAAACCAAATATGATTCTAACCAGAAAATGTTATCCAAGCTAATGGAACGTGCACGTGATGAAACGGGCAAGTAATCCATAATAAATGACGGTATCACTTAAGTATACCTTTTTTTTGACCCCCTAGAAGGCTTATTTTTTACTGACTAAACCCCCCAGTGGCGTTTCTTCGATGCATGGCGAGTGGCTCTGGGTCTCCTGTGGAACGCTCGCACCGGACCCCCTGCACTGCTCTGAAAGCATGCACCAACATGGGCCAGCCAATGTGGCCTTCTTCCCAGGTCCGCTGTAACTGACGACAAAGGCCCTTATCGCCCTATGAACCCTGTTTTTTTAGTTCCCTTCTACGACAGACAGGGGATACCGTAGCCTTATTCTACAAGCCCAAGACTACGTCTAACATCTCAACCCTTTCAGGTCCCAATGTTCTCGTATTACACATGTTCCAACTCTATCATAGAGAATCACGCCACACTTACATTATATTTCTTTACGACCGCACGTCTGAGGCATTTATTTCATTCTCATGATTATTGCTTCCATACTAACGCAGTTTTCCGACGCATAACTTCATGCACTATTACATTCATTGTATATATGCAATGAGAAAATAATCCACTCTATTCACGCAATTATACTAATACAGTATTGATTGGAGTACAAACTAATAATAATTTGAAACAATACGGTTGACATAGCTCGTGTCTTTTTATCTGTAATTGAAATAATATGATGGCAATACAATAAATAAAATATAAAATAAAAAAAATTACGTCAACCGATAACGATAATTCATTTTTTATTGAAATGTAACATGCTGTACATCGAAGATAGTTTGATGAGAATTTAGTTAGTTTCTAATTAATTCCATTTTGTAATATTTCTACGATACTTCTGTAATACAAAATTTACATTAAATACACTATTTTTTTACTCGTAAAAATACTTGTTATACAACGCAATAACTATGAAGATTCATTCACAATAAACATGGTTTAAACAAAAGAGAATCAGCATTTTCCCGTTTGTATAGGTAACCCAATCAGCTGACTAGTGCGTAGATTTAGTGCTACTTCCATATATAAAACACAGATAACAGTTAATACACATAACTGTGAGAAGTAGTGAAAGTAATATTTGAAGCTGTGTCAAATCCATTGAATAATTGCAAAAACCCCCGGCGTTAAGGTAGCCAACGCGGTAACAGAAAACCCTTCGCTGATTCAGCACTACTAAAGTAATAAATCAGCCGGAAATGACAGTCACGTTTTTCCCGTACCAAAAATTTCCTTAAGTTGGTGGAATAAACTGCAGATGATACTTCAACTTTCCTTTCTTATCAAATTGTTTGAGGTAAAAGAAACAATTTCAACTAGCTTAGCCAAATTGTCATGTCTACTAAAAGTACCCGACATTTTTATTTAAAAATAAAATGAAACTAAAATATTAAATACGTGACATACACTTCATGAGATTGTAATAAACGGTAGTATTGCGCCCGCATGACATTGCGTAGTCCTGGGCAGCGCCGTGGCAACTGTGTAACAGCACTTGCTGAGACGGAGTTCAATGCTTGCAACCGTTCGTCAATTGATTTTGTTTTTTTTTATTTCTTTTGTAATGTGTGTTACATTTTGTCTGTAATGTGTTTGTATATTTTGTTGCCTATAAATGATGAGTACGATACAATTAAAATGTAATAATAAATATATAATTATTAATGTGATCATTTAATATTATAATTAAAGCGAATTTTAAATTAAAATTGAAAGTGCAAAATGAAAATAAAACAAAAAAAAAACGAGTGTGTGTACTTTTGTACGCGAATAAGCTATACTACTTCATCATAAAAATATAGTTTTTAATTGCATGCAAATAATTAATTAGAATAAAATAATAAAAGTCAACACAGTCAATAAAGTTCAGTTTAGTTTTGAAAAATTAAATAAATCAATTTTATATTTAATAGATATATTTTAATTTATATCAATAAATAATACATACGGATAGTTTACCTCGATTATACAATTACAATACAATTTTTATCGCTGCAGATCAATCCGTTACTGTCATCATTTTTTTCATCTTGCGCCTAAAAATGTATAACTTAAAAACAAAACAACATTTTTATTCTTTCATAGACAATAGAGCTAAATGCTAAAAACAAAAGCTGCGGGTATTCGGGAAAAGTAATATCTGACAGTATCGTAACAGTTATTTTTATAGGAATATTGAGGTAAATGTTTCAATGGCTCACATAGTCTCCCACATTGACGTAGTCTTGTTGCTGTAAAACCAAAGAGCAACCTTTGCAAAGCCGAGTGTAAATGCATTATAAACAGGGGGAGCTTGTGCACCGGTCTCGACTTAACTTTCCACCGCAAAACTACCTAGTTTTAAAGTTTGTCTGTGTATATAACTCTATTTCAATCTCTACTCAACCACAATGCCTTTTAGCAAAATTCAAAGTCACTCTCATATCAACTCCATTCTCTGACATGAATCATTTAATTAATTAACAAGGCAAGCAATATGCCAGTCACTCAGGGTTAATCAATAATACCGGAAAATAAATATCATTCTTTACGTCAACAGAACCTCTTACAATATATAAATTTCTTTACTATTAAGTCGAAATTAACTTTGGTGTAATTCAATATGAAAGATGTTATACTACAATTAAGTTGTTTGTGAACAGTATTTGTCTCCCAGAATACCTCGCTTTCCAGTAAATTATTTGCATCACAAAGCTAAGGGTTTAGCCCTCATAGTTATAATGGCGGGCCCTAATGCACGCAACTGTACAGTGGAAGTCTGACCTCATTAGTCGCAATACAAACATAAATACGTCAGGGTTAATTATGTCAGCTTTAACATTCTCGGTTCTACTTGCACATAAACGTAATGTGTGATGTCAAATGAACGTTTATCCATTCTAGATCACAGCTTGAGTAGATAGGTCTTAATAATACCTGCTTCTGAAAATCTTTATTGCTATTATCCGTTTGTATGCTTTATCCCGTCCCAGACTCTTTAGATAAACTTTGTAAATTCCAATAACTGTAGTTTTTCTTAAGACCTAAAGTTATAAAAAATCATAAGTTTTTCAGTTTTAACAATATTTAGATACGGGCTAGTTAAATATAAAATACTTGTAATATTTTTGCTTGTGATAATATTATTTAATCCTGCTAAAAGCCAGCGCTAAAAGTTGTCACATTTGCTCAGCTTGTTCGACCAGTTTTCAAGCGTGTTGAAATTTTATAAATCTCCAAACATATGTGAATTTTTAAAGTTTCCATTAAAAGTTTCGCTTACACATACTCTTCAGTGTTACCGCTCGTCTTTTCAACGGACTTCGAAAAGAAGGAGGTTCTCAAATCGACCGTTTTTATATATGTTACCTAATAACTTTGACTGTTAAATTTAGAAAACTATATATATATATATATATATATATATATATAAATATATATATATATATATATACATATATATATATATATATATATATATATATATATATATATATTATATTATATTGGAACAGAAACATGAGCTAACCGCTCGGACATTGAGCTACCACGGCTCTCGTCCCGTGTGGCAATTTGGTGCAGTTCTGACAATCATTTAAGTCATAAATTTGCATTAGGTGTGCGACAAATAGACAAAAACTCAATATCACGCCAAACGAATTAGATGATTCATTTTTTATTGGAAATAATGTATTTCAAGGGCAGTTTAAATGAGAGTTTGCTAAGTTGTTCATTATTATTATATTTCGTAATATTCGATTTCGATTTTTGGTTGTTACTCGTTAATATACTTTTACGTTAGTGGTAATAAGCTCTCTCTTATATTTAACTCTGTCACTTCTTACACGTAGAAGGTAGATATTGTATTCTGTATTTGTTTTGATTAATTGTTACTCAGATTGCAAAAAATATTTATACAACGTGTAATGCGACTAATCGGGACCCAATGAATTTGCAAAAAATCGACGAATGAGAATAATTTATCTGGGGACCTGGTCATACTAAGCATCGCTTATCTACTATTTCAGAGGCAAAGAATCCATTGGAAACGAGACACATTTAAGGACACAGAAGTGAGTAAAGTGAATCCTTCACAAAATAACGTAACATGTGTCGCGTGTTTTAAGATTCTTCTTTTATATTGTTCCTTCAATGCTGAGAGTCGAATCCTCCTAGAGACCGACTCTTAACCAGCAATCTCACTCTCTCCTATGTTATGTGAAAATCGTAAAGTGTTGATGTTCAGCTTTACCAGCCTCATTAGGGCGGCAGTGTGGTCGTCAGTGTCTTCGGTCTGTCTATAATTTTTAAAGAAAAATGAATTGATATACCTATACACGGTATTCGGATCAGCTTCACAGAGATAAAATTTAAAACATAAATAAATTGTTTGCAACGATTGCATCAGCGTCAATAATAAAAACTCTTAGTTAGGATTTCAACCATATCGGATTGCGTTGCAGAGAAAATAGAGACCAAAGCTCACTTTAATTTCCTTCGATGTTAAGTCCTACGGATTTGCGGTTTCAATCGTTCGAATGCAAAACCCGACATTTAGTCCGTTAGACAGGCGAAGATAGTTCGTTGATTTTACTGTATGTTACAGGAGAAAGACAAAAAGGCACTGATAGTGTAGTGACTGGGCGTCAGACTTACGATCGAATCCCAACCAACAATTTCCATATTTTTTTTACTTTAAATGTTTAACATACATAAAAAGCATTACATCCTTAGCTGTAACTAAGTAAAAAAATTATAAATGAGTACGATTTGACTAAAAGTCTATATTGACGACTAGTAGTAAATACACTGCCTGAGTAATAACATGAAAGATAGATTCACGATATCAAGGTTGCAAGGCCTTAATATAAATATTTGTGCCAATGCTAATGCGAACCTAAGGGTCGAAACATAACTTAAGTCATGTAGACCATTTCATTGTAAAGATTTGTTACTCGCTGCAATTTATAAGAAAGAAGAAAAATAGTCGCCTTTGATAAAATTAAAGTGGAAGTGCAACGACGACAGAGTCGCTCCGCTTTGAGTCAATATAATAATTTTTTTTTAGAAAAAAAATGTCCTGCATTATTACCAGTTACTATGTAGTAACTGATTGATCGGTTCTGGTTCGTGTTTGAAGTTGGAAACTATAGATACGAATTACATGATGATTAAATATGAATTATATTTTTCAAAAAAGCATAATGTATGTTGTTTGAAGTATTGCTAAGAGTAGGTAACATTTTTTTAATCATAATATTTTTTGTTTCATTTTTAAATCTTATAATCTAGAACAATTACTTAATTGAATTAATTTCATCAATTAAGATATCCTTTTCGCTAGAAATACATTAAGCTAACCCGAACCCGCCCTTGTCACACACCCCATTAGGGACGATTCAAACTATTAAACTCTTAACTAAAACGGATAAAGGTCGAGTGAACTCCATTATGTGTCTCCGTACGATTGAATGACTGCCGCGCAAAGTGGCGCAGCCATCTGACCGCAAACTTATTCCCTAGAGAGTATAAAACAGCGCACTTAACTTATATTTTCGTGTAATATGTTTCTAGGTGTTCATTTTAAAGTCCATCAAATAATTAAAATAAAAAGTCATTTGTCAGATACTACTCGTATATACACAAAATAGAAAATAGAAGTTGTTAGAGGGTGCCATCGGTATTGCTTATAAAAAAATATTTTTATAGATCACATAAGTAGGCAGCGAATAAGCTTAATTTGACCCAATTATCCAAAAGTAAGAAAACATCAGGCTATTTTTACACTTCGACATTCTTGAAAGAATTTCCAGTTCGAGCAACAAATACGTATATCCGTTCCGATGGTCAAACGGAGCATTGGCGGAAATTAAAGTGAACGTTGGTTCCTAGATCGACGTGGCCATGTTTTACTGCAATAGACATTTTTCCACAGCGTAATGCAATGTTTATTGTTTACCGATCTTTGTATTAAAGTTCATTTTTAACTAAGATCTGATTAATTCAAAATAGCTGTAAAAGGGATACCGTAGACTCAGATATTCTAGTGAAAAAAAACTCTGTTGAGTTACTTATGGGGCAGATATACTGCTATTATTATACAATGGCGTAACTTAATCTTTTATGTATAATAATGACAGAGTATTAAGCATAAATATGATATCTATGGCCACCCTTTATAACTTACTTAGGTGTTTTGTAATTGAAACTTTATTAAATTATCAAAACGGCTGCTTATAGCATATTACTCAAAATTGACATACATATTTACATACATTGTTGGAATTGTTTGTATTCTTAGACTTAAAAAGAGGTCAGTCATTATTATAGATATATTTGAAAAGAGGCTAACAAATATTGGGGCTACGTTAGAACAGTGCTCATTTTGCCCTGCTTGCAAGTATTTGTTTCTTAAATGAGCAATGGGGGCTTCCCTCGGTGTTCTTTTTATATGAACTCATGTTTTTTCGGCTTCAATACTTATTTCCAAAACTTGGGTAACAATAAATTTTCATCAAAACGGAACATCTGATCATTTTCATCTCACCTCGGTGTGAGATGACGTCTCCGTTCTCGTGGCATAAACATATTGCTAGTGAATTTTGTGTACGTCTCTCTCTGTCCTTTATGTAATTTTGGTCATTATCAGCGTTACACCTAGAACGAATAATTTGCTTCTACCGTACATAAAAAAAACACACAGTTTGGAATTCGAGCGCTTTAGATCGTAAAAAATATGGACAATTTTTATAATAGACAATTTTTTGTGTAATGTATAGTTTTTAGACTAATTTACTCGTACAACAAGTAAAATTTGATGCAAATCATAGGCAAGACATGAAATATAAGTACAAATATCGATGATTGAAGTTTAAAAAATTAATAAGTTTTCAGTCCTCAATATACCTAGTGGCATTTGTCCTTTTGCTACCTTTATTATAGATAAATCTCAAGAGACTTCAGTCAGGGTTTTAAAAATCATAAAACGAGGTCACAGCCTTAATCCAATATCGAAAATTTGTTAATCTCTAGAGAGAGTATTTTCATACTGACCTACAAATCAATCTGGTCGCTGAAATGAAAAAATGTAGGACGCTTTAACGTAAGCCGCGTCAATTTTTATTTCGCCTGACAAAAATGAACATTAAACTTACACTGAAATAACGAGGAATACCTAATAAGAATAGCCATGGTAGCTCAATGTCAATGGTGGTGAAAATTGTCATATCTATGGAATCTAAATGACCGTTATTTTCATCATGATCTATTTTAAGGTAACTTAATTACCTTTAATTACCGGACCGCCCTGTATAAAAGAAATGCACTGAGACAGTATAGAAACGATCCCTAGTTTAACAATAAATAATGGTGCATCACCATGTTTTAAAATGCTAGTAAGTGTTACTACTTAAAAAAGCACAGTCAATATTTTAATTTCCGCGAAATACTTCCGTTTGAGATGAAAAGGTTGAAGCAGATATGAAGTTTGATTTATGTTCCCGCGGACTGCCGCGAACAGTCGAACATGACGCAGTATTATGCGGACGTACAATACGTTTTTGTAACGAGCTAATGTAGCGTACATTCCGGAATTTTATTGATTATCTTTTCAAATAGAACGTGATGACGTAGCTCTTCTATTTAAAATTAATTGATTTATTAAATAAATAATTATATCTTTATTTTTAAGACCAAGTGATTTTAAACTTATTAGACATTATTAGTGTTTGGATTTCGTTTTAATTATGAAATATACTTGTGCCAGAAGATCCAACCCCTACTTAATTTTATCATATTTTTTAATAAATTCAATTTGAGAAAATAATCATCTCCAACGATTTAGAAAAGGGCCGGTTGTAAGCGGCTTGCATCTAGCTCCATCCTGCTGCTTTTATGAGACATTAACTACTTCAACAGACCACCTTATAGATGCTTGCCGTGATCTCAAGATCATTTCGTTCCCTTTGGTCATGTATTCTACGCGCTATATGTCCATACTATTGCCACTTCGACTTGCTTACAGATTGTAGAACTTGCTTCAAATTACTTACCACTAGCTATTTTTGAATAAAATTATATAAAACTCGTAAAACTGGACAGGTCGTGCCGAAGTTCACAGACTGAAAGTCAAAATGAGTTTAACTCATTAGTAAATAAATGATACTACGTCTTAGTACATAGGTTTAATAAATGCAACAGTACACTTGCTTGCACCTGTTTCTCATATCCGAGAGAAATGGCCCCAGCCATCGCATTACGTAGTTCGCTCACCTCCCGTGAAATATTGTTTAAAGCCAGATTCACTAGTAAAATATTGTCTGTAGCATATGAAACAGGACTCGGGTTGTCTCGAATAAATTACAAATTAAATAAATAATTTTTATGTTTGTTTGTTTCAGGTGGGAGATGATAAAACGGTGGTAAGTTTTTAATTGAATTTAATTAATTTAAGAGGAGAACGGGTAGATGAATCCTTCCTACCTTCATGGCTCTCATGTCGCAGGGGTCAAATCACTTGTTGTCATCTATCGCTTCTGTGGAAACCAATAATGGCAGCTACATTCCTCGTTGTAAAAAATTATAGTTGTGCTTATGAGTGTGTTAATTAGGTGGAGTCTTAAGTTCAAGAGGAACATACTCATTATCCAAGGTCCAAAATTAGTCGTCGAACAACGATTATTAAACTGAAAATCCGCAGTTTACGAACTTAATCTTAAATAACAAGCTTATGACTTCTATCTGGTCTTAAATATCCACTGAGAGAAACTTCGTTACAGAAATCTTGCAAGCTATTCCAATTTGCTGACTCACCGCGTTTCTAGCTTGTTAATAACAACTCAGCCCATTAAAAGTTTAAGCGAGTTCAAATACAATGATGGAGAGAATATTAGAACACATAGAAACACCTGTTTATACAAACATAAATGGCATTGTAACTTATCGTTATTTGTTGTTTTCTTTTGCAACAGTTTAAATAAAAAAAATCTTTTTGAATCACCTGAAGAACACTATTTTTATTAACAACAACACTATTTTATGAAATTTAGCACCATATTTTATTTTATTAAATGAAGTTTTGTATATTGTGGTTACAGTTATCTCTACATCATAGTAGCCGTACATAACGGAAGCGTAGTGGTGCTTTCTCTTAGATTGTTTTTCAAAACTCCGCGTAGCAATGTGCTACGACATGTTAATGATGTTGTGTTCCTGTAATCAGCATACCATTTTCAACCGACTTCAAAAATGGGAGGTTCTCAATTCGTTCGTATGTTTTTTTTAATGTTTGTAAATTCATAACTTTCGACTGGTGGTCCGATTTTGATGATTCTTTTTTTATTCGAATGGATGTATTCTAGGGTAGTTTAATAAGAGTTTGGTTAGGTTCTAATTAATTTGATTTCGTTATATTCCCATTCTATTTGAAGTCGGTTTTTTTTACTCGTAAATATACTTGTTAACTCGAAGGTTTTTCGAATTCAACAAAACTGGCCGAGCCTGAAGCTTTATTATGCGTAAGTTAGTGTTAGGAGTTGGGCAGCTGTTCCAGCTGTGATAGCGAATCGACTCGATAGTGCCCATAAGAGGTATACATTTGCTTTAATTTGTGCTTTATACATTTGTACATGACGCGATTGATATCTCTTATTTAATGAGTTAAATGGCGTGAGAGATTTTATTTCTATTTAAAACTTCGGCCCGTTTTGAATTAGAGTGTTTTTATTGTTTTGATTCACGAGCTGATAGCGCACTTTATTCTCTTAACAAACGCACATAATATAATGAGCTGAAGTGTGGAACAACTACTGCTAAACTAAGTTAAAGTTATTAACTCTCAACACGCTGCCTCACTCTGATATTAATATCTTTTTATTAAATGAATAAGGGTCCGCTAGCTATGCTCATTAATATAATAAAAAATATATTAATATAAAAACTTATAATTAACTTTACTTGACCCTCCGCGAGCATAGATGAGTTCTACCGGACTTGCACTAATTAAACCTCACGGTGCATCTATTTACGCCCTTAGTCGGAAATAAAAAAAGCTCTCGGATACTACTGTTGTCTTTTAAAACAACTCAGGGGATTCACGTTTAGCACAGTGAGTTTGAACCTTAATTTGGCTTTATATAACGTACATCATAGATACATAAGAGAAATCCTTTATCGCATTTAAATGTGCGTACAAAGACGAACCTCATGTTTGCACCATGCAATTATTAAATATGGTACTAAAATGAAATAAAAATGGTAAAAACATTTGCAATATACTTTTTACAAGACCAGATTCCATTTATTGTATACTAGCACCCCGCAGTGTTAAAAACTATTTTTTTTTTCGAAAATTAATATAGCCTAAGATACTCCTTATTACATCAGCTATCTGCCTGTGAAAGTCTTGTCTTGTCGTTCCAGAGATTAGCCGGAACAAGCAAACAGATATACAAAAATTGTTAAAAAGGTATTTGTACCGTATTTGCATTCATATGCATGTAGCCAAAATCGATTTTTGTAATATTACAAACAGACACTCTAATTTTACTTATTTGCATAGATTTTATCGTATGCCAGTCGGAAAAATTCATTAATCCCCATAATATCTATGAAAATAATTGTTTCATTTGTTATACAAACATTAATAAGGGAAACTCAAAGGTGAATTAAAAGGGTAAACGAGATAAGCCGTTGAATGTTGCTCTACAAATACTGAATCCTATTTACTTGTTTGAAGATCAAATTGCTAAAAAATACGCAACGTTAGAAGCGAAAAGTTTACACGTTTTATTACATTTGAATTTATATTTTTTTAGCTTCATGTCTCTGGTTTATTGAATTGGACTATGGTATCAGAACTCAACTCACTAAAAGTAGGTACTCTACCATCGGTTTTTAGTCATTTGATATCATGAAATAATTTTGGAACTAAATAATCGGTTCATCTTTTCCCGTAGCTGTATTGTTATTAATACATTTTGTGATGTAATTTGTAATTCCTTTTCGAATTTATCCATGTATACATTTTTATATAAGTTTTCTTTCAAATTTCGCCATAAAAGGCAAAACGAACTTTTTACTTCGGTTTCAATTTTGGTAAAGCCCCAACAGCTCTCAGTAGCAACTTCGGACGGAAAAAGTTTATTTTAAGTGCTTAAATTAGTTTTGTTGTTGTATTCATTATGAAATTATTTTCCTTGTGCCACAATTCTATTTTTAAACGACTTCAAAAAATAGGAGGTTCTCTATTCGCTTGTATTTTTTTATGTTTTTACTTCTAACTTTCGACTTGGTGAACTGATTTTGACGATTCTTTTTTTATTTAAAAGCTGATTCCGTGTGTTTTAATTAAATTCCCTAAAATATTGAAAAGGATTTACTTCAAGAGTTTGGTTTGGTTCTCATTAATTCCATTTCGTAATATAACTATTATATTAAAAGTCGGTTTGTGTTTACTCGTAATTATAATTGTTATTTATCTCTATTTATATTTAGCCTTTCAAATATACCTTAGATACATGAAATGGATTTACGGTTTCAGATCTAATTTAGAGATCTTACTAATGTGTTATTTTGGAAAAGTCTTCATTAGGAAGCTAGAAAGGAAAATTTCATTTCATCCCAAACGATAAAAAGTTTCTAACAACAAGAAAAACAATTCTCACGAGACTCGAGGTTAGCCGACGTTTTTTCATTAGTTTGCAAACTTTTAATTGCAATGTTCAACAGCAACGGATTGGAGCAATTGATAGATTTTGATGTTATTAAAATTGACTGTAAAATAGATACATGTAAGATGTATGGTTTCAAATTGTAAACGATTTTAAACAAAAAGTCGTTATGTTAATTTCAATAGTTAAGTTTATGGTTATCAGTTCTGAATTTTGAGGTTTTAAGAACGGGCAATTAAGTTTGTACAGTGTGGAGCCCACCCCAACACCCGTTTCTAGGTGGCTTAGCTAGAGACAAAATAATTTAACAATATATGTAATTAAATAATGATAATGGTACAATAGTAATAATAATTCCACTGTTGTGAATTAACGGTAATTTAGACTCGGCATACAGCGGTGTTATTGTAAAGTTAGACAACTTGCGACCAGACAATTTGCAGTGTATTGTGCGATGGTTATGGTTTATCGCTCCCTCGAAACTTTCTCTTACACATCGATTTGCATTTGCTCGGCCGCAAAATATAGGGTCATTTAAGCTTTAATGTTTAATTATAGATACAGCTGCCGTACTTAAACCTTCTTGTTGAAAAGAAGTGAATCACTGTAGCCGAGTTCAAAGTTTCATGGGAAGGATCATGGGCATTAGATTGGCGCGTAAAACGTAACCACTTAGTACTGGCCTTCTCCCTAAAGAGAGTGTAAGAGCTGCCACGCAGTCTTCATATTTTAGAAATTTTTGAAGGTTTACAAAATTTTCAATATTTTCTCACGGTATTTTACTTCACTGCCGTGCATGTCAAATTTCATGAAATAATTTGATTAGCGCCTCACTCTAGGAGTCGAACGATTGCTAGTGTACTATGCGACTTGTAGCGAGCACCCAATCACTGAGCTACGTATTATCTCATTTTAATACTGAGGACCTGGACGACCGAGGCTTGCTCTTGGCCTGGGTATTTTTTTGGTAGAATTATTGTATGCCTCATCTAACTCTAGATTCATTTATTTACGATATGATCATAGATATTTGATTTTCTGATCTAACGTTTGTTCATTAACTTATTGTTTGTTGCTTAGAAACGCCATCTACTGAAATGTACTTTGTGTACCTTATAGCTGGATACTCTTAGGTACAGGATTTTAAAGCTGTTAAATCTTCGGAAATTCAAAATTAAGATTAAGCCGCTATAGAATTCAATATTTTATTAAAAAATAATAACACAAATTTATAACTTCGCAAGTAGATATATATCCGCTTTTCCTGTATTTATATATATATGTATTTATCTAGATGTTTAACAAGATTTTTTATGTGGTATAAACTAATTGTTAACAGTGTGATGTTTGTATATATTGCAGCATATTCGAAATTCTCGGAAATTCGAAAACTTAGTGGAATTGAATTTTGAAGAATTTCAATCCATTCACTCTTCGTACGTTTAAGGATTAAAATATTCTGACGTCTTTTTTTATAATATGCGGCCTATTCTATGTACGTATCTGTTAGTGTGTTTTTTTACGTAAGAAACCAAATGCTCTGACTGTCGATAGACAATTCGCGCAGCTACTATTACTATGTGATTAATGTTTTAAATTCCCGTACAAAATTGTTTCGTTTCATCATGTTGAAATAAAAGTTAGTAGATGTGTCACGGAATAAAATGAAACGAAACAGTTATCTTAGCCCCATCATTCGCCCGGCCTACACTCGCGTTATCATGACAAAGTCCTACAATTGCGAGGCATATGCAAATTTTATAACTTCTTGCCTCTTTATCCTAAATTGGTGGATATAAAATTACGCCTCTATTTCTTTCTCGCTCTAAAGTCGCTCTTAGCCCCGTAATTGTAGTGTTGAAATCACACATAAATTGGAGCATGACATAACATAATTGTAACTTGTTCGGTGAATCTGTCAGTCACTATTTATTATAGTTACATTTTTACCATTATTACCATTGCATCCGACATCCGTATAATTGTGAGTGTAATGTTTTATTATTGATTTAATGCATTTTATTTCCATTTAAAAAAATATATTATCATTCTGCATTCGTCTGTATAAATTATATAGGTAGGAAAATTACATAGACCTCCGTCCAAGGTTCGTCAGAAGTTTCGGAAGAATTTTCTTTAGATATTAATATAATCATAGTATACTTCGTTATTACGAAAAAATACATATAACGAGTCTCATTAAGTAACCGATTGTCTTCACGTAGCACTTGACTTGTGATTGGACCTTACCAGGACCGTTACTGAAGCCCAGAAATTGAATCCTTGACTTTCACTTTTTTTACAGCATGTGCAAATGTTCTGAAGGAGATACTTAACGCGAATTCCTTCCTTAATCAATTTAAGTTGCATTAGTAGGAGCGCTACGGGCTACGAGAAGCGCTACGAATGTTAAAACTTTTTACCGTCTAGAATTTTACTTTGTTCTGAAACAAAAAACATCCCACAGAACCAACTTTTACTGGTTTAAATGAGCCTATTTACATTTCCAAGAGGCAGTATTACAAGGAAAACTTTTAAAAATCCTTTAAAGAGTGTTATTGTGTCAACCAGTTTACGTTGGATGTTTGACACAAGACACACGTGATGTTGTGAGTGAGAATGAAAATTCGTCAGTGTTAGAAGCTTCATTGGCATTTTTAACCGACTCCAAAAAAGGAGATTTTGAATTAGTCTCAATTTTTATTTATTTATTTATTTATAAACTCTTTATTGTTTCCACTTATGAAATAAAATAAAAAAAAGAAAATCTAATTAAAAGCGATTAAGCGGCCTTATCGCTCAATCGTTTTTAAGCGATCTCTTCCAGGCAACCTTTGGATGGAGAGGAATAATAAGAAGAAGCGGCGGGAGTTTATAAAAAGTAGATTTAGTTAAATACTGTTAATAAATATTTACATACAAACATACATTCATACATATAATATAGGTATAAATATATATATATTATGAAAAGACAAAACGTGTGTAAAAAGTAGTACATATAATATATTTACATATATATCATAACAGTATAAATGATGTTAGGTGGACTTGTCTAAGTAAAACTTTTTAACTTTGATTTTTTATATTTGTTACACGCGCATAAGTCCGTCATTTATAAACTTATATAGATTGGTTTGGTAGAGGTTTACTTTCAAATAAGTCCTGTATTTTATTGGCATTCGACTTTCGGTTTTTAAAAGAACGTAATTTTTTTTCGTTAAATTTACGTACATTATTGTTAACAAGCTTAAGATTGTACTACGAGATGGTTCACGTTAATAAATCAAACAGGAAACTCCTAAAAATGTATAAAATGTATGTTGATTGATGTAAGGTAAGTTTTTGACAATCCAATCCGATCTAGTTTTTTTTTTGTATTATATGTTTTTTGGTCAGCAATAGGTCGTTCAATTTTTACTTTTAATGCTTATTATGGCATATAATATAATTAGATTAGTGACGTGAACAAGTAGCTAATTTGTTAAGAAATTAATTACTTACTTACTAGTCGTTGTGTTTATTACAGGACAAAGAGTTGTATGTCTTGAAATAGCTCATAGTTGAAAGAAGTATGTATCGGGGTTTTGGCCCTTGTAAGCTATATATGAATGTCTTGACCACTTCTATTTGCTATGTGACAAACTTTGAAGCGAAAAGCTTTGTTCATACAAAGTATAATTATTTTACCCTAAAGATGGGAATATATCAGCTCTGATAGATTTAACGAGCATTTTGTATACAATATTCCATTTAAAAACCGGAGCAATTTTTCAAAGGCTCCTTGAGAAAACGTGAGTCGACACGAAATATTGAATAGAAGAAACATCTTTTGTAATGAAAGCAATAATGTCTTGTGTGATAATGTAATGTGATTTTTCATTCAAATTTCTCTCGTTGGAAAATCGCTTTTTCTCGATACTTAAGGTCTGTGTTTTTGAAAAGTTATTGAATTAGTTCGCAAACACGCACTCACCTCAACCATATACAAAGAGAGAAAATTTATATTAATGGCTACCGTTTTTTTAACCGAATTCAAAAAAGGTGGTTCTCAATTCGTGTTATTTTTATAGTGACGAATCTAAGACTAGTTAAGTACTCCTTAACGATAACGAGTTTAAATGTAAAAGAAGCAAGGGAAAATAGGCGCCAGAACTTCTTGTTATAATTATGGTATGGTCGTGCAATGTCTATCAATGGTTCCTACCTACAAATTCTGGAATCTGAAATATTTCTAAGACGAAATGACAGAGGAACTCATAAATAAATCTTCAAGTGTTGAGTTTTTTCATCCGATAATCTTGGTTTCATTTGTAAACCCCGCACCTGTGGAAATAAAATAACTACAATCACTTATCATTAGGTGAGCAATTACCTCGTTCATACAGCTTCTGAAAAAAAAGCGGTTCATTTTATGAGGCATTTATTTTTTATTAGAGTTGAAGAGTTGGTGTAAACTCTTCTAGTAATATTATGCCGTTATAAACGTTCAATCGCTGCTCCAATTTCAAACTGTTTGCCAGGAAATTGCTTCCGCCGACTGAAAACCGCTGAAACTGAGAAGTGTTGTAGACTTAAGTGGATGCTACGTCAATAAAATTGTACGGCTTCGAAACTATTTTTATCATTTCGTTATGTTAAAAGTCAGATTTTGGATATTGCCTTTTAGCAAGATGTCGAATACACTTGTATTCGATTTCTTGATTATATTTACGAGCAAGAGCAAAAACCGACTACAAATAGAATCAAACGTTAAACGCTATTACACGTGGACGCCCTCTTTTTATTTACGAATTATCGTAGGAATATTACAAAATAAAATTAATCAGAACATAATAGAATAAACCAAATTGTAATCAAACTACTCATGGACACTTTCTAATAAAAAATGACTCGTCGAAATCGGTTGGCGTGATATTGAGTTATTCATCCATTGGCACACATACCTGATGCAAATTTAACACATACAATTTTCTTATGGATAAAATTATCAGGAATATTAGACCAAATTAGAACGGAAGTACCAGTTTTTAAACAAAAAAATAATCATAAAAATCGGTTCCCCAGTCCGAAGTTATGAGGTAATAAACATAAAAAAGACATATAGATGAATTGAGAACCTCCTACTTATTGAAGTCGGTCGAAAATATGCTTAACGATCTATCACTATTGCTTACTAGGTGAATTCATCACCAAGATAATCAACCCATTGGCGATTGTGTGAGACCAATTTGCAGGCGCCCTTCCCTCAGGACGTCTGCCTTCCACTTTACCTATAATGAACTTTTCCTCCAGACAATGCTTTGACCGCATAATATATCCAAAGAAACTGAGGGCTCTTTGGCTGCAGATTTCAGATAGCCATGTGGTCATCTGAAGTTTCTTCAAAATGGACTTGTTGGTTCTAATCTCTTATTACCTTCTTGGCTAAGTAGAAAGTACCATCTTTCGACTATATCACCATTTAACATCAGGTGGGATCGTGGTCAAGCACTAGTTTATACCTCATAAAAAAGAGCTTGCGCTTGTGTGCTACAAAATCCCGATACACGCTCAGTTGAAAACAACAAACAATACCGCGGTGAAGCTTGCAGCATAATTGAAAATGAACGATCTCGTCTATATTGGCGCGAATGGTTTTAATAAAACATTCTAAATGGTTGGCGGCTTTGTAATGAAAGCAATAATGTCTTGTGTGATAATGTAATGTGATTTTTCATTCAAATTTCTCTCGTTGGAAAATCGCTTTTCTTAAGGTCTGTGTTTTGAAAAATTATTGAATTACTTCGCAAACACGCACTCACCTCAACCATATACAAAGAGAGAAAATTTATATTAATGGCTACCGTTTTTAACCGAATTCAAAAAGGTGGTTCTCAATTCGTGTTATTTTTATAGTGACGAATCTAAGACTAGTTAAGTACTCCTTAACGAGTTTGAATGTAAAAGAAGCACGGGAAATAGGCGCCAGAACTTCTTGTTATAGTTATGGTATGATCGTGCAATGTCTATCAATGGTTCCTACCTACAAATTCTGAATCTGAAATATTTCTAAGACGAAATGACAGAGGAACTCATAAATAAATCTTCAAGTGTTGAGTTTTTTCATCCGATAATCTTGGTTTCATCTGTAAACCCCGCGGCTGTGGATATAAAATAACTTCAATCACTTATCATTAGGTGAGCAATTACCTCGTTCATACAGCTTCTGAAAAAAAAGCGGTTCATTTTATGAGGCATTTATTTTTTATTAGAGTTGAAGAGTTGGTGTAAACTCTTCTAGTAATATTATGCCGTTATAAACGTTCAATCGCTGCTCCAATTTCAAACTGTTTGCCAGGAAATTGCTTCCGCCGACTGAAAACCGCTGAAACTGAGAAGTGTTGTAGACTTAAGTGGATGCTACGTCAATAAAATTGTACGGCTTCGAAACTATTTTTATCATTTCGTTATGTCAAAAGTCAGCTTTTGATATTGCCTTTTAGCAAGATGTCGAATACAAGTATATTTACGAGCAAGAGCAAAACCGACTACAAATAGAATCAAACGTTAAACGCTATTACACGTGGACGCCCTCTTTTTATTTACGAATTATCGTAGGAATATTACAAAATAAAATTAATCAGAACATAATTGAAAATGAACGATCTCGTCTATATTGGCGCGAATGGTTTTAATAAAACATTCTAAATGGTTGGCGGCTTTTGTAATGTGCGTATGGATGTTGCCGTAAATTCCACCTTATAGATGTTATCAAGTTCAAGTAAAAAACCTTTGTTTTAGTGCGACTCTGACTTTGTAGATGGGTGTGCAATGATTATTGATCTAACTTTATTTTATAATTTTATAATCTTCTGTAAAAAGGTTTAAATTGTTATGCTCTGATAAGTGTATAAAAGGTTACGCTCCAATATCCTAATGCGTCAATAGCCTAATGGCTTAGAGTGCGCTATGCGAATTGTAAGGTCGTAGGTTCAAATCCACCGTTCGACTATTGACGTGAAACATGTCTTAGCACTTGTGATAAAATAAAAAAATATTTAAGCTTTTTTTTTTAAATTTGTGTACAAAAAATTACGTTTACTTACTAATAATAAACAATACTGCACCGGATCCGTTTATTATTCTGCTGCAGATTATTATTGGTATGCCAAGTTCCGCTGCTTTTGTTATAACGGTAGATTAGGTGTACTATATTATTGGGAAAGAAAAAGACTAACAGTTCATTCTAATATTTAATTTAGCCTTCTATAAATTAACTGTTTGGATTTTTGTCAAAAGATTCATTGATTACTGTTTTTTTTTAAATAATGGGGCAAGTATAGTCTTTGTAAGGAGCTAATTTTGGTTTGCAAGTCATGAATATACGCTAGGTAGCACTGAATTACTAATGAGTGTAAAGGTTCTTAGGGTTTCTTCGTTGAAGTCTTATGAATATTTCATTAAATGAGCATTTTGTTGTCATCAGAGGGCACAGTTGAAATAGTATTGTATGCTTAAGGGTAGGGGTCTTTGATCCTTATTTTTGTGTCTATGTAATTTAATATTTTTGCTACAAAATCCCGATACACGCTCAGTTGAAAACAACAAACAATACCGCGGTGAAGCTTGCAGCATAATTGAAAATGAACGATCTCGTCTATATTGGCGCGAATGGTTTTAATAAAACATTCTAAATGGTTGGCGGCTTTTGTAATGTGCGTATGGATGTTGCCGTAAATTCCACCTTATAGATGTTATCAAGTTCAAGTAAAAAACCTTTGTTTTAGTGCGACTCTGACTTTGTAGATGGGTGTGCAATGATTATTGATCTAACTTTATTTTATAATTTTATAATCTTCTGTAAAAAGGTTTAAATTGTTATGCTCTGATAAGTGTATAAAAGGTTACGCTCCAATATCCTAATGCGTCAATAGCCTAATGGCTTAGAGTGCGGTATGCGATTTGTAAGGTCGTAGGTTCAAATCCACCGTTCGACTATTGACGTGAAACATGTCTTAGCACTTGTGAAAAAATAAAGAAATATTTAAGCTTTTTTTTTTAAATTTGTGTACAAAAAATTACGTTTACTTACTAATAATAAACAATACTGCACCGGATCCGTTTATTATTCTGCTGCAGATTATTATTGGTATGCCAAGTTCCGCTGCTTTTGTTATAACGGTAGATTAGGTGTACTATATTATTGGGAAAGAAAAAGACTAACAGTTCATTCTAATATTTAATTTAGCCTCCTATAAATTAACTGTTTGGATTTTTGTCAAAAGATTCATTGATTACTGTTTTTTTTAAATAATGGGGCAAGTATAGTCTTTGTAAGGAGCTAATTTTGGTTTTGCAAGTCATGAATATACGCTAGGTAGCACTGAATTACTAATGAGTGTAAAGGTTCTTAGGGTTTCTTCGTTGAAGTCTTATGAATATTTCATTAAATGAGCATTTTGTTGTCATCAGAGGGCACAGTTGAAATAGTATTGTATGCTTAAGGGTAGGGGTCTTTGATCCTTATTTTTGTGTCTATGTAATTTAATATTTTTGCTACAAATTCGTGTAGCTGAGGGGTCGTCGGGGTTCCTGGTATATATCGTAGGTAAAATTACATTGTTTGAAATCTTTTCATTCCTGGCTATTGACAGTGGATTGAATGGAAAGTTATTTCTACCCCATGCTTAAAACATCATTGATATATAAGCCTACTATTAAGGTAGTTTCTATTCATCGATTAATAATCAAATTATATAATGAGAGCTTAGTATTATTACATTTTGATTCGTTCTTTATAAGTGTTTAAATGATTTCTTAATTTGTCTATATTTTAATTTATATGAAAACTTAATTCAATTGTCCTGTTATAAAGCGGATTTATGTAGGCGTTAAGGAAAATATATTTCAGTGAGCTCTAATGCCACGGCTCGAGGGAGGCTATTATGTCAGCTTACACAAAGAGGAATAAATTATACGAACATCATTAGAAGCGTATTAAAGAACGAATTTTAAGGCACCTAAGCTTATATATAATTTAAAGTAAATAGCAGTATTCGCCTAGTGGACGCTTACATAGAAGATAGTATAGCAAACACACAAAACCATTAGAATTACATACCATGGTATATTAACGACATTCGGATAGCGACTGCTATCTCTGACTAATATATTTGATATTTTATTTAAAAAAGCTTTCAATCAATTGCCATACGTTTTAATTGGAGATCTTTACGTCCTCATGTGTTCTTAAATGCATAAAAGGCACAAATTTTAAGCCTGTGTATTTTTTGTACGAAAAAAACTAAAACTTTTATACGTCAAACGACTTGTGAGCTCGTTGTATTGCAAATAAAATTACGATCTCTATATATGTCGTTGGGATTTAATGGATTTGAGATCTAATATAACACGGGATGTGTAGATCATTTGGCATTATTGCAGAACTCAAATCGAATTGCGTAATTCTCGTGATTAATTACTCGATGTAAACAGCATCATAACTCAATGCGCAAAATATAACTCGAGTAATTAACGAATAAATATTACGATTTTATGATAATTGTGAATGTCTACGGCTTAAGCTGCCTTCTGCAACGCCAATTTACTTTAAGCGACGTAGCGGGACGTTGGAGTAAAAACTGTAAAATATTCACTATATATTTGTGTTATTTGATGATTTTTAATTAAATAATTGAATTTAAGTTATTTGAACAAGTTAAATGAAGCAGAATTATTAGTGGTATGAACATCAGCAATATTTCATCCAACACAAGGGAATCAGCCCGGGTGCACAGGATTTAATTCAACACATGATTTAGTACAAAAGACTCAAATCTAAAAGGTAGAATAAAATTTAGTTTTTATTAGATTTTATTTGTGAAAATGCAGTCCTAGATGTCAAGGCACACTACCTTAGTCCTATTAATTCTACTCTTGAATCTACCCACATTGTAAATGGAGGAAAAGACAGACGCGGTCTGACTATTCCAGTCCTTCCCTGTACGACTCGATAGACAAAGCGTTGCTCTTCCTTCGGGTTTGAGGGATGTCCACAACATACGATGAAATCCAGCAGTGATCCTTGAAGTACGATGGTGGGAGGAATTAGTGCCTGTACTTAGAATAGAAGACACAATTCTTGAGCATACTCTCCAATATATGTATATCTAGTGACGTTCAATTCCCAGCATAAGGTAATTAGCCGCTATTAGATTATGGGGCTAAGATTCTATGTCACTATGTTAAGCTCTCAATCGTTTGTACGAAAATATAGAAGAGAATAAAACAAAAGAAACTACACAATTTCATTTGATAAAGTTATAGAGAAAAATAAATTTTATACACGCACTCGATAAAAGTTTATGTCTCCGCACGTTGTTGGAATATAATTATTACTTTCGTATGTTTTCTATATTTGTTGAGAACTTTATTGTTCTGCCCGATGATGACAATTAATCATGTATAACGTATTATTTAGTTTATTTCACGGTATCATAAGCCATTCAATTGATATTTCAAAATATTTTTTTTATTGTTACTACTGTCTATTAACCATAATCAAAACTGCATTAGACGATTTAGTTGACATGGTTTACGTGAATTGGAATAAACAAAGAGGGACACATTCAACAGATAAAACAAAATAACATTAGTGATCGCATCTTAAACTTATATCGTTGATTGAGGTAGCATGTTTATACTTCATTAATTTCATTATTTTTTTTAAGTATTTGGTACTATAGATGTCTGTTCTGTTATAGTAGTGTCTAAACTAGGCTCAATTGCACTAACGAAAGCCTTACTTGTAATTAATTTAATAACGTAAGTGGTATTATCAAAGGTGTTTAATTTTTCTGGCGGAGTACCTCTGGGAGGTGTACTGGATCCACAACATTTACCAGATTAATAATTTATTTAATATGCTATCGTTGTAAAATATCTATAATATATTACAGACATTGAAGTAATTACAATTTAATCCGTAAATAAGTCATGAGAAATGAGAGAAATCTTGAAATTGATTTATATCTACCAATTTAAATATATATATAAACTCGTAACTCGTACTCTAGTTACGAGTAAATAACACGCTGTAAAATAGATCTCTTTATTTATTGTTATGCAACAAAACACTATCTTCTCTGTACATGACTTCGCCTCGCTAACCAAGTTATATAAAACGTAGATATCATAAAATCAGGCTCTTGTTCTCGAATTATGTACGGTATTTTTGCTGAATCATTGACGTAGAATTTTATTTAATGGCATCATTAACATATTGCAAACAAAATATAACACACATTAAAAATAAAAAAAAATACAATTGAAGAAAGTAAGAACGGACAAATAGGACATGATGGCAAAAATGGAAACCGTCTCAGCATAAGTTATCGCAACGCAGCCCAGTTGTTCTGGGCTCTCAAGAATAAGACTACGGTATCCCTTGCCTGTCGTAGAAGACGACTAAAAGGGGCCTCGGGTTCACTGGACGACAAGGGTGGGTCTTTGTCGTCCGCTAAGGTGGACTCGGGAAGAAGGCGACATCGTCTGGCCCGTGTCGCCTTGCACTGCGAGGGCACAGGGGCTGGATAACCTTCCCCTCCCCCCCCCCCGGGACGTGCTCTCCTTGAGCAAAGTGCAGAGGGGCTCCGGTGCGTTCCACTGGAGATCCCGGAGCCCCTTGTCATGCACCGAGGAAAGGGCCACCGAGGAGGTTTTAGTGGATAAAAACCCCACATAACCGCCTCCTTCTCCCCAGAAGGCGGGGTATCTTTCTGAAGATTTCCTTCCCGTTAACAAAAAAAGTTATCGCAACGCTACCACAGCGCTCTGTTTCTGCGCAGTCCAGGACTATCTAATGTCGTAACATTGGTATTTCTATCGGTAACATAGTCTTCATTTGAGTCCTACAGTCTTCACAGATATCATGCATAACTTTACATAAATCATAGGCAGATGCGGCCGAAAAAACATCACAAGTTTAAAGACAGATAAGGCAGCTATTGCTATCGTGACCCATATAAACATAATTAACTTTCTCGCAACTCTGCGGCAGTGAGAATAATTGAGGCGCGCTTTATCTACATCCGCAACTATTCGGCCGGACATTCAGCGTGTCAGGGTTAGTATAGTTTATGAGATGATAAAAAGAATTAGAAGGATATTGACCCGCTTACAACGTTATAGAAGTCGTACAAAATAATTTTCTTTTTACAGCTTGACCGTTACTCGTAATTAAATGAAATATTAATAATAATAACATTATTTAAGCGCTAGATAGAAATCTTAACAAAAAAGTAATAGTAATTTAAAAAAATCGTTATAAACGAAACTGATGATCCTTTTGTGTATTTTTAAATGAAACAGACAGAAATATTCCACAGATATGTACATAGTTGCTAACGAACGCTCGACCTATCATTGTTTTCTTGTCGGTCTTTACTAAAATAGATACATAAGATATAAAATAATAAAGAAAATGATCAAACCTTTATTTAATAACAAATATTAAATACTTTAATTGAAAAACATTTATAAACTATTATATATTTTTCAGACATCAAATAAGTCGGAACATTTTATGGATATAAAGTAAATAAAATTCTAAAAAAATTATGGAAAAATTGAACCGCCCGACGTGGGGCTCGAACCCACGACCCTGAGATTAAGAGTCTCATGCTCTACCGACTGAGCTAGCCAGGCCGTGCGGACTCATATAAAATTATTGGTATTCATCTTACAATATGTTCACTTTCAGTATCTTAATTAACTTAACGGCAAACAGCAACTTGTAGGTCAAGCTTTTGACTTTATATTGTATTTTCAAGAATTGAATTTCTATATTGTATAGATCAACAGTTGTTTTAGAAATATTATTGCTCAAATCATTATGTTAAGTATGATGTATCTATTATAAATATATATTCATATATTTGTGTATTTCTTTGTATTTTGTGAAATGAAACGCAGCTAGTTTCGTTTCTTTATTATTTTTAGAAAAACAAAATTTCATGTCCTTATTCCATATTTCCTTATCTCTTTCTCGACAACAATCGTGACATTTGAAATTCTTTAATTCAAATAAAAAAATAATTACAAATACGAATTAATTTAGGACAAGCGATCGTATTTCGCTTTCTTTACAAATATACTATATATTTTTACATATAAATAAAAAGTCAGTAAGTGTATATAAACAAGATGCTTTCTAATTTGTGTAGAGAATTCGTCGTAATTAAAGCCAAACAATGTAATTTAAATTATTTTTATGAGGAATACAGAGATCGTTGGTATTTATTTTGTATTAAACGTGCAGAAATAGCAATCGGGTATTAGCGTTTTAATTCGTACACGAAACAAATGATAAATTTGTTCCTTCCCACGTACATTTCGTTTGTGGGGATTTATGAAAAGCTCTTTGACTTTATTTGTCTGCGAACAACAAAGAACAAACAGAGCGCGGGTTGTGTTGTTGCTGTTCACAAACATAAAGCCAATGGAGACATGTTTTCCCCCTCTTGATTGCTTATTTACTTGAATTGCAGCTCTATATTATAAAACATATAAAATTCTCTTGTCACAGGTTTTGTAACAATACTCCTGTGAAACGCCTTGGCCGATTTTTATGAAATTTTCTGTGTATATTTGTTAAGTCTGAGTATAGGACTTAAAAAGTATTTGAGAACAGCACACATTACAGCAGCTATGTTCAGGAAATGACAATATTTCAGTTAGTATTTATTGATTTTTATTTTTTAAATTTAACCCGAAGACTAAACGTGCCTGGAACTAATTTATTTTGCTAAACTTTACCTCGTTAAAAGTTAAAACGAGGTCAACATTGCACCCACTAGATGCAGTCTTGAGCAGTAAGCTTTATTACCTTTTCGTGCGGCAAACGATTCTGGGCTTTTACGTCGTACCTTAATAGGAATAGCGCCGTGGATAGCTCGATGTCCAAGCGGGCGCGTAAGCTTATGCAACTAGCTACGTTAGCACGCCGAGTTCGATCCCGGGCCGTTTCTTTCACCGCCCACCGCGTGATAAATCAGCATTGAAATTGCAGAAAACAAATATAATGGTGCCGGAATCGGGAATCTAACTCGGATTACTAGCATACTACGCAACTTAAGGCAACTAAGCTACCACGGCTCTATCGATATTCCTTATTAACCTTTTATTAAATTAAAGCGGAAGAACAATTTATTACACTATTTATAAAAAAATCAAGCCAATAGTCACGAAAGTTTGGACATAACTCAAAAATTATTAGAAAAGTTGAAAAAGCGTTTTGTAGAACTAAAGGAATGAATCTTGTTTTATCGAAGCCGTTGATAGCTCTGTGACTTTCTATTAGAACTCAACTTTGTCTATTGCTATAGAAAGTTCACGTTCTATTTAAAAATAGCTCATACGATGGCGGGCTCGCGGCTTGTACACTTGTTATGTCAGATATATGTAGTGAATGTGTAACTGGTAGCGATATATTGACTATTCTTGAGGCTATTAGAAAAAAAAACATACCTTCTACTACCTTCTGCTTGGGACCATGTGATTAATAAAATCAATCCTAAAACCAAGCACAACACTGTATGTAAAATACACCCTGAACTTTTTTGTGAAATAGGATTATATTTATAATAAATACAATTATATTTATAATTAAAGTGTAACGGTTAACAGGTAATCTTCATCAAATTGTAATAGAGATGTCAAATACCTCAGTTCCTCCCGTGACATTCAAAACTGGAAAGCTCCCGAAACGTCGAGGAATTATTGAAACGTTACTCAATTATCAGAATTCACTTAAAATCAGGTGAGCCGTAAGCTCGTTCGCCCTATAAACAATTATATTTACGAATAAAACGAAAAATCGCTTCAAATCTGACATTCTCGTTATATTTCCGAATTATCGTAGAAATATTATGAAATAGAATTAATCAGAACCAAACTCTCATCAAACTACCCTTGAAGTAGTCCTTTCCAATAAAAAAAGAATTATAGTAAACCATTGCCGTGATATTGAGATATTTATCCAATTACTTACCTGTATATGGTTTACTATGTTATGAGGTAACTAACACACATAAAAAGAAGCACCATTGCCTAGCCACTAGGTTACATACAATATATATTACACGATATTGACTACTTATCAATTAAAAACTCCTATAACACCTTAAGCATTGAAACTTTATTTTGCAACACTTGTAAATCAGAATTTGACGGTGGAAGAGAAGTCGAGCGCCTCTAGCCTGTAAAGTTGGGCAACTTTAAATGAAGCAATCAAAACAATGTAAGTACCTCTTTGTTGCGGCCGCCCTGTTCCGTTGATATCGAACACTTCATTTAGAAGGCAATAAACTGCTCAACCATGACTACTAGTGGAAATCAAATTCACATTCAACCTTCGAAAGTCTTTTCAAATAACTTCAAAAAAGTAGGAGGTTCTCAATTCCTTCAATTCAAAATTCCATTTGTTACCTCATAACTTTCAACTGGGTGAACTGCCATTTTGATTATTCGTTTTTTTCAAAGATGGTGCTTCTTACATGATCCCATTTTAATTTGGTCCAATTATGACAATGGTATCCATGAGAAAACCAAATAAGTGTCATGATTGCATCAAGTATGTGTGCCACAAATGGACGACTAAGTTAATACCAACGGATTTCTTTCCAATAAAAATTAATTATTGTAATCGATTAACGTGATATAGAGTTATTTGCCCGTTTGTGGCGCACATGAACAAATGTAACGCTTATTTGGTTTTCTCATGGATGTCAGAATTGTACTTGAAATGGGACCAGATAGGAAGCTCCAGCTTTCAAATAAAAAGAATCATCAAAATTAGTTCACCCAGTCAAAAGTTATGAGATTAGAAAAATAAAAAATACAGACGAATTGAGAACCTCTTCCTTTTTTGAAGTTAGTTGAAAAGAATGACCGGTAACATCTTCGGAACTAGCAAAATTGGTGGAGCGTTGGCATCTTTTGACAACCTTATGTGTAAGAAAATGGAAAGTAGAGATGAAAGGAGAACCAGTATGGTTAAGTGATAGTTAATACTATAAACCACGCAATTGATTTGGCTATACTTTTGTTAAAAAATTACTACGGAAATTTATGTAACATCAACACGAGAGGTCTCTCCCCGGGGCCAGATTAGTTACTGATGTACTATGTGCAGCAGAACGTTTGACACGAAATGGTGTAGGCAGAGAAATACGCCCCACTCTACATGTGACGTAACTGATGAAGCAGTATACCGTGGAAGTGAAGAGATTCAAATCAATAGAAAATCATTAAAAATAAATCAAGGAAACTAAGAGTAAATACACAAAATATAATATAATATTATATGATTATAGTATTATATAATAAAATTAATATTATATGATTTTTTATACTTTTAATCTATCCTAAAAAGAAATTTCTTCTTTTTAGAAGAAATTAGAAGTATAAAATTGTTTATTGTTTCGATACTCAGTCTTAATTCTGTACACGTGCAAATTTACTTTAATTTGAACAATTTTATTAAGAAATCGCATTACAAATTACACGTAATAGAACGTTATATTAGTACGAGTAGCTGCAATATATTTAATGGGTTTTGATCGTTATGTGTTACATTATCTAATTATTACCTTTGATAACGACGCGAAGAATTTATCAAACAAGTTGTTATCTTTATATGACTTCGTTGCATGTGCGCGGCTTACAAGTATCTGATTTTCGACGAAGCAAGGAAATAACACTTTACCCAATGCAAGCACGGAATCTAAATGCATGCATAATCTAGCGGCTGTAGACCGAGTTCAGCGCTTTGAATATCTTGGATCTCGTATCTGCAACTGGCGTGAAATGCGCATTAAGTATTTAAGCATTTAGGTGTTTTATATTATTTATTAAAAAAAAAGATTAACATCACAGCTTTACCATTTGCCAGTAATAGCGTGCAGTGTCTTCAGATTTAGAAGTGAAACTTCTTTACGCACGCTTGGCTTGGGGAGTAAGCTGGTGAATGCCTGACGAGAGAATTACGAAAAGTATGGTGTGAGGTGAACGGAAGTTAGTGACGATAGAAAGAGGAAGAGTTACGTTTCGTATATCTATGACACAGTGCAAGTCTATTAACTGTATCACACTATAGGAGCAAGAGAGAGCGGAGTGCGCACATATTCTTTCACTATTGTATGTCGTGTAAATATAATGTATAACAAATAAATAAGCATACATATAGATGGAGCTAAAGAAGTTTTACTTCAGGTGTGGTCATAAGCACACTCGTCTGTCTTTACCCATTTGTCTATGGTTTGGTGGTTCAAACTCACCGTTTGGAAATTCCAATAGTGTTAGTCCACTACAACGACTCCTGTACAAATGGATCAGGCACGATCAGACAATCTTAGAAGTAATACGATAAGGATTGAGGGAACATTGAAGGTGGATTTATAGGAGAGCATTAAGCGGAAGTATAAATAACAGAAGTGTTACTAAAAGAGATAATAATAAAAGCTTCTACAGTAAATTAGAAACATAATATTAATTGTAAAAAAAATTATAACAATATGGATGAGTAGAAAGAAAAATACATTGTCTTATTGAAATATATGTGAATAGAAGTGGAGCGTGACAAGGGGCTCCTTGATTTATAGTTGAATAAAAGATAAACTTTTTTCTTTCATGGAAAATAGAGTAAGTCAGAGCCTCTTTAGATGGAGTATTAGCTATTACTTTTGTTGGCAAACTTACAAGTAAGAAATTTATAGCTTGTATACATCAAATCATTTATTCTTTAATTTAGGTCAAAATAATCTTGTACACAACATAGTTGGTTATAAAATATGCATACGGTAATGTAAAATCGCGTAAAATAGTAATGGATGTAAAGTCGTAAATAAAAAGTCGTTTTAATTTTATGATATCTTGATAACAACGTGCAGTTTTGAACCGACTCAAAAGGAAGAGTGCAGTTTTGAACCGACTCAAAAGGAAGAGTTTCTCAATTCGTCTGTAATTTTTTTGTAATTGTAACTTTCGACAAGTTGAACCGTTTTTGATATATTTTTTTTTATTTAAAAGCTGCTACACCCCGTATGGTCCCAAATAATTTGGTTTAATACTTACAATGGGTTCATGAGAAAAATTAGTCTTAAATTTTCATGAAGAATGTGCGCCACAAATGGACGAATAAGTCAATATCACGCCAACCGATTTTTAGTTGGCAAGGATGTACTTCAAGAGCGGTTTGATGGCAGTTGGATTATGTTTTTAATTAACGGAGGATGAAATATTTCTACGATAATTCGAAAATAAAAAGAGGGCATTTGCGCGTAATGGCTTTTAATGTTTGATTCAATTTAAAGTCGGTTTTTGTCTATGCCCGAAATATTTTATTTGTATCATATTTTACTTGATAAATTTTGCCGTTTAAAATATTGCACGTGACAATTGTTTTTTTAAGGGCCCCGAATGTTATTAAAACTTTTTATATCCAATAAAAAGTTATAATAACTCTCGCAGTACGACGTAAGCAAGACGAGCAAATTTGTCTCTCCAGACTCTTCAATGTATTTCCAATTTCTTCTCGAAAAATTGTTCCAGAATGGAATTCTATCATCTACGCCTTTATAATTTATTATTTTGGTATATTAGAATTTATTCAGCCAACTTCAAAGAAAAAGGTTCTCAATTCGTTTGAATTTTCTTATGATTTCGTATTACCACAGAAATTGCGACCGTGTGGTCCCATTTTAATTCAGTTCTGACAATGGCATCCTTGAGAAAACCATATAAGTCTAAAATTTGCAAAAAGCACGTGCGCTACAAATGGACGATCTTACTCACGCCAACTGTTTTCGATGATTCATATTTTATTGGAAAGGATATACTTCAAAAATTAAGTTAGGCTATGATTAATTCTATTTAGCAATGTTCTTACGATAATTTGGAAATACAAAGAGGGCGTTGGCGAGTTTAACGTGTGATTCGAATTCGGTTTTTTACTCGTAAATTTGTTAGTTAGTGCACCTCGCCATTCCCCCGAAATGCATGTGTTTCC
This sequence comes from Meandrusa payeni, assembly GCA_029286785.1. NCBI lineage: Eukaryota > Metazoa > Arthropoda > Insecta > Lepidoptera > Papilionidae > Meandrusa > Meandrusa payeni. The sequence continues at coordinate 807,957 of JAGSMX010000008.1, read as the reverse complement.
CAAATAATAAAAGTAACAACGAGATCATGTTCCTACAAAGTATTTCAGCGATATCAATGAACAAGATAATGCCTCAGAGCAGTAAAACCCTAAACGTACAGCAATAAACTGTGGTCATTATCATTGGGGTCATAAAATAAATAGATCCCTGGTACACGGTCCGTCTATCTGTGTTTCATCGCAATATGTTCCAACTAAAAAGACCTATTACAAGTTTTATGGTAATTTTACGACCTCAAGTCGTGTTGAGGCGAAAGTAAATGGCAACATCGGCTATCGATTGCTTTCCTTTAATGAACTTGAATGTTTTCTTCAGCAGTAATATATTTTCGAAGAAATTGGTATTCAAAATATAGATAGTCCGACCTACCTAACAAAAAAGCATTACACCGTCTCTAACCAATTAGATGCCGCTGAACACAAACCATCTCTTTGATTCCGAAGTATCATAATTCTGGCTTCTGTATACACTTTCTTCTGCTACCTTGTTGCTTTTTTATATTAAGATCTTCGTCTTGGATTGTCGTTTCTTAAATCTCAAACAACAATTATTCTTCCATAAGATTTTTAGGAGGTCCATGGTATCTTTGAAACCCAAGAAATTTTATTAAAAATTGTTGTTCACGTATTGGTAATTTATTTATTAAGGTTGGTAAAAATTATAGGCTAATTTAATTATACACGAATACTTTAGAAATGCTCATTAATTACAGGAAAACACAGCATTCACAAATACTAAGGTACGAGTAGTGCGCTTTAGCAGGACTGCATTTCCACAATACATTAGGTAGGATCGTGGACAAGCACTTTCTTACAAAGTATTTATATTATTTTTTTAAGTATTTAATTTTTTTATTAAAAAAATAATAAAGACAAAAAATATTATATACTTTACTAAAATAGTAAAATTTAAAAAATCAAAAAAGAAGTAATATTTTATAAATTATCTTAGTTACATATTTACAAAATTAGAATCTTTTGGTTGAGCAAATAGTTGTTGTGCGTCTTAATCTTAATATCTTACCGAAGCAACTGTCAAAACTTTAACCATTAGGTTAAACTAGCATTATCTAAAACTCTACTAATGAAGCATAAAACTAATTCTTTATCTAGGAACATTTCCTTTATCATTTCCTATCGTTGTTTTTGCAAATTCAACGTCCCTGCTCTAGAGTCAACAATTAGAGAAACATTTTCTATATGGACTCTGTTTCATAAACCATATCTCTAGAATATTTTGTTATAAACAACACAACGTATGTAAGTATTTTTGGTTAGTAAAATTATTTTTATTTGATAATGAATACGACAAGTTTAGCATATAAAATATAGCAAGAGTCTAGCTTATACGTGCAGCAATATACATTCCGTTCTTATTATTTCCTATTTATCAAAGCAAAAGTTAGCACGGACTGTTATTCTTATCCGTCTTAAAAGTCACTACCTGTGCTGGTCAAGATTTATAAAAACCTTGTGCCTTTGTGGTTTATACAAATCATTTCATAGTATATCCGGGTTAGATTCCTACCTGGGATAAACATTTGTGCTTATTACAGAATTCTTAAAATCTATATATTTTCCTAAAACTATTTTTAAATTGGCCGATTTTGTAATTAATAGATTTCGTCGTTCGTCAAAAGTGGCAGGGACTATTGTCTTAGGTTATTTCGATCGCGAGAGCTTATTTTAATATTTAAATGTTAAATCAATGTTATTTTTGCAGTACCACTCAATGAACCGCATATTATGATTGTGAACAAAAGCAAAATATGAAAACGGTTTTCATAATAAATATCTCTCGTGAAATAAAGCAATTTGATATTCCGACGTCCAGATATTTTGCTTGGCTCGCAGATATAATATTAATAAGTTTTCGTTACTCGTGCACAAGGTACAAGTTGAACAATGAATTTATTTTTTAAATAAATACTCTCTCATCCTGTAAACCTGTTGTGGGATAGAGTGAGATAGCTCTGTCTGCTTTTAATCAAGTTTATTACGTCCCATGTGCAAAAGGAGACAAGCCCATGCCCACCTTAAACCAGGGGTCGGTATTGGCGGCTTTTGAGCAACGTGTGGCTCTTTGATATTCTACACATGACTCATTGTTTACCCCTTAGATGACATTACGACTATTTAGGTCTTTAATATGGTTTTACTAAATTATGGTTATCTATCAACTTAATGTGGTTCTGGCAAAAAAAATTGCCGACTCCTTTCTCACATTCAATACTTTTTTTAATAAAAAGTTAGTAGAACATTTTATTAATTTAAAATATAGGAAAGAGAAAAAGGAGAAAAAAACATTTAAGGAGATAAGGTTTTTTCTTTAAAAATTAATAAATTTGTACAAATCTGCTGAAATCGTCAACCGTCACATCGAATTGATTATCAAGTATAACTCTATTATGAAGTTACTGCTTTAGGGGAGCCCCAGAATTAAATTTCAAACCGAGTGACATACCTTCAAGCTCCACTATATTTATTATCTAATCCTTAAAAAAATGTGACCAACACCTAGTAGTTATTTTAAAATTACAGCGGATTATAAAATTTTAAAATGAAAAGTTTTATGGAACGCTAAATTGGCAGAGTTCTTTTAAGTTAGTTGTCTCTATTTGAATTAAAATACGACTGTCTGCAAAGTTTTGGGTAACTTTTTTATGTATTAATATATCAGTAGCACGATGTTTTACTCTAAGGAATATTTCAAAAGATATCTACGTTAAATAACAGCTTAACACTGCAAAGCGGATAGTTATGTTTTTTTATTTACCTTAAATGTACACTGCTATTACACCACACATCAGAACCTTTACTGGTTATTTAATTTTGAATAACTGGTGATTGAAATTGTAATGTCCATCAAGTTATCACCGAGCGAATACTTCCCAAATGCACGAGTAATCTTTTGTCGCCTTCCAAAGCTAGCTAAGCTTATTATTAATCAACCAATTTCAAAAGGAGGAGGTTCTCAACCCGTCTCGTTTTTGTATATTTGTTACTGCATAACTTTCAGACTGGGTTTTGATTGTTCATTTTTAATTGATGAATCTCAAATTTGCATCAAGTATCAGCGCCACAAACGAATAACTCAATACCACGCCAACTGATTTCGGTGATTCATTTTTTATTGGAAAGGATGTAATTCAAGAGTAGTTTGATGAAAGTTTGGTTATGATCTGATTCATTTTATTTCGTAATATTCTTACAATGATTCCGAAATACACGACGTCCGCGCGTTCTAACGTTTAACGTTAGATTCTTATTGAAGTTTGTTTTTGTTTTTGCTCGTAAATATAATTGTTATATGTCACTTTAGAATGAGACACGAAATATAATCTTCCTTCCTAAACTACAGTCTGCCTTACGCACCTAGATAGTATTGGCAGATTTTAAATGTATGTGGAATTTCCATTAATTGTTCACAATTCAATTAGTAAATATTTCTACCAGAAAACATACAATATAGTACAATTTTTTCAAAATAATAAATAACGTCGCCAAACATATATCTAGCGGTTAGCTTACCATCGTAGTAGTACACTCCATTTGCCACAGTTGAGACTGTTTTATCAGCTGTAACGGGCAAAGGTCAGAGCGGCCCCATTATGTATTTCCGTGCGATTAAATGAATGCCTCCCTATATTGCTTTGTCATCGGAGTGCAAACTGTTTTTATACTACGATTTAATTAATGTCATGATCCATCCTAGACTCTGCTAATGGTAGGTCCGATGACTATGAGTACAGTATAAGCCTACTTACGATCTCTTTTTTTTTCTATTTATACGAACAAAGTGAACCCGGCCGCCAGCTTACAACTTTAACAACGGTGCGGTTACGTGCAGTCAATACACATTTAAAAAAAGAGCGGCCAGGCAAGCCACTGAAAAGCACATTGGTTAGACCTGCGTGATCTTAGTCATGATTTGAACATGTGTTCCGAAGCTATGTTGTTGCGGAAGTCAGCAGGATGGTATCATCATCATTTGTTCTACGTAGGATTTTAGTTTAAGTTATGATACGAGTATGATTAATATATAATATAAGGCCTCGGGTTCACCTGGCGTCAAGGGTGGGGGCCTCTGTCTCCCGCTAAGATGGACCCGGGAAGAAGACGACATCGGCTGGCCCGTGTCACCTTGCATCGCGAGGGCACAGGGGGGGGGGAGGAGTAATTTCCCCCGGGGATGTGCTCTCCTAGAGCACGGTGCAGAGGGGCTCCGGTGCTTTCCACTGGAGATCCCGAAGCCCCTCGTCATGCACCGAGGAAGGGCCACCGAGGGGGTTTTAGTGGGTCAAACCCCACATAACCGCCGCCTTCCCCTCAGAAGGCGGAGTATCTTTTAGAAGATGTCCTCCCCGTAAACAAAAAAAAGGATATGATTAATAAACAGAGTGTTTGGGCAGTTGAAGTGTGTAGACTTTTAAACTCTGCCAGAGTAATAGGGTAGCCTATTGCTCTGCCGATACCGAGCCTGTGTAAAAGAGTAGCGCACTAATTAACATTAATTGTAAATTTCGATCTACTCACATGGCGTCCACGTTTGATGGTCTTTGTTTTTTTGGGGAGGGGACAAACGGGATGGGTTTCAAAATTCCAACTTTTCCAATCTATCGTATTAATACGATATTAAAAAATATGCTATATATATATTAAAGCGATTGACATGGAATTATTAACCCGTATTTCTAAACGTCTATTATATTGTATCGTGTAGCATTTAACTACTTTATTATAAAAATAACAGTATATTAATGTAAGATACCGTAGAAAATGGAAGCAGTTACCGAAGGCAGCAGCTGATCGACTATGCATGAATTTGGATTATGTTCTTGTATGGAATGGAGCGCTGTTTCATTGCTTCGTCTATTACCTGCTCCGTTGGAGGCACGAGCGTGGATAGCGGCGGTGACTAGAAGCGTGTTATGCAAAACTATGTTAGTAGGTTAGGAGACATGAAAAATAAAGACTTTGTCGTAGTAAATGTTTTTATAGATCATAGATAAGCTCTGTATCGCTGACATTTAAACATTAATATAGATACAATAAATTTAAGTAAATTAAAGCTAAAAGAGCGGCCTTATTGCTATGAAGCAACCCTAACGGACAACAGAGGTAAATAAATAAATAAATAACTGTTTAATATGAAAACTTATGAATAAATAAACAATAACAACAATTGTTTATAATAAAGACTAACCTCTATTTTTCTTAGAAACAAACATTGCTTATTTAGTATACATACGCAAATATATACATAAATAATACCAAATTTGAAAGTTACATAAATATATTTAAACAAATAAAATCTTTATTTTGGCACGAGACTTAACTTGTATTTATTAAAATAATCTTTAAACCTATCGACTATATTATGTAATTGAGATTATATAATATACAACCTTATTACGTCGAATATGACCTGGTTTTAGGACACAGGTATACATTCAACATAACAAGTATTACACAAATATATTAAAATTCAACGTCAAATAAATTTTATTTATTATGGGAGAATTGCAACTCGAAGCATTAATATTATGAGGTAATACTTCAATCGCCGAAACTTAAAATGGAAAATATGCATAAATTTGATTTCTCTTTCTTTTTTAATGTGTGTTATATTCTGTTCTTAATGTGTTTGAATATTATGATGCCAATGATGTAAATAAAATGACTATGTCTACTTAAGTTTTAGCCAAACAATCGAATTCAATTAGATGAAAGCTTTGGCTGCTATATAGGAAACTGAAGGTTAATAAGTACTGTTAATAAGTACCCATGATACAAACATTAACAATGATTGAAGTGCCGTGTACAAGGAATAGCCCAGTACTTCTAGTAAATAGTGAAGTTAAACTCTTGTTCTGGAGGGCTACGGCAACGGAGACGGATCGAGGATCCTGACTATACATGAGGCGCAGGAACTAACGTACGAGACAGTAGCGATCGTGCGCACGTCAACACAGCACCTACAACTGCACAACAGTGTCGCCCATGCAGTCGTGGCAATATCTCGTCACACGGTCAGCTGCACTTACTATGCAGCAATGACGCCATAGCCCAGTTCATCCAATCTTCCATCAATCCAATATCTTTTTGAAGATTTCCTCCCCGTTAACAAAAAAAAACAAAAGTTCATCCAAAGGGTTGTGAATGCCACCACCGAGAGACTGGAAGACTACAACATCGCGATGGCGTTTCTGAACAGGTACCCGGACCACGCCAATCAAGTAAAGGCGTTGGCGACTTCTGCAAAGGCGAAATGTTGAAATGAGCAAATGTAACAAATAAAAAAGGCGCGGCCGATCAGTCCGTGGAAAAGTAGTTTAAAAAATTAAAAAAAAACTCATGTTCTAAAGTCGAGTTTTGAGAACTTCATCTCTATGAATATGAAAGCCAATAAAGATACAAGGCATAATATAGTTGATATGCCCAATATTAGTTACTTCCTCAACCCTTCCCTACTTCACATGGAATCAAATGGATTTTACACACACATTAATCATGGACGAGGAACATAAAACCACACTGGGAGTTCTGACTGAATCTGTAGAGTTAACTAAGTTGTTAATTACTTTAAGCTTCATTCGCTTTGCTCCTAGCGTGCTTTACCAGCGTACACTAGATTACTTCCAGACGCAGCTTACATTTCACTTGGTAACTTAACTAACAACGTACATACCATACATATCATTAAGTTGTAATATCGCGGGGACGTGAATTGCTTCCGAGTTAAGTAAACTCAGTAACTGGCGTTTATAGCGATGCGTCCTCGATCCATACCGTTTTTTGAGCTTTTTATGAAATTGGGAATTTATTTGTGACGAACTTATACCGATTGGCCAGAGAAGCTGACCGGAAGTTTCACCTGATTTAAGAGGTGGCAGTTCTTAGATACCTTTAAATGTATCACTGTGTTTATATGTATCTCATTCATACGAAAGTATATAAGATATTTATACCAGAATAACCTTTTTTACAATTTTTGTTTAGAGTCTGTCTGTATGTATGTACCGGCTAATCTCTGGAATGGGTGGACCAACTTTGACGGGACTTTCACTGGCAGATAGCTAATGTAATAAGGAGCAACTTGGGCTTGACTTAGCTAGGACAATATATAATACTGCAAAAAATTTAAGGGTCAGTAAACATTAAAAGATGTTAAGGGAAAGATTGTTAGCTCTGAAACAAGAGGGGTAGACAGAGCTAGGTATGATTAATCTGCAATACTATACAATTTAAGAAGTAGAATTATTACAGCATTGGCGTTCGACAACTGGTTTCATTAAAAAGGAGACAGACTTAAAAGTTAGTCCACTTAAAAGAAAGGCTGAAAAGTAAGTTAAACTCTAAATTTACCTTTGCCTCTTTTTAAATTCTGTATATTCTATAAAATAGTAAGACAAGATAATTTGAGACCGAACGTTAAGCTTTATTAGATATTTATAAATCGTGGGAGTACGGGTCAGACGAAATTAAGTTAAGTTAGGTAGATTACCTAAATCCTATTAGGGTCAATACGGATTACCGCAGAAATTGTACCGACTGGATGATAATGCTCTCTAATTAAACACAATAGATGCGGTGCTTCTGTATTTCGAAGTAATATTAATCAAATTCATTTACAGACTCAATGAACGAAACGTTATGTGAGTGATGAAATATATTGTTTACATTAAATATTTATAATATTATATCTTTCTCTCAATTTCATGTGGGTTTTTTGTTCATAGCGAGACCGATAGTCGGAATACCATTGATAGCAGCCGGCTGCAATTTGAAACCACGAAGATTCACGTTCAAAATGTGTACCGGGTGGTACGTGTTTATAATAACAATCTGGGACCTTAAAGTCACAGTAAACGATTAGTCTATTGACGCTTTTAAGGTAATTTAAAAAAAAGTGAAAATTTTATCTATAGGTTTTTTTATTTAATACTAAAAAGTGTTAAACGTTTAAAGCAGTTGTTGAGCAAACAACATGAAACTCGAGGAACGATTAGGGGTTTAACGATTCAATTACAATAAAAAACTTTTTCGATTTTTCAACTGTTAAATAAAATTTCGCACGAGTGTAACGTGTGAGTTTAACAAAAACATTTAACGTGTCAATTCAATAGGAGTTTTACAAAATTGTGATCGGACGCTAAAGGAAATGTGATTATATGGCGATAGAAGACGGAATATTATTTAATACTTTACATATTATGCGGATATGAGCTGTTGATCAGGTGAGGTAATTGATCTATACTGATAAATACAATTCGATTTGAACAACCAGCATATGAATGTATATACGGTACACATACCAAAATAACATTTTTTACAATTTTTGTCTATCCGTATTTTGTCTGTTTGATCCAGATAGTCTCTGTTACCGTGGGACCATTTTTGACGGGAATGTCAGTGACAGCCGAGCCGTATTTAGGTATAACTTAGGCTATAAAAATTACATTGCGATATACATATGTATTAAGTTCCCCACGGGGACGAAGTCGTCATAATTAATAATTTGGTTACTCATCATATTAATCTGAGATTGTAAATAATAATTGAAATTTATTAGTTCCTAATCTGCCTTGTAATTAATATTCATGTAAACAATGTGAATTATAATGAGCTCTTTAATTGTGATCATTGCGATTGTTCGATAATTGAAACCAATCAGCAACGTCATAAATTCAATGGCGGTAAATTACTACAATCACATACCTCAGTTCTCTCTACGAATTTACAAATTGCGCGTGTTATCTGAATTACATTGCAGATAGATTTTTGATAAATTTAATAATTTGTAGTTGATGAAGTGCTTCTTCTCTTCTTAATCGTCTCCTTCATTGCTGAAGGTCGTGTCTAGCACAAAGTGTTGATCGCTCGCTTCACGATTAACTTCCACGTGTCCCTGTCCTCGGCGGTCTTCGTGGCTTTGGTTATTGGCAGGCCTGTGAGCGTCTTAACTGCGTCTGCCCACCGTGTGGGTGAGCGACCGCGTGCTCTTTTTCCGTCCACCTGGCCAACAATCATTAGCTTCTCGAGGTTATCCGGATTTCTGCGAGCAACGTGTCCAAAATACTGATGAAGTGCTTATCCAATGCTAAAATGTTTATTAAAGATATATAAAACCTAAATACTATGAACTAAGTACTAAAAAGATAATAAAGAATCCACCCTAACATATTCTAAGATGAGAAGGCTGTAATAATATTGTAAATAAACCAATTTTCAGATTAAATCAATATTTTTCATACTATCTCTCCACCCTCCCATCCTTTTAAGTCGAGCGGGGTAGATAGAGACAGCAATTGTTTCACCTAACTAATAAAATCTCATATAACAGTTGGTGAGGCTATTGCCATATCTGGTATATGACCTATGACCACTGTTACTACTGTTACTATGACCACTGTTCGGAATAAATGGTATGCTAATATCGACTTTTAATCTTATATGCTTGTAGTACCCGTTTAAACGTAACGCCTCCGTGAAAATGAACGCATTAGTGTTCGAGACGACTTGAGGAATGAAACAGTCCAATACTCTTACTTCTAATTCAGACGGCGTAACGTTGTACAAGGAATTATTTTAACGAATACCATCACAACGATGCGTCCCCACAATCTTTTAACAAAATTAAATTTAATTGGAAGTCAGATTATGAACTAATAAAATTATTGTTTACAACGCCAAATTATTATGAAGATCAACTAACTAAATTATTAAGAAAGCAGTTATTATACTTACAATCACTGAGTGCCACATGTCCTCTCGTGTGTCTATCTAACAAACATGTTATAATCGGAAAAAATAGGTTTTAATTCAATGCGTAATATTAGCATAAATATGAGAGGTTACTGTATACCTTTTGTGTTATTTTCGCTACAATAAATAACTCTTCTCTTTTCTTTAAATAACTATATTCATTTTCACAAAGCTTAACTTTTAGCAACGAAATAAAAGTTTAGTAAAGATCCCGCGCGGCTGGCTCTAATCCAAACGTTTAAATTCCGTGAAAAGTTTTATTTGAAATTTATTGATATTTTGGTGGAGACGGCCGAGTCGCTCAGTTTCCAGCTTATAGATTCTAGTCTCAATTTCCAGGATCGGCAGAGATGATTATTTTACTGCTTCATAGGTATTTGTTCCTAGCCTACTAATCTATCAACCCTACTGTGAGGGTTGTCACTTTTAAAAATTGGTTAACGCCTTATCAAAGTCCGTGCAAAGCAGATAATGGGAACAGCAAAAGATAAAAATCTGCGGTGCTTTAAAGTTTACGGGAGTAGAATATAGATATAATTTACAAATATTTTTAATTATTTACTCAAATATTTCACTGTAACTTTAGTATTAAGATTGGAGGAACCGCATTGGCTTGTTTTCTGTGAATTTGTTTCAGATTTCTTTTTATTTTTCCTGAATTTTTCTCTAAAGAATCTAACCAATATTCAGTTCGGATTTCCGGCAGAGCGACGCAATGTTGAGCGTCGGCCAAATACGTGACTTGTTTCGACTTGGAAAATATTATTTTTGTTCTGCACTACCCTTACCTACTGACAGCAGTGTCAGAGCGAAAATTTATAATGGAGGATCAAAGCAATTATTAACAGAACATCTGTGACCGTTATTGGCATAACTGGAGATATTTACTAATTATTTTTACTAGCACCGACTTTAGACTGAAAAGCGATTCTAACTTCTTCTTTTTCTGATTGATCTGCGTCCATTCTCAGTAACACATTAACTAAAATGTAACTATAATATGTATAAACGTCGCCGTAAATACGGTATTCGAACCTTTAACAATGAATAAATACGGTAAACTGGGCTACAAAAATGATACAAGTTACATCTCGGTATAGAGTAATCAATAACAGAGTGTGTATTTGACTTTGTATATGGCTTCACTTATGTGTCTGATAAAGAATAGATTTGAGTCTCATCCTTTAAGTTTCAATGCGGGTGTTTTCAAGAATGATTGTTTAAGCCTTTGCTAGTGGTAGTGTAATTTACCATTAAAGAATATGCATCCATTTAATATGCAGTGGAATACAATCAGCCTGCTTAAAAATTAGAAAAAGAAGACTAACGAAGGGTTTTTGGTTGGTTGGTGCGGTTACTGGCGGTGCAATTTCAAATCATGTAGGTGTTTTAAACGTAAATCCATTCGTTAAAATAAAACCGTATCTAATGTTTACACAAATATTAAAACATTTACGTTGTCTGGTCGCTGCCGTATTGTTATCAAATTTGAAACAATAATTATTAAACATCTCCGGAGGTGTTAAGAGGAGGTTATGTCTATGTCGGAGGTGTTAAGTGGAATGATTAATGCTGTGTTGGCAGGTGCGATGTCTTGCAAAATTAAAGAAAGCACTTAACTTTATGGAAATTCTTTGGCATTTTAATGATTTTGTTGAAAATGTATTTAATTAATTTGTAATAATATAGGTAGCCTGTCATTTTGTCAGCGTTAGAGCAGTCAAAGTTATAGCCTGTATGTTATATGTCCCACTGTTGGGCATAGGCTTTCTTCTGTAAGGAGACTACAAGGGCATGGCCTATAACGCGGCTCTAGTGTCTTAGAAAATTTATAAAATATTCTAGCATGTGTAGGCTTCCTCATGATGAAGTTCTTCACTAGCAAATTTGCAACAAAATTGCAATGAACAAATTCGTTGGTGCCGACACCGGGGATCGAACCCGAGTTCCCCTTTCGAGTAGTTGTATTATATGCTACAGAAATGGGTATGAAATAAAAAATGTTAAGCACTTTATGATAAAAAATGGTTTCATAAAAGGTGTATGAAGCATTTTATATTTAAAGTAGAAGGGTATCGGCCTTGCCACCAAATCCTGATATAATTGGATCTCGATACAAAGCGCGATAATCTGTACGTGCCATTGCGTACATGTTCAACCTACCGGATATTGTTCCATTTAGATTTTATATATTGTGTTGTGGATATTTATTTATACAAATAAAAATAATTAGAGTGTCTGTTTGTAACATTAAAATGTCTTTTTACTACATGCATATGCATATATATTAAAGATTATGTAGACGTTTTTGTCTGTCTATCTATTTGTTCCGGCTTTTCTCTTAACGACATGACCAATTTTGACGGAACTTTCACTGACCGATAGCTGATGTAATAAGGTGTAACTTTGGCTGTTATTTTAGAAAAAATTAAATGAATTAGTAGTACTAGTACTTATATATATTTAGCATAAAATTTAACTTCCTTCATTAATAAGATTAATTATGATCGTACAGGAGTTGAGGTCATTGCTACACGCTTGGCAAAAATTTCAAGCGATATTTTTTTCTCGAAAATGCCTGAAAAGCTAGACACCCATGGCAACAATCTTAGGAATAAATTTTTATACGAAAGGGGAGAAAACGAACTAACGGTACACCTGATCTTAAGTGATCAGCATTCCCTGTGAACATCAATAAACAGTTGAATTGTAACCATATTTTAAATCATTCATTATTTTATCGGTATTGTGATAACCGAAACTGAAGAGAACACAAATTGAGAACCTCGTTTATTTATACTAGAAAGACAGATTATTAATCTATATTTTCAACTATATTGGAATATATTGTTGTATGTACTTGTTTCTTGCACTTATGGTATTGTGTCAATATGAAATCAGTTTTTATATTTCACCCATATTGGACCCGCAGTATAGATATATAACGTCTCTGTACCAAGTGGAAGAGAACTGCTACAATCTGTGACAGCTCTACGTAAAATTTATAGTAGCTGTTGTATAGAAACATTGGCAGCGCCGAGCAAGGCTGCGAGCTCTTGTCGTCGCACGCGGCGCCTGACAAATGGACCCGTTACACTGAACATTTGTGAAGTATTTACTTGCTTCCATAAGCACGGTGGTAAACGTTGTACTTTAACCGTTTCTATGTAAATAACCCTCACTTATAGTCAGACCTTGAAGGATTACTTATTCGTAGATTGTCTTGTCTCAAAATATAGGTAGGTAAGACAATCATTAAAGTCATAATTTTAATCGTAGAAAATCTAATGGACATAAGTCTCCCCCAACAACTTCTAAAAGGACAGGTAGTAAGCGGCTTCCATCCAGCTGTGTCCTTCGTCCTTTATGAGCTCATCAGAACTTGTGGCTTGACGTCGTGCGTTGCTAATTTCAGCCCTTATTTATTATTAAAAATCTAGCTTTACCTGCGCGCGTGCTACTCCACTAACTAAAATAAATTTGAAGGAAATGCAGTACACAAATATTGCACATTCGCTGTTCGTTTGCTGTTTGTGATTCCATTCAACTGTCACGGCAATATATGAAATTCATTGGATTGATAGTGGCGCCATCAGTCAGTACCAACTCAGAAACTTTGGTAGATTACATGGTCAAATGCATATTTCAAGATTCTATAAAAGACATACAGACAAACATTAATTTTGATTTATAATGAAATATTCCATGTCATATTTTTTTAGTATAATGTCGGCAAAATCGAAAAATTTTATTCGTTCATCAATTATGTAATTAGTGTCTAAACAAAATTTCCAGAAAACACGATTTACCAAAAAAAAGCTCGGTCATTCGGGTACTAGTAATTATTTCATATTAGAATATGAAAACGTTACTTAGTCTACAATAAGCCAGTTGAAATAATCAGTATAGTGAAATCAAATTACTGAGCAGAACATCAATCATAACGCGTATGCAAATTAAATTGCATGCATTTGCGATATTAATTGCGTATCCGAAACACTAGTCAATGATCATAGTTATTAGGAAGGAAATATAATTAGAGCGAATGAATAGATGAGATGAGAAATTAATAAATAAAGCGCTAGTCTCAGTAATTGCTTGTTCGCACTTAAGATATCTAGAATCAGGATATTGCCTAAGAAAACAACAGTTTAACAAGTAGACTTACGAGTGAAACAAAAACCGACTTCAAATCCGACTTTCTTCTTTGTATTTCCATAGTATTGTAGGAATATTACGAAATAGAATTAATTAGACCCTAACCAAACTCTCAACTCCTTTACAATAAAAAATGAATCATCGAAATCGGTATGTGTGAAAATGAATTATACGACCATTTGTCGTACACATACTAAATGAGTGTTAACACTTCAAAAATCAGGGCAATATAACTGCACAAACTTAAAAAAAAATACAGATTAAACGATAACTTCCTCGTTTTTTGAAGTCGGTTAAAAATAGGCAACACGATTCAACCCAGTTGTCTCTTTCGATTTCACTTTAAAGCATGTAGAATTAAAATTCACCGTCTCTTTTGCTTAAACTGTTAAACCAAATAAGATTGGAGAGACAAGAGCGATAGCTATATTCTCAGTTCCTATTCGATATGTGAGTGTGCAGTGGATAGATAGAGTATTTTGTATGCTAAATTTAAAATTCAAAGATTGGATAATAATATCTTCTAACACAGAGTTACCAAGGTAAGTTTGAAGTTTATTTTTGTTGGGATCTTTTTACTGTACGTCAAAGCAACGCTGCAACAAAACAAAGTTAAGCTATTACAAGCTTGCAGCATAGAAAATCCTTTGCTTACCTTGCTGCGCCGTCATATAACTGTCACTGTACTGTACTGTTCTCATTTATTAAGGATGGTCTGAGAAAATAATTTTCACCGAATCGATTTCGAACACAGTCTTATCGAGTACGCCTGGTCTGTTATATTCTGAAACACGTTAAATAGCAACACATGTTATCACTGTTCTCGTTGGTAACCTAATATTTGTTTTCCTCAATTGGGTTACAGGACAAAAGAGCTCTTTCATTTAAAGAACACATCCGCGGCTTATCTGTGTAAGATGAGAATTTACATAATTTACATTGTTGTCGTCTAGAGACACTTCCGTAAGCTCGTTGTTTATGACATTGCGTTTTTTATAACTTCACTTCCGCGTGTGTTTTTTAAGGTAACAAAGTTTATCATTTATGTCTTAAGCAAAACGTTTCTCGCGTGATAACCGTAAAAGTTAACTTATAACAACAACCTACTCAGTTGGTAATACATATCGCTTCAAATGGCTCAATCCCGCTGCCATATGCCTTTCTTGTGGCCACCATTTTGAAATTTTGATATCTTTTAATAATACTTTTCGTTGCCAATTCCCTACGGTTAACCTACACTAGGCTTAAGTTTTTTTTTTGAATCTTTATAACGATAATTTCTAACATAACTAGAAGTATATTATGTGTATGTTTCCAAAATAGAACAATATTCCAAGATAAACATTTTCCAACTGTTGTTAAAAAAAGTTTTCCTTCCAGAGCGGGCAGGAGCGGGCAGGGAGGTTTACTCAAGCAGAAATAATCAGAATGGCGACTAACTGATTTAACTAATAAGGTGCACTACTAGTTTAATAAACATAAGTTTACTCACGAATAAAAATAAAACTTCAACAAACTCATTCATTGGCGGCACACTCAAACTAGGGTTGCTAACGTACTACGGCTATTAAGAAATTAAAGCCGTTTACCGTTTTGCTATGTTATTTAAATTTATTTAAATATTTAATCATAGTTGCTGTATAAAAGTTCTCAAAATTGGCAGAATTGAGTTTGCATTTATGAAGCGGCGGGGCTTTAAGGGATCGACGTTCACTTTAATTTCCGCCGCTAGCCTGTACGTACGGATTTAACATTGACCTAGTCGACGGATTGATGAAAGTCGATTAAGTTCGCGCCTGTGCACACTTTTTAACGGATTTTATCTTACTTTACTTTTGCTTATAAGTTCATTTCGTTTCGAGCGTTTATTTATAGATTTCATTTAAATATAACGTTAAAATTGCAAACAACTTTGACATTATGACATCAGACTCTCCGCCTTAAGTCTCCGCCAACCATCATGAGCATTGTAAGCCGCTCAAAATATCAGGAATTAAAAAAAGTAACTTTCAGTATATTGAGATAAATTATTTTATTTCACCGAATTGGTAGGCTAAATTTTCCACCAATCGCATATTGTTAAAATAAATGATAATCTGTAAGACCTACCATAAAAAAAGTATAATGTAGTAATTGACATTTATTATCTTTAAATAACATCTTACTTCGTAAGAGAACTCCACCGCTTTTATATCCGTTGATTACGATAAGATTAAGTCTTAATTAATTAACGTTGGCTATTTGCGCTGTCTTCGTACATTACCGAGCTATGTCTGTCTATGAACTAATTATAAAACTAATTTCGGGAGAAAAAATCATTGCTAATGTATAAGTTGCAAGTACTTCGATATTTATGCTCACAATGTCTTAGTTTTGAAAACTAATTTTGCATGTAAAATTAAATGCATGCCAAAACCAACCAACAATATCTGAAGCGTCATACTTTTATTACAAAACAAAAAGAAACGAAATAAGTAAGTTCATAAGTAACGATTCATAATTATTATAAATTATGCAGATGAATTGAGAACCTCCTCCATTCTTTTTGAAGTCGGTTAAAAATTCATAAAATTCAACTCGGATTCGTTCAGCGCAATCGATGCAACCCACCCTAATTGTTGTACAAAGGAGTTATAAATTTTGCTACACGTATTAGGTAGTTATAACTTTTTTTAAAAGGTCTATGTATTTTATATGCGATAAAAATTTAAAATGTACTCTATCTAAATGATATCTTTCTGTCAGATAAAAACAATAGTCTGTCTTCCGGCACATCTCGCAAATAGAATTCCAGTCGCTATTACAGTTCGAATTGAAAAGTAAGATTTAATTACAATTTTCAATCTACGCTTAATAAGTTTTTCTCTATAAATGCTGTTTCTTGATATTAAATTGATATGATTACACATAACACAAAAGTTAGGAATAATCGATTGAAAACTATGTAATTATAGTTTCTAAAATTTTGAGCATCGGAGTGTTAATCATATACTATATCTACTATACTATACTATACGTCTGCATTTCTTAGAAAATATTCAAAGACTTTAGTGAAGGCAGCCAATACAAATTTATAGCATTCACATATACGCTTATAAGTAAATATAGTTATAGTAAATATAAGTTAATAAGTATAGAAACATCTGAGATATTTTAAACTGGAAGACCGGTAGGATTGCTTCAGTATTTTAACCACAAATACAAATAAATAATACAAATACAAATACTTTATTCAAAAATTTCCTTACAAATACACGAACTCCCTGACTCCTGAACTAGGAGTTAAACCTGTATCTCAGGAATCAGTGCCCTCTCCCACTACCATACAACAATTTCATTTTCAAATTTAATTTAACAAAGATATAGAAAATAGTATAGTAAAAAATTAAATAAATACGAGTATTCGTATTTAAATAAATAAATAATAACCGAAAATAAGAATCAATATAATATTAATACCCTAGCTACAACAGTTCACGACAATCGCGAAATGAATTGTATGTTATAAATAGACAGCATCAAGTATTCGACAAAAGACCTTTGTAACAGACAATAGACGGTTTGACAAAACGACCACTTACCTCTCCGTTACCCATTCTCGTTGCTATTAGAACTACGCTTTGTTAACATATAAAATATATGTCAGCGCAAAGACGGTATTCTAACATCGAGCAATTAATAATTACCGCAAAGTAGGGTACAAAAATAATATAAAGTGCATCGTAATATAGAGTAATCGATAATAGATTTTGTATGTGGCTCCATTATGTCTCTGTCCATGGCCTAATTTATGTCGAATCGGGAGTAGAGTTTTTACACTTGAGCGAACAATATTGAAAATAAAGTCTTTCCCGGCAGAAATTGTGATAGTTGTGCGTGGACAATTAAAGAGTGTGGATTTTCCCTGGGCTGATGGATAGATGGAGCCGTAACGTTGAAGTACAGGAGAGGCATGTAAGTTATTTTTGTCACTCTATTATTTTCAACCGACTTCAAAAAAGGAGGTCTGTTTTTTTACCGATACCGATTTCGATGATTCATTTTTATTGGGAAGGTACTTCAATAGTAGTTTGATGAGAGCTTGGTTAGGTTCTGATTAATTCTATTTCCTAATATTCCTACGATAATTCGCAAATACAAAGAGGCGTCCGTGCGCAATAGCTTTTTCGGTTTTTGTTTTTGCTCGTATTTGTGTTCTTTAGTTTAGTGTCTTCCCCCCCCCCCCCTTGTTACTCTGCTAGAGCAATGGGGAAACCTATTTACCATTATTTGTCAATGTCGATATATCCACATTCTACCTCATTAACTGCTCAGATTTAAACGTCTATACCAACTTACCCCGTATGCACGTACATTTATATACGTATAACGTAGTTAAATGTAAAAGGAACTATTGTCTTCATAACTCGATCGCCTGTAAGTATGGTAAAGATATTTTCAGCATTCTAAAACAATTCCAGATACGGCGTCAAAGATATTCAAACCGTTTGGAGGGGCGTGGAACTTCTCCATTATGCATGCATTTAGATTGCGTGTTGGTTCACAATAAAGCGCCATTTCCCTTAGGATTACCACCACGGTAAAGTGAATACGGGTGTTTTTTTCCTAATGCTATTAAGGCAACAAAGTTCACACCTGTGAACTGATTGTCAGTGAACCTGTGATCAGCAGATATCTCCTCTATGTCTGAAGGTTGCTCGTTCTATATGTTTACCACGCCATCCATTCAACAAGTCATTTGATGTATTTTATTTTACAGCTATACATATATTTTTTGCTAACTACTCGTTAACAAAAGATAGAAACTTTATTGTGCACCAAAATTAAATAAGAAGCAAATTACAAAATTCATATACATTTTACAATTCGTTGTACATGGGGCGACTTTTCACTAAGAGCGATCTCTTTCAGTAAACCTTTGTATTGACAGAAAATATATGAACAAAACAGGACGATGGTATACAGTTACAAATGCTCAAAAAACTCGTCTATACGTTTATAGTCCAATAATTTAACTAGCTCAAAGGTTGAGGGTACTGTCTGTGAATCGTAAGGTCGTAGGTTCGAATCCACCATTCGGCTATTGATGTGAAACATGTCACGCACATGTTTAACTTAGAATGGTTGACAAGAATGTTAGTAATTTTGTGAAAAAATGAGTATTATTAACATTGTTTAAAAATACTAAAATAAAAATGTGTATGCTTCATAATATTTTTTTAATGGGGTATAAACTAGCGCTTGACCACGATCAGGTGGGACGTGATGTTAAGTGGCGATATAATCGAAAGATGGTACGCGCTAGTTATTATATAGTTTCCACAACTGCAAGAGCACTTTAATATTGTATGTATATATATATACTGAAATATATTAAAAATACGTATACCTGTACATACCAGTAAAACAGAAACTTCCCGAAAGCGATGTGAAATTTAATTTCCGTCCAAGGATGAATCGGTCGCGTTTGCAGCTTCAAATAAATATTACATCGACATTTTGACCTTTCAGAAGTATTGGATAAAAAATATGAAATCGTAGAGTAATAAGTAGTGCTTATCACTAAGTACTTGGAATATCTAGTTATTAGTAATTTAGTAACACCGCTGGTTAATAGAATATAAAATGTATATGTAAGAAAAGACCGACATAAAAATGAACTGAGATGGACATTTCAATTGACTATTAGAGAATCTGAATGCGTGACCATCGTATAACAATAACTATATTTATTATTTATGTAATGTAGTTTGATTTAGCAATATGGATTCTAAATAAATATGTTGGTGTTTATGCTCAGTCGATATGATCCAACTGTAATACGATTAAAGCAAAGTTTGGAAGTAAAATCAAGGACACGAAACACCGCCCACATATGCCGAGACAAACATTTTTATTGAGTAAATATTTGTGTAGGGTACCAGTGACTTAGTAACTAGATATTCCGGCTCTTAGACGACATAGTTTAAAAATTATCTTGGGCGATTATATCAATAACGATTTTTGGGACATATTGTCACCGATTTGCTCAAATCAAGTGATTCAGATTAAAATGCGATGGTAATCTGTATGACAGGATTGTTTAAAGTTTTATTTATTTAATTAATACGCTACATCGACAGTTAGTACACATACACTATACAATACAAAGGACAAATAAATATTTATTTTTGTATACAACTATGCCTGTGCTCATCTCTGACAAATATTTTGATAAAATAATAATATTACTATTTAATCTACATATACTCAATTCCTAAATTGTTACCTTACTGACAAGACTGACTAGCCATTCGAGCCGCAAATTTTATTTGCTCCTATGCAAATTCGAGGCACCGGTGCATGATGAAATCTGTACCACAAAGGGGACATAGAGCAGTTTCTTTATTGTGAACTACTGAGAATATACAGAACCGCAATTTTCACAACCTCCAAATTATCATTGGATTCGATATGATCCTCACCATCCTATGTAAAATTTAAATGTATTTAAAATTACCTGGCGTGAAATTGATTTCATTCTAGCTGTTACTAGACCATTACGCAATTAATGTGTTCCAAAATAAAATAACCAACTAAAGCGGATAATTCAGTCGTTCGCTGTATTCACGTTAGTATTCTCATTACAATTTAATAATAGATAATTATAAATTATTTATTTATATATACAAATTACGATTCGAAATTATTATTTTTTATCAGCGCAATAGCTTTCGGCCGATGGCTCAATTGGTTTCCACGGGTCTTCATAAATTCCCACTTTTCGCTTAATACGGACCTCGTTTTTCGTGTAGACTGGCAAATTAGGGACTTTGGATTTTGTAATGAGGGACGGCTTGGACCTATTATATTATATAACTTGTTATTTAATACCCCTAAAGAAACTATTGATTTTATCTTCATCGTTGTGGATTGAAAATTATAGTTTGCGAATAATTTTTTTTGTGATCAACCTATGCATGTCGGTCGAGAAGCTGACCGCGACTGTTTCACCTGATTGAAGGGTAGCTATAGCTCTAAGATTTTTTTTTTTGTTAACGGGGAGGAAATCTTCAAAAAGATACCCCGACTTCTGGGGGGAAGGCGGCGGTTATGTGGGGTTTTTACCCACTAAAACCTCCCCGGTGGCCCTTTCCTCGGTGCATGACAAGGGGCTCCGGGATCTCCAGTGGAACGCACCGGAGCCCCTCTGCACTGTGCTCAAGGAGAGCACGTCCCGGGGAGGTTACTCCCTCCCCCCCTGTGCCCTCGCAGTGCAAGGCTACACGGGCCAGCCGATGTCGCCTTCTTCCCGGGTCCACTTTAGCGGACGACAAAGGCCCCCACCCTTGTCGCCCAGTGAACCCGAGTCCCCTTTTAGTCGCCTTCTACGACAGGCAGGGGATACCGTAGTCTTATTCTTGAGAGCTCATAACTACAGGGCTGATAGCTCTACGATAGCTTAACCTGAACCTCTAACAAATACACCATCAATGTATTTAGTAGATTTTTTTTTCGATGTCAGGATTAATTACCATCAAAATATATCAACAGATATGCGTAATAATCAAGCTTAAACGGGCCAATAAGACGTGGGCACCACTTTTTATGATGTGCATACTATTCTCTCTCAAACTAACTCAAAACTTTTTCATAAGCGGTGTTGATTGAGCATGAAGCTTCTAGAGCCGCATGTCATTGATTGTTAAAAAAAAAACATTTTAATTTAGCATAATCACCTCGAAATAATTTACATTTTACAGAATGTATAGTCTTTATTTTTGATTAATTTGTTACCTTTGTGTATCATAAATTGTAGGATTGTACTGTAGGGAATTACGCGAAGAGCGAAATGAAACGAAAATTTTAACTAATTAATTATATCCCTTTTTGTTGTATTTTTATTATTATTCTTTGTTTGATTTAAAAGCTTTCAAAGACGTGAGTTACGGTGAGAGCATTTGATATTTCAGATCTTCTGGCTTCTTATGGTTTAAACGTTCAATTCATTCGCTAGGATGGCCTAAGTGTGCAATGTAACATAAGTGTGCAATGTAACATACGTCATTGATCTTTATTATTGTTGCACAATATTTGTTCATTATATTTTGTACATTAGTTTATGTAGCTGTTACATCGATTTTTAATTCGATTCGATTTCGACTTTATCCTTCGCCGCCGGGTTTGATTTGCCCAGGCACATTAACTTTAAATACAAAAAAAAACTCTCACCAGTTTCCTCTTAAAAGGATCCTGACACAACTCTTTTGCTTCAATCAAATCTGCTTATAAACATAGCATATATTACAAACTAAATATAATTAATCGACATGCGCTTACTTAATAGTGTGATAAGTTTACAGCCACCTTATATGTCCTTTTTTAATGTCATTTAATTATATGCTGTATATTTCTTAATACTCTAACATTGCTTTTGTTAGTTCTTCCGATCTGTTATTTGAATATTAATGGTTATATCATTAGTTTGACTCGTAGCACAGCAGCTACACTAGCATGTCCAGCTCTACTTATACAATTTGTAACAATTAGGAAATACTGACATTGTCGTGTGATAAAGTGGAAATCAAGTAAGCTGTAATCTTACTACACCCGCATCATATCGGATAAACGAGACAATAAGTGAGTACAATAAAGCTATCATACCGTGTATCACTTCTATGCAGAGTATATCAAGGATAAGTAATAATCACATGCTATGCAATCCTTTGTACGAGTAATTTTTATATAAAACGGAGAGGACGTTAATGTAACTGGTATCTCACAAGGACAATTGTTTACCCACACAGCGCGCGACTGGGGCGATACGCTTGATGCATAACGGTATTCCCAGTCATTAATTTCTGACGTGGACAACACACGCTGTCAGACTTAATGGATACCGTGCAGCTACGTCGATCATTCACATTGATGACTCAAACACAACTTAATGCATGTCCGCCGAAATTACCACGGGACTACTGTAAACAGTAAAATACCATACTCATGTTATTCTTATATGTCTTTATTTATAATACGTAGTAAAACCAATGTTTGTTGTCCTAAATTCGTCGTAGTTACGTTCCTTGAGTTAAAAAAAAATAGTCGTTTAATGTTAAGTCACATGTCGCATATATTATAGTACCTAATAAGCACAGCGAAAAGCGCATCGCCCTCTCTGTCTACCCTGCGAGTGCAAGAAGGGCGTGAAAGCTCATAATGTATGTACAGTTACAGCTTATGTATATTGAGTCTAGCTTGAGTTGCTATCGTAGTATGCAACTTGAGACAACCGCCCGGATACTGAGCTTAATCTTGCTCGCCATAATATATGTTCACGAGGATGGGAGCGAGGGTTCTCAATTTTCAATCCTAAATTTATTGAAATGTACCTAAATGGTGAACATAAACCAGATGATACTAGTTTTATTTTGTATCTTTAAATGTATATACCTACGAAACGCAAATCGTAGAATATTGTTTTAATATTCTATTATATCATTTTGTACACAAAAAATATATTATATTTATTTATTTTTTAATAAAGAAGTAAAAACATTCTTTAGGTAAGTTTAATATTACTTTAAGACAATTGGGACGACATTAATGATGTATCTATCTTTGGAATTGTTTCCATAATGGTAGAGCTACGCGGCGGCTACGAAATAGCCTTATTGTAACATGATTGCTACGTATCGACCGGGAAGCTATCCATATATATACACCCTGCTTTTTTGACCTGATAACTTGGCTTTGTTGTCTAACAAATGTCTGATAACCTGGGAATGGTTAAATTTTTGAACTTGTTTGTTCTGTTTAATTTAATATGTACCCAAGTTTAAAAGTATAGGCATAGGGTAGCGTGGCCGAGCGGTCTAAGGCGCTGGTTTAAGGCATCAGTCTCGTTAGAGGCGTGGGTTCGAATCCGCCGCTGCCAAGCTTTTTTTGTACTTTTTATAAACTTTTAAGTAGAACATAACTTAAAGATAACATTTCTGATAACTCTCTCTATAAATCACATTTATTCATTACTTTTATTTACAAGAAAATACACTAAAACATAACGTCAAACAATAAGACAAAAATGTGTAGAAAATTATATAAAAGAATTCAAAAACAAAGAACCTACGATTTTCATTAGATACAGACTTGTTTATATATAGGTAAACCTTCCTAGCCTCGACCGCTTGAATTTGAATTTTATACGTTGAAATAAATTTTCGACGAAATTTCGAGAATATATTTGTATACTACATCCAATCTATTGAAGGTCAATATTTTTTACTACATAATATTTTACTATTCGTCGGGAAATGTGCCTACATGTCACAGGACACATCTCTATACGCTTGTGGTAAATGCTTTTAAAGACAGTTACTACGAAACCAAAATTCATTAAAATGATGCAATTATAATAAAAGCACTGCGGGTAGATAATTAATGAACATTACTAAAGAATTTCATAACTCCTCTAGTCCGAAAATCAATTGCTTTGACATTTTTATTTATTTTTAAAGTGTATTGTCAGTACAGTAATATATATATATATATATATATAAATTTAATGTATACTTATATTCATATATTACTATACTAACTGCCAATAATTTGTTCATAAGACAGAGTTTAAATATTTTTATGTAGGAAAAGTGGCAACCGAGCTTACGGCTCATCTGATTGAGCAAAAAAAATTCATTGAGGTCGACAATGATTTCTTTATGAGAATGCTTGCTCGTGTGTCGCGTATGTGGTATGCGTGTGTGTGTGGGTTTTTGTATTTACTAACTTAAGCATACGTACAAGTATTACGTTTAAAAATACTTTTACGCTGTTCTTCTGACTGGAGCAGATACTTTAAGTTGAAAAAAGCTTATTTACTATGTTTTTTTTTCGTTATATAAAGCTCGAAAGAGTTAATAAATCCGTAAATATGAAAGCAATGCGAAACAATTGTGCTGCACTTTAGCCTTACTTTAACGGAAACTGCTACGAAATTTTATTGCCACTTAAAATGCACAAGCTACATACGAACTGTTTGGAAAAACAATATTCTTCTATAACGGTTGTGAATAGTTTAAAATAAAGGCTTTACTATTGCAGTTCTTGAAAACTAACTAATATATTTGGACAACTCTTTTTTTATTAGTGATAATTGTGGTTCTCATATTAACTTATAGAGTGGTAGATCGATAACTCAATTTTTATATTGGCCTCGGAGTGATTTCGGTAAAGAAATATTTTTCTGTAACTCACTAAAATTTATTTATTCTCTTTATATATATTCTCTTTGTAATATTACATTCGTGCTCGTTGTTGTGATCTAGTCTTGTATTATCACCTACCAATATCTGTCATTGACAAGAAGCTTGTTTCGTTACGATTTTTAGGAGTTCCCTGGTTAATCTTCGAAACCAAGATCAACTAAAAACTTTGAAAAAAAGAAAAAATCGGTTCAAACAGAGGGCGCTATAAGTGCCCAAATATTTAAAAAAAATAAACAATAAAAACCAACAGACGAATTGAGAACTCATTTTTCATTCAAAAGTCGGTTAAAGAAGAAGGAATGTTCTCGTGCACAGTATGTATGTGGGGTAGTCTATCGCAAAATGAATTATGTAAATTTTTATCTTACACAGATGAAAAAGCCTTCAGGCTGATGTTTTTTTTATTAAATCCGTCATTTCATGAATAATATCGTAAGCTGTATATTAACCGAGCATTTCTCTTACATATGTTGTGTTTATTTTAGAGCTACGAAAGCAGGCTTTACAACCGTATCAAAAGGTGAGAGGTAGATTGTTTTTAGCTCCCCTCTCCCTATAAGATTCATTATACTGAAAGAACTTGGGTAGACTTAAAGTAGTTGGTGGAAAGACTAGAGAAGTATTTATTACGGCTCAACCAGCCAATAAATAGCAATATTATATTACTTACACAACTAATGAATAAAACGGTGTGATTGGCCCAAGTCAAAAAAAATGTAGTAATTATTAATTTTTTAATTAAGAAGTAAAAATATTCTTAAGGTAAGTTTAACATTACTTTTAGACAATTGGGACGACTTTATATATCATATCTGTCTTTGGAATTGTTTCTATAATGGTGGAGCTACGCGGCCGCTACGAAATAGACTTATAACATCATTGCTACGAATCGACCGGGAAGCTATCCATATATATACACCCTGCTTTTTAGACCCGATAACTTTGCTTTGCTATATAACAAATGTCTGATAGTCTGGGAATTTTGGTTCACTATAGTACAGCTGTTCCATTTTTCGTAACAATAATTGTTAATATTTATTTAAATACTTCAATTTTTGAACTTGTTTGTTGTGTTTGTTTTAATATGTACACAAGTTTAAAACTTATAGGCATAGGGTAGCGTGGCCGAGCGGTCTAAGGCGCTGGTTTAAGGCATCAGTCTCGTTAGAGGCGTGGGTTCGAATCCCGCCGCTGCCAAGCTTTTTTTGTACTTTTTATAAACTTTTAAGTAGAACATAACTTAAAGATAACATTTCTGATAACTCTCTCTATAAATCACATTTATTCATTACTTTTATTTACAAGAAAATATACTAAAACATAACGTCAAACAATAAGACAAAAATGTGTAGAAAATTATATAAAAGAATTCAAAAACAAAGAACCTACGATTTTCATTAGATACATACTTGTTTATATATAGGTAAACCTTCCTAGCCTCGACCGCTTGAATTTGAATTTTATACGTAGAAATGAATGAGTCGTGGTAGCTCAGTCTCCGGACGATCGCCTGCTTAGTACGTGCTAGCAATCCGAGTTCGATCCCCGGTGTTGTCACCAATAACTTTGCTGTTGCAATTTTATGTGCTGATTTACCACGCGCTTGAGGAAGGTAAATCGTAAGGAAACCTACATGTCTTGAATTTTTTTCTAGGACATGTGAAGTCTGCCAATCCGCACTAGGGCCGCGTGGAGGACTATGCCCTTATACTCTATTTACAGAGAATGCCTGTACCCAGCAGTGGGACATATATAAAAGAATGTAACTAACTAACTAACTAATGTTGAGATAAATGTTTCAATTCAAACGTGCGTGAAGAAATTTTACTTCAATTATAATTTTAAAGGCATCGGCAATAGAAATTAAAAAATATTTTATTGCTTAGTGGCTCAATAACTGCCTTCCGACCTGACGGTCAAGCTTGTATCAATTGGTTATTTTTTTTTCCTGTTTGAAATTACAAAAAGAGTACACTTTAAAATTTGAAAATGTTAAAAGTGACTGGTGTATGCCTCTTCAGGCTTCACTCTTCGGCGTTCAGTGAAAAGCATGTATTTTCACTATCTATGTCTACTTGTCCCCTTTTTTGTTTGTTTTAGTTTCATTTGTTTACTATTATTCTGCTCTACATTTGTCAACGATTTGTTGACGAAATAACGTCTACGACCCCGTAGCGGTCCATTTCGAAATCTTTTAAACTACCATTGAAATTAAAACATTTGTCGCTGCCTGAGATTTATACAGACTAAGTGACTCTGTAATTAAATTCCTATGTCAATTGTGCGCTTTGATTTTGTAATATAATGTAAAATTTGTTGACTTTACTTTGTACGTGTTCTTAGTGATCAGAAAGAACTGTCGAATGTATGGGCACTATAAATTCACTACGCGTACACATGTTGAGCTTATTCTTTATTACCATGTGAATAATCCTGGTAACTAACACTGCACTCGAGAGACGTATCAGGAGTCATAAACTTTGCTGTCAAACGTACGAATGTATTTCTGCCAAATGTGACCCGAGGGAGATATCAGTCTCGGGGTTGTCGCAACATGTCTTAATCTCAATAACTCAAGCAGGAATTTGGAAGTCGTATTTTGCTTACTTATTTCCATGTAACACTTTCCAACTTAATTCCCATGGTACATATGACGAACGCGATGAATTTCCCTTATATTATCCGGCAGCAACAAGTCGCTACGATCGGTATTTGTTTAATGACGATACATTTTTAATGAGTGCAATGTATTAGAAACCTATTCCGTTGTTGTTTTGTCAGATTTGGGCGTGTCGATATGAAATGAAATAAAATGAATAGACACACTGAGAGCAAGCTAATAATCGCCGTAGGGTTTGTATTAATCTTATTACACATTATCTCATACCGGTCGCAAATTTAGTAGCAAGCAATATGTTTTAATATTCTGTCAATCAAAAACCGAAATTTCATTGGTGGAGTCGTTAAGTTATAAGTCGAACACTTTATTATTAGGTTGGGTCTTGTCAAATATATATAGTTTTAAAGTACTATGGACTAAAATATATAAGCTTTAAAATATAAAAAAGTATAGCCAAAGACACCTGAGCCACCATCTACTTATATAACGAGATTTCACGGTCTCCTTTGAACGAGCCACTTTGTATTAATTTTGTATTTTTGATAATATTGTTCGTGAAAGTTCAGTAATATACTATATTTAAACACTATCACTTTATAGATGTACTTATGTATGAAAACTTGTGCCATAAACAGATGCGTTTCTCCGGTTAACGATAGTTACTCCCTTTTTTGTAAAAATTAAAAAGCGCGGTAGCCTACTGGATAAGACGACGGAGTCGAATCGCTAAGAAATTGAGCCCTGTCCCTGTTTATGACAATAGGCTGACCACCTGTCTTAAATGGGCATAGTAAATTCGGTGAAAAGCAGACTGCGAATGCTGCCTCTATCAACTCCGCTATCTACCGTGAGAGATTTTCCTATAAAGGAGCTGTTAACCGTGTAAAATAACTTGTCAAATAATAACGGGAAAATATGCCCACGGAATACCGTCAACAATTCGTTGAAAATATAATAGCACGAGCAAATACAGGAGACGTATTGTTGTGTAACATAATAGAAAATTGTTGTTGCTTTTGCCAAAAGAGAAGCTGGATTGCTGGTAAGTTGCCGGAAGTTTAAATATGTTACGTTTCTGTTATTCGAATTTTTGCCATTTTCTCAATATTTATTTCATGTCGTAGTATCATTTTAGTGGACTTGTGTGGTCATCAGATTGTTAGGATAGCAGTTGTGTGCGACAAATGTACGAATAACTCAATATCACACCAACCGATTTCATGTGATGATTCATTTTTTATTCAAAAGGTTATTTCTAGGGTAGACTGATGAGAGTTTAGAGTTAGGTTCTGATTAACTTTCGTAATATTCCTACCATAATTCGGAAATACAAAGAGCGCGTCCGAGCGTAATAACTTTTCCATATGAACTCGGTTTTTAGTCATAAATATCCTTGTTATCTGAATGGGTTTTCTTTCAAATAGGTCCTAATATCTACTTGTGAATCGAATGATGATTGAGATATTGATAAGTTAATGACAATTCAAAACTACTCGTAGGTTCCTACTTGTTAACGACAAAAACACTAAATGAAACTATGATACTTCGGAAATAAAAAACAGTGTCCGTGCGTGCTTTTAAGGATTAATCCATCATTGATGTGATTTGACACCAGTTTTTGCTTTTACTCTTAAACTGATTTTTATTTTTATTGTGTCTACGCGAATTAAATAGAATAGGTATAAATTCTGACTGTTGGGTTCATCACTCGCCTCTTTTGTTTTGAGGATCGTCGATAGTTGCGAGCTTTTTGCTTGCGCGAAATATGAACATATATCTATATATATGTTCGTATTATTACATATATATTATATATACATTTATATATGTTCATATTCCGTATTTAGTATTTATAAGTTATTACGCTCGGACGCGCTCTATGTATTTCCGAATTATGGTAGGAACATTACGAAATTTAACTCTAAACTCTCGTCAATCTACCCTAGAAAAAACCTTTTGAATAAAAAATGAATCATCGAAATCGGTGAATAAATATGTATATATAGATTGTATTGTAAAATGAAGGAATAAATTTAATAAAAAAATATTAAATTTTTTTTCTTCCGTTTCAAAATCTCTTTATACAAATCGAATGTCCACCCTTTTCTCTGAAAAGCTTACGTGTCTAGTTACTTAGTCTTTTTGAATTTTTTCTCAGCAAGTTCTTGAAAAGGATCTCAACTGATGTTAAGTGGATATGCGATCCTTGATTGTGAATTGCACTCGCGTAGCAAGTGCCTATTCAATCTTCTCTTGAAAACATTTACTTTGAGTTGGTATCTTGATTCATGCAATCTCAACTTAATATATTTTTCATACGTAGAAACGTTGGTAATGTTGTAATGGCTGATAACAGATTTCTACTTAACATCAGATGTGAAAGCTTTGTGGCTAGTAAACAAAAATTCAATTTATACGATCTAGAGAATCGTTTAGAAACTATTATCAACTTTCTCAAATATATACGGTACATTCACTTTGCGAATTATCTGTTGTTATTATACTATAATTATCTGTTGTTATCTTTCCAGTATTGTCGAAGAATTTTTATAAAAAATTAAAAGCGCGGTAGCCTACTGGATAAGACGACGGAGTCGAATCGCTAAGAAATTGAGCCCTGTCCCTGTTTATGACAATAGGCTGACCACCTGTCTTAAATGGGCATAGTAAACTCGGTGAAAAGCAGACTGCGAATGCTGCCTCTATCAACTCCACTATCTACCGTGAGAGATTTTCCTATAAAGGAGCTGTTAACCGTGTAAAATAACTTGTCAAATAATAACGGGAAAATATGCCCACGGAATACCGTCAACAATTCGTTGAAAATATAATAGCACGAGCAAATACAGGAGACGTATTGTTGTGTAACATAATAGAAAATTGTTGTTGCTTTTGCCAAAAGAGAAGCTGGATTGCTGGTAAGTTGCCGGAAGTTTAAATATGTTACGTTTCTGTTATTCGAATTTTTGCCATTTTCTCAATATTTATTTCATGTCGTAGTATCATTTTAGTGGACTTGTGTGGTCATCAGATTGTTAGGATAGCAGTTGTGTGCGACAAATGTACGAATAACTCAATATCACACCAACCGATTTCATGTGATGATTCATTTTTTATTCAAAAGGTTATTTCTAGGGTAGATTGATGAGAGTTTAGAGTTAGGTTCTGATTAACTTTCGTAATATTCCTACCATAATTCGGAAATACAAAGAGCGCGTCCGAGCGTAATAACTTTTCCATATGAACTCGGTTTTTAGTCATAAATATCCTTGTTATCTGAATGGGTTTTCTTTCAAATAGGTCCTAATATCTACTTGTGAATCGAATGATGATTGAGATATTGATAAGTTAATGACAATTCAAAACTACTCGTAGGTTCCTACTTGTTAACGACAAAAACACTAAATGAAACTATGATACTTCGGAAATAAAAAACAGTGTCCGTGCGTGCTTTTAAGGATTAATCCATCATTGATGTGATTTGACACCAGTTTTTGGTTTTACTCTTAAACTGATTTTTATTTTTATTGTGTCTACGCGAATTAAATAGAATAGGTATAAATTCTGACTGTTGGGTTCATCACTCGCCTCTTTTGTTTTGAGGATCGTCGATAGTTGCGAGCTTTTTGCTTGCGCGAAATATGAACATATATCTATATATATGTTCGTATTATTACATATATATTATATATACATTTATATATGTTCATATTCCGTATTTAGTATTTATAAGTTATTACGCTCGGACGCGCTCTATGTATTTCCGAATTATGGTAGGAACATTACGAAATTTAACTCTAAACTCTCGTCAATCTACCCTAGAAAAAACCTTTTGAATAAAAAATGAATCATCGAAATCGGTGAATAAATATGTATATATAGATTGTATTGTAAAATGAAGGAATAAATTTAATAAAAAAATATTAAATTTTTTTTCTTCCGTTTCAAAATCTCTTTATACAAATCGAATGTCCACCCTTTTCTCTGAAAAGCTTACGTGTCTAGTTACTTAGTCTTTTTGAATTTTTTCTCAGCAAGTTCTTGAAAAGGATCTCAACTGATGTTAAGTGGATATGCGATCCTTGATTGTGAATTGCACTCGCGTAGCAAGTGCCTATTCAATCTTCTCTTGAAAACATTTACTTTGAGTTGGTATCTTGATTCATGCAATCTCAACTTAATATATTTTTCATACGTAGAAACGTTGGTAATGTTGTAATGGCTGATAACAGATTTCTACTTAAAATAATAATGCTAAAGAAACATAAAAAAATTAGGTTACCAACTTAAATTGAAAACGAGGTAGTTTTTTTTTAGATTTATACTTAAAATAATAAAAAAAATATAAATCTAGACTGTATTTATTCGTTACTTATTTTATCAAGCCTGAGCATGTCTCTCATTGTACTCTGCTAACATAAATCAAACAACAACAACTTACGGCCTTACGGATTACCCTGTAAGTTTCATTAAGTTTCAAGTTCCTGATAACAGCAAAATTTTCAAGTAATTAAAACTTTATAAGTATTTAAGGAGCTTACGAATTCACGTTTTCATTGAATAATTTGTTACCAAGGTTGGGTACTTGAGGGATTGGCTTCACATTGAATTTCGAGCAATACATGTGAATCAATATTATAAATGTGTTAAATACGAGTACGTAGGATAGTTTTTGTTATAAAAAAAAGTTTTTATTGGTCCAATACACTTGTCTTGCCACTCTTACATCCATACCTCCTTAGATTACCTCTGTTACATACATACCTTTAAAAACATATGTAAGTATGGACACGCAAGATCACTTAACATCAGATGTGAAAGCTTTGTGGCTAGTAAACAAAAAATTAAATTTATACGATCTAGAGAATCGTTTAGAAACTATTATCAACTTTCTCAAATATATACGGTACATTCACTTTGCGAATTATCTGTTGTTATTATACTATAATTATCTGTTGTTATCTTTCCAGTATTGTCGAAGAATGTTTATAAAAAAATTAACACGACCTACATTCTGCGGCGATTAGACGACTACGCATTATAGACTTACTGATTTTGCAAAGTCGACCACAGCACGTATTTACTATCAGACCATCATCGCTGTTAATTCTATATACTGTTCATATCCTCGGGCTGAACATACAAATTTTAACCAAATATCCATCGTTAAGAAAATACTTTGATGTTCAAAGTTTCAAAGTTGAGAGAAATTTAATCAACCTTTGACTTGAAACTTTAAACAGTAACAAGTACACAACGCGCAGTGCACTAGATCGATAACGTATCGGAATTTATAATTGAAATAAATTTTATTGTTATAGCTGTAATTTTTACAATAAACATATATGTATCTTTATCTAACCAAGTTTCGGATTAGTGTCACCTAATTATGGTCCAATTGCATCTGCTAGTGACATTATAGTCATTGATTTAATGAATGACGATCAATTCTGTTATATTTTGAATCAATGATCTTCAGAATTATATCATTTGGTAATACTGTGGTTTAACACAGTTAAAGTTATAGCTTTTATGTACTTTATATATAAATATATGTCCCACTGTTGGGCACAAGCCTTCTATGTGAAGAAAGTATTAGGGCATAGTCCGCCACGCACACCTAGTGCGGATTGACACACTTCATATGTCTTAGAAAAGTTTTTCACCGCCAAGCACGTGGTAAATAAGCACATAAATGCAAAAAAACATTCATCGGTGTCGGCAAGGAGGATCGAACTTGGGTTACAGGCGTAATATGCAGCCGTGCGGAATCTGAGCTACCACGGCTTAAACAAACTGTAGTTATTTTTTTAACAAAAAACTTCTCATCGACTATGAAGAGAAATATTAGGACATGGTGTTTCATGTCAGGACATTTATGAATGAATTTACATACATTCTGCACTCGGAAAATTTATGCGGCGAAACGAACAGCGACGGCATGATATAACATAATTACGAAGAGTGATCTAGTGATGGTATCTACATACAAACAGTACAAAGGAAATTGTCCAGCCGTATCTATCTGTGTATGATGATAAAGCACAGTGAGGCGCATTGTATATTAAGATTTAATTATTATTAGTAGCTTGATGTTTATGTTAGAACCTGAAGGTATTAAAAAATCCCAGCCTAGGTGGTTTCCGTTTTTTTAAGAACGTGGCAATAATATAATAAATACAATTTATTACTTTTTATATGATTACTACTAATGAGTACATGTTTGTGTGATAACACAGTCTTAGTGCAAAAATTACATGAGGAATGGACATATAGATAAAATTTTTATTGCATCAAATTATATACACTAAGACGAACTTAATTATATTTAGCATTTTCATCCTGCTAACCTTTTGTGGTTAAGAACAGGTTAAGAGTAATTTCGCTAAAATATTTAAAAATCCTGTAAAAATATATATACTACTACTACTACTACTATTCATACTATATTATGCTGATGTTTTACAATGTAACATTTTGTGTATTACCAAATGGAACCTTTATTTTTTCTAGTTTGAAAATATATACTAATTCAACGAATATTTATATTCAGAAATAGAACGAATTCGTTCTGTTCGATTGACACGTATTGTATTGGTTCTCATAAAATTTGATACTTGGTAAATCAATCATAAGGTAAAATAATATTATCATGGTTTAACTCAAATCGCTGAGTCACACGTACAACTCCAACTACTCGTATAATATAATTTTTGATATTGTTACAAATGTTTAGGACGTATATTGTATTACACAATAAGTTTCCAAGAGTCCGTCAAACTTATACTTTCATCATTTTTCCTGTTTATAAAAAAGAGTCACAAAAACAAAATTTTGCCAGTTTTAATGAATGTACTTCTGAAAAGCGTTGTTAGAAACAACTTTTGATAAAGCGCTCATTTGTATTGTACAAAACAAAGTACGTCTTTCTAAATAAATACAATAAGATTTGTGTCTACTTCTTTTAACCGACTTCAAAAGGAGGAGGTACTCAATTCTTCTGTATTTTTTTTTATGTTTGTTACCATATAACTTTCGAGTGGGTGTACTGATTTTGATGATTATTTTTGTATTTGAAAACTGGTGTTTCCCGTGTGGTCCAATTGGCCCAATTGTGTTAATGAGATCCACGAGACAACCATATGTATCAAGCATTTGTGCGAATCAGTAGACTTCACATGCCGCAGAAAATTTTCCTATTTCATCCTTTAGTTCCGTCCTCACCATTTTTCATTCATCGCCGAGCACGTGGTCAGTACTTAAAATTGCAACAAATAAATTAATTGGTGCTGGCATCGGGGATCGAACTCGGGTTGCTAGCGTACTTTATAGTTATACAGCATAATCGGGAAAATGCCACGACCTCACATAATACCGGCGTGAAGTTGAGATACAATCGCCTCAACTCTTTGTTAATTAAGTCGTACACTTACAATTCCGTTGCTGGCCTATTGAATAATTTAGCCTTTTATTTTTTTGTAATTCTCTGTAAAATTAGCGGCACGACTAATACACAGATCTTCTTAAGACTTATCTTACTTTAATTCAACGCGATTTCCATTTTAGACAACTAATTGATTCTCAAGCCTGCGTATAAATCTTCCGCGCCGGCGCCCCAAATTAAAAGCTCTTGATTAAACAGCCTAAAAGTAATTGAATTTTTATTTTCCTTAACCGACTGTTGATTGCCTGTTAACTAAAAATCGGATTTTATTTTTTAATGAGTACCGTGGTATCTAATTTACAATCTAGAAAGTCTTTTGTTGGTAATTTAAAAAAATCGAATAAGCCACAACAGAATTAAGGTGACAAACACAATACCTGGTTGGCATGTTACATAAAGAATTTTCGAAATAAAAATGCTTTAACAAAGGATAAAATTGACTTATTTTGCTGCAAGCAAAAAGCATTTGGTGTCAATCTGCAGGGGTCTTAAACTCCTTATTATTTACAACTTTTTTTTGTTGACGGGGAGGGAAATATTCAACAAGATACTTCACCTTCTGGGGAAGGCGGGGTTATGTGAGGTTCTTACTCATTAAAACCTAACCGGTGGAACTTCCTCGGTGCATGGTGAGGGGCTATGGTTTGCAGCACGTCCCGGGGGAATTTAATTCCTCTTCCAGCTCCCTTGCAATACAAGGCGACACGGGCCAGCCAATGTCTCTTTCTTCACGGACCAGTCAATGTCTCTTTCTTCATGGGCCCACTGCAGCGGACGACAAGGGTCCTCGGACTCACCCTTGTCGCCTATGAATCGGAGGCCTTAATCGCCTACACGAGAAATAAAAAAATAGATAAGAACAAGTATAAAACAAATATATAATTACTGACTAATAATTGTTATGTTGGTGTGTATGTAAGTTGTAATATGTGGTAGCACATTGCACGTCAGCTCACGGTACAAAATGGACTCGGTAAGCGTTATCCAACCGCTCAATATATCAATTCGCATGGCGGCCACCGACACGTGGGTCGCATGCATGGCTGACCAGCCCCGACAAGAGCTTTGTTAATTTATTACTCTCCATAACACCCGTCAGGACGAAATTTGTTGATATACCAACACCGCAATTTGTTTTAAT
Source organism: Meandrusa payeni (assembly GCA_029286785.1). Taxonomy (NCBI): domain Eukaryota; kingdom Metazoa; phylum Arthropoda; class Insecta; order Lepidoptera; family Papilionidae; genus Meandrusa; species Meandrusa payeni. Next base: position 771,586 of record JAGSMX010000008.1, on the reverse strand, counting down.
ACACATAGAAACTTAGACTCTTTCTCACATTAGTATATAAAACAGCTTCATAGCGTTACATTATGGCTTTCGACATTGTCCGGTTTTTTTTTTTTTAATCGACTGCAGAAAAGAAGGTTCTCAATTTGACTCTATTTTTTGATTGTTACCACATAATTGTCGACTGGGTAAACGATTTTAATGACTTTTTTGTGCCAACCAGTGGATTCAACTCTCACCAGCGGTGTTCCCGCAAGTTTAGTTTTTGATTTGGGGACCTTCAAGAAATGAGCCTACTCCTATCTTAAAGGTCGGCAACGCACCTGCAGCTCCTCTGGTGCTGTGGATGTTCAAAGGCGACGGTGATCACTTAAGATCAGGTGAGCCGTATGCTTGTTTGCCACTTTTCATATAAAAAAGTGCTTCTTTAAAAATAAACGTATTTTTTTTCTTCCTTATATTACTAACATTTTTGTTAACCATTCCAACTAAGCTTAAGCTTGTGCTAGGAGATTCACATCAATAGTCGAATGGTAAATTCGAACTAACGACTTAACGATCCGCAAACCGAAATTGCAAGCATATTAAAAAATCTGAGTTTCTTCTTGATAAGTAAAAAAATCCCTCAGTTTTTCTTCCGTTTATCATAATTTTTATTTGATGTCATTATAACGTTAAAGTATTATTTTTAATGTATTTCTAACGGTGAAATATTCGTATGGCACTAAGTAAATTGAATGCTACATTTGGCGATGTCCTCGAACAGACTGATCCTGATTGGAGCGGTTACGACTTCCTCTAATCCGAAAGCTTTAAGGATTTAATGGCTATCATTCCCGAGAGCTAAATCACTTTCCTTAACCTCTTTCTTAAAAATCACTTCAGTCCCTTTATTTCGTTATCAGTATTCTTCAATTTCAATTGGAGTTGAACTTCACCTCATTTTATTGGCCAAAAGAAAAAGATACCGAAATTTCTTTTGAAAAAACTTAAGACAATTTTAGAAAGAGTATTTATTATACTACCCAAGATTATATAGTATGTCCTATTCTGTACCCCTTATATACAATGCATGGTGATCATTTGAATAGTTAGGGCGTGAATGCGTTACAAACAAACAAACGAAGAAACATACAAATTCACTATAGCAAATTATTCACCCTATATCTTAATTAAAATTATAGCCTATGGGTTACTCCGTGTAAACTATATACGGTATATAAATATAATTATATATAACTAGATATAGTATTATTGTAAAGTTTAATCAAAATCCATTCAGAAGTTTTTACGTGAAAGAGTAACAAGTTGACATCTGTACATTCTTACAAGCTTTCGCGTTTATAATAGTAGTATTCTGTTGTTTTTAAAAGTATATTTACTTGTGAAACAAAAACAGAGTTCAAATAAGATTATTACAAAATAGTTTTAATCAGAATCTAACCAAAATCTCATCAAATTGCCCCTTAAATACATCCAATACAATAAAATCCTTTCCAATAAAAAATGAATCATCGAAATCGGTTAGCGTGATATTGCGTTAATGATTAATTTGTCGCGCGCCTAATTAATGCAAATTTAAGACTTAAGTTGTTTTTCTCTTGGATGCCATTTACACAGTTGGACCACGCTGAAAGCAAGAGTTTTTAAATTAAAAAAGAATCATCAAAGTCGGTTCACGCGGTCGAAATTTATTACGTAACAAACATAAAACACATACATACGAATTGCTTATCCTCCTTTTTTGAAGTCGGTTAAAAAGGATTAATAGGTCCCATCTCCCTACACCGCGCTTATGCTAAGAACAAGTTATATTTTGTGCATAGGAATCTATAAACGAAAACGACCCGACTTGGATAGACACACTACATCGTAAAATCTAACGCTTAACCACTAAGATCTTAATGCTATATATTATCTTTTGGTATATAGCAGAGGAAAATAAAATTATGGACATTTTTCCCTTTTGAAAAGAAGACATGATTAGAAATTCAATGCACGTAATGCCTCACCAAGATCCCGCCCTCCATAATAACTTGATCGTGATAAATAACAATAATAGACCAGCCGCGACATTTAGTACGGCTTCCGTCGTATATAGTCACGTTTAAGTTTTCGTTTCATTTCTTGACCTTTTAACATTTCACTTCAATTTACTGAATAAATTGTACAATGTTTTTATTTTTATTATAATTATTATATAACTAGCACCATATTCTTTATTTACAGTTAAAGGTTAAACTTATATTTCGTTCATAACTTTTATAATACTTGTATTAAGTTCATATTTCATTTTTAGTTGGTTGTACTATAAAAGTTAATCCGTCTAGATTTAATCGTAGACGTTGTTTATTTAATCCTGGCGGTGCTGATGCAATGAGACAATTATTGTATTGTCACCGGTTCTTGATTTATGTATAAAGTTTAAATTAAATATGTTTCAAAGTGGGTCAAAATCGAGTTCAAGGGAGTCGGTTACATACGGACAAACAAACATACAGTTATAGCTAATATAGACATGTTAGAATTAGATTACCTTTCGTATTAGTTGCAACTACGTGTTATCTAATAACCCTCAATCCAACTAATCCCTTACGAATACTACCTTCCTACACTTTAGCCTCAGGTGGCAGCACAGTACAAAAATTTGAATTATCTATGGCCGCCATCACTTCAAAAGAACTGTTTGTAACTACTCGTATGTTCGTAACGTTGGTAGAGCCACAGGAGTGAGGAACAATTAAGTATCTAAATTATTGTCACACCAGCGTATCTCTATATTTATTTAAAGGACAGTTTGTTGTTGTTTTATAATCGATTGCTTTAAACAAAATATACAAATAAAATTAATTCCCTTCAAACTCACCTAAAAATCGATTTTCTGAGAAATGTTGTTAGATTATATAGAACGAATCGGTGTATAAAGGGGTAACAATTTATAATTGGAAATCAAAACTAATTTTAAGAACTTACAATTCGCTGTCAAATTAAATTTATCTGTTATCAATTTTATTTAATTGTGACTTTTGTTAATTTTGTATGCCCACAGAGTGTCGAAATTATAATGAACAAAATATAGATTTGAAATATATATGTAATATATTTACATGTAAAACCTTTTCTAACATCAAATCAAATAAATGTGAAAAAGATTGCAAATTTATGTATAATTTATATATTATCAGGTTTGGCACAATTATATTTTTTGTAAATATTTCTTTTTTTATTTAGTTTGTATTAGAAATATATTATATTATAAAATATTCGCAAATGAATATACATATAATTTATGTGATATAATTTAGTGAGATTTAAACGAGCACTTAGACAAATCTATCCATAAAACGGTAGCAAGAAACGAAAATCATAGATGAATCCTGTCGAGCTTTTAGGACTTCGATAGAAAGTCTAGCTATAAATGCTGTGCTTAACATGTTAACGTGGTGATACACCGCGGACTCTTTGGACACTCTGTGTGTAGATCTTTATCTTAACTAGTAAAAGAAGTTAATTGTATAATAAATGTATTCTTGTAACCTACGTACCTACGCTTAAAGTGAAATTCCATGAAAAATTTCGGTCAGAAGAAATTGTGTCACGATCACTCTGGCAGCGCGCAACAAAACAAACAGCTATGCCTCGTGACCTAAAAATATTTCAGCTGAAGTATAAAGCTTTCTTGGTTTGTTCTTTTTACTTTATTTTTGACAACATATTCCGTTTTCATACCTTCAAGATCTGCTACATTTATCAAAGACTCTGGTTATATTTACAATCACGAGGAAAGATCGAGTTGAAAAGTTTTAATAGGGCAATGTAATGAACAAATCTATTTACGAGCAAAAACAAACGGACTTTTCAAATCGCATCAAACGTTAATCGCAATTATGCTTTGAATTTCCGAATTATCATAGGAACATAAACAAATAGAATTTAATTCGTAATTTTTCCAATAAAATCATTGAAATCGGCTGGCATGATATTGAGTTATTCGTCCACAATGCAATGCAAGGTACACCTTAACGCACTAAGCGCCACAACTTAATGCAAATTTAACACTTATATTGTTTTCCGATACGTGCCATTGTCAGAATGGGGACACATCCTATCAAAAAAAATCATCAAAATCGTTTCAACCAGTCGTAAGTTGTTCTAGTAGCCGATTTAAAGGGATACGACGGCCCTACGGAAGAATTAGGTTTTATTAAATCGCTAGTAATGCTTGTAATAATCTTAGCTGTCATATTTTTACTTTTGGAATCTTCTGCAGTTGTTTGTGTAACAACATTAGGTAAGTCAACAGTAAACAACGGCGTATTGAGGTTGGTCCAAACCCAATTGCTCTCTTAAGTTTGTTAAAATTGTTTACCTTTAATTGCGAATTGTTCTATAAAACAGTGGTTCTGGAAACAATAGTAGCAGCGCCAACAGGACCGCGTACACTCATTTGGCCGGTCTAGGATAAAAAGTCTTTAAGGATGCACGGATCCTTGGACAACTTGAGTTTAAACTTGAGTTTTCTACGGCCTTTAAACCGAATTTCTGATCACTTACTGACACTGCGAATCTAACGTGTTGCGAGTCAGAAATTCGTCAAGATTACAATATTGGTTTTGGAAAGTAAATTAGGATAAAGATGAAAGTTATCTAATATCTTTAAAAGACCAATTTATGTTAATGCATAATTTTTATATATATCTTTCTTCAACGATTTTCATTAAATTTTGTATGCAGAAGGTTTCGGGGGCAATAAATTTGTCTAGCTACGTTTTATCCGGGTACAGCGTATTACTTCTGTAGATGGTATTGGTAAGCAACAAACAGTAAGTCAATGAGTTTGACGTAAGACCAAGAAAATCAATTACATTCAAAATTATTTATAAAATATATGTGAGTACATTGCACACGATGAATGAATAAAGTAGTCGATTATTTATATATTTTGTTATATATATTATATACATATTTTATTTATACGTCAGGAAAAATATGGGGCGATAGGTAGGTTTTAGTGGTTGCAACAGACAAAATACAGAATAAGTTAGAACATACAGAAGAAATAGATCACAAAGATAGAAACAAAAAATGGTGCAAACAAAAAACAAAAGAAATCACTAACGGGATCTGTATCTGGAACAATCTAGAGGTAATTTATCTTCTTTGAACTACGTTTACAAGATTTACGACATCATTTTTTTTATTATTATGTAGGTAAGATCGAGAAATATTTTTCATATCCCATCATTACGTAATTCTTATCGAAACATAATAACCAAAAAACATGATTAAGACAAATACCGGGCGAATGTCGGTCACTCAGGTCCTAATAAACAAACGTTTTAAACTCATGTATGCTGTTTAACCACAAAGGAGGTCACGTGCCCTCATGGTCTCCCCGCATTCGCTATCCAATAAAGGGTACGCCTTTGTACACAATGTTAATCAATCAACGATCAGGTAACTTTCAATCAAACAACGATCATATAATTCAAATGTTCTGGAAAGACATTGTTCCCTTATTAACCATGTTTTACTTAATCTTAAAAACCGTTATATAATTTGCTGTGGCAGTAAATAAATAAAGATTTAAAGAAAATCTATGAGCAATAATCATCAGCGGCAAATATTTATGTACCTTCATTCTGTTCAACATAAGGTATTAATGACCTATCTACCCTATTTATGTAAACCGGTTGGGGCTTTCTGCACAATCGATTCCTACATAAGAAGTGGGATGGGATCCTATACCCGTTTATATGTATTGTTAACTGTGACTTTTTTATTTAGACAGCGTAACGGTGTACAAATAATTATTATACAAAAAATAGTGCCACGATGGCGTATCCTCACCATATTTACTTAATTAGAAGTCAGATTACAAACCAATATAGTTGAATTACAGATTAATTCATAACAATTAACAAAAATAATTGTTTTGGTAAAATTTTGTAACAATTATTGAAGAAAAACTTCTTTACGCAAACTTGAACTGGGGAGTAAACCAGTTAATGCGTTACGAAAAGTGTGATCAGGGGAGAAGAACGGAAGTTGAAAGAGATATAAATTAGTGAAGATGGAGAGAGAGAGTTACGTTTTGTATAACACTGTAGGGGTAAGAGAGAGAAGTGCGAGCATACATTTTCTTTCGTTATTGAACCATCATGTATATATTATGCATTTATATATATATATACATACATACATACATATATAATATACACATATAGATGGAGCCAAAGAAGTTTTGTTACTTCAGTTCTGTTGTCTAAAGCACGGTCGTTTTTATTTTACAAATATTTATTGTACAAAAATTAAAATATCCGACATCCAATACGCTATTACACGTTTTTACATTCTTACCTTTATGTTCTCTGAACGGGCTAGAGTTATTGTGTTTATTTACATTTATTATAAAACTTTAAACGATCCGCTTTGTCTTTATTTTGGCATCCGTCGGTAACAATACGACCAGACCTGTGCTTGTATTTCGTTTGTTCTTTGTTGTTCATAACGAACAATGAAATAGCTCATGTTAAAAAGTCAAACGTACGAAACTAAACTCTGTTTATAGCTGCTGTTACTCTGAAGGCTCCAATATGTACAGGATTGAGAGGTGGCCGAGCTTTTATAACGTTCAACGCGATTTTTTCCACAGTTGATTGTTTTTGAACCTACCATAGTTTGAAGATCTTACGAACCATTTGGTTATTGATATCTTTAGTTGAAATAGACAGACGTTTATTTATTTATTGGCATCACATTATACAATCACGTTAAAAAATGAGGAAAAATAAACAAAATACAATTACAAGAAGTAGCATCGGACAGATAGAACATCATGCTAACATTAGACATCGTCTCAATATGTGCTATAGCAAGGCTGCCACAGCGCTGATTATCAGCGGTGCCCAGGACTACCCAATTTCGTGCGGAATGAATATTAAATTAATTTAACTTTAAAACAAAAGTCTGTTCCGTGTGAAAAATATAAATTCCATAAAATCTATTATAATATAAATATTTAAGTAAAAATAAAACATAATTTTTGATAACAAGAGGGCACGTCACGAAAATGTTTCAAAAGTTGCACGTCACGGCTATTCTGTTCCCACATACATCATTTTTCATTTTTCCGAAACGTTGAGCATTGTACGGGAAATGGAAAACAAAATAAGGAAATAAATATCATAAAATACAATTACAATATATGCCTTAACTAACTGAATACATAATATTAAAATGACAAATTGGTTATTGGTGACAAAGATAACTGAGGTAGACAATATAATCGCATTATACATATTGTACCTGTCGGCGAAAAGACTGTATTCAAACCTCATAAATATCGCGAAATAGGGTATAGAGTAATCAAAAACTGAGGTTGCCTGTAGCGTTGTCTATGGCTTCACTTATGTTTCGGTCTATGACTCTATGAGTGGGAATTTCACGATTGAGCGAACACTAATGAGAATAAATTGGCGTTTACGACATAATTTGTTATAGTTGTGTAAGGATCTCCTCTAGGCTGACAAGAGCACAGCATCTGGAAGCTCTACTAGTATTACTTATTGCCTCCGTAAAGCTGAACTACAGCCGGGCCACGAGAAATTTTTTTCACTCTTTATACACGTATTCGGAAACACGAATTCCCTAATTTATGATTACTTATAAATATCGATATACCCACGATCTACTCAACATATGGTAATCATTATCAATCTATCTTCATTAACCGCTGACTTATTCGTCATTTATTACATACACTATACACCTCGCATTCACATATCTATTCTGTGATACTATACAAGCGAGTACATACTTGTTCAGCGGATACGCATACACAAGAATCATAAAACAATAGCTTATATTTTACGAAACAATACATTAAATTCTAAAGAGAAATGTTCTGTTTTCATGCCAGTTCATTTCATGCAGTTTGTAAATGTTATGCTTTAGAAAATTGGTGAAATAAAACATCGATAAATACCTGGAGGTACTTCATGGAACAAATATTTATCCTACATTATACAACAACAATAAAGAGCAGTGGTAGCTCAGTGTCCGGTTGGTGGCCCTTAACTTTAACTATGTGAAGTCTGCCAATCCGCACAAGAGCCGCGTGGCGGACTGTGCCCTTATACTATCTTTACAGAGAAGACTTGTGCCCAACAGAGGCATATATAAATATAAAGGCTGTTACAATAATAGATGTAATATTTAAAATGTATATATATATATATATATATATATATATATATATATATATATATATATATATATATATACATATATATATATATATATATATATATATATATATATATATATATATATATATATATATACATATACTATATATATATATACATATATATATATATATATATATATATATATATATATATATATACATATATATACGCTACAATTTATATACTCCATTTCATTTGAACACAATTGGCTTGGGATACTCCGACCCTTGTCTCCTCTCTCACAATTAATATTACCTACATGCCTACATACCTCTTCCAAATACGTTATGAAGTGACGATGTGGAAAAAATCTTGCGCATTTTTATACAACAACATGTTCTACGCACAGTTGTGCACATTGTAATTTGCCAGTGTTAAAGGACTGCACTTGGAAATTACATATATCCACCCTGAGCGTAGTTATTACACTGAATACTAATGAACACGTGGCGAACACCCGGCGTTGTTTACTTCTAGCCGTTTAATTGTTTCAATGTTGCGTGCAAGCCAGTAATTGCAGCATATCTATCGTGCTATGCAAAATGAAGCCTGGCTTTATAAATGTTATTGCAATGAGATGTTTATAGTAGATGATAGTAGATGACTAAGGTCGAGCAAACTATGTGGACACATACTGATCCGACTTATAACTGGTTGGAATGATTGCTACGCGTAACCCACCATGGTTGCGGTTACATGGGCCGAAACGCGGGAGGATACGCGAACGGTGGTCTGGCCGTATGGCCCCACACGCACCTTTTTGACTCCCTACAAGTTCTTTGTCAGGGCCTTTTTCCACCATTCGGAGCTCAACCCCTTAAGGGGCTCTACGGGACGCAACATAACGGCTCACTCGACGGCGCCAGACGATTTTTTAACGGGTCCTTCTTTTATGCCAATCGTGTGCAAATTCCCTGAACTCAAGAAAGTAGCACTCCGAGGAAACCAGATCGCGGAAGTTGACCGGACCCGGACGTGCCACGTGTCAGACCATTTAGTAGACTAGCGCGCAAATCATCATAAAGTGGTGCTACGAGTAAAGTAAAGAAACATTCTATATATATGCCCCACTGTTGGGCTAAGGCCTTTTTTAAATAGCGAGTTGTAGAGCATATTCTGGCATGCGGCCCCAGTGTGGATTCCATGCTGCCCGGCGGCATTCACATACATTAAAATTTTCTAGAAATTTTCTAATACATGCAGGTTTCCATACTGACAGAGAATGCCTAATGGCATTAAATCCGCATTATCGCAAAATTGTTATTGTGTAAATAAAGCAAAATAAAATAATGACGAAAGGAAAGTGAATATAAATCTCTATAGAGAATATTTGATCATGTCCCGCCTTACCGAAACCAGTTTCTAATTAAAGGGAACTACGTTTGCGGTATTTTGTTTTCGAAGCAAATACAAATTTAGATCGTACGTGTGCCATAGCTCAGTTTTGTTTAACTTCAGGGAGCAGAATTTAATCTTGTATCTAGTATTTGTGATTCTAAATTAGAAATATTAAATAAGAGAGGAATATAAAGCGTACCTTAGAAGTAGTAAGAAAGTGTTAAACAGCTGTTGGTAAACAATACTATCCATTCAGCAACTTTTAGTTGAATGGCAATTCTGGCACTTTTTCTATGGTCTCAGCCAGCTGTGCCTCTGTCTATGGCCTGAACTATAGTGAGTTTCGGAGGATCGTGACGACAGCGAATGAAGAACGGCGCTCCTAGCGCAGCTTGTTCTAGTTATCTTCAGGCAGTTTAACCCTTCTAAGGTTATCGGAGAGCCGTAACACTGAAGTGGGGAAGAATACGCACAAGCAACAGTTTGGATCAAAATCACCATGTTTTTCACTACACTACACACGATTCACCATGGGGACTGTTACCATAAGTTATCTGAAATTATTTCATGTTTTAATTTATTGTATATGTAGGAGTTTTTGGGCGTAGGTTACTTACTATCAGGTAAAAATTTAATTACTATGTAGGTTTGGCTCGGTTGTGTTGTTGTTCAGAAATTATTTGTTTAATCGTAATCCATCAAAAAATTCATCTAATAAATGCAAATTGGAAACATTATTTAATGTTTAACAAAGAAAAGCCGATTGCGTTCGACACTCGAATTGTATTACGAAATGTAGGCCATCATACAATAACAGACCTCAATATCACGAAGAATGGGATTCTAATTCCAAACAAATTGTTATTGCTTTCGCCTCTTACGACGTTTCCAATCATAGAGGCTTATACGTCTGTTGTATTTGAATAAGAATTAAGTCACCTATATGTTTTTTTAGACATTTAACAAGTAACAACAAAATTCAACTTCAATCGAATCAAATGTTGTTACCAGCGGACTCTTTGTATTTCCAAATTATTGTAGGAATATTACGAAGTAGAATTAATGACATCCTAACTAAAGTCTCATCAAACTACTTGAAGTACATCCTTTCCAATAAAAAATTAATCATCGTGATCGCTAGGCGTAATATTGAGTTATTCGTCAATTTTCAAGAATGGACAAAAATATGAAAAAAGAAAACATACGGACGAATTGACAACCTCCTTCTTTTTTGAAGCCGGTTGAAAAGGAGAAAATATACTTTTGTATGTATTAAATTATGTACACAAGTATATAATAAAGGACAGACTACATATACTGTTAAGAGTAATTTAACTTTTTGTTTTGTTGACTATTGAAATTGAACTCTTCAACAAGATACCCCGCCTTCTGGGGGGAAAGCGGCAGTTATGTGGGGCTTTTGCCCACTAAAACCCTCTGGTGGCCCATTCTCGGTGCATGGTGAGGGGCTCCGGGATCTGCACAGGAACGCACCGGAGCCCCTCTACACTGAGGTCTTAGGAGAGCACGTCCCGGGGGGAAGTTGCCCCCCCGCCGGAAAATTTAGCTTACACAACGCGGAGCGGCGAGAAAATTTGAAGTGACATATTTTTGATGCCTGATCCGGTTTGTCTTAATTTCTACACGGAACATCTAACCACTGTACTATAGTAGCTAGAGTATTGTAAAATAGATAATTAAATTGTGATTGTCAGTTTCAAATTTAACGCTAACAGATAATCTCCAATTCTGAAGCCGTTGATGTGGATAGTAGTGTTAATTTCACAGTTAACTGGTTTATATTTGATCTATTCGAGATCACTTGCACGAACAAAAGCTAAGTCGGCTCGCATTGTTCGTTATTCTTGTTTAAGTATGAATATGGGAGCTTATGCTATATTCGCTTTCCGAAGATATATCAAGGAACTCTTAAATATTGTACTACTGGAGATCCCGGAGCACCTCGCCTTGCACCGAAGAGGGCCATCGGAGGCGTTTTAGTAAGTCAACAAAAAAAATAAATTAGAAGAAGAAAGATACCTTAAGCGCCTCCTCCTCGCGTCGATTTCCTCAATGCTGGTCGTAAACATCTCCTGGAAATAGCTTGTCGTTGGGTATCCAACGCCTCTTTTCCCGTCGTCTGCAGAGAATTTGTGAAGTGGTGCGGATCTGGTCAATTCAGTGTGTTGGGGACCTTTAGGTCTAGTCGATTTTTCCCGCGACAAGCAGCTTTACCAAGTTCTCGCTGTTTCTTCTAGTAATGTGACGGGGACCGATCAAGTATTTCCTTGAACCATCTCCTACCACAAAGTAACATTTATAACAAAAAATGTTAGCATTCATCATAAGATTTTGCAATATCCGGTACATATTAATGTTCTCAATCCGTTATCAAATCAGATTATTATTGTAATACATAATGTTAATGGTATTGTATGCTCATTTTCCTCTGACTCTTACACTCTCTTGTTAGGACGGTATTATTATATTCCGACATAAGAAAGAACAAACTTACGTTAACTAAATGTTGTTGTTACTAAATGCGTTGTGCAATCATAGCGATTAAAAGGATACAGTGACAAACCCTTCACTGATTCAGCACTACCAGGGTAATAAATCAGACCGCAATGATAGTCACGTTTTCCCTGTAGGCGCCATTACCTACATTTAGTGGAATAAACGGCAGATGACACTTCAACTTTCTTATCGAACTGTATGAGTCAGGGACGCTAACTTTGACTGCTTCACCGGATTGAGAGGTGGCATAGCTCTTAGGTCGCTTAGCATGAACCCCTATTCTTATGATCTGGACGTAAGGGTCCCAGTGAGGGATGGCCTTGGCCTAGGCGGTTACTTTAATGCATGATCAGTTATTTTCTCTCTTTTATCTTGAGTCACTACGGCCAACTAGCCCAGTTTAGCTTAGGTTTCCTCTGGGCTGCAAGGACGTGATAAAAATATTGCCACTATATTACAAATAATGATTACAAAACTATATTATAATACAAATCAGTAGTCTTGAAGAAACTGTAGGTTTAGAACCCGTGACGTTAATATCGAATGACGATATTTAATTTTACAAATGGAATATTATTTTTTAAAATTGCCCCTGTTAATGAAGAGTTAATTTTCGCTCACTCATACCTTTTTATGTTTTAATGAAAGAAAATGAATAATGACTTTTAATATAAGAAACCTTTTGATTGCTGACCCGTCTACAAAAGCTTAATGGTGTGTCACGAAGATGTCACAGATTAGATTAGTAATGTATTGAGGACAAAAACTAATTCATATTTTATTTGCTTCATAGCTCTCTTAGTTTTAATCACAATTCGTAATACAAATATTACAACAAAACTGTATTTTCAACGTAACAGTAAAAATTTATTTTTACTTACTCACAGAAAAATTCCAGCTAGCTCAAACATTATACGGGCTGTATCATTCATCATGTTCATTTAAAATAATTAAATGTCTGCTGCCTTTCCTGTGCAGGTTTAGATGGTGTTCGCACTTATTCATACATATACGCGGGGAATTGGGGTCTGAAGAGTCTAACACGAACAATCCGTAACAAATAAGGCTAGCTGCCGCCGTGATCGGTGATGGAAAAATAACAAAATGCAACTCCTTTGCCCACTTCCCACCCGTCTCGCAGCTCGCGCAAGGCACGGTACAGCGATTATGGTCAAACTCTAGTCGAACACCGTAAAGTTTAGCTTGACATAACTTTTCGTCTCCAATTTTCTTTCATTTTCCAATAGCGTATATATTATAAAAAAAGTGTGCCATCGTTCCCATGAATTGCGCTTTGTTCAAACTTCCTCTGCAAAGATACATAAATATACTCGTATTTGTCATTTATGTGTGTATGTCATTATCGTACATTAAATGGGAGAACAAAACAGTTACGTTATATTTCTTCACATATACGTGAGTTATCAGCACGGCTGTACTGGCTATTAATATTACACAGCTTTTATTAATTACTTTCCAGCGAACAATCATTTACAGAATGTTATGAAATAAAAATATTTAATGTAAACCTCATCTAATAAGTGTTATTTTTTTTGAGGGTAGAACGTGAAAAGTGAAAATTAAAAGTGTTTGCACAGCATCCAATTTCGTTTCTTGATAAAAATTTCACCATTAATACACGTCAAGTCAAAGCTCTCGTGTGTAACAAGGGGCAATTGCGAACTCCGTGGCAACATTGAAATGTGTACACTAATAAATCACCAAGAAGTGTCACTTGGGTTAAGTAAAGCAAGCACCAAGTTTTTGGACGAATATATTAAATAATGACTAAGTAGCTTGGTGATCGAATATAAGAATTATTTAATGTGTTTCGAGTGACATCTCCACCCATATATCTATATCTGAGTTACATCAATTAATACTGTATATATTTTAAGACACTATTTAATAATCTTATAAGTTCTTATAGTTGTGTTACCGTTACCGTAAGCGTTAGGTAACAACTATATTTAGGACTTCAAATCGAATAAGAATATTACGAAATAGAATTAATCAGAACTTAACCAAACTCTCATCAAACTACTTTTTAAGTACATCCTATGCGATAAAAAAATGAATCATCGAAATCGGTTGGCGTGATATTAAGTTATTCGTCCATTTGTCGCGCACATACTTTTTGCAAATTTAAGACATACGTTTTCTCATGAATGCTAATATCGGAATTGGACTAAATTGAACCAGCCAGTCCTATTATTGCAAACGGAAAGTATGAGCTTTCAATTAAAAAAGAATTATCAAAATCGGTTCACCCAGTTGAAAGTTATGATGTAACGAACATAAAAAAATACATACAGACGTATTATTCGGTCCACAAGTCGGTCGATTACAGTAATTCCAATCATTTTGGTCATTTATATAATTTTCTTCGCAAACTCAAATTTTTTGAAGGTGTTATAGCGGCGTAATAACTCGTAAAGAACAAATTCGGCAACAAAGATGAGTGTGTAATACTTGAATAATAAACAAGGCGACGGCAGCTCGTGTGCCGGTTTCGAGTTAACTTTCCACCGCAAAGCTGCCGAGTCTTTGTTGAAGAAGCGAACAGTTACAGTTCTCACTCATCCGCCTTGAGAGGCCTCTGGCGTTATGGAGACGAACGTTCTACATTTTGAAAATACATAATTTATTAACGGCTGTATTCTAAGAGAAATGATATTATTACTATTATTGTAACACCTAATTGTTCTTTTTTACGATCTTATGGTCGGTGATTTAAATCCGGCTTGCACCAGAATAGGACGCAAACTTTTTTTAATACCTCATTCAACCTACATGATAAGGATAGTCTACCCCAAATGTTTTTTATTTTTCCTTTTGTTTATTGATATTGTTATAACAAATATGATCCACGGCCTATTCGGTAATCTAAATCGTTTGTCGCCTTGCCTGGTAGATGGAAAATGTACAAAGAGTTTTAATTATGACTTCTGTAGTACGGTGAAGAGCACCAAGTCAATCAACTTTATCAGTTAAGTTTAAATAAGTCAGTGATTTTTTATTTCTATGATTATATTATTTACTACAAATAATTTATATGGCAAAACAACGTCTGCTGGTCAGCGTTAGCTAGTATATGTAAAAAATATACTGTTTTATTAACTACATTAATGTGTGACTATACAAATATTATAATGAAATCATAAACCGATAACTTATAACAGCTTCTGGGTATTATTTTTGTACACGTATTTATATCTATACCTTGTAGAGACTTGACTCTCCGTCACGCCGAATACCGTTGCCAGTATAAAATATTTTACTATATATATACCTATTTATTATTATTTCTATGTATATTACTATTTGTCGAATACATCGATCGTTAAATTGTACTGTCTGTTTGTAATAATAAAATAACAGCTTTTTACTACATGATTATGAATCTATACGATATATAAATGTATACGTATACCAAAATAATATATTTTTGTCTGTCGGTTTGTTCCGGCTAATCTCTGAAACAGCTGTACCGATTTTGATGGAACTTTCACTAGCAGATAGCTGATAAGGAATTACTTAGACAAGTTTTATTTTAAAATATTTTTTTTAATCGCGGGTGACACCGCGTCGCGCATCTAGTCTTGTATACATACTATTTTTCCTTACCGTAGCATTTAAATTTTGTTCCATTTTACTGCAGCTTATATTCCTTTCTTATTATAAGAAATTGCTTGCTTTTCAAAATAAATTGTCTAATATAATTAAATGACAAAGCTTATTTGGGCGCTCACATTGAATCGCATAACTTACATTCGAAATTTCTTTTCACCAATCAAATTATATTAGTATCAAAGCTATTTACGTCAATCCTTTTCAAAAGAAACAAAGTTGTATTAGTTTTGCTAATCCATTTATAGGACAGCTATATTTTCTGATTTGCCAATGAAATTACTACTCACTTTTCGTTATAAATTCGACTTGCCAAGTCATTTGTATATGCGTGTTTTTAAATTATATATATTTATATATAGTTTATACTTGTGTTACATGTCTCAAATGTTTCCCGATAATTGTGTGTGGAATATTAATTCTAGATGGAATGGGAAGCAAATAAAAACATTTTTAGAAGGGAAGTGCTTAAACAAGCTCATCTGACAAAGTTATCCCGTCGTTTACAAACCTATAACCTAACTGTACCATATATAAACATATATAATCTACCCCCACTTCACATTGGTATTCTATAAGGACGTTGTACTTGATACTTCGTCGATCGTGCCCGGGATCCTACGCTATTTTTAAAAATTTTAAAAATTCCATGATTTTTTTGTTTTTAACGATTAAAAAACAGACTACGAGATGAATCATGTCAATAACGATTTTATGTTTGCATCCCAAACTGTTATGCTATTGACGTTTAATTACAGATTACGACCACATATCATATACAATCTACACGTATATCTGTAAATGTTATTCCTTCAAGTTGGGCCATTGCTTACTGATAGGCCTTTCCTAACTGATATTTATGCCGAGTGATGCAGTGAAGCAGTACATGTAGTAAATAATAATAATAATTTATTTATCCATATTTACAAATCAAGAAAAAAGAAAACATTTATAAAATGTTGTTAGTATTTAACTTATATTATCTATTAGTTATGTTAGTTGCAGTTGCGCAGATATGACCCCTTTTAGAGGGAAGGCCTCCTTCATCTCTTTTCAGGCAGTTTCGTCCCTACTTATACTCATCCACTTTGCTTTGCTTACTACTTCAATAAAAGTAGTGTAAGTAGTGCGTATACGTTATCGTATTTCGGTAGTCTATCTAGTGACAAGAGTTGACGTTAGTGGAGTACTGAGATTTACAATCGCAATACAAACGCGATCATTCGAATTTCAAATTCCTACCAGGTACTGATTTCACCAAGTCAATGCCCCACCTTTTTCCGAGGCTCTTTTCCGAAATATCCCGCGACCTCGATTATTACGAAGCAATTTCATTCTTTTCTCCGCGATTAAACAACTCTCCTGCAGTAATTAAATAAAATATTCAAAAAAAAAAAAGTAAAACGCTGAGACCGAGGCTTTGTTCTCTTTAAATATATTGAGTACTTTATGCTTTGAAAGAATTACACCAGCGACCGTTGTAATTTGACAAAGACGCTGTTTCAAGGTTTCCTTCTCGTCGACTCGTGAATATTTCATAATATTCGCTCTCTCCTGCTATTCAACAACAAAGCGTTGGATTAGAAAGTCGTATATATTTCATACAGATATTATGAAATATCCTAACAAAGTAATAGTAATTAGCAGGATTTGTCCATAATTTTACATCAAGAGAGACGACAGAATACAAGTATATTTACCGAGCAAAAACAAAATCCGATCAAAAATTAAACGGTAAAACGCGCGGACACCTTTGTATTAATCCCAATTATTAAGATTAATACGATATATAATCAGAGTTTAATCAAACTCTCATCAAGCTACTCTTGAAGACTCCTTTCCAATAAAATAAATCATCAAAATCCGTTAGCGTGACATTGTATTATTTATTCATTTGTATTTGTCATTATGTGCGATATTTGATCACTCGTCAAAGTGGGTTCACCCAGTGGTTATGTGGTTACAAGCATAAAAAATATAGACGAATTGAGAACCTTTTTCTTTTTTTGAAACCGATTGAAAATAGCTCAAACGATAACCCTGAATGAGTAGACATTTACTGGGCGCTTTGTATTGTGCTAACTAGGCGCAAATGTGTCAGGGAATGATCCTATTTTATTTTTTTTTTTACTTGTTGATATGGACAATACAATTAGTATACTAGCGTATATGGCAAAGGCTAAGGCTTCGGTATAATAGTCCTTTTAATGGGATTGGCTCTTTCTTAGCAATAAAATTTATATATTTTTATAGAATATTTTTTTTTGACGAATCTACAAATATTATTCAGACTTTTTTTATGTGGTAGAAACCTGTGCCTTACCACGATCCCATCTGATGTTAAGTGGTAATTAGGTTGAAAGAAGGTACGCGCTAGTTTATAATGTGCCTATTCACTCTACTCTTGAAGGCTCCCAAGTCGTATTTGAGCGGAAAGTCTGACGCCCTCAACTTGTTCCTGTATTCTTTTGCTGTACGCACGATGAGTATAACTCCTCTTCAGTGTTACGTGGTGTATATATAATTAGTGAAAAGTCGTATGTACTTAATTTGCCGTTTATCTATGAAAATTTAAGATAAACCAAAAATATTTTATTTAAAATTATCGCTGTCTTTTTGATTTTTTGGGCTTAATATTTAAGTTACACATGTTATACCAGATGAAATAATTTGCATTACAAAGCGGACCCTTTTACTTGTCTGGCGGGGCTTAATGCATGCGGCTCCACAGAGAGTCTGACCTCATTTGTCACAATTCATCGGCGTTGCTCGCCGAAGACAACGTAATGTTTACAGCTACATGGATGTAATACAATCTCCTCGTATGTTACATATATTCTCGCTTAAAAATATTATCTTAAGAGCTTATTGTGTAAAAAGCTTGTATCATTTGAATATCATAGTATTGTAACAAATAGAATCGAATCAATTTGGTAACTGTCTGTTGTGCAGGAGTGTGGTCTAGCGTTGTCCAGAAGCACCAGTGACCTACGGTGATTGACTAGCCTCGGTTGTTTACCAGCAAGCTTTCCATCACGGTTTGCAATTAATGACACTACACATCTGTCGTAATTGTCTGGCCAGATTTAAGAACCTCCCCCCCCTGTGAAGTGTTCTCCTTGAGTTCAGTGCAGAGAGACTCCGGTGCGTTCCTCTGGAGATCCCAGAGCCCCTCACCATTGCACCGGGGAGGTTTTAGTGGGTAAAAACCCCACATAACCGCCGCCTTCCCCCCAGAAGACGGGGTATTTTTTTGAAGATTTCCTCCCCGTTAACAAAAAAAAGGGAATTTCTGAAAAACTTATCGATGAATAATTCATGATTGACATATTTGTGGATATATAACAATATAAGACTTGGTACGTTGATAACAAGCGTGATAACTGAAGGCGGCAGAACTTTGTGATGTTAAACAGTTACTGATTTGAGTTAAGGCCGTTTTTTGTTTTTACTCTTATATATTAAGTAATATTTATTAAAAATAAACATGGGTGTTATTTGATTAAATTGTAAGCGGAGCAGACTCAACGAAGCGACGTAATCCATCGAGATCAGAGACTGTCATGCACAGACGTCCGACTTATTTACATCTAATCTGAACTCAATCTGGATTTACTGAGATCGCTCTAGAGCATTAGAAGTATAGCGTTACCTTCAATAACAAGATCAATGTATTGAGTTAAACTTTACGGTGGGGTATTTTAAGTGAAAATTTATATTAAATTTAATTTTGTTAATTTCAAGTGCTAATTTACCGCTGCTTGGGCGGTGAAGGCAATCATCCTGAGGAAACCTGCATGTCTTAGATAATTTTCTAAGACATGTGAAGTCTACCAAGTCTACCAAACTGTACTAGGGCCCTATTATACTCTCTTTACAGAGAAGGCCTGCATCCAAAAGTAGGACAGTAGGACTTTAACCTCTTAATTTTAAACATTAATCAGTTCTCACGTCGTTCAGCACTTGTTCTAGCAGAGACAGAAACGGCAATGACAGTTCACTTTTCACCCAGTTTAATAGGTTTCATAATGCGATATTATATGACGCATATATAAGAAACCGACAAATGGAAACTCATTGCCAACTAAATGTGTTTACTATAAATATAAGTTAAGTAAAAAGGAACCGCAAAAATGTGGCACAATAAAATACCACCTCGATCTCTCCATGCCATTGAAGCGACGAATTGAATTTGATACTCAAATAAATTCCCTTTCGCAATGTCGCTATTCCGTCTGAACTTATTTCTACTGCAAGATATAGAATCAGTTTCTGTATTTACTTCCAACGCTTTGAATAGAGCACGTAATCGTTGTAAATTTTTACGGTTTATGCAATTCTAAACACAGAACATGTAATTGTAGTATGATAAATTGTTTATATAACTAAAACTGATGCCATTGTGATGCGATATTGGGTATTCAAGATTTTTTGACTTTACTCAATAGGGCATTTTGCCCGTTTCGGGCATGTCAACCCTTGTTCACGTGGTAAAATCGTCAACTAGATACTCAGCCTTCTGGGGTGCGGGGTAATTTGTGATTTTCACCCACTGGGTCTCCGGGATCTTCAGTGGAACTCACCGGAGCCCCTATGCACTATGCTCAGGAGAGGTGCGGGGGAAGGTAATCCCTCCCCCAGACATCCACAGTGCATGACGACACGGGCCAGCCAATGTCGCCTTCTTCCTGGGACCACTTTAGCGGACGACAAAGGCCCGCGCCCTTGTCGCCCCGTGAACCCGTCGCCTTTTAGTCGCCTTGTACGACTTCCCCCCAGAAGGCGGGGTATCTATCTGAAGATTTCCTCCCCTTTTAACCTTTAGATAAGCAAAGACAAATAGGATGAAATGATGCGAGAAAGAAAGTCGTCAATGTTAAAAGGCAGCCAGCAACGTAAATAGTGTACCCACTAAAAGTGTTTCAAGAATTGATTAGCAATTCTGTCGGAATGGGTTAACTTTTTTTTATTTACAGTTTTTGCTATTCATTTGCATTCTTCTATTATAAACATAATTTGTAATCGTTTTAAATTGATCTATTTTCTGTTCTTATCCATCCATCTTTATCAGGTATACTAATACATATATATATATATATATACATATATATGTATAAATAGTTACTTAATAATGTGTTGTTTACATCTAATTGTAATGTGGTATGTTTTTATTTTTGATATATACAAATATTTATGTATTATTTTTACTATTTGTTTTCTCTATGCTAGCACCTGTTATTACCCTTGCCTTATGGCATTAAGTCCGTCTTTATGTACACTTTTAATTTGTGCAAATAATGTTAGGGTTTGACTTATAGTCATACTCCGTTGTTTTTTTTGGCGGTTTTTTTCGCGCTACGTAAACATAACCAAAAACTAAACATAAACAAATTACAATATATGGAAAATATCGACATTTATATATTGCATGAACATCCCTAGGTTTATATTGAATGACGTTCATCATTCGTATCACATTTACTCGGTTTAAATAGAAATGCACCTCGTGCAAATTTGCATATGGTAATTCTTAACAAGATCATGTTATATCAGTGTCGTAATAGTCTCGTGTCGGTGCCTGCAGGCCGTCTCCCAAATGTATGTAAATCAATTCGTGGCTAGTTTTCATGTTCAAACTTCATTACACGCTTCGTGTTGCATACACGGCTGAGATTATAATAAAAGTAAAAAAAATATAGTGTGCTTTAGATCACACGACTGAAATAAAACTTCTTTAGCTCTATCAATATCTATGCATAATTTATACACAAATTATAATATATACCCGATTGTTTAAGAAAGAAAGAAAATGTGCGCGCGCACTGCTCTCTATTGCTCCTACAGTGTAATAGAGACAGCAGCCCTGCACTGTGTATTAGATATACGAAACCTACAGTGAGAGAAAGAAAATGTATGCTCGCACCTTCCTCTCTTACGCCTAATACTCGGAATCTTACTCTCTCTTTCTATCTTAACTAACTTACATCTCCCTCCGTGTGTAATAAAGTTTTACTTGAACAAAAAAAAAATTCATCGTAGGGGCGGTCGTCACAAGTAGCATTAAACTACGAGTAGTAACCCGAGTTCATTCCCCAATGCCGGTACCAATAAAATTGTTAGTCGCAATTTTTACTGCACATGTCTTACCTATACAAGTCTTCCGATCGGGACTGGAGCCGCGTAGCGTTATATACCCCACTACTATAATCTCTATACAGAGAAAATCTGTGGCCAATAGTGGAACGCTTATAGGATATTGCCTTTTTTTTTGTAATTTAAGTCGTATTGTAAATTTGTATGCGGATATAAATTATAATGAATTGATTATTTTCGCCTTCGTTGGTCGATAACAACTTGAACAAACGCTTTGTTGTAACATAATAGACAATAAGAGCTGTTTGTTGCCGTAATAAAGAGAAAAATTAGTACCCTTTTACCTGTTAAACGTTAACTATATTTATAACGTGACTGGTTAGAGATTTTTTTTATTTTGAGTGCTATATATATTACATGATAGAGAGTTATAGCGCGCCCCAGTTAAAATATAAGGTAATAGATAGGTTTAAAAGATAACGGGACTTTATTGGCTTTGTATAGGAGATGGAAACAAAGAGTGGCCAAGTATAAAGAGAAATATTAGGAACTGAATTGGCAAAGCAATTTATGCGGTGCTTAAAATGTATTGTCCCTTAAGAAGCTGTTCAAATGTCTACAAAACGATATTCTATTAAAAGGTATAATTAAAATATAGAATATTATTTACTGAACCTTAGTTATTTCATGTTACTGGAATTTGTTTCATTTCATCATTAGAGATATTTTTTTCTATAAATATATTAAAATAATCTTTGTCATCCTTGTCACATATCCCGTTAACGACGTTTCAAACTATTAAACTCGTAACTAAAGCGGATAAAGGTCGCTCCGGACTCCATTATGCGACTCTTTACGATTAAATGACTGTTGCCTAAAGTGGCGCAGTCATCAGACCACTCTACAACTCGCAGGGGAAACGAAAGTTAAAAACTCTCGCGTAGTTTCACCTATGTTGATCTGTATTTGAAACGGTAGAGCATTAAGCAGTTGTCAAATGAAGCGTCAATAGCCCAATGGTTAAGGTTAAGTTGCGATTACGGAATAAGGTCGTAGGTTTGAAACCACCACAAGCTTAGTTGAAATGTTTAACAGGAATGTGTTAGTAATATGAAAGAGAAAATTGCTAGCATTGTTTTTTAAAGAAAAACAATTGTACATGTAAAATTTCGGTAGAAATAAAGTGACCTTTAGATAATTAAACTCTACATTTAACTATACATATTAGAAAGAAATATACTGTAACAACAGCGATTCGATTTTTACCAAACGAAGCAGTTATGTAAGCTTTTGCGGTAAAAGTTTTCCGAACCTCTATCGCTACGTAATGTGTGCGAGCTGAGTTTTGTAAAATTGATTTATGTATGTACTTCCTGCCTCACCACTTTACGCCTAACCTAAGAATAACGATATCTAAACTCCGATCTTGTGCCGAGGCAATTTAATGTTCGAGCGTTTATCTTCGTTAATCCATGAGGGATATGAAATCTCCGGTTCTTACTAATCTTGCTGGTCTCAGATAAAAAATATTCTACAAGAACGTTTGGGGCTTGTGCGATAAAGGAATATTTTGGCTTGAGAAAGCGTAATGTGGTCATAAGTTATTATTAAAAGCTAACATCCTGGTCAATAGGGCGTCGATCGATTTTAAGGATGTGAAATCAATACGGTGTGTTCAAAGATTGAATTCATTTTAATTATCTGAAGTAATATCACCAGAGCTTCGAGTCCATCGCCTTTTGGGCGAATACCGAATGGTTTTGTTTATTTTACAACATTTATAAAGTGTGCTTTAATTAAAATGTGGAAAACGTCCTGTTTAACCTTAAAGTTTTAAATGGTATTTTAAATAAAAAGGTTAAAATGAGCAACAGGGGGAGAAAGCATAATTTAAAGTAAAGGTAGAACTAATTACTTCAAAATGATACAGAAATAAACGGCCAGCTAATAAATAAATATTTACCGTATCCTCTCCTATATATCCTCAATGGCATGGGTTTCAAGTTATTGTTAATGTCTATCGTCGTCAGTAGATGGCGTTTGTGCCGCATTAGACTTCGATATTGTACGGTTCACTTCAAAGCGTCAGGTCGTGTAAAATTTTTACATTAGCTCACAACAGAGGGCGTTATACCATCTGTTGCATAAGTTGCATTCCAGTGTAAAGAGTTGAAAAGTTTGCGTTTCTTTGGCCACTTCTTCTCCCAGGGCCAACGCTTCCCGAAGTGATATAGGTTAGTTTAGCTTAGATTATCCCAATTGAAATTATCTGTAAAATAGCTACCCTCCATTCTATCGGCCCTTTCGGGCGCCCTCGGATTGCAATACTTACGCGTAACATAGAAACCGTCCAAGCCGAGGCTACCCCACACTGTAGGGGCTATTGTGTCGAGTTACTAGCTGTAGAGGTACAGGCTAAGCGACCTAATAGCATAACAACATTCAGCTCATAATCGGTGTAGCAGTGTTCGTTATAAATCTCGTACAATTCAGTGTTCCGTGACTGAAACACTTTTAATTATTAATATTTACTTATACTGTTACACTTTTAATTTTTATAAGTTATAGCTTTTACATCTCGATACAGTTTCCACTCTGAATATGAAATACAGGGTGGCCCATAAGTCCTTTGAAAAGTAAAATTTGAATAAAACGAACAGGGCGCGCGTGAGCGGTGCGGGGAAGCGGGGAGTATCTTCGGTTTCTGGGAATTTAGTCGCGATGGAGCGTTTTACCGGAGCGGACCGTGCGTTTTGTGTGCGCGAGTTTTATAAAACGACAATTCGGCAACGGTTGCGCGGCGTAAATTTCGAGAACACAAAGGTTTACACAACTTTGACGACACTCCAACTCTTCAAACGATTAAAACTGGGTTGCTAAGTTCGAGGAGACCGGTTCAACGTTAGATAAACCGCGGTTGGGTCGCCCAAGGACGTCACGTACGGAACAAAACATAGACACAGTGACACAGTCTATTCGCGAAAATCCGACACAGTCAACTCGTAAGCGCGCCAGAGCATTAAACGTATCCAGGACATCGTTACAACGGATTTTGAAGAAAGATTTACATATGCACCCTTACAAAATTCAGTTGGTTCAAGAATTAAAGGAAACTGACGGTATTCAAAGACAAAATTATGCGAATGAAATGTTGAATCGGTTTACTTCCTTTAATAACATAATGTTCTCTGACGAGGCTCATTTCCATCTTGACGGGCATGTTAGTAAACAAAATTGCCGCTATTGGAGCCCCATCAATCCAAAACTTAAGCATCAGAAGCCCTTACATAGTCCGAAAGTGACTGTTTGGGCCGCTATGTTAGCCCATGGTATCCTAGGGTCTTACTTCTTTGAGGATGGCAGAGGGCGCGCAGTTACTGTTACGTCGGAGCGATATGTGGCTATGATCGAAGAGTTTTCATACCAGAATTGCAAAACTTTTCAGGCTTTAATGCCAGGACGTGGTTTCAACAGGATGGGGCCACTTCTCACACCTCTAACACTGCTATGCCCGTTATCCGTCAACTTTTTCCTGGCAAAGTGATCTCTAAGAGAGGAGACATTTCCTGGCCTCCACGTAGTCCAGATCTGACCCCGATGGATTTTTTTTTGTGGGGCTACCTTAAGGCTAAAGTATACGACACAAACCCGCGGTCAATTGAGGCCCTAAAAGAAAACATCCGCAGAGAAATGACAAGCATTTCAGCAGTGACGTGCCGCGCAGTCATCGACAATTTTAGACGTCGTTTGCAAGAGTGCCGTGATCGCAACGGATTACATTTAGAAGATGTTATTTTCAAAAAATAATTCCCGTTTTTTAAGCTTTTTGTAAATAAAATTTTATTCATAATGTAATTAGTTTTATTTTAATAATTTTTTCATATCAAAGGACTTATGGGCCACCCGTTATTTAAAATGCTTACAGTCAGTTTTCTTTATATTTGCATGCAATGAAAAGTCAAAGATACCTTTAAAGTAATGTTTTCAAAGATATGCCAGTGGTGGCAGCATAGGGCTTTAAATATATGCTGATAAGAACGTAGTTTGCCTAGATTGTTTTGGCTAGAGACCAAAAGACTTTGCCGTACTTATCTTCACTTCTATAGGATTACTGTAACCGAAAGTTTGCATATTTCCTTCACATGGAATTTGAATTCAAATCGAATCAAACGCTATTACGCGCGGCCGCCCTCTTTGTATTTACGAATTATAGTAGGAATATTACGAAATAGACTTAATCAGAACTACAAATTCTCATCAAAATACTCTTGAAGTACAATCCTTTCGAATAAAAAATATTGAAATAGTTTTGGCGTGATATTGAGTTATTCGTATTTGTGGCACACATAATTGATGCATATTTAAGACATATGGTTTTCTCGTTGATGACATCAACAGAATTGGACCAAATTTATATGGGACCACCGTGGAAGCACCAGCCAATATAAAAAAAATAATGTTAATTGGCTCACCCAGTCCAAAGTTATGAAGTAAAAAACACACAATAAAAAAAACATACAGATGAATTCATGAATTCGGAGGTGAAAAGTCGGGAATGAAGTCGGGTGAAAAGGAGCCAACCATGTTCTTTTAAATAGAGGGAACATCGTGAGTTCGGTTGAGGAAACTATGTGGAGACTAATTTCTCTCATAAAGTATGTTTGTTAGTTGATAGTTTCTACTTAATTAAGACTACAGTTGCGTCGCTCCGTGATATGTATAACTTTGTAACTTGAATATATCAAAGGCAACAATTTTACAAGAGTGGTAGCTCAATGTCCGCAGTTTTTTCTATCATGGATGGAAATGCTGTTATTCATACGTGAACGCTTCCCCGAGCGGACAAGTTATGTCGGGCTCGGCCAATTAGAGGCCCCTACTGAATAAACCTTCCTAAAAAATTAAACTCTGGCTATTTATCAATATTAAAACAATTATTCAATTATTGGTCCAAATTAAAAAAAACGATACTATTTTAATATTTTTTTTGAAAATAATTTCCATTAAAATGCCTAATAGACAAGGAAAATGTAACTTGGTTGGTAGATTATTTTAGAACCATAACCGTTTTCCTAACTCTCCAAGAATGCGTAACAACTTGGAACTTACACCAAAAATACAGAATCGTAATCAAACTCAACTTATGCTCATTAAATGTAAATTTTTATTAAACTAATTAAAAACAATAGCCAATGAAAAAACAACTCCACATCCTCCAATCTAACTGAAAGAACCAAAGCCACAGACCGCGCAAAATGGAGGGAAAGATCAAAGGAAGACCCTGGCGCAAGCCGGGATTAGGCTAAGAAGAAGTATATTATATTTTGTAATCATTCTATAGACTTAGATCTTCATATCAATTAGAATGACACAGAGGTTTACGATCTCTTTTACCTAAAAACCTCTCTCAAGTTCCTTTCACCATATATTCGGGTTACGATATTGATTAAAGTGAATGTGAATACATTTAATTGCAAATATTAGTAAGCAGCCTCGCGATTAATTCACATTTAACCAGAGTTAAAGCGAACACAAAGGTTAATCTCGGATATTCGGCAACATCGGACTCCCAATTAACTATTTGATAATTTCGTTTACCTCGATTGACCAAATGTGCTCATTTTATTACATTGCTAAGGCCTCGGTTGGAGTCACATTACATTCAGAGTTATCAAATCTTGCTGTTTATATACAATTTATAACATTTTTTTTTAATAAATATTACTAACATTCCAACCAAGCTTAACCTTGTTGTAAAAGATGATTCACGTCAATAGTCGAATAGAGGTTACGAACCTACGACCTTACGATTCGCAGACCGTACGTTTCTTTGTTGTTATATGTTTCTTTATTTGCAAGTAATTCCTTACTTACAAACAAATAAAGCTAGATCGCTAAACAAAAAGATACAACGTCGTGGTTTCGTGCGCTAATTGAGTACGGGCAAAACGACGTAAGTTTACTTCCGGGTTGAATGTCATACCGTGCTTACAGGCATTTCTGTTTTTAAATTCATTTTATTGTATAAAAGGAAACATTTACAATGTAAACAATTTTATTTTGTACCTGCACTAGTTATTTGGTTATTGTGAGTTATTTAGTTAAGGCTTCAGAAATTTCAGAAGTATGAATGTTCCATGTGGATATTCTATGTCTAACATAGCCGGCTCATTCGCGTAAGAGCACAGACGATTTACAAAAAGTAAAGAATAGAGCAATAGGCAGAATCATTCTTAGGGAAGCAATAAGTTTTGATCTCAAGGCAAATTGTTTCCCCAGACGAGTCTTTTATTTTCCCCATTACTTTAATCTCACTATTATGTTCCATTAGACCGAATTCCATTTGTATTTATTGGCATGCTCCTGTATGTAACAATTTTGGTCATAAATATTGTTACAACATAACCTTATTTTATTTTTCTAAATTCAAAATTTGTAAGTTTATTAGGAACTGGATCGAATTAAATGTGAATGAGCAAGTTTAAGAAAACAAATTTCCACAGTTTGCTTCGTGTAAAGTGACAATATAATCGTGATTCATATCACCGAATTTATTAAAAGAAAATCAATGACTTTGACTTGATGATTAATAAGTATGCTAATCGTGACTCTGACTTTTAATTTTCAACAAGGACATAATCTCAAATATTCCGACAAAGTTATGTGGAGTACGAATAGGGAAACTATGATTAGGTTTATACAAATAGGTTAAGCTTTTTAGAACGAAGTTTCTTATAGCAGGCTTGGAGGAGATAGGGGTTTTGCTGCGCGATCTGAAAAAAATATAAGACTTCAACAGTAAGAAAAATATATAACGGAAGGGCTACAGTCGTATACGACGGCCTAGCGTGACTATTAAGCATGTAGTTCAACTGCCTAATCACAGGCGGTCCCTAAAACGAATTATTAATAAATTATTTAAGTAGTTTTATATTGACGAGAAAAAAGAGATTATTAATTAGATTATTATTAATTAAGCAATATTTTTTTGTAAATTGTGTTGCCTCTTTATTATCCGAAGGAACTTTGTTCTTACATGGTTTCCGTCTTGATTGTTGACGTTGATGACACCACACTATTTTTTTACTTTCTGATTGCTTTTGTTAGGGTTAGACAAATATAAGATTTTGATTCAGTAAAATAAACCGATAAATCAATTATTCCTCAAAATATTCGGTGAAACAATTGTATCCGTAAACCAATTTAAGAGCTGGCCGGGCATCACAGTCCATATTTAATTAAGTAAAAGGGAAATACATTATGGGATATAACGGCTGAATTGAATCAAATTGCTTTTCAAATTAATGAATAAAACATTGAGACGAACTCGATTATTTTTAACTTAAATCAGGAAGAGTAGCTTCATTCCTTTACCCGCAAAATTCTGATAATTGGCATATTATACGTTCTATTAACTGACTCGATGTCTTAGAGGTACCCAACTAAGACATCATGTGTGTTAATAGTACAAGTTCCAAAATTGAAATCACGTTTTTGTTTTCTTCATCTTAGACTAGTTAAGGTTTTATCAATTCACTATATTCCACTTTGTATTTTGTGAGGCGAAACAGATGACAGTCGCAAATCCATTTTTAATAAAAATGTTGCACAGTTCAGGCCGTGCTTCTAAAGGAAATATCTAATACTAGTTGTGCTCCACGATTAAGAACTATTTTTTATAAAATAAGGTAGTTGAAGTTATTTCTTTTTATATCAGCTATTTACCAGTGAAATTGCCGTAAAAATCATTCTAGCTGTTCCAGAGATTAGCCAGGACAAACACACAAAAATTGTAAAAAAACTTATTTTATTTATGATTGACCTTTATGATATAATGTATGGTCCTGTCTAAAGTCGTCATTCGTTGGCTGAACAACTGGACGTCATTCCTTCTCATTCACTCAATCTGTAATGAGGTTTTATAAAAACCGACTTTAACAAAAAAACTTTTATTTCATTTTATATAATGAACCTATTCCTAGCATAACAAACAATACAACAGTTATGTCAACAATGAGGAAGTTATGTCCGTACATAGATTTCGGTCATTTCTTTTATTCGTATAGATTCTAAAGTTATTCAGAACATATATTTTACTTTTGATTTCATTCGATATGCATCAATCCATATTTAAATACAATTTAATGCACAAAACTAAGATTTTCTACAATCGAATTTTTCTCACCTTACATATTTTTCCACGTGCAAGCGTGCGACGGGCTCACAATTGATTTCGAGATGCTTCAAACTCGCAGCGTTCATAGGAAATATATCGCACGTAATATCACGTTTGAGTGGTCAATTTAAATCCAATAAATGTCAAATTATAATATATCAAGCGTTCAACATCTCACACATCCGTCTATATTGCTGCACTGAATGCAACCATTCCATTCGTTTATTGTTATATACTTTTTATTCAATCAATGTGCTGTTTTTCTATTCCATACTAGCTGCGCTCCGCGGTGTTATCCACGATAAAAAAGAATGAGTTAGATGTCATGATTTTTAGTGTTAGTTATTTTGAGTAGACCAACTATCTTCTTATTACATCACCTATGTGCTAGAAGACAGTCTCGCCGATATCGGGGTCCCAGAGATAGACCGGTACAAACAGAAAGACAGGTAGACAAAAATTCTAAAAAAATGTTATTTTGGTATATGTACCTCATATACAATATTCGTTCAATCATATGCAGTAAAAAGTTATTTTAATATTACAAAATAGATACTCCAATTTTATTTATTTGTGCAGATAAATGTTGTCAAGGTTTTAGATTTTGTTTTCCTAATTTCGATAAAGAATTTGTTAGTCAATGGACTTGTTTCTGAAGTAGGCTCTAGAATTGGTCGCCTTGGTCGTCGCCTTCTTTATAGTCGGTTGGCTGCTAGCAAAATAGACAAACAAATAATTTTCAGTATGCCATAACGTTTATTTCCTGTTTATACATCTGTACCAAACAGATAACGATGATAATAATTTTGTAAATTAATTGATCTTGATTACTTCTCTTTATCTTGATTACTCCTTTGAATTTGTGTAGTTCTAGTAAAAAAAAATTAAGAAATTATTTTAATATTTACTAAAAAAATATTTCTTTTGTTCTCTAATTTTATATTCAGAATTTCAAAAGAAAAGAAACAATAGGTGCTACACGTGTAGACGCCATGACCCTCTCGATAAAAATGGCGAATTTATTGTTATATTTTTACCTGGCTCAAGGTCGGATGCTTTTATACTCTTTTCTGATTTACACTTACTTCTAACGCTGGTATCGCAGTGGCAGGATAATCATTATATTGATACATGACGTAAAAACTTTGTACCTCTTCTTGTATCTTTGTTTGGCAACGGCTATGTAACTATGATCAATAATTACAATTTGTTTATAACTAGTAACTAGTCACAAGAAACGGACGCTGCGTTGAGGATTTCACTGAGCAATTTGTATTTTCTCTCCCACATTCTTATTTCAATAGTTTCAAAGTACCTCACAAATAGATAATTTATCTCCTATTACATCCAGATAAAATCAATCCAATTCGGTGACCGAAAACTCCGTATTGGGAAACGGATAAAACAAACATTGAAAATCAAAGGCAACTAAGTGAAAACATACACAAAAACAAATCTTTTGTGAGATCAAGTAAATATAACCGGACCGGAAGTAATCATTTACAACAATTGTGTTCTTTAAATAAAACTCAAATAGAATTCATAATGTCGGTCATATCGGGCTCGGTACGAAAACAACAATTTATTTCACATTACAATCTGTTCGTGCGTGACACGACGTCTACTGCTATGCTTATTGTTTAATGTAATGTACATTGTGAGGAAAATCCATTTACGGCCACAATCAAACAAGGGTCTCATTTGATTTTAGACGAATTTTCCTTTTATGTTAAATGAATAATAATTTTGTTTCCATCCAAATTTTCCCTCATTAGTGATGTTTGGATAAGGTAAAATTCTTTGGTTTTAAATGAATTACGCGTAACGTGTACAACTGGATGCCAGCCGAAAATTCGTGTATAACGCGTAGCAAATATGATATAAATTTTGTGAATATGAATGTACTGAAATGATGTCAATTTTGATTCCACTTTCTTCTGGTTTGTGATTTTAAAAAATTGTCATTTATTAACCGACTTTAATTTTCTTTTTCAATTGACTTCAAAAAAGGAGGAGGTACTCAATTCGTCAGAATTTTTTTATTGAAATCTCATTCTTACAATGTCCCATTGTAATTTGCTTTGTAATTCATGAGAAAATAATTAGGTCCTAAATTTGAATCAAATAAGAGCTACTAATGGACGTACAACACGGAGTATCATGCCAACCGATTTCGATGATTCATTGTTTATTAGAAAGGATGTCCTTCAAGAGTAGTTTCAAAGTCATCAAGCCTGCCTTGGAGACGGTGCGTGATGACTCTCGAAAATAGGAAAATAGCTTATAAACTTGCTTGAGAAGCGAGATGGGTGTGTAGTTCTTCAACTAGGATTTATCTTCTTTTTTGAAGAATAAGACCTACCACGCTTCTGTTCCATGATTCTCGTTCTTCTCGATTACTTAGCTTAGTTCTGAAGGACTTTAAGTACCGGTGTTTCAGAAGCTCTGATATAATTCAAACCTCGTCTGGTGCCTTGTTGTTTTTCAGCTGTTTCAGAGCCATCCTAATCTCAAACTACTTTTCAAAGTGCGTAGCGGCAATTATTTCGTCACTAACGGTAAGATACGGGTTTTAATTATAAATATAAATGGTTTTATTTTTATTTAAGATTCAAACTAAATTTCACGGTATTTATTAACATTCATTTTGATAATTCCAAAATGAGCTTATGAATGGGTTTATGCGATAGTTGAAGGGCGGGTTTGATCCTGCGACCTAACGTCGTTCGTTTATATTCTTTAGTTAGAATATTAATTACTTAAAGTTATTTAGGTGGGGGTACTCAGACGATTTGATTTAAATGTTTTAGCAGTCCAATTTACTGGGTGTTACTAAAATCTGAAGTTTATTTAAATTTACTGCTGAATTTACCCAAAAGTGTCACCAGACCTAAGCGCTTAATGCCGTTTGATAAGTTGCTACAATCCAACGGAATTTTACTAGAAACGCTCGGTATTCTATTCTCTTAAGTACACTTAGTTGTTATTAACATAAATCAACGAACGGCTGTTCAAATAACGAGATAGAAGCGCCGGTGGTACGAGCTTCTTTTAGCATCGAGCTGGCCGCGGAACGAACCAGATTACACGAAATATTTGCAGCGCCGGAATACCCCTCATTAAGATGGGTGTAAACGGAATTTCTATTGCGATGAACAAATATTTATTCACTTTTTATTTATTATACAAAATTATAACATCATTACACGATAGAAATATAACTAAAAGTAGAAAACAAAACCATAAAAAATATATTAGCTAAAAATAAAAGTATTTATAAACTTTTGTCAATATGTAGCAAAAAGGTTGTAAATAATGATATATAAATGAATAAATAGCAAATGAGAATAATATGTCATATGAAATCTATAATTTAATATTCCGAACAGCTCCTTGGAATAATCCCAGACTGAGCATGTATATTATATAATAGGTATGAAGTTGCCTTTATAGTATTCTAAAATAAATTAATAAAGTG
This sequence comes from Meandrusa payeni, assembly GCA_029286785.1. Lineage (NCBI taxonomy): Eukaryota > Metazoa > Arthropoda > Insecta > Lepidoptera > Papilionidae > Meandrusa > Meandrusa payeni. The sequence goes on along the minus strand of JAGSMX010000008.1, from coordinate 738,123 downwards.
GCGAGCGACTCGCTACAGTTACCTTATAACTTTCGCCTAGGGGAACTGATTTTGATTATTTTACTTAATTCAGGAAAGCTCTTGGCGTCTATGAGATCCAAGTGTCTCAAAATTGCATGAAGTATGTGCGCGACAAATGGACGAAGAACTCAATATCACGCTAACCGATTTCGATGATTCATTTTTATTTAAGATTCAAACTAAAATTCACGGTATTTATTAACATTCATTTTGATAATTCCAAAATGAGCTTATGAATGGGTTTATGCGATAGTTGAAGGGCGGGTTTGATCCTGCGACCTAACGTCGTTCGTTTATATTCTTTAGTTAGAATATTAATTACTTAAAGTTATTTAGGTGGGGGTACTCAGACGATTTGATTTAAATGTTTTAGCAGTCCAATTTACTGGGTGTTACTAAAATCTGAAGTTTATTTAAATTTACTGCTGAATTTACCCAAAAGTGTCACCAGACCTAAGCGCTTAATGCCGTTTGATAAGTTGCTACAATCCAACGGAATTTTACTAGAAACGCTCGGTATTCTATTCTCTTAAGTACACTTAGTTGTTATTAACATAAATCAACGAACGGCTGTTCAAATAACGAGATAGAAGCGCCGGTGGTACGAGCTTCTTTTAGCATCGAGCTGGCCGCGGAACGAACCAGATTACACGAAATATTTGCAGCGCCGGAATACCCCTCATTAAGATGGGTGTAAACGGAATTTCTATTGCGATGAATAAATATTTATTCACTTTTTATTTATTATACAAAATTATAACATCATTACACGATAGAAATATAACTAAAAGTAGAAAACAAAACCATAAAAAATATATTAGCTAAAAATAAAAGTAGATTTATAAACTTTTGTCAATATGTAGCAAAAAGGTTGTAAATAATGATATGTAAATGAATAAATAGCAAATGAGAATAATATGTCATATGAAATTTATAATTTAATATTCCGAACAGCTCCTTGGAATAATCCCAGACTGAGCATGTATATTATATAATAGGTATGAAGTTGCCTTTATTGTTTTCTTGTAGACAGTCTTAACTTGTTAAAGCTGGCGTACAAGTGACAAGTGCTTACATTTTTTTTGTTTCTTTTTCCATACGTCAATTATATACTATGTAAAATTCTCAATATTTTTTTATATAAATAATGTAAATATTGTTTAAATACAGCATCTCATTAATGCGACTGTAATGATATTTTAATTTTGGTTGATAAATTTTCATTATTATTTAAAACAATATTTTTATTTGAAAATACACTTTGACCGGATTTTTGAAGGGTGTTGAAGTTCCGAAGGCTCTTCCACCTGAACCTATATCGACGTAACCCAGCGCAAAGTTTCCCCGAGGGAACCTAAGATTGGGCAGGTATAAAAATTATAAAAGTTGGTCCTGCGAAGTAGAACATTTTGAAACGCTGGATATATATAGTTATTTTTTATTGAGTAGCACTTCATTAACAAACATCTTCCGGGGAATTTTCATTTCATTTCAAGCGCTAAAAGTTTCTAACAACAAGAAAACGATTCACAAGACTGGAGGTTAGCCAAGTTCTTTTAGTAGTTTACAAAGTTTAAATACAATGTTCGACAGCGGCGGAGTGGAGCACTTGATTGATTGCTTAACTCAAACTTATCAAGAAGCGTGCTCGTAGAATTAACTAATTAGTACACAAAGATACAGGTTGCAATATCAACCGATTTCAAAAAAGGAGGTGGTTCTCAATGCGTCTGTATTTTTATGTTTGTTATTTAGAGAAGGCACTGATAGAGGAGAGGAATGACACCAAAATATACGGCACTTGGTATACGGTCAGCGAAAGCGTTGGCCTGATGTCCGTAACATATTGTTTAATTTACATTACTTTATTATTAAAGGTAATACATATGTAATATAGTATTCTAAAATAAATTAATAAAGTGGCGAGCGACTCGCTACAGTTACCTTATAACTTTCGCCTAGGGGAACTGATTTTGATTATTTTTACTTAATTCAGGAAAGCTCTTGACGTCTATGAGATCCAAATGTCTCAAAATTGCATGAAGTATGTTCGCGACAAATGGACGAAGAACTCAATATCACGCTAACCGATTTCGATGATTCATTTTTTGTTGGAACTAATGTACTTCAAAGGAACTTCCTTGATGAGAGTTTGATCAGGTACTGGTTAATTCAATTCCGCAATATTTTTATTGTATTTAAAGTCGGTTTTTCTTTTCTGTTTATTTTTTACATCCTTCTAATTTTTTTATTAATAAGGGTTAAATCAAACCCTACAACACTGTGATCAATTTTACATCGAATTTTTTATGGATATTGAAACTTATTCCGCTCTCCCTCGCCTTACAAATCGTGATAATTTCGGGCGGCAGCAATTGGTTTCACGGTGTCCTAATAAATTTCCACCTGCGCGTAATAAAGAGCTCGCTGTTCGTATAAGCTGGCCGTTTATTCAGTTTAAACTTTATTGTAACGTCTACCTTAAAGTTCCCTTGTTTTAATTTAGACTGTAAAATGTCAATTCATAACAAGGAACAAAAATAGTTGTCGCATTGTTTAAATACTTATAGATTTGTTCAGAAGACAGAAACGGAGATGATGACATCCGGAACTGAGATACGGAATAGCCTCAGATGTATTATTAGAATTGAGAAACTCCTCCTTTTTTGAACTCGGTTGAAAAGATAAGTAACAGGCTACATTATGTCCCAGTACATTACATACGGTCTGTAGTGTACAAATCAGTATTATGTAAAGTCAAACTTTCCGTGTAAAATGTTCCTACGATAATTATGAAATACAAAGAAGTCGTCCGCGCGTAATAGATTTTAACGTTTGATTCGATTTGAAGCCGGTTTTGTTTTTACTCTTAAATGTTCGTTCTTGTTACTATATTCATATCAATGTATTATATATACGTTGTATATACCAAAATAACATATTATACAATTTTTGTCTGTGTATCTGTTTGTAGCCGTTGGCTTTCTGCCAACGGCTAAACAAAAGTTTCCTCTGAATCGGTCCAACTGCTCCAGAGATTAGCCGCAACAAACAGATACACAGACAAAAATTGTATAATATGTTATTTTGGTATATACAACGTATATATAATACATTGATATGAATATAGTAACAAGAACGAACATGATAGCGGATGTAATAAGGGTTAAATAAAACCCTACAACACTGTGATCAATTTTACATCGAATTTTTTATGGATATTGAAACTTATTCCGCTCTCCCTCGCCTTACAAATCGTGATAATTTCGGGCGGCAGCAATTGGTTTCACGGTGTCCTAATAAATTTCCACCTGCGCGTAATAAAGAGCTCGCTGTTCGTATAAGCTGGCCGTTTATTCAGTTTAAACTTTATTGCAACGTCTACCTTAAAGTTCCCTTGTTTTAATTTAGACTGTAAAATGTCAATTCATAACAAGGAACAAAAATAGTTGTCGCATTGTTTAAATACTTATAGATTTGTTCAGAAGACAGAAACGGAGATGATGACAAACTGAGATAAGGAATAGCCTCAGATGTATTATTAGAATTGAGAAACTCCTCCTTTTTTGAACTCGGTTGAAAAGATAAGTAAAAGTACGGTCTGTAGTGTACAAATCAGTATTATGTAAAGTCAAACTTTCCGTGTAAAGTGTTCCTACGATAATTATGAAATACAAAGAAGTCGTCCGCGCGTAATAGCTTTTAACGTTTGATTAGATTTGAAGCCGGTTTTGTTTTTACTCTTAAATGTTCGTTCTTGTTACTATATTCATATCAATGTATTATATATACGTTGTATATGCCAAAATAACATATTATACAATTTTTGTCTGTGTATCTGTTTGTAGCCGTTGGCAGATAGCGGATGTAATAAGGGTTAACTTAGGCTACTTTCCAATTGCCACTCAGCATAGGATTCTCACAAAATATAATACAATTGTCGTGTTTGTAATTTTTTATTATATAAATAAATAAATCATTAATATGTATGAAAATATTTAAGTTATCGTAAAAAAATCAGCAAACGGAAATTAATAACTAAGCATTACGTCATCTCTAAATGGTTACATTCCTAGAGCAACGGCACATCGGAACTAATATTTGCATATGTATCGACAATTGTAAGTTGTATTTATGGTTTATCGTGAAAAATAGTACGACATTATCCGGATAAGAGACGTAGGTTACGTATGCCAATTGCTTGCAGATCACACACTTGTTACCGAACAATTTGCCTCCCCGGTTTTTCATCTGGACTTGTATAATTTTCAATTTCCTACGTGCAAAAAGAATCTGTATGCTTTAGACCACACAACTGAAGTATAACTTCTTTAGCTCTATCGCAGCTTCCGGCTCACCTGATCTTAAGTGATCGCCGTCGCCCATGCATCACAACAACATCCACAGCTCCAGAGGAGTTGCAGGTATGTTGCCGGCCTTTGAGAAAGAAGTTGTTTGTGATATTGCAATTTGTATATGTTTATCTGTGTAATATATAGACAAAATGTAATATTTACACTTTTCAATCGATCGACAATCGGCCTGCACTGTGTCTTCGATATACGAAACGTAACTTTCTGTCTTTATCGCCACTAAACTTCCTCTCAACTAGCCTTCGCCGTAACTTCATTTGTAGTAACGCTTACTACCCAAGTCAAGTGTGCATTTACTTCAAAAAGTTACGTTTTCAAATTTGTGCCGATCAACGAGTTTATAACCTGTGGAATAAAATAAATTTGATACAGTGATTCACTGTCTACCGTTACGTGAGTTTTAAAATAAAACAGTAGTTTGTCAAAGTTGTTATTATTATAACATATTTATGTGTATGTAATCTTTATTAACGAAGCGTCATAGCATTTAGCCTATATAGAGGTTTAGGGTACGGCCTGCGAATCGTAAAGTCGTAGGTTCGAATTCGCCATTCGACTTTTGACCCGAATCGTCTTCTAGCACAAGCTTAATTTTAGTTGGAATGGATAACAAGAATGTTAGTAATATTTCTAAAAAAACAAAAAGAAATATTGTTAGCTTTCTTTAAAAATATATATGTAGCGTATTTGTACATTATAAAATGACGGCAATCGGTTGCATTAAAACTGCGCTGCTAAATTGAATGCTTTTCCAAAAATGCCAATTGTGTCTAAGCTTTGATTTTGATTTGAGCCGTGGTAGTGTCAAGTGTTCGGACCGTTGCCTCATCGGTCATCGGTGCTGGCACCTATGAATTTGTTTGTTGCAATTTTAAGTGCTGATTTACCACGCGCTCGGCGGTGAAAGAAAACATTGTACGGGAAGCTACATGGTGTTAAAAAAATCTTAGAGATGTGAATTATATACGTCCCACTGTTGTTACGTATATAATATATAGGCTGTACATTTGATATTTATTTTATTTTGAAACAACAACTAAAAATATAGGATCTTCCAAATGCTATACTTTTCAGAGTACAACACAATTTAAAAATAAATAAAAATATATTTCTAACAAATAATTATCTTCAGAATTTTCTTTATGATAAATATTGATAAGAATCGTATTACGTAAATAATTTTCGTTCTATATTATTTCGTTCTAGCATTGGTGAAGTATAAACGGCACGGTTATAACATAACCTGAAACGAGCGTAACCTTTCTAGAAACTTATTTAAAAACTAATTTCATAGCAACGCTGCGAATGTTGTTAACAGTTGGTCCCGATTTAATTAGGATAAAGGTTTAAGGGTCTGAAAGAGTTTGATTAAAACTTCAGTAATAGCATGTTTTTTAGTACAGAAAAACCCGCAGTTGGTGTTCATTTATGCTGGTCTTGCAAACTAAGACCAAAATCCAGACTATACAACTAGTTCGCCGGGAATGTTAAAACATGACGTATAAGTGCAATTTTCAACCGACTTCAAAAAAAGGAGGTTTTCAATTCGCCTGTATTTTTTTCGTTCTTTCGACTGGGTGAACCGGTTTTGATGATTCTGTTTTTATTTAAACCCTAGTACTCCAATTTGGTCCAATTCTTATAATGTGATCCATGAGAAGACCATATTATGGTTTTCTCATAAGTCTTAAATTTGCATCTAGTAGTGTGCGTAACAAATTGACGGATAACTTAATATCACGCCAACCGATTTCGATGATTCATTTTTAAAGGATATACTTCAAGGGTAGTTTGATGAGCGTTTGTTTAGGTTCTCATTAATTCTATTTAAAAATATTCCTACCACTTTACTTGATAAGAACGTCGTGTTGGCGACTGGCCTCTTGTCCTCTTACCTTCTGTAGTGCCAACGATGACCAGTTTTTCAAGGTTCCCATCCCCCTCTACATATTATATATCCGAAATAGAAATCACGCGCTATATACACGTAGTGGATAGTCTGGTTTTAATGTCGAGTTGGGAGAGAACAGATGCATTTGTGCGCGTGGCTGTCCACGGTATTCGTAGCATTCGCCTGCAGAACCACAGGAATTTCAATGCTCGAATTGTCCATGTCTCGACACCATACAGAATATATAACACATTATGGATTAATCATCTGCATCTTAATTTTTTTATTTAAAAAAATATTTTCTGTCACAAATTCGTTTCATTCGAATAAACATTGAAATTTGATAATTCAATTATACAAAGTACATTAAGTCGAAGTGAAGCCGCCCTGGATTTGCTGTATTATAATTATATTATGATTTTGGAATATGTTTTATGTTTATTAAACGAGATGTTCGATTTTGATCCCTATTAACTAAAATTAAATAGTAGATTGCAATCCGAATTACCACCGGCGGTTAATTGAAACGTGTAAAGTCCAATCTGCACTGTGGTTTACTGGACCGTACCGTAATACTCTCTTTAGAAATCGAGACTTTGTCGGATTAAGTTTTTGATTAGGGTCCTTTAAATCTAAGCCAATTTAAAACCAAAACGACTGTCTTATTTTAGAACATCTGCTCTACAGTGTGATACACAGACAATAGGCCTGCACTGTGTCTTAGATATATGTAACGTATTTGGCTATGAGACAGAGAAAAAGAAAAAGAAAATGTGTGCTCGCAACTCTTTCTCTTCCCTCTACAGTAAAATAAGAAACGTAACTCTCTTTTTCTATCTTGATTGAGCACACTCTACGTAAGGCATTCACCAGCTTACTCCCCAAGTCAAGCGGGTCTAAAGACGTTTTTAAATCAAAAAGGGACAAAGACAATTTATGTCGCAAAAGTGAGTGACAGTCGGTAAGCGCGTCCAACATGAAGATCAGTGTCGTAGTTTTTGAGTTTATCGTGAACAGACAGACAGTAAGCGGGAACCGAATTTACATTATACTATGTAAGGATGACTTTATAGAACAAACTCAGAATACACGTTGCTGAGAGAACATTTTTTTGAATTATTGATATTCTTATGAGATTTGAACTGATCTATTACTAAGGAGAATTTAGTACAACAGCGTGTCGGCACACGGCGCCCGGGGGAGGCTTTACTTGAAATTTACGGCGGTCAGGCCATCAGCAGCCTTATTAAATTATGGATTTATGTATGCAGCGCTTACGTAAGAGAATATTTTACTTTCAGCTCAATTTTCAAGCGACGACAATTTATTCAAGGTAGTAGCAATATATACATATATTTATAATATGGATATATGTTATTTGAAAAGAGAAACAAAGTAACAATGCAAACACAGATAGGAGCAGGATGGAAGAAAGGAATAATTACAGAACTTTATGAGTACCAATTTAAGATAGAACAAGAAGCTGTAGAATCTGCATATCCCTTGCAATTTCAGAACGTTGGCGCAGTTACGCGATGTAGGCATGGGGGATGGTAAGGGGAAGTTGACTGTTTTGTTTCATTTGTACGTGTCCTGCGTGTTTAGTACTTTATTAACTTATCATACTGAAAAGCAACAACTAGTAAACACTCAACTTACCCCACTTGGGTTGATATGCCCGTGACCACGGTGATTTCAATATCAAGATCAGCGTGAAGTTGTATAATTCGACATGTTAATACTTGTAAAACTTATAGGTTTTAACCGACCTCAAAAAAGGAGGAGGTTCCCCAATTCGTTTATGTTTTATGTTTGTTACCTCGTAACTTTCTGCGTGAACCGATTTTATTGATTCTTTTTAATTTAAAAGCTGCTTCTGACGATGGCATTCATCAGAATACCATATAAGTGTTAAATTTGTGAAATGACGACTATGAAACGACGAATTTACATGGACGAATAACTCAATATCACGCCAAAAGATTTCGATTCAATATTCGAAAGGACTGTACTTGTATTGCACTTCAAGGGTGAGAGTTTGGTTTGGTTCTGATTAATTCTATTTCGTTATATTCCTATTCTGTCCGTCGGCTTTTGTTTTTACTCGTAAATATACTTGTAATAACTAGATTTTCGTACAAATACAAGCTATAGCACAAATACCGCCACTCGAGGAGTAGGCCGGCATCACGGACTACCACAATAATAGATATAATCATCGGTTAAGAATAATCTTTACCCGCCCTTTTTTAATATGACTTATGTCATGATAGTTCTTGGCGGGTTTCTCTAACAACCACTGCGACCCCAAGATAGTTTCGACCTAAAAGATGAACATGTTACTGTTAAACGTGCACGCAATATCAGCTGGCAAAGTTTTAATGAAGCAAATTTTCCTCACAATTGCTTTATTTCTAGCGAACTAATTTATATCACACTAACGAGCTTGGAGTCGGAACATATCTTCTCTATAAGAAGCTTAGTATTTTCAAAATATAAGACTTATTTTATTCATATATTTATCTTTTGAATGTCCCTTAGATTACCCGTGAAATAAAAAAGTCGTGGTTCGGCCGTCTCGGTTGTCCTCGGATCGGAATGCTTACGCGTAGTAACGTCCAAGCCGAGTTAACCATTCACTAGGGGGACTCTTGTGTCGAGTTAAACGCTAGTTAAGACCTACTTTTCTGACAAATCTGTGTAGTTCGTCATGATAAAAAATCCATATATTTACCTCGAGGATAATTAATAATGAGTAAAAATAAAAACTGACAAAATTAAACATTAAAGAATACGACGTGCAGATGTCCTTTATAGATAGATAGATATAATTTTATTGTACACCGAAATCATACAAAATAATTACAGAACTAAGAGATACACACAACTGTATACGTTGTATATGGGTAACCAAATACAAACATGACAGGCGTACAGATACAATTATTATATTAATCTATACGTATAATAAATAATCGACATTAAACATACCTACATAAGTTATACTAATACATAAAATATACATATATTATAGTTCATACGATATTATTTGATAATGCTGCATTAACAGATTTCTAAAAGCAATTGGGGACTCATTATATTCAATCTTTTTCTACATTCGTACTCGTTGTCGTTAAGTGCTCAGCTAGACTTGGATTGTCGTAAATAAACCAATATTTCAGACATTGGTAGGGTATCAACAGTCAGTCGTACGTCCATAAGTATTGTCACTGATTGCGGAGGAATTTTATGAAAATTTAATTTGTTGCTACAAAAGCCTTCATTCTCAACATACGCACTAAGATTCCATAACATGTTTATGCTTGTACTTTTTTTTTCACTGACGGATATAATATTCTTTAACCGTCCCCTACTTTCAACTTGTTACTTTACCGTTGCCTGTACTGCTCAAGCAGTTTGTAGTTGACTTACAATGTTCTAACGTTCAAAACTTACGTGAATTTCTAAATATTATAAGCTAGGGTTAAGAGATGTCGGCAAGTTTTCCTTGTGTCAATATTTTTCCTGTTTAAAAATCTTTCTGTAAGATGTTGAAGAGAGACCAAGAAGATTGTTTTCATTTTATAGTATAAGAGGGTTGATCTGTAAACCTACTGAAACAAATCTCTTGAACTTCCCTCATCCCACTATATGCCCAATAGTTAAGCCTTTGTGCCTTCTTGGCAAACAAAGTATAAGGACAAATTCCGGCACGCAGCTCCAGTGTGGATCGACAGACTTCACATGTGAAAAAAAATTTATAACTCATATAAAATTTATCAGTGCCCGATTGATATACAGAGAATTTCTCACATCTATTTAAATAAAAATGATATTCCGACGCTTTAAGTGTAATGTAGCTTCTTTTATTTCGTATAAATTATTTCAGATATCTTGAATACTTCGCACCAAGCTAATGTTTTTAGAAGTATAAGCTACAATTTACAAGTCCAATTCAACTAACCCACTTTGCTCTGCTACAAATAACAATGAGAGAAGTCTCTATTCGCAAAGCAATTTACGCTTACTTTAAGTTTTATTGCTTTCTCGATGCGTAATTCGGCCCCTTTGTAACGGCTGTAATCAATCTGAGAAGGACAAATTAATACCCTAATAAATATAAAATGCCGGATATTTTTCTTATTTGTTTTTATCTTTCGAAAATTATACATCACTAAAAAAGCATCATCATTGAAATTACTAGAGAAAAAGAATTTACAAAAAATAAAAAAAGCTAAAGGTATTTAAGTACATATATAAATTCGTTGCCTAGTAGTCAGAATACACGTTAGGTTTTAAATTCTATTTCCCTAATAAGTGAAACCAGAGAATTATTTTATTTATTATTTACAATTAATAAATAAAATATAGAAATCATAGAAGGAAATATTTTGAATTATTTCGATTAGATCGCTCGCTGTATTCAAAACCTTCTTGGATATTCTTACGTATGCATTACATATGAGCTAAGATAACGCAAAGATGACTGAGTAATTACTGTGTTATAACCAATTCATACATAATGGTATATATTATATTCTGTGTGTTGAGTGTCTATGATATGGTAAGGTAAACGATAGCATTGTGGTCTAAATTATCTTTGGATATTATAACGTGGGACTATCCACTCTACTCCAATAGACTCACAAAGACGTTGCACACATAGCACTGCTAAGATACATACTATATTTTATTTACATACACGCACACAAGCTCATTTCACACACACACTACACTGCATCCACACACCTCGAAGAGAGATTTTTTTTAGTTACTACTTTTTTAGTACTAGAATGTGGCCGGTGCTTACAGTATAAGATTTTACTTTTTTTAAGCACTGGCTGTATTATTTTCCAACCGACTTCAAAAAAGGAAGAGTTTCCCAAGTCATCTGTTTTTTTTATCTCATAACTTTCGACAGGGTAAGCCGATTTTGATGATTTTCTTTGTATTTGAGAGCTTCAAATGATATTCCAATTTGGTCTTACAACGGAATTTAGTAGAAAACGATATAAGTCTTACATTTGCATTAACTAAATTCGCGAGAAATGGACGAATAAATCAATATCAAGCCAACCAATGTCGATGATACGTTTTTTATTGGAAAGGATGTACTTCAAGGGTAGTTTGATGAGAGTTCAAGTTAGTCAATAAGTTCTTATTAATTCTATTTTGTCAAATCTATATTTAATGTAACATAATGTATGGTGAAAATTAATTTCTATGTTTCTTTCTTTGCGTATGTACGTACGTACGTGATGCGCATCTTATTTCTTCCATCATAGAGTTTGAGACAGCGTGATAATGACAATATTTGTCATCCTCCTGTAAGATATTTTAAACTTGTGCTAAGCTAAGCTTTTAAAAAAAGCCGCTATTTTCATAATATCCCTCGCTTATATGACGATAACAAACAAAGCCGCACACACAAGCCTGCGTATTTAAACATATACGTTGACTTTCCGAATTTACTGAAGCTTTCCGTTGTTTTCGTGCCTCAATATATGTCTTTGGTTATAATTTCGTTGTATACGTATATACATGACATGAATATTGACTGCTTTATTGATCCGTAGATAAGCAACACCATTACAAACGCCAAAAGTCAAGTTGCAATATGGCGCTAAACGTATTTAGCTAATATTTTTATGGTTAGTATAAATAGCCGATAAAGAGTGTTTAATTTTGACATTTCGCTAAACACCTCTAGCGGCCTGTTCACAGTGTGCAAGGCGATGCATTGATTTACACGCAAATTTTGATTTTGATTTGATCCAAATTTTGATCCAAAAACTGCAGTCACAAGAAAAAGTTGATTGCTGTGCGTAAGCTGATTGAAGAAGATCGACATGTGATATACCGCGAAATTCAGGCAACTTTAGACATTGGCATGAGTCAAATACAAATAATCTTGCATGAACAATTAGGTGTAAAAAAGTTGGTTTCCCGATGGATACCGCATTAGCTCTGTGAAGAGCAAAAAGCGTCTCGCGTTACTTGGTGCGTCAGAACTCTCGAATGATTCCACGCAGGATCCTCAAATGCTGTATACAACATTATATCAGGTGACGAATCCTGGATATACGCCTACGAACCCGAAACAAAAAACCAGTCACGTGTTTGGGTGTTCGAAAATGAGTTAAAGCCAACAAAAATTGTTCGTTCACGGAGTGTTGCAAAAAAATTTTGATCATTATTTCTTTATTTGAAAGCTCGAGCTTCCTAATTTGGTCTAATTCTGACAATGGAAAATATCAGCCATGACAAAAACATGTATGTCTAAAATTTGCATTAAGTATATGATTTCGATGATTTTTTTTGCAAGGGTAGTTTGATGAGAGTTTGGTTAGGCTCTAGTTAAATATATTTCGTAATATACCTACGATAATTCAGAAATACCAAAAGGGTGTCCGCGGGTAATAGAGTTTATTGTTTAATTTAATTTGAAGACGGTTTTTGGTTTTACTTGTAAATATACTCGTTAACACACGCTGTGTATAATAACATGATATCCAGCATTCGACGCATTTGTTCTTGTAGAAATTAACCTGTCCGATGTTAATTAAGGGTTTCATTAGTGACTATTATAAAATCACAAGGGAATTGTACTCTTTGCTCTGAACTCCTTGAGGTTGTTAAGTAATGAAGGTACAGGCAATTCCGAATCAACAACGAAGCCTTTCTTAGGGCTGTTTCATTGGTACCTTATGAATATTTCATTGAGAGTTTTACTGCCGTCATTGTTAACAGCGGAAATAGTTGCTGGGTAAAATGTTAGTCGTTTTTGACTTCATTTTAATTATAACATTATTTGTCAACTCCAAATAATGTTAAGAACATTTCAAGTAAAGTATACATGTACATATGAATATAATATACACCCTAAGGGTTAATATCAGCTGTGCAGAGCTTGCACTCTTTTACTCTTTGATACATAAAACTTAGACATTTGTAGTTTCTCTTATACTTTTAAAATCAAAACATCAATTTGGTAAAAAATTCTACCTATGTTTCTCAGTTATTACTTTTAAGTCTGTACATCGCGGTAGAGTCGTTTTCCCACCCATTTCTTTTCAAAATCTTCAATGGCCGAAATCTTCAATTATATGCCTTCTATACTTTTACTACTACTTGAAAATATCGTAGAAATTATCATGTTATTCACAGTTTTTAGTAAAATGCTCATATCAAAGTTGTTGATGTCGAGTTTAATATTAACAATTCAACTGTTTCCAACACCGGGAATCGTATTCAGATTCGCCTGATATGAAATTCAAGATGGCACGCAGCCGGGGCGCATTTTTACTTTTATTTGCTGAGCTGTTATTTTTTTTATTTGCTTTTATTGTGGGCTAATTACTTTCTAATTGCTTATTTCTGCAAACATTATGTAAATTAAATTTTCGAACAGTTAACAACCTTATCCCGTTTACTCTAAACGATGCTTGAATTAACGAGATTTAATTAAGACAGTCTAATTATGGTAGATTATACAAGTATTTATACGAATAAAAACAAAAACCGACTTTAAATCGAAATTTTAACGCTACTTGTATCTAACCCTTTTTGTATTTCTGTAGTATCGTAGGAATATTACGAAATTAGAACTTTCATCAAACTACTCTTAAAGTACATCCTTTCCATTTTTCCCGAAGTGGCACTCAAAGTTAGTTTAGGTTTTGAATGTCTACGGGATCGGGAGAGGGCCGATCCCGTTCGGAGATGGCGCAGGCGGGCCGGTGGCAGACCGGCCCGCAGCCCTGTAGTTCTGGGCTCTCAAGAATAAGACTAAGGTATCCCCTGCCTGTCGTAGAAGGCGACTAAAAGGGGCCTCGGGTTCACTGGGCGACAAGGGTGGGGGCCTGAGTCGTCCACTAAAGTGGACCCGGGAAGAAGGCGACATCGGCTGGCCCGTGTCGCCTTGCGCTGCGAGGGCACAGGGGAGGCCTCCCCCGGGACGTGCTCTCCTTGAGCACAGTGCAGAGGGGCTCCGGTGCGTTCCACTGGAGATCCCGGAGCCCCTCGTCATGCACTGAAGATTTCCTCCCCGTGAACAAAAAAAAAAAAAAAGGTTTTGAATGTCTCTTAGATTATCCGTGAAATAGCAACCGACCGAGTCGTGGTTCGGCCCTCTCGGGCGCCCTCGGATCGGCATGCTTACGCGAAACATAGTAACCGTCCAAGCCGAGGTTACCCCTCACCGGGGGAACCCTTGTGTCGAGTTACTAGCAATAGAGGTTCAGGCTAAGCGACCTAAGAGCTATGCCACCTCTCAATCCGGTGAAGCAGTCAAGGCCAGCTTCTCTGGCCAATCTGTGTAGTTCGTCACAAAAAAAATCCTTTCCATTAAAAATTAAATCATCGGAATCCGTTGGCGTGATATTGACATATTCGTCCATTTGTGATGCACATAAATTGATGAAAATCCAAGATTTATATGGTTTTCTCATGGATCCCCTTATCATAATAAGACTAAATCTAAATGAGATCACACGCGAAGCTGGACTTAAATAAAAAAACGATTTAGATGATTATTTATCTAAATCGGTTAACCCAGTCGAAAGTAATACGGTAACAAACATAAGAATCATGTTCAAGAAGAACAAACATAAGTATCAAACAGGATTCAGAACTATAAATAATATTGAGAACATTTGCAGATACCTATCTCTGATTTCAACGTGGTTTTAGCGGTAGAGTCGTTTTCCCACCCATTTCTTTTCAAAATCTTCAATGGCCGAAATCTTCAATTATATGCCTTCTATACTTTTACTACTACTTGAAAATATCGTAGAAGTTATCATGTTATTCACAGTTTTTAGTAAAATGCTCATATCAAAGTTGTTGATGTCGAGTTTAATATTAACAATTCAATTTACAATTCAACTGTTTCCAACACCGGGAATCGTATTCAGATTCGCCTGATATGAAATTCAAGATGGCACGCAGCCGGGGCGCATTTTTATTTTTATTTGCTGAGCTGTTATTTTTTTTATTTGCTTTTATTGTGGGCTAATTACTTTCTAATTGCTTATTTCTGCAACCATTATGTAAATTAAATTTTCGAACAGTTAACAACCTTATCCCGTTTACTCTAAACGATGCTTGAATTAACGAGATTTAATTAAGACAGTCTAATTATGGTAGATTATACAAGTATTTATACGAATAAAAACAAAAACCGACTTTAAATCGAATTTTTAACGCTACTACCCTTTTTGTATTTCTGTAGTATCGTAGGAATATTACCAAATTAGAACTTTCATCAAACTACTCTTAATGTACATCCTTTCCATTTTTCCCGAAGTGGCACTCAAAGTTAGTTTAGGTTTTGAATGTCTACGGGATCGGAGAGCCGATCCCGTTCGGAGATGGCGCAGGCGGGCCGGTGGCAGACCGGCCCGCAGCCCTGTAGTTCTGGGCTCTCAAGAATAAGACTAAGGTATCCCCTGCCTGTCGTAGAAGGCGACTAAAAGGGGCCTCGGGTTCACTGGGCGACAAGGGTGGGGGCCTGAGTCGTCCACTAAAGTGGACCCGGGAAGAAGGCGACATCGGCTGGCCCGTGTCGCCTTGCGCTGCGAGGGCACAGGGGGGGAGGGAGTAACCCCCCCGGGACGTGCTCTCCTTGAGCACAGTGCAGAGGGGCTCCGGTGCGTTCCACTGGAGATCCCGGAGCCCCTCGTCATGCACTGAAGATTTCCTCCCCGTGAACAAAAAAAAAAAAAGGTTTTGAATGTCTCTTAGATTATCCGTGAAATAGCAACCGACCGAGTCGTGGTTCGGCCCTCTCGGGCGCCCTCGGATCGGCATGCTTACGCGAAACATAGTAACCGTCCAAGCCGAGGTTACCCCTCACCGGGGGAACCCTTGTGTCGAGTTACTAGCAATAGAGGTTCAGGCTAAGCGACCTAAGAGCTATGCCACCTCTCAATCCGGTGAAGCAGTCAAGGCCAGCTTCTCTGGCCAATCTGTGTAGTTCGTCACAAAAAAAATCCTTTCCATTAAAAATTAAATCATCGGAATCCGTTGGCGTGATATTGACATATTCGTCCATTTGTGATGCACATAAATTGATGAAAATCCAAGATTTATATGGTTTTATCATGGATCCCCTTATCATAATAAGACTAAATCTAAATGAGATCACACGCGAAGCTGGACTTAAATAAAAAAACGATTTAGATGATTATTTATCTAAATCGGTTAACCCAGTCGAAAGTAATACGGTAACAAACATAAGAATCATGTTCAAGAAGAACAAACATAAGTATCAAACAGGATTCAGAACTATAAATAATATTGAGAACATTTGCAGATACCTATCTCTGATTTCAACGTGGTTTTTAGCGAATGAGTGCTAATAGTGTTAATTTAGAAGTTAAAGTATAGCCTTAGTACGTGTCCCACTGCTGGGCACAGGCCTTCTCTGTAAAGAGAGTATAAGAGCGTAGTCCGCCACGCACACCTAGTGCGGATTAGTAGACTTCACATGTCTTAGAAAAAAATTCAATTTAATTAGGTTTCCCCAAGTGCTTTTTCTTCACCGCCGAGCGCATGGTAAATCAGCACATAAAATTACAACAAAAATAAAGATATAATATTTTTATTAGCTGCTACTATTATACGCTAGAATTCTGTCACATGTTACTTTGTTATATTGCTCACAACTCAAAGATTCTTCTTTGCATTTAATAGTGTAGAGCTTTTCTATGATATATGATTTAATATGAATGAGATATGATAAACTAAATATTATTTGGACCGTACTACCACCGCGTTGTTGAGGGCAGACGTTTGCGAAAACAATCCAAAAAACGTTTACGAAAGCTTAATGCTTTTAGTGTTAATTGAATCCCCCGGGGCTTGGCTCGCGGCCGGGTACTAAACAGCTTTATCGCGAATATAGAAATAGCTTACTTGGAAAGCTTCTAAGATCTCGTTTTCGTTTCCCAAAGAGAAAAATAAATATAAATATTGTTCTACCCGTTTCTATCTATGTATGGAGCCGTAATGCTGAACTACAGGAACAGAGAGAGGTACGTAAGTTGTTATTGTCACTTTCCTATTTTCTTCTTTGTCTTAAGCTGGCGTAACATATGCTAATGTCACCACCATGTTATTCTTTCAGAGCAATGACAATACCTATGGGTCTGCCGGTCTTAAGCCTAGATAAAAGAGGAGAGACAGTTATGTTCTAATTCAGATGTATTTATTCTGAATAATAACCATTAGCTGTAAAAACCGATATACCAACATTCTATTCACTATGCGGTAGTGTCAATAATAAATTATTTCTTATATTCAAAATTCTAGCCGTGAGTTATAGCATTTAGAAAAATCTTGTTTGCACCAATTTATTTCTTTGCGGAATAAAATGACAGAAGAGAGCTAAGAATGGTCAACAATTCCATCGTGTAAAGTTATAATGAAATATAAATTTCTCACACGTCCCCAATAAAAGTTTATGCTCTGGTACGCTGATAGAATATGATTATCGTTTCGATACTGCAAGTATTTTTTAATATAATTTATCAGGTTCTGACCACAAAATTTTACAATTGGAATGTGACATAATTAATTTCATTTCACGAAATGAAATGTAATATTTCCTGTTATCATATAAATATATGGACTTGTTCAATTTGTCTCTGTAATATATTTATGCTGTTTTATTTTTTATTTTCTCATTTGACTTATAGCTTATTTCTTCTTTACACGATTAAATATAATTTTATCATATTAGATATGTTTATAGGTCACCTGGACCCTCACCGAGTCCCTCTAATGAGGAGACAGTAAAAAATAAGCGTTTTATGCCCAGTAGTACTCGAATAGCAACCATTTTATTGAAAAACTAAAACATACTATCCGGAGTGCTATTTTTCGACATTGTGTTTAGAGTTTTTAATTGTTTGTAGGTTTTAATTCTGTTTTGGCCAAAATAAATCGGGAATAAATGTATGTTTATAGAAAAATAAATGTACTGTAACTTTACTATTACTTAACTTTGATTATTCGTACTGTAAAAAAGTACACTAAGCTGTGCAGGCAAGTTTTATAAAAATGGTCGATTTTATCAAGATTTTTTGACTGTCTCCTCATGAGAGGGTCTTCTTCCGGGTGCAAGGTCATCGTTACATTCTGGGACAACCTCTTAGGTATGTATTTGTATTTATGTGAATATTTCGTTATGTTTCTTATCTTTTGCTTGACTATTACTCCTACCAGTATGTTTCTTTCTCTCGCTCAGGGTTGACTGGTAGAGAATGCTACTACGCCGTTTAGTCTGTCTTTGTGAACCTTGATGTAAGGTGTTACCATAAGTGTAAATAAATATACCACTATGCACGCATTATCTTGAACTAAGCCTGCATATTACGTTCTCATCATACGGTCATGTTGCATTTAGATATGTTTTAGCGGAACTTGGCTTGTGGATACGTTGGTGGTTATATAAGACAAGCATTAAATATTCAAGACACGAGTGGGCACCACTAGAGACGTAACAACATACGATACATACATATCACTACTGTGATGAAAGTTGACGTATTCTGTCATTTGTATATCGTATATCATACAATATTAAGGTCACGTTAAAATTAGGAAGCATACAGAATCAGATATGGAAATGGATAACAAATCAAATATTATTTTACGTAATGTATTCAAAATTGATATGAAATATCATTTTAAATTTGGTCACAATAACCTCATATGATGTTAATTAGAGAGAAAAGTCAGTCAGAACAAATTGTAAGCTGCACTTTCTTGGTAAATATCTATACATTCTTCGCATTCAGAGGTTCAATTTAGCTAAGTGTAAACATAAGTGATACGATAATCCCTCAAACCCGAACGTAGCGCTTTGCTTTGTCTTTCGTTATTCGTACAGCAAAGGACAGGAATAGTTCCTTCCGATTACAATGTGGGTGCTTTCAGGAGTAGAGTGAATAGTAATTTATTAAGCTACTGCGTCTCACCATCCAAGACTGCATTTCCATTTCACATCAGTTGGGATTGTGATCAAACATTTGCTTGGAAAGTAATAAAAAAATTACTTATATTTTTGTAAAGCTCATCCTTAATAAATGTCATCACAAATCTTTCGTGCGTATCATTCAAAGACTAGGTATAATTCCAAACGCCACGTTGACGTATAAACGTATACAGTTATAAATCATAATGAAACGGTGCCGCCGTAAGTTACATAAGTTTATTTTTGATCTAGCAAGTTCTAATAGTACGTACTTTGGAAATTGAAGGTAAGTGAATGGTGGAAATAAAACACAATTACTGTGTATATATTATTTAAAACAAAATAGTTTTAAGATAAAACGAACTCATCAAAACTAGAGATTTGTTTTTATATTCACGACACCAAAATCGGTATCAAACATATTTGTAAGGAATGGAATGAGGTTAATAATTAACTTTCATCCCATTTATACTAACAAATGAACAAAACGGGTCTCTGGCAGTCGGAATAATTGAAGTGTGCTTTATCTACATCCGCTACTATTGGCCCAGACATTCAGCCTGTCATTGTTACTATAGTTTATGAGGCAATAAAAAAGGATTAAAAGGAAACCTATCCACAAATAAATTATTAGGATTCGGTTCCATTACGTACCTACTGCAAAAAGACAATGACTACTACGTTGATAACTTAATCTAACATCTTCATTAATCTGAATCTCGGCTTTAAACATTTTCATTAAATTTTCCATGCAGAGGGTTTCGGGGGCGATAAATCGATCTAGCTAGTTTTCATTTTACCAGATGATTTCACCGATGATTGTTTCTGGATAAAGGAACCACACAGATCTTTAAAGGGTTAAAAGCATTAAGAATATTATAGAAAGTTTTTTAGCGATGCTAGTTAAATAACATATTTAACTAGCATCAATAATAAAATATTGTACTCTGGTAAATGCTGTGGAACCAGTGGAGTCATTAATGCATACATGGAGATTTAAAATAATTAATTATAATTAGTTACAATTTGCTCTGACATGAATGAAGTTTCCAAAACAAATTCCATGCATACTCGTACTTAATACTGCCCGTGGCATCTGCAGGTATTACTACGTATAATGCTTCTGCCACTTTGACAGCGGTGACCACTTGTAATTGGTAATCTATTAGCATGTTTGAGCCTTCTGCATTTTAAAAATTAATTCGACTTTATTGCCCTTTATTGGTATTTGATAAAAATGCATCTTAGAGAGATATGAGTATCACAGACCACTTTATGTGACCAGAGGATTATATTTACAAGTAAAACAAAACCTGACTTAAATCAAAGCAAACGTGACGGATTTTTTTTTAATACCATTTTATATATTTGTCCCACTATTGGGTACAGGCCGTCTTTGTAAAAAGAATATAAGGGCATAGTCCATCACCCGGCCTTACCACGGATTGGCAGACTTCACATGTCGTAGAAAATTTTCTAACTCCTCAGGATGTTTTTCTTCACCACCGACCGAACGCATGGCAAATCAACACATTAAATTGAAACAAACAAGTTCATAGGACACAATTACCATGGCTCAGCTATCTTAGTTGTATATTAAAAGGATCAAAGATAACAGTGACAGCATAGTATTATTTCTATTTTATTTTCAATCCTATTTTATGTATAAAAGCAGATTCCTTTAATATAATTTTAAAGTTTCCTAAAATATTTTGACATAGAGTAATACAATAAAAGCATAATACGAAGACATTCCGAGCTCACATCGTTGGTAATATCACAGGCAGTAGCAGCAATTTGCTTAGAATTAGAATCCGATTTTGCGTGATATTGCGCCTTGTTGTATAATGTGACCTACATTTCCAAATCCGATTGCTGAACGAATTTGGTGTATTTTTGGGGGACTTTTGTTTTGTTAAACTTCCATTACTCCGCTGAAAGAAAACATTTTGGCGATATTTGCATGCCAATCTTCTGTGCAAATCGGATTGCTTTATCTTATTTATGGTAGACGAAGTGCCTTATATCAAAATAGTTACACGACATATCATTCAAGCATTAGAGTAGGAGAATGGAAAAGGCACAAAAGGATGAAATCGGTTCATGTATAGAGATTGACACTGATTTCATTTGCGTATTAAGATTATTCCACTTTCCATCGTCACCATCTCGACCGTTACCGTTACCGTTCCAAAATCGTACATTTTTTGCATAACTTTCTTCCATGTTCTATCAATCTGTTGAATCAACTGTCACCAGCGGCGTTTTCCCGAATTAAGGACCTTAAAGAAATGAGCTTAATTCTTTCTCAAAGGCTGACAACGCACCTACAACTCCTCTGGTATTGTGGATGTTCATGGGCGACGGTGATCACTTAAGATCATGTCGCCCATGCAAACATCATAGCATAGAACAGCTATTTTATCCCTTTTCCTCTAAAAAAATCACAATTCTAGTAAACACAGTAAATCCTTGAACTACTTTAAATAAATATGCTCACATTTGTTTCGTGTATACTTATATGTTGTCTTTATTTCTTCCTCTATATTGTCAGACATGATTATCGATATACTTATCTCGACCCACAAGCTAGTACGTGTTTGCTATTCGCTCATTTATACGTGTGAATAATGCCTCTATACGTTAATTTGCAATATACAAATTTTATTTGTCCTTAATTCTTAGCTTACAATAGAACACGACAATTTGAGATCGTTAATCTGTGCCCAGCCATAAAACTATTACTAATTTTTTGCATGTTAAGAACAATTTCATCCCTTATAACCAAGCATTATTTCACAATACCCTATATTTCTAGGTTTTACGTTGTTCCCAGCGTCGTTCGTTCGATGAATTTTTATGGCATTGGTTTCCCATTTGTTAGGCAGCATGTGCGATGACTAGTCAGTGGAGAATCTGGCATAAATTTTCCGAATGTTCAATGTTCTAATACTTTCTCCGGAGCATATATCTTGGCTTCTAAATTTTAGAGACGTGGTCCCTCATATTCGATAACAAATAAACTCACAGTTCGCAGTTGTAACTAATCCTGAAGATCTTTATCGGTAAGAAAATTGAATTATTTATTGTTTAAGTCAACAAAGTCTTGCATACTTCGTCGGTATGCGACACATGGTATATCCGGTTAATCATCCGAACCATAGCTATTACGTGGCATTATTTTAATTATGGTTCGACCAGTTCTTAATTTGGCATGTCCTACGAGGACATAAAAACAAAATTAGTTGGTTCATTCGGACGCTTTATTCGGGAAATAGAGAGTCTAAAAATCTGATCTGTAAGCTTGGCACAACAAAACCCCTTTTTATCTTATATCACTTTCTTTAGAATAAGGCGTAGATCAAGATATAAATACAAAAATTTTAGCAAGTAATTTTTGTACATCATATGTATATAAAAAGAAAGTCCTTTTGATGTCGGTTAAAAAGGTGTTTAATTAATGTAAAAATACCACACATTTTATAACAAGACAAATGTTTTCAGTAATACCGATTTGTTAAAAGACAAGTGATAAGATATGTTATTACTCTCAAGGACAAAACCTAAATGGTTCGTTACCTTAATTGGGATTCAACCAATAAATAGCAAACGAGAAAGTGCGCTGATTTATTTGATAGTATTTTGTGCGGCTATTGTTGTAATGGTACAAAATAAATGTATCTAGAAGATAATATATACATAGGTACTTGCAATAATTGCTTGTGTAATTTACTGCGTTATTTGCCAAGTAATCTACGTGAATTGCTACGTCATCTACATAAATTGCTACGTAATCTATGTAAGTAGGCAGTATTAATTACTACGATCCTCTATAGATGAGATAATGTTTATATAGAATGAAGGTGGCGGCTTAGGTGAAATATACTATAAATGTTTCAAAATTTTTGATGTTTTGACTTCTTAACGCACACATGACTTGGGGAGTAAGGTGGTGAATTCGGTACGAAAAGTGTGCTCGAGCGAGATGAAGAGAAGTTGAGAGGGAGATATATGTTGGTGAAGATAGAACTGATGATTACGTATCGTATATGTAAGACACAGTGTAGGCCTATTGCCTGTATCACACTGTACGAGCAAGAGAGAGAGAGAAGTGCTCGCGCATTTTCTTTCTTTCTTAAATAATCGTGTATATATCATACATACAAACTTATATATAAATATATATACATATATATGATGAGCGATGAGCTAAAGAAGTTTTACTTCAGCCGTATGGTCTAAAGCACAACCGTTTTTTCAGCAAGGACTACGTTCTTATACGGGTAGCATAAATCCGCACAATTCTCACAGCGTGTGGTTCCTCCCCCTTTCTCCTCTCCATCTCGCTATATGCTACCCGCGAGTGAATGCTACCTCTCTTGTTAAGTCGGTAACAACTAAGCTAAATAAACATTAAATTAAATCGTCTAGATAATTGAAACTGAACATGTTATCAGTAATCTAATTAGAGCGTATTCTGATGTTTTCCTCCCGTGCTAGGTTCATGTACAAGAAACTTTAGATTAAATTTTACTGTTATAAGGCCTATATTTTAAAAGGTTTTGGCGTTGTGCAAGCAAGACTTCGTGATAAAAATGAATAATCGGATGACCGACGCCAATGAGCAGAATATCTAAAAGTTATAGCGATTTGTTTAAATTAAATGATATACATATTTAACAGATTTATCTTCGGATTTTTTATCGTTCATAATTTCCGTACCGTCAATCAAATCACCTTGTGACATTTTGTTTTCGTTCTAAATACTAACTTAGCCTTTAACTATTATATTTAGTATGTGTAGATCACATACTTAATGCAAATTTAAAACTAATATGGTATTCTCGTGTTACTGTCAGAATTGAAACAGCTTTCAAATAATTTAAGAATCATCAAAATTGGTCCACGCAGTCCATAGTTATGAAGTAATAAAAAAAAAGTACAGACGAATTGAGAACCTCTTCGTTTTTTTGAAGTCGGTTGAAAAAGCAAAGAACAGTATATTTATTCAATTCTACTATACAAGGAATTCCCGTACTATAATGCGAATTTTCAGACTAATAGATCCCGCTGGCGCACCGAGTCACATAAAATCCCCAGACAAATTTCATTCCGTTGTCATAGTTTATTGGTGCGGGCGCTTTTTCTCTTGTGATCGCTTATTGATTTCAGTTGAACTAAACGTCAAATAATCCTATTTTCCTTTTAATACATTCGGATTATAGTTACTTTATACAAATTTGTATATATTTTCGATTTGCTTGTTCCAGTTTAATTATTGCTTATTTTTCAACCGACTTTCAAAAAAGGAAGACGTTCTCAATCCGTTTTTTTTCAAGGTAAAACAATGAAATAATATAATATATGCATGTAAACATTCAATTGTGTTCTTACATTCAATCACAAACAATAGTCAAATTCACAGGAGTTGTCTTCCTATGCTATCAAGGAAGGCTTCATGAAATCCCTTCAATTCCACACTTTGTTTCTCTTTTATAAAATTTTCCGGCTCAGTTAACACGAAAAGTAATTTATTTGCAGTCTAGGACGCCCGACACAGTAAATCATGGCCGGCGTACCCGCCAATATTTTATGGCAGGACCGACTGATATAGTTATTGCTCCATCATTTCACACAACGATATAATGTCGCTTAAAACTTTAAGTGTGCTCTAGCATGCGGTCATATTCCATTTTACGAACAATAGTACAAAACATTTGACGAACGAGAACTTATTTATTTGTCTACGTCTGTGGGAATCAATATTAATTCTGAGAAATATAGATTTTTCACTTGTTTTATACTTATACTTTTAGTTGTAACTTGGAACGATACAGTAGTCGAACAAAGATCGATAGATGCATCGATGCATCTATTGAAGTCGGGCGGCAGTCGTAAAATTTCCTCCCCATATCTTCGCAAACACACCAATGTCTGAAGACAAAAGTCTTCAACCAGTGCGTACTTCGAGCTTTGACTGTCGGGCTGGTCCACAAGTTAAAAGTCGCACAACTAACGATAGAAAGACACATGCTCGGCGGGATAGAATCCGAAACGATGGATAGTGGACGTAGTTCTTAAGCAAGTTAAAGTAGCAATGGGCCAGCCACATCTGTCGAGTCTGTGACTGCAGGAAAGTCGTCGAAATGGAGATTGCGTATGGGTCGGGTGCGTGACATTCAGATGAACACATTTTTAAGGATATCCGGAAGTGGCTAGATGCGGAGAGGAGGATATGGTGGAAGGCATCGGGGAAGGCCTTTTTCCAGCAGTAGAAAGACACAGCCTGATGATGATGATGAAACTTTTATGGCCTTAAGGAGTTCATAGATGTTCAGTTCATTTATTTTATTTCTACAATTCACAATTTTCAATGTATTTCATTTGTCACTTCACATTACTAAACCGCATTGCGTTCGATTTCAACATAAACTTTACACAACCTAAGCATTATAAACGCACGTGTATTCTTCGAATTTTCTTCTGCAAAAATAAATCTGCTTGAAACTTTCAAGAATTCACTCTTTCAAAGTTTTCCTTTGTGACATGTAATTTGCATAAGAATACTACGTCACACTCGAGCTGTGTGCGGATGTAAGCATATGATGCCTCGTCCTTTGACTTTACTGGTTTTAGTGTCAAGAATTTCTACAACTTCATTCGTTCCTACGTTAAAATGTTGAATGTAAAATGTATAGAAAAAATATATTCATATTATAACAAGCGTTCTTCTAACACTAGTGAGACAGCAATTACAAATACAAATGTTAGTGACATTTTCAGAAAAAAAAAGAAATATTGTTAGCTTTCTTTTTTAAAAATATTTTGACTAACGACGTCAAACCTTACTCCCCTATGAAAATGGCCGCTGTAAACTGTTTAAAAACGGCGAGAATTCATTACAACGCATAAATTCGTTATAATGCCATGAATATGAGAAGTCAGTACGTTATTTTTAAGATTTAAAAAGGCACAGTATACAAAATACAACACATTCGCTTCGTTTAGCGCATGTGCAAAATCTTTACTTAGAATTTAGCTTTTACCGTTGGAAAATCCAGGAATATCCCACCTACCGCCACAAATAACAGCATTTCAGTATGCCAACCTTGTCGATGCGGAGGAGTCTAATTGACATGATACTTCTATTCAAACTTACCAGAAATCTTATTGACGACCCCAACTCTCAGCTCAACTAAACTTTGTGTGGTTTAAATGCTGTGGTTTACCTGTGTTGTTTGCATTTAGAATTAAGCATTTTTGTATTGTTTTCTATCTTGTATTATTGTAATAATCGTTGGTGATTCTAATAAATTAAAATGAAAAATACAGTGCAGTGCTAACATGGTGGTCTTCCAATGTACATTAGCAACTCGACTTCGAATAAGTGTAATTTACTACATCATATATTACATAAATAACTTTATTAAATTACACTGTATTTGATTACATCACAGAACTTAAGCGAACAACTTTTGTAAAACTACGACGGAAGTAACGGAATAGCAGTTTTCGTTTCTTAATACTTTTAAATGATTGAGGAGGCTTTAGCTGTTACTGCAAACACTTATATAAACACGTGACCTGATTCGCTAAAACCAAGCTAAGGTACACGATTTTTAAATATGTGTACAAAAGTTATACAATTATTTGCTGAGGCAGTATACATACATTATTCACGTTACAAATTTTGTTTATGTGAAGACTTTAAAAGAACTGACAGTGACTTGCAAAAGATGAGAAGCCATGGAAAGCCAACAGTTACATATATTAGTTGTTTTTCACTTTACTTTATCTTTCTAATAATTTTAATAAGAAATGCGAAAAACCTTTGTAGAATCAAATTTGGAACACCAACCGTCAATCATTGTCATTCAAAATCAATATACAAGAAATAAGAAAACAGAATAGAGATTTAAATTGTGTTGTATAAGGGCTCATCGAACAACAGTTTTAGTTACACAAGAGCTCTAAGCAATTTGGTCGAAGAAAAATGATAGGACAAGTGTGCACACATTATATGAAAACAAGTATATTCACAAGAAAAAACAAAAGCTGACTTTAAATCAAATCAAACGTCAAACGCTATTATGCACGGACGCCCTCTTTGTAATTCCGAATTATCGTAGAAATATTACGAAACGAACTAATCAGAACCTAACCAAACTGTCATCAAACTACCCTTAAAGTACATCATGGCGTACATTTGGCGTGATATTGAGTTATTCGTCCATTTGTTACGCAAATATAGTACTTACGCAAATTTAAGGCTTATATGGTTTTCTCATGGATTCATGCCATTAAACGTTGTTTATCGTAAAATAAGAATCATCAAAATCGATTCACCCAGTCAAAACAAACATAAAATACGAGTAACATACAGATGAATTGAGAACCTCCCCCTTTTTTGAAGTCGGTTGAAATATAGTTTTGTCTTTTATTGTTATCTTGTGTTCACTATCATTTAGGTCGAATAACAAACCAGTAAGACAAATATTCCTGTTTTCTTTCAACTTCGAACTGAGGAAATCTATTAACAGCTTTATGGTTATAGCATAGGCCTTGATGAAATGAGAAGACGTTGTCTATTGACTGAGAAAAAAATCCAGTTTTTTGGGACTTATTCGTAAGAAACTTTCTCGACTCAACTTTGTTCGTTTTTCGACTGTTTGAAAGCTGTAGCTTCCCATGTAGTGTTGGTGGTTTGATTTTGTCCAACTCTGACGATGGAATCCACCAGAAAACCATATAAGTATTAAATTTGCATCAAGTATGTTCGCCACACACATACGAATATCTCACTCCAACCGATTTAGATGTTTATGATTTTTATTGGAAAGGATGTACTTTAAGAGTAGTTAAAGAAGAGGGTGTCCTCACGTTATTGAGTTTAAAAATTCGATTTAAAGTAGGGTTTTATTTCCTCGTAAATATACTGGTTCCTGGACAATTGCAAGAAAACTTTAGTACGTTGTAAGGTTTTTGTTTCTCTGAATTTATCGCTCTTTTTTATTGTAACGTTTTCTGTTCTGTAAAGACGATATTATTTTTTAAAAATCCTCTTTAATTAATACATTAAAAAATATAAACTTGTAATTTTAGATATATAATCTCTACACGTTCTGTTAACGCTAGGGAGGAGACGGGGACAGTTCTTGGTGTCCCCTATTCACCATACCATACACTGTCCACAAAGTGTTTTTTGTACTTAAAAAAAACGGTATTTTGATGTTACAAGCCGACTAGGATTTAATCCCGCTACTATCAGTTCGTAAGTTATATTTACGAGCAGACTTTGAAACCTTCAAACCAGTGTTGATGGTATTCATGAGTGACAGTGATCACTTAAGATTGAGTGAACCGTAAGCTTGTTTGCTCCTTTTATTTAAAAACGCATTTTTAAATTGTTAACCGTATTATCATAACGGGGATAGCAGTATAGATAAGTTAAGTGATTTTTTTTACCAGACGATTTAGTTGAAAGGCAACGTGCATCCATTATACTTAATCTAAAACAGTAAAAAGAGAACAACACACTGCGACTAGCGTCATTATCTCTGAATGTGCCCGTCATTACCAGCCTTGGCTTTTGTCAACGCGCCGTCCCAGTTCCGGAGTCAACATTCCAAGAACTGCTCTCTCTATGCACGATATTTCAGTATTTTCTCTGTAGCTTTGAGACAATACGGCTACATCTCGATATTTTTACTACTACGATACACTCTGTGCCGTTTTGGACCACCACAATATCTATTAATTTATATAAAATAAAATAAATGAAATATATAGTATAAAAGTATAGTTAATTTAGCCTTTCGCAATTTGCCAGCCTAAATAACTTTAGCAAGTAATAATAAAGTTTTCGTTTGTCAGATCCACTTCATACGTTTGAAGGATAAAGTGGATCTGAAAACGTGAAGGGATAGGATCCTATTTACTATGCCAAAGCTTTGGCTTCCCTTGACCTCTTTGTCTTGGGGACCAAAGTTTGTGTAGGGAGATTTTATTATCCGTCTTATAAACAAGCCTCCAGAAAGCGCATGCAGTATTCCTATGCATCCTCACAAAGAAAAGGAGTAAAGAAGCTTCAGCCCATCGCACCTCAGAGACGAGGTTCGTCGCCAATGCCGTCGTAGCTACAGAAGTATGCTAACGTTTACCCGTAATTCTAACTAAAGTCAGAGGAGTACTGAGGGGAACACCATGGGGTTTTAGTTGGTGTGAGTTCGATATAATCAAACCGTCCCTGCCTCCGAAAGGGTGGATATGCATAGGCATTTCCCCGTACATATAGAAAAAAGGGGGAATTTCGAGTTGGATCTTTTTTGGTTCTTAACAATTGTAAATGTTTCTGTACCACATTTTACCTTCACAAGGGGGTTTTATCCGTAAAACTTTATATTACATGATAACATTATCTTTAACACAACGCCAGACTATTCCATTTACGGTAACGGTGAATCAAAACGTTTCCTTGTGACCAAAATGGTCTCAATAGGACCATTATGACTTTGTTATTACCCTTTTAATAAACGTATAAAAATAACTTTCTTTCATCTAAATATTCCGAAATATTATTTTTTATTTTATGTAAGTACTACTGACTGGGAAATACAGATAAGATAACTATCTGAGAACTATCATCAGCGTGAATGATATACATAGTATCGTGAAATACAAGATTACAAGAAGTATAGCGTGTTTAATTATATGTACAGATTTTAAAGGTTAGAAAATTCTTTATTTTCACATAGTTATTATGTCGAAATTCAGTGCTCAATGGTAAGGTGCACTAACTTAGTAAATGCCTATTCACTTTGCCCTTGAAAACACCCACATTGTAATCGGAGGGTAAGACAGACGCGGGCAAACTATTCCAACCTTTTGTTGTACGAATAATGATAGACGAAGCAAAACGTTTCATTCATGTTTGAAGGATGTTCACAACAAATGAGATCAAGCAATGCGTCTTGGAGTCCGCAGTGAGACGGAGGAATTGCGCAGTAGTAAAAGGTTTATGTTTTGCATAAAATTATCACATTCTTATCTAAATGTGCCAATAATTTACATAAATTGAATTTCATTCACTTTCTAAACAATATTCTAATGATGATGACGCGGTGTCGTCATAATTATTATATCAGTTTTAGCATGTAAAGAAAAATGATAATTCGTTGACGTCATATATTACATCTCAAAGATTAGTTATCAAGATAAAAAAATAGTCTAAGGATAAAACTAAAATTAAGTTTACCTATTTTAAGTAATGAGTGTTCTCTTGTAATATACAATTATTAGAGACATTCGGCGCCCCGCGGTGTTACCCGCGATAAAAAAAACTATTTTTTTTTCTAAAATAAAAATTGCCTAAGTTACTGCTTAATACATCAGTTAGCTGCCAGTGTAAGACCCGCCACGAAATTTGTAAAAGAAATGTTATTTTGGTATATGTACCAAAAATTGATTTATTTATGTGTAGTACAAGCGGTTATATTAATATTACACAAATATCTAATTTCAATGTACATAATACTTTGATGTTTTATATAAATACAGGCATTTGTAAGGAAGCTAATAGAATCCATTTCAGGTTTACTGGCATAGAAAAGGGGTTGCTTTTCAATGTTATTTATCAATTTTCCACAAATCACGGCAACGTTCAAAGTAAATTTTATCCGTTATTCCATAATATTTCAAACAGAAAGAAGGGGCTAATTTTATTTTATTTTATACGAACACATTATAATTTAATTTATAAAACATAGGTAATATATCTTTAGCAATGACTTCATAAATATTTTTTTCAATAATGCTTTTTTTCAAACGACTTCAAAACCTAAAGGAGGTTTCCAATTCGTCTCTTGTTTTTTATAAAACTGCATAACTTTCGACTGGGCGAAACGATTTCAATGATTCATTTTTTGTTAAAAAGGATGTACTTTTCTTAACTACTACTGTTCGGTTACGACAGTTCGGAAATACAAAGAGGGCGTCCGCACGTAATAGCGTTTAACGATAGATTCGATTTTAAGTCGGTTTTTGTTTTTGTTCGTAAATATACTTGTTACTTGTTTGTATAACATGATGAAAGGATGGCTGTACTATAAAAAATCCAGACAAATTAATTTAAGCTTGAAAAACATTCTAATGATCATTTTCGAAAAGTAAATGTTAGATTAAAATTTAGTTATCTTCTTTTTCACTTATTTATATTTACTGCACGGTCTAATCAAAACCAGAGATCGTTTTGATGGCTCGGTCTCGGCCTTGCTCTGTTTTATTCCAGAAGTTTACGCGACTATGTTAATGCTTAGAGTCGTAAATGTGGTAATCAAGCACATTAACTGAAATTAATTCCGATGATATTATTTACTCTTTATTTCACGAAACTTACATTTAAGCAGTATTACTGGAAAGCTGGACCTCTTATCTCCGTCTGTATCGACAGACAAGACAAAATTATTCTAATGTCTTGTTATAAGACATTAGAATAATTTTGTCTTGTCTGTCTGTGTATTTCTTTATATTCATCATATTTCATTTCAGTAAAAAGAGTACAAAAAAGAAAGAAGAAAGAAATCCATTTTTTATTGTAAAGTATATAGCAAAGTAGTTTCGTTTAATTTATTATCGATATTTGAAATATAGATGATATTTTTTTCAGATTTATTTATTAGATTCGAATGAATTTTATTTTAGACAATGAATTCTAAAGCGATTTAATGGCTACATTCAGAAAGCTGCAACGCATCTTTTGAACGGAGCCCGTCTATCGTTGTTGATTAAATATATAAGACCATGACCTTAGTAGGAACGTTGTTATTTTTATCCTTTCATCACTCGTTTAAGTAAAAAGAATTACTTAAAAAGAGTTACGTCTTTCTTAGTATTCCTTTTACATCAGATCTTAACATATATTATTATAATTAAAGTATATAGCAAAGTAGTTTCGTTTAATTTATTATCGATATTTGAAATATAGATGATATTTTTTTCAGATTTATTTATTAGATTCGAATAAATTTTATTTTAGACA
The DNA here is from genome assembly GCA_029286785.1 of Meandrusa payeni. NCBI lineage: Eukaryota > Metazoa > Arthropoda > Insecta > Lepidoptera > Papilionidae > Meandrusa > Meandrusa payeni. The sequence goes on along the minus strand of JAGSMX010000008.1, from coordinate 705,823 downwards.
ATGAATTCTAAAGTGATTTAATGGCTACATTCAGAAAGGTGCAACGTATCTTTTGAACGAAGCCCGTCTTTCATTGTTGATTAAATATATAAGACCATGACCTTAGTAGGAACGTTGTTATTTTTATCCTTTCATCACTCGTTTAAGTAAAAAAGAATTACGTCTTTCTTAGTATTCTTTTTATATTAGATCTTAACATATATTATTATAATTAAAGTATTAAGATCCTTAGAAAAAAACTCATAGAAACTGACGACTTCAACAGAAACTGACGTACAGACTTAGAATTCGCTATGCTCTTATCGTCAAGCCTATTGTTATACAATTTTTTTTGACGCATCTACAAAGATTACCTGACTTTGATTGTTTTACCGTATTGAAAGGTGGCATAGTCGCATAGCCTGCACCTCTATTCTTAGTGACTCCACACGGCTTAGGCGATAACTTTATTACGTGTAAGCATTCCGATCTGATGTTCGAGAAACCCGAACCATGGTTGTTTGGTTGCTTTTCCATAGATAAATGATGCAGAGCAACTACTATTGATTTTCTTACTGCTATTTAAATTGCTAAAATAGACTGCTAAATACCACGTTGTTGTCGTTTTCACTCTAGTAAGTATTGAAAATATTTAACCAATCATGTTTTAAAATACGAATATCGAAGGATTATTTAGTATTGTAGTTTTATTTGTAGTTGTATTTATTTAGCATATTTATAATAGCTAGCGTTATTGTATATTAGTAACTGTATTTATTGTGAGAACTTATAATATAGTTGAAGAAATAATTTTACTCAAATTATTTTTTATTTATTTTTTAAACGATTGCTAGCAAGATTTAATTTACAAAAATTATTAAAATTCTGGTTAAACTCTAAGCTAAGGCTTGTGCTAGGAAATGGTTCACGCCAATAGTCGAATGGTGGATTCGACCTATACACACACTTTTCAAAATATTTGTAGTGTATTGTTTGCTCATCAGTAATAAAAATAGGAGGAATAGCCTCAAATCAAAAGTGGCTACGAGTTCCACTTTTGATTTAAGGTTACGGCTACGAATCCCAGGTGAGTTATATCAATGAGTTTCCGTTTCTTGGAAGCGGCTTGACCACCTCGTGAGTCCAACACTGCGCTTGCCAGTCAGTGGTCTTCAATAGAGAACTTTTCCGCCCATCGGACATTAGACGCGCTATGTAGCGTGCCCTTTGCTTTTTTTTGTTAACAGGGGAAAATCTTCGACAAGATACCCCGCCTTCTGGGGGTTAAGGTGGGGTTATGTGGAGTTCTTACCCACTAAAACCCCTCCGGTGGGCCTTCCTCTCACGTACGCACCGGAGCCCCTCTACACTAAGCTCGAATAGCACGTCCCGGGAGAGGTTCAACTCTTCCCCGGCGCTTTCTTTGTGCAAGGTGAAACGGGCCAGCCGATGTCGCTTTCTTTTCGGGACCACTTTAGCGAGCGAAAAAGGCCCCGTTTTAGTCGCCTTCTATGACAGGCAGGGGATACTGTAGGCTTATTCTACAAGCCCATTTCTACTTCAACATGCAAGTTAATTATTGTAGATTAATTAGAACATAGAACAGAATAAGTTGTCAGTCTCTAAAAACGATATACAAAATATGTAAATGATAAAATGTCCGATGAAAATATAACACATACTCACAGGAACACGTAAATTACAACATAACTTTCATTTCTATAATATTATGACGAGGTGTTAAAAAGCTAATAAGGTATCACGAAATAATGTTATAAATTATAAGAGTAATTGTCTTGAAGCATGAACTATTTTTACAGCGAACAAAATTATTTTATTAATTTAATAAGAAACATTTTACACAAATAGATTTTGTTTTTATATTTAGAATACAGACTCAAACAACGTCAGAGAATGTGCAAGGGAACTAACAACGATACCGCTTTTTAGTGGTTTTCATAGCGAAAGATGTACTTATGTGTTATATACAATTAGATTTTTGTATTTTTTCTTCATTAATGGATGTAACTTTGTTCATTGCGGATAGCAAATAACATATAATGTAGTATATACATATATGGAGTGTAGATGTTCGTCACTATTTTTACCTAAATCTATTCTAAACTTAGTTGTGACTTTTCTGATAAAAAATATTCGAATACCATGTTTTAAAATACGTCTCCAGTAAACTTTACGACTATTTCATCTTTATATATATATATATGTATATATATATATATTTATATATATATATATATTATTTATATTACATTTATATATTAAAGCATTAATAAGCGAATAGAATAATCGAATTACGATATGATGGCAAGTGGTTCGGATGGAAGGTAACTTGTAAAATGTCTAAATAAAAAAAAATCAGCTCACCCCTAGCACATACGGGACTTTTAAGCTTCGTTAACAGCCAAAAGCTTTCTCTTTCTAGCCTAAAAACTCTGGTTAAAAGGATATAACATTAGTAGGTGGATTAATGTCATAAGTTGTATCGTAAGATTAGGAAAATTGGATAGATAGCTTTAATCGTGTTTTTTTTTGTGAGAGCACTTACTTATCTACGGTATATTTCACAAAATGTTCTGCGTAGCATTTTAAATTTCTACGTAGCATCGTATTAGGGAGAAGAGCATTTAACTTCTTCGTCGTAGCGTAATGCCGGCTTGAATCAGGGTCGGCTTCGACTTAGGGTTAGCGTTATTCGGACATTTGCTTAATCAAATGTCCGAATCTTCTTGGTACTGCGTTATATCGAAGAAAAAAAAATACAGCTACTGATATTTTGCTGACTGTACTATTTAAATTATGCCTATTATTCTACACGATTAAAGGGTTATTAAGATATTTTTAAATAACGAAAAATCAACGGCTGTAAATTTTTAAATTAAATGTTTCACATCACGGAATAAAAAGAAATTATGATCATTTCAATGATTTAGAGCTAGCCAAGAGTTCAATGGTCCTCAATTAATGTTTATTTATGACCAAAATTCACGCTAAGAAAATAATTAAAAAGTATAGTAAAACAAATGAAGAACCATATTTCATAACATATCAAGATGGTCGAATTCTCTTTGACTTCTACTAATGGAATTTCATGTCATATCGACTAGGAAGACAATATACACGCTTGTTAAAATTTGTTCCCATTGTATAGCAATGAGCCTTTTCCATTTTACATATTTAATGTTCGGGATTTACATTGCGCAATTGCTATCTCTGTCTGCCCCAACAGTATTAACAGGACACAACAGCACATCTTTAATGAATTCATAACATATCGGGCGAGGATTATAAGGATTTATGCTATAATAAATACATAAGTAAATGATATTAGAGTGTCTGTTTGTAATATTAAAATAACCGCTTTTTACTATCAGCAAATGTGTTAAATGAATATATATATATATATATATAATCCAAAATAACATTTTCTTACGATTTTGACAGACTAGATTACTTTTATTTTAGAAATAGGTTTCAATCGGGAGTAACATTATAACGATTTATAATATTTATCGCATTGGCTATGTACTTCTAACCTCGTGCTGCTGCAGTGTACCAGAGAAGCTACTCTGAAAGCTCTAGTATATAAAATTAGGTCTTTTGCTCAACAGTTAGTGCTACGCTGCACTTAATAGTAATCGATTCCGCTGTATGGTCGATAACAGGTGTGTTAACTAAAGAATATAAATCACCATTTATTTTCGTGATACTTTATGGAGTATTTATAACAAGTGTCGTGCTAAAATTATCACGATTTAAATAAAGATATTTAGTTAACGTGTTAAAAACCAATTAGGTTCTATTGCTTTAACACCTTAGCTGTTTTATTTTAGAGTCGCGTGTCAAGTGTATAAAACTAATTATCGGTCCCTACACTGAACACATGAACGTACTTTTGAAAACTCTGGTTAAAAGGATATAACATTAGTAGGTGGATTAATGTCGTAAGTTGTATCGTAAGATTAGGAAAATTGATAGATAGCTTTAATCGTGTTTTTTGTGAGAGCACTTACTTATCTACGGTATATTTCACAAAATGTTCTGCGTAGCATTTTAAATTTCTACGTAGCATCGTATTAGGGAGAAGAGCATTTAACTTCTTCTTCGTAGCCTAATGCCGGCTTGAATCAGGGTCGGCTTCGACTTGTTATATATTCGGACATTTGCTTAATCAAATGTCCGAATCTTCTTGGTACTGCGTTATATCGAAGAAAAAAAAATACAGCTACTGATATTTTGCTGACTGTACTATTTAAATTATGCCTATTATTCTACACGATTAAAGGGTTATTAAGATATTTTTAAATAACGAAAAATCAACGGCTGTAAATTTTTAAATTAAATGTTTCACATCACGGAAAAAAAAGAAATTGTGATCATTTCAATGATTTAGAGCTAGCCACGAGTTCAATGGTCCTCAATTAATGTTTATTTATGACCAAAATTCACGCTAAGAAAATAATTAAAAAGTATAGTAAAACAAATGAAGAACCATATTTCATAACATATCGGGCGAGGATTATAAGGATTTATGCTATAATAAATACATAAGTAAATGATATTAGAGTGTCTGTTTGTAATATTAAAATAACCGCTTTTTACTATAAGCAAATGTGTATATAATCCAAAATAACATTTTCTTACGATTTTGACAGACTAGATTACTTTTATTTTAGAAATAGGTTTCAATGGGGAGTAACATCATAACAATTTATAATATTTATCGCATTGGCTATGTACTTCTAACCTCGTGCTGCTGCAGTGTACCAGAGAAGCTACTCTGAAAGCTCTAGTATATAAAATTAGGTCATTTGCTCAACAGTTAGTGCTACGCTGCACTTAATAGTAATCGATTCCGCTGTATGGTCGATAACAGGTGTGTTAACTAAAGAATATAAATCACCATTTATTTTCGTGATACTTTATGGAGTATTTATAACAAGTGTCGTGCTAAAATTATCACGATTTAAATAAAGATATTTAGTTAACGTGTTAAAACCAATTAGGTTCTATTGCTTTAACACCTTAGCTGTTTTATTTTAGAGTCGCGTGTCAAGTGTATAAAACTATTCTTATAATTGTAATATTGCACCATGAATTTTTAACCCAATTTTTTTTGTTTTAAAACATCACTGTTTTAATACCGTAAGGGTGTTGTGGGTGCGTGCGTTAATTAACGAAGGGATGGAAAGTGTTCGCTTATTCTGTACGATGGCCGCTAGCGAGAGACTTTTGCTTTATTACATTTAACTGGATGTGTCCTGAATGCCTGAAGGTCTGATAACCTTAAAGGCCGCAGGACGCAGCTGGAGTCAAGCCGATTACAACCGGTCATTTTGGAATCGTTGGGAGGGGCTTATATCCAGCAATGGATGTTCAATGGCTAAATTGATGATCCTAAATGCTATGCTATACAATAATCTTTGTTAGTGAAGTTGAAGTTACTAAGAGCTAGCTTTTGAAATGAAAGCTCAGTAGGTACCGATTTTGAGCCGAGAGAAAGCCTGAAAGAGAAGGCTGTATACATTATACAGTTTTTCCTGTTATCTCGGTCTCCTCTGAGGTGTTCTACTTAGCTATTGTTTTCTAGCAGTAACTCATGTAGTACATATGTGTGCTTGTGTGCCCCTGGATATATTGTTATGTTGAATGATATTATGTAAAAAATGATATAACTTTGAAATATAAAAGCCCTAAAGTTATTCTACTTCAAATAATCTGGATTCATCATATTCACTCGAAGTTTAGCTTATTGATCGTTCTATTTTTAGCGCATTTAAATGGGAAAATCATACTTTTTTTCACAAGTTGGCAGTGCGTGGGAGAAAGTTATGCGAATAACGTACAGTCGTTGAACGCCAACCATCAAGATGGTGGCGGAGGTATTTGGAAATCTGCCGAGATGTGCGGTAATGGAAACCGGTAGCTGGGATGATTCCGAATAATTCCTCAGAACAATCCCCATGGTAAATGCGATACAGAATGCAAAGAGAACCGACATCCCTTCGGCGACTCGGAGAATCGAATCGGAAAGACCCTGATCGTCGACTATTCGAGCAGCTCTACGTAGTACGGTCAAATAGAAGAAGTTGGTATTGGGATTTATTATTGTCTAAGTTCGTTTGTTAGAGGCTGCAAAATCTATTGTGTTATATAAGATAATAGCCCTTTATCCTAGAAAAATGTAGACGATATTAAAATATTTTACATACATAATCATAGCCACGCAATATGATAAATAATCACTTAAATTTTTTGAAACTACTAACTGCCCTCACAGTTGAACAATTGAAATAAATTTATATAAAAGGCTACTTTGAATTAACACTCTTAAAACTAAATTTATATGTAACATTATCGTGTTGTAGGATCGGTATAAAACTAATTATCGGTCCCTACACTGAACACATGAACGTACTTTTGAAAACTCTGGCTTTATAAATATAAAAACTACATTGGGGCGGCTCACGCGACGGTTATAAATAACGGTTAACAGTTTCTGAACGCAAGGTTTCATTTAGAAATATAAATAATAAGGTTGGGAAGTTTCTTGTTTGTTACAAATATATTTATGAACAAAAACAAAAACCAACTTCAAATTGAATCAAAAGTTAAACGCTATTACGTGCGGATACCCTCTTAATATTACTGAATTATCGAAGGAATATTACAAAATAGAATTAATCAGTACCACATTCTCATCAAAATACTCTTGAAGAGTATCCTGTCCAAAAAAAAAATCATCAAAATCCGTTCGCGTGATATTGAGCTTCTGTCAGCCGTGGACCAAATTAAATGGTACTACACGGGAAGCACCAGCTTAAAAAAAAAGAATAATTACAATCGGTTTACCTGTGGTAACAAACATAAAAAAGTACCGAACGAATTGAGAATACGATCTTAGAGGATAATGGAAACTAATTTGTATTGTTTGTACTAATAGCAGCCAGACTAGCTCTCGTCGACCCGCTAGGTGCGAGGCGAGGAACCCATGCATTTTGTAGAGTATGTACTGGAATTACATAACCCAATTCTCCTATCCCTATTTTTCCATTGGACATCAAAAGGCACAGCTGACTTCGAGTCTTTTATAGTGCTCATCTCTCGGATCGGATGTCTCGTTGTGGGATCCTCGAATGAAGCCTTCGACTCAGTCTTTCCTTATGCGGCATAGCTAACGATGGAGATAAATTGCCCGCATGTGTCTTCAAAAAATTTGTATAGGTGGGTCTAATCATAGCATATACTTATATAGAATATTTCTGCTACAGTCTGCCACCAGTGCGGAAACAGCAACGCATTCCAGTCCTTAAAAGATAGAGTAGACACGAGTCGCGAGTGGAGCATAAGATGGGCACACTATAGATTTTTAATTAAATGAAACGCACTAGCAATTCATGGGCAGTGGTGAACAAGTAAACCATTTGTTAAGTTACTCACATAAAATATATTTTAGATCCTCGATAATGAAACATAAGGTATAACTATAAATAGAGAAAGGTTTTAAGAAAGGATCCTATGAATCCCATAACAGTAGACAGTAAAATAACTCCCCTTTAAGTATCAACTGTACGCATGCCCGTTAGCCTTTCTCAAACATTAACAAAGCAAATAATTTAACGTAAGGCAATTTTCTTACCAACGGTATTTCATGTGAACGAAATTTCCAACACATTAATACACGTCAAAATGGATCCCCCTTGTGTAACATCTGCAGACAGGGCAGAGTTATAAGCCCCTAACGACAAAGTACTTCACAAGTGATAAATCAAATAGAGCTGGGTTAACTTGCCATTACAGCTCTTAGTTATATTGGCTTTCACTCGCCGTTGTGTACCGCTATTGTTTGCAATCAAACAAGGCCCGCATAGGTGACAGGTGCGTGGACAGTTGATAAGAGATTAACTTTACTGACAGCGTAAATTTCAGGTTAAACATTTAATCTGTAGCCCATATTTTTTTGGGAAATATAAAGATACCTACTATTAAGTATATTACGTAAAGTGCTACGTCGCAGACAATGTAAGAGGAAGGCGTATAGGTAGACAAATGTAAGCAGAGTTACAAGCAGGTCATATTTCTCCTTGCCTTTTCCAGTATTAAAGAAATTTCACGTGCCGTGGAAAGGGATTAAATTGTTGGCTAAGAGCATTGCATTGTATTTTACTTTATACTGCATAGGTTTAATGCGTGCAAGATGAGTTTTATTAGATTTTTAATGGGCTAGGTCACTTAAGTGTCTATAGTTAAAATCTGGTGATTTGCAGCTTCTGGATTGATGGATTTAGCCGGATCTTTACACGGTAGAAAGATAATACTTTAGATTTCTGATTTTCTTCCAGTCGTTAGTCTAACACGGAATACTACAGCCCAATAAATCTCCCAATTTTGGATTATTTATATTAATAAAAACTATTTACTTAACTTTTCTAAAATAAAACTAGCCAAGTTACTCCTTATTACATCAGATTTTTGCCGGTGAAAGTCAATCAGTCCAGATTAACTGGAACAAACAGACAAAAATTGTTATTTTGGTATATGTACCGTTAATAATTTATTGTGTTAATATTAAAAGCGGACACTAAAATTTTATTTATTAGTATATATATCGTTTGTTTTAATTTTGCCGTAAGTATTATATTCCAGCTGGCTGTTGGTTGAAATTCAAATCCAAAACCATCAGATCTCAAGCCGAACCCTTGGCCACTAGCACAAGTCATAGCCATTAAATTTTAGTTAGTGTGAATTGCCATCTAATTAAAACAATAACAGCTATGAACTATCAGAAGTTCAATACCCAACGACTTTTGACTCAATGAAATTTTTTAAAGCGAGAAAATACCACAAAATTGATAGTTCCATTAAAATGAGCACCAAGCTCACCGCTAGAATATTAAAACATTTCTTCCTATAATTGCAAAGCTGAACGTACTTTTTCACTGTTTCCATTTAGAAAGTATTATCAAAGAGACTAGTTATTCGCTTGGCCAACCAAACAGCGGGGTTTATTTTCATGTCTGATTTCTCATTAGCTGACGATCTTAATAAGCAGGATGATATTTATAGCTGTGGTTTATCCACGTACTAGTTAGTAGTCCAGGCAGTGCCGGGTCGATAACGTATTATGAACTTTAGAACATAAACTTAGAAATAAGATTACTATTGACTTAACCGTCTGTCCATCTCAGTTTTTCTCTCTCCATATCCAGCTATTTTGGTCTTCCAATGAAAGGCAGTAACTGCATTTGCTGCTCTATATTAAGATAATATATTGGATAAGCGACATTGGTTACGCAACATCGGTATCATGGTTGCTGGTTTGTTTATAAATTATGAATTTCGTGAATATTTTTTTCTTGATATCTATAAATATTTCTTCTTGACACAGTATCAAATAACATCTATAAACCTCTATTAAAAAACAAGGATTTTATACTTATTGAAAGTTCGTTTATTCAGACCATGGCAAGTAATTCGAATGAACAAAATTCAACGAGGAATGATTCAAATACATTGAAAATCCTAAGGCTATTGATGAAATCCTAAGTTACCAGCAACTTCTTTCTTCTTCTTTATGTGCCTCCATCACTGACGGTTAGTCACGGCTAAGCGGAATTGTTCTTCGACAGTCAGATCAGTTCTTTAGTTTTGTTTTTTCAACTCATCATAGCGTCCTATTACTTAACCACTATTAAATTTGATTGCAGTCCGTACTGCTCCTAAGCAGTAAGATCTAAGGATGTATTAAACGAAATTTTGGTACATAAATGGAGAGAATGTTGAAACACCTCTGGCTATAATTAATTAATTTGTTTAGTACATAGTACAAGTATATTAACTACAAAAGGCTGCTCGTAATATTCTTAATATAAAATGTATAACATTTATCAGAAGAACGGGCAAAACGCTGTATCCTTTGAAAGTAATTTGTAAAATTGATTCAAAGAGAGTCGACGCTTCCCGTCGTTTCGCGTACCGGATTCATGTGATGCTTAAAGAATATTTCAGTCTTATCTGACAACACAAATTCTTTTGTCTTTAATTTTTTTCAACTTAATCTTTTCGTCATTTACATAAAAAGTACATTCTAACATCAATAGCCTAATGGCTTAGGGTGCCGTCTGCGCATCGTGGGTTCGAATCCACCATTCGACTATTGATGTTTTTTTTTTTTTTCATGGGAGGAAATGCTTTTATTCATACGTGCCCGCCGGGGAAGCGGGCAAGGTATGTCGGGCTTGGCCTGCTAGAGGCCCCTACCGACTAAAACCTCCCATAGAGCAGTCCTTCACTGTGATGGGGCGAGATAGGGTCGCGTTAGCATTCACCATCTCGCCCCAGATTGATTGACTATTGATGTTAACCATCTCTTTGCAGAAGCTTAAGCTGAGTTGGAATGGTTAACAATAATGTTAGTGATATTTGTGGAAGAAATATATTTACGATTAAAAACGAAAACCGACTATACTCGTAAGTCGAATCAAACGCTATTACGTGTGGACGCCCTTTTTGTATTTCCGAAATATCGTAGGAATATTACGAAACCAATAATACACTTAAAGTACGTCCTTTCCAATAAAAAATGAATCATCGAAATTCGTTGGCGTGATGTTTGAGTTATTCGTTAATTTGTAGCGCACAGACGCATGGTTTTCTCGTGGATACTATTGTCAGATTTGGACCAAGTTTACAGGACCACCAGTTTTCAAATAAAAAAAAACTAAATCGGTTTACCCAGTCGAAAGTTATGCGGTAACAAACATAAAAAAATACAGACAAATTGAGAATTCCTCCTTTTTTGAAGTCAGTTGAAAAAATAAAATTCATTGTTTTGGTGTTAGAGAATGAATAAATATTAGTAATAGGTAATATTTATTTATATAAAAATAAATATAAATATTACTTTAAGTAAATAAAAATAAATTTACTATTGCTTTACGTCGTTCTTATTCTGTTAGCAATATTCTTACAGTCAATAGTATTCTTAAGGTACCCCTCAGCATTAGGACATAATTTGAACTATTAAATATATTGTGATCAATAATGATAAAAGTGCGAATAATTTCATCTGTTAAGTGGAATGAGATAAATAAGTTGAATATATAAGTTGATAAATATTTAAGTAAGTAGTTTATTATGAATTTAATTTTTTTGTACAGTCACATATGAAACTTTCACAAAGAACGTGCATTTTTCTTCTCTCCTCTCAGTTCGCTTGGCACGGAGGAAGTGTACTCAAAGCTTTGTTAACCTCCGTGACCTAAAAGTGTCAGCTCTGTTTAGGTTAAAAGCCACTTAATATTATATATGCGCTTACAGTTATATTAACAATAAGTTAATAAATTGTTTCGTAAAACGTTTCATTCAATTTTCATCATGACGAACTTAGGAAAGGAACCGAGGATTATCTTAAAGATTACTAAGTTGAATGCGAATTACTTAGGCTTAAGAAACAATTGACAATCGTATCAATGAAACTAAGAATTAGTTTAATATTTCTAAGTGGATCTTCTGAGTAAAACTGATATCTTTGAAAGAATGTTAAATACATTAGATATTAATTTATTGCAATATACATATGTATAGAAAACCAAAGATGATTTTAAATTTATTATTATTATAATTTTACATAATTACGATTTTATGATGCGATTGATGATAAAAAAATATTCGTCGCGAAAACTAGCCTATATGTAGTTATATCGTAAATACTTTGATTTTTTTCATCGTTTTTAGTAAAATACTCGTATTAAAAAAATACGAGTAATTCGATGGGTTTTTTTTAAATTAATATGAACGTCTTACAGTCACACCCCCTTACCGCTGGACGTTGAATTACGGGAAACCCTAAAAATAAAAACATAGTACACGTAATATTACGTCAACTGCTTACTTGCAACAAAATAACGCAGAACGCAGCTACAGATATGTAAAAAAAGCAAATGTTTCTACCGCAGTCACACGCACCATTTGCGACAGTTCAAACTGTAACGACCGTTACAGGAATGGACAAAGGTCCCAGCGGCCCCATTATCTATTTCCGTACGATTAAATAACAGCCTTACTAAATTACACTGTCATCGAAGTACTTACTTACCTCTTTTGAGAAAACTAGATGAATAAGATAAGCTATCCTTAAGTTTTCGAAAGAGAATCGGAAGTGACGTTCAATACTTAAAATTCAGGACTTGATGGCAATCCTTGGGTGTTTTAGGTGCATCTCCGTAGTCTCTAGTTCAAGCTCCTACTTCTGGCAGATCCTTCAATTCCGTTGTTGGGTTGACATCGCAATGCCTCCTTGTTGATCCGTCACTCATACACTCTCTCGCTCTATGAATTTTCCCTCAATTATAATGAGGAAGTTTTGAATAGGCATTTACGAAGCTAATGTACCTTACCATAAATATCATTTCGACCTAGCATCAGGTCTAATAGTGGTCATGCACTAGAACTAGAAAGTATAAAAAAATTCTGAGAATTTGTAAATGAAGATTCTCCAATCTTTAAAATCATTCATAAATACATACTCGTATAATTTACGGCGCTATACCTCTTGTATTTTTTCGCTATACTCTGATGATAGTTCTCAGATAGTTATTTCCTCTGTATTTCACAGTAACAGTTAAGGAAGTTCTTAGAAGGAAAAAAATCAATTTTAAACATATTGCAGAAAATTATCTAGTATTAGAAATATTTTAAAAAATTAACAAAGATTTCTCTTTAAAGCATATGATTCATACAAACCGTTCCCGTTAGGAGCAGTCTGAGGGCGGTCACGACTTCGTTTAATCCGACGGCTTTTGGGATTTAATGGCTATCATTCCCAAACGCTAAATCTCCTTCCTTATAGCGCTTCAGCCATTTTGTTTTTCGTCCAAGACTTTTTAAATTTCCATTGAAATTTCATTTTCAAGATTTTTTCTTATTAAAAAAACTAAAACGAAACTTAACTATGCGAGTGAGTGAGATTAATATTTAGTTTTTGTTTATTACTTACGTACCCAAAAAAACCGCAGCTAATGATTGTTCCCGATCTATGGTGATCGCCACCTATAGTAAGTGGAACCTAATCTACGACAAGTGGTGATTCAGTTATTTCATTTTTGTAATACATTTAATACACTCACTCTTAGTGAGAAGTGGATGCTTGATTGTGAATGACGACTGTCCTACATAGAACAAAATTAGGAGACTTAAAAGCTAGATAAGCCGGTGAACGAACATTTTAAATACCAAATTTTAATATTCACAAACCTAAAAAATCGTTTTAGCCTTCAATTATTTTATTTAATGCATGCATATTACGAGAAGCTGCAAATACCGTGTCAAGGACACCGCGTACGGGCAACACAAACGGACTTCGTAAGGTATGAGGAAGCTAAAGTCCTTTACTTTATACCATTATTACCATAATTTATATTAGCAAAGTCCAGAAAAGTTTGCAACTGATAGATTGCTAAATTAAAGCTCAATATTTTTGAAAAGTAAAGTAAATATATTTGTAGAGACGTCTCGTCATTTTACCACTAATTTATGCAAAGAATTTTTATACACTTTGTAGAAGTTATATTTTTTAATCGGCCAATTATTTCTAAACATTTTTTTACTAATTCAATTATGTCTAAATGACTATTTTCTTAAGAAGCTCATTGAATTTAATGCTTGTTTATCATTCACGACCATTGTCAACTTCAAGGTCAAATTGCTTACAATCATTGTAGGTAAAATCTAAATGTTGTAAGCGGATAAAAGGTCACGTTATCGGTTTTAAAGAAAACACTTGATCCAACCGAAATAGCTTGCGTTCTTATCGATAAATTCCGTTTTACCTTGTTCATTGTCCAGTTCCTCTCGAATTGGGATTGGATCCCGATTGTATTATCCAGAATCGAATGGTGATATCAACCTCTACATAATAGATAACTTAGTTATGCAATATTATTAAAAAAACAGATTTACCTTACAAATATGAAAAATATTATAAATAAGCAAACTAAATATTCTTACCTTTAATGTCTTTTTTTTAATTTAACCGTCTAATTGAAAAAAGAATAAAAAGCCCAACAGCTAACAACACAAACAATTAAGCATCTTGATCCGATATTTAATTACACGAGGCCTTTGTAAATATATTTCCTTTGCCTGTTCTATTAAAAAAATTAGATAATAAAATACCCCTATGCTTCCTTATTCTTTGATGCCCATAGATTTGAGAGATTGGTAGCAAAGCAAAAGGACGGTCAAGTTGTGGCGACTACTTATCATGTCGGCCCACAAAGGTCAAGTGAATAGAAATTTTTATGTTTTTCGCTTAGTGCCATCAGTAATTGAACGTGCAAATGGTTTGTGTGTGACTGTATTGAAAGCTTGTTCTCTTTTATATGTTTAAATGTTTAGTAATTATTGGACAGAAATAACCAACAATACAAACATTTACAATTTACTATATCCTCGACTAATAAGCAAATACGCCCGCATCCACTGAAAGGAGATTTAGCGTACAATGCACAATGACATACATCCTACGGACATTATGTTTGTGCTGGGAACAGCTGTTCGTGACAGATATACACGAATGCGAGCATTTAATTCACTAAATAATTGCTGAATAGCAACCGTGACAAAGTTTAGGCATTTCGTATCCTGATACTTGCACACATCTGATAGGTAATCACTAAGTAATTAAAGGATATAGGATGATAATGTGGACGGTATGATCCGATAAATGTCATGATTTCGCAGAATACCGGCGTGAAATATATATTATATATTTCAACTTCTGCGTTTGGACCGGAATATTTTTTTCTTATATTTTTTTTAAAGAAATTTTTTCATAAATATTACTAACATTCTTGTGAGCCATTTCGACCTTGCTTAAGCTTGTGCAAGGAGACGATGCACGTCAATAGTCGAATAGTGGATTCGAACCCATGATCTTACGATAAGATTATACTAGACGATTAATAAGGCGATTGCAGGATGCAACGACTTTTTTTCACGTAAGTTCCAAAATATCGATAACTAAGATAACACAGTTATGAGAGATTATTATTATTTATACACATCTTGCACTGCCGGTACATCGTAGGCCTGATGTAGCTTGTACACAGCAAATCGTAGCTAAACGTAGTCAAGTCGTAGACTTGCGTATTTTCAGTAGTCTTGATTTTATAAGTATATTATGAAATAAGAGTATTTTTGTATTTCATTAAATTAATTGAAGTACTTATATATTTTTATATTAAAATATTGGATTTTATCTTTATTCATGGTAGGAACGTTTCAAATTAAAAATATAAACAACATGTCCAATTACGCTGGTTGTATAATTAACCGGCTGTTCCTACTACTGCGTTATCGTGTTAAGAGAATCGACATTCGTTAGTGCACTTACTATCAAATTGAACAATATACAAGTATGATTGGTACAAATGAAATAATAACAAATATTGATTTCATATTGTGATAAGTTACTTGTAAAAAGAGGTTAAAATTAGTAAAAAAAACAAAATATATACAGTAGTAAATTTGAAAATTATGAATATAGGATAAAATAACACACATAATATGTAAACAAAACTACACTGCGCTTGTTGTAGGGTAGATGACAGCGATAAAAGTTCTTTTTTCACCAATCAAATTCTCATAGTTTCAGGTGGCGAGCCTATATCCAAAAACAAAAGTTCATCAGTTTCATTCTAATAACTGACCTCCTAAACTTGACATCTAACTACTTTTACGAACACGTATCATCAAGCCATCGGGATATGACAAATATATGCCTGATATTTACATTGTATGATAAATATTTTTATAGTCACTTAAAGAAAAATGATGATGAAAATCTGCTAATTTAATTTCAATAATGACAAATTTACCCGAGGCATACGTACTTTGAAGATAAGTTAGGTTATTTTATTTATATAGTGCCTCACAATATCCGAGCAATGTATTTGGTATTTACATGAATAAAAAACCTTTATCTCAATGGTATATGCAACATAGTTCAAATCAAATCTTGACGACGTTTGCAATAAACAAATACATAACCACTGACATTTTATTTTATTATCACATTCATATCATTAACGTTTTGACGCCCAAATTCTCTTTCGTCCACACTTTTTGTGGCCTTTCTTATTAAGAAGTACTTACCTAGTTTTAAATGGTCTTTAACGTATCACGATTAACGTATTACGAACGGTCAATAAACTGCAGGTGCGTCACCGCCCTCTGAGAATGCAGTAGGCTCCTTTCTTGAAGGTCCGCAAATTGTACAGATTTAAAACATGATGCACAATACCAATAAATTAGTGCACAAAGATTATAAAATGTATAGCCTCTTGGCATCAGAGGAGGACCCGTGCCGAAGATCCTGACGCTGTCGAGCGAGACAGTGGCGAGACCAAGTAAACCACTCTTCCACCATTTCTTTACACAAAATAAGTAGTATATTACATAGAAGTTTATTAGTATAGCAGTCTGGTATTGTTTAAGTAAATGGTCAGTGTCTCTTCTCAGTACCGCTGGTTCTAAAACCTTCTTAAATAAAACTATAACTTGATGAGCAGTAAATTTATTTATTTCCTTAAATAACATCTTATTATCGAAATATTTACAGTCGGCGCCGCACCACTTATAATTATTTTGTTCATAGACAATATTGTTCCGATCGATGATGCATTGATCTGTTTAATTCTTTAATTATTAAAATAACTTACTTATTCATACTTTTAAGTGATAACTTTAGCATTCCAATTTTTAACATTTACTTAAATCTAGATTTTTTGTATGACAACTAAAAACTGAATGATAAACATAAAAGTATCTTCACATTAATTGAAACTAAATCCGCAATAAAGTGTCTTTTTTTATTAAGTAGAACGAACTACATTAAGATTTGTGCCATTTCATAATTAAGTGTGAAATTGGCTCTCCAATGAAAAAAGTGATTTGGATAAATTTTGGACAATGAAATGTAAATTATATAATAAAACCTTTTAAAGTCTGAATACTCCAAATGGCGGAATGTTAAAATGTTGATTTAAAGGTATAGTTACATAAAGATTGTTCAATTCAAATAACCATTGTGGCCCGTTATGGATGAGCCAGTTTCGATTAAGAGTTAGGTTACATGCTACTCTCCTCTCTAATGGCCGACTTTCTCGGGCATTGATAATAAACCATTTACCGTCGCTTCTATCTGGTCAGTCCATCTCTTCTTCGTGGCCTGGTTCCCTGAACCAGCAGTCGCTCATTGCCACCTCGCCTTGGCAGTATACGTGGCCAACGTGACGATACGAGACTACTAGTGAGTCCTACGAAGTGTTATCGTGATGTGGATGTCCAATGAACTCGGCGAAACGAAGGAGTATATCTCTTTCGTTTCACTGAGTTGATTGGACATACCCTCGGCCTATCTAGCAAGAAGGTCGGCAAACTTCTACTATAAACGCAAAGGTCGCTTCATCCTTCCGCTTAATAAAAAGATCACCATTCTAAAGGGCCACATTTCGACTAGTTAGTATATCCCATTAAGTGCCAAAATCCCGCTCCGGGACTAGAGAAAAATATACTTGTTTGGTGGCATTTTGAAATTTTGGTATATGTAGAAAATAATTCTTAGCGTACTCATTGTAGGGTAGTACTGCAATTTATCAAGTTTTTGTATGTAAGATAAGTCATAACATAATTACATTATGTCTATGTTTTTTGAATAGAACAATATTCTAAGTCAATTATTTTCCAACTGTTGTTAAGAAAATTTTTTCTCTCTGAGCGGGTTTATGCTACACGTGCTGTTTGTTTTGCAGGAACTTGCCATTCAAGCAGAAATAATCAAAACGGCTGCATTTGTGAGCTATTGGGTAGAATAATTCGTACAACTCGTTGCAAAATCGTTATAAATAATCGCTTTAAGATCTTAACACCACGTTATTTTATGCAAATTATAAAACAAATATTCAAAAAACGTCTATATTAAGCGAGAAAACATTTCTATATAATACCCTTTACACATTTTTTATAATGATAAATAATATGCAACAATCATTGTTTACATGTATTATTATATAATTCGAGTACTTTAAAATTTTCAGAACTAAATATATTTTTTTAATTGTTTTTAAATGTCAAGCCTTAGTTAAATATATTTTAAATATCAATTGAACTATTATTTACTTTATTACAGTTTTTTGGTTCAGAAATCACAGTATGTACATGATCTGTTTTGAATTGCAAAAGATGACATTAATTATAACAGAACACACTCGTGCAAACAATACGAAGTTATGATAAAAAAGTGACAATTTACAAAATGAGTTTCACTAACGCAACTTAACTTTTGTATTTGCACTTATAAGTATTTACAGATTTTGTTTAAAGTGTTGCTAGTTTCGGTTAAAACTTTATCATTATTAAAAATTTAATTAAACTAATTGAAAGTGTATTACAAAACCTAGATACTAAATTAATCAACAAGCTACGACTATGAAAAACTTACAGGTATATAATGACGTAGCTGGACCTGTACTGTATGTGTGAACTTACACTGCAAATGATTTCTGTAAAATTCTGAAAATCGCACTATACTTAGAAGAAAGTTGCAAGTGAAATTACATAAATATTTTTCATTTCAATTGTTAGCTGTCAACACACGGCACCCAGCGGTTGTTATGCATTATAACTACTTCCAATGATATCTTAGTGATTTTTTTGAACATGAACCTTATTGTATCCTTAATTCATAATTAATAATTTAGTTGATCATCACATTAACTTGGCATTGTAAGCAATAACTTAACTTTATTAGTTTGTAATCAGACTTCTAATTATTTTTTGTAAAAAAAAGTTGTCACAGCATAAAGCGAGTATACTAGTTATTGGTCTATTTCATTCCATAAGGAAGACCATGACACACATGCCTACGAAGTTTGGAAAAATAATTCCTAAACATGACGGAGATATTGTGCATTTACCTAATAGTAAGAATTGTTTTTTGAGATTTGATTGTCTTAATTTTTAAATTTTGTTACGCCACGACTTTTATAAAATTTTCTACATCAATAAACAATTATTATTATTTATACGTCATTTTATTATAAATTATTTGCATAAACCATATCGTAGGCTTTTATCACGATATCAATTGAAAGGATATGGGCGCAAGTTCAGTTACGTAATTGTGTCATTTGTTTTAATTTTACGTTTGAAGTAAACTCAGTTAAAACTAACCACCTATTTAAATCTTGTCGTGATCGTGAAGTCTTTTAAAACAAATTTCTCTATAACATTACATTTCTCCACAAAACTGTTCTACGTTCCGGGAAAGTTCATGTTTTCCACTTACGACTTTTTTCCACGAATACTGCGAAATGATCTGTACGGCTAAATATATCTAATGTAAATGAAAGAGTCCACTGTGTGCTAATGATACATTACAACGAATTTCAAATTGTGACACTAGCAGCCCATCAATGTGACCACAACGCTCAGAAGCGCCGCGGAGAGAGGATACTGCAGGCGGAGCTGACCGCCGTGCTGCATTGCAGCCGGGTGTTCACCTAATTAGAAAAGCTTTCTTAACTATAAGGAGATATTAGGTGTACAAATAAGTTTCCGATTTGAGAAAGATGGCGTGGCACCAGGATTAGAATACGCAGATGGTAACCGGCTTGAAAATTCATTCCAGAACAACATAACTCTATCATATTATTAAGTTTGCATTAGCATCATACGTTTTTCTCCAAATAAAAATGTCTAAATTTGAGCCAAATAAATGTAGACGGCATATTTATTTAATTTAAAAGAATCTGCCACCGAGATGCCTTGATTGCTCGTAGAAGCATACTATGAGGATGTCTTGAGTGATTTCAAAATTTTAAAATGGTGATTTTGAAAAAAAAAAGATCGCAATGGAAGGTAAAAAATTGACGAGAATGCAAATTTAGAGAAATTACTGAAGGAAGATTCGTCTCCAATATAAAAGGAACTTACACTAACTTTAAAGTCACTCAGCAACCAGTTTCACATCGCTTAAAATTACACTTTCATAATTTTTTTTAGTCAAAAAACGTCTATTAACAAGTATATTATATTACATAAAAAAAACTAAAACTACTTCAAAACTGAACTAAAATGTCACGCACAAGCTTGATGCGCGCATACTTATGCTTCTGAAGATATATGATAATTAAATTTTAATTATTAATTTATGTTTTTGAATAATATGCCAGTTACTTACCACTCAATACGTGGACGAGTACGGATTTGGGGTTAGCGTTCGCCGGGGCGCATGTGTATCTCCCCGAGTCAGGGGCTTTCGCCTTTTGAACAAGAAGGTGGGATGTAGTAGTCTCACCCTTTTCGGTAATCACCGACACTCCGCCACGCGGAGAGTCATAATTTATCTCCTAATAATGTAAGATATTCTTTTAATATATAAAAAAAAGTATGTTTTAGACCACAGGTCTAAAGTTAGGTATGGACATACATAAGTATAATATATAAACAAAATATAACATATACACGACTGTTCAAGAGTATGTTATTTGAGCCTTCAGTGTGATACAGATAATAGGCCTGCACTGCATCTTAGATATACGAAACGTAACTGGCTATGAGAGAAAAAAAGAAAGAAAATGTGTGCTCACATCTTTCTCTCCTGCTCCTACAGTAATATAGTAATCGCAAAGCTCTTTCTCTATTCACTAAATAATATCTTCCTTTCAACATCCCTTAGCCTTGCCCGATCTCACTGTTTGTAACGCTCTCCCCAGATTAGTCCCCAAGTCAAACGTGCGTAAAGAAATTTTACTTAAAAAAATTACTAGATATCATATCACTGTATAAAACATCTATGTACTATAATTTGCATAATTCTTCGTCGTATGCTAAATTTAAAATTTCTTCAATTACCTTGATTACATCAAATGCAAAGTTTTTATCACATATAAAAGTTTAGGCAAACGACCGATTGCGTGTGCAGTTCAGTTCTGGCAACGATTCAAGCCTCTGCGACAGACTTGTAAATGACGGTAGTTTTTGTGATTGGAATTTACGTAACACAATTAAAAGTTGCTGCACTAAGTACTTGGCGGCTTATGTTCGCACACATTCTGCACTTATCGAGCATACAATTTTCATTAAAAAAAAAACAAAACTCGAAAATTACATTTTTTCCTTAATTGAATGATCAACTTTTGGTCAAATCAAATTTTTTTACCAGTACAGTATAATGAAGCTTATACTACAAATAGTTTAAAGGAGCATTTGCTACTTTTGCCAATAAATTCGTTTACAATACGAGATGAGTAATAGAAGTTTACCCTATTCTACTCTAATACTCTTCTAAATACTACCACATCGTTAAAAGTTCTAAGCTAACACGTTCCTTACAATTTAAACAATATACAACTTTGCACTTCTATCTCATTGAACTTTACAAACTGAGCATGAGTTAACTCATGCTTATTCAGCTTTGCAATTTCTCGGCGTTATGCATCGAACCTTCGATAAAGGTCGATAGTGAACCAGAGGATAGTTGAGTGATACGTGTACGTCTTTGAAATGATAATATTATTGGCCTTTATTTGAACGTGGCTTTTTTTTTAATTTTAAACGTTTAATGCTGTTAGCATCTTTTGAAGCTTTTACAACTTCTTCGGTTTATGAGAGATGGCCGAAATCTCAGGAGATTATTAAAAATTCTCTGGCAAGTACACAGTACTCCGCGAGTCTTTAGCTATTGTTACGAATGAAGCGTATCCCATACTATTAGTGACCCTCATATAATTACTTCGTTTTATAAGAAACTGATAGAGGATCTATGGTTTGAAGAGAATCTATCGGTTAAATTTGTTAATCTGACATGGTATTCTCATAGTTGAAATGTAGGAAATGCACAATTATAAATTGAAAAGTACAATTTCATCTTTACCGTGACCCGACAGTGCATAGAGCGTATTCCAAGCATTTTAAATATACCGTGACCAATTCAATTAAATATGATTGTAAAGCAAGAAATATGGTAAAACGTAAAGTTTCTTCATACACCTAAATACTACCACATCGTTAAAGTTCTAAGCTAACACGTTCCTTACAATTTAAACAATATACAACTTTGCACTTCTATCTCATTGAACTTTACAAACTGAGCATGAGTTAACTCATGCTTATTCAGCTTTGCAATTTCTCGGCGTTATGCATCGAACCTTCGATAAAGGTCGATAGTGAACCAGAGGATAGTTGAGTGATACGTTTTTGAAATGATAATATTATTGGCCTTTAATTGAACGTGTTTTTTTTAATTTGAAATGTTTAATGCTGTTAGCAGCTTTTGAGAGACTTTTACAACTTCTTTGGTTTATGAGAGATGGCCGAAATCTCAGGAGATTATTAAAAATTCTCTGGCAAGTACACAGTACTCCGCGAGTCTTTAGCGACCCTCTAATACTATTAGTGACCCTCATATAATTACTTCGTTTTATAAGAAACTGATAGAGGATCTATGGTTTGAAGAGAATCTATCGGTTAAATTTGTTAATCCGACATGGTATTCTCATAGTTGAAATGTAGGAAATGCACAATTATAAATTGAAAAGTACAATTTCATAGTGCATAGAGCGTATTCCAAGCATTTTAAAAATACCGTGACCAATTCAATTAAATATGATTGTAAAGCAAGAAATATGGTAAAACGTAAAGTTTCTTCATACACCTAGATATTACCTCATCATTGTGAGTCCATCGTATCGCAGGCGGTGGTTCTGGTGAATGCTGTACAACGCAGGTCAAGTTTATGGTGCTGCCCATATTGATGAATAGTTCTGGGCCACCCAATATTGTGGTCAAAGGTTCTGTTAAATTGACATTTTAATTATGCGATTGACATATTTTTTTTTTCATTAACGCAATGACTGTAAACTTCCTAAATAATATATGTATTATATTTAATTTTTGCAATACAAAATTATTAGGTATTTGATCCTATGATTTTGTTTGATGATCATTAAACAATCAAGAAGCGTTAATACCCTACTTAGGGTACGTTATGCGAATTGTAAGGTCGTAGGTTCGAATCCACCATTCGTCTATTGACCTGAACCATCTCCTAACATAATCCTAAGCTTCTTTGGAATTGTTAAAAAGAACGTTAATAATATTTGTGAAAAAAAATCTTATAATTCTTTTAAAAAAAAAAAAATCGTCGTAAAAGTTTGCGAATCAGTTATGCTACGAAATGAAAATCTGTAATTTCTACCCACTCTCTAAATCCTCCTCCTTCATTATAAATGCTTTCATATTTATCTTTTGCTTTTAACTTTACTCTCCTAACGGGCTTGTTTAGTGATCTTGTTGTTCCTCAGCCAAAACTCTAGTATTACCGAACCAACTAACCAAAAGCAAACATTTGCAAATGGAGCTCTTTCATTAAGGTACACAAAGCGTTTACCGACGACGGAGAGGTGCATGCGGTGGCCGATGGGCGGCGTTGTCCCCACTTGGCACTCGTAGATGCCGGAGTCGCGCCGCTGCGGGAATCTTATCTGGACAGTAAACATTTTAAATATACCATGGTTAGTGACCTACTTTAAAATGTTTAGGTGCCAAGTGTTGAATTCCTAAATTTATTGATGCGCTTACTTTACGTGATTTGCTGGCCGGTTGTTATGAAAATCGGCCAGTCAAACTGCTACGGAATGTTAGGTCTCGTTTCTTGTCGTAGCACTGTAGCTTGGTTCTCACATGCTACTCACAAGTAATGCATTTCAATATTGAGTATACAAAATAAAGGGTATATAGTGTTCTTGATAGTTTATAAAAATTATGGTGCTAAAGTAGGCTAGCTGGACTATAAACTTTAATGGGGTGAATTAGTAATTAAGGTTAGAGAACTTTTATGCGCTTTCCTATTACAAATTGGTATTATACCAAATTCAAATATTTTTCAAGATATGCAAATTTCCGCTCTCTCACTGCTGAGCACGTGCTAAATTAATTGATTCTAGAAATCAATCTCACTTTACTCATATTCCATGAAGCGGAAACCGAACATCCGTACACTGATTTATAAATAAAATTTTATTGTACACCAAAATCAAACAAGAAGCAAATTACAGAACTAAGGTACATTTTACAATTTATTCTACAAAGGGCGGCCTTATCACTAAGTGCGATCTCTTGCAGGCAACTTTTTTATGGACAGGAAGTGTATGAACGAACCAAGACGATGGTATACACATACAAATATTATAACAAATCTATACATTGAATTAATAATCTATACTATTTGAATTAATAGTTTAATAGCACAGTTCCGACGATATTGATTGATAATTCTGCATTAGCATATTGCGTTATCCCAGTTATTAATCTAATGGTAGACGTGAGTGGCTGCTCAGACTTCAGAGACAGCTCTCTTTTTGAACTTTGGACAGGAAATCGCATTCAAACCAATCTACATTCACAAGAAAATAATTGTTGATACGGAATCAACAATTATTTTCTTACCGATGCTCTGACTTTTTTCACCATTCGCTGGCAAGTCTTTTTAATGGTAGAGGGGTAAACGAGCAAACTGTTGTATGAACGTGTATGAGCTTCTCGAATCGTTAGGAAAATGAACTATGAGTGCTTCGAAACACTAGTTCCTTATTTTACTGATTTTCATGTTCAATGTTCCTGGTTTTTGTATAAAACATTCTAAACTGAAGGACCTCTCAGTCAAAGTTAAACAAGGTCATGCTCTGAGTGTTGAGAAATTTTCAAAGCCGCATAATAAGTCTAACGAAGGTTTGATAAGGGGTGAAGAGCTTCCAAACCGTTTATGGGTTAGGGTCCTTGAAAGTTAACGAAAGGGTTTGTTCTCTAATAAAACGAAGTTCGGGAAAGTCGTCTGTAATTAGACACGAAATGGAGTACAAGTAAAACCTAGCGTAGCGACAAAAGTTACGCCTTTTGCGTATAAATGAAAAAAGATGCTGCTAACGGCCTTCATGTAATCTTTACCCACACAAAAAGTTATTATATCGATATAATACATATTATCTTCATTTTTTAAACATTTCTTAATGTACACATAATTTACATAATATTGGTTAACCAATTGAGAAATCACTATTAATAACATCAAAAGTGGGGATTGTTCATCATTGCTTACATACATAAACCCGATAGCAAAAATTCATGTATTTTAAAATGTTTAGGTGCCAAGTGTTGAATTCCTAAATTTATTGATGCGCTTACTTTACGTGATTTGCTGGCCGGTTGTTATGAAAATCGGCCAGTCAAACTGCTACGGAATGTTAGGTCTCGTTTCTTGTCGTAGCACTGTAGCTTGGTTCTCACATGCTACTCACAAGTAATGCATTTCAATATTGAGTATACAAAATAAAGGGTATATAGTGTTCTTGATAGTTTATAAAATTATGGTGCTAAAGTAGGCTAGCTGGACTATAAACTTTAATGGGGTGAATTAGTAATTAAGGTTAAAGAACTTTTATGCGCTTTCCTATTACAAATTGGTATTATACCAAATTCAAATATTTTTCAAGATATGCAAATTTCCGCTCTCTCACTGCTGAGCACGTGCTAAATTAATTGATTCTAGAAATCAATCTCACTTTACTCATATTCCATGAAGCGGAAACCGAACATCCGTTCACTGATTTATAAAATTATGGTGCTAAAGTAGGCTAGCTGGACTATAAACTTTAATGGGGTGAATTAGTAATTAAGGTTAAAGAACTTTTATGCGCTTTCCTATTACAAATTGGTATTATACCAAATTCAAATATTTTTCAAGATATGCAAATTTCCGCTCTCTCACTGCTGAGCACGTGCTAAATTAATTGATTCTAGAAATCAATCTCACTTTACTCATATTCCATGAAGCGGAAACCGAACATCCGTACACTGATTTATAAATAAAATTTTATTGTACACCAAAATCAAACAAGAAGCAAATTACAGAACTAAGGTACATTTTACAATTTATTCTACAAAGGGCGGCCTTATCACTAAGTGCGATCTCTTGCAGGCAACTTTTTTATGGACAGGAAGTGTATGAACGAACCAAGACGATGGTATACACATACAAATATTATAACAAATCTATACATTGAATTAATAATCTATACTATTTGAATTAATAGTTTAATAGCACAGTTCCGACGATATTGATTGATAATTCTGCATTAGCATATTGCGTTATCCCAGTTATTAATCTAATGGTAGACGTGAGTGGCTGCTCAGACTTCAGAGACAGCTCTCTTTTTGAACTTTGGACAGGAAATCGCATTCAAACCAATCTACATTCACAAGAAAATAATTGTTGATACGGAATCAACAATTATTTTCTTACCGATGCTCTGACTTTTTTCACCATTCGCTGGCAAGTCTTTTTAATGGTAGAGGGGTAAACGAGCAAACTGTTGTATGAACGTGTATGAGCTTCTCGAATCGTTAGGAAAATGAACTATGAGTGCTTCGAAACACTAGTTCCTTATTTTACTGATTTTCATGTTCAATGTTCCTGGTTTTTGTATAAAACATTCTAAACTGAAGGACCTCTCAGTCAAAGTTAAACAAGGTCATGCTCTGAGTGTTGAGAAATTTTCAAAGCCGCATAATAAGTCTAACGAAGGTTTGATAAGGGGTGAAGAGCTTCCAAACCGTTTATGGGTTAGGGTCCTTGAAAGTTAACGAAAGGGTTTGTTCTCTAATAAAACGAAGTTCGGGAAAGTCGTCTTTAATTAGACACGAAATGGAGTACAAGTAAAACCTAGTGTAGCGTAGCGACAAAAGTTACGCCTTTTGCGTATAAATGAAAAAAGATGCTGCTAACGGCCTTCATGTAATCTTTACCCACACAAAAAGTTATTATATCGATATAATACATATTAGCTTTATTTTATATATTATTACTATGTTTGTTTTATAACACACAAAACAAAGGAAACTATAGATAAAAAAAATGTTTTTGTTATTATAATGAACTTACCTTTAATATCCAGTCCTCGGTATGGGGATTGTGTACACTGATAAACCTCTGATCTGAAGTGTAAGTCATTCTTCCGGATGTAAGAAGGTGAATGTCACGATGCCGTATCCACGAGACCTGCGCAAAAATTGTTCGATTATATTCTGTACAATAACTTTTGCTTTGAACCATGAACGACATAACCTGCCTTTATATTAACATGGTTAAAAAAATACCATGCTTATTGTTTGCTTGTAATTTGTATATACATAAGCATAAAATCTATCTACATTTTTTTAAACATTTCTTAATGTACACATAATTTACATAATATTGGTTAACCAATTGAGAAATCACTATTTATAAAATCAAAAGTGGGGGATTGTTCATCATTGCTTACATACATAAACCCGATAGCAAAAATTCATGTATTTTTAAAATGTTTCACATCAGCAGGATATGAACACATTCTATTATTAAAAAAAAACTGAGATTTAGTTCCATCTAATGCGTTACGAAAAATGTGAACTAGCGTGGCTAATAAAAGTTAGTGAAGATAGAGAGTTACGTTTCGTATGTTTAAGATACAGTGCAGGCTTATTATGTGTATCACATTGAAGAAGCAATACAAAGCGGTGCGCGCATAGTTTTCTTTCTCTCTTAAATAACTGTGTATATATTAAACAAATATAAACATGTAATTATATATACATATATGTATATGGTGCCAAAGAAGTTTTACTTCATTCGTGTGGTCTAAACTACACTCGTTTAGCGTCTTTACCACGCAATTTATTTTGTGATAATTGCAGTAAGGAACATTTATTTATAGCGTCGCTTTTAATCATAACAAATAGAATTCATCGTACCGTTCTGTTCCCAAGGTCGTGTACTCTGCAATTTAATTGCGCGGTCTTTCCAACTAGAGCTGTAACATTTCTGGAGTAGGCCACGTCGAAATGGGGTCCTCTCTGCGCCAAGCCCAATTCTACGTCGGGATAGTCTAGTTCTGGTGCGCCGCTTCTGCCCACGCCATTTGTATTACCGGTGCAACCTGTTTATTAAAATTGTTTATCAAAACATCTAATGATTTTTGTAGCTACCGTATAGTAAAAAATAATCGCTGTCGCTCTCAAAAGAATTCCCAAACATATCAAACATTAATTATATTATATTTTTTTAATGTTTACCGACTTCTAAAAAGAAGGAGGTTCTCCTCTATTTGTCGCTATTTTTTTATAAATGCTTGTGCACTCATATTGCTGTATTTTATTTTGTGATTATGTATTTTTTTTTAAATTAGATCCTATATTAATTATGTTGGCAACGACCTTCGGTTAAAAAAAGTCCGTTGGGTTAATTACTAATTATGTAGATATTGGTAGATTTATGATAATCCAAGACATAATTTTTTCCTCCAACGAGCACGAAGATTGCGCCAGATTTTCGTATAACAACTATGATTCTTTAGAAAGTAAACATAGCGACAATGCGTAGTCGCATTTAATGTTTAAGCCAATGATTTGATTTGAAATTTTAAATTTATAGAATGCGACTAGTTAATGTAATCCTCTAAATATAAAATATATTTGCACATTCGTCTAGTGCAGTGGTCGACAATCTTTTCGTTCAGAAGAGCCAAATATATCACTTTATAAATGTATTTAAAGTTTCCTAGTAGGAAATAATTTTTAACCTTCTTCAAAAACAGGGGAAGTTCTCAATTTAACTGTATTTTTTATTTTATGTTTGTTACGTCAGAACTTTCGAATGGGAGAATCGATTTTGATGATTCTTCCCGTGTGAAGCCATTTCAATTTGCTCCATATCTGACAATGGACTCCATGTCATGTGAAAACCTTAAAAGTCTTAAATTTGTTTTAAGTATATACGCGACAAATAGACAAATAACACAATATCACTCTTACCAATTTCGATGATTCATTTATTATTGGAGAGGATGTACTTCAAGGGCAGCTTGAAGAGATTCTGATTAATTCTATTACGTAATATTCCTAGGATAATTCGGAAATACATAGAGGGCGTCGTCGCGTACGTGTTGGATTTGATTTGAAGTCGGTATTTATGTTAAGTCGTGCATTCTGAAGGTTGCTTTTGTAACATGACTTAGCTTATACATTCTTCATTGTTAACAGTACATTCAATTCTTACATATTTCTAACAAGAGTAAGATAATAAGTATTTATTAGTAAACTATGAGTATCTCACTAAGTAGATTTTCAGTAAAAGTGTATCTATATTTGCACAGCGTGTATTGAGGTCTA
Source organism: Meandrusa payeni (assembly GCA_029286785.1). NCBI lineage: Eukaryota > Metazoa > Arthropoda > Insecta > Lepidoptera > Papilionidae > Meandrusa > Meandrusa payeni. Next base: position 676,561 of record JAGSMX010000008.1, on the reverse strand, counting down.
CCAAAATGTATAAAATAATTCAGGTCACGCATCCAGAGGCCCGGCATTATGTTGGCTGCAATAAATAACAGTCACCCACAAAATAGAGCAAGTTTAATATTAAACATTGTGGCGTTTACTAAGCGGCTACTTTTGTCTCCTTCGAGTATTATGGACGCTATTCAAGGCAAAGACAGGCATTGTACGCTCCACTGAGTTACGAGCGCAATATATCCAGCTATTATACAGCGATCCATTTCTATACTTGCTTTCAGTTAGGCCATTTGTACAAATGAATCTCTGCTGAAGTAAGACAAAGTTCTGTGGCGTGAAATCCGGACTTTTATTATTTTGTTTTGATTGATTTTCTTCCTTAAAACTTCAAGGTCAATGAAAGTCAATTATAGTAAGAAAACAAGTAGTTTACGTCAAACAAACTAATTTGAATAGAGAAAATATTTCCTAAAAATAGCAATTTTCCTTAATATCATAAAATAGCAATTTTTAAAGCCTCCGGAAAGGTGTAGCTGGCGTATATTGAATACTTTTTTTATAAGAAAATATAAAATTTGGTAGTAATATATTACAATTTTTGTAGTAATTTTTCACAGTACCTTCTCATTATTTTAAATCGGTAAAACAAGTATATTAACTATGAATTTGTATTTACAAATTATCGTAGGAATATCGTACGAAATAGAGTTAATCATAACCAAACAAAACTCTCATAGAAAAACGGTGGGCGTAATATTGAGTTATTCGACCATTTATGACCCACATTTATGCAAATTTAAAAATTATATAGTTTTGTCATGCCTTTGTACGAATTGAACCAGTCGTCACCACGCGAGAAGCACATTCATACAAAAAAAGAGCTATAAAATCGGTTTAGTTAGTCGATAGTTATGTGGTAACAAACATAAAAATAAACATACAGATGAATTGCGAACCTTCTTGTTTTTAAGTCGGTTCACGATTAAAACTCTTAAACGAAGAACAATGTAAGCTATTTATATGTCAACTTAGGTTATTAACCGTTGGTACTCTTACCTGTGCGACTCACTAGGGCGAGCACCCCCATCGCTCCGAAGAGGAAAGCCATGATCACGGCTAAATCACGGGACCGTTCATAACAACCCTTTACCGCACCGATTCACCCTTTACTCGTTCATCTGCAAGCAAAAAGAAAACCACGCTGTGAGGTTATAAAGATAAATTTACAGTGAACGATTTGTTTCAAAGAAGAGTATACATTTGTTCTTTTTAAAGTAGCGGGATATTTGTGAATATAACAAATAATACACTACATGTACATTTTATTTATTATAATTAATATGTTCATGTTGTTGTATATTTCTCTTTACGTTTATTTTATAAAAATAAAGCTTTGTTTTAATTATAAACAATTCTTTTTGTTATATACTTCTTACTTATTACCTTACTATTTATTAATTTATTTTACCTTTTCTATCCTACAGGGTTGCCTGGAAGCTCGCTCACAGCGATAAGGCCTTCCTTGCCCACTTGGGTAAGTTTGTTTTTTACTATAATTTATTGTACTTATTTTAAAACGTGAGTAATCAAGAATCTATCTACGTCGCATTTTAGCTGAATTCTGCTGGATAAGTTTTCTTTCAGTTTTCGTAGCCAATATGTCGTACCAATTTTAGGGGTTTAGCTAAATTAAATTTTACAAAACAAACATAAAATAAATATTTTAACACAAAGAAAAAGAATCAAGCAGTAACCTTGTATAATATTATGCTCTATAGGTTGTGGAACTATGAACGGAAGTCGATCACCTCTGCCCTCGTCGTCTCCTCTCGTGACCATCCTTTCAAAATGTTTAGCACCGATATAAATCACAAGTATATTCACGAGCAAAAATAAAAACCGACTGCAAATCGAATCAAACGTTAAATGCTATTACGCGCGGACGCCCTTCGAATTACCGTAGGAATATTACGAAATCAAATTAATCACAACCTAGCCAAACTTTTATCAAAGTTTGCCCTTTCCAATAAAAAAATGAATCATCGAAATTGGTTTGCGTGATATTGACATAATCGTCCATTTATAGCGTACATACTTTATGCAAATTTAAGGCTTATATGGTTTTCTCATGGATGGCACTGAATTATATTAAATTTAATTATTACTATATGGAAAGTACCAGGTTTCAAAATAAAAAAAAATATCAAAACTGATTCACCGCGTCGAAAATTATGAGGTAAAACATAGAAAATATACAGACAAAGTTGACACATATTAATAGTAAAATTATCCCTTCCCCTAATCTATCTTTACCCTAATACAATGTAAGAAGATCCATTGGATTAAAGAAAGGTTGGGATGCAATGAAATAAAAGCAAATCCGATATCTGATACTTTGTGTCCCCCACATTTGTGACTTCGGCTGGAAATCGTACACAGTTCAGTAGACAAAAAAGAAAAAATCTTTATCACTCTATAGGAGTAAAGATAACTCAAATGATCTAAATTTAATACGTTTATCCCACTGTTGGGTTATACTTACTTTAAACAAGTCTATTGTTTAAAGAAACTATTGGGGTATAATCCGCAACGCAGCATCAGTGCGGTAGACTCCACGTATTTTAAATAAATATTATAAGTTAAAGGAACGCAGGTTTCCTCACAATGTTTACCTTCACGCCAAGCATTTTATATCAACGTTGCGTTGTATATCAGCACTTAAAAATTCTACCAACAATTCACTGGCGCTGGCATCGGTTATCAAATACAAGATGATACTCGTAGCCTCTCATCCTACTTAAGACATCTGGACGCTGAGCCAAATTTCTTAGACTATTAAATTCACGGCCTAAATAAACCAGGTAGCACTACTTAAAACTTTCACTTGACACTACTATCCTCTCACTTATCAAACACCGACAACAGTAACTAACAATTAAGTGAACTACTCAACAAGACCCTAAAAGGTCATTGAACAAAAATTGAAAAAAAAAACACTCGTGAAGTAAGAATAAAAACCGATTCTTCAAATCTTATTAATATTAAAGGACTAGTATTTCTGATTATTAGTTGCGGACGTGATCTTTGTATTTTAGAATTATCGTACGAATATTAAGATAAAGAATTAATCAGAACCTATCCAATCTCTCATCAAACTACCCTTGAAGTACATCCTTTCCAATAAAAAAATAATCATCGAAATCTGTTGGTGTGATTTTGAGTTATTCGTCCATTTGTGGCGCACATACTTAATGTAAATTTAAGACATTGTAAGACACGATAAGAGAAAATAGATTAAAATTACTTGAAATTTTGGTGAACGGTCACGCATTGCCTTACTGGCACTTGGGTAAAATCATAGATAGACCTATTTGTTCGTCCGTGCTTTATAAACACTGTTTCATATTTTCTATTTACAAAGAGCTGACGTAACGGCGGGCTGCTTGCTCCATACAAATGGACGTTTTTAATTTTATGACAGTAAAAGCTCTCTGTTATATCGCGGTTATGCAAATGTAGGACTCCATTACTACGCCCTCTTTACATTCGTTTACATCTAAATCCGTACATACAACGACAAACCCTGATCGTCCGAATTACCGAGTGGAGTGTTAAGCATTATATAAGCAAGCACACGGAACAATTTTTACACAGGAATTTTTTACATTAAAATTGGATTGAGTGGCTATTACATAGAGCTGCATATGTACTAGTGGTTTCAAAACATGTTAGCAAGTTAAAATTCTAAGGAAGCGATTAGTAACTAATTTACTTTATACAAAAAATGCACCCTAATTTATTTTATACGAATAAAAATTAATTTAAATTTAACCCATGCCAAATCAACAATTCTTTGTATTAAATCTCAGCTAAAGATTTTCTATTGTTTAATTTCTATTTTATGTGGGCCACAAATGGTCGAATGACTTAATATCAAATCAACCCATTTCGATAATATTTTTTTTATTGTAAAAGATTTACTTCAAGTAGTTTGATGAGAGTTCGATCAGGTTCTGATTAATAATATATCTCGTAAATATACCGCATATACCGCGAGTAGAAAGATAGAGATCTTTCCCAAAAAACACCTAATGATCATGGCCATTTAAAATTCATATCATTCAAAATTGCGATTTCGAGAGGGACCTTTTTAAATTTTATTTTAATTTATCGATACTATAAATTTTTGTATTTTGTAAAATAAGAGGACATTTTATTTCTTTATTATTCATAAAGGAAATAAATGAATGTCCATAGGGAGCGTTTACAAAAAAGTTCGTCAAGTAGGAAATCTCAGCACTGCAGAGCTATTAAAAACTTTATTTGCATACATCCCCAAGCCCCCCTTACTTATTCGAAACGAACAAAGCTATGCAAACAAAATCCCTTTATAAACAGGACGCTGTTTGCGTTTGACAATTTGTTTGTGCTGAAAACGTTGAAAGTACTCTCGAGATGAAAATTTCAGTTAAGAAATTAAATTAGTTTCCGTCTGTAAACAATGAGTGGTAAATATTTAAATAATATAATAGGCTTACTTGACTGTTAACACCACAGCAGCTGCCCCATGAATAATTGGACGTCTCCAGCGATGACGTAACCGTGAATACTGGCAAGTATGGGGCAAGTTTTCGTACCGTTTCGTCGGAACTAACTTTTTTTTCAACGTTGGCGGGGGGAATTAACTTAACCTCCCTACTTCTTTATCTACCGATGTGCAGGCCTATGGATAGAGTAAAAGAAATCGTTAGAAGAAAAGAATGTTAAAGGGAGAACGGTTCGTTTACCCACTTGTATATACATATATAGAGAGGTTATTAAGCGAGGTGATCCTCCACTTACCTTCCTATTTACATTTCCTATGTACATTATTTACATTTAAAGACTGGGGACCAACCCCCAACTGGATTATTGACAACTTATCGCCAGATAAGCCGCAACTCGTTTGTGTCATCCCTTATAGAAAAAATATCCGCGTAAAATAACTTACGAGGTCTCGTTTTTCTGAAGAGATCGAGGAATCTTACTGCCATTTATCTGAAGCCCGTTCGCGCATGTCACGCCACAGAAAACCCTTATTGTTTGCGATTCCTCAAAACTGAAATATATTTGGGACCTTATTTCCCCTTACGTTAAATTTATGCTTGAGCGATGCCATTTTTCTTATTGTATTACTTACGAGAGCTTTTATGTGACTGATGTAGGTACGGACATTTTGTACCGAGGCGGAGTTAACAGGTATGCAGCGGTGAAGGGAGACGATACCATACTTTGCACAATTAAACAATTCTTTTACGTAACTTTTACTAGGGAAGAATGTTCTAAAAATACGGTGAGTATTTTGTATTTACTTTGCATTAAAATAAACAATTTACTACTAATTTGTTTTCGTATATTTCTCAACCGACTTCGAAAAAGGAGGAGGTTCTCTAGTGCTTCCAGTGTAGGCCAATTCTGACAATGGCATCCATGAGTGTGCAACAAATGGACGAATAATAACTCAATATCCCTAAAACCGATTGCAATAATTCCTTTTTTTACTGGAAAAGATATACTTTAAAGGTAATTTTATGAGAATTTTGTTAGGTTCCGATCAATTCTGTTTTGTAATATTCCCATGATTATTCCGAAATACAAAGAGGGCATCCGCGCGTAATAAATTTTGACGTTTGTTTTGAAGTCGGTTTTTATTTTTACTCGTGAATACTTATTATAATAAGAAAACGTAACAAAAGAGTACCTTTCCAAATTGACATTCTGTTTTATGATAAAGTCGTTGTGAACGTTTTATTCAAGTAATTTATTTGCTGTATATGGTCGACTTTCCAAACGAGGAAAATGTATATTGGCGCCCTAATGTCTGCAGAGTTTTATAGTATTGCAGTGTACCACTAGCCTAGCGTACATAAGATATATGTCTTCATTTATGGCTTATATACTTTTTAGCCAAAAGATTCTTATAACAAATTGAGAGGTGGTTAAGCTCTTATATTACTTAGGTTATCTTCATCATAATAAGCTTAATCATCAGTATACAATAGCGAAAGAGGTGATTTTCTTAGGTATTCTACGTTAAGCTATTCTTGTTCGAAACGCAATAAGGCTCAGTCATTTATAAAAGATTCAAATCACCAGAAATATGGTACTACCTCGAACCAACAACCAACCAATCCCACGGAGACGGTTCGCATAACAATACAGTAATCGAATCCATGACCTTACGCTACACAGATTTTACCCCAAACTTTTCTTAGTTGTCACCACTGATACCTGACAGACATAAAAGTTGCAGTATAAGCACACCTAGTGCGATGTTGGCAGACTGCACATGTCTTGGAAATCTTTCTAACACATGTAGTTTTCCTTCACCGCTGTGCGCGTTGGTCAATCAACCTTAAAATTGCGTACTATGCAACATGAGGCAACCAACCGGACAGTAAACTATCACGGCTCCAGGCATCCATATGAAGCACCATTCATTACTCCATATTCGCAGACGGGTTTACATATGATGTTTTTATATATTTAATCTTTATTTCAATAAAACAAAAGTGTACAAGAAGGCGGACTTCCTTCCTGAAGACATCCTCTGCCAGTCTACCTTAGGGTTGTGTAGAGACAAAGTCGCGGATGCAAGCTTAGAGGAAAAAAGTAAAAATAATATATAAATATGCATACATGAACATACACACATGTCAAGGAATTAAGACAACCGTAACAATATATATCTCTCTCTTTTCATTGCAATTGGTCCCTCATAGTGGTGGGATCAACTTTCCGGATTTTGTTTTCCACTGCATTCTGTCTCTGACACCGTCTTGAGAAATCTTGCACTGCTCATGTCTCTCGACTATACAGGTGTCTCATAGTATAACGATAACCTGGATATGTTTGGCTTCTTGCGAGGTCAAAAAAGAATTAATACCTACGAACAATTGAAAACTCTAAACGCAATAGTTGGTACTCGAGTACGACTGGGTGTAGAACGCTGATGTTTTTAACTGGCTCCTCATGAGAGTATCTTTCCCCGGTTGTGAGGTTATCATTACATTCTGGAACAACCTGTATATAGATGGATATGAGAAATAGGCAAATTAAAAACGATTTCTTTTTGTTTGATATATAACAGTAATCAAAGCACAAAAGGAAATATTAATGTCGTTGCCCTCAAAACATTTTTATCGTTGTCCCGAATATGACCGGCGCTGCGTGTGCGGGACGTTTATAAGCGAATCTACGGTTTATGACTGCGGTCGTTAGCGATGATATACTGACACACACCCCTTTGTCCGCAGCACTCCGCGCCGCCATACACCTCTCTGTCGCAGCGATAGATAACGATTTGTATACCTTTTTATGAATTGGAAACGTTACGTATTAGTATGACATTATGTAGGTCAAGTTTTCCCTTTTCTATCATTATTTTCTCTCATTTTTTAAAGTTTCAAATACATATAGACGTGGCTTAGCTGCTACATTGTGTTGAGATTAGAGAAAAATGAGATTGATAATAAATAAAAACGAGTGTCTAAGGTCTAAGGATACACACAGGACTGAAGTAAAATTCTTTAGTTTGATCTATATGCATGCATATACACAGGGTGTCCTAGAAGGTAACAACAACGCCGGGGGAAAGACCCTCTTACGAAGAGTCAAATAAAAAAAGAGTCAACCATTTTATTAAATCACTAAAACATTATTCAGAGTGGAGTTCTTAGACATTGTATTTAGAGTTTTTTATTGTCTGTAGGTTTTAATTCTGTTGTGACCTCTTAAGAAGCCAAACTAGTTGATGCCAAATAAAACAAATGTATTTTTGGAGAAAAATAAGCAAATACAATCGATAAGTATACTCAAAATTTACTATCACCTAACTTTGATTACTCGTCGTATAAAAAATTACACTAAGCTGAATTTGGCAAGTTTTATCAAAAGATGGTCGGTCGATTGTCGAGATTCTGAAATGCTATCACATGTGCATCTTCTCTAATAGAATAATATTTTGTTGCAATGTTTGACCTGTTTCATTATTGTGTCGTTTACATACTCGTAAAGGCACAACTATATATAAGAAACAATTAAAGATATTTGAGTAAGTTATGTTTTATTAACGCTTTTATCGTTAGACAGCGATCGTAGTGTTTTTTCTTTGTACTGAAACCACATCCTTTTCTGTCTATCCTAAAAGTAATGAAGTTCCTTCTTTCTTAACCCCTAAAATTGCTTCAATTTGTAATTAAACTGTACGCTTTCTATAATTTTATTCATTAAATTTATTTTTATTTAAATATAAATCGATAATAAGACATAAGATGAAATCCAAAGACCATCGAAGATGTTTTAGTTACGTTGTTAGTCACTTTCTACAGCCTCCACGGAACAGACACTTCCAAGTTGAACGACACTCGACCAACAAGAGAGGACACTCGCTGAAATCTAAAGATGGCTCTTAGGAACATGTAAACCTTGACTTTTATTCATAAAAAGGTTGGATTACAAAATGATTGAAAATAATACTGGCCAGTATTATACCATTATGATTATAATATAAAGTATAAAAATAGGACGTTCACCCTTTTCAACCGATTTCAAAAGCGGAGATTTCCATTTCGACGGTATTTTTTTTATGTTTATTACCGAATAAGTATATATATAAAGAATAAGTTGATGAACCGTTTAATGATTTTTTATTTGCAAAGACCACTGAGCTCCAGCTTTCAGTGTGTTCCATTCTGACAATGGAATCCTAGAGAAAACCATATAAGTCTTAAATTTAAAATCACCACGTGCGCGACAAATAGACGTATAACCCAATTTCAATATCACATTAAACGATTTCGATAATTCATTTTTTATTAGAAAATATGTACCTTTAGGATAGTTTGATGAGACTTTGGTTAGGTTCTATTTTGTAATATTCCTATTCGATTTAAAATCGTTTTTTTGTTTACTCATATACTTAATATTACAATTACGCCCCAATTTTGTTTGTTTTATCTAAACCATCGAATATTATACTTTCATTTATATCGGGTGATATCGTGATCAAGTACAAGCTTAAAAATTAAAAAATATACAATTTTCATACGTACATAGAAAAGCTCTAAAAGTGTCTAGTACCGTACCTCACTCTTGCGGCATCATTTTTTTATTCATTCTTTCTTTATTTTACTATCATACCATCATTATACCTTTTCATGAATCAGGACGCATGAAGCATGAATTTAAAGCGTCAATAGTTTTGAATTATATGGTCTAATTCACCCATGGGACTACAAGACGGACTGCTGGATTTCATCCTTTTGTTGTGAACATCCCTCAAACCAGAACGAAACACTCTCCTTAGTCTTTCGTTATTCGTACAGCACTGAAATAGTTTGGACTGAAATAGTTTGCCCGCGTCTATCTTTTACTCCGATTACAATGCTGGGTATCTCCAAGAGTAGAGTGAATAGATATTTACTAAGCTAGATTGCCTTACCATGCAGGACTGTATTTCCGTCTAACATCAGGTGGGATCTTTCTAAGCACTTGCTTAGAAAGTGTAAAAAAACGTAAGATCGTAGGTTCGAATCCACCATTATATTACAGACGATAACCATCCCTTAGCACAAACTTAAGTTTATTTTTATTTGGGATTTGGAAACAAGAATGTTACTTTTGTTTATGAAAAAGAAAAGCTAGCATTCTTTTTAAAATAATGTGGTTTTCAAGATTTATTTTTGTCCATACTTAAAACGGAAGCACGTGTATTTTAATAACAAAGATGTAAATAATAAGAAAATTACATATTAAAGCGTAAAACACACTTAATTTCGCTTACTATATGTTTACTATATGTTTATTTGCAGAATATCACATTTTTGATGTGAGCACTTTATTACTGATTTTATGATAAAAATCGAGGTTTAGTGACCATTTCAGCCAACGTCATAAAGATAAAAGCAGTTAACACGGAAAAAGCGTTTAAGGTGAAACGTTCGTAACATCTTAGGGCAAATGGAACGACATTGAACAGCATTTATCAGTCGTTTTGCGCGTCAAAATCCCACTTGACCCCGATAAATAAATATACATACAGATTTACAAAACTTCAGTTGTAACTCCTGATTGCTGAAAAAGTATTCCATTTCACGTGGCTTGCAAAAATTTATCAGGAATAGTTTCTATCAACATCGAACAAGCAGCAGTAAAATGAATCAACAGCAGTAAAATGAAATTATTACGGGTCCTTTGCCAAGAGATAAGGGACATTAGTGAACAGAGAGCAGAGCCTGCAAAAGTTCAGAAAATAGTCTGCAAGAGAGTTTTCCTAAGGTGTTTGCAGTTTTGAAATTCTGCTCTTTAAATTGAAGCGCATAAAAATAATGAAATGTTTTAAGAAAATATCTACGAAATTGGTTTGTTTTTTGATAGAGTAAGCTCTTTTTATGACTGTTATAGACAAAAGTTACTTTCCAAGTTCCTTTTGAAATATACATTTATTACTTACTTCTAGAAACTGTTCCGATTTTTGTATAATTTTACATTGAATCTGAATACATTTTACGACAGATATTATAAAAACCGAAAAAGAGCCGTGGTAGCTCAGTGTCCGGGCGGTTGGCTCAAGTTGCATAGTACGCTAGCAACTCGAGTTCGATCCCCGGTGCCGGCACCAATAAATTTGCTGTTGCAATTTTATGTGCTGATTTACCACGCGCTCGGCGGTGAAGGAAAACATGGTGAGGAAGACTATATATCTTAGAACATTTTTCTGTGATATGTCTGCCAATCGGCACTAGGGCCGCATTACGTATTACAGGGAAGGCCTATGTCCAGGAGTGGGACATATGTAAAGGCTGTAACTAACTAACTACTATATAAACGAAGCTTCAATAGCTTAAGGTACGGTCTGCGAAACGTAAGGTCGTAAGTTCGAATCCACCATTCAAGTATCGACGTGAAATTTCTCCTAGCACAAGCATAAGCTGGAATGGTTAACAAGAATGTTAGTAATATTTTCTGGAAAAAAAAAGAAATATTGCTAGCTTTCTTTAAAAAAAACAACAATACTGATTTCGAGTCTACAGAAACTTTATTTATGAACCATTTCCATAAATAAAGATTCTAATAAAAACAAAATTCATTTGGACAAACAATACTTAGCAAAATATGTGTGTTATATGTGTTAGTAATATTTATAAGAATACTTGCAGCGATCATTAACAAAATGTGTATTAGCATTACGAAAACAGTAATAATATTATAAGCTATTAATGTAACACCTTTAACATTGAATTGGACATTGAGAGGTAAAAATACGCCCGGGTACCGCATGCAATAATATATTTTACAACAAAAAATGTAAAATGATTAAATGCACGCGGTTACCCGGAATGCCATTTCTTTGAAACTGTTGGCATGTTCTCTGAAAGCCGCGGCGCATGCCATTAAGGAGTGGGACGTATTGAAAAAAAATTGCTTTATGACTTTCCGAAAGCTTTAGAAAATATCGTTCATTTTACCTTATATATAACTCTGTTCTAAGATTAATATAACGAAACTTCTAGATCTGCTTTAGTTAACTTTTCACGGACATAAAATTGTTACAAGTTTACAAGAGGGAAAGAGTAAGTGAAGATAGAAAGAGAGATGATAACATTTTTTGTACTACTATAGGGTCAAGAGAGATAGGTGTGATAGACATTGTTTTCTCTCATAGCCAGTTACGTTTCGCATATCTAAGGCACAGGTCAGGCCTATAGTTTGTATACTAGTTACTTCAGTCGTATGGTCTAAACCACCCTCGTTTTTCTTATATTACTAATTTTTATTACCTCTGTTTATTCTTTATTATGGACAAATAATATTTATACTATTATATGAAAGCACACAGAATTATATATTTGTACACAAATACAAATATAAATAAATAAAATCTTTATTTGTTTTACTCCCACTATACATAGTATAACGTTTTTAAGTTAAGTTTAAGTATCAAGTGAAACTACAAAAGTGTGTGTGTGTGCAATTCACGTACGGCAGAAGTTCAGAAACTAACACCTACAAAAGAATAAATTCTGAAATATATATATAAAATGAATATATATATATATATATATACATATATATATATATATACATATATATATGTATATATATATCAAAAAATAATTTAAAATGTCAATGCAATATATTACACTTGATATATAATATTTTTGTGATATTTTATACCATATAGTATTCACATTGTGTTTACGACACAAATGATACGAGAGCTTTAAGTTAAGTGACACGCTAGAAAAAGTTCAGAGGGGAAATTAAGATTACAGAAAACGCTATCCAGTTTCATTCTCTCACAGGCAAATTTCTATTTATGAATATGTTTATCTCTTTATTGTTGCTTTTTCGTTTAAATTCACATCACAAGTTTGAAGTTTCAATCACATCGGTGCTAAGTTTCATTTAAAAAATATAGATAAATCGAGGATCCTCCTAATTTTTTGAAGTCGTTTAAATAAGTGTACTCTTGCAACTGGATTTTAAACGAGTTGAAATGAGTAATTATGCACATTTAAATTATGCCATTGTTACAACAATTAAATCCCTCCTTCATTGTGTTCGATGGAAATAAAAGGGAAGGAAACCTTTTATTGTAATAACGGCGTTCGCAACTAAAGTCCGCCGCACCGTGAAGCAATATCGTTAGCGCTGTAATGTATTGTTTCATAAATACAAAACAATGTTTCGTTTTTTTTTCTAAACACAGAATAGCCGAGGGTTGAACGCGTCCCTACGGCACCGTGTGCGTTGTGTAGCGAGATTTTTTTTTAATTCGTTTTATGTAAACGAGAATTTCATATTTCGCATTGAATGTTTGCGAAGCTGTAATTAAATATTTTGTGTATCAAAGAGAGGCAATTTAGTTTTATTTTTCACAGTATATTTTTTAACGAGCGCTTCTTTTATATAAAAGCGTGAAACAACCGAAATATGAACGGACTTCAAATATGGAGGAGGTTCTCAATTCGTCTGTATGTTTTTTGTCTCATAACTTTTCACTGAGGGATCCGATTTTGATCATTCTTGTATTATTTGAAAGCTGGTGCTTCCAGTATGACAATTTCGTTCAATTTTGATAATATCATTGACGAGATATATGTCTTAATTTTCATTAAGTATGTTCGCGACAAATGGGCGAATAACTCAATATCACGCTTACCGATTGCGATGATTCATTTTTTTTTGGAAAGAATGAACTGCAAGAGTAGTTTGATGAGAGTTTAGTTAGATTCTAATTATTTGTATTTCGTAATATACCTGCGATGATTTGAAAATGTACAGAGGGTCTCCGTGCTTCATAGCGATTCAAGTTCGATTCGATTTGAAGTCGGTTTTTGTTTCCACTCGCATATATATTAGTCAAACAAAAATTTTATATTTTTTTTTTAAAGAGAAAGATAGAGGGAGTATGACGCGAGAATATTACTGGTATTTTTTTTCAAAATTAGACAAAACTCGCAAACTGGCAAATACTATGTCACCTAAACAATTTGATAACACCAACGTTTTCCACAACTCAGTCGCATATATGTAAATCTCCCAACCTACTTATAGGCGCTGAGTGAAAGTCATTAGGACTGGAATGAACTAATGGAGTAAACGCCTTCAGTGCTATACAAAAAAGAATTACGAACGGAAAAAAGCTAAAGCAATTAAACTTAAAATGAGTGGCTCGCTGCAATCGAATTGAAAAATGAAGGAGAAGTTGTGCCACCAAAGGTTAGGTGCAAATATTAAGTTCGCCATTGTGAATATACTTTAATGCAATAAAAGCTTCTATAGATTTACTCGCAAATGTCGACCTATATATTAGTTTTGGAACCGAATACGTTCTGGACAGCACGGCCAGCTATAATTGGCTAATGTCGTAGTTAGTTACAGCCTTTGTACATACATATATATATTTCCCTTTGTTGGGCACAGGTCTTCTCTGTTAACAAAGTATAAGAGCATAAGCCACGCGGCCCGTGTGGATTGGCAGACTTCACATATCTTAGAAAAATTTTCTAAGACATGTAGGTTTTTTGAACGAAAATTGCATTGGACAAATTTATTGGTGCCGGCACCGAGGCACTGGGGTTACTAGCACACTATGCAAGTTGAGGCAACCGCTCGGACACTGAGCTACCACGGCTCAGCTCATGTCGTCAATATATCACCAAAAATATCCACAATAAAACTTGCATAAAAGCTAGAAGGGTAGACAGAGATTAAGTATTTCTATTTTACATGGTATAGTCACACTACCAGATTGTTTTTACTAATACTTTCTAAGCAAGTGCTTGACCGCGATCCCATCTGATGTTAAGTGGAAATGCAATCCTGGATGGTAAGGCGCACTAGCTTATTAAATGCCTATTCACTCCACTATTGGAAACACATTATAATCGGAGGGAAAGATAAACGCGGGCAAGCTATGGAATAGCTAAACGAATAATGAAAGACGAAGAAAAGCGCTTCTTTTTGGTTCGAGGGATGTTCACAACAAAAGGATAAAATCTAGCAGTGCATCAATTACGTCCCATATGAATTTGGTTGCTATAAGACTACGGGTTCCAAAGATATACCGGGAACTCCTTAAAATCAGTTAAAGAATGGTTGTTGATTTTGATACTGGTAGGTTTTATAATCCGTGTCCGTTAGTAGTCCATGACGACAAGAAGCATGAATGTGCAAGAGGAAAGGAAAACAGGCGCCAGAACTTCGTCACAAATCGATAATACTTCGGAAGTAAAAGATGGCCTTGGCGCGTAATAGCGGTTAACGTTTAATTCGATTTGAAATCCGCTTTAATATTGCTAGTATTATTAATATAATGACTCACATTATCGTTGAGTAATTCAAACAAATTGCTATATTTCTTTAAAATAAACTAAACTGGTGTAATAAAGTAAGCTAAGATCACAGATACCAAGGCGCGCCTGTCATTGGGCACTCGTCCAACTATTTTACGCTTGAACCGCGTTTATTTGAGTAAACGGGATTTCTCACGATTAAATGATCTAGAGGCCATGTCTATTACCCAGTGTAATAATACTCACGAGAATAACATCGCGCTACTTACCAACATTTTGTTTTCGCTTCTGGGTTACATCAGATAAGCAAGGAGTAGGAACACATGGTGGCTTGTGCCCTGTTACATACAGTAATGTATAATGCCTAATAATTAAATATAACACTTAATGTCATCTGATAGCGACCAAGACATATACATGTTACCGTTCGTGCTCGTATCTATATAGACATTATCTATGTATGTGTATGTACAATAAAGTAAATCTAACATCTTTAAACGAGCAATTCTTGTATGCATATAATCTGAATCTCAATTTTCATGAAATTTTGTATGCAGAGCGTTTCGGGGCGATATGCCGTTTTATCCGCGTATACCCTATTATTAGTTCAGAACAAGGTTGCTAAGCAACAGTATATAAACAACAAATAATTGTTGACATAAATTATTTATTGTATGTTTTTCTTAGTGATAAATCAGTAAAGTTGTCAATATTCATGACAAAAGAATGACGTTTCGCACGGAGATATGTTTTATTGGGTTGGAAAAACCAATAGTAGAGCATATAGATGTAATAGATCACAAATTTTGAAACAAAAAAATTGTCACGGCTAGGAAGCAACGCGTTAGTCCGAAGAGCAAATTGAATACGGAGTTAGACGAGCTATACAATCTGGAGATAATTGATTTTTTAACAAAAAAATTTTTTTTAACGTTTATAAAATATGGCAGCATTTTTTTATTATTATGTCGGCAAGATTGAAAAACAATCATATTTGATCAGTATGTAATTCGTATATTTAATTACCAAAAAACATGATTTATAAAAAAAATACCACGACATCCAGGTTCTTATTATAATATGTAAAACTATCTTTATTTATCTATCCAAGATTATTAACACGCCATTTTCAGTGGCACTATCCGTAGCCTGCTGAACAAACAACTCCTTAACAATAGGAACAATTTCGAAGAAAAAAGAGTATAAAGAATATACCAGTACTTCATAATGTAGCGTGATACTGTATTTACTCGTAAATGAATTTCTAGGCAGGTGCCATCTGTGGGCTTGTTTATTTGCATCTGTCAAATAAATATTTGACCTTAGTTATTAGGATTACATAATAACTGAGAAAGTATTCCTTGCCTCAAATATAATAATTTTGTTAAGTTTTACTCAAGAAACCATTCAATGTACAATTTAAAGCCATCATTCACTTTTATAGCATTACTTCGACGACAATTATTTGTCGCACAAGTTTATTGCTGAACGCAAAATCTTGTTTTGAATAGAAAATACGCTTTGAATTTCCACAACACGCTCATAAGACAATGGCAAAGAAGTTGGAGTCATTAAAACTTTCGAGCGATAAATAATAATCAATTCAGGGCAAGCATTTTGACATCAATTTCATGACCTTTTCTCTTTTCTTAAAGCAACCATTTCCAAAAGGACCAGTTGTAAGTGGCTTGCATCCGGCTTCATCCTGCGGCCCTTATGAGGCCGTCAGACCACCTTGCGGGTAGACGTCGGGTAGAAGTTTTCGGCAAATTACCCCCGCGAAAAGTACAGGCTTATCGACCTAAAATACCTAAGAGTATATAACTCTTAGGTATTTTCACCTCTCAAACACCCGCCAACTTCCTTGACTGAAATAATTGGGTCATTCGTTAAATAAATATGATTTATTTTAACGAAGTTAAATTGTATGTACATCTGTTTGTGGCCTAATAGCTGCAGTTACATGTTATTCGAAGGCGGCCGCATTTTACAGGCACTCGGTCTAAACTTTCAAAGGAAAAACAAGGTTAGAGGTCCCAAAGGGGGACCCCGGGTTAGCACATTACTAGCGGTAGCATCCTCGTTTAAAGATACTCGAGGGGATCGCATCAGTCCGGCCGCGGTCAGTTGTTTCTATCAAATTAAATAGCAATTTATTTATTTACAATTTAGGAACTCTATCGCAAAATAAATACATATGTAAAAAATAATAATATTTATTTTCTTGTATAAAACCTCCATAGTGAAGTCTATAGAGGTTTGTTGTGATATCAATGAAAAAAGATATATCAGTAATGTCAAATAGAAACAGAATAATGACATAATTTAATTTATACAGTTTAGCAAACACAGGAATAAATTTTTTATGTGGTTTCTTGAACTACAGAGCAACACAAAGTCATTCCTGTTTTTTTTTATTCCGTATACGTATTATACATATTTAAAATAAGATTTAGAATGCAAACTTATTTAATAAACTTATCTTTTAAATAAAGTAAACTTATCTTTAAAAAAATAAAGTGTTATTTTTAAGCAAGCAAAATAAATCTATTGCATGTGTTTTATATATATTTTCTAGAACTGTACCCATTAAGAGGATCTTTTCTACAAACATCTATCCTTCAATTGTTTATGATATTATAATTTATTATTTATTTGTTTAATTGTTAATGAAAGAACATGGTACACAGTGGGCGCAAATGTAACAAGATGTGATGTGGATTAAAAAAAATGTCATATTTTATATTTTAAAATATTAAAAATCAGTTCAATTCTTAATTTTGAAACGGAGAAAATCGAGAGAATTATCATGTCAACAAAAACTATCTTTCTCAAAATAAATGTAATAAATTGATTCAGGAATTACAAATCACACTAGGTAATAAAATCAACGCACTATATATACTCGTATACAATATAGTGTATTTAATTTCACTTTTAATAATTAAAAAAATACAAATAATATCTGAAAAACCAAAATTATTACGATATGATTATGGATTTCGTTTTTATTAAAATCAATTTCCTTCCTCATTAGATACTAAAGATCGCTCACACGTGTCACTTGGAATTGTTGATTGTTAAAGTTTGTTAAAGTGTATTTATAGAGATTGTAATATAACCTCACTTTTACTTAATCTCTAATAACTTAGCTCTCAGAATAAATGAATGGCTGTTAAACCTGAATCTATTCATTCATACCATTTTCATCTCATTACATCTGGGCCCAAGATTGTTTGGAATCGATCTGTCTCCTTTCTAATTTATGTGTTTATGCACTAAATTTATAAATTTATTGTTTTTTTTATTTTAAACAATGAACTGCTGATGGTGTAAATAATAATGTTTACTTAATACTTATTAATAACGTATACATTAAACGATGCAGTTCAACTTATATATATATATATCTATTTGATACACTTCATTCTAAGGATCAATAGTTCGCTGTCTAATACCGTCCAAGTATCGGAAAGCACGTCGCAAATTGTATTACACGGCGGTGTACACTCCAGTCTGAGCCAGTATTATTGCCTCTTGGATGGACATTTGTAGAGCGCTCGATATTGACCGTGTCAATCAAAGCGACTTATGCCCCCCGCAGCACTGACCTTTTCTAAGAACAAGTATATTTACGAGTAAAACCAAAAACTGACATCAAATCAAATTAAACATTAATCAAATTAAAGACTTATATGGATATCTCATAGATGCTTTTGTCAGAAATGGACCAATTGAAACGGGACCACACGGAAAGCGCTGTCAAATAACAAAAGAATCATCAAAATCAGATCACCCAGTCGAAAGTTCCCGAGGTAAACATAAAACAAATACAGATGTAATATGAACCTCCTAATTTTTCGAAGTCGGTTGAAAATTAGTGCCTACTTAGTTTTGCTTAATACAATATTGTTTTACTGTGAACAATCGCGATAATATAGAGGCACCCATATTTCTTGTGCTTAAGCTGATGTAAGATATTTGTGAAAGGAAATAATTCACAGATTTAGTCTACTTAATATACCTAAAAGATACAAGTGTAGCCCCGTCATACTTTATTGAAGATAAAACACAAAAATACAAATTATGATCAAAAACAGACTTCAAATCGCATCAAACGTTATTACGCGCAGGCGCTCTCTTTATATTTCCAATTTATCGCCGGAATATTACTACTAAATAGAATTAATCAGAACCCAATCAAACTACTCTTGCAGTATTTCCTTCCCATCAAAATTCGGTGGTGGCGTAATTTTGAGTTATTCGTCCATTTATCACGCACACACTTAGTGTAAATTTAAGACTTATTTGGTTTTCTCATGGATGCCACAGTCAGAATTGGACCAAATTGCAGCAGCAGCTTATAAATACAGACATAAACAGAATCATCAAAACCGGTTCACCTAGACGAAAGTTATGAGGTAATGAACGTAAGTACAGACGAATTACATCCTTTATTGAAGTTGGTTGAAAATAAACAATGAAGAAAATTACCAACGTTAATTCACCGTCGCACTTGGTATATGCATTATGATTCTTTTTATAGAAACTAGTTATAAAAGTAATAACCGTTCAAGTGTAACATGATATCGGGCCGCACGATCTCGGTCTACATTGAGCTATCAACGCGAACACAGCCGCTAAACTTAATCAATCATTAGGCGACGGTTTGTGTTAATGACGTCACGCGACAAAAACATTAGCCAACCATTAGTTAAGCCCTCTTCACCTAATAGTTCCAGCAATCGCACTTAGTGCGATGACATTTTAATTAATTAGATGGCAAGCAAGGAGCGACCATGACTATACAATGTCTGGTATTGAGTTTTGTCTACCATCGCGTTCATTTTTGGGGATCTACAGTGGTGTACATTTCTGCACAGTTACGTTACTGGAACGTTGTAAATCATGTTTTTTGGTAATTATATTTAGATAATATATTTATCGATCTTACCGACATAATAATCAAAAACGCTACCGTAAATCTTGTAAACGTAGTTCGAAAAGTTAAATTACCTCTAAATTGTATGGCTCGTCTAAATCTATACCGATCCCGTTAGTTATTTCTGGCCTCAACCGACTGACTGCACCATCTTTTTGTTTCAAATTTGTGATTATCTGTTGCAACCCAATAAAAGCACGTGCTATATCTTTTGAAGTGAATACTACTTTATTGATTCATCACTTAGCCACCATAAGACACACATATTTTATAAATAATTTTGTTTGAAACGGATTTTTTTGGTTTACCGTCAAACTTGGTCTGTTATTTAGTAACGCTATCTACTGAAGTAGATTTTGTATACCCTATACCCGGATAAAACGTTTTTTTTTTAAATGAAACCTACTTAGTTCGAGTTATCGCTCCTCAACCCTCTCCACGCTAAATATCATGAAAATAGTTGGAGCCGTTTCCGATATATATCATTTGAAACACACAAATTGCTCGTTTAAAGATATAAGATTTGAATGGAACTGTAATTAAATAAGATTACAGCCTGTATTGCAAAAGAGCATAAGGGCATCGTCCGCTACGCGGCCCCAGTGTGGATTAGTAGAATTCATGGACAGGTAGGTTTCCTCACGATGTTTTCCTACACCACCGAGCGCTTGGTAAATGAGCACTTAAAATTGAAACAAACAAATTCATTGATGCCGGCACTGAGCTACCAGGGCTCTAAATAAATATTCCATCTTATTCCTCAACGTGATGAGTTTAAATATGCCCCACCGAATGCCAGGGTCGCCGCAACGTTTTGGGCGAAGTTTACCCAACAATTTTGAGTAGATATTATGATTCACATGTTTTGTTATATAATCTTGGTAACTAACTAGCCAAGCCCTTTTCAACGCAAGGTTAATATAATTACTGTACTCGATATTTTGTTTAACTTGTGTTGTCTAAGCACTCTATATTATACCAGCTATCTGCCAGTGAAAGTTCTGTCAAAATCGCCTAAGCCGTTCCAGGGATAAGCCGGAATAAACAGATAGATAAAAATTGTAAAAAAGGTAGTAGTTATTTTAGTATTTGTATATGAACTGTATATACACTCAAATGCATGTAGTAAAAATCGATTATTTCGATATTATAGATACTTCAATTTTTATTATTTATAAAGGCAAAGCTTTTTCATATTTCTCTTGATATAAGTATTCCACTATAAACAATACAGTCCTTGTAAATGTGGAATTGGTATTAATTAATTTATTCTCCACGCAACCCAGAACTCGTATCTCTTGCTTCAACTTCTTTTTATTTCGGAAAATTTAATATAAGCTTTGAAGCTTACAATGCACAAGTCCGGAAGCCGAGTTGAATGCGTTCCACGAAAGCAATTAAAAACATCTCCACTGAAAGATCCAGTGGCTTCTTAGTAATGTTCCAACAGTTTCAAAAGATACTGTGTTTTAAACACAATAATAAAGGACCTTTAAAAAAATTGTCTTAAATAACATATTTGGAGTTATTTATTATTCATCAAAATCTAAAAACTTCCAGTATAACCTAAGTAACCTAAGCCAGCGCTACGGCGTAGTAGATCGTAGCGGGCTAATTAAGTTTATTATCCTTATTACATCTAATTGTTTAACACACAGCTTAGAATTTGTATTTATTTGTTTTCTATAAAAGTTACAAGAAAATCTTCAATTATATATTTGATATATGCAATCATTGACACCACCTACTCGTTCCGTTCTTTCGTCTATCTCTCAACCAAATGAGGACCCAGGATTAAAACAAAATTAAATAAATAACTAGTTAAATTACATAATGATAAATTAAGAAAAAAACGCCTCATGGCTACAAGGATCTTGCATAATCTATTTCAGCGGATCCAGTGAGACCCCATTATGGAAATGAATAAAAAAAAATCGTAGCGACGTTATAGGCTATATATTTTCACGATAAACTAAATGTAACCTGACTTTAATAAATTTTAATGAATTAATTTATATTTTATAGCAAAAAGACGTAATTATCCACCTTTTATCATGCGTAAATGGTCCCAAATGTAAAATGTAAAAAAAAATCGGTTTTGTGTACGTCAGAATCCTAAATATTAAAACTCGTTCATACATTGCGTCAGATACTTTTTGATACAAAAGAATTTAAAAAGGAATACTCTTTAATCATTCATTTTGTTGCTGCTTAACAGCAATGAATTTTCTGTTATTGGATTCTCCCGCACTTAAGCACAATTACAGCCATTGTATTACAACGAGCACCTTGTGGCACACGGAATATGGATTACTTTTACTATTACTGTTTACCCCCATTGGGTTGAAAACGGTGACCAGTTCCAGAGAAAAAGATTAAATTATACTACATTCACTTAAGCGCTACAAATGAATACACCACGGGTTTCTTCGTGCGATTTTCCTCACTACTCGATACACGATTCCAAAGATTGAAATAATGAAGAAATTAATAAATTATTGACGCCAGATAACAGTTTGCTCGTTTTTATGGATCATCATTAACAACTTTCTCAACATCTTTGATAATTTATTCCTCGCGTGAATTTTAAAAAATTAACGGAGCAGACGTCCACAAAACACACTAGATAATTATTCGGGCCATGGATGGATAATACAATGAATTCCAGCATCAATTTTATTTTATTTAGTATTTAATAATAAAGACTAAGCTCATTTAAGTAATTTAATAAGATATGTTGAGTTATAACATAAAATATTAGCCGTATTTTTTATACGTTTTTATACGTAAAAAGCCTTTATATGATACATCTAAGGTATTTAATATCTTGTAACTTCTATCTTCATTTCTTGTCTAACAAAATATGAAGCGGTTTTCCTTTTGCTATTAGAACTTGAGCAATTAACACGTCGAAATGTCAATTACACGGAAAGCGCGTAAAATATCTTTACTACCGCAATAAAGTGTTGCGAGGCGAGTTATTAAAAGTTTTCGACAACCACTGATTAAGCGTCACGGTCCTCAAAAATAATCGACACCTGAAATATTTCCAAGCATTCCATTATTTATTTATGACACTATTAAGAATTACTTACTATATATATCCTCATTAATCACTGCAATGCACTCACACTTCACAAACACATGCACACAATAACACTAGTAAAAATCGATGTATTACGGGTAACAGACAGCGGTTAACGAGACGTCCACTCTGGCGGAGTGCGACTTGGGACTGCGGCCGGAGTGGAGAGACGATGGCGCTGACGTCGCGCTGCGATCCACCCGATACGCCCGGGCGACGTGCGAAGCTTTCCCCTGCTTCTTATTTACCAAAATACTACCCTCTCAGTATTCATTATTTCAAAGACAATAAAATTCTAATTTATAAGAAAATTTTTAACTGATTTCAAAAGGAGGAGATTTCAATTCGTCTATATTTTTTATGTTTGTTACCACATAACTTTGGACTGGTTGTACCGGTGAAGATTCTGTTTTTATTTAAAGGCTGGTGCTTCTCTATAGGTTCCATTTAAATTTGGTCTATTTCTGACGGTGGTATCCATAAGAAAACCATATAAGTGTTAAATTTGCATCAAGTATATGTGCGCCATGAATGGACGAATAATTCAATATGATGCCAAACGATTTCGAAGATTTATTTTTTGTTTGGATAAGACTACTTTTAAAGCACAAGATATAGAGTACAGTTTGATGAAAGTTTGATTCGGTTATGATTAGTTATATTTAGTTAATATAATTCAAATATCCTCTGTAATAGTTATTAGAATATAATTGTCTGATATTCGTCCATAAAAAATCTATTCTAAAACAGATTTTATTCGTTAACCTATGAAATCAACCGTCACCAACGGTGATTCTGAAGCGATTTTGAGACCTTCAAGAAACGTGCCTACTCCTCCCTCAAACGCATCTGTAGCTCTTCCGGTGTTGTGGATGTTCAATGGCGATGGTAATTACTTAAGATCAGGGGACACGTAAGCTTGTTAAGCCGCTGTCCTATAAAATAAACTGTGATACAGAATTATATGCATGTCTGCCGTTACGAGATATTTTTATGCTGTTTGAGGTGAATTTCCAATCGAGTAGGGCCATTCGTGCAACAGATGTGCACATAAATGGGGCATTGTGTGCCTCTCCGCTACGTGAACAGATATAACCCTCAAACTTGTTATTGTCATAAAAAATCAAACCATGATACACAATTTGCAAGTTTTTTCATACAAAGCACTGTTACAAAAGCTCAGCGGCGGAATACGGCGTTATCAGGATTGCGCAATTTTGATTAAATCTCCTCACTCGAGTTAACTTTCCGTTAATATAGATCTGCCAAATATTGGCTGTCGGGCCTGTTGAGCATTGAGGCGTGCTACAGGGCGGCCTGTAATTATCGATGTCAGCTTTTACACAGCTATCCTCAATATCTCGGCGCCACATTGAGACTCGATCGTTCGTTGTATTTGCCCTTTAATATTACTTAAATGTTGTAATTACTTTCAAATTGGTTATTGTTAACGAAGGTATCTGATAGCGGGGGAACCGGTTCCTTTATTGAATGAAATGAAAATGAAGCAAACAAGTGTATGAAACAAGGGTTCGGGTAATTTCATTTTGATTATCTGTTCTTTTGTTTGTGGATCTTTTATCAAAATCACCATGGAAACCTGCTGGATGAAAAAGGGCGCTAGAAGGTAAATCGGTTTCTAAAAACAGCTACTAAGTCTTGCGTGCATATCTAAGTTTAGACCGGCCTTGCCCGGTCTCCTGCGTAGTTGTCATGGCTCAAAAGGAGCCCACCGAGCGGGATCGTAAGAGAGCCGATTATGCTCGCAGATGGAGACGGCGTCATCCTCGTCGTCCTGGGCTATAGAATAAGGCTATAATATCTCTTACTTTTCACAACGATAATTTTCTTTAAGCGACAATTTTTTTTTTGGACAAACTAACACAGTTAGCCAGATAAGCTGGCCTTGACTGCTTCACCGGATTGAGAGGTGGCATAGCTCTTAGGTCGCTTAGCCTGAACCTCTATTAGGTAGTAACTCGACACAAGGGTTCCCCTGGTGAGGGGTAACCTCGGCTTGGACGGTTACTATTTTTACGCGTTAGCAGTCCGATCCGAGGGCGGAACCATGACTCGGTCGGTAGCTATTTTATTGACTCTATTGGGACAATTTGAGCTAAACTATCTTATATGCCACTTCTGTAAGCGTTAGCGCTGAGAGAAGAAGTGGCCGAAGAAACTCCAGCAACGCTCCTAATCTTATCGAGGGGGTGGGGTTTTCCCATAGAATACTTATATCGCGCAAGGATTTTTCGCAACCTCCGACGGTCAAGAATGGACGCATTTTTTAGATTTGTAAAGATCTAAAATGGTGACTAAAAGGGGCACAGGTTTACGGGCGACGTGCAACGAAGAGGAACACACCGGGTTTTAGTGAGTCACATAATCACTGCCTTTCCCCCAGATGGCAGGGTACTGACCCCCTCCCTACAAAACTCGTAAACAAAAAGAAAGTTTCGTTTTACTTAATTTATTTTTACTTATTTGAAAATGTGAGCCGTATAGAAATAGCAATATATCTATCGATTTTTCTTATTGTTATTTTGTAGAGAGTAGAGAGGTTTGGTCTAATTCAGCCGTGGCCGTTTCTTCGACTATCTATCTTTTGCTTTGAATGCCCTACGAACACGGATTGCTTTGCTTCTAGTGTTATTTTTGGTACTATGCGTACAGCAAAAGATGGGCCTCATTTCCGTCAGTGTCTCCCTTTAATTACAAGACTAATAAATGTTCTAGGCTAGTGTGCAATAATATCCAATATTCACTTAGTAACCGGGATTAAGAATCCGATCTAAGCAAGTAGCAATTAAGTATATTTATAAGGTAATATTGATGCGTAATTATCGTGCACTGGATAAGAAATTATTGAAAAAAAGTATGAGATTAGATAAAACACAAGAGCCCATCGTCTCAGTATTCAATCCATCGAAATTTCATCGAACATAACTCGCGAAAAAGTAATTGGTATGCACCACTCGTTGTTTGGTTACAGTTCGGCTTTACTTAGAGTGGAATTAAAGGAGGTAAATTAAGTAAGTTTTTGACACTTATAAAGGGTATCGATTACATTTATTTAAAATATTACTTTTCGATTGGATAACACAAAAATGGAATAAAATTATTTCTACTTGTGTTATGTTTAATTGAATTTTTGGACGACTAAGCGGAGAAGACTGATTGATTGATAAGAGTGATGACAACTCTATATATCAGAAGTTAAGGGTGTAAGTTATTTATTTCGTTATCTCATGCTCATAAATATATTTAATGTTTTCTAAACATATCTAGCTAAGACGATCGCCTACTATTTACTTTATAGCCATAAATTGACTACTTTCGAATGAAAAAAAATGTTAATATATTAATTCCGCTCTTTGTCGCATAGCTCCCTCATGTATTGTTAATTAAACTAATTGTCTTGATATATTATTAATAATAATATAAATCTTAATAAATTAATAATAAATCTTTATTGATCACCAATACATAAGGGCACAGAAAAAAATAAGAAGATCCTAACTCCTGAGCTGGTTACTGCGGCGTGTGTGTTTGTATGTGTTTATCTCCCATGTATATTATCTCTTTTACTACATATACCTACTACAAACACTAATCACACATTGAATTCGTTTTAAAGAGCTGCATTGATGAGAATCCTATTACCGTGTGTTGTTCACTACATAGTTAGAATTGCATGGGAAACAAGAAAAATCACATCAATAAATAATTAAGTTGAAACAAAGGAAGGAATTACTTGGATAAAAAACTTAAAGCTCGCAGAGGTAATTTAAGCTTAGCCGTTAGGAAACAATGTTCTTAACAAAAACACTCGGTATTTCCACTTGCGAGTAATCACTACGGTGTAGGGATATATTCCGGGTAATATTCTCCTTTCGCAATCCTCGAGCAACCCAGCATACACTTCCATATTTTTCTTTCTTTTTCACATTTCATTTACATAAAACTCGAAGGTGGATAAACTAAGATATTTTCTGCGTATACAAAAAGGCGGACAATATATTGCGATGGCGTGTCCCTATTGTTTCCACTGAATATATAGGCGGAGCTATAAAAACTTTATGGTTGAACCAACAGCTGTCAGCTTTATTATCTGTCGGCGTAGGCGCGAGGTATAAAGAGGATACCTTATGTCAAACTTCAATATAGACATATTCGTACGGCAACAATTCGTTATGCATTTTATTGTTCTATATGTAACCGTGGATTGAAAGACACTTTGATAGATCTTATGAGAATTTATGTATGTTTTATTGGTAGAACTAGAACTGAAATATTAATGTTCAAATACACTTAAGTGGTGTAGGCAAATAATTTAAGTGGCCAATGTAAACAACATGTTCAGACATGTTAATGTATTATTAGAGGCAAAACATAAATTTGATGAAGAACGACACGAAAGCGACTGAGGGTATGGTCTGCGAAACATAAAAGACGTATTTTCGAATCCACCATGCGACTATTGGCGTAAACCTGTCCTAGCGCAAGCTTTAGCTTATTTGGATTGGTTAACAAGAATATTAGAAATACAAGTAAAATAGAATATTGCTAGCAATCAATCAAATAGAAAAAAAAACTTGCCCTTTAAAAGTAATATTAATTGTCCTAAACACGTCTTATTTAACTCTGGCAATGTTACGAATATTTAAATGTAATGACATTTGAGATTGCGTAACATCACTGTGTAACCAAATAATAAATTACAAAAAAAATAACATTCAAAACGTATCATAATGCCATTATTCCATTTTGATGTTAATTTTTATTCCCGAATAAACGTTAAAAATTATTGAAGAGAAGGATTGGCAAATACGTATTTTCTCCCCATAAGAATTTTTCCATCCATCACAATACTCGAACCCTTTAGGAATAGACGGACTTTGGAGAGATTGTTGAGAGGCAAACGACAAACGCAATATACTCGTATGTACGACGCCTGCCCCTCGAAAGGTTGAAGACCTCTGTACGTTTGCGGAAAGTCAATGGAGAAACTCAAGCCCTTGCCTATAGAGTACTTATTGAGAAAAACCTAGGCAGACAGGACTATTACTAGATTGAAATATTAACGTTTATTATACTGTCTGCATACTATTCTCTGTTCAAATAGACAAGTCTCTATCAATTCTTCCCATGGAGATATCCATCGTATTAACCCTGTTTTTTACTCATAGTGGGGTAGTCAGACATAGCGCTTATTGTCCGGTTTTAACTAATCTTGATAGGTTCAATATTAAGTTCAAGACAGGTAGTGAGCATGTCGCCACATATTTTTATAATGAGTGATTTTCTTTGTACATAAGAAATTGTAAGACAGTCCGTAGACGATAAAGGGACAACCGGGTTCGCGAATGGCTTATATGGTTTTTGGTCGTCGATCGATCATGCTTTGTGTTCTAGATCACAATGCTACAATGCAAATGCTATAAAAATCCTACTAATCCTAACTCCCTGCATTAAGCCTTCCTTAATCTACAAATAATGTGTTCTTGACGGTTCTTACGGTTGTAGACTTATAGTAGTAGTATTAGTACTAGTATTTTTTACAGTAATATTCTTTATAGTATTTATTACTGTTTACCAACATTTTAAAAGTAATATAATATTATAAATTTTACAAATCTTTTGCATGAAACACTTTTTATAACCTTTTCCAGTCAGCGAGCATATCAAGTCCTTCGATAACATCTCTTTCACATGATAAACGAGCGAGCTAATGTAGAAAACTTTTAAGTATACGCTAAGGATCATTGCCTTCAGCATATAACTTTGGATTTCGTTCATGTAAATTGTATAATGGAAGCACATACTAAGTTTACTTTACGTTGGAAATCCATGTTTGATTTTTTTATATTAATGTCTTAAATTCGAACGACTTCTTCGCAAGTAGCATAATACGCTGCCACTCTGTGAAGGTCGTCTCCCTCGTGCATTAATGTAGTGATGCTGAAACATTTATTGCTCTTTTATCTGTCAGTCGTTTCATCAACCTCATAGGCGGTTTTCTCTGTGGCCAGGTAGAGCGGAATTACAAAAAAAAGAAAGTCGCCATTATTTCCTGAATGCTTTCCATTTACAACTTCTCATGCTTGAATGTTCTCCTGCATTACATAATTAGAGAAAGAATCATAATAATTTTTAGCAAGTCCGTGACGCACCTTGCCTGTTTCAAGAAACGACAAATTATATCTTTATTCCGGTTAATATAAAAAGGATAAGATCGTTCGAGGCGGCGTTAAATAATACTGTAATTGTTGTAAATGTGTAAAGCCTGCCTAACGAAATTTGACGAGCGGCAATTAACGTGGGATAAAGTTATGATACGGCCATTACGCGGCCTCTGAAAATGCGCTAAAAACGCTAACAGAAGAAATTTAGCAGCGTTAAGTAGAAGTATTACGCTAATTTACTTAGAGTTCTCTTTGAAATCTTCTTGCCTAATAAATATTAAGTATAACTTTTTAATTTTATTAATTATTTTTTACATTTATTCTTTATTATAATTTTAAACAAGTTCAAAACAAAGGAGCAGAATCTCGGTTCGTATTTTTTATTTATATTTTAGTTACTTTTTCGTGTGGACTTCATCTGTTGCAATTTTATGTGCTTATATACCACGCGCTCGGCGGAGAAAGAAAACATCGTGAGGAAATCTACATGTGTTAGAAATTTTTCTAAGACATATGAAATCTGCCAATTCGCACTACGGCCGCGTGGTACATTATGCCCTTATACTATATTTATAGAGAATGCCTTTGCCCAACAGTGGGAATTATAATATAAAGCCTGTAACTTTAAACTAGTGCCTTGCTATCAAAAACTTTGTCTCCTCCTGACAAGTAGAATCATGGTCAAGCTCTTACAAGGGTGTGTAATTGGATCCACTTATATAGAAAACAATGGATTGAATTTCGGACATTTCTTAATAAGTATTTATTGATTTATAAGGATATATTTTATATTTAAAATTCTCGTGTCACAATATTAGTTACCATTCTCCTCCAAAACGACTTTACCGATTTTTATGACATTTTGTATGCAGTAGGTCTGAGAATTAGGTAATATCTCTTTTTTATATCCCTAAGTGATAACATTAAGATATGATTATGATTAAAATAAGATAAGATTATCCCCTATTTTTTATTAGTTATTTTAGTAATTTAATTAAGAGACATTTAGACAGGCAGGGATACCGTGGTCTTATTCTTGTGACCCCAGAACTACAGGGCTGAAATAAAATTGTGGAACGCTTTACGATTTTTCATGTACTCCTTGTCATGCTAATTCTCTGTATCGTTCTAATTTTAGTATATGTACTGCCGAAGCAAGTACAACAACAAACTTGATCCATGGCCTATGCTGTAATCTAAATAGTTTGTGACCTTGCATGGCGGATGGATGGTACCCAAGAGATAGCAAAAGAAGTAGAGGTAGACAAATTAAAAGATGGGAAGACGAATTTAAAAGAATAGCTGGTCCGCTGTGGAGCCGGTTAGCAAAAGACAGACATTCGTGGAAATCTTTAGAGGAGGCCTTTGTCGACAGACAAGCCATCCACAACCAGTTGCCGAGCATTTAAACTTAGTATTCAAAACTTAGAATTAGGAAATTAATCCAGTTTAGTAAGTAGGCAAACCGTTTTCTACTTTATTATTGTAAAGAAACCTGAAGGCAATAAAGGCTATTTTATTTATTTATTTATTATATATAAATTAAAGAAACTGGCATAAAATATATTTGGATATATATGTACTTTGTTTTTACATAAACATCATAATTAAAGTGTTGAATGAACGATTTGTCGTAATGGATATTGGCGTGCAAGTTGAGATTCAGTTAAAAAGTATTTTAGTTTGTTTTAAATGTTAGTAATCTTTCATCGATTTTATTTTAAGTATGTGTGTTTTAGTACCCGTTTAAAATTGTATGAATAATCGATAATTCTGAATTTTCAACTGACTTCAAAAAGTGGAGGTTTTCAATTCTTCTGTATGTTTTGTTTGGTTGTGACCTGATAAGTTTCGACTCTGTGAATCGATTTTGATGATTCTTTTATTTATTTGAAAGCTGGTGCTTTCAGTGTTGGCCCGTTCTCATCAATTTGCTCCGGTTCTGACTGTCATCCATGAAAAACGTATAAGCCGTGGTAGCTCAGTGTCCGGGCGTTTGGCTCAAGTTGCATAGTGCGCTAGCAACCCGACTTCGATCCCCGGTGCCGACACCAATAAATTTGTTGTTACAATTTTATGTTCTGATTTACTCACGCACTCGGCGATGAAGGAAAAACATCGTGAGGAAACCTACATGTCTTAGAAAATTTGTCTAAGGCATGTGAAGTCTGCCAATCCGCACTAGGGCCGCGTGGTGGACTGTGCCCTTATACTCTCTTTACAGAGAAGGCCTGCGCCCAGCAGTGGAACATGTATAGTATATATACTTTATATAAAGGCTGTAACTTTAACGTCAACGAATTTCGATGGTTCATTTTTATTGGAAAGCATGTACTTCAAGAGTTGATGTTGTTGATGACAGTATTTTTAAGTTCTGATTGATTTTTATAATAATTCGGAAATACAAAGAGGGCGTAATATCGTTTATCATTTGATTCGGTTTGAAATTAGTTTTCGTGTTTGCTTGTCAATATACTTGTACAAATATCACATAACAGTTACATGTCCTATAAAAGCATGATCGAAATTTATTGTATATATATGATTTGTGTTCAATCAATAAAAGATTACAATAGCCATAATTCCAGGAAATCATGTTCATAAATACCTGTTTTTTATTTGTCATTATGTATACTTTAATTATAGCTGTAATTAAAGTACGTAGCTAAAACGCGGAACGTTTCCATCGTTATAGGCACTTATTAGATAAGATATACTTAGATTTATGGAAACGAGTGGCAGCCCTGAGGTCGTCGACATTCTAACATAATTCCAAAATATTAACCGGACGGACCTTTGATGATACTAATTTTTATATTTTATTTATGACTAGCGTATATTTTGCTTTATTTTATTTAAACAATAAACTTACATCATTAAATATTTCATTTAACTCTCGCAATATATTAAATTATTCATTTCTCTCCTTATTCATTCTCTTCTCGAGCGGGTGAAGATCATTACCTACATTCATGTACATATAAGTAAATACAAAATCATTCTTATTATTTAGGGATTTATTATACTTCATTATACTTCAATATACTCCATTGTACTTTAATATGGTTCGTAATGACATAAATATACACAACGCATGTGTTATTACAAATTTGTGTTATAAAACAATAGAATATCATCATAATAAAAGCTGTATTTGACAGTTCAAAAAGAGGAGTGCTCCGATCGTCACCAAACTTTACAGGATTACTCGTCAATTCGAAGATTCCCTGAAAGTTTCAGTGAAATCGGTCCACCCTTTTCGGAGCCTATATGGAACACACCCATACATTTTCTTTTTATATATATTTTATATCTTTATAGATATATTCTATTTAAAAAAGAATGCTAATTTTTTTACACAAATTTTACTAACATTCTTGTTAACAATTCCAACTAAGTTTGTGGTAGTAGATGGTTTACGTCAATAGTCGAATGGTGGATTCAAACCTACGACCTTACGTTTCGCAGACCGTGCCCTAAACCAGTAAACGACTGACGCTTTCTTAAAAAAAATAATCAATTAATTATACGTACTATTTTTTAACTATATCTGTAAGATGTAAATTTAATCGTAATTGATTCAAACGAAATTGTTACACGTAAAAAACTACCATTGCATTAAAAAGTACCAACACAAGCATTTATCTATATAATCTGTAATTTGAAACCTGGGCGGTGTTTCTAATTAAATTCTTGCAATGGTATAATGATATCACTAGTCTGTGGACGGTATTTCAAATGGTCGGCACATTAGCCTAGAAGAAATGCATTAAACCTTGATAAGGAACTACGACGACATTAAGCTTTCTTAACTGCCATAGAAGGTGATACGGGCGACTTATATCTTAATTTATAGAAATAAAAAACAATTCTTACAATTTTCTAAATCGTCTTTCGAGAATCAAAATGGCGGCGACTTCTGGATAACTATAGATGTCCGTCCTAGGGATGTGCCAAAAATATAACGATATATTTTTCGATATAATATATCGTGAGGTTGTACCGATACTACGCGATATATTGTACAAATATATCGATATTTTTCATATATCGAAATTTGTTTATAATTAATTAGCGCGTAATATTAAATATTACAAAAGTTTTGTACTAATAAAGTACTCGGCGCGTAACTGAGAGGTTCTCGATTCGGATACCAGTCCAGACTATTTAATTTGATTCTGCTAGCGGTACAGACAACATGCATAGATTATTAAATTTATACGATTCCTGCCATCGTGAAGAGTAGTGTAGTATCATACTACACTGTACTCTTCGTGATGGCAGCGCAAGTAAGGGTTTTATTTTATTCAAGTTGTCAACCACAAATAAAAGAACGAATGTAATGCTTCTTTATTTAATTTCTTACGATATTTCGTATATAGGATGATTATCGAATCATCTAATATCGATATAAATACCATATAATATATAATAAATATCGAATATAACAAATATCGAACCATCTAATATCGATATTTTATGTAATATCTATCGTGCACTCCTTGTCTGTCCTATTTATTATTTATCCTTATGTAGACTCTTACTGCGGGTATAATATTTACAATTAAATTTTTGAGCAAAAACAAAAACCGACTCAAATCAAACGTCAAACGCGCGGACGCCCTCTTTATATTTCCGAATTATCGTTGGAATATTACGAATTAGAAATAATCAGAACCAAACCAAACACTCATCAAACTCTGTAGGAGAAATGAAAAATAATGTACTTTATTTCCTTAGTTTCTTGCTTTTAAGTTATATCTATCTGCGATTGGCATTATATTTTCATTGGTTGGCAACATTCATTTTGTATATAGCTAAAGGTATATAAAACCATTTGTGCACAACAAACGTGAACATTACAAATGCACAATGGCCGACGGCCTTTTGTACCTGCGCGTTATCGTATAATCATACACCCAATAATGATATAGTGAATAGGCAGGTACCCACGAAGCAGGCGGTACATATATACTCCGATCACACGGTCAGCGAACACAATTGGCCTGTACCGACGCCCGTAAATAAAGGCAAGGTAGAAAAGGTTGCACGATCCTCATATCAAATCTATATATTTATAATACAAGTATATTTTCGAGCAAAACAAAACCAACTTCAAATCGATTCAAACGTTAAACGCTATTACGCGCGGACACCGATTGAATTTCCGTATTGTCGTGGGAATATTAGAATGAGAATTTAGAAATTAGAGATAGAATTAATCGTAACCAAACTCTCGTCAACGTACTCTTGAAGTGCATCCTTTCCAATTAAAAATGAATACTACGTAATATTAAAAGATATAAAATGTTAAAATATTTATTACCTTTTCACCGTTTGCCCAATCAGCTAGTTATTGTATACTATATAGACTGGAGGTCTGAGGCTGGATGCGAAACATAAAAGTTTATCTTTATTTAGCCGTCGCTCCTATAACATCATACTTGTTCCACCCGCCCGCTTAAAATATAGCCGACAGAGATTGATTGGTAACAGAGTCACGTGTCGGAGCGGCGGGAACATATTGGGGGTACTTTGTCTTGTTGCTTTAATGGTCCGGTGTGACCAACTGTGTGTGCAACTGTTGCTACTTTCAATTCCCTACATTCATTTTTTTTATGTAATTTTTTAAGTACTATTGAAAGCGTTCCCATAGTACGGGATCATTTACATTGATGAAAAATCTATGAAGAATAAGCATATTTACGAGTGAAAAAAAAACCAACTTCAAATACAATCATACGTTAAAGGGTATTACGATTTAACGCCCTATTTGTATTTCCTCCCGTAAAACCAAACACTCATCAAACTATCTTTAAAATATATCCTTATATGAATTATCGAAATCGGTTGATGTGATGTTGAGTTATTCGTCCGTGTGTCGCGTACACACTTGATACAACTGTTAGAAATGGAATAAATTGAAATTCGATTAATCCTCTTGGAGGGGCGGCGCTTTTGTCAATTTCTGGCCCTTAGAACATAGTGGGATACGGGTTCTTTTGTTTTATTTTCTAACCAAGACCTGGATTACGACGGAATGAACAGGTGCCCTACTGGCGGAATCCCTCCTTCACTCCTTCTTGCCTTCCTTACGAAGAGGACACCTTTGGCTAGATAGATCTAGATTAACGATCAGATTAGACACCCTAAAGTGACTCCAATAGTCCTGAGAACTGACAAAGAAGTATGCTTAACGGCTGCTAAATACATTTATGTTCTTAATTTAAAATTACACTATCCTCAAATATATAAGTGCTTGACAGCGTTGCTACAATGTCGCCAGTCCGTATTTTCTGGGTAAATTTAACACAAACTAAGACTAGAATATATATATATATATATATTTCAGAAGTACAGATTGTGTCTGTAAAAATGCGTTAAAATATATATTTGTAAAAAAAATGTTAAGCCAACCTTCCCGAAGCCTGTTTATTATTTCGCTCCTCGATATTAATGATACTAATTAGGTACGTGACTAAGAGAGGGCGTGCCCTAACTGCGAGACACCGCGAAATTTCAAGTTCGTTCTTAATTTAAAATATAAATTTATAGCTGCCACTCCGATGTCTCCGTCGAAAGCTTTGTTAACATTTTGTTACTGGTTTTGATTATTTTACAGTTTAAATTGCAAACTTTATCTACTTCACGTTCAAAGTTGTTCAAATATTTTGAGAAAGTTTTAAGTTCTGTAAGATCATTTTTCAATACCATAACGAAATATATATATATATACGTTTAAAGAGCCACCTGCAAGCGTATAGGTTTAGGTACTCGTATTTTTTTAGCTTACTTCACAGACACGCTATCTTCTCTTTTTAATACGAACAAGAAGGTTTCATGGTACACTACAGATGCCATTTCGGCGTATTTTACCCCGTAAGGGATTAGTCAAGTATAAAATTGATAATAAACAATAGAATTTCATCAATCTTAAGAATTTGGAACAGAAAGTTATTATTTGTTAATAAATTGATGATACGTTCCAGATATAACCGACAATGAAATTATTTTACAATTAATATTGAATAAGTGCCCTCTTTTACCCAAGCTTGGGACCAGGAGACCATAGGTTTTTATATTTTGGAAAAGTTTTGCTATAGTTATTAATTGTTTGATATTTGTAAACTGTCTTTATATCGACAAATACATATGAATAAAACATAACATAGTAGTGCGAAATAGATACATGTAACTACAAAGGTGCAGATGTAAATTCCAATGTTTGAATGTAGCATTAGACACAGCTACACGTACTACGTGGAAGCCTTCTAGAGTAGAGTGAATAGGCACTTACTAAACTAGCGCGTACCATCTTTCGACTATATCACCACTTAACATTAAGTGGGATCGTGGGCAAGCACTAGTTTATGCCCCATAAAAAACGTACATATAATATATTGTTAGTTTGCTATTTTTCATTTACGTTTTCATTTCAAGATCATGATAAACCTTTAATAAAATTGGTGTAAGGTGGAAGGGACAAAGCTGTTTGTACCCTGCTAGCTTCAAAAATACATGAGAGCTTATTTATTTAAATCAATTACAATCAAAATTGACAATATGAGACCTTTGTAGTTTTCACTAAGTCTTATACTCATATTTCAATAAATTTTCAATAATAATTCATAATTGTTTCGCCATTGAAACATGACCGTATGGGGTTACGTTACTCTGATCGAAGGTAAAATCATTATTCATTTGATATGTGAGAATATATCCGGACTGCGCATATTGTGGAGTTTACAGCTCACTCCGAATCGCCAAAATCGATTGAAATTAATAGCGCTGACGACGTATGCCGTGACCTAACATTTTCTACTTACATGAAAAATTAATATCGTGGAAAATTTGTTGTCAATCGCTGAAAGATATACGCATTTGTTAAGTAATCATTTATACAAGTATATTTAGAAGTAAAAACTGTAGTATGTAAGCCCGATATAAAATAAAGTTAGTTAACTATGTTACCCCATTTACTCAAAAACCGAAACGGTACTCAAGATACAACAAAAACAAAAACTGATTTCAAATTCGATGTACTTCTTTGTATTTCGGTATGATTGTATGAATCTTACGAAATGGGATTAATCAGAACCGAACATAACGCTCATCATTATTCTTAAAATACATTCTTTCTTAGAAAAAATTATAATTTAAATCGGTTGGCATTATATTGTGATATACGTCCATTTGTCGCGCACATAATGTAATTTAAAACTTATATGGTTTATTATGGTTGCCATTGTCAGAATTTGTGTCAAAATGGAACCACACGGGAAGCACCAACATTCAAATGAAAAAAGAATCATCAAAATCGGTTCACGCAGTCCAAAGGCAAAGATAGTCGGTCCACCTTGTCGGGGTCTTAAACAGCGTATCGCTATCTCTGTGCGGAGCGCGCAAGATGTGTGACAGAGAGGGTCACCTCGCTCACTCTCATTGCAAATAGTTGTTGCTCAATGTCCCTTCCTGATTGGTCGACAAACTTAGTTTATAATTAGTACCAGTAAGGACGTAGCACATAAGTTTGTATATATAGTTAAGAGATTAGAAATTACATGACATTACAAATCTGGACTCCGAGTATTATTCTTCCCGCAAATATCTACAATAGTGAAGGCCTCCCACATTGGTGACCCCGACGTGATTGAAACATGGAAGATCAACATACAAGATTAGAATTTTTAACGAAGCAAATCGAAAAACTTACGCTTGAAATT
This sequence comes from Meandrusa payeni, assembly GCA_029286785.1. Classification (NCBI taxonomy): domain Eukaryota; kingdom Metazoa; phylum Arthropoda; class Insecta; order Lepidoptera; family Papilionidae; genus Meandrusa; species Meandrusa payeni. The sequence continues at coordinate 638,813 of JAGSMX010000008.1, read as the reverse complement.
GCCGAAATACGCTCCCGTTCGCAGCATAATGATCAGCGCCGTCCCTTTCGCTGGCGCTCACGCTCACGTTCGCAGTCCAGTACGCGACGCAGTTCATCAGTGAAGCCTGGGGATCCTACATGGGAATGCAAATACCATTTCCGGTTTGGCGACAAAGCGATACGTTGCGAGTCACCGTGCTGTCGCCGAAATAAGAAGTCGGAAAACTAACGTCGACATCGACTGTGGCGAGCGTCGATGTCTCCCATACAAGCAATCGCCTATGTGTACACGATCGCGACACTCGGGAACGTTTCCTCGTGGACACAGGCGCCGACATTTCCGTACTGGCAGCGACAAACAAGACAAGAAAAAACAGCCGAGATAGCGCTTTCCAACTTTTTGCCGCAAATAATACGCCCATAAAAACGTATGGTGAGAAAACGATTAGGCTGAACCTTGGCCTTCGTCGAAGCTTCACGTGGACCTTCATCATTGCAGATGTCAAGACTTCGATATTAGAGCTGACTTTCTTCGCCATTTTCAACTGCTTGTGGACCTGCATAAGAAAAGGTTAGTCGATATGGTGACAGAACTATCGATAAATGCCATCGAGATTTCTACACCTTCCGAAGCCATCCACCTTATCAATTCCAGTCAAGATTACCATGGCATATTGAAGACTTATCCTAACGTACTTCGGCCCATGTCACTAAAGCAGCCACCGAAACACAACGTAGTTCATTACATCGAAACAACCGGCCCACCGTTGTTTGCACGCGCGCCCCTGCCGCCCGACAAATACAAAGCGGCCAAAGAAGAATTCGAGCGCATGATGGAGATGGGTATATGCCAGCCATCAAAGAGTCCTTGGGCGAGCCCGCTCCATGTTGTTAAGAAAAAAGATGGAGGAATACGAATTTGCGGAGATTACAGACGCCTTAACGCGGTTACACAACCGGACCGGTACCTATACCTCGCATTCAAGACTTCACGTATCAGCTGAAAGACATGAAATTATTCTCCAAAATCGATATCAAGACTGCATATTACTGGATACCTATAAATAAAGAAGACGCAAAGAAGACCGCCGTAATCACACCTTTCGGCCTATTCGAATTCAACTGCATGACGTTTGGTCTCAAAATGGAAGCCAATCTTATCAAAGATTCATGCATGAGGTCCTACGAGGTATTAGCGGATGCTTTTGCTACATAGACGACATCCTGCTCTTTTCAAAATGTGAAGAATCGCATAAAAAGCTGCTTCACGAAATATTAAAACGCCTCGAGAAATACGGTGTCTCGATCAACGTAGACAAGTGCGAGTTTGGAAAGAATACGATCAACTTCCTGGGCTACGAAGTTACAGCAGAGGGAATAAGACCTCCTCAAGAACGTACAGACGCCATATCTACATACCCCAAGCCGAAAACCATCATCGAGCTACGACGTTTCTTAGGCATGCTAAATTTCTACCGTGATTGCCTACCTCACCAAGCCGACTTACAACACGATCTAAACAAGTATTTACATAACAGAAAAAAAAACGACAAGACGCCAATCGAATGGACGCCTGAAGCCGAAAACGCTTTTGAAAATGCCGCCAAAGCATTTCAGAAGCCACAACACTAGCGTACCCGTCTGTCGGAAACAAACTTGTCATCATGACCGACGCCTCAGATCATAGTCTAGGCGCCGTACTGCAACAAAAAGACTCAGAAGTTTGGAAACCACTGGCATTCTTTTCGAAAACTATGAGTGCTACTCAACGCCGCTACAGTGTGTACGATCGCGAGCTATTAGCGATCTACTCAGCTGTAAAACATTTTCGTCGATTAATAGAAGGCTCCGAAGTCACCATCTACACCGATCACAAGCCTCTTACGTATACACTGACAAAGACAGCGAGTAACAGCGACAGCCCGCGCCGTGAACGTCAACTCAGCTACATCAGCCAATTCTGCTCAAAAATCGAGTATCTAAAAAGGCGAAGAGAACCCAGTCGCCGACGCATTGTCGCGCATAGAGGAAATACAATGCCCAACTGCAATCGACTTCGCTCAATTGTCAATCGACCAAAGCAACGACGAAGAACTAAAAAAGTTAAAAGTACAACCGAACTTAAAATTCGCCGATCTAACCCTACCTGGAATGAGCCGTCCAATCACGTGTGAGCTGTCCACAACAACGCCACGCCCATTTTTACCCAAGGCATATCGTTACGCCGCTTTCAAAGCGCAACACGAACTGTGCCATCCAGGCGTAAGAACGACAAGAAAGCAGATGACCACCAAATTCTTCTGGCCAGCGATGAGTAAAGAAGTGGCAAGTTGGACGAAAGCCTGCACAGAATGTCAGCGCGCTAAAGTACATCGCCACGTCGTAACGCCGCTATCTACATTTCCGCCATCGCAACGCTTCGAACATATACACATAGACATAGTCGGCCCCCCTACAACCATCCAACGGTTATCGATACTGCATCACTATTATCGATAGATGCACGAAATGGCCCGAAGCGATTCCCGTGCAAGACATAACCGCAGAGACAGTCGCTAAAGCGCTTTACGAACAGTGGATAACACGCTTCGGTTGTCCGTTAAGAATATCAACCGATCAAGGCCGCCAGTTCGAATCATCATTGTTCAACACATTATTAAAAAAAGTTTGGAATAAACAGAATTCGAACCACCGCATTCCATCCTCAATCTAACGGTCAAATAGAGAGATGGCATAGAACTATGAAGGCCGCGCTCATGGCTCGTGGCGCGTCTATAACATGGAGTGAAGACTTACCTACAGTTCTGTTGGGGCTACGCAGCGCTATACGAGACGACAACAATTTCAGCCCCGCGCTTATGACCTATGGTACAAATCTGAGGATACCGTCCGATTTCTTCGTGCCTACTCAGCCGAAATATGACGACGCAGATTTTCTACGGCATCTAACAGAAGCGATGACGTCATTAACGCCTACAACACGTCCGCAACAAACGTCACAGAGACCATAGGTTTTCATATTTTGGAAAAGTTTTGCTATAGTTATTAATTGTTTGATATTTGTAAACTGTCTTTATATCGACAAATACATATGAATAAAACATAACATAGTAGTGCGAAATAGATACATGTAACTACAAAGGTGCAGATGTAAATTCCAATGTTTGAATGTAGCATTAGACACAGCTACACGTACTACGTGGGAGCCTTCTAGAGTAGAGTGAATAGGCACTTACTAAACTAGCGCGTACCATCTTTCGACTATATCACCACTTAACATTAAGTGGGATCGTGGGCAAGCACTAGTTTATGCCCCATAAAAAACGTACATATAATATATTGTTAGTTTGCTATTTTTCATTTACGTTTTCATTTCAAGATCATGATAAACCTTTAATAAAATTGGTGTAAGGTGGAAGGGACAAAGCTGTTTGTACCCTGCTAGCTTCAAAAATACATGAGAGCTTATTTATTTAAATCAATTACAATCAAAATTGACAATATGAGACCTTTGTAGTTTTCACTAAGTCTTATACTCATATTTCAATAAATTTTCAATAATAATTCATAATTGTTTCGCCATTGAAACATGACCGTATGGGGTTACGTTACTCTAATCGAAGGTAAAATCATTATTCATTTGATATGTGAGAATATATCCGGACTGCGCATATTGTGGAGTTTACAGCTCACTCCGAATCGCCAAAATCGATTGAAATTAATAGCGCTGACGACGTATGCCGTGACCTAACATTTTCTACTTACATGAAAAATTAATATCGTGGAAAATTTGTTGTCAATCGACCAAAGCAACGACGAAGAACTAAAAAGTTAAAAGTACAACCGAACTTAAAATTCGCCGATCTAACCCTACCTGGAATGAGCCGTCCAATCACGTGAGCTGTCCACAACAACGCCACGCCCATTTTTACCCAAGGCATATCGTTACGCCGCTTTCAAAGCGCAACACGAACTGTGCCATCCAGGCGTAAGAACGACAAGAAAGCAGATGACCACCAAATTCTTCTGGCCAGCGATGAGTAAAGAAGTGGCAAGTTGGACGAAAGCCTGCACAGAATGTCAGCGCGCTAAAGTACATCGCCACGTCGTAACGCCGCTATCTACATTTCCGCCATCGCAACGCTTCGAACATATACACATAGACATAGTCGGCCCCCCTACAACCATCCAACGGTTATCGATACTGCATCACTATTATCGATAGATGCACGAAATGGCCCGAAGCGATTCCCGTGCAAGACATAACCGCAGAGACAGTCGCTAAAGCGCTTTACGAACAGTGGATAACACGCTTCGGTTGTCCGTTAAGAATATCAACCGATCAAGGCCGCCAGTTCGAATCATCATTGTTCAACACATTATTAAAAAAAAGTTTGGAATAAACAGAATTCGAACCACCGCATTCCATCCTCAATCTAACGGTCAAATAGAGAGATGGCATAGAACTATGAAGGCCGCGCTCATGGCTCGTGGCGCGTCTATAACATGGAGTGAAGACTTACCTACAGTTCTGTTGGGGCTACGCAGCGCTATACGAGACGACAACAATTTCAGCCCCGCGCTTATGACCTATGGTACAAATCTGAGGATACCGTCCGATTTCTTCGTGCCTACTCAGCCGAAATATGACGACGCAGATTTTCTACGGCATCTAACAGAAGCGATGACGTCATTAACGCCTACAACACGTCCGCAACAAACGTCACAGCGACCATTCGTCTACAAAGATCTCAAAGTGCTCACATGTATTCGTCCGCAATGACACCGTGCGGTCACCACTCACACCGCCTTACGACGGACCATACGAAGTTTTAAAGCGACACGAAAAATATTTCAAAATTCAACTTCCAACGCGAACTTCAGTAATATCGCTGGACAGATTGAAGCCCGCATATACAATTGAGAGTGAAACAGACAAGGAAGAGGTACCTGTAACTAGAAACACAGCAACATCAAGTAACATGCTCGCTACCAGTCATCCCTACGTAACAAGATCGGGCCGCGTCGTAAAGAAGAGCAGTACGCTTCGCTTGAGGGGAGTGATGTCGGGGTCTTAAACAGCGTATCGCTATCTCTGTGCGGAGCGCGCAAGATGTGTGACAGAGAGGGTCACCTCTCGCTCACTCTCATTGCAAATAGTTGTTGCTCAATGTCCCTTCCTGATTGGTCGACAAACTTAGTTTATAATTAGTACCAGTAAGGACGTAGCACATAAGTTTGTATATATAGTTAAGAGATCAGAAATTACATGACATTACAAATCTGACTCCGAGTATTATTCTTCCCGCAAATATCTACAATAGTGAAGGCCTCCCACAACCTCATAAAGAACCTTCGCTAATAATTAGTTTAAATTTAACAAAAACAGGATCGAAAATAATGGAAAGGGAGAAGAAACTATAAAATTCAGTTTTGTTTGAAAGATATTTGTTTTCCTTTCAAAAACCCCCACAAAGTTTCTTTTCTTGTCCAATACCAGTTTACTGTATGCAACGTGTATAATAAATCTTTGGCCGCTGGCTGTTCTCACGAACAATGCAGAATTTCTATTCGCCGTATATTCCAACCACATACATCATTTTGTACAACAAAATTTTCTTCAAATTCTAGCAGCATTATTATTATAATTGAAAATTTGATTAATTGCATAAATAATAAAATTTTCAGCCAAAATAATACGAAAAATTAACAAATTATCAATAGAACAAGTATATTTACGAGTAAAAACAAAAAATTACTTCAAGTCGAATACAATACTACTAAATTGAAATAATCAGAACTAATCAGACTTTCATCAAACTACTCGTACCTTTGAAGAACATCCTTTACAATAAATAAATGAATCGTTGAAATCGGTATGCGTGATATTGAGTTATTCGTTCATACTAACATTCGCACATAGTTGATGCAAATTCAACATTTTGACAACCTCCTCCATTTTATTATTGTAGACGTAGTACGCGTCTTTTTACTCAACATTCTAAGAGGAAGCATTGAAAGGAACTTTAATACCTTTTATTTTATTAGTTATCAATATATATCATATATCAATATATATAATATAATTAAGTATCAATATACGTTATATCGTAGCAGTATTTGCGATAACTAAAAAACTTAAGAAAGAAACTATTTCTAATATATGAAACGAAAATAAAAAAATCTTTGGTTAGCTTAGTTACTAAGATTTAAAAGAATATTTTTTTAAAAAAGAAAGCTACCAAAATTTTTTTTTTTTCAAAAATATTACTGACATTCTTGTTAACCATTCCAACTAAGCAAGCTTTTGCCAGGAAATCGTAAACGTCAATAGTCGAATAGTGGATTCGATCCACCATTACCGCACATCTCGTAGACCATAACCTAAACTATTAGGCTATTGACGCTTCAATGATATTGATTCGGATATTATATGTCTAATAGAAAAAAAACATTGAAATGGAGAAAATAGAGAACATATCAAACTACCTTAAAATATAGAACTACAAATTAATCGCATATTTTTCGCGGATTTTTGATAATTTTTTTTTGTAATAAAAAATATAAGCAGAACAAAAATACTTTAATTGACATGGAAGAAATTGTGTCAAAGGTTGTGGAATATGCAAAAGAACAGTGCGTGTCGACATATCCTGACTCTAAGATGAATATGTAAAAAATATATAAAAAAGCCTTTAAACCACCGAACCACGGAACTATCAATCATGATTATTTATTTAATGACGCCATTAATTAATTTAGTACGGTCACTGAGACAAATTACCAGCCGTGCATCCTATTTAAGTGCGCTAATATTGATGCATGCATACGAAGATTTACGAGTAGGTGCGGCCGGCCTCGGTTAATTAATGCATTACCTTTTCTCTTGCAGTCACAGGCAACGTTTCCTGTAACGCCATTTTTGTTAACTATACTCGTGAGCAAAAATAAAGAGTCGATATAAATGGTCAGTTAAGGATGTTTGGTTATCTCGGAAGATAAAGACGTTAGCAAACTGAAATAAATTGTGCATATCTGTATATATTGTGTATCATAGTGAATATCCTCAAAATAAAATGAAATATTTTTATTAATTTATTTATATTTCATTGAAAAACATAAACTTAAACGCAAAAGGATATCTCACGTAAACTTGAATAATACAGTTTTTTCATTTAATTTTATTATTATTTAAATTTTGGGACATAAAGTTAAATTTATTTTAGTACTTAGTGTTAAGTATTAAAATTTAAAAGACTCTTTTATTTTTGCTCACGGCTATATATACAAACGCGACACATGTTTGCGTATGTATTTCTATAAAAATGACCTTATGAGTCACAAAATTTTTAAGAATTCAATGATATCATATTTGTCTCTGTATTTATTCATTGTTTTACTTTAGGAATATTATTTAAAAACATTGAAGAATTTTTCGTAAAAGCTCTGAAAGATTGTTTTTCAATTTGTTTCTGCGAAATGCTTAAGTTTTCGTTTTCTTACTTTCGAAGCCGTAAATGTTTCAATGGAACTTTAGTTATTACATTTTATTTTTATAAGTATAATTTAGATCCTATAACGACTACTTTGTAATTGCTTTTTAATACAAGTTTTTGGAACTTTTTTCGTTGTCTTTTAAACTTGATTTGCGTTGATAATCCTGCTATCTACTATACTGTTATATACTTTACAGAAAGCTTTGCTTGTAAGCGTTCTATTTTTTTAAGTAATATAATTAAATTTGGGCTTCAAGGATATGTTGTAACACGTATATTTATGATTAAAAACAAAAACAATTCGAATCGAATCATCGAAATTGGTTGGCGTCGTCATATTCACTTATTAGTCGATTTGTGCACATACTTAATGCAAATTTAAGACTTTGACGGTTTTCTCATGGGTATCATTGTCAGAATTGGACTAAATTGAGGTGTACGACTATACGGGAAGCACTAGCTTTCAAATAGTCATTAAAATCGGTTCACCCAGTCGAAAATTATGAGGTTACCAACATAAAAAAAGAACAAAAAAAACATATAGATAACTTGAGAACCGACTTTTTTGAAGTCGGTTGAAAAGAGTTGAAATAGAATAAATTCAAAAGTATATAAATGCCTACATTAAACCCTGTCAACGCGACATAGTGAATATTTTGTTGAGTGAAATGTATGTCTAATGGTAAATGTATCACCGTGTCAGCCGACTTGATGTAGTTCACAACTATGGTTGCTTTAAATTTATTATGAAATTATTTCCGCTGCATCTAAGATACAGGCGCAAACGAAAGCATCGTTTCCTTTCGGTTCTTGGAATTTTCTCCAAATTGTGAACGTTGTAGAGCGTAAGTTCCGCCCATGTCAGATATATCGATTGAAATTAATAGTACAGGCGGTCCGCTGTTAAGATCTGACCCATTTCATTGCTGTTAGCGTGACGCCAGGGAACACAGAAGTAGAGGCAAGTGGAAGAGCCGTTTTGTAATTTTAAAAAAAGTATTGTCTTGGACACAAAGACCAATTTTGGACCTTCGAAACTCGATCGGTTAAGGTTTTTTCATTTAATTTCTATTTTTTTCTTATTACTTATTAGTGTACTCGTGTTTCAATTTCAACTTGAAAAGATGCTAATAGCGATATTTTTAAGTATTATTTATAAATATTATATATAAATGTAAATCTAAATATCATTTATTTAGCTGTACCTAGTTAGTAAGACATAAGTCCACTCAGTAGCCGATCGCAATGGATAGCTCCGTCTGAAGATGTCTGAATCCTGAGTTATTTTATATGTGACTTCCTTAAATTATTCAGCATCGATAAGAATTTGTGTGATTTGTTATATAGAATATGTGATTGTCTACAGTTTCATTGAGAGTCGATGTAATATAAAGGAGATTTTAATTCTCATATTATTTACTTTTTAATTTCCAAAAGCAAATTTTGTCACATTTAGTAATACTTTATCTATGTCGTTTCCTTCATGCACTATGCAACGTATATTATAAATCACTGGCCGCAACCTTTCTTATAACAACTACAGCGATAACAAAACTAGATATTTCTATTTACAGCTACAATTTTTTTGTACACTTAAACCTATTTTCAATCGACCTCAAAACGATGAGGTTCTCAATTCGTCTGTATTTTTTTTATGTTTGTTACCGCATAACTTTGGAAAAGGTGAACCGATTTTGATGATCATTTTTTTATTTGAAAGCTGGTGCTTCCCGTGTGGTCCCATAAAATTTGGTCCAAATCTGACAATGGGATCCATGAGAAAACCATATGTCTTAAATTTTCATCAAGTATGTGCACCACAAATGGATGAATAACTCAATATCACGTCAACGGATTTCGATGATTCATTTTTTATTGTAAAGGATGTAATTTAAGAGTATTTTGATGAAAGTTTGATTACGTGCTAATTAACTTTGATTTCGTAATATTCCTACGATAATTCGAAAAATTAAAAAGGGCGTCCACGCGTCATAGCATTCGATTCGATTTGGGGTCGGTTTTTGTTTTTACTTGTAAATGTAGATAAAAATGGAAATAAAAATTCTAAAAATAAATATACAAAATTTAAAAAAAACAAACACTGGTGAATTTAGCCATTATAGACTAGGTAAATTAATTTTGAATTTCAAATTTACTTACCTAGAGATTTTTTTAATTCTTAAAAAACCTGGGCAGTGGTATCAGTCTAAATGCGTCTATTTAAAACAGTTTGACTGTTCCTTAACGTCTCGTAACTCTTTAGCCAACAAAGGGACAAAATGGTACAGCTCTCCGTTTTTGCAGCTGACGTGCGCAATAACGATCTCGTGAATTGTGTCGCATGGGATTTACAAATGACACTGTCGGGTATTTCCCTGTTACAGTATTCTCTGAATCCGAGACAAGTTATTGTATTACGCCCTTTAATATTCAGATTCAGATGTAAAGTGGATAGTTACATTTAAATTTCGACAAATATTCGATAACATCGCAATGGAGAAGGTCATTCTAAGTTTCCTGAACCTAACCTCTTACGTTGTTATTAATGGTTGACCTCATTTAAACTACCCTATGCAATGTGACTCCGCCACCAACTAAAATGTAAGGATTTAGTATATCCGGCGAGCTGGCATACAACGACATATGAAGTGAAGTTGAAGCGTTATCCTTTTTAACTGACTTAAAAAAAGGGATCTCAATTCGTCTGTTTTTTTTATGTTTGTTACCGCATAACTTTGGAAAAGGTGAACCGATTTTGATGATTATTTTTTATTTGAAAGCTGGTGCTTCCCGTGTGGTCCCATAAAATTTGGTCCAAATCTGACAATGGGATCCATGAGAAAACCATATGTGTTAAATTTTCATCAAGTATGTGCACCACAAATGGATGAATAACTCAATATCACGTCAACGGATTTCGATAATTCATTTTTTATTGTGAAAGAATAATTGACGGATGCTTGTAGTGCAAACATACACGCGCACGCACACACAGAAACTTGCATATACATAATATTGCTTGCTTATACTGTAAATCTTTGTCGTTTAATATTGTCTTGTCTATTTTATTTAACAAGTGTGATTTGTCATTTATGTATATTGTGTGTCGAGGTGGTCGTAAACTTCTGCGACACAGATACCAACTACTGTAGCAGTTTACAAACGTGAAGTTTTTTTTCTTTTGTCCTAATATTTTTATTTATTATTAATTGAAACCAATATCAATTTGGTTATATAATAACAAAAATACCAAAAAATTTATGGCAAAAGGCATTATCTTTCTCGGCATTAACTTTTTAAATATTGTTATTTTTTATAAAGAAAGATTTTGGTAAAAATGATTTCACTTTTAACACAAATTTCAGGGTATTACTTTTAAATTTATATTGAAATTGTTTTCTAGAGAGTTCCATTACAAATTAACATAATTAATAAAACGAGATCATAGCCTGCGATTGGATAACATCGGGACTGCCTCTGCCCCTGCTTGTGGGCTAAAATTTAAAATTAAACCGCGATTAAAATCATAAAATTAGCATTTTCAACGATTACTATTTTTAAAAGAAATAGGTTTGATCAAAGCTTTTACTTATTGAATAAATTTAAATCATTAAACCGCGATTAAAATCATAAAATTAGCATTTTCAACGATTACTATTTTTAAAAGAAATAGGTTTGATCAAAGCTTTTACTTATTGAATAAATTTAAATCATAATTATTGTGAATGAAACTTCTGTAATTTCAGATGGATTCAATAGACGCGATAAAGTACTTTACAAAACATTCTTAATTAAAATGATCACCTATAGTTTCAATTCAATTTTATATCTGCAACGTATTGAAGCCATCGTTACGGATCACTGACTTATAATTTAAAAAAAGAGGCTCTTAATGTATTTATTTATAATACAAGTTAAGCTTAACTTAAAAAGAAATCTGATATATAAGCTTATTTTCTTTTAAAAGATTACAGAGAATTATTGCGATATATAAAAGACCGATAAAATAACTATACAAGTGTCTCGGGGAAGATATAGTAAGTACTAGTACTAGTAGTGTCATTACTATAGAGTTAAGGTATTTATTGCCCCAAACATTTATCACTTAAATATTTAGCAAAATCTTAAAGAATTGTTAGCTGTACAATTCTTAAGAATTCTTGAAGTATTTCCTAAGGTTGCTAAATTTACAGCCTAAATATTATATCAATAATATATTAATTAATGATATTTTAGGATAAATTGTGGTCTTTAATAGAACATTGAATTGTTAGTTGAGATGGCCATGACACCCTCTTATAAGCTTCTTGTAAGTGACTTAAGCCTAATCATAAAAAAATTGTTAAAAAGTAAAAACAACATTTTTAGGGTGGACCTCCCTTATCACTTAGGGGTATGAAAAATAGTTGTTCCTAATCTTAAGTGATCACCGTTGCCCATAAACATTCATAACACCGAAGGAGCTACAAATGCGATGCCGGTCTTTGTGAAAGGAGTACGCTCATTTCTTGAATGTCCCCAAATTGTACTGGTTCGAAAAGATCGCTGGCGCCAGTTGGTTTCACAAGTTTTGTTACAAACACTTTAACACGAGAATTCTATATATTAGATGTGTTTATAACAGCTCAGTTATAACCAACTAAAATATAATAATCCACTTTGCAAATACACGCAGTTGTATGGAGCAACCATTCTAATGGATTAACGTTATTGGATATTTTAGGCTCATTAGTTCTGTACTTACTGGCGATAGTTGCCGCGATATCTCAGTAACGTTCACATTAACGTAATGTCGTACGATATGCTTACATGCGGAGCGTTCACGTAACCGTTCATACACTTAACATGTAAGTGGGACACACGGCCTGATGTAATTACCACTATTATCTTTTAGTTTCGTCAATAGCCTTATGTTTTAGAGTACGGTCTGCAAAACGTAAGGTCTTAGGTTCTAATCCGCCATTCAACTATTGACGTGAACCATCTCCTAGCACATGCTTAGTTGGAATGGCTTACAAGAATGTTAGCAATATTTGTGAAAAAAAAAACTTTGCTAGCAATCTTTTCAAATATTTTATACATCATTTAATTCTCCCTAATAAAGGCTATTGATGATCTGAGAAAAAAAAATGGATATGTTAAAATTTAAATGTGGGTACAAATACCAAAATAACATTTTTTTTATTTATATCTGTCTGTTTGTTCGGGCTAATTTCTGGAAAGACTGCACCGATTTTGATGGGAATATCAATGGCAGATAGGTGATGTAACAAGAAAATTAGGCTAATACATTAAATTATATTATATAACTACTTTAACCAACTTCCAAAAAGGAGGTTATTGATCAGAAATTAATAATTAATTTAATTGTGTTTCACTGGTAACGCACCGGGTAGTTTGGGCTAGAGGCGACGCAAGGTAATGTATGTGTATTAATTTACAAAATTGCATGGGAAAAAGTCTATTTTCTTTTATTATTTTATATTTGAGACCCATTATGTTGTCTCGCTGAAATTTCACGCGGACAAAGTCGCGCACACAGCTAGTTAATCAACAAAAATAACATTACACATACTAATTCACTTATTACGCGCATATTATACGGTTGCTTGGCAACGGTTAAGTAACTATGATAAATAATGACTTACAGATTCACCGAATAAGTTACGAGCCTCGAATTATGTGCGATTTCAATGCCACAAATATATGAATTTTGACTTTTGGATGACCACTAGTATAAACAAACGTACAATTTTATAAAATCCTCGTAACCGTGTGTATCGCGAGGTGCTTAGGCTTGAAAGCTCGATCGGTGAGGCTGCGGTTCTCGAGTATTATGCATGCGCCATAACAATTTACATTACGAACGAACAATATAAGCAGATATACACCGCGATAGAAATTAAAGTATTACTCCAACAGTATTGTGTTTACCAAGAACATTTCACCATGATGCTCGTTACATCGATTGTTTTTATACAAATTAGAATTTTTCTTGAATGTGGTTAGTTACTGCAAAAATGATGAGCGCAATGGAAAAATACATTTTGTAAAATTTGTAAACGTTTTGGAATACGTATTTGCGTAGTCAACGATAAATAGACTAAAATAAATATAAAATCATATTTGTACAGTTGTACTCGTACATGTGAAGAAAACCTGATATTGTGTTGGATTTAAAATATCAATTTAAATTTTTTCTGCAAGACGAGACGACGAAATTATCGGAACTTTTAAACTTACAGCCCATACTATTAAAGTTCATGACACATTTGAAATGCATTTCGACAAGTATCAACAACCTTCGGGCCATTGTTGGTAACTTACGGAAATAGAAATAGACGAATAACTAAATATCACACCGACCGATTTCTTTCAAATTTTAATTGAAAGTATGTATTACAAAGGTAGTTTGATGAGAGTGTGGTTAGGTTCTGATTATTTCTATTTCACTTAAGAGGGCGTCCGTGCGTTTGATTTGATTTGAATTGGGTTTTTGTTTTTAACTTGTTAATGTACTTACTTATTTTATAAAGCCTTGTTTTCCATAATATTGATTAACAAATTGACCATTTCCAGAAAAGTCAAACTTAGTTCAATTACTTGAGATCAAAATACCTAAAATGAATGCGTAAATTTAAACCACTGCATCATTAATAATAATGGCTTTAGAATACGTATGCGTGGGAAACACTAACTCGCCTGCCTTTGATATGAGATAATGTTGGAATATGCTTCTGGTTTAATTAAATCCATTGTATTATTGTTGCGCTACAATAATGGAAATTTCTATGAAAATCAAGGCTTTTAATTTTTAACCTACTGCAAAAAATAGAATGTTCTTAATTCGTCTATATGTGCTTTATCGAATTTTGAAATTGTTTTCGTTTTAAACGGGTAAAAAATAAATCATCGCAATCGTTTGACGTGATATTTAATTATCCGCTTTACTTAAAGCAAATTTAAGACTTATATGGTTTTCTCATTGATGCCATTATCAGCAGAAACGGCCAAATCGAAAGCACCAGCTTTTAATTAAAAAAAAAAACAATCATCAAAATCGTTTCACCCAGTCCACAGTTATGAGGTAAAACATAAAAAACATACAGATGAATTGAAAACCTCCTCCTTTTTACGTGTGTGTGTGTATATATATATCCTGATATATTGCTACTCGGACTAACGAGCCAGTTACGTATTTTATTCTAGGATTGGGTAATACGGTAAATACATTTTTAAAATATTGCCATCATTCACCTAAAGCGAGGACTGAGCCATGGAAGCCGCAAACAACATAGACATCTTACAATCTTCTGGCGAACGTGCCTTGAATAGCAAACGTGCCTTATGCGCATTTTGACAAAAATGCATGCATGCAGCGAGTATGTCAAGCCTTCTTAAATTATTTAATATTTTAAGTTATGCTAACTTTTCAAATTAATACGTGAATCAAAAACTTTTCACCCCTTCTTATGACAATTGCCTGCATGAAGGAGCATCAAATTTCCTACACGTAGCTTAGAAGGAGTGCAGAATGATATTAGTTTGTTTAAATGATAAATAAAAAATGCATTAAATCAATGAAAAAAATTACACATAATAGCATACGTTTAAACGATTGATGATATGATAAATGAAGACTGACAGATTTGCCTAATAATTTACTGCGATCGGAGAACTGTGTTATTTCAATGCTCGAATGCCTAGTTTAAAGAATCGAATTTCGGCCTCAGGGCGACCTCTGACTTTTAAGTTTTGATCAATCTATCTATCACTTTATGAAGTATCATACTGTGAATAATTGCCGAGGAGTCGTCGCCGTCTTCAAAGAGCTTAGTAATAATTAATCGTGGTATAAAATTCACAAAACACAATAAAAATGCAAATAGCACAATTGTCCAATAAGTCTCAAACTACAAACTAGGGAAAACCAAGGAAAGTTTTAATGAATCTTTGCAGAATTTGCGCAATTCGCAACAAAGTTGTCCTTAGTTAGCAGTTTAAAATATTAAATGGAGATATTAGTAGAAACGCTTGGAAGATACGTCAATGCAATACGAAGTTCAATTAAAATAATCAATACTACAAGATCGGTTCTTGTCGTTAAGTAGGCTTGTACTATATCCTTGATTCACCGAAAATGGGATGATTTTATGCTATGAATATAAAGTAGGTAGGGTAGGTAAAAATTGTCTTCTCCGTGTTCTAAAGTCGGTGTAAAATTTGTCTTGTTTTCAATGTTACTTTTATGTTAATGTTAAATATAGCGCATTCATTTATAAACCGTTATCTTGTTGTTTGAAACGATGTGCTTTCATCTAGGTTATTTCCTATATTTATTTAGATGCCAAAGGCCGTTGGGTTGCGAACATATCAGTATACAACGAAACTATTTTTTTTTTTTTGTTGACGGGGAGGAAATCTTCAGAAAGATACCCCGCCTTCTGGGGAAGGCGGCGGTTATGTGGGGTTCACTACTAAAACCTCCCCGGTGGCCCTTTCCTCGGTGCATGACGAGGGGCTCCGGGATCTCCAGTGGAACGCACCGGAGCCCTCTGCACTGTGCTCAAAGAGAGCACGTCCCGGGGGAGGTTACTCCCTCCCCTGTGCCCTCGCAGCGCAAGGCGACACGGGCCAGCCGATGTCGCCTTCTTCCCGGGTCAACTTTGGTGGACTACTCAGGCCCCCACCCTTGTCGCCCAGTGAACCCGAGGCCCCTTTAGTCGCCTTGTACGACAGGCAGGGGATACCGTAGTCTTATTCTTGAGAGCCCAGAACGACAGGGCTGCGGGCCGGTCTGCCACCGGCCCGCCTGCGTCTCCGAACGGGATCGGCCCTCTCCCGATCCCGTTCTGCGGTCTCCTTCTGGGTCATTACTGACTCGCAGAAGGAGAGACTATACAACGAAACTAATCGTAATCGTACAGGAGAATGATTGATGAAATAATCAGCGCGTATTAACTAATCCATCCATCATTCATTTGATTCGAAGTCGGTTTGTGTTTTTACTAGTCAATATACTTGATATATCCTGTGCACTTACTTAAAACATTTTTTCTTGACATAATTAACGTCCTGTTGGTGCTGTCTTTCCGAAGCTTTATGTTTAACATGTATTCTTACGCACGGACGCCCTCTTTGTATTTCCGAATTATTCTATTATTCTTATCATTGGTGTGATATTGACTTATTCGTTCATGTGTTGCTTATATACTTGATGCAAATTTAACACTTATATGGTTTCCACATGATTGCCATTAACAGAATTTGACTTGAAATGGGAAACACCAGCTTTCAAATCATCATCAACTGTTAAAAATATACGAAATAATCAATTAAGATACACGATGTAAGTCTTCCATAGTCATTTCTTAATAATAAAACTATTTTTACGTATTTAAACGTTTATAAAATTATTTTTATGCCTCAAAATAATGAATATGTGCATTCGATACCCCTTTTAAAAAATCTTCGAACCTCCGGGAATACCCGGCCGACGCATATTTTCTTCACTACACGTTTCCAACTAAGATGGTGACTTGAGAGACTGTCTCGTTGATTCAATAGATTACATAATGACTGAATTCGTCTCTATCTGACCGCAACCGCTCTTTTAGGGCTCGTTTATAAATGTGAATACAAAAACGAGTAAAATAAACAGAAAAATAAATTGTGCTCTCTGCGGAGAATTCTTAACAAGAACCGATAAATACTGTTCAAAGCTTTTTCCTGTTTGTAGAGGCTTCAATAAATTTACTGTAGAGTTGTGAAAACATTGGGCCGCGCAGCTTGTTCCGCCGCGTTGACAACTAAATCTCAGAGAAGCATGTTAACTGTATAAAGAAACCTTTTCACGTTTTAATAAAACATTGCTTACGCTTCAAAGAGGATGTTGTGATCGGAATCGAAAAGGCATGCTTGGGTGGTTAGCACTTGTTAACACGATAGCGGTAGACGAAAATTTACAACTGTTTGCAAACGTAAAATTTTATCTACATGTCTCTCTTCTAAAGTTTAAATAAGCACTATTTCGTCATGACAGAATTACATTTACGTCGTCCTGCTATATTTGTGTCAGAAATGGCCCGGCCCCTTCCTTTAGATAAAACGAGTGTGCTTTAGGGATTGCAGATATATAATACCTTGCTTATGTATAATATCCCTCTATTCACGTCAAGGAATTCGTCGTCGATGGTCGATGTAGTCAGCAAGAGGTAACTTGGAGGTATCTGCGCCACATTGATATCGATAAGATGGACATACGGACGTACTGCACGTTTGGGGTTGGTAACCACAACAGACGTTCTTTATAAGAAAAAAGAAATAAAATTAATCCGTCTCATTTGATGTTAAGTGATCACAGACACCCGAGCTCTTCCATCTGCAACTTACAACTTATGTCATATATTATTATCATGCCAACTAAACGAATATGTACTTAATATATTGATTTGTATTCGAGGAGCAATTGAATAAAGTCGGACTCGAACCTAAACTGCACTACCATATGTGTATTACTAAACGTGAGAACGTTATACATATATGTATCACTGTCACTGGCTGACTGTTGTGCTAATGCAATAAAAAAATATAGGTTAAAAATACATTCAAAAAGTTTTTCGTTGAAAATATTAAATTCGAAACGTGTTTGGAATCACGTCCGGGCTTTCGCAATTTGTCAAGTAAAGTGATATTCGCAGTACAAGCCGTTTTGTTGACCCGTATTGTTAAACTTCGCATTCAAAAGTTATACGGCAGCAATTTATAGTGAATAAGAAAATACGAAGAATATGATACTACTTCCCAATTTAAATGTGATGTATTGTTATACTTTTACGTGCTTAGTAGCTACGACGTAGAGAGTAAGAATCTTGGTAATTTGACGTAATAAATTTTTGCTACCAATTTTTTTAATAATGTGTTTCAATTCATAAAATAAAACAACATTACTTATGTATAAAAGTATATACACAAATACATACATGAACTTACACACCACACATACACCACATAGATTCCTCACAAACACGCACCACACACATTCTCACTCGTGTTACACAATACAGTAATATTATAACTATGATGGAGATCTGGTGATCTGTGGCACAGGTTACCTTAGAATAGACACCCGTCTTTCACAAGTTGTTAAGAATCTACGTACTGTACTGTACGATAAGTTATACGTGCTGTATGTAAATTTGTGAACGATCTATAAATAAACATTTATTATTATTTTTTTTTAGATTTTCTTTTTCTCGAAACCAAAGTGTTTCAGTTAAAATAAAAACCACGGGCCTACGCCAAGTGGGTTTTATTTTGAGGGTTGTCTATGGTAGCGAATTCATCCTGCAAGAACAATTCCGACAAGTATTAAGTACAGCAGCTTTTTGTATGGAGTATTAAGTACTTTTTGCATGGGTTGGTTATTATTATTATGATTATAAAACTGTTTACCGTATTACAAATCTATTTACAACACTTTACCAATATAAATACATTCTAGAATTCTATTTTAAAACCACTTTTTGAATCCGTTTTCCACCTTTCAAAAGGAAGAGGTTATTATTTCGTCATATCAATAAATTGTACATCATGACATATTTCAATTGTAATTGCATGCAGAATGGGCGGTCTTATCGCTAAGAGTGACCTCTTCGAGACAGTTTTTGTGTAGTCAGAAATATGTTAAACGAAATATATGATAAATATTGCAACACATAATGTTTTTAGAATCTATTTGGCAGAATGAAAAGTCAAACATGGGTAACGTTCGAGTTGATCAATATTCCGCATCCAATTTAACTTGACATATTGCAAAAGCTCGGACACATTTTAGTTTGAAATTTCATATTTCCACCCTCGGAAATATTTTCAAAATGAAAATATTTCAAACGTATGCTTTTCCATTGAATTTAAAAATACCAATTTCATTGTCAGCGTTAAAATAATTTTATCCTGAATACTCAATGTAATAATTAAATTTTTAGCAATGATTTTCGTACAGTAACTTTACCAGTAATGTTCTACCATTTTTATTTATAGTTCTGACGTCATTGCTGCCAGTGATTCTCGGTAGCGTAGTGACTACAGAGACTATTTCTAGCGTAATAATTCAGGACACGATTTTAGGAACATAACATTTTAGAGACTATTGCTCGAATACAGAAGAAAATCCAACTAAACGGAACCAGCAAGCAGCATAACGTCTCTGCTGCAACAAATAATGAAGGACTGGACTGGAACAGGAGACAGAGAATTGAGAAGAAGGATCATCAAGGGATTGACAGGAATAAGAAAAATTTTGGAGGACTATTCTACTTAGCCATCAATGAGGTGGAGAAAAATAGTGATGGATTCAATGACAGAGAAGCTCATGAAAAACGTCATAGATTCGTCTGGCCAATTATTATGGTGGACAATGTCCTGGCATAACTAATATTTTAATTAATGATGAAACCAACAAGAATAATAAGAACAAAAGGACAACAACTAAATTCATTGAACTCACACAACATGTATTAATTTTATGTGTATTTTACAAAATATTTATATACCATAACATACACAGATGTTATGATTGTTTATCTAAATAGAGACAACATTGTGCAAGTTCTATGAAACACCTCAACAAACTAAAGGTAATTCTAACAAACGTTTTGTGTTTGCCATCTTCACACGTTGTTTACTTATTCGTTCAACATTTACCTTCCATACCTACTTGAGCCTCACTTAGAATTTTCGGAGGACGTCTTAAGCCTACAATTTTACTATTACTTTTATATTATAAGTAAAATAAAAATAACAATGGTTTATTGTTTTTAGGCGATATAGTTTGACGTTTTATTTAAAAGTCTAGAGAAAATAAAACTGCGCTGCTGGCTTAATTATAGTTGTCTAATATGTATGTCGGTGCAAAGACGGTATACGAACATCTAACAATTAATTATTACCCCAAAGTAGGGTACAAAAATAATATAAATGACATTTGAATATAGAGTAATCAATTACATGTACCGACTTTGTGTATGGTTTTACTTAAGTCTCTGTCTATGACCTGACATCGGATCGAAAGTAAGGTTTTTGTGTTTATGCGATCAATAATAATAATAAAAAGGCGTGCCCCACTGAACTTGTGATAGTAGGGCTGACAAGAATTACTTGTTGGAACCGTAATGCTGAACCGTACAGCCGAGCCACGTAAGTTATTTATTATTGTAACTCTTTATATTATTTTGTTTATTTTATATCTAACACTCACTCGTTCTTTTAACTCTACCATATCAATAAGTAAATCTATTGGACTGCCTGTACCAAGCCCGGATGGAAGTGGTCCCTCCACTTATTCACTAATTTACTATTACTGTAACTATTGATACATCCACATTCTATTCAACATACGGTAACGTTAATAATTATTACTCTACCCTCATCAACCGCCCAGATTTATCCATCTATTACGGCATATATTGTATACCTCGTGTACATCTATCTATCCTGTCATATATTGTAACATATCCATAGGTTACAAGTAATTCAGAATCGTTTTCTGCGACGAGCCATGGGTGCGCCGTGGTTTGTACGTAATCGCGAGCTTCACGTTGATATAGGGTTACCGACAATAACCCAATTCTTTAAACAGGCATCTCGACGGTTTTAGAGACTGCCACTAAACATTCTAACAAACTTCTTGTAAGTGCCACCACTTATAATCCTTCCTATACTAAATTCCGTCGCGTCGCCCGGAGGCCGAGACACGTTCTTGACGATCCGGACGACGCGATTATTATTGCACAGGCTAGATCTCTATAAATCCACAAAGCGTCCACCGTCCTCCGACGGTCGCGAATAATCTTCGCAAGTTACTGCTATTTTATGGGCAGATGGCCCTTAGATGTTAGGAACGTTGATAGAGTTTCTTCTCCCAGCGCCAACGCTTCCCGAAGTGGCACTCAAAGTTAGTTCCGCTTTTGAATGTCCCTTTTTTTTTTTTTGTTTACGGGAGGAAATCTTCAGAAAGATACCCCGCCTTCTGGGGGGAAGGCGGCGGTTATGTGGGGTTCTTACCCACTAAAACCTCCCCGGTGGCCCTTTCCTCGGTGCATGACGAGGGGCTCCGGGATCTCAGTGGAACGCACCGGAGCCCCTCTGCACTGTGCTCAAGGAGAGCACGTCCCGGGGAGGTTACTCCTCCCCTGTGCCCTCGCAGCGCAAGGCGACACGGGCCAGCCGATGTCGCCTTCTTCCCGGGTCCACTTTGGTGGACGACTCAGGCCCCCACCCTTGTCGCCCAGTGAACCCAAGACCCTTTTAGTCGCCTTGTACGACAGGCAGGGGATACCGTAGTCTTATTCTTGAGAGCCCAGAACTACAGGGCTGCGGGCCGGTCTGCCACCGGCCCGCCTGCGCCATCTCCGAACGGGATGGGCCCTCTCCCGATCCTGTTCTGCGGTCTCTTTCTGGGTCATTACTGACTCGCAGAAGGAGACCAGCGCCTTCCATTTAGATCTCCCCGCCAGCGCAGCTGCTACTGCCGTCGGCGGGGAGAGGTCTTGCCCGATATGCTGGACCAGGATCCGCCGCTCCGCCTCCCACGCGGGGCACACGGCTAGCGTGTGCTGCGCGGAATCCCGGTCACAGCCACAATGGTGGCATTGCGCGGTCGGTTCGCGCCCTATCCTGTTCAGGTACTCACCGAAGCACCCGTGCCCGGTGAGTACCTGTGTCAGGCGGTAGGTGACGTGCGCGTCATTCCTTCTACGTAGCCAGGCTTCGAAGTTCGGCAGGAAGGCACAGACGATGCGTTGGCGCGAGCAACGACGCTCCGAGCCGCTCGCGCCAAACCTCTATCGCCCGCCTGTGCTCCTGCCGACGCACCTCTCCCGCATCCAGGGGCGGCCCGGCCCCGCCGTCGACGGCCCGGACGCGCGTGTACACACGCGCGTCCAGCTCCGCCAAAATGTCGAGCGGCGGGAACCGAGCCAGGATAGTGGCCGCCTCATATGATACCGTACGGTATCCTCGTGCGATCCGAATGGCCATCTTGCGCTGCAGGCTAAGGAGCTTAGCTCTGCAGCGCCGGACGCCCGTGAAGCGGTTACACCACACGGGCGCCCCGTAGAGGGCCATGGATCGCACGAGACCTCCGTAGAGGCGGCGGACTCCCTCCCTGGGGCCCCCAAGATTAGGCAGCAGTCTATGCAGAGCACCCACTGCCTTATCGATCTTGGGGACCAAACGGTCGAAGTGCACTTCGAAGCCCCAGCGACTGTCCAGGGTGAGGCCGAGATATTTCATCTCCGACCCCACCCGGACCTGCACGTCACCTACGCGAACCGACCGGCTGGGCGGTTCCTTAGCTCTTGGGAGCTTGTGGAACCATAGCGCCTCAGTCTTGTGAGGCGCTACCCGTAGACCCAGCTCGTGGATTTTGTCCACGACGCATGCCACCCCAAGCTCGGCGAGCCGGATGGTGCTATCGAAATCCTCCCCGTCGGACATGACTAGCGTGTCGTCTGCATAGCAGACAACACTCACGCCGGCGGGGAGACCGACCCTAAGGACCGCGTCATATGCGAGGTTCCATAGCAGGGGCCCCAACACAGACCCCTGCGGGACCCCGCAGTTCACCTCCCTCCGATGGAACACGTCCCGACCCATGTACTGGATGCACCTGCCATGCAGGTACGCCCCGACGATGCGCTGCAGGTAGGGAGGCACGTGGTGATACACCAATGCCTCCCTAATCGCTCCCCAGGGCAGCGTGTTGAATGCGTTGACAACGTCAAGGTTGACGGCCAACGCCACGCCACCCCGGGTCACTACCTGCCCCGACCGTTGACGGACCCGGAGGATCGCGTCAACGGTCGACCGCGCCTGCCGGAAGCCATATTGGCATTCCGACAGGTCGGGGCCTACCTGCCGCAGGTGCGAGTTGAGGCGGGCGGCAATTATTCTTTCGAATAATTTGCCCGCCTCATCCAGCAGACATATGGGTCGGTACGCGGAGGGAGACTCCGCGGTCCTACCGTCCTTCTTGATCAGCACCATCCTAGCCTCCTTCCAGCCCGAAGGGAAGACTCCGACTTCTAGACAGCTGGTGAACAGCCGTCTAAGTCTCCCCTCAGGCCGGCGGCGAGAGCCAGCACCCAAGCCCTTCCGGGAATCCCGTCTGGGCCGGGTGCTGTATTGCGGGCCCTGAGGCGCCCGTGGCTCGATCCAACTCCTCGGCGGTCACCCCAGCTCGTCGGACCAGATGGTACGGTCCGACGGCATCACTGGGGTGCAGGGCTGGGTCCCTGATCCTGGGAAGAGTGTGTCTACCACACCTCCACGAATGTAGGATCCAGGGTTTCCGTCACCGGAGGGACCCAAGGTCTGAGCTTGCCCAGTACAATCTTGTACGGGCGCCCCCATGGGTCCCTCTCCAGCCCCTCGAGGAGTTCGCTCCAGGATCGAGCCTTCGCTTCCTTGATCGCGCTTTGGAGCGCGATCGTGGCGCCTCTATACCCCGCATAAGCTCTCGCCGTTTCGTCGGCTGTGGCTCGCCTTCTTCTACGGGCTCTGGTGTACCGGCGTCGGGCCCGGGAGCAGTCCTCGCAAAGCTGCTCTATGGCCTCCGACCACCAGTACACCGCCCGGAGCTTGGGGACCCGGCCTGGCATCGCGACGTCGCAAATCGACGTCATTGTGCTCCGGAACCAGGTCGCCTCTTGTTCAGGATCGGGCAAGACCCTTCTGTCCATGCCGCGACGATGGCAGCGGCCTCGAGCATATCAGCATCGAGCCGCTTGAGGGACCATCGCCGCGGTCGGCTCCACCGTGCCGGCGGGCAGCACCTGCGGGAGGACGGAGGGCCACATCAAACATGATGTGGAGGTGGTCGGATAGTGTGACCACCTCCTCCGCCACCTCCATCCCGACACCATGCGTACGGCAGAGGAAGTCGCCCACGACAAGTCGACGACTGACTCCCCTGCCAACGCACGGAGGTGCTGACGGACCCCGGTTTAGAAGCCGGAGGTCCAGTCCTGCCGCCCACTCTTGCACGGTCTCTCCCGCGCGCTGTCCTGGCACACCCCCACGCTCTGGAGTGAGCGTTGAAGTCACCAGGACAAGCACTGGACGCGGCGAGCATCTGCGAACGCAGTCGCCCACCGCATCCATGTACGCCTCGTAAGCGGCGAGGGTACAGTTGGGAGAGACGTAGCAGCCTGACAACTGCCAGGGGACCCCATTGCACCGTGTAGCCCCTGTCCCTTAACGAGTAAGGAACAGGGCGGGTCCCCTGCGCCACCACCCCAGTAAATGGCGACAGAGCCTCCGTCGTCACCGAACCAGCGAGGATGGTCCGGGACTCGGTAAGGCTCTGCCACCACGGCCAGAGACACTGACCACTGCGCGAGGGTCTGCATCAGCAGGTCCTGCGACCCTCGGCAGTGGTTCAGGTTGCCCTGGAGGATCCTCACCTTCACACCGAAGGTGAGGCCTCCATGGCCTCCGGCGCACTGGTGTTCTGGGAGGGGAGCCTGCCTACTCCCTCCCCTTTCCTCTTTGGTGCGCAGCCCTTGGTCCCCAGCCGATGGTTGGCCGGGCGACCAAGGTCCGCGCACAGCGGGCACTTCAGCGCGGCTGCCGTGCACTGCCGGGCCTTATGGCCTGGCTCGCCGCAAGCGTAGCACCGCGTGCTTCGGTCCTGTTCGCAGGTGCACGTGCTGCGCACGTGTCCCTGCTCCAGGCACCGGAAGCACTGCAGTGGTCTCGCGGCGAGCACCACCAGCCTCGCGGCCGTCCACCCGATGCGAATGCGATTCGCTGTCGCCAGCTTACGCACCGCACCGAGCGGACACCGCACCCACAGCGACCCCAGACGCAAAGGTGAGCGATGTATCTCGCCCACCTTCACGTCTGAGGCCTGGCAGCCACCCTGCTCGGCCACCGCTGCGACCACCTCAGCTGGAGTGATGGACTCGTCTAAGTCCATCACTTCAGCTCGCCGGTCTTCACTGGACGTGCAATATGCACGTCCAGGTCGACCAGCCGCTCCCCTCATTGTGGCCGCCAGCGTATCAGCCTTGGCCGCGCAGTCAGCGCCCGCTACTTCGAGGATTAGGCCCCAGTGACGGCCCTCCTCGTGCGGACGGTCTCTATGCCGCAGTCTGCCAGTTTGATCCGCTGTTTAGCGGCTGACATGACTGCGGCATAGGACGCGTCACTGTGCTCCGGCACGGTGACCGTTATGGCCGCCGTGCTCGGAAGCCTTGCCGGCTTCGCCGCCTTGGGCTTTGGCTTCGCCGCTGCCTTCAGGGGGGCCGCCTTCTTAGGCTGGGGCTTCGGTGCTGGGGCCGCCTTTTTGGCGGCCTTGCCCGCAGCCCTCTTCGCCTTCCGGCCGACGACCACGGCCCAGGTCTCTCCTACGGGAGACGGCTGGGCCTCTGCCTGTTGCGCCAAAGGCGCCCTGGCCTTCGGCTGCGGTCGTCGGGCCGGTGGCGCTTGAGCGGCCCCCTCCCTGCCAGCAGCCGCTGGTGCGGGCGCCATATACTCGGAGAGTTTCCGGTCGATTAGAGCGCTGATGCGCTCCATCAACCGGCTCTCCGATGACGCCCTCTCCACCAGCGCTGGCTGCAGCGGCTTTTTGAAGACCGCTGGCTTGGCACCAGCGGCCTTACTCGGCCCCGCTTCCTGGGACCCACTGGGACCCGCAGCCCGGCTCGGGCCCGCGACTGGCGGAGGGTGAGACGCCTCGCGATTTCGCAAGGCGCTCAACTCCTGCGTCAGCCGCTCCACCCTCGCCGTCAGGTCGGAGAGCTGCGAACGCAGCTGCGCGTTTTCACGCTGCAGCGCGTCCGCAGCCGGAGGCTGCGACACCCTCCGAGCGAGCTCAGAGCTCGCCGCCTCCGCCTCAAGGGCCGCCACGCGCAAATACTGCACGTACGTGCCCTTGAGGTTCTGCGACCTGTCGAGATCTTTTCGACGGTTAACATGGAGGCCCTGATGCGACTGCACAGGTCCTCCGTTGGCCACCATCTCCTAGCTGGGTCTTGGGACCTAGGGAGATGGGCTTTCGACCTCCGATTAGCTGGGGCCACCGTCGGGTCCCAGATTTCCGCCTCGTCGTCCTCCTCAGCAGAGGCAGGCGGCGGGGAGTTTTGCTTCCTCCGTTTTTTGGCCGCCCCGGAGGTCGAAGACCTTACCGAGGCGACCGACATAACGGAGGAGTCTGACTCCCCCCCGCTTTCCCTCCGTGTCGCGACTGAGCGCGCAGCAAAACGGCCGGTTCTGGGGTCGCGCTGCGACACCCCAGCTCCGGCTCCCTCCGCTACGCCGGTTCTGGGGTCGCTCTGCGACACCCCAAGACCGGCTCCCTCGACTCCGCCCTCACGGGCCTCCTCCCTCCTGACTCCCTCTATTTGATTTGGATTGAAATTCATAACAAGTCCCACGAGAATGGAGGAAATAAATGTCCACCGGGGCAGAGACTCCTGTACCCACGGTAAGCCTTGGTATACCTCTCGGTATACCTACACACGGGTGTCGGCAGGTGCCCGCGGTCATTACAGTAGCGGTTGACAAGCCCCTCAACCATGCATCCCGTCGCGCTGTTTTCACCGCTTAGGATTGGGGAGCTTTGAATGTCCCTTACATTATCCGTGAAATAGCAACCGACCGAGTCGTGGTTCGGCCCTCTCGGGCGCCCTCGGATCGAAATACTTACGCGTAACATAGTAACCGTCCAAGCCGAGGTTACACCTCACCGGGGGGACCCTTGTGTCGAGTTACTAGCGATAGAGGTTCAGGCTAAGCGACCTAAGAGCTATGCCACCTCTCAATCCGGTAAAGCAGTCAAGGCCAGCTTCTTCGGCCAATCTGTGTAGTTCGTGTTTATATATTTTATATCCATCATTTATTTTAGTTTTCTTTTCGCAGTTTTTCCTTAAGATTAGAGAAAATCCATAAATCTTTCAACGTAGAAAAATTACCCACTTAACCTTCTGGAGAGAATATTTTGATCTGCCTCAGGCAAATTTCAAATTGCTCGCTCGTACCAAAACTTTGGTGTTATTACATTCTGAAGTAGTAAAAAACTAGTCGTAAGTTACGGGAATTTAACATCAAAATTATAATCCGCCAGTTATATTTCAATAATTTTGTTAAATATCTGACAACCTTTCAGGCAGGTGCATGTTGTTTATTGATGCTTTATACAAATATACGATGTTGATGATTATTAAAAGGTGGTGATTCCTGGCATCCATGAGAAAACCATTAAGTGTTAAATTTGTATTAAGTCTGTACGCCAAAAATGGACGAATAACACAATAAAAAGCCAAACGATTTTAATGATGCATTTTATTAGAAAGGATGTACTTCAAGCTATGATGAAAATTTGGTAAGATTGTGATTAATTCTATTTCGTAATATTCCTAAGATATTTCGGTGTTAAAAGAGGGCGTCTGCGATTTGAAGTCTGTTTTTGTTTTTGCTCATAAATATACTGTTCCACTTTAATTTTTGTTCTTAATCTGAACAAGCAGTTTACCACTTTTTAAATCTATAAACCATTCCTGCACGCCTTCTTCTTGCCACGTGCTGCACTCTTGACTAGTTAAAGCTACAGCTGGAAGTTGCGCGCTCCAACTCGCAGGTGTAATGAGCCTCTTACCATACGAAGCAAACTTCCTGTGTCTGAATCTGCACCTGCTTATGTGTTTACGCTGATAATTTAACATTGAAGTTCTTTGTACCGTCTGTAGTACTAATATTTGATTGTATTTTGTTTTAAATTTTGATCATAATCTCTTCGAAAATTTTATTGATTTAATGAAATTAGAATAAAGAAGAAGAGACTAAAAAAACATTGTGCTTTAGACCTTACGACTGAAGTAAAACCTTGTCAGCTCATCAATATGTTTGTATACATATATATACATATATAATATAAACACGATTTTTCAGGAGAGAAAGAAAATGTGTGTTCGCACCCGTCCTACTTGTCCCTACAGTAATTTAGGAAACGTAACTCATTTCATCACACTTTTCGCAACGCTCTCACCAACTTACTCCCCAAATCAAGTGTGCAAAAGGAAGTTTTACTTCAAAATTAAGCAAATAATGAAGTAAAAGCAAGTAAGAAGTTGTAAGTAAATATAAATCAACCATTAGAAACCTCAGACATGTTTCTGAGAATATACGTAATTTACAGTAGCGTTTTTCGTTCTTGAATAAACGTCGTTTGTTAATCAAAGTTCCCGGTCATTTGCCGTAGTTGTAGCTTATAACATTCCTCGTTTTTACTTACATTTCATCTTTCAACTTAGCTGTGAAACCAACTGTCACCAGCGGTTTCCGAACCAGTACGATTTGGGAACCTTCAAGTAACGAGCGTACTTCTCTCTCAAAAGCCCGTAACGCACCTGCAGCTCCTTTATAGTTGTGGATATTCATGGGCGACGGCGATCACTTAAGATTAGGCGAGCCGTAAGCTCCTTTGCCACTTTTTCTTTAAAACAAGTTGCTATCTGCTATTACAAATAAATAATGTGTAAAGTGAGAGAAACGATGAATCAAACAAAAATCCGTGACGTCCAATCGGTGTCGTAAAGAAGGGCGATATTATGCGTACTCGTAACGGACCAACATGTGTGGATAGATTTATTGATTTGGAATAAGAGAGGGTTGTCACAGTATCGTACGAAATGGAAATACGTAGATTTTTCCAACCCTTCTAGGTTAACGGGTGTAAATGCTTTCATTTTATTACCTTTTTGTCCTCTGTAGTACAATTTGCTGCCCTCTCGACTGACTGTGATACAACCCACATGCTTCATGTATACTTCAGCGAATGAGAACGAGGAATGTTTTACATCGCTTTTATATAACTATGTGGGGTGTAATTATATAATGCTGCAATGTAGTGTTAGATATAGTTTATTTTTTTGTTTGTTGTACTTGTTTGACTACTTTAATTTAGTATACGGTTTGGACGAATGAGGTTTTGTTTTCGTTCTCTTAAAAAATCACCTGCTGATATTTGTACCCGGTATGTAGTGATGGCCACAAAAATTGGACTATTAGGCTTGGTAGAAATCACGGGTCCGGCAACGTTTAGAGTCGGAAGAGTCATAAATAACAATTTACAAAATTTTAAAGTTTTATAGAAGCGTCAATAGCCTAATGGTTTAGGGTCCGGTCTGCGTCGTGTGCGGTAATCGTAAGGTCATAGGTTCGAATCCACCATTCGACTATTGACATGAACCATATCCTAACACAAGCTAAAACTAAGGTGGAATGCTTAGCAAGAATGTTAGTAATATTTCTGAAAAAAAAGTATTGCTAGCTTTCTTAAAAAAAACGCAATTTTTTTCTTTCCAAAAACCTTAATCTATCCCGTGAAAAGTGCTTGAATCATCGTCAATTTAAAATCATAATTTAACCGCGTTAAAATCAGTAAAAATTCTAATTAAAAGACAGCTTTTACTAACAACTTCCTTTTATCAAGGGATAACCCTGTTCGTTAACTTTCAAGGACTCTATCCCATAGACTGTTTGTAAGCTCCTTCGTCCTTTACCGAGCTCTCATTAGACTTATTACGCGCCTTTGAAAATTTCCCGGAGCAAAATTTGACCCGTTTGACTACTGCAAAAAGGGAACTTTAGCTGAGATAATTTTTGCTATTACATGAATAGGTCTCTTCGATCCATGACGTACCACGACCTAACAGTATGAAAATCTTCGAGCGAGAAGGACGAACTCCTTTACTCTCTTCCTTCTCTCCATTGAGTGTGTTCATAGGCGGAGTGGACCGCACGCTGCATGAGACCATTCTGTAGTCACCCTTCCTCGAGCATGTTTGCCGACATTTTGCCCAAAAAGAACTGTTTCTTCAGGCAATACTTCGAAGACCGCGTAATTTTTCCAAACGTAGGTTCTTGGACGCTAGATTTAAGATAGTCATAAGATCTTAAGCTACTTCAAGAGGGACTCGATTCGTCCCCGTGACAGTCCAGGGTATAGGAGCAGCCTCCGCCAATACCACATCTCAAGAGCGTCTATCATATATAAATGTTAGTACCGTAACTTTAAACTTATTCAAGTATTTTTTGTATATAATTTAAAAACGTAAACACATGGACTTGGAATCGAACCCGTCGGGGTTTCAAAAATCCTTACAATCGTTAAGCCGTTAGCTTAGCTTAGCCATTACACTATCATTGCTTTCTATCTATCTCTATTAACTAATTTGGACTTCAGAGCTAGAAGCTGATATCGTCCGAACTTATTATCACTAAAACCATGACTTTACAATACTGGTCAGCCCTTTATCGTAGAAAAGGTAAATTTTTTTAATAAACTTTTCTTACATTTGGAAAAAGTGACAATAAATAACTGTGTAAGTTATACAAAAACAGATAACTTACATAGATGACAATAACAGAGTTGAAATATTGTCGTTTCCAAAACGTTAATCACTAAAGTTATTCTAGAGCACTTTGATTAGTACATCGCTCAGACTATCTAGCGGGACGTGAACATGTTGATTTAAAAAACCGACCGTGAACATCGAATGGACAAACATAAATAATTTGTATTTGAACATTCCGTACCTCACGCGAACATAAAGCGTGTCTCATTATACAGAGGCAAATAAAAAGTTTATAACAATTGTGATTTGTGACAGTAATAATAGATCAGCGGAGCTTTTTGCCATTGTATGTTTATCCTCTGAGATCATTTTGATATGCGAAAACATAACAATGCGGACGCTGTATAATGGGGAGGTCAAAAGTTAGTTAACAATAGTACAATTCTTCTAAAACTTGTCATTTAATAATGTCTTCTTTAGAAGACGTAATTCCACCTAATATTGTTCCACTGATTTCATACTAGCTTATTTCAATCGATGTGATGGAAACCACCAAAGTGGCCAAACCAATAGCTATTTAACGCATTATCGATGCGTGTTATGCGGTCCCACATTTGAAGATTACGTGGGTATAAATTGCATATTAAGCAGATGGGAAACATCAGCTTTAAAAAAAATGATCCTCAAAATCGGTTCAGCCAGTTCAAAGTTATGAGGTAACAAACATATAAAACATAGACGAATTGTGAACCTCCTCCTTTTTTGTAGTCGGTTGAATAGATCATATTAATCTAAATATCTATTTTATATTACGTAACGTGGGTCGCGCGGTATAATAAATTTATTTTTATTGTTATAATAATCAGAAGTATGCAAAAACTATACAACATTGAAAATAATCGCTTAAACTTCGACGTGGCCAGATAAACATAAGCTTTCATAATATTGTATATCAAATTAAGTTCCAGTGGAACTTATTTTGAAACACAATATTGTCAGTTAAACATGAAACAAATCGCGTGAGTTGCTGCTATAAAGTCAGCAGTGCGAATACATTTCAGAGAATTGCCCGTTCAAATAACTTTGTTTATGTTTTCGATTGTATGACTTATTATAATTTTTATTTTAAGTAAATAAATAAAATGATCACCCATTACCAACTGTGTGAATGTTGATATAATTTATGGCTTTTGACTGAATATTACTTCGAAGGATTAACCTGAGATGTCCAGATCAGTCGGTAGTATTAAAGTGAAATATTTTTGCTAGTATATGGTTAGCAAATATATCTTCAATAAGCCCCTGTACTAGAGTTATTTTATGGCTTTTGACCATTTATTAGTCGGAAGAATATTTAAACCCTTCAAGTGGCAAAATCCCGCTCCAGGAGTAAAAAAATATGTTTGTGTGGCGGCCACCATTTTGAAACTCTGGTATCTGTGGGAAATAGTTTTCGTTGCCAATTACCTGGGGCGCTCGTAGTAGAGTAAAACTTCATTAAAGTTATATTTTTTTGAATCTCAATAATGATGAGTCATAACATTAATACATTATGTCTATGTTTTTATACATAGAACACCATTCCTAGTCAAATATTTTCCAAATATTGTTTAAAAAGTTTTACTCCCGGAGCGGGACTATATCACAAGCGCTATTTGTTCCAGTGGGCAGGAACGGGGGCTTGCTATTTCAGCAGAAATAATAAAAATGGCGACTACTGCTGTAACATTTCTTTTTCACAAATATTACTAATATTCTTATTAACGATTCCAAATAATCTTAGCCCCTGGTAGGAGATGTTTCACGTCAATATTCGAATGGTGGATTCAAACCTACGATCTTACGTTCCGCAATCGTGCCCTAAACCGTTAAACTATTGACGCTTAAACATATATTTGAAACACGCAGTCTTAAGTCATTCAGGTTGATTTATTCTGTTTAGCTTGTGATATGAAAGAGCCGAAAACCTTATCTTGACCCATTATTATAAGCGATAACATTGAGACTCGAGACCGCTGGAAACGGCCCACCACTGCTCGATTGGGAACTTCCATGTTATTGTGTGGCCTTAGTTTGTTTATTTCTGGTTTGCATTTCACTGGGACATTTTTTTTGTAACAAGGAAATTTTTCCTCTGTCCATTGTTAAAGCAGAGTCTTTGAAGCCTGTCTAGTTTTATCTATTTCGGTTTAGGAAAATTCTAAGCCATTTCTCATTCTTTCACCCTCCTTTCGTCATCATCCTTCCCTCTCCTAACATTTCTCTTTTCTTTTCTTATTACATTGTTTTTTTCTAACTCTATTTCTTATTTTACTACTTACACGAATCTAAATTTACTAACTTTTAACTAATTACTTCAAATAATAATTTTCTGTGTTTTAAATGTTGGCAAAGTCGTTGACAAAAGAAGTGTAGGTTATAGAAGGAAATGATGGCTGCGATGAGACGTGATATGAGACAGTAGACTGGAATTACGAGTGCCGCCCATCTGTTTCGATTCACAAGAGTGATAGGAATGTGGTAAACTGTCAACCTTCAGTAGTTGCAAAGGATAGAAAGAATAAGATTATCTCAGATGTAATGATAAGTCGTTGTTATTTCTGAGCAGAGGCAACATATTCTTTTTAAAACTAATATTTGTCCATAGTAAATTCCCTCAATGTATTTCGCTTCTGAATGCAAATAAGAATAGAAAAATATATTTAAGAATGAACGAAACGTAATTTACTTTTAGCAAATTACAGAGCCTAAATTACTTTGAGCAATTTTCTTTGGAGCTTCTCGGATACGAAATTCCCTTGTATCGGGTAATAATAAATCGGGTAATAAATAAAATTATATATGTATATTACTATTATATTATTATTAAATATATATTTGACTTTGAAAATTGAAAGATAGTTACGTTGCATATACAACTGTAAGGGGCGATAGAGAGAAGTGGGAACACATATTTTCTTTCTCTTATAGTCATTTTATTTAAGTTCCGTTTATCTAAGACACAGTGCAGGCTTATTATCATAAATAAATAAATAGAAATACATACCAGATATGCTGTTACGGCGTATTACATATATAGCAGTTTACAAAGTTACTTTTAATGTGTTTGTTATTTATTTAGTGTTTGTTCAGAAATTTATTCCGCCTCGTAACGGCGGACCATTGCGAGGCGTTTTATACACTGATAACGTTTATTGGTTGCGTGCGGAGCGCAAATTCAACTATAAATAGTTCCATGAAAGTCTTTAAGCCTACTTCGATGCGTTGTTAATTTTGTATATGTTTTGTGTGGTTACTACACACTTACGTATAATGTTAAGTCAACGCCTTCAACACGCTGCCCTGGGAGGATTAGGGAGGCACTGGTGTACCACCATGTGCCTCCCTACCTACAACATCGTCGGGGCGTACCTGCATGGCAGGTGCATCCAGTATATGGGTCGGGACGTGTTCCATCGGAGGTGGTGCAGGGTTCCGCAGGGGTCTGTGTTGGGGCCCCTGCTATGGAACCTCGCATATGACGCGGTCCTTAGGGTCGGTCTCCCCGCCGGCGTGAGTGTCGTCTGCATAGCAGTATAGTACGCTAGTATTGTCGAACGGGGAGGATTTCGATAGCACCATCCGGCTCGCCGAGCTTGGGGTGGCATGCGTCGTGGACAAAATCCACGAGCTGGGTCTACGGGTAGCGCCTCACAAGACTGGTACATATGGTTCCACAAGCTCCCAAGAGCTAGGGAACCGCCCAGCCGGTCGGTTCGCGTAGGTGACGTGCAGGTCCGGGTGGGGTCGACGATGAAATATCTCGGCCTCACCCTAGACAGTCGCTGGGGCTTCGAAGTGCACTTCGACCGCTTGGACTCCAAGATCGATAGAAAAAGGCACAGA
Source organism: Meandrusa payeni (assembly GCA_029286785.1). Lineage (NCBI taxonomy): Eukaryota > Metazoa > Arthropoda > Insecta > Lepidoptera > Papilionidae > Meandrusa > Meandrusa payeni. Next base: position 604,091 of record JAGSMX010000008.1, on the reverse strand, counting down.
CGATGCGTTGGCGCGAGCAACGTCGCTCCGAGAGCCGCTCGCGCCACACCTCTATCGCCCGCCGTCGACGGCGGGCCCGGGCCGACCCTGGATGCGGGAGAGGTGCGTCGGCAGGAGCACAGGCGGGCGATAGAGGTGTGGCGCGAGCGGCTCTCGGAGCGACGTTGCTCGCGCCAACGCATCGTCTGTGCCTTCCTGCCGAACTTCGAAGCCTGGCTACGTAGGAGGAATGACGCGCACGTCACCTACCGCCTGACACAGGTACTCACCGGGCACGGGTGCTTCGGGTGAGTACCTGAACAGGATAGGCGCGAACCGACCGCGCAATGCCACCATTGTGGCTGTGACCGGAGGATTCCACTTGCCAGCACACGCTTGCCGTGTGCCCCGCGTGGGAGGCGGAGCGGCGGATCCTGGTCCAGCAGATCGGGCAAGACCTCTCCCCGCCGGCGGCAGTAGCGGCTGCGCTGGCGGGGAGATCTAAATGGAAGGCGCTGGTCTCCTTCTGCGAGTCAGTAATGGCCCAGAAGGAGACCGCCAGGCTGAGATCAGGAGGGCCGATCCCGTTCGGAAGATAACGCAAAGCGGGCCGGTGGCAGACCGGCCCGCAGCCCTGTAGTTCTGGGCTCTCAAGAATAAGACTACGGTATCCCCTGCCTGTCGTACAAGGCGACTAAAAGGGGTTCACTGGGCGACAAGGGTGGGGCCTGCGTCGTCCACCAAAGTGCGGGACCGGGAAGAAGGCGACATCGGCTGGCCCGTGTCGCCTTCGCTGCGAGGGCACAGGGAGGAGTAACCTCCCCCGGGACGTGCTCTCCTTGAGCACAGTGCAGAGGGGCTCCGTGCGTTCCACGTGAGATCCCGGAGCCCCTCGTCGCTCACCGAGAAAGGGCCACCAGGGAGGTTTTGATGGTGAATCCCCACGCAACGCCGCCTTCCCCAGAAGGCGGGGTATCTTTGTGAAGATTTCCTCCCCGTCAACAAAAAAAAAAAAATATCTATTTATATTACGTAACGTGGGTCGCGCGGTATAATAAATTTATTTTTATTGTTATAATAATCAGAAGTATGCAAAAACTATACAACATTGAAAATAATCGCTTAAACTTCGACGTGGCCAGATAAACATAAGCTTTCATAATATTGTATATCAAATTAAGTTCCAGTGGAACTTATTTTGAAACACAATATTGTCAGTTAAACATGAAACAAATCGCGTGAGTTGCTGCTATAAAGTCAGCAGTGCGAATACATTTCAGAGAATTGCCCGTTCAAATAACTTTTTATTGTTTTGTTTATGTTTTCGATTGTATGACTTATTATAATTTTTATTTTAAGTAAATAAATAAAATGATCACCCATTACCAACTGTGTGAATGTTGATATAATTTATGGCTTTTGACTGGATATTACTTCGAAGGATTAACCTGAGATGTCCAGATCAGTCGGTAGTATTAAAGTGAAATATTTTTGCTAGTATATGGTTAGCAAATATATCTTCAATAAGCCCCTGTACTAGAGTTATTTTATGGCTTTTGACCATTTATTAGTCGGAAGAATATTTAAACCCTTCAAGTGGCAAAATCCCGCTCCAGGAGTAAAAAAATATGTTTGTGTGGCGGCCACCATTTTGAAACTCTGGTAACTGTGGGAAATAATTTTCATTGCCAATTACCTGGGGCGCTCGTAGTAGATTAAAACTTCATTAAAGTTATATTTTTTGAATCTCTATAATGATGAGTTATAACATTAATACATTATGTCTATGTTTTTATAAATAGAACAACATTCGTAGTCAAATATTTTCCAAATATTGTTAAAAAAGTTTTACTCCCGGAGCGGGACTATACCACAAGCGCTATTTGTTCCAGCGGGCAGGAACGGGAGCTTGCCACTTCAGCAGAAATAATCAAAATTTCTATTATTAAACTACTGCTGTAACATTTCTTTTTCACAAATACTACTAATATTCTTATTAACGATTCCAAATAATCTTAGCCTCTGGTAGGAGTTGTTTCACGTCAATATTCGAATGGTGGATTCAAACCTACGATCTTACGTTCCGCAATCGTGCCCTAAACCGTTAAACTATTGACGCTTAAACATATATTTGAAACACGCAGTCTTAAGTCATTCAGGTTGATTTATTCTGTTTAGCTTGTGATATGAAAGAGCCGAAAACCTTATCTTCACCCATTATTATAAGCGATAACATTCAGACTCGAGACCGCTGGAAACGGCCCACCACTGCTCGATTAGGAACTTCCATGTTATTGTGTGCCTTAGTTTGTTTATTTCTGGTTTGCTTATCACTGGGACATTTTTTTTGTAACAAGGAATTTTTTCCTCTGTCCATTGTTAAAGCAGTCTTTGAAGCCTGTCTAGTTTTATCTATTTCGGTTTAGGAAAATTCTAAGTCATTTCTCATTCTTTCACCCTCCTTTCGTCATCATCCTTCCCTCTCCTAACATTTCTCTTTTCTTTTCTTATTACATTGTTTTTTGTAACTCTATTTCTTATTTTACTACTTACACGAATCTTACTTTACTAATTTTTAACTAATTACTTCAACTATTAATTTTCTGTTTTTTTAAATGTTGGCAAAGTCGTTGACAAAAGAAGTGAAGGTTATAAAAGGAAATGATGGCTGCGATGAGACGTGACATGAGACAGTAGACTGGAATTACGAGTGCCGCCCATCTGTTTCGCTTCACAAAAGTGATAGGAATGTGGTAAACTGTCAACATTCAGTAGTTGCAAAGGATAGAAAGAATAAGATTATCTCAGATGTAATGATAAGTCGTTGTTATTTCTGAGCAGAGGCAACATATTCTTTTTAAAACTAATAATTGTCCATAGTAAATTCCCTCAATGTATTTCGCTTCTGAATGCAAATAAGAATAGAAAAATATATTTAAGAATGAACAAAACGTAATTTACTTTTAGAAAATTACAGAGCCTAAATTACTTTGAGCAATTTTCTTTGGAGCTTCTCGGATACGAAATTCCCTTGTATCGGGTAATAATATTATATTATTATTAAATATATAGTTGACTTTCAAAATTAAAAGATAGTTACGTTGCATATACAACTGTAAGGGGCGATAGAGAGAAGTGGGAACACATATTTTCTTTCTCTTATAGTCATTATATTTAAGTTCCGTTTATCTAAGATACAGTGCAGGCTTATTATCATAAATAAATAAATATAAATACATACCAGATATGCTGTTACGGTGTATTACATATATAGCAGTTTAAAAAGTTACTTTTAATGTGTTTGTTATTTATTTAGTGTTTGTTCAGAAATTTATTCCGCCTCGTAACGGCGGACCATTGCGAGGCGTTTTATACACTGATAACGTTTATTGGTTGCGTGCGGAGCGCAAATTCAACTATAAATAGTTCCATGAAAGTCTTTAAGCCTACTTCGAAGCGTTGTTAATTTTGTGTATGTTTTTGTGTGGTTACTACACACTTACGTATAATGTTAAGTCTTTGACAAATTCATGTTGACAAAGACATGTTGCAAGCTATTAAAAATGGATAAAAAATAAAAGAAAACAAACGCTCGCATCCACATTATTTTAGTGGGAACAGAAGAAACGAGAACAAATTACATACTTCCACTCGAACCACCGTACAGAACGGACGTCTATATTCTAATATAATAATGTATAATAATACAATCTAAGATAATAATATATCGTGAAAATCTATATTATAAAATTGAGTCAAGTTGACCCAATTTTTTCTTTCCAGCCCTGTAGTACTGGGCTCGTAGAATAAGGCTACGGTATCCCCTGCCTTTCGTAGAAGGTGACTCAAAGGGGCCTCGGGTTCACGGAGCGACAATGTTGGGGGCCCCGGGAAGAAGGTCTACTGCGGCGGACGACATGGGCCGACATCGGCTTGCCGATTTTGATGTTTCTTTTTTATTTGAAAGCTGAATACTTTCTATGTGGTCATTTCAATTTGGTCTAATTCTGATATCTGGTATCCATGAGAAAACTTTATGTGTTAAATTTACATCAAGTATGTGACCAATGACCTTTCACACACCGCACCTTAAGCCATTAGGCTATCAAATAGCTTAAATTAATTAATATACTATTATGATAAAATGTAATGGTATCTGCCTTAAAAGATTCATTAAAATTGTGCAGATCAAATAAAATAAATCAAGCAACCACTAGGACTCTGAAGGACTGTTCTTACTTTCGTATTTACGTGCAATAAAGCGGACAGATTCCAAATAAAAACAACTTTTATCTATATTTCTTCTAACACAGCTAAAACGCAGTAACAGTTCTACTTACAATGTAATGGCCACAGGCGGCAATCCCAGCGGGCGTTTTCCAATCACTTTCCATTTTCCGTTTGCTTATGTACAAAATATCACATTTGATAAATTACATGTTCTGTTTTTACTCTGGGAAATACTTATCGCGTACGCGTCCTCCGAGGCGAGTTGTGTCGGACTTTCACAGACTAGAACGCCTAGCTATTCCAGCATCATCGCTAATATATATTCTTATTACTGTCATGCCATATCTCATTGCATAACGGGGTATACGTCGACAACAAAAAAAATTGTATGAGTTAACCTCCTGTCACATACGAGGTCTAAAAAGTTTGGTGAATAGCGGATATCATCTAAGAGAGTTGAAATTACATGAGAGTTGTTTCTCCTCCAATTCACCAATGTGATTCTTCAATTTAGCGCCAAATTTAAAATAAAATTCACAGACAAAAAATACATTCACCATACTTAGCCGCTTGCATTCTATACATATTGATAATGATATATTTCTCTGTAACTGAAAACAAACTAATACACTAGATATATACAGCGGTCTACTAAGGCAATATATTGGTGTAGCGGCGTGTGAGCACTAACCCTGTGGGCTGGTTTAGGTTTTGGATTAATGCCAAGGTAAATTAATTTATAAACCTATATACCAGGATCTTTTGAAGCGTTTACAGTCATGAAAACTACCCTCGTGTTCTAAAGTTTCCCTGGTTCACTTCATTAATGGTTTACTTTATTTAAGTTTAGCCAGTGTCTCCAGTAATTCATTTGAATTCATTCAATTTAAGTTTTTTTAGGAATACCAAGTATTTTCTCCTTATATTGCCTCGAGTAATTTAATATCAGAGTAATTAATTTATACTAATTAAAATTATGTACAAATTAATTTATATTTATTCATTTATTAATGTGAAATTATTTAGAAGGCGACTAGATTGAATTTCTTAGGTCGAATAAAGTTATGGGCGAGCAAGGTTTATAGTTTTTATTTGGGTTTTGGGTTTTTTTTTACGTCACAATTTTCAGTGATGTAAGGTCGGGTAAAATTCTCCACGAAGGCTGTACTGAAGGTACTGAAGGTATATTTTGGAGTCTTAGTAATTAAGTGATTATTATACGATATTTTCCAATAGTAGTTATTTATTTTAACTTTGAATATAGTTACATTTAAAATAGATTTTTCATTTTTTTTAATCTCTTTGTTTTCATTTTTCATTCATCACAATGTTAACAAAAATGTATAAATCTTTTTCTGCTTTAAAACGAACCCTTCTAAAAAAATGCAGGTAATTTTAGAAACACGAGAATCATTAACCTCTAGTAAACGTCGGCTGATTTTAAATCACAACCTTGATTGAATAAATGCAAGAAAAAAAGATAGAAAAATATATTATTACACAACCTAATTATTTTTAGCGGCACTACTCCTAGCCTGCTTTTAACCACTAAAGGTTCGCTGAAAGAAAATGTTACATAGCATTGAGTTTACTATTGTACATGTATTTTGGGGCAATTAAGAATTTATCTATCTTTCTATTATATCTTTAGCTGCTTGGCCATCAATGTTTATGTGTTATTAAAATAAAATTTTCACTTTTTTATTTCTTTTGTCTATTTTTTTCTCTCGTCTACAAATAATAAAAAGTCTACAATTTTTAAATAATTATGAATAATTTCACCTATTATCTACATACATAATAGAGTTCAAAGTTTAATTTGTCTAAGGAGTCAATGCTAAAGGTATTTTTTTGTAAACTGAACAATTACGTAATTTGAACGATATTTTCCAATAGTAGATATATTTATTTTAAATTTGAAATTATGTAATGTTATATTTAGTAATACATACATCAAAACATTACCAAAGTATAGTAGTAGCGGAAAGCAATTTTTTTCCGCTTTACACCGAGTTCCTCTACATACCGGAAAAAAAACAAGTAATTTTACAAACTTAACTATCCAAAAAGGAAAATTCAAATCGCAACCTTAATTATAAGATAAGCCATCAATGTTGTGTGATTGGATAGTTATTTTATAATAAATTAATTTTCATTAAAAAAAAAATTTTAAATTCTAAGTTATTATTTTAAAAATTAAGAAACTATGAAATAATAGAGTCTGCCTAAACCAATTTTATGAAAGTTCTAGAATCTTGTACTTCCTCTATGTAAGAATCAACCGCGAGATTTATTTCCAGAGATAAACACATGGGAGATACATTCTTAAAACAATAGCATTATATTTAGAATTCTAAAATAGAACGCTGTTGATACAGTTGTGGGTAAACCATTTATTGTCAGAGAAAGATATGCACATAACTCAACTTATTAACGTTTATGTTAAGTGTCATGAATGAAAAACTAATGCTGGAATGGCCTGAATTAGCTCATCTGAGCTAACTACGAACTACATTTAAAATAACGTGCTAATCGTTGATTCTATTGTTTCTTCCAGTCCTTGTTTTCGTCTTTGTTCTCGACTAAGGTTTTGAGGCAAATGTGTAATTTGTGTACTACAAAATAGCACATAAATCTTGTCTTTTGTGTTACATTTATGTTAATATCAACTAAGTTACAATTTATTATAATTCAATTCTAAAAATAATCTCAGTGAGACACATTTTATTCAAAGCCACGATCCTTACCTTAATACCTTAACTTTGTTAAAGTTCTGAAATTTTTTAAAGCTTAAAATTATTAATTATAAAATATGTTTTATTCTGTTGCTTATTTTTACAACTTCCAAAAATAAAGTCGTAAGACAAGAAATGCATCCCACGAGTCTTGAATGCGAAGAATTTAAATTGTTACGTGAAATACGACATGCATTTGTCTGTCTGTCCGCTTTATTAGAGACAGTCAGATTTACGATCTCCTCGAGAACGAGTTATTTTAACCCATGTGGAATTAACTACGGTTACGTTTAGGTTTGGTTGCATTAAGCTCGATTGGATGAACGCGTCAACATAACTAAAAAAATCAATATGGAGTCTCCATTTTGCTGCCTTTTACGTAAATATTACTCATAAAATAAAAGCCCTTTTATAGTTTAATATTATATCAAAAAAGTACGGACGTGTAGGTGGGAGTGGAAATGTGGTGTAAAATGTGGAAGGTGTGGAAGGGGAGCTATAATTAGCTTAAAATAATGAGTGCTTACACTTACGTATACCCGTAAAAAATTATACTTCTTTGGCATCATTGAAAAATCGTTTTTATTTGCATGCAATTAATTACTCTAAAATAATGGAATGGAGAAGGATAGTCAATAAAGATCAGTTTTAAAATGAAAATTTAAATAAATAAATATCATATTCAATAATAAAATTTCAATTTATATCAATAAATAACACATACGGATAGTTTACCTCAATTATATTGGAACATTTGAAGGTAAAGAAATTTGAAAGATAAGTAAGCACAATTATTTTCACTGCACTTTTAACCTGTTAATTTTTTCATAACGCGCCTAAAGAAGTATAACTTCAAATACTTCTATTCTTATAAGCTCGTGGTTTATCTGAAGTGGAATCTCGAAATATGCGCGGCCTCCATTCCAATACTTTCCACCCTTATCTGCAGACAATAAAACCATTTTTTATAAACTTTTTAACCTCGGTAGCTATGCACTAAGATTTATATTATATACTTTTAAATTTCAATTTGATTTGAATCCGTTTCTTTAACAGTATTGAGTATCCTTCAATACAGTTCTGTATATTTCCACTATTGAGCCCAATTAGAGGAAATCCATTTGCTCTTTGATTTCTGATTTCGATACAATTGGCAATTCCCTGCTCCAATGGCTTGAAATGTTGAAAACTTGAATAGGGACACTTCGACGAACATTTTATTTTACGCAAATGAATATGTGCTGTGAAGCGCTTGCCGTACGATCTCTCATTGGTATTATAAATATTTATTGTAATGGTAATGGATATTTTTTTCAAACGATTAACTTCATTAAAAAAAAAGCTCTTTCAATTAACTTTATGGAGGCAAATACAGCTAGTAGATGCCTTATTTTTTGTAATAAATTATTAGTAATTAGGCAACTATGTCTCCATAGGAATTTCAAACATCATATCGTTAGTAGAATGCTTAACCATTGGAATAGTATATTACTTATAATATATATGGAATGTGGAAGAAGTAATAATTTAATTGTATGTAAGTATTAATCATATATTAGACTCGGTATGTTATAGCTAGTCTAATATCATTAATAGTAATATACGGTCATGGATAATGCCGTGAATTATAGTTAAACGTCACTTTTAAATCTAGATTTATATCAACTCGGCATTGACTTATTATATTGTACGATACTTCTGAAAACGTATCATTGCTATTTCACGTTAAATTCTTACGAGAGAATTACCTTAGAAGAATTCTGATAAGAAAATATTTATTTCCTGAATTTTTTGAATGATTATTTTAAGAATAGGCATTTAATAATCTGGTGAACCTTGCCGTCCATTACTGCATTTCCACATAACATCAGATGGGATCGCGGTGAAACAAGTTAGAAAGCATAAAAATATTTTTTTTATGGTCTTACCCTTTAATTATTGGTTTTTAAGTATCTGTGACTTTTATTACTTTCGTTTGATCACAGGTTGGGACATGTAGACTGGATACAAATCATTGCATATTTACTAGCCACAGTCCACGAAATAATTAATTCTGATAAAAAAAAATCAATTACGGCGCTATGCTTGTGCAAACATTCAAGAAAATACAAATGAATTGATAACCTCTTTTTTAAAGTCGGTTTTCTCGTGACGTCTTCGGACTATTATTGTTCACTTAAGAGTTCACAGATATAGAGGCGAATCGCTCGACCATTCGGCTCATATTATCTCGTAAAAGAAGTATAAACAAGTATATTTAGGAGCAAAAACAAAAAGCGATTTCAAATCGAATGAAGCATTAAATGAAAAATTTCATTCAGTCGAAAGTTAGAGGTGACAAAAATAAAAACAGACGAATTGGGAACCCTCTCCCTTTTCGAAGTCGGTTTAAAATGTATTAGACGAGTTTCGTAGTCGATATTGCTGGAGATGAAATCTATCTTTCAATGTCACCTCTATAATACCGATCAAGAACTGACGTAGTGCGAAGAAAACAGCGAGCGTTCACTGTCTCACTCAGTCTTGTCGTTGTATATAAGGACGTAGAGCGTATTTATTATTTTATCAAAGTGATATTTTAGGGAATTTTGGTAGAACATGATTTATCGCTTAAAGTTTATCGCACGTTGGGATTTCTCGCGGGACCTACAACGGAGGCTGTGGAGAGTAACCATTATATTTATCGTTTTTTTTATGATAATAATTAAATTTGTTTTTAAAGTCTACACCCACCAAAAATAATACCTTTTTTGGTAAACTCTACAATACAAACCTTGGCGATAGAAAGTGTGCCTAAAATCCGAAAAATCTACTATCATCACATTTCGTTAAAGTATGTGCCTAGGGTAGTGCGATAGACTTACTCGTACAATCCTGTCACGTCAAATTCTACAGTGTGCTATTTCAATGTGATGGTCGATGCATCTCGGTAAGTTAAATAGCGTCAACCTGACAGCGTATTTAGAATAGAAGAAATAAGGATTTTCAAGGAAATTTTAGTACGTTAAATAAACCTCTCCAATGTATTGAAGTGCGAAGTATAAAACTCAAAACACTTCTCGAGTGGAATATTGTGAACAAAGCAAATGACAGGCTTATCCCAAGACCTCACTCGTTATACAACATTAAGCCGAAAGTGAATTGAGTCATTATGGAAATTTGAAAGGTTCCTGGGGAAAATTCATAGAAAAAATCTTTCCCAAGGCATAACGAGTCATTTTTTCCTTCAAATTGAGATGTTCATAGGTACAGCAAATCACAATTTTGTTTGTTAAAATGCTTTGGATATTATTTTCTTGCGGGAACTGAATTTGATTCTATCCCAGCACAGAAAATCGGAGCATCTCCACGTTTGTGTTAGATAGTTTAAAACCCAGACCAGGATCTCACGTGGATGAAGGAGAGTGGGGCTTATGCTAGGCCATATAACTCAATTTTTACATATTACGAAATTTTCAGCTTTATGGTCTTTACATACAACAGTCAACACTCACAAACACACACATGGGAGGAACGACTGGCGACCTAACGCATAGGAATTCCTAGTTTAAGTAGCATCGAAACATAATTGGTAATACTTAAAGCTTTACTTATAAAAAAAATACAAAAAAGTACATATAACAGTATATCTCCAAAGATATAAGACACTCAATTTTATGCTTACATACATACAATACATCCATTTACACTCGAGCAAATAATACTCATCACTCTAATCATCACCAGCCAGTGTCAACGCAAACACACACCCACGCGCGGATACACAAATACAAAACAATTTAAAAATTATTTTTATATTTTATTTAAAAAAAAAACTATTTTAAATCTGGAACCTTAAAGTCTAATTCGATTGGATAGTTAATAGCAGCGACACAATAATATTTTATTAATGCAGCTGTTGTACACTTATGTAGAATTATACTGTATGGAACTTTGTTGTGTTTTTTAACACGATACGAGTATATATATGTTGCATTACGTGTCGCGCCTCCATTCCAAGTCTTCTGCTGCTTCCCGGTCTGCCTTCACTGAGTCGGCAGATGTGGCCGGCCTACTGCCTCGTGACCTTCCGTACTTAAACGAGCTATGTCAACTATCTTTGTTTATTGTCAAATTTGTTATATTGTTTGTGTCTCGAGGTGGGCGTAAACTGCTGCGACACAGTTTCCAACTACTGTAGCAGTTTACGAACATTAGTATTGTTATATTTCTTTTGTCCAAATAAAATTTATTATTTATCTAGCTAAGACTAAATTGACGTGAAAGCTAATTATGTGTTTTAACGCAAAGAAAATTAAATTAATTATTTTCGCTTTCACCTTAAACGTCAATTTTTTTTAAATTTATCTTTATCCTAGTTTTAATAATGCAATGGCTACAAGAAACTTGATTTACTTTTTGTTATATATTTTTTTATATTTATACTGAACATCAATTATACCACAATTTCGAAGTTTCGGTTGCTATCCCTTAGAGAGATACCTTGCCTTGCTCTTTCGTCACTCGTTTTACGATTTTAAGTTTGCGAACGCCAAAAGTTTGCACTGCATCACTATACTAGATTTGTCATTAAAATTCTGTAAAAATGATGGTAGGAGTGCCACTGAACTCCCAGTAATAACCTTAACTCGTAATTAACGTTCCGGCTACCATCTCATTACCGTTGCACGCCCCGCAGTAATTGATTGCGTAATCAATTGCTTCCCGTCGCATGATTTCCGATCAGGTAAAGCGGTTCTAATTAACGGTAAGTGATTATATTGTTCATGTCAAAGGCCCAATGTACACACAGTGTGTAAATCATAACGGCCGCTAAAGGCTTTTGAATTGCCTGAAAATAAGCATGAAACATTCTTCTACTCCGGTTTCTTTGCCCTCCAATATAGTCAGCAATCTGGCGGAAAAACGGTGTTCTCTGAACACCAGAAAAACTGAGAATTCATTTGCGGTTTTGATAACAATTCAGGCAAAAAATAAATAAGATTTTGATGAGCCAAGAGAAATTGGTAAGAAGACCAACTAAATACAGTGTGTAATGCTGTTGGTGTATCTTATTAAATAAATAAACAATCAATTTGACTTTGTTAAGTGCACTGCGTATCACATATCATTACTTGTTTCATCGTTCTATTCGGTTTAATATTTGATGTTTTATCGATTTTAGTGCGAACATCAATAAAAAAGTAATCCATTTTATTTGTGTTTATTGTAGTACAGTTTTGAATTGGAGTCGCCGCCCTAATCCGGTCACAAAAAACATGTCGCTTGATTTCGCAATACAAAGAGGAACACGGACGATAAAACAGGCGGGCCTCTACTCGTCACAATTGTATTCTCATCACAGCCGACCCGAAAAATCGATAGAAAATAGATAAAGACTTTTTGTATCATTTTCTTTGTTTTGTCAAACAGTTTATTAGATGGACTGTTAGTCTATTTTCATGGTGATTAGTACAAATAATCAGAAGATACACAAAACTTATTGCTGAAATATATTTTTATTTAGGTACATACATGTCAGGGAAAACGAGCATTCAAGAATTTTAGAAATATTACTGACGTTCGAGTCAACCACTCCAACTAAGCTTAACCGTGTTCTAGGAGATGGTTCATGTCAATAGTCAAATGATGGATTTGAACCTGCGACCTTACGTCACATGCCCTAAACTATTGAGCTATTGATCCCTTATATAATATATGTAAACAAATTATTTGAGAAATCCGAAAAATCTATTAAGCTTAAAGGAAAAGGAAAAATAGTTTCATGTTTAATTTCAACCCTCTCCTTCCCCGTCATTCCGCAAACTTATGACTGACTTTAGATTGTTTACCGAGACCGTAGCCGAAGCATTTCTTGTCGAGTTGCTTAGGAGTAATTCCAAGTAAACTGATTTATTAGGATACACCACTTTACTTCGAATTTCTTCTTTCGGGCCTTTAATAATCTTCCCACAACCCTAAAGTAGACTGGCAGAGAAACCTTTCTGACATTAAGTCCGCCTTGTAAAGATTAAGGACATAAATATTATGATCAACTGATTATTTTTTTTTATTATTTAAGCTTGGCCTAACAGCTCTAAGTATCAGCCTCGTAGTCCTAAGCTCGTTGAATGAAGCTACGCTATCCCCTGCGTGTCTTAGAAGACGACTAAAAACGGCTTCGGGTTCACGGGCGTTAAAGGTCTTTGTCATCCGCTACAGTAGGCCCGGAAGAAGCTACCTCAGCGGGCCCGTGTCACATTGCACTAGGAGGGTGCTTATCGATTTCCTCCTCGTTAACAAAAAAAAAGGAGGGTGCTGAAAAAGGGATAAACAGCTCCGGGGCCTGCTCAAGGGCATAGTGCAAAGGGGATACGGTGCACTGTAGATACCGAAGCACCTTGCTACGCACTGAGGAAGGGCCACAGAGGGAGTATTAGTTTCTCCTCAGAATGCGGGGTATCTTGTTGAAGATTTCACCCCGTCAACAAAAATTGCTATAAGTATGCGTAGGTCTACTATGTAGACATTTCGGAATTTTCTACGACGCTTTCAATTAGCAAATATTAATTTTCCAGAGAAGAAGCCTGTTTAACTAAAGGCCTTGCCATAATTTTAATGTAAATAATAACCCTTTTTGCAATTTTTTTAACATTCTTACGAGTAAACAAAAGCTATGATTTTGCTATGACGTTATGATTTTCAGTATGTGCCCCATGAACCTTTAACTCATAATATGCGACAATTCAGAATTGGCATTGAATTTGTTTAGGCCTCTACTGACCTTTTGCTAAAAGAGGAATACGGGTAACCGAACACGCGGCAATCCGATGTTAAGTGATAACCGCCGCCCACGACACAAACAAAAGTGGACTTGTAACAACGTATACACTTACTAAAATTATCCTGGTATATTTCTTTGTTACCCAATTATGGTTATACAATTATGCAGAAATCAGACGCAAATTTTCAACGACTAAAAAAAGGAATAGGTTTTCAATTCATCTATGTATTCTGTATGTTTACTTTGGACTGGGTGAAGCGATTTTAGTGATTCTTTTCTCATTGGAAAGCTGGTGCTTGTCATGTACCATTTCAATTTATTCCAATTCTAACAATGGCATCCTTGAGAAAACTATAAGTCTTAATTTGCATTAAGTATGTGCGCGACAAATGGTCGACTAATTTAGTATCACTCCAATCGATTTAGATGATTTATTTTTATTGGAAAGGGTGTAGTTTTTTCGTAGCTTCAAAAGATATGTTTGGTTACGTTATGATTAAGTTTGATTTCGTAATATTCCGATGATGATTCGAAAACACAAAGAATAAAGTCGGATTTGAAGTCGATTTTTGTTTTTACTCATAAATTTACTTGCAATTTGCAACTTACATAACAAACGTAAACCATAAAATTATTCGCGCAGCTTACAAAGCTACTAGAGTTATATTTCAAAAGGGGGAACGTAACGTGAATTGTTAATGTAATCTTTTGAGAGCCTGGAGGAAATGAGTTGGAGTTAAAACGCCACTTACTTTGTAAACGTGAGAAAACGGGAATACACAAATATGTTAGGATTGTGTACTAAGTTACCACTGTTGTACTATGTGTGTTTTGTAAAGTTGTTTCGAGCACGTATTGGTTTCACTGCGGCAACAGGGATACACCTTAGCTTTAAAATGATATCGACAATTAAATGATATTTATTTAAGTAAAACTTCTTTATGTTCGCTTGACTTGGGGTGCAAGCTGTTAATTACGTTACGTCATCGGGCTAAGCGAATGGAAGTTGATGGAAGATATAAGTGTGTGAAAATAGAAATAGAAAGAGTTAAGTTTGATATATCTTAGGCACAGTACAGGCCTATTGTCTTTACACACTGTAGGAGCAAGAGAGAGCAGGGCGCGAGAACATTTTTTTTCTTGAACAATCGTGTAAACATTATATTTTATATTTATATATGTAATATATATATATATTTCAAATACACATATATATGGAAGGAGCTAAAGAAGTTTATTTTCAGTCATGTGGTCTAAAGCATTCTTGATTTTTTGCACAAATTTTTGACATATTACAAAAGATAAAATGTTTTCAGATTTTCAGTACAGATCACCCTTCTAAATAAATCAAAAGCCCGTATTAGGGAGATATTCTACCCTGAATTACTCTTGCTGAGTAATTATTAATAATTATTATGTTATTATAGCTATTGGTAGTACATAGTGCACAGACATACATGTACACAATATATACGCATTCACGTCACGGTGTCACTGACGACCTCACTTAAAACTCAGTTTTATGAACAAATTGTGAATCCCTTTGGTGGTAGTCGTTGTAGTGAACGTTAATATTAAATATAATGTTTTATAATCAAAGTGCAGTGGATTCCGCAGTAAATAAATAAATAAAATAAATGTATACTGTGCGTGTATGTACGCATTACCTACAGATGCTTTAAGCGTTAAAACATTCATTGACTTCTTCTTGAGGTGCCATCTCGTACCGGAGGTCATTATTGAGGGTATTTTAATTTTAGACGCATCGGAGAGGAACGAGAATTCTGTGCTCGTGTTGAATCATGCCTGTAAAGTCTTGAGCCACGATTTATCTTCTCTCGATTCTTCTTCCAGGTGGTCATTAACTTGAATTTTTCTTGGATGATGAGTTAAAGTTGAAAGGTAAGCAGTTTGAAGATAAGTCTCATTAGTCATACAGTCATTCACAATGATTATTATTATTACAACGAATGATTTAAAAAAATGATATATATTGGTACACTAAAGAAACTTATTATAGAAAAAGCGGTATTTTATTTACAATTTTAATAACAAGCTTGATATAAATTGCTAAGTTAGTTTCTGAGTTTTTAATGATCAACTGCTTATTTTGGAATTATAATTATAATTGTATGGCATTTTTGACTTTAAACATGTATACTTATGTATTTTACACTTTTAAATTTCTTCTCACTTTTTTAAAAAAGTTTTTTAGTTTTTAGCCTGTATTTGCCCATAATCGCTAGATTTTGAAGTAACTGTCCATAAAAGATTTAATCTTTGAAAGTTAATTATATAAAAATACAAATAAATGTATATGTGTAGTATGTGTAATGTAATTAATCTTCCATAAAATTAAAAAAATAGAAAATTGTACAATATATATGTATAACGAAGAGTGTTTACACCCTTATTCTCTCTGCTAGTGCTACGCCGTAGCAAATCAAGTGAAGTTGGTATTATATGAGACTCGGGAGTTAATTTACTTTAGATGAAGTTGCAGTTCCTGTTACAGAAATTACTTTAGCTCTACAACAGCATGCTTTCAAGCTAAATATGATACAGCGAAAGGTAAATATTAAATAAAATTTCTGTTCCACGATACGATATTATTAAAACCGAATGTAAGAATGAACTAGGTGTTAATTTATTTTTTTGCAAATCAATATTAAATAAATGAAAATCTTGAGAATCGACAGCTCTCCCTGTCTATTACAATTTAGTTGAAATTAATAAATATTTTTAAAACGATTGGCACAAAGTTAAATGTGAGCTCAATCTAATTTTTCATCCTCAGCATCAATATGCCGGGACATTTGTTATGTATAAATGAAAACACATGTAATTTTTTTCCTTATAATTAGATCATCTGTTAAAACATGTTGCCATTTAAAAACAACAAACAAAAAAACTTTATTTTTTACATATGATAAATTATTCATTACAACAAGTAGAAGTGGCTGAGCAAAAAAGAGATTGCGCGAAAATCGTCTGGAGGGATTTGTAGATCTTTCCTTTTTCCCGGTTAAGTCTCAGCTTGCACATTGTGATTTCTCACGGGACTTACACAGACGAATAGTAAGTAATCATACATTGAATTTACTAAAAGCCGTTGCTAGTTATAGTAATGAATAATATTAAGTGTTCCTGAACAGCAAATAGTATATAAATATAATATAAGGACAGGATACTTAAATCATAATCATCACTTCAACCGTAGGATATCCACTGCTGGAAGTAGGCCTCCTCCAACGATTTCCAAAAAGACGGATTGTAAGCGGCTTGCATTGAGCTGCGCCCTGCGACCTTTATGAGGTCCTCCGACCTTGCGAGTCGTCGTTAAGCCAGTCAGTCCGTGGTCTCCAATCGAAAACAGTTCAGCCCCATCGCCCATCTGTTCTACGCGTTTAGTACTCTCGATTACTTTCGTTCAACTACGGATCTCCACATTTGTGATGAGATCATATCATATCAGACATACCCAGAGCACAGCCCGCTCCGTAGCCCGTAGCAAGACAACGGTTCAGTTGTCCAAGTCATTATTTTATAACTAATACAGATATCTATATACAGCATTCATCGCGTAGTTAGTAGTAGAAAAAAACTAATAATATTATAAGCAGCAGATATTGTTTACATACCCCGACATGCTATTGGTTGGTTTTATTAATATTTTGGGGTTCATTTTTCTCTTCGTATTTAATTCTTTGTATAGAAAAATGAATAGGGGTAAATTTAGAGGCCAGTACCATTAAAAGGTTCAATAAATCATATGAAAACGCCGTCTGTGGTTTACATACCGGTAGGTTTTGCAACCAATCAAATGCAGCTGGTATAGTCTTTGACAAGAGTTAGGCCTACAGTGTTAATTAATAGACTACTTATTACCTTATTGAATGAAATTCCGTGGGATCGTGGTACTTTTCCGGAAATATTATGAATAACATTTTCATGTGATTCTACCACGATTAGATACATATATAGAAGATTACACGAATTTTCCTTTAATTTATTATTTGGAATGAAATTTTGCACCGCTAATATTTTAACCTACAACTAATAGGGCAAACAAACATTTGCACCCGAGGCGACTGCCTCATGGGACTTTTATATTAATTTGCAAGAAATAAGAAGCGCAAAATATAATTAAATTAAAGTTGGAAACTTGAAGCTTACGTTTGAAATTCATCTATTCGAAAAGTATTTATTGTCTAAATGTATTTTTAGAAACAAAATATACTCGTATGTTTTGCTTTATTTCGCTGTTTTTACTTTTGATGAAATTATATTTTATTTTAATACTTATAATTTTTATTACATATATTTCAATATATCATATAATTATTCTTTACGTGTGTATGTGACTGAACTTTTAAACGTCTAGGCCGTTTTTGAAATTTTTTGTGTCCGTTCATATCGAATCAAGAATTCTTTATTTTCGCAACTCTATATGAAAAAAATGTTTCTTTATGATTTAGCTTAAGTAACCGTTTCTTTCTTGTTTTATATTGAATCCGACAGGCGCTGTTAACACTACCTATATTAAATATAATATTTTATTTTATTTTTGTTTGACGGATTATGTTTACGATTTAGGGAAATGATCACAATCGTGAACAAACATTAAAGAAATATATTGAAATTAAAATTGATAAGAATACTTATTTTATAGTTTTTCCAAAGTTATCATTTTTGTCACTAAACCAATATCAATTAAAATCAATACATTTGAATGATCTGTTTGAAACGGTAATTTGGAAGTCACTGGAACTGTCCCAATTAATTTTCCGAGATGAATAAATGGTCACTTAACCGAAAACGCAATCATGCATAATTTCATTTCACTCCAGATCAGATCAAACGGCTCATAACTGGCAGATTAATCACGGGCCCGAGATTGACGCTTTAAATGTCAGCAGCCAAATAATATATTTATGAAAAAATAATTTCTCATTTGACTATTAAACTTTTATTGACTTTACCGCGGCTGTAGACACTTATATTTTTTTAAATAAGATTATCAAGTAGACATCCCACCGTGTAAAATGCACAAAAATAAACTTATTGCTCAACTTCCACTAGGTTCAGTAATATCAACCGATCACATCGACCTTAAAGCTGACATCGCATCAGCTGTATAATTTAAACTGAAACTTTACACAGATACTCCATCGGCTGTTATTAAACCACAATTTCTATAAATTATTAAATGTACTAAATTTATGAGCACATTAAGTAAACAACTTAATAAATTTAGAAGTTAAAATTAATAACGTGTTGTTAACTAAATGTTGCCTGGCTAAAGCTTTCGCGGTCGTGCTAGGCTTAGTGAAATTTCAATGGACTAACGAGTTAGCTTTGTGTAATAAATTGATGGTAGTGTTTGATAGGAAAGTTCATTATAACCTACGTGATTTTATTAATGAAGAACTACCATTTTATAACATGACAGGACAGCCACCTCGTTATTTCAGTTAACGGCATTTGCCCTGGAACTCAAACAGCGGGATCAAGCTGATTTTAAGCCACACTACTGGCAGTAACGAAATCATTTAACGCTATTTCACATGCTGAGTTAGCATTCACTCATTCGAGTCAATTTAATACTAATCAGGCCTTCTTTCAAAACAATGCACTTGAGTTTGTCAAAATAGCTTAAAAAATTAAGTACTTAACATATTCACACTTGTGAACATAACAATCTTTGGCTTGTTTTGAAAAGTCACGAAAAGAAAAAAAAGTCACGTTTATTTGAAGTTGGTTTTTATCTGTACTTGTAAAAAAAATTATATTTAGTTGTGTGTGTTAGGTATGTGTGTCTATGTCATAAGTATTTATAAAAATATCACATAAGAACATAAACCCAAAAAATTTAGAAGCTATAATCAAGCTCGTTATACTTACACACACCCACGACACACACTGACATACTCTCTCGCACACTTAATTCCACAGACTTACAAACACACAACCCACACACCCGCACATACGGCTACAAACACATACAATCCATACCACATAAAAGTAAATATGGTACTTTGTACTTAATCCTCCGGAGATGAGCGTTACTAGCTGCGACACAGTCTGTCCCACTGCGGTTGTTATCAAATTTATTTGTATACAGATACCAATTAATTTGCTATTTGTATTCCAAGTATTATTTTAATATTTTTATTGCGACAAACTGAACTGGATCAATAAAATTGTATGTGAAAAATGTCAATAACAATAATAATAAACATATCAATAAGTGTGAACGAAAAGTATTTTTAAGGGCTGTAAAAGTTAAAATATTTGAAGAACTAATATGTTAAGGGATTCAAGTATATTTACGAGCTTTTAAACAAAAAAGCATCATCAAAATCGGTTCACCCAGTCGCGAGTTATGAGGTAACGAATATAAAAAAAACATACAGACGAATTGACAACCACCTCCTTTTTTGAAGTCGCTAGACAACATCTGTCTGCAGCTTCATCAGCACAGAGTAATTTCGCCAGCGGTAAAATACCTACAAAACAATAAATTGCCGTCCTGTCCTAGTTTATAGAGCTGCGGAATGCGTCCGTACAGACAACCGCTTTTATTGCATTCCACACTAGATGTTCCAATGAATTAATTTGTATTATTGACACCCAATATCAATTGCTATTGTATTATAACATAATAGATGTGGTGATGAGAGATCCGAACACTGAGTTCTGTGTCAGGAGGTTTTTTCAAGTTTCACAGTATGCTAGCAACCCAAGTTTGTTTTTTTGTCACTAATGAATTTGGTTTTTCAATTTTCTACTTTTTTTAAGATTTCCATTTACAATTTACTCGGCGGTGAAGGAAAATATTGTGAGGAAAAGAACATCTGTTTGAAAATTTTCTAACATACTCGTATGTGACGTCTGCCAATCCGCACTAGGGACGCGTTGCGGAATATGTCCATATACTCTATTTACAGAGAGGGCTTGAGCCCAACAGTGGGACAAATAAGTATACTATATAGGCTATAGCCTTAACTTGCTCTTATAACATAGAAAAATAAAGTAACTGTAATAGTCTAATATCTATGCGTTAGACGAGAGTTCCACCCGTCTTGCACCAATTGGCTATTTTTAAATTGTTATTTCTTAAAATCTAATAATAATTAAAATAATAATTGTTAAATTACGGTTTTGAGCTCACACCCTGTCACATATACGAGTACCTAATGAATTCGCTAAAATAGGTGGCAATCGCCATTTATATGAATGTTAGGATTAAAAGCGTAAAAAAGGTGAGTGCTTATAAAGTATATATTTATAAATACTTTTAATGAGCAACATGTTTAACTTGGAAAATATAAAGTTATTTACATTATGGTACGCAAGGTAAATAACTATTTTCAAATAATTAAATTTGTATTCGAAGGAAAGTATCTCAAAGCTCACTAAAAGCTTCTCTTAAAGAAGTAAGAAGGTAGTGAGGAAAGTTTTCTAAACTTTATCTTGAACGCTTCTCATTTTCATACAAATGCGTTCGAATGGATCCGATCTCATCTACATAGAAGGCACTAAAACTTTTTTAATTATTCGATTTACGTATACCAAATACGTTGACTCACGACTAGAGGAAAGTATTATTAGACCGTCGCTGCATCTGATTTTATTTTCCAACACCTACTTTTCCAAGTATTTTTTGCACACGCACAGTAAATAAAATCAATCACTTACACAAAATACTTCACTTTTCAAAGAGGTTTAGATATGATATAATGGTGTATGAATCCAGCCCTGTAGCACTTGGCTCGTAGAATAAGGCTACAGTATCCCCTGTCTTTCGTAGAAGGCGATTAAAAGGGGCCTCCGGTTCACGGGACGACAAGAGTGGTCCTAGTCGTCCCGTCCGGTACACTGGACCCGGGAAGAAGGCAATATTTGCTGGACCGTGTCGTCTTGCACTGCGAGGGTTGCTGAGGGTAGGATTAACCTCCCCAAGACATGCTGTTAAGCATAGTGCAAAGGGGCTCTGGTGTGTTCGTTTTGTTAAGATCCTGGAGCCCCTCACCAAGCACGGAGGAAAGGCCGCCATCGGGGGAGTTTTAGTGAGTAAAAACTTTTGTATCCCTTGATACGCCACCTTCCCCTCAGAAGGCGGGTTATCTTGTTGAAGATTTCGTCCCAATTCCATTAAAAATAAAATGGTGCAGACAAACGGAATATACTGGTTTTCGTTTCTATTGTTCAACATACAACAACCTTCTGTACTTAAAATGTATCAATACAGTTTAATCACAAGGAAAATGCCACGCTCGGGGAAACAGCACAACATTTTACAAACGAAATGAAAAGGAACATACGGGTAGACTAAGTTCTCTATTGTGTTCATTGGATCCTGCTGAACTTCCTCGGCGTCCAAGTTTTCTATTATATTTGTTAAATCGCACGAGTTAAAAACACTGCTTGTTCCTTGCATTATATGTCTGATTAAACAAAATCGTTATATTATACGAAATATTGTCTTATTATATAATAATTTTATTGGAACCTTATTATATAATATTATAATTAAGCGAAATGTTATTTCTTATTCTCACAATTACACAGACATATCAATACTTACTTTTGACTGTAGCTCTTTTTTGTACTCTATTTTTTATTGTAACTTAACAATTTAATGAACACATATACCAATTGGTATTGTCTGACGGCAGTTTCCAGAAAAACACGTAGACTATACCTAGTTAGTATTCAGGAGACACGTAGTTCCTTTATTTTGTAACATGTATGCTTGAACATACAAGATATGCTAATAGACTATTAAAATATTCTTTAAACCTTCTTATGCAGATGAAAAGTCTATCGGGCTGATGTGAAAATTTGCATTCGAAAATCTCTACGCCGTTTAAGTCTTATGGTCGCAATTAACCCGTCGACTTTAGAATTTTACAGAATTCGTATTAGGTCTTAAGCTTACGTACTAAAGTTGAATGAGTATGAAAAGTGGGGGCAAAATTGTAAACACCGCTTTTTTTAAGTCGGTTAAAAGGAGAGTATCCGCTCGTAGTAATAATGTAATAATTTCACACATTTCAGTTTTTCAATTGAATTTTAAGCGGTTTTATTGCTTTACGCTTGCTTATAGCCAACTGGAACAGAGAAGTACTAATTTTTTCACACTTATCCCACCGTACTTTTACAAGATCTATTCACATCTAAGTCTTTCCTAGTTATTGGGTATAGCAGATGACTCTTGTCAACGTTATGTTTATTCTTAGACCTTTCTTTTTTATCCTTCCTTTCTTTGCTAACACCACATCTACGATATCTCTTATCTTTTGAAGGATTTCAGAAGTTGGCTACGGAATAGCATTTAAGACGCTTAACCGTCTGATTTCCGATTTGCTGAATTAAAAAAAAAAACTTTACGCATATTCGTTTTGTTATAAGTCAATCTACGAAATAAAAAATAGATTTCTCAGTTTGCTACTAGAGTGAATATAACCAGAACAGCTAATAAATATCTAAATGGGAACTAACTTGACGGAGCAGTTGCCATGGAATGCAATAAAAGAAATTCCACTACTGTGTGCTCGCTATAAACGGGGCCGCACGCTGTCATGTACCCAATTAAATAAACCATTACTTTGTTAAGTGAATTAACAGTATATTGTCCCACTATTGGGCACATGCCTTATCTCTGAAGATAGTATTGGGGCACAGTTTTCTCACAATAATTTCTTTCACCCCGGGCACGAGGTAAATCAGCACTTCAACAATTTCATTTGTTCCGACCCTGGGATTTGCTAGTGCACTATGCCACTTCAGGCGCCGCCGGTTATCGCGGCATCCGTTGCTTTGCTACGAAGTCATCGTATTTTTTTTATTTATAGTCAATTATTAATATCCACAAATTTACTTGTGTACATTGTCATTAGTCAACATTCTAAAATCTCAACAAAAATGTATATCTCTGTATCTATGTATGTGTCTACTATTAATTGAAAAGTATTAAAATTTAGTACTTATATAATACTGCAGATAAAATTAAATATTTTTAATATAAATATTATTTTATGGATATAAGTTTTAATAATAACGATTTAAATGTTCTCCTGCGTCAGTAAATTTTGTTTTAATGTAAGAAACAACTATAGTGTGGCAAAAATGATAATTTTGATTAGTAGTAAAACTTCTTTAGTATCAACACTGCTACGGCTTCTTCTGTTACACGAATAGGTCGGTACGATCGGAGAAGTATACCGACCTCGTAGAATACCGAGTAGTGGAGGAAATGCCTAAAATACTTAGAATTAAGGTTCATCCTAAGCGATCTAAGAGCTATACCTCTCAATCCGGTGGAACAATCAAACCCAACTTAACTGACTAATTTGTGTAGGTTCGTCAAAAAAACCTGCAATCCGGCGGCGGGGTGGTTTAAGATTGTGCACGCGTTTTTGTTCTCTTATAAAAAAACTTTTCGTACCCCGGAGTAACACGTTTTTAATTTTATCTTGGTATACTAAGGGGTGACATATTTTTTTACAACTGTGGATTTAGCTTTATTTTTATTAATATTATAAACCGGTTTAACGTTTAGTCGTTTCTCTGGCAACATTAACGTAATTAGGTGTTCACCCTGACGGAAACCTTTGATAAGATTATGAATGAGGCGGTTCTTTGAAAGCGTTAAATTATTTTATGTTATAGAATAAAATAATATTATTAATATAACATGATTTCATTGCAAAATATACAGTTCTTGTATCTTGTTATTACATATTTCTTTTTTTGACTGCTTCTCTCAATATCTAAAGGAAAATCGGCAGTCAGCACCGCATATACCTTCTTCTTCGCTTGACGAAAGAGCTCGGCACCACTCACAATTTTAGTCTATTCCCGGATGTTGCTTGGTCGGACACGTACCCCATGCAAGTGTCCGACATATGAAACTTTTCTGAACTACTTAACATATGATACTTATACCATAAGAAGCACCGCGGGTCAGACAAGTGTAAGGAAACATTATATCTTCCTTAGGCACGTCTTCCTAGCGCACATGTTACGAGTACGTTGGTGTAGCTACCGCCAAAATATTTAGTACACAAACAATAAAACATTCATAGATATTATTTCATTCATATATATTGCGAAATACGGCAATTACTTCAGGAGAACTCCAAAGGGTTTGACTGCTTGAAGATGAATGAGACAAGCTCGCGGCGCTATTCTTCACTGGGCGTCGTCAAGCCATAGAAAAAGTAGACCAGTATTGCCATTAAATTGAATGTTAACACATCAAGAATAAATTATTATCGTAAACTAATTATTTATGTTATCTGCGAATCATAAAATAAAAAAGTAAAGTAGTTAAATTTATTAATGTAGTAACATTTAAATTGATAAATTATATTTATTGTGTTGTTTTCCGATAAAATTAATTAACATTTTTAAATTATATTTATTGACTGCTGCATTAATAATAGTAACAGAGTTTGAAATAAATAAAAGAAAGACATACAATAATGTTGCCAGTAAAACTTTCTGATATTACCTAAAAGAAGTTTTTACTAAATAATATATTTTTTTGATTTGAAAAATAATAATAAATAAATAAATATTATTCGTCGACTAACGCTATTAATATGGTAAAATAAGCCGAAATGAAACGAGGATGGTTCTGTAGAATAAAAAAAATAAAGCGTATTTTTTCCTTTTAATGGTAATAAACACTATTCTTATAACATTACGGTTTAACCCCTTATAATTTCTTCTACTTTGATTTTAAATAGAAAATCATGAAAATATAGATACTTTGTTTTAAAAAAAACTTGAATAAATATATTTTTTCTCTACTGCGAATACGTTAAACCTCGCGAATAAAAAAAAGTAAACGACTGCGAAAACGATCCTGTATATTTTTTCATACACCCGTTTATTGTTATTGTCGGTCGCAGAGCGGCCATGCACCTCGCTACTGCCGCGGCATGAATCTTTATTACCGGCCTTATCAAATATTAACGTTGTTTTACTTAAATACGCACTTTATAAGAGTGCCATCATAGACTTAGATATTTTTCAATCTGAAAAAAAGGAGGTGGTTCACAATTCCTCTGTACATTTTTTTATGTTTGTTACATCATAACTTCCTACTGTGTGAAACGATTTTGATGAATCTTTTTCTATTTGAAAGCTGCTGCTTTCAGTATGGTTCCAATTCTGACAACGGCATCTAAGAGAAAACTTTATAAGTCTGGTGAGAATGGAGAAATTAACTCGTGTAATTACACACTTCCAAAATGTAATCTGTAAAAGAACTAAAGGCTAGCCAATTTAGGTGGAAACTGTAGCACGTCAATATTTATACCATTGTATCATTGACATTGCCTTAAGGCTAACGACCGCTCATTCTATAAACGAATAGTAAATTAGATAGATATCATTTTAATAAGGCAAATTACAGAATTTGCATTTTTCAATTCGTTGTTTCATTCGAAGGGCGATCTCTTCCAGACAACATGTGTAACAGGACAGGAAATATATGAAAGAAACAGGACGATGGCATGCAAATATTACAAGTAATCTTTACATATACTAAACAATCTACACTATCTATACACCTGCATAAATAAGTTATCAATAAATTTGTTAATATTTAAAATATACGTAAATATCATAGTTGCGACAATATTTATCTAAAATGCTGTGTTAATAGCTTTAAATAAAGGACAATTATTTTAACGAGTAAAAACCGACTTCAAAAAAGTTATCATAAAAAAAGAATCGTTTAAATCGGTTCCTCCAGTCGAAAGTTATGAGGTTACGAAAATAAAAAAAAACATACAGACGAATTGAGAACATCATCCTTTTTTTCCAAAAATACAGCCATTGGTAATGGCTCTGCAAAGCTCTCACGTCTTTTTAAGCGTGAAGAATGGACAGAGATAGTGGCCATCCATCATTTAACATGCGCAAAGTTAAAGAAATCTAAAAGCTACAGCAACGCTCCTTTATGAGGAAATTGCCTGTAAAGCACGGATAACGCGAATAGGCTTGACGTGCCTTTCAAAGAGCGCGATGAGAACTCAAGGTTTGCGTGTGGGTTTGCTATTGCCATTGGCGTTCTGATATTCCATTCCGCAACTTTGTATTTGGTGAAGAAGGTCATGTTAATGGCAACAGTTCATCAACTAAATTAACGGCAAGACATACATATTGGGTTGTGTGACAAATATTCCTTAAAATACTGTTGTTTTAAACCTATTAAATTTATTGCGTGTGTCATATTAGAATCGAAGTTATATATTTATTATATAGATATATTTAGTAAAATAAGAGATCCGGTCGGGTAGTACATAATAATACACAATATATAAAACAACGTAAATAACAAGAGAGTACTTAGCTTATGTACAGAGGCGTTACCGACGAACATCACTAATAATACTGTGAACACTAATAACATAGCAAAACAACTCTAAAGCCTCTGATCTGTACGACTGCTCTTATACTATTGTGAGGATTCCACAACATGACTCCTCAGAAATCCTTTACATATTTAATACTCTTTGGTTGTAATAGCACATACATTAACAACTAGTTATTCATATTATAACACACATATACCATATGTGTCGAATAAACGAATCTGTTATCAATATATAGTAACTGGCAAATGCATTTGACATATAATCTAAACATTCGAAACGAATCATTCGATAGTCAATGAGCAACTATAATACAATTATATAACACGTGCGTTTGAAAACTGAAATGCATTCAAGACAAGCAGATAAAAGCGTGTTAAAATTAACGCCGAGTGTGAAAAAGCGTATTCACAGGGAACGTTTGGGCGTCAGGTTTAATTTATTTTTACATGAGTTTTATTATTACGAATGCACCGACCGCCGCACACGGTGCGCGGGAATACATTTCTACATACATTTCTGTTAAAAAATAAGGCTGATTTTTCATACCAAACAAACCGTGAAATGTTATGATATCACAGTCTGTGGCGCATTTAAAAATTTACAATATTTTTAGCTTTATATTTATCGGCACAAAGATGGTATTCGTACTTTAAACAATAAATATCGCAAAGTAGGGTAAAAAAATATTATTATATAACTGACGCCTTAGTATTGAGTAAATACAATACAATAAATAGTGACGTTGTCTGTGGCTTTATCTATGATCAAACTTATGTATCGGTCTGCAACCTTCTCAATGATAATATTTGACAGCATCTTCTGATAGTTGTGTTTAGGAAATTGAAGTGTGTTCCTGTCAGACCATAGAAGGTCTGACACAACACAACCACATCTCGAAACTCCTCTGGAATTAATTGTTTGAGCCATTATGCTGAACTACAGCCGAGCCATGTAAGTTATTATAACTTGTTATTATCACTCTTTATATTTGTTTTTTTTTTTAATTTTCAATGCTTTTTCAATTTAACGTACATGCTAACATCACCCACTTGCTCTTTTTTGCCAGAGCAATAGGGAAACCTATTTCGCTGCCGGTCCAGATAAAAGAGAAGGGAGATGAATTCTCTAAGTAATTCAATATACGTAATGTAAATAATGGTCAATCTACTCACCTCTCCCATTTTTTCGTCTATTCCGACATACCCTATACATACTACACATATCTATCTATCTCTGATATACATTTAAGTATATATTTTTAAGTGTTAAATTAAACTAACTTCAGACATTGCCGCCCAACGCGATTGCGTACATTCATTCGACATAAAAAGTTACATCTCGTGAAGGCATTATAATTTACTTACTTTAGTGTCCTCTAAACCGGATCATAGAATGTGTTGACAGTTATGGCAACAGAAATAGAACCACAGTGGTAACAATCGCAGTCTTACTGGTTAAACAAAAGACTATCGCAACTATCGGAAAAGCTCGCGAATTCGAGTTCTGTAATAATAACTAACTTTAAAATAATGGCGAAGTGAAAATTGATGATAACGTTAACTAGATAACAGTTGAACTTCTGAGTGCCATTTCAAAATATTTTCAATTCGTCTTTTCCATCATCGTACAGCTAAACGTAACAAAATTTGATGATAACGGAATAATACAAAGTTCAGCTGACCTCCGTGAATTTGTTCACAAAAAAGAAGATCAACGTCAATCCAATTCCAGAAATGGAACGTTACTCGCGTTTCTTCGTTCTTAAGTAGTTATGTGTGTGGTACAGCGCGGAGCCGCCAGCGGGAAGCCTACTTTTTTATATTCATGACTCATTTAGAACGGTAAAACAATTTCTGACAAATATTTTATTAATAATATTTTTTTCACTTATCATTAAAATTCACAAACATGGAAGGCGACAAAAGTAACAACGTAGCGGGTCCAAGTCTTCATCAATCGCTGCCTTCGACAGATTCTGAAAGTCTTCTGGCCGCAAACAATCCGCAACGAAGAG
Organism: Meandrusa payeni; assembly: GCA_029286785.1. Classification (NCBI taxonomy): domain Eukaryota; kingdom Metazoa; phylum Arthropoda; class Insecta; order Lepidoptera; family Papilionidae; genus Meandrusa; species Meandrusa payeni. The sequence goes on along the minus strand of JAGSMX010000008.1, from coordinate 574,973 downwards.
CTCCTAGCTCGCTGTAGAGAATCGCCGGTCAGTCAGCAAATAAACCGCTGTAAATGGCCATGGATTGATCACATGCCTTGGAGAAGATCCGACCACGAACAAGAAAAAGTGGCCGTCCTAAATAAAATAGTTTGTGCGTGAAAAAGTAACACTGCACAAAAGTACATGTAGATATACAAACATTCACGTTTATAATATTAATAGGATTGGAAAGGACTCGCTACCTATTATGCTTGTAAGTAATGAAAGACTTAGAGGTAGAGAAGTATATTTTGTAACAAAACTTCAAAATAAATTTTACTATTAAACGTTATTTATTCATGTATTCATAAAACGTGTTGATAAAAATGACAAAAAGTTTATACACACGCAATTTGTTGTCATTTTTTCGCCATTGCGGCGAAAATCCAATTATGTCAGCGGGTTAGATTATAAACCGCCATGACTTAGTAGATTACTAGATCGCAGATAGGTTCGATTCCAAGGTTAGAAAAATATTTATTCTTTAAGGATATGCATAATAAAATCATAAAATGGGGATAGTTTTCATAGTAAACTCTACTGAAAATAAAGAATGGCGGTAGTTGAGTACTATGCACTTTAAACAAGACATTAAACTGTAAACCGTTTTATTTTTTTTATTTATTACTTTTAAAAATATATTATTAACATTATTTTTAACCATTCCAAATAAGCTTATGCTTGTGTTAGGAGATGTCAATACTCAAATGGTGGATTCGTACCTTTTTGAAGTTTCGTACACCGTACTCTAAACCATTAGGCTATTGACGCTAAAATAAAGTTACGTTATTAAAATAATAACGAAAAACAAAGTAGAAAATATAGAAGTAATTTATGACATCAGGTATGTGTGTGTTAATTTAAAAGGCCACAACTATAACAAAGTGTTTTATATATGTTGTAATTAATAATGTAATTTAATCATAATAGAGCTTATAACAGATGGCCGCTGTTGCGGTTGTGATAACACGAGTATCTCATTACAGTAAATCAAACCGAGTATAATTAAAAGCTCTAGCGACCGTATTTTATTACCCTAATGAGATTGTTAGAGATGAAATAATATTAATAAAAGACATGGTGGATAATGAATAAGCAACAAAAGTAGTGCGTAGAAGTTTTGACTAATCTTACCGCGCTACCGCCGTTTTATGGACAGGTCCCACGAGCTACATGTTAGGAGCATTCCTGGAGTTTCTTCGGTCACTTCTCCTCCCAGCATCAACGCTTCCCAAAGTTGCACTTAAAGCTAGCTATTGAATGTCTTGATACTTTTCCGATCTTCTTCTTCTTCAAATGTCTCTCCATTACTGGAGGTTGGCCGTCAACTCAGCGAACGTATTTCTTTCGTGTGCCAAGCGAAACAGTTGTTCGACGCTGGCAATTTCGGTCCACTCTCTGATGTTTTGCAACCACGACTTTTCCGATAAAAGCAACCAACCGAGTAGTGCTGTCGGGAGAAAGTTCCCTCTCGGAGGCCCTTGCGTCTAATTACTCCTTTAAGAGGTTCAGGCTACGCGACACAATAATTTGTGCCTTGCCACCTGTAATAATTTGTGGGTTTTGTGGAATGAAACAGTCCATTAACTAATATACTTTTTAATCAGACACCGTAACGTTGTACTAGGAATTATTTTAACGAATACCGTAACAATGGCGCGTCGACACAATCTTTATACAAAATTAATTAAAAGTCAGATTACGAACAAATAATGTTTTTAATGTTTACAACTGTCAAAAACTGTTAATGTGTTAATTCTTTCTTTAGAGCATTATTAATTTTAGGTAGTTAACTACGCAAGTATAATGTATATACCATCAAGTTACTGGAAACAAACTGGTAGTGGACTTGGAGAAGAATTTATTTAGTACATAGCAAATTCCTTATTTATAGCATGTACGGTATTAGTACTCAAGGCATGTAATATCCGGCCGACTACGGGCCGGCATATTGTACAAGTTACAGCATGCAATATTTTAGGGTCAGTGTAAAGATATTAAAGCCTACCTTCCTTAATTTGCAAGTGTACAGCAGATATTCAAACTTTTAATCTTATTTAAATGCATTTGTTTTTTAGTGAAATTTCTTAATTATTTTTGTGCCTCTATTTTAGTCCCATAATATTTCACATTTATTTTCATATAATTTAATTTTAGTTGCATATGAATGTATATGCGATACACATACCAAAGTAACATATTTTACAATTTTGTCTGTTTGTCCGGCTAATCTCTGGAATGGCGCGACCGATTTTGACGGGACTTTCACTGACAGATACCTGATATAATAAGGAATTTAGGTTGTTTTTCTAGGAAAAAAAAATAGTTTTTAATCGCAGCTACTTATGAACAAAATGTGTCTGTAAGCTTTTCTAAAGTTTTGAAATTAAATATATTTAACGGCATCATGTCGCTCCCTAGTTGACTATAAACTGATAATATTATAAGACAAATATAACATATATTTTTTTATCGTTAAAAAGTATTGCCGCTTTATTTGTATACATTCAAATTCAAATCAAACAGCTTCATCGAAAACCAATAGTTCGCGTCAACTCGGCGGCACATAGCGGTTTCCTTTTTTTTGCAAATAAAAAATAATGGCCATTCGAAATGTTTTTGGTAAACTAATTTGTACGTGTGAGGTATTAATAGATAATAATTCAAGAAACACCGAGTTACTGTGCATTTATAATGCGTAGGTTAACACTGCGGCCATTGTCTTAGCTTAGACTCCTTTTTATACACGTTTAAAATAGTACTCGTACTTTGACAGGCTTAAACGGCTTCACGGCTAATAATCTTTATATTTATCTTTAATGAGGTTAACGACTACATAACCTAAATATGCTTAACAAAAAAGCGGTATAAGACCGCTGTTCTAATTACAGCGCTGCGAAATCAAGGAAATTTTCTTTTTAATTGTGGTACGTAGTAAAAGTCCAGCCGGTCCATTACTTTTAAAACAAAAAGAAAAGCATAGCCTGGGCTGGAACAGCTGCCGCGATAAAATACGCTGAACGTATTCTTCTGAGACGAGGCGAGTTCCAGAAGTAAGTTGGCACAACTTTATAATAATTGTCACTTAAACAAAACAAAGAATTTTTAAACAGTTACCTTGTAAGATGACATGTATTTAATTCATATCCTATACAAATGTAATCAAATATGTACGTAAGTAGATCCTCGAAATATTATAACATACAGGTCGCCCTAAACTAGAAATTTAACTTTAACCCGGAAATTGGAGCATTGAAATCACACAATTCGCAACTATTAACTTATTCGGTGAATCTGTCAGTCGTTATTTATCATAGTTACTTAACCGTTGCCAAGCAACCGTATAATATCCGGATGTATATTTATCAAACGCATTTTTAGGCATAATTTTAGAAAAATATTAGCGTTCCACTATATAAACTATACGTGTGGAAAATTTCATACTCACCTGCACTATTTTCGTAAGAAAGGGTGCAGATCCTTTGTTTCACGTATTCATATAATGTCATAGACGTTTTTAAGATCAATAAAGTTATTACTAAGCCTAGATCACAGTAAGTAGTAGTAGGGCTGTCACGAAATTACATTGGAAATATTTCCAACATGAATTACAACGCTTATCTGAATTGTACATTTACATAACACGGTGTGATATGAATACAATCACGGCTTGTGTGGGAGGGGCTTTACATGGGGATATGAGGGGGTATTACATTTAACATGCACGTGACACGCAGCCCTGTATTATAATCTACTCTAATCTACCGTTCACCAAAATTAATGAAGCTATTAAGCCTTTATTAATATCAGAGATATTTTGCGACGCAACGACCCCCGAAATCTTGTGTGTGTGTGTTCCAAAATAGACACCGAAGAACTTCGCTAATTTAAATTTTAAGTCGGGTGCAATTCTGAGTTATATTTTGACGACAGAATTTTTTTAAGGCTAAAGATTTGCTCAACCCTATGACACTTGCATACTATCTTTGATGGTAATCGTCAATTTTTTTAATTAAATTATAACTAAAAATAATAAACGTTATACGTTTTTTTATTTAAAAGAAATCTAACAATAATTATTTATTTTTACAAATATTACTAACATTCTTGTCAGGCATTCTAACGTTCACGTCAATGATAGAATGGTGGATTCGAACCTCCGATCTTACATGTCACTAGCCATAACCTAAACCATTAGGCTATTGACGCTTCGTGTGCTTTAATTGGCAAGTTAACCGTTGGAGGTCATCATTGAGTCGATAGTAGTAATAGTTAAAGTCGTTGCTGATCTAGATCGAATTGCGGACCCCATACTTATCGCTATTTAACACATTTTTCAGAAAATACGATACAATTATATTCTATCAAATTATTATAACTAAGATACCAGAGACTCGCCGGCAGTCCGCTAAGATTCGAACCTACCATAAGTAGTCTGTATTATAAATAGTCTTTCGTTTAATATACATTCATGTGCTAGTTATTTCATAAAGCTCTCTTTTTAACTCTCACGTAACTAGTAACGTGGCATAACATCATTAGGCTCGTACGAAATTCGCACAAAATACAGTCGGCGTGTTGTCCCGCTTTGTCTGCACGGGATGTCGTCGACCTAAAACTCACATCAGAATAATCCAAGCACTCGACGGAAAAACAGGACGCCAGAGCGCTTTCATTGCTGGTTACAAAGAAAAATAATGCACTGTTTCAAGCTATATACTTTGATTATACTTAACTACCACATTTTTTGGAATCTATGCGAGAGTTATCAAGCTGAGATTTCTACACAGCGCAAGTATACTTACGTACAAAAACAAAAACCTGATTTTAAATCAAGAATCTTTAAACGTTATGACGCGCGGACTCCCTTTTTGTATTTTCTCAAATTATCGTGGGAATATTACGAAATATAATTAAATCTAACCAAACTCTCATAAAACTACTCTTGAAGCGCTGCCAATAAAAAATGAATCATCGAAATCGGTTGGCGTGATATTAAGTTATTCGTATATTTGTGCGCACACACAAAGACAAATTTAGAACTAATATGGTTTTCTCATGGACCATTATCAAAAAGCACGAGCACCAGCTTTCGAATAAAAATCGAAAAAAAAGAATCATCAAAATTGGTTAACCCAATCATATTTTATAAGGTAACAAACATAAAAAAAATACATACAGACGAAATGAGAACGTCCTCCTATTTTGAAGTCGGTTTAGAAACGGGTACTTGAAGGGATGATAAGGGACTTGCCTTCCTTTATTTACTCAGGTTTACTTTTATAACGACAATGGCTTGCACCCTTTGCTCGTGAAACCAACCCCTTTTAGTCGCCATTTATAAGAAATAGACTGCATGCCCCAGCTTAACGGTTGTTAATTCACATTTTTCATTTTCACATTAACCTTTTAAATGAAAGCAAACTCAGTGAATCGGTCATTTGATTAAAGCATTATAAAAGTTTAGCGAAGCGCTTTGTAGACGAGTATGTTTGTGTCACTGTCTGTATTGTGGACGAGCTGTGTTTAGCCACACAGCTCGTCCACAATACAGACAGTGTTGTCTGATCGTGTGTACAATACATTAACTGGCAAGGCAAAAAAGACTTTTTACTGGTTACCCTATGAACACTAAAGAAGGCAAAAACTGGTCTAGACGGAAGCAACTCACAAGACGAAGAAGGGCTTTCCAAAGAAAGACCTGGAGTCGACCACGTGCAGATAATTTATTACTTTTCGTTTTCATTAGGCGAGCAGCGCGACCCCATCTGCGACTATTAGGTGTTAGATTGATAATGTACTCTGGCGGAATTTATCCTTTGCAGGAGCCCGCTCGACGAGAACATTTTAAGTATGCTCATAATTAAGTTGAACTTTAAGACCATTAAATGCTCTTATATCATCATCACATATTTCGTACTCACGAAATTTTCACATAAGAATTTTAGAGCTATTGTTAGTTTGCAAATATATTGCTCCCCATATACACATAAGGTATACGTAATAACGATGCTTTTTACGTCATTTTTATTTATATACGATGAATAATCAAAATATTTAACTGAGAATATAATCCTTTTTACTCACGTGAAAAGACACTTTACACTTCACTTATATATTCTTCTTCTTCTTCTTCCATGCCTTTTCTCTTTATTTGGGGTCGGCCCTCCTCGTGTTGCGGCGCCAACTTCGCTTATATATATTAAAGTTAATTTTTTTTAATAAGTTAACCGCAAGCCTTGTTTTATATTTGTTTTTATATATAGATTCGATTGCTTTCGTTTTAAATCAGCCTGTGTCTATCCGCTGCTGGAAATAGGTCTTTTTCAATGCCTTCCGCCTACGATACGATCCTCGGCTTTTCGCATCATGCCACCGGCTATCCTTATAAGGATGTCAGTCCATTGGAGAGAGGGCGCCCGACGCTTCTCCGACCGATGCGCGGCCTCCATTCCATACCGTCGTTTTACATAAAATAGTCTATACTCGTATAAGAGCTAACTAGATTGGCTCACGAATTTTCTGTAAAAGAGTATTAGTAAGTTACCTTAGGATTGGCGAATATTGTATTGATCTTTTCTTTCAACGCCGAGCACCTGAGAAATTAGTATTTAAAGATCAACAGTAGTTAATTATTGTCGGCATTTATTTAACTCTTTCTCCTGAGTGAAAGCACTGTACTAATTAGACCAAGTAGATATATTCTTATATTTCCCTACGACCAAGCCCTTGACATGCAAGCCCCTTTCATCGCGCCAATCTAGGCAGCTGAATACGTTCAATTTGGCGGCCTCATTCGACATGCGGTCGACGCAGCATTCATGCAGAGCTGTCTATGAATAAATGAGATGAGTTTTTATCTCTCAGGTGTCTTGGGGTAGATAAACATGCCTGTGTGGATTCAGACCTGTCGGTAAGTTCCGACTTTTGTTCCGAATCTTCTTTGCTTTCATGTTTAAGAGTCACTAAAAGGCACTTAAAATATTGGTTTGTATTTCAACTTATATTCTAATGTACAATCCTAAAGGCTTATACACTTATCCCATTGGAGGATTTTGAGGACGTGTAATGAATACTACTAATACAAATCGTGTTATGTATTAGTAGTATTCATTTCTAGATTGGTCATTTTACTAAGGTATGTAACTGTGGAGCTAAAATGTAGTCGGCCAAATTTAGAGAGGCGTTGAGCCGTAAAATGCTGCTCGTTTTCCTCAAAGTATGTTAATTTGTATTCACGTCACGTTCCTTAGTACTTTATTAAGTCGTAATGTTTTTACCTCACTCTCTACGCTACTTTTATGTCACCAGTTATTTGTTAGTACATACTTTAGTTGAAGGTTTGACCGGTAAACTTTTAGTCCTAGGGATCTTACTTTGAATTATTATATACACGTGTTTATATTTACATGGTAAATAAAATAACCATTTAATTACAATATTTAAATACAAACTAGTGTCTTTCCCAAAATTAAGACTAAACTTTTGGATTAAAAACATGTAGTGATCAAATGGTCGAAAGTTCCCAGAGTACACGCGCTCGATAACTAATAATAGCATCGTACGAATTAAAGAGCTAGCCAAATTCGACCCCTAGTGCGGGCATCAATGAATTTGTTGCAATTTGATGTGCCGACTTACCACGCACTCGGCTGTGAAGGAAAACATCTAAATGTGTTAGAAAATATTCTAAGACGTGTAGCCTGCCAATGCGCACTAGGTGTGCTTGGTGCACTATGCCCTTCTAGTCCAGTGCCCAGCTGTGGAACTTATAATGGCTATAACTTTATTTTTTTAAGATTTAAATAAATATTGTAAAGTTATGATTATAACACAAACGTTACTGTTTTAACTTGAGCTTTTATTAAGGCAAAAATTAAAGCAATGTCGTGAAATTGACTATTTATACAATTATTTTTTTCATTCATTTAGCGTGCGTGAAGTGTCCCCTTAAGCGATTATCTCCAGAGGAATAAATTACGGACCCTACCAAAAATAATTGCGTTTGTCGCTCCCTTGATCATTGAGCGAGCTTTTTCAACAGTGTGTGTCTATATACTGACTTCCCAAATTTACGCGAAAATTACTCATTCAATTATACTACTTTTACGAATTTTATCTCGGTTTTAATCTTATTTTCAACCGACTTCAAGAAAGTTGGTTCTCCATTCGTCTCTATGTTGAATGTTACCTCTTAACTTTCGACTGGCTGAACCTATTTTGATGATTCTTTTTTATGTGAAAGCTGGTGCTTTCATCGTGGTCCTATTTTAATTTGAACCAATTCTGACAATGGCATTCATCATAAAACCATATGTCTTAAATTTTCATTAACTATGTGCGCGACAAATTGACAATTAACTCAATATTACGCCCACCGCTTTCGGTGATTTATTTTTTATTGGAAAGGATGTACTTTAACAATAGTTTGATGAAAGTTTGGTTAGGTTCTGATTAATTTTATTTCGTAATATTCTGTGTGTATATTCACTATATAAGATTTTTTAAACACTATTTTTAGCTGCACTACCCTTAACTTGCTGTTAGCCAACAAAGGTTAGGTGGAAGAAAATGTTATCTAGTATTAAGTTTGTCATTGTACACATATTTAGGTGCAATAAAAGATTTATCTGTCTATCTATGAAAGCCTGTATCCATTTTATTTACCATAACAAAAACCATTAACTGGAGATTTAATATTCAATGATAATTCACACTTCCGAGTTTGCATCGCCCCGCTAGTTACACGGAGTTGTTTGCAAATTGAATTTAGTTTGGAACTTCTAAAGTCGCCCGAAAACTCGTCTTTAACTAAAGCGTAGATATAGCTTATAGAACCAGGTAGTGAACGTTTATCCAGAACTTAAGCCAAGAGAGAACCTTAAGTACACAGCTTGTTTACTTTGAATGCTGCTCAATAATATCAAATAATATTTTACCTTTATATTTGTTGTTATGAATTTTATGTAATACTATGTTCAAAATTGGACCACATGGGAAGCTATAGCTGTTTGGTTGCGATGTTGGGTCGACTAGATATCAGCTCAGTGTTGTATCAGCTGTGAAGCCAACGCTGGTATTTTGCTGAAAACCTACGCCTTCCCGTCTACCCGTCTTCAGTGTTGGTTTGGTGTTCAATGGACGATTTCCCAAGATTAAAGTTAAAAAAGTTAGTTACCACTAGTTAACTAAATAAATTGAGCATATAAATTATCAAAGTTGTTTTGTTTAATTTATAAAGTCAGTTTGATTTAGTGTAATGAGATACTCGTTATCACAACCGCAAACCGTCACGAGAATTAAACTTTATTTTCATTAAATTTACATTAACAGCCCAGCCGGCCTCAACTGAAATCAATATGTATGCAGTATACAGGGTTATTGGAAATTCGAAGCAAGCGTATTTATAAACACTATTTCACACCCGTACATACATTTACGCACACACAGATAACCTACACATTTATATAATATATCTAATATGCTGCAATTTTTTTATATATAAATATTAATATAATCTGAATGTCGAAAACGGCTCCTACGATTTCCACGAAATTTTTAATGGAGGGACGATGAATCGATCCAGCTAAGTTTCATTATGACAAAATGTCGTTTTATCCGTGTATAGGGTATACAAAGTATAATTCAGTAGATGGCGTTGCTAAGCAACAAACGGCAAATCAATAAGTTTGACGTTAGACCAATAAAAACAATTTCAATTAAAATGATAAAATCCTTGTGTCATATGGTTGCATTGTGATGAATCAATAAAGTAGTTGATATTCACGTCAGGAAATACATATAGTGCGTGCAGATAGGTCTTATTGGCTTAAAACAGAGTGTAGAACATACATAAGAAATAGGTAACATCACAACTTTTTAAACTAAACTCGCCCGAGTTAAAACTATAATTACTATATATACGAGCTATACCAGGTCCATCCATTATTTATTTAACTTCTTCATTTAACATTTTTTCTAAATTTAATTTGTTTATTGATATATAGCAGTAGCAGAGGGCACTGATTCCTGAGTTACAGGTCTAACTTCTAATTCACGAGTCAAGGACTTTACGTACTCATGCTAAGAAATATAATAAAGTAAATACAATATACAAATCAAACAAATCGTTTTATTCTAGTTTAAAAATAATGATGGCTTAAATATGTTTCGCAAGTCACGACATGGGTCCGACAGGGTCTGAGAGCACACAGGGTCTCACTATACTTGTATAAAATATGTTGCCGTTAAGCTCTTACAAAGCAGTTTGAGCTCGTAAAATATTGACTACATCGGCAGAATTATCAATTTACTGAACCAAAATGAAGGTACGTAAGCTTTGTAAACGCTTTTACTGATTGTGAATAATATATTTAACCTCTCTAAATTACACTTCTTTAGCATCATTGAATATAGTTTATTAACTGCATGCAAATAATTACAATAAAATAATAAAAGGCAATAAAGTGCAGTTTAAATTTTGAAAATATAAATAAATAAACACTATATTAAATAATAATATTGTTATTTATATTAATAAATAATAGATTCGGATAGTTAACCCCAATTATATAACAGCACCTGCAAAAGTATATAATCACAATTTTCTTCTTTTTCTTTTTCTTCTCTTGTCATCATTTTTCAAACGCACCTAAAGAAGTAATAACATCGAAAATGCAAAATGATTGAGCTCACGTCTTTTGAAACAAATGAATAGAGCTACCGATCGCTATCCGCTGTTAACTAAAAACTTGCTACCGACCGAGTTGTGGTATAGCGGTATGTTATCGCAAATAGAGTGACCGGCCAAGTCGAGGCTACGTCTCGGGGGCCCCTGCGCCGTGTAAACCATGTAATTATAAAGATTCAGCGTGCATCATTATCAAATAAAAAGCCTTGAGGCATTGTGGAAAGCCTATGTTCAGAGTGGAGAGGGCCTGATTTAGATATAATTTTTCATTTACCCATAACAAGTGAACGAATGTTTCTTATTACCGAAATATGTGTCCTCTTGGAAAATAACAGTAAAAAGATTCAAATCAGGAGAGAATTCAATTGAAAGCGGTGTGTAGTTGTTGTGATAGCAAGTATATTTACGAGTTAAAACAAAAACCGACTTCAAATCACATCAAACCTAAAACGCTATTACGCGCGGACGGCTGAATTATCGTAGGAATATTACGAAATCAAATTTAAACAGATCGATCAAATTTAACCAACTTTTTATTGAATTACTCTTGAAGTACATCCTTTTCAGTAATAAATGAATCGTCGAAAATTGTTGGCGTGATATTGAGTTATTCGTCCATTTGTGTTTTCCAAATTTAAGCCTTATACGGTTATATCATTGATCACATTGTCAGAATTGGTCCAAATTTAAATGGCACCAGCTTTAAAATAACAAGGAAACATCAAAATCGGTTCACCCAGTCCAAAGTTATGCGGTAACAAACATAACAAAACATACATATACATATTGAGAACCTCCTCCTTTTGAAGTTGGTTGAAAAATAATTTACCCGCTACAAGTTCTGTATTGAACCACGCTCGTAACAATTTTTAGGACAAGAAACGGGCGTAATGTGCCCATTCCGCGAATTGGATTGATGTAAGTCTTTCTTTTTTATCTGCAGACTCGTCTAGGTCAATCGGGCCATGGTTTTTTTTCTACTATTCATCATTCAGTTTTATTGTATCTGGGAGATTAGAATAAAGCTAAGCACACACAATTTTGATCTAATAGTCTGTATTTCGATTACAATCTGGCTTGTATGAGTGACGGACTGAGTGGATTATACGTTTCCAAACCTGAATATTTTCCATTGCATCTTTAAATAAAATCTAAGTGAAATAACAAATTATTGGCAGATATGTTAAATAAATTGTTTATATGTAACATACATATGTGATTGTGTGGTGAGTTTTTGTGGTGTGCACTCCTTTTCTGCTTTCTCTTTTTAAACAAGAGATCTTAGCATGGCTTGGCAAAATTCACTTTCTTTAAAAAAAATTCAACAAACAATTTCATCGCATTCCCTGGGCTCGAACTCGGGTTACTAGGGTGCCATGTAACTTGAGCCAACCGCGATTACGGCCCATTCTGGTATTTTATTTGATTTTATCATAATGTTTAAGCTATGCTACCTCTCAATCCAGTGAAGCAGCAAAGGCCAGCCAGTCTCGCAAACTGCCAACTAGTTCGTCATAAAAAAATGTTTGTAAATCCCTGCTAATCAAAAGAAACGGTTATATTTCCATAACTATCAGTTTCATGGCTATCTACAGGTATTGACAGTTACGTGGAAGATTATTTAAAGTATACTAGTATGACTGTATACCTTAGAAAAAGTAGTTTAAGCTGCAAACAACGCTGGAGCCAGATTACGCGAGGTTAGCCATTTCTAGCACACTCCATTACTCGTGGAGAAATTTAAGCGGACTAAAGCGGTTTTATGTTCCTTTAGGTCTCAAAAAAGTAATGCCTGGGAAGTACTAAAATGAGTAGCAAGCTGATGAGCCAAATACGATTGAATCACCTGTGAGCTTAAAATCTAGATTCATAAGATAAAGACAGACGCAAGTATAGTAGATGGTAGTTTTACAAATATCTCTTTTATTATTCGTCCTGCAAAATACTGGGATAGTTTGCCCGTGCCGAAAATAATGTGAGTATTTTCAATAGTAGCATGAATAGATATTTTCAGACCTAGTGCACTTTACCCAGGACTTCGTTTCCACTTGACATCAAGTAGGGTGATGGTCAAGCATTGCTTAAAAAATATACAGTGTTAATTTCATGGAATGTCACTTCATCTAGCACAACTTCCATTGCCTGTTGAAATTATCGCCTTTTTACCAAACTCGCTATCTAAATATAGCTGCACAATACACGCGAACTTAAATACCATGTACGCTGTAAGACGACGACAGAAGACTTAGAAGGCTTAGTGTTAAAGTGAAAATAGAAATTATATTACTTTAAATTTTTTTTAAGTAACACTCGTTCAAAGTACACAGCACTCAAAATCTCTTTGTCGGAGATAAAGTGCTCGAGTCGTTTTTAAATATAAAAGCGCAATGGAATCGCTTCAGGTCAGTCGAGCGTCGGCGTGTGTAATGGTCTGAGAGCTGAGCAGCTCACGTGGATTAATCCACTTGCAGTGCGAGAGAAATCGTTTTTTGTTTAAAAATAATATCGCTGCATCGCTACTTATTTCTGTTCTAGTCTTTAATAAGCTGAGGGCTACGACGTGTTATAAGCTGCTGTTATGGTCTTATTGATGTGAAATATCTAATGCTGTTGGTTGAAGTGTCTGTTAGAGCGGCTACGCGTCGCCACGCCTCATAGTGTAAGTGTTGGAGACTGTGTGAGAGTCACTTATGCTATGCTCTCGTTTCGTAGGTATTTGAATTAGAAAAATAGTTGTTTTTTTTTAATTAAATTATCAAGTTTCAGTAGGACCCGCACAGTATACTTTAAAGTCTGAAAATAAAATTGCTTATTTTTCTATACAAATAAATAAAATTTGAGCGTCCGTTTGCAATTTTAAAATAACTTTTTACTGCATGCATTTGAATATACGGTACATCAATCAAAGTTTTGTTTCACTGCTAGATAACTGATTTAATAAGTTTACTTAAGCTATTATGATTTTAGAAAATTAAAAAAAAACAGTTTTTAATCGCGGGAAACACCGCGGGGCGCAGGTAGTAAACAATAGAAAAATAAGAATTCGAAGTCTTCTCTTGAAGAATATACAGTGAGTAATTGAGATTATTTCTAAATTTGATAAAGTTGTTAAGTATGTCAATATGTCCCAAGAGAATGAACTGACAAAGTATGTAAATTTCTCTTGATATACGACGCACATTTCTCTTTCTGCCTGTCTCATTACAGCACTCCAGACCCGCGCTCCCGGTGGGAACAAAAATATATTTTAAAACTTGTATCTGGGACAGCCCGTGCCTATAAAATTATATTTGCTTAAATTGTACTGGATGTTTCTGTACTTGGAAGAATTCGATGTGAAACATTTCGTGTTCTATTAAATCGTGTTTCGTTAAATCGTGTATTATTAAAGTTCTCTCTCTTCCATCTACAGTGTGATAGAGATAACAGGCCTGCACTCTGTCTTAGACATAGTATGAAACGGCTATAAAAGCAACAGAGAAAGTGTCAGCTCACACCTCTCTATATTGCTTATATCTCCCTCTCTACTTCCATTCTAGCTTACTCCCCAAGTGCGTAAAAAAGTTTTCTTCAAAAATATAATTAATGTGAAGCCCAACTCGAATATTGTGCAAGGAACGCGTCTTAACAATTATTATACGTTACACAACGTACGTACGTACAAAGCGACCATTTGTGAGTCATTAAAGTTTAATTTGTGACATGTGCGGAGCAATTACTGTAGCTTTGTTCTTTGACGCGCCAAATGAGAACTTTATTACAGTACCTTCATTATTCATACATTTTTTACTTACGAATGTTTGCTTCTGAGATATTCTGTTACAATCTTACGTGGAGAAGTCAGCCTATTATGCTGCTATTTCTTTTTGTGTTATATTATATTTATTTACCATAGGTAATAGGTCTTTAGCAGCTTGACAGTGTCTACTATTGAAAGTTATAGGCGTGCGTTACTGTATTGTGTATCTTTTTTTATTCTTTCCACAGGGCTAAGGATCCTTCAACAGATGTTCCTAACCAACACTGTCTACTTTATCCCGTTCCTATCCAGGTGGATTCCCTTATGTGTCGAATGTGCGAAAATGTCGTTTGTTTTTGTATACGATACAGGGATACTCTTACCACTATCATTGGCCGCCGTGCTAGGTCATAGACCTGTGTTACGGACAGCTAAGAACTTCCTGCAAACATTTGTCACTAGCCTTACACGAAAAAAAAAATGTTATATACGGTTATTTGTAGGACGGCACTAGTTTAAATTAATTTTAATAGAGTCCGATAGGTGCTCCAATAAAATCCATTCCATGCAATACCGTGCCGCTACTTCTTCTTACCTCGAATCAGCCGACCTGCCAAGGGTTGGAGTGGTGAATAGAAGGACAGTAAACAATGAATCTCATCTGATGAAACACGAAATCATCACAAAATAGTCTAAGTATATACCTTTATCAACTCTCACGTATTTTAACCCCTTTTTGCCATGGTAGACGAAGATACATAGTAAGAGATATATAGTAGATCGCTGTCTACTATAGAGACAATAGCCTAATGACTTATAGTACGGTCTGCGCAAAATACGGTCGTGGGTTCGAATCCACCATTCGACTATTGACGTGAACTATCTCGTAGCACAAGTTTAAATAGTTTTGAAAATTACTAGCTTTCTTCTTTAAAAAATGTGCCACATTGTGAGAACTTCGCCACATATTGAGCACTTGACGTTTTTTTATAAAAGGAAATTCTTTGATATCAGACATCTTGGATTCAATTCCTTGACTATCCGTTTGTTATCCACTAGGCTATCACTGTTATCAAGAATAATAAAGCTAAAAGTGTTTTATTTATTTTTAAAGCGGGGACAAAGAACTTTAACTTGGTTCTTGTTTATATGAAGTCTGTGTTAGTTGCTTAATTAAGTCGAGAATAGCATCCTTTGCTTGCGTAGGATCATAAAGAGCGACATACCAGGTGGGAATACAAAGGACGACTTCCTCATTACAAATTACAAGATGTAGAAACATGTGAACATTCAAATTGAATTTAATGAAGTCAAAAGTTTGACTAAGAAAATACTTATGGAGTATTTGATCGCGTTCTTTTGCGACTTGTTTTTCTTTTATAATGTGTGAATTATCTATCTGTTACGCGGGCCATTTACTTCACTGTGTTGTGAAATTCGTTCATCGAATATGTTTCCTTTTATCTCCCGTGATTATGTTTTATGATTGCCAGAGTACGAGTTTTATAGCGGTTCGTTTATTTTAATATGCAAACATCGGCATGGCTGTGTATTTTGTTTGTGAAAGTCCATCCAATTAATATGAATTTGTATGGTAACGATGCCCATTCACGATCGCAATGATATCTACTTTTTACATTAAATATAAAAAACTTTCCAGACCAACGTACACATATTTATGAAATGTATCATACCTAATAGCATATGCACAGCAAGCTGTTTGACGACCTTATAAAATCCGCACGACACAGCTGGATGCAAGCCGCTTATAATCGGTCCTTTTGGAAATCGTTAGGGGAGGCCTATGTCCAGCAGTGGATAATGTAGGCTGAAATGCTCATGCACAGCAGTAATATGTCAATGCTTCCAGACTATTCCTTTATTCAACGGGGAGAACCGATATTGATAATTCTTCTTTTATTGAAAAGCCCTTGTGGTCCCATTTCAATTTGGCCCAATTCCCAAATTTCAATTGTGACAGTGGGATCCATGAGAAAAACATATGTCTTAAATTTGCATTAAGTACGTGTGCGACAAATAACTCAACACAACACTAACCGATTTCGATAGGTGACTTCAAGGGTACTTTCATAAGAATTTGGTTCTGATTAGTTATATTTCCTAATATTCCTACGATGATTCGGAAATACAAAGCGGGCGTTTACGCGTTATAACCTTTAATTTTTGATGCGATTTGAAGTCAGTTTTTGTCTTTACTCGTAAATATATTATACTTTGAAAACATTCGTGAAAAAACTAACTTGTCGTAAATACGTGTGTTCGATATACTGTCCACCACTTAGGATAAAGGAAGATAGAAAAGAAGTCAGCACTCATACATGTTATACAATTTGTGCTTGAAACTAATTGACCCAGATTTCCATTAAAATCAAGCATTTTACATAATAAAGGCCAAGTATTCTTGTGCCTTTGATTTCCTTTTCGATCAAAGTACTCGTTACAGACTGGGTAATTAAATTAGATCTCATGCCGCCATTAAAATAATTTATTCCCCGGAATTAATTACTTCATAGGCGAAGTAATTGAAAGTCTCATGGCCTAAAGGTTATAGTCGTCTTCTTTTTAATCATAGGTCCTGGTTTTGAGCTGCACTCATGGCCAGGACTCGACTTAATTACATAAGGATAATTTACTTCATGCGGAATAAAGTGAGGAAACGAGATTGATGTTCAACTGATGGCAAGTGGTATGTTACTATAATGATGATCATCGAGCGGGATGGCTACATATCAGCATAATATAAAATCCAGTGCCGTACTAAGAGTTTAGTATAACATATTTTTATAGCGCGGTTAGATTTGTCGCGCTCTCCAACGAAAAAACGCGCTGCAGAGGATTGGTGAGACATACCGACATAATTAATACGACAACCTTAATTTTCCCTCACAATTTTTTATGTTTTACATTTTTGTTTTGATTGCTTAACTTATTTTCGACTGACTTCAAAAATGAAGGAGGTGCTGAATTCGTCTGTATGATTTTTGCGTTTGTTGTCTTATAACTCCCGATTAAATTTTTGGTCCAATTTAGTACATTTAAGTCTTAAATTTGCACAAAGTATATGCGCCAAAATGGACTAGTAACCGAATATCACGCCAACCGATTTCGATGATTCATTTTTAATGAAAAGGATGTACTTCGAGAGTAGTTTGGTTACGTTCTGCTCAATTCTATATCGTTATATTCCTACGATAATTCGATAATACAAAGACCGCGCCTTATAGCGTTTAAAGTTTCATTCGATTTTTGTTTTTGCTCGTAATATACATGGTAATTACGAGAAAAACATGTCTATTAAGTAAGCGGACTAGTGTGTGTGTTGACATACTGTCACTTATGCACACACATAAACACACACATAAATAGCGTGGTACGCGTTATGTGAAAGGGTGAAATCGGTTTTTTGTACCTTTGGAAAGGTCGTTGATTTTCTTTGAAACCTTTTTGATATTTCCATAATGGCATAATCCACTTACATCGTAATCTTATAGACCGAATGAGGTTGAAGCGTCACTCTATAATTTGCTATGCGTACAATATTTTTGTGGAAATGTTGATAATAAATACCAGTACCTGGTTGAACGATTATTTGGTAAATCGTTTTATTTGGAAAGTATATTTCTATACGAATTACATAGTGATAAAAGATGAATCATATTTTTCGACCTTATAGACATAATAATAAAAAATATGAGCGGGTAATAAATAAAATAATTACGAGTGCATTAATATAAGTAAACAACTGATTTTCTTTGTCTAGCCTCATACGAGTACCAAATACTCATTGGCTTAGTGTTGCTTTGCGACGCCATCTTTTAAGGTATCATTAGTGTATACATGGATAAAACGACATCTTTAAAATCAATCCTAGCTGAATCTATTTATTAACCCTCTGCATGCTAAATTTCATGAAAATCATTTGTTCTCGAAATTCACATCCTATAGAGGTGTTCCGTAAGTCAACGTTGAACGGTAAGTAGATAGTAGGTTGTACTGCAAACTGTGATATTTTTAACAACTATATCGACAAATAGGCTAGTTATGGCAATGGATATTTTTAATTGAAGCGCAGATAACTGCTCTATCGACCACAATTACAATTAAAACCACACATGTTTATTATTTTAATCCCAGTTGGATGTAAAATACGGGACACCTATATATGTCCAAGAATTGCTCGTCTATAGGTATTAGATTCTACTGAGTTAAATATTCAAAGTTTCACTTTGTAAGATAAATACACACATACATATATGATTATACCAATACTAGACAGAGGCTGTGTGTTTATTGTCTATATGTTGTTAGGTATCTATTTGCGATTAGCTCATTCAGGTAATTAGGTTCTAAATATGAGGAGGGAAGCCTGTAACCTTACGCCGGCTGCAGGTCTATGTTGTAGACTTAACAATGTAAAATCGGGAACTGCTTCAAAGGAATCTATAGCAACAGTTTCATATTGCTATTCTCCCAGCAGGCGGAGCGACGAGTTGCCAATTGTATCGAAATCAGATATCGTCGAGGAAGTGGATTTCCCACTAATTGGGCTCTATTCGATCGTAGAATTATACTGCACTCCACTTATACGGCTCAATAATCTCCAGCATCGGTGAATTTCTGAAATAATGATCCGTGAGATGAAGTTGTATGTTGTTAGTTAAATAGAAAATCACAATTATGTAATGTGATTAAAAAACGACTATTGTTATTACCTTATAGTCGGCGGCAGTGGTCGGCGAACCTATTAGCTGTAGAGCCAAAAATGAACAATACAACAATTAAAAAAATTGGGAGCCAAATCTGCTAATTAAAATTTTAAATATATATCTATCTTATACCTTAAATAAAAATCAAGCATGTTCTCAATTTATAGAAGAATTTTAATTTATCAAAATAACATGTAACTTTTTTTTAATTTTTTTTTTTAAATAAAAATATTATCGCGCTTACCTCGGATATCTGTTAAACGTTCGAGAGCGGGTGTAGGTTCGAATTCATCATTTTTCTATTGAACGTGAAATTCAATTGAAACTGGGCGTGAACTATCGTTAATTTTTTACAATAAAGTATATTTCATTCATTCATGATTTTACGTGACATCGACATGATAGTTGTTACTACATAACATAAGAAACTAAACTCGACCTTTTAGGCTGTGCTTCAAGACGCACTGCAGAATTTTTTGTGAACATCCCTCAAACCCGACGAAGCGCTTTGCTTCGTCTTTCATAATTCGTACAGCAAAGGACTATAATAGTTTGCCCGCGTGTCTTTCCCTCCAATTACAAAAAAATATGTGGGTATTTTCAAGAGTAGAGTGAATAGGCATTTACTAATCTAGTGCGCCTTACCATCCAGGACTGCATTTCCACCTAATTTCAGGTGGGATCGTGGTCAAGTGGCTTAGAATGTATAAAAAAATCTTTAAATCTGTACCGGGTATTCAACGCGTATGCCTCGGCTATCTCCATTTATGACAACGTGATGAGATCTGAGGTTCAGTGCAAGGTACGTCATATAATTAAATTATTCAAAGAGTCTACGAAACAGCTGCCTTTAATTAAGATCTGCATATTTTCCGCTCACGGAAACGTCTCGTAAATTAATTATATATATAAACTGTTTCATAAGGTATTCCATTACAACAAAATTACCCGTGCTATTGTACGATTGAATGAAAGATTTTAAAATATAAGCTTTAAATTATAGCAGTGATAGCTAAGTTAGTAGGAGAGACTTATGATCTGATGGCCGCGCATTCTAATCTCGTCGGCTGATATCATTGAATTGCCGTCTTTTCAGTTTTTTTTAGTGGCAAAAAAATCACTTGATAAAAATTAATTTTCTCGTCATCATTTAATTTTAGTTTAGTTATTTTTCAACCGACTTCCAAAGGAGGAGGTTCTCAATTTATTCGTATTTTTATGTATGTTACCGAATAACTTATGACTGGGTGAATCGATTTTGAAATATTTTTATTATTTGAATGCTTGTGCTTCCCAAGCATTCAAATAATAAAAATAAACAACAAAAATGTGGTCCAATTTGTTTTTGTGATCCACGAGAAACCCTTATAAGTCTTAAATTTGCATCAAGTATGTGCGCCACAAAACGATGAAAAACTCAATCACGCATCCGTTTTTATTGGAAAGGATGCACTTCAAGAGTAAGAGTTTGATGAAAGTTTGGTTAGGTCCTGAGAAATTATATTTCGTAATATTCCTACGATAATTCGGAAATAAGCATTTAACGTTGGATTCGATTTGAAGTCGGTTTTTTGCTCGTTAATATACTTGTTTTCAAAATTATTGCTAACATCCTTGTCAACCATTCACAAATAAGCTTAAGATTTCGCCAGGAGATGGCTCGTCGCAGAAAACGATTCTGAATTACTTGTAACCTATGGATATGTTTATGGGCGGCATGCGCGAAGACCGGGCTCGCGTACGTCATAACGGGACGTATAACTGCTTTGTAAAGTGTCACCTTATTACGGAGGGACATTTTACTTTTCTTATTAATGAGGTGATATAGGCGACCCATAACGTAGGCCGCCCGGTTCCTAACTTGATCTACGTGAGGGCCGAAGCTGAGTTTGGGATCTAATACGACACCAAGGTATTTGGTTTGTGTAACCCATGGAATAGGGTACCTAGAAGTTGGACGCAACGAGGTGGAGACTGAAGACGCCTCGTGAAGTACATGGCTGCGCTCTTAGCCGGGTTGATTTCTATTCTCCATTTCCGAAACCAATCCCCTAGGGCATCGGCCGCGGTCTGGAGTTTTTTAAGAATGACTTCGGGAGAACGCCCGGAAGCATAAATGCCGGTATCGTCGGCGAAAGGGCTAGCTCTGCTCTACGTGAGCGCGGAATATCGTTAGTGTAGAGCGTGTATAGGACGGGACCGAGTACGGAGCCTTGTGGTACTCCGGCTCGAACGGGACGGAGGGTGGAGCGCACTCCTCGACGCGGTACCTGAAGGTTCGACCGGTAAGAAAATCGCGCACTGTGCGCACTAGATAGTCAGGCACCCCAAGCTTGTATAGCTTGTATACAAGCCCGGCGTGCCAGACTTTGTCGAATGCCTTCGCCACGTCCAGGAAGATTGCTCCCGTATGCATGCCAATAAAGGATTTGGCGTGAATGTGCTCCGTGATGCGGAGCACCTGTTGAGTACATGAGTGTTTGGCGCGAAAGCCAAACTGCTCGGGTATGGGAAGCTCTCGCGAGTCCATGAAGGCGCGTAATCGAGCTAAGATAAGCCGTTCGTATACCTTCCTAAAACGGAGAGAAGACTAATAGGTCTATATGAAGAGGGTTCTGTGCGCGGTTTACCGGGTTTGAAGAACCCTACGATGTCGGCCTCCTTCCACTCGTTGGGAAAGATGCCGTGAGTCATGGCCGCGTTAAATATTATAGCCAGGAGGCGTACGATATTATCGGGGAAACGTCTGGCAACCAAGTTAGGTATGCCGTCTATACCGGGGGCTTTGCGGGGACGCAGATTTTTTAATACATCCTCAACCTCGGTGCACGTAATCGTTGGAACGGGATCGCGGATTGGTTTTTCACCCTACGATGGACCTCGCTCTCTACCTTCAGGAGGTGAGCGGGGTCGACGGAAGGGTGCTGGGGAGCATTGAGCCTCGAGACTGTCAGCCAGACACTCGGCCTTCTCCTCGTCCAGTGAAGCTGGTGGGAGATTAGGACGATTGGGGTGGCATCCCCGGATCGGGGTCGCGTTTAAGCGATTTTGGTAAGCTCCAAAATGCCAGATGTGATGGGCGGATGTCGCTTAGCGTATTGTTCCACCGTTCGTTCCTATAAGCGGCTATGCGTGATTTAACTTCACGCTGCAATTTATGTAGCCGCCTACGGTGACGCTCGGTAGGGTACAAATCGTAAGCCCTAGTGGCGGCGTTCTTACGTCTCATGAGATCACGAATTTCAGAAGGTAGGACCCATCTGTGGTCGTCCACAACGGGTACCTCCTTGGAGCAGTCTTTGATGACCGTCTGAATGTGTCTCGAGAGCGCGTGCGCTGCGAGATTTGTTTTGAGAGGAGAATCTACGTTCTCAGGAAACGCTTCTAGATGAGGGGAGCTGGCATCTTTCAATTGGGACTCAAGTTTGTGCCAGTCGATGATGGATTTGGTTTGAGGAGCGGTTTGCGCTGAAGGCCCTAGCCGCAGAATTACAGGGCGGTGATCTGAGTGAAGCTCGTGTATCACGCACGGGTTACTTACTGTAAGGGTGATATGGCGGAGGATAGCAATGTCTAAGACATCCGGTGTATGTTCCACTTGATGCGGAAAATGGGTGGGCTCTTGTGGTCCCACGATCTCGAAGTCGAGGGGATCGACCAGAGATTCGAGGGCCAGCCCTCGCGGGTTAGTCTTATAGGAGAACCACCGAGGATGCTTGCTATTAAAATCACCGGCTAGAATCGTAGCATCTCCGAGAGAGAGGAGAGCTTCGAAGTCAGATCTGAGTACTTCTTTGCTACGGTGACACGGAAGGTATACCGAAGCAATGGTTATAGGGGAGTGACCTGTCATGGCTAACTGGCAGACCGAGGCCTCAAGGTGCTTTAGTCGCGGCGTGTCAATCGGAACGCAATGCAAAGACCTCCTATAGTAAATGAGGGTGCCGCCGCCTCTGGCGCCGGCTCTATCATTTCTAACGATGTTATAATTCGCGATCTTCGGATCGCGCATAGACGGTTTGAGAAAAGTCTCTTGCACTAACATAACGTCGACCTGATATTCGCGTACGAAGTTCGCGACTTCGTCTTTTTGTTCCCTAAGCCCGTTCGCATTAAAAACGCGACGGTAAGCGAACGTGGCTTTATCCTAGCAGTACTACTCATTGTAACGCCTTAAGGACGTGCTGGTATCGGTGTATGACATCTAGACGTGCGCCTGCATTCGTTTTCGACGCATATTCGTTCGCGATGGCGATGAGTTCGTCGATGTTGAACGAGTTAAGGACCGCACTTAGTCCCTCGAAAGCCGTGGGAGTATCTGAGTTAGGTGCCGTGGGCGCCGACGGTGGCGCTGGTGCGGATGGAGGTACCGCCGGGCGGACAGGCGCGGACAGGTTAGCCGCGGGGGCCGCTCGCGGAGAAGTTGAGCGGTGTTAACCGCGCGGGTCACAACGGTGGGAAGGCCGACGGTGGCGGCAATGTCGGGCGTTTTGGGGCGGACGCGGTTTCAACGGCCGGCCGTTTACGTTTTGGAGCATTCGGGCATCCTTTATAGTTGGCCGTATGGCCTATCTGTCTGCATAAGACACAGGAGGGCTCTTCCGTTTGGAGGGCTTTGTCCTTGGGACGAGGACAGTCGCGAGTGCCGTGGTCTTCAAGGCACTTAACACAACGGGGGCGCGCGAAACAATTGCGTGCGGAATGGCCATAGACTTGGCACTTATGGCATTGCCCGGGCAAGCCTGTTTTACGCGGAGTTTCCACTAAGATGCGGGTAAACCTACACAGGGACTTAATGTCGAAAATGCGCTTTCCCTCGGGGTGCGCGCTAGCGTCACTTGGACCATATCTAGAGGGTCTTGTCCTCTGCCTACGCATGCGGTGCACGGATATGACCGGGAGGCCCTGCTCTTTGAGGTCATCTATGACCTCTTGTTCTGAGATCTCTGCGGGGATCCTTTTGACGACCGCCCGCAGAGTGCGCTCTTCTGGGAGCGCATAGGTAAAGAAATAGATACCCTTTTGGTGCAAGTAACTAGTAAGTTTGCGGAAGGTGTCGGCATCCTCCGCCTGGATACGTATCTTGGTGCCCGCTAATGTTGGCACCAACTTATAATGGGGCATAGCTGATTGGATGCGGGCCCACTGCGATCTATCAGTCAGATAGACCGGAGGGGGCTTCGCGTTCGACGCGGTGGGTCCTGTACGGGTCGCGGCGTTATTGCAGGTTGCGGCGGTTGGGTGAGATGCGTTATCGGTAGACGCAGATACACGGGAGGTAGCGGGTAAAGGGGGGGGCCGAGTCTGTGACGCAGCGGAATCGGCGGGCCCTTTTTGTGCCTTAGCCGGTGGGACGGGGCTTGCGGAAGGCGATGGTACGGCCGACGCACGCTTCTTTCGCTTATTCTTCCGTTTATGGGTGACCTCAGTAAAGAGGCCGCCCGCTTCGGAGTCGGACGCGGAGGCGCTTTCAGCTGCCAAGTTTTCAACCTCCATGTCGGAGGCCGAGCCGGCGCACGGAGAGGGAACGTTTGAGTCGGAGCTCGACGGCGAGCTTTCCTGCATAACAACCACGACCACGGGGTCGGGGTTAGAGCTCCTTGAAGAGGGCCGAGAAGTGGCTTCGCGAGCGTCCGCGATTAACGATTTATATATCTCCGGGTGTTTGGCCCGGAGATTGCTGAACACATACCTCATCTCGTCGATGGGGTCCATTTTTTAAATTAATAAATAATCGCGAGGGGGAGAATAAAACTAACAGCACTGGGGTCCCGGTGGGATGCCGGGGTGTGTGGTTCTGCCTCCCTCCCCGCCGGGTATAGGCAGGAGGATGTGTGCCTTGGTGTGTCTGGGTGCCAATCTTATTGTGCACCTCAGGTGTGTCCTTAAGACTAATTAAAACTACCCGGGGCACTAAAGGCCAAAACGTAAGTCGACTGTTGACTATGGCAGTAGACCAAAGGCCAACCTTGTCGACCCCTTCCGATTTCGCGATTCCTGAGGGGAAGCGTCAGGCACCGGGACCACCTGTCGTCGGCTTCGTTCACACCGTAAGGTATCCACCGAACGAACAAAGGACTCTAATCAATAAAATAATAAAGTTCTACTTATACTCAGAAAAACGTAAGCCGTTAGAATGCGGCAATTACGAATTCAGTGTTAAGTACAATGGAGGCGTGCAGCTGTGCTCGCAGGTGCGCTCACAGGTGCGCGCGTCGCGCCCTAAATGGACGGCGCTAATAGCTGTCCTTTTCAGACAGGATTGAGCGGCACACGTCCGCTCACAACCACTGCTCGAATCGGACTGTGTGATTTATTATTTGAATGCTTGTGCTTCTCGTGAGGTCCCATAAAAATTTGGTCCAATTTGTTTTTGTGATCCACGAGAAAGCCTTATAAGTCTTAAATTTGCATCGAGTATGTGCGCCACAAATCGATGAAAAACTCAATCACGCATTCGTTTTTTATTGGAAAAGATGCACTTCAAGAGTAAGAGTTTGATGAAAGTTTGGTTAGGTCCTGAGTAATTATATATCGTAATATTCCTACGATAATTCGGAAATAAGCATTTAACGTTGGATTCGATTTTAAGTCGGTTTTTTTGCTCGTTAATATACTTGTATTAAAAATTATTGCTAACATCCTTGTCAACCATTCACAAATAAGCTTAAGATTTCGCCAGGAGATGGTTCGATAGTAAATAAGGTAGTTAATTTAGAATAGTTGTGGATTGGCAGCTATGATCTAGGTTTCGCAGAACGTACCCTAAGCCATTATTAGGCTATTGACGCATTAGTACTAAGACGAAGGTGAAAAATAGAATAAGAATTCTCGATGCTCAACATCGCTTTTTCCACAAACCGCAAAAAATAATAGTTATTTAGCGGAGCGGCGCCGCTGTAAGTCCCGTGGGAGACAGAAAGTGCGATCAGCAACTTTAAGCGATAAATAATGTTCCACGTAATTCCATACGGCAATTGTTTAGCTATCGTTTATATGACAGAAATACTACCTATTCTGTCCCTATTCCTAATTATTGTAAAAAAATAATATCTTTTAGAGCAAAAACTACAAAAGGAACATAATACATACATATCATAAGAGGCGTTGTAATGTAGAGATCCGAATGTTTTTTTTACTAAACATAATAATTTTATAATTAAAAATCCTTGAATAGCTGTTTATTTTTGATAAAAAAAACTGACTTCTCATATTTACCCGAATATTATATATTGAACAAGTATATTTAGGGGTAAAAACAATAACCGACTTCAAATAGAAGAATATTTACTAAATAGAATTTATCAGAACATAACCAAACTCTCGTCGAACTACCTTCGAAGAACATATCCAATAAAAAATGAATCATCGAAATCGGTAGTTATAGTGAGTTATTTGTCCGTTTGTCGCGCACATACTTAATGCTAATTTAATACTTAGGTATAAGGTTTTACTCATCGATGCTATTGAATATATACTGAAGCACGGAGCACCAGCTTGTAAATAAAAAAAGAATCATTAAAATCGGTTCACCCAGTTGAAAGCTATGAGGCATCCTGTACTTCAAAAGTAGTAAGTAGTAGTTTGACGAGAGTTTGGTTAGGTTCTTTTGGTACTATTTGCTAATATACCCACGATAATTCAGAAATACAAAGACGGCCTCCTCGCGTAGAAGCGGTTACCTTTCGATTCCATTTTAGTTTTTACTAGATATACTTGTCTTAAATTGTCTTTAACATAAAGACAATTTAAGACAGACAAGACACTCCACTTTGCGATCAGGACGGATGTGAGAACTGATTTGATTTTTTATTGTTCGTCGACGGCGGCGTGCTCCCGACACGCATAAGTCTCCCGCTGTCGCGTCGGACTTCACTAATTTATACCTCCTACTAATCATTCCATTCTTAATTCATTCTAATTTCATCTTGTTTATTTTTGTATACATTAAAACACTGGTGCCTTTTAGGTGTCAGGCTGAAATGCATGATTCGGTTTGAAGTGTTAGAAAATAATTTAATCGTTTTACAACTATGAATATACAGAAATAATATTTTCACTAATAAATGATATTGGAGAGGCTAAGTTACTTGCTATTTTTAAGTCCAAGCTGTATAACCATTAATTCTTAACAAAGTCGCTAGCTAAATTGACATTTTTATATATGAATGTACAATAAATATGTGCAATGTAAGTTTTCTATAACATATTATGAAGGTTAATATTTTTGTATGTATTAATTATGTTTATTTCTAATACATTATTATATAGACTTGACTTACTTGACCTATAGTCTTAAGTCCCCGCTGTCTTCAAATCAAATGAAACGTGACAGTTCAAAAATTAAACAAATGCTCTCTTTTGTTTCCGAAGTTTCATATTTATATTTAAATAATTCGTTTTATAAATTTCATAAGTAATATTAGTTTTACTAGGTAAACAAAATTTAAGAAGCCTAGATGGCCGACAAGATGCAAGAGAGTTGGTTGTGATGGTGACTTTGTAGGGAACTTTCGCGCTACAACTTTCCCTCACCGTAATAAGATCTAGACGAAGACCCAAAGTAGGTGGGAGAGTGTGTAGTGTCGGTAGATATGAGGGAGTGGAAGATTTCCCAAGATGATATCGGCTACATAACCAAGTGGAAAGCTAAAAAAAAGGAAACTAACAATTTTAACTTTTTTCTTGTTTTCTTAACCAGTAATTTATTTGTAGAAAAAGTGTACTTAGTCGTAAGGAAAAAAAAGAGACTAGAAAATTAAAATTAGTGGTCCTGTAGATTTAAGTTATCCATTGTAAACGTGGAAAAGTAAATTATTAAAAAAAAGTGGAAAGCCTCGTGGAACAAAGTTTTATAAATTGAATTAATAAAATTTGTTATATTGTTATGTTGTTAATAGGCTAACACCGTCGAGTGGTTAGGCGATCTGTTTTAAGACTTTTTATTTAGTTGTAAAATAGCGATAAAACACATTCTCACATCTGTATAGCTTATATATGGCACGTTAAAGGTATATTTCTCACAAAGTAATCATATAAAAGTAAGGTTGGATCAAAGGAGAACCCAACTACGGGATTTCTGCTGAGTCAATGTACAAGTTTTCACATAAAGGTAACTGAACAGAATCAAATGAGGAACGCAATACATCAATGCCAACGCGAGTTGGTATTCCAGTGATGGATGCTGCTAGAAATATGTTCATTCCCACGAGTGTCCAACAATTCCTTCGCTAAGTGCAAATACAGTAAACATAGAACAACACACACAAACATTGCTAGTTTACATAACACACAAATAGATGTCATTGATTATAGTTTGTTTTTAATTAAGTTTATTTAGTAATAAGTTTAATATGTTTGATTGTAATGATCTTACATATAAATTGTACTACCGTTGTCCCAAGAACTATATAGATAGTACGACGAGAGATCCGAACAAAAAACCTATTTTTCATACCAAGGTTCAGAACAAACGCAGGGGTTCGTGCACCTCTACGACGTATGTCAGAAATGTGTATCACTCAGTTTACCGACTGTAACATCCTCCAGAGATCGTACAATAATTTTTTAAAAAGGTTTTCACTAAACTAAACTAACAATTCTTTGATCATGAACTTTATGAACAAGAAGAAAAAAATAGATATTTCAAATCAAATTTACTCTAAATTCTTTTTTACTCAAATATGTGTATTTATCTTCTTTTTAAATAATTGTTTAACTTAAGGCTTATTTTGGGGATATTGGATATATTACGAGTATATGGATAGTGTGGGTTATATATTAAGTTTATTATTATGTGATTTTTTGTATATAATTTTGTTTCGTGAAATAAATGAATAATGAGCCAATCACAATACACCGAGTACAAATTTTAATAAGTGATATTTTGTACGTACAAGGTAGGATCTGACTATAAAATCATCAATTGAAACCCTTCAACATAAATAAAAAAAAATGTAATGTCACATTTCTTATAGATTGATTACGGTTATCCACACAATGAATAATACTGCTTTACTTTGAATAAAACACACACTGTCGTTGGGGTCACAATTATATATTGAACATCAACACAATGAAGATTTATAACACACAATTTATAAAACAGTGGAAAAATGACACACATTACATGGTTAACGCCATCGTCGTTACAGTTGAACACTGCGTGCAATGAGTAAATGGCGAGTGACAATATTAAAATATAACTAAAAAAATACTAAAAGTAAAATGAAACAAAATTTTAAATAAAAGTTACCTAAGTATAAAGAAACAGAACAAAAAAGAACTATTTACAGCTTAATTACTTTTTAAAAATACAAATGCATCGAGAAAAGTTATCGATATCATTAGATTTTGATAATGAGTTAAAATCTCAAGGATATTTAAAGGAACATTCTTACCTACGTTAGACCTGGATACGACTACTCCGTAACAGTTGGTACCGTGATGGTCTAGTTGACGACGGCTTAGAAAAAGCTAGAACGGAAAGAAGGTCAGGGGTCAATAATACCATTTGCAAGTTTATTAAGAAAGGTTAGATCTAGAATGCGTCTTCGATCCCCGAGTGAAGCCATTCTAAAATAATTCAATCGACATCAAAAAATAAAATAATTAAATCGAAATTATTAACATTAAAAAATAATAATAATTGTAGGAAGTCATTTCATTATGCTGGACCACTATTTGTAGCACTATTTCTGAGCTTTCCAACCTACCTATCTTGTTATTCTTAATATAGTCAAATCTGGACTTGAACCAGAGTTAATTCCATGTTAATTAAAATAACTTGTTCTCTCAGAGGTCGTAAATCTGGCTGTATCTAATAAAGCTTACAAACAGACAGATGCATCTCGTAATTCACGTTACAATTCGAATTCTCTCAAGTCTTGTGGGATGGAGTGCTTTCTTTTATTTTTTAAATATTTAAGGAGGTGAAATAAATTCAAATGTCTCTGTCAAAGTTGAAAAAAATCAAAGAGATCAAGATTTTTATGGAAGAGTTATTACAGTCTTAATTACAATGGAGACTGGTGTAAGATAAAAAGTAACTGTAGCATGAAAGGGCCATGGAGTAACTTGTCCAGGAACTGTCCGCTGTCGCGCGCGGTTGGGTTTGTTAATACCATCTCACTGCACATTGATATATTTTGTTGCACTCAGTCGGTTTTTATCGAAGCTGTCTACAAATGCGTAGAAGGTGTTTGACTCTAATTTATATAATTATTTTAATTTTAGTAATATGCATTTAAATTAACTTAGTTTTTATAACATCAAATTGGATTATCTGTAACGGAGTTATAATTTTTGTTGATTTAAATTAGTAAATAAAAATAAAAAAATGGGAACGACAAAACCTTTGTTTTATATAAAACTAAACGATACTAGAAACGCTATAAATAACTAGAATAAACAACTTTTTACACAGAAAGCTTTCATTATAATACGAAATACGAATATTTACGAAGTACTTTTAACTGCGAATTGATTTTGGGTTTACTTTGAATCTATTTTGCCCCTTCAAAATTTGACTTCTTTTTACATCAGATACACGCGTTTTAAAGACATTAGTTGACGAAGTCTCCCTAATCACAACCGGCAAACTATTCCATAGTTTTATAGCTAAACAGGTAAAAGAATTGCCATTAAAAGTCGTATGACATTCGGGGAACGTTAGAACTTTAGATACAGGCATACACGTTCAAAAACTTTAAAATTTTAATATTTAGTCCGTAAGATTAACCCTAGAGTTAGGTACAGTAACTCGCTAATACAAGCTATTGATTAGCAGGGAAATTAAATGTATACCGTATATCTAAGAAAACAAATGTATATGTTAAAATGAATTTGTGTGAAATAAATATGTGTGTATGTATGTTCATAATGTGTGTGTGTGTAAAAAAAGTATTTCATTTCATTATACTACGTATCTTCTCTAAGTATGCGCCAAGCATTGACGATATAAACAACACCGCAAAGCCTGCCATTAACCTCTTATGGAACTGTTTATAGCCAAATTCGCGCCGCGCCCGCAAGCAACGAACGTTATCAGCGAGGAATAAATTTACAAAATGTGGACCTGGATCATTGTTTGGTATTTCTTGTTATACACTATTTTATAAAAAACAAAAACCAAGTTGAAATGAAACCTTAAACTCTGTTACGCGCGGACGCTCTCTTTGTATTTCTGATTTATCGTAGGAATATTACGAAATAGAATTAATCAGAAGCCCAACTCTCAAATTAAATTAACCCAACTCTCATCAAACTAATCTTGAAGTGCTTACTAATAAAAAATAAATCATCTCAATCGGTTGGCGTGATATTGAGTTATCCGTCCTTTGTAGCGCACATACTTGATGCAAAATTAATACTTATATGTTATTCTCGGGGATCTATTTGTCAGAAAAGGACAAAATTGTTCATCCATTTGTTGACCACAAATGGGGCCACGAGCACTAGATTTGAAGAAAAAAAAGAATCATTAAAATCGGTTCACCCAGTTGAAAATTAGGCAGTAAAAAAAAATACAGACGAATTGAGAACCTCCTCGTTTCTTGTAGTCGGTTGGAAATTTGCGAAAAAAGTGAACTGTAACGTGTAGTCTTTGTTTTTTTCTTTAACATGTAGTTTCTCATAGAAATTTAAGTAACGATGGAGTTGGCATACCTAAAACGGGCAAAAGTCCCTAAAAAGTAACAAAAAAAAGCCAGAAACTTGAACAAGATACACACCATTACAGCTAAAGTTTGAATAATACAATAAGGTAAATATACAATGCGCTTAGTAACACGATGTTGGGTCCTAAGAGCGCTTGAAGTAATAAGCTATGGGAGCAAAATTGGATCTTTTGTTAGTCAAGTGCAGTACTGTCATCGACACGCCTCCATTTCATATTTTTTCTTTTTGTTACTGGTAGCCTTTTTAAAGACAGATATATATTTAATTATTATATAAATATATTAATATATTAATAGTATAAAATGAATACTATGCTAGCTGTAAATGTTATATGTATTTGAAATAATGAAGATTACGTTACAAATTACTTTGTATCTTAAATTTAATCTATAAACTCCATTGTAGAATAATGATTTATTTGAATAGATATAATGAACGGATATATCGTATTTGCCAAGGAAAGGAAGCGTGCAAACGTTTGCTTATTAAGTTAATACTTCCTTTCCGGCCGTAGCTCCTGCATAGGAAGTGTGCATTACGTTAGATTACGTAATAGACGTAGTGCAGGATGTTCATCAGTCTAAGCTACGTTAGTGGACGTACATTAACTAGTGGTACGATTGTGTAATTTTAATTAAATATATAAAAAAATATTTAATTAAACTTCACATTCCTTAGGGTTTCCTCACGATGTTTTCCTTCGCCGTCGAGCGTGTGGCAAATCAGCTCAAGATGGCAGCAAACAAATTCATTGCTGCCTGCGATCCCACGGGCTGCTAGGTTACTATACAATTAACGGCGACCGCCTCTGAGGGACCACAGCTCGAGCATAGTGTGGTGTATAAATATTTCCAAGAACTGGACCACGTGTCTCCTACTGCGATCTTGTGGAATCAGTTGTCACTAGCTGTGTTTGCAAGCCGATGCGACTTGGAGAATTTCAAGAATCAAGTCTTCTTCTTTCTTAATAGCTGGCTCCTGTAGCTCCTCTATTGGCTTCGATGTTCGTTGGTGACATTGCCAACTTCAGACGTGGTGGGCCGTATGCTCGTTTGCCCCATATCTGTAAAAAACAGCCTCTACGTTTAAAGAATATGATTAAAGAATAAATCATGTTGGTTGCAATTTCTTTAAATTACCAACACAATAACAGAACACGCGGATAAAACAAAATGTTATATCAAAAGTTTGCGCCGTAATCAACTAATAAATCACAAAACACCGAGTGAAAGAAAAATTGAAAGCATACAATAGGAGCTCTTTTGTAACTTTCCGTAAGAGAGTAATATTTTAGAGGACCCGGTATGAGAAACCGTTATTAAATTTCCGCCGCCTACATCCACTACAATGAATGTATTGTAAGTACATGTAGAAAGAAAAACAGATTTCTTACGTTCATTGGTTTATGTTTACAGACAATATACTAAATAAATGTAAGTATTTTAAATACGCTGACCGTAGCGCTTTGAAAATACTTCTTCATTTCTCTGTCATTATAATTTCGCATACAATTCTTTAAAATTATCTTTCTGTCTATACACATCTAGATCTATGCAGTTATTTTGGAAAGGTGGTACTGTTAGTTAGGTCTCATTATAATATATTGTTGGATCTCGGGGTCTGAAATACATAGCAGAGAACTCCTAAAATCGTAAAGAAAAAATATTTATTGAGATATTATTACGTAAATGACAATACAAGACTAGGGAAGTACGAATAAAAACTCCTTAACAAGCAGGAATGCGCAGGGAGAAAGAGAAAATAACCACCTGAATTTGATAATATAACTATGATACTCGTAGTTCTAAAATAAAAGACAGTATGTGCACAGTATCGTTTAATTCGTCACAGTTTTTAAATTAGTATTTGTTCTTACTTGAACTGCTTTTGTTTGAGATAATCATATCGAAATTTTGTTCTCGATGACAGATGTCGCTGTATCAATAACAAACATGTTAAAACAATATTGGTACAGGATGAGACCTTACCATGTAAGATTTCTCATTCCTAATTCAATACAAATCAATCAATCCAAATTCAATCTTGTTCAGTTGCAAAGTCTCAGTTGCTTTTAAATGCTTAATCATTTTTCGTGCAGAATCACATTTATTAAATGACTTCAAACAATTGTCAATTCGAAAGTATTTTTTTTATGTTTATTACCTCAGATTTTTGATTGGGTGAATCGATTTTGACGATTTTTATTTGAAAGCTGGTTTTTCCCGTTTGGTTAATCCCCATTATTCGACTTGAAGTAATTTTTACTCATAGATTAAGTTGTTTTGTTTCTCATTATTTTCAGCTAAAAATACACAAAATAATAAATAAAACCAAGTCTTGTATTTCGTTATTCCTTAATGTTACAATTTTATTTATTGTGCAGGTGCACATTATTTAAATTATCTTAGTGCACGTTATATAAATCATTTTATAAAATTTTAATTCAGTTAATTTATCGGATAAAAAAACAAGTGCCTATAAAAGACATTAGGTTTTGGAGTGGGAGTGATTTAACGGAAGATCAAAAAGCTATCAATGCGGAAGTACGGGTACGGATGTGGCCGCGGTACACTTACGCAAGCTACTGATTTGCTTTAAATAATATCAAGCAGCATTACATTCATACACAACATTGTTATCACACTATATAAATTCTAATGCCAGATAAATACAATTACTAATAAATAAATATAAGTAAATAAAGCCTCATAAATAATCAGCTTGAAGGACTAACTAGATTCTTTCGCATTCACTTACCAAAACATAATTATTACGAATATTTTTTTTCTTATACTTCTTTAGGCGCGTTATGAAAAAATGATGACAGTAACTTATTGAAGCTGCAGCGAAAAAAATTGTGCTTATATACTTCTTTAAGTACTCCCATACAATTGTGGTTAATTATCCGTATTTATTATCAATTGTTATAAATTAAAATATTATTATTTAAAATGATATTTATTTATTTAACTTTTCAAATTTAAACTGAACTTTATTGACTGTGTCGACTATCCTTTTCCAGTTCTTTTATTATTTGCATGTATTTTATTTATTTACTTACGATTCGTTCATCCTCTTTTGCTCCTGCATTTTAAACCTTATTAGTCTCAATGACAAAATTATCGCAGCATGGTCACACATCTTGATGGGCAAAGTCGCATGCAAAAGAAGTGTTGGTCTTCAGACCACAGATCACATCAGAGAATGAACCGGGACTGCGAGTGCCGCGCACCTCTTTCGCCTGGCAAGAGACAAAGAAACTACTTGGAGAGCTACTTTAAAAAGAAGTCTCAATTTTTATATGGAAAATCTGTTTATATATGAAAAAAATAACAAAATTAAGTACTTACATTTAAGCTTTATATATATCTATAATCCCACTTTTGGGCACAGACCTTCTCTTTAATTAGAGTATCCCTTATACTATAATCAAAGTCCGCCACGCACACTTAGTGCGGATTGGCAAACGTCACATGACTTGGAAATTTTTCTAGGACATATAGGTTTTTCTCACGATGCTGCCGAGCGTGTAAATCAGCACATAAATTCAACAACAAATTTATTGGTGGCGGCACCGGGGATCGACCTTGGATTACCAGCATACTATGCAACTTGCGGCCGGACACTGAGCTACCACGGTTCTTAATTAAAATTAGGATAAAATTCCTTAAATTAGAGCTTAAGATCAAGTAAACTATTTCTGGAAAAGAACTGCACCATCATATACTTCCGGCAGCGTGAAAAATATTTAAATACATTATTTTTAAACGTTATTTTGCGCAAAGTAACATAAATGCATTTCGCTAGAGTAAGGAACGAGGACAGGCTTCATAATTTTTGCTTAATAGCACCGAGGCGCCTTATATACGAAGTTAGGAAAGTATTCGAGGTGACAACTCTTTGACAAGTTTTGTGTGTACAAACTACTCGTATTTATTCTTTAGTTTCTGCTACCTCAAGTTTAGACTTAAAATAAATATTTCAATAAGCTCTTTAGACATTGACCTATTCGTAATAAGGCATTTTGAAAACATCAACGGTAAAAGGGAGAAAAAGAAAATTTTGTAACGCAAAAAAATGGCAGTGTAATAGGAGAGCGATATCAAAAATACCCGAAAACATGAACATGAAGTTTTATGGATGTAATACATCTTTGATGTTGGGACGGAAAAAAATCATTAGTACTATCGTCTATCTTCGTTTTCGTAAGCGGCCTCCCAACACCCTGTATTATCTTTCGGTGGGTAAGATAGCAGTTCTCTTTTTCTTGTTATTCCAAATCAACCTCCCTTACTAAGAATCAGGAAACACACTTGCAAGCCCACAAGTTGTTCACAAGGCATGGTATGCGTTTAAATCAGTGAAGCTAAATCGTTTGAGCTCTTCGAAAAACCTCCGAATGAATAAATAAGGGAAAAATTAAAATGGGTATGTCAATTCGTTAGTCATACTCGTATATTATTTGTCAAATATGAGAAATGACGTCAAATATGTCATGGGTATTCGGGGAAATTGAGTTTTTTTTTTCATTTTGCTAGAAAATATATTTTATCTGTATTTATTTTTATATTTTTAATACATTGCTTAATATATTCAGTAACTGTTTATATTTATAAAGGCTTTTTGTATTAACTTTAATATCAAATTCAGTAGTTATTTCAGTGTTCAGTAAAATAGTTTAAAAGGTATATTTGTAACGTTATTATAAAATCAATTTATAAGACGTTTAAGTCTCAGCTCAAAACTTTCAGTTCGTAACGGCGGGTCGATTACAATTAGTATGGACTTAATGAGTACTTCCGCAAACGTAAGGGAGGATGGCAAATTGTGATAAATCTACTCTTACTCAACCACAGTGTCACCACCACATGATACGTTGTCGACTGCACTCGATGACGTAGGGCTGCTCCTTCACGGGACAGCCCCATAACATCACGTGCTTATTGACTTTAGCTTGAATGATATCGTCTACATTACTGAGATTATTGACACTATGTTACGAGTACTACGAAGCTACGCTACTACGCGACGGCGGCAAGTTAAGAAATGTATACACACGCCACTAGCAGACTATATATATTCAAACATAGAGATTTGTTTGTGTGCCCTGCTTACCTCTTTTGCGGTGTACTTTAGGTAATAAGCGCAATGGTCGACATAAGGTATAGTTAAAAGTAACTCAAAGTTAAACGCTTTCAAAGGAACAGGTGCAGTGCGGCTCCTTAACATCTAAAGCAAACTTTTGGCTGTTTGTGTCGGCATCTACTTGCACGTTTACATTCCCGCTTTAAATGTTATTTGTAAAGAGAGAGTCCTTTACAAATAAGATTCTCAAAGACTTGTCGTTTACAATTAAATATAGTTATGTTGTTATGCAATGGAATATCTAAAAATCCCTTCTGTAGTTTGCAAATCAGTATATCTCTCTCTCTGTCTCTTTCGAGAAACCAATGGGCGGCACTCGCACTTCCGGTCCATTTTCTGATGTTACTCAGCCATAATCAATCGGTGAAAAAAATCTCTGTTTTAAATCTTGTACGTCACAACATTCATTTTTAAGTCTCTCTTTCCCATATTCGTAGTAATTTTGTTTTTTACACCCTTAGATACTCTGTTATATCTAACTCTCACTTCAATACATTAAAGTAAGCTTATACTTTCTTGGACACATTGAAAACTCATATAATTAAATGTGGAGCAACGTGTAAAGAGACTAACAGAAAATAGGTACATATGCGAGAACAGCGCCATGATAACATTACAAAACTGTATGCAACAGCTATTCGTTTAAATTTATGGAACGTAAGTTTTTAAACGTTTGTAAATCGTCAATAACCTAATGATTGAGGATTCTGCGAATCGTAAAGTCGTTGCTTCGAATCCAGGGTTCGACTATTGACGTGAAAATCTCCTAACCCACACCTAAGCTTATTTGGAAGTGTCAAGAAGATTGTTAATAATATTTAAAAAAAATTGTCAGCAATATTTAAAAAAAACATAAACTTAAGTGAATCTTGCGCCCAACTGTTCAAGGAGAGCCGTTTTTCTAAATAGTTTAAGCTCTCCGACGTGAAGCGAGACTTCGTTAGACTTATTATGCGGCTTTGAAAATTCTGCGACGGCTTAACTCTGGTCAAAGGAGTCCTTTAGTGAAGGACGCGCTTCTTGGTGAGATTATACCAAGCTACCATCAAAACATCGCTCTCTTAAGAGAAATGCATATAATTAATTTGCATATCCATTAGGTAGACACAAACGCGCTACTAGATCATTGTCACCACTCTGATCACAAGCATCCATTGTCGTCTACGTGACGTGTATAGTAATATAGTAAGTGAACAGTAGCGCCAACTTTTGAAATTACTTGCCACTATGATAACCGATTAGGACTAATGATTTTCTTCCAAAAATTTAAACCTCGAATTCCCAATTGTATTGGGTATACATTACATAGGTACAGGACGATGTCGTGAGAGTATTTTCTCAGACTCGATTTACTCCCTCGTTCTTCTTCGCACATGGCTTGATTCAGAAAATATCGATGTTTTAATAAACTTATAAAAGAGCATCGCCATTAATATCATCATGGGAAATAAAAACTAGACACAAAGAATAATAAAGTTAACACCATTACTTCGATGAAAGCGTATACAGGCCAATGGACGCAAAAAGTAAAAACAAGCAGAGACACGTCGCACGAAATGAGGCCTACGTCACGGCCACGAAACCGGCGATTCTTATTTATTAATTAACATATGAATTACTCACTGTTGTTGTATACACATTACAACATTTTATGTTAATCCAATCGCAACCAAACTACAAGTGGTGGATGATGTGCACCACATAATGGGGGAATGTGCTACACATAAAACGGAAAGAAATTCATTAGTAGATAGTCTAAAACTGAAGGAGCAACATGTGATTGCTTTCGTAATGCTGCTATCTGATCCAATGTCAAAGGGAGCGAGGAAGCAGGTGGCTATGGTCATACAACATTGATGACATTCATTCTTCGCTTGTACTTCGTGTGTACTTAGGTAAGGGTATGATGGGGCTGATCCAACTGACCAAAAGGGCAAAAGTCCCCAATAATTAAAGAAAAAAAATCTCAGGCTAGACTAATTAGGTTGCCTGAAAATTTCAAAGGAATCGATAAATTCGTTTTGGAGTTACTTTATATAGGTTCCTATTTATATTTCACATCTCTCCATTTAAGAATTGAAGGTTAAAACAAAGATTTCGATATCTGAAACGCAGTATAACGATGTTTTTAAAGGTTAATAAACACCATCAAATAATGAGAACACCAACAAATAATACACATATTATCCAACCGCCTGCGCTATGGCCAAATTCTTGACAAGCAAGGCCCTTTCCACCACACCAATCTCGCCAGCTGAATGCTTTCCCTACAATATGGCGCCCTCTACACGGCGACGTAGCGAGCGTCGTAGCATTCACGCAGAAATGTCTATGAATAAATGAGATGAGGTTTTTAACATTTAAGTGTTTCAGCCTAGATAAGTGACACTTTGTATCAGGGCAGAACTATAGTGCAGGTCTTTGTGAGCGTCATATTTCGACTATTTTCAAAACAAGCACTAAGATATATTATAATCTTCAGTACATATCTCCGCTGGCCATCTTTTTAATTTGCTACGTTGTATATATATAACAAAGGAGTTTTGTTTTAAAATGATCTTAACATAGTACATTGAATTTTTAAAAAACAAGCTGAACGCTACTTGACTTAATGGATTCTGTAAAAGCTCTTCTAGGGAAAGGTTCATCATTTTTGCTAAACTGAATCTCGCTGTTAGGATTGCAATGCTATTTGCTCAAGAAAAACTAAATTTAGTTTATACACTACATGCGAAACATGGAAGATTTTATTTTATTTCTAGAACCTTGGATTACTCGTTGTACAGTTACTCAATGTCCCTCAAGGTCATTAATTTAGTCGTAAAGAAAGACCGGAAATCTCTAAGTCTATTGATTTGGTTTGATAGCAAATTCAATGTCTGGCTCCAGTAAGATCCACTTCTGCCTTCCACGATAGTATTTCCTCCGTACTTGTTTTCAACCGTCTTCAAAAAAGGAGGTTCTCAACTAGTATATATGTTTTTTTTTGTTACCTCATAACTTTTGAACCGATGGGTGAATCGATTTTTTATTGTAAAGGTATACTTTAATTAATAGCAATTATTTGTTGGGATTACCTTTAGACTTCTAAGCCATCAAGATAAAATTAAAAGGCTTAACCGGGGATCCTTTATTAAAAAAATAAGATCCAATATAAAATCAGAATTACATATTCTATATATAAGAAATAATTTATGTCCATGTATTTTCTACCACACGGATATTCGAAATCTAGAACGAAAGAATTAAATAAATAATAAAAACTAAATTATTAATACAAAAAGCAAAAAAAATATTGTTGTTAATTAAAATGTTTTTACTGTCTGAATGAATCGCATTTATCTGTGACCAGAATAGATGAAATTTAATTTCTAGCTTCCCTAATCTGATCGACCTGTTTTTTGTTTTGTGTTTTCGTTAATTTGAAATATTATGTATTCTTTTATTAAGTTTTACACAAAAGAAAGTCCATTAGACAAAGGCGAGGGTCGAAATAAACTTTCACCGCCGTTAGACCCGACCCTTTCAAAGTCCTAAAACGATTCTACTAGGCTAAAACTTTTGATCATTTTTAGGGACAAATTTTCTTTCTTGCAAAAAAATTGTCGTGTGTCTATCTAAGACAAGTTTTTGTTTCCTTTTGCCGGATATATATGTTGCGACCTCTGGACCCCTTATATAAACATCTATCTCCAAAATATCAAAAACTTGTACGTGTAAACTATCTGTGTTTATAGCTCCAATGATCTTTCCTATAGAAATTAAATGTAAGAGTTTAATACACAATGTTGAATTTAGACTTAATCTTCGTTACTCCATACGTTCATTTAGAAGCAACGCAACCTTTTATACGAAATATAGCTAGATTATAGTTTTACAGCGCTACTCTGTGGTGGCGTAGCACTTGTCAAGACTAGTCGAGACATCGGTGCTATACCTAGTTCTTGTAAAGCTCTACCACTTTTGAAACTATGCGTATAGCTCGAATGAAAGAGCTTTTCTTGTTGAATGCAACAGGGAAACTTAAAAACCGTTCACACTAGCTACACTTTACAATTCATCCATTAATCTGCAAAGAATTTCGTGACAATACCACTCCATAGCTCTGTTGTCGTTTACAGTAACGCAAGAATCTTGTGTAAGCTGTTGTCGTCGGTGAAAAGTTTTTTAACTTATTTTACTTATTAATATAAAAGTTTTTGCCTATTGTAATTCACGTAATGAGACGAGCATGTTAAGTATTCTTTTGTCATACATGTTTCAAGTAAACTTCTTTAGCCGTGTTGAGAACTTTTTGGTAGAGGTAAATCTTATGGGTTCGCATCACCGACATGCGTATTAGCAGTATATCTGTAGCTATACAGGTGACGTATTGTACAAGTTAAATTGAATGGATTTAGTAAAAAGTTAAATCTGTATGTACTATATATATTTATAGGCGACAGTATTCTCTTAGTAATCAGGTGAGCATTGGCCACTTTTTCTATAAAAAAAATTACAATAGATGTATTTTAATGACCTGACACATTGACATCATTACAGTGATGTTTGCAGATGTGGCCAGGTCGCTTGCTAGTTACGCTGGGAGAGTAAAATAACTCAAGTTCTGAGTTAGCAAATGAACGAAATTAATCTCGGCGTGAACTTCAGCAGCGGCACCGCGCCTTTTTTATTAAATGCTGAAGCACATTCCCTGGAGTTTTACGTTTGTTCTCATTGCGCTAATTTCCTTAATTAGTCAGGAGTTAATTCCTCTTAGCGCTAAACAGGTGCGAGCTACTCGTAGTGTTCCGGTATGAAAGGCGCCGGAACTGAGGAAATTACTGGCTTCTCGTTAGCCCTATAATGTCTTCCACATTACGCCTCAATGTGACGAGTATAGACATGGTAATGACAAGGATTTTGTATGTACAAATTTAGTGTAGTACAGAAGGCGGTACTCCTGGACGCTTCGTCAGGTTTGTCTGTTTGTCACCCTAATCAAAAGATGCCGACGGCACCCTGGGTTAGGGTTTTCTATACTACAGCCCTGTAGTTCTGGGCTCTCAAGAATAAGACTACGGTATCCCCTGCCTGTCGTACAAGGCGACTAAAAGGGGCCTCGGGTTCACTGGGCGACAAGGGTGGGGGCCTGCGTCGTCCACCAAAGTAGACCCGGGAAGAAGGCGACATCGGCTGGCCCGTGTCACCTTGCGCTGCGAAGGCACAGGGGGGGGGAGGGAGTAATCTCTCCATTATCACAGGTTACCTATTACATTAATGTAGTTAAAACTTAAAGAAAACAGAAACTTAAAGATCAATTACGAGTATAATAGGCGACATTTGTGAATTCATTTGGGATACTGTCGTTTGTAGCGAGATCTTGGTTGAACATTGAATTTTATATTTATTTGTATAACAAAATTAAATTAAATTTGAATGAACTAAAAGTAATTGTGTACATAGTGACTTTTGTGATATGGGCCGACCATAATCAGATGGATTTACTTTAAGCGGTCGTTCGCCGGGACTTCAGCCTATACGGGCGTGTACTGTGTTTGTCTATGTAACTTTAATCGATTGTTACTTCTGACTTTAGGCTAAACTTCGCCTGTTCCCCGGCGTCGCGACAAATTGAATTTAGTTTAGAACTTGTAGTTGGGACAAAATTGCTTCAGCACTTAGCAGAGAAAGCCATATTCAGCATTTTTCCTATAATGTAGATCATTTTAAAAATCTCATTTCACTTAAAATCTCTTATTAAATTTGGAAATCGCGTATTTACGGGTGTACTAAAATTAAATGTAAGTACATTATACTTTCGCCAGATGGTTGGGTCAAGGGTCAAATTCATAAGGCGGTACTCCAGGAGACGGCACGCATTGTCTGGAGGTTTCACTCTATATCGCCCTAACCACCCTGCTGCCCTGCTTCATTGATTTTTTTAATGTTTTCATATTTTGTATGGTATTTTACTTTTTATAGGAATATTGTAATAACAGACCAAATTTTTAAGCCATGCTTAAACAGTAATCATATTTTCTTTCTGTAGACAATTTACTTTTACACAAGCGCGAACAATCTAGAAATTTTCATATTAAAATACTTCTAATTACAAGAGTAGTGTTCCGCGCAATGAAAAAAAAACAAGGTGCAATTATTTTCCCAGCGCTGTGACAAATTGCAGCTTGTGCCGTTTTAATCGTGAACTGACATTGTCTAGACGATTTTAAACAAAAGATATTCAGATAGCTTGTACGCGGTGCGCTCGACAAGGGTCGCTGTAACTAATTGTATAGAAAGCTTCGTTAATGTCTTAGCACGCAGTTATAACTCTGTTTTAGTGATAATTTTATGTTTATCTAAAGCTTTTAGCTTTAGATATATGTCGGCGCAGATTCAGTATTCAAACCTCAAACAATAATTAATTAACAACGCAAAGTAGGGTACAAAAATAATATCAGTGACATCTTAGTATAGAGTAATCAATAACTGGCATTTTTCTATGTCTTCACTTATGTTTCGGTCTATGACATAGATTATGTTTAATTAAGAGCAGGCATTTCTTAACTGTGTTCTCTTGAAATGTACGTAACTACTCGTATGTATATACCATTATATTTAAGTTGAGTGTTTCATATACTCGTTCTTAGTTGACTAAGTTTTTAGAAGCTGATAATTGAATGTTATTTAAACATTGCCACCTGTAAGTATTCGCTTTAACAAAGATGATGACTTTAAAATTGAATTTAGAGAAGGAGAAAACACGTAGAAATATAAACACGAAGTTAAGAGCTATTGATCATCTCTTTTTCCTCAATAATTCTTTCTATGTGTACATTAAAACGAAGTACATACTCTCTTAAACCAATATCTTCGTCACTTCTTCTTCTTTAAATCTCCAAGTGTTCCATTATATCCAGATTGCCAAGTACTCCTTTATTTTTGAAACTCTTTGGATGCCGTACTGATATCCCATCAATGTTAAAGAAGGTTGCGTAAATACTAAAAGAGGTGTAATACCGTGTATTAATTAGCATAATCAATTGGATTATTACGTGACTGGAGCGGGCCGCCTCGAATTTACATGAAACATCTCTCCGGCATGAATTACAACGGTTATCTAAACGGGTACATTCACACATTAACATAACATGCCACCATATCAATACATACAGCAAGCGCTTATTAAATTAACACGTGTGTGATAACATCCTTATAAATTCTTCTTGGTTTTTAATAACTTGTTGGTCTTGTGGAATGAATAAGTCCAATAACTAATGCACTCGTATTTTATTTAAATAGCGTAAATCGATATTAGACGA
This sequence comes from Meandrusa payeni, assembly GCA_029286785.1. Classification (NCBI taxonomy): domain Eukaryota; kingdom Metazoa; phylum Arthropoda; class Insecta; order Lepidoptera; family Papilionidae; genus Meandrusa; species Meandrusa payeni. The sequence continues at coordinate 530,669 of JAGSMX010000008.1, read as the reverse complement.
TTCGATAACATCAGATTGAAGCGATAAATCGCGTACATATTATTTAATAAAATATCGATCAGTGGGTTGCATTTTTTTAAAAGAATGGTAACATTATCGAAGCTGCCTGCAAATGCGTGGAAGGTGTTTGACTCTATATTTATTTTTTTATATTTTTGTCAATACATCAAGTAGCTTTTTATTTGTTTTAATTTTAATAATATATGTTTAACTAAGTTTTTATAACATCATATTGGTATTATCTGTAACGGTGTTATAATTTTTGTTGATTTAAATAAATAAATAAATTATTTTTCCAATAAACATTCTGCTAAGCTTAAGCTTACTTGTAATTGCGATAGTATTAATAGTAATATTTGTATAAAAACGGTTCTACGTTACAGTCAAAATTAAAATTTAAAGCAACAGGCTTTATATATGGCCCACTGCTGGGCACAGGCCTTCTCTGTAAAGAGAGTGAAAGGGCATAGTCCACCACGTGGCCCTAGTGCAGATTGGCTGACCTCACATGTCTTAGAAAAAATTTCTAGAACATGCAGGTTTTCTCACGATGTTTTCCTTCACCGCCAAGCGCGCGGTAAACCAGCATATAAAATTGCAACAACAAATTTATTGGTGCCTGCACCGGGGATCGAACTCGGGTTGCTAGCGTATCATGCAATTTGAAGCGACCATTCGGAAACTGAGCTACCACGGTTACAGTTAAACAATGTAATAATGAATGAAGACAACTGTTCAGCTGTTCATCAACGACGAATTCTCATTTGTGTTTTGAATGTACGTTGGATAATTACTGCTTATTTTCATAAGAATATGTTATTCATTGCATCTAAAATTAAAACATTGGTACGTTTGACTAAGTTTACTAATAACAATTCTATGTCATATCATAATTTGATCGCAAAAAAGAAATTATATCGAACAAAGAATTCAAACAAAGCAAAATGCCAAAGGGATTTTATTAATGTCACCATTACGAAAGTACAGAGCAAATTCATTTACGTTATATTGTTAAGCTCCTGGAAGATCAAAGGAATTTGACGTATACACATACATTTTTATTAATTTAATACTCTCTCTTGCAGATGTCAATTCTAGTCGTTTTGCTTTACTGAATACAAACATAATGATTAAGTTGAAAAGTTATAAGAAGTATGTTTTTATACCTACAGAGTAGTATCACTGTACATACTGTACCGGCGGTGTTATATATGTATGAGAAGTCAGGAATTTCCCAATAGAACAACTTTTATTTTGTCAAGCCATTTCTGCTGTGCATTCCAAAGTTCTTTTATTCTCATTACCCGTCATTGTAACAAATTCGACGTCTTGTTGACAAAAAGGCGGAAGGTGGGTAGACTATGAGGGCAAGTTGGAGAAAGACGGATTCGGGCCAAGCAAGCTCTTATAAGACGAGCGTGTTACATCTTCTCCAGTAGACAGACCGTAGGGACTAATGTACATGTATATAGCTATAATATAAAATTATATATAAATATATATATATATATATAAAATAAATACATGTATAGAAATGGTATACAAAAAAGGAACATAAGGCTACAGAATACGAAAATGAAATACACATAGTACACACTTATAATCAACAGAAGAAATTATTGAACCTACCTATCCTTTTTTAATTACTTTTACTTGATTTGGGGACTGAACCCACACTAAAAAAGAAGTTCTAGGTTTGTCAGGTGAGACACGTACTTCTCTGCACCTTCTATGAAAAATCAATCAGCCCGTGCTTGGAAACCTCCTCAAGTTCTGTGCCTAAGTACATCTCTCCATTGCACTAATCCAGCTCAACGTTGGACCTTTTCCTTTATATTATGTCTTCCACAGCTTCGTTTACAAAACATAATTAAAGCGTACCCTTCGGAAATTCTCCTTATAACAACTCTACAGTAAATTATTTAATTGATAATGCACTGTAGCCATGTACAACAACAAGCTCGCTAGACGGTAAAATTACAAAGCGTTTGTCACAAGTTAAGTCACTTTTACACTTCGTATAATTAGTACTTTTCAAAGACGATTTAGACAAAGCCAGTGTGTTAAACACTCCCACCTGTGATTAAAAAAATTGTCTCGTACATTTCTGTGGGCTTATTCCATATTCGTGATATCTTTGCCCACCTTCTTAGGGTACGAATATCTTTAAATTCTTAAAATTGTATAGGATATTCAACCGTTTTGTAGACTCAGTTACGGAACTCATAAGACTTATGGACTAAAAATTCTAACAGAATCAACAATAATCGAATATTCAATTCACGCTGTTCATAGAATTTTCTTCCCCTTCAATTATAATTAATTGGTTCCGTTAAATTGCCGACCTAGTATAGGCTAACCTTAGACCTCATTACCCACACTCATGTCCTTATATTAACACATAGGTATACAAAACATGCGCAGTTTCACTACCAAGACTTTCCTCCCTCATCCGACTAGGGCATGGCAGATAAGCCCCAGATGAACCGATGACCTTATAAGGATAGCCGGAAGTGGCTGGATGCGGAAAGCGGAGGATCGTATATGGCGGAAGGTTTAATTCCAGCAGTGAACTGGTACGGGCTGGTAACGATGATACGAAATAACTCATTATGAAAATTGATATAAATGTAGGTAACAAAAATGTGTGAATAAAATGACTTCAATGCGACTGACGTACCTAAACCTGTTTTATAGTTACAAACTAAACTTTTATAACTTCAAGTACATTTAAATATGTTTTAAACGGCATTTTCGTGCAACGTGACGTTAATGCATTCCGTAAAGAGTAAGGAATGGAAAAAGGCTCCATAATTTTTACTTAATAGCACCGGCGACGCTTTAAATATGATGTTAGGAACTTTTGTTTCACGACGTCGCTTTATACAATTTACAAAGCGCATAAATTGTTTCGTATTTACTTTAAGTAGTCTCTTTCAAGCAGTTACTAAATTTATAAACAGATTCGCCGTTAAATAAATAAATGTTGCATAGCAAAGTTCAGCGTACTTTTAGGAAATCTTTGACGAACTTTTGTTGCTTTTATATGGCGCCAATCATAAGTGTGCAAACACAACTGTATTGGTGTTGATTGAACAGAGTAAGTCAGAGAAAGAACTCCGTAGAAAAAAAAACATCATGGGAACGAAAACGTAAAAATGATATACATTAATCACACCAGATAGGAACGAATTCCATAATATAGAAACAACATAATTTGTATAAAAAATATTACTAATTTTCTTGTTTTTTTTTTTAATGATGGTTATTGGTTTTTATTTAAGTATTGGTTTTCATAAAAGTATTTAACAAATTTAGTATATCCGAAAATAAGTAACTTAAAATAAAAGACATGAAACAAAAGTTATGAATTGAAATAAAAAAAACATGTCTTTTTTTGATAACATAAAATTACTTAAATATTTAATTAATATTTATTAATAATTTATTAAAGCGCCACCTGTGATCAAAAAGTGAAACTACACACATGCTTAATAGTCACGCTATCGGCCGTGATGTAAAAAGCTGTAGCACTTCCGTTATATATTTTTCTTACGGTTTTAAGTCTCATATTTATTACGGGTTTACCGCAAAACTTGGTTTCTGCGGAAGCCAATATGACAGTCAGTTACTTAGTCTGACCCTTGCAGACATCAAATAACATTACCATTCAATGATATTTAGGAAAACCGTTTTATAAGTCAAGTTCGTGTTATAAATCTCATAAAAAGAACGTTGAGGGCGTAAAAATTCTAAGACTTTTATTGAAGAAAATACTGAAGCGGTGGAGCGTAGGGCAATTTGTAATTTTAAGAGGAAGATATTTAATTTCGCTATAAAAATTCCAACATGCAAAGTCTCTTAAAACGGGCGTCTTTATGTCCAGTACTTAATTTTCATTGTTTATTGCTTCATATTTAAAAGACTACTATTGCAATAGGTTCTTTTGTTTAGGTTCAATTGCTTCATATCGTTTTAAAAAAGATATGTGTTGACGCGAAAATAAAATATACTACATTTAATGAAGTTCCTTGGATTAATATTTGAGTATGATCTTAGAAACCAGATTGAGATTTAGATTATAGACATCTGTGTGCTCGAAATTGTTTTTTGTAAATTTTGTAAGAAATATATTATTTTGTAAATTTTCTAGAAAAAGTAAAAAAATAATTTTACTATATAAATTGAGTTATATGGTTCTGTTATATTATCTTATGGTGAGACATAAAAACCCTTTTTTTCGTTCAAGTGATGAATTTAGGTTAGTTATGTGACGACAACACGTTAACCACGAGTGGTCGTGATGGATTATCATCAATCATCATGGTCAGAAAGTGACTGGTATTACTTATGAACAACTTCGAAACCAACTCTCCTCGTAAGCCGTCTGTCGAACACAGACAAAGGCTGGCTGTAATGTGAAGGTTCCTAAAAGAGTCTTCTTACCAACTACAGTATAGGTACATCGTATCTTTAGTTTGAAGGAATTAAAAGTTACTGCCTTTATGTATATAAATGCCCCACTGCTGGGCGCAGGCCTTTTCTGTAGAGAAAGTAAAGGGCATAGACCGCCACACCTAGTGCGGATTAGGAGACATGTCTTAGAAAGTTTTCTAACACATGTAGGTGTCCTCAAGAAATTTTTTTCACCGCCGAGCGCGTGGTAAATCAGCACATAAAATTGCAACAACAAATTTATTGGTATCGAACTAAGGTTGCTTGCGAACTTTACAACTTGAGGAGACCTCCCGGACATTGTCCTACCACGGCTCTTGCAGTATACAAGGTTTATTGTGAATTAATAATAGTGTCACCTCGTATATAAAATAAAGGACTAATTGATAACTGTGCTAAAAAGACACGCTCACTTGAAATAACGACACTTCTAGAAATATGTGAACTGACATAATAGTTTAGTGACAACTGACAACAGAATAAACAATGACAACTTATAGTCACAGGCAAAATTGACTAAACAATACATAGAGATCGAAGCCCAACACGCTACACTGATCAGATTTCCACCACTCTCGCCACCCCGGTTAGCAATGCTGTATCGGTTGCAGATAGAAAAAAGTGGCGACGGATCACTACGAGGTCGTCACGACCCTGCTTTGCTTGCTTGATGCTTTGAGGAAACCGATGCGAGAAGTAGGAAGATAATTGGGTATGTTATACGTCGTCCGCTTGAAACTTTTGAAAAAGGCCTATGGCTTTCTAGGCTTATGTGTTGTTTTTATTTTATTTATTAACCTTATTATAATCAATTTAACTCACAATATTCTAATTGTATTTTTCATACAAAGATCTGTTTTCTTTTGCAAACGTTAAAATAACAAACTGATATATCTTTGTGTCGAAAAATGATTATGAAACCGTGTGTGTTGTCAAAATGCCAAGAGAGAAAAATTTAATGAAAAAGTAATAAAGCTTTGTTGGCATTCGTTAGTTGTATTTCAAAGACGAAGCAAGTACGAGATGAACGTCTATGGAAGGTAAATGAAATGTTCTGTAATTTATTAAAGTAAATTACAGAACATTTGTCTTTGAGTTATTTTCTTCAAATTACTTGAATATGTAATCGCTGTTATTAATATGAAGTAGACTGGCAACAGCACAATTAGAAGTTATTTGATTTAATAAATAAAAACGATTGTATGACGAGAGTTATGTAAAGAAATGTTTTTAACTACGAGTATGTTAGACTTTCGTAGTTCAATTTTGACGGGTACGGTGCATAGAGTTAGTACACTTATCTATTAAGAATGAAATAATTAATTAATTGTAAGTTTTCTCAAATTGTTTCTATAAACTTTTATTGAGTTATCCTAACAATATTAACCACGCCGCGTGTTATTTTTGTAATATTATTTATGAAGTATAATTTTTGCTTACTATATATAAATAAATAAAATTGTAATGTCAATTTGTAACATTAAAATAACCATTTTTACTACATGCATATGAATGTATACCCAAAATCAATTTATTTACATTTTTGGCTGGAACGACTGGGTTGATTTTGATGGCACTTTCAATAGCAGATATCTGATGTAATGATGAATAACTTAGGCTACTTTTACTTTAGAAAAAAATTTAATAACACAACGCGAGGCACGACTAGTTCTATTTCCACTTCAGTTAGTCGTGAAGCAAGAAGCTTGTAAAGCAATGATTATGGGCTAAGCGATCGACAGGACGATCTTATATATTAACGCCCCATGGTTTCATTTCCCATCTTGTAGTAATGAGTTCCTATTTTATGAATTTTTAATATATAATATTATTAAGGAAAAAATATTTCTTTGTTTTTGTAAAAGTACTTCTCAGTAAGTTATCTTAGAATTCTGATCGGATAAAATAATTTCACGAGAATCGCTGAAGTCTGTCTAGTGACCTAGTAAGCAACGACACAATGATATTTTGTATTCATGTAAGGGCCAGAACACATATAAAGTTACTATACAATGTGGTTGTTAAAATAACTTGTTCTCCGAGAGATCGTTAATCTGACGCACTGCAATAAAGTCGACAGGGCGACGGACAAATGTCCCTCGTATTTCACGTTACAATATAAATACTTGGAATAGAAAAGAGCCTTGCGGGATACTTTGTTTATAAATAATATCACTTAAGTCTGCGACTGAGAGGGATAGACAGTGATTACGAATTTCCGTTTGGTTTTATCTTCAAGTCTTTATCATTCTGCTCTTAAAGTACATCCTTTCCAATTAAAAATAAATCATCGAAATCTGTTGATGTGATATTGTGTATCCGTCCATTTGTGGCGCTTATAATTGATAAAAATTTAAGACATATGATTTTCTCATGACTGCCATTATCTAATTAAATGGGGCCACGTGGAGAGCACCAGCTTTCAAATAAAAAAATAATTATCAAAGTCGGTTCGCCCAGTCCAAGGTTATGCGGTAATAAATATAAAAAAATACAGACGTATTGAAGTCAGTTGTAAAACGAAGTCGAAGTCTCTAACACCCATAAACTAGGAATAAAACATGTATCTCAGTAATTACTATCCTCCCCATTTATGCACTTCAAATAGTAATAGAAACAATAGTTTAAGAATTTACAAAATTATAAAGTAAAATACAAATAAAGTTTATCAATCAATCAGCCCGTATCTTCCCACTACTGGGAACAGGCCTCCCTTTTTTCCCGCCATTTACTTCGCTCCTGTGCTGCCCGAAACCATTGCGGCCCCGATGCCCTGAGAATGTCATCCGAACAGTGGGCTGGTGGTCTGTCTACTGATCGGCGTCCCTGTCTTGGCCGCCATTCGGTTACTGCCCTGGTCCACCTGGTCTTCTCAGATAGCCAGATGTCCCGCCCATTGCTATTTAGTTAAGTTATAAAGCTTATGCTTCAAACTATTTGTATTACAAAAAAGAGGAAAAGAAAAATATGATTGAAAATAAAACTGCAGCTAAAAAATAAGATACAGAAACAAAATGAGAGATTTCATTAAATAAGTGGCGTCCCATTGTGCAATTTGTTTCGGACCTTTTTATACAGTAATAGAAATGCGAGTACAATGAGCGGAGCTTTTATTTCAAGAAAGCGATCTTAATTATTTTTAATCCTTTTTAAAATTTAACCGATGCTTGAGTGATTGCTGAGCTATAACTTTTTCATCTGTAATCTTAGACTACAATTAAAAGCATTATCTTTTTGTTGAAGATGTTCTTTAGAAATATTTTTAATTGGTTTATCATTTATTTAAATATTTATAAGTCTAATCCTCACCTCCTGTTAATTATATACTTGATGAAAATGTTTTATATTATATTACAGTTTAAAAATTACATAACCTAATGATTCATCGAGATTGTTCTTCCGAGTAAGTCGTTCTTTCATTTACTCAGTTCGGCAGCTACTTCCTAAAACACTTAGGTTATCATTTATACATATTATAGCATTTGTTTTGTACTAATCATTTTGTGTTACGTTCTACCCGGTATAGTCCGGCCAATCTAGGACAAAAAATGAGAGTAAGGTATATATAATCTATATTTATTCCTCATTAGACTTCTTATATAACTTTTACAACTTTTAATCGTTATATATCAGAAACGGTGGCTAGTAGGACAAAAATATTGATACATTTTTATAGATACTTTCTATGTAAAACTTACCGAAAAGCGAAAATCTCTTTTGTTTGACCTAGAGTATTTTTTTTTCCATACACGGCTATGATGGGCAACTTAAAAATTTGATTTATGTTGTTATGTAATTTGAGATATGTTGTGGTTTTCTGCACCTTCAAATGTCTAGTATGATCGGACAAGTTTTTTAACTTTATTTTACTTTAATATTCATTTAAATTTAGGTATTTTTAACAAAAGGATTAAGTTATGTCTGCAAAACAAGCTGTATAAACGTGTTACAGAGATGCTCGCGTCCCAGCGAATTACTTGAAACATTACTTCCTATGCATATCCCCTGGGTAACAGCGAACGTGCGGCGTTCAACAGGAGCAGTTCACTTAACGTGTATCTGTGAGTTACTTCCGGTAAATATATTAAAATAAAACTTCTTTATGCACGCTTGACTTGGGAGTAAGCTGGTGAATGGATTATGAAAAGTGTCATCGGGCGAAGCGAATGAAAGCTGTGAGGGAGATATTTTAGTGCGGATTGAAAGAGAGAGTTACGTTTCCTATATCTAAGACACAATGCAGACCTATTGTCTGTATCGGAGTGTAGGACCAAGAGAGCGGTGCGCATGTATATTGTCTGTCTCACTTGAACAATTATGTATATATCTTACATAAATAAATAAATATACATAAATAAATATAGATGAAAGTAAAGAAGTTTTACTTCAGTCGTGTCGTTTAAACCACATTCGTTTTTTTACACCGTATTTCTATTTGAGAAAAGATTCTACAATCACTAAATGCACATTCAGCATCAAGCTGGAATTCTAATTGGCTTTGACACTGATGTATTGCGATATTTATTAGATTCTGTTCAATTAGCTTCACGTGACGCTGAAATAATAGACGAAGAAGTGATTTGAGTGATCAAATGAGCGGTGACAAAGCCTACAAAAAGGTTTGACTATTAAAAATTCGTCGGTTAAAACAATTTCAATTTAATACAGAATCATTACGACGCTAAAGCACAATGTAATCTTCATAATTAATCACACCCGTTGCGAAGCTGCAAATGAGATCTAGTTCAGTAAGAAGGAACGTAACATGAATTGTTAATGCAATCTTGTGAGAGCTTAAACTTGAGGAAGTAAGTTGGATTTAAAACACCACTTGGCGTGAGAAAACTGGAATCAGCTACATAAATATTATAGAATCTAGCCGCTCTTTCGATTTCTGCTCGTACGTATGACGTCACCTACTGTATCTAGCTAGAAGTGAGAAATGTGCCAAGTGCAAAGGAGTACATGGCAGTAATTAATAAGACGGTTAAAGGTTAACGTAACTCCACTTTACGGTAGGACACTGTCACAAGTACAAAGTACAAAAGGTGGTTCGAAATTATAACGTTAGGGGTCGAAGAGATAGTTTTGTTTTCAAAATTAAGTAACTTTGTCTAGTAACTGGTCTTCTTGGTAATCTGGAGATCCCAGATGGAATCCCATACGAGCTAAGAACAAGGAAACAAATGACATACAACAATATATTGCGGAAGAAACAACATGATGAGACTGGCCACTTTAAAGGATACCACTACGATACGGTGTTATTATTAAAGTGCGGTGTAGTTTTCATGTATGTACGTGTGGTTGTGTGTTTGGGCGCGTGTGTGTGTATGTTTTTGTTTGCTCCAGAGCCTACCCGAGGGTAACCTTTCCGTAATAACTGTCACGTAATTTGAAAGTCGAACTAGAATCGTACAGCACGAACTTATCGACAAATTCTCCGCATTAATACTATACCGCATTATGTGGATTTGTTTAGTTGTATGTAGTCTTCCTCGTTTCTTTCTTCTTTAGTACTATAAATGCGTCGAAAGTATATGTTAACGGTTTTCTTTTTGTGTTTCTTTTTTGTCCTTGTGTTAATTTTATAACATGTTAATTTCTTTATTTTTTGGTTCAATTATAATGATATTATAATTCTTTCCAATAATTATTATTTGTCAATCAAATATAAATTCTATGTCAATCGTTTAATTAACCTAGTAGTAGTATTTTCTTAATTTTACACATTTATTTTATTTAATTTCTACAAATTAATTTCAACCCTCACAGCTGATTAAACGTAAAAATTATTAAAATGTATGAGGAACCACAAGCTCGTTAACAATAAATTTTCAGTAAGGCACTTACGTGCCGTAGAACTAACTAAATTTCTCGTCGCCTGCTGCTCTAATTACTTTGATCGGAGAACTTGCCCTCTTGAAAATTATTTCATTTTTACAGCGCAATATTCTTTGCCAATGTCTATTAAATAAGGTACGGATGAAAAAGCGCATTGTTGTTAGTATTTTAATGATAAGTTAAAAGTCAACAAAAAAACATGACTGATACAGTCCACGCTGTCGCGTTTCAACATGGTATTTCTTCAAATTGTTACCAGTTAATACCAACCCGTAGTTTACAATATAATTAATATCCGACCAGCTCGAGTCAATAACCTGTTCTTCCGTTCCCTGGACTATAGATATTATTAGAAGATTCAAATCTAACGTCAAGGAAACAGGAAGACAATTTTTAAGTTACAAAAGTAGATAGCATAGACTCTAAATATACGATATTATTGAGATATAGCATTTGAAAACAAGTGAGGTGCGTTATGATATAACGTCCGAGGGCAACACGTAGTGGTATACCACTTTATTCATGAAAAACATTGAGTTGGAAAAATGGCAATCGAATAAAAAACGATTGCGTAAAAATCGTCTGAAAGGGATTTGTGGAGCCCTTTTTTCTGTTAAGTTGCCGCCAACACATTGTGATTTCTCACGGGATTTATACAGATGACATTCAAAACGGATCCCATGTAAAACCTTTATGTAACCAAACACATTGGTTTGGTTATATATTCCTACAGGTCCTAAAACCATTTGTTTTTAAAGACTTATATTGAGAGATTTTCCATCTGCTAACCTGCTAACAATAGAAGGCACTCCGCCCCTGTTTTTTTTTAATTCATAAAGCGAAGATATTTTCTTATCTTCTGCATAAGATTAAAAACATCAAGAAGTTGGGTGTACATGGCTTTAAAGGATTGTGTGATATGAATGAAGAAGCGCTTTGGTGGTGCGAGCTTTTATAAAAAAAATATTTTACGAAAATGCGTTGCAACAGCGATAGATCTCTAGACGAATGTAGAAAATAAATTTGGACATAATTGAGAACTTCCTCCTATTTGAAGTCGGTTAAAAGATTAAGAATAACTTCAACAGGTGAGTCATGTAGTCGAAGGTGCAAAGTGCATAAATCTCCTTTACTTTTCTCTCGATGATAACTATGTCCAATACCAAATGATGTATTAATTATTCATAATTTGTTTTATTTTTCAAATAATATAATAATAATAACGTTTATTTCTAACAAAAGTGACTATATCACAAATAATTTAATGATACATACAACTGTATAAAATCTGATGACGCCCATTTAACATGTTTAGAGCAAACATACGCGTCTCTTCCATAAAATAATCCATATTGATAAACGATCTGAGATTGAAGGAAACAAAATGCTCTACAAATTGCGAGCTCTCCGTACAAATGAGTTCTATTCCCAAAACGACAAACGCAACAGAAATCCGTGATTGTATCTAGAAATCACAGAGCGTTTCGAAGGTGAGGTTACAAAACATCTACGAATAGAATCGATAAAAGTCACAGCCCTTGAATACCTTATATCGACTGTTTATTTTAATTAATTAATATATTTTTTCTATTACGGATACGTAGATAGTACGGTAATACGTATAGATAAGACGGTAATAAAGAAAACAAACATCACTGATTGGCTTTGTTTATTAATAAATTCAATTTTTTGTGCATGAGAGTGGGATAGTGTAGAAAGGTGAAGTGCGTATATGATTGTGTGTGTGTATGAATGATATTACAATAAAAAAATTCTAGAATATTATAGTAACATTGCCTTCGTAGCCTCGTAGAGAAGGGCTAGTCCAGCAAATACAGAGTGGTTGTGGTTGCATTCCTTACATAGATGCCACGGTAGCGCTGATGGCGACACACACGACATTTTACTGCAAGTTATCGTGGCCGCAAAGCATCTGTACTTCTGTACTAATAAAAGACGATTTACGTCATTAGTTGAGCAGTGGGCATTATTATAAGTAAGCAGTTTCGTAACTTTTCTACGTAATTGAGACGTGAAATGTTTGACACAGTGAGTGTCACATCCCAATTAATTTCTGAAGTACCAGGCAGAGACACTACTTCACCAAAATTGCTGTTCGATGGCATGATTTAATTTCACCCGAGACCGGATCGCACTGTACGAAATTGAGTCAAATTTAATTAACGCGTTACATAATTCGCACCAAACACAATCATCAAGCAGAGATTACTATATCTTTGAATATTTTATGTAGGGTACAATAATTTATTTTAAAGCACCTGGATGACCGATAATTTTTTGGTAAATAATATTATTACTGGTAGTATTAACTACCTACTAGAAGTTAGGGAGAGTCATATTTTTCACACGATATTTTCTAAAAATGAATCCTAGCCTGATCAATTTATCACCCTCGAAACCTCTTTTACTAAAATCGTTAAAGACATTCATGGTTCAAAAACAAAAACCAACTTCAAATCGAATCAAATGTTAAATGCATTACGTGCGGACGTCCTTCTTATATTTATTAATTATCGTAGGAATATTACGAAATAGTATAAATCAGAATTTAACCAAACTCTCGCCAAACTACCCTTAAAGTACATCGTTTCCAATAAAGAATGAATCGTCGAAATTGGTTGTCCGTGTTATATATTATTATATTGTTTTCTCGTGGATACTATTGTCAATAAATGGACCAAATTTTACAATGGGACGGACTAGCTTTTAAAAAAAAGAATCATTAAAATCGGTTCATGCAGTCGAAAGTTATGCGGTAACAGACATAAAACATACAAACTAATTGAGAACTTTTTCAACATCGGTTGAAAAGTTGGGAACCACTAACCATTAAGTTGATGTCGATAATATTTGGAATTCTGCCGTAAAATTTAATCCTTTGCCACTAAGCTTGTGTATAGTATTTCTTATAGTTAAAAGGGATAATTTTTGTACTGCAATATGTTGTAATAAGGTTTACTTCATGCAATATAATCTAGCAGGTGCAATGCTCAGTATTTCAATTAAACAGACAGTTATATAATAAATTGAAGCTGTGTAAAGGGCCGCAGTAACGCGTAAATCACACTCAACTACTGCGACACCAGCAATATTCGCACGGCGCGCAATAGACGGTTTTAATGAACGCGGATTAGTGGTGTGACAAGTGTATGTGCAGCCATTTTAGCCATGTATTAAAGATATATATGTACGAACTCGGTCTGGGATTGTAACCCATGAAACTGTAGACAAATATAATCAAATATATCATTTACCGCTTTTTGCATATATATTCAACTTCGCAAATACTTTGGACGTTCTCTGCACTCGTGACGTCACCCTTCGTTCGTACGACACCAATGTGCTTGAGAAGGTCTCGACGACTCACTTTTTAACTGACTTGAAAAAAGTAGGAGGTTATCAATTCACCTGTTTTTTAAGTTTACCTTAGAACTTTCGATTGATTGAACCGATTTTAATGATTCCTTTTTTATTTGAAATCTGGTAAATATTATATAATAACAGTAATGGTAAATATACTTGTACGTTATAAATTTCGTTCATCCTTTCTATATGCCACAACATCTTCTTTCAAGCCATACTTGTTCCCTAACACACAACATCTAATCTAATCCTATCATTCATAGGCGCGCCCTTACTTTTAATGAATGCATTACTCATGCTTGTGAGTTATTATTTTACGCATTTAAAGGAATCCATTCAAAATGCATACGTTGAAAAAACGTGTATGCGACCACACGGCTGAAATAAAAGTTCTTTAGCTCTGACTTCTATATTTAGTATATACGTATAAAATATTTATACGATTGTTCGAGTAAGAAAATATGCGTGCGCATTGCTCTCTCTTGCTCCTACAGTATGATACAAACAAAAGGCCTGCACTGTGTCTTAGATATGCGAAACATAAATGAGAAAGAGAATGAAAATATGAGCTCGCAATTTTGACTCTTGACCCTACAGTAATTTTTCAGCAATTCCCATTGGCCTTGACTCAAGGGTGCATAAAGAAGTTTTAATTTAATAGTAATAGTCATCGTTGACATAGAATTAATTGCAGAAGAGACTGTTTCAACGGCTCCTAGCATAAATTTTAATAACGATTAGAAAAGCCTTATCCGTTGGCATAGTATTAGCACTGTGCAACGAAGAATGATCGTCGAGTTACCAAAGCCAGAAGCTTTGTCCTTCAACATTATATATTGAGAAGCTCGCGTTGGTCGCTGAGCGGACTAATTACATTTTGGTGTTGAAAGAAGACTAATCTAATATTGGTAATGAAGATTGGTTGGATAAATTATTTGAGATTAGAAAAACCGGTGAGGGCCAGAAATGAGGTCGTAACACACTATAATTACTTTTTCACAAAACGTTAATAAAAAAAAAACAAAGCAAGATAAAGTTTCAATTCCTCTTTTTACGTCGAATAATGCATTAATGTTTGTGCATGATTTGTTTTTGTAATTTTGTCTAGTAAATATAAAAAAAAAATATATAAAAATCCTTCGACTAGATCACACTTAACATAAGGTGGGATCGTGGTCAGGCACTAGTTTAGGCCCCATAAAAAAAGTATTTATACCCCTATCCTATTTAAAAAAGTAAATGTATGGCAAGAAAACTATCATCTAAGAAGTTGAGATATAAGACGTGTTTGTTATTGAATGTTAGATTTTTTAACAGAAACAATTGAATGCTTTAAGAAGCCATTTGGTTACTTTAAAGCCCCTGGAGAAGCATAATCCACGTTACCCTCAACAGAGAACATTAAAATATTGTCGGAGTGCTACCTCGTCTATCCAGAGTCGTTTCAGCGCCAGCTAAACATCTCCACCATAATATATTGCACCGTCGTCCTGTTGCAGCTTATTGAGTTGTGGAACACACAGACAGACTGGACAGTTTGTCCGTTTCCGTTGCTCTTTATTGCATTCCGTACATACTTGTGGATTAGTATATTATAACTTTTAGATTTTAATTTTCCGTAAACGTGCTATATAGATATTTTTTGTAAATTTCATATTGATATATCTGAAATTAAAGAACAGAACACACAAAGTATATTTAACAGCAAAAATGAAAACCGGCTTCACATCGAATCAAACGTTAAACGTTAGACGCCCTCTTTGTATTTCCGAATTATCGTAGGAATATTACGAAATAAAATTAATCAGAACCTAACCAAAGGCATCAAACTACTCTTAAAGTACATTTTTTCCTATAGAAAAATAATCATCGAAATCGGTTGACGTAATTTTATTTTAAGTTTACGTTAAGTTTAAGTACATCCATTTGTCGCGCATATACTTAATGCAAATTTAAGACTTACATGAGTGTCTCATGGATGTCAGTTTCAGAATTGGACCAAATGGGGCCGCACTAGAAGTATCAGCTTTCAAATAAAAAAATCATCATCAAAATCGATACAACCAGTTGAAAGTTATGCTGTAACAAACATAAAAAAATGTACAGAAGAATTGAAAACCTCTTCCTTTTTTAAAATCGGTTGAAAAGGACTATAAACGAACGGGATCGCCAAGTGTTAAGTGATCATCGCTCTACATATGAAAACTTGCAAAACCTAACAGATTCCTTGTTGTGTATTGTTATCATTGTCAGATGTTGTAGTTTACCACTTAAGCATTGAGGCGTTTAGACGTACTATCTAGGACTAGATCCTACATTATTATTATTATTATTTCCGCCTTTATTTATTGGGAACTTTTGCCCTTTTGGGCATGTCAGCCCCATCACAGCCTAACCTGAGTACACGCACATCGGTCGCATGAGGCGAGAAAGGAAGTAATTAATGTTGTATGGCCAAAACCACCAGATTCCTCGCTCCCTCTGAGGTCGGGTCAGAAACAGCATTAAGAAAGCACACACATGTTGCTCCCTCAGTTTTAGACTGTCTATTATTGAGTTTCTTTCCGCTTCATGTTTAGCACATTCCTCCATTATGAGGTGCACATCACCCACCACTTGGCAAATCTCATAGTTCGGTGACTCAGCCTTCCGCATCCGATGTGCAAAAAATTCCTTCGTTATTATCAAGACCATCCACACCACATCACCCCAACCACTTGACTATAATAAACTATATACAGTGCAATATCATTGTACTAACAAACAGTGTAATAAACAGATAAACAATTCTATTACTTATCTTAATTCAACAAACTGTACTGAAATTAAATTTCATCTCATAGCGCGACAATCATTTTATTAACGGCGGCGCGTGTTTCCCGAATTCAACGTGACAAACGACTCTAATGAGTTTAATAGGATGTTTTTCGCTTACTTAATCAATTAGCATTAAGCTTACGCATGTATTGTTTCCGTTAAAAATGCTTGTAAAAATAAGAAAAATCATTCGCGACGGACTCGTTACGGAGGTAGTTCCATGCTACAAAACTGCTACACTAATGGAAACTAATAATAACGGTTATCTTGAATTGTTTAGTATTTGCTATAGTCTGACGCAAATTTAAATGCACGAGTAGGTGGACAAAAACAAAATGTTCACTTATGTAATAGTATATGGGACTAATAGCGTGGAACGGTGGAACAAGGCCAGGTTGACTTGAAGAGAAAAACTTATTGTTTTGTTATTTTTGTATCACGAAGCTACACAGATGAGCCAGAGAAGCCGGCTTGGAGTATTTCACTGTATTGATAGGATTAAGAGATAGCTGTCTTGTCGAACTTCTAAGAGAGAAGCATTTTTAAACGCAAAATTATTTTAAGTGAAGAACTTTACATTAGTGATAATAAAATCGATGTTCTGAATGCAGTTTCACAAAGTAAATAAGTAGATTGCTCAGTTCGCTAACTGAGAGAGCGCAACTAGAAAAGCAAATAAATATCTAAATGGGAGCTAACTTGATGGAGCAGCTGCGCCGGAATGCATTAAAAGAAATACGGCTACTGTGTGCTCGGCTTACCCTCCGCGCGAGCTGCCCTCCGACGCTTTGATGTATGTAATTCAATTTATAACTGTAAGATAAAAATAGAATAATACAACTGCGTTCGCACACTCTTATCGATACCATACCGCTCGTATTGTGTTGACAGAGACGTCACATTTCCAAATGGCATGAAATTAGAGTGACATTAATTTTTAATTATTATTAATACTCGTTAGTCGGTAACATATTGTTTGTTTTTCCTAACAAAATCCAGACACAAAAATTTTGGATTTTGATCGAAACACACCTTTACACACACGTATGCAAATACAAATATACACTCACACAGCTTACAACCTGACATAACACACAGTCGCAACGCAAATTTTCGTAGCCGGAAGTCGGAAGGATAAAAAGTCCATTTCTTTGGATTAGACTTTTGAGTCTCAAACGTGTTATAACAGAAGCAATTAATTAAATCCACAAAGTTTCAAACGTTATGAATGAAACTCTGTAATGACGTGAATCGTCTGCTTTAATTAGCGCGCGCTACGCACCAGCTGTAATGAATGTCGTGAGGAGCACACATTCGTTGAATGACTGACATAAAAACACACTCACAGGCGTAACAGTGTGAACTATAACAAACTGACAGCTTCCCGTCCTGTTTTACATGACAGATTTAAGCGCGACAATTACGAGGTATTCATATAACAATCATATAGATATAGCACTTGCTAGATGTGGTGTAAATAGTTTTATAATGATGTTTGGTTCGTACCGTAGCCGTCTTGACTTATCAGTATTAAATAGGTTTGGGTGTTCCAATAAACTTTCGAAAGAAATCTTTATTACGAGCATATATCTCATATGTAAAAACATTAATTTCAAGTCTTTTTTATTGGTTATATACTACAAAAGGTACTTGAAAAATAAAACACGAATAAATAAAGATTTACACCATGAAACATAACGCATGAATAATTTAACTTTGCGAACTTCTGTCCGCTTAAATATTTAAACATTGTCGAATATAAATATTCAACTGACGTCGTGTTTGTCGAGTCGAACAAAATTTCGGAAGTCCCTTCATTGTAAAAGGAAAAATAAAAATCGGTAACCATCGTATTATTAGGGTTACCATGCATCTGTTAAGTGGCTTTAGACTGGTGGCTAAGCGGTTTTACTTACAATCTAACAATCGTTCGACGTATCGATGAGTTTCCGCTATTCGATTTATGTACAAAATAGTTACATTTTGTGCCCGATCTCAGTAGAGACCCAGTCATTTATGAGACGTTACAAGCTTGGTCAAAGCTCTGTCCTTTGTGCAAAATGATAGCCATCTCTGTCTATTCTATAAATCTATAATAGACACATGAAAATATCTACAATTTTAATTGTATCTTTGTCATTTAGATAAAACTAACGGATACTTAAATGGGTAAGCAGAAATTAAGTATTTCAATTCCCCAAGGTCCTTTTACATCAATCTTTTCTAGTTCAATTCCATGCATCTACATCATGGGTCAATCGTGGGTTCATTTAATATTTATTTAGTACAATTGTAGATATTTCAAAATAATTTGTTCATTAATTCGAGAAGTTTTGACTTATACAAGTTTTATAAAGTTACAATTACACGTATACTAAAACAGGGCTCGTACTAACAACTTTTTCTTTTATTATTATCTAGTTGTTATAGAAGCCTTAAACATTTACTTTCGTTCCTTATTCGAGGAGCTTTTTGTATTTATTCACGTTTTACGTCAAAAGCTTTCTTAATAGAAGAAGGAAGCCTTCTAATACAACTTCAATTTAAATTCCCGGCTTTCCTTTCCCATTTTCCTTTAAGATGCCGGCAACTAGGAAAGATTAGCTCCCAGCTTACTGCGTTATTGAAATTGCTCAGTCTTCCTATAAGTAAACGTCTGGCTTATGGCAGCTTTATTTGAAAGGAACAAACAAAGCTTTTTAGTTTGGCACAAAACACAAAAATATGACATTATTTTACGATAAGTTTATTTAAAATTAAAAATACTCTCGCATATATTTTTAATCTGACCGAGGTAGGTTTGCTATCCACTTTTCAAAAAGCTAAAACAGTGGGTTAATAAGTTAACAAGATTAACAATGGATCGACAATATCCTAATGGTTTAGGGTTCGATTCCACCATTTGACTATTGACGTAAACTATCTCCTAGCACAAGCAAGAATGTTAGTAATATTTTGAAAAAAAGTAATATTGCTATTGCTATTCAAAAAAAAATAAAAATGGATCACCTTAAAAGGGCATGCCATGATAAGATTTATGCGAGGGGGGCACAGTAGCCATGGCTTGGACATCTCTTTGAATGAAAGAGGAACCGGGTTGAACTACAGTAAGGCGGACAGAGGTCGTGTGTGAGAGTTCCCATTACATGCGACGAAAGGTAGAACATGGTTTTAGATATAACTAGCCAGATATAACTCGCCCTGCCCCGAAGGATGCATACGCGTTAGGCATTTCCTCAAATGGTATAGAAGGCTCGACATCTCCGCGAAATAGCCGAATCAAAACCGTCTTCAAATCGAATTTACACTAAAAAGGAGTCACAAGATATAAATATACTGTTAATAAGCATTATAAAATAGACTTATTGGAATATTATGTAATTAAATGCAAGCTTTATTAAAATAAACTTTACCCCTTTCTTACCAATTGTTGCGTCACCAAATTTATTTATGCTGTTTAACACTAAAACAACCTTTCCTTGTCCAAACATTCCACTTATAAAATTTTGAAGGGCAGAACAAATGTACCTTATATTTATTGTGTACTAACTCCCACGCACAGAACCCTAGCTATATAAACATTCAAAGCCAAAACGGAAAAACGCTCACGATCGTAAAATTGTTATTTGCGATGGGATAAGTACAAGAACGAAATGTAACTATCAATCAGCGAAAACTTTTTATGAAAATGAATAGAGGTTGTAATCTTTATGTTCAGATTATTATAAGTATCATGCCAAGTACGCTTAGATATATAATGTCAATTGATAAGATAAATTAAACAAATAAATAATTACATTAATGAGTTAATACATAGGAATACCGACAATGATACCTGAATAAGACGACTATACACTTAATTATATGGGACTAAGAAACGTTACAGTTACATACACTAAAATAATATTAATAATCTAAACAATCAATATTTACGCTCACCACTACTAACATTCTTGTTAACCATTCCAATAAGCTTAAGTTTATGCTAGGAGATGATTTGTTCCCTAAATCACTCAGCTATTTACGCTTGAAATAATTCTAAAACTTACTTAAGTTAACTTAAACGCTAACTGGAATATTAAATTTATATTGCTTCTTTTATCTGTATAATGAATATAGTAATATATTTAAATATATAAAGATATGGTATATACCAATTTATATTTTATTTGTCTAATCAGTAGAAACTACTATAAAAACTTGTAGGTCTTGTAGAATGAAATAGTCCAATGACTAATATACTCGCTTTTTTCAGACAGCGTAACGTTGCACAAGGAATTATTTTTACGAATACCGTCATCACTGCGTGACCTCACAATCTTTATACAAACTTAATTAGGAGTCAGATTACGAACTAATAAAGTTAAGCTATTGTTTACAATGCCAAGTTAATTTGATCAACTAAATTATTAATTAAAGATACAATAAGATTCAGGTAAATCACTAAGATATCAAGATATCATTGGAAGTAGTTATTATGCATAACAATCGCTTGGTGCCATGTGTTGCTAGCTAACACTACTAATCTTTAGATGATAGGATCTTCTTATAGTAATACCATAGAAGATAGGTTAAGGGCAAACACGTGAAACCGCGGCCAGTAGCCAGGGTTATATAGAAAGATGTTACGTTTTCTGCAGAATAACATTAAGTATGAGAAATACCAATGAGCTAGGCAGCGTCCCTCTCAGTATCGTGTATTTTATATGACAACATTTAAAATAACGAGGCCCTCCGTTACCTTGCTTTACTTTGATGCGTGGAACTTAATTGAGGTCTGCTTAAATTAATTCAATGTTTATCCTGTGATTGCCTCCGCTGTGAGACGAGCCTCGCTTAATGCGTTCATTTTTAATGGTCGATAACGTATCCAATATGGAGGACGAAATGTGTGCTCATTTGTAAATGATCCATCACTTCTGTTTTATTTAACATTAATTCTTATAACTTATTCAATCTTTGATAAAATTCGTAGAACGCAACGCTACGGTAAGAGTTAGACTTCGCTACGTCAAGCTACACTTAGTTCTGGGTTCGAAAGAAAAATACGTCGGCACTACAAATGTCCAAGTGAGTTAGATTAGTAGATCATAAAAAGATACTATTACCAACATCTCTTACTTTTATTCAGTTAATATGAATATTTATTTATTTAAATCAACAAAAATTATAACACCGTTACAGAAAATCCAAAATGATGTTATAAAAACTTAGTTAAATATATATTATTAAAATTAAAATAAATAAAAAGCTGCTTGATGTATTGACAATAATAAATAAAAATAATAGAGTCAAACACTTTCTACGCATTTGTAGGCAGCTTCGATAAATACCAACTGAGTGCAACAAAATATATCAATGTGCAGTGAGATGGTATTAACAATCCCAACCGCGCGTGACAGCGGAGTGTTCCTGGACAAGTTAGTCCTGGAGACAGCCTGCTGTAATAAAGAAAGTATTGTAATATAACAAAGGATTAGAACAAATGTTCAAGGTCGGTCAAGGAAAGGGTGTAAAAGGCATTTAATAAGCTAATGTGCCTTACCGTCGAAGAGTGACCTCCACTTAACAGCAGGCAGGCCGGGTCAAGCACCATTTTTATCGTATAATTTAACCGGCGTACCTTCAATTTGTTTTTGTAAGGCTTTAGTCTTCTTAGATGGTTTAAGTCGACGACTGACCTAACTTGGTGTATTCTAATGCTTGTCTTTTTAAGCAGTTTAACTTTAAGAAGTTTAACTTTTACGACAACACCAAATTTTGAAGTGACCAAGTTCTTAAAGCGCTCAATTTCCACGCATATTATTAGAGCCTCGTTTTGAGACATTACTCTCTAGAAGCACACGATTAAAATAATAAACAAAAAAAAGAAATGTGGTGTGATGTTATTCCAGGTAGTGAACGACGTTCTAACTTCGAAAACTATAGAAGCAAAATAATACTGTTTCACATATATTTTGTATTTTTTTTAATTTTACTGATTGTTTTTAATCTAAGTACATAAAAGTATATAGGAAATGTGTGTGTGGAAATGTATGTAATTTTGAATTATTAAATTAAATAAAAAACATGTCTCTTTATTTTTATTTCGATAGTATAATTAATTAATACTTATTTATAATTCCTCATAGCGCACCTGTGTTTTTTTTTTATTAAGAGTTACGAAAGATTTACATGTCAATAGTGACACTATCGGCCGCCGTATACACTACTATAGCACTTTCGTTATATATTTTTCTTACGCTTTTAGTTTCACATTTTTCAGTTCGCTCGCGCAGCAAAGACCCAAACTTCTCTAAGCCTGCAGTAATGAATTTCGTTCTAAGAAAAAAACAACAAAAAACTGTAGTTACATAAAGAATGACAAAGGCTTAAAGTGTAGCTAGAGTTTTTATCCTACCCCCTTCTGTCAACTGACAACGTCGGAAAGGAAAAACCACGACTTGATTACCTGCTTCAGAGGACATAAACACGAAATCTTTAAGAGACACTGAGCTACTGGATACCATTAGCTTTAAAATCACTAATGAATATTTCCCTTTACGGCCTAGTAAATATATTTATTCGATGTAAGTAGAGTTGGAAGTTGAAAATTTATTTTCAAAATTAGTTGAAAAGGAAAAAGTGTGACACTTTTAAATTGGAACACACGGCACTTTACTTAATGAATACTTCACATAAAGCGCTTGCCAGTGGCGTCCACTCTCAATGTAATCTGCAGTTTGCATTGCAGACAAGTTTAAAGCTATATAATAACTTTCGTGTGCAGCTTCCATTGAATCTAGAGATTGGCATTCGGTATAGGTTTAATGTAAAAATGTCTGGCAAAACAGAAAAGTGTCATACGCCTCCATACCAGACTCGTGCGCGTTTTAGTGTTATTAGAATCATGGTCAATCCGAGCAGCTGACCCGAAGAAAATTGAGGCTTTTTACGTAAGGTGTCGGCAGAGAATGTTGCGTATACCGAGGACAGCAAAAATAACTAACAAGTCCATTCTCCGTCAACTTAAGATCACCACTTGTCTAGTCTTTGGCCACAGTGACCGAAAACAACCAGATAATTTGGACTGGTCGTAGCAGCTCCACATATCAGTGATGGCATTTCAGGATGAACACGAGGAAGAAAAATACATTTAACGAATTTTGGGCAACGTGCACGTATGTGCATAAAATACAAAGGATCACTCGCTTAAATAGAAGAAAATTTGTGGCACCGTTAACACAATTGTCACCCCTACGACACTTTTTGCGGTACGCGACGTTTTTTCATCTCTCTTTCCTCATTCATCCATTCTTCACGCCTAAACCACTGAAGCATGCCTTTCCCTATTGAAACATCATCTTTCATACCACACTTTTCCCATTTCAAACAATTACGTATCCTGTCATTCAGTGACGCCTGGCATACTTCTTGATAACATTCCGCATGTGTCTTTTGTTCCCATGTTATTGTACACTTGAGTTCATTTTTATTTAATAACCTATAAATAATCTCCTCTTGCGTCCTTAAGCGTAAGCGGGTTATACAAAGACGGTAAATGCTGTCCGGCGCTCACCAAATTTAGAATCCTCCTCTATAGAATATTGCCATACAACGGGCACAACACGCTTACCGAAGTAGCACTCAAAGTTAGTTTAGCTTTTGAATGTCCCTTTTTTTAACGGGGAGGAAATCTTCAAAAATACCCCGCCTTCTGGGGGGAAGGCGGCGGTTATGTGGAGTTTTTACCCACTAAAACCTCCCCTGTGGCCCTTCCTCGGTGCATGATAAGAGGCTCCGGGATCTCCAGTGGAACGCACCGGAATCCCTCTGCACTGTGCTCAAGGAGAGTACTTCTGAACACTTCTGAGCTTAACTTCTGAGCACTTTTGAATGTCCCTTAGATTATCCGTGACATAGCAACCGACTGAGTCGTGGTTCGGCCCTCTTGGGCGCCCTCGAATCGGAATGCTTACGCGTAACATAGTAACCGTCCAAGCCGAGGTTACCCCTCACCGGGGGGACCCTTGTGTCGAGTCATTAGCAATAGTTTGTTATTTAAAACAAAAACGGGCACAAATTTTAGCAAGTGACCTTTATAAGTAAGAAACAAAATAAACATAAACTTATTGTAACAAGCTGTTATGCTCTTTATTGCTTGTAATTAAAACGAAAATCACACAAAAATAAAAATAGTCACTGTAGTATTTGTAATGAATTGTGGACGAGTCTGTCGCTTGCGAGCTTTTGCTAATATTTTCAGTATAATTAGATGACAGGAATCGGTTGTAACTTTAAAGCATAAGTACATATAATTTTCACCCAAGTTGGAGTTAGAAACTCCGATTCAATTTGTCGTAACCCCGTGAAGCGGAGTTTGTGCAAGTGAACTTTATCGTAAAGTCAGAAGCGACTATGTCGAAGTTATTTGAATTTATGCAAAGAAGTTATTACTTTGACATATTTATAAACGGTATAGACATGTTATAGGTTTAAAAACTATTTTTGTAACAATTTTTTTTGAGTATCGTTGTTCACCATTAACTTTTTGCCACAGAGTGTGACTGAAAGAAGAGTTTGAATGAATTGGCTCGGAGTATAGTACAAACTACCGGGCAACAAATTTCAAAGCTAATTTCCACCTTGACGTTAGTTTATGTATTGCTTAATCAGAGTTAAGTGCTTATTGCTTTACTAAATGTGAATTTCTTATTATAACTACATTTAATAACTTTAATTTTCTATGTACAAAAATATATATTATAATGAGACATATTGAGATTAGAGACGTACCTAAAGAACATGAACTCGTAGACTCGTCAACTACGCGCTACGAGAGACATCGGTCTGCACTTGCGAACATTTTTTTTTTCTATATAAATATTTAAATGTTGACAAGAATTCGTAACTTCTCATATTACAGATTATTTCATTAAAATGCGATGGAAAAATAGAATACAAGTATAATTCAAAAACAAACCGACTTTAAATTGAATCAAACGGTAGACAGTCCAAAGACAAAATAAAAAAAAGCACACAAACGTATTTAGAACGTCCTCCTTTTTGAATTCGGTTAAGAATATAAACTTAAACACTAAGGCATAAATGGTTGACAGAGAACTCATTGTCTAAGACATTCTGGCACATGTCTTACTTCTCTTGCTAACTTCTCATTCATGTTTCTCCATTTTACAGGGTTAGATCTACCTACCTAACTTTCGGTAACTACAATAAGTATGGCAAAGGATGTCAAATCCATTATTCCCCCTTGTTAAAACACCGCTCCAGAGTGTTCCAAACATCGTGGACTTAGAGATATAACCCGTAATAGTAGCATTCAATGAGTAATTTACGCATAAGTTAGTATAAATTTATTTTTTAATCTGCTGTCATACATCCGATTTAAATGACGAAATTTTCAAAAACATCTTTGTATGACTTGTGTTAGCAATTACATAGTTCTTGGGAATTCATAAGCGGTGATTACTTAGGCTATAATAATTTATATTACTACATATATTTATTACCTGTATAGTGTGAGAACCTGAAATTTCTAATATTTTCACAAAAACTAAAAATGTAAAAATCACCGATCAACAACTGTCTCTTACTAATAAAAAATATTTTACGTTACAGTTATAAATCAACTCCGAAGCGGCCATTTTGCTAAATCAGAGTGTAATGAGCAAATATAACATTGCGCAACTGGGGTAGAAATTTATTAAAATACACAGCACAGGTAGAGTGATGCCGCTGGGGACCTTGTCGAGATTAATTTTGGTAATTTGCAAACTCTCAACTCCACTTACTTTATTTTCCCCACTTAACTACTGGGTCGCCCGGATTTCCACAGGCACATTATTTCATACATACATCATTAAATACAGCTAGCATAGTTACTACCTTAAAATCAAAAAAAAATTCTTCTACACGGTAAACTCTCTAGGATATTTATATACTTAATCACGAAAACGGATACCACGATTTTTGCGAAATTTAGTATGCAGAGGATTTCTGAGGCGTAATTCGAAATAGCTAGGATTTATTTATAGAACAAGTCGTTTTATCCGTGTATACACTAAAACTTCTATAGTAGATGGCGTTGCCAAGCAACATTAAGTCGGTGAGTGTTTGATTTGTCGTTACACCAAGAGCTAATAAAATATTACTCGTGATTTTTATATAAATAACCAGTTCTTATTTTTTTATTATTATGTCAGTAACGTCGAAAAATAGTAGTAGTCATTCTGCATCAATTTTAATTCGTATCTAAATATAATTTCCAAAAGACACGATGTTACAACACAAAATGCCGAGCAAAGCTCAGTCATCCAGGTTTAAAAATTATTTAGTAAAATATGTAAAATTAACATTACCGCTGTTAAATTTTCTTTAATAGCAGTCATCATATACGTAGCCTTAACCATCATAACCTTGACTAAACCTTACCTTTATCTATAAAGCTTAATTTTTTAAAAATTTAAATTTTCGGGAGGGAATTTAAAGCTATGCATGAAACACTAATTAAATGAAATCTCAATCCAAAATTATCAGGTACGAGAGCTCCGACACTGAGAGCTTTTTGTGCGTAGTTTAAGCTACAATTTATTAAAATATATAAAGTAATAATTGTCTCTATGAAAACTGAGCTAACTCTTCCACTGCTGGTCTTCAGGGCGTTGTTACAGTTATTTAAAAGCAGAGCACGTGTAAGAAAAAGACTATCATTCTTTACTCGAATATTACAGTTGTCTAGACGCTGTCGGCTTAAGACCAAGCCTCCATCGGGCAATAGCATTCGGTTAGCACAAACTTATAGCTCGGTAGTGAAATGAAGTATCTGGTAAACTGTAGTCACATTTTAAACCTAATAACTTACTGGGAGGACGTAAAACCTAATTAAGACATCCATCCATGATCAATGTATAAACTGTGTGGTAAACTATAAAAAATATTTACATGACATTTCTTTATCGTTAAGCTGTCGTTGGCCTTTGTCTGATCTCTGTCACGTCTGAGACTAGCCATGAGTCCGCGTGTAGTTAACTTTTATTCTACTTATCAATAACATTTAATAAATAACGTAATTTTAACTAGCGAAAATAATTGCTTTCGAATTACAACTTAATGAGTATTATAATCTATTTCTATTTGATTAAATTGTGTACCATTGCTGTATTCAAATAGAGCTCATTTCAATAACATTAATTAAATTCAAGTTGCAATTAGTAAAACGCTATATTCCGTAAATTGCAAAATAATGTTTTATGTATTTGTATGCCGCCGAAGGGAAGTGCCTATTGAGCGACTTGTGGTATCCCACAGTAAATGTCGCCTATTTAGTCCGCGGCCACTGGCCAGATAAAAACGTCAGTACATGGCTCCTCATCACTACACAGGAATGCAAGAGGAAGGCGGCCATCAGAGAGGAGTGGCGGCGTGTTGTGAAGATTATAAACAACACCTGAGTAAAATCCACGAGCAAATAATATAATAAAAATCAAGAGTGATACCTGGCGGTTCAAGAAATTTGTTGTAAAATAAAGTAATTAAAAACTATGCATTTAATTTTTTCTAGAGTGAAAGTTAGCTGACTGACTCTGTTACTGATATCTGCCAGTGAAATTCCCGTCAAAATAGGTCGTTTCAGAGTTTAGTCGGACCAAAACCACAGACAGAAAAAATGTTATTTTGGTATACGTACAAATATTTCGTTAAAAAACACTAAAGCTGTATTTATTTTGTATAGATTGTAAATATAATTTGTTAGTATGTGAAACAACATGAACAATTTCATTAGGACCAACCCCGAGATTTAAGTTAATTTTCTCCCGCAGTACGATTTAAAGCAAACCTTTGGCCCGGACTGCGCCGACCGGGCCGACTCAATTCACGTGTATTATATTTATTTACTCCTTTTAAACATTTAATATTTGCTACATTTAACACATGTACTCCACATTGACATAACAAGGGGTACAAAGTTTTTGCTTGACTTTTTAATATAATAATTTATATTTCGGCGTCGCCTAGTTGATCTATTCATAACTTACAATATTTGTTTTTTTTCAGAACTATTATTAATATTCTTGTTAACCATTACAACTACGATCAATCTTGTGCTAGGAGATGGTTCATGTGAATAGTCGAATGATGGATTTGAACCTACGACCTTACGATTCGTAGACCGTATCCTAAACCATTAGACTATTGAAGCTTAATTATCTCTACAATAAGAGTGCCTGCACCAGAGTAAATCAGGTCACACACAAAGGTTGAGAAATTTCAGAGCCGCATAATAAGTCTAACGAAACTCGGTAAACGGTAAAAAGCTTTGAAACTGTTTATGGGATAAAGTGAAGTCCTCGAAAATTCAAACAGAAGGGTCTGATTCTCCGCTAAAGTGAGTTGTTTCGAAATTTTATTTTATACGGCTTTACTTACGTAATAAAGAAACATACAGAAAACTATTACCCCGCCTTGAAGGGAATATAATAATAAATAATAGAGGAAGTACAGAGTAGTAAATGACTAGATCGACTAGGATTCCAACCTACAACCGTCAGATTTTAAGCCGTAATCGTAGTGCTGGCTCTAACAGTTCGTACATTTTAACGATAGGTATATATTTCGAATCACATAAATTACAAGTCGCGCCGTAGCACATAATATCACAAAGGCATGCACTCCTGAAAATTGGATGAAATCCGTTACGAACACGTCAAATGAATTACAAATGGTATTTCATATGAAAGTCTAGTTAATGAGAATTCGCAAAATGTGGCTTATTGTAGCGATCCCGGCCGGCCGCAGTGTCCGCCGCTAATGTGCAGCGAGGCGGCGCCGCAGTTGTAATTACACATTTATGAAATGAACACGTTCATGTCACGTTTCAAGTCGCGATTGTCTGTGTTCGATATCGAGTCTCACTTGCAACGCAGTTTGTGGCGTCTGCGTATAAATTTTAATACGCAATCACATCGTACATAAATAGTACTTGGATAAACGATATTTTTTTGGTACATAATATATTACCATCCTTTGTAAAGAAAAATACATAACATAGAATAATAGGACACACAAAATTCATGAAGAGAAAAAAAAAACAAAGAATAAAAAATATCCATAGTCTTACACGGAATGGCAGCAAGGCAATAGGCTCAGCGTGTACCGCGTGACATAATGTCACACTGTGCTGGTTTTCAGCCTATCCCTTCAGTGCTCGCGCGCCGCGGCAGATCAGGCTCGCAGCCTGCAGCAAGGTGTTATAGGTTTTGTGACCGTAAAATAAATTTTATTTCCTGTTGGCTGGGAGTCCGCACTCGTTCTGTTGTTTCGACAATAGGACTTTTTGTACGATGTTTTAGAAATGAAATTATATTTAGATACGAATTACATAATGTTGGAATATGAATAATATTTTCAATCTTACCGACATATTAATGAAAAATAGTGCCGCAAATCTTGTATTCCTTTCAGCCACTAAACATTGTTACGCTCTCGTGAAACATCTAAATCAGAAGACCTTTCTGGTTTTTTTATTTTTTTAATAAATTTTGCTTTATTTTAGCAGCACGCGAGGGACGAATAGACCTATTTATATTTACGAAGGTTTTCTTGAAATAAAAATAGTCTTCCCCCTGTGAAGTTTGAGAGACCTAACCGGATTGCGTATTATGACGATTTCTGTCTGTTTATTCGTGGTAATCTCTGAAAGGGCTACCCCGTTTTTGACGGGATTTTCACTAACAGAGAGCTGATGCAATGAGGAATTACTTAGCTCTCTATCAGTAGACTTAGGCTACCTTTACATTAGCAAAATTTAAATAAATAATTTTTAATCGCGGGTAACACCGCAGGACGCAGGTAGAATAAAATACAATCACTTATATAACTAATGAACGAATTACTAGTTATTAAAATTGAATTGAAAATGTATAATAGGTTAAATTAGTTACAAATTTCATAATGGACGTTATTTTGCAATGATTTCTGATTTGTCATATATATAATAGCGAGCGATTAATTAGTCGAATAAATCAAATATCTTTTCGAAAAGTGTATATTACAGAGATATACATTGGTACATTAAGCTGTACTTCTGTCAACAAGAAGAGCAAACGAGTCGCACGGACCGACTGTTTTCATAACTCGACAATAAATTTACTGAAGCCTCTACAAACAGGAGGGAGCTTTGCAAAGTATTTATCGTTACGCGGCAAGTGCCTCTCTTCAGAAACGAAAACTGACACGTTTATGCTGAAATATTTTCTCGTCGCTTCCACTACAATATTGTAACAGACCCACGAGCTCAGGTTTTCCCCTTCTTCTTTCAATTTTTGATTGACAATGATCCTACTTGATGTTAAGTGGAAATGCAATCCTGAGTGATAAGTCGCGCTAGCTTAGGGAATTCCTATTCACTCTACTCTTGAAAACACATTATAATCGGAGGAAAAACATGCTGGCAAACTATTCGTCCTTTGTACTATATAATAAAAGACAAAGCAAAGCGCTTCGATCGAGTTTGAGGGATATCCACAAAAAAAGCATGAAATCCAGGACTGTGACTTGAGGTCTGATGGTGGAACGGGGATGGGGGAATTAGATCATGTAATTCCCGAGCCCACTCTCCGAAATACAATCAGTAGAAAACCGAAAAGCCACCTTACGCCTGTAATATCACAATGAGGGATATATAGAAGAAATAACTTTCTTTGTTCGTGTTTACTTTATCGGTAGATATTTAAAACTAATTCAAGTCGTGTTCAGCAATTTATCTCTCACGTAGACAGTTTAGCAGTATTACAAAACTTTAATAGTTTACGACTGTAAGTTCCAACGATTTCTCTTCTCGCACAGAGTTCGGGTAGAGATTTCTATTAATATTAATCCTTGGTACAAAACCGATAAAATTTTGTCTGTAACATCGACAATACATAAATTATAATACTAATCGATTCCAATATTCTATAAGACACATAATCACAGCCCACCCCATCGTCTTTTTGAAGTAAAACTTCGTGAGCAGTACGAAAAGCGTGATTTGTTGAGGCAACTGGAAGTTAAGAGGGAAATAAAGGATAGTGACAATAGAAAGTGAAACAATTACGTTTTACAGGTTACTGTAGAGGCAAGAGAGAGAGGTATGAATATACTTTTTTGCTCACTTTCTCTAAAAGCCAGCTACGTTTCGTATATCTGAGACACGGTGCAAGCCTTTTGTCTGTATCACGCTGTAGGAGCAATAGAGAGCCATTTTCTTTCACTCTGGAACAATCGTGTATATACACACACATATATATAAATATAGGTTATTTATACAAACAGTCGTATTGTATAAAGCGCATTCGTTTTTTTATAGAACTTACCAAATACAATACAATTTCTTGTACACGTATGTGAAAATTTTCTGTGAAGTCTGCCAATTCACACTAGGTGTGCGTGGCGAAGTATTCTCTTATACTCTCTGTACAGAGAAGTCCTGTACCCAATAGTGGGACATATATAAGCTATACTTTAAGCAGTATTACCATTTGCACCCTATATAAAAAACAAACTTCAATCTCGCAATTTTTTCTGAGATCGAAATTTCAAAAGTATTACGGTCGTCACATATAAAGTACTAGTGGAGCCAGCAGAACAAACTGCTAGATGTAAAACAGGCTCGTTAGTTATTCTATTACGTGAACGCGACTGCACTCGCTACCAGGCTTCGAGTTTATATTTAAATATCTCTCTAAAGTATGTAAAATAAGTTTTGAAACCTCGCATGAGCTAAAATGCAAAGTGTAATATATTATGTCCCTGCGGTGTAAACGTTCTTACAACTTGTAGCGAAATGATTTTTCTTAATGCACAAGCTGCGCCCGGCAACAATTGCATGAGATGTTCGGGGCTATGCGTAACATCTCTGCAAAAGCAGATTTATCTTACACACATCGTCCATTCGGAAGAAAAAGTCCTTCCTGCAAGACTGTTAATTCTCAGGTCAGTTAGTAGAAATTGTTGACACGTTTTTACCGAAACTAAGCAACAAGGGATGTATAATATTTCGGTTACCAAAAAGATAAATAAAAAAATCTTAAATGCTATTATAAGGATAATACATAATCACTGATGACATATAATAGTAACTTAAAAATATAGTAATTACTATGATACAACGGTCCCCGTCGCCGTTGGGTATAATCTTTAAATGGTATGTAACTAATTAGTCGATGCTACTACCATTTCAAATAGAGTAGAATAGACTAGAAGTACATTATTGATTGCTATCGCTTAAGATTTGTTCGACTTTACTATTTATTGTTCAGAGGATCGTATCCCTCCGGCTTTTAACAAGGATTATTCGTGTTTGTACTCACAAAAACTCCCTAAAATTGTTTCTTATGGTCACATATGACATCTCTTCTAAAAATCTGACAGTTTGTCTGTCATCTGTCTCTCTCTTTCGACCCAAAAGAAATTGAGAGTTTTCTATTATATTTATTTACAGTGATGTTCGTCACTCACGAGACAGTGTTAAGGCTGCCCCTACCGATAGGATGCTGACTTCCGGACAATTTCACGTAATAATATTTTTTGGTTTCTTTTCGAACGAAGTTCCTTACGGCAAGCTTGGAAGAGAGGGCGTTTGCTAATCGAACCAACTGAAAAAAAGGTAAGAGATATAACGGAATTGCTGAAATAAATAGTCGTATACGAGACGGCCGATGGCCACTATTAAACATGTAGTTTAACTCTGATAGCAACTGTACATAATAAAAGATAAATATTTGCAACGTTAAAACATCGTACACCAGGTAATATAATGCGACAATTCACTTAGGATAATTCACTAAGCTACCACATTACACGAATTGTGCTCTTTAGTGTTTCAGTGCGGTAACCAAGCTAGACGGCTCACTGCGGTAAAATATTTACCTAACGCTAACCGCATTCTTGTTCTAGACTTTAATTTAGATCTAGAATATAATTGCAATTTAAATTATCATATACTTAGCACGGTTTTAGTTCGAGAAAACGATTACTCACCAGATGAAACTAAAGTATAACTTCACGTAGGAATTTGGCGAGATATTTGTAATATTCGGACCCATTTGTGAAACTGCAGCTTAAATGTTGTTCTTCAACCGACTTCCAAAAGGGAGGAGATTCTTAATTCATCTGTAACTTTTATATGTTTACCTCATAACTTTCGACTAAGTAGACCGATTTTGATAATTTTTAATAGTTGTAAGCTTGTGCTTCCTGTGTGGTCCCAATTTAGTCCAGTTCTGGCATCCCTGAGAAAACCATATAAGTCTTAAATTTGCATCTGCTATGTGCGCAACAAATGGTCCAATAAGTCAATATCACGCCAACCGATTTTGATTGTAAAGGATGTACTTCAAGGGTAGTTTGATGAGAGTTTGGTTAGGTTCTGTTTAATTCTATTTCGGCATATTCCTATTAGATTTGAAGTCGGTTTTTGTTTCTTCTTTTAAATATACTTGTAGTTCGACTAAAACTTATAATTAATTTATGGTCCATATAATAATAATAATAAGCCATTTAAACGGTTAACACAAGAAGTTAGCACACAGTTAAATATGAAAAAAAAAATATATATATATATAATGAAATTTTGACTGAATTACCGATTAAAAACATTTAAATCAATTCTTATAAGACATTCTAATTAAGAAAGCTCATTATGAAGTGCAAAACATTATGTCGAAGATAATCGTATAGAAGCAATCTGCACAAACGCTTTCTGGTGGCTGCAAGACGTTTTACTTAGTAATCATTAATTCTATATTATTGTAAACTTGTGTAAAACAAATGGCTCGAGTTTCTTCTCGCTTGTATTTTCATTTTACGATATTGTATTAAATACTAGCAACCCACGGTTTACACGCGAATAAAAACTATTGAGTAATTTTTTTCTTAACATTAGCTACCTGCCATTAAAAGACCCGTCAAAATTGGTCCAGCCGTTCCAGAGATTAGCCCGAAGAAACACACAGACAGACAAAAAGTGTAAAAAATGTTATTTTGGTATACGTAGTAAAACTTAGTTATTTAAATTTTACAAACAGACACTCCAATTTTTAAAGATTGCTAACAATATTTTTCTATAAATATTATTATTAACATTTTTGTTCCATTCCAACCATTGGTTCAATTCAAAAGTCGAATGATGGATTCCAACTTCCTTAACTTCGAACGACCGTAGCCTCAATAATTAGACTATGGACGTGTAAAATTTTATATAATTAAAAATGTATTTATTTTTTTAGATAACTTATATTTACTATTTCTATATCATATATCATTTTACATCATCATCTTCCTCTCTTCCTCGTTCGAAAGCATTTCTTTTATTCAGTAAAGGAATAATTCAACATTTCGTATGTTAAATAAAAAGAATCGCGTGCTTGGTCGTAGTGGCCGGGAAAGAATCCATTACTACGATGTTGCCTTATTTATTTCTAGCGATAAAAGCTTTCTTTCTTGATTTTTTGGTGACTCGATTAGGCTTGATGTATACGTTCCCTTTTATATATTCTTGTGATAACTTAAGCAATAAAAAAGTTGGAAACGAAAGAAGAAGCCGTTACTATTATAATTTATGCGAAGTCATTGTTGTACGAGAATATTAGGTAATCACAGAGAGAGCAGAAAATATATCTTTGGTTATACATATGGGGATATGACTCGAAATGATAACCACTATCGTAATAAACAGTTAAACCTGTATTTCTGCTTCTTTATCTTAATTCCTAATCATTGTCACACACCTCCGTCGGCTTTATCTCCGTACTCCGTCTCACTCCTTCAATCGTCGTCCCTTTCACATATCCGTCTCCATACGTTCCTATCCACTCATATAGCTTACCACATACATATGTAATTAATGAATATATAAATATCGATAATAATCGAAAATAATTAAGTTTGATGTTTGTTGATATTTTTGTTGTTTTATGTGTGTAGAGTAGGGTACACTGAGTTTTGTACATAGATTCCGCATGTGGCTTACTGAAAAATAGAGTGCTCCTTGTTCTATAGATTGGCATAAAAAAAGCTTTTACGCCGGGTAGCCAAAGACAGTTTTCGCTTTCCGCTTTTTACTAAATCCCATATGTGACAATTGGTGAACCTATCACCATCACATACACCGGGCACAAGTTATTTTTTAGTAAGTATTTTTATGTACGGAAATACAAATTGATACAAACCGACTAGGATTGGAATCCGCGTCAAACAGCTTATTCACTACTCTGTCACTGCTACTAGTTTGGTTTGGTTTAGTATTACAGTTAAAGTAATAACGTTATAATTACAATTCCGAGAGGATGGACGGATTGCGAGTGTT
Source organism: Meandrusa payeni (assembly GCA_029286785.1). Classification (NCBI taxonomy): domain Eukaryota; kingdom Metazoa; phylum Arthropoda; class Insecta; order Lepidoptera; family Papilionidae; genus Meandrusa; species Meandrusa payeni. The sequence goes on along the minus strand of JAGSMX010000008.1, from coordinate 494,824 downwards.
TAAGTTGTATTTAAACTGAAGCAATTCTGTTCTTATTCCAAAATTCAAGTTTAAAGGACTTTGTAAGTGCTCCTGAGTGCAAACGGCTTTTAATGGAATAATGTAATAGAACACGTTGATCGGCAACTGTCGAGTTAGATTAGTTCTCGAGTGAAGAGCACTTGTCGCGGAATCTCTTACAAGAGGATCTCGTCATCTTTAATGTCTGCAAGTGCTCGGATGAACGATATAATACAGAAAATTGTGGCATGTTTATATAATGTTATTTATATAATGAAAACTTTTCTGAACCGACTTCAAAAGAACGAGGTTCTCAATTCGTCTGTATTTTTTTATATTTCTTACCGCATAATATTCGACTGAGTGAACCGATTTTAATGATTCGTTTTTTATTTGAATGCTACTGCGTGTGGTCTCAATTTGGTCCAATCCGACACAATTCATTGCAGAAGATCCTAGAGAAGCACTACAGGTCTTTCATAACTTTTAACACCATATATCTTTAGACTTACGAAGTATTGCGTAATAAATTATAGAGCTTTTTTCTTACTCAAACTTCTTGTAGTGGAAGGACAAGCTTAGATTCCATTAATCTACAGGCAGAAACTAGAAATACATAATATCTGCTTATCCTTCTAGCTGACAGGTGAACAGTGAAAGTATGTTATATGTGCATGTTATGTGATGTTTTATAATATTCTAGCTACGCCCCGCGATGTTACCTGTGATTAACAAGTTTTATGCAAAATTTCATAATGATCGGTTGAGTTACCTCGCAGATGGCATTTTTCCTGCTTCGTCTTTCTTTATATTTTAAATAATTCACACTATACCCTTATAAATTGTAACCTGTGTGCTATTCTGATGTGTAAGCTATATTATTGTAAATTTTCATCAAAATCCATTCAGTATTTTTTGCGTGTAAGAGTTACAAGTTGACATCCATACATTCTTACAAGCTTTAGCGTTTATAATATTAGTAGGATTTCGAATTTCTATTTAGGTATAAATTTATTTAGCATTGTAGAACACGGTAACATTATGTGGCATTACTTACACTGATAACATTTATGGGTGGCGTGTTTTGCACGAATTTGGCCGTAACTTTATTTCCTAAAGGCTTTGATGTTTTGTTCACGATGTAAATATTTAAAACTATAACTGAGCTCAGTCACAACTTAAGTAATAAAGTTCTAACGTCTTATTTTTTAATTATATTAGTCATTACACACTTCATTTTTTTATTTAAAAATCGATCCACAACACATGATTATAATGTGAAACATAAGCTTTAAGAGCGTATAAAACTTAAATAGATTATTACATAGAAAAAGGAAAAGTAAATATTCCGACCTTCCCATATTTTATCGCCAAAACGCAGCTTTAAATTTGAAGATCTGCGACGCAGGTTTTTAGACGTAATTTGATCATAAATTATTCCTACGTATAGCGTTTCATAATTAAATACATTTTAAGTCACCCTCCGTTACGAAGTTACAGTTACAACGTTATCATATAACAATTACAATATTAGAATCCCCTAAACAACCACCACTTTTTCCGTGGTAGCTAATATACCAAACATGACAGCGATAAGCTTTTTAGCGTGGATTAGATAGCAAGTTTTATAAATGATATTTGGAATGTAAATTTCGCAAACACAGCCAGTACACGGGACTAACACTACTCTACTTTTCAGAAGCTATTTAGGATTCAAGTAGAATCTGAAACTTGCATAACTAAACCGTGGTTGTGGTCAGTGTCCGGGCGGTTGACCCAAGTTGCATAGTACGCTAGCAAATCGAGTTCGATCCCCGGTGTCGGCACCAACAAATTTGTTTTTGCAATTTTATGTGCTGATTTACCACGCACAGCGATGAAGGAAAACATCGTAAGGAAACCTAGATGGGTTATAAAATTTTCTACGACATCTGAAATCTGCCAAACCGCACTAGGGTTGCATGGCGGACAATGCCCTTATACCTTTCTTTACAGAAAAGGTCTGTGCCCAAAAGTGGGACATATATGAACATATAGGCTGTAAATTTAACATTGAAACAATGTGTTAGCTCTACGACTCTTCTACGCCACAAGGTCTCGCTTGCTACGCCAGTGGTTCGCTTGCTACGCTATTGCCGCTACTTCGGCAATGACAACTGTGAGATGAGTAAACAACTTTTCATTTTGCTCCTTTATTATTTTTGAAAAATTGGGATTGTAACTAGCAAAGGTTTATCAGTACGTTATTCTCCTTGCAGTATCGAGGTCTCCCTGCAAGTCTTCGACTGCTCTGTCCGTTCTATTTCCATCGTTTCAACAGGCGAGCACCGCACTACGACAGCGCGGGGGAGACGCGCGGGTGACGTCGCAGCGATGACCTGCGCCTCCGCCGCCTCCGCCACATTCCGCCATACGACGCCGGCCGAACTACTCATGTGAAGAAGCATTCCGCCATACGACGCCGGCCGAACTTCCTAAATGTAGCCAGTTACATAAAAATATTTTATTTACAAAGTTCTGAAGTATATACATTATTTACAAAGCTCGTTAAGGGAATAGTTTAGTAATTAATCATTTCAGTTATTAAATTAATAAAGCATCAAAAATGAACGAAATTGCTGGAATGTTGCAATGGGCCTTAAAATCTAACCCTGCGGCAGATGCCAGTTTGGAATAATGCCAAGGTAACTAAATGTGGTGCCATGAACTGTTCGAAAAATTATTTTCATTCAGTATTTACACTCAATTTTACAGAAAAGTGTAGACAATTAATTGACCTTTGAAAAGTTAAAGACAGGACGTAGCATAACAACCCTTGGCATAGCCTAAGGCTTGTATCATTAATACGGTCAAATGGAGGGTGGTAGGTATCTAAATTCCTGCCTCGCTTTCGCCGGCACAGTATATTGCGCAGTAACTCTGCCTTACCGTTGGGCGCGCCCGTGGTCAGCCGGATATTACATGCCTCGCGTTCCACTTACACATATATCTACAAATAACCGGAGGGTTATATGGCCATATAATCCACCATTGTTTTAATGTACTGTATTAAACTAGGGTGATATTTGTATTTTCCTTTGTTTGTATTTCGAAATCATCATCATAGACCTCCCCTAATGATTTCTTAAAGGTTCCGTTGTAAATGGCTGACGTCCACCTTCGCTCTGTGATCTTTCTGAGGTTGTCAGACCACGTTTATAGATGGACGTCCTACGCTACGCTTGCCGGTCCGCACTGATTACAATTTTATTAAATTTTGAACTTAAATTTTTTAAGATAATTACTTTTTCACACAGCAAATTTTCAAGTATAATGATGTTTTCATCGGGTCTGTATACGTACGACAGAGGCTGAGATAATACTTTATTGCTACACAGTAGACTTGTACTCACAAGGCCGTAATTAAAGTAAACGCGTTAACTAGCGTATTTCTTTAGGGATTTTCAATAATATACGAATGACTTTTATTAAGTAAAATCGATAAAACTAATAGTTTAAATTTCTGTTACTGTGTGTATTTCATTCTTCACTTGAATGCAGCTCTTGAGACTATTATCGGAGAGAAAACCAACGCGTGCTTCGTAAATAATTTACAGTTTCTTTGTTGCTCTTTTCCTAGGATTCGACGTTCGACGACCAAACATTTTAAAATTTCAGTCTATATATCATGAAGAGAGAGAACATTTGTTGAAGTTGATGAGGTGACAGTTGTAAGAGGGGTATATAGTATATATATTTATTTACTGAATACATTGACTGTAGTGAACATGACCAAAGTGAAAGATACTACGGATCGTTAATAAATACTGCAATGACCAAATATTTAGAAATTTCCGCTCTCAATACTGCGTAATCTATAACTTATAATAATAAGAAATTACTTATAAGAACCATTAATTGTTTATTCGTGAAAATAAACATGTTACAGCGATGATCCATCAAACTGCAAGACTGGCGCGCTGTGGCATTGATGTATTGCGTTACTCATTTGTCTCATTTAATAACTTTCATCTCAAAAGTTACACTTAAGTAATATATTTCTTGGACATTGATAAACAGATAATAGATTATATTTTATTTAATAAAGTTATAATTTAGTTATAAGTGTAAATATGTATAAATATTAATTCATATTTCAGTTTCAATTTTATATTTTGTAAATAATCTAGTTCACAAGGCGCTCGGTTCGTCGTGAACATTGACGCGTGTGTCATGAGCGTTACTTTTGCATGTTTTATTTAGGTATATTTTTATTATTTCATTATTTTGTTCTTTATGTATTAAATCATTTAGATCTTCCTTTAGAATCCTTTTGGGTTCATTAAGAACTATTTATAACAATGCTAAGCAATTTCATAAATTATACTAACATAATTATACTCCATTCCAAACTCGTGCTAAGTGTTTAGACGAATGATACATTTGAACTTTTGGCCCAATGTTTTGCAGACGGTACCCTGAACTATTACTTATATATTATTATTGTTGCTTCTTCTGTTCAAGGTGGTCATCCTTCCTACTCCTCCCCCCGGTCCTTCGGGGTATTTCTCAGGCTGCTCGCGTTGGCAAACCGTGTGTTTCGGCTTGAAGAGCTTCTATACTTGGTTATATTAACGTTTGGAAGAATTTTGGTAGCAAACCATCGGCTTATCTATATATTACTCACTCTTGGTTACCTTTTGATTGAGATCTCAATTAAGATCTTAAGGTTGTCAGTTCAGATTAAATGCGCGTAAGATCGGAGAAAACAGTGGAAAGAGTAATATCAAAACCAGGCAGAAAAAGAAATAATATCTTATTACACAAATATCTTTTCTCGGCGCGGAATCGAGGAAAATACTAACGCAAAAAATTAATCTTACACCCTTGTCTAATTATTTTGACGATTAAAAAAGACTACACGCTTAAGGAGACACGTGGCGGCTCCCAGCTGCTGTATAAGTAATAATAATAATAGTAAGATATAATTTGTTTCGACAGGTCTTCACCTCAGAAAAACCTATTATATTTTTTTATAGAAATAGACATCTTAAGATAAGAAATTTGGAGCATTTCTCCTACTTGTAGAAGCGGATAGAGATTATAGTCAACCCACTTCAAAAAAGGCCCCCTCCTTTTTTGAAGTCGGTTGAATAGTATGGTTATGTATAGCATGGTATGGATGAAAGTATTCAATTCGTCTGTATTTTGTTTTTTTCTTTTTCACATTTTGTTACGTCATAAATTTCGATTGACCGGACCGATAATGATATTTCTTTATCATTTGAAAGCCCTGTAATTTTGGTCTAGTTCTGACAATGGCACCCACCAGAAAACCATATAAGTCTTAAATCTAAGTATGTGCGCTATAATTGAACAAATAACGCAACATCACGCCAAGCGATTTCTATTATTCGTTTTTTATTGGAAAGCATGATTTTTTCAGGTTTTAAAGGTTTTGACTAATTCTATTTCGTAATATTCCTATTCTATTTGAAGTCAGTTTTTTTTTTACTCTTAAATTTACTTGTTATATGTCTGTCCACTCCGATTTGTATAAATATGTCATCTATTTTGTCAAGTATTATTTCTTTTATTTAAGCCATGGATGTGAGAGGGTTATTAAAGTGCTGCAGCGGGCCGCACAAAATCATTAACAGTAAATATCACTTAAGCCTCTTATGTAGCGCGGGACTAACTTCATACCCGGTCAGCTGACACATATAATTACGATAAATGGATAAAATGTTCGTGAAAAATTATCTAAAAAATGAGCTTAGTTTCATAGACAGCGTCTCGTCGCTCAAGAAATTCGGATCGACGTTTATTCAAAACAACACGACGCTTGCGAAGAAACATTAAAATAGACTTGATTGATAACATAATGCTGGAAAATATGTGAGGCAACAGTTATGTTATCGTTAACTAGTTTACGTTACGTTACTATTTACCTTTACAATAATTCCGTGTACTTTAGCTGCAATTTAGTGGACCTAAAAAGGCCTACTATTTTGTGAGCTAACTTTTTAGCATTCTATTTACTTTTACATCTTAGGTTAAGTTATAATATTAAAAAATAACAAGGAAAATATAGAAAAGGATAATACGAAATATAAAAAATGATCAAAACTTTAACCAATGTGCCACCGGTAGTGAACCAGCCGGTGGTTAGTGCGGCATAGAAACCGCCTGACGATGCGTGCCGTAACCAAGAGTACTGCCTTCTGTATATGACCCTTGACCCAGCCATCTAGCGAAAGTCTCTTGAGATGGTAATCAAGAATTTTCTTATTAGCATTAAAATTCATTTAACTATCAGACATCAAAGCATACCGATTACCGTTTTTTTGTTAGGAACATCTCGTAGATGATTCGGATACAATGCACGAATTGACCGGAATGGTTTTGGGATGACCATTGACAAGTTACCTCCCGATTTTATTGGTGGTGGTTACTTTATGAGTATTTTAATAATGTTAACTACACTTCATTGACCTCGCGGAGATTCAGTGTTGTAATCAGTTTAATTAAATTATTCGTTTTGAATATTGCCAAAAACTTGTCGATTTTTATCTTAAAATTTCTTTAGAAAATTAACAAGATTATTATAGAACATAAAAATTTTAAGAGGTCAAGTTGATTAAAGCGGATGGAATTAAATTCAACATTTATTAAAAAGTTTTGAATGAAATTGTCAAATTCCATTAAATGAAAACATTTTAAAACAGTCTTGTTCTTAATAAGAAACGACATTTTGATAGGATAAAAGAGGAACGAAAAGTCACAAAAATGTATTCAACAAAAGGTACGCTGTCATTACAACAGAACAAAAAGAAATATCAAAGTAGAATAATTTCCAAACGCAATAGTTTCGTCTCAAAGAAGCGACGTGGCGCATGAAATGAATCACGCCTCCAACGGCGCTGCAAATGAGTTCTATTTCTGAAAGCAGGAACGCAGCGTGAATTGTTGATGTGATCGCACGAGCTCACCAGCTCCGGGATCTCACTTGAAACACTGAACAATGAAAACGTAAATATCATTAAGTCTTCTTCCCTTACAAAGGAACAGTCGATTCAAAAATAAAAAATATGCTCAACATCATTTATTTCACCAAGAAGAGGAACTTCGATTCGAATTAGTATCGATACGGATACGATACCGATATGGATACTAATTCAAATTAGTATCGATATCGACACATTGTATGATATCGATATGATATTTACTATTGAGATTGTATAGATCAAGGTTCATTTGATTAAACATAATTTAATTGACATTGATTAACTTAACTCTAGTCTTAGATTAACTTTAACGAGTATAAGTTACAATCAAACTTCGATAATAATCAAATATTTCCAGCCTTAATTATTAATATTTGGATCAAAAGCACAATCTAATTTATTGATTTTTATCTTAACCTGAAAACAGACAAATTGGAGGCAAATTTAGAAAATTCGATAATATTTGAAATTGATTTAATTTAAATATGTTTACCAAATATTATTACAGAATATATTAAAATACTCGTATATCTTTAATATAAAGCTTTCTCTATTTTCACTGAGTTTCTCGTTTTATCGCTTTTTAAGCAGAAAAGATGGCCTAGCTGAAATTTGATTAAAATTTCAATTTCAATACATAAAGGACGTATTAAGCTGATAGTGATTGTTATCTCTGCCTACTCCGCAGACTTAGAAAGGTCGTGAAAGTTTATTGTTTCTTAGCGATATTTTTCAACAATTGGAACAAAAGACGCGATGTTATATTTACATTTTAGGTGAGTGCTAAGTCTGCCAACACCAACATACCTTTGCTTTAGCAATGCTTGTACAATATTATTTATGATGGCAGTGCATTGCCGGTCTAACCGTCTATAAGACGTCGATAGGCGTTAGTTGAAACAAGTTCTAGTAAACAATAGATTTAGGTCACCCCGCCAGTGGAACATCGTCCGCTTGTTCTTCATTATATCAATAATGAATTTAACTAAAGGTTGGCAACAGCCTTCACAGGAGGCTAACTTAATATTCTGACGACAGGATGTTTGTTAACTTGTAACAGAATGCTTCCTCTTGCAGCCAAGACGTAGTAAACGAATTCAATATCATCCTATTAAGTTACTACTAAGATCCTCGGCCTCTCCTAGCGGCTACGCAAATTTCAGCTTAAATGAAATATGCAAACATTGTTAAAATTATAAAATATTATTACAGGACACAGAATCAAATACACAATGGGCGTAAATAGATAATTTAACATTGAGAAAACCACCCAACTCACATAATCTACTTACACTGTTATGTTATAATATGTAATGTATGTCTTCCGTACGTAAAATAAATACATGTATTTGTCTATATATATTTATATGTGTATATTCATGCAGATTTACTAATAGTATCCATGTATATGTTTACTTTTTATAAACTGCCTTTTAACTAATTATTTATTTTTGCGCTTTTTTTATAATATGTAGTCATAAACAATCTCATTATATTAAAAAGTCTCTAAATAATAATAAAAGCTTTTTTGTTTTATACAATAAGCTCATGCAAGTAATTGAGAAATCCTTTAATTAAGATAATTCAAAAGTTTTTTAAATCTCGCTACATTTGAAATAGGTCACTTGCAAAATAAATTACGAGATCTTTGTATAAATGAGCTCTATTGCCGTAACGAGAAATGTAACGGGAATCCTCAATGTGGTTTTCTAAGCATTCGCAGAATCCTTCCAGAATAACTATATCGAGTAAACGTGGTAGCGGTATTGTTATTTGGACACATTAGAAAGATGTTAAAGCGTACTAAATAAATTTACCCTAACACTTTTCAGACTTCGTATAGTCTTGAGCACCGGTGCAAAGTGGCCAGTGGTTTTGGTGTTTTACAGATTACATTTTGGACAGTAAGAGTGGAGTGGATAGACACTTACTAAACTAGCGCGTACCATCTTTCGAGTATATCACCACTTAACATCAGGTGGGATCGTAGGCAAGCACTAGCTTATACCACATAAAAAAATCGGTATTAAGAAAAAGATAAAAATGATTGTTACTACTTCTCATTTTCTCACAATCTGATGTTAACACGTATTTGATAATGCGTACTAATTCGGGGAAAGTTCAAGGAGTTAGTGATAATGTCTTGGGATACACACAGCAAAATGTCAATGCAAACAATTATGAATAGTAACGAAACATATAATGTTAACACACAATCTGTAGATAGTATTTGCTATATTTACAGTTAGTTGATTTGGTCTCAAATGCGATAAGATAATGGCTACTTGTTATAGCGAAACGAGCACAATTTTAATAAGTAATCTATGTGGGTTAAAATATGAAAAACAAAACACGTAAATCCGGGATCCGAACACTGGACGTTCAAGTCGTCACTCGTATATCTAGCCATTAGTTTATCAATATTTGAGAGTACGAGAATAGTACAAAAATATCCGATTCGATCGAAAAGTCAAGACACAGTGGACAAAAGTTATGATTTCTCTCTCCCTTCCTTGCTGTTGGTCCCACATGGTGGTGGGGTCAGTTTTCCACTCCGCTCTGTCTTCGACATCGTCAAAATCATATCGAAACGCTTTAGATCTACTACTCAAATCATGCGCTAGAAGCCACGTAGCTCATTGATATACCTTCCACGAGCTAGCTTTCGTTGTAAATTCGCTCGCGTTGAGTAACTTGGTGTTGTTGTATTTTAGCTTTTTAGAGCATCGTGCCATAGTTCAAAACAGACCCGCACTTCTACTCAAAAGAATATAATATGAATAAGGCTTTGCCACCCAGTTTGCTGAGCGGCCATATCTTCTAATACATTCAATAGGCAAGGGCTACATACTCGTATATATAACACATATCAACGTTACGTCATACTCGATTGCTATATAGATAATAACAAAGTTTCAATTACGAGGGTAGAATATTAAAATAAACCGCAGCGTTGCAAACGGCTCCGCAGCGCTGTTGTCGTAAAGATAATCGACCTCCGCAACTGCAACATATGATCTTAATATCCGCTTTAACAAATCTTTACCACTTTACAAGATTAAAAATATCATTTCTAATTTTTATATAGCTAGAGAGATACAAGGAGATTCTATCACTGCTTTTTGCTTTGTTGATAATTGTTGGCTTGTAGTATAAGCCGTGATAAGTCAATTCGGACGGTAGTCTAGTTCCAGTAGTACGCTGGCAACCCGAGTTCGGTCCCCGGTGCTTGAGGTTAAATAATAATTATAATAGTTTATTTGCATTAAATGATTGAAAAATGTTGTACAATACATAAAGTAGGTCAGACCCCAAACTTCCAAACTTGCGTAAGCTGTAGGAGTTCATGTCTCTCTCATAATTTCTCAAGCCTAATTTAGAAAAAGAAACGAAAGATAAAATGATTGTTACTACTTCTCATTTTCTCACAATCTGATGTTAACACGTATTTGATAATGCGTACTAATTCGGGGAAAGTTCAAGGAGTTAGGATAATGTTTTGGGATACACACAGTAAAATGTCAATGCAAACATTTATGAATAGTAACGAAACATATAATGTTAACACACAATCTGTAGATAGTATTTGCTATATTTACAGTTAGTTGATTTGGTCTCAAATGCGATAAGATAATGGCTACTTGTTGTAGCGAAACGAGCACAATTTTAATAAGTAATCTATGTGGGTTAAAATATGAAAAACAAAACACGTACGAGTAAATCCGGGATCCGAACACTGGACGTTCAAGTCGTCACTCGTATATCTAGCCATTAGTTTATCAATATTTGTGAGTACAAAAATATCCGATTCGATCGAAAAGTCAAGACACAGTGGACAAAAGTTATGATTTCTCTCTCCCTTCCTTGCTGTTGGTCCCACATGGTGGTGGGGTCAGTTTTCCACTCCGCTCTGTCTTCGACATCGTTAAAATCATATCGAAACGCTTTAGATCTACTACTCAAATCATGCGCTAGAAGCCACGTAGCTCATTGATATACCTTCCACGAGCTAGCTTTTGTTGTAAATTCGCTCGCGTTGAGTAACTTGGTGTAGTTGTATTTTAGCTTTTTAGATCGTGCCATAGTTCAAAACAGACCCGCACTTCTACTCAAAAGAATATAATATGAATAAGGCTTTGCCACCCAGTTTGCTGAGCTGCCATATCTTCTAATAGGGCTACATACTCGTATATATAACACATATCAACGTTACGTCATACTCGATTGCTATATAGATAATAAGAAAAGTTTCAATTACGAGGGTAGAATATTAAAATAAACCGCAGCGTTGCAAACGGCCCGCAGCGCTGTTGTCGTAAAAGATAATCGACCTCCGCAACTGCAACATATGATCTTAATATCCGCTTTAACAAATCTTTACCACTTTACAAGATTAAAAAATATCATTTCTAATTTTTATATAGCTAGAGAGATACAAGGAGATTCTATCACTGCTTTTCGCTTTGTTGATAATTGTTGGCTTGTAGTATAAGCCGCGATAAGTCAATTCGGACGGTAGTCTAGTTCCAGTAGTACGCTGGCAACCCGAGTTCGGTCCCCGGTGCTTGAGGTTAAATAATAATTATAATAGTTTATTTGCATTAAATGATTGAAAAATGTTGTACAATACATAAAGTAGGTCAGACCCCAAACTTCCAAACTTGCGTAAGCTGTAGGAGTTCATGTCTCTCTCATAATTTCTCAAGCCTAATTTAGAAAAAGAAACGAAAGATAAAATAAAACTGTTTGTTAAATACACGTACGGTGTGTTAGTAACCATTAATTTGTAATTACTAACTTTTCAATGTCGTCATAACTTTACTGTTTTTATACTTTCTAAGCAAGTGCTTGACTACGAACCCCACCTGATGTTAAGTGGAAATGCAGTCCTGGATGGTAAGGCGCACTAGCTTAGTAAATGCCTATTCACTCTACTCTTGAAAATACCCACGTTGTAACCACTATTCCAATCCTTTGCTGTACGAAGAATGAAAGACGAAGCAAAGCGCTTCGTCTGGGTTTGAGGGATGTTGGGAGGGAACAAAAGGATGAAATCCCGCAGTGCGTCTAGAAGTACGATGATCCGATGTTATGTCCAAGTTTTTTTGCAGATATCTTAGCCTTAGACTCTATAAATCGTACATAGTTTAGGATCGATGAGATTTCAATACCCAATAACTGAAGACGATCAGTGAGTTCCACAGATAGATCCTGGAAAGTAGGAGCTAACGCCTGTGTTTTGGTGGCGTTGAATCTCACAAGATTGGCATCGCCCCAAGTGGAGACTTCCTGTAGGGTAAGATTCATTCGCTCTACCATGGCTCTCCTTTGGGACTGTACCTGATCCTTTGTGGCGTTAGCACTTTGTGCTTAAATTATTGATATCAATTTTAAGTGTTGATTTACTTTATGTTGCAGATGCTCATAAGCGTTAGTTATTACTTGACATGTTAAGTTCTGAATAAGGCTCATTTGCCCTAGTCACAAATAAAATTATTTTCCGAGTGTAAAAGTGTCATAAAGGTGTAACTTTATTTTGAAATGATCATAATTTCTGGTAACAGTGGAAATTGTACTCGCAATAAATATATTCTATTATTATACAAAGCGTCAATAGCCTAATGGCTTAAGGCACCGTCTGTCGTAAAGTCGTAGGTTCGAATCCATTAGACTATTGACGTGAACCATTTCCTAGCACTAGCTTGAGCTTAGTTGGAATAGTTAACATGAAGAATACGAGTATTTATGAAAAAAACAATAAATGCTAGCTTTCATTAAAAAATCTATAATAATATATTCTAGGCAAGAACCTTATCACTGTATAATATACACATATCAACGTTACGTCATACTCGATTGCTATATAGATAATAACATAGTTTCAATTACGAGGGTAGAATATTAAAATAAACCGCAGCGTTGCAAACGGCTCCGCAGCGCTGTTGTCGTAAAGATAATCGACCTCCGCAACTGCAACATATGATCTTAATATCCGCTTTAACAAATCTTTACCACTTTACAAGATTAAAAAATATCATTTCTAATTTTTATATAGCTAGAGAGATACAAGGAGATTCTATCACTGCTTTTTGCTTTGTTGATAATTGTTGGCTTGTAGTATAAGCCGTGATAAGTCAATTCGGACGGTAGTCTAGTTCCAGTAGTACGCTGGCAACCCGAGTTCGGTCCCCGGTGCTTGAGGTTAAATAATAATTATAATAGTTTATTTGCATTATATGATAGAAAAAATGTTGTACAATACATAAAGTAGGTCAGACCCCAAACTTCCAAACATGCGTAAGCTGTAGGAGTTCATGTCTTCCCTCATAATTTCTCAAGCCTAATTTAGAAAAAAAGAAACGAAAGATAAAATAAAAACTGTTTGTTAAATACACGTACGGTGTGTTAGTAACTATTAATTTGTAATTACTAACTTTTCAATGTCGTCATAACTTTACTGCTTTTTTTATACTTTCTAAGCAAGTGCTTGACTACGAACCCCACCTGATGTTAAGTGGAAATGCAGTCCTGGATGGTAAGGCGCACTAGCTTAGTAAATTCACTCTACTCTTGAAAATACCCACATTGTAACCACTATTCCAATCCTTTGCTGTACGAAGAATGAAAGACGAAGCAAAGCGCTTCGTCTGGGTTTGAGGGATGTTGGGAGGGAACAAAAGGATGAAATCCCGCAGTGCGTCTAGAAGTACGATGGTCCGATGTTATGTCCAAGTTTTTTTGCAGCTATCTTATCCTTAGACTCGATGAATCGTCCATAGTTTAGTGTCGATGAGATTTCAATACCCAATAACTGAAGACGATCAGTGAGTTCCACGGATAGATCCTGGAAAGTAGGAGCTAACGCCTGTGTTTTGGTGGCGTTGAATCTCACAAGATTGGCATCGCCCCAAGTGGAGACTTCCTGTAGGGTAAGATTCATTCGCTCTACCATGGATCTCCTTTGGGACTGTACCTGATCCTTTGTGGCGTTAGCACTTTGTGCTTAAATTATTGATATCAATTTTAAGTGTTGATTTACTTTATGTTGCAGATGCTCATGAGCGTTAGTTATTACTTGACATGTTAAGTTCTGAATAAGGCTCATTTGCCCTAGTCACAAATAAAATTATTTTCCGAGTGTAAAAGTGTCATAAAGGTGTAACTTTATTTTTAAATGATCATAATTTCTGGTAACAGTGGAAATTGTACTCGCAATAAATATATTCTATTATTATACAAAGAGTCAATAGCCTAATGGCTTAAGGTACCGTCTGTAAATCGTAAAGTCGTAGGTTCGAATCCATTAGACTATTAACGTGAACCATTTCCTAGCACTAGCTTGAGTTTAGTTGGAATAGTTAACATGAAGGTTAGTAATATTTATGAAAAAAACAATAAATGCTAGCTTTCATTAAAAAATCTATAATAATATATTCTAGGTAAGAACCTTATCACTGTATAATATACACATAACAAGATGATGTAAAAAACTGTATGATACCCGTCCTCAAATTATGCATACTTTGTTTATTTATGTGAAATATACTTTACATAGAAAGTAGAATACATGATTGTTTCTCGTGTTATTTTAGGCTTTGTGTTTTATTACTAAGGCTTAAATAATGAAAATGTTCGACAACAAGCCTAAACTAACTGTAATGAAAGGTATACCTAATAGAACAGACGGCAGGTAATCCCAAATAAACCGCACCGACCGCGTCAACCTCAATAGTGTGATTTAAATCGCCAACCTTTGCACTTCGCTGGATTCCCTCACTAACTACATGTATATTTGTATGATATGGTAGAACGATTGGGGATTGAGATATTGGTAGGTTTATGACAATCCAAGACTACATAAGTACCTAACGTAGCGACTACTATAACGGATTAGAAGTGCCCGATATAAATCGATATTTCATAAAATATCAATATGTGAATGCTATGTATCGCTTAAATCCGATATTAACGAATGTAATATCGATATTATTTCATCTGATACGCCAAATATCGTAATAAATTAAAAAAAAACATTATTAATATTTTATAAATATCTCCATTCTTTTATTTTAAATATTTCAATAATGGTAGACAACTAAAAATAAAACGTAAATATTACCCCTTACCCTTACTTGTGGTGCCATCACGAAAAATATAGTGCAGTACTCGTATGTGGCTATACTCCTACTCCGCGATGGCAGCACAAAGTGCTCTAACAGTATAGAACCTTTTTAATTTTTAATATTATGGGCTAGTTAAATATTAATAAATTACTATATATTGAAAATATCGTTATATTTTTTGCATGAACATTCCTATTCAGAATGGGAGAGAATAAAGAGAATAAAAGTGCCAGAACTTCGTAACGAACTTTGACACTTCGGAATTAAAAGAGATCGGCCGTGCGTTTCATATGTCATCGATTTGAAGTGATGTAACTGGTACATTTATTGGGCTCACGAGGTGTACGATACAAGTAATCTAGATTTTTTATTATTATTAAGTTATAATGTGTATGTATGTACATGTATGTGTATGTAATATAATTTATTAATATTTACTTGTGTAATTTACTTTATACGCTGCCTTATAACTTTTAATTAAGAATTTATTGTCGACTTTATTAAATATTGATGTAAAAGCTTAAGGAACGGAACGTGTGTAATTTACTTTATACACACAGGGTATTAGGAGATCGATTCCGAAAACGAAGACAGACGCTAGTTCTAATGACGCCTTTAAAGATGGGATTTAAAATAATTGATTTGACTTTGTGTTTAAAGGCGTCATTAGAACTAGCGTCTGTCTTCGTTTTCGGAATCGATCTCCTAATACCCTGTGTGTATAAAGTAAATTACACACGTTCCGTTCCTTTAGCTTTTACATCAATATTTAATAAAGTCGACAATAAATTCTTAATTAAAAGTTATAAGGCAGCGGAATGGCCGCTCTGAGACCGGCAATAACAATAAAGAGCAATGTGGAAAAAAAGCGCACGAGAGAAATGCTTTCATAGTCGTTTTGTTTTTGTGATCGTTTTCATTAGCGGCCACTTCGTCTGCGTTTCACTTCAATGCGGTGAGTGACCCTCGACGCTTGTGTATCGACACCCCGAGCCAGATAACTGAACACTTCCCGAAGTGGCATTTAAAAGCTTTTGAACGTCCCTTATTATCTGTACATCGTAAATATCGTAACATCGATGTTAACGGAACTGAGCATCGATCTTAACTCATGGCCTTACGTACGACCAATGCAACAAAAAAACTAGCAGTGAAATATTTGAGTACTATCGCAACATCGACGATTGATTCGAAAGATTGTTTTCAAAATCTACCTCTACCATAACTAAGGACTACATTAAAATGTCCGTCTTTATTAAAAGTAATTTCTTTCAGTTAACTGATAAAAAATATTGTAATATGTAATAATTTGTTCCGTTTATAAATTCAGAACGATTTCATTGTATTGTATTTCTTTGTTAATTATTATCGAGTTTCCAAAAATCATCGATGTTATCCAGCATCTATGGTATGGCGTATCGGTTTTCGATGAATATCGAACAGCGGTGTTGAGCTTTCTATTATAACATCGATGTTTTTCTAATATCGACCATCCCTAAGCTGGATGCAGCTTACAGCCGATCCTTTTGTTTATAAAAGTCTACATCTATATCTATTGGGGGAATCAGATTCACAGCAGGATGGGGTGGCACACTGAGCGCACAGCTGCGGCTAATGTTGCCTGAATTACGGCCAGCAATACCCAGGCGCGTGTGCCGTCCGAACGTTATATCGACATATTGATATTGCGGCAGACAGTGGCCGGGGGCTCAGCGAATAAACCAAAACTCTGTTATTTCACTTGATGACTAATATAACCCCACAAACGTTGTTTTGCCATTTAAATTAATTCTTACAATATAATGATAACAACAAAGAACGCGACAATAAACCTCTTAACACAAACACCGTTTGAAAAACCGTTTTACGAATAAATCAACAATTGAATATGATATGACGTATGGTCTGTTTGCAGTTGTTTTTGTGTTTTATGTGCAGGTTTTATACAAACATCTGTCAGTACCTACTTAAACATCTTCGTAGACTCATGCACAACACTTTGCTGGATATTGCATGATCAATATAAACTACGCTTATAATCCTATAAAGGAATACAAACATACATGCAACAAACAACAAACAAACATTCATTTTTATATACAATTTTATTTAAATACTAAATATCAGCAAAAATCAATTTAGTTTGTCTATTTTCTTTCATTCCTCTAGCAAACCGGAAGCCCCCATCCAAAACCATAATTTATCAAAGGGGGGACAAAGAACGGTTAATGCAGAATGGTATGCTAGCATTTGTTTGCCACAGGTAGTTTTTGAACTCCGTAAAGAGAACTTCAACCGCCGTATCATCCTCTATCACGACAATGCAAGTTCTCACACCGCGCACAGAACAAAGAGAAGAAAAGAGTTTTTAGAGCAAGAAAACATAGAATTATTAGACCATCCCCCGTACAGCCCCGACCTGAGCCCTAATGATTTCTATACTTTCCCTTAAATAAAGAATAAATTGCGTGGTCAGAGATTTTCATCACCTGAAGAAGCTGTGGACGCCTACAAAACGGCCATTTTGGAGACCGAAACTTCCGAATGGAATGGTTGCTTCAATGATTGGTTCCATCGTATGAAAAAATGTGTCAAATTTCGCGGAGATTACTTCGAAAAGCAATAAATACATTTTTAAATAGTAATGTTGTGTCACTTCCCTGATTCCCAAAATGTTCAGTACATTACACTTTCAGTTCATAAAACAATCGTTACCTAGAACAAAACGATCTTCTGACAGTTAAAAGAGTTCAAGTTACAGCCTTTATATATATCCCACTGTTGGGCCGTCTCTGTAAAGAGAATACAAGAGCATAGTCCGCCACGCGGCCCTAGTGGGGATTGGCAGACTTCACATGTCTTAGAAAATTTCTAGGATATGTATTTCCTCACGATGTTTTCCTTCACCGCCGAGCGCGTACTAAATCAGCATATAAAATTGCAACAACAAATTTATTGGTGACGGCACCGGGGATCGTACTCTGGTTGCTAGCGTACTATACAACTTAAGGCGACCGCCCAGACACTGAGCAACCATGGCTCTGATAGTACTGATTCAGCCCTGTAGTTCTGGGCTCTCAAGAATAAGACTACGGTATCCCCTGCTTGTCGTATAAGGCGACTAAAAGGGGCCTCAGGTTCACTGGGCGACAAGGGTGGGGGCCTGAGTCGTCCACCAAAGTGGACCCGGGAAGAAGGCGACATCGGCTGGCCCGTGTCGCCTTGCGCTGTGAGGGCACAGGGGAGAGAGTAACTTCCCCGGGACGTGCTCTCCTTGAGCACAGTGCAGAGGGGCTCCGGTGCGTTCCACTGGAGATCCCGGAGCCCCTCGTCATGCACCGAGGAAAGGGCCACCGGGGAGGTTTTAGTGGGTAAGAACCCACATAACCGCCGCCTTCCCAGAAGGCGGGGTATCTTTGTGAAGATTTCCTCCCCGTAAACAAAAAAAAATGATAGTACTGATTATTTATTAAAATCTTTTAAAAGTCCTAACATCTAAGATATCAGGATGTTAAATATCTTCATCGTTAGTGCTACAAAGTTTTTCAAATTTCAAACAGCATTTCAAGTATCTAACGTTAATCAATTATTGCAATCAAACTTCTATGTATATCTATGAAATTAACTTTAAGCAATATATTATTGAAATAATAAGTATTATTACACTTCCTTAACGACCGTAACATTACTGCGGCAAATAATTTATTTACTAACACCGAGCGCCTCGTTCATAATCTTATCAAAGGTTTCCGTCACAGTGAACACCTAATTACGCAAATGCCTTGTGCAAAATGTTCTTAAAATAATATTAATCTATTATATTCGTCCCGTATATTTTGAGCTCATTCCCAAATAATCAACACATATTTCATCTTTTTAACCACATCATGTAATGTACCTATACATCGGCTAAAACTATATTAAATGATGTCCTAGTAACCAATATCAATTGTAAAAAAATTATACTTGTCCAACATATATTTTTTATGGGGTATAAACTAGTGCTTGACCACCTTCCCACCTGATGTTAAGGGGTGATATAGTCGATAGATGGTACGCGCTAGTTTATTATGCCGCCTATTCACTCTACACTTGAAGGCTCCCACGTCGTACTTGGACGGAAAGACTGAGGCCGGCAACTTGTTCCACTCCTTTGCTGTACGCACGATGAACGATGACTCAAATCGCTTCGTTCGGACTTTCGTTCGAAGGATCCGGTGAGGGGTTAAATCCGCTTGAACGGTTGTTACGCGTAAGCGTAAGCCGAAGGTGCCCGAGAGGACTGAACCACGACTCGGTCGGTTGCTATTTCACGGATAAGAATTTGTGAAGTTATTTTACACGGCTGCGCCTTTTTCCGTAAAGCAGTGTTATGAAGAAAGTTTCGAAGGCTTCTATGCAGATGAGATCGGATCCCGTTCAAATGCATTTGTATGAAAATGAGAAGAGTTCCACGACAAAGTTTTGCAAACTTCCCTCGCTGCTGTTTTATTCACGATTATTCCTAACCTAAGTAATAGCTTCTAAAATAATATAAAATAAAATAAAAATATATGAAACATTTAAGACCTCCTTAGATGTTGATTTTTCTAATTTATAATCAGTTTTTTAACAGCTTTCTCGACTGAAGAGCGAACGAAGACTTCAAATCGATTCAAACGCAAACGCACGGACTCTCTTAGTATTTCCGAATTGTCATGGGAATATTACTAATAAAATTAATCACATGCTAACTAAATTTTAACGAAACTACTCTTGAAGTGGTTTCCTAAAAATGAATCATCGAAATCGATTGGCGTGATATTGAGTTGTTAGTCCATTTGCGCACATTCTTGATGCAAATTTAAGACATATGTTTTCTCATGGATCCCATTATTAGAATGGGACCAGGG
Organism: Meandrusa payeni; assembly: GCA_029286785.1. Taxonomy (NCBI): domain Eukaryota; kingdom Metazoa; phylum Arthropoda; class Insecta; order Lepidoptera; family Papilionidae; genus Meandrusa; species Meandrusa payeni. The sequence continues at coordinate 474,823 of JAGSMX010000008.1, read as the reverse complement.
AAAGCACTAGCTTTAAAAAAAAAGAATCATCAAAATCTATTCACCCAATCCAAAGTTATGCGGTAATAAATATAAAACATACAGACGAATTGAGAACCTCATCCTTTGGAGTCGGTTCAAAACTCGAACACGACGTGATACTTCGTAGCGGGTAACTTTCGGCCGGCTCAAATTGCATTGACTTTTTTAGCTAAGGCAAAAAGTTATTTAGTGTGCATGTATGCACACTAATAATTCAGACCATAAAGGCATAAAGCAGTGTCACCAACAGTTGAATGTAAAGCAATAAATCGCTCCACCGTCCTTGATGCAGTTTGCACGGCGTGCGGGATGCGGCCACACGCGGCGGTCTTATTGCATGCCGCGCACGATGCGCTGAATTGCTTTTTATTGAGACACTGTGTTCGGGTTTGTTGTTTCCATTAAGATGGAAACTCGCCTGAAAAATACTTCCCATACATACGGCATGCGTGGTGACTGGTGGTGGTTTAACCGACTTTCAAAATACAAGTGTGCCTTAGACCACACAATTGAAGTAAAACTTCTTCAGCTCCATTTATATGTATAATATATACGCGATATTACGTAAGAGAAAGAAAATCTGCGCTCTGTCTTGCTCCTACAGCGTGATACAGACAATAGGCCTGCACTGTCTTAGATATACGAAACGCAACTGGCTATCAGAGAAAGAGAGAAAGATAATGTATGCTCTCATTTCTCTTTCTCTTGCCTCAACAGTTATATACGAAAGCTAAATCTCTTTCTTTTTAACTTATATCTCCCTCTCAACTTCCAGCTTCCCAAATTAAGCGTGCATAAATAAATTTTACTCCAAAAAAGAGGCTCCGTCATTTATGCACCAATTTCGATTTTTTTTCTTCGATAAAGTTTTTTTTTTTCATAAAGGTCCCATGTTAATTTGGTTGGCATTGGATCATGGGTTTCAAAGATATACGAAGGAACTAAAAATTATTGTAGAATTTTTTTTATGGATAGGAGGTTTGTGACAATTCAAGACTCCTTAACAATAATCAGCTAAATGTGGGATAAGAAAGAGAATGTAGATGCCAGAAACTGACAATATATATGATATTAGTGTTAATAGTAACAATAATATGAATTTATTTATTCATTCAAGTACCTTAGACTTCATGTGTCAGTAACATTTTTAGCTTATATAGCGTTTATATTTGGGCTAAATTAAATTATATTACACTACTGGCTGACTATGCCTTACACTTATCAACCGCCATGTGAGACGGCGCAGTATCCTTTTACATAAACACTGTCAAGCCTTTGAGCGATCATGCTCAGGATGCTGTTGGAGCTGGCCTGCATCCTGTGCACCAGTGATCCACACCTCTTGCTGGTCGCAAAAAAGCATGCCATATGTGCATGCGCGAACATTTCCGATGCACTACAGAATATTGAACACGGAGAGTGTTGTACGATCTTTGAGTATACTTAGCCCACAGACTGCACGTTAGATGTGCTAGAAAGTTACATGTTAATATGAGAAGTTTGTAGATATTGAGGTAATTTACAGAGAAGTATACAAAATAAGAAATTATAGGATTCCAGTCAGAATAGAGACATTTTGAATCTTATAGTAACAAACAGAAATAGCGAATTGAATTTCTTACTCCAATAAATGAAGTGTTATTTAAACTCAATCAATTCTGTTACTACAATCAATATCTCAATAACGTAGTCTCAGTAACTTTTTGAGTGCAAACAGCTTCTAATGGAATAATGTAATGGGCTCAGTTCATTTGCAACCGTTGAGTCCTGTTAGTTCCCAAAGAGCTCTCTCGACCATCTCTCTCGAGTGGGTCTTGGCTTGTCTAATGCCTTCAAATATTTAAATCAACACAATTCGGTGGTAATCTTATTGGATATATATACCTTTCTCAATTTATCTATAATCACAAATTCAAGACACATTTAAAACAACCTTCGTGTAAGTTATAAAACATAAAAGTATTAAAAAATTAAAAAACAGTACATACATGTTCCATTGTTAGAAAAAAGCCCTGTGTAAAGAAAGTATAAGGGCATTATCCGCCACGTGGCCCAAGTGCAGATTGGCGGACTTCACATGTCTTAGAAAATTTTCTAAAACAGATTTCCTCACGAAGTAGTAACACAAGTATATTTACTAGCAAAAACTAAAACCAACTTTAAATCGAAACAAATGTTTAAGGTTATAACGCGTGGACGTCCTCTCTGTATTTCCGAATTATCGTAGGAATAGGAATAGGAATCATAGAAATAGAATATAATGAGAACCTAACAAAACTTTCCTCAAACTACTCTTAAGTATCTCTTTTCAATTAAATATGAATCATCGAAAACAGTTCACGTGATTTTGAGTTAACCGTCCATTTATTGCGCAAATACCTGTTGTCAATTTATGAATAATACGTTTTTCTCAGGGATCCATCAGGGATCATTGTTAAAATTGGACCTAATTTAATTAGACCACACGGCAAGCACTAGCTTTCAAATAATCACCCAGTCGAAAGTTATGAGATGACAAACATAAAAAAAAACAATTGAGTTGGGAATCTCTTCCTTCTTTTGAAGTCCGTTGAAAACTTAAAGGGTATATAAATTGAACCTTTATAATATTCGTATAATTAAATGTATACTTTAAAATATTCTGTTCACAGTTCTGATACAGAATATAACACAAGAGACAGTGTTTTATTTCAAAAAGGAAAACTCAATTTTCCGCTGAGAGCCACTCCGTGAATGCAAATTACGCTTCTTATAGTTTCGTAAGCAAAACTTTATAAATTAAGAGCTAGACCAGGACCGGATGGAATATAATTAGGTTACTTGTTACCAAGGAGGTTTTAATCTCTTCGCCACGTTCCGCTGGTGGACGTATAAAATGAAACAACATGATATCTAAACCAGATGGCATTCATGATGAACCGATAAAAAGACCTGACCTATTTCGACCAATACCAGTCACATTATGCCATCGATTATGTCTTCGCCTGTTCTGTCAAAGACAAGAGAACTATACTCAAATATTCTATATTATATATATATATTTCTGTTTAGAATCGATTTCGGTCGAGTCTCAAAACTAGGCCTAATTTCTGTTTGTAAAAGTTTACTAGTTTATTTTACAGCATACTAACACAAGATATCTCGTTCCGACTTATATCAATGATAATGGGTATATATAACTAAATCATTGTTTGAAAGAAGCCGCCAGTTAAAATTTATGACTAACAATAAATACCTTCACAAAGGTTGCGGTGGTGAGCAATAGCTCAGTCCTGAACCAATCGAGGGCCTCGAAGCATTACTAAACATGTTGTGGCCGCTTCATCATTTCATAAAAAAAAATTCGGCATATTCTAGTCACAGCAGTCAGAGGAGCATTGCTCGCTCGTTTATTTTTTTTGTAAACAGACTGTAGACTTAGCGTAAGTTATCAACTTTCCCAGCCCTGTAGTTCTGGGCTTGTAGAATACGGCTACGGTGTCTCCTGCCTGTCGTAGAAGGCGACTAAAAGGGGCCTCGGGTTCACGGGGCGACAAGGATGGAAGCCTTTGTCGTCCGCTAAAGTGGACCCAGGAAGAAGGCGACATCGGCTGACCCGTGTCGCCTTCGACTGCGAGGGCACAGTGGGGAGGGATTAACCTCTTCCCCGGGACGTACTCAGAGAGTACAGTGCAGAGGGGCTCCGGTGCGTTCCACTGGAGATCCCGGAGCCCGTCACCATGCACTGAGGAAGGGCCGCCTTCCCTCCAGAAAGCGGGGTATCTTCTTGAAGATTTCCCCCTCGTCAATAAAAAAAAATTATCAACTCACTAACCTAGCGCGATACATCTTCTGGTGTGAGATACACGTTTCTCATTTGGCGTGTAGGTACTCAACTCTTATTAAAAATGTAACAAAAAAAGTATGTTTTGTTTACTACAATTTATATTTCAATGAAGATAATTGAAATCGCAACTAACGAGCGCAGTGCGGCGCGCACTCTATTTGTGCTTAAATTAACTTATTACAGATTAAAATTAATACATTTATGCAGGTACATTTTCACAGTTCCAAATTGTATTATATATAATCTGTATGTTATAGACAAATAATAATCCTTATTGCATATGATTTTCACAACTGGGTTTCACTTCATATTAACCTTCTATTTTTTTTTAAATGATACTAATAAATATGGCTTTCAGCAACTTTGGGGCCAGAATATTAAAAATCTGCCTCTACTTCAAAGTACTTTTTGAATTTATTTGGAGTTTTTAAACTAAAAATAACTGCTTTTGAATGCCGGTGTACTACCTATCGAAATCAAATCTCTTTTCTTCTTTTCTTACAATTGTTTCCTATTGTTTCCGTGTTCACCAGTAGTAAGGGTTTCCTTTCCTGTTTCCACACACACACACAGCTTTGATTTCCCGTTGATTATTATTATTCAGAGAATGGATGAAGTCGTTAATACGAACAAGTATATTTACGTACACAAACAAAAACCGACTTCAAATCGAATCAAACGTTAAACGCTATTGAAGTTCATCCTTTAAAAATAAATGAAATCATCGAAATCGGTGTACGTGATATTGAGTTATTCGTCCATTTATTTCGCACATCACATACTGAATGCAAATCTAAGACTTATGTGGTTTTTTCATGAATGCCATTGTCAGAATTGGGACCAGATCGGTCAAGGAAAGTAGAAAAAATCTTTAAAATCGGTTGACACAATGGAAAGTTATGCGGTAACAAACATAAAAAAAACCGTACAAACGAATTGAAAACCTTTTTTGAAGTCGTTTGTAAATGTACAGTAAAGTATTATTTCAAATTAAACTTGTCTTTAAATAGAGGTTTGCAAACCCGCAAACAAGATGAATATACATTTTCCGAACATTCAATGTTTTAATTCAACTAAGTTACTTTACTCTAAGAAATATTTCTAAGTTGTTAAAACAATTTTACAACATAAAGTGCGCTTGAAACGGGTCGCGCGCACTAAAAGCACTTCCGTAAATATATTTAAAAGCTAAATATTTTTAACTTTGCATGTCAATGCAACGTACGCCGGGAGCTCGCTACCAATCAATAAATTGTACGTGGGTATAAAACTCGGCGCGGGATCGGCGTCAAAGCGAATCTGAAGACAAAAAACGTACGACCATTACATCAATCCAATTTGAGGAATGGCTCACATTACACTCGTTCCGGCCCATACAAATTATTACGGATAGGAAACAATTCACAAGCGTAAGCGTTTTAATACAAATTATACTAAATTTTTCTTAGATGATGTGATAGGATACAAAAATATAATAGCCGAACTAATTACGTTTCCTTTAGGATGTTTCTTCGGCATTTTGTTTCTGACAAACAGAAATAATCTAGACGTGTATTTACTTCCGTAGAAGACTATGTGGAATATGGTAGAAGGTATGAATTCTGGAGCTTGAATAGTGGTTATTTATGTTAAGCATAAATAACCACTATTCAAGCTGCAGTTCTAAGAGATAAAAACTGCATTACTCACACACAAGTTAGTACATAAGCACTTCTTTTCGAATATGTTTTATATGGTGTGAGTACATATAGCATATTGTATTTATGTTACTATTATCATATGTATGTATTGGTAAATATGTATGTATATACAAGTATATTTAGTGTTATTTTTTCTATATTCAGATAAAAATGTATATAATCACAGACCCACTTAAAACTTTTCTAGAAATTTCTGTCCATATAAATGTCTGGAACAGATCGCTAAGATCGCCCATTGCGCATGCAATTATATAAAATTGTAAATGTATTACTTCTGTGGTGTTATTTTTTAATTGTTGTTCAATGAAGTATTATTTAATTCATTCATTTATTCATTCATGCAGAGGACAATCAAATTCAATTTAATCATTTATTTGTGGAACACAGGTATTGAATATAGAATTCAGAAGTAATTTGTCCAGCTATCTCCTACCCTGCGGACATACAAATTTAGTCAAGAGAAAGAATTACCCTATACCGAAATAATAAAGTGTCAATGTAAACTGTCAAGGTCCACGACATTATCAAATGTCTCTCACTGTCGCGTCAACACTTCCTTCGTCTTTCTTCTCTTATCCTTTCGATATGCGTAATCCCTTGAGGCCTTTGTCGGTATTCTCACAACTGACAGATCACACGTATTCTGTTTTAGTGTTAATCCTAATCTCATTCTGTCAAACCAAATCAAATTGGTAGAATAAAAAAAACTAAATTATTATTATCAAAGTCTGATAGAAAAAAACAAATTGACTGTTTAATGTACATATGTTTCCGAAACCATAAGCGAACGATGATTTCACAGAAATATACATCCGAGAGTTGATGTTAAAACAACCAAACATCAAAATTTACATAAAAACTTAAACATAACAACTACAAAAAGAATTACCGATACGTTACAAAGAGTTTTTTTGATATTTCTTGGTAATATTGTTAAATGTAGTAATAGTGAACATTGTAATATTATCGATATTATACCTACATATAGTTTTTGATAATGTAAATTGCTAGTAAGATTTTTAAATAATAATTTTATTTATTCTCACTATTATAAATTTAATTAAATAATAATATAATGTGAAAGAAAAACTGATGAGATATACTCGGACTAAGGTTCAAATTATATCTAATAAACATTAGAATCTAACGTCGCCTGTTATCTGTATTCACATTTTGTTTTGTTTTCCGTGCTTACAAACAATCAGCCGTTTCACTTTAAAGGCACGCAATATGATATCCTTAAAATATCAAACGAAAATTGAAATGTAACAAACATTCCTATATCCAGGGCGTACGTTACACCGTCTATATACTCGTATAAATGGAAATTTGAAGCCGCATAAAATGTACAAACCGGAAATGTCACAAAAATTTGAGCGGAAACTGTTTGACGCTCGAATTCACGCGGCTCAAACAGCGATGAATAAAACAAAAGGTCACTGAGCGCAGATTGAAATGAGCTTTACTATGCGAGAGAGGTCGCAGCTCGATGTCTGCTGCCATACTTCGTAATAACCATACACTCTTACATTCATCTTCAACCGTCTTCAAAAATGGAGGAGGTTCTCAATTCGTCTATATGATTTTATGTTTATTACCTCATAACTAGAACTAGAGCCGTGGTAGAGTGTCCGGGCGGTTGTCTCAAGTTGCGTAGTACGCTAGCAACCCGAGTTCGATCCCCGTGCATCGGTGCCGGCACCAATGAATTTGTTATTGCAATTTTATGTGCTGATTTACCACGCACTCGGCGGTAAGGAAAACTACATGTCTTAGAAAATTTTTCTAAGGCATGTGAAGTCTACCAACACGCACTAGGGCCGCGTGGGGACTATGCCCTTATACTCTCTTTACAGAGAAGGCCTCCGCCGAACAATAAGACATATATATTATATATATAAAGGCTGTAACTTTAACCTCATAACTTTAGACTGAATAAACCAGTTTTCATTTTTCTTTTTTATTTGAAAGCTGGTGCTTCCGGTGTGATCCTATTTCAATAAGTCAATTTCTGTCAATGGCATCCACCAGAAAGCCATACAAGTATTCAATTTGCATTAAGTATTTGCGCGACAAATGGACGAGCAATTCAATACGACGCCAACCGATTTTGATGATTCATTTCTTATTGAAATGCATGTACTTCGAGTTAAAAGTAGTTTAATGAATGTTTGGTTATATACCTACGATAAGTCTAAAATACAAAAAGACGCGTAATAGCGTTATAGACACAAAGCGCTATTCGATTTGCAGTCGGTTTTTTTTGGTAAATGTACTTGTACTCTTAAATTTTTCATGTCGTCTACGTTGTTTATAACATTTTTTATACGAAAGGGGCAAATGAGCTTACAGCTCCACAGAACTAGAGCGATCACCGTCGCTCATGAATTCTTCATTTGTTCTGGCATTCATTGCCCTTAAATCAAATCGTAAATCGAACACTCAGTCACTTTGTGTATAGCGCTACCTCTTTATATAATATTATAGATATGCGTGTATTTAAAATGTTATAATACTACACAGCTACAAAAACGTGTCGGAATAATAACATTAAATAATAGCGTATCGTTAACTTTCAATCGAAGCGAGAAATATTCATTAAAGTATCATTAGCACGATCACAAAGAATCATTAATCAGCGATGCTCTGGATTACAGGCAACGCGCCGAACACAAACTTGGTTTTCTGAATGAATTAACAGATATCTGATTTCTTTGTTTGGACGTAATGAATAACTTCCTCTTTTTTTGCGCTTCACGTTCTTTCCTTATAATTAATTAATTTAACTCGCATCTTATAAGCCTATAATTAGAAATCGTAACAATTTGTGTGGGTATGCCGAAGTTGAAACGTACTATACAGGTTGTTAGGAGGCCGCTTCCGAAAATCAAGACAGGCGATAATACTAATGACTCTTTTGATGATGAAGCGGATAAAAATCGATCCTGATTTTAGAAAATCTTATTTTAAAAAGTTTTATTAGCATTATTTACGCTCTATATTATACATATTAGTACAGCTAAATGAAACGATAGTTTCATAAAAAAACACTTTACTAAAAAACAGCAATGAAAGACAAAATCAAAAATAGCTGATGCTCGGATCAATGAACGGCCGGGCGCGGCGCGGCCCTTATAGCGCGCTCCCCAAAACTTACAACTTTGTAAGTATAAAAATTTACAAGCGCCATAAAATAATTAGAGGCGGCTTTCACAATAAAAAATTGCAAGTAATTTTAAATAGTTGTGACGTACCTGCCTGTTTTCAAATTATTGGACGTTCTAAAAACGGAAAGTCTGTTGACATAAGAACACTATTTTGAATTCATTTTGATTTCACTATAGAGATTCTGATATTTTAAAACATATGCACGGCTTGCGATACATTCAGTCACAGCCTATATATGTGTACACTGTTGGGCACGGGCTTTCTCTGTAAAGAAAGTCTAAAAACAGTCCGCCACGGGGCCCTAGTGCGGGTTGTCAGACTTCACATGGATCGGAAAATTTTCTAAGCCAGCAGGTTTCCTAAATGTTTTCCATCAAGCACGTGGTAAATCAGCACTTAAAATTGCAACAAACAAATTAATTGGTGCCGGCACCGGGGATCTAACTCGGGTTGCTCGGTTTGCTTAACTCGGGTGGCGACCGTATGAACACAGCTTACCGAAAAACCGTGTTACGATATATAGGCCGTATTAAAACAACGACAATAAGATTTATTTTGTTGCATATTTTTATATTTGTTACATAAGATAATTAAATATATATAAAAAAATTAAAAAAGTTTATTCATTTTTTTCTTGTCCATTTCATTTTCGTAATTATGATGGCAACAAATTTTTGTTTTCTCTGTTATATACACAGTATACACAATTAGAAATTCCTTAATAAACGCATTATAACGTCGGTAGATTATAACTACAGCGATACTTTATTATCACATTAAATAAAAAAATCGCTGAATAATTATTACCATTTACTGTTGCCATTATAACAAAAAATACGGCCTCATATGCATGAACAGACATTTCGCGACTATTTTGGGGGTTATATCTTGTATCGTTAATCACATGATAAGACGCTATCTTGTATTTATCCTACTATTTACAAAGAGTTTTATTCACATGCTATCTTTAGACTTTTGCCACGTGGTTCCCCTTAACAAATTATACGATTGATAAATAAGTGACAAATAGTAATTCTTATGATAAAATGTCCTAATCACAATTTTCTTTCGATCGCACAACACGGACGCTCCGTGTAGTAGATTTTATGTTTGATCCTTGATTGATATATTGATATACGTATTTTAACTCGAGCCATAGGTCCCCCCGCTGAGGGGTAACATCGGCTTGGACGGTTACTATGTTAGATTCCGATCTGAGGGCGCCCTAGAAAGCCGAACAACGACACGGTGGGTTGCTATTTCTCGGATATTGGCTTAAATATACTTGTTATAAACTACAATGACCAACAAGAGACCAACTAATGGCGGAACTAATAATAACTAATGGGTGAAATCAATACATATTATAAAAGAACCCGCTGTCCCCCTAACAAACGGATTTTCATTTGATTGATACTATATAGATATAGAAACTTATCGTGTTTTCATTGTTTATGTTTAGTTAATTCTGTAAAGAGTCATCTGCTACTTTAAATTTTAATGTTTTTATAAACTTCGTTGCAATGCGGAGTTATTCATGCCGCCGTTGTTTCGCCTGCGTGTATTCGAGTGTCAAATTGCTTTCGGTATTGCAGTCTCAACGCCGTTTTCGGTTTACAGGTTTTTTCGGCGACGTGCTTCTCGAATTCGATTCGAACAAACTGTATGCAGAATATACCGATATAAGGAAAACTATTATTGTACTTTTTAGATTATCGGTAAAATCTGACTAACTAATAGATAAATCAATACCCTGTATTAGGGAAATGCTCTACCGAACCCCGAGTTTATCTTACCGACTAAATATTAATCATTTTTATATAACTGAACGTGTATGTGGAAAGAATACTGTGCATGAGTGTATAAATGATAGTGTGGTTTTTTATTTTCTGCCAAAGTTTTGCAAAACTGAAAATTCGAGGATAATTTATTTTAGAGATGAAAGACGCAGTGATGCACTTAGTTTGGAGCAGGTGTAACCGAATACAAGATACTATAAAGTACCAACTTTTCTTCACGAGTATTTTGCTAAAAATGTAATAACAAAACAAAATAATTATGTCAGCTTGGAAATATATATTTCAGAATCACTAAATCCAAAATTGCATAAGGCATGATTACACTAAAAGTGGACTAATTTATTCCAATTTTACTCCCAGCCAGCGCCCCGTCATACTGCTAAATAGTTTTCTGAGTCATATTTCTTTTACGTGAAATATGATATCCGTGAAGCTGCAAACGGAAATTGAAAAATGCCAGACGTAACGTACACCCCCGATATGGACACGGAAATACGATGCGGCGTAAAACCTATAAACCGGAAACACCGCAAAAACTATCGCCGAAAACCATTTGTCGCGCGAATTCGCACAATATGAAGAACAAGGAAAACTGTATCGTTGTCACAGAGCGATAATCATAACAAAAGCAATAAAGTTCAGTTTCGATCGGCCTTTAAAACACTGTAACGATGAAAACTGCTCTCTCACGACCTATATCTCATTTTACGAACAGACTGAGCATGCCCAGAACTGAGCATAGGATTTTTTTTATGTGATCCATGTATCCATTATCGATTATATCAAAGATATACCACGGGACTCAAAAAATGTACCGAAGACACTTTCCCATGCTTTTTGGTTTTGTTATTGGTTGGTTTATGAAAATCTAATTAGGTAAATACTTTCTTAAGGACAACGAGCTAAACGTAGAAAAAGAAATGTAATATTGTGGCCACAACTTCGTAATATAACAATGAAATTCTGAAATAAAACAGAGCATCCGCGCGTAATTGCGTTTAATATTTAATCAGCCTAGTATAATATAAGATTTAAAGTCGGTTTTTGTATTATACATGGTATTACAGTAGTTTAAAATAAACAAAAAAGTTATCATACTAATACATCGTTTTTCCAAAGTTTATTTATGCAAAGAAATACATGAATTCTCACTAAATAAATTAGAGTAATCCCATTGCAATGAAATCGTCGACGACTTCATTGAGCCTCTGTTTTGCCAGTTCGTTTGGCTTTACCGCCATCTCGCTCATGTCGGCAGAGTTTTCCAAGCTCGGCGCGTTCTCCTCGTGAACTGTTATCACGGGAAGTATGAAGATGCCCATTATCAGACCAAGAGGTTGTATCTACAAACAAAATTGTCTAGTGAGTTACTAATATTTTGAATGACTCCATTAGTAGTATTAGTATTTCATTTTTCTTACCCTCCCGGTGTAGACCTGAATATGACATAGTTGAGTCTACACCGCTGTTGCATAGCACGATCGAGAAAGTAACACAATCTCGCGGAATACCAACTTGGAGTTATACTTATAAATCTGCGTTTCGCAACTCTTCATAATAAGACGGCGACGCATCTTCAATCCCTTTAGAATGTGTTTGTGAGCGGCGGGCTCGCTTTAGATCAGGTGATCGTTAGTCCCCTTCTCTTTTAAAAAAATATTACTACTTTGAAAGAAGTAGAAAGAGAATATAGGCACCGGAACTTGGTATTATTATATAAAGTGCTGCAATACCAAAGAGAGACGTTCACTCCCTCACCACACCAGAGCGTTGCTGCAATTAAACTATAATTGCTGCAAAAACGCGATAACTGTCGCCCTTGTTCTTGTCACCTCCAGACATTAAGAAAGAGAAGTTACAGCAAGCAGGCAATATACAGTAAATATGTACTCTATTTTTTATTAAACAAGCAAAATCCGCCGCTATCGTCACACAAGACTGGAAGTTTAACGATCACCGGGGGTTTTCATGATTATGACATCAATATTAAAATCTTACTCTTACCAAATTTAACTCATACTCAAAATCCTTTTTAGAGTAAACTTTTTCAGGTTCCACCTGCAACCTTCTTAGGGCATTGCTTAGTTCTGAATAATAGTAGTCGAGGAGTTGGCGGTAATGACGTGCACGAAACTGTCCGTCGGATCCACTAAATATAAAATACATCAAGTCCAATATAGGGTTCGAAATTTGATACCCTTGATAATCCAGAACTACAATTTCAACCTCGCCATTCTGTGAAAAATATACAAGAAAATTAAAAAATAAATAAATATAAAAGAAGCTTATGAGACGATTTAGAATTTATTGGAAAACATTCCATGCGCTTACCATTTTGTGAAATGACGAAAAATCTCGCGCTCAAATACCGAAGTAATCGGTCACATTTTTAACGAAGGTAAAATTCTCGCCAAAAAAAAAGTTTGGTTTCTGTTTATTTGAACTAAATTTAATGATCCATATACAAGTAAGATATCATAACATAGTTGAGTAAATTACCATATTTATTTGTGTTAATTCTTTTACGTTGTACGGGTGATAAAAGTCTCAGAGCTATAAGAAATATAAATAATACCCACGTACAAGTCAACAATTTGACGACATGACCAAACATTTCTTACCTCTTTCACTCGATGCATTATATTGCTAGGCCTGAAGTCTCCGTGCGCGAGTACGGGACAACGCAATGGTTTCGTGAAAAATTCAAAATTCTGCTTTTCAAGAAAGTCTTTTAAACGTTGCAGGTTCTCTTCATTTATGACAGAAAAAGCCATTGTAAGAAATTTATCAAACACCTCCTTGAATTGGTTAAGATCATAGCGTGAACCGTATTTCTCGACTAAACGGTCATACTCTGCGGGGTCATGTTGCCTTAAAGCGATCGACAGCGCGTGGAATTTTGCCATTTCCAGAACTGACTTTGAAGCGTACTCCCAGTCGATACTCTTAAATCTGTTGTGCGTTGTGAAACCACGTGCCGATAAATCCTCCAGGACCAGAACCTCCTTCAAATATTCCTTGTTGCACTTATAAAATTTGCACGCATTAAGTTTGTACTTCTCTTCAATACTATATTTGTTTTCCAACTCTTGGTAGCGCTTAAGTAGGTCGGTATAGAAATAGATTTCAGTATCATAAAAGTCTCCGATACCCGTCTGCATTCTCATTTTCTCTCCAATTATGGGCACCTTCGCGAAGAGCTTGAGATCGTCACATTTGGGTGCTGATAAGGTGATCAGGTACAACCGCGAAGAGTAATTGGCTCCACCGGTAGAAATTTCATGAATACTCGTCACGTGATTCTCATATCTGTGCTCCTCAGCTATATTGTCTAACATACTTTTAAGCAATTTTTCAACGTCTTCCATGTCTCAGATTTTTAATTACACTGTGTATATTATTCAAAATTAAAGCAGAATACTGTAGCCGTTATCTTAGAGAATATCACTGATAAACACGCGCTACGTGACCGTTGTGTTGTTTACAAATAATCAAGACCTTATCAACGCTTGCCTAAGATTACGGCGCCAAAATATTTTAAATGCCATGCTATACGTTCGACTTTACGGTGAGTTTTTCGATTGCCCTGCCAGCTTGTACCAAAAAGTTTTCATTTACCACTTTCTTAGATGTACAAAAGTATAACTGAACGGCTGACATTTCGTTCCACCGCTTTTGCGCCTGTTTATGTCGTCACTTTAATAAAAAATACGGCAAAAGTGCCACTATCGAAGAGACCAGTGAAAATTATTCTGTTCTTTATTCTTTATCGTTCCCATTAAAACATTGCCAACATATCTCGAACTCCTTTGAATGTTTATAGACGGCTTGCAATATCCACTTCACGTAATCAGTGGAACTTGTACTAGCTGCTATTTTAGTTTAAAAACTAAATATTGACTTTCTAAAACCGATTTTAATACCTAAATTAGAAGAAAGAAATATATAAAAATAAATGTAATTGTAATCATTTTTAGGTTTTGGACTTAAACAATAAATTATGAGATATTCCAAAGAAAAACTCGGGGTATAAGAAGATACGCCAATTTCTCTTCGTACTTTATCTGAGACAATTAAATCTGCGATCAGGAATAATTTCAGTCATGTAATTTCTTCTAACTTCTAGCCATACTAGTTAGTTGAAGTTATTTCAAAATAAACCTAATAGTTCTTATACAGTTCTTGTACATATCTAATGTAACAACAAAAAGAAATAAAATTCTTAATCAATTTTATCACTAAAATATAACAAAGTCTGGTCCAATTATCATCGAATTTGAAAAAAAAATTGGTAATATTAATAAACACGGTTTTATCTCGGTTTGACCAGGGGAAAATATGTCTGACGTAATGAGTTTTGTACTTCTCGGATACCTACGCACAAAAAAATTACTTGTTTTACAAAGACCTTGATAGGACATTTTAAATTGTCTTTTTCGAATGAAATGTTATTTCTTTTTGTCTAACTGAAAATGTGCTATAAATTTCTTTAATATATTCATTATTCAGTAACTAGCTTATGTTAGAGTCTATGTTAAATTCACTCACCATATTTTTATTCTTAGTTAGTTTTACTCTATATGAATTTATACTTACGACGAGACGATTGTTTGGCGCTTTGCAACTCTGCTGGCAAATTCATTATCCATTCCAGTACGGTGGTCGTATCGTAGTTGAAAGTTTGTTAAACTTAATTAATTGCAGTTTCAAATATTCTCGAATATAATTCCTTTCCAAGATTAAGAGACGGCTATTGAATAAATGAAGTTTGTTTACTTTGTCTGAACGTGGCGTACATAAAGTACGCATAACACTGCTAGGCTAATTTTATGTATAACGTTATTTATAAAGTTTTTTTTACGGTTGACGTTTTTTATAACATTTTTTTGGTTGGACCTACGCTGAATGACCACGAAAACGTTAATTTCACCGGGCTTTTAAGAAGGTGCCGAACTCTTAGGACTTGAACCTCTATATGCATCGCTAGTTGGCTTGTTATTCTTTTCGCGGGAACTTTCCGAGGGTCAACGGCTACTTCTCTCGCAGTTACTTCAGTCGGACTACTCACTGAGCTTATTACATTATATCCCAGATGTATCGCCATTTGGCAATAAATAATGGCCTTAACTAAAGAAACGGTAAACTTAAGGATGGTAAAAGACTAATCAGAAGACCTTGTGAACCTCAATCTTACGTAAAAACACAATTAATGAAATAATTAACACCAATGTCTAAAAAACGCAAGCGAATTTGGGTCACACGCATCTACAATTTAAACGATTAGCTTGACTTAGAATACCAAATAAACGATTTATATTCGCGATTCATTCTCAATTAGACCAAAAATATAGATCTTAGACCAAAGCATTTATAAAACAAAGAAATAAAACAACAAAGTGTACAGTATTGTTCCTTTTATTATCTCAGGAATTATTTTCATATTAATATAATATCATAGTATCATTACAACGGATATAGTTCAGCAGGTAATGAGGCATGCCCGAACGGTGGTACCTGACCAGTCCCTTCGTTTATACAATAATTACAAATAAACTTTACATAACTATTAACAATAGCATACTCAAGCAACTTTCGAATCATATCATAACTAATTCAACACAAATGCTTTTCTCTTTAAAGATTTAACAGAGAAAGTTGAGAAGCATTGTGAAAAATAACAAATAAATTAGAACGAAAGAAATGATCATTTTTTATTAAGATTGGAAAAGCGCCCGATGTGACCAGAGCGCGCAACTACAAACTAGAAACACACAACAATCTAGAAAAATTGTCGCAACAGACTACATAGCCTCAAACAATCTGATAAACTGATCCGTAAGGTCTTTTCATCGGTCGTCACTAGTGCGTCTATCAGCTACTTTGCATCATTAAGAAAATCAAACATCTAGTCCATTCAATCATACATATGACAACATAGACTTACCATGTCTAAACAGTAATCTTGTTGAGACAAATAGTAAAAGTGTATTACCATAGATACTTTCCACGAGAGACATGTGGGTAGCACATGTCTCTCAACACATGTATAAGCTAACATAATGAAAACATTCATTTTCTATATAAACATTCAAAGTTTATAATAGCATTAGAACCTAGTAGATTTTTTTTGCAATCTATAACGACTTGGTGCAATTAAACAATTTATGGACTCACTTCCACTGTATCTTCGGAAATTAATACAATGAAAAAAGACATTTGGTTTACACAACGCTTTTCCAACATTCCACAGCTATAGGTCCCCATTCTTAATTTTAAAACGTGTAAAAATACGGCATTAGCTTACACTGTTACGTACAAAAGCGAGCGCGTAGAATATTATTTGTTATACATTGACAAAATACTTGTATTATTTAGAAATAATCAGCCGTTATTAAGATAACCGCTCGGCTCACACCCATATTCATTAACATCAAAAATAAATGCAACATTCTCTATTTCAATAATATAAAAGCTACAGTTACTATTTGTAGTTATGAAGGAAACAATTGGAGTGTATGTCTGCATATCATACTACAACTACAAGGAATCACGATACAATTCATCAAAAACATGAAGGTACAAAGGTCAGGATACAAACATTGTAATAGTTGTAACACGTAGATGGCGACAACAAAGCCATATCAAGATTAGCTACTACCTACTTTACATCAAAATGTCTACGTACAACGCTAAATCACAAAATAATTTGTTTAAGAGTTAGTTATTGTAGAGCAATTACATCAATCTCTATCGTCTTGAGCGAAGCAATGTTACAATATGACAACCAAGGTATAGTTGAATAATGCTGCACTTCGCTTTAAACCGGTTTTCACATTCGAACACCCTATTGCGTCACAAACGTCAACAAAGCATTGTTTGAATGGAATCAGAATGAGCCATGTAATTAGCATATTGATTAAGTCTAAACCCGTTTTATACGTCTTTACCTGCATTGAGTTCGCCAATATCGTAACACAATATTTTGTAAGTGCTCATCAAACTAAATTATGTATCCAAGGAATGTGTTCCTTCTCGCGACCAAGGAATTATAAAGTAGTATCCGTAACCGCGATGTAATCTCACATTACTTAATTGAATATCATACAAAAAGTGGCGAAATTCAAAATTACTCTCTCGTAATTGCTTAATTTTGTATTGCACAGAACTGGTCATCACTCGGTTTAATGTTTTGAATTCAAATGGAAGATTAATCCTTTAACCAAAATGTAAGATATACGTGCAGTGCCTTGCTTTCAAGAACTTAATACAATCCTTACAGTATTAGGAAAAAAAACATTTTTAATAGGCATTACTTACGCAGAATAACCGTTACAAATCCAACTCGACAGATACCAAAATTTCGGCTGTTTACTCAAGCTTCCTTAACATGTATATTATCAAATATATTATTATTTATAGCTTTAAATACACATATACAAGTCAACGTTCAAAATTAAAGTATATTTATTTTGCTATCACTGAAAAGATACATTACAATAACAGATACGGGCCACGCGCGACGGGTGGACGCAAAATAATTTTTAATACATCTACGAAATCATAAAATAGCAGTCATTTATTTATTATTTAAGAAAACGTAACTTTAAACATTGTTTTGAAGCGAAAATAACATGTATTATTGTAGAATTAGCATCGCATTAATACGGTTATTTATTAAGTAATTTGAAATACTTAAGCTCAAAACACCAATAAATTTTAGGAAAATTCATAAATTACACAAGCATGTCTAAATGGCGTCAACACGTCGCGCGGGACCGACAATCAACAGCGCCTAAGAAAGAGATAACAATTTTTAGGATAATACCCATAAACACGTTGCTATGTAGAACATTTCAGTTTACAATTACGTAAGTTATTATCTAATAACTATATTATAACCGCTTGCGGAGACACATAAGAAAATTATAAGGTCGCAATTGCTTTATGTCTCTGCAAGCTCGTGTACTAGAATAATTATTGTTCCGGGGTCGGCTTTGACCCGTGCACACTCAAGCCAGTGTTACCCGGTAAAGTTAAGGGTAGCTAAGTGAACCTCAAGCTAAAAACTACCAGTATCGGTAGGTGATACAAATTGTCCATTTTGATAATGATTACGATTACCTTATAAAGCTACGTTGAGTAGGCAATTTCACAAGAAACATTTTTTATGAATGAGTTGATTTATGTGCTTTAATGTCAATATAATTTAACGCCAATTTTCCCTGCACGATACCCCAACTCAAATTTATGTTAGTATCTATTTTTAGATTTGTATCCGTTACGACCGATCCAAACTGAAATTTTTATATCAACAGAGGCGGTGTCTTTGCATTAACATTGAACCTTAAAAAATATTATAATAACAACAACAGAATAAACTTGCATAGTTACTAATATGCAATAAAATCGATGTATAGTGGAATATTTCTACACAGGGTAATTTCAATATGTACAGTTACTAAGTAAAACTACCGGCGGCGTTACGGCGTGTTGCCAACGCTACACGTAAACATAATAACGAATTATTTTAAGTATATACAAAAATTATAAACTACTAGAAATTTACCTTGAAATAGACTTTATTTCAAGATTTTACAATGAATCTAAGTCAAACAATGAATTCGACAATCATATAGATTTTCAAGAGATAGTTTTTCTAATTATGTATCTAAAACAAACATCCCTACATCTATGCACGTAATCGAGTTAGATAATAATTAATAAATAATAATATTTAAAACGACAAAATGGAAATTAGACAAAAACATGATTGCGGTATTGCCAGTTCAAAAAAATATGCAATTATATACTAAATGGAATTAAAACTAGTAAAGTATATGTAAATCTTAATTTAAATCAGGCCGTTAATCTGCAACATCTTTGCAGCATTGTAGATTCTCAGAGCAATGCATTTTTTCTCACTAATATTCAGTTAGTAAAAACGTGGCGACGACGAAAATAGGAAACCAGGTCTAAAATAACAATCACAAAATTTTATTCACAATAACATTTATAGCTAGACAGAAGTTATAACTGCATTAATATAAGCATTTCTCCGAGTTACATTGTAACTTAATTTGTTCATTGTTTACCAATTACTTGAATTATATATTTTGTAATGACTAGTCATTCTTTTTCTATTTTTCATTTGTACAGATAAACAGACAATTTGTTTACCTGACATTATTTTGCATTGAGATATACACAGGAAAGTTAAATAAACAATAAATGTACTTAAGTTGTTTATGTTCAACTAATTATAACGAACAGGGTAGTAATTATTTAAAAAATTGGAGAAATTTTTATACCGACTGTTATAGGGATATAACATAATGTTTACTTTGGTTTCAGTGAATCTATTTTTAAGTAACATAGGGCGGGTCGTACACCTTGCACACAAATTACTACTTCAAATATACGACTTCAGCACAGAATAGTTCGGGAGTGACGCGCAATTTGAACTTTAACTAATGTTACCCGCATATTGATATTGGAGACGGATTATTTAAAATGCAGAAATAAGTTGAGTAGATCAAAGATCACCCTCGATGGGACCAAAGCCGAAAATAACCTTTACCCAAGAGTAATAAGGTCACTTTTCCTGCCTAGATATAGCTAAAGCCAGCTGTAGTTCAGCGTCTTCTTGTCTTCTTCTGGCTTCAGCTTCAGCTTCGAGCTGTTTGGACTCGGCGGCCGCCCACGCCCACTGCTGTTCCTCCGACGGCAGAAACTCTACGCTCTTTGTCTCTGCAGGTTTGGTCTTTTTTTCTTTATTCTGTTTCGTCCTCCCTATTCCGCCTATCGTGTGGACGAGCGACTTCGCGTATTTCACCGGCTTGGGCGACTTCTCTTTCTTACTAGGAAGCGTGTTAGTTGGCCACGTCTCGTTGAGATTTTTATTCGCGTCGGTGCCCCAGTCCGTCGCCCAATTTTCAGTTTTGTTTGCCCAGTTGTCGGTTTTCCAGTCGCCGGTGGAGTTTTTAGTGGTATTGGACGACCAGGCGTCGGGTTTAGAGGGGTTCGGTTTAGTCCAAGCATCGTCTGAAGCCCAGTTATCATTGGGCCAGGCCGCCCAAGATTCGCTATTGTTATTTTTGTAAGCAGACCTTGAACCGAACGGATCATAAGCGACCGGCGGTGCTGAGACGCGACCGCTACGTTTCTCCGGCAACGCAAAGCTTCCATTGACAGTCGACGAAGGGGAAAAGAAGTCGTCAGTTTCAAAGCCGGCGACTGAAGTCGGTCGGCCGTAGGGATCGATCTTTTTAGAATCAGTGACATCGGCAAAGGGATCCTCTATATTGAATGGATCTTCATATCTGTAGTCTTTGAAGGGGTCATCGGTGAATTCCATCGGTTTGGCGCGGTCGTTCTGGACGCAACAAAGTGTGTGAGTCAGAGGGCGTGTGTTTGGTGTGTATATGTGTGAGAGAGAGAGAGGGTGTACGCACGTGAGGCCGGCCGCCGCGTCCGCTTAGCGCTGCAATGTGGGGACAAGCGAGCGTGGTTAGCAGGTTAGTGACAACTGGTGATCTCGACAAGGCGGGACACTTTGTGATATCACGACTAGATCGTTATTTAAGCCTATTCAACAAATAATAACAATATACTTTTTCTATATTTCGTAATGTAACAATCGAATTTTCATATGGAAAACAATTCGAGTTATGTTTAAAACCGTAACTATAATTAAACATATCACAAGGTGTTCCGAAACAAGACAATACAATACAGAACATATGTACATATAGTTAAATAGTAAGTTTGAATTGAAACGAACAAATAAATGAAATTAAAGAAATAATTAGGAAGACAATGGGATGAAACAAAAAAGACAAAACCAGCCTTAATGTTAAACTAACAACTGAGAGCATAAATGTCTACTAAAATTAGTTGGTTAATCAAAGTGCACAACAAAATAACCAGCAATTATATAAAGCAGTACAACAGAAATACTTTGCTATGCTATATATATATACTCTTCAACTGGTAAAACACTCCCGGTGGTTTCAACCACAAATTAAATCACAATTTTGAAAACGTATGGCGATAAATTCAATACACTCTCTCAAAGATAAACACAGTAGTTTTGTATTGATTACTGTGCGTTTTGATATAGAATCAATCAGTGCCAAATAAATCTTTATTATTATATCTATTTCAAAGAGGTAATAGCGTTGCGAAGGGTTATTGGAACCCAATAACCCTCGGCATGCATATTAATAGACTTTAGTTACAATCGTAATTCATTCATAATATCTCAAGATTGTAAACAGGATCCGTTATGAAGTGTAAACAAAAAATTGAGGGTTTTTATACCTGATGATGGCTTTAAGCCAAGGGTTTTCGAGTTTCTCGAGCCAGATAATAATGGCCAGATGCATCAAATGGGCACGAGAATATGGAACAGGAGTTAAAAAAAATTACAATGAAAAAGGAAAAAAATAATTTCCTTATTATGTTAATTCTCAGGAGGTGAACAGTTGAGGTGGAACAGTTATAAAAATAGTTGCTTTAGAACGTAAGTAATTTATTTTGAATGTACTTGAAAACGTCAGGGAAATTAGTATTATACACATGCAATATGAAGATAACCAATTACCACATATCATTCCATGAAATAAAATTAAAAAGCACTTGTCACCACATAGCTCGCTAAGCGGGCCGACAGAGCAGCGTGCGCTCGTGTGGAGAACATGCCCACTCGAGCAAATCATAACATGTCAGCCTTTATATACAGACATACAGACATCTCAACAATAAAAAGCACATTGTTTTCGTTGCAGTATGTTAAAATGTACTCGAGAAGGCATATTTGATATGGCAAAATAAATCACAAAATAAAAATAAAATCGCACGCACACTGAAGTGGGTACATAAGTCAATGCAATATTGTCTTAATCCAACAATAGTCTAGAATCTATCGTCACGTGACTTTAACCTTGATCAAAATTTTAAAATGATAAAATTAAATTCATTGTATACGATTACGGAATACAAACTCTCCCAACGGATGTGCAATGTACAGTGCTTTTGAATTCGGTTTTGTTGAACCCTTACACTCCTCTCTATAGTCCATTCACGTTAGGAATTAGTGAGTGACCTTGCCCCTACCACCTAGTCACCAGCCTAGCCCCGCCCCTTGACCAATTAGTTCGAAACAAATTAGAAGGCTAAGTTCACAGTGACAAGGAAACGGTTGTCTTTGTGTGTTACCTATATAAAAATAAATATCTCGCCTGTCCGTAAGAATACAAGTGGATCGCTAATTCATAGTGGAGAACGAACAGTAATTTACAAAGTTTCTAAGTACTTTAAAATATATAATTTTAATGTGGCTGGAAATTTTTTTGTAACAAACAACATAGATTAGAGAGGAATTAGAGAGAGAAGATGACTTTTGCTGCTTCACCGAATTGAGACGTGGCATAGCTCTTAGGTCGCTTAGCCTGAACCTCTAAATAAACAATAAGTAATTAAAATAACAAGTTTAAATTTTACTCCATTGTGGAAACACCTTTACCTTGCAGTTACACTGATGACACGCTATTTTCTTAACGCTTACGGACTATAGTTCTTCCGCATCTATACATAAACTTCAAATTCGACTGAGGTTTCAAACCTTTGCTAATATCGCTACCCAATACTCTGTCTCACTCTACAACGGATTTTATAAACTGTAATAGTCTTCTCTCTTCTAATGCATCTAATGTAATGCCTTGAACAGTCAAAAACAACTCTTTCACAACTCTTTTTAGTCACTAAGTTCCTTTATCATGCATTTCCTCGTACTACAATAAACGGCAGTAGAGTCTAGAAACCGTCCATCTTATTGAAGTAAATTGCATTCCAATGTAAAAGTCACGTGATGACGATCCAACGACAATTGAACGAGACTGACATTCAGCGCAACAGAGAAAGTAAAATTATTGCATTTTAAAACAAAGCGTAAATGACCGAAATAGACCGTCTTTCAACTAACGTAATATAAAATAGAATTAAGAAATTACGACAAACAAAACGATGCGATTAATATTTTGTAGTTCAACATTTGTGTTCGCAGAATTCAACCAGATGTTAATTTTTTTTTTAATAATGAACTGCAGATCTCGTCGATCTCTTCAAATTCAATGTGGAACTAGAATTGTCTGGTGTGCTGTACCATAATTTTTTTGAATTTCAAAGAGTTACGTAGATCTTATCGCCACCGGATGCTCCGCACAATAATACAAAGCTAATTCAATCAATCACAAAGTTTCAATCGGTAAATTCATTATAGTTTTTTTCGACATTGAAAGACGGTCTTTTCGAGATCTTCATATAAAGCAAACACTAACTCTACTGGTCACCCCGCTATATTAAGCGATTGGTGTAGACTGTCATGGGAAACATTTACCATTTTTAAGACATAGTCTAGTAAACCGTATAATCAATAGGTTTGTTTACGATAGTCTCGGAATACTATAGAGAAATATTACGAAAAATTATAATACACATGATGATGAAATGAACATAATCATAATATTATAAAAATAAATATGCACTTGGTATTTATATATATATATATATATGAAAATTATTATTTACTATATAATCTTTGAGCAAAGGTTTCCCATGACGTTCCAAGTGGCAAACTAAAAACTAATAAACACCATCCTCCGAGAACAAAGTAAAGTGTCCGGTCGGCACATTTACGTACAATTTACTTTCTCTGCAGCGTTAAAAATGAAAAACATAAATAAGAATTAATTTAGCTGTAACTGCTCACAACCGGCCGCTTGGCTCATGCCGCTACTGTTTTGTAAAAAGGAGGGGAGTAGGGGCAAAAACATTCTGTGTCTAAAAAACAAATTGAAAATCTGAAAACAAATATAACGTAAAAACAAGTTCTTTCACACAACCACGGCCAGGCAGATGTTGGATTAATTATAATATAATTACTTTTAGTCGCAAAAAAAGATCTTTTTTTTCAGACAGATTAGTCAGAGAAGCTGACTGTTAGAAATTAGCTCTTAGATCGGTTAGCCTGAACCTCTATTAGGTCTAAGTCGACATAAGGGCCCCCCTGGTGACGGGTAACTGAAATAAAAACTTAGCTATGAACATCCCGTTTTATCACCACATATGTGAGCAGACTAAATATTAAACAATTATAAATAAACAATAATAAATATACAACAAAAATATTTTACAAGATAGGCACTGTAAAGGTGTCTCCGATATAAAAAAATATTAACCATTATTGACTACAATCAGAAGGTGGATTATGGTTATATTTTTATTCCAACTACCTCCAGCTTTAGACATGTATGCAAAGGCCTGTGTTAAGTCACACTTAATTCACTCTACAATTCATATCTGCCTGGCGTACTTTTTAAAAATTATTAAAAGAACATTACTATGAAACTTCATCTAACTTTGTAGTTGTACGTAAAGTTTGTCGATTTTAGAATTTCGTGATACAACATATATTTAGTATCTTTATATTGAAAAGATTTAAAAAAATCATATAAAATACACTAAAATCATTGTTAACTTTAAATGATCAACACTTTCACAAATCGTTGAAAACTACAATAAAATATCAACACTATACGTCCAAGTGATTAAATAGACAAAATCCACATACAACTCAACCTAATTCATACAACGTGTATGTATACCTTGTGCGGGGGCATGGGGCGGGGTGGTGCGGGGCGTGGGGGCGGCGTCTTGTGGCGCTTGCCCTCCGCCGCGGGGACAGCCGGCGCGCCGCCCGCGGCCGCACCACCAGACGGGGCGGAGCTCCGAGTTGGCGCGTGCAGCACCGCAAACGGATCCGACTCCCATGCGCTCTGCTCGCGGACACATATATTTTACTAGATAAATACATCTCACCAATCATACGTTAAAAACCGTGTAACTTCGCTGAATGAGCTGCAGCCAAACTTTTAGATCGCTTAGTATAAACCTGTATTAAGAGTAACTTACCACATCGACTGCAGAGGTAATAAAGTTGCAATGAGCAGGAAGCACTGTTAGGAATCTATATATATAAAAGAGAAAGTGTGTGGGTATGTTCCATATAGGCTCCGATTTCAATAAAACTTTCAGGGAATCTTCAGATTGACCTAGCGAGTAATCCTGTCAATCAGGTTTGGTGATGATCGAAGCATTCCTTTGAACTGTCAAACAAGCTATACATATCGTACTTTTATTTCTGACATTATCTTGAGCCCGATATGTTTTTGTACAAATGATAAGAATGATAGTCTTGTCGTCTATCTATAATATGTTTTGTGCTCGTAAACATTACACGAATTGGTAATTATATAGATGGTAGAATAAAGTATAAAAAAGACTCACGTTATTAGTGGCGGCGGCGGCCGGCTCGCTGGGGGCGAACGAGTCGCCTGCGAACGGGTCTGCTCCGAAACCATCCTATAAAACATATACGAACGATTTTACGATATTTTCACTCACTGATTAGCGATCGTCTGAGTGGTTTTCGTTCGCTCTAAACTAAAAACGAAGGCTGTCAAGAAGAAATTGAGTAAATGTTATTGCTACGCCGGCGACAGCACTATTAGTAATCAGTGGTAGTAAGACAATGTTTGATATTATTTGGTGTCAGTAATGGGATACATTTCAGTCCAAACCCAAAATTAACTCATGCCTATGATTTCTGTTATGCGAATTGAATTTACTTATATCATTTTACATTGCAATGGGCCGTGCTAACGCCACTGACCTGCGCAGCGCCCGTGCCCGCGCTGGGCGCGAACGGGTCGCTCGGCGCAAACGGGTCCGACGACTGAGCACTGCCTGTCGTCTCGGGGAAAGGTTCGTCGTCCTGGAAATAACAGTAACAGTTGTAATTATAAATTTTGTTGCATTTCTCGTAACGCAACGGCTAGATATCGCAATCCAATTAATGCTTCTAGATAAAGCTAAGGGTCGGCCTAATCAGGCAACTTCCGAGTCCGCATGCTACTGCGAATAACGGCCCAAGGTCACAGTCGCTTAGCAAATTCTCAATCCGATAAGGTTATAGAAAATGAGGATAAACAACGGCATTCAGCCAAAAGAAAATTTAAGCAAACCTCAATGCAAGACATTGGTCAATACTCAAAGAAGAAATAATATATACATAAACATTATTTATTAATAATCAGTAAAGTAATGTAACTCTAGCTAAGTGTGAAATGTTCTAGCTAAGTGTGTTACTTGCATGCCTACTACAAGTATCAACTTGTTGTCTCATGGCGGTCACTAAATATGTGTTAATTTACAAGCAATGTTCACAATCCTACCTGATTTTAAGTAGAAATGCAATCCTGGATGACACTAGCTTATCTACACACTCTTCTCTTGAAAATAACCGATTTGTAATCGTTGAGGAAGATAGCTGACGTATACTATTGAATTATTGAGCAAATGTTATGCTGTTATGTAAATGTTATGTGCTATATGTTACACTATAACAAACTTTAATGTGATGGTTGGTAATCACTATCATAGCTACAGTTAAAAACAACGCGCAGCAGTTACTTACAAGCGAGCCGCTGTGCGTGAGTCGCTGCATGTGCTGTGGCTCGTGCAGCGGCTGCAGCGCTGCGGGCGCTGTGCCGGCAGCCATTGCGGCTAACGCGGCCTCCATCGCTCGCTCATGCTCCTCCAGGTGGTCGATTTTTATCTTCGCCTGGAATAAACGCCAATAACATTCAATGCTCATGCCTTCATAATGAACCCTCCATACAGAGCTCTGTGTAAATCATGTTCTTGCATTTCGCTTAATTATCACTGGATACTTCACATCATTTCTCCTAAAACAATTACTTTTGTTTTGACTTATATTTGTCTTCTAGTCTTGTCTCTTTGCCATATAGCACGCAAATTGTCAAATATTACACTTCCTTTACCTGAAAAGAAATCTCTTGTATTCTGTGAGTTGATACGGAGATAATACTAATACCTTTATTCAGCAGTATTTCTTAACATAATAAAGAAAGATACAAGGCACATACAAATACATGAAGTACGTGACTAGGAATTAAACCTGTCTCTCGTGAATCTGTGTACCCTCTCATTTGAAATTAAATAATAAATAAATTTAATTTAAAGAAAGAAAAAGTATATTTAAATATATACACGTGTAGGTGTTGTAGGTTGGGTGTGTGTGTGTGCGGTGCGGAGGTTGAATGTGTACGTGTGTGTGTACGTGCCTGTGTATTTGATTATGTGTAATTATTAGCACTGTACATAAAACTCGTATAGGAGAGCCTGGCGTATGCAGAGCTGTTGTAAAATGGGTCTGTCGCCAGTTCCCCAGGTTGTGACCTGGCTAAGCGCGAGCACGGTGCGCTGCAGCTGAGAGGTGAGCGTGTCGGCCTGCGCCTCCGTGTCGCGCAGCTCCGCTTGCAGCGCCTGCTCGCGCTCCCGCAGCGAGTGCGCGGCCGCGCGCCGCCCCGCGACCTCCGCCTCCGTCTCCGCTGCGGCGCTCTCCTGCGCGGACACTTGGGACCGCAGCTTCTCCACCTGTTCAACAATTTAACTTTGTCTTTGAGAAGCACAATCATGGAACGCCAACCATCAAGATGGTGTCGATGGAATTTGGAATTATATTGTTACGACATGCTTGTCGTAGAAATTACATCGTCTAAACTCGACCTACTGCGTGATACACAAGGAGATGTCTTTTTCTACCTAGAATAAATCATAACTACTTTTTATGTTTACTAGAATTGTTATATTATGGTTTAACATTTATGGCGTGTAGAAAGGGTGAATAAGGAAAAGACGAAGTTAAAGAATAAAAATTGCGACGCAGTATTGCACGCCGATAGCTTTTGGATTACCACAAACGCTTTAACACATGACGTGCTTCTATTACAAACAAAGCTTATGTGATAGACCACTGGCCATGTTTACGACAAGTACTTTTTATATTCTCCTATCCTTCAATCATACAATTGATTCAATTTGTTGTAATAGAAATCATAGTAATGTTATGAATACATGGAATTCATTAATGATGATTGATGTTATGTCCACCACAATACAAATATCTCTCTCGCCTTCTGAATACCCTTCGGATGTACGTATGGAGTGGAATACTCACTTGCGTCTTTAAGTCGTTTAACCGCTTCTGTGCTTCGCCTTTTTGATTCTCCAACTGTTTCAACGTGGCCGTCAACGTGTCGAGTTCGCTCTGAAACAAAGTGCATAATGATATATTGCTACACTCAACACCTGTGCACAGAGCAAACTTTGAAGAGCCCCCTGGTGTTGCTCTGGACTTTATACAGCATAAAATAAAATAAAACAGAACGCGATCAGGGAAATACAAATAATAAGGAGAATTAAGATATAATATTAGTAAAGTATTACCGGCACCAATTATTTGCTTTGTTACACAGACTTAACCAGTTTCAGAACTGCTCTGTGGATTTCCTTAATATTTACAGACTTTACTAGTTTATCGAGAGTTATTAATGTAATGAGAATGGATATATTTTCAGTGATGAAGTTTGATCTATCTATCTCACCTGTAAGCTGTCAGCTTCTCCCTCCTTGGCGACGAGATCCCGTTGCTTAGCCGCCACCTCAGCCTCTAGCGCCAGTCGCTCCCGCGCCAGCGCATCGGCCTCTCGCGCGATCGCTTCCATCTCGGGCGTCGGTTGCGGTCCAAGGTTCAGTCCGGGCTCTGGCTACTTGGAACAATTGTAGATATTAGTATTACAAAATAAATTTTTATATGAAAAGGGGCACACGAGCGTGCGGCTCGCCTAATCTTAAATGATAACCGTCGCCCATGAATGTCAACAACACCCGAGGAGCTGCAGGTGCGATTCCGGTCTTTGAAAAAGGAGTAGACTAGTTTCTTACCCCGCACCCAAATCGTATAAGTTCGGAAACACCGCTAGTAACAGTAGATTCCACACATGGATGGTACGTAATATTAAAAGTTCTCTTTAAATCTATGTATCACGTCTTGCTCTAAAAAGGTACAAAAGACAGAACAAGATAGAAACTGTTTTGATTCATAAAATAGACAAAACTATGAAACGATGCCATGAGGTCAATTCGCAATTGACCTTTTGGATAAAAAATTATGGTTCTTACGGTATAGTTATGCTCACTGCCGGAGAGACTATATCCTACTCATTCAATATTTATAATAAATACTATCCGCTCTGCATGTTTTTTAATGGTGACAAAATGTATTTAGTTTATTTTCAACAAAGAAGGAGAAACGACAACGTTCTATGTTTAAACTTCAATATTTCCGATCAAAAATATCAAACGTCACTTCAAAAACAATAAAATGCAAATGATGCTAACAATAATTGTACTTTGGTCCGTCGAGGGAGCCGTCTGCTCTGTTACAGAATTAGCAGCAGGGATGATGAAGACAGGTAAACAATTTATTTAGTACTTCATTAGCACGCCGGAGAGAATCAGTTACAATAAGTGTTCGCATTGAAAATAAATCTTATGTATACGCACACATTTCATAAAATACACTATTTGTTTACAATATACCGCCATGGTACCATCCGATACAGCAAGGGAACACCACCTACATGCTAACATTTACGAGCCAAGTTGCATCTAATGATGAACAACAGTGATCACTTAACAGATGGTGAACCGTTTACGCTGGCTTCCATATATAAAAACGAGTGTGCTTTTAGAAAACACGACTGAAGTATATATGTACTTATTATGTATTAAGTATAATAAATACACGATTGTTCATAAGAGAAACAATATGTGCGCGCGCACTGCTCTCTCTTGCTCTTACAGTATGATACAGGCAATGAGCCAATAGGCCTGCACTGTGTCTTACCCGACCTCAGAGGAAGCAAAGAAGCTGGTGGCTATGGCCATACAGCATTGATGACTTTCTTCCTCGCTTCATGCGACCAATGTGTGTGTACGTACGTAGGTTAGGATTTGATGGAGCTGATATGCCCAAAAGGGCAAAAGTCCCCAATAAATAAAGAAAAAAAAACGTTCTATCTTCACTAACTTATATCTCCCACTAACCTCCGTTCGCCTCGCCCGATCACAGTTTTAGTAACGCATTCACATTTTACTCCCTACGTCAAGCGTGCGTAAAGAATTTTTACTTCAAAAATAATATTTGTTTTCTTCTCGTAATGTATTTCCGCCCAGTTGGAGCAGTTGATGTTGGCGCCACCCTCCTGAATTATCTGAGTGAAAATCAACTAACGGGACGCGCGGTAGCTGCGTACATTGGTTCTGTGGCACGATTGCCCTGCCCTCAAACAAAAGGTCAGAAATCAGTTTGGATGTACGCCGAGGTGAGAACTTTGACTCTCGACGACTCTTTGACATTTCTTTAGATGTCACTAGAATAGAAGTGGGCGACGTATGATAGCATTGTGTCAGTAAAATCGGAAAATATTTTGCTTATTTCATCATTATGTCAGTCGGTTCTTGATGTAATTTACACAAAAAGAGGATTTAAAAAAATATTTTTTTTTAAAAAAAAAAGAAAAAAAATTAAAATATTAATATAATTAAATAATTTATAATATTTTCTTTTTGTTTCATTAATATTACTAACATTCTTGTTAGGAGCTGGTTCTTACGATTCGCAGTCGCAGTTTATGCTATGAATTAAATGCAAGTTGCTAGAATTAACTATCGCCCTATTCCAGTCTATAAACTATCTCGCGTTCAGACCGCTGGAGGAAAACGAGATGGCAGTGGAAGATGGAAATCTAACAATTTTCTACGTACGTCCGTCGGACGCTGGTGTGTACCAGTGCATAGGAGCCAATATTAGCAGCTTGGTCTTTTTAGAAGTTCTTGATGACGAAAACAAATATACTGTGGTAAGTATAGCCAAACACATTCACAATAAACAATTTATAAGTCTACACTTACTAAAACTAAGTGGAGTAGAGAGAGATGCAACAGCTATTATTTTTCTTATGAAAGGAAAAACCGAACCGAAGTTTTAGTGAGGAAGAATGTCACATAACCCCGCCTTCTGTTTTAGTTTTCCCGATTTCAGTCAGCTAGCGTCTTTATCTTCCGAGATACTCAAACTTTCTTAACCGACCCTTAATTATTGCTCACGGCTATATTTACAATCACTTTAATAGGAATGTTAGTATACTTATCACAAGTATATTTACGTGCAAAAACAAAAACTGACTTCAAATCGAATCAAACGTTAAACATTATAACGCATGGACGTCCTCTTTGTATTTCCGAATTATCGTAGATCTATCGTATTACGAAATAGAATATAATGAGAACCTAACAAAACTTTCATCAAACTGCTCTTAAATAACATCCTTTCCAATAAAAAAAAATGAATCATCATGAGTTGGATAAGTCAAGTAAGAGTTATGTTAAGCAATTTAAGACTAATATGGTTTTCTCATGAAGGCCATTAGAATTGGACCACACGGGAAGCACCAAACTTTCAAACAAAAACGAATCATCAATAAACAAACAGGCGAATTGAGAACGACTTATTGAAGTCGGTTGAAAAGGTTGTAACGTACAGGTAAAACCTGAAACATCCCGAGGCCCGTACTCTTCGCCCCCGACTCCGGTAACCTCGGAGCTGATGGCGTTCAGCTCGTGGTCGGCGTGGAGCCAGTGCAGTCGGTGCGGCCTCGTTGGACGTAGGCGGCGTTATGGCATTTGTCACGTCGGGCGCGGCAAGATTCACGTAAATAAGGTATGTATAATTGATTGGAAATAATTTTACGGTTTTATCGCGTTCGATATAAACAATTTTAATATTTTTATTCTTCACTTTACGACACGCATCTGTTTTTATTATTTCCGCATGTAAAGAAGCTCTTCTGGTATTGCATATATTTTATTTCAGTTGTCTTCCAGTTCCACTTCCAGGCAAAAGTCTAAATTCAAAGCGTAATCTATTCATTTGGAAGTAATTTTGTTTTAACATTAAATTTTATAACATTTTTTTTCTTGACGAGCGGGCAATATTCTGTTAAAGTAACTTATGAGTTACTTGACTCGCTTGTACCCCCCCGGTGGCGCTTCCTCGGTGCATGCTCCAGTGGAACGCACCGGAGCACCCTCTGCACTATGCTATACAGCACGCACCCTCGCAGGGCTAGGCGACACGGGCCAGCCGACGTCGCCTTCTTCCCGGGTCCACCTTGGCGGACGACAAAGGCCCCCACCCTTGTCGCCCAGTGAACCCGAGGCCC
This sequence comes from Meandrusa payeni, assembly GCA_029286785.1. Lineage (NCBI taxonomy): Eukaryota > Metazoa > Arthropoda > Insecta > Lepidoptera > Papilionidae > Meandrusa > Meandrusa payeni. Next base: position 442,101 of record JAGSMX010000008.1, on the reverse strand, counting down.
CTTTTAGTCGCCTTCTACGACAGGCAGGGGGATACCATAGTCTTGTTCTACGGCGCTGAAGATATTTATATTAAGATATCAAGATATTTAGGGAAACCTAAACGACGACTTCTGCACTGCACATCCTCTTGCCCAGTGAGCTGCCGACAGTTATAAAACGACGAGCTCTGTCAAATCGTGACTAGAATACAAGTGATTATTATAAGAAAATTCATGTTTCAATTAAGTTCTTCAAAAATATTATACTTTTAGTATAACTATTTTCAACCGACTAACTAGCCTACTAACTACTAAACGACTAAAATAATTCTTAATTCGCCTGTACTTTTTATTTACCGCAAAACTTTTGACTGGGTAAATCGATTTTGATAATTCTTTCTCGATCTTCTTTGGTGTGATTCTTTGATCTCGATCCCGTGTGGTCCCATTTAATCATCAAAAATTTGGTTCAATTCTCACCATGAGATCCATGAGCAAACCATATAAGTCTTAAATTTGCATCAAGTGTGTGCGCTACAAATGGACGAATAACTCAATATCACGCCTAACGATTTCGATGATTTATTTTTTATCGGAAAGGACTTTGGTTACGCTCTGATTAAGTTTGATTTCGTAAAATATCTCCGATAATTCGGAAATACAAAGAGGGCGTCTGCGCTTAATAACGTTTGATGCAAATTGGAGTCTGTTTTTGTTTTTACTTGTAAATATACTTGCACGTGTGTTGTTCGATATAATTCGGTATAAAATAAACTACTTGCAGATTATCAGAAATGATTCTACCACGAAGGCGATAGAAGACGTCTGGCTAGACGATGAAGGGCTTCAGTTATTTCAAGGTCCTACTTCTTCACATTCAAATACATTTCGCACTTCACAAAAACTATAACGCAGGCAGCACTGCTATTATATGCTATGAACTGTTAACATTTTGAAATGAGAAATAATTGTATAGTAATCGATTTCATGGTAAATGTAACCGCAACGCAATTGATGGCGTGACCTAGTTATGACGGGACGACAAAAAATAGCTTATTTGAATAGCTTTTAGTAACTTGTGAAGTAGCAGCCTATGTGTGTGTCACTGTAGAGGACAGAAGTTCTAATAAACTCAGTGATACGTCACTATAATTAAGTAGCTGCAAGAGGAAAACATCGTGAGGAAACCTGCATATGTTAGAAAATTTTCTAAGACATGTGAAGTCAGCTCTGCCAGCCCTTATACTGTCTTTGGACAGTGGAATATATGCAGAATATATGTATATATGCAGTATTATATATATACATATGTATACTGCAGGATTTCATCCTTTTGTTATGAACATCCCTCGAACCCGAACGAAGCGCTTTGTCTTTCATTGTTCGTACAGCATAGGACTGGAATAGTTCCGTCTGTCTTTCCTTCCGATTACAATGTATTGTTTTCAAGAGTAGAGTGAATAGGCATTTACTAAGCTAGTGCGCCTTACCATTCAGGACTGCATTTCCACTTAACATCAGGTGGGATTGTAGTCAAGCACTTGCTTAGAAAGTATAAATTTAAAAAAATATATAGAAGCTGTAGTGTTATTGTAACATCTGCAGTGATGGCCGGCGGAATTCCGTGCCGCTCGAAAATATTACCTGAGAATATGATGAGGTTGCCGGCCGTTGCTACGAGGAAGAATGAAATTATGATTGGACTTTGCAAGGTATGAAAATATTTTGATATTTCCAACCATACTTTTTAAATTTTTTACAGTTAAGCGAACAACGCCTACCCATCCCGTTTACCCTGTTGGAATTTTAAATACAACGTCGCCCTATATATAGAACAAAAACGAAAACATGTAGCGGCCGTCACACAGAATATATAACCATTTAGGTTCTCAATACGTTTGCATTTTGATTTTTTTCATTTTAAAACTGGTGTATCCAATGTGGTTCCATTTCAATTGGTCCAATTCTCACAATGGCATCCATGAGAAAACCATGTCTTAAATTTACATGAAGTATATACGCGACAAATTTATCAACAACTCTACAACGCCAACCGTACCTTCAAAGGTTTTGAAACGTCAATAATGTAATGGTTTAGGGTACAGCCTGCAAATCGTGAGGATATAGGATTGAATCCACCATTCGACTATTGACATGAATCATTTTCTAACACAACCTAAGCTTAGTTGGAATGTTTAACAAGAAAGTTAGTAATATTTATGAAAAAACCTAGCAATCTTTAAAAAAAAAAGGTATTTTGTTGAGATTTTGAGTTAGGTTCTGTTTAATTCTATTTCGTAATATTCCTACGATCATTCGGAAATACAAAGAGGGCGCGCGTACTGCGATTAACGTTAAATTAAATTCCAAGTCAGTTTTGTTTGTACTTGTAATATAAGTGTACAGGTTCCGTGCAAAAGTCAAATCTTCGAGGTCCGTTCCAACAACGGGCAGGTTGTTGAGCGCGCCAACAACAGCGAGGGCGTGTTCTCGCTGCGTCAGAAGCAACCTGCGCAGCCACTGCCAGTGGCAAGGGAGATCATATTTGCAGCGAAGGGCTCTGCAGTCATTGTCAAATGTCCGGGGTAATAGTTGATCCTTTTACATTGTTGAAGTAAAGTAAAGCTTTTGGCGCCTAAATTGCCTTATTCCGCTATTTGTCGTTATCGTTATGGATTACTTTGCTAATCTTTCCGCCACAAAGCTTAATTATATTACACATTAATATTATATACAAAAAAATATTCTTACACACGATTTTTAAGACTTTCTGATCTGTCTCCGGAACCCAACGTCCTATTCCAACAAAATGCGTAAGGGATGAAAACCAAATTCTTTCAAACAACGGCGCTATAAGATCACAAACATTAAAACAATTAGAGATGCATTGAGATGACCCTCCTTTTTGATATCGGTTAAAAGCCGTTTACACGCTGACATACCAGGCGACCAATGTACAAGGGTCAAGTCTCGGGCAATGGGACACTAATCGATTCATGTTCATTAGAACTACATTACGAGACATGCCCGTTACGTGGAGAGTGGGTCACAAGGAGGTAGCGCCGCGCGAGCTGGACGTGCGGAGCGGCGGCAGGGTGCACCTGAGTGCAAGAGACCACGTCGTCATCACCGCAGTCCAGTACTCCGACACCAACGCGTATAGGTAACGACTATACACACGCACACACATCACACATTATAAAAGACGGAGTGGAGCTCATATCAGTCATATAACTCAAAGTCACTTTGCGGGAGTATTGACCGTGAATGCCTGTAGATTACTCGGCAAGCATGTCTAGAATGCAAGTCCCACTCCAGCTCTCCTGGTCACCGCATCTGTTGTTTTCCCCCAACAGCAGAACACTCAGTCATAATAAATGAACTAACCATGGTGGAGTAAACAGAGGTATCCAACATTATTTATATTTCAATATGCTTGTGCTCTATAGCAGGTGTATAAAGTTCGGCAATACCAAAGAATATTCTACATGTGTACTGCCAACACTTTGATGGGAAGAAAGTTAAAGTAGTTTAAGAGGAGATTCTTCGGCCACCGTCACCTGGCACTCGGCGACGCCGTGGTACTCATCAAGGTGAAACAACTGCATAACTCTAATTTCAGTTGCTGGCAAGAACAAAACTTGGCCGGTGTGGTGAAGCTGAAGGCATTCGAGGACACGCGCTCCAAGTACGAGCGTCGGATAGCGCTTCTGGGGCTGTTCTGCAGTCTGTGCGCCGTGTTCAGACTGACGGAGAAGCTGTACCACTACCAGAGGCGTCGCGCTACTTAATCGATATGAGCTCACCTGCGCTGGCTGCGGGTGCAGCAGGGCGGGCGGCAAGGTGGGAGGCGGGGGCGTGCCGCGGGCCGCTCGCTGCACCAGCCACATGGCCGCCGCGAACTGCTCGCGAGTCAGCTTGCCCAGCCCCGAGCTGTCGCACAGCGCCCTGCAACAGTACAGTCACCACTTATTATCTCATAGTATTAACAAAATTTTTCTTTTCCCGATTCCAAGCTTAGACAGGGTGATGATTTCTGACATTACAATACTAAAACTGGATGGAAAGACGTTGGTAATCATAATAAATTTATGTTGCACTTGTACGACATGGAGCACGGTACTCCTGGGGAATGCAAACTGACCAGATATGAGCCAGCGTCTGCTGCGGCAGCCCGCTGCGCAGGAAGGTGTCGCGTATCTCTGCGCCGGAGACCAGGCCGTCGCGGTCTAGGTCGGCGGCCTCGAACTGCGCGTCGTACTGCGCGCGCTCGGCGGCGGTGGGGCCCGCGCTCGCCGCACCCGCGCTTCCCGCACTCGGTACGCTGTTTGCCGGAGTTGTTGGCGGCTGGAAAGGAATGACAAATTTTACGAAACAAGTATAAATAAATACGAGCAAAACCAAAACCCGAATTCAAATCGAATCAAACGTTAAACGTTATTACGCGTGGACGCGCTCATTGTATTTCCGAGACATGGAAGAGTAATACGAAATAAAATTAATCAGAACCTAACCAAACTTTTGTCAAACTACTCTTAAGGTACATCCTTTCCATAATAATAATAATAAAAAACGTAAATGATGTCTTTGCGTACACTATTATATGTATATTATGTTTAAAAGAATAAAGAAAAAAAGCACATCACCAATTTGAAACTTCCAACTTCTTTGTTAAAGTTTTTTTTTATTAATCAAATGATACAATTAGTGTTAATGGAGCATGTTCACCATTTATGTTATTCAAATCGTACATTAATGATAGTAATACGCTTGGAACTTACGCTGGAAAGATCTAGCAGTCCTTCCAGCAACGTCGCATTGGATTGCGGCTGCTGTGGCGGGGGCTGGGGCGGGCGGCGGCGCTCTTGGCTGCGGGGAGGGCGGCCGGGAGGGCGGGCGCGACGGCGGGCGGGAAGGAGGGCGCGAGGGGGGCCGCGCCGGACGTGCGCGCAGCTCCGGCGGCAGGCACGTGGGGACTGCGTGCTTCTCCAGCGCTTTGTACACCAGGTGCATCGCCTGCGGGTACAAAGTATCACTTGCATGCATCACACCACTTCCACTACCCGAAGTGTTAGGTTTTTCGCATCATTCATTGCGTATTTCTACGTTATATAATAAGTAATACACATACACCGCCCTGAAATTCTTCTTAGCTGGTCAATCTGGTTGATTTAACTTCTCTTAGTGTCCAGCATCAACTATATCCCTCACTACCCTAGCGTAAAATTAATATGTGTCTCTCTGCCTGCATTGATACTTTCTAATGTACTGAATCACACAATCTCTCACGCTCATTATGAAAGAGTAGGCAGAGATCACGGACTTCCAGTCAGCGTGATCCTTGTCCACCTCTTACTCTTTCTAACACCAGCACAGGTATGCCTTGCTCTTTACTTTGTTACTACGTAAAGTTCTAAATCATATTATACATGTTATTTAAGAGATCCGAGGTCTGTTTACAACATTACATAACAAAAACATACTAAAACTCACCACAATGAACTCGTGTCTGTCCAGCATACCATCTTTGTCTTGATCAGCTAGATCCCAGATCTTCCCCAGCGTCTCTAAGGGAAGTTTTGACTCCATCAAAACTCCTTTAACCTGAAAATTAAGGAGAGAAATGTTAATGTCACCAGTCTCATCTGTTTCATGTTGTATACCCTAATGCACTTCACTTATTGGCAAGAAAAAGTCCCTTAATGCATACAATGGTATTAATAATATACTGTTTAAAAACAATTTATTGTAACAATAGTTGATGAGTGAGGGCACAATGGCGAGGTCAGAATAGTCAGTTTGTGAAGGTCCCATATTATAAAAACCAAGTTATTATACAGACTGTGACATTCAACGTGCAATGGTGGTGGGTAATAAAGAAAAAAGAATATATTTGTGATTCTGACATGTCTGGTTGTAACTGTATTTGTGGTCGATAGTTATCTGCGCTTCCAGTTAAAAATAGCCGAGGCCAAAAGTAGCCTATTCATGGTTATAGTTCTTAAAAATATAGCACAAGGTGTGATTTTATCACAATTTTCAGTAAGATGGTCATATCAAAAAAATTACAAACGGGTTTGTAGATGTATGCACATGTATATTTTATTTATTTATAATTTTTTTAAAGAAAGCTAGCAATATTTCTTTTTTTCGTAAATATTAACTAACATTCTTGTTAACCATTCGAACTAAGCTTAAGCTTGTGCTAGGAGATGGTTCACGTCAATAGTCTAATGGTGGATTCGAACTCACGACCATTAGACTATTGATGCTTAAATTAATAATTAATAATAAAAAAATAATTTAATCGGTCAACCAGCCACATAGCTTATACATTATATATGCTATACATTATATGTGTTCTTATTTTAAGTTATTATTATATAAATAATATACATATAGGCCTTAGACATAGATCACAAGTTAACACCTGTATAGATGAAATAAAGATTTTAAGAAAAAGAAACAATGGCTTAAATAATGTTTGGATGAGCAAATATAACATTATACATTCCTTAAATTATAATTGTAATCAGATCAACTTTATTATAATCTATATGTAAATGGCTATGCGGTTGTCCTTTTCCAACCTGGCAACACATCTGTGTGTGGGAACATACGAACCTTGTTGCCGGGTATAAGTCCATTGCTGGGCTGCAGCGAGTCGAACAGCTGGCTGTACTTCTCGCGCTCGGGCGGCTTGATGCTCCAGTCGCCGGCGGTGGCTGCGGCAGCGGCTGCGCTGGGCGGCGGCACCTTGGGCAGCTCGCCCTGAACACCAATACCATGGAATCAAAAATACTATCGATTAGCACTGTTACGAAAATCCTTGGCCTGAAACAGATAATCATATATAACACATGAAAATGTAAAATGAATATTATTTACATGTACGATGTCGTATTTTTGTCTCTTATGTTCTTTATAAATTTCCAATCTTATCGGTAAACTTTTCTTTACACTAACACACTAACGAACTTCTAAATTATATCACTTCTCAATTCTTGTCGCAAAACATTCCCTTTTCAAGACACACTTTCGTCTGGTCTCGACTGTCGACTATCGGGATACCTACGGTGTTAACAAAAGGCATCATTTTCTTTCTACCAGCATAGACTTATGATGACGGCTTCCTGTCTATCTTAAGAGTGTACGATATATATCGATATTTCATTCGATACTCCTACTCTCTCTGGTGGCAGTACTAGTTTTATAAATTTTATAATCTGCACCGCGGTTTTCTTTACTGGCCCACTTAAATATAAACAAACCATACGATTTATGGAAAATATTGATGTTTTCAAAATATCGATATCTTGATACCAATTCATATTGAATGTAATAGCATAGATGCAACATCACGATATATTTTTTGCATGAACATCCCTAGCCCACCTCATCCTAACGACCCGGTGAATATGAAACCTCCGAGATGCGCAGAGCACGGGTGGCCCCTAGTTATGTTTTTTTTAACTGACAAAAGACAAAAGAGGGCGATGCATACGACTTTGGGCGGCGGCGCCTCGCTGTGTATGTTACTCATATTGATGTCCTTGCCGGCCTGCGCGAGCGCCACCAGCTTCAGCGCCACGAACAGTCCCGTCTGCAACAGTCACAATATTTTTTTATAATTTCTCTACAAGAGCTTGGCTACAATCCCACCTTACGATGTAAGGCGCACAAGTTTAATTAATTTCAAGGTTAAGATGGTCTTGATCTTGATAGTCTCCTAGTACCAAGACTGTTGTTGTGTTAAAATGATATTCATAATGCATAAAATAAACATCAACAAATAACCTGGCGCACTTCACTCAAACAGCGTGGTGACACGGCCGACGGCCGGATAACACTATCGCGGCATGTAACCAAATAGGAGCGTCCACGCACTTGCAATGTCTGCGTTATCTGTCGCCTCAGATGGAACCGTTTTCAAGCGAGAGACTGCCTTTATAAATGATGAAAGGTACATATCTTTTTTTCTTCTGAAAGATCAACCAAGCGACCTCTACAATTTCACCGGGGTATTGAGAGGTGGCACAGCTCTTAGGTGGCTTGGCCTGAACCTCTTTAGGTAGCTACTAGGCGCTAGTGTTCCCAGAAGGGTACCTCGGCTTGGCCGGTTACTCTGTTCGCGATAGCATTCGGATCCAAGTACGACCGAGAGAACCGAACCACGACACCAAGTCGGTTGTTTATATCGGAAAAGTATCAAGATATTCATCAGCTAACTAGTTTTAAGTACCATTTCGGGAAATGTTGGCGTCGAGGGAAGATGTCATAAGTACATATAGTTAGGCGGTTATGCATCGAAACCCGATACTTTTGGATAAAGGAGGATTTATGAAGAGATATAAAGGAAAAAAAGAACAAATCACCGAAAATTAATTAGCAGATGCGTAACACTAAACTAGTTGCAGCTCCTCGGTCTTACTTCATACAGTAGGGTGCGTTACTGTGTTACGGTTAGAAGCGCGTTGGAGGGCGGTAGTTTTCAAGCGAAGATACAATACACACAGGATGTAGTACGTCATAATCCTGATTTTTTTATAGCTGATTACCATCGTTACTCCGAAGAGTTTTACAACTTCACAGGTAAGAAAGATGGCCGAGCACTTAGAAGGCTCAATTTAAACCGCTGTTACAAGTAACTTAGCACAGGGGACTCTAAGAAGGTACCTTTAGTCGATGACAAGGCAGTATGAACTGACGAACCACGTCTCAATTCAATGAAATTACCAAATATGCTAGAGGTACTAATTAAAGCATTGCTACTTCGGAAGAAATGTGGCAGGAAGAAGTCCAGCAACGCTTCTGAAAATAATTATGTATGACGACTCAAGTTGTTATTGGCGGTACTTCTTCTAACGGGTTGTATACAAAAAGGCAGATACGAAATACCGTCGCTATGGCGAGAAGCCCTACATCGATATGATCGGTCCACACTGCATACATACCACACACGTGGCACCACGCATGAATCAGTTTCGCATGAAGGTAAATCGAAGTCATTTATTATAGCGAAACTTACAAATAAAGTCAAATTGAAAATTGCAACAAACAATACACGTGAACTCAACAACGAAAATCTCGAGCATGCTCAGCGAGATGAAAGAAACGAATTAAGCGACTAAAATTGTACTTGAATATGCAATTTTGTCTGTTCAGTTTGCGGAATGGTTTATATGAATTGTAAGTCTTCTTTCAGCGACCGTGACCCGCATGGCACTAAGATAAAAGAGATTGTTTACAACTATCATCCACCATAAAAAATGTGCAAGTCTGTGACCAAATGGGTAGGGAAAAAAAATTGATATTGCAGTTTTGTTAAAGTTGGGCGCAGGCCTTCTCAGTAAAGAGAGTAAAGGGCATAGTCCGCCACGCACACCTAGTGCGGATTGGCACACATGTGTTACAAAAAAATGCTAAGACATATAGGTTTCCTCACGATGTTTTCCTTCACCGCCGAGCGCGAGGTAAATGAGCACATAAAATTATAACAAATTATACTAGTGGGTCGTTATAGGGAATCGAATCGGTTTGCTAGCGTACTATGCCACGGCTGTGTAGTTCTGTGCCATGTCATAAACCTAATCGATATAGCTAGCTTCTTAGTCGGTATCACTCTTGACAGAGTGGTCATGGTCATCAGTTAAAGTTTTGGTGGCAAGTATTGTGACACCTGCTACTCCTTTCTGATGGCCGACTTCCTCGTGCATTGATGATGAGCCAATCACTGCCGCTTTTATCTGGTCAGTCTACCTCATATGCGATCTTACTCCAGCTAGCTTAGTGTCGTAGTAGTGACCTTTATTCACGTCACCTCACGTGTATAATGCATTTCTCTCTTTCCCCATGAAAGATGAATTCATTCCCCAGACCCCGGAAATACGTTAATATACCTCTTACTCTTAATCCGAGTGGAGCAGCGGAGCCAAGATCAGCCCTCTTCGATACAGCGATAAAATAGAGCAAATCTTACGCCTTTTCTATTAAAAAAAGCCTTAGCTGATATATGTTTAATATCAATATGGCCTGATAACCTTATTAAATGGCTTAATAAAAGAATATGACCAGTTATGGCTCATCTGTTAGCTTTGCCGTTGTACATCACATAGACGGAGGTAATCCTTCATTTACGACGCTAATGAAGCCGACAATAAAAATTACTGCGTCCTTCATTATCTAACGCTGCACATTAATTCCACTTATATCGATCGAATGAAGCTGACCTAATCTTTGACACATTTTATATAACTAGAAGATAACTCTCAAAACCTATTGGCGCCGACATAGTAGCAACTGCCCATTTATAGAATGTATTGAAACATAACCTAAATAACACACCGACGGCACGATGAGGGAATGACATAATGCCTTATAACGTCGCTGTACAGCATATCACCAATATTCCAATATCTTGATCGTGGACACGAATAGATCAAATATCGAAATCCAGTATCGTATTTTTAAAACACAATTATCGCTCATTAAAGTACTTTCATGTGAATACTTTGGGGAAGTCATTAGTCTGGAGCCACGTATCGTTGAATAAAAACTTGCTTGACCAGCATTTGCGCAACTCACAAATGTTTACTTTTGAAATGCCTTCAAAAGAGGAGGAACTCAGTTCGTCGTCTAATCATATCGCGCAACGCAATTGAAGGTTCGTCATATGCTTGCAATCGGGTCAACAACTTAGGTCTTACCTTATCCAAGTACCCCTTCCCGTTGGGATCGGACAGGTCCCATATCTTGCTGAGTACCACATCGCTGAGCCGCGACTTCTTGAGGAACCGCGCGGCGTCTAAAGCCTGGATAGCGCCGGTGCCGTTCGGGTCAACCTGGGAACAGCGATACCTGTTTTTAAATATGTAGATATCCAACACATGGAATGACACTTCCTAGAAGTAGAATATTTATACTAATCCTAAATTAATGCGCCTTATGAAAACATTTATTTAAATTTATCTCCTACTTTTTTGAAGTTTTTACCAACTTTAAAATCGTTTTTTACTACGTGAATATGGATGTATAAAAAATGGCAAATAGCTGATGTAATAAGGAGTAACTTAGGCTACTTTTGTACACGTTTTGATTGATATATGTAAGGTGTTTGCAGTCTTACAAGTTCTTTTTCTTCTATTTACATCTCTAGTTCAGTCCGTTAACAATAGACTGCGATTTTAATCAAATCTGGAACACGTAACGTGAGTACAGCTCAGAGCACTTACAGAAGCGAGCGCGTAAACTTTTAATGATACTTTATTGTGGAGAGAAGTGGCGCTGAGCGTCGAGGGCATCGCAAAGGACGTGCTCCGGGAATCTCTGAGGACGCTACAGATGTCGAGAGTTGACACCCTTAAAAAGAAGCGATTTCCATTTGATTACCATATTGGAAGCGGATCAATTCTAATACTAGAAAGCGATGACCTATTAATGACGACGACGGCCTATAAATGCAGGTGTTTCATACTCGTAATACATATGATTTAAAGGTAGAGGTGAAGTTTAACAATGGACTAACCCAGTAGTCGGCAAAGTCTGGCTTTTGGCTCTTTAACCCACTTATTATTGAGTATTTTAAATTTTATTTCAGTTTGCCTACCATTAGACTAACTAATAACACAAATAAAATCATGTGATGATGCTGTGTGGTGATACCAAGCTCCTTCAGTATGGACTTGTTCCCATTGAAGGATAGCAACACAAAATTACCTTATGTATGGTACAAATAGAAAGTCAGAAAGACTGTCTTAGTATTTTAGATCATTTGCAATTTTATATACAAGCATAAAAGTCTGATTGGTAATATTTCATCCATCTGAGTATTAATGTTTATAGTGATATAAATTATTTATGATCAATATTTAAAAATTTATGTTTCAAAAGGAATTTCATTATATTAGTATATATACCTTTATGTAGTATTAACTAAAATTGTATATATTATTTAAAAATAAGCTTAGCTGTATATATGCTATGTTATAATGTGTGATGACTTTGGGAAATTGAAATTCTAGTGACAAAATCCTTACAAAAGAGAAGTAAATTGTAGTCCAATCCACATAAAATGACACATGCTAGCAAATAACATTAACTTACTCTTGGTTACATCACGAAGTTGGCAAAACTTAGACTTGTTCAATGAATTATGAGGACCTAGGCTCATTGCCAATTATTTATATGTGTTGGGTTGGGGGCCAAAATAAAATTGAGACTTTTAAATAGGTTACTATATAGCCCCTGGTTATATGACAAGTATGCAAGACTAGATAGAACAGGATGTATATATTTTTAGATATATTAGCAATTAGGACTTATTCCATTACAAATGCCTTTTATTTATAAATAAATAAATTACCTTTACGTAATCTGGAGGCCACAAATTGATGCACTCAATAGGATATTTTCTCACTTCTATTATTTTCTAGGCCATTATCAATATAATAAGTTAAATAACACAAAATACAAAAGCAATAAATAATAAGTAATTATCTTGGGAAACTCACAAATAAGACACTTATTTCTCCATTACTGTAACTACCATACAGAACATCTGCATGTTGCCACACATACCAACAACATGCAACCACACAATCTCAATTTGCACACACTATACACTGCTTTCATAAACCACAAAAAAAATGACAGTGAATTCTCCTTTTATAAGCACTGGCTGCATCATTTTTGTTTGGGGAATTTTCAAAATTTAACTGAATTATTTTATATTATTTGTTTTATTGTTATACAATACCTTGCCAAATTATTGTGTCTAAGCAAATTAGCCAATAAGTCATTAATTCATTCAAATCATTCATTCATTATTTGTTCTAGAGATTTTTAAATCAAAATCAATGCATAAGAGCCTTATTGTAACACATTAAACTATGAGTAAGGTTCACAAAGGCGGGATTAATACCTATATGACATTCTCTACCCTTCAAGCTTAGATGAGAGAGAAAAAATTATATGATCAAAGACAATCAAAGAAGTCATTAAGCAATCAGTAATCAAATATATAAAGAAATTGCTCTTATATATCGGAAATCTATTACTTCATCTAAGCCCTAAGATCCATCTGTTACCAGTGCCTAATGATTATGTTGTCACTCCATCTATGACCACACTTAATCGAAGCTTCTTATACATAGTCGCAATCCTCAGCAGTGAAAGAATTTTTCAAGTTTCTGTTCTGACACAATGTTGCAAGGTCATCTTAAAGTGTAACGATAGTGGACATACAAATGCCTGGTAAAGAGGTGAAGTGTTTTTATACCCAAGAGGGTGCGAGACAGATGTACAATTGCCACTGTCTTTTCACTGAGCTTCTTTAGTCTTAAATCAACAGAAAAGAGCCTTTGAGCTTCTTTAGTCTTAAATCAACAGAAAAGAGCCTTTGACCATCCTTTGAGAAAATATTAAAAATTAGAAATTACCCTGGATTGTTTCCTGGAACAAAATACTTCTAACTGTAAATGTCATGATAAGGCAGTTAGTATTGCAAGGCTTCTATTGATCAGATAAGATGTATGATGATGAGGTTGACATGTTATCTATTATATAAGAAAATATCAAAGACAAACTGGTAATGCTTATGTTGCATATTTCAAATAATCTTGGTCATTAAAAGACAAATTATAATTAATATTTAGAACAATAAAAAAGCCTAGTACACCCTTTAACAGCTTTTTTAAACTGAATCTTAATAATTTTTCGATACAGGGAAATTCTGTATTTTTTTGTTTACAGGTGCCTGTGAAGATCTCTCTTTCTCTTATATGAGTATAAGAAGAATAGAGAATATTAGATGTTTTTGTTTCTAAATGTTAATTCCTTAATACAGCCTATATGTACAACAGTAGAATGTTCAGTAATAAAAATAAATGATTAGAGGCTAGGGCAAAATCTAGTATGTGATTCAAAATGCTTAGTTGTCTAGATTTCTAGAGATGTTTCACTCTTTAGGACGACTAGAAGTTTAATTCATTTATTAATTAACAATTAAAGTTCTTATTGCTCGAATTCATGGAAAACGTTTAAAAATTCAAATTATGCGTTCTTGTTCTACTAGATTCATGGTGAACAACGAAATCTGTAGGTACTTACTTGGTGATAGTAGGCTTCGTATATAGAACTGTGGGTCCCAGCCACCTGCAACCCGTTAAGCCTCATTTATAATGTAAAAATCACTCGAAATATTTGTATAATTCGCGCTTTAACGAGTTTTACATGGGTGTGACATTACACTACTGACATTCAATGTTCGCGCAAAAATTTATATAATTAAGCAGTAATTAGCATGGTATATAAAAAAAATATTAAATGAACAACGCAATACGTTCACTTCACTGAAATTCAACTAGATAATAGTAATACATCCTAATAAATTTCGTTGTAATACACAGTTTTTAAACGGCGAAACCAATACATGACACTTTAAAGTGATTTATTCGTCAAACACGATACAGGACCGGGTGAGTTTACTACACACAATTATTGCAAACTTATTAAACTTTATTTTAAACCATAGTAAAAAGGAAACATATTATTCAAAGAATTTATTTCTATTTTATTCTACCTGAGTAGGAGAAGGCAAGGCAGCCATTTTTTACATCTCCTCTTTGACCAATCAATAGAGCCCAAAGACTACGGAAGGTTTGACATTTCAAAAAGCCATTATCAACTTGAACAAAATAATTCTCTATGATATTTTTTTATTAGAACAGATATGAGTCTGAGCAAGGCGTTTACCAAAAGGCGCTTGGCCTAGACAAAATCCGCTAATATGACAAAGATTCAATAATATTACAAAATGTGGAAATTAAGGTGCCACAAAAAAAAATCATAAAAGAGAAGCGGGTAAGTAAAACATGTTAGAAAAAAAAAATTCTAATTCTACATGCTTAAGAAAAAAAATGCTAGCCGTATTGGATCAAAAACTAAAATATAAAGATGTTTTATGCATATAAATCAAAATCAAAAAGTCAGATATAATCAATTTATGCGGGTATGCTACCTTATTTATTAGAATGTCAACACCGCACAACACGTTTGAGGTTTTTTTAGGTTGTCAGTTGTCAAAGTACCTGTCGCTGTCAGATGTCAGTAGTGCGTATGAATTTATGAATTGTGACCGTTTGGCAAAACTCGATTGATCTTGGAACAACGCCTGCGCCTGAAGTGCGCTATGACTGGTTATTATAAAAAATCAACAAATGACTGCCACAGTCATCGCATACATTTAGATGGCAATCTATTCGAATTTCCGACATCAGAAGTGGGATCGATCTTCAAATCTTTCTGCATGACGCTCCTTCACCTAAAACGTGGGCTGTTCAAAATATAATGGCGGGGTAGTCAGCTGAACACTGAGCTTGTGTCGTTTATTTGGAAAAGCTTTGTATACCTACATAATTTATTAATTTATGTAGTAATTCCAAAGTCTTATAGGACTAAATTCAAGAATGAATGAAGTTCGAGGTCTGAGGCAGTATCGACTATAGGCATGTGTCCTGAAGTTCTACGATATTTAGACTACTAGAAGTAGATGGATGGACTTTTTTTTTGTTAACGCGGAGGTATTCTACAAACCATCCTCCGGAACCCTGGGTGGGCCCAGAGGAATATGTGGGACTCGGTTTGGGCGACCCCTACCCACTAAACTCTCCGCGAATGCCATCAACCGTTTATCGATTGACTACCGTAACGAGAGCCAACCCACAAAAGTTGATTTGAATTGAGATTTAAAGCCTAGTTTGTGCGCGGATAGGGGGAGATGGACATGATGATGTTTTCTAGTCATGGCCGTGTTTTGGTTGACCCAAAGCAACGTCATCGCTGAGCGGAATACTCCAATGATAATTACGATGTATTCGGTAGCCTGGTTGTCGATGAAAGTTTAGAGAATTTCCAATCTCATGACATCCGGTACACCGTTTCCACCACATTACAAATCGACTATGTCCATCACCGAGCTTAACTCAGTCGATGCGGTCGGGCATTATGTAACAGTATGGGTTAACCGCTTTACCACTTTTGAAATGACGCTCTTGGTTGAATTGATCCCACGAAGAAAAGATGTCAAACGAATTATAAAACAACTAATACGTAAATAACTTATTCTAAAATATTAAAAGGAAAGTCTTGTAAAATGCAATAATTTTATTTCCAACATGTCTAGTACAATAAGTTAAAAAGAAGTGTAAATGGTATAGTGTATTATAGTAAAATATCAAATACGTTACACGCCAGGTTCATCGTTAATCGTCAGAAAATCGTTAGGCACATTTCATTGAACGCTGTGTTGTTACAGGTCGACATCAAACTCTTCGTTGTCCGCTCTCTCCACATATTTCATTAAGCGCTCAATACCTCTTTTGTTTATTTCAAAGAATGGTTGAGCCTCAAACTCGTTGAGCCACTGCTTCAATTTGATATGATGATTTGCTAACGGAGCAATACACAGCATCGAAGTTATCGTAGCCATAATGCAAATATCGCAAATCGTCATCTGAAATTAGCATTAAATACAAATATTCAGTATTAAAAAATATGGTTTAATATTTAAAAATATACCCCAACAGGGAATAGGCTATCACTACCTTTTTACACTTGCGGGTAGATGGAGATAGGGCTTGTTATCCACATTTGGCCAGAATTATTCTACCAGTATTATATTTTCTTTATACTAACTCAGCAATTGATCTTAGCAGCTCAGATAAACAAGATTTAATTCTAAGTAGCCAATCTCCGTATATCCAGGATCTCCTACCCCTTTGTATATGACCGTGAATGTGTTTTTAAGAAGTACAAAATTAAGAAAGAAGTAGGTGGGTATTCTAACGTTACTTTTTCAATAGTAATTCTGTTACATCATAATTTAATTTTAGTGCCCTCGACTTTCTTTGGACATTTTCTGTTATTCACAAACGTGGTTTGAAATGCTCTTTGAGAAGAAATTAAGAATTGTTCTTTGAGCTCATTCGTGGTCGTTTGCGCGTTTGTTATCGTGACAATATTTACACGGGGAAGTTTCCACTTCGACAATCAAAATACAATATAAATAATAGAAGACATAAAAATAATTACAATAAAAATATACTCGTAGTATGATTGCATGTGCAAAGTAGGAGTGCACGATATAAATCGATATTATCAAAAAATATCGATATATTTCATCTGAGAACCAAATATCGTATGTATGTTACTGCACTCCTACTATCCGCGATGGGCAGTACTAGTTGTATACATTTTAAACGATACGATACATGGAAAATATCGATATATTTTATGCACGAACATCCCTAGTGCAAAGTGCGTGGGTCTGGGTGTCGTGTGTGCGCTTTTGTTTTGAATATTGAAAATTAAGTGCCGTATGATACTGCAATGAAGCAATTGGCGCACATCTGACAAAAACGTGTAAATATTAAATAGATATAAGTGATTTTCTTGTGCATAACAAAATTAATAAAACCAACAAGTCGGCTGGGATTCGAATCTCCAACCGTCAGATAGTAAGTCGACAGCTTGTGCGCAATGCTTTATGAAATCAGTCGGCGATCACCTGCGTTAGAGAAATAAGATCACATCAGTGTTACAACGGGAATGACAGTTGAAAACTAAACTAGACCTGAAATGAAATAACTTTGAAAGAGTAGTGATCATTATTTTCATCCGACTTAAAAAGAAGGAGGTTTTCAATCCGCCTGTATGTTTTTTTTGGTTTGTTGACAAACCTCATAAGTTTCGAGTGGTATAATTGGTTCACTATTTTGATATTTATTTTTATTTGAAAACTGGTGCTTTCACGTGGTACGATTCTGACAATGGTATCTATGAGAATCCATTAAGTTTTAGGTAAATTTGCATCAAGTATGTGCGTCACAAATATACGAATGACTTAAAATCACGGCAATCGATTTCGACGATTCATTTTTTATTGCAATGGATGTATTTTAAAAGTACTTTGATGAAAATTTCGTTAGGTTCTGATTAATTCTATTTCGTAATATTTCTACGATAAATCAAAGTGGGCTTCCGCGCGTAATAGCGTTTAACGTTTGAATTCGATTTGTAGTCTCTCGTTAATAAATATATTGAGAAAAGATTTTAGTTTGTAATTTTTCTGAAAAGTCCGTATTTATCGTGCTCTCTCAAATAGCCTCAGTACCCATCTTAGAGCCGTAGGGGAAAATGTCACTCATTTAATACGATCATTCATTAGCAGAGATTCCCCGAAGGAAAATAATTTCTCACTACAGCTGTATTTGTTTATTACAAAATACTGTCTCGGTCGACTTAATACGGTCGTAATTACTAGTGTGGCTATAGCTGGCACAGGTTTAACCGTTATTCGCTGCAACGGTGATCCATAGTGTTTGTCTATCGAACGATGGTCTATTTACCTGAATCGACGTTCAGCAGAAATTAGTCTCCAAAAAGCTTTGCGTAGTCAGTAGGAATAGACAAATTTTCACAGCAGCGTTTGTTTCTAATCTATTCTACAAGGCGCAAATGTAGCTTTGCATTTAATGTCGGCCTATCAGTGACACTTATGACCGACGGACTGGCGAAGAAACTATTATCTGTTATCATACTTACAGTGTCACCAGCGAAAAAGGGTTGATCGTTTAAACGATTTTCCAAGAAATCGAGCGCCTTGTACCATTTCTTGATCAAATCTTTGTTAGCGGGGCAACCATCGATATAATCTATCTGAAATCATTTTTATACATATTACAATTTTCTTAAAGTTAAGAATGATCTTTTTTAATGGAAGTAATACTATCATTAAAAAAGAGTCATAGAATTACATTTATTTAATGGAAATAAACTGCACTAAGCGCGCCAGTACAACTGACGCCCTTTGGCCTCCGTTAGCGACAGACTTCCGCTAAAGCGTCACCAAGAGACCTTGAGGTCTAGACGGCAAGCGTTGTTTCTCGTCCGCCCAGTCTATGGCCAAACAATTAACGCAAGAGAGAGATGTCGTACGGTTATCCCATCTTCACCGCACCCATTGTGTGACCCTGCTGAATCTTAAAGGTTAGGGAGAATGGCAACCCCGTAGAGTGATCCTTCGAAATAAAACGGATTGACTAGTCACCAGTAATATAAGTAAGAGCATGGCCACAACTACACCTGATGATATGTGGAGTTACAGTATTTGATGAACCTAATCTACTAAATGCATCTTCACTCTTCTTAAGACCTCCACTCGACTCCATGGAATCGAAGGGGAGGCTGATGTGATATTATTCCAATCCACACAGTATGCGTTATGAGAGACTTAATAAAACGCTGGGTATCCGTGAGAGGTCTTGGCGTCTGATGATGAGAGTGGTACGGGGGTATAAAACATGTAATTCCTGCGCTGACTGTGTAGCCCAGAAATATGGAACGTGTATTCACTTACTTGATACTTTATTAAAATGATTTCGACGGCCGGTACAGCATGACGCACGCGTGTGCAACAAAGAGCTGAAACTGAAAATGTAAATGAAATGATCCCTGCCCAAAATTTGAACGGACGATCCCATCTTATCTTGCGCCATAACTAATAGAAGTCCGGACTAAAAGTGTCTGTTACCTAATCTTGTAAAAGGAAAATACTTGTGGGATGTAATTTTTTTTTTCTTACCATGTTTTCGTTGTAGACCGGAAATAGAAACGATGCATGGTAGAACAACATTTGATCAACTTTGGCTTTACCCAGGTCATCGTTAGGGTACAGCTTGTTCTTAGCGTCCAGCTTCCGGCACAGGTAGAGCGAGATGACGTGGCTATCGATGAGGACCTGGTCGTGCGTCGCCAGCGCTGGCACTTTTTGAAGAGGATTGATCTGAAGTTATCACCGAAAATTTTACTTTTTAACATTAAATTGTATTCTGCTACCTCAACCTATCCAATACAAGTTACATCTAAAGCAGTGGTTCCCAACCTTTTTTTTTGCACAATTTTAATGATTTCAAAATTTGTCGACACAACGAAAAAGAAAAGTTTGAAAATTATTTACTTACTACCTTTAATATACTGCGTGAAATAGTTTATCATAAAAATTTTAAATGTGCGAAAGAAAATAAGTAACAATATTAAAAGTAGCACTTTACTTATTTATGGAGTTATGATGATATGAGCGTATTCCAGAATTTGAATCGAGAGACACGTTTTGTATCGTTTTGAAATAGAATTATAGCTAACTTTTTTATAATAATCCATCTTATGCTCTTCATCAAAGAGGTCGACCTCCTGGAACTCCATTTCAGCGTTCAGGCAGGAAGCTGTCATCTGAACGAAACGCACCGGCGGCGCCGACTCGTCACCAAACAGGATTAGCTTCTCGCCAATTGAACGCTTCCTGTAACAATTTTTTTTCTATAAAATAAAGCCACAAGACGAAAGAGACTTCACCTGACGATAAGCGTGACGCTGACGCTCACCACTCGCTCGGCGGTGAAGGTAAACAACGCGAAGAAAACTACACGTGTCAGCAAATTTTCTAAGTGAAGTCTGCCAATCCGCACTAGGTGCGCGTGGGGGTCCATGCGCCTAAACTATCTTTATAGAGAAGGCTTGCTAGTAATTTTTAACTTTAAAGGGTAACAATCGTAATGCGTAATCCGTACGGGCGTTTACGGTCCATTCTTGATACCAAGAAGTGACCTTCAAATCCCATCTACGGTAAATAAACTAAAAACAAATTTGAAGATGTTACACTTAGTGACCAATGAAACGGTACGACGTACGGACGCTTTCTGTTCCCAGTATCATAGTTATATTACGAACGGTCCTTATGTATGGCAGCGAAACATGGTAAATTTTTTGAATATAAATAAAAAATAAATTCAACTCTACCGTAAGTATTACATGTCTAGTCTACTTAATCTAGATCTTATACACAACCAATATCTCATTCAGCAAACAATTATCTATAGGATATTTATAAAAGATCCCTAGTATGTCTTCGGAATCCAAGGTCCTGTGCCAATAAAACTATAATGAGAACTAATTGAAAGTAACCCCCGTTCCAGCGTAAAAAAACAAAATCGGATAATTAATGACGGATCAAAAAAATCTTGAAGTCGGTCAATTATTATTAAGACAGAATGTCTTTGGTCTACCCATCCAGTATTTATAAACTACAAACATCAACAACGCTTTTTAAACTAAAAAGAATTGTTTGAGAAGACACTATTTGTTTGAGACCAAATGGGTAAATACAGTGATATGTAGAATATATATGAAGCGTACCCTGGTAGTTGGCCAGGAAATCGCTACGCATAACAGAAACAAGCTACTGTTTCGTAGAGCTACGAGAGAAAGAAGAGGTACGGAATCAAATCAGTCTTCACACTATTCAGCAACAGTTGTTGTTGATCTGCGGGGATCAACAAGTGAAAACAGAATGCGTCCATACGTTCATGCGTTGACTGTCGAAAATCTCTATTAATTTTTTATTTTCAGTCATTTTAACATACCAATCAATAACCAGATAAACACCGACATGTGTCTGGGGTTGGTAGAGAATTATTTTGAGCGTGGTCCCACGATTGAATTTGATTATTTGGGCCTGGTTTTGTTTACTACGATTAGAAAACTATTTACTTGTTTGTTTTCTCTGCTCTGCAGTTCTGGGTTCGTGGAACAAGACTACGAAATCCCTGCCAGTCGTAGAAGGCGACTAAAAGGGCCTCGGTTTCACTGGTCGTCCGCCGAAGTGATTTTCAGCAACAATAATATGTTATTTGCCATATAGCAATAGCAATATTTGCTTTTGTATTAATAATGGGTACCCTAAAGAAACGTATTCACTAAAAAAAATGAGCGGAAATCAAATCATCGAGGTTCAGAAATACGTTTCGTTATACCAATTCGGTTTAAAAATAATTACACATTTTGGAACAGTTACTATAATTGAATTTGGTGAAGACGTTAAATCATTCTACTACGCTGGCTAAGCTTATGGCTAGCGAAAAATCTAAATTAACGATCGATCTGAAGCTAGAATAAGTTACTCTTAGTAACGTAGCGGTCGAGCCGGCTCAGCAACCTGGAATCTTATTAGTAGTTGTTGTGTGAGATCACTTAAGATCAGAGGAACCGTATGTTAGTTTACCCTTATCTCCTTTGAGAAAAAAAACAGGTAATCCGGTGAATTTTCAAAAGTCCTAGAGCAGTCATCCAGAAAAAAAATGGTCACTAATATATTGATATTATAAGCGTTGTATGTAGCTATCGGTATATAAACTAAATTATTGTTAAAAAAAATAATTTCATCCAAATTGTTTTAAAAGTTTGTGATAAAAATTAAAAAAAAATAAATATTTACAAACTACATACTCACTTTCTTTTTTGTGTTATATCGGTAACAGCTGTTTTACTTGCGGCCATGTTGAAATAATTTAAAATATTAAGTATTTGCGTAAATAGACGTACTGCGCGGGGAAAAGAACGGCGACTGAGCGGCGGGAAGCGAGGGCGCCCTGTTGCGGGTTTGGGCGGGATCGATGTCGGGCGCGGTGCGGGGGTGCGACCTTCTGTTCTGAAGTATAATGAACGGAAATGGAAAACTATTTTACCATCTTTAACTATTTATTTTTATAAAACATCTTACTAAAAAGTTAACTATCAGAGAACCTTTTTTGAAATGTTCATTAAATATAAAGGAGGTCACCATTCAATCGATTTAAAATTCTGTCTTTGAAAAGAAAAAAGAGAAAAAATATAAAAAAAATGAACATCCTTACTCATCGCTCTCATTTTTTACCTCGATTTCCCTCGATAATTTGTGTCGATGAGTTCATTACACCATTTTTTTTAATTCGCAAAAGTGAAAGAGTAATGGGAGATAAATGGTACTAAAGTTGACCTACGTAAGTTGACAAAAATTCGTAGTTTTTCTGCATCTCCACCTGCATTAGAATTAGAATGAGAATTAAAACCGTCTAATGTTAAAATCACGATTCCCAATAAATAAAGACGATTTATGTATTCGATAGATACACTCAGGGATCAACGATAGTGGGTGAACTGTCTTCTGCTTGCGGTAAAAGTCTGTGGTGTGGTGTCTCGATTTCGCGAAATCTCACAAAAAGAGTTAGAGCTAAAAAAAATCGTGCATAGAAATACGATCTACAGTGGCGGCTCTTTCGGGCTGCCCTTGATTTCTGTAGCACATACAACCAACTGGCATCTCGACATAACTTCTACTGGTTTTACAGGATTTTTAATCCAGCGAAAAAACTGAGTTGCTAAGAGAACTGACTCTTGAGGATGCCCGGCGTTATTGTCAGAGCAGCTGTCGATACCTCCTCATCGCATCGTGATAAATCAGGTGTCTAGATCGGTATATGCCCAGCAGTTTGCTTATGAGGCCAATTTGTCAGACCTGAGGCATTTATTTTCATCATGGTGGATGCCAACGCTTGTCACTTGGTCGCATAGCTCTATCTGATGTAACCGTGAGGTAACTTTTAGGTTCAGGCTAAACGACCGAGAGGCTGTGCCACCTCTCAATTCATTGGAATAGACAAATACAGCTTCTCAGGCTGATCTATGTAGGTTTGTAAAAACAACCTCGCTCTATATTTAAAAGTCAAATTGAAGATTTCGCCATGTCGGGATAGATATTTGTTAGTCAAATTGCAGTCATTGTAACGCATTTACCTGTTTTTTTTGCATGAGGTGGCCAGATGACGTTCGATGCATTTCAAGGTTAGGTATTATTACGTCACGATAGCCTAATGTGATGAGAAATTTATACAGCTCAGTGCAGAATGCGTTACGTTCGAGATTACGGAGCGTCCTCCTATGCATCGTACTCTGGCCCTTCACCCTGGGGTAATTCATCCCTGTAGTTCTGGGCTCGCAGAATAAGACTACGGTATCCCTGCCTGTCGTAGAAGGCGACTAAAAGGGACCTCGGGTTCATGGGCGACAAGGGTGGGGGCCTTTGTCGCCCGCCAAAGTGGACCCGGGAAGAAAGCGACATCGGGTGGCCCGTGTCGCCTTCCACTGGAGATAAGGGGCTCCGGGGCCCCTTTACCATGTACCGAGGAAGGGCTACTGGATGGGTTTTAGTGGGTAAAAACCCCACATAAACGCCGCCTTTCCCCCCGTATATTTTTGAAGATTTCCCCTCAATCAACAAAAAAAAAGATTCTTTGTTTAACCGCTGTTATATTGCTGAAGAATGTCGACCACCTCCACCACCGGACGCAACGTCCTCGTTCCCGGTGGCCAATAATTGCAACAGCATAGTTTAATAGCTTTATCACTTGTCATATCGCATTTAGTTGCGTTAACGCCAAAGAAACCATGATCCCACCTCAACTGAATCGTAACTTATTCTAGAAAATGAAACGTCTTTTAAAATGCAATATATTTATTTCTCGTCTAAACTACTAGTAAAAATGGCATTGTATAAAGCAGTGGTCGTCAGACTGCGGTAAATATTTGTACGGCCCGCAAACCAAATAAATATTGTACATAATAATTATTCAATTTTAGTCGAATATAATAAATTATTATACTGATTTTGTAATAGAAGTAGGTACACGGAAAAAAAACACTTGTTCTATGTATACTCTGGTCAAAATACCTTTCACCGTTGCAGAAATTCCTAGGAAGATGAATATTTTCTTTAGAATTAAAAAATAATTGGCTGTGTCAACTACTTAGTCCACGAATGTGCGTCCGCAATAATACCTCACATTGTTATATTTTTCCTTGGAGAGAAAAGTGTGACGACCACTGGTATAAAGAATATGGTATAATGTATTTTTAAAATATGAAATACAGATCAAAAGAATAACCGGTCGCTTCAATTTGACGCTTTACAGGCCAACGTCGAAAACCTTGTTGTTCGCCGCCTTCACGTGTTTCATCAGCCGCTTAATACCTCTGTTGTTTATTTTAAAGAATGGCTGATCCTCAAACTCAGACAACCACTGCTTCAGCTGGACGTGATGGTTTGCTAACGGAGCGATACACATCATCGAAGTTATCGTGGCCACAATGCAAAGATCGCAAATGGTCATCTGAAATAAGCCAACATTAACATCAACTGTAATATAAAGCACAAAATTATTGACATTGTTAAAATTAAATAAATACACACCCAACTCCTTTCAACCCTTTTATGAACCCGATAGAAATGCATGCTATGTTGTTTAAATGCTTAAAATTCCCTTAAAGAGAATTACCGACTGAAACCTGCCACATGGTGGCGCGAATTGGGGTCGCATCGGCATTACACACAAGGCTAATCCAGACAGGTTGGACCAGAGAGTTCCCCAATTCGTTTTCCCTAAGCCATCCTTTGTCATGTCCCTTCATTTTAAAAACACATCTTTATATGCATCTGTAAGTATAATCCATAGAGGTTACGATTACGTATCGAGCGATTGATTCAAATACTCGTATGTAGACATATATTTATAATAGGTTGTCAAATATCTCCCTTCCGCCTTTTGTCTTTGAATTTCGCGGCTATGTACAAAGCGCTATAGAGCTCGTATCTAGCAATACTATACATAATTTGAAAGGTCTTGACATAACCTACAAAACGACGCTATGCATAATTAGTTTGGATATTGCGTTCAACAGTTATAGACGTGTAAACATGAAGTTCACTAACGCCGAAATTAGCGCTATTTTAAAGTTTTCCTTCGTTAAAGGCAAATCGTTTTCGCTTGATATTGTCGTATGTGATCCATTTTTCGTCGCCAGTCACCATCCGCTTCAAGAATGGGTCGAGTTCGTTCCGTTTCAGCAGCATATCGCAGGCGTTGATTCGGTCCAGAAGGTTTTTGCGTCAAATCATGCGGCACCCAAACATCAAGCTTTTTGTATCCAGCCTTCTGCAGATGGTTTAAAATGGTTTGGTGACTAACTCCCATCTCCTGGGCGATGTCACGCGATGCCACATGCCGGTCTAACTCGATGTAGTCCATGATTTGATCGGTATTTGTCGTCACAGGTCTTCCGCCGGCTGGCTTATCCATGGTGTCGTTTTCACCGGCTCTGAATCGTCGAAACCATTCCTCCGTGGTTCGAAGTGATAGAGTACCATCCCCCAAAACACCATTAATCTCACGGAACGTTTCTCTAGCGGATTTGCCTTTAACGAAGGAAAACTTTAAAATAACGCGAATTTCGGCGTTAGTGAACTCCATGTTTACACGTCTATAACTGTTGAACGCAATATCCAAACTAATTATGCATAGCGTCGTTTTGTAGGTTATGTCAAGACCTTTCAAATTATGTATAGTATTGCTAGATACGAGCTCTGTAGCGCTTTGTACATAGCCGCGAAATTCAAAAGACAAAAAGGCGGAAGGGAGATATTTGACAACCATTACATATATAAAATGAATGTTTGCCTGTATGTCGTTTATAGAATCGTAAACTATGCATTTCATCATGTGATGGTAGGTTGGTTCGATGGTTTCTAAGTTGGTACTAACAGAACAACAGAAAAGTTTTTTCAAATGGTGGTTGTGTTAAAAGGTTTATCGTCGTGTTATTTATTGTTCTTATTATATTGATAGAATTAATTTATATGCCAAAATTTGTGGGATCAGCTAATTTAATTATCAATTATTGATTTTATAACTGTCTCTTAAACGTTAAGAAGAAATTAACTTCTTAGCTTCCGAGCTAGATAAATTCCACGACAACCATTCGACTGACACTGCACAAGGTTTGAGGACGTGACTGTGTCCAGAGGGGGTCTATGATGAGGTTGTAAGTGGTGGCACTTACGATAAAGGATTGGTGTTTATCCCTTGGTTATGGTTAAAATAATAAAGAAACTCCTCGTTAATCATTTCTGTTTGTGGATACTTACGCTGTCACCAGCAAGGAAAGGCTGATCATCCAGTCGCTTCTCCAGGAAATCGAGCGCTCTATACCAATGCCGGAGTACTTCCAAGTCAGCGGGGCAGCCGGCGAAATATTTTGACTGAGAACACAATCCACTACTATACTACACTATTGAAATACTGAAGTAAAACTTCTTTAGCTCCACCTATCTGTATAATTTATATATCTAAAAAAAGAAAATGTGCGTGCGCACTGCTCTCTCTTGCTCATACAGTGTGATAAAGACAATAGGCTTCTTTTTGGACGAACTAACACAGTTGGCATTTACTGCTTCACCGGATTGAGAGGTGGCATAGCTCTTAGGTCGCTTAGCCTAAACCTCTCGTAGGTAGTAACTCGACACAAGAGTCCCCCGGTGAGGGGTAACCTTGGCTTGGAAGGTTACAAATTTTACGCGTTAGCAGTCCGATCCGAGGGCGCCCGAGAGGGCCGAACCACGACTCGGTCGGTAGCTATTTTATGGCCTGCACTGTCTTAGACATACGAAACGTAACATTCTCTCCTTCTATCTTCACTAACATCTCTATCACTAAGTTTATTATATTATTTTCTTACAAATATTTCGCTGTCGAGCGGAAAAAGAGTTGTCGAGTTGAAGAACAATATTTCATCAACTTTGGCTTTACGGAGATCATCCTCAGGGTACAGCTTGTGCTTGGCGTCCCACTTCCGGCACAGGTAGAGCGAGATGGCGTGGCTGTCGATGAGGATTGCGTCCTGCATCACCAGTGCTGGCACTTTCTGCAGAGGATTGATCTGAAAATGTACTTGCATTTTAGTTTTGTTTATACAATTTGGTTTATGTGTTGTCAATCCTACTAATATAAAGATTTCAAAGTTTAGATGTTTGTTACTCAATCACACCAGAACGGCTCAACGGATCTGAATGAAATTTGGCACAAAGATAGATTGTAGTCTGGAATAGCTTATATGCTTTTTATTTATTCAGTCACAAATCGCGGGTAACACCGTAGGGAGTAGCTAGAAAAAAATATTTACAAGCAGATTGGCGGAAAAAAATTTTAGGACAGAAATTTGCGGGCATCGGTTTTTAATTTTCTATAAACTGACTGGTTCAACGAGAGAAGTAGATCTCACACTGGACCGGACTGAAGAACTGGGCCAATGATCCGAGAAGCTGAAATGGATATACCAATACTGGTTTATATAGGTTTAGGCTAAGGTCTACGAAAGATGAGATCGAGACGAGGACAAATATTTTACTCGTACTGTAAGAAAAAAATGTCGTCCCAAGATGTATGTTTGTATGTTTGCTTTTGGCTACATATATGTGAGTACGTATATTTCTGTCCAAGTTACCCCACCTGCTGCTAGAGATATTGTGAAGGCATACAAGTTTAAGTCCGAAATTTTGGTTATTTGTATGCGTCATTGCCACAGTGCATTGTTGTTGCGGTATTGTGCAGCGTATGCAGTTACATGCGTACCACACGGTGTGTTACGTGCTGTATACTATTTCTGTACTCATAAATAAAGAACTAAACAATAATAATAAAGAGAAAACTAAGCAAACAGTAACACGACAAGCCGTTGATGATAGCATACATACATATTAAACACTTTATTTAAATTCATTACTCGGGCCCCTAGACAATCATCTAGTGCGACGTTTTGAAATTGAACTATTATTATTTGAGTTATTAAACACTAACTTTTTTGTAATCCTCCGACTTATTTTCTTCAGTAAATAGATCAACTTCACGAAATTCGACTTCAGCTTTCAGAAGGGAAGCTGTCATGAGAACGAAACGCACCGGCGGCGAGGCTTCATCACCGAATAGCATCAGCTTATCGCCAATTGTAGGGTTACTGTAAGAAATTCATTAATTACACTTATTTTTACAAAATAAAACGACGTTCGCCTGATGGTTGCTGATGAAGTGACACGCTCTACACCGCTCTATTCACGAAGTATAAAATCTAAACAGCGATTTTACACTCCTACATAATTTTGCAAGAACACAAGATCTTTGATGGGACGTCGTAGCTTAATGTTCCGGGCGGTCGCCTCTAATGGCATACACCTGTTGCCAGAATCAATAAAAATGTTTGCTAACGACTTGCTTCGGGTTCATCGGAGGAGAAAACCGCCGAAAAATTTTAGGAAAATTTTCAAGATTTGAAGATCTCCAATCGAAACTAGTGCCACTAGGTGTACTACAGGCTAATACGAGTATAATAAGTACTCTGTAGCCTATACTGTATAGCCATATGTAACAACTCGCCTCAACTGGCGATCTGGTGCAATTATATAAAATATAAAAGAGCATCGACTAGAATAAATATGTTAAAACTTTGACTTAGCATATTGTTATTACTAACGATGTAGGTGTTTTATAAAAAGACAATTCATGACAATTCCATTCATATTATTAAAAAAATTACGATACTTTGACTATAATAGATTTGATGTAATATTATGAATACTTACTTTATTGATAAATCTTTGATATCGGGAAGAAGTTCTTGACATACCGCCATGTTGAAATAATTTAAAATATTCGGAATTTCCGTGAACCGACGTACTGCGCGGGGAAAACAGCGGCGACTGAGTGGCGGTAAGAGGGAAGGGAAGGCTCGCTGACACGGGAGCCGGCGGGATCGATGTCAGGTGCGGGGGGAGGCGCACGGGACGGCGGGGCGCGCAGGTTATTGTTCTGAAGTACGATGAACGGAAAAACAAACCTATTTCACTTGAATTTTTAGTGAAGTAAAAGTTCTTTAGGCGCGCTGGACTTGGAGAGTAAGCTGGTGAATGCGTGACGAGAGCGTTACGAACATTGTGATCGGGTGAGGAGTTCGGAAGTTGAGAGGGAGTTATAAGTTTGTGAAGATAAAAAGAGAGAGCCTTACGTTTCGTATATTAATGTGACAAGAGAGAGATGTGCGAGCACACATTTTCTTTCTCTAATTCTCTCATAGCCAATTGTCTCGGTCTTACAATCAACAACAGTAATTACTCATGTATCCAATAATGAAAACAATGAATAACAATAAAAAACTAGCTTCGAGAATCTGTTTTGATGATATCATAATTTCTTTGCCCAGGTTATTATTCGTTGGAGGGTCACTCAGCGTTAAGGCAGACTTAGTTTGAAAGTCAAATGAAGGATTTCGCCACCTCGGGATATATTTTTGTTAGTCAAATTGCGGTGAATGCGTTTGTCCCGCGTGTTTACCTGATTTTTACATAAGGTCACCAGTCGTCGTTCGATGCATTTAAAGGTTATCTCTAACTACGTCACTCTTTTCCCGATAACAAAACTGATTTCTAACTTGCTGCTCTAGAACATGCTGATCCAATATTTTGGCTAAAACTATTGACTATTTTTTTAGAAAAATGGGTTAACAAGCAAGGGGGTCACCGGGTTTTAAATGATTACAGAGCATCTGCAACACAACAAATATATTTTCAAATCAAATCTAACCTAAAACTGAACTAGTTTGCCCCTTTTTCTATAAAAAAAGTGACCGATGATATAAATTGTAAACGTCTTACAGTGGCAAATCAAACGCTACTACTCACGGACGCTCCCCTTTATTTCCGCAGTATAGTATTTTTAATAGTAAAAGGCTTACGGCTCAATTGATAGTCAGTGATCACAATCGCCTATGAACATCAACAACACCTGAGAGTACTTACAGATGCATTGATGGCCTTCGACAAAGGAGTAGGCTCGTGTCTTCAAAGTCCTCATGTCGTATAGGTTCGGAAACATCGCTGGTAACATCGTACGGTCGTGGATAACCAACCATCATGACGGTGTGGACGGAATTGGGAATTCTGTTGTGATGTGCGGCAATGGAAATCGGCACTTGGAATGAAGAATTCCTCAGAACACTTCCCATGGTAATTCCGATTTGCAATATACTGCAAAGAAGCCCGATATCTCAACACAGACCCAGAGGGTCAAGTCGATTAGATGGAGCATGATCGTCAACCATTAGAGTTGGTATTGGGAAACCCCAGGCCAGTGTGCTTTTTAGTTCATCTGATTTCTTAATGTTCACATTCTTATAGCGCCTCCAATTATGAACCGATTCAGAACTATCGATTTCGTCTTATCGATTCGACCACGAATGTAAAAGAAGAATAAGTATATTTACGAAGCGCGTTTGTATTGTCGCGTATTGGTTGTATTTGCACGTATTGCCGCGTACATACTTAATGCAAATTAATAAATTTAAAAACATATATAGTTTTCTTGTCGATGCCATTGTCAGAATTGCATGCCTGAAAGCCCAATAGGGCTACACGGGAAGCACCAACTTTCGGATAAAAAAAGAATCGTCAAAATCGGTTAATCCAGTCGAAAGTTATGCAGTAACTATTCCTATTTTGAATCCGGTAGAAAAGAGTATCGGCACTAGAACATCGTAACATACCTAAAAATTATAAGAGCGGCCGAGCTTTGAATATTTAATCATCCGTCACTAATTTGATTTGAAGTCTTTGTTGTTTCGTAAATATGTACTTGAAATATCACGGGAATATTAAACGACGGATGGCGTAATGATGAAAATACGTAATGAATATTCATAGGAAATTCTGTCATTTGTTATTAAGTTACGGTTATTGAGCACCCACCCCATGACCCGAATCGGGAAGGGGGAAAGAAGGGTTGACCTAATTACTTCAATTATATTTAGATGTTAAGCAACTTTAGATAGAAATATTTATTATTTTTGTGCCATTTTTGAGCTATTTTCTTAGCTCGTTCTCCGAGTTTTAATATGGTGTTCTTTTTCACGGAATCCTCTGATATATCTTAAAAAATGAACCATCGAAGTTATTGTCAGCTACATTTATAATAACGTTAATTATGGACATATATTTTTAAAAAATATAAAATAAAAAGATTACTGGTCACATTCGTTTTGAGAACGAGATCCCAATGGAGACAGGGCAAGTGGAGGGGATTGATTTATCCTTTTGGGCCTCTACGAGGTCCTCGTTGTCGTTTCTTTGACGTGTGTCCCGTTGATCGATGCCACGACATCAGGATTATTGTTTACAGTAGTCCTGTTCGCGAAGACAAATTGACACCCATACAGCATGACACGACTCTTTTTGGGCCCACGAGGCGGTGGAAGACATAAATAAACCTGGATTATGAACTCTAATTAAAAATTTATGCCCACTACACGGCGATAGGCTCATCACAACACATATTGGACCTTGAAAAGCCGACAGCCCTGTCTGTCTGCCCCGCTGGAGTTAAAATAACGTAAGAGCTTATGTCATGATAATTCCCTTTATTATTTTGTTCAGATTTAATCTGGATGACGTTTTTTTAATAGACGTTTAGTTTAATAGATGTACTGGTTTTAAATAAAATAATACTAATTCAAATATATGATTGATAAAATTGTTATCGATATAGGTTACAATGATAGTAGACAAAATCGATTTTAATCGTATTTGAGCTATCGCATTTACACTTTTTCTCAGAAGTAGTATAAAGAATTTACCTGTCATATCATGATCTTTTGTGTCAAATTGTTAGGAATTTTTAGTTGTTTTTAGATTTGTTGTTGTGGTGGGGTAAAATAAGTAATTGGATAGGTCGACAGCATGTTCGTTGTAATTAATTATGCAGATTAGCCGACCTATTGTCTACGAACATTATTGCATAAAAAGCTACCGCACGTTCCCATGTCGTCCGAAGAAAGTGTACTTTCTGTGAAGATTTCCAGTACCCTCATTATATCTGTGTTGCACCTTTTGAATTTCGTGTTTATAATCAATGATTATTACGTCGTCCGGGTGTAATTCGTGCGACGCGATCGATTAGAGTAATTAGAAAGTGTGTTGTTTAATGTTTTAACGAATGGCAGAATTCCACACAAGCGACACAATGCCTAAAATGGGGCTTGTCACGGACTTGCGAGAACAGTGGCTGGTACGGGCTGACGGAGCCCTCGCTCACCGATTACAAGACCGCGAGATCTCGTCCCATCTCTGCGAGAACAGGTACCGCAATCAACAAATACGCGAAGATTTTCCCATAGCCTTAAACGAACAGCGGGGCATTGAGCATGAGGTCCGTTTGAAGGAATTTGCCCGTCGCCAACAGGCCGATATTGACGCGGATATTGCTCGTGAAATGGCAGAAATTAATCTTCGTAGACAGCGACGTCAGCATAACGATATATTGCAACAACCTTGTTCGTCTCGTGCGGTCTTGCCAGCACCACCGCCTGAAATCGATCCTGAAGAACTAGGTCTCTCGTCTGCAGAGTTAGAGGAGATGAGGAGACGTCTAGAGCAAGAAGAACGAGATGCAAGATTAGCAAGAGAATTAAGTCATGAAGCAAGTGATGAGGATGTTTTATTAGCTGATATGAGATGTGCAGTTGAAGCACAAGACAGTGAACTTGCCAGGTTATTGCAGGAACGAGAATATAAAAAGCTGCAGAGAGCTAAGGAGAAGGCCAAACAGAAAGCTTTGTTAAAGAAACAACAACGACTAACACAACAACAGCAAGAACCACTTCCAGAAATTCCTCAAGCAACACTTTGTGATGCCTACAGCAACCCACGTGATGTTATACAAGAAAATAGGCTCAGATTATGTAAATCTGTTGATTCAGATTTAAATTATGTAGAGCCTTTTGAAAAAGAAATAATACAATCAAAGGCAAGTGCTTTACTATCCAAAGAAATATCCAATCAGTACTATGGACAGGATGCTGTGTCTAGCATTAGTGCTGCAACATCTCAGGTGCATGTATCAACCTTCACTACTGACAGATCTATTTCAGCTGCAAACATTTCCTTACAACATAGACAACCACCTCCTCCACCTGCTACCGGCAAAAAACCAAGGTTCCCAGATCCAGTGAGTATAAGGCCAGCATCACATTATCCTACAGACAATGTTCTATCTGGCACAGAAGCTCCACACAACTCCATACCACATAGTGTTAGCGAGAACAACAACTTATATAATTCCACATTCACAAGCCAAAATGACAGTACTCAACAATTAGCCTATGAAAGAGGTGATGCTGCTAAACGTCTGTCAGTCATCTCGGACATTACAGCAGAGGGATTAGAAAAGAAGAACCGGAAGAGGGCAAAAAAAAGTAAGGGATGTAGGATACAGTAGTTTTAATCTCCAAATTAAATATTTTATAGGAGACAAATATTTTAACATTCATTTCACTTTCAACTTGTCACAAATACTTTCCAATTTATACATAATCAATATTGTCAATCTTAAAGATTTCAAAACTTAAAATTATGTATTGTCCATTTAATCTCTGGGATGTACCTGCAGGAATAGAACCAATGAACCATTTTTATTTTTAAATCTAAGGTCTCATGTGCCTTAATTTAGACGTAAGTAAGCTGTCTATAGAACATTCCATTCTGTGATTGTTTATAAAAATTAGTTACACATTTGTGTATTGTCCATTTTTAAAAATTATTAGTAATATTTTATTGATACTTTGTTATTAATTATTAACAGTATTTAATAATTTTACAATGTTTGACATTAACACAAGATATGCTGATATAGAGAAAGTGTTTTTCACTTATGTGCCTTAAACAAACTTGCTATATATAGTTGTTATACAATCTCACTAAATGGTATATTTCAAACATTCCGTAAGTGCTTGCATCTTAAGACTGTTTTATTGTTATTTATAAATGTTTTGATAATAGATATGGATTGTCCAACAGTTTAATTAGAGTCCACCTTGATACACAAGGAATAATATACAATAATGTGTCTGTAACTATTTACACATTAAATATGTCAATTTTAGTAACAGCTGCGGTGAATTTAATAACTATACAATATTTTTAGAATATATAGATTTAAATGCTCATTTATATTACAAGTACTTGCAAATACTTTTCTACACACATATTTTTTATTGTATTTTATATGGCCTAAGTTTTTGAAAGGTGCATTTATATTGATTTCATAATATAGATTATAGAGGTCAGATAATTTTGCATTTTTAGCAGTAATGGTAAGAAATAAATAAAGCCCTGAATACTTTTTGTTTTCATAACAAAACTCATTTATTAAATGTCATTGAAGAAAGTTTAAAATTGCTATTATTAACTTTTATTGTTATTTTTATAGTTCAAAATATAATTATTTTTCTCAAATGCCAATTACCAATAACTACATTATGGTATGCTCAAATTTAACTAATATAAAAAATTGTAACACTGGGAAATACATACATGGGATTTAACCAGTGTAACAGAATATATCAGAATATTGAAGCTCAAAATTCTTTTTGAATCTCATTTATTTCTCCATTATTCAATCTTATTAAATTAGTGCTTTTAATATCAATAATGCACAATTATTTACTGTGACATGACAGTTGACCAGTAAGGTGTTACCAAATCTAAGGTATTTCTCAAATGTTAACTAAAGTAATTTAGTCTAGATCACAACACAATCCACCAATGATGTTAGTAAACTAATTTTAAAGTGATTCTTATTTAAAAATAAGCATTGCTCTGACATCACCTTGTAAAATCAATCATATAATTCCTATAATATATGTAGATAATTCCCAAAGGAGACCAATCTCAATGTAAAATACAGGGAGATATTCTATGTGCATATTCAAAGATATGCATATTTAAAATAATGTGCAGCAAGCATATGTAAGTTCTACTAATAGATAATGTATAAAAGATTAACTTTTTGATGTTTTAGCTCTCTAATTGTTGGCAAATTGTAATCTCCTACATATTCATAATTGTATTGCTCAATAGATATAACTTTGTTATTAAAGACTGATTATATGGTGATGTCACACTGGACACCAGCCAATAGCAGCACCAGTGACTGAATCACTCATTCACTATGCTTCAAAAATGGTATCTATTTCGGTCATCAGAACTATTATTACATTTACAGGTTTGCTTTGACCTATTTGATGTTATTGATGATATTATATATTTCAAATGAAAAAAGTGTAATTATTTGTATTTATTACTTATTTAAGCTTTGATCAAGATTATAAATTATGCAAATTGCTTTGATTACCATAATATTGAAAATACTACTTTAAGTTTAGTTTTTTAATTGTCCATGACTATCAGCGTGGATGTTACACTTCAACGTCTGGCTTAATATCTTTTGTAACTTTTATATACTCTTAATTATAGTGAAATTAACCTAGATAGTAATATCATATTAGTACTATAGACTGCACTGTTTGTATTTAAAAAGGTTAAGCGGTAGAACCAATGTTAGTCCAAACTCCAGGTAACTTCAGGGATATGCTAAAAAAATTAAGGTTCTACTATTTTATTTGTCATATAAAAAAATTGAACATCTGTTTGGTTAAAATAGAAGTATGTCCCAATATGTGGCTTTTTTCTACTGACTGTAGAAATCATAATGATTAATTAACAAAACTTAACATTAAGTAAACACCTATAGTTCGAATTACTTCTTAATAAACATAAGATATAGGTACAAGAATGTGACAGTGACCACTTATTGATAGTGTGACTGTCGAATGCAGCTGTTTCATTGGCGTGACCAGTATAAATTATTTTATGTTTTCAAACACCTTATTTAACTACATAATTCGTGTATAACCCATTGTTTTAAATTCACAATAGACTAGGTAGGGTCTGTAACAATTGCATTAGGTCATTAAGTTTTTTTTAATGAATATAGTGAAACAAAACTCTTTGTATTTGTGGATAGGCCACAAACAAAATAAAATGAAGTTCATATCATATGTCTTGTTACTGTGGCATGCCGTATATATTTTATATAATTATTTATTTATTAGAAATCACTTACAGCACCATTACAGCTAAATCAATTATGTCAATAGCAACTATGACAAACCAGGTATAATTTGCCATGTTAGTCTTTCCTACTTAATATGGGTTATTAACCTATTATGTCTAAATTGTTGGTTGGGTATCATTCTTGTACCAATGAATTTTTTATATTTCTTAAATTTTTATATATTTTTTAAAAGCATCAAAAAATTGTGGTTAATCTTTTTAAATATATTTAGTGTAGAAATGATAATTTTTAGCTTTAATTGCAATTTATGGCCTTTTAGTGCCTTATTGAAACGGAACCAAACTCTAATTTTATCTTATAATTATTGTTCTAATACTGTAAGTCCTCAATTTTTGGATTTTAATTTTAAAGGACGATACGTCATTAGGCTTAATGATGGAAGGAAAGATTTTAATTTTTGAGGTGTCGAATTCTTATTTATGATTAATACAATTAAAGACTTGAATATCACAATATACGTTTTATTCAATTAATTACCTCTTTCTCTTACCCTTGTTTCAATTACTTGGGAGTCAAGTAATTGGAAGATAAGTCTTTTGCGACCATCAATAGATCGCAAATCAAGGCCGATCTGGTATTGGTCACTACAGAAGTTAGAATGAAGAATTCCATTCCCAATTTTTTTAGATCCTGATATTTTTTCTAAGGTATGTAAGTCCGGACCAGTATACAAGGTTGCTCCTTACACAACAATAATTGCAGTATTGCCATGTTAAGGTACTAGTAGTAATTGACGGCATCAGAAAGAACGTCCAAATGGTGGTAACTAGAATTGGGTTTATAATAAAAAATAACATGTATTTTTTAAATTGACTATGTTCATTCATCACATTAAACAAAATAAATACAAAAATATGACACGAGATTTAGTAGTGTCGTATGAACAGAGGTTTCACTTTAAACAACATGTCAAAATGTTTTAGGAAATTGAAAACAATATTGTAAAATAATAAAACACTAAGGAAAAAAAAGCCTAAATTACCAACATTCCTGTCAACAACCTGCTCGCGATTTGTCAACTTCACTTTAACGATGAAATGGTAGATTATACACTACCAGTGTTCTTCAATAATTCATGTTATATTTGACCATAAACGAAATCTAAAATTGATAAATATATGTATTGAGTTTTTTATAACTTATTTGTCATTCTTCTTAAATTTGTACCACTAGCCTAGTTTTTCAAGAGCCAAATGTAATGATAATGTAAAATTACTTTAATATTTTCGTAATTACACTGTGCAAGGTTTAATTAAGATTCTCTTAAATCATTTAGATCAATTCACAATTCAAATGACATTTAATGCTATTTAAACACTACAATCTAAATAGCATTAAATGGATGGATTGCTAAGCAAAATTTGCCGCTTGTTTCTTCGCTTTAACTAACTCTACTAACTCCTTGTATCTCTTCATGCAGTCTTTTTTGGTGCGATTGGGGATACAGTCTGCAATTTTCTCCCATCTCTCCGGTGTGCTCACAGGGAATGTCTTGATAGCTTGCTCCAACAACTCCTGCTCAGTTTTTGTCCAGGCTCTTTCCTCCTTTCCTGTGTCCTTGCCAATATCACCATTCATTTTAGGCTTCCCTATTCCATTGACTAATTTCGTATCATTTTTCGATATACTGCTGTCGTCAATATTATTTATGCCTTTCTTTTTGTCCTTCTCAAACTGATCAAAAGCCTCTTCGTTGGCGGCTTTTTTGAGGCTACTCTTCGAGAAGTCAGAACTTTGTAGATCCTTAGCTTTGTTAAGAACCTCCTTAGCGTTGAAACGTCTTTCATCAACAAATGTTCCATGCTGATTAAGGAAGTTGGCAACAACTTCCCATCTTTGATTAGTGCCCGCTGGGAATAGATTTACAGCTTTAATGAGGAGTTGAGTCAATTCCGGTGTCCATTCAACAGATGCTTTTAAAATTGCGTTCTTTTTGGATTTCTGGTCATCAGCTTTTTTTGTTTCGAATAATGCTCTACGTTCAGCTTCTAATTTCTCTTCTGTTTCTTTTAAAGTTTTAATGAAAGCCTCCCTGCCATTTGATTCTAACTCTTTCATAAAATCTTGTAATTCTACCACTTTGAGCATTTCACAGATCTTTTCGACTGCCCCTAAGTGCGCAACCGTTTCATTATCATTTTGAGCATAGTAGTTGTTGGCTTTGCATAGATCTCTAAAGGATTTTCGCTCTTTACGCAAGTTCTTTTTCAGTTGTTCCCTTTCAGCCCTTGCAGCATCAAGACGTGCTTTCTCGGCTTCGTCAGCTTTCTGTTTAGCGAGTAAGGCCTCTTTCAATATACGCTCCTCTTCAGCTTTTTTGGCTTGAACAGCATCCTGAAATCAGAGTACACACCATGTTTTAAGATAATTGCTATTAGTCAAATTGACGATAATAATTTGTTGTTTTGGCCATTGTGCAGAAATTGGTTAAACATATGAAGTCATGTATGTGAACAGGCTAATCTGTTACATTTGAAACTTACTATGTCTGATGAAACGAACGGGAATAACGATTGACATAAAGTAATAACTCCAACCATATGTTTTTCACAGGAAGTGTAATTGAAAACCATCAACCAAGCCTACAAATCTTTGTAAGTGTGTGTTTTGGTATATAAAAATTCTAAACCATGAATCTTGTTAATATAAGCTGGCTGAGATTGAAACCCTAAACCTAAGCTTAAACAACTTAACTAACAAAATGAGATAAAATTCCTATGAACTCTATTGATATAAATTAGGTTTTAAACGACAAGTATTTAAGTATATGTAGAACTATAACATAAATCACACTATAAGTCTATTTGTCACCTCTCCATTATGCATTGCTAAGGATTACTAAGGACATAAGCTCCCTCTCAGTGATAAGTACTCTAGGCAAACATACATATGCAAAAGATTTTTTTGTGTAAGACATGGATGTTAATATAAATTTAATGTTACTACAAAAGAGAAGAGAGTCATGAAATAAAATATAAAAAAAATTAGAAACACATGTTCCGCACATTCTTATAATATTTGTTACCTGTCGGGCACGTTTAGCAGCCAGCTTCTTGTCTTTATCCTCCTGTTTGAAGCGCTGGATTCGTGGATCGTTTGCATAAGCTAAGTCAACTAGATTTCGTATCCTGGCCATTTCCTCTTTCTTTAACTTTGCCCTTGCCACTTTATTTTGTTTCTCTATCCAACGACGCTCTTCCCTGTCTGCTCCCCTTTCCTTCTCCTCCTCGTCTAGGTATGAAAACTCACGCCACGACTCAAACTCATACCAAAAGGCATAAAATCTCTCAACATACTCACGGGAGCTGTTTTCGTCACCCAATAAAGGCACATTCCTCTTGTCTGACCATCGAGCATTCATTTCAAAGTACATAGTGAATGCTTTGAAAAAACCTTCCTTTTAATTTCAGTTGATGTTGGAACTGAATCGTCAAACTGTGGATCTATGGAATCATACGATTTCCTTTTGTTTGGCGTTCCAAGGGTCTCATAGGCTTTCGTAATGCATGTGAAATAGTCATCGTCACTGCGTATATCCTCACCTTGTGCCTTTCGCTTATCGGGGTGATGTTTTAATACTTTCTGGCGATAGGCTCGCTTTATGTCATCTTCGGTGGCTTTATACCGCAAGTCTTTCATACCCAATACAGCGTAGTGGTCTTGTCTCTTCCATTCTTTAGGGTCCAAACTCCTCAAATAATCCACATCGTCATCAAAGATCACTTCTTCGCTATTCTCCTTAGATGTTGAAGTTAACAGCTGTGTGTCTGCACCGTGACATTTTATGTTATAATATCTTAGAAATGCAGGCCCTGCGCATTCTACTTTTCTTTGCAAAAACGGCCATGGTATGGCTATCTCGCTGCTATAACAATTAATACCTCCGTCGGTCATTCTCCGATTATTTTGGTCAGAAAGTACCGCGTCGAAACGAACATAACCTCTAAGCCTGATGTATTAAGATCAGTTAACACCTTTCTCTAATCACAACTAAAATCATAACAAAATAAATTGCTTGAAATTGACTTTTGTTACTATCTACATGAACACATTACATTTTAATAAATCCTAGAGCGCGCCATGAAGATGACTAAACGTCATTAAATTCATCAAAAATTCGTGAATAAAAATGAACCAAGAATCAGTACGAATGAAATGAAGTGAACGAAAATTTGAATGGAATTGTAACAAAGCATAGATAACATCACGAGAGATTGAATGTAAAATTGAAGAAACAGTTTAACCGATTTATAATTTTAAATCGATTAATTAAAAAATGTCTTATTTTTTTAATATAAATTATTAAAATTCAAAAAATTTTTGCTGGTTTATTGTTTGATGCCAACCTTGTGTTGTAAGTACATAAGTACACAAGTTTGGTAGCTTAATCCCACGAGAATAGTAACCTAAAGTATAGCTCCATACCGAAAGCTTCTGGAACTGGAACACATTTTACAATTTTCTCTGTGGCGCGAGAGTTAGTTGCCTAAGACTTAAATTTGCATTTGGTAAAAAAGCCCCATGTCCCAGCTTTATATTCGTGGCTTGAGAATTTAAACGTGGACTTGATCAATTCCATAACAATGTACGTGAAGGTAGGCTGGTAACTACTACTTAGGTTTAAATGCTTCGCACTCAGTAGACACCGCTGGCCAATTTAAAAGAAATCGTAAAATGATAAGAAAAAGCTTAAAGGACTGTCACTATATGTCTAATACAAAGTTGAAACAAGTGAAAAAACCTTTTATTTGGGTAGTAGTGAGGTAAGTAAGGTAATGGGAAGATTGAATCTTTACTTCTAAATACTTGCCTTTATAAATGTACTAAAAAAAATTACCGTGAGATTTTTTTAGTTACTCATGGTACACCCACGTCAAATAATAATCTAGTGATGAATTCTTGGTTAATTTTCACCTTGATCAAAAATATTGACTTAGAAATTGATAAAAATAATCACTGGACTCTATAGATTCCATAATTCTCAGCATGTATAAAGCCTATAAATGATATGTAAAAGAAAATGGCACAGTACTCACAATTACAACAATGTTTACAGTTTACGAATGCACTGTCACTGCTGACTATATGTCAATTAATAAATAGGGTATTTTGTAAATGCCATGCGTGTAGTAGCTATCATGTGGAAGAGCTATAAAAATAATTAAAAAACTTAATTTGTATAATAGTTTATTGACTTTCAACTCGCTTTCTTCTTGTAAAGATTGCCTTACTGAGCGCAGCTACGGGCGCCTCAACGCACAGCCACAGTACTCCGGCAGCCAAGAATGATATCAGCGTTGTTGCCGCCAGTACAGTTAACTGAAAATATATAAAACTAAAGTAGCACCTGACGGAGTTACATACAAATCTTGCTGATTTACTATGTTTTAGGTAGTTCAAGTTATAATCATCATTATTTATTGGAGCCGGATATACAACTTAAGTTGTTCATGCCACAACGACAGCCATAGACAGTGCTGCCCCGTATTGGTTATTTTTTTTTCATGAAGTGAAACTTACCACATTATAATCGGAGGCGAAGGTAGTTTGTATTTGGGAGCCAATGATTGATCTTTGAAAAGTTGCGTGCAGTAAGTAGACTCCGTAGGTAAGCCTGCCGGCCCACGTAAAGCC
Organism: Meandrusa payeni; assembly: GCA_029286785.1. Taxonomy (NCBI): domain Eukaryota; kingdom Metazoa; phylum Arthropoda; class Insecta; order Lepidoptera; family Papilionidae; genus Meandrusa; species Meandrusa payeni. Next base: position 399,775 of record JAGSMX010000008.1, on the reverse strand, counting down.
GCGCCACTCCACTATGCTGCGGTACAGAGCTGGATACGAGAGAACAAAAACATCATCCTGTAATAAACACGCTCGTCTACCAGCAGGGAAACTAAGAACAAGTCAAACAAACAAACACAAACAAGTCAATTTCTCTTGCATTAAAGAATTATTTATTTCTTTACAGTGTATGAGGTACTTAACGTCCTACACTGGCCGCACTAGACATATCCGCAAGGCAACATACATTTTCTTTCTCCCTTATTTTATTTATCATTTAAATTAAGCGATAAATTGTTTGAACATAAAGGAGTTTTGGAGGAGGACCTTTGCGAAGAATAAGATTTTTTGCCAGTTCACTCACCGGGCCAAACGTAGAAAATACATTCTCTACTTCAATTCTTATATGCAACTTATAAATAATAATGGAATTTTACCAAGAGATAACTAATATAGATTATACTAACATTCCACTTTAAATATACAGCTCATGATGAAGACGACGACCAGCAACTGAAACAGTGGCTTGTAGAGAGTCGCGTATGCTACTTTAAAGGCCAATGGCACCACGTCAACATCAGCGTAAAACACTCCGCCGGATAGGATTAACAGGACTCCGAGGGGTAACGTAATCCATACCATCCAGCAGAACTTCTGAAATTGTTCACAGTAGCTTGAACTTCCAATAAATTAATTTTAAGTATCAATTAAATGATTGTGCAAGGTGTATTTTGTAAAACGTGTGGTCGTATGTGCCGGTCATTCACCATATGTGTACTAGTGAAACGCATAACGCTCACGCGCCCTGAAAAGTCAAACGTGCACCACCTAAAACGACGTTATAATGATAGATGTGGTGACTTGGTAGTTGAGTTATTAATACTGTTCCCATATCTGGGCGATAGGTCTACTAAATATCAGCTGTTTTGGACTCGTTGGACCGCCGAGCGAGTCTCTAACACCGTAGACGAGTGGCCAGCCTTTTAGTTTTTTATCGGTTACATTTCGGCAAGTGTGCGGGGGTATAGTTGGCGACAAATAACTCTAGCCCTGATTGTAAGTTTGCAGAAGTCGGAAATATGGTATCATCAGCTCTCCTGTCGTGTGTCCTCGCGCACTGATACCACACCCCGCTCGCTCGCGTACTGTCGCTCTCTAAATTTTATGTTAATTGACTTTTATTTTATAATTTGTTTTAGTTTTATTAAGTTATGTTGTATTGCAACTTGTGATTTTAAATAGTGAATATGTCAATATAATAAGTACGAGTACAAACAAAAACACTTTACTCTTAATTTATAGAAATGAATACTGATTAATAAACTCTTTCTGGAAATCAAGCTGGGGGACAACGTACCTTAAACTTGTCAGCGTTGTGTGCGTTGGCCTGCCAGTGGTGAGCGAGGAAGCCGCCGCTAAGGCCCAGAACGTAAGTGGACAGGTTCGTGTGGCCCGGAGTGTACATCAGTCGGAAAGTCCGGTCCTTCGAGTAAATAGCGCGGAGCGTTCTGTGTGATAGCATTGTATGCTGTACCGAATCAATTTACAAAATACAAGAAAATAAAAACAACGAATGTGCTTTGACCACGCGACTGAAGTAAAACTTATTTAGCTCCATCTGAAGCTGGCCGCGACTGCTTCACCGGATTGAGAGGTGGTTTAAGCTTTTAGGTCGCTTAGCGTGAACCACTAGGCAATGCACACAGTCCATCGTTTTTGACGAAACGTAACTCTCTCCATTCACTATCTTCCTCCCAACTTCAGTTCTCATCTCCCCAATACATTTTTCGTAACGTTTTTTTCACGCATTCATCAACTTACTCTAAGTCAATTACTTCAAAAATCCAAGCAAGAAAACTTACTCCGGAGCTTGGATCACTATAGGGTCTAAGTTCTTAGAGTACGTGATGGTAGCCGTAATAACCAGTGATAGCAGGAACAGCGCTCCAAGAGCGAGCTTCTTCGCACGCGACCGCCGGCACGCGAGGCACACCAGCAGGCCCAAGCAGAATAGCTGCATGTCCGCGGCCAAGTACCTGCCAACAGAACAAATATTTATCGCGTTTTTGGGTACGTGTTATGTCCCCTTGCTTGAGCTATTCGCTTTGAGACGAAAGATTCTTGCACAAAATTACAGACCCTTAGAACCGGAAGCTACAGGAAAGTCAATCGGATTGCTAGCCCTATATTTTGTATTTTACATTGCGTTCAGCGAAGGACTGCAAAAAAACTCTAATATTGAAATCCTGTTTTGAGAAAAAGATAACGGAAATACAAAGCAGATACTGCTACTTGCAAAAGGTCATTTTAAAAAAGGTTTAAATAATGTGTATTAACCATTCACGCTTACCAAGTTTCCGTCATACAAATATTGCCTTCGGATACGTAATTTTGGAGGTACAATATGTGCGCCCACCACTGCTGTCTGCAGTCGTTTGCCTCCTTGGTGACAATCAGGTCCCACAGCGGTCCGCTGCCCATATGCCTCAACACTGTTGAGATCGTAGCCAGGATTAAGGCATACGTTGGTGTGAGCCTGTACCAGAAATGTTTATAAACGAATATTTATTGAATCTAGAAGGTTCCACGCTGGCGTCTGTAAGGATCGGCACGATCATGGATTTACTATACGACCTCGTACAATACCGACGTGAATTGAAGGAATATTATTCTTCTGCGTCTGCGTGAATGACCTATTTATTCGTTCTATTTCTTCAAGGTTTTTTTAATGTATTTCATATTTTTTTGTAGTGCGTTTGTATATGATGTCAATAAATAAAATGTCTATGTCCAAATCACAAGAACTATAGATAACAGCAATAACTTTCGCAAATGTTAGTGCGCCGATCACACAACTTGTTTACTCTTCTTTATATTTATATATTCTCAATAAACAGCAATAATTTTTTATACGTTGAAAAATTATTGTAATAATTGTTATAAAGTACACAATGGATGTACACAAAGGATTTGAAAATAATTAAAATATTTTTTATTAACTTTTTTATTGATTTAATGCATTTTGTATGCATAATTATTATTAATTAAGAAATAGGACTCTGCACTCAATGGCCTGTTTAAGTTATAAGTGTGGAAAATTTCATACTCCTTCGTCCATGCAACTATTGTAAGAAGATGTACGAAGTTTTTGCTCCACGTCCTATTTCATATTACGATGATGATAATACCCAACCTGATAAATCTCAATAGTATTCCTTTAGGAAAATCCCATAATGACATTTTGTGTTTCTCGGCGTTGATCTCGATGTTATAAGCCAACAGGAAACTGGACATTACGAAGAAAGTGTGCGTGATGAGACTGCCGTTGAACAGTATTTGTTTTCCTGGATCATCAAACGCCTGCAATGCAATTTTATGCTTAAATACTTTATAACATTCAAGTCTCCAACCATTTCGTCATTTCAATGATAATCGCTCTCCTTGAACCATCCTCATGAATAAAAAACGGGGCAAGAACTTAGCTCAGATCTACAGACAATGGTAAAATGCAGTAAGTGACCCGACCCGACCGGGTAGGCCAGGTGCTTCCCGCCAGGAGGTTTTGGTTTACACTAGATTTGCAAGTTCAATCATTCGTCTTCACCGCAACGAAGCTGAAGCTACGAAAGTTTTAAAACTAAAAGCGAACAATATGGTCCTAAAAAAATGTAATTAGAAATATCGTAATGATAGCAAATGCACACTGAACGCTACGTACCGTGGACCTTAAAATCTGTGATAAAATCTAGTTTTGTTCATTTTGTAATATTACGATAAATATTTGTTGTTTGAAAGTGAAATTTTACCGTTTCAATGTATTGAGGATTTTCTAAATAACTGGCTCCGATGACAAGTGCCGCGTGTGAGAATATGACGCACACAATCGTCAAACTCCTGAAATTAGTTTCAACAATATTTATTTAATATGAAGGTATTACATTTTTTTACGAGCAAAAATAGAAACCAATAGTCCAATATGGGACAAAGAGTAAGCATGTCTATGTAAAAATGAATCTCACCTTAGTCCTTGGAACGATTTTAATCTCTCCAGTCTCGGGTCAGGTCCTACGCCACTGGGCAAAATCAATTTTGCCCAGTTGCGCTTCAGAGAAAACGACAGGACGTAAGGGTTACCTGAAACAGTACCGTTAGGATGTTGAAGAATGTTCTATTCAAAAAATTAAATTTTTAAAGAATCATCAGATTTCATTAGAATCATTTTCTCAACACAATCTCAATTTTTTTCTAATCAAAATATTGACGCACTTCAGTCTGGTTATGACAAGTGCTTTGCCTTTTGCTTAATTTTGTTGCGTGACATAACACGGTCGTAATATCGTCATAAGTCGGCAATGGACGTAACTATCGACAACACAATATCGACGTAAATGAAATAGCACACTTTACCTGATTTACTACTTTGATGACAGAAAAGGACATCATATAAGCTTCCTACAACATTAAATGCAAGCAGAAGCAAGTAGACAATAATGACAGCCAAGTCGCCTGTGTCCAAAACCGTTTTATCATCGTCCCTCTTACAATAGTGTATTTTATTCACTCTCACTTGTAAATTATAATCTCTAGATATTGTTTCGTTCAGGCATACCTCAAGGGTCGTATCTAGGTCCCATGAATTGTTATTTAAGTGTCTACATTGTCGTGTTACACACACTCCTCTGTGTATCTGTGTGTGATTGAAATGTTTTTTGGTATCAGCTGAATATTCCTGAAATAGAGCATTATTTATAGAATCCACTTTTTTATATCCACTTTTAATTTATCTATATATATAAAAGAGAAAGTGTGTGGGTATGTTCCTTATAGGCAAAACGGCTGGACGGATTTCAATAAAACTTTCAGGGAATCTTCAGATTGACCTGGCGAATAATCCTGTAAAGTTTGGTGACGATCGGAGCGCTCCTCTTTTTGAACTGTCAAACAAGCCATACGTCGTACTTTTATTTCTGACATTAACTTGAGCCCGATATTTTTTTGTATAAATGATAAGAATGATATTGTATTTACTGATATGTACATGGGTGTAAGTAATGACCTTCACCCGCTCGAGAAGAGTATAGAAAAGAATGAATTTGGAGAGAAATGAATAATTTAATATATTGTGAGAGTTCAATTAATATTTCATGATATTAGTTTATTGTTTAAATAAAATGAAGCACAAAAGCTTAAACTAAATTAAAAGTAATGGTGATGGAAGTAATTTATGAATACAATAAAGTATTTAGTATTAATGTACCTGAGCTCCGAGTCTCTTTGCCACTGACGTTTCATTGTGAAACCAATGAATTATATTTCATCATTACCAAATACGTCAAAAACTAACACATGATTGGAGTGCCAGCGGTACGCCATTCGTGTGTGTGTAAACCATAGTGGCACCAATGAACCAAAAGACTACTAAAACAAGCAAATCTCGACCACTATAATGCCAGTGAACGTTCACATGACTGTTAAGTGTTTCTATTTACGCCATATTATCATAGTTCGGTTAACATTAGCCAGGTGGTCGTTAAAGTTACTAGTATCTCGTGCTTACGTGAGCTAGTTAAACTGGCGTTTAAATCGCTAGTTGGTGCATCCTTGATATCGGTTGTAAAGTTCTGAGCAATTAGCCTCCATAAAATTTGCATTTCATTCGCAATTATTTTAATTATAAATGCGTTGTCCTTACATGGATAAATGAAGTTTGAAGGTGAAATGCATCTTAATTATATCCAATAACAAATTTTTTAATACCACCTATACGCAAGTTTATTATTTCGTTAACATCATGGTCCATTTAACCTAGGAATTATGATATTTTAAGACGTAGTATTGTTGATTCTATTCCATAGGTACGTCAAGAAAGTGTACTGATTAATATAATAACAAGTCGTTAATGTCATGGTACATAAATACAACTTAGGTGGAACTGTTATTAACTTAATAGTATACAGCTTAGTGTATAATTGTAGTTTGCAATTATTTATTTTGTGATTATCCGTCAAATAGCAACCGACCAAGTCGTGGTTCGGCCCTCTACGGCGCCCTCGGATCGGAATGCTTACGCGTAACATAGTAACCGTCCAGCCGAGGTTAACCCTCACCGGGGGGACCCTTGTGTCGAGTTACTAGCGATAAAGGTTCAGGCTAAGCGACCTAAGAGCTATGCCATCTCCCAATCCGGTGAAGCAATGAAGGCCAGCTTCTCTGACCAATCTGTGTAGTTCGTCATTAAAAAAATAAAAAAAATTGTTTGTAAAAAAGGTTGATAACGTCACCGTCCGGAATTGTCCTGCTAGAATATTTTGGGAAAGATATATAAAGATTAGTTCTTTGGAAACTGTACTACCTTTGTCGATCACAAAAGTAGTACACTTATCAAATGTGACAAATGACAAATGTAACATAAAGATAGTAACAATACTGTTAGCTTATGGAGTACTTGTGACGGTACCTGTTAAACGGGAGCAAAGAAATGATTGCAAGCCACAGCTAGGGGAGCAGAGAAATCGCCGAGTACCCACTTACAAGGGCATAGACAAGCAAAACCGGGAGACCCATCAACACAACGATTATCAATTTCACTGACATGATACTTACATGTATAAGATGCATGAGATCAGATGGTTCCTCTGAGAATAAATCCAAGTCTGTGACGCAGTAGGCAGCTCGCACTTCGGACATACATATGTCGTAGTCGTCGAGAGCGTAGAGAGCCGGCATCCGCCTGTACTCGCTCTCTGGGGACAAAGAGTGCATAGCGTCACTTACTGGCCCTGGCGGTAGAATCGTTACCCATCGAGAATAGAGTTTGATAGAGTTACAGAACAGGTAAATAATGTTATTCATGTGACAATATTCAGTTTAATGGCAATACTGGCGCTTTGTCTATGGCTTGGCCAGCCGTGTCTCTGCCTATGGCCTGATCTATAGTCGGGTTCGGAGTGTGATCGCGACGCCACCTAGATAAGAATAGCGCTTCTAGAGGAAATTGGCTCAGTTGTTTTCAAGCAGTTAAACCAGAGTTCCTTCCCTTTGTCGTTAGCTATTCTATGTTAGATATTGTGCGTAATAATATGACGCAAGTGGAAGATGTAAACGTTCCTTAGACTTGTTTTGTTACGAGACAAGGATATATTCCTCTCCTTTGGCTTCTTTTAAATCCTTTACTCTCTCTTGATGGTAACCAAAAACTGATAATGCACATGCAACTACAAAGAAATCTTCGGATACGACTATTTTAAATTAGTTTAATATTGTGTTACAGCCCACTTCAAATAAGGAGGAGGTTCTCTATTCGTCTTCGATTTCGATGATGCTTTTTTTATTTGAAAGCTGCTAATTCTTGTGATGCCCAATTTGGACCGATTTCAGGTCATTTTGAGAATGGAATCCATAACCAATTAAGTCTTCGATTTACATCAAGTATGTACTTTACAATCTTTTTAAACAAAAATCAAAATCAAAATCGATTTATGACTGCTCAGCCAATAGAAAATAAGAGACTTACTAATTACAAATTAAGGATCTACTTCTTTTCGAGATCGGTTAAAAAACTGGTCGTTGAGTAGAATGCGTAGATGAACAATAAAATTATGCACACGGCCGGTGTCACGTACTTCCTTATCTCTTATTATATTTTGAACAATATGCGCTGACCCGTGGGTCAATACTGTTTACTGACCCGGCCCGGCACCAACCAACGTTTGTGATGCTTCCTTCGTGCTATATTGAGTTTCGAGTTCCTACTGTCATTCCTTTGTAAAAATAATTTTCCCTGATTCAAACAATAATTTTGAGAGTACATTATATTACAATGAACAGTACAACAATCTTGTCTAGTGCTTAGAAAAGGAAAATCTTTCTAAAAATACATTTCTGTGCATCTATCTCTCTTAATCTTTTTATTTTAGAATTTTTTCTAATACAAGCAGATTTCCTAAAATAAAAGTAGCCTAAGTTACTCCTTTTCACATCAGCTGTCTGCCAGTGAAAGTGTCGTCAAAAACGGACCAGGCGTTCAAGAGATTTTGTATATGTACTATTATGTATGTATATTTTGGAATATGTACCGTATGTACATTAATATGCATGTAGTAAAAGGATTTTTTTAATATGACAAGCACACACTCCAATTTAATTATTTGCATGTATAAATTATTTATTTAAATCATTAGGTAATATTATTAATAAAAAATAACTAACATTTTTTATAAGGTATAATTTTCTTATTATACGTTATAAAAATGATAAACATCGCACAGATAAAAAAACGAACTATAAATTTAAAACGCAACAGTTCGCTTTTTTTATTAAAAAAATATTATAATTTCTATACTCACTGTTTAAACTGTGTATAACGCATTGGGAGCCATGTAAACACAAACACACGAGCAATATCACCAACATTGTAATTACTACAGAACGCAGGTCAGTGCTACCGTCTGTGTGACCACCGTCATCTACTGTCCAGCTGTGACCACTTAGCGCTCAGTGCAATTCTCTTTTATCCTTGTTTACAACTTTTATACAGACCATAACACGGCAATCTGCTCCGGAACACGTTATTATATTTATCAATTATAATTAAATATATTAAATTATTATATTTTATTCAAGATGAGCTCTGGACCGTGACTGCGCCCGGAGCATGGGAGCTTTAGGTTTTTTTAACAAAATAAAACATTCAAATAAAAAAGGCATCGACCTATTGGTAAATGGCATCGCTAACAAAATAAAGTCCGCCGGGTTTTGAAATAAGAAAAACGAATGTGCTTTGGACCACATCATAATAATATATACACCACCACAATACATTAATATACACAAGAAATAATTTATACACGACTGTTCAAGAAGGTCACAAAATATGCGCGCGCACTGCACTCTCTGGCTCCTACAGTGTAATACAGACAATAGGTCTGCACTGTGTCTTAGATTTACGAACTCTCTCTCTCTTTCCATTTTCACTAACTTGTATCTCCCTCTCAACTTCCCCTCTCCTCACTCGATCACACTATTCACAACGAATTCACGTTACTCCCCAAATCAAGCGTGGGTATAGAAGTTTTGAGCTGAGAAATTAATATCAATAAGTAGATTTTTTTTCGATTTTTACGAGCGATAATAGCCTAATGGTTTAGGGTACGGTCTGCGAGACGTAAGTTCGTATGTTTGAATCCACCATTAAACTATTGACTAACACCATCTCCTAGTACAACTTTAAGCTTAGTTGGAATGGTTAACAACAAAGTTATTAATACTTGTGAAAAAATGTATTTACTAGTAAAAACAAAAACGAACTTCAAATCAAATCAAACATAGGGTAATAAATATTAAACGCTACAACGCGCGGGCTCTACGAAGATAACATAGACGTCAGAAAAAATCGCTTTGGTACTTTGGAAACATGAGCCGTGGTAGCTCAGTGTCCGGGCGGTCGCCTCAAGCTGTACAGTACGCTAGCAACCCGAGTACGACCCCCGGTGCCAATGAAATGTTTGTTGCAATTTTAATTTTTAATTTATGCTCGGCGGTGAAGGTAAACATCGTTAGAATACCTGCATGTGTTAGAAAAATTTCTAAGTCCTGCGTAGTCAGCCAATTCGCACTAGGGCCCCGGAGTGGACTATGTTTTCTTAGTTCTTATAAATACTTTCTTTACAGAGAAGTCCTGTGCCCAGCAGTGGGACAATATATTACGTCCGGACTTCGTAATATAACTTTGATAGTTTAGAAGCAATAGGGTGTCGTCACGTTAAATGTTTGATCCGTCACTGATTCGATTAGCAATATTGTTAAATAAAGGGAAGTAAACCAGTAGTCGAGGCCGGCGCACCGATTTCTGTCTGAAGTCTGGACAGTAGGGCATTGCCGCAAGTAAAAGAGGGCGTCTGTATATAGCATTTAGCGTTTGATTCGATTAGAAGTCGATTTTTTTACTCGTAAAAATACTAGTATCAAGTTAATTATTTTACGTAAGCATGCCTTAAAAGGCAATTCGTTGCGCCGGCCATAAGATTGTGAATCGACGCTCGGCCGCTATCTGCTGCTCTTGATAATAAATATTGTTTTCACGTATACACATTGTTTATTTGTAACACGAGCCAAGTGCATAAAACCTTGGTCTGCGTTAATTGCTAACCTGTTTAGCAAGCCAATAACTGAAAAAAAATACTAATTTTTTTTGCTAAGTTTTTAATTTTTTAAAGGTCAAGTTTTAGTGCCAGTTCTAGCAAGCAGTTTCTAAAGCGCTTTTATTTTTATCAAAAGTGCCTTATATACATTTTTAATCAACTCCAAAAACGAAGGAGGTTTTAAGTTCGCCTGGTTTTACAAAATGCTGTATGTACACTCTCGACGGATAAAAATTTAAATTTCTACACACGACGTTATTTTATATTTCAGATGTATCAGTTATATTACCAAGTTCTGTCGTCTACATTATCTATCATCTGTCAAATTCGAGCTCGTTGTTCGTTGCTAAGGTTCTAATCAAGTCTTTGATTATGACATAAACTTATCAATATTTCAATCAACGAACATTCTGCTATACACTGATTTCTCAAGTTCTGGGGAATAAATCGCAGGTTATTCTTATTTAGAACCAACAATAACGAGGTGTGAAACGCCTTAGAATGACAGTGCTAGCTGGTATTCGTAATGATCGACGCACTGGACTTGAGTTGAATTACGACCCGAGAGACCATATTGTTTCGTTGCTAATATGTGTTATTGTAATATTGCAATATAAAAAAGGCAGGCGCTTACAACCAGAAAGGGTTGGATATTAGACGATTCGATAAATGAGAGTGAATCCCCTCCTAATTTCTGTTTAGGAATGGCTTAAAAGAAATATGATTAAAATTTGTTTTCGGTAATTAACATCCGAATTTTGTTCCTATTTATTGCAACACAAAGATTCAGCGCTGGCGCAATTTTCAGTTGCACTAAGTGACATTTTACAAAACTGATCTCTAGCTTATATATTTTTTTATTATTAAAGAGAGATATATAAAATGTGTTTTGTCCAGCTCGCACACAAGAGTTACATCGATAACATCGTTACGTTCAGATGAAAATATTCATTTAATTGTAGCAATTTTGTAATGTATTTTATTACCATTACTAATAACGTTGTAATTTTTTATTGTGTACTATATCTAAGTACAATTATAACATGTTGCTGCTTAGACATTTAATATATTGCGTAACCTCTACGTCCATTTTGCAAATGAATAAATGATTTACATGATGATTAATTTAGTGTTATAGATTATAAATAATTAAAATATCAACATATCTCGGAAAAAATAACTAAAAACTTTTCTAAAATGTTTAATTAATTTGTAATGAACACAACTATAATTTTGTGATTATGAATTTAATGTATTCAAAACGTGAACGGTGCTGTCAAACCTATGACTTAATTTCTATATCATAACTTTGGATAATTCATTAGATAATTGAGGTAATGTTTTTTTTATTCATTACAGTGAGCCACTGATGCATCATTGTCCCACACCAAAATTATATGACCCCCCAGTTAATACAGTCTTCCACGATACCGTTGAATCGTTCCGTAAATAATTTATTCGGCTTCATCATAAAGCTGGAAACATCAGCACTGTCGTCGTTCAACTTGGGAGCATCGCCTGCCTCCACTACTACGGCAGGGAGAATCATCACGCCGATCAGCACCACGTGAGGCATTATCTGGAACAGTTAACAATTTCCTGTTCCTTGAATGTTATTTCAATTAATTCCGTCTGGAAGTGCAGCCTGTTGATTAGTTGTTCGATTTACGACCTAGTTAACATCGGTTCTAATAATAGGAATAATAGAAGTACAATTTCGATGGACAAAAACAAATTTCTGTCCATCCAAATTTGTTTGGAAGAGATCGCTCTTAGCGATAAAACCTTTGAAACTATATCGTATTATATCTGTCGGCTCAATGAGAATGACTTCCCATAAAAGTTTGAGGAATGAGTAGGAGTTTAAAGTTTAAGGGTTTCAGAGGATCGTGAGGATAGAGGATTATATAGTTTTATTGTAATTAATTACTTGCATACAATTCAAACTATTTTTTACTGACTCCAAAGAATTATAACTTCTCACGCGCGTACATAGGTCTATGCATACATTTTTTTAAATAGTTTTGCACTACTCATAGCGAAGTCATTTATGAACCAATTTATATTAATTTTATTTTCAAAGAGATTTATTTTCAATGAGGGTCCCGTGTGAATTTCGTTGGATTAAGATATCACAGAGAACTCGTAGGGATCGTCGTCATCGTACTTCGAACGACAACGAGCATGAGGAAGTAAGAAAAAAACGAATATTGGCAGCAAAACATATCATTCGAATATAGCTGGCAGCTCAACTCCTAGCACTAGTACCCTGGAAAATGGTAGTGCAGCATGGAATACTGCAGGAGGCAGCAGCGCAGTTACGAAGATGGGCTGGGCAACCAGGTAAGTACAACGATGCCGCAGAATACGATAGCAAACTGCAGCGTTTCTCATGGTGACAGTTCTAATCTCCCATAATCTATAGTTCTTGCCCTATTCCAATATTCTCAGTACATAAATACAAAGTTCCCGTAGGTAACTTAAATTTTATTTGTCAACGCAATTTAATATTGTGTCGGTAAACGTAAACACGGAGATCGTAAAATATTTGCCGTCTAAAATCCAGAGTACGGCGACAGAGGACATCCGAACTGCAGAGGAGGGCATTGTAGTTTTGAGGTCATTGAGGTACGTCATGCACGAGTGCGTTGGCACACTTTTACTACGCACAGATCGACTGATCTGACATTGCATAATGCCATCACAATGGGTCTACTGAGACGTCAATTGGTAAATTGTACCGCCCTCTACTGGATATCCTGACACAATGACCTGCTACTCCGCGAATGTAACTTGGGAAGTCTATCAATATTTACAATAGCTTGCTATACACAAGGAGCAGTGGCAGCTCAATGTCCGAGCGGTCGCCTTAAGTGTGAAGTACGTTAGCAACCCGAGTTCGGTCACTGGCGAGGTCAATTGAAGAGAATAAAACACGTATTATTTTGTAATCGCTGGATGACGTGCGGTGTCGCGGCCATAAACGGCCTCTTCATCTGTACACGGGATCCTAATGACGGACAATTGTGTCGCTGCCGGAAGTGATTATCGCGTGAATGACACTGAGACATGACTTGAAGAATAACGTTAATAGCACTAAAGTTCTAGAAGTTTGCATACATTATTGTGTTATATTATTACTAACCAACTTCAAAAAGAGGAGGTTGTTTTCAATTTGTCTTTATTTGAAGTTATACTTCTTTAGGCGCGTTTTGAAAAAATGATGACATTAACAGAGTTGAAGCTGTAGTGAAAAAAATATTGCTTAGAAAAAATATTTCAAATGCCAATATTTGATTATTAAATGAGATTAACTATCTGTATTAATGTTTTATAAATTTTTAGTGAATTTTAATGTTACTGCTATCCTTTTTCAGTTCTTTTATAGATAGATAAATATAATTTTATTGTACACCAAAATCAAACAAAAGGCATTTCATAACTAAGGTACATTTTACAGTTCGTTGTACCTGTAACGTTAACCTGTGTGGACAGGAAACATATGAACAAAACAGGACGATGGCGTTCAAATACAAATATGATAAACGAACGACGAAATCGATTGATAATGTTGCGCTAGCAAATTTTTAAAAGCAGGTAGGGACTTAGCAAGCCTGCAATGAAAATGACTTCCCATAAAAGTTTGAGGAATGAGTAGGAGTTTAAAGTTTAAGGGTTTCAGAGGATCGTGAGGATAGAGGATTATATAGTTTTATTGTAATTAATTACTTGCATGCAATTCAAACTATTTTTTACTGATGCCAAAGAATTATAACTTCTCACGCGCGTACATAAGTTCATGCATCCATTTTTTTAAATAGCTTTGCACCACTCATAGCGAAGTCATTTATGAACCAATTTATATTAATTTTATTTATTTGTATATAAACACTCTAACAGTCAAAGTCGGCTTCTCTGGTTAATCTGTGTAGGGTTGTCACAAAAATATCTCAATCTGTGGTACGAGGAAAAATAGTGGCGAGGTCAGTTGAACACGTATTATTTTGTAATCGCTGGATGACGTGCGGTGTCGCGGCCATAAACGGCCTCTTCATCTGTACACGGGATCCTAATGACGGACAATTGTGTCGCTGCCGGAAGTGATTATCGCGTGAATGACACTGAGACATGACTTGAAGAATAACGTTAATAGCACTAAAGTTCTAGAAGTTTGCATACATTATTGTGTTATATTATTACTAACCAACTTCAAAAAGAGGAGGTTGTTTTCAATTTGTCTTTATTTGAAGTTATACTTTTAGGCACGTTTTGAAAAAATGATGACATTAACAGAGTTGAAGCTGTAGTGAAAAAAATTGTGCTTAGAAAAAATATTTCAAATGCCAATATTTGATTAATAATTGAGATTAACTATCTGTATGAATGTTTTATAAATTTTTAGTGAATTTTAATGTTCTGCTATCCTTTTTCAGTACTTTTATAGATAGATAACTATAATTTTATTGTACACCAAAATCAAACAAAAGGCATTTCATAACTAAGGTACGTTTTACAGTTCGTTGTACCTGTAACGTTAACCTGTATGGACAGGAAACATATGAACAAAACAGGACGATGGCGTTCAAATACAAATATGATAAACGAACGACGAAATCGATTAATCGAATAATGTTGCGCTAGCAAATTTTTAAAAGCAGGTAGGGACTTAGCAAGCCTGCAATGAGAATGACTTCCCATAAAAGTTTGAGGAATGAGTAGGAGTTTAAAGTTTAAGGATTTCAGAGGATCGTGAGGATAGAGGATTATATAGTTTTATTGTAATTAATTACTTGTATACTAAATAAATTCAATCGTTCAATGGCATATAGTGGTCTAGTTCTAACACTAGTTGGCAGTTAGTATTTCTCTCTCTTTAATAGCTCTGTAAAAGTGTTTCATAATTCATATCTAATAATATTGGTATATTAAATAAGCCCTACAATGTTACAAGTATATTTACGAGCAAAAACAAAAATCGACTTCAAATCGAATCAAAAGTTATTACGCGTAGACGATCTTTTTGCATTTACGAATTAAGAATATTACGAAATAGAATTAATTAGAACCTAATCAAACTCTCATCAAACAACTCTAAGTCCATCCATTTCAATAAAAGTGAATCATCAAAATTGGTTTGCGATATGATACTGAGATATCGGTACGTTTGTCGCGCACATACTTGATGCAAATTTAATACATGGTTTTCTCATGGATGTGTTTTTCATAATCGGACCAAATATAATGTAAATGGGACCATAAGTAAAATAAATAGTCACGTTTGCATAAATCGACCTCTTTTATCGCACATAATACAATCAAAATATTTTAAATACATTTATCTACCCAATACTATGTTAAGCAATAACACCTGCATAGGGGTGATGCAATCGATTAACTTGTTATCTATTGGTAACCATTTATAAAAATATTAGCCGACACTGAGTATCTTAGATTACTCACCTTATTTTTAAACCGAACCTTCAAAAAAGGATTTTGATGATCCTTAATATATTTGTAAAGCTAGTGCTTCCTGTGTGGTCCAATTTGGTTCGATTCTGATAATGGTTTCGATGTGAAAACCATTTAAGCCTTGAATTTGCATTATGTGCGCGACAAACGGACGAATAACGCAATATCACACCAACCGATTTCGCTGATTTTTCTTTTATTGGAAAGGTACTAGGGCAGTTTGACGATAGTCAGGTTCTCATTAAAATTCTATTTCGTGATATTCCTACGATAATTCGTAAATACAAAGAGATCGTCCGAACGTAATATCGTTTAACTATAAATATACTTGTAGACATTAAGAGATGCATATATTTAATAATTGGTTTTAAATTGGGTTTTCGAATTCTTCAGTCACGTTGCCAGGAAAAACGATACACTGGAACACTCCTAGTCACAGGCAAATTACAGGGAATACGATCAAGAGAGAGGAGCCCTATGCGTTGGACAAATCGGCAACAACACCAACACCATGTCCACCAAAGTCCACACACCGCAAAAGATCGCAACAGGTGGAGAGCGATCGTCCGCCACATAATTCATGGAGTTCACGATCCACAGCAATGAGGAAGACGACGCAAGGAGGAGGATATTTAATATTAACGACCACGTGCTTGCGACATTCCTACGTTTGGCCCTCGAGTAAATAAAGTTCTAGAACTAAACAGGTGCTGTCAACAAGCGTAGTAGTCTGGGCACGTATATATGACAAAATTCAAACACTGTTAGAATAAACATATGATGAGTCAGCAAATTGTGTGATAAAAGATGTCTTCTGTTTAGTATACACATAACTTCAGAGCACACTACTTTATTCATTTGCAATGTTACGTCTATGCTACAACGATCTATGTCTGAGTAGTCAAGGTTCTTGATCCGTAACACTAACTTGAGTATTAACAGTGTTTAAATCAAACACTAGGCTTATTTATAAGTCCTAAATAGAATATAACGATTCGCTCTAGGAATTGACACAGGATAGCGCCAAATCCACCACTTATTCATTGTTCACAAACATAAGCTTTATCATAACAAGTGTATTACTATCAAGGCAAAACACTTTATTCAAGCACCCTTACCTTTTTCTTGAACATCAGGTTGCTGAGCCGGTAGTCTCCATGCGCTAGAACAATCTTCTTCAATGGCTTATTGTAACCTTTCATTGTCTTCTCATCGTAAAGAAGCTTCCTCACTCTCTCTTTGTAATCTGCATCCAGCGCCGACACGGAGCCTTCCACCATCTGCACCCATAACGACTTCATCGTCTCATCATCATCCGATCCCAACTTATATTCCATATTATCTGCTATCTTCTGAAACTTTTCCGGCTGTTCGTGTTCAAACGCGAAGGAGAGCGCGTGAAACTTCGCCAACACTGTCACAGAGGTCGACGCGTACTCCCAGTCCATAGAAGCCAGCCGATCATAGGAGGAGTAACCGTTCGCAGCCAAGTCCTCGATAACGATCGTCTCGCGTCCGTGCTCCGAGCTGCAGCCGAAGAAATTCGGGAAGACGAACTGGTGCTCTTCCGGGACACCGTGGCGTTGCTGAATCTCGCCGTATGTCTTGGCTAGATCCGTGTAAACGAACTGCTCGTTTGAGTACATCCAGTCGGCGTTGATCTTCGCTCTCATCGATTCACTGAAGGAGGCGACTTTCGCAAATAGGTGTAAGTCATTCTGTACGCATACTTTGAAGAGGGCCGACGTGTAGTTCGCTCCGCCGCTGTCGAATCTATCGACCTTGACCTCGGCATCATCCGTGAGCCTGTCGTTCAGGAGTTCCCGGACCAGCCGCGCCAGCGCCTGCACGTCCGCCATCGTCTGTGTCTCGCCACTCACTAATCTCCGCGCTTGATCTTTGAATTGACTTCGCTTCCGCGGCTGTTTGCGTTCGCTATCGCAAAACATTTTGTCTACATAAAATATTTATATTCCGCCATAAATATTGTAACGAATCAAAACATTATACTCTTATTTTGTTTTAAAATCCGTGATCGATTTTTCTTTCCAAGGTTAATATACAATTACACTACGAAGGAGTTGTAACATGTAACAGAATTTCAAGGATTACTTCACATGTCGTGTCTATACAAATCTGTGAGTCTGAGAATGACTGGCGCCTGACTCTCTGAACAAGATGTCATTGACGTTTTGTTTACAGTATTCCCAGTATTATGCTATTATACTGGTACGAATTCTCATTCTTGTCTGTGTCTATAAGACGGTTTTCAATTTGATGGTCCCTGCGACGGCTCTGAGATAAGTTCGCTCTAATTACGTTGCGTACTTATCGTCTTCATTAGCCTTTCTTTCGTGACTAGGAAAGGATAATAAACGTACCTTTAAAAATTGATAGATTTCATCTGTGAACCCAGAACTACAGCGCTGGGCTTACCTTTACTTACAATATCCTTTCAAGTTGTTATCGTCAATCATCACTTAACGACCGTAAAAATGACAGTGTTTTACCACTACAAAATCCTGACAATGTTTTAAATGTTTAATGATAAGTAAATCATAACTAATACAATGTATTTTACAGGACTTTTCAGAGTAACAAAAATACGAGAGAATCATGAACATCTGATTAGTTTAGTGTACTCCTTTTGCATCAAAATTATTATTGTTTATTGACAAACGTTAATGCGTAAAATCAATTATTGTCTACAAATTAATAATAAATGTATAATTTTCATTATCTTATCAATAAGTAGCCAATAGTCACAATGAATAGTATTCTTTACGACCATTTGTTTGTTTTTGTTAGGCGACCGTGACTATTAACTGTTAAGGAATTCATTTCGTATCGTTTTAATACAACTTCGATGCAAAACATATTTTATCTAATCATACAAAAACACAAGATAGAAAACATATTATTCTGAACCATGGCTTGACATTAAAATATCTTAAAAAATAATTATTTTATTTGAAACAATAAAAGTTTTAAGAACACGTAATACAATATGAACATAACAATTATCTAAATATTTATAAAAAAAAAGTAAAACTAAAAGTTGGCAGCGCAAATGTACAATATAGATAAATAATGCCCCTTTATTAACTAAATAATTATATGAACCGTGGTAGCTAAGTGTTTGGGCGATCGCCTCAAGTTGTATAGTACGCTAGTAACCCAAGTTCAATCCCAACACAACCGCGGCATTACCTACGAGTCAGCCGCCTTACGGTAGCTCCGTCCAAGGGGTTCGGCCCTGTAGTTCTGCGCTCTGAAGAATAAGACTACGGTCTCCCCTGCCTGTCGTAGAAGGCGACTAAAAGGGGCCTTGGGTTCATTAGACGATAAGGGTGGGGCCTTTGTCGTACGGCAAGGTGGACCCGGGAAGAAGGCGACATCGGCAGGCCCGTATCGCCGATATTGCCGGCTGTTGTACTGTTAGGGCACAGGGGGCAGGGAGTAACCTCTCCCGCTCCCCTGCGATGTGCTCTCCTTGAGCACAGTGCAGAGGGGATCCCAGAGCCCCTCACCATGCACCGATGAAGGGCCGCCGGGGAAGTTTTAGTGGGTAAAAACCCCACATAACCGTCGCCTTCCCCCCAGAAGGCGGGGTATCTTTTTGAAGATTTCCTCGCCGATAACAAAAAAAAGCTCCGTCCATGACCTCCACGTACCTCCCGGTTAGAACCACCAGGAAAACGAGCTAGCCGCCAGCGGCAGAAGTATCAAAGCATTTTAAAATTCATTGTTTTATTTTAACAATCACAATACACTTTGCCTTACATATTTTACTCCAGATGTTACTACATTTTAAATAGATTGACAACGGGGATTTGTATTAATAACGTATCACTTAATCTGTTGGTAGGCAGGGGAAGGAGGTTCGCGGAGGGAGCGGGGGACGGACATTTATGTTTAAAACGACTACAACCGGTTCTCTGTGCGATAATATAGGTCAGTCGAAGCGATTTTTAGTAAGCTTTGTCTAAATGAACTACCTCATTTAGACAAAGCGTGCTCAAAATCGGTATCTCTGTCTACCCCACTGGGATAACAGAACACGGGTTCCCCGGTGAAAAATGCTCGAATAACTCAGTAGTTTGATGAGTTTGATTAGGTTCTGATTAATTCTATTTCGTGTTATTTCTATTCGATTTGTTGTCTTTTTTTTGTTTTTACTCGTAAATAAAGTTGTTTTACAAGAAAAGAAAGTTTCTGATGCAAAAGTCTCAGTAACAACGTGAATAAGGGCGGTATTTAATTTATAGAATTGTCGAACATGTAAGTAAAGTGCGGAGTAAGCGTTTTTATTTATTACGCTATATAACGACAAATTATACAATAAATACTTAATATTAACGTAAGATTTTATTTTATACGGAAAAAATTGAGCACAAAAGACTTGAAGACTTGAAAGAAAAATTATGTGGGTATGTTCCAACTAGGCTCCGAAAGGGCAGGACCGATTTAGTATTTCAGGTCGTATTTCGAGATTTGGTAATGATCTTCACCCGCTCGAAAAGAGAATAGTAGTGAGAGATTAAATGATGTCAGTTTATTGTTGAAATAAAAAAAAGCAAAATCTAGCCCGAAGCGTGCTCACGTTAGTGCAATTTATAATGCATTGAATTGAACAGGAAAACTGCGTAATCCATCCGGTGCCTCACGAGACGTCAGTCACAACCAACGTCTAGAAATCTAATGACATATTTACGTGAGTTGTTACGATGTTTATGCTATTCAAAGTGACATTAAATAACTAATTCGATTCGAGATCGTGTACGATAAAACTATCTACTGTTATACATTTATTTTTCTTCGTCATGATCGTTTAGCACTCTGCAAATGATTGTGTTTTATCTATAATACAGAATTCTCTGATAGGATTTCATTACACACGCACACACACACTTTACGATACGGGCACGAGATGTCGTCAGTCAGTCGTAGTCGTGAAGTAAAATTTGTAAATGTAATTAGTAATTTCAAAAGAAAAGTTCATTCTACTACCCACCCGCAGTGTTACCCGCGATTTAAACTATTTATTAAAATTGTTCTAAAATACATGTAATGTCCCGTAAAAATCGGTAAAACGAATTTGGCAAAAAATATATGTAACGCATATACATTTATATGCATGTAATAAAAAGTGGTTTATTTTAATATTATAAACAGACACTACAATTTTATGTATTTGTACAGAAATACAACTAGTGCTTCAGTTAGATTATCAAAATACGGCATAGTTAAGTATAAATTATTATCATCACCTTGAAAAGTATAACAGGATATCTCGCTTTGCAGCTATGCGTACCGGTTTTTGTGATTCTCGTAAAAAAATCTTGTTGTTATCACGTGACGCGATCGGAATCGTAACGTCGTGATGTAAAGCGGCTGTGGGTGTCACGCCAGTGCCATGTCAGTTAAATGATCAGTACCAATCAGTACACACGTACGGCAGGATGTCGGACACGGAAACACTTTTGCGTGAGCTACTGGAGACGATCGCAGCAGAACAGGGTTACAAGGATTACCACATTGCGCTGAATCCGTTTTCATCAGGAGGCGCCAACTACACGTCTCAACTCTATCACGTAACTCTCTCAGCACCTGACAAAGATGATCTCAAACTCTTCGCGAAAGTTGCCTGTGTCAGCGAGCACGTTAGAGATCAAGCGATGTCGAAGATTTTCGAAACGGAAATGTACTTCTACACGGACCTGCTCAAGCGTTACCAAGAATTGGAGGAGAAGTTCCATGTTCCAAAACAGCACAGGTTGGCTACTGTTAAATTTTACGGATGCAGTAAAGAATATTTGAAAGAGATTCTCGTTCTAGAGGACATATCCTCCATCGGTTTCGACACTCATAACAGGTTTAAGATTTTCGACTGGGAATACGCCTCCAAAGCCATTGAGGAATTAGCGAAAATGCACGCCTTATCAATCGCGTTGAGCAAAGAAGACCCGGAAGAATTTAAAACTTTATCTGGGAAGCTGAAGCTTGATATAAAAGAAGATAGCTTGAAACCAATAATGGAAACTATGACGAAAATGGTACTGGCGGTTATTAAAGAAGAGAACAGAGGCAAAGTGGATGCGTTTCTTCAAAAATCACGAGATTTCGAATTCGACCATTACTACAGACCGCTAAACCAGCCAGTGATCGCGCACGGTGACTTCAGAGCCAGCAACTTGATGCATAGATTCCATTCGGTGAGTTTATGTTGTTATTTTATAGAATGTATGCTCTGACGACATGAATCAATAGTATTACTAAAATAGTAATCCATTACTTATTGGACACTAGTCAAATAAAGTAATCAATACAACATAATTCATAGTTGGTTCATAGTTAAGTATCATTTGTGTACGTATACATTTGTATGGCAATATTTAGTGAGAGTTAAAACACATACTCATGCGAACTCAACTACATGCAACACACACAACACACAAACACGCACACACAGTCTAAATACTAAAACCTTTTGTATTTAAAAAAAAAGATTCTTTTGAAACATTTGTGCATAGTAATGGGAGAAGACACTTAGTTGTGAACCACAGGTCTATCAGTACCTAGCTCGGGAGTCAGGGACTTCAATTTTTTTGTGTATATTTTTTGTATTTTTGTGAAAAATAAAGTTTATAATACAATATAATCTTAATGAACATGTAAATAAATGATACCTAAATTTAGTGCCATCCAGACACGAAATTGTATACTTCGCAGGCGTACAGGCGAAATATGATCTTACGTTTGTGAAGACAGATAATAAAATGGAATAAGCTGACCGCCAAGCCACACCGTCTCTCACAATGTGTTGTTTAATGATATGCCATTTATAAAATCATATTCTTGTCCTGAATGTGTAAAAAAATATTGATTTTAAATAAAATTTAACGCTAATATTTCTGGCTTAGCCATTATTGTCCTTCCATCCTTGCGACAGCATATGCTGAGACGGTGTCTGATATTGGCATCATATGTTTTGTATTATTTGTCCGTGTAACTTTAAGTGTGTTTTGTCTATTTTTCATTCTTTTTAATGTGTGTTATATTCAGTCTGTGATGTGTTTTTATTGTGATGCCAATAAATAAATGTCTATGTCTATTGTAATGCTGTTAATTATAATAACTCACTCATCATTTCATTTATAAATCTACCTGAATCATTAATCGAGTAAAACGAACGTTTGTGGTGACAAGTTTTTCATAATTTTTCACGTGACTTCCTGTGTGGTTTATGGTATCTTATTGTCTTTTTTATTCGGCTCATCTAATTGGGCACCCACCGCGTGCCTATTTCCGGCAAGCAGTTTTACTGACTTATGCATAGACTTAAGGAAATAGTGATAGTCTATTGACTAATCGTTCCACTTTTCAATCGACCGGTGGGGTTTCGAATCCGAAGCGGCTTGTACATGACTTGGATGACAAATATGATAATGATAACGACTTGTTGCTTGGGGGGCTCCTGTGTGTCTACGGATCTGTCGTGATGGTGTTCACTATTGTTATTAATACACATTGTTTCTAAACAATAAAGAAATTAATCGTTCCAGGATGGACAATTGGAGCTTGTAGTGCTGGATTACCAAATGCTTAACGTGGGCAACCCGATTCTTGACCTGATGTACTTTATCTTTAGTGGCTCCGACGAGGAGTTCCGGAGGGAGCACTACACCCAACTCTTGGACCATTACTATACAGAGCTATCCAACGCTCTGACACGATTGGGTGTAGATGCTCGTAAGACCTATCCGAAGGAGGAGTTTGAGTCCGATTTGAAGAAGGTAGGTGTAAAATTGATTTACATATCTTGTATAGGTACGGTGTTCAAATCCCTACCAAATAAATGTAATTTTTTTTCGGATGTTTATGTACAGAAACCTTCCTATAATATATTTAGTGTTCGGATAATGCCAGTCTTATCCCCCGTCACACAAAGGACCTTTAAAGCTTTATTCAGTAAGCTTAATCATGAAATATGTAACGTAACATCACAAGAAATATCTGTCAAATACACAGATATTATCGATGAATTGGGCACAATTGTGTTACTAAGAAGTGCTGTTAGAAGACAAAAGACTGCCGACAAAAGACAAGAATTATAAACACGCTAATATTATTACCGATATCATACTGAGGTGTCTATGTCATGTTATATACATAGAACTACTACAGACTATTAATAGATTATTTTTGTGATCGTATTTTCTGTTTCGGTGTCCAATTTTGTTATCATCACAATTATGTCACGTTTAGTCACATAACAATTTAACATTGGATTGTGAAGTATTTAATTAAGGCCCATGATGTCTTTTATTTATTGTTCTATTTGTTTTTTTTTGTTGGTACTACTGTCTTATAGCGTCTTCCTTTTCGATTTTCAGATCCAACCGTACGGTCTTTTTGTGGGTTTAATGATGGTACCCATGGTAACGGTGGAGGAAGAGAATGCACCCAGCATGGAGACGGATAACATCGCTGATTTCATGATAAAACCCAACGAACTTGCGATAACGAGGTTGAACGGAGTTGTCGATGATTTCATTAAATGGGGTGCCTTGTGACGTACAAAAATAGTTACAAATAATTTAGCTTGGTCTTCTACTACACAAGGTACACTAAAAGCTTTCTTGTCGCACGTGTCCTACGTGCAAAATACTGTGGCTACGGCCGCGCAAGGCTTGCGTCATGTGTTGAAGCATCAGGGCCCAGAATCTGCTAAACCAAATCCTTTCAAAAAGAACTTTCACTGGCGACATAGTACATATTTTCTATATTGTTTTGGTAGTCTCTTAGTTCATTGGTGCCACTAAAGTTTAACGAGGGCGTACCATTAGCACGTCAATCGCATGTGTTGGTGTTGGACGTGATTGATAGTAGTAGATCGGTTTAATAATGAAACGTCACTGGTAAATACCAGACTCGGCGCCCTGGAAGAGCTATATAATAGCGTCTCATGCTCTGGTGCCTGAGTACTATCGTAACGGCCCTCTCCAGTGCTTTTTCGCTACTAATAAAAGATGTTCAGGGTGAAGCTCTAGAAGAGCTCTACCACGCAGCCGTCAAGATACCCTTCAATGAAGAAAACAAACATTAGCGTGTATACTGCCAGATCTATGTATAGTGTGTCTTACTTGTTATATATCAATAGTGGTATATACTGTGTTAATACTGACATATGGTAGTTGTATATTCGCCGCCAAAATTCCCTTATTACTTCCCTTCCCTACTACCACAGAAACGAAATGTCGGTAAAATTAGTTACAATTTAGCAAATAGTTTGGAAATTTTGAAAATTGTGCACGTCACATAGATTATGCGATATTTTATAGGAAACTGATTCCATCTGAAATGAGAAATAGTAAACTTCACTTATATGCCGCCCATAAACATATCCATATTTTTCTTTTACGATTACTGTGTCAACGTGACAGTACAGAATAAAGTTTTCCCTGACTTATGCACCAAAAATAAGTTTTTGGCGACCATGACAGGACATTCGATAATATATTTGAAGTTATGTGACAGCGTGTTTATTTTGTTTCTGCCCACTTTTGATGGTACATGAATAAAATGTTAAAATTCACGTAGAAGCAATTTATTTTCCGTTAATAAAATATTTATTTTTAAATTTTGATTTATTTTTGTGTTCCCGGAGCATCTATCAAATTGATTCGAGAGAAAACTTGTCAGGGTTTACTACTATTCGTTTAATATCATCAAAAGTGATTCCGACCACCGCAAGCAATGGAACTCCTTTGGATACGAGATGTAGCTTGTGTAAGTGGTGTAAGAAATTAAAAAAATATATCTTAATTATATAATTAATTGTAGTTTTATAAAATTTAGAGTAAATCTCGTTTTTCTAAACATAGGCCTCCAAAGTTAGTGCTCCAACCCCCGTCTGTGGAAAGTCCTGCAATGGGATCCACAGATGGGCTTAAATTGTCATTTTGATAGTTAACACGCGAGAGGTTAACATTATGCTGCACTCTGTCGTCGTGCGCCGGTGTTGTCGCGTTAATTAGTTCTACCACTTCGTCAATCACCAACGTATTGTGGTAATAACGTTACTTTAAACTCTAGAACAAAATAGATAGGTCTTGACACGTATCTGTCTTCTACACACAAACATGATCGGTTTTGGGAATTCCTCCTTTTCTACGCACCCGTGCATTTCCATCTTTAGTTTAATCACAAAATCCTCTTTCCAATTATCCAATTATACAATATATCCCACAATTTCTAATTCCGTCCACCAGATATTTAATTTCACGTCATAGATTTTGCGTCATTTATATTTCATTCTTACCAACTTTGCCTTCCGCACAATAAAGTGGGTAAACAATCTACTCACGATTGAGGCCCCCATTTTTTTTATTTTTTGCAGGTTTTTCTATCTTTCCCGTGTAGCTTTTTTTTTTTTTGTTGACGGGGAGGAAATCTTCACAAAGATACCCCGCCTCTGGGGGGAAGGCGGCGGTTAGTTGGGTTTCTTACTCACTAAAACCTCCCCGATAGCCCTTTCCTCGGTGCATGACGAGGGGCTCCGGGATCTCCAGTGGAACGCACTGGAGCCCCTCTGCACTGTGCTCAAGGAGAGCCCGTCCCGAGGGGGGAGGTTACTCCCTCCCCCCCTGTGCCCTCGCAGCGGAAGGCGACACGGGACAGCCAATGTCGCCTTCTTCCTGGGTTCACTTTGGTGGACGACTCAGGCCCCCACCCTTGTCGCCCAGTGAACCCGAGGTCCCTTTTAGTCGCCTTGTACGACAGGCAGGGGATACCGTAGTCTTATTCTGGAGAGCCCAGAACTACAGGGCTGCGGGCCGGTCCGCCACCGGCCCGCCTGCGCCATCTCCGAACGGGATCGGCCCTCTCCCGATCCCGTTCTGCGGTCTCCTTCTGAGTCATTACTGACTCGCAGAAGGAGACCAGCGCCTTCCATTTAGATCTCCCCGCCAGCGCAGCCGCTACTGCCGCCGGCGGGGAGAGGTCTTGCCCGATATGCTGGACCAGCATCCGCCGCTCCGCCTCCCACGCGGGGCACACGACTAGCGTGTGCTGCGCGGAATCCCGGTCACAGCCACAATGGTGGCATTGCGCGGTCGGTTCGCGCCCTATACTGTTCAGGTACTCACCGAAGCACCCGTTCCCGGTGAGTACCTGTGTCAGGTGGTAGGTGACGTGCGTGTCATTCCTGCTACGTAGCCAGGCTTCGAAGTTCGGCAGGAAGGCACAGACGATGCGTTGGCGCGAGCAACGTCGCTCCGAGAGCCGCTCGCGCCACACCTCTATCGCCCGCCTGTGCTCCTGCCGACGCACCTCTCCCGCATCCAGGGGCGGCCCGGCCCCGCCGTCGACGGCCCGGACGCGCGTGTAAACACGCGCGTCCAGCTCCGCCAAAATATCGAGCGGCGGGAACCGAGCCAGGATAGCGGCCGCCTCGTAAGATACCGTACGGTATCCTCGTGCGATCCGAATAGCCATCTTGCGCTGCAGGCTAAGGAGCTTAGCTCTGCAGCGCCGGACGCCCGTGAAGCGGTTACACCACATTCCCGTGTAGCTGTCCTATTGTGACATCTACATGTAATATGATTTATGGTTGGAAATCGACGTACGTAGTGCTTTATTGCATTTTATCTTCATCCACATATTGTCTTTTAATTCTTGTTCCACATGATATTGCACTTCTTAGTCTTGTCCTTAACATCCGTACCGCACAATATTTATGAGTTATCAGATTAGGGGATAAAAACAAGATTACCCCGCTTGTACAATGAAAAATTCAGTGATGTAGATATTTTTGATCTATCAAAAAGTAAAAAAGAAAATCATCTATGTACTTAGTCTAATCTAAATTTAAATAAACACTAAAATGTATAAGAACGTATCATGTTTGACGTTGCATAATTTAAGATTTTACCTAACTTAGTAAACCTGTTGGCTAATTTACCTGTTGTGTATACTATTATTAATTAATTAATTAATTCTATTAATCATAGTTGTTGTTATGAGCAGGAGTGTTCTCATAAAGGTTGAGTATAAATGTCAAGGTAAAATTTGTTATGATTATGCAATGTCCAAGGGAAAATACGAAAAAAGTCTGATTTTGTTCCTAGACAATTCGCATTGGTGTTACATAATCATTATTATAGTTACAAATAAATAACGTATGTATGCAAACTTTATATAGCATAGCTATTCATTTCTCTGGACGCATTACGTAGAGATTGAGGATGACGCTAGTGTGAAAAATTACAATGGGTCCAATAAAGTTTGTCTGTTAATTCACAACGCTGCGCTGGTGCTCGCTGATGGTGTTCTAGCAATAGTTGGATAACGGGGCAAAAGTAAAATTAATGTCATATAACTTTCAATAAAAATAAATATAAATAAATATTGTTGGTGTATCACTAACTTCCTCAAGTTCAGGGAGTTAGCTCGCCCTTTGCACAAAAGAAGGACCAGCACTGATAAGTCGCCTGGCGCCGTCGAGCGAGACAGCGTGTAAAGGTATTAAAAAGCCCCTTAAGGAAGAGAGTTGAGTAAGAAGGAAACGCCTTGATAAAGAACTTGTAGGGAGTCAAGAAGGTGCGTGTGGAGCCACACGACTAGGTCACCGAGATAACCGAGATTAGTGGGCCATAGAAGGTGGTGGGTATCTTTAACAAGTTAACGAATTGACCGATCAAGTGATTAAAGTGTGCGCCGCAAGAATTAAAACAGAATTTTTAAATAAATCGAGGGTTCCAGTCCCATCGTGCTCTTCCTTTTAAGAAACCGAAAAAACCTAAATGTCCGTTTTAAAAGCGGGCATCGATTGTTGTCTCTATCTACCCAGTTTTAAAGTGTTAAAGAACTTGACCGCTTATTATTATTATTGTAAGCAAACAACCCGTCCATCTATTTTACGTTTAGATAAGATAAGTGGGGTTATGACTTACTGTAACGAACTTAAACTCAGATAGCTGTGCTGTCTCCTTTCATCTGGGGCTACTTTATTGCTATGTAATATTTAATTTGGCGCTAAGTTAACACGCAAAATCAACTTTAAAATCTCACCTTGTCAGCGGCGGTTCTGGCATCGGCGTGCTGCGGACTTTAAAGTATAAAAAGATAACCTACAGCTCAACTTGACACATTCACTCGTGAATAATGTCCACATTGTGTCTGGCCGGTCGCTCTTTACAATGGAAATTTATTTATACCTTTTTACTGTCGACATTCATCTGTTGGAGCGATGCTGTGATATATCGATTGAATGGTAAGATTAAAATTGTATTTATTTTAATATTTCATTAAATACTATGGCCAATGTAAAGGCATAAAATTAAATTAATATAAAGACATTGATCAAGTCGCATGTAAGTACTTCGAGTCTCGGAATTAATGTTATGAATCTATTCTTTAAATCGATCATTGCCATATTAAGTTATATGCTTCATATACTGTCTATATTAGCAAAGATTTCACTACGATCTAAAAGAAATATTAAAAATGCGATTAATATGTAACATAGGCAATCATTTGGAAATGTTATTAATAGAAAGACATTGTTATAGACACAGAATACGATCGAATGCCGGCTCTCTTCGGGCTGGACCAGTACCACTCATGCCTCCGACGAGAAGACGGCGTCTACTGCATGCTGCGACTGGACTTGCACGCCGAACACACAAATCCACTCATGAATCTCATAAAGGTGATGTTTCCTCTTTCTTAATAATCATCGGCATACCCTCGGCGGGATCCAGCGAGCCCACTTGGTGAAGCCGACTCGACCGGCCCTACCTGCGGGCCGGCGTGTGGGTCCCTCTTCGCTTACCATAAGGTTACGCTTACCCTGGCGCCCGTAGGCGCCCCCACGGCTGCTAAGCCAATTAAATGACCTGTTGTTAAAAAATAGTTCCGTGTCGGTTGCGTCCATTTCATGTACAACCCATAAAACAACATAAATTAAATTTAGTACACGTGATGTGGATTTTTTTGGTTTGTTCCGAAGTTTTTACTATAATTTATATGTTAAATTAAACATTAACATAAAATAATCTATACAAATTTCCCAGTATTGTAAACGAATTCGTTCCATGCCAGAGAATAGCATTGTCTATTCAATGATAATAATTATATATTTTTAGTACACTGCTCCCACAAAACAATTACGGACAAGTATATTTACGAGCAAAACCAAAAACGACTTCAAATCGAATCAAACATTAAGCGCTATTACGCGCGGACGCCCTCTTTGTATTTCCGAATTATCGTAGAAATATTACAACGCAACGTACAACTTAAATCAAACTTAATTAGAACGTAAGCCAAACTTTCATCAAACTACTCTTTTTTCATTTTTTAGGGTTTAACTACTCCTAAGGTACATCAATTCCTAGAAATAATTGAATCATCGATATCCGTTGTTGTGATATTGAGTTATTCGTCCATTTGTTTCGCACATACTTGATGCAAATTTAGGATTTATATGGTTTTCTCACGGATCTCATTATCAGAATTGAACTAAATTGGGACCATTCGGGTAACAAAAACTATCAAATAAAAAAAGAATCGTCAAAATCGGTTTACCCAGTCCAAATTAAGTAAGCCATAATAAACATAAACCAGCGCTGTGCTACATATGTGAGCTCAGCACAAGCTGAGCCAACCCCTTTTGGGCACAATTTCTATTTTGTTCTTTTTTTTATGATGTTTCTGTTTATTTTTGTTTATGTTGTTTTTTGTCTTGTTTTACCTGTTGTTTCTGTGTTCTTGTGTCGAATTATTGTTTTTTTTCTATTCTATTCTACTCTATTCTATAAAAGAAAACATACAAACGAATTGAGAACCTCTTTAACTTGCTCTTAACGCAAGTAATTCTGGGCGCAGAAATAAGTGGAGATCACTGTAAAATAATGTCGTAGAAATTATGACCACAAATTGAATCGCTTGAAATTTTACAGGGTTATTCAGAGCACACAGTAAAACACTTCGATTACACCTACTTACAAAGAGGGGTATGCGTTCCGACTACATGCCGCCATTTTTTAGCGAAGAAAACTGACACACTAACAGTAAGTGCGGACCTAGACGTGACCCTTGAGAGATGCCTTAATGAATCAATATACAGAGAATATGGCATACAAGCTAAGCTGACCGCAGTGTACTATTGTGACACGCACAACAGCGAGACCAAATACGACGCTCTAGATTGGATTGTGGCAGTAATTTTCTTGATTATATTTGCTGTAAACATTATTGGAAGTTACTATGATGTATCCCATCTATCGTTGAGAGAGAAGAATTGCAAAGGTATTCATCAACAACAACTTTTTCTTGTTTCACTTCACTTTTAACTAATCTGCATTAGAATTATTGAGAAAAGATAAGTAAACATAGCTTACGGGTGGGGATTTGAATAACTTTAGGCTTGTATCATAAGTTTAATTTTCGGTATGTTACACACAACAAGTATTATTAAGAGAAAACCAACGACTGACTTTAAATCGAATCAAACGTTATACGGTATTACGCGCTGACGCCCTTTTTGTATTTCTAAGCTATCGTACGAACATTACGAAACAGAATTAATTGGAACTAACCTAACCTGGTTTGGTTGAAATATATCCTTATCGTTTAAATCAGATGGTTGTATTTTTATTGGTTAGATCGGAGTTATTGTGCATTTGTGCAATTTAACTCTTGGATGATGATATGATTCTCATGGATGACACAGTCAGAACTGATCCAAATTGATTTGAGACCTCACGCGAAGCAACAGCTTTTATATAAAAAATCGATACACCCAGTCTAAAGTTATGAGGTAACAAACATAAAAAAACGAAAATTGGAAGTATTTAGATAAAACTTTTACTAAAGCTACTCGTACAGCCTGCGCATCCACGCCTCAAGACTTTCCTTATTTTTGATTCGCAAAGTAACACTTGCATATCAATCACAGAATATTTCTCTTTACACAAAGGAAGTCGGATCCTGTCCTGCTTCTCCTTGTTTGAAAATTGGAAATGTCTGACGACGCACGAGCCCATGGAACCGAGAAAGGAAAACCTTAAAGGATTGCACTGCGTTAAGTAATACAACTGTATCCAATTTATATTAACGACCTTCATTGCATTATCATTTCAAAATAGATGATCATATTTTATTTAACACCAATATTTTTATCGTTAAGAATATTTTATTACGTGTAAAACAAAAACCAACTTGGAATCTAAAGAAACGTGACGGATCGTGGACCAGACCAGACCAGACTAGACCAGACCACTGATCGTGGATAATATTAAACCTGTCAGAGATATACATTGAATTGAAAATGTAGTCGCAACACTTTGCTATTGTCAATAGCTAGTAGGCAAAGATTTTAGTTTTATTTTTAACAAGCACTAATACTTTAAAAAATACAGACTAAATGACAACCTGCTCTTTAGGAGTCGGTTGAAAACAAAAACCTACTTCAAATAAAATTAATTGAATCGGATTTTTTTTTACTCGTAAATTTAGTAGTTTTTAGGCTGGACTTAATTTAATTTTGTGTGTATTTACAACCAAAGATATCATATATTACAGTGTGATGTCAGTTCAAGCTCCATGTCCTTTATTTAATTCATCTTTTATTTCAGAAATATTCTACAGACATTTGTAGTGATGGCCCACTGCACGTGGATCAATACAACTTTTACAGACAACCCAGGAGATTTTGAAAAGGTACGGCGATACATTTTTAATAGTTTTTTCTATCAAAGCCCCAAGTTTGCTATTACAGTTGTCACTTTCAGTGACATCCAGTGACAACAACCCTAAGCCCAATTCCAGAAAACAAAATTATTGTATTGAGACGCAATGTTGCCACTGAGAGCGAAACAGACAATACACGATTAAAATTAATCGAGAAAAAGAGTCATTTTTAAGTAATGCTTTTCTTTGGTAGGAAACCATTTTACTATTGAAAGTACGCTGTCTTCTTCCCATTTAATATAGTCTGTTAATCAAGTTAAGTTTAATTACCAGTAAACTAATTGTTTACTAGTCTCTCACAACGCTAGATATCTGAATATCTCAAATATAGACATAAACATATTCTTTATTAGTCTAATTCGAATACATTACAAAAAAAATATGAAACACATTAAAAAGTTTTGTTAAAATAATTTCTAAAAAACAGCAATGACATGGCGGCACACACATTTTTTTTAATAAATGCACGCCATATGGTAAACGTGAAATACGCAGCACGTTACAGATTCTTAATTTATTTACGAATTTTAATTTTTTAAAAATAGAAAGAATTCTAATAATTTTATTTTCAAAAATATTACTAACATTTTTGTTCCAACAGCTCCAAACAAAGCGATTGACGCTTTCACTTCATCTATGTTGCTATATATCTATAATTTTTCTAAATACGTCGAAAGTGAAACGAAAACTATATATGGTTATTTTTAATCTAGATGTACGACACGTGGTATTATCACGTGATCCACGGCGGAATGATGCTTGTGCAGATTTTCTTCGTGCTTTCTGCCTTCCTGTCCACCTACATTTTCTTGATAGAGGAACAGGCAGATCAAGTGACCTGGTCTACGTTCCCAAAGATTATCATGTCGAGGTTTTGCAGGTAAGGCCACTGTGTATGTGAAACAAAACTTTCAAAATCAATTCATAAATGAATGAGGTCGATTAAAATAATAATTATTAAATTTTTCATAAATGTTGCGAGCCATGATATCTCAGAGCTTTCGAGTGGTACGCTAGCAACCAGAGTTCGATATCCGGTGCTGGCAACAATGATTTTGTTTGATGCAATTTTAAGTATCGATTAACCACGCGCTCGACGGTAAAGGAAAACATCGTGAGAAAACCTATATACTCGTATATATAAAAAAACTTTGTAAGACAAGTCAAGTCTGTCAATCCGCATTAGGACCGGGTGGCGGACTGTGTTCTTATACCATTTTTTTTTTTTTATATGAAAAGTGGCAAACGAGCATACGGCTCACCTGATCTTAAGTGATCACCGTCGCCCATGAACATCCCACAGCACCAGAGGAGCTGTAGGTGCGTTTCCGACCTTTGAGATAGGAATAGGCTCGTTTCTTGAAGGTCCCTAAATCGTAAACGTTGTTGTTGTTGTTGTCATTGTCATTGTTACAGATACAACAGTGGGACGTGTTATCCAGGTGGATAACCGGTATTTTTTTGTAATTCATGTTTTTTTGTAAATTATTTTTAGAAACGTATCGATCTTACCGACATTACAACAAAAGAACGCAAATATTGTAAACGTAGTTCAAAAAGATAAATTATCTACAGATTGTTTGACTCGTCTAACTCTAGATTCAACACGTTCTTCGATCTCGTTAGTGATTCCTGGCCTTAACCGAGTGACTGTACCATCTTTTTGTTTGTTTGTTTTATACACGGATAAAACTACATTTTCGAAAAATGATTCCTAGTTAGATTGATTTATCGTCCCCGTAACCGCCGGTATGCTTTTTTTTTGATTAATGACGAACTACACAGATTGGCCTGAGAGGCTGGCCTTGACTGCTTCACCGGATTGAGAGGTGGCACAGCTCTTAGGTCGCTTAGCCTGAACCTCTATTGCTAGTAACTCGACACAAGGGTCCCCCCGGTGAGGGTAAACCTCGGCTTGGAGGGTTACTATGTTACGCGTAAGCATTCCGATCCGAGGGTGCCCGAGAGGGCCGAACCACGACTCGGTCGGGTGCTATTTCACGGATAATCTAA
Source organism: Meandrusa payeni (assembly GCA_029286785.1). NCBI lineage: Eukaryota > Metazoa > Arthropoda > Insecta > Lepidoptera > Papilionidae > Meandrusa > Meandrusa payeni. The sequence goes on along the minus strand of JAGSMX010000008.1, from coordinate 365,417 downwards.
GGGACATTCAAAAGCTAAACTGACTTTGAGTGCCACTTCGCGAAGCGTTGGCGCTGGGAGAAGAAGTTGCCGAAGAAACTCCAGCAACGCTCCTAACATCTAAGGGGTGATCATGCCGGTATACAAAATTTCACGTAAATCGCTGAAGCCGTTTTCCGAAAATGAAAATTCCAAAATGTGTGTACAGGTTGACACCCGCGTACGCGGCGGTACTGGTGCTCTCGGCCAGCTGGCTGCGGCACGCGGGTGATGGCCCGCTGTGGCAGCTGGAGTGCGGCGGCATCGCCGGCGCCTGCCGACGTCACGCCTGGTCACATCTCCTCTACTTCAACAACTACGTGGAAGAAGACAAAATTTGCGCCTTGCATACTTGGTTAGAACCTTATGTTTCCTCCACCATATAAATAAACGTATAATATCTTCATTGTTTAATGCGTTAAAAATAATTTATAAACCAGCAATATACACCTCATTTTTTATATCTGTTGATAAATATTATATTAATACGTGAAACAAAAACTTTGTACGCCTTCTTACGAAAATTGTGCGGCCGGAACAGTAGGAAATTTCCCACAATTATAGCTTACACCAGCTGCGCCCCGCGGTGTTTCCCGTGTTTAAAAACTATTTTCTTAAAGTTAAAGTAGCCAAAGTTTCTTATCTATCTGCCAATTAATGTTTCGTCAAAATAGGTCCAGCCGTTCCAGACATTAGCCGGTACAGACACAGAAATTGTAAAAAATGTTATTTTGGTAAATGTACCGTATTTGAATATTACAAGCGGACACACTAATTTTATTTATTATTGCATTGCATTTCATACAAATACTTACGGTGGTTATATATTTGCAGATAATTACTGACAGATAGTTAATATATGTATAGATAGTAATTTGAATACTTCTTTTCTTGATTGCTCGAATTTCAACTATACCGCCACCACTAGTTATTATAACTTTGTATTAAAGAGATTCCAATAAAGGTCTCTTTATCCCTCGCAAGGCATCGGTATTTCACATACAATACCTTTCGGTTATTTAATATTTATTTTGTTCGAGGCAATTGCTGTGTTAGTGGTCGAGGACATTCATCAAAAATTAACATACCTACGAGCTGTTTGAGATTAGACCAGTGTTATTAAAATTTCGATTTCTTTTAATTTGTTTTCAACTTTGACATCCGTCGTTATAGTTATTGTACCATTTAAACTAGATATATGCCACAGTTACCTTAATTATACGTTCAAATAACTTCTGAAAACATCAGTGCATACACAGAGTGACACTTGAAAGAGAACGTTGCAGGTACCTAGCGACTGACTTTCAGTTGTTCGTATTGTGTGTGGCGGTGATGGTGAGCACGAGGGCCAGGTGGAGACCGCTAGTGTTGTCCCAACTGCTACTGCTGGGGCTGGTGCTGCCGGCATGCCACGTTTGGCTCCAGAACTTGGATGGAGCCGTCATCATGGAACCTGAGTGAGTGATGAACGCTTAGCCCTAAACTATCAAAAACCCGGTGTAACTGTCCCCTGGCCGATCAGCGCGCAGCTTTCAAAAAAATTAATAATCATTGTATTTGTTAAGGTTCTTCCGCAGTCATAACAACCCAACATACCACTTACTACACACGACGGCGCACGGCAACATCTTGTTCTGCGTCGCCGGCATGGGGACAGCTCTCCTGGCGCATCACATGCAGACCACCAAAGCGGACTACACCAAGAATAAAGTGAGACGGCCTTCTACTACCTATACATTTAGACCTTTACCTATACATTCTAGAGCACATTCTAAAACATCGGTCGAGTGGCGGGCACCGCCTAGTATTAATCGACCAACTCCTTCCATAACCTCTCATTTTACCATAATTTATTTTCTTAAATATATTTTCAAAACGTAGTAATAATTCACATTTTTAATTAATGTTTAAGAAAAAATCAGTCTATGTCGAATTGTGGCGAGCGCATTCAAATCGTTCTGCGTCATGGTGCCCGCGGGTTTGGGTAATGTGGCATTTGAGCGGAATGCCACTCGTATTATTATTTTTGCACATGTTCTTGGTCTCCTAGTGTGCCGCCGGTAAATAAAACAATCACAGAATCATGGAGAATAATGAGATTATATTATGTAAATTTGTTACATTCAAAATATACAATTTGGAAAATGTCTAGACAAAAAGAGATCAAAAAGGAAGTGAACGGAAAATTTTGACATGTATCTTTTATATGAATTTTCTTATTCCAAATATAATATAAATAATTTTATCGTCTAAAATACTTTTTAGTGATTGGCGAATGCAAGTCGCCACACGGGCACGACGTTGGGAACTTCTGACTTACTCTGACCGCAACCGCTCTACCGCGACTTAGGCCCGTGATCGGCATGAAAAATAAAACCTTATAATAATATAAAATATTTGACAAAAATAGAGATAAATTTTAAATATAGAACTTCAAAAAATTTAGTTACGTTTTATGTCGTTAGTGACTCTACTCTGACACTACGAATCTCAGTGAGTTCATACATACTTTACTTTCCACTTCCCACCATTCCTTTTAAACATTTTTAAGTAGCTTTTAAGTTTGTAGCATTTTTTTAAATACAAAAAATAATGTTTATAAATTTCATCTTGTTAATCTGTAAGCTCGTTCTAAGTAAATCTTGTAAAATTTTCTATTCATATTTTTAATTTTTAAATAATATTTAACCTGCACTGTGTTGCACTGCACTAATACGAAACATAACTGGCTGTGAGAGAGACAGAGAGAAAGAAAATGTGTGCTATATATGAAACGTAACTCTCTGTCTTTCTATCTTTACTAACTTATAATTGTCTCCCCCAATCAGACTTATCGTAAATCACCAAAGGAGTTTTACTTCAAAAATTAAACATATATCTTTCGGTTTTTGCAGATATTCCACCACCTGTGTTGGCTCGTGGTGCCGGCCGTCGTGGTGCTGTTCGCTTCCTGCTCAGTGTTTTACGGAGACGGTGAACGCGCCTCGCTACCCCTGAGGGTGATGTTCGCGGTGGTGTCCCGCGTCGCCATGGCAACGGTGACAAGCTTTATGATCCTCGCGCTAGTGATGCGATGGAACGGTTAGTTGCGAGAGTCAACGAAAAAAATTCAAACGAAAAAATTCTCGATGGCACGGTTAATTCAATTTAAATCAACGGGAGGGAATACGGCAATACTACTTATTTGAGAGAATATCTTGAGATGATCAAAGCTTATTTGATGCTCTCGCTCCATCAGGGCTGAGACAAGCTCGCCACAGACGGTTTTAGTCGGTTCCGGTAAGCTGCCTGGTATGTTGAGGGGTCCAATCCGACATAAATCACCCGCTTCCCCGGTGAGCGTAATGAATTGACGCAAGACGCAAGTCGCTTGTTTCAAGTAATTCTTTTATTTGTTAGCAATTGAAATTCTTTTTATTTTATTTCCCATCTCGTATTTAATGGAAACCGACTGCAGGAAATCTATTTGATGAACCTCTGCACGCAATATACCGAGCACCCCAACCATTAATTTAGGGGTATTCAGAAATAGCAGAGTTTTTTTTGTAATTAGGTAAATTATGTAATAGCTTTAGACTTCATCTTTTGACTCTCGTTTAAGCTCTCGCTTCTCTTCCATTTTCAGAGCATATCAGCCGCCTCTGCGAGTGGACGGTTAGCGAGTCAACGAAAAAATTCAAACGAAAAATTCTCGATGGCACGGTTAATTCAATTTAAATCAACGGGAGGGAATACGGCAATACTACTTATTTGAGAGAATATCTTGAGATGATCAAAGCTTATTTGATGCTCTCGCTCCATCAGGGCTGAGACAAGCTCGCCACAGACGGTTTTAGTCGGTTCCGGTAAGCTGCCTGGTATGTTGAGGGGTCCAATCCGACATAAATCACCCGCTTCCCCGGTGAGCGTAATGAATTGACGCAAGACGCAAGTCGCTTGTTTCAAGTAATTCTTTTATTTGTTAGCAATTGAAATTCTTTTTATTTTATTTCCCATCTCGTATTTAATGGAAACCGACTGCAGGAAATCTATTTGATGAACCTCTGCACGCAATATACCGAGCACCCCAACCATTAATTTAGGGGTATTCAGAAATAGCAGAGTTTTTTTTGTAATTAGGTAAATTATGTAATAGCTTTAGACTTCATCTTTTGACTCTCGTTTAAGCTCTCGCTTCTATTCCATTTTCAGAGCATATCAGCCGCCTCTGCGAGTGGGACGGTTGGCGAGTCGCCGGCCGACTGAGTTACTGCGTGTATTTGGTTCATCTCAACCTGGTGCATATGCTGCTCGCTCGCAGAACTAGCCTCTCCCATGTGTCTATGTATAATTTAGTAAGTCAAAACTCTATGACATGATAACTATGGAATGACGAAAAATATAACCAACACGGTTATATTTTTATGTTGATTGGCCAAAGAAGCTGACCGCAACAGTTTCACTGTGACCTACACCATTCGAGAGGTGGCAGAGCTCTTAGGTCGCTTAGTCTGACCCTCCATTTGGAGCAACACGGCACAAGAGCCCCCCAAAGGGGACCTCGGCTTGTACGGTTACTTTAATCGCGTAAGCATTCCAAACCAAGGGCGCCCGAGAGGACCAAACCACGACTCGGTCGATATATTTTATCGGAAGACTATCAAAGCATTCAAATATCTGATGTGTTTGATGGAAATCTATTCTGTAGTGGATCGAAGAGAAAGTAAAATGATAAGCTGTAAAGTACAACGGTCTGAATGTGCAGGGGATCGTGACGCTGGGTGTGAACGTAGCCTCGCTCCTACTGGCAATGCTGCTGTACCTGCTGGTGGACGCGCCGGCGGCACGTTTCTTCAAGAGTATTATTCTAGAAAAATTTACGAATGTACGTCAAAAAACAGCATAATCCATGGTGACGCGCAAAGATTAACTAAAGTGCAGACGTGTACAAAATAAGCGAGTAGCCGATCGAGCTGTTTGCTCGTTGTTTTGCAATATAAATTATTTCTAGTAAATGACTTAACTAATATATTTATAATTATATATATAATCTAGCACTAATTATAACAAAAACAAAACAATACAAATCTCGTAATGCAATGGAGGTTACGATATTTTTGGTTAATCCTTTATTTAGCCAACAAAAAAAACTGGATGGATTACCCACGAGAGTGCACGCCATGCTACGTATAATTGTGCAATCGAGACCTGCATCACTCGGTGTGCCTTGCTTGCGGTTCATCAATTTTTTTGTTTGAGCCCATGTGAAATAGCGTGGCACTTCTCAGCAGTGTTCCTGCAGGCTCTTTTGGTGCCTATCTTCTCAGCAACTCTAGCAGTTTCATTGGAGCTGATGTACCGGCCAATTTGAGCGTTATGTCATATTGATCCATCGAAAAGCATTCACATTGGTATTTTCAATTCAATCATTAATACTCTTTGTATATTTTCCATCTACTGTGCAAGGCGATAAACGATTCAATTTACCGCATGGATAATGACAGGAATCATGTTTGTTGTAAAAATATCAAACAATAATTGATCAGTTACCGACCACCAAGGGTAGAAAATGATTAAAATACTAATATCGCTACGAAAAAATGGGGGTGGTGGTAGAAGGGTGAAAATTTAGGGTTGTAAGTATTTATTTGATACCAAAACATAAAAAATTTAAATTAAGAAATGTGTCAAAATTTTTTTTGGGTATTCTTTTATATTATTGGGGTATGAAAAATTTACTTACGTATGTAAAGTTTACTTACATCCTTTTCTCAGAAATACCGAATATACACAAAAAAATCATAAAAACCGGTCAAATCTTTTCGGAGGAGTTTTGTTACAAACACTGTGAGACAAGAATTTATATTTTAGAATCTAAATCTTTCTAGATTTAGATATACATTATACACAAGTAAATGAATTTAAATTGTATTTTATAATAATTTCACATAAAAAATAAACAAGTGTTATAAACATTTTGGGGTTTTTACTTCAACCGTTCATCACTATATACCCTTTTTTTGTCGAACTAGCGGGTGGGGCCTGCCCATAAAACGACGGTCACGTATGGAAGTTTTGTGTGCTTGTTGCGATAGCAATCGCGTCGTCCGGTTCGTCGAGAACATATCTCGGCCTCCGGACGACACAACGGGAATTAATTGGTAATTTCTCGTAAGTGGCGGCACTTACATACAACGGGTTTATTACTGTGTTTGGCGGCAATTTCTAAAAACCATCGAGATGCCTGCCTAAAAAATTGGACTATCGTCGGAAGCCCTGTATTTATTTGAAGTTCGTGATTGCGTACGAACCGAAGTGCTCCCGTGGCTTGTCGTAGAAAACGAATTTGTATTACCTTTAATTTATATGTTGAGGGGGCATTGCGTGAAGACCGGGTTCGCGTACGTCATAACGATACGTAAAACGGCATCGTAAAGTGTCACCTTATTACGAAGGGAAATATTACTTTTTTTAATAAGATGGTATAGGCGACCCATAACGTAGGCCGCTCGGTTCCTAACTTGAGCTACGTGCGAGCCGAAGCTGAGTTTAGAGCGTGCAGTACATGGCTGCGCTCTTAGCCGGGTTGGTTTTCTATTTCCGAAACCTAACCGAATTGGAGTTTTTTGAACATTTTGAGTGCGGCGATACCCTAAACTAAATCTATATTATATAAAAATTTTCTTAATCATCGCAGCTGGTGGGATATATATAATAATTTTGCAGATCTTATCTACTATAGGTATTATAAATAAAAATCTTAAGAATAAATCATTTATTTTATCTATATAAAAGACCAAAGCGCCATCTGCGAATTGCAAAAGTATTACAATTTACAACGAGCGACGAATGAATGACCAGAGATTTTATCAAGTGTGACAACGTTATAAAAATAATCAGCTGATTTTATGTTTACAGTGTTGTAAAACTTGAAAACTTAGAACTTTTGACATCTGTTTAAAACTTTGCGAAATTTAAATTTCTTCCTGCAATATATTTTTTCGAAGCACTGTAAAGATCTCAAATTATATTGGTATATTATGGCCAACGATTTAGATTTTCTATTTAAGCCCTTGGTTCTGGTGACTGGTTTCGGCCCATTTTTAAATCATCCGGTAAATGCAAGCTGGGAGGCGGTTAAACTTATAAACAAAGAAGGTTTGGAGACGAAACACAATATCGAGCTCGTACTGCTTGAAATTCCTGTTACTTATGAAAATGTGGATGAATTCGTGCCGGCATTGTGGGAGACCCATACACCTAAGGTAATGTACACGTCTATTCTAACTGATACCCCATAAGCTATTTAAAAAGAACTCTCCTCTATAGTAAAGAACAATTGATTATAATATTGCCCATGGCACCGAAGTGCTACGAAAACAGAACTATGTATAAAACATATATAATTAATATTACAAATTGTAATAATTATTTTCCTTAAAACTAGGCCAAGATGTCATTTTCGGACTATGCCTAAGGTATTCTCTACCTAATAGTTTTTTTGACAATATATAAGTTTTTTTCACTTTAGTTTCTTTTGCACTATTACTTGAATAATATATAGCCTAGACATCTATGTAAAAATAATAAAAAAATATACAATTAAAATATATAAGTGGTCATTTGTTTTTGGAATTTAATGTTTAAAAATGGCAAAAAACATTAGTGTTTACTTTGCTAATTATATATATATGTATATATATATATATGTATTACTTAGCTTGACAAGTAATTAAAGCACCACAAGCAGTACACAATATTTACCACTCGGTGTTGAGGAAATTCATGAAGACAATAATAATTTTAGCTGTAGCCATTAGGTGAGCTGCAATAGTACCAATTATTGTTATAGCAAATCTGGCTTATGCCATCAGTACTATATAGTACTAATAGGACAAAATTAAAAAGATATGTCAATATTTTCAATCAACATTTTAAGTGAATATCCCAACAGTTCTATACAACTACAAGTATGAAGTATTACTGGGATGCACCAACATGTAAAGGTAGTACTGTGAATTCTAGGGTTGCAAATTCGAATCCACCATTCAACTATTGACGGGAACTATCTAGCACAAGTCTAAGATTATTTGGAATGGTTAACAAGAATGTTTATAATATTTGTAAAAAAAATATTGTTAGCATTCTATAAAGAATCCTATTACTTATTTTAGAACTTAGTTAATAAAATATTTTTGCTTGTCATTTTAGGTTTGCATAACGTCTGAATGAATTGATATTTGTATAATAACATTACATTTCCAGCTTATGATACATGTAGGAGTGTCGAAAGAAGCAACCTGCATGACTCTGGAGATGCAGGCTCACAGGAAAGGCTACCAGAAAAAAGACTACTTCGACAAGTGTCCACCTGACAATGTCTGTACAGCCGAGGGAGCAATTCGATTGCACACCAAACTGAATGTGGAGAGAATTTGTAAGGAGTTCAATGAAAGCTCTTCAGAGGAGACCAGTGCCATCTCCTCTAAAGATGCTGGAAGGTGAGTCTATTTCCTCTGACTATATATGAATTATAATTGAGTACAATAGCTATGGAGAGTAATTTTTGTCCCTTAAGGTTTCACACAGTCATACATATAAGAAAAATTATGCAATAGAATTTAAGAATAAGGTTACGTCTCAGTTGGTAAAACACATTAATGTAGCAAATGTGTATTTACTCTTAACTCATCTGGATAAATACAGACATACTTAGCAATAATTATCTGCTTTTATCTGATTCCGATACAACAATAGACTATACACCCTTGATTTAAAATGGTTGGATCCATCATTTGATTACATTGCAATGTAATTGAATCATTATGCATACAGCAAAGGAGTGGAACAAGTTGTCGGCGTTGGTCGTCCCTTCCAAATAAGACATGGGACCCTTCTAATGTGGAGTGCATACGCACTAGGCGCCTTCGACAATATCACCACTTAACATCAGGTGGGATCGTAGACTAGAGCTAGTTTATACTCCATAAAAAAAAACATTGAATCCTAGACTTTGAAATTATTTATGTTTAAACTGATAGATCCATTAACATCAATATAGCTCCAAGCTCCATATCAAGGAAGCTCCCCTGCATTTGAGAAGACAATTTATATCTGATCGTTTCCTTTTTAAAGTTATCCAATTCCCGTATCACCCTCTTATCCCTAAGCTCCATATCCTTTCTGATTTTATTTCTACGAATAAGTACTGGTCCCACAAAGAATATCCCTGCCTCTTCAATAGTTTTGTAAGTTATCTCCGTCTTCCCTGTCCCATATTTCAGTCTCAAAAGTTTCCTCTTTTCGACATTTCTTTTGAGGCTATAACCTATCAACCCCTTATCCTTCTTGACCTTGGCATCGAAAAAGCTCCCATACTGCAAATCTCCAGCTAAATAGTTACATAGCAGAACATTGGCCAGACTGGCTCATCATCTATACCGATGCTTCTAAGTTCTCAGACCAGGGCTGTGTCGGCGCTGCTGTTTGGATTCCCAAACACAGCCTGAACCTAACTTTTAAACTCCCCCCCGAAGCGTCAGTATACTCCGGCGAATCGATAGCTGTGCTGGAAGCTCTGTCTTTATCGAGACCCATAACTGCATTAAATCAGTTATTCTCTGACTCTAAGAGCTGTCTTCAGGCAATTCAGGCTAACCAGTTTAAGGCAAAATATAAATTCCCCTACATCCTAAAAATTAAAGATGCCCTCGCCCGTTGTCACGTCAAAGGGATTCAGGTTGTCCTTGCATGGATCCCTGGGCACAGGGGCATTCAAGGCAACGAATATGTTGACCTTTGTGCCAAAGATGCCTCAACTACTGGCTGTATAGATCATTACAGGGTTTATCCCAATGACCTAATTCCGATCGCAAGACAACGCCTTTTCACATCCTGGAGCAATCATTGGCAGCAAACTAGTTCTTTCAAGGGTAAACACTACGCTGAAGTCCAACCCTCAATTCCCATCCGGCCTTGGTTTAGCAATTTTAAAAACGTTCACAAACGCTTCACAAGCACTATCTGCAGATTAAGGCTTGGGCATGCGTGTACTCCCGTCCACCTGGCTAAGCTACACGTTAGAGACAGCTCCCTTTGTGAATGTGGACTGGACGAAGGGACTCCTAATCACCTTTTTTTCAATTGCCCCTTATTATCTTCTTCCCTCTACGACCTCCTTCCTAATGATATCCCGCGCCCCATAGACTTCAAATCCCTACTATCTCTTGTTAACTCTCCTTTTGTTTATATTTTATGTTCATTCCTTCACAAAAATAACATTAGACTCTAGTTTGTCTGTCCTTTAAACAACTAACCCTATGTATATATTGTGTTTGTTTCTATTGTTTTAGACTTATCAACAGTGAGCATAGCGCGGAATTGTCTCAGCAGTAACCATGCATACTTTCTTATAGTTTAGATCCTTGTCCGTCACGAAGCCCGCTTTTTACAGCAGTTTAACGTACACACTTTGACATTGGCGAAATCTATATGGAAACGCCATAAACAAAAACAATCAATCAATAACATCAATATACTTATTGGTATTAGCAACTTTTAAAAAAATTTACAATACAACACTTGTGTTTATTTAGTAAATAGACTGACAAGACTTGTACATCTTGAATTGCGTTCAATGTAGTGCAGGATTTTGAAGAAGAGCATGTAGGTATAATTACCCCAAACTCTTTAAACACCAGTGTGCGGCGGTATTATGTTATCAGCCACCTATATTACATTCTTAGTTACCTGCAAGGGAAAACTACCAGAGGTCAAGTTATCTCAATATTTCAAATGCTACTTTATCTAATCTGATGTTTTATGTGATCTGTTCACTTATAAATAATGCCACTGATTAAATACTACATTGTTATTATCGGCGATAACATATCAAGAACGCAGAGCAAACCCATATTTGTACATACTTCTAACACATCAATTATAAGTGTAAAACAAATTGACTACAAATGTATCTTGTATCAGCCTATCAGGTATTATTTTTGCACCCACCCATTGCCCAAGTTCTTTAAACATAAGTATTAGTTCCAACTTTTAAGGGTCAACATCCTAATAGTTAAGGGTACGGTCTACGAATTGTAGGTTTGAATCCACCATTTGACTCCTTTTTGACCATCTCCTAGCACAAGCTTAAACTTAGTTGAAATGATAACAAGAATATTAGTAATATTTGTGAAAAAAGATATTGCTAGCACTCTTAAAAAAAAACCAAAATAAGTCAACCTCGCGCTAACATAGACAAACCATGCCCACTCCTGTACCATGTCATCCATGTGTACCTTAAGTATTAAATGAAGATTACAGGGCCGAATGTAATGTGTGTAATATGTTTATTCGGTTCGACGTGTTCGTGCAAACGTGCAAGTCACGCATAGGAAATACGTGATCTGTTGTATTGGATGCACAACAGAAAACGGAATATTACGTTAAATTTGTGAGACTCTCGCACCAATGTTATTTATTGGATGAATATTTCTCATGGGGGGCCAATCAATCTGGCTGTGTCCACAAGCCCATGCCGGATTTATTATTGCTTCTTGGTCACTAGGAAGTTATTTTTCATCCACCAATTTAATAAAGGAGAAGGTTCTCAATTCATCTGTATGTTTTTTTATTACCTCATTACTTTCGACTGGGTGAACCAGTTGGATGATTCTTATTTTATTAAAAGCTGGTGCTTCCCGTGTGGTCCCATTTCATTCATCATTTGATCCAATTCTCCTGATCCATTTCTCATGGACACGATTGTCTTTTCCAATGACAGTGGCATCCATGACAAATCTCAAAGTCTTAAATTCAATACATAAATTAAATATACAAATGGACAAATAACTCAATATCACGATGAAAAAATGAATCAATGAATTTCGATGATCAGTTTTTTATTAGGAAAGGATTTACTTCAAAGGTAGTTTGATGAGAGTTTAATTAGATTCTGATTAATTGTATATAGTGATATTCCTACGATAATTTGTGAATGCAAAGACGGCGTCCTCGCGTAATTGCGTTTAACTTTTGATTCGATTTAAAGTTGGTTTTTGTATTTACTCGTAAATATTCTTGTTTTTTTTTTTATATTTATGTTTAAATGTTTATTCTATTCTATTTCAAAACATTTCCGTGATAATTTGCCAGGTACCTGTGTGAATACATCTACTACACGTCGCTCAGCGTGGACAACACGAGGACACTTTTCATCCACGTACCCAACATAGACAGATGTCCCTCTGACGTCACCGCTAGAGCTCTCGAGAAGATCCTCGGACTGTGCCTGGAGCAAGTCATTGAAATGGACACCACCAAAGAGGTTTCGGAGAAATTGACGGAAACCAACATAGAAGAGGCCAAAGCCGGACAAACTACTTTATGATATATTGTATAGCATCAGGAATTACTTTTGTAGAAATACATAACTATTAGTGAAAAGGAAAGTAGTGGTATATAAAGTTATATGGTCATATATAGTGTACAAAAATATATTAACAAAGAGTACTTTTACTGCCAAAGAGTCAATAAGGATAGTGTTGCATTCGCATCCTTATTGTATAAATGCAACACTATCCTTATTGTATATAAATAAAAACTTGACTATTTTTTTTTACTGGTTTCTTCTGCCCATTGTTCTAGCTACCGAAGTGGTAAAAAAATGTTAGTATAATGTCCGTCGAATGTAACATGGCCTAAACATTACACAGGTCAATAAAGGTAGCCTAAATTACTACTTATCAACCAGTAAAAGTCCTGCCGAAATCGGTCCAGCCGTTCCAGAGATTAGCCGAAACAGAGAAACAGACAAAAATGTTATTTTGGTATATGTGCCGTATATCCTATAGAGCTATTATTTTAATTTTACAAAGGTATACTCCAATTTTATTTAACTTCAACTTTCAATTTTGTTTGAGCACATTTTGTGGTTGTGGTGGATGTAGGAACGAAGTGTAATGTGTAACATAGAACGTGTACGTGTAATATAGAAGAATCAAAACAATTTGCAAAAAAAATATTGCGGCGCATTCGGTGCCTCTCAACCAGCTCCTGTCAGCACTCCTGCGAGGATCGTCACTCCGCCTAGTCTTAAGTCGCCACACTCCGCTTTTGCCTCTCCGCGGTCTCCACTCAATAGTTTAGTAAGAGTAATAGTTTAATAATAGTTTTGCCCAACAGTTTTTCGTTTTACAACTTTTATTGATTTCTTAGTGGGTTAGCGTATAATAAAAGTTCTGGAGAACTGAGTTAAATCCATAGTCGGTTTGTACCGGTAATTTTCTTTTGTCTTTTTCTTAGGTATAAAATAAAAGTATTTATACAATTTTTTTGCTGAGTTATGGCGATAGACCTGTCACATATGATCACTCATTGTAAATAGCAATCTACTACTTACCTATCACTTTATCTATTGGCTTCTATAATCCTTATCCTCATACAGGGCATGATTATAGGAGCTTTACAGGTAAATCTTATGCTGCTTCTTTTCCCGAAGCGATAATATATACCGTATTAATATCTAATTATAGAACTGGATTATCTAGTAATCCCACTGATGAATCTAGTCTACTGAGGCCCCCTTGAGCACCTTCAAGTCGGTATGCTGTTGTGGGTAATGTGGCATCAGGGCGGAATGCCAATCCCAATATTTACTTTTGTGCGTGTTCTTGACCTTCTAGTATAGTCCGCCGGTAAATAAAAATATCACAGAAATGTTGAGGATATTGAAATTATATTTGATACGTTTTGTTACATTAGCAATATATACATTCGGAAAAGTCCAGATAAAAAGTGTGTCTGTATTATGAAAATTTATGACATATCTTTATATAAAATTTTTCTAATTCTCAATTCAATATAAATAATTTTGTCATCTAAAAACCTCTTTGGTGGCTGGCGAATGCAAGTCGCCACACTTTCGACACTTGAGTTACGGTTCGAATCGAAATATACTCCTTTTCCCAGTTATTGGAGCTTTAGGCCAAGCGCTCTTAGAGCCGAGCCACATTTCATCCGGCTGATGTTGTAAAATCGTTTAATGTCAATGTTATGAGGAACCAATACTCATTAGTCAGTGGACGTGGACGTTTCACCAGACTTAACAAGGCTCTCCTATAGTCACATATGGGACTTTAGACCATTAACACGATTCTTGTTCATATTTGTTTTAATTCTTTTACTTTTTGTGAATTTCTTGAATTATTAATTAATATACAAATGTTGTATTTATATATTTGGGACAGGGACTTTAATTTGTAAATTAGTTTATTTACATCTATCTAATAGAAAAATCAACAAAAATAGTATTGGTAATATATTTTATCTAGCTAACATCTTGGGAATTGTAACAATAAACGTTGGTAACACTGCTTAAGACCTTTGATTTTGACACTAAACTAAACTTTAATCTCTTTTCCTGGTGGGCGGAGTGCGTGAAAGGTACGTCCTAAGCGTATTTTTTAAAGTAATGTCGGAAATCGGTGTTCCATCTAACTGGTAAAATTACTATGTATATGGAGTTAAAAAAATCAGTCCTACTTCTAATGCAGTCATTGTGATGTAAACAGATTTAATTTATATAATTTTGCCTTAGAGTAGACCATGGCGAACTCCATAGCCGTCATGCATGGACAATAAGGCTAAAGTATTGCCACGTGCGTTGATTCTCAGGCGTAATGCTAAAAATTACTACTGGTTTTAAGTATGTACGCATGCCACACCTCATGGCGACAAACCTACATCTATTACTGTAGTGATTTTTTTCTCAAATTATATTAAAGCTTGTAGGTTCAAAAACAAATACATGTTATAACTGATATATTGTGTTTTAAGCTCGCCATTATGGTGAATAACCGAGTGCCGTCGGTCTTCTCCAAGACCTATGTAACGCCGCGGCGGCCTTTCGAGAAGGCACGTTTGGACCAGGAATTAAAGATCATCGGCGAGTATGGGCTCCGTAATAAGCGTGAGGTATGGAGAGTTAAGTACACACTCGCTCGCATCCGTAAGGCTGCCAGAGAGTTGCTCACGCTAGAGGAGAAAGACCCCAAAAGGCTTTTCGAAGGTAAGGTTTATTATTTTTTATGTATATAAAAACTTCATTATTATCTCGTTTCATCCAAATACATAGCAATGTGTTTTTTGTTTTGCTGAACGTTTTACGAATTATTTAAATTAATTTCTACATTTTAGTTAGTGTTACTGCTGTTTCATCAGTTGAATGTGCTGTTTTTCTTACTATATTTAAACGTGTTGATACTGAGTATGTATGTAGTATAATGTATAGGGCTTGCTACATATGAGAATAAAGGTTTTTTTTTTAATTTTATTGGAACAAAAGATACCTTAAAGCATTAGTTCAAAAGAATCAAGGACATACATTCACAAAGTTTTAATACAAAGAGTGGTTTTTAATCTACTTAGCTGTGAAGGAAATTGTCTATGTTATGTTTTTAGTAAGCTTTTCCATGTCTTTCTTGTCACTGTTAGAGTTGGAAATTTAAAATGATGAGAAACATTCTGGCAACCTCTTGTCATATTTAATTGATGTTGAAACTACCTAGTGCTGATTTATTTTTCTATTTTCGTTTTTTTCTCTTTTCTGTTATTGTCTCCTTTTATAACTAACATTTATATACAGGTAATGCATTGCTTCGTCGTCTGGTGAGGATTGGAGTGCTGGATGAGAAGCAGATGAAGCTTGATTATGTACTCGGCCTGAAAATTGAGGACTTTTTGGAGCGTCGGCTCCAGACTCAAGTGTTCAAAGCTGGTCTAGCCAAGTCCATTCATCATGCTCGCATCCTTATTAGACAGAGACATATACGGTGAGATAATTTGTAGTAAATATTAATATCCAATGTGTTTGAGACTTAAATGATTTGTGTCAGTATTGTTGGTATTAATATTTATTTGACTAGTTCATATTGCAATTGATAAAGGTATGGTGATTTGTAAAACAAGTAATCATACCAATTAAATTTTTTTATATGAAGAACATTTAGTATTAAGTTCTCTACCCACTATTTTGTCAGAAATAATCTCTTTCTAAAGCTTAAGGGATGTCAAAGAGATTTTATCATCATAGAAACTAATCAGAATGCTTACAGTACACAGATGTGGATTTTTTTATTAAATTGTAAAATTTCAAGTTATGGTAACTTTACAGTTATTTTTGTTAAAAGAATTGATTAAGAATTTACAGCACACTACATACATAGGAAGATAGACAGTATCCATATTCATACTATTTTAAGTGATAGATAAATCCTTTATTGCAAAGTAGATGTACAAACTTAATGCTATTTAGCATTTCATGATGGTCATATAAGTAATAATTTTATGTAATGGCAAGATAAAAATCTATTTCATATGCCTAATAAAACAGGTAAGGCCTGAGGCGACAAGTGGGGCACCTGGCCACCCTCGGCC
This sequence comes from Meandrusa payeni, assembly GCA_029286785.1. Classification (NCBI taxonomy): domain Eukaryota; kingdom Metazoa; phylum Arthropoda; class Insecta; order Lepidoptera; family Papilionidae; genus Meandrusa; species Meandrusa payeni. The sequence continues at coordinate 348,986 of JAGSMX010000008.1, read as the reverse complement.
ATTGCAAATGTCATTCAATAAGACCACTTGTACTGCAGCCTTGTGCTGAGTTCAATGTCTTGAAATGTATGCTTGTGACAAGCTGCTAAGGTAATGTATGTCTTAATCGTTGATGATTATGTTCAAGCCAGGTCTGACATATACAAGGTTCAGTAACCCTTGCAGTTACAGGCTTACCATTATTGACCCCAACCCAGGCAATCGGCTCAGGGGCAACTATTGTGGTCTTTACTACTCCTGCTCATGGTTACTGTGGGTGAAGACAGATTTTTAGGAATGACTTTCTATGTTGAGGCTAATTACGCAAGTGATAATGTTGCAAATTGATTGATGTGGTTTATCTTATAAAAAAGGGGGGTCCAGTCTGATAATCAACTGTCAAATCAAGATTATATCCAGTAATTTTTTCAATGGTTAACTTTTATAGGTATGATAGTCATATTTTGTACAGATGGTTATTACTGAAACTATGCAGTGATTAAAAATTGTAACCATAATTTTGTTTGATGCAGTGTGCGAAAGCAGGTGGTGAACATCCCCTCGTTTGTGGTGCGTCTGGACTCTGGCAAGCACATTGACTTCTCGCTGAAGTCGCCATTCGGTGGCGGCAGGCCCGGCCGCGTCAAGCGCAAGAACCTGCGCAAGGGACAACCCGGCGGCGCCGCCAATGATGACGAGGAGGATTAAACAATAAACCTAACTTACTCTTGTACAGTACGCTTTGTTTTATTCCATTTGTTAGTAATATTTAATTATATTGAACTTTAATTAGTTTTCCCAAAGCCAATGCTTTCATTATCAACTCTTAAAGGAATGGTATTCTAGTAGCGGTGCCAGTTCATGGTAATTAACCCTTTCAGACACAATTGTACACATATAATGTAAAAATAAATTTAAGTATTAATTTCACATTATTTGTAACTAAACGGTTGTGTTCATTAGTTCACATAATAAACTACCGAAAACAGTACCCCCAACGACATCTCTTAGCTTCATGACAGTTTTGGCAAGAAATGACCAGTAGCCGCCGAAGTTTGAATTGTGCAGGTAAGTTCATTATTTTATTTCTAAAAAGTAGAAAATATCAAAATATATATAATGAAAAATTTATAGGTCGATGTGTTATACTGTTGTCGTCATATGTTACATACATGTTGTTAGTTTTAGTTTATTTTTGTACAAATTCTCGTGATTTTTATATTTGTACACATCAGGAGCATATGATGTATTTCTGATTTGTTATTGTACATCGAGGTATTACTAAAATTAACTATAATTGTTATTGAATGGTGTAATTTTGTTGTTTTTGATGTTACAAATTGTGTTACTACTATTTTCAGATAAAAATTACCAATATGTTTTCGCGCGACGCTATTAGAGCACTAGAAGAAGGTCGCCTTTCTGATTTAGAATTATCTTCTGATGACGAAGGACCAACAAGGAAATGACAAACTTATACGCTACACATTCCAATAAACTAAGGTTTAAATCTACTACTGCCCAAGGAAATAGAAATATTGTTTGGATTGCATTTGGCCACTGGAATATTTGGGTACCCTTGTTTGAAAATGAATTGGGAAACAAATATCAGCATTTCCTTATTTACTGAAAACATGGCAAGGGACCGATTTTTTGAGCTTCGCAACAATTTACATCTTGTTGATAATACAGAAATACCAGGTAATTCTAACGATGCGTTTATCAAAGTGCGCCCGATCTTTGATGCTGTTAGAAAGAGGTGTTTAGAGTTACCACTCGAGAAAAACCTTTGTGTTGACGAACAGATTGTTCCTTTTACCGGAAAACATGTTGCCAAACAGTATATAAAGGGCAAACCTTGTCCATGGGGTCTGAAAATCTTTTTCTTATGTGGTAAACATGGTCAAGCTTACGATTTCATCCTTTATCAGAGTTCCAGGTCCAGAATTAGATAATAATATAACAAAAAATAATGGATTCAGTGCAGCTGTAGTCCTTCAACTTACAAAGGAAATTGGAGAAAGTAAAGGTCACCAGCTATACTTCGACAATTATTTTTCGTCCTACCATCTGCTACGAATTTTAAAACAGAGAGAATTTTAGAAAAATGGACCCTACGCATGATATTCCATGCATCAGATTTAGCAGCAGTTCAAGAATACCGAGAATACCAAGTTGACAACGAGGCGCTTAGCGTACCGAAAAACAAACAACTCACATTGCTTCACGTTCAGTGTCGGTTGGCTGAAAGTCTGGTCTTGCAAAATAAAATGTCGATGAATAAAAGATCCCAACTCATCATATTGTACCAAGGAGACTAGGAGAGACACGCCCAGAAACTGAAATAGCTCGAGACGGTGTTGGACATTTTCCTGCACACAATGAGGGGCTTGGGACGCGGTGTAAAATTGGGGAATGCAAGGGCAAAACCCGAATCAAATGCATAAAATGCAAGGATCACTTATGCCTAAGGATAAGAATTGCTTCTTAGCATTTCAAACATAGGATGCTATATAATATAGCCTTTGATTTTATGTGCAATTTGTTCAATCTACCCAAAGAAAAAGCCATTTTTTGTTAATTTTCATAAAGAGAATACTATTATATTTGTTATTTCATTATATTGCTTCGTTTTTCCTAAAAAAAAGTCGTAAAATAAATGTTTTTTCATTACAGATAAACATCCCTAAACACTACTATTTTCACTACATAGGACGGATGTGTACACTTGTACACAAAAAGAAAAAGCTGTTTTTCTTAAAAAGCTTGCAATCAGGATTTTTTAATTTATTTTTCCTTATATCTATTTCAAATAGCCTAGTTGCAGGCATTTTTTTTAGATCGATTGACGAAAATAAAAAAAATCAGGTCTGAAAGGGTTAATGTGGTAAATTACCATAGGTATAGTGAGTTACGCTCTTTGTTTTGGCCATTTATGATTGACAAGGTTATAAATGTAAGTTACAATCTCATCACTATTACATGAACTTGAAATAGTTTAATGCCAAAAACGGATGAATTGGGGAAAGCCTTCATTCTTCCGTCCTTCAGAACAGTGGACTGATGCAGCCAAATTGTTTGCCTAGCTGCAAATTTTTTACATCAAAAGTTTAATTAAATTAGTGGTAGATAAATAGCGTTGAACGAAACGTGGAAGGGATAGCTGCGTGTGTGTACAGTGTCGCACTCAATGATTTCTACAATAACGGTATTTTTGTTTGTACTTTTTATAAGCCATATTCACTTTAAAATCTCAAATTAATATAATGAAAATACTGCTGGCAACACATGACACCCAGCGATAGTTAAATATATGCATAATAACTACTTCCAATGATATCTTAGTGATTTACCTGACACTTATAATATCTTTAATTCATAATTTTGTTGTTCATCACATTAACTTTGCATTGTAAACAATCAACTTTATTAGTTCGTAATCTGACTTCTAATAAATTTTCTAATAAAGATGGTGACGACGCGCAGTTGTCACCGTACTCGTTAAAATAACTCTTTGTACAACGTAACGCTGTTTCAATAAAGCGGGTTTACTAGTTATTGGACCATTTCATTCCACATAACCTACAATTATAAAAGTACAATACAACACATAGACATAAATATAATATACATTTTGAACAGATTGTGGACACCATTAATAACTTTGTATACCGATTTCCATTTGGTGACGAAGTAAGTTACACCGTGGTACCTTCGCTAACGAATTTGTTTCTGTATTCATTTACCAATATAAGGAGACAATAATTACGACTCTCTGTTGTTTTTGCTACTCATTAAAAAGTTGTGTTTAATATTTTAACACCTGTTTACATGGAAAATGTATACCAACTGCCTGTACTTTATGAATACTTTTTTTTACACTTTTCTTATACAAAATTATTGAAACAATTCTCCAATTTGTAAACCGCAGGAAGCATAGTAAATAATTTTATATATATTCTACTCATTTACATAAACATAATGCATATAAATCAGAATTTCTTGTATTTTAAGAAACCACGGTACTTCTTGGGGTTCAGCCCATAGGCTTTCAATCTCTCGTCAGATAACTTGTTAAAAGGATTGTCTGACTTTGCATGTTGATTTGCTTTGAACTTGTTTTTCTTCTTTATTTTGTTCTTTTTGTTTAATGCTATTAGGTCCCGCTCTGGCTTGTTGTTCTTCGTCTTCGTAAATTGGTTCGTCTTCGGTGAACTTAAATCTGATGATGTTCCTTTTGACTTGACATTTCTTGTACTAGTTGGCACATCGGTTGGTGCACTCGGTTCTCCATTGATAACATGATCGATGATGAAGTTACTTGATTGCTGATCTTTTTTCTTCCCCTGTGTAACTGTTTCAGATTTATTATTTTCTTTGCTTAATTGTCTATTCCCGTGAGGTTTTTCGTAATTTTTATATTTTATTTCAACTTCTTTGTTTACGTTATCGACCGTATCTGATATGTCGAGGATATTCTCGTCTTGTTCTTGAGCACACTCGGTACTTCCATTTTCAACATCATTTAATATTGTTTTTCTCTTTTTATTTTTACTTTTAACATCTGTTGCCTTGTCTCCTTTCTCCGTTCCGCCATTTTCAATAGTGTGTTCTTTTATATCCTCATTAACATTTACTAACTCATTTGTCTTGGCTTTCTTGTTCTTCTTTCTTTTTCTTTTGTTAATTTCAGCCGGTACTACGAGTTCGGGTTCTCTGTAAAAAAATATAGAGATACATAAGTAATAACTGTGATTAAACTACAATCTATATAAGAATGTATGTATATTGTGTTATTTACTTTTCACGGACATGCTTCAAGTGTCCATATTAACAATATATTTAGTTTGAGAATAGTGTCAGTTGAATCAGAATGTCTAACTGTAAATGTGGAAACTATGAACAGAGGCAAAGCCATTCAAATTCAGGAATACCCGTGGTGATCATTTAACATGACATAAACCACTATCGCGTTCGCTCGTTGTCTGTTTACTGCTTCACCTCATAATACTGAAATGTATATTTCTTTATATTGGATTGTTTATGAGGATCCGAACACTCACTGTGGTAGCTCTTTGAACAGGCTTGGTAATATTTTTTTCTTTAGTTGTACATCAGCTGCCTTGATAGCATAGGTCTTGACCTCTCCTTTCTCTGCATTGGTGGGACGGTGCTTCACTATCTTTTTGAGGGGTACCCATTGGGTCAACTCCTTATCGTCTGCCAGAATTATCTAGAAGTAATACATTGATATTAGAATAATGTGAATATCACTAGACCACCTTTTTATGTTTAATGATATTACCTCTTCAATGGACAGTCCATAGTCATTGGGCACCACTTGTCTGTACTTGAAGCGGGTAGGCAGGTCCCCGCCGATGACATCCTCGCAATCCATCTTGTAATACTCCTCCATGTACTGGGCGTATGTTTTCTCTTCCTCGGGAATGAATTTCGGCTTTTCTTCTGTTAAAAGTTCCGCAAGCTTCGATTTCTTCTTTCTGTTCCTACGCTTCTTCCCCATGCCGCGTTTTAGCTCTTCCAGAAGATTCTCTCGGGCCTTCTTAGGATCGTAGTCTGCATCCATCTGGAAATTGACTGAAAATAATACTTTCTTCTCTCTAAAATTCTTAATGCCTTATCTCCGCTATTATAATTAGTTTTCTGTTGTTTCATTTTTTTAATTTTTTACCTAAAATCATTTTATTATATTTTACGTAAGAGTAAACTCCCTTTTATGTGTGAGTTTTAACAAAAAAGTCAAGTAAGCAATAATAAATGGTGCTGACATTGAAACCATCATCTTCACAGTGCAGCCCATCCTCGTCAGCAACACCTCTCTCTTGGCCACACTCTTTCTCGTAATGCTCCCAATTTTCTGTAATTGGGTACAAGTATTAATTAATATTAATTATTCATTCAAAGTACTTAGTCTATATTAATTATCTTCAAGGAAATTTTTTTAAGATTTGAGATTAGTTTGTCTATATTACTTAGGGGCAAAAAGTACTGAAATATATACACAGAGTTCTTTTAGAGATCCTCACCTCCCCCACGCCCCTTATAAAGGAAAATATTTTAAAGATAAAAATACTGGCATTCAATTGTTTAAAAAATTAAAAATTGTACTGAGTAATATAAGTTCCGTTAAATTAAATATATTGACAAACACGCCACATTCCCGCCCATCACCTGAAGGGGTATGTATAGATCACAAACTTCCAATTAAAGCGATAAGAATAAAAAAATAGTATTATACATTTAATAGCCTAGTATTATATATAATTATAAATTAGCCCTTTAACTAGGTAGGCAACAATATACTTGAATAACCATTTGAAGTTCATACATTTGCAAGATCACAGGATAACTTTACTTGATTTATTTATGTTTTATATATAAAATAAATAAATTATACAGTGCCAGATTAAAACACATAGCAAGAAAAAGAAGATTAACTTAAAGTTATAACCTATTTGAATTCAGCCAATAGAAATAATAATAGTTAATACCAATTTCTAATTCCTCATCGAGGTCCGGGAACTCTGGCTTCTTGTCATCCGCCTCCCCATAGTACTGCTCGTCAAAAATCGCCTTCATCCTTCTGTCATGTTCCTCCGGGTCAAAGTCACCTTCGATGTCTTCATCCTGGCACATTTAGCAAGCAGTCACAAAGATACTCTATATTTGATGGGTTTTTCCAAAAGAGAGAAGGCAAAAAGGTATCAGTAAACCAGTTGAATGGAGTATCTGATAGATATATTTATTTATTATATTTACAAAATCCACAGAACTTACGGTTTATTATAACAATGTTTATTGTACTGACTGACATCAATATAAAGGGATTTTAAGGTAATACTTAATATTTATTAATGATGTGAGTGTTTGGTTTATATTTAAATGTTTATGTTCAAAATGCTTACGAAGTAGCCACCCAAGATGAATTTGCACCGTTCCACCTTAACGATCGATTCGGCTACAAGAAATACGCAAGACAAAAGTTTTTAATTTCTGCCTACCTTACACAGAGACAGATGTATTAATGTAATCTGATAAAGGAAACTCACGTTAAACGCTAGATCCTTGTTGCCTGTGACCTCCTTTAACTTAGCAATCTTCTCTTTCACCTCCTTTAATTTTAGCGCCTTAAGCCGAGCAATCTCTTCCATCTTGCTTCTCTTCTCAGCTTCTTTCCTCGCACGGACCTCTGCACGTTTTCTAGAGCGCCTGTCGTCCTTCGGCCTAATGTAGTTCATTGTCCTCGGAAATCGCTTTAACTGAAAAATGCAGAAATATTTTAGGTATATTTATTCTACTTCTACATAGACGGACAAAAATAGAATCAATTAGAATATGAGCAAGTTTTTAGCCATTTGAGCTTAAATTCTGTTTATTAAATAAAAATTGTAGCAGCCATTTCATAGGAATAGGCTGCTCTTAGTGATCATGGTCAGCTCCAGGGTTTGTTTGTCTATGACATGACTGTTTTATATACCTTTGAGAAAGGAGTAAACTCTTTTCTTGAAGGTATAAGTCTATAACAGATCTATATCTAGTATCACTAGATAAAAACCATCCATGGCATGTTACAGTAAAGGAAAATAAGGAAAGAAAAAAAAATACGCGTAAAATGGAGTAGATGGAAAGTGTAGTTCTGCTATGATGAACTAACATCTTTTACTGTAAAGAATATAAGGCCTTACCACTTGTACAATGACTGCACCAGGTCAAACCTAGAGTTACCAAAGACCACTGACAAGATCACTGGTTTTTTTTTAATGATCTATGTAGTTGGCCAGAGAGCCTGGCTTTTAGCTCTTAAGCCGCTTAGCCTGAACCTCTAATAGTCGCTGTATGTTACTGTTTGTATGTAAGGTACACTATTATTAACACTAATTACTAACATATTCATCATCAGGTTCTTCGAAGCGGAAATTGTAGGCCCGTTCAAACTTGCCCTGCTCCTCCACAATCTCCTCGTCGGCCTCAAGATCTGCATCGTCACGTAGCCTGTCTTCCGCCTCACCAGCCTCACCTTCATCTAAATACCTAAACATTTTGTCTCAATATTTCAACTTGTAAATCTTTAAACAATAAATGTCAACTCTGAGGACCTGACCTGATAGATAGACTTTACTTCATAGGATCATTTCTATAGTAAGTTCTTCACAAGACCCTGATAGAAACTTATTATATTTAATGCCTATAGCTATCATTTTTAAAAGCTTAAGATGAAGTCATGGGGGCAAACTTTAGAACCAACATTGTCTCATTTCCATATTGTATGTACCATTTTAAGGCATATTGCAAAATTATCAAATAAAATATATATATCATTATAAAATTATCTACATAAATGGATGCACAAAGGTATATGTACCATTTTGTATTTAATGAGAATAGTGTACAAGCTACAAATAGATACACGGTTTACAATCAGCATAATTTTTTGTCCCAACCTTTTATTTAATATGTAGTCCCGGAGAAAAGCTTCTCCTTCATTAAGCTTAGGATCGGACCAGAGGGCTTTCAATGGAGCTAGATCCTTGTCCACATTGTCTTCTAGGTGTTTTGCTTTGCCTGTTAGATAGTCCTTCAGTTTGTCATCCTAGAATGCAACAGCAAATTCACAATATATGGAAGTATTTAAGCATACGTAACAAATTGCAATCAAAATTTTCTGCAAAAAAAATATTTTTGTTTTTGTATTGTCCCCATACTAAGAACAAAATAAATAATCATTTTGATTTTGACTATTTTCGGTAAAGCAATTTCTACATGTTACATTTATAATCTTACTTTGTTATTATAGTTATCCCTTTTCTCTTCATTAATGTCAGCTTTTTTTTCTATAGTAAATATGTTACCATTATCATCATCATCCTCATCACTTTCTGCAAAGATCACCTTCTTGATATTGCTTTCCTTTTCTAAAATACAAATTGAGACTATTTTAAAATAAATTAGAATATAAAGATTAATAACTATAACATCATGTCCTACATCTAAGCCATAGTAAAAATATATTATTATTTATCATTAATTTTATTTTTTAATGTAAATTTCAGTACATACCTTTATCTTTTTCTAACTTTTCATCAAAGAATTTATAACCAGGATCATATATTCTAGGGTCTTTTGTCTTTAATAGTGAAAGAGTTTTAAGGAACTGCGCTTCAGTTTCTTCTGATATTTCCAAAGGTTCGTCACTTTCGTCTTCACTGTCTGATGACAGGGATGCATCAGAATTAAGGACTTTCGACCCATATTTTTGTTCTACTGAAAAACAAAAACTCTTAGATTATACCTTGGACTTGGTTACAAATGTATTAAGAATGTGAAGTTGCAAATCTTACATTTATGTTTTTCCTCCCTTTCACGCCATGCATCATATTTTTTGGCGTATTCATTTTCAATTTTAATAGTTACATCTTCTTCAGAATCATCATTGAATAGTTCATTTTTTGACATTTTTGCCATTCAAAACAATAGTACCTTGCTATATATTGTAAATAATAACCTATATGAAAATACGTACACATTGATTTTAATTTGACATCAAAAATCAATATGACATTTATTCACTAAGCAATTTATATATCTTCATAACATAATATATTTATTTAGTATTGACACCTGAAACTAAAGGATATTTAGCCTAAAATATAAATTAAACTAATAAATCTCCGGTATATTCACTGTGTTTACCTCAATATCTTTAAATTTATTATATGAAAATAATTTAAATCGGAAATTTTAGTCGATTTTTAGCTTTTGTGTACAGTAGTAAATGTCATAATATAGTCTGTATTTATTTAGATTACATTTTGACATAGATAAACATATCATATGGTAATAATAAGTAATAACCTTACTTTGCCGGTAGTTGTTTATATTTACTAGCTACTAAATTTAAATGTTTTAACATAAATGACATTTCTTCAAGATTAAGCAGCCGAAATGACTACGAATCCTAGAAAGGGTACTGACCCTGTCCCTATGGAAGAGAGCGATCAACTGACCATTAGACCATTGTAAATATGTTTTAATTCTGTTGCAATGACTACTTTGTACTAATTTAGATTAGCTTTACCCTCAATACAACCTGAGTGCCAGACTTGTATTAAAAGTGTACAGACGTTTTTTACGATATCTGCATTTTTCTTCAGCCCTGTTTCAAGGGAGACAGAACAGTGGGAAATCGGCTGATACTTTGTATGTAAGCCCTACACAACTAACTTTCCTTGCTGCAATTGTCTTGTGATTACTAAGCTAATCTACTAATTATACTGAACTATATAGTACTACTTAAAATTTGGCTTTACCACAGATCACATGAGAGCTAATAAGCTTGGAGAAAAGTGGATTAAATTGGTGTCTCTGTTTCTGCTAGGGATTTTTTAAGAGGATGAGCATAATATGTAAATTATTTTCAGAGGCGCTGGCCAAGAAGTGGGAAGGTCATGTATTATGTTGGAGTTTAAAGGAAAAAAGATTATGGTAAGCATGTCTTTTATACAATATATACTATGAATGAAACTTATTTAGAATTTAGCACCATTTGTTTACTTTAACATCCTATGTTCAATATCTTGTGTTATGTCAGGTTAGCTTCCAAATTAGCAGGTGTATATTCTTATATATTATATATATTATATATGTTGGTGGCTCATCAATGAAAGTACAAGTTAGCAGTTGGTAATGTTCTACAAAATTCTTCACATTACCTTCCATTTTAAATGCAATAAAGAATGGAAATAGATCAAGCCACAAGAAGAGTCTTGGTAGCTAACAGTTTATGCCCCCCATCTGTTATATATAATTAAATGGATAGATTATTGACTCAATACATAGAGAGTTAGGTAATATCACTAGTTGCCCACTTAAAACTGATATGGTATGATAATTATTACTACTACTGTAGAATGAGTACTAGTGTAGTGTAACACTACATGTCTAATTAGCTTCCTTCAAATGATATTTACTCATTTGTTTGCAATGAAACTGAGCTAAAACTATAACATATTGCAATTTACTATTTGATGTAAAAAGTAAAAGATGCATGGTTTATTCTACTTCAGCTGGACTGTGGTATTCACCCAGGCTTATCAGGAATGGATGCACTGCCGTTTGTGGATTTGATTGAAGCTGATGAAGTTGATTTGCTTCTGATATCACAGTAAGTTGTATTATACATTATATACTTTGATTAGATTTTGTTGTCTGAATGTTATAGTCACTAGTTTAAATTTGCATTTTGATGTTAAGTCAGCTTAGATGGAATGGTTAACAAGAATGTTGGTAATATTTCAGAAAAAATAATATTGTTAGCTATAAATTTTAAGACAGCCTGAAATTGTAACTCTAGTGTTTAATGCACAGGGGGCTAAAGATTCCCTGTTCATTGTAATACAAAAAGTAATTTAAAATTTTTGGAATGAAATTTCTTACGGCTTGTCCACCAATTGAAAAAAATGTGAGACTAAAATTGTAAGAAAAATATATATCAGAGCTGTTATAGTTGTATACACAGCGGCGGATAGTGTGACTCTTAAATAGTAATAGTGTAGTTCAACTCTCAGATCAAAGGTGGCGCTTTAATGAATTAATAATTCTACCTAGTGTCCCCTGACACCACATTTTTTTTTTGTGAATGTTTGTTCTGATTGTGTAAATGAAAGATGTGCCAACTAAATGCTAACAAAAAACTAATTAGAGAGATGTATCAGTAAGCATAACAATACAAGGTACAAAACAGAGGTAAATGTGGCGTAATATTGTTGGGTAGTATCACTATTTGTGCGAGGGTGTGAGTTATAGTGTCGTCGAACATGCATGGTGATTACTGTTCACACGTAGAGATTTTAAAAAGTTTGTCAGGCTTTTTCCAAATTCAAACTATATAATTTCAGTTTCCATCTGACCACAGCGGTGCACTTCCTTGGTTTCTCACTAAGACCTCCTTCAAGGGCAGAGTTTTTATGACACATGCGACAAAAGCCATTTACAGGTGGCTGGTCTCTGATTACATCAAAGTGAGGTAAGATCAATGTTTCAGTCATTGGTGCAAACATGGATTAAATCAATAAAATAAACATTTGTTGAAATGCAGTGAAATAAGTACATCATTGTTTTTTAAAATTCTCTTTATAATATAAATTCAAATATATATTGTTGAATGTATAAAAGCAGATATCACATTCATCTAAAGGTGTATATTAATAATAAGGAATAGACAGTAATTGATTTGGCAGCATTCATTGGAATTGAAAGTAGTAATAAAATTAAATTCAGTCTTTAATTTTTTTAAAGTTATGACCATCCCAAGTGCTGTGATACTTAAATTTACTTACTTAAATTTTTAAAAGTGGATTTACAGTGTGCACTGAACGGCTCATAATTTATGACTTGCATATAAATTGTTAATGATTCTCATTTGTTTTGTTGTAATTAAAATTTCAGCAATATATCGACAGAGCAGATGCTGTACACTGAATCAGACCTGGAGGGCTCAATGGATCGCATAGAGACCATCAACTTCCACGAGGAGAAGGATGTGCGGGGAGTGCGCTTTTGGGCGTACAATGCAGGCCACGTGCTTGGCGCCGCCATGTTCATGATTGAAATTGCAGGAGTCAAGGTATTTTACAGAGGAATGCCACTATCTACCTAATCTTTTGTGTTTTTTTTTAAGGTTTATTGACTTTACAATTTGTTATTGTTAGTACCTTTCGTTGTGCTATTTGTTTTAGATTCTTTACACCGGAGACTTCTCAAGACAAGAAGATCGACATTTGATGGCTGCTGAGATTCCCACAGTGCACCCCGATGTCCTTATAACAGTAAGATTTACTATTAACTAGCTGACTTGACAAACTTAAGCTGATTGGCTATTGGAAAGATGCCTAGTTTACTCCTTAATACAACAGCTATTCGCCAGTGAAAGTCCCGTCAAAATCGATGCAGCTGTTCCAGAGATTAGTTGGAACAGACCGATAGACAAAAATATAGAAAATTATTTTGGTGTATTTCGTGTTTGCTATTACATATATTCCGAATTCCAAAAATGTGTAGCTTAATCACACAAAAGATCCAGTAGATGATAGCACTGCATTTGAGCTTATCTGTTTATGTTTTATAATGTCTCACTAGCTCAACTTATAGCGCACAGGCTACAGCATGGGGTTTTTGTGGTAATTACCTGCCCAGGTGCGTTCCTGCTAGAGTTGGTTTATGGAATTCCATTATCAACTCAAAAATTCAGTCTGCAAAACAGCAACATGTTGGCATTTTTAAATTTATTTTATTTGTTGACTCTCTTAACTTAACAAGAAAGGCTAACAAATTGTGTAGGTCTATTTTAGTGCCGTTGTTCACTGCGATGTTGTGGTTATGCAGGAGTCGACGTACGGCACCCACATACACGAGAAGCGCGAGGAGCGCGAGAGCCGGTTCACGGGGCTGGTGAGCGACATCGTGATGCGCGGCGGCCGCTGCCTCATCCCGGTGTTCGCCCTGGGCCGCGCGCAGGAGCTGCTGCTCATCCTGGGTCATTATTATCTACTTCTTTTGCTTTCATTCAACACTTCTCATATTTACACAAATATTACTCGCGTTCGGTGTAATGACATCTGACACGAGACGTCAACTGCACGCGCACCATTTTAATCGTTAATCGAGTTAACAGCTTCAGACCAGAGACAGGTTAGGATTAGGAGCGTTGCTGGAGTTTCTTCGGCCACTTCTTCTCCCAACGCTAACGCTTACCGAAATGTTTAGTTATTTACATTTAAGTTAGTTTAGCTTAGATTGTCCCAATAGAGTCAATAAAATAGCCACCGACCGAGCCACACGAAGCACGATCTTTTAAATAAAAAAAATGATTTACCATACAGTTCTTTATCTACCTGCAACTGTTATTGTAATTGGTATCAATGGAGAGCACAAGCTGTCCTTATTTCATGTGGCACACACGCTCAGCTCTGATACGAACCCATGTGCATGTGTTAACTTGGTGCGCAGACGAGTACTGGTCCCTGCACCCCGAGCTGCAGGACATCCCGATCTACTACGCCTCCTCACTGGCCAAGAAGTGCATGGCGGTGTACCAGACCTACGTGAACGCGATGAACGACCGCATCCGGCGGCAGATCGCTGTCAACAATCCTTTCATCTTCAGGCACATCTCCAATTTAAAGGTAGGTTCTTTATCTTTAAAAAAGAACTAAGATAATGGAAATTGGGCTCTTCCTCCCTCTCCTAGCTTTAACAAATTTTATTATTTTTTTATTTGTTATTTTTTTGGGTGAAAGTATGCAGATTATTTTATAGATAAACGTAAATTTATTGTACATGAAAAGAAAATTACAGAACTATAGATAATAGGAATATAGAAAATGTACCTTACATTTTACAATTAGTAGCACTTATCGCTGAGAGAGATCTCTTGCACTAGCTGCACTCCGTGATGTTACCAGCGATTAAAAAGTATGTATTATTATTACCTTATCTACTTTATTTACCAGATGCGTTGAAAGTATTTATTTCGGTATATGGATCAATTCCAACTTACATTATGTCTGTGTAATTCAAACGTTATTTGGAATAGCTCTCAGTTGGGAGAATTTTTCCTATTTATCATTATGTGTTGTATATTAAATATAGCCTTTGTGTTACTATGTAAACTATATTATTGTAAAGTTTATCGAAAACCAGTCAGTAGTTTTTGTACGTGAAAGAAAAGTGTTACAAACATTCACATTTATTATATTGATACACAGACAGACCGTCACTGACAATTTAAACTGTATACGAATATAATGTTACTATGTGAGGTATGTTATTGGTACATTGTAGTAGTACCTTACATAAATAGATAATAAAACACGTCCAACTCCGGTCTGACCTTCTCATATAAGTGCGGGAAAGCTCCTAAAGCTTTGTACTTCTTCCTCACCTCCTCATACAGCGTTAGATCGAACATTTGTTTAAATTCCTCGGTAGTCATAAATATATCCGCGTAAAGGAACGAAAACCCACCCACTTCCCTAGTGAATTTCTCCATCTCCATCATGGCAACTACAGGATTATAAGGCTTTTTCTCTTTCACTTTGCCCGGTACACCGTAAACTCCCAGATCGTTATACATTGCGTAATTGGTACCCGGCACGAGGTACTTTTTGTTTGGAGGTTTGAGCTGACCAGACGATGGACCGTAATCTATAATTTTGCACGGATACACTAGTAACGGAAATTTCTCGAATTGTTCATTGGCTAACGCAATCTGTCTCTCTAGTTCTGCTATTGGGAGGACTATGTCTTGAAACACCTGTTTCGTCAGTGTGTACTCGCGGACTCCAGGAGTTGTGGTGAATTTTAGGAACGCAGGCTTCGGAGGAAGGAGCCAACCGAATAGACTTCTAAAAATAGGATCGTTTCCAAACGAAAGCATGTCTTCTACCACCCAGAAGATCGGTCTATTGTGTCTCAGTAAATAATCCTTCAAAGGTATCAGCTCGACAGTTTCTCCCTTAGTTAGGAATGATTCTACGTGCTTGTAGAACCATGGCTTATACCACCTTGAGCAGGGGTTTACGGTGATTTCACTGTCGTACTCGGAGTAGTCTCCGGTCATAATGACGGCGCTGTCTTCGCTGAAGATCGTGCCTTCTATGAAGTCAGGATGTATTTCTGGCTTGGCTGTATTGGCGCCTGATAGATCTCTCAGCAAGTTACAGTACGCTTTCTGCCCGGTCACCGGTATGTATTTCAGTTTTATGAAAGGTTTTACCTTAACAATCCTCAAGGTTAGAGCAACTAAAAATCCTAGGCTACCGTGAGACCAGGGCAGTGTTCTGTACAGGGCGGCGTGCTCGTTGTCTGCGGTGGCCGTCACTAAGGTGCCGTTGCCGAGGACCACCTCGTAGCTGGTGATCGTTTCGTGGTACAGGCCGGCTTTGTGCGAGTGCGTAGACATTCCTGCGCCCAACGCGAGCCCTGCAAGATTAACAGAACTGTGAAAATTTTATATAAAAAACTATAGAAACACCGGTTATACTAATGAGATTTCCGTTTTTTTTGTTTCTTAGATATAAAATAGAGACACTTTCTCCTTTTTTGTTTTAACCACCTTGACTCTTGTCACATATAGGACCTAAAAAGGTTTTCTATTAAGTTAATAGCGATTGCTATATTTCTCTCCCAGGAAGATGATGGATTCTCGGAAGGTCGATAGATAAAGATGGATTATGATCCTGGTCCATACGTGAGTGGCAGTTAGTGGTATAATGTTTGAAAACACATTTTTTATTGAAACTTACCGCCTAAAGTGGCGTCCACTAACTCAATGGTCACCGCCAACGAGTAGCCCTTCGGTATGAGGAACGAGGTGATATCCCCGATGGTGATCATCGGTTCCACTCTGACAGACATGGCTTGTTCGTCCAGATGTAGGATTTCGTGTAGCGATATGGGCACGCGGTGATGCAGGTGTTTCTGAAAGAACTTTGTGGAAAGCGACATCCAGTTGGGCCTGGACGTGCAGAGGAGACGCCGCTCTTTTTCTGGCACCTTATTCCACTCTTGCACCTAGAATTTTCCATTATGTTACTATTTATGGAATGGGCAACGTGACAATCCAATAGTAACGTACGTAATCCTATAGTTAATATACGCAAGAAATCATTCACGATAAATACTAAAGCTATAACTACTTTAAATATTATATGGCGAAAGTTATGCGATGAAATCGTGGGAGATTGTGTATTAAAATAAACGATTTATATGAAGATAAATATAATACGGTACACATAACAAAATATTTTTTTTTACAATTTTTGGCTGTCTGTCCGACTTTGACGGGACTTGTACGGGCCGATAGTTGATTTAATAAGGAGTAACTTGGCTATTTTAGAAAAAATAAAGAAATACTTTTTAATCGCAGGTAACATCGCGCGGCGCAGCTAGTTTATACTATAGGCATTAATTAGTGGTAGTAATAGTGATATCTCTCTATATGTCTCATATCTTTAAACGAGCAATTCTTGTACAGATATAATCTGGATCTCGGAAACGGCAATAACGATTCTCATGAAATGTTGTATGCAGGTTTCGGGGCGTTAAATGGATCTAGCTAGGATTCATTTTTAGAAAATCTCGTTTTATCCACCAATACCTATTATTAGTTCACTAGATGGCGTTGCCAAGCAACAGTAAGTCAAAGAGTGTTAGGTTTGATGTTAAACCATGAAAATTAATTGTTTACATGAATTATTTAAAAAAATACATAGAAAATAATCGAGGAAAATAGATAGCATTAAAGACATCATTGCCAAGTCGCTCTTGAACACGCCATGCAGACAGGCAAATTATTTCACTTGAATGCTTTGTGCCACATCCCCACTGCAATATAATTAGCTTCTATTCCCGTATATCAATACCGCGTATTTCGTACCTATATATATTATGCAATCAACTGCATAAGATCCTATTAACACAGTCTCTTCACTGGCTATCGGAACACAGTCATTTTTGTTAGAACTCCTCGATCGCGCGAGAGCAGGAGCGACAGTGGTTGTTCTAAACAATGCCGCATCTTACCTTTTTCTGTATCTCCCTGACCGCCATATCGTGATTAGGTCTGGTGAATATTCGCCGCAACAATGTGCTCATTTTGAGCAATACCGTGAACAGGAAGCTCGCGGGGAGACAGAAAACTAGAACCACCAACTCACGGTGCTCCTCCAACCAGTTAATCAGACGTTCTTTCATCGCCTCGGAAATCATATCTGATTGCAAAACAATAAATAATCTAAAACAGAAAAAAATGTGGATTTTGTTTTAATGTACATTATTTGCTAAATATTATAGCGCATGTTGGGTATTAAATGGACTTCAAAAGTCACAAATTAGGAGGTTCTACGACGAGAGTCGACGAGTAGCGCAAACTATTGCAGACCATCAAGATTAAAAAGAAATAGAAAAAAACCGCTTCTTCAACTAATATTGATGGGCAAAGTCGCGGGCAAAAGAAGTGGTGGTCGTAGAAAGAAGTCATGGCTCGGAACATAAGAGAGAGGACCGGAATTGCGAGTGCCGCCCAACTGTTTCGCCTCGCGAGAGAAGGAAAGAAATATGGTGAACTGAGTGACAACCTTCGTTAGTCGGAGAGGCACTTTAAGAAGAAGAAGAAATACATTATTATTAACATCCGATAAATACAATCAGTATGTATCCCGCTAAAATCCATAGAGCATTGTTATATTGAAGTTCGTGCAAGCTTTGTCATTGACGTTTTGTATTACATACACTGTTCTGCAAGTTACTAGATCAATAGGGTGAGTTTTGCAAAAGTTTGTTTTTTTTTTAAAAAAGAAAGCTAGCAATTTTTTCTCAGAAATTTTACCAATATTCCTGTTAACCATTCCAACTCAGCTTAAGCTTGTACTAGAAGATTGTTCACGTTAATACTCGAATGATGGATTCAAGCAAACGAACTTACGATTCGCATATCGTATCTTAAACCATTAGGCTATTGACGCTTGTTTATTTGAAATAAAAATGGGTGCGTCTACTTATGTTCACGTGTGTACTTATGTACAAGAAATTATACTTCTTTGGTATCATTCAACAAAAATAGTTTTTAATTGCATGCACAACATTAATTACAGTAAAATAATAAAAAGACTGGAAAAAAAATCAACACACTCAATAAAGTTCAATTTAAATTTAAAAAATTAAATCAATAAATAATACATACGGAATTAACTTTAATTATATCGGAGCACTTGAAGAAATATATAACCACAATTTTTTTACTGTAGCTTCAACCTGTTACTGTCATCAATTTCTCATAACGCGCCCAAGACGTATAACTTGAAAAGTATCAATAAAACGTTTTACTAAAAATGCGTTTCCTTTCAACCGTATGTACAGTATGTACTTAGTGGAAAGAACACCTAACGGCTAAGTTTAATTTTGCTATCAGTACTTAAAATTTGTCTACCGTGAAAACAGGCGAAATAAAATTTACAAAATCTTTTGTAAATTTTATTTCATTTAAACTATCTAGTTTGCTATTAGTAAATATCGTTGTGTGTGGTTCATTGAAATGAAAAAAAACAAAACAACTTACTCTGTGCACAAATTGGCATATGCGAAAACTTGCACAATACAATTTTGATTGTTTTTATCACATTTATCGAGATAACGGTGAATTATTAATTCCCGTTTGTAAGATAATAAATGAGTACCGAGTTCATACGCGCAGGTGTTTTATTTTCTCTTTAAAAAAAATCAATTATTTTGAAATTACAAACAAATTAGCTTTTAGCCGGTGTACGGCTGTAGATACAAAATTAAAAATAACCTATAACAAATTGTCATACAAGCTGTGTTCCTTTTCACGAAATAATCAAATCCAAACAATATAATTTACGGTTTATATAGTGTAAGGGAAAATAAAAAAATATATTATTGGGCGTAACCATGAACAATTTATTAATTTACGTTACAATTTATTAGCATAAAATAGAAACACAACGTACTTAATGAAACTGAGGCAACACTTCCAAAATCAAACATTGACCTCGAACGTTATTCTAACACATCTGTCAAGCTGATATACCTTTTTGTCATTCCAAATTATACTTTATATATATATATTTAAATACTTCAAGGTCAGCATACATAAAATTGTTCAGCTATATTAAGGCATAAGACGCTTATCAAACTATTATGATAAACAAAAGAAGCAGGTGTTGTTAAAAATATTATCGGATGTAACTTCACGCTCCATTACAAATATAAACAGAATTAAAAGTTATCTATAGTTAGTTATGGTATCCATGCGAATGTAGTAAAATGTTGTTTTTATTTTATAAAAAGTTATATTTTAGATTATATTTTCCCACAAATACCATGTTTCATTGTATGTAATTTGATTAAGTGCGAAACAATTTAAAATTGGTGTTGTTTTACCACTACAAAGTTAAGGAAGACTTTAGCCTTACAGATCAGTGATTTTCACAAAATATCTTAAAAATTTAATTAAATTATAAAGAAAAGGACCAATTGACATATACACATACTTGATCACATCAAGGAACACATCATTATTTACAATAATCTACATAGCAGTATAGAATATCCGCACGTAAGTTATATTATTACGTGAGTGTAAATTATGTATTACGTTCAGGGTATTGATCACTTCGAGGACATCGGGCCGTGTGTGATCATGGCGTCTCCGGGCATGATGCAGTCGGGGCTCTCTCGCGAGCTCTTCGAGTCTTGGTGTACGGACCCCAAGAATGGGGTCATCATTGCAGGTAAAACTTTAATGGTAGTATTTAATTCAAAACATCGTTCGAGAGTTTTGGGTGGGGTGTAGAAACACAATAACACTTTATTTGTATGTCGTTTTCTTCTTCATTCAAGGTTACTGCGTGGAAGGCACCTTAGCTAAGACGATTCTCTCGGAGCCGGAGGAGATAACGTCGATGTCAGGTCAGAAGCTGCCGCTTAAGATGTCGGTGGACTACATCTCGTTCTCCGCGCACACGGACTACCAGCAGACCTCGGAGTTCATCAACATACTCAAGCCGCCGCACGTGGTGAGTGATCTACGATCATTGTTCTACTGCAAAATTTTCACGCAAATTTGCATAGAAACCTGTTAGTTTACTTTTAGATTTTTCCTCTCTGCTGCGATAACATTCACCATCACGCCTCGGCTACAGGTCTGGTGAAAAAAAACCGGGCCTGTGCCAGTGGAGGAGTAGCCGTGCTTACAAAGCTACTCCCCAACTCTAAGGGATTGGATGAATCTGGTACTTGTGCGGGGTCCACTCGGTGTATGCACGAGCGCCGGGCCTATAGAGATGTTGTGTGCCAGGTGCTGGTGCACGGGGAGCAGAACGAGATGTCGCGGCTGCGCGGCGCCCTGCAGCGCGAGCACCGCGGCCGGCTGCTGGTGCACACGCCGCGCAACACGCAGCAGCTCGTGCTGGCCTTCCGCGGCGACAAGACCGCCAAGGTCAGTGCTCCCGCTCACCAAACACAGCGGCCTGAGAAGACTCCGACACTCGGCGCCGCACTCGTTGCGCTATGTGCTTCATTTATTGTACATATTTACGAGCAAACTCAAAAAGTGATTTCAAATCGAATCAAACGCTATTACGCGTGGAAGCCCTCTCTCTCCATATTATCGTATCTAATCAAGATATAGATAGAATCTAACTAAACTGTTCTTGAAGGACATGCTTTCCAATAAAAAATTAATGATCCAAGTCGGTTGCGAAATTGACTTATTCTTACATTTTACCCGAACTTAATGCAAATTTAAGATTTTTATGGTTTTCTCATGGATGAAATTGTCTGAACTGGAGCACACGGCAGGAGCACTAGCTTTCAAACAAAAAGAATCATCAAAATCGGCGCACTCGAAAGTTCTAAGGTAAAAAACATAAAAACGTACAGACGAGTTGAGAACCTCTTCCTTTTATGAAGTCGGTTGTATAGAGATGTTATAATGTGTGTAACAGGTGATGGGCTCGCTTGCCATGGAGCCGCCGGAGCCAGGCAACCCGCTGCAGGGCGTGCTGGTGAAGAGGAACTTCAACTACCACATACTTGCGCCGTCAGACCTCAACAGTGAGTTGGGCCAAGCCGAGGTCCCCTTCCCTTGCATGTTGCTTTCAATAGAAGTTCAGACTAAGCCACCTAAGAGCTCTACTACCTCTCAAATCCGGTGAAAATGTTGCAGGGCAGCTTCTCTAGACAATCAGAAGATTCGTCACAAAAAAAAATAGTCGGTTGTGTAAACTTTTTGACAAAATGAAAGTAAGTACGCCATCGATACTGAGGAGTAGGCAAAGGTTACGGTTTTCCATGTTTTACGGTCCTGGCCTATTTCTCTCGCTTTCTGAACACCCATGCATGTTGTCACGTGTGCCACTCAGAGTACACGGAACTGAGCCAGTCCGAGGTGACGCAGCGGCAGTCCATCCACTTCGCGGGCACGCCGGCGCTGCTGCGGCACGCGGTGCTGCAGCTGGCAGGCCACGTGGACTTCCTCAGCGACACGCGCTGGCGGCTGTACGGCTGCGTCGACGTCACCGTGGAGCCTCCCGTCGTCACGCTCGAGGTACCCCGCGCACCAGCCCTCCTGCTGTATACTGCTATAGCAGCATGCACACTCTCGTTATTGAAGTGGCAATTCGGTGCTATAGTTTTTTATAATATATGATAACCTAGTAATCGTGATAGTAGTAGTGATGGGTCGATTTCCAGACTGTAAAGTTTCTTGAGTACCAAAAAACACTTATACACATATTGGTGGCCTGTAGTTCACGAGGGTTAAAATTGTAAAGTATATATTTTTTATCGAAGAGTTTTCTATAAATTTTGTTGGCATCAAAATGGGAAGAAATACCATTTAACTTCTAGAACATAGTTTTTGATTTAGATACATTAGGTCAATGATAAGCCAATATTACATAAATCCCTTAACGAATAGGTACGAATGTACGTTTGATGTGACGTCAGTTTTTGTTTTACTCGTAGACATACGTGTATACAATATTTGTCATTGTATATCTCCGAGAATTAGAGATTGCAATGGTAGAAGAGAATATGAGTACCCACCACCTCCAATGGCCTCACCAACCTCGCGGTTATATGGGCCGAAATGCGGGAGGGTACGCGTGGTCTGGCCGCGTAGCCCCACACGCACCTTGACTCCCTAACAAGTTCTTTAGGCGCCAGACGACTTTTGCGCCAAGCGTGTGCAAATTCCTTGAACTTGAGAAAGTTGCCCTCAGAGGAGAATATTAGTGGGAGAGGAGTTGTTGGGCCATTAATTGAGAGTGGTTCTGTGCAGTGGCAGGCGCAGCCGGTGACGGACATGTACGCGGACGCGGCGGCGGCGGCGGTGCTGGCGGCGGCCGCGCTGCCCGCGCCCCGCACCGCGCCCTTCGCGCCCAAGCTGGACCGCATGCACTTCAAGGTACACCGACACTCTCCTTACTATTTAAAATGCATTAAATTTACATGATTATCATTAATGGGGTTTTATAAGGGAAAAATTAGTCTATGTCATAATCACAGTTCCCGAACACAAACCAGAGGAACTACTGATTTGCCAACTTTAAAAAAAAAGAGCAAGTCTCGGCCGCACTTTATGAAGGATTCAACTCGCAGCTCCGGGTTCCCCGTAACTACCACTCGTAAAAAAGGTAATCTGAGAACTTGTTACCCTAATTATGACTCCACCCTAGGGAAAACTACTGACACTACAAACATCTTCTGTATTCTCTTGGAAGTCAAGTGACAATGAAAACGATCTGGCGGTCAGGGAACTGGGATCCATTCGACTGGCCTCAACATCTGTAACAAACTTTCTGTTAAATGGGTTTAACTAAATTAACCTTTTTTATTTGTTCCCCGCAGGAGTGCGCGATAGAGATGCTGCAAGAGATGTTTGGTGAAGATTCAGTACCGAAAATGTTCAAGGGAGAGAAACTATCTGTGACCGTGAACGGGAAGAAAGTTGAAATTGACTTGCTCACACTGGTATGTGCATTGTGCACTATACTATAGTAAATATGATCGTCACGAGCTGCGCTTATTATTATGAATATGAAGTACCCTGGGTCAACAGGCCGAGGACTAGTCCATGCCGGTAAACACCAGCCGTACTTCAGTGGTGACACTTAAGATGACCTTTAAGAAAATCTCGTCTTTTCGAACGTTTTCATCAATGCATTCGGAAACATCATAGATGGATGTTGTTGTGTAGTTTTACTGTAATAGGGTATACGAGAAATTTGATCAATTTAATCATCAAAGTTCTTGAGGACGTCTGACGGCAAGGTGGTCTGACGTCTTATTAAAGGCTTACAAGCGGTCCTTTTGCCAAACGGGGCAGGTCTATATCCAGCCCTGCAGTTCTGGGCTCGTAGAATAAGGCTACGTTATCGGACGGTATAAGGGTGGGGGCTTTTATAGCCGGAAGAAGGCGACATCGGCTGGCCCGTGGCGCCTTGCACTGTGAAGACTCAGGGGGGCAGTGAGTGAGACAGTAGGGAGTGATTTTCTTGAAGATCTCCGATTTTGACGGTGGTCAACGAAAAAAAGGGTCTTCGTCCAGGGGTGGAGGTACTACAGCTGATATGATGATGAATTATCTAATGGACGTGGTTGGTGGGATCATAAATGTGTGACGGTGATGCACGCAGGAGGCGCGCTGCAGCGGCGACGCGGCGCTGGAGCGCACGGTGACGGCCGCCGTGAGCCGCCTGCACGCCGCACTGGCCCCGCCCCGCGCGCCCGCCGCCCCGCCCACCGCCGCGCCCATCGACTGCTAGCGCCGCCCTCGGCAAATACGCTACGATATCTACTTAGTTGTAAGTATGTATATCCGAGGCTCCAATATTGCTGTCGACCTGAAAATCACATTCATAAGCCGAAGCTATAACGGCCGCATTCCAACTATGTGAAGCAGATAGGACAGCGACAAGCAGAGATATTTTGTCGATGTAATTAACTCACTGGAGTTATAACCATGTATTACAATTGGTATAAACAAAACAATTGGTACAATTGGTATAAACGACAATAGTAATATGTGAGTAAACTTATTTCCTCTGAAATAGTTTCTTCTCCCAAACACAGGGTCACATTTGCGTCCAACTTTCACCTAAAGAGTACTGCAAAAAATTATCTAGTATTTAACGTTTGTGACAGCTTCGCTTAGTCACCTGATAGAGTTATAAGCAACGATATTTTCAGTTAGATATTATAATTTTAATAAAATCGTTTCGCACTACTAATTATTCATGGACTTCTCTGTCCACCTCCTACATGTTACGTTACCTAGAGTTAGGAGGTGACAAGTTCGATGTCATCCATTTATAAAAATTGAACATCACTAGACCAATAGTGAAAAAGACCAGTGTATATTTTATTTATGATTAAAACAATTTAAAATTCCAACTGAAAGTTGTTCGCCCCTAAAATACTTCATGAACATAACAAAAATAAAACTATTTCTATTGTAATAATTTTCTTTTATTTTCTCTGTTGTATATATACTCTATGGAGGTGTGTGCTCTGCAGGATTAATGTTATTGTTTGTGGTGTTAGTAAATCGTATACAAAAGGTCGAACGTACGTGATGTCCGTGACGTACGTGATTACGAAAACGTTATTATCAATTCTTATAGTGGTCGGTGAAACTTCTACCGACTTCATCCTCGCTACCAAGGTAGGCTGCAACTAATTATAAATATTTACAATGTGATGCAAGTAGCCTGTAAGTGGTAACTTAGTTACAATAAAAATTTTTTTTAAGTAAAATGAGTTTGATTTCGTAACCTTATAAATTTTATATGAAAAAAGTATTAAAATATAAAAATACAATTTAAAATGGTTCCGTCCTGCGGTCCGCTCACACGCGCTCCGACAGATCTTTGTTATCGATCAATATCGTTATTATCACTTGACTTATACGTACACAAGTTCGGTCCATTCGTATCGAACGAGCAATAATTAAAAGGAAACATGCAACCACCAACAACACTAACAATTCAAGGGCTCTGTTGTTTGTTATTTTAAATTAGTTGAGTATTCAGTTGGCAACAGCTTGCTTCAGAGCTGCCGAGTGCGTTGGCACCCGCTCAGAACGACCTGTACAGCTTCGCGACCGTTCATTCTATTTCTAGTACCTACCGCTTTCCTACAAGGGGGAGGAGAGAGTACGGCAGCCCCGGCGTAGAATTGGAGATTTGGGCTGGGACGGGTCCAGCCCGTTGCACGAGAAGCCCACAGTATAGAGTGAGAGAAACAGTACCCACCACTGGGGGAGCAATTGCTGTCGTGACATCCGGGAAATGAGCGATCACTCCGACGCAGTTAAATTACCTGTAGGGCTGTTCGACTCCTGCAAATGACTTTGAATGAGTTCACACGATCCGTACGGAATTTTTTCAATTTTGCAAAAATATTATATTCGTTTTGACTAAAAGTAACAACAGATAAGTTTTAGGTACATGTGCGGTATCGGCGAGTGTCGGCGAAGGGTCCCGTCGGGCGGAGTCTCGCGGCTGGTGCGTGGAGACCTACCACTAGGAAGGCTTGGAGTGCTTCTTCCAGTAGCGGCGCACCTGCTCGTGTCCCGCGCGTGTCACCAGCACGGTGCGCGTGCGCTCACTCTGCCACGTGAGCACGCCCTGCGCGCGCGCGTAGTCTCGCACCAGGGTGAAGTCCGCCTGCGCGATAACACACTTGCATCTCACATGTCAATGTTACGAGTATAACAGGGAAATAACTAATTCATTTTTGAAGTAATACTTTACGCACGCTTGTTTTGAGGAGTAAGCTGGTGAATACGTTACGAAAAGTGTGATCGGGATTAACAGAGAGATATAAGTTAGAAAAAGAGAGTTACGTTTTGTATATTACTATAGGGGCAAGAGACAGGTACAAGCACACATTTTCTCTCTCTCTCTCTCACTATCTCCCATAGCCAGTTACATTTCGTATTTCTAAGACACAGTGCAGGTCTATTGTCTGTATCACACTGTAGGCGCAAGGGAGAGCGGTGTGCACGTACATCTATCTCTTTAACAAACTTGTATATAAACATACATATAGATGGAGCTATTGTGTCCAGTCGTGTGATCTAAATCGCACTCATTTTTCTGTCGCTATATAATCTTATACACTTTGTTTTGAATCCTTTATAACTGTGTAAGTGTATTTTTTAATTAATAATAAAATATGTTTTGTATATATTGTATGTGTACTCGGCGCGTGCGGCCAGTACCTGCGACAGGAACTGGTTGTAGACGACGCCCTCGGTGTAGGTGAAGCGGTTCCTCTCCGCCTGCCACAGCCGCACCTGGTCCACCACGGTGGGCGGCAGCAGGCTCGTGGCGCGTATGCCGCCGCTCTCCGTCTGCAGCATCTGTACATAACAACCTTTACAGTTTCACTGGGATTTTGAGAGGTGGCACAGCTCGTAGGTTGCTTAGCCTGAACCTCTTTAGGAGGGAACTAGTGCACGGGACCCCGGCAGGGTAAAGCATGCTCTCATATAATGAGGAATATGTTCAGGGAGAGCAGGTGAGTACCTGAGGATGGCAATGCTGCTCCAAGTAGTGTATGATCTGGTCGGCCGTGATGCCGCCGCGCAACGCTTGCCGCACCGAGTCGCGCGTCAGCACGCCCACCACCAGGTTGGGGAACCTGAACCCACCGTTAAAATAAAAATTGTCACACTTTTTAATGAACTGTTTTACTTTGTGCCCTACTTACTAGTGAAAAAAATTAAAAATGTTTTTTGCAGGATACCACTTTTAGCAATTATACTGGCTCTATTTAAAGCAGATACAATAGTGATTACAATCTCTAACTATATGCAAGATTAAATAAAAGGTGAAGCGATAGTATTGACTCCGTCGAATATCGTCCCAGTTCTATCACAATTAATATTATAATAAACGAGTAAAAGCATCATCACATCACCAAAAAAGGTTTCCTCTAATAACCGAAAATATATATATCGGGGACTCATAGAAACAGGATGCAAGAATCATTGTTCATTGAGATATTGGTAAGTTTGTGTCAATCTAAGACTAGGGAACACTCCTTAACGTCAACGAGCCTGAAAATGGTATAAAAATTTCTTCTCTAACAATGATACTTAGGAAATAATAGAAAGCGGCCTCTTAAGCTGTCACTAATTTGATTTGATTAGTGCATCCCGCGAGCGTCATGTTTTTGTATCACCGCGGTATCTGACCTGTACAGCAGCTCGGTGAAGAGGCCCAGCAGCGCCACCTGCAGGCTGGTCTGCGTGTACGCGTACACGCGGTAGTTGGTCTCCACCATGATGTAGCCGCGGGTCTGCGGGCCGGGCTCCAGCGGCGCCACGGCCGCGGCGCCGTCCCTCACGCACGTTATGTTCAGCGCCAGCCGGGTGGGGTAGAAGCGGCCCGCCTTGCGCTGGACGCACATCACAATATCTTAATGTAATATTTTGGAACGAAGTTCCTTACGGCAGAAGAAGGCAGGGGTTTTGCTGCACTACAACAGGAAGGAATTTAAGACTTAAACCATAAGAGAAATACATAACGGAAGTGCTATATTCGTATACACGGCGGTCGTAGCGTTACCATTTTGCATTACATATACTATATTAGCATGTAGTTCAACTCTCCGGTCACAGGTGGCGCTTTTATAATTATTTATATAATATTATATTGTCGAACAAAAGACAATTTTTTTCTACTTAATAGTTTACTATTTTTTTTATTATTTTAATTTTACGTTATTTGTTATTTTAAAATACAAAATTTTGTTAAAAAAAATAGATAAATTATGTTACTTGTATATTATCCGAATGAACCTCGTTCCTACCTGGTGCCCCGTGACACCACATTTTTAAATCATATGATTGCAAACAAGCTCTCAACAGTCGTGTGCCGTGACGGTCGAAGAAAGACGATATTACAGAGAAGCAGCCACCTTCCGCTGGTAGACGAGTCCGAACTCCCGCAAGTGCTGCAAGAACACCAGCATATTGTTGCTCATGCCCTCCGTGCTGTAGTCCTGCGCACACAAACATAAATATATTATACTACATAAACGTCTGATATCAACTAGTCTGTCTGTTTTTTTTGTTTATGTAAACAATTGCTCCTTAGGCTTTCAACAGCGCTATTGAGCTAAGTTTTCTCTGATGGCTACTGTCCACTGCCGCGCAGGGACAAAGGACGCCGGCATTGAACACCATTGCACGTTCCGGTATGGCAATCAGGGTCTGACGAGACGGCACATTCTGAGCATCAGGTTCGTTTTACTTATCATTTACAGGATCATAGTGATAGACGGATATTACACCAGTTAAAAAAGCCCCGGTGAGCATATCACCTTCCCGAGTGTGCTGAAGCTGAGCTGGTAGAGGAAAGCGAGGCACTCGGCGGCGCTCAAACTCCTCTTTTCCGCAGTATGCAGGTAGTGCTGCAAGAACAGCCACACCTGAAGCCAAATATAAACATTACAAACAAGGAACAGTTCTCCTCATTAGCTGGCTCATCCGATATTCCCCATAATCATACAAATTATTATCAGGTATCTTGGCTCCTGATTTATACCGGCAGTTCAACGATTTTAAATTTATTTGAATATATCTTTTGGTTGTAACTACAAACCGCATTGCATGCCACTGAGAATATTCAGTCTAACCAAGGTCAAGTCCATCCATCTATCATAAAGCAAATTCTATACAAAACCATTCTATAAATATAGCCTTAGTTTAAGATAAGATTTATGTATTTGCTGAAAACATGGTATCAATTGATTTTATAAATATCATTACAAACACTTTAATTATAATTAAGCATGCAAATTATGAATTGTATAATATGTAATATATATTATGAATATTAACATTTCACTTATATTACTATTTTGAGTCATTGAATAAGAATATGATACAAGTGGCGGCACTATGGTCTACTTTTCATTGGTATAATATTTAAAAAAAAATTAATAAATCACCTGCTTAGCAGTGCTCAGCAGGAGGAACTGGAAACCAGCCCTTGTTATAACTGCAGACCCATCTTCTGCATCTCTGTAATAAATGATGTGCACAACTTATACAGCTGCAATTGACGTCCACCAGCATACACTATTTCTCTCTAACAGCCTGTTATAAATGTATTATGTATATGATTGCTTCTTCAGATGTTTCTATTGGAAACTTCTAGAGAATTACGAAAATGGAGCATTGAGAAAAATCACAACAATGTGGACACAATAAAATAATTTTGTCTCCTGTAGCGGAACAAATTACTGGGTCCCAAGTCTGCTAAATAAATTTTTTGTACAAAATATATGTTCAATGGTGTCATTGTGGTTGATATTCACTAGTTTTAGTTCATTGTTGGATATCGTTTACCGGTGGTGTACCTTTAGCACACCAATTGTGTGTGTGTTACCATTTCACATACTTGGTAATGATGTAATAGATCGGTTTCATATTGAAAAGTAGTTGGAAAATAGCAGACTAGACAACATAGAGAGATGCTGGAACAGAACTTTGTGGAACTTATTAGTATAAGATTTATGACCAGAACTTGTAGAACTGACAGCCTTTTTCTAATCCAAATCTTACCTCGTCATTAAGCCAGCATGCAGCAGTATCCTCACAGCATCAGCGCTGATGCCCTCAGTCTGAGCACTGCCCACCATGTAATGCAAGACACACTCCCACCGCTCCAGAGCATACGCGTCTAGGAATGCTACATCTCGGGCTTTCCCGTCGGGCTCGAGCGACGACGACATGCTCCACGGACGACCTCTTTTGACAAAAGATTTTGGTTTTGGAGCTATAGATGCTACTTTATTCATTTTATGGTAAAAAAGTCAAGCCGACTGGTGACAAGTGAACCCTGACATGAGAGTATTAGAGAGTGGAATTTAATGCCAGGATATCAGATACTAATTGACGAAACCCAGGAAATGATAGATAAAGGAAGATGAATATTTTTTAACAACAAACACACAAGCATGTATATATTTTGAGTGAATAAAACCATAAGGCTTACATCTAGCACAAAGGAGCAATATAAAGTTATGAAAGAAGTATTTTGATTTAATTATAGATGGTTAGGCTGACTTACCCTCCTAACAATGCAACTTTCAGGTTTTTCTTGAAGGACTGTGCGAGAATCCAGCCAGGTAGACCTCCAGGTATTGGTGCCTCTTGCCATACTGATAGTTCTGATAATGCCTCACATGCTTTACTTTGTTCTCTAAAATAATGCAAATAATCATAAAGTACTTATGAGCTATTGCACACTGTGAAAAAATCTCTTACACCTAAATTTAAAATATGCAGCTAGAGAAAGACTCTATTGTCAGATTTTTTTAGTATAAAACATAGTCTGTCTGTCATAGTGAGATCATAGTCAAGCACATGCTTAGAAAGTATAAAAAAAATATAGTCTGGTAAATTATTATAAATTTTGTTAACATTTTTTACCCACTCAAAACAAGCTAGTGGCTTGGTTTTAGTAGTAGTAGTAAGCTAGGAGATAGTTTTCATAATTTTTTGTGTCCTGTGTGTGATCCTCAGCTTTCCGCATCCTGTCACTTCCGGCTATCCTAATAAGGTTGTTGGTCCATCTGGAGGGAGGGCGTCCCACGCTTCTCTGACCTATGCGCGGCCTCCATTCCAAGACTTTCCTCCCCCATCTACCGTCGCTGACTCGGCAGATGTGGCCAGCCCACTGCCACTTGCTGACTTTAAGAGCTATATTGACTACCTTCGTCCTTTTGCCTTCAGGCATTGAGGTATTTGCGAAGGGAGGATGGTGCGGAGTCTTCCAAATGCGGCCCAACCCATCCGAATGTGTCTATCGATACCTTTGTTAAATATATATAGTAGTAATCTATTATACATATTAACACCCTCATAACTTGTTTATATGGCTGTTTACTATTGTTTAGTGAGGAGTTTTACCATGGCCAAGCTCTTAATAGCTAATATTAATTAAAATACAATAAACCTCTCACTTAGCATGTGTCTGTGACACCCATGATGCCACCACAGCCTGTGGAACCGGCTGTTCCACAAACAGCAAACGAATTACGAAATGTCGGGCCAACTCTGGTAGTTCTCTGTAAATTAAACATTGATGTCATGCGTGTGTATATATAAAAATCAGTGTTGAATGTGACAGACATCCCGTAATATTTATAGTCATCCAGGACTGCATTTCCACTTAACATCAGATGGGATCGTAGTAAAGTACTTGCTTAGATATTACAAAAAAAAACACTTATTCTTGGAAATATTTTTCAGGAACCCAGTTTTACAAGATGCCATTAATTTCCATTGTATTCATTATATAATAGTGTATATGAGGAGTACTGTTACTTATTTGATTTAACAATACTTTAACACTAAATAAAGGTTTATGAAAGTGGTCTGTCTAGTTTTTTGAAATGGTGAAATGAGTACTTCTATCACAGTAATTATTTTGTGAAAATATGATCCTGACCTAGAAAACACTTTGTATATGACGGAAAGTACAACACCATGATTTATTTTATTCTTATTAAAACTAGAAAATTATCTTTAAGTTTTTTCTCAAGTATGTTATTTGTGGCACCCTAGCAATATGGGGCCAAATATTACCAGAACATTTTTTTATAGAGTAATAACATACAAACCGATAAACGGCAAGACAAATAGTGGGATAGTTGTATAATGTTTCCAAAAACTGTGGCGTCCGGCTTTGCAGATATTCATGAAGATTTTTACATTGCAACGTTGGTGTAGGATTTAAATTCAAAGATTTAGACTTGGAAGATTCTGACATGATTATTTTATTGTAATAACCAATGTCCTTGTTTTAACGATATAAAATGTATTATCAATACATATTCCAAGATGACTTCAATCAACAACAAATCAGTGTTTGGTGGTATGGTGTGCTAGATCACTTGTGTACTTTGTGTCACTATCAACTGTCAACACAGAATGTCATTGTCAAAACATTAGTTAAAACTAAATATCGAAATTTGACATAATAAAATGTAAATATTACCTTACTTTAACCGTTATATGGTGTTATGTGTAAAATGAATAAATAAAAGATTATAGTAAAATATCGTTATTATGTTAAAAGAGATCATCGAATAAAAATTAAGTATGATATGATTATGTAGCAAGCATAATGAAAATAACGATAAAAATTACAGCAGAAAGAATGCATTTCATGCTTTAATTGAAAAAATAAGTTTAAGGTTTATTGCGGGAAATACCGAGATGACCAACCTATACTAATTATAATGGTAAATTGCAATTAGGTCCAAGTTGCGTTGAAATATCGGTAGTATTTAATGCTGGTTATAATTCCATTACCAAGTTTTTTTATTTCTTTGTCCCACAGAAATAATAAAGTTTACTAACACTAACACAAAGGCATATATGTGTGCAGTACTTGTATGTAGAGACGGGGCACGCACACTATCGTACCATAGTGACATAGTGAGTTCACCGTATTCATTCTCGTCGGCAGATGGCAGATGCAGTAGACGCTTTCCGTCAGTCGTGCATAGACAACGGTGAGCGCAGTGTGATCCCGATCCGCTCAGCACCATTTTGTGTATTTCGTTTCGAACGGGACATTGTGTGTATGTGCTCCGTGAATAATCACAAACCACGAAACAAAGTGTTCGATCCACATCGAGTGTTTCACTTTCGACATGCCCGTGGAGGGATCGATGCGATATCTCTGGCGCTCATAGAAACCGCGCCTCCGTCATGAACGAGTGATCGTCGACGTAAAAAAAGTTGACACAGGAAACATGTCTGGGCGGACCGCCGACGCGGATGCGAGCGAAGGGTTTGAGTTCGAAATTCGAAAGCGGTCATGTCATCGCCTCTCGGATTTCGTATAAGTCACCGTCCAATGTCAAAATCGTGCACGTACCGCGAGCGCCGGGCGTCGGGACAGTGCGGACAATGCAGTCGTTGGTAGTGTGGTGGGCCGTGGTGTCGGCGGCGTGGGCGCTGGCGGGCGCGTGCTCCTCGTCCATCTCGAAGCGACCGGCGCGGCCCGCGCGCCCGCAGCGCCCGCCGGTGCAGCCGCAGCCGCAGCCGCGCCTTAACGTCACCTTCCCCATCTTCAAGTGCGAGCCCGAATACTCGGAGTACTACTGCCTCAACGGCGGCTCGTGCTTCACCGTTGTCATCTCCGACAGCCCGATCTACAACTGCGAGTGCCGGAGCGGCTTCGTCGGCCAGCGCTGCGAGTTCAAAGACTTAGACGACTCGTACGTTCTGACGAGCCGGCAGCTGATGATGGAGACGGCGTCGATCGCCGGCGGGGTGACCGTGGCGGTGTTCCTCGCGATTCTAGTCTGCTTCGGCGCGTGGGTCCGGTTGCACCGGCGCGCGAAAGTTCCGCCCTTCGGCGAGGAGCACGGGCCGCCGCCGGCAGTCCAGCTGGTGGCCGTGGCGGCGCCCCGCGGCCGGGTGCATCTCTGCGCGGCGACGCAGTAGTGTGCAGTGCCAGTGCCCGCCTTCCGCCTCGGACCACAAGTGTATATATAGATAGACTTATGTGTTAAGTTATGTGGAGAGAATGAAGATAAGAAAAATTTATGTGATAATTATTTTACGAAGCTTATAATTTATTTGGAAGGAATTTCTTTTGTATATAGAGATCCCAACTGTTCAGTTGCATTGTGTGAATGTAAATTTCAGTCTCTCTCTCCAATGTGAGTTGTACACTGTTT
Source organism: Meandrusa payeni (assembly GCA_029286785.1). Classification (NCBI taxonomy): domain Eukaryota; kingdom Metazoa; phylum Arthropoda; class Insecta; order Lepidoptera; family Papilionidae; genus Meandrusa; species Meandrusa payeni. The sequence goes on along the minus strand of JAGSMX010000008.1, from coordinate 314,690 downwards.
TCTCTTATGTTCAGTGTATTGGATGTGATGTTCATCTGTGGAAATGTACCTTACGCTACTCACTTCAAGTAGAAATGTTTTGTTGTGTTGTTGTCACTCCTGTATCATGTAATACTGGAGTGGAAGCCTTCCAGGTGGGATAACTTACATTGGTCTGTTGGACAAATGTGTTCAGCCCATTAGGTTCACATTGGCAGACAGACTGTGTATGTTACTCGGCTTTAGGATGGTGTTGTTTCCCTGGGTGTGTTGAGTTCCGTTGCAGACGCTGCATGTTATTGTTTTATAATGTAGCAAATGTTTAGTGGGGGCGAGCTGCTGCTAAAATTTACATTGTTAATACTCTCTAGATAAGTGTTAAAGTCTTAATGTGTAAAATTAATTGTAATGCAGAGAGTACTCTCATGTATCTGTTTGGGCAGCGGGAAGGATGTATGCGGCAGGCCTAGGGCTCCTAGTGCCAGTCGCATAGTTAGATACTTGTGAATCAATGTTAATTGTATTTATTAGTACTTTTGTTCTATGTTGAATAGAATTGTGATGAATTTGGAAGTTTGTGAGGCAGCGAGTAGCAGAGTTCCTACGCGCACATTCCATCTCGCGGATAGAGTATTTTACTGGTGTCAGTATTATTTTGTAATACGGATGTTAAGCCGGCAGCTTTACTTTTTAATTTATACCGGATATCCGTCTGGGATAAAGCTGTATTATATTCGTTTGAGGGCCGAGTGTGGCCGGAACGAGAAGGCTTCTTGTACATATAATATAGCCCGTGTAGGTATTTATTAGATATTTATAAACATTTATTTATTGACTGCTTTATTTAGTTAAAAAAACTTGAGTATCAACAGCATCCAAGTTGCCTAAAACAAGTAACGGTTGCATATTAAAACTTGCTAAGCACGGCCTCGCATATCTTATTCCCTAATATAATCTCAACTCGAATCTCTCGTCTTGTAAAAATCGTAAAACATTGGATGGTGTATAAAATAGATCCCGGGCAGTGCGAGCCAGCCGCTGTACAACGTCTGTTTACAATGTTAGCTGATAGATTATCCAAAATACGCCCTAACTGCTATCCCTCTTGATCTGTATAACTTTGCTTTCGGCTTGTGCTTCGTCTATCAACCAATATTTTGTCAATCTATCTTGGTGTGTTTCCTCATGTTGGTTGGCACTGCAACGGGATACAAAAAAATAGCAAAGTTTGTGCGCTGTGACAGATGCCTGCCTCGGAGCTGGCCATTTGGCGAGGTTTTATGCTAGACCGTGACCTACCTGATGATGTGGAGTTTTCACATGTTGACGTAATTTGTTTATATCGCCAAGTTGTCAGCTGCCGGCGCAGGCTCCTACAAATTGGTGTGAGGGCGTTCCTCGTAGTCCATGTTGTGTCGATTCATATGAGACGGTTTGTATGAACATTCCAAAGTATATGTAAAATATTACCTACATCACTAATAATTTTGAAGTATCTGTTAAGACGCTACATTGTTAATTATACAGTTTTCTATTGATCATTTGTTAAAAGAAAATTATACGAAACTAAATCCTTATTACATGTTTTTCATTCATCACTTCTCCGTTCGCATGCTGCTGTAAACACTAAACAACACATTCAAAAATAAAAACTAAGCAAGTTATATTTCCCCGTAACATGTTTCGTAAGAACCGTATGTATTGCCACCAATCAACTACTAAACGGAGTAACAATACGTTAATTATTGTAATCTTGACCTAATTCTATTCGCAAACCGAAAATATATGTAAGTTAAGCTAACTGAACTAAATAGCCGCAATGTTGCGCCATCTAACAATATTGTGTAAATATTTTAATGAACCGTTACTCAGTAAGCATATGTAGCTGTGCCCACGCGTCCTCGCAATGTTTCCAATAACTTGAACAATATTATTATACACCAATCATTAAAATCAGTTCGGAAACAATGCTCATGAAATTGATGAACGGGAATGTAACAAATCATTTATCTGTGGTTCACGCAAACGAAAGTTTAATTTTCACTGTTAAATGGAATGAAATCTAGTTGCTTTCGTTATTCAGTAAATCATCGCTTTAGAAAAATCATTTAATGAATATTACGTGATCCGTTGTATGCACCATAAAATACCTTAAAAAAAGCGAACGCGAAGCAACGGCGACTACCCATTGAGCCTCTGGGAGCATATCTTTATGAATAGGTTCCCGACCGGTCCGCCACCGACGTCGCATGTATAGAGTTCATTGAATGAGTGCCCGTCGGTTTGTTGACATTCCCCGAAAACCTGCCTCGCCCGGAATAGCCGCGTATCACAGGCTCCCGATGGACGGACACCGACCGAAATAGACACCGCTCCGAAGTAGATTAAAGCCCTTTTAGAAGTTCAATACTGATGAAACTCGCCTATTTAACCAAAATGAGACAGGATGTCGGCTTAACTAGCACTGTAGCCATCACAATACTTCACTAACATTATTTTGTTTAACTTCCTCTATCTAACCAATAATACATCGAAGGTATCGAAAACTGATTAATCCTTTGCGAATAAAATTCCACTTTTAGAATATATTTACAGCTCAACTGTAATTATTAAACTATGTTGCATATTTTTGTAAAAGCAAACTTAAGATTAGGATTGTGCGTTGGCGTTTATAGCTTTATAATGGTTGCGTAATAATTAAAAAAAAATCATTTTCTAAAGATATAAATTACCCAAAAAATGACATGGACATGAAACAATGCTATGCGCTCTGATAAAATATTCCCACAATTTGCGTTTATTTTGTCTTAAAAAGTTTTGTCGAGGTTCGATATAAATAATTTATAGGCACATTAGTGTTCCTCGTGGAAAATGACAGCCGTTTCAAAAGCATCTGCATATTTAAAGTTTGTCGCTTAGCATATCGTCGACTTGGATTCCGCATCGTATTGGTCACGTTCATAATCAAAACTGCTGTGAATGAACACATCAAGTCAAGGCGAAACGAGACGATCGTCAGAGACGTCCACCGGCATCAATGTCCCACGAAGCCAGTATAATAAGACCTTCCGTACCGCTCTCAGTTTACGTAAAAGTAGGCGGAAAGGCGGTTGTTAATGGAAGCTCGCAGGTCGCCATCCTGGTTGTGGGTTAGACGGAGCGTCGCGCAGCCCACGCTGCGATCCTTTATGGTCATCGGCCGGTGGTCATTGCGTCCAATTAACATGCCTACGTGCCCGGCCCACTTTGTTATTATGTTACCGCGCGAAAATCTTCCTGCAACTTACAAAAGACAATATGATTTTGTCATTGTGTAGCTCCCTCTATTCCCGTTTTCATGAGTGATTGGACTCGGATCTTTATGAAGAAAGAAACTGTGACTACGTCCGTGTGCTTGTTTGTTTGTTGCTCATGCGCAGAGTTTTCAAAATTCAAGAAGAAGATTTGAGCCGTCGTCATCTCCCGGCCACCGTTCAGTCAGAATAGCGTCCCCAGTGATGGCTCTAAGACTTGCGTTGTTTGTTGAGCTTCAGAGCTTTATAGTTAATAGTGCTTCAGCAAATATGATTCTCCGTGCAGTTAGTCCACTAGTGCGTGCTAATTTTTATATTAGTAAAGCAAGATTTCGGACCCCTCACATTGAAAAAAGGACACTGTCCTCCTGTCAAACTCAACAATGTAGAAGTCTCGCAATCAGACCATGTAAAATACCGTGGAGTACATTTAGACAAACGGCTCACATGGCAGAAACATATCTTCACCAAAAGGAAACAATTAGGACTGCAAATGAGGAAACTCTACTACTGGCTTATTGGACGGAAATCCCAACTCTCTCTTGGGAATAAAGTCTTACTTTATAAAACAATATTGAAACCTATATGGACATATGGGATCCAACTCTGGGGAACGGCTTCCCACTCCAATATCGAAATACTGCAAAGGTTCCAAAACAAAACATTACGAGTGATAACCAACGCACCTTGGTTTGTCCCAAATGAATTGTTACACAAGGACCTCAATATTCCTACAATTAAACAGGAGATAGTGCGATATGTCAAGACACACAAAGACCGTACAGCAAACCACCCCAATGTATTAGCACAGGCATTGATGGACATGGAACAACCAACTAGACGTCTCAAACGACGAATACCACAGGACTTTCTGAAACAGAAATATACTGAAAATAAATTCGGATGCAACACAGGTTGCATACCGAACAAGACAACAAATCATAATGCCATATATACTGCTGAATGTCCCTACTAAAGGAGACAGATTGTAGTAAAGAAGAGAATAAAAAAAGATTTCGGACCCCGTGGCTATTTAAAATCTGAGCACACTGAGTATTGTAAAAAAGTAAAATGAGCCAGTGTTGAGATGGAAATTCTCCATCCAATAGGTTTTTCTACACATGTAGGATATTTGTGGGAACACGAAAATCTTTGAAGACGAATCTTCAATTTTTTTGTGTGTGACATGGTATACAAGAGAAAATGTGCGCTCATGAGCAATAGTTATTTATAAGATTCCTTGATATAATCATTTTGCGAATAAACATGGGTAATCAGTCATCGGGCTTTACAAATTGACTGATCCATTTGTAATACGTGGTAGGTGGGGAGATGCATCTAATGATTCGTTTAAGTTCACCTGATCGCGCTTATCTGGACCCTCGGCTTGAAGCCTTCCGCCTGAGTGGCTCTTCCTGCGCCAGATGGCGGCACGTGCGCGACAAAAACGACACGTTCCTGTCATAGATCAACGTAGCGTTCGGAAATTAAGATTTTCATTGATGATATGAGTTAAAGTAGTAACAATCAAGTGAATACAATTAATTACGTTTATTTTAATATTCGGCAAAGGCTTCATAAATAAATAAGCAATAAAATGTAAAGCGGCTTTTTACATAAACATATAACAAACATTTCAAAAATGATAGTTTAAACACGTTTGTAGGAATTGAATGTAGATGGGAAGGAGCGGATCCATTTTCAATCAAGCATCAATGATTTATTAAACTTTCAATCTAGTGTCAATGATTTGTGTGTGCGATATATTAAGGGGTCACCATCTGTCACATATCTAATAAGTTTGGTGAAAAGCGTCCATCTATTGCTCCATCTGTCTACCCCATTCAAAAATTTCAAATCCGTCACAGATGTAAGCAAATTGTATAAGCGTTAAACCAGGTATATTTTTATTGTTTTTATACGACCAATAAAAGAGTTTACAATTTTGGTTGAAATGTAGATGATGTCACGTGTAGGACTACATTTAAATCTGTAGTCGTTCTAGAATAGACGTTTTATTGCCTTAACACCTGTACGCTGTGCACACTGAATCTCGACTATTTACGTATGGGCTTACCATCGCTATCAATAAATATGACAAATTTGATCAATGACGTGGGAGACTATTGCCAACAGTATGCTAATTTCAATATAACTTAGATTTCATTGATGCAGCTTTTAAAAGATCAAATATTTTACGAAAATTATAATACAATAGCTAAAACAAGTGTGATTTTGAAATGTCGAAAAACATATAAAAATCTAGCAGACTCCCAGAGGGCGCCAAACCTGTAACGAAATATCGCATCTGTAAAAGTTGCAAAATCCACTCAATGCACTCCAGTGCTCAAGCTTTTAAACCTGTTGCACTCCGGGGTGGGCTAAAAAAGTATTTGAGAACGCACGTGTCACCTGCCTTTTATCACGCCATTGTTTATTGAAGAGCTCGTCATCTGGGGTGCATTAGTGAGTACCAATCTTGATTGGCTGGACACAATTATATCAGTACTTGAAAAAAACCGATGTGGTTTAGACGACACGACTGAAGTTAAACTTCTTTATATACATCTATATGTACGAATAATGTATACACGATTGTTCAAATGAGAAAGAACATTCGCGCGCGCTCAGCTCTCTCTTGCTCTTACAGTGTGATACAGACAACAGCAGGCCTGTGTATTAGATATAGATATATGACTTCCTTCCGTCTCCCCCAATCACATTGTTCGTTGCTTAGTCCTCAAGTCAAGCGTACGTAAAGAAGTTTTATTTCAAAAATACTTGTTGCCGTTGGATTCATCGATCGATCGACGATTATATCATATATTCTGAATACAGTTTGATAGCTGCTGATTACAGCTTACATCTATGTAACAAAGCTGATATCAACTATTGTAGCTTTTGTTTTAATGACCAACTACACAGATCGGCCAGAGAAGCTGGTCTTGACTGCTCCACCAGATTGGGAGGTGGCGTAGCTCTTAGGTCGCTTAGCCTGAACCTCTATCGCCAGTAATTTTTCTTAAGGGTCCTCCTGGTGAGGGGTAACCCAGACTTGGACGGTTAACTACGTTACGCGTAAGCATTCCGATCCGAGGGCACCCGAGAGGACCGAACCACCGACCGACGGTTGCTATTTCACGGATTATAGTATTGTATCCTTTGCATATTATCAGTGCGTCACGGTGTGGGATTGAAAAATGGCTTACAAATGATTTTTGATTGCACGAGACTCCGAGACAAATAGAGTTGACGATAAGTTTGATTACAGTTATGTTAGGAGAAACAGAATAATGTGAATGTGGGTGTGTTGCCATTACTCTTCACGTGTCCAAGAGAAACATTATTTCCGGTGTATGAATTTTCAGAACTTACCATTTTAGTGAACTAGAGACGTGAATGAATGAACCGTCATTTCATGATATCGGCTGACGTGTGGCTCTGCGCCCTTGTTTATTGTTCATATCGTCTCAGCTGACTCGGCGAGATATCGGTTTCTATTAACGGAGTCATGCATTTCACCGTACTTCGGACCTACCTAGGCTGTTTGATAAGTACCCATTTTCTAAATATATTGTAATCACCGACCGAAATTATTTATATCACGTTTTTACAGCATATTTTCGGTGGTAAGCGGTTTGGATCAAATGACGAAGTGATTGCCGCCGCAGAAGCCTATTTTAATAACTTTTACAAATCATGTTTTTACATGTCTTATAGAAACTTGACCGGTGGAACAAATTCATAGAGTTAAAAAGTTCAATATAGAAAAATAAATTTATATACAAAAATAACTTATTTTACGTAACACAGTTTACGAGCGAGTTCACACCGGACAGGCGGCCGCCGCGGTCACTTCAATGCACTCAGATGAACATATACGGGGCGCGTGATTATAAAAAAAGTTTATAGCATTACTTGCACACAAAATATTGCGGGCCGCTCTCACATGCGCAGTAAAGTCATTGCTTTATATGTCACGTACGTACGTGACTCTTGAAAATGTCAAGATAAAACTGGTGGTGTTTTTCTTATAAACAATGTATGTGTACGTTTGTTCTCAACGGCGCTCGCGTCAGTGATGAAGTCTAAAGTGACAAACACAGTAGGCCCTAGCTTCAAGGCATCGTTTCTGAGATGTTGACTTGCACGTGTTGGGTTTGGTATCTCAGCGACACTCGCTACCGCGTGCGGTTTATACATCAGAAGGCGTGCCGTTCGCTTCTAACATCATCAACATCGCGGCATGGACGAAAGCGTCATGTATACAGAAACAAAAAGAAATCATTTTTCGTCGAATTCGTAGAAGAAAGAAGAACTATTCTTACTCACTACAAATTGCTTCGTTGTAATCGACGCGCGCATATTACAGTACAGCTTTACTTCGTTCCACTTAAAGAGAAGATGAAATACAAAAGAAAATTGTACAATTTATCTGAAAGATCAATGCAGACAAAGCTAGAGGATTCTCTATCCTCTGAGTGGCCGAGATGAATCACGCAGCTCGGCAACAATAACGATAAACCTCTAGTTCCCTTTGACTTCGTAACATTGTCTAATTGGACACATCTCGATGGCTATCGGCTGAGATTCCACGCTGATAGGTCCAGTCACACCGCACACAATTAAAGCTAGTGTTAAAGATAGTGGCGGGAGATGGAAGTGATATTTTTGAATTAAAATACTGTAATCTTATTTAATATATTTAATGTTATAGAACCTAAAACATTGTCTTATGTAACAAGAACACAATTTCCAAATACAGTGTTTCACGAAATTTTTTCATAAAACATCGTACACTGAAATTAGAATTTGAAATTGTGTTCCCAGCTCCTCTAAACCCAACCGTGGAGTTTATTAGAAACTTAAAGGTGACGTGCCTGTCACCATATGCCGATCAAAAATGTTTCCTGTGACTTGGCGGAGTGGCATACAAACTACCGCTCAATATTTACCATTTTGAGCGGTTCATGAGACCAATTTTTTTGTTATTTATTTATTTATACTCGTATAATAAATTTAAGAATCCAATGTCCAATTAAAGACTGCTAACCCGTATGCACTATATTTATATTGTTTAAGAAAATAGCAATATTCACACGACGTGACGTAAATGACAGAAACAGATTGCATATGGTAACAATTGAAATCGTCATGCGTACTAGATGCAAACGTCAGGTCCCTTCCGGCAGTGCGCGGCAACACTGAATGGACTTCCCACGATGCGCCGCCGCTGACAGCCATCTTATAGGCCCGTTGTTTTCTAGTGAAATTATTTTCGACTCGTTACTGTCACGCCATTAGATATCGGCTATGAGTATAATTTAGTGTGGCTAACTTTTAATGGAGTTGGAAATAGACGGCTATTCGGCCGCGTATAATTCGCAATTGCAAAAAAATGCACCTAATTTATCGAAAACCTTTTATAATGGTTACAATGGTTGGACACTAAGTGTTATATCTTTCTTACTTAATACATAAGTACTTATTGCAATTACAACAATTCATAGCAATGCTCCGTGTGAGATAACCAAGGGGATAAATTTGCAATTAAAAATTATTAATAGCACAATAACGTTCAGCTTCAAATGCCTGTAATGTTATGTCTATGGTTTTTTTGATTTTACTTTATTGACATCCCTTCACAGCTGGCAGTCCTGATAATCCAATAGATAAGTTATTAGCGCAATTAACGCTAAGTCAGTCGTGATAGCGTCTAATCCGAGGGCGCCCGGAAGGTCTGCATCACCGCTCGCTCTTTTCTTTTGAAAAACCTGCACAGATTGGTCAGAGAAACTGTCTTTCACTGTTTCACCGGATTGAGAGGTGGCATAGCTCTTAGGTCGCTTGGCCTGAACCTCTATTGCAGTGACTCGACGCAAGGGTCCCCCTGGTAAGAGGTAAACTCGGCTGTTACTCTTCCACGGATGAACGACTCGCTTTTTAGCAAATCTGGTCGAACGACGCTATTTATGAGATGGTTCCAATTCTACACATGTATGGTTACACACACACGGACGGTTGGCGAATGAGTGTCACCTGTTTAAATACAGTGATCAGTAAAAAGTAAAAACTGAGACGTGACAGCTTGTACCTTGAGAAGTGAAAAGCACTTAATTTTAGATGTAATATTTAATTTACACTCTAGCTTGATTGGGTTATAAATGTGGTAGAATTCCATTTAGGATTTGCCTCCGGATATCTCTACTCGTGTCTATGGTTGACAAACGTATTATGCAAGGTTCTTAGTTCGTGGTGCAATACTATCTTGGGGTTATGCCTCATTTTATGCGGGTTGACAATGTAAAAAGCTAATACTTTGTCTGGAGCAACTTTTTTAAATCGATTGTGTAATGCGGTTTGAATTTATATAACGTCTTTATCGGTTCTTTTACCCAATTTGCGAAATAAAACCGTGACTGCGTTTCTATAATTCTATAGAAGCAAAGCATTTTATGTTTCTGTTTCATAATAATTTTACAATGTTACACAATACAGTAAATATCTATCGTCGTGACAGCTATTTAAAAATGATTATAAATTAGACGAAAAAGAATACATCTAAGAAGGTATTACATGTTAAATAAGCGTAGAGATTTTGTCTAGTAATCGTTTTCACGGTGGTCCAGCTGATGAATGGAGAACCAGGTTCAACAGTAGAATCTGCCAGTGAAGGTGCCGACAAAATTGGTCGACGCTGTTCAGAGATTAGCCGGACCAAACAACATTGCCATCTTATTTTGGTATATGTTCTGCAAATAAATTAATTTGCATGTAGTAAAATGCAGTTATTTTTGTATTACAGACATTCCAATTTTATTTGTTTGTATAGATAAAACTGGAATTGTCTTGGTTTTTGCCCACCGATATTTCTATTATTATTATATGCGTACATAAACACAACACAATTAAACAATAGCGGAGAGGATTGTCCGTGAAGTTTACATTAACTTCAATCGGCGATTGTCTCCATCGCCGACCGCCATTGTCCGCTCTCGGGTCACACCGCCGGCCGTACATCTAAATAAACTGTCCAAGTTTCACTCAGCCACTTTACAATTGATGTTTTTAATGACCGTTATATTTAAGGAAATAGTAAAGTACATCTTGTAAAGGTTGACTTTATTGCAGCAGCTACCAACGACCTTTATAGCTGCGTGGCCTTGGAACCAGAAACTTAGTCTGAAAAAAAGGTTAATATTTAGAAAAAAATTGTATATATATCTCTATCAACCAGAGGTTAAATGATAAGGTTAAGAGTGTTTATATCGAAGTTACTGTAAAAAAATTCATTAGTTCATCTTCCAGTAATAGTCTTCTAACTTCCAACTGAGGCGGGTTGTCACACGCAAAATTGTGAAATAAATAACAGACGTTAATTACTACTAACTGCGCCCAGCGGCGTTGCTCGCGATATGGAACTATTTATCTAAATTGGTCTGAAATAAAAGCTTAAGTTACTTCTTATGACATCAGCTATCTGCCAGTGAAAGTCCCGTCAAAATCGGAAAAGCTGTTCTAGAAATTAGCCGGAACAAGCAGATAAACAGACTAAAATTGTAAAAAAATGTATTTTGGTACATGTATCGTACCGTATATACTACATTCATATGAATGTAGTGATGAAAACGGTTACTTTAAAACACACAAACAGACACTCGAATTTTATTTCTTTGTATAAATGAGATCATTTCCAAAGTCTTAGTTACATATGCGATGGAGTTCAATCCAAGCGGCTATTTAGCATTCGGTATCTTTTTCCTCATCAATACAAGTGACCCATAGTGACCCCACCTATGTCGTGTCTATGGGTCTCTCATGCAGTGCGACTTATACGTGTCAACAGCGTCTATTCGGTATAACGTAAACCCAGCGGTTGATAGAACAGCAGCGCACCGCCGCTCGGAGTGGAAAGTGTCGAGTGCGCCCCGCGTTTAGAAAACTGAGCAAACAGTGGGTCTAGAGAGGTGTCTCTCACGGCGGGGCGCAGGGCGGCCGCGTGGGAGACGAGCGCCGTATAAGGCCTGCCAGCGTCACTGCCAGTCCAGGCCGCTAGTGACGTGCAGCGCTGTATTCGTTGTGTTTCAGAGCCACCTCTTCGTCAACCGACTCTATAGAATCCTCTAACTGTTTCACTGTTCACACTCACTGAGATTTTTTGGTTGTAAGCATGACTGATCCTATCTCCTTTGTAAGCCGGAGTAAACGGATAAAAATTGCTAATTATAGTCGTATAACCAACTTACATAGAAGCTCAGTGAATGTATGAAACATTACCCAACTATATAAACTAAAGACGGTTGGTACTTGCTTGCTTTTAAGGAGTTTATTAGATCCCAAATGTGACGGGGTGAGTGCCCCGGATCGGATGATCAATCGAGCTTTGATGATTGAACCATGCTGCTTTGTGGCTAAGTCGAAGCTTCATTTCGTACGTCCTTTCACTATGTTACTCATAATAAACGATCAGGCTAACTGCTCTAAGACCTCCGTTAACTAGAAGCTGGTCTTAAGGCTAGTACGTCGGATCACAATGCAATATGATAATAATTAGACAATTATATTTAAGAGCAAAAACAAAAACCAAACCGACGTTCTCTTTTATTTCTGAAGTTTCGTTATTATTTTATGAAATTCTGGCGCCTATATACTGTTTCTTTTCCCATATTCTTGCTCGTCAAGGAATACTTAACCTAGTCTTGGATTGACATATACCTACTAACATCTTTCTCCTCAAAGAGAGAGTACTTCTTACTTCTACGGTCCCAATCCTAGGCTCGTGCTAGGCTCGCAGTTGTTGCTTGTTAGACGCTTGCTACAATTTGAGTCAATTCTTTTTTCTAAAATTCTAAACCACGAATAAAGATGTCGTATTATGTATAGTTATATATCGTGTATAGTTTGTCACGTAAAAGAAGGATGTCATAACTGTTTCCCTAATTTTCTCGTGCCAAAAACTTAAGCACGCGTGAATCATTGTGGACGATGTAGGTAAATCGGTGGCATCCTGCTTAGAGCAATTGCTGCGATGGCGGGAATCGCGCCGCTTCCCGCGTAAACTGACGCGCGACAAGTAGCCGCCGCAATGGCGACGTACGTTCGGAAATTGGATAATCGATCGACAAATTTATTGTTTTATTTGTTATTAGTATAACTTACGCACGCGTAAACATTTAGTATATGGTAACTTTGAGGAAAGTTGTATACCGATATGAAGGGCAGCTGCCCACCGGTCATGTTAGAGTCCAGTCTCGGGCTTAGTTTTTAAGCCCCATGTGAAATCAAAAATCAGTGAATTGTGTGGATGGATTCGATTTTGCATGTGCATAATACCAGATGAGATAAGGCATAGAAACCGCTCTATGTCAACGCAAATACTAAAAGCCCGTCCTGCACAGTTGGCGTGGCCCGGTTGTAAGTGATATTTTTATGTAATATTTTATTTTCGTGATTTAAGGTACGTGGGTGTCCCTTTAATTCGCGGCCGGGCGTATAACAATAAATAATCAAATCCAAGATTATAATTATATTAGAGTTGAAGTAATGGCGTCACTTCCCGCATCGGAAGTGGGTGGGCGCGTCCAGTTTTCCTACGTCCTGCTCGGTGACCAAACGTCTTTCAGACGCGGACGTCCGGCATCCTTCAATGACAAATAACTTGGAATTGTTCTATAATACTACGTAATAAAATACTCTTAGTGTGTCTCTTCCTCATATCTTACAACGGCCCTAAGCCTATGAAAATATTCAACAATTATTTTCGTGAATTTAAAAGCTATAGAAGTGAGGAACACAAAACAGATTTTGAAATATTTTTACAGATGTGAACGAGAGATTGATTTATAAAAACTGAACAGTAATATAGGTCTTTTTAAGAGTTTTATTGCAGATGATAGTTCGCTCTGCATGGTCCAGTGCCAGGTAAGATTTGACTCCTGCATCTGATGCCAACTGACGCATTTATCACCGTGTTTACGTTTCTCGTACCAACGTAATAAAATAGTTTGTGGAAATTAAAGTATGGTTCCAGAACTTTTATTTTGTCTTATAACATTTAGGTACGTGTGTCCGTGTAATGGAACGTGTAAACAGTGAGGACATTGTTTGTAAGATGTAATGAAAAGAATACGACCATAAGAATACCATTTGGATTTTCACCGTTTTGTCAGATGGCCCATCTCGTTAGACCTCACGATGTGGGTACATCGGTATGAGAAACGTAAACACGGTGATAAATGCGCAAGTCGGCATCAGATGCAGGAGTCAAATCTTATTTAGCACTGGAACATACGAACAACAGAACTCTTAAAAAAAGGTCGAAATTACTGTTCAGTTTGTGACCTTTATGAAAATGCTTTTAACTTCCTGTCTTTGTTTCCATTATATGATATAAATGAAAGAACACATATATATTTAGGTACATGAGATTTTATCGTCCTCGTAATAACATTAAGCGTTTCACCAAATCGCCTATAAAAGGTCTGACGTAAAGAAGTAATAAAATTAGGCTTAATATTGTAGGCGCGCTGCCCTGTTGCCCATTACAACGTGACAACATTACATTTATCGCTGTACTCTGTTGTTTATTACTTCTATTTCTTCCAGATCACTCTTTTTTAATATCGTGTGCAACAAAATGGTAACGGAACTCACACCACGGAGCCACATGGGCCGGCAATGGGTAGTATCGGGCTAAAAATCTGCACACAGTATTGTATCATTACGTTCGACAGTGTGAGGGTCACGGGATTACAAAGAGCTGTTTTTCCGCAACCCCCGGTCGTTGCCCGGAATGCACGGGCCCACCTATTCCAAATCACCTGTCTATTGCAATTTAGGCTACGATTTTAACCGACTTTAAAAGGAGAATGCTCAAGGATGTCTCAATTCGTCGGTATGTTTTTTGTTTTTTGTCTGTAAGTGCATAATTTTGGACTGGGTGAATCGATTTTGATGATTCTTTTTTTATTTGATAGTTTGAGCTGCCTGTGTGGTTGCTCCGAATCTTTGTTCAATAGGATCTATGACAAAACCATATGAGTCTCAAATTTGCATCAAGTATGTGCGCCACAAATAATTCGGTTATTTGTGGCACACAAAAAGGTTAACTCAATATTACTCCAACGGATTTGGATGCTTCATTTTATCGGTAAGGTTGTACATTAACTAACAGTAGTTTGATGAAAGTTTGGTTACGTTCTGATTAAGTTTCATTTCCGAATATTACTACGATACATTTTAAATATAAAGAGGGCGTCCGTTCGTATTAGCGTCTAACGTTTTGAAGTCGCTGATATATATACTTGTCAATATATCAATAATGTAATTTTAGATTCGAAGTGAGAGTAAAGAGTCTGAAGTCAAAAAAAGGGAAGAGAATGAAGTCTGAAGATATTAAAGCCGCCGCTGAGTTAATGTATTTTTTGTTATGAATCTTCGCTGATTGGCCAGAGAAGGTGACCGCAACAGATTCAGTTTACTCTAATCACGTTAGAATTCCGAACCAGGGTACGGAATGGAACCACGACTCGGTCGGTAGCTTTTATCGGTAGACTATCTAGATCAGTGATTCCCAAAGTGGTCTATATCGACCCCTAGGGTCTATGACAACCTGCAAGGGGTCTACGCCAGCGAAAAAAAATTTGGGGGTCCACGATAATGGATCTCAAAACATAATAATATTGACTTATTGCTTATGTTATATTAATTATAGTTTATTTTATGTATATTTAATATTACGTATATTTTACATAACAGATACAAAACTTTATCTTGAGTAGTTTTAATTTAAAATCAATTAATAAATGTATAAATTAACATGTGTTTTTACTTTAAGTTTTTAGCACTAAACTTCACTGCAGTTAGAAATTTATAGGAAATGAATATCAGGTAAGTAGGGGGTCAACCCAACACGGAAAAACATGGCAAGGGGTCTACGACACAAAAAAGGTTGGGGAACTCTGATCTAGATGTTCAAATACCTAACTAATTCGTACTGGGTAAGGTCTTCTAAGGGTTCCTATCGTACAAAAATGAACATTATAAATTACCTACATTAGAGTACATTAAGCCGTTTTCACGGTGGCATTCTCGGTCTTCTTCCATTTCCAAACTGCAGTTGCGCATTGAGCATACATGGGATATCTCGTAAAAATAGTGATCTCATCATCTTCTTTAAGATACCAGTCAAGTCAGATAAGCAGTCCTAATAATATATCCCACATGGTGAGCGTAGTCTTGGGGCGCCTCACTTGCGCCACGGTCTAGACACGACTTCCCACTTCTCTAGTGGCTGTTATCTAGGTCAAGTGGACTGGCGATCTCAATTGCCTACAGGGTCGCTATCGCTCCTTCATTTCCAGTTGCACTGGGTACACTACGTTTTACGTCAAAGTTTTTGCTGAAATAAATTGTTCAATTTGGTATTGCCATCATCATGAGATCGTATCAGTCTATAACTCAATACAGACCTCAGAGCACGCTCCAGGCATCCAATTCTTGCCAGCCATATGGATCGTTTCGCCAGCGCTCAAAGTCTTCTACGATAATTGTGAACAAAATGGACGTTCATTGCCATCTTAGTAGTCTAAATTTGCTAGTTTAGTAGTATTTTAGGTAATTAGTGCATAGATCGGCTTCATAATTAAACGTCACTGGCAAATAACAGACTGAGGGCACTGAACTCCATCGTATTGTTCATATTTATTATGTTATCTGGTAAAATTGAAGGAAGGTAGGTGTTTTCTTTACATTTCTCGGTAGCTTGGTATGTATTTGACAGAATGTAGACAAATTGATAGTACAGTTGTAGTGAAATATATGATGGGCCGCAATTACTTCATTGTAGACGTTCCTCGTTTTTGATTATCGTTATTTCATTTTTTTTAACGCGTTCGCGTCATCAAATATTTGTCTCACAAAGTGCTTTCCTAGTCAAAAGCTTTAATACCAATGGTAGTCACTGGTAGAATTAGATTACCGCTCAGAGTCAGGTGGGATGGTAGAATGCCTTGGCATTTAAATAATAGGTATATGGTATATCGTTCAAAATGGAGCTTACTTATCTCTGCCCGCCCCTCCCGGTGACAGGTGTGAGTGTTAATGCTTGTATCCAAATGAGTTTAGTTTCAACGCATGTAGGCGAACCATTAATGAAATCATTGGACGTAATGGAACTTCGCCTTTAGTTTTTTTATTAATGATATTACTGATAAAGAATTACCAAAATTAGTTTTACAATTTGTTTTTTTTTCAAATAAACACTTTTTTACGATACAACGGGTTACGCTTTATACGTTTTTTATTCGTCATCTTTTAAAGTTAGAACTGTTTTATTCAGCCAGTGTGAAAAAAGCAAGCGGTCGCCATGGGTACAAGTATAAAAACCACTTCCATCGGCAATCTATTACCTGAAACATAAAATTGTGTCTAGTACAATAATGAAGGCAAATTGGCCGTGAAGCGTGCATCCAAGCCATCAATTTTCGCAAATACCTCCTACGTGACGAAATAATAGCGTAAATGTCTATTTAAAAAGTGTAGTTCACACGCCGAAAATAAAATAGAACAATGGGATTTACTCAATTGGCTTAAGGCCAGGCCGCAGGTGACAATTGGAAAAAAAAATTAGAAGAAAACTTCGTTCGCAAATACACTTTCACACGCCTGCGCCTGCCCAAAGGATTCATTGATGACCAATACAATAGTGTTTAGAATAGTCGTAAATTTTTTGCGTTATTTGTATTCGTCGCTTATTCAACAGTTCTCCGAAACTACAACCGCGAGCTCCTCGTGAACCAGCAGATAATAAAACAGTCGCCATTCATAAAACCTCTCTCTGTTTCCTTGTTCGAACTTTTGTTATTTTTAATTATTTACTCTGTTGTCAACACTTAACAGGAAACTGTGTGAACTAAAGATATGCGGAATGAATCAGAGATAAAGGCCGACGTCGTTTCATTATAATTTAATGAATACCTGAATTACCAATGCAATGTTCCTACTATTTTCAATTGCGTAAGATATTTAATACATAGACAAATAGATGAAAAACTCCATACCACGTCAACCGATTCTGATGGCTCACTCTTTATTGGAAAAGATGTATTTTTATAGAGTTTAATGAGAGGTTGGTTAAGTTCTGATTAATTTAAGTAATGTTCCTGCTATAATTCGGAAATACAGAGAAGGCTTCCGTGCCAATAGCGTTAAACTTTTCATTCGATTTGAAGTCGGTTTTTGTAAACATTTTGCTATTCTAAATGATCTCGCCGCACACAATCTAATGAGACGTAAGCTGATACGAGAGTAAAATGCTACAATATTATTTAAAACTAATTTAAGTACAATGTTCTAAGAACAATTTAACATTACCTGCTCACAAAGTCCATGTCACATCTGGTTGGTATTAGGCACTCAGTAGAGAGAGAGCCGTTTTACCTAGAAGCGGCACAGTTCACACGTCACGCCGGCTACAGCCTACACCTTCGTATTGTTACCTGACGGACATCTGTTTGCAATAGATTACTTAAAACACACGCCTTTGTTGTGATAACCGAAAACTTAGTGAGGATAGTGGGAAGTAGACGGCTCATTCGTTTTATGAAGTCCTAATTTTATTGTTCCTTATATAACAAAGCTTCGCTGCTGTTAAACGTAGATGTGAGGAAAAATATAATTTTCTTTTGAAATTCGAACGTCAATTGTGATCGTGGTGTCATGTCATTTGATTTTCCAATCTATACATACAAATAATAAAAATTTGATTGTCTGAATATCTATCTGTCTTAATATTAAGATAATCGCAGAATGTTTATACGGTACATGTAATAACATTTTTTACAATTTTTGTCTGTTAATTTGTTCCGGCTAATCTCTAGAAAGGGCCCGATTTTAAAGAGACTTTTACTGGCAGAAAACTTATTTTAAAAAAAAGTTTTTTTCCCGGGTAACACTGCGGGGCGCAGTACTAAAGCAGTAATTTGAAAAATACAGACAAGCACTGCAATTTTATTTATTTCTATAGGTTATTAAAATTCTATTTTGAGATAAAAATGATACCATCGAAAAAATATTAAACAAGGAATAATAAAAAACAAGAATGTCAAGTAAAATTTATTATATTATTAAGATGTTAAAATGTGAAATCAAAATCATTACTGGAATAAAAAAATATTATTTTGGTCCATAAGTGAGCCATTCAGGATGCTATGCTGGCTGACCTGAACCCGGCGAGTAAGGGCTGTGCACTGTCTCCGCATGTTGTAGAAACAACGTAGTCATGCCTCATCAGCAGTACGAGTCACTGAAGCAGGAACAAGGCACTTTTCGCCTCATCTCGCACAGGTTCCGTCATACCAGACCAACTGCATCATTCCGGTTCATCGCAATTCATCCGGCTCACTTTAATTCTTACAATGTACTGATTATTTGATTTAATAGTAAAGAGGGTTTTTATTCACGTAGGATGATGTATATCTGTTGGTTATTGCCTGGTAAAAGCGTAGTACGTTTTTGTAAAATGTATTTATTTGTAATTCAACCAACAGCATGTGTTCAATAAATACTACACATATAGGCCTTAATTTACCCTTTGGATAGGATTAGGAGCGTTGCTGAGTCGGCCACTTCTTCTCCCAGCACCAACGCTTCCCGAAGTGGCATATAAGTTAGTATAGCTTAGATTGTCCCATATAGTTTTTATTAATAAAATAAGAACCGACTGAGTCGTGGTTAGGCTCTCTCGGGCGCCCTCGGATAGGAATGCTTACGCGTAACATAGTAACCGCCCAAGTCGAGGTTACTCTTCACCGAGGGACCCTTGTGTCGAGTTACTAGCGATAGAGGTTCAGGCTAAGCGACCTAAGAGCTATGCCTTCTCTCAATCAGCAAAAGAACGAAAACGCTGAGGTGTACATACTAGATGTGTTTACTGCACGCTGGCATTGAGAGAAGGTGGTTCTGTCGAGCCTGTTTGTTCTTACAAGGTCATATAAACTGTTATCAGGCATCTTTGGAACTCACCATTCGACTATTGGCGTGAACCATTTCATAGCACAAGCCTAAGCTTATTTGGAATTGTTAACTTGTGAAGGAATGTTAGTAATATTTGTGAAAAAACATAATTAGCATTCTTTAAAAAACAACAGTTGAAGGCCACATCTACACTATACGCACCACGTGGCCGTAGTGCGTAATGGCAGATTTCACATGTGTTTTGAAATTTCAAATTATCTAAGACATGCAGTTTTCCTTCACCGCCGAGCGCCTGGTTAA
Organism: Meandrusa payeni; assembly: GCA_029286785.1. Lineage (NCBI taxonomy): Eukaryota > Metazoa > Arthropoda > Insecta > Lepidoptera > Papilionidae > Meandrusa > Meandrusa payeni. Next base: position 295,143 of record JAGSMX010000008.1, on the reverse strand, counting down.
TATGTTTTGTTTTCTAGAAATATGTATTTATATGAACGCTAAGTCGAGCAATGAATTGACCGGATTCGCACATGACTAATAATATTTTAGCGGCAGTGAAATATGCATCGGAATGCACGGACGGCCTTGTGGCTCATCGCGTAAATTCCTTAGCAGGAAAAACGCAGCAATACCGTGTACTATCTGTTGTTATTTTTTGTAATTATATTATTTGTAATTGTATAGAATTATTTGCGTTCATCAACACAGAACTCTAAATTCGTTTAGTTTCATCTTCATGGTTTCTATTCCACTGCTGTATCTATTTTTTTTTTGTTTTTTTTTATGACGAACTACACAGATTGGCCAGAGAAGCTGGCCTTGACTGCTTCACCGGATTGAGAGGTGGCATTGCTCTTAGGTCGCTTAGCCTGAACCTCTATTGCTAGTAACTCGACACAAGGGTCCCCCCGGTGAGGGGTAACCTCGGCTTGGACGGTTACTATGTTACGCGTAAGCATGCCGATCCGAGGGCGCCCGAGAGGGCCGAACCACGACTCGGTCGGTTGCTATTTCACGGATAATCTAAGAGACATTCAAAAGCTAAACTAACTTTGAGTGCCACTTCGGGAGGCTGTATCTATTTCGCGTTATTTCTTACCGCGTTATGTCCGGCCGTCCTGTGGCTGTCATCGCGGCTTATCTTTGAGGAAAGATTAAGTTCTCAAAGACACCTCCAATCTGTTCGCTTGACGTTAGATAAGCGACTAAGTTAGTAATAGTAACTGCTATAAAAGTTAAGTATTTTTTAAAATAAGCCTATTAAGTTAAAACATTAACTTTAACAAAAATTAAAGAGTAATTATGTGTATTAGCTATTTAAACCGGGAAACGTTTCATGGATATGAACATAAGCAAGCGCACGGATATCCGGATGTTACAAACATTTTACGTTAGTCAATGAAGTGACTCATTGTGACAATAAAATTTCTTGCTAAATCTTACTACGATTCCCGCGTATTTGAGTTGCGTTCTGTCTCATATCCGTCGCTATTCCCTGTACGACGTTTACAACTTGACTGGAATTAAAGATTGATAGCTACAGACCACTTCCTAAATCTTTTTCCAGTCGAATTTGTATTTTTAGTCTTGCTATAATACTTGTACGATAGAACACTCAAGAACTTGGATGTTGGGCTACTATAGATCACTTAAATCATAGATAATGACTTATTTATGATTTAAGTGGTGATATAATAAATATAGTGGCTGAGCTGATGTCTTCTGCTGTACTAATAATGGGTCGGCGCTGTCGGAAAAGTACCATGATGTCACAGAATACCAGTAAAGTGGAGGTACTACAGCCTGGTGCGTGAGGTTCCTACTCTTCAAAATAGGTTGGCAAAGCCTCTAAAAATACTTTACGTATAATATGTTGGTGTTGGTTGGTAATAGGATGACATAAGACCAGCACCCCGGGGTCTGCTTCACCAATTGTGTACAAAATGAACATTTTTTGGTGGCACTATAGTTTACATATATCGCACAACGTAACACGATCAGGTTTCTGTTAGTATTTGGCTCATTTGGTAACGATATAATAATAATTGATATTACTGTAATTGATCAGTTTCATAATGAAACGTTACTGCCAAATAGTAGACTCGGGCCCTGGCGAGCCGCATGCCTGTTTACCCTTTCTCCCACAGAAAGCGCAATAATCTGAAATGTAGTAAAGCAGGGCTAAGAGCGGAGTGCATTCGAAGCACTGCGCTACAATCGTATTTAAACAATAAATCGATACACATACGACCCTCAGTAACTCGACCCTGTGCGGTCAACAATGTCACCCACAGATGTGTACCTGGAGCAAAGAAAATTTAACTGTATTCCAATTATACAGCGAATAAGGGTAACGGTGACTGAATGCTAAGAACCTGAGGTGAGTGAGGTCACTGAGGTGCTCAGGGGTAGACTTTAACCTGGTATTTAATGAATACTATAAAAAAGTGCTCTGTTAATGTTCTACTAGCTGTGTCCCGCGGTGTTATCCGCGATTAAAAACAAAATATATAATTTTTTCTATAGTAAAATAAAATAAGCAAGCATACACTCCAATTTATATAGATACATTTGGTCTAGCGGTGGGTAGTCAGACAGTCACTCGTATGACACAATGTTTAGTGCACATTACGGGCTAGTTATCGACAATTCGCTGGAATTGCTTGTACAAATAAGTCTCCGTTTCCATTTCAATGTATCAATCTTCTTTTTTGCATTTTTTTGTAGGAAAAGTGGCAAACGAGCTTACGGCTCACCTGATCTTAAATGATTATCGTCGCCCATAAATATACACAACACAGGAGCTGCAGGTGCGTTGCCGGCCCTTGAGAAAGGAGTAGCCTCTTCTTGAAGGTCCCCATGTCGTACAGGTTCGGAAACACCGCTGGTGACAGTTACTTCCACAGCTTGATAGTACGTGGAAGAAAATTACTCGAAAAAAAATGCGGCCGTGGAACGCCGATAGCGTACAAAAAATTGGTAATTTTATTTCGAAAAAAATTGTGGCTAAGGGAGTCCCCTTTCTTGCCCCGGCACCTCCAGACCTCCAAATCCCAATCCACGTCGGTCGTAACGTGTGATTACGGCAGTATCTCCCGGACGGCCTTGGCCAGGGTAAACTACCACCAGTGAAATATAACTTGGAAGTATTTGTTAACTAAGACCTACGTGGTTACAACACTATAATTTTCACGACACATAACACTAAAGAACATTTTAATGTAGCCTTAGTTTGTATTGTAGGACACTCACGCTAGTCACGGTGCGAGTTGCGGTAACAATTTGTGTGCGTAATGCCCATTTCACCTGGTATCAGCACTATTGCTACGAATCTTGGTACATTAATTAATGTAAACTTACCGTTAAGTTACGTAAAGTCGGTTCAAATTTACGTGGTTCGTTGTAATTCCAATTTTACCCTCACAGACCGACGATTGCGGTAGGAAAACTTTAGCAAGAGTAACTTACATTTATACACGAAACTAGTCATTAAAATGGGATTGTTATGTTTCTCAGCTATTTTTATCAGTATTACCGAATTATCGTAGGAATATTACGAAATAGAATTAATGAGAACCTAACCAAATTCTCATCAAACTACTATTGAAGCACATCCTTAACAATAAAAAATGAATCATCTAAATCGGTTGACGTATATGGCGTATAGTATATTGAGTTATTCGTCCATTTGTAGCGCACATACTTAATGCAAATTTAAAGACTTATGGTTGTCAGCCTTGTCCAAATTGAAATGGGATCATTCGGGAAGCACCAGCATTCAAATAAAAAATCATGCAAATTGGTTCATCCAGTCCAAAGTTATAAGACCTAAAAAAACAAATAGACAATTTAAAAATCTCTTCCTTTTTTGGGAGTCGGTTGAAAATCGTATGTATGGATCTGAAGATGCCAATCTTTGATTGTATGTAAAAGTTAATTATTTTTTTAATTTACAAATAGTTACGGCAAGAAATTAAGCTAGGAACAAGGTCCATGAACACATTGTTTTAATACACGTAAAAAAGTACTTATGCTTTGGCGTTATTTTTAGAAGTATTAATAACAATGTTTTTTTTGAAACAGTAAAATAAATTAACTAACTTATCTGCAACCATAACAGGAGTAGCACTTTACCATATGGTATCTCATTTATCTTTATATTATTTCTTCGGCCACTTCTTCTCCCAGCGCCAACGCTTCCCGAAGTGGCAGTCAAAGTTAGTTTATTTTTTAATGTCCCTTAGATTATCCGTGAAATAGCAACCGACCGAGTCGTGGTTCGGCCCTCTCGGGCGCCCTCGGGTCGTAATGTTTACTCGTAACATAGCAACCGTCCAAGCCGATAGATGTGTACGCTTAGCGACCTACCTAAGAGCTAAGCCATCTCTCAATCCGGTGAAGCAGTCAAGGCCAGCTTCTCTGGCAAATCTGTGTAGTTCGTCAAAAAACATAATTTTATATAGAGTATTGACGTCATATTTAGCTAGCAGTGCAGATGATTGGGGTTTCCTCACGTTGTTTTTAGATTGTGAATCAGCAATCAGCGATGTTCGTTACTCCTTGCCACTCACCTGGACTGGTGGACGCATATTATGATAACTAAATCGTTGTGCAATCTTAGATAATCCGCGTGATTTCACCCGTTCTCATCCAGCTGATTCACACACGTGTTTAATTATGCGTTATTTATTGAAAATGGTGTACTCTCATGTGTTGACAATACTTATTTATTTAATTTACTTAAGTAAACGTAAAGCTAACTTTTGTATATAGTAACTAGAAATAAATCTGTGACGTCATCCTCGCATACTCAGCTGCAGCCGAGGGCATTCAGCACGTTAACCTGATGATAAGTGACGTTTCCGCAGACAAGTTTTCCCGCAAGTACGTTGAAATGAGTACTAGATTTTGTTTTACAAGTCTTATCAGACAGCACTGTAATGGGATAAAGTGCTCCTTAAACTTCAGATTGCTTCATCTTTCATATTTGTTCTTACCAATGTAGAATATATTATTATCAATCTAGTATCAATAATAGTAAGTATGTAATATTGGTTGCTAATTTAATTTGTAACGAATATTGCAATAATAGATTCTAAGTGGCTCAATGTTTCAAAAGATTGCGCCGCGTGGTGTCGTCACGGAGCGGCCGAGGTTAATATTACGGAACAGGTTACGTAAGAGTAATCTTCGCGACGGCCAGCTCAGCAGCCGCTACATAGCAGCCAGTTTTGGTACTCACAATGAAGCCTGCGATGATCTATCCACCATATGACAGAGATGTTATGATAATTCTCAGATGGCATTCCATTTCTAAATCGCCTTCGTACGTGAAGTGAAGTTGGCAGTGTTTTCCTATGACAGATGACGATTTTAAAAAGCATACGAGGCGTTTTATAATTTAGAGTATTGGTAGTAGTAATAATTCATATAAAGTTTCGGAGATTCAGTTACTCTATTCTATATTCTATTCTGTATAGAATCCGAAACGAAGAAATTCGAAAGAGAACAAAGATAGTCAACATAGCTCTTAAAGTCAAGGCAGAGGGCTACATCTACCGACTCCATAGAGGGGAGGAGAGTCTTGGAATGGTGACCGCGTATAGATCGGAGATGCGTAGGATCCCCCTCTCCAGACGGACCGACGATATGGATAGCCAGAAATGCCTGGGTGCGGAAAGCGGAGCAGCTTACATGGTGGACAGCATTGGAGAAGACCTATTTTCAGCAGCGGATATACAGGTTGATGATGATGAGATCCAGTGGAGAAAATTAACGATATAATGTTGCTGTGGAAAAGATATACTCTCCTGTGCCGTTACCGTCATCATAAAAATATTATTGTAAAATGCTGCCAGTGACGTTGTAACAATTGTCCATTGGTGTTTAATTATACACTGGGGTAGTAATTATGCACGCGTCAGGTTGGCTTTAATCGCTGGTTACAAAATCAATAAGCATGATGAGGATCAGGTGCGTGCGCGCGGCGTGACGCCACCGGTGCGGGCGTCACGCCCCGCCCGCCCAGGGCCGGACCACCCGGATATTGTCCTTTAATAACTTATTAAAAAAACAATTAATCTACACTGGTTGTAATTAATTTATCAAATACTACCCTATTACAGAATAAGAAAAAATACTACCATCTGCCTTTTAGTTTTGTCCAATTTAACCTGGACAGAAATAGAAATTCCCAATAAATTGCCTTTCTACGAGTTTTATTATTTTTCAGTCCTGTCTTTTTGCTCTATCATTCTGATAACATTGAATATCAAATGAGCATGTACTCAAATTTATACAAAACGCGGTAATCGATGAATGTAAGAGTCGTCCATACCTTTGGAGATAATAGCGAAACTAATTAGCACTCCTAATCTAAAAGCGGTTTTAGTGACAAAATCGCAAGTGTGCTGATTGGAAAGTACTACTTTGGTACCATCGGACTATCAAAACTATTTACAAAACCCAATGGGATCAGGGGCGTTCAGTAGGTCTTTCGCATGGATCTCATTATGCCTGTTCATTCAGTCTGGATAATATTTTGGATAACCCTTGCCAGTATATCAATTTTCACGCAGATACTTATAAAACACCGATGCCCACCAAGAGTGATTTGTCAGGATATTAATATTAAAAAAAAACTTCATAATTTTATTAGGGGACAGCTAGACATTACTGTCTGCTTGTATCCTATTATTATTGAAATTGTAAATAAAACCAATCACACTGTGGCGAGACTTCTAGTCATTGTTTGCCTAAATTGGAACTAAAATAGGTTACTTGGTCACACACAGGTTACACACAGGGTCTGCTGAACCAATTGTGTACAAAACGAACGTTAATTAGATATTTGCTAGTTTTAATAGACTTTTAGTGTTATTTAGTTTACCGATGACATACCACTGGCACGCATCGTACATGTGCCAGTATTTGACATATTTGGTAATGATGGAATGTTGATTGATATAACAAACAGTAATGTCAAAATCAAACAGCAGACGTGGGGCCCAAGCTTTGGCTTTGAAGATAGGATATCAACCATCTTAGTGGCTTCACGACCTTGCGCCCTGAAAAGGCACTGGAAAAGGCAATTTAAATCAGTTTAACCACCATGAAATCCATAAAAATACATTAATTTCAACGAGTTTATTAAGTGGTAAACACGTTCATCAACAGAATTAGAATTTGCTTTTAGGTTTTGTTCAGCTATAATTTGATAAAACTGTAATCGTTACAAGCGTACCGCTATAAAGGTCTCGATTTGAAGTTCTATTACAATTTAATCCTTATGTATTATTCTGTTACAATTGCCACAGCTATAAAGTAAAATGAAGTGTCATGTATGTAATATATATGTAAAATGAAATGAAGAGATACTGCGTGAGGATTGCATCTGCTTTGTAATTATAATTATAAAATTGTTAAGCAGTAGCAGGATTAAAAACAGTTTATTTCGAGTCTTTTCGTGTAAGTAGAGCTTTCAAAACTTATAAAAGGAAGCACAAAACTCATATGCTATTAACTGCTGCGCCAAACTTATTGGTAAAAGTCCATCAATGCGTATTCTCTGTTCTCTCTGAACAAATAATATTCTCAGATAAACACATCTCAACAATCACTTCCAATGTTTGAAGATTAGAAAAGAGAAGAGAGTGAGTAATTCCCTTGTCTTCTATACATTTGGAGAGTTTTATGAGAACATACAGACGTGGCGGCTGCTTCATTTAAGAGCCATTAGTTCTAAAATAAATATAATATTACCAGATTAATATATACGCTCTAAATCCACTGATGAGACGCCTCATTCATAGATAATGTAAATGTATATACGATGAACATTATAAGAATATTTCCAAAAAGTATTTTTTTTTTAATTTTACGCGTCAGTAGATTTCGGCTGCCTCACCTTCAAAGTTCATTTCAACCCTTTCACGCAGGGGTGTGAACGCCCTCGGTAATTAATTACTTTGTTAATACATCTATAATGACTTAATAGCCTTGCGTGACAGCTCTGATTAAGTTAAACCACCTTTTGAGGACGTTTCCAAGAGGGGTTGACTAATTTCAAACTAAACTTTCTCCGTGTGGCGTCTCAAGGTCACACGTGCTTTAAAGGGGGCTACTATTTTGATGGTATTTAAAAACCAGTCTTATGGTGTGAAGGCATTAAATAAGTAAGCATTCACGTTTGTCAAAAGAAAGGGTAGGCAGATTGGGGAGTAATTTAAACACAATCATTTCATTAGACACCGCAGTTCAAGTAGCCCGAACTTATTTTGTTCGCTCGCTTCGTATTTCAATTTGGTTAAATTGAGATTTTAATTCTTTTTTCTCAAAAGTTAAAGGTAAATATATACATAGGCTGTCCCACTGTCCGGCACAGGCCTCCTCTGTTAGTAAGAGCGTAGTCCGCCACGCGATCCTAGTGCGGATTGGCCCGTGACGTAGATCACGCTGATCGCTAAACTCTAAATAGAGTAAAAATATAGTAAAATCAAAGTAATAAAGAATCGTTATTCGCTGAATAAGATATTTATCTATCTATAATATATATACTTTAATTTGAGTATTTGGGGTAATCACTACTCCGTTATTTTCCTAATGCGAACTAATTGCAGCAATATTAAGTTTTTTACTTGCGACACATTGCGATTATTAATTTCTTAGAGCTACAATCAACCGGATTGAAGGCAATAGCATTTAATATCCAGAATTATCTCCATGAGACTTTTCATATAGTGTGTTTCAGTAGTTTGTAACGTCCTTGCAATATCTGCTATGACCAAGACACAAAGACAAGTTGTGCGTGTTGCCCAACAACTAGTTAGTGTTTCTAATCATTCAGATGGGTGAAAATAAGACCTAAGACAGGGACAATGGAGCTTGGTAACTGCGGCGCGAAACTGGAAATGTAAACGAAGTGAATTAAATGAATGTCGGAAAACTCCCGAGCCGTTTCCATTGTGAGATGTTCGATGGTATCTCCTAGGCTTATCGTTTTGTTTTCTTTACTTCCTTAGACTTTCTTGTGAAAAACATGTGGAGGACAGGAGGCTACCCTTTAGCATGATGTTAATGAGCGGGATTACGAAGGCGTTATTCCATCATATTCTTCGAATGTTACATCGGATGAGATGACAATGCCTTGTCGTCACCCTCGGGTGTAATGTAGAGCTGCTTCGCCTAGAGCTTTGCTTTCAATCGTCATTTTTATTTTGTTAAATGAATATTCATAGTTCTCGCAGGCAATGTGTGCATTACATCGATATGTTTACTTGCATTTGTGTGAAAGTTTCAAAAATTTCGTTTGTAAATTGAAAAAAGAAAACGACACAACAACGAACACGACCTGGTTATTTTGTATTGTTTTGCTGGTGAACTATTCAATTACCAAAGATTCATAGAGTGTAAATAAAGACAGTTTCATTCAAAAACATTTTATTCTCTGTGTATTACAAAATAACTTACAAAACATTAGACCTCCGTCGCAATTACATTCATTTTGTACAAAAATTAAGGAATACGGTTGGCAATAATAAATATATTTTTTTGGAAAACTTTAATGCAAGGTCACTGACCCTTCAGAGAGCAAGCCTCGCCCTGCAAATAGAAGTCTGTAAAAGAAACACATCGTCACATAAATTATTATATCATTTTTTGTATCGGGCCTGGATAAAAATAGTTATTTAATTTTAATGGAGGGTCAATCTTTAGTTACATATAAACATACAACACACATACACAAATGTGTACTTTTTAAATTCCTTATATTAAATAAAGGGTACTTAATATTGGTGGGTCCCGCAGCTGTACAGACAAAGGCTCCAAAGACGTTAGGTATTCTTCAGGAATATGAATTTTGATGAGGGTGAATGAAAGAAAGAAAAAGGGAGAGGAGAGTTAGAGATGTGAATTTAGTTGATGTTTTGTATAAATTAAATTACCTAAAAGATAACTATCATACTCCTACTGATTCTATGACAAAAATAACAGTAGGATCAGTAGAGAAAGAGTGGCGTAGGAAATGTGATGAAGATGAGGAACTACTCCACTATGTATACGCTATTCACTATTTAGTCGTAAAAGTGTGGATGAAATGAGAAAATATATCTGAAAAAGTACGAAATGGAAAACGATGTACTTCTATAATGTTTGATAAATAATAGAGACTTTTAAAGCTGGATATATGTTTTATCGAAGCTATTTCATTGTTCACAGTGTTCTGGCTTCCTGACTGGGTGAGGGCATCACTGACTTGTTATAAATTTGTTGATTTAAATTCTGATTTACTGTCCGACCGACAAAGTAATAGCTATTATTTTTAAGTAATAAATATCATACATAAAATGATAGTAAGGTCAGTAGAGACACAATGCAGAACATAGTGGTGAGTGGAAACACGTAATGAGTGTGCGAGTCTCATGATGGAAAGGTTAGCAGGTATAAAACAGTTCTTGCTGCGGAACCCCGATCCTGTCACGTCAAGTCCTGTTTACGTCAACTTAAAGTAAACATTTAGGTTATTTAATCTTGCTAATTTACAGGCTCTATTTTGTTATCATTCTGCAGCACTGTTATTTTAATTTCACGAGTTTTTAGCATAGGGTTTAGAAAAACGGTTTGTATCATTTAGACAATATTAACTTAGAGGATCCGAGACAGACCCGCGACGTGTGGACATACACTAGTACACCACTAAATAAGGCAACGGCATCAACATGTAATTATTTACAATATATGAACACATCTTCAGTTACAATAATTACACAAAATAATACATTACATTTGTACTTTTTTGTATTTTTTTAACATTTACACAAGTCCTAAGTTATTGTAGTTAAACTTATTGGCAGAGTGAGATATGTTCTATATCTCAGTGAGAACGGCGTTTTACAAACAAGATATGACAAACGCGCCAAGAGGCCGACGCAACTTCCATAGACGACGGATTTTTTTTACATTCCAACTAAATGTCTAAAGTCTCACAAGTAAAAGAACTTCGTCCGTTTTATACGTACACATTTTTACCTTTGAATCTTACCTGGAGCACTAAACACAATAATTATGAGGTGTGCCGCTAACCGTCCCTAAAGCGACATTAAGGTTAGTAGTGCCTATAGTATATTTAGTAATTTGATACGGCGATACGACCCAAGCCGAGATGGACAGTAATCCTTGGACGCCAATCACCGCCCTGACACGCAATGAGGTGAACCACTGTAATGTTAACTGTACGTGCACGATATTCATTATCCATTTGTATCAAGCTTAACAACAGTCAAAAAGCATCTGGTTCTATATTCATTCCTCCTCGACTCTCTGTTCAGTCTACTCACACTCACTTCTCACTACACTTCTTACACTACTCTCTCTCACTAACAGAGAGTCGTGTCGAGTCATGACCAGAATGGATGAAGGGGCAGTGTTACGGATGACACCTTTTTTCACCTATGTTTGTTAGGTGGCAGAGCTCGTAGCCCCTAGTTCGTACCTCTGTAATTATTTCGGTAGTAGCAGAGCGCCATGTACCCGGAGATCTCGGCTTGGGCTTGACTACAATAGTGTTAGCATCGCATTCAAAGAGCCGGCGAGGACCGAATTAAGACTCCAGCGACTTCCAACGCCATTTCGGAAAGGATGGCGCTGGGAAGAATGGCCAAAATTGAAATTTGTTGTTATCATTATATTAAATGGTTATAACAAATTTATTTATTTATTCTGAATGCATATCTGAAATTAGCTATTTACCCATTATTTACCAGTTTGTTACCAGTCGGCCAATCATAAATGTTACTGGTATTAAAAATATTCGGGGACGGGGCGGAAACGAAAATTTTTAAATACAAAATCCTGATAATACCATTTACCGTTACTGATACGTTCGATCCCGCGTTATATTATCACGTTATTTTAAAAAGTAATCAGAAAATAATATTAAATACTTTGTTACTTAACGTAAATTTAATTAATTTAAATTTAAGTACATACGAGTATATCAAATTTAAACACGATGTAATAGAACGAATATGTCTCGTAGTGTTAAAAAATTGTTAAAGTGGACGTGGAGTGGTGGTATTTGGACATATATTTGTTTCTAAGTTCTATACAAATAAATAAAATTGGCGTGTCTGTTTTTAAATCAAAAAAACATTCTTTACAATTTTTGTCCGTATGTCTGTTTGTCCCGTCTAATCTGTGGAACGGTTGGACCGATTTTGACGGGACTTGCACTGGCTTTCGATAGCTGGATATAATAAGGAGTATTTGAGTTTATTTTTAATATTTTATGTCCAGAGAAGCGGGATCGGCTCGTAATTAAATAATTGTGATTAAAATATGTGTCTTTCGTCTCCTTTCGTTTCTCTATTCGTAAACATAAATATAGCAGGCAAGGTTACTCAGGCATGTTTTCTTTGTAATATTTGTAGATTAATTACTATGTTGTGTTTGTGTTCATTGCTTCATACTAAAACAATTATTAAATTTTATTTCAATACTTTCAAATCTACAAATAGTGGGACAGATTTTAATTTAAGACACACAATATGGCGTGAGTTTGTGAAAAGCATTTGTTATATAGCCGGCTGACGGAATGGGGTTAATGGTTGATTATAATCGGTCCTTTAGTTTTTCGGTTTTCGTTGGACCGCTTCACAATATAATAGAAATAACATGCCACTGTACTGTTTGTTAATACGCAAGGAAAAAAATGTACATAATACATAATTCCGTCATATTTAGTTCTGGTAGTGTTACATAACAGTGACATGAGAGACTTTTATGGATTAATGAGTTTTCAGCCGTATCTACTCCAATTTATAATAATTTAATTTCTGCATATTATCGTCACGATGTTTCCTTTATTACAAGGAAAAAATCCTCCTCTGTTTATAAGACGCTATAAATACGAATTTAGTTGTGATGCAGTCTACTTGGTAGACAAAGCTGCGAGGTCTTTTCTTTGTTTGTACGCTTCATTCTCTCACTTTATCTTTTTTTTCTTTTCGTCTTTGAGCAAGAGCTTGAGTATTATCTTATACGAGGAAGACAACGTTACTTTCAACTTTACATTATTCATTATAATACTATGGCGTTATGTACTACGAAAACTATCTAAAAGTCAGTCTTTCGCTCGGAGGTTGACGTCACTATGAGGGGTTTGGAGTCACTAATAAAAGCCAGGATCACGAGATGATGCAGTTTTTATCGTGATTGGCATTTTTCTTTTGTCTTTCGCGTTTGGCGCAGGCTACAGCGTCGTTCGGCACGTAGGAGATACGGACCCCGCCGTACGCACGGCGCGTGGGCAGGCTGTACGACTCCGTGGAGGACGACGAGGACGAGCACGTGCTGCAGTAGCTGCTTGCGTCGTCGTCTCTCACTTTCTCCCTCCGGACCGGCTCGTCGGGCTCGAAGGCTCGGTTGTCGTCCCCGCAAAACCTCACCGTCCTCCCCCCTCGAGGCTTCCCCGAGCGCTTGCAGTCGACGACCGTCAGCTCCGGCATCGAAGACGAATGGCCCGGCGTGACGACGGCCTGCGCTTCTACAGGATGCGGCGGTTTCCAATCTTCCTCTTCGTTAATTTCTTCCGAAGTCGGCGTCGGCTGTATTTGGTGTTCGGTTATAGACTGTTCGAGTCGCAAGTCGGCCAGCGCTCTGTCGAGACTGAGGCAGGGGTGCGGCGGCGGCGGCGGCTGAGGCGGCTGCGGCGACTCCGGAGCTACCGACGCGCTCGGTTCGGAGTCTGCGTCCATATGCGGCGACGGCTCCCTCTGTGGCGACCTACACGGTGACTTCGGTGACGGCATTCTTCTGGGTCGAGGGACGCGCGGCGGTCTGGGTCCGGGGCCGGAGGAATCCGAGGGCGTCGGCGGTTCGCCCCGGGAACAGGCTATAGAGCAGAATATAGCTCCACGTCGCGGCAGGAAGGGGCGGCCGAGCAGACTGGCGTGACAAGTGTGGCACGCGAAGCAGCGCTCCGTGGCGTGCCAGTGCTGGCCCTCGTGAGACATCTGGCCCTGGTCGACGCCGACGGGCTCGCCGCACGCGTCGCAGTACTCGGCGAAGCAACTGTCGAAGCAGGGCAAGCAGTAGGGGCGAGCCTCGCGCATGATGTAGCGCTGCCCGCCCAGCTGCCGCGAGCATTCGGCGCACGCGAAGTGCTTCATGTGCCATGCCCTGCCCTCCGCCTCCGTGCACTCGTCCGCCAGGATGATCTGCACAAGAAATTAACCCGTTAGTAAACGTAAGGTGAAGCTACATCTCTAATAGCAGCAGCTTGTTGCTTCTCTCTCTCTATCTATATAACAGGGTTACGGAAGATAAGATTTCTGTGTTCGGGCGAATATCACCTGGTGCCACATGTTACTAGACATAAAGATATCGATGCGGTCGAAGGCAGTTTAGGGTAAAAAATGGTGTTATGGCGATATCGCGATGTACTACGATGACTGAAATAGATTTTTAGATATAAAATTAGTATTCATATTAAACGCAAGAAGCATGCGTTCCTTCAGTGCTGGTGCCAATCAAAGGGTAATTTATAATTTTAGGTTCTCTTTTAAACGCGTTCGGGAGTTAAGAAAAATATTTCAAAGATATTACGACCTAATCTGCAATAGCCATGAGTATACTTTCCTGATTGCAAACATCAATAACATTGGTCACATGCTGTAAACAACTGAACCATTTTTACATACGATGACTCAAGAAAGACAGGTATTTTATACTTGTATAAAAAATTGACAATTTTATTTTTAATTCTAATAACGGTGGACTGCGTTTGCAGCAATGCGGTTAATCCTATGTTTGTTACTTGGAGATCTTTGCTCCGATCGAATATAGTTCATTATATTATTTTTTAAATATGACCCGAAGGGCCAGGTCTCCTAACGTTGCGGCCCGGTGTATATTACTATTTCACGGCTGGCCACGTCTGGCCCGCAGGCCGCAGTTGGGCGACTCCTGTTCTGACCGATTTCGCAATACTGTAATGGTGCTAAAAGCGAGAGATACTTGTCTGCGATATCTTCACCCGTGTTAATTGATCCGGAAGTCAATCGCAGCGGCGCGGCCGGCTGATAACAATGTAAACATAAGGTTTATGTTGCTCGTTAGCGTGTGTTAGATGGATTATTTCCTTTCCCTGCTTCATATCGATGACACGCACGTCAGACATATAATTAATACGACAAATAAAAATGACTAGGTTTCCATTTAAGTATGTCAGTGAGTCTGCACGGATCATGTGAAATTTACTCAATATTCTAAAGAAACTCGATATGCAACTGTAGTTACGAAAGAAAGAAGTTTATTGTTAGAAACATGACCTCTTGAGACACGGGTTAATAAAGACTGTTAAATCATTTAAACATTTTAAATAATTACTTTTTTACTATGTACAAGTCGTCCGTACATATGGAAGGTCTATATTTTCCCTCAAGTAGACTTCCCGAAGCGACACTCAAAGTGAGTTTAGTTTTTGAATGTCCCTTAAATTATCCTTGAAATAGCAACCGACCGAGTCGTGGTTCAGTCCTCTCGGGCGCCCTCGGATCGGAATGCTTATGCGTAATATAGCAACCGTCCAAGCCGTGCTCACCTCTCACCCGGGGGACTCTTGTGTCGAGTTACGTGCGTTAGAGGTTCAGTCTAAGCGACCTAAGAGCTACTTCGGAACCCAAGGAGTTGTTGGGAACCTGTGACTATCCCTTGAAACTCCTACATCACAGCAACGCGGCCGTCCTTAAATGCGCTACCTTTATGACGTAAGCAGGAACATGATCATCAATAATCTAAATGAATAGGATACCGAAGATCGGGCAAAATGAAGGAAAAGATCAAAGAAAGCCGACCGTGGCTCAAGCCGGGATTAGGCTAGGAAGAATAAGTAAATTATTTCCAGGTACCAATTATTCATACCGATCACTCCGGCAGGCGTCGGCGGAGCTAAGAAAACTGAGGAGATGCCTGACGATGGAGACGAGGATGCCCGCATGGCAGAGGCGGGTCAAGGGATTGCACAATACACGTTACGTGTAATTAATTATAGCGATAGAGAAGGTAATTGGAGGTCCCCGGCGAGGCGGGTGCCGTCGACCGCGCTCCGACAATGGGCCTGGGAAAGCTTCCCACGTGAGGTTCGTTCATTAGTGGACGCGATGCTCATTATTAATATTTCGAAACGGTACCTCCGCTCCATGAAATGGACTGCAAAGAGAACCAGTCAGACGGAGGAGCTCTGCTAGGTAAATTGACTAGGACACTGTATTAGGTATGTGCACATATTGGAAACGGGAAAACACAAACACAAAAAGACGGACAACATAAAAATCTGACTCATTACACAGCAGGTCTGGAGAAATTTACAATTATGTAGTTAACCTTTAAACTAGTTATTTAGTTTTAGTGTGATGAACTGAAACCAAATCTGATCTTAATAACCTAAAATAAAGTAATAAAAGCTCTAGTCGCTTTGATTACTTAGCAATCTTTAACACTATGTGAAACAGAACTTAAGCGTCAATAACAGAAAAAAATATACGCGATAACCTGCCAAATTGAAATCTGCAAAATATTCCTAACACACATATGTGACATGTACATCAATATTTCACTACTGTACATACATACAAAATTTACTTTTTTATGCCGCAAGAGAGACAATTGCAATGTGCTAGTGTTTAGATTAAGTTAAGTGCTGATTGTTAGAAGTCCTTAGTACATAAAATAAAAATCTGTTTAATAAGATAAAATTAATAGAAGGAATAAATATATGTTTATCCTCCGCTGTTCAATCAACAAAGCTGCATAGGAACAGCTTTGCATTGGGATGCCTTGCTAATCTAGACGTAGTGTAGACAACGCACGGCTCTGGTCAGCACTCGGCAAGAGCAGCGTCCGCTAGCAGCCCGCCTTATACGATATGTCAGTGAACTTTGCGCGGGAATCTGGGTCACGTGATGGTGCACAGATAAAAAATATTTGCTTATCCTAGAACGCGTTCACTTTGTTTATATATTCTTTGTAATGAATGTTATTGTTTTTTGAGTGCGATTGTTTTAAGAACACAATAGTGGTGAATTTATATTTGCTTATACAATACAATAAAGAGTTTTGGAATGGTCAAAAATTTCATATCAAAATTTTGATATTTCTCTTTTTTAATAACTAAGTTACTTAAAGGAACGCCAAGACGGCGAAGTAGATTGAACGTTTGGATGTACAGGCGCGTGTATAAAAGGCTCTATTAGAATTGTACGATAATATTTTTCGTTGAAAAAAAAGTGTATATTTACTGGCCACGGATAAAAATCTAGAAGCCCGCTAAACGTTAAGTTATTTAAAAAGAAAAAAATATTATATGAGCCTAACTGTTGTGTAGATTATTAAAACAACTGGCACATAATAAAAGGGTAATACAATAGATCGTAAAAAAACTAATGCAGACGTCAAGATTAGCCAGGAAGTCACGTGAGTAAGCAGATCGCCGCGTTTAGAAATAAAATGAATTATTAAAAAAATTCCAGTTAATTAAATTACATGTAATAAATAATTAGACGGCCAGGCAGAAGGTAATCATATTAATACCGTACAGATGCGGTCATTAACAAGTGCTACTGTGAATTACTTAGAAAATATTTAATAAAGGACAAGTGGCTCGCAAGAAGATATTGTAACATTTACGATCTTATATACTATCGCATTAATCGTCTTAATCTTCGTTCACACATGTGACACTGGGTGTAGATATAGCGGGAAAGAATTTTCCTTCGTAATTTTTCGGAAAAGTTCGTATTTATCGTGCTCTCTGAAATAGCTCCATATAAATGGATATGACAATGTTATTCATTTAATACGATCATTCATTAATAGTACGGGTGTCATTGTATTCTGATAAAGGTCCGAGTTTTCCTGAAGGAAAATAATTTCTCGCTGCATCTGTACGTGTCTGATAAAAGACAATGATTACTATCTAAACGTATGGCGCATTGTTTTTGCTATGTACATCACATTGGTCCAAACAAGCTAATAAAGTTGTTTAGAGTTTTCCCTGACTCCTGGACAAAACGGCTACGGGAATGGCTATGGGGATAGGTGGAATACTGCTATCAGCTAACTAGCTAACAAACTAACAAACAAATATTTTTGTATAAAACGACTTGCAGATACTGTGTGCGAATTTGATGTCTGTGTGATTAAGCAATAGAAGTATAATGCGAGATAATTGTACGGAGGTAAATGGATTCGGGCTCGCAGACCGCCGCAGTACCGGCACGTGCTATTAGAATGAAGTAAAATATTTTTTTCTCTTTATATTATATTTTGGTCATTCCGAGATGCCAGAACATTTGTAAACGCTAGGTAAGTACTCCTAACCGCACCTCCTTAAGGACGCGAGGACAGCGATATGGAAGCAGGAGGGAATGAAATGGCAGACGTCAAAACCATTTTTGTGACGAACCGGCACTGAGTTTTTGAGACGCTCGCTGCAACAGTTTTTCCGGATTTGTGACGTGGCAGAGTTCTTAGATCGCTTAGGTTGAATTTATATTGGGATCAACTCGGTCAAGTGACCACGGCTTGACGGTTACTCTAGAGTTTGTATTCCAAAGCGAGGTTCGGGCACAAACCACAAAAATTTAACTATGATGATACTCCGGAAATGCGGCATAGTAACGTTTGAATTAGTCAATGACGGTTGCAATTTTTGGTGAATGCGTTAAGAAAAGTGTAATAAAGCGAAGGGAAGTTGAGAGGGAGATATAAGTTAGTGAAAATAAAAAGAGAGAGAGTTACGTTTCGAATATCTAAAACAATGCAGGTCTATCGTCTGTATCACACTGTAGGAGAGAGCAGTGCGCGCGCTGATTTGTCATTCTCTCTTGAATCGTGTATACATTATACATACATATAGATGGAGTTAAAGAAATTTTACTTCAGTTTTGTGGTGTACCATGTAATTATTTTTTATCTTAAAAATACTTCTTTAGGACTAGCGTAGAGGTGTTTGTGTCTATATCGTCGGCATGCGAGCAGCTCGCGGTCCGCACTCTCGGCTCTGCATTTCCGTTGCATCGACCTTGCTCGTTGCAGGTCGCTGTCGGACTTTTACTATAAGCCAGCCAATGCTGTTACTGCCATGCGATAAAGACAAGCGTGACTAAAGTACCCAGCTTGATTTTTAAACAATTTCTTTTAAATGTACACTTCTTTAATGTTATCTAAGTTTTCTTTTACCTTTATCTATATTATAGTGGAACGAAATGTGCTTTTGGCATGCAACGATAAATTGAATTGTGAAGTTTTAGTTATAATAAAGCAAGACACGAACATAATTTTAACCTTGTGATTAGTAGATAAGTGCTGCGCATTCGTAATACTGCGGTGCTCCCTTATGTTTGGAAATAAAAAAAACTTTTATTAAGTTACTTCAACGTACATTTTAAGTCTTCATCATACATGTAAACATAAGTGTTATATTTAAATTTCACTTAGCTATCGAAATCTTTGAAATCTTTTTAACATGAATCGGAGTAGTCACGGTATATGATATAATATCGTGATGTAGTATCGATGCCATGCGATAAATTGTATTAATATATCAATATTTTCCATATACCGTAATTTGTTTCTAAATAGTACTTAAATAAGTAACCCAAAAAACCGTGGTATATTATAAATATTATGTAACCAGTGTTGCCATCACTGAAAGTAGGAGACATACTACATTACTCTCTTGGTGTTGGCAGCACAAATAAGTGTTTTATTTACGTTTTATTTTTATCCATTTGCAATCACAAATAATGGAATTATTTGTTATTTCATTTCTTACGATATTTGTGTATCGAGTGAAATATATCGATGTTAGATGATTCGATAAAATGGTATTAAAGAATATATCGTGTTCATATATCGATATAAATATCGTGGATTGACCTAAAAAGCAAAATAAATTGGTTAAATTAAGAAGGTTTCGGATAAACCAACTTTCACAGACCGCTATATGTATCAAAGTTATTTCTACAAGTTAATAAATTTAAAAAAGTACATTAGAAAACATAACAAGCGGCGGTTGCGTGACGTGCGCAGTAAAGATTTGGCGCTTATCGACATATCGACATGCGAGGCCGGGGCACACAGTGTGGAGGATGAGCACTCGGGTCAGTTCCCAGGTTAAATGGAACAATATAATACACATTGCATTAGGTCTTCGCATAAGGCCACGGCGCCCGTTCGCAGACTACATTCCAAAGACAAGAGCAGTCGCCTAACACGCCATATATATATATGAATATGCTCTTTCATCCATACAATCAAACGGAAGAAACGAAATCAAAAATCAATAGCATTAGGCTATTGACATGTGATTTCTAAACGTGTCTGCGAGACATAAGGTCGCAGGTTCGAATCCACCATTCAACTATAGGCGTGACCCATGTCCTAGCGCAAGGTTAAACTTGGAATAGTTTACAAGACTGTTAATAATATTTGTGAAACAATTTCCTTTAATTTTTATTGCCAAGGATGTTAAATGTAGTTTGATTAAAGTTTGGTTAGAGTCCGATCAATTCTATTCTGTACTTTTCCGCGCTTAATAGCGTTTCACGTTTGATTTGATTTAAAATCGGTTTTTGTTTTTACTCGTAAATATACTTGTGATAATGATGACATAGAACTCAGTCCACGTGATAATACAATTGAAAGGTACATGCTTTTTTAATATTCCAATCGATAAAGTTCCGACATACGTCTAAACAACTTGTGTTGCAAACAAGATTATCATAATAATCATTATTGAGGGATACTTGTTGTACATTGTAATGTAGCTCGAGTAGTAATCTCTCTATCGACCCCTCTTTATTGAAGTGGGGGCGAGACAGCGGCGGTTGCGGCGCTCGCAGCCGGATATTGGACCTGTGTTGCCAATTATCTCGTACACCGCGCGGAACGTTTCGGAAATTTTCAACGAATAAAATGAAAAAGTAAAACTTACTTCAAATTTAAAAGTTATATGGTTTTCTCGTGGATGCCGTTGTCAGACTGGACCGATCGCACGGTAAGCTTCAGTTTTCAAGTAAAAAGAATCATCAATATCGGGTTATCAAGTCGAAGCTTTTGTGATAACAAAAATAAAATAAATATAACGAATATTATTATTATTATTTAGCCAGAAGATGCATGTGCGTTGTCGGCTTTTGAGGAAAGAGTAGGCCCGTTTTTTGATGGTTCATAAATCCCATCGTTTCAGAAATGCCGGTGATGAAAACTTATTCCACAGGTTTTGAAACGCCAACCAAGAAGATGTTGATGGAATTTATTTTTTAGAAAAAAATTACATGGTAAAATTTACGATAATTGTTATTTTGTGTTAATAAAATAAAACATTTTAGCCAAAGTGTCCCTGATTTAATACTTAACTGTGTGGTGTATAGTTAGAGGTCTAATATAAAAGTCCCCACACGAGTAATAGACAAGTTCTTGTCCTAGCATTACCCTCCTGCCGGCCACCCTTTCGTTTGTATGCATTAAAAGAACAAAACGGACCGTCCGCTGGCAACCCTAACGAGGCGATCGTGTTATCATTTCCGCGCGGGCCGCAGGAGTCGCGACCGTTCGCGAGTGGAACCCTCCCAGCCCTCATTTCTGCCCAATTCGATAAGACTGGTTGATTTATGACGTAGCAACTGGCGAGGGCAACGACCTTACCGAATATCGCTACGACGTATAACAGTGTGTAACGTATTTTTGTTTGTATTTAAACAACATTGTCATACACGGCAAAAACATATAATATGTGACAACCGTGAAACAGTATACCACCAGCGAATATCCATCCTTCGAGAAATGGTCTGTCTTCGAGTAGTATATTCTCGATGATATGTGTGTATCACCCTAGAGGTAACGGGCTGATGAAAGAGAATTAGTATTTTAGCTTCCTTACCTCGTCACAAGCAGAGCACCTCGGCTTAAGAGTCTCTGCATGATGCCTGCCGCAGTAAAGACGACCGTCCTTCCAGAAGTACACCAGGTCGACCAGCAGCTCTTGGCAGCCCCCGCAGACGAAGCAGGCGGGGTGCCAGCGCGCCGAGGGTCCGGCTCTTGCCGCGGACACGCACATGTCTCCCGCCGACATCGTTTCTTCGCACTGTAACAATAATGACCCAGTTAGACTGTACAGAATTATATAAAGTGTGGAAAGCTACATACGTTAGTTGTTAGATCGGTGACAGGGAAGCACGGAGCGACGTGAAATACCTATACTCTAAATCTAATCCACGCTGATATCGTTAGATGTTGGTGTTTCCCGACGGGAACAGTGTTGTCTACTGCAAGAGCAGCTGTGACTTGATTGGACTGGTAACTTAAGGTTGCTCACACGTATCTTGGACATTAGAAGCTAAGCTGGAATTTTATTCTGCCCTCATGGCTACTTAATTACGCGAGTAGAGTAACCATCCAAGCCGAGGTCCCTTCTCGGGACTCCTTGCACGTGTTTTTTTTATTTTTTTTATTAGCCTGTGGGGAACGTACCTAGCCGCGTAAACGCCCCCCGGG
Source organism: Meandrusa payeni (assembly GCA_029286785.1). Taxonomy (NCBI): domain Eukaryota; kingdom Metazoa; phylum Arthropoda; class Insecta; order Lepidoptera; family Papilionidae; genus Meandrusa; species Meandrusa payeni. Next base: position 273,045 of record JAGSMX010000008.1, on the reverse strand, counting down.
TGAGGGACGAATTATGTCGGGCCCTCACCGACTAAACCCCACAGGGTGTTCCTCCACGGTCGCGTATGGTGGCAGGGCCATGGGAACAGAGAGACATCCGCGTTGCACGTGTTGCCTAATACAAGTTAAGCGACGTAAGAACTCTACCACCTCGCAAATCGATTCCTCTGGTTTGGCAGATCATACGTTTCGCTGAGCGAAGACACCTAGAAGACAGGTGTAGGTGCCCAACGAACTCAAGTTTAAATACATTTTGGAGAGTCTGCACTTTACCATCAATGAAGTACCAATATAATTGTATACAGTAACATATTCTGGTGGAGCAGGCACCATGTTCTACTAATATTATAAACGTGAATGTTTGTAAGTATGTATGTGAAGTGTTGCTCTATCATGCACAAACAACTGAATAGATTTTGATGAATCTTTACAATAATATAGTTTACATGTCAGAGTAACAGATAGGCTATAATTAATAAAGATATAGTTTAAATTATCGAAAATATAACGATAAGTAGCAAAAAAAAACTGCCATCTATTGCGGCGTGCGCTGTAAAATCCGTAGGAGTTATAATGATGGAAATGTTTCTCTTAAATAGTCCTACAAAATAGTCCGCGACAGCCTATATCTGTCTTTTGTGTGTAAGCCGTTATCACCAAAATAGTGTCCATCAACAAATAATCAATAATCTCATCATCCAAAAATACAATAAAACTTGATAATTTATTTCTAACTCACATTTGGTAGTAAAAATTGATTCTTATATAAAAATAAATTAAGGTTAAAAAGGTACAAGAGATACAGAAAAGGGAGTTTTAGATCGCGCGAGACCGCAGGGCGCAGCTAGTCTTAAATATAACTGCGCACCGCGATAGGCACATACGTTACGTCATGTGTAGTTGCGTGTAAGACTTACGTAGTCTATGAGAGCAATGACTGTTAGGTCTTGTTTGGACGTTCGACTAGTACTCCAGTTTCTCTATCACACGAGGAATGCGTGAATCAGCGCGCAGTCGGTGCTCGGTGTGGATGCCAGTGCGGTGACGCCTGCTCCTCCATTGTCACCGGCTGTTGTTGCATTAGAAAGGTCACGGCGGTATCTACTTCCATTCATGGTATAGTTTTCATCTCCTTTGGACAATCATTCGATTGTCTTTTGTTCATTGTCAGATATTACACGGCTTTTAATAAACAATAACAATAATATTGGTGGGCGACTGTGTGCTCAGTCGGCACTTCTGCCAGTCCGAAATAACTACTAGTGGACTTGTTATAATAGAAAGTAGTATATAAAAACCATTCCTTAAAATATATGTATGATTTTAGATTCACCGGTACAAATATGCCCTAAAAAGCTTCGTTAAAATGTTTGACTCGGCTCTCCCATCATTGGGTCATAGAAACAACAAGTAATAGGTAATTCAAAACGTATTATGACATTTCTAAGAGGGTTGGAAAATATCAATGTTCACTCTAGTTGGTATTAATAATGTGTTAATTTATATGTAGGAACTAGTGCTCGATCAGATATATCGTTGATACAGTGCTGTGCGACAGGCCCGCGGCCTTGCCAGCCCTTGCTCCGCGTCTGACGTCTGCGCAGTTAACTTGCGCCGGGTTTTTCCGTCGCAACACCGGCGTCACCTGATGTCATTAAATCTATTTAATATACAGTAGATATATTAATTGTCCGATAACTTTTACTATATACGAATGATTAAGACGCTTGGGGGGACAATGCTCAAAAAGTTCTAAATATTCTTCAGATGACTCATTCGAAGTTTATTTATGTATTTATTATTTTACAAAATCAGTTAATGAATTATAATAAATATGTCGGCCACACATATTCAAAATCTAAGTCATCTCTGTCTCATTATAAACATATTTTTTCCAGTCCATAAGTGCATTGAAAACAATTAAAAACAATAAACACATGAAAAGAAAATAATTCTATTATGTTCCTACCCTCCGTACTAGTTACAAGAACTGTACTAATGGCAGAGCGGTGCGACTAGTTCATTATTTACATTAAAATATGATTAAGATGTATACGTTACGGCCTTCTTACTCAAATGAGGAAGACATAAATAGCAATTACAATACATTTGTTGTCGGTCGCTTGAATTCGTTAATAGCACGTAACTTTGATTTTTTATATAGGAAAAGTGAGTGATCACCGTCGCTCATGAACGTCCAGCCGCAGGTGGCTTACCGGATTTTGAGATAGAAATAGGCTCATTTCTTGAAGGTCTCCTAATTTCGTTCGAAAAAGAAGATTCCGCAAGTTGACTGTGCGTGGAAGAAAGTTACGCAAAAAACAGTTACAGTCAACAATGAAGATAGTGGAATTTGGAATTGTGCCGAGATGTGCAGTAATGGAAATCGGTAGCTCGGTAGGAAGATCCCAAACAGTTCTTCGGAACACTCCCCGTGGTAAATACGATAGAGAATGTAGTAATAATAGCAGTGCCGTGCTATAGTCGACGTGAACGAATTCAAGTCGCGCGTATTGAAACTGTCAAGAAGTGTGGTCGTCGGCCGGGGCACAGAGATCCTTCCACGAAGTCCGCTACGTGTCTACCCCGTGTCGCAGGCGTACCTCGCAAAACAAGCGCGTTAAAATATGCACTCCCCGAAAATACCAGGTAACGCCTTAAACGATGTGTCCGTTCATCACGTTTTATTATATGTTACGAGCTAGAGCGCGCTCCTAGTGACTGTAACTACCGTCCCGCTACTACAGGGAATATAGGTTGCTGACCTTTCTACTTATTGCCAACACCAGCAACCGGTCGAAGTCCTGGAGTACAATGTACAGTTGCCGGCAAATAACTTTAGCGCTGACCGTTAATGCGCAATAGTTGAAATTAAGGTATCACAGAGCAATAAAGAGGGGCGAGAGTGGTGACGCTTATCGACTCTCCTGACTTGCTCTGCCCCGCGCACCGATACCTAGCTCCTGGTGTACAGTGGCATTCTAAATTTTATGTTGACTTGTCTTCTGTTAATTTTGAGATATTTTTTATTGACTGTTACAGTTTGTAAATATTACATTATATTGTAATAACTAGCTTAAACGAATTAGCATAGACATAAGTGCAAACAAAAACATTTTGGCCACGGCTATCCATGAGAAAACCATTTAAGTCTTAAATTTGCATTGAGTATGTGCGCGACAAATGGACGAATAACTCAATATCACGCCAGCCGACTGTACACTGTGTTTCAAGGGTAGATGAGAGTCTAGTTAGATTCTGATTAATTCTATTTTGTAATATTCCTACGATAATTCGTAAATACATAGGGGCGTCCGCGCATAGTAACGTTTAACGATTGATTCGATTTGAAGTCGGTTTTTGTTTTAACTCGTAAATATACTTGTAGATAGATGACTCTGTGCGAGGCGACTGCAGCAATGAGATGCCGAAATCCGGAGCTAGAGCTCCAAAAGGCTGATGATGTTGGATTTTTTGAAACATAAAGTGAAAACCTTAATTAAAATGTTGGCAACGTTTCACTCTGAAACGAATTAATCGGGTTATTGTTCAGGCGCACGCGGTTACGTGATTACGTTAACATCAGTTCGCCTCAATTATTGTAATTAAGTGATAATAAACTTTCTGTTGAAGCCATTGAAGATTCGGAAGTGGTAATGGGTGTAATTAAATGTGAAATACATTATCAACGTCCTCCTTACGTGCAATTATACGCTCGTTTAATGTGTCAGAGCGCCGGCCGCGGAGATGTACCGCTTGTTATCTTCTGGGTACTAACTGGTATAGCAATATCATAAGTAACATTTAAGATTATAACAAGGTAACTTGAGTTTTCAACTGACCCGAAAGGTAAAGATATTGTAAGGTCGTAGGTTCGACTCCTCCATTCGACTGTTGACGTGAACCATCTCTTAGCAAAAGATTAAACTACTAAAATTCTTGTTAAGCATGGAATGGAATGGTTAACAAGAATTTTAATAATATTTGAGAAAAATATCTTTAAAAATAGACAACAGTACAGGAAGTTTCCGTGTTAACGCTACTATTGCAACGTACTGTGTTCATCTGATAACAATCAGAAGATATCACGACATAAAGTACGAAAATACAAAGTAATCAATACAATTATATAACGCGCGTGAGAGGACGTGCGTTGCGATGTGTGTGTGTGTGTGTGCGTGAGTGTAATAAAATAATATACCCAGTCTTGCCATAAATACTTGCAAGTAACAGTTATTACTTTTACAGTGTATTCATTTAATATATAAATAAAAAACAATTTAAATTATAAAAAGCTTACTCGAAGTGTTCCTCACTGGCTGCAATACAATGCTTTAAACGTTTAGGCCAATTATCAATTGAACGGACTCTTTCCATTGGAAAATTCTTCCGTGCCAATCGTACGGATTATTTTAACGCAACGCAAAATATTGCACAATGTGTTGGCGCCGAAATGAGAGAAAACTCAGTGAATATTCATATAAAAATAATAGATTTCAAATTCAAATGTAATATTTTGTTTATTTTTAATTGTAACAATATTTATTGTCAAACTAAGTATATACATTGTACATGCAAATGATATACATACTGTTAGGTTTTCATGTCCCTAGTGAAGCAAGTCGCGCGACGGCATCAATCTCAAGTTACTATTAAGTTGTAAATGCGAAACTATGTAATCGTAGGAAAGAAATATTGAGATGGCACTCGCGTGGAATTGGGTTGGAGCCGTGCCAAGTCGAGTAGTTCCGTGCTTTATGGGATCGCCATGGTGTCGGGGTTCAACGGCCGGATAACTAAGCCCCGCTGTAGAGATCGCTTACAAGAATATTTTCTTTGACACAGTTTCCAGTTTTATTGATTACAAACTAAAACTGTAGCGACCCTCTCGTCTAACGGTCGCGATTGTATAAAACAATCACTCGCTGACATATCTGACTGACTCGCCCAACATATATTATAACCACCACCATAGAATATCACAAATTGTTACTAACAAATCACTCACTCAACATTATCACTGAACTTTATTGTGACTACCGACCAACTTGCTTAATTTTCATTCTGTCAAACACTGGTTACTCCTACTAATGTTTGATTCGATTTCGATTGAAGTTGGTTTTTAGTTTTTACTTGTCAATATCGACGCTGGAAAGCAACGTTTTTGCTTGTTTTGTAAGTCACACTTCATATACACCGATAGAGTCAGAAAAAAAAGACGCGTCGAATGATATATGACTTGTAACAATTAGATGAAAAATAGCGAAAATAGGATTTTCAAAATTGACACTTTTCGTTTTAGTATCGTATAACGATTTAAATAACAAGAAAACTCTAGGTTAATGCCGTGGTACAATACTTATTCAGCAAAAAATAATAAATATTGTGTCCAAAAACGACAGCTCTAAGTCGAAAGTAATATTTTTTTTAAAAAAAGTTCAACTGTTTTTCGGCTATGGTGAACAATTTCATTTTTTTGAGTTACTACGTTTTTGTTTTCCAGCACCGATGTAGCTGTCGGTTCACAACAATACGCAGTGACCTTCAGATTGAAGTAAATCGGAGTTATCGATCAGCATTGTGCATTCGTCGGTGGATAGCGATGGACATGTAACTACATCGGTTTGCAAGCAGATCGGACGTACATGGTCAAACACTGTGTTACCTTGAATGTTCGAAGAGTGTTCATGTGGCCATGAGGGGAGCGGCTGGAAGCATATCGATGAAGATATATCATGCTTATCATGACGGATTTTAGCTCTGACAGCGTTTTAAGGTTATTATATAAAAATAATCCTAAACGCTATGGCAAAAATCTCTGCTGTTTTTGAACATGAGACAAACGAGGGAACCCCGGGCCTGGTGTTGGCATCACGTCATCATAGCTCGACCTGAACTCATTGGCGCCAAAACAAACAAAAATCTTCACTTTTAAAACATTTACAAACAAACTTAATTTCTACTAAATTAATTGTGTCAAAATGAACGGTCAATGATATTACAGTAGACGATTTTTGCTAGTTTTGGTAACCTGCTTATTCCCAGGTCTTACAAAGCTATTCCAATGACATACGAGCAATATCTATAAAACAATAGGTGTTCTAATTTTATTTTAAATTTCTATGTTTTGTTTTATTTAATTTTATATTTTTAATTTTATTGGGTGTACTTTATTAATTTTATGGAAATTTTGGAGCTTACGTGGAGTTCTATTACGAATTTCCGACTACTTGCTTTATGCTACGCTACAATACGTGACTACATGGACGCAATAATAATTATGATAATTCAAAATTATCCAAAATAACCTCAAAATTCTTTGTATGACATGTCAAAAAATATTTGGTTTGAAGAGCAGACGACAAAGTCAGCAGCTGATGTTCTCACACACACAGGCGAATGGCGATCAATATTAATAGAGTTTGCCAACCTTGGCATCGCCATATCGGCTTTATGATTAATTCCAGCCCTGTTGCGAGCTGGTATCAACGAGAGGTTGAACGGAATCGGCGCGGCCGGCTCACAAGCGCGCCCACTTGCCATTCCGAGCGCGACCACTTCGGGTATTCAGGGAGGATTACGAACCACTTGCACATAGCTGGCCGTCTGCGCTCGCAGACAACTTCTCTGTGAGTCACGGTCGCTGCTCGGAGTTGAGACGGGGCTCAAGGCATGAGCGGACACCTCTGAACTCTGATCTGCACTGAGTAAAACTCAACTCACTCAAGATATTACAATCGCTGTCTGCATGTTAAGGAACAGTGTGATTGGACAATATATTTTGATAAATTTATTAGTAAGCATAGTAAATAACCTTTGCTATTAAAATATAATAACCATTTTTGGCGTTTCAATAATTTACAGTAATGTTATTAAATCATATTCGTTTCGCTTCTCAAACGCAATCCGGTCAGTGTTGAGCGCAGGCGTAAGGTTTTCTATAGATTGTATTTAGGTAGCCTTTTCCCTTTTCTACAGATTGTATTTTGGAGAGTGTGCTTAGGAACTAAATGATCTAATTCCCCCATCCCCGTGCCACCATCGGACTTCAAGACGCACTGCAGGATTTTAGTTTTTGTTGTGAATATCCCTCAAATCGGTCTTTCGTTATTCGTACAGCAAAGGACTGGAACAGTAATAGTTATATTAGCCCGCATCTGCCTTTCTGTGTAGGTATTTATAGTTTTTTAAATGTGGGTATTTTCAAAAATATACTGAATAGGCATTTAATAAGCTAGTACGCCTTATCATCCAGAACTGCATTTTCTCTTAACATCAGATGGGATCGTAGTCAAGCACTCGCTGACGTTCCTTCATTGCTGATTGATTTCTGTAAGGTTAAGAACTGTTGCCGCATTAAGGACTATGTACTTTGTACTTGCTTCGGCAGTACATAAACTAAAATTGGAACGATACAGAGAAGATTAGCATGGCCCCTGCGCAAGGATGACACGCAAAATCGTGAAGCGTTCCACATTTTTTTTTGTGTCCTGTCGCTGACAGATCCGGGGCACCCCGCTCATAACGGCTGATGGCATTCGCGGTAGGTTTAGTGGGTATGGGCTGCCCAGGCCGAGTCCCACACATCCCTCCGGGCCCACCCAGGGTACCGGAGGATGGTTAATAACTCGATTCCCCCGCGTTAACAAAAAAAAAAAAAAATTAAGGACTATGTACGGGATATGACTGTGTAAATTTGTTCGTGTCCAGCGTGGAAAAGTGTATGCGCATGATTGGTATAGCAGACATTTTTATATTTTTCCATAATTGAAATCATATAAGGATTACCCACCACCTCCCATGGATCGACCCCTCCGGTTGACAGGCGTGAGTATTTGACTTTTAACTATTTAAATTTATAATACGGCAAATTGGTGATGCTGTTTGCAATCTATTTGGGGGCTAATCAGTTTAATTCGCCCTCAAGACAAACAATATGACGAGCGCCGCGCTGTGTTTGACTTTCACTGACATTGCGTACGTGCCAAGCGGACGCAGAGTCAGCTGAGCGGCGGAAACAGGACGTGACGTCACGGGATGTTATCGTAGGTTGCTGGTCTATTTTAATGCACGCGGCGGCGCGGCGACACAACTCCAGCGGCGCGCTGTACGACTGTCCGGTCGTTAAGTTGCGAGCGCTTCCGACTTGGGACTTAAGGTTGTGGTGCCTCAATTTACGGATAAATCATTGCATAGTTGTGACAGTTGAGCGAATTTGGTAATCCACCTGAAATAGGAGCATTGTGCTGCCCTGATGATGCCGGTAAAAGATTTCTGCAGATAACATCCGCTAATCTAGTTTCCTCCTCCAATCATCCCGATAGAGAATACGTTAGGGCGTGCTGAGTTTGACTGCCGTGGGAGTTCTGGAAGTTCTTCAAATCTCTTCTTCCTTCTCAATACTAAAGAAACGCTATTACCGTTTATCTTAAATGCTTTAATGCGCAATACGCTTGTATACGCGGGGTACGGGCTGCAAGCGTTTACGAGTATATTTTCTCCTCATTTTAACTTTAAGCAATACCTGCAACTGTTCACTTAGTCACGTGACATATACCACTTACCATAACTGTGTAACCAAGTGTACCCTATCGCCCCACAACGTATAGACACCTCTAATGAGAAGTCTTACGTAATCCATTAACGTAATACTAAGTCCATTAGGATAGACTGTAGGCCTATCTGTTGGATTTCATAAATAAGGCTCTTAATGCCGAGATTTAGCGGCCGTAAGCCTCATTATGACAGCATAAATCCCGCACTGCGATTGCCTACAGTCGAGTCGGTTCAACTTCTTCAGCCCTTCGTAATTTAACTTTTACAAAATAAGCTGTCACGTTTGTTACCTCCCAACGGGTAGAAAAATATACCTTTGTGATTATTTTCACCGGTTTACTTGTTTTTCATCTTAGCATTGATGCGAGCACAAGTTGGTAAACAAGATTTTTTTAAATTGCTTGGCGTGTTATTTAATAATTAAGAAGTATATTTCTATTCGTGTATATGTCGTAAGGGACCACACACCGGATCAGCATTTGACAAATGACTACATTTACCACGATCATCAGCGAAAAAATCTCATCAAGTGCAAAATATCGGCGGTGACCCGCGCTAATTTCACAAAAAAGTCCGGTGTAGTTCAAATCAAACAGTCATCAGTATGGACCCTTCCAAAGGTGATTTGGAAAACACATTTGGCTTGAAAGAAACCGACGTGGACCGCATTTGGTAATCTATTATTATATCAATAATGTATTAAACAAAATAAGGTAAAATAAGACGTGCGCGATGTTGTTAAGACTGAAGATGTGGCGCTGAGATATCACGCGGCGGTAGAGTTCGAGTCAATTTGGATGCGGCGTAGAACAAATATTTCGGTGAGATAATTACAAGCTGCCTCGTTGATTTGCGGAGAATTAACGGACAAACATTCGAGCAAACATTGGCCATGGGCTAATAGTTGGGCTAATAATGGGGTAATTGTTGACCACCGTCGAAGGGAATTAGGAGGTGACGCGGTGTGTCAAGTAAGTGCGTGGTGATTTGTTTGTTCGTTTTTATGTTAGCAACTTTTAAATTTTTTTAACCATCTGGAAAGAATGTTAACGTTCGAATCCTACCTGAAGAACACTGTCAACGTAAATCGGTAACTAATGAACCACTCTCATGATATTCTGCTTCGTTAAAGTTGAGTTCACTTAATGTGCTTGAGCTGTAACCGGGCGTCAGGTCCCGCGGAGTTCTCTTGACGTGAGTGCAATTTCCAAACCTGTGCATGCAATGCATGTAGCATTCCACAGTTACCGTTTCCACGAGATCTGTTTGTAGATGTTTATGGCGGCAGGACTACGTGTTAATTACTAGTGGCCAGTCCAAATACGCGGCCGTGGTACCCGGCGTTTGAATCCACACAGAAGTCGACAAACCTTACTTGGACACCTCGCAACAGGGTTGCCATGTAGCTACCGTTCATATGGATAATCCTACAGACAGATAAAACCGATCAATTTTAAACAAAATTGAAAAATTTACAACTTCTCACTGAGATGACAATTCTTCGGTCGCCCAATTAATTGAGTCAATGCACGTTGATGATAATGACCACGATGGAGAATAACTTTATAAAAATGTAAAGCTGAGCTTAATTCCTGTACTCGGATTACATGGTGGCGAAAATCCTGATGGATTTTTCGTACACGATCGTTCAACGCATTCACACGTGGCAGAAACACATCACACAACACAAATGTTACCAATTTTGTATTATAATTGCTAGTTGGATCCCCTCTGGTGACGCTTACGCTGTTACTGACCTGATCTGAAGAGCTCAATTTCAATTTCGAAGAGGCTCACCACGGCCTGGTCACAATTATTAAAATTAGTTAAGTACATCCGTTCGAAAATGTGTCTTCAAAACACTGAAAGTCTGATTACCTCACGCATGAGAACGCCAAATATAAAATTAAAGTGTTATGACATGCAATGCATGCACTCTTCTTCTTCTTGATTGTCTGTCAAGTGCAGGGCAAAGATAATCAGGAGAGATAAAGTCTGGTGAAAGAACTAAACATTCTTTCATGACATAAAGCAAAAGTCTCGTTAGCCGGTACCTGGTGATCTCTCTAATTACCCGCTCTGAACTGACGCTGTCGTGATGAATCGTAGGGTTGACTAAACGCTTCAATGAGCTAAACTGAACTTGATTGATTTATTCTATACCTTTGGACCTCCTGATCAAGTGAGAATAATCATTCCAGGAATTAGCGAAGTATCTGTTTCGTTACCGAGACAATAGCGGTTATCGTAGTGAGGTGGTGAATGTCGCACGAGGTCGGGGACGTGCGCGGCGTGCCGAGCAGGCCGCACATGGAGACTGCCAGCTCAAACTTATTTACGAGTTTATAGTATTCAGGAAGAAGACGGCCGATTGACATGGACAATGTGTCCCCGCGAACTATTTGAGACAAGAGGTACCACTACAAATGGGCTATTGTACTACGCCTTGATCAAGCTCCGAGGATTTTTAGTGATAATTATTGCTGTGTGAGATATCTTTTACGTTTGTCTGATAAGTTCTCACCAATCTAGAAGCCATCTGGGGAAACACAACCAATTATCATCATCTTCTTTAAAGATCCCGTTACGTTCCAATTTATTTATAAAGTTAAGTTTTAGACATTCTAGTTCGGCGGCCTCGAGGCTTCACAGCTACAACACCTAACACTTCGTAGCTGTGCGCGTATGTTTGCTTTCTAGTCTGTGTTCTTTTGCACATTTTGTGTTTTTTACACGTTATCATTTACCCCTCAATCATTCCTAACATGTTGAAACCATCGCTGCATACATTGTTAAGAGAACCCACGATATCCACTTTAACTTCAAACTCTTTGGTTTTAACATAATATTATTCAAAATTGTTTTATAATGTCAGTAGTGTGGCCTATTTATACTGTAAGTTCCCTGAATATCCAGTCTCTCAGCTCAGCCTTGCGACCGTGCGGCGGGCAGGCATTCCCACAGCGCGGAGCACGCCTCTCCCGGCCCCACTTGTCTCGTTTTATTTTATTTCCCGCTGATACCTGCGAGGCCCCCCGGCTAGTTGACGCTTTGTCGGCGCCACAGTGGACCGTATACATCCAATACTGCTCCAGTGTTTGCGGAGTGCAAGCGGCGCAGTGCAGACGCGGCGTTAGACGGCGCGGTGCGGGGAAGTTCTTGGAATATGTAGTAATAAAGGGTGAGGCGAATCAGTCACGTAGTGTTCATTTTAACAATTCGATCAATCTGTAAATCCGTACACACCAACTTGCTGATACTGTAATAGTACAGGAGACTGGGATGTCGGTGCTTCTCCGCACAAGGTGTCTTTGACCTCAATCTCTTCTTCGGGAGATCTCCTCTTGCATCTTGAGCCAAGAACACGGAGAGCCATGGTAGTTCCACTCCATTCAAATTGATTGACCACGAATAAGAATATATATCATCGTTATCTTTGCTCTCAAATCTGGGATATGGACGTAAGGATTTTTATATTTTTATGAGTTATGTGATGTGCTATGTTCAAGTGGTGTGTTTGTCCAGACTACACGCCACTAGACTCGTTCCGCCGCCCTCGTTTCCTCGTTTGCTCAGACAGACCGATCACTGAAATATATTATCGGTTGCGTTTATAAATTATGTTTGCCTCTGCCTAAAAATAAGAGTTTTATTAATAAAAAAGTGTACTCACGTCGTTAATACAATGAATTACATATTAAACGTACGCAAGTATCGAGCGAATGATAAAACGTATTTACGCGTTTTGTTATTCATTGATTTTCCAATGATCATGTTTATTTAAATAAAATGTTTGCGTGACTCTTCACTATCATCACATCCGATGGTGGTCCAGCTAAGTAGCAGAATATTTTTGGCCCATATCTGATGATTTGTTACAGGTGATAAAAAATGTTAAGACTTGATCACTATTCCACCCACTGGAGTGGACATGTAACTTTACATGGTCGATAACTCAGATTTCATAAACACTCGTTTTCTACTGAAGACTTCGGATGGACGTAGACATAGGATAATACCGATGCACGTACATTTTTAATCTATATGATCCATTTATTTGCGTTGTTCAAAACTACGTTTAACGACTTCTTAACCTGTATTAATCCTTGGACAATATCGCCACGTAGGAATATTTAACCATTTGTTCGCCCATTGAGAGTACAAATCTTTATATACCTTCTCCTGTTATCTACCCGAAGGTCGTCAGTACTGGAGACTCCTCTCGTGTAGCAGATGCTCATGGGTACTGCAATTCACTTAGCTTTAATGACCAACTTGCTTATTTCCTATAAAAAAGTTTGCTCAAACGACTCGCGTTTTCGTCACCTTTGACTAACGTCCTAACAGAGTGTTAATTTTTATTTCTAGAGTTGAATAGAAATATCAAAAATGGAAGAGAGAACCAATAATCTGTAATGATCGGCATAGCTAACGTCTTTCGGAGGTGCCCCTTTCCGTCGCTACGGTGTTCTCTGAGGCTCTAAAAATTCTTCAATGTCAACTCGCACCAACTATTGGGCGTGTAGTAAAAAAGGGCGCCGGATTCGAACCCGAGGGTCGCCGCGTGTGGGAACGCCGTCGCCGTGAAATTACTGAAGATTCACACAAGAAATAGTCCGTAAAAAAATGTGCCCCTTAATACGTCACGTAACGAGTGCGACGCGATTGTACTTGTTTCTCTCTCGCGATGTCATACTAAATTGATATTTTAACTTATTAATTTTAAAAGGAACTATAAACATAGCAATTATATTATTTAAAAAAAATTCCCTTGGCAGTGCTCGCGACATACGAGTATTATACTTTGATATTATCGTTAAGATAATTCAAGCATATCTGTCATTATATCTATCTTCCCTATAATCATAATAAATATCATAAATAACTAATTACTAATTAGAATCGAGGGAGTTGGAGTGTGAGATGTTTTTTTAAAACATTTTTTAGATATTTTGGATATGAAATATAGTTACATTAAATATTTGCGAGCAATACGATCGATGAACTCGTTTAATTCTTTTCTACTGACGTTTGTTCTTAGCCCTAAATCACTTAGTAAATATACATAATTATCACGCCACTAGAACTTGGCAGTAGCTAGTAAGTATCTAACAAGTAAGCTCTTATGATGACGCCCTAATGAAAATCAAAGGGAATTTAATATCCTCTGAAGCCAATTGTCCACAGGGCTGCATCCATTTTATTATTGCTGATACTTTCATCGTGCGTTGCGTCAGGAAAACCATTACCAGGGAAAATTTTCATATTTTAACTGTGCTCTGTAAAGACGCCGGCAACGCACTATGGAATTTAATAGTTTAAAGTGTTATGACACTTGGGAAATGTAAACTGTTGGGCGCTGAGGACGCGGCCGAGATCACGCTGGGTAACGTCTCGCCTTAAAATGCATTATGCGCTCTTTTGTAACACAATCATCGGTTTATCGTGTGAAGTGTTCATTAAATTAAAACACTTCGTATAACTTTATAAGTTAATTATGTCATAAAACATCGTTTCGCATTAAGAGCTCGCATTAAAATGATTCTTTTTTAAGAATTGTGATTATGTATGTAGAAGATCGAGGCTCAATTTTAAACGGCTTTACGGTTGAAGCTCATATATTAAGGTAAATAATCAATTTCTGCTCTACATTTTCCTCCCCATATCGGATCGATCGCAGTTTAATCTCGGACATCTTTATATCTACCATCCCCTAACAATTTTTTATCGATGTTTTTTTTAACTTTTACGCATTCAAACAATGTGGCGGCGGGCTGTAATTAAAAGTGTCCGCTGTGCGCCGGACAAACGCCTTTTTTGTGAGGCCACAGTTTTTGTGGCGCTGGGATCTAATCCAATTGGACTTTACGACGTTTACTAATTGATCGGTTTACTGTTGATTTATTTTAGTTAGTTTTAATTGAAAAATAGATAAGATAATGAAGGATTCATCCCCTCTTAGATAAGCTTCTCCTTGGTCGTCTCACTCTTATCAGAGATGGTTGGCTTTCATGTTCCCGTGGGTTGGGCGACAGACAGCATCCGCCGCACGTCGTCTCGCCACCTCTGCCTACTGGCAGTCAATCGGGCACATTCGTGTACACCGTATACCCAACCCACCATACCCCGCACCTGATCCATCCATCGCATTGGGGATCTGACTACTGGTCTAGTGCCTTGCACTTTGCCCTGCACCACGTCTCACCACCTCCGCCTGCTGGCCATTACTCGGGCTAAGGTTAGCTTAGCGAAGTATAGTGGGTGCTCCAGCTAAGCTTAGACGGCCTTTTGTGTCCAGTATTGTTTTACTGGAAAGATTCACTTTTTATTTCTTTAGAGTGCATAAATTAATATATTAGAGTATCAGTCAAGGTTGACACATGACTCAAGTAGCGTTGCTACAGCAAAGTCTGTCCAGCACTGAACTGAATTAAAACATTTCACGAAATTCGAAAAACATTACCACTACTAAAAACGAGTGTGCTTTACATTACACGACTCAAGTAAAACTTGTTCAGCTCCGCCGATATGAATGTTTGTGGAAATATATGTTCATATAATATATTTACATATATATAAAATATACACCATTGCTCAAGAGAGAAAGATAATGTGCGCACGCACCTGTCTCTCTTACGTTTACAGTAATTTATGAAACGTAACTTTCTATCTTCAATCACTTATATCTCCCTCTCAACTTCCTTTCACTTCGCTGGATCACAGTTTTCGTTACGCATTCACCAGCTTATTCCCCAAGTCAAGCGTGTGTAAAGAAGTTTTCCTGACAGAAGGTGAATGTGTTCATTTACAGAACTAAAAGCGCAGGTACTTTTTTGAAATCAGATTAAAACAATGGTCGGCCACGAGAAGCCCGTGGCGGGTCCGCATGACGCAGTGGGCGTGGCGCCTCAGAAAATCCATTAAAATTTCAACATACCTTCCCGATTTAATTCGGCCGACTAAAACGTAGCTCGTGTTTCCAACCTGTTTTATTTGAAAAGGATTTATTATTTTTACTTTAGCTCCAAGAATGTCGGTTTGTTGTTGTGACCTGGACTCAACAATTCTACAGACGATTGTTTGTTGAGCGTTCACAAACTATCGCTCTATGCCCGGCAACGAGCATTCGTTGTATTAAACATTAATCCGTATATGATGTATAATTAGTGTAAAACAATTGAATGAACAAATTGTTTAAAAATAAGGTCAACTACAGGGTGCTAAGTAACACGAAGACAGAGATATATATATTGGTAGAGTGCACGATGTAACGCAATGTACTCTGCGATTTATTTTATGAAAGAAGATTAACGTCGATGTTGAAATAAAATGTCAAATAGGTACAGCGACTGTAGCATTTTTTGCTGTTAGACACAATAGATCTAAAAAAAATATCCTTTACTATATAAAGTTACAGCCTATATATGTCCCACTGCTGGGGGCTGGCCTTCTCTATTAAGAGAGTATAAGAACATGGTTCACCACGCGACTCTGGTGCGGATTGGCAGAGCTCACAAGCCTTCATGATATGTAGATTTCATCACGATTTTTTCCTTCACCGCCGAGTGCGTGGTAAATCAACACATGAAATTACAAGAACAAATTTGTTGGTGCCGGCACCGAGGATCGAACACGGGCTACCACCGCTCTACAATTCTCTTGTCTTATTGTTCCCACGTGGTGATGGTGCCTACTTTTCGGATTTATCTACAATTAATGTTTTTATTATTCTATTAAGTATTGTCCCCAGTTGATGAATTTTATACTATATAAGTGTACATGTAGTTGTGTAGTTGTTTACATCGACTTCACCCTACATGAACTAGGATATAGTACGGTGATAATTGTAACGTTTGTAGGAATAAGTTGTTTGTGATGTACGCGATGGAAACATTGAAGCAATGTGTTGAAACAAGACGGGCGGGTGTCGTCACCGGGCCGTGGGAGTTCTCTCGGGATTCCGTTCATATTATCTTATCGACCGGCCGATAACTTTGTTTGCAATAGCTCTCGTGGTTTTTCCTTTTGTTTCGACCATCGTTCACTGATGAATTTCCACGTACCTACCACTTGTATCATCATCACAATTGACGACAATGACAGATGATAAAGTATGGGACATATTCATAAAAAGCTTCTGAAAGCCGACTTTTACGTCAACAATTAGCAATATATAATACACTAATATTAAAATAGAAAACTATTTAATCAAATATATCAAAGTTTTTTTTTATTTTAAAACAGAAAAATGGAAATTTAACATGTTCTAAATTTCTTTTAGATTCCGACATATACTACGCACAGCTCTTCTTTAAACAAACAACATCTCTATAACAGAAACAAATAAAATATCGTGCTCATTCTCACTTGAGGGTCTCCGAGAGTTGTCTTATAATTTAAATGACGGTCTTATTAGGAAAAGAATTTCTATATCTTACAATAATAATAATTCGCAACTTCGATCTGACAAAGGAAGGGACAGAAGACCGGGCATAGAGGAGTAGATTAAGCAGGAAAGCGGACCCTGGTTCTAGGCCGGGATCGCTAGGCAGAAGAAGAAGAAGCAAAACTTTGGGCATAGAGCTTTAAGTGTAAAATAAGCTGTGGCTTGGACAAAACTGGCAATCCGGAAGCCATTTTGGAGTTTAGTAGAAACTAGTCGCCGGTGTTTAGCGCTAGGCTCACCGCCTTTGGCATATGGGACATAATAAGCATGGTGAAAAGTAGACCACGAAGAGTTTACTTTATCTCTGTGTACTCCGCCGCTAGGGTTGGACGGTTGTGAGAGCTTTTTTTATAGTAGCGGGACTAATCTTCTAAAGATGATTCAGGGGAATAATGCCGGAAAGAGTATAAATTAGACAGATTTTAATATAACATAGCCAAGTTATGGAATGATCTCAAATATTTACGAGAGGCAATTCTAGTTTGATAGAGGCCGGCGCTGAATGGGGCCAGACACCGAGGGCGGTGTGCCAACAATGGCCGCCATACAGACCGCCGGAGCCAACATTGTGCCGCCGACGAACATAATCTCCGCGACTTTGCATTCCTCACATAAGTTTTGGTGTGAAAAAATATACTAAATGTTGTTATACGAGGTGGGTTCCGTAGGCGTTTTATTATTTAAAAGCCCCTTTTAAATTTTTTATATTGTTTTTTCAATAAGTACAATGTGACGTCGAAGTCTTCGTTAATAATTAAAAAATCAACTTACAATTTAAAACATAATATTATTAATTCACTTCAATTGACTTGACTGTATCCTGGCCTTCTACTCAATCTTAATGAAACATGCGCCACCATTTTTAACTTCTTGTACTATGTACTAATGTGACTAATGAAAAAAATTACATAACGTTAGAAATACAGAACACAATCAATTTATTAGGACTATATTAAACAGGCGAGTTGAAGACTTATGTAAAGGTGGGGCACGTGATCAAATTATTTTTATTGCGTTATGAAGTTGGTCTTGCTATTTAATTAAAAATCTACTAGAAAACACCAATGGTGAAATATTCTTCAACAACTATCTGTAAGTAAGGTGTATATAAAATGTCCTACGAACTATTTAAAGTGTTAACTTTGACACAGAACCCAAAAACCAGCTTTGATACAATAACGCTTACCTCTGAATAATAAGATGAAGTTGAAAAAAAAACATTCCAAGAGTCCGGAACACAATCGAGTAAGCATGTAGACAACCATTATATCCTCACAATGCCATAGTTTCGTCTTGTTCTGTTGTCGCCCCTTCAAATACGCTTTTCTGAAACCATTCTACAAAATATATTCTGTTTTTATTTTATTTGATGATTCATGACTATCACAAGTTTAGCTTCAGTATATGATTGATAATAATGTTGTCAACATCATCTTTTGATTAGCAGTTGAAGATATGCAATAGACTCGTTTAGTGTACGTATTATATATACGCAGCTTCGTTACATCTCGCACCAGACACACTGTTCTTGAAATCTTCATCTTTAAATTATTATTATAAGAAAACCAGTCATATTTTCTGTTACAACGTAAACAAACCCCACGATAAATTATATGTACATAAGTACTATAATTTCTCACGTGTATAGTTGAAATGCCTGTACATTTGTTAGTAATATTCAATAGAGCAATGATTGGCATTGTGTGTACGCGGTAGATTTCTCCATGGCGACATCCCAGTCCCCATACCTCGGCCTTCACCTTGGCGTAACGTCTCCGTCTGGCCCCACTCTACTAAAGCATTCGACAAACTCGATCGTAATAAAATTAAAGAATCCATTGAAGATTTCTTTCTTAAACACGATTTTAACGCTTAATTCGCATAGGTAATGCAAAATAAACAAATAAGTAGAGTCGCTGACACGGACATGTAATGTGACGTTAATTGAGTAAGGGTAAATTTTGGGGCATCTACTTTATAAGGTGACCCTTTGAAGGGCGTCCTTTATACACTCATTTGGAGTTGCTTACAAGACTTTTTATGCTCCGAGTGGGGTAATTGAAATAGTTTTGAAATATAGTCTAGGGGAAATCGTTTGGACAGTCGGACGGATTTTAGCGAGTGTTCTATCATTCTAGCTAGCTTGTGGTTAGGAGATGGTTCACATCAATAGTCGAACGGTGGGGGTTGAATCTATGTCTTTATGTTCCACACTATAAATCATTGGACTAAACAAGAAGCGTCGATAGCCTAATGGTTTAGAGTACGGTCTGCGAATCGTAAGTTCGTGGGTCGAATCCATCATTATACTATTGAAGTAAACCAAGCTCAAACTTATTAAAACCTAAGTACTAACCTAACCCTTAACACATCATATAGCCGTATAGTAATAATAACAAATGGAATAATATAAGGAGATAATTTATTTAAATTGGTGTTCAAAAG
This sequence comes from Meandrusa payeni, assembly GCA_029286785.1. Lineage (NCBI taxonomy): Eukaryota > Metazoa > Arthropoda > Insecta > Lepidoptera > Papilionidae > Meandrusa > Meandrusa payeni. The sequence continues at coordinate 253,598 of JAGSMX010000008.1, read as the reverse complement.
TTGGAGTAATACATGACAAGGCGACAACAAAATGACATCGTCGGAGAACAAAAAATAAAGGCAATACTTGATAAAGTGTAAGGGTGGTTTTGTCAATGAATATTCTATGGGTCGATTAGCATAATGCTGTGACAACCTGCGAACGAGACGCGGGCGTGTCCTCCCACTGAAGAGACTAATAAAAATGCAAACGTAACTTTAAAATTAAACAAAAAAACGTGTGGAGCGTCTGTTGTGACCATCTATTATCTAAATCTACCTTGTCGCAATATAATGTCGCTCGAAGTTCATTTTTTTATTTCAGCCTGGTAATTTGTTTATTAATGTAGACACGCATAGTTTAAGCTTTTTTATAATTTTTGGAATAGGAGCGCTTCTTTACTAAAGGACATCATTTAAATTACCGCTTCCCAATGGCTCGTTTGTTAAAATTTATTTGACTTTCAAGCAGCTGCTGTGAGATGTGCAGAGACTGTGGTTGGCGAACTCTCTACCAGCACTGTGTTATGTGGTCACCGTCACTCATTAACATCTACAGCTCTAGCAGCTTACGGTTGAATGTTTGTCGTCCTAAAAGAGAAAATGGCTGGAAGTGGTATGGTCGGAAAACACAGAATTGGAATGCCAACCATCAAGGAGAGGATTTTCGTCGAAATCATCTTTGGTCACGATCAAAGAAAGTGTATAGTCACTATGTAAATTTTATAAGAATTAGTATTCACTGTATAAAACAAAGAAAAGGCAACAGTGACAGTATTTCAAGAAAAAAATAATTGGATCAAAATTTGATTCCGATATGTAATTGTAGAGTATACCACTCTAGTATTTTTAATCCTAAATAGAATTACAAGGTTAGGTCACACAATCTCTCTAAATATGGCATGGAAATCCTTAACTCCTGAATATTTTTTATATTTAGCAAAGTAGAGCATGTGCGTTGGTTTTGAATCCACATAAGACTTATGCTTTATCAACTTACTGACAAACTAACGGGAAGTTAACGAACGCAACAATATTTTAGTGTCAGTCATTCAGTCAATTTCAACTGTCACATTCCCTGTAATGTGTCAAATTCATTTCGATAGTTAAATTCGTTGTGCTAAAATAAAATTAAAAGCAAAGGAGAAAAAGGAAAAAATAATGAGTAATGCATTAAAAAACTCTGAATATTGCTGTACGCATAAACCTTATGATATAAAATGTTGTAATATGTTTAATGACAGTAGTGAAGTCCATCGCTGTGACGTCGTCTGTTGTCTGGAATGCCGCGACAGTGTTGACCATTTTATTAACAAACACAGTTTCAAAAACACTTCTAGGAATTCCGTACGGAAATTAAAAAATCATGGCGTGTTACAAATGATTACGACAAGTAAAAGCGCAAGCGCGTCTGTTTTATCAGAAACAGATGTTTTGCCGAAATGTAAGTTACAGATAAAGTTTTAAACCGAGTAGTAAATGAATTAAGTTTTATTTAAGCGTAAGTGCTAAACGTGTGGTTAAATTTGCTTCTCTAATTTTTGTATCTAGATTGCATTCCAGATTTATATGAGATAATAAGAGTAATAATATCGAGCGTATTACAGGTGACAAAACAACTAATTGCAATATTACCAATCATTTCGATAGTGACGTATTTGTATCTAAAATAATGAAATATAACAAAAAGCAAAGCCAATTGGTATCAAATCTTATAAAAGAGTTAAAAATAGAAAAGCAGCATAGAGAGTTAAAAAGATTTATAAATTTATTGCAAGACAAAGATAAACATAAAACTGCACATCTCGCAGGTGAAGCTCTCAAAAAGGAATTGAGTTCGGATTATGAGTTTATTGGTGATAATCGTAATTCAAAACTTCTGCTAAGACTATTTAATGATTTAAAACTAATGGTCACGAACCTAAAAAATAATCCACCTGCGTCTGTTTCAAGTGAAAGTATCAAAGAAAAGACAAACGATGTTAACAGACGGAACAATTTTGATCCTAATCGTATTCGTTATTATAGATCATCAAATACACAAACATCCAATTTGCGAAAAGAATTGGGATGTACTAATTTATCTTCAAGTATAAGGACAGATGGCAACGATCAAATTAATAAAGCAAAACTGGCAACACGTCCACTGAATAATGTGCCGAGCAAAAAAAATATTATCACTAAACATTCATTATCAAAATTAAATCCTAGTATTGTTAACTCTAGAGAATTAACTAAAAACGAGAATATTGAAGTTTTTATTAAACTAAACGAAAAGAGTAAACAGAATTTTGATATAAATCCGCATAAAAATATTTCTGCAAATATTGAAAAAAAAATTGAAAAATTGGTAAAATCTGTTAATTTACTTATTAAAGAAATCCAAGGGAAACAAATAGAAACACCAATGGACAGTAATTCATTTCCGACTTATAGACTCACACAGAATGCAAATAACATATGTAATGAATTAAAAAACGATACACTTAGTGTAAGACTTAAACATAATGAAATTGTTAACGAGGACAGATCGATGAGTTGCGTGAGGTCTTGTGTCGAAGTTAAATTAAACAAATTGTTAAAAGAAAACTCAACGCATGCTAATAGTAATACAGAAAATAATTTGAAAAGGAAAAAAACATTAGCGCAAAATTTCTCCGTAGGATTTATGACTGCATCTGAAAAAAATATGAATGTAAATATACCCGTTTCGAGTACGGATTACAAAACTTCTAAAAATGATGTACCAACAGAAGCGCCAACAATTGGAAGTGAAGAGAAGGTGCAGACGGTAGCCAAAGGGGCAAACACGGAGCCGCTCAGCGTGCTCGCTTTGCTGAGAGTATCTACAGACACCTTAAAGCAGCTCTTGTCCTACATGCCGGCTGTCGATTACCACTCCTATTTAAATTATTTTACAAACACACGTTGCACTGAAAAAGAGGAGCTGAAATATGTTTGCAACATTTGCGGAGCGGCGTTTAAAAAGGCATCGCTTCTAAATGATCATATCAAAAAGCATGATTTGGGTTTTTCAAGGTAACATTTATAAATGTTATTATCAGAATGAATCGTTAATTTTTTAAGTCCGAATCCGATAAGAGATTTCTAATAAACAAAAAAGCTCTCATATCTTTTTTTAAATACTAGCGTGGCAGAAACCTTAACAAAATTGTATATATTTTCATTTCAAACCGCTCCTCCGACAATCCAGGGGCGAAACTTCTTAATGTTTATGGGCGGTGGTATAACTAAATTTAAAGACCTGTATGTAACGGTATCCAACTTTAAATTTCCCTGGAATCATTTTACATTGGCCATATTTTTCTAGAGACTGCAGCATTTGTCAGCATGTGCTGGATTCTAATTGTGTCCGCGGTCAAGAGCTGTTCAAATGCCCGCTTTGCGGGAAGCGTTTTACGAGAGCCTACTGCTGCGAATTGCATATTCAAATCTGCGCCAAACGCTTGGGCGTGCCGGCTGAAGTCACTTCTAGTCTCATTCTATTGCGGTAGACTTACGCACTCGGCACATATATTTTATATAGTACAGATGTTAATGTGAAATTCAGTTTGTTTGTAGTATTTCTATGGTAATAAAGTGTCAGTGTCTAGTCATAAATTAAATAATGTTAATCCTTTAAATTATAAGTTTGAGAGTGATACAACGTGATTTTTTTTTAAATCCGTAATGTCGTACATGTAGGTTTTTTGCCGCGTCCCATTCGGGTAGACAAAATGTTTGCTAAGGAATACGTGAAGGGATAATTGGACGGTGGGGTAGTGGACGCTGTCAATGGACCTTTTGTGGCCGCCGGCTCACATCAGTCATGCTTGTTTGTCAGGGGCCGCGCTGTGTACGTCAAATGAGACATGAACAGGCAATAGATCACAATAGGCTGCATTATGCCTACTTATGTCGGACTCCAGTGAATGCCACAATGGAATCACAGTCTTGATTGTGGTGTTTCCTTTAATTGGATAACATTATAAATATTACTATGCTACGTTTAATACAGATGTAATTGTTATCTTGTCACGTATCATCACACGCCTGACATTATATTTCTATGACGGGTTAACTAGTGAAATTGATAATTATTACGAATAAGGTACACTAGGAGTTACCCGCAGATGTTGACATTCAACAGTAATTCATATACAACGAAAACATACTATAAAAAGTACCGGGCCGTCGTAGAAAACCGACGAAAAGTGGCGAACTAAGCTTAATCTTTAGGAGATAGTTCACGTCGATAGTCGAATGGTGGATTCGAATCTACGAACTTAAGATTCGCAGACCGTAGCCTAAACAATTAGATTACCTTACTTAAAAAAACTGCAACAAGCGCTCGCGCCGAATGCAAAGCTATAATAATACACTTAAACCGGATATCGATAGTTTCCGATTATCGATACAATGACCATATTGTTGGTATTGGGGCTGCACTGGCTGAGTCAGAAGATTGTCGCAGAGGTGTAAACTCAATAATAAGTCGGAATACAAAGGCATTTGGTCCGGCGGAGTGCGCGGGGTGCCGGCCGAGCTCCCCACTCATTTATAAACCGTTAAGTATTTTCCACGGCGTCATAAGATCATGCCCGCACTATTTATTTAGGCGAAATAAGTATTGTCGAAGGAACGTGGGAAGTCTGATGTGATAACAAACGTTTTGGGACGGAATCGATTCTTAAGATGTTTTTGTTTTGCACATTTGGACGGTTCCGACCCGAGCTTGATATTTTGTGCTTGCGTGCGTGAGCTTTGATATAGTGTGGAGTGGAAGGAATCTTTGGATGAAATGATACGATGTCACATGAGGTCGTAGGTTCACACCTATAATTTAAGTTTCGACCTGAACCAGCTCGTAATATCTTTATAGAATGGTGAACGAAGATCAAACTGTTAAGACAAGGCGTTCGCGGCCGACGGCGGTGATCGCTCAACTCACTATAATAACCTTTCTATATTATATTTCTCAAAATTGCTTTTACTCAACCGTAGAAATCTCTGGAACTTTTGGAAATATTCAAAGAGTATCCGATTCATGGGTATGTATCGGTCTGATTGTTAAAGTCACTCCTTCCTGTTCCCGGTGAAATCCTTTTCCTGCTCCCTACGTACATCCATATTTTTTCCACATTTTCGACATTATATTTTTTTCGAGTTGCGTGTCAACGTATTGACAGCCAGCAACTTAGAGTTGGTATATCACTATATGTCTTCAACTCGATGCTTATAATAGTAGATTATTTTTTAAAATTAAGCGGCAGATAGGATATAATCGCTCTCTTCACGGTACTTTGGGTCTGCGGCCTCAATACTGTCACGGGGCAACGCCACCTAGGCGAGCTGATTGGAATAAGCGCCGGCTACCCCGCACTCTTAACAGGCGTGAAGTCTTCTAATGTTGCCAGATATTCCGCCAGTGACCCGGATATTTAACCGGACACTGGATTTTGACGACATTTTTTTGCGTCATTTTAGAGTTCCGCAGGAAACTTGTTATTTTTTTTTAAAGAAACATTGTCGTTTAATGACGTACATCTCATGGAGATCGTAAGTGTAAAATGTTCCACAACAAGCCTCATCTGAAAAGAACATTGAAGATGGATCATCTCGTTAGTCCACTATCAGCGGTGTACTTCTAACTGTCACACACTAATTTATGCAACGGTGGTTCTCAGCCAAAAGGTTTGGATAGCTTAAAGACTTCATGTGAAAGAGACTTATATCCTTTCTTCCTCTTCTTTGCCGTCGTATTGGCGACCGGCCTCTTGTCCTCTCGCCTATTGCACTACAGACCAACGATGACCAGCTTTTCAAGGTTGTCCTCCCCATTACGCATTATATACCCGGAATAGAAAAGTAATATATTTGATATCCTTTACAGCCTTATAATTCTTATTTTTGTTCTACAGAATAACTCAATTAAATTTAGGTTTTTGTACAACTTGACCAGAACGAGATGATCGAGTCGGAATTAGATCACTCGATTTGAACCTTTATTAAAAGAAAATTTAAGTCTAATACAAATATCTCGGCAAGGAACTCGGATGGGCCGTTGTAATATAATAAAATCGTCTAACCAAGGCTTAATCACTCGTTTCCTCAACATGAGGTATTAACAAGAATGAATAATGTAATTCGAATAAATACGGAACCCAACACGTTTCTTACGATCCTAAGATGGTCTTTTATAAATTACTGAAACCGTTTTTAATTATTTTTGTCTTGTGTGTGCAGGAGTTGTCTCTACATGTTTCTCTATTCCGTCCTGAAGACTTCTTGATATGCCATTATACTTTTAGGATCCTCACGAGTAGCAGACATTCTGGAAGGGTGAGATTTTCGATCACCTCACTACCAACTACCAAATAATATAACAAATCACATAAATTCAGTAACCTCATTTTGGAAGTTAAATAAAAAGTAGCCTTAGTTTCTCCTTACTACATTAGCTATCTGCCAGCGAAAGTCCCGTCACAATCGGAACATACAAACAAATATTGTACAAAATGTTATTATGTAATAATATATGTACTAAAACGAATAATTTGAATATTAAAAAGATACCCTCCAATTTTATTTATATGTATAGGTGTAATAGCTAATAAAAAAGGCGTCAGTTTCCTCCATCTGAATCTGTCGGAGTCCAAAGAAATTGTATATTCGTAACCTCCGTCTCTCCGTACGGGACACGGACGTGATTGTATCCGTTGTATCCGATAACGCTTATCGCGGGGTCTCGTGCCGCAAGGTGGCCGCCGATTACATTCACAAATATTGGTTCGTTTCCCTCAAAGAACCCCATTGGACTTTTTTATTTTAATTTCGTGTGTAAACGTGACAAGCAGGTGTTGTCAAACTGATTGTTTGCAGTTCGCAGAGCGACTCAGCTGGACAATATCACTACAGAATATAAGCAAAATTAATTGTAAAAGCTTAACTCGGCAATCAGACTCGGCTACCGATAGATAGTTGTATAGTATCTGTCATATTTGGCTCGATATAGACTAATTCACTACAAAACGTCTACACCAGTTGTTGGCTGAATATCAGCAGCTTTTTTTACTTAAAGCAGTGATAGCTGTGTGGCTAAGCGCTTTGTCTTACGATCACAGTCACGGGTTCAAATCCTAGTCGGCTTTTCCAATGATTTGCCATTTTTTTTACAGACGTAAATAGTAAGTACATACAATCACTTACTAAAACTATGTTCTGTCTATCTATCTAGTGAAAAAGACGTAAGACCTTATTATTTTTAGTATATACAGAGTATTTTTTTGGAACGAAGATTCTTACGGCAGGCTTGGAGGTAAGGAAAATAAATAACGAACGTGCTATAGTGGACATATTTTTTTATTTTACCTAATGGTTTGAATTTTTTTCTTTGATTTCTTTTATTTTACGTTAATTATTATTTTGTAAAGGATCAAATTTCCTAAATATTTTATGTTCTTTTTGCATAAAATTAAACATTTCTTGCAAATTGTGTTGCTTCTATATTATCTGAAGAAACTTTGTTCCTACCTGGTGTCCTATGACACCCCCGTCCTTTTTTTGCTTCTTCTGTATTTATTCTTGTCAATGTGTGTATAAAGTCAAATATTGTTTGCTTCATCTTTGTGCCTGCCGTTACCAAACCTCGGAATCGTTTGCTAGAACTGTTTAAAGAGATATAGAAGTGTTCTATATGCGGAGGTAATAGTGCAGCATCAGGCGCGCCAGCACAGTGGTCGTGGCGTCAGTTCCCTCGCGAACGGAAACCCATGCAAATGTACAGCGTCACGTCCGTGCGGAGTGACGCCGGCTGACGCGCACACCGTTCACTCCTTCCTCCACTATTGAGTTTCATTGACGTGTACTCAGTCGTATAATTATTGGTACATTTACCCTGCCTACACTGTATCAGCACGGAGCTTTCGACTCACACATATATCGATGGTTCGAATATACAACCTTTTTCAACCGACTTCAAAAAAGGAGAAGTTTCTAAATTGATGATTGAAATAACCATCAATTTGCATTTCAATTTCATTTCAAAGCTAAGTCAATATAACGCCGACCGATTACGACGATTAATTTTTTTACGACGATTATTAATGGTGTACTTCAAGCGTAGTTTGATGAAAGTTAGGTTAGGTTATTTCAGCCCTCAGTGACGCTCACAGCCCTGTAGTTCTGGGCTCTCAAGAATAAGACTACGGTATCCCCTGCCTGTCGTAGAAGGCGACTAAAGGGGCCTCGGGTTCAGTGGGCGACAAGGGTGGGGCCTTTATCGTCCGCTAAGGTAAACCCGGGAAGAAGGCGACATCGACTAGCCCGTGTCGCCTTGCACTGCGACGGCACAGGGGAGGGAGTAACCTCCCCAGGACGTTCTCTCCTTGAGCACAGTGCAGAGGGGCTCCGGTGCGTTCCACGTGAGATGCCGGAGCCCCTCTTCATGCAGCGAGGAAAGGGCCACCGGGTAGGTTTTAGTGGGTAAAAACCCCACATAACCGCCGCCTACCCCCAGAATGCGGGGTATCTTTTTGAAGATATCCTTCCGTTAACAAAAAAAAAGGTTCTGATTAATCTTATTTCGTAGTATCCTACCATAATTCGTAAGTATTAAGTTTTAATTTTAACTTGTGATCGTACAAGTTCACGGTAATTCGAATTATTTCTTCGCTCCATTGCTGCTGGCTAAACACATTAAAAACGAAAAGGTATTAAAAGTGATTAGAGATTCACTTGGTGTCCGGACCATGCACCTCGCTGTTTACCCGCGATCTCAAATCGTCGTGAACAATGCCGACGTGTTGTATCTCAATATTTGTAACAATGTGCGATTACCCGCCAGGCCGCGTGTGTCGCGCTCGTTAGCACCGGCTGGATATTCTACTTCGTGATTTGACTACAAATATCTCTCTTGAAATGCGGATAAGCGGTGCTGAGGAAGCCGGATTTTAATATTACCTTATACAAAATACTTTTTGTAGAAGAGGATAAACGATCTGAACACGAAAGGAAAACTGAAGACTTATTTATAATTATTAGTTTAGATATTATTGATAGCTGAGATCTAGGATCACCTTAAGGTGCAGAGTTCTGGCCATAATGAGATCAGAGAGATAACTTGAAATTAGGCATTAAATATAAGAAATAGGTAGGGCAGGCAGCCGGTGATACCGCGTTGAATTCGCAGCAATAAAACAATTCGTTTACCGGTATCGAACCACTCTATCGTCCAACTAAACGCACAATAAACCCACGCCGGTGGTGACCACCGGGGCATCGCGCCACCAGATAAGGGCTGGTGGCGCCCCGAGATATTCCGACGTGGCCTTATAGTTACTGGAAGAGACGTGCAGAGATAGATAAACTAACAAAATATCTTGCTTACATATTGAGCATTAAATATTTTGTTCTTTCCTGTGTATAGTGGTAGGCTCACCCCGTGGAGTCGCCGAATTCCTCATTTTGAATCTACGATCATATTTCTCACAGACCGTACCCGAGAAACCTTTAACTGATAGTTGACTTTAAAGTTTATTTAAATGAAAAAAAATATGCGATACGCCTCGCGTGCCCATGTTTAATTTAATACATAACTTTCATAATACTTTATGAGGAACTGCTGCTTATGCAATTTTATTTTTAGATACTGATGTATCTGTCTGCACAATTTACTGTCACCTTTTAGTGGAAAAATAAAGTCACCTAGCTAATTCCTTAATAGATTGAAAAATTGGAAATTGTATTAGTGGCAGAGAACGTGAAGCACGCTCAGGTCGGCAGTGGCACATCCAGCGCGCCCGGCGGCGCCCCCTGGCGGGCTAGCGCGTTTTTTTGTTCCAACCCGGGACCGCCACTAAACGACAACCACTGTACTTCATTCTGAGAACACGTTGATTCGGGGATCTCGTACGTTTTGGATGCGGCATTTTCGTTACAAACTGAGATGAAATTGTGCCTTACATCTTGCTTCTGCTGAAGGTATTATGAAATGATTAAGTAGACATTTCAAAAGAAAAAATATCCTCTAATATAAATCCACATATTTTTTAAATTATTACATGGATTATACTGAGGAGGAGTTAATTACGATTCTACTGACATGTATGAGACATAGAATTATCTATGACTTCCTTATATTGTATTCAATACAAAAAGTATTATATTAGTGCTTCCGTAAAATTATTCGCGAGACAGTTAAAGGATTCGATCACGATATTTACTAAGAGATGATATTGTAAGTCACAAATTTGTTTCACTTCTGAATGTCTGTTGTGTGAGCACAGTGTGTGCGCTGTGAGCAGAGTTGCTTCGCGCTCCGGGACGCGCTCGGAATGTAACGCCATCGGATAAAACAAACAAAAATACAAATAAAAATAATATATAACGATCCGTTATCAGATCGGGCCACAGATAATGAATTGACCCATTTAACGTGTGAATCATTCATTACAGGCTTACAGCTTTATCTCGTGCGCTCACAAAAACATCACGCGGCCTTTAAATCTGAGCTAGTTTTTTTTTAAATCGATGGCACGTTTAAAGTGGTTATATAAAAAACTTTTTCTCACTTGGCGAGTGTTTGTTTTGATAAAGGTTTAAGGTTAACACCAAAGACGGAGTTTATCTTAAGCTTTTTCCTTTTTAATGTGTTGAGCTCCAGGTCTACTTCCACTGAGGCAGTTCTTCTGGCTGTTAAATGTTATGGGCTTACTCCTCCGCTTTCCCATTACCAAGCCTGGTGTGATGTGCGAGCAATGAGATCGGAAGAATGGATGGGATAACTACCACACATCGCGGCAGAATTACAAATTCCATCGACACCATCTTGATGGTTGGCGTTCTAGGATACGCGGTCCGTACGTTTTCCACGCAACCCTTCTCAAAAGGTAGCCACGCATATGCATACGCTGCGTTGTTGTGGATGTTGATGGACGACGGTGATATGATATGATATGCCCTGCTTTTCCCATTAAAAAAATATTATATCGGGTTAAGTACGTGCAATGAAAATTCGAAAAATCATTTTGAAACGCGATGAATATCCGCCAATTGCTGTGCGATCGTAAGCTACGAATTAGCGCTGAGATAAACTGCTCCCCACAATTTGCGGAGATGCCGTGATCTCAGAAATTATACTCCTCGCCTGCCGGCCGCCCAATCATCTTGTTTACTTCTCCTGACCTTGATATTGAGTTTTTATTTTCAATTGATGAATCTACCTACAGGCGCTGTGATATACAACCTTCTTACATATAACATACATGAGTTCTGATCCCACTGATTGTGTGATCGGTCACGCCATGTAATGAAACAGAACAATATATTATGATCATCTTATACAGTTTATTTTTTAAGGACCAAGGAGCAATGAAACTTGTGACCACCGCTCCATATTAACAGACGCCGTGCCACTACGATGTTTGGACAGAGAAGCTAGACTGTACCAGTGAATCCAGATTTGAGAAGTTGCAGAGCTCTATCGGGAAAATCTCTGCATACAGGGAGCACTCTCTCAAGAGGACCTCGTCCTGGGCGGTCATTTCGATCCGAAAATGTTCAAAGGTTCAGCCCAACCGTGACAACTACACTGTTACCAGGAATAAGGAAGAAGTCATTAAGAAGAAAGGACTGGTGGCCTTTGCCTCGACCTCTATCTGTCTGCCGTTGTCTGCTCCTGATCTGGTACTACCCGGGCGACGTGCGCAAGGAGCTATGCCTCAACTTTTCACATTTCTAGTTTCATTTTTATTAGTCGTGTCCTAATTCATCTCACAAATATCAAGAGCTATCCACTTTTCGGATTTAGCGACTTATTATCTATGTAAAGTACACCTCTAGCGAATTCCTAGTCCGAAGGTATATTAAAAAACAGAGTGAATGTCCTTTTATAAAGTTTTCGGTCTGTCTGTAATGATATGTATAACATCAAGTGATACCATGTTTTCAGCAAATAAATAAATCTTATCTTACCTTTAAAACTTTTAAGCGACATAAAATTTTCCTCATAATTGTTTGTAAGTCTGTAATGTAGATGTATGACAACGTGTCCACAGTTGCTTTGTTACATGTAACGTGTAACAGTACTCGAATCATGCAAACTAATAAATAAATACACACTAAGAGTGTGGCGGTTGGTCCGGGCAGTCGCGGGCGGGTCGGCCTGTGGGCGCTGTAAAGTATATTTTCCAGGTCAGAGCGCCCGAATGTATTTAATGACCCTCATTAAGCCGACACGCTAATACTTTTATAAGTCCGCTCGAAGCCAACCCCGCTGTTCGTGCGCAAGACTCGCGATCGGACTGTTTGTGCCTGGCGAAGGAGTTCTCGTCTTCTCCCGTCTTTTATGAAGGGCAGTCTCTCTGATGCTAAATGACCATCGCTACCCACGATCACTCATAACATCAAAAAGTCGCAACTACCTTGGTATTCTCTTGGAGATGAGAAAGAGGGTGATGGAAGGATCTTTGGCTTCTCTATGTAGAAAATATCTTTATGATTATGAAACTAGAAGTACAGTATGGCATAACGAACCCTGTCTGATTGGCCAGAGAAGCTGACCGCAACAGTTTCAACCTTAAGACACTCTGCCTGAACCTCTATTGGGAATCGCGTTAGATTCCGGAAATCCGAACTCTAGTGGTACTTTCTCTAGTAGCTTTGATGGGAAGACTATCAAAACATTCAAATTGCTAACTAAGTTTGTAAATTATTATAAAAATTACATGTTTGTTTTTCCGTCATATTATTTTCTAATAAAGAGAATCCTAATTTAATAAATTGAGGGATTCGTTATTCGTTACATGATTAAGCCAATTGATTGCTCACGTTTCCCCAGGCTACCCCAGGGTATCAACAAAAACTCAACGACCTCTTGTAGGTCACAGAGACCCTTATTCCGGTAAATAATTTGTGCCTACGACAAATTGCCTCCCCTTAACATTATTCCTCCCCTTTACTTTACTTTGCTTCACTCCTTCCCCGAGTCACGCAAATTTTCTATTCAATTGAATAACAGCTAATTTATTGAAGTAAAATGATTTACGACGTGAGTCAGGGTCACGCGAGGGGCTGCGGAATAAGCAAAGTGATAAAGGCAAGTGTAGTCTAATGTCTGACGTAGTTACAGCTCATATTGCTATCTACAATTTAAGCATCAAAGCCCTCGAGAAACGTTAGGCCGTATGTTAACACGCCATTGACGTGTAGCATGTCCTAGCACGAGTTTGGGCTTAATTACAATTGATAGCAAGTGTTAGCAACATTTGAAACAAAATTTATTAGCATTTTTTTTAAACTTAATGTCTACACACATGCTCGTCGTTTCCGTTAATTATGTCTCCATCACCAGTCTCCTTGGTAAGTAGTCCGAGCTTCAAGGAAAGAGTCTACTCGTTTCTCGAAGGTAAAGTTAACTAGTGCTTGACTACGATCCCACCTGATGTTAAGTGGTGGTGGTTAAGTGTAAGGTGACGTAGACAATGATTTTTTAAAGCCCTCTGAAGCCTTTCAACGTTTTTTAACCTTTTATTTGGTGGGTGTCCTCAGGATAAAGACGGCGTTACTTATCGAAAGGGACATAACTATAAGAAATGTTCAGGCATTTTCTATCCCTTCCGCAGACGTACGGGTTCGAAGACCCTCCTGCCCTGCCTCATCCATTTCACGGGCGACTTGGTGCAGTGATTGCGCACACCTGCCGGCAGGTCACGGCGGCTGGCTCGCCGACGACCCATCAGTCATGAGACATTCTTTACACAATCATTTTACTGTCGGCGTGCCTTTAGTTCCGTGTCGTGGAAATAGTTGTTATGTTGTTTGATTGTGCTAGTTAGGTGGGGAAGACCGTTTTGTAGTTGCAATTAGCAAATATTCACTGCCACTGGTTAGCTCTGGTCACTTGAGCGCTATATACATAACGAGAAATCCTACCTACGAAGAAAACCTACCCTACATATCTACAAAGTATAGAAAAATGATTTCAAGCGATTTAAAAAATTTAGTTGAAAAATAAATTAAGATTCCAAACTATTTACAGTAAAAAAATCAATTATAATACACAGACATTGAACCTTTAATTATACAGTTACTCACAGTTATTGCGGTATCCACCGTACGTGGCCCGGACACGAACTTACCTGAAATGAAAAAAAAACACATTAACAAAGAGTACAATAGTAAACTTAGATACCGTAGGCTGCCACCAGATGGCACTCCCCAGATCCCATTGAAATGATAGAGGAAAGGTGCAAGCACCTATCCAATACCCAACTGTTATCTCGGAACCAAACAAACCTGATCGAAAACTAATCAAATTTAACACCTATTCTAATACAACAAGATAACATTTTGGACAAATGAATCTACAAGGTGGGTACAGAGTTCACGTGTTTACATGTCTTTGAGTAAAAAAAATTGCTTTAACTGTTTCCATGAGAAGGTCCGGGATCGATTCATTGACACACGTGTCCCAGATAAAGCTCCCTTTAACTCCTGATATATAGAAGCTCTCAGGTATAAGAAAGGCGCTTCACGCTATAAACATATTTATAATACCAAAAAATGAGTAAAGTGACATTTTAGTCTTAGTCCTGAAGTCCGGAGATCTGACAGACGAGCTAGCTGTCTTCGAATCTTTCATTTGAGACGAACGGATAACTGTATTAAGTTACCATATTAGTAATATTTTTCTTGTTTTTTTTACGCTGGATTTAATTTCGGTAGTTGCTTAGACATGCGGTTCTTAATCTGAGATTATTATTTTGCTTGCTGTACATTTGATCCCGGAGTCTGGCGAAGGAGTCACTCCTTGTCACATACAGGACCTAATAAAGAAAAAACTAAACAAGCAGACAGCTTGTCTCTGTCTACCCAACTAGGGTTAAAATGACATGAGAACTAAAAATTTACAAATTTTTTTCTTACTTAAGAAGATTCGTTAATATCATAAATAGTATACAATAATACCACGACCACCATAACAACGATCCTTAGAAGAAACGACCAAAAAGAGAGAGAAAAAAAGAGAGTAAGAATACAGTAATAATTTAAAAAATTGCTTATTTTCATCCATCTGTGTGGTCACTTAATGTAAACTCTCGATGTACAATATTATATTATATTAACGACAATATCGCCGGCCGCCTTTGTGCGGCAATAGTTTAGGTCGAAGGGAAGTATAATTGGCACGAGACCACTTAAGGACTCCACTGAATCGTCAATACAAACTCACAAAACCGGAAAAACATTATGGCAATATAATTCTGTTTATATTTGTACCATACGGAAGCCGAAAGCTGCGATGGTTTTTCTGCGAGCAACACCCCATGCCACGTGTCTGGAGATTGTGAATCTAAAATAAATGCGGCCCCAAAGCGACCCTTGCGGCACACCTGCTTTTGGAGATGTGAATATGGACTATAAAAGCACTCAAAAGTGGTTCTTAAGGTATTCGAATAAGAATAAAAAGCGGCGCAGCAAATATTTGTTAGCACAGAGCACATACTTGGCAGGAAGAGGGTGTCTATTGAAATATATTTAGTCGTAAGTTCCCTTGGGTTATGATTAAACAAACGATACGAGACAAGGTGCTCGACGCAAGCTCCTTGGCGATGTTCTCTAATGCTCTTTATTTCACGGTTATACGCATCATGTTAAAAAAGTTAATGCTGTCAAAAGTCGGTAAAAAATCTGTTCACATTTGCTATTGACACCGATCTCAGGAAAAAAAAAATTTTTTTCTTCTATGAAGTTTAAGTTTTCCACCTCTGTATAAAACATGTTAGTGTTAGAACGGCGCTCCGCAGTGTTTTTGTTGTTGCATTAATAAGCCAGTATCGTCAGAGAATTACCATCCTCGCAAAATATTGGTAAATATAAACTAGAAGTAGCCATGTTTATACTCGTACGTGGTCTAAGTGGAAAGATCTCATTGCCTAACCCTTCTTAAGGGCCTGCAACGCAACTGTCACATTAGTGATCACTTAACATCAGGCGAGCTACTTATAATCACCATAAACCTTCATTCACAATCAACGTAACTTTAACATCAATACGTAAATATAGCTGGTGTTGCTGAATTCATTTATATAGAACCATTATATTCGCGAAGAATGGGTTTCAAAATTCTACAACAATTTATAATTATAGCTCCCTTTTGTGCTGAATTTCTAAAAGCAAACCTGCTAAATGTTTATCTACGTTAAAGGATATACTTTTAAAGGATGCTGGAAGCTTAAGCTTCGTATGTTTTATAATATAATTATATTACAGAAAATTTATATACAGTATATATGTATACAGGTCTACATATATAATAAAAGTATTACATTTTGTTGGGTTTAGTAGTAGGGGTATCGAGGCCAGTTATATAATTTACATTAGTGTATTTACAGTAAGGATGGATTTAGTAATCAGTTGCTAGGGAGGGTGTGTAGACAAAAAACCTTTTTTTCTTAGCTGTGCGTCGGCGCGCGCGCACGCCAGATGTTGATAGGGCATTGACTTCTTAATTTTTTTTTTACTTGCAAGGAATCGCGACCCCTAAGAGCGGCTGGAAAATTATAAGAGCGACCGTGTTTCGGCTTCAGTATCACTATTGCGGCTGTGGATAATGTTCAAGGAAAACTTTCCAAATTGCAGTGTTCGTTTGGTTTTTGGAATGTGTTTAGCTCTTTTTTTATTATGTCCAAAATGTTCGCTTCTTTATCATTTTCATGTGCTTCGTTTATCTTTAAAAGTAGCGACGAGGGTGCCCCAGATATGTTTATTGACTAATCTGTAGATTTACCTTCTGTTAGCGCTCATTAATAGATCACCCGTGATTATGACATGGCATTATGACACAATTAGAATACGAGTGTATTTTAATGGTGTATATAGCGAGAGAACGTGTCAGGAATGCTAGCTGCATTGTCTATTATGATTAACAGTATGTGCGTTTCAATATTATTCTACGCACTATTGCGCGGGTCACTTTGCTTCAATTGTGCTAATTTTATACAAAACAAATACAAAAAAATTTTCTCTGCTACAAAGAACCGCATTTAATTTAAAACTCATTCCAAAACCCTTGTAAATTTTTAAATCAGATTAGAAGGAAACAATAACAACATTTCGTGCCAGATTTTTCGATGTTGTACTTTAAAAATGAGGTTTTGCGTGCAGTCATCTAGAAATACGAAGAAAAAAAGTCCGCCCTTCGAAAATAGAGCGCGGCGCGTGCTTTCAGATACGCGCTGGTAATTGCACGTTCGGAAACAACGCCGTCACCTGCGTGCAGAACAGAACGAGATGCAAACATTCCAGGAAAGAGATAGTGATAATGTATATAATCCCATCTTAGTACTATTACTGATTACAATTGTCATCACCAATGCCAGGTAGGTTTGTGATAGTTCATTTACGGAAAATGAGATCGTCTCCAATATAAGTTTGGTTTTCTCGATTGGAATTCGCCAGTGTTTGTAAGCTTTTTGTTAAAGAAAATCCTTTAAAAAGTAGGCAAACGTATTTTGTAATTGTAATTAAATTCGAGAATCTGATCGAGCCGTGGTTCTTTCTCTGACGAAGTTCTTTCGGAAATGGAATCCGCTAACCAGAATGAAAAATATCTAGGAATAACGTTTTAAAGGCACAAATTAACGCGAAATAGTGGCATATACGCGGCATAACTAGAGTTCGTCTCAATTCCGCGTAGATGCCTCCGGTATATCAATCGGTCGTGTGTATTTAACGTTACTTGATATGAACAAATTATATACTTTTTGCTATTTATACCGCCAACAACGGAGTAAAACATTACATTGGCGGGTAATCGGAAGGGGTTGGAAATAAAGCTTCGTGATTGAAATCCATCAAATGATTACGTTGCCCTCCAGGGTGCCCCCGCTACAGTCAGTACGCACAAGTTGTTTTATTCAGGACAATTTGTGTTTTGATTTTTGAATTTGTATTTTACTGTATTTTAATATATGCACCAAACACTCGGGGACTTTATTACACCATGTAATGTTTTTTTAACGATTATTATTATTTTGGTAAAATTTAAAACAAAAAGGACAACTAAGGCAATTATTTATACAAAAAGGTCATTAACATAAACAGAAATTAATGATTGACATGAAGTATCACCACTTGTTAACAGGAATTGTTACTAGTAGGCGTTAACGCTGAAACAAGTAGCGGTATAAATTACTGAAATATAGGTAACGTACGTGAATGAGCTACTTTCAAGACAATTTTGACCTAATGCCTATTGTACAGCCATGTTCAATTTAGAATCTAGATATGTACGCCTGGAACGAGTCCTATTTATTAAAACAATGTCATCAATATGTGATGAAATTTATCTTGAAGATAAGCCGCACGTGCGAGCGGCGCAATGTATGTCGCTAACCCGATAAACAATTGATTTAAATTTAAATCTTAGAAGCCAATAGAGATCATCATACAATGGAGCAAACCAGTGAAGAGACTGGCCGGCATGGTAAGCTGCGGCCTATACCCAGCCGATAAGTGGTCACCCTCCTAAAGCTGTGGTAATTATTTAAAATTACTGTAACAGAAGATTCCCTCACGCAATGTTTACAACAGGGAAGAGAGGGCAAATTGCAAGAGATGTTATGGTGCGTGCAGTCCGACGTTCTCATTATATTGTCTGCATTCGAACCATTTAAATATCTACCGCGCAATTTTAGCAGATTGACTGAGCCCGCAGCTAAATCCTCTAAAACTTACTTTGTTTACTATAGATAGACATTTGTGTGCCGATACGTCCTTAAAAAACGAAACTGGTATGCAGGTATTAAAAACCGAACAATATTCGCAAAAAAAAACTGAAAGCCAGATTTAGTACGAAATAGTAAAAATATGAATAATTCGCACTAAACATTGCCCATAAAAGCGTATTAAAACAATCAGTTTGTCGCGTCACCGGAGCTCATTTGACGGATGGTTCACAGTGTGAGTGGCGGCCAGGTGCCGGCGGGGCAGCTGCGGCTTCAGCTGTGCGTCTGCGGCGCAGGTAACCGTGCCGACAAGTAGTGCGGCGTGCGCTATGCCCCGCGCAGACACGCGCCTCAGCTCGACAGGTCTAAAGTTACGGTAATGTGTTATAGGAAAGTCTTCAAACACTGATGAACTACAAGGAAAATAAATTCACGTTATCAGTTTAGATCACCATCATAATACGGCGATATTTTATGAATCTCTCACTTTATCATCAATCCTTGGGAAGTGTTGAAGTTTGAAAACTTACCATTGCTTTAGATACAACTCTCCAATAATAATCTGTTGTGCCTTTGACGTTTAAACCTTTAAAATTGCCTAAAGTTATTATGTCTCTCGCCTTTTCCTAGTTTTTCTTTTTCACAACAGTTGTTGGCACAGAATGCTGCTAAGGTATTAAGTCTACCTTTCCCGCGAAAACTTTATGTTGTAAATATCCGTCGTAATTTATGTGAACTGCAGAAGTGAATGGACAAGGTATCGCTGCGACGTCGTAAAGTTCCCTACGACCTGGTAACATCTAACCAACGTGGATGGTCTCACATTGAACGCCATAACCTAGAGCAACAAAAACAGTCCAATTGGAGCTTGAAATTGTCCACGGTGGCGCGGCGCGTGCGCAGAATTAAGCTCAGCCCATCTGCCGCGTAACCTGACACTGCTTACCATATGAATTATGCTACTTCCGAAAAAATCTTCAGCAACCTGGTCATTAGAATACCACCCTTAATGAGCAGGTTTCAAGGCATATAATTCTCTTAGTATATAGAAAAACTTGCAGAAAATATTGATAACGTAACTTCAGCTTTACTGTTTAAAAACTATGGGATATTTTTGGCTGATAAAGTTTTCGTTGATGTTGTCGCAAGTCATTCGGAAAAAAGGACATATGCTTGTTTCTCCGATCACACAGATGTCGTTGGGCGATTTAGAGACGCATAAGTTCGCATTTTTTGCACTAGCCAGCGATTGAAAGCCGACTCTACATAAACTATTGTTGGCCCGTTAATAAGGTTATTTATAGAGGATGTTATTTGTAATTGCTTTTACGCTCTGTTGGTTCAGTGGCTCGAGTGGTTGTTGACGGAAGGAGGCTCTCGGTTTGTCAGTTTGTTTACTTCTATTATTCGATTAAAAAAAGTGAATTTATTTGGTTAATTCATATCAATTTAACTGATCGTGATCTTGATTTTATCACTCGACCGCTGTCGCCTGTGAACAACCATAACATCAGAGAGGTCCCGTGTGCGCTGCCAGCTTTTGAGAAGGCTCTTTTTTTAAAGATATTTAAGTCTTATGGTTTCGGAAACTAGGTTAGCTACAGGTCTACTGCCACAAGTTAGCTGAAAGTGGAAGAAAATTACTTACTAATGTTTATTAGCAGGTAACACACAGTCGTGGCCGTGTGAGAATGCGATAGAGGTGGGCTGACGAGGATCTAAACTTAGTCAGCAACCTGCTTCCAGACTGGCCTGAGAGCATCGGAGCGATCGATTCCACAATTGTTGAAGTCACAAACAACGCACAACAAATTCATTTGGGGAATCGATTGGGGAGACGAGTATTTGTCGATTAACTCTAATGGATCCCATGAAATTTCAATCCACGTAATGAGTCAAGTATTTCATCAAAGCTGTTGCGCGGCGGCGGAAACGCCGGTGACACATGGAAAGCTGAGATATCGCCTATGGCATACAAATCGCGGCAATCTGAACAGTTACCCGCCTCCTACACGCGCTGCCCGGACTGCCGCGCCCGCTTACTGTTACTTCAAACATTAAATGTTCTATCACAATAACATTGGTAAACACACATTTGAGAGGACAAATCTTAATAATGCTGATTCTTCTTTCAGTTAGAATGAGTTGATTTCCAGGCAATGTCTGTGCCCAGAATGCTATATGCTACATACAGGTCATATAATAAATTATCTAATCTGATACGATCATCGTAATAGCTGAACCCAGGTGAACCAACCAAATCCTGTCCCAAGCGAAAAATGACTCAAAAAAAGTTACTTGTGAGCGTTTAGTGGACTAGTGCCGGAGTTGTTCACTTCAGCTTTCTGAAATGTGGCCAGACGATTACGGCAGATGTGTATCGTCAGCAACTTGCAAACCATGATGAAGGAAAAGCTAGCTGCTAAACGACCGAGGCTGGTCAATCACCGTAGGCCACTCCGGCTTCAGGAAAACGCTAGACCATATCCTGCAGAACAGACAGTTACCAAATTAGAAGAGCTTCAATTGGCATGTCCAAGACATCCACCGTACTCCCCGAAGCTTGCTCCAATAGATAACCATTTTTTTCGAAATTTGGGTAACTTCTTGCAAGGGAAAATATCCGACTACGATGTGGCAGTCCAAAGCGTATTCAAAGATTTTATTGATTCCCGACCGAATGTTTTTTTAGTAAAGTGATCCATGAACTACCTACTACTATGAGATGGCAAAAAATGCATAAATCGCAAATACTTTGATTAAATAAATATATTAAATTTTGAAAAATCGATTACTCCTTTACAAAACGCCTATTTCATATGTTAGGACCTAATATATAGAATACGCGAGACACTGTACTAGTACATTCGATGTTTATACCATAGAAGTACTGAAACTGCACTTTCGATAGATATTGTAGTTATGTATAACTATGCTATTAAATGGTTGTTAATAAATATTGGAAACATTAGTCCATTATGAGTGGAATCATTCACGGATGCGATTTAATTCAGCTATGCGGCTCATATGCAAATAGTCACGCCGAGGCGCCACGTCTGGCCGGGGAGCGGGGACGTCCGCGTGGCGCGGGGTAGGCGGCGCGGGCAGAGTGCGCCGAGACGTCGTCTGCGCATCCCGTCGCTTGCTCACTTTGATCCGAATACGGGCACAGTGTAGTCTGCACTATTACTGACACATATTTGCATACATGACCGTTGTTCTGAAGTACTTATACCTTATTCAATAGTAAAGACGTACTCTATCGACCTTGAATCCACTTTGTGTAAATTGTAAATTTTTGAAGTTAACTTCTTTTCGCACACTTGACTTGGGGAGTATACTGTTGAATGCGTTACGAAAAGTGTAATCGGGAAAATTGAGAGGGAGATAAAAGTTAGTTACGCTTCGTGTTACTATAGAGCCGTGCACATTTTCCTTTTCTCTTGAACAATCGTGTTTATATTATACTTATATAAACGCTGATATACATACATAAAGATGGAGCTAGAGTGTTACTTCAGCCATGTGGTCTGAAGCGCACTTGTTTTTAACTTTTCTCATTTTTAACTAATCCTATCTGCATACACCCATACATCATACAGCATCTTAATGAATGCATCTTCACGTCGTTCATTTTACTCTAATGTTTTTTGCCGTATCCAATGGAGTTTTCTATTTATATCATCTTATAAATACGGTTACAGCGATAGGATTGTTTTTATTACAAAATATGTGTGTGTCTTTATTCACCTAAAAAATAAGAAAGAAAAGGTGCTACTAAAAACATCGCGTTTAAATGTATGGTCGCCCTATAATCTGGTTAAGCTCTCGGCCTGCACGTTGCCATAAGCCCACAAAGCACTCCCATTTCTAGTATATTTCATACAAGTAGCAGGGCAGTGAGATCTCTGTCGCGCGCTGCTCTGTGGCCGCGCAGTCTGTTGGGGGCCGGCGCAGTATATTTGCACCGCACCGCCGCGTGCCGACAACTTTTAACTGTTCGGGAGCAGCTCGTCGGGCAATTTCCTAGGAATAAACTCAAGAAACATGCGAGTGCTACTACCCCGATGATACATTGTTCATAATGTTTATCGACTCGGAGGGATGTGTCTGCGTTTGCTATGGATCGTACGTATTAAGACGCCTGCGACTTTTCATTTATTAGACAGTAATAAAATCACGTCATTAAAGTCATTGAACTGCTGAAATCTAAGATTATCTACTAACTGACGTCAGAAGAAAGAACTTTATGTTTGGGAGTAGCGTTTAAACACGATCAGAAGGATCACCGTTGTCCAAATATCAATGTTAAATTCCCAATATCTTCTTTTTCATATCTGCAGCAGTTTATTTTACCCGAACTATTGTATGATAGTTTGATTTCCTTTTGGTGAATGAATTCAATTCGTTTTGAGAGCAAACAACACTCAATATAAGAATACTCTATGTAATGTTGTAATACCGTAGTAATGTGATCATCGCGAAGTACGCGAGATGTGATTCTCAATAAAGTTAGTCACAAGTATAATGCCTGACATTAGACTTGCGGTATGTACAGTTGCCCTTACTCCAATAACGAAACAGTCTGACAGTGGACAGAATATCTTGTCCACTTGTAATGACTACGTCTGAGTTCTGGAACTGATAAACAGCAGGTAAAAGGAAGATCGAGCTTACTATCTAGAATGTAAGATGTTTTTTCCTACGTTGGAATCTTTGTATAAAATGCATTAAGACTTAAGTAATAATTGCAAATTTTCGAGCGACGGCGTGGTGATGACAATCGCCCCATGGCAGCTCAACCGCCGCACGACTGGAGACAAAACGATAAATTAATTTCTCTTTAATGGTGTGAAGTGATCGCTATCGTGGTTTTTTGCGACGCGAACACAATTTGTCGCATAGTTGTGTACGAAGGTCGTTTACGTGATTGTTTCTGCTCGTTCCCTTAACTCAACTTGTGTCATCATCATTATATTAATACGTGAATCAAAACCTTGTACTCCTCTTAACGATAATTTGCGCGGACGGAGAAGTATGAAGTTTTATAATCATGGTAAGGACACGTTAAGAGGACCCGGCTCCCCCCGACTGCCCAGGGAAACTGGCGCTGCAACTTTCCCTTCCCGGTCGAAGATCCAGAGGAAGATCCAAAACAAGGTGGGAGCGTGATGATGTCTGGGACAGAGCGAAGTGGAAAGCGAAAATCAGGAAAGCTGACCCTACCACCATATGGGACCAATAGCAAAGAAGAGAGAGAGGGAGGAGTGCAGAATATTTTTTTCTTTGAAATTAATTGAAAAATAAACACACAGAACCATACGTGTAATATGTACAATTATTACATGGTTGCTTGGCAACGGCTAAGTAACTATGATAAATAATAACTGACAGATAGTTAAAATATAAATAGTGATTTTTTTGAATTACGAGTATAGAGCGACCTCTAGTTGTTTTTACATGTATATGCAGTGGACTGACAAGTTATTGTTTCCACTGAATTGTTTTGTGTGTGCTCATAAACGTAGTAAGTTGCAAACCGGCGACGCGGCCGGAGCTTTTGATTTAATATCGATTCTACATGGCCGACGTTTGAGTGTATTATGACTCTTTTATTTTGACATATGAATGAGTCCATATTCACAATCAGGCTTGTACTTGTTAATCTTGGAGCGAGCGCGAAATTACATTTCATGTATAGTCTTCTACTTCGTTCCCTCGTGTCTGTAGATAGAGATCACTGGAAACCCTTAAACGGGCAATCAGCCTCTATCGACTCCTCCGAGACAGCCCTTCCAGCTAAAAGGGGCTTAACTGAAGAGGTGACCCCTTTCACTTGATCAGACCGTAGTGCTGGTCATTGTTAGCATTACAGATGGCATAAGGACAAGAGGCCGCCAACACGATAGTCTGATGTATAGTAATAGACTAATATTTTTCGTTGGCGTGTTTTAATGCACTACTTAATCCGGGCTCTGGTATCTGCGGTGTCACGGATGTCTCGGTGTGACAAACGCTAACAAAAGCTTTTGAGCTGTCCACAGACGTCTGCAGAGAAAGGTCCGAGTGACGGCGGCTGTAGCAGGTGTAATGGAGTGTCGCAACAAAAAGAGGTGGTGTGCTGTCATGTCGGGATTGTATTCGAGGAGCGGAAGGATTTACTGGGCGCGGGGACAGACTGTCGGGACGTCAGACGGCCGCGGCACTTCCAGCGGGACATTCTGCAACCAACTTCTTACGAATGATTTTGCAAATATACAATTCTGCCTTGAATATTTCACATCGAGAACAAAAAATTAAAGTAAAAAAGGACTTACGTGTTTGACAACACTCGCTCGTCAATCTAGTCTAGTAGTTAGTAGTCTAGTCTACTAGACTATTTTGAATACTAGTTATTCATTACTACTTGTATTATTTTACATTTTTTACTGAAAATGTTACCATCATCTACAACACGTCTGCCCATGACATGTAAACTCTGTTCATCAGCACATTAACCTTCATTTTAAGACACTTTCTATCTTCAAAGTCGTCAAACAATCGTCTATGAAAAGCGTGGCCAACCATTAGGATACTTTACTGTCCTCATTACCCTTATAGATAGTAAACCAGACTGTGTAGACCTTTCGATCCCAACACAAGCACTAGAATTTTTAAAGTGTTTAGTGCTTTTAATATACTAAACTTACTTTTTAATACATAATGGTAACATTCGTATACCATAGGCCTGACATATGAACTCCTTGCAGTCCCTTGTAATTAAAACTATGTTACAGCTTACTATATGCTATTTCGTCACGATATTTACAATAATGATGTGTCTTTTCCCGTATATAATATAATATAAGGACATATTAATATCCACAGCTAGATATCGTTTTGCAGACTTGTAGAAACGCTCTCACGGTTTTAAACTAATTATTGATTTTATGTTGCCTTTCGTCGAGGCGGTAACGGCATGGTAGTCATCAAATGGTAAAACGATTGCCTTTAAACAAATGTTGGATATAAAATGACATCTCGATAAACTTATAAATGTAAGGCTTAAATAGTTGGTGGAAGTGTAAAGATTGCGGAATAGCCCTCATGCGCCAAGTTTAGTTGTCTGCGGATATATTTAGCGCTAAGTGCGATTTAATATTAGTTTACCGAAATCGGGCGACACGCGGCACCGCCAGCGGCGCCTGCAGCAGCACGGCCCGCCCAGTTGGCAAGTACACAGAGAGTACGAATAAAAACCCGAGTAATTATACCGCTGGACCACTTTTACAGACGTTACACCAACCCTTACAACAAGATATTGGTTAACTAGCCGCGTCCCGCAGTGTTACCCGCGATAAAAACTATTAAACGATGATAAATTGTAAATTATGTTATTCTGCATATAAATATAAATGTACAGTATACAGATTCATATTAGTAAAAAGCGGTTATTAGACACTCCGATTTTATTTATTTGATGAACAGATGAACAAAATGCATACTTAGCACATGCATGCACTCTCGCATACTTAATAAGTAAATATGTATAAATGTACAGTTTCCTTTTGGATGTGATGTTAAATTAAAGACAGCAGCAATGTCAGTTGTAGATATTCTTATAACCCGAAAGAAGGAACTAGTCAAGCTGTCGCGCTCAGAGTACCAGCACCAGCAAAAGCTTCTTCTCGAGTATACGCCGGATAAGAACATGGCTACCTCTTCAGTTACCAGTTGGTTAACAGTGGCCACAATAAAACAATGGCACCGTGAAGACTAAGTCGTAACAACTCCGTATATTTAGTCCACATGACATGTGTTGAGTGGAGATATTTTATATAAAAACATTATTCCGAGGCAATTGCGTAGCATTACGTCGCATCAGTAGATGTTGGCTGGTCACCATGGCGCGCACGACTGCTAGGGCCTACACAACGTTTTTGGAAATTATCCAAGGACAAATGTCGCCGACCTCTCTCCACACTACTCGACAACACAAGGGAGGGATGTGGCAACACTCGATAGAATGATATACATACTAGGTGCGCCCCGCGGTAACGCCGTGACAAAAAAGTATGTTCAAAAAAATTTTTAATCATTTAATTACCGAAGCACTAAACTAATCAACTAATTAATAGTTTATAGTACGCACCTGATCAATAATATCCTTTTTTGAAGTCGGTTAAATGAGTAGCCTATGTCGTGTTCCAGACTATATCGTATCTCTGTGCATAATTCCAACCAGATCCGTCCAGGCGTGTTCTAGTCACAAATATACATCCATCCAAACTTTCACATTAATAATATAAGGAGGATTTTCAATTACTTATCATTTAAGACCTCATCTATGACGGTCATGTCACATGCGTTTTACTCATTACAATAAAATATGGAAAATTTATTGGAATCTGTATTAGACTTCCTTTTTGTCCTCATTTGGTTGGCCCATCGCTATCTTAGTGTTTCAACGACTTGTTGCAAATCCACTAAGTAATTAATTGGCTCGGACCAGGTGACGTGGAGCTCCCAGCAGTCAGTTACTGCAGCTCTACAACTGAGACTCACCGCCCCTGAGACCGCTCTGTAACACCTGAGCTACTCTGAAAAATAGTTTATTGGCTGGCCGCCCGACTGAAGCTTTTTTTTAAGTAATAAATTTATTTTTCTTATTGAATCTATCGATATAGTGAATTTTCTTCCCTAAGTAATAATCTTCAAATATTTTCCTAGAAATTTACAAGGGCGGGGGAGGGCGGAGGAGGGGCGAGGGAGGCTGTAGACAGTGTAATGGCGGAGACGAGGCGCTCGTTGCCAAAACAACATGTTTTCTGGTTACGCGACATCGTTACCCGGATCACTAACAATATAATGTATGTTAACAAGATAGATCCACTCGTCATTATCATCACGACATTTTGCTATCATAATGATACTTCTTCGTCATTACCTCGTGTCTGTGGATCGAAGTCATTAGGGCCCGTCATGTTGGCAACCGGCCTTTTGTTCTCTTGCTTTCTGTAGTGCCAACTATTCATTATATGTCCGAAATGGGAAAGTACGCGCTGCAGACACGGCGGGCACGGTGTTGTTAATCTCGAGTTAGGACAGTACAGATACATTTGCGCGCTTGCAGTCCACGGTATTCGTAGCATTCGCCTGTAGCACATCTGGAATGCATCTATTCTGTTGGTCGAATTGTCTATGCCTCGACCCCATACAGAATGATTGAGAATATTACTGCTCTAATTATTATTAATAGCTAATGAAAGTTGTCTCGTCACAATGTCTGTCCAGCCCGCGTGCACCCCGAGCGGTCGTCGACCTGCTGGCGCGCTGCCCCGCGCTGGTCCGCGGCGACTGAGGACACTTCTATTTGGTGATTTACTTCTCCTTGATTACTTTTTATTGGCGATACGCGCTCGTAAAACGACCAATAAAATATTTATGCGCGGAATCGCCAAATACGTGCGTCGGCTTGCGGCCGGCGACACTCTTTATTAATGAATAACATTTTATTAGAGAACGCGCTTCGACAGCTTTATTGGCGGTTGTAATCACGACTAATGCAGTCTAGAAATGTAGGCGTGTACAGTTGCCGACCATTTGTTGCTAGCACTCAGGGTACAGCGCATCGAGAGAAAGATTTAACTTATTATATTCACGCAGCCGTGATGGAACGGTGAGATGCTGTTGTATGGAGAAGTTAAAGAAAACTTGACTAGAATCCACTAAAGTGTGCTTCGGTAGTTCGAAGATAGAGATGCAGGAGTGAACAGGCGAAACAAGTGGGCGTACAGTCCTGTTCTCCTCTTTCACTGCACTGCCAGGTACAAAGGTCGGCGATGCAGCAGCAGTTGTCTAGATGTTGAGGCTCTGAAGTCAAGCAACCTTGACTCCACATCAATACAAGCAGTCAGACGAATTGCTGGACGGTGCGGCCTTTTTAAGACGAGTTAGCGGTTTCATTTTACTTCCATAAACAGCGTATTACTTCAATGGAAATAGTTTTTATCATATATGTATACTCTTGCATAGAACATGTAACGGTTATGTGTTGACGTAACCGTAACCGCAATTAATTTAACATTTACGTGTGCAAAATATTTGCCTTAAAAAGAGAATTAATTGTCCGCCCGGCTGATTTCGATAAGAGAATACTAATTGCTAACAGATGACATTAAATGTATGATAACGTTATATGTAAAATGACTAGCTAGCGTCATTATTTTGTTCAAACTAACACAAACCGAGTAAAATACGCGTCGGAACCGTCCTGCTCGTATCAAATGGCGCAAAGGGATGGAAATGTGTCAAATGTGTGAATAGTTCCGTTAAAATAACATCAATTGAGTATTTTGTATTGTAATGATATTATATAAAGTAACATTTGCTAGTGACAGGTGCGGCTTAAAATGTCCAAGTCGTATTTTTAATCATTGAAATCGTTGTACAATTTTTTTTGTTATAAAAATACTTCATCCCTCGCACTGCCCTGACTATCGTTATATTCGTTTATTACTTTTTCATAGTCGTCAAACAAAAGCTGTGGCCGCGGTGGTTTTGAAAGAAAAAAAAAAAAACAGAATATCTGCGCCCGCGCATATGCCCCGCCATATTTAAATTTTGAATCGGAAGTAAAAAAAATCATACGCAATGTGTCCCGCGCACGCGCACGCGCCCCGCCATATGCTCGGAGGCTTTAAAAAACTTTTTTTATCCATCAGACACCCTCAGCGGAGATAAGAAGCGAAAAAAACTGTAACATAAGCATAATATTAGTAGACGGGAGTAAGTTAAATAAAAACTTATCACAAAAACTGCTCATTTTGAGGTTAAATAGGTGTTCTGGAAGTTCCCAGGGCTGTCACAACTATATATACCCACTGCTTTTGTTAAATTAGAATTAAATGAAAATATTTATATGTACGATGAAGTAAGTTAGCTGCTAGTTACTTTGTGACAACACATGTACACTTTATGGGATCTGCATGCCTTTGATCAAAAACATACACAAATAAATAAAATTGAAGTGTTTGTCTGTAATATTAATATAACTGCTTATAACTATATGGTATGGTATGGTATATGCTGTACATATACCATAAAAACATTTTTTAACAATTTTTGTCTGTTTGTTCTGGCTAATCTCTGGAACGACTAAGGCCGATTTTGATAAGATTTTAACTGGCACATAGCGGTTGTAATAAGGAGTAACTTAGGCTATGTTTATTTTAGAATAAATTACTCGTAAGTAAATAGTTTCTAGTCGCGGGTAACACCGCGGGGCGCAGAACGTTGGAGCAAATGAGGTCCCTATTTCCATTTCACAAAGCCCTGGCACACTGGCTTCCTGTTTGGTTCACATCCACATGCATGTCCGCAAGTCCAAGCAACCATGTCTGACTTTATGATATTTCTGTATGTCCAATATTCATTCCAAATTTCAGACTCCTGTACCGACGTTGTAACTTCCTACTGCCAGTTCCGAACGCAAAGATCTTCTTAATGCTATTTCTATTAAAATACAGCTAGGCTAGATTTATTATAAGGTCAGAGAGGAGGCACAGCCCTACGCCGCTCGCAGGACATCTGTCGCAGTGAAGTGAACGCGGCTCGCAGACGCACACTTCGCGGAGATCGTGTTATTTCGTTATTTGATAACAATAAAAGTAAACATGGAGTCGCGCCCCGCACCATCATAAATTAAACGTCTTACATTTAATGGCGGTATTATTTTATCTTTCAAAAAACAATAACATCGCTAATATTGGACGCTGTACTACTTTACACGTGTTTGCGGGAGCTATGACAGATTGTTCTAACAAAAATGTTTACACCTAAATACATGTAATTTAGTCTCTTAGTAACAAATGCACGGTTGTCGACGCAGGGCGTATCGATTTCCATTTTTCATGCTTGTCACTTATGCAATGAGTCTTCACTTTCATACTTTTTCGTATGTTCCAAGTACTTCTACTACGTCATCATTCTGGTCGATATACATTTGCTTAGGATAGAGGTCGGCAACCTGCGGCTCCCGACCCTCATGCGATTCTTTAAATGTGAAGCTAAGGCTCTTCAGTATTAACTTTATTTATGCAAACACCATTCATTGTTCGTAAGAAAAAAAATGTGGTTCTTTAAAACTATTTTTACAAAGATATTTTGTAAATTGCAATTTTTTCCTCTTTCTGAACAAAAGATTGCCGACCTCTGGCTTAGGACGTCACCTCCACACCTCACTCACTAATGCTTTCTATTTTGTGTAAAACGAAATCATAACTTATTAATTATTTTATGAAACATTAGTAAGTTTATATTCCCGCTTGATTGAACGAACCTTTTTCACTTCGGCGTCTTCATTGAATAAGAATCTATAACTCATTTAAAATTGTACTGGAGCATTCGTTACGCTGTACACACCATAAATACAAATATGTTATTGTACTCTGGCGGCGTTG
Organism: Meandrusa payeni; assembly: GCA_029286785.1. NCBI lineage: Eukaryota > Metazoa > Arthropoda > Insecta > Lepidoptera > Papilionidae > Meandrusa > Meandrusa payeni. Next base: position 222,451 of record JAGSMX010000008.1, on the reverse strand, counting down.
AATCCGCAGTGTAGTGGTTGTTCGGCCTCAACTCTCACAACGAAATACCGGTAACCATCCCAGAGTAACTTATGTATGTACAATAATACTGTTAAGTATTGAGCTGACAGGCATTCGTTGGTTGCAATGAAGATATAATGAAAAATATATGTGAATGTATACGAGTAGGACAACAATATTATTTCAACGAGAAGAATACGAGTGCAGCATGTACATGTACAGACACACAGCGGCAACATCACACGTCTCCACGATTATATAACATCAAGGTAATGTTGCAAATAACAAAAAAATAACGAGAGAAAAGCGCTACATTAGGATCCCCAATTTGGACTCCCGGCGGCCTCTTTGAACTTATCCGTAGCCTAAGTGTGCTTGTTAAGTAAACGCGCTTTATAAAAAACATTAAATTAGCCCCCAACTTAAATCCAATAACCTATTAAGTTAAATATTATAGCAACTATAATTTAAACAATGATTACTAACCGACGAGCATGTCTGCCGACATGTATGTAAAACGTGTAGCGAGCAACAGTCATCTCTGCCCACCCAATAGCAGAGAGATAAAACCTTTATAATCACCGATGCGTCTTTGAACTACAAGAACGAATGTTTTTGAGGTTTTCTACATTAAAGGTATATCACGTATCTTCACGTCATTGTAACCCTAACTGGATAGACAGAGATCAGCAGTCGCTATCCGCTTTTCATCACAGAAAATCGTTTTACGTTACAAAAAATAAAAGAGAAGTGTCAATCTTTAAAATCCTATTTTCGCTATTTTTCATCTTTTTGTTTAAAGTCATATATCATTCGACGCGTGCTTTTTTTGTGAAGATGGTGAATTGTGAAGTGAAAATGGCCATTTGTGTCACTTACTACGTTTTTGCTTTCCAGCGTCGATATATAGTATTACTAATAAATATAATTTTCCTTTAACAATATAAGTGCAATACATGATCTATTATCAATAAACTCTAAACCGTTATTATTTATGCAAACATTGAGGGTTTGTTCACAAAAATAAGAGCACTGTCACACAACAGGTGCGATTTAGAAAAAATAATGTGAACCAGCTGAATTTGAATATCATAGTTTTTAAGTAGACAAAAAGTGTAGCGGGACCCCCCCCCCCCGCGCCCCGCGGCCCCGCTCTAATTCAATTAATACCACCACATTGAACCTTCATGTTTTTTCCAAGTTCGCAGATGTTCCGCACGTGGGCACGCACTGGTGACATCTTGCGAACCGAGAGAGACTTAATAAATTTCACCAAGTGAAGGCAGTGAATTAGTGAAACAAAAACTGACTTCAAATCTAATCAAACTTCACGGAACAAACATTCTTCCGCTTTCTTGCATTCCCAAAGTATCATGGTTCGAAGTTCTTCGGTACATCTTCGGAAACCTTCGCCGATTTTTTTCGAACAAAATTAATATGGGACCTAATTGGAACCAGTCTTTCAAACAAATAAAAAAAAAATGAAATCAGCTTACAAATGACGCTATAAATGAATATAATTAAAAAACCTACAGACGAATTGACAAACTTCACTTTTTAAGTCGATTAAAAGTTAAAAAAACACACACACATATTGTTGTTTCAGTTCGTTTCAGTGCTCAGTGCTGCGGCGAGAATGTTGCCGTGATGTGAGCCGCGTGGCGGGAGGCTCTTCTTATGAATGCCATGTCACGTGGTGCCATGCTCATCATCTCACCGCTGAATAGACTTCCAAAGTGTTTACTTGCTATAGTTTTTGTCTGAACATCATCAGTTTTGTCTGGACGTATGCCGCACAGGAACTCCCGCTTCCACCATCAAAGCATTTATGGTTTTTTTTAATATAAAAGGGGTTAAACGTGTATGCGTCAGCAACTTTAATTTCTATGATAAATATTCATTATACGACTCAATAACAAATTTATCCTGTTTTGAATTTTTATTCTATCTGTATGTCCGTGTATATGGGTTGTACAACCCTAAGAAATGCAACGGATTACTACTTTGTAAATGTGCGCGCGTTGCTGACCTTTAGAAAGGCAAGGAGTGAGCTCTGTCCTTGAAGGTGCCCAGCTTGTAGGAGGAAATTTGAGTTGATAGCTTCATCACTTGCCCCACGAGTAGGGATGAAGCAGCAGCTATCTGGGAGTATGTCGCAGCAGCGCGCGGACGGCGGGGCGCTGTCGTAACACGCCGGTGGAATTCCTTTCTTTATGCGCCCGTTCCCGGAACGCTAAATATAGCCGCTTCATTCATGAAATGGCATGATGAATGGACGAGCTCTGCGGTGCTCTGAAGGAAACACGCTCCCTTTTGTTATCAACTGTATGAATCGCACGGCTATTGCGTTTGTAGCAACAGCTCCATGTAAACCGAAAAACAGTATCGCATGCACGTATCTCACTTTCGAGAGTTATCACTGGTGCCAGGGTGTGGCCAGGGGTCTTATATGAGAAATATTGCCCGATACTAACGACAAAATGTGAAGGCGGTTATTGGCGCTGTTGTGGTACAAATCTCTTAGCTGGGTTGACATACCTATATACCTCATTATTTCATTATCTATGATTACTTTTATAATTATTATATTAGTGTTTGAGTCCCCCACTATATAGATATATACTGAGATAAATAATCAATCATCCGCGGCCAATGTCAGTTGCAGTCGCAGCAGCAAACAACACCTCACCCGCACTAGAGATAATAATGTAAACATGGTTACAGATTATTGTTTTTCTTGTAATAAATTAGATGTAGGTGGTAGCGATTAAAAAGCACCTCCGACTTTGCTAACTGTACTTGTAGAAACTCTATCGGGAAGTTGTTGGCAGCGGCAATAACGTATGTAAACAATAAAATAAAAGGGCAGAATGAGTCCGATACAGGAAAACAACGACAAACAACGCCACGTCGCCTGCGCCCGTCACGACGCGCCGTAAACAATGTCCGCCGATACAAAGCCGCTAGCACTCTATCCCACATAATCTGATGAATGGAGCGACGCTACCTGCCAAGTTCCCACGCCCAAACTAGAGAATTAAGAAAAAGTATACACGAAGAACAAAAATCATTTTCACACCTTCGAGGAAAGGCTTTGAAGCAGCCTTTATTACCGATGTAAAATAATAATGAACACAAACTTTCTTAAGTTTACATATTAGTTAGGTAGCGACATCTGGTCGTTATCACATAAATATTTAGAGTATCGCCATCTATGAAACGGTTTTAAATATTGTATGCTTGAAGCGACATCTAGCTTCACAACATAAGATTATTGACACTCTCACTTAGGTCTCTGGTGTCTTTTAATCCCGCTAGATGGCAGTTAAATTAAAGCTCAAAAATTTCTTCTCTTTAAATTTAATGTTTTAAAAAACCATTCTTAAAACTTCAATACAATGTAATATTTGTTGTTTCATACCAGTGTTCTTCATTGAAATCGAATCAAAAGCAATAATACGGAAAGTTGATTAGAAAAAACTACTCAAAAGAACTTAACTTGTTATGCAAACTATCTTATAAGAAAACTAAACAAAAAATAATTTGAGAATTTTACATGTAAATATAAAAAGATGTTTTAAAAAATGCCATTCAACTGCTCTCAACGCGAACATCAACCAAGTTCACCAAGTTTTTACTTCAATTTCCCAGCGAGTGCTTAACCACGACCTCAACTGTTTGTAAAGTGGAAATGCAGTCCTAGCACTAGCACATATACATTTACAAATAACAACGATATAAAATAATGCATTTTTATTATATGTTATGAAGAACAATAAAGAAACTTCTATAATAGGTAACAGCTGTTCGTGAGTCCCCCCAGCAATAAATCTGCACGCAATAAACAACTCGCCAGCGCCATCTGTTGGCACCACGCATTCATTACTTAGTACTATAAATCAAGAGCGCCACACTAGAGGGCGCCACAAGTTATGCAATTTATCATTGCTGAAAGTAGCGAAAAATTATATTTACGAGAGTTCAGGAAACATTTTCGTAACAATAAAAGATGCAAAAGGGATGACTGCTTATGGATAATGGAAGAAAGTTGAAATACTCGTATGTACAGAAGCGTTTGGGAACATGAAGTGAAATAATGTTTATATTCATTTATTTTAATTCCACATGTTGTTCTAATCTATGTATATTTTGTTTGTGTTTTTATATGAATAAATAAAAATTTCTTTGTTTCAAAAAAATATTATTAATTGCTGCAAATCAATTTCAATCGTAAAGGAAAATATAACCTGGGAAACCTTCTTTTATTAACATGTATTTGTTTCTATTTGAAATATGGCATATTTCATGATAGAATGTTTATTATTAATATCCATAAAATTTGGTTCTGAACTAAAAATCATTGAATATAACCGGTATTACTGTATTTTACCGTACATTGCCGTATTTTCATGTAAATCCAAAACCGGTTTTCTAATATCCGTGTCAACCAGGCACTAAAACTTCACCCCTTTACTGGATTTATGGATCGTTTCAATTCAAAGCGGCGCCTCTGATGGCACGAGACTGGCTTTACGAAGTGTACGCAACCATTTATATAAACTTGTACGTATACGTAAATACTGTGCGCTTATTGCCGAGTATTTAGTGTTATTTTTAAAGATATTTGTATCTAAAAAGCCTGTTGCACATCAGACAAAAATTTTAGGATTTTTCTGTACTTAATAACCTGGGAAGCGATTGGTGCAAGCCGACTGGGCTGAGCTTTACTCGTTATTTTAACGAAACGCTACCTCTGGACCGACACGAGAACCTATTTCAATAAAACACTTTCCAATGTATACGGTATGCCCGGACCCCCCAATCACTTGGCGTTCGAGACAGAACCTGTAAAATAACTTCTAAAATAATTCTTTCTTTTATAAAAAGCTGCAAGGTTTATATGAGCTTTATCCAATTAAATTACCATTAAACATATCAATTAAGCTGGTAAAGAATAGTCTACGAGATCGTTAATAGCGAGTGTCAATTAGTGGATTTAAATTTTAAAATATGTGACGCAGACGGTTCACGTCGCCGAGAGATCTCTGGTTCTAATTAACAGCGCTTGGTGCGCATTCTTAGGGAACCCTTTGACGTGTTGTTGAGGGACAAACAGACACGTAACACAAAGAGTTTCAGTTTGCAGACACACCTTCCACCTCGCCGGATTACACCTTGCTTTGTCTTATGTCACGTAGTAGGAGAACGTAATGCAAGCCTTCAGCTTGCTCTGATGAAACATGATGAATAATGTTTGACGACATTGATTGGGTTTAAATTGTATTACTTTCGTTCCCGGAATGAAACCTCAACACGGCGGTACTGATAAAAAAATATATGTACACCCAGTGACAAATGTACAATTTAATTGGAAACAACATTAGGACCAGTAGGACAGAGATGTTCCCCGCATCACGTAAGTGTCGTGAAAAGACTGCTATTTCCTCTTTATCTACTTGAAAGCGACACAAAAAGTAAGCCTGTTATGAGTATCGCGCGCTTGGTCGTCGTTCTAGTGTCTCCGCGGCTCATCCACTGGCGGTTCGAAACAAACAGCAATATACCATAATATGAAACAGTTGCTATTTAAATATGTCAGGAGCAACGATAGTCTTTTTAAATAAATATGAAAAAGTACTCGTACTGTTGACAAAGAAGGCAGGCAGAGATTACGAATGTTCACTTTGATCACCATGATCCTCGAACACCTCTCTTGTTCTATTCACATCTATACATATTCGCATACACGTTCCTTGGTACAATTAAGATAAGTAAATATAAGTGAAACTTGGGTTATAATTAATTTAATTATTTATTTGGGCGTCATATCACAACTTTACAAGTCCACATTGGTAACGCCGCAGCCATGCGTGCGCGCGGCTGCATATTAATAGGCAGGAGGCTCGCTAATGGATTAACAGTGCTAAGCAGCAACTGTACGGGGAACTTGATGTTGTTTATTGTTTAAGAAAGGGATGAACGACAGTGACGTTACACATTCGAACTCGGCTCTGGTTCCCGTTAAATTCCTACGCTCGTAGTTACGACAAGGATAGAAACAACAAAGGTATGTATGACAACAACTATATTTACGAGTAAAAACAAAAACCGGTTTCTAATCGAATAGAAATATTACGAAATAGAATTAACCAGAACCTCACCAAACTCTCATAAACTATCTTTAAAGTAGATCAAAAACGAATCATCGAAATCGGTTGACGTGATATTAAGTTATTCGTCCATTTGTCGCGTATTTTGTATATCTAAAAGCAAATTTAAGGCTTTATGGTTTACTCAAGGATGCCACTATCATAACTGGACTAAATTGAAATGATACCACACGGGAAGGACCAGTTATCAAATAAAAAATCATCGAAATCAGTTATTGGACTGGGTCGAGAAGTTCTGAGGTAGCAAACATAACAAAAACATAGAGAGGAATTGATAACCCCCTTTTTTGAAGTCGGTTGAAAAGTAACAATAAAAAATTATGCTTCTATATATCACATCTATAACAGTTATCGACAGTTTGAGGATGTACTGGTAAAGGGCCGTCTCAATCGCAGTGGTGTGTCGTGTTTCATTTCGGCTCAATTCAATTAATAAAATACTTAAATTTCATATGAGAACTAAAAAACGTGATGCAAAGATAATCAAGTCGCATGAAGAATTCAAGGAGAGCAGAGCGCGGGGTGACGAGTGCGGGGAAAGCGGAGTGTTTCCGGTTCCGGTACATTAGGCAGTAATTAGTGCGCGGGGTCGCCTCAAGTTGTCATAAGTTTCTTTATAACTTCAGGGTTGCTCTACCGGCGTATAATTTCACGCAAGGTGAAGATGATTGCCGTACTCCACAAGCAATTAATTAATCGCTAGATAAGTCAGAACGGTTTGCCACCACGCCGAAAGTCGTTGAAGTTCATCAACTCTTCTCCCCTACTTGCTCTCAGAAGTTATACAAATATATTATATCTTAATTAACCCGACGTACTTAGACTTTATAACAATGTTTAGTACAACTGTGGGCAAGTGTTACCGATTGTCGCAACGAACCGACTTTAATATAATAAAAGTCTAGAAGCTCCTGACTAGGCTTGGGACGGTCACGGGATGGGTAAGGCGTTGGTAAGGTTTATCATATACAGTAAGTATTTATGACAGAACGAATTGCGACTGCTTTATGGAATTTCTGTTTTTGTTCCGTTTTCACATTTTAAAATGTCTTTATTAGTTCCAGTAGTTATGGCCAAAAGTTCCAGACACGTACAGCATTGACGGATTCGTCAAAGTTTCTAGCTGACAAGATTTTCATTTGGAATTTTTTAAAGCACCTTTTAATTCTATGGTCACAATTAATTAATATTCAAAGTCAAAAGTTAACACACCAACGGGAAACATCGCAATATGCTGGAGTCAGTAAAAAAATTCCCTCGTAAAAATAGAAAGTTTAGCAATTAAAAGAAATGGAGAATTTAGCAATTCGGCGCCCGCCCCGAGCAGCGTTCACCGCGCCCTGCTTAACATTCGGGGTGAATGCAATCAGATCTACACAGCGTTAATGAATTTTTATTGGTATTAAAGCACATAATTTTTTATTTTTTGTAATTGCATTTTTCTTAATCGAGTAGTATGTCTGTATATATGTATCATGTAGACTTACTCATGTACAACATGAGATGTTACTGTGGTCGATGACAATTGACATACGTACGTTTTCTAATGAAAATTAGAAAGAAAATATGCGCGCACTGCTCTCTCTTGCTCCTACAGTGTGATACAGACAATAGGACTGCACTGTCTTAGATGTATGAAACGTAACTCTCTGTTTCTAACTTATATCTCCCTGTCAACTTCCGTTCACCTCACCCGATCACGCTTTTCGTAACGCATTACGCTTACTCCCCAAGCTAGCGCGCGTACAGAATTTTTACTTGAATAAAAATCTAAATGAAATAATATAAATGACGAATTGAGAGAATAAAAGACGGAGCTTCCTTCTCTCTCTTAGACACAAATAGAGGTAAAAGGAAATAAATAGCAGAGCGAAGCAGGACCAATGTTATCTGCTTCCGGCCCGAAGTGCTACAAACTAAAATCAATTAGAAGTTCCCCCACTAAACTTCGCGAGTATAACTTGTAGTTACGTTTATACGCAAAAATGTCAGAAAGTAAATATTCACTGTATCAAGGTTCGAGTCGATAAAATAAAACAGTGCAGCGTATCAATAGCAGCCGAGTTGGGGAGGGTTCCGTATGATTTATATGCCGTGGAATTAAAATGTTACCCCGCCGGGGAACTCCTGAGGGCTGGTGTATAGTGACACGCGAAAGCGGAAATCAATCTATCGTTTTATACGTATCGGGTAATTTAAAAACAATAATCAAAGGTCCAACACTCTCCCCGCCCACACGCTTGCCCTTCTTATCCACCCACTCCTTGTATCCACTTAATGGTCGGCAGCTCACGACTCTTGTGGGGATCCAAATGTTCATGGATTTGTTATACGAAGAAGTTGGAAGACAACCAGGTATTAACGACGATAAGTATTATTAGCTAATAGTACTGCGTATACGCTAGTCGTCCTGAGGAGCCTGGGCCGCAGCGACAACGATTTTGCAATGGGAACTTAACTTAAACGTATTCATTTGCAAGTACTAATGCTTCATACGATTGCGAGTCTGGCCTAGACAAAACAACAAAACGTGAAAACGCTACCAGCTCGCCGGCGGGAGGGCAATCGCGCCGGTGCAGATACCGCGGAGAGGTGCTAATCCCGCCGTATCCAGACAAATCGCCGACCAGACCACGCTCTATGTACTTGCAAATTAGCTTTTTGTATCATTGTTTTTAAATAAAATCTCTCTTCGTTAACTTGGATGGATGCAAACGTCGGCTTTAGTGGCGATTGGTAGCCAACCATTATACTGTTTTATTTTATATTTTCTTAATGTGATCGGTTCACATGTATGAGAAATCCATTCCGACGCCATATTTTAGCACAAGCGCGCGCCAGCACCATACAGTGCAAGTCATCATCATCATCATCAGCCTGTATCTATCCACTGCTGAAAATAGGCCTTCCCCAATGCCTTCCACCACACACGATCCTTCGCTTTCTGCATCGAGCCACTTCCGGCTATCCTTATAAGGTCGTCGGTCCATGAGATCCGGGAGGGCAGGCGCCTTAAGCTTCTCCAATCCGTCTCCATTACTCTTGACTCCATTCCAAAGGTGAAAGTGGTGTCATTATCATCATTCATTATATCAATAATAGAAAAGTATTGTAGCTAGCTCTAGCTTTCGGAGCTGATCTCTAATTGTTAATTGACTTGAAAAGCACGTGCAGCGAGTGGGAGATCTGTGCAGTTCTGTTGTTCTTGCGGCAAGACGCCACGCAGTTAATAGAACGCTGGTAACAGTATTATATAAGATAACTTATGTCACGTAGGGCAGCGCGTCTCACCTGTGTCACACTGCCGGGTGAAATTCTAGTGAATAATTATTTTTACGTAACAACCTGAATAAACGTAACCAGCAAGATTCTTGGCCAATTGAAATTATGTGACCATCTTTGTATGTTGACGAGCGGCGCCAGGGACGTCACACATGAACCGAGACTAAAGGACCACCACTTCACAACGCCTACTGTGTCTTACTGATTGTGTGATATAGCACAAACACATGTTTAGCTACAAAAGAGAACAAAAAAAAATAACTCATACTCTCGGCTTGACAACAATACTGCGACGCGACGGACCTGCCGACTGTAGTATTGATTAAAAAAATCTCGATTGTTTACGACTTTTGTCAAGTTTTCCTGCAGTGTCACTGCCACGTCGGCTGCCACGACATAGAACCCTTCTAGAGGCTTACATCCTTCTTAAAAACCTACCAAGTGCATGAAAATCCTCTGCTGTTATGAAGTCGGAAGCACGACATTAATTAAGGTAACGTTTAAAGCAGCCACATTTGCCGGCTCTGCCCCGAGCTCGCGGACTTAGTTCATAAATCCCTCAAGCTGTCATCGCGCGCGGAACTCCGCAATGCGGTAAGGTTCCGGACTTCGGACAAATTATACTGGTGCCGTTTTTCTTGGGCGCCGCCGTTTATCCGCAATAAAAGTTGTTAACGTACAGCGACGATTTAAACTCATCGAAAAGACACACACACTCGGAAGGTAACAATTATAGACGTGAAATTGCATTAGTGCTTATGAAAGTTTTCTTTAGCTGTGGAAGTCGTGTCTACAAGTTATTGCTTCTACTGAATTCTATATTTTATTGACTTTTTTATAACTTTACCACGCGCTCGGAGGTCAGGAAAACATCGTGAGGAAACCTGCATGTTCTAAAATTTTTTTCTAAGGAGAATTAATATGAAGTTTGCCAATCCGTCCTAGGGCCGTGTGGACTATGCCCTTACACCCTCTTAACAGAGAAGGCCAGTGTCCAGCAGTGGGACATATATAAAGGCTCTTACTTTAACTAACATAACTTTTTATAAAATTAAATTCATTAAAAAAATGTAACAAAAATAACAGCTTCATTGACCGAAAATTATAACAAAATAAGTGGCGTCCCACTTGTTTTAATTTTACCGTTTGTAAACGAGAAGCAAGCAAACTAGACCAGCGTAGTATGATGCGGCAGTACTCACCCTCTCACATGGCGCCGGCGCGTGTAGCTGCCTCGCCTGTCCCCTGCCCAGGGCCTCTCTCTTCCTTTGCGCACTGAACAGCCTCAGCTCTTTCCGCTCCTCGTCCGACAGCGCGTGGCAGTACCGCACCTGCAGTTAGGCGACATTTTATGATTTATTACGCATTTATGACGAGATGTGACAATGACCTAGGACATATGTACATATGTAGTTGTAGAAAATGACGCACGGGTCCTACGAGCAAGTGTCACGGCGGCACCTCCCCCTGCCACTCAGCAGTAGTGTGCAACTGAAGTCGGAAGTGCTGTAGCATATCTACGGGTATTCTTTATACCTCATTTCCTGCGTTGGATCTGTGCTTCACAATCGCAGATACCAAGTAATGGTCAGTTACCGCGGGGCAGACCGGCCGCTAGTCACTGCGATATACTGAACGATGCTGTCGTTTTATCGTTGCTAGTTATGTAAAATATTGTGTACCTCATTATCCTGAGGAGGTAGCTGCTGCAGCAGCTGCTTGAGGCGGTACCGCTCCCCCACGCTGTTCACGTACGGAACTTTGTCCTCCGGTATGGCCGAGAAGTACAAGTGCACCTAGAAATAATAAAAAACACTATTAACTTATTGATTGTATTAGAACTCTTTTCTTGAATTCTTACGTATTAGGAAATCACTTGCCACAGCTCTCAGCCTAAAAAGATGTCGGTAATAACGACTGTCAGCCGTCAGTAAACATTGGTACGGTGTTCACCAACAGCGGACAGTCGGTATTGTAATTTTTACAACAATAAAGTTTTTTTTATTTTCTTCTGTCGTATTGAAAATGTTCCTTATATTGTTTTCGAAGTTTATGTAATCTTGTCTCAACAAAAATGTTTGAACGGACAGCGTGAGATCAGGGGACGTGACGATGAATTTTAAGCAGCTGTATTTAATAACGGTTCGTATTTGTCAACACGGGTGATTAAGGAGCAAAAGGACACGTGCCATATACATATAATTTGTTTAAAACGTCGCGATGGTGGTGTTTTTGATGTATTATAATGCAATGCTTCGTTGTAACATGTCTGACTGCCATCGCTGTCGTCCAGTCCATCTATAAAAATAAATGAAACTGGAGTGTCTGTTTGTACTATTAAAATAACCGCTTTGTACTATATTATGAATGTACATATGCTACATGTACAACTCATTTTTACAATTTTTTCTTCCTGGCTTCTTTTTTTGTTCCGACTAATATCAGGACCGATTTTAACGGAACATCTACCGGCAGATACCTGATGTGATGAGGAGTAACTTAGATTATTATTTTAGAACAATTTAAATCGCGGGGCGCAGCTAGTAACAAATAAAACTAGTTGCCGCTGTGAGCGATGACGGCAGAATGACAAAATGACAAAAACTGCTTCGTCCCCCCGTCTCGCCGCTCGCGTACCTAAGGCGCGGTACAGCAGTTGCGGTCAGGCTATAGTGCGAGTAATTGTGACTTTGACCACAAAGCGCAACAGTGATGCCTTGCTTATCACACTTGAGATCTGGAAGCCGCTTTCCCTGTCCGGCCATAAAGATACTTGCGAAAAATAGCCGGTCACTGTTACGACTTGAAGTAACCGCTATCACTTGTAGCGATGGTTCCGAAGCCCTTAACATGTGTATTCTAGGATGAAATGGGGAATGAGAGACCATGAAAAGTTATACTGAGACAATGAGTGTCAGCGTCGGTCACCACTCGGTTGGCCGCATTTTAAACAAAAGAAAACACTGCAGAGTGTCAGTAACTAAAGGCACGGATGCGTAACGGCAGTGTGTCACAACAGCGAGATAATGTTCGGTGGAGTCGAGCTTTACTCTTACAAATATAACTTTGTGTGACATTTCGACCAACCAGAGAGCCGCAAATATAATAGAATTAATATCGTGTGTCGCAGTGAAGGCCCCTCTCTATTAATGTGTTCCTCTAATAAAGACAAGGCGGGCTAATGAAAACTCTACGTGATCAGCGTCGAGATGACGGCGAGTGAGTTATTGCACCTTATACAGTCGGTGTTACTCTCGGCAATATTGTGTTAACTCCCTGTCTCATATTTATTGGCCGAACGGGCTGCTTGATTGCATTTTACCTTTTGCACAGTTCTCCGGCAGTCGGCTGCGGGCTCGAGCGAGACGTTAATGGTTATTGAATAATGTGTTATCGTATTCCGAACATTGCACATTTTTTACACGCAACAGTTACTTATATTGGCTCGTTTCATTTTTATAGACAATCAATCTTAACCGGCTCAGCTGCTCTGTGGTGTGCTACTTGCTTGTGAACGTTTAATATAAACTGCAATTTAGTCAGAAGCTAGAAAAACAAAAAACGTAAAAAAAAATCAAAAAAATATGCATTAAATCGTTTTCTCTCTGAGGTAATTGCCATCGCATTACCATTTTTATGTAAACACTAGCTGCGCCGGCGCGCTGTATTACCGGCGGTTAAAAACTATTTATTTAAAAATTTGTAAACTAGCCTCATTTACTTATATTTATTGTATCAGCTATCGAAAGTTCTATCAAAATCGGTCCAGCCGTTCCTGAGATTAGCCGGAAAAGACAAAATTTTAAAAAAATGTATTTTAGTATATGTACTGTGACTACTATCTCTCCACTTTTATTTGTAACTATGTTAAACGTGAATATTTTTAGTTATAAGCTATGGTTTTGGTCTTGTTTATGTTTGGGAATCAAAATATGTGTTATATAAAACTTTTGTATTTGTTGTTTGTCACATTGACATAGTTTTAGTGAAATAAAAAGGAACAATAATATTGTACATTGTCTCGAGGCAGCAGGTACGCGGCCAGTCCGTGACAGTACACTTAAAACAGAATTAAACATAAAGTGAACCTTTTGCTGCCATAAGTTTGTGATTACCGGCGTTACGGTTTATCTAACTAACGGTTGGCTTGGTCCAGATGCGAACGATCGTGATTTAGCAGTTTTAAGGCTGAGCAACTGACGCCAAGAAAAGACAGATTTAATTAAACATTTTCAACCGTCACAGTAAGACACGATGCAATGAACGCAAAGAAACGTTGAGAGGAACGTCAAATAAATTATGTTTTATTATATTTATGAAGACTTACTGAAAAATTTCTTCAATTGCATTTGGTGGTTTTTGTGGAATGTTTGTAGTTTTTGAAATTCTATTGAATAATTATTTATATCGGCAATATAAATATAAAGCGAGTTGAGACATCTAGATATCTTTTTAGAGATATACATATTTTATAAAATCTCATCTCTGCTGATATTGTTAATACTCTTTCCAATTATACTCCTTATAAATTGCCCGAGATACCTCCGCCTACTACATGCAGTAGCATTAGACACATTATTAGCATAGACGCATTGGATATCATTTTTAATAAAATTTAAAATGTTAGTGCACAACACAAGTAAACGTTTCCGTCAAAAGTAAATACAAACGGAATTATAATTCTCCCTATAAAATAGAACCCGGCAAGAATACCCCAGTTAATTCATTGCCAGTTTGCGTAAGCACAACTCCGTGACCTCAAGTGAATAGCACGGAGGAGGGAGGAGTGCCTCAGGGAACGCCTTTGGGTGCCATTTTAATTTTTTGCTCCGTTGCTTCCCGATTCACGCTTCTTATTACTTTATTTTTGTCGTAATTATAAATGCCGGTCTAATTTGGTATTCAAAGCATTAAACTTAACGATCATTTGAAACAGCCAGAATGTACGGAGAGGTTGTAACTTTTATTTAGTTTCCAGTAAAGCTTGGGACTAGTTGTATCACTCTGTCCAATTGTTTGTCCAGAGACTGTCCATATTTATACATATAACCTATAGCTGCATAGAACTGTATTTGATATTGATTATTAATGCAGGTAAAGAGATATCGGCGACGTTCTCTCTGACTGTGATATGAAGTTTATTCATTACTTAATATTTGTGTAATTCACCGTCAATTATGTGTTACCTAATATAATATGATCTGTTTCTTGGTGAATTCTACGTATCGGTATAATGTATAAATAATGACGCACAAAGTCGGACGCGCAAATCGGATTTAGATGACTGAGCGGGAAAGGGAAAATTATTCTTAATCGTTCGAAAGCAACGCGTGTGTCGAAGTGATAAACACATTGTCATTTATATAAATACACGATGATAATAACGAAGTGCCGGCGAAAAGTTGCTACAAAATGAAACAGCGAGCGTGGCGGTAGCATTCTTTGCATTCTATATTTCTGATTATTTCTAACTGTATTTTTTATTCGATGCAAGACGTTCCCACAGTCTCAATACCAGCCTGGTGTAAAATATAAATGTCACACTGATCAAAATGTCCGTCTGAACAAATAAACAAAGTACCGTTTGTTTCGAATATTAATAACAACAATCGGTAAAGTATGAGTCCCAAATTAAAGGCGTATTGCACGAGCGTAGTTTGGCGGGGCCACAAACAAACGTCGACAACAAGTAGACTTCGAAACAATAGCTTTGTGGTGAAAACAAAGGGTTGAAGAAGTCCAACGAAGCTGTCTCAAACGTCTATCGCGATACGTTCAACAATAGAGTAGTTTCGATTGAACCTGCCACGGAATTTGCAACTCTACAGGAAAGAATGTGCACGAGCGCCACCGACAAGCAACAAACATAGGTTATTCCGCGGAACGGCTCGGCTATTTTGCGGCTTCAATAACAGATGTCTGCGCGAACTAGGTACGATTGTCTAGTTTTGTAAATATACTCTGAGTAATGAACCTCAAAATTTTATAATTATTTTTATTGCCATTTAAAAAATATTTACATGTTCTAATTGGATTAGGAAATTAACAGTTTAAGATAAGGATATAGCGGCTCATACGATCAACGGATTAAGGTGTGCCAGATTCGGAATAACGGTGAGACGCCAACATTTTATATTTTGTATGATTTTTTGTAAATATCTTTAGGGAAGCACAAGTTTTGTTATTTTTTATCTTAAAACACATGCACGTAACTACGAGTACATATCATTCAATAGCAACATTGAGAGTGTACTTGCTCCATTTGATAAAATATTCACGTTCATGGCTGGAAAAGTATAATACATTTCTAGGTAACTTATGTCTCACCTGTTCAGGTCGCAACCCTGGTGGAACCCACGTATATTCTTCTAAGGCACATCCAGAGTCATCATCACTCTGTGAATGTCTATGTGGATCTCCAGGTTTCATCAGTCTTTCTGCGTGCTCCAACAGGCCTCGGAGTTTGCCTTGGGGAACAGGATGAGGGGACAGAGACATGGCTGACTGCGGAGACTGCGGGGATTGGTAACTGTGACCGGCTTGATTTAACTGGGAAACACTGTGACTGTGTAGTAAATTATATTCTGGGAAACTTTGACCTGGCGGTGGTTGACTTCGTCTGAAGTTAGGATAGGAGTACGGATGTGGCGAATTGGACTGACTGGGCGCTGAGGAACCACTGTGACTCGGTTGAGGTGAGGGCAGCGAGGGTAGCGAGGGAAGAAGGCGCGGCGAGGTGAGCGGTGAGGCGGGCGCGGGGGGCGGCGGCGAGGCGGCCTGCTCGTGCAGCGGCGGCGGTGAGGAGCCAGTCGGGGACACCACACAGTTGCGGCAAACAGGTCTGGAAACAAAAAGAAATACAAATTTTAGAGCTTCCTTACAATAAATATAATAACATAGTACATTTACGAGTAAAAATAAAAACCGGCAAATCGTATCAAAAGTTAACGTTATTACGCGCGGACGCCTTCTTTGTATTACAGAATTATCGTAGAATTAATCAGACTCCTTTTGCAGTACGTCCTATCCAATAAAAATGAATCATAATCAATTCGGTGGTGTGATATTGAGTTATTCGTCCATTTGTAGTGCACATTCTTAATGCTAAATTTAAGACGTATATGATATTCTCATGGATCCCATTGCTAGAATTGGACCAGCTTTCAAATAAAAACGAAACAGCAAAATTGGTTCACCAAGCCGAAAGTTATGAGGAAACAATCTTATAAACATACAGACAAATTGAGAACCTCCTATTTTATGAAATCGGTTGAAATATGAATGATGTTTTTTTTTTTTTTAAATAAAGCATCGAGTAATAACTCGTTTCTCTTGTACATTTGTTTGTTAGCATTATGTATTTTATAAATTTATCTTAAACAATCGTCAATGAATAGAATGAAAAAACATCTTGAAGAAGAAGGGCCGTTCCTTCTGTCCGGTTGATGTTAAGAAAGCAGGTGTTATCAGAATAAAAAATCTGTTAGACCCCGTGTTCGTACATCAATACCTGTCGGCGAGATCGTGACGCGTCAGCCGAGGGTCGTCGTTGAATCCCGATTGATTTATCTGGTCCAAATGATTTAGCGGTTACGACGTGATTTACGTTCACTTGTTCGATTGTGTGTGATTGATGTATTCTTTTGGTGGAATTATACATCTTTTGTTATTATTTATTAATAAACGATTACTCATACAATACCCATACAATAGAGATGCGTTGGTTTCTCGTTACCGTAGAAATTTCAAACTATCGTAACTAGTGTCTATATAACCTAACAGATATATGTACTTCGAATAACCAATAACCCTGTATATATAATTGAAGGCGCTAACAATTAAATAGATGCAGAAAAAACTTTATGCAATGTTTGGAGAAATATGATCGTGTGGTTGTCGCATTTGTTATGAATCCTTGTTAAATAACTTTATCAAAATAGTGAACATTCAATTCGTTTCCATGAAAATGAAGCTAGTTGATATTCTCGTAGTCGTTCTCAGTTCCGGTTGAGAGTAGTTCGGCTGAACCTAGCTTGCGATCTGATGGCAACAACAAAGTTATGTTTAAACTTGTCGTTACTCAACGTTTGCTTCGTGGAAAGCGAAACGTAACCAGTTGTAACAAGTTTTCTGAGCAATTAAATAGCACGGTTTAAATGCTAGAGCAGTAAAATTAATTGGCTGATAGATTAGAAATCGCATTCGCTCTTGTGCGCATTTTTACTTATAATCGTCTTGAAAATGATTGCGGAATCTTCTAGAGAGACGAGATAAACGTTGCGCGTGTGTTCGGTTCGTTCGCTCGTCGTGTCTGTCCAATTGCCAGTGTTGATTAGGGATATTTATATTACAGATATAAACAGTAACCATGTATATTATTATTTTCAATAATATTCATTGCATTACCTTAATTTAAGAGGGAAAATATTATTTCATAGAAGAATATTTCTCAGTATACTTTAGAATAGAACTTTTTCAAATTTCAACCGGGGGAATACAAAAGTTACCAATAGTTAAATCAAAATGTAGACACAACTCCCTTTAAAGAGCTAGATATAATTTCATTCTGAAGATGTTCTGTAAATAGGATACTGTCAATGCAAGATATTTTTTCTGTGGTTACCTAACAGAGTCGGGAATCAAAATCTTTCGAGGCCGTTGGAATAATGATGAAAAACAATTGAGTATTTGTCAGAGGCCGATTATTTAAAAGAGATACCATCTTCACAAATGCCCGCGATAATCTTCTCGCAGTGGGCAATTAGGATGCACAAGACGCGGCTCTCTCGGTACCACTCAGGGTTACTTCATATTTCTTCTGCAATGTTATGTCCTACTTAAAATGCATCAAAGTTCGCGTATAAATTAAACGATCTATCTAAAATCTAGCTTTCATCGTTTGCTGTACTGCTCACACAAAGTACATGTTAGCATAATTTAGTAGAACGCTGACACACATAACTCGGTATATTGAGACCTACTCGTCTGAACGTTCAAATCAGATTCTGTCGTATAGGTTATTTTCTATGAGATTTCAGTTCACTCTCTGACATATAGTTCATCCCAATATAATAATTAAATAATCAGTAATGTGCAGTTTTTGTTGCGAAATATTTATTTGTTGCCATTGATATTTGAACGTTTGCCTTAACAAACACTTTAATAGTAATTAGTGTAGTGGTAAATTCGTTATGTCTCTCATTTTTTCCTTGATTTGCCTATACGTTTTTATCTCTCACCAAGGGTTGACTGGTAGAGAATGCCGTTAAGCTATTAACGGCACCTTCCGGAACATGTCGCCATCCTACCAAACGTTTGGTTTGTACAAAAAGGTTCTGCTATAGATTGGACTTAAGACCAAATATCAAATACACCGAGTAGTTTAAGAGTACACATACACTATGTGTAAGTACATGATTGTAGTCACTACAATTACAAATAATACATCCAACACTACAGCAACTACAATTTACCTGAGGAAATCTGTCAGTGGGCGTGCGGCGGGCGGTCGAATGCCCCCCTATCTGGTACAGCATCAGCGATCGGTCGATAAACGATCGATACATCAGCAGATGGTCGGCTTTTGCTCAAAGAGCGGATGCGGTGGAAAGAAATGCCACCGTTAGATCTCCACGATTACAATTAAAATTGTATTGAGCGCTGTTCTGTTGCCGCCTGTTCTCAGAGCGGTCCCGCCCGGCCTGCTCCACAATACTTATCACCTAATTACGTTTATTTATTTGAATCTACAACAAGATTTGAGCTTTTTAACTTCTAATACAACTACAATGCATACTAATGCAATATAGCGAGTTAATATATGTGGATTTGGACAGAATAATAATTGAAATTAGACGTGGCTACCGTTTTACAAAACAGTAACATTTCGGAGGCTTGTGATCTTTTTGGAGCGAAGTACTCAGCAGGTGAGAATGGTACATTTGTTAAGTTATAAGATAAAGAACAACTACAATGTAAACAGACGTGCAGCGAGTACCGTACAGTTAAGTATTGCGCTCACGGGCGGCGCGCGGACATTCCCACGTGAGGCCGCGTGCGTGACGTGAGCGCGGCGCGGACGGGCTTGTGTCTTGTTTTGCTATTGTAATCTAGACATTTTAAAATAAACTCGATATCTGATGCCGGTACTTTACCAACAAATAACCGTTTAAAACAAAATTACACTATTGTAAACGTTTATATACAAGTAAAAATAAAAAACGAGCGGACGTTCTCTTTTATCACCGAAATATCATATTTATATTACTATGTTCTCACGTCTATATTCGATTACATCTTCCATACTCAGGTTCGTTGTCATTATACAGTATATACCTCTGGTATTATCATAAACCCACCAAAACAAAATCAACTACTCTCATTCGACTTTTAGGAGCTTAATGGTGATATACCAGGAACCTAGGTGCTGTGCCAACAAAATTTATATGGGACCAAATCCTTTAAAAAAAGTGACCTGTTTAAAAAAATTACAAACCAATTGAGAACCTCCTCTGTTCCGTCGAATTCCGTCGGTTAAAAATGAGTGGTAATATCAAGCATGAACCGCAAGTCTATTGAAATTTAAAATAATATCTTAATGTCATAATCTACAATATCGGCAATAATATTTCCATTTATCCTTTATTGCATAACTCTATGTTGCTATGGTCTTGCTCGTTGTCCTCATTATTAACTTTAAACATTTCAGATATAAGCCTCAGATTTGTGAATTACATATTAGATGTGGAACAAATGGAAGATATTGATATCGAATGAAATATAAAAGCATCGTCATCTGCTCTCGTGCAGGTTCCCCTGACCTTTTTTGGGCATGAACCACGCTGACCAGGCAGGAGGCCTGCACATTTTTGACGAATTTTAATCCTGATTTGTATTGCTTATAATTACATTGTTATATTGTAATTTTCTTAGTGACGTCAACAGCGTAAATACAGAAAGTTGATAAACATCAAAATATTACAGACGCAGCGCGCAAAGAAACACAATTAAATCTATGTGTACTCGTACATACAAATAAGTTATTCATTTGTACACATGTAAATTAGAATGTGGTCGTGTGAGATAGAACAACACTTCCATTATAATTACAAGTAATTAATTAAGGTTCCGTTAACGCATTATAACTGTTATTTAGCAGTTTATAGTCGCTGACAGCCATTGAGTAGACAGCTTTCTCCATTGTTAAACAAATTACTAAATGCGTTTAGTTTACTGTTTCATCATTCACTTGTAAACACTCTGTGAACACTATAATAAACATAGAGATAGGATATTTTGTGCATACAGTTCATCTTATTGATCCTACATCCAATTTGATCGATAAAGATTAAATTTTCGGTCGATTTGGATTTCCGTCTTTCTTCACTTGTCACATTATTATCAGAAAAAAAAATTACTTTAATTATGGTGTTATTTGCGAAAGTAAGGGAGAAATTTTAGTTTTTAAGAGTTAAGCTATAATATTGGTGTACCAATTGACAACATCAGCCCGGGATTGTTTTGTTATATAACAGAAAGCGATAAGACGAGGAGCATACATTAGGAGTATAACAGACAAAATGTAACATCTTGAGGCAAGGTTTAAGTAACCAAAGAAGATTACTCAGATTTTACCACCTGCTAAGAGCAATACCCCATTTTGTAAGATTAATAGTGTTTGGTAGACTTCAGACAACTATGACACGGGAATCTCAAATACCAAGTCAACTTGTTGAAACATCGGGAATTTTAAAACGAAATGAAACCACCATGAAAATCGTAAAGATAGTTTCAATTTTTGAATTTAAACATTTATGACGTTAGTTAAAAATAACATTATATAGTAACGGAAGAGGTAGGGCATCAAAATTAACCGAGGGCAAAACAATGGCCGATAAGGTCACGCTCGAGTCTACACTCGGTATGAGAATTACCGATCTGTTTCACAGACGAGTAGTACCCCGCAGGGCGTGGACGGTGGCACCGGAAGACCCCACAGCGTCAACTAACTGTACTGGTGGCAGATATACGAGTAACAAAAATAATCTCAATCGATTACGACCACTAACTTAACTTCCGGTAGTGATTAAATAGTGACGATACATTCACTGAGAGAGAGTTTCCGTACTTCCGACGTTAGCAAGCGATGGTGTTATTATATAGTAGTCCGCCGCTATTGGCTGCACGTGTTTCCTGATGATATCGAAGATGTTTGCCTCTTCGGTCATTTTCTAAGTACAGCTTTTATACTATGTAAGTATTGCAGTTCCTTAACGGGATTGAAAGGTCATCTAGATGTGTTATTTGTATCCCCTTCATCAGAATTTTCTTCCTATTTATAGTATTTTTAAATAAGGGGCTAGTCAGTCATCTTTAATGTGTAACCCGTAACTATCACACATACAGTTATTTCTCCATATTATAATGGAATGGTATAACGATGTATTTTCTTAGTGAACTATATGACAAATTTGTTACCCTTAAAGAACCGCTACATGATGCTTCAACACCTCATTTTTACCCCAATTAATATGCCGCCTATTCAACAAAAAATCTTACACACGTTGTGGCCGTGTAATATTCAATAATAAATTACAAAGGAAGTTGTGTGCTTGTATAACCATAGAGTCCCTAAAGTCCTGTAAAGCCCTGTATAAGTGGGAGCCTGCAGCCACGTCGCGGCGCGTCTATGCGCCGTTAGTCGCGTCCACTTCACAACCATTTTCGAACAAGAAAATGATCCATAAATTACAGATTAAACTGGTTACAAGCTTGTTTATGGCTTCTGAACTACAATAGCCAATAGCCATAGGAATGTAGCCCATGTATGGTGAATATATTTTACACTATTTTAGTTTTTATAAAGTTAACATAAAGAATACATTTGTATACAACGGTGTTAACGTATAGGTCAATGATTTTGTCGACTACCGATATTGTGTGGTGAGAATATAAAACGGAGATGGCATAAATATTTGTTATCGGTGTATCGACAGCTCGACTTTGCCAACCACTCACCGTAAAATGGTAATAGCAAATCCGTTTCAAAATCATTTTATTAATCTAACTACTTTAATAATAACTTTTTTTGTTGACGGAAGAGAAATCTTCAACAAGATACCGCGCCTTCTAGGGAGAAGCGGCGGTTATGTGGGGCTTTTACCCACTAAAACCCCCCGATTGCCCTTCCTCGGTGCAGAGGGGCTCCGGGATCTCCAGAGGAACGTACCGCAGCCCCTCTACGCTGCGCTCTTAAGAGAGCACGTCCCGGAGGAAGGTTATTCCCTCCCCCTGTGCCCTCGCAGTGCAAGGCGGGTCCACCGTGGCGGATCACAAAGGCCCCACCCTTGTCGCCCAGTGAACCCGAGGTCCCTTGTGGCCTTCTACGACATGCAGGGGATACCGTAGTCTTATTCTACGAGCCCAGAGACTTAATAATAACTTAACGTTGCAAGAAAACACAGAATAGTCAAAGAGCGCTTACTCTTTGTTGCTCTGACAAACGCTTGCAGGTTGGTTTTAATTTGCAGTGAGAAAGTCAAAGTTATGCAATTGCTGAGAGTAAACTTGCCGGTCACCGTAAATATTTTCTCTCTTTTCCACATCGTTTTTCTCCATCTGTACTTCCAAAACTTTAAGCTTTGTGTGAAGAACTAACGGACAATTCGTTGTGACTGTATATTAATTGATTGATAACGAGGAGGCTGTTGGAAGTATTCAGGATAATAATCCACTGATAGAGGCAACACTCCCAGACCACACTAAACAAGTTTCAAAATTTGCATAACGCGTTACCGTTGCATGCGTGCCGTTTAATATCTGGCAGCAACAGTGTCACACGCTTGTCTGGAAATAAGTTAATAATCAGTGTCCTTTGTGAGCGAAACAGAACAGCATCATATAAAAAAAAAGAGGAGAAAAGCTTTAAAATTAGAAGGAGAATAGGAATGAATACTATCAAAATGTTATGATGTCTCAAGATTTGTAACTTATTTTAAAGCCGTCAAATTTGGAGTAAACCCGTGAGCTATTCGGCGCATTGATCACAAATTTTAACATGAAACTATTTTAGGCAAGAATCCAAATGCTATTGTTGTTTATTGAAGGAAAAATATAAAAAATCACACAACATTATTTGATCGCAGCCGTTCTGCGCGTTATCCCGGTTTATTACGTGTCGAATTTGAAAGATGGTAATTTAGCACACTGGGTACACATTTTAACACGGTACTCTTGTACTTAAATATCCGAAAAACATAAGCTTATAAACAGAAATCATTAAGGTTATGAACCTAACTGACCTTTATTAAATCACTAATAAATAATATGTTTTTCACAATTTTGATTTTCAAATTTGGATTTTTGGACTACATGCAACATATACTGTTCGTTATTTCAGTTTTGTGCGTTAGTTTCTATCTCCACGGGATCAGCTTGTATATTTCTGTGTTTGGTATATAAACGCATTTAGAAGGCCTCTACTTAACTCATTACGCTTACAACGGTATCAAATCATGATCGAAATATTCAATTATGTAGCTGGTCAGCATGACTGATGCTCAGTTGTCCCGCACGCACATTGGATCGCCGTTTTGAAATATTGCGTCCTATAACGGAGGTAATTTATCACCGGAGGTGATGTCTGATTGCATTAGTTTAGCTTACAGCTTTAAGATTTGTAGACGTCACTGGTAGTGCAATAAGAACAACATAAAAACCAATACGCGCATTATGTAACCAAACTGGTTTTTATAAGAAATTTATACTAGTTCTACATTTAAAAGCGGTGAATTTGTCTTAATTCTTGAGAAATATTCTAAACGTTGTCAGGTATTAGATGATTGCTATCGGAATTACAAAATATATATTAGTTCACTAAACAAAACAGCAAAGTAAACGCGTTTTGGATCGATCAGAACGAATCAATTTATTGCAATCAGAGAGGAGGTCTCTATAACTGCGACCCAGAGTCTTAAAACATTCATATGAAGTAACGATTGTCGAGTGATTGGGAGGTCGTAACGATGTTTTAAATAAGCTTTAATGAAAAGCGAGTAAAGATAAGCTTAAGCTTTACCTCTCGCCGCTGTACGCGACAATAATGCGGTGAGAGTTTCTTCAATGTATTGATACGATGCATGTTGTGTCATACGGATAATTTCACCTATTATAATAATATTTAGTCTCATGTTCATCGTACAATTTCTGTTGCTCGATAAATTAACTTTTTATAAGAGATTAGTGTCATTTTTAAAATGGTTACAAGCTTAATGCTGCCGCCTCGCTCTGTCCCATGCGGACGGCTGCATAATTTATTAATTTTATAGTCGAAAATGATAATCTTTTGATTGGACCATGAACAACAAGCGGCCCCCGCGGCTTAAAGGCAATAAAATCCCTCCGACACCTGCCTTGATTTACGCGACGTCGGCGCAACCCTACCAGGCGTTATTTACGTACTGTACGTACTAGTACTGGACTTGTGCCGTTCTATCGTAATCCACTCGGATGCCACTAAATGTGTTAAAGTCATTTTAATTACATGCAGACAGCACAAATAATGAAAGTATTAATGTCGGTTTTTAGTTGTATTTTGATCTTTTATTACAATAACTCAACAGAAACTATTGTATTACTTACAATTTGTTAAGAAAGAAACTCGTCAGACCTAGTTTATGCGTGTCTACTTACAGGGACGTACTGGAGTTATTTTTATATTTTTGAGTGTAACAATTTTCTTTGATGTTTATGGCGGTCATGTTCAGATGTGAAGAGATCAGAGCAATGTCACTAGTGATTACCAACTCTGCCCACCCTGCAACTGTGACTTCACTTGAGGTCATTCATAGGCCTAAGATATAATTATACAGTATAATGCTTGCGATACATATCTCGTACGTACAGGGTCGCGATGGCCTGCTTTCTCCCACTATTGTTCAATGCAGTACGGTGTATTGATTATTTGACTCGCTATAATAGACATTTTCTATGCATATATATATATATATATATATATATGCGCTTTGAAATAAACCAATGAATACATTTATCCGGGTAGTGTAAGTGCCGTAGGTATCGCCGGTGGTTAGTGTTTGCGCGGGTTGTCTACGACTAGTTCCGCCGCAAACCAACAGAGTGTGCGAAAGCAAAGTAAATTAAGTCATCCATATAATTTATTCTGAATGCGTTACATGAAAAATTTGAATAGAGGTAGGCAGATATGTGGAACATACATCCATGTTGACAGTAAATAAGCTAAGACATAGTAACAAGTAATTGAGACGAGCGTAATGGAAAGTGCGGAAAAGTGGTCTCCGCTTTCATCCGGCACCAGATGCAAATGAGAAATCCCCGCCGGCCAATCGTCCAGCACTCGTACAGCTCACGCAAATAGACCGCCTTCCGAACCGTTAAGCAAGCACTGTTCACTGACTTCATCACTTGTACATAACGAGTAAATTCACCTTCACTGCGGCGAGAAAATATCATACAATAATACACAGCGCTACTGCGGGCACATGGGAGAAAAAAATCGATACATGTTAAGGTGACAAAGATGAGGGTCAATTCTGGCAACTACTTTTCTCAACATGTTAATTCTGATTCTATCACGCTTTCCTTCCTTCAACTTAATGTACTACCGGTGTGAGGTATACCAGCTGTACGGTTTTCTATTTTAGTTGTCACACGAGCACGTTGCGATCTCCTATTTTGTAGTACTGCGTCTGTTTTGCACGTAGCACAGATCGTAGCTTTAAGAAGCCTCGCCAACAAATAAAACGCACAAAGTTATTTAATGACAATCGAATATTTTATACAGACCGCGAGTTTTATCGAGTCGCTTAATGGCCGCAAAGTTGAGGTCTCGGTTTCGTAATAAATAAAAGCGATTTCAATAAAAACTCGAGTTAATACGAGTGTGCGCCGACCGAGCGCTGTCCGCAGACGGACGCACATCGTTGTAATGTCGGTTAATTAAAGCGCAGTTATAGTTATTTTTAATTTTGAATTTTATTAGTTTCGAATTGTATGTACTGGATAGAAAAAATATAATTACACGTTTCAATAATAATAAAAAAATGTATGCGGCAAAAACGGTAGCGAAGTGATTGGATATTAACGGTCATAAATTTTGTACGTGACTTACATTCGTTGCGGGGGGCCGACTTGTGGCAAGTTCTCGCTTAGCAATGAAATCTAAACATTAAAAATAAAAGCACACATGGCAGTGACGTCACGCACTACACACTTTTCGCGCAGTCTTGACTGTCCTGCTACTGCCAAATAGACAGCTACAGGCACTCCTCATATATCTTCTTTCGTATGCCACTGATCAGTCTGGTAAACAACTGTTTGTCTGGCGAGTCCTGTCCCAACACTAGCATACTGCATTATTTTTTTGTCATGCCTTGTTCATACCCTTAATACCTATACCCCGGAGCACACCTTTTATAAATTATTATCATAACCGCAACGCTGCATTCATTACTTTTTTAAAGATGAGCTAGCGCTCCCCAACATTAGAATACCCAACCCTCATGATATAAGGACAAGAAAATGCACTAGTTATACGATATATAAATAATCTATACATATATAAAAGAGAAAGTGTGTGGGTAAGTTTCATATAGCTCAGGGAATCTTCAGATTAACCTGGCGAGTAATCCTGTAAGTTTGGTGGCGATAGGAGCGCTCCTCTTTTTGAACTGTCAAACAAGCCATACGTCGTACTTTTATTTCTGACATTAACTTGAGCCCGATATGTTTTTGTATAAATGATAAGAATGATATTGTATTGTATTTACTGATATGTACATAAGTGTAGGTAATGATCTTCACCAGCTCGAGAAGAGAATGAATATGGAGAGAAATTAATAATTTAATATATTGTGAGAGTTAAATTAAAATTTGAATGATGTAGGTTTATTGTTTAAATAAAATAAAGCAAAATCTAGCGCGGCGAAGCGGGCGGGGTACGCTAGTTTATAATATAAAAAATACTTTAATTTAATTGAAAAAATGCAGTGTGCAGGCCGAGTGTGAAGCTTGAAATGCAAAGTGGGTCCGAGCGCTCGCACAAAACAAAATGCACAACGTGAGGCCTTCATTCGGCTTAGTGATGTGCTAGACTGGTTTGTATTTATCGATAAGATTGGGAAATGCTCTCGGGTGATTTTTGTTTGTATTATTGTGGTAAATTATTATTTTTTTCTTGAAAATAAATACAATTATAAATTCAATTGGTTGTTTTTAAAAAAAAACTATTTTATTTTTGTCCAAAAAGTTTTGTTTTTGTAATATTTTGTTGTACGAGTGTCATTAGACTATTATGAGCTGGCATTATTATTTAATTCCAATATTATAAACACAGCATTTGTATGAATCATTATTCTACGAAGTGAAATAGATTATCAATACTTTAACAAATATTTATATTAAACAACTTCACGGTATCTATTTAGCTGTCGGTGTTGGCACGCGTCGTAAATTTCATTCTAATTATTTTTCTCCAAAGCGCCAAAACTACTTCTAAGATGTTTATTGTTCTCGGCTCTCACATCTCTATTCCCATCGCACGTTTGTAAGCAGTACATACATAAATGCTTGGATAACTTTATCGATATAACACTTCGACACTAATCGCATCATCGACCGGCAATAATTTGTACTGCATTAACGTATCCAGTGGACACATATGCTAATGAGTCGATTCTTCGTTGGCCATAGCTGGAGCTGATTAACGTGCAGCCTGTTGCGGCGGCCTGGGAAATACCTTTCAACTAATGGCGTATTGATACGGCTGGTGCCCGCGAGCTGCTCTCACATGGACCAATTTTATGCTTTTTACTGGTGTTTTGATTGCGGGAGTATCGCTTATTTTTATTTTATTCATAGAAAATGTTAAGTCTTGTTAATTCATCGATGATTGGACGGTGAGAGGTGTTTCGCGTTTTCTATTGACCGTAATCTTTTTGGTTAAATGATTACAACATAGTATTATTAAGCGATTTGAGTGATCGTTCATCGTGCGTACAGGAAAGGAGTGGAACAAGTTGCCGGCTTCAGTCTTTCCGTCCAAGTGCGACGTAAGAACAAGACTAGAGTGAATAGACTTCAGATATGATAAAATGTTGATACATGGTTGGGCAGCCTCAGTTGCTGCGAGCGAGCGCACCTTGAGGAGTATTCTCTGCCGGATTCTTTGCCACAAATAACCGATATAAAAAGTGCATTATCCCTGAACCATCGCGAACATGAATACCGGGCTCTGCATGTTTTTTATCCTTTCCTCTTGGGAGAGCAAAGCATTATGTCCTTTACCATACCGGTAAACGGGTGCATTTTTAAGTAAACTTAAAAGGTACACAATATACGCACGTCTTCCCAGCCTCTTCTTAAGTGGACAACGCGCCGAAACTTTATCTCGGTCCGGTGTCGGGTTTCATTTGCTCGTAATCAAAATACCTTTTTGCCCTTATTGTAAGTCATTTGTATCTTATACGGTCACTTTTTTGTACAAATGTTCCTGAAATTGTCTTTGCCTCATTTTTATTTTTTAACCAAAAATTTGACATAATGGACAATGTTCCATCAGTCCAAAGTAAATGAAGTGACAGCTTCACGGTAAAGTTTAGGAAGCGTTGCGGTTGCGTCTCTATTTGAAAAGCGAATCGAGTAGATCTGCTCTTCGTTAAATATCCTCGCAACATAACAGCTTAATAGCGTAGCACTCAAGACGATGAAATGAAACATTTATTTATACACACACACACACACATTTTACACATAAATACATATTTATTACAAACATATTAACATTCACACTAATCAACAGTCTGTACTAGGGCGATATTGTACCCAAATTGATTAAAGAGCGTGTTTTTTATGTTGTGCCAAAGTTTTGCATCGAGCAAAAATCGAAGATAATTAATTTTAGACTATGAAGAAATATCTTTTTAGTAAATTTAGAAAAACACACGTTTTTATTCTCTCTTATTATAATTATAGCGAGATAAACTATGGTTCAGAGTTACGCAATAAACACCCGGACAGACGTGTTAAGCTACTACTACTAAGCAATAAGACGGTTATAGTTAAAAGTTATTTCAATAAACGTCGACATTCTGACAAAAGCTTACACGTTAACAAATGTTCAAGCGACTGTCGCGGCCGGCGTCACAAGCTGGTCGCGTGCAGGTCACGGGCTGGTCACGGGCACACATCATGCTGGTCAGCAGGTCTCCGCGAGTCTGGAAGCGATAGCTGCACCGACTGTGTGGGCGGCAACACGAATGCTGGCTGGATACATTGTCGGTAAATTACAAGTGACATTAGAAATGTTTAATGCTGCCGTCGCAACCGTAATCTTTGGTATAAACGGTTATTTTATCTAGACTCTTTGCTGTTAAAAATTATTATAAGTCTTTATATGAAGTTGTATTGCCTGACGTATCATTTTTATCGGATGAATACCCTGGTCACACTGTCCGCAAGTTTTTCCATAAATTAATCCTGGACAAATTGAAGTCCGTTTACTTTGAAATTATTATAGAGAAGCTTTTATATTAGATGTTATCAGCTAATCTTGTCCCATTTGTTCCAGCAAGTAAAGAATTGGAGATCCCGCGAGCTTATGAGATAAAAAACAACGTTAACATCATCGTTTGACATTCGCGCTCATCTCAATTAGAGCGCAGCCGCCTAAGTCCATAATGGATTGATAACAACTGCAGATAACGTCAATTTCTTTTTCTATAGGTACATTAATATGTAGGACCTGGATGACTAAGTTTTCTCGGTATTTTTTTTGTAAATCATGTTTTTTGGTTTGGATGCGGTAATTTTTGTAAATGCAGTTCAAAAAAAATAATTACCACCAGATTGCCTAACTCTAGCCATCTTTTGATTAAAACTTTGTGATCTATTCCTTCTGTATGTCCTACCATTGTTCTTCACACGCTATCTCTTTTTTCTGACGTGAATATTGGCTACTTTATTGATATACCACCAAACAACCATATGACACACGTAACCGTACGAACACGCACGAAATCGCAGTTACTCGTCCATTTATCGAGGATATACTCAATCCGAATTTAAGACACGTGGTTTTCTTATGGACATTATCGTCAGAGTTAAACAAATTTAAAATGGGACTACACTGACAGACTAGCTTTCAAACAAAAAAAAATATAAAAATTAGTTCACCCCGTCGACAGTTACGAGGTAACAAACATACAGACGAATGGAGGACCTCCTTTTTTTAAGTCGGTTGATGAAAAGGTAATAAAATATTGTCTTTATTTTTAGTATAAAAGGTGTACGAAAATGTTATATCGTAATTTGCCGGCCCTCTCAGGCGCCCTCGGATCGCAATGCTTACGCGTAACATAGTAACCGTCTGCCGAGGTTACCACCGGGGTACCCTTGTGTCGAGTTACTAGCAATAGAGGTTCAGGCTAAGCGACCTAAGAGCTATGCCACCTCAATGGCCAATCTGTGTGGTTCGTCATTAAAAAATCGTAATTTGCCGTGTACACATTCGCCGCACCGGTCGCGCAACTCTCTAGCTGCAAATGGGAAACAAAAATATTCTCTAACAATATCTTGGTATTCGCTGGACGACTCAGATAATTATCAGATGGCGCGCCTTAAAAGAGTTGTTGCTAAACACGGCCAGGGGCATTATTAGTACGGAACACGGCCCAACGGGACGAACTCCTGACTCATGCTCGCTACGAGACTGGGGTGACCACTTGCTTTATCTAATAACAGAGACAAGGTTAATGTCCAACTACATTTATCGTTATACTTATATATTATAGTTCCATTAATAATTATATGAAGTTGACGTATATTTATACATTATATGATAAATATACTGACGTATCATTTTATCGGATGAATACCCTGGTCACACTGCCCGCAAGTTTTTCCATAAATTAATCCTGGACAAATTGAAGTCCGTTTACTTTGAAATTATTATAGAGAAGCTTTTATATTAGATGTTATCAGCTAATCTTGTCCCATTTGTTCCAGCAAGTAAAGAATTGGAGATCCCGCGAGCTTATGAGATAAAAAACAACGTTAACATCATCGTTTGACATTCGCGCTCATCTCAATTAGAGCGCAGCCGCCTAAGTCCATAATGGATTGATAACAACTGCAGATAACGTCAATTTATTTTTCTATAGGTACATTAATATGTAGGACCTGGATGACTAAGTTTTCTCGGTATTTTTTTTGTAAATCATGTTTTTTGGTTTGGATGCGGTAATTTTTGTAAATGCAGTTCAAAAAAAATAATTACCACCAGATTGCCTAACTCTAGCCATCTTTTTGATTAAAACTTTGTGATCTATTCCTTCTGTATGTCCTACCATTGTTCTTCACACGCTATCTCTTTTTTCTGACGTGAATATTGGCTACTTTATTGATATACCACCAAACAACCATATGACACACGTAACCGTACGAACACGCACGAAATCGCAGTTACTCGTCCATTTATCGAGGATATACTCAATCCGAATTTAAGACACGTGGTTTTCTTATGGACATTATCGTCAGAGTTAAACAAAT
The DNA here is from genome assembly GCA_029286785.1 of Meandrusa payeni. NCBI lineage: Eukaryota > Metazoa > Arthropoda > Insecta > Lepidoptera > Papilionidae > Meandrusa > Meandrusa payeni. The sequence goes on along the minus strand of JAGSMX010000008.1, from coordinate 190,418 downwards.
TTAAAATGGGACTACACTGACAGACTAGCTTTCAAACAAAAAAAAATATAAAAATTAGTTCACCCCGTCGACAGTTACGAGGTAACAAACATACAGACGAATGGAGGACCTCCTTTTTTTAAGTCGGTTGATGAAAAGGTAATAAAATATTATGTCTTCATTTATTAGTATCTTGCCGTTACACATTCGCCGCACCGGTCGCGCAACTCTCTAGCTGCAAATGGGAAACAAAAATATTCTCTAACAATATCTTGGTATTCGCTGGACGACTCAGATAATTATCAGATGGCGCGCCTTAAAAGAGTTGTTGCTAAACACGGCCAGGGGCATTATTAGTACGGAACACGGCCCAACGGGACGAACTCCTGACTCATGCTCGCTACGAGACTGGGGTGACCACTTGCTTTATCTAATAACAGAGACAAGGTTAATGTCCAACTACATTTATCGCTATACTTATATATTATAGTTCCATTAATAATGAAATGGATGCCATTTGTTATCCACACATATTATTAAACCGATACTAATATTAAACTTGAGAACGAACCTAAGATGTTTGTTTCGCTGAAGAAGAATTGTATGTAATACGTAAGTCTGAGTTTCAATTATTTTTTATTAGGGAGATGGAATTTCATGGGGACAGTGATCACTTAACATCAAGTGAGCCGAAAGGTCGTTTGACCCTTTTTCTAAAAAAGGAAGTTTAAACTCTCAGTACTAAACCTATGTTTATTTTACACAGATATGGTGAAGTTTTGTTTTTACCTTTTACAGCAAAACACACAGAATGTATCGACATGATACTATGAATATGTAATGTGATTCAGACAAGGTTATGATCCAGTATAATAAATATTTAATTCATGTGTGCGGTACAATGACAATTGATTTTAATTGATCGGTTATCATAGTGACAGAGCAGAGATGGGGAGGAGGAGTGGGCACTTCAAGCAATAAGATATGTGAAGCGCAGTCGACGGCACGCGGCGGCCATCACGACATCGCGTCGTAGTGGAAAGCAATCAAGAGGGCCCGTCATCGATACATTTGTGTCTTATTTGCTTATAAATCTCACTGTCGCAACGTTGACAAACTTCTACACAAACTTTCAAATACCATAAACATGATAAACCGGCCAAATGCAGAAGAATATAAAAGTGCAGTGATATGGCAACCCTAACGATGAGATGGTACCGTACATAATCTGACGGGGCTGTCATCGGCGCGGCTCTCAGCTCGGCCGGTGTAATGGCCCGCGATAAGCGCCCGCTCAGCTGTTAAATGCGATTTAAATATTTGCTTTTAATCTGCAGGACTTGACGTGTCGAACAAGATAAGGCCTGTATCGCGGACTTAATACCGTTATTTTTTATGTGCAAGTGGAACTGCGTTCTGTAATTAGCTTGTGACTGTATTGACATGTGTGTGTGTTCGTTTATAAATAACATCGTACGACAACACTTGTTTCTTTCATATTTCATTTATTACTAGCTGCGCCCTGCGGTGTTACCCTCAATAAAAAACGATTTAATTAAATTTTCTAAAATAAGTGGCCAAAGTTACTCCTTATTACTGCAGCTGAGCATCTGCGAGTGAAAGTCCCGTCAAAATCGGTCCGGTCGTTCCAGAGATTGGCCGGGACAATTAGACAAATGTTATTTTGATATATGAACCGCATACACATTAATATGCATGTAGTAAAAAGCGGTTATTTTAATATAACAAAACAGAATGAAGGTAAAGGAGTTGTCTTTCATGCTGCTTTGTTTATTATTTTAAGAGCGTTATTGATATGAACGATATAATTCAACACAATTACTAAAAAGTAACAAAAACATTATTAGTATATTTGATTTTTTAAGCTATCGTTGTCACGGCACCAGACAGAGAAAGGCATGTCTAATGTGAATACAAGTTATGATTATATATTAGGGGTATTAGTGTAGTTAACTGACCACTATAATGTTTATAAGTGTAAATCTACGAGTATATGAAGACAGATCGCGTCACTTGGGATTATGTAGTCACAACTAGAATTTTCTCGCTATTAATTGGCCACTTAGTGCTAGCGATCCATAGCTATAAAAACATTTGGCCGTGTGTATTTATAATAGTTATATAAATTGAATTGCACTGAAATACGACAAAGATTAAACAAGAAGAATAAAGAACATAAAAGCGCATTCAAATGATAAAAGTAATTAAAATACAAATGTTCGATCCACGATTTAAGATATTGCGCAGTTTACAGCCGCGGATAAATTGTCTCCGGCCACTCGGTATCTGTCAGACGCCGCCGTTTAAAAATATCGTCACAAAAAAGAAATAAAGATTATCTAGAAGCAGGCATAATCTGTCGACGATAAGGCGCAGTCGGCTGAAACAAAACGACGCGGGAGGAGAATAAACATAAATAAAAAGTGGAAAAGCATAAAAAGAGCGTAAAGATTGGATGTGTCGGGGGCCGCGAGGGTTGCCACCTCCCTACATTTGCAAACCCCGACACTGAGAACCGACTATACACGCTTTTAATTGTAATTATGAGAGGCAAACAAGGCAAATCTATCTTCTATACTTGCACACTGCAGCCCGATATTCTTAATCTAGTTCTAGTGCATCGAGCTGACAAATATTCTAATAACTATTAGGTAGGCTGAAATGGCAGTCTTAGGCGCAAGACGCATTTTGGAAGTTGCGTTTGGGAGTGTAAAAATAATTCATTGACGTCGACCTGTATATATGATATATGTCATGTATTACTCTGTCATAAAAAATATTTCTAGTTTCATATTTTAAAAACATACTTTAAAGTATAACTTTTTGTAATATTCCCATTATTTTAAATTGTTGTCTGTCGCGTCAGCCCTAACATTTAGCAAGTGGCATAAATAGGTGAACGCACTAATAAAACTCCTTTCCTAGAGGCGCAGCCCTGGGCCGATGCCGGCCGCCGATTAAGAGCTAGCTCCCGACACAGATGCGCGCACGATCACAATAAATACAAGCGTACGAGGAATAATAGAAGAAATTGTTTTGCAATTTAAACTCCAATCTCAGATCACAACTTAATAAAGTCTTTCAGGTGAAACATTTAACAGTTCGATAAATTATCAAACCGACTTCAAAAAAGGAGGTATCAAATTCGTATGTGTGTTTTTTTATGTTTGTTTTCATAACTAAGGATTTGATGAACCGATTTCGATGATTTTTTTTATTGGAAAGGATGTTCCTTCAAGAGTATTTTGATGCGAATTTAGTTAGGTTCCGATTAATTCCATTTCGTATTTTTTCTACGATAATTCGTAAATACAAACAGGGCGTCCACGTGTAATAGCGTTTAATCTCTGATTTGATATCGGTTTCTGTTTTTGCGCTTAAATATACTCGTCTTTTGAAGCGTAGAGATGACCTAAAAATACTGTGTGTGTATGTTTTGTCGTTACCGTGTTCTGGTCGGAAGAGCACATGGGACGATGTAATTGTATGTGATGAACGGACACAAAAAGCGGCCACCGTATTGTTAATTATTTATCTGTATCACAGTGTAACTTGATGGGACTTGATAATCATTGAATTCATTACAGAAATTTGGAAGTACACATCGTATAACCATAGAGGAAATTGAGTCTCATCCGCGTGGCCTCCACGATAGTTTTGCTTTTGAATCAGTATCTGTTGGGATTATCAAAAATTATACTTTCTATTTCGAGCAAAGCAGTTGGAAGTGATGGAATCGGTCAGCACTTAGTTACTCCTATCCTTGATCTAATAGTTCCTGTAATTACCCATATTTTAAATTTTTCACTTTCATCTGGTCAATTTCCTACAGTCTGGAAACAAGCTTTCATCATCCCCATTCCCAAAATTCCAAACCCTTCTGATTTCTCACACTATCGCCCCATTTCAATTCTTCCTTTCCTCTCAAAAGTAATGGAGCGAGTCGTCCAATTTCAATTATTACGCTTTCTAACATCTAATCAACTATTGAATCCTTTTCAATCCGGCTTTCGACCAGCTCACAGCACCTGCACGGCTCTAGTCAAAATTTTGGATGACATCCGCAAGGGTATGGATGAAACACAGCTCACTCTTCTTGCATTATTAGATTTCTCCAACGCTTTTAACTGTGTTGACCATGATATATTAATTTCTATTCTGAGATCTCTCAACATGTCTACTGATGTCATCTCATGGTTTACATCTTACCTAAATGGTCGAAATCAGTGCATCAAACTGGACGAACGTCTCTCCAACTGGCACAATGTACCTGCTGGGGTACCACAGGGCGGGTTCTCTCTCCCTTGCTATTCTCCGTGTTCATTAATACTATAACCCGTATCATCGAGCACAGTAAATACCATCTGTATGCTGATGATCTACAGCTATACATAACCTCGAATAGATGTGACTTAAAAGCAACTATAGGAAAGATGTCATTCGATCTCGAGCGTATTAGACTCTGGACGGAACGGTACGGACTGCTCGTCAATCCTGCAAAGACGCAAGTCATGTTGGTTGGTAGTGCTGGAAATATTTCGTTGATTGACCCGCTCACCTTACCACCAGTAACATTTAACAGCATATGTCTCCCATATTGTAAGACTGTGAAAAATCTTGGTTTGCATATTGCACAGGATCTGTCCTGGTCTCCCCATGTCACGAAGGTAAGTCAAAGGGTATATGCATCCTTCCATTCTCTTAAACGGCTTAAGAACTTCCTTCCTTTAGCTACTAGGATTACTTTAGTTAACTCTCTGCTGCTGCCCATCATTGACTATGCTGATGTCTGCTATACAGATATCAATGAAACACTTCTCAATAAACTTGAGCGATTACTTAATCTTTGTATAAGGTTTATCTTCGGAATACGTAAATATGACCATGTGTCACACTACTGGCTCAGCTGAAGTGGCTCAACATCCGCAACAGGCGAGATGTACACACACTTACCATGTTATATAACATAATTCATAACACTTGGTCTCCACAATATCTTCGTGAGCGCTTTGTACTAAAACAGTTCGTTGGCCGCGAACCGCGAACCTTCTATAATAAATTTTTAACATTCCCCGAATGTCACACGAATTTCTATGGCAATTCTTTTACCTGTACAGCTATAAAACTATGGAATAGTTTGCCGATTGAGATTAGGGAGGCTTCGTCAACTAATGTCTTTAAATCGCGTGTATCTGAATACTTTCTACTCAAACAATGAAAATTACAAACTGGTATATTTATCGTCGTTGTATATATTCCATGTGTATGTATATTATTATATTTATATAGAAGTATCTATTTATGTATATGTAAATGTATATTTATTTATTTATATAATAGTTTTAAAACGCTATTTTTAGCGGCACTACCCTTAGCCTGCTCTTAACCACTAAAGGTTAGCTGGAAGAAAATGCTAATTAGCATTAAGTTCGCCTTTGTACATTTTATTTGGTGCAATAAAGGATTTATCTATCTATCTATCTATCGTACATCCAAATTTGAATTAAACCGCTGACCATTCAAATGATCTGTTTTTCATTTAAAAAATGTTTCTCTCCATATGAAATACTATTAAATACGATTATTTACTGCATATCTGTACAATGGTGAAGTTAGAAATGCATATGTAGGTATAACAGTACCAACAGTCGGGGTGACTAACGGACTACCGAATCGAAAATGCTAACCCTTAAAGATTTAACCAAAATAACATCGCAACCTTAGAGTAATAAGTTAATTCAATAATTTAGCAATCTGTTACAACTATCTAGTTCTAAAGCCAATGGGTCACAGAAAATATCCAGAATAATCAAGACACGTCCCGTCAGCGACTCCTTAAAGGTAAATATATTTTACGGCTATTGTGTGTCCACGAGGATCTCTCCGGGCTGAATACAAGCACAGAAATTAAAGCTCACTTCACTTGCAGTTTGTTAACACATTCAAGATTTTCCTTTTTAAATAAAATTAAATTGAAATGAAAATAAAGAAAGATGTCCACGGATAAACAAACGCAGCACTCGGCGAGCAAGTTTACTTGTTCTGCCAATAGAACCAACAAACTATGGTTCAACAAGCATTACATTCGAAGGAGCGCAACTTTACAACAAGTTGCCCACTGCTATTAAAAATATAAGCTCATTGAATATATTTAAGCCTTTGTTATTACAATATATTTATAATATAACAAGGAGTAAATAATACCGGCGACAAGTTATAGTTATGCTAATTTAAACAAGTATAATATTATTGTCACACAAGTGACTGTAAAATAGTCTTTTTGAGAATAAAAATCTTTAAACCTTAACCTAAGTTCTTTACGCGATCACGACTTAGGGAATAAGCTGGTGGATGCGTTATGAAACTGTCGTCGGGCAAGGCGAAGGGAAGTTAGTGAAGATAGAAAGAGAAAGTTACGCTGTCTGTATCAGTCTACAACAATTATGTATATACTATACACATATATATAGACAGAGCCAAAGAAGTTGTACTTCAGTCGTCTGGTCTTAAGCACACTCGTTTTATTTTTTTTGTAATATTATTGTTCCTATGTCATAAATGTTTACTAAATCATTATTGGATGTCGCATTTTACTGTGGACCACCCAACTGCTCGGCTATAGTCCTTAGCTACCAATCCTGCGTACAATCAAACACACAATGTCGGATGCAGACGTTTAAATGAGCGGCCCGCAGGTCGCCGATGAGAAGTGTTCCCTGGCCCCGCGAGCCCACCTCATTAACATGGCCGGCGCCGAACGCAATCAATTTTTCACGTAGAACATGAATTGCATTTCAATTTAGTTCATAACTAATAACTTCCTGCCGAATAATTTAAAAAGCGGCCGTATCTAATATCTGGTACAACTTCACATCGGCTGTTAGCCGTTTGTTTACGTTGCCCCACACGACACGATAATAGCTATTAATACTTAATGAGTCAAAATATCATTAGTTTGATTGGTGATAAACATACGTCTGAAATTTGAATTGATACAAGATAGTTGTCATGTACTCTGTCAGATCTATAGAATATTGTTACAAAGTCCTTACTAGTTACAAAATGATCGATCATTGATAACGAGCTTAAAGCCTTTTGCCGACTATTGTCGGCAGTGTAATGTTATCATCAAATCGTGGGTAGCGCAAAAGGCGATTAAGAGAGTGTATGCAGGATAGTGTTTATGTAAAAGACATAAATAATCTGTTGTGTAAATTTTTTTAAATTGAAGGTTGATTTAGATTTTTTTGATCTTTATAACGACCGGTCGCTATAAATGGGTGAAGCCATTTGCCGAATACAAGGTTTGATACGGCGGCAGTGGAGACGGTCCCTGACTCATGCTGCGGTCGTCATCAATCAGACCCGGTTCCCGCAGACGTCGCTCCAAGAATTCTTTTTGTTCATATTTTTTATTATTTCTTAATCAATCGAATAAATAAACTGTAATTCCTTCCTATCTTGTAATGCCAGCTGCCAATAAAAATAATGCCTCAAATGTTGTACACCTGCAGTATAAAGCGTGTTTAGCTCAACTTTTGTGTGTTTAAATTTAGAACTGATTAATGTAATCGAACCGCCGAATTAATGTTATTTTGTATTATTTGAAGTACTTCTACTCACTGACACGAATGATACCCACAAAAGTTAGATAAGGAAGAAGCGAAGCAATACAATTTTAGTTGGACCAGTAAAGACGCGACCTTGCCGGCGAGTACCGACCGTGACCGACACGCCGCCGTGACGCGTGACGGAGTGACGGCTGCCTGACTTTACTAACAACATATTATATATCGTGCACTACCGTGTTGAGGTTTTCGTATGTATTTATGTATATGAATATATATAGAGCAGGGTAAGGATAAGAATCATCAAGAACTGCCGAGGAATCAGTCCGCTTGGCATTGTCGTCAACTATACAATGCCTATCTGTGCTACCAATTATCCCAGTCTTTGGTGTACCATGAAAGTGGACAAAAAGACTCACCAGTCCTTTAGGAGATGTCTCCCAACAAAAATATTTGTTAAAAGAATGGGAGAATTTGACGTAGAACATCAACGTGTTATCTAATAACAACAATTACTGCAGGTACCGGGTTGTTACATTATGATTACTATTGTAAATAACCTAATAACATTTTATAATTCATATAAAAAGAACAAAAAGTTCCGGTATTTACCCGATTCATTCATCAGATTACACGAGATCATAACAGATACCCGCCACATAATGGCTTGCTAGACACACGCGGTAGTATTTACTAAATGGTAACCTGCAAGGTAAAGGTTGTTAAAGAAATGTCGAACGAAACACACACACACACACAGTTATGCAGGTCTTAATTTGAGGCAATCATTCAGCGTGGAACTTTTATGAAGTTAGTTTTATGTCGTGCCGGAAATAATATAAACGTTTATTACAAAAAGGTTCCTTTAAGTTGCCTCGTTAAGATGTTCGCTGGAACTTAAGATCTTGTAAAGGAGTTAACAAGACTTGGACATAAGCATCTCGCAAAGGAAATTTCTTTACTTAAATTAATATTACCTTAACATCGTCGGAAAGCTTTATACTGAAGCTTCTAGAACATCTAATTATTATTTGTACTTTTAACTGAACGCTATTTAGATAGCATTTCATCATGAACTGCCTAACTACTTAACGCGTATGTTATGTTGGTGCCAAGATGGCGTAGACAAATTATATTTAACTCGATAACTTCCAACAGGATTTCCAAAAAAAGGCTTTTGAATACAATGGTTTAGTTTGACGAAAAAAGCAAATATGTTTACATAATAATATAATGGTAATTGTACCATAGACAAGTTCTGTTTTTACATGCTCAGCCACGCGTACTTATTGGTTCATTATGTGACATTCGCCTATATATGTATGAGCACTGAACGTTGTTTTAAATAGAAAATAATAATTATAAGCACTGGTAAGAAATTTAATAAATGTGATCACAAAGGACACTCGCGTGTCGGTCCAATTGAGCTGTTCACTTCTTGCAGCTTCTGTGATATGTCAAAGGAATTAAGTTTCGACCGGGCAGTGTAACTGTATTACTGATAAATGTAATAAAATTTTCGTTCTTAATACTGTCAAGGAAACCGGTTTTCAAAGGCGTTGTTAACAGCTTCATTACCTGAAATTATTAGAGATTTTCTTCTTAATTTTATGACAGGCAACACATAAAACTAATTTGCCATTAGTACACTCGGCTGTGGCCATTACATTTAAGAGATAACAAAGTTAATTGAATAATTTTGTAGCCGTGATAGATGTTGCCTGATTCATTTCAAAATTTCGTCTGCGTGATTGAAAGTGTCGAGTGTTTTTAAACAAATTGTTTTTTGATTGAACTTTAATTTGTTACTCAAATTCACGGCTTTCCCTCACTTGTTTGACGTTGATTGATAATGGCGCAAGTGCGTACAGACTTCGTCACGAATCTTGTTTTGTTTTCTATTTAACGTGTAAAACTTTATATATATTTTTGAAGTGTAACTTCTTTATTTACGCTTGATTTGCGTAACGACAGCGTTTCGAAAAGTGTGATCTCCCTCGTAGCATAAGCCTGTTGTATCGGTCTTACAATCGACCACAGTAACAACTAATCCGACTAATGTATCCGATAATAAAAATAAAAAATCTATTCCAAAATATTAATACAAAAATGAAAACCCATATCATTCAATTTAGATATTTGTAGGAAATTAATATATGAATATATTTTAAATGTGTACATACACCTACAGGGTTTTTCCTCTGATATGATATAATATCAACACGCTATACATATTCTAAAAACATGTAAATGTTTAACTTGACGCCTAAATTTTGAAAACAAGTTTAATTCCTTCAAAGTTTATCAAGCTGTCACGTAACAGCAAGAACCGGAATTTTTATTGCCTTTTCTGCTTCTAAGCACTGCGATCGAACTAGGTATTTTAGTTGGATATTTTATTTTCTGATTACAATGTTTGTGCACACGTAGTTCCGTTATTTATAAACACATTTTGATTTTACTTTGTGTCGCAGGTTACTTTCAATTATAATGATAGGTCCCCGTGATAATTCTGATGGCACAGGACATAAATTATGCGCTATAAGCAATAATAAACAAAATGTTTATTTTTAATTTCATATCCCTTTCTATAATTGTGAGGTCAAACATGCAATGCGGTGAAGTCCGCCGTTTGTCATATAATTTCAATGGGCTATTGGGCCGCCTAAGTAGGACCGACACGACATAAAAACGTCAATTAGAGCCAACATAACGCTGATAAGAGTCCATTGATTTACCGCAGCATTCAAGCGATATCTCCGCACAATAATTAGTGCGGGTACTTTCGCCGGACCCCGCTCGCCGACACACGTTATCATTGTATTCACGAGCATCTGTTTGCCCGGTGCCATTAGCATGTGCACTAATAGAATAAGCATATTTTTATTTATTAATAATCGTTTGTTCGTTGTGCGCAGGACTTACTGTTTGTAACTCTGGAAGGCACTGTCTCCTGAGATACAGGTACACTGTACCTAGTTCAGGAGACAGAGCTCCTGTAAATGTCACATGTTTGTTTTGTGATATTAACAAAGTTATTATTATATTAATGTCCCACTGCGAGTCAACAGCCAGATCATAAGACGGGGGACGTAACAAGTCGTAACACTTTACAGTCCTTTAGATACCTGATCTTTTCAATAGCAATAAATAGTTTAATGGTTCCATGAATATATTGTTTAATATTTTCTTAAATTACACTAGATTCAGGACTCCACATGCAAAAAGTAATTTGTTTATAACTAATTATACAATTCTTAAAAGATTACAAATTGAAATTGAACGGACATGACGTCGGTATCAAGAGAAGTAAACATACGTTCCTATTTTGGAGCTCGCTCTATACAAGTCGACTAATATCTGCCGATAGCCATATCTCGTCGAATTGACTATAAATAATAGCGGCGAAGTAATTGATAGCGCCATTCATTTATGTACTAAAACCACATATCAACGTTGTGCAAGCATTTCGTTACACTGGAGTTCACTTAGGAGTTGGTTAGGAATGCGGGGACTAATTATCGGCTACTTGTCGGCCACCTTAAACGGATGCGCCTTAGCGTACGGATTTACTCTCGTACGTAGGTGAGGTGTGAACGGGCGATACGGTTCTCCTTTTTTATACAGCTCTCTGTGTCGTCGTTAATTGCTTGTATTGGAGGAATGCATCGAGCTCTCTCGGATATGTGTATATATTCATTTATAATATGTTTAATGTAAAATGCACCGGCTGTGCATATCACGCGTGAAGACATTGTCTGTACCTTAAGTAGATTTTGTTTATTTGACCACTGAAAATAACTGCACTTTAGACGCAGACGAAGGACTTCTCATGTTGCATTATGCGTTACTGTACAATGGACCGGGGCGATTGCGCTCTGTCAGCCTTTTTGTTCGATACATAATAATGTCTCATCCAGCATCTCATTCTCTCGACGGATCGTCTAACAGCGTGGCAGTATGGTTACAGATCTAATGCAACGTCAGAGTAGATTTTTTGAATGCTTTATCACTGGCTAAACGTTAGTTTCGTGATTCTAACATTGGGTCTAAACACTTTTCCGACACAACACACTTATCGACGTTATTAACTCATAGTTTTGCACAGAAGGTCACTTGGTGGTGTATTATTGATGTGATGCTACTAGATATCCACATTATTCCTGTCTATTAGTATCATTTTCGAACCTGCCCTGGACTTCTAGTTCTAGTTTCAGAGCACACGGCTATACGCCAAGATGATTTGACCGGCGAGACCACTTACAAGGCGGTGGTACAGTATCAATATGCATTTCTTTCAAACTACTGCACTGTTTGCTGCGCCAGCTTACCCAACAAGTTTGTAAGACATAGAGGTGGGGCCCCACCGTCGTCGGTCTCATTTAAGCATGTTAAATTTTTAAACCAAATTTGTTGATGAGAGTCTGTAGGAATTTATATTGTAAATTTGAAAATTGCTGTCATACGTTTAAACAAGTCGTCTGCTATGCAAATATTTTCTTTTATATCTAACGAAGTATATATTTTTGTTCTTTTATATTTGCTGAAAAATTATTTATTATGAAAAAATAATTTACGCTAGCGGTCGACAGTGGCATAAGATGTGAAGATAGCAATTGTTATCCATTTTTCCTTGAGCGTATTTAGCCCCATTTAATTTTAATTTTTCTTAAGTTAAGCTATAATACAGTGGCGTTCCTAATTCCCCGCTGCAAGTGAGGCCGCGCGCTGAACGACACCTGCTCTTACTCAGTAAATTAGTAAAGCCAACGCGCCGTGGAGAGCTCCTCAAACAACGCTGGCTCGCGGCTACTGTGAAATTCAACAACGCGTCCCCGGCGGCCACAGCCCGCGGGGCAGGAGCGGCGCCGGCGGAGACGCTGTCACAACAAATAAGTCACACGCAATCGATTCTCGAGAAACGCGATGGCCTGCGAGTGCTGTTGTTGGTTTGATGCGCCTACATTTTTTTGTTAATATTTTGATTCGTAATCAAAGAGTCCTTTTCGTTGGTATATAAACAATCTTTTATTTTAGATGTCTTCGAGTCACGTAGCACAGATTACAATTGTAAATTCTACTCTTAGCAGCTTTAAATACTGCAAAGATTTTGAACAGTTAAGCCTTACCATCGCCCCCTCCCTCTCGACCGAGACTGAGAGGTCGGGAGGGCGTAGCTGATAGATTCGTCGTGGTTGACGCTTGAGGGATTAGCCTCGACGTAAAAGTAGTTATTCCTGAAAAAATCTGTCCTAAACGGTACCCACGAGCAGGGGAGCAGTTGCCCTAATACCCCGAGGCCCGTACCTAACGATGTTCTAGAACCTCGTAGACGACCCGCGCTACAAAGATATGCGCATTCTTAGCGAGCTGTCAAATATAGAGTCAGTGGATCTCAGCTGTCGGCGATAAAAAGCTTTCCGATGCGATCAACGAGCTAAGAGTTCTATGTGTAGCAAGCTTCACTAATACTAAGAGTAACATGGAACTTGACCTCTTGTTTTCACAACAGATTTTATTTTGTTGTTACTTCTACTAGTCTAGTAGCGGATACGAGTTTATTGATGCGGCTGCAGAACAGACATTTAACAAAATCATAAATCATTCATGAGCGCGCGTCTAATTTGCACCACAGCCAATATTTCAAGCGGGCGGCCGCTGCAACTGGATCTGCGGTGAGCCGACACTGCGCCCTGTAATTATGTTCATCTTTCGATTATCCATTAACCGTTTGGAGGGCTGTTACTTTTGCGATAGTCTCCAATTTCCCGAGCACGCTGCCCTCAGATAGTGATGCGCTTTGATCGTTGATATCGATTGTTGGTGGTAAATCACGCTAACATTTTCATGCGAACGTTTTATAGCAATAGAGGAATGCTTATAGAATGGGAATGCCTAGCAGTTCTACTGCGATGTATACCAACGTCATGCTCAATTTTGAAGCATAAATTAAGATCAATCTTTTGTATTTCGTCACAATCTCGATGCGATTTACTTGTTGCGACTATGTGACAGAGCTAAGCCCTTCACTAGCCACCGGCAGAAGTGAACCCCCAGCGCCGCACCAGCAGGTGGACTACACAAGAAATTCAACTAAGATTGACGGGAAAAAAAACGCAATAAACATTGATGCTAGAAAAACAAGTTTTAAATTGTTTTTTTGCCGGACAAAACATATCACTTATTACAACGATCAATCTTAATGTAGCCAGCAGCTACGTTACAAAATCGGACAAAACTGCCAATAAACTGGACGAGCTCAATCATTATCGACACTCTTTTTAATTGAACTATGCAAGAAACTTAACGCATTACAAATTCTACGGACACCCGCAGGACCGCTCCTGCTTACCATGGGCACAGTGACGTATATACCATAATAACTAGCTGCAGGGCTCAGCGCCCACATGGTACAATGCGAGATTAGTTTTATAGGATTAATATAATCTGTAAGTATCTGTAAGTTAAATTAAACGCTCCACCAGCAACGTACATCAATGGCTTCATTACAAATGATTTACATTAAATACTAAAATGGGTATGAAGTCGTTTAAATAAACAGATGAAAGTTAGTTCCAGTACGTCTTATTTTGCCATGACAATCCACAACACCGGAGGGGCTGCTGGTGCGTTGCCGGCCTTTGAGAAACGAGTAGGCTCGATTCTTGAAGGTACCCAAATCGTATAGGTTCGGAAGTTCTTATTAAGTAGTGAACTACATTCTGATTTTAGCATGGTTATTTCCTAGAGAACAGAGGGTAGTAATTTAACAAGATCTAGGAATTTCAGCAATCTTAATAATAATTTAGGGTCTTATCTAGATATATTCTCCATTTAATGTCTAGTGTAAATATATTTCATTTAAAAATATATGAAGATCGTTACTTTATCCCTAATCATGTACTGTGAGATTTTTAGGTGATAGACATTTATGAAAGTGCGTATGAGAACCTTCAATTTAATCGTGTAAAGTGAAATCGTATCGAAACGGATGTTCACCGCGAGGGTCAGTGGCGTACATCTGCCAGACAACCGCTGGCGGCTGGTCACGGCGTAAAATATAACTAGCGTGCTCACACCTTTGACATTTAAATGGCATCGTTCTTAGACTATTACTCATCCATGACATTAGGGTGAGCTTCCGCCTGTCGCAACTATGTACCAGAGCTAAATATAATAATTGCTGGAGTGAATTGAAATTAAGGATTTGGGAAACAGTCAGTGTTGTAGCGCGCCAGAGTAACGGTCGAAGCCTGATCTTCGGCTGCCTCTCACACCGGTTACGTCGTGCAAGGTTTTCGCATAGTTTTAGGTGTCTTTGCACTTCTGAATGTTTTGTTCGACTGTAAATACATTTTTTTTGCTTCTAGTATAGAATTATGAATTGTTAGAAAGTTCTGCGTATGTTACGACGAGACACCGCCGCGAGTCGGTGATTTATTTATTTCTCAGAAATCTATGACGGCATGCGATTCGTTGCGGGTAATTCGCAGTTTTGATTTAATTTCGAAATTCAAGTTTTCGTGGATAAACACAGTAACGGTATTTAATTCAATTCTCCAACTCCGCTCATTTCAACAGGCTTATTAAACAATCGTTGTTATGTTGACGGTTTTAAGAGCTATTCTCTATTATACGAAAACGAAACGTTAGGTCGTAGGTTCAAAGACATCATCAATTAGTGACTTGAACTATCTTCTAGCATAATCGTAAACTTACAGGGAATGGTCACCAAGATTGTTAACAACATTTATTACAAATAAGCGACGCGTTTCAACTTATTATGATCAGTCGCGTGAAGTAAGCTAGTAACAATAATATTTTAATGTCTGTTACAGTTTCTCAGGGTTTTTAAGGGTTGGTCGATGTTGGGTATAACTAATAAACAGACGCCGTCGGGATAAATGGGCTTAAAGAACATTTTCAACCTTTCACTCGCTTAAGCCACTATCGAGCAATATTTCTAAATGCGTAAAAAGATTCACGTTATATCTGATGGGATCCTTTTCCCTCTTTCCTCATTCAATTCAACCACGAGTTGTGCTCATCAATATTAGCTCAACAAGACTAGGGACTAAGATATTTTTCAGACTCTACGGGTAACAACGTAACGAAGTGGAAGACTGTAGAATTCGTTATTATACATACAAAACCATTTGTGCTATAGTAATATTTTGTTTAAGCTGCAGAATTGCTCTTTAGCAGTTTCAAGCACAGATTTGAGCTCCCGTGGAATAAATAACGCAATAAACTTAACGGAAACATTTACGTGCACAATATAGGAAGCAAACAGATTAATTTTTGAGATAAGTAGAAGCTGGCTATCCTTTTAGAATGGGAAGTCACGGCGGATGTTCCCACGGCGGCTGTATGACGGCCACGAGCCCAACGTTAGGAAGCCATATTCTTTTTACGAAATTACGAGATAAAGGGTTACCGGCGGTTAGGTGCATATTATACAAATTTATATGATTTTGTAACCACTGATGCTTTTAAATACTGAGTTACGATCGATTACTGATAGAGGAGTGTCCCACACTTCTCCTAAAATAACTATAAGGAATATTGTTGTCCAATGTAAACATTAATGACTTGCACATTTTGACGCTGTTGTGGAGCTCCCGTTGAGCGTGGAGCCGAGGTGACCGTGCGCTCGGCAGCTCCGCCCACACGTCCGAGGTGGCTGGATTAAATAACAGAAGATGTGCCTTCTGTTATTTTAAGGACTTTGTTAAGCTTAGCGTGTGTTCTTGATTCAATTACCCGATAATAAATCAAAATTCAATAAATCCCTGAACTCTCAGGACTCTCTGATTTGCATTGAGTTGATATCGCCGTAAAGGACTTGATCCTATCGACAAACGTCCTGCAGACAGCATTCTGATAGTTTCAACGATTGTCAATGGACGTTGTAATGAACTCAGCGCCGTAAAAATTCTCACCGATAGGAAAACTAAAGTCTGCCCATATTGTTAATTGAAATAAATAGTTGTCGACACCGCAACGGGCAGCGCGCGGGAGGAGCGACCTCCGCGCAGTTTTGTATTTTGTATTTTAGTTTAAGTCTACAGCAGCGGGAGATTTTAAATATAACGAAGAAAATGTTAATAACACAACATTTTTTATCGAACGCAGACGACTTCTAATATATCTATGTTACTTAGATATTACGGACAGAGACGATACACGCGCGGGAAGAAATAAAACGATACACTTATTACTATTTGTGTATTTCTGTTTCTGCTATGTATATTAATATCGCAACCATCTTCTCCTGCTGAGGATTTTCACTTAACTTGTGGTGATTCGCTAACTCTCCATTTCAATATATCCTATGCATCAAGATCGATTAAATTGTACTTTTATCAAGGTTTAGGCTGAACACAGTAGATACAATTAGCTTGAGTTTTAGTCAGCTGACGCACTATTCCTGAAAAAAAATTACAGCCGTTTCACGGTCTTTGTTGATCGTAATTGGAAATTACTGACCATTCTGTTAAGTAATAGTATGACCGCTTCAGCCTAAGATTTGGGCCAAGTTCTTATACCGCAGTATTGTGGAATTCTGAGTAACGTCATTATTGAGTGAACAGCGTGTAGAGTCGTTCTTAGCGAGAACGCGAGCAGACAATGGCCCGCCAGTTGCCTCGCAATTTCATCGAAATTGCGGAAATGATGGAGTCGGTGGTGAAAATAACAGAACAATATTCCAGTTATAAGGGAATAAGAAACGCGTAAGGATACGGGCTTGGATTAATAATACAATTGAGAATACAAGTTGGTGTTTACAAACGAATTCTCATAAATACTATTGAACATTTCTAATGATTTAAACACTTTTGTCGTGTAGATGTCAAAATTAAATGGCAATTAAGACAATGAAATTATCGCTTCCCTTATCGGATGACACGGCGGGGAGGAAGCAGTTTCTGTTCTGCACGGTCAGTAACCACACGTTAACAATTACATTAATTGACTTTTTAAGGTATGGGGTTGTAAAAACATATTTTAAAAAATTAACAAACTCATCTACAACTTATTACTATGAAATGTATATTTCAATACTCACTCGTTACATGATGTTTTTGAAGTCTGAAACACGGTGACCAGAGTACCCGTGGTGGTGACCAGCTTATCACCAACACACTTCTTTCTAGGACACTCATCTAACACTTTGTCTTCTTTCAAAGGCTGTAACACTTCGTTCACTTTATTGGTACACGTTTTCACTGGAGACCTTTGAAACCTTAAGTTAGCGATTTCTTTAACGTCTGTACAAATTTCCGTTTCCTCTGTAGCTAGAGCACCTTTTTTCATTTTACAAATAGTTTTGGTTGTCTTTCCAAAAACATTACCGTTTCTATGTTTTTTTTCTTTAGAATCCAATAACTCCGTTTTAGGTTCTAGAGGTAGTCCGTTTTGAACCATTGTCTTTATCGTCTCTGGGTTAAGAGTGTCGTCGAGAATGTCGTTTAGATCATCGTAACTCTGTTGGATTGGTTGTCTTCTTTGGTCTTTTTGCCATGTCGATTCAAAACCGTAAATGGGTTCCGATTCAACACCGAACCACGCTTTGCGTTCTTTATTAGCGTCACTTTCATCCGGCGCTGGGTCTATCTGCGAACTGTAATTATCCTCAAAAAAATCATCCGTGAGTTCGGTGATCTGCGCACCGGCACGCTTTGTGTCCATTTGATCGAAATTGAGAAACTCCGAGTTGATTGTGTTGAATTTTCTTTTACCATAAAGCTGCCTGTAATACTTGTCCTGGTCGCCGTACATCCAACAGACTTTCCACCACTGTTTGCACATTAATATGTTCGCCGAATTAGAAGATTTCACTTGTCTCGTTGCCGTTGTCGACATTGTCACTTTCGTCTTGCTGTATATAACACGAGAAACTAATACAATTTTATGGTTAAGCGTAGAAATAGTACTGTATTGGCGTTCGGTGTATTCAGTTCAAATATAAATGAAAATATTTCCATATGATAAGTCGGACACTAAGATGACATCATTTACAATTCCCAAACATAACTATAGGTCAATTTGTCTAAACAAATTCCGCGTTGTACAAGTTCAATGAATTAATCATCATGTAAGCATAGTTAACAGAAATGTTCTAATAGATTATGTCGTGTATTAAAGAAAAACATTAAGATTTAATCAAACATAGTTTTTGTGATATAACAGGATCATAAACCATAATACAGTATTAACTGTCTGTCTCTAGGAGCCGCTGCGTCCAGGTTATTATCGATAATTCCGCAACCTGTAGCGGCCCCCGTCATTCGGTTTTCGCTTGTTTTTTGTATAATTTTAGTACCCACTCCGCGTTAAACAGTCAACTGCAATTTAATGTGATATTATTTTACGTTAGATACGATACGATTGCATTACATACCATAAACAGCTAAAATAATGCATCTGATTTTATATTTTCTTATCTATACGGTGTCGGAGTAATGAGATTTAGAAGTTTTACTGTTGTTATGTTTCAATGAAATTGTTATTAATTATCGAATGCTGATAACCTTTAGCTTGTGAGTGAATTGAAACGTTATTTCTTGTTTTTGATTTGTGTTACTTACTAGAATTTCATAATCTATTAAAAAGTGATATTTTTTGATATAGATTAAATTGTTAAGTGGTTTTGATTGTATGTTAAAAAATTACGTGCCTACTATCAGACATGTCCCAACCGTGGCACTGGCAATATTTAACTAAAAAGGTTTTATATTCTATCATTTGTTTGATTAAAAACGCCAGTAAAGATTCCACGTGCTAATATTTCTCCTGCAGTGAGCCGATTGAAGCGACGAATACTGGTCGATTGAGTAATGTTCGGCATTCCTCATATCTATTGGCGATGTACAAGTGCACGTGTCGCATACAGAATCAGGCGCAAGCATCATTAGCATACCGTTAATATATTTATAATGCGTATTGTTGACCCACAATGCCTCTGCTCGGACGATAGGAGTAAAGCGTTTCGTCCTGCTTTCGCACGAATGTTTCTCACAGATAGACAAAGATATGCATATATCGGTTAATACGTCGTCCACTCAGGACTTGCTGATTATGTTAAAATATGCGGCGTGCTGGTGTCTGGGAAATTTTGGTTAAGTGGCCTCTGAAGATATACTTTTGGAATTTTTTTAGCAGGAGAAATATTTTGGTGATTTAAGTACTATGCTTGAAAAATTAATCCGATCATTAACGAATACAATAACCTGTGTGTTTGCTAACTCCTCGAATGATACGAAAATCAGCAAAAAGCAGTAAGATATTTTTCTGCGATATTCTATGTAAATGTCTTTATTAAGTTCAAAGAAAAGTTTAGCCGCGGTGCATCATCAAGCTCGCAGAAAAGCATGACTAAATACTGCTACTTGCAAGCTCAACAACTTTTATTTAATGTTTTACTCATAAAGGAGGAAGGAAGTTGGTCGCGTTGTGAGATTTTCGTCGTTATTCTCCAAATCAGAGTGAAGTTATAACGGTCTCAAATGTAACAATTGTCATGAGCCATGAAAACGCGAGTGAAATCATATAATTCAAACTTTCTAAACTACAAAGTCAATCAAACGCACAATCGCTAGGATCTCTGTCTACGTAAATCAACTTATTCAAATGTCCAATGGACGACATTACCGTGAGATGTGGTTGTGTAATACTAAACGATTCTTGTCTTCGAATAACGTTTACTTAAATGTTAACCATTAATTAAACTATTGTGTTGATTGAGGCTTAAGTGCAGGGACATTAAAAGTTGTTTAGTTGATAGAAATTATCGTGGACGTTTAGTTAATGGGACCGGTGGACAGTTATAGTCATTTATATAAGCTTTGTAGCGCGCCTCCTAGATCCTTAAATGTTCTTTAGGGAAATGAGTAAACGATAGCCTCCTCTCTCTTTCTGTCTATATACATATGATATGTATATATATGTATATGTGTGTGTGTGGACATGGGTTGACTGAGACGTAAGATTTGGCTCGAGGCGTATGTTTGATGTTTCACGTCTTATAGACATAGGCATTTATTTATTGGCATCACAATACAAAATCACATCACAGACAGAATATAACACACATTAAAAAATAATGAAAAATAGACAAAACATAGTTAAAGTTACAGGGACAAATAATACAAAACATATGATGCCGATATAGGACACCGTCTCAGCATATGCTGTCGCAAGGATCCGACAGCACTGATTTTTAGCGGTGCCCGGGACTACCTAAAGACGTGCGCGCGCAATACTTCTTTTATATGGAATTTATACAGACAATAACAGTATAATAAATATGATACATGAATAAAACAGTTATGAGATTAAAATTTATTTTATACAATAAAATATATTTTAATCTCATAATACTACAATAAATAATACATGAAAAAACATCATAAATAAATATGTTACTAAGTCAAAAAATAAAATAATATGATAATTAAACGTATAAAGTTTAAATTATATAATAAAATATTGAAAATATTGGAAACAACAAGCCACCGATATCACGGGGATATTATCTTTTTGTAACTTTAAAACATCAGGTGGCATAATTTGCTCTGCATTGGAGTTATGAACACGGCACTGTGTTCCACTGTCACGAATACATATAACACCATAATGTACTTCACACTTCAGACAAAGTGGGCGATCAACCATATTGCCCGTCGCAATTGGCGCCGAGCCGCCCAGTGGCCGCGGCGTGACGGACGACTTTTATCCATAGCAGTCCATTCCTCAATATCTATAATTCTATTGAAGAGCACGGGCTCACGTCACGTACGGACCACGTCAGTCGGAGAGGCCCATTAGAAATCAATTATCGTAAAAAAATAAAAGTAGCCGCCAATTGGTGTCGGCGGAGGTCCGGCCCCGGGCGAGGTCCCGCTCCCGGCGCACACAACGCGCCTTGTGCTTAATACGGGAGGACTCGGATGTTTTGTTCCCAAAAATTAAGTTGCATTTTTTGCACAAATTCGAGGAGATTGCTGCCTTTACCTCGATGCTGCTAACCGGGGCTTCTTTTTATGACTGTTCTAGTGGGATGTAGTATTTTGTTTATTTAAAATGTAATAAAACGATGTTAACTATAATATTTGGCTTTCAATCCGAGGGCAGGAGGTTCGGCAGACTTGTAGAAATAATTTTCTGTTTTCTCGCGACATTGCTAGCTGTGCTCAGCCTGGCACACGCGATGTCTTGTCTGACAATTGATAAGGTTGCTGAAAAGCGGTACAGAGATTGCGGTCGCTAATAACATGTTGACATTAATTAATTTTAATTTTGTCAACTTATACGTTTCATGTTTCCGACGCCAATGTGTGAATGTATGTACTATGTATAACAGTCACTGTTCAATCTGAGCGGAGTCCTTTGTAATGTTATTTCGCTACATCTAACACCATATGGCAATGTACTATGTATTGTATGTACGACCGAAACCTATTGATTTTTTTATAGAAAAAACTTTCTTACAATAGTAATAAACGTAACTCTCGAACTAAGACTCGCCAAGCGCAGTCATACCAGGAAACCGGTGCTTTACTTTACGAATATTGATATTTCCGAGTTTCGACTGTGAGCTGAAAAATAAGCGCCCCGGAGCGGTCACACCGAGCTCAGCGCACTACCACTGGCTTCTGTAACACATACATACATATAAGCGATTACAGATATCGTACTGCAGCATTTTCTATACCAATGTGTAGCCCAATTAACCGGTTTGAATATAACTCGTACATTATATTTTATTTTATACGATAGCAGTATTGTGTAAATCAACAGCGGCTGCGGACCGACGCCGGCCGGGCTTTTAATAACCGCCTGCGGGTACGTCCGCTCCAGATGATAGCCGTCGTGTGGTCACACGGAGGTGCCGGGGCCGCGGACATCGCCGCGCGCTGCACGCCACCTCCTGACGTCACACTCAATGGCTGCCGTCCCAATGGCATTACATCTTTATTTTTCTACTCGTATCATGTATTTATAGCTGGTCTTATAGCTGTCTGTCGAATCCAAATAGTATATTCTTAATCAATACACCTCAATTATGATAAATTACGTATTGAGAAAGTCTAATACGAAAGAAAGCTTTTGAATCAAATATCATTTATATTAGATAATTGAATGCTATATCAGGTGCTCTGAATACGAGCTACTGAGCTAGTATGTACTGTATCCGAGCCGTTATCGAGCGGCTCTCCCTGTCGTAAACTACGAGAGACACCTCGCCGCCGCCGCGCTGGCACCTACATTTACATCAAATCTATCAATTCTCGCATTGACATTCACATACCCGTTCTTAATTTATTGACACCTATTTGACAGGCACGTTGCTTTATTAATAATTGCACAGCACATAAAGTAACTCTGTTGCGTTTGTACTGATTGTACGTGTAGATCTCCTAGTGCGATTCAAGTCAAGGTCAGTTATTGTATTACAATCAGTTCATCGGGTAAAGAGTTTTTATCTATTAGTTACTTAAAAACGATAATTATTTTGGTTTGCATCTTAAGAGAACAACGTTAAGAAAGATAGTGGTCGTAAATATATTTTCATCCCTTTATGTGCACTTTCACACGGTCCCAGAAATGTTATGTTTTGACAAATATATTCCACTCACCACTACGAAATCACCGCTCAATCTTAATGACGTATGAAACATCGATTAGTGAGTTTTACATAAATATACTTCCAGGTAAATATGTTTCACAGTTCAGTACTTTATTTATTACCTACTCTATTAATTTTCTATGGTTTCCTACAGTGAGTACAATTATACTGAGCTAACCTAACATACACACAAAACATTGTTCTTGCCTCACTAATTACAGGAAAAGACAGCATTCACAAATACATACAACTAAGACAGGTAGTAATCGTAAACTAAACTAAAAGGTTAAACCATTCAAAAAAAGTACTTAAAGATCTCGTTGCCGTCCTCACTACAAGCTGTGCATCTAGAAATAAATGAAATCCAGAATGTAGTAATGGTTAATTAGATATTTTAAACATGATTGTTTGGTTGAACTATTAATGGCTCATGTTTTGAAGTATCAGCTATAAAGGACTGCAGTGCTGCCTCCGCGACCTCACCGGCAGCTTGTTTACGAGGAACTAATATAAGTAAGTTAAAGACATTTGCGCGTGTTCTCGGCAGCTATTTACAGCGCGCCATTTTGTAATAATGGTCCGCGAGCTTCTGTGTTTCACCGCGACTGTTTGTGGCAGAGCTCTACGCCCGCCGCTATATCTTATTTTCCATTATAATATTTATAATTTTTAAGACGAAGAATAAAGTACTTAGCCGTGTACTTTTAGCCATCGGGAGTCAAGTATGTGTTAATTTTTTGTCAAGGATAAGAGCCTTTATTAAGTGCATGACTTGTCTCATTCCGTTCCAACGCACCTTACTAGAAATGTATAAATTAAAGTATTCTATGTTTTGCTAATTCTTAAAGGACAATTTGTGTTCCTCTTATCGCACTTTACTTATGGTTGCATGTCAGGCGCCCGCAATTCCCAACTGAGAGACAAACGTCCGCTGATCTGAATTTCAAACGCTTAACGAATATTTTTAATTAATCCAATCGATCGAACTATTCCTCTCGCCCCTAATAAGTATCGGCATGTGTAATGTGGCCGTATCGCCTTCTGCGTCAGACTTATGCAAGACCGACTGGCCCCTCGTATGGATTTTTATAAAAGGCGGTAAATTTACGTGAAATGGTTTCTATGCCTAAGTTATAACGTTACCTAGATACTAGTTTTGTAATTAAAATAACCGTATATGCGCATATACTAGTGTGCTGGTCTGTTGGAAGATATATGTAGAGTGCATAGCGTCCCAACACGCTGGGACGTTACCATCGCACGCCGCGTGTAACTAGCCGTAGTCCTTCGTAACAATTAAATATTACTGTCGTTGCTGTTGCGAGTCCGGTACGTAAAAAATAACTAAATAACTTAAGTATAGTCAGTTCATAATGAACTCTGTTCTCATTTTTCTTTTTTTAAAACGTGAGCCAAACTCTATAGGGTTCGTAGTTGGGTTCATAGTTAAGGACCTATCAACAAAAAACTTCACGAATAGCAAAAGTTGTGCATCAGCGGTAGGATCGTAAACACATTCCTGAATAACTCCTCGATTATATTGTGCTGGGGACATTACCATTCATACTGTTGATGTTAATAACTTGAATAATATTAAAACAAAGCACAACACTCTCGCGCGCTATTTCCAACATTTTCTTTCAATCACATACAATAATATTCATAAACACGCCGACGGAGCGGACCTTTACTGCTCTTCGACCGTTTTTATGGAAATTTTATGCTTAAAAGATAATTTTAAGTGCAGCCATTTACTTTTGCATTTCAAAAGACAAGTCCGCCACACAACTCACACACGGTACAGCGACAAGTTGGACCGTATGTTGCTTGTATGTAATTATATATCATAAAATACATTTTTCATTAAATTCCGTAGCATAATGCTAATTCATTGTGAATACTATATCATTTTACACCGCTAAAATAAAACTGTTAAATAAAAATACAGTACGATTTGTTTTTATCGTTAATAAAATAATGTTAGAACTGGTCACATTTTTTCGATCGAGATTACATTGCACTGATGGCAACGGTAACTGGACAAAGGGTTAGTTTGAGATATTAACCAACCTTCGACCTGTTATACTGTACTACTATAAATATATTGGGGTTAAACTGACTATTATATAAACAAAAAGATACGTTATCTTTCATGTTGTGGTAGTGGTCCAGTGCCCCTTATCAAATGTTTGCTACACCTTATACATCATATCTGCGAACATAAACACAGCGGAAACTGCTGAAGTTCCGGAATAATAAGTATCAGTTGTTTTTATTGCTTTATATTATATAAACAAAAATCCCAAAACGTTGGAGTCTAGCTTAGACTCACAAAGTCATCACCAATAACTTAACAAAACTGGTCCAAGTATTCAAGTACCGTTTTATTAGGAATGCGTCAATTTAAAAAGAATCTTATTTTGTTTCCTCAAGCGCTGTGTTCTGCTCACAATCACAATTTTAATTCTATTGGCATCCAACGAGCTCGTTCAGCTCCCGCCTAACGGTTCAAGGATACAATGTATCCAAATACCACTGGCCGCTCATCTTACATGTTAACATCACGGTGCATAATATTCTTACGTGCGTCTCATACTTAATTTCACTTTACAAGTAGTGTAAAGTAAATATTACAATGCGAAATATTTCACAGCAGGCTTGCGGATGTCAGCTATAATATAATGAGAATTTACGTGCGACAGCGAGACCGTTAAATTTCATTTAGCACCCACGCGATCTTAACAATGGTCTGGCGTCCTAACAGATCCGTTTTCACTGCCGTGTCAACTATTTTACAGGGCAGCCAGTATTACAAGGCGGGATGCAACTAGCAACTTTTATAAGGCAGCAGTTTGTAATTTGTACAGCTTAACTACAATGGATTCTATCCTATGATTAACCTGTTGTTTTTCAACCGATTTCATAACCAACTATTTTTTTATTTATGTTTGTTGTTACCTCATAACTTTTGAGCGGTGGACCGATTTTGATCGTTCTTTGTTTATTTGAAAGGACGTACTTTAACTGTAGTTTGAAGAGCGTTTGGTTAGGTTTTGATTAATTCTATTTCGTAATATGATAATGCAGAAATACAAAGGAGGCGTCTGTGCGTAATAGCGTTTAACGTTTCATTGGATTTGAAGTGGTTTTTAGTTTTTGCTCATAAATGTACTTGTCACACATAACTCTGTTTTTAGCATCTATGAGTTGTAGTTTGTGAAACTTTAATATTTTAAACGAGTCATAACTTGTCAATTATGAGTATACAATTCGTTTGCATGTAGTATCTCGTAGAAGTTAAAACTGTCATATAAAAGACAGCAACGCGTGAACTTATTAATATCGGTAGCGATCTCCTTTTGCTGTCAGCAGAACTGAATGTGGAGTAAACTTATTCGACGACGCAACAGACGTCATCAAGCGGCTGCACAAAAAGAGATATATATATAATATATACATATATGGCTCAAATGGAAACAGAGGTGATTAATGTGTTCGTTTAAGGAAAGTGTTAACAGCGCCGTGTCGCGGCTGGGGCCGCAATCCTCGCGCCAACATTGCAAATTACAATTTGTAACATAAATATTTCATACCAACTCTGTATTGATGTTAACAGTTTTAAAGAAATAATATCAAAATTGATTTTCGTTTAGTGAAGGATTAAAATGTTAATAACTAATCACTAAATTGGTTGGCACTAAATACATTCTGTATTTGATCTTAACTTTATTATGACTATCGACAATTGAATTAAGATTTATTTAAATATAATAACCAATGAACTGAATTCGCGACATGACGATACTGACACGACATGACGATATAAAATACAACATATTTTTGTTACTTTTTTTTTAAATCTCTAATAATCATTCAATGAGGAGCATTGTTCCATTTCTATGACATAAAATGTTTTTGCTCTTGTTAGTATAACATTTAGTTTAAGGAACCAATAATAACGAAACGGACGAAATAATGTATTAACAATACATAAGGTTTTATAATTTATTGAAAAAACAACATTCGGACGAACCTCATGCGCTCTACAACTTGTCTGCAAATGGAAATTGCAACCGTAAGATCGTAATTCCAACGTCCCACAGCTAGGCTAAAGCTGCTATATTACGTGTGTCTGCTGTTGATTCATTCTGGCTGAGGCGTGCTTATTTTCGATACCTTTTTTAAATGTTTCAATCGGTTCGAGCTCGTTCAACAGCCAAAGAATTCTCCAAAACATCGTTTACTTAAATCCTATAAACAATTTTACAACCAGATTAGCGGACCGCACCAGTTTTACCGTATTTAAGAAGTGGCAGACCTTAGATCTCTATGCCTAAACCTGTATTGAGGGCAAAACGCTGCAAAGACCTCGACTTGGACGGCTACTCCAGGTGCGTCAGCATTCCAGTTCAAAGGCGCTCGAGAGGTAAAGGTTGTTACATCACGGAAAACCTACAAACTCCAATTTTTAATGCGTTGGCGCTGGTAGAAGTGGCCGAAGAAACTCCAGTAACGCTTCTAATATCTAACGAAAGGATTAGCCAACATTTTATCCTGTTAATAATAATAGTTTCTCAAGATTATATTGTAGTAGTGGAACGAAAATAGAAACAAAGATATCAAGATTGTACAAACAGTGGCAGCGGTCCGCCGTCCGCTCGCCACAAAAAGCGCAAACATATTTCTCATGCGCAGTATTCAGGGAACATGCCGCGAGCATTGTTGTGCGCATTCTGACCGCCACAGCGCAACATTATCCCAGTTAGGTGTGGACTCTACGCTCCACAAAAACCACCCCCTACGATTTAAAGTACGTTGAACATCATGCGACCTGTGTGCAAATGATTTCAGTTCAATGTTTAAATAAATTTTAATAACTAAATGAGTATATATCTATACAAATAAAATTGGAGTATCTGTTTGTAGTATAATAATAATAACCGTGTAATAAATGTACTACTGATGTACAGAGGAGTAACTTACACAAAAATTAAATAAATATTGTTGAAAATGTAAAATTCTTAGGCAAAAAATATCGATTTTAAGGTAACCAATATATGACAGCCATCGCCATTTGTTAATTATAACGAATTACAGTTAGGTGCGATTGTCGTTTTATTATTCGTGTAAACTATTTAAAATATTTTTTCTTTCTATCTACAAATTATCAAATGGATGACGTACGTATGTGTATGTGGACTCATAGCGGAAAGCACAATGTATATTAAAGTAAATAAGTAACTTCTACAAATATTATCTAAAAAAACGCGTGGCAAAGCTCGATTGCTACGATACAACATTGATTAATTAATTTCTTGCAATATTCGAGCGACAAAATACAAAATGCTCTGCTAACAGCTATTGCTTTCAATTATTCGCGCTGAAGCGTCCGTAAATTATCGACATCTTCCATCGACAGGCCGGCCCCGAGCGCTCGCGATATTTACGTGGTATCGATATTATCCCCTCCCTATCTGCCGCCATCTCACACGACTTCATTCGCGCTCACTTTGGAATTTTAAAAACTTTACTCCCTCATTTTAAAGAAGTATCCTATGCTATTCATTTAAACCTATTATGTGTTATTTGTACAGAAAATAGAGAAGATTTTTTTAAGGTCAAGTTTTACGTTGGGATAGGTGAATAAGACCGCATCGCTGATTAAGCATACCTAAATGATAATATAGACAGCAAAAATAATTTGAAAGTATAGTGTTATTTTCGTATTAGCGATGCTCTTAGAAGTACGACAAATAAATATTGTATGCTTTATATTTTCAAGACTTAACTGTACTAATGTGTTCCAACTCTTGACGGGTTTGTTCTCTCTAATGAATATTAACATAATGTATGCAAAAACAGAAAACAAATTGGACGTGACATCCGCCCTACTAAAATGCACGCTGTTTACCTTTTTTAATTATGTAGCAATGAAGTTTTAGAGGGTTAAAGAACCATTTTTTGTTGAGTGCTGTTAGCGGGAGATTTGTTAATTGTAGAACATCACTTTCTGAGGGGTGGCCACGTTCACCATCGATTATTACTAATTTTATTATTTGATAATGATTGTGAACTAATTCGAAACTGCCCGTTATCATCCTGCGGCCCGATCAATTGCTTCAAACGCATTAGAAGAGATTTTAGTGAAGTTAAAATTATTTAGTTAATTTAGTGAGTATGTTTTATAGTTAACTGCGATTTCGAGAGTTGGCGCTGGTAAAAGTAGAGTAAAACATTTCCCCATTTTTTTATTTTTAATTATATATACAGAATAACCCATCTCCAGTGCAGTAGAATATGGTTTCGGTTTACTTTCCTCGGCTAAAGTAACGACTGCTGCACTGAGGGATTTCATCCTTTTATTATGCTCATCTCTCAAACCGAAACTAAGTGATTTCCTTTGTCTTTCATTATTCGTACAGCAAAAGGAACTGGAATTGTTAACCCGTGTCAGTCTTTCCCTCCGATTACGATGTCGGTATTTTCCAGAGTAAAGTCAATAGGCATTTATTAGGCTAGTGTGCTTTACTATCCAGGACTGCAGTTCCACTTAACATCAGGCTGGATCGTGGTTCTTCTTAGAAAGAATAAAAAAACACAGAACAGTGACTTCTCTTTTTATACTTTCTCTTAACCAAAATCTGCCCGTAGTATGCATGAATCACTGCGCTCCCATGAGACTGTGGTTCCCTATAAACAAACAGATGAGGCTTCTAGGAACGAAAGTGAGTTCTTGACCCTGACAGTGTAATCATTCTTAGAACTCCTACTGCTGTTCATACTTGTTAAATTTACTAAAGTCTGTCTCGCTGTCTGTCTGCTTGGCACTGTCATTAATTTATGATTAAGCATGTTTGTCGACTTATTACATTGATGAAATAATGATCTATTCAAAATATTCATATCATATAGGACTGAAGTGATTTCAATATTCCGATTTATTTTAATATTCTGAACATTAAAAATGTTAAAGCAAAAAAGTTTTGAATGTTCAGAATTTGTTATACTCATCTCTGAGTAAACAGTTGTCTCTACACTCACCGCTACTCTTGTTTCTAACACCAAGGGACAGCAAATATCTTTGTGTTGGATTGTGCAGCTGGTGACGCTCGTTTTTTCTCTTTCTGATCTTAAAGCTTTTATTTTTTTGACGGTGAATGAAATCGACGGCCATCTAAAATTGTTACACTCTCTCTTGGTAACCGGCATGCCCAATACAGCCACTCGTGTTAAAGCAGTTTTAGCTGTAGTTGTGTATGCGCGACAACTGTTACTTCATATTATAAAATGGACGCCCAGCCCCACAGCCCACAGCCCGTGGAAGCGCCCCGGAGCAATAAATGTTAATTATTACATGTCTCTATGTAACGTTTCAAGCAGGTGCTCGAGAGCGACGTCAGAGGTTATCGCTCGTACCTCAGTCATAAAATTTCACTTTATGACCGTTTTCATTTCGATTTATTAGTGGGTTAAAATTAGATAATTGCGAATAGAAATGTAATGACGGCCACGTACTACATTGTGTACAAATAAGGAGTTTGTTTATGTTGTGTACGAGAGCAAAAACGAAAAATCCATCGGTCCATGTCACATTACAAGTCAGCATTTATCCCCTGTGTAGTACAAATAACTGACATTGGAGTGATCTGTTAAACTAACCGCTTCTTACTTTATGCATACGAATATATAATTTAAACGGTACATATATCGAAATATTGTTTTTTTACAATTTCTGTCTGTCTGTCTGCTAATCTCCGGAAGGGTTGAACCGATTTAGACGGGACTCTTACTGGCAAATAACTGTTGTATAGCGTTTATTATCCGTGAAATCAAATCTGTTACGAATAAAGAACAGTTTATTTATGGTTATAAATTGTCTATAAATAGGAAATAGTTAATATATTACACACATATGTATACAAATAAATATGAATCGTAAAAAAAACTTCTACAGTTTACATTAAATTATTTTTTTATTCGCGAATTTTTAAATTGTCCCTATTTATATAAAATGTTGCACGTCCTGGGCGTGGCAGATGTTGTGTTGGAAAGTGGGAGGTAGAATTTATAATGCAACAATGTTGCAACGCAATTCGTTGTTAATTGAAGGACTAAATCATAGTGCCTAATGCTGCGAGGCTCCGGCCACACCAGCGCAGATCTGATCTGATACACCAAACGACAGTACAACAATATCACAAGCGTGGCCATAATTTACCTATTATAGAAAGCGTTCCCACGTACTCTTTATTTCCAACAAAGTGCACTGAAATCCTTTGTTGTTTCACTTTCTAAGCACACGCGACACCGAGTCGGGCCGCGGACGCAGTTCCTGGGCCGACAACAACAACACACACGATATCCGACCGCCCGCTCGCCGCACAGTCACCAGACGCCGGTGCGCGTGCGCAACTGACGGACGGCGCCGGCCAACCGCAATCACTCTCATCCTCCTGAGACGGATATAGCAGTTATCATCTGTAGGACAGAGATAGCGATGCCACCCTTTGCTGATGTGATAATTCGCTACTGGTTTTTTAAAAGACTTTTTTGGGATTGTTTTTGCTGATTTGAATGATGTTGATGAATTATATAGCAGAGTTACGAATGTATGTTGTGGGTTGTCGCTGTGCTACAAATAGTCACAATATCTATATAATATTAACCGTTACAACAATGTTCAATTTCTATTCATAACTTTAGCACAAAAAATGGAGGCATTTCATCAAGTTTCATGGAAAAATATTGTAAATATAAAGTTAACGAATGCTGTTTTCATTCATAAGACCAACTGACAAATTTATGTTGAAGGCATACTCTAAGTATGGCTTCAACATAAATCTATGAAAATATTTTTATAGAAATCGTTTGTCCCTAAAACTAGTAAGATAATAAATACTTAACCAGCAAGTTATCAACTTACGTCATCATCGATAGCGTTGATACGGATGGAAAGAAACAATCGACGAAGATCGACCGCTCTCCGTTGTAAATGATCTAATGAATGAGGCTGCCATTAGCGAATGTTATCTCAATAATAAGGTAATATAAGACTAGCTATTTATTGGTAAGTTCAATTAGTCTAGATCATATATATATAGCCTTAAACATACTAAAACATATTCGATAGAATGAAAGCTAAAGCTCGGTCCAAGGTACAAGTGTAGCGGCCATATCATTTGCTGCGTCGCAATCAACATAATGACTACACGGCGAGCCCCTACTAAAGTACGACGATCGACATTGTTCTGGCCAATTTAAAATGCTACCTAGAGAGATAAAGTAGTTCTCGGAAATTTTGAAACCTTGGTATCGTAGCTCATCACGTCTTTTGGTAGTCAGTCTCATTGGCGTAAGTTATCGATCGGTTCGTTCAGAAGGTTTTCAGCCGTAAAACGAGTGCTGTGTTTTTTTCTAGTGACAGTTTTGTGTTATTATACCCGGTACTACAAGTATCAGTGGTCCTTCTGTTTCCTGTTGTGTTTCCTCAATGCTGAGGGTCGTGACCGACTCAAGAGAACAGCCTGTCATTGGTGATCCGTCGCCACGTCCCCTATCTGCAGCCGTATGCCAACCGAGTTACCAAGAGTGGTGCGATTCTGGTCAATACAACGTGTTGGGCTTTGACCTCTAGGTCTCGTCCCGCCAATTTTACCTGTGACAGCGAACTTTTCCAGTAACAGTGGTAAAGGACATTTATTACGACTGATGACGTTTATATTTTTTTAAGGCTGAGAGAATAAGACAGCCGCTTTTAGCCGAACTTTCAGAATTTTAAAGTATTAAGAGGAGCTGATAGAAGTGAATTTCTATAGAAGTCGTTGTCTACTCTGCGCGTGATAACTTAACATCCTTATTATATTTTAATTATTAATTATCCTTATTATATTAACATTGGAGTTGCAATAACGGTGGTTAAGAAGGCGACGTCAGCTCTGGTGCGTAGTTCAACGTGGTCAACGTGACGCGCGTGAACATTTTACTTGCTTGATGTCGGTGTATAAGATGTGGGACGGCTTACGCAAAGACCGGATTCGCGGATATATGATAAAATCCTTTAACCACACGAATTATAGAAATACACCAGATAACAGTTAGACTTGACAACTTGCAGTCCACTATAAGACAAGCGAATATAAATGATGTTGACCGTAGTTCCCGATGTTGTCTTCTCTTCCTTTACTGAATCTGTGACGAGAGTATCGATGTCTGTGACTATATATAGTATATTTTACTTGATCGAATCGATTTTAACATTCTATCGAGTTCACTTTACGACCCGTGGTAATACGGAATGCTCGCACGCGCTTTAATTTCAAAACCAATTTCATTGTACATCGAAAGAACGCTTTATCTTTTATAGTATAAAGTGTAATTTTCTTTAATTCCCTTTGATACAAAATTTTGATGTACAATAAAATAATAAACTATTTAGTTTTCTGCGAATGAATTCTAATTTTATGAGTCATAAAGTTTAAATTCCATTGTCTTACATTTAGTGAGCTGTCCACGGTTACTGAATCTGTTGGTGGAGTGGCCGGTAGCAATCTCAGGTGAAGACTTTTTACTAATATCTGATCTGTAGCATGGCTTGTCGTTGCAGTAAGTATTGCGGGCTACTGTACTTACAAACAGCTAAGCACTTTGTCTTATTTTGATAGATAGAGATATTTAATGAAGTTAGCCCAACTTAACAATTCCGGCGGATTCCAGAGCATCTCTATTTTGATTCACGCAGCAAAAGGAACACCGAGAGAGACCTGGCTGACCGTTATTATGACTTATCGCGCTTCCAATGCGCCCTGCTGCCTGCGCTAAAAATACTTCATTCCGCTATGTTATGACATCATATAGCAGATGTACTATGTAGCATTATATGCCTGAATAAGAAAATTTAGCAAGCCGGAGACTGTGCATGAATTTGTAATTGCGTGCAACCCTAGTGACGAACTAATGCCACCTGATGGCAACATTAAATATAGTATTATTTATTTGTCCACTAAGAAAGAAGCTCGCTTCAATCGTGTTAAAAAGTTACTACCAATATAGCAAGGTTCAAACTATCCAGGATTTTTATTAAAAACACAGTCCACTAAGCAAGATCCAACATTTGTCTTTGTGTATCTATGTGTTTTTCGTTTTCTTAGTCGATAAGTGTTGTTATTACATCACATGAAAAACGGTTATTTTATTTTAAGCAAATATTTGTGTCACTTGTGCTTGTCCGGCGTGAAATCATTCAAATTTAAGTGTGCTCATGTGACTTAAATTTGAATAATTTCAAGCCGGACAGGCACAAATATTTGCTTTATTGAGCTGGTGCTGCGACAGCCAATAATAAAATAGTTCCATTAAGCTTGACGCAAATGAAGCGAGACATTGTTCCCACAGACAATGGGCCATGATTTACAGAACTGCCATCTCTTGCGGTGCGCCACGGCGCTGCATAACGGGCTCCGAGCGGGGGCCGGGCCTCCTCCTGCTCGTGGGGAAGGAGCTTTTTGTAACAACAGTCTTGAGCTTTCGCTTAAACCGCAGGTGTTTTGCTCTACGCTTATAGACAATAAATATGAGATTAGCTAAAGAAAATTTTGCAATTATTCCATATTGAATACTAAGGATAATTCCGAAGGCAAGAAGCAGAACTGAAAATTGTATGGTATTCGGAATACCATACAATTTTCAAAATAAGCTTTTTTTAAGTTATGTATTTGAAAAATTGTTAAAATACCTATAGATTTCACAATTGCGTTGTGTATGTGTTAATCACTTTAGTGTTTTCAGTAGAAATTGGCATTATTTACGTTCATTTTATTGTATTACGTTTGACTTCATAAATTTAAACCTAGACG
Source organism: Meandrusa payeni (assembly GCA_029286785.1). NCBI lineage: Eukaryota > Metazoa > Arthropoda > Insecta > Lepidoptera > Papilionidae > Meandrusa > Meandrusa payeni. Next base: position 155,367 of record JAGSMX010000008.1, on the reverse strand, counting down.
CGAATATGTCGGTCCATACGTGTGATACTAACCCGCCTCACTTCCGGTGTGACTACGCACTCCACACAATCCTTATAACCACTCTAATAATATGATAATTAGAATAAGTAGACCTAGCAGCTACAGTGCAAAGAAACCTGTACAAATTACCCTGCACGAGCTGCATGCTTCACTCTCCTCTGCACAGTGGTCGTGCGGGCAGCTGCAGTGAACTCAGTCATTACCTGAAACAATCCAAATTCATTTTAAAATCAACAAATTTAATAAAGCGCTGCTTCATTCTTAACTGCAGCTTCCTGCAAGAGAGACCTTGGCTGAGGAACCTTCTGCCTTCGAACAGCAGTAAACATTTAATATTGTGCATCTCAAATTGTTCCGTCATGTACATAAGTTGAATAACAAAAGTGAAGCGAAGAAAGCTTAAGCTGAAAACTAAGTGGTGGTGTCGTCTCGTTCGTCGACCACAAAGTGAGTGTGTGCGTGGTGTGAGATGTGGAAGTAAACGACTGGGAGAAGTAGAACAGCATCATTTAAATCCGTAATTCCTATTGATAAATATTCATGTCAACACTTGTCTTAGTAAAACGCAAACACATCTCTTAATATTAATTATCTCGTAGCCACGAGAACGGAGAGGATATTACCATTTATTATACACATGTGGCAATAGCATAACATCGCTTGCTATCCATTCCGACGGAGACGTGCCAGCGGTTTTATTTAACGAGCCAAATAAATATCGTGCCACACCTACTACTTTCTCTTTCCAAATTCTGGTAAACTAATGGCACCTGAGCTACAAACGGCAGTAGGATTCGTGAGGAGTGAGTGAGAGACGAGCAGCACGCCACCTGCCCGCCGCGAGCTGCGGCCCCGCCTCTCCCGCGTCCATGTCTGACCTCATGTCAGGAAGCAATTACATTTAGCATTCCTCCTTCACGATTAAGGGACTATGAACTGTCTTGTCATCCCACAAGGTTCAAGTTACCGCAAAGTTCCCGTAGCACAGGTGAACACAAAGATAATTTGTTTCAAACCTTTTTTATAACTAGAGGTATAATATAACATAATGTCTTAAGATGCGGCCAAGATTTAAAGTTATTTATTATTACGTGACATTACCGCTCTGGTCAGAACAAACAGCCGCGGACAAACGTTGCTGCTACTCACACTTCAACACCTTCAATCCAATTGCTTTAGATGCGTTCTATAATAGGGAAATTACAGATATATTCGTGTCGGTCTTTCGCGACAGATAGAGGCATTAAGTGAGCTGGTCTTCTCTAGCAAATTCAGTAATATTCACGTGTCGTAACGGCCGTTACCGCACCTCCAAGTTGACTGATATTGCGGATATCACCGAGCGCCGCTTGCTCATTTAGAAAATCAAAATAAAATAAAATTGCTCGTCAGTCCGCCCGTGCGCTTGTCACCACAGCGACATAAGGACATTCTTAACATATTTAAACAACCCGTGGCGTGGAAAGTTATCGGCTCATTCATATTCATCTCGCGTTTGAATAAGCAAACTCACCAACTGTGTCTTAAGCAATAAAATCGGCATTCGTCATCAATACTATTCTTTAACAGATTTCTAGTAATTTTTTCTATATTTTAATAAGTAAGGCTCTCAGCGCAGAAGCTCGCGACGGACAGACTAATTCATAAGTATATTTTATAAATCTAAATATTTATTTATGCATTAAAACTAAATTAACATATAGTAGAACTAATTGTTGCTAGCATAATATATTTTTAAATATTTAAGTGCCAATAACTCCACGCGTCTAAACAATGTATAACAGAGACAAAGAGAAGGTGGGAGAGTATAGTATCAAAAGACTTGTATAATGTCATGGAGCGAAGTGGAAAGTGAAATTCCGGAAAGCTGACCCCACCAACATGTGGGACCAATAGTAAGGAAGAGAAAGTCACAGAGACATTGCTGCCAAGGCGGGATACCAGATGTCAGATCTGGTGTCCTCTCGCAGATCTTCACCATCTAGCTGATCGGCAGATAGACACAAGACATAAGTTCGCCAACTTCTCGACCTATAAAGTTGTGATCGGCTCTGGCCATCGTAGAGGTTAATCTAAGACTAAGGCAACACGTAGTGCGCCCATATCTCCGTAGCAAAGCGAGGTTGCTAGTGAGGTTGTACTGGAACCTGTTTCGTTGCTCAGCAGAAGGGCCACCGATGCGTTTCAGATGCTCCAAGACCGCTTCACACATATTCCAAAAAAACAGCAGCGACCGTTATTACAAGACGGTGTTTCGAGAAGGCGTGGTGTCTTCGGTCGTGCGTGCTCGGACCAGTTCCAGTTTTTCATTTATATTTAGATGGATTAACTTTATTGACATCTGTAAATAAGTTACGAGCGGCATATTATACCTAATCACTTAAATTGACGGTAATTTAAAAAAGAAAGCGGCGTGAGGCGCCGACATTATACGAAATGTTTATTGGAGGAACTGCTGGGCTGATTTAAATTTAAAATGAGCTTTAAAAGGTCAACGACCTGCCGCTATATATTATATACATTCCATTTAAACAACATAATTGTGCGTCATCTCATCAGTATCTAGAGCTAAAATTATATTGTTCCAAATTCGCCCAGAATATAATATACGTTGCGAGGTAAGTGGTAAACGCAGAACACCTTTGAGACTTACCTGTGAGATATACAGACCGATATGAGACATTCTCAAGCACCCATAGAGAACTCCGGTATTCAGTCAACTTTATGGCTTAAAATATATTAAAATACTGTTCAATTCTAAGATAAGGATTTCAAACCCAATTGCTCACAAGAACTTAGGCTAACACATTGTAAAACCTGACACGGCATCTGCGCGTTTCGTCTGGTAAAGGTTAAACGCAACATTAGTCTGGAAATCGAAAATATTAGTTTTTAAAAAAAAAGAGAATGGCGGCGCTCTACTGTCATGTCAAGTATAGAAGGAGCTTGGAGGTCGTGAGATTGGAGCCAGCGCGGTGTACGGTGATATTATGTGTTATATGCCCCAGTAATGTTTGACATATAACAATTTTTTGGGGTAAAGCGAATAGCAAACGAGTTCGCAACAAAATAAAGTAGCGAGATCTCGTTCTCGCTGTTCCGTCTGTTACATTAGGTACGTAAAGAAATAGAGACATTTCCAAATAGCTACTGTACTACCCGGCAGGATTGAAACAACAACAAAACCGTACCTCGATCTCGGTCTACTGTCTGTCTACGTGGTCCTCGTGGCGATTCAAAATTAGCGGCTAGTAGAATACTTAGATGTTACTCTAAAACACACCTTCAATCTATATATAAAATATTTTGTCGAGACTATTATGTCACGGGACAATACGAAGGGTATTGGCGTTCGCTACACCCGGTACTGCACGCGGACAGCAATACACATCAGTAACAAGTATGTTTAAGGTAAAACAAAAACCAAATTCAAATTGAATGGGATTATTACGAAATAGAATAAATCAAAACTTCATCAAACTCTCATCAAATTACCTTCGAAGTACATCCTCAAATAATACACATTTCACGCTCTGCATGAACTAGGGAATGTATAGGAAAAATGGCGGTCCCCGCTATTTCGAATAATATCGCACCTCAATACACAGGCTATCTGTGTTGCTGCACAAAACTCCTCGCGGCTTGGAGCACAATACTCCGTGCGGTCAGTAGATACAAGTGTATCCAGAGCGTCCGCAGAGCACCATCGAACCACCGATCAACACCAATTTAGTAAAACTTGCAATGGAAATCTAGTGTTAAATAATTCTCGAAGCTGGCGGACACAAAAACTGGTCGTTTTCTAGAGCAACAAATGATACAAGAGCGAATGGCGATTTTAAATTTATATTAATCATAAATATACACGACAGCCAAATACTTTGAAGCGTCAATAGCCAAAACAGTTTAGGGAACGGTCTGCAAATCGTGAGGTTATAGGTTCGAATCTACAATTCACCTAATGCTGTGAGCCATCTCCTAACACAAGCTTAAGTTTAGTTGGAATGGTTAATAAGAATGTTAGTAATAGTCCTGAACAAAAAATACTTATTATATCTGTCATGTCAGATGGCGTTAACTATTATTTTAACTTAGATCTGTTACGATCCGACAATAATCACCAGTTGTAAATTATATTTTGTGAACTGAGCACACCCACAGGTTTTGATAAAAGCGTTTTGCATTGAAGTTATTTAGACATTAACAATAACAAAATCCGTAAACGGTAAGACAATATTATTGTTGTATGCTAATTATAGCATCACTCGAGTGTACATTGATACGTATCGTGGTATTGATATATTATAATTATTCAAAATAATTTTATTTGAGAAATAAGAAATAAATATTAAAAGATTTGGACCATATACGTATAAATACTATTGAACCTTATAACTCGACAGTCCGGTGTGAGTGGTAGTTCAGCTCTCATATGACTGTCTGGTCAGAACGGTGGAAAGAGGTTCAGTGCTTAAGTTTTCAGCTACAGCAGCAACGGTCCAAGTCAAAAGTGAGTTATAGATTACAGAGGTACACGTCATATCTTCGGTGTAAAATGATGCACGCCGCCTCTTATAACTTGCGCCAAACGTCAAATCCATTTAAAAAAACAGTTATTTTTTATTGCAATAAAAGGAGCGAGGCAGCCGCATAATGTGTCGTCTACGATTAGCAATTCTGTTGAACTTTCCACTTTTCACAGTCGGCGAGGTCGTGCGCTGCAGCAGCTCGCGCGATGCCGGGAGACTTCAGAGCAGCTAATTAGCAGCGAACAAAGTAATTTACTAGTAAAAACAAAAACCGACTGCAAATCGAATCACACGTTAATAATATAAATAATATAACGCGGACGCGCTCTCGCGGTTCTGGTGCTTATATTTTCTTTCTTCTTTTTCTTGCTCGTCGGCAATCGAAAACATAAATGACGGCGAAGTGCACAAACATTTTAAAACAATTAAAATTAAATATCAACGAACTGAGTACCTCCTCCGTTGAAGTTAAAACACAAAAAATTCGAAATTGTAAAATTTGATAGAACGCTTATCTTTGAGCATTTGATATTTGAAAAATGGGTGCCTGATGGCATTACATTGGCGCCTAGCTCATGTCCGTGGGTGGCAAAGTATCTCTTGATATCAGGTGCGCTGCACTGGTAACCAGCCTTAGCTCGTCGACTGCTACGAATGAAACTTAAGACTGCGCTATCATAGTTCGACAACAACATCATGTCAGTCACCAGCACGTATTCGAATATATTCATCGATGATTTAAACAAATGTAAATATCCCCGCCGTGTCCGCTGTCGACTTTTATGGACTCTAATTGTGTTTTATTTTTAAATATTAATTGAAATGACAAAGATGCGCTTAGGCAGAACCGGTCACTTATCAAAGATGGCAACCTGTTTCCTTACTAATGCAAAATATTTGCAAAAAATTATCCCCTGTCAGACGGCAGCAGGAGGTGAAGCTTGGAAGCTGCGTTTAATCTCAATCACACGAGCATGAGTTTTGGCTGCGCCGCAATTAACCTGACAGCTGCACAACACAAACGATGCAAACAAAATTCGCGGCTGAGATAAGCAAATGAAGCGGTCAGCCGCGCTCGTTACCCAGCAGCGACCCGCGCCTCATCTCCCATCTCGCAACACGCTCCTGAGATCTTACATTTATTTTTGTATACATACAATACATTAAAGCCGGCCGCGGGCAAGAAAAGAGAAAGACTGTTTCTTCGACTTGCACGCAATAAACAGCCAAAGCTGAGAGTCAACGATTTATATCATCTTCTGAACTATTCCCAGCTGGCACAACAAACCAGACCCGAGCTGCCCCGCTAGGTCACGAGGCCGCCACGGACAATCAAAGGTGTATAGAAGTTACGGGGCACGATTCGCCAAAACACATTATAATAACATTAAACGTGAAGAGTAGCGGTGCTCGTGTGAAGGTAGACGGCAGACACCATCCATCACGCATTCAGCACGCCAGTCGGCCAGCCGCAGCCTCCCAAACAAATTAATTTACTTTTAATGTTAGAGCCGAGATAATCAGACGCGGCTGTAGATGACCCTTCATGTCCCGTTATGTTCATAATATGTCGAGATACAATGATAGGGGAAGATAAATAATTGAATGTCCTTCGTAACATTTCAAAAAGCATTACATCGAGTTGTCCGCCGAGCCGCAGGAGTGGCGGCCGCCTGGAGCGACATCCAGCGCCGGCGGTGATGCTGTGTTGGCGGTCTCCGACACATGTATATCTAAAGATTTTCTGAAGACTAACGTTACGAAAGAATGGTCAGTAATTTTATATATCGATATTTAAGCTTTATGACATGAATTATTCAATTGTGATAGAATATTGTTGTTTGCTTTTGATTTCCCTTTCTGATGTCTTTTTGTCTCTGATTTGCAAACTCTTTCGGAAATTCTCTATTTTGTAACGCATCTACCAGCAGTTGTCAATGTACGGGTGTACGATATTTACGACTCAGTTTTTTTGAAACATTCTATTTTTTGTTCCAAACAAACTCTCCGTAAGTAGAGGTAAAAAATATTTTTCTCATTTTTACCTCTACTTACCTTACTACTTTATTATTTGGAAAATAGTTAATTAAATTAATGACTGTCATATGTTTCCCCGTAATTTTTTGTAGTTCTCATGTGCCCGTTTTCTCCAGCTCCAACCGTAAAAAATTACTGTCGCCGTGCCTTCGCAACATCACGACGTATCTTGCTCCTATACAACCATTTTTTTTTGTTAACGGGGAGGAAATCTTCAAAAGATACCCCGCTTTCTGGGGAAGGCGGCGGTTATGTGGGGTTTTACCCACTAAAACCTCCCCGGTGGCCCTTTCCTCGGTGCATGACGAGGGGCTCCGGGATCTCCAGTGGAACGCACCGGAGCCCTCTGCACTGTGCTCAAGGAGAGCACGTCCCGGGGAGGATTCTCCTCCCCTGTGCCCTCATAGTGCAAGGCTACACGGGCCAGCCGATGTCGCCTTCTTCCCGGTCCACCTTAGCGGACGACAAAGGCCCCCACCCTTATCGCCCAGTGAACCTGAGGCCCCTTTTAGTCGCCTTATACGACAGGCAGGGGATACCGTAGTCTTATTCTTGAGAGCCCAGAACTACAGGGCTGTGCTCCTATACAACCAAAGGCAACCAGTCCTAGAGGTAACCAGCACTCATTATTATTATTTTCCTTCAATTTGGCACAAACATTGACCGATTGTGAATAGAAACCCAAATTCTAACTTCGTAGCCGCTCCTACCTGTCGAAGTCCAATTTGTAAGACGCACGGCCCGGGCCCCGGGCTAGCGGGGCCTGCAATTAGGTGCCATTACGTGCCGCCGACTCTGTGTCGAGGTATGCGGCCGGTCGCCGAGGTTTTGGGTAACACTGGACGGTAGACTACAGGAGGATGTGAAACAACTTAACGCATCGTTCATTTCTAGAGATTGAAGTAACACCCAAGTCTACAGCTATCCTGTCTGTTTAATGTCGAATATAGTCGTAGTAAAAATATATTTCAAAATGTCGTCCTGAGAAATGCTTAGAGTAGCATGGTGGGAGAGGCTCCCGCTTCCGTTCTTAGATGGCTCATGTTTTTATATCATATTTTCATCATATAACGAGAAACACTCGCTAGCACACTCGTTAATACCACGCGCATCTATCACACGCACACATAAGTTCTATGCAGAAAGGAGCTATTCAAAGTACCGTCGCGACCTGGGCTTTTCTGTGTTTGTATATAATGTATAAAATGAATGTTTTTTCTCTCTCAAATATGCAACTTGGTATATAATATTGTTAACCGCCGATGGAACTTGACTTTTCCTGAACATAGATCGGACTCTCAGGTAGTGGCCCAGCACTACTTCGTCGTTATTGCTTATAAATAATATTTTATATAGACGTGAATGACTAAATAGTTATACTAAGTAACTATTTATCTAGTATATTTTTTTTCTTATCCGTAATACGCGTAATAGAAACCAAAATTAGTTTTAGTTGTTGGTATGTCGGTGATCAAGCACACGCAACGGATTCCACCCCGGCCATTAGATGCACTTCTTCTTGATCAGCAATTCAAATGTCTTTGAAATAACCGCTATCGTGTAAATAACACTTTACGACGGGTTTGTAACAAACTTTAATAGGAACAGGCCGTTTACAGAGCTGTTTGAGAAAAAATCTTGTCTCGTAAATATAACCATTACGCGCATACCGACGCCAGTGGAACATCTCCGTGCGCTGCGGTCGCGCCCTTACCGGCGAAATAAGTCAGTCTTACGACAATGTTCAGTTCTGTGAGGCAGCAAGGGACGTGTTGCTGACACGATCGAAGCCCTAGTAATGGACCTTATTAGACTTGTGCAGCATGCGTTAGGTTGGTGGCGTAGGGTTGCCGATGCATTCACGAGAAATTGTGTGGTTATTTTTATATGAAGTGACGAGATGATGTGGACGGTACCCAGATGGTAAGTAGTCAGTGAGAGAAGCCCTGAGATTTAGTAACGCTTGCCAGCTTTATGAAGCTGCAAATCAATACTGCACTGGTGCAAGATCAAAGCACCGTTGGATAAACGATATCAACCGAAACGCCAAAGAAATTGTCATATTAACCTGTAGGACTGCGGCCATGGATAAACCGAGGTGGAGGAAGTTGCTTGACCAAGAAGCCCACAAAGGGCTTAGAAAAGAGGAATATACTTATACAGGTATATAATCCGTGCTCCAAAGCAATTCCAATAAAAAAATGGTTAATGACTGACGGATTTATAAGATAGTAAATATAATAAATACAATCAAATTAAGAACTATCCCCTTTTTGAAGTCGGGTAAAAAAGAGTACTCCAAGTGGAAGAAATAAAATACAAATGGAATGGAAATCAGTGAATAAGTCGGATGACGCTGTAGCAGTGTGTCCCGTAACAACGAGCAACATCCTTAAAAAGCTCGCCGGAGAATATTTTATTAACTTAATTATGAGCGCAGTGCCACCCACTGCACAAGATGATATTACCATAGAAATAAATATTGTGAGGAGCCCCAGTGCGCGGCGGACTTGCTGCCTGACCCCTTTTGTAGGCGATCGGAATTAATCGACTTCATCAATAGCTCTCTCGCAGTTTTTACCTGGACATGAGATTAACTCGAAGACTCGCCGCATTCGTTACCCTGATTTTAACGATTCCTGATCATAGAAAATAAATTTGATTTATAGAAAATTTAATGAAAGTCATATAATCGTCTTGTAAAAATGACTTTCCGTTTTTGGGTGTCTGTTTTTTCACAAACAAAAATTACTTAAATTTGTGCACGCTGAGTGATGGACCACCAACTAATGAACTAAACAGGGTTGATTTCTCTAACTGGAGGTAGACAGAGACAAAAGGTAACTAAAAAGTTTTAAAAGTTATGTATTATTATTATATGAGAATTAATAATCTTTCCATCCTGGACGATCCTTTAGTTTTTTGTAAATAGAGATTATTACAACGTCCGAGATTAAATCAGAGTTGGCTGATACGAACAAAATGCATACCAGAAGTTAAGAGATCTAGCTTCATGAACATCCGCTACGTCGCTACCAGTGCCAGGATAACGGCATACGACATCAAACCACGCGGGATCGGCGGTGTACCTGGACTTCATCATACAATACTTCTGAAGGTTATAGGCTCGCGCCGCTCGGTTTTCCACCTGGACGTTTTAGTTTTGAGTGTCAATCATTGGCCGCTGACCCTAACCCACACGAATACAGTCATGTAATGCTGTAATGAAGTAACTTATTATATTTACATAAATACATTTGTAAATGAAATGTATGCCCGCGGCTAGACATTGCGTGGGAGTCTAGGATAGAAAGTGGAACAGCGCCGGATCGGGTCTAGTCTAAGTGTTTCTTAACCACTTACTGCCGTAATGAATGATAATTATTTAGCCGAATTAGATCGATTCGTTTACCCATGCCTATAATGCCTATAAAATGCCTTCACACGTGCGGACATTCTGCGGCGTGACCGAAAATATAGATGCTCAAGGGATACGCGAAACACACTTATTAACTTGATAACTTGCTTTAACCAGCTAAGTAAAAATTTGTAACGTACATCGGAAATACACTTCGTTTCAAAACTATTTAATCCGCAACTAAATTTTGTCTCCCGTCATACAAAGGCAAATGGTACGGAAATTATATAAACCAAATTACATTATTTAAAATCAATATCAGCACAATTGCATTTGCATAAAGACCAACCATATCTTTTTACGATGCAGCGCCACCACGGCGGCCGATATCGTAACTATTGAGCATGTAGTTCAATTCTCTGATCACAGGTGGCGCTTTAACGAAAATTAGCCGGCCGCATTATAATTAAAAGTTACGTTAACATTTTCCATATTTTCGTTAATAATCCTTTTAATTCATCCCGTGGGGCTTTTCAGTGACGTTGTATTGGTCGTTTGCATTGTCTGGAAACGGCGGGCATTTACAATTAAGCGCCGTTAAAGCGTATTGCTCATTTAATGAGCGGAGTCGGCAGGGCCCCACAACTGGCGGCCCGCGGCTAATTCTCCCTAAAATAATAGGGACATTGTCTACAATTGTTTTATTGTTATTGGAACGGCGAACGGTGGTTTGAAATGCTTACAAGTGTTGGAGATCCGTTATTGGCGTCTGCCCCGCGTGCGGACTAATCTCTCCTGCGGCAACTTAGTTGAGAATTCCACTTTGTTTACCCCTTTTAACCTGAACTCTTACGAAAAGGCAATGACGGAGGGAAAGTTCCCAATTTCTAGTAATCGATTGAAATATCTAAGCGATCGTCGATAGTGTGTACGGGCATAATGTCTCTCTCTGTAATAAGGCAAAAACAAGTCTCCAGCAGTCAAAAAATGATTACCGTTAAGAATGTAATACCTGGTAAATGTCATGAAAGTGACAAAATAGTCTTTAAACTATTTGGTTTAAAATATATTATATTGTTCTTGGAAAATTATAATTTTCTCTTAATATGAATGTTTACAGTTCAGCTTATGTTACTTCATGGTTGGTTTGTCACATGGAATAATTGAAAATGGTGTCAATCGCATGAATTTGTAAAAGAAAATTATTAAACTATAAAAATTATAATAATCCAGCTTCTAGATGAGTTATTCATATTCACAAAATTCTCGTGCTGTAAGTATCAAGTCCAACTTTTTTGTAGTTGTTGCAGTACAAGAGACAAAATAAACGTCCCCCCATTTATAAGTATAAGCAAATAAAAACAAACAATCTGGTCCAAAATTACAGTTGAATTAATAACTTAGTTTATAGGAATGAGGAGTTATTAAATGTACGTTGGAATAACGGAACAGCATCAGAATATAAGACAACATACAGCGTGCGGCGCCGCGGGGCGCTGTTGTTCAACGACTGACTTCCTTTTTTCAACAAATATACAGTAATACATATTATCTTTACAAGAAAAAACAAAAGCCGACTACAAATCGAATTGTTGAACACTATTAAGCGTGGGCGCCCTCTTTGTATTTCCGAATTATCGTAGAAATAATATGAAATAGAATGAATAAGAACATCACCAAATTCTTATCTAATTTGATATTCTTGAAATACATCTTTTTCAATAATAAAAATGAATGAACGAAATCTGTTTGCGTGATATTGAGTTATTTGTCTGTGTGTGGCGATCATACTTAATGCAAATTGAAGACTTATGTAGTTTTCTCGTGGATGTCGTTGTCAGAATTGGACTACACGGGGACACAGATTAAAGGACCACAAGTAAGAAAAGCATCATCAAAGTCGGTTCACCCTCTCGGAAGTCATGAGATAACAAACATAAATAGAGAAAAAACATACCGACGAATTTAGATTTCCTTTTTCTCCTTTTTTCAAATCGGTTTAAAAATAAATGGTACAGTAAAATGACGGTCTCACGATATTTACAACCGTTTATAAAACTAATTGCTTCGTGTTCCACCTGAGAGACAGACACACAGACACCTCCGCGCAGGCCGCGGACCTGCAATTTGACAACAGTGGAGACGGGAATTAGTTCTGTGATCGCCTTGTGTTGTGGTGTCCCGTAATCACTTTATTTTTGTTATTATTTCCACGACCGTGACAAGGAAATATAACGCTTAGTGTTCTATAAATACTGGTGAAAATTGTTAAGAAATGAATCCATTTTTGTGGCCGTGTCTAAAACTGCATTTCAAATAATGATATAGTACAGAACCAAAACATTCATTGCAAGGCGCGGGAAATGTGAAACGAAATTTACTTATAATTTGGATCTTAATGTTTATGTCTGAATGTAATCACTTCACTTGTAATAGTATATCAACCATCGTTCTAATGTTTGTTCTTAACACGAAATCTGACGTGACTTTACATAATTTGGGCAATCAGTTTCACAGGCGGTTAAGACTCTCAGCCGTACAAGAAGACCGTATCGCAATCGCAATTATCGCAAATAGATCATTATTATGTGAGGTTCAGTGAATATTTCGCAGAATCGTTTATTCCACGGATTGTAACAGCGCGATGGAATTACACCATTTCCGGTTTTCTCCGGACCCGGACGGTCGCAACCTGCGCGCCGGACAACAAAATAATTACCTCAAGCTCACCACATTACAACTCTGCGGGTTTATGTCATCGGCTTGTTGCTTCCTTCATATGTTAACTTCATTTGCCTGTGGTATACTTCAAGGTAGTTTAAAATTCCGGACAAATGATATTTCAGTCACGTTTAACGTCAATTGTTGTTCATGATAGGAACAGGGATAAACTAGATTGCGACAAATCTGTGGTTGATTGAATCATATAAATTGTTTTAGATGTGAGGAAAATAAAGAATTCCAGCGAGTATGTACCATAAATCGCTGGCTTAAATATATGTCAACTGTGCGGCTCACAGGACAGTCCTGCCATCGCCTATTACATTGGGACTTACTAAGCCAGGTGAAAAGCGGGCAGCTGTTGGTAGCGAAGTTAACGTCCCAGTTGTTGAAAAAGATACTCTAATGCGATGCGCTGCGAACTGACGTCTAGAATAAGTAAGTCAGTTTGAAATAGTTGATAGGAATAGAAAATACCGGGATGACATAATCTAAACAAAACGGTGGGCTGATGATTAGGTCCAATTGTATTGATCGTGGCAAGTGGTCGTCTAGCGTGACATATAATTTGTACACACACCGTATGCACGGAGGGTACGTCTAATCGAAACAAGTATCTGCTGGAAGCGACATGACAAGTAACCTCTGGAATTCCACACAATGGACAATACAACAAACAATAACAAGATGCGTGTGAGCTTGTTTTGTTGGATGTAAACGATAACATGGGCTCCGTGCGCTCGAGAGGGACCACTAGAGGCGTGAGGCCGGCGCGCGCTGACCGCCGCATCCGGTCCCTATTTGTTGTCCTTCAGATCTGTGGAAGTTAAGAATTGAACGACAAAAATACTAGCTTGAGGTCAAGGTGACCACCCTCGAAGTTTTTGAAAAAAATTACAGGTCGCACAAAATTAAGATGTGAAGCGTTGAATTGTGTAATCAGTGAAAACATTTCAATATAACGCGGTCGTAACAGAAATTAAAACATGCCATGAGCTCGGCTGCTAACATAACCGATGACCTGTGCAAGATATGTGACGGCCGGATAGAATGCGCCCCCACGGCGATCCTCTTGATCTCGCTCGTGCACACGCTGTACGGTTACATCGGGCCGGAGCCGGACTACTTCGGGAGGAACAGGCAGGCGCAGCCGCCGCCCACCGCGACCTGGAAGGACGGCAAACCTGACTACGGCGATGCTCAACACAGATCGCAACCTAAATACAAATTCTCAGAAGAAGGACAGAAGATGAAAAGTGAGGAGGAGGTCAGCGTGTCGATGAATGAGAAGGAAGTCGAGTATGACTTCGTGGTGGTGGGCGGCGGCACGGCGGGCTGCGTTCTGGCCAGCCGCCTGTCGGAGAACAGAAAATGGAGAGTGAGTCATCCATTTTTTGTTATTTCAAATGACTTTTTCTTGTTAAAAGAAAGAGTTATATTTGTCGAATAAGTTATATGTATTTAATACAGCTAATTAAATGTTTCCACGTTTAAGTCTAGGGTACATGTTGAATATTCTAAGCTAGCTGCGCCCCGCGGTATTACCCACGTAAATATGTTCTTTTTAAACCACTTTTTTTGTATAGATAATTGTGTAGAATCTTTCTGAAATAAATGTAGCATTAGTTAATCCTTATTACATCAGCTATCTGTCATCGAAAGTCCCGTCAACATCAGCCCAGCAGTTCTAGTGATTAGCCGAGACAAACATACAGACGGTAATTACAAACATAAATTCCTATTTTATTTATTTGTATAGATATTGAAATATAAATTATTTTTTGTCACATTGGGTGAAGTATAAAAAGACTACAAATTAATACAATTAGCAGACCTGGAAATGTATTTACATGCAGTGTCATATATATATTGTCACGTAGCGGTGGCTCCGTCCTTCTGTTTGCAATTTATTGTTTGTCAACAAATCAATTTTTTATTTTACATGCTTCTAATAAATTAAGTGAACAGTAAGTTTCTTTGTTCAATGAAGTATTTAACGTTACATTTTAGGTGCTCGTAATAGAAGCTGGACCGGAAGAACCTAAAATGGCTCTCATCCCAGGTCTCACCAGCGAGTTCAGAGGTTCCACCGTGGACTGGCAGTACACAATGAGACCGAAAAAAGGGTAAGACTCAAATATATTTATCCACAACTCTACCTGTTCAATATAAACCAAACATTCTTGAGGAAATCTACAACCTATTAAGATTTGATATTATTTTTTAAATATATCGATAGGCTCTAGACATCCTTTAATAAAATGGGGTAGACAGAGATAATATAATGTGATTTTCCATTACACATTATATTTTTTTCTAAATGTGTCAAGTGATGACCCTGTTGCTCTTGAAAATAAAGAGGGAAATGTGTGTATGTAGTAATGTAATCACACAATCACCAGTTAACTAATAAGGTGTTACAGCTGCCATAACGTTTAATGATTACCAACTTATTGAATAATTACTGTGTACATCATCTCAGTCCAAAATCCACATCAAGTTTTTGTCTGAACCCTTAGGGGATTAATAAATCATTCAGACAATTATTTATTGTCGTTATACATATTAATGGTCTGTTAATAATTGTTAACCGTTGCCAAGCAACCACATAAAGACCATTTGTATACTTGTCACTCGCATGGTGTGTGTGTGATGGTTTTTTAATTGATTTAATGCATTTTGTTTGAATGATTTTAACAAAATGTTACTCGTAGCACTCTGCTCCTACAGTATATAAAGTATTTGCGCGGGAAATTTCACACCGCTCCGCTTCGTCCGCGTAATTTTCGTAAAAAGAGGTACAAAATTGTTGCTTTAAATAATAATATTATGATAACGAATAAATATTTCAGATTCTGCCAAAATCGTCACGCCCTGGGCTGTGAAGTGGTACAGGGCAGGGTGCTGGGAGGAACATCGTCAATTAATGATATGGCGTACATGCGGGGCAGTCCTGCCGACTACGACGAGTGGATGCTGAACGGAAACGATGGCTGGAGCTTTAGCCAACTGCTGCCCTACTTCAAATACTCCGAAGGAAACTATGATAAGGATATTGCTAAAAATAGATTCTTCCATTCGACACAAGGGCCCCTCGATGTGGGAAGATATCCGTACGTGGATGACAACGTCGACGTGTTACTGAGCGCGTTCAATGAGCTCGGGTATAACTACACAGACGTCAACGGCCGGAACCAACTGGGCTTCATGCGGATACAGACCATGTCGTATTTTGGGGAGAGAGTGAGCGCCTACACGGCGTTCATAGACCCCATACGAAAACTACGCTCCAACATTGACATCGAAACGGAAGCCCTTGTCACCAACATATTATTTAAAGAAGCTCGGGGGTCGTACCGGGCAGTAGGTGTAGATTATATTAAGAATGGTACAAAAACAAGAGTAAAAGCAAAAAAAGAAACAATTTTATGCGCCGGCGCAATCAACACTCCAAAACTTTTAATGCAGTCCGGCGTGGGACCAAAGGACTACTTGGAATATTTAAATATCAAGGTGTACAGTGACTTGCCGGTCGGAGGTAACTTTCACGACCATTTGTCCGTCTGCCTGCCTGTTATAAAACTAAGTAAAACGGCAACAACGTCTAAGTTTCCAGAGAAGCTCAAAGATATATCTTCTTACTACGCAAAGGGCACGGGCCCCTTATCGGCAAATTTCCAAGTAATTGCCTTTCTGGAAACCTCATTGTCTGATATCCTCGGCACACCAGATATCGAAGTAAGGTTTCGTGGCCACGACTCTAATATGTATTACGACAGAATTGATATTTGTGTTTCCCTTCTTACACCAAAAAGTCGCGGGCGAGTAATTTTGAACGCATCAGATCCGATGTTCGGAAAGCCCTTAATCTATCCTAATTTTCTAAAAGAACTGTCAGATGAGAAGAAATTACTAGAAGGTATACACGAAGTGGTGAAACTTTTTGACACAGATGTATTCAAGAACGCCGCCTTCGAGTTCGACCCGCTCCCGATACTGAACAACGAGTGTAAAAACTACGAAAAAGTTTCTGAAGACTTTTGGGCTTGTATAATAAAACATTTTTCAAGTCCGTTGCATAATTATGTAGGCACTTGTAAAATGGGGTCCTCTAAAGACCCCGAATCTGTGGTTGATAACAACTTAAAAGTATACGGCATTGGAAATTTAAGAATAGTTGACGCTTCGGTTATGCCTAAAATAACTCGTGGGTCTACCGCGGCGCCCATTATAATGATAGCTGAAAAAGCAAGTGATCTAATAAAAACTACTTGGTATTAAATAGTACTTTTATTTACAAACAAATAACCTTTCACCTTGTGCTGCCGTAGTGTCCTTTGTTCTCTTTCCAATCTCTTTTAATCAATTTTGCACCTTTTTCTGCAATCATTATTGTTGGTATGTAGTTACCGCCGCGGACATGTGTCGGCATCACGGAAGCGTCAATGATTCGTAATCCTTCAATACCGTGCATCCTGAGCTGATAATCTACCACCGAGTTAGTGCTATTGTCTCCCATGCGGCAAGTGCCAACAGGGTTGCTCATGGCCCTGGTGTAGTGCCTAGCTATACAATTCCACTGGTCTCTGTTTCGTAATTTGTCACATGGGAACAAATCTATTGGAGCGAATTTAATGTCGGCTTTTTTTAATTCCTTGGTGTCCAACAACTGCAATGCAATGTCGATACTATCGACTAATGTATCCAAATCTTCAGATTCTTTCAAAAAGTTAGCTTGTATGACTGGCCTGCCGTATTTAGGGTTTCTTTTGTTTAACATTACTTTTCCCTTACTTTTGGGCTTAAGTAAAACGGGGTTAATCATTATCAAGTTGTAGTATGGTAGTGGCATTGAGAACTCTTCTGTTGCTGGAACACTAATATTTGTTAACAAAAATTTGTCATTTCTTACAAAATTACCCTCAAAAGATAATTCTACATCCGGAGCATTGTTATTATTCTCGTACAGTTTCAAAAAAGCCGACAGCTGGTTCACACCGCGTGATGCTAATGGTCCACTGCGAGACTGAAACCATGTCTTAAAGTCATTGATAATAGTATTTTCGTCCACGGAAACAACATCGTTAATAGCAAAAGCGAGACCGCCCGTTGTGACCTGGTCTTTATAAAATGCTCCTACCGGAAGTTCGTGTAAGACTGTTATATTATGTTTCCTCAAATCGGCCTTAGGCCCAATACCGGACAGGTGCAGCAGGCGCACGTTGTTGATTGCTCCCCCAGCTAATATAACTTCACGCTTGGCGTACGCGGGGTGTTCTTTCCCCTTTTCACTTTCATACACAATGCCGTCAACTGTCTTCTCTTGTTTGTTTATGACAATTCTAGTGACTGTCACTCCAGTCATCACAACCAAATTTTTTCTATGCTTCACAGGCTTTAGGAATGCACTATTGGTACTCAATCTGGTATGGTTTGAAATTGTATATTGATTAACTACGATACCTTCTGCGACATTTGTGTTTATATCGACTGTACGAAGTCCCATTTCGGCAAAAGCGCTGGAAAATAATTCCACGAATCGATCGGCGTGCTTAAATCTTTGCACGCGCATTTCACCGCCGCGAGAGTGGTATAAGGTATTCATTAAAACGTCGTAGTCGCCTGCGAGCAAAACATATATAGTTACTTCTCTTGGAACTGAACTTGTGGATCAAGTAATTACAACAGAGTATTTCCAGTTGCCATATTATTTAACGACTGTAAGTTTTGAATAAACTATTATATAATAATTGAGAAGAAAATACAGACATCTATAGTCTATTATATAAATTATAGCTAAAGAAACGGCATCCTAGCATAGTTTAAAAGATCAGTTGAAATATATAAAAATATCAAAAATATCAGTAAGTAGTAAATAGTAAATACTTTTAATTTATTTTATGTGATAAAATCAGGATAACTTTTGATGTTGTATTGCGCTGTATTTTGTACATCGTGGTACATCTTACCATTATCCTCAGAAGCCTTAAAATGCTCTAACAAATTGTCAAACTGCCAGTCCAAGGAGCCCAATTCTCCAGTTACATGCCATCCATCATAATCATCCCTGTGACCTCTCGTGTATTTCATATCATTGGTAACACTGGAGCCTCCGAGGACCTTGCCCGTCCTCACCTCACACGCGCCCCCGGGTCTCGAGAGACAGGAGAAGCCGTTCCTCTCCGTTCTATAGTTCCAGAGGATTGGTCGATAGTCCTTTGTGGGCACGCCAGGAATATCGTAATCTACATTTTCCTCTTCTCCTGTTTCCAGCAGAAGGATCTGTTCAGAACAGGGTTTTACGTTATGAAGTTTAGCATTTAACCTTCATTACTTTTTGGAATCATTTTCTGGTTTAATTTTGTCGCAGATGTGTGAATTGATACAATTTTAGATTAAAGCAATAAATTTATAATGGCAGCTATAATTTGTGATGATATAAGATGACTTTAAAAATATGTAATAATAAAATTAGCTGGTACTTATGTCTGATTGTGAGAGGATATCATTAGGTAAATAAAAGTTCACCTTCCACTCCGGTATCGCCGACAGCCTGTTAGCCAGCACGCACCCCGACGTGCCTCCGCCGATGATGATGAAGTCGAAGACACTGTTCCTCAGGCTGTTCTCGTCGGCCTTACTCCGGGTCGCTTTCGTGAACAGGTCAGCAGCCGCGGCGGTGGCCAGAGCGGCGCAGACGACTAGTCTTTAAATTTAGGTGTTCACTGATAACCAATCATTTTACCATCAACAATAAATGAGTGCAGGATATTTTGCTAAGGTCTGTGCCATCAGCCCAAACCTTGGTATGGACCTTACTAAAATGTGGGTGTAGACGCTGCTCACTCCGGGCCCAATAGAAGGCGTCAGAATCGTCGAAAAAATCATTTTATTACATGCTTTAACAGCGCCGTCTAGTGAGCTAATTCCAAAATTCCCCTAAAATATCAATGGTCTAATCTATAGTTCGGATACTCGGCCGGTACTAAGACACTCGTAATACAACACTGCAAGAGCCCCGGTACCTCACAGCATGATGAAATGTAAAACAGCACAAGCTACGACACATACGACGATTTCCCTCGCGGTTGATATGATCACAAAACTACATCGTGCAGACGTCAGCGATTAGGAGATTTCCACAGAAAACGACGACAGAGAGAGAAGGAGGAGAGCGGAGAGAACACACACGCACACAATACATGTAGAACTAACTAACCTTAGAAACACCTTTCTCATCATGTCTGTCAAACAACCGTTCAACAAAACAATATAGTTCAAGAGTCGGCTGCCAAATGAACAAGCATTGCTCAACCGCTGTAAACTACGAGCGGGCACTGAACACTGTGCACGCTCCGCCGGCCACGTCCTGGCTTTCGAAGTTGAGGTTATTGGGCAAGGGAGGATGTTCTGCGGCTGTTCATCATTCATCGTAATTACAAAACGATTTTCTCTTTAATGTTCACTAAAATAATTTTAATCCGGATGAGCGGCGACAGCCTGATGGACCGGGGCACGGTCTGTAACACGTCAGGGAGTAGGTTCAGGCCCAGCATTCGACTGTCGTAAACTGTATCCTGTTTTTCTGTAAAATTGATAGCTTTCATTTAGAAACAATATTAAATGTACAAAATGTCGTTTTCTAGATAATATTTTATTTATTTAAAGATAGAAGAAAAAGGTTTTAGGTATTCAAAGCTCTGTAGTTTAAAATTATAATATTTGAATTTAATTCTCATTAATAGCAAACAAACGGGCAGACAGATAGGTATGTGCCGTTTTGTGAGCAGAAAACGTTCTTTCATCGCGCTACCGGATGAAAGGGGAGCATCAATTTTATACTCATATATTCTTTTTATATTCAGCCCAAGTAGATGGAAAATTGACTTTTCTTAAGATCGACTACCACACATTAAATTAAATGTGTGAGGATAGAGAGTGGGAAACACATTACATCAATCAGACCTCTGCCGCTACCACTGCCACGGAGCACCAGCGCCCGCACACAAACATCACCGCCGTAAAGCATACAGCAATGGCCAGTTAATTTCCGGAGCGATCTCATATCAACGACAAGTTGTTTTGCTCGACATGTTTTTTTAATATTTACAGATATTGAGGATCCTTTTCTATGGAGCGTGGACGTGTACATAAATAACATAATATTTAATATTTATTTTAATGCACATTGTTTAAGATTTACAAATACTTGTTTGTGCTGTCGTTACTATAAACTACTACACTATTAAATACAGCGCCATCTAGTGTTACATATTAAAATCCATCGCTATTGATTTTTTAAATCTTTTCCAATATAAACCATAGATGGCGTTTTATTAAAGTTTGTATACACGTATTACAATTGTAGAACAAGTATAGTTTTGCTACGAGTGACATCGAAAACCAACTTCGAATCCAATCAAACGTGCGAATGCTCTGTTTTATTTCCAAGTGTGATATTATTAAGATGTTATGCGATAATATTCTCTTTCTTCTATCAAATAAAAACAGCAAATTTTTAATTTGTATTAAGCTTGCTATTGTTTTAGTTTGTCAATCATTAATCTGTAAACAAAGAGGTGCTGGCTCTAAAACTTCTAAGCAAAGAATCCTGATGCATCAACTGGAACTAACAGATGTCAAGAATTTTTTTTAGAGATGAGTTGTTCTCTCGGAACTGAGAATTGTCTATATATGTGTACTCATAGAATTTAAATCAAGAAAATAAATGATGTTAAATGGAAATCACCTTAAAGTACTTTCAGAAATTTCAATATACAAAGTTATTTTCTAAATTCAAATTGAATTTATACGTAAACAGTATGGAGATTGCGGCAAAAAATATAGAGACTTGAAAAACAGGTTACTACAAGTGAATCGACGACTAACTTCTAACAATAAAAACTAAACGTAGAATAAACGATCGCATGATGTAGTCAATTGGTGTACTACCACTACCAAGTACTGGTCGTACATTATAATCTTGAAATAGATTGCAAAAGGAAAACTGATTAAAATAATCTTGGTCTCGTCTCGTCGTTTCAATATCGGTTATATAATATTAGTTACTGACAATTTGTGCAACTGCACCTAACATGAGAACTGATCTTCCAAAATAATTCCACTTTGGTTAACATTTTTACTGTTAAATGTATGAGGAGGCGGCAATGTACGGCACGTTACTAATGTTACCCTTACTTTGTGAATGTCCCGTGCTGCTCAGCGCCAGGCCGCCGCGGCCGTGTCAGCTGCCCGAGGGTCCGCCAGGCGACACCAATAAATTGCCAAGTTGCCGATAAGGCGTGATTCATTGCGGTGCAACGTATTTAATTCTGGCGCGCTATGAGTTATGGGGCAAAGTTCGCCGCCCTCTGGCCCTTACCTCTGCTAGCAGTGAGGGCTGCTTGAGACACAGTAGGAAGAAATCAATTATTTTGCAAGAGAAAACAGCTGTACTAGAAAATAAATCTGTGAGATATGCATTATAACATAGAATTCCAACTTACAAATTGAATTGTCAGTGTTTGTAATGTTACCCGCGCATATTCAGTCGCTAATGTGTGGGGAATTGGCTGCAGGCGGCAGCTGTGTATGATGGTGGACCGTTAATGGAGATAAAATGTTACAGACGTTGATAAAATCAACAGCAACAAGAACAAGTGTGAGCGCAGCTGCCGTGTGCTGAGTACTTGGCACTTGCCGGTGACCGATATCCAATGTGCGACCACCACTTCAAGACGAGAGATATTTGTGTACTCATAGCGCCCTCATTAATGAAAATATTTCAATTTTTTTCTTTGAAATAATTTGGTTTCAATAATCTAGGAGTTTGGTGGATGTCCTAAAAATGGTGTCTAAAACTTATTAATTGAGATATTGTTAGGTTTATAACAATACAGGACTAGGTAAGTAATCGTTAGCGATAAGGAGCGCGATTGTGGAAGAAGAAAGACAAAACAGTCGCCATAACATTGTATTAAAACTCTGATACTTTATAAGCAAATGAGAGCATCCGCGCTGACTGTCAGTCACTGTTTAACGCGGGACTGATTTGATTTCGACTTATTTTCACTTGTCAACTTCTTCCTTCCTTGAAACAGTGTGCGCATGAGATTGACTTGGAATGACAGCTGTGTCCCCAGAGCTTACTTGAACTGCCTCTCGGACGAGAAACCCGTGCCAAGAGACCCTCGTTATTGGTCCTACACCCTGCAGTTAAATCCCGGGATAGTGCGCAAAGCCCCGGCGGGAATGCGCCGCCATTGTAGATAAGCTACGTCTTGCGAATTTACACAGACCATACACGAATTCTTATGTTAAAGAATTATAAATGTTGTAGAAAGGCTATTAAAAGTACACAGCGTTATTATTGTACAAAAAAATATTTTTTATTCTTTTTTAACAATTCCAACTAAGCTTGAATGAACTTGACTTGACATCAATAGTCGAATGGTGGATTCAAACCTAAGACCTTACAATTCGCAGACCGTACCCTAAGCCTATTACGCTTAGGCTATTGATGATTCAAACTACTATTATTTACTATTACTTGCTTGGGTATAATAAGAAAAATGACGACATCTTGTAACGAGAAACAAGATTGTAAGACAGACATAACGGCCGCTTGGCTGGTCTGCGTTGTTAGCCAAACAACTTCACCGTGTGCTGACAATAACCTCAGCTCCGCTGCATTCAGTGCTCGGCGAGGTGATCTGTTATGAGTAATTATAAGCGAAACGAATTACTCGAGATGACAACGGCCATCTGTGTGTGAGACACGGAACAGTAAAAAAATTGTTGAATAATCATAAACCAAGTACTTATATTAGTGACGACAGCTCTAATATTTTCTTAGCTCTGCTTGCCTTTAAGGTCAGTTAAACAAATCGACGACAGCGCCCGTCCGAGATAAGGTGGTCGTAACAGGCAGCTGTCGTCTGAGCAGCCCGGTGATTAAGTCCGGGCGGGTCCGCTCGGGAGAGGACCAGGTGGGCTTAAAGAAGCCAATTCTAATCCTAGCGATTTGCACAAATGACAGGACATTGTACAAAAATTGCGCATCGGGAATAAACGGCTTGAAGCAATTGATGGGAGAATAGTCTTTACTTACCTTCATTTATATTTACTCAACTTTACTGTATATAATAGTTTTGGCCAAAGAGGACATCGAGAAGTGACACATTGAAATAGACAGAGCGACATGGTGCAGTTTTTGGCACTCCTTGTTCAATGACCCGGGGTCACGAGTTGAGGGCTTGACTACATAAAACGACGACGCGAAAAAATGACGTTTGAAGTATTACGTACAAAATATTACACAATTGATGTCCAGTATATATTGCCAGGACCGCTAGAAAGTGTTGGGATCCATGTCTGTCTATCCCAGGTGGACTCTATTGTATGGTTCATAGTATTCGTTAATACATTTTATTACTGGAATGTATGAGTGAATGATTTATTAAAGTGACACGAAATTATCATTGTGTTTTAGCCAGCCGTTGTTCTTACAAGTTTTTCGCTGTTTTGATGAACATTTAAAATCCTGTCTATACAAAGATTTTTCGTAGTGTTATAAATCTATTTATTTTGTTCAGCTGTAACCACCTGGACCATTCTCCATGCTGGAACACATCCCCTCCTTTGAGCGTCCCCTTACCTGAAACAAAGAAAAACATATTCTAATGATTCTGCTGTTATCAGACAAGCACACAAGTTGTTGTGTACGTTTACTTACGTAGCGAAATTAAAACAAAAACACGGCAGGTCTATAAATTCATCTGCAGGTCAAATTAAAGCGACGGCAGGTTGGAGTGACCGTGGCTTGGCCGAGGTCCAACAGCGCCGGCCCGACAGGCCCGCGCCTCCGCCGATTTATTGCTGAGTGAGTTACGACACGTCATCGCCGGGGATTATTGTCCTCGTTCAGTACGGTGTAATGTTAGAGGCGAGGGCGAGCGGCACTCTGCGCCTCTTACATGCATTTCAGGATGTATTTTTCGCTGCGCCGCTTTACAGGTCGATTAGGAGCACCTCCCTGTTGTCACCGTAACATTTAAACTACCCGAGTGTCGCGGTACATTAGCTAAACATGCTGCCTGTCGCAGACGAGATTTCAATCCTCGTCGACTTGTACTCCGTTTTTGGAATCTTATCTACGAATAGACTCACGTGCTCCTCGTAAAATATGTGCGTGACGTATGGTGATAGCCGTAACCCCAGTTTTTTGTTTACTTTGGTAATATGAGACTTAATAAGGTTGGTGAAATACGCATAGCTATGTCTATCTCCTTCTTCCCCCAGGTTAAGAAGACTTAAGAGCTGGTTCTTGTTTAATTTATTAATGAGGAAATAATCGAGTTGCTTGCGGCGGGCTGGTGACAAATGTGGCGCTGCCGTGTTTAATGAAGAGTAATCCTCGGCCGGGACGTCGCGGGGTCCCGGCGCGCGGGATGTGGGATTGGGCTCGGCGTGTGTTCGCAACAACACACGACATATTTTTAACTTAATTATTCTGTGTATATATTATACCAATAAACCCGAAGGGCTTTTAATATTAAAAAAATCTCCTTCTTAGTCACATTAGACCCTAGGCTGCAATTATACTCATTATATGCAGACATACGAGAGCTTGCTTGCTGAGAAATGCTTCAGACGGACGAAGAATGAAAAAAGTTTTATCAGTTTGTGTCGCAGTGCCATGAGAGCTTCAGTAGGGTCAGTGCTTACTATCAGTCAGCAGTAGGGTTTGGAGCGATCTCTTAAGAATATAATCAATGTATTTATGTCATATACAACGAACTAACAAAATTATGTATTAAACAAAGGAGACAAATTAATTGACGTTAGAGTGGACAAATGTTTCTACCGTGTCCTAGCTAACAACCTAGGTAATAGTCGCGACCTTTCCACAAGAAGATTATTTTACATCCATATAACGAACCAAGTTACATTAACAAACCAAGTACTATGTTATTAACGATGGAAAATATTTCATAGGCCAAATTTTTACAAATTTTATTTATTTGACAATCTGGCGGACCGCGGCCGCATTGTGTATGCAATGTGTTAAAACACACAAGCACGTTTTTACTTATCTCGAATATTGGGCAAGCAAATATGTGTAGACGTGGTGTCGTCGTCGGCCCGGGCAGTGGAGCCGCGCCCGTCGCCACACATTACTCTGTTTGACTTAATGCCGCTTTAAACACATTGTCATGTCGCACGAACAGCCATAATTAGCTCAAAAGTTAGTCGCAGCGCGGCGCGGTGCTCTGTGGTGCTCATGTGATTAACGGCGCTTTATTTGGAACAATAACCACGCATTTTGTATCGTAACTGGTGGCTTCTATTGTAAACTGATTTAATGCGTGTTTCGATCCACACATTGCCACATAGCAATAAGCCAACAACTTCAGTTGAAACTGTAACTAACTTACTTTTCTAATTTATGTGAGAAAGAGTAAATCTCTGCTATTCTTACTCAGCGTCCATTATAATTTGCAATTGTCATTGTGGCAAACTAATGGTATTCTACTGACTTGTCTGTGATCTTCTAGAGGTCTGTCATACATGTTATTATGTACCATATTGGTGTGCACGTGGTACGCCACTGGAAAACCATTATTGCACTATTGTACCTGCACATCACCATAAAAGTTCGATTTCCCGAGATGATATATGTACATACGTATCTTCGGAGAAAGAACAAACCCACAGACATTAAAAACCTCATTTTTTTGGAGTCGGTTAAAATTTTGCAAAAGATCTAATAAAAGTGTTTCTTTCAATACAGGGAGGGCTGTCCCCTGTCCCTGGTCTCCGCGGTAGAGATGCTAAATCATTTATTTGCATTTAACCCTCGCGGGCCGGCCTGAAGGTCGCGTGCGGTGGTTTGGAGGCTCGTGATGCAGCACCCGTGCGACGAGCGCCGACCATCACTGTTGTTTGTTATTATTATTATTATATTATTATATGTTAAATGTTTAATTATATTTTAAAACACATAAATATACAATTACACTGCAAACATGGCTAATTTGTAGTTATAATAGTTGCAGAGATTGAAATAAATTAATTGTACTTATGCAAGCGTATGGAGCATTATGTAAGCGGTAATTTTGCTTCCAAAATATTTATTAATGACAGCAGTATGCCTCATATACGTATAACATTGTATATGTAATAGAGAACAATACATACACATTAATACATAACAGTAATATTCTGAACAAGTTGAAGTTAATAACTTGAGAGATTACGCTCACGTCGTCGGTGTGCATTTGCCAACGGTTTATGAAGAGGCTCTTTTGCCTGTGGAGACAAGCTCACGAAATGAGAAAGAAAATGTTTCCATCGAGAATTATTATTGGCAAGTGGTTATATTATGTTATGAACATAACAATATAATAAGTGAAAACTCATTGGTCTCAACACCGGTATCGTAAATCGTCTTAAACTTTGTTACTACGCCATTTTGCTGCTTTTTAAATATTGTTCGTAATACACAAAGTTCGTGTGACGTTCACATTACAAACAAGCACAGGAGGGAATCTAAGAATTTTAATGGGAAATGGCGGAACAGATTGAATGACTACAAACATGTCCTGCTGTTCAGAAATCGTGTGGACACCAGGTGCGTGCCTGTGCGTGTCGCGCGGACAGCGGCCGGCATGTTGCAGCCAATACAACGGAACGATGAATTTTAATAAATCTCTAGATAAGTGGAAAAGACGAAGTTAACCGATTGTTTATATTGATATGTTTTGATATTCTATTGTGTACATGATATTCTAAAATTGTCGGTCAACGTGGTTTCATTTAACGTAGGTAAAATAAAATAAATTGAAAAGCAAAATCGAGTCCATTTAAAAGTTTCGATGCAAATGGACTCAACATGTCACAGTTTCGATGGTCTACTTTCCCTTTCACTGAGCTTCTTAGGTCTCATATTTGACTAGGTCCGAGCTTATCAAAATTTGAACAAAATTGTTTGTAAAAATCGGTAACTCAGTGTACAATATCAACTGAATGCCGAATTCGAATCTTCGCCTGCATGTCACACACCTTGTTCTACACTATTTCGCAATATCGCTTTGCCACCAACATTCCATCAGGTTAGAATTAATAAGTCGCCTGGCTCGTCTGTCCTCACGTAACGTGTGATGACTGGCTGGGTAATTGTTGGCTGGGGCCTCGCCCCTATTTAAACCGCTGACGGAGCGGCAAGTGTCCGTAACGAGCACTCCGCCGGCCACTTCGCTCTAAACACCTCTTCTATTAATTAGCGCATCCGCTGCTCTTTCGTTAAATACAAACGTCGATTCATCACACCGAGGAGCCATTTAAAACTCTAGAGATCTGTTGTCGCTTCTTAAAACATTTGGAAAATGTTAAACATCTCTGACCTAACAAATTTAATTGAAAGCATTGGTCGTCGTCCCCGACTGCTTGAACGTGGTGACGATTACTTTGAAATCTATACTCATATATCTTTAATCATAAAATGGCATAAAACTGTAATATTTGTATGAAGAATTGTAATCCAATAAGGGGTATACACGTATAATGTTACGTTAGGATAAAGTCAAACATAGAAAAGATAGTAATCATTTGATTTTTAAAATAATTTTAAATTTCTTAGGAATAATTAAAAAGTTTTCGTGTACTGGTTTCTTACATCTAAAAATCAAAAGGCTAAATTTGCATCCGGTGTATGACATTTGAGACCATACATCACTCGTGGTGATTGCATGATAAGCTTGGTAAAAAGTGGATAGCGGTTGATGTCTCTGTCTACCCCGCTAATAATAGGACTAAAAGAACGTGAGAACTTATATAATTACACTTCGAGAAAATGCTTTCATTAAAAATCGGTAGACTTATCATATTAGTATAAAACAAAGTCGCTTCCAGCTTTCTGTCTGTCTGTTCGCGATAAACTCAAAAACAACTACACTGATTTTCATGCTGTGCTCATCAATGGATAGACCGGTTCTCGATGAAAGTTTTAATATATAATTTGTCAAATTTTCGTATAAATTGGCTGAAATATAACGATATTTGTTGGAGGTGTCGTCAATTTGTAATAGTTCCTCTACGATACAAATAGGGCGCAGTAACATGATAAAAAGAAAAATAAACTTGATAACTTTTTGTTAAATTCCACGCGGACGAAGCCGCGGGCGCAGCTAGTTAGACAATATATAGCGTTAAAGGTAAATGAAAAAATAAATACATGAAACCAATTACAGGATGATAAGTGAAGCTTCCCGCCGCAGGCACACACTAGCAGGTCCTATTCCTCAATAACAAATTGTTACGACTATAGCAGAACCCTCCATGCATTGTCACCGAAGTCGCTTGACCGTCTTCAATTTTAATTATCAGTCCCTCCATAAAAATGTAAGCGCCGTGAGAAATAACACTAGTTGATTGGCGACGACAAAATGGCTCCGGACACGAAATGGCGGCTGCTCGCACTGTGCCTCGTGTGCTTCACTCTTGCGCCGGACAGCGTCACCACGTCCCAGCAGGTCATGAAGCAGTTGACCTCGGGCTTTATAAAAGCTTTGGAACTTTGTAGAAAAGAGGTAAACACGTATTTTATTAAATATATAATTAAACATCTTGTAAGCACCATGTTAGTTGTTAGTTAAATACTAAACTTTAGTATTTACAAGAAAGCGGTTGCGCTTTTTATATGAATCTACGATTTTTAATTCTAGCCTATGTTTACAGTTGAATCTAGGCGACCACATAATGCAGGACTTTATGAATTTTTGGCGCGAAGAATATGACCTGGTGAACCAGGACCTCGGCTGTGCTGTCAGCTGCATCGCGTCTAAGTTGGAGCTGTTGACTGATGATCTGAAAATGCACCACGGTAACGCCAGGGAGTTTGCGATGAAGCACGGAGCCGGTACGCAATGATACATTTAGTTCTCCTAGCTCCCCTCCCACCAAGTAGTCCTGCGTCAGATTAGTTCTTAGTTCTATCCCTTTTTCCTATCTTTGTTCTTTCTTCCTAACACATACATTCAGAAAACAGAGTCGCAGTTAGTTGACTTGACCGGGTCTCGACTCTCGAACAGCTCACCAAGGGCACACGAGATGTCATTGAATCTATAACCATTAAATAGAACAATTAAATAGAAAATATTAAAAAAAGTATTTCTTATATTTTTGAATTGAGAACATTCGAGTATAATAATTAGATTTCATAAATATGATGATCTTTTTTGGTTTTCGTAAATCAAATTAAAACCAATTAAGAAAATTAAAATCAAATTAAGAGCGGAACGAAACTTACATCGGCCTTGCGATATGTTAAGACATTTATCTGTTAGAACAAATAAACCGATATAGAACATTTTCACTTGGGAGATTAATTTGTTGAAATGCCGCAGACATAACGGACAAGACCAATTGTAATATTGTAACCAAATATATTAACGGCCAATGTCCTTAAACTGCAATACTAATTTAGGTATATTTTTTACTTCAAGAAAATAAATAAATAATTTATTATATTATTAACAGAACATTAGATAAATGATTGTTTCTCTAATTCAGTTTGTGTGTCGGTGTCCGGACCACGTCAAGGTCCATTTAAAACAATTGCGCAACCATTTGCATACTCGTTTTATGGAAGCGAAGTGAAATCCAGTTCGCAGATTTGCTAAAACATTTATGCGCAGGGGTTGTTTGTGAAAGGGTATCGAGATACGAGATAGGACACGGGGCCGACGCTTCCGCCTGTCATTCACTTTTATCGTTTTGTTTGGTTTGCGTAAGATTATCTAAATTCAAGTCCTAGATAAAGAAATGGACACATTACTTAATTAAAAGTTGTCACTTGTGTCTATGTGCATACGTTGCTTTCAAGATTAATGAGATTTTAACTAATTATAAGGAGGTACACATATGTTATTTAAGATTTTTCAATTTGAATATTTAGATGAGGATACAGCAAAGCAGCTGGTCTCGATGATACACGCGTGCGAGCAGGCCAACGTCGATGACGCCGATGATTGTCACCGGGTGCTGGAGATCAGCAAGTGTTTCCGCACCAAGATACACGAGCTGAAATGGGCACCGTCTATGGAGGTCATACTAGAAGAGGTCATGACCGAAGTGTAGAAGAATGATTCCTACACTAAAATTTGTCTAAAAGATAACCAACAATGTTCTCTTACATGCATACATAATGGACTGCCGCTATTAAAAATGTTACAATTCTCCCGCAAGACTCGTCAGCTAGTTTCTAGATTTTTAAGTTCCTGCTGTTTTTGTACAATTATAATGAACACAGTACACGGGAGAGGGGGGAAGGCGTTATATTTAAATAAATTTGTGAATGGGACTTGTTTCAATTTTATTAACAACGTACAGTGACATAATATCAGCTTTAAAATTACATAACTTTTGATTTTTCTCCTTACACTTTGCCGTACAAGGAGAGACTACATTCCAAATATAGCAAACTTAACTAACTCAGCTTTGAAAGGCCAGGTAAAGAAACACAATGAATTTGAGACATAGACGCTCTATACAGTTTTAGCCTAAAATCATGCTTTAGGCTGTAGTTTGGGGAGGTAAGGAATGTAGTTTTCGAAATCAACATAAAACTGTAAAATAAGTTTTATTTCAACGTGTGACAATCGCGATAAAGTTTTACAATTTAAGAAATAATTATCAGATGAATGTCAGAGATCTAATTACTGAGGGACTACTGCTGTAATTAGGCAATTACTCACAAGCCAGTGACGGCTAATTGTTGCTTAGATGACTGTTCACCGTGACAGATATCGGATCATTTATAACGTTGAGCGAACTGACACAAATAGTCCACGTCACATCGTACAGAGTCTAGCACATGCGTCTAGATCTAAACAACTGGGAGCATCTTCCAAACAAC
Source organism: Meandrusa payeni (assembly GCA_029286785.1). Classification (NCBI taxonomy): domain Eukaryota; kingdom Metazoa; phylum Arthropoda; class Insecta; order Lepidoptera; family Papilionidae; genus Meandrusa; species Meandrusa payeni. Next base: position 123,785 of record JAGSMX010000008.1, on the reverse strand, counting down.
TGTACTAATCTCATTTGTGACGCTCACGTGACGATAAGTAATAAGAGACGCTGGTCTTTTGATATACGCAGTGTAGTACATTTATTAACAGCAAGATGTGTATTACACGGTTACATTTTAATTTGACCCCTTTCAAGTAAGCAAGTAGCAACGACCGCCCGGCACCGAGTGGCGGCCTCAATAACAACGTACTGACGGACAGATCTGTCATTCGTCTTGCACTTTAATAACATTGCGTGAAATGTTCTCACTGAGCATTGGTGGCGGCATATTTTTCTTTTCTCTTTCACCTTCTCTCACTCGAGAACGAGCTTTTTAAAAGTATCATTGTTTGCGGTCAAAATAAACAATGTTCCCGGACAATCTATTGTTTGCTTAACAAAAGCTCTATCTTAGAGATTGTGGTCGTTGGCATTGCGTAAAGAGACATAAAGAGTTAGAGAGAGGAGATCTAGTTATTTATTTGCTAGTATTGCTATTTGGTTATTATTGCCGTTTATATAATGTAAGCATACATGCTATTGTAGATTTCGCCTTTTTTGATACCAACTGTAGGATTTGCTCAAGAATAAATCGTTGATATAACCAGTCGTCATGTGTCAGATTTTGTTTCCACTTCTATTTTGTACATGGTAATATAAATTCACATATTACTTATGATTTATTTGATGTTGTTTATGTATGTAAAATATTATTTAAAACCTAATGCAAAGTTAGATCACAGTTATTGGAATAGCGAATGTTCCCGCTAAGTTCCAGGGATCATCAGGGCGACTATCCAGTCCTCGCAGATAGCGCTACACAAGGTAACAGCCGCTCGGCGCGCAGTAAATTCTCAAGAACAATCGGTCGCCGCCACATCCTGACGCCGCAGCTATCAGAACATCAAACCGCTATTAGCCGCGGCCCGGCGAGTGCTCCGGGCAGATCTGCGTTTGTTCCGCGGCCCTGCTGTCCCGCCGGGTGCTGCCAACCTTTTACATCCGGTACGTACTGTTACTGTCATCATTTCACAACGCGTTTAATCATTTAAAACTAGATGAGTTTATTAACCCGCGGAATAAATTATTTTAATTAACTTTTGAACCAAGCGACATTAAAAAACTAATAAGACTCTAATTGGACACGTGAGTTCCGGCGTGATGTCTGTAAAGCCACGGAAGATAGAAGCCAGGAAAGAGGAGCCGGCAACACAGCTGCAACTCCTCTGATGTTGGGGATAATCATGGACTCGTGATGTTATCACGGTAGTGATAGCACGTTAGCTCTATTCATATACAAAATCATAGAGTAATCAGTTATTTATTAACCATTGAAAACATTATTTTTCGGAATAGTAAACACTTTGGGTGCCCAGTTAAGCTGGGAGACTTTAGCACGAAAGCAGGTCATCGACTGCAAGCCCACGGGACACGGCTTCGCTGCAGGTCTGGACATCTGGTGACACTCGCGCAACATGTTCAGGAGTGACATGGCAACGTACTCATCTGAATCACAAAGAAATATATTAATTTTCCGACAGCGCACGAGCTCGTTGATTTCAGTAAGAGATGCAGAGGAAGAGGTGAGCATACCTCGTATTTTGCTCTCGTTAACTTGAACTATCTTAAAGGACAAAGTATAACAGCGATCGTTAACCGCTTGGCGAATGATAGTTAAACTAGAAAAGTATAAGAGGACGAGCACCTGCGCCGTTGTTCCGCAGAAAGCTCTTAATGCTTGGCTCATTCAGTTCTCCGTCTCCTTTGCGCAATCCCATTTTGATCATAGCACATGAAGACAAACATCCCAGGTGGAGTTTTTTAGAAATATCAAAATCCCTATTCCAGAAATTCTGAATATCATCCTCGTATTCCAGACCTGGATACAGCTGCAACAATCACGAAACACTAACTTCATTTGTTCGTTCCCCGTCCTCCATAAAAATATTAAGAACATGATGTCCTCCTCATGGGCTCCTTCAGCTGTCGGCAGCTCGACAACACACAGCATTACACAGCACAGTACGAAGGGACTCAGCCTGTTCTTGTGTTTTTATGTTACAAAAGTGTATCATATCATGAGAGTGTATTACTTACATTGCGAGAGGAGTTTACCGTTTTGTCAGTACTCCAGTTACGTAAGTTTGATTACAAATCCTGTCTTCTGTACAGAATGAAAACAGTGCCTTCAGTACAGCAGTACTTTAAAAGTCTTAGCAAATAACGTTGTTCACGACGAGCTAGCACGCGGTAGCAAGTGGTGTCTCATAAAAATCTTTAAATAATCTTATTTAAATATATAACGGCTGATTTATTCTGTATTATCCAGAAGCCTATTGCGACCGAAAAACAAATTTGAAAGTTTAAAGTATGGTTTTTCTGTAATAATTAAATACCTTCAGTTTAACCGTACCCTTAAGAGGGGAGCAAGTAAAAATAAATACGAGTGTAGAACTGGCCCAGTCTATTTTTGTCGTTATATTAAAGTGGGAAAAATAACTATCGCAAATAGTAATGCTGTTGGCAATGGACGATGTGCATACCAGATCCAGGCAGTCAAACATCTTGAGACTAATCTCTCGGCTGATTCTATTGACGGTCGCTCCCGGGTGGTCGAAGGCAGACGCAGCGGCGAGCAGCAGCAACATGCCGGCACTCGCAGCCTCCAGCGCAGATGAGCACATCTCTAAGCGGTTTGTGCATGACGCCTATCAATTTTTTATAAATCGCACTCATTCGCTATCCTGAAGCGAATAGAATGCAGCCGGTAGCGCGACGAATGTGCCGATTGCATTGTGTGTTGATAATTGGTGGACAGTGGCGGCCGATGTGCGCCGCCGACGTTGTCACTTGAACGTCGCCGCGAACACTTCTGTCTGTGAAGAATATTACTACGCCACAACTCCCGCAGCAGGTGTTAACTTCTGAACCAGATTGCAAACATTTACTAAAATATTTCCTAAACAACTATCTTCCCCATATTTCAGCAAACAGAGAGGAAATGTGTTTAATGTTGGATGACATGATCAGTCTGTAATGGTCCATTGGCAACAAGGCGCGTCGACCCGGAGGCTGCCAACGGGGAGTTGGTCCTGCCGGTAGCAGTGTCCTGCGCTCTGTTAAGCCAGACCGCTTTCCTTTCCATTCCTTAACACTGCCCGTATGAGTGCTCTTTTTCATTTTCCTTTAAAATGTCTGAACCTAAATTTAATACTAAATTCTGTATGATATATATGTTCGTAACGTGTATTTATGACAGGCACTCGATCAGTAGTCGCCCGGGACCCAGCCCAGCCGCTGCACGCCGCTCCGGAAGCAGTTGAGCGCGAGCAGCCCCGCCTCGCACGACATCCGCGCCAACCTCGAGCTCGAATAGCAATACCGAAACACGTCCCGCAGTGACGTCACGGTGCTGGAATCTAAATTTAAAGTAACGTTTACAACTTCGACTAAGTCCGAGGTGTTCACACATCGTCTGGGGAAATAGTACCACGAATGTGTGCGTGGTCGTGTGCGCATTAATATGATGTGTATTTGGTTTGGTGTAAATACCAATAAAACAAACTGAAACAACTGTAACAATGCTGAAAGAACACAATAGCCCTGTGCATGTCACTGAGCCATAGATGGTAACGTTTATTTTAGTGTCACCGAGGTAATGCCGCGTCAGAATTGATGAAAAAGGTGCTTCCATGTTGTTTAATGTAAGACTGCAACAGACGCGTGGTGCCAGTCCTGCGCCACGTCAGTCCACACCGGCAACGGGATGCGCTGTTCAACTTCACCGTTCAACTGTAACGCTATATCATGTACGTGGCGACAAATACCGGCGCCATTCGCGACAATAAATCTCTTGATGTTCTCCTCGTCGAGGTGTCCGCTCAGGTCGCACAACTTCAGCTCGTACACGCTGCACGCGGCCACGCAGCCCAAACGCAACTCCACGATCTTGTACGCGGGGTCCCAAAAATTATCAAGTTCCGCGTCCAAGTAAAATTTTGGATAATCCTGAAAAATTACGATCATTGAGAACAGCACCGGCAGGAAGCTTGAAGGCAAAAGGAAGTTATTGAAGGCAAAACAAAACATTGCCGCTGCAGGAGTATCAATATTAGCTTGTTTGTCAAAAAATCTGACGTTTCACACTCGTAGCGCCATCGTTCTTGGACTTGTTTTGAACATTTTGTTTGAAAGGGTTTGCTTTCAGTAAGGTCCCACAGTATACGTATAATAGCCGCAGTAGTTAGAACTGTGTCGCAGCTGTTATCGCCCATCTCTATTGTGCTAGGACACGGTTCACGGCAATAGTCGAATGGTGGATTCGAACCCACGACCTTACGATTCGCAGTCTGTTGATTGAGATATTGGTAGGTTTATAACTATCCAACACTAGGTATGTGATGAAAGAGAACATAAGCGCCAGCCTTGGTAATATAACTCTGTTATTTCGGATACAAAACAGAGTGTCCGCCGTCACTTAGTTGATATGGATTCCGTTTCCACTGCTTGCTAGTGTCACCGCACAAGGTACACCGACATTGTAAAACTTATTAAGTCTTTTCCTTCTACAGGCTTTATCCTGTAGACGTGTCTGTTTGTCTCTTTTTAGTGTCGCTTTTTTGTCTGACCTAGTGTCCAATCAAAGTGATACTAAAGTAGTTTTCACACCAAAAGATTCCGATTCTTCACAACACGGGCACTGGGTTTAGAGTTTTCTTGGCTCGTGAGTTAACAACTAGAGGAATATACAATTTAAATAATTACTGGTACCTTTCTTCCACATTTCATCATCATATCAGCGATCTTCTGGCTAATATCATTAACAACTATCTTGGGAGACTCGAACGCGGCCGACGGAGCAGCCAGCAGACACAGAACTCCGACGAGCTGCATGTCTGTCCGCGCGACGGCTGCAGGGCAAATGGAACGCTACCGGCGCGACATGTTAGGTAAACAGTAACCGGTAAGGCCGGGCGTGTCCGGGCTCACGTGACGCACTGCCGGTTGTTTGCCTGCACTCTTGCTTGTCTTCACTGAAGAGAAATGAAAGCGCACGCAATTCGGCCGTGAGTAACCCTAATCCAAGTTAGATTTGCTGTGACGTGATGCGATGTGCGCTGAGCACGACATTCTAGGTTCATTCAACAGTAAAACTAGTAACGGACAGACAGCGTCCGTCAGCCAATACACTGAGATGTTATTTTATAAACACTATTATCACAGAGGTACATCGACAATGCATCACATATTGTCAAATATCATAAAGCGTTTTAATTACAGAATCGAAACCGCCCTCCATTAATAAAATACGTAGCAATACTTTCAAAGTACGCTGAATGTTTGCTATTTCCACAGAGTATTTCGTGCTCGAATCAATAAATAAGTAAGAAACAATTTTAAGACGCACATTCCAAATATGAAACTTATAATGCACGATCAGGCAGCGGAGTGGTGAGTGGCGCGCTCACCACCAGCTCATTATTACATCACGAGTGTCGAAATCATCTTAATGTACATTGTTTTTTTTTTGACGGACTACACAGATTGGCCAGAGAAGCTGGCCTTGACTGCTTCACCGGATTGAGAGGTGGCATAGCTCTTAGGTCGCTTAGCCTGAACCTCTATCGCTAGTAACTCGACACAAGGGTCCCCGGTGGGTAACCTCGGCGGACGGTTACTATGTTACGCGTAAGCATTCCGATCCGAGGGCGCCCGGAGAGGGCCGAACCACGACTCGGTCGGTTGCTATTTCACGGATAATCTAAAGGGACATTCGAAAGCTAAACTAACTTTAAGTGCCACTTCGGGAAGCGTTGGCGCTGGGAGAAGAAGTGGCCGAAGAAACTCCAGCAACGCTCCTAACATCTAGGGGTGAGGCCTGCCCATAAAATAGCGATAACGCGCGAGGATTTTTCGCAACCTCCGACGGTCGCGAATGGACGCTTTGAAGATTTGTAAAGATCTAGCCTGTGCAATGGTAATCGCGTCGTCCGGATCGTCAAGAACGTGTCTCGGTCTCCAGGCGACGCGACGGAATTTAGTATAGGAAGGCTTATAAGTGGCGGCACTTACAAGAAGTTTGTTAGAATGTTTGGTGGCAGTCTCGAAAAACCGTCGAGATGACTGCTTAAAGAATTGGGCTATTGTCGGTAACCCTGTGTCAACGTGGAGCTCACGATTACGTACAAACCACGGCGCACCCGTGGCTCGTCGCAAAAACGATTCTGAATTACTTGTAACCTATGGATATGTTTATGGGTGGCATGCGCGAAGACCGGGCTCGCGTACGTCATAACGGGAATGTACATTGTGTCGGCTTGTGAGTGCACCGCGGAGGTACTGTCAGCTGGCGGCACTCAGCGGACGCATTAAAAGTATTCGTACATGATTGTGCGACATTTCGTCTTTTTTCTTCACATCTTTGCATCTTCTCTATGTAACTGTTACGTAAAGAACGGCCGCGCGCTAGTTCTAGCATATGTCGTCGGTGCGTGAACGGTGTCACACCCCGGTCACAATCAATAGTCGAAGTTATATAATATATAATAATATTCTATATATTATATATATATATAAGTTATATATATATATATAAAAAGAGTCAAACAGCGTGGTGTTTCCAATTTAAATTTGGGTAATGAAACTATGATGGTAATAAAACTTCTGATTGTGGTCTCCGTGAGAAGACCAAATAAGTCTAAGTTTACATTAAGTCTGTGCGCGACACACGGGCGACCATCACATCAGTCGATTTCGAAGGTTCTTTTTATTGATGAGATGAGTTTCACTAGGTTCTGATTAATTCTATTTTGTAATATTCCTTTTCTATTTAAAGTCGGTTTTTGTATTTACTTGTTAATAAAACAACTTTATTTAATTATTACAAATTCATTTACTGATTATTCTTTATTACAATAGTTTTTACATGTATCCCTTATCACCAAAACCAATTTATTACAAATACGAAACCAAACAACCGGCTAATGAGCAGGCGGCAGGCAGCGTGGCACTGCCGCGACTGTTGAACTAGTTACTAACAAAAAGGTTTAATTTAAACAACGTTTGATGCAGTTACGATGACGCGCCGTGTCCGTAACTCGCGCCGGTTCATTAAATTAAGATAATCAGAGAAGATTATCGCAAACACGTAATGCTTAAGAGCGGTATCTGCGAGCGAATCTTCGCCTCGTACAGCAGTACAGACTATAATTCCGTTAGTTTATTAAGTCGAGCCTTGTTTTATATAGAGATATATACAGAACATTATATAATATTAATGATATATATTACATAATGTTGTGTACGACGTGCCGTCACAGTGTACACACTAGTCTATATCCCTGCCAGTACCTCCCCGACTACGAGCTCGATGTCGGGAGCCCAGTCGACTTTACGTATCTCGGTTTTAAAACAATTTGAAATATGTATTGCTTTCATACACGGATCCGAGTGTTCCGCTGCCAGGTGCTCGCACTCACGGAGGAGGTCGACCAGCTGCTGGGCCATGGCGTCATCTGATGGACGAAAATAGAAGAATAACGACATCAGCGATCGTGTGCAAAATGATTGTAAAGTTTTTTCAGGTGACATTTGAAAAAGACGGTGAGAAGCTAATCGATGTACAAGTATCTCACCGGCGCCGTGCTTTTTAGCAAATTCAGCGGTGTTCCCATGATGAAGGCTACCGTCCGGCTCTATGAGGTCCAGTTTGGTGGACAGACAGACAATGGTGCAGCCAGTTAATCTGTTCGTGATCTGATAACCTTCTTTCCAAAAATTTGCGAGTTCTGAAACAACACTGTCCGGAAGGTCCATCTGAAATGAATGTCATGTACCGGTATAAAGAGGAAAAACTCAGTTCGTAATCGACATAAATCTTTAGACGTCACAAAAATGTGGGCCGTCCTCCAGATAACGATGTAGTCTTCTGAATGTTTCTTACTTTTATATCAGTCGATATACATACATTTCATTCAAATGTAATAGCAATCCATTGTAACTGTATCGACACGACTGCACTGATACATATGTACATACTCGTATAGTTACATGTATTGCTAAAATTATATTTTATTCTGCATCTGATGGAATATTGGTCTCGCATCATTATATGGCTCTGTGTTATAATTAATAACGCCTACGAACCCTTTTTTAAAACTTTTAATTATATTATTGTAAAGCAGCCAAATTAATTGTTAGACACATTGACTTTTTATCGTCAGTATACAGCGTGTCCCAGAATCCGACTACCAATTACTGACCAAAATATCACATTTTAAGTTTACTGCAAATCTCGTAGTGTTAAATATTGACTTTTTTTGCAAAAATCTCGTTTTTCTTCCTCAATTGAGTTTTCAATTTCAAATAAATGAATTTAGTAAGTCTGATTACTGACACATGTTGCAGGAGGGGTGAGCTCTTAAAACGCGATATTTTCCTTTATTTTAATGTTTAGTCAAGCTTGGATGAAAAACGACTTACGAGACAGTTCTCAGATATTTTACAGTTTCACCTGTAACTTTGGTCCAACTATGACAAAAATAACTAAGCTAAAGAATGCTGGATATTTAAATGATGTGTGGCTCATTTAGTTTACACACAAACACACACGCAATTGTTGAATACATTCAAATTTATTGCTCAAATTATTATTTATTGCAAAATCTCAAAAACTAAGTGATTTTTACTAAACTTAAAATGTGATACTCTGATAGGTAATTAGTAGGTCTGTCTGCCCTGAACTGATTATCGTCCGTTTCTGGGCCGACCTGTGTAAGTAGGTTAGTTATAATTCTGTTTGTTATTATAGAAAACATAACAGTCTGTTTACCTCCTTTATACAAATGTTCAAACTTTTTATATAATTTATCGACATGGTTTTTAAAACATCCTGCGAAGAATGGACCCTGCAGTTGAAGCTCAGACACACGACAATCAACAGCATCAACTTACTGTCCATGTTGCTCCACAATACACTGTGGTCGGGTGCGCCAAGTTCACTTGATACGAATAAACCAAACGTGGCGCATCATCACCGCCTTCCCTTTATACCACTGGTAAGTTGTTAATTAGTCGCGGTAATTGTTTGCTTACGTCCAACCTTCACTTGTTCTGGCAATTAAGTTGTCACGAGAGAGACCAGAGCGCTGAGCAACGATTACCAGCGCTGATTACCAGCTTGTGTTGAGAGCAATCGTTGATATATTGAAACTAATTTATATTTATAGTTTAAATTTCATTTAGATATAAGCAGAGCTTGAATGTGAGACAAGATACGACACGACGTGATAACAATGACATAATAATTTTATGTTCCTAAAAATCAATAAGGATCTGTAAATTATTTGATACCTGATTAACGTAAAATTTACTAAATAGAATGAATTCCGTTGATATAAGATGTCACACGTGTGCGACAGATGCTGCATTCGATGGAACTTCAGTTCTGTGGTCATCAGTTACGTTTGAAAACACAGCGTGATTTATAATGCCTGCTATGTCAGTTTATTAAAGTGTTTCCGGGTTTCCTTTAATCAACAATTGTTTCGTCTGCCGCCCATTGTCCGCACACACCACTCACTGGCTACAGTGAAACTTTGTTTGCAAACTCTACATTCAAATGTAGAATTTATAACATTTCTATATTATGGATGTACCGCGACGAGAATAAATATTTCCAACGTATTTGATTTGCTCGAACCTGTTGCCTTACAACAGAAGCCACAATTGTAAACTTCCTACACTATTCTTAGTTTTCGGCCGTACAATAGCTTATCAGAGTACATACAGATTAGAGCAGTGATTACTATACATAGTCCTACTCACACCCGTGTCTGTTGTGTTAAGTAGTGCCTGGCTAAGGAGGTGGCGCAGCACTCGCACGTGCTCGCGTGCTGCTGGCCACCACTACTTGGCATACACAATGTGTACACGACAAGCTTCTGGCTGTAATTGTGTAATAAACAACAAACAGTGATAGAAAAATTGTATGTTATATACAATCACTTCGCGTAATTTAAGGTAACGACTTCCTGCGGTATTGCCAGTGCGCCTCATCGACACCTGCCCACCCCATTGTGTCTAAACAATAAAACCGAACGCGACAAACATACGGCGCAGCTTTATTTGGCAGAAAATATAAAAATTTCCATATAAAACAGGTCGCGATTTCTTTGAAAATATTTATTTCTCCCCTGAGAACGGTACGTGAGGCGAATGTCGGCGGGGCTCCACTCGGGGCTCCACACACCTCCCCTGTCTCCCGCACAATACACTCTGTGACTTACTCATCTATATTATTATCGAGCTCTGTGCAATGTTTCCACTATGCACTAGGAATTGCAATATTTACATCGTGTGAGGTGAAGTGACACGTTCTATATTACGAGTAACGAACTTAAAGGAGTAATTAAAACTACACGGGCATTTTCTTAAATTCAAGTACACGTACCGCACAATAGGGACAGCAAAGAAACTCAAAAGCACTCATTTATCACAGTTTTATAAATATATTCATAGGGTTTAACTTAAATGCAGCAAATAGCTAGGTACTCGTATATAATCAAAGAAAATCATGGGAAGCTACGATGTATGCATCTTGTCAGGCGCGCCTTGCCACACGCAATGCTGTGTTTAAACACACTTTATTACACAGAAATATAAGTTGGGTGTGACAGAATAAGAATGAGAAATAAATAAATGACCTAGAGATGCGGGCATCAAGAAATACGCGAGGAATGATTCTGAATGATAGGAACCTTTGTAACAAGAGGAGAGCGTGGCGCGAATGCCGACCCCGCAGTCCACAGTAGAGTAAGGTCTGCTTCGAGGGCTTGTTGTTGAGGGAACAGAGACGGTGTACAGTGACAAAAGATATACGACGCTGGAGTGAGCGGAATAAGGGCACTTTTTATTTACAAAGAAATTAAAAATAAACAAAATGTGGGGTTTGAATAAATATAAGGTAAGGATCTGTCACAGCCTCACAACTATGTAATTATGTGTGAGAAATAGTTGGCGCCGCACGTCTCCGGCGGGCCATTGCTCCCGAATCTGCACAGTTTCATAACAAAACACTTTCACACGTCACACAACAACGTCTCTAGATCACGGGAGTAACAACACTTGTGTATACCAACGAATACAATATATATAATATATTTTTAAACATTGATTTATTCGTTATAACTAAATTATCTTTTTGGACAGTGCGAGTCGTCCATGATAATCGTAACTCGCTCGGCCAGGCCGGAGGGCGGCTCCAATTCGAGAGAAGGAGGAGGTTTTCAATTCGTCTGGTTATGTGATACTTCAAGGGTAGCTTAATGAGGTTTTGGTTAGGTTCTGATTAATTCTATTTCGTAATATTCGTACGATAATTCTGAAATACAAAGAGGGCGGCCGCGCGTTATACGTTTAATATTTGATTCTATTTTTGTTTTTTAATTAATAATATAATAACAACTAGTTCAAATAACAAGCCGACATTTTATAAATTCGAAATTCCCCGGCTTCCCCGTTCTGAGCCCGTTATATATGTGGGCTACAGGCCGGGAGCGTATTACCTATATTCTGCTAGATGAAGGTACAAGGGGCGCGAGGCGACCATACCACATTATGTGTGTCCGTGCGGCCGCGCTCACGTGCGCCCGCCGTCCATCACCGCGCCGTCCGCTATGGGAAAGTGATTCCGGCGGCAATGGGCCGCGGAATGGGAATCGTGACATGAATTGCTTTAAACTAAACATCACTTGGATCTAAGGAAAATACTTTGTCCATAACTTGTAGCCAATCATATGTGCCTACGTCTGTATACTATATACAACTACGTCAGAGTTAAACGGTTATTCTAAACTTTTTGAGCGACAAGCGGCAAGAGGCAGACGATCCGTACGACTGAGAAAGATAAGACGAAAATTTAAGGAAAAAATAGATAATATAATTGAGGCGTAACAAAAAAATACTACTGACGCGCTTTACGAACCTTATGGTTAGAGATTTAACTCGCCAGTTTACTGCAGCGACTTCTGCTGATGCTCGAATAGGTCGCCCACACTTTATGACAGAGCTCAGCCATGGTGCTTGTTGATGGCGGTGTCTAGCCTCAAGCGAGCTGTGACTACACATCAGATGACGTCACTACCGCCGCCTTCCCCCTAGAAGGCGGGGTATCTTTCTGAAGATTTCCTCTCCGGCGACAAAAAAAAGGTAAATAAATTGGTATTGACTCGAGTTACTTGAGTCACGCGCTGGAGTGACTTGTCAGTGACTCATGGTGAATTTGAATTATCATGAGTCTATCCACCCGCTAAGCAACATCGAATCGGTCGTATCGGTCGTATCGGTCCTATAGTTACATGACGAGAGTCCGTCTGTCTTGTGGGGTCCTGCCTTTTTTTTCTTCTCGACGCATCCCACAAGAGCTAATTCATATTATTTTAGTTTAGAAAGTTATAATTTCCGATTTAAATTTGTTCATGACATTATTTTGTTAATTATCCAATTTGATACTTGACAAATCAATTATAAGGTATCAAGTAAGATAAGACGTGAAACGACTGTGGACTCGTAGTGTTTTCATAATTATATAATACTATTTGCGGCCCACGGTGTTACTTGCGAGTAAAGATTGTGGCCATGAAAATTTAACAAACCTCAATAAAATTTAATTCCAAAAAACATCTGTAAACAATACAACTAATTTATAGTTTACAATATGTACTTGACCGAAGGCCTACGAGCTATTTCAGGCTATAATCTATCTATGCAACAAATTTCCTCCAGGTCCGTTCAGCCGGCCTGTCCTCATTGAGCAACAACACCTACACAAACTGTCACATTTATAATATCTGCGGATCACTGAAACATATTATATAAATTAGCGCATAGGTTTCCGCACGACAACGCGCCACGCCTCATGTAATCAAGTCATTTGGAAGGAATCCACGCCGACGTCGCCAGTTGCGGCCACAAAGCGATGATAATTGCGTGAATATATGTTACGGTGAAGACACGGTGTTTTGTAAACCATTCTAATGGCACATCTGTGATAAATAAATACGGCGTGACTCGACATTACCATCTGCTCATTAGCTGACGGATGGTCGGGGAGGGAGCGGGCGCCTCCTGCCGGCCGACGGCGCACGAGACGACCTTATATACGATGTAATAAAGAATATCACGAGATCTGACAATGTTGTAGAGCTGATTATACATAATGATAAGTTATAAAAATTAAATCTGTTTATAATGAAGTCATTTTACAGCACAGCGCATTGGTGCCGCGCCGGTCGCACGCGAACCCGTCGCCATGAGCTTCCTGAGCCGTTGTCTGCTGTGCGGACTTGCAGCTGCTTTTGTGCCGGTTCCTACAGACGGAACTGCTGAGGTGATGAGCCACGTAACTGCTCACTTTGGAAGATCTTTAGAAGAATGTCGCGATGAGGTGTGAGCATAAATCGTCATTATTTTGTCTCAAAACACTTTTATAAGTTAACTCGATTTATAATAAAATGTGAAATCTTTTATTAGGAGTGTCAATAGATATGTTCCACACGACGCCAAAGAAGTGGCAGCCACGCTCCCACGGCTCAGCACTGCGGGGCAGCTCGTCTTCTCTCGTTACCTCAACGTCTTTAACGAAAACGATTCCATCCAAAAATTATTCTTACTTGTGTATAAATGAAAGGTTAACTACTAAGGCAAAACGTACATTACCGGTATACGAAGATAGTTAATACTTCAGCTATAAAATTGCCGTTTTTCAGTATTGACCGTTAAAAACCAACAAAAGTCTTGATCGGCCGTGAATTCTAAATTGAAATTAATTTTCTTTTGAAAACATAAAATTCTTCTTACAAAGGAAGTTTTTTGTTTATTGATTAGTTTTGTAATTTCATTACATTTGAACATTTTCCGTCATAATGGAAAATCGTGTAATTATGGAATATGTATTCCGTCACGGCGTCACACGGCACACACGGCACACACGGCTCGCGACATCACTAACGTGGTTCTCACAACCAAGACCTTTTTTATCTCATAATAGATTTTTTTTTTGACGAACTACACAGATTGGCCAGAGAAGCTGGCCTTGACTGCTTCACCGGATTGAGAGGTGGCAGAGCTCTTAGGTCGCTTAGCCTGAACCTCTATCGCTAGTAACTCGACACAAGGGTCCCCCCGGTGGGGGGTAACCTCGGCTTGGACGGTTACTATGTTACGCGTAAGCATTCCGATCCGAGGGCGCCCGAGAGGGCCGAACCACGACTCGGTCGGTTGCTATTTCACGGATAATCTAAGGGACATTCGAAAGCTAAACTAACTTTGAGTGCCACTTCGGGAAGCGTTGGCGCTGGGAGAAGAAGTGGCCGAAGAAACTCCAGCAACGCTCCTAGCATCTAAGGGTGAGGCCTGCCCATAAAATAGCGGTAACGCGCGAGGATTATTCGCAACCTCCGACGGTCGCGAATGGACGCTGAAGATTTGTAAAGATCTAGCCTGTGCAATGGTAATCGCGTCGTCCGGATCGTCAAGAACGTGTCTCGGCCTCCGGGCGACGCGACGGAATTTAGTATAGGAAGGCTTATAAGTGGCGGCACTTACAATAAGTTTGTTAGAATGTTTGGTGGCAGTCTCGAAAAACCGTCGAGATGCCTGCTTAAAGAATTGGGCTATTGTCGGTAACCCTGTGTCAACGTGGAGCTCACGATTACGTACGAACCACGGCGCACCCGTGGCTCGTCGCAAAAAACGATTCTGAATTACTTGTAACCTATGGATATGTTTATGGGCGGCATGCGCGAAGACCGGGCTCGCGTACGTCATAACGGGACGTATAACTGCTTTGTAAAGTGTCACCTTATTACGAAGGGACATTTTACTTTTCTTATTAATGAGGTGATATAGGCGACCCATAACGTAGGCCGCCCGGTTCCTAACCTGATCTACGTGAGGGCCGAAGCTGAGTTTGTGATCTAATATGACACCTAAGTATTTGGTTTGTGTTACCCATGGAATAGGGGTGCCTTGAAGTTGGACGCAACGAGGTGGAGACTGAAGACGCCTCGTGAAGTACATGGCTGCGCTGCTCATAATAGAGTGATCGACCAAGAATGATACTGTATCTACTAACTAGTTAATAAACTCTTTCACGACTCAAGTACTAATAATATGGGGTGCTAAGAGAAATACGTGACGTTTTCATCAACCCCCCAGTCTGGCCTGACCACGGGCGTCATGGAAGAGTTCAAACACTTTTGGAGCGAAGATTTCGAGGTGGTTCACAGGGAACTGGGTTGCGCCATCATCTGCATGTCCAACAAGTTCTCGCTGCTGCAGGACGACGCGCGCATGCACCACGTCAACATGCACGACTACATCAAGAGCTTCCCCAGCGGTGAGGATGTCTATGGTCTATTAATAATAATAATAATGGTCTATTACGTACAACTAATTATATTATCATTGGCTTAATGTACTAATGCATTATCAAACCGCTCGCTGCGCCGGTGCTAATGAGAAAAAGAATACGTTTAGAGGACTTAAAATGTTTGTACCTCTGAGCGAGTTATATGGCGCATGAAAATGCATGCGGAGAGTGGTGGTCCGCCCCTGTCTGGCGCCGTCGGACGTGATGCTGTCGCGAGTAGACGCCCGCCCCGGCCGAGTCACTCTCTAAAGTGGTACAAGCTTAAGCGACTCGAGAGCTATGCCACTTGACAAAACGTCAATAAGAGTCTAGAGCTGATCAACGTAATTTATCCCTAAAAAAAGGTGTTTCACAAAAATATTCAGATAATCCTTACATAACATACTTTTTCCGAAATTAAAAGTAGCTTAAGTGTTATTTAGTACTATAATCTACGTGTAAAATACGTGCCAATTTTCATCCTGATCCGTCCGGCCGACCAGGCGCCGCTGAGTAACCGACATTTGTACAAATGTTCTCAAAATGATATTATAGGAACATAAGACATAAAATGTAATAGGGGTTAAAACTTGTAAAGTTGTATGGGACGATGATGATATGGGACAGACACGTATAAGCGACGGAGTTGACCTGACGGCAGTCGTTCCGGTGTTTGTACCGAGGAATTTCTTTTTTTATATTGTTATGTACAAAGGTAATGGCTAAAAATGTTCACCCGCAAGTTTTGACCTGTCACGTATAGGTCGAATGAGCGTAGTAAAAGCGGTGCGGTGGCCGCGATCGCTCTACTGTTAATATATATTTACCAAACATCCAGGTGACGTGCTCTCTGCTAAAATGGTAAAACTGATCCACGAGTGTGAGCAACAGCATGACGGCATAGAGGACGACTGCTCTCGTGTGGTGAAGGTGGCCGCTTGCTTCAAAGATGCCGCCAAGAAGGAGGGCATAGCACCAGAGGTGACCATGATCGAGGCGGTCCTGGAGAAGTACCACTAGAGACCTGCCGCCGCTCAACTTTTGTCGGACTTTAATTTTTTGTAAACATTTGACCTTCATTTGACATCGTTAGTTTCGCCGCTCCGTTATCTTATGCAATTATATAATATTATATTATCAATATCATGAACTAAGCTTTATTTTACAAATATATATGTAATGTAGCAAGAAAGCGGTGTTAAGTTAACACCTCCTGATGTGAGGGTCTGAGCGACACACACACAAACTCTTACCTACCAATAGTGCGTGTTGTGTAAAGTGGGTCAGGAAACCTAAAACAAATGAAAACTATAATACAAGAGCAGCAGCATACGGTACCTGGCCATGGTGTGCAGGTGCGCGCTGGTGGCCAGCTTCACCAGCGGCCTGTGGGGCGGACGGCTGGGCCGGCTGGGCGGGCTGTACGTGTACTCGCCGCTCTCCGCCCCCGTCAGCCAGGACCAGTGCTCGCTCATTGTATCTCACTCTCCACTTATGTCTCACTCTCCACTTATGTCTCACTCTCCACTTGTGTCCACTTTCACGTTTGACAACTCAATATTTATTGAACGTTCGCAACAATTATGATCCGGTTGATAACAAAAACTGTTGTTTTGCCACACATTAAACAACAACTTCAACAGATACTGGAGAGAATCCAGAACCGGGAAAACTAAAACGTTGTAATATTTAGCATTAAATAAATGACCAAAAAAAGGTCACTATCTAGTGACGGTTGAACCACGAACACAGTGAGGGCGGCCTGCGGGCAGTGGCCGCCGCACACAGTGAGGGCGGCCTGCGGGCAGTGGCCGCCGCACAGTGAGGGCGGCCTGCGGGCGGTGGCCGCCGCACACAGTGAGGGCGGCCTGCAGGCAGTGGCCGCCGCACGCAGTGAGGGCGGCCTGCGGGCAGTGGCCGCCGCACGCAGTGAGGGCGGCCTGCGGGCAGTGGCCGCCCTCACTGTGTTTCATAAAGTGTAACCTAGGACTATATTTTATGATGTTGTTTAAAAATAAATTGTATTACCGCAAACGTATTTCGGTACATATTGCTGGCTTCGTTAAAACCCTGTCCGTCTTAACATTGACGGCGCACGTGTGCTCCAATTCCCCGACCGTCGGGAAATAAATAATAAATCAAATCTCACAGCTCTCGCGCCCACTCAACTCCCTCATCCTTCAAGTTTTCATCTAACAACTCTTATTAAATTTACGACCAATGATTGATATCATCTAAACTGAGGGGCCCCAGCTGACGCCTGCACTGCCGACCCGCAGAACTCGCGGCAGCCTTACGAGCTGTATTGTAACAACTATATTTGTTGTATCGCCTTAACAAAATATTCGAAAGACCGGAACTATATCACGATGGCAAATAAAAATATTAAAGCATCAATCTGAAGAATCGCAACAAACACCCTCTGCGAAATAGCGTTTATTACCCTCTCCCGGCCCACACGCACACAGGCGGAGTCGCGACGTGTATCCACTTACCGTCCCGCTTGAGGGTTTGATAAGTAAAAGAGATGAACGTATAGTTTACTGTGAGGATGCGACAGTAAAGCCGTCGCAGGCTGGAGAGCGCAATAAATCTTCAGCCCTTACGATGCGCGCGAGATACACCGCGGCGGGATGTTTACCACACGCTGCTCCGGAAAGCTCCCGGATCGGCGACAACTCTTATAATGGGCCATTACTTGTTGTCTACGACTATTCATATAAATAAACCTAGAAACGCCCAAAGGTGTAGGCAGAGACTGAACCAAATCTCACCCCAAGCGCGTGGTGAAAATTGTTAATTGTCAATGACGACCTTCAACAACTCGTATTGTTATATTTAGTCCATGCGACGGGAATGCTTTGAAATACGAGTATTTAATATTGAAAATGGATTTTGGAAATACAGATTTTCTCCGAGGTAACGACACGACGACACCATTGGACACGGCGCTCGTAAATAGGATTACGAGGAGTTTTGTCTATGACACCTAAGTAACGGTGGTCTATATGCACTGTGGTCTGTGTCTGCTCCGTGCTAGTCGTCATGAGTCAACACGACTTTAATAACATGGATCAGCGGGGCGCGCCACAGTGACCTCGCTTCATAATTAACGCTAGTTGCGTTCATCACATATTTACTTGTCTAAAAAGAAATGAAACAAACAAACTATAAGGAAATCTATAAACCTCGTGAACCTCATGAACTAGGGGAATGTAATTAAAACTTAATAACGGAATGTTGCCAGCAATCAGATATTAAACACAAAAACCATTTCCTACTAATAATTGTTTCAACATACGAGTATAACACCACATTCGCTGGGGAAGAGAGAATATTTCATATAAAAGAATATTATTACGATAAGAAGACGTCGATCGTTCGTTATTATTCGAAGCTGCTTCAATTTTAAAAGCTCCCACCCACTACTTATCCAAATGGCTCGCGCTGCGGCGCCGAGCCCCACGTTGCGATGTAATCACCAAAGTAAGGGCGGGGTTACTGCTCGCGCTGATTTATCGCCACTAGAATAAATTATCGGGAATTAACTCCAAGAGACACGTTAGTTTGGAGTATCCCAGACCGTACTAGGTTACGGGACAGGCACCTGCAAGCCGAGCTCAGGGATAATGACTTCCTTCACTCGGATTTTCAGCCGACTTCAAAAGGCGAGGTTCTCAATTAGTGTGTATTTTTTTACGTTTGTTACCTCAGAACTTACGACTGGGTGAACCAATTTCGATGATTTTTTTTTAAAGCCGATGCTTTTCCGTGTAGTCGCATTTGGTCCAGTTCTGACACTGTTCTTGGTTCGATTTGAATTCGGTTTTTGTTTTTACTCGTAAATATACTTGTGTCCATTCTGCTGTACCGCCGCCCCGAGGCATCCCAGGCCCTGGCCCAGTAAACCAATTGTGTACAAAATAAAAGTTTATTGTCACCATAGTGATCGATATTTCCTAATTAGTCGTCTAGTCTTCATATCACTTGCACGACAATCTTGTGTGTATTATTATTTGACGTATTTGGTAACCATGGAATGATAATTAATATGACTGTAATTGATTGGCTTCATAATGAAACGTCACTGGAAAATAGTAGACTCAGGACCCTGGAAGTGGAGTGGGCAGCGCACGTCTACAGCTGCTCCTTGCGGCCCGGTGCGGGCTGAGTGTACCGTACAACTTAGTACAGCTCTTAAAGCGACACTTTTTCCATCAACTTGTTGCGAAATTCTGTCCCGAGCGGAAAAATGTTCTTCCTGCCTCCCTAAAAACCTCCTTTTGTCTTGGATTTTACAGAAATAACGCTGCTCTCTGAAATTGCTTTAGCTAAAAAACAGACGAATAGCCACAAACATAATGAGACTTTGGTATTCAGTTGTTACTGCAGTCATAGTGAGATTAACAATAACACTTCAAATGTTATTAATTTGTCATCATGAATAGCTGCTTTGTTTTAATTCATTAAAAAGCTACGGCACTGTACAGCAGTGTGGTGGTGAGCGAACTACGACACTGTACAGCAGTGTGGTGGTGAGCGAACTACGACACTGTACAGCAGTGTGGTGGTGAGCGAACTACGACACTGTACAGCAGTGTGGTGGTGAGCGAACTACGACACTGTACAGCAGTGTGGTGGTGAGCGAACTACGACACTGTACAGAAGTGTGGTGGTGAGCGAACTACGACACTGTACAGCAGTGTGGTGGTGAGCGAACTACGACACTGTACAGCAGTGTGGTGGTGAGCGAACTACGACACTGTACAGCAGTGGTGGTGAGCGAACTACGACACTGTACAGCAGTGTGGTGGTGAGCGAACTACGACACTGTACAGCAGTGTGGTGGTGAGCGAACTACGACACTGTACAGCAGTGTGGTGGTGAGCGAACTACGACACTGTACAGCAGTGTGGTGGTGAGCGAACTACGACACTGTACAGAAGTGTGGTGGTGAGCGAACTACGACACTGTACAACAGTGTGGTGGTGAGCGAACTACGATCGAGCGCCGGCCTATAACACAGGAGATTATCGCTTTTCCGCATACATGGGGGGCGTAGCTCAGATGGTAGAGCGCTCGCTTAGCATGCGAGAGGTACCGGGATCGATACCCGGCGCCTCCAAAAATATATTTCACGCTTCCCGAAGTGGCACTCAAAGTTAGTTTAGCTTTTGAATGTCTCTTAGATTATCCGTGAAATAGCAACCGACCGAGTCGTGGTTCGGCCCTCTCGGGCGCCCTCGGATCGGCATGCTTACGCGTAACATAGTAACCGTCCAAGCCGAGGTTACCCCTCACCGGGGGGACCCTTGTGTCGAGTTACTAGCAATAGAGGTTCAGGCTAAACGACCTAAGAGCTATGCCACCTCTCAATCCGGTGAAGCAGTCAAGGCCAGCTTCTCTGGCCAATCTGTGTAGTTCGTCATTAAAAAAAAAAAAATCGCTTTTCCGCTTGCTTTGCTGACGAAGAACGTTTGCAGTCTTACATTATCAACAAATATGGAAATGAATTTAAAAGGACGAAAAGAATAGTCATTTAGCGCATGATCTGCAATATTTACAAGGTAAGTGTTCGTGAACACGCTGCGAGCAGTGAATGATGAATGCAATGAAGGAACGTTCAGAGCTCCTCGCCGCTCCCCCGCGCGCCCCTCACCTCTCGCGCCCAATGCAACACCTCTCTAGACCGTCCTTACAAAACGATTAATAAAATATTGTTCAGCCGACATTTTTACAGCAATTTACTTCATTAAACCTTCTCTCTCCTCCTCTCACTCTAACAATAATAATTATCTTAAAAGTTTAATTTCCTGTGTTGCACACAGCAGACAGACACACAATTAATCTAATCAGTGCCGCGGACGGCCGCACAGCATCTGCTCCTCTCGACACTACGCGAAATTGATTAAGGCCACTTCAATTCGTTTGTGTGACTTGGACAGCACGTGACCCACTGTTATAATTTCAGTATAAAGATACTTTATACAGCTTTATACGTTATATATTATATTAACCATTTTCTGATACACGATCCGACTGATTGATTGGAGCAGCTATGTGACATATTGCACTATCATTTGTGTCGTTGGTAGCGATAGTTCATGTTGTACAGGATGTTTAAAAATAACATCAACGTAAAAATTCGACCGAAACATATATTTTAAATCAAAATCAATAATTACTATAACGTGAGACGGGAGGACTTTATAAAATCTTACTGAGCCGCAGATGACTACGACTAAAAAATTATATAAAATACCGTAAATCATAAAGACGATTAGTAACAAATAAACGGAACTCATCTACAACAATCAAACGTCTTGCCTTGTGTCAATGAGGAAGATACAGTATGTACCGCGTAATTTAAAACGTATAAAAGTGAAAAATGCAGGGAAAGGCATCCGCCTGTAGAGCGCAGTAGAGCGGCGGCCGACCGCGCAGCGTGACTCACAGTAAAGTCCGCCGCACACAGCCGCGCCGCCTGTGTGCGTGCCCGGACAGGGAGAAGGCTGCGATCATGGTGACAAGCTGACAAGGTCGCACTGTATACCTGATAGTAAGACAGGTTCATAATGAAACATGATCGTTATTGACTTAGAATGTAACTCATTGTAACAATGTACATGCGGGTGTAGTGACCGTGGTTCGTGTGTAAAAGCATCAATTATTTAACAGTTTTTTGAAAATAAAGATTTTTATTATATATTATTATTAATGTACTAACATTAATCTATTAACAATAACCTTTTTTTCGACAAAATATGACGTTACTCAGTTATTTAAACTTGGCATTTCGAAAATTAAAATTAAAACGCTACAACATGAGACAACAAAGTTCAAAGCAGAATAATATTTATAATGAAATAGTAATGAAAATATTTTTATTCCCGTCAATATATCATATAGTAGGTAATGGCGGAACGCGTCCGCTCCGGGCGCAGGCCGCGCGCCCGCCGCTTTATGTGAAATCGATGCGCGGCCTGTTTGTAAACACTAACTTTGTGTGTTCTGTAGACACTGCGCACTGCACCGCCCGCCGCCACGTATTGTGCAACTTTAGTGAAATAGATTAAAAATATACGTATGCAAAAAAGCCGGACTTTTCCGCAATGTATGTAAAAGATTACGTATGCCGCGGATACGAGATATTTGTAACACGAAACCTTTCACTTTTATTCGCATGAGCTTCAAGTGCTCGATGCAGGATAACAACAAACAACACTGATTGGACATCCCCGACATCATCTGTCAACAGTGACGGCCGAGCTGTTGCCGGGGCCACTTGGAGCACTAGTCAGAGAGGAGGGCAAGTACTCACACAAATGTTTATAGTTTATATGTATACACTAAACTTTATAATTATTAGGACGGCGCCCGCCGCGGAGGTGGCGCGTCCAGGCGGCCACGTTGCGAACTAACCTAACCTCACCGAGCAGTCGGGACACTCTCGTAAAATTCCTACAAGTGGCTTAATTGTCTTGATCCTCGCCTGTCTCGGCTACGACCGGACTTGTTTCTGCGAGTTTGACATTTAAGTTCTAAATGCTTCACTCGATTTTTGCATAGAATATTTTACGCTTGTGTAATGTACTTTTTTAGTATTTACTAATTATTTATAGTTGCTTGTTGTACGTTATATTAGTTATTCTCATTGATAAATCAATTTTCTTTGAAATTGTTCGCAAATTTTATATGGCAATTGCTTGTTAGCCGAAGTAAGCGTAAGGAACGAGGAGCAAGTCTGCGTAACCTCATTGGATGTGCCTCAGTTAACATTCACGTTACGATATTTACAATAAGTTTTGACGTCGTTTTAATCCTGACTCTCTACCAATAACTTACCCGTGACCTAAATTTTAAGCAAGATTTTTTGTAGTACAAAAGACGACAGTACATTGGTATTCATGTATCGAGTTGTGAGTGCTGAGCATGGAGTTTTAAACAATTCTTTAAAAATTTTATACGACCACGAAAAAACTATCAAGAATAATAGAGTGGCGTATAGCGGAGACACCCCGTGCGTGGCGCCCCTCGTAACGCGTTCATTCATTTGGCTTACTACGGAGGGCGGGAGGCTGACCTTGCGTAGCGGTGCCGCTGCGCTTTTGGAGCGCGCCTGCGATACCGCCGTGCACCGTGCGACCGTTATATACCATTATATATTTATATGTACTGCTGTTGATGTTAACAAAATATTTGATTTAAATTCTAGACTTTCATTTATAATATTCAAAACAAAACTGAATAAATTGGACCTTAATTATCTGCAATGAATTTTCCATTTGAATATAAAAATGTGTGCACTGGCGGCGCGGAGAGTCGCAAACACACACAATATAAAAATATTAAATTACAATTCGATGCAGTTTCCTGCCACCCTCCGTACCGCACAACAGTTGGGCTCCTGCTCTGTGCCCGATGCGTTATAATGCTTTTAAAATCAATAATTCATTAAGGGCAAGCCGCGGCGGGCCGGGTAAGGGTGCGCACACACTGCCTGCAATAATGTTAAACCCATCAAACAACCCCTTCACCTTTATATCTATACATCTATTCAAATTTAAATAAAATTAATTTGAGGTTTTCGTGAGAAAATAAGAAATAGACAATAATTTCCATTGATGATCAGTTGCTTATGTTATGTACCTAGAGCAGGTCGGCTCGTAGTCCTCTGGCACTCCGCGGGGAGGGGCGGTGTCATGAGGGAGAACATGGGCTAACTTTATTGAACTGTAATCACTTAGCTTACCTGAAACAAAAAGAAAAAGTGATGTAACTACATACCAAGAACAATATTTGAAACGTCTGACGGAGAACAAAGACAAATTGAATAAAAAAACACCATCAAAAGAATGCAAGTTTTCTCACGGTTGATTTCTTCTTCCTTTAAAACATTAAATAGCCTAAGCTGTGAAGACCGGAAACGGAGGAGACCTCGCCGACACTCTGTGTAATGTTTGTCCAATACTATCCGTTTTGCGTTAGTCGGTTAGAGACATTCGTAGCGCAACAGTGAATGCGCGTGAACACTGATACTTATTTTTAAGTACTAATAATGTATGTGTGAGACGAAATGCCACGTACATAAATATATTCATTTGATACGTAACACTAGTTACAGATTTATTATTCAAGGAATAATTCTAGGCGTTTTAACTACAATTGCCATATTGTTTAAATTCTTAGTAATTAAATTTTTGTTTCTTTGTTAAAAAAATTTTAGACTCAGTGTTTTGTTTTTCTTTTTCTTTTTTAGTATTTAGGCACATGTTTAAGAAAATTTTGTATTTAAAATGGAAAATTGTCAAATGAAATATTTCCAGAACATATGTCAACCCCGTGCGCCCTGTCACGTCATATCCCGAGATGACAGATTTCTGGGAATGACGAAAATATGGCGAACGACACGATAATAAAACGCGGGAAGGGTTCTTATCTTAATAGAATATCTGGTCCCCGGCGCTCGGGCCGCCGCCGGGAACTTTGCATACAGATGTGTACCTCCTCTAAAATGGGTTTCCTGGAGAATGCGCAGCATCATGATTAGGGTTCAGCATCAATGGTTCAGGTAAAAGAATTCGGAAGGAAAATCGTTTCCATTAACGGTTTCCTTTCCTCGGCTTAAAACCTTCTTAAAAAATATTGAAGGAACGGATTTTGTAATAGTATAGCAATGTAACAGCTAAATTGAACCGGTAAGCTGTCAGCGCGATTATTTATTTTCCTAGACCACCAAGACACGTGTCAGCAGTATATGTGTCAGTACGCATGCCACGAGACACTGTGCCGGGGCCCTGTCATAGTAGGAAGGTCTTTTCCTGGTTGCTGCAGCCTACGACTGCGCTATGCTAGTCCCCGGGGGAGAGCTGTGCGGAGCAGCACCGGCTGCACTACACGAGCACATGCGCAGAATAACAATGAAGTTCTAACTCAAAAAAACCAACACCTAAGTGACATCTTAAGATTTGTAAAGTGTTACCAAACCGAGCAGACCCGCCACGATACGAATAAAAAACACAAACATTGGCGTAGTGAGTTACACAAACACAGCACCGGTTACTGCATCAGATGAGCGCGCTACAAACGCACTGTGTTGCCATCATACGTGTATCCGGGCGGGCCACGTGCAGTGGCGGCGGCCTAGGGCGCGTTCCGACCGCCGAGCCCACTCGCCTGAGCCGCCGCACTCGCCAACTGACACACTTGCCACTTATCCCGCCTATATAACTATTTCGTTTACATTTTCTAAACCGCAGAATCAAAATAACGACAAGTACATTTGTTACTGTCATATGACGTAACTTACAATATTTACTGTATACTGAATATGTTACATATACGTTACTGTCGTATTGTTTAATACAATAGTTAGGTTTAAGGTGTGGCTGTATCTTAGTCTTATAACCGGCCAGTCGCGGGTCAGCTGTTGACTGGCGTACCACTCGAGACCGGCGCAAGTCCATGAGTATCGTCAACTTTGGAACTGAAAAGCATTAACATAATAGGTTGGGGAAAAATTCTTTTTGCATTTTAGTATGTATAAACTTGTAATAAAATCTCTTTGGCTGTACCATTTGTATCTGGCAGGTTTTGGTATAAAAAAAGTTTAAATTTTAAAGAATATAATTCCAAATTAAAATTAAGAAAATGTGTGATTTTCATTTGTTTTTCGTACTGTCAAGCTGAGTGAATGTAATGAAGAAATTCGATACATTTTAAAATTTTACTACAAAAAAGGTAATAACGCAACGTAAGTCGCGAAAAAAATTTGCGATGTTTGTGGACTTAGTGTCTGTGAGAGTAGCACTAATTTGGTTTCAGCGTTTTCAATCCGAAAATTTTGATGTCAAAGATGCACGTCGCTCTGGTCGCCATATTACGGATAAAATGAGTGGCATTTTTGAAAAGTGGTGCGATATCGGCATATCAGTAGTTACGACTAGCTGAAGAACTGGGAATTGACCCCGTAACAGTTTTGGAAAAAATTTGAAAAAAACTGGGTACACAAAAAAGCTCGATATTTGGGTACCTCACGAGCTCACTGAAAGAAACATAATGAACCGTGTACTCGTTTGCAATTCTTTATTTCTACGTAATGAAAGCGAACCATTTTTGAAGAAGCTGATAACTGGTGATGAAAAGTGGATCACGTACGACAAGAACGTGCGAAAAAGGTCGTGGTCAAAGGTCGGTCAGGCTTCACAGACTGTGGCGGATCCCGGGTTGACTCGCAACAAGGTGATGCTGTGTGTGTGGTGGGATTGGAAGGGCATTATTCATTATGAGCTGTTACCACCAGGCAGGACCATCGATTCTGACTGCGAACAACTGATGAGATTAAAGTAAGAAGTTGTAACAAAACGGCCGGAATTAATCAACAGAAGGGGTGTGGTTTTTCATCATGATAACGCTAGACCTCACACATTTTTAGCCACTCAACAAAAATTAAGAGTTTGGCTGGGAGGTGTTAATGCATTCGCCGTGTAGTCGTGACCTTGCACCTTCAGATTTCTACCTGTTTCGGTCTCTTCAGATATCTTTAGGCAGTATCAGCTTAACATCAAGAAGCGACTGCGCCAAAACCACTTCTCAATGTCAACTTAGCAATGGCATCATGTCCCTACCTACAAGATGGCAAAAAGTTATCAAACTGAATGGTACCGACATACTGTAGTTCAGTATAAATAAAGTTATCAAACTGAATGGTACCGACATACTGTAGTTCAGTATAAATAAAGTTATCAAACTGAATGGTACCGACATACTGTAGTTCAGTATAAATAAACTATATTCAAATATGTTTTGAATTTTCTTACAAAATGCGTTGGAACTTTTCCCCGACCCAACACACTGCAACTGATGTGACAACAGGCTAAGTTCATATTTTGCTAAAATTAATTAAAACTTATTTTCGCTCAATTATTTAAATAGAATTTTGCTTTTCTTCACGTTTTACTTAAAGGAAAAAAACGAGCTGGGTGAGGTCACTGACCCGTGATATCTTTTCACCATTTATTCTGTTTCCTTCATCTTCATTTCATAAATGTAGTATGTTGTCTTCGACAAAAGTAAACAAAAGCTTAGTCGAGCATGAGCTAGAAGGCAGCACGGCGGCGACAGATGGAACGCGCCGTTGGTTACCACGTTCGCAGCGCTGCTATATTTGGTGTTGCTATTAATAGTGTTCGCACCGGAGGTTGGCGGTGGCCGCGCTGCCGCTGCTCCTCTCGCAAGTCCGACCAAAGCTGGGGATGTTATGATAAACACTAGAGTTCATTCCGTGCAGGAGAACTAAACTTTCAAAATCAGGCAAACATGTTGCTGCTGACGCTACCTGCATCATGCTCACATACATTTTAATTCTCCATTATGATATGCTGCCATGGAGCTGTCGTCATAGATAAACCAATACAAAATGTTTACTAATAACTGTTCATGACATAAAGAACGAATGATCGTGGTCAAGCTCCGGCTTACAAAGTATAAAAACATGAAAGAAATAAAACAATCTAATTGCGATGTGAAGGTTCGAACTTCCGGTAAGTTGCAATAAATATCCGAAATCCCAGGAAGAAAAATATTTGCTTCTGTGTTTGCTGTTATTTGTGCGCGACGTATAGCGATAGGCTCACCTTCTGTCACATATGGTATCTGGTGCGGTCAGTGAGAAGGCGACAGCCATTGCTATCTCTTCCACTAGGGTAATCAGATCAAATCGTGTTGGAGTAAAAACTAAGAAGTTAAACCTATTTGCTAATTTTCTTTTTAGAATACATCGGCAACCGCCGACAATTCCACCGCGTGCATCTTCTAACAGTAAGGCGTTTAACTTTAACTAGAGTAACGCTAAGTGTTTAAGAGTTTTGCGGAAACACCACGTTGTTACTAATGAATGATTTCCAGTTGGACGTGTTTGTAAATGATTGTGTAGTCATCGTTTTACAAGTTCATAACTATTTACGTTTTATCGTTTACTTCGAAGCCGCCTATGGCGACAATATCGGTGCTGTAAGTTTTGCAAGTACAAAAGCAAAAAATTGTATGAAGTTTGGTCACATGCCACATTTAGGATAAAGTCCGGCGTATCCTGCACGACAATAATTTGAACGCAGTGTCACCTTAACATTGATGAAAATTTGATGGAGATTTCATACTATTACTTAAATTTCAACAAGTTGTATTGATTACGTTAATTATAAGTATTTTACACGAATCTTAAGCTTAATTATAAGTACGTGGGGCTCACTTGTGTGAAACTACACGAGCCCACAAGGAATCACTGCGCTGAGCAGCTGGTCCGCCCGGAGAGCCCGTTTGGTGATATCAATGATCATCTATTAAATAACTTATTTTACTTGATATGTCATCAACATAATTTTAGCCGTAAAACATGACTTATGTCCAGCAGTGGGCTGGACATAGGCCTCCCCAACGACTTTTATGAGATCGTCAGACCACCTTGCCTTTGCCAATCAAGAACTTTTCGGCCCCGTCGGCCATCACTTTATTTATACACATATATTATTGCACGAAAGATTTTAATAAAACATACACCGCCCGTGGGGAAACTTGTGGAAAACTTTACCTTTAATCACGAAGAAATCCTTTTATCATCACAGAAATGTCAAAGCACTTGCAGTAGATGTTTCACTTACAGAAGAAGACGGTATACCGTCACACTTGCACAGCAGTTGCAGCAGTAAACAGAGTGGCCGAGCGCGGAGTGTGGCGCAACTAGTTCGCGGCGTAAGTTACGGGGCCGGGCGCAGGGCGGGCGTAGGGTGGGCGGCGAGCTCGGCGTGTCGTGCCCGACTGCCGCCCAGCGTCAGCGCGCAGCTGCCGGCGGATGTAAACATTGTTCTGTTTTGGATTTGTCAATGTCGAGCGCCATTCACATCTGTCTTCGGGGAGAGAGGAGCCGCGGCGCGGGGAGACCGACTGCTACGGCTACTCCGCTCCAAGCTTAAGTTAAGATAAAACAATTTTTACTGATTTTTTCGCGATTTACTTACGATAGTTGAATTGCACCTAGGCAGTGCTCATGTTCCCTTGCGAGATGTTTGGTGACCAACGCCAATTTACTTTTCATTGATATTCATCAATTTATATCTAGTCCGACTGGTGCACAGTCTCCGTGCGACTGCACAGTGGCAGCAGTCGCAGATGTACTTGCAGACGGTACAGTATCGGATCTAAGTAAAGTCTGACTGCTAGAGTATATCCCTGTCGCGGCTTACTGACATTAAAAGAAGACATCTCCCGATCGACTAAGGCAATATGTTCGTAAGAGATTCTTATTGCTACCTATCAGTACTAATAACCTATTAGTTGGCGATAAGTTTTACGTGTACACGTCCAAGACGTCCGCGCGGACGTTATCTGCGTTGGCGCGGAGGCGGCACGTCAGCCCTCTTTCGAGATAACGTGAATAGTTCATATGGTAATGGCAATATCGTGATATGATGTGTCACGAGGTAGAACATGGCCGACAGATGTGTCACGTGCAGGCAGCGTGCTCCCGACAGCGCGTTCCTACTTATAAATCAGTATTTACTGAGACAAGCTTTGACATTATATATTGCAGTGACAGTGACGTCACGGTGAATTGGCTTCAGGTGCTAGCTGGGGATATTTATTACAATACTGTATGGGAGCTTATGCCTAGATGAGCCCACAGAGGAGGCAGGAACGATATGTTATTGATTTATAAAATAAATCATTATTTAGTTAGAACAGCTGATAAAACACGGTCTCCTTTGAAACGGTCTTTAGTTAAGTGCTCTGTTATCTGGGATAAATTGAACACATACTGCTGACTACGACACACTAATCGACTGCCAATTTATTGATCTTCAAGTAGCTTTTAATGAATGCAAATATGTGTTACTCGGAGTCGCCGCAGCGCCGGTCTGTACCGAGGTACGAACGAAGCTGCCGGTCTTTATACTATCGTGAAGACAGTGGACGGCTTTAAGAGAGTTTTTATTGAGCTCCCGCCTGTGAAGCGGCATCAGAGCTGCGCCGCCCGCGGCCTGGGGCCGTGTCATCAATTAATTTAGCTAGCTATAAAAATAGCTTAATGAAAAGAAAATATTTTATATAAAGTAGGAAGAACGTTCCTCTCAAACTGGAAATCCTGTTTTGTTTATTTGCGGATGGCTAATCATGGTGACCAATATAAAGTTGTAAATATCCCGGAACTGCGGAGGTCTTCGCCGAGCTGGACCCTGTCTACAGTGAAGCTCTGTAGCCAGCCGCTAATTTACGAAGCTCAAATGAACTAAGGAGGATGCTTTGTTTCAGTGATAATCATCCGCGGGCCGGGTTCTGGCGACTCCTGTCAGCTGCGCGCCACAGTGTATGTCGCAGTTCAGACGTGTAGTCTTGATTTGAGTCTATATGCTGCACGTTTAGACGTTTGCCGCGAATACTACGCGAGAGTAATCTGAGTTATGTCCCCATTTGATGAAAATGTAAGTTTTAACTAGTCTACGTATTTGTAAGTGTTGATTATGTGGTCGCTGCCCCAATTGTGTTCGTTGGAGACACGCGCTCGGGTGTAGAATATTACACACAGACACAAGGGCTACAGGACTCACCACCGCCACTAGGACGCAGCCTCTGCAGCTCAACATTAACACAACCTTTGCGTACAGATACATCACGGACCGCTCGGCAAACGTCCCGCCAGCTATATTATCTCAACGTGTTATTTCAATAAATACTTAGTTCATTCCGTTAACTTTAGTTTGAGAATAATGCGCACAGTGCACTCATCTGGGTCATCTGCGATTCGCTGCACTGTGGCGCAGGCCCGAGCTACTTTACAGCCCCATTACGTCTAAGTGCGGCGTCGCAGCCCGCGCCGACACCGGCTTAGCTCCAGTTGAATACCTAGTGGCAGTTTTATGGTGCAGAGATACGGCAGTCAGCAGCCGGCCCTCACCAGCAGTAAGGTTTAAGGCAGCATTACTTTGGTTTAATACGCTCTGTAATGTACACGTAACGTCAGTAATGAGATGCTTGTAGCAGAGCAGTGGCTCCATTGGCTTATGTAGTGCTAACAATCTGTCGGATAGTGCCAATTTTTTACCTGATTTTTTGCGTTGCTTATTAAATAATTCCTGACTTTAAGAACAGAACTTTAAAATGCCTAATGCTCGTACGTAACAAATTAATAGCGATATTGTTTTATAAATTTCAAGACAATGAAAGTACCCAACTACCAGGGCGGGAAGTTGTAACTGTAAATGTGTCACACGTATCGCCTCAAACATTCCTCTTCCCCCGCTTCTGTACACGACTGCTCCCAGCTGCTGCCATAATCAGAGCTTCATGAGATATTTTACAAGTAACGACTACATCTGGACTTGATAAGTTCTAACGAGCTCTGCGATCTATCTGTAATTATTTTCGCTGTACTTTAACATATAACACAATGTTGTAGTCCGTGGACGGGAGGCTTCCATTAATTAAATACAAATAAATAAGCTCTGCACAGACAGCAATAACAATCCGCTCACCGCTGAACTTGTTAGGTCACGGAACCTGCCTATCATAATCGGACGGATGGGTGTCAATCTCCGCCAGAAGAGCGCTGGCGGACGCTCAGCGTCTTGTCTCAGATACAGAGTTAATGTATTAATAAGATTCTTATTGCAAAATTTACTGTCATGTCTATATCATTTACAGATTTCTAAAAAGCTAAACCTCCTCCTCGAAGAACGTCAATTTGTTTCTATAAAAAAACGCTTATAAACATTATTACCGCACGTACACTGGATGTATTCTGTATTCGAATTTGTCTTTTTTTCAATGAAATATTAACTGTGTTGCCATAAGAGTTCAGGTTACGAATATCTAACAGGGAACTCGTAAAAATCGTATCTAAGAATACATGTTATTTGAGATATTGGTAAGTTGCTAGACTTTTCATCACCAGACCTTCATCATGTAGCCACCATGATACTTCTGCACGTGACAGAGCTCAGTGTTTTATCCCGGTAGTGATTTGATTTAAAGTTGATTTTTGTTTTTATTCCTTAATATATTTGTTTTGTCTGAGTTATTTTAATCTTGCGCTTTAAACGGAAACGATTCAGTTTGCTTAACGGGAGCTTCCGCGCGGCGAGGGCGGCGTGTCACGAGACTTTAGCACTTATTGTCTCACACAAAAGTGTTGTTCGGTAAAGTGTATCACTTGAAAGTGCGGTCGTATTCACTAAGAAATACGGCGCTTACTGCGTGCAAGCTCGCCGGGGCCCGGGGCTTTGCGCATAGGATTTAGTCGTCCATTATCGGAGTGTTCCCCGTTTTATCGAATTTATAGGGAAATTGTTGCGATTTGAGGTTAACGGACGGATGCTCTTAAATCGCTTTCATAGCGACACGGAGCAGAGGCAATCAGGGAAATTGGTGTCATCTGCGGTGCTGCTGCAGCTGTGCCGAGTGCACAGGTCGAGCGCGGGCTCCACTGGCCTCTTATAGCTATAGTAGTATATATAGGTGGCGTATGTACTAAAAAAGTTGAAACTGTAACTTTGAGAGCGCTCTTTTTCTAGGACTCCGGAACAGAAGACAACTCAATACTGATTGGGCTTCAAATTAAATCTCACGCTTACAATCTAATAGGACGCAGCCATTGTTTGAGCTTTGTGTTAGAACACCTCCGCTTATCGCGGATGTAGCAGGCGCAGGTCGCGGGCCCCAGGCTCGTTCATCAGATTACTCTCACCGGGGAGGGCTTGTCGCCGCTTGCTTTGCATTTGCGAGCTTTCATTACTCGGTACAATTTTTTGTTTTCGGACGAACTTGGTAGACGTAATGCTATATTATATTATTTCAAATTCTCAGTCAGACTACGAGACTACCAGAAGAGAATGGAGTTATGCTGAGGTCCAGTCTTCTTGGGTACATAAAATGAGAGATTGTTTTCTATTATAGCCGGGTAACAGTGTAGCGTATACTATGGTACTTATAAAACTTTTCTTAAAGCTTGAATCCGTCCCACAGTTCTTGTGCCGTGTCGTACTCGACACGTACCAATGTCGTGTTGATGGCTTTCTTATTCTAAACACGAGCGATGAGAACATGGGGGGGCAGCGGGACGACGGGGAGGGGATGCTAATAGCTTAATCGAATTCTCCAGGAGCCGACGGCGCAACAAGGAAATGGAAATTAGAAAATAGCTGTTGACAGGGATAACAGTGTATTACCTCACCTCGGCACGGCGACGGTACTCCGGCCTCTCAGTCACACCCGGGTCTCATGTACTCATTGTCTCTGGGGACTGCGATTGCTATCCCTAATAATGAGACTGTTAATTCTAGATTTGTACAGAAACTTCTAGATTGAACCGACACAAATCAATGTATTTCAACTGCGAGATCAGGTATTCTTCATATTGAATCAGCCACAACAAAAAACTCCTTTTAATTTTTGCTCTCCCACAACACTGTATCATAATTAAGTGGCAATACTAAAATAGGTCACTAACGAATTTACCATTTCGGGTTGCCATCGCTCCAGGGAAACAGCAGTTAGTATATCATACCGGGATATCGGATCTGCCCTCGCCGGCCATTACAGATTAAAACCACTTGCAGGGGTCAAGTTAATACCTCCACTTCAATCCAGAAGGACGCAAGCACCGGCTACAGGGTCATGGGAAATCAAAATCTAAATTGAGTTTCATCCGAGCAGGGAGCGGTGACTTTAGAGTGCTGCGAGAATATTTCTCGTGATGTTAGGTTGCCGTAAATAAGTGGGCATGTTCGCTGAATTAATATTGAAGTAAGTGGTCCGGCGGGAGCTTCGGAACATTTTGTTCAGCTCGCTCCTTGCATATGGAGAATTGACGTTCAGTTCCACGTTTACCTCACTTTTGTTCTTCTTAAAGTTTCTGTGTTTGATAAATGAGATCAAATATTACATGTCTGCTACCTTCCATGTTTTCACGTATATTATATATAGTATACCCTTTCTCTTCGAGTTTTTGGATTCGTTGTAATTATTGTATGAAGCAGTGGATGGATGAATGGTTTTGTAGATTGTTTGCTTCACCGCTGCTTTATGACTAATAGATTTTTTTAAAGAAAAAAAGTAGCAAGATGCGGACTCTGGGCTGTAAGGCGGATTTTCGTAATCGCTGGCAATCAGGGCAAGCAACTACTCACGTGCCGTGTGCAGTGTGCTGTGGTCGCCACTTTCCAGCCCGTGTTCCGACTTTTCTTAAACGTGTCAGCAGGCAATAGGAACCATCGCAGGCGTTTGTTTCCAGACAATTTCGACGAATATATTTGTATTACCATAACAATATCCTTTATTAATCGGACGGCGCGCGCGGTGTGGGCCCCGCAATACCTCACTACTTATCCACAATGAATTCAATTGCAGTTGCATGCATTCAAAAAGCCATTATGTGACAAAGTAAACGTTATGTTATAGTATTACGTTTGTTTCTTGGCACGTGATTTAGCGCCCTAGTCGCCTAGTGATTGCACTGGCTACAGCCCACTTCAAAATGGCACAAAGTTTTTCTGCACTTACAGGTCCTGTCGCCACTGATAGTGACAACGACGAGCTTATGGCCGTGAAGACATACGATGCAGCGTTTTAAGTGCCGACAGTTTTCAGTTATATTATCAACTATTTTGAATGTTGACTTCTTACTTAGACATTTTCTATCGCTGTGATTAAATGTCCATTTGTAAACTTCTTAGAACGAGATAAAAAAGTTCGATCTATCATAGTCACTCTTTCCATACGTGAATTCCCAAAGCGAAGTCGGCGCGCATCTCACAGCGGACGGACAGGTTCTCTCGGCACCGGGCATTCCGGACCCCGGCCCCGCCAGAAGGTAACCAGCGCCTGTCCCGTTCCAACCTAACCTCGACTTTATTGTATAGGGGGCACGACGTACACGTCCCGCGCAGGCCCTTGCATCTCCATAACGGGCTCCCGTTTCTTAATGATATGAAAGTGACAAGCGCGCGGCGGTCGCGCAATAAAATGACTTTTATTTCAATCCGACAACAGATCAATGTGCCGTAGCTTTTGTTGCGAGCTCACTCGCTTTCCCTTATGGTGCGTGCGGTTGTAGGCTCGAGCGAATTCTAATGGATTGTTTGTGAAAACTGTACCCTATACAATGTGTGTTTCGGTTGAAATTCATTCGCTCCCTCATGTTTATAGGTTATTTTTCAGATAATAGGGTTTATCTGTCGCACGTCAATTAGCGTTACCGCAGAACCGGTCTTCGACGGCGCACGGACGGGACGTCTGCCCGCTCTCTGCTGTCTCGCCTTCACAATTGCGAATAACAGGCTTACTAATAAACAATTTCAACAAAGTCCTCGACTGCTTACACTACTCTATATACTCAGGTGAGACTGAGAACTAGTAACGTACTGTAATAAACCATACCAATTTATATATAAACGCTTAAATTCCTCTGAATACAACTCCTGAGCTACTCTGGCTGATCAATACATGTGTATGTCCTCTTCGGGAACAGAATACCAAATGAGACGCCGACCGACTCTGCAACAGATTGCGCCGATATCTTCCCCTCAATAAAACCTGGACACTTCCATCGGAAACGTTCAATCCCCGACGGAACTAAATCCCTCACTAGCAAGGCTTTATCTGTACCGCGGGATGTGGCGCGAGATGTGACGGTCCTCTGGTGAGGTGCGATATATTTGTACTAATATACTTAAAATAATAAATTTGACATATTACAATTCTAATTCGAAAACATTTAGTCATGGGTCATGCGTCGCGCTTTTATTCTGTGATGAAACAACAGCGGCCGTCTGTAAGTGGGGCCCAGAGCGAGTCCCGTCGTGCAGCACCACCACACGGAGCGACACCTCAGCCTGGGTGTTGGAAACGTAATACGATTGCTGCCTCAGTCTGCCCCACTATGAACTTGTGAACTTACTATATTTACAATGATAAAATAAATAATCTTAAAATGTTTATGACGTCTGACGTCTATATACGAATATTTGGACGTCACTGTTCCAACCTAACCCTGGTACAGATCATTTATAATGCAAATTATTTTTAAATTATAATTAACTAAAGGCTTTTGACAGACGTAATTTTACTAATTTAATAGTGACGTCACTTGATCACAATCGTTAGTACATCACTAGCGACTAAGATTCTCGGAATATTAGTATCGTGGTCACGTAGCGCGCCATCTTGGGTCTCCTTTGTTTTGACGCGGGGCGCTATTTTGATGATAAATTTGAAGTATTGGCGTCGTCTAATCGTGGTAAGACATTTTAAAGAAGACAACAATATAGGTCAAATAACGTTGATATAATTTACCTAATAAATTTTTAAAAAACTTGTCAGAACGCAGAATGCTGAAAGGTTTTAGTACGAATGTAGAAATATGTGTCTAAAGATGAAACGAATTCGCTTCGCTAGAAGGCTATCCCAAACTCTTAAAATAAAAAGACGAAACAAGTGAAAGGCGTTTCCAGTCCACCCCAGTGCCGTAGAGGATGGGGCGCCGTAAATTACACTTCATGAATAGAACTGTTCCGGACGCACGGTCTCGAATGGGTTTATTCTCTTCAAATACAAATGTATCAGTCCGCTGCAGCCCGCCTGGCACCTGGTGAGGTTAGCACTCAATCTGTTTTACAGTGGTCACTTAACGTCAGGGAGATCTAGTTTGCCCTTTTGCTTAAACAAATGACGATACGGCTTGGAGATGACAAGTATAGCTATTAATGTGTTTGCCAATGAGATGTTATTCGGGTTCATGTGTTCCCGAACCTGTACGACTTACACCTTCCAAATACGAGCCATTCTCACAGGCTAGCAACTTTACTGTAACTCTTCTGGTGTTGTGAATGTTCATAGACGACCGCTTTATTCAGGTGAATCTCAAAACAAGTCGTCCAAAAGTGACGTCACCAAAGTCGGGTGCCTCCGGTAAGTCAGCCCAACTTGTAGGCAAGTCCTTCGAAATGTGGGAGTTGATCGATGCATTCCCACAGATCGTGGCCACTATTACGATCGTGTTTACGGTTGTTATGACACCTCGCATCGTAGTCGTAAACATTATGGCAATCAAGACAAAATGCCCGTAAATTATTAACCCATTCCTGGGCGCGCGGGGCCTCGTTCAATATTTTACGAGCTCGTCCAGTTCAGTTCATTACGGCCGCGGGCACGCAGACGCTGATCCCTCAAATATAGTATTATTAATTTAATGTTTTATTTTATTGCCCTTACTGAAGATACCTTTGCAATCCTCCTTACCTTCTATAGCGCTCTTTCTATTATATTTTTAAATTTTAATTAGTGATTAATTAACAGACAAGAATTAGGAGTGTAGTATTAGTATTTATGCATATTGTTACCATCTCAGTAATTTACGGTTGTGTATAGAATGACTTACAACACATTCGGGTACTTTGGAATGATTTCGAATGCAATCGTCATTTAGATTCAGCTGTATGTTAGATGTGTTGTGTGGTACGAGCTGCACGGAGTTGGTCGGCACACACACAGACACCCACTTGCTGTCGCCGATATGCTGAAAGCACGTGGTCACACGTCAACAATTTGGTTTCGGCCATTGTTTCTCTTTGTATAACATCATTCGTGCATAAAATTAAAATTTTAAAATTCAGCGCCACCTGTGTGTACTTGGGGAACTATTCGGCCGCATGAACAGGTTCACAATTTACAAATGTTTTTAAGTTCAAAAATAATTAAAAATTTATTCATCAAAGATTAAAAAGGAAGAATCATCGAGCCTCTAATTGTACTAAGAGTAGACAGAGATTACATCTGGAAATAAAAATAAATAATTGCTTTGCATTGTATTCGCCAAAACACAGTGTACGAGAACCAATATTATTAAGATGTCCCATATTTTTTGTCTGCGTATGTAATGTATGGGCTAATGTCGCGCCGCCGTAAGTAAACGCTTTGCTGTATTTTGGAAACCAGGACGCGGACGCGGGCCACTTAATTAAAACATACTAATGAACGTATAAAAACAATCGCACGGACAGATACTCGTATGCTGCGGGGGTCGCTCAACTGAGCGATGGATTCCGACGCAATTAATTAGATAACGTCCACTACGGCCGATAGTGGTGCCGACGGTCCGGTATCAGTTACAAAATATTACCCTTTCATTATACATCGACCATAGACTAATGCATCAGTGTCGGCGATCCTCACTGCTGGTAATCTATGGTAAACGTTATAGTGGCGAGTGTTTCTACCGAGGTGATAGTGCGCTCCCGCTTCAATGGTTATTAAAACGTTTTAAGTAAGTAAATTCTACACGATGATATAATACAAGTAATTAATTTTTTATAATAGTAAATTGGAATCCTCAAAACGAACAGAGCTGCGGAGGATGACATCCCGGCGAGCAACAGCAGTTGAATCAAGTTTGAAAATTTATATAATTATTTATTTTTATTTAATTTGGATTATTTATCTCTGGTCGTCATATTGACAGCAACTAGCATGAGCAGCTGACGCAAGATCGTGTTGTTCCAGTGGGCAAGTGATGGTGCTCTGGTGCTGGAGACGACGTGCCCACCGCCCGGCGCCCAATGACTAGATAAACGTGGTGGATGAACACCGGCCGTGTTAGGTGATGGTCTCACTACCAGTCACATAATTATGGGATCGCATTACTTGGTGAAAAAATTCCATCTTTCTTTACCTCGTTGAAAAATGGATTAAAAAGAGACGAGAACTTCCTTTTTTATAAAATAATAAAAACAAATAACAATGAAAGCGAGCGCATCTCATAGGCCACATACAGGGGTATGACGAAATATAAATATATTTTATTATATAAATTATATTTATATAATTATTATGTTAATATTATTATATAAATAAAATGAGCGCGAAGTACGGGTACGGAACCTCGGCGCGTCGTCCCCGGCCGCGCCCTGTCGCCGGACATCTCCGCGGCAACACATTTTACGGTCGATTTAAAAAAGCATCAGCATAAGTTAATGCTCGTATCTTTTTATAGAACTTGGACATAAACTTTGCTGTCTCGAGCTTTGATTAATGAAAATTAACATTCCCGACACACTGGCGGTGTCACCAAATACAGCAAGCGTTGTGCTGTAAGTTAACTGCTAGCGATGATTTGTAAGCGCTTAACTTATTGTTTGTACGTTAAGTTATATTATTTGTTGCACAACTTGACTTACTGGCGCTGTTGTCCCCTCCCCTCGACACTCTCGACATGCAGACACGCACTCAGACCGGTACATCGTCACCTCGCGAGCTGCTGTCGGCCTGCTGCAGCATACGTTATTGAAGCTTGTTCGATGTATGCAGTATTATGTTAATGACGCGCGCCAATTTACATGTTTTATTAAGTTAGAGTTAAGAGGCGTGCGTGAGAATGTTTAACTTCGAAACAAAGCATTCAAGTATAACTGAAAGTCCAGTGTGCTTTGTATTAAATGCATTCAATCACGCCGCTAGGAGTGCGTACGACGCCCCAAACACACACATCACAACGAACAGTCACATTAATTTATTTTAAGAGTCGCATATGTTGCCACTTAGGTCCTATCCAGGAACCCGTCCTAGAATATTACAATGTTCGCTCATCAACTAGAAGTGACGTAGCAGACAACTAGGGGACGTCGCCACACGCTCCTCGAGGCACTGTGTCGCCAGCTCGTGTGTGGTCGCTGATTTGTGCTAATTATAATTATATTTTAATTTCTGCAATTAAGTGTTGCTACATAACATTCATTTTACGAGCGTGATATCAAAAGCTGTCACTAAAAGTAGAAGAAGAAACAAGAGAGCAGTGTAAAAGAAATCTTTGGTATGATCTAAGATATGGACGGAAACCAGCGTAGCTTTGGAAGTAAGTAGATGCAAAACCAATGATGGTATGTTAATATCAATTAACATGGGTGGGATACAATACCCCAGGTATCCGGGATTTGCCCACTATGTAACAAGACATTTTAGAAGACTCAGAGCAAGTTTGGAACTGAAACTTTAAAAAAAATGAAGAAATGTGGTCTCATATTATTTCAACACTATCCAATGATTGCTGGTTAACCTAATAGTATTTGTGAAGATTGCACAGTAGGAATTAAGTGTCTATCTAGAAGAAAAACATATTCAAGTATATATAGTAAAAATGGGGAGCCGGAAGCCTATAAAATATTATTTTCAAATACAAATGTATTTTCTTAGTATAGAAAAATGTATATATGTGTAGCAGATCCTGATTTTTCTAATAATAATTTTTTTTTAAAAATATGTGTTTTTTATTTTCTTTTATTTATTTATGTGTATCCAATACTTTATCAAATTGTAGAAAGTACCTAACCTAATAAAAACCTCGGTAGGTTCTGATATCATAATTTTATAATAAAATAAAACAGTATGATGATCACTATAATGATTTTGAAGTTTTATTTAAAGAGGGAATCTTGTAAATTAACTAACTTCTACATACTATAGTTATGATATCATCTAATATTTTGACAGAATTTGTATTAATACAGGCCATATCCATAGGTTACAAGTAATTCAGAATCGTTTTCTGCGACGAGCCACGGGTGCGCCGTGGTTCGTACGTAATCACTTGAGCTCCACGTCGATACAGGGTTACCGACAATAGCCCAATTCTTTAAGCAGGCATCTCGACGGTTTTTCGAGACTGCCACCAAACATTCTAACAAACTTCTTGTAAGTGCCGCCACTTATAAGCCTTCCTATAATAAATTTCGTCGCGTCGCCCGGAGGCCGAGACACGTTCTTGACGATCCGGACGACGCGATTACCACCGAGTCGTGGTTCGGCCCTCTCGGGCGCCCTCGGATCGGCATGCTTACGCGTAACATAGTAACCGTCCAAGCCGAGGTTACCCCTCACCGGGGGGACCCTTGTGTCGAGTTACTAGCAATAGAGGTTCAGGCTAAGCGACCTAAGAGCTATGCCACCTCTCAATCCGGTGAAGCAGTCAAGGCCAGCTTCTCTGGCCAATCTGTGTAGTTCGTCATAAAAAAAAAAATTAATACAGGCATTTGGTTTTAACATATTAAATTAAGTTTTGCAAGCTGTAGACACTTTCTTCTTATTTGTATATCCTTAGGCGCGTTCAAATACAGTTTCTGTGATGTTTTCGTTGTTGTACTGATACATCGCGATACTATACAGTGCTTGTAATAATTAGTATCCTTTATATATTATTTATATCTTCGACTTTTCACACTATTAACACTTTAATCACATTGTTTGTGTCACTTCCATTGTAACGTTATTTTAAAATTTACACATACATGAAACAATCCACCGAAAATGAAGGTTCGCAGATAATGATCGA
Organism: Meandrusa payeni; assembly: GCA_029286785.1. Classification (NCBI taxonomy): domain Eukaryota; kingdom Metazoa; phylum Arthropoda; class Insecta; order Lepidoptera; family Papilionidae; genus Meandrusa; species Meandrusa payeni. Next base: position 82,027 of record JAGSMX010000008.1, on the reverse strand, counting down.
TTTCATGCAAAAACGGATTTGTCAAAACAAGAGATTGGATATAGAAACAGCTCAGCTGTCACTTCCATACAAATATCAATCCGAAAATGCCTATCCATTCTTCAGAGATAGATTTTTAAAATGGTACGATCTATCGCTCCGCGGATTGCTTATTGAAACACAAAATGCAGAAAATGGATTGAAATAACAATCTCGGATAGCGATTTACGGATCGAGATTGAATATAGAAACCCGCCGTAAAAGGAGCATGATGTGTATCGCGCGCTGAGATACGGGACGCGGGGCGCGGGGTGCGGGGTTCTGAGGGCGACAGCGTGATTTTGATATTTTGGTCTTTTTATTTTATATTTTAAAATAAGGAATAATTATATTATAAGGTAAGGAATCCCGGTTGGAGCTCGAAACTCGCATCTTGTAGTTTAATTCAATAGCCCGCTGAACTACCAAAAATTTCTAATAATAGGGTAGAACGAGGAATGCGCCTTGAGAAATGCATAGAGGTGCTTTCAGATGGAGGAACGTGTGTGCGTGGAGACGTATGCAGCTCTCACACACACACACACACAAATAGTTGCCATAGAAATCCATGAAGATCAGTCACAGAACTAAAAATAAATCGCGGCATGCGGGCCCTACGCTGTGCGGGTGCTCAGAGATGTTAGTAGAAACATCTCCACCTAAACTAGTCTAGTCAATTGACCTACCTCTTTAAAGCAGAGGCTAGCCGTCTGCTGACCGATGTTTTGTGGTAGAATATCATACCGTTAACTTAAACGTGAATGCATACCGTTGGTCGCCGTTGACAAACATCATATTATGTACTACGGTAATACTGTTAGTTACATTTGTCTGCACGACATTGATTTGTTAATAAGGAGTCCGTGCGACCGCCAGCGCTCGGTGTCCCGAGCTGGCAATTTTTCCGCGGCGCTGTGTTCCTACTAATTGTAAGAAAGTGGCCGCGTGACCAAAACCGGAAGCGAGCAGACCGGTGCCGGCCGCATGGCACACGTGCGGCTTGCTCGGCGGGTTCCATTCTTAACACTATTGTGTTAAGACAGGTGCAGAGCGCAATGTGCAGACAGTGGTACTCCCCGGAGGCTGCCGTGCACGGAGATGTATATCACTAATTACTATACACAGTGCCGAGCTGCTCAGCACGCCACTGGCGCGAGCTAGTGTTTTACAATCAATACCGAAGCTCCAACAATTTTGCGAAAATGATAACTATATTGCACAATACGCAGTCGTATGTCAAGAAAACAATGTTATATTATATTTTGTAGAATGTAATTTTATCTTCACTCTGAATAAAGTATTTTTGATAGAAATTCTACGACGACGCCCAGACGTCTGTGTGGAGTGAGGAAAGCTCGAGAGCGGGCTAGTTGCATTAAAGCTTCAGAATTTGATGAACCTGTTTCCCATTTGTGTGTCGAGAGCCGGCGCCGAGTTTATAACAAAATATATTTTTGGTTTTATTGAACAATGTTTACATAAAAATAACTTTATATTAGTCATATAGTGTTTCGCTATTTGTCCTCTACTGGCAATACTAAAGTTAAGACTAACAACGAGACTAGACTTTAAATATAATTAGTGTCTAGGGGTCACACATATTTACGTTTAAAAAATATAATTATATTCTTACTCCCAGAAAAGAGTTGTTCGTAACAATAATATTAATTATACAAACAGGCAGGCAACCTGTGAGTACAAGTCCGCGAACACAGACACGGCAACCGCTCATTGTGTCGTCGGTCGGAACATTCTTGTATCTGCCTTACTTTTTCACAGCATTCGCGTCTGTCTGATGCGGCGAGACTTTCAGATGATTTCGTCGAAATAAGACAATTGCGTCGCTCCACCGACGAACCGATTTCGGAGGGTATGTGGAGTGTGCGGCGCTCGTTAGGGGCAGGACTGTGTAAAAAGCACGACGGGGCGACGTCGACAGAGCAATTAATAATTAGAGATGTGCTTTTCTCTTGTTGCGTAAGATTAACTCTTGTGCTGTGGCTTGTGGACTAATACGAGTATTATTAATAGTTATTAGGCGTAACAATAATCTACTTCAAATTAAATAAATCGCGACGCTCAGTTTCCACAGAACGAGACCGAGCATGAATCTAGGAGAACGAGAATATAGGCACTAGAACCTCGTAGTACAACTACGGTACTTCGGAATTTAAAGAGGCCGTCTGCGCGTTTTGCGATAAGCGTTTTATTAGATTGGTTGTTTTCACTGGCAGATATACCTCCGCTGAGCGCAGTTCCTGTCCTATATATTTCTAGAATCTGTTATTGTTACATACAACCTACCTACTTGTAATCGGTTGAATCTTCTCCCACAGTGTACGTAGCGATCGGTTAAGGTCAAAGTTAGCTGTTAGTGCTGTACACACATTTAAATTAAATTTCCGTCGGAAATGCTAAGTATGAATGCCAGGTACAAAAGTTATGAAAAACTTTTCTTAATTCTAAAATAATAAATAAATAAAATTACAAAGAAATAATAAATTGTCTTATTATAAGCAAGAAAAACCTGGCAAAAAGTAGTGATTGACCCCGACGTGATTTGAACACGCAACCTTCTGATCTGGAGTCAGACGCGCTACCGTTGCGCCACGGAGTCCTGTCTCCGACACACGAAATATACAGTCGGTATGGGACACCAGCAGAGATAATGTGTGGCAAAAACAGCGATATCTTGAAGATACAACACAAACACAGCGCCCGTCTCGTGCCGGAGCGCGGGCTGTGTTTCGTTTGAAATGCATTCTCCATTGCGTATACATGCGTTTTACTCATTGGTACTGTTCTTGTGTAGCAAATTAAATACACCATATGTTTACATTTAAATACACGTAATATACACGTTAGTTACATGTTATATACACGATCATCACCTTAAATACAGGCATTATTATAACTTTCTCCATCAAACCTCCGGGAGAGATTGACTCGTCCGTTAAGCAATTTTTCACAAAACTTAGAAGGCCCCCTGATCCCTGTATAAAAGAAATCTCGCTGATCCACTTCCCCGCCCCGCCGCACCCCGGCACCCCCCTCCCAGCCCCGCCATCACTCATTCCTAACGGCGGGTTTCTATATTTGATCTTCAATGTAAGATTGTTTCCGATCCTAATTTTATTTGGTCCACCTATCGATCCGTAATCCGCATTTCAATATCCGATCTTGGCTTTGAAAGTGATTGAAAAGGAATGGATTTGTCGTAAATGACAGTCCTCTCTGATAATCCGTTTTACGCCGTAAAAATAATATACCAGTTAAAGAAATAATTATAAAGATGGTAATAATACGACTAAAAACAGTGTTATTTTAATATAAATTAATTAATAATTAGAAATAATAAAACAGAAATAATACTTAATAGTAATTAATAGGAATTCACAGTTTTAGAATTTTTTAAAAAAATATTATGTTATTGTATCTATTTGGGGAGGAACGGAACGTAAATCTGGTTGACATATGGTTGACATGACTGTAATTGACATAAGCTTGTCTACGATTTACGAAGTGAAGAAAGATAATTTGTATTTTTGTGTTTATTATTTTGTTTGGTAGCCATTTTATTACAAAAGATGATTTCAGCCGTAAGTTATGTGACATCTATGATCTCAGGTTTTGTAAAAACAAATAGCAGTAATTGGCCCAAAATCGATGATGTAATGCTGGGAGCATTGTTCGTAACTAACACCAATTTCTGCTCTGCAGAATTCCATAATGTCAAGACATAAAGTGCGGTCAAAGTTATATACAATAACATTGAATGTTGACGAAGAAAACGACATGCATTGCTTCAAGGATTGCTATTAGAAAAAATCAAAGCTATCACAAGAGAGAACCAGCTTAAAATAGGAAACAGCCAAAACTATGTTCAAGAGTTTACCATCAAATTCAAGTGTATTCATGAAGTTATTGAAGAGGGACCAAAAATTAGACGTGAGAAGTGTGAATTAATTAATTGCAATATATTTCTGTCCTCTGTGATACAGCATCAATGCATCAGATCATGTAAAAATTAATTGTACAAAGTAAATTTGTGACTCATTTTTAGGAAATGCAGTAATATCAAAAGCTGTCACTAAAAAAGTAGAAGAAGAAACAAGAGAGCAGTGTAAAAGAAATCTTTGGTATGATCTAAGATATGGACGGAAACCAGCATAGCTTTGGAAGTAAGTAGATGCAAAACCAATGATGGTATGTTAATATCAATTAACATGGGTGGGATACAATACCCCAGGTATCCGGGATTTGCCCACTATGTAAGAAGACATTTTAGAAGACTCAGAGCAAGTTTGGAACTGAAACTTTAAAAAAAATGAAGAAATGTGGTTTCATATTATTTCAACACTATCCAATGATTGCTGGTTAACCTAATAGTATTTGTGAAGATCGACGGTAAAGAGGAGAAATCAGCGCCTAAAAGGAGCATGATGTGTATCGCGCGCTGAGATACGGGACGTGGGGCGCGGGGTGCGGGGTTCTGAGGGCGACAGCGTGATTTTGATATTTTGGTCTTTTTATTTTATATTATAAAATAAGGAATAATTATATTATAAGGTAAGGAATCCCGGTTGGAGCTCGAAACTCGCATCTTGTAGTTTAATTCAATAGCCCGCTGAACTACCCAAAATTTCTAATAATAGGGTAGAACGAGGAATGCGCCCTGAGAAATGCATAGAGGTGCTTTCAGATGGAGGAACGTGTGTGCGTGGAGACGTATGCAGCTCTCTCACACACACACACAAATAGTTGCCATATAAATCATATGAAATCCATGAAGATCCAGTCACAGAACTAAAAATAAATCGCGGCATGCGGGCCCTACGCTGTGCGGGTGCTCAGAGATGTTAGTAGAAACATCTCCACCTAAACTAGTCTAGTCAATTGACCTACCTCTTTAAAGCAGAGGCTAGCCGTCTGCTGACCGACGTTTTGTGGTAGAATATCATACCGTTAACTTAAACGTGAATGCATACCGTTGGTCGCCGTTGACAAACATCATATTATGTACTACGGTAATACTGTTAGTTACATTTGTCTGCACGACATTGATTTGTTAATAAGGAGTCCGTGCGATCGCCAGCGCTCGGTGTCCCGAGCTGGCAATTTTTCCGCGGCGCTGTGTTCCTACTAATTGTAAGAAAGTGGCCGCGTGACCAAAACCGGAAGCGAGCAGACCGGCGCCGGCCGCATGGCACACGTGCGGCTTGCTCGGCGGGTTCCATTCTTAACACTATTGTGTTAAGACAGGTGCAGAGCGCAATGTGCAGACAGTGGTACTCCCCGGAGGCTGCCGTGCACGGAGATGTATATCACTAATTATTATACACAGTGCCGAGGTGCTCAGCACGCCACTGGCGCGAGCTAGTGTTTTACAATCAATACCGAAGGTCCAACAATTTTGCGAAAATGATAACTATATTGCACAATACGCAGTCGTATATCAAGAAAACAATGTTATATTATATTTTGTAGAATGTAATTTTATCTTCACTCTGAATAAAGTATTTTTAATAGAAATTCTACGACGACGTCCAGACGTCTGTGTGGAGTGAGGAAAGCTCGAGAGCGGGCTAGTTTCAATAAAGCTTCAGAATTCGATGAACCTGTTTGCCATTTGTCGGCGCCGAGTTTATAACAAAATATATTTTTAGTTTTATTGAACAATGTTTACATAAAAATAACTTTATATTAGTGATATAATGTTTCGCTATTTGTCCTCTACTGGCAATACTAAAGTTAAGACTAACAACGAGACTAGACTTTAAATATAATTAGTGTCTAGGGGTCACACAGATCTACGTTTAAAAAATATAATTATATTCTTACTCCCAGAAAAGAGTTGTTCGAGTTACACGTAACAACAATACTCGTAGTAATTATACAAACAGGCAGGCAACCTGTGAGTACAAGTACGCGAACACAGACACGGCAACCGCTCATTGTGTCGTCGGTCGGAACATTCTCGTACCTTCCTTACTTTTTCACAGCATTCGCGTCTGTCTGATGCGGCGAGACTTTCAGATGATTTCGTCGAAATAAGACAATTGCGTCGCTCCAACGACGAACCGATTTCGGAGGGTATGTGCAGTGTGCGGCGCTCGTTAGGGGCAGGACTTTGTAAAAAGCACGACGGGCGACGTCGGCAGAGCAATTAATAATTAGAGATGTGCTTCTCTCTTGTTGCGTAAGATTAACTCGCCACGGCGCTTGCTTGTGGACCGAGCATGAATCTAGGAGAACGAGAATATAGGCACTAGAACCTCGTAGTACAACTACGGTACTTCGGAATTTAAAGAGGCCGTCTGCGCGTTTTGCGATAAGCGTTTAATTAGATTGGTTGTTTTCACTGGCAGATATACCTCCACTGAGCGCAGTTCCTGTCCTATATATTTCTAGAATCTGTTATTGTTACATACAACCTACCTACTTGTAATCGGTTGAATCTTCTCCCACAGTGTACGTAGCGATCGGTTAAAGTCAAAGTTAGCTGTTAGTGCTGTACACACAATTAAATTAAGTATGAAGGCAAGGTACAAAAGTTATGAAAAACTTTTCTTAATTCTAAAATAATAAATAAATAAAATTACAAAGAAATAATAAATTGTCTTATTATAAGCAAGAAAACCAGGCAAAAGTAGTGATTGACCCCGACGTGATTTGAACACGCAACCTTCTGATCTGGAGTCAGACGCGCTACCGTTGCGCCACGGAGTCCTGTCTCCGACACACGAAATATACAGTCGGTATGGGACACCAGCAGAGATAATGTGTGGCAAAAACAGCGATATCTTGAAGATACAACACAAACACAGCGCCCGTCTCGTGCCGGAGCGCGGGCTGTGTTTCGTTTGAAATGCATTCTCCATTGCGTATACATACGTTTTACTCATTGGTAGTGTTCTTGTGTAGCAAATTAAATACACCATATGTTTACATTTAAATACACGTTATATACACGTTAATTACATGTTATATACACGATCATCACCTTAAATACAGGCATTATTATAACTTTCTCCATCAAACCTCCGGGAGAGATTGACTCGTCCGTTAAGCAATTTTTCACAAAACTTAGAAGGCCCCCTGATCCCTGTATAAAAGAAATCTCGCTGATCCACTTCCCCGCCCCGCCGCACCCCGGCACCCCCCTCCCAGCCCCGCCATCACTCATTCCTAACTCGATCGCTTTTCTAATAATAATTTTTTAAAAATATGTGTTTTATTTTCTTTTATTTATTTATGTGTATCCAATACTTTATCAAATTGTAGAAAGTACCTAACCTAATAAAACCTCGGTAGGTTCTGATATCATAATTTTATAATAAAATAAAACAGTATGATGATCACTATAATGATTTTGAAGTTTTATTTAAAGAGGGAATCTTGTAAATTAACTAACTTCTACATACTATAGTTATGATATCATCTAATATTTTGACAGAATTTGTATTAATACAGGCCATATCCATAGGTTACAAGTAATTCAGAATCGTTTTCTGCGACGAGCCACGGGTGCGCCGTGGTTCGTACGTAATCGCGAGCTCCACGTCGATACAGGGTTACCGACAATAGCCCAATTCTTTAAGCAGGCATCTCGACGGTTTTTCGAGACTGCCACCAAACATTCTAACAAACTTCTTGTAAGTGCCGCCACTTATAAGCCTTCCTATAATAAATTTCGTCGCGTCGCCCGGAGGCCGAGACACGTTCTTGACGATCCGGACGACGCGATTACCACCGAGTCGTGGTTCGGCCCTCTCGGGCGCCCTCGGATCGGCATGCTTACGCGTAACATAGTAACCGTCCAAGCCGAGGTTACCCCTCACCGGGGGGACCCTTGTGTCGAGTTACTAGCAATAGAGGTTCAGGCTAAGCGACCTAAGAGCTATGCCACCTCTCAATCCGGTGAAGCAGTCAAGGCCAGCTTCTCTGGCCAATCTGTGTAGTTCGTCATAAAAAAAAAAAATTAATACAGGCATTTGGTTTTAACATATTAAATTAAGTTTTGCAAGCTGTAGACACTTTCTTCTTATTTGTATATCTTTAGGCGCGTTCAAATACAGTTTCTGTGATGTTTTCGTTGTTGTACTGATACATCGCGATACTATACAGTGCTTGTAATAATTAGTATCCTTTATATATTATTTATATCTTCGACTTTTCACACTATTAACACTTTAATCACATTGTTTGTGTCACTTCCATTGTAACGCTATTTTAAAATTTACACATACATGAAACAATCCACCGAAAATGAAGGTTCGCAAATAATGATCGATTTCACGCAAAAACGGATTTGTCAAAACAAGAGATTGGATATAGAAACAGCTCAGCTGTCACTTCCATACAAATATCAATCCGAAAATGCCTATCCATTCTTCAGAGATAGATTTTTAAAATGGTACGATCTATCGCTCCGCGGATTGCTTATTGAAACACAAAATGCAGAAAATGGATTGAAATAACAATCTCGGATAGCGATTTACGGATCGAGATTGAATATAGAAACCCGCCGTAACTCGATCGCTTTCCACCCGAAGGATTTTCGTTCAATTTTGTGTTAAACAGCTCACGTCAGCAAATTACCATAAAATATTGCGCACCTAAGTCTGACTATTATATCTTTCATACGAATTTAACGTAAAATATTTTTTATTTTCATAGGAAAACCGTCGGCCGTGGACATTCGCAACCTCAGAGGAGCTGCAGGAGCGCTGCCGGCTACTCTCTATACTCTACTGGATACTTGTTGATACACTAGCTCTACTGACTGCTTCGTGTGTGTGACGTGTGTTGTGTAACGGACGTCTTTCAAACGCTTTCCCATCGTTTGGGAAACCTTGTTCTATTGAACGAATTACCAATAATAATACCTTGTGTATATATTGAAACAAAGAATATATTATATTACATACAAATGTGAACATTAACGATTTTTTTTATTATTTTTCGTTTTTTTGTTGAGATCTTTTTGGCGGAACATCGTCCGTTTTTCCAACATTTAAATATAGGCAGGTACTGGAGAGGCCGACACGCGGCGTTGTGTGCCCATTGCCCTCGTCAGTGAAGTGAGAGCAGAGGTAAGTGGCCGTCTATTTGAAATATTTGAGAATTAGAAAATATATATAAGTACAACATTACAAAAAAAAACTAAGGGCTTTCCCTTAGTTTTCGCTAAAACGATCTAATGTGGCGTAGTTTATCACCATATATATCAGAGTAAAGCAGTGCGACCGTGTGGGATGCAATCTCTTTAGAATTATATGATTGTAGCAACGTTGTGGCCTTTTGAGAAGTTCGGCAACATTGGAAATTACAGAATTAGAAACTTCGGGTACAGGTAAAGTGTGGTGGCAGAAGCCGTCTCACGTCTCACTCAGTCTCAATCATCTGTCAACAATTGCCCGCGGCTTGCATCGTGGAACAGAACGGGAAGTGGACGCGGTGTCCGGCGCACTTGCGGCCAGTAACGGCCAGTACACGTCGGCAACAGCCACGCCATCGTCTGCTCTACAACTTGAGGCTTATTGACACGACCGCACGCACAACACCGCATAACATCGCGGCCGCACACACCGCACCCTCGCCCCGATACAGGCCCCCTCGCCGCACAGGGAACTGGATCTCGCCTGCATCTCACCACCGGATCAGTAGTGCTCTGGAAACGTGTCAGGTCAACTTGCGGTGGAGATAAAACGTGTAGAGACGGCAGCTGCGGTTAGAGAATTCAGTTTTCGTTGCGGCCGAGCGACGGGCTGGCGGCGAGACACACTTTATAGGCCATAGCACCCTGCAGCCAGAATATCAACTAAGAGTAAAACTAGGTTATTGTATTGTACTCTCGCCTTGCGCTGCGAGGGCACAGGGGGGGAGGGAGTAACCTCCCCCCGGGACGTGCTCTCCTTGAGCACAGTGCAGAGGGACTCCGGTGCGTTCCACATGAGATCCCGGAGCCCCTCATCATGCACCGAGGAAAGGGCTACCGGGGAGATTTTAGTAGGTAAGATCCCCACATAACCGCCACCTTCCCCCCAGAAGGCGGGGTATCTTTGTGAAGATTTCCTCCCCGTCAACAAAAAAAAAGGTTATTGTATTGTTAAAACTCTACGTCATCTGGTGGCACCGATCATCGAGACTCAAGTCCACCAGGGCCCCCGTCGTTGTACTGATGAAGAAATAAATGAACAACAACAGGGCGTGCCGACCACTCCGCGCCAGTCACGCCACACACACACATACACACAGGGCCACATCCAGTCTGATCAATGTCACATAGAAACAACAAAGATATGATAAGATACAACAAAACTATGTAACAAGTCAATTTGCTTAATCTAGTTACTTTTTCACAATTTGAGAAGATTGAGCGCAGTTTATTGAGTCAGTCCACTCCAGTGTGACAGTGTTTAGTTATAATCTCTGAGATCTTTTTGAAGCATACGACGTAAAACGTTCGTTGTTGTTATATCCGCTAATATTATTGACATTTGAACAATCATCAACTTTTCTGAGAACTGAGATCAACTTTATTCAAAGCATTGTAGAAATCTGTCTATATTGACACTAAAAACGTTGTAAGCATCAACTAACAGTTAGTTGTTGGGTGATGTTTGATGCGTGTGTGTGTGTGTGTAAGTGAACAAGGAACGGTGCACGTGTGTGGCGGCCGGTACTACAATAGTTAATACCTCAGTAAGACTCCAGCGTACGTGTGTTTACGTTTCTCTTGCTTGCGGTTCATTTAAATGCTTTGTGTATTTAGACGCCGTCAACGATTTCCGACACAAACTAAGTCGTGTGTACACAACCATCATGCGCGACCAACATAATGTTTGCAAGAAAACAATCTAGCGTCGTACGTAACACGTCGCTACTGCGCAAGTAATTATCTAAATTCTTTCAAGCAAATGATTGACATCGGTCACAACATCCGCTCAGCCGCTCTCTCCCGCCGGCTACCATACATACACTCGCTATGATCCCGCGCTACTTTTTATAACCTAAAACTAAATTACACAAGGACCTAATATCTCTGTCGGGTATAGTAGTTTTAATTATAAATGTTATGGACCGTCCCAATTGTTTCACCTTATGAATAAAAACTGAAAACATCAAATGACGGAAATACGTAGAAATAGAATCGATATTAAGTAACCGTGTGAATAGCACCCACCTGTCGGGCTGGCCGGCGTCCGCCCGTACCCAGGGCCCGGCGCCCCACTCCTGCGGCACGTGCTCCTCGCTCCTCGTCTTCAGCAGCCCCGACAGCCAAGAGTACGACTTGCTCCTCTTCATGGTCTCCCGGCACTGGCCCCACTGCGCCACTCCGGCGTCTCCACACTCACTTGGCTGAATCACTTGCACCACACATTTAATGCACTTCGTTTTTCACTTTTGTACTCAAACATTTTGTTATCGCACTGGGAAGTTCGTTTTGGTTTTGATGTCACTCTGTCTGTGTGTTTTAGTGATCGCTTTGTAAACGATTGGTGAAGTGACGAGAACGAGAACTATACAGGTATATAAATATAGAAAGTGTATCTGTGGGCGCTGTCCGCTCTGGTTCCTAAACAAGAGCGTCCAGAGCAGCTCGCGCCGCAGTCGTGCATCAAACTTATTGGTCGGCCGCACTCGGCTCATCCACAAACTACTGGTTTCGCCTAGTTCTAGTTTCCTTGGGTATATAAAACACATTCTTTCTTTCTCATCTTTCTCTGCGTGCAAATCAATCATTAAAAACTATTTATTGCTTGTTTTTATTTATGTCTCGGAGTATTCCTCGTCCGGTAGCGAGAATTTTAATAAGTTTGTTTGGGCGGCGCGCACAACGAAACTCGTTTGTTTGTCGCTCCGCCTCAATATATCAATTAATTTTAAAATTTCCCAGTCCTATCGATGGCGACGACGAGCAGCCTTCCTCTCTAATTTGATCCGTACCGTCTAGGATATAGAAGTGTTAATGGAGTGGAATACGTAAGACGTCCCAAAAATCGAATCGAAGTCTCATCAGAAATAATTGACGTGAAGATGATGTTACAGAAATAGTTAAGAGCGAACCTTTTCCGTTACGTGGCGGCGACCGCGGCCCAACACCACGCCTCCGTAGTGTTGGTCACAAGTTGACAACTTTGACTTCGTTGAAAAATACGACATATGTAGGTTCGCAGTTGATGGCGCAAAAGTAGAAAGGTGGTCGGAAAAGTGGCTAGGATTAGTGCAACACCGAGTATACCCTGCTACGACATGACAATGACTTTTGAATGACTTTATGAGTCGTTGGAAGTGCCTCTGGCCGCAGCGGAATGTCTCCACAGCCTAGCCTACCATCAGCACATGTGCATTGTGCAACGGGATAACACGAGGAAATCCTATTCCAAATTTTAAGATATAATTTTTATATTATATATATATATACATAGTTATATCAGATGATGAGAAAGCTGTGGTAACGGTAACGTTGCGATTACGTGCAGCCTTCGTGACCCGTGAGCTTTCGACAATAGACGTGTGATGACGTAGCGACCAGATTACATTGAGCCTCGAATACATACACATTTTACGACACTAGTAATTCTCGTCCAGTGGGACTACACGAGTGTGTGGTGATGGTGCGGGTCAACAAGTGTCGGTGGGCGGCGGCCGGTGCCGTGCGGCGCTGCACCGAGCTGATTAGTTCCCATACTGCCGGCACTCGACTCCTGCAACAATAAAAATGTCTTTATGTATATAATGTGTATTTTATTGAACATAGACAGGAACAAGACAGGCTTTCCTTAGTACTACCATCAGGCGAGTTACACTGGTTCCAACTATAATTTCACACGAGGGCGCAACTGAAAATTTCGGAAATCAAGGAAGTAACACAACATTACTATTTAAAAATGTATTTATTGCTTTTCGAAGTAATCTCCGCGAAATTTGACACATTTTTTCATACGATGGAACCAATCATTGAAGCAACCATTCCATTCGGAAGTTTCGGTCTCCAAAATCGCCGTTTTGTAGGCGTCCACAGCTTCTTCAGGTGATGAAAATCTCTGACAACACAATTTATTCTTTATTTAAGGGAAAGTATAGAAATCATTAGGGCTCAGGTCGGGGCTGTACGGGGGATGGTCTAATAATTCTATGTTTTCTGGCTCTAAAAACTCTTTTGTTCTGTGCGCGGTGCGAGAACTCGCATTGTCGTGATGGAGGATGATGCGGCGGTTGCAGTTGTCTTTACGGAGTTCAAAAACGACCTGTGGCAAACAAATGACTATTCTGCATTAACCGTTCTTTGTCCCTCAAGAGGAATTGTCGCAATATGGCCGGTTTTGGAGACAAACGTGGCCACCATTTTTTTTGCAACACTCCGTGATCGAACAATTTTTGTTGGCTTTAACTCATTTTCGAACACCCAAACTCGTGACTGGTTTTTTGTTTCGGATTCGTACGCGTATATCCAGGATTCGTCACCTAATATGATGTTGTATACAGCATTTGAGGATCCTGCATGGAATCTTTCGAGAGTTCTGACGCAAAAAGTAACGCGAGCCGCTTTTTGCTCTTCACAGAGCGAATGGCGGCCGGTACCCATCGGGAAACCAACTTTTTTATAATTAATTGTTCATGCAATACAATTTGACTCTTGCCAATGTCTAAAGTTGCCTGAATTTCGCGGTATGTCACATGTCGATCTTCCTCAATCAGCTTACGCACAGCATCAACGTTTTCTTGTGTGACTGCAGTTTTTGGACGAACTTGACGGGGATCATCACTGAGCTTGACACGTTGAAATTCAGCGAACCAGCGATAAATTGTGGTTTTGGATGGGGCTTCATCACCAAATGCAAAAATCATCCGGTCAACACACTGTTTTTGTGTTAAACCACTTCGAAAGTCATAATAAATTATCGCTCTTGAATTTTCTCGAGTCAATTCCATTTTCTTAACGACTAAAAAAGTTTGTCATGACCTTGTGACAAGACCGAGAATCTTTTTTTAAATAAATAAATGGTATTCGATTTTCAAAACCAAAGAGTTTGCATTAAAAAGATTTTATTATGACAGTAATAGTGGAAATATTCCATTCCCGATACTTTTAGTGCAGCCGATGTATAAGCCGAAATAGTCATCGAAAAATATAATATCATAGCGACAACTACCAATGAAATGAGGTAATTATAAAAATGACATTGGTTTTTGTGACGATCTGGTCACCGCACAAGTGTCGGCGCACTCCACACCTCCCCGAGCCGCCCCGCGCCCCCTGCCCCGCTGCAGCACCGGCTCGGAAATATGGCCACATAGTGTGCTAAGATTCAAGATCCAGTGGGCCCATTGTATTTGAAACGTGCGAGTGGTTCACGAGACCGTTCGACGAACGAGCACCTGAACTGCCTTTGATTGCTTAATAAATATAGAAATTCCGTTTCGTACTCGCGCGGCGTGCAGCGAGTGCGCGGCGCCGGGCGCGGGCGCGGGCGTCACTGTAGTGGCCAGCTTCACCGACGAACATAAGTTCGTCAAGTTCGTAATAGAGGTGTCCGGAGTGCGAGGAAGGGACGCGCAGGGCAACAGGCAACTGCCGACTAAACTAATCACAAGGACGTAATCACCTCTCATTAGATCGTAAACGCACGCACGGGAACACGCAATATATTTAAATACTGTAAATAAAATGTTGACGGCATTATTAATTTGTGTTTGGGAAGTAGAGGCAGGTGCGGGGCAGAGGCATTACTCGTGCGGCGCCGGCCATTACCGGGGCCGGAGTTCTAGTTAGTGTACGCGTTAACTATTCCTGATATTTTTTTTTATTCTATTGAGAACGAACGGAGCTTTGAATTACAGTGGGCCGAGTGCAGTGCGCCAGGCCTGGTGCTGTTTTAGTCTCCACTCTGATGCACAGTTATCTGCGACATCATTTACCTGTTCAAAGTGTCCTGAGAGAGACAGCCCAGTGCTCCAAATTGACTTTGCGGCGCCCGACACTAATGACTACAAAGTTAGTGTTATAAAAATATTTGCTTAGGTTTTTGTTCATATTGAGAGTTGACAGATGGTAACAGACGCAACAGAACTGCCATCTTCTCTTACCTGCCTCTTCAACTCTATATTAAGACAGGAAAAACACAAAAGCAATGGATGGAATCGGAAATATTGATTACATAAAAGAAAATCTATTTGTTATAGTGAATTAACGTCCGATTATTCTTTCAATAACATCGCCGAGGAAACTGGATCAACAAAACAAAAAATGTTTTTCGCTTTAGAGCACAAAAAAGCTCTTAACATTTGGAAAGGTCTGAGCGACAGCAATAATAATATGGCCTTGTGGAGTCCAGAGTACCGAACCACAAGTACACTCAGGCGCCGCTTCTTGAAAATGGTCACGTTACGCTCTGTTGACATCGATCTGTCGTCGAAAAGGAAGAAGTCCCAATGACTCCCACCAGCAGACCACGAGTGGGGCGCGGACTCGGCGCTCGCTGAAAATGGCCAGTAGGAATAATAAAAATAAAACATTAATATCCGTGTGTGTGCACGCGACACGATCACAGAGTAACAATAGCAAACATTAATTATGCAAAATATTTGAGTTGATCAAACTGGTTGCGTCCGTTGGAAATAACGCGCTCTCCGCCGCCGCCACATTCGTGATTCGATCTATACCGAAATACATATAGATTATATTTTGTGAGTGCAGCAGCAGTCGTGCGAGCGTGCAGCGGAAACCTTCGTGGGCTGCCAGCGCGCGGAAGGCTGGTGCTCGCTGTATTATGATGGGAAGTTATTAAATAAAATTCTTTTTTACTGCGGGCCGCGCTGCGACTGCCCGACATTCGGTTTGTTGCCGGCGTTGTAATGAAATAATTACATTTATCTGATACCGACGCAGAGGTGAGGACGTGCTGGCGGGGAGCATCTCCGGCGCCGACACGCGGCTCCACTTGGTATTCAGTATCCTCTACCCGGTAAGTCACATTGTTTTTTACTAATTCCTATTTTTAACCGACCTCAAAAAATTTCTTAATGTTTGTTCTCACAGAACTTCGGACTGGATGAACCAATTTTGATGATTCGATTTTCATTTGAACCTGATGTTCCTCGTGTGGTCCCATTTCAATCTAGTCTAGTTCTGATAATGGTGTCCTTATGAGAAAACTATATAAGTGTTAAATTTACATTAAGTACGTCGCGAGCAAGCACGTGTCACTCAACATCACGAGCAAGCACGTGTCACTCAACATCACGAGCATGCACGTGTCACTCAACATCACGACAATTTAGTTTGAGAGGTTCTGTCAGGTCCGCGGCCAGCAGCACTCCGCTGGTGAAGACAAAAATAAATCTAATATAAAATGTAATTGCTTTCAAAACGAAACATAACGATCTAAAATTCACAAAAAAGAAGGTTACAGTGAGGACATGAGTCTAATTACCATATTAAATAATATTGAATTTTAAACCTACGAATTAAATACGAGTAAAAAATTTTGTCTTTCGTTAGCTCGTTAGTGGGCCGTTTACATATGACGTGACGTGTGAGACGTGACGAAACCGGAAAATTGTGCGCATTGATAGAGTTCTTTGAAACATTTAAGAGATATGAGCTGTCAGAGCGCGCGCTCTCCGCGTGACTGACACGTCAGGACAGGCGGGTTAGTGGTCAGCGCTGTAGTTCTGGGCTCTCAAGAATAAGACTACGGTATCCCATGCCTGTCGTAGAAGGCGACTAAAAGGGGCCTCGGGTTCACTGGGCGATAAGGGTGGAAGCCTGCGTCGTCTACCAGTGGAGCCGGGAAGAAGGCAACATCGGCTGGCCAATGTCGCCTTGCGCTGCGAGGGAGTAACCTGTGAAGTGCTGTCCTTGAGCACAGTGCAGAGTGGCTCCGGTGCGTTCCACGTTGAGATCCCGGAGCCCCTGGTCATGCACCGAGGAAAGGGCCACCGGGGAGGTTTTAGTGGGTAAGAACCCCACATAACCGCCGCCTTCCCCCCAGAAGGCAGAGAATCTTTCTGAAGATTTCCTCCCCGTTAACAAAAAAAAGGCGGGTTAGTTAGTGGTCGTCCCGGGCCGGCCATCATAGCCGCGTGCGCCCCAACATGCGCCTCTCCGACACGTCTCCATAACGTTACATGCACCCTCAGAGCAGCACGCCCGGAGAAGATGAGTGCGGGGGAGCGCCTGCAGCTGGACGCCGTACTGCAGCAGCTGGGCGCCTTCGGCACGCACCAACTCGTCACCATGTGCATGCTAGCGCTGGTGTACGCCACTAATTCTATGTACAACGTCAATTATGTGTTCGCAGTGGAAGACGTCAATTACAGGTATTCCCCACATTCTCTCCTTCGAAATGAGCGCTCACAACATTCGTTGAAGTTGTAAAGGTCTCCGGGCTACTGGTGTTGATCCCGCGCCGGTCGCCAGGTGCGCGGTGCCGGAGTGCGAGCCGGCGCACCCGCTCTTCGCGGCGCCCTGGCTCAACTGGACGGCTGCAGGCGTGAAGCAGTGCCGGCGACAGCGCCCGCTCACGCCGCACTGCAGGGAGCTGGACCCCCGCGCCGACTCTCCGTGCACAGAGTTCGTCTACGACGTACCGCACAGTTTTGTGGCCGAGGTAAGCTCCCTAATTTCTTTTGTGAATCTCACGAATCTTTTGCCTTCTGCTTCTTATTTACAACACAACCTCTTACTCCGACACACACACACACACAGTGTGTGCATGTAGTACATGTAGCACGGACGGTGGCGACTACTGGTGGCCTACTGTCCTCACCATTTAAAAGAAATAGAAAAAGCTTTAATGACCTGTTTCATATCTAATTCATTTAAGTTAAAATATTATGTAAAGAATTGCTATTACTTGAAGTTAACAACTTTATGTCGAGAATATAATATGTTTACAACAATTTAAATAACTTTATAATACTACTGACCCGGCAAACGTTGTTTAGTCATCAAAATGATTTTTAGTGATTGTTGTGATCAAAATATAAAAAATAACATTTTCCATCCCTTTGCATAAAAACCATCTAGATGACAGCACATGATATAGATGGATCATGTTTGTTGCAGCGGTAGCACGCACTGAGCAATGGACCGATTGATCAGTTACATCAAATATAATTAAATAACTAAAATGACTACAAAATACAACGGTTGGTGACAGAAAGAAAAAAATGTATAGTTGTATGAAAAAACGAAGAAACCCTTAACACTTCGGGATTTGAAATATAGATAGTAATATATTGTAAGACCGCGCGGTGCGGCCGCCGACACGCCGCACGAATACCTTATCTTTACGACTTGTGTACTTAATGTGCCGTACGCCCCGAGGCGCCGTGTGACAGGCTCAATGCAAATATTGTGGATCGCATTTTAATACTTCGTTCTGACACCGACTACAGAAACAACGCAACAGAAATCAAACAGAGGCGAGGGAAGGTCGCGCCAAGCGACGAAAGATTACCTTGTGGGAGAAAAAAGATTCGATTCTTCTAATCGATTGAATCGCCTTACACAATTCGCTACGTTTTCGTACTTCACGTGAACATGCCGGTATGCGATTGTACATTTCCAATACAAAACAAGCATTTTCATAGTTCTGTAACTTTATAGATATCTTCAGCCCACCTTTATTTGACACTGCAGGCGATATAGAGGTGGGCGGAACCTGCCGTCTCCTCCTGCAGCTTTGTAAAAAAAAACGTTTTGTATGAATATATTTCATGGCATTTTGCAACATCAAATAAAGGGGACCCAGGAACTACGTCCGTCGACCCCGTCGCTTACCATCTATCCTCCGCGGCCATCTGCCACACACCTTCATAGTAAGATTACAATTTAAACTTGTCACTGATATAGCCATGAAAAAACAATTGGTTTGAAAATCTCTAAAAAGTTAGGCCAGTATGCTGTCGCGTACATTGAACACAATATTTTTTAAAATAACCGACTGCGCGGCTGAGGGAGACACCGGCCGTCGCTACTGGTGCGGTCGGGGCTGGAGCACGGGCAGACGAGAACACGTTAAAATCGATCATTATCTTAAGCCGGTGCATTTGCTTTATCCCCAGTTCGCGTTGGCGTGTGAGGAGTGGAAGCCGCCGCTGGTGGGCACGGTGCACATGTTCGGCAGCATGGTGGGCCTGTTGCTGCAGGGACAGATCTCCGACAGGTAACCGCGATACCGATACATACAGCTGTACCGATTTTACAAAACCAACCCCACACGAAGTAAATGTATAAACAAATCAATAAAAATAGTCAAAAGATTGATCATTTACGTCCGGCCGGTTTGATCACGTGACATAGCTGGGACGGCCGCCCTCACTCTTCCAACGGAAGGTGGTTTCAGTGACAGTACACCTCGTGACTTGCAGATTCGGACGCAAGACGGCGGCGGTGTTCGCCGGTACCATGGGGGCGGTGCTTGGAATTGCCAAGAGCTTCGCAAATTCCTTCTGGATGTACGTCATACTAGAAGGGCTGGAAGCTGCCATCGGCGACGCGTTGTCGCCCATGTTTATGTTGAGTGAGTGCATTGATTTGTACGCGAGAACTCGCCACGAGACTCTGCCCGTCCGTCTCACTGAGATCGCACAATCTTATCAATTGAACCTAACCGAAGTTTCTGTTTCTTTTACATTTAGGTATAGAGATAGTGGAAAAGAAGCGCGCAGTATTCTTCCAGATGATACTGCTGAACTGCTACACAGCAGGGCTGCTGCTGCTGCCACTGGTGGCCTGGGCCGTGCCCTACTGGCGCCACTTTCTCAGGGTCATCTACGCCCCGACACTGATCATTTTAACTTACTCGTTTTTCTTAGACGAGAGCATTCGGTGGTTATTCAGTAAAGGGAAAAAAGAGAAGGCAATCAATTTGATAGAAAAAATAGCCAAGAGGAACAAGGTGCGCGTGGACAGGGAGCTGCTCAACAAGTTAGACTACATAGACGAACACTCCTCGCCCAAAATGAATGATCGGAGATTGCTAATGAAGACCTTCCGCTCCAAGATAATGATGCAGAGGTTCCTCGTGTGCATGGTGTGGTGGTTCACGATCACGCTGATCAATTACGGCATGATGATCAGCTCGGTGTTAATCGCCGGCAACAAGTACGTGAACTTCGCGCTGCTGATGCTAATGGACGTGCCGGCCAACGTGCTCTACTGGCTGGCGCTCTCCAAGTACAAGAGGAAGCTGCCGCTGCTGGCTTCCTTTCTCGTGGGCGGACTCTTGTGTGTGTCGCAGGCGCTCGTCCCTGAAGGTGAGAACGACCTGCGCCACCGCCCGCTCGCAGATGACGTAGGCAACGTTACTGCCGCCGCCGCGTCCTTGCAACTGCGAGTACACGCAAAGCATAGTTTCCTTGAAACTCGTACAATGTTTGCGCTCTAAGGCTCTGCAGGGCGCGTGGTGCCGGGGCCGGGGCCACTGAGCCGTATCGTACTTGTACGCAACTGGCTTCATTTTAATTAATATATTTAGCTCGGTGTGGTGTGCTAGGTCATTTATCATTATTCATTATAGGCCCGCCTATTTGTTTGTAGTGACTGACTTATCTTGTCATCTGGCATGTAATAAGTTCGCTACAAGAAGTGACCAATGTTGTATATGACTCCTCTGAACTATGGTTATAGAGCGCCTGCACTCTGGTCGTCTTTCTCGTTTTTTGGATCCGGAGTTTGTCGTCTCGCTATATGAGTTTGACACGGTGTAGCTGAGCAGAAAGGTGCCTGTTGCTACAGATCTCTATTCTCATACAACGGTTAGCCACTTGCAGCAGCTCACTGCGGGGCATGAACTTCAATGTTAATTAATAATTTGAGCAGTATGTCGTACAAATGCTGAACTGGAGCGGGCCAATTGCAGGGCACGCGTGGGCCAGCCTGTCACTGTTCATGGGCTTCGAGATGCTGGCGACGTTTTCCTACAACATAGTGTACATGTACACGTCGGAGCTGTTCCCCACGTACACGCGCAACTCCGTGCACGCCGTGTGCTCGGCCGTGGGCCGCGTGGGCTCGCTGCTCGCGCCCCACACGCCGCTGCTCGTGAGTATTATCGTAACTTCTTCATTGCCTTCAACGGTTTCTCTTTGGCTGTGAGATATTTTCCTTTATTTAATAATTCCGTTAAATTGTTGAAATCAGGACACAAGGAAATTAGTAAAACAATGTGGTACAGTGTTTATGACTATTTTGAAAGGTCCTCGGCGGGAAGCTGGTCGGGAGATAGCGCGTCTCTTATCGTCCGCAGCCACTCGCCGTGCGTAACTTGAAACCTCTAGTAATCAAAGTCCGGATATTTATTAATATCATAATAATATTTAATAATGTGTTTGAATCCTTTCAAGATTCCGAAATTAATAATATTCATTTATTTAAGGATTCCGAGAAAGTTTTTGAGATGTTCTAACTGGGGCTCAACTTGATATAACAGATGACCTACTGGTCGGGATTGCCAACTGTGATCTTTGGGGTAAGTTCGCTCACGTCGGGAGCTCTGACCCTACTGATGCCGGAGACAGCCCGCAGCCAGCTGCCCGACACAGTGCGAGAGGCGGAGACCATCGGCGGGAGACTCTTGCTGAAGCCTGAGGAGCAGGAGTTGAAGGGGACTTAGTGCGAGTCACCAGATGTAAAGTTCTATGTGTTGTTTACAAAACTC
Organism: Meandrusa payeni; assembly: GCA_029286785.1. NCBI lineage: Eukaryota > Metazoa > Arthropoda > Insecta > Lepidoptera > Papilionidae > Meandrusa > Meandrusa payeni. The sequence goes on along the minus strand of JAGSMX010000008.1, from coordinate 60,332 downwards.
CAAGAAAATTATTAATAATGTACAATAAATACTATTTTCAACCGACTTCAAAATGGAGGAGGTTCTCAAGTCGTCTGCATGTTTTTAATTCATAGCTTCCAACTGGCTGAACCGATATTGATGATTCTTATGTTATCTGAAGCAAGGCCCATATCAATTTGGTCTAATTCTGACAAAACAATCCATAAGGAAACCAAACTCGGTTTTTGATATTTGCTCATAAATATACTTGTAAAGTAGAAATGTTTATTATTAATAGAATTGTTTGTTTCAACGTCCACGGCGGAGATACAACGTGACCAGGATGAAGTTGACGCGACCCCACAAGAGACAAGCCGTGTGTGTGTCTGTACTCGCTGCGGCCAAAATCGATCATAAAATTATTTGTCTAGCTAAAGTCTGTTTCAAAAGATTTTTTTCTCAAAGTCAATTTTTCAAATCAGTGTTCCAGATACAAGTAAAAGTTACTTTTTTTATTTAAAAAGAAACCGAGCAATATTTCTTTTTTTTTCAGAAATATTACAAACAATCTTGTGAACCATTCCAACTAAGCATAAGCTTGTGCTAGTACATGGTTCACAACGGCAATAGTCGAATGGTGGATTCGAACCCACGACCTTACGATTCGAAGGCCGTACCTTAAACCATCAGGCATTGACGCTTCATACTCTGACTAATATAGTTGTAAAGCAATAATGTTACACAAAAATAAGTAATTTTCTAGTACGCGAACCGGTACCCAGTGAACACGGACCCGTGTCACGTCTAATTTCTTACTACATTACGTGTCCAGCTGTCTGACAGTGCGCCGAACGCAGCCGACCCTTGACATATTGAAGGAGGAATAAAACTGAGCAACCTTCATCGATAAATGTACTTTAAGTTTATAACGACGTAACTTTCATCAGTCGTACAAGTTTTATTACAAGATGGTCGACTTCATCGAGATTCTGGTTGGCTGTCACACACTCGTGTATCTTGTTTAATAAAATATTATTTTATTTCGTAGTTTTGCGAAAAATGACCTATTTCGTTATCGTGTCACCTAAACAAAGGTAAAAGAAACAATTAGTGTTGTTTGAGTAAATTACTTATAAGTCAGCCTGGCCCCGTCGCTGGGCCACTCCAAATCCGAGTCGGCGGCCGATTCGTTCAGGAGTCGGAGTCTAATAAAAACGAAGGCTTCGAAGAATCAGTTATTATTACTAACGGCGTTAAGATTAGGAACGATTACACGTCCAGCAATAACGCACAGACGGCGCGCGAGCTCTGTGCATGGGCGATCTGATTCGATACAGCTCTCAAAATACCAGACGTTATTGATGGAAAGTTTTGACCGACTACGTACGTGCACCCGCGAACAAGTCACTCGCCGGCAGAGGGCGCGACAGATTCCAGTAAGCCAATAGATTGCTAACATTTATTTCAGCGAACTAAAAAGCAACCTAGTATATACATACATTGCTCCGCTTCAATAAAGTCCCTTTGAGTATAACCGCAACACAAGCACGCCGGCGAGTGCCCTACTCTCATTATTTTTAAAGTGTTGCCATGACCAGAGATAATGTTGCGAGTCAATGATGAGCTCATTTCCAAGACAACAAATGCGGCCACATTTGTCCATGCGACGTCACAACTCCGCAGACACTGCGCGCGACGACCAGGACAGGACTATCACTATAATTTTGTTTAACATTATATCCTTTAAGAAAAAATTTATATTGGAATTGCGGATCATCGTGAATATTTTGTTTTTTATACTCTCTTCTAGCACTTGCTTCACCACGATGCTTATCTTAAGTGGAAGTGGTGAAGTTACGCCACCGGCGGCGCACCAGCTCTCTAAATACCTGCTCACTCTACTGTTGAAAACACACACACAATAATTTTATTATCTTAATAAGATCACGTCATCCGTAATTTAATATTAAAAAAGCCTTCCATTGTGGTCCAGACTTGCGGTCGAGGAGGAGAGGAGCTTAGTGAAATGCGCGCGGTGGAGAACTTCCCGCCGGCTTTCTTAAAATGGCCGCTTTGCTGCGAAGCTCTTTGAAGTTCAACTCGACACAGTATCCAGCACGACATCTATTGTCGTCGAATCTTGTCCAATAATCTAACTGTATATCGGTGCGCCGACAGATGACATCGCGACATGTCAAAATTACATTTTCAACCGACTTCAAAAAAGGAAGAAGTTTTCAATTCGTCCGTATGTTGACTTCCTCATGACTAACTCAATATCACGTCAACCGATTTAGATGATTCATTTTTTATTGAAAATATGTATTTTTAGGGTAATTTGATAAGGTTTGGTTGGTTCTGATTAATATTATCTCTTGATATTGCCGCGACAATTCGCAAATATAAAAAGGGTGTCCGCGCGTAATAGCGTTTAACGTTTCATTCGATTTTTGTTTTTGCTCGTATATATTTGTATTTTATTATATATATGATACTATTGTAAACAAAACAATTGTGGCACAGACTGGGAGCCCGCACACCTCAGTCCGGGGAAGTAGCAAAGCTCCGGTGGGCAGGCGGTGGCAGCCGTATGCGCGGCGCCAGGAGACTTGCCGCACTGTGCCAGTAAATGTTACTGGTGCCAGCCCCGTCCTTGATCATTAAAGTTATAATTGAAGTTACCCTGGACGATAAGTAATAACAGTAAATTTTATGCTAAACTTTTGACCAAAAGAATTATGAATAAAAACGACGGTCGCGATGAACTGGACCGAGACTGACTGACTGTGCCACGACCGGGATCACTCTCGAGGACACGACACGGTGCGTTTCTTTTTCCCAAACAACATTAACATTAGAAATGTTCATACAACACGACATACAACTTAGTTAATCGACCAACGAACAGTTCCCGCGTCTCTGTGGTGGGGTTTATATTGCAAATTTATTTTTCCGTTTCATTCAATTCCTAAGTTTTTAGAAAAATTGTAGAAATAATAATTTTCACAACATCCACTTTCAAGTGACCTTTATCACTAACAGGGCAACACGTTGGGCCATTCACAGTGACACTCGCAAACTGACCGCTCGTTGTGCCCGCGGGCACGTATCGGGCGCATAGTTGTGGAGATATCGTGATGAGTATCAGTGAGAGTATTTTAGGTAAATAATTGTATGATATGGAACAATATAGACAACGCGAGGTTGTCCTCGGGAGTACCTGTCACGGTGCAAAGCGGGGCCCTGGGGTCACCCAGGGTGCCGCGCAGTTGGCTCGGCGAGCGCAGACTGAATCGAATCGCCTATTCCAGTAAACGTTTTCTAAATATTATTAAAATATTGTTTACGAGGGGATTAGTTGGTGGTGGATTGTTTTTGAGATTGTGGTTGTCGCTCTTGGCATCAGCAATTGCATGGCGCGGCGTAGCTTACCTCGATCGCTCACCGTTTCAAAGTACAACGGTTTACGATACGTCATCAGGCCGTGCGGTGCGGGCCGCCCGTCGGCTCCACTGGCGCTGCGACCTTCACCAACGACCAATTGAATTGTATCGATATTCCGCCGCATACGTCACTTCAACTCGCACCAACTGGCTTGTTAGATATTTCCGATGCTGCTCGGTCTGTCTGTCCGCGATCAATAGTTACCGTTGAGGCGCAGAGAAGCGCGAGCGTCGAACCCGCTGCGGTCGACGCACTGAGGTCTGTCTCCAGGCGCCGAGCACTGGTCACCAGGCACTGTCACACGCGGGCTGCGGGCCGGCCGGCAGACGGGCGCGCGGGTCGGGAGGCGCGCGCGCACTGCGGCGCCGCGCCCGAGCTTTTTGCGCTAAAAGCTTAGGTCGCGCGCGCAGCCTCGCTCCCACCTGCGTCACGGCCGCAGCCTCCGCGACACGAACAACAAACCTACATTGCCTGCCTCCGTTTGAAATTGTAATGGCATAGTTATAGTTTGGGATTGAACTGTAACATGTAAGTAATTAAACCTACCAAATTACAAACTTGTACTACACGTCTTCGAATATGAAACTAAAATTTTATTTGCTATATCATTTTGTCTATAAGTGTAATACATATAATGAAGAACGGGAAACTCGAAGTGTGTGTGAAGTTGCACAGGAGAAACGATACGGACTCTTTACCTAATTTAATATTTTTACACATTTGGATAAACTAAATATAATTTATAGAGTTCTGAATATGAAGTAGGTCGGTGCGCGGATCCTCCCGGCGGCCCAGCAACATATCTGACACCCGTATGACCTCCACACGACGAAAGCTCACGAGCGTTACAATCATCACACTGCTCTCTTACTGCTTGCACAAATGTCGTGACGCAACACTGAGCGAGCAGTGTAAGTTACAATATAATTCTATTATTTCGTAAATTTTATAAGCAATGAAACAGAAGCAGGCGGAGCGTCGTATCCCGCCGTGGACGGGCGCGACCGACACGGACACAGAGCTCTCGGCGGCCACCTCGCGCGCAGCTCCTGTAGCGGGCCGTTGTCACCCACAAGTTAGCAGCTCTGCCAGGATTCCATGCCTAGTAAATAGTTACGAGTGCAAAGTCAGTACTTTAAAGTATTTATAATCCCTAACGTACGAAGTGATTTGGAGCACTGACTATGGCGTGAAATGTAAATTAAAAATTACTCCTCGGGACACGGTGAAGCCTACAGGGCAGCGCTCTCTTGTCTTCCAACTAACTCTTGATAAAGTCGATACAAATCATCGGTTGGAATGATTGTTGTTGTTCGAGTTGTTCGAGACTCTCCCTAATAAAAAAGAATGCAGAAAAAGAGTCCCCACATTTCTTCGCAACTCCAAACTTTCCACTTTTTTGGTTTCCCATACGTTGGGCGCTGCGGCGCGTCATGTACAACCGCGAAGTGTTGCAGACAAAGCGAAGAAAAGTCGCCAGCCTAGGTCATGTCCTGCGACACGAGAATATAAGCTTCTGGACTGATCCGGCTCGTGGCGACGGATGGATAGAGGATGCGCGCTGGACGTAGGTTGAGCCGTTGAGCCTCTGAAACAGAGATTTTGTAAACAATTTTATATTTCAGCGTTCTCAAGAGTCCATCAGATTAAAAGTGAAGCGCGAAGTCATGATCGATGAAATGATGAACTTCTGAATACTCCTGTAAATTATTTTGTCGGAATTATCTTGTTACGTTTGTTGTACGTTGCCCTTGGTATTGCGTGTCGCGGACGAATTACCCGAGTGCTGTCCTTGAACGACCTTCATCACCAGCCACGCGCCAGTCTCCGAGCTGAGTCCACGCTAACTGACGACACGGGAACTTCTCGTTACTTGTAAATACGGGGAGATTATACGCCGACACCCGGGGTAACGATGTGTCTAATTTTAAGAGGATTTTTCACCACGGCATTTCGTTTCCCCCTTCTCATAAAGCAACAAAACTTAAAGCGCAGGGGTTTAAAATGGCAGCAGACAGCCCGGGCCGCGCCCACTGACCAGTGACACCTGACGATCTTACCTGAGAGAGACATTCTATTCCTTTTAGAATGCAGAGATCTCAAGCTCACTCCGGGAAGCCCGTCGCCGCGCCGGAGACCTTTTGCTTTGGGCGAGACATCACCACTGACCAGCATCAAAGACCGCGGGCGGCGCTGAGCTGTGTGTGCGCCGACGCGACTTCCGGTCGCCGTTTAATTGCACGTAACACAGTTTGCTGCGGGAGGGCGCGGTCACGCTGAACAAACTCACTGCCATGTAATTCCTACAATTGACATCTTCATTAATTGACTTTAAAAAGGGATGTCCTAAATTTGTCAGTATTTTTATTTTTTATTTGCAATGATTAGCTATAACTTAGGTGCCATGTTTATTTTGTCATTATTTATGTTTCAACAGAAAAAGCGGAAGGTGTTTTTTGTTTCATTTCATTTCAGCTTTATTTTGAATAATACCTCATCGAAAAGTAAAAAAACCGTAATAAATGTATTCATTAAGTTATAGTTGTTGTTTAATTTCAATGCGATGCTCGGTTATTATCGACTCCTGATATAATTTTCTCAGCAGGGGCCGACGAGGGTCCGCAGTCGTCAGCCGCTCGCCGAAGGGCACTAAACTAATGGCAGTGCGGCACCAAGCTATGACCTTATATATAACTGCCCACGTAATATAGATGACATTTGATACATATTATATCTTGGCTTCGGAACACTGAAGACTCGCCGTCCGGCGATGTTTTACATTTTTTCTAAATTGTTAGTTTTTTTTTTAAATAAATAAAGCATTTGTAGCAACCATTAAGTCACAACTCCAAATGACAGCTTGCGACGTAACAAGGCCGTGGCGAGTGTAGTGCGCGGGCTTATATATGGAGGCCTGGCTCCGCCGTGGCGAGTGCTGACCATGTCGTGGACGGCGGTGCTGACTGCGACCGCCATGATCCTCGGCCTCCAGGCCACCTCGGAGATCATGAAGGATGTAACACTTGGCTTCGGCGAGGCGCTGCAGCACTGCAGGGAGGAAGTGAGTTGCATTTCAACCTTTTTTCTAAATTTTTCAGAAGTTTTTTTGAATTGGCTGTCGAGCTGCGGAGACTGAACACTGACTTAGTGTTCGGAAGATATAATATAGAAATCCCGACATAGTGAAATATTAATTTTGCGACTTTTGCTAGAGCCATCTTAGCGAAGACAAGATGGAGGAGTTCTTTCACTTCTGGCGAGACGACTTCCGGTTCGAGGAGCGCGAGCTGGGCTGCGCCATTCGGTGCATGGGCCGCCACTTCAACCTGCTCACCGACTCGCAGCGCATGCACCACGACAACACCGACAGCTTCATCAAAACCTTCCCCAACGGTAACCGATGTCTGTGTTAGTCAAAATTCCATTACATTTGCTTCGTCCTCCAGCAGTTTCGACTCGTCGTTGTGTGACTCGTTACGGACGGGCGGTCACCACCGGTTCTTTTTATTTCCATCAATATGTGATATATGTCAACTCGAACCCGATAATAAAATGATAAGCAGCATAATAAATGATAGTTGTGCGCAGGGGAGCTGCTGTCCCAGCAGATGGTGGAGATGATCCACGAGTGCGAGCAGCGCCACGACGCCGAGCCCGACCACTGCTGGCGCATCCTGCGCGTTTCCGAGTGCTTCAAGTCCAGCTGCCAGGCGCGCAACATCGCGCCCACAATGGAGCAACTCATGGCGGAGCTGATCATGGAGTCCACTTCACGATGACCTCGCTGCACACGTCCCCGCGACCACAGCGCGCCCCGCCTCCGCAACGGACTGATTACGTATCCTGGTTTCTTGGTTATTCTTTAATAAATGATATTGCATCGCTGTGTTCATTTAGTGGTCTACCTGCTGAGAGCCCTAGCACACGCCCTGCCGTCCCCATGTTGCTGCGGAGTGCAACGAGCAGTCGCACACACGTTCCGGGCCGAGGTTCCGTAGCTCGAGCCCAGCCTATTTGTATTGTTGATTGCCCACTTTTCGGTATATTATTTTTCCTTTAAAGTTTATGCCCAATGTGCCGTACATACGTCCACTGTCACGTGTGGTACGAAATAAGCTTGGTAACTGTAATTGGTATATCTGTCTACTCCGCTTTGATAAAAAAAAACGCAAAAGCTTTTCAAACGCTCTCCCGCACGGGGCATAACAGAGCACGAAAGAAGTACAAATGAAGTAAATTTTCATTGCCAACAATATAAATTTGAATATTTTGGAAAAAATTTAACTTCTACCAACGTACATTTGTGCGAAGATGTGAAAAGCGATAGAAGACTAGTATTATTATAACACAAACAAATCCGCAGCCTGCCAAACCCTGTGGCCTGTGGGTAAAGGACGTAAATATTTATTTACACCCAATTCTTAAAGTATATGGGGTATAAACTAGCGCTGTGTCTTGATGTGGTGAAATAGTCGAAAGATGGTACGCGCTAGTTTAGTAAGTGCCTATTCACTCTACTCATGAAGGTTCCCACGTCGTACTTAGAAAGACTGATGCCAGCGACTTGTAAATTAATAACTTGTAACTTCTTGTAGGTGCCAACTAAAATCCGTCGTATCGTCCAGTGGAGTTGAAAGTTCTTCGGGCATTTCTTCTCCCAGTGCTAACGCATCCCAAACTCAAAGTTAGTTTAGGTTTTGAACGTCGAGTAGATATCATACCGTATCGAGCCGTGCTTCGGCCCTCGAATCGGAATGCTAACACGTAACATAGTAACCATCCAAGTCGAGGTTACCCCTCGCCGGATGGAACCTTGTGTTATAGTTACTAGTAATAGAGGTTCAGGGTAAGCGATCTAAGAGCTATGCCACTTCTCTATCCGGTGACGTAGTAGTTAAAGTCAATTTCTTTGGCTAAGCAGTGTAGTTCTAAATTCTTCTCATAAAAAATATATATTTTCTTATGAGTTCAATTCGTAATGTTTAGAGCACAACACTTCAAGTGCAACCTGGACAATAGTTTTTACTGCCATCCACACTATCTGCATAAAACAATATTATTTAAAATAAATTACTATAATTCATTTAACCTAAAAAAGCGCAATCTAACATACACGTTGTACATATGTATACGTATGTTACTACTTACCTAAATGATTATTGTTCATATGTCTTATTAATCATATTTAAGAAATAATTCTCTTAATGTATTCTTCTGAGATAAAACTTCTAGGTAGATATGTTACAAGCAAATTTTATATTGTAAATGGCAATACTTTTCTCTCATCAGTCAGGTTTTAGTATGTACCTGTAAATCAATGTCATACAAGTTACATATCAGAACAATGTCATTTGATTTCGCCTCGAGCAAGTGTCGAATCGGGAGTGACCAAAAATTGATTTTTATACAAAATTGATAACAGAAATGCAGTTAATGTAGTGTGTGTTTGTGTGCTCAAGTGGTCGAGACGCAAGTATGAGCTATGATATTGGATGGATCATCCCGCGGCTACGAAGCCCGGGCAGACTGTGGAACTGCGCCAGCTCCATAACGGTGGCAGTCGTTGGATTATTTAGCAAAATCATTATTGGTGAGCTGACAAAATATATTTATGTAACATATGCGAAAGGTATTCTAAATATCATTGCAGCGTTCCGATAAGCTGTTACATTAGGTAATTGGTGATTTCGCGTGTAACGGCCTAGCGTGCATCGGGGAAACCTGAACTATTGCTAAATTTGCATAATTCACAATAAACAAGAAATACATTCCTTGTACCGCCTTAACCCTATGTATAACAATATATATCATATATAATGATAAATATGATTAGAATATATGTAGTCATGATTTGTCATGTTAATATTCACCTTGTTATTAGAACAATGTTAAAAGTGATTATTTTTTTTGCTGTGTTACACCAATAAACTTATTAATATATAATGAATACTTAATAATAAGCCACACTTAGCACAAAAGACAAACAAATGTGTGAGCTTGTTACTACAAGAAAATGTAGACAGACAGATTATTATATATGCAACTAACAGAATATAGACTTAACCAAGCATCCTTACAGCAATTGCACAAAACATCCTTCCATAATCTGGCTTGTAGGATGTAACAGCAAGTGTTATTTTTAACATTTGGTGGGATAAAGCACAGTGGGTATGCTTTCAGCATGCACTTGGCTTGGTTCAATCATAACAATTGATTAAGACATATGAGACATGTTTTTCAGACAGTCAATCATCACAAATGCTCTAGTCTCTTCTATATATTATTATAAATTTAAATGAACACAATTTTAGACCTTCCATTCTTTTGGTGCCAACTCAACTTTGACACAAGGCACAAACAGACAATTTATGCAAGTAATGCCCAAGAAGTCTGCTCAAAGTTCAATATTTATTTGTACTCAATTTTGTCAATGTATATTTATTTGTAATTAATTGAGTTTGATATTGCAACATTTTAATTTTACTATGTATTTATGTTTGGTGCACAAATTTCACATTTTTGAAATTATACTGAAAATGAATGTGTTGACCGACATGCGTGATTGTGTTTTGTTTACAAAAATACTTTGAACTCACTGATGATATGTGAATATGTAGTGTTTACTTATGTTTGTTTGACTATTACATATATGTTTCTGTTTTAAATTCTCCCATGCTCGGTGAATTGTGAACATTCTGTTAAATGTTATCTCACCATTCTCAACTTATCAAGGTTTTCAGGTAGGTATGAGATAAGCTCACTTTATTTTAGTTCCAATAATAAATTTAATTATTTAAAAAATTTTCAACAACTGCTATGGATTCTGTTGTTGCACAAATAAGTGAGTGTTGTTGAGGAAGTAGTGTGCTTAGTACCAGCGTGAAGTGGGCACATGTCTGCGTTTTCACTTCTTGTAAGTAATTATTATTTGGCTGTTTTTTTTTTACTTAACTGGTTAATATAAAAGAAAGTGACTGAAGTTGAACTTATAAACATTACATTTAAGTAATTTCAAAAACAGAACAGGTTCACAATTTATTAGTTTTTTTGTGCAATTGAAGTGCCATCATTTACGAACCGACTTTAATTTTTTTGTTCATAACGGTTTAGTTTCAATAACATCTCAAATTAATTTTGCTGCCGAAGTACAATGGCTTTCAAAGATATACCCAAAAATTCCCAAACACCATATGCTTATTTAGATAGCAGATGACTTTAACATCAAAATAATACAGACAAATTGAAAACTTTTTTTTGAATTGTATTGAGACCACAGAGAAAGCATGGAAAGCTGCATTCCTTGTGAAACCACATTGGTCACAGAGCCAGCAAAGTTGCGATCACCCAGTGAAAAGCACACATCGGCTCTTGAATACATTCCAAACACACATCCTGGCGACCCGCAGTGACGCCGGGCACAAGTCACGCAGTAGGCTAACGAGTCAACAGGCGTACCTCATACACAGTCGTCCAGACGAGAATCCATCCAAAGGTAGAGGAGGAAAGTAACAAAAGGTGGTTCTTACGAATATAATTATTTTTGTATTTATTGCAGAAATATCACTTAATATGTGTAAATACATAATTCATTAAGATTTCAAAGGGTGTTTTAGATTTAGTCCGTGGCCGGAACTAAGCGTGCGCTGTTGTTGCAGACTGGCTGAACAAGACCACTGTGTACAACCGCGAGGCGCTGTCGCGCGCGGTGCGCCGGCCGGCTGGCGTGCCGCTGCTCACCGTCTCCAACCACCACTCCTGCTTCGACGACCCCGGCCTGTGGGGTGAGTCACGCCCACCTTGCACTGTACCGTCACGAACAGTCATCGTGTGAAAATCACAAACCAATACTTCCTATTCTATTCACTTCATTTTTTTTGGAGCTTGTCAAAGACGTGAATAAATGTAATAATGTGTAACTTCTCTGCCACGACTGGCGTTGTTGTGACGACCACACTCTTTCTGCTGTACAATTCCGGTAGTTTTTTCTCTTCTTGCTTCAATCTCATCTGTTGGCAGAAGTGATTAGAACCAATATATGTATGTTTTTATCCGGCAGTAAAAGCCCATAAAGCGATGCACCTCCAATCCCAACATACACACTATATCACCTTAAGGTTATCCAGGTTTTGCTATGGTCCGTGCCCTTTAGTTCTGGGCTCGTAGAATAAGGATGTCCCTGCCTGTCATAAAACTCGGAAACTAAGAACTCGGCTTCACTGACCGACAAGAGGCGACATTGGCTAACGGTGTCACCTCCCTTCTCGGGACGTGCTCTCCGAGATCACAGTGCTGAGGGGCTTCGGTGCGTTCCACTGGAGATCCCGAAGCCCCTCACAATGCACAGAGGAAGGGCCATCGGGGGGGATAAGAACCCCACATAACTCCGCCCTCCAGAAAGCGGGGTATCTTCTTGAAGATTTCCCAACATATGACATGTACAATTACTGGAGCCATTGTATATTGTCAAAACCTACATGTAATGATAGTAGGGAAGGCATCGGACAAGGCCGAGGGGCTTATCGCTGTCGCACGACAATGTGTTGCAGGCGTGCTGAGCGCGCGCACGCTGGCGAGCCGCGCACGCATGCGCTGGGCACTAGCGGCACACGACATCTGCTTCACGAGCGCGCTGCATGCCTGCTTCTTCGCGCTGGGCAAGTGCGTGCCCGTCGTGCGCGGCGCCGGCGTCTACCAGGTGCCCGCGCTCTCCTCCCTTTACCACTTATTAATATTTACCAATGACAGCTTTTTATTTCAAATTCCTCCATCCAATCATGTTTCTGCCGAATCACTCGTGATTTTAGTAGAGGCGTTTGCATCAGCTTTACTGTCACTTGCGGGTTGCAGCCCGCGATGGACTTCTGCGTGGAGCGCCTGGCGCTGGGCGAGTGGGTGCACATCTTCCCCGAGGGCCGCGTCAACGTGGACAAAGAAAACATCAGGTGACCTGTGCCCCGATTCATTTCTAATATTTATATGTGTGATTCAGTGCACCCCGCTCCTTCGGAGTAGGACTGCTGGCCACTTTTCCTTTCTGTTCCGGTATTGTGACATTATCAGGTCACCTTGAGCTGCAGCCAGCGGAGCGACCGCTCAGCCCTCTCTCCTCAACCTGACGCAAACGTCGTCACTTGCGAGTAGTTCCATCTTACTTAGACCGAAATTATACAGAGCGAAAATGTTAGTATGAGATAGAGGTGAGGGGCGTGTCTGTGCCTGTATCTATGCAGTCCTTGCGCAGGTTCAAGTGGGGCGTGGGGAGGCTGGTGGCCGAGAGCTGGGCGCGCGGGCAGACGCCGCTGGTGGTGCCCGTATGGCACGAGGGCCTGGACCGAGTGCTGCCTAACGTGGAGCCTTACCGACTGCGTCTGCGAAAACGGCTGCATCTGTGCGTGGGGGAGCCCATCTCTCTGTCGCCGGTGCTGCACAGGTACTTCCGTCGCCCTCCGCCCCCAAGCAACTCCAGGTAGAGTCCCGAAGCCGCCCTCGGCGACACCGACTCGGGATTTCCAGGAGTCGCAATAGTGGTCACTATCCACTTTAGTTTCAATATTGTTTATTACGTGATCTTAAGCAGATGGCAATATGGAGCCATTGTCCTCATTGACATTAAAATGTTATTTCAGCTTAGCTTAGCTTTGTAGGAATTTAGAGGCTCTTTTGCGAAGATTTGCGGATATGCGAGTGCGTTGTAACGTGCCCGCCGTGCTCCGCCGCTATAAGAAAGAACCCTTCTGACCGCAGGTTAAAGAGTGCGAACGCTTCCGAGGAAGAAACGCGGCGAGTCATAACGGAGTGCATCCAGGAAGAGCTGCACAGGCTGCGCGACGCCGCGCGCTCGCTGCTGCGGGCCGCGGGGGACGCCGCCCCCGCCTGCGCCCCCGCCCCCGCCGCCCAACACAACGGCACGGAGCGCGACAAGGCCGCGTAGCTGCCTCGCATCTGTTTCAGCACAAAAGACAGAGACAACACGTTTTATTTTCACACAACATTAATCAGTGAGCCGCAGTTTTAATTGTAAGCTAAGTGTGTAAATATCGTTCCGTGTACAGAGTGCAGTCGGGTTATGTTTATTTATGTAAGGGGGCGTGCGGCCGCTCGCCACGCCCTCCAATCAATGTACAGTACTATAATATTTTATAATGATATACAAGTGGTCGGGCTCGGTGTGGGTTTGCAAATTGAGTTTTGATCTATTTACAAATGATGTGCCGACGTGTAGAGGAGCCGCCTAATTATAAGCAATTGATAGATTTTACCAAAGCCATGTACTGTTGACTTTCGATATGTCGAAAACCTCCATTCCTCGACGTGTCCTCCCTCCAAGAGGTAAATAAGCGGCCATTTCCACACAAATTGTGTGGAAATGGTGCTCGAAAACTCTGTAACACATTTTTGCGTCTCCGTTGAACATCGACTTACAGAATCTGGTATTAAAACAATGAGACGATGTAGCATGGCGCGTGTTCTCTGAAGCTTGCGGCCGTTTCGATGCCATTCGTGTATTCACAAGAGGAACATGAAGAGACGTCAGGTTTTGTTAGTTCTCTGCGGCGCTGAATACGAGTGACAGCTTAGAGAGAGACAGAGCGGAGCCCCTCGCCCTGCCGGCAGCTCGTCGCCCGCCGGGAGCTTGCGTTAACTAATTTATAACGACTATTATTGATTTATTTTATATTCACATTGCGCAGCTACCAATATATATATATCTATATATATATATATATACGCACATACGAATCAACGCTTCTAGGTCCGTGTCCCGGCCGCTACTATCGGTGTCGCAGTATTGCAGGATATTGTGTCTATTAAATCATTAAAAAAACTATCATAAATTATTTATTATTCCATTATGCACGCAGTCGCGATGTCAAAATAATTGCGACTGTTTCCATTTTTGTCACGAATTCTTTTTTAATAAAAAATAAATAAATTTAATTCCTCCGAAAACTTAACTAATAACGAACACAGACGTTTTTATACATTTTTACGTCCCTCTGCCGCGGCCGCTGTCCTCGGGGCCGCGGCCGCGAGCTGCTCTTTGGGGATCGATGTGTCTTCAATTAAGTAATAAATCTATGAATCTTGGCACGGCTGATTTTATTTCAACTTTAAATTCAATTTAAGTTTTAACAAGGAAGCGCGTCACGGGCTTCTGGATGGCTGCGGAAACGTATTCAGCGTCACGTTACACAACATAACCAATTACATTTCTCCTAGCATTCGTCCGGTCAATTTAAGTTTCTGTCAGAGCTCCATCTGCCTTTGTTCTCCGTCGTCCTTCGTTCAGAATTCTATTTGGAAGCGCGTGACATTGGTTGGTGAGTTGAATGCTTAGTATCGCACCTTCAACACGGGCGGCACGCGCAACCGGGACACTACTGGCATAGCTAGGGGACTACTGGAATGGGGGAGGGGACTACTAAAACAATCGGGGAATCGTAGTCAAGTGTATTTAAAATATACATACATAATTATCTGACGCCGAGATACGTGCAGCACACGCGGCTCGCACCGACCGGGACTAACTGAACTACAAGCAGCACAGAACATGGCCGACCGCCCAGTGCTTGCCGCGTGCGCCGGACGTCTTGCGCCCCACTCGTGTCCATCTCATCAATTGTTAAAAGTTTATCCAACACGTCGGTGTCGCGTCGTACAAATGCAACAGGTAAAATAATTTTTACATAAAATTGTAAAATGACACTAAGGTCGACCCCCTTATTGTATATTATTGTGTGTATGTTTTAAGTCATAAATTTATAAGACAGTCATAATGTTTGTGGCGAGAGCCGGCGCGGGTGATGTCAATGCGCGGCGTGCAGCGGCAGCACGGAGCAGGCGGCAAAGGGCGGCCGGTAGGTAAGGTGAAGGTCGCGGAAGAGGCGCGGCGGCGGCGCTACGTTGGCGAGGTAGACGCGGCCCAGCGCAGGCGGCAGCGCGCCCGGCAGCACGCCCAGCACGGCGGCGCGCGCGCTCAGCCCCGCCCACCCCTGCTCCGGCGGCTCCAACGCCATCACCACGGCGCGCGCGCTTCTCGCCCACTCCAGCGCCTCCCTGTGTCACGTCCGCACATTACATCACCTGTTCGTATTCCTCACTTCTGCGATTCAATACGTAAGACTCACTCATATTGATCAGAGGCGTGCGTCTCCTCCGGGTCGTGCAATGCGACGAGCACAAGATCGGGGCTGGGCAGAGAGTCCGTGCGGCTGACGGCCGCGCCGCCGCCCAGCGCCAGCGCGCTCAATTCTTTCTGGAGATCAGCACACTGCGCCGCCGCCGTGGGCTCCCCTAGAACATACCGTCTTTTCAATCCATTTCCATGGCTTGTTATATCGATCTCACTCCTCGGGCGACAACACAATCTTCAACTAATTGACTGAAACTGGTTTTGACTTGTGACTTTTCAATGTGTAAGGTTAGCCGCTAAGCATTCTTATGCGCGGCAAAATAATTCTTCGGTGGTCTTAATACATCGATTCCCATATAAATATATACTATTCAATATATTAGACTGCTGAGACATTACGCCATGCAGTGGGGTGAGAAGGCACAAACCCGCGAGCAGCACGTATGCGCGGGCGCCGTGCGCTGCCAGCAGACGCGCGGCCAGCACGGCGGCGGCGCCAGTGCGGTGCGGCGCCACCAGCGACACACACACTGGCGCCTGGTGGGCGTTGCGCGACTCCAGCCGCCGCCCGCCTCCCACCAGCCGCAGTGCCACGTCGGCAGCGGCGCGAGCCAGCAAGGCCCGCGCCCCCTCTGCAGCCGCGCCGCGCATGCCGGCCCACAGGCGGCGCCGCAGCGAGCTCGCCACGCCCGGCACCACAAGCCCGCCCTCAGTGCGGTACTCGCACGCGAGCAGCTCGTCCGGCACCACTATACCAGCGCCGGGCTGCGCCACCGCCCCCAGCACGCTTTCATCGTGACGCAAGCGCGCACCGGCCTCGTCCGCGGCGCGAACCACGTCCGGCCGAGCGGCGCTCCGCATCTGCTCCCAAAGCGCCTGTCGACAGTTTATTTCCACCTTTAATGTCCTCTTCCCTCCACTAAATCCCAATTCCAAATACAACTAAGCACTCAAAGCGTTAATTTCTCTTGTGCAGAGTGACTGCCAATAGAGGTTCAGGCTAAGCTATGTAGAGCTCTGCCAACTTCGGTGATACTATTGAGGTCAGCTTCTCTGGCCGTTGACACCATGCAAACATTTAAATATTGTGTGAACTGAAACTGTACATGTGCTATTTATATTATGTGGTCTTATGTCTGGTGAATGATGCAGAGGATAAGCATATAGTCACATGGTATACTGGTACAATGTAGAGAGGTGCTACCTGTTTATCGAAGAGCGCGAGGTTGCCTTCGAAGTCGAAGTCCTCGAGCAGCGCGGGGTCTGCCGCGTCGCCGAAGCATGCCTCATTGCGACGGCGCGCCTTCTCCTGGCCGCCGTTGCGCCCCTTGGGAGTGGAGCCAGACGCGCCCAGGCTGCCCGCGCCTGTGTGAGCGCCACACCACATTTTGTTACTTAACAGCCAAATCAAATTTCATTTTAACACCTTGTCAATGAACTTCCTGTCAGTTGACAACAAACATTATAAAAAAAATAATCTTTGAACTAACTAATATAAACTTATTTCAACCCACATTATTTCGTCATAAACACAGTGGGTTGGGCAGCTTGTAAAGACAAGTCACGTCATCGAGTTTACTTATACAAACTGGTGCTTCTGTTTTTGGCATAAAGTGCCTTCCCCTCTCATTTTAACTTTATATAAATGTTAATAATTTCAGTACACATGCAGCTATGTAAGTCTTTGGCACAAACCTTCCCCCAGTTCCTAATAATGCAAATTTTCAATTTTTAGTTCAAGCACCATAGATATTTGTTCTTGACATAGCAGGGATAGAGACAACAATATTATTAGTGGCATTGAAAGACTACTTTCATAAGCATTTAGAAGCTGCAGAAAGAACCTACATATAACCACATGTTGCTGAATGCCACCTTAGTTATTTAGGAATTTTCATAATCAGTTCCCCAGTGATAAGGATTGTATATTTTTGGATTATTGATGATCTGCTCCCAGTCACTGCAATGGATGGCCCAGTTCTACCACCTCCTTGGGCTTTGGCCTCTACACCGTTCCCGTCACTACTCATCTTTCCAAAATGTTGGTCTTTCTACATACAAAGTGGCCAAAAAATGTCATTACATGTTGAGGATAATCTGTTGTCTAGTCACGAGTGAGCGTGAAGTAGAAGCAGTATAAAGATGCAGAGAGATGAGCTGAAGCTTGCCACACACAAAACAATTTCTCACTCTCATACAACTTCAAAAGTGATACAAATAGATTAATATATTCATTATTCCCCATACATATGTATAGCAACATCTTGTAACAGAGAACTGGCTTTCAGAAAGTATTTGCTGTTCAAACACAATTAGATATTTTGTACTATATTTATACAACGAGGGCAATGGGTCACGTGTGTCACACCAAGAGCATCATTCATAATGTGCAGTGACCTTAATGGATTGCTTTATTGATTTGGATAAAGCTTGTACCCACAATTTTTTTACAATTGTGTGATTCCAATGAAGCAATGTTACTACAATGTCCATTATATAATGAAAGTTAATAAAAAGTGTCAATACCAGATTGAGTAGTGTTTTTATTACTTCGAGGCCCTTGTATGTCTATAGGCTTGCTACGACTGGGACCTGAAGCGACACCACGCACCATCCCCGCCTTTGCAATATGCATTGTATTCACATTGCTCGTACTGGCTTGATTACTTACTGAAATATAAATTATCTGCTATAGTGTAAAACAATAAAACTCTTAATCATATCAAT
Organism: Meandrusa payeni; assembly: GCA_029286785.1. Lineage (NCBI taxonomy): Eukaryota > Metazoa > Arthropoda > Insecta > Lepidoptera > Papilionidae > Meandrusa > Meandrusa payeni. The sequence goes on along the minus strand of JAGSMX010000008.1, from coordinate 42,067 downwards.
TTATATTATAATGATATCTGAGCAAAGACCCCAGACAACAAACTTGTACAGCACACAAATGTATGTCTTGTCATCTCATACCGGAGATGAACTATATTAAAAAAATATACATAGTTATTGCCAATTATTATGTGACTATTTTATCAATGAGAAACATGAATAGATCAATAATACTGTGATGTTTTCTTATAATATATAAATACATGGTGATATGGAATACAAGAGAAGTGCTACAAGCACAGGATAACTTTACCTGCACTCGTCACATTTGATGGATTAGCTTGCAAGTTTTCGCACACTGTGGCACGCTGGCCCTTTTTATTGCCCTTGCTGACTGCAACAGTACTGTGTGTTTTTTCAGCAGGTTCTCCATGCGATTCTTCTATTATCTTCAATTCCTTTATGTCCGCGGCACTACAATAATAAAAATAGATTCTGTGAAATTTTGAAAGCGCTCAACGCTATAGTCAAGTATTAATACAAAACGGCAATATTTTTAAGGCTTACTTTAGTGTAACTTTAGACTTCGGATATGGAAATCCGTTTCTGAAGGCTTTCGTTAAAGTTATTGTGCTGCCGTCAGTTTCTATAATTGTCCCCTGGTAACAACCAAGTGGATCACCACAATTTACAGATACGGCGTAACCAACCCAATTCGACATATTTAGCTTATAAACAGAATGCACGATAACCTCACATATATTTTAAACTGAATGTCGTTATTCTAAATTACATGTTGCTTTACTGCCTAAGGTTTTGTTTTATCTCAAAGAGTAATATGTAAATAATAAAAATAACAAAATGGGACGCGCATGGCCACAGTTTTATATAATTATAATAAAACCAAGACAATAAAACTGTCAAGTTACGATTGGTTACTATGACACTTGCTTATTAGCGATTCTAGCATGGCGGCCCCTCAAAAAAGAATAGGTAGGGGCCCAAACCAAAGACATTTAGGTATCATTTATATAAGTTAAGCAGTAGTTTAAGTAGTGACATCAATGTCGTATTAGTTCAGTACAACCTGTAAAGATAAGTGCATGTCTTGAATAAATAAAATAAATACGCAAAGCACTATGTAACAACATCATGAGAAGTCATAAAAATGATTGTATACTCTTTGAAGGCTTATACTAACGTAACAGGGGACAGATATTAGACATTACATTACAGGTTATAGTGCTTACTTGTGACTTTATAAAGTACGTTAAACAGTACCTACATATACAATTTATTTAATTATATTATGATTGTAAACGTCTAGGCGACATTTTACATTCTCTTTCTTCTTTCACAGTCGTGTTCGTTTTCTTCAAAATGTTTGACAAGGTATACTTACTTAATTAATCCCAATATCTCAATCAACAAATATTTTTGTCTACAATTATATAGGATATCCGTATACCGTTATACCTTCGGAACTCAAAGTCCAATGCTATTAAAACTGACATAAACCTAATTGAAAGCACTTTACAACCAAAAACATCAAAATCGGTTTAGAAATGACGGAAGCATAAATGCACAAACATTAAAAAAAACAATTCAACACTTCCTGGTTGATATTTATGGGTTCGGCACAAAAAAGGAACTCAATGACAGTTAAAGCAGTCAGCTGTCAGTCACATCGGAGATCAAAGGCAATGTGCAGTCTGTATGGGATCAGTTGTTGTGAATGTGAATCATGTGCTTAGGGTTGAGTAAAGTATTGGAACGTCAATATTTAAGATATGAAAATTTAAATGTAGAAATTTGAAATTAGTGTGAAAACAATATTTTGCTTTAGAGTTCGAAATGGTGTATCGGTCGAATTAATGAATGTCAAATTGGGACATTTCTTCAAACTTTAGTCTGTAGGTTCGCAGTGCAGATACTTGGTACTTGCAGTGTTTCATAAGTCTCTCAATATGATTTATTCGACAATGGTAATATTTTATAAACAACTTAAATTTTTCCTTTTTCTGTTCTTTATTCAAGTTTTGTGTCAGTTTTAGTTACTGTAAAATAAAGAGATATTGATTGATAGGCGGGAAGATAATCAGTTTTCAACTTGTTAGGAGGTTATACTGTGACTACTGTGTGAAGCTCAAGTCGTAATGTATTTACTACATTTTTATTGTTTATTTTGGTAATGATGTAAGAAACCAATCCTACTAATCACTGTATAAAACTTTTAGAGATTCTTCGCTGGTTTTTCTTCGTTATTCGTAAGAAAAATTTGGTGATCACTCATTATAAGACATCTACATGACACAATTGAAAATCTGTAACATTATATAGTACAAATACGCTATTTTGAAAAAGAAGACAGTCAGTGGCCTAACCCCCTGTCACGTACAGGAATTATTAACATCTCATCATAGAAAATTCTTCGTCTGTGCTGTTGGTTAAAATGTGGGTTAAAATTTTTTACGTCGTGTCGTAATGTATAATTCTTTTGCTGCAAATTCATAAATTGAATTTAAAGTTTTAAACAAATAAATGATGCTATCTATAGCGACCTTCACGAACAATCATTCGCGGTTACTGCTGGTGCTGTCTAATCTATTACGACCTAAGGTTATTTAAGAAAGGTTTAATGACAAAAAGTGTGTGGTATTGGTAGAAGTATGTAAAGATGTGTTCGTTGGCACAGGAGGGTGCGGACGACAAGGTGCGGCGCGGCGGGGTATCGGCGTGGTGGGCGGCGGGCGCGGCGGCGGCCACCTCGCTGCTGTTGCTGGCGGCCGCGCTGGCCGAGCGCCGCCTGCCCGCGCCGCGCGCCGGCCCGCCGCACACGTTCAACGCCTACCGCGCTCACGCGCACCTCGTCAACCTCACAGCTATCGGACCACGGGTAGGCGCCGACCTAACCAACATCAACGGCCCAGGCTGACACCGTGAGAGTGACTAGGGCTAATGTCGAGGGTTGTCCAAGTCCTAACAAAAAGAGTTCACAAACATCATTTTTTCAAAATAAATTGAAAATGCTTCCTAAATGACATCATTATCTGCATCGGGTCATGATGGAGGGCACGAGACAGGTGTGTAGCGGCGGGCTGTGCAGGTGGCGGGCAGCTACGAGAACGAAGTGTTGGCGGTGCAGTGGGCGGTGGAGGCGCTGCGCCAGATCGCCGCCGAGGCGTCGCCGCACAACCGCCTCGAGATCGACGTGCACACGGCCAGCGGCGCCTTCCCGCTCTCCTTCTTCGACGGTGAGCGCCGTATTCCGTGCCACTGTGACGTCGTCGGCGAGCTGGAACCTGGACGTAACTGTTTCACAGGCGGCGTATCTATTTAGTGAGAAAGTTATGCACATTAAACGTTCATGATGCTAAACTTATCAATATAATTAGGACGATTATACGTATGGCATAATGGCAGCGAGTGCACGCGGCGAGGATCGCACGCGAACTGCTGTGTACCGCACTCGCTCCAAATAATGTTCATACACAAAACTGCACGAATTGCTCGGTTGGACCGTAAAGGATATTCACCATCGAGCTTGAAATGAAGAAAAGTAAAAGTAATAATAAAGTAATATATTCGTCTCGTATTTTCGAAGACATGGTCTTACATAGTACATACTTAAGTGGCAGCTGCCCGAGTAACGTGTAACTGCGCAGGCATGAACAACGTGTACCACGACGTGCAGAGCGTGGTGGCGCGGGCGCGGGGCGCGGGCGAGGGCGCACGCCCCGGCCGCACGGCGCTGCTGCTCAACTGCCACCTGGACACGGTGCCCGGCAGCCCCGGTAACCGCCCCTCGCCGCCGACCGTGACTCTTTCTTATCTTTTACTTGGCACCTTCTCTAACTCCATGGCAACAGAAATATTTTGCCCGTTCCTTACAACAATACAATATACGACACCGGAAATGAACACTTTCCATGAAATCAATTGCAAACGATTCCAAATAGTACTCAAGATAAAGGATGCTACGAGTATTCTATCCGCGACGGCGCGAAGCAACCTCCACTGAGAGCCACGATTAGTTTTGGGAACCACGAGTTCGGAACCAACCACTACTAAACAAGTGATCGTGATGGTGAATGTCACTCGCAGTCACTAGTTTCTGCCGAGAGCCTGGATTTTACCTGTGTTTTAATCTTCTGGCCTTCGAGGACTCAGTAGTAGGAAAGAATCGCATTCAACCCATCCTGTCGCCTGCCGCCAGCTGAGCGGCTGCGCACAAAGCGTGCCGGTATTCACCGCGAGGTATTAAAGTGAAGCAGTAACCGAGGTGACTGGGCGCAGGCGGCAGCGACGACGGCGCGGGGTGCGCGGTGGCGCTGGAGACGCTGCGCGCGCTGGTGGCCGCGCCGCGCCCGCTGCGCCACCACGTGGTGTGCCTGCTCAACGGCGCCGAGGAGAACATCCTGCAGGCCTCGCACGCCTTCGTCACCACCCACAAGTAACCGCGAGCACTCCTCGACGATCTTCACAATTCACTAACATTTTCAGTCTTTTGAAGAGAAACGAATAAAAGATGAGTGTAAGAGTAAGCGCCGGGTCTCGGAAGAGATCAGACTGAAGTAGAGATTGTCATACACGTAGAACTTATAATTGGGTCGCATGCTGGTCGGGTGGCAGAATAGGTAACTGAGAAGTGAGCAGCGCATGATCACGTGGTACACACCAGCCATTTGTTAGTCCACAGAGCAGTGCAAGACAACACCGATTCCTAGCTCTGTTATCTGTTTTTAAATAATATCTGTGTTAAGCAGAGCATACAGCTCCCTGTCACGTCATATGATGGCTTCCAAAAGTTTTGATTTTTTTTTTTTTAATGACGAACTACACAGATTGGCCAGAGAAGCTGGCCTTGACTGCTTCACCGGATTGAGAGGTGGCATAGCTCTTAGGTCGCTTAGCCTGAACCTCTATTGCTAGTAACTCGACACAAGGGTCCCCGGTGAGGGGTAACCTCGGCTTGACGGTTACTATGTTACGCGTAAGCATGCCGATCCGAGGGCGCCTGAGAGGGCCGAACCACGACTCGGTCGGTTGCTATTTCACGGATAATCTAAGAGACATTCAAAAGCTAAACTAACTTTGAGTGCCACTTCGGGAAGCGTTGGCGCTGGGAGAAGAAGTGGCCGAAGAAACTCCAGCAACGCTCCTAACATCTAAGGGTGGGCCTGCCCATAAAATAGCGGTAACGCGTATGATTATTCGCAACCTCCGATGGTCGCGAATGGACGCTTTGTGGATTTGTAGAGATCTAGCCTGTGCAATGGTAATCGCGTCGTCCGGATCGTCAAGAACGTGTCTCGGCCTCCGGGCGACGCGACGGAATTTATTATAGGAAGGCTTATAAGTGGCGGCACTTACAAGAAGTTTGTTAGAATGTTTGGTGGCAGTCTCGAAAACCGTCGAGATGCCTGCTTAAAGAATTGGGCTATTGTCGGTAACCCTGTATCAACGTGGAGCTCGCGATTACGTACGAACCACGGCGCACCCGTGGCTCGTCGCAGAAAACGATTCTGAATTACTTGTAACCTATGGATATGTTTATGGGCGGCATGCGCGAAGACCGGGCTCGCGTACGTCATAACGGGACGTATAACTGCTTTGTAAAGTGTCACCTTATTACGGAGGACATTTTACTTTTCTTATTAATGAGGTGATATAGGCGACCCATAACGTAGGCCGCCCGGTTCCTAACTTGATCTACGTGAGGGCCGAAGCAGAGTTTGGGATCTAATACGACACCAAGGTATTTGGTTTGTGTAACCCATGGAATAGGGTACCTAGAAGTTGGACGCAACGAGGTGGAGACTGAAGACGCCTCGTGAAGTACATGGCTGCGCTCTTGGCCGGGTTGATTTCTATTCTCCATTTCCGAAACCAACTCTAGGGCATCGGCCGCGGTCTGGAGTTTTTAAGAATGACTTCGGGAGAACGCCCGGAAGCATAAATGCCGGTATCGTCGGCGAAAAGGGCTAGCTCTGCTCTACGTGAGCGCGGAATATCGTTAGTGTAGAGCGTGTATAGGACGGGACCGAGTACGGAGCCTTGTGGTACTCCGGCTCGAACGGGACGGGGGTGGAGCGCACTCCTCGACGCGGTACCTGAAGGTTCGACCGGTAAGAAAATCGCGCACTATGCGCACTAGATAGTCGGCACCCCAAGCTTGTATAGTTTGTATACAAGCCCGGCGTGCCAGACTTTGTCGAATGCCTTCGCCACGTCTAGAAGATTGCTCCTGCATGCATGCCAATAAAGGATTTGGCTAAGTTTTTGAAAAGTGATATTTGAGTATTAAAATTGATTAATAGAGAAGTACGAATCGGTAAGTTTGTACAGAGTGGGTCCGTTAGTTGACATCGAGTAACCGCAAATAATGTGTTTTGTTGAGGATGAGATATTGTTACATGGTATGTCGACCAGACCAGAGCATGAGACCAGCGGGTGTCGCCAGCACATGCACTATACAATAGGAATTCATAAAATACAAGACGACTGAGCGCCGGCGTGCTGCAGGTGGGCGCGCGACCTGCGTGTCTTCGTCAACATAGAGGCGTGCGGCGCTGGCGGCCGCGAGGTGCTCTTCCAGGCCGGGCCCCACGACCCCTGGATGCTGGAAGTGAGTAGAGCCGTGTCTGTTGTTGCTACCGCCCATTTTAACCAGTGGTAGGCCCCAGTAGCGACGAGCACTTGGTGCACTGCAGGAATCTGCCGGCACCAACGGGGTAGTCACGTTGCACGCCGACGTGAAACAGTCATATCTTATTGTGACCGCGCGCGTCGTGTCCACTTGCCTTGAGCGTGTGTGTGCTCGCAGGTGTACGCCGGCAACGTGCCACACCCCTTCGCGTCGTCGCTCGCGCAGGAACTGTTCCAGAGTGGCCTCATACCCGCCGACACGGACTTCCGCATCTTCCGCGACTTTGGCAGACTCTCGGGTGAGTGGTCGAGCGCGCCCGGGTGAGACTGCATCTGCCGGCGATCAAGACTAATTGCTTAGTCCACAGAGAGCGGCCGGTGACTAAACAATTAGATGATGGTCAGTGCAAATTATTTAATACAATTTTGCAGTAAATGTGACATGTCCTAAGCCGAGGCAGGTGATGTGAACTGTGACTCGTGCGTGTGCTGTTGCAGGCGTGGACCTGGCGTGGAACAGCAACGGCTACGTGTACCACACGCGGCTGGACACGGCGGAGCGCGTGCCGCTGGGCGCATTGCAGCGCACCGGCGACAACGTGCTCGCGCTGCTGCAAGGTACTGCCCACTCTTGCCACCGTGGGATTTATTGACAATATCGCTAACAGATTACAACAAATTCTGAAGTTTATTCAGAATGGTGACGGAACGAGAATTAAGTGAAATTCTTATTTCATTTTCATTGTTGTGACCTAATTAATGTTCTTTAAATTTTAAAGAGACCTCCCTCGAGTATCTTATATCGTGCACAACATCTGCTGGTCACACTTCGTCGAGTCGAAGACTTTCGTTGCTCGAGATCCTAACCATTTATAAAGGGATACATATAATGTATCGTTACGAGCTGGATGGAGCGAGAGCCGAGTGAGAGAACAATTACAAGAGAACAAATACATTCCAATCTCTTCAGAACGTGTTGGCTCCCGCCGAGAAGGCGCGCCTGTGCTCGTGTGTGGGTCTGCTATGCTTTTGTGTTTAAAACTTACATGTCCAGGACTCCCGACGGTAGGGACCTTGCCGGGCTCGGGCGGCCGCGTGTGCTGCGCAGGGTCTTAAGTGGCAAGGTCGTGATGTGCAGGTCTGCTGGCGAGCCCGCAGCTGGAGCGCGAGACGGAGCGCTCCGCCGGTGCCCCGGTGTTCTTCGACGTGCTGGGCGTGGTGCTGGTGGCGGCACGGCCGGTAGCCGCCCTGCTCGCCGCCGCGCTCGCCGAGGCGCTGCTGCTGCTGAGACTGCTGCTGAGCGCGCGCGACGCCCGCACGCACTGTAACGGGGGAATCCCTTCATTTTACTTAACGTAGATACGCATCGAGTTCAACTAATTTTACGGATTTTATTCCCATTTATATTGGAATACACTCGGAATGGTCCCGGCCACGTAGAGCGAAACGAGCTCCGTCCTGATGCCATAAAATAGATTTTATTCAACGTATTGCAGATTATATCTTACGGAGTGATAGATACCGCCTGAGAGAGATGGACGAGTAAGCAAGTATAAACACGGGGAACTATTCCGCTCAGCCTTGCACAAGAGGACTAGAAACTGTAGCGGAGTTGTGTTCTGCGAAAAAGAAGCAATTATGTTTGGAGCTAGAGCGAGTTGACGGAGGGTCACAATGGGCCGGCTGACGATGAGCTGGGAGCGCGCTAACGGCACTCGTGTGGCGCAGTGTACCTGGGGCGCGGCGAGTGGGCGCGCGCGGTGGCGGGCGCGGCGGGGGCGCAGGCGGCGGGGCTGGCGGCCGGGCTGGCCAGCAGCGCGGCGCTGGCCGCTCTGCTGCACGCCCACGGCACGCGCCTCGCCTTCTACTCGCGCCCGTGGCTGCTGGGGCCGCTGTACGCGTTGCCTGGTGAGTCCGGCGCACGTGGAGCTGGACACATCTCTGTTGTCTTGCTCTCTTGCCCGTGTCTGTGCAACGTGGTGCATCTTATTACCCACCATCCAGTGGACCGGCTAGCGAGGTAGGTGCCGCTGCATCGAGCACATCGGCTACGGTTCCTCTCCTTGCGGAACAACACTCTTGGGGTATTTGACCTTAAATGTTTCATGTGTTCCTAGTTCTACATACACACCCATTTGAAGTCTACGGGCGTCGCCCGCTACTATACATATGGAGGCGCTTCACGTGGTCCGGGCCGTGGAAATGCGAAGCCGTTATAAAATAATATACTATCTGATATGAAATTTACAAATTCATAAAGTTAAGAGCATAATATAGCGCAAGGAAAGATTATTTTGAATTAAAGGTAAATGATATAAACTTAAAATTGTTTGAAAAAGAATTGATTATAAAACAAGTACAACATAACTGCGAGGAGCTGGAAGTAGTCCTCACGTGGTGTGGTGTGTGTGCAGCGGTGTGCGGGTGCTGGTGGGGCTCGCGCGCGGCGTGGCGGCGGTGCGTGGGGGCGCGTGGCTCGGCGCTGCGCGGCTGGTGGCGAGCCCGCGCTTGCGGCGACGCGGCGTGCGCGTGGGCCGGCGTGGCGCTCGCCGTGTGCGTGGCCCGCGGCCTGCGCTCGGGCTTCGTGCCGCTGCTGTGGGTGCGTGTGCGGGAGCGGGGCGGGGAGGGGTGCCGGGCGCCGGGCTCTAGCATACTCGTGTCGGCAGGTGGCGTGCGGCGCGGCGGCGGACGTGGCGGCGGGCGTGGTGGGCGCGGCGGGCGGGCGGCGCGCGCTGCTCTGGGCGCTGGGAGCGGCGCTACCGGCCGCGCACACCGCGTACCTGGCTCTGGCTTCGCTAAACATGTTCGTCCCTATCACGGGGCGCGCCGGGACTCCGCCGCTGCCCAGCGACGTGAGTGATCTTGCCCATATTTGTTCCTAAACAAAGTACAGCTCATGAGCTCCGTCAGAGATCTTGAGTCTAGCTTTTGCAGTCAGCCTAGTCAGTCAGTCTAGCTTTTATTCCATAATTTATAAGAACTACATTTCAATATTATTTTTTTTATTTTTTGTAAAAAGAGGTCATATAGATGTCATTGAAGCTGGCGTGCACACCGCTGCCTCTTCGATCTTCTGCTTCGGGCGTGCAGCTCGTAGCGCAGGCCATTCATGATTCTCTTGTCCAACTCTACTATGTATACAAATACAACGCGTAATATTTTTAGTTCCAATTATGCTTGCAAATAACAGTATAGGCTGCTGCGGCCGCGCTCGCCCGCCCCTGCTGCCTGCCCCTGCTGCCTGCTCGTACAGTTGGAGAGCTGCTATGTATATTTGTTTCAATGTAGAGACGATATGTACAAACATTCCACACCCGCCCCATTCAATAATTTGCTAATACAGCTATTGATGTCGGCTACAGTCTCTCTGTGTGACAGGTGATGATGGCGGTGATGGTGGCGCTGTTGACACTGACCACGCTAAGCTGGATGCTGCCGGTGGTGGTGGCCGCAGACAACGTGAACAAATTGGTGCGTTACATCGTTCACTCTGAGGCGTATAACTCTAGATTCACTCGAATACGAGAGAGGGCAGCTCGAGGAGCGCATGCAATGCGGCGTGTCGCAGGTGGGCGCGCTGGCGTGCGTGGCGGCGGCGGGTGTGGTGCTGGCGGCGTGCGGCGGTGCCCCCTACAGCGCGGAGAGGCCGCAGCGCGTGTTGCTGTTCCACACGCGGCGCACCGACCACACCGCCCCCGGCGAGACGCCGCAGTCGACAACTTCTTCTGGATTCCCGAGATCGACGCAAACACCCCGCAGTCGCTCGCGGGCTACGGTACGTCGCCAGGCACTGCCCTCGCGTGTGCATGTGGTGTGCGTGTCGAAGTAGGAGGGCGGGAGGATATGGTCTGAGGAGGTGCGGGCTCTGTTTCGCGACTGCAGTTGTCGGAAGGATACCAGTAAGTCGTGCGCTGTGACGACACGAGCAACGCGAATACGAACACAGAGCCGCACAACGTCTACCGACATTTCGCAGCACACCCCACGGAAACGTTCGAAGTTCCAACTTGCACCGTGAGCCGACACACATTGGCATCTATTGGTACCATTTATTGAAAGTGTGAGACAAAATTGGAAAAGTCCAAGTATTTTTGTATATCCGAAGTAAAGCTGGCTGCCGGCAGCTAAGTGGACGGACAGCAAGAAATCATCTTTCCATGTTAAAAAACCTGACACCTCTTTCGCTTCATTCACATCATCACATCTGCTATTGTCGGCTAAGGGTACTGTTGGTAGTGTTGATAATTAGGAGTCACGACCGACTTTACCGAAATTCATTTTTAATTTGGTAAAATATATAGGACGCCGAGCTGGACGAGCGCGATGCTACGATAACGTTCATTATATATATTTTGTGTAGTGGAGGGCATCGAGGGGCCCGCGCCAGCGGCGAGGAGGAGTGCGCGCGCTGGCTGTACTGCGGCGCGCCGTACTACCTGCCCGTGCGGCGGCTGATCGCGCGCGGCCACTCGCTGCACGCGCGCGAGCCCCCGCTGCCGCGCCTGGCCGCCGCCCTGCGACTGCAGCCCCTCAACGCCTCCGCGCGCGTGCTGCATCTGGATATTGAAGGTCCTCTCTTAAATTATGTACTAGGTGTGTCCTCTTCTGTAGGTCCGCGAGTCGATCATAAGATTTATTAAAAATTGAATGTAGAGAAAAAGAGTTTAATTGTACGTTCGTACAGGCCCCCAGCACGTGGTAGTGGTGATATCTCCGGTGGAAGGTGCGAGGGTGTCGTGGAGCTCGGTGCTGGACCGGCTGCTGGAAGGTCCACGATGGGGTCGCCGGCGCACCTACTTCTTGACTCTGCATCACGCGCGCACCACGGGCACCTCGCGCACGGCGCGAACGCGGCTGCAACTGCATGTGCAGGTACACTTGCCGTGTCTCACATGGCAACATCACACCACGCCCATGAAAAACATTCAAATATTTTTACGGACTAATTTATCTAGAAAAATTAGAAGTGGAGCGACAACGCGGAGTAATATGAGGGTGACGAGCAGACAGGTGATCACATTCGCTCCTGACAGCAGCGGAGACATTAGTCAGATCGTCCAGTACCCGGGAACTGGGCGAGTCGTACGAACACTACTTTATCACACAACAATTATTACAAAAAAAAATAGATAATTCTAGGGGCTCTATCTTAATCTATTAGGGCGCTTTAGTCAGAACCTCGACGAAAATGACAGCGCGCGGGGCGCCCTCTGTGGACGCCAACTCCGAGAGGATGCTCCGCGGCGCGTCGTATAAATCTATTTATAGTAGCAATAAACAATTTCGAACGAGATGTATTACATCGCTTGTCCATTTCCAGCATAACTTGAAGAGAGATCCCGAAAAGTGGGCGGACGTGTCCATTGCGGGGCACAGTCTGTTCGGTGAAGACTCGATATCGCCAGCCCACCGTGAGCTGCTGGAGCGACTGCCGCCGTGGACTGCCGCCTTCGGGTGGGGCGTGGACCTGCACCTGTACTCCGTGTAGCGCGCCGCCATACCGGGCACAGACAGGACGAGCGTCGTCTCCATCCTCGGTGGAAGTGTAAGTGGGACCACTTGCTAATAGTTGCAGGAAGCGATGATAATAAATATTGCACAACGATGTAAGCAATAAGGTTCCATGGAACATTTCGTAATAATAATTTGTAAAATATGTAAAATATTATTAACAGTGTTTCTAATTTGTTAACATTTCGCGGCGCTTCAGGACAGTAGGTCCGGAGAGACGGGTACCGGGTATTTATTTGACTAAGTAATGGAATTGTTCGTTTATAAGTTGGGACTGTGGACAGGTACATTTGTGGGTAACATATTGTTTTTCTACAAAAAATGTAGCAAAAACTTCGTGATAAGTTTTTTCATTCTAAGCTGCCCGAGAAGTAATTTACCAATATCTCGGATGGTCGCAGCATAAAGGTCGACGGCGGAGCTTCGGACGGCAACGTCACCATATTTCTCCGGCTGCGAGAAGTACTTCCGGCGCCAGTGTGCCCCACCATACATATCACTACTGAACAGTACTCGGCTGGTGGCTCCTGATGCTGATGTCATTCCTTCCTTCCCCATTTTTAATGTAATATCAGGATTGAATGTTGTGTGATATGTGTGAAATGTTTGATTGGTAAATGTGTTCGCTGCTCCCTGTGAAGCGCCATGTTCGCTGCCTGCCTCACACTTTACCGTGTAGTTATTCGTCCTGTACAAAATGCCCTATACAACTGTATAACGACAAACTCTAAAACGCCGATGGAAGTAGACTTTGGTTGGTTTACCTTATTGTCTATGAAATGACACACTCTGTACTTTAAGTACATCTCTCAATAAAGGCGTTGATAAGCATTAAGCAGAATTACATTTTGTAATTAAATTAATCAATTAGTACTATTAGATATAGATATTACTATGACCTTGCTGGAGCTGTTTTCGTTATATATACGTATTTGTTCGTCTGTTATGTACGCCGGGCGCACCTCGCCTTGCTCACAGGGCGGTGTGGCGAGCGACAGATTCCGTGTCGAGGGAAGTTTTATGAACACGGTCACTGTATACACTTTATTAAAATAAAAACATTTTTGTTTCCACTACGATCAGCGCCACCAACTACATGCAGTCGCTCGTGTGTCGTGGTGTGCAGTACACATGTACACCGAATGTTTTTTGATAGTATCGTATTTTTGTTGTTTTTATCTTTATTGTTTTTTGAAATAAAATCGCATATGATGAGATTTGTTTTATTCGTTTATTTATTCCAGTACAACTTGCAGCTGCGACACATGGCAATCTTAATTGAAAAGTGGAATAGTTTTCATAAAATGTTGTTAATGATGGTCAGACTGCTCTCTCCATCCGTTGAAAACCCACGTGGAATAGTAATCATTCTGCTCTTAGCGTGGCTGAGTTGTACCCATGAAATAAACAGGAAGCCAACGTGCTCTAACTACTGCTCAAAAATATATACCACCACATTCAGTCTATTAGATACCATTTGATATAATACATTGATACGAGCGCCACCTACAACAAAACCAACTAGTGAAGATAGAATTACATTCAGAATACCGTCGTATTATATACTGTAGCGGCAAGCACACATTTTCTCTCTTGAACAATCCTATGTACTGCATATGTTTTATGTACATATATATATAGAGCTAAAGAAGTTTTACTTTAGCCGTGTGATCTAAAGCACACTTAAATCAAAAATTCTTGTTTGCCAAAAAAAATGCAAAGTCAGCCGCTATGGGTTTGTGTATTATGTATTTTATGGCTGGTCGAGCGCCGCGCACGACTGCTGTGTCATTCTCCATATTTAACTAATACATTACACCTCTTAATTTTCCGCCAGCGCTCCGTTGCCGCCACGCTAACTATTTATAATTTTAGAGTAGTTGGTGGGATGAACTAAACTATTCAACTAATTAATAATTTACAGTATGTACCTGATTAATAACCTCCTATTTTTTGAAAGTCGTTTAAATAAAAAGTAACTCCCTATCAGCCCTGTAGTCCTGGGCTCTCAAGAATAAGACTGCGGTATCCCCTGCCTGTCGTAGAAGGCGACTAAAAGGGGCCTCGGGTTCACTGGGCGACAAGGGTGGGGGCCTTTGTCGTCCGCCAAGGTGGACCCGGGAAGAAGGTGACATCGGCTGGCCCGTGACGCCTTGCACTGCGAGGGCACAAGGGGGGAGGGAGTAACCTCCCCCCCGGAAAGTGCTCTCCTTGAGCACAGTGCAGAAGGGCTCCGGTGGGTTCCACTGGAGATCCCGGAGCCCCTCACCATGCACCGAGGAAGGGCCACCGGGGAGGTTTTAGTGGGTAAAAACCCCACATAACCGCCGCCTTCCCCCAGAAGGTGGGGTATCTTTCTGAAGTGTTATCGTGTTGCTTAGCAACAGATTAAGAAAACAGTCAATAGTCTTGTCATGTATGTTTTATATTTATAAATAAAATGTATTTGTATCAAAAAAAAAATGTCATGTAATATTTATATAAATATAAAACATACATGACAAGACTATTGACTGTTTTCTTAATCTGTTGCTAAGCAACACCATAACATGAAGATTTCCTCCTCGTGAACAAAAAAAAAAGTAACTCCCTATTACATCAACTATCTCAGTGAAAATCCCGTCAAAATAGATCCACCTTTTTCAGAGATTAGCGAGAATAAACAGACTGACAGTCAAAAATTGAAAAAAATGTTATTTTGGTATATGTACAGTATATTAATGGTTATTTTAATGTTTAAATAGACACTCCGATTTTATTTATATGTATTCATATTGATTTTTACTCATCGTAGCCATAATTGCCATAGACAAATCACCACATCAAACATTACCTTTATACTTAACGCAACTATTTTATCTGTACCGTACTAGCGTAGCACGATAACGGGTTGTGTACAAACGTAGGTTATTATATTATAATGAAATTTATGTAAAAAATAACACAAATTTTGCGACAGAAATATGTAAGTTGTTAATATACATTTGGTAGTACAAATTTATAAACTAAAGTACTAAATTTTTTTGTTATGTTGTAGGTGTTTAAGCCCAAACATTAATTTAGTTCAACGAACTATAAATTTAAACTATGGGAGAAAGAAGAGGGCTACGTCTATTAAGTGGTTTTTCGTAAATGTTCTTGTGTTTCTTCTGTTTACGTTCGATTTGTAAGTAAATGTTTCATACCTAACCTTAGTTACCAATTAATTTTTACGCTTTTCCATAACTTACGAGAGTAACCAGGTTTCAATATTTTTATAGGGAAATATTGAAAATTGCACTCACCTAATCATTTTGATGTACCTTGATAATTTTTTCTTATTCATAAGCTTATAGATATTAGGCTATTCTATTTCAAAAGCAAATTATTAATATTCTGGGTAATTTTTTACTTGCCTCTGTGTTGTGGCAATTGTTTGATCTATATCATCTTTATTATTGCAGGACTTGTAGTGGACCATGTCCAGGGTCGGTAGCCAGCTATATGGAGTTGGTAGTGGCAGGCATGGCATTTGCAAGTGCATTGCGACATGGTTTGCACCTACTCCCGCGACCTTCCTTGACTCCAGCCTACCTATCTCGTCACCAGCTACGTCTGCTTGGACTGACTGATATGGATTTAGGTAATCTTAGTATGATAGAATTCTCAATGAAGGGTGGCAATGATGGGCTGTACGCCTGTCAGGCCTACAATCAGTCAGGCGCAACTTGCACTTGAGTGATAATCCCCGTGTGGAAACGGGATTATAACATATTGTAGAAAGACTTGCTGTTTCATTAGAAGCCTTTTATTAGAAGGTTTTTGGTGATAGAATCTGGCATGTAGGCTTTATAAACAAACTTTTAGAGTCCAGACTTGTTTATATATGCCGTAGCACTAGGACAACAGACTTCTGTCACAATGTTTGCGCCCAGCTGTAATTCCCATAAAAGACTAAATACCTGAGTACCATACTGACCATTGATGATGTTACTATTGTCTGTTTTACTCATTCTGGATATAAACAGAAGTATTTAACCATATTCAGTGGGTGAAGTTTGTTATCAAGTCATGTGGTTATTTTAGCTAAACCAAATTTGGTCTTAACATACACTTCATCCCATAAAAAAGTATACCATCTGAGGGAATGTGCTTCTAGCTTTAACTAAGAAGGAAAGAAACATACAGTAACCACGCCGTCTGCAGTAGGCTCTCCTGCAGGCACCAGCTACCTACTACTAGCCTACACGGAGTTATCAACAGACACTTGTTTCCCATTATATCAATTTAATATGGTGTTGTTTTCTTTGGAGCGCATATATTGTTTGTTGTGGCAAATGCAGACTCGTCGCTGGTGTTGGCGGAACCACGCGGGGAGCTCGCACCGGACGCGACGGCACCCGACGGCGAGCTGTCACTGTCGCTGTCGCCGCGCCGCTGGCGGGAGCCCCGTGCGCCTCCCGACCCGCCGCCTTCGCCCCCGTCCCCGCCGCCCTCGCCGACGCGCGACCATCTCTCGCGAGATCGCTTCATTGCAGACAAGCGCTCTCACCGATTACCTCAGGTTTGTATACGTTAACTCCAGCTCTGAGAGTATAGCATTCGCCCTTCACCCTAAACCATAATAAATAAAAAAAAATAAAAAATACAATCTTAAATACACAGAGGGTATGTAGAAAGAACCTGTTCTACACACCCTCTGTATATTTAAGATTTTGACTCGTAACCTCATTAATGCAGTACATTAATATAACCCACTGCCGGCACGGGTCGCCTGTTCCTCTCAAGAGATCATTGCACCTGTCCTACAGTGTGACCCTCGTATATGTATTACCAGCTGTACAATTGTGATAGCTGTTAAATTAATTTCATCGCGCATTATTTTCATTTTGCCATATCTCCTGCTTTTTTCTTTTTTTTTATCTCTTGAAAAGAGAGAAAAAAAAGAAACCAAAGAAAGAGATGGAGAGACATTTTCGAACAGACAGCATTTAAAAAAAGAAGCCTAAAATGATAGTTTGTTTCTGTTATATATCATGTTCATATTTCTATTTAAATGTCAACAGAATATATTAGAATTATAATGAAATGACCGAATAATCTAGATTCAACTTAGGTACAGTTGCAGTAGAAAAATAAAGGCTATTTTTATTTCATATCTCTTGCTTTAATCTTCAAATTCCTTGTTTGGTGAAAATTTATGAAACCTAACTAGCGGTGGTGGTGGGTTGCAGGCGGTACGAGGCGCAGGTCGCAGAGCCGCCCTCGCCGCTGGACGCTGCTAGCTGCCCGCGCGCCGGCCCGCCGCCCGCCTACCAGCTGTCGGCCGTGGACTCCGGTAGCTTTTCGCCCTCATCTGTACTCTCGTGGTTAAATATTTGGACAGTATGTATGTTAGTTTTGTTTAACAGAGAGCGGCAAGCTAGACGAGGGTTCTCCGCAGGGCTCTCCGCAGGTGTACTGGCAGCTCGACCTCGATCCTCACAAACTTACGCAGTGGAACTTAAATCTGCGACTCGTAAGTAATAACATAATTAGTACCCACGAGCCTGCGGGCGCTTTATAACTCTCTGTTCATTGCAATAAATAAAGGATTTAAAGTGGACTGCCTATGTCCAGCAGATCAGTCGCCACTCTGCAACAGACCCCTCTCGGCCGATGACATCAAGCTGGATTTGTCCCTTGTACTCTCAGCATTTCAGCGCCATATTGTCTCGAGCAAGTGACGCCCTTCTCGGTGCACCTTTGCCTAACTCATTTTTAATAAAGATTCTGGTGCCGTTAACACTCCTCCACTCTTGTTCCGATGAAGTCGTGAAGTATGGGCCTCTGAGTCATTTCGAGGGCGGGGGAGTAGCATAACAATGTCGCGAAGTCAGGAATGCAGTAAACCCGTTCGGCTTTGTGAGCTTACAATGTAACCACGATGCCGAACGAGTCCACGGGGAACGCCCACTATGGATGTCAAGGTATGAACAAAATGTCTCGCTCAGTGGATTCACATCACGATCCTGGAGCCACTGGTGCGCGAGATGGAGACTGCGGACGCTGCGCTGACGCGGCTGGCGGGCGGCGAGGCTCGCCTGGGCCAGCTGGGCGGTGAAAGATTGCGCGCGCTGGCCACGGCCCTGCCCGTGCTGGGTGCGCTGCTGCCTTACTTGGAGCCCTTCGCCGACCAGCGCTACGTGGTGCGCCGGCTGCGGGAGCTAGCGCGCACGCCCTGCCTCAGCAACTACCGTTGGAACGGCGGCGGCGCTGAGTGGGACGACACGCAGCCCACGGACGCGGAGCTCATACTGCACCTCTTTGCCACCTACCTGGATGGACAGGTAACGTGTCATGTCCATATCGCTGTTCAGATACACGCGCCGCGAGCCCACTGGCGATTGCGCGCGCGAATTGACGAAACATCTTCTTACAAAGTTGGATGTGTGTGCAGATGCTTCAAAGTGGCAACCCGCGCCCCTTCAGCTCGCAATACCTGGGTGGTGATGGGGAGCTCTCGCTGCAACGCGTGGGCATGAGGCCGCCGCAGTGGGCCGTGAGGGTGGGCGGCGCGCTCGCGGGCGCCGCGCGAGGCCGCAACAACCTGCTGCATGCACTGCTGCTGCTGCTGGCGGGAGCCGCGCGTCGTACGCCGCCCGCCCTCGCGCGCACCCCCCTCGGCCCGAGTGGCCTCAACATGCTCTGGATCCTTCACTGATTCACGCAGGGCTGTCTCTAGCCGAGGCGAGTGCTTGTGCTACAAACACCCTTATTCCTGTATTTTATTCTGTCACACAACAGTCATTGCTCAGTTTATTATTTCAAAACTGTAGTGCAAAATACACGTCACATGGTTCTTCATATTTGTGTAACTTTCTGTGCTCACACACAACCCGTTTGGACTTGATGATAACAGTTCAAATTATTCCCTAATTTTTTTAATAATTTATGTTTAGTTATATATTATGTTCTTGACCATGTGTATTTATAAGAAGCAAGTAATAGTAAGTATAGAAGAATGTAATGTATTCAAAAACTGAAGAAATGAGGTGATACACAACTGATTGTGCTTTGTGCATGTGTGTTTGAGTTGTGCAAGTTTGATTCAGGATTACTTTAAATAAAATAAATCTCACTGAAATTTGTATCATTCACTTTTATTCACATTTTACACAGGTTCAATAACTTAAGGTACACTAGAACAATTGTTAAGTTATGCAAAATATAAGGTTGAAGCATAAAAGGTGCCATCTGAAAAATGCCATAAACCATCTACAAGCTTGTTGTGCAAAGTTTATAACTTTGATTAATATTATGAGTTTGTGGCAATAACTTACCATCAGGTGAGCCCTTTGCATATTAGCTCGTTTGCAAAAAATATATATTAATGGAAATTTATTTGTGATCATTTAGCATGGCTCTGCATCATCACGTAGGTCATTGGCATTGTGGAGTTCTTGTATCAGGGCAGCCTGTAGTGATTCTATGAATAATGATAAAGAAGGTGTAGAAGTGATTTCACTGTGCAATGCTCGCGCCAAAAAAGGCAAACGTCGTAAAGCTCGCGCTGAAGTTTCGGCTGCAGCGGCCCTGCGTGCCACGCTGCGCAGTCGCAGGCTAGCACGCGAACCATCACTCTCAGTGAAGCGACCTGCCTCCAACAAGCGCAGTGGAAACAGCTGCTCACGTGGAGCTACTACACCACGCAGCATAAGCTCGTCACAACACCCGCGAAGGATCTCGTAGGCGGCGCGCTCTGACGGCGGGCCCACAAGCCACTTAATATCCGCGCGGTCCACGAAGGCCACGTCGATGGCTCCGGTCACATTTGAAGTGGTCAGTACCAGAACGTTGGGATGTCGTTTTAATTTGTCCAGCTGCGTTAAGATTGCGTTAACCGCACGAATGGAATCGGATGGCTCTACGCCCGCCAAGGCCGCACGACGTGCGTGTGCCAGCGACTCCACCTCGTCCACCAGTACGCATACCAGAAGACGACGATCCTCCATGATTTCGCGTATACGTTCAAATAACTTTGCCACCAGTTTACCACTCTCGGAGAACCATTTGGAGAACAAGCCGTGCGCATTGATTTCAAGTAAACGCGTTCGGGGGAACCGGTCGACCAGTCGCACGGACAGCTTTTGGGCGAGTGCACGACACAAACTAGTTTTTCCCGAGCCGGGTGGCCCGTGCAATAAAACCACTCGATTCCAGCCAACTATATTAGGATTTATGTCGCGATCACCGAATTCAAAGGCTGTTTCAACAAACTTCAATGTGTTTTCCTTCAACTTCGAGTCGTATATAAGGTTTTCCCACAGTCCGTGGAATTCTTCAGCTGGCAGCGCCCACACATCTGCGACGGCTAGCTCCTCACCCGACGAATTGTCAGTTAATGTGTCGGTCTCTGCCCCGAAAGAGTCTAATTTAAACACATGGATCACGAGCTCCGTGTCACTAGTAACCATGTAGCCGTCGTCTTCTATGTTACCAAACGTTATACAATGTACGTGCTCAAAAAGTTGCACATTTTCCTCCAACTCATTGTTACTGAACGTTGCACCAGGACTCAAATTTGTAAAATTTGCCAGGAAGCTATGCACTATTTCTTTTATATAATCTTTATTCATCAAACTACCCTTTTTTTGAACTACTTCTACGTGTAGCGAAGGACTCATTTTAAATTATTGTATAATATATACTTAAAATATTTTTGTTCGCTAAACATGAACAAAAAGTTCGTTTAAATGTTTTCAAATGACTGACACTTATTAATGCTGCCATTTAAAAAGTACAAAAA
The DNA here is from genome assembly GCA_029286785.1 of Meandrusa payeni. NCBI lineage: Eukaryota > Metazoa > Arthropoda > Insecta > Lepidoptera > Papilionidae > Meandrusa > Meandrusa payeni. The sequence continues at coordinate 21,201 of JAGSMX010000008.1, read as the reverse complement.
TGTATAAATCTAATTTAGATTTCTAATGAAATAAATACAATTAGGAATAGGTAGCTATACTAACATAATGGAGCGCAATTAATGCTAATGAAACATTTTAAAAATATTTTTTTTTTTTTAAATCAAGATCAATTTTTTTCACCACTTTTTAAATCGGTTAAAAAAGGACTCCTTGTCATCATGTACAAATTTTACAACAAAGTCCGAATAAATTAAAATTTAACAATGATTAAAATTGTTATAAAATGATTAAATAAAATCGAAGCCTCGGTAAAGAAGTGATTTATAATGTATGTAAACAAATAATTTCACTGATTTTATTGCTATTAAATCCGTAGTAATGTTTATACAATAGATTCTGGGTCTGTGTATCTCAACATTTATCAATCAGTACATTACATATTTTCTAAGCACTCTGTGGTCTTAGTGTGTCTGTGCACTATGTTTAGGTCTGCCTAAGAGTTATCGATTATGCTTTGCGCGAGTTTTACATTTCAATCATAAAAGCTTCCTTGAAATAAAATTATGACTATAACTCATTTCATGTTTGCGATGTCAAAATTAAGACATTCAATTAGTCCTTAATTGAACCAAAAGAAGTTTGTTCATTGTGGTAGCTAGGATGAGTTGTTAAAGTTTAATCGAGTTGCTAGGTGCCATGGCGGCGGACACCGCAGTCGCCCCGAGCCCTGAGGAGACTCTGGAATCGCTGCTCCGTGAAGCAGAAGCTTTGAAACAAAAACTGGAGGAGGAGCGACAAAAGTTGAACGATGTGACATGTAATTTATTATAACTTGAACCATTTAGTATGTGACACCGTCTTTTAAAATGGAGTGATTGAATTTAATTATAAAGAATTATGGTTAACAATTATGAATGCAGTTAATTCTTAGTAAAAAAAATTGTTTATGTTAGAAAATATTTTATTTATTTCGTTTTAATATATATATTTTTAAATAACATTTCCTGTTAACCATTCCACTAGGAGATGTTTCACGGCAATAGTTGAAAAGTAGATTTGAACCAACAATCTTATGTTTTGCAGACCATATCTTAAACCTTTATGCTATTGATCCTTCTTTCTCTCTCTGCATTGCAACATTGCATTTAATTCTAGCCTATATGTGGCATTGTTTCAAATGAGTTTGATATTTATACAAATATAAAAAAATGACTTCAAATTGCACCAAGGGGTAAATGTACATGTACTTCCTCTTCTATTTTCAAAGCATCGCAGTTACACCAGGAAGTAACATCATAATGTACAAACAAATACAATTGGTCTGTTGTAACAATTTGAAAGTATTGATTTTGGTACTTTTTCATAGTGTCATGTGTTGCTGAACGTTCTGAGGCCATTAGTTTCTCCAACTTGAAGATGAGGCGCTTGCTAAAAGGCCACCAGTCCAAGGTGCTCTGCGCTGACTGGTCTCCTGACAAACGTCACATCGTGTCATCTTCGCAGGTAAAAAATGCGAAAGGTGTTTAAAGAGTGTGTCTCCTCTCGACTGGCTTCATGAATATTTATTGTAGCAACCAATATCTGAAGTGAGCTTTAAGAAACAAAAATATTTAATGTAATATATTGTACAATATTGACCTGTGGAGGGAGCGATGCTCAGTAACTTCCTGCCACAGCTTGTGCTACATCCTTACATATAGAAAGAGATTATTTAACGGATGCAGTTAAAGTATTACCTTTTTTTTTTAATTTCTTAAATAGTGTTTGTGTTATTTTCAGGATGGTAAGATTATTATTTGGGATGCATTCAGTGCCACCAAGGAGGTAACAATCTCCATGCCGAGCACTTGGGTGATGGCATGCGCGTACGCGCCTTCCGGCGACATGGTGGCCGCTGGGTGAGCATTTAATCCGTATGTAATTAGTTGGTGCCGACGCTCACGTAATACTTTACACACCCGTTGCACCGCGACACCGCGTCAGGCCACTGGCAGCCAGGTCCCCGGGCCACTGTCGTTACCGGCCATCATTGCATTCCCGCGTGATATCACGATGGCTGCGGAGAGTCTTGTAGTCCCAAGGGCCGTTTGGTTAATAATCACTATCAAGCTTTTTTCTATGTGGCCCTCAGCTAAAAATAACTTTCGTTATTCTGTATTCACGAGCACTTGTTGCTACTTGTGTCACAAAAAGCGGGGCGCAGTAGTTCAGCAGTAACATTACGCCAGGCACCGCTTTGACTACGATGCTCGGATGTGGTCCTGCTGGAGAATCAGTGCGTACTCTTACTCACCAGTTCGGTCATGTTCAGTAGAGCGAGGTATGCACACTGGACCGAGAGGTCGCCTGGCAAAACAGTGTACAGACACACACTTAATGAAATATTTTGTAGCGGTCTGGACAACAAGGTTACGGTGTTTCCTCTGGGGGCGGAGGAGGAGCCTTCGGCGCGCAAGCGCACGGTGGCCACGCACACATCCTACATGTCCTGCTGCTGCTTCCCCAACACCGATCGGCAGCTGCTCACGGCCGGCGGCGACGGTACCTGCGCGCTCTGGGACGTCGAGTCCGGCCAGCTGCTGCAGAGCTTCCAGGTGCGCTTGTGACTCCTGAACGATGAGCTTTCCGGGCCTGGGTGTCGCCATTTTAACGATACGTGTCCCGGTAGGCGCACAACGCTGACGTCACTTGCCTGGACCTGGCCGCGTCGGAGATGGGCGACACGTTTGTGTCGGGCGGCTGCGACCGCGCCGCGCTGCTGTGGGACATGCGCAGCGGCCACGCCGTGCAGGCCTTCGACGCGCACGACTCTGACGTTACCAGCGTGCGCTTCCACCCCGCCGGCGACTCGCTGGCTACCGGCTCCGATGATTCGTGTTGCCGCCTCTTCGACCTTCGCGCCGACCGAGAGGTGATTCTCCCCGTCTGTTATATCATTACGTGAGCCCTGGCCCACTCCCGTCCAGCTATTCTTGATCCAACTCGATGAAGTAACATTTTAATAGTTTTGTTTATCATGTCACAAGATGTTGATAAGTACGAAGACCTTCTATTTGACTCTGGCACGACGAACACATTGTTAGGGCTCCGCTCTTCGAGGACGTTACTATGTTTATTTTGTGGCAGGTGGCGCGCTACTGCAAAGAGAACGTCATCTTCGGCGTAAATTCCGTGGAGTGGTCGGTGAGCGGGCGGCTGCTGTTCGCCGGGTACAGCGACTACACGGCCAGCGCCTGGGACGCGCTGCGCGGTGCGCGCGTGTGCGTGCTGTACGGGCACGAGCACCGCGTCACCAGCGTGCAGCTCGCACCTGATGGCACCGCGCTAGCCACCGCCTCCTGGGACGCTACGCTGCGGGTGCGTATTGCATATAGCGCGGGTCAATAAATCCGGAACGTTCTAAAGCCGAACCAACCTGCGCTTTCTACTTCCCGGTCTCTGGTCTGGGTGGCGACATATCAGTGTGTACATGTGTCATTGTACACCCCGGACTGTGACTTAGGTTCCCGAAGGTAAACCAGGGCGCTAATATATCGAACGACATTCCTTCATGCCAGTCCATGGGCTGCAACTTCACATGGCGCAAGTACTGCCTCACGCGGAAGTCTTATTCACATCTGGGGCTGGTTCCTTACGTTTGTTCGTACACAACGGTTCGACCCGACGCCGCACCAGAGGATCTGCGGACAGGTGTCGGATATCCTCGCATTATTTATCGCATTTATCACTGAATATTCTGAATCATCCCACCTGTAATTTCCATCACTGCACGTCACGACAGAATACCAAATTCTATTATCAACGTTTCGATTCTCATTAATATTGACAACTCCATATTATTGTTTTATTTTTCAGATTTGGGCGTAAAAGCAAGTGGTGAATTCGTTCCGCCGTAGTCATACATTCCCTCAAGTTGCAGTCGTCGCGCCGGGCGGGCCTCCCCCGGCCACCGTTCGCGTCTCCGCGCTCCCTTTGGCGTCTCACTCTGTTCCCGAGTGTCGGATCCGAGAGACAGATCCACGTGAGGATATTGGTGTTATGTGAAGTCGTAGTCCCGATGTCGGCCATGAGGACCGCGCCTACGTGTCCGCATCGCTTCACTGGCCAACACGCTCGCCCCTCGGCAGCAGAACAACACCGGAGGCGGGACTGGATTGTACGCCGCGCTGTGGCCATGGTCGCGGGGCGGTACCGCTCGTGCTATGATGAGAAGATCGTTGCTTTCTTATTTTTTATTCTTTTATGCACTTATTAATTACAGAAAATGTAATACATACATCGTGCAATATTTATTACTACAATTTAAATGTAACGTCGCTCCCCGCGCAATAAATTGAATGTTAAGTTGTTGATTTGTGTCATTACGCCGTCCTCAGCGACCCGCCTAGCGCAGGCACTAGTTAACTTTGTGCTCGAAGGCTACTACTGCGACTCAGCAGCGCAAAGGTTTCCCCATTGCTCTGTCACGGCACAATGCACTAAGCATTCAACTCTAGGTTATTGAATACATCGGCTATTAATTCCCAATATGCCTCTACTCCCAACCCGTTATAGATTGGGTCATCGACAGAGGCTAAATTACCTTCTTAGTATTGTATTAATTTTTACAAATTTGTTCTAAATCAATTCTCTGTTTGTGCATGAACCGTGAGTATTACGTCAATTGCCTCAAATGCAGTAGGAAGCGACTACAGCAACCGTAACATGATTCATGTTATTCTTGATGCTAGCAAGCCTATTCTGCCACAGCCTAAATTTCTTCGTTATTTGAGCATCTAAACGATGATGAAAAGATGCTCAAATAATAGTCTTATTCCCATTCTACTAGTTTATGACCACGGCACCACTAACGTAGCTTGATAACAGCAACGCATACTAGGCTCTCTTATTGTAACTCCAACTACGATTAATTGGTTTCGATGTTATCTGTATCGCCCATACAGATAACATCGAACTGGCAGCGTGTATGTACGCGTTGACATCAGTTTCGCTTTCACTTCTCGTTATGTAATACACTTGCAAAGTGCTGTGTTATTTACCGTTATATTATTGCTTTACCATTAGCAATTTTTATTAATTCTACTTCTAATCGACAAGTTTTTCCCTACCAGTTTTATGCACACGACCAACAAATATACTCACAAGCTTCACAAAATTATTTTTGACAATAAATAGTCCAAATATCGGTTTACGTCGGATTGCAGACTAGAGCAAGGCGTTTGATCTAAAAATAAATCCTTTAAAAATGCATATCATAAGCCAGACGAAAATACTAAATTCCAGGACAAGTCTTTTCGATTGAAACAGCCCACCTTTGAAGTGTTAGAGAGAATAACATACGCAAATGTCTTTCTTTAAGACCCTTTTTTTGAAGACTTTTTTTGATACATGATATTTATATTTAAATTATATCTTATGTATTACGTCATGTCAGTAATAGCATATACAGGTATGTTATAGTTGCGTAACATAATATTTTTTACTTCTTTTAAAGTAATTTATTAACGCAGAGCTATTTAAAACGTCTGGAAACAAATTTTAGTCTATACACATATCTGGAAGAAATCGCTCGTAGCGATAAGACTGACCATTATATGTAGTAGCAAAATGAGATACTCCACAAAAAATTGTTGTCTGATGACTTTGTCCATGGAAGCGGGATGATTGTAATTTTAAATAGAAAACAATTTTTGTCTATGGTGTATTATATTAGTATGACATGACACCGTCTGTCAAGTTAATTCATTCTGTTCTTCAGTTTTGTTCAATAAATTTTTGTCATTCAGTCCAGCCTTGAGTCAGCTAGTGAACGCCATCTTGCGCAGTTGTCATTGTAAGGTTTAATATTTATTTTAGACAGATCAGAATTATGATTTAATTTTAACAAGGCGATCGTTATCTTTCTAGTTTTAGGCGGATCCATTAGCCGTGAAATCGAGCTGCTATGGCTCGTTCATTGTTGTATTTGCCAGTGGTATTGGCTTATCTATTTTTAGCCAGTGTACAGCCATCAAATGCTCAAAGTAAGTGCTATTAATTAATTATTCTCATCAGGTCCGTATTCTAAATATGTCTTTATAAGTTTTCACATGTAATGACCTATTTTTCAAATCGATGCGGCAGCAATGTCCTAGTTTGTGGGATGATGTCACAAACGACTCATTCATTGTTATCGAGTACTGGTATCACCCAGTGGAATTAAATAGTAACGTTAATTGGAGATAATTATCTTGTTCTTGGTTATTTCGACATTCCCAATACCTTACTCCCGTCTCTTACGTGTATTATCAGTCTGGTGATCTATCTATCTAGTACCTATCTTACAATTTCATTTTCTTTGTTTCCTTTGTTTATTTTTATTACCATGGTTTTAATTTTGTTTTGTATAACGTTCTTTACTTATTGGACTATGACAGTGCGGACTGATTGTTTTTTATTATTTTTGTGTATTTAATCCTCTAAGAGAAATAATCAAATTGTTTTAAGTTATTGTTATCTAAGTTAAGATATTTTTTTTTTTTTTAAAATGTAAAGTGAAAATTGTCACACACAAAGTTCAAAAATAGAATAATAACTGCAATTAAGTACTGTTTTGTCATACAGAGTTAAAGATGAGTGTTGCAGTTGACCTCCTGGCACCATAGTTAAGAATACATCTTTCTTCAAGTATTCCTGGTGGGAAATTTTTAATTACAAAGTTTGCTAGTTCTTTGTAAAAAAAAATCAATTTTCAGGAAACAGTTTTTACAATATTATTTGTACTGAGGAACATGGGGACTCTGTCTCTTCGCAACACAAAATTATTAAAATCTTTTTACCTATTTAATGAATGGTAACATTACATCTGCCAGGACAAATGTGGTCTATGACAGTTACAAACACATTATAAAAATAGATTAAAAGGAAGAAGGGAATCAACCTTGTATTTATTTCAATTTTTTTGTTAACAAAATAATTAAGATCCATATTTTTATGGAATTTGGGTACTTACTTCTAACCAAAAACAAATATCAATGTGAAACAAGAAAGATGATATTTCAGAACTTAAAGAGCATGCACACAAAGTAGTGGTTTTTGGTTATAGGTTATAGGTTTTTTGCTTTCATGTTAGTCAGGAGGTTAGCTGTTCAGGTTATAGTAATTGTCTTCTTACATTAGAACATATTATAGTTACAATTACACAGGTCCATTCCGGGCGACCAACGCTGTGAGTTTGCTCTTGCTAAATACCCCCTGGAATTGTGTTTACGATGGATACTTGACATACATTTATGATTCCTTTTGAGTTGCTTTGTGTGTTTAAGATTTCATTATGAGAGTCTCCACGTGTACCGGTTACCTTTAAATAGTTATATTGTGTGCTCATCACTTTTGCGAAACCAAAATCGAGAATATTGTCACCTTTGAATGCACAAAGTGATCACCTGGGAAAGCATTTAAGTACAGAAGTAATAAATTCATCACAAATTTAGTGTGAAAAATCGAGTGGGAATAAATATTTTGGCATCAATACAAATCATTGATGTCTGACGGCAGTTTGAAAGTGTGTGTTGCGAGTGTGGTGTTGTGTGGAGCGTGATGCGCAGACGGGGGTGGTGAGGGGGAGGAGCAGCGGGTGCGCGTGGCGGCCGGCGCGCCGCTGGACGTGCAGTGCCGGCTGCGGCCCGAGCAGCGCGCCCAGTGGCGGTTGGACGGCGCGCAGCCGCCCGCCGACCTACAGCCAGCGCCCGAGGACGCCGCGCCCGACGGCCGCCTCACGGCGCGGCTGCACGCGCCCGCCGCGCTCCCGCACCACGCCGGCCTCTACACGTGCAGCGCGGACGGACGCCGCGGGCCTAGAGTGCGCGTCGTCGTGTTGCCGCGCGCCGACACCGACGACTCCGCAGCCGGTACCGTGGCCGCTAGCGCTCTCCCGTCGCTCGCTTGCTCGCGACGGCGCCGTAGTTAGACATTTCGTTCCGTAGTTAGCTCTCTGCGACCGTCCGGGTGCTCGTACCGTCGCTCCTCGTCACGTAGACTAGCGCTTCGCCTCGTCCCGCCCGGAGGCCCGCGGGCCCGAGGCGATGGTGCCGGCAGCGAGACGCGGTCGCGAGCGCTTCTAACCGATGCCTAATTTTCTCGCAACTTTAACATTGTTCGTGCTGTAACTCGATACCATGTAACGCACCGGCTCGTCTGCTCTGCGCGGCACCATCGGCCGAGATCCATCCGGCCGTACATCTAAGATGAGCAAACAATCACGTCCGGTCGACGCGGGCCGAGTGTCTCAGAGAGAAACATTTTGCAGGTAAGGACGCGGGCGGCGGAGACACCGTGTACGACCTGCGCTTCAACATCACGCTGACCTGCTCGCTACCCAACGAGAAGAACCTGCCCTACGTGTGGTGCGTACTCCTCACCCGGCCTGCCCCCCCGACAGCGACCGCTCCGGCCCGTCGACTCAGCTCAGTGGAGCCGTGGTAGCGTAGTGTCCGGGCGGCCGAGTTCGATCCCCGGTGCCGGCACCGATATATTTCTTATTGCAATTTTATGAGCTGGATCACCACGCGCCGGGAGGTGAAGGGAAACATCGTGTGAAAACCTATATACATGTCTTAGAATTTACCAATACGCACTAGGGCCGCGAGGCGGACTATGTCTTCGCACTCTCTGTACAGAGAAGGCGCCCAACTGTGGGACATATATATTATATATGTAAAAGCTGTAACTTTTTCTAATTCGTGTATATTTTTGTGTTATCTTAAAGCCGCATAACGAAGGAGGCGTATGATATATTTGGTACAATCGCTCTTTACTTATATAAATCATCTCCGGCAGTAGTCGGTCGTGTTGACACAGTGATTGTGTCGCGGTGTCGTCGGCTGCGGCGGCTGCGCTGCGTATTACGCTATTTATTCTAATGTTATCTTATCCTAACCGTTAGTTAATTTATTTGTTTATTCCAAGGTTGAAACTTTATACAAGTATAATTTCCATGAATTATTGTATCCAGCAACTTGAATTATTTATTTTCATGTCATGTCGAGGTACACAACGTGGTTCCGGGTACAGCCCGGGCTACTGCTATGTTTAAAGACCTCGAAGATCTAGTGCTCTGATTGCCATGCAACTAGTTTGTAGAAAACCATTAAGTCTGACATTTAACGTCGCAGTTAGGATCTACGACAGCGATAAATTTGACAAAATTTTCCCAGTCTCGAGGCGACCAAACCAAACGCGCGAGGTTCGACACGCGCTTACCATTTATTGCACGCCGCTTATTTCCTCTTCTGCAGCTGTCTTGTGAGTCGGCCGAATTTCATTTTCCAGGACGAAGAATGAGACGAATGTAGAACAGTTGTCGGACCTGAAGGACCGCTTCAGGGTGACGGGCGCGGTGTTCGTGGTGGAGCACAGCGTGGAGGACGACTTCGGCAACTATACGTGCGCGCTGCAGGGGCAGCCCGGCGAGCAGCGCTGGGCGGTGCGCGGCCGCACGCTGGTCAAACTGGCCCCCAACTCTAATGTGGTGGAGGGGCAGAAGCTCAAGCTGCAATGCCGGGTGCGTAGTGTTGTTAAGAGCGACATGTCGCGAGACCAGTGGAATTAATCTGGAATTCATAAAAGAATTAATCCTTAGCACATGCCCGACAATCACGACCAGACGCCAGAGGTGCGGCCTCTTGATGTGTGGGACATTCCTGGCATAATTCTTAATGGCCTTTAAATAAATGTCATTTTGCCTTCTCTCTCTCTCTTCTTTTTCTCATTCTTTTTTCTACCCGACTCTCACTCTGTACTTTAAACGACACAAAGCTACATGCATTATACTTTGTGTGCTTCGTTCTTCTGTATAGCTATATCCATACCGCCATAGCCGACCCTGCTCAACTGTATGGCCATGTTACAATATCCGTGTAAATCCGTTTCAAAAGACAAGTTCGCTCATGTGTGAGGCGTGTGTGTGGCAGGTGGTGGGCAAACCGCACCCGCGCGTCGTGTGGACCTTCAGCAACTCGTCGGAGGAGGGCGCGGAGGCCGGCGAGGTGCGCGCGCTACTGGGCGAGCGCGTGACGCTGCGGCGCGGCGAGCAGGGCGCGGAGGACGGCGAGCTGGTGCTGGAGGCGGTGCGGCGCGAGGACGCCGGCCGGTACTCGTGCTCCGCGCCCGTGCCCGGCTCGACCCTGGAGCCGCACTCCGCCTCCACCATGCTTCACGTGAAGGACATGTACGCCGCGCTGTGGCCCTTCCTCGGCATCTGCGCCGAGGTGTTCGTGCTCTGCGCCATCATCCTGGTTTACGAGAAGCGTCGCACCAAGCCCGAGCTGGATGACTCCGACACCGACAACCACGACCAGTGAGTATCGCAGCGTTACATACGCGGCGCCGACGTACAGATAATGATAAAAGCTGTTGGCGTGTCGTTTTGCAGGAAGAAGTCGTAAGCGCGCGGCGGCGAGCGACTGCGCCGGGGACTTGGCCGCGTCCGGACTTTTGTTGTTCAATATCTTACCCAAAATGTTGTTTTTGTTTAAATTAGAAGAATATCCGACCGGCGTGTAGAACGTCAGGCCGCACGCGCCCCCGCTCCCAACACAATAGAGAATGATAATCGAAGTAATTGTTTTTATTTGTTAATTATTATAACTTTGTACTTATTTGAAATCTGTGGCTTCAGTACGTTCTGTTCTTATGCAAGAAGAAATAAATTATTATGTAATTTTTAAAACGTTTTATTTAAATCCTACTGACCAGATGTACCCTGCAACTTCGTCCGCCTGGATTTTTTTTTGGAATAAATTAAAATTAAATTCGGAAAAAAAAATAGAAATAATTGATGGAACTAATCATTGAAGCAATCATTTCATTCGGAAGTTTCGGTCTCCAAAATGGTTCACAGCTTCTTCAGGTGATGAAAATCTCTGACCACGCAATTTATTCTTTATTTTACGGAAAGTATAGATATAATTAAAGCTCAGGTCATGTACGGGGGATGGTCTAATAATTCTATGTTTTCTTGCTCTAAAAACTCTTGTTCTGTGTGCGGTGTGAGAACTCGCATTGTCGTGATGGAGGATGATGCGGCGGTTCCGGTTCTCTTTACGGAGTTCAGAAACCTGTGGAAGACAAATGGTAGCATACCATTCTGAATTAACTCCGTGAACGAACAATTTTTGTTGGGTTTAATTCATTTTCGGACAGCCAAACTCGTGACTGGTTTTTTGTTTCGGGTTCGTACGCGCATATCCAGGATTCGTCGCCTGATATGATGTTGTATACTGCATTTGAGGATCCTGCGTGTAATCTTTTGAGATGTGACGCAACAAGTAACGCGAGCCGGTTTTTTTTTTTTTGCTCTTCACACAGCGAATGCGGTATAATTAAATAATAATAATAATAAAGCCATTTAATCCTAATTAGCATTTCCGTTTTACAATAGTTTATAAAGACTTAAAGAAATAACTTATAAATTAGTGTTAGTGTTATTTATGCTATTTGGACCCCTGATCGGGTAAAGGCCTCCTCCATCCTTTTCCATGACTGCTTGTCTTTGCCTGACATTATCCAGTCAGGCAAAGACAAGCAGTCATGGAAAACGTCAAGTCAGTCGGCGATGTGACTTATTTCATCAGACCACCGTCTTATTTGTCGACCAACATTTGTTTTGTGGCTTCAATGGTCCGTCTGGGTATCGTGATATATCTCCGGCCAATCTCCACTTTTTTTTTTTTTGTATAAATATATTTCAAAATATTGATGTATTTATAGTTAATATTACATTGTTGTAGAGCATTCCAGATTGAACAGTGACTGATGCTGTCAAAAGCTTTGCTGTGTCAATGAAGGCCACATACAGGGGTCTATTGTATTCTCTGTGTTTTCTATGATTTGTTCTAGAGTCTGTATATGGTCAACTGTGCTAAAGCCAGCTCTGAATCCTGCTTGCTCCTTTGGTTACTGTTTATCAATCTCGCTAGTAATATTGTAGTATCTACTAATATAATTATATAGGAATAGTGTAAATATTTCATTCCCGATACTTTAAGTGCAGCCCTCGCAGCAGTGGATTCAGCGAGACGGCGGTATTATTGAGACAGCGTAACGTTGAACAAAAACTATTTATAACGAATACCGTGTCACAACTGCGCGTCCTCACAATCTTTATAAAAAAAAAAAAAAAAAAAAATTTTTTTTTTTTTTTTTTTTGCACTTCACACAGCGAATGCGGTATAATTATATAATAATAATAATAATAATTAGAAATCAGATTAGAGTTAGTTAGTTAGTTAGTTAGTTAGTTAGTTAGTTAGTTAGTTAGTTAGTTAGTTAGTTAGTTAGTTAGCCAGTTAGTTAGTTAGCTAGTTAGTTAGTTGCCAGTTAGTTAGCTAGCTAGTTAGTTAGTTAGTTAGTTAGTTAGTTAGTTAGTTAGTTAGTTAGTTAGTTAGTTAGTTAGCTAGCTAGCTAGTTAGTTAGTTAGTTGCCAGTTAGTTAGTTAGTTAGTTATTAGTTAGTTAGTTAGTTAGTTAGTTAGTTAGCTAGTTAGTTAGTTATTAGTTAGTTAGTTAGTTAGTTAGTTAGTTAGTTAGTTAGTTAGTTAGTTAGTTAGTTATTAGTTAGTTAGTTATTAGTTAGTTAGTTGGGGTTAGTTAGTTAGCTAGTTAGTTAGCTAGTTAGTTATTAGTTAGTTAGTTAGTTAATAGTTAGTTAGTTAGTTAGCTAGCTAGCTAGTTAGTTAGCCAGTTAGCTAGTTAGTTAGTTAGTTAGTTAGTTAGTTAGCTAGTTAGTTAGTTAGTTAGCTAGTTAGTTAGTTAGCCAGTTAGTTAGCTAGTTAGCTAGTTAGTTAGTTAGCTAGCTAGTTAGCTAGTTAGTTGCCAGTTAGTTAGCCAGTTAGTTAGCCAGTTAGCTAGTTAGTTAGCTAGTTAGTTAGTTAAGCTAGTTAGTTAGCTAGTTAGTTAGTTAGTTAGTTAGTTAGTTAGCTAGTTAGTTAGTTGCCAGTTAGTTAGCTAGCTAGTTAGTTAGTTATTAGTTAGCTAGTTAGTTAGTTAGTTAGCCAGTTAGTTAGTTAGTTAGTTAGTTAGTTAGTTAGTCAGTTAGTTAGCTAGTTAGTTAGCCAGTTAGCTAGTTAGTTAGCCAGTTAGTTAGTTAGTTAGTTAGTTAGTTAGTTGGTTAGTTAGTTAGTTGCCATTAGTTAGCTAGTTAGTTAGTTAGTTAGTTAGTTGCCAGTTAGTTAGTTAGTTGAAGAAGCTAGTTAGTTAGCCAGTTAGTTAGTTAGTTAGCTAGTTAGTTAGTTAGTTAGCTAGTCAGTTAGTTAGTTAGTTAGTTGAAGTTAGTTAGTTAGCTAGTTGCCAGTTAGTTAGTTAGTTAGTTGAAGTTAGTTAGTTGAAGAAGAAGAAGAAGTTAGTTAGTTAGTTAGTTAGTTAGTTAGTTAGTTAGTTAGTTAGTTATTAGTTAGTTAGTTAGTTAGTTAGTTAGCTAGCTAGTTAGTTAGTTAGCTAGTTATTAGTTAGTTAGTTAGTTAGTTAGTTAGTTAGTTAGTTGGTTAGTTAGTTAGTTAATAGTTAGTTAGTTGTAGTTAGTTAGTTAGTTAGTTAGTTAGTTGTCAGTTAGTTAGTTAGTTAGTTAGTTAGTTAGTTAGTTAGTTAGTTAGTTAGTTAGTTAGTTAGTTAGTTAGTTGAGTTAGTTAGTTAGTTAGTTGTAGTTAGTTAGTTAGTTAGTTGGTTGGTTAGTTAGTTAGTTAGTTAGTTAGTTAGTTAGTTGGATTAGTTAGTTAGTTAGTTAGTTAGTTAGTTGGTTAGTTGGTTAGTTAGTTAGTTGTAGTTAGTTAGTTAGTTAGTTAGTTAGTTAGTTAGTTAGTTAGTTAGTTAGTTAGTTGTAGTTAGTTAGTTAGTTGGTTAGTTAGTTAGTTAGTCAGTTAGTTAGTTAAGCCAGTTAGTTAGTTAGTTAGTTAGTTAGTTGGGGTTAGTTAGTTAGTTGGATTGTAGTTAGTTAGTTAGTTAGTTGGTTAGTTGGTTAGTTAGTTAGTTAGTTAGTTAGTTAGTTAGTTAGTTAGTTGGTTAGTTAGTTAGTTAGTTAGTTGGTTAGTTGTAGTTAGTTAGTTAGTTAGTTAGTTAGTTAGTTAGTTAGTTAGTTAGTTAGTTAGTTGGTTGGTTAGTTAGTTGAAGAATAGTTAGTTAGTTAGTTAGTTAGTTAGTTAGTTAGTTAATTAGTTAGTTAGTTAGTTAGTTAGTTAGTTAGTTAGTTAGTTAGTTAGTTAGTTAGTTAGTTAGTTAGTTAGTTAGTTAGTTAGTTAGTTAGTTAGTTAGTTAGTTAGTTAGTTAGTTAGTTAGTTAGTTAGTTGAATAGTTAGTTAGTTGGATTAGTTAGTTAGTTAGTTAGTTAGTTAGTTAGTTAGTTAGTTAGTTAGTTAGTTAGTTAGTTAGTTAGTTAGTTAGTTAGTTAGTTAGTTAGTTAGTTAGTTGGTTAGTTAGTTGAAGAAGTTGAAGAAGAAGTTAGCTAGTTAGTTAGTTAATTTAGTTAGTTAGTTAATTTAGTTAGTTAGTTAGTTAGTTAGTTGGGTTAGGTTAGGTTAGTTTAGGTTAGGTTAAGGTTAGGTTAGGTTAGGTTAGGTTAGGTTAGGTTAGGTTAGGTTGGGTTAGGTTAGGTTAGGTTAGGTTAGGTTAGGTTAGGTTAGGTTAGGTTAGGTTGGGTTAGGTTAGGTTAAGGTTAGGTTAGGTTAGGTTGGGTTAGGTTAGGTTAGGTTAGGTTAGGTTAGGTTAGGTTAGGTTAGGTTAGGTTAGGTTAGGTTAGGTTAGGTTAGGTTAGGTTAGGTTAGGTTAGGTTAGGTTAGGTTAGGTTAGGTTAGGTTAGGTTAGGTTAGGTTAGGTTGGGTTAGGTTAGGTTAGGTTAGGTTAGGTTAGGTTAGGTTAGGTTAGGTTAGGTTAGGTTAGGTTAGGTTAGGTTAGGTTAGGTTAGGTTAGGTTAGGTTAGGTTAGGTTAGGTTAGGTTAGGTTAGGTTAGGTTAGGTTAGGTTAGGTTAGGTTAGGTTAGGTTAGGTTAGGTTAGGTTAGGTTAGGTTAGGTTAGGTTAGGTTAGGTTAGGTTAGGTTAGGTTAGGTTAGGTTAGGTTAAGGTTAGGTTAGGTTAGGTTAGGTTAGGTTAGGTTAGGTTAGGTTAGGTTAGGTTAGGTTAGGTTAGGTTAGGTTAGGTTAGGTTAGGTTAGGTTAGGTTAGGTTAGGTTAGGTTAGGTTAGGTTAGGTTAGGTTAGGTTAGGTTGGTTCCACATTTTCCACATTTTTGTAGAAGGGTTCTTTTCGTAGTCAGGGTTTATAGTTGTTTATGGTCTTGGGGTTGTTTTAGTATCCTGGGGTTGTTTCTTTATCTTGGGGAATTGTTTTTATATTGGGGTGTTTTATCTTGGGGTTGCATTTATCTTGTTGGTTGTTTTGTCTTGTTGTTTGTTATTGCTGGTCGTTTTTATTTATTGTTTTCTGTTATTTTGGTTGTTCGGTCAGCGTGGTAGGAATTTTAGGATGGACAGGAAGTCGGGGAAAGGGGATCCGGGGGTCGGTCGTCGTCGAGGGGAGTTTCTACGATGAGGGAGAGTGATTCTCTGACTGACAGAACGAGCGACTCAGATGGGAGCCGCTGGTGAGAAGGGCGACAGCCCATGGGCAGCAGGTGAGGCATAGGGAGCATGTCAGAGTGACATCGTTGTCAGAGTCATTTATTAAGAGAGTTGTATTCCGGAGAGTGTCAGCCCGGCTCTGGCTCCGATACCGAGACAGGGAAGAGCGGGGAAGAGGAAGGGGAAGGAAAGGTATACAAGGGGAGTTCATGAGTCACTACCCTTGCAGAAAGCAAGGGTGGCCCCGAGAGAAAAAAATGGAGGAAACGGAGGCTGCATTCGCGGCGGGTTTGGAGAGCAGGTTTGAAGGGGGAAGCCGGGAAGGTGAAGGAGGTCAGGAGGTAGAACCCCTTCCGACCTAGGGTCCATGGGTCCTGAGGACCTTATGGCAGCGGAGAGGTCAGCTCGAGGTCATACTCGAGCTGACCGGGAAGAGCACTGCCCTTAAAGGGGATACTCTAACAAAATAAAGAAAGCGTCGTCCTTCGTTAAAGTGTTGGACACCCTTGTGGTGCGCACGGAGGCCGAGGAATCGCGTTGCCTCAGAGCCGACAACAGTCGGCTCCAACGGGAGGTGGCCAATCTTCGGGAGGAGGTCCGTGCGGCCAGAATTCTGAGAGTAGGAAGGGGGTCAAAGAAAGTCCCATGAGCCGATCAACTCCAGGTCCTAGAGGGGAACATCGCCAGGTTAGTGGGTAACCTGATAGATGGTCGCCTCTCGGAAGAGTCCCAGCCTCAAAGGAGTGCCGCCCACCACCAGCGGGCGACAACAGGCCGCTGGCGAGGGAGACCAGAGCGGCCGTGGAGGAGGCTCGGGCAGCAGTGGCGGTAGCGGCTGGACAGCCCTCCAGCCAGGGAACCATCCTGTCCCAGGACGAAGAAGGGATGGAGGAGTTCCACGCTACAGGTCAAGGGGAAGGGAAGGGAAGGGAAAAGGAAGAGTGGAGGGACAACGGGGTCGAGTGGACCCCGTTTGGGCCCTCCACCTCCAAGGCGTCGGGAGGCGCTTCGGCGGCACTGGCCGTGACCCCGGGGAACAACCCGGGGAATGGACGGAGGTGGTCCGCCGCAAGGCACCCACGAAGAAGGCGGTCGCCGGAAGCGGGGCGAAGGCCCCGCTTGAGAAGAAGGCAGAGGGCCCCAAGAAGCCCAGCATCGTGCTCCCCCGCTCACAGGCCGTAGTGATCAAGCTACGGCCTGATGCAGCGACAAGGGGAGTCACGTACGCGTCGGCCCTTCTAAAGGCCGAGCAAGCGGTGGACCTGGCAGAGCTGGGTATTGGGCCGCTCCGGATCCGCCAATCGGCGACCGGAGCGCGCCTTATTGAAGTGCCAGGTGCCACCAGCTCGGCCAAGGCCGACGCGCTGGCGGACCGCCTGAGGTCGGTCCTCGTGGAGGACGTGGAGGTGTCGAGGCCCGTGAAAAACGCAGACATGCGCGTCACGGGCCTAAACGACACCACCACCGTGGACCGCCTCACTGCCGCGTTGGCACGGGAAGGGGGGTGCACTGCCGCGCAGGTCATTGTCCGGAGCATGCGCACCGGCAATGGCCCGCAAGGGATGGGCTCCGCCCTCGTGGAGTGCCCGGCTGTAGCGGCGAAAAGCTGCTGCGGCGGTGTCAGGACGGGCGGGTTGCCTCGGCCTGGGACGGGCCGGGAACTGGCACAGGCAGGAATGCGGGGCGTGGCTGGCGTGCCCCATCAGGAGTTGACCGCAGCGATCTGTGTTATCGCTGCGGTCAGAAGCACAAAGGCAGCTGCTCGGCGCCACCGCACTGTGCGGTCTGCGCCGATGCAGGCAGGCCTGCCGGCCACGTGATGGGGGCATGTCATGCCACCCCCATCCACCCGTGGAAAGCTCCCCGCCCAACCCCAACGGGCCGGGAGCTCGAGGGACGTTGAGATGTCTGGTTGATGGCGGAGCATCTCCAGCCTCCAGAGCGAACGCCAACCACCTCCGCCGCGGCGCAGGATCTCTTCCTGCAGTCCATGGCGGAGTGGGGCGTCGATCTCGCGGTGATGGCGGAGCCGTACTTCGTCCCTCCCTTCCTCATTGGGTGGGGATCTGGACGGCTCCGTTGCCATCACCGTGAGGCCTGGAGTAGGGCCCGCCCTCGTCCCCAAAGCGAGGGGCCACGGGTACGTGGCGGCGGTTCGGGGAGAGGTGGCTCTGGTCGGAGTCTGCTCCCCGAACGCGACCTGCGGCCCTCGAGCGCTTTCTCGACGCTCTTGGGCCGGTGGTGGGGCAGCTAGCGCCCTCCAGGTGTTCGTGCTGGGGACTTCAATGCCAAGTCCACGGCTTGGGGCAACCCCGCACGAACCCTAAAGGGAGGGAGGTGGAGGAGTGGGCGTTAGCTGCCGGGCTGTCCCTTCTCAATGTTGGGACAGCCCACATGCGTGCGGCGGTCGGGAGGTTCAGTGGTGGACCTGTCGTTCGCCACTCCGGCCGTCGCACGGCAAGTGGAGGGTTGGAGAGTTGAGACGGAGGTGGAGACACTTTCGACCACAAATATATAAGGTTCGAGGTGTCTCCAGCCTCCGGACGTCCGGCGTCGAATTCCTGGGGTCGAAGCCGGTTCCCGCGTTGGGCGCTCAAAGCTCAACCGGGAACTGGCATTAGAGGCGGCCATTGTCGGCCGCTGGGGCCTCCCGCCAACAGAAGACGGGGTGGACGATGCGGCTGGCCGCTTCTGCGACGTTTTACACAACGTCTGCAGAGCGGCCATGCCCCGCGTTGGGCGTCCCCCTAGGCGGGCGGTCTTCTGGTGGTCGACAGAGATTGCCGATCTTCGCGTCGCCTGCAACGGGGCCCGTAGGGCGTACACCCGGAAGCAGGCGGCGCCGACCCCAGGATGTGGAGAGATGGTCGGCTGTACAGGGTCTACGTGGAGAAAAAGAAGATCCTGCAGCTGGCCATCTGCCGAGCCAAGGAGACTGCCTGGCTGGAGATGGTGAAGGGTCTCGAGAGAGACCCTTGGGGCCGACCGTATAAAGGGTGCGGGAGAAATTCCGCACCCGGTCGGCCCTCTCACCGGAGTGCTCCAGCCAGAGCTCCTGGGGAGGATAGTCGGGGAACTCTTCCCGACGCCTGCGGGCTTCACTCCCCAGGATGGCTCGGCAGACGCCGGACGTCGAAGACGTCCCGCCACCACCCGTCACGGATACCGAAATGGAGGCAGTTCTGACCTGCCTCCAGAGTAGGCGGAGGGCACCGGGTCCGGACGGGGTGCACGGAAAGGTTCTGGCCCTTTCCCTCGTGCACCTCGGTCCGGAGCTTGCTCGGGAGTTGCTCGACCGCTGTCTGCGGTCGGGGCAGTTCCCGAGGGTCTGAAAGAGGGTCGGCTGTGCCTTCCCGAAGGACAGTCGGCCCCGGACTCGGCTTCGGCGGTCTGACCGGTTAGGTTGACGAGGCTGGCAAGGCCCTGGAGAGGGTCGTGGCTCGCCGCCTCGTCCGGCATATGGAGGAAGGTCCGGGCCCGGAAACTCTATGAGTTTCACCTGGGTTCCGCCCGCCGGTCGACCGTCGACGCCTCCGACGCCTGCGGGCGGTGACGGAAGAGGCGGGCTTCAGGGAGAGAGGTAGTGCTGGCGGTGTCACTGGACATCGCCACGCCTTCAACAGCCTCCTCATGGGGTGATACAGGCGGCACTCGTATATTTCGGAGTGCCCCTGTATCTCAGGAGGCTGTTGGGCGCCTACCTCTCCCAGAGGAGGGTGGCACTGAGGACCGGAGGGGTCAGTCAGGTGGAGAAAAGCCGAGCGCGGTGTCCCACAAGGATCGGTGTTGGGGCCGATTCTGTGGGACATCGGCTACGACTTCGATCCTGCGGAGCTGTCTCCCTCCCGATGGTGTCATCTGCTATGCAGATGACACCCCTCGCATATTCCCCGGGAAAGGCGTATAAGGAGGCGGCGCGGCTGGCCGAGGTCGGAGTAGGCCTCGTGGTCAGCCGCATAAAGAGGTTAGGGCTTGCAAACTGGAGAAGACCGAAGCCCTCCTCTTCCGCAGGACTGACGTAAAGGACTTCTGCGCCACCTCCTCATAGGAGGAGAAAGAGGGAGGGTGAGTTCCCAGATGAAGTACCTGGGACTCACCCTCGATGAGGATGGACCTTCGACCCCACTTTGAACAGTTGGGGCCGAAGGTCCTGAGGACGGCAGCCGCGCTGGGAAGTCTCCTCCGAACCTCGAGGACCCAGCGCGGTGCAGGAGGCCGTATCGGGGTCTGTCGGAGTATGTGGCCACGTACGGTGCCCCCATCTGGGCGGGTGACCTGTCTCGCGGCAATCGCTCACAGCTGCGCAGGGCGCAGCGGATTGCCGCGATCAGGGTCATCCGGGGTACCGTACGGTCTCGTGGGCGGCAGCTACTGCGCTTGCCGGCGATCCGCCGGGAGCTCGTGGCGGGGGTTCTGGCCGAGGTGTCCGACTATGTCTGGATAGGAGGGCCTCGAGAGAACCCTCTGCCAGAAGAGGCCTGGCGGATCCGCCGGTTAGTGAGGTAGCACTTGCCGTGGGAGGTGTGGGAGGAGGACCTGGCGCATCACCCGTACGGGTTACGTACAACGGGTGCTCTGCGCCCGGTCCTGAGCGGTGGATGCGCAGGAAGCGCAAACTCCTTCACCTTCCGTCTGACGCAGGTGTTCACGGGGCATGGCTGCTTCGGGGACTACCTGTGGCCGGGACGGCCCGACGGGAGGCTGATGAGCGGGTGCCAAGGATTGTGGCGCTGCGGTGGGATTCCTGCCCAGCACACCCTGGAGGTGTGCCTGAGATGGGCAGCGCAGCGTTGCGACTTGGCAGCCGCCATCGGTGAGACTGTCGCTCGAGCCCGCACTTGCGATGGTACGGAGCGACAGGTCTTGTCGAGTGGTCGCCTCTCTGCGAGACAGTCATGTCCCAGAAGGAGGCCGACGAGCGGGCGTCAGGGAGGGGAGCCGTGGGGCTCCCTCCTCCGCAGGCGACGAGTCGGGTGCGCAGGAGGCGTTTCAAACGCCTCCTCTCGCTGCTCCCCTGCATCCGAAGCGGGCCAGATGGGGAACCTGGCCCCAGCATGCTTCGGCGTCGTCGGGACTCTCTTGAGTGCCGGAGGAGTCCCTCGAGGGTGAAGTCCGGTCTTGCCGAGACCGGCCGGTCGTTGGGGTGTCCTGTCGCTGACAGATCCGGGGCACCCTGCCCATAACGGCTGATGGCATTCGCGGTAGGTTTAGTGGGTATGGGCTGCCCAGGCCGAGTCCCACACATCCCTCCGGGCCCACCCAGGGTACCGGAGGATGGTTAATAACTCGATTCCCCTGCAAAGAAAAAATAGGTTAGGTTTTGCGTTTCCGGAAAAGACATTTCGTCTTTTCCGAGATTCTATTTGTTTGATCGGTGTTTCCGAGTTTACAGCTAGTAGGTATCTATTTTTCTTATCTTAATTGATTTTCTTAGTGATAGTTTCTAGATTCTAAATATATATTTATATATATGTATAAATAGTATATATATAGGTGTATAATAGTTTATCTTTTTCTTCGTTTTCTTTATTCTCTTTCTTTATTAATTAATTTGCACTTATTTCTAAATCGAAATAATCTAAAACGATATAAGTAGATAATTTAAATGTATATAATCTATAGAGATATATATGTATATATATATGCATATAGTTTTA